>OV281083.1:50000-10050000 GCA_923060345.2 Erebia aethiops | reverse complement strand
CATTGATATTTTAAAAAATACAACAGTATTCTACACATTACAGTGACCTAATCTATAAAGTAAGTTGAATAAAATAATTAAAGATTGAAAAAATAATCTAAATTATCACATGACAGTATCCATAATTTTTTTCAGAAATTTAATTCAAGAACATGATAGAGACAATTGTAAAAAATAGTTATTTCAAAAAGTGAAATTAGACCGGACCTTTATTACATATCAAGAAAAAGAAATACAAAATTTCAAAATGTAGTTCAATTTACGATTAGGTCACTCAAATTGTTGAGGTGCCTGAATAATTGTAATATTTAATTAAATCTTTGGCTGCCAAAACCATTATATTCAAGATGCTACATGAATGATAGACCAAAGGCTGCCCAAGCCTAGATTACAAATTCAGTTAATTTTCATGTTTCCATTAGATGTTCAGAGTGAACGCAGTGGTTGTAAGTTTCACTTGCATCATGTTATTATGTATATTGTTCTTGCACAAGTAATAATAAAACATTTTTCACTGGAACTTTCACATTCACACACGTCTTGCACTTTTCTTATACTGATAGTAATGGAAGTGACATTACTACCGCGGTATGACAGTTAGTTCAAAGAAGATTGCACATTTCCATATTATTTTAATGTTGCACGCCGGGGCCGCAGGTTCCTCGTGCGTCATATATGGACGGGCACGTGTAAGAGCAAGGCGTCTCGTCGGGGGAACTCCATAGAGCACATCTCGCACTTGAAGGGCCCGCCCTCAGACGCGAGGGGCGCGGGCGGCGGGGAGGAGGACTGCGCTGTGATCGCTCGCAGGTCGTCTGCGGGGTGTCTGGGCGGTCTGCGGTTACGCGTCTGTGATACGACAACACAAATTAGTTGTATATATTGTAAGGTATATTCATCATTGCATATTAGTGGAACTTATGGTATGTTTTGCTTTTACCGTGCCTTTTAGCCAATACAAAGGGAGCACACAATAGTGGACTTTTTGATTGTGTCATGTTTTTATTAAAATAGGGTCTTAATACCTATCAGAGTATACATGGTCTAAGCGTCCGTCCTTGTACCATTAATTCAATGCACCATTAAGCATGTTATTGTTACTTTTCATTTATCTTTACAAAAAAAATGCAATAGAAGACATTTCAAGTGATCAGTGCGCATATAGAAGAAAATAAAACCTACACATTGAATTGAACCTCCTCCTTTTGGAAGTCTGTTAAAATGAAAACAAAGGAGATTTACTAGCCTCATACCTGCTTAGCCTTAGGGCGTGGTTCCTCTGTGTGTATCATCTTGGGTCTCGGCGGCGGCGCGGCGGGTACGCGTCTTCTCCGGCGCCGCGGCGGCAGCGGGGACAGGCGGGGCACGCGCGGGGCGCGGGCGGGGCGGCCGGGGCGCGCGCGCGTGACCGTGGGGGAGGGGGAGCGGGACAGAGTCCGCGAGGGGGAGTGCGAGCGCGCGGGGGAGGGGGAGCGGGACGGCGCGGGCGAGCGCGCCGGCGAGGGCGAAGCGCGGCTCCAGTCCAGTGGTGAGGGCGACTCTTCGGTTTTGATTTTCCGCCGCCGCTTGTATTTCCTTGGTCCGTTCTGTTGGAATAAATCATAATATGTAAGGATATTACGATTATAGGATTTCAGGTGTTAATTTATGTTAGAAGGAAAAAAATTAAAGCGATACATAGCATCACTGCCTAGATGATGTATGATTCGCGAGAGTGGCAACACTGGCCCATGGAAGCTATGATTGATTTGTTAATTAAGGCGACCATTGTGTGAATCGCTAAATTAAAATATACATATGATGTGGATAACCGAGTTTCCTTTAAATAGTACAAATAGACTGTCGAAAGAGCAACTTTCAAGGGTTTTATAATATGATTGAATAGAAAGGAAAATATTAGTTAACGAAATACTAGTTTCTTTTGCCCTTTGAGCCGGTTAGTCGATATTTTGAGTTTAGATTAAAATAATATTGAAAAAAGTTGGCAGTCATAGGGATGACGATAGAGAAATTAAATTATTAAAATTTTTTAATTAAAATGCAGTAAAAATTTAATTACGAATGTACTATATTTATATTTAAGACCTTTTGTCCTCGTAACAACGCGAGGTGTCGGTCACGGGTCACGGTGTCGGGTGTCGGTCACGCGTTTTCACATTTTTACCCCTACCAAAAAGTGCTCAACGCGCCTAAAGAAGTTTTCACTTCGAAATTGTGGGCAAACACTGACTTGTGGTTGCCTCTTCAGGGCGGTGTTCTCGTCGCAATGCTGTATCAGATGCTGCACCAGCTCCGCGCTCGAGTGCAGCGGCCGCCCGCACACCACGCACACGTATTGGTATCCACCTAATAATAATAATAATAAATCGTTTATTTGTTGGCAACATTGTACAATAGGATGACAAAGACTAAATTTGACCATACATGTTTCGTCATTACTGACATGCAAATTAAGAACATGAGTTATGCTATGAGTTTGACATTTGAATTTTAAATTAAGTAAATATTCAAATTCAATAACACCACAATATAGAACGTATCGGAAATAAGTGTTGGAGGGAATTTTCAATAATCTTAAGTCTGTGGTTCGTTCTTCTTCGTGGGCTCTGGCGAGTGAAAGGGACGCCATCACTCAATGAAGCGAGATAGCAAAACGTGAGAGGGACGCCGTCATACGTCGAAGCGAGAAAGCAATACTTGAAACTCAGATTTGAACTTTGGAATGAACAGAATTTTCTTTGGATGACGGGATCTTTCGAAATTCAAATCACATTACACCCCATGGGGGTAATGGATTTCAGTACAACATTACAGCTAAGCCATAAGAATGTAATGACGTACTTTACCTTTAGGTAACAGATCTTGTAATGAGGCATTGTCGAGCGAGACAATGTTTGTATCTACATAAATGAGGTATTTATTCATTACGCCAACTCATTGAATAAAAAAAGCTATCGGTACGAGGTTTTTTTTTGTTTTCCTCTCTACGTACGGGTACGGGATGTACGACAAGTGTTGGAGGGTACAACGGACAGCGGAGGACGAACGGAGGGGAGAACGGTACAAGCAGGTGTGAAAAATAATATTATAAACGGATCTGACCGTTGGCGCGGCGGTCGGGCGCGGAGTGGTGCGAGCGCACGTGCTCGCGCAGCACCACGCGCTGGTTGAACGCGCGCGGGCACACCGCGCATGCGTACGGCTTCTCGCCTGCAAACAAACACCAAAGAAAATGTAGTGCAGACCGGCTGAGCCGACGCGGTTCTCTTGGTAACATATTAAATTAAGTTTTTTAGAATCCGACGTGGGTCAATTAACAAATCATCTGTTGATTTTAATCAAGATGATCAATTGTGATATTAATTTGATTTATGGCACGTTTACATTCGTCGATAGGTCGGTGATCGATGACGATAGCATAACCGGATTTGTTTGCGACGTTTTCGGTAACCGACCGTATTCGGTTTACTGCCAACAGCAAGTTGAGTCAAGTCGTCGTCCATGAGTCGGTTATGACCGAATACGACATTCGCAACCTTTACACAAGGTCGGTTGCAGTTATATTTTCAAAACATTTTGATGGAAAATAGGTAATTAGTATCTAGATGGAAGTATGGATGTAACAAATACATCCATACATCCATCTATACCAGTATCATAAATGCGAAAGTGTGTCTGTCTGCTACGCTTTTACGGCCCATCTGTTCAACTGATTTCAATGAATTTGGTATAGGGATAGGTTGTATCCCGGGGAAGGACATTGGCTACTTTTTATCCCGGAAAATTAAGGAGTTCCTATTGGAATCGAAAGACGTCTATCCACGCAAACGAAGCCACGGGCATCATCTCATCATTAGCCTATGTGTTATTTCAGACTATAATATATATCTGTGCCAAATTTCATCCAGATCCGTTCAGCCGTTGGGGCGTGATTGAGTAACAAACAAACAAACATCCATCCAAACTTTCGCATTGATAATATTTACTAGCTGATCGTCCGCGTTTTTTTGATTCCCGCGGGAACTCCTTAATTTTCCGGAATAAAAAGGAGCCTATGTCACTCTCCAGGTCCTCAACTATATCCATGGTAAAAAACACGTCGATCCGTTGCTCCGTTGCGGCGTGATTGAAGGACAAACCAACAAACCAATAAACCAACAAACAAACACACTTTCGCATTTATAATATTAGTAAGTATGATTTGATTTGATTGATATTTGATAACACTTACCAGTGTGAATCCTTTCGTGTTTGCGCAAAGTGCCGCCGTCCGCGAAGGCCTTCCAACAGAACCGACACGCGTACGGCCGCTCCCCCGTGTGAATGCGCACGTGGATCTGCTGCGAGCTTCGCGATCCGAACACTTTGCCTGCGAGGAGAAATGTGCGTGCATTCATTATAATATGGGGCTCTTCAAAGGGCGGATAAGCAAATATGTCAAAAGCCAGCAACGCATTGGTGGTTCCTCTGGTGCTGCAAATGTTCATGGGCGGCGGTAATCACTTACCATGAAGTAACCCGCCTGCGCGTCTGCTCGCTATATATATAAAAATCTCTACGCGCGTTTCACTAAATCGCCGTGACCGGATTCCCAGTTTTGAAAATGAATTGGCAAATTTTCAGTAGAATTTGCGAAAGTTTTATAGAACGTATTTTTCCCTTCCTTCAATCGGGATGATGACAACTCAATCAAATTAGCAACTCTTTAACAAACTTAAAAACGCAATTCCAGTATGGAAGTTGTATGAAATACTTAGTTGTGACACATCACAACACACAAGTGTGTTGTGATGTGTTTTCTTTAATATATAGTTTAAAATGGTTATCAAAGTTGAAACTAATCGAGGGTGCGAATTTTAGGTCTTTTAAGACCCTCTATTTAGTAATCACTAAGAAATAATTTATTTTTGATAAAGGCATCATCTCAATTGACATGCGGTTAATGAAAAATTTCACTTATAATCTTGAGCAGCACAGTACTCGATACCTCATACCACTCCATAGAAAACGGCGGGCTCAAACACCTGTTCCGTTTGTTGCCGATTTATTCACGCTTACAAAGTTTTTCTTCAATAATAAATGTAAGTTCGCCATAAGTTGATTGAGGATTGATTTAAAAGCGATCTCAGTTAAGTTTTTGAACTTTTCTAACTAAAGCAAAAGATTCTTCATTTAGTCTCAGTAACAATAACATTAAGAGATTGGCATAGACATAAAAACATGATTTTTTCTTTCTAACTGTAGTAAAAAATAGAACTTACCACACTCTCTACACGGGAATTGTCTTGAACTACTATTAGATGAAGTGTTATTTCGACCTCGGGACATCCGCTTTAACCTGTGACCAAATTATTCTTATTAAATCGCTGGTTGAAGACTGTTGTTAAGATAGGATCCAGATACACAGTTGTAACTCCAAAAAATAAGGCACTTGTCCCATACCCATATCTTTCAATACATTCATAATAAAAAACGAAAGTGTGTTCCCGCGGTCGCGTCGCGTGTGACACTAGGGCGACAACACCAGTATCCCTCACACCTGTTGTTAGTTCTGGGTCGCTCCGCATGTCTCTCCGCGTGCGCCAGCAGCTGTAGTGCGTCGGGGCAGCTCTCCCCGCACACGTCACACGTGTGCTCCCGCGGTCGCGTCGCGTGTGACACTAGGGCGACAACACTAGTATCCCTCACACCTGTTGTTGGTTCTGGGTCGCTCCGCGTGTCTCTCCGCGTGCGCCAGCAGCTGCAGTGCGTCGGGGCAGCTCTCCCCGCACACGTCACACGTGTGCTCCCGCGGTCGCGTCGCGTGTGACACTAGGGCGACAACACCAGTATCCCTCACACCTGTTGTTAGTTCTGGGTCGCTCCGCATGTCTCTCCGCGTGCGCCAGCAGCTGTAGTGCGTCGGGGCAGCTCTCCCCGCACACGTCACACGTGTGCTCCCGCGGTCGCGTCGCGTGTGACACTAGGGCGACAACACTAGTATCCCTCACACCTGTTGTTGGTTCTGGGTCGCTCCGCGTGTCTCTCCGCGTGCGCCAGCAGCTGCAGTGCGTCGGGGCAGCTCTCCCCGCACACGTCACACGTGTGCTCCCGCGGTCGCGTCGCGTGTGACACTAGGGCGACAACACTAGTATCCCTCACACCTGTTGTTGGTTCTGGGTCGCTCCGCGTGTCTCTCCGCGTGCGCCAGCAGCTGCAGTGCGTCGGGGCAGCTCTCCCCGCACACGTCACACGTGTGCTCCCGCGGTCGCGTCGCGTGTGACACTAGGGCGACAACACTAGTATCCCTCACACCTGTTGTTGGTTCTGGGTCGCTCCGCGTGTCTCTCCGCGTGCGCCAGCAGCTGCAGTGCGTCGGGGCAGCTCTCCCCGCACACGTCACACGTGTGCTCCCGCGGTCGCGTCGCGTGTGGCACTAGGGCGACAACACTAGTATCCCTCACACCTGTTGTTGGTTCTGGGTCGCTCCGCATGTCTCTCCGCGTGCGCCAGCAGCTGCAGTGCGTCGGGGCAGCTCTCCCCGCACACGTCACACGTGTGCTCCCGCGGTCGCGTCGCGTGTGACACTAGGGCGACAACACTAGAATCCCTCACACCTGTTGTTGGTTCTGGGTCGCTCCGCGTGTCTCTCCGCGTGCGCCAGCAGCTGCAGCGCGTCGGGGCAGCTCTCCCCGCACACGTCACACGTGTGCTCCTGTTCCCACGTACTGCTCGTGCTGTCGTGTCTCTTGTAACTGCACACAAATTATAACAATTTAATAACAATATGAAGCCTTCTTGAGTATAGAATCTACTGGCAGATAATCTCTCTCTAATATAGATCTATGGCAATATATGGCAGAGGCGCGGAGAGCAGCGGCTTGTTTGTGTGTACTAAAGGTGTTTAATATAACACGTAGCGCCATATCATAGCGCGCTATTGTTCCTTAGCACGGATAACGTGCTATGAGGAGCCGCCATGACTCTATGAATTTGTGAATATCACGCGATAGTGCGCGGCGCCCGCTTGCCGGTGGCGCGCTGCCACTGGCCGATGGTTAGTCACGCGTAACGCGCTGTTGTGAGTGAACATCTAAGAGTGTTACGAAATTTAGCGCGCTACGAAATTTAGCGTGCTGCAAGACATATCGCGCCTGCCGGCCGCCAACACGCTTTCTTATAAGAAGCGCGTTATAACAAAGCGTTTTTAAAAGCATGCTAAAAATGTGTAGTTTATAGTCCGTAGCGTGCTATGGATTTATAGCAGTTTTGAACAACTCTAGTGTGTACCTGTGCGCGGCGGCCACGTGCCGGCGCAGCAGGTCGGCACGCTGGAACGCCACGCCGCAGTCGCCGCAGAACAGCTCAGGCCCGCGCACGTCCACCGCCCGCTCCCGCTCGCGCTCGCCGCCGCCGCTGTGCGCCACCGGCGACAGCCTGAACTCCATGTCGTCGCCTGCAGATTCAACAAATCAAGAGTATTATCCAACTTTTGCATACTCTAAGGGCCGCCACATACATTCGGAATTCTGTTTCTAAATTCCGATTCGTAATATCGAATTTCGAACGCAGCAAATCCATATAAATCAAGGGTCCTTTCATACACGCATAGTAGTTTTCCGTTCGAATTTATTTCCGTTTCGTAAAATTTCCGAATGAAAGCCCGTGCGTTCGGAATCACGAAAGGTGTTCCGAACGCAAGTCTTCCATACATTTTTATGAATTATTTTTTATAAGATTTATTATTATTATTTTTTTTTTTTTCGTCGTCCATATTCGCTGACAGAGTATCTAAACTCAGAGGCTAGCGTCTCCCAACATCTGAGCCTTGTTATTGCAATCGGAACTAAATGTAGGTATGTGTGTGATGTATTTACGGGATCCCGATTCGATATTTCGAAACGGAATGTATATGGTGAGCGTTATACACACAACATCTGATGTCGTCAAGTCCAGATGGGCGTAGAAGTATCGGTCAACCAAAACTTTGATGGTTGGATTGGGGTTAGCCAAGATGCAAAGCGGATCGGTTTAAGCTGGAGAACGAGCGCGAATGATAAGAGATAGATAAAGAAATCTTCTGGAGCAGGCCCAGGCCCATAAAGGGCTGTAGCGCCGATGATGATGATACACACAGCTTTATACAACACTAGCTAATACCCGCGACTTCGTCCGCATTGATTGAGGTTTTTCGGTTCCCGCGGGAACTCTTTAATTTTCCGGGATAAAAAGTAGCCTATGTGCTATTCCAGACTATAATCTATCTCTGTACCAAATTTCAGCCAGATCCGTTGAGCCGTAGGGGCGTGATTGAGATGAGTGAGTATAGACAGATATTCACCCGAGTTGTCCTCGTAGACGAGTTCGGATGCGGCCGGCGCGGCGTGCGGCAGGTGCGGATGGCGCGCGGCGGAGTGCGCGCGCAGAGCCTCGCGCGACCAGCACAGCTCGCCGCACTCGCCGCAATCCACGGGGGAATCCCCGCCGTGTATCTGAGACAAGTTCACAACCTCGGTGAACGACTGGGCAGAATCTGACCCGCTTTGTGAAAAGTTGCAGTCATGAACCAAAATAGTTTTAAATACAAAAGAATACAATAACCTTTCGGAATATATAATGTATTTCATTGAAAATAAATGGGAATGTTATTCATAATTCAACACTCAGTTTGATACATCACAAGTTCTCATTTGAATATTTAACTTTTACAATCAATTCTCCTTACAATCTAGAGGTGTTAGCATGTCGATAAACGGTTAACGGCTGTAAACGGTAGTAAAAAAACAATGTTTTTGCTCGTTGTTTACTAATATTTTTAACCAATAGCCGTTAACCGTTTAACGACATGCTAACACCTCTATTACAATCAGGATACAAGTAAGAACTTCCTAGAAAAATGTTGTGGAACTCACCCTCGCATGCGACTGCAGCGCCTTCTCCCTCGCGAAGCCGACGCCGCAGTGGCGGCACACGAAGGGGCGCGAGGGGTCGGCGGGCGGCGGCGCGGGCGGCGAGGGCGAGGGCGAGGGCGGGGCGGGGGAGGGGGGCGCGGGGGCGGGCGCCGCCTTGCCGGGCTCGCGGCCGCGGCGCGACCACTGCTGCGTGCGCGCTGACGTCATGTGCTCCCACACGCCGTTCTAGCACACAATACTTATTAGTTTCAGGCAATGTTTCAGGTAACATTTCAGGTTTCTCTTCGCAAACCCATACTAATATTATAAATACGAAAGTGTGTCGGTCTGTCGACTACGCTTTCACGGCCCACCTTTTCAATCGATTTTGATGAAATTTGGTACAGGGATAGGTTATATCCTGAGGAAGGGCACATTAACATAAGGCTACTTATATCCCGGAAAATTAAAAAGTTCCTGCGGGAATAGAAAACTTAGTCCACGCGGATGAAGTAACAGGAATCGTCTAGTTTTTTATATAAACGACTCTTCTCGCGTACCTCCTTATCCCTTCTAAAGCGCGTGTAGCGTTAGGGTTGTATATGTCACCGTAAGATTGTAAAATCCGTTAGATTATAATCTAACGGTCTCTATCCCGCGAGATTGTAAACTGTCGAAAGATTGTGAACCGTTCAATGTTCTGAGTATTAGTTTATGAAATATTTATTGTATTTACACGTTTTCTTGTCTCTGACTTGTACAGTTCGCGCGCGAGTTGAATGCAGAGTAATGCGCGCGAGTTGAATATTCATGTCAAATTCAGATCCATTCAGCCGTTCTGGCGTGATTAATTAACAAACAAACAAACATCCATCCATTCAAAACTTTCCCATTTATAATATTACAGTAAGTATAGATAACTTCGCGAATATGGCCAGTCCAGCAAATTCATCGTACTTTTATTAAATTAAAACCTTTGTTACGTGAAATCAAAAATCATTGATAAAATGCTGAATTGTTTTTCATATCAATAACAGGAAAAATAACGTGTAAGGTTATGGAAAAATAAAGTTGAAAATTAATAAAATTACCTCGACTGGTTCAGGATTCTTTTTCCGTCTGCCTCTCTTCTTCTTCGTTTTAACCACTTGGGGAGCAATTATTTCTTCTGCAAACAAAAGTAAGTAAAAATATCTGGCTAGTTAACTTTAAAATTGAAGAATGCGGATGGTATATAGAAGAGTCGAACTGCACCCAGCATATTTTGTTATACTGAATTCGATATACAAATACAATTCTCACGAAAATGACATTGACATTGATATGACATTTGACCACATGAGTGCGAAATCTGTTCCACATGACATCAAGCCGCGCGGACCATGAGTGTGACTCTTATATGAGGCTCGTCGATCGACAAATAAAGTAATTTGGACAGATGCCTTGAGGCGGCATAAATTTTGGCAACCATCTATTTCACTAAAGTCGTTTGACTTACCATCAACGTCGAGCCTTATCGTCCGCTCACCATAATCCATCATGTCAGGGGTGTCCGGCACCATAGCGTGGACCTTCAGATGGTTCATGAGGTCGCACTTGCGCACGTATCGCACTCCGCACAGGTTGCACGCGTGCGGCCGGTCGTTCTGATGCGCCACCATGTGATTCATGAGTGCGGCCTTCTTGCGGAACCGACGCGAGCAGAAGTCGCACGGCCACGGACGCATTGCTGTGTACTCATCCTAAATGGACAAGAGTCAAATTATTTTTAATAATAAAGGGAAAAACACACAGGGAGCGGGCGCGGGTCGGGTTAAATTCCTTGTATTTACATGGACGACATCACACAGCGTCAGCGACCCGCGGCCGCGTTCTATGTGATGTCGTCTATATGTATAAATCATTGATGTAGAATTTTTTTAGTACCTATACCATTCTATTTCAATGATATAAATACAAGTAATTCAACCCGCCGCGCACCCGGCCCGACGCCTGTGTGTTTTGCGCTTAATTATTATCCTTATAGGTACATCCATCCTAATATTATAAATGTGAAAGTGTGGCTTCCTATCCGCTATCCTTTCAGATCTTAACTGCTAAATCTCAATGATATCTATACTTCTATGCTAATATTATAAATGCAAAAATTTTGACGAATGGATTGATGTTTGTTACTCAATCACGCCAGAACGGCTGAACGGATCTGGATGAAATTTGGCAGATTATAGTCTGGAATAACACATAGGCTACTATTTATCCTGGAAAAGAGTTCCCGCGGGAACCAAAACCCTCAATCCACGCGGACGAAGGCGCAGGGATCAGCTATTAATATTATATTTTGCACAAAATTAAAGAAAGAAGATAATTAAATGAAACTTTTTATCTATGAAAGGAAATCAAACAATGGTCATTATTAAAGGGTAATAAATATTGAGAAGTGGCAACATAATTTAACAGCCACTTCTTTCTTTTTCTAGTAAGGCCGAAATTAAATTTGCATACAATACGCGACTTACAAGACTATTTACATTTGTTAAGTTACTCGTATAAGCGACTCACGTGATTAAAACATACACGTGATATCGTGACCTAATACTAGGAAAGTAATGTGTTCATACTTGATCTGTTGGCAATGGTACATCAATATCGTTCTCAATTTTAACATCTTGAATTGGGTTCGCTAAATGTTCTAAAGGCACTTCAACTCTGAAACAGAAAATATTATTTTATTCTTAACTTACAAAAAACTTTATATTTATTAATTTAGTTATTGTGTGTCAGTTTAAAGATGAAGAAAAAACTGACCTTTCCTGTCCACCTGATAGGACCCAGTCATCAGTTATGACTTCCTCAGTGACACACTCTACATTAGGGTCCTCAGCCAATTCTGCACTCTCTGTATAGCTAACCACATCCTGCGACAGAAACATCAGATTCTCTGCTGCCATTTGATCTGTGTGTGCTATGATTTCTTCAGTAGTCTATTAGAAAAAAAAATATGTATGTTACCACATACAGCATGCACACACACAAGTAATTTTTATTTAAAGTGTCATAATGAAAAAGTTGTATGGAGCCTATCGACTTTGGGTCCAGCACCCCATAGGATAGTATAATAGTTAATTTACGCTACTGTATACATACCATACTACCATATGATGCATTCTGTACATTTTCAATACCACATATTACTTCTTCGCTTGCCACTTCATTAGGCTGAAACAAATAGAACAATGAATTTTTAATCCACCACTACCACCACTACAGCCTATTAACGTCCCACTGCTGGGCACAGGCCCCCAATCTCATGGGAGAGAGGAAATTAGAGCTTAGACCCACCACGCTGCTCCAATGCCGGTTGGCGGGCTTTAACGACTATTATCATGTTAGTGATAATAACCAGGACCGACGGCTTAACGTGCTCTCCGAGGCACGAGGGTGAAACTTCCAACTCCGGACTGGCACTGAGAATTTCTTAATTGAAAAACCCAATACCTTACAATTTTTATGCCCGACCAGGAATCGAACCCAGGACCTCGTGATCAGCAGTAGACTATGCTAACCGCTAGACCAACGAGGCAGTCAGAATTTTTAATCGGTACTTAATAATTATACCTACTTAGCAATATTATTACAAAAAGTTTGAATCAATTATTATGCTTCATTTGGCTACTTTATTAGTTATATGTATTTATAGAAATTAATTAGTAATAAGACACTGCTATACATATTATATACATTTAGCATATTGTATAAAGCACATAAATTAGAGATGAAACGGATATCCTGTAACTATCTGGTATGTATATTCTTTACTATACACCACAAAAACACAAAAGGAACAGATTACAAATATTAAAACTAAAAAAGTAGGTATCCGTAAACGTAGGCCTATATTTAGGCGACCAGATACTGGACACAATCCTACAATCAACTTTAAAACATAAGTTTTTGTGAGGTAAATAATAAGAAGACGGTTTATAATTACGATTTCTTTTGTTTATAACTGAAAATTACAAAAACTCACAACAGAAGTTTGTTCACTTCCAAAAAAACTTTTTTTTTATTAAGAATATTTTTGATTTTGTCTTAAATTACACATAATGCAATTACAATAAAACTAAGCTAAGGTACAAATGGCGGCCTTGTCGCTTTAAGGCAGGCAACCGTGCACACAACGGATTAACCTAGTGAGAAAGCTCAAGGGTGTACGTTATATAAAAGGAAAACTAATAATTAGTTCTTACTAGCCGGATATCCGGTATCCGGCAAAAGAACTATGCATTTCATCTCTAATATAAATCAATCTTTCGGAATATGTTGTAAATTAAAAAACCAAATATGCAATGTATTATTTATATAATAATTATTGTATATAAGTAATATGGAATAAATATTATAAACATATAACAAGGTATGTAGGTATCTCAATCATTTTCATTTCAATATCAATTTTGTTACAAAAACTTACCTTTTCTTCTTCCCACTGAAGATGGAACTCCTCAGCTTCCATTTTGATTTCGTTTTTGATTATATCCATTTATTTACACTATATATTTATGAAAGAAGAGGAATCTAATGATTGTTTTGTAAGAGATTGGGTCATTGTCTGTACCACACTTCTATATATGTACACAAAGCTTTAGAATATAATATTTTAAACATAATTGTAATATTTTCCACATAACAAACCAAAGATACAAGCCGAATGTAAAAAAAAAACTATGAAATTTTATAGGATATCTAAATATTCCAATGAGTCCCAGCAAGCTGAATCGATTCAAGACTGTCAACAAAATTTACTAATCAATCATCTGGAATCAAAACATCAACATAACCTTAGCTACAAACATTAATAGTTTCAAATTGATATTTTGTATATAGGAAAGCTACAGCCCACAAGTCAAGAACCAAAAACTCGAAGGGGGCGGCCCATGAAACCATATTTACAAAAGCAAAGGCCTAACAAAAATGGTGTCCGATCTAAGAAATTATATGATCACTTTAGGTTACTTGTCAAACTAAAAGGTTAAGATATACATTCAATTTAAACTTCTTATAACTAATGTAATGAAAGAATTATGGAGTAAGGAATTACATTGATCATTAGAATAATTAGAGATTCGTATACTTATACGTTTACATGACGCAATCACAGAACTTATCAATAGTTCAACATGGATGAAAACAATAGTCCGGCTTTACGTTTGATTTTACTTACTGGACACTTGATTTTACGATAGGATCTCGATTATTATTGGAAAAACAATTTCAGGAAAGCGAATTGTTGTAATAAAGGCAAATTGAAATTGCTATCTTGAACAAATTCTTTTCCAAAATTCCATTTACAAACCATAAATTACAAACTACAAAGCCGTATCACAGATAAAATAATAAGTTCGAGCCTCAGATTAAATCATTGACTTAGCTTAGAGCTGAGGCTTAGAGCCTCTACTGACCATAGTACTGACGACGCGAATCGCGATCGTCATATTAGTAGTTTTCCAAAAAAGGAAGAGGTTCTTAATTCGGCGCGTATCTTTTTTTTAATGTATGTCGGTGCTTATCTCCGTGGTTTCTGAATTGATAGGATTTTTTTCAGTCGCTAGAGGAAGCTCTCGAGGTGGTCCCACAAAAAATTCTGACTCCAAATACTCAATCCTGACACTAAACATCGATATATATGTAGGCACTAGATGGGCCCTTTCATAGAAAAACGTCGGGCGTCCGAGATGCGGAACGCGTTCCGCATCTGTCTTTGTTCCCGTCGTAGCGCTGTGATCACGATCGCTCGTCGTGCGGATAATTTGTTATTATTAAGTTAACATCTAAAGTTTAATAATTAGTTTGGCACTGTATAATTTTAATTTTAAGGTAAGTGTTTCAATTCACAATTATACATTTCCAAAAAAACGTTATTTAATCTTCCTATTTAATATTTTTATCCATTAAGCAATCATTTAATTTCCGCGGCAAACTGTATAATTTTTTTTTACTAACTGGCCTTACGGCTATGACCTATATTATCTATGACCGAGTCATACGTTTTCAAGTTTTTATTCAAGATGTTGCAAATTGGTTGCAAGCAAGTTCCCGCTTTTCAGACTAGATCGTTGCTAAAAATACGCCCACATTCTTTGTTTGACAGGGCCCGTCTATGTAAATTGAGGTCGTTGACACTAAAAAATTAAAAATAAAAATTCCAAAAAAACATTTAAAATCTATGCAAAAAAACGACTTACAAAGCCAATGTACAGTACACACTATGTTGAAGTCGGGCGAGCCTGATGCGTCAACTTTGCATATCTTTGTTATACCTACCCGCCCGACTTCAACGTAGTGTGTATTTAAAATCAAAATAATTTTTTATTACTTCACAGTGGCTTTGGAAGTCGGTTTTTGGAAAGATTTTTTATATCTTTCTATAATTCTTTGTTTACATGATGTTAAATTGGTTTTACTGAACAAAATATACAAAAAGAAGAAATATGATGTACTTAATGTAATAGTTATAATCAAAATAATATTATTTTGTACGCCGGCTCGGCTAATATGTAGAACTCTGTACTAGGTACAATTAACGTACACATATTAATGCAAATAAATAATCTGAATCTGAAAAATAAGAATTAATAATACGTGGTAGGTACGCCTGTGATCAAGGATTGTATTATTAGAATCAGTTTCAATAATAAATTTTAAAGTTATATTTCGAAGCTGAACTAAGTTGGGCGGCGGTTGGGCGCAAATAATGTGTATTGTGGAGAAGGCACGATCCAAGTAGGTAAAAATTTAAATGTCGCTCCCCGATCCCGACCCTACAGTTGGCTCTACCGATTGCGTCGTCAGTAGAGGCTTTTATCCATAGACCATAGACGCTACAGTGTAACAATCGCAATCACCTCTGATTGCATAACACTCTTCTACTATTGGACCAAATCTATTGACGCATCAAGAATACCATAATTCAGCCAATCACAACCATTGATATTGTAACAATGATTGATGCAAAAGTTACGCGGTCACCCCCCTGCAGCTTAGTAAAAAACAGAGTATAACAGCAGCGTCGATGGATTTTGTCCAATAGTGGAAGAGTGTTATCCAATCAGAGGTGATTGCGATCCTCTGCGATCTTAACACTGTAGCTGTCAGTTTTAGCCGGTAGCTGCAGCAGGGCGACGGCGTATCTTTTGCATCAATCATTGATATATCGCAATCACCTCTGATTGGTTAATACTCTTCCACTATTGGACGAAATCCATTGACGCAGCAAGAATAGCATAAATTCAGCCAATCAGAGGTGATCGCGATTCTTCTACTTCGTCTCTCCTTTTATAAAGCTGCGTACAGACCGGCCGAACGAACGCCAACGAACGGGTTTCGTTGAACTTCGTTGCTGCAATCTGGACGGTTTAGCGAATGCCAACGATCGCTCGTTGGCGTGTGCCGGCGATCCGAAGCGTGGCGGTAACATCAAAGAAATCGAGCTATTTGATCGAACTCTGTTTGGACGGTCGCCGAAGGCCAACGAACGAACGCTCAGTTGAAGCAAGTCCTATTCTTAAAATATGTTGTTGTCCACCATCTTCGTTTATTTTTTCTTGTTCTTGCTAACTCGTTTTGGTATATAAAACTAGCAATTATAATGATGTCGTCGTCGTCCATGATTAAATTGCGAAGGAAAGAGAAAAGAACCGGAATCAAGTGCCAACGAACGTTCGTTCGAGCACTAAATGTATTTGGATGTATTAACGAACTCCAACGAGCGTGCGGAAGCCAACGCTAGCGAACGATAAATATCCATCGTTGGGCGTTCGTTGGGCCGGTCTGTACCCAGCTTAAGTCTTTGACTGGTTTTTGACTTCGTCTTTATCTGGTCGGTGGTCTGTGCGTCGGTGTTTCTGGGCAGAGACAGAATATCAAATACACGTAGTGGTTATATTCTCTTTGATCAAATACTGTGCAACTGCAAGTAAAATTGTGCTCATGTGCTGTTTTGGCACAAATCCAAAGCCCAAACAAACTTAACAAAATTAATTCCCGCTTCTGTAGTTTTGTAATTAAATTCATAAAAGAACAACTTTCTAAATGGCTCAAGAACTGAAAGAATTGTGTCAGCTTTTATTTCCGGACTCCACCACAGGCAAGCCACTGTCCTTTTTCCATAAACGTAGAAATTTCCTAAAAAATTTGTTTAGGTTTTGTACTGAAACGATTTTGATACAGCTTTGAAGCTAACCTGTAGAAATTTTGAATAAGTATATTATTGGTCAGACAGAAATATATTCAAGAACAATGAAAAATGATGCATACATTTTTTTTTTCAGAAAATGCAGAATATTTTAGTGATATTACAGAATATATAAAAAAATTAGGATCACAAAATTGGGAACATGTGAAGAAAGAACCTGAGCGATTGAATGAAGATATGAAACATTTGACGGAGCAGACACAAGAATTAGCATTTACTAATTATAAAACATTTGTGGAGACTGCTGACATATCCAGAGCTATTATGAAGGATTTGGGGAAGTCTAAGGAGTCATTAGCAAGTTTTCTTAACAATATTCCTGATTTTGAATCACAATGTGAGAGCTTTTCTCAAGTTGCTGGTGGCATAGTACAAGAGAAAAGGTATTAATCTACACTTTAGTATGTAACAATTAAAATGACAGAGCTTGGCACATAAATATGTGTTTACTTCTTAAGAGAATAAATCTCATTTGAAATGAAATATTAGAAACCTTGTGTATTCAATAAATGGTAACCTGCAGTGCATTTAATATTGATTGAGAATTGAACAAGTAGGTAGGTAAGCAAATAAAAAGATGCAAACTTTCTTATCATTAAGTATCAATTAAGTTGTGTTCCATTTTGCAGGCGATACAGTACTATCAGAAACCAAAGTGACAAATTGTTAGAGCTATTGGAGTTGCCTTCCTTGATGCGAGAAGCACTCAATGCAGAGGACTACGAAAGTGCACTGGATATCTTTGCTTTTATCCGCAATTTATCCAAAAGGTACTCAGAAATACCTATTGTTGAGGTATGTCGAGTAACTAAAAATATAATGAATCCTGCCAATTTATTATTATTATAACTCCTAAAATCTTTTGTTTTTATGGCTATAAAGCCTATCAATAAAGTGGACAACAAAAATTGACAAACTTATAATATTGGGATTTCTCTAATCATAATGTATATAATTAGTGTTGTAGATATTTAAAGAGTGAAATAATTTTATGGATGTTTCTTTCAGAGCACAACCAGTGAAATAATGACATTGTGGTATGAAACACTTTATCATCTCTTCAATCAGCTTCACTATGATCTGCCCTTACCTCAGTGTTTACAGGTAAATAAAAAAAATACTGTTCTAAATTCTAATACAGATTACATAAGATTTGCATTAGGATCAGATAAATCTAAGTTTAAGCTTTCGGTGATCACACTCGGTAACAGGAGCCACATTGCACAGTGTTGAAAATTCAATTATGTGCAATGATGATGCTGGCAAAGGGCAAATCAGCAGAGATACCACCAAAGCCGGCCTCTGCTGATGTCACCCGAATGTTGTTTGGGTTCAAATACTAAAAATGTGGCAATAAATTCTTATTTCATCCATGCAAAATAACTAGTACATGTGTAGTTTTTTTCTGTTCTATATAACAGAAATGGAATAGAAATAGTTGGAAACGTTTTCAATTTTCCAAGATTTAGGAGCGATGGGCTAAAAATGTACAATCTTTAATTATTATTTTAGATTCTTGGCTATCTCCGTAGAGCAAACACAGTGTTTAAGTCTACTGAAGATGAGCACAGCAGGTTGCAATCAATCAGTAACAAAAGCAGCTTCACATCTGATGGTCTACATTTACATTTCCTAAAAGCAAGAAATGCCTGGTTTGAAAAGGCACTTGAAGACGCGAGAAATACTGAAGGTAACTTTATTTCGCGATTTTTCTACAAATTCAACTAAAATAGATTCAAATTATTCAACTCCCTATTAATTACTGAAGAAACTTTATTTACATTGATAATAACAGCATTTTATTATATGTATTTTACAGCACCCGAGAAGTTGTTACGTAAAATAGTGGAGTTGCACAGAATTCATCTGTTCAATGTTATAACGCAACATAAATCAATATTTTTGTCCGATGCTCAGGAGTCAAAAGTAAGAGATAACGAGTTAAACGGCACCAGTGCATTGTCCTGCTGGCTGAAACTTAAGGTAAGTCAAAATTACTGAATTTACTACTTACTATTTAAAAAGGTTGTTAATTAAAATTTCATTTCACCCATAAGGCATTAGTCATAAAAACATGAGCACTGAGTAAGTTGTAGTGTACTATCCTAAAATGTACCTTATCTGTTTGCAGGTAGAAAGCCTAGCTCACATATTGAACCAAGATCTATGGAGAGAAGATGAGACAGGTTTTGAATCGATAATGAACCAATGCATGTATCTCTGTCTGTCTTTTGGCAGAGTTGGCGCCGACCTCAGATGTGTACTCACGCCTCTATTTCGCAACAATGTTTTGATGCAATTGAACTGTGGAATGGAAAAAGTAGACAATCAATTTGAGAGCCAAATGAAGTCTTATAAAGTGCCCAGTATTAAAAATGTATCAAGGCCTATAAATGAAAATATGGCATCTGGCCCACCAGAAAATTTGTTGGACTACTATCCCTTAGCAGAATACTGTAACGGAATGTTGACAGTACTAAATTCCTTGCGAGTAACAGCCCCTTTGAATATCGTCACAGATGTTTATAGAGGCTTCAAAAAATCTTTCGAAAAAGCTGCACAGATTTTGATAACGTTCTACCAAAGAGAGCAACAGGCGTTTACTGATATCGAGAAGCAGAATTTTGTGTCGTTTTGCGTCTGTTTTACGGAAGATTTGGTGCCTTATATAGCAAAATGTCTGTCACAATCGTTTCCACCAACACAAGTCGCAGAGTTGTTAGGGATCACACTGACAGTGTTACAAGAAAGTAAAATATTGTATTTGGATCAGCTTGAAATATGCAAGCCACTTAATAGCGTTACAGGGCTTGTTTTGGGTTAAAATAATTAATCTAATAATTAATGGATCTAAGACTATTCATTTGTATAATATAAGATAATGCTGTATATTTGTATTTATATGTAAATAAAATATACTATAAGGATTACAAAATGTTTTAATTTCTTTCAAAAATAATCAAATTACTCTTACACAAGTAACATAAAAGGCACAGCCCAGAGGCAGGTCCTTAAAAAACGCGCGAATAGGGAGTTACGATTTCAAAAAATTTAAAGAACTTACTTCATTGAATGACACCAAAAAAAAATCTCGATTAGTTAATAAATGAGTCTTCACTTACACCGCGTGATACTTATAAAATAATTCTTGATTTTCGAGAAAAAAATTCGTCAACAATGGTCAAAAACATCTAAAACGGCCTTTTCTATTAAAACTCTCTACGCTATTTTGTTAATATATTAGAAAATATTTTTGGTTAAAATATGAGATGAAAGTATAGACAATACATTCACCGTTAAAGTTTTTTACTAATTCAAACCAAAAAACAATAATCTAAGCCTAAACATAATTCATTTTTTTAGCGGAAATCGTTCCCCGCTGCCCATACATTTTACTATGAAGCAGAATTCGCTTTATATTAGAGACTACGCGCATGAAAACATCAGTGCCGTCTCAATTTTCAAGGTGACCGCACGTCCGTTCGTAGTTCCATAGCGCCGCGATCCGCGATCCACGATCTAGCATAAGGGTGGGGCGCGAGTGTCGGGCACGACTGCTAAAATTATTTGAATTCTTCGAGCAAGTAGACTAAGTATGTGAGTTTTACTTTATTTTTTTTTAAATTATCATACATTAATGTACTTCATAAAATATAAATTAATTTTAGTATCTATTTCAGGTAGATAATATGGGAAAACGGAAAGAAAATTATTATAAACCCAAAAAAATAAAGGAAGATTTAAAATAAAGCAGTAAGTACCTGTTATGTACCCATCTTATTACCCGACTGTAGCGAAGCTCAAAAAGATTGTTTTGTTTCGCCTGACTGTTTGTATAAAATTCCGGCAAATTTCAACCTGTTTCTTACTGAGAACCTGTTTCTTTATGCAAGCATCCTAGGTTTGTATGTATGTTTTATATTGCCTCGTAATCGTAACTACTGAATGAAAAACCACAATTAAAATTACTTTATTAAATATGGATGATATACATTTCAGGCAACATCAGAGCAAATCATTCCAGAACTTGATGAAGTACAACCGAAACAACAGTCATAAGTGACAGCATAAGTGACATATATGTGAAATAAAGATATTAGGTCCTTACATATGAAATTGGCGTTTTTTCGTACTGGTCACTTTGATCTCAGATATCTCCTCTTTGGTTAAGAATTGCAATTTCAAATTTATACAGCTATTTACTCATGCTTTTGTGTTTTGAAAACCCTAATTCATTTTTTTTCCTCTTTTGGTTTTTTCTTTGCGTCACTCAGTTTACAAAATGAAAAACTTGGAATATCCGTAATATTTACGAGTTTGAGTTCCATCGTGGCACCAGTGTTGCAGAAACGGTTCGAAGGATTAATGATGTGTATGGCGGCGGTGTCGCAAAAGAAAACACAGTGCGTTTCTGGTTTCTGGTTCCAACGTTTTCGTTCTGGATATTTCAATGGCTTTCAATGGCTGAACTCTGGGGAACCAGCCAAATCCTGCCCCTAGCGAAAATTGACTCAAAAAAAATTACTCGTGAGCGTTTGGTAGGACTAGTGCCGGTGTCGTTCACTACAGCTTTCTTAAATCTGGCCAGACGATTACGGCGGATGTCTATTGTCAGCAACTGCAAACCATGATGGAAAAGCTAGCTGCTTAACAACCGAGGCTGGTCAATCACTCTAGGCCACTGCTGCTTCAGGACAACGCTAGACCACACACTGCACAACAGACGGCTACCCAATTAGAGGAGCTTCAATTGGAATGTCTAAGACATCCACGTACTTCCCGGACCTTGCTCCAACAGATTTTTTTCGAAATTTGGATAACTTCTTGCAAGGGAAAAAATTCAACTCCGATGGGGCAGTCCAAAGCGCCTTCAAAGATTTTATTTTTAGTAAAGGGATCAATGAACTACCTATGAGATGGCAAAAGTGCATAGATAGCAATGGTACATACTTTGATTTAATTTTTTTTTTTGAATAGACTTTATGTTTATATGTGTTTGTTGTAAAAAACGCCAATTTCACATGTATTTGAGTTTGAGTTTATCTTAGGTTTTTCCAACTGCTTTTTAGTGCTGACAAAATTATAAGCTGTTCAAACCACTGTGATTGTTTTAATCTGTGTTAAACTTTATTTTTTTTAATAAAAGATCACCAATGAAACCCATTTTCCATATCACACAAAACATTGATAATATTTTAAATTTCTTCACAAAACAAATAAATAAAAAATAAAGCGTACACTTTGGCCCCACCTTTTGCGGCCGGCTAACTACTACGGGCCCGTTGACTACGATCACTGTGTTCTGTGACTACGATATGCGACAAGCTAATGGCTGCATACAATGCGTGTTTTATGTGACCTTCATAAACATCCTACGTAGTCGTGCGCGTAATGAATATGTAACTTGTGCGAAACATCGATGCAAGTCCAGGGTGCGTATACTAACACTGCGATGAGTCTGTGTGGCTAGAAAATATCAATGTGGGGGTTCAATAAAAAGTTCCCACGCTCAAGGACTGAGGTCTTAACTATAGATAACATGACAATGATAAACAAAAAGGAATGGCATATACAAATATAAAATATTCGACATGATAGTAAACTTATTTAAGAGAACCTAATCTTTTTAACTCTAGACTTTCCTTCCTCGTTTCTGGAAACTTCGTAGTAATGTGTGACTTTGTCGATGTTTCCTAGTGATTCGATGAACTCCTTGTCATGGGTAATGATTATGAACATGAAATTGCGTTGGTTCATCCTCTCTTGAACTATTTCTCCGAGCGCAGAGCACAGAGATTTAATATTCTCGTGATCTAAGTTAGTAGTTGGTTCATCTAATGCCAAAATGCCGAATCTGTAACAAATATGGTTGCTAGAAATTGTACACAGCTTAGTTCTGTTCCTGTCAGTGTTCAATTTATTTAAAACATGTAGGATCTCTTATGTTAAGTCATGTTTTGACTCTACCACTGGTTCGGAAAGAAATTCCGCCGAAGAGCAGGCAACAAACTCAGCAGTTGCTTTTTTTTCGTCCTTGATGAAGAAAAAAAGGCAA
The DNA here is from genome assembly GCA_923060345.2 of Erebia aethiops. Lineage (NCBI taxonomy): Eukaryota > Metazoa > Arthropoda > Insecta > Lepidoptera > Nymphalidae > Erebia > Erebia aethiops. The sequence goes on along the minus strand of OV281083.1, from coordinate 10,026,824 downwards.
GTTACTAATTATTAGGGTTGTAACGAAGGCGTTCTTAGCGGAAGCAGAAGCGGATGCGGAGGTGGATCACATCGTCCATTTTCTGTGTTTAAGATGCGATGAATCATACATTAGATTTTTTTTAGGTTTCTTCGCATTGTAAGTCAACGTAAATAAACCTCCGTTACAACTTACAACTCCGCAAAAAAAATGGCGGAAGCGGAGGTACGATTTCTTGCGGAAGTTTCGCACTTACGGAGGCGGAGGCGAGGTTCCGTTACAACCCTACGTAATTATATAAGAGTAATCACCTTACCTTCATACAACTACAAGAAAATTGTGACTGGGATGTTTTTATAACATTTTGAGTCCCAGGTCCCAGGTCCCAGGTCTAGATGTATGCTAATACAATCTATTAAAAATATTATATTTATTGAGGTGTGTACCTTGAACTAAATGTCTCTGCTAGAGCCAGCCTTATGATGAGACAAGCCAACACCTTCTGACCCGCACTACACCGTCCGCGCATATCGATCTCCACACCATTTTTAGATTGAACAACCCTAAAAATAATAAAATTTTCTTTATTTCAATTGAAAAATTGCATCAAAACTTAAATACTATCTAGCCTAGTACAGCAATGTAATAAAATTTAAAAAAAGTAATAAAAATATTTCAAATATAAACCTTAAAACTAAGGGATTAAAGTTTAATACGAATGTATATTTAAGACCTTTTATCTTCGTAACAACGCGAGGTGACGGCCACGGTTACACAGCACTTATTAATATAAACCTTAAAACTAAGGAATTAAAGTTTAATAACGAATGTACTATATTATTATACTTAAGACCTTTTGTCTTAAGTAGAACGGTGTCGGTCTCGCGTATTCCACATTTTTACCCCCTACCAAAAAGTGCTCAACGCGCCTAAAGAAGTTTTCAATTCAAAAGTGTGTGAGCACTTGTCACCAGTCGCGGCAATAAAAATTTTTTTGCAACCCAGTATTTCCTCAGCATTATCCTGACTAATCCCTGCCGGGTTCTTCATGCTAATAGGGAACGTTTTTAGTGTGTACCTGTAATCGTATTTACGGCGATCAGATTCTGTTGTCATGCTTCCTTCAGTCTTTATTTCTATGTAGTCGATGTCATTACCTCTGTATATCTTCCTCCACATTTCCCTGCAACATTTAAAGTTGTGTTCGCAAAAATTGTATTATAAATAATAGTGATAGCGTCAAACAGAAAGCTTTTTTTAAAAATCCATGCGGACGTATTTGCGGGCATCAGCTAGTTTCACACATTGATTTAGGAAAAATGACAAGAAAATTGTTTTTATTTTTATACTATCTGTTTTGAAATGAGTAAGATTAATCTGAAGGAAAAGAAGTAATTCCTCAGGCGATGAGACTTAACAGTGAGTATGATAAAATATCATGAGACATATGTATTTTATAAATATCCAAGAATAAATTGAGAAAAGAAGTTAGGCATTTTTATCTAAAGTAATATTCTAATGAGGAAAGATTTGATTGTTTGTTTTAATGGATAAACTGAAAACTGGTCAAGCGATTTTAAAAATTCTTTCACCTATAGAAAGCTATTTTATCAGTGCATAACAAAGGCTATATTTTATTTTCAAAAAAAATTAGAGATTCCTTTGTAAATTGCAATAATGTAAATTAAGTCGGAAAAAGTCGTCTAAGCTTAGAGCTTTCGAGGCGTGCGCTGCGTAAATAGTGAAAGTTACATGAGAACATTTCAACACACTACAATTCTCTATTCTGTACCCACCTTATAATAAGATTAATATTCTCCATCTTCTCCCTATGGAACTCCATGAGACACTTCTCCAGAGCGACAGAGTAATCTCTGACGTCTTTATCAATCGCTTTAGTGACATGCAGTTCATAGAACTTTTGCCTGTATCTATTCTCAATGTCCTTGTTCTGTGTTTTCTTTAATTCAAGTTTATTTTGTTTCAGTCTTTCCTGTGGAGAATATAAATTGTAGACAAAGTTTTATTTCATAATTTTATGGTGCCTTTAGTATAAGGCCGTCTAGCCTAGCCTGGCACAAAAAATATCATTTTACACAAATAAGTAAAGTACAGAATACAGAGATAGCTCGCATCTGGCAATGCAAGATATATATCAAAGAAATGTTCTTACACAATATTTAAAAAAGCTTAATTCATGCAGTAGCAGTCTCATTTGTTAGTTGTTGTTGTCTGAACATCCTTTTCAAGGCCGTTCGCCCAAATGAAATTGGGCACAGAGAATGCTTGCATTCTATCAACAGCAGTGTAAATAGATAGATAAATTATTTATTGCCACTCTAACATATAGATATAAAGTAAACAAGTAAAGTAAAAAAAAAGTGTGCAAGGGCGGTGTAAAAGTGTACTTGTTTACACAAGGAAATAGTTTCTCACACACCCCAGTTGTTGAAAATAGAAGACACGACGACAGTTGTGTCCATTGACATTCTAACAGTGCCCAATGAAATCATGGTAAGAACATAGTTACTTTCTCTTTTGTACATAAAAAGACTAAATTCGTGAATTTCATGAGATTCGAACCTGCAACATCTTGCCTACGACGTGGCTCTTATCCCACTGAGCTTTGACATGCTTGGTAGAGTTCAAAATTTTCAACACAAACTCAAATATGTAGATACATACACTGTCTCTCTTCATCTATTCTAGAGAGTGAGAGACAGAATTTAACGTTTTTATGGCACGTGCGATTTTTCCAGACCAGGTCCTAGTGACCCAAAAAGAACTGTTCTAAGAATACTTTCAGGGGATGCGGTCGCATGCATCATGTAGTTTAAAATAACCCTTACCTTTAGTTCATTGAGTTTTCCCTCATTCTGCGCCTTCTCCCGGAATATCATAGTTTGCTTAGTGATGAGAGGTTCTTTCTCTGCAATCATGTCTGTATTGACTCCGCTCAGTTTCTCGTTGATCTCCACAAGTTCCTTTTCACACTTCTCGATCTCTGCCTGAGCCTTACGCAACTTCATGTTGTCTTCTAGGTTACGCTTGTAAAGCTAGAAAAAAAGAGACAAAAACTAGAAAAATATGTATTTTTTTCTTATAATTTTATCCTCGACAGTTTGTAGAAATCAAGCTGTAGTAAATTTATCCAGCACAATTTGAGAAAAATGTGTCCACAAATTTTATTGAAAAAAAAAAACTGGACACCAACCAGAACTTCTGGTTCCTGTGAAGGAACCAGAAGTTTAATTAGCTATAATCCACGACAAAAGGAAAATCTATGTGGTACAGTGATTTTATATATTATATTGATAAAATCACAATATATAAATAATTTATAATCAAAATATATATATAATCTATATAATATATAATCAATATATATATAATGTAAAATATATAAAATCACTGAACCACATAGATTTTCCTTTTGTCGCGAATTAAACTTCTGGTTCCTTCATTAAAAAGTCAATGATTCACTGAATAAGTTAATATTTCTTATTTTGGTCAATCGCCTTTCTAAGTGCCACACAAGCATCATGCACCATGCTAATGTCACGTGGGAATATGTCATACTGTAAACAAATGTTTAGCTGTACAGTACATCACACACACAGTACACAGTGTAAATTACGTCGTGGTTTTCATGTTGCAACAGCACAAAGAACTGTCATTGCAATTTTTTTTTTGGTAACGACATGCACATATTAAAATGTATTGAATGATTCAATACAGTAAAATATTCACAAAACACGGATTTTAGCAAGATTGTCTGTGTTAAAACTCTATCCAGACCAAAAAAATAATTTAAAAAAAATCCTGCATAGGAAGTAAAAGAGTGAAATTGTAGTAAGAAAAAAGCTAAAAAGTACCTCTTGTTTCGAAATTTCATCTTTCAAAGTATCGATCCTCTTTGTAAGAGTGTCTCTATCGACCATGATTTGCTTCTGCCTTGTCAATAACTTCTCATTTGCCTCCTTTATCTTCTCCATATCACGATGGATGTTCCTTTCCTTGTGCATCCGTATGTCCAAGTCCACTGATTTGACTTTCTCGAAGGCATTCGCTATTTTGCTTATGTAGGTGTTCCTTACTTCAATGTCAGACCTATTTTGTAAAGTTGTAATTTGTTAGTTGTAAGTTGTAGTTGTTATAGGTTGTAAATTGTTGTTGATAGTTAGTGCAGTAACACTTAAGCATTATAGCCACAAAAGATAATTATATCTCATACACAGATTTTTAGACAATGGGCTGTACAAAACTCAAGCCTAATTTAGTAGTTACCTATCACAATAACAAGTCGACTATTACTGGTAAATTCTACGTAGCTGTTAAGCTGAATATTTTTGAACTACCTATTCAATGACACCCCACAGACAGACACACACATACACAAAAAATACATCCCCACATTACTTGTATAATAAAGATAATTATTTTTCAAAATTTTTTGTTTATCACTATGTCAACGTGATATATATGTATATCTGTTTCAGTTTTTTGTACCAAGAGCCTCTGAGCTAAGCCGCGGACAGACATGGCGAATCTATAAGGGTTCTTTGTTGACTACGGAACCCTAATTTGTTATTTTGGCAAAAGACAAGTCCAACCTAATCCCCTCATTGATAGGTTCATCAACGCCCAACTAATATCATTACACATTGTCGCCAATTTTCTGTATAACACAATTTTAAACTAAGTTAACTAACTAAATTATTAATTAAACTCAACTAAATCCTTTTCCGCAGGGAGTATAATGAAAGGGTTAACAATATAATATTTAATGCTGTCCTGTGGTTTTGAGCAGTTTCTCTTATTATACAATAGTTTGAAAACAGAGTAAACATTTTTTTTAATTATCCCCTCCATCATTCCATCAGCTACGAGAGCTATGAGCAGATTTTATGAGTTTCCATGGCGTGTGAGGCTGGCCTTTCATTGAAGGCTCCCCTTATACATTTTCCCCCCTTTTCACTTTAATGGATGAAGTCCCAAATAGAACCGCGTTTCAGCCTTCTGGGCTCCATTGGGATGCTGAGTGACGAAGCTAGCTTGTTGTTGTGGGCGTTTATTAGTAGTAGTTAACATTTGAATTTATTCTACTATATTCTGGACACCCTGCATATTATTATACCTGTTCTTTTTCACGGCCTCCATCTTTTTGCTCTCCTTCTCTTTCAGCTCAGCTTCCAGCGGTGCGGTGGCGTCTTGTAGTTCCTTCAACTCCTCCGTGAACTTATCTCTGTTGGTCTCCATTTGCTTTTGATTTTCTTGCAAGTTTACCAACTCTTGGACCTTAGGTAAAATATAAAAAATTAGTACATTTTGAGCTACAAAAGATGATGTTGATGTTTTTTCCGTAATCAAAGGAAAAATTTACTACATATTGGTTTTATTTTAATTAAAAGTAGCTTCTCGTTGAAACAATCTTTGTTTATGTACCTTTTAGGTTTTACTCACTCATGTTTTGTATTGTTTGTAAATGTTAGTTAGCCGCGAGATATATACGAGAGGCGTGTCGGCGGCCTGACCGCGGAAGTACGAAAGCGGCATCCGCGCCACGCCACCACCACTACAGCCTATTAACGTCCCACTGCTGGGCACAGGCCTCCTCTCTCATAGGAGAGAGGGAATTAGAGCGTAGACCCACCACGCTGCTCCAATGCGGGTTGGCGGGCTTTAACGACTATTAGCATGTTAGTTATAATAACCGGGACCGACGGCTTAACGTGCTCTCCGAGGCACGGGTGTGAAACGCCGCCATCTTCCAACTCCGGACTGGCACTGAGAATTTCTGAATTGAAAAACCCAATACCAATTTTTTTGCCCGACCGGGAATCGAACCCTCGTGAGGACCTCGTGATTCGCAGTCAATCATGCTGACCGCTAGACCAACGAGGCGCCACGCCACCTCTGTTTATTTGTTGTCCCGTCGCTGGTATAGAGTTTGCATGAAATATGAAACAAGCAGCGCTGTGCCGCGCTGTCATTTCACCCCATCGCCTAAGTTTCTTACGTAAGATACATACGCAAAAACTTAAAAGTAGACTATATAAACCGTACTTTCATCTTTACTGATTTATTAATTTCGACGCGGCGCAGTGTTGAGCGCTGTTGTCTTAACGTGCGGAGGTCCCGGGTTCGATTCCCAGTAGGGTCAATTTTCTCTGGTCTGGTGGGAGGCTTCGGCCGTGGCTAGTTACCACCCTACCGGCAAAGACGTGCCGCCAAGCGACTTAGCGTTCCGGTACGATGCCGTGTAGAAACTGAATAGGGCTATGGGTATAACTGCCTTGCCCCTAACAGGTTAGCCCGCTACCATGCATAGGCATCATCACTTACCATCAGGTGAGATTGCAGTCAAGGGCTAACTTGTAGTGGTTAAAAAGAAAAAAAAAAGCACAAACAGTTTTAAACAGTTGTGTGAGCTTATCATTTGGTAACTAGAACACGTACTTACCACATGCAGCAGTATCACTAGATTAAAAAGATCGACAGTTGAAGAACTGTCCCGTGAACAATAAAGCCAGCAAAAGCTTAATGAGAGGAGTTTCTCGAAGGAGTGACCTTTTCCCAACTCTCGACGCTCTCAAAAACATCTGCTTATAGTTAAAGTTTAAACTGATTGCAGATAGAGTACAAATAACAAAAAAAAAAAAAAAAAAGAACACGTAAATCCCTTACGGTTGTAATTACGGCCTCAAGTTCAAATTAAAACACTTTTTAATTTTTTTAATACAAACCTTTTTTTGTATGTTAAGCACCTCCTCCTTAAGTTTATTCTTCGCATTTCCCATAGTTTGCAGCTTCTTATTATGCGTGTTGAGTTTCGCTTGAGCTGCCTTGATGCGTGTGCGGAGTGTACTGATCTTCTGTCTCAAATCTGTTTGCTTCGCAGTTGCGTCTTCGAGAGAAATATCTGATATCAAGTCTGTGCATTTTTCCTTGACTTTTTCCAGCTAATAGAAAAGAAAGTTTTAAAAATGAAAATGGGGTAGTGTTGGTTGACTGACTTTGGAAGCTTTCTTTTCCGCCTTACTTTAGAGATATCATCCAGCTACAACATTTAAGCCATTGTCTTAATAATATGGAACCTGTTTTTAACGGCTGTCCCTTCAAACTTACAATATGAGGCTATTCAAGGAGGCACAAAAACCAATGCCTCCACAGCTAGCGATACATAGATGCACTGATGGTTCATCTCGTATTGCAAATCACTCAGGTGGTGGATGGGTGGGGTTTGTACAGTAGGGTTAATTTCAAAATACCAATATTTTCTTTAACTTCTCTACATAATACAGAAAAAATATTGTTTTACCACTATAATATAATATATTGTATTCTGTAAAAAACAAAATTCACTGTACACTGATGCTGAGATCTATAGAGCGTACTGTGACTTGGCTGAGATTTTACTTGGAGTTAAAACGAGATGGAGTATATGAGTAACATAAATCTGTCTCGTTTTAACCATGTCTTAAGTCTAAGCAACGTCAAAATTCGCTCTATAGATCTCAGCATGACACTTTAGCTCAATTTAGTAGCGTTGTCGATCGATAACCAATTAGCCGAACACACGTCGCGTTGAGCAACTGCCGTCTTAAAGCAGCCAATTTTTAACCTACTCCCAAAAAAAGGAGGAGGTTCTCATAATATTATAATTTTTGTGTGTCCTTAAACCAATGCTCATAGTCCATCGACAAAGCACAAAAAAAAAAGTTGTGTGAAGAAAAAAAAAGTGTAGGGCAGTATCGTGTTATGTATACTTACGTCTTTAGTAGTAGATTTGACTTCGTTAGTGAACCGATCGAGGAGGGGCATGTCTCCTTGGATCTGCCGCGTTGTCGCAAGCTTCTGCTCCGGCTCCAGAACTGACATGGACATCTCTTCCATTGATTCGGTAAGAGTGGTTATTTCCTACAGCAAAAGATGTTGATTTAGTATTGGTTTTTATTATTATAATCAAGACTTAGTGTGAGATCTATAGAGCGAACTTTGACTTTCCTTAGATTTGGAAGACATGGTTAAAACGAGACAGATTTATGTTACTCACATAAGTCTATCTCGTTTTAACTCTGAGTAAAGTCTGAGCCAAGTCAAATTACGCTCTATAGATCTCAGCATAAATGTCTCTGCATCACCTTGAAGCAAGTACCATTTAAATGTATTAATTATGTTGCCATGAATCTATCTATCACTATTGGCTACAAATTACAATATGAAATAAAATGATTTATTTAATTCACGTAGGACTTGTGTCACTTATAATACGTCAAGACGCAAGACTCAACCACCGGTTCGGAAAGATGTTCTACTGAGAAGAGTTGAAATAAACGTCTGCCTATGCCTTACCTTGTCTACTTCGCTCAAGCGAGTCTCCAGTTGCGGTATGTCTGTTTCTTTGAGAGACACTATCTTGTCGTTCAAAGACCTCATGCTAAGCAGATCGTCTTTCTTTGAGGATGCCTTTTGTAACTCTTCCGTGACCTTTTCCAACTTGCCTGGTACGTTCATCACTTGGGTTGTCAGCTGTGATATTAAATCTGTCACCTAAAACATCATTTTTAGACTTAAGCAGTTTTTCGGTAATTTCTAGGTACTTCAGCTGCTATACATACTAATATTATGAATGCGAAAGTGTGTCTGTATGTTTGTCCGTCCGTCTGTCTGTTACGCTTTCACGGCCCATCTGTTCAACCGATTTTGATGAAATTTGGTACAAGGATAGGTTGTTTTCCGGGGAAGGCCATAGGCTGAAAGAGTTCCCGCGGGAACCAAAAATCTTAATCCACGCGGACAAAGTCGCGGGCATCATCTTGTTTTAGAATAACTTGATGAATAAAATAAACATAATTGTTGATTTAACTTTACATTTAAAAAAAAATGGGGTTTCGCTTCTTATTTTTTCATTGATTTACGACTAATCTAGTAAAGTAATCTAATAAATGTACATCATGAATCCTAATTCAAAATGTATATCATATCATAATAATACATAATTTTACAAAAATGTAGTATGTTTAGTGTTTACCAATCTCCATTATCTCAACTCTCAGCCGTAATAGTTACCTCATTCTCATTCTCAAATCCCCGGTTGCACAGCGGACAGCAATTGTTGTCTTTGAGCTGTCCCTTGTATTTTGCTATTATGAACATTGACGATTGAAGAACATTTTGCTCATCCTGAAAAGAAATAGTTATTATAACAAATTCTTATTTTAAATCATGTCTTTGTTAATAAGCTGTTATAAAAGACGCCTTGATAATGAATAGCACATTTTGATGGCCTCTGTGGACATATAGTCTTAATAATTTGAAGGTTCATAATTTCTGAATTGTGCCTGGGGTTGTCCAGGGGTTGAGTCGTATCATTTTACGACATTGTAAGACGTACTGCCAAGCAATTTAGTTTTCTGGTACAATTTCATGTAGGAATATCGATTGTATGGGTTTAAAATAACAGCTGCCATACCCTTTTTTACAAGTAGAAGGTAATAGAAATACAGCCTAAGGTGAAAGGTCACTGGTAATTTTGTCTTAATGATCTACATACATCACCGGGAAAGACATACCGCCAAGCGATTTAGCTTTCCGGTGCGATGCCGCGTAGAAACCAATAGGGTTTAATATAACTGCCGTACCCCAACAAGTTAGCCCGCTACGATCTTAAACTGCATCATCACTCATGCTGAGATCTATAGAGCGTACTTTGACTTAGCTCAGACTTTACTCAGAGTTAAAACGAGATGGACTTATGTGAGTAACATAAATCTGTCTCGTTTTAACCATGTCTTAAGTCTAAGCAAAGTCAAAGTTCGCTATATAGATATCACACTTACCATCAGGAGAGATCGCAGCCAAGGGCTAACTTAGTGTAACGTAGTAGTGGTATAAAAAAAAAGTAATTTTGCACCGCCAGCCCCTTTATGCTTTACCTGCAGTTTCTCAACGGTGGAGTTGATCTTAGCCAGTGTGGCCTCGTATGTCTGCGTGCCGCAAGCCTTGTACATCTGATCCTCAGCTTTGGTGAGCTCGGCGCGCTTCTCGCTCAGCTGCTCGCGAACGTGTTTGCGACTCGCTTCCAATCGAGTTATCTGACGAGAAATAGTGGAACCTCAATAAAAACTAAGGTACGCTAAATGAGTTTACCATAGGTTTTTTCCATTTCAAGTAGTAATAAAAACATACAGTAGTAATAAAAAAATAGAGCTTTTGATAAATGGCATTTACTACTTAGTTCTTCTAATTATACTACATGGAAAAGTAATAGCGAAAACAGCTGTTATGCTTGGTGGCCATTTAAAATACAGATCTAATAATATAGTGCGAGTTATTCCCATCGAAAATAATATATGTTTTAAATTATAATTAACGCATTTGATCCACAATGACTCATGGACATTGCGTGGGCGAATGCTTTGATGTCCTAAGCCTTATGACACTGAAATGAACTTAAGAAAAAGATAAATAGGTTCTATTGAAAACCCACGAAGAACCAAAATCTGACAAAGTAGTGGGCAAAAGCTAGCAAATAATTTAAAACATCTAAACATACCAAAGAAAAATAATTTTTGGAACATTTATATATACTTTGTAAACTACATACCTCATTTTGCTTCTGCCTTATTTTTTTCTTCATGGAATCCACTTCTGACCGGATTTGAACTTCATACTTGTTCACAGAAAAAGCAAAATTGTTCTCAGGCATACTTCCCAGCAAGTCAGTCAAAGTGGTTCTGTGTTTATTCTTCAACACTGTCAACTGTTTCTCCTTTTGTTTAAGTGATTCTTCTATCAGGTCCTTTTCTTTCAGAACAGCTGTTTGTTTTTGCAATTTCGTTACCTGTTAGGAAATAATGTATTCAGATACAGTTAAAGTGTACGCCAAAATGTCAAATTTTTCTCAAACAAGGATGGGAGGGTATTTTCTGTCCTTGTCCTTTCTTTAATCGCAACTCGCGTCCTGTGGTCTCCTTGTTTCTGTCACACTAATTTCAACTTTATGTCAAAAGTAATAAAGCAGATTTTAAGTTGTTATCAGTAATGGACCTCAGCCACACTCCTTGGCATGCATCAGATCTTTTGGCTTAGTATAAAAAGTCGCAAAAAATCCTTCAAAAAATAAAATTACCTTTTCACTTAATTCTTCTAGTTCTTGTTCATGAGATTCCATCACTTTTTCATCAGCATTGATTTCATTCTGACATTCTTCTGTGTTTATTTCATCCACGGTCTTTTGATACTCTCTAAAATACAATAATTTTATTAATTTGGCGGCACAAATTGGTAAATAGACTTGTGATGAAGGAAACTCCCGGAAAACTGAAATTGTTGAATTCATACAACCTCATTTATTTACCTAACCCAAATCAGCAGTTTGGGAAGTTTAAAGGAACAAATAAACATAAGTACAAAAATGACACACTGGCATTATATTTGTTTTTTTACTTTTGTACTTACTCTTCTGCGTTCTTCAATTTCTCCTCCACAACTTCAAGTTTGAGCTTGGATTTGTTAGCATCATTTATTTGTTTCTCAAGCTTAGCAATCTCTTTTTTAACCGATTGTATTTCAGCTTCTTTTCCGGAGATCTTTTGTTTGTGACGCGACTGCAAAATGAGTTATTTATAAGGGCTTGAACCCAGTGCAGAAAGGAAATTCCAAATAAAAAAAATATGAGCAAATAAGTAACGGAAAATTTAACTATTTATTTCTTTTAAATAATTATTAACTTTTTTAATTTTGGTGGTAACAAAACAAACGTATGGAAGGCATGTTAAAAATACTTTTAGCCGTGCTTGGCCATCTACATATAGATTTCAATAAAAGAGATTTTTCTCAGAGACCCCAGAATTTACAGAAAAGGTGGATTGATTTTAATAACTGAGGGGGCATTATTTAGTTGAAGGATTGGGCGATTTAGAAAAGAAATTAGTTTCAGCAAATTTGATATTACTATTGCGATCGGCCAAAAGACCTGTCATTTTTGTCAAGGAAGTCAATGGTTTATCGTTTCATGTAACTTACAAGAGCATCTCGACTTTCGTCAACTTGCTTCTGAAGTTCCTTCTCGTGCTGATCGGCGGCGGCCTTTTGTTCTTTCAGATTGTCATACAAATCGTTTATCTTGTCCGTTATAGCGGTCATGCCTTTTATTGCGTCCTCATCTGTTTCTATTTTCCCCATCTCCATTTCTACAATTGTTGTCATTGACGAGTATTGAACATGACACAATTTGATTTTTCACCAATTCTCAATTGACAGGAATATAAATAGCGCCTTCAGAGCTTGGGCTTCAGATGAATTAATGAAGTTTATTAATTTTAACAATGTTATAATATAGATAAGGCCCGCGACTTCGTCCGCGTTGGTTAAGGTTTTTCGATTCTCGCGGGAACTATTTATTTTTCCGGGATAAAAGTAGCCTATGTCCTTCCCCAAGATACAACTATCCCTGTACCAAATCGGTACAGCCATCTGCTGCGGCCGTGAAAGCGTAGTAGATAGACAGACAGAAACACTTTCGCATTTATAATATTAATAGTATGGATAAATGAATTGCTGTTCTTTAGTCTCGGCCGATTTAGATGGAATTTATTGTGTGTGTTTCAGTGGGTCTAGGGAAGGTTTATATTAATAATTGGACCCGGTAACCCGCTGCAATCGGCTTCTAGGTTCGGGGAGGACTATATCTGCCAGGCCCACTCCTAATTTTTTTTTTTTTTTTTTTTTTTTTTTTTTTTTTTTTTTTTTTTTTTTTTTTTTTTTTTTTTTAAATATATAGGCTAGCGCTTGGCTGCAATCAGACTTGCATGCAAGAGGTGATGCAGCCTAAGGTGGAGCGCGCTTGCCTAGAAGATGCCTATTCACTCTTGATTTGAAGGTACCTATATTAAAAGAGGATGGGAAAACGGAAGCCGGAAGGGCATTCCATATCCTAGCGGTTCGAATTAGAAACGAGGAAGCAAAACGCTTCGTACGAGCCCGCGGAATTTCGACTGCGTAAGGGTGCAGACCTTGTCGATGCCTTGCGGTTCGATAATAAAAAGGCGACGGAGGAACCAGATCGAATAGTTCTTGAGCACACTCTCCGAAATATATCCTGTAGAATACCGACAGACAGGCAACTTTGCGCCGATGTTCCAAGCTTTGCAGCTTCGAACTGACCAGCGCTTTGTTGCCAATTAGTCTCCTGGCGCGACGATCCACCGAATCCAATGCGTCAAGCTGGTACTTGGCAGAGCCGTCCCATAAATGGCTGCAGTACTCCATGCACGATCGAACTTGTGCTTGGTACAGGATAAGAAGCTGTTCCGGCGTGAAGTACCGCTTGACTTTGTTGAGGATGCCAAGTTTCTTACCAGCTGTTTTTGCCTTAGATTCGATGCATTGTCCAAAGTTGAGGTTGGACGATATGTTGATACCAAGGAGCTCGACACTGTCGGTAATTGGAACGGATATATTTCGGAAAGTCGGAGTAAGTGGGAATGAACTCCGTTTCGCGGTGAAAAGACACGCTTGCGTTTTGGTAGCGTTAAACTTGACGAGATTGGCGTCACCCCAGTCGGACACCTCCTTCAAGGTCAAGTTGATTCGTTCTACCAAAGCCTCTCTGTGCTTAAGAATCTCAGCTCCACTAGCTCGGGGACCGGACATGTATCTCTCTGTAACGGTGCTGTCATCTGCATACCCAAAGATACCGGGTTTTAGCATGTCGTTGATGTGAAGCAAAAAAAGCGTTGCAGAGAGAACTGATCCCTGAGGGACACCGGCATTGATCGCCATGAGATCAGATGAGGAGCCATCAACGACTACTCGAAATGATCGTCCACTCAGGAAGTCTGATATCCAGTCGCAGAAGCCAGCGGGTATCCCATAGGCTGGAAGCTTGGTCAAAAGGCTCTCATGCCAGACCCGGTCGAAAGCCTTCGAGACGTCTAGCGAAACAGCAAGTGCTTCACCATACCTCTCGATGGCCTCACCCCAGATGTGCGTGGCATACACTAAAAGATCCCCTGTGGATCGATTACGTCGAAATCCGTACTGTTGGTCCGACAGGAGGTCATTTTCTTCGAGGTATGCCAGTAGCCTGTTGTTCAGCACACGCTCCAAACTTTTGCAAAGCATGGAGGTGATTGCAATAGGCCTGTAGTTGGCCGGGTCAGCACGGCTGCCCTTTTTTGGGACCGGCTGTACATTCGCAATCTTCCAAGCCTTAGGGACCTGAGCAGACTTAAGGGAGAGGCGAAACAAGCGTGTCAGAACTGGAGACAATTCGGGAGCACAGGTCTTCAAAACCATTGCTGGTATTCCATCTGGACCACTTGCCTTATTCACATCCAGGTTGCGGAGCACTTTTAGCACCTCATTCTGGCGAACGTGTATCTCTGACATGGCAGAGCCGCAAGATGGTAAACAAGGTGGTATAGCACATCCTGGATCTAGATGTGAATTTTCCGCGAACAGAGTCGCCAAAAGATTTGCTTTATCTGTCGCAGTAAAAGCCAGCGATCCATCTGGTTTGAGTAGAGGAGGCAGCGAAGGACGACAAAAATTTGATTCAACCGACTTCGAGAGAGACCAAAAAGCCTTACTACCACGTGGATATGATGCTAGTTTGGCCCCAATACGGTTAGTACGGTTGAAACAAGCCTCTTTAAGAACCTTCTTGTAGGACTTGGCGGCAAGGTTGAACGCTCTCTTCTTTGCGTTGACGTCCGGAGCCTTAACGGTGCGGGCTTCTGCCCATGCTGCATACGCTGAGTCTTTGTGGGCCGCTGCTTCGGCACATTTAGCGTTGTACCACCGTGGAACTTTGCCGTCCAGTGATACGTCAGCGTATGGTATGAAGTACTCCATAGCTTGACGTATCACCCCGGATATGGCTTGTTCGCAGCTCGACGGATCACTCGAAGAGAAGCAAATCTGCCGCCAAGGGTAAGATGCGAAGAAGTGTCGCATCTCGTCCCAGTCTGCCGACTTATATCGCCACAGCCGCCTGGTTCCGGAAGGACCCGAGTCGAAAGGGCGATAGCTCGACACCGCTTTTACCACACAGTGATCAGAAGTGCCCAGGGGGGCCGCAACTGACACTGAGAACCGGTCTGGGTCGGTAGTCAGCAGAAGGTCCAAACAATTAGGTGTGTGACCGTCAACGTCAGGAACTCGCGTTGCTCCTTGGACCAGCTGTGAGAGATCTAGCGATAGAGCAAATTTAAGCGCCTCTCTCCCAGCGTGGTCGGTACTCTGGTATGGGAACAACCAATCCTGATGGTGAGCGTTAAAGTCCCCCAGAAATACCATTTGAGCAGTTGGGTATCGACGTTGAACGGTGTCTGCCGTCTCGCTGAGGTACTCAAACAATCGAGTTGTCTCCTGGTCACCACTGTGCGACCGATAGACACAGGCATACACAGTCTGCTCCACACCCGTATCCAATAAACACCACATGGTGGAAAAAGTGGGTACCTCCAGATTACGGAGACGCCGGCAGCAGATATCACTGCGAGCGAACATACAGACCCCCGCGCGAGCTTTAAAGTTATGCTCCAGCGAATACCCCGGGTACTGTAGATACGCTATATCTGATGGTTTTCTGATTTG
The DNA here is from genome assembly GCA_923060345.2 of Erebia aethiops. NCBI lineage: Eukaryota > Metazoa > Arthropoda > Insecta > Lepidoptera > Nymphalidae > Erebia > Erebia aethiops. Next base: position 10,011,239 of record OV281083.1, on the reverse strand, counting down.
CGTCTCCGTAAGAAAAAGTAAATGCGGCCTCTCAGTCTCTAGATGATGGTGGACTGCTGAGAGATTAGAGTGCAATCCTCGTATGTTCGAGAGGTGCACTTTGAGGGAGAGGATGTGCAGCCGCCGTTTAATCTTCTTTTTACTCTTTTTCCTTTTCATGGGTTTTTTGTGGGAGTGAATAGGAAAGGGAATGGCAGTTGTACGAGGCGCTGTGTTCTTAGACCTCGCAATTTACGAAGGGACTGCACGTTTGGAAGGCTCGACTGGAGACTGCGGGGACGCCCGAACCCCCCTGGGAATCGCCATCGGGTCCTCTCTCCGGTCGCCAACCGGCACGATGGAAGCCATCCCAGGATTTTTCGCGAGGTGGCGGGGCAGCCTTTCATAGTTGGCTTTCCTACAATTGGGCCCCCTACTGCCTGCGGTCGGCCAGCGGTAAACCGTGCTTCGGATCCCGCTAACCTCCAGGTCGAGTCGTCCGGCGCAGCCGCTCCGCAAATCGGAACCTGTCACCAAACACAACGCAGCTGTGGTACATACCCATTCCCCTTGATCTGGCTAATACGAGCATCGCGCCGGAACACGACGCGCCCCATGGCACGACAAATCATGTCACGAGATGAGTCGCTTGGCGGCGCGGCTTTGCTCGATGGGTGGTTACACTAGCCACGGCCGAAGCCTACCACCTATGTTACTCGTTTGGCACCACCCGGGGATCACGTGTAGGGTAAAGAGGGTTATAACCTGACATGGTACATCCTACGGACGCGAGTAACTTCAATCCCCAAAAAATTGAATTAATTCCATGCACAAAGCTGATTCAATGAGACATACATTCGTTAAGACAAATTATCTGGCTAAACGACATGGCCGTAATACAGTACAGTATATTGTCATACAGCAGGTACTAACATCCAGCTGCTACACAGTGGTGGATACAAGTTAACTACAGTTTTAGTAATTTGTTATAGATAACTATCATTGGTTATACATAGGGCCAATGTTTGACGGAGTCGTAAAATAAAAATCTCTCACCAGCCAGTTTCGCGTTATCCACAATCATGACATTTCTTTTGTCGATCTTCTCCTGGTTTTGACTCTCGAGTAATATAAGCTTATTGAATTTCACTTCATTTGAGGTCTTCTCATTGGCAATCCTCTCTTCCTCCTTATTGAAAGAGTTAATTTTGGTACATGATCCTTTTAATTCGACCTGTTTTTCTTTTACTGTTGCATTATAGTTTGCTGTAAAATAATAAGATAGAAGATAAAGTCACAAAAATGCGAAAATTACGATATAATTCAAAATTGAAAAATGCACCCTTACTTATATTTTCTTCAAGTTCTGGAGTTGTGCCTTCAAACATGGTTTTTATTGATTTTTTTAATTCCTGTTCATCATTTTGACTTCTCTCTAATCTGAAAAATGGTTCATATGTATTTATAAAAGATGTAAAAAAAAAGTTGTATAACAAGGAATTTCCCTCTCGGAATGCTTCGCTTTTCGGTAATGTGGCCATAGTGGCAAATCTCTCTATCAATCTTATATCTTAATCTATGATCTGGACAAATCAATTAAATTCTGGGACTATGAACTTTTTGAAAATCAAAGAAATATAAAACTTGGTGACAAAAATAACAGTACCATATTTTTCATTATGGTCATCACACAAACCATTCAAAATTCACAGTATCAGAAACGTACTAAATTATAAAATAAGTTAGTACCCTTACGCTACGTTCGAAATGCTAAAATATTCTCGCGGCTTTTATTCTCGCAATTTATTTTCGGCATACAAATTTCACCTACTCCTACAATTTGTATCAAACCAGCAATTCTTTTTCCGCGCGAATATGATTCGCAAGCACGTACACCTACATATTATGATTTCTTCTCACAGAAATCCAAAAAAATATTCATGTGAATATTTTTCACAGTGCAAACGTAGCCTTAAACTTCAATTACCTTGATTTAATTTTCTCACGGGTAGTCTCATATGAAATCAAATTCTTCTGCAGAGTTTCAATGGCCTTGATCTTCTCTGTGATGGGTTCTAACTCAGTCTTTAGTTCGGCAATTTTGATCTCTGCTTCTGAGATACGTGATTCAGTGTTGACTAGTTCAAGCTTCTTTTTGTCTAGATCTTGCTTCTTTTCAGTTAAATGAGCTACTTCTTGTTCTAATTAAAAAAAAGTTACATGTTATGCCAATAAAGAAATATATCAAAATGAAGTGATTTTGTCTCCAATTTACAGCATACTGAGTGAAATTGAAATAATGCTGCTCTTTTCAAGTTGTTTGGGAGTGGGTTTAATTTGGGCAGTGGTACATTCCCTCTAGACATTCTCAGACTATAGAATCTTAAAAAACCACATTGGTCAATAGGTAGATTGTGAAGCTGAAGTCGCTATGGGCAGGATATATTTTCTGAAGAACACAGGTGTTGCCACCTCGGATTGAAAAAAGCAGCATTTGCTGACCAGACCTTAGGTGGATGGACAAGATCCAGGTGATGCAATACCATGACATATTTTATCCAAACAGTGTGAGCTCAATTATTTGTTTAATAAACTCAGGGGTTAGGCTTATGGATTATAAAATAAACAAACCCATCATTTTGATAGTTATAGCATATTCCTTCCTGATTTTCCGAAGGCGATCAAAACAGTCACTATACTTGTCAGCATCGAAGATTTCATCAAATCTCTCTTTCACTTTTTTTCCTTCATCTAGAGGCCAGCTTGAGTCTTCTTGGTGGCAGAATATCACTGAGTTCAGTATAGCCTTTGACACACCTTATGGGAAATGGTATACCTTTTATTAAACTGATATTTAAACTAATTTTGTTTTACTTATTTCACTTGATATTTCACTTATACATTTGTATTCATGCCTAAATCTTACAATATCTCAGGCCAAAATTAAATAAGAACATTGTGAAAAGGATTAGAGTATTACCAAAATATTATTGTCCTGTTACAAACCTAGTTCCTCATGCATCACAAAGTCCAAGTCGGCACACCTTGATGATATGTCTTTAGTTTTGCCAGACGCATCTACCACTGAAAGAAAAGAATCTAAAGTCTGGAATTTTGGTTTCTTGTTCTTGAAAGCTGTTACTCTCATAGATCTCGATACTTCCAATTGTTTATCTTTTGCATTCACAATCTGAAACAGGAGTTATTATTTGCCAAACCATAGAAAAACATCATACTAATATTATAAATGCAAGTGTGTTTGTCCTTCAATTACGCAGCACAGAGCGACACGATTTTTTGCATGGGTATAGTTGAGGATCTACAGTCATAATATAGGCTACTTTTTACCCTGGAAAATTGAGGAGTTCCCATGGGTATTAAAATTACTTATTCCACGTGGACGAAGTTACGGCCATCAGCTAGTAATTTACTTTCGCCCTGACTGCACATGGGTAAGCTTACCTATTGTATGGATTTAAATCTATGAAAATAGTTTAAATAGGAATATGACCTCAATCACCAACAATTCTTTTATCTAACTATATTAATAAAAATCAATTGCTACATGTATGACACAGTATTACTTGACAATGACTCCACCAATTGGGCTGATTTCTTTGTAGGGTTGCGTACCTAAAAGGTAGGTTTGCAACCCTTATGGTGTGACTATGTCCGTCTGTTTGAATTTGCATATTTCAGAAACTAGCTACACACTTGAAATTTGGAATAGTTTAATTAATGCTCGGCCAACCTTATTGCAAATGAAAGAATTCATAAAATATTGTTATTACTATCCAAAGGTTTATACATTATGGTATAGTAATACCATCTGGGTAAATTGGAATAAAACTTTGTACAGACTTATGAGGATTCTGACATATTGTATGTTCCATCAATGAAATATAGGTGGTGCGTGACATGCACAGGCGTTAGCTATAATAATAGTGTAGATTAACCAACAACACAGACAGAATGAAATGCAGAACTAAAAGTATCTTTATAAAATATAGTGTAAGTGCAGTAAAGGGACTGTAATGTATTTTGTGATGATATTTTTTTTTATCATGTATCAATTTTGCTAATGAGCATTTATTACAAGTTGAATGTTATATTCAATCTTCCTACCTTCAATTTAACTTGAGCCATAACCTCGGTGGAATGGTTTATTTTAGCATCATGAACAAAACATTCGTTTCGGCTCCCAGGCGGCATTTGGCCGGTTATGGCGTACCTCAAACATTCAATAATGGTAGTTTTACCACAGCCATTTTGACCCAGGATTAGGGTAAGGGGCTTCTCAAAGGAAATACGTTGTTCATCACATTCATCGGGGCCAAAACTCCGAATACCTCTCACAGCTAAAGATTTGATTCCCGCCATTTTTGCCGATACACAACAGCAAGCGTGCGTGCTACGGTTAAATTATTCCACTATACAACACTTCCACTTTCTACGACCATGCCGTAATCTTAATAAATGTAATCGAATCAAACTATTCTCAATGTTCATGAAATAGAATAGAAATACGAAACAAAATGCCGAATTCAACAGGATTTCACGAACAAGCCTTTGCCAGGCCAGAGACAAGTTAACCAGAGAGCTTTTTTTTTTATTTATTTACTTTGCTTTGGAACCACCGACCAGAAAAAGAAGTTTGGAACCAGGAATAAGCAAACCCATAGACCCAGCATAGACCAGAGACAAGTAGCCCATAGACGTCAGCATACAAAACCTTTTCTTTGTGGTGCCGATGCCGACTAGAGATGTGATTAAATGTTAAAAAACGTTAACTGTTGTAACGTTATAATAATAAAAAAATAACACGTTAAATTAAAAGTTATAATTATAACTGATAAGGCTAACAGATATCCAAATGATGTTATTTATATTTTCGTTAAATGTTCAATGGAATGAATGTTATAGTTTTTATTGCATAATACTTAATGATTTTCGTTAAATGTTCAATGGAATGAATGTTATAATTTTTATTGCACAATACTTAATGATTTTCGTTATTTTTATTTTTTAAATTTTGCTGTTATTCGAACACTTTTCGAAATAGTTCCAAATAACGGCATTATTACGTCTCGAACTCATGTTAAACTTACACTTAACAACTTTAAACTGAAGAAACTTCGGTTAAAAACTTATTTTACTTTCAATAAATATTAAGTACCTATAACATTTAACTTCGCAACACATTTCTCAAAACTGATACAGTAGGTAATTTATTTGTTTACGTTATTTTTGGAATCGTTAAACATTAAAAAGTTATTTATTGGTTTCTTCATAAATTCTATAATAAAAGCTAACACTATTAATATAAGGCTCACAATTACTTGTATTATAATTAAAAATCGGTAAAGCAGTACAAAAGTGGCTGCCGGACAGACGCTGTAATGTCGTAACAGCGCCAACGTCCGGCAGCCACCCAAACTACCATGCAATTTTTTGCAAAAGACAACGATCGTTGTCTATGTCCAATACGCGATAACGACTAATGAGGCCACTAGAGAGCGTTAAAATAGCAAAATTTGCTTGCTCAGTAGAATAGTGTACGGTTGTTACTTGTTATAACTTTTAACGAACATCTTAATATTTTATAACAAAGTTAAAAGTTAAAAATAAATATTGTGTTAAATTTAAAGTTATAACTTTTAATCCTCACCTCTAATGCCGACCGTGCCGCGCTGGTTGGCGGTGCTGCCCACAAACCGCCAACCCACGGCGTACCCACAGACAACCATATGTTACTTGTCTCTGACTCCAACCAGAGATGATTAGGCCTACTAAAAAGCGCTTCTTGAAACATTGACGGAATTTTTCGTATTTACGAGCACAGTTACCACTTTGTCCCATTCCGCTTTCGTACGAATATGGGCGAATAACAAAAACGGCACAGGATTGTCTGATCTATACCGTCGGATAGGTCAAACAAAAAAAAGTCATACGTTGAGCAGGACCAGAGAACATTTTCTCGCTTTGCCACTCCTTGGCATTAGCGTATATTATATACTCACTAGCTGACGCCCGCGACTTCGTACGCGTGGATCGAGGTTTTGTGGTTCCCGCGGGAACTCTTTAATTTTCCGGGATAAAAAGTAGCCTATGTGTTATTCCAGCCTATAATCTAACTCTGTGCCAAATTTCATCCAGATCCGTTCAGCCGTTGGGGCGTGATTGAGTAACAAACATCCATCCATACATCCATACCGACATCCATACATCCAAACTTTCGCATAATATTAGTAAGAAGTAAGATTTCGCTCACCTGTGGTATTACTATTACACTGTCTCTCAGCACTGTCTCCTCTTTATGCGATTTATTTACTCTGTCTCTCTCTGCTGTCTCTGGTCTCTGTGAAGTTTGTGATTTGTGAATGTATTTGACATTGACAGGACAGTTTTTTTTTGTGTTTTCATTTTCAACCTTTGTGGTGTGAATTTGTGTTTTATTTCGATATTGTGTTCGATTTTTCGTCCGTATTGTAATAGAATTTTTGTGAGGTCATGTGCTGGTGATTTGTGTATCGATATTTACAAAATTACATTTATTTTTATCCAAAATTCAATGCATTGAATATCTTAGGTAAGTTGAACTTTTAGTAACGAATATCTTTTGACTCTTACTTTTGTGGCTTTTATTCAATGCAATGTGGTGATGAACCTGGGATAGTGTATAAATAATATTATTGTAACTTTGGTATGGTTTGATAAATCTGAATTCTTTAGTAATAGTAGGTATATTATTCACAAACTAGTTAACTTTATCCATAGTAAAAAAATTGCTAATTAGTATGGTGCGTCAATTTGGATTTCTTAAAAATAATATAATAAAACAGTTAGAGAACGTAATGCATGCATATTGGCTGAAAACTACAAATACATTATAAAAATTTTTCAAGGTTTGTAACTTGAGTTTGTGAGTCATAAACAAGTTACTCACTCAGAAAACTATTAAATACAAATGAGGAGCTGGCGACCAAACCATATAAGTCCACTATGATTTAAACACAATTTTTACAAATTGTGTTCTCTTGATCCAGTTGCGTTGATGACAGTAAAATTTTTCAATCAAAACCAGCTCTAAGTAGGACAAAATTGCTTTAAACATTGTATTTTCAGACAAAATCAGATAAGTCCTGTTATATTTAGGTACATAAGATTTTAATAACTCCATCATATATCCATTTTTCATTCTAAAGCGGATTAATCCATTTGACATTTATATCTTTGACATACAGAATTAATCTCACAACACTACTAAAATTTAAAAATAAATAAATCAGCTGCTACATGCGTATCCTAGTAATTAAGTACTATTTCTAAATTCAAACATTGGTGAGGCGCAAACTGGATTTTTGTGGTATTAATAAAACCATACTTGTTGCATTTTTGCAAACACAACCAGATAAGATGCACAGTTTTCCATAGCAATTTTCCCGTTTTGTTCCCCAGCTCCCCAAATGCTTCTTATTGAAATTATAAATACCTACTTGACATTGTGCTACATAAGGCATTCTAGCAGGGATGTAAACAGATGTTATATGCCCCAACGGCTGAACGGATCTGGCTGAAATTTGGCACAGAGATAGATTACAGTCTGGAAAGGAACCAATAAACCTCAAACAACGCAGACAAAGTCGCGGGCATTCGCTAGTTTGAAATATAAATAATAAAGTATAAAACTTTCATAATTTATGTATCTGTTATTTTAATATCAGGTAAATCTTCACAATGGCGTCTACCACAATGATTGAAACTGTCACAATCACTCGACCACTTAAGGTAAGCTATATTTTAAAGCTTTTTGTTGAATCAACTTTAGGCTAATACTAAAATATGATCAGACTAAGTACAGTCTACTTCATTAGATGCTTCTTTGGATCCTAAGGACCAACAAAAAGTCAGAAATATTTTGATAACAAAACTCTGTTAAGTGTGTTTTAAGAAATAAAATATCACTTGCTATAAATGAAAGAATTCATCATAAGGAAATGCATGCATGCCTGAGAGTTCTCCATATTGTTCTGAAAGGAGTGTGAAGTCTACCAATCCGCACTTGACCAGAGTGGTGGATTATCTCATTGTGAGAGATGATGATGATGATGTGTTGCAAATGAATGTCAAATTATAATTCATTAAATTAAAGTCAAATCAGAAACGATCGAAAGGTTAACTTGCCGAACATATCGGATTTTTCAATATTTAACAGTTGGATGACTGCGAACATTTTTTTTGGGAGCTTCACGCTCCTCCTTGCCTCAAGAAATAGTATAGTGTACCTAAGCACCGTGCCCGTCATAACTCAGGTCCTATAGAGTCAAGTCAAAAATGATCGAAAGCTTAACTTGACACAAATAATGCATTTTCAATATTAAAAATTTGGAGGACGTCGACACTAAAGCGAATTCATTAGCCCCACGCTCCTGTATTTATTCATTGTAAGTATATAGTTTGTGCATAACAATAATTAATTAGCCTTATGCCAAAAACAACTCGTCTGTTACGAGTTTCGGCCTTTCTTAACCATGAAATTGTATTGAATTGGACTTGGTATAAACAAAACAAACACATTTACCTTTAAGTCAGTCTTTAATCCATTTAAAAATCATGCCTGTAGCGTGCCTTTTATCCGCGAATACCGACAAGTGCAAAAACCTTGTATTGGATTAGCCCATATGCTTTTGCATCGTTAGTGGACACTTGTATCGTGATGCCAACGCACGGGAACTTGGCAGCTAGCTCTCTCTGGCAGCCAGCAGAACTGGCTAGGCGAATGCTGGGAGAAAGACCGTCTCCTGTACCACCTACTAGAGAACTGTGGCCTCCTCAGGAACGCTTGAGCATAAGCACCTTACAACTCGCGTATCAACGAGAATACCGAGAGGAAGACTATTCTCCGAGACGCACATTAACACTTCCTTCTCAACCTTACTTCACGACGACGGTGCCAATAGATTGCGACGATCAACCTCACTTTCGTACCGTTAGCACCAACACCGATCCTCCGCCGACAGTGTTAAGCCGCATCCGGAACTTTTTACGAAGAGATGAAGATTTTTCATCGTTCTCAATGTCAATTCAAACAACAATGAACACAGAAACTCATGTTGAACAAAATACCGAAAATCCAGCCCGGCGTGCAGTTAAGAACTTGAAGAAGGCCCTATCGGGAGCTAAGTACCGTGTAGCACCGAATTTTGAAACCACATCAGAGAGCCCAGAAATTGTTTACAATTCTGCACTACCAGGCGATCGGATGATGATGACTTTTGGAGCCAATAAGTCGCGAAAGTGGCTTAGACTTCCATCTAGATCGGACTGGTCTCGAAAACTACGAGCTATACGAAGTATTTGTGGTCAACGGTCTGAAGAATCTGGTCCGCCGCATCGTCCACCTTTACAGATAACTCAGGTGTGAGGATTGTGACATAGTTAGTTAGGGTGTCGATATATGTATAAGTTTTTACTGTTTAGGCTAATATAGTGTACGAAATGCTAATGTATAATGTGGTGCATTGCTAAGTGCAGTTTGGTTGTTGTAGATAGGATTTTAAGTAGAGTTTTGGCTAATAAACGTGTATTTGTAATCTGCGTTTTGTTGGTGCGGGAGGGTGGCATATGGCGAGTGTAGGGCGGGCGGCGACGGGCGGGCAGTCTCGCGTCAGGCGCCGCGCCGCCCGGTACAACCGCCCAAACACCGAGGCTCGCCCTCCCTGCGTATCTACATTGCCCATTAACTCCCATATAAACACCACGGATTTTCCCTTTTAATTTTATTATCCCAATCCTTGAGTTCCGTGGCATTGAATGGAAATTAAGAGCTAAAGCAATTGAAGGTGATCCTTGTGTGAACCACGAAGTCGGCGCGTCTCAATGCGCAAAACCCCAAAAAAATTCGGTGAAATTATAAGATGTTATTTTTTTGTACTTGCAGGAAGAGCATTTTTCTAAAACTTAATTTAGGTAATACGTACGCAGTTGTGTGTACTTATTTTAAATATCTTATCGAATTTAATGTTGGGAATTGTTAAAGTTATATTTGTGACTTAAAACAACGTCATGGTTGGCCTGATTTCTTGTACTAATTGTCATGGCACAGTTTTTTTTCGATCAGATGATTCAGAGAGAAAGTTAACAAAATACAAAGAGCAAGTGATTCAAATAAATTGTATTAATGAAAAATGAATCGTATCATTCACACATCGCGAGTTGTGTTGTTTGTTTATTGGTTTCAATTGAACTAGCTACTACCCCATTGGCCATAATTTATTTCTTACTATAAACTTGTTTGTTTAGTTTTGGCACCTCACCATATTTTTCTCCTCACTTAAAGTATGTATTGTAACTTTTGATTTTATTTCCGTAAAAGAATGTAGCTTGTTGAAAGTTATATTGTTTGTTAGTGCTTTCTTTATTTCTTTTTCCATTGGAATCTTACACTATGCTATCATTTTGGTTTTGGTCATCGGAATAATAAATAAAAGCCATTGCAGGGCAGTCAGTTCAATGCTTTTTATTTATTTCTAAACTAGCTAATGCCCACGACTTCGTCCGCGTGAATTGAGGTTTTTTGGTTCCCGCGCGAACTCTTTAATTTCTAGAAAATAATAAAAAGTAGCCTGTGTTATTCCAGACTATAATCTTTTTCTGTGCCAAGATCCAGATCCGTTCAGCCGTTCAGGCGTGATTGAGTAACAAACATCCATCCATCCATCCAAACTTTCGCATTTATAATATTGGTAATTACTTGACTTGCTCTCTTCGAGTATTTTTGCTCTATTGCTTCTGTTATTGAAAGCTTCCCATGCCCTAATTAATTGTTTTTTATCCGAGTCTTAATTTTTCTATATGTATGAATAATTCTTATTTTGCTATCCATATAGATCAGACGCGATCCCGTCAATCTGTTCATCTAACTTACTAATTGTCACTTCGGGAAGCTACCTAACTACTTCGACCTATTTCTAGTTAAGCTAAGCTAACTCGTTATCTTTAATTAGGCTATCACATGGAAGGAGAATAGTTTAATTTAAATAACAATCACTTTTGTTACAATTATCTTAGTATGCTCATACTCGTATGTCCAATATCCATATCCATTCTGAGAGAAAGCTCGGGCCCACTAGTGAGCCGTTAATGAGTTGAAATGTTGATGATGATCAGGTTAATCAATCATCAGATTCATATATTATACTTACCTATCGTGCATTCTCGGGTCGGATTTTAATTTATGCCTACCTACTTGCTTCTTTCGGCTAAAATAAGAAGTGGTTCGTCGACGTTGCATTTGAAATGGATTTTTTTTATTCGGATAGATGGATTTTCATTCCATCTATTCATCTCGATTCAGTCAGATTTGTTTATAGAAAACTGATGTTTTACACTTACACATCCATATTCTGTTTTACGTATGCGCATGTATTTCTTTAGAGGTCACCAGTTTTGTATGGACAAAAGCCGAATCTAAATAAGTGTAGAGCTACCTAATTAGTCCAAAAAAGTTCCGAGTCAAATGGAGATCCGAGAGATGGATTTCAGACTGACTGTAATCTGTATGTTAGATAAACAAAGAATTTGCCTGATACGAGGATGAAAGAAAGAAAAAACATTTATTTCCACAATTGTGCCACACATAAATAGGATACCTAAAGAGGTAGATGACCACTGCACCTCACGATCTAGAGAAGATATATTATCTATACTACAGGAAAGAGGCGGAGGAATGAACTGCATTTACGTGTGGCACAACCCGAAAAATGGTCCAGGCTCAGCATAATGCTGCATGTCTAGTGCAAGCACAAACACATACAGCGCTGATTTTCAGCCGGAACCCTTATTCAGGTGACACCACGGAAAAAAAACAACGTAGCTGCAAGCCAGTTCGACACTTAAAAACTAGTTTAATAGTAAATTGAAGTGCTTTATATCTACAAAACCAACTACAAAGGATCATTAATACTACGTACAATTCTAATTACTATCCAATAAACTTAAACTACTATATCGAATAAGTACTACACTACTATATCCTCTATTATTATAATAATTATAAATAATGTATTAAGCATAACATATTAAAAAGCTACAAAAAAGAGTACTCTGCCACATGATCTTCAAATTCAACTTGTTTTTCCAGAAGCAATTTTTTCATTTTAAATTTAAATGAAAATTTGCTCTTTAAATTCCTTATTGGAGGAGGGATATTATTCCAGCATTTTGTGGCAGAGTAAGTAAAAGAGCCTCTAAAAGCGGCCGTGCGATGGAGTGGAATACGGAGCTGATTACGACAGCTACGAAGACGGTCTGCCTCTCCATCACCCACCCACTTAAGTTTATGGGCTAGGTAAAAAGGCTTGCCCAGTTTAATCACTCCGAAAAGCAACCGAGCGAGATGCAGCTTCCTCCGTGATCTCATTTTTAATAAACTATGATTATTCAAATAGGGGGTGACGTATCGAACAGCTAGAAAATACAATAGAAACATATACACACATAATACAAACTACATGTAAAAAACATATACCACTTATAAAAACTAACAATAAACTTACCTTGCCGTGGTGGTCCGAAGAACTCAATGAGCTCAGACGAGAAGTTAACACCAGGAGGAGAAAAATACGAAGCGCTGCGCCGACACGAAGAGCCCGAGTAGTTGATGAATACCTAGAAAAGAAAGAAGAGTATGAGAATAAGGCAAAGGAAGCACAGGTCCACAGTTGGAAGGAGTTCTGCGGTAAACAGAACAAGGAAGGAATGTGGGAGGGTATATATAGGGTGATTGGTCGAACAACTAAAAGAAAGGAAGATATCCCTTTAAACATAAATGGCACCACACTTACCGCAAAAGAATCCGTTAAATTGCTGGCCGAGACTTTTTACCCGGAGGACCTCGAAAGCCAGGATAACGCCGACCACGTAGAGATAAGAAAAGCCGCTCACCAGGTAAATGGACCGAGCCATGGTAGCACGCATGACCCCCCATTTACCCTGGAGGAACTCAAAAACTCCGTGGAAAGCTTCAATCCCAAGAAGGCCCCGGGAGAAGACGGACTAACTGCGGACATTTGCAGCCGGGTTATAGCGCGGGATCCGGAGACATTCTTGGCGTTCGCCAATAAATGCCTCGAACTGGGCAGTTTTCCGACTATCTGGAAACGGGCGGCAGTTGTCGTATTAAAGAAAACAGCCAAGGAAGATCTGACAAACCCAAAATCATACAGACCGATCGGACTGCTGTCTGTAATGGGGAAGATCCTAGAAAAAATGATGGTCGGTAGATTGAAATGGCACCTGTTGCCAAAAATTAGCACCCGCCAGTATGGCTTTGTGCCACAGAGGAGCACCGAAGACTCCCTCTATGACCTCATGCAATACATACGGAACAAGCTGAACTTGAAAAAACTTGTAACGATGATATCGCTGGATATAGAGGGGGCCTTCGATAGCGCCTGGTGGCCAGCCATTAAGCTTCGACTGGTGGAAGAGGACTGCCCAGTCAACATACGTAGGCTTATCAATAATTATCTACAAGACAGGAGTGTCAATGTGCGGTATGCCGGCGAGCAATACAGCAAGTCAACCAACAAAGGATGTGTGCAGGGATCCATAGGGGGGCCCATATTATGGAATCTCCTTCTGGACCCTTTGTTAAAAGGCCTAGAGGAGAGGGGTGAGTACTGTCAGGCGTTCGCAGACGACATTGTGTTGATTTTCGATGGCAATACTGCGCAGGAAATACAGAGACAAGCCAACGCCGCCCTCGCCTATGTTCAGGAGTGGGGCGTCCGAAATAAACTTCGATTCGCTCCGCACAAAACAAATGCTATGCTGATCACGCGAAAGTTAAAATACGACACGCCACTCCTGAACATGGGAGGGGTTTCCATAAATATGACCAAGGAAATAAAAATTCTTGGTCTTACCATCGATAGCTCCCTGACTTTTAACACACACATTACGAATACATGCAAAAAAGTATCAAACATCTACAGGCAGCTGTCGAGAGCGGCAAAGATTAGTTGGGGCCTACACCCGGAAATAATCCGGATGATATACACGGCAGTAGTAGAACCCATAATACTATACGCGGCGAGCGCCTGGGCGCCAGCGGCGCGAAAGCTTGGAGTTAGAAAGCAGCTGGGCGGTGTGCAGCGCGGATTTGCTCAAAAAATCAGCAAGGCGTACCGAACGGTCTCCCTGAATGCCGCATTGCTATTGGCAGGGATCCTCCCACTCGATCTCCGCATACGAGAGGCAGCAGCCCTGTATGAGGCGAAGAGGGGAGTGCCTCGGCCGGAGCTGGCGGGCGGGGAGATCGAGCGGAAGGCCAACTACTCGGAGAACGGCCACCCGGCAACCCATATGAGCCTCAAGTTCATTAGCCTGGTAGATCAAGAAGATGTCGACAATAACAACAGTCAAGCAATGCGCATCTTCACAGATGGCAGCAAAATTGAAAACAAAGTCGGAGCCTCACTGTCCCTTTGGAACGAAGAAGCGGAGATCAAGCCCGTAAAATTAAAGCTGCCATCCTACAGTACAGTTTACCAGGCTGAACTGCTGGCCATATGCAGAGCCACGGCGGAGGTCCTAAAGAGCACCGAGACAAGTTTCGGAATATATAGTGATTCCAGATCTGCGCTGGAGACTGTAGTCAGTTATCACTCGCACCACCCACTAGCAGTAGGGGCCCGCAAGAACCTGGAGCGGGCTCTTGCCCAGAGCAAAGTTGTCACTTTGTTCTGGATAAAAGCCCACGCTGGCCTCGCTGGAAATGAACGCGCTGACGAGCTGGCGAAAAGCGCCGCCCTCTACTCAAAAAAGCGTCCAGACTACGATCTATGCCCGGTATCATTTGTCAAGGGCCAAATCCGCAAGGAATCCCTTGACGAATGGAACCGGAGATATGGATCAGGCGAAACTGCAGGAACGACCAAAACATTCTTCCCAAACGCGGTTGAAGCGCATGGAATGGTCCAAAAGATCACCCTGGACAGTGTTACCACCCAATTGTTTACGGGGCATGGCGGCTTTGGAGAATACTTGCACAGATTCAAATGCAAAGACGATCCAGGCTGTGTCTGCGACCCCAACTGTGACGAAACTGTATTACACATATTAATTGAGTGTCCGCAGCACGGCAGAGAAAGAGAAAATCTAGAACAGGAGATGCAAATGAATCTGTGCAAGGATTCCCTGGCTAATATATTAAAAACTAATAAAACAAGGGATTTATTTTTAAAGTATGCCAAAAAAGTTGTTAATATAGTCATAGATAGGAATAAAACGTAAGCTATAAGATAATGTGTATAGGATAGATCTACATTTACTCTGTATTATTAGAATATAGGAACAAAATATAGATAGTGCACACATAGCTAAAATAAATTTAGTATATACTTAATATAACTAATAAATATTATTAATATAATTTTCAAATAAAAAATGACCGTAAACAATTAATAATTAGATAAACAAAGGCTTTGACTACGTCAGAGGTGTCTACTGATTTTATTAATAAAAAAAAAAAAAAAAAAAATAGGGGGTGACGAGAGTAAAGTACTTATTTGAAATCAAAATAGGTTGTTATGTCTGGGTTACTCTCAAGTCCCATTATATTGTTGATTCTACCTGTATATGGAGCGACCCCGTTTGCCGTGGCCCGTATTTTTTTATAATCGTCGTGCAGTTGCCAGTTACGCATTGATATCCTCTTACTTAGTCCGCTTGCTGACCCAATTTCAGTAGTCATGCAAACATTGCAAGCAGCAGTGTATTTGGTACGAATTAAACATCTCACGGAACCTTTAGTTTACTTACTCTTCGTACATATTTTAATTAATATTCTGGAATATACTAAAGATATATTTCGCTTCGCACACCAGATGGCATATTCCCAGGGTATACCTACTACTATGTACCATCCGAGTTCCTACCTGCTAATTAATTTTACCCCAACTTCATGGAAGTTTCGCTTCCACTTGAGTTCAAGTATTATGGAAATGCGTATATTTTTTTCCTTCTATAGATTTGTCAGATGTTAATGATGTTTCCGGACCGGATATCGATTATTCTTGACCGCTAGAGCTATTATGTATTCGTTCATTTTCTTATGCCTATTTTTCTCGTTTATCTACCGTTCATCTTGCTTACCTACATGTCACATACACCCAACGACGATAAGTAATTTTTCAACTGCGCAAAGTCAGATTTTTTATTTAATTGACTCTTCATTCATATGCCGTATGCATTACAGGTTAGAGCTTACATCTCCTTTTATTTCAACCCATAGAAATCAGGTTTTATATTGTGGCGTGTAAAATTACGAGGCACTTGTGTGTTTAATATCTCAAGTGGAACATGCGTCGTGTGTGTTGTGCGGTTTATGTGTTAAGCGCGCATCGTGACTATCGGGTAGTTCCGACCGCGGTAAAGGATAAAGCGTGCGCGCATTGATAATTATTAGTGCTATACGGTGCTGCTTCCACTAAGATTTTTATCAAGTAATCAGAATTCTGGACATAATGCCGAGTGCACTTCACCACACATGAACCTCCACATTCTTTATCTAATCATTCCGCTCCGTCATATCGGTCCATTCGGCTGCAGGATTTTCTGCCCCTTTTACAAGGCTTTTAATGACCGTCTTATCCACACGAACCCCATTTCATTTCCCAGTGTAACATTAGTCGCGTGTCGTGCGGCATTAAGTTTGTATGTCAAGCGCGTTCAGGTATCCGTGGTTGGGAAGCCACACACGGGTGTTCAAATCATTAGTTTATCGGTCCATTAGGTTCTCTTACTGGAACTTTGGAACGGTGCTTTTATAGTTTCTTCTTTCTTATCCAATCCAACCGATTTCATTTCAGTGGCAAGATCCACAAAGTAATAAGCGTGTGTGTAAGTTGTAAAGTGTATAACAGTCGCGTGTCGCGTTGTGCCAAGTTTGTGTGTCAAGCACGTTCATCGTGTGTCGTGTGGTGTTCGGTTAGTGTGATAAAGCGGTCATCGTGTGTTTGCGGTTGCGGTTGTCGTGCGGTTTGTCCGCGGTCAGGTAGAGCAAGCGCATGCAGGGGCGCGCGGGAGCCGGCCCGGGCGGGCTCCGCTCGCACCCGCGCGCCCTGCCACCCGTCCTGCCCCCGCCGCCACAGTTCGCGACCGAACAAGACGAGATGCCTGCCACCCAGATTGCACAGGTATATTATCATTATAATGTGATGCAGTCAGTGACGTACAGCACCTACATCATAACTCATAAAATCTGATAAACCTCTTCCTTGTAAAACTCAATGCTATTTTTGCATTATGACCTACAAGTAAAATATAATCCTTGTTTCTAGCCTGACGACTACATGTTACGAAAATCTGTGCACGCCATTGGATGCAGGAAAATATTTGAAGAAAAAGTGATCCCTAAAAGAGACACTGCTCATTTGCTCAAATTGTTTGCCGACGTCGTCGACGTGAAGGATGAGGTCGTGTGACGTGGGGTGTTTGTAGATCTTGTTACACAAAATTTTACGTTTTGCATAAACTTGTGAATCACACCCAAATATTATTGCAAGAAATTGCAGGTAGGTATTTCATCTTTGAAATACGCAGACGCTAATCCAGGATTAAGACAAAATACCCAATAAGAACAATAATTACGATTGTCTCAATATGCTCAAAAGTACAATTCGTAACACAAGCATATTTTCATCCCATGTACCTATTCGAAAAGGACGACTTGGTTCGCCTAGTGCACCCAAAGGTGGTGTTTTCTATAATAAACTTTTAGCGGGCAGAAATGAGTTTTGAATCCTCTTTATTTCAAAAAGTGCGCCGCAATTATTTTTGCCGCGCACTTTTTGAATTTGGAACATCTTAGTGTTCAGCGCCAAAGAAATCGAACGCAAATATTGTTTGAATAAAGACTGGCTGGTACGACGGCCCATATACGCACCGCCGCGCCGGCTGAATAAAAAAAAAGAAATCAAATTAAAAACGCGCGAACTACAGCCCGCGTTTTCGTCAATTTTCACGGATTGTTAAAAATTCATGGTTTTGTTTTGAAAAATGAGTTCTTCAAGTGACAGTGAAATTATAGAATTACTATGTTTTATTAAATAATAATATTACAATAAAATATGCGGCGCCTTTTATTTTCTCATACAGGGTGATGAAAAGTAGAGT
The DNA here is from genome assembly GCA_923060345.2 of Erebia aethiops. Taxonomy (NCBI): domain Eukaryota; kingdom Metazoa; phylum Arthropoda; class Insecta; order Lepidoptera; family Nymphalidae; genus Erebia; species Erebia aethiops. The sequence goes on along the minus strand of OV281083.1, from coordinate 9,993,080 downwards.
GTATCATTCGGGCGCAAAATTTTTTGGCTCGGGCGACGTACTTTGAATCGCTCGCTACGTTCAGGATTCTACTAAAGAATCCCTCACTACGCTCGGAATTCTACTCTAGAATCCCTCACTTCGCTCTGGATTCAAAAAAGCGCCCTTGCCGTAAAAATATTATTTTGCTCCCTTATAATACAATCTACTATATTATTCTTAAGCAGGAAGTCGGAAAACGAAATAAAATATTAAAGAGTCTGGCAATCGCGAAGAGTTTCAAAGGAGTTATCGCTCTAGTCGACTCGGCGTCTAGACTGATAAACTCCAACACAAACGCGCGGAAAGGAATAGTTCGGGTTTTCCAATCTAAAAATCCTTTGGAAACGAGCGAAGCGGGAACATGCACAAAGAACGTGGAACAATGAACATAGAACAGTTTGTAAACAATCTCACATTCACACTGCTCTGCCACGAAAAGAAGACGCGGACGTGACTAAACAAAAGTTTCAAGTTTATTTCTAGCAACTGGCTGATATAAATATCATTGGTGCGTGCAACTGTCTTCCCATCGCCCTCCGTTGACCCTCGCCAGTCGGTGTTAGCATTTTTTCTCTTTACTATGTCGAAACAAAACGCTGTCGTAACCACAGAATACATAATAGTACCTACAGGTATCATAACTGCTAAAGTTCCCTAAACTCTGGAAGTATACTATGAATGGCGTTGTTTGAAATGACTTTAGTTTGTTCGGCTCGAAGGGACGTTTCGTGAAAATTTTTTTCTGAGTGAAAAAAAAATCCCCTTGCTATTATTCAGATTTTAATAAATGCCTCTTCTTAGCATTCTGAGTGACAAGCTATAATATTATGACGATGAGCTAAATATAATATGGCGAACAAACATAATGACAGCAAAAAAATAAACGATTAAATATACGGCTGACTTACTTTTATTCAAATTTCAAAATAATTTATATAAGTTTTTTAATGTTTGCAATAACTAACGCCGTAGAAGTACCTACTTAAAGTAGAGAATGACCGAGAAAGCAAATCTATCTATAACAATATACCTAGTAGGGGTATAAATTAAAAACGACCTCGAAGATTAAAATGCGAGAACAAGGAGCTCCTTGCAGAATTATGAGAGTGCTTACAATGTTAAGGATTCGTAGTTATATTCAGGGACTTTTTAAGGGCGTCCTATGGTTCTGTATTAAAATTCTGAGGGCACGACGCCTCTTGCATTAATTATCGCCAATATTAATCAAGCCACCGAGACCAAGCTAGGTACATCATATTATAAGTACCTATAACCAACTAGACATGACCCGAATGAATGACCCGAACCCGAGCGAATAAGTACGTCCGCGTGGATATCATTTTTAAAAAGCCTGAGATTTCTTCAATTATCCAGGATGATAAAAAGAATATGCTCGCCTCCGGGATGCCTAGCTATCTGTAGTCTGTTCCCATATTTTGAAAATATCGGTTAAACGGATGGGCCGTGAAAAAAAAATCGACAGACACACTTTTAAATAAGTAAAATGTGCAAATAATACCCCATTTGGTATATACTTTGGGCGGATTTTTCTTTGTAACAAAGGTGGCAACTAATAAAACTATGTGATGGGTACGAAATAAGCAGCTGTGACAAACGGACAAACGAATGAGATCACATTGTAAGGGCGGTATTCATATCGTGGTATGGAACCTTAAAAATGAACAGAGTATAACTATTTATTGTAGTGAACAGTAAGAAAATTTAACGTAAAAGCTTCGAGCATTCAGCCGAAGTTCGAAAGCCGAGCCGTGTGTAAAAGGGGTGATATACTAACAAATACGAGAACGTTCATGCGAAGAATTTCTTTTCGAGAGCATGAAAAACGTTCATTCAATTGGAAGTAGATATTGGGGACTAGAAATTGGTCTGCCAAAGTCCACACATCCGGGAGAAGATTCGATCAATCTGATCTATTTATACTATCAGAGAGTAAGTACTACGGAGAGACTTGGATAATTCCTAATAGGATCAATGAAAGATAAGTTACGATCTGCAATAACGTTTATTTATTTCAAACAATTAGCGATTCTGTTTTTTTGTGTTTATCTGACGACGTTATGTTTCAATTAATGAAAGATATAGGTACCTAGTTTCGATCAATAACAATTTTTTTTTGAATTTTTGCTATTATGGAGTTTTTGTGTTCACCTGACGACGTAGTTCCTATATCATTGAGAATCTTATAAGCTGTCTCTTCACCACCGCCAGATTGTGGAAGTCCACGATTGGACATAGGCTTTCAGCCTTTCACCCTCTTTAGCTCTGTGAAAATGTGAAAGAGCTTATCAAATTAAAAAAACATGATAGGTATGTAGAATCGCCTGTGCGGACTGGCTGTTTTATCAACCGAGGGTTTCTTCGAAACTAAGTAGTTAAGGTTCACGAAGTATATTTTTACCATAGTGCTCAAATCTTACTGTACCGTTGTACGTGTCATTTTTTGTTTTAATTGGAATAAATACCAAAGCGCCTATTGAATGTTACATAGTTAACTCACATTACACATAAAATATAATATGTCTTTATCATCGAAATGTATGCTTTCAAGTAACCCCTGACCCTGCACGTGTTCCGAAAGACCAATCCAAGACCGAGACCCCTCAAGTGAACTCGTTTTACAAATTGATGAATGAAATCCCTCTTGGCACCATGCTTCCGGTGCATGGACAATAAAATGTTTAATTCATCGAAACGAATGATCCAAAAGCCTTGTTTTAAAACAAAGGCCTTGACAGTAAGTGCTTTCGTAACCTTGGCTGGAATCTGTTATTAATTTTTATTTCCCTTTGACTTTCATGTTTACTGGATGGGCATGAAAGTTGACAAATAGTGAATGAACGTTCTAATAATTAATTGCTGTGATTGTATAGTAGGTACTAACAATTAGAATATAATGGGAACCAACTGTAGTTTTTTTCAAATATTAGATTTGTGAATATATACCAACTTATTAGTTATTCAAAAGGCAAAACTAATGATACCTAATAACTTAAAAACCTACGCTATTTAATGTCACGATTTCTCTGATGCTTAAAACTTGAAAATACTGATTCATCACCTTTCTCCATAGTCTGAGAAAACCATGATGTGCTAGAAGTACGAACCAACTACCAATCCCCCTATACTGTGGAACCAATATAGCAGATTATTTTGTGCAACGATTAAGCTGTCGTTAACTTAAACTGCTAAGTAAGAGTATTGTAAGACTTATTCAAGCTCATTGCATGCTTTTAGATAAAGAGTAAACAGTTGCGGATTGTGTTGTGTGTATCCATACATACATATGTGAACTGTTAAAAGTATGTTTACGTCGAAATAACTTGAGACATCTAACTTCAGACCACTAAACAGCTGATGGAAGTCGGGTCCGGGCGCGCCTTGGACCCGATCGATTCTCACCCCACACGCCCCGCCTCTCTTCGAGACACCCATCCATGTCTCTCACTTTCACGTTTTCCTTACCCTCGCTTTTGTGTAGTGTAGTAATGCCATCTTGTTATTTTTCTTCGGATTTTCCCGGCTCAGGTATACATTTTATTTTATTTTTTAAATAAATAATTCGTTATTGTCAAAAAAATATTCAAATTCACATAATAGCTATAATTAATGCATGTTAGTCAACCTGCAGGGCGACCGCGTATCTTTTGCATCAATCACTGATTCATCGCAATCACTATTGGACACATTCTTCCACTATTGGACGAAATCCATTGACGCAGCAAGAATACCATGAATTCAGCCAATCAGAGGTGATTGCGTTGCGATGTATCAATGATTGATGCAAAAGATACGCGGTCGCCCTGCTGTAGCTCTATGAAAAGTCAATACTGTCACCGGTTCGGGTAGCAAATTCTATTGAGAACAGCCAAAATTCTGGTGAGATGAAAATCATTATGCTTTTTGAAATCAGTGACCGGCTTAAATGGCAATATGTAGTTTCATTTTGTACATAATTTTGAAATAGATGAAAATTTTTTTTTTGTTTGGGATATATTTTTATTAAAATCATGTAATTTGCGAGCTTTTTTGGTTTATTACCGAAATTTAGTGATTAAACGAACTTATCTATAAGTGAAGTTCTATCAAAATTATAATATGAGTAGCTTCATTCGAAGATAATATAATGATAATATAATAATATAAATAATAATATTATCTTACAGATTATCTTTCTATTATATATTATTATACAGATTATCAATTATTGAGATGGACATCCGACTCAATAGAAATGTAGGCTTATAAGTAATTCTATTAATTTGCCGCCAAGTCATTACTCCTAAAATTAAATAAGGAATATCCCGATATTTTTTCTTCACTTATGGAACTCCTGTCTCTGCGTACAATCCGTTATAATTTCTAGCTCTACTTTTACTTATTGCGAGCGAGGCGCAAGCTTGATGGATGGCGAACTAGGAAACTCCGACGCGACGTAGGAAACGCTTTGTCTTACTAGTTCTTTGTTGTCGCACTTTTTATTTTAGGCGTCGATAGTCGATACCACAACCAGCGGTCTAGTTCTGCGTTCTAAGTTCTGAGACTCTAGTTTAACTTTTAAGTTACAGTCACATAGGATCGGAAGGGATTTATTTGTCCATCCTTTCCTTACTAAATGTCATGGCTCTGAGTTCGAAGTTCTGCGTTGTAATTAACCGTTTACTTTGTCAATGTAGCGACTAGCGAGCAAGAACTTTGCAAAGATTTCAGTAAATGTGGAACGCAAAACTCTGAAATGAGATATAAATTATGTTCAGACTGCTTGCTGTGAGATCGGTGCCTTTTATACCGGGTAATCAACCTTACGACTAAAAACTTTTCACACGATCGGTCATGCGCCGATATTTGTGCCAATAAAGAGAGCACGTTTGCATGTTTTAAAATGCAGTGGGGGACGCTTGAAGTTAAATGGTTTAAAATAATACCTACGGTTTTATTTGTGCGCTTTGGACATGGGGGGGAATTGATTTAGAGCTTATAATATTGGCTTGACTAATAAGTTGACATGTCTCTACCTCGAGTGATGAAACTAGTGAAGGTAACAAATGTCAAATAAGAATATCAAAACGCCTAAGTGAGGTTGAGTGGAGTTAAGAACATCATGAGTTTACGTCTTAGAATATGGAATCTGAGTTTTCCTTTTTATTGGACACGCTCCACGTAATGATATTATGATAACAGGGTTTTTTGGAATATAATGCTAATTTCTGAGAAAAGTCTTTAATGAAATTAATAAGGTAAACAAAGCCATGAATTTCATAACCGGGAAAACAATATACCTACCTAATGCTTTTAAAAGCATTCTTGTGTAGAACGGCTATCGAGTTACCCGTTAATAAATATATTAGATCAAACACCAACCAATCCATCTTTGTAATACGTGTTGCAGAATCTACTCCCAGATCATATGGCTCCTTTTCTGTATTTTGAGAAATCCTTAGCAGTCTCATAGAGCGTGGTAGCGTCTCGGAGAGCACTTAAAACTTTTGGTCCTTCTCTCAGATTATATTTTCTATGTATAGTGTATATATAGGCCAGACTGGCCTCAAACTATTTATTAGATCGCGAAATGCGGAAGCTTGAAAGGGTGATCTTGAGACACATGAGGCTTTAAATACTACACTAGATGATGCCGCTTCGTCCAAGTGGATTAAGGTTTTTTGATTTCCGCTGCAACTCTTGAAATTTCCGGGATAAAAAGTAGCCATGCTTTCCCGGGATATAACCTACCTCTATACCAAATTTAAAACCTTAATCTTAATCCACGAGGACGAAGTCGCGGGCATCATCTAGTTCAGGGATTCCCAAACTATTTTTCTGGGCAAGAGACCAAAATAGTTTGGGAAAATTTTCCAACGTGAACCTCAGACCCCCATAACTAAATTACTTTAAAAATCCTATCTCTAGTTTTTTCCTATTGATACAAAATACTTACCAATTTAAAAACTTTGCGGTTTGTTAAGTAAGTAAACTTGACATCATTTTTTCATCAAAATTTAACAAAAGTAATAAATAGATATAAAATTACTCTACTACTACTACTAACACTAGGTAATTTTTTTTTAAAACATTAAAATAGTGGTCGATTTTTACACCACGTTGACCCCCAGTCAGTTTTCGTTTATGTCGACCCCTGGGAAACTGAAATCGACCCCAAGGGGTCGATATCGACCACTTTGGGAATCCTTGATCTAGTTCTCGTATAATATTAGTATGGGCGTATGGATTTGGAAGGTGTGTTGTTTGCGGCAGGTGATCGCGCTGATATGCGGCCTGCTGGTCGTGATCCTGATGGTGCTGGGGCTCGCGTCGGCCGACTGGCTGATGGCGGCGGGCTGGCGGCAGGGCCTGTTCATGCACTGCATCGACCCGGACGCGCCCACGCCGCTGCCCTTCGACATCACCGCGCAGCCCGGCTGCTACGCGGCGAGACCCGCGCCTTATATTAAGTGAGTAATAAGTATACTTATAAAGGAACTAGATGACGCCTGCGACTTCGTCCGCGTGCATTAATGTTTTTTGATTCCCGCGGGAACTCTTTAATTATTTTTTCCTTTTTTAATTTAATAAAAAGTAGCCTTTGTCCTTCCCCGGGATATAACCTACCTCTATACCAAATTTCATCAAAATCGGTTGAACAGATGGGCCGTAAAAGCGTAGCAGACGTATTTTGTCGTATTTTTGACGTATTTTTTATCCCAGAAAAACAAACAGTTCCTGTGGGATAGTATGCTCTTTTACTCGCATTTGTTGTTCAATTATGCGGCAAGGGCGTAACGGATCGACGTAATTTTTTGCATATGTGTATTTGAGGACCTGGAGAGTGACATAGGCTACTTTTTATCCCAGAAAAACAAACAGTTCCTGTGGGATAGTATGCTCTCTTTTTCTCGCATTTGTTGTTCAATTATGCGGCAAGGGCGCAACGGATCGACGTAATTTTTTGCATAGGTATATTTGAGGACCTGGAGAGTGACATAGGCTACTTTTTATCCCGGAAAAAGAAACAGTTCCTGTGGGATAGTATGCTCTTTTTCTCGCATTTGTTGTTCAGATATTTATAATATTAGTATGGATACAATCCCGCAAGATAATTTTAATCTAGGTATTTGTGAGACTGAACCATCTTAGTCCCGCTGGATCCAGGTATTTGCGGGATGATTGACAGGGTGGACTTAGACCTCTAACATCAATCGTAACAAAGACCTAATAGACCTCGTTTTCAAGTTTTAAAATTTTAACCCAAATTAAACATTCACATTTAGGACATTTTAAATGGTTTATTAAAACTTTTAGATATAAATTGACTAGACTCGCTTTAGCCCGCTACTTCGTCCGCGTGGAATAAATTCCTAAAAATCCCATACAAACTTTCGGTATTTCGATTCGTCATAATAGGGTTGTCAGCTGTTACTTAAATATTTTACAAATTAATGAAATTGTAAATTTTTTTTTTCAAAAGAGTAACCGCCGAGTTTCTTGCTGGTTCTTCTCGGTAGAAATGTCATTCCGAACCAGTGGTAGATTCACTTGACGATTCAAAAGCACTTGTAAAAGTTTATTTGAATAAAAATAATTTTGAATTTTGAATTTAGGGATGATGACAACTCAATCAAATCAGCAACTCTTTATCAAACCTAAAAGCGCGCTTCTAGTATGGAAGTTTGTATGAAATACATAGTTGTGACGTCATCAAAAATTTTAACGCACTTTTCTTTTCTTCTCTAATCTACGTATGGTTTAAAATGGTTATGAATTTTAAAACTAACAATTTAATCAGTAAGAAATAATTTATTTTTGACATCTAAGGCATCATCCTTATACTATTCATTTGACTAAAGTCGCGTTATAAAACTTATATATTATTTTGATCGTGAGTGTGAAATCTGTAAGTTAAACTTTGGCGCGATGCCAACCCACGATGAAATTCCGTACCCATATTCCACAGCCTGTCACTTGGCGTCATGACATTTTGACCGTGAGTGCGAAATCTGTACTATGCTAACTACCATATACCTAATGAATTGATGCCACTTGCCAGCAAGCGCTTGACAATTCCATACAAATCGCACGGAGCACCCTTTGTGTATGGGTACGACATTAGCGACGGGAGTGCGACGCGGACGGCGGCAGCGGGGCGATGTGATTAGTCGGACTGTCGGAGAGCTGGCGACGAATTTCGCCGCAATTTTGTCATACTCATTTGAAAACTTTATTCACGTCTGGGAATTGTTTAAAACCGCAAAATTTGTCTGGCGATTTGCAGGTATTATTGAAATTACAGTACACAATAAATAAATACGTGATTAAAATTTCAGATTGCCAAAAGTATGTTTTTTAGGAATTTTAATAAAATATTTTTGAAGAGGTCTGGTAATACTTTATAACCGACAAAAACGTCTGCCTTTTTTTTTAGAATTCAATAAGCTAAATTTAAAGAAAAAAAAATCAAGTATTTTTTGCAAATGTTATATGCTGCGCAGTAGCGAAATAACCGCAGACGCTCCAAACTGGCAGGACTGGATTCGCCAATTGACGAAATTATATTTTTTCACAAATTCGTCGCCAGCTCTCGGACCACATCGCCCCGCTGTCGCCGTCGCTCGGCCGTAGCTAGTTTCGTGCGCGACGCCTTTGATATGCAATACTGTGGTTTTGTGCAGGGCCGCAGCTGGTCTGTGTGTGGCGACGCTGGCGGCGGACGTGTGCGGCGCGCTGCTGACGGGGCTGGGGCTGCGCTCGGCCGACCACCGCACCAAGTTCCGCTACTACCGGTTTGCGGTGCTCGCCATGGCTCTTGCGCGTATGTATGGACTATGGCCCGCTATACCACACCACTGACACCTCATATTATGTGCATGGCGTCTTACACATTACACTGAAGGCGGACGGAGTTGGCAATATAGTTATTTGTTTAAAAACATAATACATTTAATCTTTCTTTGTATGAAGTTTGCATCTTACGACATTTTCCGGTTACATACAGTTTGAGAGATTTTTGAGTCTTTAAAAATGGTGTGCAAAATGGCGAGAAATTAAAAAAAAAATAGGTCGAGTAGGTATATAAATGTAAATACGCAGTAATATAATAAGTGCCAGTGATGCCAGTAAGTATCTAAAAATCAGACTCAGCGTTCACTAGACAGACTCTATCAATCTTGTTCTCACTATATTAAATATCAAATATCAACATTTCAGAATCTAGCTCTATTTTTTTAAATTACGAATCGGTAAAAACTAATTAACAATATGGTTCAAATATCTTCGCTATTTGAACCGTGAGTTTACGGTTTCGGGTTTCCGGCAAATTTCGCTGCAGCCAGTGCCAGCCTACCGTGCATACGCGGTCGTCGTGCCCTCAACTGTGACTGGTATAAATGCGACTGTTTTCTAAAAGGTCATCGGAGTATTTCAGTTAAGGTTAACCCGTATTTTTTTACCTACTCGACATACTTACAGGTTAGCCCGCTACCATCTTAGACTGCATCATCACTTACCATCAGGTGAGATCGCAGTCAAGGGCTAGCTTGTAGTGTATAAAAAAATACTCAAGTAACTCGGCATAAGGAATCGGTGAGTTCCAAAACACATGTTTGCACAAACTAAATTGTGTCAGGAGAAAATAAAAACTATTTAAGTATAAGATTTACGATTTTTCAGTTTATTTAGATTTTAGAAGATGTAGAGCCTAAAAAACTATAAAAATGTATCTTGTGGAACATAATTTAATTTTAGTGTTTTTTTTTTAATTTCAGTGATGTGCATCCTAATAGCCTTAGTGATATACCCAGTGTGTTTCGCCGCTGAGTTAAATCTGGGTACGTATTTTATAGACATGCTTATGTTTATTTCAGATTTTATAAATCTAAATTACTATAAATATAGGTCACTTTAATGTCAGTTGCTTACTCTCTAAGCAAATTATTTGATTGGTTTTGCTTGAAATTTCTTATCCGCGTGAGTATAGTATGTGTGTAATTGCACACCTGTAAGAGTAGATATATGGGAGAATATTAAACGTGAATAGGTATACTATTTATTATGTCATTTATTATCATTTTTTATGGGGTTTAAATAAATGACTTATGGTTGGTAACAGGCAACCGGTCGGTATGGGAGTTCGGCTGGGCGTACGGCGTGGGCTGGGGCGCCGCCATCTTCCTGTTCGGTGCCGTCATCCTGCTGCTCTGCGACAAGGAGAGTGAAGAGCTCTACTACAAGGAGCGGAAAGTGAGTATAATACATACGTCGTGTGCTCGGTGACTGGCAACAGTTCGCCTGGGCGTACGGCGTGGGCTGGGGCGCCGCTATCTTTCTGTTCTGTGCCCTCATCCTGCTGCTCTGCGACAAGGAGAGCGAAGAGCTCTACTACAAGGAGCGGAAAGTGAGTATAATACATTATGTTGTGGGCTCGATGACTAGCAACAGTTCGGCTGGGCGTACGGCGTGGGCTGGGGCGCCGCTATCTTTCTGTTCGGCGCCCTCATCCTGCTGCTCTGCGACAAGGAGAGCGAAGAGCTCTACTACAAGGAGCGGAAAGTGAGTATAATACATTATGTTGTGTGCTCGGTGACTAGCAACAGTTCGGCTGGGCGTACGGCGTGGGCTGGGGCGCCACTATCTTTCTGTTCGGCGCCCTCATCCTGCTGCTCTGCGACAAGGAGAGCGATGAGCTCTACTACAAGGAGCGGAAAGTGAGTATAATACATATGTTGTGAGCTCGGTGACTGGCAACAGTTCGGCTGGGCGTACGGTGTGGGCTGGGGCGCCGCTATCTTTCTGTTCGGCGCCCTCATCCTGCTGCTCTGCGACAAGGAGAGCGAAGAGCTCTACTACAAGGAGCGGAAAGTGAGTATAATACATATGTTGTGGGCTCGGTGACTGGCAACAGTTCAGCTGGGTGTACGGCGTGGGCTGGGGCGTCGCTATCTTTCTGTTCGGCGCCCTCATCCTGCTGCTCTGCGACAAGGAGAGCGAAGAGCTCTACTACAAGGAGCGGAAAGTGAGTATAATACATATGTTGTGGGCTCGGTGATTGGCAACAATTCGGCGGGGCGTACGGCGTGGGCTGGGGCGCCGCTATCTTTCTGTTCGGCGCCCTCATCCTGCTGCTCTGCGACAAGGAGAGCGAAGAGCTCTACTACAAGGAGCGGAAAGTGAGTACATATAATACATATGTTGTGGGCTCGGTGATTGGCAACAGTTCGGCGGGGCGTACGGCGTGGGCTGGGGCGCCGCTATCTTTCTGTTCGGCGCCCTCATCCTGCTGCTTTTTTTGTGATTTTATGCTTTAGCGTACTTATTATATATTTACCATGCATACATTCGGCCTCATTTTCGGGGGGTCCCGGGCACGCATCTTTAACTTTTTGGTTTTTTTTTTAAATCCACTATAAGTTAGCCCTTGACTGCGATCTCACCTGATGGATGCAGTCTAAGATGGTAGCGGGCTAACCTGTTAGGGGCATGGCAGTTATATTAAACCCATACCCCTTTTCGGCTTTTTTGACTTATTTGTTTTAAAAGCAATCACTTGCTAGAACGGTCAATGAAGACATCGTGAGGCAACTTGCATATCGGAGACTTCTCTATACCAATCGGAAGGCGTGAGAAGTCTGCTAATACACATTTGGCCAGCGTTGTTGCCTAAGCCCGTCTCATTCTGATTCCCAATGGTCAGTAAAGGGTTACGATACGATACAGAGGGTTACGGTTACAGATATTATTGGTTTATATATCGTCATTATTCCGTATCGTAGGTGGTGAGCGGTGAGGGCGGTGGGCGCCCCTAGGGTCGCGGGCGCCTGCCCGACCTCGTGCCGTGAGCGCGCTAGCTGCCCCGCGACACGCACGCACACACACAGCGCACACAAACACACCCACACAGACACGCCGCCACCTTCGAACCCACACACACACCGACACGCTTACGTTTGATTATGTAACCGATGTATTTTTAAAACGTTTCAAATGTTATCTTTCGTTTGTTACGTAAGATCTTTTAAGATGGGGGAGGTCGTTACACCGAGATATTTGCGGTTTATTAAAAATGAAGACCGTACTGATTTAATTTTCACGTTAAACAACAATGGGAATGTCATGTCAAATGAGAAAAATATCTTACGTAAGAAATGATGGAGAATTATTGTTTTTGATTAATTTGAATTGTATTGGGGATATTAAAACCACGAGCATTGATAAGGTTTTCAGTGGCATTTGGTTATAAGTACATAATATCCTTAATACATATGTATATTCAAATGTGATTCAAAGGACAAACATATTTTTGTATTACTATTTTTAAGATTGGGTGGTGCATTTGGGAATTTTTGATTATTTTAGTTTTTGTATGATTTCGGTGTTTAAAACTTAATAATAACTTCGCTTGTATTGTGGATAAAAAAATTTGAAACTCGAAATGCCAAATGCACCTAAATTGTTTTATGTCCTGAAAAGTACAATTATTTTGTGATAATATTTAATTTATTTTTATTATAACCCCTAGATTTATAGTTCAATCGGTGGTGTGGTTCGAATAATGGTTCGTAACGTAAGGAAAACCGTACGTACCCATACCACGAGATTTTTAAACACACCGACCGTTGGCGTAAAATAGACCCAAACACCCTTGATTTAAACTTTAAAGTAACAAGTTCGATACCATCGATTTTAACTTAACAACTTTTACACTTGAAGCGCTGACTGTGGATTTATGGACGAACTTGAGCTCTATAACAACGCGGTAAAGGTTAATTTTACTTTAACGCCAAAGTCTTCCGATGATCGAATACGCTCCAACTCGGTATGATTTTAAATCTTTTGGTAAGGTTACTGTAAAATGGGATAGAATCTCGTATATCGAATTTAGCTTCTAATCTTTTACGAAGTGTCTGTTTCGAATAGGCTTTCAGTGTGGATGTGTCTAATCGGGGTGATGCGATCACAAGGAGGGCCCGGAGTGGTCTCGGATAGTCGACTCGCGTCAAATACAATATATTGTAATGCTTGCGCTGAACAATTTTGTTAAAACATATTTTTGTACCTTTTTTCGTTAAATTATAATTCCCTCTACTTTGTATTTTGTTTATATTTTAATCGATTTATTTTGTGATTAAGCTTATATTATTTTTTTGTAAATCAATTCGGAAATTGTTTTTGAATTTGGAAATTATCGGGAATCTCAAAACTGGAATATAAAGACTGGTTGTCAAAATTGATACATACATGTATTTATGTATATGATTGAGAATCGCCATATTTTTGTTAACTTTTAGTTTTAAGATTAATGCCTCTACTATACAGGTGCGTTTCCACCGGAAAATTAACGGATGATAAAGATCGGATAAGTAGTATAATTTTTTTAATAACACATTCGATATACTACAATATGTACTTGGAAGTTGGAACTGAATATAGGTACCAAAAACGGACTTTAGTGTACAAATCCTTTAAAGAAATCCGATATCGTACGATATACCTACTTGGATCAGAATAAGTTGAACGGATTTACGCACCTGTGTGGGAGAGGCATAAACGTAAGTGCGTCGTCGTTTCGTTTCGAGCTGGCTCTCGCGCGTTGGCGGTACATTCACGCTCCACGAACTTGCGTACCTCGAATGTAATCCGTTCCAAAGAGCCGTCGCTTTTATTTATTCGCTTTAAGTTATTCGTCCTAGTGGTTTTGTAAATATGTTTAGTGGAGTAGTGATCGGTCGATGTGCATTATCCTTGTGTGGTGTGGCGTGGCGAGGCGAGGCACGAGGCGCGCAGCGAGGCGCGAGGCGCGTGGTGAGGCGCGAGGCAGGCGGCGGCGAGGCCCGCTACTGCCTCACTGACCTGCGTATTTAATGTAATAGGACTAGATAACAAAATATAATATGTAGGGAGTAAAGAAGGCGCCCCGGGAACACCCCAAGAGTTAGTACTGGGGGTCTTCCCGCGATTCGGCTCATACAACCGCGAGGTTATGTGGCCATGGGAAGTGACCTGCGTACTCGTAACGGACTTTTAGTGATACTGCACAATTAGTGATAATGATAACGTGTGAATAGAATGGACTCCGCGAAGAATCGCATCGGGCTATGACTTAACTGATGATATTTAATGGAATTAATTAATTATTATTGTACTTTTACGATGTTACCCTCTAAACTCTGTTTCAATTGACACCGCACTGAAGGTAAACGAACAACTGTCAAATACGTATCTTTATAATAGGGAGTATGACAACTCAATCAAATCAGCAACTCTTTATCAAACTTAAAAACGCGCTTCTAGTATGGAAGTTGTATGAAATCAAGTTGCAGTCATCAAACTTCAATTTTTCTATCTATTTTTTATAATGGTTATCAAACTTAAAAAAAACAGAGGATGTGAATTTGTATAAAAAAAATCTTGTCTTATCAGTAACGTCTTATGAGAAATTCAGTCGCAATGTTTGTTGTGTGAGACCATACATATTACAAGATATTTTTCTTGTGTCGGACATTACGCATAAGACACAAGACATTTTTTTATAATGCGCAATAGGCCTTACCGCTCCGACGGGCACGCACGCTCACCCACTGTGCATAACCACAAGTTCATTCGCGCTCATGAATTGCAAGAACTATATAAGTATTTAATCAATATCCTGGTCATACAATTAGAAAGAATTCAGTACATCCTTCGATATATAAGTAGGTACTAGATGGGCCCTTTCATAGAAAAATGTCGGGCGTCCGACTTGCTGAACAAGTTCCTCACCTTTCTTTGTCCCCGTCGTAGCGCTGTCACGGTCTCTCGTCGTGTAGATAATTTGTTATTATTATGATAACATCTAAAGTCTTATTAGTTTGGCGCTGTATAATTTTTATTTTAAGGTGTTTCAATTCACAATTATACATTTCCAAAAAAACGTTATTTAATCTTCCTATTTAATATTTTTATCCATTACGCAACGATTTAATTTCCGCGGCAAACTGTAGGATATTTTTTTTTTACTAACTGGCCTTACGGCTTAGTACATATATGACCTTGCTTAGTACATATATGACCTTTAATATTAACTATGACAGAGTCGTACGTTTTCAAGCTTGCATTCAAGATGGGGCATAAGTTGCAAACAAGTTCCCGCTTTTTAGACTAGATGGCGTTACTAGACATACGCCCCATACGCCCACATTCATTGTTTGACAGGGCCCGTCTATGTAAATTGAGGTCGTTGAGTACATCACATAAAAATATATTCTTATAATTTAAAATATAAATTGAGATAAACGATTAATACGTTATATAAATCAAACCAATGCAATGCAAGCGTAATCAACTCCGAGTACTAGTTTTCACATCGAATCAATTGAACTAAGCCAATTGATTCGAACAGAACAATTGAAATATGTTAATGAGGCAATGCGCTCCATTGCAGTAAGGGAAACTTTTTGCATAGAAAGTTTAGATTCGACCGCTTTGTAGTTCTCTTTTAAAGAAATGTCTGTTGATGGTTCTGAATAACCACACTAATTATATTTTAATGATTAATTGCAAAGTAAATATAGCTGATACTTACTACTAAGCTTTCTTCAACAAAAGAACTGTTCTCGTTATATTTAGATATTGCGTTTTAATAGTTATTTGTTTACCATACAGTTACAGTTTACATTGAAATGATCCTTACTGTGGTATGTTTTTATACGTATATTTTTTTGTATTTCAATTACTATAATGATCCGAGAGTTCATGGGAAATTTTCAGCAGGTGCTTGATAAAAGTTGGTAATATCTGCCATCTGGCTCCTTTACCTTTCCTGATGGCAAACCTAAGACCTGTTCAGCAGTAGGCTCTTATAGATTATAAAAATGGTATATCTATAAGGTGGATAAAAAAGAAAAAAATTGAAACATAAAAGAGGAGAGTCTAATATTGGTAACATATTGCCGTTGATCATATTGCAACTAAAATTTAAATAAGACCAGCTTGCTTATCTAATTTTCCCGTTTGCAAAATTTTTATCATTAAAATAATGATTTATGAATTATTAATATTAATATAAGATTATTTATGTTTATGATTATTATCAATCACCCCCACAGAATTTTCCACGGGCTCTTGGAACGTGTTTCGGCAAAAATAATATACTTACATATTAAATTCTATTACGAGTTTATTTTGATGATAGTACTCTTTTGGAATTGAAAATTGTTTCACAATATTTGTATTTAACTGAATAATATTTTCTTAATACTTATTCGTGATAATTTGTAATAGAGTTCTGTAATTAATTCGTGAACAAGGATTGATATATTAAGTAAAAAATATAGTGATAAAGTAAGGTGATTTATATAGATACTTAAGCTGTTTACAATATTTAAATGATCAATGGTTTCAGTTGTGACATCGTTTTTCAAACTTTTAGGACGATCGTGATTCTGAATATAAGTGGACACAATATGATGTGATTTGTGAATATATTAATTTTGCAGCAGTACAACTTTGACATCAACGTCTTTAGAGCATAGGAAATAATAAAATACCTATTTATATTAAAGCAGTTTAAGTGCCCAAGACTTCGGTCTCCTCTAACCTACCTCGCATCTCTAACTTTACGGAGTACTCGTATTAATCGAAGAACACTTGCTTTAACGCTGAAGGAAAGCATCGTGGCAACCTTCTCATTATGAGAGAGAATACCCGTGCTCAGTTGGGCGGCCGTTTATCCGGCTCGAAGGATCATTAAAACTGTTTGAAACTGAAACTTATTACTACTTTTTTTTTAATTTACTTGATCTGAGTATGTACACCCAAGTAAATCGTTCGTTCGTTTTAGGTTGGGCGCAAATATATATTTACGAGAAAAAAAAGTTTGAGAATCGATGAAGTAAGGTAGAAATACCTTAAATACAATTGATAATCAATTCGTACTCTGTCGATAAGCTTTTCCAAAAAAGACCATACAATTTTTGACAAATTACAACTTTGTAACTTTTCGCCAGATTATAGATATTGATTATAATATTAATTATTACATATAGGCAACTATGGATATTTTTCTATTGAATAGGTACTGTTATTTTTGGTTATTATTTTTAACAATTATGGCTTTAAATCCGCACTTTTACTAAATCAAGTATTTATTGGTCGTAAGTCCTTGTTCACACGTACGTTACTAACGCACATTAAAAAAAGTTGGAATGAAACAAGTAGTCACAGTTGTTGCATTCGCAACACTCGGCGATAATCGTTATTATCTAATTTGGCTCTTCATGTCGTTTTTTTCGGCGCTTTCTTAACGCGCATTACGAAATCGTCCGTGTAAACGAGGGCTATTCCCATTTTATTTAATTAATAAAATAACAATTAGATATAAGCGTCAGACTAACACTGATTTGAAGTTTTTGATTATGGGGTTAGTTACGCGACGTATTTTCAATCGGAGCTAAATGACCGAAGGTAATAAATTTGAATTGTAATCCAATAAACGTGGAATTGGGCAATTGCGAATTGATTTGATTCATTTTGAATCATCAACTTCGTTTGCAAAATAAACGCTATGTAAATAACGAGTGCTTTGATCAAGGAGGTAAGTATTCCTGGCTGCGTATGGACGTCTGAACTGAACGCAGAAGTGAATTATATGGTGAACATAACAATGGAACGTTGTACTCTGTAGACACTAGCGCTAGCATACACTTGTGCACAAAATAGACAAAAGATATACAGAAGACTGAGACGGCTTTATACAAGATACGGACACCAGCATCCGCTTTCGAAGTCGCTTTCGTACGGCTTGCAGAAACGAATCTAAAGCGGTGAATGAAACTTGCGAATTTGTTTCATATTGCCGTACGATCACGACTGATAGCGCAGCCTTGATACTGATCCTAGTACAAAGCCTTCGTTCTGTGTCTATTTTGTGACTTGTATGCTTTTCTTATACATACTAAGAAACCTTCACCGCAACATACTTTTTCAGAGTTAATATTATACATACTTATTATGTAAAAGACAAAATATTTTAAGATTAAAGTTCAAATGATAAATCATAATATTATAACGTCGTATATTTTTATATTATTTTTAATTTAATTTATGTATGTATTATGTATGTAATGATTACTTGTTTAAGTAATGTTTTTGTCTCTTCAACGAGTCAGGGTTATCCTGAATAACATTTTGTAGCTTTGTATTTAAGGTGGTGATAATTATAACCTTCTATACTGACTAGACTACATTGACTTAGACTAGAATATTACGTTGCATTTAACGTACAATTAAATTAATTGAATCATGCCGGTTTTATCTTACATTTTGACTAATTGTTAAGTACCTTCTTATTTCCGAATAAATTAGGTCGGCCATGTAACACGACTGCTCGAGCAGTTAGCCAGTGATCAACATAC
Organism: Erebia aethiops; assembly: GCA_923060345.2. Classification (NCBI taxonomy): domain Eukaryota; kingdom Metazoa; phylum Arthropoda; class Insecta; order Lepidoptera; family Nymphalidae; genus Erebia; species Erebia aethiops. The sequence continues at coordinate 9,974,664 of OV281083.1, read as the reverse complement.
ACGGACCGCTCTTTGCAGTCATAGTCTACAGCTTGAAAGCTGAATTTACCATTGAAAACTGCTGCCAACCGCCCGAAGCAGTCAACTTGCCAACTGCTCGAGCGGTTCCATGTATGTGTGTACGTATAAGACTGTAGTTCACTATGCAGTCGCAGCTGTCCGTGTATGGCCGGCCTTACTTTATCGAAAATATTTGGTCAATTCTTTTGATATTCGGAAATTCGAAGCTATCAAATTGATATTATAACATTTAGTCTACTGTGTGGATTTATTCATGTATGTACATTATATTTTATACTTACTGGTTTCGAACACCCCGCAGCTATTTAATTGGTTAAAACATATTTTTATTAATAAAAAAATGTATAATAGAAATAGTGTAACTGTTAAAAAATAAGTTAAATAAAAGGTAAACAAACAGATGTAAAACTTGTACATATTATGAATGAATGTATGAATTTTCCGAAACCATACATCATAAATATGATGAACCAGGATCATTGGTTTCAGAAAAGCTATTGTCGCCTATAACAATAATTGAATCATCCTATCTACTTATATTTTTAAAAACTTTAGCTGGAGCTTTGAATATATATTTGAATAAAAAGCTTACAACTAACAACTGTGTTTGAGGACTAAGGGTCTCGCCAAACCTATCGACGCGGAGCCGGCTTGAGTCTGTCAGAAAAGCTTTATGTACACGGGATTATGAGTGATTCGCGACAAAACGCCGTTTCCGCGACGGTAGCATTCGCGTCGCGTCTAGTCTAGGCAACGGAGCGGTTCGTTGTATGGAGACCCTTGCATTAAATCCTCAGTCGTTGAAACAGGCCAGGGTTGTAGTATGGTATGAACCAAAACTTATACAAAAATATCAAAAAAAATATCCATGCGGAAGTTAAATTTTTGTACCTAAAGCTTAATATTTTATGACTGAATATTTTCTCGATTTCTTTTTAAATAGTAGTAGGTAGTATATTTACACTCAAAACCGAAATATCATACGAAATAATCATGCAGAACATCGTTATTTAAACCGATTTAATTATCAAACCTAAACTGCATTTACGCGATAATGTAAGGCGTATGATGTACCTTACATTATACGCCTGCTTTAACAATTGGGTATAGCATAAAAAACCTTACTTCCTTTCTGATTTTTTATTGGATATTTATAAAATACGTTTAACTCATGATGCTTTATCATACTGTTAAGTTTCGTCGCCTGAGGAATTATTGTTGGGGTTCACTAGCTTTATTGCCTAGACTAGCCGTCTAGGGTGGGCGACGTCTTTTACCACCATATACGTAAAGCTTTTTCTGAATCTCAAGTCGGTTTCGCGTCGATTGATGCGGTGAGACCCTAACTCAGACACGATGCCCTACAGGTTGAATCGAATCGGTGCCCTCTTCCAGTAGGACTACTACTGGAACAGTAGCTGATGCATTGAGTAAATTTGAAGTTGGTATGCGTAATGCGAACAAGCTGGATACTCAGGACTAAACTTTAAAACTAAGAGTTGTTTGTTTACCGTTTTGTGCAGCTCCTTTTCATTGGGAACAGATTCAATTGGGGCCTACGTTCTACGCGAATTTTGTCTGTAACCTCCCAAATGTGTTTCTGTGCTTTTCGATCGTGTTTCGTGTTTGCACAAACTATTATATATGCAATGAGTAAGACAAAATTCCCGTAACTTCGGTATCCTCTAATGTACATTTTAGTGATAATATAGCATTTACCTCGTACGTATAGTGTTGATAAGATATTTTAGGAAATTATTTTTGTGTGAGCCGTTAAACATTCTTGGACAAATTGCAAATGATTTTACTAGAAGTTGTACAGAATTATTTATGTTCGTTCAATGTCTAAATATTTCTTGCAATAATAATTATTGTCCAAATGATGGTACCAGACAATTTATTTCCTTAGCCAAATTTAAAGTCATATCAATGAGATTAAATAAATTACATACATAGCAAATAATGCAGTTTTATTTATTTCACGACACAAATGGTTCCCTAGAAAGTGCGATAAAATAGTAATAAAAAATAATGAATTTTGCATGAGTTGAGTGTTTGGTGGTACACATTATAAAACAGTTTCTGTTTAGATAAAACACTAGTCAGTAGGTATGCGTGATCTATATAGTAGACATCGCCTATATCGTAGAAAGCGTGAAAGGTCGTCCGGGCCGACGACGCGCCTTCCGTTCCTGCCGAGGGTTAGGACGACGCAAAGGCCGGTCACGTTGGTTCCGGCGCCGACGATCCCTCGGCACGTGTTGCGCCCTAAAGCCTCTTGCGTTGACCTGGTACCTGGCATCGTGACCACGTGTTCTTCCGACATTTCCGTGATTGATCCTTGCCACCACGCCCTAAAATGGATAAGTTATAGGATCGGCCGTTGTAAACTTGACTTTCGTGCTAAGGAGTCTTATTTACTCACGTTGGGTTCCTAATTCCTATATCATACCGCCTTCCTGACAAAAAAGAACACACTTGACATTTACAGACTAACATACTACTGAATCAATATTATGGTATTCACGTTCTTATACCAAGTCAGATTTGCTTCACCTCTACGCGAGTCTTGAGTAGTAGGTGGTAGTAGTGGACTTCAACTACGATTACACGAATCGTAGCGTGTACAACAATTCATGGCTTGTGGAATACAATACGTCATTAGAATTTGAAGAATAATTTTACGTCCTCCTACCTCATTCCTAAAATTATTTGGTTGAACGCGCCAATGATTTGGTCGTTGTGCAGTAGCGTTTTGGTAAGACCATTGTGAATCGCCTGCGGGTCCCGTCCCTCGTTGGGTCCCAAACTCCCAAGCATGCGATGAGCGGGATCGCAGGGTAGCCATACTGCTCCGACTTTGCGGCCTTGATGCGTCGGGTGTTGGCGACACGGCGACCGATAAAAAGCCAACTCTTTGGTCAATCTGTAAAATATATCATGTGTCAGCCTAGATTTTTGAAGTGAAACTTCTTAAGAATCGTTGTGTTTTGAAAATTCGATGAAACGAACACGCGAAACCAAAAAGAGAAACATATTCATAATAGGATTAAGCCTGTGAGTGAATGGGATAGAATACAAGTTATAAGTATTTATCTCATTATCTCGTTGCCTTAGGCTACTTTTTTGAAGTTTCACTTCTACCGTGTGTGAATTGAAAATAAAGGTGTATGATTGTAGCTAAACTGGCGCATCCATTTCAAAATTAACTATTTGCTCATTTTATAATTGTGACATTTAATTTTTATGTTCTTATTAAACACAATATTCAGAACCCTGGTGTAAATTCTGAATAATCACAAGCACGCAGCGGCCACAGTAATATGAACTCTCGGCTTACAAACCTAAGGTACACTTTAGGTTGTTAGGGCTTTGAGGCCTTTGAGATTGGAATACCTTACAAGACTTGAGCAGGCAATATAGGTTTTTCTTAGATTGTGATTTATATTATCTGTTACGAAGTAACAGCTATTATTTAACCTGTGGTACCTACCACCAAATTAATCGTGTTCATCCGTTTATACATGAAAACAACTGTTAAAAAATTTAAAATACCTCCAGTAAATTCTGCCCCTGCGGTCGAGTCCACCTCAACGGAATGGCATGTCTGCTGGTAGTTGATTCATCAGAGGCAGACAGTAGTTCTACAGCACGCCTCCTCCTCGCCACTTGTTGGGCACCTCTGCGGTGACCTCGCGGACGGATAGCCAGTGCTACACGCTCTCGTACGTCGACGCTTACGCCTTCCCTGTCCCGTTGGATCCTAGACGTATATCGCTGTCGGAAGCCGTTACTGGACATGATAGGACCTGAGGTGCTATCAGCACATCAACAAAATGTTCCTTTCTTATGTTACACGAAAATAAACATTAGGTAGGTAGGGTAGCCTGGGTACGGTCGTAACAGGGTACGGTTGTAACAACGCAAATATCGTCGAAGCTATGAACGGTAGGTGAGGGGTAAAAGGGGAGGGGCATGCGGGTTACAGGTCTCGACACGATCGCCAGTGTTGCGTCACCTCTCGCGCAGTAATAACGCTTACAGGGAAGCCTATTGTGTTTTGTCAACTAAAAGTAAGTTTTTTTGACGTATTTCTTTATGATATAGCTTAAATATTATTATAAGTATCGTATTTCGAAATGTGCTTATGTAATCGTCGTATTTCAGAGATTAAAATAAGCTCATTTGTTTTTGTATAGGTTATGCTAACTCGTGCTTATGACAGACTTATTATCAAAATGGGAGGGTGGGGACGGTTGTAACGATTTTCATGGGGACGGTTGTAACATTAATTTTATAATATTTTTGTATTGCAGATGCCTAGGAAACGCATAAGAAAGACTTCGAGAGGTGAAAGTGACATTTTGTCGTACAACAACGCTTACGATGAAGTTAAATTAGGGGCTTCTTTAAGGCAAGCTGCAGAGAAATACGGCGTTAACTATGTATCTCTTTTGAGATACAAGCGAAAGATGGAAGCAGCTAATGAAGATGACCAAGGACAGGTTGAAAATGTTAGCATGGGGTATGTAGCTCATAACAGAGTTTTTAGCGAAGACCAAGAGCGGCAATTAGCAAAGTACCTGATCCGTTGCGCAGACATATATTTTGGTCTCTCCACAAAAGAGGTAAGAAAGATGGCCTTTGAACTTACCGTAAAATACAATTTAAACGCTCCTTCCAAGTGGCAGGATAATGAAATGGCTGGAGAAGAGTGGTTTCGTTCATTCATGAAGAGAAATCCCGAACTATCTGTGCGCGCTGCTCAAGCCACTAGTTTGTCTAGAGCGACCAGTTTCAACCGAAATAATGTCAATGCGTTTTATGATAATCTTCAGATTGTTATGGATCGCGACCACTTTGAACCTCAAGACATATATAATGTCGACGAAACTGGTGTTACCACAGTGCAGAAGCCTGACAGAGTTGTTGCAAGACGTGGCACAAGGCAGGTGGGCGCACTAACCTCTGCCGAACGAGGCACTTTGGTCACACTAGCATTTGCAGCTAACGCATTGGGCAACGCCATTCCGCCTATGTTCGTATTTCCTCGAATTAGATATCAAGAGCATTTCATTAGAGACGGACCAGTGGGATCTATCGGTACCGGCAATCCATCAGGATGGATGCAAGATGATACATTTATTGTATTTCTTAAACATTTTCAAAAACATACGAATGCCTCTCTATCGCATAAGGTATTATTGGTGCTAGACAATCATTCCTCACATATACATATCAACTCCTTAGACTTTTGTAAGGAGAATGGAATAGTATTACTGTCATTTCCGCCCCACTGCTCACACAAACTACAACCGTTGGATAGATCGGTTTATGGGCCTTTCAAAAAAGCCATTAATACTGCCTGTGACGCCTGGATGCGAAACCATCCAGGCAAGACTATGACTATATATGACATACCGAGTATTATAACCACCGCAATGCCACTTGCTCTTACTCAGGCGAATATACAGGCCGGATTTCGAAAGACAGGGATTTTCCCATTCAACCGCAACTTATTCCAAGAAATTGATTTTGCACCATCGTTCGTGACAGACAGGCCTAATCCAAATGCTACTGAAGAGGTGATCACTTCTAATCAGCATAACATTAGACTTGCACCTGATGATGAAACCCCACCTCTATCACCTTCCATATTGAATGCGGGTACACCTTTCGAAAATAGAGCAGCAACTGAACAATCTCCTTTGCAGCCTACATTGGCTAACAGGGATTCAAACAGCATAGTACGTCCAGCCAATCTTGAAATTGACAGTCAATTACCTACACCACGTGAAATCGTTGAGCTCCAAGCAGCAAAAACGCCGCCCAGACAAACATCTCTAGAAGCTAACCAGGAGTCGCAAGCTGTTACACTCGATCGGGAACCAGACATCTCTCCCTGTGAAGCTGTTATGTGTCAGCAATTAGAACCTCGTCCGTCTACAAGCAACCAGTCTGTGTTCTCGCCTGAGGCATTACGGCCCTACCCTAAAGCTCCTCCTAGAAAAATAGGAAACAGGAGTCGAAAAACCAAAAAGTCAGCAATCTACACAGATACTCCTGAAAAGGAAGCTGTAAGAAAAGATTATGAAGAGCGACAAAAACGATTGAAAAATAAACAAACGAAGAAAAAAGTTCTAGAATCATCTCCTGGAAACACAAATAAAGGGAAAGGGAAAGGGAAAGGTAAAGCAAAGAAAAGAAAGGCTAATACACCTCCAGAATCATCAGAAGAAGAAGAATATTATTGCCTTCTTTGCCTAGAGACGTATTCTGCGAGTCGGTCTGGAGAGAGTTGGATTCAGTGTCAAGGACGTTGCAAACAATGGTCTCACGTAGCTTGTACTGATGGAGATAGATATTATATATGCCATAATTGCGATGAGTCTGATTAAATATTGAAAAAAACTATTTTGTATAACCTCAGATTTTGTTGACTAACTTTGTTTAATTATAATTATTACTAGATTACTTTTGTTTGGTTAGTTTGATTATAAAAGTATCTATTCGATTAAAATACTTTATTATTTCTGTTGATCTATTTTAGTTTAGTTCTAATAACTATCTGAAAAGACTACTTAAATGGGCCTTAAATATTGTTAATTTGTAGTAAGTGCATTTTGTTATTTTTTTATGAATAAAACTGATTTATTATGAGCAACTTATATATTATTTTTGACCGTTACAACTGCCCCCCATGGGTGTTACAACCGCCCCTGGTATGGGGTCGGTAGTAACAATCGCACACATTCTTTAAAATGACCTATTCCTGCTAAACTTTCTTGCCTAAGCTCTTGATTTGATATTAATTCGAAGACAAATGAGTATGCTTTCATTTCAAAAGCTTTGGTGGTTGTTTGCAGTTGTAATAGCTGTGCTGTGAAAAATTAGTGAACAATTGTTACAACCGTACCCAGTCTACCCTACACAAGGTATTTTTTTGGTTTTCCACATACTTAAACCTAAGCTAAAAGCATAGCGTAAGTAGTGCTTTATGGTGAGTATTCAAATTTCAAACATATTCAACAGAGCCTGATAATTCCATGAAATATCTTAAGAAATTTCAAATATAATTATCATTAAACATTAAAACGATAAGGTTTTTTTTGGATTCCGCACAACAATTAATAGCATTTCTTTAATAGTTTTTAACCTATTAGTAATTTAATAATATTATGACTGCAATAATTTACATAAACTATGACAAAACAATTATTACATTACTGTCACGATGTCATAAGCTTTTTTTTTTTGTATTTGTCCAAACGAGGTCCAAACTATAGACTTTTAATTACTACCGCATTGGTCCAAAATCTTCAGTTCCCTTACTTTTAGTGCATCTTCAGAACTCAAGGAGCAGTTCTTACCTGCGCCCGAGGTGGTTGCGGGACAGCTGTTTTATTTTAAAACTCACGACACTGCAGGTTAACGTGATCACGTATTACGTGCAAGACCTGCAAACTTGGCGAGCAGCTATCGCGTTATACTTACTACACACAAAATTAAAAGATCCACTGACGACGACTGACGACTTCTCTGGCGCAGTGTTGAGCTCTGTCCCGGGCTCGATCCGGCAGGGTCAATTTGGGATTTTTTTATTTCTGAATTTTCCTTATTCTAGCCTAGTTGGGAGGTTACGGCCGTGGCTAGTTACCACTCTACCGGCAAGGACGTGTCGCCGAGCGATTTAGCGTTCCGGTACGATGCCGTGTTGAAACCGATAGGGGTATGGGTTTAATATAACTGCCATGTCCCTAACAGGTTATCCCGCTACCAGGTCCAAATTTTACAAGCTTTTATTTAGTTTATCAGTCCTGGTGACCTTGCAAGTTAAAGACCCATTTCCCGGTTTCCGATTGATCTAAAATTTGATACACGTTAAGTTTGGATGACAAATGTATGGTTAGCTAAGTGACGTCATTCCAAATCCAATATGGCGAACTAGTTTTTTTGTCCTCCTATGATATGGGTATCAATTATAAGGGTGTGCTGAGAATATGAAAAATTAAATGACATCACACTAAATTCAATATGGCGGATCAAAAAGCTTGTTTTTAAAAATGTTTTTTAATATTATCCTGTTATTACTGAGAAAGTCCTCAGATTCTGCATTCCGTAACAGGGTATTATTGACGGACTCATTGTTCATGTGAACATTTAGCCAAAATAAACACCAAAAACCAAAATAAACCACGTTGCCAAAAGATTAGAAATGAAATACTAAACATAAATTAAACAAAAACTTATATTGTGCACTTCGTGATTACAAATATTTTTGGACAAAATAGGTCACAATTTCGCTCTCTATCACTAAACAAACACTATCTAAACGATATCTATTTCATAATTCAAATAAAACAAAAAATATATAATTACCAGTGAACATAATTAATAATATTAGAACCAATGTCCCATTATATTATTATATTCAGTCTTCAGTTCAGAAAATGAGTTAAACGACAGGTAGTTATGTGAAAGACTGATAACACTAATTGATCCTGATGTACCAAATACTCGAATCAAATATGTTTATTACTCAGAGACTAAATTACACAAAGTCCTAAACTATTTTGAATGGTAAGGTAATGGATTTTAAATATCAGGATAGTTTATTCTTTGTACGATTTTAAGACAAATCGTAATTTTATTTCAATTAATAATAAGCACACGATACGATTGGACTACTGTCATCAATACTATTAGTGGCCAAAATTGGAGAACTAATTTGAATGCCTGTTTAGTTTTTGGTTTTATTTTATTTCCATATTGTACACTAGCGAGTTAGCGACGCTGACACCGGGTCAGATAAAATTGTGGGACAATACCTACCTGAACTCTACCAAAAACATGATAAAATAACATAATAATTTGACAATTGAACTGAAATGCCTAGGTATAGTCCGTGTCACGAAAGATTCAAATCATCACAGTTCTGCAGGCCGAGTGGGTGTCTTTTTCAACCTCGCGACAACGCAAACTATCCTTTATACGCCACATTATTTATAAATTACACTTGGACCCCGCTCAAAGCCGTGATACTTTTGACGAGTTTTGCATTAGCGTCTTTGTAGTCCACTGGTTTAGCCGTCATGACTGTTGTCTTTAATCTGGCTTCATCCTGTGGAAAAACGACCTATAATTATTAATCTGCTAGCCAATGTGCGGCCAGCGTTGATATCTCTTTGTTTGAACGACTCGCGCGCCACCTATTTGTTCACTATGTCAGAAATCCTCACGCAAGCACCAATAACAACTATAACCAGTTTTCAACTCAATTGTATGAACGGCGATCAAAAGCACATGTAACTAACAGACGGTAACAAACATAATGATTTATATAATGAACTAGACGATGCCCGCGACTTCATCCGCGTGGATTGAGGTTTTTCGGTTCTCGCGGGAACTCTAACTTTCCAGGATAAAAGGAGTCCATGTGTTATTCCAGACTATAATATATCTCTGTGCCAAAAAGAACTTAGAACACTTACGCTGTATGTCTCCATTTTGGTCCGGAAGTTGAAGACGAAGGTCCTAAATTTGACGTCCTCGAATAGCTGCGTGTACGCAGCCTTGTCGTATTCCGACATGCGGCCGACGTCGGCGGCGGATTGGCCCAACATTGCTTCGGCGGCTTCGTTGAATGCCGTTATGCGCTGGTCGCCAGTCGGGTCCGATACGTTAGCCTACAGGGAATGAAATGAAAAAAAAAAAAAATTACTGTAGGTGTTCGATCTACACCTAACGCAACACAATTTTTTTGGGCAGTTGTGTAATATGAGTAGTACACATCGATATAATATATGGACCCATTCATAGAAAAAATTTGGTCGTCAGACTTGTGGTGCATGTTCCTCACCTGTCTTACATTTTTTTAAGTTAATCTGGTTTTGGGTTCCAGCCCAGTACGTTAAAAGAACTAGATGACGCCTATGTTGCAAGTAAGTTCCCGCCTTTAAGACTAGATGGCGTTAGAAAATTAAGTTTAACATTCTGTTTGACATGGCTCGTCTATGTAAATTGAGGTTGTTGGTAGGTCATATAAAACTCACCCCAAGCAGCAGCCTGTATTTATAGTTAGGATACTCTCTGTTACACTTCTCGCATCTGTAGAGTCCATTTTCCTGGTCAACCAGTTTCTTGTTGCACTGCTCTTGAGGACACGCCTTGTATACGGCGTTGTCTGCGAATATGAAGGTCAGAACACCGAGTAGGGTGAAGTAGTCTCCTTTCTCTCCCGTGCCCAGTCTGCGAGCTTCGGCTTCGGAAAATGTGATCCATTCGCCACTGCCCCCAGATTGTCCACCCGCTCTGTAAAAAAATGTTCAAGACTTGAGATGAATGCAGAGTGATCCTGAAAATTTTCTGTGGTAATTAAAAAAATAATTGGTATCTCAGCCGAGGGGGACCTACAATAGTAATGAAAACTGTAAAAGGTAAGTATTAATTACATACCTACCTAATTCAGCGCTGCGCAGTCCTTCGTTATTCAATAAATATAATTTTACGAAAGTAAATAAAATAATAATAAGTAAATACTGCGATGTGCCTCGGGCACGTCAGGGTTGCAGCGCAGCATGATAGACGCGAGGCACGACAGAGACTTGCTTACCTGGCAGATATATTGACAGTGTCCATGTTAGCGCCTCCGTTGTCGTACCAGCCTCGCAGGCGATGCGCCTCGGGCACGTCAGGGTTGCAGCGCAGCATGGTAGACGCGAGGCACGACAGAGACTTGCTCCCATTGAACTCCGCCAATCGAGCACCCTACGATAGTAAAAAAGAGAACCCTTTATGGATAACTTTTGAATGAAATATTTTTTATGAATAAGTCACGTTTGACTGTATCATACCCATCGATATATATATATATATATATATAAGATTGTAAAAACCTTTAGATTGTAATCTAACTAGCGATATTGTAAACTGTCGACAGATTACAATTTAACGCATTAATTTTCGGTAGATTGTAATCTGTTAGGTATATTAACCTGATAATACTCTACTACACTACTACCTTATTGATCATGTCCTGATCTGTCCTGTTTGCCTGGTGGGAGGCTTCGGGCGTGGCTAGTTACCACCCTACCAGCAAAGTCGTGCCGCCAAGCAATTTAGCGTTCCGGCACGATGCCGTGTAGAAACCGAAGGGGTATGGGTTTAATATAACTGCCATGCCCCTAACAGGTTAGCCCGCTACCATATTAGACTGCATCGTCACTTACCATCAGGTGAGATCGCAGTCAAGGGCTAGCTTGTAGTGGATTAAAAAAAAATCCTAACCTAACCTTCAAGAAAGAGACAAGAAAACGTAAATACAATGAATATTTCAAAAATTGACACTCAGAACATTGAACGGTTCACAATCTGTCGACAGTTTACAATATCGCTAGTTAGATTATAATCTAACGGTTTTTACAATCTTACGTGACATATATATAGGTACTAGATGGGCCCTTTCATAGAAAAAAGTTGGGCGTCCGACTTGTAGAGCACGTTCCACACCTGTCATAAGCCTGTCTTTGTTCCCGTCATAACGCTGCCACGGTCACTGGTCGTGTAAATATTTTTTTATTATTAAGTTAACATCTAAAGTCTAATTAGTTTTGCACTGTATGAGTAAGTGTTTCTATTCACAATCATACAATTATACATTTTCAAAAAATGTTATTTAATGATATTTTTTCAATAACTGGCCTTGCGGCTTCTATGACTATGACTATGACCGAGTCATACGTTTTCAAGCTGTCATTCAAGATGGCGCATATGTTGCAAGCAAGTTCCTGCTTTTCAGACTAGATGGCGTTACTAAAAATAAGTCCACATTCTTTGTTTGACAGGGCCCGTCTATTTAAATTGAGATTGTTGATCATACCACATCTATTGCATGGATGAACTGTGGATTGGAATTTAATGTGAAGAAAAGTAACTCAGAAGATTTGGACAAAGGCTTGTGCTTTTGCTACTTGTTTAGTGAACAAAGTTAGGATCAATGAATCTCCTCACCTTTGCAGATACGACAGGGTTGCTACTAGCATCAAATGTCTCTGCTTCGTTCCCCCAGAGTGTGAGAACTATCTGTAAACAAGAGTAAAAAAATAGTTATTTGTTTAACAAGATAGCAAAGTTCGTTTTTGTTGCGAGTGCCTTGTCTAATCCCGAGCGGGCTGATGCACGAGAAACAAAAAACTTTGCTGTGCGTCACATGATACAACTTTCACCTCACTAGCGAAAAAATTCAAGATGTAAGAAAAATATTGTACCTACCTTCATTGCACAATATACGCTGTCACATTTTACTTTAATGGTGTTAAATTATAATCTCTATCACAAGATTATTAAATTCATCATCATCATCATTTAAAGAAAAAATCTAATAATTTTTCACCTCACTAGCTCAAAAAGTGCGCCTTTGCTACTTGAAACCAGAGAGCTAGTGAGGTGAAATATTATTATATATAATATTATATTATTATAGGTATATTGTGTGCCTAGGGATGAAACAAGACTATTTGAAATCGTGTTTCATCCCGCGTCACACACTACATTTGCGTAAAAGTGCGAGTTTTTAAAATTTTAATAATTATTGTATTTCTTATTTTAGTTGCTAGGTTAAAATGACAATTAAAAAGGTTTGAAATAAACAAAAGATACTCTGACAGGATTGAAAGGAGGGCTGCTATGTCATTCAACGAGTAGAAAAATCATTCAAAAATTAAATGTTTTTCAACCCACTGAATGACGTATTCGTCTGAAATTTACTAGTTTCGGGTGGCTCAACAGGCATTAAAACTCGCACTTTCAATGCAGGTTATATGAAAAATAACATATTGTGGATAGCAAATCAACACTCTATAGTACGGCCATTTTAAGCGCGGACAAAAGTTCATTGACGCACCTTCACTATGAAACCCTCCCGAAACTAACTAACTACGCCAAAACTATAACTGTCTCTTTCGCGCATATGAATAGACGCGCTTACGTGGTCGACAGTGGATTTCATAATAAAAGTCGTGACGTCTCACCACCGAAAATTTTTTTCGAAATATTCCAGTCACCACTACTAGTTTCCTTAACTCCTCGCCAACAGAAGCCCATAAACTTCTCAAGGATAGTGTCACCGAGTGCAGTGTGCTGTTTAAGTTTAGACATGTGACCCCATATGATATTATTAAAGTATTTAAATCTTTGCAACTTAAAAAAACCGGAGACCTATGGGGTATATCCGTAAAAATAATCGGCATTATTATTGATGTTATTGCACCATATCTTGCTCTAGTTTTTAATGAGTCTGTAAATTCAGGATCCTTTCCAAACCTTATGAAATGTGGTAAATTGATTCCACTTTTTAAATCGGGTAGCAAAAGCGATCCAAATAATTACAGACCAATTTAAATTTTGCCAACACTCAGCAAGATATTTGAAAAAATTATGCTCAACCAACTGCTTCAGCACTTTAATTCAAATAAACTTCTTCACTCCGAGCAGTATGGTTTTACTAAAGGTCGATCGACAATTGATGCGGGCGCCGTGCTGTTAAAACATATAGTCGACGCGTGGGAGAAATCACAGAATGCTATTGGTATTTTCTGTGATTTGTCTAAGGCATTTGATTGCGTTGAGCACGAGACGCTTTTAGTTAAGTTGAGCTACTATGGAGTCAAAGACACTGCGCTTGGCCTCATTGCATCCTACCTCAGTAATCGCATTCAAACAGTATGTGTCAACGATGTGAAGTCATCCGGATCAGCCTCACTAATGGGTGTCCCTCAAGGTTCCATTTTGGGTCCCTTCATGTTCCTAGTGTACATCAATGATTTGCCATATTTTGTCCGTAATACTTGCGATATTGTACTATTTGCTGATGATACGTCCTTGATTTTTAAAGTCGATAGACATAAGGACAACTTTGACGACGTAAATACTGCAATTTCTCAAGTCACGAACTGGTTTACGGTTAACAATCTACTTTTAAACACAAAAAAAACTAAATGTGTCGAGTTCGCATTGCCGAATGCCAGATCCACAAGTGATATAAAACTAATGGTAAATAATGACATGTTGAAAATAGAAGATACTACTGTGTTCCTGGGGGTGACCTTGGACGCAAAGCTTCAATGGGGCACCCATATATCAACACTTGCTGGCAAGCTTAGTTCTGCTGCTTACGCTGTCAGAAAGATTCGACAGTTAACTGACATCGAAACTGCCAGGATCGTATATTTTGCTTATTTCCATAGCATTATGTCTTACGGAATCTTACTGTGGGGTAAAGCGGCAGATATTCAAAAAATTTTTGTACTACAAAAAAGGGCTATACGAGCAATTTATAATTTAAAACCGCGTGATTCACTTAGAGAGAAATTTAAAGAAATTGGTATTCTAACAGTAGCCTCGCAATATATTTACAGTAATATAATTTTTGTAAAACAGCACATCCATAATTATAAAAAAAAATGCGATCTGCACGATAGGCCAACTAGAGGCCGTAATAAGCTCGTGACTCCATCGCTCCGCCTCAAAAAAGTCAGAAGGTCATTCGTGGGAATGGGCATTATTTTCTACAACAAAGTTCCACAACCTATTTTGGAATTGCCAATACATAAATTTAAGAAATCCATTAAAAGTATGCTCCTGAAAAAAGCTTATTATACTGTTGAAGATTATGTAAATGATAGAGGAGCATGGATTTGATCGCTCCAGCAATGCTGGGGACAGCGGTTACTTATTATAAATTAGTGTTTGAATATTAGTATTCAATTCGATGCTTTGATACGGGTAGACTGAGTATGTCACGCTCTCTTTAAACATTTCTGTGGTGGTGTCGTGTGGTGCGGGTTGTTACGTTCCCTCAAATATGGTCGAGCGAAGCAATGGCTGGATCATGCGTCATGCTCGTGAACGGGTGCCACCGGCGGGAATGGGGCTACTTTCTGTCTGCCCGTCTTTGACATGAATTGAATAAACAAATTTAAGAAATCCATTAAAAGTATGCTCCTGAAAAAAACTTATTATACTGTTGAAGATTATGGAAATGATAGAGGAGCATGGATTTGATCGCTCCAGCAATGCTAGGGACAGCGGTTACTTATGTACACATTGATATAGTAATTGTAAATGAATTATTTAAAAAAGAGCAACCACCGAGTTTCTTGCTGGTTCTTCTCGGTAGGAATGGCATTCCGAACCAGTGGTAGATTCACTTGACGATTCAAAAGTACTTGTAAAAGTTTATTTGAATAAAAAATATTTGATTTGATTTGATTTGATTTGAAACATAGGTGTAAGTAACATTTTACGCGTCGTAACATCATGATTCATAATGTACTATAGTAGTACTAACGTAAGTAAATATTTCTATTAAGTACTTAGTAGTTCATTAATCAACGATCAATTAATGTTGCGAATAATTACACAATTGCTACGTGAACCTTAAGAATTTGTGATTTTTTTTTTAATAAAAACATGAATAATTACTTCATTTGTTTATTTTCTTTGCCTTTTAATTAAACATAATATAATAATCATATCTATCGACTTTCCAAATCACAGAGTTGCTCAGATTGGAAGCAAAACTAAACTGAATTCTGCTACTAATGACTGAAAAATAGCTACTGTTTGTGTTTACTAAACTACAACGGCTACGAGTGATTAGTTTCTAAGATCAAAAATTCCGGGCTTTATCTTCAAACATAATATTAATAAATACGTAAACGTAGCCCTTGACGGTACCTCAATACATACATAGGTACATCTGGGTCAAATTGCTTATACCTCCTCATTTTTTTAAAGCTGATTACAAATGAATCAATTACAATACAAGAATAAAAAGATAGACTCCGTACAAGGAGCCGATAGATTATATTATTTTTTACAGAAGACCAAAGTGTTGTTTACCCCTTCATTAGGCGAACGACCTCTCGTTTGTTTGTTTACATTTTGTCCGCGCTTAAAATGGCCGTACTTTACATACATTTATAAAATTGATGTTGCTTGAACTTTGTGTCAATTGGCCTACAGTTCATGTTGGGTAGTGTCTACTGTCTACTCACAGCTCCGCCTGATTGGTCCACCAATGTGGCTTCTCTCTTCTTGAGCAGCTTCCCTGTACTCTTTGCTGTTAGCTCCTGTACATCGGATGCTGACTTACATACTCCAATCACATCTGTTTGAAATAAGATATGAGTATATCAACCGTAAATCCATACTAATATAAATCTTATTAATATTCGACAACGTCCGTGGCGCAGTGTGTAGCGCTGTTGCCTTAACGTGCGGAGGACCTGGGTTAGATCCCCGGCAGGGTCAATTTGGGAATTTATAATTTCTGAATTTTCTGGTCTGGCCTGGTGGGAGGACTCGGCCGTGGCTAGTTACCACCCTACCGGCAAAAACGTGCCGCCAAGCGATTTAACGTTCCGGTACGATGCCGTGTAGAAACCGAAGGGGTATGGGTTTAATATAACTGCCATGCCCCTTAACAGGTTAGCCCGCTACCATCTTAGACTGCATCATCACTTACCATCAGGTGAGATCGTAGTCAAGGGCTAGCTTGTAGTGGATTAAAAAAAAAATGCGAAAGTGTGTCTGTCTGCGACGCTCTCAAAGCCCACCTGTTTAACCGATTTTGTTGCAATTTGGTAGAGGGATAGGTTGTATCCCGGGGAAGGACATAGGCTACTTTTTATCCCAGAAAATTAGGAGTTCCCGCGCGAATCGAAAGTCCACTCGGACGAAGTCGCGTGCAAATACTAGAGTATATAATATTTATTGCACATAGTCTGACAGTGCTGCTAATGAAAGCCACTATACGACCTTATCTTTCAGTATTGAAAAACTGTTTATCAGTATTAGTTTTCTCTTCTATAAAAAATGGCTTACCAAGTATCATATTATTGGAGTTTTTGTTAGAAATATTGCTGGTTACAAAGTCGTACATCCATACATTTCTGTTACAACTATAGGAACGTCGTTCAATAGTTTTTCTTTACCATAGAAAATGACTCACCAAGTATAGTATCGGAGCTTTTGTTGGCAATATCGCTGATGGGCACAAAGTCGTATTTGACAGTGGGCAGTGAAGACGCATCCTCCATACATTCCGCTACCACGGTATCAGGAGTGAACGTCATTTCATAATCGTTTCTCAGAGTCGTGAACTGTTTGTTTGCGGTTTTGAGTTGGCAACGACTGATGTAGTACACCTTATCAACCTGTATCCAAATTTAACTCTTGTTCATCTTAAAATTTTAAAGGTAAAGGTTACATTTAAAATTTCTGAGAGAACCATTTGTTTTCCTTGCGTCTATCTAGCTTTCTATGAATGTCAAGTACCTAAATACATATAGCCATTAGCATTTCAAAGAGTTTTTGGTGTATTTACTAGCAATTTATTATTATTTTTTTACTTTACTTAGTTACATTATGCTACATACCATACCATAAAAGTTTAGCTGGAATGGAACATCTCTAAATATTAGGTTCACCTTTGTACATTGATTTTGTGTGCAATAAAGAATTTTAAATCTAAAACATTCGACCTCCCTCCCTCCCTCCGTGGCGCAGTTTTGAGCGATGTTGCCTTAACGTCAATTTGGGGATTTATTTCTGAATTTTCTCTGGTTTGGTGCGGTGGGAGGCTTCGGCTGTGGTTAGTTACCAACCTACCGACATAGACGTACCGCCAAGCGATTTAGCGTTCCGGTACGATGCCGTGTATAAACAAACCAACCTGTATCATATCAAAGAACTTGTCACACTCATTCCTGAACGCTGTGGCTCTGATCTCGCCACTCTCGTCACACAGGTCCATACTAAACAGTTTGCCTTCCCCCTTCGCGTTACTCCATGTTCTCAGAGGGGACTTGTTCATCACGCGCGCTTTTATCACCCATCTGAATGAAAAAACTAATATAAGGCCCACTTGCACAACACTATCTTATCTGGTTTAATGATTTTTTTAATACTGTGGCTTTTTGATGAAAAGGAGAGGTTTAGAAATTTTACTTACCCTGCGTGCTTTGAGCAAGGGGGCCTAAATATCAATTTTAATTATTAATATTATAAATGGTCAAATACAACTAGATGGTCAGCTTTTGGGCAGCTTCGAGATGTTTTCTCGTTTTGTCGTACTCCAGTCTTTGTACACGTGATCGCATATAAATCCCAGATAAGGCTGCTGAAGCTAACCATAGACCTCATACGTACGCGGGGCGATGGAGAAGGCTATGTTCGACGTTTATTTACGTGATCAAATCAGAAATTCAGCATCAGCGTTGGCAGACCCCATTAGTTGAACAGACGACATCAAACAAGTTAGGAGTTGCTTGATTCTGGCAGCACAAGACCACCAGCACCAGCAGATACTACCAGTACTAGAGACTGAGTTTAAGAGTTAACTTACTTATTTTGATAGGGGCTTAGACTGGCGATTGGATGTGTCATTTGAGAGCCAAGAAGGCTAGAATCCAAGTTTGGCCCAGCAGCAGGCTTGGCCAATGAGTGGACAAGTGCTGGTGCCTGTTGAGGTACTGGCTTCATTGGGCTTGGAGCTGGTGCTGAGGTGGTTACGGACTCTTCAGTCCAAGTCTGTGGGTCACCTAGTTTCTTGCCAACTTCTGTGCCTGGTGCTAGGATGGTTATATCCAGGATAATCATGACTCTCCTGTAATGAAGTGTTTAAATGTACTGCTATCTAATTTTTTTTTTTTGCAAATTCCTTGAAAATTAGTTGAAGTAGAAGATATCAAATCATTCTCAGAAAAGCTAGCTATAAAGATTACCTACAAGACCAAAATTTTAGACTGCAATGGTGGATCCTATTGTACTCCAGAGTTCTATTCAATCCACTGGTGAATCCAAAAAGGGGATTCTTGTGGATTGAGGGGCAATAGCAAATCAAGTATAATTAATAATTGACATGATTTCTTGTTTTCTACATACTTTTTGTGATTCTATCATCAAAAAAACTATACAAATAAATCTAATTGAAGTTTATCCTATAAATATCTTGGAGTAAGGATGCAGCACAGGCAGTCACTGGCAATACCTAATAAACAATAATAACAAGAAGTGTAAAAGGGATATAATTTCGACATAAACCAAACTATACTATAAAACTTACTTCTCCCCTTTGCCAGTATTTTTCAAGACGGATGTGACAAATTTGTTAATTTGTACCACAGAATAGTCTGAGAGCTCTCCACTGATTAATTTATCATTCAACTGTGTTGCGAGCATGGCAAAACTGTGAGAATGTTTTCCATCAGATACCAGCAGCCGGAACCGCTCGTTGGCTCCACTCCCTTGTATTTTCTTACTGCCCAACACTTGCATTACTGGCTTATCATAAAGGCCACCATTCATTATGATCTGAGTAAAAAGAAAGTTACAATCCAAACTAAAGTAGAGTCACTTAAGAATATTCATTTAATTGGCAGCATCAAATCCTTTAAAACACTTTTTACCAACAGAGTTATGCAAATTTGGAAAAAACTGTACAATGAATTGGTGATGACTCAGTAAAGTAGTTTCAGAATAGTCTGGGCAACGACTCAAAATCAAATCACAAATGATATAGGCATATCAATGAAATGTGAAAAATAGTAGCCTATCATAAAGAAAAATAATAAACAATAAAATAAGACACTTTTATCCCAGATAAAAGGGTCTTATTTTCCTGCAGGGTTTATAAAATCTAGCTAGTTAAAGGGCATGATGTCACTGAGAGACGAAAGAGTTATTTGTTATCCAGTAATCAGCATCTGAACAGTTATGAAGACTTGGTCTTATTATTAAATTAATATTGACCTTTCCACAGTTAAATCACAGTTGCTACAAAATTTGTTCTAGTTACAGTTGTTGGTTTGTCTTTCAGTCACACTAAATACAGAACAATTGATTGATACAAATTTTACCCACGATGGAATGGAGACAGTATATTTGTTTGCCCTTAATTAACTTATGGGTAGGTACGAAGCAGTAGAAATCAGTCAGTAGGTAATATTTTAAGCGTTCCTATGGCTGTGGCTGTGAGCGCTAAGATATCACAGTGAGGTACCAATTTATGACTTCCCTTTAGTAGCACTTTACTGGGCTTTTCAGTTGAGTTCTGATACATCTTACATAAAACACCTGTGGCCGATTTATACTTACTTAAGTCTATTTTCATACAAAAACACTATTGAATGAATGAATGAATATTCTTTTATTGTACACCACAAAGGAAAATAAACAATAGTAAACTTAGCTTATAACAAAGTAAGTATACAATTTGGCGGTTTTACAAATTAAGTATACTATTCTGTGTAACACTATACCTAATATGCATCGTCAGATATGCAATGGCCTGACTGCATGATAATCTTTCGTCAACAAAGCTGCAGAAGTTCGAGAAACTTGGAACCAATAGGTTCATGGTTTGAAGACATTTAACGAGATCGAAATGGAAACTTGAATTGTAGGTGACCGTCTTCCAGTATCAACAAAGCGAGTATTAATGCTTTCTGTTTCCTCATAGCAAAACCAGATAACTTGTTGAAACTTGCTCACCTCAAGAGATCCTTCTGAAAGTTTAAACGCCATCCCTGCTATTACTACTTTAACATCCAATTTATGCAGAATAATAGTAAAACCAATATAAAAGAGCAATTTTGAATAATTTAAATTTCAATATTCCGGAAAATACCGCACTCCGGTTATTTTTTATGTGGATAATTTTTTATTTTACGAAATTTGCCGGCACCGGCAACGATGAACGATATAACAGTCATTAATGTCAAGTGTCAACCACAAACAATGGGGGGAAAATAAAACTTTTTTAAAAATAATTTGGTGGCCTTACAGCTCTAGGTTCCAGTATTTGAGCCAAAAAGAATTTCATACATACAGACCATAGACATAGAATTTTTTCGCTACATGCTACAGACCATACGTCGTCCACCACAGGGATCCGCCAACGACCTCAATTTACATAGGCGGGCCCTGTCAAACAAAGAATGTGGGCTCAGATTATTTAATCTGAGAATGTGGGCGATTTTTAGCAACGCCATCAACGCCATCTAGTCTGAAAAGCGGGAACTTGCTTGCAATATCCGCCATTGCTGAATGACAGCTTGAAAACGTATAAAGATACGCTTGTTGAAAATAATACCTACATCAGTGTACTCTCTGAGGTAAACGATAAATGATAGCCACTTTTGTTACAACTTTCCTGTAAAACTATTGGACCGATTATAATGCGGTTTTTTGCATTAGATATGTATAGCTTGTGAGAAGGTTCTTAGATATATTTTAAGGTCAAAGTCCACTGAATGGGGAGTTGCAGTACGTCGTGGGTTTTTTAAATTTTATTATTTTTTAGTTATTGATACTGAAGTTTTGTCGAAAATTGACAGAAATAAAATCATTTTTAAGGTTGCGTATCAAAATGATAAGGAAACAACCCTTGTGACGCGACATGTCCGTCCGTCACACTTTGCATAATTCAGTAACTGCTAATGCTAAAAACTTGTTATTTATTTCAGTTAAATATTTAATTATCATATTATTATTATTATAATAATATTAAATTTAATTTAAATAGAGTTTAATTTTTAATATTAATGGCCTATTGTACGGTCTGCCCGTCTCTAATCTTGATTGCATTTTTTTATCGTACTGGGCTGACTATTCTACGGCTGGAACCCAAAGCCCAAAGTTTTTACTAACTGGCCAGTTAGTAAAAAAAAATCATACAGTTTGCCGCGTAAATTAAATGATTGCGTAATGGATAAAAATATTAAAAAGGAAGATTAAATAACGTTTTTTTGGAAATGTATGATTGTGAATTGAAACACTTACCTATAAATAAAAATTATACAGTGCCAAACTAATGAAACTTTAAATAATAACAAATTATCTCCACGACGAGCGATCGTGACAGCGCTACGACGGGAACAAAGACAGGTGCGGAACATGTTCAGCAACTCGGAGGCCCGGCGTTTTTCTATGAAAGGGCCCATCTAGTACTTACATATATATCGATGGGATCCGCAAATTTTTAAAAGTATCGATACCTACACTAGCGACGTATCGAACGAAAACTATCGAATCAAAAGTTTCGATACTACTTGGTATCGAATAGGTATCGCGTAATATTTATATGAAATTGAACAAACAAACAAAAAAACAACATTATTTATTATTTAATAAGCGATTTACAGAGGTGATTGCGATTGTTACACTGTAGCTGTCAGTTTTATCCGGTCGCCCTGCAGAATAACTTTTATTTAAAATGTACTTGTCTCCTGTTTGTCTCTGAGAATGACTGCCCAAAGTGATAGATCAGTGTAAAATTTTACCAGCATTTAGTACTAATTAGATCTAAATACTAGTGAAATTAGAACTAAATAGGTACTAAATGCTATAATGACGAACGGACACCCGGTGCTTGAACAAGTTTAGTAAGTACCATATAGGTGGCGCCACTATCGGAGAGGGAACCGGAAACGCTGACTTTAGGCAGAAAGACTGGTGCTTGACTCAAGATGGATTCCGGATATTGAGCCGAAACAAATAATAGAGAGTTTTAACTACCAATAAAACTTACCTATTATTTTTTCCATCAATATCCGGAATCCAGGTAAGGCCTACCTGGTGCATCATGAGTTCTATAATGACGAACGGACACCCGGTGCTTGAACAAGTTTAGTAAGTACCATATAGGTGGCGCCACTATCGGAGAGGGAACCGGAAACGCTGACTTTAGGCAGAAAGACTGGTGCTTGACTCAAGATGGATTCCGGATATTGATGGAAAAAATAATAGGTAAGTTTTATTGGTAGTTAAAACTCTCTATTAGATCTAAATATTAGTGAAATTAGAACTAAATAGGTACTAAATGCTGGTGAAATTTTACGCTGATCTAACCTTTGATTTTATTAAAATCAAAGGATCTAACACTTTGGGCCAAATTCATTGCTTTGGGCAGTCATTTGGGGCTGATTCTGTAGTACACACAATAACACAATCTCTAAACTAAACTAAAATTAGAGTACCTACCTATTACAAATTGCTAACCCTTTCATAATACTTACTTCCTAGGGAAAAGGACAGAACTAGATTTAAAGCTGCCATTTTAGTTTAGAGATTGTGATAGACAGAATCAGCCCCAATTCTGATGCATTCTGATGCACCAATTTCTAGTCTTTCTCTGTCTACGATTCTAAAATAGAAAATAGAGGATTGTCATTTAACAACGAATCCTATCGCTATGGTCTGCACTCTGTAGTTTGTACTATGATAGAGGGATTCCGTAGTCCCATCAAAGGTCCTGTGGTCCCATCTGTGCAGGGCGTTTCCTCCAGCCACGAACCCGCTGTTTTTGAAGTGAAAAGCGCGTTGAGCACTTTTTCGTAGGGGGTAAAAATGTGGAACGGTACGTTCTTCTTAAGACAAAAGGTCATAAGTATAAATATAGTACATTCGTAATTAAACTTTAAGGCCTTAGTTTCAAGCATAGATTTATTCTTTTTATGGATTCGCGCGCTTCACGCGCGAAACCATAAATCTATGGTTTTAAGGTGTATATTATTTTAATTATTTTAAAAGTGCTGTGTAACCGTGACCCACACCTCGCGTTGTTATTTTAAATATTCCCTTTTCCTTCTATCGCTCATCTATCTGCAGTCCTTAAGACTGCCGGAAGTTCTTTCTTCCCCTACATGCTTGCTACGTTCATGTAGGTACCTATCTTGTAAGTTTTTTTGCAGCGGGACCCCGGACTATATTTTTTAAATTTTGTAACGACCTTTGGTAACGACCCCTTCTCCAAGCAGTCAATTGTCTGTCCTAACCACACGTACCTTATCTGTCCTATAGAGTGTTTTTGTAAACACGTCGAGGTCCAGATGGAGAAGGAAGGTGGCGAAGCGAGCCGCCTTCATTCAATTTATTTAAAACATCTAGGGCATACAGGTGTCATACATGTTACGTCATGTTTTGACTCTACCACCAAAGAGAATATAACCACTATGTCTACCACCGTAAACTTCGCGAAACGAATGATGACTATGACGATGACGATGTAGGTATCATACATTGACTTACCTATATGTATACCTATGTCACCGTAAGATTGTAAAATCCGTTAGATTATAATCTAACGGTTTCTATCCCGCTAGATTATAAACTGTCGAAAGATTGTGAACCGTTCAATGTTCTGAGTATTAATTTATGAAATATTTATTGTTTTTACGTTTTCTTGTCTCTTTCTTGTACAGTTCGCGCGCGAGTTGAATGCAGAGTAAATGTAAGTGTCACCATACATTTACTCTGCATTCAACTCGCGCGCGAACTATAGGTTAGGTTAGGGTTTGACATGAATATTCAGGTAGTGCCCGGCCGCAGGCCGAGCACTTAGGTTATATCGGGTTAATATACCTAATATATTACAATTTACCGAAAAATAACGCGTTAAATTGTAAGCAGTATGTTACGGTTCACAATCTGTCGACAGTTTATAATCTATCGAGATAAAAAACGTTATATTATAATCTAACGGTTTTTACAATCTTACGGTGACATATACATATTGAAAGTCAATGGTATCATACGACGAAGATAGAATAAAACTAAATTTTTTGATGAACGCTTTATTTTCTATCTACCTATATCACAGTACCCGTCTTATATTTAATAACTTTATAAGTACACTAATATTTACAACATAAACACACGATTTCAGTAGGTACCCGCTATATATTTTTCGCAACAATTCGCAAGTTCGCGAGTCAGACTGTCCTGTACATTGTGGTATTAGAGTAACAGGTAGGTATGAGATATTACGCTTACAATAATTAACTATAAGTATGTATACTGGCTTACACCAGTTTCGAAAAAATATTTTTCTTTTTTACTTTCTCATTATCAAATCAACAATACTATGGTAAAGGCTGGATGTGCACTAACAGAACTGAAGTAGTTCAAGTAGGTAGCTGACATAATATAGTCAGTCTACTGTCTCTAATAATAATATAGCCTCCTGGACGTTTTGCCTCATCAAAGAGATACCTAATTACATTTTATTTAATTATAGTCAGAGATCCGGATATACTGCACGACCTTCACCGATCTGTAAGGACTGAAACAGTACGAAACGAAAACAGGGGTTTAAACCTTTAAACACTGTTAAAAAACAGAAACACTTATAACGGTAACAGAAACGATACTGTAACCCAATCAATCTGTAACCGTTTATTTCTGTTAATAAGTGTTATTATCTCATATCTGTAACCCTAATAGGTACATGCCCTAACAAACTGCACGGTGTGACAACGCGTTCTTCTCACTTCATCGGACTTCACACATACTGACACAACATGGCCATGTTTTTCTTAAAACAATTGCAACCAACGGTGCTATAAGTTAGGTTCAAATTTGAATACGCGTCAACTGTAAATTTGGCAACGTCGCTTTTCGGTAATTTTGTAACAAACGCGATGGTATAGTACAATAGTAGCTACAATAAAATCCGGTCCAGGCTGGATAGGAAACCTATTTTAGGCGTATTTATCAATTATTGAATAAAAATAAAAAGTAGGTTTCATCTATTAAACAGATATCTGTGAAGGTCGTGCAGTATATCGAGATCTCTGACTAATTATAGCACCTATGTAAGTAGGGGTAACTTTGCCTCTTTGGATTAGGACCTTACGCTAAACTTTAAGTGGAACCGCCACGCGTCTTCCGAGATATGTTTCAGAAGGGTCAAAAACCATCGATACTTCCTACTCTTCTTCGATCTGTTGAAGTTAGAATGAAGCCGTTTGCGTCACGTGCAGCACCATTCATGGCAGCAAATCCCGCGGTGGGCCCACGTTCTGTTGTTGCATGTCCTC
The DNA here is from genome assembly GCA_923060345.2 of Erebia aethiops. Lineage (NCBI taxonomy): Eukaryota > Metazoa > Arthropoda > Insecta > Lepidoptera > Nymphalidae > Erebia > Erebia aethiops. The sequence continues at coordinate 9,948,763 of OV281083.1, read as the reverse complement.
GTGCACGTAAAAACTCGAGGACTCTCTGTTGATTAATAAAAAAAGATCTTAAATAACTTTTTTTTTTTTTTTTTATCCACTACACGCCCTTGACTGCGATCACACCTGATGGTAAGTGATGATGCAGTCTAAGATTGTAGCGGGCTAACCTGTTAGGGGCATGGCAGCTATATTAAACCCACACCCCTTCGGTTTCTACACGGCATCGTACCGGAACGCTAAATCGCTTGGCGGCACGTCTTTGCCGGTAGGGTGGTAACTAGCCACGGCCGAAGCCTCCCACCAGGCCAGACCAGGGAAAATTCAGAAATTAAATTCCTAAATTGACCCTGCCGAGGATCGAACCCGGGACCTCCGCACGTTAAGGCAACAGCGCTACACACTGCGCCACGGAGGTCGTCGTCGTCTTATTAACATATTCTATAAACTACATAATATATACTAATATTATAAAGAGGTAAACGTTTGTGACGTTGTAGGGGGTAATCTCTGGATCTACTGAACCGATTTTGAAAATTCTGGTACCAATAGAAAGCCACATTATTTGCGAGTGTCAGGTTTAGGCACATTAACCCGAAAAATTAGGAAGTTTCCGTGGGAATTTAAAAAACTTATTTCACGCGGACGAAGTCTCGGGCATCTGCTAGTATATAATATTTTACTACATTAGGTATATATTATCATGATAAACAACAATGATACAATTTTTTTTAACGTTTTTTAACGCACAAATCGGAACGTATTTTCACACCAATTTAAAGTTATTAGGCGATTAGGTATACTTTTAAAATGATTAAAATAATCGATTATTAAGCGAATAGTTTTGCCGTCAGCAACGTTTGAAAAGTTATACCAATTACCTATTATAATTATTATTATAAGTTATTATTAGGATTTAGGATTTTTATCCTATTTTTACCTGTTAATAAGTGTTATAATTATTTGCATGTAAAAGAAAAATATGTAGGTACCGGATTGAAATCAATTTCATGTTCAACTTCCATGGGGACTAGCTGATGATGCAGTCGCGGGCGTTGGATCACTTCGGGCAACTCGTCGCCTTCCACGAGTGTGTGCATTGTCACCTGGAAACAATCAAATCCATACTAATATTATAAATGCGATGTGTGTGCCTGTCTGTCTGTTTGTCTGCTACGCTTTTCCGGCCCATCTTTTGCTGAAATTTGGTATAGAGACAGGTTACAACCTGGGGAAGGACATGGGTTACTTTGTATGCCGGAAAATTTAAGAGTTCCCGCGGGAATAAAAGAACCTCAATCCACGAGGATGAAGTCGCGGGCATCAGCTAGTTATTACTAGACCAAAAAAAACTTGAAAACGATTTTTTTTAAATTAACAAAATAAACTTTAAAACTAAGAAATTCAAGTTGAATTACGAATGTAGTAGGTATATTTATATTTAAGACTTTTTGTCTTCGTAACAACGCGAGCATGTCGGCACGGAGCATGTCACATGTTGTTGACGCGAATCCACAAGTTTATCCCTTACCAAAAAGTGCTCAACGCGGCTAAAGAAGTTTTCACTTCAAAAAGCAAAATATGAATCATACCAGCGCGACTTGAGTAGTGATCTTCGTACCGCCAGCGGCACCTATCACCAAGTCCGCTGTACCGTTCTTTGATAGTACCACACTAGGCACCATCGAGCTTAGCGGCTGAAGTCCGCTCGCCACCATATTAGCTGGTGATGGCGGCATCCCGTATGCTGATTCACGGTTCGGGACCGCAAAGTCATCCATTTCGTTGTTCAGCATGATACCAAGGCTTGTGGACCGCCTCTGGGAACCCCAACTGTAAATTAAAATACGAACACGAACAGATTATAGAAATTAAACGTAAAACATAGTACATTATATACGTATAACTTGTATTTTTTACTCTACTCTAGAATTCCTAGTAATGGTTAACCCTTAACTGCAATCTCACCTTATTGTACCTAAGTGATAATACAGTCTAAGATGGTAGCGGGCTAACCGGTACCGCGCGATATGATTGACTAAGATAATTTCGCGCCATTCAATAATTAGATTTCTGCTTATTTATGATTCGTCTTCGACTATGAGCCTCTCCAGGTTACTAGGTGTGCCAATGTGACCAAAGTAACCCAGAATCTTTTGGTAGCAATGGTCGACAGTCTTGTGCTAATTCGAAGTTGCTTCAGGATAAAGACATTTGTTCTTTTAGCTTTTATTTGTTTTTTTGCCGAATTCTGATTAGTTTGCTCATGGCACCTTTGGCTATCTGGATACGTCTTCTGATTTATGATAAAGAACTTATAAAAAAGGTAGTACCTACTGTACTTACATGTAATTGATAGTACTCGTGGCAGATACAACGCTGCCATCCGGCGCGTAAACCACGACGTGAGCAGTTCCGTGGTCGTCGGCTCCTTCGAACAGTGCTCCGTAGTGCCTCCAGTCGTTATATGTGCGGGTGTCATCCACAAGACTTCGGAACGCTCTCGCCCATTCAGGATCCGACAGATTGCGCTCTAACTACAAGGAAAATAAAAGATTCAAGAAGACTACCTCTTGGACCTAGCCTTCTCTGTTTTGTGACCTAAAGCTAGACCATGTGTCTAAATCCATGCTAAATCCTATTAGGTATAAATGCGAAAGTGTGTCTGTCTATCTGCTACGTTTTAACGGCCTATCTTTTCAACCGATTTGGATAAAATTTGGGTACATCCAGGGGAAGGACATAGGCTACTTTTTAACCCGGAAAATTATAGAGCTCCCGCGGGAATTAAAAAACATTAATCCACATAAAACTAACAAGGGACTAGGGATATTACGTGCAATGGGAAATCTAAAAATAATTCATTTGTCTAGTTATCAAATACCCACAATTAGTTCACTTGGTGGTAAGTGTCGATGCAGTCTTAAATGGTAGCGTAATATCCACAGCCATATAGCCTTCTACGAGACAGACAGAAAAAGAGGACTACTCACTTCTCTGATGTCATACGGTAAGTTATTCCTAGCAGGATCTCCGAGGCCAGTTCGCTTTGCGTATCCATACTTAAATGTCTCTACGACCCGATGCCAGTAGAGGTTGGAGCCGTAGGTCACGTTGGAGCCTGCACCGATCCAGTCTCGCATCATGTTGAGCATAAACGCCAGCACTGACCCCGACCCTGGCAGCGGTACCGAGTACAGCGTGTGTTCATTTGATATTGACACTGCTATTGGATCTTGCCATTCCACTCTGCGGATGCAATATACCTAATGGTTAGTTTAAACTAGTAAAAAAAAATTGGCAGTCATAGGGACTGCCGATAGAAGTGAAAACGAATAATTTTAAAAAAAGAAGAATAATAATAAAAATATTTAAAATACTTAAAATATAAACTTTAAAACTAAGGCATTAAATACTATATTTATATTTAAGACCTTTTGTCTTCGTAACAACGCGAGGTGTCGTTCACGGTGTCGGTCACGCGTTTCCACATTTTTACCCCCTAACAAAAAGTGCTCAACGCGGATAAAGAAGTTTTCACTTCAAAACTTTATTAGTGCGAGCCACTTCCGTGATCTGTGGTGCGAGCAAATCTCCTAATCTTTCCACGACCACCCTGTCGCAGTGTTGAGCGCTGTTGTTTTAACGTGTAAAGATCCCGGGAGATCCTCGGCAGGGTCCATTTGGGAATTTATAATTTCTGAATTTTCCCTGGGCTGGCCTGGTGGGAGGCTGCGGCCGTAGTTGTGGTAACTAGCTACGGCCTACCGTTTAGCGTTCCGGTACGATGTCGTGTAGAAACCGATTAGGGGTATGGGTTAATTATAACTGCCATGCCCATAGCAGGTTAGCCCGCTGCTAACTTAGACTGCATCATCTCTTACCATGAGGTGAGATCACAGACAAGGACTAACTTGTAGTGGATAAAAAAAAACGCGTTGAATCGTGGGCAAAAAATATAAGATTTAAGCTGGACAGAACTAGAGTTTTGTCGAATGATACGCCCACAGATACGCCACTAGAAAGCGAGTAGTGAGTACCTACCTACCATTGTAACGACTCGTTACAATGGTAGGTACTTACTACTCGCTTTCTAACGAGACTGCCGTATCCAAGCCAGCACTTATAATATGTATATGGCAATTTCGTTGCAATGGTTAATATGACGTTATTCGTTATAAGGTAGTACGAATTCACACTCAACTGTAGGTTTGGCGCCGTCGCGTCGTTAAGTTTGTAAGGTAACTAAGACCATGGCTGCAATAAATGGTCGACTTAAAATTAAAATTAATAAACAGGAGGCTTAGTAAAAGCAGGATTATTTTAATTTTGTTGAAGCTCATGTTTCAGACTTGTAACTAGAGATGAAACGGATATCCGGTAATTATCCGGTATCCGGCCTATCCGGGGCAAATTTATTATCCGGCCGGATACCGGATAGTTACTCAATATCCAGCCGGATACCGGATGTTCAAAAACCACGACAATTTCTTAAAATCAACTTTATTAAAACATTCGTTTTTGTAAGGTAAATAATAAGAAAACGGGTTATAATTATTATGATGTCTTTTATTTATAACTCTGCCAAAAAACTTAGTTTTTATATTGATTTTGTCTTAAATTACCTCAAATTACGCACTTTACTCAGCAAGTAAACAACGAGGTTTCGCTATGTAATTAATCACTCATGCCGCCGGCCACGATCACTCACGATGACACCCGAAATCTCCCGAATTGATCCGATCGCTTTCACTGTACCTGTGCGGCGCTAAACTTGTCACAACCTGCTACGAGACCACGGACCGGATATCCGGCCGCCGGATATTCGGCCATCCGGCTTCGTAGCTAGCCGGATATCCGGTATCCGGCCAAACAATAGTTGTTTCATCTCTACTTGTAACCCTTATTTTAAGGACGGCAAGGTAAATCATAAAAAAAATGAATTTAAAAGTAATACTGCTTTAAGCAATCGTAGTAAGCCCTCAGGTTTTCAAGTATCAGTCAATCTTACTTCTTACAAATAATATTATAAATGCGAAAGTTTGGATGGATGGATGTATGGATGGATGTATGGATGGATGTATGGATGGATGTATGGATGTTTGTTACTCAATCACGCGCCAACAGTTGAACGGATCTGGCTGAAATTTGGCACAGAGGTCGATTATAGTCTGGAATAACACATAGGCTACTTTTTATCCCGGAAAACTAAGGAGTTCCCGCGGGAACCAAAAAACCTCAATCAACGGACGTAGTCGCGGGCATCAGCTAGTACTCAATACTCTAAATGAGTATTATCACATGTAAGACATACATGCAGGACATACCTACAGGTGTCGCTTATGTTACGTCATTTTTTGACTCTACCACCGGTTCGGAATGCAGGTTCTACTGAGAACAGCCGGAGAGTCATAAGCATAGATTGACCGATACTTGAGAGCCTATTCTTAGCTGATACGGGGCTAAGGAGACTAGGTATATGAGAGTGATTTCTTACCTAAAACTCCTGAGGTCTTCCTCTGTAATGATGCCGCCGAAGTTCTGGATGTCACGAACGAGCGCCGCAGTCAATGTGCCGTTGTGTATCGCTTCCGGACCCTCTTCTGCTATGATATCGAGGGTGCGAGCTAATGTTGGTTCACGGATCAGATCACCCTCGTTCCACACATCTCCTGTCTCCGGGTTGACATAAAGGTCTCTGAAATTTAAAATAATTATAATTATCAAATAGATTATTATCTCCCAAAAGTACGACATTAGATAATAACATAACAGATATGGAATAATAATAAAACAGGAATGGAATAGAGAGATGTTGATAAATCGGAGGGAGGCCTTTAGGTACCCAGTCGGATTGGGGACTAAGTAGGTAAGTATACAGACTAGTTTAGATTTGATCTATAGATATAATTAAAAGAAGCAATAAGTATTAATTAAAAAACTGTAACCGGACTACGGAAAAAATGTAGAGACCCCTGACATTTTTGAGATTTAACATCCACCATATCGATTTTGTTCAAGAACAAAATGTCACCCGGACCACAATAACAAATCGATTAACACCTCATTCATCAAAATTGGCTCAGTACTTTATATGCTACAGTGGAACGTAAGTATATAAATACATACATATAAAGATACACACCTTTACCATACACCTTTCGTTGGCATGCCGCATGACCCATTTTAGACGTTAAATTTTGATGACGTTTATCTACTATGTGTAGGGTCAAAATAAATTCTTTTCTATTCGATACATAGACTATTAGGGCCTGTTTTACAATGGCCAAGTAAACCTTAACTTACGAATAAATTTAAGATTTTGACAGAATTCCTGTACAATATCTGTCAAAACATCAAATTTATTCATCAGTTAAATGTTACTCGTAGATTGAGAAACAGGCCCTTACAATCATAATCTCTCATTCAAAAACGAACTGTAGGTACCACTATAACAAATAATATAATTATATCTTATCGGTTGAAACGTAAATATGGTAATAATAATTTTCTTATTATGACAGATTGCTATTATGAACGTTATTCAGATAACGTGCTGATGCTAATCAAGTTTCTTTGATATGAGGATATGAGTATGACGCTATGATACCAGTGCAAAAAAAAACACAAAAAATGGGTCGACAACCTTTTAAAATTTAAATGTAATGTAAAATATACTTAGATTAAACGCAATACTTTTTTATTCCTCATTAATATTACCGTAACTAATTTAAATGTTAAAATACCTACGTCATAATTAGCGCTACATTTCGAATTGCTTTTGGATTCCAAAGCCATTCGATCGATCTTTTGTTATGATAAGTGAAATTTGGTGTCAGTCGTTTTTTTAAACACCTCATAATAAATAATTCACTTTACAGCTGTTGCCTGACGTGGCAATAACACAAATTTTTATTTCTTGTGTTTTCCCCGTCAAAATGTAGGCATACTATCCTAAAATCAAAGCCGAACATGTTTTTTTACACCAGTCCCCCACTCACCACAGAAAACTTAATAGTACCTACTTACTTTGTGCTGTAATACATGGGTATATAATATTTGCTCATTATAACTAGCAGAATTGGCGGAATAAGGAATATAATATGCTAAAAAAATGCTATTTACCTCATCGACGGTTCAGCCATTATTCTGTCTCTATAGGATTTCAGCACTCGGCCCATGTAGTTGTTAACGCGGTGTCCTCGACGGCAAAGGTCCGCAGCAGGTTGCACCAGCTCTCTCCACGGCAGACGTCCGTACTCTCTATACATGGCACCATAACCTCTCAGTTCTCCAGGCACTGCTATTGCAAGTCCTCCAACAGTGGACGAGGCGTTTTTGAACATGTCCACATGCGCCGCAGCTGGTGCTCTCTCCCTTGCGTTTAGTACCCGCACTGTACGTGTGTTGGCGTCGTAAATGGTTGCAAGGAATCCGCCCCCGAGGCCCATGCATTGTGCACACGCCAATCCCTCGCAGAACAGTGTCGCTATGGCTGCGTCGACAGCTGTGCCGTTCCTTTCCAATATTGCGCTGCAAAGGAAAATAATTATTGGTATCTTAACCAACGACCTCAATTTACATAGACGGGCCCTGTCAAGCAAAGAATGTGGACCTATTTTACTAACTCTATAGTCTGAAAAGCGGGACAGCGCTATGGCGGGCTATGCACTCTACATATATATATATAACTAGTGTTTCGCCCTGTGCGCGAGCTGCTAAAGCAGCTCACGGGTTGTGGTTTGACTTACAAGTAGTACAAACTTTACTATACGATTTTGAACGAAATCGGTCAATTAACAAAGAATTTCAAAATGGCGCTAATTTTTTAAAACTTTGGTAACAGTTTCCTGTATTGAAATCCCAGGGAGCCCTTAATATCGATTTTGAACGAAATCGGTCAATTAAAAAAGAATTTCAAAATGGCGCTGATTATGTAGAATTATGGTATCAGTTTCCTGTTTTGTAACCCCAGGGAGTCCTAAATATCGATTTTGAACGAAATCGGTCAATTAACAAATAACTTCAAAATGGCGCAGGTTTTTTTTTAATTTTAGTACCAGTTTCCTGGTTTGTAATCGCAGGGAGCCCCGACGTGGGTTAAACGGAACCGTATCAAAATCTTGCATAGTTCTACACAGTCTTGTAGTATTCTTCAATATTGGCCATATATTTTCTATGGAAAAATAAAATCCGCCATCTTGAATTTTTTACCTGTTCGTCAAGTAGACCTTCAGGTCCTGATTATCTTTTGCCAAGAAACCACTCTTCCATCTTTTATACTTTCTGAGATGGAAATCAAACAAATTTGTATGGCAGCCATCTTAAATCCGCCATTTTGAATTTTTTTTTTGCTCTTTGTCTATTGGATGAGGTTCCGAGTGACATTAGTTCGAGGACCCCCCACCTATCTTCAATACCTTGGCCGTACCTTTTACCCGTCTCCGAAATCCTCAATCATCAGCTGTCTCCATATTTTTTTCAACTTATATTTTCTGACTTCTATACGAAGCCATCAGTGAAAAAAAAATTTTTCATACAAAATTTTACAGGAGGACATTTTTGGGGAAAATCTCGAAAAGTACCCCAAATGTGGCAACACTGTTTAGATATCTCGATACTGCCGGTCGAGCTACACAATCGATCCATACATGTCAACTTTCCAAAATGTTGCCAACTGCCTCAAAATCGTGATCGAAATTTTCAAAAACACAAAAAGAATACAAAATGGCCGCCACCTCGATTCACAGAAAAATTTTACATAGTTTCATAATTTTCCCGTAAACTACAGGATATACCGCTCCTGATGACGTTTCAATTTTTCATCTCGCTCGCACCCAGCCGAAATGATTGCTCCAGAAAAGAGACCATGTCAAAAATCACTTTTACTTTGATAAATTCCAGTGTTGCCAGACCTCGGCGACGGAAATACCCAAACGTCATTTGTACAAGTGGGACACGTGGTCGCTCGTACTCGAACTTTGCAAAAAATACGTATTTCGATTTTTTAATTTTTGGGGTAAATCTTGTAAATTTCCCTAGAAATTGGGTAATTTTTTTTTCCCAATCCATTCTTCGAGTCGGTACACACAATCGCCCGATAGAAGTCGAAACGCTCCGACGTTGCCAACTGTGAGAAAATTGAATTTTAAAATTGCGTTTTTTCGTACCTCAGACCGAACGGCCGCCGCGACAGCCGCCATCTTGAATTTTTAAAAACCACTCCCATTCTGTCAAAATACAGGATAGTTGTAGGCGAAAATAGAAAAAATTATTACGCTCGACCACGCCGTTTCGGATCTGTGGCGCCACGGTTCGGGGTCGAAAAATCAAAAATTTCAAAACACTACAGCTCGGCCGCCATCTTGGTTTTCCAATTTTTTCCACTCTTTCTATTGATCGTTTCCTAGTTTCTTCAGTCTTTGCGAGTTGTAACGAAATCGGTTGGAAAACAAAAGAGTTGCAAGATTCACGTCGGCCGCCATCTTGTTTTTCCGAAATGTCATAATTTTTCCTTACTCGACTCCCGCACCCGAACACATCTCCCGTACATCATTGTATCGTTTTCTGTCTCCTTCTAGGAGAACAATTATGTCAATGAGTCAGTCAGTCAGTCAGTGGTAATTGAGCTATATATATATATATAATATATAAACATAACATACTAATATCACAGTAATAAGATACATGTGCCTGTCTATCTTCTACGCTTTCACGGCCCTTTCTTTAACCAATTTTGAAGACATTTTGTATAGAGCTGGTTATATCCCGGGGAAGGTATAATGAAAATGATACATCAAGACATACGTTACGTTACAAGTATTACATTACAGCTAAGGCTTTTTGTCCCGGAAAAATAGTATGTGGAATAAAATCATCAAACTTATCAGGCAAAAGTTTCTAGACATGTTTGTTGCTTTAAAAACCTAGTTTGACGACCTTCGTGGCGCAGTGTTGTCTTTAATGTGCGGAGGTCCCGACTCCCGGGTTCGATCCCCGGCAGTGCCAATTTGGGAATTTATAATTTTTCGCTGGTCTTGACTGGTTCGGCCTTGGCTAGTTGCCACCCTACCGGCAAAGACGTGTCGCCAAGCGAATTAGCGTTCCGGTACGATGACGTGTAGGGCACCGAATAGGGGCATGGGTTTAATATAACTGCCATGCCCCTAACAGATTAGCCCGCTACCATCTTAGACTGCATCATCACTTACCATCGTGTGAGATCGCAGTCAAGGGCTAACTTGTAGTGGATAAAAAAAAAAACTGGCGGTCACTGTTTCGTAAACACATCGAAAATTTAAAGCGGTCCGACGAAAAATATCCTCTGTGTAAGTAGGTAGGTACTTACGTATTACGTTTCTGTGTAGGGGTAACAGGTTTAACAGCAATTTTACTGTTTTGGCTATGTAGTCGTTTTTTATAAGTGTGCCGACTTTCAAATTCATGACTTACTTATTGTTGAAATGACTGTGACACACTTTGTGTATTCTTAAGAAAGTCTACAGGTAGGTAGGTATTACAACCTGTAACTTGTAAGTAATTAAAAAACATATATTTTGCTGTATCGGAAAAATATTACAAGAACCTGTTTTATTTTACATTCCGGACCATTCACTCGACTAGGTATTCAAAATCACTAGTCAAAGTCAACTTGACTAAAAAAGGATTTGAATTTTAGCGAATATTAATATTACTTATTGTATCGTCGACAAAGTGCTCTTATCTTCTTGTATTGTTGAAAAGAGACCCTTTCAAAGATATTAAGTATCTCACGGTAAAAATTTAACTCAAGCTATTCTTTGTCACAGTTTTTTTGCAGCAGGTGCCAGGTACTTAGGCGGCGCCAGTGTCAGAAAAGGCGGCGGAAAGGGTAAGAAATGGGTCAGAATTTTCGTTACACAAAAAACATAAATAATCTACCGTCCGATAGAAGCACACTCGTAACCGTTGGCGGCGACAGCGGCGTGACGGAAGCGCATCTCGCTGTTGCTGGCCCACGGCTGCAGGACCAGTACAGCAATCAACGCGCCTGCCACCAGCGCCGCCAGCATGCTGCTCCAAATCAAACACTTTCGGGACCTGCAAGGTAAAACGTAAATAAGAAACAAGAAGTAGTAAGTACCTAATATAGATTCAAGAAACATGGCTTGAGTCTTGAGAGATGCTTGAGTGTAATTTAGGTTGCTTTTCAAAGGGAACTAATGCTCCTACGTCATTTGCGTCAATTGCACCAGATGGATTGGCTGACTCTTAGGTATCGAGATGATGTCTCAGACACAGATATTTTATTATAGGAATATAGATTTAGGATTGGTCTCCGCTTCGCTCCACAGCGGACACCAACACTAAATCTATGTAGCTACGTTTACAAGTGTTTGATATGTTACCTTTTATATCTGCTTTGTATGAACCTTAGCCAGTATCGTAGCAGGCCGTGAAAGAACTTAACCTTAGAGTTATAATAGGTATAAAAAGGATAAAAAAAGCTTTAAAACACACCAAATACAATTTTGGTAAGTAGGTAAATAAGTATTTGTTTGACAAGAAATATCTCGCAAGTGTCACATTTGATAAGATTGGTGAAGGGTAAAAGTAATTGATCCAAAGAGGTTGATTTACAAGATAGTAGGTAACACGCTTTTATTCAGTCCACATTCCGAGGAGATGATAAATACAATGAGCTAAATTTTTTACCAGGATTATAGGGACCTACGCCCTCAGCGCAAACTCAAACTCAACAAAAACTCACATATTTTTTAGGTATCTTCCGAGTTTTCAGCATTCGTTTCTTGCCACAATTATTTTTATCGCGCGCTATATGCACATACAGAATGCACCTAATGGGAATCCGCTTACTACCAAATAAGTAGATAGGTAGGTTCTAGATTTGCACGTCTTACGTCATCATATTTTTTTTATGCCATTACAAGTTAGCCCTTGACTGCAATCTCACCTGATGCAGTCTAAGATGGTAGCGGGCTAACATGTTAGGAGCATGGCAGTTATATTAAACCCATAGGCCATACCCCTATTCGGTTTCTACACGGCATCGTACCGGAACGCTAAATCGCTTGGCGGCACTTCTTTTGCCGGTAGGGTGGTAACTAGCCACGGCCAAAGCCTCCCACCAGGCCAGACCAGAGAAAATTTAGTAATTATAAATTCCCAAACTGACCCTGCCGGGGATCGAACCCGGGACCTCCGCACGTTATGCCCACAGCGCTCAACACTGCGTCAAGGAGGTCGTCAATCATTCAGCAAGATAATATCTTTGATATATTAGTAAACAATGACGCAAATCCAGATTCTGTATATAATTACCTGACATCGGTGCAATCTAATGATGATAATAGGTTTGGGGTTACCTAGTTCGCCTTTTCTACAGAGACGCCATATTAAGTATTTTCTAATCATTGGAATTAAGGTTATTTAAAAAAAAATGGGTAAATAGGTATTTCCTACTTATTTATATGCATCGAATGCGGAAGTCTATTATTATTTCTTACAATAGGCATAGTCGTGTCAAGGTTTGTGAATCAATTTTATGTAGGTATGTTTTATGTACCCACAGTGTCGTCCCGGTCATACGCGTATAGCACCTGTACTATACTTTACTTATTCTGTGATATCTAGGCGTCGCGCGTCGGCTTAGGGCGCTCGTATTAGGGGGGCGGCCATAGAAAAAATAATTTATCTATTCCGTGGGGGCGGCAATCGGCGGCATCGAAAGAAACATGGTACATAAGTATTATCACAATGTTTTACAACTTTACTCCCGCTTAATTGACCGAGCGAAGCGAAGGTCTCTGATGCTGAGATCTGTACGCTTACTCCGAGTTTTTACATTGCAAATACGATTGATCGACGTGAGAGCTCACCTCACCAAGTGTAAGCGAACGTTAAAGTAAAATGAACCTTAATTGCATTGGTTTAGAGCTCATTTCATCATTTCGTGTATTTATTTACAGCCAGCGCTCCAAACGCTGAATTTGTGACTTTAAAGCAAGAGCTTTTGGGTCCATTTTACTTTGACCGTTCGCTTACACTTGGCGAGGTGAGTTCTCACGTCGATCAACCGTATTTGCAATGTAAAAACTCGAGAGTAAGCATACTATAGAGCGTACTTTGATTTGGCTCAGACATTACTTAGAGTTAAAACGAGATGGACTTATGTGGCAAGGGCGTGGCCAGGATTTTATATAGAGGGGGGCAGATAAAAAAAATCCCACACTATATTTTTTTATACAGTATCTCACATTAGTAGTGTAGGTCGGAAGTGAGGTAAAACTTAAAAACACAATATATAACAATCACAAATAACTTTATTGCTTGATCAGTAATCGGCGCGGTTCTTCACAAAATTTGTTTAAAACTTCTCTCAAAATCTCTTCTTTTTTTCTTTGATAATTTTCCTGTGTACACTGAACATAGCCCGTTCAAACGGTTTTCGGACATCGTAGACCTCATTTTTTTATAGAGCTCGGGTAGGGGGGGGGGGGGGCAGCTGCCGCCCCCTGCCCGTACCGTTACTGAACGTAATTAATTCAAATTTAAATATAATATGTAAACCGATGGCCTCCAGACGAATATGGCTGAAAAAGTTATAAAATCTTCATTTCAGGGGGGCTCTCATTAGAAGCGAATGCTAAGTAAAATATTTTTTATAAGGTTACATAGGGTTGCAGTATATCATTTTAAAGATAATTAGGAATAGAGTCCAAAAATATATTTTTTAATTTTTCCCCTAAAATTGACGAAATTGCTTTCAAAGTGGAGATTTTCTAACGTCCATAGTGGACCTCAGATCTCTCAATTTTCTGAAAGGCTGAGCCTGAAACTATTTGAATTATATCCTGTACCTAAACAACAAATACTAAAATTAGATAAATATTAAAAGGAAACGAAATTATTTAATTTTTAATGAGCTTCAGTATTTTTAACAGAACTTCACAATGATATCAATAGATGGCGCTCTGTAAGTTTATTCTGGTTTGTACTTACAAATAATAGACTTTAGCACCATCATACGTGGAATTAAAAAATAGTCTACTGATAGTACTGATGTCTATGAACGTAAAGATGAGCGCGTATTATATGTATAGTTAAAAATATCTTATGGATACCGCGAGGTCTCAGTTCGGGGCGAACCACTAGTTATTTAGTTAGGTAAGATTTATCCAGTAAAGATAGGTACGGGTGACGACCATAATGTTGAATCGATTGAAACCTAATTCATCAAAATCGGCTCCGTAGTTTAGGCGCTTCGGTGGAATATACATTAATACAAACATACATACATAGACTGCTAAAATCATAAGAAGGACGGGTTTTATCTTTGCCTAGTAGGTTATAGGTACCTACTTACATATTAGATTTTACTTTTAGATATATTTCCTCCAGATTTGGAGTAATCCTCCAGTCAGGATACGAATCTCTCTCAATCTCAAATAAATCGTATTTAATATAGCATTTTGGATTTGAGTATACTTATTTAACATTTTATTATCTACCATATTATCTTATCTTACGCGATCTCCATAAGGTACCTTCTGTATCTCATCTGCTTTTTATTCATTTCAGTCCTTGTTTATAGACAAACTAGCTGATGCCCGCGACTTCGTACGCGTGGATCGAGGTTTTGTGGTTCCCGCGAGAACTCTTTAATTTTCCGGGATAAAAAGTAGCCTATGTCTTTCCCCGGATTGTTACCTACCTCTATACATTATTATGATTACTACATCATTTAGTTTAAAAAATAGTAATAAGGATTTTATGCACCTTGCATATAATATTATGTAGTTGGTAACCATATACTTAATATAGCAACACCACTTTTTTATCATAATAATTTAAATAAGTAAATGTTTTGTAACAATGTAAAAATATTTTATCAGTAGCATATTATATGTAACAAACGTTATGTCTCATTGTTCTAAGCCGAGCGCTATCACTTTATCTAAAATCTTTTATTGAGTTGGGTACCTAACTATGTAATTATTTTATTATGTTCATAGGTAGGTAGATACCTACTATCTACCTACACAGGCTAATACAGGCCATGGAAAATACTGTGGAAATTCCTACAAGCAACGACCTCCATTTACATAGACGGGCCCTGTCAAACAAAGAATGTGGACTTATTTTACTAACGCCATCACATTGTCCCCGCCATAGCAAGACAGTGCTATGGCGGGGACAATGACAGACTTATACAGGTGAGGAGCTCGCCCTACAAGTCGGACGCCCAACTTTTTTTAATGAAAGGGCCCACCTCGAGCTGTCCTCGTCGAGGTGTGCGAAAGGGGTACAAAGTTAACGAAGATATATCAATTTTTTTTTCGATCGACAAACCTAACAAAAATCGTTCGTTGCCCATGTCTCTGCAAGTAGGTAAAGATAGAATAGATAGATTATGGTCTGGAATGAGACATAGTTCCCACGGGAACCAAAAACCTCAGTAGCAGTACACGCGGGCATCAGCTAGTTTTTAATAAGTAAGAACACAACAGTTAAGTAATTATTAATCTACAGTTAAGTTTGCTTAACTAAATCTGAAGATTTAACTAGTTAAGCAAATTCCCGTTTCCGTGTTAGATTTCATTTGAAGCAGGCTGGTCAAAGATAGTCTTTTATTAAGGTAGTTTTTTAAAGTGCTAATTATAATTATAAGGATGACGTTTTATTGCCTCAATCAAATCATCGCACCCCCAGGGGAAAAGCATATAAGATGATTATACATCCTTAAAAAGATAAAAAATACAGCACAGCATGAATAATAATATTGGTTTATTCTTAAGTCTTAAGATTTCCTAAATAAGGAGAAATTAATATGTTGTGCTACTTTTCCTAATTAACTCTGAATGCTCCGCTAGGTATAATTATTACCGTTTATGAACTTCTTCTCCTACAATTAATTTAAAAAAAAAACACACTATTGAATTTATTAACAGTAAAATCTCAGTAAAATCAGTTTCTCCAAAATTATTTGGAGAGGGTAAATATTTTTAACTGCATTCTTTCCTTGTTTTTACTCAAGTATCCTCACCTTACGATTATATTTCATTAAACATTTTTTTAAATCAACTTTAGTAAACAGTAAAACCACTCTTCTTCGTTTGTAATATGAATTTATTATCTGTATATCCGGAGCTATTACAAAATCAGTTAATAATTTTGGTAAAGCAAAAAGAGGCGCATATATATTTTGTATACATAATTTAAAAAAAAATAGTTACCTATACAATGTTTTTCAAGTCAAAAAGTACTTATTTGCATTTCCAAATCCTTAACCAAAGTATTTAAGGCACTCTATTATTTTAGTTTTTATACATAACTAGCTGATGCCCGCGACTTCATCCGCGTGGATTGAGGTTTTTGGTACTCGCGGGAACTCTTTAATTTTCCGGTTTAAAAAGTAGCCATTGTGTTATTCCAGACTATAATCTATCTCTGTGCCAAATATCAGCCGTTATGGCGTGACTGAGTTACAAACATCCATACATCCATCCATCCAAACTTTCGCATTTATAATATTAAGTATAGATTCAAAGTATAATTATAAAACCTGAAATCAGTCTCAAAACGAAATAAACATTTTGCGTTACCAAATTTCTATAATAAATAACTAAGCCTTTTATTTTCCTTATGTTCACAATTTTTTCTTACATTCATTTTCAATATAATTATTTCTATAACATAGATTTATTAAATCTATGTTTTTTATATTATTACAAAACATTCAACTACGTGCCCTTTATCTATTTAGACGACTTAGACGGGTATTTAAGTACGTAATGGTCAAATCCATAAGACCAAACAAGATAACACATAATATGTATTTAAATATGTATCTAATATTATAAAACTAATTGTTAGATATTAGGTTCCTACAGTTTACTATACGTGAAATAAGAAATCGTTCTTAACTCGTACGAATTTCCACCTATCTGGATCTGATAACCAGACGGGAGGTGTTTTTTATAAATCAAAGAATATGCCTCGAATAGCTTGCCTAATGGTACCTGTTCAAGGCTAACTTAAATTACAGTTAGAATGTCAGTTTTTTTAGATTTACTTAACAATCTGATAACCAAACAAAATCCATACCCATCGAGAGCAGGGATCTCAAGGATGGAGAAAATAACTATAGGGGGTGTAGAAATAAAGTTACACAGCATATACTAGCGAGTGAACGCGAGTATCACTGTCACTGATCAAGTGATCACTCTGCCTGGCCACTTCGTCCCGCACTGATGTATTTTCGTTTATTCGCGATTTTTTAAAATAGTTAATGCGTATTATTACTTACTTGATGACAGCTGATGAACATGTATTTTTTCGAACGAAAGAACGCAGTAATATTTAATATAATTTTCATAGTCTAAAGAAGTAGGTACCTACCTAATCTATAATAATTCTTTTACGGTAACTGCTATACGGCTTTGGAACGTTCTTCCTTTGGATATTAAGCTATCTCAATCTCTTCCTATCTTCAAAACTAAATTGAAACAACATTATCTATCATTATAATTTATTTATTCATCTGTCGTCTATTATGATCTATTACTTCTATAGATACTGTGTATTTATTCTATATATTTTTACATTATTTTTATGTATATAATATTTATTTATTAGTATTATGTCTCAGTACACCCCTCCCGCTTTCTTAAAAGTTTCCTCTGCCCTAAGGCACAGAATAATATAATAGTACTAACGTACCTAAGGTTGCCTGGCCGCCTGTTGTGCCCTATCTATTAATATGATTGTTTTTTTTTTTATCATTTCATTTCTTTGTGTACAATAAAGCATATTTTACTTTTTACTTTTACTTTACTAATCGCGTGTAAATAAGTACCTAGGGAAGAAAAAGAAAAAGTGGATAAATACCATTGTTATATTTACTTATTTTATTTTTCTTTATCAGATAGGGTACAGATTTGAATATCATAAGTAGGTATTATAACGTTCAATCAAACATTATTGTACAACATAGTATTGTAATATCTTTGCGTAGATTCACTTATTCCGTTATTTACTAATTTAAAAAACCTGAATTGCCAAACGATTTAAAATTATGATTTCTACCATAAAAACGCCAAGATTTATGATAAAAATCTGAAAAAAAATTTGAGCTTATGTAACTTTAGTCGCTCTTTCCGATTATATTAATAACTAAAATTCAAAGTAAAACGACTTAAGCTTCATATAAAGTAATTATAGGATGACGTTTTATTGCCATCGTGACAAATATAATTAAACCAATATACCGAGGTAATTTTTATGTAAGTATTCGCAAATACAATAAAAAATAATACCCATCTAATGACTGCAAAATATACCTACGCGCATGACAGTCTTTAGGCATGCCTAACGGACAGCATCGACGAGGTTTCAACTTCAAGCACTGACAAACCCACTTCTCAACATACAGCTTCTGGAAACATGGACGCCGGAACCGGAAGGGTACAATTATAATACCCACCCAACACAACTGATCCCATTTGAGCCTAAAGCCTGGGGCTGTATCAAGAAGTAGACGGTGATCAATTCTCCTTTTCAATAGATTCGAAATCTGCTTCCAAAGTTTGTAATCACTCTTGAGAGTCCGGCTTTCTTTCCCCTCACGGTCACGACTCATGTCCAATCATTTAAAAAAAAATGTACAGTATTGAAAAGCATAAATCTAAGTACCTACCTACCTATTGCAATATATATTTTTAAAAATTATGTAACATCATTTGAAGAAGTACCTAGATACTAGATAGATGTTCAATAACACGGAAAACGCTTGTAGTGCCTTAAATGCCTGTTTTGTATGAACAAAATAGGCAAAATGCGAATCGATGAATACAAAAATGTCCACCTAAAAGCAGCGAAAAAAATATTTTAATTATTGTGCAAAGAAGGGGCCAGGAATATAGGAGTAGGCGACATTGACCCTGATTTCCGACCGAGACCTTTGACGGCCGCTACACTACAGACACAGACTACACGTGTTGAAATTGCATAAATCAAAAATCGACAGCCTGTTTATTGACACAAAAAAAAACATTGGTCTGTGTAGCTTTAGCACATACTCATGTGTTACTCAAGAATCGGAATCTTTACTCAAAGATTCCGATTCTTTACTCATGTGGATTTAGTTACCAGTGTTTCCCATTGGTCAGTATTAGGGCTTTCGAATACCGGTTTTTTTCAATACCGGTATTAATACCGGAAAGATTTTTTTCTTAAAAAAAAACTTAAAATTAGATACTTAGATTGTTTTTAACTTAAAACTAGTCTTTTCTGAAGGAAACTGCACCATAAAAAACAGTTTTCCATAAAAATATTTTTTCACCACATTAACTCCAAAAGAGCACTTTTCGGCTTAAATTCATTTTTATTTTTTTAAAATAAATCATAATAAAAAAATTGCATTGGATAAAAACAGATTTCGGAACGTTTCATTAGTCAATGAAATAGAAATGCCAAGCCACAGGGTTCTAAATTAAAACACAAATTTTTCCCTCTGGGTGATCAAAAATGACTTTTCTTCACCGGTTTTTAGCAATAAATATGCTCTTATTGAGCTAATGTGCAGTTTTAAACTCAGCCGAATAAAAACAGTACCAAGAAATACATGCAATAGTCACTGTTTCGTTTATAGTGTCACCAATACCGGTATCCCGGTATTAGACATTTCAATACCGGTATTGAAAACGGACGAAAAAAGTCCGGGATCCCGGTATTAGCCAATACCGGGATCCCGGTATTGGAAGCCCTAGTCAGTATGGTGGTTAGAGTAATCTGACCAACGGGAATTTTCGTTCCCGTTGGTCAGAGGCAGAATAGGTATATGATCCTCCTCGACGTATCCGTCTACGGCGGACCTGGCTAGTGCCGGTTATTTGATCGGAGGTGACTGGCGAACCCAAATTTTGTGTTGAAGGTCCGGTTGCAGGGCGCACAATGCAACTGACCCAACGCGTTGTAGGTATAGTTGTAAGAGGGTCTTGGCTGGGTCTTTTTGTTAGTACCTACGCCTGACGTCCAGGTCTTGAAGACGTCGTTCCACAAAAGCAGAGATAGCCTTTTGAACAGAAGAGCGCCACTTCTGCCTCTGCCGCGCAAGTTCCTCCCACCCGTCGCTTCGTATATTACATGCGATGAGATGACGCTAAAGTACGTCCTTGTAACGTAACAATTGACCACCAGACTTGACTTCTTTAAGTTCCGAGTAGAAAACTGCTTTAGGAAGTCTGGAGTCATTCATACGTACAAGATGCCCGCACCACCTCATAAGCATGGCCTCTATTCCGCTTAGCTTTGTTCTACGCAGTATCGCTGAGTTAGGTATTCGGTCCTGCCATTTGGTATGCAGAATTGAGCGTAAGCATCTCACGTGAAAAGTGTCTAATTTCTTTATATCTCCTTTATAGAGACACCAAGTCTCGGTTGAATAAAGCAAAATAGGTAAAATAATTGCCTTATACACAGCTATTTTTGTATTGCCGAAGATCGTGTGAGTCCCAAACTCTGCTGCGAAGCATGCCGAAGGATCCAGCCGCTTTTGCAATACGCGAAGAGATTTCAGATTCCAGGCGATTGTCCTCACGAATCATCCAAAGTAACGGAAAGATGAGTCCTCTTCAAGACTCCCGAGAGTTATCGGTGCTGGATCTGATGTAGTACCACGCGAAGGTTGTTTTAGCACTTGAGTTTTTGATGTACCTACTTATAGTCAGTCCAAACCTCCGACATGATTCATCCAGGCGGTTCAAAAATGATTGCAATGTATTAACATCATTGGCCAGCAAACAAACGTCGTCAGCATATACTTAGAGTGTCGACGATGGTGAGCTCCTGCAACGATCTCTTAGCTCTGAAGCGAGATAGATCGAAAACGCTTTTGTCAGTTCTAACATTTAAGCATATATTTTGTCCTGTAAAGTCTCTATAAGTCTCTCAAGACAAAGGCGAAGTAAATAGAAAAGAGAGTCGGTGCTATCACACATCCTTGTTTAACGAAGCAGGTAACTGGGAATCGGTCCGTGAAGTCGTGTTCGTGCTGCACTCTGGCCAACATTTCATCATGAAACTGGCGCACTAGGGTAACGAACTTCTCGGGACAATCAGCTTTTAAAAGAACTATCCAAAGGGCAGATCTAGGCACACGGTCAAAAGCCTTTTCTAAGTCGACAAAGCACATGTTAAGTGGTCGGTGCTGTTCAAGACACTTTTCCTGCAGTTGCCTTAATAATGGTTGGTTGTTCATAGCCTTACCTAATAATGGGTTGGTAATCGACGGAAGTATGTACTTATGTATGTACCTATACTGTCTTTTGCCTAGTCGCTGTAACCACCGATCTTACACGATTTCCGGTAGGATTTAGTAACTAATACATAATGTATTATGATCTGCATGAAACAGTATCTGTGTAGGTACCTACCTGTATTAAATTTAGGAATACTTAATACCACATTTAATCTCTATAGGTATATTTTTTATTTATTGTAAGTAGGTTTTTTTAAATAATAGGCTAGCGCTTGGCTGCAATCAGACTTGCTTGCAAGTGTCGATACTCCTACTCTCGATCGATTTACTTATTCCCACTGTTCAACCCAGGAGTATATATGACCAGTGCAGTGGTACAATCGGTCCGAAACGTACCTAGGTACACATCGCATGAAGTTTCGTTTCAGTGTACCTACCTATTAGTTTCAGTCCTGATTTGTATGTTTCCAAGCCTTTAAGGGCTTTTGTCTGTTTCACGATTGAATAGATAGGTACAAGGTTTGATCCAAGGCTTTTTCTTGTAGATAACTGGTGGTAACTGGCGTTAAACTGGGATTTAATGGGTTCAATAATAAACTGTACAATTTAGTTAAATGGGCGTAACTGTACGAAGCGCATAGAAAAGCGTGCATTATTGTTTGCACGGTCAGCTACTGTTATGGTTAGTAGAGTTGTCAAGAGTAACGGTTGCATAACAAGATGTATGAGCAATGAGCATTGAGCATGATTATGCATTTTTAACAAATAACTACCTAGATAAATCGAGGGGACTAGAACGTTATTATTAAGTAGGTACATACTCCGTCCACATTTTCGTATAAATCTGGCGTAGAGCAGCGCGCGTGCTCTAGGAAAGATCCAGAAGTAGCCGACAGACTAAAGGTCAGTTGCACCACAGTAAGGTAGATAATATAGTTCAGCTGGCCTACCAATATAATCAACAAGCTAGCAAAGAGCGTACACCACTCTCTTCAGTGTCTTATATAGGTATACCTATCCAATTTTTGACAAAAAGTAGAGAACCCTTGACTTTTGCCAAGCGAACAATTTCAAGGAAGATAACCTAAGCAGGACACAGAAGATAGTGCAGCGTGTGCACTGTGCGCAACACAGCATTCATTATGTCATAGAGAGGACGGTATGCAATCCAACAAGACCGAGGCAAGATCGAGAGGAAAGTCTGGCATGATGACTTCACGTGCTCTTCGAGGCATGGGGATAGGCACGTTATTTCATTTTCTAAACTCTGACTATTTCATGAAATGATCTATTCTATGATTTTAGCACGCTGTCCCTAATCTAGAAGTCTACCGCACCGAGAAATAAACAAAATTACCTACCTGCAAACTTGTCTACCTGCCTTTGAAAGTACTAAGAGACGGCGTAGGTACCTAGGTAAGTCGTTTAGTAGTTTTGAAGATTATTCCGCAGTAAAAGACAGAAGTCGTAAAACGTACCTCGATATTTCGTCTATAGTCTACCTATACCTAATGCCGCAAATAACACAAAAGCAATAAAAAATTGTGTTGTTTGCCTGTGATTTCGAATGTTTCGAGTTCGACATAACTGCCTTTTATTATATTAATTAAGTACCTACACTAAAGTATTATCAGAACATTTAGGTAATTAGTTTAACGAACGAAGAATTCATTTTTTGTCCTCCGGATCACTGAATAGTTGCTGAATAGACATGGATTAATTTTGAAACGGCTGAAGCAATTTTGAAGAAACTTTAGAAGGAATGATTATACCTCCTATATTCTTGTATGTATGCAAAGGTTTTCAAGTAGGTAAGTCCTTGCGAGATCCAATAGTTACTGTTCAACCACATAGATAATTTAATAAGGTAGGTATACTATAAATTAATCTCTTTCGAACTATTCATGTTTCGATACTTGGACGACAGTTATCCTTTACCTTGCAATAAGTATGTACCTACGTCCTACATACACAAGTAGATACCTACTTATATACTTAAACTAGTGTTTCGCCCTGTGCGCGAGCTGCTAAAGCAGCTCACGGGTTGTGGTTTGACTTACAAGTAGTACAGACAATTATTATGATTATAGCAAAATTATTAAAAATGGCGTTGATTTTTTAAACTTTGGTATCAGTTTCCTGTTTTGTGATCAGAGGGAGCCCTGAATATCGATTTTGAACGAAATCGGTCCATTAACAAAGAATTTCAAAATGGCGCTGATTTTTTTAAATTTCAGTTTCCTGTTTTGTAATCCCCGTCGTGGGTAAAACGGAACCGTATCAAAATCTTGCATAGTTTTAAACAGTTTTGTAGTATTCTTCAATATTGGCCATATATTTTCTATGGAAAAATAAATTCCGCCATCTTGAATTTTTTTCCTGTTCATCATGTAGACCTTCAGGTCCTGATCATATTTTGCCAAGAAACCACTCTTCCATCTTTTATACTTTCTGAGATAGACACCAAATAAATGTGTATGGCAGCCATCTTTAATCCGCCATTTTGAATTTTTTTTTTGCTCTTTGTCTATTGGATGAGGTTCCGAGTGACATTAGTTCGAGGACCCCCACCTATCTTCAATACCTTGGCCGTGCCCTGTACCCGTCTCCGAAATCCTCAATCATCAGCTGTCTCCATATTTTTTTTCAAGTTATATTTTCTGACTTCTATACGAAGCCATCAGTGAAAAAAAAATGTTTTATACAAAATTTTACAGGAGGAAGTTTTTGGGGAAAATCTCGAAAACTACGCCAAATGTGGCAACACTGTTTAGATATCTCGATACTACCGGTCGAGCTTCACAACCGATCGATACATGTCAACTTTCCCAAATGTTGCCAACTGCCTCAAAATCGTGATCGAAATTTTCAAAAACAAAAAAATAATACAAAATGGCCGCCAACTCGTTTCAAAGAAACATTTGACATAGTTTCATAATTTTCCCATGAACTACAGGATATACCGCTCCTGATGACGTTTCAATTTTTCATCTCGCTCGCACCCAGCCGAAATGATAGCTCCTGAAAAGAGACCATGTCGAAAATCACTTTTACTTTGATAAATCCCAGTGTTGCCAGACCTCGGCAATGAAAATACCCAAATGTCATTCGTACAAGTGGGACACGTGGTCGCTCGTACTCGAACTTTGCAAAAAATACGTATTTCGATTTTTTAATTATTGGGGAAAATCTTGAAAATTTCCCGAGAAATGGGGTAAATTTTTTTCCCCAATCCATTCTTCGAGTCGGTACACACAATCGCCCCATAGAAGTCGAAACGCTCCGACGTTGTCAACTGAGAGAAAATTGAATTTTAAAATTGCGTTTTTTCGTACCTCAGACCAAACGGCCGCCGGGACAGCCGCCATCTTGAATTTTTAAAAACCACTCCCGTTCTGTCAAAATACAGGATAGTTGTAGGCGAAAACAGAAAAAAATATTATGCTCGACCACGCCGTTTCGGATCTGTGGCGCCGCGGTTCGGCGTCGAAAAATCAAAAATTTCAAAACACTACAGCTCGGCCGCCATCTTGTTTTTCCAATTTTTTCCACTTTTTCTGTTGATCGTTTCCTAGTTTCTTCAAGCTTCGCGAGTTTAAACAAAATCGGTTGGAAAACAAGAGAGCTGCAAGAATCACGTCGGCCGCCATCTTGTTTTTCCGAAATGTCATAATTTTTCCCTACTCGACTCCCGCACCCGAACACATCTCCCGTACATCATTGTATCGTTTTCTATCTCTTTCTAGGAGAACAATTATGTCAATGAGTGAGTGAGTCAGTGAGTGGTAATTGAGCTATATATAGTATAATAACTAGTGTTTCGCCCTGTGCGCGAGCTGCTAAAGCAGCTCACGGGTTGTGGTTTGACTCACAAGTAGTACAGACTTTACTATACGATTTTGAACGAATTCGGTCCATTAACATAGAATTTCAAAATGGCGCTGATTTTTTAAAATTTTGGTATTAGTTTCCTGTTTTGTAACCCTAGGGAGTCCTTAATATCGATTTTGAACGAAATCGGTCAGTTAACAAAGAATTTCAAAATGGCGCTGATTTTTTAAAATTTTAGTACCAGTTTCCTGTTTTGTAATCGCATGAAGCCTCGTCGTGGGTAAAACGGAACCGTATCAAAATCTTGCATAGTTCTACACAGTCTTGTAGTATTCTTCAATATTGGCCATATATTTTCTATGGAAAAATAAATTCCGCCATCTTGAATTTTTTTCCTGTTCATCAAGTAGACCTTAAGGTCCTGATCATATTTTGCCATGAAACCACTCTTACGTCTTTTATACTTTCTGAGATAGACACCAAACAAATTTGTATGGCAGCCATCTTAAATCCGCCATTTTGAATTTTTTTTTCGCTCTTTGTCTATTGGATAAGGTTCCAAGTGACATTAGTTCGAGGACCCCCCACCTATCTTCAATACCTTGGCCGTGCCCTTTACCCGTCTCCGAAATCCTCAATCATCAGCTTGCTCCATTTTTATTTTCAAGTTATATTTTCTGACTTCTATACGAAGCCATCAGTGAAAAAAAAATATTTCATACAAAATTTTACAGGAGGACATTTTTGGGGAAAATCTCGAAAACTACGCCAAATGTGGCAACACTGTTTAGATATCTCGATACTGCCGGTTGAGTTACACAATCGATCCATACATGTCAACTTTCCCAAATGTTGCCAACTGCCTCAAAATCGTGATCGAAATTTTCAAAAACACAAAAAGAAAACAAAATGGCGTCCATCTCGTTTCACAGAAGCATTTTACATAGTTTCATAATTTTCCCGTAAACTACAGGATATACCGCTCCTGATGACGTTTCAATTTTTCATCTCGCTCGCACCCAGCCGAAATGATCGCCCCTGAAAAAAGACCCTGTCGAAAATCACTTTTACTTTGATAAATTCCAGTGTTGCCAGACCTCGGCGACAAAAATACCCAAACGTCATTTGTACAAGTGGGACACGTGATCGCTCATACTCGAACTTTGCAAGAAATTCGTATTTCGATTTTTTTATTTTTGGGGTAAATCTTAAAAATTTCCCGAGAAATGGGGTATTTTTTTTCCCCAATCTATACTTCGAGTCTGTACACACAATCGCCCCGTACAAGTCGAATCGCTCCGACGTTGCCAACGGTGAGAAATTTGAATTTTAAAATTGCGTTTTTTCGTACCTCAGACCGAACGGCCTCCGCGACAGCCGCCATCTTGAATTTTGAAAAATCACTCCCGTTCTGTCAAAATACAGGATAGTTGTAGGCGAAAAGAGAAAAAAAAATTATGCTCGACCACGCCGTTTCAGATCTGTGGCGCCGCGGTTCGGGGTCGAAAAATCAAAAATTTCAAAACACTACAGCTCGGCCGCCATCTTGTTTTTCCAATTTTTTCCACTTTTTCTATTGACCGTTTACTAATTTCTTCAATAATTGCGAGTTTAATCAAAATCGGTTGGAAAACAAGAGAGCTGCAAGAATCACGTCGGCCGCCATCTTGTTTTTCCGAAATGTCATAATTTTTCCCTACTCGACTCCCGCACCCGAACACATCTCCCGTACATCATGGTATCGTTTTCTGTCTCTTTCTAGGAGAACAATTATGTCAATGAGTGAGTGAGTCAGTGAGTGGTAATCGAGCTATATATAGTATAATATAATATAGGTAAAGAGTTAAGACCTAATGTA
The DNA here is from genome assembly GCA_923060345.2 of Erebia aethiops. NCBI lineage: Eukaryota > Metazoa > Arthropoda > Insecta > Lepidoptera > Nymphalidae > Erebia > Erebia aethiops. Next base: position 9,921,836 of record OV281083.1, on the reverse strand, counting down.
GTAAAATAACTGAAAAGGTAATTCCCTGTAGATAATATCAAAAGGTTAGGGTTTAATAGTACGGGACTAATAAACATTGACCCTAAAATAAAAAATGTAAAGCTGATTTTTGGCACAAGTGTTCCTTGGGGTCTGAGAAGTACCTCTTAAAAATTCCCCCCCCCCTAGGCCGCGGGCTTAACCCCCCACCCCCCCAAACGTCTCCCCAACCGCAGTTTTTTGTAATTTTCTCAAAAAATATTAGTGCTAGAAAAAAACTTTCTATGGTGAAAATTATCTTCATTAAATTATCTACAAAATAATATTTCAGTTCATTTCCATAAGACTAATAGTTTCGGAGATATGTTAACCCTTTGTGCATGAAAAGAAAATATTTTGCATGTATGGCTTTTTGTAATGTAGTTTCTTGTAATTTCCATAAAAACTGATAGAGCTACAAAAATATTGTCTGAAGCAAAATGAAAGGCTATTAAATTAGCTATAAAATGATATTTAGTTTATTTTGATAAGAGTAATAGTTTTGGAGATATGCCTACCTATTGTGTAAGATAAAGAAAATAATATGCAAATATCGTGTACGTTGTTTTTAATTTTCGAAAAAAAAATAACAGAGTTAGGAAAAACTGATTGAAACAGTAAGAAACATAGTTAAATTACCTACAAAATAGTATTTAGGTAATTTTGATAGCACTAATAATTTCGAAAATATACCTGTCATAGTTAACATAAAAGCAACATTTTTCAAAATTTTATATGTTTTCTGTAATTTCTAGAAAACTATTAGAGCTAGGCAAAAAACTCCTAGAAGTAAAAATAAACACCATTTAACCACTTATTAAAAAAAATTAGTTCATAAAGATAAGGTTCACTTATTAAAAAAGATTAGTTCATAAGATAGGACTAATAATTTCTAATATATATCCATGTATAGTGTATGAAAAAAAATAAAAAATTGCTAGAATCCTATGTTATTTGCAATTTCCACAAAAACTATTAGAGCTGGAAAAAATCCTCGGAAGAGTAATTAATTTCACTAAATTACCCACAAAAAAGTCTTATGGTGAATTTAGATAGGACCAATAGTTCGAGAAATATGGCAACCTATATTCCAAGTTTTTTTTTTTTTTTCGACAACCGTTGGTATATTTTTGAATTTTCACAGAAACTACTAGAACTAGGAAAAAAAACATAAGAAGCAAAAATGAACTTCATTAAATTATCTTCAAAACAATTTTTAGTTTTTTTTGATAGAACTAATAGTTTCGGAAATATGGCTGCCTGACTGGAATAAAAAACTAAACCTTTGTAAAATCCGTAAATGTTTATTGTAATTTAAAGAAAAAGTATTAGAGTTAGGAAAAAAGCTGTCAGGACTTAGTACAAAGATTATTAATTTACCTATAAAATAGTGTTTAGTTTATTTTGATAGGACAAATAGTTTTCGAAATATACCTTGCTGTTGTGTAAGAACCGGTGGTAGTCATGTAGACTTAGCATAGTACTATGGAATAAATAGAAATTAACCTCTAAATAAATAACGTATTTTTGATTTTAGGCACAAATGATGTCTTCTTTTCTCCCCACTCCCACAACCTCCCTCCCCCCAGATATCTGTTGGATGTTGGTGGTTCATTTACATGTTTTTAGATAAATGCATAATTGCATACCTACATATAGTTGAAAGGACTTCGAGACGTAGGTATTTATTATTATTATATTAGTAGGTATTATTAAAGCACATCATCATGGTCGTTATCATCACCTTCTTCCCCATCAATGGTAACATTTGCACACGAACCATGTCATTCCACCCGCATTTCCTTTGCAATCCTATTCGTTATTCTTCGGCCGACGGGACGCCTTGTCTTTGTTAGAAATTTGAACGAATATAAATAATAATATTTAGTATATTATTTACTGAGTGTGGTGTTGTTTTGTAGATAAAGATATCATGATTATTACCTACTATTAATTTATTGTAATATAGCATCGATCATTATCAAATAGAATGTGTAGGTACATGGTAGGTACAAAGTCAAAATTATTGCAAAATATTTTTCTGTCATGCACGTTTTCGATCGTCATATTTCCGAAAGTATTCGGTCGATTGAAATGAAATAAAAAGCATTTTGTAGAAGATTTTATGAACTTTCATTTTGTTCTTGTCGTTTTTTTCCTAGCTCTTATACATTTTGTGCAAATCACAAGAAACTTACACGATTTAAAAAAAAAAAAACAAATGCGTCAAATAAGCCGGCATATTTGCAAAACTATTTATCCGATCATAATGATTTAAGTGCCATATGGTAGATTATTTAATGTTAATTATTTTCGCCATAGATGGTTTTTTTCTAGCACTAATATTTTTTGAGAAAATTACAAAAAACTGCGGTTGGGGAGACGTTTGGGGGGGTGGGGGGTTAAGCCCGCGGCCTAGAGGGGGGGAATTTTTAAGAAGTACTTCTCAGACCCCAAGGAACGCTTGTGCCAAAAATCAGCTTTACATTTTTTATTTTAGGGTTCCCATACATAGCTTGCACAAGTAGCCTGGGCTATAAGAGGAAAATAGAAAACTATAAAAACATTATAAGTACATACTTAAGTCCGCCATCGAATAACTTTTAAAAATATTTTTCTATCACTTAAATATCAAGTCATCAGCTATCAGTTAAGTAGCTGGTCTAGGGAGCCTATCTAGAAACCCGTTGTTTGCCAGGATCACGCTAATCTTGTGAACGAACTGCTAACATCTAAAACTTTGGGATAAATATTAAATCTAGGTACCTAACCCATGGCTATAGAGTAGGTATATATAAATTAATAAAAAGTTTGGAGGATCGCGACTCGGATTTAGGATTTATAGGCCACGAGTGCCAACTTCTAATAAAAAAGTCCTTCGACGAGTAAGACAGGTCTTGGAAGTCAACGTACTTAGATGACAAGTTATGAATGTTTTTCTTTGAAATCCTTATATTTACGTTCCGCTTGGATAAGCATTTAAATTAATTGCATACCTTTAATATGTTTATTTTTTAAATCAACAGCGTTGTGCTTAACTAAACATTTAATTTATCACGGCTATTAACATTTTTTTTTGTTATTAGTTCTCCAAGGCACATTTCGCTTAATATAAAATGTGGTGTCTCTCGGACAGGAAGGTAAATCTTACCTTATCATTTTGGCAACGTGTCGTCCCAGGCACAGTTAGAATAAAACTGCGCGCGCGCCGAGTTCCTTTAGAAGGTCGGTGTCAGGCTGTGAGTTGCCTCATTTCTCGACGCGATGGATGAAGTGACGTAATAGTTTCACTTTTATTTTATCAGATTATCTGTTCCACTGAATAGGTAATCTTACGATCGTCATCGATACGTGATTTGCAAATTGCACGCTAGACACGCTTGTAGATATCTACAGTCCGCGCGCGAGCTCTGAGGAATCACATGGAATGTTAAAGTAATGACCTAGAGTTGTTTAAAGTGCAAAACAATACTGCTATCGCAAAATTACATGCGTCAAGCTTGAAACTAGTGCTGGGAGCGAGCTGGATATGGAGCGACCATCAGGGGTGGCTGCAGCCGTCGTTTCTTCAGTCAGAATTCAGACCCCGATTCCTCGGAGCTCGTGCGCGGACTATAGATGCTCATACATTTCGATACGTTCTTAATTCGGCCAAGGGCGAGTTCGGCTCGCTACACGACTAAACTCTCAGTCCCAACTCCTCAATCCTGATGCTGCAGAGTAGGTACAGGACTCCTTAACTATAGGGATTAGGGTTGTAACGGAACCTCGCCTCCGCCTCCGTAAGTGCGGAACTTTCGCAAGAAATCGTACCTCCGCTTTTTTTATGCGGGGTTGTAACGCAGGTTTAATTATACTTTGACTTACAATGCGAGAGGTACAAATTTAAGCAGAAGACGTCAGTTACACCATTACAACAAGCAAAAAGGCAACTGTCCTTAGAAGAATCCTCAAAAAAAAACAAATGTGGGATTCATCGCATCCTAGAGCACAAAAAATAGACGATGTGATCGGACATATCCGCCTCCGCCTCCGTTACAACTCTAATTAGAGATCCAAGAAGTGATGATAGCGAATTCATAGGTATATGGTAGACTTCATGTTTAACCCCAAGTCCCAACTCCTTAACCCTAATGCTGCAGGAGACTGTACTCCTAAGCTGTGGAGCTTTAGGAACTGTTGATTGCGAAATGATATTGGTGGGCACTGAGCATGGACTTCTTCATTGACCTGACGAGTTAAAATAAAAATTCTTCTCAAAAAACCGACTTCAAAGTCACTGTAAATTAGGTACCTACCTCAACTAAAAAATATTTCACGATAATACTTAAAATTATTTTATTTTAGGATAAAGGATTAATCTTTTATCTTCAAAAATTGCGTGAAAATTCTAAAATAATTCGAGTGGATAGAAGTTTACGTGGTTAATTATCATCACCATCACGTCTTATACTTTGTAAACCTGACGTTCAGTAGGTGTAATGTGTAGGTATCAATTTTGAATAAAATATACCTACTTTGGAGTTTCAGTTATCGTATAAACTTTACAAGATAACTATAAAGAAGTTTCTAGCAAGGTCAGTTTTTAAGAAATCAGCCTTAAATATTATTTACAAACTCAGTTTTGCGGTCCGAAATAAAAAAGTTTTTTCAGATATTTATGTAAACACAGCAAAAATAATAGGAAGCCTTTAGATAGGACAGTTTTTTTATAAATCAAATTATCAAACTTCTATACCTACTTAATTATTGTTTGTACTTAGCACCGTCAAACAAATAAAAATACTTATATCGGCGAAAATATTCACCCCATACTTACGCAGTGTACCTAATATTGTTTAAATCAAGGTACTTTTTATTGGTGTTGACTTGCCTAGAAAGTAATGTTGAAGTTGCTACTAAAACTTCGCAATGTGGTACAAAAATATTTTAATAACTTATCCATTTCACTAAATAACATTAATATTATTCGGCTTTAAGTAACTCAACATAATATTATCTCATGCGGTGATGTCAACAAGTTTAACATTAATTTTACTGAGAACTTACACGATAGTACAGGAAACAAAATACTAGGCCTGGTATCCCCAAATCACCTCCATGGCAAACTTACGAAGAAACTTTTTAGTGAAATCATTTTTTTTATCCACTTCAAATTTGCCCTTGACTGCGTTCTCACCTGATGAAGTGACGATGCAGCCTAAGATGGCAGCGGGCTAACCTGTTAGGGGCATGGCAGTAATATTAAACCCATTCTCCTATTCGGTTTCTACTCGGCATCGTACCAGAACGCTAAATCGCTTGATGGCACGACTGTTAGGGTGGTAACTGGCCAAGGCCGAAGCCTCCCAACAGGCGCAATTTCCATGAAAAACCGTACCAAATGTAGTACTGCACACCGTGGTAAAGTTACGTATTTCTGTTACGGATAGTTGAATTCTGTTTTGTCTGGTAGTTGAGTTCTGATGTTTTGCCTTGAGTTTTGTATTGTACCAGTGTGGCCAGTAGGTACATCAATAAAAGTTAAACAATCAAATTTCAGCTTTCACTAGACAGACTCTTAATAATTTTATTTGTAAGTATAAGTTTTTACATTTATTTATTTACTAGCGGTCGCCCGCGACTTACTTCGTCCGCGTACAATTTCTGAAAAACATAGGACTTTCATACAAATTTTCAACCCCCATTTCAATCTTTTTGGGGTGGGTTTTCGTAAAATGGCTTATACAGGTTATTATTATTTAAAACTAATAACCTAAATTCTGATTTTCAAGTCGCTATCTTCAAAAACATAGAATTTTCATACAAATTTCCAACCCCCATTTCACCCTCTTTGGAGTAGATTTTCGGAAAATTGCGTATACAGGTTATTTTAAAACTAATAACCTTCATGCAACCTTCCGACCCCCGTTTCACTCCCTTTGGGGTGGATTTTCGGAAAACTGCTGATTTAGATTTTTATTATTTTGAACTATTAACTTAATTGTAAATTTTAATGTCTTTAACTTCAATAACAAAGGACTTTCATACAAACCCCATTTCAACCCCTTAGGAGTGAATTTTCTCAAAATCGTTTCTTAGCTGACGTCTACACCATAGAAGGAACCTACCTTTCAAATTTTAAGTTTGTATGTTTTATATTTCTTGAGATCTCATTATGAATAAGTGACCTTTCGCTTTTATTTATTTAAAACTATATAGTCCTCGATATTTTAGGACTATCCGACTTTATAGTTGTTGCACTGGCCATCCAGTTATAGTCCCACAAACTTAACTGACCCGGTGGCCAAAATTGGAACTAATTTTTATGCCTGTTTAGTTTTTTATTTATTTAGGGGCCCGTAGCCTAAAAGGCAGGCCCTAGCCGTTTTTCTATACTCGGCTCAAGACACTCACCGGGGCACAGAGTTGCCCCGCGCCCCGCCCGGGATCTTCTCCGTTTGGCCCCTCACGGGCCTAACGGAGAAGATCATTTGACGAGAGTTTTTTATTTTATTTCTCATAGATAGTTAATTAGATACTATCGATGCTGTTACCGGGTTAGATAAGTTTGTCAGACTGTAAATAGTACGTGCTCACTTGAGCAAATGTCTTACTCCAAACTAAAAAAATATTCAAGTTTGTTCTGTCTGTGGATTTAAGAGAGGTCACCCACGGCGATTCTATGTCGATATTCAGTAGCGATACGATCGCAAAAAGAACGCGATATAGTCGCTCGCGCTGTAGCTGGTCTATATACCTTCGCCCACGTAACCACGATTTTGCATACCTACTAGGCTATACTATCGCAAAGCAGCATCGATAAAGACGAGATGCAGCATCGATAGCACCCCGCACTTCCCACTGTTCTTTTACCCAATGTCGCCCGAACACTCGCGCGTCAGTGCAGAAGCAATGCTAAGTCAATGCTATGCGATTGTATCGCTACTGAATTGCTTCTGCCACGCGTTGAAAATGGTCAAACGGCCAACGGCCAGAAGTACTTTTGGACGCCCATCGGCTGCGAATCAGAAAAAATCGCCGTGGGCGGCCTCCCTAATATCTTCTCCGCCTCGGCTTTGTCACCCTGCAGGTTTTTGCTGTCAAGAGTTAAGACGTCGCTTTCGACTGACTGTATGAATGCATGTAGGCTGTGGTATTACTGTACATGAATCCAGAAGTTATTTGACTATTCCTGAATTGTACACATTTTACCTAAATTGCATACTTGTATATTTGTTTTATACCTACTTCCAAATTGGTAACTAATTAACAAATGTCTAAAGTGAATATATTTACCTACTTAGACATTATGATAAAATATTTATTTCACTGTTCATTCTAATTATTAAGTTGACCAACACGAATAGTAATAACTATCTACATTATCATAACTAATTAATATTAAAAATTATAATATCATAATGGATGAGTTTTAGGATTATTACATTACGGAAAGCAAAATTTTTGGTTAGGCTACGCACATTATACCATTAGATTAAGGCACATTGCAGTCAGTGGCGTGCACAACATTGAGGCATAAAAGCTCTGCTTACCCTAGTCAAAAGAGTTCAAGGCTTATTTTTCATCATGCCCTACTTGAAAATAGGTATCATGCCCTGCTTGAAAATAGGTATCTACCAGAAGGTCATATCTATCTAATCAATGCCTACCCTGGCTTTTCAGTAATTGACTTATAGCAGTAGCCGGTAGAGATGTAGCAATTTGTGATGTAGGCATATATGCTACAGGCACTGGGCACAGTTTACACAAAGCAATTTTATCCGTGCAGACTTGCAACTATTCACCAATGTGCCTTGAGCTAGTCAGTCTTTGTAACGCTTTATACTTTATACGTCTGATATAAGTAGGCAACAGTTAGAAAATTTAAAGCTTATAAAAAATACATACCTAATTCCAAATAATGGCCTTTCACAAGATAATTAACCAAAGTTGGTAGGCAAAAAGTACATTTACTTGTATACCTGTGTAGGTGCCATCTGTATACTTATTCCATGCTGCTAATTTTTAAACAGCCTTAGAAACTAATCTGATTTAGTTTGGAACACAAGTGTCTTTTCACTTAATAAAAATTTAAAAATCAACAGTGTGAACACACCTTTAGTCTTTAACTAAATATGTCAGTTTTTGATTAAACGTCATAACTTGGACAATATTTTGTTTATAGTAATTAACTGCTAGTCAGGTTTAGCTTCAGGCTGTCTTTCGCCGAAGCAATGTTTGTATGATGGGTCTTTGTATGAGTTTTCGTGTAAGACACTATGTGAACTGGTGCGACACTTTGTTAGGCAAAGTTCATAATCGTCGGCTATGGAGTGAAATAGCACGTTTTCTTCTGCAGAAAGCTTCGACAGCACAACTTCTAGCATACTTCTCTGAAAAAGAAAAACAAACAAATAGTAGAAAGTAATAAATTACTAGTAGTAAGTAAATTACTAGTCTATTTAGTCAAATCAACAACTTATTGTCAAATGTCAAATTTTCCGCTTAACATGGGTGATGTTACTACTCAGTGGCCGAACTTCTTTTATTAACAGAAATCTCAAGAGTGTGTAGTATGTTGTCCTAACCACTGAACTAATTCTGATAAAACAATTACAGATTCTTTTCTATGAGTAAATATTTTACTCTCACCACAAATGGATAGAAAACACATGTATATTTAAAGTTAATGTGTCTAATATTATAACTGCGAAAGTGTATTTTTTTATTGGTGAGACCTTAAATTACTCTGCAACAGCAGTACAGACTTTTACACTTGAGTCTTGACTTTTGCCTGGGTATAGTTGATTACTACGAAAGTGTCATACAAATTTTTATCCCTGAAAATAAAACAGCTCCCTTTTTTTAAAACTTAAATCCATGTAGACAAAGCTGCGGGCATTATCTAGATACGTACCTTGCTAGGGTCAAGACAGCAAGAAACACAGTACTCATAGATAACACAGCAGTTGTTTTCATGGCAGGATAAGCAACTATATCTATGAGTATGATCTGCATCTATGACACAACACCCATTTTTTGCCATGTCCATTCTCTGGCATACGTAACCTAGAGGATAAGAGTATTTCAGTTTTTATTTCAACAAAATGCTTGCTTGCTTGAAAAGCAAATTACAAAAGATTATTTATTAAGGGAAGTGTGGCCTAGTTGTAACAATAATTCATATCAGTCAATTGCAGTTCTTGTAAAGCAACATTGAGCTGAGTCAATTTGCAAATTTTTTCTTTTTGTTTCCTCTGTTCCTTGGATAGCATGTTAAGCCATTGGTCAGGTAAATAATTATCACTATTATCAATTATTAATTATTGTGACAAACATCTATCTCAAATCTACTGTTTACTATTTACATAATCTTTGATTGTATTAATACCCATTTTTTGAGGGCATACTTTTTTATAGATTTTATAAAATGTTCATGTACTTACAGAGCTGTATGTTATCTTTTTTGTAAATAAATATAAATTTACCTCTATCATCAACAAGTAACGATTTTCCCTGGACAGAGTTTCTGCAGATAGTGTCACTCGTCTCATTATGTTCTTGTAGCGTTCTCCACACAAATGGTTTCCTTTCAATAGACACATCTTGGGAAACCATGTTTCTGCTGTGCCCCTGTATACATTTAAATCATTTTAGGAAGCAAAAAATTAGGCATTCTGAACTAGATCAGGCCTGTGATTTAATTCATGTGGATTTTGGTCATTAAAATCCTGTGGGAACTATTTGATTTTCCTATCTTATCTTATAGGTAAACTTGCAGTAAAAAATGGCTCACCTCTCTCAATAAACTGACTATACAGTAGGTCAGCGAGGATGCAAATATGATGCCCAATACTAATCTTCTTCGGATAAACCGCAATAGAGCGGCATACCACATCTTATGATAAAGGAATTGAACACTTTTTCCGCGTCCCAATAACAACAATTATTCAAAGAATGAATTAATGGAATACATGACAACATGTTTTCATTCCTCACTCAGTGGGTTAGTAAACTAAACTTTCTCCATGACTTTCTGTGATGTTCTGGGAGGTACAAATTGCAGTAGGACAAGACGTTATTTATAAAGGTAAAAGGTTGAAGGTACTATTATAATAATAATGCTAGGACATCTACAGCCTCCGACAAAAAAACAGACAAGTTTTAATTAACACTGGTTCAGGCAAAACAGAATCGTAATTCCGTGGGCAAAAAGATGGTGTCACTACAAATAAGAAATATATTTTGTAAAAATACAATATTAATTATACTTTGACAATTGAAGACACTATATGTAGGGCTAGGGCAGAGACATCAAGACACTGTGCAAGACATGTTGCAAAGAGTATATAATCACTACGTTCTAGGCTTGCGCAAAAAAAATCGATATATCAAAATATCGATATTTTTTCAGAAAATAATCGATATAAATCAACGATATTTTTTCCGCGATATATCGAACTTTCGATATTTATTTTCGGATATCAAAATTCGTATCAAAATCGATATATTTTTTATAGCTATGCTGTCTGCCGTCACATTCGACCAATCCGATCTCGAATCGAATCGAAAAATTCGAAAAGCAGTAGCTATGCTCTGTGTCTATGGGTTTAGTTTGCTTCAAACACACAAAAATTGCCTACAGTCTATGGACCTGGTTGCCTGTTCTGTTTGTCTATGACAATGACTTATGACATGACACTGCTTGTTGGTTAGGTCGGTTGGTTGAAGGTCGATATTAATTGTTAATAATACGTACTACTACTACGTAATGTACGTAATTTATGTAGGTACTTATTCTGAATAATAAAACCGATCAAAACAGACAGCCAGATGTGTATTTACTTTCAAATCTCGAATATTTTCAATTTTGACAATGTTTAAAGATGATCGCTTATTGGGCAGAAAATATCGATATATCGATATATCGATATTTTTTTGTCGATATATATCGATACATTTGAAAAATATCGATACGATATATATCGATATTTTTTTTTCATTTGCCCATCCCTACTACGTTCTAACATGTTGTTTTTCAATTTTCATCACTTTTTCATTTTGTCCCCAGAGCAAGGAACATATTTACTACGGACTCGGAGAGCCCCAGAGACCAGAGTCCAGAGAGAATGTAATCATTACAGTGTTGCCAGCACGGTCATGTCAAAAGTTAACTGAAATCTGAAATAAATAAAAAACCTTTTAGTGTAAAAAGTAACCTTTCATTTTTTTCTAGTAGAAATGTACCTATTATAATTTCGGAAACTCAAGTTTAAAAACTTACTATACTATGTAGTAGTACCTTGGTAGGTAGGTACCTAGGTAATTAATAATTTTCTTGTAATTAGTCTGAAAAAGTAAGTAGTACACCGATTTCCTCGCCTTTGTTGTACCTACTTTCTGATTGGCATTGAAACGGAGTAGGGCTCAGCTATAGTATACTGTCGGTGGAGTTGGACGTTCATATTTTTTTTACAGAAAGACCTTGATGTGGTAAGCCTTGCACTAAAATATTTTACTCCGAATTTTAATACTTTTCGAGAAATAATTTTTTGAAATTCGCAAATTTTGACCACTTTTCACTATTTCTTACGACATTTGCCATAGATTACAGACTCATTGACGTTTAGTTGATGTACTAAAGTTTCGTTTTACGTATTGTAATCCGTTCCAAACATAAAAAGTAATACAAAATGTTAATAATCGAGTAATAATCATATTATTCAAACATAAAAACATTATTGAAAAAACGGAACGCGTGCGATGGCGCCAAATTGTTCAAATGATTTAAATTCAAATCTATGAGTCATCGTTTTACGCGCTTTTCATATGAAAGGTTATAAGGTTAAAAAAAAACGTTTAAAGGTTATAGGTATAATTAACTAAAAAGGTTTAAAGGTACCTAGGTTATTACATGTATAATTAGGTTATGATATGATTCACAAAACCGAATCAGCACACCCCGACTCCACGCAGTCTTGTCTGCCCTACCCCTAGTGTTTTTTTTAAGCGCGAAGCGAGTCTTCTGGCTTAGCCCATTGCAATTAAGAAATTAACCTCTTCCACTACCTTAAACAAAAGGTATAAAAGTAGGTATAATTAATTAAAAGGTATAAAGGTAAAACTAACCTCAAAATTTAAAAAAAATAATATCTCGGAAACTACTAAAATTCGGAACGTCTTACTTTGAGGGGGGGTATTTCCCCTCCCCCCCTTCCCCCTCCGCCACCGTCAGTATACTATAGCCCAACCCAGAATACAAACAAAACTTCACAAGGTGAAAGATCACAATAAAATGAGTCTAAATGAGTGTGAAAGAGAACGACGTGCTGAGTTGCACTAAGAATTATTAAGAACCACAGATGACAGTCACAGAGAACTTAAGTTTTGCGTTTTTTCAATTTCAATTTGGTTTTATACAAAAAAATTAGAATTAATTCTACAAAATCCGAAAAATCACCTAAAAGTAACCTTTTGAACAGTGTCACCTACCTGACGGAGTTAAAAAATAAAAATCACCAAAAAGGTTACAAAAGTAACCTTCTGGCAACGCTGAATTTATCAATTAAAATTAAATATTTAATGTCCCCTTTCGGGACAGGCAATATTATTTACAAAGGTAGGGCAGAGCACAGAACACTTAGACTCCTAGCGGAGTCTGGGGCAGAGACAAGTAACATAGACCACAGACCTATATAAACATACAGACAGAGACAAGACGTAACAAGTAACAACTTTTAATTTATTTTACGGCTCTGGATACAAGTCCTTTACCCTGTTACTTGTCTCTGAGCTGAATCAAAGAGAATATTACCATTTACCAATACGTTTTTGACCTGAGTAGTTTCTTTGGGCTGCTAGAGTATTTTCCACAGATATAATAAATAAGAGCAGACTTAAGGTGGAAGACAAGGGTCTGCCCGCGAAATTCAAATTTAATTTGGTTTTTCACAATTTGTAAACTAATACGACAAAGTAGGCTTATGGCATTCAAATTGCGCCCCTAGGAATATCATCTTCACAGGTTTATATAAAAATCTTTACTTGAAAGTGCCCAGTTTAAGAAATTAGTCAAAATAATGACTAATTTGTGAGTAACTCACGTCAAACTCATTACTTTGACTAATTTCTTAAACTGGACATTTCACACCAAAATCTTCTTCTGGTTTCTGGCATAAGGGGCCCCAATTTTTTAACGATAGTGTCCTTTTTAGATGTTTTAATAGCTCGGGGAATCTTGATTACTTGGGGTAATTCCGTATTTTTTAAAGAGAAAGTACAATTCTGTGTATGGCTCGTCAAAACTGTAACAAAAAGAATACAACAACACAACTTATTAAATCTCTATTTGTTTGAAAATAATATTAAAAATAATTAGAACAACGATAATATCTACAATAATTAACGATGAGAATTAAATAAAAGTTGTAAGGTTAGTTTGTTGCTATACAAAATTGTACTTATACCTTGTTTTAAAAAACAACTTATTTGAACCCGCTACAAACTTGACTCTAACCACTTTGTTTAAAGTAAAATGTTTCAGAATCTTATCATTTCTAGCCACTCTCTTTTTTTTAGTCCAAGCCATGTGTTCTGTAACCTCTATGAGACGCATCTTGTTTCTAGAACTTTGGACTACATTCTTGAAATCATCAAAATCATAAACATTGCCTTGTTTTTTTATTTTTCGCTCAATATTGCCATGCACAGAATCTGCCGTCATAAGCGTGTGTCCCTTTGTGAGGTAACTTAAAGTGATAGTTTCTATATTATATTCACTGGAATTAGCAATTGTGATTAAAGCTGTATAAAGTGTCCAATTTTTATATTGGGCAGTGCAATTGTCTGCCCAAATATGAAGGTGTTGACAATCTCTTTCTGCTCTTATAAAACTCAATATTGCATCAACTATATTATTAGCTTCACGTCCTGCTTGACCTTCATGCCAAACAACGCAAGTGGCTGAATCTTCTGAATCCTTATTAATAAGAGCAAATGTCAAATTAAAAGTGATAAGACGGCTTACAAAAACAGCTTCTTTGCTTTGTGGCATTATGGGCAGTAAAATGACTTTTTGTAAGTCCATAGAAAAATATTTTACGTGGGATGAATTTATCTGCATCGAATTGTTTTTGTACTCTTTAAGTTCGGATTTAGTTTTGTATTCTTCGTATTTTAGTTTAATTTCAGCGGGAATAAGAGATTCATCAATAAATGTTTTCTTTTCCTCAGAGTAAAGAACGCATTCGTCACATTTATCACCTCTTGGCATATTGAATGAAATTTCATCTTTTTCAATTCAACGATTTTCAAGTCAACGACCACGCACATCCCGTCCCGCACCCCGCTCCCTAACCACGCCCACACGCATCGACTTGCTGTGTTTTGAAAGGGAATCTTTAGTAATGTACATTAATTATTACACAGTTTCCCAATTTAAAATCCTAGTAAAAGCCAATCCCAAATTAAAAAACCTATTAAGTGTTTTTACAAATTCAAAAACACAGTAAGTCGAAATTCAAAACTCAAATACCTAGTATGAGCACCACTTACGAGGTATTTTATTTTGGAAATGTTACATGCTAGGATTTTGATTTTGTTTCGCAGTGTAGCAAGTGGAGTTACTAGGATTAATGTGTCATGTAACTTTGGTTCTTGACTGGATAGAAATACGGGTGATTTTGCAAAACACGCGGCTTAACATTCGAGGTAGACGGAGGGTGGACGCCCAGACCACTAGTCTTGGCATCGCTGTATCTACCAATTGAGGGCCAGATCCCCACGAAGGAAGTCATGGAACTCATCAACCACTGCGAAAAACAAGAGATAGACCTGATCATCTCCGCTGACAGCAACGCGCACCACACATTGTGGGGCAGCGTCAAAAATAATGCAAGAGGTGAGTCGTTGGCTTCTTTTCTACTAACAACTAACCTTAGCATTATAAACAAAGGTACAGAACCAACTTTTGTGTCCAGTAGATATCAAACAATAATCGACATTACACTAGCGTCGCAAAACATAATAGATCAAGTCAAAAACTGGCATGTGAGCAAGGAACCATCGTTGTCAGACCACTGCAGGATATGTTTTGAACTTGATCTAGCCAAAACACCAGAAGTACCTCGAAGAAATCCGAGGAGAACAAATAAGAAACACTACAAAACACTCATAACAAGACACATAGGACAGAGGGACACACCCAAGATCCAGGATGTGTCACAGATAGAAAACTATGTAAATGACCTAACGGGAAAAATAAGAGCATGCTACGAGGCAGCATGCCCTCTAAAGACACGAAAGACAAAACAAGAACCAAAACACAGTTGGTGGGGCCCGGACCTTGAAAAGAAAAGACAAAGGCTAAGGCACCTATTCAACAGAGCAAAAAACACCAGACAGGACTTGGACTGGGATAACTTCCAAAAAGCACAATCACAATACAAGAAACTTGTACGCAGCAAAGACGACAAATCATGGCAGGGTTTCTGCACTAACATAGAATCATACGACACGGCGACTAGAATTAGGAAAATTCTAGCCAACGAAAACAATCGCACACTAGGCACTTTGAAGAAAGCTGATGGTAGCTATACCAAAGACGACAAAGAGGTCAGTGAAACTCTCATACAAACACATTTCCCAGACAGTAGAATAGTAAACAGCCCAGACTGGACGGTTGATCCACAGGATACATCCTCAGAAGCAGACTGGGAAATAGCTAACAGAATAGTCACGCACGAGAAGGTACGATGGGCCATAGACTCGTTCCACCCCTTCAAATCAGCAGGAACAGATCAAATCTTCCCTGCCCTCCTGCAATGGGGGGCTACGGCGTTAACACCGTGGCTAGTGCAGATTTTTCAAGCATGTATAGCCTTTAAATACATACCAATCTCGTGGAGAGAAGTGAAAGTGGTTTTCCTGCCTAAACCAGGCAAGAATGATTATACCGAACCGAAGGCTTTCAGACCTATCAGCCTAACATCCTTCCTGCTGAAAACGCTGGAAAGACTCGGAGATCGCTTCCTGAGAGACGGAGCCCTAAGGACCTTACCAATACACCGAAACCAACATGCTTACAGCACCGGCAAGTCAACAGAGACGGCTCTCCACAACGTGGTAACGAAGATAGAGCACGATCTAGACAACAAACTATCAACACTAGGAGCCTTCATAGACATTGAAGGAGCCTTCGACAAAACCACCTTTAAAAGCATTGATAATGCTTTACAACGATACGAGGTACCCAAAACTTTAAGGCAATGGATAGGAGCCCTACTTGAAAAGAGGGTCATCCAAGTTGACATAAACGGTATAACAAAGGGCATAGTAGCCAAAGGGTGCCCACAAGGAGGAGTGCTATCTCCAATCCTATGGAACCTGGTCGTTGACAATCTGATAACAAAAATGAACAATAACGGATTCTACACCATAGGATACGCAGATGATATAACGATTCTGATAGGCGGCAAACACGAAAACACACTTTGTGCGATAATGCAAGATGCACTGAGACTCATAGAGAAATGGTGCAAAGACAATGAACTAACAGTGAACCCAAAAAAGACCGAACTAGTACTGTTCACAAACAAAAGGAAGCCAGATGTACCAAGAATGCCAACACTCTTTGGTACAAATCTAACACTATCAACAGAAGTTAAATATCTGGGGGTAACTCTAGATAGTAAGCTTAACTGGAAGAAACACATAGACACGAAAATACAAAAAACAACAATAATCCTAAATCAATGCAAGCGCATGATCGGGAAAACCTGGGGTCTAAAACCAAAGATAATGCTATGGCTGTATCTGACAGTGGTAAGAAGCTCATTAACATACGCGTCACTAGTATGGTGGCCCAGAACGCTTCAGACGACAACTCAACAGGAATTACAAAAATTCCAAAGACAAGCATGCCTAGCGATCACTAGCTGCATGAGTACCACCCCAACGGAAGCTTTAGAGGTAATACTGGGAATCCCTCCCCTACATCTTCACATAAAAGAAGAAGCTACCCTCGCAGCGCTAAGGATTAAGACTTATGGGCTGTGGAGAGATATAAACACAACACACACCCGGATACTATCAGGTGAGAACATGAAATGTCCAATGTTAGGATGGATCTGTGACAAAACACAAAAGGAACACATAATCAAGAAAGATTATGAGATCGACATCTCAGAAACCGGAACACACAGTACTAATATAAACAAGATAGACGTTTACACAGACGGGTCAAAAACTAGTCAAGGAACCGGTGCAGGAGTGCACTGTCCCGAGCTAAACATACATATCGCTCGCGCGCTCGGTAAGAATAACTCTGTTTTTCAAGCGGAGTGCGTCGGCATTACTGCGGCGGCCATGGCCATGGTCGACAGACAGGTAACGAACTTTCATATTAACATTCACAGTGACAGTCAGGCAATCCTACGAGCATTAGCTAAAAGCACGACGTCGTCCAAGCTCGTATTGGATTGCCACAACGCACTACAAACACTAACAAAATCAAACTTGGTATCACTCGGCTGGGTCAAAGGCCACAGCGGCAACATAGGTAACGACGCAGCCGACGAACTAGCCCGACGTGCCTCAAACCTGAAGGTAATGGGACCAGAACCGATCGTTCCAATACCATTCAGTGAGTACAAAACCTGGTTAAAACAACAAACAGTAGGTACACACGCCGAAATATGGGCAAACACCACTAATTGTAGACAAACAAAAGAGGCTATACCCAGCCCAAACCAACGCCTAACTAAGAAACTACTGAATCTAAACAGAGCTAAACTCAGGACGGCTGTAGGCATGATAACAGGACACTGTCCACTTAACAAACACTTTTATGTTCTAGGCATAACCGACAGCCCTCTGTGCAGAGCCTGCATGGAGAGCGAGGAGACGCCGAGACACGTACTACTTGAGTGTAGTGCTGTATCCACTCAACGAGAAGCCTACATTGGCTCCCCAGCAACACTTCCGGAAGTCCTCGCCGACCTGGGCGGCCTGCTTGGATTCTGGAGTGAGCTCGGCTGGCTGGAATGATCCGGCGGGGAGTCGCACCAGAGGTCTCACGCACAACGGGCAACCTTGCTTAAGTGCGGAAAAGCCCAGGGAAAGAAGAAGAAGAAGAAGAAGATTCGAGGTAGCGATGTTGCAAAAAATGGTCCCAAAAAAAAATGGCTCATACTTGGTCTTGGTTTGGGACAGCCGATATGCAATGACTACATTGTATTTAAGAGACATATGGCGTTTATTTACATTGGCGTTTGTTTACATTGTGTTGTCATATTTTTTTTGTGAAATTTTAAGGTTTAGTAGATAATATTTATTGAAATATAATGGTGAAGTGTTGTGTCCCCCTTTTCTACAACGCCTCTTACAGGAAAACCCCAGAAATAACGTTAAATCGGTAAGTAAATTTCATGCTATTCATGTAACTTTGAAATGTTTTCGTTTATCGCATCGTATCAAGGATAATGTTGCGGCGCGTCGGTTGCGTAGACCGTCGACGACGCCAGGGAACTTGTCCCGCAAAAGTTGACGGAAACGCTCGGGCCACGGAGTGAGCGGGCGGGCAAAAATCGGGACCCGTCCGCCGGTACTCGTCGATGTTGCACTGGTAGGCGTTCCGTCCTGTGCACCCCGGTCGTGCACCTCTACCGTGACAGTAGAGTTGTAGTAGTATGAAGACTTGAGGTTACTAGGTACTAGGAAATAAAAGAGTTATTTTCCGTACTAGTGCTGAGGGTTGACTGACTGGCGTTCGGTCTATCGGGCATATTTATACCTCAAAAATCATTACGTCAACGGAATATTCCCGAACGCCAATGAGTGCGACCACTCTGGGTCCCTTTATTTCACTTTAACTATAAATTTCTAGCAACTCATTAATTTTAAAACAAAAGTTGACACAAACACATAAATTTTACCTACTTCTAAAACGAACACATTTGTTTGACATATTTCTAGTAGGTTCTTAAATCTCGAATGCAGTTGAACAAAGACCATTCTATACCTTTTGTAATTGTTTTGTCGCCGGGCGCCTACGGCCGCTTGTAAAAAATCCCAACCCGGCGCGACGACGGCCACTTGAAAAACCCTTAATAAATTCTTAGGCTTAACAATTGGTCTGTATCTAGAATGTTCAACGCATTCGAGAACTAATTTTTAATCTAGTCGCCAACATTCTCCCCCTTGTGCGCAGCACCAATCTTCTGACATGGCGATGCTATCAGCACGACTGAAACGGAGTCGTCTCAGCACTCCTCCTCCTTCGTCTTCCTCTTTTGCTGTGTGAGTTGATTTACGTCCACATGACCATTCCTGCTTGTCTGTCAGTGCGGAAGCTCCACTATTGTCTACTTGTTTGTTCAAGAATTGTGCCATCAACACAAGATCAGCTGATTCTTCATCTTCACTTGCATCAGCGTAGCCATACCAACGGTACTTAACGTATGCTGGTAACTTCTCAATAATTTCTCTCATTGTTACTGTATGGCACAAGTACTGAGATTTCTGAAGAGTTTGTCTGGCTGAGATCCAATTGTGTATGTCACTCGCAAAGGTACAAATGTCTTGAGTCATTGCTGCAATCTGAAGGAATGCCTTATTTCTGACTTGTTCTTTCATACCAAGTGAACCTGTTCTTCCATCGCGACGCTGAAGAGCTTTCGTAACTTGATCTGGAGTGGCGTCTGAATATAAAAAGTTCTTGGCAGCTTTTCCCACCGCTCCTTTTATGGCTCTTCGAAATCTTATCATATTCTGCGTCTCTTCCAATGGACGTGTCTTGATACATTTCTGAACTTGCGATCTTCTGTCTGCAAATTCATTATCCAAATTGTACTCCGAAACTGAATCTTCAGTTCTCTGTTCTTCAAGTTCAGCACCTTCAAGCTTCTGGACCTGGATCGTATTCATCAGGGACTGTTCGGTCTTCACGATCATTTCCTTTTCTTTCTTTCCGTCCTTTCCTTGAAGGTCTAATTCTGGAAGGATGTTTTGTTTCATATCTTCCATGGGTGACGTCTGGATGCAGTTCTGAACATGTGATGTTCTATCTTCTTGTTCTTCATCCAGACGTTCTTCTGAAGCTAAAGCTTCCATTTTCTGTTTCTCGAGTCCGATTCGTACCAGATTAGCTTCTGCTTCGATGCGCTGCAGCTCTAACCGAGCAAGCTTTTCTCTTATTTCTAATTCACGCAATCTGGCAGATCTCGAGGTTCGAACTGGCTTGACTGTCGTACGGATAGAACCTCCTGGTGTTTGAGTCGCCAGGGAACTGATCTGGTTCTTCCGCTCAGTCATGTTCAGTTGTTTGAGTCGATCACCCGTTTCTATCGACCTCGTCTTCGTCTCGCTGTGTTCTGTCACGGTGGTTCCTGGAGATTCCATAATTGAAGTTTTCAAAATATTCGATGCTGTAGCTTCCAAATTCACAAGTGATGTGAACCCCTCTGATCTGGTGCGCTCGTTCAATTCAATGCGCTGCAATCTGCGAGGCACTTGAGCTTGCACCCGGGAACACACCCTTTTCTTCTGGAACCTAGTGAGTCTCTAGGTTCCCGTTCGTAGCTTCAGCTTTCAGAAATCTTCAATTCTTCCAGTAATTCCCGTTCGGTATCCGGCTCGAAGGAACATCTCTTGCGGCGCGTCGGTTGCGTAGACCCTCGACGACGCCAGGGATCTTGTCCCGCAAAAGTTGACGGAAACGCTCGGGCCACGGAGTGAGCGGGCGGACAAAAATCGGGACCCGTCCGCCGGTACTCGCCGATGTTGCGCTGGTAGGCGTTCCGTCCCGTGCACCCCGGTCGTGCACCTCTACCGTGACAGTAGAGTAGTAGTAGTGTGAAGACTTGAGGTTACTAAGTACTAAGAAATAAAAGAGTTATTTTCCGTACTAGTGCTGAGGATTGACTGACTGGCGTTCGGTCTATCGGGCATATTTATACCTCAAAAATCATTACGTCAACGGAATATTCCCGAACGCCAATGAGTGCGACCACTCTGGGTCCCTTTATTTCACTTTAACTATAAACTAGCAACTCATTAATTTTAAAACAAAAGTTGACACAAACACATAAATTTTACCTACTTCTAAAACGAACACATTTGTTTGACATATTTCTAGTAGGTTCTTAAATCTCGAATGCAGTTGAACAAAGATCATTCTATACCTTTTGTAATTGTTTTGTCGCCGGGCGCCTACGGCCGCTTGTAAAAAATCCCAACCCGGCGCGACGACGGCCACTTGAAAAACCCTTAATAAATTCTTAGGCTTAACAATTGGTCTGTATCTAGAATGTTCAACGCATTCGAGAACTAATTTTTAATCTAGTCGCCAACAGATAAGATATTAATTATAGTTGTTATGACAAAATATGTAGCCATTTAAACTATAATATTATGGTTTTCGGTAGAAATACATGTTTTATGCATAGATTTAGTATTGGGTTCGCGCGCTTCACCTAGATATCTACCATTACCGCCCTTCCTAAAAAGTAAAAACAATTAGCTCATTTAATGCGGCAACTTAAATTTCGTAGTGTGTATTGACTATTCGAAAAGATACTGGTGTGCGTGACAATAGTGTTGTCAACTTCTAAACTTTTACCCGATTAATTGGAAAAAATGTGTTATGCACTTACTTTGGTACTAATATGAAAGTATATAATATCTGCAATTCATAACTTCGAAAATTTAGAAACTTATAATGTCAAGCTATAATAAATTTAAAATTAAGGGGAATAAAAAATGTGTTAAATATTAGGATGATTATAGAAACAACTTGTTTATGAAATAAAAGTCTTAACTTTATTAATAGATGAAATTTATGTTAATTAAATATCTAAAATTATACATTTGAACAATACCGGTGACCTATCATTTCATAAAAAAACAAATGACAAATTTTCATTTCACAATCAACGTTTGTCAAAATTATGAATCAAAAATTCATCTTTATACGAACAACTGGTTCTATACCTAAATTATTTTTTTGACAATTTTTTTGCAAATTGTAATCTCGCAAAACATTATTTGCCAAACAAATCATTTATTATTTACATTAATTATTATTACTGGCCTAGATACTGACTCTCAAAAATATCATGACTTGATAGATTTCTTTATAATTAAGAATATTTCCCCGAGATACTTAGATATTGAAGAAAATATGATATGAATTCGGACCACTTCCAGATATATTTAATAATCAATAAACATAACATTGTATTGAAAGAATCCAAACTTACTCTAGTGAATAAGAATACAGACTGAAGGAGCTTTAAAATAGAGCTAGACAGTTTTATAAAGTTAAAGGTCCCTTAATAATATCCAGATCAACTTGATATGAAACTAGACAAATTCATAACGGACATACAACGGTCGGCCTGGAACAATACACCACCGATTAAAAAATGGAGTGAGGAAAACACCTATCCTAAGGAAATTATTGAAAAGAAAAAAGTGGCACGTCTCTAGATCACCACAAGACAAAAAGATACTAAACAATCTCACCAAAACAATCCGGAAAGCAATCAAAGTAATAAGTGCTATCCCAATTCTGTGTAATTATAGTTTTTGAATTCATTATAAACATACTAGCTGATGCCCGCGACTTTGTCTACGTGGTTTAAGTTTTTTTATTACGGCGGGAATTAATTTTCCGGCATAAAGAGTAGCCTATGTCACTCTCGGTCCTCAACTATACCCATGGAAAAAATCACGTCGATCCGTTGTTCCGTTACGTCGTGATTGAAGGACAGCTTGGTTGTCTATGGTCCTAAAATATATCCAAGAACCTTCTCACAAGCTATACATATCTGATGCAAAAAACCGCATCTCAATCGGCCCAGTACTTTTTGAGAAAAATGGTAACATATTGAAAAATTAAAATCATAGACTACAGTTCAGCTTGGTTGTCTATGGTCCTAAAATATATCTAAAAACCTTCTCATAGCTTCTTCTAAAGCTAAGCGATTACTCCGCCAATTATGAATCAATTTTGATAATTCTTTTTTGTTTGATAGATCATATTTCAGAGGTGGTCCATATAAATTTGGTGAAGATGTGATGAATATCTTCAGACATGGTGAACGGAACTCCTCAATGGATAAGAGTAAATTGCTCGCGATCAGTGTAATAGCTTAGTAAACAGTAGGTTTTTAACCAGACATCCATACTAATATAATAAATGCGAAAGTGTGTCTGTCTGCCTGTCTGCTACGCTTTCACGACCCATATATGCAACCGATTTTGATTAAATTTGGTACAAAGATAGGTTGTATCCCGGGGAAAGACATGCAACTTTTTTATCCCTGAAAAATCAAAGGTTCCCGCGGTAATCAAAAAATGTATCTGTTCAACCGATTTTAATGAAATTTAGTAAAGGGATAGGTTGTATCCCGGGGAAGGACTTAGGCCACTTTTCATCCCGGAAAATTTGAGAGTTTCCGCGGGAATCGAAAACCTTATTCCACGCGGACGAAGTTGCGGGCATCATCTAGTAGCCGTAACCACTAAAAATTGTAAAATATAAAAAATTATAAAATAAATAAAACTTCAATAACCACAAACACTAAAAAAATCTCGTATCTATATACATCAAAATCAATTGCAGTTCGTTTGTCTCGCTAAAACTCGAGAACAGCTGGGCCGATTTAGCTGATTTTGGTTTTGAAATGTTTGTCCAGTGAGCCCAGCATGCGCACGTAGAGATATGTCTCTCTAATTTTGTCGCTCTCTTTTCTCTGTCTATCAATATGGATCAGAAAGAGAAAAGAGAGCGACAAAAGTAGAGAGACATATCTCTACGCGCGCATCCTAGCCCTGCAGGGAAGGTTTAAATGGTGAGAAAATATGGAAAAATTGCGAGAAAGTTAGTAAAAACAACAATTTCATTTTCTTATATATTTTGTCGTTAGGATAGGTGATACGAAGTACACTGGGTCATCTAGTATTTTCATACATTACCATTTATTTTGTAAAAACTTTTTATAGTTTGTTTGTAAATTATAAAAGTACACTTATTACAATAAATTGAGTTCTATTATTCAATGTTATTAATAATTATCGTAGACAAAAAGGTATGTCCAATTATTCAGAGCGACTTATAGCGGATCGGCGCAGTCGCTGCGCTCGGGAGATAGTGCATTCCATCGCGTCTACCAAGGCTTTAGCAACATTGGATTCTTGGCAGACTGTCTGTTTTTGTTCTTGTATAAACCTAACTATAAAATCAGCCTTGTAGAAATAAGTCCAAAAAGTTAATTTTTCAACACATTACGTGGGTGGTAGACCTTAGATGGCAACGCTTCCGAGGCGGCAGACTATCATTATCCTTTATATTTAGGTATCCTTGTTCACTGTAAGAAGTTTCAGTCTTGTAGGTATAATACATTTACGTATTATTTATTTACAGGTTTCAAAAATTGTTATTAATGTTTGCAACACTAAAAGCTTGGCAGACTTTCACTTTCATTATTTACACGGTATAAACATTGCTTGACAGAAAAATTAGCTTTGTAGGAATGGGTGCAAAATTTCGGTCGCTGCCTCCCGGACATGAACGATGATTGGCACTCGTTTTTAGATGTGATAGCGATGTGATCACACTGTTTTACATTTCACTATGGACTCTGCAACAGTGCAGATCTTCGGTGATAAAGAGCTTAAACGTAAACTCATTCAGTCTGTGAGTTCAGTTAAAAAGAAAATCAAATCATTAAATGAGGGTAAAGCGGAATTAACATCAAGCTTACAGGAAACCTTTCAACCAATCACACAACCTTTAAACAATTTATTGAATCAGATTAATACTTCAAAAGATGATAAAACGCTATTTGATGAGAAAAAGTTAAAGAAGCTGATTCAAGGAAAGGTGAAGCAAGAAATTAAAAAACCTACTAGCAAACAACACGGTGATGATGATGATGATGATGATGATGATGAGCAAGAAGGATATAGCGATATTGACGATGAAGAGTATGAAGATGCTGATGAATCGTTTGATTCCTCCTCCAACATCGCATCACTTCAGTCTAAACTATCCGAGAATGTTGGTATATCTACATGGATACGTCTTTATTTAGACAATTTCATTGTAAATAATATCAAAAAAGTGCCTATGGTGTTTACACCTCACCACAAGAATTGCGAGTGGGTGATAGCACTATTGAATTCGATAAAAATCATCTTATTATAAAAAATCAAAAGTTTAGCTTAACAACCGGTTTGATGGAACTGCTATTCAAAAAAGAACCTGATAGCGATTTAATTCAACCGGCGGACAGTGATACCTACCGTAAAATTATAATGTTGACAAACGCGCACAGACGCAATTTTTCGCCAGAAGGTCAAATACAGGGCGATAAAAGTGTCAAGTATACTCAATATGTAAAGCGGCTAAATCACCCATCACAGCGTTCTACTAACACCGCTGCCACCACCACCACCAAAACAGAAACTGTTAAAACTGGGGGATATATTAAACATCAGCCATCAGGAACAGCAAACAGATCAGATGAAACAGGTCTGTTGGATTCAGATCTGTTTACACCGATAACAGACCCGTTATTAACCAGTTCAAACTCTAGCAGTAATAAATCAACGCTACTAATGAAGAGTTACTATCCTAATACAGATTTCGTGTATTGGGACGATCCCAATGAACTTATTGATCGATTACGACTGCTTATCGCTTCCCAAAATGCCGGTAATAATAATCCTAATAATGAGATTATTGCCATATTGGAAGAATTGACGGAAGCCAATATAATTAACATGCCCTGTCAACTTTCAAGCATATTAAAAGTGTAACGTCATTGTAACAATGCCTATCGATAAGTTCGGACGTTACCTGCATGATAATCTTCATCTACAAAAACACGGCTGTTACCCGCATGATAATCATTATCTACAAAAACATCAACTGCTCAAGGTTATGAAAAATCAGGTTGACTGTGAAAATCGATTATTAAGAAACGTTAACAAAGGCATTCTAAAAAATGATGTGGTAATTAAAGCTCAACTTGATGAGGGATTGGTTAACTGTTTGTCTAAAATAAAAAAACTCGCTCAAGGTGTTGAAGAAATATCAACGAAAATTCCAACTACTTCCATCAAACCTGCTGCTGCTGCAAGTGGAATCATCAGCAAACCGGCTACTCCTCCTGCTGCTGCTGCCATTCATAAAAAACCCATCAAACCTATTACCCCCGCTATCGTTAAACCGCACACCGCATCAAAGCCTACAACTGGTGTTAAACCACCACCGCCGTCGCCACATACTACATCAAAGCCTACGACAGCTGTTAAACCGCCATCGTCCACCAAACCTGCAGCATCAAAGTTGAAAAGCCCAGAGGAGAAAGCTTCAGGCGGTAAAAAAAGAAAAACAACGATATGAGCAAGTGGACAGTCGTTCAAGAAATTCACAAAAATGCCCGCAAAAATTTTCCTCGCAGACGTTTCATTCAAAAAGGGATTGATGATACTTGGCAAATAGATTTGATTGATATGCAAAAGTATTCCAAATATAATAGTGGATTTAAGTATATTTTAGCATGTATTGACACGTTTTCCAAGTATGTCTGGGCTGAACCGATAAAGAGTAAATCAGGCGCTGATGTAACACGAGCCATGCACAAGCTGTTAAACAACGATCAAAATCGCCAGCCTAAGAATATTCACTCAGATGATGAAGGCGAGTTCTTTAATGGAAAGTTTCAAGCTCTAATGCATAAATTTAATATAAACCATTACTCTACATATAGTGTGATGAAGGCTTCTATTGTGGAAAGATTTATTAGTACTATAAAGAATTGGCTTTGGCAGCGATTCGCATACAATGGTAATGGTAAATGGTTTACAAATGGGTTGGTAAAGAACTCCATGAGATAATTAATAAATATAATAATAAAGTACATCGTACTATTGGTATTGCTCCCGCAGCTGTGAATAAAGCCAATGCTAATCAACTATTATCAAGTGTTTACAACCATATCAAAGTACGAGCTAAAGCGAAATATGCCTGCGGCGATTATGTACACATCAGCAAGTATAAATCCACTTTTTCCAAAGGATACACTGGAAACTGGAGCTCGGAAATTTTTCAAGTTGTTAAAGTGAATAACACCAATCCAGTAACATATCAATTACAAGATGATGAGCAGAAACCGATCTTGGGAGGATTTTATGAATATGAATTGCAAAAAGTTAAATATCCCGATGTATACTTGGTGGAAAAAGTGTTGAAAAGGAAAGTGATAAAGTTCTAGTTAAATGGTTTGGTTTGAATTCAACTAGTTGGATTAATAAAGAAAACAAGATAAATTAAAATTGAGTTTTTTTATTTACACACACACACATGTCCTACCTATACAAGTTATAATGATTATACCATATAAAAACTAGCTCAATTAATAAGGTATGCAATATCATTTCGAATACATACACACATAATATTTGTTGCAGCAAAATAAAAAACTTACTAGCTAACACAATATTATATACAGTTGAGTTTTTATTTTAATTCTTACACACATGTTCTATACAACATATCTCCTGGGGTAATTGGCTGGTTTCATAGTTACTTGCATGGGCGCCGGCAGCGTGTGCGAGTTCAAGATTCATTTTCTGAATGGTCGACTGTTAAGGCTGGTGTCCCGCAAGGTGGCGTGTTGTCTCCTCTTTTGTTCTCTATCTTCATCAACTCGATTTGCTCCCACATTACTTCTCCCTACCACCTGTATGCAGACGATTTACAAATCTACTCCCAATGTAAGGTGGCGGATCTACCTGATACAATTAGGTTGGTCAATGAAAATCTTTTACGCATTTCTAATTGGAGTAACTCATTTGGGCTTAAAGTTAATCCAAAGAAGACCCAAGTTATAATCATTGGAAGTTCAAAATTAATTTCCCGTATAACTTTGTCGCAGCTTCCACCAGTCATATTCGATGGGACTCTTATCCCCTACAGTGATAAAGTGAAAAATTTGGGCATTATCTTTGACCAAACATTATCTTGGATGCCGCAAATGAGTGAGCTAAGTAGAAAGATGTTTGGTGCACTTGGTTCTCTACGTAGATTGCGTAATGTCCTTCCCATTCCTACTTAAATAGCGCTGGCTCAGTCTCTTCTTCTACCGATTCTTGACTATGCGGACACTTGTTATCTTGATCTCACTGAGGAGCAACTAAATAAACTTGAGCGGCTTCAAAATTACTGCATAAGGTTCATATTTGGCTTGCGAAAGTATGACCACGTTTCCGAGTTCCGCCGTAAGCTCAAGTGACTCCCGATTCGCCTTCGCAGGAATAGTCACATTCTTCACCTTCTTTACTGCGTTCTGTTCAATCCCATCACACCTCACTACTTAAAAGATCGATTTAAGTATATATGTAATTTACACTCTTTTTCCCTCCGTTCTCAAAATAATCTTTTATTAAGTACTCCTAGTCACTCAACTTCTTTCTATCAAAATTCTTTTACGGTAACTGCTATACGGCTTTGGAACGTTCTTCCTTTGGATATTAAGCTATCTCAATCTCTTCCTATCTTCAAAACTAAATTGAAACAACATTATCTATCATTATAATTTATTTATTCATCTGTCGTCTATTATCTATTACTTCTATACTGTGTATTTATCCTATATATTTTTACATTGTTTTTATGCTTATAATATTTATTTATTAGTATTATGTCTCAGTACACCCCTCCCGCTTTCTTAAAAGTTTCCTCTGCCCTAAGGTTGCCTGGAAGAGATCGCTGTTTAAGCGATAAGGCCGCCTGTTGTGCCCTATCTATTAATATGATTGTTTTTTATCTATTCATTTCTTTGTGTACAATAAAGTATATTTTACTTTTACTTTTACTTTACTTTACAAGTTATAATGATTATCTATATATATAAAAATGAAACCCGTTTTCCTTGGTCACGGCATCACGCGTGAATGGCTGGACCGATTTCACTAATTCTTTTTTTGTTGTATTTGTTATTATTAGGAGAAGGTTCTTACGGAAAAAAATATTAAGAAAATCTCTCAGAAATATTTTTGCATACTAAGGCGGTACGAAGTTCGCCGGGTCAGCTAGTATCGTATAAAACTAGCTCAATTAATAAGGTAGGTATACAATACCATTTCGAATACACACACACATAAATTGTTGCAGCAAAATAAAAAAACTTACTAGCTAACACAATATCATATATAGATATACAATAACATTTCTAATAGTACACAATTAAAAAAAGGGATTTCAACATTTAAAAACAATGTTTTATCACTCAATTTTCATATACTGACTTTAAATACTTAAATTTAATTGAGTAGTTGTTGTTATGTGAATTAGAAAGTTCTAGGTTTTTTTTCAACCTCCCTTATATAGTTTTCGTAAAAAGCAGCGAAGCATTGCACCTCCACACCGCTACAATGGCAGGATTTTGGTGGTTTGCCGGATTTTGATGAAAATTTGCCAACATATGCGATATTATGTCTATCGCATTTGTTATTTTTGTTTAAATGTTCCAAGTTAAAATCATCAATAATTTTTTCCACCTTGGGGCATTTGAAATCCTCTAAATTTACATGGAGAAATTCCAAATCATTGAGAAGTAGTTTCTCAACTGTACCCCCCTTGTACGCCCACACAAACTCTTTGTTTGGGTCCAAATTTCAATCAAATCTAGGTATTCAATGTCAGTATTGTGATTTTTTAAAATCATACCATGTACGTGGTTGGTAACATAATCTAATTGTTTTACTCTTATATCGATACGGTAATAGCCATGTAGGCAATTTTATATGGTATAGTTGTAAGTTTTTAGTTACCAAGTCGTATATGGCGACTTCTTTATAAAACATTCTTTTTAAATGTTGAAATCCATCAATATCAATTATAAATCTTACGCTAGCCATAGTTATTATTTTTTTAAAGTCCACAACACAGAGTTCACAACGCACTAATCGCTTTCAGCGGGGAAGAAAAATCTCTAATTTAGTTCGCAAATAGCAACAGAAAATTTAGTTCGCAAATGCATAAAAAATCACCAGGATATTTTTTCACAACGTCAGTAAATCCATACTGAAGGAGTCCAAAACAAAAGAAATTGCCTCCACCAAAGTGTGAGCTAGCCGCACGTTATAAATTGAGTGCGCGAGAAACTCTGATGATACATATCAGTGGAAAAAACATATCTCTTTTTTATTCAATTATAAATAATTGATTCTTGCCCCATCGGTGTCACATGATAACCCCCCGCTTTTCTTATCATATGTAACAACTGACGGCCGCATGGAAATAACAAAATACATATCAGTGGAAAAAAACATATCTCTTTTTTATTCAATTATAAAAATATTTGATTCTTGCTCCATCGGTGTCACATGATAACCTCCCCGCTTTTCTTATCATATTGTAACGAGCGAGGAGCGGGGAGCGTGAGAAAGGGGTAGCAGTGAGTAGTAAAGGTGGGGAGAGGAGAGGAGAGGAGAGGTGAGGGAGAGGAGAGGAGAGGAGAGGTGGCTGGTAGAAAGTGACTTTGCTCCTTTATATAGTAACATTACTCTATGGTAATGGCCATACATCTAATGGCTCTATGACCCGCGCTCTGGGTTGGTTCCTTGTTTTTTGTCTGACACGAACTACGAAGCAGGAGAGACAAGTAACTTGGCTAACTGCGAAGCAGCAAGCAGAAATGATTGGTATTTTGTTGTAAATTATTGTGGAGAGTGAAATAAAAGTTGCAGTTGATTCTGTTTATAAATTTACGTCTTTCATTTTTGACTGTTCGTAACAATATGTAGCGGACTACACACAGAAATAGATAAACATATCTCTTTTATTTTTAATGATTCTCGTCGACGTCATACATTATAAAAATAATTGATTCTTGCTCCATCGGTGTCACATGATAACCTCCCCCGCTTTTCTTATCATATGTAGCGGACCACACACACAGAAATAGATAAACATATCTCTTTTTTTTTTTTGGAATAAGGCGAAATCTTTTAGGTTTTTAATCTGAGGGAAGAGGTCTCCTCTTCAATCTGTAATAATAATACCACAGGTGAGCGAAATGAGTATAATAGAGCCTTTCTAGTTATGGTTCATTTTTGGTAACCATAAACCGTCTTTGAGCGAAAGGCCCATCCGTATTTCGCGGGCGGGCAGACTTTCACTTTTGACATATCAACGAAGAGCCCTTCACCCGCCTAATACTGAATCAGCCTTTCTGGCGATAGTTACAAAAAGTGCAGCTATCTCTTATAATATTGAGATAAGTGCCGCCATTTTTGATTTATCGAAGTATAGCAAGCCTGCTTTGTGTAATTTTTATGATTATGATGAGTTTATATGTATGTGTGTAAATTGCTCCTAAAGTTTAGCTAGTCTTAGTCTGATTAGTTTTAATGTTTGCTCTAAGAATAAGTATATAGCGTGAAAAAAAAACGTTTCAGTTGATTTTGAAGAGGTTAATTTTTTTTGTTCCAATTTATGCATATTGTTTTTGCGTTGCAATAAATAACTGTGGTTATCGTTATAATTTGTGGTTGCGTTATAAACGCATTGGCGGTTCCTCTGGTGCTGCAAATGTTCATGGGCGGCGGTAATCACTTACCATGACCCGTCTGCTCGTTTGCTCGCTATACATATTAAAAATATATATATATATGTTGTTTTATTTTTAGTTTATATTCGAAATTTAAATTCTAAAAAATAATATTTCTAAAATAGGCCTATTTTTAACCGACTTCCAAAAAAGGAGGAGGTTCGGCGCGTATTGAATGATGAATTCATATTGTAGGTGTCAAGCAACGACTTCATACTTAAACCCAATTCCCAACTCCTCAACCCTGATGCTGCAGGGTACAGAACTCCTTAAACATAGTGATTTAGGATTTTTAATGGTGAATTCAGATTGTAGGTGTCAGGCAACGACTTCATACTTAAAACCAAGTGCTAACTCCTCAACTCTGATGCTGCAGGGTACTGCACTCCTAAGCCGTGGGGATTTAGAGTAGGTACCTACACTAAAAAGTTAAAAATAAAAATTCTGTCCAAAAAACCTACTTCCAAAGCCACTGTAAAGTAAAAAGTAATTTTGATTTCTACACACTATGTTGAAGTCGGGCGAGTATAACAAAGATACAGATAGTTGACGCATCCGGCTTTGGAAAGAATTTTTATTGCATACAGTTTGTAATATATATGTACGCCTCTGACTATATTAAGGCTTCGTGTACGTCCGAAATAGATTAGGCTTCCAGGGTTAAGTACCTATCATAACTCATAAGATTTTCCCAAAGTAAAACAAAGATACCTTACCTCAAACGGGTTCATAAATTTAGTGGATATTATTTAAAAAATTGACTTTCATACAAACTTTCATCCCCTATATAACTAATTCCAAAAGTCGATTGAAGTGACTGCCTACGTCTTAAACGGAACAGCTGTTCCTTTCTTTCCTTCCTTTTGATTCTTTATTTTTATAATTTGAATTGGTCAGGGCAAACGTTTTTTTTTATATTTAAAGATAAACACAAAATCATAATTAAAAAATTTAATTTCTTAACAATAAATAATATAGTGCACTAGTGTGTGCGCAAACAGTCAGGTGCAGTCCCTGTTCCTTAACTCTCATAGTCTGATGGGATGGAAAATCCGACACGACCGGAGAGAGATCAAGCGCAGGACCAACGGCTTTACGTCCTCTCCGAGACACTGAGGTGAAACACCACTAACTTCCAAACTCCGGGCTAGAACTGAGAATTTCTTGTCAGAAAAACCTATTCCTTGATTATGGCCCGACCCGAGACTTGAACCCGGGACCTCGTCATCCGCAGTCGAACATGCTAACAACTAGACCAATGAGACAGTCAACAACTTCTTAACATTATAATAATTCGCATAACATAAACTTTGGTTGTCATTAAATTTTTAACGGACTCAAAATGGAGGACATTCTCTCTGGTTAGCTCGGCGTATACCGATTTTGTTTAAAATAAATTCTTCTCCAATATTTTCACCTCGTTTTACATTTAAGCATGTGAAGTGGCCAGTCTAGCGTCTGAAAAATAAAAAAATATTTTGTTTTGTACTAAGTTAATTTAAAAACAACAGAGAGAGGTTTTTCTAAATTTGAATAACTAAGTAGCTAAGTATATACACATTATGCTCAGCTACTATAATATTTACGAAAAATAATTATAACTTTGTGGAATGCTTCTTTTGTAATAAAGATAAGCGAGTACGATATAGGTACAATCAAAGTATTTTTATTCTAATGGTTAGCTTTTGATTGCTATCTGAAATTTTTGTTTTTTTTTTATTTTTAAATATATAGGCTAGCGCTTGGCTGCAATCAGACTTGCATGCAAGAGGTGATGCAGCCTATCTGAAATAATGTATTTATGTAGTGAGTGGCAGTCTTGGAAGCGGAAGGGATATCATAGTCGTGCCTACAAGGGAAAATAAACAGGATGGGACAAATAAATCAAATAAATTATTTATAAACAAATTTATCAAATAAATTATTTATCCCATCCTGTTTACATTAATTTAATAACCAATTTAGATTGAAGACTCAAAAGCTCATATTGAAATTTTATCAAAGTAAAGTTTTGAAATAAGTATATAAGGCTTCCAAAAGTCAATGAAGGCCCTTTTAACTCTACCCACATTTTTATAAAATTACCTGACACTTAGTTGAACAATAATATACGTTGTAACATGCAATGCACTTATTTCTTGTGGTGGTACCGCAAATTTTGCAAGTACCACTGGCAATAAATACTGCTTCGGGATTCATTGAAGTTACATGAGCAATTTCTGGAGTAAACTCTTGATTGTCCGTACATTGCGGGTAGACCTGAAAATAATTCAGATTTCGTTACAAAATGTATAATAATTGTGGACAGTAGTAATTGTATGTACCTACTTATATTATGTATTATTTATAAACTGTATTCTTGACTGAATTGATTCACATACCTCATAAAACCAAATAAGAAGAGGAATAATTAAAATTTGATTAAACTTTGATTATCATTAATCAAAGATATTGAAACCTTAGAGTGAAATAGTACTATTCAGTCGAGCTGCATGCGGAAGGCCTGTGATTTTGTGGCTTTCATTTTCATTTTACTTCAAAATTATTGTTTCGTTGTAAATGGAACACAACCACCCAAGCTCAAACTGTATGCAAACAATAAGGGACTGCAATATTGAGGGATGCAAACATTAAACCCATAAATACCTACTTGCACCCCCGCCCAACCTGCAACGCAAGAGGTTGACACATTTCCTGTGAATCTCTTTGTTCGCCATTATAACTTATCATTGTGCAATATTGTTAATTTAAATACAATATAATAGTATTATCATACGGGATGTCACTGCATTAATCAGTAATGATAAGCCATCCGACCCGGTAGAACATCATGAGCACAAAGCCCTGATTTCTGAAGTCTGAACGAACGGTGACGTTATCGCTAGGCGCCTGCGGTCCGAGGCGGTAACGTCAGAACCGGCATAGACCCGAAGCCTTGATGTCAACGCTACTCACCGCTAGGTGGCGCCAATACGAAAAGTGGTCAAAAACGGGCAATAATTAGCTACAGTCGTACGCGGAAGGACCTGGGAACCCACCGCATTATCATTCCAAGAAAACTCCTATGATTAATGGAATGGGGTCACGACCCACAGCAATGAGGAATACGACGCAGAGAGAGATGGATTACTCTGACAAAGTTGAATTCGGTACATAACAAAGATAGGTCTAGTCATGGTCTAGTCTTATACTATAAAATAATAATTTTGAATTTGAATTACCGTATCAGTGGTTAGCAATGCACTCAAAACTGGACTTCCAAAACCACTGTCTCTGGATTCTGATCTTGATAATAATGATGGGTGATATTCATTATTTTCGAATTCCTTATGGGTTTGCCTTTCACCGGGACACGATAAGTTAGGATTATTAATCATTGGTTGCACTATTGATTTGACACTTTCTGCATTTGATATAATTTGAAGTTGATTTGGACTGTAGCAACTGTGATTATTTTCTTGGATCAAATTCTGCGTAGATACAATCTGCGAAGGTGGGACCCATGTATTGCTTGTAGACACCGTAGTAGGACTTTCAATTTCTTTTGTCTTTTGTCTTTTATTTGTTCGATTATGATTACTTGATTCAATATCATTTAGTACATTTGCAATTGCCGCATCGATACTTATACTGATTTTGCTACCAGGCGGACCAGTTGAAAATAGACATATACTGTTGTCATTTTTGGCAAGAGTTTTCTCATTCGCATTCGATTTGGTAATGCTGTTTGATGCTGATGACGCGGATAGTTCGGGAACTTTTTCTCTTGGAACTGGGTGTCTAGTACCATTATATTTGGTGGGACTACATGATTTATTAGGTTCAGGCAGAATGGATGGCACGAGGAAACTTGCTGATGGTGGTTGTACTGGTAGATCCGATGGTACAAGTGAAACTGATGCCAGTCTACTCTTTTGCTGTCGGATGTTCTTTGAGGAAAAAATATTTGAGGCTGGTGGGACTGATATTGGTGGTGGGACTGATATTGGTGATGGAACTGATATTGGTGGTGCTTTCCTCATTGGATAATGGGTGCTACTATTACATACATTATAAAATGGTGGTTGTGTGAATGATGAATGCGAAACAGGTGGTCCACACATTCGCTGTCTTGTGTCATTGGAGGAAGGCAATGCTGGTATTGAAGGTCCGAGTGAAGCTGGTGCCCGGATATTCATTGGCTGTCTTATGGCGGTATTGTATGGTGGTGGTAGAGATGTCGCCGGTGGTCTACTCATTGGATTTTGCAATTGATTGATTCTTGCATCCGGATATTCTCTCTCATGTTTAGCCCACCGAATCATATCCAGAATTATAGGTTCTAATAGTCGAATATTTAGACTATGACAACTTGATTTCCGATTTGCTATTTCAATTGTTCTATTAATAAAATTTCTTATGAATGCGTTATTATCCTCATAAGGCAAAATTGCTGAAAGTAAAGCATTGTATGATTGGCGATAGTAATGTAATTTGTTGTCTGTGTAATATTTCTTGAAGTTTTGTTCAAGGTTTTTAACATATTGATCATTATAATAGTGATAACATTTGGCAATCATAATCACATTATCTGATACTGTATCTAATAAGTTTATGTATTGCATTTCATTGGATGCCCAATCTTTCATATGATTATTATTAAACGTCTGATTTGTAAAGTTTTCTATTTGCCTTAAATGATTATTAGAATTTGTCTTTGCATAAGAATGAGCTGTTTGTTGATTTTGAAAGCTTCTATTATAGTTGTCTTCTGCATTATTACGCCTTTCATGTTCAATATTGATCCCAATTTCCATGTTTTCAAAACTAGCATTACTAGGATAACAGTTTTGATCGCATAACGGCGTGTTGAGTAGTGATGTAGCTGTCGTAGAGTTTGTATTGTTTTTATTTTGTGAAGAAGGAGAATATTGTACTGGATTGTTGGGTAGTTGTGAATTACTCTCGACTATACCAGTTTCATCTGAATCACTATCTTCAAAAACATAAGAGATTTTGATAGGCTTATCAGTTTTATAATTCGCCATTAATTTGAAAATCTGGTCGTCATCTGAAAAAAACATAAAAAAAATTATTAATTAAAATTTTATATTCAAATTCAAATTAAATTGAATAGTCCACGATCCACGTCCATTTTTGCACTTGATTACTATCAAGCTAATTTTCCGTGAGTAGCTTCATTTTGGTGAGACGTCCAACAATTTCCTGAATGAAAAGTCTCGATTGTGGTAGGTAATAGGGGTAGCAGGGATAAAATATGTTAATTTGATGATTCTCAAAAATTTATTACTAACTGGGTATTTTTTGTTAAATCTGATGATAATTATCTAAATTATTCGAAAAAATATTCGTCCTACAAAATGTATGGTTTGATCAAAAGGATCCTCTCCTTCCAACATGTATCGATAACGAGGTCATCAAAAATGATTATTAACCAGCTATTTTTTTTACTTAGTTAATATTTATATAATTTAACAGTCAAATTGTCGTACAAATTGCGTGGGGTACGTTATCTTGGTCCTACGATCAGTAGTAGTACAGATCCTTGATGTAAAAATATTTGCTATCAAGCTGAATCTTCGTGAATAGCTTCATTTCGATGAGACGCCCAACAATTTCCTGTATGAAAATTCTCGATTGTGGTAGCTAACTGAGGTAGCAAGGATAAAATATTTCGATTTGATGATTCTCAAAAATTCATTACTAACTGGGGTTTTTTTGTTGAATCTCAGGATAATTATCTAAATTATTTGAAAAAATATTTGTCCTACAAAATGTATAGTTTGATCAAAGAGTCCCCTCCTATGTATCGATAACGAACTCATTAAAAATTATTACCTACTAACCAGCTGATTTGTAAGAAGTGAAAATGTACTTAAGACCTTTTGTCTTCTTAAGACAAAAGGTCTCGGTGTAATTGAAGTCCATATTATTATGCGTGCAAAATAACACGCTATCCCAGGGGACCTGTTTTCTTTTTCGCTTGTAGCTTAGTTTTATTGTAATTATAGCTTAGTTTTATTGTAATTGTTTATAAGCATGTGTTTCGTGGTGTACAATAAAGAATTTTTCATTCATTCATTACCTGTGTACCTAATTTCGACCAGTCGTATTTTTGGAGATTTATAAAGTTTGAACTATCACAAGGTGGGTTACAGCAGGACAGAAATTGAACTGCAGCACACTTCAATGCAGTGTCTGCCTACCGGTTCAGTGCCCTGAAGTTCAGTGCAGTTCAATTTCTGTCCTGCTTTAAGAGCTCATAGTAACCCACAAGATAGATGACGTTAGTTGCATAATAGATCACGCTAGAGACCAGTTCCATTATCTCAATAAGTATGGTTTCATATTCAAGAATAAAAAAAATATTAAAAAAAAATCGAACTTCTGAAATATTGTGTTAGTAGATACTGTAGGTACAAATTGTCTTTTTTGTTCTATTTGTCCTACGTCGCAAGCAATTGACTTATTAAAGTAAGTATAAGTAAAAAAAAAAAGTAATGAGTATAATTAAATAAAACTTATTTTCAAACTCATACTCATACTCAACCTCAACAGTACAAATCAAATCAAATAATGTTTTATTCAATATAGGTAGGTGTACCACACTTATTGACGTCTAGTCATTTATAAAATATAATGGTGATAATAATCAGTAACGGTATCTTAAAACTAAAGCTACGAGGGTTCCAAACGCGCCCTGATCTGAGAAGAACCCACAACAAACTCAGCCGGGTTTTTTTTCCATTATCACCATTTCACAAATCATCTTAACTAAGGAACTATCAGAGCCATTAGAACAAATCATTGCCAAGCTTCTTTGTCATTTAAGTAATCCTTTACATGGGAATAAGATTTTTTAATGAGTTTACGTTTTACATTAACTTTGAACTTATTCAGAGACATCTTCAGCATACATAACATACTTAAGCAATTTCATGTGCCTAAAATAATTTTGTATGCATAGGTATCAAAGTTATTATATTTTTACGCGGGCGAAGCCGTGGGTAAAAGCTAGTTAAAGATATTTTTTTAATTCGCTAAACTTAGCTTTTCTATGATATATATGTCACCGTAATATTGCAAAAACCGTTAGATTGTAATCTAACTGGCGAAATTATAAATTGTAAAAAATCCCATTTAGTAATAAATTTTTGAGAATCATCAAATCAACATATTTTATCCCTTTTACCCCTATTACCTACCACAGTCGAGAGTTTTCGTACAGGAAATTGTTGGGCGTCTCATCAAAATGAAGCTACTCACGGAAAATTAGCTTGATTGTAATCAAGTGCAAAAATGGACCGTGGATCCTGGACTAGAAAGTCTTTAATATACCTATTGTTTATTATTGTGTAGTGTGAGATACGAAAGACTTGTTAGCCAAATAAAAAAATATACTTATAAGTCATAATATTCTACATATTTAACCTAATCGGATGAGGACAAGAGAAAAAAGAAAAAGACCATAAGAGCCCACTCGGCTTTCAACAATGCTAGATTGTACAGTTCCTCTTTCCCGTTAATTTATGAGATACTTAATATGAAACCTCGTAAACTATTCTGATTACTTTTAATTCATTCTCTTACCATTTTCATTTGAAACGCGCTCCATTTTCTGTTTGTGTTGATGCAAGCTTCTGTGAACAAAGAAAAAAACCATTAAGAATAATAATATTATTTTGTCGATAATATTGTAATGTTCGGGTGGTCAGAAGGGGTCTTGAAATTACAACAGCAGCAGCGACGATTACTTAATATTTATTTCACACGAAGTTTATACTATTTACAAATATTTTGACTATTTACTTGCAAAGACTCTTTAATATTATGGTAGAGACTAGTTGACACTATGGCAAAGAATCGTTGGTAAGTAAGTAAGGTTGGTAATCATCGAACGAATATATTTCTAAACAATACATTTTTTATCTAAATCTAAAATCAAAATATAATCAAAGTACGTATATAAAACTCATAATGTAGGTACTTATTATACTATATATTTTATTAATATACTTAATTAATTTACTTTTAATTGAACAATTCTCGCACTACGTCTTAACGGTACATCTGAAGAATTCGATGTAGACGGTATTTCTTCTAGTTCGATATCTTTATCATCATTCTTACTATCGTTATTTACTTTTAAAGTAATACAATTTGTTATTCTTGCACAACAAGATCTAGTGTCTTCTAATGCTAACAATCTATCATTTCTACAACAAAAGAAATGTCTTCTCCATAGATATTTAACTAAACGATAAAGTACATAAATCACAACCAATTTTAAAATAGAGGAAAATATATTAGCAAAATAATAATTATTAATAACTTTATCAAAAATTGTTTCATTTTCCATTTGATCAATTATATCATTAATTTTGTCTATTTTGTGACTTGCTAAATTCAAACTTTCTAAATCAAATTTTTCATGTATTTTTAATGGTATGAAATTTATTTAAGATATATTCCTATTTTTCAACTTTTTACAACAATCGTCTGATATAATGTTAATTGGTGGTAAAACTGAATTATAATTACTTTCTAAACCTAATGTTTGAGTTTGTAACATTATATTACTTGTATATAATTTGCAACTATCTGAAATTTTTATAATTCCACTATTTATTAGCTCTATATCAATAGGATCTTTATTTTTACAATTTAATATGCCAATAACTTTTCTAGGCGTTACAAATAACCAATGATTATTATGATGTAATTTATACCATTTTTCAGTTGGTATATATCCTATTCTCGTATCACATTCAGTAGGTAATTTTGTGTAACCGTACATCAATTCGGTTTCACACGTTTTGCTTGTATGTACTGAATATAAGGCTTTTTCTAACTTGCATATGTATCTATTATTATTCTGAATGATTTTACATTTATTCAAATTTTCTAAACTAGTATAATGAATTTTATTACTTGAAATTAAAAAGTATTTAAAATTAGGTAAAACGAATATAAATGTAATATCACTGATTTTAATTGGAACTGGAAGAACATGATATAAATCGTAGCTAACTTGAGTGATCAAAGGAGTTTTAATTACAAAAACAAGTTTTTCATTTCTTACATATGATACTAGAAAGAAAGAAGAAAGAAAGAAAAATCATTTATTCAACTTGTGCCACGTACATAAAATCAAACTTTAAAATTAAGCTATGACTTTTCCACCCACATGGCACAAGATGAAAAGGTCCCGACTCAGCATTAATGCTGCAGGTTTTGAAAACAAAACCTGAGCGCTGGTATTCTGCCGGAACCCAAACGAGTGACACGCACGAGCTCAAGTCTTCGCAGCCGTCTGCAGTAACGGGATGAGTGTGATAAAATGGAATAAAATAAGATATGTTATTTGCGCAGTGAGTGTACCTAGTGTGTAAAACTAAATATTAGAGATAGCGATTTAAAGATAGTAATAAAAAAATTATTAATAAGTATAATAAAATAAAATGGCATATTCTGTGAGTACATATAGCAGCTTCAAACCACCAAGCTAAATAACCTGGAACTAGTTGAAGTTTGTTGTTTTTGATCGTTAAAAAGTTTCTTTTTTAATGTGCTCTTAAACGCGGGAACTGAGCTTAGATTCCTCAGCGGAGGAGGAATATTATTCCAGCATTTAGTAGCCAGATATCGAAAACTTCCACGAAAAGCTGCTGATTTATGACGTGGCCAAGTCAGCCTATTTAGTGGCCCTCGAGCATTAAAAGCTGGCGTATGCCAAGATAACCTATTATAAAGATAATCCGGCGTTTTGCTCTTGATAACACCAAACAATAGTGTGCTGAAATGCAGTTTAATACGCGACTTCATATTGAGTATATTGGCATCATTTAAATAGGGAGTCACATGGGTACGGGGAGGAATATAGTAGCAGAATCTGGCACACGCGTTCTGGACTCTTTGAATAAGTCGCATGGAACGTTGAAGTAAGCATGGACCATAAACACTTATGCAATAATTCAGCTTGAATAACATAAGTGTCTCGCACAACTTAGTTCTCAGATCGGTATCGATATAATTTCTTATGTTTTATAAAATCCTAAGTCGATAGAAACAGTTACGGGCCACTTCTTGTACATAATTTTCAAAATGAAGTTTCGCATCTATAGTAAGTCCCAAATTTCGTGCTTCGTAAACTCGTTCTATGGGAGCTCCACTTATATTTATTTTGACCGTATCAAAGCCAATGTCTAACACTTGCTTTTTGGTTCCCAGAATCAGAAATTTCGACTTTGAAGGATTTAAAACTAATGAGTTTCTCGATGACCATTGACTAATTCGCTCTAGGTCATTGTTAATTAATTCTATAGCACAGTTAACATCCTTAGGCAAAAAAGACGTATAGATTTGTAGATCATCGGCGTAAAGATGATATTTACAATTTTTTATATTTTTGACTATGTCGGCCGAATAAAGAATAAAAAGAAGCGGCCCTAAAATAGAGCCCTGAGGCACTCCTCTATCAACTGGTTGAACCACAGAATTAAGGTCTTGCCGCAAAGAAACTAGTTGTTTTCATTAAATATTTTCTCATTAAGATTTAAATTAGTAATAGTGCTATTAAAATTAGAAATTGTCGACTTATCTATATTA
This sequence comes from Erebia aethiops, assembly GCA_923060345.2. Classification (NCBI taxonomy): domain Eukaryota; kingdom Metazoa; phylum Arthropoda; class Insecta; order Lepidoptera; family Nymphalidae; genus Erebia; species Erebia aethiops. The sequence continues at coordinate 9,879,606 of OV281083.1, read as the reverse complement.
GTTTGAGCTTTTAGTAAGTTCCAGACTTCGTGTTCATTTTTATCTAAATGTTCAATTGCATCGTTATATCTTTTCGCGTCATCGGCATCTAAGGTACCAAAAATAACTTTAAAAATACTTCCTACTCCATCTATATAAGATCGTTTTACTCTATAGTTATGAAAACCAGTTAATTCTTTAAGAATATTTTCTTGAGTATTCAATTGAGGATTTATTTGTTCTAAAATCACAAGTGACGTATGACATAAGGAAAACTTTGTAAAAGTTTCATGATTGCAAAGATCTTTTGTTCCAATATAGGTATCATGAATCAAACTTATTTTTCTATGTATATCGGCTATATTAAGATATGTTATCAAATTCCATTCGCTATCAAAATGATTAACTTTTCCTAAATTCTCAAAGTAAATACCTCCTTTATCTATTATACTAATATTATATAACTTATCACTACTCATTACATATGGTATCCATGTCAGGAATGTCAGGACACAAATTAGGTTCATTCTGAAACAAACGCATGTTTCAATCTATTTGTATGTACATTTACTTTCTTATTTTTAATCTTAATTGTAACGTTTGTTGAAGAATTAACTTTAATAATAGTGTAAGGTCCTAACTTACGTGATTTTCCTGGTTTTATAGCTTCGTTGCTTAAATATACTAAATCTGCAATTTTAAATTTTATATCTTTACATTTCTTGTCATATATTTGTAATATTGTATTATTTTGCGTCAATAAGTTTATTTCTCGCTATATCTCGTGATTTTCGTAATTTCAAAATAAGATCGTCTAAATATGTATGATAACAATATTAAAATTCAGGTTCTTTGACTATAGAACTAGGTAAATTTGCTTTATAACCAAATATTAATTCAAATGGTGTAAATTGAGTTGAGGTATGAACACTTGTATTATAAGAAAACATACCAAAATCAACCCATTTGTCCCAATTAGTTTGATCTTCATTTACATAATATTTAAGATAATCTGCTAACGTTGAATGACTTCTTTCTAATGCTCCATTAGAGTGTGGATGATAAGAACTTGTATTTATCTTTTTAATTTTAAATAATTTTGATATTTCTTTAATTAAATTAGAGGTAAAATCAGCTCCTTGGTCTGTTAAAAGAATTTCAGGAATTCCAAATTTACAAATGAAATTACGTACAAAACAATCTGCTATTGTTTCTGCGCCATGTTTAGGCAAAGGATAAGCTTGAGAATATTTTGTCAAATCATCTTGTAAAGTTAAAATGTATCTATTTCCGTTTTCTGTTAAAGGTAATGGTCCTAAAATATCAAGAGCAACCCTTTGGAATGCTTCTGTAGATGTTGAAGTTATTTCCATTGGCTTTTTATTTTTCTTACTATTAATTTTATTCTTTTGGCATGTTTCGCATTTTTTAATAAATTCTTTTATATCTTTTTTAATAGTGTCCCACCTATAATTAGCTTAAATTTTCTTATATGTTTTATGAAAACCTATGTGACCTGAAATTACATTTGAATGGTTCTCTTCTAAAATCGATGGTATATTCTCCCTCTTTGGCGTTTGAACCTTCCCATGAAAAACATTGATTATTATATCTGTATCTTTAAAAATGTATCGAATTATTGTTCTTACTTTATACCACTTGAGACGATAGTAACAAAATCTGGTGAAATTAATTTCTTTAATATTTTCCTGTAATAATTTATGTTTTAAATTCTTAAAGCATTCAAATATATCTTCATATGTTACACTATCCCAATAGTTAATTTTTGGAAAAGTAAAATATTTTTTTCTATTATTCTCTGATACGTTCAATACATCATATTGAATTGGTTCGTTGGACTTTAATTCTTCTAAATAAGGTTCATATTCTAATAGCGTCTTATCATTCTCAACATCTAAATCGACCGATGTAAAAACTACTTTATTTACGTTATTTGGAAGCTTATCATTGTGTTCTTCGAGTTTATTAAATAAAATCGGCTTGCTTTCCATTTCTTTCAAAAATGATGAATAACTTTCTCCATTCCTCGTGATACTATTTAGTTTCATAACATCATCATTTGAAGTATTTTCTGGCTTAATTCTACTTAATGCATCAGCGTTTTGATTTAATTTTCCCAGTTTATAAACTATTTCGTAATCACATTCTTTTAGTAAAAGTCTCCATCTAACTAATCTAGAGCCTGGATCTTTACATTCATCAACCAAGTTAAAGGTTTGTGATCAGTTATAATTCTGAACTTATGTCCATATAAATAATGTCTAAATTGCTTCACAGACCATACAATTGCCAATAATTCTTTCTCTGTTGTCGAATAGTTTGTTTCACTTTTATTCAATATTCTACTCGTGTATGCAATTGGAAGATCATCGGTTCCTGACCCTTGTGACAAAACACTGCCTATTGCGTAATTACTTGCGTCCAAGCTTATCCAAATAAAAGGTTCATCTTTCTTTAAAAGTTTTGTCAAAGGTTGATACTAAAATTCTCAATAATTTTCGATAATAACCAGCTAATCCTAAAAAACTTTTAATATCTTTTGGACTTTTTGGAACCAGATAATTCTTTACTGATTCTATCTTCCTCGGATCTAGTTTGACACCTTCCTGAGTAATTAAATGACCTAAACACATAACTTCTGTCTTCAAAAATTCACATTTATCTGGTTGAAGTTTCAAATTATGTTGAGATAATCGTTCAAAGACTTCTTTTAATTTCTTGTTATGATCTTGTAATGAATTACCATAAACAACAATATCATCAAGATATATGAAACATTTTATTCCTTGTAAACCAACTAAAACGTTATTCATTAATCTCTGAAAAGTCGCCGGTGCGTTTTTTAATCCAAATGGCATTCTAGTATATTCATAATGTCCTAACGGAACACTAAATGCTGTCTTAGGTTGATCTTTCAGATTCATTTTAATCTGGTGAAATCCTGATGTAAAATCTAGGGTCGTAAAATATTTACTATGCCCTAACTGATCTAATATATTGCTTATCTGAGGTAGTGCATAGACATCACCTACACTTATTTCATTTAACTTTCTAAAATCAATTACAAGCCGCCATTTTCTTTTACCTGACGCGTCCATTTTCTTAGGGACCACCCACACTGGTGAATTCCATGGACTATTTGATGGTTGAATTATTCCATCTTTTACCATTTTTCAAATTTGCTCATTAACTTCTTCTTTAAGAGCTTCTGGATACCTATACGACTTTGTATTAATGGGAACATTATTATTTGTAGGTGTCTCATGCATAACTGTATCTGTTGACGTTAACTTATATCCTTCTAAATGAAATATATGATTATACTCTGTACATAACTCGACTAACGATTGTTTTTCCTCTCTATTTAAATGATCAGTACGTAATGTTAGCTTTAATTTTTTTTTTATCCACTACAAGCTAGCCCTTGACTGCGATCTCACCTGATGGTAAGTGATGATGCAGTCTAAGATGGTAGCGGGCTAACGTGTTAGGGGCATAGCAGTTATAATTAACCCATAGCCCTTCGGTTTCTACACGGCATCGTACCGGAACGCTTAATCGCTTGGCGGCACGTCTTTGCCGGTAGGGTGGTAACTAGCCACGGCCGAAGCCTCCTACCAGACAAATAAATAATTAATAAATAATTTATCTAAACGACTTCCTTTGTACGACGCTTCATTCTTAATTTTGTTTATTTTAATTATCTCATTAGCTTCCTGTTGATCATCACCTAATGGCTCTAACTTCACAAACAACTTATTTATTTTAACCTCATTATCTGTTGTATTCCAACACATTGTTAATACTTTGTTTTTGTGGACTTTAACTATACTCGGACATAAATAAACTCTTTCTTATACCTTAATTGGTTCCGATATTAATCCTTCTTCTAAATTAGGGTAAAATCTCCACACACACAGAAATTACCTTTTCACACCTTGGTTCTATGACCGTTTCATTTATAACGTTTTGTGGATGAACTTCACGAATACTTTGATAACTTTCATTTGAACAATTCCTTTCATTTTGTGGATAAACTTCACAATTTCTCTCATACATATTACTTCTTTCATTACTCATTTCATTTTTCAATATTTATGGATAAACCTCACAATCACCTTCAAACACATTACATTCTAAATCTTCATAACACATATCATCACTATTATTCCTTTCATCATACATATTGTCTTGTAGACCCTTTTTATTCATATTCCCTTTCAAATCTTCACTAACAAATTTTATTTCTTCATGCTCGATATTCAACGCTATACCACATATTCTGATTTTATTCTCTTTATAACTTATTATCGAGCCCATTTCTGACAAGAAATCGCTACCTATGACTCCATTGCATTGAATAGGAAAGTTATCTGGTACCACGTGAAGTGTATGATAAACTCTTTTGTCTCCTATCTTGTTAATTGGACACATCCGATTGTATCCGTCGGACTAGCGTCTTTGTCAATACCTTTTAATTCCAATTTCCAATTCCAATTTCCAATTTATTTATTAACAAAGATTTTTTTTAAATTACATTGTTTCTTAGCACCCCTTAAGCCTTGTCGACTTGTCTGGGGGCTGCACATTCCTCTTAAATCTATTACATAAATACAGGTATAATGCGGATAAATAAAATAACATTAACAAAACAAATAGGTAAAAGTACACCAAACAAGTAAACTAAAGGTAATATCAAGGTAAACAAACAGGATCATACATTGTAAGTTAAAGTTGTAGGGTATTTCAGTAAAACACTGCACGACGCGACGTACGAGTACAGAGCACCGGAGCGTTTGGACTTTGGATTTTCGAGATACAGGCTGTTCTGTTTGACTCTTTTATCAGTAATGTATTTTATCGTTATAGTTATATTTACGTGTATATTATTTAAGTTTAGTAATACCTACTCTCAAATCTTTTACATTATTGACATTTTAATAGATAATTTTTGTAATAATAATAATAATAGGTTAATCCCAGTCAGCCTCGCTCACCATCTGAGGCGACTGGGATTTCGTGGCAGTTCGCTCGCAGCCAGGATGCAGAAAGCGGTGCTGCTAGACTCGGCTAGGATAGTCCGCCGGTTTCTCAACCTGTCCCCCTGACCCCCGGCCGTCTGGTCTCCCCTGCCGGGGTGTAATCCTCCGCCCGCTACAACTATTTATTTGTGTATTTGTGTATGTAAGTTTATTAATTTACATTTATTTACGTAAGTTTATTATAAATCTTTTGGCTATATATGTATTTATTTTGTATGCGGGCGTGAGAGCTAAATTTATACCGATAATAATAGATAATTTATATGTATATTTTTGAATTTTAATATTTTAATAAATAATTTTTGATTTTATACTTAATGTTTGTTTTGGTTAATTTGGATTTGAAATCCGGTGGTAATTCATTGATTAGCCTTGGTAGTAAGAAATCTGTAGTTCTTTTCCCATAAAAGTTGTTTGCCTTATTCGTAAGTAGCTTTTTTCGTGTGATAGCCCTCGTCGTTATTTTATGTGTTATATATTTTTGGTGATAATCGAAATAGTTTTGAGTAAGTAGTACATGTTTTATTTTTTTTTGTAAAGGAAGTACTTTGCAATATTCGAATACTCCTTCGTCGTTTTGTCTAAATTTATCCCTAATTTTTGGCTGAAGAATCATTTTTAAAGTTCTTTTTTGAATGTTGTGAATTTTATTAAGGTGAGTTTTAAAAGTTCTTCCGTAGGCACTGAGACCGTATGATATGACACTGTCCATAAGTGCAGTGTATAGTAATAAGGCTGTTTTAAATGTTAATTTGCTCTTTGCAAGGTATAATTTTGCCATGATTGCTCTGAGTTTATTGCATACGGTTTCAATGTGTCGGTCCCAATTAAATCTGTGATCCAATACCAGGCCAAGATACATGTGTTCCGTTACTTCGTCTATGGCTTTGCAGTTACACGTCGTCGAATTGAGGTGTAGACACGCATGAGTGTGGGATATGAGTTGAGGTTGTTCACTACTTTTGTTGTGGCTAGAGCGAATATGTAGTAGTTTTGTTTTCTGCGAGTTAAGAACTAGCCCTACATCGTGAGACCATTTACACAGGGAGTTAAAATCTTGTTGAAGATCACCTAATGCAGTTGATAGACTTCTGCTAGCAGCTATGATACAAGTATCATCTGCGTATTGGAAAAGCTTGCATTTGGTGATTACGCTTTTTAGATCATTTACATATGCTAGATAGTGCAGTGGTCCAAGCACGGATCCTTGCGCTGTTCCTTCTGTGACTGCAACCTTGTCACTTAGTTCACCATCAACCTGGACCACATATGCACGACCTGTTACGTAATTTTCACACCATCTAAGCAACGGACCCCTTATTCCCGTGTCTTCAAGTTTTCTAATAAGTGTATTATGTTTAAGGGTGTCGAATGCTTTGCTGTAGTCGACAAATACCATTAGGACATGTTTTCTACAATCGAGACATGTGTTAATATAGTCGGTCAGCTTAACTAGAAGTTGTGTGGTACTTTTCTTCGGCTGAAAGCCATATTGTTCACCTGCTAGTATATCGTTTTCTTTATAAAAATTGTGAATTAAATTGCTTACGTATTTTTCCACGACTTTGTCGATTATTGGCAATATAGTAATAGGTCTGTAATTACCGTACTCTTTTTTGCTACCCTTTTTGAAAATTGGCCTTACTACACCAAGCTTTAATTCATCGGGGTACAGGCCAGTGGACACGCTTAGGTTAATAAATTTAGTAATAGCTTGAGTAATTTTGCTTGCGATATTCTTGATGTCTATTGGTTTTATTTTATCTATGCCCGGAGCTTTTTGTGATTTAATGTTTTTTAATATTTTGTAGATATCTATAGGTTCTGCATTTTTAAACCGAATTGAAACATTAGCAGGTTGTCTATATGAATTAGGGTCTAATATTGGATTTTGACATTTAGGCAAAGTGTCTTTAATACTTTTGTCAAAACCTTGGGCAAAGTTATTTGCTATAATGACTGTGTTTTGATTATCTCTGAATGCTTTTAAAATAACGCTATCCAGGGAGTTTTTAACTCTGCCTAATATTCTATCTAGAATGTTCAAAAGTTTTTTAGGTTCATTTATATGTGCTCTTATATCATTTTGTATATTTTTATCTTTTTGTGTCCGTACCATATTATTACATCTGTTTCTTATATTTGTATATTCTAGTCTTAATATTTTATTACTTGTATCTTTTTTCCATTCTAAAAATTTTTTGTCTTTAGTTTCACATAGTTTAATTATACTTTTGTTTATCCATGTATCTGAACTTCTTTTCGAGTTTTTAACCTGTAATACGTATTTCCCTGAATCGTAACATTTAAGAATATTAGATTTTAAATTATTATATAAATCAATAGGACACCCTGTATCGCATAGCTCATTCCAATTTATTCGATTTAACTCTTCAAGAACAATTTTATTATTATACCTCGTTAAATATTTCGGAGCAGGCTGTATATCATGCGTCCCAATGCAGGTAATAGCCGTGAGGCGATGGTCAGCCAGTACGGTTCCGATCGCCGCCGAGAACATTTCTTGTTTGTGAGATCTCATGAAAATGTGATCTATATAAGTTTTTGATAAATTATTTTTCGTGAGTTCTATTCTTGTCTAATCTGAGATCCCACATTCAAGTCCGCTCTCGCTCATTAGGTTTAGGTATTGTGTACGGATGTTATTATGCACTTTGATGTTTATATTGATGTCACCTAACAATAGTAAGTCGCAGTTTTGTACAGAGCGTAAGATACTTCTTAGTTCTGTTAAAAAATAAGGTAGGTATGCTATTCGAAGGTGGTCTATAGATTGCACACAGATATACGATGCGATTTGACATAGTTATAAATTTTTCTGTGATACATTCGAAATATTTTGTTTTATGTGTAAGTGTGTTAAATTTGTGTTTATTGTGCACGTAAATAATTATTCCGCCACCTTTTCGATCGCTTCGCAACTCTGTGTGCATGCTATAGCCATTTAATTGGAACATAGAACTCACACAGTTACTAATGCCTACCTCTGTTAATACTATTACGTCAAGATCGATCTTACAGCTATACACGAGTAATTCTAGTTGGGTAAAGTTTTTTATTAAAGACCGAATGTTTAAGTGAATAAAAGTTAGGTTGTTAATACACTGAGGAATATACTTAAAATAATCTGAGATATTAACACAATCGTAAAGTTCAGTTATATTCGTTTTCAAGTTAATATGAGCCATTCGAGTTTATAAAAGTAGCTAGTATATAAGTAGGTTAGGTATACTCAGTTGACTGGTAGATCCTTTAGGTCTTCTTCTGCTCTAATAGTGTAAACTTTCGATTTTTCAGACTTACGCACCATTATTTTTCCATCTTTACACCATACGTATCTATATTTATCTTTACATTGCTGTTTAGTTTTCCATAATAGGGTTTTATTATAACTGGTTAGCTCCTCGCGTATATATACTTTTTCCTTGCCGGTTTGAGTTTGTACGCCTGAAATAATGTTATCGACGGTAAGCTGTGAGAAACGCGCTTGCTTAAGCCATTTAGACCTAGTTTCTACATCCTGCATCCGTAATTTAAGTACGCCTGGTTTTTCCGGCGGCCCGGGGGCACGTTTGATTTTTTTGACATCCGTTACATCTGTCTTAAGCTTATTTGCTATATTTTTCGAAATTTCTCCTAGATCTTCCTTTTCTACATACGGTATTCCTATAATCTCTATATTATGACACAGTTCGTTTTGCTCGAATTCGTTTATACGTTGTTGCAGCGCGGCCATCTTGTTTTCCATACATTTATATTTATTGTGTAAATCACAGTTTTTCTTTTCCAAGTGTTTAATTTTTTCTTTGAAAGCTTCCATACATTCCAAAAATTCATCAACTTTATCGCTGTTATACTGCAGCGTAGTGTTTGTTTCTTTTAATTCCTTTTTGATTATTTTTTGTATTTCTTGAGTAAGATCAGTTAAAAGCTTTTTCATGTTAATCGGATACTCATTGTTGGATACCACATCGTCGTCTTCGTCTTCAGTCTCGTCTTCAGGTGTGATGAAGGAGCCTCGCCTCGGTGACTTACGTGAACAGTCGTTGCATGTCCACTCCAAGTTTTCGGCAGATTTAAGCGAACTAAGTTGTTTCTTTGTGAGTCCCGTGCAGGCAGGAGCTGCGTGGACTAGCACACCACACTTACTGCATTCTAGGCCAGGACTCTTTTTCGTAACACTTTTCGAACATTTAAAACACTTTCCCATGATTGCTGATTTATTTTAGATTCACTACCCACAACACGTCCTATCGTTTCAAATGACAGATGAGGAATTAAATTTTTCTATCTTCATAAATCATTGTTTGCCCTTCTAACGATGTTATTTTTATCAACGTGACTTCTGCCCCTGTATCTATAAGGAATCTATTTTTGTTTTCCAATATATTTGGGGAATTTAATCTTACATATGACGAAATACGCGTATCGATAAATTGAATTCGGCCTAAATCTAACGTATGTCCTCGGGTTGGCCGCGAGCCTCGGACCGTTGGAGTTTAAAGGTTTGTTTTCATTACTCTTATTATTCGATTGCCTATTATTATAATTCCAACTATTGTTTGGACGATTAAAACGATTATTTTGAGATGGTTGGCTATTATTATGATTATTCGGATTATTCCAGCAAGTTTTAGCTATATGCCCTTTTTTCTTGCAATAAAAACAAGAAGGAACGTGATTATTTATTTGATTAGGTTGATTTCTACAGTGGTGAGCTAAATGGCCTAATTTATTACAATTACTACATCTTTTTATTCCTTTATTATAATTTTATCTCAAGCTCATTTCTTGCCTAGATTTAATTTCCTGTTCCACTGAAATCGCTATAGAAACTGATTCTTCGAAAGTTGAGGGTTTTTGAGATTTTAATAAAATATGTAGTTGTGGTAGAAGACCACTAATAAAAATATTTAAGGCTTGCTTTTTTAATAATTCTACGTTAGCTTCGCGAGCTACATTTGTTAATTTAGGATCTAACGATTTAATTAATTTTATATAACAGTTCTCAACCCTACTTGAGTATTTTAAAATCGGTTCGTTTTGACCCTATTTACATGAATTAAGTTCTAGTTGCCACTGTGCAAATGTTCTTTTTTCTGAATAATTTTCTAATAATTGTCCTTTTAAACTATCCCAAGATGAAAATGACCTATTTAATAATGTAGACCTAATATTTCCTTCAATTTTTGACAAGACTACTGACACAAATGCAATTTTTGTAAACGGGATTTAATAGCGCGAATGCATTATTGCAATTATCTATAAAAACATGTAAATTTGCCTTATCCCCAGCATATTTGTTTATCATTCTTTCTGCAAGACTGATATCTATAAATCCACCAGAAACTTTATCCTCTGAACTGTACATTTTGAATTATTATTTATATAATTTATGAAAGCAAACTAATACTCCGAATTAATCATATAGATTCCTATAAAGTAACATATTTTACGCCAAGTCGTATGCGGTGGTAGCAGCGCGGCTCTGGAATTCCCTTCCAGGGAATATCCGTGAGAGTCCATCCGTGGGTGCTTTTAAATCTAGACTGAAGCAGCATTATCTTACTTCTGTATATGATTAGCTTTTATATTTTCAATATTATTTTATTTTTATATATTTATGATTGTATAATATGTATAATATATATTATATACTGTTATGTATGTATACTTACTAGTATTTTATTTTGTATGTATGTTATTAATTTGTGTATTTCACATTAATATTATATGTATATGTTTATGACAATTATCATAAGTCTTATTAAAAGTTTTTACTCTAGTTTATAAGTACCTACTCAGTTTTATCTATTTTTCTCCATTCTCACATTCTAGGGCTGCTGGAAGAAATCTCTTCTAGAGATAAGTTGTCCTTGTACATGTCCTTTAAATTTTTATGTTTAGTTTTTAAGTTTGGTACTAAATATATAAATAAAATAAATAAAAATACAAGTTCTATGAATTTGAAGTATAGGCATGACAATGTCACCGTAAGATTGTAAAATCCGTTAGATTATAATCTAACGGTTTATATCCCGCTACATTATAAACTGTCGAAAGATTGTGAACCGTTCAATCTTCTGAGTATTAATTTATGAAATATTTATTGTTTTTACGTTTTCTTGTCTCTTTCTTGTACAGTTCGCGCGCGAGTTGAATGCAGAGTAAATGTAAGTGTCACCATACATTTACTCTGCATTCAACTCGCGCGCGAGTTAATATACCTAATATATTACAATTTACCGAAAAATAACGCGTTAAATTGTAAGCAGTATGTTACGGTTCATAATCTGTCGAAAGTTTATAATCTATCGGGATAAAAAACGTTATATTATAATCTAACGGTTTTTACAATCTTACGGTGACATAATATACAAGGGCCGAAGGGTGCGTCGTGCGGAGAGTTGCAGGCGCGCCTCGGGCACGCCTTCGCTTGTATTATAAATTTCGAAAAGACTTTCGAAGGACGAGGCGCTAGCCGTGGTCTTTTTAAGTAAACGAGGCCGTGAATTGCTATTTCGACCGAAAATTGTATAGTAGGTACTTTTCTGTAATTGGCGAGGAAAAAGCTTTTCTACATTGTAGATACATGGTGTTAACTCTTTTTAACTCACGCTAAAAGTTTGTGCTGTATGAAAGTCAGAGTCCTAAAAAGAGCCAATGTAAGTATTGTTTTTTAAAATTAATGTAGCAATTTCCGAGCAAGAAGGAGAAATAGTACAACACTTACCAGTGTCAAGACCGGAAATAAAGCAATTCATGGATGAGTAAACCCTGAAAAGACGATGGAAAGCCGAGGCCGTTAATTGTTATTTTGGCAGAGACTTGTGTAGTACTTTTCTCAAATTTGCGAGGAAAAAATGAACAGAATTTGCTTTTTACATTGCAGATAGATGGCGTTGACTCTCTAAAGGTACTGACAGACATGCTCATTAGTACCACGAAAGCATGCTAATAATGAGCATTTGCTCATTAATAGCAAGTGTGTCGTAACGTTGCTAGTAATGAGCATGCTTAATTCGAGCATGCTCAAAAATCAACAGCCGTTTGATTTTTGAGCATGCTTCCTGAGGCGCGGGTGGAAAGGGGTGCTTTGAGCACGTCTGTACAGGTTTTCTTATGAGCATGCATATTGTCACTTCGATCTCGGCTTGGGAGCGCCTAAAATAAGCATGCCTAAAATAAGCATTTGTGTACAGTGAAAGAGCATGATCGTTTTGAGCATGCTTTTTAGAGATATTAGCATGCCACTAATGAGCATGTCTGTCAGTGCCTTAACTCAAGCAGTCAAGCTAAATCCTAACCGCTGTAATAATATGGAAATGATCTGTTTTCTTAACTGAGTACGTAGGTATTAGCGGTAACAAAAGAGTGTTTATTTTGTTTAATTTAAGTAACTAATGAAGCAATTGTCTAGCAAGTAAGTTCTTCTTTCTTTCTTTCAAGTAGGAAAAAACAATTGACATGTTGTTTTCTTTTAAAACTAGTGGTTCGCCCCGAACTGAGACCTCGCGGCGCCATCTATGGACATCATTGTGAAGTTCTGTTAAAAATACTGAAGCTCATTAAAAATTAAATAATTTCGTTTCCTTATCATATTTATCTAATTTTAGTATTTGTTGTTCAAGTACAGGATATAATTCAAATAACTGATCAAGTTTCAGGCTCAGCCTTTCAGAAAATTTAGAGTTCTGAGGTCAACTTTGGACGTTAAAAAATCGCCACTTTGAAAGCCCCCCATGTCGTCAATTTAAGGGAAAAAATTAAAAAATATATATTTTTGGACTCTATTCCTACTTATCTTTAAAATTATATACCACACTAGCTGACGCCCGCGACTTCGTACGCGTGGATCGAGGTTTTGTGGTTCCCGGATAAAAGTTTTCCGGGATAAAAAGTAGCATATGTGTTATTCCAGACTATAATCTATCTCTGTGCCAAATTTCATCCAGATCCGTTCAGTCGTTGGGGCGTGATTGAGTAACAAACATCCATCCATACATCCATACCGACATCCATACATCCAAACTTTCGCATTTATAATATTAGTAAGATTCCTATGTATGTAACGCTATAAAAAATATTTTACTACGCATTCGCTTCTATGAGAATTGAGAGCCCCCCTGAAATAAAGATTTTTATAACTTTTTAAGCCATATTCGGCGGGAGGCTATCGGTTTACATATTATTATATTTAAATTTGAAGTAATTACGTTCAGTAATTCAGAATAAGGCTCTGAAAGACGGACGGACGGACGGACAAGTGCAAATTCACTCAAGTAGACTCAGAGACCTTCGCTTCGTTCGGTCAATAATATTAAGGTACTTACTTATGTAGGTACTTAATTTTTTAAAATTATTATTAAAATTCGTTATTCATTAAGAGTGACACATAACATAACAGTGATAACAGTTTAGAGGTAAATTAACAGTAAAGAGTAAGTAGATATTATAAATTTAGCGCAAAAATATTTTCCAGTCCGCCTGTTTTAAAATATTATAAGAGATAGCTGCACTTTTTGTAACTATCGCCTGAAAAGCTGATTCAGTATTAGGTGGGTGTAGGGCTCTCCACTGATGTCAAAAGTGAAAGTCTGCCGCATATGGATGGGCCTTTCGCTAGATATAGCCGCTTAAAAACGTTATCGTTACTAAAAATGAACCATACTTAGAAAAGCTGATTCTTGTACAGTATTAAAGTGTGCGCAATACCTATTCAAACAATATAAGAACTGACGCTATTTATCGGGTCTTTCACTAGATATCACCTCTCAAAGACGTTATGAACATACATACTGTAAAAAAATATAAGCAATTATTGTCGTCACGTCGATTGCTATTAAATATTATGAAGGCGTAAGAATTTATTTAACAAATACATCATACAAAAAAGTTAAAGAAAAAATTTTTACCATTAAAATTTATGTAATATAGGTATTACATAAATTTTAATGGTAAAAATTTTTACTTGAACTACTTGAACTTAATCTGTACCTACTAATATTAAAAATGCGAAAGTTTGGATGGATCGATAGATGGATGGATGGATGGATGTTTGTTACTCAATGACGTCAGAACGGCTGAACGGATCTGGATGAATGGCACAGATAGGTATAGACAATATTCTGGAATAACACATAGGTTACTTTTTATCCCGGAAAATTAAAGAGTTTCCGCGGGAAACCAAAAACCTCAATCCACGCTGACGAAGTCGCGGGCACCAGCTAGTACTACCTAAGTATTAATATTAATGTATCTGCATAACATTGACCTGCTTATAGATATATATCTTGTATAGTCGGTACTGAGTAGTTAGGGTGGTTTGGATAGGAAAAAAATAAAGTATTTTTCAAATTTTATGTTTTTTATTTTTGTGTGCTTTTAGCACATGCTAACATTTTTTTGTTATCTTTAAATGTTTCAAAGCTTGTTTGACAATCAAAATTTTAATTTAAATAAATAAACAATTCGTTTTTAATTAAATTTACCGACGCTCTATTTACTATAAATTGTAATAAACAAAACCAACGGACAATTTTTGTACAATTTCGTCTATAGTGACATCTGTGACAAATGTCAGAATGTCACCTGTATTGTCACAATCACACCACATATTATGACATCTAACATTTCGTTCAGTAACGTTTCCATCGTTTCCATCATCCGTTATAACTTATGTGTACCGTGTTGAAAATAAAGTATTTTCACATACTTTATTTGTATGCAAAAGTATAAAGTATAATTACCAAAAATAAAGTAGGATACGTTATTATAAAGTATGGTTGGCAACTCTATGAGTAGTAGTAGTAGTAGTAGTATATTATTGCATCTTAACACATAGGTACAAAATTATACATGCAAAACACAAGACAGGAAACTGGTAATGCGCAAAGGCGGCCTTATCAGTATTTAGTAGTGACACATGGCTCAGTAGGTATATTATTAAAGATATATTATTAAATATACCTACCTGCCTATCTAGCAGTTATAATTATTATTTAAGTCTTAAACGCTACTTATACCGCCTTTAAAGCTGATTAACATGAAAAAATTATTAATAGGTTTACCTATAGGTATGTCAAAAATCCAAAGAGATGCGCAGTACGCACTAAGTATCGCACAAGTTTGAACTTGCAAAAACAATTTGCGCACTAGAGTGTCTGAACTTTTGAACTTGAAACACCAACATAAACTTTTCAAAATAATAACTTTTAAACATAATAATATCAACTTTTCAACATCACAAACACATAAACTTATAATTGGTCACTACAGCAGATTGAAATAGCTTATTAAAACAATCAAGCATTAAACTAAAACAATCACTAAATAGTCAACACACTACACACAACATGTTTACGTCTGACGAGTTAAAGCTTCGAGTGCTGACTCACGACTGGCGGGCAGACAACTTTCTATAGTAAGTATTGTGGTGTGGAGGTGGTCTGTGGACTTTCAAGTAGGTTCGTAGCGAGCAGCGCGGTCACTCATGAGTCATGACTGGGCACTGGCCACACCGCGCCGGCCGGCGCGTCGCGTTGGCGCGGTGTGGCTATATTTAGATTTTACGTATTGCTTCAGGTATTTTTTTTATTTGCATTGTAAAACGGGAGGATTAAATATTTCAGAGTGCAACAAATAAATCGTTTTTAATAGTTAAGATGCTGGAAACATTGTACAATAGGATGACAAAGACTAAATTTGACCATACATGATTCGTCATTACTGACATGCAAATTAAAAACATGAGTTATTTAATTTAATTAATTAATTTATTTCAGATAACATGATCCATATTATACAATATTATATTAATAAATTATGTTAATGATTATTATTAAATTACAATAAAATTATTACCTACATTTTAAAATATTATCATTATTTTCACTTTAGTCAACATTATTATTATATCATGTCATTATTTTATTATTATCAATCCTCTACAAAGGATGACTAGGTATGCTATGAGTTAGTTATGCTATGAGTTTAAATTTATTAAAATTAATTCATACACCCATAATCAGTTATACCACGAACATAATTGAACGAACTAAATAATATACAAACCTATGAACTAAATAGGTACATTATTACCTACATACCCTGGCCCCTATTATGTATGAACTAGCTGATGCCCGCGAATTGTCCGCGTGGATTGAGGTTTTTTGGTTTCCGCGGGAACTTTAATTTTTCGGGATTAAAAGTATCCTAATGTGTTATTCCAGACGGTCTAATCTAACTACATATTAATATATTCTAATCTATCTCTGTGCCCACTGCCCAAAACATCCATCCACCTATTCAAACTTTCGCATTTTTAATATTACTTCGTCCGCGTAGATTGAGGTTTTTTTGGTTCCCGCAGAAACTCTTTAATTTTCCGGGATAAAAAGTAGCCTATGTGTTATTCCAGACTCATCCAGATCCGTCCATCCATCCATCAATTCATCCAAACTTTCGCATTTATAATATTATAGACAGTAATTAGTATTAGCACGTATTAGTATATAAGTATAGATGTAATGGTAGATTGTTGTAGAGGTGGGATAGTAACTAGGGTTACCAACATTTCTTCAGCGAAATATGTATAGTGTTTTTCAGACTAAGCTGTAAAAAATATAGTAGGTAAACTTAAAAAAATAGTAATTTATGGAAAACGCAAAAAGTAGACGAAGATGTATTTGTTACTTATTTATTTTTATAAAAACTATTTATGTACCTATGTATGTATATTCTTTATCGTACACAACAAAAACACAAAAGAAACAGATTACAAACATGAAAACCTAAAACGTAGGTACAATAAGGCGGTCTTATCGCTAACCAGCGTTCTCTTCCAGACAAACTTATCGGTACGGAGACAATGAATAAGTGGACAGTGGGAGGTGGTGCATAAAAAAAATAAACTTAAATACTAAATAAATAAATAAGCCCTTTATTCTGAATAAACAAAGTTAAGGAATTTGACAGTTAGTTTATAAGATATCTCGTAATTCAGAGTGCGTCTTGGCATAGGCCTCCTCTAGCGTTTTCCATTGGGTTCTGTCTTGCGCTACCCTTCTCCAGTGGTATCCAGCCGTGAGCCTCAGGTCATCTGACCATCTCACTTGTTGACGTCCTCTACCTCGATTGCTGTCTCTGGGGTACCAGTCGCAGACGGTTGTACTCCATTTGCCTTGCCTGTCTCTAATTATTTGGCCGGCCCATCTCCACTTCATTTGGTCTATTCGAGTGAGAATGTCAGTTACTTTGGTTTTTACTCTTATTGTGCTACTTCTTATTTTGTCTTTTCTCCTTATTCCTGTCATAGTTCTCTCCATGGCCCTCTGACAGCGCTCCAGTTTTTCTCTGTGGAGATTGGTGAGTGCTCATGTTTCGCAGCCATAGGTAATGACTGGAAGTATGCAGGTATTAAAAGTTTTTCGTTTTATAGACATACTTAGCTCGTTTGACTTCATGATTTCTTTCAATGACCAGTATTTCTTCCATCCGTTTGCTGTTCTTCGGTTCACTTCTTTAGTTGCTTGTTCTTCATGAGAGATTATTTGTCCTAGGTAGATATATTCCTGTACATATTCAAGTGGTTGGTTTTCAATTTCTATAGGCGTTTCTGTAGAATTTGTGAGCAGCTTTGTTTTATCCATGTTCATGGAGAGGCCCACCTTTTTACTTTCCACACTAAGTGATTTTATTATTTCTTGTAGGTGTGTCGGATCTTCTTCGAACAGGATAATATCGTCCGCAAATCTTAGGTGGTTTAGTTTAACACCGTGTATGTTTAGGACGAATCCATCCCAGTTCAATTTGCGGAAGATGCTTTCTAAGACAGCTGAGAAGAGTTTCGGCGACTTAAATACTAATAGATACATAAATTAACCAATATCATAAAATTGTAACGTATTAATACACTAATATATACAAAATAAATAAAATAGACATACGTAAGATTAAATACATAAATAAATGCACCTATAAATAATGGATAAACTAAACATGTCGCTATTGATGATTACAGACAGACATGTACAATGATGTTTCACGTCAATTTTAAACTAATTAAAAGTTTTAGCTCGATGTATTTGCGAGGGCAGTTCATTCCATAAGCTAATGGCTTTGAACATAAATGAATTTTTGAAATATTTTGACCTATAAGTAGGCACTACAAGAACGAGTCTTCCGGCTGACCGAAGAACTCTTTCTGGTCTGTCATGACCAAGGTATTTAAAGTTTCCCTTTAAATAACTTGGAGTCATAGGATTGAACAATACACAGTACGGAAGGGAAACAATATATAGATTCCGGCAAATTTGAACTATATTGTAGCCGATATTATTTAGCTCATTAGTAATATGCATCCTCTTCTGCATATTAATATTAGCCTACATTATTGTTGAAGATAAGAAACAGCAAAACGTTGTAAAGTATAATAATTTTGTAGTATTTGCTAGTAACGACTAACGATTGTCAAATGTTTCGTCCGTCAGTATTCAGTGACCATATATATATCTGTTCAGTGATTATTAAACTACCCGCATATGCTATTGCTGGAATAAAAATATCACTCATCAAATAAAAACAGTAAAAATAGCTTACACGGGGACGGGTAGATTTGAACCTGCAACAGTTGCGTTGCACAATCCGAGCAGTTGCATGCACGCCTCGCCATTGAACTCACTTGTTTGCTTATTCTATAATATGTACTTTTGACGTCGACTGTACATATTTATTGGAGCCAAACCACCTCAATTACATAAATTCAAAACGAAGACACATTTATAAACATTAAGTGAATCCTTAAGTTATTGCTAAGTTATGATCGACGCTCGAAACACTACACCAAAATGGCGTTTTACCAATCATAAATAAATGGATTAGGGCCGATGGCTTTACATGCTCTCCGACGCACGGGATGTAACATCGTCTGCAGGCTAATGAGCATTTTCTACTTATTTTTCTACTAATGTACAATGTACAGTGTTTGTGCTGTCTATTTCAGGCTTTGAGTCCTAATGAAAATTACTTAGATGTTTAACCATACATAAATACAGACTAGTACCTATAACTTAATTATTTTCTACTTAAATCATGAATATAAATTTTATTTAGGTAGGTAGGTATATATATATATATACTTATATAATGTTTGAAGTTTAATAATATTGCAAATACTTTAGAAAGTAAACTTTGTTGAAGTATAAAGGTTTATTTTTAGGGTTCCGTACCTCAAGAAGAAAAAAAAGGAACCCTTATAATGTGATCACTTTGTTGTCCGTCTGTATGTCTGTCTGTCTTTATTCTCGGGAACACGTAGAGGTCAAGGTAAATCAAATTGAAATTAATATCAAATATTTAGGTCTACGGTCCCTTGAAGCTGTAAAATAATTAAGCTTCTAAGTTAACGCAATCAAAAGATACGGTCGTTTATGCCGCATATTTTGACACTCGCCTATAAATTAAACCTATAGGGTAGGGTACTTCCCGTTGACCAAGAATCATGAAAGGCACAAAGCTCGCACAAGTATAGGAAAAAATCCGAAAATCGTTAATTAGGGTTCCGTATTGTCTTAGCCGCAACCAGTTTTGCGCCATATTATGTAAGGGCCTTACAACAGTTTAAACGCTAAAATGAAGCATTTAACAGAGGTAAATTTTTTTTTTTTTTTGAAGATACTTATTTGTATTTTATATTCTCACATTGCAGTGTTAAATAATCACAATACATCTAAAAATCTTAAAAATAAATAAACAATAATATAATAACTAAAATATATTATTAAAAGGAGTCCCTTTAGGCAAGGTTCCAAAGATACTGGCAGCGTTCCCCCTTTGAATAGCTAGACTTATTCTTTGTCCGATATAAATTAGAGGTTAAATTAGAAAGGATTGCTCAATTCGTCAGTGATTGCTACGTTTTCCACGTAATTTTTTACGTAAACCTGTACCCTAGTAGGTACCTGTAGCGAGGAAAACTCGCAAGCTGTTTTCCATTTTCAGACTTTCAGTCGTAGTCGGGTCGCCGGACTTGCTCTACGCCGGCGTAGCTTTGTGAAAACCACGCTTACAAAATCCGCCGAAAACTTAAAGTTTTCCAATATTGTTTTGAGCAATAATATATTTTATATTTTTAATATACGCATTTATTCAGTGAGTTTGTAAATTTACGCGTTAGTAAATGAACTATATTTTCATATGGAGAGTCCAGTATTACTACAGCAGAAAAAGTTACACAACTATGTCATTGAGGGGTGAGTTAAATGTCTTCAGGTAGGTACTTAATTAAATGGAAAGTTCTGAAAACAAGAACTAATCAAGTTAGAAAGTTGGTGTAGTGGTGACTTTTTTGTGCTTGTATATAAGTTACTAGCTTTTTCACGCGGCTTCGCTGATGTTAGGTCCGATTTTCACACAAATTTAAAAATCCTATTTACCCCCTAGGGTTTGAATTTTCAAAAATCCTTTGCTAGCGGATACCTACGTCATCTCTCTATGCCAAATTTTAGCCAGATCCTTTCAGTGGTTGAGAGTTGATAGATCAGTCAGTCACCTTTTCCTTTTATATTTTTATCACTATCCCGGCGCCGTCAACTTTATTAAGTTAGGTAGGTATAATAAAAATAGAGTACACCAATCCATCGAGTTCTTGATTACAAGACTGTAGTCTAAAAGTCCTAGCTCTAAGTAACAATTGTAGGCTCTAAAAGTCCGTCCGTCCGTTGATGCAGTATATGCAGTACACTGGCGCATTTTTCAGTAGATAACTATACTATATAGGGTTCATTTAAATAATATACTAATAACCTCTACAAGGACAACTTCTGTATGTATAGCGACTTTTTTTTGTCATACAAAATTAAAAATATTCAAACTGTCTGCTCC
This sequence comes from Erebia aethiops, assembly GCA_923060345.2. Taxonomy (NCBI): domain Eukaryota; kingdom Metazoa; phylum Arthropoda; class Insecta; order Lepidoptera; family Nymphalidae; genus Erebia; species Erebia aethiops. The sequence continues at coordinate 9,858,661 of OV281083.1, read as the reverse complement.
AAGACTGTTCTTCATGACGCGCAATTGGTAGACCTGTTATCGATCGACTTCTGTGTATTTAAACATCCAGCAGAAGAGTATACACCAAAAAGTTTAACTTTTAGGGTGAATATATTAAGTTTTTTTTAAAGTAGAACAAAAGTTTTTCAGTATTATGAAGAGAAGTTGTCCTAAATATTAATTAAATTATAATCATAGAAAATAACTAGTAACTACACAGGTGTTGTGATCTTTGTTACTGGCCGCATTTGAGGTCCCCAAGAATAGGATATCTTCTCATAATTATTTTCATGTGTTACAAAATTTATAAATAACCTATAGGTACTTACCTACTCTACATTGTAAGTATTTCATGGCTCGAAATAGTTACAATGTTTTGTTTGTAATGGACATATTATTTAGTAACAAAAGTTAGCGAGATCGTTGTCATAGGTATCAATAGGTACATCGAAGGTCGCCGCGATAATTTCTTGTAAATTACCGTGTCACGAAATGTGGTAGAGAAAATCCGTCTACTTCGCATGGACATGATAAATGACCACTATTTAACAAATAAGATAAGTTTGTATGAATTACTTTAATAAGTCATTAATAAATTATTGGTTTTTAGTTCAAGATTAGCAGGTAGGAGTACCTAGGAGTAACATCAAAGAGATAAATAAAATGTCTTGTAGACAATAACATAAAATATTATTGCATGCACAAAACAATCATAAATCAAAAATATAAAATTGATTTATGATAGTTTTGAAAAAATATGTAATAAGTACTTACATATTATATTTGTAATGTTAGCATTGCCAATAATTGTGTATTTTGATTTTATTTAATTCAAAAACTAATTGTATCGAAATGTTTTCATTTCCAAACAGCCTAATTATCTGGATGAGTAATGAGTATGGTAAACAAACAGCTAGTAGAGCAAATTATTGCGAACTGCGAAGGGCTATTTGAGTAGGTATTATAATATATAACAAGCCGACGAAGTCGGGAGTTTTTAATTCATTATTTGACTATTGTCAATTGTGGAATTAGTAGAGTAAAAATATAATATAAGTACTAGCAGATGCCCGCGACTTCATCCGCGTTAAATAAGTTTTATAAATTCCCAATTTTTCACTTTTCCCAATTTTTCTGGTTAATATTTATCCTATGACACTCACAAATAATGTGGCTTTCAAAATCGGTTCAGTAGATTCCGAGATTACCCCCTACAACCTCACAAACTCACAAACTTTACCTCTTTATACACCATAAAAGACAGAACAAAGATAAAATAATCCAATGGATCTATAATAAGATAAGTATATTATAGTGTTATTGTATAGATTTTCATTATATTAGATTACTGGTGAGTCGATTCAATAGATTGTTATAACAACCTATATTTAAATTCATAAACCTATCATGTTAATAGTCGCACCGTTAAATTGATCGTAATATCACAGTAAACAGATACAACTAGTATGGAAACTACCTAGAAACCGCTCACTCACACAAACGTGCGCATCGACGAGACCAAATCCAATAAGAATATGTTAATTTAATAATGTAATAAAATATATTTAATTATTTTCAAATATGATTACGTGTTTAAAGAGATTTCAATCGAGGGGCTAAGGGCGAAAACACACTCCCACGAACAGTCCAACATGACAAAACATTCACGTGAAACGCCCGCATCGTATCGGAAACACGTTTATCCGTGTCGCGCAGGTCTGTGCATGAAGATGAAGATAGTCCCACACGTGACGTTTTATGTTGATCTTTTGTCCTGTCCTGTGCGTAGTATTTTTAACGTTCCTCGTTTTCAGGAGCTACCTTCTCAGAAAACTTTATTTTTTTAAATTGTCTCCATGTGGTGTTAGCAAGCTTTGTATTTGTTTGATTTGTACCTACTCATTTTGTACTAAATTAATTATTTATATTAAAAATATGTGTGACACAGACAGACGGACAGACGATCAGACTGACAGATTGGGCGAGACAATGCTTCACTACGGAATTTGAAAAAAAAAAGATTTCGAAGATTAATTTTATTAAAAATACTAGCTGATTCCCGCGACTTCGTCCGCGTGGAATGAGCTTTTCGTAAAAAACGGTTTTGTTAGACCGTTTTTTCTCCGTCTTACATTGCAAATCCGACATAAAATAATATTGCGGCTATAAATTAGGATTTAAGCTATCCTATCTTTCAAGTTGGATCAAACTGCACACGGTGTGCAAATTTAATTTATAAAATCGGTTAACTAGTTTAGGAGTCCATTGCGGACAAACAACGTGACACGTGATTTATATATATTTAGATTAAAAATATTAGCACTATTAGCGTAGATACCTACGGAGATGGCCGCACCTTAACAGTAAGGTAATCTAACTTATGTGTTTACATAATCATTCATAAACACGTAGGTATTGGTACAACCATTGTAATGTGATATAGTGGTCTTAAGAAAGACATTAACAATGTGTAAGTCGTCGGTGCAGTTCTTTGATCATTTTTAGGGTTCTGTACCCAAAGGTTGCCAACGGGATCCTATTACCACACCGGTGACGTGAACGGGTTTTGAGGCTAGGGTAGGCATTAAGTTAATAAGAATACCGGTTTTGATGAAAAATGAGCATTGACGTATTTCCATTTGAGTAAGCAGTGCTGATATGCCTCTGTGAACTGCACGCTTCTGTACCACACTATTAATAAGCCTCCGCTGTCCGTAGGTCCGACCGTTTATCTGTCAACGGTCTGTATCTCATAAACCGTAATTGCTGAGTGTGTAGGTATTTCTATTCCCAGTCCAACAACAAATATTACTTAATCTTGTTTCTTTTACGAACGTATTTAAAAAGTACATAGTACAAAATCTTGTAATCGATGCTACGGACTACGGAACCATTGCGTGTGAGTCCGGCTCGCGCTTGGCCGGGTTTTAATGGTCGATAGTTTATTGTACCTACCGACAAGGATACCAAGATAAAAGATATCGGCATCTGTTAAACCATAAAGTAACAAATGACGACTTTTCTCTCTCTAAAACAATACGGGTTAACAGCTTGAGTTATCAGTAACTTTTATTACTTCTTGGACGTAGTTCACACGGCGCTCATGGCGTCCAAGAATTTCTTAATTGTAATATTGTACTTAGTCGTGAAAAGCACTTATTTCCATCTGTGTACTACAAAAAGAAATACATTCTACAAAAAGAAACCGAATATCTTTTTCCTTGAAATCCATACTAATATTAAGTATAAAGGCAAAAGTATGTCTGTTTGTCTGTCCGTCTATCTATCTGCTAAGCTTTCATGGCCCGATTTTGATAAAATTTGTTACAGTGGAGGTTGCATACCGGGGAAAAACATAGAGCTACTTTTTATCCCGGAAAATTAAAGAGTTTCCGCTTGAATCAAAAACCTCAATCAGAAAGAAATCACCTAGTCAGAAAATAAAGTTTTAAAGAATTCTATTCGTTTAGAATATGGATAAGGTATGAAAACGAAAAAGGCTATAAAAGCTCGACCTTGCTATAAGTCCATTCTGGGGATTCCTAGGACTCCTACTTGCCAATATTCAAGACAACCTACATTTATTAAAGGACGAGATCCGAAGTATCTTTGTCTTATACTAATCTTATTTGTGAAAATTTGGATGTTTATTTATTTATTTTATTTATTTCACAAGTAAAAAATACATATTTAATGGTTTCTTCGGGCTCGTAAGCGCTTGACGGCTTGTCTGAGCACTGCACATTCTTCCATGCTTATTAACTAAATATGTAGGTGTAAAACGTATTAATTACTATATAATCTATTCTAAGGTGTTACATAAGTATAATAAGAGATTTAAGTTATAAAAGTCAGGTTCAGTTTTAAAATAAAAGTAAACTAGACTAATTTTGCGCATACAAATCAAACTTTTATGTATACAGACTGCTTCACTTGGAATAATACTAAGTTTACTCAATGTTTAGTTTTTAATAGATAATTTTTAATTTTGTAAATGATGTTGTTTTTTGTTTTTTGTTATTTTGTTTGTATACAGTTAATCTATACAAATATTATAAATGCAAAAGTTTGGATGGATGGATGTATGTTTGTTACTCAATCACGCCAGCCTGAACGGATCTGGATAAAATTTGGCACAGAGATAGATTATAGTCGGGAATAACACATAGGCTACTTTTTATCCCAGAAAATGAAAGAGTAAAACCAAAAAACCTAAATCCACGCGGACGAAGTCGCGGGCATCACCTAGTAAATTTCTAAATTTGGATGTTTATAACTCCTTGACGCCGCAACAACTGAACCGATTTGGCTGAAATTTGGAATGTGCCATATATTATGGTTAGTAGAAAGTTCGTAGACTTTGGTAAGTTACACTTAGTCCAGGAGGGGCTTACTAAATAAGAATAATTATAATTGTAAAGCATGTACGTCAACAATATTAAAACAATATGGCTTTCAGCTTTGGTAGTAACTGTGTCCCCTGACTCTTGATTGGCTGATCAAGATTCAGGACACAGTACTGCTCTCTTTGATACGGTATACGAATGAGACTACTCATATACATTACTGCTTTGACGGTTATTAAATTAAGAATCAAGATCGACATAAAAACATGATACAGGTCCCGTCACGTAAAAAGAACGCTGGCAGTTCACCTGCGCACTGAGCGATTTACCGATCAAATTAGTGGTATTCCTCTGCGCGTACGCTAATGGCTTGTCACTTGTCAGTTGAACCATGCTTCCCGAGCTGAGATTACGCTAAAATCATTGATCAGACACGTCCCCTACACTGCCCCTCAGCGTTCTTTTTACGTGATGGGATCTATATCAGCGGCTGAACTAAAATATTATTATAAGCTGCGATCGACTCTTTTAAAAAGTTTTTTCAGGGGTTGTTAGCTTTTATAGACTGTGAAGAGTTTAACTGATATGCAACCAGACACAAAACGGAATTCAAGTGGGTACCTAAATATTCAGTTCCGTGTTTTCTTATCGAGCACGCAAAACTTAAAATATTAAGAGCTACTCGAAGTAACGTATTAATTTCATAGTATTAAATTTAATAATTAGGTAAACTGCTAACATATTGATGCTCATGTTCCGCATTGAGGAAGTTTATCTCTCATCCAGATCCAGTACATGCCATCTCTAAAGGCGTTTTGTGTTAGCGTTTGCAAGCAGTTTATGTGCCAATACGTTAGGGTGATTTTCTAGTCTTTGCTTATACTTTTTGGAGTACTTGTTAACTTCCTCTTTGATAGTTGGCATTTCCAAGTATCTATGGATTTCATCACGTGTAAACCATGGTGCACCAGAGATTGCTCTTAGTACAATGTTCTGAAACCGCTGTAGTATCTCAAGGATCGAGTTACTTGTTGATCCCCAGAGTTCTATACCATATGACCAGATGGGTTTAATTATGCATTTGTAAACTAGAAGTTTGTTATCCAGGGATAGAGGTGATTGTTTGCCAATTAGCCAGTACCAGCTTTTATATCGGAGATTTAGCTCTTTTCGCTTTGAAACTTCCTCGGTGATAATATAACCTAGGGGAGGATATTCATTAATACCCCTCAATATATAACTAGCAAACCAACTTCTAAAATCTGATTATGGCTAGAAAGCCGATGGCAGATAGTTGAAATGGAAAAAAAAAAATGTTCCGCATTATACTAACCAAATAAGATTGGTTCACGATGTAAGTAAGTACATCGAATGTATATTATTTGTTGCAGTAATCAAAACCATTCTGCTTCTGAGTCTCGCTGAAGCATCTACTTCGGGTGCAAAACTAAAAAATCACAACAGAACTGATCGTTCAGATGGATCTTGCTCGCTATTGGACCATACTAACCGAGCGTCTTGTATCCGATCTAGTGAGGCATTATTGTGTACTAGAGGTTTTACTAGTGACTGGTTATTTGGTGTGAGGTAAGTTCTTTATAATTGTATATCTATTTGTGGGATGAAATGATTCGAAACGAAGAAATTTTGGGAAAATCGGACAAAAGTACATTGAAGTAATAATATGTACCTACTGAAGTACCTATAGATCACGCGCGAGTTGAATGTAGAGTAAATGTATGTGTCACCATACATTTACTCTGCATTCAACTCGAACGAACTATAGTATTATGCCTCAATGCAAAATTATTAGCAAGAAGCGATAAGCGGCACATAGGCGACCATATAGGTGTCGCAGATTCAATGGCTGCCGAGTGCCGAAGTAGATGTATTCTGAAGTGGAGAGTACACAGCATTCACTCCAGAATACATCTGCCAGTACACACTGGTACTGATAAGTTTATTGTAAGTCAGTCTCCAGTCCGATGAATGTAATAAGGTGGCAAGAAGCGGGTCATGGGTCCCTGATAGAAGGCGGAGATAATTGCCTGGCGCACTCTTGAAAAAGCCTACGCCCGGTATTAGTGGTGGCATGCATGCTGATAGATATAGGCTTTTGGGGGAATTGCGGACGCAATCTTTTCAAAACGTAATTTCACTTAAATGAATTCGCGGGAATAAGCTATTTTCAAATATTTTATGTAACCGAAATATTTTAATTAAAAGACGGCAGGCGTATTCTTTGAAGCTTGAAGGTCAATAGGAATAGACCGTACTTCTAAAACTTAATAAAATTTTACGATCAAACGTTTATTTAGTTAACGATCTTGGTATTTTCGAATATAATATTTTAAGCAAAACTCAATTACTTATCAAAAATCTTTGCCTAAAATGTCAACATGTTTGGTTTTAGAAATGATTTTATACTAGATAATGCCCGCGACTTTGTTCGCGTGGATTAGGGTTTTTTGAATCCCACGGGAACTCCGAACTAATTTTCCGGGATAAAAAGTAGCATTATTATGTCCTGCCCCGGGATCTAATCTACCTCTATACCAAATTTCATCAAAATCGGTTGAAAAGATGAGCCGTTTAAGCGTATCAGACAAATACACTTTCGCATTTATAATATTAGTATGGATGACGAACATAAATAATTATATATAACTTGGGTCAGTACTTATTTATAACTAATAAGCGATGGCCAAGTCAAGAGTCTAGACTCTAGAGTGTAGGAGAGACTCTATTTGCTTTCTGGGTGTCACCTGTCCATCAGACACGTAGGCAGATGGATTGGACGAAAGTAGGTCCTAGTTTTACCACAGAGTAGGTAATAGGTTTTACTAGGAGACAAACGGACGACTTTAAAATTACAATAGTTTGTGGGTCGTACCATTAAATAATAAATATTACTTAGTTTGATCCTATATAGTATACACAATGTGTACCTACCTAAAGTTCAGACCCCTTGTCGAGGTTCGAACTTTGCAAGACTGAAATCATGCATAAACCGCAATCAAATTTGTGAAAGTACATAAAATTTAACTCAATTTGCTCGTATGCTTCATGTTAACGAAGGGGCCCAAACTCCGCTCACTGTTGTGGCACGTTGCGGGTACAATATAAAACCACAACGCTCTTGTTCTATTATGAGGGTAGGACGTAAACGAGGGATGATCTTTTCTTTGATCCACTTGATCTCTTTAAATGTGTATGCATGTGTGCACGCAGTTGGTTGATGTAAGAGCATCAAACTGCATGCAAGGGTCTTATACTGTAAAATATTACATGATATTTTTCATTTGCTCAACCAACTGCTTCAGCACTTTAATTCAAATAAATTTCCTCACTCTGAGCAGTATGGTTTTACTAAAGGTCGATCAACAATTGATGCGGGCGCAATGCTGTTAAAACATATATATATGATGCGTGGAAGAAATCACAGAATGCTATTGGTATTTTCTATGATTTGTCTAAGGCATTCGATTGCGTTGAGCACGAGACGCTTTTAGTTAAGTTGAGCTACTATGGAGTCAAAGACACTGCGCTTGGCCTCATTGCATCCTACCTCAGTAATCGCATTCAAACAGTACCAGTGTCAACGATGTGAAGTCATCCTGATCAGCCTCACTTAGGGGTGTTCCTCAAGGCTCCATTTTGGGTCAATTCATGTTCCTGGTCACAGATGTAGTACTAACAGATACCGCGCTCGGAACACGACAGTGCGGCCAAAATTTATTCTAGTGTGCGTGACAGCACTGTCTGGACACATGCATCAGTGTGCGTGAAATGTTGCCACATTAATGAAAAAATGCCAAATTAATGTAAGAAATTTTAATTGTTTGTTCTATCTTTAGACCTTAACTACTTAACCGATTTCAACGACATAATATGGTAGGAGAATAGCTTGTATCCTGGAAAAGGAGATTCGCATATTACTGTGGTGGTACGCTGGCTACTTTGGAGCTACGCTGAGTAATTTAGCGGTACGTCGAATACTTTCAAGATATGCCAGTTAAATTGGAGGTACGGAGACTACTTTGGAGGTAGGCCGACTACTTTAGAGATACGCCGACTACTTTGGTGGTACGTAGGTACGCCAGCTGCTTTTGAGGTACGTCAGCTACTTTGATGGTACGTAGGCTACTTTTAAGGTTTGCCAGCTTCTTTAGAGCCAGCTTCTTTAGTACGTAGGCTATTTTGGTGGTACGCCAGCTACTTTAGAGGTACGCCGGCTACTTTAGAGGTACGCAGGCTACTTTGGTGGTACGTAGGCTACTTTTAAGGTACGTCAGCTACTTTAGAGGTACGCCGGCTACTTTAGAGGTACGCAGGCTACTTAGGAGGTACGTAGGCTATTTTGGTGGTACGCCAGCTACTTTAGAGGTACGCCGGCTACTTTAGAGGTACGCAGGCTACTTTGGTGGTACGTAGGCTACTTTTAAGGTACGTCAGCTACTTTAGAGGTACGCCGGCTACTTTAGAGGTACGCAGGCTACTTTGGAGGTACGTAGGCTACTTTTAAGGTACGTCAGCTACTTAAGAGGTACGCCGGCTACTTTAGAGGTACGCAGGCTACTTTGGTGGTACGTAGGCTACTTTTAAGGTACGTCAGCTACTTTAGAGGTACGCCGGCTACTTTAGAGGTACGCAGGCTACTTAGGAGGTACGTAGGCTATTTTGGTGGTACGCCAGCTACTTTAGAGGTACGCCGGCTACTTTAGAGGTACGCAGGCTACTTTGGTGGTACGTAGGCTACTTTTAAGGTACGTCAACAACGTCAACGTACAAAGTAGCCTGCGTACCTCTAAAGTAGCCTGCGTACCTCTAAAGTAGCTGGCGTACCTTAAAAGTAGCCTGCGTACCAGCAAAGTAGCCTGCGTACCACCAAAGTAGCCTACGTACCTCCAAAGTAGCCTGCGTACCTCTAAAGTAGCTGGCGTACCTCCAAAGTAGCCTGCGTACCTCTAAAGTAGCTGGCGTACCTTAAAAGTAGCCTGCGTACCAGCAAAGTAGCCTGCGTACCACCAAAGTAGCCTACGTACCTCCAAAGTAGCCTGCGTACCTCTAAAGTAGCCTGCGTACCTCTAAAGTAGCTGGCGTACCTTAAAAGTAGCCTGCGTACCAGCAAAGTAGCCTGCGTACCACCAAAGTAGCCTACGTACCTCCAAAGTAGCCTGCGTACCTCTAAAGTAGCTGGCGTACCTTAAAAGTAGCCTGCGTACCTCTAAAGTAGCCTGCGTACCTCTAAAGTAGCTGGCGTACCTTAAAAGTAGCCTGCGTACCAGCAAAGTAGCCTGCGTACCACCAAAGTAGCCTACGTACCTCTAAAGTAGCTGGCGTACCTCTAAAGAAGCTGGCGTACCTTAAAAGTAGCCTACGTACCATCAAAGTAGCTGACGTACCTCAAAAGCAGCTGGCGTACCTATAAGCTAATCGGCGTACCTCGAAATACGCCGGCAGCGTAGCTGTTTCACAAAAAAAAAAACTATCTACTAACAGCTCATTTACACCTTCTTTAATTTAAGGGAAAATATTACAACGTAAATTAGCAACACTGATAGATATCGTTGAGGTTTTGTGTTTCAAGTCATCAGCAATTAAATAAAAAGGGAAAAAAACTTACAGAATGAAAATATATATTATTCTTACCTATGAAAAGAAACACCATTATCCTTTTTTAATTTTTGGGAACAATTTTTACAGTGTTTCAAGACACAAGAAGGCATTATTTTGAGAAACTTGTTTAAACACACGTTACGTCGAAACTTCTCGACGCGTCGCATCCAACTAAATGAGATTTGTATTTGCTTTTCGTTTTGTATTTGCTTTGTTGGCGCGCCTGCCGTGTTCCTAGCGCGTTATCTGTTAGTACTACATCTGTGTTCCTGGTGTACATCAATGATTTGCCATATTTTGTCAGTAATACTTGCGATAGTGCATTATTGGCTGATGATACGTCCTTTATTTTTTAAGTCGATAGACATAAGGACAACTTTGACGACGTAAATACTGCAATTGCTCAAGTCACGAACTGGTTTACGGTAAATAATCTACTTTTTAAATACAAAAAGAAACTAAATGTGTTGAGTTCACATTGCCGAATGCCAGATCCACAAGTGACATAAAAGTAATGGTAAATAATGATATGTTGAAAATAGAAGAAACTACTGTGTTCCTGGAGGTGACCTTAGACGCAAAGCTTCAATTACGCACCTACACTTGCTGGCAAGCTTAGTTCTGGTGCTTACGCTGTCAGAAAGATTCGACAGTTAATTGACATCGAAACTGCCAGAATTGTTTATTTTGCTTATTTTCATAGCATTATGTCTTACGGAATCTTACTGTGGGGCAAAGAGAATATAACCACTAAGTGCTGTGGGGTAAAGCGGCAGATATTCAAAAAAATGTTGTACTACAAAAAAGGGCAATACGTGCAATTTATAATTTAAAACCGCGTGATTCCCTTAGAGAGAAATTTAAAATATTGGTATTCTAACTGTAGCCTCGCAATATACATATTTACAGTAATATAATTTTTGTAATACAGCACATCTATAATTACAAAAAAAAATGCGATCTGTACGATAGGAAAACTAGACGTCGTAATAGGCTCGTGACTCCATCGCTCCGCCTCAAAAAAGTCAGAAGGTCATTCGTGGGAATGAGCATTCTTTTCTGTAACAAAATTCCACAACATATTATATTAAACTTGCCTATACACAAATTTAAGAAATCCATTATGATAAATGATAGAATGATAGAGGAGCATGGATTTGATCGCTCCAGCAATACTAGGGATAGTGGTTACTTATGTACTCATTGATATAATAATTGTAAATTAATTATTTAAAAAGAGCAACCACCGAGTTTCTTGCTGGTTGTTCTCGGTACGAATGGCATTCCGAACCAGTGGTAGATTCACTTGACGATTCAAAAGTACTTGTAAAAGTTTATTTAAATAAAAAAACATTTGATTTGATTTGATTTAGACCAAAGAATAAAATAATATCAGAAAGAGTCTCACCTATTATACTAATAGTTAATAATTTAATGGAACAAAATTGAAATTGTATTTTTCATCTGTGAAGTCGGGGGAAACTTTACCTACAAGTCTCACAACCGTGAACCGAACAACAAGTTGGGGTGTCTGTTACCAAATAGACTGGTAGGCCGCGCTAATCAGTTGGAACTTGGAACTCACTTACAGAACTTAATGATTTTGTAAAACTGTACCACATGGTTCGTGTAATATTACACACGGTGCTGCTCGCCTGTTCTTTGAAGTTCTTTCCTTCTTTCTTGAACTTGGCTTTGACACGCTACCGCGTTTCTTGATACACCTGTGTTCAAACATATTTAACAACGGGGGCCACATTTGATTGGTTTTATAGGACTTTGAGGACTTTGTCCATGCGCTCATATTTCCGATACTATATGAGACATGGATATAAAAAGGTGCTGACCGACATTAAATCAATGCTTTTGAGATGTGTCCCAGGATAAGAATTCTTAAGATCCTTAATGGACAGCATACAGGAATAACGTATCGATTCTGATACATCTTGAAATTACGAAAAAACTATCATGATCTGCTTCCAGAGAATTCTCGATTACATCGGCCATAATATTTTATACTGCCAAAAGGGACAACACTTTGAAAATATTACTGGCATAGTGGATGGAAAGATACCTCTAGATTGTAATTTGTAACCTGACGCGTTTATCGGATCTGACTACCAATTGTGTAAAATATCGGATCGTGTAATAATCGGATGATTAGAATTGTTTATGGAATTCAATGATGCCTGAAAGGATGCCTGTTTGTCGAAAAGCATGTACGAACTCTTTAAAGTTTGAACAGTCCGAGTAAATCGTTTTATCTTTTCTATAATATGTCTGTGCGTAAGTTTTCAAATCAGTACATAAGTCTTTACATAAGTCCTCAATCTATGCTTGTATATCTTAATTTTTTCCTTTTTTTAGGTATGAAATATTGCATTTGAAGTTACTGCAGTGGCCTGGCCGTTGCTTCAATGTGGGTCATCTTCAAAGGCATTTTCCTCAGCTACGTACTCTGGACATAAGCAATAGCACGAATCTGAAAATTTTCAAGGGTTACTTTGACTCGTCAAGTAAAATTGAGGTAAGTTTAGTAATTCCAAGTTATCGACTTAAAAATATTTATCTAATCTATTATCGAAAATAATACAATAGAACTTAATGTTAGCTAGCCTAACCTAATTACTAATCATGCCCGCGTGGAATGGTGGCAAGAATGCTGGCTGCATTTCCACGCTGGACAGCCAGGCTGATCCTTTGCGCAGAAAATGAGCCAGCCCTTCTGTCACCAGATGAGGCAATTAACTGGCACTAAGACTTCACGGCCCCAGGGTATCCACGGCAAACGGAATAAATATGTAACTCTCTATGAGAGAGGCATACTTCCGCCGCTTGCCAGTTTCAGCCTTTTCTGCTGCGGCTCCCGGCCTTGATGCTGTCTCCCTGATAAGACACGGGGTCAATGTGTCTACGCATGTTGCGTCCCACATTAGCGCCCGTCCCGGTTCCCAGGGAACCAGCGTCAATCCGACTAATCCCTGCCGGCTCAATGAGCGTAGGAATATTATCTAATTAATATTTGTTTGTGCACTTTAGAACACTTAGGAGTATGTAATTTTTAGCCACGATATCAACATGCTACATATTTTAGAGAGAATATGACTTTCTTTATTTTTCTTTGCTATTATTATTTATTAATTATAATTAATCTTATAAAATTGTATTAGAAACAGTGCCACATAAACCACAGTCGGTTTTACTGTGCAACGTGTTATACATTATAGGTAAGACGTAAAACAATAATTAATTATATCTAAGGAAATAAGCATACTATATAATAACATACAAACTTAAAAATAAAGTGGGGAGGCTACAAAAGTTCATACGTTAGTTTTGAGTAGTACTCGAAGAAACTTCTAAGTTCTAATCAAGAACTTTGCCTAAAGTAGGTACTTAGCAATTCAGGTAAATTTCAGTCGAACCAGGATTTCCATTTATGTTATCTGTACCGTAAAGTTTGATGGTACAATAAAAGTTGATAAGATTTTACTTGACGTAATTGCCGGCGTAGTTAAATCGATTTTTTAAACCGTCCTTTGCTAGTCAGCTAACAAAGATGGCTTTAACAGCATATTATTATATTTCTCTGTTAAAAAAAGGCATAATGACCCTCATTCATCATGTCATGGTCATTATGAAACGTATAGCCTATAGTATAGAGCATGTTATAATATGTATTATGTGGGTACAAAGAACAGACCTATAGCAGTGATTTACCTAATATGTCTCACAAACTTATTTGACCCGGTGACAGCGTCGCTAGTAGCTATGAAAAAAAACATATACCTACGCGCCGAATTTAGAACCTCCTCCTTTTAAGGAGTCGGCTAATAAAATAAAAACACGTTTGACGGTTGCCGTGGCGCAGTGTGTAGCGTTGTTGCCTTAACGTGCGGAGGTCCTGGGCTCGATCCCCGGCAGGGGACACACACAAGTATAGGAAAAAAACCGAAAATCGTTAGTCATTAGTTAGTGAAAAAACTCATGATTTCATGAATTTCAAATGATGAATCCATAGATTTTGGATTGATCTCCGATGTGCTCGTAGCGCCTTCAACTAACCCGTTGACCTATTAGGTGATCGACAAAAGCGACCCAAGGCGCCATACGCCATACGACGCCATAGAAAATTAGAACTTGTCCGTGGACAAGTTTGTCATTGTCGCGTGCGACAGCGTAGGCCACGTGAAGGGTCTACTGCTTGATAATATCACGTCGTGTCGTAAGCTAGTGATGTTCCGGATATCCGTATCCGTATCTGCGGATATCCGAGGGAGAAAAAATATCAGTATCCGTATCCGTCACTTTTTTGACGGATCTTTTAAAGATCTCTTACCTTATTATTTTTCAATACATAGATGAAATTCTATATTATATCACCTATAATATAGAAATGAAAAACTGTTAAATTCCATTCAGATATTTTTTTATTTCTTAAATCAAATATTTGGCACCTTTATATTGCAAACATTTATAGTAGCGAGTTACCATTACCAACCATACCAAATTACCAATCTACACTAATATTATTAATGCGAAAGTTTGGATGGATATCTATCCATCCAAATGGATGGATGCATCTTGTTACTCAATCACGCCAGAGCAGCTGAACGGATCTGGATGAAATTTGGCACAGGCATAGATATAGTTGAGACAGGCATAGGCAGGCAGGTCTGGAATAACACAGGCTCCATTTTATCCCGGAAAATTAAAGAGTTCCCGTGGGAACCAAAAGATTCACGCGGACGAAGTGTAAAGCTTCAGAAAGGCATCAGCTAATAGTACATAACTCTAGTTAAAAACAAAATTCAAATGGTTTTTATTCAAATAAACTTTTACAAGTACTTTTGAATCGTCGAGTGAATCTACCACTGGTTCGGCCATTCTTACCGAGAAGAACCAGCAAGAAACTCGGCGAAGTGTAAAGTTTGCACTACTAAACTTCTTTGCAGACATTTTTTTAAACTCATGTACGAACACAAACGTTATCTATGCTGTCCAGTGTCACACTAAACTATAAACAAAACAAAAGAAAGACCCGCGCAATGCAAGTCGACACTTGTTCTGTTACGCAAAGCGTCAAGTGGCGTGGACTGTCATTTTAAGGTCACGCGCCGGACACCGATTGAGTAAGAAAGTTAAGATCCGTATCCGTATCCGCGGATCTTGACACCAAATATTATCCGTATCCGGATCCGTATCTGCGGATATACATTTTTAAGGATCCAGTACATCACTAGTCGTAAGGAATCGCGGTGTCGCGTTTGTCACTCAAATAGGACAACAGTCTGGTAATCCTCATATTTCAAAGACTAACTTCATGCTCAGTTGTTGGCACGATTATTGGTCTCACTATTTACGTCATACAGCTAACGTAGCTGATGTTATAATTTGTTGCAGAAGATCTCAATGCATGGCTTAAGCTCATTATGGGAGGTACCCGAAGTCATGGTGGAAAAGATGACGCAGTTAAGAGTATTAGATCTGAGGAACAACACATTGAGGCATATGAAAGTCAACTTGATACGCGGACCACCGCAGCTGGAAACAGTTTATCTTGGCGGTGAGTTACCAGTACCTATAAGGGGTCATCCATAAAGTACGTCACACGTTAAGGGGGTGGGGAGGGCATCGACGAAGTGTGACATTGTGTGACAAGGGGTGGAAGGGGTCCTAAGTTTCATGACGTCACATTTCAAAATCGTATACATTTAAGTGTTAATATGCCAAATTAGAACTATTAACGAACAACTTAAAAATATTTCCAAGTTTTGTTATTTTTTTTCAAATGTTTGATTTGATGTTGATTATATTAAAAAATATTTAAGTGGATATAAAACTAATTTTGGAAGTGATGTTTTAATTTGATAATTTCTAGATGTAAAATTGCAAGATATGTGACGTTATACTAGGGAGTTCTACACACTAGTTCTCACAAATGTGGCCAACTGTGACAAGAACGGGGGAGGGGTCAAAAAACACGAAATTTGTGTGACATAATTTATGGATGACCCCTAAAGGAATTTCTTTAATATCAATGAAACGCGAGTTCATCACTACAACTATAGAGTATAGAGTATTAACAAGTGTCTATGCTATGGGGTAGCTCACAAAGCATCAAGAAACGTAGTGTTGAAATCTAAAACAAGCTATATGTTGCGTCGTTGGACACCCCATAAGATTTATGCTATTCTACTAAATCCAAATAATAATTCTAGGCAAGCGCGTTACAACCTAGACCTCATCATTGGTTTGCACTAAGCATGATTGTCGTCAAGCGCAAGCCTATCACGCAATAAAAATAAGAAAAATCCTGCCATCCGCTATGTCCTGCCAAAAAGCACTATGTTCTAAAAATATTATATTCAGATCAGCAATAATAAGATAGGTAAGCATTATACGTAGGTAATCACTAATCTCAAAATATATAAAATAAAATCTCAAAATCACATTCCACGAAGAGTACAAAAAGATACACACCAGGTATTAGGCAAAAACCATGTTTGGTAAAATGTCCTCAAAAAAACCGATATTCTACCCATTTTTTTGTGGCAATCCTACAGATTTTTCTATATAATATGTATCTCGTTTTGCAATACTGTCTCTCGCATTCGTAACGGCGCGCGGCGCGGCGCTTGCTAGAGACCTTCGGCTTCGGCCAAAACTTCCGAAGGTGGGTTTTTAGCCGAATGTGGTGTGGTTCGATCGTGCACTAAAACCAGTTTAGTCTTGCTTTTTTAACTTTTTTGAAGCAAAAAATTACACTTACAATTACACAATTGCATATTTGGAGTACCTACTAGGAATTTGGTAAATACGTTTTATCTTCTTCCGACAAAAAAAAACGTTATTTACTTTCCCATTTTATTTGCGACAAATGTTTTTCATAATCCATTTGTCTTGAGCGTGGGAGGGTTAACGTTCCTTGTTTTGTTTCTCGGAAGGAGCTATTGTTCTTGTTTCATGTTTACAATTCGGCAATTGTTTCATTCCTTTTCTAAAATATAATAAAGAAACAATAATAAAATAAAAAATCTTTAAAAAAAAGAGCTTTCATTACAGGTTCCTTTGTCGGAATATGTCAGATGAGAAAAATTTTAAAGCGTCATTCGCGAGGTATATTGTAACTACGGAATAGAATATATTATATTTATTTATTTTTTCTATGATTGTACCCATATGGTACAAACGCAAGCCATAAAACCAAGAATAAAATTGAATAGTTACGTCAGTACTACTGTCTGAAGCAGCGGCTAGCTACCTGAAATCATATTATTATGTACCTAGATAATTTTAATACTTTGATTAGCATATAATAATGTGTAGGTACATAATTCTTTTTGGCACGATGAAACCTTGGACGAAAAGGATGAAACGCGGGGATCTCCTGGAAAAATCATACGTGAATTAAGAGTTTAAAAAGTGTAAGCGTTAACTGAGTACTTTATACTATAATTGGTTAGTTTAATTATTGTTTAGTTTACTATTGAGTACTTTAAATTATAATTATTTAGTTTAATTATTGTCATACCGAAAGTAACGTTTACGTTATTACGGGGTGTCCAACAACACCGCAAGCTTGATTCATGTAGGTACCTAGCAATAAAAGATGGTACATATTGTCATGATTTTCTAGTTTTATATTCTCTGGTACGACATTCGCAATAAATATATAAGGCCATAAAGGACTTGAATCCAGGGCCGTAGAATAAATTAATTAAAAAAGAATGTATTCTGGGCAACCAATCAGTGGGTTTCCCGCCAATGGGGCGCGTAGGAGAAAAGAAAAACGTAGGATGGAAGGATTGTTGAAAATAATAAAATTAGGTACTCTGAAAGATAAGATGATTGGGAGGAATAAAGTATTTAAATGGACATTGGATTTTGATTTATCAAAATTCAGAAGTGGTACGTGGTCCACCGACCCACATAATTGTTGAGGTATGTATTCTAAATTATTTTTCTTGATTCATATAATTTTGTGACTTCCCATGACTCAATAATAATAATAAAATTACGAAACAGGATTACTTAGTATGCATGTGGATTAATGATATTTTTATGTTTTGGTCTAGCTATTTAGGACAATGTTAATCTGATTGATTACAAGTATCATTTGATAAGAACTTACTATTAATATATAAATATAATTTGTTGTACACAATAAAATAAATAAAATGACAAAACAATCATTATATCATTTTAACTAAAGTTATCATTTACATTTAGCCTCTATGGAGTAATGTACTTTTTTTTAAATAATTTTATTCATAAATAGGTAAGTACCTACCTAACAAGATAACTCCATCTTCTTATATCCATACTAATATTATAAATGCGAAAGTGTGTCTGTCTGTCTGTCTGTCTGTCTGTCTGTCTGTCTGCTACGCTTTCACGGCCCACCTGTTGAACCGATTTTGATGAAATTTGGTACAGGGGTAGATGGTATCCCGGGGAAGGACATAGGCTACTTTTTATCCCGGAAAAATAAAGAGTTCCCGCGGGAATAAAAAAAAACTGTCTCTTCACCCGATTTTGATAAAATTTGGTACAGGGGTAGATGGTTTCCCGGGGAAGGACATAGGCTACTTTTTATCCCGGAAAATTAAAGAGTTCCCGCGGGAATCAATAATCTTAATCCACGCGGACGAAGTCGCGGGAATCATCTAGTTAATATATAAAAATGAAACCCGTTTTCCTTGGTCACGGAATCACGAGTGAATGGCTGGACCGATTTCACTAATTCTTTTTTTGTTGTATTTGTTATTATTAGGAGAAGGTTCTTACGGAAAAAAATATTAAGAAAATCTCTCAGAAATATTGAAAAATATACATTTAATTTTGCATACTAAGGCGGTACGAAGTTCGCCGGGTCAGCTAGTTAAATATAAAATGATAAATATAAAGATTGTCTAGCAATAGTTATATTGTCTACTGTCTTCTCTCATTAATGAGGCACACAATTAAAATTAACACTTGCAATTAAAATAGTGAGATTACACCTTTAGTATTTGGGTGCACAATGACAGTATGGATTTATTTATGTATATACTTTAAAACAATATGCTTACATGTATATTAACCACATATTATTATCGCAGGATGAGTTTGGCCTGTATGTATATTATATGTATGTTATTTTGCTTTGGCGATACCTCAGCATGGTTGGTTCTGTTTTAGTATCCAACTTGTTGAACCAGAGAGTTTTCTTTCTAATAGGAAATCATCTTAAATGTCAAATGTTAACTATACAGTACAGCATGTTATATAGCGTGAGCTAAGTTAAGTTTAGCAATTTAGAGAAGCTTTTTTGAGAAAGTCCCTTATTGACCTACAGCCGTATTCACAAACAGTACTTCCCTAATATAGGAGCAATGCTATGATAAGTATGGCATTTCTCAGTGCATTCGATGTGGTAATCCAATCATTTCGTAAATGATACTTTGAGGACTCTTGCTGTGCACATTCAATGGAGAGCTGTGAAGTGTGATTGTTTACATACAATAATTTGATAAAAGTTATTACTTATATTGTTTTTTTTAAATATACCCTTTAAACTAATGAGGAGTTCCTCGTCTTTAATAAGTTCAAAATCATCCTATAATAGTTCGAAGCGGTTAACATTTACTTCTTTAGAATGAGAATTACTTGTAGAGTCAGAATCAGAAATTATTTATTGCATGATACACATAATATTACAAAGGTGGTACAGAAGATAAAAAGACAAGTGTGTTACCATTATCATTACAATGCTTTAAAATAATCGATGTAACAAAACATAGTAGGTATTAATTAATTAGTATTAGTTAGTAGGTGAACAATTAAGAAAATTCTTGGTATATCGACTTGAATCCCCACATATTATTATATCATATCAACTGAGCCAATAAAATATGTAAATTAAAGACTGATAATAACTAGGAATTTATTGCAAAATAAATAAGACGTCAAGTCTTTAAATAAAATAAATAAATAAAAAATTTGATTGTAATTGAAAATGAAATATTGAAAATATTTGAATTAATTAGAAGCAAATGGAGACTCCAGACTCCTATCGTTTGTTCTACAGTATTTCTGGTTTTTTATTAGGTACTTAAAGAAAATACAGTAGGAGTGTAATAGTTGTTAATTAACTAGGTTAGGTTTTAAGAAGTAAATCTACTTATTGTAATTACCTACATAGCGTGAATTTGAAACTATTATTCGGTAAATTAACTAAATTATAAGATGTACCTAACCTGGAAACTCCTAGTTGAATAAAATACTAGTAATAAATAGGAGGCACTGAAAGGCCTCTACTGGTAACTTTCAAAAGATCTGCATATGCTGTATTATTACAAAATCTATATCGTCTTTATTCATCAGCACTGTAACAATCAAAAGAATTTTGAAAGTCTTGTATCACTTTTCATAAATTGATAGTTCTTACTATACTTACGAGTATTTTTTTTTTTTTTTTTTTTTTTTTTTAAATATATAGGCTAGCGCTTGGCTGCAATCAAGGTATATTTAGTATATTTAGGTTTACTCTCTCATGGATATAAATATCAAATTTTTCTTCACTTCTGTAAACCATTCATGTTTTCAGTTTAAGGTGCCAGCGGAGAGTAAATTGCCCATACAAACATAATACCAAAATAATTTGTAATTCGAGAATATTTCCACCATATTATGATATTATTAAGATTGAACTTATGTTTAAATCTAGGTCCCTGGATAATTATTTTTTCAAAATAATTTCCCAAAATTAAATGTACCTGGCGTTTTTCATGTTTTTACGATATAAATGACATGTTTTCTCCTTATTTGTTTCATATTAAAACCAACGATATCTCACGTACTAATTGATCAGGAACATAGCCTATATTATGGTCAAGTTACAGAATAACAACACGAAGTTGAAAACACAACAATTTTTCATTAATCATTTTTGGTATTCACGGAACAAGACTAAATGTATAACAAATTCTGTACGCTCATATTGCTATCGCGCTTGCATGCGGTCATACGTCATAAGCCAAATAGAGATAGCAATATACGGGAAAATCTATATTTGCGGTTTGATTATAAGTTGCGAGCGGCGTTCGCCAGCCTCTTAAATCGCTGAAAATCAAGGAAACAAACATATCCTACCGATATTAGTTTGACGTTAGTGTCGCACTATGGTCTATGCGTAGTTAACTGTGCATTCATTTTAATAAACGTCTAGTGTTGTTCGTTCCTCAAGTGTTGTTTATGATTTCATTTTCTGGACCTTATGCGCTTGTTCGCCCCCTGGTTCGCCCTGAGACTTCATAGTAATGTTTTTGAATACGGGTGCTATTAGTTTAGACAATGAACATTAATCTTTTTAATAGAGCTATTTTTAAGAATGGATGCGACTTAAAAGGAGTGAATGTAATAGGGATGATTATATAGTATTAAATAGAGGGTCTTCCAAAAGACCTAAAATTCACATCCTCGATAAGTTTTAAGTTTGTTATCCATTTTAAAATATAGATTAAAGAAAAAAGTATGATGACGTCATAACTATGAATTTCATAGAACTTCCATACTATAAAGAAGTGCGCTTTTAAGTTTGATGGAGAGATGCTGATTTGATTGAGTTGCCATCATCCCTATTGGTTGGATGTATGCGAATAAGTATGCTAAAAAAAAAAAAGATTCTAATTTGCAAATAGAGCAGAAAGGCAAAGAAATATTTTAATATTGTTATTTTATTTTATTTTCGTTGAATGATTGTGGTATGTGTTATTTTCAAGAGAATGATTTATTGGTTATTTGACTGCGGTTATGTATGCTGCTTGAATCTGGATACGATGAAGTGAGCCGTACATAGGTTGGATACGGTTATGTGGGCCGTACATAGGTTGTATACGGTTATGTGGGCCGTACATATTTTGTATACGGTTAAGTGGGCCGTACATAAGTTGGATACGGTTAAGTGGGCCGTACGCAGATTTGATACGGTTAAGTGGGCCGTACATTGATGGATACGGTTAAGTGGGCCGTACATTTTTTGGATACGGTTAAGTGGGCCGTACTTAAGTTGGATACGGTTAAGTGGGCCGTACATTAGTTAAAAAGCGGTTATGTGTGCCATACGTTATAATTTGGTTATGTGTGCCGTGTGACTTAATGATTCTGGATTTAGCAACCAAATTAAATAATGAATGAACTGAATGAAAAATTATTTATTCTATACCAAAAACACGAGATATATAGTGAAAAAGCGGTTATGTGTGCCGTGACAGAATGATTCTGGATTTAGCAACCAATTTAAATAATGAATGAACTTAATGAAAAATTATTTATTGTACACCAAAAACAAGAGATATACAAATACAAACCACATTATTAACTTAATAAATTAAATATAAATACTACTTACTTGTTATTATATAGATATTTATATTGTTTATATCAATTATAGGATAGGACTAGCATATAACTACGGCGTCGCTTCCGTTACGTTCAATTTTCATACAAATTTCATACGAATTAGGGATTAAATTTAAAAAAAAATCTTAGGGGATGATACATCATAATAGATAACTGTACGCCAAACTTCAGCCCAATCTGTCCAGTAGTCTGAGCTGTGCGTTTATAGATCAGTCAGTCAGTCAGTCAGTCAACTTTTCCTTTTATATAGTATAGGTACCATTAATTATATTCATGAATTAAAAGAATACTTTACTAAAATTGTTATTTTTTCTACTGCCGAGGACATGGGAGGAGCCAATCGTGGACACACACGGCGCAGAGACCAGAGTGTTCGAGAATGCGATCTCTGTCATCACCAGATAAGCGTAGCACATAGATGCTCCTCCTCGGTCTTACGAACGATGGAAGAGATCGAGTCCAGCGACCCAAAATTAACTTCAGAGGTTCCCATACCTTGGCATTATCCGCCCAACTATCGCGGCAGCCTGGACAGCTACCAATAGCACTGGCAACGAATTTCACAGCAGGCGACGTACTTTAAGAACATTTTTAATGTGTTCCCGGGATTCAATCCATCTTGTACAGCACATTATAGACAGTAAATTAGTTAGTTGAGAACGCACACAAACTACTACCGAAGAATGGAATTTGCACCCCAATGGGCTGGAAACGCTTGATATCTATGACACGGTAATGTTATGATGACATTAAACCCTCGGGTGAGGCGAAGACAGTTCAGAAGATTCGGGCTCGTTATTGGTTTCCTAAAATATTACGCAGATACGAAAAAACAAAAAAGAGTTTTAGATCGTGGGTGCAATATGCATACATTTTGACTATAATTAAAGAATTTATTAAGTAAGTTTTGTGAACTTCATGGCATCTGAGACGTATTATAAACAGCAGCATGTCCTAGATCCAACGGCTAAACTGAACGTTTTAAATCAAACAATTTTAAATTTATTATCCATTAAAAATAGTTCATGTAAGGATGAACGTGATTGGGATATGCAGCTGAGTCAGATACAGTGGGGTATTAAGAAATACCATAAATGCGTCCAAACGGAAAACGGCATCAGAAGTTTTATTTGGATGTAGACTTTGGGACAGTTTGTTGCATAATATGTAAATTCAAACGTAGGTAACCGACTGATGTCAAATTGTTATGAAACGAAATAAAGTAAATATTTAATACAGTCGGCAACAAAACAATATCATGATTTGAGACGAACTTATGCTGCCATTTTTAAAAAAAAAAAAAAAAGGGAGACCTGATTAAGATAATTAGAAAAAACTAGTTGTTGCACGTTGATGGATTGCACATGGATTTTAGGTATTTTCGAGTCCCTTGGGAACTGGGTTTTTTTTTTCTTCCCAGGATAAATGTAAGTATTATATATAAAACCGAACAATCGACTGTCAATCTGTCAATGTTTTTGAAGATCTCCCTACTGTCTCGTATGTCTTATTTACTTTTGTATAATATGGAGATTTTTAACCCAATTTTTTCACTTTCCGTACAGTTCTGTCAAACATTTTCTTTCATACAAACCTTTTCCTTGTAATTATAAACACAATTTTTAAAAAAAAATTAGCCAAAGCAGCTGTTTTGAAGTCATTAGCTTACATACATTCAGCGATTGATTTTTATTTATATAAATTAGTAGAATAAGACCGTTTAAGGCCATGAGCAAAAAAAAAATAAATTGTGTAAGAAACCGAATGTCATGATTTTCTGTTATATTTATGTTCAAGAACATAATGTTGATAATAAATAATACGTAAGAATATAATTAATGTATATTGATGACTAATTTCTTAGGGGTTCAATGATTAAGTTAAAAGTTTTTGTAAAACGTAAACTAATTGAAAATTCTTATTCTGTGCAAAGGATTTGAATGATAGGACTAGGAAGGCATGGGTATGAATTGTTTCAGCGGCTGATTATGTAATTGCTAAAATTATAAATCTAATTAAGTAATTTACGACATTTGTGAGATGGTGAACAAAAAAAAAAAAAAACCCGGCTGAGTTTGTTGTGGGCTCTTCTCAGACCAGGGCGCGTTTGGAACCCTCGTAGCTTTAGTTTTAAGATACCGTAACTGATTTCACCATCATGTTTTATAATAATTATATGTACAGTGTACCTAATTTGAAAAAGAAAAATACTTTGAGGATCTACCTATAAAGTACGTTCATCAGACAAAAACGATAATTACTGATTTGTTTATGGAATTTCATTCTAATTTAATTAATTAATAATGTTTTGAGTGTTAAATTAAGTACATGTCGAGCTACGTTCCTAAAAAATTATTTGTATATAATTGATTTATATTACTTTCATACATTTTAATTATTGTGCACCGGGAGGTTGCCCAAAAGTGGATGGCCGAATGTCATGATTTTCTAGTTTTATATTCTCTGGTACGACATTCGCAATAAATATATAAGGCCATAAAGGACTTGAATCCAGGGCCGTAGAATAAATTAATTAAAAAAGAATGTATTCTGGGCAACCAATCAGTGGGTTTCCCGCCAATGGGGCGCGTAGGAGAAAAGAAAAACGTAGGATGGAAGGATTGTTGAAAATAATAAAATTAGGTACTCTGAAAGATAAGATGATTGGGAGGAATAAAGTATTTAAATGGACATTGGATTTTGATTTGTCAAAATATTATTATTTAGTTTCATAGCCGATATTATATTAACGAATTATTACAGAAGATATTATCGAAAATACGTGACAAGTTATTATAGCCGCTTTGTCATCAATACAAATTGTTAGAGGAGTTATTGTTGTTATATGACGGTGAATTAAGAGATAATTTGATAGCCCTTGAGTAAGTAATACTTCTTATAATTACACGTTTCGACAGTGGTGTTTATTAAGACCGTAAATAGCATAAAATGCCAGAGCTCGGTGGACGGTGAGTTTATTCTAAAACACAACGTAAAAGTTCGTATTTTGTGGAATTATCCAATTCAAGTACCTACACATGCTAGTGTTTATTGCATAAAGTTCTAGTATTCTTTTCTATGCTACATCTACATAAAACATAAGCATTAATATGGTACGTATATCTACCTACAATAATAGGCTTTGGTGAATAACATTATGACGATCGCGACTCAGGCAGGAATATTTAATTTCAATATCCGAGTAGAAATATTATTGAAATTAGATTAATTATTATCGGTTTTAAATAAGTGAAAAAAAGATTTTAACTTTAGTATATAAATAAGTTTATAGTATAAGTAAGTAGGTAAATAAAATTCTAACGCGTCGTCGACGTCGATACAAGTAAACAATAAGTATTAAGTATGTTAACGGCACTTTATAAAAATGGCACGTTTTCACACAAAATTGCACGTTTGAGCAAAAACACGCGAAAATGCGGCATGTTTAAAAACGAAAACATTGATTTTGCAATCTTTAGCATATTATAGATTTTATGAGGTGACAACATCAATTTACAACGCAAGCTAGTTATTTGTTCACAGTTTCGTATATGTTAAGAAAGCAGACCTCCCAAGTACTCCAAGTACTAGCATAAAACAGACGCACATCCATAAAAAACCTTTTACATCTCTCATATTCGGTAAGTAGGTCCTTATTACCCCCAAATGGGGCTTGTAGGTGACCAATTAGCGCTCTAGGGTAATAATGTAGCTAGAAAAGCCCTAGGGCGGTAAGTTATAATCAAAAAAACTCTTCACTCTTTCAAAAAGTTCGCGTACATCTAACCATCATACTGGCAATATACATCATGCATTCAGCCCAATGACAAAAGAGGTCGCTTCGCTATTCAGCCTTGTCTTCGTATGAGTAGGTATAATAGTCATCAATTTTAAATATCGAACGGCGAAGCTCAATTTCGTTCTTGAAATAAAAATTTAAAAAAAAAGATGAAAAGGCGAAATATCGAACGGCGAAGCTCAATTTCGTTCTTGAAAAAAAAAAATTTAAAAAAAAAGATGAAAAAAGGCTGTAGTAGAAAACTTTTACTTTACATATTGTTTGCTTTTGTTCTTATAAATGTTTTATTCTTGTAATTCCGGTTTTTTTCTACTTACCTCACAATCGAGATGTAAAGCAGAGTAGTTAGCTCGGGTGTAAGCATCAATTGCACCCTCGAACTATATATAAATATCTCGGGCTGCAGTTGATGCCTTACAGCCCTTGGCTACTAATCTACTATTAAGATAAACGCGAATGCAGGTTGGACCCACTTTGCTTCATGTCTGTCATAGCGAAACTGATAAACGACGCACATTCTATGGAAACTTTATCTCAATAGCGAACTGTCGCGACGTCTGGAGATTACGTCTACGCATTAAACCAAAACCACTGCAAGCGGTGACTGCAAGCCATAAATTTCTAAAAAACATTTTACTTATCAGAGGAACATGCTGGAATCTTCCCATGGCCTACGTGACTACTAGCGATCATCCCTACTACAACCCTACGATGCGGGATATATATACAAGATCCTCCGGGAACAGAGGAACAGAACCCCACCGATGTCATCGAGCCCTAGGGCTCTTTTCTCGGCGACGCCTAGCGCTCGCCCAACCCCCCGGTGACGCTGTAGCGGCCAGTAGGCCATGCAGCATACTCCATCCGAAAAAAAAAAAGAAAAAAGGGAACAGAGGACATTCATTCATCAGACAGTGCACAGTTTACAATCGGCTGAGATCGGCTTCCGCGTCGCGCTGAAGCTTTAACTCGCTTCGCACTACGTAATCGTAATTATCCGCGAATTAATATAAACATTTATCGCGTAATTAATTCAGTATCAAGTAATTTGTAATTAAATTCAGATAATAAACGTAATTACAAAAGGAAGACTTCGTTATTATCGAGAACCCCTTCTCGGTTAGTGACAGCGGCCACACCTGCATAACTTATAGTAATATTTTATAGAGCGAAGTTCTGACTGCGCTCTATGCATTACGAGTGTGGCGCAGTCAAGATATGAAGGACAAGCAACAATTGCTAGTGATCTGTGGTTGCGAGCCTGGACATCACGGCAATTATTTAAATGTACATTTTACCTACTAGGTACAACTAGTCTGTCGTGAGTTCATGACTCGTGATCTTTGGAGTTCATTATATCGTCTAAGAACTTTAGAAGTAGGTCTCACATGTGCCACATCTGCGATGAGTATCGCAGATGATGCACATGTTTTATGAATGCAATATTGTTTATTTTTTTAAACAATTATGTATCTTTTTGCAGACAACAAATGGGACTGCAGTGATGGTGGACTTGACTGGTTGGCGATGGAGAATGAGAATGGCACAGTGAGGAAGAAGTTAGCTGACTATTTCCAGTTGGTGTGCCACCAACAATTGTACAGAGGGAAACCATTATACAAAGTCATGGACATCATTCGTGTAAGTTTCTTTGTCATATCCCATAATGGTTCTGTAATAATGACTTGTGATGAACGCGAAAAGATGTAGCCAACGCTGCGACCCTTTTTCAAAATCCACATATTATTGTGTGAGCCCGATGAACCGCCAAATAAGCAAATATCGAACCCGGTTAATTTTATTAATTATCACTGTTGCAAATGGATTTGGCTTGACCAAATGAAGAACATGAATTAGACTCGCTCCAGTTATGCTTGGGACTGCAGTTACTTCTATCCTTATAATAACTGTAATTTTAGATTGAAAACAGCAACCACCGAGTTTTTTGCTGACTCTTCTAGATAGGAATGGTATTCCGAACCAGCGCTAGATTCAATCGACGATTAAAAAGCACTTGTAAAAGTTTAGTATCAGGGTTGACGATTTAGAGACAGATTTTTTATGGGACCACCTCGAGAGCTTCCTCTAACGACATCTACATTCATGATCTACCGCCCACGACAGCGACCAAGTTCATCTACGCTGACGACATTGCACTAGTGGCCCAAAGCCAAGATTTTGGAGCTGCGGAAACCGTTCTAACAAATGATCTTATCACTCTAACGAACTACTTCGAATCCTGGCGGCTTATCCCTAGTGCAAGCAAGACTGAGGTATGCTGCTTCCACCTTAATAACCAGCTAGCAAGGTACCAAACAAATGTCTTCTTTGCGGGTGCAAAATTGCGGTACAATGCCTTTCCTAAATATCTTGGAGTCACACTTGATAGGACCTTAACGTACAAAGAACACCTACACAAACTGTCAATGAAGGTTGGATCAAGGAACAACATCGTACAAAAGCTTTGTGGGACGACTTGGGGAGCATCTGCAGACTGCCTGCGAATATCCAGTATGGCACTTACTTTCTCTGCTGCCGAATACTGTGCGCCAGTGTGGCTCCACAGTGCCCACGTGCATAAAGTAGACACTAAGTTAAATGACGCTATGCGCTGTGTTTCAGGTACTGTGAAATCAACGCCCCGCCACTGGTTACCAGTATTATCCCATATTGCTCCCCCACACCTGCGCAGAAAATATGCTCTGCGTAGGGAGGTCGAAAAGATTTGGGCTAATCCACAGCTCCATGCCTACACGGCTTTCTGTAACCCACCTCCAAAACGGCTAATATCTCGCCGTGCTGCGTACTGCGAGGCTAACAAGCTAAGGCATTTTAACTTAGACGATAGCTGGAGGGAGGAATGGAAAGCCTACAGTGCAACGCAAGTGTCCGACCCAACAGTTAAGCCCAAAGGCTTTGACCTGCCGCGAAATCTGTGGTGCAGGTTGAACCGGCTGAGAACAGGGCACGGACGCTGCAATTACCTCCTGAACAAATGGGGCTGGAGGCCGTCTCCCTTATGTGTTTGCGGAGCAGACGATGGAGCACATTATCCAACGCTGTCCCATCCTCTCCTATCAGGGCTCACCAAAGGATCTTTTTGACCTCCCTGCGCGGACCATCTCGTGGTTAGAAAATCTGGACATTGATCTGTGACCTTAATAATTAATTATTATTTATTTAATTTAACTAAATTTTAAAATTATTCTATAACGCTTAAGTACAAACACCATACGAAAAAAAAAAAAAACTGTAATTTTTGATTGAAAACAGCAACCACCGAGTTTTTTGCTGACTCTTCTAGATAGGAATGGTATTCCGAACCAGCGCTAGATTCAATCGACGATTAAAAAGCACTTGTAAAAGTTTAGTATCAGGGTTGACGATTTAGAGACAGATTTTTTATGGGACCACCTCGAGAGCTTCCTCTAACGACTGATAGAAAAAAAAAATCGGTACAAAAACCACGGAGATATGCACAGACATACATTAAAAAAAAATACGCGCCGAATTGAGAACCTCCTCCTTTTTTGGAAGTCGGTTAAAAAAGATTAAAGTTTGAAGGCTCATCCAGACACGGCTAAATTAATGTACCTTCAAGTATGAGAGTAAAGTACTACTAAAATCAACAACATTCCAAACAAAATTCGTTTGATATTTTCTTATCAATGTTTATAAAAGTGTGAGATAATTAGTGACTTCACTTATTCTGTAGGTATACTAAGTAACTTTTATGATAAGGCATGAGACCTAATGATTATTAGCATTTAATTTGGGTAATTTGTTTGGTCAACCGATTATTGTAATAGGACGTAAGCGCCTTGTATCAGCATGTGAATAGTTATAAGTAAATTAATTTAAGTAATTGCTGTCTCAAGAATATTCTTTCCACTGTGCTACATTCACAACTAGCTCGTATCTTTCATGTTATTTTTGTGTATGTATAGGAAGAACAAAAACTTTATTAGGTAAGTTTGATAAAAATGCTGTGGATGAATGATGAATATTAATTTTAATAGATATTGTGCAATTGATTTCTCGGAAACTACTCTACCAATTTGGATGAATTTTTTACTATCGACAGGTGTCGTTTCTAAGTTCCCAAAGGTATTCATTCATAACAATATGATTTCTCAAAACGGCTCAAATAATTTACATGGAATTTAATAGGTGTCGTCCACGAGTTCCGGCGAGAATAGGCTATTTGAAAACTAGTCAAATCAGCAACCTTTTGTAAGAGACAATCCAGAAGTAGGTATTTATGAGGCACTTTTAATATACTCTCATTTGGAACTTGCACGAGTAAATGGTTATACGTGTAGAGGTTCCACAAGAGATTTAATGTAATCAGATTAAAGTTGGCTAAAATTAAGATAATATTTATTTGT
Source organism: Erebia aethiops (assembly GCA_923060345.2). Classification (NCBI taxonomy): domain Eukaryota; kingdom Metazoa; phylum Arthropoda; class Insecta; order Lepidoptera; family Nymphalidae; genus Erebia; species Erebia aethiops. The sequence goes on along the minus strand of OV281083.1, from coordinate 9,828,104 downwards.
TCCGGCCACGATTGCTATCGTTAAGCTCTAAATCAAAATGCGATCTAAACACAAAAGTATTCAATAATCGCTGAGTCTGCCGGCAGGAGACTGAATTACCATCATTCAAACACTCGTATTTATAATATGTACTAACTATTTTCAATATGGCGTCCGTATCCGCAGATTAAATCCAATGGTACGAAACGAGCCAAATTGACAGATATTATACTTCCTGTTTCATGAGATATAATGACAAACAGTAATAATGCTAACACTTTTTTCAAACGTCAAAATGCGTGCGTAGTATGCGCGTTCCAACTTAGACCTCATCATTGCTTTGCACTAAGCATGATTGTCGTCAAGCGCAAGCCTATTTCTCAATAAAAAAAAAAAAAAAAAGTAGTATGGGATTTTCTATGAAATACATGCTTGTGACGTCATCCAAATTCACAAAACTAATAAGGGACGTGGATATTACGTCTATTGGGAGATCTCCATTTAATAATCAATAAAAATACTTTATTTTTGACATATGTGTTGCGGGTTGCGTGTAGATCGTTATGAGTTGGAGCAGAATTGATACACACAGACTTGGTGTGAAAATGGCATATATTTACAGATTAATGTTAACCTTATATACTAAGAAATTTGGATCATTGGAGTGGGGAAAACCTTGTACAGATTGCTAACTAAAATAGTGCCTATTTATGTTACGTGACAAAGTGTGAACTAAATATAATTAAATTGTAATAAATACATTTGTAACCTAGATATCTATGGTCACGTATTGCTTAGTGCTATAGATATTCCCCCCTTGAAAAAAAAATATACAGAATTATTATCAAAAATAATTGGCCTTATGACTATTTACGCGAAACGAACGGTGGGGCGAGATACGCGCCCTGAACGTGTAATCTTCTGCTGTTTAAATCCACTGTGCTCGGTCGATAAATCATCTCTTACTGTATTGTCGCGTTCCTCAAATTCCTCGTTTAGCAAAAATGCTGGCTTCAATCGATCTATCGATACGTGCACTTCTTTGCCGTTACGTTCAATTGTAAAAACTTTGCTGCTCCACCTGATGACTCGAAAGGGTCCTTCATACGGAGGAGTTAAGCTTGGGCGAAGTCTATCGCACCTCAAAAATACGTGTGAACAGTCTGATAAACGAGGATGCACGAAAACGTTCCGATTCGAACTCTCTCGCTGTGGGATACTCGTGACTCGGCTAATATTTTCCTTGACCCCTTGAATGAACTCAGGGTATGTGGTTTCCGATTTGTCACCGAAAAAACTTGCCGGTAACTTGATGGTTGTGCCGTAAACAAGTTCTGCAGCGCTAAACCCAGTATTTTGTCGATAGCTGGAGCGTATGCCAAATAAAACTGACGGCAACTCTTTTGTCCAATTCGTCGTATTTGCTCGAGCCATTAACGCCGTTTTAATAGTTCTATGTAATCTCTCAACTTTAGCGTTAGACTGTGGATGGTATGGTGTAGTTCGGAACTTCTCAATTCCCATTAATCTTGCGAGATTCCGGAATATCTCCGACTCCATCTGGCGTCCTTGATCCGTGCTGATAAAATCCATGCACCCGTAACGACAGATCCACCCTTCGTAAACCAGTCTGGCGATCGTCTCAGCTGTTATATTCGAAACTGGAAAAGCTTCAGGCCATGACGTACAGCGGTCTATCATTGTTACTAAAAACCTTTTGTTTTGAGAGGTAGGTAATGGTCCAACGATATCAATATGTACATGTGAAAAACTCGCAGCAGGCATAAATTTTCCGAGCGGTGAAACTGTATGTCTATGCACTTTTGATTGCTGACATTGTAAACATGTATCACACCATTTGTTTATTTCTGAATTCATGTTAGGCCAGATGTAATTTCTTCCAATCAATTTCCTTGTAGTGTTTTTGCCTGGATGACTCAGATTGTGATAACTGTCAAAAATTGTCCTTCTTAGTTTCTGCGGTATATACGGACGAGTAACTCCAGTGGAAATATCGCAATATATTTTGCTGTTTGTATTTGGCACTTGTATGCGCCTCATATGCAACGACTTATTTTGCATAAGTTGTTGTAATTCAGCGTCGCCCTCTTGGTTTTTTTCCAAATCAGAAAAATCGATAACCGTGGGTAAAGTAATCGTTTCTACAACTCGAGACAAGGTGTCAGCCACAACGTTGTCTTGTCCACTCACGTGCCGTATATCGGTACTGAATTGCGATATGTAATCTAGGTATCTTATTCTTCTTGGAGTGTCATCCATTGATGGTTTCTTGTCGAAAACGTGAACCAATGGTTTGTGGTCAGTATAAATTGTAAAACTGCGACCTTCAATCAATCGACGAAAATGTTTCGTAGCCATATATATACCCAAAAGTTCGCGATCATAAGTAGAGTATTTGACTTGTGATTCCGATAAGGTTTTTGAAAAAAATGCTATTGGCTTCCATTCCCGATCGACCTTCTGCTGTAAAACTGCGCCCACACATTTTAAGCTTGCGTCGCTCATTAATGCAATCGCTGCGTCAGCATGAGGAAATGACACAGTTACGACGTCGCGCAAATCTTGCTTGCATTGTTGAAAAGCACGTTCGGCTTCTAAATTCCACAATATCGGTGTGTTGTCGTTCTTTTTTGAATTCCTCAAAAATAGGTTAAGTGGGGCTTGATGCTTAGCGGCCTGCTTAATTGAATTTCTGTAAAAGTTGATCATGCCCAGGAAACGACGTAATTCCTTCACAGTTTTTGGTTTGGGATAATCGATAATTGCTTGAATTTTCTCTTGTGTCGGTTTCATTCCTTGGCTCGTTACATGATAACCAAGAAAATCTAACTCTCTTCTTACAAACTCACATTTGTTCATATTTATTGTAATCCCATTTTCTTGTAATCTGCTGAAAACAGTCTCCAAATGTTTGTAATGTTGTTCTTTGGACTCGCTTGCCACTAATATGTCATCGACAAAAATAAAAATGTAGTCCAAATCTCGAAATAGTGAATCCATAAATCTCTGGAACGTTTGTCCAGCGTTGCGTAATCCAAAAGGCATCCTTGGAAACTCGAAAAGTCCGAATGGTGTAATTATTGCAGTTTTTTCGGGCTCCCCTACTTTTATAGAATGATAAGCCTTCCGGACGTCGATTTTGCTAAAAATATTCTTCCCGCTTGCGATGTATGTAAAATCCAGTAGCCTCGGCAATGGATAGCTGTCTGGAACAGTAATCTTATTTAATGCGCGGTAGTCACCGCATGGTCTCCATTCACCATTTTTCTTTTTTACCATGTGCAATGGACTAGCCCATGGACTACTAGATGGTCTGCATATTCCCATTTCCATCATCTCCTGAAATTCCTTTTTGGCAGCTTTGTACTTGTCAGGAGGGAGCGGACGAGCGCGAGTGGATACTGGAAATCCTTCTGTGATGATGTGGTGCTGCACCTTGTGTTTCGTGGGTACTTTCATTGACGTCGGCCTAGTAATACTTTCGTATTTTTCCAGTAATCGTTTGATGATCTCGGGTAAACAGAGTCGATGGAGCGTATGGACGGCATATTTACTTTTATTGAACTCACGGGTGTGGTTATATCCGTCGTTTTGTCGATCAAAGTTTGACCATGCACATCTACCAACAAACGGTAGTGTTCTAGAAAATCAGCTCCTAATATAGGCATCTTGACATCGGCAATGATGAAAGTCCAGATGAAAGGTCGGCGTAAACCCAAATTCAATGTTAAAGTTTGTTCACCGAATGTATCGATCACGGTTCCGTTAGCGGCGTACAATTTGATATCGCTTGCGCTTCCTGTGTGCTGTGTTGTCCTGCGTATAACTGATATGTTTGCACCCGTGTCCACCAGAAACCTATAACCACTGTTGGAGTCGGTAATAGTTAGGCGGTTTGAAGGACGGATAGCACAGAGCTCCGCCGTACTCTGCGCTGAGCTTAGTTTTCCGACGACTGTTGCTTGCTTCCCGAGGAACAAGGTTGCTGACATTTGTATGCTTTTTCCTTAAAAACCTGATGATAAAGGCAAGGATTGCCTTCTTGTTTAAACGATGCCCGTTGGCGCGATCTTGACCTAGATCGATAGTAATGCGGACGACTAAAATTGCTGCGTCGAACGTTGTGCTGCGCGCGATCATTGCGTATCGCAGCAATTTCTAACTGCATTCTTGTAATTTGTGACGTCAGGTGAGTGATGAGATTTACGTCAGCGCTTACTGCGGTCATAGTGGTTTTACTGGTACGAGTGTTCTCGTAAACACGGTCAGCCATCTCGCTCAGTTTATCTATTGCCAAATTCTCGGTAACAGCCAATACGGAAGTTACAGAGGGAGGAAGTTGCCTCATCCATAACAAACGGAGTGTGTCTTCATTTATTTTCCCGCAACCAGCTTCCTTCATTCTTCTAAGAAGCTGTGATGGCTTTTGATCTCCCAGGTCCATCTCTGAGAGTAATTTGTGGAAACGCCGATGCTCACTCTCTTCGTAGCAATTGATTAGCCTTTCTTTAATACAGTTGTACTTGTTCTCTGTAGGTGGGCTGGTCAATATATCGCTGACTTGGTGGACGACACAGATCACGGAAACAAGGGAGATGTGCTAAGGGGGCGTGTTGCGTGCGAACTCATCAGGCACAAAATAGGCCTGATGGCCGTTTTTGTCTTTAGTCGCATGTCATTCAAAGATTGGTTCACTTCTCTCGGTTTTTAACAAAATGCCGCGTTGTTCAGTGGTTGTTTGTAAAAATTCAAGCTGCAAAGTGAATTACATGAAAGATGGCATCTCATTTCACACGTAAGTACAAATAAATTGTTGTAATTTTCCATTAAAATCAATAAAACATTATTTAGTGGTATCATAATGTAATAGAGTGACAAGTCTATATCTCATTATGAACAAAAACCATTGCTTGCTTAGTAGAAATCTATCAATGAATCGGCCAGTCTTACGACGCAATGGTTAAGTGTTCTTTACCGATTCTTTCACTAGCACGATAGATCAAATTTCGTAGTGCGGCCGCTGTCGGCGTGCGGTGAACTAGAGATGTGACGATGCAGGTACGAGTACAATGCAGTTGTCGATATTTTAGCGACCAAACGATGATCTGTGATACAATAATTAATAGTACCTTAATTATAACTTAGTAAACAATTATTTCTATTTTAACGTTTAAACTATCGTGAGTAAAATTCATTATAACTATATTTTTAGTCATAATTATTACTATTTTTTTTAATGTAAGTACTCGACTTACTTAGCTGACGAAACGTATAAAAAATATACTAGGTGAATTAATATAATGTCAATTTACGTAGATACTCATTACTCATTTATTGATATATTTAATGTCACTCTTTAATATTAATATTTAAGATATCCGAAGGATGCAGAAAGAAAAGAAAAGTGGATAAATACTTTTCATAATCGGTAGTCATTGTCAAAAACCCAAATATTAAGAAATTTAGCATCGATAGATCCATTTTAGTCAATCACTAATTGTATCATATTTGAATTTTGCACAGCACATCGACAACGTTTTACGTTTGTGTGAGTAAGATGCACGGTGATTGAAATTGAACCCTGTTTGGTAAACAATAAAGTGTATATTTGTTCGTGCCTCATGCACTGATCTATCGGTATGCGTGTGTGTGAGTGAGACTTCTTGTCTATTGTATTTATTTAGTTGCTTGTATTGGTAGCAGGTAGTAGGGATAGGTAGGGATAAACTGGAGACAGCAGGTTTCAATACAATTTGATACATAGGCATATCTCCCTTGTTTCCGTGATCTGTGGTGGACGACCTCTTTTGGTAGTTTTGACACTACGTGGTTGAATTTGAATTCGTCTCCCTGTTTCTGAGAGGCGATAATAGCTTCGAACTGCGAAAACCATAGACGCGGTGAGTCGGTCCAAAACTGTGGTATTCTTTCGGCTACGGTGATTGATGCCACTAGGTCTGTGTCGGAATTGGTACTGCCGAAACTTCTTGCTGGTGTGGGTATCGGATGGGCCATGTTGCTCCGTTGGTTGCTGATCCGTAGACTTGTTGTTTCCGTAGACTTGTTAATTTCGTCGGCTTGAAGATCACGTCGGCTTGCAGATCACGTCGGCTTGAAGATCACGTCGGGGTCACCACTGTTGCGGGTTGCGTGTAGATCGTTGTGAGTTGGAGCAGAATTGATACACACAGACTTGGTGTGAAAATGGCATATATTTACAGATTAATGTTAACCTTATATACTAAGAAATTTGGATCATTGGAGTGGGGAAAACCTTGTACAGATTGCTAACTAAAATAGTGCCTATTTATGTTACGTGACAAAGTGTGAACTAAATATAATTAAATTGTAATAAATACATTTGTAACCTAGATATCTATGGTCACGTATTGCTTAGTGCTATATATGCAACATCCCAGTTCAGGGATAGCACTAGCTCATTGTATACTCATTGGCCTAGTAAGGGCCAAAAGGGTCCGCTAAACCTCCGGACCTATTATTAATTTCTACATGAAAGAAATCGTACAAGCTCTGAGATCTAAGTAGCTTGTATTTATTTTGTAAATAAACATATAAATAAGATAATATAATCATGTGTTTCCGAGAATCGTTTGATGATATTATTTGCTTGATAAGTCAATGATCCTACGCAAATAGAGCCCGGTAGGTAGGTATAAACTTTTGAGTTCAATTTAAATCATGGATGGCCAAACGTTCCTAAAACGAATGACATACCTATCCCACTAGGTATGTATGCATTTACTTAGAGAGTTTTAATGTTTTTGGTAGCTTTTCCCTAAATGAAACTCCGCATATCACGACAAAGTGTTTATTCATTGCACAACTATAAATATGGTATACAATATAGTTATCCATATGCGTGAACCGTGTTTGTTTCACGGAGTGTTGGAGTGTTACTACTCTATTTTGTACTAGATGATGCCCGCGACTTCGTCCGCGTGGACTAAGTTTTTTCGATTTCCGGGATAAAAAGTAGCCTATGTCCTTCCCCGGGATACAACCTATCCCTGTTGAAAAAATGGGCTGGGAAAGCGTAGTAGACAGACAGATGGACAGACAGACAGAAACACTTGTGCATTTATAATATAGTATTGAAGTATGGAATTAGTATATGGATATTATGGATGAACTCAAAGCCTGAGCTCCCAGCAGGGTGTCGGCTGTGACCAGTAAAACTTAAAATTAGTGTAGCCAGAGCCATATCGGAAAACCGCCTTAGAGTAATTCATGATCCTGTGTTTTTGTTGTTGACATAATTTAACTCTGAGAAAGGACTCAGATACAGATGTAACTCCACAAAAACAAGGCACTTGTTCTATACCCAAATCTGTCATACAGAGCTGATAAATAGTGCGGTCACCATCAACGTCCCATCCTTATTGGACACTGACGTAACACAAAAACTACACAGACAATAGATATTTTTTTCGAACATTTGTGCACCCAATCTATGCAAGAGGACCTACCTAAGTAATTTATGAGACATTTTATCAGAATAGCCGAATGAGAGAACACATGCCTACAAGTGGAACACATAAATCTCTTAATTTAAAAAAGGCATTTTAGTTATATTATGAAGAATGTTCCAGAATGATGGCGAACGATGGCGACCACCAACGTGCATTCCTGCCATTGCAACGATTAATCTTACTAATATTATAAATGTGAAAGTTTGGTTGGATGTATGGATGTGTGTTACTCAATCACGCCCCAACGGCAGAACGGATCTAGCTGAAATTTGGCACAGGGATAGATTATAGTCTGGAATAGCAGCTATAGGCTACTTTTATCCCGGAAAATTAAAGAGTTCCCGCGGGAACCAAAAACACCTCAAGCCACGCAGACGAAGTCGCGGGCATTCGCTAGTAATTGTAAGTTTGCTACATTTATTTATTTTTATTTAAAAACAAGTATACATTTTCAAACATTACTATTTAAAATTTAGTTACGGTGTAACAAAAACCCTGATCGGGTTTATCCGTACACCGGTATTCCTTGTGTTCGCTCGTTTCATCGTTCTACATTTTCATCTACTAATTACTACTACTTACTATTTATAATTAACTAGATGATGCCCGCGACTTTGTCCGCGTGGAGTAAGGTTTTTTGATTCCCGCGGGAACTCTTAAATTTTCCGGGATAAAAAGTAGTCTATGTCCTTCTCCGGGTTACAATCTATCCCTGTACCAAATTTCATCAAGATCGGTTGAACAGATGGGCCGTGAAAGCGTAGCAGACAGACAGACAGATAGACAGACAGACAGACACACTTTCGCATTTATAATATTAGTATGGATTATTTACTACTATACTACTTATAATTATTTATTTAGGTACTATTTACTATTTATAATTAATATATGACATTATATATATGTGCACATCACTCAATAATATTTAGATAATAAAATATGGTTGTGAGATGTATAAAAACATTAAAATGAGTGTAGGCTCCAATATAATATTTACCAAGCGTAATGAAACACTTAACTGCAACGACAGAAGAAAATATAGCATAGAAAATATTATACCGAGCAGCTTGTGAAGTAGTGACTGGCCAAACCAGTTTCAAGAGATATAAATACAGGTTGTGCCAATTTTATATTGTTTCAGTTTTGTAAGAAATAGGTCTTGAGTTTTTCCTTTATATTTTTTAAAGTGATTTCTTGCTTAACATTGTACGGTAGACCATTTAGTAATGTCGGCAAGAGACATTCCAGGGTGTGTTTACCGTAAGTGTTGTTACTTGGGGGAATTATAAGTTTCCCTTTTGCTACACTTCGCGTTAATTTTGAATGGTGATAAAACTCTTGCAATGTGTTTTCAATTAATAATAAATATTTAATTCTGTTATGTATGGGCATTATCTTGCAATAGTTGAAAAGTCCGGGGTAGTTACCCTTGAATTTACTTTTTATTTTGTATGGAACTATTGTTTTGAGAAGTCGTGTTTGCAGTTGGTAAATGTCATTCAGGTGGGATTTACATGTCCCTTCATAATTACTTAGACCATAATATGATATAGTGGATTCTGATAGAGCTTTGTATAACTACAACCGGGTATGGAATTTAATTTTTTATGGTCGAAAATTTTGCCAGCATGGATCCCATCTTATCACATACTTTATTTATGTGATGGTTCCACTTGATGCGATCGTCAATAATGAGACCAAGGTACTTATGACTGTTAACTAGGTCTACTATAACACAGTTAGTACAGGAGTTTAGGTTTGAATGCAGGCATGAATGGCTATGAGCTATCAATTTTGGGATAATAGTGCTTCGGTTTTGACTGGAGCTTACATGAGTTTAGTTTTACTTGCATTAATTACAAGACCTGCTTCATGGGACCATTTGGTTATTAAAGTTTAATCTGTTTGTAACTTAAGTAGGGCTGTGTTGATATCAGCGTCCGCTGCTATGAGGCATGTATCGTCGGCGAATTGGTATATCTCACAATTTTTAATCAAGTTAGTGGCGTCATTTACAGAGATACAGTGCAATGGGCCTAGCACAGAGCCTTGTGCTGTACCTTCCGAGACCTGGACTGTGTTACTATAGTCACTATCAATTTTAACCTGGAACGCTCGGTCTTTAAGATAGTTTTGACACCATTTTTTTATGGGTCCCCGTATTCCACAATCGTCTAATTTATCAATCAAAATGTCATGCCGCAATGTATCAAAAGCTTTAATATAATCAATGAACACAACTAGTACATTTGTTTGTGAACTTAGAAAGTAGTTGCGTTGTACTTTTGTTAGATTGAAACCCATATTGGGATTTGTTAATTATATCATGATCAGAGTAAAATTTGGAGATTTGATTACCAATGTATTTTCGACAATTTTATCTATTGTTGGCAAAATTGTTATGGGCCTATAATTTCCATAATCCTTACGGCTACCCGTTTTATATATCGGTCTTAATATGCCTGTTTTTAATTCAACTGGGTATTCTCCTGTTTTGATGGAAGTATTTATTAGATCTGTTATTACTGAGGATATCTTGTGGCTAGTAGATTTTAGGTCTAAGGCTCTTACACTTTTACACATGCGTCAATAATGTTCGGACACCAGAATGATGGCGAACGATGGCGACGACGGATGTTTAACTTTAATAAAGCTTCCATAACTATCTGTATAATAATAATAATTGATCGCGAGATTAATAATTGACTGCGAGTGATTTACGATGTTCCGTCAGATCTTCAGTAGGTATGCGGGAGAACCTCTGGTTTAGAAGGTTCAAAAATTGCTTTCATTCGTTCTAAATAATTGAATAATTAATGTATACGTGTAGACATCTAAATAAAGAATCAGATACAGAAATCAAGAACTCCTATTTTACTTAATCGGTTAATAATTGATACCCATTTTTACAGATGGTAAAAGAAACATGTCCAGAAATGTGCGCGTGTGCAATGACCCACGTGGTCTCTGACGCCAAAGGAGCAATAATACCACTCATCACAGTCAACTGCACCAGCAAAGCGCTCAAGGACCCTCCAGCTTCACTGCCTCCCAGCACCACCACGCTGCGCCTCGAAGGGAACAAGGTAACATGGTATGCTATTGATTGTTAATTAGGTACGCTTTTTTTTGTTTTGGGTGCACTTTACGATATTTTAGAAAGTCGATTCTGCAGTATCACAGGGAGTTTTTTAAAGAATAGGCTTATGCTTGACGACAATCATGCTTCATACATCCATCCATCTATCAGCCTGTATGCATTCCCTGCTGGACATATACCTTTTTGAGAGGGCGCCACCAAACACAGTCTTCCGCCTTCCTCATCCACCCGCATCCCGCCACCTTCTTTAGGTCATCGGACCAGCGAGCTGGAGGTCGTCCAAGGTCTTAGGTCCAATGCAGAGCAATGGTAAGGTTTAGGTTAGAGCACGCTTGCCTATAAGATCCTAATTTAGTTAAGTTATACCATTACCTATTCTGTGGTTACACATGGCAGAAAATACATGTGCTGGAATAGTATTCCACACCTTAAGGCTTAGGGATTGGCATCAGAAACGTAGAGTAAAACCGTTTCGTTGGAGCAGATTGGATGCCAATTTTCAACCATATTAGAATGCCAACGCTGACAGTTTCTCGTGATAGAATAGTGAAAGAGGAATAGGGTTGTGAACTTAGTTGTGAAGTTCCTGAGCACACTAACCAAAGTATACGATAAAAAGCCGATAAGCAGGCGACATTGCGTCGATGCTGAAAGTTATGGAATTTCACCTCCGTGAATGATTGTTCCAAGAAATCTAACCAAATTGACGAGGTAGTCCAAGAAAAACATCGATCCCCTTTTTCATTCTTGGACCATTTGGGGCAATTAATATTTCATCCATGCCTGGGGTGCTGCAGAATGGACTTTTTATACTTCTCTTAACTACAAGGTTTCTGCTAGCTAGTTGTGGGAGAGAAAGTAATAGCTGATATGATATACCTAATATTATGAGCGAGACCTTGTTTGGAGGCCGCTTCTTAGCAAACGGAGCATAGAGCTCTGCAAGCTGGAGCAACGATATCCGGCAAATAATTGGCATGAATTGAAAAAAAAAAAACAATGAAAAAGCACACTTGCGCTATGTCAAGCTGTTGCTGATGATGAAATGAGTGAGTAAAATGATGGCAACCATGGTAGTAAAAGGTGACAACATAATTATTTTTAATTTATTTAATTATTAATTATAATTAATGTTTTACATAGACGTACAGTTCTCTAGCTCTATGCTCCCGTACTCATTCGAGCATGATATGAAAGAGTAGAGTTACATGTAGGACAATAATATAAACTCTGTGTATGAGTGTGAGATATCAGGACAACTAAGTAGACGACAAAAATATGCGATAAAAATAAAACAACTACATATTATACTTACTTTAAAGAGATTACTAATAAATTATGAAACAGTCTTTCAGTATTTCGTTGAAACAAGAAACACAGACAGAGAAAAAATGTTCTCAATTATGACAAACATTCTGTTTTTTCTTGTTTCAACAATGATGTTAACGTTTTCATTATATTTGCTTTAACGAACTTAAAAGAAAACTTTGCCATTTAATTATAATTGCACTAGCTGACGCCCGCGACTTCGTACGCGTGGATCGAGGTTTTGTGGTTCCCGCGCGAACTCTTTAATTTTCCGGGATAAAAAGTAGCCTATGTGTTATTCCAGACTATAATCTATCTCTGTGCCAAATTTCATCCAGATCCGTTCAGCTGTTGGGGCGTGATTGAGTAACAAACATCCATCCACACATCCATACATCCATACCGACATCCATACATCCAAACTTTCGCATTTATAATATTAGTAAGAGTAAGATGAACATTAGTCAGTTGGTCCTGATTTCGGTAGTTCAACGAAAATCGCATTGATAAAGTTCAAATTCAAATTCAAAATTAAAAAATGATTTTTATTCAAATAAACTTTTACAAGTACTTTTGAATCGTCAAGTGAATCTACCACTGCATTTTTTGCGACATGCGCTTGCTCGATTTCACCCCCGCGCGCCTGTGTTTTTCATCTCGTGAGCTCACAGCGCCTTAATTCTTGCTTTTGTTTAAATGTGTTTTGCATATGGTGTACAATTATGTATATTTTTATTTCATTTCATTTTCATTTCATTAAACAATCTATTCTGATAATTGTGTAAAGAAACGACTGTCGGCAGTCGGTTCTTTACGATTTTAAAGCTAAAGTACTAAAGTACATTATACCTCAACGTTCTAAAGATTAGACATTTCGAAGAATTTAGATAGTCTCGAATTTATCTTATTTTGTTAAAGGTTTTAGCCAAAGTACTGCTATAGAAAGGTCTTCTATAGAATAAAAGTAGGCGTAAGTACAGAACAAACATATTCTTTTCAAACTTTCCTATTTTCGGAAGGGCAGAAATCCGAGCTCACAATAATAATAATGCCTATGTAATAAGAGATACTTTTAACAGGCAGTTACCTATAATTGAGCTTTCAGGCTGTCCCGAATAGGTTATACCGATTAGCGAACTATTCATTGGGGACCATTTCTTTTGACATTTACTCTTCACATTAATGTTAGACGTATCATATTAAATGAAGAGAAAATATACCTACTTGTAAAAGTTTTATTTACATGGGTACCTAGTTAGGTACTTACTATCTACTTACCATACATAAGTGTACGTCGAGAACTTAATATTTTGTACCTAAAAGTCCGCGCGCGAGCTCCGAGGAATCCTATGGAATGTTAAAATAATGACCTAGAGTTTTTTAAAGTGCAAAACAATACTGCTATCGCAAAATTACACGCGTCAAGCTCGACACTAGTGGTGGGAGCGAGCTGGATATGGCGCCGATCAGGGATGGCGTACAGCCGTCGTTTCTTCAGACCCCGATTCCTCGGAGCTCGTGTGCGGACTATTAGGTACTTTAAAAAGCCTGTAAACATAAGAAATGTCGTTTGTGTGTGTTTGTCAATTTGTTACACGTGTAACCTATAAAAACGTGTTTGACGTCAATAGTTGCAAACTGTATATACGTTGCATTTCAGTTATTAAGTAAACTTCGCTTTCTTCTGGCGAACATAACAGTCTAGAAATGTTATTAAGTCATCCATCAAAAAAACTTGAATCCTCACTTTCGCGTTCCGAAATCTTAAAAAGTTTGAGGATGAAAATCTTAGATTTAGGATGGGTCTCCGCTAGCGGCGGAGAACAATTCTTTATATTATGTACATTGTATTGTACATGATGAAAGTATTGTTTTCAAATAAATGAATCATGAAAGTGCAAAATGCAGCATAATATTATTGCAGCAGAACGGCTGGACAAATTTTTATGGTTTTTTTTTGTGTATGTTTGTGTGGATCCCGGGATTGCTTATATTTACAATTAGACCCGGTAGGGGGCGCTGCAATCGGATTCTAGGTTCAGTATAATCCATTCCGGTAGTCCCAGCAAACCCTCAAACACACACAAAAAAAAAAATTGGCAGTCATAGGGACTGCCCAAAGAAGTGAAAACGAATGTTTAAAATAATAAAAAAAAAAGGATATTTAAAATAATAATAATTAAAAAAAAATTTAAAATATAAACCTTAAAACTAAGTTTAATTACGAATGTACTATATTTATATTTAAGACCTTTTGTCTTCGTTACACCGAGAGGTGTCAGTCACGGTGTCGGTCACGCGTTTCCACATTTTTACCCCCTACCAAAAAGTGCTCAACGCGCCTAAAGAAGTTTTCAATTCAAAAAAACATCAGAAGCGGTCCAGCCGTTCTGGCCAGCCGGCAATTGATTTTTATTATTTTTTTATAGTTAGATTCCTATAAAACGAATATCATCGATTGTTTAAAAATATAATTGCTTACGTGAGTCATGTCATGCTTACTTAACTAAATATTGTTGCAGCAAAACATTCTCAAATTACAACTGAGCTAATTGTGCTATTTTGTATCAGCAAAACACTACTCCTGACTACCGACTCTTGGGTAACAACAAGAAAATGCTGAAAGGGCCTCTTAGATTTTCAACAAACAATCACGTAACATAATATGTGTACCTACTTTACAGTTATTATGTGTACTTTGCAGTTATTATGTAAACTGTAAAGTATATGATATACTAGCGAATGCCCGCGACTTCGTCTGCGTGGTTTGAGGTTGTTTGGTTCCCGCAGGTAGTCTTTAATTTTCCGGGTAAAAAGTAGCCTACGTGCTATATAATCTATCTCTGTGTCAAATTTCAGCCAGATCCGTTGGGGTGGTTAACAAACATACATCCATACATCCATACATCCATCCAAACTTTCGCATTTATAATATTATTAGTGATATATATAGTATATGATGCCCGCGACTTCATCCGCGCGGATTAAAGTTATTGAAATATCCCGTGGAGCTTCTTTGATTTTCCGGATATAAAATAGCCTATATCTGTCCCTACTACATATTAATATTATGAGCCCAGGTTTATTTCCTAGGTGCATGCCCAGTAGAAGATTCCGCATTCGAGTACTTATTGGCAGGGCAGTTTGAAAATGTATGACATTTAAAATGTGTCTGGTCTATTCAGGTTGGTGGCTATAGTTATAATATACCACCCTAAGCCAAGGTCATAGACCCAAGCAATTAAGGCTTTAAACTGGAAGCTTAATTAATTGCGACTCGCGAGTCACGCGACTGTACCTTATTAACCGTATACCTAACGTAACCTATAGATTAGAATTAAAATAATATAATTGCCATTTACCCTTACCCGGGATAAAGCGCGCTGCTATCTGGAACTGCAAAAAAGTTGAGAAACCAAGCTCCATTTTTATATCCCAGATCACTTCTTTATATAGATACAAATCAATTGCCGAATGTAATTATTTGATATCAAGTTTGATATTATTGTGATTGACTTTTAATTAGGTAATTATTATAATCAATTACGAGTAATTATCGAATGCGAAGTGTGAAGCGAATTGTAGCTTCAATGTGACGTGGATGAGAGTTTCAGTCTATTGGAGACTGACTGCGTTGAAATAAATACTGAATTCTTCTTCTTCCTGCCCTTGTCCCACGCTACGTGGAGACTGAATTGAAACTGACTTAAACTACTGACTTTCATTCCTGAGGATTCCAGTATATATATTCCGCTGAATGGGCTGGAGTAGGGATGCATTGTGCTCGTAGGCCGTTTTCTGGATCCTTCTTCAGATAACAAAAGTGTTCAGATAACAAATTTAAGGGATTATTGTCTTCCATATGCGGTTCACTAACATTCAGCAGTTCTGCTAAAGAATGTATCTTAAATAAATATCGTCAAACTGATTCCTAATAGCTACGGACGGGTTTCTTAATGGCATCTGTTTATTGTTTGTAACGTAGCGGGGGTCGTACGTTTAGTTGACAATATTCTGGAAAGATCTAATTACCTACCTTGTATGGTCTTTGCACAGCATGGATGGAAGACCCAAATATTCTAAGATCTGTCAAATTGATAAATCTTTGAATATTTCACAAATGCTTTTGGTCCTTGGTTTGTCTTGGAAGTTTGTCTTTTTATGAGCCAATAATATTAATAATAGTCCAATCAAGACTGGAGTTATTTTTGAATTGAAGAGATCCTATGGCCACCTTCTAGCTGTATCGCTAGACCACCACCATCCATAAAATTACATTGTCGTCGAAGCTACATAATTATTTGTTCCATATTTCAGTTCAATCGGTTGATGGGCTCTGAAATTCAGTGGTTGGGGTGGTGGTGGGAGATTTGAACGTCACATACAAACATAAACCGCAAGTTAGATAAAAGCTTGTAAGAAACAAAATCTAAAACTAATAAATTATATGACTGACATACTGTCCAACATAATGAGCTCTAAGTCTAACCCAAGCAACAAACTTATCGCTCGTAACCGTTAGAGATTTGAAATATTGCGCTTGGTTTTTCTCCCAGAGCTCCACTAAGAAAGAGTTGTTCAGAGACCCAACCAAGAAGAATCCAAGCACGTTCACCTCAAATCGTTCAATAAATTCATCCGATGAACGATATGGTTATTTGTTCACAGCTTACCAGCATAAGGCAGCTAGTTCAATTCCCGCAGTACCAGAGTCTAATGGACTTGTACCTTGACAACAACAGCATCCAATCAGTAAAAGAGTTAGAGGGATCCGAATGGTTCTCTACATTCAGAGTGTTGAGTCTTCGTGGGAATTTGTTGAAACAGGTACTATTATCATTATCATCTTATCAAATTCTCAACCCATGGACGTCCCACTATAATTGAGCTCGAGTACCACGGGTCACCTCAAGATAAAAACGGCTTAGGCCCTACCATTATAGATTGTCGATTTGTCAGGATTGGTAGACTTCACAAGTTCACACGTCCTTGAGAACATTATGAAGACTTCTTGAACGTGCAGGTTTTCATATTGTGTGTAAATCTGCAAAAATCTTATTTACTCTTCTTCTTTTAAAATACCGAACCGAAAAGACAGTCCTGACTTGTAGTGCTATAAGACAGTCTAATTATTTATCTATATGAAATAAATATTTTTATTTATTAAAAAAATTATTTTTTAGATTCCAGTATACGCTTTCGACAAGGCCTTTCAAGGGAACAACAATATCATGCACGTCTATCTGGGTCATAACCCTTGGAGATGCGACTGCCACTTCATCCCCAGGTTTCAAGGGTTGCTCCTGAAGTACAAACGCGTGATCAGGGACTTGACGGATATAAGATGCGCCAAGTCAGATGATAAGACGATATCTTTTGTGCAGGTATTTTTTTTAGAATATTATGTTAGGTTAGCAAGTTCAAACAAGTGGTTTGAACTTGTTCAGTTTGACCCATCATTTTTTGGTTATAAATTAAGTTTTAAGGGGATATCTCGGGGTCGCTTCTGGCTGGGTGAATTTGAGAGTTTACAATTTCTGAATTGGCCCAGGTCAGATTTTGTAGGAACATGTAAATTTTTGTTACGGTTATATTATTATGGTTGCCAAATCCAGGTGCTTCAGCGTTTTTTACAATATACAAAGATAAGGGGTCTTTGGTCTGGTCTGGAAGGAGACCTCGGCCCTGGCTTGTGAATACCCTACCGGCAATACCGTCCCGCCAAATAATTGAGTTTTCCGGTATAATGTTGCTTAGAAACCAAATAGAGGTATGGGTACTATTTTACTACTGCCATACCCGTTTCAGCTTAGCCCACTTCCATCTTAGACTACATCATCATCTTCCACCATGTGAGATCAAGGGCTATTGTAACTCCTATAATTTCGAATAAAAAAATGCCTTAATACATATATTCTAATATTTACTATGGCAGCCACTGTTTTATTTTTACTTAAATACCTTTTCATTTGAAGACTAAGTAAATAATTGCAGAGTCAAGTTACGCGTCGAATTCCTTTGTTTATTAAGAACCCGGAGATATTTCTATCATATATTCTGTGCCCGGGGCAACAACGTAGGTAAAGTAACAAGTCAGTAATCTATAATGCCACAGTCTAAACTCTCATGAGATACTTTTGCCGCTGTTGGCATGGTAATGTGCTACCTTTAGAAATTTATTACAATACAGTAGTGTAACTACCCTACTACTACTACTACTAGTGTAGCCCGCCAACCCGCATTGGAGCAGCGTGGTGGGTCTAAGCTCTAATTCGCTCTCTCCTATGAGAGTGGAGGCCTGTGCCCAGCAGTAAGCTGTAGTGGTGGTAGGTGGTAGTAGTGTAACTTGACCATAACAGCTTAGTTCAACAAACCTGATCGAATTGGTCATTACCTACTTTCCAAGAATAAGTCCCACTTACCTACACGTAATGTGAGTCTTATAGCTCCATTGTTACTAAGTTTCCAAGAAATATCACCTTCGACATAGCTAAATAATATGCATTCTGAAACCTAAGCCTATTTCCTCAACGATTTTCCAGCCAACAAAAGACATTCATCCACTTCTGCTTCTTTCTTAATTTAAGTTCTGTATGTTAATCTTGTAAATAAAGTATTATAGGGCTTTTATTGTAAATAAGTTAAGTTTTCTTTCCTTAAACGTAAGCTTCCTAAATGACGATTAAGTATTTCGTGGTAATATGCTGAACCAACTACCTGTGTTGCGCCAACGCTTCAGAGCTCAGCAGTTCCGTCACGATTCGCGACTTAGAATCCATCTGGCGCAGTCGTTTGAAAGATTCACTTCATTTTGAAGAAAAACAGAAAAATTGTGCACAGGGGAGCACTTATCTCTATAAGAGATCTCTACCAGTGACCCTTGGCTGCGGAAAAGGTCGTAAATGAAGAATAGGTACAAAATGTATGAGGTGGATTTTATGAAAATGCCTGAAATGAAATATTATTTCATAAACTACTTAGTACGTACCTATCTACTGGTTATTGTTTGCTTGTTATATTTTGACCTACCGGGTTGATAATTTATGCAATAATTGCTATCATCAGCATTCAGCATCATTATCCTTCCTTATTCTGAAGTAATTCTGTAGAATAAAGTAGTATGGTACCCGGGGTACATCATATTAATATTATAAATGCGAGTGTTTGTTGGTTTGTTAGTTTATTGGTTTGTTGGTTTGTCCTTCAAGCACGCTGCAACGGAGCAACGGATTCTTACTTTTTATCCCGAAAAATTAAGGAGTTCAAAAAAACTTAAACCACGCGGACGAATTCGCGGGCATCAGCTAGTATTAGTATTATTATTATTAATTTATAGCCCATTTTTATCGACGTTTTAACGAATGGACGTCCATTGAAAGGCATGGGTAACTTATAGGGATTTCTAGTTCGAAATGTAAAGAAATTCCGGGCATAATTCTCTCCACGAATCACGACACGCTAAGTTTTCTTGCGACACTAATATGACTCAAAATTCTAAGTTAAACTTAGTTTAAATCAGTAACATCAGTGTACATTTTAGATAGCTACCTAAAAAAATCTATTGACGTGTTATTATTCAGGAACAAAAGGTTCAAGAGTCTTAGGTAGACTTCTATATTTTATGAAAGAAATAATGCCTTATTCTTGGTATTTAAAAAGAAAACGCCATTTAGTGAAAACGCCAAAGCTCGAATAGATAAAACGAACGCTATCCCAATATTTTTTCATAAAAGATCTCCAACGAGTTTTCATCAACAGTATTACGCCTAAAGTAGGTTGTATTCGAATTGAAAATATTGAATTACCAGATTGTTTATAATCGTGTACGGTGTTTTATTACGGAAAAATGCGAGACTAATTGAGAAATATAATGGTTGTTTATTTTTTAAGAGTTCTTTTCCATGAATCTAATAAAATCATGTTTTTTTTGTCAGTCCGTTATAGCATTGTGTCTTTAATTACAAAGTTGTATCTAGTGATAGGCATATTATGACATTAAAAATTAATAAAATGGCGCTTGGCAAAGGTGTTATCACTTATCAGAGCTGCAATGTAGAGATCATAAGGATCAAAATACGTTTCATTAATATATCTACACCATATTTTGTATGCTGATTACCCATATAAAAAATGGAACCTTTCTGTGATCTGTCACAAAAATATCCCTTACACCCGTCTGGGACGTTTTATAGATCCGGTCCAGTAACATCCATACTTTTATAAATGCGAAAGTACGCTTTCACAGCCCACCTGTTCAACTAGGGAAAGTTGAAAGTTGTTCAACTTGGGAAGTCCCGGGGAAGGCCATAGGCTACATTTTATCCCGAAAAATTAAGGAGCTCCCGCGGGAATGGAAAAAACTTAATCCACGCGGACGAAGTCGCGGGTATCATCTAGTTCTAAATATATCAATATACCAACTGTATGAACAGAGGCCAAACTACCATTGATTCGCTTTAAACAGTATTATTTTAAAATGACAGTTTTATACGACGTACCTTGACGTCTCTAAAATAAGGAGTATAGTATTATCCAGAAACAAGAACGTCATCAATTTTAAAACAATACTGCCTTATACGATCATAGTCAGCCCCATGAGAGTGTGTTTCTGGTAGAAATTTCTGATAATATGCGTTTGGGCTTTCGCGCTTTCATGAAAATTTCATTTGAACACTTTTTTGAAAGATAAAATTAGCAAATCAATAAGTGTTACTTTACGTAATCTGAATTAAATAAGCCAATTAGACAGAAAGTGTAATTGGTAACCTAATACTCAGCAATTTAGTAGGATCATGCTTTCATT
The DNA here is from genome assembly GCA_923060345.2 of Erebia aethiops. NCBI lineage: Eukaryota > Metazoa > Arthropoda > Insecta > Lepidoptera > Nymphalidae > Erebia > Erebia aethiops. Next base: position 9,807,400 of record OV281083.1, on the reverse strand, counting down.
TGCAAGAATTGTACATAGTGTTGTGTCGAAAATAGACTGAAATTTCTCTAGTCTAAAAATAAAAGATCATTGCTGAAATTGTTATGCATGAAATCGATTCATTCTAAGAAAATGTCTACCTTCACTAGGCACGGAATTACCATAGACTACATATAAAAATACTAGATGATGCCCGCGACTTCGTCCGCGTGATTTAAGTTTTTTTGATTCCCGCGGGAACTCCTCAATTTTCCGGGATAAAAAGTAGTCTATGTCACTCTCTAGGTTCTCAACTGTACCCATGCCAAAAAACACGTCGATCCGTTGCGACGTTGTTTATTGGTGTGTTGGTCTATTGACCAACACACCAATAAACCACCAAACAAACACACTTTCGCATTTATAATATTAGTATAGAAGTATGATTAAGGATGCGTTCAAAATAAGATGAAAATTCTCTGTTCAATAACAATGTAAGAGTAATACTTTTGAAGTCGATTATTATCTATAGGTATTTTCCCCGATTTTAAAAATAAACGGATAACATCCAATAAGTGCAATTGACCATATTATTATGGTGATAGGGCGTATACACGTAGAAAGCAGGTTGCCTGCGCCGATCTACTGAGATCTGAGATACTTGTGTCAAACCAGCGCGGACGTGGCCGACAAGTTCCGACCTGCTCCGATCAGCGCTGTTATGTTGCCACCATGGAGACTCGGTACAGACTACCTGCGCGGACCAGTACGGATAAGCGCTGGTAGATCGGCGCAGGCAACCTGCTTTCTACGTGAATACGCCCATAGTCTCAGTTGGGTAATAATTTGATTTTTTTTCTAATGAAAATGAATTCATGATGATGAATGATGAATATTCTTTATTTATTACATTCACAGAAACTTATTACTACTGTTACACAAAGTCATTTAATTTTGGACAGGAATAGGAAAATTTTCAGCAAATCTCTTGAGTATGAAAAGCAATAGCCGAAAATATTACTTCAATAATTTTAATAATAAATAAATAGAAGTTTATTTCGAGTAAGTAACTTAAGACTCTTAAAGGTGATAAACTAAGTAACTATACAATACATATCTAAACTAATATTATAAAGACGAAAGATTTGCCTAAATAGGTAAAGTTACACAAAAACAATACTATACAATGTATGGTGGAATTGTTCCACTGAAAAAGTTCTAAAAAAAGTCCGTGATAGCATATATCTATCTTTTAGGGTTTGATTTTTATTAAATTTGGTCTAAACCAATGCCTGCCCACTGCCCACTGGCTACATTGGGTATAGACTATAGACTATTAGGATTATTAGTGCAACCCGTGCGTAGCCCGGGCGGATCGCTAGTATTAAACTAAAATTATGACTTAGCAAATTACTAAGTACCTACTTATTGGTTCAAAATTAATATGAGAATTCTAAATTTACTAGACAGTTTTTGGAAAAAAATGCGACCGTTAAAAGATAATGACCAAGATAATGACCGTCGAAAATTGCAACTTGAATAAAGCTACGGAACTTTTTCTTATTCGTCTTCTTGACGCACTTGACCAGTTATTTCATTATTTCGATAGGTACCTAATTCAAACCTTTTTTTTCCAGATCAGCACCATGGTTTTAGGACGCGTATGCCGAAGCAGTGAAGTGAATATGCCTATCAGTACAATAAATATAGTGAATTTGGTTCTCTTAGTGCTTATTTTGATGGTAGTCGGCAAGTTTCTTTACGATTGGCACAGGTTTAGAGCCACAGGGAAATTGCCATGGATATCATCTGTTATGCCCTAAACAAGATTTACCCATTAGCAGGGTCCATATACTAAGCGGGGCAACACTGCAACGACCGCGGTATGAAGCAGCGCAAAGCGAAATATGACGATAATCCATATCCATACTAATATTATTATAAATGCGAAAGCGTGTCTGTCTGTCTGCTACGCTTTCACGGCCCATCTATGATCTATTCAACTGATTTTGATGAAATTTGGTACAGGGATAGGTTAGATCAGGATACAAGGGTAAGGACATTTTATCCCGGCTAATTTTATTCCCAGAAAATTCAAGAGTTCCCGCGGGAATTAAAAAAATCTCTTGTACCGAATTTGTTATAGGGATAGCTTGTATCCCAGGGAAGGACATATGCCACTTTTTATCCCAGAAAATTAAAGAGTTCCTTCGGGAATCAAAAAATCTTAATCCACGCGGACGAAGTTGCGGGCATCATCTAGTATTATTATGTTGTACCCAATGACCTTCCACAAGGTCATTGGTTGTACCCATCGATTATACATGGCTGCCATGCCTGTGTGGACCCGTATAATGTGTATTGTGTACATTTATGTGGACCCCGGCTAAACAAATTTTTCTACTGTTTTTTTTTTGTAGATCCCTACGTGCCTTTCCAAAATTGTTATTTGAAAACAATGATACCAATTACAAAACGAGATTAATACTGAGATTATAAATTGGTACAATTTTTTTTTAATGTAAATTGTAATGTATTTATGTAAATTTATGTAAATATTAAATAAATGGCTTTTTTGTTTAAGATATTTTTATTGTAATTTCATCCTTGTGATTGTTAAAATGGTTTGATCTTCGGTTTATTAACGTGGTAGAAACTTGAGTCTTGACTTATTGTAAGTGCCACAAGTTGTCCGACGTGAAATAAATCATTTCATTTCTAGCAAGGAATCCAAAAGATTACCGTGGAACTACAGATAACATAATATATAATAGTTATTTGACTTTTACTACTTTGGGACCAAGTTGGGACCAACATCGTGAAAACAAAATCACTCGAAAATGTAGGAAGATTAGACTTTCTTTTTGCAATTTAAAGTTTTAAACCATTGGAAAAGTAAAAAAAATAGGAAAAAAAATAATTAAAATTTAGGTAAATACCTTTCCGATTGACCCAGATTTTGTTCATGAGTTTCTTGACTCGAATCACACACCAACATCACATCACACACAACACACATACACAATCAAATGTGTGTGTACTTTTAAACAATGCATGCAGTTCTATATTGCTATTGAACGTTCAGTCTGCATTTACCGTTGAAAGAGTTAATATTGCACTAAAGTGAGCCAGTTCTCAGAACGATAAATGGACGCTCAACAATATTAAGCATTCGTTTTGATTATAACTTTAATTAGTAACGGAAATAAATCGTACACCGGTAAAACTAAAATTATGAAACTTATCTCAACACACTCTGAACGGGCACAAAAAGGTTCAACCAAAAAAAAAACGACACCTACTTGACGCTCGTTCGCTCTCTGTTCGCGATCTTTACATCTGTATAACATCTGGTAATAATTTATGTGTTTACTAGCAGTTCAAGTTACTAACTAACAATAACCAAGCATTTTATTTGTTTAAAATAAATATTTGGAGAGTAGAAGATCTCAACAAAAAGCCCTATCGTCTCGTATCGTCGTCGTACTCGAGCCCCCTGAGGAGATCGAGGACAAGAGACGGCACGTACCCGGATACAGAGGTTGTTTGCAATCCCGTATCTTCTTCTCGCCCCGAGTACACTTCGAACCTCCACAAATACCCTGTTCGGGACTCGCAGAGCTCAAAGGTTTTGACCCCAACGCCCGCAGCTCTATTCTTAATATACTGCTTGAAAGCAGCCCAGCCCTTCTATTGCGTGAGAGATTCATCAATTGCAATGTTTCTCGACAACCTGTAGAATGACTGAAACCGGTTATTCAGATGGTCAACGACCGGTTTTATTTTAATAATTCTAGCCTTAGGTAGAGGCTGCGAGTCTGTGATATTGGTGTTGTCTACAAAGTGGAGACAGGAGCTCAGAAGCACAAACCGGTTGTACGACATGTACTGCGAAAAGACCGGAGTATCAGTGACATCATTCTTGGACCAATAATCCTTTTGCATTGTTTTTGATGCGTGCTCCGGTTGCCAAAAGCACTGCAAAGAATACATACAACTCGTCGACATCTGTTGGTTGCCAACGAGTCATACGGCTAGATGTTCCAAGGGTGCCATCACGATTCCTCCGGTTCATCGTTCGCTGAGCATATCTGTTCGTTTCGTCAGCTATGAGTTGCATAAATTCCGGAGTTCATATGGCGGTAAATGAGTCATATGGACTCGGGAACCCTGCAACCAGACCAGAATCACCTGACTGGAATCTTTCCCTTCTCTTAATCGGAGCAATTGGAGGAGAAGGGAAATTGACCCAGCCAAAGTGAAAGAGGTCCCTCGGACCTTCTGTTTAGGCGTGCGGCGGGGGCGTCGGCGGCGCTGCTTGGGCGTCTTGATAGGACGAAGGGGCAGGCTCCAGTTCTCGATGGGACGATGGGGCAGGCTCCGGTGTTTGTACACGAGGGGGGTTGTCGTCATCTTCGTCGTCATTGTAATACAAAATACGATCCACCCTCGGTATTAACACCGGAAACCTCAGGTCGTCGTCGTCATCGTCGTTGTTGCCGTCGTCGCTGCCGCTAGGTATCACCATCACTTCCTAAAACTAGATTAGACGCAACACCACTAATAATACCACTAGAAATATATTTGAAGTAGGTATATAAAGTTTTAATTTTTATTTTTGATATTTTAATTATTATTGTTATTAATTGTAAGTTGTGCTGGGTCATTTTTAATTAATTAGTGTAATTGGCTTGTGTCCGTACTAATCGAATAAAATAAATAAATACCGTAATTGAGGAAATTTTCAATTTCAAATTCATTTAATCCCCTTCTTAGGCTCGTGCGAGATCTATAAATAATATACCTATAATAATACAGAGTATAAAAATAGATACAAAACAATCAGTAGTAAAGGCTGACGCATCTTAACTGGCAACAATGTACAGATGATAAAGTAAACACTTACGTGCTAGCGGACGGGACGACCAACGACGGCGACAATGACGGCGTGCAAGTACTAATACTTGTGAATCCAATAAAACTGCCCTAGAACAGTTAAATATACAGGGTAGTCAAACATGGAAAAAACTTTCTGAGTTGCCTACAAACAGAAGAATGCTAGTAGAATGCTATCAAAGAGACATAACAGAGATAACAGAGCGCGTAGTGAGCGCTTATTAAAAAAAATGAAAATGAACAAAAGCTCTGGGTTGACAGACACTGATATGTCTTCATGTGAAGGTCACGAAGGGCCTAGGCCTATTACGCTGCACTTTTCACAGGGACCCTTACCCAGATTTAATCAGTGTAGTGTAATAAGATTTAGGGTGGTAAAAACACTCTTCTAGCCGTTGCTCACAGTCACCCTCACCATAGGGGCGAATAGTCTCGACCAATAACCCAAAAACCCATAGGTAAAAAATAGCACATGTTGACCATGTGTTACGCATATTGTATATTAACATTGTTTGCACTATTCCAAAATAATAGATAATAACTAGGTGATTAATTACAAAAAATATCTTCGGGAGTCAGGGAACTTTAGAAGTTGCTTTTCTAGAAGATGAAACCTACAAATGATTTAAAAGTACCTGTTTAGGTCTGTATATTTTATAGGTACCTATTAAAAAAATTAAGACGGCCATTGGAGAAGCAAAATCTCATAAAATATATAAATTATCACTATTAGGTAATTAAAATGCCACTCTTATCACAATTTACGACCACTTGTTGCTCCAGTTTTTTGATTAGGTACCGCTGTGCCATTCTTAGAATAAGTCGTCATTTAACATTAAAAAAAATAACACTTCGAACTCAGTGTGACGGCGGCTCCATGTTTGGCGGTTTCATAAGGCGTGGGCAAACCTAAAGCGAGTCGTCCGATCAGCGACACGCGTTTTTAATGTTAGCTTTTATTTTCATAAAATTAATATTTGAAGCTGACTTCACGAAAATTATGATACGTACCTACTCATGTCCGTCTTATAATCTCTAAATCAAAGGGACCAATAATTGAAGTGATAGTTTTTATCTTAACAAGAGTGATGCCCGTTTAACCCGATTGCCCCAACTAGATGCCATTTAGCAAAATGTTATCTTTCTCATATTAGATGATACGTTCTCAAGTATTGGTCATATCTTTATAGGTATATAATATATCCTTAAGATCGGTCTTAAGCATAGATTGACTGATACTTGAAAACCAACGACCTCAATTTACATAGACGGGCCCGTTCAAACAAAGAATGTGGACTTAATTTACTAACGCCACCTAGTCTGAAAAGCGGAACAGCGCTACGGCGGGGACAAGGACAAGCTTATACAGGTGAGGGGCACGCCAAGTCGGACGCCCAACTTTTTTTCTATGAAAGGGCCCATCTACCTACCTACATAATATATATCCTACCTACATAGGTATATGTATATTATATCGATGTTGAAAATCTGTTTTTATCTGATGTCGGTTTATTACTACGGGATCGTAAGTGCAGCATAAATTCACACACGCGACTCAAATACATATTTGGCTTTACCCTTACTCACTCGTTGTGGTGTAAGGTACCTAATTTTTTATGGCGTTCTAAGCGCCACTAGCTATGTTATGCACAATAGGGCTTAGAACCGTATGGAATTCCTTAAAAAATAATAACTCTCCCATCGACTGATATTCAACCCTAACTTCTTGCACAATACCAGGTAAAAAAATACGGATAATATATTTTTAAGTGAGTATCTAAGCACCTTACTTTTGTTAGGAACAGGGCTAGGGCAAGCCGACCCGATGACGGAGGCTGGAGGTGGGGAACACAAAAACAACAACAGAGATTATTTACTAACCGACTTTTAAAAGGAGGTTCTGTATGCGACCCGTATGTATATTCGTTTGTTTGTATCGATTTTCTCAGAAACCAATGGACTGATTAAAATGATTATTTCAATATCGTCATCTACGTACTTTCAGAAAGGTTTAAGTATGTAAAACACCTATATAGGTAGGTACCTTTCTTATGTACGTTGTCATATCGCCAATTTTTTTATTTGTACGCCGATTTCGCCAAGATTGCTTGACCGATTTGCCTGGTTCTTTCTTTGGTCGATAGAAGAAGTTTGCAAAATGGTTTTATAAAAATTCCTGCCACCGACTCCTTCCTGATACCGAGTCTACTGCGCGCCAAGTTATGGAGATTCAGGAACTGTTGCTGGTGAATTTATATTGTTGATACCTAGCAACGACTTCATGATTGAACTTCAAGTCACGATTACTCTTCAACCCTGACGCTGCAGGGTAAGTACAGCACTTAGGTATAAGTGTTAGGGATTCATGACCTGTAGATACTTAGCGAATTGATACTGTAGGTACCAAGTTGGCAACTTGTCAATTAATTATCATTGAACTCCAATTATCAACTCCGGAAACAGGTTTCCGGAGTTGCTAATTGGAGTTGGATGCTGCAGGGTACTTAATAAGTTATGGAAATTAACAAATTAAATGATGCGGTAATGAGCCACTAAAAAGTCTAACATGAAAAAAATGAACCGACTTCAAAAGCACTGAAAACTGAAAAGCAGTAAGTAAATATTTTTTTCATCCCACCATCTCGGAAAGGTATTTTTACTCTTCGATATCTGAATGCAAAAGCCGTTATTATTCTCTTGAGGATAAAGTAAATTGAATTTAGAACATCGTGTGCACGTTAGTAAATATCACTCGTCTATGAAGTTTGTGAATTCAAAACATCATTGAAACCTATTTACTTCTACCTCTATGGTACCGAATTACTTTCATGCCATGTACGTAAGCTTCTACTCAGCCAATGGACAAAAAATTAGTACCTGTAGTGGTGGGTCGTTATCGTATTTTTGACGGACGAAACGCAACCGTTTTCCTGGCGACGAAAACGGTTGCAGTAAACGGTTGTCGTTGCAACTAGTTTTGAAGACGGCTTAAAAACCATCTTCAAACCAGTTGCAACAACGTGTGTGGTTAAATGAATTCATTCTCGACTGTATGTCATGGGCATAAAGTTCACTTTTGATTGTAAGAACTGTTTTTACAACGAACGTGGAACGAGGACGACTACGTTCGCGACGACGTGTCGTTGAATCAATTTATTCTCGACTGTATGTCAAGGGCATAAAATTCACTTTTGATTGTAAGAACTGTTTGGTGAAAAAACGTGGAACGAGGACGACTACGTTCGCGACGACGTGTGTCGAAGGCTGGTTTGTGCAACGAAGACTGTTTTACCCAGGACGTAAAAATGGTTTCACCGTCGCAGAACAGAGAACGGTCTTTAGAAACGGTTCGTCGTCGCAACGCCCACCACGTCCTACAGTATAAGTTTTAATTTTTTGTTCATTGGCGAGTATATTGGTATTGTATTGGCAATAGATAGCATTAGGCTTTACTTATGTTTAGACTGTGATGTCTTCTAGGTTCCCAAACCTAGGGGCTTGTGAACAAACGCCATCTGTGATGAACACAGAAAACTATGGCCTAGGTGTGATTTTGCGTCTGGAATACTAAAGAGGTTCCCTGGCGATTCAATTTGTCATGGAGTTTTGAAGGTAAGATCTAGATGGCATACTAGAGACCACCACATAAATAAAATCATATTATGAGGAACTAGGTATAACTTACTTATCTACTGACCATGTGCTAACGTGGCAGTGGATTTATTTAGAGCATTTTATTTAGTGGTTTTTTTTTAAAATATGTATTTAATACAATAAATATTTAACATTATGATAATGTTGAAACAATGATTCTTATATAAAACTAGAAGTATATTGTAATGGTATAAAATTAAGATAAAGTATTAGTTTTTGAACGAAAGTCACAACCCTCAAGTTTATAAAAGATCATTGGTCACAATCACAACCAATGTCACAAAAACACTCAAACGCGGGATTTTACAAAAATCAGCCAACCATATTTATTTATGTAGTTTTTATATATTATCCTACTTATTTAGTTACCTCCTGATGATTTATCGCAATAATAACAATTATTCAGTATTAAGTATGTAAATACTATCATGGCAAAATCTATTGGAGTTCAAAAGGTTTGTAAATATAAAAGGTAAACCGTATACCTACCTGAAATATAAGTTTTTATAACTTGGCTTCCACTATCATTCACAGATACAAATTATTAATAGTTATTGAGATAGCTTTAAGCATGTCTGATACAAAAGAATTATCAATAGATGTTGTTTTTGAGAGAAACGACACCAGCGGCAGTGATTCTGAAATATCTGTGAAAAATATTGATCAAAAGCGTAAAGAACTCAGTGTGAGTCAAAGTAAACAATCACTTAAAATGAAAATTGAAACTGTGAAAGTGGAATACGAGAGGGCGGACGATAGTAGAAATTTGAAATTTTCTCGTCTAGTGAAGGCAGTTGTGGAAGCTAATGCTCAAGAAAATCGGGCCACAGAGAAATTTCTAGACAATGTAGAATCAATAATGAATCGTTTTACCGATCTGAGCTCCCTGAAGAGGCTTTACGAAAATGTTCTGGAAAAGCTACCTAAAGATGAAAGTGTATTAAAAATAAGTGAGAATTGAAAGAAATGTTGTGTATTGTTGAATTGTATCTACCTCCCTTTGATAAAAACGAATAATATAATATTATAGAGAAAAAAAGAGACTGACTCAGAATGTTCAATATAGATAATTAGGTATACTTATATTAAAAATGCGAAAGTTTGAATGGGTGTTTGTTACTCAATTACGCCAGAACGGCTAAACGGATCTGAATTAAATTTGACACAGAGATAGATTATGATCTGGAATAACACATCTTTTGCTTTTTATCCCGGAAAATTAAAGACTTCCCGTAGAAACCGAAATACCTCAGTCCAGGCGGACGAAGTCGCGGGCATCTGTTAGTAGATATACATAGATATATTTACTACAGGAAAATATCGAAATATTATGTTCGGAGATTTTATAATTTCGTTAAAGTGTGTCCAAACATAGAGCGGCAATCTTGCGCTACTGCCGCGCGCCGAATGCCGCGCTGTTATTGGAAGCCTCCGTGGCGCAGTGTGTAGCGCTGTTGCCTTAACGTGCGGAGGTCCTGGGTTCGATCCCCGGCAGGGTCAATATGGGAATTTATAATTTCTGAATTTTCCCTGGTCTGGCCTGGTGGGAGGCTTCGGCTGGTGGAACGCTAAGCGATTAAGCGTTCCGGTACGATGCCGTGTAGAAACTGAATAGGGGTATGGGTTTAATATAACTGCCATGCCCCTAACATGTTAGTCCGCTACCATCTTAGACTGCATCATCACTTATCATCAGGTGAAATCGCAGTCAAAGGCTAGCATGTAGTGGATAAAAAAAAAGTCTGCTGCGCACAATATTATATAAGTCGGTATAGTCCTTATGTTAGGGACATAAGGACTATACCGACTAGCAGATTTAGCAGAGGTGAGCAAAACACTTCTATTCTCAGTTACTAGTGCACAGATATAACTATATAATATTTTTATTTTTCCTTAAATTGTTGACATGCATCAGGTGACAACCCTAGCAGAATAGGTATACACTTTCGGCGCTCTTAGGAAGCTTCCCCTCTGTACGGATATCAATGAATTCTTACACGTCTAGAAGGAGTAACGCAAACAAACAATGCGCGATAATCCGGCCCCGCCACGTCTTAGATGTGTGAGTGTAGCGGGGGGCGGGGTCATGACGTAGCTTCAACCTAGGGATACCAGCAACGCAAAAGTTTGCACAATTTTGTAGATAAATCAATTCGAAATAAGGTGTAGGATAAAATTATGTTTTTAATGATTATATTTATTCTATGCGTTTGTAAAACTGTTTGTTTAATATAAATCAATAGTTTACAAGGAAAATACCTTAATCAGTAGGTAATTACTTTATTATTGAATATTAATTATTTATTTATTTCATTATCTAAATATCGGCTGGATTGATTCTGATGGAATTTTTAGTGTGTGCTTATTGGTGTCCCAAGATAGTTATCTACAATTGGAACCGGTAGGTGGCGCTGCAATCGGTTTCTAGGTTCCGAGCAGAACAATGAATTCAAAATCCTTCAAAATCGATATTCTTGCAAGACTATGTACATATATTATTGTAAATGTCAATCATAACCATGTAATCATATTATATAATTTGCCATTTTTTATTTCCAGTGGTGATTTTTTAATTTATCAAAATAAAACTCAAAATACAATTTATTATTAATCTTAAAAATTTGTCTACCCGTTTTCTCGTGATATCTCTTGGAGATTCAAGTGAACTCTTGACAAGCTCTCTGGTCGCAGATGATATCCAGGGTCTGACGAGGGCGCTGAAAGGTGCTTAACGGAACTCTGCAATGAAACTACGTAACTCTATCGAGTTTGGGCTCGTTTGATTCGTGTTGACAAGTACTCTGTTCGCAGATGATATCCAGGGTCTGACGATGGCGCTGAAAGGTGCTTTTTGATTCCCGCGGGAACTATGTAATTTTTATGGGATAAAAAGTAGCCTATGTTTTAATCCAGTGTATAATCTATCTCCATTCCAAATTTCAGACAAATCGGTCCAGTACTTTTTGCGTGAAAGAGGAACAAACATACACACACCACACACACACAAACTTTCGCCTTTATAATATTAGTGTGATGTGATGTGAAGTGTCATAAAAAGTAGCCTCTGTTTTAATCCAGGGTATAATCTATCTCCATTCCAAATTTCAGCCAAATCGGTCCATTAGTTTTTGCGTGAAAGAGGAACAAACATACACACACACACACACACACACACACACACACACACACACACACACACATTAGTGTGATAATGTGATATTATTAATGTTCACACACGTCAACGTGTATCATACAACAAAATTATTTATTTTGCACAATAATGTGCAAAATACCACAATACTTAGCTGGCAACACCGGTCAGTTCGTCGTACCTAAAAAACATCGAAATTAAAAATCGTTTTTTCTTAAAAAATCTTAAGCAAATATAAAAAGTTACTGATGATATGAGATCTTGGACTTCGTATTAAGCTTTGACGGATAATTGTGGCACAGTTTAACCGCACAAACCGGCATATTTAATTATTTTGCGGGAGCCGTTCACTGCGTAGTGAGTCAAGTGCTACTGAAGTAGGCGAGAGAGTCGTCTACCATATATGGTAGAGGATTTTGAGGACGTTTTCGTGCGTTACATACTATATCTAGTCGTGTAAATAATCTAAGACGGATATATACTCGTGTGGCAGAACTGTGTCCTGCAAACGCCTCGTGTTGCTGCCGAGCACTAAGCACTCTAGGTTTAGACGCAGCTTATGTGCTCGTCATAGGTAGTACTTAAAGCAACAAGGCCAATCGAAAAAAGGCATACCGAAATAATAATAATATTTATATTCAACCTTATACCTAATGTGAAAACAATACATGCATGCAGGTTAATATCAAATTAATCAGCATTAGCGCAAAACGTGTTAAAAGAATCTTTGAAATAATAACAATGAAATTGCTGACGGACTATTCGATGAAATTTATATCAGCACCCGCCACCCACGTAATGTAACACGATCATTTCTTGTATAGAACGCTGACACTGTGAGAACTATGTAGGTACAAATATATGTTAGCTCTATGGTAGGCACCTTTCGCGCGATTCTTTACAGTTGCGAATTGATAAATTCTTCTCTTTAGTGTACTGAATAGTAAAAATGTGTCCATGTAGTTAAAACTTTATAGTAGCACTAGATGATTCCCGCGACTTCGTCCGCGTGGTTTAAGATTTTTTGATTCCCGCGGGAACTCTTCAATTTTCCGGGCCTATTAGCTTATGTTCTTCCCCGGGATACAACCTATGCCTGTACCAAATTTCATCAAAATCGGTTGAACAGATGGGCCGTGAAAGCGTAGCAGACAGACAGACAGACACACTTTCGCATTTATAATATTAGTATGGAATATTAGTATGGATTCATAATATAGTTAAAATTTTATTTAAATTTTATCCTGCTTATATTGTTGTTAAACTAAGTTGCTCAGTAGCAACATAGTTTAACAATTATATAAGCCACCAATCTACTCGTAGATTTGCTGCTTGCTTTTGTAAGTGTTCACTTTTAACCAATGATGCCTAAGGAAACACCTATAAGGTTATTAGATGAACATATTATATGCTTAAACGTACATATTGTACGTGAAAACTGTCACGTACCTGCCTGGGCTCGGTGTTCCCTAAAATTTAGGCATTGTTCAGCATTGTTGGTGAAAACGTCCATAAAGCTCTCATTTTGTAACCATCAAAATCTATGTCTAGTCAAACTAAGACTAACTAACTAACTAAGACAAGAGTGTTTTTTGTTCAATGAGATATTAGGTTTAAAACCTTAATTTACAACTATAATAATTTTGCTTGCATAAGAATTTATTCTATGATAATTCAATAAGAAGGCTAGATTGTATAGAAAGCGCTACTTTACAAAGAAATAGAGCAATAAGAATGCAAGATGTCTTTTCGCAATTTTCGTTTGTAGCAGAAAAATAGCAGCATTGTTACAGTATTCGCAGTGTACTTGCGGAAATCTCTTAGAGAGGGTATCCGGGATGAGTACAAATAGCTGAACTTGTTTCCGTCATTTGGGTCAAGTCATTTCCTACTTCCGAACATCCGATACCCAATGTATAGTAGTACAAGTCTCATTTGAACAAAGATTTATAGGACGAGGATAGGTACTGGATTATGCTTTCCCCATGCGTAATAGTAGATTATACACCGAGGGGATAAAGCACTGTTTTATGTCACGGGCGCTACATTGAATCCTGAACGTAACGAAGGACTCCAAATGTAACTCCCGAGCGCAGTGAGGGTGTTATAAGTTAATTCCCGAGCAAAGCGAGGGAATTAAGATTGAGTCCTTAGTGCAGTGAGGGATTCAAGCGCCCAAGAAAAAAACAGTTTTATCCCGGTGGTGTATACTCTACTTTTCTCACTTTATGCGAGACAATAAAAACCAGGCTTAGTAGATAGTGTTTATTACAGAAAATTAAAAGTGAAAATTGATAATGGAGACATTAGTCCAATTATGGAAAGATAACGTTATATTTAATAGCTTCTGGAGTCAAAATACTTTCATCACTCGACATTTTTGAAAATTTTTTTTTAATATTTATAGAATCTTCTAAAGGTACTACTAGCTACGGCTATAGCAACTTCTTTCAGCTGGCGTGGCCTACTCGATTTGACAAACAAACGAAGTTCGTCTCAGTGCGAATCTAGTGGGCCACGGCCTATATAGCCACTTCTTTCAGCTGGCGTGGCCTACTCGATTTGACAAACAAATGAAGTTCGTCTCAGTGCGAATCTATAGTCGGCCACTGCTTTGGTTTTCTAAAATCGAGTTGGCCGCGCCTGCTGAGAATACATTCTGTTTAGCGAAATTAGAATTTATGTTCATAGCAATAAGAATCATGAAAGTGAAAATCACATTATTAACCAGCGGGTTATAATGAAATTCAATAGAACATTATAACCCGGCTAAAGCCAAGAGATATAATGTCCTGCTTTCGGTAAGGTTTACATGACATATAATTCGGCATTGTCGAGCATGTGGTGTGAAAAGATTTTTGCTAAATAATACCATTGACAGAAAGCTAGAACGCTTGACATGCAATGAATACTAATTTCGCGTTTTTTTGTAAATGAAATGTCGTCCTACAACGTGACGTTTGCTCTCATTTTCGAGAATAGCCTATTAATCAGCTTTTTGGTGGAAAAAGAGCTAAGTTGCTTTAGGTTATTTACATTTTTTCAAAATAATAGCAAGCAAATGAGTAGAGATCAGGTTACTTGAGTTGAGGGATTACCGCCGATTATGAACATTTTCAGCAACATAGGTAAAGCTGCCAATGCGTTTTCGGATTTTAAGGTATTTGTTAGTCCGCCTCTTGAATTGGATCTATTTAAGAGGTTTTATTGTAGTTTTAGGGGAACAGAGTAGGTGAAAGTACGTGGTATATATAAGACCTCCAGAACGAGAGACAGAGTAGGTGAAAGTACGTGGTATATATAAGACCTCCAGAACGAGAGATGGCTTACCGCTGTTAAAGCCTTCCCTTTGCAAAAACCTATTATTTAATTCTGCCTTATTGGACAATGGATATACTCTGTCAATTAATTGAATGCTCGGGCGTTGCCAATAAATCTCAGTGTGCGATATAAATCGTAGCAAATGGCAGGCACTTTGATCTCTGTCGACGAGTGCTGACTCGGCGATTAGTTCGGGGAACGCTGGCTTAATAATTATGGGCGTAGTTTATCATATTTGATATATTATGCTGTCCATATTACCTATCTGATATTAGCTTACTGTTGTTTTGATATTATGTCATGAAACTCCATAAACAAATCAGCAATTATGAACACACAGATTTAGCTATTGCCAATTGCCGTTGACTTAGGTCCACGCAAAGGGTCCACGCTGGGAGGTGTTAATAATAGGCTGGTTTAAGCACAGAATACCTGATCAGATTTATTCAGATAAAGATACAACAGAAAGTGGGACAGTGATTTCCACATTAGGATTCCCTGTATCTTCCGTAGGTAACAAACACGGAATAGATAAAGGTAACAAATAAAATAGTCTAGAATAAACTTAAAAAAATAAATAAATTCGTTGTGTGTGTGTGTGAGTGTGTGTGTGTGAGTGTGTGTGTGTGTGTGTGTGTGTGTGTGTGTGTGTGTGTGTGTGTAGTATGTGTCTGTGTGTTTTGTTTGTGTTAGTGAGTGTGTGGCGTGTGTTTGTGTGTGTGCGTGTGTGTCTTTATGTACCTGTGTTACTGTTATATATTTAATTTTAGCATTTCGTTAAGCGTTTTTTTTAAATTTGTACCGGGATTTCATCATTTTCAAGATTTTGAGAGCTCTGTTAGCTTTAGTGTATAATATTAATACTAAATAGTGATTTTGGTATAAGCACTGGAAATAATTTGTGCGAGAGCTTAACATAAAGATTTTTATATACTTTTATGATATACCTCCACCATAATAGTTACGAAATTTATTGAAAATTGAACTATTGGGTGGAAATTGGTTTTGGGAAATAGACAGAATATATGCATACGCTGTTTACTGAGAAAATGTGTATGCAGGCGAGGTTTTATGTATTAGGTATAATATTATTGAGGAAGTTTGCAGTATGTGCACCGTCAGCACGTCTCGGGTCGCGTCGACGTTGCACGTAGCCTTTGGGCAAAGTCCGCTATAAGTGATTTATCTTGCAGTCTGTCAAAAACATTCCTGAGTGCTGTACGCTCAACGCTGCGGGGCAGGCATGGTGGAAATATTAATAGATACTGAACATTTATATAAAAGTACAGGACAGTATCCTGAAGTGGTAACACGTCCGCAATTTTTCATGTCATGTATTATCAAATATTTTGGACATGTCTCGAACCATTTGAGGAAGTCCTTGGCAATAGTTTGGTGGCACGAAAAATAGGATGGCTATATAATATGTTGTCTCGGGCCACTTCATCTATAACATGAGTGGGGTAGCTACTTTCTTGAATTGGGCTTTCGAATGAATGTAATTGTAACTTGTAAGTAGTGAGAGGCATTAGGTTGGAATTTCGCGAACGATACAGTAAATCAAATTAATAAGTAAAAAATAATAATAATTTGTTATGTCGGA
Organism: Erebia aethiops; assembly: GCA_923060345.2. Taxonomy (NCBI): domain Eukaryota; kingdom Metazoa; phylum Arthropoda; class Insecta; order Lepidoptera; family Nymphalidae; genus Erebia; species Erebia aethiops. The sequence continues at coordinate 9,790,817 of OV281083.1, read as the reverse complement.
AATCTTATATTGAAGCTGAAAGAGAAGAAGGACAGGGAAATTTTTACCCTTATCCTTTATTGAGACATTAATTCATAGTTACTCTTACAGAAAATGTGAGCCTGATAAAGTCATTTAAATTTCATTTAGTTGTAGTAAATCAAACACGAAATAACTAGTAGCCAATTCATATCCACACTAATATTATAAATGCGAAAGTATGTCTGTCTGTCTGCTACGCTTTCACGGCTTACCTATTCAACTGATTTTGATGAAATTTGGTACAGGGATAAGTTATATCCCGGGGAAGGGCATAGGCATAGAGATTTTATTCCGGAAAATTAAGAAGTTCCCGCGGGAATCGAAAAAATTTAGTCCACGCGGACGAAGTCGTGGGAATCATCTAGTAATATAATTATTATAGTCTTTATTGATAAAATCTTATAAGGGGCGGTTTTATAGTATAAAGATTTATTTCAATTTAACATTCCTCCCACAATCAGTGCCGCAGATGTTAGTTTAAAACATGGCTGTCAGCAGTTTCAGCATAGCATTTCAATTTAGCTGCGGACATGCACAGTGTTAAGCAAGCTGTGAGAGCCATAATGAAGGCATTGTACGTCCGACGGCGACTGACGTCATAATGTGCAAGCCTTGGCTTCGTTGGCGCTTATATAATGCATCACTTGCCACCACCACAAACCATGATTTATTGGCATTTTGCTTTATCAAATTTTTGTGTTTTCTCTCACACTCTTTGATTTAAATAACTATTTAATTTCAGGGGTGATGAGGGTGACTCATGCTGGGGCCTTTTTTAATCCGCTACAAGCTAGCCCTTGACTGCGATCTCATCTGTTGATAAGTCATGATGCAGTCTAATATTATAGCGGAAAAAATCAGAAACTAAACATTTGCAAATTTACCGTTCCGGGGATCGAGCCCGGGTTGAGATAACAGCGTTCACCACTGCATCAGGGAGGTCGTCAAAATATGTCAATCATTGATAAAATTTTAGTCTATTTCAATGATGTCAATGCTAAAATCAAAGGACAATGCATTGACGTAAAGCCAACGACCTAAGCCGGCTAGATCTCTTTGGTTTGTTGTTTCCTAAACAAAAAGTCTAATGGAAAAACTTCAAGCGTATTGCAGTATTATTTAGGTGTGCCCAAAAAATTAATTTCATATCATATAGGTATTCAAAGAGCCCGGCTGAAAATATTTAAGCCCTCACTTATGTTTGCAGGTGAAACTTATAATGCACTTTCACAAAACTTTGGAGCAATTTTTAAAGCTTATTCATGACTTGCCATCATATTATCATGAACGATGCCTAAGTATAATTACAATGAAAGTAGTTTTTCAGTGGTAGGCATCTCATTTTTGAAATAACTACGTTGACCCGTATTTTTTTTAAGTCTCTGCCATTCACACATACCTTCCCGTTTGCAAAAAATCGAAGTGTCTTGTATATAAAAAAATGGCATATTATGGCCTTTAGATAGCCGGATATGTAGCACAGAATATAAAAAGAGTCGGAAATATGCAGCCTGAATAAATTAATGTTATATAAATATATTCCTGGCAGAAAACATGTTTATAAAACTATCGTAGCGAACCGTGAGTTGAGATAAAAGTTTACTTATTGTACCATGTCCGGCTGCTAGCCATGATAAAACTCGATTTAATGGTATATTGTGTGCTTAGGGGTGAAACAAGACGATTTCAGACGAGGGTGAAGTTGCCTGCCTGAGCGAAGCGAGGGCTGGCATCACCCGAAGTCTACCCGAAGTCTAGTCTACTTCTATCCGCTGAATAACGCATTCGTCTGAAATTGACTAGTTTCGGGTAGCTCAACAGGCATTGAAACTCGCACTTTCAATGCAGGATATATGAAAAATATTTTCTATCATAAAAAAACTGCGTGTAGCCAGCGTATATAAACGTACTAGATAATGCCCACAACTTTGTCCGCGTGGATTGAGTTTTTTTTAAATTCCCGTATTCCCGTGGGAAATCGGGAAAGTAGTTCATGTCCTTCCCTGGGATACAACCTATCCCTGTACAAACTTTCATCAAAATCGGTTGAACAGATGGATCGTGAAAGCGTAGCAGACAGACAGACACACTTTCGCATTTATAATATTAGTATGGATATGGATATGGGAGATGGCGAATACAATGAACAGCTTTTGTGACTAAAAGCTCAAAGATAACCCGATTATATAAGTGACAGGTTGATGAAGTATAACCGACCAATTATTGAGTGTCTCTTTGCCCGTTTGTTACATTTTTACAGCTGAAAATGAACTGATCTTGAAGCCTCAGCTTGCTTGAATTCCGGATATAGATCCTACTTATACCATTTTAACCCGCGTACCTAAAGATATTTTTGTTCAAAATATAAAAAGAAATTTAAAGTGGTCGTTCGTGAAAAATACTGTAGCTTCCATGAAATCGATAGACTTGCATCAATATTCAATTCATACTACGTCAATGATTATTACTAATTATTAACTTCTTGCATTTGTATGATTCGCCTTACGGCTGAGGAATCTCACGTTTCACATTAATTTTATAAGAAACTTAACTTAAGAATTTTTTTAAGAACATTTAAAAAAAAAATATATTTCAATGACGTGATCAAATTTCAACGTACTTTTTTTCTTTGATCTATATTTTAAAATGGTTATCAAACTGAAAACTAACTGAGGATGTGAATTTTAGGTCTTTTGGAAGAAGAAGAAGACTATTAAATAATCAGTTATAAATAATTTATTTTGATATAGGCATCATCCCTAGTACTTAGTATTTGTGTAAACTAGCTCAGGAGCAAAAGAACAATAGCTTTTTTCACATTTTTTGTACTTAATATATCTGGGGATAAGGAGGGTCACCAGATTATGTGAGAAAACTAATCAAACTAAGGGAATTAGAATTTTCGCCGATCTCTAATATTACGAGTAGGATACGTGTGCCTAGCGTAGTTTCGCAACATTAATTAAAGGATCCTGTCAGCGCAAGAAGGCACAGGCTACAGCATGGGAACCAAAGTAAGATGGTCCCACGTTTCCTAAGAGACGCTATCTCATCACCGTATTTTAGTATAAGATACTTCGTGGACAGGATAAACAAAGGTCTACTTAGGTTAGCCGAAAGTGATGTGCACGTGTCCAACAGATTACATTATTTATAATACGGTCTCTATACAAGCCTAGTAAATATTATATTCTAGTGGTAAGATGCACCAAGTGAGAAACGTTTACGATACTGCTACTAATTCTATACTAAGTATCAGAAATAGTCACAGTTTATTTTTTAGTGTTAGTGCTTGGTTGTGGAAGATGAGTCTCAGTACAATTCAAGATAATGCACTTCTACAGTTAAATGTATCTTTACTTATAATTACCGATGGGTTCATACTTTACAATAAAGAAGGGGGAAAGGAGCTTTTCGCAGACATAAAAAAAAATAAAGTTCTTATTACTTTTAATTCGAAGGGGGGTAAGGGAGTGCGCTTCCACCTAGCACTCCAACAGCCAACCTCACCTGCCCGTGGTGCCCCCTGCTGGTCTACAAACGAGGCTCTGGCGACCGACAAATGGCGGTATAACCATTTCAATAACTGGCTGGACTGTCTAAATGACTTAAGGCCGATGTCGGGCAGCAGCGACACCGGTGCGAATAGTCTGGCCCTGCGATGACCAACACGTCTGCCCAGCGCGGTCATTATGGGCAATATCCTTGTATGGGTACAAAAACAAGGCCAAGGCCCCTAGTCCCCGGCGGCCCCGCTATTCCTGGCTCTGGCAGCGGTTATGGTGACGGCGGGGCAGGGGGTGCTAAGAATCTCCGGCAGAGATTCCGCTGCCAACCCCGACGACTAGACCTGGCAACATATAACGCACGCACTTTGAGGACCGACGAGAAGATCATCGAGCTGGAAGAAGCAGTGAGCAAGTTGCGCTGGGATATTATAGGATTGTCTGAAGTCCGAAGAGAGGGGGAGGACTCGATAATCCTGAAATCCGGCAACTTGTTCTACTACCGGGAGGGCGACCAACAGTCCCAGGGTGGTGTCGGATTCCTCGTCCACAGGTCCCTCGTTAACAATATTGTTCAAGTCGAGAGTGTATCGAGCAGGGTAGCGTACCTTATACTCAGAATTACCAAACGGTATTCGTTGAAGGTCATACAGGTTTACGCACCGACATCGGCACAACCCGACGAGGAGGTAGAGGTTCTGTATGAGGACATCTCAAAAGCCATACACGCCTCTAAATCCTACTACAATGTTGTGATGGGGGACTTTAACGCAAGGTTCGGTGAGCGAAGCGGTGCAGAGGTGAGAGTGGGGCAATTTGGATATGGGCGGAGGAACCACAGGGGCCAAATGCTGGCCGACTTCATGGAGAGGGAGGGCCTCTTTATGATGAACTCCTTCTTCAGGAAGCCACCACATAGAAAATGGACTTGGCTGAGCCCTGATGGTTCCACGAGAAATGAGATTGACTTCATCATGTCGACCAAGCGGCAAATATTCAATGATGTCTCTGTGATCAATAGGGTGAAAACCGGTAGCGATCACCGTATAGTAAGAGGCACATTGAATATCAACATAAAGCTAGAGCGGGTCAGACTGGTGAAGTCTACTCTTCGACCTTCTCGTGCTCATGTCCAAAACCCTGAAAGCTTTCAACTCGAACTGCAGAACCGTTTCGATTGCCTAGCAGATTGCGACTCTGTGGATGATCTAAACAACAGGCTGGTGGAAACTGTCCAGACGGTGGGGTCTAAGTTCTTTAAGACCCACCGTACGCATAGAACCAAAAAGTTCTCTAACCAAACTCTCAAGCTTATGGAGGAGAGACAAGAGATGAGACTACAATCTTCAGCAGATGCGTCTGCCTACCGGCAGATTAATAGACAGATCTCCAAAGCGCAAACGCGCGACTTGCGAAACGCTAATACAGAGTATATTAAAGATACTATCGAGCGAAATAAGGGCTCCAAAGTGTTCGCAAGAGATCTGGCTATCGGACAGAGCCAGCTGACGCGTCTTAAAACTGATGATGGTAGTCTCATTTCTTCGAAACCTGAGATCTTGGGGGAGGTAGAGAAGTTCTATGCACAGTTATACACCTCAACACAAAAGCCTGTTGAAGATTTGGCGAGAGATCCCAGAGCCAAACTGACCCGACACTATACCGAAGATATCCCGGACGTCAGCCTTTACGAGATTAGTATGGCTCTGAAACAGCTTAAGAACAACAAAGCGCCAGGTGAGGACGGAATCACGGCAGAACTCCTGAAAGCGGGTGGAAAACCGTTACTTAAAGTCTTTCAGCGATTGTTCAATTCCGTCATTCATCAAGGCACAACACCTGAGGCATGGCACAGGAGCGTGGTGGTTCTGTTCTTCAAAAAGGGTGATAATACCCTGCTGAAGAATTATAGACCCATCTCGCTGTTGAGCCATGTCTACAAGTTGTTTTCAAGAGTCATAACGAATCGTCTCGCTCGTAGGTTTGACGACTTCCAGCCTCCCGAACAAGCCGGATTCCGGAAAGGCTTCAGCACCATAGACCACATCCATACGCTGCGGCAGGTTATACAGAAGACTGAGGAGTATAACCGGCCACTTTGCTTAGCGTTTGTGGACTATGAGAAAGCCTTTGATTCGGTGGAAACTTGGGCGGTATTGAGGTCTCTGCAGAGATGCCGGATTGATTATCGGTATGTCCAAGTGCTGAAGTGTTTGTACGAAAGCGCCACCATGTCAGTCCGTATACAGGACCAGACTACGAGGCCGATCCGACTGCAGCGGGGAGTGCGACAGGGCGATGTTATCTCCCCGAAGCTATTTACCGCTGCATTGGAAGACGTCTTTAAGCTTCTGGATTGGAACGGACTTGGCATCAACATTAACGGCGAGTACATTACTCACCTTCGGTTTGCCGATGACATAATCATCATGGCAGAGACTCTGGAAGACCTCAATGCAATGCTAAATGACCTCAGCAGAGTTTCTCAACAGGTGGGCCTAAAAATGAATATGAGTAAGACGAAAGTTATGTCTAACGCTCATGTTCCGCTCCACCCAGTGATCGTTGAGAGCTCTGCACTCGAGATTGTAGACGAGTACGTGTACCTGGGACACACAGTGCAGCTGGGTAGGTCCAATTTCGAGAAGGAGGTCAACCGCCGAATCCAACTCGGCTGGGCTGCGTTCGGGAAGCTTCGAGATGTCTTCTCGTCCAAAATACCTCAGTGTCTGAAGACCAAAGTCTTCGAACAGTGCGTGTTGCCAGTGATGACTTACGGATCCGAGACATGGTCGCTGACTATGGGCCTGATAAGAAGGCTCAGGGTCACTCAGCGGGCGATGGAGAGGGCTATGCTGGGAGTGTCCCTACGTGATCAAATCAGAAATGAAGAGATCCGTAGGAGAACCAGAGTCACCGACATAGCCCGAAGAGTTGCGAAGCTGAAGTGGCAATGGGCGGGGCACATAGTTCGGAGAACCGATGGACGTTGGGGTCCCAAAGTGTTGGAATGGCGACCCCGCACTGGAAGGCGTAGCGTCGGTAGACCCCCCACACGGTGGACGGACGACATCAAGAGGGTCGCGGGGAGTCGCTGGATCCAGGCGGCGCAAGACCGTGGCTTGTGGAGGACCCTACAAGAGACCTATGTCCAGCAGTGGACGTCCATCGGTTGACGACGACGACGACGACGACTTTTAATTTGCTATAAAATTGAAAATCTAGCTAAGTAAAACGCTGTGTAGGTAGGCTGTGTAAAATAATGGAGATAGGGTAGTGTGGCCGCTGTCACCAGTCAGGAAAGGAATCCCCAACGGAATAAGTCTACTTCTTAAGACCTTGTATGGGTTTTGTGTTATTCAGTTCACTTTCGATCCCATGAAGTTTATCTTCAAAGTTGTTTTTATAGAGTCACTGTGTGTTTCTAGATCCTTCGATTACAATAGGTACCTACAAAACAATCGGATTCCTATTCCTATGGCTGAAACAATCTCGAAACTTGTGTTTTGTCAATGCATTTGATACTTCGGGTGCTTTGGGCGTGAAGTTGACAAATATCAGCCTGGTGCCATCGATCAAACCCGATGTCGGTCGGTTGAATAAATTGATGAAACGTTTCGGATTTTCTACTACACTTTTCTACATGTTATAATATAATATGTCGTAGCCCGTACTTATTATAAAATTAATGACTGGTCAATATAAAGTAGGTCAGATAAAAAAGACACTTATAATATAATATTTTAGTTAAACTTGTTTCCAACTTTGGGAAATTAATATTCCCGAAGTTGAATATATGCAGGTAAAATTTGGAGATCTCTTTTTCCGAATAATTTCCGAGTTCGTGAAGCTAAGATCTCCATGTTATGGTTAATTTCTGATTTATATTTATGATAGTTTTGCTTTTAATTACGAGTTACGACCTTGTAAGTCGTATGATAAAATTGGAACTCCTTCTGAAGATCCTACATATTTGATCTCTTAGCTATTGCTAAAATAATGTTTAAATATAACTTGAAGCTATGGGTAAAAACACTTATTATACTATGGTTAAACTTAACAAGCTACGTGACTCAGGTGTAAGCATACTTGCTTACCAAGCAATATCCCCATTATTTGACAGAGTTGGCCGATAAGCTAAAAATGTAGGTATACGTTCAAAGTGTTACATACACCATGTATATAAATGTGACGATAGCGATGTATTGAAAGGAAAGCTCTGGCCAAGCTAGTAGGTAGCATATAAATAGGGATTTTATTCATACTTTTAAAGCGTCGTTTCTGTAAAGTGCCTATACATTTAACACAATCCGTGCGGTGCGAGTGATCGCGAGATTTTTATACTTCGCTAGATCATAAGCGTTTTGTTTATACCAACTTTTCTCTTATAAGGGAGTTTTGACAGTAATCTACTTTTTTAATACTGGTAACAAGGTGCACAGCTTCTAGTGGTTTTTGAGACTGTATAGCAAAATATGATATACGCTGTCCCCATCCATAACGGATGCATTACCAGTTATCTTCAGAAGTTCAGCTTACACAAATGCCACCTTTAATCTTAGTGAAGATGCTCTCTTCTCAGGACATATTATAAGAGCTTGACTCACAGACTTTACTAATGATGAGTTGAAGAACTCATCAGTAGTGTAGTAGTAGAAGTCAGTGAGCCAAGCTCATTAGAGTACAATTCGCTGCCTTTACTTTCCGCTCTCAGAAGAGCAGCACCCTTATCGCCAGTGTGCTGGGCTCACCTCAAGCCGACGGTCCATAACGGATGCATTACCAGCTTGCTTCAGCTTACACAAATGCGGTCGGTGTTATAGTGCCACTTGACTATAATACGAGATTAAAGCTGCTCCGTATACGAGAGAGTTAATTTAATTTCAAAGGGCACTTTGCCGAGAAGCCTTGCATTGTTCGACGTTGAATAAAATATCTAATACTATATACTTGTTAAAAATAAATTACGCAGAACTTGGCAGGCCAAACAAAAACAGGACTGTCTGATATAATCTTCGTTTGTATTTGAAAAGCTGTTTAAGATTAATGGTAGAATTATTTTAAATATAAACCTCCCTCGACCTTGACGACGTCTCTTGCTTAGTGGTAGTGTGGTCTTATAAACGGGAGGCCTTTGCCCTTTGGCATTTCTTATTTCTAAATTGGCGCTGGTCTGATCTGGCCAACTTACCATCAGATGAGATCTCAGATTGGCCAAGGGCTGACTTGTATATGAATAAAAACGTTTTCCTCAAACAATTATTCTAGGTGATTATTTTGAGTGCAAAAAAAAATCCGAGAGTTTGACCTCCAGCCCTTTCCGATTTCAATTCGCTTTCAACCAAAAGCTTGACAAATTACAGTTTGAAGTGAAGCCGATAAAGTTTGAATAACTTTTTGTGAGTAAATATTTGTAGAGTTTTTCACTCAAAGCGTTCGAGAATTTCTCTAGCGCTGGTTATCGACCCAGTGAATGCGTCAGTTAGATGTCTTTAATCCCTCAAGCCAGTGGCCTGCACGTATCCTAGGTCATTTATTTTGATAGGGTTACCATTTTACCACTCTCAACAAAATGTCCAATTTTTGCTTGTGTTTCTTTGTTGTGACCAACCATGAAATTTTATTGTAGCCTCTGCATGATAAATGGGAATCAATAGCTCATTTAAGACTAGAATCTTCAGACCAGAGAATAGTTTCTCTTGCCAAAAGTTTTGGTTACATTTTTTTAAATTCAAATTTTTGCCCGTTAAATTATTCTGGCTCGACTGGCTCATGGCGAGGCGTGTCTATACTATCACATATCAATTAGTCATATATTACTTATAATTTTGCTCTACTTATACCAACGGCTTATACAAATAACTTGGCTTGATCTGAAGCTGAAGGAAAATCCTTTACTCTTAAATCTACTCATTATAGTAGACCTTTATATAAAGATGGCTGGCTTAGGTGTATGGTATCATATCTTATACCTCGTATATATTCTTCTATTCTCTAATACCGAAGCGTATGAGGAACGAAGATAATAGAGCGGTATGGAAATGGCGTCTGAAGGTCCAGATAAATGAAATACGCCTAAATACGGTGCGGACGTAAAAACATAAGCCGATTTTGTGGTATAAGGACTATATCTTCGGACACAGGCTTTTTCCAATTGGTTTTCTATTAATACTTTATTGGGAAATGGTATCTAAAGGAAACACAGTGGTGGACCATACAAAAAAACTCTTCTTTTTTTCAGGTATGGGCTACCTATAAGTAAGTATATACCTACTTCAAGCTTCCATACTATTAATATAAAAGCCAAAGAGTGTCTGTCCGTCTGCTACGCTTTACCACTCATGTTTTCAACCAATTTTGATAAATTTGGCATAGAAGTAGGTTGCATCCCGAAAAATCCCGCGGGAATAAAAAAACTTAAACAACGCGGACGAAGTCGTGGACATCATCTAGTTCTATATACGCCAAAAAATACTAAGTCAAACAGTTTTTACGTGAACAGGCACAGTTTATATAAAAGAAAAATAGGCTGTGCGGTTTGCCTGCTCCTTTTCAGCACTAAATCATAGCCGTTAGGTGATGCAGCCTAAGGTGGAGCGCGCTTGCCTAGAAGATGCCTTAGAAGATACACTACTTGATTTGAAGGCATATTAAAAGAGGAGGGGAAAACGGAAGCCGGAAGGGCATTCCATATCCTAGCGGTTCGAATTAGAAACGAGGAAGCAAATCGCTTCGTACGAGCCCGCGGACTTCAACTGCGTAAAGATGCAGACCTTGTCGATGCCTTGCGGTTTGATGATAAAAGGTGACCAGGAGGAACCAGATCGAATAGTTCTTGAGCACAATCTCCGAAATATATCCTGTAGAATACCTGTTGTTCCAAGCTTTGCAGCTTCAAACTGACCAGTACTTTGTGACTCCATACGTGGATTTCATGTCCGTGAGTCATTTTTATCCCAAGTGTATTTGCACTCCGATGCGCAGTATTTGCTAGAGATTCTCAGGAGTGCTACATAACCATAATATATTTTATAGCTAATATAGAATTCATCGCATTGCTGGACCTAATAATGCCCCAACGATGGTATGTTTTAATATATGGCGCAGTTAGTAGGTACTTACTTATCTCAGGGTTTTGTTTGTGCGACTTGATAGCCTAGCGTTCGTTTATATTAAATTCAATATTATTTCAATATTACTTACTATTTCAGCGTAATCAACGATAAGCCCTGACTATGGTAAGTTCTCTAAATGCTGAACAGACCTCTTGTAACATAATAATTTATGTGGGCACATGATTTATCTGCAATTTTTCATTTTTTCATATACATATTTGAATTTAGAGGTTCAATTCGAATTCGTTTCTTTACTTTATTTTTCATCCTCATTCCTCACACCACTTTATATTCTTAAATATAAAGAAACTTGAGTTTCCTTTTAAAAATTCAAAGCTCTAGCGATGGTAGCTCTAGCTTGTTCTGGAATCGGATGGATGCAATAAACAGTAATTATTCATTATTATGATAAAAATTTCATGTTGAAGCAACGTGAGTAGCGGTTGGGTATAGAACAATTCCATCTTATTTTGTTAGAATGCTAAAATATAAGCAACAAGCTCTCTTGTAGGAATATTCCAATTGTTTCATTTAACGAACAAAAAGAGGGCATCTCGGTAAAAACTCCATTAAAAGGAAGTTTCTCAAGTATAAAAGTTTGCGACGATAAAACCCAAAACTTTTGTATTTTATCATTTAGAGAAAAATACGGAGAATGTACTACTTACTTTCGGTTTTATCTCTTCGGGTGTAAAAAGTAAATAGGGGCCTGGAGGCTTTCTGTTCTCGATATTAATGCTGCCTTCCGTATCTGAATATGGAGCAATATTAAAAATGAATGTATTACTAGTGTTAACGAAGGATCCAGAGAAGCACACGTGATCTCCATAAACCAACTTTCACAATAAATTCGTGGAACGAAAACCCAAACATCTGTCAATCATCCCAAGACCCAAACCTTGCTGTTAACGGAAGAACACAAAAACCCATACAAAGCAATTAGATCTTTCTAGAATATTGTCAATTGACACTACGACCCTCGAAACGATACAAACAATAGACGCAAATGCAATAAAGCAACCCGGACGCAGCCAATAAGACACATTCTTAGCAGAACTTATGAATGTCAGTGGAATGATCTATTGGCGCCGATTAACCTTATTTTTCTGCTGAAATAAGATATTGGGGCTGATTCTGTAGTGCACAATCTCTAAACTAAACTAAAATTAGAGCATTACAAATATTGCTAACCCTTTCATAATACTTCCTACGGAAAGGGACAGAACTAGATTTAAAGCTGCCGTTTTAGTTTAGTTTGGAGATTGTGTTATACAGAATCAGCCCCATTGTTTCGAAATAGTAGATACTTCCGAACATAATCTGACCATTTTTCAAAATCAGTCATCATGCCTATTCGCTTCACCGTTCGCATCAGTAATTAATCGTGAATAATTAATCATTATTAATCGTGATTAATCAATAATCAATCGTGATAATATAAAAGTGATAACAAATAATTGTAACATTTAATACATCAATAAACGTCGTCAAGTAAAGAAGATTTTTATTTTGTTGAGGAAACCTTCCCTGACTGGTGACTGGTGAAAACGATTACTGGTGACTGCGGTGTACCATCACTGGTGACTGCGGCACACCATAACTCTCGCTTAATCTCTTTTACTATACGCTGCATACCACCGAGTTGCGTTGAGGCGAAGAATTTTAACTAAATATAAATCACTTCAGTAATGTTGAGTCAACTTGCGAAAATGATGAGGTTACGGCTTAGAATATTGGTGTAATCAATAGGTAGGTATCGTAAGGTGTTCGTAACACCAGGTGTTATGTGATTATTCGTTTACAAGAGATATATATCCAGGGTATACCTAGTTGTAATATTGTCATCAGTTCAGAGATCTTACTGACTAATATCGTAAGATATAATCTGGGTTAAGCCTCAGAAGTTATTTCGTCCAAGGAGTTATGGGTTAAGCGCAGATTTAGTCAATAAAACAACAACGACGACGAATGTTAATAACGACATACAATTATGAACCCAATTCCCAAAACTTGTCATGAATCACGAATGCCAAAATAAATAATAATATTTTAAAGAAAAACAGTTTGGTAGAGAGTCGCCTCCGTTTTAAGGCGTCTAATTATTTACTATGCAAATTAGAAGCGACCGAAGCCGAATTTTCCCTCCTGATTTACTTATATTTATAAATCAATTAATATTTTAACATCAAAGTGGTTCGCATCCATCATTTGACTTAAGGCAGAGGAAAAACGTATTCCAGAAGTAATTTTGAAATAACGAATACAAACACAAATAAGAAATATATTTCATCTTAATAGGATAGGAAGGGCAATGCAATAATGTTTTCAGGAATTCGAAGCCACAAACCAACAGTGCTCAATGTTTCGGGCATATATTGATTGATAAAGTATATTACAAACTAAATGATTTTTTGGAAGAAAAATAAGGCAGCCGTCTCTCTACGACCACTGATTTTTTTGCTGTGCCCCACCGGGGTTCCAATATTGTTATGAGCATTGTTATTGTTATCAACTATTGACATGTAAATTACTATCATATTGGAATGCAAAATAAAAAATTGGGCGCTCTAAATTCTCACATTGCATTTTCGATTCTAAAATATTGCCTATTTATACCTAAATTAATTTATATTCTCCGTGCGAGCCCAATTTGGAAATTTCCTGGACTACTCGATATCATGGATGCCACCTTAAGAGATACGCTAGAAAAAATTCTAAATTTATCTTTTGATGATCAGTCCTGGAATCAAGCTACTTTACCGGTCAAGTATGGTGGCATCGGCGTGAGAAAAATTTCCAGTGTTGCTCTTCCGGCTTTTCTGTCCTCTGTGCATAGTATAAAAGAGCTTAGTTCTCAGATTCTTAATTCTAATTCAGTTTCATTGATCTATGCCACAGAGGCCCTAGATAGTTGGAAGCTCAGGTGTCCCAATGACGACATCCCGAAGGAATGTTTCACACAAAAACTTTGGGATGTGCCGTTGGTTCGGCTGACACATACAAATTTGGTTCAAAATCTTACGAGTGAAAGAGATCGAGCAAGGCTTCTAGCCTTATCTGAAAAAGAATCCGGGTATTGGCTTCATGCCTTGCCATCGAAAAATCTCGGCACTCTTTTAGATAATGAAAGTTTTCGTGTGGCTCTAGGTCTCAGATTGGGAACACCCCTGTGCTACGAGCACAGATGTCCGTGTGGAAAAGAGGTTGATAAATTTGGAATTCACGGACTCTCTTGCCAAAGGAGCGCTGGTAGGCTTTTTCGGCATGGCTCTCTCAATGATACGATCAAAAGGGCTCTTGCCACCATAGATATTCCTGCGCTCATTGAGCCGGCAGGAATTAGTCGGGATGATGGCAAGAGACCTGATGGATTGACGCTGGTTCCCTGGGAACGGGGACGGGCGCTAATGTGGGACGCAACATGCGTAGACACATTGGCCCCGTGTCATATCAGGGAGACAGCATCAAGGCCGGGAGCCGCAGCAGAAAAGGCTGAAACCGGCAAGCGGCGGAAGTATGCCTCTCTCATAGAGAGTTACATATTTGTTCCGTTTGCCGTGGAGACCCTGGGGCCATGGAGTCTTAGTGCCAAAAAATTTTTACGAGATATTTCACCGCGGTTAATTGCCTCATCTGGTGACAGAAGGGCTGGCTCATTTTTTGCGCAAAGGATCAGCCTGGCTGTCCAGCGCGGAAATGCAGCCAGCATTCTTGCCACCATTCCACGCGGGCATGATTTATATAGTAATTAGGTTAGGCTAGCTAGCATTAAGTTCTATTGTATTATTTTCAATAAAGGTTTAAAAAATAAAAATGAATATGAAATACTAGCTAATGCCCGCGACTTCGTACGCGTGGATCGAGGTTTTGTAATTCCCGCGGGAACTCTTTAATTTTCCGGGATAAAAAGTAGCCTATGTGTTATTCCAGACTATAATCTATCTCTGTGCCAAATTTCATCCAGATCTGTTCAGCCGTTGGGGCGTGATTGAGTAACAAACATCCATCCATACATCCATACCGACATCCATACATCCAAACTTTGCATTTATAATATTAGTAAGATCTAACAATCAATAAAATAAACCTAGATAATTTTTTTTTAATAAATATAAAATATGTTGTAAAGAAATAGGTACCTTCATTTATTCCGACCACAAGGTCAAATGTCACGAGCAATAACAAAATTGCAAAGGTAAAACTATTGTTTAATAGGAAATATCCATTGATGTAAAATCACAGATTTATTATGTATACTATCTAATGCCCGCGACTTCGTTCGCGTGGATTGAGGTTTTTCGGTTCCCGCGGGAACTCTTTAATTTTCCAGGATAAAAAGTTGTTATTCCAGACTATAATCCATCTCTGTGCTAAATTTCATCCAGATCCATTCAGCCGATGGGGCGTGATTGAGTAACAAAAATCCATCCATACATCTATACATCCATCCATCCAAACTTTCGCATATTTATAATATTTATTTGATTTGATTTGATTGATTGATTTACTAAGATCGCAGGGACGAAGGATGAAGTAGATCTTAAACTATTTTAATGATGAAATCGAAACAAAATTGGATCTGGTTGGCCACTTATTTCTTGAGACTAAAGAGTTCCTAAGTAAAAAGATCATTAAAAAATTAGCATTGAACTCCAAAATATGTCAAAATCATGATTTATAAAAACTTTGATAGGAAGTTATTAAATTAAATTATAATAATATTATATAAGGATTAGGCCATTTAAACTTACCGGTTAAAATTTTTGAATACTTAAAAACAGTATAAAAAGACTACGACATCATGGCTGAGAACAGTATATTTGCTTCACAAGAAAATGTATCCAACGATATGTGTAATGAATTGGTTCATTTCATTATGAATGCGAATGGTAAGATTGAGATTACGATGGCCGATGCACGTTAGGTAAACGAAGTTTTTAAAATGTCGTCTAATGTAGAATCTCGTAAAATTAATAGACATCAATTGTACCAATACTATATTGATATGGCAAAGGCGGGGTACATAGTTCCAAGAACCGACAAGTATTGAGGTCCTAAGGTGCTTGAATGACCCTCGCACTGGAAAGCGTATAGCATTGTACGACCCTTGCAAGGGGACGGATGATCTTAAACTAGTAGATGGGAGCTGCTGCAGGAAGCAAGAAGCACAAGATCGTGTTCTGGACATCCAAGCAGGGGGACTTAGGTTTAGATTGAAAAAATCTTGTGGGTGGATTTTTGCGATAAAAACATAGGCTATGTCATTTCCCATGATGTAACTATCTCTATCCGTCCCTAAATTTTGTCAAATTGATTGCACAATGACTGTGAAAACGTTTCAGACAGACTGACAAAGAGACACACTTTCGCAATTATAATATTAATAAGTACTTAGTATCAATAAGGTTCCAAATGATAAAACGAGCCTTTATGCGCAAAACACACAGGGACCGGGCGCAGGTCGGGCGCGGGCCTTGTCGGGTGACGGGAATTCAATACAAGGAATTCAACCCGCCGCGCACCCGACACGGCTCACACCCGCTCCCTGTGTGTTTTGCGCTTTAAAGTTAGCAATAAAAGTGAAAGAACAATATTAACAATAGAATAAAGGAAAAATAAGAAAAGATACATAAACGCTATTTCTTATGTAGCCACAGAATATTATACCTTACAGGCTATATTAAGCTGAATGTTAATTGTATTATAGTATTGATCATCAATACATGCGACTCAAAAGTAGTTTAACTAACGGTTACCCATATAGCAGATGGTGCTAGCGCGGGCGAGACTACTTCACATCCAACGGATGGAGGTACTCCGGATGGACGCGCGCCGTTGCCTTTACGCTATACCACTGGAGGTAAGATTGCAACAGAGCTTACCTATATTATTATAACATCAGCATCATCTCAATCCATCGCTAACCCACTACAGAGACTCCTCTCTCAGAGTGAGAGGTATGTAGGCTGCTTTCCTCCTCGCGTGCCGAAAGCGGATTGGCAGACTTTATACATATAGTGCGAAATGTAAAAAAACGCCCAGCTACGATCCGGTACATGCCCGGATGATGGTGCTTCCGTTACGATGTCCGAGCTACAACTTATACCTTCAGCAAATATAGCCGATCATTTGTATGGGTTTAATACCCTTAATTGTTAGCCCGCTACCATCTTAGTACTGCATCATTAGTTACCAACAGGTGAGATCGCAGTCATTGGTGGGCCTTTGACTGCGATCGGTAGTGGATAAAAAAAAGAGAGTAGCCACCCTAAGTGCTTTTCAATAATGGAAAAAAGAGTAACATCTTTACTTGAAGCACTTTATTATAGTGATGAAACACTAACTTTTATTGCTGAACTACTCTGTGCTAGTGTTTCCGTCTAATTTCAGTGCAAGTTGGCGATTTATTATCGACTTACTTTGATGTGCTCTCCGGACTCGATACTTTGAGTGCAGCCGTTTACCTTTTGTTCTTTTTGCTATTGCATTTCTAGCAATTGCTATAGGTTTCACGTAAATAAAATATCAACTTGAAACGTCGACGCGCACTTTTGTATGAAGCTGCACAGAACGTGCTAGTTTAGTTTTCGTGCGTGTTGCCCTGTCCTGCCCTGTCTGTGGCGTAATTTCACATTTACCCCACAATTTTCGTACATAATATGTAAAAGAAAACATAAATCAGAGCTTCAAAAGAAATCACATCAATAAAACCAGATTTACTCCATAGTCAAAACTGAAACGTATGTAAGTGGCAGCCACTTTAATATAAAAGGAAAAGATTGCTCGTTTAATAGAATAAGATTTGATGCCCAAAGGTTATTTTTTTGAGGAAAAGGGAAAATGCTGCCTCACGTTCCATTATAGAAAATAAACAAAGCGTACCTAAAGCTGAAATTATTTCAACTCTTAAATAGAGGTAGCCGTCGTGAGTCGGCTACTTTAGAGGGTGTATTTGAACAATAGTTACGGACAGATTTTATCGATACATCAAAAACTAATTATCGAATTTAACAATTCCACTAAAAGTCCAAGTGTAATTTTACAAATAAACTTAGAACTCAGAACGTAACATGCGTCAATACGCATGTTACGTTCTGAGTTCTAAGTTTATTTGTTGTTGTTCATTTCTATTCTAATATTCATTTAGTATGGATAGGCAAACATCGTGATTGAAAAAATTCGTACAAATGTAAATTTACGTTAGTTTTAGTGTGATGTTTAGTAGTGGATGATACCATATGTACACACTTTCGGATTTGACATAATTAATATGCATTTACACTAGTTCCTCAGTAATTCGTGATTCTTTATTGTATTAAGGTAATAAGGGGATTTGAAATGAAAACTTAAAAATAAATTCTTAAATTGCACAGTTCTGAAAAATTATCCGTAAGGCCTTTAATCTGTTAAATCTGGGTAATCCTCATTAAATTTTCCACATACGGAAAGCGGCCTTCGCATTTACTGAGCAAAAAACGTCGACAAAAATGGGCCACAATAATTTATTCCGGGCCGCCGAGAGCATCACTAATCGACGTCATCAATCAGCGGCCTGCGATCGGATCAACTGACGGACACCCCCCTTTCCACCCCCTTAGGCTGCCTTTCCACCAGAGATGTGCGAGGTGTAGCTAAGCGGTGAGCGTAAAGGGTGCTTTTCCACCAGAGATGTTCCAGGTGTAGCTAAGCGGTGAGCGTAAAGGGTGCTTTTCCGCCAGAGATGTTCCAGGTGTAGCTAAGCGGTGAGCGTTAAGGGTGCCTTTCACCAGAGATGTGCTATGTTGCTAAGCTGCAGATGTGTGTCCAACCCATCAATAGGAGCGCTTAATTTTCATAGCTCATAGATCTCTAGATATTAGATGAAGCGCTCCTATTGGTGGGTTTGACACACATCCCTAGCTCAGCACCGTAGCAAAGGCACTCTAAAGCTAAGCTACGAAACTACTTAATATGAATAGCTACTGGATGATGTCCGCGACTAAGTCCGCGTGGATTGAGGTTTTTTCAAATTTGTCGACAAAATGGACAATACAACTACTTTTATTTCGTTCAGTTTTTTCCGGAGAAATTGTTATTTCGTAATATTTGCGAAAATCTTTTAAATTAAAAATAGTTATTACTGATTTCTTAAAGTAGTGACATAACTTAGGTTGCAGCGATACCGGCCATGGTCAATCTCCTTTCATTCCAAATTTCGGCCAAATCATTGCGGAGTGAAAGAGTAACAAATATCCAAACTTTCATAGTATAGGATAAAAGGATAAGTAGGATTTCCAGAAAAGCTAAGCAGTTTAAGATGTGCTATGAACATGCGGTTCCCGCGACATGGCTGCGTAGTAACGAAGTAGTACGTCCGCTACGGAAATCAAGTGCTTCTATCTGTGGGCTTGATACACATCCGTACCTTAGCAACGTAGCACATCTCTGGTGGAAACGCAGCCTTACCCTCTCTGCAGCCCTAGATGAGTAACACGCATGGAGGTTCAATATTAATGAGAGTTATGTATAAAGTTCTTTATTCTCTGTCTTTCTCCGTTATTCCTCATTGCTGAGGGTCGTGATTTGGGTTTTCATTAATAACTAGCTGACCCGGCGAACTTCGTACCGCCTTAGTATGCAAAATTAAATGTATATTTTTCATTATTTCTGAGAGATTTTCTTAATATTTTTTTCCGTAAGAACCTTCTCCTAATAATAACAAATACAACAAAAAAAGAATTAGTGAAATCGGTCCAGCCATTCACGCGTGATGCCGTGACCAAGGAAAACGGGTTTCATTTTTATATATATAGATTAAAATAGTTGAACTTTTCATGGCATAATAATGCTTTGAGGTTCTTCCGCAAGCAACTCGGCTTTAGAGAAAGGGAGTTTTACTCTCTTAGTAGACCAAGTGTAGACCGGAACTACACTTGGTCTACTAAGTTGGTGATAAAAACCGAGAATAACGACAGCTTAAAATGCTCTCCGAGGCATGTTCAGCTACCGACCTGGCTCAGCGTTGTTTTATCAAACGACTAGCTGATGCCTGCGACTTTGTCCGCGTGAATTGAGGTTTTTTGTTCCCGCGGGAATTCTTTAATTTTCCAAGATAAAAAGTAGCCTATGTGCTATTCCAGGCTATAATCTATCTCTGTGCCAAATTCTACCAGATCCGTTCAGCCATTGTGGCGTGACTGAGTAACAAACATCCATCCATACAACCATCCATCCAAACTTTTTTAGTATAGATTAGTATAGATAACTATTCAGTACTCACCTAGTCACTACAAAATACGTTTGGTAAAAATATGATGGATTTAAATTAACTGCCTTGAAAATCGTTTCAATCAATCAACCATCGACGACAAAGTTCAATGATTATAAGTTTTAGAGTAAACAAATTCATCATTGGAGATGCTTTGGCACTGTCAGTTTGTAAGGAAGGCCGGAAATCCTACCAATATTATAAATGCGAAGTTGTATGTGTTTGTCAGTCCTTCAATCATGCCACAACGGAGCGGCGGACTGGTGTGATTTTTTGCATGCATACACATAGTTTAATAATATTAAATTTGCATATAAGGTAAATATTTTTTGTGGGCTTGTGCATGGAAGTAAAATGCCTGAAATATCATTGGTGTAATATTGACAAAGGATATTTACCGAACCCTGATGTTTTCTGTGACAACGGCGCAATCCGCCGGCTGTCCCCGCGAACGCTCTGATATATGGTCCACTGCCAATGATATGCAAAACTTTGCATGAGATGAAAGTCACAGGGAGAAAATTTCATTAATAATAAGTTTAACGACCTCCCTAGCGCAGTGTTGAGCGCTGTTGCCTTAACGTGGGAGGTCCTAGGTTCGATTCCCTACAGGATCGATTTGGAAATATATAATTTCTGAACTTTCTCTAGTCTGGTCTAGAGGGAGGCTTCGACCGTGGCCAGTTACCACCCTACCGGCAAAGACGTACCACCAAGCGATTTAGCGTTCCGGTACGATGCCGTGTAGGAACCGAATAGGGGTATGGGTTTAATATAACTGCCATGCCCCTAACAGGCTACTATCTTAGACTACATCATCACTTACCATCAGGTGAGATCGCAGTCAAGGGCTAACTTGTAGTGGAATAAAAAAATGCCACTTAAAGTTTATATTTTACCTATTTCTACTCGGTGTTATGGTACCTACCACTTTAAAGTGTTACTAACACGCGACAACACAATACCTCACATGACTATATACTTACTAGGGCTATAGCCCTAACTAAAAGTGGGCGGGCATCATATCGTTTTAATTCATGTTTAATTATGATTTACTAGCTGATGCCCGCGAGTTCGTCCGCGTGGTTAAAGTTTTTTTGATTCCCGCGGGAACTCCTTAATTTTCCGGGATATAAAGTAGCATATGTCACTCTCCAGGTCCTCAACTACGAGTACCTATATCCATGCCAAAAATCACGTCGATCCGTTGCTCCGTTGCGGCGTCATTGAAGGACATTTATATAATTAGTATGATATGATGACTGAAAAATAAATTCTCAAGGCTGTAATGTGTCTTGGTTTTCGATATCAATGTCTGCGCCACGAAATTTATGTCGTTTAGATAGGGTTCAGATCAATTTTATGTGAAACAATGCTGCGTCCACATCCGGGGATCCCGCTGACGTGGGTAATGTTTGCTGGCCCAGAATTGATTTACCCTAATCCGTAAATGTCACAATTTTATGAAAATCTGCTGGACCGCGACAGATAAAGGTGTTGACTTGTGCCAAAGTTTGATATTAAATACGTAAACATAATTGTAATGTAGAGTTCGTTCCCGGTACTCCTACTGACTGTACGAATGTTGAAATATGAGTCTTTATTACGTAACTAGCTGACCCGGCGAACTTCGTACCGCCTTAGTATGCAAAATTAAATGTATATTTTTCAATATTTTCCGTAAGAACCTTCTCCTAATAATAACAAATACAACAAAAAAAGAATTAGTGAAATCGGTCCAGCCATTCACGCGTGATGCCGTGACCAAGGAAAACGGGTTTCATTTTTATATATATATAGATAGATAGATAGATACCATACCTATTCTGTGGTATTATTTTTAATTTCTCTAGGTTTTTATGTAGGTAAATATGACGTTACTCCAGTCAGAACTAAATCGAAAAAATTTACTTAAAATAAACAAGGAATTGAAGTTTATATAGTTTAGACTAAGACTCAATTGCACCGTTACTTTGGTTATGCTTAACGAATATAAACAAACTAAAAATAAACACTTTCGTTTGCAAAGATAAGGGTTTTTCAACTTTGGACAAATTTTTTACATAATATAACCATTTAATAATGGATGTATGAATTCTGTCTTGTGCCACTTATTTTGTTTGCTTATTATTACACGCTTTTTATTAGCTTCAGACGTATGTATGTTAGTATGTTAGTATGTAACGGAATCTTTGAACATGATTTTGACCCCCTTTAAAACGTCGGATTAACTCGAAATTTGGCATACTTAATTCAATATTTTAAACAGTTTGACCCGTTATCATTACTAAGATAATCAGGATTAGCGATTTTTTGTTCTCCTGAGACCCGGAGTGTTTGCGTCAAAAGCGTGTTTTTTAGTTTTTTTTAAACTATTATTATTTTATTATTTATTGGTGGTCAAATTGAAGGTAAACCATAACCATCGATTGTGCAATTGACCCTAAGATTATTACTAATATTAACGTAATACTATAAATGTTAAATATTATAAATGCGAAAGTGTGTCTGTCTGTCTGCTAGGCTTTCTCGGCCCACCTGTTCTGCTTTTGATGAAATTTGGGACAGGGATAGGTTGTATGCCGGGGATGGACATAGGCTAATCCGGAATCCCGGAAAATTAAGGAGTTCCTGCGGGAATCGAAAAATCTTACGCGTCACGCGGACGAGGTCACAGGTATCATCTAGTTTAAAATATACCGAAACGTTGCAGCTATGATTGATGTAACAGCAGTCAAACCTAGATTCATATAAAATCTATTTTTTTAGACTCAGTGGCGGTGTAAGCTTTAATACGTTTTTTTTAAATTTATTAAATCAGTTAGTATAAAACTACCTAAGTATTTTTAAATTATTTTGTTCTTTGCAGAACGGGTGATTTTGGAGGCTTACTTCAGGCTGATGCAAGAGTTCAGTGAACTCTTAGACAAGGTTCCGGCACAGGCTTAGTGTTATTTCTTCTATGCTTTATTGTTTAGTTTATCCAATATAATAGTTTTAGTTATTTGCTCTTTTATTCAATTTAAAAAGATCATAGTGGTCGCGGTGATGATTTGCGCACTGATTTATTGTTAGATTGAATGTGTAATGAAAACTAGGTTAGGGCTGATGGAGCAAAATGTATGATTGGACTGTGGACCGTACACTACTATTACCAGTCAGTTATAATTTTCTAAGCCCAACGGAAAATGTTGAGCTACAAGCTGATACCAGAACCGTAACTTATTACAAGTAGTATATTAACGCCACTGCGTCAAAGAAGATGTCGATTAATAAAGAGAATCAAAGAAATAGAAGCTTCATTAGCTATAATCCGCCAAAACAAATTGTATTCTTTACAATCGTGCATTGTCGAGTCAACATCTCCTGTACGTTTAATTTGAGTTTTTACATTGCAAATACGATTGATCGACGTGAGAGCTCACCTCGCCAAGTGTAAGCGAACGTTAAAGTAAAATAAACCTTAAAAACATTGGTTTAGAGCTCATTTCATCATTTCGTGTATTTATTCACAGCCAACGCTCCAAACGCTGAATTTGTGACTTTAAAGCAAGAGATTTTGGGTCCATTTTATTTTGACGTTCGCTTACACTTGGCGAGGTGAGCTCTCACGTCGATAAATCGTATTTGCAATGTAAAAACTCAGAGTAAGCGTACTGAGGAGGTTCCGGTGTCGGAACGTTAAGCTACACGTTGTACCACATAGATTTGTTTGTGGATTAAAGCGAATTAATGCTTCTTATTCCTTGATGATCCTGGACTCCCGCAAAGTAACGCCTGCTTCTAATTTCTATCCAATATCTGATTAATAAAGCGCTCCTACACCAATTTTACACACGAAACGAATACAAAGCACGTGGCTGTAATTTCCATCATCTCTGTAACGTAACGATAACAAGTTACGGTACTCTGAGTCGACTAATTTCATATTATTTATCAGTCGCCAGTTAGAACGTTTGTGTGATACCAAGATCTCTTCGAAAAACAGTATAATGCGTACGTATACCTGGCTGACTGGACCGTCTTCGCCTGGACTCCTTGGCCTCACAAGCACTCACAAATATTGATAATTATTCTAACATACACAGACACCGGCCGGTGGACACTTTGTTAGGTTAGGTATGTCCGATTGATTGAGTAGTTTTAATATGGACACTTCACGATAAGAGGAGTTAAATCCGAGAATAGATTTAATAGCGTTAAATCGACGACATACGATAGAAAAGAGAGCGAACAGACTTCTTTTCACTTGATGTTGTCGAGTCACCTTTTTTTCGTTGCATAGTCGCGGGTAGGCCGGGGAAACAGTTGGCGTGGTGGTGTGACATGGCTGTACGCATCGGACAGTGCAGTATTGCCCGTGTTTTACGAATTAATCTTAGTATCAACACTTTGCTAAATTGTTTGATTGTACCAAGTATGAAATTAAGTATGAGTACAAAACATGAAAAGACCCTGAGGTCAGGTGGCTATTTGTTATATTTCAAAAGTTCCCGCCCTTTATCCGTTGGCTCCTTGATTTTCTGCCTTAGAACAATGCCTCTGATGCTAAATGGGATGGGACCTTGAAGAATCCATTCTTTTGTCTCTGCTGAGATTGAATGACCGAGCTAAATTATGCGTGGAGCAATCGGACCCAAAGCTTTTGCGATATTATGTCACCGTAAAATTGTAAAATTATATTTCAATCTAACGCTTTTTATCTCGATGGATTGTAAACTGTCGAAAGATTGTGAACCGTTCAATGTTGTGAGTGTCAATTTTTGAAATATAATAATTGAATATATTGTATTATATTACGTTTTCTTGTATTTGTAGGTTAGGTTAGGATTCGACACAAATAATCAGGTACTTAGGTTCTATCGGGTTAATATATCTAACAGATTACAATCTACCGAAAAATAATGCGTTAAATTGTAATCTTTGGACAAATTACAATCTCGCGAGATAGATTATAATCTAATGGTTTTTACAATTTTACGGTGACATATTTAATACACACTATCTAAGTAAGTGTTTAAAAGGAAAAGGCTAATCTACCAATGCACAACACAAACCACAGAATGGATCGGGCATAAATTTGGCATCAAGACATCTATTACTCCGTAGGCATCCACTAAGAAAGGGTTTTTCAAAAATCAAACTCTAAGAGAGTTTCAAATTTTGAAATTTACTAATCAAAATCCAAAATGTTAAAAAAATTACGAGTGAAATGCGGGCCTAGAATAGCGCCGTAATTATGTCATATTTCTAATAACTGCCACTAGGCCCCCTGAGCATAGGCGCGGGTAAACTGCTAGTAGTTCGCTAAGTATACAAGTAATATTTTTGATCTCTACATAACTAAAATATAAGGTATACCTATATGGATTCCTTGTTTTACTGAGTAACCCTAAAAAGGTTGCCTTTATAAAGATTTATAACAAAGACTTCCAACAGATGCAATCCCCTACGACCACGGGTATAGATATTGATTTCCTCGCTTCATTCGGTTTTTCTCTTCTTCATATTTAAGCCCGCCTGTCAGTAGGGGGAAAATTGTTTTATTTGGATTTTGACTACGTTTCCGATCGCTGATGGAAAATGGATAATACCTACATAATATCGTCGGCTTTAACGTAAAAATTTTCATCATATTTTTATAGGATAAGTATATTATATATTTTTTAAGATATTTATTTTCGTCGCTCTGTTTCAACGTGATTAGTCTTTGATTAGTAAACTAATTGAGGACAGTTTGCGAGAGTTTGTTTTATCTGGTACTGCGATTGGCTGCAGACTCAACCTAGAAATATTGCACCTTTATCTTTGTCGAGGCGCCTCAATACTGGCTACATTGCTGTGTAAAGCATATAATATATAGCCTTGTAAGAAAAGCTGTCGCGCACAGTAGGGAACTTATCTTACGAGTAATTATGTAAAAAACAAGGTCGGGTTTTTCGAACACTTATAACTCTAGAACGGCTGGACCGATTTTCATGGTTTTTGATTTGTTGTATTTGTCGCCGTCCCGAATAGCAGAATAACTTTTTATTGGAAAATTTACGAAAATATAACATAAAAGAAAAAACATTTTCCCTTGATTTGCCCATACAAAATGTTCATGGGTTTCGGAACGTGATTTTTGGTATGGGTATAGTTAGGACCAGAAGACATAGGCTACTTTTTATCCCGGAAAATTAAGGAGTTCCCGCGGGAATAAAAAAATCAAATCATCAGCTAGTTGTAGTAGATTATAAATATCTTTTCTTTTTTAGTATGGAGCCGTATGATCACAATTTCATGTTATTGGCCTTCTTTGGAAGTTGATTCTCTCTATAGATAAAGTAACACCAAGTTAATGGTAACATAAATTTAACGATAAACTAAATACAGCAGATTTGTTCATGAAGCCAGTAAAGATGGAAATTAAAATGATATAATTCAAACTTAATGACCCAGAAGGTAATATAATAAGCAGCTCCTTTTACGCGAGCAAATGATGAATCCACGAAGTTCTGAATATTCTCAAGTTGGAAAAATTCCTGGCCGCCAAGTGGGAAGCGCTCCCGAGTATTTCTTTATTACGGAACTTAGGAGTTTTTGAGTTATCGATCTTTTTACTTATTCAACAAGTTTGAAGCTTAACACCCAATAAGTTTGTAGGCAGGTAGCACATTTACCGCAGTGGTTTTATCTTCTTCTTTCCTTGCCCTCTTCCATTTAGGGTCGGCTTCGTTGTATGTAAACGCCTTGACTTTATGTTCTGGGTTGCGAGGACTAAGACTATAAGAGGTTAGGCGACATATGCTTGGGGTCTACCGCTCCGTTGTGGGTGCTTGGTTTTTATAAAAGTACAAATTTCAGTTAAAGGCTTGAAGTTGGTACAGTAATACAGTATCTATGATTTTTTGAATTGTCCAATGATGCAGTGGAGACATTAGTACTTGAAAATCCTAGTGGAACTAACAGTCCGAAGCTATAATCAACCAGTGCAGGTTTGCTTGAATGCTCTTCCTGCCGCCTACCGAAACGGTTCAGCAAAATACTCGGTAGTGAGGTGAAAAGTTTTAATCGAAATCTCTGTCTATGCAGTATACCAAGAGCGATAACAAGGTTACAATCGGTTCGTATTTGAAACCGGAAAAGCATTCCAAATCGAGGGACTTCTCCGAAATATTTTATTATCTTGTAAATCTATTCTAACATGTACCTACTCGAAGGTTACTTTTGTATTTAATATGTTAGTTATATGTGTAGGTATTATAATTATAGGTAGGGTAGGGTCTGCGGGTAGGGGCTTGTAATCCCCTACCCGCAGATTCTCCGTTTAGCCGAGGACAAATATTTGTCACTCTTTGTTCGATCCGCAACCCTTGTCGTCCAATGTGAATTAGCAAATCACTGTTATTTGGAGACGCGGAATATTTTATAAGAGTTCCGTATCAGCAAGATAGGTCTATCGACTATTATTTGTATACAGGATGTTCTATTGACCCTCGGACACCGTCGCCCCTCCCACAATAGTCCCTGGTCAGTGCGACTTTCGCCAGCTATAAAATTGATAGTTTATTGTTAGGAAAGACTGTCATTTTTTTTTTGTCCACTACAAGCTTGCCCTTGACTGCGATCTCACCTGATGGTAAGTGATGATGCAGTCTAAGATGGTAGCGGGCTAGCCTGTTAGGGGCATGGCAGTTATACTTTTCTTGTGATCAATGTATTTCTTTTTATTAAAAATAGTAAGAATCCGCTTATAATAATATATAAAATAGTTAGATACTTAAATACAAAACTCCTAAGCCATGTGATAACAAATTCATATCGTTTATGTATCAACTATCAAGCAACGCATATAGTAGGCTCGTACCACAAACTTATCTGACCCGGTGACACCATAGGTGACACCGTCGCTAATATAGGTACCTATATTAAATAGATGAAATAAATAAAAACAAAAACCAAACAGGCATAGTGGTTAGTTCCAATTTTGGCCACCAATAAGTTTTTAGGACTATACAAATTTAACCCCAATGGGGACTGAAAAATTGTCACTTTTAGAGTTCCGTACCTCAAAAGGAAAAAACGGAACCCTTATAGGATCACTTTGTTGTCCGTCTGTGTGTCTCTCAAGACCCTTCTTCTCAGGAACGCATGGAGGTATTAAGCTGAAATTCATATCAAATACTCAGGTCAACTGTGCCTTGGTACAAAGCAACGTCTTATAGCACGGATAAAGGAAAAATTGCGAAAAGCATACATTTTTAGTTACATCATATAATAAAAATATTTTTAATAATTTCAAACTTACTAATTTCTGGATTTCATTTAGCAATAAAATACCATAACTTTTACTTATATACCTACAGGTATGTAAGGAACCCTCGGTACGCGAGTCCGACTCGTACTTGGATGGTTTTTTTTATAGATATAGAGACCGTAAATCTTTCATATCGTTTAAAGGGCCAAAACACATTATTGACTAGATATGGGCAAAAAGGCCGCGCCATTCACTTATTTATGGAGGCAGCACTAGGCAACCCGTCCGGTTACCTAGTGTGTAATATTATCATTCCCCTCCGATGCAGACGTTCCGCGCGGAAATTTTGCTGCTCAAAAGTGCCGCATATTTTTCTCAATTTACGCGGTTTTTACCCCCAACATTAGATATTCCGTTTCGATAGTAGCTACTTGAAGCGTAACAAACATGATGCTCACCCAATTTTCCGCGCACACCGTATGCCTGTCTAGAGTCAATGGGGTAAAATATTCTCCCTCGTCCAAAAAAATGTACTCGTATCTAAATATCGGCAACGAGTATACTGTTTGGATGATAAATCGTTTTGACATTTCAGCGAACGACGACGTTGAACGACATGGTCGTTAATCGCGTCGCGTCGCTGCCGATAACAGACAAAATCCGGCCAAGTGCGAGTCGGGTCTTGTTCTTTTAGAGTTTCGTTCGCAATATGACCAATTGTATATTATTTTCTAATAAATATTAGTAGAGTAAATATAAGCAAGTGGAATTTTCTTTTTTAAGTGTTAGTCCTGACTAGTTACGACTGAAGACACATCGCGCATGCGGAATTTGCGGCGCACGAAACATACACTCGTCTACTCGAAAGCATAAATAGTTTTGGTTTCTTTTTCACGTATTGGAACGATTCAAAATATTTACTTGAATTTCTAATATTATTCTAGTAGGTATACAAATTTCTTATCTGTGATTTATTTAGTTTACTTATAGGCAAGAGATCCAACAGTGGTTATTAGGCCTCCGTTTTGCCTTATGCGTACGGAACCCGAAAAAAACAGGAAAACTTCAACAAAATTTGTGGCACATCATTTTTCCGTGTCTTCATCCGCATGGATTTAAGTTTTTAAGTTCGAATTTCTTAATATCTAACCCTCATGGTGCGACTATGTCTGTCCGGTCACATTTTGCATATTATTTTAGTAACTGTGTTAGTTTATATGCCGGTGCAATGGGCTGAAAAATTATGATGATTAAGGCTAAAAAAAAAACAACATCGGTAGATCATAAGCCCACTCAATCCAGCATCAGGATTGAGGAATAGAGCTCAAGATTGAGCTGTTATATTGTCATGGGAATAAAGTTCACGTGCGAAGTTCTACATGAATCGGTTCAGAAAATTTAACTGAAAATACCGTCGTAAGATTGGAAACACATATACGAATGTAAACCTTAATAAAACTGTTTAGAAGGGTCTCGCATTAAATTAAGCTATTTATTTTAAACATAAGGGTTAAATTAAGCAATTCTAAACTCGATGACCGGAAAGTTGTAGCCAAGCAAACATGGTCATTCCGAGGGACGATATGTGATCTGAATATTGGACTGGTAGATATTTGAAGTGTGCGGTATGTGTAGAGTGTAGACATTCCAAATAATATGATTAGTGTCTTATTTACATAATGTGTCCTTGTTGCTTGAAAATGTCTGGGGCAGGTATAAAGATGGCCTGTACGAGTCCTTGGACGATATTTAGACTGCTTTACTTCAATTGTGTGATGTGTAACACATTATTGCTGCTGCTTGGATTTATCAAATGGTAAACCACGAATCCCCAACACTGTTGCATTTGAGAGAATACGAGTATGAACTATGAAGCCATGCCCAATTGATTATTTTGAAATTGTCTGAAGCAATTGGTGTTTTCTAAAATCACTACGCTACTTTATTCTTAACTAGGTGATGCCCGCGACTTCGTCCGCGTAGTATATTTTTTTTATTCCCATGGATATTTTCCGGGATAAAAAGTAGCCACTCTAAAAATGTGTCACTCTCCAGGTCCTCAACTATACCCATGCAAAAATCATGTTAATTCGTTGTTCTGTTGCGGCGTGATCGAAGGACAAACCAACAAACAAACACACTTTCGCATTTATAGTATTAGCATTATGATCTACTTACAATAATTGTACTTGATATCAATTTTCATAACACCTGTACAATAATAAGTAGTTACGAACGTAAATCAGTACCTATCATATATCAACCCACTTTTGCGGCAACTTTACAGGTGGTAATTTTCTAGTGTCCGTATTATTCTCAATGAGTATTCTGAACCGTACTTAGAATGGTTTATTCAGGCTAAAGTATGATGAATACAGCAAAATGCAGTATTATTTGGGCGTGGTAGGCAGTAATCTCCTTGATTATATAGGTTGGTTGATTAAGGGCTTTGTTTATTTGTACGGACCTTCGCGGACACATTTTAGTAATACATTCGTCGAATAATACTGATTTATTTTTGAATCTATATCCATTGAGTGGTCTAGTTGTGACAACGCATATCAGTCGATTGCGAATGTTAAGCAACGTTGATCCAAGTCGGTAACTGGATGGGTGACCGAATTTGGAGCTTCAAAGGCATTTTGGCTTCCTCCCTGCCTCGGAGAGCACGTTAAGCCGTCGGTCCCGGTTATTATCACCAACATCAGATAAAAATCGTTACAAAAACCTGAAGAGTAAAAATACTCTTAGTCGAGTCGTATGCGGACGTGGAAACCCACTGCATTATTATTTCAAGAAAACTTCTACCATTATTTGATTATTGGAAAGGGGTCACGACCCTCAGTAATGAGGAATACGACGCAGAGAGAGAGAGAGAGAGAGAGATGCGTTGGTAAATTAGTTGGTATAATATTCACTAACAAGTACCACTTCGTCTTAATAAGAACCAGTTGGTATAAAACGTACAACTTAAAGGTATATTTATAAAATCAAAATTAATCGAAGCAAAATAGAGGGCTTTTTACGCTACAAATGTTCGAAAGTGTTACTTTATCCATAAATCACTCGTAACTAAAGACCGCCAACAAACTTTGAATTTACCGCCTGGGACTTAACTTTTAACAAGGCAACGAACCGAGCTTGATTGACAAAAGGCTCCTAAGTTCACGTAACTTGTCCTCTGCACTCATTTAGAAAATTTAACTCATTTCATAAATGTTGCAAAAAAATTTTTTGGAACATTTTTTCGGTCACTGCAATTTTACATGGCCGCTTGGTTTTTATGTTATTACTTAGGTACTGAGGTATAGTAATCAGGTAATCAGCTGGTAACAATCTCGTATACAGATAATATAATTATTATGTGTTGAGATAGACTTACAGTCTCACAAACTTATCTGGCTTGGTGGCCAAAATTGGAACAAATTTATAACTGCTTAGTTTTTTTTTTTGTAATAATTATCAGCAATTTTTTTTAAAAATAATTATCAGATTATACATTGATAACAGTGACGCTGATAAGTTTGTGGAATTATACAAGTTTCGGATCGGATCGGATTGCATATATACCCGTGAATTCGTCCGCGTGGGAGTTTTAAATACTAAACTGTTTTTCATGGAATAAAATTTGCGTATGCTCCGGTACTATGTCATCGTTTCTGTACCCAAATCATCAAGATGGTAAAAAAAATACAGCTACTTGACAAACTGTGAAACTTTCGCTTTTACTAAGTACTAGATGATTTATTTGCTTTACTAAGTTTTTTCGATTCCCGTGGGAACTCCTTCATTTTCCGGGATGAAAAGTAGCCTGTATCCTTCCCCGGGATATAACCTGTCCCTTTACCAAATTTCATTGAAATCGGTTGAACAAGTGGACCGTGACAGCGTAGCAGACAGACAGAGACACTCGCATTTATAATATTATTATAGATAGTATATAATTTTATAAACCATTGAAGCGGCAAAGTTGTAAATTCCAGGTACAATTTTAGACTTTCAGACCGCGTAAGTGGTAACATTTTGTGATGTAGGTATATTTTCCGATTATCTTTTTAGATTGAGCAAGGTTGTTCTTCACGCGTAACGGGCGGGTGGCGTTAAATATTTAATTTTAGAGAACTTTTTATTGCGGGCACTGAACGTGTCTGCGATAAACGCACAGAACGTGACTAGACCGTAGACGGGTATATCGCACACCTGCTGTACTATAAAACGCATTTATTTACAAAGTTTACTCAGCTAGCACAAAATATACTAACTATTAGGTGGAATCTCTTCTCGTGCTGTTTCCTCAACTTTGAGGATCGTGGCTCTCTCGAGATACTACCGCTTTTACGGTGTTACAAAGGACTGTCGACACTCGACCGATTCTTTTACTTGGTCAGACCAACGCCAAAGCCCGGAAGGCTTCGTCCGTGTGGTCTAATAAAGAGGTCTCTCGGACATGCTACGCGCCGACATGCTCGCGTTGTTCCGAAGACAAAAGGTCTTAAATAAATATACTAAATTCGTAATTAAACATTAATGCTTTAGTTTTATGGTTTATATTTCAATTATTTGTATTTATATTGGTGTCTGAAAATTTTATATTATTTTCCAATTTTAATACAAAAATTCTAAGTTATAAGTTTTCACTTCTATCGGCAGTCCCTATGACTGTCATTTTTTAAAATTCTACTACAAGTAACTCTTAGACTGTGATCTCACCTGATAGTAAGTGATGATGCAGTCGAAGATGGTAGCGGGCTAACCAGCCGTCAGGGGTACGGCAGTTATATCAAACCTATAGCCCTAATCGGTTTCTACACGGCATCGTACCGGAACGCTAAATCGCTTGGCGGCACGTCTTTTGCCTTTAGGGTGGTAATTAGCGACGGCCGAAGCCTCCCATCAGACCAGAGTGAATTCAGAAAGTATAAATTCCCAAACTGACCCTGCTTGGAACCTTATTCTCCCATGATAAGACCACAGCGCTCA
Organism: Erebia aethiops; assembly: GCA_923060345.2. Classification (NCBI taxonomy): domain Eukaryota; kingdom Metazoa; phylum Arthropoda; class Insecta; order Lepidoptera; family Nymphalidae; genus Erebia; species Erebia aethiops. Next base: position 9,757,709 of record OV281083.1, on the reverse strand, counting down.
CTACTGCGCCAGGAAGGTGGTAAAAGGTATTCTTTTTAAAATTAATTATAATATAAAGTTTTAACCGCATTTTATTATATTCAGCAGTGGTAACCTAGATAACAACAAATTCATACAATATTGTTAAACAAAAGTGGGTTCACTATGATTAAGCCATAAACTGGTTTTATGTTGCCACTTATTACATAGTTCTTGATTTTACTGCCCGCGCTGCCGGGGACAGGTTTACGATATGGAACCCGCATTTCCGTAAATTCTATAATAAAACCAAACTTTATTGTTAAGCAATTGCCTATTAATCCTTTCTACTACCAGCTACTTATTTGCTGTATAGATATTAGCTAAATATATATGGCATTTGCTGTATACATATTAGCTACATATATATTAAGGCATTTGCTGTATAGGTATTGGGTACCTATATTTGAGGGTCGAGTGGCCTAGTTGTGGCAACACATAACAGTCGATTGCGAATATTAAGCAAAGTTGACCCAAGTCGATAACTGGATGGATGGCCGAATTTGGAGGTTCGAATTTGGCCTTTTCGTTTCCTCCATGCCTCGGAGAGTACGTTAAGCCGTCGGTCCCTGTTATTGTCATCAACATCTGATAATAATCGTTAAAAACCTAAGAGTTTAAGTACTTTTAGTCGAGTCGTATGCGGAAGGATGTGGGAACCCACCGCATTATTATCCCAAGAAAACTCCTACCATTATTAATGGAAAGGGGTCACGACCCTCAATAATGAGGAATACGACGCAGAGAGAGAGAATAAGGCTATATGAAATGTATAATGCCGGTTATAGTGTCTAGCTGTGGTCTAGGTTTCTTTTCGATTGGTAGTTACGTAGCTCAGTGGGTATCATCCATCCATCCATCAGCCTGTATGCATCCACTGCTGTACTGGGCCTTTTCGAGAGCGCGCCACCAAACACGATCCCTCGCCTTCCTCGTCCACCCGCGTCCCGCCACCTAAAGAAGGTAGTCATCAGACCAGCGAGTTGGGGGTCGTCCTACACTGATGTATTATCTATAGTTTGTTCTAATAGAGGTGAGCTATTTTTTCTACTTCTTTAACGTCTGATGACGACTTCTTATCTGCCACTTGATAAATAGTGATGGGAGTATTGAATGTCGACAACTTTGTAGATATTATCATCATTATTGGTCGAATGCCAAATGAGATTACGTGATCAGGCCTTTACCAAGTTGAAAAAATAGCTCGTCTCTATAGAAACAGTCTTTATGTACACTGCGCTTACCGGTACACGGACTGCATTCCACGTCACACGTCTGCCCCAACGGCCATCGGTTTTGTAGGTAAAACGAAAATCATGGTAAAAACTTGTAGGTACCTTGTCAAATTAACGCCTGTAATTTAAAAATCTTCGAGCAAAAATGCTGGGATCGGAATTTTATGTTATAGGTACACAATAATTTTAGGTTTTTACTCTAAAAATATGGGCAATAGGTATAGCTTGAAATGAAGATTACCTAGAAAGGTTTCCGAAACAACCTTACTCAAGTGCTCAAATTTATTGCCAGGAAACACATTAACCAAGAAAGATATGGCTTCCAACTGGAATTCTCTACCCTCTTCAAATAATAATATTTCGAAATATAGGTAAATCAATATTTATATTTTCTGACCTTAATATTTACCTGATATGCATGACCAAGGGACTATGATATTATATTATGTGCATTCAATATAGATACAACTTTTTTATAAACTGCCTTAAAGTTAAAAGGTTGGTATTAAAAGGCAGGGAGAAACCCGGCTGAGTTTGTTGTGGGCTCTTCTCAGACAGGGCGCGTTTGGAACCCTCATAGCTTTAGTTTTTTGATATCGTCGTTAATTATCATTATCACTTGATTATATACTTGACTTCCCTATTGTGTACAGTATAAGTACCTATTTTGAATAAACATATTTTGACTTTAACTTTCTTTTTCTTCTTGCCATTAACGCGAAACACACAGGAAGCGCGCGCGGGTCGGGCGCGGGTCGGGTCGGGTGTCAGGCGGGTTGAATTCCTTGTATTTATATGGACGACTTCACACAGTCACACAGTGTCACCCGCCACGCGCCCGACCCGCGGCCGCGTTCTGTGTGATGTCCTTCATATACGTACAAGGAATTCAACCCGCCTGACACCCGACCCGGCCCGCACCCGACCCGCGCCCGCTCCCTGTGTGTTTTGCCCTTTTCCATTAGAATATAATGACGACTTTATTGTCTACTACCATCTAGCTTTTGGGCTAATAAGTAATATTAATCTAGCTCAAACATTTCTTCTTGTAATTAATTGACTTTGGTATTATTAATTAGAGCTCTACCTGCTCTATATTTTATTGTGAAAAGTAGAGCTTAGCTGCATCGGTATCTAAACATTCGATACCTAAACATTAATGCATACAGCATATGTTACAAATTAGTTTAGTTTTAGTTTTCAGATACTTTGAAACAAAGGATCATAAAATATAATAGTTTACGTCTAGGAAGGCATTGGATTTGTTTAACAAATACACAATGAAGTATTTGTTTGCTAGCTTGGACTACTTAGCTTAGCAATGAGTACCAGCTACACAGTACAAAGGACCATTAGCCGTTGTAACTATAAAACGGCCAGCCACTGGAAGCAGTTGTTATTTCTCTGCCCTATGCCTACAGATAAACAGTCTTGAGTAAAATAATTGTAATAAATTATTAATAGCTAGCAGATGCCCGCGACTTCGTCCGCGTGAATTAAGTTTTTTAAATTCCCACGGGAATTCCCTAATTTTTTTGGGTAAATATATTATAGCCTATGATAGGTACTCACAAATAATGTGGCTTTCTATTGGTACCAGAATTTTAAAAACCGGTTCAGTAGATCCAGAGATTACCCCCTACAACCCCACAAACTCACAAACTTTATTTCTTAATAACATTAGTATGAGACTATATGATGTTCGAAATAATACCCAAATTATATATACCTTCAAATAATATTCCGCATTGTAATGGGTTAGAATATACCTATATGACGACCTCCGTGGCGCAGTGTGTAGCGCTGTCGCCTTAACGTGCGGAGGTCCTGGGTTCGATCCCCGGCAGGGTCAATTTGGGAATTTATAATTTCTGAATTTTCCCTGGTCTGGCCTGGTGGGAGGCTTTGGCCGTGGCTAGTTACCACCCTACCGGCAAAGACGTGCCGCTAAGCGATTTAGCGTTCCGGTACGATGCCGTGTAGAAACCGAAGGGGTATGGGTTTAATATAACTGCCATGCCCCTAACAGGTTAGCCCGCTACCATCTTAGACTGCATCATCACTTACCATCAGGTGAGATCGCAGTCAAGGGCTAGCTTGTAGTAGATAAAAAAAAAAAAAATACCTATTATTACGCGGTGGTAGGATGATCATCAGTTCTAATTTTCTGATACTAAATAACAGTGACTCGTCCGCGTGGATTAGTATTTTTGATTCCTGGGGCACATCTTATAGTCATCCAAGAGACATTCAAACATAAATCAAGACAAAGAGATCTAAATTTCCAAATTTCATCAAATCGGTTGAACAGACGGGCCGTGAAACCGTACCAGACGGACAGATAGATGCATTTATAATATTAGTATGGATATGAGTTCAGGTTATTTTGTATAGGTAAATCAATGGATTTGTACCTACATAGAGGAAGCTGTTGCTTACAACAGTTTCCTCTATGTGCTGTATTGGTAAGAGGAAGTGTCCTTCATTTTTTTTTTTTTATTCACTACAAGCTAGCCTTTGACTGCGATCTCACCTGATGGTAAGTGATGATGCAGTCTAAGATGGTAGCGGGCTAACCTGTTAGGGGCATGGCAGTTATATTAAACCCATACCCCTTCGGTTTCTACACGGCATCGTACCGGAACGCTAAATCGCTTGGCGGCACGTCTTTGCCGGTAGGGTGGTAACTAGCCACGGTCGAAGCCTCCCACCAGGCCAGACCAGGGAATATTCAGAAATTATAAATTCCCAAATTGACCCTGCCGGGGATCGAACCCAGGACCTCCGCATGTTAAGGCAACAGCGCTACACACTGCGCCACGGAGGCCGTCATTTGATCCGGCAGCGCTGATTGATGATATAGATTAGTAATTATGATAGTACACAATAAATCTTTGATATTATATACTCGTAATATTAAGTCTATATTCAAGATATCTCTGGATCAAATTTCGTCAAGATCGGTTGAATAGTTAGTTAATTGTTGAGCTTCGAAAAGGTAAGGAAGACAGACGGATACACAGACAAAAATTATACCAATAATTATACCAATAATTTAACACTCCGTAGATATTACTAATAATTCTTCGTATCTCGTTTTGACGACTTTTTCGCTTCGATAGATAGGCACGAGGGAAATGGTACAGTACAGCACTGTCAGAGCAAATAACTCAACTAATGTCAAGTAAACAACTCGAGAGAATAACTTTGGTTTTAGGTAAAATGGATTAAACAACAGTCTATCACAATAATTAAGTCGAAGAAACTTTCAAACTTACTTAGCGGGAATATTTAATTAAAAGTGTCAAATAAAGTTTATATTCGTCACCAAATTAGAGAACTCAAAGGCTTAAGATATTCGAAAAGAGCTTGTTTAGTATTATAATAGTTTGCAAGGCTGGAAGAAAATTTGGCATTTCAAAGATTCAAGGACTTTTGTTTGTCACTCGGGTGTAAATGAAATCAATTAGACCTTCATTCTTTTACACAATTCCATACTAATATTATATAAGTATGCGAAAATGTTTGTTTTTTTTTTAATTCATTATAGGCTTACGCTTGACCACAATCACACCTGATGGGAAGTGATGATGCGGCCTAAGATGAGACGCGCTTGCCTAGAAGATGCCTATTCACTCTTGATTTAATGATACCCGGATTGTAATTGGTGGGAAACAGAGTTTATCCTCCAATTACGATACATAGGACTGAGCAATATTTGAGGATGTCCTAGAGACATACCTATCTACTTTTTATTCCGGAAAATCAAAGAATTACCCCGAAAGTCAGTCTTAAAAATATTCCTACCGTGATTTAGTAACGGAAAATTAAAACTGATGACGTCATCCCACCTCCGCGTAATAATATATTCTAACCCTTAACAATGCGCAATATTATTTGGTATGTAATTTGGGTATTATTTCGAAACTATTGTTTCCCCGCCCTGAATACAATGGAGCCTCAATCATGTTATAGATTATTAATTGTTAAAGGTATTGGATCAAAGGCCTATTTAAATAAAGGTCGATCATTCATTTTCAATGTATTCATATTAATATACCGAATTGTTTCGAACTGATTGATTTTAAGGTAACTGCCGGCAAATTTGTCTACGTTTGAATCCTGTACTTATCGCCTCTTTGTGGAGTTTCGTACCTAAAGGGTGCCAATTGGACCCTATTTAAGCTCCGCTGTCCATCCGTCCGTCCGTCCATCTGTCCGTCTGTCAGGAGGTTATATCATAATATGAACCGTAATAGTTTATAGACAGTTGAAATTTTCACAGAATGTGTATTTCTATTGCTGCTCAACAAATAATAAATATAAAATTAATTAATAAAATATTATATATTAATTATTAATTAATAAATTAAAATTAATTAATAAAATTAAATAAAGTTATAAATAAAAGAGGTCCCCGTACAATAGACTTGTATATACAAAGTATATAATTTTTAATCCTGTTCGATGGTACGGAACTCTCCGTGTGCATGCCCCATCCTCACTTAGCCGTTTATTTATATACCTATAGCTTATCATTGCTAATCTCTAAACAATCTAATTTTATACAAGTATATATTATCACAACCTCTCTGTGTCATAATATACGCCATCAAACGGATATGGTCAAAGCTACATTTATTAATTAAATAAATTAGTTTATACTTCTACCATACCTTTACTACTGTTTTAATCATACTTTTACGGGTCTAAAGTCAGTCTTCATGCCCTAGGGCCGTAATCTAGTCGATCGATCGCCCAACTAGTTGACCAACCCCATACTGTAAATATGCACAACCGACATAGCTCGAAGAGTCGCCAACTAACGGCCAGTTTCTTCATGAAATAAGTAAAAGTCTTGACTTTTACCAGCCGAGGAATGAACCTATGGCGAATTATGGTAGAAGTATAAAGTAGAGTATACACCACCGGGATAAAGCAGTTTTTTTCTTGGGCGCTTGAATCCCTCACTGCACTCAGGACTCAATCTTAATTCATCAAACATATAACACCCTCGCTGCGCTCGGGAGTTAAATTTGGAGTCCTTCGTTACGTTCAGGATTCAATGTAGCGCCCGTGACATAAAACAGTGCTTTATCCCCTTGGTGTATAATCTACTATTAATGACGTGGTTACACTTCTTGTTTCATGAGGCATATTGACTAACAGTAATAATATTTTTTTGCTAACACAATCGTTCAAAATGTTATGTGTGCCGACTTCAAAAGAAAGTAAGTTAGTTAGAAGTAAAGTTATTAGTTAGACTAGACACAAGACACTTATGGTTCCCATTCCGCGAATATTTTTAGCTTCATATGTATCTTTCTTTTATATTGCTGTATAAAAATAAGACACTTACTAATTTGATCCAGATGGAGTAGTAAGTAATAACATTCAGTTAGGCAAAGTTATAATATTCTGCGACTCAGTCAGTTTTTTTCTAAAAAGTTAATACAGTGAAGTACTACAAGTCAATGTGATTTTTTAAGAATATTCCGGATGGGTGCAGTTGACAGGAGAGTGATGTCCAGGATTCGCGGTAATCATCAAGAAAATAAAAATAGTACAAGCGATAAACAGCTACAGAGCAACTTCACAGTAGAGTATCGCCTCCGGGAGCACATCAGCGGAACTTCTGAAGTAAGTCGATAATAAATCGCTAACTTCCCCGGAAATAAGATCGACAGAATACTTGACAGAGTGCTTCGGTAATAGAACTATTTATGTAGTTCTAAAAGTTGAATTGTATTCAATATCTTATTTATTTAGGTATAGCTTACTTATAGGCTAATTCTTGCTTTAACCTAGTCTAGGAGTACCTAGTCTGTATTATAGTCTAGTGACTAGTAAGTCACTAGACTATTATACAGACTGGAGGTACGCAGTCTGTATAATAGTCTAGTGACTAGTACCTGATATACTTTTACCTATTCTGTGCTAATAATACAATATAATAATTATGTTCTTCGTGGTTAATTTCATTTACTTAATTTAATTTCATTTATTCATTGCATTCATGTACATACAATATAATATGTTTAATTAATTATAATGACTTGAGGATTTTATGTCTTATTTCCAACTTAATGATAGACGAGGTTAATAAGTTGGACAAAGAAAAATAGGTAAGGCCTTGTGACACTGGACGCATCACAAGGCGGCAAGAAACGGCACATTGACCTTATTCTGTGGAGATCCATGCAGGAGACTTTATAATAAATGATATGGAAATAAAATTTAATACTAGTTTTACAGATGAAGTTAAGAAGTGAAGTTATCTAAAATTTTTCACGGTTTATCCGTTAAACATATTTTGAAGAAATTTGGTGGATCTCTATGACGGATATAGGCTTGCATACTCCTGGAGTTGCCTAAATCCAAAGTCAAAGACAAAAAAAAGTCATGGGTATCTCCTTGTGAAATATTTAATTGGTTGCACTTCAACGCGAAAATCTGATTGCTAATAAAACCGCAGACATACCACACAAGCAGCAGCCAAAGTCGATGCGCCAAAAAATTATTCAGACATACAATTTACTTTCACGCGGACGTGGTGCAAAATTGTTGGCGTGGCGCCAGGTTTATTACGAGTCGCGTCGCGTCGAAATTTAATGTAAGCTCTGTGGAATTCTTACTCTGTACAAAAACAGTAATACCACGTGTTCAGTCGTGTAGAGCGGTAATAGTAGACTTTGATCTCTTATTCGGGGGTCGGAGGATCGAATCCTGGCCTTTAACTTATTTACTTAGTGCCTGAGTGTTCATTCCATTATGGTCAAAGTCCGCCAATTTACACCATGGTGGACTATGGCCTTATTTATTGTAGTGAATATCAAAATATAAGTTAAGATAACGATAGAAACGATGATTACTCATGCAAGGCCGTTGCTCACTTTCACATTATTAATAGATTCCAGTTCTTCTCATTTACATAAAATTTATAAGCCAAATTTATATTAAAGACACCTTCCTTTCTAAGCTAGGTCTAAAAAAGAAAAAAGAAGAAGACCTTGAGTAGAACTTCAAAAAGTACCTACCGTCCTAAAAGTTCTTTGTATGTACGGTGGCTTTAATCAAGTTTCTCCGATTTCAAACCCAAGAACGGACCAGGGAAGTCTTCAAAACATGGCTTTACATATTGTTGATTTGTTGCGGACAGCTAAGCGATCCTAAGTACAATGAAAGGCGTGAGCGCCGAAAAAATGTGTATATCTGGACGAGTGAGCGAGCGACCATATGTGAGAGAGGGAGAGTGTATAGGGACCCAGAACCGTACTCTGTGCCCAGAACGGGTGCCGGCGTGAGACAAGGAAGGTGTACATGTCAAGACCGTTGGTGCACTTTGGACCCGTGGCTCCACCCTCCTCCTCCAAAATTGAATTGAAAATTGAAATATAACTGGCCCAAAAACACGTCAAAAAGGTTCCAGTGCATCGGAGTATATCTATAACAGTGAAAGTGAAATAGTAAATAGGGCAGTACCTAATAGGGCAAAAGTACCTCGAATTAGCTCAGTACCTAGTTTAAAATCAGTGAAATCCTCAGGGTAAGTGACCTAGTAACAGAGCGGCTGTCAGCCGAGTACCTCTCCAAAGCCAGATCCCGGGCTGCGGAAGGCTGTGATATTTATATCGCCTAATAGGTATATGCTCTGGGGTCACTACTCTATTCAAGCTGTCTTCGTTATCGAGTCAACGGCCCACGGTCGGGCCTCGGTTACGTAGGGGTCACCGCGATGGGTTCGTTTTATACCTACCGCCTGTGTTGGGGTCAATAACCCGCCCCAACCGGTACCTCGACTACAAGGTTTGGCTGCCTTCGTGGGCAGGCCCAGGCGGAATGTCGCAGTGCTATCGCGACCAGTCAACCCCTATGCCCGTACCGTGCGGATAGCTTCAACGCGTCAACGAGTGCGAGCCCCCGAGCTGCGTGTCGCGATTACTTCGGGCCAGCTGCAACGTCGTGTGGTCACAGTGCGGCGTCGTATACAGCGCCGTAGACAACAATAACCTGGAGCCGTCGGCGTCGATCCTTTACGGTATCCACTAATGCCCGGTTCCTATAATCCACGAATCGTCACAGTACATCAGCTACCTACTACGCGTTTTCTAGCCACGGGGAACCAACAGTTTGGAGCGTTCCTAAAAGATTTTGCGTCAGGTACCTGCGTCGACCAGATGTCGGTAACGCGCTACCCATGCCCTCCGACAAGATCCATTTTTTTTGCTGTTATAACAATGAAGCTTGCCCTTTCACGTGACGACGGCCAGTCTGTTTTTTTTGTATTTTAAGCAGATAGATAGTTTAGTGTGACAAACTAAAACTGCAGATTAGTAATAATCTAAAAATAACGCAAAAATAATACGCGAAGGTGAAAAAAGCGATCATGACGACATATAAAATGATAATAGTCATGTTGAAAATATTTATATCCCAATTAATTTTTAAAAAAGCGTTTGAACATAGGTGAATAAAAACGAATATGCTTGAAACACAATAATATAATAGGAACATAGGCACGAATCTATTATTGAACTCCCGCGGGTACAAAAAGATGACACCTGTTGTAAAATAATAAAGAGACAAGATGACAGCAAAATAAAATAAACAAATAAATTCTACTTCAAAGTAGTTAAGTATAGAAATTCCGTAATCAAATTGCATATTATATTATTACAACCGGGCATAAAATCAAGCTCTTCATCAAAATCTGAATTATTCCACTCGAATACCTACTTTAATAACTTAATTCACTATCTTAACAATATATAGTACAATTATTTATAGCGAATAATGCAAAAAATGCAAAACTTTACTACAAAACCGGCCGATATTGGGCGGTAAGCAAATTCTAAACGTCTCTTAACTTTGACGGCTTGTTATGATTCCCTTATTTTTATAGAAACACTCAAAGCGGTCATCTTCATACATTTCTGCTACAGTTCGTTAGCGGTAGCCCTCCCATCCGTACGCAGCATGTTGTCGGTAGCTTAGCTTGCGAAGCGTGTTTTATTGGAACGGTTTTGACGTACGCCACGTAGCAAATAAGACTATCTAGACTCCCCGAGATCTTCGAAGGCAGATGTTCCCCGATTACTCGAAGACGCCTGGACCGATTTGGAAAATTCTTTTTTTTTTGAAAGGATATACTTTCCAGGTGGTCCCATGGTCATTAGGTCTGATGATGGAATCCTGGGGAAATCAAAGGAACTTAAATTTTTTAAGGACACGAACCCAGATAGTTATTAGGTACAGGTCTGTCTACCTTTCGAGAACCTATTATTCTTTTTTTTTAATATTTACAGCACTAAAAAGCAAACAATAAAATTATTTTTAAATAAAAAAAAAACCGCCTTCAAAAACTAAAAAGCAAAAAATAATTGGATATATTTACATATTATTATTTCTACCCACTATGTTGAAGTCCAGATCCAATTATTTTTTGCTTTTTAGTTTTTGAAGGCAGTTTTTTTTTATTTAAAAATAATATTTTTTACATGTCCGCGAGTAGGTCGTGTGAATACCTACTCGTGCAATAACAATATATCGTGTGCCTTATAGTTGTTATTAATTCTTTTGTTTGTGTTTGTCTACAAGTAGGTCGTGTCTAAACCTACTTGTGACAATCTGTTGTAAAAATTAAAACTGCCGGTGTATATGCTTTATGTAAATAAATGTGTCATTTGTATATAGAGAACTGTTTTATTGTTGAGTCAATCCTTCCTGAGATCCAAGCATATACTTGCACAAGTTCCGCAGGCAACAGTGCGGAACACATGTCATTATTTTTAACATAGATTTGCATTATTAATGTAGCATAGCATACTTCAACTTTCTACAGTAACTCATAAATTGATAGGTTTACTGATAATGAACCGTACCTACTTAAATAATCATAACGTTATATATTTGCTCTGCAATACGAAACGCATATTATTATAATAATAATATTTTATATCTCGTTAAGTGTTCCCATAATGCACTTAGAGTGGTGTATGTATATTTGTGATGTTTTCAGGCTGACCTGGATAGTGAAACTGGGTAACCAGCAGTGCGTCAGTTATATTTGCATATCATATTTGCTATTTAGTATCATAACAGGTTTCAAGGTTTACTAGAAGATATCTCTTATTCCCAGTTATAAACTTACTTCGTGAATAATTGTTCTAAATTATACTAAAATCCCATTGTAAAGTTATTATTGAAACAGACAAAATGTGGATGCGAATATTCACGACATCAAATTGTCGTGAATTACGCTTATATGTACCTACGTGTTTTTTTACTATTTAGAGAAGAAATTAGAAATACGCCTTCGTACCTACCTACTTCATTGTAATTTTTCTCTTCTACTATTTTTTGTATTTATGAAGCTACTTTACTAACTTGTTTGTAAATAATAATATAATGGAGGTGAGCTGTGTGTGGTCATTAAAAACTTGATAAGCAGATGACAAATATGGTATGGTTTTAATATAACTGCCCATACCAGCTTAGTCGCACCCGGGGACAAATCGGGGAAAAGTCGCTAGAAATGTCGGGCAATGTCATTCAACTTCGTCAGAATTGTCGTGCGATGTCGGACGAAGTCAAGCGACGTCGCCCGACTTCTCCAGGCAAGCTAGCTACTCGAATCGGGGGATTTTTGTCCGCTAGTGAATATAAGACTTTAGACTGTTATCAATTAACACCAGAACTGTTAATCAATTAACAAAAGAAAAGGTAATTTATTTTCATTATTTTGTAGTAGGAACACTGCCAAAGTTATGAGCATTAATAATTGCTGGCATTTAAAAATAACACAGATTTAACAAAAAATTAATTTGATTGACCGCAAGCTTTCACAACAGAAAAAAGAAATTACAATAAAAATTAATATAAACGACATTTATTATTCTCTTTTACATTTCCTGCCACGGCGTCGTCATTTTTCCTTATTTACGTAACAAAAACGAAACGGTTGTAATTTAAATTGAAATATGGGAACCATGCGTTTTTTGTTCTGTTTCCTTGTTTTTGGTCTCCGTTCCTTTGAAATATGTTTGTTAATGTCACTGGATCTCTAGTGGACTAATAGCGGTGAAACTTACACAGTTGAAAAATGCCGGTTTAACAATTATTCCAAACCAGTGGATTCTCTTGACGAAAGCGCTTTTTAGAAATTGAATACAAAGTAATCATACTAATATCATACTAATATTATAAATGCGAAAGTGTGATTGTTTGTTGGTTTGTTGGTTTATTGGTTTGTTGGTTTGTCCTTCAATCACGCCGCAACGGAGCAACGGATTGACGTGATTTTTGGCATGGATATAGTTGAGGACCTGGAGAGTGACATAGGCTTTTATCCCGGAAAATTAAGGAGTTCCCGCGGGAATAACATAAAACTTAAACCACACGGACGAAGTCGCGGGCATCAGATAGTTTTGTTATAAATAGAATAAATACAAAATAATTATTAATATAGGTTCTATAAAAGCTGAGGAGAGTTTAATATGGGCAAAGTCTTAAGCTAAAGATGCTTTACTATAACATGTATTTTCTTAGTATAATAACACAAGTTTACGGTAGCTCAACTATATAAATGCATTTAAGTTTTGGTTGGATAAAACGAGTATCTACATAGTCTGGCCAAGGCGGTCATAAGAAGGGTCTCTGTGTGTTCCTGCCAGGCAAAATAAACAAGTGACATGCTCACGTGCTCAGGTGCCTAGGGCTGCAAGATGTTGTCCATTTCTACCCGACTGCGGAACGCACAGGGTTATAATATGTTCATCAGTCTATCATCAGTGTTTCCGTGTCATCAGTTTAAGAGCGCGTTACGACCAAAAGCTTTTGTCTCGCAGACAAAGAGTTCACATAACACAATTCTTTAAAGAACTGCAGGGCGACCACGTATCTTTTGCATCAATCATTGATACATCGCAATCACCTCTGATTGGTTAACACTCTTCCACTATTGGACGAAATATGGATATCGTCTAATAGTGGTAAAAGAATACCATAAATTCAGCCAATCAGAGGTGATTGCGATGTATCAATGATTGATGTAAAAGATACGCGGTCGCCTTACTGCACGCGCTACAAAACAAAACGTCGTTCCCTTCCGACGCGGAAGTTTCGTACAGATGTTTTGTCCTCCTTGGTCCCTAGGTAGTGGATTTTCGCCCTAACGGACCCGTATAGTTAATTCCAAAAACATTAAAAGCTTACTTACCGTTTCGCACCACAATAATGCTTTTCCGATCTACAATAAGTTATAATTTTCCAAATTTAAAACGAGGTTAGAAATAATTGAGATTTTACCCAAACATTTTTACATTTCTTACTCGTCAGGATACTTTGGGAAAGTCTTTTATTCATCTTATTTTACTTAACTAACTCGCTTATCCTTTTATCAAAATCTTTTGTATTTTCATCAATATTATTTAAATTTTGAACTGACAACCCTAGGGAACCTCATCATCTTCAAGCTCTGAAATAAACCGACAATTTCTGTGTTCCCATTTTGTCCGCGTCGCTTCACAAATTTCCCTCAAATAAGTGGCCCGTGCGTTTATCGAAAATTCAGTGCCGAAAAACGGGACTAGATTGTTTGGATAATGTATCTTCATTTGCCCGAGGGGGTTTTTTAGTAATCTAAAAAGGAAATTAATGCTAATACTCTATCTATAAATGTGGAATGTAGGTAGGTATATAAAGCACATACTCGGATCGATATAGCCTGGTTTGGAAAGATTATCGAACTTTTAATAAAAACCACTCGGTTGGGCCTAGCATAGCTTTACGAAGTTGACGTGTTTTGTAATGGACCCAGCCAACGTTAAAAATGTAGGAACATACTGCCAGGTATTTCACTGTTCCAGTGCAAAGCCGCGTAGGACAGCAGGGATCTTCTCCGGTTGGCCCGTGAAGGCCAAGCGGAGGTACGGGCCTGGGGGCCTGGCCTCATTAGCCGCGTAGGAACTGTGGCGGTCTTCGCAGTTCACACATAAGCCAATAGATGGCACTAAGTACTAGAAGCGCAAGAAAAACACCAAGAACCTGCATCGTGATAAAGAAGAATCTGCTCCCATTCAAAACCAATAGGAAAGCCATTTGCACATGCTCTAACAGAATTATCTCACTGATAGAAGTAATAATGGGCATGGTTTTAACTGCCACTCCCCTTGTAGGTAGAACGTAGTGATTATATACTCTTTGCTTGTAGGTTAGTCAGCTTCCATTCATTACTAACACTAGATGATACCCGCGACTTTTGGTTTTCGAAGGTTTTTGATTCCCGCGGAAACTTAAATTCTCCGGGATAAAAAGAAGCCAGTATCCTTCTTTTTTTTTATCCACTACAAGCTTAGCCCTTGACTACGATCACACCTGATGGTAAGTGATGATGCAGTCTAAGATGGTTGCGGGCTAACCTGTTAGGGGCATGGCAGTTATATTCAACCCATACCCCTTCGGTTTCTACACGGCATCGTACCGGAACGCTAAATCGCTTAGCGGCACGTCTTTGCCGGTAGGGTGGTAACTAGCCGCGGCTGAAGCCTCCCACCAGGCCAGACCAGGGAAAATTTAGAAATTATAAATTCCCAAATTGACCCTGCCTTGGATCGAACCCAGGACCTCCGCACGTTAAGGCAACAGCGCTACACACTGCGCCACGGAGGTCGCCTTCCCCGGGATACAACCTATCCCTATACCAAATTTCATCAAAATCAGTTGAACAGATGGGCCGAGGTGGACAGGCACACTTCGCATCGCATTTATAATTTTAGTATAAGTTTAAGGATGATGTACGAGTAGCAGTCAAGGGCTTATTGAATCTATAGATATGTAGGGTTGAATGTGGTAGATTCTTACGACTTATCATATGTGGCACAAGTTGTCATACGTGAAATAAATTATTTCATTTAATTTTTTAACCGACTTCCAAAAAAGGAGGAGGTTCTCAATTCGGCGCGTATATATATATTTTTAATGTATGTTACCGCATATCTCCGTGGTTTCTAAGCCGATTTGAAAAATGTTTCTTTCAGTCGTTAGAGGAAACTCTCGAGGGGGTCCTATTAAAAATTATGACTCCAAATCCTCAACACTGACACTAAAAAGTTAAAAATAAAAATTCTTTCCAAAAAACCGACTTCTAACGCCACTGTAAAGTAAAAATAATTTTTATTTCTACCCACTACGAGTATGTTGAAGTCTGGCGGGTATAACAAGACTTCAACATAGTGGGTAGAAATATAAATTATTTTTTACCTATAGTGGCGTTGAAGTCGGTTTTTTGGAAAGAATTTTTATTTCATTCACAGCAGCATTCTCAGATATTCTGAGAGATTATCCTCGGCAGCGTTTTTTGTTTATATACCCGCCCACTAAAATGAATAGTAAATATACAGTAAATTGGGTTTATTCATGCACTAAGTTCTGTCTGTTGACGTAGAACAACGATATTAGTCCCTGAGCGAATAACCTAATGCAAGTTTAAATATACCCCAGTGCTAATAGCATTGTAATTGCGACATAACATTTAATGCTGTGTTGCTTAAATGTTTATTCGTAGTTAAATATATTATATGGCAATGTACAGACATATGCAGTAATCGAATATAGACAAAAATACATTTTTAATTTGTTTATATTTTAAATTACTATTACAATAATAATAAACACCTGGTTGCATCCACTTGGTTACATTCGGTTTGATAGGTATTATCCCTGAATTCCAGCAGGAATTCATGGATGAGTTGTGATAGGTATCATTAAAATAAACTTGAATAATAAACCATAATCATTCTACTCATCCGAATTTTTAGAGCTGTTTCTCTAAATAACATACTCTTATGTCATTCAATAATAGTAGCTGGTTTAAAGCATATAATATTGTGTATTCGTAGAACCTACGCTTAGGTACGCACTACGGTAAATAAAAGTACAGACAAGCGTAGCGATGACGTAGCGTTGCGAAATTATATAATTTTTTCAAGCCTTTTTTAACCGACTTCAAAAAAAGGAGGAGGTTCTCAATTCGTCGGAATCTTTTTTTTTTTAAATTTTTATGTATGTTCCCCGATTACTCGAAGACGCCTGGACCGATTTTGAAAATTCTTTTTTTGTTTGAAAGGGTATACTTCAAAGGTGGTCCCATATAAATTTGGTGAAGATCTGATGAAGATCTTCGAAGACAGATAATGGAACTCCTCAACGGATAAGAGTACATTGCTCGCGATCAGTGTAATAGCTTAGTAAACAGTAGGTTTTTAACCAGGCATTGCATATTTTTAACCGACTTCAAAAAAGGAGGAGATTCTCAATTCGTTTGTATGTTCCCCGATTACTCGAAGACGCCTGGACCGATTTGGAAAATTCTTTTTTTTTTGAAAGGGTATACTTTCCAGGTGGTCCCATAGTCATTAGGTCTGATGATGGAATCCTGGGGAAATCAAAGGAACTTAAATTTTATAAGGACACGAACCCAGATAGTTATTAGGTACAGGTCTGTCTACTTTATATTTACAGCATATACGAGAACCTATTTTATATTTACAGCACTAAAAAGCAAACAATAAAATTATTTTTAAATAAAAAAAAAACCGCCTTCAAAAACTAAAAAGCAAAAAATAATTGGATATATTTACATATTATTATTTCTACCCACTATGTTGAAGTCGGGCGGGTATAACAAGGATAAGCAAAGTTGACGCAAGGCTCGCTCGACTTCTACATAGTGGGTAGAAATAATAATGTGTAAATATATCCAATTATTTTTTGCTTTTTAGTTTTTGAAAGCGGTTTTTTTTTATTTAAAAATATTTTTTTATAGTACAAGTTTCAATTTACTTGTTATTTATTTTATAACTCCCGATTCGACTTCGCACGGGTGGGCTTTTCTTAACGTTACAAATTTAATTTTAGTGAGCCGTTTAGGAGGTTACCTTCCATCTCTGTATTCATCAGTTCTCAATGATATTATGAGATGAGACCAACCTGATAGTACAAAAATTGTAAAGAAAAAATAATTATTAATAAAAATCAGCTCAGATTTGACGTTATTATAACATTATAACATTTCGTCCCCTTTTCCTAAGAAAACTACTGTTTTTCGGGATAAATCAGCGTCACATTTACAACCCTAGCGAATGCCATCTGAAGTTGTTAATCGGCTTTCATTCAAACTTAAATAAATAATTACGTAAAACACATGATACTCAAATTGCAATAGTAATTGTCGTTGACAGTAATATAAAGGCTAAATAGGCAATTCCTTAACAGTAAAGTTCCGCTTTAGTATACAGCTAAACGGGAAAGCGAGGTCCCATTTCTTTCCGCAGTTTCATATCGTAAACCTGTCCCCGCCAGCGTGAGCAGTAAAATCAAGAACTATGTATAAGACGCAGAGTAAACCGATTTTACGACTCAATAATTGCCAACTGACTTAGTAGTTAGTAGCTATATAATCTAGTATGTTATGTTTATGTAGTCTATTGTATGATCATAAGTTGTTGCTATCCCCATGGATGGGTTGTCTAGAGGAGATCACTTTTAGTGATAAGGCCACCTTTACTTGTTTACTTTATTTCTTTATGTTTGTGTGGATATAAAGAATTTATCTATATGACGTATCTTAGAACCTTGCTAGTTCATATTTTACGTTTCATATATTACCTAAGTTAAGTAGCGGTGATAGCCTTATGGAAATACTTTGGCCTCCTAGTCGCGGGTGGGTAGTAGTGGGTGCCACTTTTCGGAGTTATGTGCATTTTAGTTACCACTATAGAAGGTCATTGGTACCACTTGATATAAGGGCGAAGGAAAACAGCGTAAGGAAACCTGCAGTCCTGGGATTTCTCCATAATCAGAGGTAATACTACTACTTAAAGCCGCTTGTTTTATTTTAAACCGACTTCCAAAAAAGAAGGAGGTTCTCAATTAGGCGCGTATTTAAAAAAAAATGTATTTCAGTGCATATCTCCGTGGTTTCTGAACCGATTTGATTTTTTTTGTATCTAAACCAAACCAAAAAACCTCAATTCACACGGATGAAGTCGCGGGCATCAGCTAGTCAGCTAGTCTATAAGTACTTTATATTATAAATGCGAAAGTTTTAATGGATGGATGTATGGATGGATGAATGGATTAACTCAATCACGCCAGAACGGCTGAACGGATCAGGATTAAATAGATTATAGTATGGAATAGCACATAAGCTAGTTCCCGCGGGAACCAAAAAACCTCAATCCACGCGGACGAAGTTGCGAGTATCAGCTAGTTTTATAATAAAGTTATACAATAATACTAAATAGCTCTAGATAGTTTCACTAATATTAATGTATTTCTCCTGAGTGAGCGCGTAATCGTTAATGCATAATGTACTTAGGCGTAGAATTACATAAGCAGGTATGTAGCGGACTTCGCAGTCCGCACATAATCCAATAGATGGCATTACTAGTAGCGCACGATGAACACGAAGAGCCTAACTCACGCCAACGAAGCGTTCTCTGAATTACGCGTATATACGACCTCCAACGATGAACGGTCGGACCAGTGGTCCCCGAGCACAACGCCCGCTCGGTAGGATGATCATCCTTTGTTACGGTCGAGCCATATCACCTGCTCCCGTACAGTGGTGACCCCGACGTGATCTGAACCCGCCGCCGGCGATCAAAACAAGCCGACGTGATGTCACAGCCGCCGCCGACGATCACAACAAGCCGACGTGATCTCAGAGCCGCCACCGACGCACATCAAGCCGACGAGTCACGCCCTCACTCGTCAGACATCAGCAACATCGCACATCACAACAAACCCCTACAGTCATCGTGACGAGAGCAGCATCAACAGAAGGCACAGCACGGCACAACAGCAACTCAACGCAACAAGCAATACAACGCAGCACAGCAACAACAAGCAACGCAACGCAGCACAACAGCACGGCACAACAGCAACTCAACGCAACAAGCAATACAACGCAGCACAGCAACAAACAAGCAGCAACGCAGCACAGCAAACAACAAGCAGCAACAAGCAACACGCAGCAACAGCAACACAACGCAACACAGCACAGCCGACCGATGTTCCGGCACAACAGCAACATCACACAACGCAGCACAGCCGACCGATGTTCCGGCCCAACAGCAACATCACCCAACGCAGCACAGCCGTTCACAGAGCCACACGCTCGGCGGCCAGCACAGTCTATCAGTACACAGCCCGTCAACGCCAGTACCAGCCGCACAAGTGGGTCACGCAGCCTGAGGGTAGTATGAGCCTACAACGCCACTATTCTGGTTGTTACACGACGCCACTTCTCCAGCTGATGCTTGCAACGCCATCTGCATGCTGACGACCTCCGGACTCGAAGGGGAGTGATGTAGCGGACTTCGCAGTCCGCACATAATCCAATAGATGGCATTACTAGTAGCGCACGATGAACACGAAGAGCCTAACTCACGCTAACGAAGCGTTCTCTGAATTACGCGTATATACGACCTCCAACGATGAACGGTCGGACCAGTGGTCCCCGAGCACAACGCCCGCTCGGTAGGATGATCATCCTTTGTTACGGTCGAGCCATATCACCTGCTCCCGTACAAGCTAGATACAGTACCTATATGTATAACACTTGGTTTATAATTATTACATTACAGACAGGATATCTCAATTATCGAATTAGTTGGAAGGAGTATACATCCAACTTTGCGTGTGCCATATATTACAAAGTTTGGTTGCCATATATACAGAACAAGGATACGTAAGTACATAGACGAACGGTGACGTAGAGTGTTGCAATAACTAGAAATACCTTCGAAAGATAAATTATTTAGTTTCACACAAAACGTAAAACTAACAAATAAAGAGATACACAGAAAATAATGTGCGTAAGGTTGGTGGATTCACTAAACGTTATCTCATCCATGCAACCCCTTGCTGCTCCTTTTTAAAGTTCTATATGAAATAGAACTTTAAAAAGGAGCACTTAATAAAACGTGAACATCATCACAGGCCATTTCCATGATGGGTCTCAGTATTAAATCAGTTGTTTTTGTCTGGCATTATGAAAATTACCCTTGCGGCCAATGATATATATTTTATGGATAGAACACAATTTCATAATGATATTTCAGCGGTTTCCTGCGACTCGCTTGATGTCGTCAAAAGTAACTGGATTTAGGCAGCGCAAGACCGCGGCGTTTGTAAGACACTGTAAGAGAACTAGTCCCGCCATGATTGGATGTTTATCCATTGACGACGATGAATATTGTATTTTATCTACGTTTATCTATACTTACTGATGAAATGAAATGATGAAATGATTTATTTATTTCACATATAGGACAACTTGTGTCACTTATGATACGTCAAGACTCTACCACCGGTTCGGAAAATTGTTCTACTGAGAAGAGCCGGCAAGAAACTCAGCAGTTGCTTTTTTCTCAAAAAAGAAAGAGGTTACAATATTAATACATACGTAACATTACAAGTACACTGAATTGTTGAAAAGTTTGAATGGATGGATGGATGTATGTTACTCAATCACGCAAGAACGGCTGAACGGATCTGGATGAAATTTGGCACAGAGATAAATTATAGCCTGGAATAACACATAGGCTACTTTTTATCCAGGAAAATTAAAGATTTCCAGCGGGAACCAAAAATCCTCAATCCACAGAGACGGGCATCAGCTAGTTTAAAATAAATTCTTCCTTTTCATGGGCAGAAAACTTGGTCAACTCATAACTGTATCTACCTAATTTTAGTTAAATTATTTTATTTTGACTTATTCTCTGTCATATTTTGCGTATTTATATCTCTGTTTAGGTGTACTACAACCGACGTAGACTCTAGTCACGTTTTCTCCGTTTATCGCAGACACGTTCAGTGCCGGCAATAAAAACTTCTCTAAAATGAAATATTTAATGCCGCCAGTTCGCTACGCTCGATGAACAAGCTCACCGTTATTTACAAACCTTTGTTGCTCAGTGGTGCACTATGGCCTATGCACCATGAACCCACCATCACCATCAGAAGTTCTGTGCTACAGTGAACCAATAAGTCTAAACAATCGTACAAGTCAAAGCAAACAAATATTTTCCAAAGATTGGTCCAGAATTGTGATTTTTTATTCGGAGACGGTAAAGAGATTTTCTGTTTTTTTTTAAAATGTAGATTGTTGAAATTGTCAAAATAATTTTGTGGAAGTTTGATGAAGCAATTTGAGCCCCCTCGGATCTACTTTATAAAATAGGTATTGAGGCCAATTCTGTTTTACACAATCTCTTAGTTAAACTATAAAAGCTCTATTTTTATATTGCTATCCCTTTCAAAATACTCTCTACGGAAATGGGCTGCACTAGATTTGGAGCTGTCATTTTAGTTTAGTTAAGAGATTGTGAACAGATTTGGCTAAATTATCTTACTAATAATGTATTTGGTCACGCCACAATGATAACCTGTTTGACTGACAATTGAAATAGAGCTTATACACTGAAGTGGACGATGTCGCGGGCGCAACATTTTCCGTGTGGGAATGTCTATTTCTAATTTGCATAAATAGTCAAAGCTACAAGGACCAAAGCCAAATGTTTCAAATCCCATGTCCAGAAAGTTGTAAGCCAGCAAACACAACTATGTAGTCCGTCCGACATCCGCACGGGCAAAGTGACCTGAATTAATATTTGACCGTCTTGTTTGTGTGTCGTGTTTGGCGTAACAGTTCTTAGCACGAGCTGCTATTGATTATGGTAATGAGATACAGTATCCATACTAATATTATAAATGCGAAAGTGTGTCTGTCTGTCTGTCTGCTACGCTTTCACGGTCCATATGTTCAACCGATTTTGATGACATTTGGTACAGGGGTAGATGGTATCCCCGGGAAAGACATAGGCTACTTTTTATCCCGGATAATTAAAGAGTTCCCGCGGGAATAAAAAAACTGTCTCTTTACCCGATTTTGATGAAATTTGGTACAGGGGTAGATGGTATCCCGAGGAAGTACATATGCTACTTTTTATCCCGGAAAATTTAAGAGTTCTCGCGGGAATCAAAAATCTTAATCCACGCGAACGAAGTCGCGGGAATCATCTAGTTTTATAATAATATGAATAAAATACTATACTAATTTGTAGCTTTCTGTTGTCTTGATGAGCGGATGCTAGATACGATACATACTTTGCTATGTGTAGTTAATTGTGTGTTTACGTCTTACTGGGGGGCTAAGTACTACCATTGCCTAAAGAAGCATTATTTAAAAATAACAGTTGTATGTCACATAGCTTGATATCCCTAAAATAAGGATTATAATTCTAAAGCACGAATTTAAACAATCTTAAAAGAATACGGCTTTAAATAATGGCAGCACCCACGTATCAAGTCTTCTGTCCGTAGGACAATGAAACCGGGGACGGATTACAGTAAGGGTGAAAACACAGACAAAAAATCTTTTTTGCAGACAAAAATTCCACGCTTACATTATATTATATTATGGAGCTTTTCGGACTACCGCGACAGGATAAAACGTTCCTGAAACTGTGTTATTGCTTCTTTATATCTATTAAAACGAGCAAGATGATGAGGATCGGGATTTCTTTTCCGCTAAAAGAAGAGAGTTTTAGTTTTAGTTGCATAAAAAGACTATGAATTCTACACAAATTTTCCAAACTGACCCCGAATCATCTTGCTTACTTTTCGTGAAAGTTAATTGGCCAAACCCATTGAAATAGAATGAATTCTACATCAATGGGCCAAACACAGCATTAGTAAAACCTTTCTCGGTAGGTATTCATTATAGCGGCAATGACCTTCTTGTGTATAGAAGGTCATTGTATAGCGGTCATAAAATAATAAAATACAATACGTTTTATTGTTTTCTGTCTTTAAAAAGTCTACGTCTCAATTACTACGTTTTAAACTACTCAATAAAGTTTTTAACGAAGTAAGCGTAGATACTTTTGTTGCATATTGGGCATTAAAAAGCCAACAAAGCTTACATTTTATAGGGTGCACAATCTTGAATTTTACTATGCATTCAGTTTATGTAGTTCAATAAATTTTTAACTCTACACAATAGTACCTATGGTGCAACGTGACTATTTGCATTTATTGATTTCGCATCGAATTGCGATTGACTTTTTGTTGAAAAATGGATGGAATTGTTTTATCATATAAATCGATGTTTATTGTTATTATACTCGTCTACACTCATCCATATTCATACTTCTATACTAATATTATAAATTAATAAAGTGTGTCTGTCTGTCTGCTACGCTTTCGCGGCTCACCTATTCAGCCAATTTTGATGAAATTTGGTACAGGGATAGGTTGTATCCCGGGTAAGGACATAGGCTTACTTTTATCCCGAAATATTAAAGAGTTCTCGCGGGAATTGAAAAATCTTATTCCAGACGGACGAAGTTGCGGGCATCAGCTAGTGCCTAATATCTTTGGAAATCTACTTTTGTTATCATTATCATCATTATTAATCCCATCACTGGCGAACTGCTACGCGTGAGAGCAGAATGAGAAGGGTTAAGGCTTTTGGCCATAGTCCATCTCGCTGGGCAGGGGCAGATTGGCAGTCTTTACAAACTTTTGCGAACATTATGAATACAGTCTGGGAAAATTAGCCCTAAAGAGGCATTCAGACCAAAAAACTGGCGCAGTTTTGAAAATTGGTACAATAATTATTTTTGTACCAAGTTTCAAAACTAAACCGAAAACAAAACAAAGAGGGGGAGGGGGGGGGGGGGGGGTCACCTCACAGAATAGCTGTAGCAATTTTCAAAACTACACCAAGTTCGATCTGATTTATTTAACATTCCCGGGCTTATAACTCTCAATCATGTATCTGGCGTTACGATGTTCACCTTCACCGTTACAACAAGTGATAGGTATATTATGCATTAGGTACTCGGAAAAGTTACCGCACCGCTTATTACCAATTAATTTAATTTAAAAAAATTATATTGTCAATGACCGAATCATAAGCAAAGATAGCGTATTTGATGCATAGATTTTTAATATGAGATCGAATACGCTATCTTTGGTTGTAAGTAGTGACGAGCAAAATTGACTCAGCTGTCACTGCAATCATTTTAAAAAATATCGGCACAAAATTTCTTTAACTCGCTATCTTTGATTAAACCTAAATCCATCACACGCAGAGCTAAAACATGATAAATTGTGGGTAACCCATACCCCTAACACATAACGGGGATGATTTTTCAATTCGACCCCATTATCTAGCGATTACAAGGGTGGGTCCAGACAGATTTAGGATGTTTTTGCACTCCGTCCTCGCCGACAGGCCCGGTGGGCGTTGCTCCATGATTTATTGACGCCGACGATGGTCGAAGGCCTTTATTTTTTAAGCCTTCGTTTTATTTTAAGTATTTTTTGATCATCAGTCTGCGAGAGTTACGAGTACCTACGTCTATACGGGCCACGGGGATGAAAAATTGACGTCCAGTACGGAAACGGGGGTTTAAACCCTAAGGTTTGAGTGATACGTATCGGTTTTACAAGCGAAATATTTATACCGTGTGAACCACATTTTTTATTACTTTTAAACCCCTTGTCAAGAATTGGAAAAACTACTTGAGTCACTGTTAAAGTTTATCTATACTAATATTATAAAGAGGTAAAGTTTGTGAGTTAGTGACGTTGTAGGGGGTAATCTCTGGATCTACTGAATCGATTTAGAAAATTCTAGTACCCAATAGAATGCCACATTATTTGTCAGTGTCATCTATACTTCTATACTAATATTACAAATGCGAAAGTTTGGATGTATGGATGGAAGTTTGTTACTCAATCACGCCCCAACGGCTGAACGGATCTGGATGAAATTTGGCACAGGACATAGATTATAGTCTGGAATAGCACATATGCTACTTTTTATCCCGGAAAATTAAGGAGTTCCCGCGGGAACCAAAAGCCTCAACCCACGCGGATGGAAACGCGGGCATCAGCTAGTAGGCTATATATTAAGCCGAAAAATTGGGCGGACGAAGTTGCGGGCTTCTGCTAGTATTATATAATTTTGTATATATTATCACGTACTTTGTGGCGAAGGAAATCTCCATGGGGAGACTTGCATATTATTATATCGAGACAAATAATGGGATGTATTTGTCTCGAGATAATATTATGTAGGTAAGCTTTTACATTCTCTTTGTAGCTAATATCAGATGCTAAGAATATAGGATCCATATCCATACTTAATATTATAAATGGGAAAGTGTGTCTGTCTGTCTGCTACGTTTTCACGGCCCACCTGTTCAACCAATTTTGATGAAATTTGGTACAGGGATAGGTTTTATCCCGAGGAAGGACATATGCTACTTTTTATCTCGGAAAATTAAGTAGTTCCCGCGGGAATTGATAAAACTTAGTCCACGCGGACGATGTCCCGGGCATCATCTAGTAAATAATAATAATTGGTCATCTAATTGATGAGCATCAAAGTAAAATGAAAAAATATCAGCAAAGCAGTGAACTAAAGAATTAGCTCAGTAGGTACAACTGGTGAAAGCTTGCAGGAGGAGTGTGGCAGTTGCTACGAAAAAAAGGCTAATGGCCATGCATGCAATCAACTGAACCTATCCGATTAACTTGGTCGAGCCGATGCCACGACCTCGTTACGATACTGTGCAGAGTTTGTGTACTTAAAAAATTCTGATTTTGTAAACTGATATCGGATCAAAAAGGCTCTGTATAGGGTACGTAAGTTGAAACTGCGTAGTTGTCGAGTTTAATTGAGATATACACTGACACATAGACCAAGGCATTTTTTAACCATTTTCCATTTACTAAAAAAATTCTACATCAATGCTTTATTGCTTTTGTTTTCGAGCTCTGTAAGTTATTTATTTGATCTAACAATATACTCACACATTGTAACGATTACGTTGCAATGTGTGAGTATATTGTTAGCATTATTACTGTTTGTCATTAAATCTCATGAAACCGGAAGTATAATATCTGTCAATTTGACTCGTTTCATGTCATTCGATTTAATCTGCGGATACGGACGCCATATTGAAAATAGTATAAATACGAGTGTTTGAACGACGGTAATTCAGTCTTATGCCGGCAGACTCAGCGATTATTGAATACTTTGTGCTCAGATCGCATTTTGATTTAGAGCTTTAGAGTTTAACGATAGCAATCGTGGCCGGATCAAATGAATATTATCTTTAAGTTATCCTACTTTTATCTAATTACATTAAAATAATCTCTTGTGGACCCTCTACACGTTTAACCATTTACTTGTGCAAGTTCCAAATGAGAGTACAGATATATTAAAAGTGTTTCATTAATACCGACTTATGGATTGTCTTTTACAGTGTAGATAAAACACAAAATCTTTCCAACGTACGGCGCACGCAATTTTATAAAAAATATAATAATTGTTCTTACAAGTGTAGTTATTCTAATTTTATGGTTCTATGATCTTATAAAATACCACAGTCAATTAATATTTAAACATGTAGCGCATACGTGCTATAATATTATAACGCTTTTTATTTTAAAGTTTGGTAGATTCGTAGAAGTGACATAACAAGGAGAGAAGTTTATGGGCGTTATCAATTTATCATCAGATTCGCAAATATAGTATGGGCAAGCTAAGCAGAGTCCGTTCTATTTTGATAATACTTTAGGCAAACTTGTGAGCTGAAGTTAGCAAGTTGGGGAGCAGGTGCCGCGCTGAATATATCTGGATATTGACGAAGTGCGGACGTGCACTAAGAAATTGTTAAAGCCAAGTTATACGTACACGCTCATTGCGTTTTCGTTTGAGTATACTTGTTCTGTCATTCTTGCCATTGTAGTATGAGCCGTTTGAGTATTTGTGCTTGTTGGTATTGGAACCCAAGTAAAGTAGAAATATGGTCAGCTTTTGAAAGCTCTCAAATTAACAAAGCTTTGATTAGGGTACTTCTAAACTCGGTCGACTTCTAAGTACGGTAATTCTACTATTATTTATACAGACACCGCGTAATGAAGAGTGAGGAGTAGGTACTGCAGTAACACATCAAAACATAATCAACTAGATAATGCCCGCGACTTCGCCCGCGTGGATTAATTTTTTTATTCCCGGGGGAACTTATTAATTTTCCGAGATGCAAAGCCTATGTCCGTCCCCGGGATGTAACCTACCCATAAAAAAATTCATCAAAATCTCTAAAAATTATGAGCCGTTAAAGCGTAGCAGACAGACAGATACTTTCGCATTTATAATATTAGTATGGCTATTGGATGCAATGCAATTAAACGACCAAAGGTGCAATCATGTAAGGATTGCCGATCAAATCGTTAAAGTTCGGCTTCAAAGTAAAATAAACCATAACAGCATTGAATTAGAGCTTAATTTCGTGTATCCATTCTCATACGTTTTGGGGTATCGTACATACTTAAACGTATGAGAATGGATATACGTTTAAGTATGTATCCTTACATGATTGCACCTCTGGTGGTTGATGAGCTCAAAAATATTGAAGAAATTATCTCGAGGACCTCTCATGATCAACGACCAAAGTAATTTGAGAGATGTCAAATAATATCGTCTCCTCAATGTTCATGACAGCACTGATGATTTGTTATATTTTGGGCTTAACACAAAATTACGCCAGGGCTACTTATTATTTCATTGCATAAACGACGATACGATACGACAATCATGCCTATAGGAAGCAATGCGAAGTCTTGATCTAGGTTCGCTGTTGTTTCTCTGTTTCATTTCATTTTAAAATTCCTTTGGTTGTTTTTAGGGTTCCGTACCAAAATGATAAAATGGAACCCTTATGGTGCGACTTTCTCCGTCTGTCTGTCCGTCTGTCCGTCTGTCCATCTGTCCGTCTGTCCGTCCGTCACACTCGATTATTTCAGTAACTACCGAAGCTATCGACATGAAATTTGGAATAGTTGTGTATATTACTGGCCCAAAGACACTGGAATTAAAAAAAAATGGAAATTATTTTTGTTCTTATTTAAAAAGGGGGGAAAATCGGAGGGTTGAAATTTAAAAGTGAGATAACAGTACTGTGTGGGGTATCATATGAAAGGGTTTACTTTGTGCATTCTAAAACAGATTTTTAATTATTTTTATTTATGATAGTTTTTGATTTATCGGGGAAAATGTCTAAAAAAATACCGTTCCCCCCCTTATCTCCGGAGTTTACCAATCGAAAAATTTGAAATAATTATGGTCAATAGGAATTTACGTATATTTTACAGGAAAACTATAGCTAATGCTCTAACTAGCATAGTTTTTTTGATATTAACAATAAACCTCTACAAACAAAGTTAGTCTTGCGGTTCATTAACAAAGGTAATTATTTATTAATAATGGTATGGAACCCTTCGTGCGCGAGTCCGACTCGCACTTGCCCGGTTTTTTCTTTTATTTCGCGTTCATAAATATTCCATGATATGTATATATAAGCATAAAATATATTATATCGTGTCAACAGCGAGGCAAGGTGATCATTCATCATTAAATTGTGCCCGTTTATATTATTCCAGGACATACGCCGTGTCACTTTAATGTAATATTGTGTGGAACAAAATTGTGTGGAAAAAAATAAAACAATAAGATAAATAACATTATATCTGTCGGCATGGTTTAATTTCAAATTCGAAGTACCCTTTGTTTTTAGAGAAATTAATCCCTAGAAATTAACTGTTTACTTATTTTTAGTAGGCTGGCACTTACCTTATCAGACCTATAGACTGGCAAGTGAAGATCCTGCCTGCGCTTGCCTAGAAAATGCCTATTCAATATTTTAATTTGATCGGTGTTAGGTGACAGGTTGATAGGTGAATTTAGGATTGTTTTGATACAAAGATGCGATTTTAATTTTCTCATATATTTTTGATTTCCAGTTGTTTTTTACTTTTAAATTTAAAAACACTTTTTAGGCAACAGTAGAGTTTTCCCCCAGTTTTCCTATTTTCATCGACATAATGATTTATCGAGAATAAAAGATCATTTTAAATTCATGCGAGGATTTAAACAAAATTTGAAATTCAAACGCATTTGTGAGCTTTTGAATATTTTTCGCCGATGCTAATAGTAATCTTTTAATCCTTATAATACGATTGGGTTAGTTTTGTTGCCGTACTATTTTATTTTTTTAATTGACCCTTGCAGCCGTAGGCTCAGGCGTCTATCGTAGTACATCGAGCACGTTAGCTCGTTTTAATCTTTTGATTCTTGGGGCTGGGTATTTAGATGCTTGGAAAGCCGATCTTTGTGCTTTATGGAGTGTTTCTTTATTTCTTCTTCAACTGTTGGTAGTTCCAGATACTAGTTCAGTGTTGAGTCTGAACCATGGTGCGTTTATTATCGTCTTTAGTATTTTATTTTGGGCTGTTTGGATGCGCATTATGTTGTTTTTACAAGTTGTGCCCCATATGCCGTACAGCCAAATGGGTTTCAAGATTGCACAATAAATTAACAATTTGTTGTTTAGGTTTAACGTAGATTGCCGGCCAAGCAAGCAAGTATGTGTCGGAATCGGGCGTTGAGTTCGTTTCTTTTGTGTTCAATTTCCAAATCAGACGCCGATCAAGGTAGGTTGTTGCCGTATTTGACAAAGTAAAATTTCGATATGTACAATATGAGGAAGGAGACAGAAATAACAGTATAAATAGAAGAATACCAGGTATAGAGGATGGTAAGGATAAAGTTTGTTTCTTGAATAATCTCACCTAGGTTCAAATTTTTTCGGCCAACAACGCAAACGTAATGATGCGACGCTAGCGAAAAATAGAGGGAAATTGCTATGAGTTATGTAATTCGCCGACAATGTTGGCTTGGAGCTGCGCCGCAAAGTGCTAAATTTGCGTCTACTGGATACTTGGAGCGTGATTTAAGCTTGCAGTAGGTGTTCGAAATATTAAGCTATTTATAGCTTATGCCGGTTTAATAGCTTTAGCATTATGCCGTCCGAGCTTTGCTTGCTTGAGCTTTATTGATTTAATTGGTATTATTTTGAATTCTCGCGGGAGCTTAGGGATTAGGTACACCTATCCAGATAAGCTTGGGTAGGTAGGTATATGAAACATTAACTAAACAAACAACGTAATTTCAAGCAAATCGGTTGAGCCGTTTCCGAGAAACCATGAATTTCCACGAAAAGTAAGGGATGATACCTAGATGATATCTATATCGACTAGGGTAGTGAAACCAAAATATCATGCAAATAGTTTCAACTTGGACAGTAAACTTTATCCTAATACAAAATTTCACGCAAATTAGTTGAGCCGGTTCTTAGAAACCATTTTGCTAAATATAAAATTATTATGTTTGGCTTTTGCCATTGGCGTTCGATCAGAGTTGGAGCAGTTACCAGTGTTTAAGTCTGCCTTGTGAAAAGTTGAAAAGTTTTATCAATTTTCATAAACGTAACGAAGCTTTGCCAAATGGTTGTTTGGTAAAAACAACAGTTTTTTGTAATATTCTGTACCTAATTGGTAAGAGAGGTCTGGACCCTTGCCAATTCGGCCATCGATTTATAAGTTTTCTTAATGAACGCATATTATACTTAATATTATTAACGAAGCACTCACAATCTAGGTTTCCGAAAATGTTACAAGCAAGCTAGGCTGTTTCCGCTAGAAGTTTTGTACACTAATTACATAAATTACGTTTCCGTCCTCACTAAAACGCTCAAGCACTGTTACTCTACTTTCTATTTAACTCGTCGAATTATTAATATTATGATTTAAGAAACATTAAAATAGCTCCGTATGAAGTTGAAATACACGTGACAAACTATACTATCGCAGCTGTATTGTTTTTATATTGTTGAAGTTCGTGTTTTAGAATTATAATCCTTATTTTTGGGGACGTCAAGGTACGTGAATATAAACTGTCATTTTAAAATAATACTGCTCTATGCCCGGAATACACGAGGCTAGTTATTTTAAGCTTGAGTAGCAAGCTAGATATGTACTATTGACTCTGAAAACATGTTCCTAGTTTGTGGTCAGAAGAAAAAACACCGGGCACATGAAGTTAGTACACAAGCCAGGATAGTAAAATCTGTGGTGGGGGATGCTTGTAGATCAGAAAAAATAAATCCCATTCAATCAAACTATCCTAGCTTGAGACGCTAGCTTACTAGCTTAGAAATGAAGCTAGTTCTGTATACAAGAAGTAGAGTTACTAACTTGCTAGCTTACTAACACTATCTTGAAAAACTAGCCTCGTGTTCTCCAAGTATATAGATAATAACTAGGTATAGGTTTTATCAATTATTCATGGCCAATGTACGTTGCCAAATAAATTTTCTCCCCAATTTAGTTATATTCCTAATATTACTTTCATTGAACTTGAAACTAATATGGTTTCTGAAATAAAATAACAACATCACAATTTTCTCTTGAACTTGGAGAAAATGAGTTCGCGAACAAGCAGCGTAAAATATAAAAATTGCTTTTCTGACAGTTTACTGAAATTCTGAAAAGCAAGCACGTTGATTTCACGACTAAAATAAGAATTATTGCTTTATTAAACTCATAACAAAAGGTAATTCTTGCAGTACATGCACAGTTAGCAGTTAAGTAACTGCTGACTTTAAGGTAGAAGTTTCTTAAAGATTAATTTGCTATCAGAATATAACGGCGCACCTAGTAAAATAAATAATATATTAACCAACAGGTATTTTTATTTTTCTGATAGATATAAATCTGTAAACTTCAATATTTTCTCAATTTCTTTTCTAAACGACCGTCTATGCTGACTTAAAAGGTGTTGCCAATTAGGTACTTAATGCCTCAATAATGTTTCCAAAAAATGCTTTTAGGCAGAACGTAATAAAGTCTAGGAGTTTAATTATTACATAAGTGAAAATAGTCGATGTACTTGTCTTAAAACCAATCTTCAAAGTCAATTTATAAAGCAGATAATCATTAGGATTTCAAAGCTTTGAGTCTCGACGAACGGTAGAGATGTCGTAAGATTAATCGTTAACGATAATTGGCAGTAAAATATTAGCACCATTAATTGAATCGAGATATCTTCTTCGTAGCAAAACGGAAAGCTTTGCCATTTCGCCAATAACAAATTTTGTTTTGTCCTCCAGGCATCCGCTGCTTTACAAAATTTGAATTCAAACGTGCCTACGGCATGTTGCTAAATGATTCATAAGATTCAATTAATAATTTATGTATTAAAGTACAATACCTTTACTCCATTTAATTCGTCTTTTTTAGGCGTTTTTTTTAATCCACTACAAGTTAGCCCTTGACTGCGATCTCACCTGATGATAAGTGAAGATGGTAGTGGGCTAACCTGTTAGGGGCATGGCAGTTAATTAAACCCATACCCCTATTCGGTCTCTACACGGCATCGTACCGGAACGCTAAATCGCTTGGCGGCACGTCTTTGCCGGTAGGGTGGTAACTAGCCACGACCGAAGCCTCCCACCAGACCAGACCAGGGAAAATTCAGATATTATGAATTCCCGAACTGACCCTGCCGGGGATCGAACCCGGGACCTCCGCCCGTTAAGACAACAGTGCACAACACTGCGCCACGGAGGTCGTCATACAGAGGTTCCGTAGTCAACAACCCTTAACATTATTTTCGCCATGTCTGTCGGCGGCTAAGCTTAGGGGCTGCTAGTACAAGAAAGCTGTAATTTGGCATAGATATACATATTAATCACACTGACAGAGTGCCAAAAAATAAAAGAATGCCTTTAAATTTATGAGTCCTGTCACTTGAAATAAATAAATAATTATTAATATTAAGAAAAAACGCTAATTTTAGTCTTCATGAATTCACTATTCTAAAAAATCTTCTTCGAATCTAATCTACTTTCTTTGTGTAACGAAAACAATCAATGCCAAGTTTGATATCATCTGCGGCTTAACTCGGTGGCTGAGTACTAGAAAGCTGTAATTTGGCATAGATATACATATTAATCACGCTGAGAGAGTGGTAAGTAAACCAAACAATAAAAGAAAACCCTCTAGAAAAATCGTTAATTTTAGTCTTCAGAATTCACTATTCTATTGAATCTTCTTCGAATCTACCTTCTTTGTCTTACGAAAACAATCAATGCCAAGTTTGATAGATGAAAACGGGGAGAGCACGTAGGTAATGCGATTCGTTACCTCGTTCAGGGCGCTTCGGAGAGGCGTGTAGCATTTTAACACTGTGAAACTAGAACACTGGGTGCCAAACTAGGTACTAACTACAGGTAAGGTCTTGCCAAATTTAACAAGCATAATTTAATGTCAGGTGGGTAAGCATATTTTTATCAAATTAATATAAGAATTTGCACCTGAAAGCCTGATTAATCGCAATCGATATTTAATGTGCTTTACGGAAATCACTTCCTACACTATATTATTATCTTAGTTTCTACTCTGTAAAATAAACCTACAGGAAAAATTTAAAATTTCTTACTCTATCCGTTCCCAAGAATTGATCTTACTAGTTACTATAGTTGATAAATAAAGATAAGGTAAGGAAAAGTCATTTTGTACATATAACATTAAGTTATTTCTCATTCTTATTAACAACTAGATGACCGCGACTTCGTCCGCGTGGATTAAGTTTTTTGATTATTCGGGGGAAATCCTTATCTTTCCAGGATAAAAGTAGCCTATGTCCTACCCCGGAATGTAACCTACCCCTGTACCTAATTTTATCAAACTCGGTTTAAAAGAGGAGACATTAAAGCGTAGCAGACGGACAGACAAACACATAGACAGACAGACACACTTTCGCATTTATAATATTAAGTATGGATTTGTAAAATAACATTATTAATATAATTACTTCATAACGTTCCTAGCGCTTTTCTATTGCTCGCTCCTCTTCAATATCAAGACGTATTCAAAGCGGCACCTGCTCCCCAACTTTCAAACTTCGGATCATAAGTTTGACTATAGTTAGTCAAATTTGAAGCGAACGCCTTCACGCCTTATATTTGTGAATCCTTTGATGAAGCTTTCCTTAATCCGTACTTCCAAACTTATCTAATATTATGAATGGGAAACTATGTTTTCTTATTGCTTTATCCTTTAATCGCGCCTCAGCAGAGCAACGGATTAACATGATTTTTTGCATGGGTATAGCTAAGGACTTGGGAGAGTGACGCAGACTATTTTTTCTTCTTTAAAATCAAAGAAATCCTCAGAGATTTTTGAAACCTAAATCTACACAAAATTAAGTATAATATTCCTAATTATATGTTTTACTCACATTTTATTGCTATGCTGTGTTACAGTAGCTTTGTTAAAAAGTTTAAGTAGTAAAAGTTGAATACGTTACAAGCTGTGGCAGGAGCAAAAAAAATCCTATTAGATACCCCCTTAATAATAACGGCATTCTATTGCGTCCCCCAATTTAAAATAACAAGCGGCTACAATGCATAATATACATATTATATAGGTATTATATTGTAACGAGGTCGTGTCATCGGCTCAGGCGAGCTAATTGCAGGGTCGCTTGATTGCATGCACCCGGGTTTTGGACTTTTTCATCCCTTTTTTAGTTGAGGGCGACTATTTCAAACAATCAATAAACTCATTTATTCAATATAGGTACAATTATTGACGTTAAAAATTACTTACTTATAAAACATGATGGTGATAGTCAGTTACGGTATCTTAAAACTAAAGCTACGAGAGTTCCAAACACGCCCAACAAACTCAGTGGGGTTTCTTTTTAATTTTTTTATTATCACCATCTCACAAAATATCATCTTAACTAAGGAACTATTTAATTTGATAACAGCTGTACTTCAGCAACAGAAAGTTAGGCTGGCTATATACGATTAGCGATGGGAGCCCAGTGGTTGAGACTCTCAGCTTTCTATTCGGGTGGTCGGAAGTTAAACCTCGGGGCACACAGCTCTAACTTTGCGTTTTAAGAAATAAAATATCACTTGCTTCAACGGTGAAGGAAAACATCGTGAGAAAATCTCCATGTTCGAGAGTTCTTCATAATGTTTTCAAAGGTGTGTGAAGTCTGCCAATGCGCAATTAGCCAGTTTGGACTATGCTCAAACCCTTAGCATGTAGATAGCCTTAGCAGACAGATTAGATTCCACTTTCGCATTTATAATAGGTATGCATGTGTGAGGTTGGAGGACAAATTTGGCAGAAAATATTCACCGCACATTCGTACATCAGGCTCGCAATGGCGTCTCCATATTGTCTGTTATATATTCGGTAAAACCCATGGACTTCTAACTACAAACCTAGATAAATTATTAGTTCCATGGTCTGTCCTGTATGCCTTTTTCGTCGCTCCTACATAACAAGCTTCACTGTGCAAGCAGCTAAAGTACGCGAACTATTTAGCAATTTTAGTTCAGCAGAATTATGCTTGGAATTTTTTTAACAATGCTGAGCAAAATAAATGAAGAGCAGCATTGTTATTGCTGCAGTTTAAATTTGGCGCTTTTATTAAAATTGAAATGGTTTGAAAGTAGAATAGGTACGCAGATGTAGAATACATACAGTTTTCATTTACCGTAGAAGCTAAAATTGTTTGGTTTATTAGATAGGTACAACCATAGGGTACAACCAGTTCGATTCAATTTAAATGCTCGAGATCCGCATTTTATAATCCTCTTTGAACTCTCAGATTTTCCGGGATTTAAAATAGGTACCGCCTTCAGTGTATTGAGCTATGGATGTAACAACATTTGCCAAGATCAACATATAGTCTAGGAAACGGGGTATTCTGTTGCATGGAGACCCCCGCATTAAATCATCAGTCGATGAAACTTGGCATTATTGTTGGATATATTATTGATTGATCCGTGACAAGGTAACTGAAAGAGAGTCATTCTTTCGCATTTATTAAATTGAGTAAGTAG
The DNA here is from genome assembly GCA_923060345.2 of Erebia aethiops. NCBI lineage: Eukaryota > Metazoa > Arthropoda > Insecta > Lepidoptera > Nymphalidae > Erebia > Erebia aethiops. The sequence continues at coordinate 9,721,609 of OV281083.1, read as the reverse complement.
AGTGTATAATATTATGTTAGATTAAGTGGTGCATTGTTAACTAAAAGAAGCATGTATTAGGTATATAGTAATTCACTAGACTTTAATATCAGCTCACTGAAAGCTTTTCGTTGCATTTCGTGACAATGTCTAGAATAAGCTACGGGTTTTTTTAATAATAATACCGTATATTTAACTCCATTCAGAATGTATTTTATTTCGGCTAGGCCTTTATCTAGACATATTCTGTGTTTTTCATGGAAGTATAATATGAAGGGCCTTCTGAGCTCTAGCGGGCGAATTGCGGCCGTGAATGTTGCATTCGATTCACACGAAATCGCAACTTTTTCACAGTCTAGTCTTTACTTTAGTCAGTTTAGTCTACGCATACATTAAAATATTTTTGTTAGTTAAGTAAGTAGTATAACCGATGACATCTGGTGCTCGATCAAATCCATACAAATGGTAAGTATAGTAATTAACTTTAACGTTACCGATTAGGTAAAAAATCTCCCTATAGGCCTACTGGAATGGTCAAACGCTTGATGACTGACGACACTTTTTAAATTCTATGCAAACGCGATCGAATTGGTAAATAATCTCCCACTAGGCCCGCAGGTATTGTCAGGAAGTCGCAAAATCATCGACACCATTTTACCGTTCGGGGGCTTACGCGGTGCTAGTGTAGAGCGGACATAATGTACTCGTATGTGTTACATCACTAACCGTTGGCGTATTTTTATATCAAACACTTCGAGAATTTTGTTGCTAGCGTCTTTTGATACCCTACAACCTCAAAATGCATTTTGGACGCATAATAGAGGGAAAAGAATACAAACACGACCTAAAAATTTTCAGATTAAATAGCAGCCAAAAGTGAAACTAACAAAAGTTGCACATAGCAAGGCTTACTGATGCCTACAGGATAAAACAAATTTGTCATCAGCAGTGCTCTTTGTTTGCAATACTGCGATTCAATAAATGGCCCTAATATTTTACTGTCAACCATCGTTCTGTGATTAATCTAGTGATATTTAGAGCGATTGTCCTGAACAACGATTTACGTACCTTTGAAAATTTCAATGATTACCTTATATTAATCTTTAAGCTTTATTTCTATTGATGTTCGGCAGCGAGGGGGAAGAGAAATATTCTTGTTCCTTAAAAGCTTTAGTGCCTGAAAAATAGACAGGTTTTTAACCGACTACGGGTTCTCAATTTAGCACGTAGTACCTTTCTTTTTTGTCAATAAAATACGGTTGGCTTAATTAGTTAGGTAAGTATAGACCGTATATTTTAGTATTATTACCTATTCTGTGATATTAGTAAGAATACAATAGAATAGATCGGTGACAATGCAATTTTAGCACATCATTTAAAAATCGGTAACGTAAAAGATATTAAAAAGTATATTCATACCTACCTCAAAAGTCTTTTGCTTATAGTAAGTACTTCATTTCATATATTATTTTTGTAGTAAAGTGAAGTCTGCCAATCCACACTAGGCAAGCATTGTGGACTATGGCCAAACGCTTCTCATTTTGAGAAGAGACTCATGCTCCTTAGTAGGCCAGCGATGAGTTACAATTATGTTGGTGATGAAACCTAACTTTAATGGTTGTCAAGCATGTGAAAGTTTGGATGGATGGATGTATGGATTTATGTTTGTTACTCAATCACGCCAGAACGGCTGAACAGATCTGGATGAAATTTTATACAAGGATAGATTATAGTCTGGAATAGCATATAGGCTACTTTTTATCCTGGAAATTTAGGGAGTTCCCGCGGGAACCAAAAATGCTCAATCCACGCGGACGAAGTCGCGGGCATCAGCTAGTCTAAAATAAGCTTGGGTAAAATAATCCTGTACCAAGGATATGTAGAATGCTAAGTTGAAGAAGCACGAAAATCGACTAGTTATTCCATACATTTCTTTTATGAATAAGCCCCGCCAACGTCTAGCCAGCATCCGATTCTATACAAACAAACGGATACGCCTAGTTTTTGCGTGCTTCGTAAAATATCAGCGTACATAAAGTAAACTTGTGAATCGATGGCCGAATTGGCGCAGGTCCAGACCTCGCTTACCAATACAGAACATTACAAAAATCTGTTGTACCGCCATTTGGCAATCCCCTCGTTGCAAGGGATCACGTAGCCGCTTTATTTAAAAGATTTTTGTATAAAAGCCGGTCGAGCAATGCGACTATTAATTTAACGGTAGAAACGCTCAGTAGCTGGGTACTTTCATCCAAACGTGAAAGAATGGAATACGGAAATTCGCTACTTTAAAACGAAATACCCAAATTGGTAGACGCCAGACGGTTCTTCAGTTGTTTTTTTTTTAATTCTACAAGTAGCCATTGCTGCGACCTAACGTGTATGGCAAGTGGTGAATGATGATGCATGCCAAGATGGTAGCGAGCTCACCAGGTAGAGAGAGTATTTAACAAAAATGCCATATTACCTACATGGCATTTTTGTTAAATACGTATATACCTAGTTCGCGTACGAGTTGAATGCAGAGGAAATGTATGGTGACACATACATTTACTCTGCATTCAACTCGCGCGCGAACTGTACACAAATCAGTTTTTGCATAGAATAGTACTGGAACGCTTAATCGCTTTGCACTACCTTTTTCCTAAACTGCTCACCACACAAGACCATACGCAATTTAGAAATAATAAGTTCCCAAATTGCCCCTGTCGGGGATGGAACCCACTTTTGCGACCGCAGCGCTCACAACTGCGCTAAGGAGGTCGTCAAATTGGCTCTATAAATCGATATGTCCAGGATAATTTCAGCGTTGATCAATTTGATCCTGCCATGTATTACAAGGCCTGTGATACATGTATTTTGCTGTCGCAGTCATTTATGGTTGAATTTATGCGCAATGAGCCAAGTGCTAGTTTTATCTATAACTATGTGATGTTCGCGATTGCAGCCTAGAATTTGTAAGGAACTAGAAATAATAAAAGCTTTTATACTGTGTCATCATCACCGAGTCCTTCAGCTAGATGTGACTTTTATTACCTAGTAGGTATAAAAAACATATACGCAAATTAAAATAGATATTAACGAGCCAACATTTCCGAAGAAAATATATTTTGTACTAGATGATTGCCCGCGGGAACTTTTTAATTTTAATAAAAATAGCTTATGTCCTTCCCCGGGATACAACCAAATCAAATTTTATCGAAATTGGTTGAATATATGGACCGTGAAAGCGTAGCAGACAGACACACTTTCGCATTTATAATATTAGTATGGAAGTATGGATATAAATAAATAAATAGTGGGTTCTACAAGGCACGTAGGCAAGCGCTTTGTCGAAATTTCTGATCACGGATGTAGAAAATCGTTAGAAAATTAGCGTGGCGGGGAGCGAATGCAAATAATGTAGAGGCGCACGTTCCTACTGAGCTGAATAGGAGGAAAACGTGATGCCGTGAAATTTTATAAGTGTCAATAAACTAAAGTAATCTTAATCCATACTAATATTATAAATGCGAAAGTGTTTCTGTCTGTCTGTCTGTCTGTCTGTCTGCTACGCTTTCCCTTCCCATCTTTTCAACCGATTTTGCTGAAATTTGGTACAGGGGTAGATGGTATCCCGGGGAAGGACATAGGCTACTTTATATCCCGGAAATTTAAAGAGTTCCCGCGGGAATCAAAAAAAACTGTCTCTTCATCCGATTTTGATAAAATTTGGTAGAAGGGTAGGTGGTATCCCGGGGAAGGATATAGGCTACTTTATATCCCGGAAATTTAAAGAGTTCCCGCGGGAATCAAAAATCTTAATCCACGCGGACGAAGTCGCGGGAATCATCTAGTAATATTATAAATGTGAAAGTTTTGATGGATGTATGGATGGATGTATGGATGTTTGTTACTCAATCACGCGCCAACGGATGAACGGATCTCGCTGAAATTTGGCACAGAGATGGATTATAGTCTGGAATAGCACATAGGCTACTTTTTATTACGGGAAATTAAAGAGTTCCCGCGGGAACCAAAAAAACCTCAAACCACGCAGGCGAAGTCGCGGGCAGTAGCTAGTCCATTATATAATTTTTACCTAAGTTTCTCTAGGTCAGTCTTTTTTTCAAATCCCTTTTTCTTGAGTCCTACGAATATTAAGTTGACCCGCTTTGCACGGATGAGCTTACCATACGTACTGTTTAAAACATTTTTCATATAACCTCATTCATTTGTTGGAAACAGTGTCCGCTTCTACAATAATCTCCCAGAAAACATGTTGAAGATGTCTCCGAATAAGTTCAAAGATAATGTAAAACATAAACTCATTGAAAAATCTTATTACCTTGTACCTAAAGGATTACTTAAACGACAAGGAAGCTTGGCAATGATTTGCTCTAATGGTTCTGATAGTTCCTTAGGTAAGATGTTTTGTGAGATGGTGATAATAATTTTTAAAAAAACCCGGCTGAGTTTGTTGTGGGTTCTTCTCAGACCAGGGCGCGTTTGGAACCCTCGTAGCTTCGTAGCCTCGTAGCGTAGATGAGATGTATCGTTCAATCCGGAATATAGAAGTACTGACTTTCCGACTTCCGTAAATGGAAAGAAAATACGGAAATAAATTCGAAACGCTGAAGATATTTTGGTTAGCTAATTAAGGTGAGCGGTAGAACGGAGAGAAGTAGAAATTGTTTTCGTAAATGTTGCACAGGAAACGAGCGAGAAATGTAATAAATAATTTTGCTCTTTCTTAAAACTTTTTCAAAAGAGCTTGTTAATATTTTCTTATTTAACCTGTGCTGGTATAAAAGGTGTTTTTATTATTGGCTCAGTGCTCTACTTTGTACCTACATAGATCTATTTGCCTATCTAAATAATGTACCTAAAATTAACTAACTGACGAACTGCTGATGTAGGTAATTTGTCACACAGATAGATTATAGTCTGGAATATTAAAGAGTTCCCGCGGGAGCAATATAACACAATTAACGCAGACGAAGCCGAGGGGATCAGCTAGTATGACATAAAATTAGGGGTTAAAACTAAAACATTTCACAAGTCCACGTTCAGTAACACTCTAAAATCTAGTCGAGTAAGGAAAAACTAAGCCAGCTCACAAGTAGACAAGGGCTCTACAAGTCTACATATAAACGTCACCGCGGGGGCACTTGTCCGTCACTCACGCGTTTTTACGATGTCGTAATACAACCCGATGTCTTGTCCCAATTTATCTTTCTCCCCTCATTAAAGGCAGAGTGCATTTATTTATTTATGTTATTTCATTTATTATTTACTAGATAATGCCCGCGACTTCGTTCGCGTGGATTAAGATTGTTTAAATCCCGGACGAACTTCTTAATTTTCCGGGATAAAAATTTGTCCTTCCCCGGGATTTAATCTACCTCCGTACCAAATTTCATCAAAATCATCTGAAAAGATGGTCCGTTAAAGCGTAGTAGACAGAGACAGACACAATTTCGCATTTATAATATTAGTATGGATTTACGATATAATATTGAAGGCTGCCTTTTGGCTTCGGACTGAGCTTAAGCGTTTATAAAATGATTTTGCATGGTAATGTTTGCCTTTTTGTCATTTGCGTTTCCAACCAACCGTAAAGTACCTATATTTTTCAGGAGTAGGTTCGATAATACGTCACCGTATGGGATTTGACCTACAACCTTTAACATTTATTGAGATTTACAGCTTTTGCAAAAATATAAAAAGTTATACCAGACCGGGATTCTTACCTATACCTTTACTCTATATCCTAAAAATGGTATTGATTCGGTGGATATTTACAGGTAGTGTGAAGTTATATACCTACTGTTATAATATTTAAATGGGCACGCTAAGTACGCACTTAAACAAGCTATAAATAGTCATTACTTATACTAAATAAAGAATTTCACAACAACATTATGCAACGTAATAAAATGTAATTTCACAGAGACACTAAAAATGTAACGAAGTAAAAAATATGGTAATGACCGAGATTTTGAGGGGCTTCCCTTAAGTCTTTTAAATCCGTAATTCTGAAATAAGGTTGTATAATATTCATGTGAAAAAATGCGGAAATTTTGTGTCGCATCTTTTAAATACAGACTGGTTAATATACACAGCTATGCCTGCGATCTAGACTATTTTATCACCTTATCTTAGCGACGACAAGCAACACTTTAATTTTATTCATCCATACTAATATTATAAACACGAAAGTGTGTCTCTCTGTCCGTCTCTCTCTCTGTCTGTTTGCTACGCTTCACGGCCCTTCTGTACAGCCAATTTTGTACATGACAGCAGAAAATATATTAAATTGTTCACGCGGAGTTCTAGGTTGACACCGCGTCTGAATACTACATATTTTATCGTATTCGACACGCATTATGTTCATACTGTAATGTTCACATGAACAAACTTGTCTCTCGTATAAAAAATTTATCTAATAGCCGCTTTGTGAATGTAGCCTAAGACTAATTTTTATCACGGAAAATCAAACCGATCCCGAGGCAATCAAAAAACCTTAATCCACACGGACGATGTCGCAGGCAACGCGAAAGTGAACATATTATATACAAACGAATGTTTTTCAAGTCATGTTTAAGCTACACGGTATAGTTTAATTTTTGTACGTCGAAATAATTCAACGTTGTTTCGAATTGACAATTTTCCGGTGCGAATCTCCAATGCCAGATATAAATATTAGATCGGGTCCCAAAAATTCGAACAATACCGTATGAAAGGTTCCGCCCTGCAGCGACATAAAGCGAAGCTGTCTGCGGGTCTGTCAATTATTCAGTGCGGGGACACCTGATGGTTCGCTCGATAAAAGGTGTGGATTGATTTTCTTTGCATGCGACCAATTTAATCCATAAAAAAAGTATGCGGCATATGTTACAGATCGCGCTTCCATCAATTGAGCACGCTAGTTCATGAGGTTACGTAATTTTTGCATAGATGTCATTATGTTTACATATGATTTTCACCAATAAATAAAAGTTGGCGGTGTTTCAATCCCGTGCCTCAGAGATCATGTCATGGTTCCATCGGGCCTGACGAAAATTTGACGATGACGAAGATATTTATTAATTACTAGCAGATGCCCGCCACTTCGTCCGTGTGAAATAAGTTTTTTAAATTCTATTTTTTATCCTAGCCATAAAGTTCCATTTCAATTATATATAGCCTATGACACACACAAATAATGTGGCTTTCTATTGGAACCAGAATTTTCAAAATCGATTCAGTAGATCCAGAGATTAACCCCTACAACTTCACAAACTTTACCTTTTTATATATTATCCCAATAAAACTTCTATCATTATTAGATTAATGGAAAGGGTCACAACCCTCAGTAATGAGGAATACGACGCAGAGAGAGATAATAGTAATGACAGATAACAGATTTAATGCAGCTATGTTTTAACGGCTTACCTTTTCAACAGATTTTGATGAAAGGTATAGAGATATTAAATATGTTGTATCCCGGGGAAGGACACAATATTCTGTTTATCTCGGAAAATTAAGGATATCCCGCGGGAATTATAAAAAATCCACGCGGACGAAGTCGCGGGCATCCTCTGGTTAATTTTATTATTTAATTTTGAGCATAATTTTTACAAATAATAGGTAGGTTGTAAATTACCACATTTCATCGCTATTAATGCTTTGAACAATCCAAATCCAACTCAACGGAGACGGGTCGTATTTTCGGTTAGACCCATTTTATTACAATGGTATAAATTATTCGTTCGTTTGCCATTGTGTTTATACAACGGCGTTCGTGCAATAAATCCAGGGAGTCAACATTTCAAATGTTGTTAGTTTGCACCTCTGTTCATATAATAAAGCAATTTTTCTAAGCAGTCATAGGGTTGAGCTTTTGGCATACTTTCCACGAGAAATGTATTGCAAAGGGGTGTTCTTAAGCTAATAGCACGGGCTTTATTTCATACTAGCAGATGCCCGCGACTTTATCCGCGTGAAATAAGTTTTTTAAATTCCCACGGGAACTCCCTAATTTTTCGGATTTCAATATATTATAGCCAATGAGACTTACAAATAATGTGGCTTTCTATTGGTACCAGTTTTTTCAAAATCGGTTCAGTAGGTCCAGAGATTACCCCCCTACAACCTCACAAACTCACAAAGTTTACCTCTTTATAATATTATTATAGATAACACATCAAACAATTTTTCCCGAGCAAAATAAAAAAAAGGAAGGGGATCACTTGTGTAGATATTTATAGTTACACATCTCTCGCTACGCATCCTTGCATTTGCAAAGGTATAAGGTCGCCTAACTGTTAGACTATTGACTTTATACCGATTAGGTATTAAAAAACGTATTAAAAGTATTAAAGCATTACTATACAATTGATTACTAATTATATTATTTCATACGATTACCGGGAATCGTATTGGTCTATTTGAATTTGTTCCGAACTGCTTCCGGTTAAAATGTACATCCGTGTTTGTGTATACTGAAAGCCGAACGTTATTACGGCACTCTATACGGTAACACATGTACAGGGCATAAATTTAGTCCTGCACGTTAAAATTAGAACTGTAAGCCTCGCACGGAGAAATATGTGCTTTTAAAATTTATATCGCGCCATTATATTTGTTCACGCCCATGGAAAAACGATTGTTTTTTGTTTTAACTAGTGCATTAACGTAACTTTGGACAAATAAAAGAGGATAACCAATGAAATTAAAAATCTGTATGTAAAAGGAGACCCGGGCCATATTGTAGAATTCATCATTTTATGAAGTACAGAAATCATTGGAGAGACCTAACAACCAATGAAAAACTGGTTTTGCAACGCGTTGGAAATATATAAAAATAAAGTTTTAGTTGAAAGTCTTAATATTAGTCGTTTTAATTCACTTTGCAAACTGAAATGTTAGGTCGTCGTGCGACGTACTGAAAACGTAGCCTTTTTATCTTCCACTATTGATGATGGCCGTGACTTATCGTCGTGGATTTAAGTTTTTGAAATTCCCGTGGGAACTCTTTGATTTTCCAGACTAAAAATTAGCCTGTCTTTATGAAGGAAAAAGAAGTTTATTTCGCTATAATCTGCTTTAATACACGATTGCTTTTTAACCGACTTCCAAAAAAGGAGGCTGTTCTCAATTCGGCGCGTTTTTTTAAAATGTATGTCGGTGCATATATCCGTGTTTTCTGAACAGATTTGAATCTCGAGGTGGTCCCATAAAAAATTCTGACTCCAAATCCTCAACCCTGACACTAAAAAGTTAAAAATAAAAATTCTTTCCAAAAAACCGACTATGTTGAAGTCGGGCGGGAATAACAAGCATAAACAAAGTTGACGCATCAGGCTCTCCCGACTTCAACATAGTGGGTAGAAATCAAAATTATTTTTTACTTTACGTTGGAAGTTGGTTTTTGTAAAGAATTTTTATACAATCGTATATTGTCGAGTGTTGACTCGAAAAAATTTTCAAAAAAAAAAAACCGACTTCAAAAACCACAAACACTAAAAAGTAAAAAAATAATTTAATTTGTTATGTATACAAGAGTTAATGTAGTTCTATAATAACATTTTTTGGAGTCGGTACCAATTAGCCGCATGAACCGTCTACCTACTCTTCATTGTATTGTTGACGTGACTCCACATTGGCACCGACTCCAAAAAATGTTATTATAGAACTACATTAACTCTTGTATACATAACAAATTAAATTATTTTTTTACTTTTTAGTGTTTGTGGTTTTTGAAGTCGGTTTTTTTTTTTTTTGAAAATTTTTTATTTCACAATTTTTAGTGGCCCCACTGTTATAAAATACAGGATGTAACCAGAACGCTAGTAAAAACTTAGCGTTATTAAGAATAACGTCGTTTTCGTTGACTTGTCTAACTTAGACAAGTCAAGTACAAAGTCCATATGATACCCCACTTGGTATAGTTATCCTACTTTGAAATTTCAAACCCCTGATTTTCCCCACTTTTTTAATTAAACTAAAAATAATTTTAAATTTTTTTGATTTCCATGATATTGGGCCACTTTTATATACAACTATTCCAAATTTCATGTCAATAGTTAATAGTTACTGAAATAATCGACTGTGACAGACGGAAAGAGAAAGTAATAAGGGTTCCATTTTTACCATTTTGGTACGGAACCCTAAAAAAAAAAGATATGCTATTCATGGTTAAAACATACTGTTTACAACACTATCACACTGATCGCGAGCAATTTACTCTTATCCATTGAGGAGTTCCGTTCTCCATCTCCGGAGATATTCATCAGATCTTCACCAAATTAAAATGGGACCACCTCTGAAGTATGACCTACCAAACAAAAAAAGAATTATCAAAATCGGTTCATAATTGGCGGAGAAATCGCGTAACAAACATACAAAAAAAAAAAAAACATACGCGCCGAATTGAGAACCTCCTCCTTTTTTGGAAGTCGGTTAACAATATACGATTGTATAAAAATTCTTCAAATTCAAATCTCCTGAAGATGCTCCGGTATCGGAGTTAAACGTACTTTAAAAATAATTTGGAAGATTTCTGTGGTGTGGTGAATATTTAAAAAAAAGAGAGTAGTACCTCAAGTAATTATTTATGAAATAAACTGGTCCACGTCACACCTGCTCTACGTTTTCGGGATAAAGCGGATTTGCCGTGTCGTTGCAACAATTGTGTGAATGTTTTTTGTACGGGGGAACATTGTGCTGGAATTCTGTTAATTTAGTAGAAAATGGCGTTGATGCTACGAAACAAGGAATGCAAATTCGTTGATGTAATTGTTATTTAAGCTTTTTATAAAATGTGTAGTAACTGAATTCAGTGAGTTTGTGAGCTACAATAACTATGCTATTAATTTGTCTCAAAAATTTTATCATGCAGAATGAAGTTATTCGGTTGTAGCTTTATTTGATATATTATTATTATTATAATTAGGTAGATAGATTCTAAAATATATAATTTTATACAGGGGCTTTTTATAATAAGCTATGTAGGAAAAGTACTTATAATTGAAGATAATATGTTAAATTTCACTCAAAGGAAACATTCTTTAATTTCACACCTGTGTTTTTAGGGTCGCGTATTTATGCTACTACAACAGCTTAGCATCTTGATTTAAATCTCACCTAGGTGGCGAGATGTAGCGGGCTAAACTGTTAGGGGTATGCCAGTTTTGTCTGGTGGGAGGCTTCGGCCGTGGCTAGTTACCACCCTACCGGCAAAGACGTGCCGCCAAGCGATTTAGCGTTCCGGTACGATGCCGTGTAGAAACCGAAGGGGTATGGGTTTAATATAACTGCCATGCCCCTAACAGGTTAGCCCGCTACCATCTTAGACTGCATCATCACTTACCATCAGGTGAGATCGCAGTCAAGGGCTAGCTTGTAGTGGATTAAAAAATAAAAAAAAGTTACATTAAACCTGGCTCTGACGTCCCCAGTCCCCCCCCGGGTTGCTGTGACTGATACCGCACGGCATAATCTTGATGGTATCCCCGCTTTGTGGTAGGATTCTATCTCGGATCCGCCTGGCTAGCGACCACACTCCAGTCGTAATCAGCCGCAAAGCATTCCATGCGTTCCGGCTGCGAGCTGGAGAGCCAGTCCCCCCCCCCCTCGAATAGTGCAATGTGGGTGGTCTTTGGGTCCGTAGTGGGGCAGAAGTCCTTCTCGCTTGCGTAGGCGTGATATATTGGCGCGGGGTCCAGGGAGACCCGATGAAACGGTTGTCCGCTGGCCGCCCGTCGGTCCGTAGGGGACCCGAACCTAGGATGTCCCGTCTTAGGAGGCTGTCCCGCCACCGACGAAAAAAGCCCGGTGAATGACTGTCATTTTCCAGGCAGTGGTAGCTAGCCACGGCCAAAGCCTCCCACCAGATCAGATAAGAGAATTTAGAAATTATGAATTTCCAAATCGAACCCCAGACCCACACAAAACGCTATTGTATTCATAGGTACTGTAGACCTATACGGTACATAGCACATTTTTTCAAAACAAAGAAGTGCTTTAAAATTCTATAATCTACTATACCGATTGAGAATTTCTGAGGCCTCTTCGCTCTGTGAAAATCTCATATTAATTTCAGTAAACTAGTTTTGGTTTATTTTTGTAATTTCTAGGTCATGAAAGCCTTGTGGTATACTGCAGTAGGGTATTTCAAAAGGAACCTGGCTAGTGCATACAAAGAATATGAAATAATTTAAATGTATTTTTAACAAAACTAAATTAAGTAGGTTACTTTAGTATTAATGCGTTTTAATTCGTAAAGTAATTTCAATTTACTAATTGCACGTTTGGTTTAGATAATAATTCATTAAATTTATTATTGGAATATTTAGTTTCTTTGAATTGAAACGGTGGTGAGAGAACAGGTTTTATCAGATCTTTATTTATACCTACCCTACGTAATAATATTATTACCACTCAGTATAAAATTTGTCCGAGGAAACTGAAAACTACGAAAATCCTTTATTTTTTGGGAATTATAAAGGCTTAATTTTGAATCTGTTTTTTAATTTGCATTAAAGTCTAAAAAAATACTTCACACGTTATCGATCGAGCCATGCAGGGAGTTGTGGTAAAACTGCCACTTTATATGAATGGCCTGATGCTTACTCTGAGTTTTTACATTGCAAATTCGATTGATCGTATTGAGCGTTCGATCACATTAGCGTTAAAGTAAAATGAACCTTAACTGCTTTGGTTTAGAGCTCATTTCACCATTTCGTGTATTTATTCACATACCTACTGAATTTGTGACTTTAAAGCAATAGCTTTTGGGGTCATTTTACTTTGACGCCAATGTGATCGAACGTTCAATACGATCAATCGAATTTGCAATGTAAAAACTCAGTAAGCACACTGTTGTATAATTTGTCTCCGCTATACAACATAATCGTATTCCCAAAAGTTTGTATTCTGTGCTTAGGGCACAGATGAAATAGGTAATTTAGTGGCTTTGTAACTTAGGGCCTCAAAGACCCCGTAACTTATCTAGTTAGCTTACGATGTGACGTGAGCGATGTACAATAATTTATGTCATTAGAGTATGTGTGAAGTAAGTTTTGTCAATTTTATATTTTTATTTATTTAATCGTATGGCGTTTGGTACATGATAAGCGTTTTTATAAAAAGAACGCTTATTTCGCCTGCAAGTTCGTCGCTCGTTTAGCACCACCCAGGGGACACGTGCAGGGAGGTAGAAGGTACAGGTAGCTCCTGCGGACGTGAGCGACGGAGCATCCCCCAAATTTTATATTGTAGCACAGTAAAGTAATTGAAGTGCCACGTTTTTTTTACTTCACCATCAAAGTTTACGTGGGCGAATACTTATTTAATATATTTCAGTAATTTGATCTAAATTTCTTGAAAGAAAAATTATACATGCAACCATAGTTATAAAATATCAAGAGGGAAAATAAAATTATTCTCAAATACTAGAAAAAAAGAAAATACAAAAACAAAAGTTATTTCACTGTCAAACAGTAAATATGGAACTGTTTCATTCGTGTTTATTCTGTTCGCTGTTACTCTTTCTTATTTGTAATGCTGGACAGTTGACTGACGTCGTAATGGCGTCTAGCCCTTTTGATGTGGGTTCCCTTTTTACAGAATGCATGTATTATATTATTATTCTGTATATTAAATGGAAAAAGGTACGGTAAATACATTTGATCAAATATTGAAGTATTTTAAATATTACCACAGAGTAAGTAATTGATATTACATAAAGATTCCTGCTACTTCGTCCGCGTGGATTTAGATTTTTAAAAGTTCTTTATGATATTCCAATTTTTCAGGCTATAAATATCATTCTCCAGGTCTTAAAATAATGCAAAGAATAATGTCAATCCGTTGCTGCGTGCGTGATTGGAGGAAAAACCAGCAAAAACACACTGTCTCATTTATGAATATATTCTGATAATAGAATAAGTATAGGTATAAAAAAGTAGTGTTAATGATGATTTTAGCTACAAAAGAATATTCTGTAAATATTAGCCTAAACCTGACTTGCACTACACTGCCTAAACTGATAGTAGGTATAATTCATTTGCCAAAAAGTGATAACATTAAAATATTTAACTAAATTAATTGAAGTATCTGTTAGCACCGCTCGATGACTACAGATGGCGCTGGCGTGAGGCGGCAAAGCAGTCGTTACGAGTGGTTTCCGCCAATCAGAGAAGTTCCCTGCTATAGAATATTACATTATAGCAACTTCAGAGTCTTTAACCATTCGGTGCTCTGCATTGCCTTGAGTAACAAGTGTCAAGAAACTAGACCTATCTTTACCTTGGTTGCGAGTGGTTAAGGATCTAGTTGTTGTTATATTGTTACCTTACAATTAACTTAATATATTTAATATGTTCTTATGTTTCTTCCTAAATAAATGACCAAGTCTGTGTGTTACATAATATGTAATATCACAATATTATTGTGAGTTTGCATCTTAAAAACCTTATCCATCACCATACGCAAGTAGGCCTTTAACATATCTTTGTGCACGTGGGCATAGATGGTGGTTTCTAGTTCTTGTTCGTTTAAAAATTCACGCTTTCGCGCTGATGATGGATGGATTCCACCACCAAAAATCGCGCAATGTCGTCACAAAACACTATGGGGCTATTGCAACTCTGCCTTTTGCTATTTTTTGATAGTCAAACAGTGAAATCGTCCATAAAAAAGTATAATACAAATTAATTTCAATAATCCCACCAGCGACCTTAACTCCACATTCTCAATCTAAGCTCAAGCTATTCTATTCGGGTGAAAGAATACCCACAAGAGGAAAAGATACCATCAATTTTCCTAATACAGTGGGTAACTTGAAAACTATAAACAAGTAGGAGTAAAACTTAGATAGTTGGGTAGTGCGGTCGCTCAAAGTTAACAAGTACAGTAACTTATTGTTATAGGTAGAGGGGAACTTCGTAATGTTTAACATGCTTGAGCCTTTATTGGATTTTAGCGGTAGGTTTAATTTATTATTCGATTTTATTAATCATTTAGGGCCGCTTGTACAAGGATTTTAAACTAATTTAGTTAAAATTTGTAATGCTGTCCCTTTTTGGTACACGTATATTGTTGCTGCGAAAAAGGAACAGCATTAAAATATTTAACCAAATCAATTTAAGAGTCCCTTGTGTAAGTGAGCCTTAGGATGCGATGTTTTAATACACGATGCGCTCTGCAGTCTAAGGTGTTACATTTAATACAGTTCCTTCTCTATGCTGCCGTAAAATATCGTTTGTTTTGTTTTACGACCATCACGAGGTGTTGTACTAGCTGGAATTTAGTTCAGGATATTTCATTGCTTAGACAGCATTTTTTTTTCTGGATGAGGAGGAAAAAATCCCTACGGACTTTTGCCTGGGTGTGTCCGGCTTACACGGACTAAAATAACCTCCCCTTGTCTGCAAGATCAGCATGGAACCGATTTACATTTCTTCATGCTGACCCTCAAGTTGTTCTCTCTTCCTTTTTCCATGCCACTTGTCCTCACTTGACATCATGCGACTGATTAAGGTTTGGGCATCCACATACTCGCTTGTGCCTTGTGCTGCTAGTCTTAGCTCCGTGCAACACGGACATTCAATAATCGCACGTCTAGGGGTGTCCTCCTCTCCATAGAAGTTGCAATTTTCGCTTGGCACTTTCCCTATTGCAAACAGGTAGGTTAAATACCCCGTGGCCGCTAAATGCCTGTGTCAGCCAGCGGTCTACTTCCCCATGCTTCATCTAGCTAGACAGCAAAAAAAATTAAATGGGTAATTGAAGGCACGGGGTAGCAATAAGTCGTATTATCGATTTTTTTTAAATCACTTAGTAGGTTATGATACAGCATGATTGCTAAGGTGGAGCGCATATCTTCTTAGAAAATATACTTACCTAAATACTAATTTTATAAAAATAAATGATATGGAAAGCGGTGTTAGTCTATTAGGAGGACCCTGGCCCTATTAAGAGGACCCGTTGTTTGATGCCCAGACACGCACCTCAAATTTTATGGAGCTCAATTGATTACATTTCACACACTGAGAGCAGACTTGACTCAGAAGTGGGACAGCAATGAGTTGATTATAATGATGATAAAACCATTTAGTACTAAAAATAAAAACATTTTCTTGCTCTTGGTTTAATAGAGTCCTAAATGAATGATAGTTTAGTGTTACCCTAGAAATGAGTTAATTTTAATGAACGTTATTTCCAAAGCGTAGCTTTATCAGATCTGTTCTATTATAAAACGTTCTCTGTATTTAAAGTTAGATGTAGCTTCCGCCAGACTGAAACTTTTTAATCAAGATACCTCTTTTAAAAGAGCACAGCAAACGAAAGTTCTGCTTGAAATAATTTAACAAAGGCTTTTCGTATAGGGAACCGTTAGTTTTCTGGGAATGTTTGACGTTAGATCTCGAGTTTAAAAGACGTCGATTTTATGAATTTCATGAATTTCTATCTACAATAAATACTTTATTTTTAATCATACATGAATTGAATTCCATTTAGTGAAGAAGAACTAGTTTGAATTTATAAACTGCAGAACATTTTCAGAGCAAATATATCAATATTTAATATCATCTCAACGTCTTTGATGAGATATTATTATAAATATTATTATTATTATAAAAATTAATGAATTGGTTTTAGGCTCGATAATATTTTGCCATATCCTTGTTTCAGTTTCTATCAATTACTTATAGTAAAGTATGGCCGTTACTTTATCCGCTTAGATTTAGATATTTTAAATCCCATGATTTTAAAGACTATAGTTTCTTCAACAATGGGTAGACCATGAAACGTAGCATATAGACTTACATTTTTTTATTTTAAATCCGCTACAAGTTAGCCCTTGACTGTGATCTCACCAAATGGTAAGTGATGATGCAGTCTAAGATGGTAGCGGGCTAACCTGTTAAAGGCATGGTTACATTAAACCCATACCCCTATTCGGTTTCTACACGGCATCGCACCGAAACGCTAAATCGCTTGGCGGAACGTCTTTGCCAGTAGGGTGGTAACTAGCCACGACCGAAGCCTCCCTCCAGGCAAACATACAGACCTACTTTCGCACTTACAATAATAATACGGGTTTTTTAATAAGTATTATAAGTATGGATTTACATATTATTTTGGCTTATCAATACCTGTAGAAGCGTGACATTTTTCATAATTGTTCTTATTCCAAGACCTTTCAATTCCGCTACGTACTACGAATGTACCTACTACGACGTAGCTCTAATGTCAAGTTTGAAAGAAGGAGCTCTCGAGAGCTCTCCGGCGAGAACCTCATTATTCCCAACCACGGGCCCTTTGTATGGCGAAATAAGGTTCTTTTAAAAAACTCACATCCATCCCACGAACAATAAAAAGATTTTTATCTATGACATTGTGTTTTGTAATTGGCATCCAGTGCGGCAGCCTTTTATGAAGGAAAATCCAAAACGTAGTTTCTAGGTTAGGTAAAGAGGGTGTGTAAATATTTTTACAGTATTTTTTGTAACTAAACGGCCTCTGAACCACGAACGGCGCAGTGTTAAGGGCCGTAATCTACAAACAAGGCAGGTGGCGGGGTCAATTTGGAAATTTATAATTTGAACAGTTAAAAAATTAATGATAACCAAATTGGTTATCATGGCGATGAAAACATCGCGGATAAACCTGCATGCCTGAGAGTTCTCCATAGTGTTCATAAAGATGTCCGTACACTTAGAATGCGAAGGTTCAGGTCATATGCTACCACGCTGGACTACCCACCGCCTTACCCATTTAACTTTAATTACGTTTAAAACCGCAAAATTTGTCTGGCGATTTGCAGGTATTATTGAAATTACTCAATAAATACGTGATTAAAATTTCAGATTGCCAAAAGTATATTTTTTGGGAATTTTAATAAAATATTTTTGAAGCAAACGCTCTACCGGACTTCCGGACTGGATTCGCCAGTTGACGAAATTATATTTTTTCACAATTTCAGTTTGCCTAAAGGACCTTCCCGAAATTCGGCGCTAGCTCTTGTACCACATCGCCCCGCTGTCGCCGTCGCTCGGCCGTCGCTAGTTTCGTGTTCGCCCAAGAGGAGACCCATGTGCGCAGTCCGGCGATGGATTGAGATGACAATGATGTCATTAAAAGTAACGTTAATTAGTTACATCTCAAATAGATTGCTGAAGACCAATTTGAAATATAACTAAGTTAGGGAAAATTTTCAAATGTAAATAAATCGTGTTCTAATTTCGTCCTGATATTTTAATAAAAAATGTACAAAAGCGTTATTTATGAAGAAAAGCGGGCCTTATAAATCTTTACCGCGTAATTAAAACGTCCATCTTATATTGCTTGAATAATTTTTCATTAGAGATATTGTTACAAGCCTAATGAAAATTGAATACAATTTTCTGAAAGTACGAGAAAATTCTAAAAAAGCTCGAAACTATATTATTTTTAATAATAATACTAAGAATATTACCTATTAGTAGTTTTGTACTATACGTACTTAAAAAGTGTTTGGTAATAGCACAGAATAGGTGATGTAATAGGCAGATAATATTTTGGCTTCTGACCTCTACGATTTTCCACCCACATCTCTCCTTTGCCTCCTTTGCCACGAAGGAAAGCTCCCTGCATGGCAAATGAGGTCTGTGCAGATCTTCTTCCACTCAGTGCATCCATCTATTTCGCGGTCTTTCTTTGGGTTGTTTCTGTTGTGGTGTCCATTTGAAGGTTTGATAGGCGAGATCGCAGTCAAGGGCTTACTTGTAGTGGATTAAAAAAAATTTTTTTTTTCATAGCAAACCATAAATGCTTGGCTCTAATTTTTGATAGCCACTAAGTTAAGGGCTGCTGTTCATTGAACCATGAGAAGGTAACGGAAAAATAGCAGCTTAATTGTGCAGCTATTCGAACACCCGTTGAAAATGTGTGCAAACGACGGAAAAGTTGTAGTTTATTAGGCATGTTGTTTTAATGCCACCGAGCATGTTGATCTGCAATCTGCATGCAAAATATAAATATAATTTATTCGTTAATTTAAGATAAGATAAGATAAGATATTTATTTATTGCAAAAATACACGTGAAAGGGTCTTACAAAATTTTGGGACACAGTGTACTACCATATATGGCGTGCAATTATTAGCATTTGGAATGAAATATCATTATTCATTCATAACATAATATTATTATAATTAAATTGAATGCGTGTTGCAAAGCTGCTTTCATAAATAAAATTTAATTACTAAAGTTTTTGAATAAATTTTTTTTTTAATGAAATTAGTTGTATGGTATACTTGAGGAAAGTTCCACTACGAATTTTTAGATAAATTTAGATTGAAACTAGCTCTTAGGATGAACGACGGAGTCGTTTGAACACTATAGGGGCCGTGATCACTTTGTAAAATAGACGTCCAAAAAGTGTAACAATCCATACTTAATATATTATAAATGCGAAAGTGTGTCAGTCTGTCTGTCTGTCTGCTACGCTTTCACGGCCCATCTGCTCAACCGGTTTGGATGGAATTTGGTACAGGTTGTATCCCGGGGACGGACATAGGCTACTTTTTATCCCGGAAAATTTAAGAGTTCCCGAGGGTATCAAAACAATCTTAATCCACGCGGACGAAGTCACGGGAATCATCTAGTTTTTAATAAATATACTTTGACTTTCACTTTGAATGATATTAGTTCGTCGTCCTTGCCTCAACTGATGAACGTCTCTTGTTAGACGAAGGTGTTCTGCATGGATCTCCAACACATATTATGCCACTTACTTCCAGCGTCTCTCAGCTACTCGCTTAAGATCATTCGTCCACGTAGTAGTCGTCCATCGTTGCGCAATATCCGTATGGATCTTTATAAAATATTAATGGAACGTTAAAGAGGAAACGCTAAACAAACTAATTCTCCATTATCTTCATGGCTCGTCGAACATAGTGCTGAAAGGAAGCGCGGTATCATTGTTTACGGAAAGTCATTCAATCAGATGGTACAAAGGAGCATATCGTCCAGGTCGGGGGTTTGCTCGTTAATCTTAATCTTTCCATTGTGCAGGTCACGATTGGCTGGAATTATCTGAAGCTCTCAACATTTATACTGCGAAATATGTTTCATACTGATGCTTATCGGTTTTTGTTCTGGAAGAGTTATTACGTTTTGGTGCGTGGTCGTTGAAATATAATATATTTTTAATAAGTATAATAATTTTAAAATATGTTTTATATAAAGTTGGTAAATATATCAACTCGCTGCTTTGATCCGACACTCCAATAATAATTTGGAGTGACGAATCAAATTAGCGATCCTTTTTCAAAAAACTTTAAATAATGGTATTGTAATTCCGTAGCGAAAAGTATTTAACATACCTAATATAACAGGTTTCTCAAAAAGTATTACTTTGAACTTTCGTCTTCATGCTGTGTTAATCATAGCAACTTTTTTATTGTGCGCACTTCTTCACAGAAGGTTCGCCGTGTGTAATAAATTAAATTTAATAATTTATATTTTATTAATAAATTGTATTAGCTGATGCCCGCGACTTCATTCGCGTGGATTGAGGTTTTTCAGTTCCGCGGGAACTTTCATTCTCTGAGTTAAAAAGTAGCTTAGGTGTTATTCCAGACTATGATCTATCTCTGTGCGAAATTTTATCCAGATCCGTTCAGCCGTTCTGGCGATTGAGTAACAAACATCCATCCATCCATTATATTTATAACATTAGAATAGATATTATAAATAAAAGTAAAGTAATAAAGAAGTAATAGATGTATGAGTTTTTTTTATTCTGAAAGAGGTGATTGAGACGGATTGAGTTACACTCGATCTCGTTTGCAGTCATTAATCTTAGTTTGCTCTTTCAGCTGGGTTGCTATTGTATTGGCGTAATCTAAAATTTGACTTATTACTGTAAAGTGTTTTCTGAAAAAGGTTTAGTGTAAAGTAGTCTGGCATTAGGACCTGTTTATTTTCAATAATCTCAGAAAGTATCATCATTGATAAACAAACTCCTTACTTTAACATATTTACTCTCCATTATAAAATAAGTCTAGGCAATGAAGCCCAACAATAATTCCTCAGGCGACGAACCTTTACAGTATGATGAAGTATCATGAGTAAAACGAATTTTATAAATATCCAATAAAATATCAGAAAGGAAGTAAGGATTTTTATGCTATACCCAATAGTAAAAGTAGTTTACGCGCGTTTAATGTAGGTACCTACCGTACATTAGCGCGTAAACGCAGTTTTGGTTTGATAATAAAATTGGTTTAGATAAATAGAGATATACTTTTAAGTACACTATTTAGTCTACTATTAAATCATTCTCATTAAATCCTCAGTCATTGAAACTTGGCAGGGTTGTAGTACGGTATTTGAGGAGCATTTTCGGCGTCTCGTCCCGAGGCTCGTGGGAGCCGCCGGGGCCCTGAGCTGGCTCCTGCCAAATTTGGGCGGACCGAGTTCGCGGTGTCGCCGCCTTTACGCGGGCGTCGTGCGGTCCATGGCGCTCTATGGAGCGCCCGTATGGTCGGGCACTCTGAACCGCCAAACTCGGGCCCTGCTGCGGAGACCGCAGAGGGTCATGGCGGTCAGAGTGATACGGGGTTATCGGACCGTATCGTACGAGGCGGCCTGTGTGTTGGCGGGGACGCCGCCCTGGGACCTAGACGCCGAAGTGCTCTCGGCATCGTATTGGCGGATGGATGGATTGGATGCGGGCATCCACCCTGGATGCCCGCATCCGGGGGGAACACCCTACGCCGGCGCAGGATCGCGCCTGGCGGCGGCTGGCGGAGGCCGATCTCGCCGCTCATTGGCGGGAGCGGCTTCTGGCGCCGACTGCCGGCAGGCGGACGATCGAGGCGATCCGGCCCGTCCTGGAGCTCTGGACCGGCCGGAAGCACGGAGCCCTCTCCTTCCACCTCGTGCAGGTTCTCTCGGGGCACGGCTGCTTCGGGAGATACCTGTGCGTGGTGGCGAGACGGGAGCCCACCGAGGTGTGCCACGAGTGTGGCCACGCGGAGGACACGGCGCAGCACACGCTGGAGTCGTGCGCCGAGTGGGCGCCCCAGCGCGCCGCACTCGTGGCGGAGGTGGGACCTGACCTCTCGCTGCCCGCCGTCGTCCAGGCCATGGTGGGCAGCGAGGAGGCCTGGAGTGCCGTCGCCTCCTTTTGCGAGGAGGTGATGACTCAGAAGGAGGCGGCGGAACGACTGCGGGAGGCTGACGCCACCGTGGACCCTCTTCGTCGCCGCAGGGCGGGACGCAGACGGCGTGCGTACGACCGCCGTCTGCCACCCTAGCGAGGGCTCCGGGCGGACGACCCATCACAGTTGTCGCCCGTCGAGCCTCGGTCGCGGAAGAAAAAAAAAAGCGGGAGTGAGGCGCACCTCGGTGGTGTCCCTCAATGAAGAAGTCGGGGCAGCAGTATGCCCCCGGAGGAGGTTCCGCTTGGGCGGATGTCGCTGGCTGGGTCGCGGATGAATGCCTTTGGTGCTCCCGTAACCCAGCCTTAAGGCGATGCGCAGGAGCGCCGCTGGGTTTTAGTGGGTATTCTGGAGTGCCAGTGAGTCCCACATACCCTCTCGGAGGCACTGCAGTTCACCTGCCTAAAAAAACATGCGGAAGTTAGGTATTTATACTTAAAACTTAATATTTGTGACTGAATATTTTCTCGATTTCTTTTTAACATAATAGTATTTAGTATATTTACACTCGAAACCGAAATATTAAACGAAATGATATTTAAACACTTTTCACGCCATGATTGTAGACAATCGCTCAAACGATATTAATAAAATTTGGCATAACGATAGCTTTCATTCTGAAGAGAGGATAAGCTGATTGACTGGAAATTACAAGAGACTTTCTGGTTAAAAGGTTCTTGGGAAATTAAAACTGTATTTGAAGGTAAGTTCCTAAATCAGGCGACCGCCTTCGTAGATTTAGGTACTTACCCAGTAAGTAGTAGTAGTAAATCATATTAAAAAGCAAAATAACGCATTTACAGTAGGTTCGGAAAATGGATTTGATCTCATTAGTATCAATTCAGTAGTGTTTTTTTTTAGTAATTACCTTAATTATCAACTAGTTGATGCTCGCGACTTCGTCCGCGTGGATTAAGGTTTTGTTGCCCGCGGGAACTCCCTAATTTTCCGGGATAAAATGTAGCCTATGTGCTAAACTACACTTTAATCTATCTCTGTGCTGAATATCATGCAGATCCGTTCAGCCGTTCTGACGTGACGGAGTAACAAACATCCATCCATCCGCACATCCATCCATCCATCCATCCATACATCCACCCAAACTTTCGCATTTATAATATAGATAGAGTTCATTGCAAAATTGAAAATTTTATCAATTTTAGCAGACATCAAGGAAATTGGCGACACTCAGACTATTCGCAAAACATTTATTACATTGTAACAGTCCTGAGGATGAGGTACGCCAACTTCGTCAGCTCGTTTGGCTCGCACGATCCAGAAAGTTATCTTGGAGTGCATCGGAATTACAACGTGCTTCCAACTTCGCGATTCGAATTGTGGATACGGAGTTAAGAGATAGAGTTGCTGGAATTAACTTAGTTAGAGGAAGTAACTCCTTATAATCGTATATAAACTCCTTATCGGTAAAGAAAGGCTGTATCGGTTCTTTATCTTGCAGCTGAGCTTACTAAGGCCCGTATTATTAATACCAGTTAAGAACACGTTCTCAACTATAGGCCAGTCTCTCTCTCTCAATCATATCAAGACCGACCGTATACTGATCGATATAAGACCGATTTTTTGGCTAATGTCGGTTTATTAATACTGACCTCAGTTTTATCGTCCGCCCAAAACGACTGTTTTTAATGGGAACGAAATTTTGTCCTTTCGACTAGTGGGCGCTTGCAGAATATACTTTTCTTCTGAGTACTTGTTGAAAATTGCTTCATCATTTAAAAAACCTAACCTTTTTTTCTAATTTAAAAAAGGCATTAAAGTTTAATAACAAATGTACTATTAATACTTAAGACCTTTTGTCTTAAGAAGAACGGTGTCGGTCTCGCGTATTCCACATTTTTACCCCCTACCAAAAAGTGCTCAACGTTTTCACTTCAAATATTGGCCATAGAATAAATTGTTCCAGGAAAAAAAATGTTAATTTCATTTATGTTTGATAGTTGACTGATATTAGTAAAAAGTCCACGCGAAAGAATGCGCGGGCATTACCTAGTAACTTATAGTAGTTGCTATTTTGTTTCGACACTATAAAGAATAAGGATGATATATTTTCATAAAATTATAACCATATCTTAAGACATTATCATATAGTATATTTGATGGGATCCTCCAAGGACGCAGTTCGAAAATTGGAATCCATAAAATATATGTTATACCAGTCACGTGTACACCCAATAGGAATATTTTACGTGTGTTTACTTACAATTGGTCCTTCGATAGATCTACTATTTTTTCGGAGGTCGAGATTGATAAAAAAGCGCTTCCAGTCGATTTCATTTCTGGGGAACTAAGGTACACATTTGTGTAAAGCGCTACGTGGTAACTTTGAAGAGATACCTACGAGAATAAGCGAAGTTGGAGAGGGTTTGAATGATAAGTTTTTAAAGTAGAATTCTGTGCTTGGAGTTAATGAAATGACGCTATAACAATTATTATACCTTTATTAACAAGAAGGTTTCTCAATCATATTGTCTAAAATTGAAAAACAAATACGCAAATATACTTCAAAGATATCTTTATAGATAGACAGTAGATATTCTCAAACCCAAACGAATTACTACTCTCAGCACTTAGAGCTTTCAGGATCTAATTAACAAAACTCATATAAATAATGGAAAAGCCTCGCCTCCTGGGGCTGTTGGACATGGTTCATTTGAAGAAATGGTTGGAGTTTAGTATAAAATGCCCAAGAAGCACACGATCATTACATTCCAGTGCTAACCGCGAAGGAAGACATCCTTTCTTTCGATATCAACTCTCTTTCGGACACATCAGGTTTTAAAACAGTTATATTAAAATGGCCGTAAAAATTACCTTCGTATTGTTCATCGTGGTAGTCTGCCTACTGAACCACTATGCTAGTGCAAATCCTGCCATCGCCAATGCCTTCAATCCATTTGAAATGTGTATAGAAAATTGCGCCCAATGCAAGAAGATGCTTGGTACGTGGTTCGACGGCCCCCTTTGCGCGGAATCTTGCATTAAGTACAGGGGAAAGCTGATTCCTGATTGTGAAGACTTTGCTTCGATTGCCCCTTTCATCAACAAACTTTAAATTATACCTAAAATTAAATCGGTATACTAAATTGTGTCAGTGAAGTATCGTTAAACGCGGTGGGTAGGTTTCAGTCTGTATTTTTTTCCATATTTAATATTCTTAGTAAGTATTGCATAAACTAAAGTTTGTTTACAATTAATGGTAATTTTATTCATCTCGACGGGACGTTAGAAGTTATCCTTTTAAAAATTTAGAACCCTGTTTATGATGCCATCGAGATTTGACTACTTACCTTCGTCGATATTTCTTTTTATAACTACTATTAATAAGTTGGTCTTTTTAATTGGCTATATTTTTCTTAAATTTTTAATATTGTCTAGACCTTGATTTTATGACTCTGTATTTTCAGTAAGTAAGTTAAGTAATATTATAATGTCCATGTGTTGCTTTTATTTACCTTGTTTATAGGACTCTTTTGTATTTTATGATAGATTAATTATAACTATTCGTGCAATAAATAATGTGCTAAAGTAAATATGTATTTTTTAATTCGATATCAAACCCTTGATTGCGATTTCACCTGATATTGAACATGTATGCAAAATTTCAACTCAATCGGTTGGTTATAACTGTTTTAAAATTCAGTAGCAAGATTTGACCTTAACATAGTAAGGATTGTAAAGATAGAAACGGGTTAATCTGTCCGGGGTATACAATAGGGGGTAGGGTTCTTATATGTAGAGCTCCTCCAGCAAAACGTCTTCGCAAAGTGCCAACATCGGAGGCTTCTTCTCCGATATTGACATTATGTATTTGTTCCTGTCACGCTAGTATGTGCGGCTCCATATAAAGTTATTTACGTGGACTTTTGGTGGTATCGTCACATCCTCCTTTTAGTGTTTTATATCGATGGAGATTCTGGCCTAGGCCTAGGCTTATTGCCAATAAAATTAAATTGATTACAAAAAGCGCCAGCAAATGTTTGTTCGAAATGTGAAAATATACGTCTATATTTTTATTACAAAAGAACGTTTCTGAATGGGAGAATCCGAAAAGGGAAAAATGAAAAAGTTGCCTCCGGAAGCGTTTTTGATACCCATTTGTATTGAGGCGGATAAAGAACTTTTTTGTTAAAAAATCCTTTCCATTTTCGTGTCCATGCTGTTCTGAACTTATTATTTTTATGTATTTTCATGTTGGCCTCTCATTAGGGCTATCAGCGGGACTAGGGGACTTCTCCAGGAGTCCGGGATAAGCCCTATGGGCATTGCACATAGGGGCACCGATGCGTTCTTAAGAGAACTCGCAGCTTCCCGACATGCGTTAAGGTCGGCCACCGGTGGGGTTTTAGTAGGTAGAAGTCCTACATTACCCGAATTCCCCCCCATGAAGTCGGGTATCTTAAGGAGATTTCCCCGATAACAAAAAAAAAGGGCTATCGGCGGACTGTTCATACGTAAAAGTACAAGTTGTCCTACGTGAAATAAATAAATAATTTCATACAAATTTCAAAGCACTCTTTACCCCCTTAGGGGTTGAATTTTCAAAAATCTTTTTTTATCTATGTCATAATAGCTATGTATGTATGTATGTATGTTTGTATGTATGTATGTATGTATGTATGTATGTATGTATGTATGTATGTATGTATGTATGTATGTATGTATGTATGTATGTATGTATGTATGTATTTCAGCCCGATCCGTCCGAGAGGTTAAGTTGTGCGTTGATTGATCAGTGAGTCAGTCACTTTTTTCTTTTATATATTTAGAAGATGTAAGTATTCGATCAATGGAAATAATCTTATACTTTAACTGATTGTGCTCATAACCCTCATGGTCTTTGTCTTTTCATCATCAGTTCAACCCATTCTACTCATCGCCGTGCCGATCCACGTGAGCCTCTTCCGAGAGGAGAGTCTCGGAAGAGGAACTAGCCAAGTGGGGAACAGCAGTCTTAACTCACCTTTGAGAGCATTATGGAAAAGTTTCAGGCTTTCAGGCTTTTCCCACGAAGTTTTCTTGTACCGTTAAAGCAAGTAATATTTAATTGCTTAAAACGCACATTGCTACGGAGGGTTTGATATATCTAAGAGTTATAGAGATACGTGCGCAGGAATTGAACCCTGGGTCCCCCGAATAGGAGGGCGAGGTTTTAACTACTAGGCTAGCATCGCTTCTTCTGCCTTTTAGTTACTCATAAAAAATCCAAATAAAGATAATCCTGTACTACAGCATTCTAGTACCAAGAGCCTTTGAGCTAGGCCGCGGATAGAAAGACGGACAGGCGGACATGGCGAAACTATAAGGCTTCCTTGTTGACTACGAATTCCTCAAAAATACTATAGGGTTTCCTTGTTGACTATGAAATCCTAAAAAACAATTAGGAGTTGGATAACTGTTTATTTTGCCAAATTTGTGTGTGCTACATGCAAGGATATATCTCATCCGAATTTCTCATACAGGATGTTTACATTACTCATCGCGAAATGAGTTCAACCAACTTTCACGTTTAATCCATTCACTACAAACTCAAAGTAGCTTTGGCGGAGCTTTAGTCTGTCGGACGCGGCGTGGATTTCACAGATTGAGATTGCACCTTACACATACCTAGATTAATGTGTGACGTTCTGCGAGCCTGCGACCTGAAGGCTTAGCGTGCGCACAACGAGATAACTCCCGACGAGAGAGAGATATGTCGTTTATGCCGGCTAATTTCTCGTTTACACTAACATGCACAAAATCCGGTACATAACGAGAACAAAATAGTCGACATGTAAGGGTTCGTAGAGAAAAATACCACAGACACAGAAATATTACTTTTATCCCTACTTTTGACGTAACGAGACAAGTCACATGTGTAACCATGTTAGCTACGGTAGATAAATAGAGATAACCCGAGGAAATGGGTAGACATAATTTTACTCGGTGTGCGCTTGCTAGCCCTGCTGAGTCATCTTTTTTCACTTTCGTTAATTATTACTTCGTTACGGGATATTTATCAGAATGCGGGAGGACCTGGGAACCTACCGAATTATTATCGCAAGAAAACTCCTGCCTGTTCTCATAAATGTGATTAATGGGAAGGGTTCAAGACCCTCAGCAATGAGGAATACGACGCAGAGAGAGACAAGATATTTACTTCAGCATAAGATTAATTTGTCGTGGGTTACAATTTAAATGCCTCAACGAAAGTCATGAAGTTATAAAGAGTACCTCATAAAAATACATGGTCAAGGAGAATGGTACAATTAAGTGTGTTTCACTTTAGAGTTTAGCTTAATAATATTTTAAAGGAATTCACATGGATTCCTTTAAAATATTATTGGTGACTTAACTCATCTTATTTAAAAATAGGGAATGGTCGTCGTATGACAATATTATGTAGTAAACATGTAGTAGGTATGTGTATTTAATTTACAATGGTCAATTTATACTCAACTAGCAAATGCCAGTGACTTCGTCTGCGTGGTTTGAGGTTTTTTGGTTCCCGCGGGAACTCTTTAATTATCCGGGATAAAAAGTAGCCTATGTGTTATTCCAGACTATAATCTATCTCTGTGCTAAATTTCATCCAGATCCATTAAGCCGTTGGGGCAACATCCATCCATACATCCATTCATCCAAACTTTAGTATTTATAATAATATATTTGATTATTTGATTGATAATGACGTTTGAAAAAATATATTTAACATTAGAATATGTGGCGGTATACAGAATCTTCTTTGCCGCTGAGGAAGAATAAGTATTTCAAACATCGAAGACAAGATGTTCTCTTTTAATGTCTGATGCTAGCGACATTTTAATTTTTTTTAATTCTCCTTAGAATTTGGAAGATAAAAGTGTCATCAAAATCAGTTGAACAGATGAGCCGTGAAAGCGTAGCAGATAGACAAATAGACGCACGTTCGATTATTATGCATGGAGTCAAAATATTATACAATTGTAAAGTAATTATGTATAACCAAATCCGTCTATTACTAACGTAAATATAGATGATGTTTATTTACCTTATTTTGGAAACGAGCGCAAACTTTTTGCGTCAAATCCATTCACTTCAATCTCAAAGCGGCTTTCGTCGGAGCTTTACTCCGTACGGCGCAGTGTGGAATTCACAGATACACTAAAAAGGACCCTATACCTACTCGTAGACTGATGTAACGCACTGCATTCTAATTTATAACTACTACGTATTGCAGCTCGATTCTTTAATTTCATCGGTCAAGACGTTACGTTAGTTACGTACGTTTTTAGTTGTTTTTGATTTACGTGATACAAATATTTCTTAGTAGTTAACGACACAGGTTAACGAGAAGACAAAAGGTTGTTGTTGAGGTTGATAAGATTATTACAATTATGCCAAAAAAAATTAAACATCATAGAAACAGTTTATGAATTAAAAAAAGAAGTGTGTGTGTGCATTTCACACACAGCAGAACTGAAACTTCAGAAAAGTAGCCTACGAGAGAATGAGATCAATGTAACTTGTATTCTATCTCATTCTCTCACAGGCTAAATCCTACGAGAGAATGAGACAAATATAACTTGTATTCTATCTCATTCTCTCGCAGGCTAAATCCTATTATGAAAATGTTTGTCTCTTTTTAGTGTTGCTCTTCCGTTTCATCGAATTTTCAAATCTCAATGATTCTAAAGAAGTTTCACTTCAAAAATTAAAAACTATAATGTTCAGCTTTACTTACCTTTATATAATCCTTAAAATGTATGAACGTATCAATAACTGATTCAATTTGCTCACAAGTATCGGAATCCACTTATGTAATAGACGATAGAAAGTAGTTTCTTGCTGACGTTCCTTTTACGGTAATCACAGACCGTGGTTCAATATCTATAAAATATTACAACTGGCGCTACCGAATACAGGAACGGGGGATTCGGGTACGTATAAAACTCAAGATAATAATATTGTTCAAATTATCTTTGAGCTGGCGGAATGTTGTGTCTCAAGCTTTAGGCCACGATTACATTACAAGTTTTTACGTAAATAAATACTATATACGTATTATGAAACATACATAGCTAACATTTGCACACGATACGTGACTTACAAGACTGATTACATCTCGTAGGTTACTCATATACGCGACTTAAGTCTTTGATCCCGTGTAACTTTGAAACTCATTGATTTTAGGTAACTTCTTAAATACGTAGTAAATAGCGTAGCGAATATTGGTATTACAGGCAAATTCATAAATAAATGCTAGACTATAATTATACTATTTTATGTCCTTAAACAATAGGTACTCTGTAACTCTATAATTATATAACTCTAAAAACATATAAGTTGTACTTTATAATGTTGGAATAATGTAATGCTTTCAAATGCCTATGAATTTATAACATTACAATAAATAGGCAAAACTTTTGCCGAAGTCAAAAGCTGTTACATTAAATTTTTATAGCCGAACATGGACTGCCTTTGCCAGTTAGAATGAGTCCAAAGTACAGGAAAACCACAAAACAAAACAAATAAAAGTAACTTTCCAGTCTAGTTGTGAGTTCCCTTCAGCTATTACGCTACGCCTGTCTGGACTTCGTTATTGTTCATATTATGATTATAACAATATGGCCTGTTTTGTAGAATAAATGTGTATTTTATACTTTGAAACTTATTCTAGTTGATTGAAGAACCATTAACAGAAATTCTTACATCAAAACTGATTTTAGTTTTTATATATATCTAATCAATTGTCACTGTCACACATTGCTGGCTAATTATTGAGCGCGAATTTCCTTTTAAAATGAGAAGGGTTCGGCCTTAGTCTACCACGCTTGCCAAGTGTGGATTCTGTGTGGATAAATAAAAAATAAATAATAATTTATTCATGAGAATGCAGGTGATATAAGGTTAACATAATTACAGTTTGAGAGCCAAACATTCCAAAAATTAACGGTGTATGAATATTTGATATTTGGCCTATAGTATTCAAATAATTAGTGTAAGCACGTAATATAAAAAAAAATCGTCAAAATTATAACAGTCAATAAAGTAAATTAAACTAATAAAAATACATACCAAATTACAATTAAAAACGAAAAAAAATGATGATGACGAAATTAGTCCTTTTCATCCATAGGTACTTATGGTGTTGAAAAGTTTATATTGGTTTGATCACTACGCGTAAAAGCGCCGCTGAAAATTAAACAAATAAAACGACCAAGGTCATTGACATATTATTTTAACCCTGGTATTCGTTGGAACCGGAGGACCTCTAGAGTATAGACCCCGTACAACCACGTGGTTCAGTTCCATTCTAAGCTAAGGTGGACCGACGGTAAAAAGAGTGTGGTGCGAAGTGCTTGAATGAGAATGCAGTAGATTGGTGTAGGAATTGGTGGGGAACTTGGGGAAAGGAAAGGAAAGGGAAAGGAAAAGGAAAGGAAAGGAAAGGGAAAGGAAATTGAAAGGAAAGGGAAAGGACAAAGAGAGTAAAGGGAAACGAAAGGGAAAGTATTGCTGTTCAATGGTTAAGTCCATCTCAAGCAGTGGACGCACTTTTACTAATGATAACGACGTACCTACTTAATTATTATTTCACTAAGATTATGGCGACATCAGCTCATAGATATCAGTTGCAAAGGAACACTTTATTCGTCCGCTTACAAAAACTGATAGCACGTGTTACCTCCTACATAATCAATGCCTGCTAATATTATCTGTACTGCGAGAATATTATCTAGGTCAATCAAATAGTCCCCTCGGGCAAAACAACAGTTTCGGCGCTAGCGTAGTAAAATATATCAAAGATTTATTAGCAATAATTCGATTTGTGGATTGCGTGGCCTATTTACGATTGAGTATTAACTGTGGTATTACTTACGAATTGCGTTAGCAACACAAACATTAATCAAACATATTAAGCCAAATAGTGGACTGCTACTTCTTCGAATCATTGGAAATACGGCTTTAAATAATTAATCTTCTAATTAATAAGTCCTCGATGCTTCAATTAATAAGCATATGTGCCGATCTAAATAGGGCATTGAAAGTGGGGTTAAAATTATTTGAAAAAAAAGTATGTGTGTGCAATTCACAGACGGCAGAAGTGAAACTTCAGAAAAGTAGCCTACGAGAGAATGAGATAAATGTAACTTGTATTGTATCTCATTCTCTCGCAGGCTAGGCTATTATGAATATGTTTGTCTCTTTTTGGTGTCGCTTTTTCGTTTCATCGAATTTTCAAATCACAACAATTCTAAAGAAGTTTCACCTTAATAAAAAAACTCGGGTATAACCCGTAACAGCTTTATTGGACTGTTTGAGAAAAAACACACACACACACACACATTGATACAGACGACAAACATGTAATTCAAAAACATTAGGCACCCTGTGCAGTCGAGTGAAAATTAATTAATCGTATATTGGAAAACACTATATCAGACTTTGCTCACAATATTTTGTAATCACGAAGTTTGATAGCTTGTCTCGCTTGTCTCATTTAAAAGTTATATGTAATCTTGCTAAGGGAGTCTGCGTTTAATGCGGCATAAATTTTAATTTTGTACTTACGACCGGCTGCAAGACTAACAAGTAAACTGTCTACATTGTTCGATTTCTTTGTCTACGACAACTGTAACTTTAGAGATTGCTTCGCTACATTATAGCATTTGCGCTGCTTGTTCGAAAATACTGTTTGTTTTAATCTTTGTCTGGTTTTATTTATTTAACTTTTTTATTATTTATTTAAATGTATTAAAATATTTTACTTAATTTGGTCATAATATAATATTATCTGCTCACAATGCAACGCGAATCTTAATATTTTTGTATATCCTAATATTAAAGTCAAAGTCAAATTAAAAGCCATAATTATTGGTAGCACTCAGTACACTTTTTGAAAATCAATAAAACATCGTGTTTTTAACAACATAAGATGGTATTCAAATCATGGTATTTTTAACCGACTTCAAAAAAAGGAGGAGGTTCTCAATTCGTCGGAATCTTTTTTTTAAACTAAACAGACAAGTACGAGGGCGCCCAAACGTGGTCTTGTCTGAGCCTACAACAAACTTTATTTTTACAACAACAAATATTTCTTTTTGAGTATCAACTTCCCGTAATTTTCTCGTAATTTGAAACTATTCGATACTTAGATGAGGTTTTTGGTTCCCGCGGGAATTCCTTAATATTCCGGGATAAAAGGTAGCCTATTATTCCAGACTATAATGTATCTCATCTCTGTCCCAAATTTCATGCAGTTCCGTGCAGTTGTTCTGGCGTGATTGAGTTACAGACATCCATCCATCCATCCATACATACATACATTCATCCATCCATCCATCCAAACTTTCGCATTTTTAATATTAGTACACATTATTATCACTCAGCTACCACCTATACGGTACCCACATACTCATTACGAACGCTCAATACGATCAATCGAGTTTGCAATGTAAAAACTTAGATTAAGCGTACAGTTAATTATTATTCATTAAAATAATTCCCAGTTCAGTTAAATATTTAAAACCTATTAACGTCCCACTGCTGGGCCTCCACTCTTAACGTGCTCTCCGAGGTACAGGGGTGAAACACCGCCAACTTCCAACTCCGGGCTGGCACTGAGAATTTCTCAATTGAAAAACCCAATACCTAACAATTTTTATGCCCGACCGGGAATCGAACCCAGGACCTCGTGATCCGCAGTCGACTATGCTAACCGCTAGACCAACGAGGCAGTTCATAAATTCATAAAATATTTAAAACAAACATACTTAAATAAAATGGAGTTTGGCAGGTTTAACTGAATGAAGTGTACGTACCTTATTTATTTATCTATTTTTAAAAAAAAAACGTCGCGCGTCGTACGAGTTTTAATTAAGTAATCGAAATTGGTTCATGCGTTCGATTTAAAATTATCCATACATGTTTTAATCGATTTATAGGTGCTAAGTGATTAAAATGTAACGAGATTGTCGATTGGTATCTTTATTGACGAATGCAAAGCAATTTCAATTAAGCCACATTGAAATTAACATTTTATTATTTTCACAAACGAGTTGAACTTTACACTTAAAAGCATAAATGTGTTAAATTGCATTTTGTTTACACTGTCTTGGTTTTATTAAATACGAAATCGTACGGAATGAAATTAAAATCGTTGATGACTATTTTGAGTCTTATTGACTTCATTGAGAATGAGAAACTTTTTCCTAAAGATAAAAAGTAGCCTATGTCACTCTCCGGTCTTGAAATATACCTCTCCGTCCAAGAAAATATAGATCCTTTGCTCTGCTGTGGTCAGTGGTGTGGGTGATTGAAGGACAAACAAACACACTTTTAGGTGTAGCAGTGAGTATTCTTCATTTTAAAGCTCCTAATACAAGTACATAACGTTCAATTTAGGAAAATCATATTCTTTTCGGTTTTTATCGTCCAATAAGTGGCTACCAACCTGAAAATAAAAGCACTTTGAATTTTGATTGTCTGCCTATTTAACGCTTAACCATCAAGCCTAGCTTCGTAGTCTTTTTCAATATTTTTTGTCTGTCTGTCTATTCAAGCTTCTATCTACAACTTACAACTCAGTACAAACTACACATCAAAAACGTAAAAAAAAAGTGTGTGTATGCAATTCACAGACGGCAGAAGTGAAACTTCAGAAAAGTAGCCTACGAGAGAATCATTCTCTCGCAGGCTAAATCCTATTATGAATATGTTTGGCTCTTTTTAGTGTCGCTTTTTCGTTTCAACGAATTTTCAAATCACAACGATTCTAAAGAAGTTTCACTTCTGAAATAACGTTAGATACTTACCGTACGTACATTGTAATATTTTGTAAAACTACATTAACACGTATCCGCCATTAGCGACTGGCAAGTTCAAACCCAAAGTCAAAAGTTTGTTCACAAATAGGGCAGACCATACATGTTCGCAAATAGGGGTGTAACGTTATTATGTACTCATTAAACTGAGCTGATTCCCCCCACATTCGCTGCGAAACAACTTCGCGCGGGCCATAAAACGGATTAAAATTTGCTGCAGCTGGACTGCGGATACTGCACAGTGTATACGCTTTATAAATAACCGTGGAATAGCTACAGATTTGTTGTGGCCATCTAACTAACAAGGTTTTAGTTGGGAAAGATTAGCTGATAAAATGACAGTGTAGTTTTGAATACAGAACGGAACAGCTGCAGGGGTACCACAACGGCAACGGAAAAATTACTGCTCCCCTTGACAAAGCTTTGTCGTTAGTGTTCATGTCGTGTGACGGTGTAATATTGTTTCACGTCTCGTAACGTGTCGTGTGTTAACGTGTCGTACTGATTGTGCTTATACTTACCCAAACGGAAATACGTCAATGCTCATTTTTCATCTAAACAGCTAGTAAATTGGTATTCTGACTAACTAATGCCTATCCTAGCTTCAAAACCTGTGCACGCCACTGGTTATAGTCAACAGTAATTTACGACTTTGCAGGTAAAGCCGAGGTTTAGTACTAGAAGGATCTCACGGAGCCAATTAAGGATCAAACACGATTGCGAAAGAATGGTTACTAAACATATAAACATCACAATAAATAGCTATTTACATTTACCACTCATTTCCGTAATAAAATCCGAAAATGTAAGTTATACGACCAAAAGTTAGTAAAACAATAAATATTTTCCAGCTATTTATATAGGGGAGGAGAAAATTTAGCCTATAAAGGCAGTATAAAGCTACATTAAGCAAATTGCACAAACATATCTAACAATTACGCTTCGGGCACGGAAGCTTGTTTTGTGGAATTATGAGACCGCCGTAACTTTTTCAATCTGAACTCAGACAAATAAATTTATTTGAACATACCATCAATAAGCGTTGCGGTATCAGTTGTTGCTCTTTTGTTTGTCTTAGGAAAGAATTCCCATTCAACCTAATAACTTTCGTAACTCGAAATATGGAAATTTTATACAAAATTTTATAGATACAAAGAATCCATTTTCGACTGATTTTATTGCAAAGAAGTCTCTGAAATTGTTACGGTTTCAACATAAAAATTGATGAAAGAGGCTTTTCTTTCAGGAACTGTCGGAAAAACACAACTTTAGGCCTTCTTTACCATCAAAATGATTGACATCTAATTAACTCGCATAAAATGTCGTGACGCAATGCTCCTGCGAACCGTTTAGAATATAATATAGAACCTTGCAGTATTTTTTTTTATTGCGTGATAGGCTTGCGCTTGACGACAATCATGCTTAGTGTAAAGCAATGATAAGGTCTAGGTTGGAACGCGCTTGCCTAGAAGATGCCTATTCACTCTTGCCTTGAAGGTACTTAAGTGGCAGGAAACACGTACGCTGGGAGGGTGTTCCACACCCTAGCGGTTCGTATCAGAAACGTCAGTGTGTAACGTCCTTCCGGCGTCAGTGTCAGCTTGCTAAATTTAACTTGAGCACCTTCAAGGCAAAGGTAAAGAGGCGTCTCTTTGAAACAAGCGTGCTCTGACCTAGATGTCAATCATCATTGCTTCAATGAGGCTTGCTTGTTGTCTAGTGAAAGCCTTTCTTGGATAAAGAAATAATACTTACTTATATTTGTATTATTAACAATTAAAGTGATTATTTCAGTTATTTCTAATGCATAAATTAATCAATATATTCGTAGATGTGTTATGTTGATCCAAAAACTAGAATCGGTAAGTGAGCTCAAATTAGTACGTGTCACCTTGTAAAGCAAAGCGTACATCATTAATCTTCACATTACAAATTCATGCAGTAACAACTCCAGTAGATTAGGTAGTAGGCCTCTATAAGTGGTGTACATAGTGGCGATAATTTATCATTGTGGTAGTAAAATATAATTGGGGTTTTGCTTATACAGTGAGGTAAATAAATTGGGTTCATTCTAGTCCTAAGTATGGTATAACCACAGAATAGGTAATACCAAGAGGTAATAATAGTACAAGTACTTTAAAAACGAATAAGCGTTGCCCTACCCGCCGAGTCCATGACAAAATCCTGTGGGTTCAAAAAAAACGATCATTATATACGAAGCTAAATTTATGTGACATATTGCTGAAATCTGTAAGATTAAACAGCCTAAGTATAGGCTGGTGGCTGTGATATATCTGCAGAAAAAGTAGAGCTCGGTAAAATATTTGACTTTACAAGTTACCTCAAAGATGTTGGTAGCTGTGTAAATTATTGCATGTTCTATATTATATTATGTCGCAACCTATCTATAGTGTTGCTAAGTATAACAATTCAGGTATTCGTCGAAGGTGTCAGGTTAAAAAATCTTCTGTTATGGCGATAAAGAAACTAACTACTAACTTGCTGAAAATAAAAAAGAAACGTCTCCAAAGACGGAACGAATCTTACATTCTGCTATATAGAGTAAGCGGCTTCCGTACCGATTAAACTTCTTCCTTGCAAATCGAAGAATTGTAAACTTCGCCACAAAAGAACACGGAACCAATAAACGAAGTTAAAAGAACTTCTTATTGTCTTTGCAAGGCAAAGTGTATCATTAATCTTGGCATTACAAATTCATTCGGTACGAACTCGAGTGTATTAAGCAGAATTATAAATGAGGTGTCACACGAACGCTTATAAAAAGTGTGAAAAGAAGCCTGCCTTTGAATAAGGCTTGGGGTGCGTCAGTTTTTAACTGAAAGAAATAGGTTCGAGCTGGGAATTAACACTTTCAATATTGTGTATTTATTTACTTTTAAAGGTGTATTTTATCTTCAGAGCAAAAACACACTAAGGACTAAAAGTTCGCGTAACTCAATTTTATATGGAGCTGATCAGACTAGCACGCCAAGAAATGAAATGAAATGATTTATTTATTTCATGTAGGACAACTTTTGTCACTTATGATACGTCAAGACTCTACCACAGGTTCGGAAATCTGATTCTACTGAGAAGAGCCGGCAAGAAACTCAGCAGTTGCTCTTTTCTTAAAAAAGAAAAAGGTAACAATAAGTAACAATACAAAACAAAACAAAACGTATTTCCCTTCTAAGCCGGAATTTTAGTTCTGTGAGGTCACTAGTATGGTTACGTCCTCAGCGTTGTATAAAAGTCGTGGTAATCCGATATAGGAATCAGACTCCATATAATACTCTACTCGTTGTAGTTTACCTATCCTATGCGTTATAGGTTCGATGCGGTTCTGTAATATTATACTTTGTCAGGCAAAAATACGCCGAGGTCTGTTCCTTGTCTGATCGATTGCACTTGATTGATCTTAAATAGTACATTACAACAGTTATAACTTTATGTAGTGATATTTTTCAAATTATTTGAAGACGGACGGCTAAAGCGAGTCGTTGGATCCAGGCAGTGCAAGACCACGGCGTGTGTGTGTGGAAGTCCCTTCAAGATATTCTATGTCCAGTTGCGTACGGTGTAACCGCGTTGTCGACGATGACTAGTCTAGGACTTAGATTTTTCTACACTTTATTTTATTTTTTTGGGTTCACAAACAAAGACACAGTAGGTATTACATAGGTAGGTAAGGTAAAGTCTTAGTATAACAATAATAACTGTGGCGTCAATCACGTAAACTACAAATCCCACCAAAAACATTCTGTAAAAAAATAGCCAAGTCTCGATGGAGCTGCTTGTTTATCTCTAAAAAGTAATGA
Organism: Erebia aethiops; assembly: GCA_923060345.2. Classification (NCBI taxonomy): domain Eukaryota; kingdom Metazoa; phylum Arthropoda; class Insecta; order Lepidoptera; family Nymphalidae; genus Erebia; species Erebia aethiops. The sequence goes on along the minus strand of OV281083.1, from coordinate 9,682,829 downwards.
AATCTCTAGACTTATTTGAGCCAAGTCTAAGGTTCCTTACTGCAATTTCTTTATTATTATATTTAATGTTATGTGACTTGGCCGTTGACCTGCACGCACTAACGTGTAAAAAATGTTCAACGGTTGATCGCATGTTTTTCAATATCTAGAGCGTGAAAAAATGTTAACCGTTGAATACGCTGAAATTTTCGTCATCTAGTAGATGAAGAAAATTTCAGCGTTCTAGTCCAATCCAGAGGTTCTCAAATAGGGTCCTGAAAATGCGGCGAAATGGTTCCAGAAAAGGTGGTACGGCAGTGTTGCTTCGCGCTCGACTTGGCGGGGGCACTGCCGTGCCCCCAGATTATAAAGGTACATTTTAGATTTAGAATTTTCTATACTTATTTCTACACGCATGAATCTGAAGATCTACAATTATACCGAATATCGGTTCGGGTAATTTGCAAACGAAAATGTGAATGGCAATGCTTCTTGTTTCCGAATATTTCAAACCTTGAGTGAATTGCTTTTATTTCTGATTTATTCATTGATGTAGAATTTTTTTAATGGATTTATTACTAAAGTATCTATATTTCAAAATAAGGAATTATGTACCTACTTTGAAACGAGATAAAGTGATTTTCAATATAATATAAATTGCTTCATTTTCAGATAATTTCTCGCGTAGAAAATTTATATTCATGGAAATTAATAGAATCTATTTGGAAGATTTTACAAGCATCCTCATTAATTTTATATCCAGTGTCCACTTCCAGGATTCATAAAATTAATTTTATATCGATTCGGATCCAGCTAACCAAGCAGTTGGGAATCAAAATAAAAGAGTAGTACGAGGTGTCTGAACTATGCAACCTTGATTCATTGCAATTTTCGATTAGCTTCTAGCATGGGGGTTAAAAAAATGTGTTTATTTCGTTACAACGAGTTCCAAATGTAGCTCAGACGAGTGAATTTTATACCTACTGCAAGCTGGATTTTTATTATATGAACTAGCTGATGACCGTGACTTCGTCCGCGTGATTTGAGTTTTTTGATTCCCGCGGGAACTCCTTAATTTTCCGGGATAAAAAGCCTATACCACTCTCCAGGTCGCTAATTCGATTGGCGGCACGTCTTTGCTGTTAGGGTGGTAACTAGCCACGGCCGAAGCCTCCCACTAGGAAATGACACATCCAAGGACACTAGGACATCGAACGACGGATCACAATGATATACTCACGTGTGTGGAGCCCTTAAAATATCTTCGGTATCGCCGGTAAAATTCGGCGTGGGATATGACCTTAACCGTCTTTGTACGTGCCGCCTGGAGCGGATCACGCACGAACCGTATCTCGGCTACTCAACCGTTCGACAAATGCCTAATTGAATTTTCAGCCTCGATATTGTGGCGGTGCCGAAAAGATTTATACGAATTTACGGAAGATTACCCCAATATGCTTAAAATGGGTCAAAATATTACTATTTCCTTCTCGGCTGTTTTTTTAAATAAAATCATACTTTCTACTAATATTATAAGCGCGAAAGTTTGTAAGTATGGATGTATGTATGGATGTATGGATGTTTGTTACTCTTTCACGCCAGAACAGCTGAACGGATCTGGATGAAGTTTGGCACAGTGATAGATTATAGTCTGGAATAACACATAAGGTACTAAAATTCTACATCAATGCAGATAGGCTACTTTTTATCCCGGAAAATTAAAGAGTTCCCGCGGGAACCGAAAAACCTCAATCCACGCGTACGAAGTCGCGGGTATCAGCTAGTCGTAAGTAAATATTGAAAACTGGGTTTTATAAATGTTATTTTAGTGGAATTCATGAATAGAATTAACATAGCTTATAAATTTGTACTATTCGTAGTATATTATTGTAAGTACATGTAGTAATAGGAGAATGACGACCTCTTTGGCGCACTGGTTAGTTGTTAGCCTAAAAGCGAGTTCGATCCCCGGCAGAGTCAATTTGGGAATTTCTAATTTCAGATTTTTCTCTGGTCTGGTTTGGTGGGAGGCTTCGGTCGTGGCTTGTTACTGCCCTACTGATAAGACGTGCCGCCAAGCGATCTGAGGAGTGGGCGAAAAAATCTTACATTTCCAATTATTTAGAAAACTGGGAAATAATTTTTATTTTTGAAGGTTTTAAACAAAATCTTTTAAAGCTTCAAAATGTAATATCGGGAATGAACATTTTTGTGGTTTTTAATTTTTTTCGCACTGGGTAGGTACTTATGCAGTAAGTTTCATCGACCAAACAGCCGTCGATGGCAAGTTTATTTGAAGATTCAATGTTGCAAGTAAGAAAAATTAAAATGGAAATGTGACTATTTGTTCGCTCACTCTTCGTTCCAATACGAAGCCGTGAAAAAACCGATTGGAGTATAGGTTTAATATAACTGCCACACACCGCTACCATCTTAGACTACATCATTACTTACCATCAGGTGACATCGCAGTCAAGAGCTTACTTGAAGTAGGCAGAATTTAAAAAAAAAATGTGTGCGTGCAATTCACACACGGCAGAAGTGAAACTTCAGAAAAGAAAGCCAACGAGATAATGAAACAAATATAACTTGTATTCTATCTCATTCTCTCGCAGGCTTAATCCTATTATGAATATATTTGTCTCTTTTTAGGTGTCGCTTTTTCGTTTCATCGAATAAATCACAACGATTCTAAAGAAGTTTCACTTCAAATTGTACCCTTTCCAACTTACTTTTAAAACCTTGTTCCTTGATATAATCAAGCTCACCAACAGCTTTTAATCAACTGTGAAGGTAGGTACCAAAACAGAAGAAGAACAAACGTATCTACTAATCTGCGCCCTGTTGAAATACCCCGTTTGTAGAATTATACAAACGCTATAACTTTTTCAATCTGAACTTCGGCAATTAAATTTACTGCCGACTTTGAACGTAACATTTCAATAAGTGTGGATCACTTGATTTCCTTCGTTTGTCTTTCCTCAAATTCTCTTATTACGAATAAAATTTTAAACTGGAACAACTGTAGGCACATCTTTTCTTTATTTAAACTAGCTGATGCCCGCAACTTCGTACGCGTAGATCGAGGTTTTGTGGTTCCCGCGGGAACTCTTTAATTTTCCGGGATAAAAAGCCTATGTGTTAGTCCAGACTATAATCCATCTCTGTGCCAAATTTAATCCACATCTGTTCAGCCGTTCTGGCGTGGTTGAGTAACAAACATCCATCCATACATCCATACATCGATCAATCCAAACTTTCGCATTTATAATATTACGTAAGTTAGACGTTACTACTTCCAATTACACTATCTTGGAGACCAAGTTATATGGAAGCTGTCGAAAGCTTCCCGATAAAGTAATGAAATTCCAATTTTATTAATTCAATCTCTAAATAGGAAGAAGGGACTGAATAATATTAACCTGGAATCACAGGAAACGGTTAACATTCTGTTTGGAGTTGAAATTTTCGAAGAATAAGAATAGAAGGGATAATAGATGGGATAATATCCTTGAATGTTTCGATTGAAAAATCACGGTAGCAGCAAACGTTATCCGACGTGAAAAAATATCATTCGTACAGCCGGATATTACTGAACTAGGATATTTTCTTTGTTTAGGACAGTATTATTTGAAATGAATGATCGCTTCATTCAATGTTGGGATCGGAAGTATCTAAATATTATTGCTTTGGCTAGGATAATATAATATCGCAGGCTTTATAAGAATACTAGCTGATGCCCGCGACTACGTACACGTGGATTGAGGTTTTTTGGTTCCTTCCGGGAACTCCTTAGTTTTCCGGGATAAAAAGTAGCCTATGTGTTATTCCAGACTATAATCTATCTCTGTACCTGTTTCATCCAGATCCGTTCAGCCGTTAGGGCGTGATTGAGTAACAAATATCCATCCATACATTCATCCAAACTTTCGCATTTATAATATAATATTTAATTAAAATATTTATTTGCTATAGGTATTTGATTTGGTAGGAATCGTCAAAGATTTTAATTATTAATTACTACCCAGAGAATTATTTTTAATAAATTTCAACAGACGAACCTTATCGCATAATTTATGTTCATAGAGCTTATATTTTTAAATATAATATTGTAAATATAATACTGTTTACAGAGTAAAAATATAATGTTAAAATAGCAGAAGTACCTACAAACAATTAACTATGCAAGTATTCTTGTTTTCAGCACCTCAGTTTCATTGGACTATGCTACTTACCTATAAACTTTAATATGATCTTTATTGTTTATATGGTACACACAACAGGAAATAACTACAACATTTCAGGTAAGTATTAAATGATAGGATCGTTTCTAAGTTATAACCCAAAACATGTGCACACATCATGACTTATACACAAAATATATAACATAAATAGAAAAGTCTAGTGAATGAATGACGATGAAAAGAAATAGATATCTAAGTGTTTGAAGTTATAAATACAAATCAGAGAAATTAAGCATAGAATTTATAAAATTGATTGACAAAGTATGAAAAAAAAATTATTGACAATTTAAAGACAATAAAATGCATTACAAAATTACAAGTAGACACTATTTCATACAATTAAAAATTATTCTATTATTGAAAATGTCTATATTAACATTGCGGTCATTTTTAGAAAGATCGTTGTACCTAAAGGCGACACATGCGAACGATGGGTTTGAAAAAAGAAGTATTGTTCATATAGACATTAAGGGCGAAGGGTCTTGGTTTTCTAATTCTGTAATTAATATTTATATTTATCGATGAGAGTAAGGTAGGAGAGTCTATTTCAGAATGAACGATCTTGTGTAAGTATAACAGATGGAAGTATTTACGACGAAATTCTAGAGCTTGCATTCCAAAATGTTCCAGTCGATCATAGTAAGTTGTATTTCTGTGGCCATAGTTAATACGAAACAAGGTCTTAGGTGCATTTCATTTACGTAAGGCAGTCTTCAGTCTGGCCTCGTAACTTAGATTATCTAGGATCTGCAGACACGTGCTGACCATTGCATTTGTTTTATGTTGTGGGGTTAATACGTTTCATCAAAAGTAACCTAGAGAATATATTTTTTTTTCCCCAGTAATCCATAGCGTTACAAAAAAAATATAGCGTGACATCAAATAAGGCCATAAACGATTACAGTACTTATAAGAATATAAAAAATATTTTAACAGAGTAGATAGTAGTGCAGTGTTAGCAGAACATAATTATAAGTAAAATAATAATAATAATTATTTGTAACTTAGTAATAGTACGTGTGTGAGTAATAATAATTGTGTGTGTGTGTGTGTGTGTGTGTGTAAGCATGCGTGTGTGTGTATGAGTGTGCGCGTGTGTGTGTGCGCTTAGTGCGTGCGCGTGATATGATAGGACTGTATGTGTGTGTTCTTTTATTTTAATTATTTGTTTTTTTTATTGTTTATTTCTTACGGTGTAGGGTTAATTTAAATAGGGAAATTAAAAGAATTATAGAAATTAAATTAAAATAAGCAAAATAAACGACATAATTTTGTATTCCATCACGTTACGTTTACGTTACGTTTACGTTTTATTCATTTTTTATAGTCGAAGCATGGTAGGAGAGTGGCTTATAACCATACTTACCAACGGATGTAATAATACTAACTTGTACCATGCTTATGCCATGAACTTTGCTAGCTTTTTGATGGGCAAGTTAAACGTTTGCGGTAACTTTATGTGATGGATGCAACTGACCCTAAGAAATCAGTCTCATGAACTGTAAAAGAAAATAATATAGATGCCGACATTTGCAATAAATGGTGGAAGAACTAGGAAATTTTAATTAAAAACGTGAAGCGCATTTAAACCTGATCGAACCTACGTAAAAAGGGTTTAATTAAAATGACTTAACGTTTAATTTATTGGAGCGGTTGGAAATAAAAAAGAGAATAGCTAGGTAATTAAATAAAATAAATTTAAATCGTTTTAAAGATATTATTTTATTGATTTTAAAGACAGTCAACTTAGTTTTTTCTTATTCGTAAAGTGCATAAGAAAGTAAAGTAAAGTGAGATTGCACTTCAAAAATATTATAACTAAAACAGATTCATAAAGGTTACAGAATTATAAGTGTTACAGGTTGAATTGATAACAGAATCAAATCTGTAACCGTTTTCAATGTGTTTTAAATGTGTTAACCAAAACACTTATATTTCTGTAACAGTAATTAATCTGTAACAGAAATGAAAGTGCTTAATACTGTTTTAAAGTGTAACAGGAATAGCGTCGTTGCCAAATTTACTGTTGACGCGTATTCAAATTTGAACCTAAGCGCTGATGGTTGCAATTGTTTTAAGTAAAACATGGCCAATGTTGTGTCAGTGTGTGTAAAGTCCAATGAAGTGAGAAGACTGCGTTGTTACACCGTGCAATTTGTTAGGGCAAGTACCTATTAGGGTTACAAATAAAATCATTTAATTAACGGAGATAAACGGTTACAGATTGATTGGGTTACAGTATCGTTTCTGTTTCTGTTATAAGTGTTTTTGTTCTATAACAGTTTCAAGAAACAGTGTTTAAAACAGTTATTTCGGTTACAGTTTATTATGGCAATTTTAAGGCAATACTTTGTTTGGCGATAGAAACGTATTTGAAATTTCCTTCTCCAGTTATATATTAAGAGCTCTTCGCGTAAAGGTTTAACGGTTCTTATTGGATGGATAGACGTAAAGTAAATTAAATTTACTCCAACACAGTAAATATCCTTAGAAATGCTCATACGAGTACTACGCTGCGAATGTACGAACTGTACCTTTCCCACAAACGTTCCTCTAATCTTACTGTTTGAACGCTCGGTACGTGGTACACTAAGCAGTATCAAGCTTGTTTGCTCTCTTACTCGACACGAAGTCCTTGACGAGCGGTACTTTCTTTCAATTAACTTGGGTGCTCTTACAAGAATCAACTTATATATTCAATGTTGTATTTTGGTATTTTAAATGAAAAACCGAATGTCCCCCATTTCGCAGTTGGATAATCTTGATAATTATCACGTTACAACAATAGTTAGGTATGTTTAATGATGTAGATAAATAACATTTATTTTTGATGGTATTCATAAATTCTTTCAAATACCAAGGTTAATATTTTCTATTCATCAAGAAAGAAAAATAACATATCAAACAGAGCACGTCCCACGAGCGGTTCTGTTTGAGTGAGAAATCAATTTGTTCCACCGTATTCATTTATGTGATTCGAGAGTTTCCATTTATTCGAACACAAATTGGAAAAGGGCCTGACTGAATTGTCAACTGCTTGTGCACTCGTTTCTATTTAGAAATTCTCGGTTGAGGAATCGGGAAGATAGGTTTGTTGGTAAGAAATAAAAAGCGAATTGGTAACGTCCTTATTGCTTGCATTATTATCATTCAAAGAACGATAAAAACCAGGCCTGCGAGAGAAGAATGGGTTTCTACGTAATGACTTCAGTTAACATGTACCTATCCACACTATGACCATCGTTAGATACGATGGTCATAGTGTGGATACATGGATACATGTTCTCTAAGAACTTGGCATTAAACAACGTTTTGGCGTTGGACATCTACAGAGAGGAGCCCAATTCTCATTCCCAACTTCCCAAGACTATAGTGTTGAAAGGAAGAAATACAGGTAAGAGACCTCCAAGTCGCCAAAAATGCAATTGGTGACGATATAAGGTGGACAGGGCTTAGTTAGCTAGAATTTTAAAGTTGCGTCTTCAAATACCTATTCGGATGACGATCGCCAAAGGAGAATGCCAGATTTTGCCCCACCTATTTTCATAATGTACACAGAATGTAAACATTTTAAAATTATCTTAGGAATTTATGACCACGTATGATTTAATAATTATTAATGAAATAGTTGCGGATTTTAAAATGTAAAAAAAAAGTAATTCAACTCCCTCGTCTACTTCCGGTTTCTCCTGCGGCAACTTGCATTACATTCTACGCATACACGACTAATAAAACTACGAGTTGTTCAGTTTTTTAAGTAAAAAAAAAACTCCTATTACATAAATCATACTACAGATCTTTGTTTAAATTCGTTATTTTGTGTTGTTAATTATTGAAAATGACACATAATTATTATTTTAATGTAAATAATAATGATTAATAATATAGTTGCATTAAAACCTTACCTTCGCATTCACGCATTTTTAACAACGAAACGTCATTGACAAAGTACCTATTTGAAGATGTCAATGTCATTGTGATCATTGTTTTAGTGGTTTTAGCTATGGGGTTTAGTGACATTGACTGTTTACTGCTGTTTACCGTGGTTGTTTTGAATGTTTCACCAAGAACTTTTGCTATACTTTAATATGGATTCGATTTCGCCGACTTTACGCTATTTTCCATGGATGACCATTGCTTGCGATTTGGGCTACGACGTTGAGGTGCATAAATTGTCACCTGAGTGTAAACAGGATGCTAAGACATGTTTGTAATAACCTTGGTTGGGTCTTGATAATGTAACGACTGATTACCTATTTAATATGAAGATTAATAAATCAATAACAGTTGTTTTATTTCCAATTAGCTAGTCTACCATTTTATCATTAGAAAAGATAGCACAAGCTTATTAACTAGGTATCATACTTCAAGTAGACATCCAGCTACGCAGGCATTTGAGTATCCTACTTCATTTTAAAGCCAATCTCTTGGCAAGAGCATTGTAACGTTACACAGCATTTTTTTACTTATTTCACAATAATTAAAAATGAATATACCTACCTAACCTCAAAATATTTTGAAACTTAAACTTAGTTTTAATAAAAAACCGCAAGAGTTAGAGGCTTAAAAATGTATGTTTGGTTATCAGGAATAAAAAATCTATTAAATCCTACATACGGCATGCTTGTACACGAATTTAAATAAGTGGGGTAAAGCTCCATACATAGTCTGACATTTTCCATTCGCAGAAGCTACAATACGATGATGATGATTTTTACAATTTATTGATTTACTTCAGCAAAATTAAATCATGCTTTGCTGGCGTCTACATCTAAATTGGGTAAAACGGGTATAGTTAATAATATATTTGCTAACAAAAACAGACTTTTGTTTTACTACGCCATAGAAGTCGTCAACTTTAATTTAAACGATCTAAAATGAAATATTGAAATTCCATGTTTAGGAACGGAATGGCGAACATTTTTCAAAAACACCGAGCTCGGGGCTAATCGAAAACTGTAATGAATCAAAGGCTGGTTGCGTAGTTCAGACAGCTTTTGCAGTTCGACTCTTTTATTTTTATTACGGCTGCTTCGTTAGCTGGATCTGAATCGAAATCATCTTGTTATTTGCAGTACACGTTTTACTATCCTTTGCATATGGGTGATACTTTGAGAATGGTTCGCAAAGATAAATTATGATTTAGATATACACTAAAACATATTTTTTTATATGATTTTCATAAGGCATTGGCATCTAAATTGGCGTGTCCGAGGAATAATCTCGATTAATCCTCAAAGCGAGCCCTATTTTCTGCGAGCTCAAAACTGACGCACCCGTCCATTCAGGGGTTTCCGCCCTTCAGACTTTTTGTGAGCGTTTGGGTGACACTTCATTTATAATTCGGCGTAATCGGGTAAGTTCCTACCGAACGTATTTGTAATGTTTAGATAAATGATTTAAATGGCGCGTTTACGAGGCGTAATGGACTTGTGCTAAGCATGCGGATCTTTAAAGTCGTGCCTACTGGTCTCATTTCGGAATACTGACACATAAATTACGAAAGACCATCTTTAGTAGGTAGTAAAATAATTACTGAAATGAGAAATACGCTTAAATATATTTAAACTAGCTGACCCGGCGAACTTCGTACCGCCTTAGTATGCAAAATTAAATGTATATTTTTCAATATTTCTGAGAGATTTTCTAAATATTTTTTTCCGTTAGAACCTTCTCGTAATAATAACAAATACAACAAAAAAAGAATTAGTGAAATCGGTCCAGCCATTCACGCGTGATGCCGTGACCAAGGAAAACGGGTTTCATTTTTATATATATAGATATTATTATAGAATTGAAACATTAATTTAAGATTCTATGAAATTGAAAACTTAAAGGGATTAAGAAAGACAAATATAAGATATACCCTGATCGACGGCGCTTACTGAAATGCAAAGTTCAAACTCAGTAAATTTTACCGTCGAAGTTCAGATTAAAAGAGTTATGGAAGAACTCATAATTGTACAAAACAGATTTCTCTTTCAAAGACTCAATTTAGAATGTGCTTGTTATGAGCAATTTGCTTGATATAACTTCAGTCTACTTTGCCGAGAAAAATCTGTTTCCTCGTTCCATGAAGACACGTAAGTAGGAATTATTTGTTGCCAATTTATTGTTTCCGTATAAAGTTGCCACGAGTTATTTATGTGCTCCTACCTACATTTTAATATATAAGTCTTGTAAATAACACCCGATGTCCCAACTTTTTTCCAGATATAAATAAGCGAAATAGTAGTTGTTACATCTTCAGCCGTAGCCACGTCTAAACGCGAAGTGCATGAGAAAGGCCTGTGGGGCCTATGGTCAAGCAGCTAAATAATATATCGATTGCGGTTGCTAAGCAACGTTTACTCAAACTGGTACAATTGGATAGATGATTACAAATTTGGTCGTTTGAAGTCCGATTTTGCTATTTAAAGAGTCGCATGCAGAAGGACCTGGGATCCAAGAAAACTTTTACGTGACGTGATTAATGGAAATGGTTCAAGAGATATAGCAAAAAACGCTGAAAAAGTCATGTTTTTAGCATGGGCCCCCAATTTTTTTTTAAATTTAATTCAATTTTTATTATTTGTTGTTATAGCGGCAACAGAAATACACACTGAAAATATCAATTCTCTAGCAGTCTAGATATTACGGTTCATAAGATACAGCCTGCTGACAGACGGACGGACGGACGGACAGCGGACGCTTAGTAATAAGGTCCCGTAAGGCACCCCTTGGGTACGGAACCATAAAAAATATACTATAACATACAAAATATATCAAGGCCAAGGTAGTAGAAGGAAAAATTGTAAGTCATCGTGTTATCTAAGTCTCATCTTAACGCATCATTTAGCAGCAGATTACGTGGGCGGAATACTGGTTATTTGCTTAATGTTCCCGAGAAAAACCAATTTGTATCCGTAGTGCTATTTGCGCTATTCGCTGCTGATCGGATAGTTTTTAAATTGCTCTTTGCGTATAAAAAGAAAATCGATTACTTACGTGTATTATATATAGAAATAAGCACTGCACAAGATCTTGCCGTTTCCGGGATTGCTTCGTCAGCGATGCTACGAGTAAGTAGGTACAGTATTTGTATTTATTTATTAATAAATAAGTAAGTTTATTGCCTACTATGTTATATTGCGTTCTTAGTTAGTTGATATTAGATAACTTAATCACGTTGAATGTAAGACTATATCAGTGTCAGTAGAGTCCTTACTATAAATAAATTACTCACTACCTTTACCCACATGGTTCTTATGGTGTACGTCAAATGTATCACAAAAATGACTGTAATACATGTGTAAGTAGTATTAAACTTATAATTTCTAGATAATCCGAGTATTCAAAGTAAAAACTGACTTCTAAAGCCACTAAGTATTAAGTAAAGAAGCCCGCCCGACTTCAACATAGCGTGTAGAAATAAAAATTATTTTCACTTTACTAGGATTTAGAAGTCGGTTTTTTTTCCGAATATTTTTTATGTGATTATTCCTTTTATTTTGGGTCTGTAAAATATAAAAATATCTGTACACATTTTTAAAAATATAAACTGCATAATATTTATCTAGCCTTTTGAGATTTAAAATAATATTATTGAAGTATATCGTTACATTCAAGTCGGAGCATTAAAAATCCATTATAAGGAAGCGTGTACTTATAAAAATGTTGCATTACAGTCATTAACAAGATTCAATGTATGCAGTGAACGGTGTAAGACTTGAGACATACACAAAGCGCGGCGGAGGCACGGTGTAAGGGACTTACCTAATATCTACGCGCCTACGAAATACGTGTCACTAAGCAGCGCTAACAGTTCCATAGGTAATATTATGTAGATTACCTCTTAGGAGCTGCGTTGGATAGTGAATCTGCCAGTTTCGTCGGGCAGCCCTGCAGTCAAGCGTTCCGTTTGTCTCAACCTTTAAAGAAAATTAATGTAGCTCGCAGGCTCTGCAAAATGGAGGAAAGGAATGCTTTTAGCTACACGCATCCTTTACTGCTATTAGTTTTAAGTTTTATCGACCTAGTTCTGTTTATATGGCCGGAGCTCCGGAATTACGAGAGATTGTTGAATATTTTTTTCTAAATATATCATTATTATTGTATAAAGTTAGGGTTGAGTTATATTTCTCGTATCAACTAGAAATAAAATTTTATTTTAGTAGGTCGTGATTAGATACAATATAAGTTCTTGTGGAGTGGCGTTTGAAACTATAAAGGAACCAGGACAGCCACAACGCATAATGCATACCAGCTAAGATCTGTAATATGCGTGTGTGAATGTATAGGTATTAATCCCACGAGAATACTTCGATAAAAAGTAGCCTTTGTCACTCTCCAGGTCCTCGATATATAGCCATGCAAAAGTCAAGTCGGTCAATGTTGGTCTGTTGCGGCTATTGAAATAGGTACTAAAACTCTACATCAATGGTTGCGGCGTTATTGAAGGACATACACACTATGACACACTTTGACGACCTCCGTGGCGCAGTGTTGAGCGCTGTTGTCTTAACGCGCGGAGGTCCCGGGTTCGAACCCCGGCAGGGTCAATTTGGGAATTTATAATTTCTGAATTTTCCCTGGTCTGGCCTGGTGGGAGGCTTCCGCCGTGGCTAGACCGCCAAGCGATTTAGCGTTCCGGTACGATGCCGTGTAGAAACCGATTAGGGGTATGGGATTAATATAACTGCCATGCCCCTAACAGGTTAGCCCGCTACCATCTTAGACTGCATCATCACTTACCATCAGGTGAAATCGCAGTCAAGGGCTAACTTGTAGCTGGTAAAAAAAAAATGGTATTAGGACAACCAATGACATATTATGTATATGTATTTTCAGAATTCGTGTATCTTTCCTGTGACTTTTGATAATTCCCAAAAACTTTTCCACATTATAATTAACAGAGAACATTTATTTAAGACTAGATGATACCCGCGACTTTATCAATGTGTATTATGAAAAATCTTGTGCGCGCTCTTTGATTTTTCAGCAGAAAATGTGTACTTTCCCGGGATGAGGCCTATTTCTGAACCAAATGTCATCAAAATCGGTTTAAATATGAGCGTGACAGCGTTTAATATTATTATTGATTTATTTCTGAAATAGTTAACAAAAACTTCGATAACGTATAGAAGTAAGATTTGAGGTAAGTGAAACAGTTTTAGAATCTCCAGAGAGTTGAGCCGTCTCAGATGAGATATTCCTGCAGGAGTAATACTATCTTCGATTAAAACTTTGCTTCTTTGTTCACTAATGACTTTTTAACTTCACAGTATTATTCGGGGATAGGTAATAATAGGGCATTGTGCGTGTAATGTAAGTAATTTTAGGTAAAGAGCGTTTCTGAGTTGCCCTACTCTAGGTAGGTGATTTGACCCTTGGTTTATACTTGAATTTTTATTGGGTATTAATATCTAACGGACCCCTATAAGCAAAATTAGAAAACTGTATGTTTTTATTATATTCTAAAGTGAGTGAAATAATGAATGGTACAATACCATCTATCTTCTTCTATTATTAGTATTTATTGCAAGGCATTCTGCACCGTGCTGAGCTGATGCCTTCTTTCAGGTTGTGCCACACACAACAAGTGTTTGTCGGGGTGCCTCTAGGACCTGACCATGAGTTTAATGCTCGGGTACTGGAGGCACCGTGGTAACATTTACCTTAAGGTTTTTGTAATGTGTGACACAATGGTGAGAATAAATAGATTTTCTTTCTTTCTTTTCTTTTTTCTTCTTTCGGTGCCTCTTCTATCGAAGGTTGGCGATCATATTGGCAGCTTGAACTTTCGACACTGCAGCTCTAAATAATGATCGGGTGCTCTTATTAAAGCACTGGCGTAAGTTCTTAAGCCAGGAAGTCCTTCTCTGTCCCACGCCCCTTTTGCCTTGTATCTTGCCCTGGATAATTAATTGTAGTAGGTCATACTTAGGACCACGCAGTATATGACCCAGGTACTCCAGTTTCCTCTTTTTTACAGTTACAAGAATCTCCTTCTTTTTCCCAACACGCTGCAACACTATAACATTTCTAATTTTATCTCTCCAGGATATTCTTAACATTCTTCTGTAAACCCACTTTTCAAATGCCTCTAGTTTTTACACGAAGCTTCAGTGAGTGTCCAGGCTTCTGCTCCATACAGAAGAATGGAGAAAATAAAACAGCGTGCAAGGCGGGTGCGAAGTTGAATATTTAATTTCCTATTGCAAAGGAGTACCATCTATATTAAAATTATAAATGCGATAGTTTGGATGGATGGGGGGATGGTATGGATGGATGGATGGTATGGATGGATTGATGTTTGTTTCTCAATCACGCAAGAACGGCTGAACAGAGATAGACTATAGTCTGGAATAACACATAGGATAGTTTTTATCCCGGAAAATTAAAGGGTTCCCGCGGGAACCAAAAAACCTCAATCCACGTGGATGAAGTCGCGTGTTCATCTAGTATTAAATATCACTATGTACGTGCAAGCTGTGTCCATAATATAGTATTAATCTAATTAAAATAGGTTTATCTCTTTTCCTCTTAGGATAACAGTTACACGAGAGAAAATAGTAGAATGCTAACAGTCATCCTAATATCATCTGGATATGACAGTACAAGTATTATATTATAGTCATGTCATGCGTTGGTACAGAAAATTACTAAACATGAACATTTTCTGATTAGTTTATTCATTTCTAATGAAGAAAGATAGGTTCAACTGTTTTCTCGATTAGCAATACGAACCGGCCCTATATCCTACTCAGGTAATTGTGCGGACGTAGATCCCCAAGGGAGTTTTTAATCCAACCCTAAACTTTCGGACTTACGCTAATGAGGAAATAACATCAAATTACGTGAGTTGTCTTACTTCCAAAGTTAGATTGAATGAAAGGTTACCAATTAAGATAGTAGAGGTCACAGAAATAGGTAATAAGCAGATTCCCTGGTATACGTACATAGTGATATTTAATACTAGATGAACACGCGACTTCGTCGGCGTGGATTAAGGTTTTTGATTCCCGCGGAAACTCTTTAATTTTCCGGGATAAAATATAGCCTATGTCCTTCCCCGGGTTGTTAGCTTCCTCTATACCAAATTTCATCAAAACCGACTGAAAAGGTGGGCCATGAAAGCGAAGCAGACAGACAGACAGACACTTTCGCATTTATAATACTAATTATGGAAAGTATGGATATTTAGTATGGATTTTGTGGCATAGGTAGAATCATAAGTTATTTTTATATGGCATTAATCATATTAATAATCATATTTTTTCCTTGATTAAACTCTTTATACACCATCAATTGGTCAAGTTTGCATGAGGCTTGAAGGCTTAAACATGCAAGGGGGAGTTTAGCTACGTCATGACAACGTTATAAGTTTACAAGTTCCATGAGTTTACATTTTTGCGACCTACGGAAATGATTGCGTGCACGCAGTGATTATGCGTTTCGAACAGTCCGAGTATGGAATCAATATTATTGTTAGCTTCAATTAATTCATATATCATTATAGACTACATGATGCCCCCCGTGGATTAAGATTTTTTGATTCACGCGGGACGCGACCTATTTCTGTACCAAATTTCGTCAAAATCGGTTGAAAAGATGGACCGTGAGAGCGTAATAGGCAGACACACTTTCGCATTTCGATGGCAGCAAAGTATATACGGACATCTACATTTTTGCAAAAATTTTTTTTTTACAAAAATGAGCTTATATTAACCCTATCTACAAGTCTGCATTAAAATTATTTTAAAATTCAAAATAATGAAGAAAATCTGGCACGTAAATGAAGTCACCTACACTCGATTGAAAAAAAACATCGCAGTAGAAACGGACATTTGAATTTGTCCGCCTTTACTTCGGAGCATTGACAAATGATTGAAACGTAGAGAAAGCCATCAGTCACTTGTCACATTCTTGTGTGTATTGGTTATGATAGTATATTTACAGTTGAAATATTAGTACTAGTAATGAAATCGTAGCCTGAGCAATAACATTTATTTTGAGGTAACGGTCCGACGTAAATACGGACGTCTGCCACTTGTCCGTTTATACGTCGTACTTTTTTCGTTTGTCTTAATCTATGAATATATTACTATAATAAAGACATCTACAAAATTTGGCAAACAAATAGGGATTATAGTTTGTATGATGCTTAGATTTTCTTTAAATATCCTTAAAAGTATGACTGGAGAGTATTATCTTAGTTTATTAGATATTTTAGATGCAATGGGCGCTTTATTATCACAACGCATAAACGGATATCAGGCAGACGTCTTCTTCTACGTCGAAGTTTTTTCAGAGTAAATAAAGACATCTACACTATTTCATTAAAACAACGATATATCGATTCAACCTGTCATACAACCAATAAAGAAGATTATTTTAATGCGTCATAGAAAATTTCATGCTAATCGGTCCATAACTCTCAAAATGGCTACTAATTTTTACTAAATGCGCTCTCCTGTAAAATTGCGATTTTGTAGATGTCCGTATCTACTTTGCTGCCATCGATTTATAATATTGGTATTGAAGTATGTATTGATTCACCACCTGTGAAATTACAGCCGAAAACCAACTTGTCATAGAATAAAAAAAACATTATTCATTATATTATATTGCTCTATTTTAATAACCACAAGCGCTTCGCTCGAAATTGTATAGCAGTAGCAACAAAATAAATGTTTTACGGCGAAATCAATCACAATATGTACAAAAAACATTTTATTTGGCAAACAATTGGCTGCTATTGGAAATAGCTCACATTGTACGCTGAATACCTACCTGGCTGCGTGTAAATTGACAATTAGGAGCTTGCGGCTTGTACTAAAATACGGGTCACAAATTCATCTCTTTTGGTATTTATTATTGGAGCGCTGCACGGTTTTTTATGTTGCTCATGTGCGTTTAAACGCAAAGCGTACAGTATATGCAAGATTTTAGGTACATATAAGAATAATTTAGAAGATTTGTGTGGTGTGGACGTGTGCCGTAGCGAATTGCTAGCTTTCTGAGGGTTGAATATCGCAAGCTACACGCTGTATCACATATATTTGTCTGCTTTGGCGTATAGGGCTTTGGGTAGGCGAATGACAAACTACCACAGGTTTCGAATGATAATTTAATAATGATCATTAAATAATGGATACATGGACTTAAATAGGAACTAGAGGCTTACACTGCAGGCGGATTATAGCAAATTAAACTTTAAGTTTTTTCAGTAGGTATCATGGATTTCCGCAAAATAACGTCTGCTTCTATCTAATAGCACTAGCACCTTCTAATACACACAAAAATGGTATTGATTTAACATACTATTAGACGGTGTGTACATTCAAATAATGCCAATAACGTTGCATAAAAGTCTTTGCCTACTATGAGCCTATCACTAAACAATGTTTCTACAAATTTCAAAAACTCGAACATGTATTCGATATTCAAATAATTCTTTGACACTAAGAACTATAACTGAGTGCGCAAAAGTATCTCACCTGCTAGATTGGAAAGCATTAGCCGAAATCTGCATGAAAATAATTGCAAACATACTAAAAAGACACGTACGAGTCGTATATTTCTGTACAGCAACCAACACTTTCAAACGAAAATTGGTGCGGAATGTAGTCTAGGTACCTACTAAGCAGCATGCGGGTTGTGCAAATTACGTTTTATTCTTTTTTAATCTATATTTTTTGCAGAGAAAATTTGGTTTTAAAATTCGCATCGGATTTTTTATACTGCTTTAATTTAAATTATATCCATGGCGCTTTCGTTTGCATATAAATTTCGGCGTGGATTTTTTCGTGTCAAATATGAAAAAATATAATAGAATAATAATCATTACCTACCTTTTTGGAAATAAAATATTATCGTTATACTTATTTATAGTATTTATTTCCCAGTTATTTTTCATATGCCGCCTTAATATCCGGATTATAGGTTACAGATATAAGAGTATATTTTTTTTCATTTCATCATCCTAATATTATCATGATGCGATCCAAAATTATTTTTCTCTCGTAGCATGTTATTATGAAAGGGATATTACTTTTAATCTCAGCTTGAAAAGAACCTGAAACGGAATTATATGGGAAAAGGGCCCTTTAATATCTCAACCATTGAAAATTGTAAGTATATCTAATTTCGCTGGGAATATATTAAGAGTTAACTCCGGCTCGAAGTCAATATTAAAATGTTTCCAGATTCAATTCTCTCGTGTATTTTTTTCACATTATTTTTGCTCAATTTCGTAACAAAATATTTGGCTGCCATTTATCTTTGATATGAAATGTCGATTTAGATGTCGATGTCGAACAGAATCCATTAATAGAACTTCGATCAAAATATATTTTTACTAGACACTTCACAAAAAAAATACGCCCTGAATTGAGGACCTAATCTTTAGAAGTCTATTAAAAACCTATGTACATTTCAGAAAAGCATTAAATACTGCCATATGTTTATAAAACTAAACTGTATCTTCTTTTTCACTGTCGGATTATGCTATATCAGGTTTACAAACAGTAATATTTAGATTTCTAATTTTAAATTACTTAAAAAAACAACTGAATGGAACTCCACTGGTCCGTGTCGCTTATTCAAATGTGACGTCCAAATTATGAAGCAAATTAAATTGTCTAAGTTGAGATTGAAAAAGTTATGGCGGACGTATTATTCTACAAAAGGAGTTTCTGTGCCCGGGGCATAATTATGGATATGTTTGTTTTGTGCAATTTGCTTAATGTAGCTGCTTAGGCCCGATTTGCCCCTTTTATTAGAGAATATGTTCTGCTTCTTCGTTCGGCATAAGTGGAAATTATATCTTGCTCTTTTTTTGCTTTGCGGTCGTATGAATCTACATTGCCTGGCTTGCAAATGACCAAGAATTATTCATCAAATAGAGTACCATTGGTAATATTATGTCGACTTTAATTTTCCGGTATAAAAGGTGCCTATCCATCCTCGGGATGACTTAACTCCCTACCTTTCGTCAAAATCTTGAAAAGATGAACTGTGAAAGCGTAGCAGACAGACGGACAGACAGACAGACACACTTTCGAATTTATAATATTAGTATGAATTAAGAACTTTTTATTGATGCTAGTAGGTACTTCTGCTTAGTAACTTATGCTTTAGTATTTTATTTCTCGTAACTACTTAATGTTATAACATGACTTTAGAAGTAAATTTTAGGATTGTAATATAATGTTCAATTTTAGTTTAGTTAAATCAGTCTTATAAAGTATTTGGATCTCGCTTAATTTTTTAGAGGTAGGTTAAGTTGAGACAGAGTTGATTACATCGAACAATTTCAATCAAAGACGCAAAAGAACTATGACTTTGCTTTTTATAGAATGAAATAGCTCAGTATATTAGTGAGCTTCACCGGACATGTATGAGTTCCAGTCACTCAGAGCGAACTGGAACTTTGGCACGCTGCGAATTAGATTCAGCAGACCGAGTGGAAGTTTTTTGTACATATTCGATCGCGTTATGGCGAGTCACCTGCAAGATTTTAGGAGGTGAGGTGTGGGGTGCCGCCCGCGCGTCTCGCGGTACGTTTCTCGTAGAGACTGGCGGGGAAGTGGGCAGCGCGGTATGTTCTGAAACCGCTTGGCAACGTTCAAGTTCTGGGATTAATTTGAATTAAATAAATATAGGACTTCAGTTTGAAACAAAGTTTAGCAGGTTCTCATTAATACTTCAAGAGAAATTTATCCATATAAAAATTATGAGCAAAGTCGAAAATTTTATTAATAAAAAAATCGTTTTAAACTTTTAATTTAGCCTGTTTCAAGATTTTTTTTTGATCGAGTAAAGTACATCCTATCGTGTAACAAATTAGCACATTCTTTAGACAATATCTTTAAGTGTATCGGATATTTTTTGTAAGACCGTTATTTAATAGTAAATACCGAAAAAATTTGATCTAGCAAACCAGTTTTACCGCTGAGCTGAGGTGACTCGCCTTAAATATAACTATCATTTGCTCGAGCGTTAGCTTTCAAGCGCTTGATAAAATTCCATACATACCGTAGTTATACTTACTACTATTACCTATTCTGTGGTTTTACCACGTTATATGTCGTCGCCATCGAATGGGAAGAAAATTTCCCACTAGGCACACTGATTATCGGCAGCACGAAGTGCCAAAACGAATCAATAACGCTTATAACCCAAACCCCACTCCCCATTTACCCCAACCTCCTCTCAATAGATTATTCCATTCAATTAGCCGAAGCTGAAGCCCGCATCAATACAGCGGTGGTTCTAATCAGGTGTATCGCTTACTAATGGCCCGATTTCGCCGGTAATCTAGTTTGCTCAGTTTTAGCTTAGCTCCAAGCACTTTTTCTTCCTAATCCTAGCATTAGAGCTTGCCTACTCCGAGCACCAACAATAAATAGGTTAAGGCAACTTTATGTAATACAGATTATACTAGCTAGCGAAATAGATTCGGAGACCGTTGAGACTTAATACCTAAGTCTACCTTGTACGTAATTGTTGAAATTTTTTACGTAAAACCGTTTTTTTAATAAATTCAGCTGAACGATATAGCTCATGGAACAATGGTGGCCGAAAAGGTAGGTTTTTGCTATATAGTCCAAGATAATGGGTCGGAAGAGATAAATGTATGATTGTGTAAATTAGGCGTGAATAAGTTCAACATTCATTTAGGTTTTTTGTTTTTGTGCAATGAGCTTAAGGGTGAGCTGACTAAAAATACTGAAAGAAATACTGTATATTGCTTATACACGGTACAATGCTTAGCCTTTATAAGATGATCTTCCGCGAAATTCGTTCCGCCAGCTCAATACTAATTTGAACAATAACATTCAGAATTTTATACGATCTTGGCTGGTTATTTTCTCCTGTATAGCTATAGTACAGTAGCTCAACGCTCTTAAATGCTAGCTGGCCCGGCTTGATTTCAAATTAACCAAAAAAATTCAAAATAAATTTATTTGTCCCACTGGCGGTGGAGACGATGGGATGCTGGGGTGGAGATGCAAAAAATTTATAAAAGAGATCGGCTGTCGTTTGAGGGAAAGGGGCCCACGTTCTGGTTCCTACCTGGTTCAAAGGTTATCCATCGCCATTCAGCGCGGCAATGCTGCAAGTTTGATGGGTACCTTTGGCTCAGAGGCAACCAGGGGTGGTCTTTTTGATTAGGGTTTTATTTTTATTTTTGTTAGTAGGTATATAAGGATTTTAGATTAACGTTGAGTCTATAAGTTTTTATTATATCTTGTAATTTTGTTTTAAATGAATAAATAAAAATAATTTATCATAGAAAAAAAAAAAAACTTGAAACGGGTAAGTAGTTTAAGTTGGTACATTTTTTTACTATGGTAAGCATTCGAGTCTAGAAAATGCATGTTCCACAGTAACTCATTTAATGACTTATTAATATTTAACTTACTGAAGGAGTACTTAGTAAATATCGAAATTACTTAGCATAAATTTGTGTCGCTCTGCCGACTACTATGCCGAAGAGCCTATGCACACGGCGTATTTTATACGCGCAGACATCTTTCACGAAATCACGTTGCCTACTTGTTTTCAGTCCAAAAAAGCAGATTTTTGCAAAGCGCGTTTGAATCACGTTGTACGCGATTATTATTATCGCGTTATTTTGTACCTAAATAGGTCAAACTATCGTCCACAGCACGTCCGTATAGACGTATCTGCGCGATTGGGTCGATATTAATTTGTGGACATGTACAAAGGTTTCTGGCTGTGACTGACGTTCTTAAAGTTTGTGCTAGGATCGCGTTTGCATCGCGTCGTCTGCGCGTAGAAAATAGGCCTTGTGTCTGAAAATAAGCTCTTAGCCGCTGACTTTACGAGAAAACGAGAAATTTAATGCAAACTGCGTGTTTTAAGTCAATGTCCTCCTAAGGAGGTGTTACACGTTGATCTTTGCTTAGTAAAACACCCCCTACACATTACACTGTAGCTGCAAATAGTATTGACCGCAAGGGTATTAAAATTTGGGTCTGTGCCGCAACTGTGTCATTGTCAAACTGCGGTTTCACCAGTCCTTGGTCTTCGAAAAACTCGGTTGTAATATTTTATAGATATTGGACCGCATTTTCCGTGATTATCGTAAAAGGAACGTCAGCAAGAAAACTATTCCCTCTCCTCTACTACTTTAATAATACTTAAGTGGATCCGATAGTTGCGTAGAGGAAATTGAATCACTTATTGTAACGGCTCTTTACTGCCTTATCAGATGGGTATTCAATGAACATAATACATACGGTTCCTTGCTACGATTCAACTGGATCGTTTAACAACGAGTCTCTTGCGGCCTTCTATACTAAGGATTTTTTGTGGTTTCAACACAACTTCTAAATCTAATATTGGACGTTTTGGCCACATCTCTACTTAGTGTGTTTGTTTCAAAATGAATAAACTTCAGACTAACGATTCAACATGATTTAACATGATTAAAGTGATTTTTTGCAAAAATAAAATGTAGCTAATGTCATGTCCAATCGGATCATAATAACGAATCTATTGATACCTCATTCATCAAAATCGGTTCAGTAGTTCAGGCGATACGGTGGAACTCGCATAGATACAAACGTACAAACATACAAACATAAACTGCTAAAATCATAACCTTTCCTTTCAATTTTGCCGTAGTCGGGTAAAAATACAAAATTAATATATACCTATTAGCATGTAATTAAGAGTCTTTCATTATAGGTATGAGTTTAATATAACTGCCGTACCCCTAATAGTTTAGCCCGGCACAATCTTAGAAGGCATCATCATTTACCATCAGGTGAGATCGTGGTCAAGGGCTTACTTGTAATGGAATAAAAAATATTATTGGTATTTAATACCTAATGTCGTGATTATTTTATACCAAAATTGAGTGTGTAATGAACGTACGACACCAAAACAAATCAATAGTGATGGCGACCACCCAACTCATCTGTTCCCATTACCAGCTTATTCCGTTCAATTAGCCGCAGTTAAAACCCACATAAATTTTGCATCAGCCCTAATCAGCTTTTGTATCGCTTATTAATGATAAAATCTCCCCGTTATAAGCAACATTTTCTGTTTTATAAGCTCCTGGTACTTTGAATTTATGCCTTAGCTGGGCACTTCTCTGGTGTAGCAGTTAGGCCTAGAGTGTCCTGGTCTTCTATTCCCTTTGAGCTTGATTTGAGATACATGTAAGATTTCATCAAAATTGTGCTCCATTCTTTAAGTCACCTAATGAATTTACTGAAACCCCTTCCAGTCATGATCTACGTTTCATAGAAAACTCCATATTATGATTCCTGGGTCCACATTTTGAGCTGAATGTCAGCCGGTTTTATTTTTGGCTTAAATTGTATTATGAATATTATACCTACATGAAAGCAATAATAAATGAATGAATGATTCAATTCTGGTACCTACTAGTCAAGTTGAGTTTTTATTATCTAACCCCTTAATTCGTTTATCTATTTATTTCCTTCGAATATCGGTTTTCCGAATTTCTTAAAAGAAAAAAAACAGATTTCCAGGTTGTTCTTAAGGACGAAAATTGTGCACTTTTGTAAGATACTGATAGTGACCTTCCATACAATATTTATTGATATTTTATATAGAACTAGCAGATGCCTGCGACTTCGTCCGCGTGAAATAAGTTTTTTAAATTCCCACGGTTAATAATATATTATAGCCTATGACATTCACAAATAATGTGGCTTTTTATTGGTACCAGAATTTTCAAAATGGGTTCAGTAGATCCAGAGATCACCCCCTACAACGTCACAAACTCACAAACTTGACCTTTGTATAATATTAGTACAGATTTAATCGATAGCTTTATTTTCAGGTTACAACTCCATATTGTCACCTGAAAATAAAGTTTCATAAGTTTATACAATTCTAAACTTCCAGCTTAACTTTTCCAGATATGATAAAATAAATAATACACCGTTATTTTATTCATAACAACTGTAGCTCTTGTTTTCTTAACAATCTATTTAATTTGAAGTTCAACGGAGCCAATTTATTTTATCTTTATTCAATGGAACTGCAGAAAAGGACTACGTTCCATTAAATTACCACAGTTCAAGAGTCCTCCCGACTAAACAAGCTTTCTATTAATTCCGCCTCAGAAGACTGCCTTGGAGAGCTCGATTTAATAAAGAATTCTTATCTATAGATAGACTGGATCTCGTTCAACTGACATACGTGGTTGCCTGGTTGGAGACATTCTATGACAAAAGACTTTTTCGCAGTCGACTAGTTCTAAGTCCTTTGAAAATTCAGAATAGACGATTTATTTGATGTATTGAAGCTCTTTCCATACAGATTTCAAGCAATGGTTTTGGTTTAACACAGACAATAATAATTATTATAATAATATTATAAGAGGGCTGTTCGAGCCATATATAATATGGGACCAAGAGAGTCACTAAGAGATAAATTTAAAGAAATTAATATTATGACAGTGCACAATCAATATATATTTGAAAATTTAGTATACGTGCATAAACACATTGATAAATTCAAGAAGAAAAGTGATTGTCATAATGTCAATACTAGAAATAAAAATAAGCTTGTAATGCCTGCTTCTAGGCTTAGTAAAATTAGCAATTCATTTGTTGGAAACAGTGTCCGCTTCTACAATAAGCTCCCAGAAGACATGTTGAAGATGTCTCTGAATAAGTTCAAAGTTAATGTAAAACGTAAACTCATTAAAAAATCTTATTACCATGTAAAGGATTATTTAAATGACAAGGAAGCTTGGCAATGATTTTCTCTAATGGCCCTGATAGTTCCTTAGTTAAGATGATTGTGAAATGGTGATAATGAAAAAAAAAAACCCGGCTGAGTTTGTTGTGGGCTCTTCTCAGACCAGGGCGCGTTTGGAACCCTCGTAGCTTTAGTTTAAGATGTCGTACTGTCGTTATCACCATTATATTGTTACTCGTATATGTTATAAATAACCGAACGTCAATAAGTGTAGTATACCTACCTAAATTGAATAAACGTTCTTTGACTTTGACTTTGACTTTATTAATAACATTACCACAGTTATGCACACTCCACGTCCTACTATTATAATAGGCTTTAATATTTTTGTTATCCATACTGCATTCATAGGTTTATTTTTAAGAAACTCTTTTTATTATTACAGAGCAGTTTTTACCCTCGACGAAACGGAGACGGTATATGTGTTTGCCCTAAGAGGTTGTGTGTTTGTTTGTTTGTTTGTTTGTGCACTTTTTTGTTACCGTTTTCCTGGAAAACTACTGGACCGATTGAGATGCGGTTTTTTGCATTAGATATGTATAGCTTGTGAGAAGGTTCTTAGATAAATTTTAGGACCATAGACAACCAAGCTGAGCTGTAGTCTATGATTTTAATTATTCAATATGTTACCACTTTTCTCAAAAAGTACTGGGCCGATTGAGATGCGGTTTTTTGGCTTAGATATGGACGGCTTGTGAGAAGGTTCTTGGATATATTTTAGGACCATAGACTACCAAGCTGAGCTGTAGTCTATGATTTCAATTTTTCAATATGTTATTATTTTTCTCAAAAAGTACTGGGCCGATTGAGATGCGGTTTTTTGCATTAGATATGTATAGCTTGTGAGAAGGTTCTTAGATATATTTTAGGACCATAGACTACCAAGCTGAGCTGTAGTCTATGATTTCAATTTTTCAATATGTTATTATTTTTCTCAAAAAATACTGAGCCGATTGAGATGAGGTTTTTTACATTAGATATGTATAGCTTGTGAGAAGGTTCTTAGATATATTTTAGGACCATAGACAATCGTGCAATCGTGATTTGGTAAGTGGTCATAGGAACTCCTTAAGTTCTCATCGTAAACCCGTCGTGTTTAGACTCTTTTGATTTGTCTTGACTAGCACTTTGTACCTAGATACTGCTCAGGGTCTCATGATGGAGCCAGGAGATGGTCATGGGAACTCCTTAAGTTCTCATCGTAAACCCGTTGTATTTGGACTCTTTTGATTTGTCTTGACTAGCACTTTGTACATAGATGCTGCCCAGGGTCTCATGATGGAGCCAGGAGGTGGTCATGGGAACTCCTTAAGTTCTCATCGTAAACCCGTTGTATTTGGACTCTTTTGATTTGTCTTGACGAGCGCTTTGTACCTAGATGCTGCCCAGGGTCTCCTGATGGAGCCGGGAAGTTTTCACAGGAACTCCTTAAGTGATCACATTTTTTTAACAATTTTTATAATTTAACACTATTTGACACCTCTACTTATTACTAAGCATAAGTTTTATCTCGGAATGAGAATGGTTTGGCCATAGTCCACCACGCTGGTCAAAAAAACTACTGAGCCGGCAAATATGCAGTTTTGTGTTTTAGATATTATTTTATATAAACTTTTGCTAAGTTCTAATTATTGTTGTTTCAATGGAGCTCTGCAGTTCGTCGTGGGTTCTTTAAATTTTTTAATTTTATTACTTGTTATTACTATTTATCACACTACGTTCATAGGTTTTTATTATAACAGAGCACACTATTAAATATCCCAATTTCTTAATTAACTTTCTATAAAACCGTTTTTTACGCGTAAAGTAATTACCGGAACTGCAAGGACAAGGAACAGAGCCGTGTGTTTAAATTAATATTTATCAAAATAGGTCTACTACAAAAAGTTTCATATCCATGTAAAAGTACCATGAAACTACAAAACACTTATCAAGGCCAGCCAAGTCGAGGGGGAAATGTAAGTCATCAAGTTGTTTAACTCGCATCTTAACGCACCATTAGGACCAGATTGCGTGAGCGGAATGCTGGTTATTTGCTTAATGTTCCCGAGAAAAACCAATTTGTATCGGCACACTTGCGTGATAGTTTTCAAATCGTATCTTGCGCGCGCAAGAATACAGATACGCTGCGTAAGGGAAGTGTAAGGGAAAACCACCGATGTCGTGGGTATAAAATCACTTTAGCGTGTAATAAACTAGGTCAGGGATTCCCTACGTGAACCAACTAAACTGAGATAAAATATAAATTATTTTTTTGAGGAATGAAGACACTTAAAGTAAGCCATTTGGTTCTTAGCTAACGTTCGCTATACATACTAGTATCGTGGTACTATAATGAACAGCATTAAACGTAAAAGGTTTCTCGACGATAGCTATGGAAAACTTAAATGTTACCTTGGATGTCGTAGTCACACTTATCGGTGTAGAAGCCTAAGCTGCTAAAAATTTCAAACTAAAACTCAAATCTGTTTTGTTTAAGTAAACTTTGACAAATGCTTTTGAATTTCACGCTCAGTTCTATAGTATATTGTTCACTGAGGGAAGAAAGTGACCGATTACTAACGAGGGCAGCCGAACAGCCTCAACACACGCGAGTTAGGAATCGTACTTTCTCCCGAGTGATACATAGTGTTTCATACTACACCTGCGAGGAAAATAAGCGATAATACTTTGAAGCTGAACTATCACTACTAGACTACATTTGAGGATGTAATTTTAATCCCCGACGCAAAAAGAGAGGGGTGTCATAAGTTTAATGTGTCTGTTTGTATATCTGTCTGTGGTATCGTAGCTCCCAGACGGATGAACCGTTTAGTTTTTTTTTGTGTCATAGATAATTTTATCCCGAGTGTTCTTAGCCATGTTTCATGAAAATCTGTTCAGCTCTTTATGAGGTGAGAAAAACAGGTGTAGTCGCAGATTGCAACAAAAGAATTTACTCTGAAAAATTCGCAAAATCGTCACAACCGTCAAAGTCGTCTGCCCTCACGTCGGTCCCCCGACGCGACGACTCTTGGAAAATAAAAATATTTGAACTTACATAATATATGTGACGATGATAATTATAATAGGTTTAAAATATTATTTGTTAGTTAAGAGTTTATTTTTTGTATGGGACGGTTTTTAAATTTTACTTTTATTAAATTCAAATAAAACAAAAGATATCGCTCACGATCGCTATTACCTCCTATTACTTCTTATTTTTTTAAATAAGATAACGACGTAATAACGCAACCGCAACGAAATCTTTTTGCGAACGAATATTTTTTTTTAGCGGCATTAGTTTATAAACTTAATATATATACATATTATGGTAGAGTTTAGAGAATGCTGAGAGTCGACTAATGAACTTTACTAAATTGGGGTTTAAAACAAAAAGAAGGCAAAGATGTATTCATCAAAATTTTCCAATAACAAGTGTATGTAGTAAATAGGAAGATGAATGTTATATTGTTACATTTATTTTGTTTTAATTTCACTTCATACAGTGTAGGTACTCTTCAACTTTCAAGCACGTAGGTATTACACTGAATGAATCAATGAATTTCTTTATTTCCACACATTACTTTAAATACAATACACTATAGCTAGATTTGATTTCTATGTGATTGATTTAATGTGGGGACTGGTGCTTGAGCTAAGCAAATGCCTGTGGTTCAAGTCACCAGGCCCTATCCCCGTAATACATACATATAAACTTATTCGAAACAATTTTTAAAGTAACGTTTCACAAGATTATTATTTCATCAGATAGGTACATTTTTTTATTGTAACATTATCATTCAATATTATTTATCTAATAGACGTAAGTTACATTTTGTTTATTTTTATTGAATAAAGTATATATCTTTTAAGTAGATTTAATAAGTGTGTGTATGTTTGTGTGTTTAAGTGTAGGTAAGTGTAATTGTGTGTGTGTGTTTCTGGGTGTGTGTGTTTAATACTCAAGTATTCAATGTTTGATTTCTAAGATTTTAGCTCATTTTAAGATTTTTATTAGGTTCTCCGTTTCTTCGTAGTTTAGCTTTGATAGCCAATCAAATAATCGTATTTTACATTCGCGTGTACTCAGCTCATTGATACTCAGATTTTTGTTAGCATTATTATAAAGGTAACTGCCAAGAAAACATGGAAAATTTTGCGTAAACGATTTTTTAAATTTGTTTATTGTGAATATTTGGTAATGACGTCTCTTCCCTGAATTATTCGCTTTGCCTTTTGTTTGAGCATGGTATCTCATTATAAGTTTGTGGATGAATAATTGTCTTACTGTTAAGACCTTGCTATCGCGGTAAAGTGATACTGTGGGATACTGATAAGGTAAGAAGTAGATCACTTTTAAAAGCAATCTCTGTGCTCTTTCGAGCTGTATCATGTGAGATTTCGCTGCTCCCCCCCATGTATCAATGCCATACGTTAGCAAGGATTGGCAAAGTGTTTTGTATAATGTTTTTATTAATTTAGGATCTGCAACCTCCCTAACGTTCCTAAAAATGGCTATCAATTTTCTTATTCTATTGGTTAAAGTTTTAATATGTTGTTCAAAGTTTAAATTTTTATCTATTTGTATGCCTAAGTATTTAATATAAGGAACTCTTTCCAGTGTTGGACACGAGCATGTTTGGTTTTGACAAGATCCAGAATGGGCGTAAATATTATGTGTATTTAAAGATGGTTGGGTTTTATTTGTTATAGAAAATGTAATGTATTTAGTTTTGTTTGCGTTTAGGCTTAGTCTATTCTGTCTTAACCACTGAGATATATAATCAAAATTCTTTTGTGCCTTAGAAAATACCTCGTCCCAACTCTCTCCCCATACCATTAGAGCTGTATCATCCGCAAAACTCGTGATATTTCCGTCTTTTATTTTGAGATTGCAGAGTTGGTTCATATAGACTAGGAAAAGAGTTGGGGCCAAGATACTTCCTTGTGGGACACCATGTGTGATTGGGAGTGGGCTGCTGGTAACATTTCCAATTTTGACAGTCTGGTAACGATTTGACAGGTAACTTTGCAGAAGTTGCAGTGGTAAACCTCTTATCCCTATCTGTTCTAGCTTGCGTACTAGTATATGTGTGGACACGGTATCAAATGCTTTAGCAAGATCTAGGAAGATAGTAATGCACTTTTTACCGTCATCCATATTTCTGACAATACGGTCGACAAGATCGTCTACCGCATCCGTCGCTGATCTCTTTTTGCGGAATCCACATTGGTTTTTTGCTAGTAGGTTATGGGATTCAAGAAAATTTACCAATTGTTTATTTATAATCTTCTCAAGAATTTTTGACATGGTAGGAAATATAGATATTGGGCGGTAATTAGATATAAGATTTTTGTCCCCTTGCTTAAAGATAGGGGTGATAACTGATTTTTTGAAGATATCTGGGAAAGTACCTGTTTCGAGACATAAATTACATATATAAACTAAAAGACCTGCTAGCGATTCTTTATTTTGTTTTATGATCTTAGATGAAACACCATCAATTCCTACAGAATTAGTATTTTTGAGCGAGTTTATGATTGAAATTACTTCCCGTATATCCGTATCTAAAAGTGCAAACGAATTCGGAGGGGAATGTGAGGGGTAATACGTGTCATTTATAAGAGAGTCATCTTCAGCAGTTACGGCTATTTGTTCTGCTAACATTTGACCGGTATTTACGAAATATTCGTTTACTTTATTTACTGATGCGATTGGAGTGTTTGAGATGTTTAGGAGGTTATGAGCGACTGTCTTTTTGTTCTTGAGATGAGTAACTGAATTTATAATGTCCCAAGTTTTCCTTATATTATTTGCATTTTTAAGTTCTAGTTTAAAATATTACACTGTATTGTTAACTGAAATAAGATCAAATTTTGTTATAGTTTACAGAAAATAACATACAACTCTTTAAAACTTCTGAACAACAATTTCTGTTTTATTAGTGTTCCGTACCTCAAAATAAACAAAAAGGAATTCTATATGATCACTTCGTTGTTCATCTCTCTGTCTGTCAACTCCCTTTTTCTCCGAAGGCCTCAAGTTGAAATTATTATCAAACACTAAGTTCTATGGTCCTTTGTAGGTACTAAAATTCTACATCAATGCTTAGAGCTGTAAAAAATTTAGTTTAATAAAAATAAACAAGAAGGTTACAACTAAAGAATATGTAGGTAAGTAGGTAATCCCTTTTTATCTTGTTCGTACGGAACCCTTACAATAAATAGATTGTAGGTAGGTATTAAGATTAATTGTAATTGAAAGACGAACTAAAGCGGACGTAAAACCAAGCAGATGCGAACGAAAATGAAAAAAGTTTCAGAATTGGGATTTCGAGATGATTACAGCACAGCGAATGGAGTTGTGGCGTTTTTATGAAGTCTCCTTTGTACTGATTCGGAATGTTTCCTTCCAGCTTCAAACTTTATGGTTATCCAGAATTTTATACTTACGAGAATAGGAAAGTTTTATTCCTCCCTAATCCCCTATTTGGGTCGTCTTGATAGCTACACAATCCTTTGTGAAAAATGGTTTTATTAAATGTGTACCTACCTTCTAGTAACAAAAGTCAAAACAAAAAAAAATAGGGACTGAAAGTAGAAAAGATTTGGCTAATCCATACTTCCATACAAATGTTATAAATGCGAGTGTGTTTGTCTGTCTGTTACGCTTTCATGGCCCACCTGTTTAACCGGTTTTTATGAAATTTGTAACAGGGATAGGTAGTGTCCCGGGAAAGGATATATGCTACTTTTTATCCCGGAAAATTAAGGAGTTCCTGCGGGAATTGAAAAACTTTGTTCACGCGGACGAAGTCGCGGGCATCATCTAGTATGATTATAATTACAAAGCTGATTATATTTATACGTCGTAGTATATATAGTAAATTATTCTATTGATAAAATTATATTATGTGATAGCTCTTTTGACATTTACACAGAAAATTTCATTCCGTTATAGTACAAAAAGATTTTAAAGATAAATTACAGAGTGAATTGAGAAAGAAAGTATCAACAGCAATGTTTTATAAGAAGAGGCCATCTCGTTTATTTGCAGCGAGCAACACTTCAACTGGAGTATAAATATTATAAAGGGCTCGTTCCATAACAAGGCATACAATTAAAATATTCCCATTTCCACCTGAATGCTACAATACATAAAATTAATCAACAGATAAAGCTGGCTCAATTCCAAGTCGCAAACACCGAAGAATTCAACTTATCTTAAAATTGTTGCCAAGTTGTGTTGAAGTAAATGTATTGACGTACATTTTTAAACCTTCGTGATCAAACATCTAATCGATGTGCTGTCAAGTCTGTATTGCATTGTATTCATCATACGTTTGATTTACTGCCGACTTAATAATATTTATTGTGATTTATTATAGTCCATCTTTATCTGGCCCGGTAGTCAAAATTAGAAGAAGTTTTTAAGCCTGTTTAGTTTTTGTATTTTAATTTTTCACTAGTTGATGCCCGCAACTTCATCCGCGTGGATTGAGATTTTTTGATTCCCGCGGGAACTCTTTCATTTTTAGGTATAAAAAGTAGCCTATGTATTATTTCAGATAATAATCTATCTCTGTGCCAAATTTCATCCAGATCCGTTCAGCTGTTCCGGCGTGATTTTAAGTAACAAACATCCATCCATCCATCCATCCATACACCCATCCATCCATCCATTAAAACTTTCACTTTTATAATATTAGTATAGAAGTATAGATATGTATACTAGCGACGCTGTCATCGGGACGGATGTTTGTCGGACTATACATATTATTCTATAAAACCCGACTCTTAGTCGATTCTTAATTTTGACTTGTTAAAAATTTTGAGCACGATTGTACCATGTGCATTCTACCAGATGGGTCCATTGATGCGTGGTTTGTTTTATCTTTTCCGTACATCTTGATAAGGAGTTACAAAGTTACTAAGAGGACAAAGTTAATAAGAGTTAACGTGGCTAAGTGACACAAAAAATATATCTTATTTTTTTCGACATAGAGTCCTATTTTCATTAACTGCTACGTTTACGGGACAGGTCACCTGGGTGCGATAGCTCGGGACAGTTTATGCATAACTTCCTCCTGGCTTTTTGGACATAAAGTGTACAATAGGGATGTTATAATGCTACGTGCGATGCCCACAACGGTTCGCCGCAGAGTAACAAAAGTGAACATGCAAAGATGTTAAATGTGTCGAGTTTGTATGCATAATGTAATTTCCAACTTATGTAAATCCCAGGTTTTATGAGGAAGTGGTCGTATGGCTCATTATAAAACGGAAGGCTGAAGAAATCCGGTCTAAAGGTGCCTTAATTTGCATAACATTTCGCAATAGGCACAAAATACGACGAAATTAATGAAGCTTTGATTTTTCTTATGACCTTTTATTTTTTTAATTACGACTTAATAAATCTGTCAAACAGAAAAAGTAATAAAAATACTTAAGATTATATTTTAAATTAAAGAATTCTAAGTGAACATTGTAAAAAAAACAACATTTTCGATTCATAAAATTTGGCTAAGTAGAGATTTGTGTACAATTATGTAGGTTTGTATACGTTTGTATATGTCACCGTAAAATTGTAAAAACCGTTAGATTATAATCTAACTACCGAGGTAGATTGTAATCTATTAGGTAAAAAAAAGACCCGATAAAACTTATGTTATTATATGTCGAACCCTAACCTAGCCTACAAGAAAGAGACAAGAAAACGTAAATACAATGAATATTTAAAAAATTAACACTCAGAAAATTGAACGGTTAACACATTCGACATTCGGCAGTTTACAATCTATCGAGATAAAAAGCGTTAGATTAAAATCTAACGATTTTTACAATTTTACGGTGACATATACAAACCTACACAATTTTGTATATACATATATATTGTAAGTAAAATATTGTAGAACAATATTTTTGGTACTTCGTTTGAATTAAGGAAAATGTGTAGATAGTGAAAGCTTATGAACTAACCACTCTGTGATGAAAAATTGTACCAAAGCATTACAGAGCAGCATGCAGATTGCGGAAATTGTATCACTATCCCCGATCTAGATTTTTTGCACACGAAATTCGCGAATGCAAATGTAATTTGGGATAACATTTTTAAGCCACTGAAATTCAAATTAGGACTGGTTTATAAACGTAAATTTTAATGATGTAAAAACGTTAAGCGAAATGTAAAACCATTTACATTTTATTGAATGTGGAACTCGTACTACTCTACTCGTACGTAATAATAGTTAGTATTCTTTGGTAGAATTACGGTACCCAAAGATACATTTTGTTATATATTTTAGATTGATAAACTGTAATAAATATAAACACCGCGTTAAATACAAACACGAAAGAGAACCTAAATAGCAACTTTAACTTTATTCCATTCAATAAAAATAAAACTTCTCCTGACCCACTCGCTCACCGAGTCAGTGAATCATTAATGCTCAGAACACCTAGAAAACTGAAATTTTGCAGAGAGGTTCCTTTAATAATAAGATATAAAGTCTGCGCGTGGTTACTAGTATTATCATAGTACTATATCCATAATCCATATCTATAATATCTATATCTATAATCATAATATGTATAATAATATTATAAATGCGAAAGTAAAAGTCTGTCTGTCTGTCTGCTACGCTTTCACGGCCTACCTACTCAACCGATTTTGACGAAATTTGGTACAGAGACTGGTTACATCCCGGGGAAGGACATACGCAACTCTTTATCCCGGAAAACTAAAGAGTTCCTGTAGGAATAAAAAAATCAATCCACGTGGACGAAGTCACGGGCATCATCTGAATTTTGTGAAATTTCAGTGTCAGGAAAAATATTATGTTGAAGAAGACAAAAAGCTACATAAAGTCTAAACATCGTAAAAGAAAGCGCAGGAACTAAAGCTTTATCAAGTTTATGTACATGTTACCGATTTGCAGAAGATTCTTTTCCAGGTCACGTCCGGAGACACTTCCAGCGGGTTCGACCAATCAGCCGTGTTTGTAGGAATACGTAAAATGCGACCTCTTTAAGCAACTTATAGTTAAACAAGTTGGCACTAACTTGGAATCGAAGTTTAATAGAGTGGCTTGGTTCATTGGTTTTCCATGCAGCAATACCAGAGGCCTGTTATAGGTCTGCCTGGTTGGGATTACCATTTTTCTTTAATAGCCTTGTAAAGTTTCAAGGGCTAGGTGAAAAATTGAACGATTAATTTGTCTTAGTAACTCAGTTATTTTCAGCTTTTCAAAAAACTTTTTATGGATTTAAGTTGTTGTTTTGATTATAATAAACAACTTAAAACTTCAATTTTTTGTAAATGTCTACGTTATAGATTTTTTGCAGTAGGTTGGTGTTTGTAAATATTTTAATTATAATTAAAATTGAATTATTTAGCCTATACGTATTTATTGTATTTAAGATAATAATTATTACGCTACTTTCTTGTGAGTAATCCATTATTTAATAAATTTATGCAACCCATATTTTTCTTAAATGCTGTAAGATATTATTTAAAAAAAATATTTTTCGAATTAGATGGAACATGATCTCTGCCTACTTTCGTGTCTGTAAGCGAAATACCACCTGACTTAGAAACTGATTACATAGCCTATCAGGTAACAAGTTGTGAAAACAGGGAATGCAAGATGTTCGATGTTATTTTCTCATTTATGTACTTAAAAGTTCAGGGTCGGATTAAAAATCTCCCGAGGGATTTCACGCCCGCGCTATTACATCCGAGTAGGTTAAAGAACGCCCTGACTCGTGTTCCTAATTAAGGAATTATTATTACAAAAATGCTTTCGGGTTCTCTTTAGCTGCTATTTTATTTGAATCTTCGACTTCGTGCAATTATTTGAGGTTTATTAAACTTTTTTTGGGTAGAGTGGTAATTTATTACGCTTTTTAGGATTGTACATTTTATTGAAAATGTAGTAGGTAATGTTTGAGAAATGTAGCCAATTTATTTTGTTACAATATTCGCATCAAAGAAAATTAATATAAAATATTTTATCTAGATTGTCATCTGTTTATCATAATATTACCTAGATCACGACAAAATACGACGAAAACGAATAAATAGAACGATTTTAATAAAAATTCAATAAGTGAGCTTAAAACAAATTACAAAATTAGTTGGCCAGAAAAAAAATTGCCAAAAAGACAAACTACTTTACAAAAATAAATGGGGGAGAATAATAATGTAAATTAAATTTATTATGATAAATGCTTACAAATAAAACATATAATAATATATACAATTTCTTAAAAAATCTTAAATAATAATAATTAATAATTATTATTTGAATAATAATTATGTTGAATATAAAATCTAAGCGACAACTTACGAAGTCTCGTTTACGTCAGTGTACTAATTACTTAGGTATCAAGCATCAAAATCTACTGATTTATTAATTCCGACACCTGTCTTTGGTTATGGGAACAATCAAGTGTATATTATAATGAAACTTTCAAAGATTAGTTCACGTACTCTCAGGTAGAATGCGGCAACTTTGTCAATTAATTCCTGAGCCCAAGGCCCCTTTAAATGGGTATAATATGGATGTCACTAATATCAAGTTGCAAACAATATAATATCCCTACAAACTTCTTAGATTATGTTTGACCTTTATCATAATCTAGTTACGTACATCATCGATCATATTAATTGAAGATATTCACAGTCTAGTGAATTTATGATACATTGGCAGTAATTTCTTTATTAATTTGACGACCTCCGTGGCGCAGTGTGTAGCGCTGTTGTCTTAACGTGCGGAGGTCCCGGGTTCGATCCCCGGCAGGGTCAATTTGGGAATTTATAATTTCTAAATTTTCCCTGATCTAGCCTGGTGGGAGGCTTCGGCCGTGGCTAATTACCACCCTACCGGCAAAGACGTGCAGCCAAGCGAGTTAGCGTTCCGGTACGATGCCGTGTAGAAACCGAATAGGGGTATGGGTTTAAAATAACTGCCATGCCCCTAACAGGTTAGCCCGCTACCGTCTTAGACTGCATCATCACTTACCATCAGGCGAGATCGCAGTCAAGGGCTAACTTGTAGTGGATTAAAAAAAAATTACAGCATAGATTGATATACATATATTTATTACTATACATCTACCGAGCTACGTATGTATGTACCTACTATGTATAGATTGGTGGTCCTGATGTAATATTATAAGTTAACCAGTTGATGCCCGCGACTACGTCCGCGTGGATTGAGGACTTTTGGTTCTGATCTGTAAAAACCAAAACTATCTCACGGGAACCGTACATTTTTCCGGGATAAAAAGTAGCCTATGTGCTATAATCAGCTATCTCTGTGCCAAATTACATTCAGATCCGTCAGACGTTCTGGCGTGATTGAGTAACAAACCTCCATCCAAACTTTCACATTTTTAATATTAGGTAAGTATAGATTAACGCTCAGCTCAGATCACACAAAGTACTAACGAATGTGTCATATCTGAGTTGGCGTGAATCAGACATGGTTCATCGTCAACTCAAACCGCCACAGAGCCGAGAACGGCGTCCCACCATAGAGTTTGCAGATCTCTTTGTGGAAAAAGCTGGAAAACTCTCAGATTTGCATAGGTTTGCAAGTATATCCTCGCGATTAAATACTTCACCGCTTAAGAAATTCATTTTAATTCCTTCTCTCAAAATTACTTAGAATGCACATTATATAATACACTTCAGGCATGAGCTAAGTTATAGATAGCCGACGTTTCGTGGAAAGTCTGTCAAACCGTTAGAAGAATAAGCAATTTTGGGAACTACTGCGAAAATGCCAGGAAAAATGAAAAAATATGCCAATCACCCTTGAAATGAAATTTAAAGAAAAATATTTAACGTGAATATTCCAATAAACAAGCTTCTATTCATAAATAAATAATACATTGCATGGCAGGAACAAACAGTCTGTCGGTATATAAATTCATTTAAACTTGCCAGACTATCTACCGAAGAATGTTATTGAGG
This sequence comes from Erebia aethiops, assembly GCA_923060345.2. Classification (NCBI taxonomy): domain Eukaryota; kingdom Metazoa; phylum Arthropoda; class Insecta; order Lepidoptera; family Nymphalidae; genus Erebia; species Erebia aethiops. Next base: position 9,644,888 of record OV281083.1, on the reverse strand, counting down.
CTTGATGAATATTCAAATCAGACAAACACGCTCGGTAAATAGGATTAATTTGTGTCTGGCTCCACATAATATTATACCTATTTATTCAGTCAGCAAAGTGGTATTACATTAGTAAAGGGAATTACTGTTTTCCCTACATAATGTATTCAGCCGAGCATATTATCTTCTATTGTTTTCTTAAGTAGATTTTTGGTTGACGAGTCTGGTATATCTTACTAATATTATAAATGCGAAAGTTTGGATGTATGGATGTCGGTATGGATGTATGGATGGATGTTTGTTACTCAATCACGCCCCAAAAGCTGAACGGATCTGGATGAAATTTGGCCAAGAGATAGATTATAGTCTGGAATAACACATAGGCTACTTTTTATCCCGGAAAATTAAAGAGTTCCCGCGGGAACCACAAAACCTCGATCCACGCGTACGAAGTCGCGGGCATCAGCTAGTAATAGCATAACTCGTTAAGTTACTTCTGATATTTATTTATAACAGAAGTATTTATGTAGTAACTTTTTAATGTAAAATCAATAGTTTCATCGTACGAGAGCCGCAAACCAAAACCTAAATTCACCTTTCACAGTTTAAATAAATTTGTATTGTGGGTGATTTACAACTTCTTGAAACTAGATTTAGCCAAGTCAAACTAATTTAGTTTAAAGAACTTTTAAAACACCCACAATACAAATTTGCTTAAACTGTGAAAGGTGAATTTACGAGTAGGTTTTATTTTCCATATACTGAGGGTCGTGACCCTTCTATTAATCATGTGGAAATATTTTCTTGTGACAGTACTGCTTCGCGCAGATAATAGTAAAAAAATATATAAGGCAAATTAAAGGAAGGATTATTACTAACTACATTAAACCGCAAGCACTAGGTACAAGCCAACAACATAGTTATGCCAGCTGTACGCTCTACCAACGCAACGCTACTAACAAGTTGGAACAAACATGCTAATTGGATCGTCTTTTGTAAATTATTCAAAACTGAGTGTTTTGTTTTATATGCATAATGTAAATATAGTCAGTGCATTTTATTTGATAGAAACAATAAAAATAAAAGAGTTGATGGCATCCAGTGAGTGAGTGAGTGAATTATAAATACACCCTAACGGCAAAGACGTACCGCCAAGCGATTTATCGTTCCGGTACAATGCCATGTAGAAACCGAATATAGGGGTATGGCTTAATATAACTGCCATGTCCCTAACAGGTTAGCCCGCTACCATCTTAGACTATCTAGAAAAAAAATCCTGACTCACTCGACGAATTTAATTCCAGCCCATTGCTGGTATTACAATGGATTTATAACTTACGTGATGACTTATGGCTCCGAAACATGGTTGCTAACTTTGGGCCTGATAAGAAGGTTCAGGGTAACTCAGCGGGCGATGGAGAGTTGGAAAGAGATCAAATCAGATATGAGAAGATCCGTAGGCGAACCAGAGCAAACGACAAAGCTCGAAGAGTCGCCATGCTTAAAAGTGGCAATGACCGATAGGCGTTGCGGTTCCAAAGTGCTTGAATGGCGGCCTCCCACCGGGAGTTTACGGATGAACTCAAGCGTGCAGCTGGGAGCCGCTGGAAACAAGCGGCACAAGACCGAGCTCTGTGGCGATCCATGCCGGAGGCCTTCGTCCAGCAGTGGACGTCTATAGGTTGAGACGACGACGGTGGCTTTATAATCTTACACGTGACGTTTTAATCCAGCGAAATTAGCAACAAACATATCATGAAAAAATAGATGAAATATTATGTGCACAGCTTTTCATCGTTTAGTCATATAAAAACCTTTTATAAAAGTCTAGCTTTCATCGGATCGACCTCACCGCTTAAATTAATTTGGGTAATTGCGGCGTACGCTTTAATTGAATGAAAAATATCAGCGACACTTCGCTGAAATATTTGTTCATAATAGGAACGTGAAAACTAGAGAGATTGAAAATTTAACGATTTTGCTTTTCAGTTCAAAGTTCAAATATTTTCAGGGGACTATAGTTCGAAATACATCCGTCCCAAAATTAAACTACTCCGGCATGAGTTGCAATGCCTCTTAAATTTTTTTATTAATTTTTCACAGCCTACTCTTTAACCGATTTTGACAAAAATTAGTACAGAGTTCCCTTCCTTCCTGAGAGGACATGAGCTACTTTATTCTCCTGAAAATTAAGGAGTTCCTTTGGGAATTAAAAAACTCTTTCCACGCGGACCTAGTCGCGGGTATCAGCCAGTAAGAAATAAAAAATATCATCACTAAATAAAAAAAATCTACCATATTTTTAAAGCTTAAAAAATGAACTGCTCAAGTTTATTTCGCACATAACTTGGCAAGAGTTTTAAGACGATTGGGAATCCTCGCTGCCAGCAATTTGGACTTCGGCCAGTTTTATCTGTTGATTAATTTGATGTATTGCGGCATTCAGATGAAACTATTTTAATTGAGCGCCTTGTTACGAAAGGAATTCTTTGAATATTTTTTATCCAGAGAACTGAATTGCTACGGGACAATTAAAAGAAGAATTTTTGATTGAATTAAATGAAATGCTAATAAAAAGCTAGATCGTTTCCATGAAATTCTTTTGTACGAGTCACTTAAATTGTCCGTTATTTTTTTACAAGAAATCGTTTGATCGGATTTAGGCCACGGTTTTAATATAAGGAATCTTATTCCACTCGTAGACACTAACCTTTATGGAGGACACCAAAAACAATTGCTTTTCATCAATCAGTAATAAAAATTGGTACAGGAAATTATTGTAGTAAATTTATATTTTGGAATTCACGAACTCTGTTGCCAAAGGAGCGCTGGTAGGCTATTTTCGGCATGATTCTCTCAATGATACGATCAAAAGGGCTCTTGCCACCATAGATATTCTAGCGCTCATTGAGCCGGCAGGGATTAGTCGGGATGATGACAGGAGACCTGATGGATTGACGCTGGTTTCCTGGGAACGGGGACGAGCGCTAATGTGGGACGCAACATGCGTATACATGTTGGCCCCGTGTCATATCAGGGAGACAGAATCAAGGCCGGGAACCGCAGCAGAAAAGGCTGAAACGGCGGAAGTAGGTATGCCTATCTCATAGAGAATTACATATTTATTCCGTTTTCCGTGGAAACCCTGGGGCCGTGGACTCTTAGTGGCAAAAAATTTTTGCGAGCAATTTCACCGCGGTTGAATGCCTCATCAGGTTGAAGGACTGGCTCATTTTATGCGCAAATTATCAGCCTGGTTGTCCAGCGCGGAAATGCAGGCAGCATTCGTGCCACCATTCCACGCGGGCATGATTTATATAGTAATTAGGTTAGGCTAGCTAGCTTTAAGTTCTATTGTATTGTTTTCAATAAATGTTATTTGGAATTGGCGGGAAAGGTATGTCCTTTTCCGCCAAGCTACTTTTTATTCCAGAAAATTTAGAGTTCTGAATCAAAGAAAATTACGCAAACGTGGGCATTAGCTAGTGTGTATTAATATACGAGTATTATACAACAAGTACTGTATACATGAAGTATCTAAGTAGCATTCAATAATTCAGGTCATAAATTAATATCATGTTTCAAGTTTTACGACCTAAGTTGCTATACGTGTTTCTCGAGAAGTTATGCACATTACAGAGTGATTTGCTACGCTTCATTACCAAAAGTCTTACGACGAAATAAATCACTATGTTTCGCAAAAGGTCTACCTTCTGTAATAACGTCAACATTGTATATTTTGTTTGTTATATTGTACCTACATACCTATTGGAATAATATTTCCAGACACGGAATAAAACCATCAAACATTAAAAATAATCTTGAATTATATTGATTTCTAGCTGATGCCCGCGTGGATTGAGTTTATTTTGGTTCCCACGGGAACTCTGTAATTTTCCGGGATTTTATAAAGTAGCTTATGTGTTATTCCAGACTATGATGTATCTCTGTGTCAAATTTCATCCAGATCCGATCAGCCGTTCTGGCGTGATTGAGTAACGAACATCAATCCATCCATCCAAAGTTTCGCATTTATAATATTACATTATTTATATAGCACAAAACTACAATCTGGAAGAGACTTCAGCATTTTTAACTGTAAAGTATTCGTACCATGAAATATATAAATTAAAAACGTCCAAGCAAAATATCCTCGTCAAAAAGGAACGACGTTTTGTAATGTCACGCTAGTGTACACGTTCCATATAACAGTAATGACGCGGACTTTTTCTCAGCTAGAAAATATTTTTGTCTGTCCCTTGTGTTTTTGCTCTCGGTATCACAATGTAATTTGTATCAAAAGTAGTTTTTAAATTATTATTTTTGCATACCGACAGACAAAAATTCTACAAGTCACAGTTCCGGTGTCCAGCAGTTTCCAGCGTCACACCAGCAATCGTCCATTCACCTCATAATAATTATTTCAACTCATCGCCGTCTCACTACTTAGCACGAGTCTCCTCTCGGAAGGGTTTGACCATAGTCCACAGGTGGTCCACAGACATCACACACCTTCATAGAACTCTTGGGTAGGTATGCAGGTTTCCACACGATGTTTTTCTTCATCCGAAATGTTACAGGTTTGTGCCCGGGGTCAAACACGCGACCCTGCATACGAGGACGCCGGTCGGTTGTCTTAAACCTTCACCTAGAAGTAGTAGACTACAAGTAATGTATTTTAATCTTTTCAAGGTAGTCGTTCTTTAATATATTCCCATTCCGAGCATCGTCGATTCGTCGAACATACTGCAAGTGTCCACGGACGTGACTTGAAAATGAATCTTGAGAAAAAGTCGAGCAGGTAAGAAAATTTTACGAAAACTCTTTCGGGTTTTACGTCCGTGTTACGAATGGGTCTTATTTTATGGTCTGTATATAATGAATATTTTAGTTACTTTCACTTAAGATAAGTTTTGATTAAGTTCGGAAAATATTCGAGCGCTTATTCAGAAAATAATATTGTATTTATTTTTTTATTTTATCTATTCACATAGTTACTTATTTTAGGACTGATTTTTCCATCGCCAAATAAATAACGTTTAACTTAGGTATTTACCATACAATCATTCAGCTATATTCATGTTTATTGTTATACCACTTATATTTTTCAAATAATAAAATGCGCTTTACTGATAATATTTATTATAGTTATAAGTCGGCCTACACTAGCACAATTTTCTTTATTCTTGTTATGTATAAATAATATGATTCTGTTGTTTGTTGCTAAAATAATAATATTACCCTTCCTATTTTTCTATAAATTGTAAAAACCATTAGATTGTAATCTAACGATTTTTTTCTCGATAGATTGTAAACTGTCGAAAGATTGTGAACCGTTCAATGTTCTGAGCGTCAATTTTTGAAATATTCATTGTATTTACGTTTTCTTGTCTCTTTCTTGTAGGTTAGGTTAGGGTTGGACATAAATAAATAGGTAGTGCCAGGCCGGGCACTTAGGTTCTATCGGGTTAATATACCTAACACATTACAATCTACCGAAAAATAATGCGTTAAATTGTAATCTTTCGACAGTTTACAATCTCGCTAGTTAGATTATAATCTAATTATTAAATTTTTACAATTTTACGGAGACATACATACATACATTTCAAATGATATAATATATTTTTCATTGATGATTCGTATTGTAATTTTATTGATTAGTATGGAAGTATGTTACATAAGAAAGCGACATGATTGTTTATATAGGCCGGTAAAAATCGTTTTCACTGGATGACTACAAAAGTAAAACATATTTGGAATTTTGATTTATACGAGTACATTATTAAACTAAAATGATTAGATACTTCATAAGTTATGTAATGAAAGGCCTTCAAAGAAATCTCGAGGAAAATGGGTGCAGGTGGGAAAACTTGATGAAACTGTCCCGAGTTTTACGCCTGAGTTTACGACTATGCTTTATGCTGGGCCGTATAATATTTTAAGTAGATATAAATTATGACTGAGGAAAGAAGGTAAATAAAGTACGTCCCTAAATGTCTATGTCGTCTTATTTGCAAACTTAACACTGATGACTTATCAGGTTTAATGTCAGAACTAACAAAACATTTTTGCGTTTTTACGAAAGATGTTCTTTGGTGTACTTATAAATGCGTTACGTGTGTTTATTTGTCAGTTTTATTCTTCAATCACGCCGCATTCTTAAGGCGCTGTGAGCTCACGAGATGAAAAACACAGGCGCGCGGGGGTGAAATCGAGCAAGCGCATGTCGCAAAAAATGCATGAAATAATGTGTAAAAATAGTAATATTTACTTTTCAATACAAATGAAAACGACAATATTGTGTCTGATTAAGAAATATGAATTTTATCTTATATTCCTAGAGCTAATTATTGGTTTCAATAAGGAGAAAAATTGCTTTAAAAGGTAAATTAAGAGGTATGTTTAAAATAAATTTCACTGCAGAGATTTTTTAAAAATTGTGTTTTGAGATGCGTCAATGGCTGCTTAAAGGCCTTAAAAACAGCACATTATTTTTACAAGCATACATTATGTCACCGTTTGATGGATACACTGCTTTTAAAAACCCCCTTTTACGCTACACAGGGCCTTAAGAATCGGATCGCCGTGATTTTTTCCTTAAGTATAGATAAAGTCACACAGGATGTGACATAAGATCTCTCAGGATTTTTAATTACACGCGAACGAAGTCGCAGGCACTTTATATTATTATAGAATTGGTTTAGTGTAATTTGAGCGAATGAACTGCAGCGAGTATTATAAGTGGTTCTGGTCTTGATTGTAAAAAAACATAAACACACAAGCAAGATAATGTCAAATCGAATTCCAAGTTTTCTTAAATAAAACATTACCCGCGACTTCGTCCGCGTGGTTCAAGTTTATTTTATTCCCGCGGGATCTCCTAAATTTTCTCCAGGTCCTCAACTATACCCATGCCAAAAATCACGTCGATCCGTTGCTCCGTTGCGGCGTGATTGAAGGACAAACCAACAAACAAACATTCTCGCATTTATAATATTAGTATGATTACCAACTATTAAAAGAAAATTATAAAAAAACACTTTTAATAATAATCAGTGCTGTTTAGAAAAGCCAGAGTACTCGAAGAAAGCCGGCGATCGCTCTCATAAAGCCGGCTTAAGATATTGCGGCTATTGGTCCCTTTGAGATTTTCTACGGGCGGAAATTTAATTTAATCGCGTTCTCTCTTTTCGTAGCAATCGTCCATGCGCCGGTATTCGTTATCGAGCGAACAAGCTTTTTACAATGCAGATCAATCTACTGTTAAGAGGCCGGTTCGCGCCGCTCGCAACTTCTATTCGAACCGCAAATATAAATTTGCCGGTATATTGCTATCTCTATTTCACTGATGACACATGATCGCGTTCAAGTGAGATAGCAATATGAGCTTACAGAATTTGCATTACATTTAGTCTTGTTCCGTGAATACCAAAAATGATGAATGAAAACTTATCGTGCTTTTTACTTCGTATTGTTATTCTGTAACTTGACAATATAGGCTATGCTGCTGACCAATTAATACGTAAGATATCGTTGGTTTTAAATGAAACAAATAAGAGGGAAACATGTCCATCTTGTCGTAAAAATATGCAAAACGCAATTCATTTACATTTCATTTTAGGAAAGTATTTTGAAAACATATAAATCCAGGGGACTAGATAAATACAATTTGAATCCAAATAAACTCTCATTTTGGTGGAAATGTTCTCGAATTATTAATTATTTTGGTATTACGTTTGTATGGGCAATTCATTCTCCGCTGGCACCTTAACTGAATGTTGGCATGCCAAAAATTATTTTGAAAACTGATTTTGACTGATGTATTTAATATCAAATAACGAAGCCGAATGTTTAAGTGAATTTTAATCTATACTCTAAATCGTTGTCGTCATCAACCATCAGAAATCCACTGCTGGAATCTGTTTTTTTAGCCACTATAAATTAGTTCTTGAATGCGATCTCACCTGATGGTAAGTGATGATTCAGTCTATGATGGTAGCGGGCTAACCTGTAAGGGGAATGGCAGGTTTAATTTACTCATACCCCTAATCGGTTTCTACACGACATAGTACTGGAACGCTAAATCGCTTGGCGGCACGTCTTTGCCGGTAGGGTGGTAACTAGCTACGGCCGCAGCCTCTCACCAGGCCAGACCAGGGAAAATTCAGAAATTATAAATTCTCACTGCCGGGGATCGAACCCGGGACCTCCGCACGTTAAGACAACAGCGCTGAACAGTGCGCCGGGGAGGTCATCGTCCGTCTACCTATTCTGCAATAATTAGTTTAAATCCTCAGCAGCCTCCGTTAGGCCTAGGCCACAACACACAAACTGGGCCAAATCTTGTCACATTCAATGGTTAGTATCAAATACGTCCACTGCTGCAGCGCTGCTCAAGTTTTCATAACAAGCAGGAAGTAAGACGTAACAAACTGTAAACCGTTTACGGAAAAAAATTCAGAGACCCCCATATTTTTTATACGACTGCCTGAAAAAAGGAGTATATTGTTTTTTTCAAGGTGTATCTATGTGAGTTTGTATATTCCACCATAACTTCTATACGCCTGAACCGATTTTGGTTAAATGAGGTGTCCTTAGAATCCCTAGCTTATTCCGGGAACATAGGCTAGTAAAATTTAAAAAAAAAATTATGGGGTGACCATGGTCCCGCATTAAAGACTAAAGTTGAAAAAATATATTCGAAAATAAGATTAACTATATAATCATCATATAGAAAATGATGAGTAGATTCCAAATATATTTATAACACTATAGTTCAATATCCAGTGATTCACAAAAAATATCATTTTTTAATAAAAATGTGAATAAGATTCCAAAGGTAATTCAATACGGGCTACGGCGGAGCAGTCGTATTTTTTAATAATTTTAATTATATTCACTTTCTAGATGTAAAATCCGCCATATCGATTTTGTTAGTGTAACCCTGTAATGTATCCTGTCACCCAGGCCATAACAACGAATCGATTGACACCTCATTCATCATAATAGGCCCATGAGTATAGAACGGAACGGAGACGGTATATAATGTGGCCTAAGAGGTTGTGTGTTTGTTTGTATGTTTGTTTTTTACCACTTTCCTGGAAAACTGTTGGACCTATTATAATGCGGTTTTTTGCATGATATGTATAGCTTCTGAGAAGGTTCTTAGATATGTTTTAAGGCCATATTCCACCAAACTGAGCAGCAAACGTTATTTTTAAAAAACATTTTACCTTGTTATCTTATTCATTCAAGTGTCTGAAGTGAGATTCTATAACAATAAGATAAATAGAATTTATCCCGACAATGCTAGAATCATAGATCATAAAATGCAGCAGCGTCAGTACAATCACTGGAAGTTCCGCGAAAGTTTCGCCATAAATCCCACTGCATAAATATAATTTACATTCGAGTCGAAAACGTTTGCACTGACACCGGACAGATTAAAAGCTCTTAAATAACTTGGGCGAAGTTATCGGTGAGCCAACTGCAGTGAAACTTGCTTCCACGGTTGCTTCACTGTTTCTTGTGGGGCATAATAAATCTTTCCCGCTGTCATTGATATTTAGCCGCACGGCAAACCGCAACAAGTTACAAGTTGAACGTGACAGACCGACGCTTTTTTATGTACGTTTTCCTGACGGAAACAAAATGCCGTAACGCCAAGCGATTAAAAATAACGCTCCTGAAACATAAAACTATTGAAAATCACACACACACGCACACATAGCACACTCACACACACACACGATCAATCTGATACAGAATGTGTTTGTAACGGGTGGACTGATTGACTATGTATTGGGCGCCTTTGAGCTTAGCAAGGCTGGGTACAATAGGTACCTATATACTTTCGAATTAAAAAATTTCAAACCGTTGAAGTAGTTACCAGTTGCTAATTATTTCTTGTTACTTAGTCAGTTTTATACAAAATCTTCAGCCATTGGAGGCTAAGATAATTTATAACTATGAATTATTATCATTTTTATTATATAAGATAAGACGAAATCATATTATTTGACTTTTAGTAAGCCTTCGAAAAAAATTAATGTATCAGACCAGTCTGGAAAACCCCTATGTTATTGTAATGTTTTTACTTTCTAGTTTGGCAATATCCTTGTATGTCACAAAGTTCTGAGCAATATTAGAAATAACTTATTTAATATTCTTCTGCTGTACACGAAAAAAAGGAAATCACGATTTAATCTCAGCCAATAAAAAGAACCTAAACTGGGATTATAAGGGAAAGGGCCTTTTAATACATATCCAAATCATTGAATGCTATCCGAAATAATTTTGGTAACCATTTAGGTTAGTTTCTGTACATTTTACAACTATAATTTCATATCAAGATTACATTGAAACTTACACAATATTCAATTTAATTATGCCATGCAGGACATACAAGTGTCTCCTATGTTACGTCATGTTTTGACCCTACCACCGTATTAACTCTTGAAAACGTTACAAAGAACCTTTGGGAATAGAGGTTTCCTAAAACGCACATAGGAACTCAGAAACGTTCGTTACCTCTTATTAGGGAAATCTGTTATTTTTTTTGTTCATGTTCGAGGATCAAATCCTCGACTACCTCGACAGGAGGACAAACATCTAGAATGGCTATCATCGCTACACGCTACACCTACATTACATAATCGAAAATAATAATTAATGGTTTTCGGCTTACCTTCACTAGGTCATACTTCTTAAGAGGTCACCAGCGCGATTATAATGATCTGCAAAACTTGACTGAAGAGTTTCTCTCACATTTCGCTTTGATGTTCCGCCTTGCGCCTCTTATTACGAACTTGTTCTCGACTTCGAGTGTATTTGATGTCGTAAGTATTCGTTCTTCAGGTTGCCAAATTAAGCAAAATTCACATCAAACAAAAGAGGACGAAGAGCAATGTAAATTTGTGTGATTTATATTGAAACTAACGTAGACCGCGAAAATTTTGTTTCTTATTTTCGCGATCAAGGTTGATCATGTACAGAGTGAATTGACGGTCAATCCATCGTCGGCCAGAGATTAGAAATAACCTAACTTATCCTACAAGAAAGAGACAAGAAAACGTAAATACAATGAATATTTCAAAAATTGACACTCAGAACATTGAACGGTTCACAATCTTTCGGTTTTTACAATTTTATGGTGACATAATTATACAAGTATTTTTAATCTCTGGTTCTGCCGTTTGTAGGTAAACGGCAGCATCTTTAGCAGTAATAATTACTGTACAGGATATAAAATATCGGGGTTTGAGGTAATTTTCTGTTATGTGAGGTAAACAAAGGCATACGTTATGGTTAAAGAGATCTTACACCTTTAAAACTTTTGGAAATTAATAACAAGGAAAAGTTTTGTTTCAAAACAAGTTGGATCAAAACGTTGAACTTTCTTAGAAATATTCCTATAATATTTGGTTATTAAATGAGATGAAGGTTAACTCCCAAAGTTCTTAAAAATTGAATGAAAAAAGAAAAGAGTTAATAACTAATTACCCTGATTTATATTTCAGATAGTGGCCGGACGTTCTTAAAGTCGACTAACCTATTAATATTCATGAACGTATATTTTTTTTAAAATAAAAAACTGGCCAAGCGCGCCTCGGACTCGCGCACCGAGGGTTCCGTACAAACCTGTAGGTATATAAGTAAAAGTTATGGTATTTTTATTGCTTGATGAAATCCATAACATTAGTAAGTTTAAAATTATTAAAGATATTTTTATTATATGATGTAACGAAAAATTTATGCTTTTCGGAATTTTTCCTTTATCTGTGCTATAAGACGTTGCTTCGTACCAAATTTCAAGATTCTGAGTTCACGGGAAGTACCCTGTAGGTTTTGATTCCCTTGCGAGTGTCGAAAATTTGCAGCATAACTGGCTGTATCTTTTGATTGCGTTGGCTTAGAAGTTTGATTTTTTCACAGCTCCAAGGGACAGTAGACTTGAGTATTTGATATGAATTTCAGCTTGATACCTTCATGCTTTCCTGAGAAAAAGGGTCTTGATAGACAGACGGACGGACAACAAAGTGATCCTGTAGATAAGGGCTCCGTTTTTACCTTTTGAGGTACGGATCCCTAAAAACATAACTATTGAGATTAAAATAAATGCCTTACGTTTCAGGAAATTTCTTCAGCAGTAGGCTGTGAGTTTGGTTCTTTTGCGTTTCATCATAATTATACTGTATACAGATAATTATACTGTATACAGTTATTAAATGCAAAATATATTTCTAACTACAAGTAGATGGGTACCTAAGCCTATATTTTCACGCAATTGCGCTTAATTATGTAAGTAACAACTTACTGTAAGACGTGATAATGGTTAGCACTTGACGTTCTTGCTATTCAATTCAGAATATTTGACGTTCTTGATATTCAATTGTATACTAGATTGTTCTAATATTTGCAATGAAGTACTCGTAGCATTTGTTATTTGTATGTTACGTTTGTTTGTGGACACTACTGTTGAATAAATACATTTTTCTCATACCCATTACTAATTGCTTCATTATTAAAAAAAAACAACACGTCAATTGGTTTTTTTCTGGCCATAGGCCAGCAATTTCCAACAATTTTCCTCTAGACAATAGTAGAAATTGGTGGTAATATACATATTTGGATAAGTATGCAAATTTATTCACAAATTATTATTACTAACTTGTCTTACTAAGGTAATGTGATGGTTATGTGCCAGCAGTGGCATGCACTACATAGAGGCATAAAGGTACTGCTTACCTTAGTTTAAAAGCTCAATGTATAATTTTCATCATTCCCGGCTTGAAAGTTAACCAAGGCCTACCCGGGCTCCGAATACTGTGCACGCCATTATGTGCAAGTAATACTTAATATTTATTCTCAATTAAGATTCGTCTGTCTGCTGATTGACGTAGACTGATCTTCTAAGCTACTTAATTGATTCTTTTAGTATGATACTTTCACAGGTTTAAAAGAGTATTTACTGCTAGCAGCTATGGTTAACGATAGCAACTATTATATTAAAATTACTATGTAAATATTCAGACACTGCTATTGACCCGATTAACTAACTTAATCAATTACAGCAATCAGTGATGAAGAGGTCATTTCAATTAGCAACGTAATTTCCGACTGTCGACAACGTCATTACCCGGACATATTTACTACCTACTAGTTTTCGCAATTATACACTTTTCTCGCTTGAATAACATAGCATAATATTGGAATTAAACTATATTATTTCATCTTTACTTAAACTAAATAATATAAACACGAATAGAAAAGAATGTTATCATTATTTTCTATACGTGATCTAATTAGAAATTAGGATATCCGTGGAAGGACTAGAGAAGGTAACCGACAAAGCTCGATGTGTTTGGTTTTTCTCGGGTTTGGTTTGGTGGCAGACTCAGCCATGGCTTCATACCACCCTACTGGCCCGACGTGCCGCGAAGCGAATTAGCGTTCCGGTCCGATGCCGTGTAGAAACCGATTAGGGGCATGGGTTTCAAGAAAGCTTAAGTTTTAAAAATTGGTTGGGCGAAATTAATTTTTAAATCTTAAATTTACTAAAAATGACGAATTATGTAATAATAGAAAAGCCATTTCCTCGAGTTCCCTTTTAAGATAATTGCTAACTGGCTGCCTTCGCTTTGAACGGTATAAATCCTTTGATTTCAGTTTGCAATAGGTATTATTTCCGTTCTGTTTTCTTTCAGCCAATTGCTGTTCGATCATCCAATAATTACATAGCTTTTTGGAGTTTCACAGCCAAACAGGGACCACTAATACTATACTATCTCTCTGCATGTGTTTCTCAGCTCCATAAAATTAGGTTTACGTCTGATAAAGAAGTAAAAATACGCAAAGAAAGAGTTTACATGCACTGCGTAATCCAGGGGTGAAAGGTAGCAGTGGTCAACACCTTTCATCCCATAATAACTAAACTTTCTACCGTAGGTATTGCACAAGCCAAGCCAGACATAATATCTCCTACCAAGATATTAGTATTATCTAAATATATAAAAGGAAAAGGTGATTGACTGACTGACGGATCTATCAACGCACAGCTCAAACCATTGGACGGATCGTGCCGAAAGGAAAATGCCCAAAAGTGGGCCATTCTTGCGTCTTATTGAAATTAACGGTAAAACATTGGAAATACACTCAGGATTATATAATAAAAAAATCAATAAGATATTCAATGGGAGTTTGAAGCAATCTGACTTTTAAGTTTTTAGGATAAGCTAGAAAAAGCTAGTTTTATATTGCCATTTAATAATGCCTTCGATATACACTTGATAACTCGATAAATTCATGCATGACCGATTGCAACTTCCATTAGAAGATTCATTTCTATGGAGCGACACGTCATTACCAGGTCTGTGAAAAGTAAACATTTTCTACCAAAATTATTAATTAATCTTTATATAACTCTGTATAAACTTTTAGGCAGCCCCCTAGGCAGTTTCAAAGCTGTTGATTTGTTAACAAACAATAGAATTCATCAACGTTTAAAGGTCCAATATTTCCTTTTGTGATGATTGTTAACTGCGTGCTATATATCTCGAAAACAACTTTGAACTTTATTAAAAGCTTTGATAATTGTTTTAAATATTACAATTTGGATTCATATCCTTCCGTAGAAACTCCGTTCGAAGTTACACGTTTGGCGGAAAAAAATTACACTGCACTAGGAATGCATATCGTCATCAGGTTTAATATAGGTCAGCTCCATCGTGCAATTTGTGACCGACGACCCTTTGAAATAATTTATTTTTTATTTGGGGAAAATCTGATGAATATTGTCGGAGATGGAGGCCGAAATTAACAGCATCAAGCCAATCGCGACCAGTGTAATACGATACCTGACTGCCTCGTTGGTCTAGTGGTAAGCATGTTCGACTGCGGCCGACGTGGTCCCGGGTTCGAGTCCCGGGTCGGGCCATAACAAGTATTGCGGTTTTCTGACAAGAAACTCTCAGTATTAGCCCGTAGTAAGGAAGTTGGGCGTTTTGAGAGTAAAGGATCAGAGAGTGCACCTGTGTATCCACACACACTTGTGCACTATAATATCTCTCTGTAGATAGGCCGCCGTGGCCGAAATTCGGTCGGGAGGACTTTGATACGATACCTGATAGTGCAAAGCCGGGACGGGTCAACAAGTGCATATATTATATAACAAAATTGTTTTTTTAAAGCAAACGATAGATGCTTTATTTAGGAAAGCTGTATTCCAACGCTCCCTTTCACGATAATTGCCACCTGTCTGCTATTGCTATGGACGGTATAAAGCCTTTGATTTCTATTTGTAAAACTATTTCTGTCGTGTTTTCTGTTGGGCAATAGCTGTTTTGTAGTTCAATGAATTTGATTTTTCACAAATAGTTTTGATGAAAAAATTTAAAAAATCGAATGCTGTTTTTCAACTTGTTTTGTAGTTATATATTTTTCACTAAATGGTACCCTCGACTTCGTCTACGTGTATGTGGAAACGTGGTGCAGACAAAATCTACCTTACGTATGGCACGGCCACAGAATACTAACTATTATCTCCTATTACTTAACGTAGTATTACCTATTGTTTTTTGTTTTTTGGTTTAATGAATTTCAATCACACTGGAATGGAGCAACGGATCGACGTGGTTATTACATTGTTATCGTTGAAAGGCTGGATAGTAACATAGGCTACTTTTAAAAATTAGTTTTCACGACAGGCAAATTTTCAATCCGGAAATTTAATGACTTCCCACGGAACTTTGAAAAACCTGGATCCACGCGATCGAAGTCTTGGGCCTTATCAAATTTAACTACTTAACCTATCTCATTGATTTCTAAGCTAGTTTAAACGCATTATTTTAAAGAAGTCATCAATAAAAATGCGAAGCGCTTAGTGGAAACGTAGTAGCTTAAGATAGTTTCAACTAGAGCCCGGGCTCTCTGAGATTTTCTATTGGCGGCAATTTGATTAAATCGAATTTTCTCCTTTGCTTAAAGACGGTCTATGCACTGGTATTCGCTTCGGAACAACGGACAGACAGCGCACCCTATTAGATGAGTCTTGACTCACGAAATCGTATCAAAGGACTCTGTGTTACGTCCTTTGAGTGCATTGAACTATGTTTTCGGATGTGCATTTTCTTGGTAACGACACCTAATTATTTGTTTCTATGAATTACAAATGCTGAATACAAATCGTTTTAAAAAATACGGGGTTCTCCAGTCGGGGGGCATTCTAACATCGCTTAAAATAGTACTATTATTAAATATTGTTGACGTTTGTGTTTAGGATTATAATCCTTGTTTAGGGACGTCAGGTACGTAAAATAAAACTGTCATTTTGAAATAATACTGCTTTAAGCGATGGTAGTAATCTCCCTTGTATCAAAACAGCGTTGTCTGCTTTTTCAGGATAACTTTTAAACCAAAATTTCATTGAATATTCGCCCAGGTGATTCAGTGGAATCTAGTAAGACCTAAATACTTATAATAATACGTTCTTAGTTTTTTGCCGGCTCTTCTCAGTAAAATCTGCATTTTAAACCGGTGGTCCGGTGGCCGAGAGTCAAAACCAGACTATTCAACTCAGAATACCGATTTTTGTGAGAGATCGACTTCACCCGACTAAGATCGACTTTAGCTCACTGCCTTATTATCACTTGTAATTTTGGACCTAAAAATTTTGGATTATATCAGAGAGTTAATAATACCACAGTCTAAGGAAATAAGTTCTGTCCTTTCAGTCGTTCGACGTAGGTGTCTCCATCTAGAACAACGCTGCGGGGTGACATGGACGTAGCGGAGGAAACTGGCAGAATTTCCAATATAATTTTTTCTCTCTAATGTCTTTGTACCTATGCAGTTTCCCATCACTCTCTCAACCGTAAGTGAGAGTACCTACCGTACATCTAGGTGTTACGACTGCCCTGGTAGCCAGGGAATCGACCCTGCCGGGATTCGAACCCGAGACCTCCTCAGTCCTCACGTCAAGACAACAGCGCTCAACACTGCGCCAGAGAGGTTGTCAAATTTTTAAGGCATTTAATATTTTCAAGCGTCTGCATTAGGTATCTGTGGTATTTATTTTATAACTGTCTAAGATAAATGCAAGCGGATGATACCTACTCACAAAAGTTGGTCTAAGGTAAACAGTAATAACGCATCCTAGTTAATCCTGTACAAAGAGGTACCTACTGTTTCCCTCAATAAACCATGAAGAGAGCTGAGCTTCAACCTCTCGTTTATATTGTAATCTTGAAGTTGCCCTATCGCTTCATTAGTACAGAATACCTCTTTTATCACAAATCTGGGGCGAGGAGGGTCTGGTTCGAGGGGCTTGTGTGGTAAAAGAGTTACCTACTTACTCTTAATTGAAATCTTATATGTTGAACGACTTGAGTTTTATCAGACGGGAAACCTTTTATATGATAAAGGAAACCATACTATAAACAGTGTACCTATCTTTCTTGCCTTATTTTGTTTTTATAAAAGTAGTTTTTTTCTAGATCTTTGTAGGTGAAAAGTAGGTTTCATCTAGTAAACAGATCGGTGAAGGTCGAGGTATATCCGGATCTACGACTATATGCTCTATACAATATTACAAATGCGCAAGTTTGGATGGATGGAGGGATAGATAGATGGATGGATGGATGTTTGTTAATCAATTAAAGAGTACCCGCGGGAACCAAAAAACCTCAATCCACGCGGATGAAGTCGCAAAAATAGTTAATTATTTATTAGTTATATTTTATTCCATTGATACTCGTAAGTAGAGTCATTAGACAAACAAATTATTTTTGCAAGTAAACAGAGATAATCTCAAGGAATCGGAAGAACTTATGGAAGGTAAAAGTAAATTTAGGTTGAAAGGGGTTCCATTGAAAGTTTTTTAAACACGAACATTATTCGGGATGAGTGACTTTAATTAAAATGGAACTCACTGTGGAAGAACAAATCCTTTGAAGACCAAAATTAAGTATTTTAATTAATGCAATCTCCCGATTGCCTTTATCTCGATTCATTTTGGGTCTGAATCGTATTGTCCATTATTTTCTTGCTCAATCCTATAGTATATATATATAAAGACTAGTATTTAGGAGTGTCGATTTTAGAAAACCAAATGGGTAGTAGCTATTGAAACTCTGTGTAAAAACGTATAAAATTGAGAGTAAAATTCAACAAACTAAACTAGGACTAAAATTATATAACATTTTCACCACAACATTGTTAGCATTATAGACTATTGTTAGTCATACTAAAGATTTAGACTCTAGCCCCACTTGAGATGCACGGCGTAGCGTGGCACGTATAGCGGCGAATATTATTTGTAGGTAGGTATGAGTTTGTATGGGGCCGCGTCGTGCAGTCCATCTGCTTGCCACGTCGCTTACCAGCAGGGCGACCGCGTATCTTTTGCAAAAATCATTGATACATCGCAATCACCTCTGATTGGTTAACACTCTTCCACCATTGGACGAAATCCCTTGACGCAGCAAGAATACCATAAATTCAGCCAATCAGAGGTGATTGCGATGTATCAATGATTGATGCAAAAGATACGCGGTCGCCCTGCGGTTATCCTGTGTGACCCATTGTCCTAGGTGAGCGTCCGAAGCGACGGCATAGAAAATAAAAGACTTTGTCACGTAGATACGTCTGTTTTCTATGTGATCGCATCGCTTCTGTCGCTCACCTAGGAAAACAGACGTATATATACGCGGCAACGTAAGTGTAACGTTGTTTTCTATGGCGTCGCATCGCGTTGCGCCGTTTCTGTCACTCACCAAGGACAAGCGACAGTGCGACTCGATACGACGCAATAGTATCAAACAGTAGTTGACCCTTCACGTGACCTACGAGTACGTTATGGAAATATTCAATACTCTTAAGTATTAAATATTTCCTTTACGTAAGTTAAAGGTACTCGTATATACTCAATTTATTACTTTATGTGTTAAATACTTAATTTATTTTTCACATGTAGGACATGCAGGCCTCAGTGGTGATGCAGCCTAAGATGGAGCCTACCAGATGCCTATTCACTCTTTTGAAGGTACCTATATTAAAACGGGAGGGGAAAACGGAAGCCGGAAGGGCATTCCATATCCTAGCGGTTCGAGTTCTTCTAGAGTTCTAGCCTCATTTCGGGGGAATGATCACGACCCACAGCAGTGACGTTGACAATGCATGAAAGAGTTGATTTCGAGCGAAGAGGCGAGTTAATTTAGTCTGTTAAAGTAAGTCAAGTAGATAATATGATTCACAGAAGTTTTTCTAGTTACTTACCAATAGTATTATTTATTCAGTTTAAGTAACTTTAATCAAAAAGGCACTCAGTGTAGCTATTGAAGACCGAAATCAAGTATTTTATAATTAATACAATTCTCATCGTCTTCGTTTCAATTAATTCAAGGGTGGTTTCGTACTTTTCTTTTAACAAGATTACTGATTCCGAATCTTGGAAGATTGTGATTAAGCTACCCGACATCTCAGCGGAGAGTTTCTAACGTGATGAGGCTTGGTAACATTATGTCGGCACTATGGTTCCATAGACTACCAAGGCGACTGGAAACCTCCCGCTCGTCGATCTGCGTGGAAGCGTACCATCCAAAAAGGGCGATACCTCAAATACTTGGGCCTGACTCTAGACAGTCGATGGGGTTTTGAGGAACATTTTGATCGCTTGGTCCCCAGAATGCAAAAATTAGCAGGTGCCATGCACGGTCTGCTACCAAATCTCGAGGGACCACAGGAAGGAGTCCGCCGTCTTTATGAGCTGGGGTAGTCGTTTCATAACCCTGTATGGTGCACCGGGTTGGTTTTGACCTCCTCCGTGGCGCAGTGTTGAGCGCTGTTGTCTTAATGTGCGGAGGTCACGGGTTCGATTCCCGGCGGGGTCAATTTGGGAATTTATAATTGCTGTATTTTCCCTGGTCTGGCCTTGTGGGAGGCTTCGGCCGTGGCTAGCCACCCTACCGGTAAAGGCGTGCCGCCAAGCGATTGAGTATTCCGGTACGATGCCGTGTAGAAACCGAATAGGGGTATGGTTTTAATTAACTGCCATGCCCTAAAAGGTTAGCCCACTACCATCTCAGACTGCATCATCACTTACTATCAGGAGAGATTGCAGTCAAGGGCTAACTTGTAGTGGATAAAAAAACAGTATTGTTTATTTTCAACACAGTCATTTGTACGTCTAACTAAACTTCAGGGCAGAGGGCAGCCATGTGACATGAGAGCAGCAGAAGTTTAGTTATTATACCAACTTATATACAAGTATACAATTTGAGTGTATAAAAATAGAGATATTAAAAAATATAAATCTATACATGAAAAAGTGCACACTCTGTCTATTTACTACAATTCCATGGCACATTTATGTTGAACCGATTTTGAACATACAGAGACAGGTTACATTTCGGAGAAGGACATACACTTGTAACGTTGTAAAAGGCGTTACATGTTTTAGCAGTTACAGAGACCTAAATAATTATTATAACTGTTAGCTAATAGGTAAATATAGCTAGTTATAGGCATATTATAGACGCGATCTACAGCGGGCAGCGCGCGTCGCTTCGGACCGGTTTGTTTTGCGTGGCTGCCGCTTCAGGTGAAGAGGGCGCCTCCGCCGCGTGCCGCGGGAGTCGCTGTTACTACACCGCGGTCCGCGAGCCCATTCAAAAAATTCGTTCCGGAGCGACTACACGCTGGCCGTTCTCCCGAAATTGATTTCGTCACCTAAAATCCAAAGGCTAGTATTCGTCTGAAGACCTCAGCAAACCTTTTAAACCCCGTTCACGGGTAAGTGCTGAACATTTCGCTGTTGGATAGTACTTTTTTACGCACATTACATTCTGGTTTTTTCCACACGTCCTTGTACGACCTTTCTTAGCTCGATGAAGGTTGAATTGCCCAATTGTATGTACTATAATTCGCACTATATATCCTTAATAACTGATTTTCTAATTAGTCTTTTGATTTTCTTAAAATAATATTTTAACTTGTAAATTATTAATTATTATTATTAGCTTCTCACTGCCCTCTGCACTTTAATATTATCTTTTCTTTGTTTTAAAATATTTTGTTTAACTTAGCTTCACTATTTCCTTCTCTGTAACTCCGTCTGATTGTGACATACCTACTTAGCACCACCATTTTACGCAGTACTTTTCCGCTTGCTTGCTGCTACGTGTCACAACCAGATGGATAGAAGGGAACAGTTGCTCACACGCTGGAATGTGCATTCCAGGGTTTTCTTCCTGGGGATTATCTCGTCGGTCTGCGCCTCGACCTCGCTCGGAGCAACGTGACTCGCCACTTCTGCGAGTCCCGTCCAGTCCGTGGCCCTCTTCCACGCCCGAGCTCTCTGGCCGCGCCACTTCTGCGGGTCAGAGCCTCCGAGCGTAGACGACCGACTCCCGGCGTGTAAAATCTCCCACCGCACACTACCTGGCTGAAGAACTCGCCGCGCGTCCCACTACCAGCTGGACCGACACTCCGCGGCATTCCAGGACAGTACTCGCCCACTACAGGTCTAGAAAGCAAAAATTATTGACGGGCCTCTCGTCCCACGACCCTCTGATTCTTTCTTAAATAAATTCCTTGTGTTGACTTGCTGTGTTTCTTTTCTCGCCAAACCAGCTACGTCACACTGGCGCCTCAACTTGGTATTCATGGTCATTATTTTGCTTCTTAGGCTTGTAGTGGTACATTTGGTGTGTGTGTTTTGTTTTTTTTGTTTTGTGAAACGTTTTATTTTTTAATTTTGGTTGCCAGCAACTAAGGTGTTAGACGAAACCTGTTGTTAATTTTTATTAAGGGGCAGTATTCCACTTAAGGTCCATCTTACCTAAGCCACTTTTAGGCCAATTTTATTTTTTTGAATTATTAATTGTTTTATTGTTTTCTTTTAATTGTGTGTTTTATCGGTGTCTTATTTAGTACCGTAAAAAAAAAAAAAAAATTTCTTATACACGTCTGTACACATTAGTTGCAATTATTGTTTTTATTTTGCTGATTTTATTTTATTTTTCTACTTTGACTTATTTCATCAATCAATCAATCATTCATCAATCATTCAATCATTTAATTTTAATACTTCATGCTTTTAAGAAAAAACAACCAAAGCGTTAATTTAGTTAATTTTAATTGTAACAGACGGAGAATTTAGTTGTTTTTTTTGCTTCGATTGTTCAGCACTTACCTTGCGTGTTTTTTTACTTACCTTGCGTATTTTTCAATCCGTTATTTATTTTAAATACTATGGCGTACGAAGTCAAATTTATGTCCTTACAAAAAGGAGAACTCGAATACGAAGTGGCTATCAGAGGTGAAACACCAGCTACCACTGTCCAAGATTTGCGCAAACAAATATCTAAATGCGGTCCGATATATCCTTCGGAGGATATCTTAACTAGTCCCTTTGATCCCTCCGTAGACCTTGAAGGCGCAGTTGATGCTCTTGAGAAGGTAAACCAAACACTTTCGTCTACTTCTGACAGAAGTGCTCTATTACGAACTCAAAACTTATTGAACCATTTATATCATCGGCTTAACCGTATTCCATGCTCTGATAAAATAAAACAAGACTATGATGAATGTGTCTCCTTATATAAAACTTATGCAGTGAAACTTAGCACGCTTTTAGACAATGCTACAGATCCCTTAGCCATTGCGAGTAGTAGTTCTTCGAATTCTGCAACACCTACAACGCCACTTAATGTCAACGTTACTTGCGAGGGAAACAACCTTAATTTGTTTTCCAAATTAAAATTTGACGGCAAGTCTTGTGTAAGGACTTTTATACAACGTGCTAATGAATTTTGTCAAGCAAAAAATATAAAGTCCGAAAAAATACTTAAGAATGCCACCGAAATATTTACTGGTGATGCTATTCATTGGTACCGAAGTATTAAGGATTCCGTGCACTCTTGGGAGGAACTTGTCATCTTATTAAAAAAAGATTTTAGTGAACCGGATTACGATTACAAATTGTCTGCAGAAATAAGAGCCCGTACCCAAGGTGAAGATGAAAATATAGTTATATACCTGTCAATTATGTCCGGCTTATTTGCTAGATTAAATAAAGAACCCACGGACGAAGAAAAACTAGAAATACTCCTCCATAATATCAGACCTTGCTATGCCAGTACTTTATCGTCAGTTTCGGGAGTAAAGTCCATTGTTGAGTTACGAAACTTGTGTCGCAACTACGAAGACATTCAGTCTCGCCTCTCACATTTCAAGGAACCGCCAAAAGCAACTTCCGATACTTTAGCACCAGATTTAGCTTATGCGGGTAGCTCGTGCAGTAAACAAAAATTTAACTTCTCTCGGAAATTTAATTACAATTATAAACTTAAAAATACTACTTCTGACTACAACCAACCTCAACATATTAGTAATAAAAACACAAATTCAGATAGCAATTACGTTCATGCAGTCAGTACCCCTGTAAGTAATAAGCGATCTCGTTACTGTATTCGATGCCGTACCGATAGCCATAGCACTAGAGGGTGTACCGCTGATCGCATTGAAATTTTCTGTTTTGGCTGCAGACGAAAAAATGTAAAATTCCCTGATTGTCCAGACTGCGCTACAAATAGAAGTCCTGATCCAAAAAACTAGAATCTGAGAATTGTGCGGAAAGTAAATTTAATGATAAGGATTGGAAAAATTGGCTTAATATTATAAATTTATATTTTAAATCCTATAGAATCCACACAATTCTCGATAAAAACTATAACAGTGACAATAGACCTCACGCATCAATTCAAGTTTGTGGTCATAGTTTTTTAGGTCTCTTAGACTCTGGCTCTAGTGTTACAATTCTAGGTAATGGTATACATGATAAACTTGGCAATCTCGGTCTGCCTCTAATTAACGAAGACTGTATTTCTGTTATTGCGGCCGGTGGTCAACGTTTACAAAGTCTTGGTTACATTAACCTCCCTGTTGAATTTGAGAGTCAATTTCACATTTTGAAGGCTTTCATTATACCTGAAGTTACACCAGATATAATTTTAGGTGTTGATTTTTGGCAGAAATTCCAACTTTGTCCTAAATATGTCAGCAGTGTTATTACTACTAGTAGCAATGTTGATAATAACCTTAAAGCTGATGCTTCACATCAATCTTTCATTCAAAGCTATAGCAACTTGTCTGACTCTGAAAAACAGTTAGCGGATAATATTATAAAACAATATGAAGACATTTCTTCAGAAAACAAAGGTCTAGGTGTTACTAATATCATCACTCATCATATTGATACAGGAGACTCCCCGCCCATCAGACAACGATACTATAGAATGTCACCAGATAAGCAACGTATTCTATGTCAAGAATTGGACGAAATGCTAAAGTTAGGTGTTGTCGAATCTTGCGAGAGCCCCTGGTCCTCACCAGTCCTCCTGACCCCTAAAAAAGACGGTAAGCTTAGGTTTTGTCTCGATAGCCGTAAACTTAACTCTGTTACTAGAAAAGACGCTTATAAATTACCCTACGTATCAGAAATACTAGACAACCTTAAAAATGCGAAATATTTGTCAAGTATCGACCTATCCAAAGCATTCTGGCAAATACCTATTGCAACTGAAGATCGGGACAAAACTGCATTCTATGTTCCTGGTCGGGGTACCTTCCGTTTTGTTACCATGCCTTTCGGGTTAACAAACGCTCCTGCCACTCAGCAACGTTTAGTCGATCTTTTGTTTTACGGTCCCGAGTTCGAAAACTCCGTATTTGTTTTCGTAGACGATATAATAATTGTTTCACCTGATTTTAATACTCACATCTCGCTACTAATGAAAGTCTATAAAAAATTGCAAATGGCTAACTTAACTATAAATTTATCAAAATCAGTTTTCTTTAGAAATGAACTTAAATATTTAGGCTATGTTGTGAACGCTCAAGGGTTACACGTTGATCCTGGGAAAGTCGACGCGATCCTTAATTTTCCAACTCCCACTAATAAAAAGGAAGTTAAAAGATTCCTAGGTACAGCTTCCTGGTATCGAAGATTTGTACCTAACTTCAGTACTATCGCAGGACCACTGAACCGATTAACGTCTACAGGTAAAAAAGCTAAACCTTTTATCTGGTCTAAGGAAGCTGATGAATCTTTTAATAAACTTAAGGAATGCTTAATTTCTGCTCCTATTTTAGCTTGCCCTGACTACAGCCTACCATTCGAAGTTCATACTGATGCTAGCGATTGCGGAATAGGTGCGTTATTAACTCAAACTATTAACGGCATTGAACATCCAATAGCATATATGAGTAGAGCACTGACGGCTCCGGAACGGAACTACAGTATCACAGAAAGAGAAGCACTTGCAGTCTTAGTAGCTCTGGAACATTGGCGATGCTATATCGACAATGGTCTCAAATTCACGGTTTACACTGATCACTCCGCACTCAAGTGGTTCCTTAATCTTAATAATCCTACTGGGCGTCTAGCTCGCTGGGGCATTCGCTTATCTTGCTTTAATTTTGAAATTAAACATCGTCGTGGTGCTGATAACATTATTCCCGACGCTCTTTCTCGCGCATGTCCAGTGGCAGCCTTAGACTCGAATGATATTTCATCTGGTGTAAGTAGTAGTTCTGATCAATGGTACTTAAATATTTACCATGGTTGTCAGAACTCACCAACTTCATTTCCAAATTACATTGTTAGGAATAATCGACTTTACCGCTTTATGCAATCTAAATGCGCCTTACTGAAAGAGTTCGAATGGAAGGAAGTGGTACCTAAGGAAAATCGCGATCGAATTCTTACTGAGTATCATTCAGAGCCTACTGCTGGTCATTTCGGCGTCTTCAAAACTTACAAGCGCTTAACGCTACGTTATTACTGGCCCGGTATGCACGCTGATGTAGTGAACTTCATTTCTAACTGCGATACCTGCCTATCCTATAAAACCCCTACTCACGGTACTATGGGACAGATGGGTAGACCAAAGGAAGTCTCACGCCCTTTTCAAATGATCTCTATAGATTTCGTAGGTCCTTTGCCAACTAGTCGAAAGCAGCATAGCTATCTTTTAGTAGTAGTCTGTTGTTTTTCGAAATAAACCATGCTATTTCCCCTAAGACGCGCTAACACGGAATCTGTAATTCGAGTGCTAGAGGATCACGTGTTTCTTGTCCACGGAATTTCTCAGTATATTATTCTGGATAACGGAACTTATTTTTGTAGCAAGGATCTGGATACGTTCTTTAAAAAGTACAAAATACCTAACGTTTATTTCACACCCAAGTACACGCCGCAAGTTAATACAGTGGAGCGGTATAATAAAACTGTCATTACTAGCATAGCCACATTTATAGAAAACGATCACAGATCATGGGACTCAAAACTACCGAAAATTCAATTCGCTATGAATAGTTCTGTGAACGAGGCTACTGGGTATACTCCGAATTTCCTAGTTCATGGAAGGGAACTTGTCACTTGTGGTTCCCATTACCTAAACTCTGATGTAGGTGATGAATTTGTTTTTATACCTAGAGATATCTACTGCGAAAATTTAGGTCATCTTGCTAATATATTTAATGAAGTTCAAAAAACATTGTATCATGCTCATGCAAAAAATACGTTGAACTACAATTTACGTAGAAAGCCCTTCGAATTTGAAGTAGGAGACATTGTCTTTAAGAAAACTTATGTTTTATCTGATAAAGATAAGTTTTTTAGCAAAAAATTAGCTCCTAAATATATTAAGTGTCGCGTTATAGAAAAACGTTCGCCACTCGTTTATATTTTAGAAAATATGACAGGAAATAATTTAGGTACTTGGCATATAAAAGACCTTAAACCTGTATCTTCTCACTATAAAGTTTAACTTAAATTCACATATTATAATATATTTAAATATTATTAGTTCAACATAAATTCATATCACTATATATGTATAAATAACTTATTATATATCAACATAACTCACATTACACAATATATTTTAGTAACTCGCTATTCCTCGTGTAATTCTGACATCTTGTGGCTAAGTTCGTACGAGAGTTATAGGTTCTGTACAATCTCTAACTCATTGTGTAAGGATGCGTCAGTAATTTTAAAGATCAAATTACTGTTGCTTATATTAATTGCGTGATGTATGTAAGAGTGTGAATGGTGATTATGGAAGTGTAAGTACTAGCGTATTTAAAGTCTTAACGAATTTTATCCTGTAGGGATAAAATTCTTCGCCAGGCGAGGGGGATATGTAACGTTGTAAAAGGCGTTACATGTTTTAGCAGTTACAGAGACCTAAATAATTATTATAACTGTTAGCTAATAGGTAAATATAGCTAGTTATAGGCATATTATAGACGCGATCTACAGCGGGCAGCGCGCGTCGCTTCGGACCGGTTTGTTTTGCGTGGCTGCCGCTTCAGGTGAAGAGGGCGCCTCCGCCGCGTGCCGCGGGAGTCGCTGTTACTACACCGCGGTCCGCGAGCCCATTCAAAAAATTCGTTCCGGAGCGACTACACGCTGGCCGTTCTCCCGAAATTGATTTCGTCACCTAAAATCCAAAGGCTAGTATTCGTCTGAAGACCTCAGCAAACCTTTTAAACCCCGTTCACGGGTAAGTGCTGAACATTTCGCTGTTGGATAGTACTTTTTTACGCACATTACATTCTGGTTTTTTCCACACGTCCTTGTACGACCTTTCTTAGCTCGATGAAGGTTGAATTGCCCAATTGTATGTACTATAATTCGCACTATATATCCTTAATAACTGATTTTCTAATTAGTCTTTTGATTTTCTTAAAATAATATTTTAACTTGTAAATTATTAATTATTATTATTAGCTTCTCACTGCCCTCTGCACTTTAATATTATCTTTTCTTTGTTTTAAAATATTTTGTTTAACTTAGCTTCACTATTTCCTTCTCTGTAACTCCGTCTGATTGTGACATACCTACTTAGCACCACCATTTTACGCAGTACTTTTCCGCTTGCTTGCTGCTACGTGTCACAACCAGATGGATAGAAGGGAACAGTTGCTCACACGCTGGAATGTGCATTCCAGGGTTTTCTTCCTGGGGATTATCTCGTCGGTCTGCGCCTCGACCTCGCTCGGAGCAACGTGACTCGCCACTTCTGCGAGTCCCGTCCAGTCCGTGGCCCTCTTCCACGCCCGAGCTCTCTGGCCGCGCCACTTCTGCGGGTCAGAGCCTCCGAGCGTAGACGACCGACTCCCGGCGTGTAAAATCTCCCACCGCACACTACCTGGCTGAAGAACTCGCCGCGCGTCCCACTACCAGCTGGACCGACACTCCGCGGCATTCCAGGACAGTACTCGCCCACTACAGGTCTAGAAAGCAAAAATTATTGACGGGCCTCTCGTCCCACGACCCTCTGATTCTTTCTTAAATAAATTCCTTGTGTTGACTTGCTGTGTTTCTTTTCTCGCCAAACCAGCTACGTCACACACTACTCTTTATCCTAGAATCAGGAGTCAAGTGGTCAAAACCAGGCAGATGAAATCAAAAGCATCATACATATTATAATATACAATAAATATTTTAAATAAGAATTGGATTGAATTTCTTTATTATTATTAAATTGTAATTAATTATTATTTGCTCAGCAGCTAAATATCAATGACAGCAGAAAAGATTTATTATGCTTCGCAAGTAAGAGAGGAAGCAATTTTTGCAGTGGTTGACTCAGATAATTTGGACAGACATATATTTATAGAGCTTTGAGTCAAAGTTAATAATTGTATTTACCTATCTTACTTCTTATCTTACTTATATTATAAATGCGAAAGTTTGGATGGATGTATGGATGTATGGATGTTTGTTACTCAATCACGCCCCAACGGCTGAAAGGATCTGGCTGAAATTTGGCACAGAGATAGATTATAGTCTGGAATAGCACATAGGCTTTTTAACCCGGAAAATTAAAGTGTTCCCGCGTTTAAACCGAAAAACCTCAATCCACGCGAACGAAGTCGCGGGCATTAGCTAGTTTTTGATAAAATGCAACTGCGCTGGTCACTTACTTGAGGGCGGTCGATGGCCCAGTTATACCTACATTTATTTATAGATTGAACTAAATTTGAAACACCCGCGTTATGTATGAAGTACGTAACATCCTTATAAATGTCTGCGCGAGGACATTTTGTTCGTCAGATTTTTTTTTGTAGGCCGCGTCCTTCAGTTACAAAAGAGACTCTCGCGGAACTGTAGGCTTTCTCTGAATTTTTACATTGCAAATTCGATTGATTCGATTCGATTAGGTACTAAAATTTCTACATCAATGGATTCGATGTATAAAATATACAACCTTGCTAATTATGTATGACAGCAGACTTTTACTTAAGTTCCGCAAGAAACAGTCGAGGGAGTTTTCCTGCAGTTGGCTCTACCGATAACTTGGCCACTTCTATATTTTATGACCGCATAATCTGTCCGGTGTCAGAGCAAACGTTTCCGACTTGGAATGGAAATTAATTATTTACGGAATTTATTGCGAAACTTTTGTTGGAATTCTAGTGATAACAATAAATTGCATTTACAATCGGAAACAAATTTTGGTTCTGTATTATATTTTGTGCTCCATTAGAATCCATATCCATATACTAATATTATAAATGGGAAAGTGTGTCTGTCTGTCTATCTGTCTATCTTTCTGTCTGCTACGCTTTCACGGCCCATCTGTACAACCGATTTGGATGACATTTGGTATAGTGGTGGGTTACATCCCAGGGAAGGACATAGGCTAATTTTTATCCCGGAAAATTAACGAGTTCCCGCGGGAATTAAAAAACCTTAATTCACGCGGACGAAGTCGCGGGCATCATCTAGTCTTACATAAAAACGATCAGGATGTATCAGTGAAAAGCGCTGTATATTTATAAGTCCGAGATCCCGGGTACGAGTTCGATTAAAAAAAAACCCCGGCTGAGTTTGTTGTGGGCTCTTTTCAGACAAGGGCGCGATTGGAACCCTCGCTGCTTTAGTTTTAAGATTATCTGATTAAGATTACCGTTACTGATTACACCATTATATTTAATTTGTAACTTGACCTCAATAAGTGTAGTGTACCTACCTATAATGAATAAACATTTGAATTGAATTGAATTGAACCCAGGAGCAATTTATGAATTCATAATTTCATGGTCTAAATTGGTCTACAGGTTTGGTGTAAACCTAGCGCGTGGCTAGTTATCATCCTATTAGCAAAGCTTGCGGGTAAACGTTCCGGTACGATACGACGTAAAAACTGATAAGAGGTATGGGTTTAATTTAACTGCCATACCACAGAATAGGTTGGCTATACTCCTAACATACGAGTATTAGCTTTTTACCATCTTAGAATGCATCACCATTTAATCACAGATAACATAGCAGTTGATAAAATAGTGGCAGAAAAATTGTAGTAGAATTTAAAAAAGTAGTTCAATACATTTATGAGAGCTCACTTACATGAAAGCACGATTCAATTAAATTTCTGCACATAGTCTCAAAGGGCTCGATCGCCGCAATTTCTTAACATTATAAGAAATATCGTTGAGCTTCCTCGCCCACTACTTCAGATTTTCAGTAGCAATTGAAAATAAAAGCAAAAATTAGCTTTAAAATAATATAACAACTTCAATGTGTTTTTAGTTATTAATATAGAAATGATTGAAATAGTCTATAACTATGACGGCTGTGGCACATCAAGTTAAATACATTGAGAATTAGGTATTCCGAGTTTACAGTTTGTTACATATAAGTTATAACTACAATATTACAACCACTGATTACAATTATATTATTGACCGAGCGAAGCGAAGGTCTCTGAGTCTACTTGAGTAAATTTGCACTTGTCCGTCCGTCCGTCCGTCCGTCCGTCCGTCTATCAGAGCATTATAACTTCTGAATTACTGAACGTAATTACTTCAGCATTAAATATAATATGTAAACCGATATGGGGGCTCTCATAGAAGCGAATGCGACGTAAAATATTTTTTATAGCGTTACATAGAGTTGCGGCATATCATTTTAAAGATAATTAGGAATAAAGTCAAAAAATATTTTTTTTTTAATTTTTCCCCTGAAATTGACGAAATGAGGGGCTTTCAAAGTGGAGATTTTCTTACGTCCAAAGTTGAACTCAGAACTCTTAATTTTCTGAAAGGCTGAGCCTGAAACTTGATCAATTATTTGAATTATATCCTGTACCTACCTACTGGAACAACAAATACTAAAATTACTATATTACTCCCTGGGGCCATGGAGTCTTAGTGCCAAAAAATTTTTACGAGATATTTCACCGCGGTTAATTGCCTCATCTGGTGACAGAAGGGCTGGCTCATTTTTTGCGCAAAGGATCAGCCTGGCTGTCCAGCGCGGAAATGCAGCCAGCATTCTTGCCACCATTCCACGCGGGCATGATTTATATAGTAATTAGGTTAGGCTAGCTAGCTTTAAGTTCTATTGTATTATTTTCAATAAAGGTTAATGATTTAAATTAGATAAATGTTCACTTCACTTCTTTTATGAATGGCTTTACTCGTGCACTGGGCACAAATATTTCGCCAATGTCGCGTTGAAGGAGAGTACACACTACTGGAGATATACCAGTGAACTTGTCTCTCATTTGCTAGCGTTCGGCCTGAGTTAGTTAGTTCTACAATAACACAAATAGAAAACATTAAATAAGATAATTATAATACAATAATGATAAGGAAACGAAATTATTTAATTTTTAATGATTTTATTTTAACAGAACTTCACAATGATGTCAACTGATGGCGCCGCGAGGTCTCAGTTCGGGGCGAACCACTAGTATTTTATGTGTCAACAACTTACACCGGCTTTTTCGGGAGCGCGCTATCGACGACCTATCTATAGCCATATTATCTACATACCTAGTCCTTCAGCTTCCTCGTCCAAACACTTCGCACCAGTGGACTGGAGGTTGTTCTACCACTGCCACTACAAAACATTCCATGCTGTATTCTGGGAAGTATATCAAGATTCATTTTATAACGTGTAGTCTAAAGTCCATTCGTAAAGGAATACCAGCGCATCGTTGGTCGTTTAGCAAAGGAGAAAATGCGATTAAATTAAATTTCCGCCCGTAGAAAGTCTCAAAGGGCCCGATCGCCGCAATATCCTAAGCTGCCTTTATGCCTTCGCCGACTTTCATCGACCACTAGCTACTTTGGACTTTTCCTAGTAGTACCTACTATATCTATAGTCACTGATAGTCGATCAAATAATTTGAAAATCTTATCTTACCGTCTTGTAATATTAGTTTGTAGTGTTTTATTCAACAAGTACTTTATATTCTTCCTTCTTCGCGCTTCTGCGCGATATTTAACCAATTATTAAAAAAAATTAGCTTCGCCGGTTCGAACTACTTACTAAGTAGGTATGATTGCAGAATATTCAATTGAATCGACAATCACAAATTGTTCCTCTTTTTTTTAATTAAAGGTACTTCCATGTATTTTTATGTTTCACAATATTTTAAAGTATTCATGAGAAGAAAGTTTTCAACTTTTATTTTAATATAAAAATGTCTGAGCCTATCGTTTTCTGTCCAAACATTTCCTCGTAATGTATTTTCTAGAGAAACCGTTTCCATTTAAACCGTCCGATTTTTAAACCCCTTTGAACTGTGACTTATATTTTTGTATTCATGATTAGTGCCATTCTAATATTATAAATGCAAAAGTGTGCTTGTTTGTCGGTTTGTCCTTCCATCACGTCACAGCAGAGCAATGGATCGATGGAATGGATAATTTTTTGCATGGGTATATTTGATAACCTACTTAGTTAGTAAAACTAACTACTTCAAAAATGCGCAGGTACCATACTTATTCAAAACTGTAGGTGACCAAAGCGAACGTGCGTGTTTGTAATATAAAAAAAAACAACACGACAAACGTGTCAAAGTGAGAATGTAAACAGACTTTCGTCGTACTTGGCCCGAGACCCCGAGACCGGTAAGTGCGAAGAAAGAATGATCGTCCACTAATACCCTATCCGAAACGGTGAATAGACCGAATACTCATGCAGTTTTATTGGTACTTTCTACCATTCCCGTTGGATAATACCTACTTTTCAATTTCGTTGAATATCATCTCAAACATTGCGAAAATAATCCAATCCTGAATTGATGAGAAAATAATAATACAATCGTGATTATTATATATTCCTCTGCGAATATCAAAACCAGTTTTTGCTGCTTTGTCACTGAATTCACGTTTTGGTAGATAAAAGAATTAAAAGAAATAATAGGCATGTCAAGTTCACTTCTTCTAGTACCATCTCCTATATCGGAGGTTTACTAACCTAAGCAGTCTTGTTCTTGATCTAGATATATACCTAAAAGAAAAATGTTACTGTCTGATCTATCAACGCACAGGTCAAACCACTGGACGGATCGGGTATTATGACGTTAGCATGCGCTAAGAAAGGATTTTTGAAAATTTAACCCATAAGGGGGTAAAATACGGCTTTGAAATTGGTATGAAAATCGAACCTAACGTGACCGAAGCCGCGGGCAAAAGCTAGTCTAACATGAGCACATAACTGTTGAACATAATTTACAACAGATTTTTTTCCAGTGTTCACAACTGATGACGTAATGAAAATTTTAGACACTGGCGGGCTTCACAAATTATTTTTATGGAATTAGGTAAAATAATTCATTTATGTTCAAAGAGGGTGGCCTCAAAATAGTTGTTGTTTGGCGGTCATTTTAATCGGAAATGACGTTTGATTGACAGCGGTTAAGCGGCTGATCCTATAGAATCTATGGCACTAAACGACAATCTCGATAAAATACGGTGGCCTCGAAAAAGATGTTCCCAGAATATATATAAAAAATTGGCAGTCATAGGGACTGCCGATAGAAGTGAAAACAATTTATTTTTTAATCATTTAATTATCTTTTCCTAATTCAAAAAAAACGTAACGCATATAAACCTTAAAAATAAGGAATTAAAGTTTAATTACGAATGTAGTATATTTATACTTAAGACCTTTTGTCTTAAGAAGAACGGTGTCGCGCGTTTCCACATTTTTACCCCGTACCAAAAAGTGCTCAACGCGCCTAAAGAAGTTTTCACTTCAATAAATAAATAATTAAATTTAGTTTAGCTAATTCGATTAGATTGAAATATTTCAAAGCCCTATTTTACCCTCTTGAGGATTGAATTTTCAAAAATCGTTTTTTAGCGTATACCTGCAACATAACTGACAGCTAACTGTATCAGCCCAATCCGCCCAGGGATTTGAGCTGTGCGTTGATAAATAAGTATCACCACCTTCAAAGGTGTCCTTGTTACAGTAGAGTCGTATTTATACTGAAGTTTTTTAGTATTGTTAATACTCACTTGTAACCCATGAAAATATTAAGACCTATTATAATGGCTCGGCTAGAAAACAGAAAGAAACAAAAATAATGAATGTTTATGAAAATATAAAATATGAACATTTCATTTCACGATTATAATATAATTGAAATATCAAATAACGTCTATTTGGTCGCAGAGCTCGACATCAATTTGATTTCGGAAACCATTATATTTGTCTATTCAATTTCTACAATGCGTACCGCAATAATGATCCCCAGGGTACAATTGTTCATAATACATGATCGGGGGTTTGAGAGGTTTCTGTATACAACCACTTTGTTACACGTTTAATTGTATTGGAAGGGTTTTCCTAATTGTACTCAGATGTACCTCTAAGGCGTTCCCAGAATTTGATATGGAAATTTTCATTTTAGTATCTATTCAGATGAACCACACACGACCGTACCAATAAAAAATGTTGCCACGCAGTGGTCATGATGTAGGGCTCGCTACGACTAAGGTTGTCCAAAAATTAATGAAAAATACTACGGTGGTCGATGTGTTCAGCCGCTAGCGTGTGAGCGCTACGCCTCTTCGAAGAATTGCGTTGTGATAAACACGCCCTTGCAACAGTTGTTGATTACCAACCCATATAGGTGATACAATGGATGTACTAGAAACCGCCATAAGCTAGTAACAGCGTCATATTGTGTGCGCAAGGTACAGAAATCCTTTGTGTGGTCGAGTGTACGCTTTTATAACATGATTGAAAAAGAGTTTCTGGATTAGCCATTACATAAACTTAAAGACTGTGTTAAACAGCATTTGTTACTCGTAAGTCGAGGTTATTATACCATCAAGGATTTTATTAATGACAATGTTGCATGGAAGCAACCGGCCTCGCATCCAGTGACCCACAAGTCTAGCGCATAGGATAGGTAGACTACAACGAGTAGAGTATTATATGGAGTCTGATTCCTATATCGGATTACCACGACTTTTATACAACGCTGAGGACGTAACCATACTAGTGACCTCACAGAACTAAAATTCCGGCTTAGAAGGGAAATACGTTTTGTTTTGTGTTGTATTGTTACTTATTGTTACCTTTTTCTTTTTTAAGGAAAGAGCAACTGCTGAGTTTCTTGCCGGCTCTTCTCAGTAGAAAAAGCTTTCGAAACGGTGGTAGAGTCTTATCGTATCATAAGTGACACAAGTTGTCGTACGTGAAATAAATAAATCATTTATCATTTATTAATATTGAGTTGTGCACTGCACTGCAAATACGTGTTTTCATACAATTTATTGGTTGGCTATATTTTTGCCAGTGGTCTGGTTAAGGTTGTGGTACGCCTGAATGGGTCTTTAATTCACAAACAACTATCTTTGCTACGGAATATTTACGTGTGGCTGATTGTTACAAATTGTATTAAATTATCTTCAAACATTTCAAATTTGTGTTGATTAATTTGCCACTTACTAATATTTTCACACTAGTCTGTAAATTATAAAAAAGTATGTGTGTGCAATTCACACAGCAACACCACAGCAGGAGTGAAACTTCAGAAAAGTAGTCTACGAGAGAATGAGATAAATATAACTTGTATTCTATCTCATTCTCTCACAGGCTAAATTCTATAATTTATGTTTGTCTCTTCTTGGTGTCGCTTTTTCATTTCATCGAATTTTCAAATCACGATTCTAAAGAAGTTTCACTTCAGTAAATAATCTGAAAATACGAAACCTCGGCTGAAAAATAAAAGATATCATAAAAAGCATTTGACAAATGCTAAGTGACTGTATGTTTCTATTCGTTAGTCATACCACAAAATCTCAATTTGATGATAAATAAAAACAATAAACAAGACATTTCCGTATAGTCTACTTATTAAGAATTGTTATTTGTAGTCTAGTGATATCGGTATTGAGTTCATAATGCGAAGGACTCAAAGAAATAAATTCATATTTCTGAAATATAAAATCTCATTCCACAAATTAATAAAGAAAGTTGAATTATTATGACTTTGTTTTTAGGTTGTATATTATATCTTTTGATAAAAATGTACGCATCGGTCGATCCTTAATGAAAAAACTTTTCGTACATTTCAATTAGGCTCTCTCGGAGTCGGTAATTTTCAAACGTTAACGAGCTAAATTTTATCGAAAATTAATTGCAACATCTTCATTGAAAAGTTTTCAGTCAACTTTAATATCTGAAATATTCGTTGGGGTAACTTTGACAATACAGTTCGTCGGTATAAAACTTGGTAGAAAGGATGGTTAAATGACAGCTGTGAGGGGACAACCTACTTGAATATCCGTTGCAGTCAATTGGTGTTTGGGTGGAATTGTTTTCGAAATAATAACTTATTGCGAATTCTATCATCTTGCGGTTTTTAGAACAAAGATTTTTCTGGGACGATGAAGCGTTAGGATTTATTGGCCTGAAAAATATGCTCGTGACGAATAGCGTTAAACTCTGTCTCTTCTCCCTCTAGTATAGATGGACAGAGAGAGATGTATGTAATTCTTTAAGTTAGTGTTTGAACAACTAGTTTTACGTAGCTCAGCGAGATAAGGACCGCTTCGTAGGAGTAGAGCCGTTAAAAAGAGGGTTTGTAAAGCAGTATATCAAAGTCATAGTCATAATTATGTATGATTGAAAAAATATAGGTACGAAGTTTTCAAGACCTGACGCTTCCCAATAAAATAATATTAATATATTCGTTTATTTTCACCTTTCATTTATAATGGACTCTAAACAATTAATATAAAATTTCAAATTCACACCAGCTATTTTCGGTTTTTATTAAAAGTACCTACATTTTTTTCTGAATTTATTTCATTTTTCAAGAAGCGCTTGCTCATTTTCACCATCGCTGCCGTTACCGGTCACTGTCAGTGTTGATCAGTCCGTGACGAATGACAGACCTGTTTTCCTTCTCTCCATTTTTTAATTTTTTCCAGGAATTGAGGAGTGATGAGAGCCTAACTCTTGATGTGTGATCTGACAACGCCTTAAATCCTAGGTTTACTCATGTTTGTCACAAACTTTTTATAAGACCCTTTGTTGTATCAATGTACCCTTTGTTTACACAAAAAATCTGAAATTGAGTAGATTCTGTCAATAAATTGGCGTAAGCGACATTCCAGTGCGCAATTTTCAAATAGCAATATTCAAAAGACTTTTTATCTATGCAACAAGTTTTGTTTCGATGTGTACACATTTTAAGACACAATTTTAATAGTCAGCAGGAGACTTCATTTTGAATTCATTTTGAAAATAACATTCATAAAAATGCTCTTTAATATTTTCAAGTTTCCTCAGTCAACAAGTTATATATCCTTAACAAATAACTAACTTGAGCATAAATCCAGTATAACTTGCAAACGGTATCGAGCCGTTAAAGCGAGCTAACTCAGTGCTATAATTCGTACACGAACTTGCTTTGTTTCTCAGAGTTGTTTAAATACGCAATAAAAACTCCGTTCCATTTTCAAGAAACGTACTTTTCATACTTGTTTTACTGCTTCAAGATTAGCTAAATCCTTTAAATTCAAATCATCGTTAGGGATTACAAGTTTAAATCGGTCCGTATACTTGTGTTTGTGTGTGTGGGTGTGCGCGCGTGTGTATATGAATAACCATTAGTGTACATCATTTGCAGGCTCAAAAATGTTACTTTCCTGCTTCCTCTCACGGGTCTCCTGTAATCCGAGCGCTTGTGTGAGTGCCTACGTTGTTGTCGAGCTGATTTCGTTGTGTGGGTGCACAGTCCGGGTGCTCGTAGCCCCCGCCAGTGGCGAGCCAGCCGTAGCAACACTACGACGCGTCTACGGCGTAGTTTATGTGTTGCCTGCCCACAATATTCGGACAATAGAGCCGGCGGCGAAAGCAGTTTCGTTATTTTTTCTCTAACGTGTTTCTTCGACAAAAGCGTTGTGACCCCTAACGGACAATATGGTAGGAAAGGATGGCTTTTGTCCCCATAAAAAGCTATTATCACCCCGCGTTTACGTAATAATTCCGAACATAAATACGATAATGATGTGAAATGTGTTCCGATTGGACTGTTTATTAAATTATTTTACCGTAGACTAATTAAAATTAAAGTAAAATATCGTGTATGATGAATAATACTAGTATATCGAGTGACGTAGCAGTGCGAGTGGAACGATATTAAGAATGGACGATTGACCGACGAATAATGGAATTACATGTTTTATTACGATCATAAGGTAAGTTATATGTCGTTAAATAAAACCTTTTAGTTTAATTACACAATTTTTACCAAGGATTTATGATACCAATTGGTAAAAAACATTTGGCAAGTATTTTAATTAGTGATTAATTTATATTTTATCTAAAACTTATTCCATCTTTGTTTAATTAAAATTTTGAATTGGAAATCAAGCAGTAAGATCTTGGTAGGTGATTTTGTTTTTAAAATTAATTTTCGTTATTATTTCCTACTATATTTTTTGTATGAGATATTTTTTCTTCTGTAGGAAGTAAGCCTTTCAACGTTATCTCATCTGATAACAAGTGATGAAGCAGTCTTAGCTGTCAGTTAGCTAACAAAGAGAGAATATTGTTATACTTTTCTATAACCTACACAATATAACCCGACTTTATTCATACATGCAGAATTTCTACCGGAATGATAGCTGGATTTTTTCCACTCTGATAAGAAGTTTGCTATACATTTTACTTCTTTGTAGTGAATAGTAGGAATTTAGGGCTGCAGCAGTATTTTTCTATGTCATCCTGGCTTTGCCACGGTTCCACGGGATTTCCCTCTGTTAGGGTGAAAGTACACTAACCACAGCGGGATAAAACGTCCACGTTGCCCTTTTGCCTAGGTGAACGACAAAAGCGACGCGACGCGATACGACTCCATAGAAAATGAAAAACTTATTTACGCGTAAACGTAGGCCATGTGGAGGGACAGCTACCGTTTGTTGCTGTCGCGTCGCGTTGCATTACCGCGTTTGTCATTCATTCACATAGGACAACGGGTAAGTAGTAAGTACCTATCTACGTTGTATGGGAAACAGGTTTCGTCGTATCGCGGTAGTCTGTGCAGCTCCATAATCCAGCTCTGTATTATAATTCTGATATTAATTTATTTATATTAATGTATCTTAACTTAATTCTTACACAAATGACATTTATTTACTTCAATCACAAAGACAGTCAAAGACTACCAACTCGAATAGAACTCGGCAGACGACCAAAACGGGTTTGACACACACCGACAGAATGCCTGAAGTTTATAGTGGCCAGCTCAATTCAATTATGAACATCACCCACGATAGTTCAAATTCTAAGGGGCCTGTGCTTTTCGTTAGAGTATTGGTACTGGGAAAGGCCAAGTGATCTTACACTCTGCAGGACGTTAACGCTTTGCCATTATCTTAATGGGTTGAAACCTTTAACGAGGATTATGACATCGGAAAACACAATGGAAAATGACTAAGATGGATTGTAAAATTTAGGATGATAATTTTGATAGATGCCATTTGCTTATTACTTACCTACTGCTGCAGTCGGTCTCACTCTAGTCCTTCACTATTGCTATACACCTCTTATCTGTCAAAATTATTTTCCTAAAGGAGACGGTTCAGATTTGTATGGGGCGTAGGCCAAGTCTTGTACAAGCAGAGAAATTAAGTAAAATAAAATACTAGATCAGTTTTTATTGGTCAAATCTACGAATTCGTCGTAAGTTCAGTGATAAAATTATTTAATCTTTCCAAGTTATGGAACACTAATCATGAGTGGGTAACTATGGCGGATTCGAATTTTGACGTTTTCAAAAGAAAATCACGTTATTTTGACAGTGATTGTCAGAAATGACATTTGATACATTTCGCGCCTACTGCCTTCTCTATGACTGAAGGTTGCCATCTTGGAAACGTAACGAAAACTTGAAATACATTTTTATTTTTTTGCTCGTTATTTACTTTACTGTTTTAAATAATTATATTTTTAATACAATCTATGTATTTTCCTCTATTCACGGTAGAGTGTACAAGAGTAGGCCTAACATGAACCTTTTCCTTTGGCAAACAATAGATGCACTGCACACCTACAGAGTGGAATAAAGTCGAGGGTAGAAACTTTCTTGATAACAACTGAAACTTAGGCTATTCAGTTTAGATTATCGAAGTGGGCGAATAAAAGTAGGCAGTATTAATCATGAAATCAAAGAACGTAATTTTTTTAGTTGACATAACAAGAGTCGGCTCCTCTCTACTCCGTATGTATGCTTCAGCCCGTATGTAAAATACTCCTTATCCATTCTAATAAATGCAAAAGTGTGTCTGTCTGTCTATTATTAACGGCCCATTTTTTCAACCGATTTTGATGAAATTTGGTATATAGATAGGTTTTCCGGGAAAGGACATAGGCTACTTTCTATCCCGGAAAATTAAGGAGTTCCCGCGAGAATAAAAAAACTTAATCCACGCGGACGAAGTCGCGGGCTTTATCTTGTGTAAGATATAGAATTGACAAGCTCTCCACTCTCTCCTACCTTATTTGTTGAACTCATGTAAAGACTGGACTAGTATTTACAAACGGGTTTTATGGTTTTACTAAAATAAACTAAACCAAATGTTTCTTTCAGTAAAAACCAGTAAACCTTGAATTATCGAGGATTACCTAACTGAAGCCATTAGAGCAATAAAGATACTCATTAATGTACCTATTGTTGTTCTAGACTGAAATTTATTGCCATTCCCGTGGTTTTAGTAGTTATCAGTGGGTACACTGTGGCATTGATTAATTTGAACCCAGATTACACGCCTCTTGTTAATCACAATCATGATTATTTAAATAAAAGAAGCTACAGAAGTAATAGGCTTTTTAAAAACACTGGCAGCGATATACCTAAATAGAACAATGTATGCCTGTCTTTAGAGAGGAAAATATATTACACTTATAACAAACTTTTCTGGTTCGGTGGCCAAAATTAGAACGAATTTTTCGTTTAAACTAGTGACGCTGTCACCGGGTCAGATAAGTTTGTGAAACTTTATCAGTGCCTAGCATCAAAATTGGCTCAGCGCGCTGTAATAGGTACATTGTAATATCAAAACTAGATGACGCCCGCGACTTTGTATGGGCAAAGGGCTGGACAACCTTTTGCTTTTATAGCCATCTAGCATCCGTAGTCTCTAAAGAGAAGAGAAGAGAAGCTAGGATACCTACCCTAGCTTCTCTAGGATGGTATAGTATGGAATGCTCAAAATGCTTCCGTTTCAAAGTCCAAGCCATTCCCGCGCGTTAATCTTAAAAAAAATTAAACGCACCGGTGCTGAACAGAAACGAGCGCTCAGGCGATATAGTTTCCAATGGGCGTTTGGCTTGAGCTTCATAAATCCTTATACCTATTTAAGAAAAGAAGTACGAGTCCTAACGAGTATATACAAACTGCTATCTAGTACTTTCTTATAGTTTCTTTAGTTAGTAAACGTAGCGTGTTTTCTAAGAAACTGATATTTTAAACTTTCAACTTCTCCGTTTATTTTTAATTTCATTAAAATTGCAAGGCTAAACGAAACCGGCGCTTTTCTACTCACGCTCAACTCACATCTTCGAATAAAAGCCCGTATATCTATTTTTTAATGACACTGCGGGTGTATGGGCGCACAAAGGAGCTTCGTTAATAGGGTTCCCACTTCCCTAAAAGGCTTTGAAAAACTTCTTTTGCCAAGAGAAATATTTCTTCCAAACATTCTTCGTTGAAGAGTATTATTATGTCTTTCATATAATAATCTTGGGTTTCTCAAAATCATGTCCGAAAAGTAGATTTACATTTTTAAGCCTTAACCATAGATTTTGAAATTGTTTTGCATATAGATAACATGCACTTTCCCTGACAGACCTATTACCCAATTCATACTCGAAAAAAAAAAAAAAACGCTTAGCCATCATCTTAATTCATCATCGATGCCGTGGGTATTATTTAGTTAAAATACTCATTAATAAGTCATGTATGGGCAGATATTTTGATCTATTGCACTAGCTCCATAGTAGGGGAACCCAAGAGGGGATTTTTGGATTTACTCCAGTGCGGCAGATTAATATAAAGGGGGATTCTTTGGACCCTTCACTACCTTCACCATATATGAGCCCTGTATATTGGTGGGTCTGTCTTTTATAGCAGATCAAAATATTAAATAAATAAAATTGATTAAGGTAGAGTGAGTTAATTACACGCTGAAAAATGTACATTCAAATAATCTGACGATTTGAGTGAGACCTAAAGGAGTTTGAGGTTTGTAACTCTCTCATTAATCTGCCGCGCTGGAGCCTCTTGGGCTCCCCTACCACTACATACCATCAGATGTTCAGTATGACAGTCATTTTCGGCGGAAGTGACGTTTGAATGTTACTCGTTGGAAAAAAAATTTGCTCAGTACTCTCATGTAGCACCAAAAATAGTTTCACTTCAAAAGTCCAATACGATGCCTATTTTTCCTTTATTCGGGTAAATAAAATCGTCTACAGCGCCACATTAAATTACCTACATTATTATGCTAAGTATTTCGCCAATAAAAATAGAGCTGAGGTTAAGGAAAATTTTGGCTGTAAGCCTGCACCACGATAAGTGTAAAAACTTGGCAGCAATACGAACAATTGATAAATGAATCACTTTTTTCCACTTTAATTGCCAAACGAGATCTATGAAATTGAAATTGCCGCCGCCTGAGGCTTGTAATATTAATTTCAGGAAACTGTGGAGCAAAAAATGTTCAGGTGAGGATGTACAGTGTAAAATTTTTCACATTTTATATTTTTACGTCCGAAAACTGGAATCATACCTTCGTTGTTTTATTTTACAGTTTTTGGAGCAAAAAAGTTTCATCATTTTACGTAAAGGGGCTTATTTACCTATAGCACACATTTTTTTAATTATCTGAACATTTTGAATTTGTTAATTTTTTGTTTTATTTGGGCCTTGAATAAAAATGGGATAGATAACGATTTTTATTCGATACCGGTCGCTTAAAGGCTAGTGCAGACCTAGTTTGGTGAGGTACCAAGTGAGGTAGAGGCAACGGGCCTGGTTATAATAATAAATGGGCGAACACTGCATTGCTGCTAACTACATGCCGCGGTGCAGAAAGCCGCTAAAGCACACTCATTTTCATAATATTCTCAACCATCTATAAACCATGACCTACCACAGTCTGTGAGCCTTGCGCGTTATGTGTGTCTGAAGGCCGCTGATTTTTCACTTGAAAATCCAAAGCCTCCATCAAGGATGGGTTTGAAAGTTAATTTTACTTAACTCCCATAATTATTAGCATAGATTATATTAGCAGAACCGTTTTAAATGGGACGTCTGCAGTGTAGCAGTTTCTTAAAATGCGCGCGCAAAATTTTTGCCAGCTATTTTAGTCCGTAGTGGGTTTTTGCACCTACTGCTGCTACACAGTAATATACTAAATGAAATAATAGTATACCCCAAACGTACCTACAGAAACACTATTCCAATGTGTGGAGCATTGCTCTCATTTACAATAGCAACAGGGATGCGTAGTTAAACTAAAACGCGCCTTATATATGCCTGAGATGAAGAACATAGCATTGCAACTGTAACAGTTAGGTAGGTATAGCAGAGATGCACAAATAACTATTTGTATAGTGCCCGTACTGAATGGCGTGTACATATTATAAACATGTTTGAAGAGCTCTATATCTCACGTCACTAAGATTCGGTAGTTCTAGTCGGAGATCCGAATATACCTACCTCGACCTTCACCGATCTGTTTACCAGATGAAACCTACTTTTTTCTAATAGATAAATACGCCTAAAATAGGTTGCCTATCAAAATCCGGTTAAGGCTATTTTTAAATTAATTAATTTTAATTACATTTTTTTGACAAGTTTATTGTAGCCAATGCCATACCATCGCATTTGTTAAAAAAATACCTATATTTTTTATTAACTTACTAACTTACCATAGTTCATAGGTAACTTCACGGATTTGTTAACCGCTTGATTTATATACTATTTATTATTAAATAAAAAAGTAGGTTTCATGTGGTAAACAGATCGGTGAGGGTCGAGGTATATCCGGCGCATTACCCATTAGCTTAGTTAAGAAATTCTATCAATGTCAATGCCAATCAACCGTCGTAAAAAATAGAGATAGTTCGCCTAGTTTCCAAGTTTTTTGG
Organism: Erebia aethiops; assembly: GCA_923060345.2. Lineage (NCBI taxonomy): Eukaryota > Metazoa > Arthropoda > Insecta > Lepidoptera > Nymphalidae > Erebia > Erebia aethiops. The sequence continues at coordinate 9,600,421 of OV281083.1, read as the reverse complement.
ATGCCTTCATTTTTGGAAATAAGACAATCATTTTTATGTACTTACTAGAAGTTTTCCTTATTCTCAAATTACAGCTTACTTCAAAATATATATTACAAATATATCTTCTTTATATAATTAAAATAGAAATATCTCTAATATAATTGAAATTTCTTTCAAAATTGTAACTCACTTTTTATTACGACTCGTCAAAGAAGAGAAAAAATCAAATAAATGGTTTTTTTTATGAGAGAATTGAAACAGAGCGAAAACATACGCACACGCAACTGGAACGTTGCTCTACAAAGTAGACGTTTCCGATCCATAGTGTGCTTTCGTTTTAAGCTAGCAAAGACATTTTCTCATCCCGTCAATTTGGACCCGCTGTAGTAAATCCTAACAATACCTACATATGGAGTAGTTTTGGGTGGAGGTCTTTTATAGCGGTCTCAGTATAGGCCGTAAACAAACTATCCCGCATGGGTTCGAATGTAATCAGAGAGCAGCGATAATTTACAGTTGATGTAAGAGTTTCTTCATATCATTTTCCCTGAGTAAGTAACACGCCTTCAAGTGTAATACTGTGTATTTCTGTTTATGCCTGAAGTAAGTCTATACGCCCGGAAAACTCGATTAGATACTTACGCAAAACTTCTTGAGTTGGGTTCTACGAAACATTGTGCTCCAAACTTTACGTGGAAGATTTTACGTGAAAGGTTTATATTTTGTGCTTGTTATGTTTGGAACATTAATTTTATTCGACTACAAGTTAGCCCGTGACTGCGATCTCATCCGTAAGTGATGTCGCTGTGGACGACATTACATTGCTAACCACCACTTATCACATTTACTACCTCAGCCATCTCAGAAGTATGGCAGTTATATTTGAACCGGTATACCTAATCGGTTTCTACACGGCATCGTACTGGCATGGTAAATCGTATGGCGGCACGTTTTGCCGGTAGGTTGGTAACAAAAGCCTCCCACCAGATCCGACCACATAAATTTCCAAATTATTGCCCCTGCCAAGAATTTACCCAAGACCAGCATCCCCCACCCCTCGTCGGGGAGGTCTATCAGTACTCAGCTTAAGTCTTCAAATAAACCTTATACTACTGTACAGAAGCAGTCGTATGACAGTATGTACTACATAATAATATTATATGCAAAGTTTCATAATGCTTTGCATAGGAAACTTTGCATTGTTCAGCTTTGCATTGTACCAGTATGCCGTAGTTCGAAACCGGATCCTTCAAGCCATGGAATAAAATTCAATAACGTGCGCAAAAAATATAAACGTGTCTATTCTATTTGTAATATCTATATGGATGTATGGATGGATGGATGGATGGATGGATGTTTGTTACACAATCACGCCAGAACGGCTGAACGGATCTGGATGAAATTTGGCACAGAGATACATTATAGTATTGAATATCACAGCTACTTTTTATCCCGGAAAATTAAAGAGTTCCCGCGGGAACCAAAAAACCTTAAATGGGAACCGTGCAAATTACGTGATTGGGATTGCAAAATCTCACTTACGACCCAGCTCTTTTCGACTGAGCTGCGAAGAGCTACTTGTTTAAAATGTTCAACACTATTAAAATAATAAAATACATGTTTCTCTGACTCTCTCCATCTTTAGGAACTAGAGGGAAAGACAGAGTTTATCGCTTTTTGTCACGTTAGATTTTTATAGGCCAGGTATTCGGATTTAAAATCGTCTTATAAACCACCTTCCGTGTTCTCCAGTCGCACTCTTCGTCGCAGAAACAAATTTCATCCTCACCACCTGGATGCCTGGTCTTCTTCCACCTCCCGTTATTCCAGGTCATTTGTGCCACGTACCTGCAAATTGTGAAACCAGCTTCCATCTTCTGTGTTCCCCCATGATTATAATATGGGGCTCTTCAAAGGGCGGATAAACAAATATCTCAGAAGCCAGCAATGCATTGGCGGTTCCTCTGGTGCTGCGGTAATCGTTTACCATCAGGTGACCCGCCTGCTCGTTTGCTCGCTATATATATATTTAAAAAAAAAGTACTATGTTATCAAAGAAAAAGTTAATGACAAGCAATACTATAAGTATTGCGTTTAAATTATAATCATTTAGAAATGAAATCCGAGCCAATATCAACACATCGAACATAACAGAGCATTGTACGGATGTCGTTGTTTGGAGAACAAGCAATACTCCGATTGACTGTTGTCATTGTTCAGTGTAGGGTGCAACTGCGTTGTGGGCGAAATTTCACGACCTAGACTCATTGAAAAATATTTACTGTCGTTTTAAGGCATTCTTTTCACACTAATGTTTTTATTTTATGCAGGTTTTTTTTTAAATTACAGTTTTAATAGATATTACTAGTTACATACATAATTGGCATTCCTGAAGCCTATACTTTAGTTCTAGAAAACTGAAAACTTTCGCAATAGACTCTGATAAAGGCCGCATTTTAAAATTACCAATGGAAGCGAAGCCACGGGCTCTCACTGGTATTATTTATGTAAATATGGAGCAAATAAGCAAGCGAATCGATTGAATTGTCAAGTGAGCAAACAGATTATGTCCCACCCTTTAACATCTGCAGCACAAGTGGATTTGACTACGCATTGGATATTTTAATACGCCCTCAAACAATAGGTATCAGAGCTTTGAAAACTATTAAAAATGAAATAAGTACTAGATGATGCCCGCGTGACTTCATCTGTGTTGAATAAGTTTTTATTCCCGCTGAAACTCTCTAATTTTCAGGGTTAAAAAGTAGCCTACGTACTTCTCCGGGATACAACCTACCCTTGTAAGTACCAATTTCCATTAAAATGGGTTGAGCAGATGGGCCGTGATAGCGTAGAAGACAGACAGACACAGTTACGAATTTATAAAATTAGTATGGATTATAATGCAGGTATCGCCACTAATATCACTGTTTGTAGAGCGAGGGATACCTTGATTGAGTGGAGTCATTGTTCAGTGCGGAGCGTAACTCCTTTGTGGGGGAGACGTCATAGCCTACAAAGACCATGTTAGTCGATATCGCACGTTTTGCTTTGGTGTCGAATGTTACAATACCTCCTTTCTCCTTTCATAACACGTTACTGCTACTGTGTGTAGTGCACTTTAGAAAACCGCTGTACCTACATTGCATCGTGATAAAGTTCGTTGATGAAAAGCTTGAATAAAATATTATACTATGGTTTTTCAAATGTGCTTTAGCTTTTTTTTATATCGTCAAGTTATTTCAAGCTTTAACAAATTATGTCTAACAAAATGATGCCCATGATTTTTGTTGACATAATTTATTAAAGCTTTGTTAAAGACATAATTTAAAAATCCGCGTGGATTTAGGATTTTCGAAAAATCCTGTGGGAACTCTTTGATATTGAGTTAGTAAAAACAGAGCGGTTGAATAGACAACCTCCTAAACTAGCAGATAAACTTAGATTCATAAAATTAGTATAGATTTACCGAATTAATGTTACATTGAAAAAAAAAATAGCCTATGTGCGACATTGATAATAATATGTACCGGGGTGCAACCTATCTTTCTACAAAAAAAAAATAAATATCGGTCAAACAGGTTGAACAGACAGAAACATTAGTATTCATGATATGGGTAGTCTAATTAAATGAAGGAAATGAGAGTATTAAAGTAACATCGTTTCAGGCCCCACAAAAATGGTTGTAGAACAGATTTTCCGTTTACGCGATGCGATGCGATACACCAATGCGATCACTGCAAGCCTGCATTGCTTCAAAAATTGCTCGCCAGGAAATTGAATCGAATTTTGAAGATACCATTTTTACAAACACCGTTCGGAGAATGAACGCGAACGGGGAAAATATTGTTTTATCAAATAGTGTAACAGCCCCGCTAAAAATAAAGTAAGGAAGCTTTATTTCATTATAAGGCTTTTAAAAATATTGCTTGATGGAAAGCTATTATGAAATCAAGACTAGACGCAGAAAGTAAGCTTGTTTGAGCTCGAGAGTATTCATAAATATTGCATTTACGGGCTCCGGTCCACACCTCAGAGGTTCAAGAATCATTATATATCATGTCAATTTCACCTTTTACACCTAATTATGGTAGATATAGAATGACGAGTACTACAACGTACCCTATTCTGTGTACACCTATTCTGTGGTAGTACGTAAAGGTGCCGTAGAATTATTTCTTAGTAAGAATCATTTATTTTATTTGGTAGGAAATAAAATAGAATAAAATATGTTTGATGCATGAGTAAAAGTTTGTACGGAAAATTCAACTCTAACATTTAAGCGTCCAAACTCATACCTCGAAAGGTAAAATGCCCTTATGAATTTTTATATACGTCGGAGAATGTTCATGAGACTTCAAATATGCCTGGAGGCCGAATATATCTCGGGACGTAAAACAATTTGGAGACCTTTATTTTGCTTAACTTTTCTTGGCCACAAAATTTTATCAGATACAACTAAGTTATAAAAGTATTTTCTTGTTAAAGACATTGCGACATTAGATTTTCTTTTATGTATTAGAAAAGACTGACTCATAAATTATTATTATATTGTATTTGGTCATTATATTTTACGGTGATGGATTTATTTTCAGTTTATTTGACTCTCTTTTGACGACCTCCGTGGCGCAGTGTGTAGCGCTGTTGCCTTAACGTGCGGAGGTCCCGGGTTCGATCCCCGGCAGGGTCAATTTAGGAATTTATAATTTCTGAATTTTCTCTGGTCTGGCCTGGTGGGAGGCTTCGGCCGTGGCTAGTTACCACCCTACCGGCAAAGACGTGCCGCCAAGCGATTTAGCGTTCCGGTACGACGCCGTGTAGAAACCGAAGGGGTGTGGGTTTAATATAACTGCCATGCCCCTAACAGGTTAGCCCGCTACCATCTTAGACTGCATCATCACTTACCATCAGGTGTGATCGCAGTCAAGGGGTAACTTGTAGTGGATAAAAAAAAAAAAAAACCTTACTAATATTGTAAACTACCTGATGCCCGTGACTCTGTCCGCGTGCTCGAAGTATTTTTTGATTCCCGCGGGAACTCCTTAATTTTCTGGGATAAAAAGTAGCATATGTCACTCTCCAGGTCCTCAACCGTTGCTCCGTTGCGGCGTGATTGAAGGACAAACCAACAAACAAAGACACTTTCGCGTTTATAATATTAGTATGATGCGAAAGTGTGTTTGTTTGTTAGTTTGTCCATCAATCACGCCGCAACGGAGCAACGGTTGAGGACCTGGAGAGTGACATAGGCTACTTTTCATCCCAGAAAATTAAGGAGTTCCCGTAGGAATCAAAAAACTTATTCCACGCAGACGAAGTAGCGGGCATCAGCTAGTACAAAATTAAATTATTTACTACAAGATTTTTTACTTTACTAGATTAAATATTGAATTCATTCATCATCATCATTTCAAAACATTGTCGACCCACATAGAACGAGAATCTTATAGAATATGCCAGGATACCAGCTATGGTAGCGAAGCCGAAGCCTCGAAGGTATCCTCTTCTTACTCGTCTTACCTAATCCTAGCTGAACTTGGTTGATTGCAGATTGACGTATCTTGCGTCCAAACAAGTCCGAGGTCTCCACTCCAGACCGCTCCAGGTCAAAGGACCACAATAAACACGCCAAGCGTGTTTCACGTTTTTTAGGGTGAAAACACACTACAGACAATATCTACGCGATACGAAAGACCGCGTAGATGTATACGAAAATACACCCTGTATTATCGTATACCCGGTTTTTTCTGAGAGCCAGACAATTTTTTGTATTTCAACTCTTGTGTTTCATGATCGCTTTTTACGCAGCGTGTAGAAGCTTTTTCCATCAAACATCAAGAAATTTGGTCCTCCCTCTCTAATGTGGATGCGGAATTTAATCTGATGAACAATTTTTTTTGTCCCTAGTGTGTTTGCGCCATATGTTTGCCTATATTGTATCCCAAAAGTACTATAATAATTGTCAGTATGAATTGAATAAAAAAAATTGTCTTGTGAAAAAGGTGTGGCCAATTACTAATTTTCAGTGTAACAGTAAAAATTACCATTGCAGGAATTGTGGGGAAATTAATAAAGGTATAATTTGAGTTTCCGGTTCCGAGTCGGAATAGCCATCAGTTACCTACGCAATTAAAACGTATGAAGCGGTCCAGCCCGCGGAGATTTGCATACAGATTCGGTATTACAGTACACGGTTTTATGGGCACACCATGACGTTGGTCGTAAATGTTAACTATTTTTGGGTTTGTTACAAAAAGGTACAAATAAACAATGAGTTGCGATCAAGGTTGCGATGGGAGTATGAGCCCTATTGTTATATAGGTATATATTCAACCCTACAATTGACGTCCCCTTACATATTATCCGCTCCAGAAAGGCAACTGTCAGAGAGGAGTGGAAATGCAGCTTTAGAGTGCAGACACACTAGGGTTAAATCTCCTTAAGTGTGTATAGTAGCGTGACAGGGCCACACCGTCCAACTTGGGCATTACGTGCAGACATTTCGTCCTGTCGTGTCCCTAGTGTCTGTGCGCTATTAAATCCTGTTTTGCGTCAACCATAAACGAGACAACGCGACGCGATACAAGGTTGTCTAGCTTATATGTATGCACGGTGTGCATGCATACCAGGCCACGCATAGGGTAAACTACTGTTTAATACAGTCGCGTTGAGGTTTATCGAGTCGCATCGTCGCTTTTGACGCTCAGGTATATTGAAGTATAATTTTAATACCTACTAGCAGATGCCCGCGACTTCGTCCGCGTGAAATAAGTTTTTTAAATTCCCACGGGAACTCCCTAATTTTTAATTAATTTCAATTCAATTTTTTTTTCAATTTATTTAATAGTGTAGGTACATTTGAGGTGGAAATCAGTATAAAAGTGCTCCTATTCTACCACAGTGTAGTGTACAAATATCTTATTTAATAAAATTTAAATTACTACATATTGTCCTAATTAGATCATGTTAAACAATAATTCTTAAACTTGATGATGACACTATTATGCTATAAGACACAATTTTATAACAACTTTATTGATTAATTATAACACCGTATTATACCATACCATTTTCAAATGCCACTTTGGAGTCTGATGGGAGTGCCTAACTTATATTAAGTAATACCACAGAATATAAGTAATATGTCTTCATTATTTCTAGTTAGTATTATTATAGATAAGAAAAAGTGTTAATGAGGTCTTTACGTCAAATTCAGCAAAAATACTATGAAAATTAAAATATTAATAATATATAGGTACCTTTTTTATGTCAAATAAAAGATAAAAAGTAGCAACCATGTCAAGCAAAAAATGTCAAATTCAAATTTTTCGGGTTAATTTATAGCATAAGACACACAAATAATGTGGCTTTCTATTGTTACCAGAAATATCAAAATCAGTTCAGTAGATCCAGAGATTACTCCCTAGAACCTCACAAACTTTACCTCTTTATAATATTAGTATCTAGATGTAATGATGTATGATGCATGATGTGTGATAATGCCTAAGTCAAACGTGCTACAGCACTGCAGTGACAACCATGACCGCTCTGCCGAGAGCAATAACTTAGGATTTAGAAAAAAAATTTATAAAATTTGAGTTTTTAATATGAAAATCAGATACATGTTTATCATTTTTACATGCAAAACGGGATATCTGCTTGTAAAAAATACACAAGAGCTGTAGAAAGAGAGCTATCAGAGGGAGATTTTATCGATCAACTGACCGCCCAGTCCCCTTCGAACTTGAATGGCTGCCCCTTTGTAATCAAAACAGTAATCAAACTGTACGAATTGGGGTTTCGAGTTATAACTTTATTAAAATTTTGAGCTTGAAACACACGCGATGGCAACCGCACAGCAACGACCAAATTTCAAAAGTAATTTTTTTAATTGGGTAGCACTGTACACTTTTTATCTGACTTCAAAAAAAGAAGGAGGTTCTCAAATCGTCAAATCTAAACTGATTTAAATAAAAAATAAAAATTAACAACTGAATAATGTCCTCCCGACCGAATTTCGGTCACGGATCTGCGCGGGAGATATTATAGTGCACAAGTGTGTGCGCATACACAGGTGCACTCTGTTCCTTTACTCTCATAGCCCGATGGGACGGAAAATCCGACACGACCGGAGAGAGATCAGGCGCAGGACCGACGGCTTAACGTGCTCTCCGAGGAACGGGGGTGTAACACCGCCAATTTTATAACTCCGGGTTAGTACTGAGAATTTCTTTTCAGAAAAACCCAATACTTGCTATGGCCCGACGCGGGACTCGAACCCGGGACCTCGTCGGCCGCAATCGAACATGCTAACCACTAGACCAACGAGGCAGTTAAGTAGGGACTCAATGGTGACGGTGCTGGACGGCTTTATATGGTCTCCGAGACACGATGATGTAACAATTCTAACTTTCCAACTCCAAGTTACCTACTATACAGATAAAATTTTGTAGATATAAAAGTTCAGAAAACCCAATAACTTTTTAAACCAGAGCCGGGACTTAAACCTGGGAACTGTCGTTCCGTAAATGAGAAAGCAAGCCGAGACCAATGAGTCCAATATTATACTTGACTTTTTCAGATCGGTGACGCAATCGCTCTGCCGTGGCACGTTTAGTTTGTTTCAGCCCTTAATCACAGCGTGTTTCAAACCCGTTCACGCATGGTTTTGGCAGTGTAATTACTTATAAATGCAATTAAATATCAATTTGTTCCTAATAATATTAGACAAAGGCCTGTCATTAATTTCACTAACGTGGGGGCGTAGTGTATGTATTTACTTATACGAGAATGGCGAAAGTGTGTTTGTTAGTTCTTCATTCACACCGCAACAGAGCAACAGATTGACCTAACTTTGCAAAATTGAATTATGCAGAGTCAGTTATAAGAATTATAAGTTTCTCTTTTCTTGGTACTTCAAACAACCATAATAATATTATAACAGGATAAATCAAATAATTGAAAAGCAATCAAAAACAACATTTAAGGAAAAATAAAAAAAAACAACTTTTACAAGTATTTTCTTATGGTCAAGACGTGAAACAAACACTGTTTCCAAATGCCCTTCCTACCGAGAACTATAACCAGAAACTCGGCCGTCTTTTTAAACAATAATACAATGTTATGTCGCTTAGAAGCCTATGTCATTACTTAATGTATGCTCGATATAAAAATAGCATTCGAGACATTTAAGTAAATTGAACAGGTCTGCCTATAGTAGGCACTCACTTCCACCCTCGGGTCTCGCAGTATTATTTATTCAAAATTTAAATATCACCGAAGCCGTAATATTATCAGGCTCATCTATTATTTCCATCGGGCTCATTTTCTGCAGCATTCAATAGATTTACTGGCAGTGCCGTTTGAATTGAATAAGTCATGTGTGATTTCCATTTCGCGATTTAATATTTTGATGACATCGACTCGAGTCGGCTTTTGTCGTCCGCACTTGCAATACAAAGGTCCATTATTAAATGCGATATCGCATAATTTTGAAAACCCCACGAGATGTGTAGCCCCGTGTAAAGTTTATATTTTATGATCGAAAAGCCTTGTTTTATTCAGCGTTTTAGTAGACTTTAGGGGCCCGTGGGAAAATATAGACAAATCTTTTCAAAGTCTGTCTATCTTGTTGCAAAAAAGCTATAATAAATAGTTTTTGGTTCTCTAAAAAATGACCTTATTGGAGATGGTTGAATTTTTGGGTAGGTACTCGTACTCCTATGGGCATGTAGCTAGCGCCATCTATTGTGAAGTTCTGTTAAAAATACTGAAGCTCATTAAAAATTAAATAATTTCGTTTCCTTATAATATTCATCTAATGTTAGTATTTGTTGTTCAGGTACAGGATATAATGCAAATAATTGATCAAGTTTCAGGCTCAGCCTTTCAGAAAATTGAGAGTTCTGAGATCACCTTTGGACGTTAGAAAATCTCCACTTTGATTTTACTTCGCATTCGCTTCTATGAGATCCCCACTGAAATAAAATGCTTTCAGATCCTTACTTCGTGCGTATGACAACAATTTTTTTTTGTATTTGTTCAGTTTATTTTTGAGCCTCGAAAAATCTTCATTGCACTTTGCTACATCACTCAATCTAAAAAACATAATAACAACTTAAGCACGAAACATAATACACTAATTAAGTAAGCATTAAAAGGAGTGTTCGCGAAATGTTGTCGCATCCTTAATCTGGACAACGTTCGCCAGCCAACCAATTATCTACGTGAAATAGTGGCCTTATTAGAGCTCTTACTTTGTACTGGCTTAAATGGGATTAAGTTAGCGTAAGTAGCCGTCCGTATACAGAATTTAGCCCGAATAGTTTCACCTCTGTTATTGTTTGTGTTTGTATTTGGTGTTCGAGAGAAATTTATGTTGTTTATTGCGGACCGCATTCGTGTTTGTTTGGTCATCTCTATAATTTGGAGACTTGCTGCACAAAAGGAATTTTGGAATTCAGTGGATTATTTTTGATGGGAATTATAGACAGCACTGAATGTGGGTTTGCGCTTGGCATTTTCGCTTTGTCATGTAATCTTTTCATCGTTACAATCACAGAACATATTAATGCTTAGTATTGAGTGGATTCCCAATTTAGGGGTTACAACAAATAGACACCTGCGCCTGGACATGGTCCCTATGAACTTGACATCATCACATGACAGTAACTTTTTAAGGTTCACATTCGGTACAAATCGTAGAAGGATGATCATGATGTCAAACTAAAAATTAATTAGAAAATTTTAATAGTATTTAAATAAAATGAAAATCTTTCCGTGATATGACACGATATTGTGTTTTTCTGTGTCAAATTCTCAAATGTGTGTGAAGTCATTTCGCACTTGACCAGCGCGGTGGACTTTGGCTAAATCTTTCCCATTCTGAGAGGAGACTGAAAGTAGTCTTAGTAGTGTGCCTGCAACATGGGATGAAATGAAGATTGTGTTTATCTTCGCCTAGGCCCTCTCAGTGATTCATATGCGCTCCTCTCATTGCCATTGTCTTGTTGACCTATGTCGACGGATCTCCTCATTTCTCCAAGCATGGCTTTCTTTATCGCTCGAGTGACTCTGAGCTTCGAGCTTTTTCTTCTTGTATTGTTTTATGGCTTCTATTAGTAGTATTTTATTTGAATTTATAGGGGAAATATTAATAATTGGTAAAGAGAAAAATTTGGACCTCCTGTTTGAAACATTTATTTGAACGGAGTATCCGACTAGGGGTATGGGTTTAATATAACTACCATACCCCTAACAGGTTAACCCGCTACCATCTTAGACTGCATCATCAGTTACCATCAGGTGAGATCGCAGTCAATCCAGCTGGATCCAGCAGCTCTCTGCTACTCGCTGGATATCGTCCATGCAATATTGCGAGCGCAGTATCATGACTAAGTTATTGTGAAAATGACTTGCATTCAACCGTTATCCATCCAAAAATCGGATTCACTACTATAGTTCTGTTTTCCCGTTAGAAATATATTGCAGACAACCACTATTACATCTCAAGCTTTATGGCCGTCATTATTTTTCTCTCTGGAACAACGAGCGGGTGCTATCGCTTATCTCATCTGTCAAGTTGAGCAAGCTGCACCGATTTGAACTCAAGTTAAACTTACATTTGATTTGTAGTTAGTTTTAAGCTTGTTTTAAGGCATTTTGGAAGAGTCGAAGCGACGTGTTACTCGCAAAGCAAAATGATATTATTTTTTTGTTTTGTTCTATGATATTATATTTTTACCATATACTTTGATATAACATGGTGGAGATAATGTTCAATTTACAGCGCAGCGCTCTAGGTAACCTTTATCTCTTCCACAATGTACCTAGCTTTAAAATCTGTCTATTTCTTAATCGCAAAAATAAGCATTTTGAAGTGAATGTGTGAAGACTCAATAGTTACTTCTTAGTCAGTTCTCCCTTTTCTCAGCAAATATTTTTTTTTAATCTTGCTAGGAGTGCGACGAAATAAGAGGGTTTGTAATACGTGGTTTGAATCGTTAACTTTAAGCTATTTTAAGGCTTGTTATGTAACCACGACAGCAAGAAGGCTAGAAATGAATCACTGTAGATTTTCCAAACACTATATCTTAAAGATAGTCCGGAAAATCTCAGTTTTATGGGTTGCAACTAATCTTCCTTACCCGAAATTTCCTTCGTCGTGGGACAAAAATCTTTCTTAATAGATCCCAAATGGCTCCTTAAGGGTTTACGCGATACGAAAATCTTTTCTTAAAATGGTTCTTTTTTCAGTATTGACATAGATAATGTGCTCTTAAGCCAGTGAGACGTTTGCCGGTCTCAGGGGAAACCTCCCTTCTTCTAAAACAAAGACATGAAAGAAGATTAGATACGGTGTATACGGACTTATCAGAGCTCGCAGGAAATATCTTTACGGGAAGGCGTTTGAGGATAAATAAGAAAGAAAACTCTCTATCATAGTATTATTTGCAACGCTATTTTAATACATTACAATATAATTTTTGAAAAAACATTGTTGTTTTGTTTATAGGCTGTATGTTTTTAGACAGATTCTATTTTACCACATGATGATTGATTTTTTCTTACCAATATTCATTAAGTAATTGGATTGGCTTTTGCCTTTGACTTAGTACCTGTTTCATAATTTTATTTTCACTCTGTTTGGTATAAGAACAGTTTAAGTGGTTGTAAATGAGGTTTAATACCGTTCTGGTATCATATTTTAAGGGCTCAGTCTACGTCGTTAGAAAAATTAAAGATTCGGACGTTGTATCGGTCGCAAATTTGGTGATAAAGTCGGCCCAATGATCGGACCGATAAAGAGTATGACGTAACCCTAGCTCCACCTCATTACTTTTGTTCTTCTCTGACAATTTTAGAAGTGGCGCGCGTAACGTGCCTTATGTAAACCAGCCTTAACTTAGTAGGTATCCTGTCTGGCGGATGCGTGAAATATGCAAGGATTTTTTCCCGTCTGGCTGTCATCACAATGGGCCGTATTTGCAAAGAATCGCAGCCTCCCAAAGAAGTGTTTTTATTCACAAAGCCTCGCACTTGTCTACAGACTGGATACGTAGTCTAGCGTGTGTTTGGATAGGTACAGGCGTGACAAGGTACTTAAAACAATGGTGCATCTCTACCTTTAGTGATTGGCGTTTTGATAGACAACGAATGCGTTATACGAGTATAATTAGTTCTATATTTCTTTTATATGACTTGTTTAATTAGTTTAATTTTTTTGTTCAAATCGTAACTTTGAAGCAACTTCAAAGTTACGATCTTGTCAGAAATGTCCTCCTTTGTTTTTGTAATATAGAATTCGATATATCTAGCAATTAGATTTTGGTAAGATTTGATTATTTTTCCATTTTTTGAATTCATGTGGAACAAATAGGTATAGCTTCTGAAATAAAACTCTAGCCAGCGATGTCGTCTTAAGTTTCGCATAGTTGGACTACGTAACTAGATACATATATTCAGCAACTATGTAAGATTTAACTATTTATGCAGTTTAAACTTTGTGTTAAAGTCCCAATATACTTAATCCACACCGATTAACGACCGAGCTACTTATTATTATTCGTTGATTGTATGGCCCCATTCATTTAGCTGTATTGTTTAGAGACTCAACAGCATGTGACGTAGTAAAAACAGACAGTCGCTCCGGTCCCTTTAATCCAGCGCAACAGCACTTTACCCTTCGCTCATTTGCATAAGTCCCATCCGCTACAAGATGGGTTGTTCACTTTAATAAGACCCGAATGTCCATTCCCTCAGATTATTCAGCGTGCTTAAGTATCAATTGAGGAATTAATTACGGGATCTTTTATGTATGGAGAACGAAAGGATGAACGTATTTTTGTCGATATTAATCGACCATTAAAGCGACTAGATAGCCACTTACCTCTGTTACCACCACTACAGCCTATTAACGTCCCACTGCTAGGCACAGGCCTCCACTCTCATAGGAGAGAGGGAATTAGAGCTTAGACCCTCCACGCTGCTCCAATGCGGGTTGGCGGGCTTTAACGACTATTATCATGTTAGTAATAATAACCGGGACCGACGGCTTAACGTGCTCTCGTGCACGGGGGTGAAACACCGCCAACTTCCAACTCCGGGCTGGCACTGAGAATTTCTGAATTGAAACACCCAATAGGTAGGTACCTATTTTTTTTTGCCCAACCGGGAATCGAACCCAGGACCTCGTGATCCGCAGTCGACTATGCTAGCCGCTAGACTAACGAGGTACATCTGTTACGCGCCTGTGTAATTCATGGGTACACCTGTGTATTTCAATGGGTAATAGCTGGTTTGTTATAGTAAGTGCATAGTTATAGGTCCTAGTAATAGCTCTTCAAGATTAAACTACAATAAAATTGTACCTATGATAATACCAGAAAGGCTACGGTTGCGGCACTGATTCTCCAGGTTCAAGCATAAAATATTAATTTACTAATATTCTTTGAACCATGCCTTGTCTCGATTTCCGTAACACATAATAGAATATTTTAATTGCCGTAGCTTGTAAGATAGTTATTTCAATTACTTGCTCCTTTTTCCGTTTTTTAATAATATGTCCTCCCAACCGAATTTCAGCCACGGCGGCCTATGTCCAGAGAGATTAGCCATTTGCGCGGGAAATATGTGCGCATTCACAGGTGCACTCTCTGTTCCTTTACTCTCATAACCCGATGGGATGGAAAATCCGACATGACCGGAGAGAGATCAGGCGCAGGACCGACTGTTTTTCGTGCTCCCTGAGTCACGCGTGTGGAACACCGCCAACTTCCTAACTCCGGGCTAGTGCTGAGAATTTCATGTCAGAAAAACACTCGTTTTTGGCCCAACCCGGAACTCGAACCCAGAACCGCCACCGGGCCGCAGTCGAACATGCTAACCACTAGAACAACGAGGCAGTCGCGTGGTCAAGTTAAATAACAAGTAACCGTCTTGGCATGAAAATAATATCATTTTATATCATTCCATTTCCATGTTAGAGAACCAAGAATACACAAAGATCATATTATGTCATGAAATCAATGTGCCAGAAGAAAAATATGCGTGAAAGAACTGAACTGTAAGTAAAGTAGTGACTACAAAGCTTCAGTAATGTTCAATATATCTGAGAAAAACATAAGAATGCGATACAAAATTGGCAACAATTGACAAAAAAGTGGAGTCACGCTACAAGTTTGTCCAATAAATATTTCTAACTGCCATTTGGTAAGAAAGGAAATGCTCAAAAATACAATGATGACTGCCGATATGCCGAATAATATAACACAATACTGCTCGGAACAATTGAAGCATGTCCAACATATTCTATTTGTTGGGAGAAATTGCGGTTACTGTACTTATCCCTACGTTTGTAACATTTTTTAATAAGAATTATATGTTTGGCTTAGTAAATCGTTGTTGAGTTTTGATAAAGCAAAACACTGGATGTCCATTTATTTATACGTTTATTTAGCCATTTTTATTATAGACACAACACGTCAGCCATAATTCATAGATCAATCCTCGAGTCCACCGACCAATGTTGCCACCCACTCTACAAAACTATAGCAGTGATGCCATATTGTACACATTTTTCATTCTAACAGTTTCTTTTTCTCTGTGTTGAGTAATCGGCAGTTTTTCGTCAACTCAAAGTTTTTCTTTGTACTCAGTACATAGGTACTTTATATCCAATCAATTTATCCGCTCCAAATAATATGAGAAGAGGAATCGTGAGCATAAAAAACATCTTAAGAATGCTTCGTAAGATTTATATGCTACGTTGGCCTTCGTTATTAGATTTCGTGTAATACCGTATAAGTTATTTGATCCAGAAACGAGATTATTTTTACAAATGTGGAAATAATTTGTCGGAGCTGAGTCTTTATCTCTAAAACACATTTATTTTGATACTATGTTTATAACGACACTACTAGTATTGTAAAAATGATATACGTACCACATAGGAAGCTAGAAAACTTCTAAAAAATCATACTAATATTATAAATACGAAAGTGTGAGTTTTTATTGGGTTGTCCTCCCAATCTTTTGCGTTGCAGCGGATCGACGAGATTTTTGGATGGGTATAGTTGATGACTTGGGGAGTGACATAGCCAGAATTTTAGTTTGTAATCTTACAGTAATTTATTATTGTTTTTTTTTACAACAGCTTACAATTTAATTCGATTAAAAATCATTCACATCCCTATTTTCCCTATCATACAAGGTGGGTCTAAAACCCACCACACACAAATTACGAGAAGAGTAAAAAGATAAGGCAAAAACGTATAAAAATTTCGGTACGCTCAGATTTTTTGCTAATCACACCATTTGACGAGTTTACTACCAGTTACTTTACCCTGACAGCCTCATTTATTATTATGTAGTTATTATAAGTAGAGTCTCAAAATTATGAATAGGTACATTTTTTGACAGGCAAGAAAAATTGGTAGCGTAAAAGACATGACTCCCGCTCGGTCGGCGGCGAAAGTTTTCCTTAGAATAATGACAGTCTATTTTTCACCGACGCTCATATAATTTGGATCATGCGGCTGAGCACACGATTAGGCAATGAATATGCCGAGATAAGTTTGAAAGGCAAAAGAATAGAAGTTTTTTATGAGAATATTAGGTGTCTACCCACGTAATTATCTTCTGATTTTTTTTAATAATTTGAACAATGAAAATTACGACAAGATAAAACAAAAATATGAAAATATCATTCACATATCTCAACAAATGAAATTTAAAAAAAAAAAATCATTATAGGGGCTTACGCTTGACCACGATCACACCTGATGGGAAGTGATGATGGGCCTAAGATGGGACGCGCTTGCCTAGAAGATGCCTATTTACTCTTGATTTAAAGATACCCGGAAAATTATGGAACTTTAAAGTTACACAATACAATTTGCTGATACAATTACAAGTATAGTTCGCGCGCGAGTTGAATGTAGAGTAAATATATGGTGACAGATACATATACTCTGCATTCAAGCATTTAACTCGCGCGCGAATTGTATACAGCAAACGGTGTAGGTATATTAAATAATAAATTTCTAAATAGATGGATTTAAAAAAACACTGATTTTATGTTTTTATCTATATTTTAATATTTACAACATCATGAAACTTCTCCATTCATCAATACTCATTATTGTAACTACAAAACCTATCTATCTATATGTCTGTTTACAAGGCTCGACCGCAGTTTTGATCAAAATTGGCACAGATAGATTATACATGGGTGCATTTTACCTCGGAAAATCAATGAGTAACCATAAAATATTTGAAAATAGAGAGTCATTTCCACATATTATTCAATTTGTTAAGTAAAAGAAGTGTAAGTACCTATGATAACATCCTGTAAAAGTTATATATTTATCCAAAGGTCATAAAAGGTACATACCATACAAAGCCACATTCTATAGTTCCTATAATTTATTATAATAGAGTGATAGAAAAATAAATTTTTAGAATAAAACTTCAGTGAAAAAGGTTATAAAAATATCACGCATATTCTGAAAAAACTCTGCACGAGTATTTTTAACGGCAATGAATACAAATTAGATCCATAAAAATGCAATCCATTTTTTGAGATTGATACCGTTAATAAATTACAATGTGTGAATACAGATCGGGATCCGTATTCAAATATGATAATTTCATTCCATTGGCAATTGTTATTATTTGATGAATACATTTTTTTATTCGGTTAACCGTCACGTATAATTGCTTAAAAATTGTAGCTTGTTTTTCATTGTACCTATTCATAAAAAATGTACATAATTTTCCGTAATTGAATTGCCTTTCAAATGTTTTCAACAATCAATTCGTATTTAATATTTTGGTGTTTTTGTTTCAATAAATTGTTACTGCTTGTTGTTGGTTAGGTACTTCCTTCTCATATTAAATAGGTTAGTATAATACCACCAACTTATAAATGAGAAAGAGTATTTGTATATTACTTTGTACATCAAGCACGCCATAACGTAGCGAAGGATCTACGTTTTTTTTATTTGTTTTAGGGTTTATTGTTAAACAACTGTTGCCCGGATGGTGACAAACCCTATTTTTCATCTCGAAAAATCAAAAAGTTCCCACGATATTTTTAAAAACTTAAATCCACCTGAAAAAAGCCGCGGGCATTATAAGTATCTTTCGTTATATTTTGCATTGCATAGAAATCAAGAAAGTTCTTTGTTTTCATAACAAGGTACAAAGTAACAAATCGATAAATAATTACTTCGCAAAAGGCAGCTTAAAATTAATTTCACCTTATAATAACGCCCCAATTTTCTAATAACACAAATCTTAAAATTAATTTACATTCCCGCGCTTCTTAAGAATTTGCCGTTCAAAATTATAAAACTCCTTATTTATGCCAGCAATTATCAAAGATTGCGTCTACAATAACCTGCTGACCCAAATTTGCCCGGGGCAGATTATTACTTGGAAGATAAACCTTGACAAATCGACTACAAGCCTAAAATACCTAACGATAAAATCGTTAACGCTTTGAAAACTTGATTCCGTGTAGGCCCTGTGTAGCGTAAAAGGGGGTTTTTAAAAGCAGTGTAACCATCAAACGGTTACATAATGTATTCTTGTAAAAATAATTTGCTGTTTTCAAGACCTTTAAGCAGCCATTGCTGCATCTCAAAACACAATTTAAAAAACCTCTGCATTGAAATTTATCTTAAATTCCTCCTAATTTACATGTTAAAGCAATTTGTCTCCTTATTGAAACTAATAATTTGCTCTAGAAATATAAGATAAAGTTTACATTTCTAAATCAAATACATTGTTGGATTAATTTGTATTAAACAGTAAATATTTATTTTTTTACAAATGATATCTTGCATTTTTGCGACATGTGCTTGCTCGATTTCACCCCCGCGCGCCTATATTTTGGTGCTCACAGCGCCTTAATGTTTTAACTGAGATGTGACTCAGATCTTGAAGAATGAAATAATACATACCTACTTACCTTTAATTGATTGAAACTGGGAATAATTAAGTAATTTTCATTTCATTTCAATTTTAAAAAGTAGTTTTTAGTTTTTAGTTTATCTAAAATCTTTTATTTAAAGAGTTAACCAAACAAATTCACTTTCATTAAAATAAAAACGAATCATAATGTCAATGCCAAGTTTAAAATAATTTGCGAAATATTGAAACTAGCAAGCTGTCACCTCTCACCTAGATTTCGAAAACTCATTAAATTCGCCATCTCAAAAAGTTAAAAGTTTGACACAGTTTTTCATTTTGCATCGCAAGCCAAGCATTAAAAGAAACGCAACTATCATGAATGTCGAGTTTTTCCCTCAACTATCTTTTAACGAGCGGAATGAATATAATTCAAGAATGTTTTATGTTCGGGCACCAAGTTTCATCTGTGGCTGCTTTTGAATAATGCTTCACATTAATAAACAGGGTCGGTTTCACTGCAGTAAGACTGTAAGAGGATATAATTAATTATGTCGCCGAGATAGGGACATCTAGAGTGACAAAAACTATCATTTCAGATTTAAAGCATGGCTAAGGATGCTATAATTGTTCCCAGTATTTTACAGCATATTAATAATATCTCTAAAATTATCCTGGTTGGAACTAAGACCTACTATGAGTGATAATAGTACCATAAACCTAAGAATTGGAAAAGTTTTTTCCCGACGCACGATTTATTTATTTTTGAAATTTTTATTTACAACTAGCTGATGCCCGCAACTCCGTCCGCGTGGAATAAGGTATTTTGGTTTAATTTTCCTTTAATTTTCCAGGATAAAAAGTAGCCTATGTGCTATTCCAGACCAAATCACCATCTAAATCACCATTCTATCTCATTGCCAAATTTCATCCAGATCTGTTCAGCCGTTGGGGCGTGATTGAGTAACAAACATCCATCCATACACCCAACTTTCGCATTTATAATATTATATAGTAAGATACGATACGTAGTAAGTAGATACGTAGTAAATTGCGATGCGATGCGTAATATGCTTTTAATAAATAATATAAGAATGATGCAATAAAAATGTGGAATTTTATGAATTTTCCCTATGAACAACCCGGAGCCCACGTCATGAGCAGTATGGTAACAATATAGTATGGTGTATTCATTTCATGATGTACTGTATTATTATAATATGGAACAACGCCTGCAATTTCATTGTACATGGAATGTTACAAAGGATATTACCCAACGGCGTTGCGCCTAGAAGTGTATTGTTTTTCATAATTTAAAAAATGCATTGTTGTGTTGTTCATTCCCTTTTGTTCTGTAGTTGTTGTATAAATACCCATGACTGAGAAACGTTATTACGCAATCTGTACGCAATGCTATGTTTTATTTTTTCTACTTCATAAATTAGAAAAAAGTGTGTGTGCAATCCACACACGGCAGAAGTGAAACTTCAGAAAAGTATCCTACGAGAGAATGAGATAGGGTAAAAGCCGGATAGATGCCCCACTTTTTAAAAAAGCTCTATTTTGAAAAAATATTTACTTGCTGAAAATTATGCAATATGTATCTCACAACATAGGCGTTTTATCTTCTATAATAGCCTATTTTTGTAAATATAATTAACAATGGTTTTGAATAAATCCCGTTTTATTTGACCTCTTAAAAAACGGATAGTTGCCTAGCGTTGAAAATGCTACGTGGGATACTTGCCTCGTGCGGGGATAGTCACCTCGATATATATATTTTTGGATAGAAACAAATTTACTCATATTAATTTTAGTAATCTTTATTATTTATTTATCAGCCTTTATAATTTACTGAGATCTTCAATGAGTACAACTTGAAATATTAATTTACATTATTTAATTTAGATAGGTACACTCAATGACCTTCTATACACATGGACAAATCGTGGCATACAAAAACAGAACCCAAACATGGCACACGCTTCTAATGCACCCTATTTTGCTTCGACTGCTCCATCTATACATTGCCGCTGACATTCAAGTCCTGTAAACTGACCTCTGTGTATAAGCCGCAATGTAAATCAATTAATCAGTCGAAGCTTCATAAGGTGATTTTAGAAGCAGACTGGAACAAAAAGGGAATGGAGTAGTGTAGCGCTATTAATTTTTGTTATTTCTGAGAGATTTTTCATTTTTGTAAATATGAAACTATTATACTAGCCCAGTCGAATTAGATCAAAAGAGTGGCTGACACGGAAAAAATTTTGGTACTTATCAATTTTTCTAGGATCGATATTTTTCGATTTAGATCCGAAAAGAGAGGAGAATTTCTGTTTATTGAATAATTCGTTTATTTTCAATTTTACACGAAAAATGGTTATAACCAAAGTTATTTGAAATTAAATTTCCTACAATTTTAGTCCTTATCAATTTTTCCCTAGGATCGCGATATTTTTAGATTTAGATCCGAAAAGAGCGGAGAATTTTTGTTTACATATTGAATAACTTGTGATCTCGTGTACAGGAAATCTAAAAGAACAGCCATTACAGATTGCGCAACTTACCCTATGTAATTTATATTTGATCGAGTAAAGATAAAAAATATTACCTTCGAGGCATGTAATATGTTTTTTCTTTAGGCGCCTTATACCGCTGTCATACTGTTTCCAGGTACACTTTAAAGAAATAGGAATCACAGCTGTGTCGATATCTGGATATCGACACAGCTGTGATTCCTATTTCTTTTCCTATTTCCTATTTCCATTCTAGTTGCGAAATCGAGCCTAGAGCGTAGTGCTCGTATATGCGTACCTACAGATATATAGTGTAGTGTGGCGAGTTTTATACCTACAGTTGGTTGCGGCCTGATTGTTTAAAGGCCCTTAATTGGGAAAACTTGCAAGATAGTGAAAAAAATGTGATAAGAATAATTGCCAATAGATTTTACATGGAACAAAAAAAAGCTACTCCACAGTTTTGTTTTTCTGACTTTAATGACGCGCCCTTCCATCTGTCTCTTTCCGATGTGCGTGAGAGAAAGGAATGGGAACATTGTAAATAATTTTAAATATTTCTTGTGTTTTCAATAGTTTTACTACGTATTTTACACTTTTTTGCATATTATCTTACGTAAATAAAATTAACTTATCGATGGTACGTCACACCATCTTTTTTCTGCGTCGTTAATGTATTATTTCGGCACTTTTTGAACGCGCACTTAGGCATCCTGACAGCTTCGCAGTGAACATGCGACTAATGAAGAAAGTGTGCTTATACAACGAGTTTAAGCACACTTACTTGGTCCCATGTTATGCGCGCCAGTGCGATGTCCTTGGTACACTACGCTTATTGACATCCAGTAATTCAATTCAGTCTAATTTTTCGAACGCAAGTGCTAAGCTCTCTTCTGTCCAGCTGATGTGGCGTGGCACCATGCCTGGTTTTCGCTTATAATTGCGAGGCATTTTGCTCACCTAGAATGAAACAGTTAAGAATTTATTTTGTTTAAACCAAGTTATAGTCACAGTAAATTGGAAAAAACTAAAAAAGAAAAAAAATCTGCCTTTGCTCGTTAAGGAATTCATAGTCACTCTAGGGGCAACTATCCGCGAAAGTAAGTAGGGAGACTATCCTTTTTGATGCGGTTACTTGCCCTTTTTGTTTAAAAAATCAATAAAAGCTATTCAGCAATAAAACAGATTAACCAATGTAATTTAAACTCTAATGCATGCAAAAAAACAAAAAGTTGACTGAAACCACGATCAGTAATAAAAATATTCAATAAAAATTACTTACCAAAATAATTTTAACGCCTGTCAAAGTTTCACCGCGGAAGATTTTCGCTCACATGGACAAAATACCTGCGCCTACTCCGATGGCTTAAATGGCACTGAAGCCTGCGGGGGGCCAATTCTTACTGTATAGTCAAGCGCTAACCCAACTTGTATTCCTGACATAGTGTATTCAAAACCGGGGCATGTATCCGTCAGAGGCAACTATCCGGCTTTTACCCTAAATATAACTTGTATTCTATCTCATTCTCTCGCAGGCTGAATCCTACTATGAATATGTTTGCCGCTTTTTCGTTTCATTGAATTTTCAAATCACGATACTAAAGAAGTTTCACTTCAATAATTATCAGGTAAAAATATCACGATGTATCCTTCACTACTTAAATTATTGAAAATAAAATATCAATTTGAAACAGTAATTCGTTATTCATTTCATCGAAAGAAGATACATCAATGTAAAATAAACCGCAAGAGTTTTCGCTCTAATGGCTTCGAATTTATAATGGTAAGTCAATTTGTCTTTCCGGCAAGAAAAATGGTGATTTTTTTCTGAGATCGGAAACATTTATATATGTGCGTTAGCATTGTAGACAGAATGTGGCGTGGAAATTCTGCGTTGATCATTATCATCAATTAATTTTATGTAATCATTAATTATTAGCTTTCCAATAAATTATCCCGAAAAACCGGCGCGCGTTCAATTTGGTAAAAGATAAATTCAGAGATAATATTATTAGGCCTTTTAGAGTGCAATCTGAATATACTTCTTCATTTCATTTATTTAATTGCTCAAATTGAAGATATACAGGTGTTATATAATATTTTAACATAGTAGCTTAACAAAGCTACAATCTGTTTTGCAAAGTGAATTATTATTTTTTGATTACTCGGGTGGTTTACTTTGAATTATGGCGATATAGCGCGTCGGTTGCTAAATAGCTATTTGGATCTTATTATCATAACTATATGGCTTGTTTATGAAACTGATTTCTAGGAGAACAGTTCTGTCAATGAGTCAGTGTCCAGTGAGTGGTAATTGAGCTATATATAATATTATAAATAAATACCTAATTCTGGATTGTCGCTTACGCTTATTTCGCGGGGTGAATCAACGCAAGGTTAGATGGTGTTTATACAAAATAATATTAATAACGACCGCCATGTGAACAATTTCAGTGCATTTCGGAAGTCACCACAACTGTGACGCGGCACATGCAAATTACCGTAAAAGCGAATTTGTGTTTCGAAATGCAAAGTGCTTACAAAGGGTTTAAATTTGCAATTCTATCATAAATGCGACGCAGATAATACGTTGAAATGTAAAACCGTCGGGATAGTTTGACGTTTGCATTCTGAATGTAACTCGATAGGTTTCCGCGCCATTTCAATGCATGTGTGGATGAGGTTTCAAATAATATGAAATTATAATATTTCTCTTTCATTTAATATTGGCTTTACCAAGATTGCAGAGTTTTGTATATTACCCAACAGATTAAAATCTACCGAAAAATAATGCGTTAAATTATAATCTGTCGACAGTTTACAATATCGCTAGTTAGATTACAATCTTACGGTGATATATACGAAATCACGCCAATCCGTAGCTTTGTTGCGGTGTGTTTGAAGGACAAACTAATAAGCCAATAAACCATCAAACAAACACACTTTCGCATTTAAGATATTAGTATGATTAAAATTTAATACTTTAGTCTAGTAATACTTTCATAATAATTCTAAATCTCACATTTTATTAAATATTATTTTGATATATAAAGTATTATATTATTCAGAAAAATATATCCCATTGGTCAATCTAGTTCATATTACAAGAACAAATCAAACCATGTAATGCTTACACAAACATTAACAGCTAACATAATCGACCAGGACTCCGAAGTGGGGCAATCCATTCAGCCCTTGCCGACATGTGTGTTGACCATAAATAATACAGCACACCTGCAAACTAGTTGATAGTGTGCGGATAAAGAAATTAAATATACGCTTTTGTAGGGTTGATTTATGTTTTCTATAAAGTTTATGAGTGACTATTTTGTATGATTGATTACTGTCTTATTAGAATAAAGAAGTTTAGTGCTTTCCTGGCGCGGTGGTGAGCGATGTGGTCTTATAAGTGGATTATTAGCCATAGCCGAAGATATTATATAAATTCTGGAATTTATATAATATCTTCGGCTATGGCTAGTGGTACTTACCGACAAAGACGTAGCGCAAACCAATTTAACTGTCTGATACGATGCCGTGTAGAAACCATAAGGGGATATGGGTTTATACAGGTTAGCCCGCTACCGTCTTAGACTGCATTATTTAGAACTTACCGACTACATACTCGTAAACCATTATTTGTACAGGATTTAGTATTTACGGTGCTCTAAACAATTTAATTCCTGTTAGGTCCTTTTTTTAATTTATAACCTAACTAGCTTAGAACAAAAATATACTAAAGACCGGACAGGACAAAACGTCTGCTTGAAACGTACACGCCGGAGGGGAGCAACAGTTTTACCAGTCAAGCTAGTGTGGTGTGAGGACTCATATGGATAAACACGGACTTTTGTCCGCCAGTAAATTTGGGCCTGCGTATGCTGCATTCAATGCATTATACTGACATCATTTTATTTTACATAATTCCAATAGTGTGCAATATATCCAGCGCAGGACCGATCTGGATAATCCGCTTTTGTCTATAGTAATATTATAAATTCGAAAGTTTGGATGGATGTACGGATGTATATGGATGGATGTTTGTTACTCAATAACGCCAGAACGGCTGAACGGATCTGGATGTAATTTGGCACAGAGATATTAGTCTAGAATAACACATATGCTACTTTTTATCACGTGAGTTCTTGCGTATCTACTCGAGTTCACGCGGGAATCAAAAAAACCTCAATCCACGCGGACGAAGTAGCTGGCATCAGCTAGTGCATTATACTGACATCAAAAAGTTGTTACATAATTTCAATAGCGCTCAATATATCTAGCGCTGGACCGATCTGAATAATCCACTTTTACCTATGTCTTATAAATTTAGGTAGGTCTCGTCTCATTCAAGGGCTTGAACATCAACGTCTGAAATTATGTACGAATCAATGAACCGGCCAAATTTTCGTCCATTACCAAATAATTTTAATGATCCTTTGTTCGTGTTTAATTTCAAGCTCAATCTTTAGAAAACTAAGAGTATTTTACGCTGAAATAACTTTAAGTGTTCGTTCATAAAAGAACTGTACCTACTAGCCCAGCCTGTTACTGCCATGTCCAGGTTTGCCCCGTGCGTTTTTCCACCAATGCGCGTGTTGTACCTACTAGTCTGGACTGCCACATGTGATAATAATGTTAGTAAAGTTAGTAAAAAGTTAAGTTAACTTTTTAAGTTTATAAAGCTTACTTTGTGTTATATCATAAATAATGCGTGCGTCAGCGCTGTCACTCTCACGGGAACTCTTTAATTTTCCTTCCCCGGATTACAAACCATACCCATAACAAATTTCATCAAAATTGGTTGAACCGATGGGCCGTGAAAGCATAGCAGACAGACAGACACACTTTCGCTTTTATAATTTTTTTTTTATCCACTAAAAGCTAGCCCTTGACTGCGATCACACCTGATGGTAAGTGAAGATGCAGTCTAAGATGGTAGCGGGCTAACCTGTTAGGGGCATGGCAGTTATATTAAACCCACACCCCTTTCGGTTTCTACACGGCATCGTACCGGAACGCTAAATCGCTTGGCGGCACGTCTTTGCCGGTAGGGTGGTAACTAGCCACGGCCGAAGCCCCCCACCAGACCAGACCAGGAAAAATTCAGAAATTATAAATTCCTAAAGTGACCCTGCCGGGGATCGAACCCGAGACCTCCGCACGTTAAGGCAACAGCGCTACACACTGCGCCACGGAGGTCGTCAAAATTTTAATAGTATGGATTATAATTATGAGAAGGGAAAAATAATTTTACCTACATAAATGTTTTAGATTGTTTTAGCTGATCGTTAGCTACATTTATCTAAATGTTTTAGCTGGGCTGAGTAAGTGAGAGTGAACTATTATAAAAATAAGCTCTAACTTTGATCAAAGTCGGTCACCTCGAACCAGAGGCTTGACCCAAATTCACCCCGAGCGTGTAGATACTACATGTGGCGGATAATTTTTTGAGCATACCTAACATATTTTTCACCATAAAATTTTCAATTACTATAAAACCCCACATAAGCCCAGCAGGGACACATCATCAGTGCAACAGGCTTAATGGAAAAGTTAATTTTATACGACCCAGCTTTACCGCGCATCAGTTGTTCTGAGTTTAATAAGGATTTATTATGGTTAATTGTTTTTGGGCCCAGTCACCGACGTTGTTATAATTTGTCATGCAACACGTACCTACTACCTACATAATATACTAATATAATAAATTATTATTAGTTAGTCTGAGGGCTATCATAATATATACTATACATGGGACTTCTATTCGGCTGTTTAACTGCTGAAATGGCAAAGAGGGGCGCAGATTGACTGAGATTGATTGAGAAGCCTATAGGTAAGTGAATTAGGTATTCTGAGCTGATCAGTACAATCTGAAACCACTGCAGATTAAAACAGATAAGTCTGCGTGGAGTTGCAATCGACCAATCGTGTGGGTAAGATAAGGATACCAAAAAGTTTTAAGCGACCACACTCCAGGGGCCAGATTATTCTTAGCTCCAGGCCCGACGTTATTTGTTTCTAAGTCTGATAGTGTTTAACTTAGACTATAGTTTTAACATATTTAATTATTATTGTCATTCAGTAAATAATATAATCTTTTCATTGTTGCAGATATCGAGTGGACAAAGGCGCTGTATACAACATGCCGTAACAACAAACTACATCCAATTTGAATTAAAAATGTGTTTCCTAAAGAACTACTACGATATATCGAACAATAGAACTATATTATTCATGTTAGTGTTATTGTCATTGAAATTATGCACTCCTCAAGACTTGAGTGAGGAGTTTAATGAAGATAGTTTAGACACTGATATAAGTGTAGTGATGCCGGCGAAGAAAGTGAAAACGCCGCGTAATCTAGACAGTCCGTGTAGATTGAGTGAACTTCTATGTGATACAGGACAGTGTATATCTTTGGATAAGTACTGCAACGGCGAAGATGATTGTGGTGATAAAAGCGACGAGCCTAAATCTTGTACACGTAAGTAGAACACTTTTTTACGCCTAGTAATTTAATTCTAGTAGTACTTAAAATATAGCCTTTATTGACTTTAAAGGCGAGACCTCTTTGGGTGAATTTACCTTTGTCTATCCGTCAGTCTGTCTACCAGAGCATATTAAAGTACTAACTTTATAAATGACACATGCCATCGCCGTCTACACTCTACAATATCTTCTGAGTATAAAATCATTTTGATGAACTCCCATAACGATGGATATGATACGATCGTTATTTGATCAAGTTTGATTTTACTCGTTAGAGTAAAATCTACATTCAATTTACTATATAACATTTCAATACGTGGCTAGTAATAATACTAATTATTCTCACATTGGAAAGTTAAGAGTAGAAAATAGGATTAGTTCCAATAATCCACTCAATATAATAGAAAGCTTTTAACCTTTACAAGTCAAAATGCTTTGGGATTAATTAGGCTTTTGCTTGCTTGAAAATTTGAAACAATTTGGATTATAGCAAAATTGATCTATTTATGACTAGACTAACTAAGACTAGTTATGTAAAAGAAAAATAAGTGTAGTTACACATTAGAAACTATTTACCATTTTAGTCAGGTGAGTACCTAATTACATGAAAAATTTCTATTTACATTCTATCTGTGAAAACTTGTAATTGGCGTTATACTTATTCTTTATCTATCTACCCATCTCTGTTGTAGCTGTAAGTTTTCTGTACCAAATAAAAAAAAAAGTACGACATAATATTATTTTGAAATATTAGTATTGCCTGTTTTTTAATTAACCAATCTCTAGAGAATATTAATTACTCCGTGGTTATTCTGAATAGGATCATTATAATTTAATACATTCATAATCAGAATCCCTAAGATAATACAGCGTAAATTTGCTTAAAATATTCTTCGAGTTGAAGAGAATATCCAATCAAATGAGAGTATTGTAATGGAACCCATCTTGCGTATTCCTGAAACCAAGGACGATTTTAAATTTAAATGTCCGATGGAGCTTAGTTTGTGGTTTGGAATTAAAAATTCCATTATAAAGTTACAGCGTACTTTGGAAACTATTGAGGAAATTAAAAGGCACTTATTCTTTATCTCAGTCTTGTTAAAGCACTTAGTAGGTACCTACTTAATTATTTAAACTTTTATACTAATTGAAGCTCAATAATAATTAATTAATTTAGTAAAAAAGCCTCTGTCAATGGGGAAAAAGATTGATTTCAGTGAATTCTATTTGAAAATGAGTAGGTAAGTATATTTGAAAAAAAAAAGACGATTTCAAGACTCTTCATATGTTCTCCTCCTTGATTTTTTGAAATTAAAAACTGAAAATACAAATTAATTGTAGAAATATTATAATAGTTGAACAGTAAATATTATATATTTGTTTTACTCTTCCATCTTTTACGAAATGCGTTTGCTCCATATCACTCTTGCGTCTTGATTTCGTGATTTGGCAACATCTTAACTCACCATCTTAATCTCTCATCTTGGAGATGTAGTAGGCTTAAGAAAATGTCGCTTTATTTAATCATCATCGACATAACACGTATAACGATGCGTTACCCACCATTGCGTGGTTACAAGATAACTAACGGATCTCAAACACCTAATTAAGAAAAAGTGCTACAGCGTGTCTTTGTCGGCTTTAAAATACGTTTTTATGCACCGGAAAAGATAATTGTCTGACACAAAAGATCTCGCAGATATACTCACAAAGGGAATTGAAAGAACTAGATTATTCTCCATTTCCACAATTCCCATTCTCGAGGGGAAAACGTCGTCAGATCGTCGAAGTGATGACTAGGGTTGCCTCAAGTAACAAATTATGTATGTCACCGTGAGAATGTAATCTAACTAGCGAAATTGTAAACTGTCGACAGATTACAAGCATTAAATTAGATTAGAATTGAAGAATTGTTACGCATTATTTTTCGGTAGATTGTTATCTGTTGATTACAATCTACCGAAAAATAATGCGTAACAATAATACCTAACAAGGTATATTAACCCGCTAAAACCAAAGTGCCCTACCTGATTTTTTATGTCGAACCCTAACATAACCTACAAGAAAGAAACAAGAAAACGTAAATACAATGAATATTTCAAAAATTTACACTCAGAACATTAAACGGTTCACAATCTGTCGGCAGTTTACAATTTCGCTAGTTAGATTACAATCTAACGGTTTTTGCAATCTTACGGTGACATATAGGTATATCGCGTCGTGAACCCAACCACTCATAAATCTAGTTAACCCTTGTAAAAGTATATTAATTGAATAAAAAATCTTTTCTCTTCACTTAGAATTCAGAGAAAAATATTTATATTATATTCTCAAACTGTATAATTTGTATATCAATTCGTAATTTTCTATAGTAGCCACACGTATTTAATTAAAATTTACAATACCTTGGAAAAGTTGAAAGTTAAGTCTATTTTACTTAAAAATCTAACAGTAATGTCAATAGTATTTTGTTTGAACGGTAATTATACAGAAGAATCGCAAATTATTTTGTATAAAGATCGACATCCCTATACCATAGACTTACTTCATTATAATATTTTGACTTTAGATATGGCGAGTAGGTATTTGAATCTATTTGTATGCGTTCCTTCTTTGCGGTTGTTGTCTTTAATCAGAAAGATATTCAAAGAACAAAATGAAATATTCTTTCGTATCTATATTCTGGTTCTCTTTGTTTCGTTTACTAAACAAAAAAGCTATGGCACCTCGATAAAAAATGGTAGTCTCATATCAGTTGTTCTGTTGGTTTGTTCCATTTACATAATACATAGCACGAACGCTAATTCCAAACGTCACTGCTACATATTTACTTCTTTCAATGGATACTTTTTCACCATAACAATTTGTAATAATAAACTTGTCCTTAAATAACTGATTTATCTATAATGACCATATGAAAAATAACATGATACGAAAATATCCCAAATTACCGAAGCGAATCACAAAACAAGAAAAATCCATCCAAACAAAATCCATCGCCTGTTCTAAACACTCAAAAAGCCCGAATAATAAAACCACCTTTAATTACACCGGTGGGTGAGAATGAGCCTTTGCTTTTATCGTTGCCACGTTCGTAGTCGTTAAGCTGAAATGTAACTGCAATTAGCAAAAAACCCACGTACCATTTAATAAGGTGTTAAGTTTACCGTGCCATTTCCGAAATAAAGTGTAATCTGTCACGGCATCCTTTGAGCATTTTGGTCGTGCCGAAAATGATAAATGGTAGGGTACTTGATAGAATTTTGTTTGAAACAGATGAATAATTAATAAGTATATTTTAATTGTATTGTGAGCCTTGTATTCGACACGTTATTACTCATTATGGTCAGTTTTATACGGTAAAGATAATATCAGCTGTGAAGGCAACCTTCGCGCTATTTGGTGGTACTTCCAATTTTTTTTCTTTTTTAACCCCTCACTGCTTATTATGATCAGTTTTATGAAGATTGAGACAGACTCAGGGTTGATCCTTTGAGCTTTTTGGAATCTTGTGCTTAGAAGTTTGTGTTAATGAGACGTTAAATATTGCGATTTATAACTAGCTTCTGGTTCAAGTCTATTGTAGTATTTTATTATTATTTCCAGTTCAATGAGGAGTCAATTTTGCCTTTCCATTTTTAAATTAGAGATTGGTGTGGTGTCCACAGTGGTGTCTTTTGATTGATTTTACTTCTAGCAATACTTAATTACAATGCGATACAGTAATTATTGTTTTGAATAGATATATTACCATCCTATTCATTTCATAACCTTTCTGTTAGATCTAACGTTAATGATATCTGTCCATGACATTTAAAACCGTTTAGAAAAAAGAAAAACAGCCATATACTTGAAAATGAAGCAAAATTCAATAAAAGCGTTCCCATAGGATTAAAATAAAACTTTAATCCCATGCGAAGTCGTGAACATCATCTAATAAAAATTTAAAAAAAAGCAAATACTTTTAAAAATCTTACCATTTCGTATAAAATGTAACACTGACAACGAGAGAATAATAAGAACTCTGTACTACAGTTAAGTCTGTGCCTCTCTTTTATCGTACGACTCTCATCATAAGTGGGAGCTTTTGTGTTAGTGATGCTTGAAAAACTTCGCTCAAGACTAGACAACTTCTATTCGTAACTGCCTTCATAAAAAATAGGTATTCATTTACTTGTATCTTTAGAATAAACAGGAATGTAGCTTTTGAATTTTCATACACGATACATTGTTAAATATCATATCTAACTACAAAAGATAAAGAGTCGATTTTTAACTTTTAATAAAGTAGGTAGTACTTAAGATACCCACATCGCAGGTGACATCGTCGCATGCAAAGCTATGCCCATGTCAGTTCAACTACAAAAAAGAAAAAGTGATATTATTATAGTAAATATCAGGCTTTTCTTATCTTCTTTGCTTTGACTGTAAAATGTTTTTTTTTCATGTAACAGTTTCATGAAACTTTAAATAGAACTCTAACCACATACTAACTATGTATACTGTCTGTCTGTGTTGCGAATACGAGCTCCATGTCAGTTTGCACATAATTAGTGCTGCACTCCTTTATGTTTGCTCTGTACTACTCGTAGCAGCTAACTGTCTTATAAATTGTCGTTTACTACGTTTGATAGTTGCTTGTACTCGAAATTGTGAACGAACTTTGTTCAAGACTGTTTAATTGAAATAAAATTGCAAGTTGCTTTTATAACTATTAGACTATTATTTTATTTAGTGACTGATCTTTCCCAGTGAAAATAATATCTTTATGGCGCGGCAAATATTTCAAGTTGATATGAAAGCATCCTCGACCTGAGGCAGTGCATCAACCATAATGGGGACTAAGTAGTGCTATCCCTCCTTTTACAATAATTCTGTCCATATATAACCAACCTTGTCTATTATTGACAACTATTGTCCAACCTCCTGTCCTTGTTTGTGAAAAAATATGTAAGCCATTTTGTGGCGGCGGCCATCTTAGATTTACAATGATACTGAAATTTATATGACATTGATAGATGACAATACATGTCATCAGAACTAAAAGTGTGTACTAAATTTGACCCAAACAAGAAACAAAGAGGGCAAGCTAAATAAAACCGCTTAAAAAAGCTTTATTCGCGAGGACAAAACCACGAGCTTCATCCAGTATTTTATATTTTTTTTAAATATACGCGCCGAATTGAGAACCTCCTCCTTTTTTGGAAGTCGGTTAAAAATTCAGAAAATAATCTTGTTTAATCTTGAAAGTATCAAACAAAACAATTACCTAGTATTCATTGTTATGACGACGATATAATCTGCATTCGCTTGTTAGTTTTCGATTTATTCTTCACTTCTTAGAATTCATGTCTGAAGTGAAAACTTCTTGAGGGAAAAACTGAATGCATCCCCGCCTAATGGCCGCTTCACAACGACGACGTCTTGATAATGGCCTTCGATTGACACTAAGGTTAAGTACGTACGTACGTTTAAAATTTTATATTTTTTAGTTGGTACCTAGTTCTTATATCAAACCGCTCTGTTCTTTTCAGAACGTCTTATAGGGTGGTAGCTGGCCACGGCCAAAGCAGACCAGACTAGACCAAATTTACAAATTATTAATTTCGAAATTAATCCTGCTGGGATCGAACTTGGACCTCCCGCTTATAAGAGTTCTCACAGTTCTCACCACTGCACTATGGAGTTCGTCAAAATTTAATTTAACATTTGCTATACGTGATACTATTAGGCATCATACGTTGTGTGGGTGACAGTGATTGGCGGGGGGTGTGAGTGTCACTTCTTATAACTTTATCTATCAGCGTAAGTATTTGTTATAATTATACAGTGGATCGACGCTCATACAAATGACAAGACCCGGCTAACATGACTAGCATCTAGAGGTACGTTACTGTCACCTAAGGAAACATGCGTACTAATTTGACATTGGAGTGACAGAATTTTGTATTGAAGATTGTGCCAATTCCCTCCGTCACGCCCCGTCACTCCGCTGCTTTGCTCCGGTATAGGTAGACGCCTTCGTCGAACGACTGGTAGGTAAAAATTTATATCATTAGACTGTGATAACAGAAAGCAAAAGAAGAATTAGTATTATATTTTGTTCTATGTGCGCAGCGGTAGAGCCCAAAGTTACGAAATAACTATTATTTAATCTGCCAAAGAGACAGATACATCCCCTGGCCACGTCAACCATATCAACTCGTACACAATCGTTTGACACACGCACATGTAACTAGGCCACTCGTACCCTTACGTAACCCTCGTAAACGAAAACAGTTTTCCAAGGTTTATTCCCTTCCGTACACAAGTATGTGTAAGTATCCCATTAGTTTGGTAAAATGGTCCATTTGTTTTGCGCCGGCGTGCAGCGGGTTGAAAAAAAATCATCCGTCCGCCCGAAAACGAGCCTTTCTACATTTTTTGCTAAATATTAATCTACCCACACATTTTTTATTGTCAAGGGAAAATGTTTCGTGCTCAGAAAACGTGAGCCTTTACCCAGAAACTGTAGACAAAATACGGGTATATTTTTAGAACTTTAGTAAGTATACGTTAATTTATTATTTTATTTTAGCTCTGGTTAATACGCTACTCTTGCTGGTCAATTCAGCCCTGTAGCAGCTCACGCTGTTAATAAAATTCGACAGCTAAATGAAACTGTATTTTTTTATTTTTTGCATATTTTATTGTATTAAGTCGGAGTTTTGCTGTGGGGTAAAGCGGTAGATATTTAGATTTTTTGGAGTTTATTGGCGTTTACTTCAAACCGCGGAAATCCCTTTGCTTCGTGTCATCCGGTACAATTTTTTGGTAAACTTACGTCGTCACGTCACGTTTTAAATAATTATTAGCTAAACTCCGAGCGCTGATTACAAAAATAATATATGATCAAACGAACTTCTGTGAAGTTCGATCAATATTATATGAGTTGTTTATTCGAAGATATTATTATAAACGTAGTACTTTTTACCCACTAGGTAGCCTTCGCACGACTTAGAGATGTAAATCGACACTAGTGTCGAATTTTTACAACACAAATCGATTCGTCCACATGCAGTCACATCTCTATGTGAGCAGTCATTCTTTTAGAGATCTAAGCAAATGCAAAATACTTTCTACGGGTTTGGGTTGGGAGGGTCCCTATATCTTCGAATAAAGCAACTCATATAATATTGATCGAACTTCATAGAAGTTCGTTTGATCATAATATATTATATTTCATTCGCTTTATTCGAAGATATTATTATAAACGTAGATGTTTAGAGATTTTTGCATTTGTTTGAAATAAAACAACTAATTTTGGTATAAAATAGTGTTTTAATCAACATACTTATTTTTACTAACAAAATATATGTATTATTCTTAATTATATAACTTAAATGAATCTCTTATTTTAAATCTAGCTCATTTAATAATTCGTTTCGGCATTTTCTTTTTTCACTTTGCTGAAAAATTTAAATAAAATAGAATAAAAATATGCGTGCGCGTGCTACCTCGCACGAAAAAAGAATGACTGCTCACATAGAGATGTGACTGCATGTGGACGAATCGATTTGTGTTGTAAAAATTCGACACTAGTGTCGATTTACATCTCTTAAGTCGTGCGATGGCTACATAATGGGTAAAAAGTACTACGTTTATAATAATATCTTCGAATAAAGCGAATGAAATATAATTAATCTATAAGAGTAAAAACATCACGAACGTATTACAAGTACAAAGCAGAAAACATCCCTTTGTAAACTGATATTGAAGCCACACGATAAAAGATCCAGGGCGCAATTCTATTATCTAGAACCTAGTATGCATTTCAAGTTTTCATTTTATATCTATGCTTGTTCTTTACAAACTAAATACAAATGCAAAGTGGTATTAAAAATAGGTACCTACTTTAAATACATATTAACATAAAGAACATTATGTGTTTCATAAATTGTCTGGGGACCTAGAGCAACATACTCGTGTAGGTTTTAATAGACCATTAGTTGCTGCGCTCTGACTTATATAAATTGATATTATAATCCTCTTCAGCATAGCAGCTCATCAAATAGATCGATCGATCGATATAGATCGATACTCGTTAGTGGTATTTGCAATCATGCTAGTAGGTCAAAGGGTAAGAGTTTTTCAGCAAAAACATTTTCCTAGCAAAAACGGTAAATGACAGAACCATAATAGAAAAAGGTCTAAAAAGCATAAAAGCGAACAATAATGTTCCCTGGCGAAGAGAACACTTGTCTTATGCCGTACTTAATGCGCTGTCAGGACAGACAAAGGCTTTTTTAAAAGATTGTAAAAATATGGCCGCCTAGCCCATTGTGTGCTCGCTTTATTCAAATTCCTTTTTCCCTCTCATTTCTCTATTTTTGTGTAGGAAGGATTAATAATAGTACAGGTACCCGAAAATTGTATTATTGTCCTCGGAAAATCTCACACAAATTTTTGGAGCTTGCCTCTGTCATTGAAACGAGGCTACGCGATATTATAATAGCTAAAGATTTTAAAGAACATGATGGTATAGTCCAAAATATTTTATTAAATAAGAAATTTTGTACTTCCTATACGTAGATAATTATGATAATTAATCATCTAGATACCCAGTTTGTATCGATAAGCTAAGTTTTTCATAGTTTACTAAATAACTATAAGCTAACACATATACTACTTTTTATTCTGGAAAATTGTAGAGATCCCCGGGAACCTAAAAAACCTCAATCCACGCGGACGAACTCGCGGGCAATAGCTTGTATTAAAATAAATATATTGACTATAGTTTTCCTTTACTAACTACATTTGCAGAAGCTGAGCAGCAAAGATAAATGGAATAATGGAACAGGCAATAGACATCTATGAAGATATCCTCCTAAATAAATGTACAAAAGCTTATGGTAGGAGCCAGTTACTCCAATAATCCACTACAGCCTATTAACGTCCCACGGCTGGGCACAGGCCTCCACTCTCATAGGAGAGAGGGAATTAGAGCTTAGACCCACCACGCTGTTCCAATGCGGGTTGGCGGGCTTTAACAACTAATATCATGTTAGTGATAATAACCAAGAACGTGCTCTTCGAGGCACGGGGGTTAAACACCGCCAACTTCCTAACTCAGGGCTAGTACTGAGAATTTCTAATCAGAAAAACCCAACACTCATTATGGCCCGACCCGGGACTCGAACCCGGGACCGGGACCCGGAGCCGCAGTCGAATATGGACCTCGTCAGCCGCAGTCGAACATGATAACCACTAGACCAACGAGGCACTCCAATAATAAATAATAACCTTTAGTTTTAAGCTTCAATAATTATTGTGCGGATGAGGTTAGCTCAACGATCTTCTGATAAAGTGGAATAGTTAGGTATAATTGTTCTAAGCCAACTAGAAGGCTGACCCTCCGACTTACGAAAACCGATAAACCACATCACTGTAGTCTGAAACATACTCAGAACTATCGCAAAATATTACGCAATATGTTTACTAAGAACATTATTTGTGGGTTACAAACTATATTATCGCGAGTAGATTTGTAGCTTCCATTTTTGGGATTTTTCAGACATGCGTTTCTTAGCTGCTGCTGCTGTTCAGTTTTTTTCCAAACGTGCACTTTTATGGTAAATAATTATTGCGACATGAAGGAGGTAATCCACACCACAGAATAGGTATCCATACTTAATATTTGTTGTACACCTACTTGCATATGGTTTTTTCTTCTTAAAACACTAATTACAATGAACGAATCCAGCATAATTATTATGTATTTCAAAAAACTTCCTACCTATTTAGCATAATTTAATATTAAAATTTTGTTCCAGCTTGTAACAGAACGTACATGGGCGATGTTGGTCGGACGTATGAACTAGAGGTTCGTAGGCCGAGAGAAGACCATCTGCCATTCGTATGTCATCTTAACTTCACCGCTAATGGCGGTAGCTATGGGGATATTATACAGGTACGTGCCTAAACAACTACGCATTTAAACTAAGGGCGAATACACAATTCGGAGTTTGGACGGGACAACACAAAACGTCTGCTCTTGTCCGTTTTGTATAGGAGACACGTTTTATCGTGTCTCTGTAGTCTGTGCAGCTCTATAAAAAAAGTGCGTGCGGCGTTTTTCTTACATAAAACGGACATAAGTCGGTAGTGTGTTTTCCCTTAATACGTCGGACGGACGATGAACTTTATATTATAAGGGCGAATACACACTTCGGAGTTCGGATAGGACAACACAAAACGTCTGCTCTTGTCCGTGTTGTATAGGAAACACGTTTTATCGTGTCTCTGTAGTCTGTGCAGCTCTATAAAAAAAGTGCGTGCGGCGTTTTTCTTACATAAAACGGACATAAGTCGGTAGTATGTTTTCCCTTAATACCTACATCGGACGGACAATGAACTTAATATTATAGGCGACAGACTCAGACAGCTTTTCTAACTGAAATCAACAAAACCGGTTTTGTTGCTCTGGTCGAAAATGGTATTTCAATAAGCTATACCTATTATTGATGGATCTTTCCGCTGAATGCGTATTCTTGCAACGCACTGTCACCTTCTTTACTCAGAAGTACCATTTCATAGAAAAATGACGCTATCGGTACAAAAATCGCATGCAAATAAATTCCAGAGCTAATAGCATGAGACTGCCTTGGTCTCATTATAGCCTAGTATAATTCCACAAACTTATACAGACCCCGCCTGTATTCAACTTGCGCGCGTACCTACTATACATTTTTTTCATCAAAAATAGTGATAATCGAATCTGAAACATCTTTCTTGTAACGACAAGTATTTATATCGTGTTCAGTGTCCAAAGATGCTCAAAAAAAATTATTATACTCGTACAGTAATATAAATCAATTTTTCATCCACAGTACCACGAAGATTCTCTTCAGTAACAAGGTTACCACATAATACACAAATGTTTTGCTTTAATACTTACCACAAAGCAACAACACAAAGACACTAAGAGATTCCTAAGTCCTAACCACATAATCTTGTTTCAGCTAACATTCGACACGTTCACAGTGGGAAAGTTTGTGTCCTTCACATCAGATGGATGTCCGGACGGGCATATGACGATAGTGGAAAATAGCCCATCTCCTCCTACGGGGCAATGGTGTGGCTCTGCGTGGGGATATACAGTGTACTTCAGCGAAACCAACTCTATTAATATGACGCTTAGGTTGGATAGACTGAGTCAACAGGTAAGCTCTGTTTAAAAAACAGATTTTACTCCGTTCCTATGGCCCAACTAAATAACTAGATGGTCAATTATGACGATACTGAAAATCCCCCAATCAGTGGACGGACGATTTCAAACAAGTCGCAGGAAGTTGTTAAATCCAGGCGGCGCACGACCGGTTCATGTTGATATCCTTGCAAGAGACCAGCTGTACTCTATCGTCTGACGATGACAAAAATACCTACTACCTAATTATTACAAATTGATTACGAAAGCCTCAGTTTCCGTTCAGACTGCAACTATGAATGTCTATAATTGTCTATCTGATAAAAATGCGAGAGTTTGGATGTATCGATGGATGGATGTTTGTCCATCAATCACGCCAGACCTGGATGAAATTTTGCACAGATATGGTCTAGAATAACACATCGGCTACTTTTTATCTCGGAAAATTAAAGAGTTCCCGCGAGAACCAAAAAACCTCAATCCACGCGGACGAAGTCGCGGGCATCAGCTATTATGTAATAATAGATGATTGTGAAGCCTGGGTTTGAAATCTAGATCAGTGGTTTCACTCGTTCGCTTTTAATGGGTCACCAGAGATGAAGCGATGTTACAGAGAATAGACGTGGAGGCTATGAATTATTATTTTGTTCATTTCGAAATGAACATTTACTACATTGTACCTACTCTATATACATGAATGACGAAGAACTACGAAGCATTTTGATAGTTGTTTGCATATCTGCGTTGGTCGGCGCTGTCTCCGTGTAGCTTCCTAATTTCCTGTCTAGCAGATTTTAATGACGTTTTAATTCAACAATAATTTTAATTAGGAAATAATTATTGTGTATATTTTTATAATTACGTTTCATTCAAATAATTAAATGACGCTAAGAAAGGTAAACCCACCCTGATGATGTCGGATGAGTTAACTATTAATTACTAGAAATCAAATAATATTTTACCCCTTTTATTTTATGCACGGCACGCCATGCTTAGTGCATCAATTATGTTGATGTATACTTAACATCGAATGGAATAATTTGTTATCTCATACAATCAAAAGAGAAGTCGCAATGACGCACTCACTTTCCGACTCATCAACGCCCAGTCCGAACCCAACCTAGAAAGCTGAAAATTTTGTATTATTATATAACTAGATGATTCCCGCGACTTCATCTAGGAGCGTAGGCAAGATAGGTAGGTGGTTTTTAGTCTAATTTACTTAAGATTGACAGGCATTGAAATAGAATGAGTACCTAAAAAAATTCTACATCAATGTTGACAGGCATGTTATTTTAGTGTTTAAGGCTGCCTGATTAAAGAAGACAATCTTACTTATATTGGCATTTCTGCAATTCGATCAACTGTGTAAAGTGTAAAGCTAAATTCAGTTAGATTATTAAAAAAAATATTGCATTTCAAAATTCTGACTCAGTAATTTTGTGGATTGTAATCTAAAGTTAAATTGATAACAATGAGAATAGGAAACAGCGTTTAAATTGTAATTTAAAATTATTAACAACACACCGAACGTACGTTACAAAATATTTTTTACTGTATATATATGGTAATATCGTAATGTATAACACTTTGTATTATTTGAAAATAGTCTGAAACAACACAAACATTGTACTTATATAAAAGACAAACACTCATTTGTCTGGCGTCCATTATTTATTCGCCTACGTCAACGTAAGTAATTATAAAGTTGTTATGTGGGTGTTAATTACACCGAGAATCGAGATCGATATAAACTACAGCGGTTATTTACCCGAACTTTGCGATATAGAAGGTACCGTAACTGAATATTCCAGAATGTTGATCCGAGTTTATTATTCACGTTATTCATGGCTATAGTAATATTATAAATATTACGGAGAGTATATTGTATGATCATATTCTAGTGTGCTACGAAAATTTGTTAGTCACCATTGTGGTCGATGTTGTTTTATTATTTTAATAATCCTACTCCAAAATCGAGGACAATCTCAATTTAAACCTCAAAGCTTTTAAAATTATGTAAGGTACTTAGTCGCTAGAATTATTTACTAGTACATTTCAGGACTAGAGTCTTTGTTTCGTATCAATATAATTATATTATTTTCATCAATATTAATATAATTTTTCTTCTGACGTTCAACTGTAGTCCGCGGAATCGATTAGCATTATAATAATTTTGCTTACATTATGATGAACCAATGTCGAAGTTTACCATTAGCATAGATTGTTAAGCATAATGCAAATGCGAGAAAGATAATCTGTGATAATCACTATCACTCATTGCTCATTTGCATGTCGACTAACTAAGCAAGTTTGTTTAGCTTGATCAGCGTTACCAACTCTAACTTACAAATTAACAGCGTCAGCACATCACAGAGTTACTCGTTATCCTAATAAGGGAACAGTCAGATATTTATCTTCATTAGAGTATCTAAGCACCCCTTTATGTTATACCAACTTGACGTAACAAACATGTTTTCACTTGTGACTCGCCTAATATTTCACATCGCCCCGAGTTTAACGGTTCGGTGGCCTTTATACTTTATCTCCCTTTAGCAGGCACATTATCTGAACCAAGGGTTGAAGTTTCGATCAATTAATTAAGCGATGATTACGCACACCCTCCGGACCGCTGGATAGGTCCAATTACGATAATGAATATTATTACTGCCATATTTAATAAAGGCAATTATATTCGCGTCAAAGAATCTGTTTGAAATATCTTCCATTGGATCGAGTTTTCCACCCAATTTCAGAGCAGTCATAATAATGGTGGTAATTTCCGATTTTATTTTATTACTATACCTACTATTATGTAAGACTAGCTGATGCCCGCAACTTCGTCTGCGTGGTTTGAGGTTTTTTGGTTCCCGCGGGAACTCTTTAATTTCCGGGATAAAAATTAGCATATCTCTGTGCCAAATTTCACCCAGATCCGTTCAGCCGTTGGCGCGTGATTAAGTAACAAACATCCATACATTCATCCATACATCATCCAAACTTTCACATTTTTATTATTAGTAAGATTATGTAAGATGATATAATGCATTATCGATATTGATGATTCTCGATCTTTCAGTTAAAGTAAAAGTAAGCGAGTTTGTTTGTATCCAAATTTAATTCTTCTGGACTTCCAATATTATGCACAACTACCACGTATTGCAGTAAATTAACTTTCAGAGCCCTAAATACCAACGTCAGTCGTCCATTCATAATAATATGTATAAACTCCAACTTACAACTCCAATAAAACTGGATCTAGTCTCCTTAACAGTGGCTAAAGTAAACTAGAATACGAATCTATACTAATATTATAAATGCGAAAGTTTGGATGGATGGATGTTTGTT
The DNA here is from genome assembly GCA_923060345.2 of Erebia aethiops. Taxonomy (NCBI): domain Eukaryota; kingdom Metazoa; phylum Arthropoda; class Insecta; order Lepidoptera; family Nymphalidae; genus Erebia; species Erebia aethiops. The sequence goes on along the minus strand of OV281083.1, from coordinate 9,557,989 downwards.
ACTCAATCACGCCAGAAAGGCTAAACGGATCTGGATGAAATTTGACACAGAGATAGATTATAGTCTGGAATAAAACATAGGCTTTAAATAACGGAAAATTAAAGAGTTCCCGCCGGAACCGGAAAACCTCAATCCACGCGAACGAAGTCACGGGCAGCTAGTATATCGATAATTTGGCTGGTTGTAAATAAATTTGACCACTGGCCAAATTATGTTGGAAACTGGAAAGCTTGAACTGTAATATTTCAGCTGTGAGTAATGCAACATTATTTACTATAGATAATCCTTCGCAAATACAACGTTGGTCCTAATTAAACACGCCGAATTAACGGCATACTCATTACGAATGTTATCGCAGGATTAGTTATTGATTCTGGTTTAGTATATTCAGTAAAGTAAATGCAAATAATGTACGACTTTAATCTTACTAATATTATAAATGGATGGATGAATGTATGGATGTTTGTTACTCAATCGCGCCCCAACGGCTGAACTGATCTGGCTGAAATTTGGCACAGAGATAGATTATAGTCTGGAATAGCACATAAGCTATGTGCGCATTGCGGGCATTCGCTAGTTTGATTATAATAATTATTGCGTATTAGCTACGATTGACTAAGAAACGTAGCATCAGCATCGTTTTTTAGTTCCGCTATTAATTATGTAGGAAAAGCTAAAAACCTATTAACAGCTCATGTATTTTAAAACTTTATATTACTTAGAAAATTGATTATTGATTAAGGTCTTGTAACCGAAAACTGGAAATTTTATGTGTAGGTAGGTAAGTAGTTTTATTTGTAGTGACATAATTATAGTAGTTTGGTTGTAGTACCTAATAAAATATTAACAGCACATTACTTACGAAGTTCGCAAAAGCAACTAGCAATTATTGTAAGCTTATTGTGAACAAAAAGATACACGTGTAAGCTCTTTTAATTACACAATTACACATGGTAATAATAGATGGCTAACAACTTAACTTGGGCTAACAAATCGGCAGGTAACCTTTTAATTCCTTGTAAAAGTAGTCGCCGAGCTTAATAATTACATAGCATACAATAGGATAATTACATAGCGTTAATTCTGAGCTATAGCTACAAATATAAACCTGTGTAACCTGTGTTAAAATAATATTTAATGTAAGTTGAAGTATTTATTGTCTTATATTTATGAAATAAATACCTACAACATAATATGCCGCATGCAAGTTGCAAAATTAATGAAAAATTAATAGATAAAATTATTTTTTGATAACTCACGGTGTAAGTGAACGAACTTTTCTTTTATTATAATGTGTCAATGAATAGATCATAGATATTAAAAGCTAAAGATTAAATTAGTTCAAGTTTAGAATGTGCTGAAAAGTGAAGAATAATAATTCCTTGCATACTTACGCCTAATCTATGATAATATATTCGTATTTTATCAATATTTTATTTTGTGGAAACCCTGCATAGGTAAATCGAAAGTAATTATCATCCATACTAACACAAGTAGTGAATGATAGACGTTAATTGTTGCCGACACTAAGGGTGTGGGTGCAACTTCGACTTCGCGTTTCTAAGACGAGCGAGCGAGGCGTGGATGTGAATGTAGAAGGCATAATGGGATGGGTGGTGGGAACGGGGCGATCACAGCACCTATTTCGACCGCATACTTCGTTACTGCGATCTGTAGCAGTAACATGCGAAGTACTTTAATTATCGTTTATTGTGCTCGAAGCAGAATATAAGCAATGCTTATTTATAAGCTTTAAGGAATTTATGTGACTTAATCCTTAGGTACTAATGTAAACTCAACCTAAACTAATCGACTAAACTACACTAAACTAAACTAATCTGCCTAGCATTCAAGTTCTAAAACCTGTATTACAATAGTATCATGAATTACAATCAAAATATCATAATTATATACTTACTTCATAAAATGTCCGTATTCAGTTTGTTGAGTCAAAAAAATATCATACCTATAGTTCGCGCGCAAGTTGAATGCACAGCTTAGGTTTGTGTCACCTCAGTCCCCGACTGCATTCAACTCGCGCGCGTGATAGCGATGATTTTAATTCATATAACGCAAGTTCTCCTTTTAGGGTGTCGGATACAATTTCGACTTCAAGTTGGCGTACAAGTTTCTAAGACGGAGTGAGGCACGATTGCGGTATGGGAACGCGACGCTCGGCGCGTGGAGAGGGGAACGCGTCACTGGCACATATTGTGACCGCATACTGAGCGACTGTGATCTACGTGCATGTCGAATTCAGTCTCCTAACTTCCCCGGAGTATATCCCCGTAACGCTACGTGTACTTACCGCATCGAACACACAAAGGTAAACATTTAAAGAATCACATCGCAATAATCTAATCGGATATCAAAGAAGTGGTTGCACTTTTTTCTATTATAAGTTTGCAGTTGACTGTAATCTCAATAATGTCTAGTGTACGAGAATAGCGGGATTACATATGAGAGGAGTGGCAGTTATATTAAACCCATATCAATTACCTTTCTGCGCACATACACCTAATCGCTTTATTAAGTGGCATCGTACAGGATTCAGGAATGCTAGTTCTTCCAGTTGCTAGAAGCTTCCAGGCTAAGCTTTTCAATTTAAATATTTTTTAAATACATTGCGTTATCTATTTAAGTTACGTTACGTTAACATTAACTTTCAGCCAATGTTAGGCTATTATTACTATTATTATATGTTAGGTAATGTTAGGCTGCGTTCAAGCTCAAACAGTATCCTGATGACGATAGCGGGTAAATTAGAGTCACCGATCCTGCAATATTTTCGTTCGGTGAATTAAATGGAATCTTGTTTTAGGTTAAATTTATACTAGAAATAAAATACTAACATAGTTTTAAGATTGTGCTAACAACCATGGGCATCTGTTTCCTTAATAAAGAAAGAAGCTTCCTTAAGAAATTATTTATTTATTTAATGTATTGTATGATTTGTTGATTTGACTCATTTCATAGCTTCGAATGCATTTGAGCGCCCCCAGTCTCAGCGATTTTGTTTGCTTCATAACTCAGCGATCCTTTGACTGAGGGAGCTTCCTAGAGCCAGGGTGGAGGCGCTTCATTGAGACCCAAGACTTTCAAAAGTTATGCCAACGTTTTTTGATATTTCTAAAGCACTCTTTTATTGCTCTGAAACCATTTTGGCATAGCCACACAAGCATAGAAATTAAAAGCCGGGCTTGCCTTAAACGAAATTACATAGCCCTTTACATCTGGGTTAAGGGTGTCGCGAATTTACATTAAAACGAGCGTTTCACACATCGCGTAGGTCCATGTGGTTCGTGCGGCTGTTTGTATTAATATTTAATTTAAAATTTACACCAGACTCCGCCACAGGCCTATATATACATGCATACATTATTCATTACATATGAATGGTGTTTCAACCCTGCGGGCGTTGAATAAACAATCGTATGGTACAAAACATAAAGTATGATTTCTATTTGACGTGGGTAATAAACGAAAAACACTTTTTCAGATTCCGGCGGATAAACACGTATTGCTAGCGGTTAGACAAACGAACAGCCACAAAATACATATCAAAGATCAGATAGTGAAGTATGATAGGAGTCAAAGGGTTCTCAAGTAAGTACTTTGATCAATATTTACTAGAAACATCCGAGTTTCGAGGGAAATTTGGAACATTTTAATCTTCATAAAAAAGCCTTAGTAATTAAAATTAGTATCTAACGTTTGTAACAAAGAGAGGTTGTTGAATATTTGTGTATGTAAATCACAAATAAGGTAAGTATAATAACAAAAATAAAGTCTTTATTATAGCAAAAGCTCAGCATAACGGCGGGAAATAAAGGTTTATATTAAAGGTTTAGGTTTGCGTTCTGTTTAGACTAGTGATGCCAGTAGGTATCTAAAAATTGGATTCCCATCTATCACTAAACAGACTGAATAAATATTTTCATTTTTAATTCCTATTCCTATTCGGTGGTAAAACCGAAGGTGGGTAAGGTGGTTGGTGGTTCGGGTAACCTAATCGTTGGTTAAAATAAACTTTTGTATTTCAGGATATGGGATCAATGCAATGTGGTGCAAGACTACTTAACAGTATGGGACGGCCTTACACGAGACTCTCCAGTACTTGTACGATTATGTGGAGGAGATGCTGTCCCAGACATAGTCAGCAGAGGTCCTAACATGCTGCTCGAATTCCATACTTCACCATACGATAACCCTTTTCATCCAGTGCCACTGAGTTACTTGCCTGGGTTCGAACTTGAAGTTCAGGTAAAAAAAAAACCTCTTCAGAACCGATATTAAATGTGTAAAACTTTCGTGAAGAAGACAGCTCTCTCTTATTCAGATCAATAATATCATAATTATTATACAGATCCTAGAACTGCCATGGTCCTCTATTTAATTTATGTTTAGCTGAATGTCTCCTGAGATAATATAATAGTCTTCCTTTTTAGCTATATCCATCTCTGTTGTATCCATCTATGAGAAAATCTTTCCACTTAGAGTCGGTGACAGCGTCGCTAGTAGATATGAAAAAAAAACAGGCATAAAAATTAGTTCCAATTTTGGCCAGCGGGTCAGACAAGTTTGACGGACCATATCGCATAATGATTGAGATTCCTAATTCGGTGTCCAGACACTCTAGCAAGCATATCTTGCAAGTAGAAAAACGTTACGACTAAACTCTTTAATACATTACATAGCATAAGTTACCCAAAAACAGTTCTAAATACCTATGTCACAATCTCACATGTCTTTTTCATAACAAATCGGCCCATGTTTGTATTACCAATACTTTTCCTATTCCCGGCAGGTGCTGTACGTGGACAAAGATTCCCATTCGTACGTGAGCCCAGACGGGCGGTGTCGGTTTGTGTTACGCTCCTCAGACAAGACAAGTGGCGTGCTGAGAAATCCGCGCCATTCCCTGCCACCGAACACCTCTTGTGTTTATTACTTTCAAGTAAGTGGGTGATTTTTTTATACCTTCTGATTAATTAGTACCTATTTCAAAAGAGATGCTTAACTATTACGTCTTAATAAGCATTTTCAACTTCTATAAGCAAAGCACATACCGCAAGAGGCATATTTTTTTGTGAGCATGGAAATATATTTCATGCTACTGTATATAAAAAATTATGCGTTATCCTGGCATTTTTAATACTATGTGTAGTGGAAGTTCCGTGGTAACTCATACATGTGGTATTGTATTGGTTTTTTTATGCACTACAAGTTAGCCCTTGACTGTAATCTCACCTGAAGCTACGTAAGTCTCAGTCTCAGATGGTAGCGGGCTAACCTGTAAAAACCTATCCCCATCAAAACTCCGAATCAGTACCGGAACGCTAAATCACTTGGCAGCACGTCTCTGCCGGTAGGTCTTTATGTGGCACAATTTTGTTAATAAATGTTTTTTCTTTCTATCTATCTTCAGCATTTCTTTGATGTAAGATCCTCATAAATTTAAAAAATGCTGCTAGAAAATCTGATTTGATTGATTAAATTCAAGAGGTATTTGTTTGTTTAGACTGTCGTCGTGGGTAATTTAATCTTGCAAAAATATGCGGGAAAACATGAAAAAGACGCATTTACATTTCAACAGAAAGGATTTTTCAATATTCAAGCACTTTTTTGTGGATCGAAGTTGTAAAAATACGAGTTAGTATGAAACAGCTAGTTAGCTCTATTTAAACATAGTTTTAAAGGATATCACTTGATTGTGCTGGGTTAATTGCATTTACTATCGTTATTTTCTGCTCGTATGTCATCGAGGTAGTAAATAAAATTTTTGTTAAATAAAAAAACTATGTATTATTCAAATATTTAAATCTACCGAGATAACCGTGAAAGGACGTGAGCCTGCATGGCGTACCCTTTTATTCTATACTCTTCAGACGTGATAAGACATCGTGTTGAAATACCATGCGCTACATTTCACCACAAAATACTTCTTGTGTACCGACGTGTTGTACTACTTTGCAGTAAGTGAAAAGTTTGTCTAACGCCTACTTGTACGTAGAAAATTCTTACTCCTTTCAGAGATTCTGTACTTGCTGGAAATTCTTGCTGATTTATCCCCATACGCTGCTATATGGTGAAGGGAACCGGCAAGTCTAAAAGTTCTTCATAATTCCTAAACGTAACAATCCGCACTTAACCAGCGTGGTGGACTATGGCCAAACCCATAAAGTCAAATTCTGATTCCGCGTGTAAACTTGTCTTAAGTTTGTATTTGGATTTGTGACAAAAAACTAGTGTTCGATATTGGATGTCTTCCTTCCCTTTATTCGTTATGTGGGTGTTATTCTAATTTATTGTCGTACTAATGTACCACAAAATTGATCGACCCCAAAAAACACTGCTATTACTTAATGAGCATTTGATACTCACGCTCATTCAAGTCTCTCTCTCTCTCTGCATCGTATTCTTCATTACTAAGGGTAGTGTACCCCTAGAGTACCCCTTTCCATTAACCAAATAATGGAAGGAGTTTTCTTGGGATAATAATGCGGTGGGCCCCCACGTCCTTCCGCATAAGCTCATTCAAGTAAGTACTTTTAAAAACAAAATACTTCGTTTAACTTCACTGCAGACGGACATAATGGCATAGAATATATTATGTGAAGGCAAAGTCATTTAGGTCGTGGTTACTTATGAATAGCTACGTGGAGTCGCCGGCAAAGGTCCTTCAAAAGACAAACACATAGCCCGTATTTACCCGCCTTTTGAACGAACTATTCAGGTAGAGAGATTCATTCCGTAGCTAAGTTGAATTACTAAAGCGTAACCTCGTAGAGCTGCACTATGATAACTTTTCAAATTGGAACCTAGTGGATAAGAGGACTTACTTAATTGAGTAAATTCAGCTATAATGTAGAAACTATTTATTGAAATTAAGCTTTTACAATTTCTTAGTGCAGTAAATAATTATGAATATAGATTCATATTTCTATTCTAGGTACTGATTCGATTTTTTTTTGCAAGACTCAGAGATTCAAATTACTTCAGGGCTAACATCTCCATAACTGCCTCGTTGGTCTAGTGGCTAGCATGTTCGACTGCGGCCGATGAGGTCCGGGGTTCGAGTCCCGGGTTGGCACAATTATGTGTTGGGTTTTGCTGACTAGAAATTCTTAGTACTAGCCGGGAGTTAGGAAGTTGGCGGTGTTTCACCCTCGTGCCTCGGAGAGCACGATAAACCATTGGCCCAACCAACCCGCATTGGAGCAGCGTGTTGGGTCTAAGCTCTAATTCCCTCTCTCCTAGGAGAGTGGAGGCCTGTGCCTAGCAGTGGGACGTTATGGCCTGTAGTGGTGGTAACATCTCCAGACTTCATCAACATTTCTTCAATGTGCCCGATGTGGGTGACTTTTGTTTTTAACGTCATATGCATTTTCAGTATGGAGACAAAAATTGTACTATTACTTAAGTGTACTATTACCTATTCTATGGTGAGGTGCTGACTCGCGGCATACGAACACGCTTAAACGTTTTTGCTGTTGGTGTTGCGTATTACTATTGAGTTTGGTTTTCTTTGCAGGCACGTCCAAGCGAAATAGTGTGGGTGTCGTTTGTAAAGTATCACGCCGCAGGGACAGAGCCAGCGGGGTTCGACCAGCAAAAGGATTGCTCTTCACAACTCACTATTTGGGATGGAGCAGCGCCTGACGCTGATCTCGAAAGAAAGGTAATTTGTATCCTACTATAGATCAAACTGGATCCCTTTAGGTGGTGGACGTGTGTTCATACCTTGACCCCCGACACCGACCTATAAAATAATGTAGGTACCTATCTACTGTTGCAGCCAGAATACCATGAACCATCACACCAATTCAGATTATTACTTTTTTTTTTTTTTTTTTTTTTTATTTATTTCACCAGTAAAAAATACATATTTTATGGTTTCTTCGTGCTCGTAAGCGCTTGACGGCTTGTCTGAGCACTGCACATTCCTCCATGCTTAATAACTAAATATGTAGGTGTAAAACATATTAATTATTATATGTATAATCTATTCTAAGGTGTTACATAAGTATAATAAGAAATTTAAGTTATAAAAGTTAGGTTCTTACTTATTAATTTTTCCTTATAATGTAGTTGTAGGTAGTTTTAAAATAAATGTAAACTAGACTAATGTTGCGCATTCAAATCAAACTTTTATGTATACAGGCTGCTTCACTTGGAATAATACTAAGTTTACTCAATGTTTAGTTTTTAATAGATAATTTTTAATTTTGTACTTGATGTTGTTTTTTGTTATTTTAGATTTAAGTTCTATCGGGAGTTCATTTATTAGCCTTGGAAGTAAATAATATGTAGTTCTTTCGCCGTAATAGTTATTCGCTTTTGTTGTAATAAGTTTCCGTTCCGTAATTTTCCTTGTTGTTATTTTGTGGTTTACATAATTTTGGTAGAAATCAAAGTAATTCTGGACAAGTAGAATATGTTTAATTTTGTTTTGGATGGGTAGTACCTTGCAGTATTTAAATATTGCATCGTCGTTTTGAATAAATTTATCTTTGACTTTTGGCGGTACAATCATTTTGAGGGTTCTTTTTTGTATATTATATATTTTATTAATGTGTGTTTTAAATGTTCTACCGTAAGCACTGAGACCATATGAAACAATACTATCCATAAGGGCCGTGTATAATAATAAAGCTGTTTTATATTTCATTTTATTTTTAACTAAGTATAATTTTGCCATAATTGCTCGGAGTTTGTTGCATATGGTCTCAATATGTTTTTCCCAGTGAAATCTGTGATCTATTACTAAGCCTAGGTAGGTGTGTTCAGTGACTTCTTCTATAGTCTTACATTTACACATGGGGAGTTTTTGAGACTGAATTATTATTATTAGTACATATAATATTATTAATCCTGTACAGAATATAACGTTGCCGTAAAAATCCATAAGACGTGTAGTACCTATATCCAAAATCTCAATAGTGATTGCTCTCTATCACAAAATAAACTAGAAAAGGCTGAAATAGACAGAGCGCATGACGTCAGCGAGGTGCTATGCGGTTTCTCCTCCGAAAGTAATACAAGGAAATAATTAATAACTACAAAGGCGCAACGAGAATTAGAAAGACATAATTTCCAATTTCTGTTCCACCCATCTTTGGTGTGAAAGCTGTGGTGTGAAAGCTGTGGTGTGAAAGCTGTGGTGTCTGAATTCGCGAGGATGTGTGAGGCAAGAATTGAATTATTTGTTGATACAATATTAAACCATATTGCTGCATGAATAGAGTATTTTTTCTATGTAAAACGAATACATAAATGTCGCACCGGCCGGCCATTGGAGTTGCACGCGGTCTCTCGCCGTCGCGCGCTTTCAATTATCTCCACTCCATGTATTTCCCGCCTCGCCTTGCCAGTGTGAAAGCACCTTTAGAGTTACCTTTCCAATCACATGTCATCCGCGTCACGGCATGTACCTACTTACGGTATTTATTAAACATCGCATACACATCATATTACACTATCATCACGCATTGTGTATACTTAGTTTCTTTTGCATATGAGCATCCTTTCTTGTTAGAGATAGTTTATATGAAATGGAGACCTAACCTGCTGTTTCAGTACGCAATTGTGGGTCAAATGCGTTATTGTAACTGCCTCATCAGTGTCTTATTAATTGGTACAAAGCAATAAAAAAGTTTAATCCCAAGTCCCATTAGTAAGGTCGTTATTAGTTCTCAAAGCACCGTTCTCAAAGTTAAATGTAGTATACCCGTCTTAACTGCAGGAAGTAAAGTTTAAAATAATGAAATGTGGAATAACTTAGCTCACGAAACTTTGCTGGTGGAAGACTAATGCGATGATACAAATACAGAAACGATATAAAATCGGGCGTCTCCTCCTCTATTCGTGCCATTTCACTTTGCCAACTACCACTACCTCCCACTTGACGTCGGGAGCCAAACATTAATTTTCTTTAATGTGTCTGAGCACTCTTACCTACTCTTACGTACTAAGCATACGAGTAGCAATCTACAGAAATGGCCGCTCTGAGCATTTTAAATTTTAATAACTAGCTGATGCCCGCGACTTCATTCGCGTGGTTTAAGTTTTTTGATACCGGCGGTAACTCCTTTATTTTCCGGGACTAAGTCACTCTCCCGGTCCTCCACTATACACATGCCAAAAATCACGTCGATCCGTTGCTCCGTTGTGGCGTGATTGTAGGACAAACCAACAAACCAATAAACCAACAAACAAATACACTTTCGCATTTATAATATTATACAGTATACAGTATAGTAAAGTATGATTTAAAAGATTTATTATTATTATTTTCTACTACGTACCTCAAAACCTTAAAGCTAAACAAACGTAGAATTATTTTGTAATTTTGAAATGTTTCCGTTTGAATTCGATATGCCTGGTGGCCATTTTTTAAATTTCATTATTTAATAAATTTTGTGCTTATTTTAAGGCTTACTTCTATGAATGGACTATGGCCTAAACTCTTGTGCTCAGAAGTGTACGGGCGATGAGTTGGAATAATAAAATAACCTGACGTACGGTTGTTTGGACTTCTGTCGCGAGTTGTTCTGAATGTTATATGTATAAAGCTTAAGCGCTTTACTCTCCTGCAGTGCGGTGTTTCTTTCATTCATTCGGCATTCCACAGTTTGCATTAAGAATGGATGAGCTCTACGTTGAAGTTATTTTTTGTTGGCACTTTAATCAGAAAAGTTTTCTCGCTAGATAGTTCGAGTAAATAGTGCACCTGGCTGGAGCAAATCACTTCCTGCTCGTAGATTGTGTACTTCGGAAGTAGGTCACGCTTTATTCTTCAGTGGAAACATTATTGCGACTGTGTTTTAATATGGCGAACTGCTGCTACAAACGAACAAGTGTTTTATCGTTTTTATTGGACGGAAGAAATGATATTTTCATTGCGTTTGTAAAAATATAATAGAATAATATTATGGTGAATCTGTTTCGCGAGACCTACCAGACTACAATAGACTGAAATACAATGTCAGCCACTTTTAAAATACAACAAATGGGTGTAATATTAGTCTATTTCCTATTCCCTCGCTACTGGAAAATCTAAAATATTGGTAGGCTTAATGCTTCTTGTTTAAAAAAAACATACGGGCCGAATTGAGAACCTCCTCCTTTTTTGGAAGTCGTTTAAAAAAAGGGCCAATACATAGATATTTTTAAATAAAAGACGGTCAGTTACTAAAAAGTCTATTTATTTCTAAGGTCATGTTATGCGGTTATGGTAGGTTATGTTATTTGTTTAAACATAATAAATCGTCGTGAAATGAAACTTTTACTTTATATCTTACATGATGTAAATGCTTATTGTATTCGGCGGTCTTATTTTATTTTATTTTATTTCTTTGGGTTCACAAACAACGACACAATAGGTATTACATAAGTCTTAGTATTACAATAATAACTGTGGCGTCAACCACGTAAACCACAAATTATAAAGATACGTTTCTAAGTGGACTTAGTGCTAAATAATTATAATATACGAGTAGGTATGTTTAAATAAGCTAATTAATTAGTTAGGTTAGAAAGAAAAATTATGACGTAAAATAAATTAGTTAGGTTAGGAAAAAAAACAAAGACAAATTAGAAATTATTATTATGGGAATTATTTCTTATTTTTATCACTGTTTTTAATACACAGTTTCCAATAAGTGTCATTTTTGTTTTAGTTGGATATGACCGACAAAAAGTCTCTTCTTGGCTCTTTCTGTCGTGAAGAATCGCCCAGGTTATGTGACCATGCGCTTCTTTCAAACGCCACACGAGCGACGCGACCATGTGCACCGAGTGAGAGTTACATCACTACTGGACCAGCCCTTACTATATTACAGGTAAATGAATAATATATACCTTACATAGTATTATCCTTTAAGTACTGAGTGTGTCCTTTGACATGCAATTGCAATTCATGGTTCTTTTTTTTACTACAATTCGTTAAAGATTTTCGATTTCCCGACCAAGATATTGATGACGTCATTCCATCTCTTAAATTATGAAATTTAATATTCTTTATTTGCAGAAACATTATTTACAGTGAGATGTTATTTATTAGTTTTCCATTAGAAATATTTCACCTTATATAACAGGCATGCAAAATTAAATTTGTTTATATTTCTATTATTTAAAATTTTAAAAATCATCTATTATGTATAACCTGTATATTGTATTAACCTGCATCTTCATTGTTTTGTTATACCATAATCCATATACTTACGTTCTAGAGAAGAAAATATAGTTTATACTACACCCGCTCGGAAAGTACCTTCATTCTTTTTTAAAAACGAGGTAGAAAGTACGTCATTGCTACAAACCAAATATGCGGGAGGGAAAGATGTATGAAATTTCATTTCTCACGTGCTAAGCGGGGAGAAAAACTATATGAAAATCCATTTCTAACGCGCTGTTTTTTTTTTAATTTTAAGTAAATTAGGTATATGGACGTTGAGAATTTGGGTATGTCCTTAAGGTTTTAGAATTATTAGAAGCAGCTTCACCATATTTGACATACAAAAGTCAAATATGGTGGATGTCGATTGTCGATATCAATGTCGATTTTGATGGTCGATTGTCGATATCGATGTCGTGGTCGGTTGTCAATATCGATGTCGATTGTCGCTATCGATGTATCGATGTCGATTGTCAATGTCGATTGTCGATGTCGATTGTCGATATCGATGTCGTTTGTTGATATCGATGTCGTTATCGATGTAGATTGTCAACATCGATGTCGATATCTTTGTTGATTGTTGCTATCGATGTCGATGTCGATATCGATAGTCGTTATCAGTGTTGATGTCGATATCAGTGTTGATGTCGATTGTCGGTATCGATGTCGATTGTCGATGTCAATGTCGATTGTCAATATCGAAATCTATATTGAAATAATCCTCAAAATGTACCTAGTCTAGGTTTGATAGTGAAGCTTCGAATAAAGCGACTCATGTAATTATGCTAGAACTTCACTTTGTAAGTTCGTTTAATCACTAATTATTATCGCTTATTTTCCTCGCAGGTGTAGTATAAAGCACTATGTATCACTCGGTAGAAAGTACGATTCCTACCTCGCGTGTATTGCGGCCCTTCGGCTCCACCCTCGATATTAATCGGTCACTTTCTCCCCTCGGTGAACAATGTACTAAAACATTTCATTATACACTATGAGCCATTTCCCAGAATTTTGCAAAGTAACACCTGCCTCTATCAATCAAGTACATACGTCTCATTCTATGTGACCCAAATTGAGATATGGTATTAAGAGCAGGGATGTAACGGAGTTAAATTAATCGGAACCGAAGTCGGAGTCGGAGGTTTTAAATTTGATTTATCGGAGTCGGAACCGAAGTCGGAGGCAGAGTCAGAGTTAGAGGCAGAGTCAGAAGTGGTCACAAGAGAGATATTTTCTAAGAACAAATAAAAACATCATTCAGTCAAAACGCACGTAGCGAAAGGCGGGGGTGGAGGGGGACTCTCAACCGGCCGTCGGTATTTGCTATGCTGTGACCTCCGATTAAAACCTCCGATTTAAAAGTTACGGACCTGAAATCGGAACCGAAGGTGTAATAATAATCGGAAGTTCCGTCTTAACGGAATCGGAGTCGAAGCTCCGTAACATCCCTGGTATAGAGTAGGTAGGTATCATTTGTCTACGTATCCGTTAGAGAACCAAGATGCAATTTCAGCACTTTGAATCAATCATGTATACGTCGAACAGCGAACTGTTTCCACCACAATTAATGTTCGTTCAACGGATCATAAGCACATGCTCACACGAAAGATGATGCATATTTAACATGGAATTATATATATAGTTATAACAACTGCTTTTTGTGAGATATCCGGTACAAAATTATACAGCTATCGATATTTTTTCAAAGTATTAAATAATATAAAGAATAATTCATAAATAAATAACGCCTACTAATAATAATTTGACGACCTCCGTGGCGCGGTGTGTAGCGCTGTTGCCTTAACGTGCGGAGTTCCTGGGTTCGATCCCCGGCAGGGTCAATTTGGGAATTTATAATTTCTGAATTTTCCCTGGTCTGGCCTGGTGGGAAGCTTTGGCCGTGGCTAGTTACCACCTTACCGGCAAAGACGTGCCGCCAAGCGATTTAGCGTTCCGGTACGATGCCGTGTAGAAACCGACGGGGTATGGGTTTAATATAACTGCCATGCCCCTAACAGGTTAGCCCGCTACCATCTTAGGCTGCATCATCACTTACCATCAGGTGAGATCGCATTCAAGGGCTAGCTTGTAGTGGATAAAAAAAAAAGTTAAATCTATATTCACAAAATTACAAGGCTAAAAATTGGAAACACACGCAAACATGCAATAATCAACGACCTCAATTTACATAGACGGGTCCTGTCAAACAAAGAATGTGGGCGTATTTTTAGCAACGCCATCAACGCCATCTAGTCTGAAAAGCGGGAACTTGCTTGCAACATCTTGAATGAAAGCTTGAAAACGTATGACTCGGTCATAGATAATATAGGTCATAGGTCAGCTGGTTAAAAAAAAAAATCATACAGTTTGCCGCGGAAATTAAATGATTGCGTAATGGATAAAAATATTAAATAGGAAGATTATATAACGTTTTTTTGGAAATGTATCCCATGTAGCCATCTAGTGCCTACATATATATCGATGGCAATAATAAAAAAGACTATCGCCAAAGCTCCAGCAACAACATGATAGTCTTCTTAAAAATGTTTTTTCAATCACATCACCTCATTGCAAATCTGCCAATTTAGATTAGTCAATGAGCCACCGTTTTGTTGAATATTTCTGTACTTTCTGTCTGTATAAATAACTTTAAAAAGAAATCCCTTGAGATAATAAAGTCAAAATACGAAGTCACCAGAGTTCATCACATCAAGAAAAGAATTCAAAATAGGCTTGGCGCTCAAACACGACGCGGCAAAGGACTTTGCTTTTGTGCAGGTCTTTCGGGGTCTTTTCATTACATCGCAAACATTGTGCCTTCATTTTGGTTCGCTCAGCTATGCATGGAGCGGGACGACGTAGCTTGCAGCTGCATGAAAAATATACCATACATACACTAGCCGTGGATGTCATTAGTTTCGATGTGGTTTGAATGTACGAGTATGATGCCATTTTATGTCAGCCGGTATTATTTCTGCAGTTTAGAATGCGTAATTGTGGTTTATTGTTGTTGTTTTACAAATTGTGTGCACAGACCTTAAAACAAATCAAAATAACTTTATAAGAAAAATCAAAGGCAAATTTTGAAAGAGTAGACAGATATTGCATTTGTATATTTTGTCTGTATGGAAATGTACTACAGATGATTCATACATACAGATGATGACATGACACAATTATCTTTCAGGTTCAATGAATAACAATATTATAATTTCGTGAAATTCCCTTAGTTAAATTTCTAAATTTGCTGAACCATAATACCCATCCCCCGCAGATCCACGCACGAGACAAGCCACAAATCGCTCCCGACGCTGACATATTCCCGGCTTTTGTCGATTACGTGAGAGGAATATTATACGAGATTCGATACCGTTAAATTCGCTGTAATGTTGCGCAATCGTATCCAATTTTCTTATAATTTCCTTTTGTAGCTTTTACTAAACCTTGTTCTTCTTTGTTTTTTTATAAAAAACTTTGTTTAGATTTATTTTTACTGATTTGTGGCCAGAATTGTGGCTACTTTGATATCAGTCGTATGTCTTGCACAATCGTGACTTGTTTCAGAGAATTTTTTTCGTTCAATCTTAGTATATGAAGTATCTTACCTAATATATCACGGACGCGCGCAAGCGTTATAAAAATTTCATACAGGATGGCCTATGCACTTTGTTAAACAAATCATCCCTGTCAGCGTTTTCAGGTAACTTACCTACTCTTTGAAACAAAATCAATCACTGTTGCTATCTTTCTTGCATAGTCGCAGCAAAATATCTTCCATGTGGGCTCAACTTAGTACTCAAACACTTGGATCATTCCTAAGATGATGTTAAAAGGGTCAACGCTTTTACCGAATATTAATTTTTTTTTTTTTAAATTGGCAGTCTCTGGGACTGCCGATAATTCTTATTTTTTAATATTTTTTAATTATTAATTAAAAAAATATTAAAATATAGTTAATTTTGAATGGAGTATGCATCTTTATATGTTCGTGACCGTGTCGCTGTTCGCGAGCATGTCGGTCACGCGAATCTACATTTATACCCCCTACCAAAAAGTGTTCAACGCGCCTATAGAAGTTTTCACTTCAAAACGCAGAAGAACGAAAAGATAAAAATCCAATTTGTAATTATCCTAATACGTTATGATATGAGTATATTCCGTTGCTACTATAATGGTACCCGGCCAAACATTTTTCGGCAGGCTACTTTATTATTCCATCTTTCATAGACTAGCTATGTATAGATGTGGGATCCTTTCTTGTAAAGGTACATCGAGGCTCGAGCCCTTGCCATCAACGTAAGCATATTATGCTCGTAGTTTCGATGATTTGAGGAAAAGAGCCTTCCGTTAGTTTTCGCTAATAATATATGGATCGCCTTCTTTCATCCGATAAGCCTAGGCCTCTCCTACCGGTTACAGACTGCCGAGTCTTTTCTCCTGTGTACTTGTATCCGGCATTTGCAATTCTCTTTTTCTGGCTCTCTCTTGGTAAAACTATTGTGAAATGCATGAAGAATGCATTAATTTCACAATAGTTTCATCAACTCAATATTATTATTGTCAATAAATAATATTATGTTATTAGCGAATGCCCGCGACTTCGTCTGCGTGGTTTGAGGTTTTTTGGTTCCCGCGGGAACTCTTTAATTTTTCGGGATAAAAAGTAGCCTGTGGCTATTCCAGACTATAATCTATCTCTGTTCCAAATTTCAGCCAGATCCGTTCAGCTGTTAGGGCGTGATTGAATAACAAACACCCATACATCCATCCAAACTTTCGCATTTATAATATTAGTAAGAAGTAAAATATTATTATGTATTATTATAGCTGTCAGCTTTAGAGCGTAAAATGAAAAGCGCATATTTTCAAGTCTTCATTCTATGAGCACTAGGAATTTTTATGCTCTCGGACATTAAGTGAGCAAAGGCAAGATAAGTCACGCGTAGACTTGCATCCGCCACAGTGAATAATGCAAGAGGCACGTGCACTCTGCGCTCCCCGTGATGGAATCCTCTAGTGCTGTCACTTTATTACCAAGAGAATAAAAACGTGCTGAGTGGGTGCACTAATTTGCTGAGATTCATCAAAAAGAACAATACAGATGAAACATTTAAAGTTTTTGGTATAAATAATCAGTTTGCAGGCTAAATATATAAGTTGCGTGAAAAAAAATCACACGTGTCCATGAGAATCCATGAGAGCTAAAAATAATTAAATTAACAGATTTTCAAAGGCTTGAATTGTATTCAATTCAATTCAATTCAATTTATTTCAAACATGTAGGACATACAGGTGTCTCTTATGCTACGTCATGTTTTGACTCTACCACCGGTTCGGAAAGAAGATTCTGCCAAGAAGAGCCGGCAAGAAACTCAGCAGTTGCTCTTTTATTTCTTTTTTTTACATAAGTATATACATAAGTAAGTATGTAAGTTAAATAATATACAATAGTGTAAGTTATTATACTATCCTGTGGGGAGCTGGACCCAAAGTCGGTTGCTTCCATACAACTTTGTCATTAAGAAATTCGTCAATTGTATAATAGCCCTGGTATGGTCCCTGGACGAAGCGTTATATTTTTTCACTCACTGAATTTGATGTCATATTTAGTGGTAAAACTAAAACTGTCACTAAAACCTTGTTACCATTAGTATTCGTGCCGAGTATGCGAAGTAGAGTGTCCTAGTTAGTACAGAGAACCTGGTCTTAAGGAAGTTGTTAAAGTCACAAGTTGAGAACTGCTTTATTATTCAATATTAAATTCAACGTCGGAAGGACTGAAGCAAGTTTCTTAACTAAATATTTGAAGTTTTACAAATGCACGCAATCTTGTTCCATAATTTGGTTATTTATTGATTTATTTTGACTTTTTTGGAAAACATTCATAATGCAGATAAATATCCTATTCAAGTTGTATTTTGCTAGGAATTTTTCGTACTGTTCTAGTTTAACTGAACTGTAATATTATAGACTTTCTACTGGCGAACAAATAACAAAGTTATTACCGAAATGAGGAAAATTTTATGTTTAAATTCGTTGTTGTATCTGTTACAAATTAAATTAGAAGTGAACAATTTGCTCGTTTAGATCCCAATTTGTTCTAACTTCAACCATTATCAGCTAATTTTACAAATGCTAAGTAAGAATTATTTTCCCACAGGAATTGCGTCAAGGTTCGGCACTGTATCCTGTCTCTTTCCTACTTCGCTACGAATTTGTGGATGTGAGTGAGCAAGGACAACCGCTAGTGGACTCTCAATCGGCCTGTGACAGGGTCTTCAAGTCAGCACTCACATATTCTGGAAGATTTCAAGCCCCGCGTGCCATATTTTACTACGGGAGAGGTGGAGCGCAAAATCTTACTTGTATATTGAGGTAGATATTGATGTACAAAGGTTATCTATAATGTAGATTTTCTAAAGATGATAAATGTTAATTTTTTTTTATATTTCAAAGATTATTCGTTTTAATATTTTGTCGTTTTCAGATTTGAAGCAAAACATGGCGAAAGAATACAGCTCACATTTACAAATACGTATTTTGGAAATAAAATTTGTAGTACCCATAAAGATTCCCGCACTAGCCGTTGGAAATGTGACAGGCCGGCTAAAAGGATTATAGGGGGCGAAGGATTGTCACAAATTATTATCACTGAGTATCCTTGGGAAGGTATTCCAATCCAAAGAGATTGCTTATGTACGAATCGTTCTGAACCTTTGCACATACATACATTAACAGCTCCAGTTGTAGAAGTAAACTTTACCGTGACGATGATGAATATAACAGAAGATTATGATGATTTCGCTTTTGATGGCGAATATAAATTTATTCCTACTGGGCCGGGCGATGAAAACATTTGTTCTACAGGTTGGGGTGATCGAAGACTTAGAGGTAGTAGTGGAGAAATTAGATTGTACGATAAGAGAGAAGCATCTGTTGCACCTGATATTGTAGGTGACAGACATGTTATATCAGAAAGTGTAAGAGCAGAAGTTGCCTGCGTTCACAGGCCCTGGCTCATTGAGCCTGGAGGCGATGAAGTTATACCTATACAAGGAAGATATCTTTATGTAAAGTTTCCCGGTTACGAAATAACTTCCAACTCGCCATATTGCAAAACACCCAATCGTTTATTTATTTATGAAGCGCAAGATACATCTACCTATCGAGAAATCTGTCCAGATATAACTAGTACCGTTGAACTTTACTCTCCTGGTTGGAAATCATCCCAAACAACAATAGAATCATCACTTAAACCACATGCACGAAGTTACGTCATAGATTTCTTACAACATGAACAGGCGGACTACTCAATAAAATGGATAGAAATAATGAAGAAACCTAGTATTGAACATGATCCTGACACAAATATAATACCTTCTTCGGTCACACTCGATTGCCGTTTCAAGTAAGTATATATTACTAGCTGATGCCCGCGACTTCGTCCGCGACGTGGCATACGTTTTTTAATTCCCACGGGAACTCTTTCATTTTCTAGGATAAAAAGTAGCCTTAATCATCCAGGTCCTCATCTATGCGCATGCTAAAATATCACGTTCATCTATTGCTCTGTTGAGACGTAATTAAAGGACAAACCAACACACTTTTGCATTTATCTTATTAGTATGATTACAATTATCATTTTGGACAGTCAAGCTCGAAGCTACAATCTATTTCGTCTTTATTGTAACAAATCTTTGAATTACAAAAAAAATACATAAAATCCGTACTAAACTGTGATTTTCTTCTTGTTTTTAGTTGTCCAGAGCTAAACGCATGTATTCCCATCTCATTGTGGTGCGACGGCAGCCCTCATTGTCCTTCTGGTTACGATGAAGACGATTCTAATTGTTCATTTAAGTTATCGTTACCACCACCGTATATTGCAGCAGTTGCAGGCGTTAGTCTCCTCATATGTGCCATAGTTATTGCACTTTGCGCTTGTAAACGGCGTCGAAGAAAAGACAAAGAATTCAAAGCACGATTAGATGGGGCACTACCGCCCGAAGAAAGACCCTATGATCATGCTAAAGTCAACGGCGTTCCTGAAACCGCACAGCAATACGCTACAGTACAAAAATATGCAACGTTAGATAAGTACAGTTTGAGTCAGAAATACAGTGCAGGATTAAATGATGCTAGATATTACGATGAAGTAGCTCAACGAGATAAACTTGCTGATACAAGATATGCTAGTTTAGGCCGTGGGGGCAGAGGACTTCGTGTTGAAAATAACAGAGGTAATGGTTCTAGACGAGCTATGCCAGATCTAGGTTATCCGGATTTGAAAGATGGTTTCTGTTGACACTCTCCAGATTTATTAGAAACAACGGTATAGCTTAAAAGAACTATTAACTATCACACTATAAGAAAAATAGTGATTAACTGTGGATTAATAAAATCCTTCAAATCCAATTTTTCTGTGTTTAAACGTCAATGTTTTAAAAAAATATAGTTATGGCTATAATAATAATAAAATAAAATGTGACTCATGTTATAATCGTTTGAAATTGTAATAAAGACTGAATTGGGGAAAGTGCTTCCCTCACAGATTTGATCGGTAGATTAATCAATGTTCTTAACTCATTTGCTAATAAATGCGCAACGCTTGAAACTACCCATTATATACATTCGTACTAATATAAACTGAAATTGTTGATGTTACCCTGTATTGCCTCCCGAATAGTTGGTTTAAAAATAGTAATTTTGTTTAACAGTATTATTTATTGTAATCACATCAAATTACATATCTGAATGTAAATAAAATGCTTGACAATACGATTTTAAGATACAAGTTAAATCAGTATTATAATTATTGTAATTTAATATTAATATTGTGTGCTTAGAAGGTAAAGTATGAAAATTTTACAATTTGGATACACAAATAATTTGACACGGTACTATAGTAAAAATTTTATTTAATAATACTTGCGATTTTTCATTGCAATTGTTTTGTAACATTGGCGAATTTGTTACATAAATAAAAATGTGGATCTGTAATGAAAATCTAGTTTTAAAATGAAATGTGATATAGGTTGTAAAAAAGTAGATAAGTCAACAAGAACTGTACTTGATAATGTGAATAAATTTTCCTTATGTACCATATTATAATTTCTTGATATGTGTGTAAATTTATCTAATAAGTATTCAATAAATGATTGTAAATAAATTATAGGTTAAGAATTTTTAAAGTCTGTAAGTAATTTCCAAGTAAGAGGAATAATAAAGTCATTTCTAAAAATCATTTTGAGTTAATTTAATTTATATCTCTAAATAAGTAAATATACACATTATTCTTAAACTAAAGCCAAAATCAAGAGGGTTTGTGGTTTGTTTTTTAAAAGCATTTAACTTGCAATGTATGTATGTAACTATGTCTGTTCCGGTGAATTCTTGCAACTAATTTTTGAAGCAGATATCTTCAACCGATTGAGCTGAAATTTTGTATATACGTTTAGTTTGGATGACAATGCATGGTTAGCTATGTGACGTCATTCTAAATCCAACATGGCGGAACATCCAAGATGGCGGACTAGTTATTTTTAATGCACTCCTACAATATGGGTATCAAATGAAAGGGTTTGCTGAGAATAACTAGAAAAATAATGTGACGTCACTCTAAATCCAATATGGCGGACTTCTAAGGATGGAGGACTAAGTTTTTATGCTTTCCTACAATATGGGTATAAATGAAAGGACTTGAACGAGATTTACCTGTGAAGATAAACAAGTAAATTAAATAACTTGATCAGATTGATTATATTTTTTTCAATTTTCAAACTAAGTAAATACGAGTACCTACTTAAATCTCGCGACAAGCTTTTATATCATATAAATTGTGTAATGACGTTATAAGACGATAGTAAAAGTTTAAAAGGAAAAGTTAATTTTATTCTTTTTAGCGTATTTATATAAAAGCTTGTTTTTAAAAAAGTTTTTTACTTTTAATTTATTTATATTAAATTCTAAAACATAGCTTGTAGTCGTCGAGTCTTATGTTGGGTTCTTCGATAAGTAAGTTTCAAGTTGTATATCAACATAATATTAAGTAGGAAATCCTACCCAATATTATGTTGAAAATGTTTTTATTTTCTCAGGCTGACTTTACCACTGGGTCGTTTTCGATGCAAAATTCTGCTGAGGTCAGCTGGTCAGAATTTCAATAGTTAGGTATTAAAAAAATCGTCCGTCCGTAAGCTAAAATATTGAAACAATACATTCCATTCCTCAGTAGGTACAGGTGCATTTTCCAAATGGAATGTGGGAACAAAACCGATTGTGTAGGGCCGTTTCCCATTTAGATATGGAAATTCGGATCGTGTGCACGACATCGCAGGCTCTATGTTAGACACTAAAAAGTTGGATTGCCTATTTGTGCCTCGACGTTAGAACAAGATTTATTTCTTTGGAACCAGCAAAATTTATTGAATAGGTATGATCTCACTTTGAAAATCAAAGAAGCTCCTTTTGTTAAAAATACCGTAAAGTATATACGAATTTAAATAGATTTACATACATACAGGGGACCTTCTTGAAGTAGTTCCACTCAGCTGTATTCAGCAGTCATAATTTTATCTCGAAACATCATCTAGCGTACCTACTGGGATGAAATAGACGGAATATTAGAAACTGTAATTTTCGCCGCTATCTAGTTGTTCCTTTCCAATGACCCGCTTAGATCGAAACTGCAATTAGTCCAGATAGTAATTACGTCAGGTCTGACTTTATCATCGCTAAATCCTCCTCTTATTTATGAAAATATAATATTGGTCCGTATAATATCAATCTATTTAATTAAACTTATGACTAAACTAATCGGGCATTTTCCGACATTACATCGTGAGTTTATCCGGTAGTTATGTATAGTTAAAATGAATATATCTCACGATAATTTAAACATTTTTAGCATATTACAACAAAATACGTAAGTACCTTTTTATTTTGTGCTATCACTTCGAATTGATGATCGGTCTACCAGCTACAAAGAATCCTGGCCCTGTTCAGCCAGGCTAATTCTTTCACAAAAATTTGAGCCAAGTGTAGGTACAATTTCATCACGTCAGCATGGCGCATAGGACAAATAATATTATGTAACTCTCGATGAAAGAGATTACTCAAGTCATTTAGGTCAAAATAATGAGTTTTATCATCAAACAGCGAAAGCTCATTTATTTTACGTTTTGAAACGATACAAAAGGGAACTATAAAATCTGTCATTCGTAACGCTCCCTCCCTTGTTGCTAAGCGCCATTCCTAACGAAGCTATAATAGGCATGATGACAGTAACAAAGAATCAATGAAATTATAAATTTATCTAATAAAATTGGATTCATGGATTATAAAAAACGTATTTTTTTTCCTATTTCGAGTAAAATTGCTATTTATTTTGATAAAATAAAACTATAAAATACAGCAATCCGTCATATTGGTTAAAACACCAATGAAGCGACAATGACGTCACAATTATTTTCGAACTTTGACAATCACACTATTGTTTACTGCACACTGCACAGAGTACATTGGTAAAAATAATAGTGACGTCACAAACGACGCCATGACACCGCCGAACGTTTTGGCGTGAATTTTAAAATTTAAATTTCAAATGCCAATTTCATCTACCAAACCTTATTTTTCTGCTGAAATAAGATATTTTTTCGAAATACTCGTAGTAGATACTTCCGAACATAATCTGACCATTTTACAAAATCAGTCATCATGCCTATTACTTAGCGATGAAGTAGAATAGATCTGGCTTCAATAATATATCTATTATGTTGTTTTAACGTACCTGAAGGTACGAAGTCTTATCTATTTTGCGACAAAAAGGAATCAATACAATATGTGTTTACTCATTAGTAGAGATTCTATCATTTGTAAATTTATTTGATAAATGATTTATTTATTTCACGTAGGACAACTTGTGTCACTTATAATACGTTAAGACCCTACGACCGGTTCGGAAAACTGATTCTACTGAGAGAGCCGGCAAGAAACTCAGCTTTTCAAGAAAGCAAATTCAAGAACTTCATCAGGGAGCCGCTGGATAAGGCAGCCCAAGACATGGAATGGACATGGATAATGGATATGGAAGTCTATACAATGGCCAGGCGTCCCTTGCTTATTGGTTGACGACGACTGTGATATTATAAAAAATAAATTTTGTATGAAAAATTACTCACGCATTACGATAGACATATTGTAGATATATACACATCTACAGATTTTATATCTCACCAACGTTGGTAGAATTCGAGCATCGACACTCTTTAGCGTTAAAGTAAAATGAAGCTCAATTTCGGCCATAGGTACACCTACAGCCAATGGTCCGTCCGGAAACCTTGCAGAATATAAATCTTCCGGAAATAATCCGTGAATATAAAACGGCTGTACCTACTGAATCAAAGATAATACCAATGTCCGTTTAGCTTTGTTGTTGTTGTGTTTCAAAGTTAGAATTCTATCAACGTTTGTGAGATGTAAAATCTCATACTAACCATAGTACTGCACTTAGGTAACAAATAAAGCGGAAACAATATATGACTACTAGATGATGCCCGCGACTCGTCCGCGTGAATTACGGTTTTTGATTCCCGCCGGAACTCGTTTATTTTCCGGGATAAAAGTAGCCTATGTCCTTCATCTGGATACAAACTATCTCTATACCAAACTTTATCAAAATCGGTAAAAGAGATATTTTTTTTGATTCCCGCGGGAACTCTTGAATTTACCCGGATAAAAAGTAGCCTATGTCCTTCCCCAGGATACAAACTTTCCCCATACCAAATTTTATCAAAATCGGTTGAACAGATGGGCCGTAAAAGCGTAGCAGACAGACAGACAGACAGACATACAGATACACTTTCGCATTTATAATATTAGTATGAAAGTGTGGAATGTCGCACCTGCGATTGTAAACTGAATAATTTAACTATATTATGAGCGGAAACTTATTCATCAACATCATGAACAACCCATCGCCCGACCCACTGCTGAGCATAAGTCTCCTGTCAGAATGAGTTATCATGAACTACCCATCGCCCGACCCACTCCTGAGCATAAGTCTCCTGTCAGAATGAGTTATCATGAACAACCCATCGCCCGACCCACTCCTGAGCATAAGTCTCCTGTCAGAATCAGTTATCATGAACAATCCATCGCCCTACCCACTCCTGAGCATAAGTCTCCTGTCAGAATCAGTTATCATGAACAACCCATCGCCCGACACACTCCTGAGCATAAGTCTCCTGTCAGAATGAGTTTTCGCAATATTATTGTCTCTCTTCAATGTTTCAGCAAGTGATATCAGTGGTGCTTACAACACTCGTATCTTCTAAAAGATAGAGGCTAGCACGGGGATTGACCTAGGCGTCCAAGATCTTTACTACATAACAATACTCTAGCGTATCACAACTTTCAATGAAACTTAAAACTAGCCAAATTACATACACAATCAGTACAAGATGCGTTAGATTATTCCAATAAGTTCATAAAACGAAAACGTTAAGTTTTAAAACGAAAAGGAATTACGGAATGGAACATTCGTAATGTTCGTAGTACAGTTTCCATCGACTCAGTAATTAGTTCATCTGATAATTCAGTTTACAGCGCCCGTTTCGACGACGAAGTGGACGGAATAATCCAGACAGAGCCAATATTCTAATTATATTATGAGACAAATACAAATTAGCGACGTTGGCAACAACAAACGTTCATTTAAAGTTAATTACTTGATTCTTTATTGAATACTAGATGATGCCTGCGACTTCGGACGCGTACATTAATGTTTTTAAAGTGGAAACTCCTTCAGGCGCGTTGAGCATTTTTTGGCAGGGGGTAAAAATGTGGAATACGTGAGACCGACACCGTTCTTCTTAAGACAAACGGTCTTAAGTATAATAATATAGTACATTCGTAATTAAATTTTAATGCCTTAGTTTTAAGGTTTATATTAGTAAGTGCACTGTGTAACCGTGGCCGACACCTCGGGTTGTTACGAAGACATAAGGTCTTAAATATAAATATAGTACATTCGTAATTAAACTTTATTGCCTTAGTTTAAAAAAGGTTTATATTTGGAACATTTTTATTATTATTTAATTTTTTTTTAATTAGAAAAAAATAATTATATATTAATTTTTACTTCTATCGGTGGTCCCTATAACTGCCATGTTTGTTTTATTCCCGCGGGAATTATTTAATTTTCCGGGATAAACAGTAGCCTGTGTCCTTCCCCGGGATACAAACTGTCTCCATACCAAATTTCATCCAAATCAGTTGAGCAGATCGGCCGTGAAAGCGTAGCACACAGACAGACAGACAGACAGACAGACACACTTTCGCATTTATAATATTAGTATTAATAGTACCATATTACGAGAAGAATGGTAGATATGCATGTGGAAGGAAAAAAGAGTAGAGGGAGACCAAAGAAAAGATGGATGAATTGCGTGAAAGAGGATATGCGTATAAAAGGTGCGAATGATAGGTTGACGGATAACAGAAGTGAGTGGAAGAAGAAAACATGTTGTGCCGACCCCACATAGCGTGGGACAAGGGCAGGAAGAAGAAGTACCTATTGATTGTTGTTTCTTGTTTTTATATCTTTAACTACATATTTAATTATTTTGTCTGCATCCATAGAGCTTTTTAGTTTAGGTAGGTACTCCTACCATACTTTACCTGTAACAATAAAAGTTGGAGTATACCTAAATAAAACCAATCGAATATTTTTAGTGCCTAACACAGTTTCCGTCTCGTAGGTAGGTACAGACGATCTAAATTTCCATAAATAAATGGAAACGGTTCTATACAATCAATTTTGTGCCCACATTCTATTTGAAAAGTGCACCTGAACATAATGAGGATATACCAACCTACGCTTGAAGTTGAAAATGCACGATTGTTTATCTAGTTATTTTATTATTAACCGTAGTTATGTTGTCTTATTCGACTTAATATAAAGTACTAGCAGGTGCCCGCGACTTCGTCTGCGTGAAATAAGTTTTTAAATTCAAACGGAAACTCCCTAATTTTTCCGGTTAATGTGGGATAGCCTATGACACTCACAAATTGTGTAGCTTTTTATTGGTACCAGCATTTTCAAAATCGGTTCAGTAGATCCAGAGATTACCCCCTACAACGTCACAAACTCACAAACTTTACCTCTCTATAATATTAGTATCTAATAAATATTAAAAGTTGGAGGCTTTGTTTGTTTCTCATGTAGGTAAAGTCCGCGAGGCGTAAGCTGAGCTTTGCATTTGTGTGAGTGATCACTAAAAGTAGAGTCAGACAAACAACTTTTAAAAATAAATTTTATTCGTAAAAGATAAATACAATTCAAATATGAAAAAATATTAAAATTCTTCTACATCGGACATTGCATCTTCATCATTTTCCTTATCATCATTTTCACTCTCGTCTGATGTGTCTTCTGTGTTAATAATGAATCGTTCCGATAAATCATCAAGAACAGCGTCGTGGCCTTTAAACTTATTTTCTTCTTTTACTGCGTGATCGCATACATTTTTCCATTCTTGTGCAGTGATACTGCCAACTTTTTCTGTCACTAACCTCATTAATACATCCACATTCATTGACACGTTTTTTTTCGCAACGTAGCCTTTTATCATAGCCCAAATGTTTTAATAAAAAATAAAAATAAAATAAAATAAAATATTAAGAAACACGTCACGCTGCTACCAGTACAAGAGGTTGCGTCAAGCGATGGACGCACCGCGCCTCAGGCCGATTGTCAAAAAGCAGTAAAAACCGGTTTATACCAAGCAAGGGACGCGCCGCGCTTTAGGCCAATGTTACACCTACACTCACACAAATGCAAAGCTCAGCTTACGCCTCGCGGACTTGACTTTTAAGATTTGCTTTAACAATGCATGAGTACCGATGTATTTTTTAACCGACTTCCAAAAAAGGAGGAGGTTCTCAATACGGCGCGTATTTAGTTTTTTTTAATGTATGTTACCGCCTATCTCCGTGGTTTCTAAGCTGATTTGAAAAATTATTTTTTCAGCCGTCAGAGGAAGCTCTCGAGGAGGTCCTATAAGACATTCTGACTCCAAATCCTCAACCCTTACACTAAAAACTAGTTTAAAATAAAAATTCTTTCTAAAACACCGACTTCCAACGCCACTGTAAAGTAAAAAATAATTTTTATTTCTACACCCACTATGTTGAAGTCGGGCGGGTATAACAAGGATAAGCAAAGTTGACGCATCAGGCTCATTAGTGGGTTTTTTGGAAAGAATTTTTTAACGTAATAAAATCGCTTGCAGTCGTGAAATCGAACGAACATCATAACAATGGCTGCACCATTACTACCCGCCATAAATCGCCATAATTAAACGTATCGTCCGATCGAATGCGCAATATTTCTCTTTGATGTCGCTGTTAAATGAATATTCGAATGCGGTCCGTAATATTTTGTTAATTACAGCATTATGGAATGCTGTGTGGTCGGCGGTTTGTATAAACTAGTCGATGCTGAAATGGCCATATCAAAATAATTTTAATATTATGCCTCTCACTGATTGTCGATAAATACAAGAATATAATATGAAGTATTATATTCATATAATACAATAACATACAACAGACATGCTACTGCAATTTAATTTAAAAGTATGCAAAATAAAGGTAAATTCAAAAACAAGCCTGTTGAAAGAACGAGAGAAATGTATCGGAATAACAAAACTCACCAAAATAATGGAATTCATTTATGTATTTTCTGTAGATCTTAAGAAACTTAATATTTTTTTTAACGAAACACTGAGCATACAAGTAGTTACATTTTAGTTTAGGACGCCGTCAAGAGTACCATTATCCATTTTGCGTTAATAACAAGTTATTCGGGCGTAACATGAACTTTCGGCTAAATGTAGCATGTGTTTAACCACGGCCCATAATTTCGACATAACGACCTCCTACGTGAGGGAGATAAGTCGAAGTTTTCGGCGGGTAAGGTATTTGAGTGGTTTATCGCACGCACGTCGGAAGAAATTTTAATGAACGCACTGTACAACCTTCAACATAATACATGACTCATATTCCTATAATAATAAGCGCCAAAATCAAGTAAACGAAACAAAGTCGGGGCAACGCAGGGGAATATAGAGTAAATAATCGTTATTGTTAATTGGCATAAGAATAATTAAGTTATTGTTGTTTTTTTAGTGTTTGTCTTTATTGAAGTCGGTTTTAATTTAATTTTTAAATTTTTTTAATTGATTAAAAGTACTGTGAAATTGACAGAATTAGAAAATGCACCTTTCAATATTAAGTTTAAATAGGTAGGTACCTATAGGTACCTAATATATTAAGATTACAGATTAACCGTTGTCGGTTGAGCTACTTTGCGGTAGTTACCGAAGATTTATAGCATCAACCCCATATTGCGTGCGCCCACTAAATTAGCTACATTGATTTATAAATGGAAGGTAATGGCGTTATTACGTCTTTATTTAAATAAGAACAGGAGGTCTCGGGGGTCACAGAGTTCACGCATGTTCTCAAGACTTCCGTTGTTTTGAAAGCGTGAAATGAGTGAGTATATTTGTAACCGGATGATTTCTGTACAGTTACTATTATATGTTCAGATATTTTATGATTTTTTTATAGGAGGAGGTTTTATGATTGATGCAGAGCCCATACAATTTTTTTGTCTGTCCGTCTGTTACAGCATTTGCAAACTGATTTGAATGCAACTTGGTTTATATATAGCTAGTGCACTATGTAGGTATATGGGATATTTTTTATCAAATAAAAACAAAAGGGTTGAAAATTCTTGACTTTAATCAATAATGCCGTAAAATCAAAAACCGACTTTGACGCCATAGTCTAGCACTCGGGCTAAGAGCGGATTGGTAAACTTTACAAACCTTTGAGAACATTATGGACAACTCTTAGAAACGTAGGTTTCCTCATAATGTTTTCACCGTTATATCAAGTGATATTTAATTACTTAAAACGCACATAGCTCCGAAAAGCTAGAGATACGTATTTCTCTAACTTTTCGGAGTGTGGGGATCGCAATCCCGAACACCCAAAAAGGACTTTCTACCTACTTATACGTATAATTAATTATCTAGCTATATTGTACTGTCTACACCTGATAGCACACAGTATTACATTTAACTTTAAATAAATAATGAGAATGACGAAGGGGGTACTTTATTTTGGATTGGTTTCTCATTCAAGCCCCTCTTCATAAATCAGTACAGGACGCGTAAAACGCATCAGGGCTAATAAATAATGCACGTGCGCAAAGTGTACCTATGCAGGATTCAACCCTGTTTCGAAGAAGGGTTGGTTTTTCAGTTTAACCCTAGTTAGTTTGGTTTTACTTTTTTACCCACTACAAGTTAGCCCTTGACTAGAATCTCACCAGATGGTAAGTGATGATGCGGTCTAATATGGTAGCGGGCTAACCTGTTAGGGGCATGGCAGTTATATTTAACCCACACCCCTAATCGGTTTCTGCACGGCATCGTACCGGAACGCTAAATCGCATTGCGGCATGTTTTTGCCGGTAGGGTGATTACTATAGCCACGGCCAAAAAACTGTTATAATTGGACCCAAAAATCACGAACAAATAACATTCAAGCTATAAATTGTTTTGTTAATTCAACCTATATAAAATTTAGAAAATGAAAGTCCCATCCAAAACTTTAAGTCAGGACCATTAAACTGGAAAAACAAGAAAGTTATTTTAGCAGATGCTGAATTAGTCAATTTCGGTAATTTATTATACTCGACTCCTTTGAGGCGTTCTTGAGTGCAAAAACTGTTTTCTAAGAGTAATTTAAGTTAAGCATCGACCACAAGTTCGAATTGCCTAATTGGGAATCGGGCAATAAACTAAGTCGTTAAACCGCAGTCTTTAGTAGAATGAACAAAGTTTTTTTGCAAAAATCTCATTCAGTCCTGATAATTTCAAATGCGATGTGAAACGAAATGTAAAATCTGAAATGTTTGACTAGGTGTGCAAATACAAAAGAGTTTTGATTAAAAATGTTATTCGTAATTGACTATTTTTAGATACATTATTTGGTGCATATTCATAAATACCAACGGCTCTATGACATACGTTGCCAAAGTGTGCGTTTATGAGATTGCTTTGTGTACTCTGTGCTATGAGCACACGATTCATGAAAAATTGTACGCACTTTAGCATCATACTTCATACTATCATACTAATATGATAGTAAGAAAGTAGAAAGTGTATTTGTTTTATTAGTTTATTGGTTTGTCCTTCAATCACGCCGCAACGGAGCAACGGATCGACGTTATTTTTGGCATGGGTATTGTTGAGTACCTGGAAAGTGAGATAGACTACTTTTTATCCCGGAAAATTAAGGAGCTAACGCGGGAATCAAAAAAAAATTAAACCACACGGACAAAGTCGCGGGCATCAGCTAATTTAACTAAAAGAGCACGTCTGTTTTACTGATTTTAAATGTTGGTACTGAGATAATATTATGTTGTAGGTATCCTAGAGGCAGTTAAAAGCTGCTTTTTATCCCGGAAAATCACTAAGTTCCCACGGAATCATTAAAAATATCAATCCACACGAAAGAAGTCGCAGTTATCATCTAGTTTAGTCTCATAAACAGAGATTCACTTCTAAATTGTATACGCGAAAAATTTGCGATTTTTATTTGACAAAGCCAACTATGGAAAAATGACCGTTTCAACAGTTATCGCTGTTTCAAACTAAAAAGGCCATTTGTAAATAGTGTCTGCCTCTGTTCGCTGCAAATATTTGGCTGGACGTTTTTGTCAGAAATTTTTCGTTCAGCTGCAAAACTATACGTCATGTTTCAAACAGAAATATTTGTTGAACGCTGAGCCAGAATTGTCAAGTTATTTAGCAGTCCCGAACATACTGAATAAATTAATTAATTCAGGTACGTACGTGAAGTTCTAAATTCGCCACGTAAAAAGATATAAAAACCCAGTGTAAAAGTTAAGTAGAGCAATATTTAGTGGATATTTTTGCCTCTCTTTGCTACACTCAATGTTTGCGATTGGTGAATAAATCTGACTGTTTTTGGCGCAATGACCAGATTACCCGGAGAAAAGCAAGTAAGTGCTCCGGCTCAGGCTAAATCCCGTTTGATCCAGATTTTGACCTATAATCCATACTGAATTCGTTGTATAGATTTGTAAAGCAATAACAATTATACTTATTATTATTTATGATATATCTTCGAATGAAGCGACTCATATAATTATGATAGAACTTCACTTTGTAAGTTCGTTTAATCACTAATAATTATCATTGTTAATGCAGTGTAGACGGTTTTTGGGGTCCGACCATCGGCCATTATTTTTTTTCATTTTTGAAGTGAAACTTCTTTAGAATCGTTGTGATTTGAAAATTCGAAGAAACGAAAAAGCGACATCAAAAAGAGACAAACATATTCATAATAAGATTTAGCCTGCGAGAGAATGAGATAGAATACAAGGTATTTTTATATCATTATCTCATAGGCTACACTTCTGAAGTTTCACTTCTTCTGTGTGTGAATTGCACACACACACTTTTTTTAACTACTTATAGATAGTTTCGATTGACTGCAATCATACCAAATAATAAGCGATGATGCAGCCTTTAATTTAGCACCCGCAACCTGCCTATTAACGCTTCTGTTCTTTATGAAAATGTAATTAACTCTTTAAGTTTCCCTGATAGAAAGCCTAGCCTTTGTTCTTCCTTGGGATACAACCTATCTCTGTACCCAATTTCGTCAAAATCGGTTGACAATATGAGCTGGTAAAGCATAGCAGGCAGACAGACTTACCTCCTGCCACTTATAACTTAAGTACCTTCAAGGTAAGAGTGAATAGGCATCTTCTAAGCAAGCGCGTTCTTTGCACTAAGCATGATTGTCGTCAAGCGCAAGCCTGTATCACGCAATTAAAAAAAACAGACAGATAGATAGACAGACTAATATAGATATGGATAAATATTGAATAAGAGTTAAGAATAATCTTTTATCCGATAAAATAGCTTGAAAGTGATAAACTGTATCAAAACTAATAACAAAGGGAAGTGTTGCAACAAAATTGAAACAATAAAGAGCGTGGCTGGGCGGCACCGCAGTGGCTGCTTATTTGCTGAAACAGTGAAAATCGAGTTTGGAGTGTTCCGTATACGTTCCGCTCATATTATTGAGTCTATTTTATGCAGTGTAATTTTTTGAACACAAAATATTTTATATTACTTAATCATATTGGGTATATTTTAAATTTTGGTACTGAGATAATTATTATGTTGTATCTATTGGGTATATTTTTATAGATTTATTTTGAAATACGAATGACATGAATATTTCAAAATTTAATAACAACTTCATTCATGCTTCTATGTATTAAAATTTTACTTTATGAGAAATCCAACAACGCAAATACTTATTTTTTTTGTAATAATTATTCAAAATAAACAAAACAAACGTTTTTTGGTTGGCTAAAGGAAAATTGTAAAGGGTCCCAATAAGCGCACTATTCAGAGTCAAAAATAGTGACGTCAGAAGCCTATCGGACACGCTGTAGTGTGAGTTGCAGAGCTCATGTCAACGTTGACAAGACATAACAAAGCTAATCTGAATTTCTTCGATGCCATCGATGCGGCTAATATTGTCCACTGAGGATACACTTACCATTAACAGTTATAAATGCGTCAATCCTGCTAACATTGCAACTTGTCTCATACCGCCGCTTTCAGAACTTGTAGCTTATCTAAACGATTACCTTTATTCTTTAGAAATTTTCCAGTAAGTATTATTTATGTATTTATATAACTTTATTGTACCTACATACATATTGTATAGAAAATAATTACAAAAGTAGTAATAAAAAAACTACAAATAAAGGAGCAAAGGAGGTCTTATTTACCACAACCAATAACCTTATTATTATTGCAAAGGATACAAAACTACAAAGACACGTTTCCAAATACAAAGTGTCACAGCATTTTACAGTGACAACACTCATCTCTACAAACTCAATAACCATTTCATACCACACTCGTATCATGGTCATAAAATGCAACAACTTATGTAATTTATTCGGTACGCCACTTGTTGGCTTATCCATCAGATAAAACCAAGCATTTATGCAACGGATATGGCTACAAAGATACGTGTCAAACAAAGGATACTAAATTGTTCGTAGGTGTCAAACTACAAAGTATCACGTATAATATTGTTTTAGCTTCAGATTTTGTGAAATCTCATACGTTTTAAGAAACTCTGTTTGAATATGTACTACGACTAAAAGTAATAATAACTTATATTTTGAAATTACATTATTAATTTTAAAAAAGTAATCTGTAATCGTTGAAAAATTTATTAGATTGATTTCTTTCGATAAAAATAATTTTCCATTGAAATCGCATTGAAACTTACAAAAAGGGTGAATATTATTTTAACCGTGGACATTTCTCAGGTAATACATCAGATATTGGATTTTATGAGCAAGTAAAATTATTACAAAAGAATTGAAAAACTACAAAGAGATGACGCGA
Source organism: Erebia aethiops (assembly GCA_923060345.2). Taxonomy (NCBI): domain Eukaryota; kingdom Metazoa; phylum Arthropoda; class Insecta; order Lepidoptera; family Nymphalidae; genus Erebia; species Erebia aethiops. The sequence continues at coordinate 9,523,267 of OV281083.1, read as the reverse complement.
GGTGCGGTAATAAATTACTGCGACAGCTGTGTTCAGTTTAACAATTTTCGATAGCAATTTCATATCCGTATCGGAGCAATAAAATATTATTTTACATAAAATGCGACAACCTGGATAATTATTAAGCCTATCACTTCCAGTATGATCCATCACACGTGTCCAAAATATATAAACACAGAATGAAAAGTTGGTATACGTCTTCAATGTAATGCTTTAAATTCCTTTTTAATTAACTAAGTAAATAGGCCTTATAGTCTCTGTGCCTCTTATTCATCATTACTGAGGGTCGTGAACCTTTTCCATTAATCAAATAATGGTAGGAGTTTTCTTAGGATAATAATGCAGTGGGTTTCCACGTCCTTCCTAAAGAAGAGTATTTAAACTTTTGGGTTTTTGTAACGATTATTATCAGATGTTGGGATAATAACCGGGACCGATGATTTAACGTGCTCTCCGAGGCACGGAGAGAGCGAAAAGGTCAATTTTGGACCTCCAAATTTGGTCACCCATCCCTTTGGTTAGCGTTGCTTAACCTTCTCAATCGACTGTTAAGCATTGCTACAACAGCTAGTTTGTAGTTTGATTGATCTTGATTCAGTAACTCGATCTGATGTGTCACACAATATGATAAGATATTTAATAATGTATTGCACTTAACCAAAAGTGATCGAATCCCTAATGTTTACGAACGCAAGTTTTCTTTTACATTATTTTATTATCTTTACTCTGAAACACAAGAAATAGGTTCAGTAATAAATTTGGAATTTTGCAACCCTCTGAAAACGTTACGTGATCTCGAGTGAGGGTAAGGTACGAGTTGAAAGCGAACCAAAATATCCCTATTACCTGAATGGTCAGCCAGAATTGTATTTCCTGGAATTTAAACCCGCAGCGCTTGCTTTGTTATAAGAGCTTGGACGACAAAACGTGAAACACTAAATGATATCTCTGTATTGTACTAACATGCTGGCTTGCTTGGAGCATGCAATTCAAGATAAGATAAAATGAAATGGTTTCCTCTACCAATGGAGAGGAATTTCATTATCATTTTCAGAGCTTATTAATTTTATCAATAACATTAAAGTCGAGTGGGCTATTCTGAATAGTGGATTCCCAGTCACCGTGGAAAATCTCAAGTGAAGGTCTCGAGGATGTGGTACAGCGAGTCAGTTTAAAAAATTATACGTCTTATCCTGTGTGGGAGGCTACGCTTCGACCTTGGCAATTAGTTATTACACTCCCAGCAAAGACATACCATTAAGCGATTTTAGCGTACCGGTACGATGCCGCATGGGTTATTTATAATGTCACTTACCCTCTACGTTAGAAGACAAGTCCTTGTCTTCTAACGTAGAGTAACTTGATGATTCAAACTTATTTTATAATCATTAAAACTTTCTTTAATTAAAAAGTTCTTGGCTGATGTTTCCAAGTATATTTAAACTTAAACAAACGATCAGAAAACGTACGTCACCACAGACGTAGTTATTATAAAAAAAATTGGCAGTCATAGGGACTGCCGATAGAAGTAAAAAAGAATATTTAATTGTTTTTCTAATTAAAAGAAAAACAAATATAAACCTTAAAACTAAGGGTTTCAAGTTTAATTACGAATGTACTATATTCGTATTTAAGACCTTATGTCTTCGTAACAACGCGAGTTGTCGCCCACGGTTACACAGCACTAATTAATATAAACCTTAAAACTAATAGGCATTAAGGTTTCATTACGAATGTACTCGTACTTAATACTATACTTAAGAACTTTTGTCTTAAGATGGACGGTGTCGATCCACATTGTTACGATATTCCACATTTTTACCCCCTACCAAAAAGTGCTCAACGCGCCTAAAGAAGTTTCCACTTCAAAAAAACGCAGATCGGGAGATTCACCGCAAACATCCGATAGCTTCCGAGTGAACAAATTTATTCGCACATGTCACTTTCGCCAACGGACTTAACGAATGTTTACTCGTTACATTCGTCGAGTAAACATTCGTTAACACTGGGGGTGTGCAGCTTTATGATAATGTCTTTCTAAACAGCACTGCACTTTGCGGTAATGAGCCCGTACCATCCATTAAGCTATTTAGTAATTAGGTGCGAGCGCGGTAAGCTTGCGAAAGAATCACATTGAGCAAAATAAAATGCTTATCCCTGCCTCACATTTTTTTGCTTTGCGGTGGAATAAAACTCAATCGGTGCGCTTTCAGTTTAATATACGCTCATGATCGTAATGACCTATACTTATATTATAAATGCAAAAGTTTGGATGGATGGATGGATGTTTGTTACTCAATCATGCCAGAACGGCTGAGCAGATTTGGAATCAGTAATAAATGTGTAATATCACATGGGCTACTTTTTATCCCGGAAAATTAAAGAGTTCCCACGGGAACCAAAAAACAAAAATCCACGCAGGCAAAGTCGCTCGCAACCGCTAGTTTGTCATAAATCATAACGGTGGCAATATTTTTTTAAAAATTAAACTTTGTTCTTTTAATTTTTGTTTGTTTCGATTTTACCCAACAATTTTTATATTGCAGTTACGTAAAATTTCTTTTCATTTATCCTGCATTGAAAGTGCAAGTTTCAATGCCTGTTGAGCCACCTAAACTAGTCAATTTCAGATGAATACGTCATTCAGCAGGTAGAAGTTGCTAGATGATGCCTGCGACTTCGTCCGCGTGCATTAAGTTTTTTTAATTCCCACGGGAACTCTTTAATTATCCGGTATAAAAAGTAGCTGATGTCCTTCCCGGGGGCAAACCTAACGTCAAAATCATTTGACCAGAAGAGCCGTGAAATCGTACCAGACAGACTATTTATAGTACAAACTATAATATGGATTAGTATGGATAATGAATATAGATAGATTTATGTAAGCCTTATAGTCGTGTTTAAAAAGAATTATTATTATTAGAATTATTTAAAAAGAGCAACCGAGTTTCTTGCTGGTTCTTCTCGGTAGGAATGGCATTCCGAACCAGTGGTAGATTCACTTGACGATTCAAAAGTACTTGTAAAAGTTTATTTGAATAAAAAATATTTGATTTGATTTGATTTGTTATGTTACAAATATTTTTGCACGCTGCACTTCGCGGCAATGAGCCATCCATTAAGCTATTTAGTATTTGAGTGTAAGCGCGGTGGCCAGCTTTAGATGAACCGCATAGCGTGAAATAGGGCCCCGCCGTGCGTAGTATGAGTAGTTGATGCTTCTCCGCTACTCAAAGCATGTTATTTTTTTTTCGATTTTTCCAATATAATGTCCTCCCGACCGAATTTCGGCCACGGCGGCCTATCTCCATAGGGATTAGCCATCTGCGCGGGAGATATTATAGTGCACAAGTGTGTGCGCATACACAGGTGCACTCTCTGTTCCATAGCCCGATGGGACGGAAAATCCGACACGACCGGAGAGAGATCAGGCGCAGGACCGACGGTTTAACGTGCTCTCCGAGGCACGTGGGTGAAACACCGCCAATTTCCTAACTCCGGGCTGGTACTGAGAATTTATTTTCAGAAAAACCCAATGTTTGCTATGGCCCGACCCGGGACTCGAACCCGGAACCTCGTCGGGCGCAGTCGAACATGCTAACCACTAGACCAACGAGGCAGTTTTTCCAATATATTCATATCTCAAACTTCATCATATTATTATTTCAATTCACATAAAAAATTTCACCATTAATAGTTTCCCTTATAAGCAAATTTTCGAATATACGAGTAAGTAATAGCATAGCCTTCTTAATAACAGCCAACGTATCGGAACCTTAAGTTATCACTGACACACAATTTCAAAAACTTTCATCAACAGACACTCAAGGATTTTAGAAAAGTAGTAAGTCGTTCATAAAATTATACTTATGATCTTATATTAGGTTTCAGTTTTCTCTAATTATTCATTTCGTAATTATAGAGAAGAACAAAACACTATAGGGACAATACGTCTGCGGGAAACTTCCGTGCCGGAAGTAAACGACGTTTTGTCCTATCGCACTATAGTATACCTACTCCATATAAAAGTGAGTAACGTGAAATTTTGTTTCTCTCAAAGATCATTTCAAGAAATTTGAAATTGCATGGATGACATCAAAATTCCATCAAGAGAAATGTACAGTAGATTTGAATTCAATGTGCTTGGAGTCATAGTTCACCGATCATGTGTTGCTCAAGCAAAACTCGTAGTAATGCTATTTATAAAAAGAAAATCGTTTTCCCCAACGGGATCCTGTTTTAACAAAAAAGCTCTTGAGAAAAAACCACGGAAAATCCATGGAGAGAGGCAAATTTATTCGGCGAAATGCACCTATTGGAAAAGTTTTTTGCATATTCGATTTAACACAAACATAAGCAAAATGAAACGCTAGCCTAATAACCTAGTCGACTTTCCAGAGTAGCGATAGGGTGCCCGTAGAATATCCGATGTGTAGGGGATATGCGCTTAAACTCTTGTGTTCACCGCTTTCTTTCTGGTAGTTTCCTGATATTCATTCAGGGAATTTCTGTGACAAAAAAGGTCTTACTTGATACTAAGCATCGAGATAGACGTGAGCTAGCCTGAGTTTTATGCGGCATTGTACTGGAACTGTAAATTATGGTAAATAGACATCTGAAGCCAAAACTGTTCAGACCTTAGGCCGGCCTTTTTACCCTATATGCCCGCTGTCTCAGCGTTGTCCCAAAACTACTTCGTCAGAAAAGAAGTTCCATTTACTTCACCCAGTTTCCTCAAATATTGCAGTCCGTGACACAAAATGAAGTCCCAACAGAGTTTGATACATTGCGGGTCATGAAACTTTTGTGATATAGACACTCGGAAAGGGTATAGATGGAGTTGTATTGTCTTTTTATGTACTTCTCTATTAGTAAAGGCCATCGTTGGTATCTAAACTTTTTGTGGGGCTAGGAGGAATGGTTGTCTGACTGTTTTTATTTTTAGTAACTTCTCTAAAGTTTTGCCTATCGTTGTTGTAAAAAGTGAAAGGTGAAGGTGGCTGGTGAAATTCAATGCTACTTTTCTAAAAATATTCAAGTTAGAGTTATAGTGTAAGCCTTTAACAGCCTAAAAAGAAGTAAAATTGCAAGTTAAAATTTAAGCTTAATATTATTAATTAGCCATTATATTGTCAAAAGGCATAGGTACCGTATTTAAATCCATCCATCCATCGTAATATTTCAATGCGAGAGCATGTCTGCCTGCCCGTCAGTCTGTCTGTCTGTTACCATTTCCCTATTAAACCCTTAATTATTGATTAACGTTTGGTACACAGAGAGATAACATCCCGGGTAGCAAATCACACAGGATTTAAAAAACCATAATAAAAACCCTCAGCACGTAGTTATACCTACAGTAAACTCGTAGCGCTTTATTTAAATTACTCATGCCCGTGTTCATGTAATCTAAGTAAATCAAATACGTTCGTTCGAGGGAGTTTCATGGTTCATTAACGCTTAAAGCCTATATTAATTCCGCACAGGCAACACGCCAAGGTGGTTTCTTATAATGCGCAGATTAATATTCAATGCCTACGAAACGACATGTTGCTAAAGCTACTATAGTCTTCGTCGTCTCAACCTATAGATAGATAGATAGATAAATTCTTTATTGCCACACATAACAAAGAGAAAACTTAATTATAAACAAAAAACAGAAAACAACAGCGTGCGCAAAGGCGGTCTTATCACTAAAAGTGATCTCCTCCAGACAACCCATTTCTTAAGGAACTTTAAAAAGGAGCGGGAAAGTGCAACAATAATAATAAGCATGCAACAATACTATACTACATAAACTATACATACTAATGATACATAAATAACTAAATATAAATAAATATAAACATATAGCAGTACATAAACCTACATACAAACGAAAATACTTAAATATTCTATAGCATATTAGAAAGGTAATATTCCTTTACACGACTCTTAAATATGTTTAAAGACTTTGACTGCCTAATGTCGCTTGGCAATTCATTCCAAAGCAGTACAGCCTTAACTGACTATAGACTTCCACTGTTGGACGAAGGTCTCCTGCATGGATCGCCACAGTGCACGGTCTCGTGCCGTTTGTTTCCAGCGGCTTCCAGCAACACGTTTCAGATCGCCCGTCCACCTAGTCAGGGGTTGTCCAACGCTGCGCTTCCCGGTGCTAGGCCACCATTCGAGCACTTTTTGACCCCAACGCCTATCGGTTCTATGAACTATGTGCCTCGCCTATTGCCACTTGAGCTTGGCTATGAGCTTTGAGCTATGTCGGTGACTCTGGTTCGCCTACAGATCTTCTCATTTCTGATTTGATCATGCAGGGATACTCCAAGCATAACTCTACTTTATACTACTATACTGATTATTATTTGGGAAAAATAACCAAAGCCGGTCGCGTAGTTATCAGTGTACATTGGGTAAGTATTAGGTGAAGTTTTGATCTTTATTAGTTCTGCGGAACTTTATGAACCGTTCAATGTGTAATTAGCTGTTGAGAGGTAAAATTATGTTCGCGGTAACAAATGAGTCACGAGCACAGTAATAATAGTTTTTTCTTGGATCGAAAGACAGAACTAGGTGCCTTGGATCGAAAACTGTTGACTACATATCGTATGCACTATCCGCGCCCATCCATTATGAGATTGTACATCCCACGCAATAGTTATCATGGTTTTTTTGAATGCCAAGAACCTCCATAACCGCGAGGTCATAAAACTTTTTTTTTTTTTAATTTTTCTTAAAATTGGTTTTCTTTATTTTTCGAAATTGCGTTTTACTTGGCTTCGCGGTGTTGGAAACTTACCGAACGCCTTTAATTTGTCAATGAGCGTGCTTATATTATTAGCACGATTATGAAGCATTCCCCCCGCCTTCTTGCATGCTGTGCTAATAATTGAGTAGGCAATCAAGTGGGTTCGGTAAGCTTTCGGTAGCAAGTATACCGAACACACCAATAAAAAGCCGCTGCCGCATCGAAATCTCAAGGCAGATTAATATTAAAATCATAATCGTAAAGTTTGATTACGTAATCTCTAAGACAATAGGTATAATTTTGTACAGAGAATGTCAATTTTACCTACAAAATACAGCCGGCCGTTCCTCCCTTCTTACTCACAGGCAACTGAACAAATTTTTATTATCTGTCTCCAGTCTCCACAGAATCCTTAGGGAGAAGAAAGTGATTTAGACCTTACGTAACAGTTTTGAAGTTTTATTCGAACAATTATTACCTATGTAGTATTAAATAATTTTAAAATCGAACTAACTCGATCTAACAACATGTTCTTTTGAAAGCAGCCAGGTTAAATTTTCAGATTTTTAAGAGACATACTTAATTTTGATTAATCAATGAATTTGTTTCCTTCAGATAAATACAAATTCGATACTTATTTTCATATTATCGATCGAGCACTAAACTAATATTATAATTAATGTGAAAGATATTTTTTATTGCAGAATTGGCTTGATGAGGTCTTGCCATGTAAGGGTTTGTCAATAATTGTTTATTGGTTTGTCTTTAAATCAGGCCGCAATGGAGCAATAGATTGACGTAAATTTTTCCATGTACCTAATAGTAAAGGACATGGAGAGTGGCAAAGGCCATCTTTTATCCCGGAAAATCAAAGATTAAACATGAAATTAAAAAAAAATCTTAAATCCATACCTACTTGTATGTTACAAATACGTACGTTACGAACGTATTTATCAATATACAATGCCATCAAAAATAGATATCAATAAACAAGGGACGTGTTACAACAAAATTGAAACAATAAAAAGCGTCGCCGAGCGGCACTGCAGTCAACTGCTTATTTCTTTGCAACGGTGAAAATCGAATTTAAGTATTTTGTGCTGTGGTGACGTCAGCATATTGCCCGGCCACGTTCCACTTGTATTATGAACTCCTATTTTGCAGTGACATTTTTCGTTCACATGCCCCGATTGGATTTTTGAAATGTGTAAATTCGATAAAACTCGAGCGGAGAATGGGTAAGTCTTTAGGTTCGTGATTTCACGTGAAATGCGATTTTGTTTTAACTTCTTGAAACTGGTGCCAAATCCAGATTGTAGGCACCTACTTCTTGCGGGTGTAACAGAGAGAAGTGGGGATTTTTGTAAAGTCTGCGTCGTATAACAAAAAAGCCTAATTTGAGTTAAGCTGGTGAGTTCATTGTGTAACAATACGATTATAAATGTACCATACGAGTAGTTTGCTTATGTACGTACTTGTAAATCCTGTAACGCACCTAGTACATGGCAAAATATCACAGAGGACTTGCGTACATCCTTGTTGAATTGTAAAATAACAAGAACGTGTAAGAAGCAAACCCAAACCATATACTGCACATTGTAAAATACTAGCTGATGCCCGCGACTTCGTCCGAGTGGAATAAGTTTTTGGATTCCCGCGGGAACTTCTCAATTTTTTGGGATAAAAAGCCTATATGTCACTCTCCAGGTCCTCAACTATACCCATGCAAAAAATAACGTCGATCCGTTGCTCCGTTGCAGCGTGATTGAAGGACAAACCAACAAATCAACAAACCAACAAACTGACTTTCGCATTTATAATATTAGTATGATTTGTCGGTATTGAAGGTGCGAGCGACGTCAAATAGCTAGATTCGGCGTCCCGAAATATTCCAAAGGTCAGCGCCAGCTGATGTAGTCAACTCGAACGCGAACTCGAACGTTTACTCGCCATCACTTGCGTTATCAGTTTCCACGTTCTTATCTTTCAGTTTTTATCTGCAGCTCTTCTGCTCTGACAGCTCTACAGCTTCTTAAAGGTCGTCGGGTGGGTGGGGTGCTACCCATGCAATCAGCTCTAGTTGAAGCTGTATTATTGCAGCTTCTAGTTATATCTCTGTTAGAAATATTACATTTTTAACAAAAGAAAAGTGTGATATCCCTGTAACATCCATCTAAAGTGTCCGAGTGACATTAATGCAACACAGCATAAAACTGCAAGGAGACGCCGTGTCGCAATCTATTACTGTCTCGGGTCACATTTTTGTACAGAACGTAAGCTGACGTTGCCAAAGATATGCCAACGATAGCCTGAACGGTGGATGTAATGTTTTGTTTTAAAAATGTTAAACAGGAGTATTTGTCTTCCGTCACTTTCAAAATAAAATTCTTTTTTTTAAATTGTTTTAACTTTGACGCATGTTATTGTAACCATTTTAATGGTTAGTTTCCAGTTGCCAGATGCTCCGAGTGTATTCAAGTATCAGGAGTATTTCCAGGATAATTTTATTCTAGTACTGAAGTAAATGGAAGGACAAATAATAATATGTTCTACCTTATTTGAGTCAAATCCTTTATCAAGTTTCAGATGGACAGTGCATTATTATGAGTAATGACACTAGATTGGGCTCTAAGACAATTCCAAATGCAGACTGGTATTAGTCTGTATAATATCGTATTGAAATCAAAATGTCAATGGCAAAATATTCTTGAGTAGTATTTAGTTGGTTAGTTAGTTAGTAGTGTACCTACCACATTCTTTAAAAATATTAATTAGAATGTGAGTTTTTGAATTTATACTTCTTTTGGGGCGTTAGGGAAATAATAACATAAGGGTTAATTTTTACGGTGCGCGCACACACCTGACGCGGTCCAGGACGAGGTCCTGGGTTCGATTCCCGGTCGGGCATTAAATTGGTATTGGGTTTTTCAATTAAGAACTTCTCAGTGCCAGCCCGGAGTTGGAAGTTGGCGGTGTTTCACCCCCGTGCCTCGGAGAGCACGTTAAGCCGTCGGTCCCGGTTATTATCACTAACATGATAATAGTCGTTAAAGCCCGCCAACCCGCATTGGAGCAGCGTGGTGGGTCTAAGCTCTAATTCCCTCTCTCCTATGAGAGTGGAGGCCTGTGCCCAGCAGTGGGACGTTAATAGGCTGTAGTGGTGGTGGTGGTGGTGGCGCACACACCGACACCCAAATTCGACACCCTGACGTTAGATGGTCAACTTATAAGTCTTGCAGAAAAAGGCCTACCAACCAAATAAAAATACCTAAATACATTTACTGTGTATTGAGTGAGAACTGATAGCTATATATTCAAGATATTTATTATTTGCTATCAAGAAGTATAACTTCATAAGTACACACACACACACTTTTTTTAATTATGACCGCTATCACCGTAGGTACGTACCGAAACACCGCTTCCCACTTTCCAATCGAATGCGAAAATAAATTCATGAGTAGTAAGTAATTGGACGATAACTAGATTTGTATAATAATTGGTGTAGTAAGTAAGAGCGAGCTCTTACAATTGACAGGGAATATTGGAACGTGCTGCGAGCACCATCAGGCCATTCTAACTCGAAGTGTTATGGTTAATCCACTTCGTCGATATGCTCCATTCTGATTATTATACGAAATATAGTATCCATACCTAGAAATTAAATAATAATAATAGATTAAAATGCGAAAGTGTGTCTGCCTGTCTGCTACTTTATAATGGCCCATCGGTTTAGACGATTTTGATGGGTAAAGACATTGTATGCTGTACCTTGGGGAAATACAAAAGCTAGAGTTTGTCCCGAACTAGCTGATGCCCGCGACTTCGTCCGAGTGGTTTAAGTTTTTTTGATTCCCGTGGGAACTCCTTAATTATTCGGGATAAAAAGTAGCCTATGTCACTCTCCAGGTCCTCAACTATACCTATGTCATCCGTTGCTACGTTATGGCGTGATCGAAATACAAACCAATAAACCAACGAATATATACACTTTCGCAATGATTTCAAATTATCAATCGACTCCCATGACATCGGTCCATGGATTTCGCACTCACGGTCAAGTGGGCATGGTGGGCAAGGAATTTACGTGGATTGGCATGGCGCCAAATTTGCTTTGAGTACAGATTTCATACTTGATTAAATTGTTGATTTGTATCGTGACTTACGTGTTACTCTTTAAGGTTGAGCTCCTGGTGCCTGAGATAACTAGAGTTATAGACATCAGCGGTTTGGCTTTCCTCTTACTAGTAATAGAGGATATAAGGGCAATTGCCCATTCTAGTGCGGTGTTCCCACTCCTGCATCTACGTTTGCCAACGTCTGTATCGGTTATTACTTAAGCCACGTATTACTTAAGCCACGTTACTTACACTGATTAATGATTCTTCTACGTAATTCCTCATAACTAATTTGATAAACGTTTATTTCTAAGATAGTAGAAAATCATACATTAAATAGGTAGGTATAAATCTTCATTCGCTACGCTTACCATTTTACGAGCTGTTTATCCCTATGCCCTTCTTAAACGCTTGTACATTTCACGGGAAGTTGAGCTCAACGACATAAGCAGTCCCACACTTAAATTTCCTGCTTACGATGTTCCTACCCCAAAATTATCAATTAGGCTGCTAATGCTGTCTCACAAATGTTCTGCAAATAACACAAAATTCGTCACGTAATTCTTATCCCCCAGTGAGATATTATGAATTGGAAAAAGAGAAGGTCTTTAGACCCTTGACAGTAGTATCGCGTAATCCGTTAAGTCCCAAGGGGTCAGTTTTCAATTATATAGGTATAAGTTTAGTCTGTCATTTGGGATAACATGCCATAACTTTTATACGGAAATATTGTATTGGAAATGATAATATTGGGGTTAATATTTTTTTAATAGTTAAATTCAATGTTAAATTCAACACTATAACTTTTAAAAAATATATTGGCGCGAACACTATAAAATTATCGTAAGTTATGCTAGTGCCGTGCCACAATGTTAAATTATTATACTAAAAACCTGTTATTGAATCTTTTAAACTTTTTATTATTCACAGTAAAAAATATGTATTAGTTAAGTAACATTTGTACCAATGGTAAGATTGAAAAAAAATATACAGATGAATGAAATATTTGGATTGGAGAGTTTTTCAATACAGCTGTTCTTGTGAGCAACCTTTTTAGTAACTTGTTGTATCAATGCGTTTAAAATAAATATAACTATCAAATTTTATATAATAATGAAGAAGAAATAATATGAATTGATTTAATAATACCTCTTAGATAGATAATAGAAATTGTGATTTGTTCAGTTACCCTTAAGTTAGGAGGGAGCGATGAGTTAGCTTACAATTTTCACTGTCTTTTGTACAAATAATATTACGACTCAGATGTAATTCTAAAGAGGCTATTCATAAGCTATTTCCCGCTACTTCGTACACATAATATAATATTTTTATGGATTCAAAATATAAGCATACCTAACGAAAGTCTACTGTGGATTAAGAGATTAAGAAGTTATAACATAAGAAAAAGAATATAAAAAGTCTGAATTAGTGTAAAATAACTAAGTAGTATGATTTCGATTAACATAGTATTTAAAAAAAAAATTATCCACAGATTAGTGTAATTTATCGTTTATATATTTATGGTCCTATTTCAATTAATAAATACCTGACAAAAAGCGATTGGAGAACGTGAAATTAATAAGGATTTTTATAAACAGTGCACAAACTTGTTAAAAAAGAAAAACTCCTAAAACCCTAGTGTATTGATATTATAGCTTCAGTTAATTCAACCGTGAATTCGGAAACAAAGTTCACCATGGCATCCACGATCATAAATAGGGTAATACGCTCCAACGGAATGCTATGAAATTGAATAAAACCGCGATAAAATCCTTTGAAATTGTCCCATTACCTACAATAAAACGGAAGAGCTATAGCTAGTGAACATATATTATGGGAAAATGGGGCCAGTTTTTAATTAAAAGCGCGAGTATATTAAGCTCACTCATTTGGTTGGATAATTTACAAAATAAAGCTGTGACTTTCATGACTATTTTACAGAGAAAATGAAAGAATATCCACGATTTATTCATCGTTCATTAAACAATTCTTGACGGAAAACATGCACATTCATGCATGACGTTTTATTGGTTCTAGGGAAAGCACGAGAATACGAGAGCACTAAAGACAAGGTACAAGTTAATAACTTACAATAATCGTTTATTATAAATGCTGTTCAGTAAAAGTTTATATTAATGTAAAAAACGCCTGAAGTTTTCAAGTTCAATATTGTACTAACAAATATTAATATGCGGTAAATTAAAATTGACACCAAATGTAAGCTTTGACACAACGTGATAATACCTGTCAAATTGTACTACAATTTATGTAATAACTAGCTGATGCCCACGACGCGTGGAAGTGGATTAAGGTTTGTTGGTTCCCGCGGGAACTCCTTTATTTTCCGGGATAAATAGTAGCCTGTGTATTATTCCAGTCTATAATCTATCCCTGTGCCAAATTTCATCCAGATCCGTTCAGCCGTTCGGGCGTGATTGAGTAACAAATATCTAGCCATTCAATCATACATCCATCCATCCAAACGTTCGCATTTATAATATAAGTATAGATAAGTAAAGTTGTATTACAAATATTATGTGTTCAATAAAGCACTTATTCCGACACATATTACGTAAATTATCAACTGTCAAGTAAAAATATTTATCAAAAAAAAAATCTAGGTAGAGTTATTCGGGGTAAAAGTCCGCAGTGGGCAAAAGTTCGCAATGCCGATTTTTCAGTGAAGGGTATGCGGGCGGGGGAGCTTGGTCGACGGGAGAACGCGCGCTTGGGCCACCATTATGTGTCACCACTTGGAGAGCAGTGCGTGCGGTATGCCGCGAATTATGACTCAATAAGTTAAATTAAGGTAAAAATTCGTATTTTTGTGTTCTACGGAAAAGTTGGTGACACTCAATCTTATGTGGTTATCAAGCTAAGCTTTTTTTCTTGTTTTTGTATAATTATTAAACAATTTATTTCAAACTTACATACTAACCTAGCATTATTGAAATTTTTACTATTGCTCTTTGTTTTTGTTACCAGCCAAATGGGGTAAAAGTACGGGGGTAATAGTACGCGTACTATTACCCCCGTACTTTTACCCCATCTACAAAACTTTAACCAAATAGGTAGTTCTACAATTAATAATGTATACCCACTTATACTGTATGATATAAATGTAAGTACTTATATATTTTTTGTTTCAGATTGCGAAATAATGCCTCTAAATTATGTAAAAAAGACACCAGGAATATCTCTAGTTTCGGAAGAAAAAAAAGTTTTATTTTTATTTTTTATCCACTACAAGCTAGCCCTTGACTGCAATCTCACCTGATGGTAAGTGATGATGCAGTCTAAGATGGTAGCGGGCTAACCTGTTAGGGGCATGGCGGTTATATTAAACCCTTAGGTACCCCTTTGGTTTCTACACGGCATCGTACCGGAACGCTAAATCGCTTGGCGGCACGTCTTTGCCGGTAGGGTGGTAACTAGCCACGGCCGAAGCCTAAACATAAATAACATGCCTTTGATCTCCTTAAAACATAAGTGAATTGCAATATCTATAATTATGACTTTTGACTTTACCAATGGCAAAGTGCTAGATATCTTAGTTTATGTTCTTTTAGAAGTATTATAAGTTTATTTCGTTGATTATATCTGAATTATTTTAATTGTGTACTGATTTTTCTACATAAATCTTTTTTTTAATACTATATTTTTATTATTACCTAACTAAAGGTACGAATCCTGAATATTGTACTTTTATCCTACACGCGAACTATTACCCTTACGATTGCGTACTTTTACCCCTATGCCGGGGTAAAATTACGCAGTCTGATCATTTCATCTGTTTGCTTTATAATCAAAGAATCTTGATAGTTATCTTAATGAACTTTATATCAATTAGAAGCCTGATAAACGTGCTACAAATGTACTATAAATTTGTGTCTGCCATCTTAATAGTTTCGGCTAAATAAAGCCTTAAAGAGAAAAGTGCGTGCTTTTACCCCTAATGACTCTAGGTACAATTTTGTAATTTTTTTCAATTTTCCACTTTTACAAAGTGTGTAATGTTTAGTGTGTAGTGTTTGTTAAACAAAAACTTGTAGGTACAATTGTAGCCAGTCACCTGTATTAATTTTTTACAATTTGTTACGTTTATTAAAAGTCCACTTTTAATGCTACTTTTTATGCTAGGTAGGTACCTACTACTAATTATTTCTGCCAATCTGGCTTAAGAAAATCTGGCGAAAAATGTTACAAATAAAAGCCTTAAATCAACGGTTTTATGTGTACGACTGAAAGAATCCGAAAGGTCGTTCGTTTTATTTTCGTATCTACTTCTAAAACTAAAGATGTTTTACGCTTATGTGGAGAAAAATGGCATGCTTAACTTCTTAACTTAATTCTTATTATTATTGATAGCTGATGCCCGCGATTTCGTACACGTGATTTACGTTCTTCCGATTCCCGCGGGAACTCCTTAATTTTCCGGGATAAAAAGTTTCCTATGTCACTCTCCAGGACCTCGACTATAACCATGCCAAAAATCACGTCGATCCGTTGCTCCGTTGCAGCGTGATTGAAGGACAAACCAACAAACCAATAAACCAATAAACCAACAAACAAACACACTTTCTCATTTATAATATAGGTATGAAGTATGATTATTTTAATAAGATGGTTATACATTGACTATTAAATACATATAGTATAATGTCGTGATAAAACATAGTTAAGTACCCTAACATTGTTAATGCCAAAAGACGACAGAATATATAATTGGTGCCATTTGCAACAGAGTTCCAACTCAGTACCCCGATACCCAATAATAATTATTATCACGCTATAAACTCATTTGCTACCGAGTTCATAATCCTCCCTCGGAACATTTAGTTTCTCATTAGACGCTCCATTCAGAAACGAAGAACTTCTGAAGTAAAACTCTCTATACCGATTTAGCTCTACATTGAATGTTTAGAACACTATTGTTTTATTTTCTGTCTTACCTAATCAGCAATGTAACAGAATTACTAGCTTTTGAACTATGCGATATATTTCGTACGCTTATAAGAAACGTAGTTGGCGTGTTACTTGCATGGAACTAATATAGGTTTGGCGCGTTAATGATCAACGAAACTCCCTCGAATCTTCGTATTTGATTTAGATTACGTGTACAGGCACGTGTAATTTATGTTTTGAGTCTACGGTTCATCGTTAGGGCAACGATTTACGGGATATATTTGATAGAAGCAGGTATTATTATTAAAGAAAATTCATGAAAATACTCAAGCATGAAGTGCTTTGTTTTGATTTAGGAATGGTAATAATAATTATTAAACCTGTACATAAAATAGAACGAAGATCTAATTTATGACATAACAATATGTATACCTACCAAAAAGTTAGAATACGTCTTAATGACGAGTGTACCACACAGTGTAATTATTCTGAAACTAACCTCTGAGGCCAGATTAAGCGCGCGATGGACGATGGTATTGAATAAAAATGGAATCGATATGCCGCAACAGGCAACCTAAACATAATTTCTTACATATTTTTACTACAAATAAAAGTAAGTAATATAATATTATGGAATTGGCAATTATATTCAAATTTATGATATTACTAGCTGACGCCCGCGACTTCGTACGCGTGGATCGAGGTTTTGTGGTTTCCGCGGGAATTCTTTAATTTTTCGGTATAAAAAGTAGCCTATGTGTTATTCCAGACTATAATCTATCTCTGTGCCAAATTTCATCCAGATCCGTTCAGCTGTTGGGGCGTGATTGAGTAACAAACATCCATCCATACATCCATACATCCATACCGACATCCATACATCCAAACTTTCGCATTTATAATATTATATAGTAAGAGTAAGACTAGACTAGATGATGTCCGCGAGACACGACATCGTCCTGTTAATTTGGGGCTATTTTTGAATTACGTGGGTAGTCTCCGATTTCCCGGAATAAACAAAAGCAATCTCCAGATTTTCAAGTACATCCGTGCAAAAAAACAGCGAACCGTTGCTCCGTTTAGGCGTGATTTAAATACAAAACAACAAACCAGCAAACAAAAACACTTTCGTAATTAATTATTTAAATACAAGAAGGTGCCCGCGACTTCATCCGCTTGGATTAAGCTTGATTCCCGCGGGAACTCTTTACTTTTCCTTAATATAAAAGTTCTTTCCAAAAAACTGACTTCCAACGCCACTGTAAAGTAATAAATAATTTTTATTTCTACCCACGGAACTCCGTAATTTTCCGGGATAAAAAGTAGCCTATGACACTCTCCAGGTCCTCAACTATACCCGTGCCAAAAATCAAGTCGATCCGTTGCTTCGTTGAGGCGTGATTGACGGACAAACCAACAAACAAACAAACACACATTCGCATTTATAATACTAGTACGCTGAAGTATGATTAATATAGATTAGTACGAAGAAGAATATCCTTTAGAACAAAAAATAAAACAACATTAAATTATGTAAATAATAGCGCTTCTTCACGCAAAACAATTCGTTTAAATAAATAATATTATTTTGTAGAAAGTTGTTTATTTTTAAGCCGCTCGAGAAAATTGTCACTTTCAAAGAATAGAAGCCGCGATGGAGTCGTCTTGTTTTTTGTTCCACTTCGCGAATTGCTGTCATAAGTTAGCCAGAAGCCATAGTTGAGAAGTCTCGCCTTTATATAAATAGCTTCAAGAGAGGTTGTAGTTAAATGTTGCTTTTAGTACTAACTAAGATCTTTTCTTTTCTGTTCATCTTTTGTTTGTTTTTAGTTCCTTTTAAAATGAAATGAAATAATTAGTCAATAGAACGTATCACGCTCTTCTGTACCTGCTGAGGAATAGGATGTCCTCCCGACCGAATTACGGCCACCGCGGCCTTTCTCTAGAGGGATTAGCCATTTGCGCGGGAGATATTATAGTGCACAAGTGTGTCCACCCACAAACACAGGTGCACTCTCTGTTCCTTTACTATCATTATCGGACGGAAAATCCAACACGACCGATGAGAAATAAGGCGCAGGACCGACGGCTTAACGAGCTCTCCGAGGCAAGGGGGTGAAACACTACCAACTTCCTAACTCTGGGCTAGTATACTGAGAATTTCTAGTCAGAAAAACCCAATACTTGTTATGGTCCGATCCGGGACTCGGACCCGGGACCTCGTCGACCGCAGTCAAATATGCTTACCACTAGATCAACGAGAAAGTTACTGAGGAATAGGACACAGACAGAGGAAATGAGGTAAAGAGAAATAAAGAGATTGAAATCGAAGCAAAACCAACATCCCCGCAGTGTTTCATTTACAAAAACGAATATCGCTATGGCAAAATGATTTTCGTTTCATGAATGGCTTCACTCCGAGCTTTATTTTCGTACATACAAACGGTGAACTACATAGAACACCGTACGCACATTGAATTCAGATCAACTCCGGGCGGCATCCTCTTGATGGAATTTTGATGTCATCCCAGCAGCCAGCTCTTATTTCAAATCCATTGATTTTTTGCCAATGGACATTCGGGTAGGGTTATTTACAGAATTGTATCTTTGGTTATAGGTATATTAGGAAAACATGTTACTCGTATAACTGTATGCCTCGAAATAATATTTTTACTAACTTATGAAGACGGTTTCGCTCACGTTAAATTTGCTTTTGATTTATACCTACAAACCCTAGTTTCCCTATTTAAAAAAATATATTTCTTTATTATGACAATCCCTACGTCATAATATGCCAAAATTCAGCCCGATCCATCCAGTATAGTGGTTTAAGCTGTGCGTTAATCAGATCAGTCAGTCACTGTCTGGGGCCATATTTAGGCAATATTACTCAAAATTATAGTCATAGTCATAGTCATTAGTCATAGTCATTTATTCATTAAATATAGGTACACTGTAGGTACACTTATTTTCGTCTAAAAGTTACATAAGTATTTAAAAAGCATGATGGTGATAATGGGTAACGGTATCTTAAAACTAAAGCTACGAGGGTTCCAAACGCGCCCTAGTCTGAGAAGAGCCCACAACAAACTCAGCCGGGGTTTTTTTTTTTTTAATTATCACCATCTCACAAATATTCTTACTAAGAAACTATCAGAGACATTAGAGCAAATTATTGCCAGGCTTCCTTGTCGTTTAAGTAGTCCTTTACATGGTAATAAGACTTTTCAATGAGTTTACGTTTTACATTAACTTTGAACTTATTCAGAGACATCTTCAACATGTCTTCTGGGAGCTTATTATAGAAGCGGACACTGTTTCCAACAAATGAATTGCTAGTTTTACTAAGCCTAGAAACAGGCATTACAAGTTTATTTTTATGTCTAGTATTGACATTATGACAATCACTTTTCTTCTTGAATTTATCAATGTGCTTATGCACGTGTACTAAATTTTCAAATATATATTGGTTGTGCACTGTCATAATATTGATTTCTTTAAATTTATCTCTTAGTGACTGCCTTGGTCCCATATTATATATGGCTCGAACAGCCCTCTTCTGCAACACAAAAACAGAATTAATATCAGCAGCATTACCCCATAATAATATACCATATGACATAATGCTGTGAAAGTAACTAAAATAAACTAATCTCGCCGTTTCTATATCTGTTAACTGGCGAATCTTTTTAACCGCGTATGCAGCAGAACTAAGCCTGTTCGATAAGTCATTAATGTGATGGCCCCATTGGAGTTTAGCATCTAACGTTATTCCGAGAAAAACAGCGGTATCCACTAAATCTAATTCCTCATGATCAAGTTGCACAGTGGTTTTTACCTGTTTGACATTAGGTAATGTAAATTTGATACACTTTGTCTTTTTTCCATTGAGGAGTAGGTTATTAGCTTCAAACCACTGTACCACTTTATTGAGAGAATTGTTTACTTCGTCAAGAGTTGGTTCATAACGATTTATTTTAAACAAAAGTGATGTATCATCAGCAAACAATACTATCCCATGATTATTCTTGGCAAGATAAGGAAGATCGTTAATGTAAATGAGGAATAGAAAAGGCCCTAGAATTGAACCTTGTGGAACCCCCATTTTTACAATCGATCCGGAAGACCGCTTTCCATTAACGTCTACCTTTTGTATCCTATTTTTTAAGTAGGAATTCATCATATCCAGTGCTACACCTCTAATTCCATAATGGTGCAGTTTTCTGACTAATGTTTCGTGATCAACACAATCAAAAGCCTTGGATAAATCACAGAAAACGCCAAGAGCATCACGTGACTCCTCCCAGGCTTCGAATATATTCTGAACCAGCTCAACACCAGCATCGATTGTTGAGCGACCCCGTGTAAATCCAAACTGTTTACTATGTAATAAGTCATTATTACAAAAATGATTAAGCAATTGAATTAATATTAATTTTTCAAATATTTTACTGAAAGTTGGTAGTACAGATATAGGTCTAAAGTTAGTGGGGTCATTGGTACTACCAGATTTGAATAGAGGAATTATTTTACTATGCTTCATTAAGTCAGGAAACTCCCCACAATCAATACTTCGTCTGTATTGTTTGTAATCAATAGTTTGATGTCATGTATATCCTCCTAAAATAAGGATTATATTAAATACGGCCTCTGTTCCTCATAGATGTTTAGATTATTCTGGTAGCTAAATGACACAAGGATTTGTCATTTGCACAAGAAACTACGAAGATTTCGCTGGTGGAGCCGCAGGCTTTTTGTCTATGTAAGGCCGCCAGTTTTCATTTTTCGTACGAACAACTGCAGCCAAACCAGGCTGTCGCAGGCTTGGACTGTGAAGTAGCTTGAAGCCCCTAAAAAGCTTACATCACCTGCGTTACAAGTACACCGGAGGTACTCACGTTAATTACGTTCACTCATACCATAAATAATATATTATACTCACTTCAATGAATACTAGTAACCGAATGCACTGTCTTAGTAAAGAAGCGTGTTATAATATAACTGTCACTGAAATAAAAATTATAGCTTACCGTTGTATTAAGGTTGTTTTGGTCTGCTCTACACATAATCTCACTTTGCTAACATACAAGATTTTCAATATCTGGATGACCAGATTTTAAAGTTTTTTTTTTGGTAAATCGTGTTTTTTGAAAATTACTTAATACTAAATCGATTTATGGCCCCCGAAACCTCCTGCATAGTAAATATCATGAAAATCGGTGGAGCCGTTTCCGAGATTCAGGACTGGACAATTTTCAATGTGTAACCTAGTTGATTGCGCTGGTGATCGTTACTATTTGTCACTGGTGTAGTCCAAAGCCGAAATGAGGTTTTGGACTATAATATTGAGAATATAACACACCACACATTGAGTCTCTCCTGCAAACGTGTTGATCACAAAGTTGTAAGGAAGCAACGTCACGTAATTTAATGCTTGAGCTGTATAGTTCTACATAATTTACAATTTTTACCCATAATTTTATAATTATCCGGTTTATAAGTAGGTAGAAATGGGAAGATTGTGGCTATGTCGTAACTTTTAACATGAAATGAGCTTAAAAACGAGTCTTTAGTTTGTACAGTAGTTATAGTTGGTAAGTTGGTTGGTCGCTAACTTAGGTAAGTTAATTTGTTATTATGTTAAAATTAAATACTTCAGCTCCTTATGAAATAGTTGAACTAATTTTGTATGCTGTAGGTATTGTAAGTATTGTTGGTAATGACGTGTATTTTATTAAAAACTTTAACAAAAAAAAGGTAGGACGTATTGAAGGTTAGTAAATAAGTTATTCGATAAACTAAGTTAAGACATTATAATAGTTTTTAGTTACTTGATAGGTTATATCAACTCAAAAAGTACCTATCCTGCGTCCGTGTCCAGTATGGATCCATACTAATATTAGTGTGCTTGTCTGCCTGCTACGCATTCACGGCTCATTCGCTAAGTCGCCGGCATTAGCTAGTTTTCTTTAAGTAAGTATGAAATAACGTGTAAGACTCTATGAAAATAAAAAGTAATAGGGACACAATTTTTATTCCCTGACTGTTTTATATTTTACACATCACATAAATTGAATTTACGCCCGTGGACGTAAAAATAAATGTCAGTGCAAAAGTGTTAATAACGCAAGTGGAACGTGGCCGGGCAGGGTGCTGACGGCGCTATATGAGGAATTCTTGAAACTTGAAACACGATTTTCACCGTTCGCTACAGTGGAATAAGTAGTCTAAGTTCTTATGTGCCGTTCGTATATCATAGCTGCCAATTGTGTGATGTTTTACACCACTTTCGTATCAATGAACTTTTTCAATTGCAAGAATTCTTTTTTTTTATACACTACAAGTTAGCCCTGGACTGCGATCTCACCTGATGGTAAGTGATGATGCAGTCTAAGATGGTAGCGGGCTAACCTGTTAGGGGCATTGCAGTTATATTAAACCCATACCCCTATTCGGTTTCTACACGGCATCGTACCGGAACGCTAAATCGCTTGGCGGCACGTCTTTTGCCGGTAGGGTGGTAACTAGCCACGGCCGAAGCCTCCCACCAGGCCAGACCAGGGAAAATTCAGAAATTATAAATTCCCAAACTGGCCCTGCCGGGGATCGAACCCGAGACCTCCGCACGCTACACACTGCGCCACGGAGGTTGTCGAACTACGTACGGAGGTATTTGGAACTTTGCAAGATTGGATTAAGATTACGGTATCCGTATTTTCGCACAAATATTTTAGATCAGTCATTATTGGACTATGATTTTACATGTATTGTCAATTTGTCTAGTGTAGAAAATAAGTATGCAAACATTCGCTATAAAATCCGAAAATAATAATAATACTTACTAAAAAAAGAGTTCCTCATTAGCTAGCTGAACCCGCGACTTCATCATTATGGTATAGGTTATAATTTTTATTTTCCGGGATAAAATTATCCCATCTTCATCCAGGTTGCAAGCTTTCTCTGTGCCAAATTTTGTCAAGACTAATTTAATAGATATGCCCTGAAAAGAAATATAATCGTCCGATACACTTTAGTATAGAGAGCTAAGCCCTAGCCTAGTGGGATTTTATGCTTCCAACAATTTCTAGGCAAGCACATTTTCTCAATACTATAATTCAATTCTAGGGACATGGAGTAAGAACGCGTCTGTTCGTGGGTATATAGTCGGATAACAAATTGATTTAGTGGCTCCATCGCACGCGTAGCACGTTCCAATTTGTCCTGTCAATTGAGCCCTCTCCTTGTGAAGTGTGCCAATTATACAAGTCTAGTCATTTTCAATTACATGTACGTTTTATTGAGTATATTTGTATCGGTTTTCGTATTCGTAATGAAAGTACCAGGAAAGTACGCTAAAATCTTACGTGTTACGTTGATTGTTTATCATATTTTTAGTTGTATTAAATTTGGGAAGACGTGAATATATCTAATACTATCAGTCAATCTATAGACGTCCTCTATTGGACATAAGACTCTTTCAGGGACTTTTCACGCCTTGGTATTGTTCCGCCTGGATCCAGCGGCTCCCTGGAACTCGCTAGATGTCGTCCGTCCACCTGGTGGAGGGGTCTGCACGACGCGCTTTCTAGTCGTCGCCATTCCAGCACTTTGGGACTCCAATGTTTATATTCGGTTCTCCGCACCATATACCCCGTCCATTGCCACTTCAGTGTCGCAACACGTCGAGCTATGGCGGTTCACCTGTTATGTAAAATTGATTTGAATTTATGATAACACCACGCTAAAATGTAATCCTATATTGATTGTACTGCTAGAATTTATAAAAATAAATAAAAAATAGACCTATATGACGTAACCATTTCAAGGCAATAAAAATGGTTTATTGTCAATTTATATTTAGGAATTTTATATTATTGTATTAGGAATAGGTATTTTATTTGACAAAAAATTGTAACGTAAACCGACCAAAATATGCGTGAAATCAAACAGGTAACAAATGTTTCTTGTTTGATTTCACGCTTAATCCGCCTATCCTGAATCCTGAATCCTAAGTTTATGAATAAAATAATGTTTGTTCGGTCGGTTAATTTTATAAATAAAAGAAATCTGAAATATTATGTATAAATTAGGTACATTGAGCGAAACAAAAGGTGCCAAAGCTCGTTTAACCAATTTCCCGTACCGTGTCATAAAACACGCGAACAATACCCTTATAAATAAGCAAATGTTACGACGCCATTAGCGGGTTTTATTTTATTTACGCACCTCAAGTATTCTCAAATAGGCGTATAAAGCGTGGGAATTATCAGTAGGGGGTGTCATGGAGAACACCTATATATTATACGAGAGCTATACGTTTACGTAACATGAGTCTCAGCCCATGTGTTAATATTTTATTTGCTCTCGGTAAATACCGCCTAAAAATTTAAGGCTATAATTATAATAAAAGGAAGTACTTACATAACTAATTGAAAGTTGAAAGAGCCTCATTCGAACAAAGATTTTTGACAAATTCCTTTAAAATCTTCTAAATCCACACAGGAAAGGCGTGGGAAAGAGTTAAAGAGACTTATTATTACAATTTAATTATTTATTATTAACTTACTTTCCAAGTACTCTAGTCTTAGATGATATCCAGGATCTGGTGATGGAGCCAGAAGATGGCACCCTGGAAGGCGGCTGGGGGAACTCAGTATTCATACGACGACACCCCATCGAATTTGGGCTCGTTTGATTTGTCTTGTCTGTCTTTTTTTCATTTGTTTTCCTTTATTACTTGTTTATTTATTGACACTTTGTTTAGGCTACAAGTGCCTACGCTGCTAAATAATACTATACACCTCTAATAGTAGTTTAGTCCTGAAAATACACTTATGAATGATATTATTTTCAAGAAAATAAAAATAATGTTGAAAGGATCAAAATAGATAGCAAAACGTAGATAAATATAAATAGTTCGTTCACTCACAAAAATTGTCTTAAAGACTTTCCCGGAAGCGAATGACGGGAAGGGAAATTAAATTTCCTGTTAATTAACAATATTGGCCTGACACCGATTCATAACAGGGCCGGGTTTTAAGGTTTATAAATCTAGGTGACATAAAATCATGGCAACGTCCTCTCTAAATAGGTATATCAGCGGTATTATAGTTCGACTGCAAAAAACTTAACTCACAAGATACATGAACAGTACATTAAATATTTTGTTTTCAGTACTTTTAAATATTGTGATCGCTTATGAATTCGATGATATTAGCGTCAAAGTAAAATGGACCAAAATCCCTTGATTTCATGTCACAAATTCAGAACAACCGATTTTAATTTGGAAACGTATCGTATACGTAAGCGTTTAAGAATGCATATACGAAATTGAGCTTTTAAATCAATGACATTGTTCGTTTTAGTATGACGTGAATGGCAAGGAAAACCTATAATATGATCAATCGCATTAAAACCAAGTACTATTCCCTATTCTGTGTTAAAACTCAGAGTAAGGGTACCGAGCTAGCATATTTACTAAGCTCAGCTCAACGCTGAAACGCTTCGTATTTTCCATAAACTTTCTCTTTTCTATACTCTATCCTCTTTCATCCGCACACTCCTCCATAATATTTAGAGGAAAAATATTACAGTTTCCTTGGGTCTAGCCATCTCCTCAACCTTCGTTCAAAAACTGATAACAAATTAGCGATGCCTCTGACAATGCTATGGCGACTGTCAAAGCTGTGATTCTCTGGAAGTCCGAGATATTTGTCCATGTCGTTACCCATTTTTTAAAAATAATGTCGTCTTCAAAAATAATATTGGTCGCTTTAAAATAAATAAATTATAATATTAAGTTGCCTAGAAGGGATCACTAGTGAAAAGGCCGCCTTTACACCTTAACAAGTTGTAAATTGTGTCAAAATCTGTGGATCATATTATCTGTTTGTGTATCTGTTGTTATAAAGTATTTTTATATTCACTTACTAGGTACTTATAACATGTCAATTAACAACTGAGTAATCCTGCTACTTACGCTTGATTTATCCACTGAACCATATAGGTACCCTCTTTCATGCTATAACAAATAAAAAAGTAAAACGGATCATTCACCCCTATGCACAACGCACATGAGCTCAGAAGTTCGTCATTTCACCCAAATCCATACTGACGACTGTGACGAGTTCGCTACCCCAAAATTACCAATTAAACAGATAATGCGTTCCCATAAACGTCCTCCGTAAACCGTAAAACTCGTTTTCGTCCCCTTGCGAAATATTAATAAAGGGAAAAAGGAAAGGTCTCTATACTCTTGGGGTCTTTTGACAGCCGTAGCCAGCAATCCGTTAAAATCCGAGGGTCACTCTCCAATTGCTCAATAGCTAAGTCGAGCGTTTGTATTTTGATGTCAGAAACACGCTGAATACATCTTTATTTTGTTGTTAAGGTCCTTTCAGGCGCAGATGGGTAACCAACAGTAATAATCTATACTATGTACTATAGTACAATATTATAAATGCGAAAGTTTGGATGGACATTATTTTTTGATAATACTTGTTTTATTGTTTAGTTTTATTATTTTATGTGATATTATGTATTTTAATCTTGGACGTAAAGGCGCCATTAAGGATGTGTCATGGGTCACTGCATGGTGTTTTAATAATATTATAAGATAATAGTAAGTACCTCCTTACTAGACTAGCACTCTCCGATATACGCTTTCTAATAATATGTGTGTGTGCTCGATTGTAATTTGTAATTTTAAGCAAACATATTTGTACACCACACTGGGGTAGAATACATGATACCTTTTGTAAAACTAACATCTTACCTACTTACTGTATTCACAAGTAAATGAATTTGATTTGATTTTGATTTGATTTGATTTGATGGTTGGATGTTTGTTACTCAATCACGCTAGAACGGCTGAACGGGAACCAAAAAACCTCAATCCATGCGGACGAAGTCGCGGGCATCAACTAGTATTCAATATTATAAGTCTTATTAGAATTTCATGCACTACTTTTATAGTTTTATTTGACAAGTTTTAAAAATTTAGTGTGAAATGTAGGTAGGTACAAAAGTACCTACTAAACTGTACCAACTTAGATTATTTACACGACCAATAAACCCGCATGATATCTTCAAATCAACTAACCTGACGCAAAATTATTCCGTGTCAAATGAAAAAATATTGAGATTGATTCATAAATTTACAATATTCGTCGTATTTAAACCTCTTTCTAAGTCTATTTGAAACTCGTATTAGTTCAGAACGTGTTAGAAATAGAAACAGAAATAGACGAAAAAATTGCCTTAGAAATCTGCGAAACAATCTAGGTAAGTAGGTAAGTTATCAAAAATCTGTTTTATTTTTAACAGGAAATGGGCCAAGGAATAATTTAATTCAGATACTTGACCGTATTAAATCCTTTTAAATTTTGGTAAATTTTAATAAAACAGAAATTTGTATGCGGGTAAAACACGGTGTAGCGGAACGCAGGTGAATTTTCAATTAAAAGTTTTAAGCTCATTCAATTGGGTAAAATTTACTTTTAGTACTATAAGTCCTAGTAAACAGGGTGTTATTTGTTGATATTAGACGATGTTCCCTATAATGTTTTGATACGTGATACGAGTAAAGAGCTTCATTTTAAAATTATTAGTTGTACAAAAATCTAGCTTGAACAGGAGATAAAAAGTAATAATTAACGTACCTAATCGTCTTTTTCGTTCTCGTCCTATGGAGTATGGACATCCACTGCAGATGGAAATAGTTCTCTGGAGGGATTGACACATTTTATGACCTTGTTTCGTTTGTTTCTATTTTTTGTTTGATGGCCGTTACTTACTTTGATGTTAATTTTTGAAAAAGACTTCAAACTATTTATCTAACCAATTATAGTAAATAAATTAATTAATAATAATGTGTTATTATATTTATCCCCCTACAAGCTAGCCCGACTTTGACTGTGATCTCAAGTGGTGATGATGCAGTCTAAGATTGTAGGGGGCTTACCCGTTATCCGAGTTATACGAGTCGTTTATAGTTACCAACTAATAATGATTCGCTAATTTTAGCATGGTGATGTACAACAAGTCCCGTTTATAATATCAAAGTGACTTTATGGCGTGTTTTTGATTTAAATAAAGAAGGGCAGTACATAGCAGGTACTTGCACTTTATAAAGGAAAAAAAAACGAAGGCAATTCAGTTCGAAAGTTCCATCGATCGAGGTACATTGGCCCGTTTATATCTTACCCGGGACGCCTATTTTGCGAAACCCTCCGACCCAACGATGTGTTCAACTTTGTTTGGACTCCATTTCTGTGTCACTGGCTACCATCCGAGGCAACTACGTAAAATAAACGAGTGTTACGTTTTGGCAAACTAGTTTTACTGGTGGATTCTTTTATTTACGGCGGGGTGCCGGTCAGTGCGTAGTGTAGAGAAAAGCACTTGTGTGAATGAATCGTCTCTCAGAGGTTTTTCACTATCACACGCCACATATTGTTACAAATATTATTATTAGAAAAAAATATTTCCAAAAAATTGACTTCCAATGCCACTGTAAAGTAATAAATAATCTCAACTTTGCTTATCCTTGTTATACCCGCCAGACTTCAACATAGTGGGTAGAAATAAAAAATATTTATTACTTTACAGTGGCGTTGGAAGTTGGTTTTTTGGAAATAATTTTTATTTTTAACTCTTAGTGTCAGGGTTGAGGGTTTGGAGTCAGATTTTTTTATGGGACCACCTCGAGAGCTTCCTCTAAAGATTAATAGAAAAAAAAATCAAATCGGTTCAGAAACCACGGAGATATGCACCGACATATACATTTAAAAAAAAACGCGTCGAATTGAGAACCTCCTCCTTTTTTGGAAGTTGGCTAAAAATATCTGGGACACGTTTTGGGCGTACTAGGTTTATGATATTGCGTAGGTTATTAAAATAAGATAATGTTTATTTAATTTCAAACTGGGAACAATAATTTTTTTTTTCCTACTGTATCAGCTAGTTTATTTATGTTTCATTACCAATAATAATTTATTTATTATTTTGATATCAACCCATAGTTAAATATTGTATCCTAGGCATACCTTCATACGAATCATACTAATATTATAAATGCGAAAGTGTGTTTGTTTGTTGATTTGTTGGTTTGTCCTTCAATCACGCCGCAACGGAGCAACGGATCGGCGTGATTTTTGGTATGGGTAGAGTTGAGGGCCTGGAGAGTGACATAGGCTACTTTTTATCTCGAAAAATTAAGGAGTTACCGCGAGATTGCACTTAGGATCGATATTCCCTACCTGCGACTCATAATAATACCTATTATAAATGCGAAACTGTGTTTGTTTGTTGGTTTGTAAGATCACGCTGCAACAGAGCAACGGATTTGAGTGATTTTTGCATGGGTATAGTTCAGGACCTGGAGAGTGACATAGGGTACTTTTTATCCCGGAAAATTAAGAAGTTCCCGCGGGAATCAAAAAAGCTTATTCCACGCAGAAGAAGTCGCGGACATCATCTAGTATTTTTAATAAAACCAAATCTGCTCTTTTATTAGTTAAAAAGGAGTAGTAGGCGTATCTATTCAAACAAACGTAATTCATTAACAAACCCTTTTTGTAATCAAGTTAAAATAATAATATTTTTTTTCTATGAATCGAAAAAACATACAAATCGAAGATAAGCTTCATTTTACTGCAATACGATTTTTTTATGCAGTGAATGTGGTAAGTATTAATATCTAGTAAGCTCACTGGCACTCGCACCTAATTATGATAAAGCAGCCTCATTAGTGGAATGCGAAGTACTGCTCAGTAAATATTCCTTTATAGGCAGTAGACGTGGTAATATTACTATCGGCCCTGGATTTTTATATTTGCTTATGAATGCATAAGTTATTAGCACATAATAGGTAATGTTTAGCAAGCACCGATCAATAGACCCCTGGGAGAAATAATGTAGTACTTGGTACACATTTAGATATATAGAAGCAATAATAACTATGAATATTTGCTATCCAAGTACTATTATTATTATAATAGGTATACAAAAATTATAGTACAGGACAATAATTCTTTAACCCAGAAATTAAGGAGTTCTTGCGGGAATGAAAAAACCTATAAATCATGATGTCGCGGGCAATAACACTGCATAGTTTTAATTTAAGTTACGTTGCTTAAATTTTAAAATACTGCATCCGTTTTTACTGTTCCTAAAAAAGTATTCTCTCAAATTTCATTTCATTTATTGCATTGACTGACTTGGGACAAAGTTGCTTGACCAGCACAGTATTCATACTAAAAATATACTTACACGATAAAACAGCGGTATATATAAGCAATTTTATTTTAATCAACTATAAAATATAATTGTTACTTTCTTTTTTTATGGGTGGGTGCTACTACGTACAATAATAAAATAATTGACTTGTTTAACTTTATTGCCTATTACCGTACCTATTTCTAGAATTCAATTAACTTAATATTTCAAACACGCAGCAAAAGAAGGATTGTCGCAATAAAAAAAGTCGTGAAACTTATTCAATTTCCAAGATTTCAACATAAACAAAGTAAAAGCCTGCGCAAGTAAATTAAAAAATTAGTTCGACTTCCAAAGTCGGAGAAAGTTGCAAATCGACTACCGACGCTCTTCCATGAAAATCAAATTATATTTCCCAGCGTAAAAAATGAGAAAACATTTCGCCCTTTGATCCTTCTAACGCAAACAAGTTAACCGATATTTTAGACAAACATCAATTTCGTATAATGAGTTCTTACGATATTTTTCCACAATCATTATTATGTTTGGAGGAGAAATTCTAATTTGGTGGCAGAAAATATTAGGTACGAAATATTAAATTAAAATTAATTATAAAATGAACGTAATTTTGATATAAAATAATGGAATTTTTAATTAAAAATATAATATAATAATGTGGTAGATATATAAGTATACCAACATTATAAATTAGAATGTGTCTCTGTTATTTCATAAGTAGGTACCGACTGTTACATCATCACGTAGTATCAGCTGTATTTACTTTCTGTATCCTTGAGACCAACATAATATTATTAAGACACGTTGCATCTAAATTAGTACATACTTAGTTTTTAACTTAGATTTATTACGTGCATTTTGTGCTTATAACTGAAAATAAAGATTTTTCCATCCTATTCGTCCTCCGTAATCCACAAAAAACTAAAGGTCTTAAATCCCACGGGATTTAAAACTTTTGTACTTAATTATAATCATCTATTATATTATTATCATTATACATCTAAAACCAACTTTCCCTCTGAAAGCACAGAAATAGATGACTGGAGCGAGAAGGAAATAATGAAAGAAATTAATCGTCTAAAACTTGATAAAAGTCCCGGTCCTGACAACATTCCAAATGTAGCTCTTAAAACAGCCATAGACCTGTTAATCCACCCAATCAAAAATCTTTTCAAACTAATAAAATCTAGTCAAACAGTGCCCGATCAATGGGCTGAGTCTCACATAATCCTGCTCTACAAAAAAGGCGATCCCAAAGACATAAGAAACTACAGACCCATAAGCCTGCTGAACTGTCTCTACAAGTTATTCTCTTCCTGCCTACTCAATAGAATAGGTCCACAAATAGACAGCGAACAACCGATAGAGCAAGCTGGCTTTCGCTCCGGGTTCTCTACTATAGACCATATACACACTATAGAGCAAATTGTTGAAAAATATCGTGAATATAACAAACCTTTATATGTAGCGTTCATCGACTATAAAAAAGCTTTTGACACAATATTTTATTCCTCAATATGGGAAGCTCTAGAACAGACCAGAATACACCGTGTCTATGTCAACATCATCAAAGATATCTACAACAAAAGCGTGAGCAGAGTAAAGCTAGAGACACTTGGCCCACTATTTAAAATCAAAAGAGGAGCAAAACAAGGTGACCCGCTCTCACCTAAGATTTTTATAGCCGTTCTTGAATCAGTCTTCAAAACACTAAAATGGGACAACCTGGGAATTCGCATCGGCGATAAACGTCTACACCATCTAAGATTCGCCGACGATGTGGTGCTCCTAAGTGAAAACTGTGAGAATCTACAATATATGATACAAACTCTACAATCCGCCAGCAGAGGAGTAGGACTAGAGATAAACCTAGAAAAAACTAAGCTCATGACCAACTCTAGTCCCACCGCTATATACATAGATTACGTCGAAATAGAATACGTGGAAGATTTTATCTACTTAGGAAAACAGATTTCTTTTAAAGCACAAAACACTCTCGACGAAATCGAAAGGAGAGTCTCAAAAACGTGGAACAGATATTGGTCTCTACGAGAAATATTCAAGAGTCGGTTACCGCTGCAGCTTAAGAAACTGGCCATGGATTCCTGCCTACTCCCATGCTTAACTTACGGTGCACAAACCTGGACCCACACCAACAAAACGAGAAGTAAACTGTTAGTCTGCCAAAGAGCAATGGAACGCAGTCTACTGAGCGTCAGGAAAATTCAAAAGTTTAACTCTACAGATATCAGAGCAGAAACGAAAGTTATCGACTTTCTGACACACGCATTGAAGCTAAAATGGCAGTGGGCCGGCCATACAGCGAGGCTAAACGATGGAAGATGGACTAAAAAAGTTACAACATGGACTGGCCCTACGGGGAAAAGAAAAAGGGGAAGACCCAAATCCAAGTGGACGGAAGACATCGTTAAGATAGCGGGGAATCAATGGGTCAACAAAGCCTCTCAAAGAGGACCATGGAAAGCTCTGGGGGAGGCCTATACCCGATAGGGGTTCTCATCCCATTCTGATAAAATTTGAATACCATAACTGGATGCTAGACGATAGATATAAAATTAAAAATCATTGTGTTGAATGACAAGTATATAATAAAACTATTTTACTATTGACAACTTCTTGTGCAAATTATTATTCATATTTCGAACATTATTATTAATTATCATTGTTATTGCTTATTATTCTGACATTATTATTACAACTTTATTATTAATTTACCTTATCCTAGTTAAAATGAAATTGTTATTAATATTTTTTTTTAATTCTCCAACACAAGTATATATAACTTTTATGTAACTTAGGTATTAAGATGAGAAATAAAAGGCTTTTTTATTTTATTTATTATTATATTATTATCTATTATATCATCTATTAAATTTATAAACTTATGCGCAACCGCAATTTCCTTATTTCTAATTTTATAACATTGCCTTTTTTTACTGAAAAATGCGTTGTGGTATGGACCCTTGTCATGAGGAAACTCAAACAATTTTGTCACTGAATGACTGATAATGTCCTCATTTTACGCAACACTGTGATCCCAAAAAGTATTTAAACTTGTAAACTCCGAGCACATTCATTACTCACTTATGAATCTAGACATAAATTTACCGTTTCTTTGTTTCAGCTCCCAACGCCGTGCATCTCGTAGATAGCGCTCTTTCTTTGTGCGCTTCTCGCAATCAACGTTTATATTATGACAGTAAAAGCCTTTTGATAGTCATTTATTCCTTTTTAATTACAGTTATTAGGTTCCTATTATTAATGGAAATAAGTTTTTTGAGATTTTTTGGAGTTTACTCTTTATGTGTTATGTTCACACATATTTAAGCCCGGGAAATGAAAATAAAAATTTGTGGGGAGTAAAATCAAACTTTCTCCGTTACGTTACGTTATGTTTATGTGTCCATGGTAACACTTTTTATATTTCCATGACTATGTCATCCATGACTATGACTATATCGGTGTTTCACCCCCGTGCCTCGGAGAGCACGTTAAGCCGTCGGTCCCGGTTATTATGCCAGCCAACCCGCATTGGAGCAGCGTGGTGGGTCTAAGCTCTAATTCCCTCTCTCCTATGAGAGTGGAGGCCTGTGCCCAGCAGTGGGACGTTAATAGGCTGTAGTGGTAGTGGTAGTGGACTATGTCATTACATATTCACGGAAACATGATATGGACATTTGATGAATATAAATTACAAAAGTGATACAAATAAATGTTGCTTGCTTTCAGTAATATAAAAAATGCGTTCTTATTACCACATAATTACCCTCATTTACGAATCTATATCTATACTGAATATTATAAAGAGGTAAAGTTTGTGAGTTTGTAGGGGGTAATCTCTGGATCTACTGAACCGATTTTAAAAATTAATATTACCAATAGAAAGCCACATTATTTGTGACTGTCATAGGCTATATACGAGTATTAACCCAAAAAATTAGGGAGTTCCCGTGGGAATTTAAAAATCGGCTAAATGATAGAATTTTATAATCGTTCGTAAGGAGTAAAGGACTAGTCAGCGTCAGAGCTGACACGCACATTTTCTTTTAATTTGGCTTTGCGATTGCTTGTGGGTTTTAATTGGTGGAATCTATTTCTATGAGAGAATCTTACTAACATTTTTTTTTTGTTTTTTTTTTGTTTTATCCCGCTGGTGGAAAATGCCTTTACGCATCCCCCCGGAAGCTGCGCGCTCGCATAAGGCGCTCGCGCAGATTCTGGGTGGGTATGTGGGACTCCCGGTTTCCCGGACTACCCACTAAAAACCAACCAGCGGTCCTACCATCCTGTCGCTATTTGTCATGCGACAACCTTGTTTTCTTTAACAAATTTACTGTCGGATTTTTAAACTGTTAGTTACGCGCCTGGTGATTATGACTGTGTGTATAAACTATTTCCAGGTATTACTATGGCTACGTACTATAATCTTATCTTACCATATGAGCTAGTTAAGTGCTAAGTGACCGAGGACCGAGGACCGGGAACCGGGGACCGTTATCAAGTGGATCTGGCAGAAGTTTGTCTCTTGGTGTTTTGGATCAGTTCTTCATAATCTTGTATAAGCCTTGCCACACGCCTTCCTTGTCCTGGTCCGAGCAAAATCTTTTCCAACTGTTGGTGATTGCACTGGAGATGGCCTCCTTGTATTCTGCTAGAGCCGTTAGGTACTCCTCTACTACAAAAGACTTTCTGGCGGTATTAGCGTGTTTTATTCTTCGCCTCTTCCTAGTCACCTCCCTCTTTTTGTCGGTTAATTCCTGCGTCCACCATTTTTTGACCTTACTCCTTGCCTTGGTGTTTAACTCTGGCATAGATATCTTGCAAGATTTGTCTACGCACTCCTCATACCTGCTAACTATATCATCCACTTCCTGTGGGGTGGAAACTCCTTCCACGTACTCAGTAGTTATTCCCTCTGCTTCCAGGGACTTCTGAAGCTCTTCTTTAAATACGGTCCACTTGGCTTTAAGAGAGTTATACTTCCTTGTAGCCCTTCTAATCTCACTTACAGGTTCTGAATCCTTTAATGCGCTGACTACAAATGTAACTAACATTATTATTATCAACGCGAGTAGCTCAACTAATTGTAGGTATTAAACAAAATTGAATACATATCAAGATTAAATAATATATCTAAAGGTTAGAGCACAATAGGATAGACAAAGGGTTACAGAGTAATAGATAGTAAATAAAACAATAACAACCCCAGAATAATCAAAGCAATAGTTGGCTAATCTCTCTCTCTCTCGTTGACTCTTCTTTGAGGGATTACAGCGTCAGATAAGAATCAGGCAATGTTCAAGCGCTAAATTCACGTTAATCACAGTCGATTTAGTCACCATCAAGTACTGATCAAAATAAAATAATTTCAAGTAATTTCTGAGCACTTCAATTACGGTTTTCATAAAAGTGTTTCATTAATATTTTTTAAGTCCGTGAATTTATGTAGTTTTTGCTTGCATGCATGCTCGCGAACATATAACTTCACTACATTCGTAATTAAACTTTAATGTCTTAGTGTTAAGGTTTTTATTTTAATAATTTTAATATATAATTTTAAAAAAATCGTTTTCACTTCTATCGGCAGTCCCTATGACTGCCAATTTTTAATTTTATTTTAAATAACTGGAAACACAGCTTTGATTAAGTATTTATCTCCTTGAAGAAAACTATCTCCGTACTGAATATCCTCGGTTCGGTTAAGCGGATGGCCAGTGCGGTCTTTGCAAAAATATGGCCCATAAAAAGGCAACTAACAAACAGGTACAGTCACAGTAATTTTGCATTAATAATATTACTATCAATTTTTTCGTAATAAATCCTCTTTCTAACTGCGAATTGCGATGGTTATCTTACTTAAGTAAATCGTAGAACTACAAATGGCTCGCACAGACACAAGCAAGTTAAACAACATCGAGTAAACCTAAACGTAAAATTTTACGAATGCAATTACACAAAATGCAGATTGAGATGTCAAGTGGCATATGATCTGTTTGGAAGTTAATGCGGCATGAAATTACCCACTTACCTACTTATCAAGTCAGTGGGAAAATTAGCTTCGCGATCCGAGTCCATTCGGCGCAGGAACGATTGACGCTTGACAGACCAAGGCAGTGGATGTTCCATTTTACTGAATAAAACGGGTTTCCTTTTGTGCAATCCTTATTTATTAAAGATATTTTATTTGTTTTTTTTTCAGGTTTAAATATTTAGGCATAATTAAATAAATGCAACTAACAAATCTGACAGTATCATTTCAGGCTGCAATCTTTGAGGTTAAAATAAGTAAGCATTTGGTTTGGTGGGAAGTTTCGGCCGTGGCTAGCCTTGCCGGCAAAGACGTGCCGTCAAGCGATTTAGGTACGATGTTGTGAAGAAACAGAATAACTCAACTGCCCCCTAACGGGCTAGCCCGCTACCATATTAGACTACATCGTCAGCTGCCACCATGTGAGATCGCAGTCAAGGGCTAATCTGTAGTGGATAAAAAAAGTGTTGTTTATAGATAGATAGATAAATGCTTTATTGCCACACAAAACATTAAAAATAAATAATAAAGTTAACAAGCAAAAATAAATTTCAAGTGCGCAAAGGTGGTCTTATCACTAAAAGTAATCTCCTCCAGACAACCTTTAAATATAGAAACAAATGCAATGAAGGGAGATAATGACTACATAAACTATACATTCCAAAAATACATAAACAATTACACACAAATTAAAAAATAAACTAATATATATACCAGTAAATTTAAATAGAATATATTATATAAATATTTTAGACCTGCTTAACGAAAAGTAAACAAATACATAAATAATTAATAGCAATAAGATAAGATAAGATAAAATTCCTTCAAATGATTCAGTACAATTGCACTTATTGGGGACATAAATATAAATATATCTTCTGACAGCAAAGATTCGAACTCTGACGTATATTTGAATCTCACAGCATCGCACGCAATGTTACCTGCTCATGAGTATCCGACACGAAATATGAACTGTTTGGATCATATAATGTTAAAAACCAATAAAAATTCGGTCACTCTCGTGCTTGACTCCTTAATAACAGATCATGCGCCGGTAATATTTTGCTGCGATCAGGACGCTTATATTCCAATTAGCAAGAATATTACAAAACGTACTAACTTAGCCGCGGTAGTTACAACTTTAGAGAACGCTGACTTTTCCCTGCTACTAAATATAGAAGATCCAGAAGCTGGAGCTCAAACTCTGATAAATATCTTGTCTTCTGCCGTTGATAACAACACGCATGTCATATCGATCCCCAAGAAAAATCGAATTATAAAGCCTTGGATAACTAA
Source organism: Erebia aethiops (assembly GCA_923060345.2). Classification (NCBI taxonomy): domain Eukaryota; kingdom Metazoa; phylum Arthropoda; class Insecta; order Lepidoptera; family Nymphalidae; genus Erebia; species Erebia aethiops. The sequence continues at coordinate 9,485,922 of OV281083.1, read as the reverse complement.
AGGCCTCTTGCGTTGCATGCGCCACAGAGACAAATTATTTCGTAACACCAAAAAGAACCCTAGTGATGAAACTCAAAAGAACATATACATTCGTTATAGGAATTTCTGCAATAATCTCATTAAAAAAGTTAAGCGTGAATATGAGCAAAATCAGTTTTTACGAAACAAATTCAAACCAAAAGCCACATGGAACCTTATTAAGCGAGTTGCAAATCTTGACTCAAACAAAATCAATAATACAGAACTCCTTAAAATAGGTAGTGATAACAATACTGCTGTTAACGCTGTCAATAAATTTTTTGCTAGTATCGGTGAAACTTTAGCCAATAAGGTTAGAGTTTCTAACAGTAGTAATAAATCATCAATCATTGATACATGTTTTCAACCCGTGGCACAATCAAATTCTATGGTACTTTACAGCTGTGATAAAGAAGAAGTAGAAAGGGTTATTCTTGGACTACGTGGTGATTGTGCTACTGGCTGGGATGGCATATCTTGCTCCTTATTAAAACATGCCAGACATATTCTGTCACCCGTTCTCGCGCATATCTTTAATATATGTTTTTCTACCGGAGTCTTTCCAACAGTTTTTAAAAAAGCGGTTATTCACCCTATTTACAAGAGTGGGGACAGAGGCAGTGTCAATAATTATAGGCCAATTGCCATCCTTTCTTCCATATCCAAACTTTTAGAAAAAATGATAAATAGTCGCCTTGTTAGTTACCTTAATAAATACAATATTTTATCAAATTGTCAATTTGGATTCCGAAGTGGTAAATCTACAGAGGATGCTATTCTAGAACTTACCAGTACTATAACAGACAGTTTGGATAGGAAAGAGAAGGTTATTGGAATATTCTTTGATATGTCAAAGGCTTTCGACACTGTTTCTGTCCCTATTCTAATTCGTAGGTTGGAAGAAATCGGTGTTAGAGGAATTGTACTCAAGATTTTTGAAGACTATCTGAGCAACCGTACTCAAAGTGTGAAAATTGGCAGTTGTGTAAGCCAAGAAGAAATCTTGACTTACGGCGTCCCTCAGGGGAGTGTTTTAGGTCCGACACTCTTCCTTATATATCTAAACCAATTATGTAATCTTACCCTTCCCCTTGTTAAAATAGTTGCGTACGCTGACGATATGGCGATAATTGTTCGAGGTAAAAACTGGACTGAAACCCATACTAACGCAGAACGGGTGTTAGAAAAGGTTATGATGTGGCTTTCATCAAATTTACTTTCATTGAACGTACAAAAAAGCAAATTTATCACATTTTCTCTAAAAAAAACTCTCAGCCTGATAAAACATTCTTGATTAAAGTACATAACTGTGGCTTAGATCTTGCTAACTGTGATTGCAGTAAAATGGAGCGCGTTGACACTATAAAATACCTAGGAGTTATTATTGATAGCACGCTAACCTGGGCTCCACAAATAGACAAACTTGTTGGTCAAACTAGGAAAATGATATATGTATTTAAAAATCTCAAACCTATACTTGACACAAAAACTTTGAAAATTGTTTATTTAGGTTTGGTACAGTCGATCATATCATATTGCATAACTAGCTGGGGTAGTTGCGGAAAAACCCTACTTCTACGACTAGAGCGAGCTCAAAGAGCTATCCTCAAAGTGATGCTAGGGAAGCCTATTCTCTTTCCAACTAATGAGTTATATGTTTTATGCGATGTACTTACTGTCAGACAGAATTACATACTCCATGTAATATTACGTAAGCACAAACAGCTACACTTTGACCCCACCTTACAACATCGTAAGAGAAGGTCTGATAAAGTGTGCAGGATCAAACCATGCAGAACTGATTTAGCTAGTAAGCACTTCTGTAGTGCTAGCTCAATAATTTACAATAAAGTTAATTATCACTTAAATATATACCCTGAAAACTTACGCTCATGTAAATTACTTACCTCTAAATGGCTTAGAAAACTCTCTTATAGTGACACAGAAGATATCGTAACTATGAAATAATCCACTTAAAAACATACACGAACAAGATCTCTCTCCCGCGCGCACACACTCACTCACACACACACACACACACACACACACACACACTCACACTAACACACACTCACAGTTTATTATTTTTATTCATTATGTGTAATTTCTCATGAAATTGTAATCTGGAGGTGGGCGTTAGCAGCTGCAACACAGTTTCAAACTAACGCAGCTGTTATCGTTCTATAGTTTTTAAGGACCCGATGTAATTTTTGAGAAATAAATAAATTATTATTATTATTCTTAAATAGTGATAGAATCTCCAGAACGCAAGATCACAGTGTCTCCAAAATGTCCAGATCAAATAGCATATATGTATAATTTTAGTACTTGCATGTAATTAATAAAATCAGAGCTGCAATAACATTAACTCAGGCGGTGATGTCGTACGACATAGCATGATCTGGTTTGAAATTAATTCAGCATGAAATTACCTATTTACTTACGTACCTAGTAAGTTATAGCTCATAAAACCCATTTGTTGCAGGAACGGATGGCGTAGAACGGATGGCCTGACTCTATTCACATACCAAAGAAGCAGGGTTACCTAATCTTTTTGTGTTTTGTGTTTGGAGTTTCTCAGTAAACTTCGTCAGCGTCTTCGTCTTTGTCAACCAATAGACGTCCACTGAATCTGAATATGGATGCCACTCGTTTGATGTTGCCCGTCCACATGTATCGGAGGATTTGCTAATGCAGAGGCCCTTTTGTCTAAGCAAATCGTAATCATATGACAGCGTAAAACGTATTACTCGAACTGTTTAAAGAGCTCATAATATATGCTTTTTGATGCAGGCATTTATGAACTCCTCAAAAAGGTTGAATTATCCGTTTGACAAACGATTACGATTTTTTTTTCACCTGATGGTAAGTGATGATGCAGTCTAAGATGGTAGCGGGCTAACCTGTTTCCTTACACAATCGGGGGGCTGCTCTTTCCGGTGCTAGTTAGTCATTCCAGCCCCTTGGAACCCCAATGTATTTCTTCTAACTATCAATTACCCTAGTTAAATATGGATCTCCTTATTTCTGATTTAATCATTCAGAAAAACTTCTAGCCCTTTCCATCGCCCACTGAGCCACAACAAAAAAGTGTATGCATATATTTCAGTATGCTTTAAGTTTTCGGTTAGTATACCTTTGGAGCAGTTTATGCACTTTTATGTACGACACTTGACGAGTATAAATTACTAGATAAAAAGTAGCCCAGGATGCAACCTATCTTTATAACAAATTTCATCAAATCGGTTGAAATAAAAAAAAAATCAATCGGTTGAATTTCAAAAAAATATGGGCCCTGAAAGCTCATCAAAAGCCGTGAAAGCTCAGAAAAAAAGTGAAAGAAGCATGTTTAGAGTTCACAAAACATATTTTCAGTTTTTGTTTGCTTTTTAATTCATCCTTTAAAAGTGAAACCATTAAAAACTTTTCCCTAAAGTATAATATTAACGGGATGTCAAATTCATTTGCCTGCTCAAATTTATGGACATAAAAGTTCAAAACATTTTTATCACTTTGGCAACCCAAATAAACAGTTGATGTCCAAAGGTAAATAAAAAAATTCACTGAAGTTCCAAAGTTCCAAGTTGAATATTAAAAACTGCCACCCTACACGAACTAATTTATTTTCATTTCACTTTTTGACCAAAATTCTTAAAAGAACTTCCAAGATTTGGTTAGCTTTTAACGACTTTTATTTTACCTAATTATTCATTCACACCTATACCATATTCATTCATTCAATCACATCTCTCTGAGGATGGCTTATTGAGACCCAACCCAATCTGGGATCTAGTATGCCTAGGGGGTTTTATTTTTTACCATCATCATGTCCGGCCGTCTACTGTGACCTGATTCCCTCTCAGAAAGAAAATGGTTTAGGCCATAGTCCACTACATTGACCAAGTGAAGATAGGCAGAATTAAGACACCTTTGAAAACTTTATAATTATGGAGGCTAGAGAGCTCAAATGTTTGTCGGTCTTCTCAGAATGTGTTCCTTGATATTTATTGCTATTTTCGTATTTTCGACGTATTCCGAGTAGCTATTTCGGTAAAGTCCTTTGAGTAGAGGTTCTATCACTTGCCCGTTCATAATAAATCACAGATTTATGGACAGCTAAATGCTTGAACTTGATAGAAAGTTACAACAGCTGATGCCCGCGACTTCGTCCGCGTGGAATAAGTTTTTTTAAATTCCCACGGGAACTCTATACCTCTGAAAAAAGTACAGGCTACTTTTGTCACTCATGTCGTCCCAATGCTTTGTTGATTGAAAGACAAACCAGCAAACTAATAAACCAACAAATAAACACACTTTTACATTTATATTAGTATGATTGTCAAAATGCACATAGTAACATTATAACTCCAAACTTTGCATTGGAACCCCAAACCCCTGATTAGAAGGACAAACCTTTAAAGGTTTGGTAAATCGATGTACTAAGAAGAATTAAACAAGAAGGTAGAGATACCTACTTTACGAAGATCTGAATCGTTAAAATAAACGCCCTGCCACCTAATTCGTATTTCCGTCTCGTCCCGCCACGTGTCAGGGGTGTGTCTCTTGCAGCAATTGCTGATTCAATTTTGTTACATTTCATTGATTTTCACATTTCGTTGCCAAACGTGAATTTGGTTTTGTGCTTCATTGATTAAGTAGTTATTTCAATTTTACAATAATTTATGTTTGCATATCAGCATAGTTAGCACTACAGAATACTAATTAATCTTATCTTACTAATATTATAAATGCGAAAGTTTGGATGTATGGATGTCGGTATGGATGTTTGTTACTCAATCACGCCCCAACGGCTGAACGGATCTGGATGAAATTTGGCACAGAGATAGATTATAGTCTGGAATAACACATAGGCTACTTTTTATCCCGGAAAATTAAAGAGTTCCCGCGGGAACCATAAAACCTCGATCCACGCGTACGAAGTCGCGGGCGTCAGCTAGTAATTATTATAAGTAACACATTGCTCATTCAATTATCAGAACCTTTAAAATCTCTTTTTGGGTTGCCGTTTTTACTTTCTATGCAAAATTACGAATAATAAGTGATGTTTTGTCTTGCTCGGTAGGGTCATGGGTCAAAATGCAGGGTCAGCGTGCCCCGTCCGAGGCCACAAAGCTCAAGGAACCTATAGGCGTTCAGGTCCCTGGAAGACGCTAGGAACAAGCGGCACAAGACCGTGTTCCGTAGAGATCAATGCAGGAGACCTTCATCCAGCAGTGGACGTCTATATATTGAGACGACGCGGTAATAATGTAAAATTTAGCCTTAATTGCTACTCTAAAAAAGTCGTCTATTTACAGAGGGTGCTACTTATGTAACGTCCTATACGTATGATAAAATACCGTTAGAAATTCGAAATAGGTAACAATATTCTTGGAAGGATTATTATCAAAGATCTTCTTTGACGCTAAAGCGGCCTGTTCACAAGAGCTCATAGTGAAATTCCAAGAAAACGTTATTACAAGGCTTTATGAAAATGTAGCTCAGTGAGACGAGTAATTTGTATTAAGAAGATAATTTAACAATAATTTTCCAGGGTAAAGGAAACCTATGTACTTCCCGCGATATAAGTTATTTCTGTCCCCAAATCTCAATGAAACCGATTGAAACCGTGAAAAGATACAAGACAAAAAGATACCCGGGCAGACAGATCACAGAAAAAGGAGTTTGCTTATTACTAATATTTTGTTCTATGCGACAGAAACAAACAGTCACTGTTGCTAAATACTCGTTGTATCAGAACTAATCCATAGTATCATAGTTATTAATAATTATAAATGCGAAAGTCTGTTTGTTTGTGGAGACTGACATAGACTACTTTTATCCCGGAAAATTAAGGAGTTCCCGTAGGAATTAATAAACATATTCCCTTGCCCTTGTTCCTCATTTTACGTCAGTGATTCTCTATAAATTTCTTTCAAGTTCAAGTATTTAGTTGTGCGTAAATCCGTGATTTATTAATAATGGACAGGAAAGCAATAGAAACTTTACTCTAAGGACGGAACAATAATATAATATCATGAAGATGACAGTAGTCTCTAAACGAGAATCGGCAGTGGATCCAATTACGTTTAAGAAATCACACCTATTATACGTTGATAGCTCAAAGACTCGCTAATCGTAATATAATTTAAACGATGTAGGTGTATAAGTAAGGTTGCATTTAGTTCTAAGAACCTGGGCTTTGAGGTCCCAAGACGCTTGAATGGCGGCCTCACACCGCACGGCGTTGGATGACCCCCCACTAGGTGGACGGACGATCTCAAGTTAGTAGCTGGGAGCCCCTTGAATCAAGCGGCACAAAAGCATGTCCTGTGGAGATCCATGCAGGGGACGTTCGTTCAGCAGTAGACGTCTATTGGTTGAGATGACGACGAAGTATTCAGAGTAAAGACGACTATAAGGCGTATATTAAACCATGTAAAAGTTTAATGTGTATGAACTTTTAATATAGCCACGTGGACCGTGTAAATAGTTCAACATTTGCTTTGAACAACATTTGTTGCTTGTGCACAAGATAAATTTTTCCTACATCTTTTTGCAGATAACCTGCGTATAAAGATTTTTCCTACGGAAAAGATAAAGCCATCAGTGAATCGGGAGGAGATCGTAAATCCCATGGCGGTGTATTTTGCGTGATTCTATTTCCGTTCCCCTTGGAGTGGCTTCGTCCAGTGCAATAAATTATTGCCATCAATAACACCGCATCGTTGCTGTGTCAACAACACTCTATTGTGAGCTTATATTATGTGCTTATCCATACTTACATACAAACAACATGCTTTACTTCGAGTAGGTATTTGTGGTTAAGTGCTCGAAGACAACATAAATACCGGATCCGCTCATGTTTCTCTAAGGTGGAATTTTTATTTTGAACAGGGTCATACTCATACACATTTAGCAAATTTTGAAGTTTGAATACAAAATCTATTCTTAGGAGTTCCTTGAGTAATAATTAAGCGACTCTGCGTCATTTATTTAGTCTTCTAAAAATAGGTATTTTATTTTAATGAACGGTTTTATTGAAAAGAAAGATAAAAATGATGTAGATAATATACTAAATACTAAAAAATAATTAGGTAGGTTATAGGTACCAGTCATCACACCACTCTCCTCATCAATCTAGGGCATTGATCAGACTTAAACTTAAAATCGTGGGGCGTTGCGTAACCTGAGTAAATATGTAAATTTTTAATAAATCAATATAAATGAGTGGTTGACTGTTGATAGAAATTTCACGCGCCTCGGTCTCGGGATGATTTATATTCATAACTAGTGGGCCCGGCAGACGTTGTCCTGCCCTGAGCATTAAACCCGATTGCAGCGCCCCCTACCAGGTCTAATTATGAATATAAACCATCCCTGGACCCACTCAAACACACAACAAATTCCATTTAAATCGGTCAAGTCGTTCTCGAGTTTTAGCGAGAGAAACGAACAGCAATTGATTTATATATATACATAATATTTTTTTTATATATATAATTGGAGCCGATATGGGTCGCTGCAATCGGGTTATCCCTAGAACCCGCTTGCACAAGACCCCTAGATGTTGCCCTGAATATAATTTTATTCTAAGAAAGTAAACACAAGTGATATTATCTGCAACATATCAAAATCATAAAAATGTTTAGTATCATAAATCGAATCACACACTTCTATTTTGTGTAATAAGAATACCTAATGGCTGGCTAGAAAATAAATCATACTTGTATGATTAATCCTACAGTTTTCGTATAGTATTACGTAAATAACTTGGTAATAAACAATTTTCCAAAGAAAAATTATAGTCATGAAAAGTTTCGGGCGAGATCATACATACTAAGGCGGTGTATATTGCGTGATTCTATATTTTACTCCCTTTCAAGTGGAACTGTCCCGTCATATTAATGACATCAATAACCAGTAACTGTTATAGCACAGTCTAGCTAGCACAATATTATAGTTGGACAAATTGAGCAGTATTATTTTTGATCGTGAGGTCAACCGTCAATGCATACGAGCCTTAAACTAGACCTTAGAGCCTATGCACACTGCATATTTTGTACGTATTCAGTTCAAAAATCATCGGTAATTGCAGCATTTGTATCGATTAAAACGTGCACACGACGCTCGATAGATAGCGCGTCTGAATCTTCAATCTTCTTTATCTGGTTCCTAAATAGGACAAACACGCATCCTCAGCGCGTCTGTATCGATGTGTCTATACAGATTTCGAATTTGTAGACTACTCTCTGGCTACTTCTGACGCGAGTATCAGGCGCGCGTTAGAATCGCGTTAGTATCGTGTCATCTGTGCGTACAAAATACACCGTGTGCTTAAGCTCTAAGAGCCTATGAGATTACAAATGATTACGTGAGTCGGTTTTTGCCACTGTGTGTCGTGATCTTTTTTGGAAAGTTAAAGTTGTATTTCCGATGCTGTCAGTCCATTCTTCTGCAATTTCTCATTGGTATAGTGTACTCTTCCTAATGACTTACCTACTGTATATTTGCGAAACAGTGCTCATCCACTTTGTATTATATTTATTTCATAAGATGGCGTTATAGCAAATAAATCAAAACCTGTCAACTACCGCAGCAAAATTGTTATATTATTATAATACATTTTCAAACAAATATTTTAGAGCTTCAGTATTTTGTACAAAAGACCCTGTTAAGTTATTCAACTCTGTGAAGTTCTTCTCTGTATGGTTCCAAGCTTCACACGGTGCTCACAGGAGAGAATATCTCGATATCAAATTTGGAAACAATACTTTCAAAAGCAGACAGAACTATTCTCTACGACGACTATATTCTCAGGCGTATTCGAGAACTCGAATGTTAGAGCTCTTACTGGATTGATATGTGAAATTAAATTGCTTCAGGTGCGATACTTTGTGTCAAAGGAGAAGGGTGTTTGTTTATGTAGAAGCCTTGTTTGGATCGTTGTTATACAGTATACTCTCACATAGCTCATAAAATATTTCTCATATCCATGCTAATATATAAATACGACAGTGTGTCTGTCTGTCTGTGTATCTGCAGTATAATGCAGACGTAGATCTTTTATTTTAGAGGAAACAAGGTAATTCACACAATATTATTACTTAAATATTATTCCCTTTTTATGTATCCACTTTAATTATTTAAGTTAATGATTAATGAAATAATAATTATTAAAGGCTTTGCCCTTAGTGACTGACAGACAATCTAAAGCCAAAACAGCTGAACGTAGAAATATGAAAATTGGAGATCCTTGAGCACCCTAGACTTAGAGGTGTACCTACTAAGGAAGGAATTTTCAATATCCCAACATCAAGTTATATCCATGAAACTTGGTATTTGTGCTTCCTTGGAAAAAAATTATGTTTTGAATTTTTTTTTTAAGAACCTACGAGTAATTCCACGCGGACGAAGTCGCGAGCACACGCTAGTAAATTACTAAGCAGATTCCTTATAACTTTCTTTCTTATTCTACAGTTGAATTACTGGTAGATAAGTACCTAATTAATTATTCTATCATGAGGACTTATATTTAACGGAGTGTAATTTGGACTTCAGGCGACATTCCTGGAAGAAAATCAAATTATTTCGAACGACGATGTAGAAGTCGGGTATTTTTTACTTTGATCTCCTACGTAAGAAATTAAAGGCTAATCTCACGGAAATAATATTTCTTAAGTGTTTTTTCCTGAATTTACAAAGTGATTATGTTTTATAATTAAAAAATTAAGAGGACCTTTTAAGCAGGATAATTATTTGCTTTTAAAAATTTGTTTTTCCTTGAAAGGGGTGGAACATTTTATGTATATTTATTGGAAGAAATTTCATTCCAATAATTCGAGTTTATTATAATGTAGGTATACCTACATAATAGAATATGGTGTGTAACGACTGAAGTGGGAATTCAGTAACGTTATCTATGATACTTAATATGAGATGCAATTTAGGTTTCTATTCTACAAATAACATAAGTTACACTCATAGCCCCATAGTGCCGAATTATTTTGTCTGATTTTGTCTATTAGGACCGCTAGCAGAAACTCCGTGTTTCGACCCAGAGTTAGCAGCAACTTTGACACAATTAGTATAAAACATCTGTCAAATGTAACCAGGCGTCTTTGCAAGTGGGCCTTAGATGAGTAAGAAGATGCAAAATCTCAACGTTTTCCCATCCAAATAATTGACAATTTAATAACGTGTCGTTAGCGTCAACTTGAAAATATTAACTTTCAGTAGTGCGCTACAATTTATCATTTAACATAGTTTATTTATTCATTAGATGAAATAAGTTTACTTTGCAACCATACATTTAGTAATTTTTTCTCTAGAACACTTTTCCCAAACGACTGTTCAGCCCTTTTCGCGCGCTTGATTTCGGTAAAAATTATCGCGCCTCTCACCCAAAACGGAGCGGGAGCGGGACGGTAGCACGGAAGTATGCGCGCATGCACTCGGTACACTGAGTCTATCTCTTTCTCACACGATGTTAGATGAAATAGCAAGCAGGTTACACTCGTGCGCCGGCAACTTCGGTCGAGCGTACTACGTACTCTTAACTCCCTTTTCAGAATGGAGAGATGTTTTAAAACACATAGTTTGAATAGTAAGATACGTATAGTTACAGTCTGTACTGTTTGTTTGCTATACAGTTTAACGACCTCCGTGGCGCAGTGTTGAGCGCTGTTGTCTTAACGTGCGGAGATCCCGGGTTCGATCCCCGGCAGTGTCAATTTAGAAATTTATAATTTCTGAATTTTCTCTGGACTGGCCACGGCTAGTTACCACCCTACCGGCAGAGATGGTGCCACCAAGCGACTAAGCGTTCCGGTACGATGCCATGTAGAAATTGATTAGGGGTGTATGGGTTTAAAATAACTGCCATACCCCTAACAGCCCCGCCCGGACAACAAGGACTAACTTGTAGTGTATAAAAAAAGACGTCACAATTGTCTGTACTACAACAGGTCAGCAAACGTATATTAAATTAACGTTTTTTTTTATACCCATTGTATACTTAACAAAACAACTAAAATGTCAACTATTTGCTATAATGCATTATATGGGTCGTATTCTATGTTTTCTCCTCATTTCGAGCGTAACTAATTCGCAGATTGCGGTCACGAGTCTCTTCAAGGAAATGTAAAGTAGCGTGATTTTGCCCTAGATCGTGTTTTATATTGGAATATTTCAGGCTGTGTAGTGGGCAGCCATTTTATTTTACAGGTCGTAGAAGCCACGCGAGCTCAATTTATTTGCAAACTTAATTATGAATATTTTTTTGAAATTGTTTCATTACAGAATTTCTTTCCTAAAGCATGCTCAATCGATTTCGAGAAAAAGAGCGGGTTCAATTCGTGACCTGGGTATATGCGATTTTTTAAAATCATTTAGTGAATTTCTCCATGACAATGAGAATAAAAAGAATAAGTAAATACTATGCGCTGTGTAGTATAAATATTTACAAGTTCGTTTAAAAAGTTCGGATTGTTACGTCAGTGAAGCGTACAAAATTTTCCTTTCATTCGAATGTTGTACTTCAAAAAAATCAATAGGTAAGTAGACGTCAATGTTTCCGGGGCGAAGCTATAAATTTTGGGGCTTGTAATCTCATTGAGATTCCATTTCCATTTCTCTTAGAATAGAACATCCAGTGCAATAAATTACCTACTTCTATCAATAATAGCTGAACTGTGCTGTGTCAACAACACTGTTATTTCGGTTCGGGAGTCTTTTGTTTGGTCAGACACGTTAGGTACAATAATAACAACGATGCTTTGAAAATATCTTTTCCACTTTTACCTGCAATATCAGTATATGTCCGTACACAACACAGGCCCAAAACTTTGTTTTTTTATCCACAACAAGTTAGCCCTTGACTACGATCTCACCTGATGGTAAGTGATGATGCAGTCTAAGATGGTAGCGAACTAACCTGTTAGGGGCATGGGAGTTATATGAAACCCATATCCCTATTCAGTTTCTACACGGCATTATACCGGAACGCTAGATCGCTTGGCGGCACGTCTTTGCTGGTAGGGTGGTAACTAGCCCCGGCCGAAGCCTCCCACCAGGCCAGACCAGGGAAAATTCAGAAATTATAATTTCCCAAATTGACCCTGCCGGGGATCGAACCCGGGATCTCCGCACGTTAAGACAACAGCGTTCAACACTGCGCCACGGAGGTCGTCAAACTGTATAGCAAACAAACAGTACAGACGCAAATTTATGTGTCCTGCCCAGGACAGGACAAAACGTGTTTTCCCTTCACGCGTCCCTGTCCTGTCCGTAGCGTGTTTTCGCTCAAATATTTTAAATGTATGTGTGTGTGTTGGTTTGTCTTTCGATCACGCCGCAACAGATTAACTTTTGCCCACGTTTATGCCCGCGTAGAACGCTTTTAAACTCTAAAAATCCCATAGGAATTCCTTTTGTTTTCCGTTATAAAAAGGATCCTTTGTCCGTCTCCTAATGTGGTTCTCTATCTCCAAGATTGTTTTAGCGGTTGAGGTGTGAAAAGTTTACAGACAGTCTCATTAATTATAACATTAAAAAAGATCTTATTTAATAGGTATATTAAGTCATCGCTGGGAAGCTAACAACGATATTGAAAATAGATTCTCATCGCCCCTACTTTTGTAAAGACAAAAAATAATAAAGAGAAAATATAGGTAAGACTACAAACATAAAGCAACATAATCTAAAAAAATATTTATTTTTATAAAATTAAATCTAATTTAAACAACTAAAAACTAAACATTAAAAATATCATCTATGCCGCTGCTATAAGGCAATGTGCCCAGAACGCTGGCTGCGTTACCTCGTTGAATAGCCAAACTTATAATATGTTGGCCGAGATAACTGCCAGCCCTCCGGTCACCTGCGGACTCCGTGAGACGAGAAGATAGATCCTTATAAAAGGATCTAGCATTACTAATAAATTCATAACATAAAGCATACCCTAATATTCAAAAAAGGTGGAGGTACTCAATATGGCGCGTATTTTAAGGCGAGTCACCTGTAAGATTTTAGGAGGTGAGGTGTGGGGTGCCGCCCGCGCGTCTCGCGGTACATTTCTCGTAGAGACTGGCGGGGAAGCGGGCAGCGCGGTATATTCTGAAACCGCTTGGCAACGTTCAAGTTCTGGGATTAATTTGAATTAAATAGATATAGGACTTCAGTTTGAAATAAATTTTAGCAGGTTCTCATTAATACTTCAAGAGGAATTTATCCATATAAAAATGATGAGCAAAGTCGAAAATTTTATTAATAAAAAATTCGTTTTAAACTTTTAATTTAGCCTGTTTCAAGATTTTTTTTGATCGAGTAAAGTACATCCTATCGTGTAACAAATTAGCACATTCTTTAGACAATATCTTTAAGTGTGTCGGATATTTTTTGTAAGACCGTTATTTAATAGTAAATACCGAAAAAATTTGATCTAGCAAACCAGTTTTCACCGCTGAGCGGCCGCAGTCGAACATGCTAACCACTAGACCACCGAGGCAGTTACAGATTAATCAAAAGGCTTTTGAACTGAATAAGATAAAATTATGATAAAAATTAAATCCTCGTATTGTGTCGACCTTACCACACCGACGAAACCCACCCACCCACGAAGCCACGAAAAATTTAGTTCGTACAGTTGAAAAAAAATCACTGATCTTTTTTTAAGGGTACCCCTTTTAATTATGTGAAAGGAAAAAAAGGCTTTGATACCGATCGAAACTCGGGAAGTAGGATTCTACTCGTTCAAATGAATTTACCACAACATCTTCCGGTTAAAAAAGAAACTTCAAAGAAAGGTCTTGACGTCCGGTAGAGGCTTAATCTTAAATCGGAAGTGGAATTTAAGCACATAACCTTCTGGCAATGGCCGCCAGGGTTTACGTTAGTGCCACTTCAAAGACATAGTAAGGTTGAAAAAAATCTTCAAAAGTTTCCGTACCTCAGAGAACGATATAAGAACAGTATATAATAAGTCTACGACCGTTTGCACTAAACAAGCGTTACGGACTATGATTATCAATTCATTAATCTAAAATCATAATTAATCTAGGATATACTTATTCGAAACACGACGACCCTCCTGAAACAGTAGGTCGCGGAGGTCCCGGGTTCAATCCTCGACAGAGGCAATGTGGGATTTAAAATGGCTTAATTATCTTTGGTCTGATCTGGTGGGACGCTTTGGCTGTGGCAGTAGTTACGACCCTACCGGCAAAAACCAGTACCAGTACGATGCTGTGTAGAAGCCGAAGGGACCGGGGTATGGGTTTAATACAAATGCCATGCTCTAAAAGGTTAGTCCGCTACCATCTTAGACTGCATCACCACTTACCATCAGGTGAGATCGCAGTCAATGGCTAACTTGTAGTGGATGTGGAATAAAAACTAAATCTTATCTGGGCTTACCTCCCGTAAAAATAATTTGAAAATTATAAAGGGAATCTCTAAGGTCTCTCTCTAGGTCCAAGGGCTTGGGCAGAGCGTTGATAAGATGAGTCAGTCAGTGGGTGAGTCGGTTTCTACACGACATCATAGCGGAACGCTAAATCGCTTGGCGGTACGTCTTTGTTGATAGGGTGGTAACTAGCCACTGCAAGCTATTTCGTCAACGTGGCTTTAAAAATCCCGCTCAATATTTTTGATTTTATGGGATGAAAGCCCTCATAGAAAATCACGTCGATCAATCGCTCTGTTGCGACATGATTGAAGGTACTATGTCAGAAACCTCGACCAACAGACCAACTAACATCCGTTTGCGTCCATTCATCCATACAGAATAGCGGTAAACTCAACTCATGTTACATAAAAACCTGTCAACTAGATTAATCCGTAAAAACTCATTCCGTAACTCAGCTTACGGAAAAGTTGGTACGCATCCGTAATTCCAGTCATACTGAAGGCTCTAGTAGCTACGTTTTCCGTGTATAACTATTATTATTATACTCTACTTATATGAGATTTTTGTGCGAGCTACATGAGACATATAGTTACAAGGAATTGTATATCGTTCAAGCAACTTCAACGGTAGTTAGGTACTCTCCCACTCGTTGTTAGGGACTTCTTACGCTCATTTTAGCTACTCAACTTGCGTTATATTAAACTTTGTAAAGAGCTGGAGGTAACTTTGTTAAATTCTAAAAGAAAATAATGAAGAATTCTCAAAGAAACTTCAAATTAAGGCCCTGTTTGAATTTGTACATCTCCCAGTATAGAGAACAACCGCATGTTTTGCTACGGTTTTCATTATATCTCATGTTTTGTCTCGGATTTTTCCTCAAAACGTTATAGATATAAATCCACGCCACGCTGCTATGTTTGGCACATTGTGATGACTTACGGTTCCGAAACATGATCGCTAACTATGGGCCTGATAAGAAGGCTCAGGGTCACTCAGCGGGCGATAGAGAGAGCTATGCTCGGAGTATCCCTACGTGATCAAATCAGAAATGAGGAGATCCATAGGCGAACCAAAGTAACCGACATAGCTCGAAGAGTGGCCAAGCTCAAGTGGCAATGAGCGGGGCACATAGTTCGTAGAACCGATAGGCGTTGGGGTCCCAAAGTGCTTGAATGGCGGCCTTGCACCGAGAAGCGCAGCGTTGGATGACCTCTCACTAGGTGGACGGACTATCATAAGCTTGCAGCTGGAATCCGCTGGAAACAAGCAGGAGACCTTCGTCCAGCAGTGGACGCCTATAGGTTGAGACGTCGACGGCGATGACGACATACATGTTGAAACTTTAGTGTTGCACTTGCTAAAAAATTTCTTACATCTTATTTTCTTACCATCTACGTGCGTATACGGGCACCGAAGGAATCATTCAAACAAGGCATTACAATTTGCAACCCATACAGGAAATTAGACAATATTTAAAAATATATACCTGTAGCTAAATATGTAAATATTATATATTTGCAGTATAACAAATCTATACGTAACAACACTTCCATGAAAACTTCGTACACAAAATAATGTTGTTTGCAAGAGCAGTTGCGTGTAGCAAGTTTATTGATGCAAGTTGGTAAACATTTTTGAGTAAATACGTGTTGTAACAAATTCTAAAGTTGGCAGCAGTCCGAGTCTACGGGAACTCATGCGGCGCCGCTTGTCGCGCTACATCGCGTATCGCTACTTCAGCTGTCGTAGCGGAGAAAACGTATACTATGCGTTTCCGTTAAGAAGACCATCGGCAAAGTATCTACTTCGAGACAGGCATACTTATCCAACTTGTAGGACTAGTAAAACTTTCTTTAATATTACCTGTATTATGCTGGATGCCCAGGACTTCGTTCGTATGGATTTAGGATTTCGAAAGATCCTTTGCAACTCTTTGATTTTCTGGTATAGGTAATCTGGCCTGTGTACCTTCTCCAGGATGACATTTACCTCGGTTCCAAATTTCGCCAAAAATGGTTGAATAGATGGGCCATGAAAACGTAGCAGGCAGACGGACACACTTTCACATTTATAATACCATAAGATAAGATGATGTCCGCGTGAAATAAGTTTTTAAATTCCCACAGGAACTCCCTAATTTTTCGGGTTAACACCTGTGATACTCACAAATAATGTGGATTTCTATTGGTACCAGAATTTTCAAAATCGATTCAGTAGATCCAAAGACTACCCCCTACAACGTTACAAACTCACAAACTTTACCATAAACTTTAGTATGAATTAGTATATATCCATACTAAAGAGTAAAACAGTTACAGTCGCGGCCATCGGTATTGGTAAATCAATGGTCACAGCTAATAAAATAATCCTCTCGCACACTAATATCTTAGCCAGTTTGCCATGTGGGAGGCTTCGGCCATGGCTAGTTACCACCCTACCGGCAAGGACGTGTCGCCAAGTGATTTAGCATTTCGGTACGATGCCGTGTAGTAAACCGAATAGGGGCATGGTAAACCCATTTAACTGCCATGCCCCAACATCAGCCCGCTACCATCTTGGACTGCATCATCCCTTACCGCTTTATCAGGTGAGATCGGAGTCAAGGGCTAACTTGTAGTGGATAAAAAAACTGTGTTCTGTATCGGTATGTGATAAGTGAACTGTATTCGAGACATCTCAGCAATTTCGATACGAATTTAATTTTCAAGCTTCATGAAGCTCTACGGTCCCAGAGCGGCAATGCAGCTGAATTCAATTCGTTATTTCCACTTTTGCCACTCGAGTGTGATTTGATGTCTCAGGAACACATGGCTTTAAATCTGCCACCTTGCTAGCTTTTAAAGTTTTTTTTTAAAACAGTTAAAATTGTGCTTGAATGATTAATATGATCCAGTTATTTAAGCTTAACGTTGGTACAGCGGTGGCGACGTGCCGCGTGTTTTTTTAATATAAGGAGAAAAGATAGTTAAGTACAGACATAATTTACAGACATTATATAACCGACGCGATATATGAGTAATGGGTCTAATATTACTGCTATACCTACTCCTACCAAGCTAGCCCGCTGGTATATTTGATCAGGTATAGTTCGCGCGCGAGTTGAATGCAGAGTAAATGTATGTGTCATCATAAATTTGCTCTGCATTCAACTCGCGCGGGAACTGTACCATCATTGTAGTCTATTGCTGATTTGTAGTAAAATAAAAAATCAATGGTTAACAAAAATGGGAGCGTACTCGTAATATATCACCGCTGTTGTACAAACTTTTTTCCTTAAAAATTTTAATATTCGTGAAACAAAGGTTTCTTAAGAAAGAACAAGCGAAAATCTGAAAGTTTTTGTAATGGCCGAGATATGAAGATTAATTTTTCACGTCGCTATGAGATAAAGGCCCTTTTTACGATGTTAATAAAGCCTTTAAAAAAGTTGGTTTTACGCTGATTTCAAATGAAACTCTTAATAACCTGTGGAATTTTCACCGGATTTTATACATACCTATTATTTGTTTATTTTTTCATTATGATTTTACCTTTGTATTCCGCTTTTCAGAAAATGATTAGTTTCAAGTTAAAACTCGTTTTCCTTGAAGTAGACTTCGACTTTGAGTTAGACTAAGACCATTGATACGTAATACTTGCCATATGATTCAGTTATAATTTACTCACAAATCATATTAGTATCTATATATTTTGAATACTATACCTATGACATTGGTCCAAATAAAAAAACACACGATCGTATAAAATCACAAGATGATGTGAGGGCTTATTCCCTGCCAATTAAAGTCCCTACATCACTGTTTCTGATACGCTATGGTAAAAAATCCTTGTGAAAAGGCTATTTTCCGACACCTTAAAATATTTACGTCTTCTAAATTAAAAAAATCTGAGACGTTGTTCAATACAATAAGGTAAAGTGAAATATTTATAGTTTCAGAAGACAAAATCAACCAAACGCGGGTACTCTCTTCAGTGCTTTATTTGCTTTAGTTTGTATGAAAGCCCATCACTTTTTTTACTTAGGTATATCCATGAAAAATTGGTGTCTGGGCTTATTAGATCTGATGATGCTTTGCTACTATCTCGTTCTTTTGGTACCTTTAGATTGCCATTAATAGCATCTAGGCCTCCAGTAGTACCCCTTAACATCAACATCACTTTGCAGCGCCATGTTTCCCAATTTTCTTTGCCATCTAAACGACCAATATCAATTTTGAAGCTCGTGGACGAAGCCCATGGAGACAACATTTTGACAAGTCTTGTTAGAATTTTTCAAGAAAATAGAAATTAGGATTTGCTTATATTTTCTGCTCTTAAATAAATCTTAAATTTATTTTTAACTCTGCTACCATATTAGAGTCTGATAAAAGGATCTAATAAATTCAATAAAATATAAACCTAGATACTTGAGAAAACAACAATATTATTCAAGAAGACATAGAGGAATAACAATAAGAAAAAACAAAAATAAACTAACAGCCAGTGTGATATAAATTGATATAAAACCTTATTCAACAGGGCTTCCAGTAAAAAAAATCTATATTTTTCATAAAAATTTAAGTGGACGATTTTTGCACGATGAATTTTTTTTTTTAATTGGAGGAAGCCAAAGATTGTTCGAAACAGAGCTCAACACGATCTTTTTTAATTTTTGTCTGTTCGGGCATGAATTTGAATGCAACTTGGCATTCTTAAAGCTAACACTCTGGGTTAAAATGTAGGCTACTTTTTGTCATGAAATCGGGTAAGTTCCAGGAGGTAAAAGTTTTCGCCGATTTTACTCCATAGCTCGGTCAAATCTGTACCGATTTTGACAATTATTTTTTTTTTACAATTTTTTCTTTATTAGGTAAGAGTCACATGCTAATTTTATAAATCTGATGAATAGTTCGAAGACGGTAGATGGAAGTCCTCAAAGGGTTATATACCATGCAATCAGTTTATTATAGTTAGTTAAATAAAATGAAGATAACCACACTCTATAATACATGTAGGTAAATGTTGCAGTATATAAGGGACCCGTGCGTATCTGGGATGGTTCAACTAGTAAAAATTGTGTTTCAAAAATTCCACCCTATTGAAACTGGTGCAGGTCGGCTAGTTTCGTAATCCGGGCTAACATGAATTTGACGACTATAGCAAACCCATAGCAAAGTTAGACTACGGTGTCTGTATATCGCGTTGAAACGTAATCGTTTAACGCTGCAACTAGGCCACGCCAATCTTTCGGACAGATGAAAAAAAATTGTAGCCATAAAAATACGCATTCGCAGTATAGATCGTGACTTCAATTTACAGCGTGCTCCACACGAGAGTTCTGCGCCGAAACAAGCAATAAATTCACGTGTCACGGCGTTACGATATCGAATAGTTTTTCATGATAAAATGGAGTTTCAGTGCCGTCTTAATGGCAGAAATGAAATACTAGGCCCGCCCTGATACATGGCCGGCGCTCGTTCTACAAATTGAAATAGGACTCTCGAAATTGAAACGGAAATTTCTTTACAATGAAAACTGGCAATTGGAACAAGACTCTTGAAATTGCTTCTCTATATTAATAATGCTACCTGCATTTTTGTTAAAATTAATAATAAACAAAATATAATAGGCCAGTCCAATAAAATCTATACTAATATTATTAATGCGAAAGTTTGGATGGATGGATGTATGTTGTTACTCAATCAGGCCAGAACAGCTGAACGGATATGGCTGAAATTTGGCACTGAGATAGATTATAGTCTTGAATAACACATAGACTACTTTTTATCCCGGAAACTTAAAGAGTTAAAGCCAAAAGCAACAAAAACTCAATCCCCGCAGACAAAGTCGCGGGCATCAACTAGTCAATCTTACTATTTGTACTATCATAATGCATACTTACTAATATTATAAATGCGAAAGTGTGTTTTTTTTTTGGTTTATTGGTTTGTTGATTCGACGTGATTTTTGGCATGGATATAGTTGAGGACCTGGATAATGACATAGGCTACTTTTTATCCATGAAAATTAAGGTGTTCCCGCGGGAATCAAAAAATTTTACCACGATATATTTATAGTTTTATTAGAACCTAAAGAAATAACTCCTTCCAGCACTATGGGCTAAATGAATGACCACATAATAATATCTAGTTGTAGCTGATATTTGGTTAATAAGTTTGGGGATTGTTTGTCTACAGACGGACGTGCTAACGCATGTCTGACTATAGGCTACTTTTTATCCCGGCAAAATTATCGAGTTCCCGCGGCAACTAAAAAACCTCAATCCACGCAACCGAAGTCGCGGGCATCAGCTAGTAGTAAAATATACGCGATAATCTCGTTACTTACTACCTGGCAAGAGCACTAAAAGGCTAGAGCCAATTGCTTATTCGCATTAAATGGAGTGTCCTCTTAATGGCCTGAAATGAAGCACTGGGTCACTCCTGATGCATGGCCGCCCGTTCAACTGAATTAAATAGCTCTTGGGGTAAAATAGAAGATTAACATTTAGACTGTAGTGCTGGCGCATTTTCATTTGGATAATGTTCTGAAATAAAATGTCTCCCTTTACAACTCTAGCTTTTTTCCCGGTCCCGGAGTTATAGATGGCTTTTAGGCTGATCTTATATCGTTTCTGGGGAAAGCACACTACGTACGGACAAAAATGTTTTGTTTTGTTGATTGTATGGTATGAGATCCAGTAGTTGACACCCACGTCTCTGGGTGGTTTTTTTATTGTGTGGAAACTCGGATTTCTGGGATAAAAACAGAGTAAAAATGCAAGCTATCACACACCAAATGTCACTAAAATCGGTTAAGTGGATAGGCCATGTCATTATTAACAGACAGCCAGATGCACTTTCACATTTATTATAATAGTACGGATAGATTTTATTTTACTAATAAAATTCTTCTAACTTATACATCTGTATCTTATGTACCTGCAATATTTTTTCATGAAGTAAAAAGAGGGAAAATCCATCCATACCAATATTATAAATGCGAAAGTATCTCTGTCTGTCTGTCCATCTGTCTGTCTGCTACGCTTTCACGGCCCATCTGTTTAATAAATTTTGATCAAATTTTGTACACGGATAGGTTATATCCCGGGGAAGGACATACATAGGTTACTACGCAGATTCCCGCGGGAATCGAAAAAACTTAGTCCACGCGGACGAAGTTGCGGGCATCATCTAGTTATAAATATTTATTGTACAGGGTGGTATAAACAGCTTGAGCATATTATATTGAATGAACCGGGCTGGTTTTCCATTTAGATATGGAAATTTTAGGGATTGTTTACGAAAAGTACTTTGATTTTACCTTTTTCAAACAAATCATGCTAAAAGCTTGAAGGATTTCACTACCTTCGAGCACATAATACTGCCATACAGCTAGGCATAGGATTTCATTACCTAGGAAAAACCGTTTCTATTATTATTTCGTGATTCGGTAAGGATCCTCGGTCGGTTAATTCAGATATTTGTGAAACTAATAGCACATTGTGAACTCTAGAACATGAAATTTACATTTAAAGTTAATATTACTGGAGCCTATGAAGTTTATATTACTTTGGTTTAGACGTACATAGAAGTACCTACGTACCTACTCTATATAACGAAAGCAAATTGTCGAACCCTTGTAATTTGTTTGAAACTGAGAGCTTAAACAGAAATCCATAATTCCATACTAATATATCTGAAAGAGTTTCTAGCTTTTACATTTTGTTTTTGATGTACATTTAAGACGCAAATTATACAAATTAAATTATGTACTTTCAAACTCTACATAAATGCTTTATATTTCATACCTTAATGATAAATGATGAATAGCGATCATTACCATCTGACATTTGGAATTAGTCACACAATATAGTAAACGACCCTGTTTTGCAATAGAGTAATATGACCTTTATTTCAAAATATTTAAGAGTTAATATTGCATGGGAGAAAATAAAACAATAAATCTAAGAGGATAATGGGGTGCGCAACCAAACTTCAGTACTGTTTATGCTTTGAATGAAATTGAAATGAACAGGCCGAAGTTATTTGTTAATTAGACGAGACGCTAGAACTTTGTTCGTACGTCTCCTTGGAGTGTCAAAATGAGCTGAACTAAACTTGTTTACCTTTCCACTGAGATGTTTATACGAAACTTTGCAAATACGCCGCCTAGGAGACATTCAATTTAACAGAATATGCTATACAGAAACTTTGGTCGTTTAATACAGCGCCTGTTGAATAGCAAAGGATTTTAGTGATGAATTAATTATACCTAGAATAGTTAGTTCGATCCTCGCGCACGCACTTCAAACTTATCTGCCTTATGAAGGTACGTTCAAGCGAGGGGATTTGACAATTAGTCAAATTAGTATGACTTTTTTTAAACGTCAAAATGCGCGCTATGAGATTTGGTATAAAATAATTGCTTGTGACGTCATCAAAAATTGAGGCACTTTTTTACTTCAATCGATATTTTTAACGGTTCAATGGTTATTCAATATAAAACTAACAGAGGGTCTGTTGGGAGATCCTCTATTTCATAATCTCTAAAAAATAATTTATTTTTGACATAGGCAACATCCCAATTAGAATACATCACTTGTATAGCGGTGAAGGAAAACATCGTGGGTGAATCTGCTGTATGCCCGAGAATTCATAATGCTCTCAAAGGTGTTTGCAGTCTGCCAGTTCTCACTT
The DNA here is from genome assembly GCA_923060345.2 of Erebia aethiops. Lineage (NCBI taxonomy): Eukaryota > Metazoa > Arthropoda > Insecta > Lepidoptera > Nymphalidae > Erebia > Erebia aethiops. Next base: position 9,462,819 of record OV281083.1, on the reverse strand, counting down.
GGCCTGTGTGGTGGCTTACATCCAGCTCATACTGAGAATAAACCCGTGCTTAGTAGTTGGCCGGCGATGGGTTGAAATGATGATATAATAAGATTGATTTTTTAGGTGACAGTAACTTACACTGTATCTAAAATAATGACATTACTTATTATTCTGTGTGTGCCTTAAGAAGCGGTCCCAGTTAGAAGTTATTTCATTATTGACCCGGGCGAAATCAGGGCTAGTTGCGCAAAAGTCTAAACTCACATGAAGTTCACAATACCTATTATAAAATCTGCTACATAATAATATTATTATGATTATATTTTTCCCGTAAAGCTATTGTGTAGATATTATTATTGTTGTGGAACAATCTTTGTATTTTAAGGTGGATGCTGACTAAACAGTCGAACACGTAAAAGTGTTATGTGAAAAAAACGTATGTCGATCATTCAGCCAACTACTAAGATTCTTATAACAGGAGAGCGTTAAATAAATAGTATTAATAGTCATTAAATAGTAAATATTTATACTTAATATTATAAATGCAAAAGTTTAGATGGATGGATGGATGTTATCGATGGATGGATGTATGTTACTCAATCAGGCCAGAACAGATCTTGATGAAATTTGGATGAGAGATAGATTATAGTCTGAAATAACACTTAAGCTACTTTTTATCCCAGAAAATGAATGAGCTTCCGCGGGAACCAAAAAATCTCAATCCACACGAACGAAATCTCGGGCATCAGCTAGTAATAATTAAATAATATTTATTTGCTGGTACAGTTATTGTGAATAATTAATTAATGATTGTGTGGCTAAAATCATACACTTTTGTAGTATTTAGCCGAATGTCTATTAGGTACATTTGGTAACCCTAACTTTGATTATTATGATCGATCCCTTTGTGATCATAATATTACTATGACACTTCCCTTATAATATGAGGAAAAAAGTCTACTTGTACAAAGTTTCATGTTTTTCTTTTCTATGTTGAGAACATTGTTAATCTGCATCTGCCTTAATGTAAAATAAGCGTCTCGTCTTATCTTGATACGTTTTTATAATCTCGTACACAAGATTTCTTTTTTATAAAGAGTAAAGTGTACGATGGCAAAAAAGGGATTTTCCGTGTGTTTATTGAAATAACAAATACGAAAATATACAGAAAAGGCGTTTACCCAAAAAATATTGTTAAGGCTTGGACAGACGACTTTTGACGACCTCGGTCGCGCAGTGTTGAACGCCGGGTTGACGTGCCGGGTTCGATCCCCGACGGGGTTGATTTGAGAATTTATAATTTCTAAATTTTCCCTAGTCTGGCCTGGTGACAAAGAGGTGCCGCCGAGCGATTTAGCGTTCCGTTACGATGCCGTGTAGAAACCGAATAGGAGCATGGGTTTAATATAACTGCCATGCCCCTAACAGGTTAGCCCGCTACCATCTTAGACTGCATCATCACTTACCATCAGGTGAAATCGCAGTCAAGGGCTAGCTTGTGGTGGATTAAAAAAAAGACCTAACCAGTCGCGGCATGCGTGGAACTCACCCCAATAAAAACCGTTCAGTTTGCGGAACTGCGGATGGAATGCCGCCGTTATTGTCATGCTATTGCAAAATATATCCATACCTTTACACATTTTTGACGACCTCCGTGGCGCAGTGTGTAGCGCTGTTGCCTTAACGTGCGGAGGTTTTGGGTTCAATCCCCGGCAGAGTCAATTTGGGAATTTATAATTGCTGAATTTTGAGTTTTGCTGAACGTTTTAAAAAAATTGGCAGTCATAGTTACTGGCGATAGAAGTGAAAATGAATATTTAATTTTTTTGTAATTAAAAAATAATTAACAATAATAAAAATATTTCAAATATAAACCTTAAAACTAAGGCATTAAAGTATAATTACGAATATACTATAATTTATATTTAAGAACTTTTGTCTTCGAGGTGTCGCCCACGGTTACACAGCACTTATTAATATTAACCTTAAGACTAAAGCATTAAAGTTTAATTACGAATGTAATATATAATTATACTTAAGACCTTTTGTCTTAAGAAGAACGGTGTCAATCACGCGCAATCCACATTTTTACCCCCAACCAAAAAGTGCCCAACGTGCCTATAGAAGTTTTCACTTCAAAAATCTTAGAACGACAAGTCATGCAGCCTTCAATACTAACAGAATTACAATAGCAATACAATACAAATTGTCCCGACTAATGCCCGACTGACAATATACAATATGGCGATAAATCTGAATTCGACACAGGTGTTGTCTATACGAATATGTCGAGTGCGTTGGAAATAAATCATTTATGTAATACAGCATGTGAGGGTGAGCGTGATGCCACTTCTCAATAATCCCTCCTGTGGTGCTAAGCTCGGATTTCATTACCGCACACGTTTACGCGTAAAAGAGACGCTTATTTCGACTTGCCTGTATTTCTTTTCGACTGAAAAGAAGATGAGATTTGCATGCGGTAATATAATTTCAACTCGAATTTTCACTGAATTTTATGGCTGAAAACGTTAAGACGTAGGTATATATATATTATCTAGACTCTATTAACGCTACGCTATTAGGTATATACACGTGCCAAGCCAAAGTAATTCTTAGCACCCTTACTTATATTTAGTTACTCATCTGTTGTAATCTTATAGTCTTACTCATCTATTATAATATTTAAAGTATCCCTGCCAAAACTTCTTCATATTTTAAAGTAAAATAGCCGTTCTAAATGTGTTTTGTCTTCGTAATAACGCGAGCATATCGGCGCGGAGCATGTCGGTGAGGCGAATTCACAAGTTTACCCCCAATTAAAAAGTGATCAACGCGGCTCAAGAAGTTTTCACTTAAAAAACGTAATAGTAATCTTCTTCTTATCTTCTAAATACTCGTATATATAAATCACGTGTCTCATTGTTTGTCCGCGATGGACTCCTAAACTACTTAACCGATTTTAAATTAAATTTGCACACCGTGTGCAGTTTGATCCAACTTGAAAGATAGGATAGCTTACATCTTAATTTATAGCCGCAATATTATTTTATTGCAAATTATTTGTCTATTATTTGACATTCACAATAATACTATAAAGAGGTAAAGTTTGTGAGTGACGTTGTAGGGGGTAATCTCTGGATCTACTGAACCGATTTTGAAAATTCTGGTACCAATAGAAAGCCACATTATTTGTGAGTGTCATAGGCTATATATTAATCCGGAAAATTATGGAGTTCCCGTGATAATTTAAAAAACTTATTTCACGCGGACGAAGTCGCGGGCATCTGCTAGTAGTATATAAAATCAAGAAAGGCATAAAATCTAGTCGTCGTTGTCGTCGTCTCAACCTATAGATATCCACTGTTGGACGAAGGTCTCCTGCATGGATCGCCACAGAACACGGTTTGGTGCTTGTTTCCAGCGGCTCCCAGCTACACGCTTGAGACCGTCCGTCCCCCTAGTCGGGGGTCGTCCAACGCTGCGCTTCCCGGTGTGAGGCCGCCGTTCGAGTATTTTGGGACCCCTACGCCTATCGGTTCTTCGAACTAAGCCAAGCGGTAACTCTTTAAGGCCCTATGATAGTGTAAAATCGGCAAAAGGGAGTTTTGCCTTTTCAAACGGTAACGGCATGTGATGGATACATGTACGGCATGTAAATGGTGACATAATTTATGCTTGTGAAAATAATTTCCTGTTTTCAAGACCAAAACTCAAGAGCAGCATCTCAAAAATCATTTTAAAAATACAATTTAAAAAAAAAATCTGCATTGAAATCTCTTTTAAAAATACCTCTTAGTTTACCTTTTAAAGCAATTTTTCTCCTTATTGAAACTATTAGTTTGCTCTAGAAATATAAGATTAAATGGATATTTATAAATCAAAAAAATTGTCGGATTAATTTGTATTGAACAGTAAATATTTATTTTTTTACAAATGATTTCTTACATTTTTTGCGACATGCTCTCGCTCGATTTCACCCCCACGCGCCTATATTTTGATTTCGTGCACTCACAGCACCTTAATATGCTGCTGTAATATCTCTTATCAAATATCATCTGATATTGATTCAAAAGTTGATTACGACGACATAGTGCTGGTAGCAATACTGAATTAAAGGAGCAAAGTTAATACCTATTCAGAATGTTGCAAAGCTGTAATCTTTGTACTTGTATCTACTAGTAAAATGGTTTGTATTAGAACATACTTTGTAGTAAATTCTCGTAACATGCATTCCACTGCTGTGTTTGTATTGGGATTAAGTGTGCACTAAAGCTGAGCTCAAGCCTTTTACAAACGATATAGTCACCATTATCTTTGAACATGGACTAGATGCTTCTGTTCACGTTTGTATAAAGTTTACAAATGGGTTTCTTAAAAGAAACTTTCATGGTACAATATTTTATTTTATTTATCAACTAAAAAGATTGAAAGAGAAAAGGTTTAAAAAGGAAGAAATTCATTTACTTGTAAAATCGTATTTTATTTGAACTACGAACTATTCGGCGATACTAGTTTAATAATTAACATAGATGCGGTAGTTTATACGAAATTGCGATCAAAAATGATTTGTTTTACAGTGGTAGTTATTTTTGTACTTAATTAATTTTATCAATTAGGTTGAATCATATAAATCTTGTATTTTATTCATCTAGATAAAAAAGCTAACAACAAAAATATAAAATCATATCAAACTTAAAAATTAATCAATGCTAGAGCAAGGGAGGAAGCGCTACAATTTAATCTAGGGATGCAGAAGTAATAATTGTCAAAGTTAATTATCTAAATATATTCTGTACATTACCTGACACTAACAAGCGGAGATGGCAGCTCGAAGAATATTAAACCAGGTTGGAGTTGTAAACATGATTTTAGTATGCGGGTCCTGCTATAGGGGCTCGATGCATCAGCCTTCACAAGGGGTTAAATTGTGAAAGCATTAATCCTCGATCATTCTAGATTATTATAGCTTCCAAGGATTTTCAGCGTGGTAGGTATACTTTAATATTAAAAATGCGATGTTTCCTTACTGGTTCCAGTAGATTGCAACAAAGATGTCGAATATGTCAACATTTTTATTACCCATGTTGAAATTGGAAGGAAACGCTATATACACTAGGTATAGGCACTAGGTATTTCACTCAGTATTTTCCATAGGATTATATGGAAGACTGGAAGTTATATCCACTTTTCGTATTTATTTATACGGATTGGGATGAGAGGGCGAAATAATATAAGTAATATCTAAAATCAATTATTTTATTTAAAAAATCATACAGTTACATTAGCATACTTTGCGCAGATAATTACAAATGTACTGTCGCACTCAGAGTCGCTAATCATTACTTGAGGAACTCCTTAATAATAGATTCCATAATAATAAGTTCCTTATGTACTGATTAAGCGATTCTGAGTGCGGCAGTTAGACTGTATTTGTACCTTCTATACTATACTATTTATTTTACTTACAAAACTACGTGAAAATTTGGTAACTAATAACAATAATTCAAATGTGTGGCTATAAAACTTTTCATTTGCTAACGATGCACATCCCGATAACAATGTCACAAACGAGTTGGGACACAAAGGCATTGCTTGCTTTACGAGTATTCTGACAATTGCGCTTGAAGAAACTTGTAAAGTTACGAGTGTATATCGGTTACTGTTACCGCAATTCTGTCGATTTATGGTTATGTCGAGCATTCATAACGAATAATCAATATCCAGATAGCTTTGTAACGTTTCCTTTGACACTTTGTTTCATGAACACATAAGTATCTATACTATAGTTCAAAGTAGATTGTAAATAAATGAATTTTGTCATTTTGCATTGTTACCATGGATAACATTTATACAAAACAGCACTGAATGGTTTAATTATAATACAGGTATTTACTATTTGTCGGAATAAATCCCGCCTTTTTGTTTAGATTCTTGTGCAAATATCCATCATGGTATAAACCTGCAAGAGGACGAAACTCAGATGTCGGATGAGATTTTCTTGAGGAAAAACTCTGCCATCGATCATTGTAAGCAAGCGGTGACTCATTATTTGTATTAGAACTCGTTGTTATCGATAACTTATCTGCTACTGGACTGTACCATGGGTTTGCGTATGAATAACCTCTAAATGAAGGAGGAGCAGTAAAAGGGGGATAGCCATTGAAATATGTATTAGACTGTTCATTTTTATTACTCAAACTTTCATATCTGTTTTGATTTTCTAGTCTAAAGGTTTGATTTTTTTCTTTGAGTGGTAATGTTAAATTGTTTTGAATTAACGGCGCAAGCGATGTCAAATTAATCATAAGTGGTGAAATTGTAACAGATAATGTACTTATATTGTCGTTTTTATATATTACGGTTGGATATGGACCGGGTACCTGAGTAGTAGCATTAAAATTTTCCACCTCCGTATTAGTTATATCAGTAATCGGTGTTACAGTTTCGTAATCTGTTTCAGTAGTTTTTATAGTAGTAAAATCTGTATCGTTAGTTATAATTTGTCTGAACGTATCGTAGTCTTCACTATTCGACAGGTTTGTTCTAACCACTAAATCCGAGTTCCCTATAATATCAATTTTAGAAGTGTCTTTAGGTTCAGATGTATGTTCAACTTCAGTTATGTTTGATATAAGTTTTGACGGTGATATAATTTGATAAGTACCGCCATTTTCTTGATAGTTATCACCTGCACTTGATTTTTGCACGTTTACACTCTGTTGTTGATTCACTGATGGTAATATCACTACAGGTGACAAAATAAACGGAGGTAATTGATATGCAAAGTTTTGGCCAATTTTGTAACCGTGAAGATATCCTAGTAGCGGGAACAGGTGTCGATTTTCTCTTTCCTTTGGTAAGCAATTTGCATAATTAGCAAAGAACACTGGAAAAATTATAACGTATAGTACAAACAAACGTGAACTTAAAACTTTACAAAACTTGGAATAAACTGAATCACAATAAAAAGTTAAACACGAAATTTTTATGTGACAACCGTTCACAAGCATTTTGCACTTTTCAATGAAGCACCGGAAAATACCAGTCTAATATGCGTTATCATTGGAGAGGTGTAATGCCACAGAGTCGCAACAATATAATATATAGAATCCCCATTTTCTGTGAATATAAAGAGAATGTTCGTAAAAGTTTTAAAGCAAGTTCTAAGTATCATAAAATTCATTTTTGAGAATTATTATGTAATTGCAATCATTATTTTAAGGGCAATAAAGTTAAGTACTTTAGTAGATTGTCTACTTTCTTATTATTGTCTTCGTTTATATTTTGTAACAACAAAACTGCAAATATTATGTACCATTATTTATCGTATAATATCACAAACCTATATAAGGTTACATTGTTGCATACAACCGACTTTTCATACCCTATAATAAACGTAACAGTTTTGTGCTTGAGTAAAGAGAAAACAATACCAAATGCTTATCGAAATGCGGGCGTGGGCTAGTGTTACTTATCTTGAAAGTTATTATACGTAATATTTGTTTAAACACAGGGTAAAAGCAAGTACCTATCTTAACGCTTAGTAAAACACCTTTTGTACATATCCTTCTTCTTTATTTTATTTCATGTCTCATTGTCTTTGTTTTTCGTGTGTGGTGCAAATAAAAAGTTAAATAATAATAGGTACATAGTAAAGCAATGTGTATATTAAACATCCAAGCTATCTCTTGGAGACTAATTTATCTTACTTTATTTCAAAGAAGCATCAGGTGTAGCCAATAGATTTGAAATAAGTAAACAACGGGAAGAGAAAGAACGATGACAGGTGAAAAGCATCCATTATTACAACGAAATACGTTCCCTTACATTTCTTTGTCTTATAGGAAATATCATTTCTAAAATATTATAACGCCCATGGGGCGGTACAATAGACAGTTCACTACAAAGCTTTTTCCTTTTATTCTTATGCAAATATTATGTAATAATACTTATACCTACCTTGAATTTGTGTTGTTTGAAATACAACGGACTGTTTAATAGTGAAAGTGACATAATATTTCCAATATTAAGGTACGTTTGAACAATAATTTGGTTTTGTTATATTCATTTCTCGGGTAAAATAATTTGCTATTGATACATATTGTACAATATGATTTTTGTAAGAGTAACTATGTATAAGTATTATTAAATTGAAGAACTAATTGTTTAGTGTACCTACTTTAACATAATATCGCAAAGAAATCAAGGCTTACATCATCATGATTTCAATTGGCCGTAGTCCACCACGCTGGCCAAGAGCGGAATGGAATTTTCACCTGGTTTTCTCATGTCTAAAAAAAAAAATATTCCGACGAATTGAGAACCTCATCCTTTTTTTGAAGTCGGTTAAAAATAGCGTTTATGGTGGTGATACGTAACAAACGTTAGAAAATAAAAACATTTCAAATTATTTACTAATAAATTAAATTTATTATGATAAATGCTTACAAATAAAACATATAATAATATATACAATTTCTTAAAAAATCTTTAAAATCTAAATTAAAAACTAAATTATTTAAATTATTATTTTCAAATTATTTTGTTCGTAGGAAAATTTTAATATCATGAAATTTTAATATTTTGCAACAGAATGTGCAATAAATTTGCAATTTCATAATTTTAATTTCGTTATAATCTCAACACTTTAAAACTAAACGAATCACCATGTAATTAAAATTGTTACAATATAACTATTTAATTCTTCGGGCTTCCGTAGCAAAATTATTAACGACGAACTTATGTTTCTGGGTTTATTTACTTGTTCTTTACGTGGTGTGCATCTAATCGCTTACTTTTAAGAAAACAATATTAAGTAATTCCTCACGAAATATTTTTAAACAAACATCTTAACATAAATATATTTCATGCAAACTTACAATAAACTACACAAAAGATTTCCGAATTTTATTCAAATGTTTATTTTAAGAGCTTGGTCTTAAACAGCTACTTACTCGTACATCGCTCTAACGTTGTGGAAATCCTATCATTGTTACTTTAACCAACAAAAAAAACGTTTCCTATCAAGTACAAAACCTTTCGTACGAGAGGCTGAGTTGTCAGTTTCTTTTAAAACACTTACATCCTATACCAAAAATAGGTATTATTGTCCGATAAATATGGTATCAGTTGAGCAGCCCTAGCATAATCAGTGTGACAAAGATTTCTCGCTGTGCAGCCAGTAGGGCCTACGCGGCATACTTAATCCAGAAAAAAACTATCAATTTCTTACTAAAATAGGTTGCTACCTATTTTAGTAAGAAATTGATAGTTTTTTACAATACTCTGTAACAAGAAACTACGATACTTAGGTACTTTAAGTATATCTGAGTCCGAAATCTTAATCCCATAAGAAAATAGTTCGTGTTCCAGAAACTAGGTACTAGTAGATTAATAAATATAATTATTTAATTCTATCTATAATTGAAGTCATTTGTATGCGGTAACAAGTTTAATAGGTTGGATCAAAGAAGGTGCCTAGTGGCTTCAGGTGCAATTTAGGATACGATACAACTATTAATCCCTAAGGATTTCGTTGTTAACAGTGACCCTCTCCGGCTATATTTCTTGGTAGATACACCTAAGTCCCGATGCAATTATCTCTGTATTAATAGGCATCGATTACGCTCAGTATAATATTTCCTTAAGCTTTGTGGGAGTCAGAAAATAATCTTATCTTATCTTACTAATATTATAAATGCGAAAGTTTGGATGTATGGATGTCGGTATGGATGTATGGATGTATGGATGGATGTTTGTTACTCAATCACGCCCCAACGGCTGAACGGATCTGGATGAAATTTGGCACAGAGATAGATTATAGTCTGGAATAGCACATAGGCTACTTTTTATCCCGGAAAATTAAAGAGTTCCCGCGGGAACCACAAAACCTCGATCCACGCGTACGAAGTCGCGGGCATCAGCTAGTTATTAATATACCGTTTTAATTATGAGTAAGATTTTTAACTGCTTTCCTAGCCCAGTGGTCAGTGTTTTCTTATGAGTAAAAGAATCCGGGTTCGAGTTCCACATGATCAATCTCAAACTCAAACTAAAAGTATATTCGTTCAAAATTAGTACCTACACCGTACACGTCACGTTTACAAAGTATCATCATAGGCCATTTTAGTAATTTCTACAGTAGAGAGAGAATCTTCTCCAATACTAACGTATAACTTTGAACTTTGGACGTAGCTGGTTACAACGCTAAGAAATGCCACGAATCGATTAAGCATCTCGGTGCGATGCCTTGTAGAAACCGATTAGGAGTTTTCAATTAAACTGCCAAACATGGCCATGACCATACCCCATTCAAGTTAGCCCGCTACCATCTTAAACTGCTTCTTACGATTAAGTGATGTCTCTATTTTTCGTGTTGAAAAAACCTCTATCAAGGTATCAAAAGCAACGTTACAAAAACCGATTCAAATATCTGAAAACACGTTGTTTATATACCGAGTGTATTCACATTTCTCATCTGGTGGAGTGCGCGGCGGTAATAAATAACGGTTCATCAATAACCAAGAGCTTCCACGTTCCACCCAAAACTGTTGTCAATATATCAATCTGATACGTATAACTTTTATGCGCTTCGACTTTGAATTCCGGATCTCACATAAGAATTTTCTCATATCTTTCTGTCTGTGTAGACTCATCCCTTCATATCCCTTGTTGCAGTTAAAGTACCATCTGCCTAAATGTTTTGTGCCATGCATAGATCATTTTGACGACCTCCGTAACCTGTGTTCTATTCCATCGCCAGCTGGGCTGGCTGGGCAATAGGTACAAGAATTCATGACTTCCAAATTATGAATGAATGAAAAATTCAAATTAATTAATATTGAAATTTATTTATTGTGGCTGGCCTAGTCTGGTCATTGGCTCCGGGTGTTGACTATAGTTACTACCCTACTGGCAAAACGTGTGGCCAATATTGATATCGTGTGAAGTTAGATGTTAGAAAATAGAAGTGTATTTATAGCTTTTATGAAATCGTAACGGAACACTTTGTACATACAAACGCGGGCATGTGCAGGGTACATGCAAGGTATCATCATCACTACTTTCGAGTTAGTGCATAATGACAGTGTAAAGTGTAGTGCTAAAAGAACACGTGAACAAAGTGTCTAAGTTTATCAAGAAAGACTAAGATGAGTAAATAGAAAATTTCTTAGAACATAAGATAAATTATAAGTTTAGGTTAAAGCAAAAATGCTCATTAGCCAATTAGTTAGGCTAGATCGTAGTTAAATGAGGACCTCGCTGGTACTCAATAATAGGTAAAGGAGAAGAACCACTTTCAGCCTACGGACGTTTACCGCTGAGCACACGCCGCACGCCCCATGCTACGCTACGTACACTACGCTTACGTACCTAAATATTATAGTTGTACGCAGTACTACACGTACTATTACCTATTCAGTCATCAGTGGTACTACTATAGAACTTTCCAACTCTAGCGGCAATAGTTCCTAAACAAGCATGATCTGTCCACTGCCAGCTCAACTTATTGACGGCTTGCGGCGACGGCGACGTCTCTATATTATCAACTCAGTTGTCTAAGGATTTCTCAATTTAGAATCTTTCAGAGAAAAAACTCAAGTATTCTTATCAAAAGCCTCATCTCTCCGAAAAAAAAAGATTATTTAGCAATAAATAATTACTATCACTGCCTTGTCGGACAGCAAGTAAACATTTAGTAAACGGCGATCCCCTTACTATTTCCCACCATACAATGTGTTGAGAAAAGAAATATGACGCAATTTCGGTAATGCTTAGTTGTCGAGCCTCGGGGGAATGAAAAATTCAAGGGCCGGGGAACATTACCGCGCCACGCTGCTAAGAGCGTTTTGTTTCTGGAATATTCTTGCCAGGATGTGACTAATAGTCTCACTTGTAATCCTAGGTGCTTGGGTTTAAGTTTCAGTAACAGATGTATTCACGACGTAAAGAGCTTGTGTAGTTGTATGGTACTTATATTATGTCGTACGTGTACGTAGATTATGTAAGTAGGCATTTGAGGATTTTTTTTTATCCACTACAAGCTAGCCCTTGACTACGATCTCACCTGATGGTAAGTGATGATGCAGTCTAAGATGGTAGCGGGCTAACCTGTAAGGGGCATGGCAGTTATATTAAACCCATACCCCTTCGGTTTCTACACGGCATCGTACCGGAACGCTAAATCGCTTGGCGAAACGTCTTTGCCGGTAGGGTGGTAACTAGCCACGGCCGAAGCCTCCCACCAGGCCAGACCAGGGAAAATTCAGAAATTATAAATTCCCAAATTGACCCTGCCGGGGATCGAACCCAGGACCTCCGCACGTTAAGGCAACAGCGCTACACACTGCGCCACGGAGGTCGTCAAATTATTTATAATTGCAGTAAATTCCACGTAATGTTATTAAGATCTATTTAAGGTTACTGGAACTTGGAAGTCACATACCTAATGAGAAAGTTGAAACTGCAAACTATAAGTAGCAATAAGTAATGATAGTTCCAAATTTAAGCGGGCTCTGTAGTTAAGTTTTCAGTAGCAGCTTACGTACGTAACTTACAATATAACAAACATTTGCAAACTAGAAGTGACTTACAAGACTGTTTATTTTGCGAAAGTTACTCTTGTAAGCGACTTACGTGAGTAAAACTTACAAGTGTAATTGAGGCATAAGAGGTGTGGTAGTTTGTTGCTGTCAAACCTATTCTTCACTCGCGTCATTAGTAAAAGAGTAACGCTACTACCTACGAGAACTTACTAATACAACATTTCAAATTAATAAGCCTTTAGAGAAGATTTACTTTGTTACTTTTGAAACAACTTCACCGTAACCTGAAACGCCATAAAAGTTAGCAAGATAAGAGCTTCGTGATATATGGTGATCATAAATCGAAGTTATCTTCATAAATATCCCTTTGACCCCAGCACGAGATCTCAAATCGATTTTACGTGATGCGGAATTCGATAAGCTTCCGTGTGGATGCGCAAAATATTATTTCAGTTACAGGTAAACATACCTACATGGTGTTAATGAAATCCATAGTCTATACTAATATTATAAATGCTAAAGTTTAGATGCATGGATCTATAGATGGATGGATGGATGTTTATTACTCGGTCACGCCAAAACAGCTGAATGGATCTCGATGAAATTTAGCACAGAAATAGATTATAGTCTGGCACAACACATAGATATACACACATAGATAGAACATATAGATTAACACATAGACTACTTTTTATCCCGGAAAATTGAAGAGTTTCCGCGGGAACCAAAAAGCCTTTATCCATGCGAACAGATCTACTCGCAGGAATATGTTAGGTATAATATTACCTATATTGTGATAGTAACGTTTTTCTATCAGTAAAGTTCTACCAAAATATTTAGGTCTGGTATCCACCAGAGCGGATAAGATTGTATGGTCGGAGATGAACGAATTTTACACCTATCGCACGGTATGTATACTCCATATAAAAGTAGAAGCCGCGGAACTTTTGCTGCGTCTGGTGTTCTCGCTCTTATCAAGATTTTTGTAGTAATTTAATTTTAGCATTTGAAATGCCCTAGCAAGAGAATTTGACCGTAGTTATCCCCCGTGACTAATTTTATTACAGGTACGGTAATCTTCAAGCAATTACAGGTTAATTAAGTGATAATTTTAGGTCAGTTTTGCGTATTTCAGTATTCTAAAGACCGCAGATTTATTCATAGATACCTACCTACAAGAGGCCCCTCGTTTTAAGTTAAGTATTAATAGATACTCGTACTTCGTTAATTTTAAGCCACGGCGAGATATTATAATTATAATCTCTAGATAATTATCAAACAAGATATCAATTATTGAATTATCAAGATTACTAATAAAAAAAGATAAATTGACTGACCGACGTAATTTCATCACGGTTTAAGTTATCTATTATTCTTTCTTATAGCTTAGATTTAATTATCTTTAACGTAAATGATTCGAAACTTTACAACGGAAATTTAGCAACGATAAAATTTCACAAATTCTGTATTTCAGTATACAAACGTACTAAAATTATCGAAATAATATTATGTACTGCGACCAAATGTGTCAATCTAAAGGACCCCTCTTCACGCTTGGCTGTTACTTATACTTACCGAATCCTCAAGTAAAGTGGCTCTACCTTTATCCCGACCTCTTCGTGATGGAGGCAGTGTGACAGGAATCGGAAATGGGATCGAAATGTTTTGTGGTTGTTTGAGTGGGTCCTTAAAGTGCGAATCTGCGCCATAATATTTGTATAAATTCGGTAAGAAGATTTTCTTCACTTTAATTGGTAGGTAAACAATTTTTCATATTGTCAGTTTCGCTTACGGAAATTATAAAAGGGCTCACTTTTATCATAAAATACGCAATGGAAGGCTAAGTTATGAATTTTAACACATTATTTATGGAGTTGTATCTATGCCGAATAGACAATTCAACATGATAGAATCACTTTGGTTGGTATGCAATTTTAACAAAATAATAATATTATCTCGAAAGTAGTAGTAGGAACTCACACAACTTGGTTCCGATAATATTATTCTTCTTTGACCTCACTGAAGGTGATATTTTAAATTTAATCTGATATTTAATAATAGGTATTCTAAAACAGCAACAGACGCGACATTTTAATATTATTATCCGCACCTATCTTATATTACCTATTTATAAACAGTAGGTACCCATAACATTAACGTAGGTATTCTGTGCCCGTAGTATGAGTTCGCCTATCTCAAAAACTTTGATGGATTTCGAGTACCAAAACACTACAAAGTAAAAGTATTACGCTTAGCTTGTAAGTACAATTTAAGAAACTCGACCTTTAAAGTAAGTAATGATGGGTTTTTCCGTATTCATCCTATGACGTCTCACCCCGGTTATAATAGTAAAAGAATAACTATTTTAACAGTTCACATAATATAGTATTAAAATCAAATAATGGTAGCTCACATACCTAATTATACTTTAATTTCGCAAGTCACAAAAACGAGTACCCCGACCATAGCGTTGCCAAATCTAGACTCGAAGAGCAAAGAGACAATAAAGCCTTCTATGTATTTTAATTTTCAGCCTAACAGTTGTATTTCAACTTGCTACTTTAATATAATTATTATCTTGAAATGAAATGACTCATCTAAATAATGATGGAATTTTAATTAAAGGTAAGTTCAGCATAATTCAACAATTTATTACTTCAACCCTTAAAACTTACTATTCGTTGTCGAGAAGTACAAGTCGTACTAAGGATTCAGGCCGCAGGTGAGCTCAATGGATTTCGAAATAAACAAGCAGCAGGATATTAAAGAGGAGCGGAGCCCGATGACAGGTGAATAGCATCCATTATTACGATTTTCCACAAACAAAAGACACTTCCTTTATTTCTTCTGTCTAAAGTTGATCGCACATCACAAGTTAAGCCCGATCGCAGTTTATATTTCAAAACAGACGGTATAATATTATAACCGAATCTTGTATCAATAAATTACAGTTTTTAGGTAAGTCGGTTTTTGGACACACACGGAACAGGTATTCTGTATATTGACACAATTCCATGGATGAAAAACACACATAATATCAACATATATCAACATAACGGACAGCGCAGATCAAAACGTCCGCTTGAAACTTATTTCCCCTGCGATATGAAAATGTCATCAAAACACTTTTTATTCTGTCGCGGTGGTCTGTACAGATCCATATAAACGTAGTGTTTTTCCACCCTAAGAATAAGATACGTACCTAATTAATAGATACGATAATTTCCTAGAGATTCAGAGCCTTAAAAATTACTTTACATTAAAATTATGTCGCTATATTTTGATACTAGTTTATTTGAATTTTCAGCAAGGCTCCTAATTAAAAATGCAAAGCGTTGAGGCGCGTATTTGAGTGTGGTTTATCCAGAACTTACGATCAGCGATCCGCATTTTTATAAAGGAAATATCATTTCAAAAAATAATAATATAACGCTCGCGGGGATGCGATACGCGAGTGGCAGTTTCGCACAAAGCATTTTTCCTCATATTCAGCAGTAAATATGTAAGAACATTACCTCGACTGTGAGATATATTAGAATCGGAATTTTTAATATTAATGTAATAATATTACTAGCCAAATTTCACCGGCTTCGTACGAGAGGTCTTGTATCTATGGTGTAAGTATGACGTTTGTGAAAGTATTTATTATACCTTTATGTAGGAAACATTATATCTATAAGTAAGAAAAGTCATATCAATGTGGCAGCCACAGTCAGTGGTATATACCAGAACTTTAATAACTGAAATTCTTATGAATTTTATGTGAAGACGTTTATTCTGACCTACTCTGAGTTTGGGAAATACGCGCTGTTTTCAGCTATGTTTGATAGTCTGCGGCCCGTATTTTAAATAAACCGTATTCTTAGTCGAATTCCACACTGTCACGAGAGCCACGTTCTGTTGTTAGAGCTTGCTAAATAAAGACAAACACGTATACAGTTTTATGATAAGTTTAGAACAGTAGGTATAACGATATTACCTTATTGCGATTTTTACTGAATGACTGAAAAAATACTTTTTAACGTCTGAACCTTGCCTTAGTCTATGCATTATCTATGAGTTAATCCTTTTGATAGTACAAGTACATATATCACCGTAAGATTGCAAAAACAGTTAGATTGTAATCTACGAACTAACGAATAATAAACTAACGAATCTAGCGAACTTGTAAACTGTCGACAGATTACAATTTAACGCAATATTTTTCGGTAGTTTGTAATCTGTTAGGTAAGTATATTAACCCGATAAAACCTAAGTGCGGCCAGGCCTGATTATTTATGTCGAACCTTAACCTAACCTAAAGATAGAGACAAGAAAACGTAAATACAATGAATATGTCAAAAATTGACACTCAGAACATTGAACGGTTCACAATCTGTCGACCGTTTACAGTTTCGCTAGTTAGATTACAATCTAACGGTTTTTGCAATCTTACGGTGACACACACATCACAATTAATAGACACAAGGTGTGCCTGACATTGTTTTAATTAAACTGGTCCAATACCTATCACTTACAGTAATTTTGTCTCGAAATATTACTTATCGTTGCTGTCAGCTAGAAACATCAATCGTCGCCGAGTTTGACAACGTTTCCTGTGGAAATACGCCACCCTCACACTTAATATTACAGATGTATTATAATATTCACAATATGTAAGCACAAATTGTGAATTGTTTTCGTGAACAAATAAATCATCTATCTATCTATCTATCTATTTGGGGGCGATTCATCTCCCGGTGGCTCTTGCTGGCCTTCCTCTATAAGAACTAGTTAGGCAAATTTGATCAAAATTGTCTGTAATTGAGCTATTATACATAAATTATGATTGCATATCCTCCTTATATCATATATCTCCTTGCTGCGTATAAGTTAATTAAAATATTATTTCTCTTAATTCCACTGTCATACATATTATTTTCTTTGAATATTATTATTAGAATAAGAATGATACTTATTTCTCTTTTTTACACCATACTCCAACACCTCTCAGTGTAGGTATATTATATCAATCTAGAACATTATTAGAAGGTTTATAATTTTATTTATTCATATAAAGTATTTACAACGTGAACGGAATAGCGCGCAGCTTCTATTTTATAAAAACAGAAAATATTCATTGTAATTTTAAAAGTGATATAAAATAAAAGGTACAACGAATAATATGTTAAGTGAATTAAGTGCATAATTAGTGCGAGACCTTTGCCGGGTTATTTGTGTTGTTCAGTACTTTGCAGAGACTGCTTCATAAAGTTACAAAATTATGTTGTTATTATTAAGGTGGCTGGGTTTATTGCAATGAAGTACTTACTTAGTTAGGTTACGTTCAAAGTTACGTTTGATCCTTTTTTTTAAAGTGTTCCGTAACGCACTATAGTTATAATACCTAATAATAGATGATGTCCACGACTTCGTCGGCGTGGATTATAGTTTTTTGATCCCCGCGGGAACTCTTTAATTTTCCTAAATACAAAGTAGCCTATGTCCCTCCCCGGGATCCCTATACCAGATTTTATCAAAATCGATTGAATAGATGGGCCGTGAAAGCGTAGCAGACAGACAGACAGATAGACAGACGGACAGACAGACACACTTTCGCATTTATTATAATATTAGTATGTATATGGATTAACCACCTCATTGTTATCCCAAGAAGACTCCTAACATTATGTGATTAATAGAAAGGGGGCTTCAGAAATATACAACTTCGAATCTCATTTTGCCCACTAATCGCTTTGCAAACGAACATTCTAAGTAAGTTTTTGTTACGAATTGAGCCCTTCGGCGAATAGGTAGTCGTCTAGAATAAGATATCAGGGGTTGAAACTCTTATACGTTGACCCCTTTTTAAAGGTTAATGCGTTGAGTCCCCTTCGTAGCACCTGAATACTAATATAATGTTTACGGCACCGGCGAAGTTTAATATTCTTCAAGCCGCCAACTCCGCTTGTTAGCGACAGGTGTTGTCCGGAATAACTTTAGATAATAAGTACCGAAATATTACCGCTTTATCCGGGATTCAATTGTTTGCTACGTGATATTATGAAATTTTTCGCTTGTTTTTAAATTTTAGCACAGGGACTTTAGCACAGGATTCGCAAGAACTGAAAGAAACGCATTTTCCGTAATTGTGCAGCATTTCCTTGTTTCCGGCGGCCAAATTTTGCTGCTCTTGTGGACTGTTTATGTATAAACAGTCTCCAAAAATGCATGGCCTTGGACATTACAAGTAAAAATAGATAAATTTCGCGAACAATCCTTAGCTTGATTAGTAGCTGATCTTAACCATAAACTTAGACTTAATAATCTGTAGGATTCCGTAACAAAATGTTAATGATCAGCGTGAGTTAGCATCCTGTATACAGTACATGATGCGAACGATCACGCTGCTGCACGAGTCAGCCGCATCAGACGAGCCGAATAAATACTACTGACATCAACAGTGGTTTGTGAAAAATGCCCCTCTTACCCCTCTTGGGGCGCTATGTAGGTGTGCAACCTTCTTAAGGCCCTTAATTGCAAAAAAAGAAAACAACAAAAATTTGTGGCCTCATAAAAAAACCTTAATACAGTGAATGTCGTTTTCTTTTTGAAGGTTTTATTAAAATTATAAAAAGACTCTTGGTGAAAATTAATCTTTCAATTGGCCATTATTTTGCTCCTTTTGTAAAGAATTTTTCGTTAAAAATATTTTGAGCCCATTTAACAAGAGACCTTTATATTTTAATGAATTTGCAAAATAAGTTTATTAAAAACTAGTTTCTTGATACGATTTTTTTTTGTAAAATGGACATCATACAATGTTAATAAATACACAAAATTATATTTATGGTGTTACCAAAAATGAAACATAATTATAGTTATATAATTTGTATTAACTTGTAATAATTATTTAATACTAATTTCCATACAGCATTACGATTTACGCGTCATTCTAATAAACAGCCTAGTTCGCAATTATACAACAATAATATTGTTCAGTTATAGATTATTAGAATGTTAATTAAGCCAACACAACCAATAAATTACAATTTAGCTTAATTGTACCTACATGTACGTAAATGCAGTTCAAAGTATTTTTATCGATAACTTTTTGTTTATCCAGTCGCTTTTGGTTATGTATGTGTTTAAATAAAAGGAAAAACTCGCTGACTGATGTTCATTACAAAGCTCAAGGCACAGGATGCAGACTTAAGATTATGCACGTTATTATTATAAGTATAAATTTAGCTCTCACGCCCTCATACAAAATAAATACATATATTATTATTAATTTATCAATCAATCAATTATCAATACACGTTAGTTCAATCTAGAACGTAGACTCTACTAAGGATTAAAGATTCATTTTCAGAACATCCACTCGAGGGAAGCCGCTTTATTATTGTAAATTGCTTTAAAAGATAACTTAGCCGAAGCTGTAAATGTGCTGAATGGCATTGCAAGTAGTTGTTGAAGTTGCAGCTGCAGGCTACAACACGAAAATAGTCTCGTCTCAAACTCAAGCAGCGATAAGGCATGTGAGCATGACAGAAAACAAGGGGCGCCATACGACTGTAATCTGTAGACTCGGTTGTTTGCCAAGTGTAGTGGCATAGTGTAGGTATTTGATATGATACGTCGTGTTCGGCCAAAAGTGTATAACACTAACTGTTATTGGTACAAATGCAAGTAAATTTGTTAAATATAATATATGAATTAACATTTTGCGTTATGTGCGTAAGGTAGAGGTCAAATTAGTATGTATGTACAGTTTTATATTCGCTTCGTGAATCAACCCATTGTAATGTGCTCATAATACTATCAATAAGACACTATTAAATCAAGCATAGATAGTACCAATAGGTAATTATCGTTAAAGTACTTAAATTATATATTCACGATATTTTATTTTATTATATTCTCTGAGGGATTTGTGAGTCAGGACTGACTCTCAAATTACCTGACTGACGGACTCATCAAAGCACAGTCCAAACTCATGAAAGCTGATATTTTACATAGAACTCCTTTGAAGACAAGGAATTTAGATTTAGTAGAATTTGCGAAATTCCCACATTTGTGAATCAGGCGGCGATTGCTATTAACATCTGTGGTAACATACAGAAGATAAACACTTATTTTTTATCGACATTCAGTACTAAAGTTTGTTCTAATATAAGTTACTTACATTTTATTAATTCTAGCTGCAATCCTCTACAGTTCTTAATACTACAATGTTAATAAACTAGTAGACTTAGAATTAAATAAAGACCATTTGCGTATAGTGTAACGAATAGTTTGCGAGCGTAAGAACATGGCCGGCCGCTAAACTGCACCCTTAATACCAATACAAGCAGCAGTGGAATGCTTGTTTTACAGAATTTACTACAAACTTTGTTCTAATTTAAATTGCTTTGTGTCTGAGAGAATTCTGGCATGCGGAAGCATGCGGAATATTACTACATGCTAGTCTGTTAGTTACAAATTGTATTAAATTTTTGAAATTGATATATTGAAATACAAAGCAGATCTACCTGCAGAGATAATATATTTCTTCTTCTTCTCGCTTCGATTTCTCAATTTTGAGTATCATGACTCACTCATGGCTATTTTTCTATTAGAAGCTTTTTGAGCTACGTTCACAGGGTCCTTTACTCTCTGATCTTACCAGAGACAAGTAATAAAATTAAAATTAAAAAAAAAACCCACGATGCATTGTAGAGCTCCCTTCTGACTTATTACCTCGAAACAATAGTAAAAAATTTTTGCAAGTCAGGTATACATAATATCTAAAGCAAAAAACCGGTCAAGTGCGTTTCGGGCCACGTATACGTTGGTCGACTAATTCTCAAAAACTTGTAAAGTCTGTGATAGCTGTTATCCTTTTAACTTCGTGATAAATATACTACATACTTCTATGAATTTTATCACATATCCAAAACAACCGTTAAGCTGGTAAGTACTGGTGCTGGTGCTTGGGGACGACACTGAACTCTAACAAAAATTAGCACTTTAAAGCATTATATTTCGCAAACAGATCCGTTCAGTATCGAAAAAAAAATTTCCACGATCGAAATATTTTTGAACATTTCCAATAACCCCGCACAATACACGAGAAAAAAAAGTCACCCCTACTTTACTAGGGGGTAATCTAAAAAGATTTGTGATTCATAAGTGCATCCATGCCAAATTACAGCTGTTTAGTAATAATAGTCTCTGAGCTAAGTCGCGGACGGACATACGGACAGATGGACATGGCGAAACTATAACGGCTCCTAGTTGACTACGGGACACTAAAAACCTCATTATTAATCCAGTAGTTTTTTGGAAAATAGTAACAATTATTATGCATAAATTATAAAAGAAACAAATAGGTAGGTAAATAAACAAACATGCAAACGTTTACAATCTTCGTTGCGTAAGTAATTAATGCCGGTCAAAAGACTACGGAACCCTCCCTTAGGAGTGTTAAAAACCTGTTTTTTTAATGTCGATAAAAAATACAACGCATTTTAGAAAAGTCAAACATTTACTGCATTTTTTTAAATATAAAAAAATAAAATCGCAAACCACACATTAGTGGTTTCAATATGAAATCATAGATGGCGCTAGTAGTAGTTTTCGTGGCGCTATCAATTGGCAACTTTTAAAGGTATAATATTTTGTTATTAGGTAATTCTAGATACCTTAACTACTAAAAAAAAATTAGGGCTGTTAATGGTTTTCTCTGAGCTTTTGTTCGAAGTCATTGTTTGTTTATTGTTTGTTTCCAAGTCTCGATTGAATTGTTGCAGTATTAGTATCTCGATTAGTTCTACATTCTTGATATTGTGGTTAAGTCTGTCTGATTCGATTGAATTTCCGTTTGGTCGTTATAATTATTCTTAAACTAGATGATTCCCGCGACTTCGTCGGCGTGGACTAAGATTTTTGATTCCCGCGGGAACTCTTTAATTTTCCGGGATAAAAAGTAGCCTATGTCCTTTCCCGGGATACCATCTACCCCTGTACCAAATTTCAGCAAAATCGGTTGAAAAGATGGGCCGGGAAAGCGTAGCAGACAGACAGACAGACAGACAGACAGACAGACAGAAACACTTTCGCATTTATAATATTTTTCCGGGATAAAAAGTAGCCTATGTCCTTTCCCGGGATACCATCTACCCCTGTACCAAATTTCAGCAAAATCGGTTGAAAAGATGGGCCGGGAAAGCGTAGCAGACAGACAGACAGACAGACAGACAGACAGACAGAAACACTTTCGCATTTATAATATTAGTATGGAAGTATGGATTCTTGTTTGATTCAATTAGGTTGTAAAAAAATTGTTTCTTTCGCGGTTATGTCATTATTACCAAATTTTATTACGTAATGAAGAATATGTCAATGTTTTACGAATTAGCTATTACTCGTAGTGATTTCATGTGGTGATAACCCTCACCTCACGTATCGAACTGCTAGGTAGGTAATAGGTACACCGTACACTTAGGGGGCAGTTGTAAATAAATAACTCATAAAATATTGTATTGTATTCTACGTTATGGTTAAATTGTGTACTTACATGTAAATAATATTAAATTTAGTTATTAGGAGTAACTATAATTTTATGATTTATTGTTATAAGTGGTAAGGTGCTAGCTGATGCGTCGGTAGATACCTACTTGCACTTAATCTAAATATAAGCATACGCATACTTTAATATTATTATTTTATTTTAGTCGTAGTAAAAAGATTACTGTAACTTACTAACGTACATATCCTCAGTGCGAGTGTTTCGGGTTTCGGGGATTTTCTTAGTAGAATATTTAAATTTAAAAACTAAGTTAATAACGCTTACCATTTGATGATGATGTCATGCATCAAGATCGCTCAAAAGCAACTGAAAAAGATCAGCTTCGTTACTAAGAACCACAGGTTAAAGAAAGATTACACCCGCGGATAAAACTAAAACTGGCTTTGAATGCTTCTCGCATGGCTGCTTCCCGAAGACTAGAAAATGAAAAACAGCACACATCTCGGGACGCGGAGAGCGCTACGCGCATGGCTGCTCTACGAAATCTAGAGAGCGAGGAACAGCACCAGGCTCGAATCACTGAAAACGCTGCACGTATTTCTGTTTCACGAAGCCTAGAGAACGAGGAACAGCGCCAAGCTCGAGTTGCAGAAAGCGCTGTACGTATTTCTGCTTCTAAAGGCCTAGAAAATGAGGAACAGCATCAGGCTTGAGTTGCAGAAAGCACTACACGCATGGCTGCTTTACGAAACCTAGAGAGTGAAGAACAGCGCCAGGCTCGAATTGCACTGCACGTATTGCTTCTTCTAGAAGCCTCGAAAATTAAGAACAGCACCGGGCTTGAATCGTAGAAAGCGCTGTGCGCATAGCTGTTTCACGAAGCCTAGAGGGCGAGGAACTGCGCCAGACTCGAATCAAAGAAAGCGCTGCACGCATGGCTGCTTCACGAAGCCTAGAGAGCGAGGAACAGTGCCAGGCTCGAAGTGCAGAAAGCGTTGCGCGCATAGCTGTTTCTCGAAGCCTAGAGAGCGAGGAATAGCGCCAGGCTCGAGTTGCAGAAAGCGCTGCACGCATAGCTGTTTCACGAAGCCTAGAGGGCAAGGAACAGCGCCATACTCGAGTTGCAGAAAGCGCTGCACGCATGGCTGCTTCACAAAGCCTAGAGAGCGAGGAACATCGCCAGGGTCGAGTAGCAGAAAGCGCAGCGCGCATGTCTGCTTTACGAAACTTAGAAAGCGAGGAACAGCGCCAGGATCGATTCGAAGAAAACGCTGCACGTATGACTGTTTCACGAAGCCAAGAAGATAATGGCAGCCATAAGAAAGATTACAAAAACAAAA
Source organism: Erebia aethiops (assembly GCA_923060345.2). Taxonomy (NCBI): domain Eukaryota; kingdom Metazoa; phylum Arthropoda; class Insecta; order Lepidoptera; family Nymphalidae; genus Erebia; species Erebia aethiops. The sequence goes on along the minus strand of OV281083.1, from coordinate 9,438,460 downwards.
ATCTTCACGACAATCAAAGCGACGTAATGAATTAGTTGAAAACCGACAAACTCGTTTAGAAAACCAACAAAGATATAATATAAATTATTCCGATAAATGTCGACTATTTGAAGTAGGGATAAATAATTTTGCTGATAACATTTGTAATATTTGCCGTAAACTCTTAAACAAAGCTCAAACAACATCCATCGATGTTCAAGTATTTACAGTAGCAAACATACTTCCGCAGTAGTTGAAATCTATATGTTCACGCATTCTAATATTCAACAGATGTGCTTCTTTTGTACGAAAAGGAAGAACCCCCACGCAAGCTTATTGGAATAATATGTTCTCGGATGATATTCCGGAGAGGCAACGGCAGTTTTCTGTAAACCTTGAATTTCCTTTTAGAAATTTATTTCCTAGAAAGTTAATTCTAAATAATCCATTGTACCAAAATGTGTAAGTGGATTACTCAAATGTTTATTTTGACATTCAGGTCGTTTTTCAAATTTCTGGAGAAAATGTTCTTCAAAATGAACACAATGATACCAACTTAATAAATTGACAAAAACACGTGGTTTTACGGACATTGGAAACAGGCGCGAAATTTTTATATAGAGGATCCTTTCATCAAGGCCATACTAAATTTTCTTTTGAAAGTCGCGGCAAACAGTGCACTGCTGCAGCAGCTGTTGCTATTGCAGTAAATAAAATAGCTGCAATAAATTCCTGGGACGTTAGACGTCATTGACACTGTATTAATTGTAGGTGACCAAATACGTAAAGTTGTAAACGCCTTTAACTCCCTCCCATGGCCTACTATAAGGGAAGCACTGACTCACCATAACGTACCTCCATACCTGCGCATCATGGTCGGAGCATACCTACACGACAGGTCAATCCAATACACAGGGCAGGATGGACTTACTCACAGGAGGGAAGTTAGCTGCGGAGTTCCACAGGGCTCCGTTTTGGGACCCCTTCTGTGGAACGTGGCTTACGACGCAGTTCTCCGGGTTACTGTCCCAGCTGGTATCACTATAGTGTGTTATGCGGACGACACTTTGGTGCTAGCTGAAGGCAATTCCTTCGCGGAGACATCAAGGCTCGCAGAGGTCGGCGTAGGGTGCGTAGTGGACAAAATTAACCAACTCGGGCTTAGAGTAGCACCTCATAAAACGGAAGCACTTTGGTTCCATGGGTTGCCTAGGCGACTCGAACCACCCAGTTCGACGATCCGCGTCGGTGATGTAGAGGTCCAGGTGGGAAAACATCTCAAATATCTTGGCCTCACCCTGGACGGCCGATGGGGATTCGAGGAACATATCGAGCGCCTGGTTCCCAGAATCCAAAAAGTTGCTGGGGCAATGCACGGCCTGCTGCCTAACCTGGGAGGGCCACAGGAAGGGGTCCGTCGACTTTACGCCGGCGTTATTCGATCGATAGCCCTCTACGGGGCGCCTGTATGGTCGCATAGGATCTCCGGTGTTCAGCGTCTCAGGGCGAAGCTGCATAGCGTCCAGCGCAAAGTGGCTATTCGGGTTGCTAGAGGATATCGCACGATATCGTTTGAGGCGGCGACTGTTCTGGCTCGAATTCCACCTTTAGAAATACTGGCGGAAATGGACGCTAGCGTATATAACCAAACCCGCGCGGCATGCCTGAACTTGGACGGACGAGATATCGGAGCCTTGCGTCGGGAAGCGCACCGACAGGCACTTGTAAATTGGCGTAAACGCTTGGAAGAAGCAAGGAATGCACGCCAGCGCACTGTCGGGGCCATTCTGCCAAATTTTGAGGCCTGGCTGGGGAGGGGCTATGGCAACGTAACCTTCCGACTGACACAGGTGCTTACCGGACACGGCTGTTTCGGTGAGTACCTGTGCCGGATCGGTCGGGAAGCAACACCACGGTGTCACCATTGTGGCAATGATTGCGACTCCGCACAGCACACACTCGAGGAGTGCTCTGCTTGGGAGCCTGAGCGCCGCGTATTAGTCAGCCACGTGGGTAGTGACCTGTCGCTGCCAGCTGTTATAGCAGCAATGCTGGCGAAGAAGGAATCCTGGAGGGCAGTGGTCTCCTTCTGTGACCTTGTCATGTCCAAGAAGGAGACCGCTGAGCGAGACCGAGACCGAACCGATCCCGCTCGGAGACGGAGGCATCAGGGTGGCACTGACCAGCGCCCTGGTCCATCAGTACATTAATCCCGGGTGAGGGACCTAGGGGTTGCGAGCGGCTGGAATGGGGACCCCGGTCGTTCTTTTTCCATCTATGTGCAACCCTGGGAACCGTTACATCTCCAAGGACGAGCCCAATAGGCGTCGTACAAGCGAAGTTCCGGCGTATGTTCTTGAGAGTTCCCGGAGCTTCTCATTAGTGCAGAGGGTGGCCACCGGGGGGGTTTTAGTGGGTAGAAATCCCACATAACCTGATCTCTTTCCCCGGAGATCGGGTATCTCAAGGAGATTTCCCCCCCGTCAACAAAAAAAAAAAAAAAAAGGTGACCAAATACGAGTATATACACAAAGTATCACCACCCGCAACATTCCATATATTTCAGAGCTGAACTCAGAATATCTCAGAACGCAAGAGCTAACTATTGAATAATTAACTAATTAACTATTGAAAACGAAGAACAAACTATTAACGGTCATTTAACTGAAGATAATTCTGCCCTCGATTTTCTGAATCTTAAAAATGGTATTGTATTATTTTTTCAAGATCATGAGACAGGAATTTTCACATGTAATAACATATCTGTTACAATTTTTAAGGATAGTGGTTCTTATTATTTATTTGACTCACATTCTCGTGGTGCTAAGGGGTGTCAAGCACATAATGGTACAAGCTGTGTGATCAAATTTCAATGCATAGACACATTATATAATTTGGTTAAGTTGTCATACCACTATCTAAAAGCATTCTGGTAACCAGTATACCATAACAGGAATATCGGTGAATTCGCAACATCTAAGTACACAGCAGAATGAGCTCAAAAGTAGAAGTCAAAATAAGCAACATTTAAAAATAAGCCAAGGCCAGATATTATTTGTGATATGCAAGATTCTAACCATATTTTTGCAAATAATCTTGTTCAACATGAACTAAAACGTAGTCATAATAATGATTTGTCAATAAAACGCGGTTTTGTGGGACATTGGGAATAGGCGAGAAATTCTCAGAGGATCTTTTCATCAAAGACATCCTAAATTTTCTCTTGAAAGTCGCGGAAACAATGCACTGCAGCAGCGGCTGTTGCTATTGCGGTAAATAAAATAACTGCACTAAACAACTGGGACTTCAGTGTCCTTGACACTGTGTTAATTGTTGGAGACCGATTATACACACAAAGTATCATTACGCGTAAAACTTCAGATATCACTTTAGAACAAAATTTTGAATACCTATACCGCAAAAGCTTAAGAATGAGTTTGAAGTATTTTCACCACTTTGTTTTTTGGCTATTGAAAATGAAGAACAAACTATTAACGAACATTTAACTGAAGATAATTCTGCCCTCGGTTTTCCAAATCTCAAAAACGCTATTGCATTATTTTTTCAAGATCATGAGACAGGAATTTTAACATGCAATAACATATCTGTCACAATTTTCAAGGAAAAAGACTCTTTTTATTTATTTGACTCACATTCTCGAGGAGCTAAGGGGCGTCAAGCACAAAATGGTACGAGTTGTGTAATCAAATTTCAATGCATAGAGACATTACATAATTTGCTTAAGTCAGTCATACCTCTATCTAAAAGCAGTCTTGGTAACCAGTATACCATAACTGAAATATCGGTGGATTTGCTACATCAAAATCAGTCCCAAATTGCAAGTCAAAACGAGCAACATTTTAAGAAATACCTAAGCCCAGAAATAAATTTATTTGAAAGAACTAATTTGAAAGATGATGATCTTATATTGGAAACATCTATATTGCGAATGGTTGATGATCCTATACCAACTATTAACACTGTTTTAGCCGCGACAATGCAATCACACCGCTAGACTACTGTCAAGCCAGAGTAACGAGTGCGAACCCTAGATTTCAAAGAAATGATTATTTATTTTACTCACTGTTGGTAATTATGGAATTTTATAGAGCACATCAAAATGTTGGAGTTGTCTTGAGAATGCGTCAAGGAGACGAAAAGTCTGGTGGTTTAGTGGAAAATATTCATCAGAAAAAATTCAGAAATTTGCGAGGTTGCAATGCCTTCTGGCAACGAGAATCGAGTGATCTTTTAGCTATGGTAAGAAATCTTGGTGCACCCACGTGGCTTCTTACATCTAGCTGCAACGATTTAAACTGGCCTGACATTTTGAAAGCACTTTTAATTGCAACTGGGCGTTGTAGTGAAAAGGTAGAAAATTTGTCTTTTGAGGAAAAAAGGCGTCTTGTAGAAGATCATCCAGTTGCTCTTTCGAGACAGTAAATGGTACGAGTGAATGCTTTATAAAGACATTTAAAGTCTGATGATGAAGTTTTGGGTGGCAAGCTGCAAGATTACTGGTACAGAATAGAGTTCCAAAATAGGGGCAGCCCTCATCTATACATGCTTTGTTGGATTTAGAACGCGCCATCATTTGAAACAAGATAAGGTATAACTATGATAGAAAACGTAGTGTCATGTTCATTAAATACGGGCGATGAAGAATTAGACGATTTGGTTCAGCAAGTACAGGTCCATAGACATTCAGACACTTGTTATAAAAATCGACAAGATCGTCATTGTCGATTTGAGTTTCCACGGACCGTCAGTGCAAGTACAACAATACTTGGTCCTAAAGAGTGTATACGAAATAAAGGAAAGTTTTGTGTTTTAAAAAGAACAATCTCTGAAGTCAATGTGAATAACTATAATCCTCGCCTACTGAAACTGTGGAAAGGTAACACAGACATTCAGCCATGTGGGAATGTAACTGCAGCCGCGTTTTATATGGCAAAATATACCACTAAGCAAGAAACGCTTTAAGAAACGAAAACCAGCAATTTAATAAATCTTTATTACCTATTTACTATTTATTTAGTACTCACACCTTATCTAAGAACAATTTATCAAATTAACTTGTAGTACCTTATACGGTATACCTATGTACTCTACTGAATTTAAAATGAAGTGTGGTCCATCGCCACCTCCTTAGCCTGTGCCACTGCATAATAGGCATGTACCTACCATACCACAACGCTGATTTTCAGTGTCTTCATAATTAAATAAATCTTAGGACTATTTCAGTAGAAGTGGTTTACAATATGTATTATGTTCTTAAGTGCCATTTCGATTACCTTATTTAGATTTCCGTGGTGAAACATAATCTAAGCTCACCACCGCAGGCTGTACTTTTCTATTTTTTAGAAGGGGAGCCGCGCTCACACTCTGTGTTATTACATGATTTATTTTCAGAGAGCACTCAACGTATGCCTGCAAATTCAGATTTATGATTCTTTTTATTGCGAATTTATTTTGTCGCAAACGATAATTTTGCACCAACAAATACTTTACATTATACAGTCAACTTATCCGATACCAACTTACTAATATTAATACGATAGGAAAACTTAATTACTCCTCTATTTTAACAGAATAATCCTAGTTACTTACTAATATTATAAATGCGAAAGTGTGTTATTTTGTCGGTTTGTCCTTCAATTACGCCGCAACCGAGCAACATAACGACGTGAATTTTGCATGGGTATAGTCGAGGACCTGGAGAATGACATAGGCTACTTTTTAAAAATTAAGGAGTTCCCGTGGGAGTTGTAAAAATTATTCCATGCGGACGAAGTTGCTTACCTACATAATAATAAATAGTGTTAGTCGACCGCTCAGCGCGCCGAGCAACAATTGTTGATGTTACTATTCCACATGATGATAACCTGGTGAAAGCAGAAAAGGAAAAAGTATCGAAATACTCACCTTGTACAGTACCTTGCTCACGAGATTACCGCCATGTGGAGTGTTGACTCAACGATTGCTGTACCGATGGTTGTATCAGTTAATGGTCTTATTGCGAAAAGTTTCGATCAATTGTTGGATTAAGGGTCGGGTACAGAAGGCGGTTATCCTTGAGACGGCACGAATTGTGAGGAAGTTCCTCTCTCTGGAGCCCTGACCACCGGCTGCTTGGGTCTTTAAGACCCCGCAGTGGGTGGAAGTTTTATAAGGTTATTTTTAAATGTGTTTTGTATAGTATTTTATATATTTATGTAAAACGTGTTTAGAAATAATTTTATAAATTTGTACAAATAAATGAGAGATAATAATAATAATTTAATACTATATATTATTACGAATTCGTAAAACGGTTTAGGTATTTACAACCCTAATGCATAAACATTAAATTCATACCCAAAATCTACCTGTCAACAGCTGTGTATCAAAGGAACAAAGTTTCTTGGTAGCATATTCTATTAAATTGTACCTACATAGACTTAGTGCGTGTTTGAATATTTCGATAAAGTTAGTAGATTTCGACTATCAAAATAACAAACCTACTTTCAAGTCATGATAAAATTGACTTAAACCCTTGTTCGAGGAATTTATTTTGGAATCACATTGGTTTGATTTTATGCATCGAGAGCCCAAGCCAAAACATTTTAAAAGAAAAATCTAAAATACTTTATGCTACCGAATTAAATATTACCTTGATGTCCACTTCACTCTAAGTTAATAGTATTTCGGTTTTCGAGATGTGTACGAAGTCGTACTAAGGATAGTGAATGTCTCCTAGGCGGCGTATTTGCAAAGTTTCGTATAAACATCTCGGTGGAAAGGTAAGCAAGTTTAGTTCATCTCATTTTAACACTCCAAGGAGACGTAAGGACAAACTTCTAGCGTCGTCTAATTAAGAAATAACTTCAGTTTATTCATTTTAATGACATTCAAACCTTAAGTATAAGGTAGGTAAAGTTTTAGTTTGCATTTCATTTCCATGAAATATTAACTTCGATTAACTGTGTAAATGAAATAACTTCAATATACACCATAGCCCGAGATCCCGCTGCATGATTGCTACATGAATCAAGTACGTGATCAAAAACTAATTTCTATGTATTATTATTTATTACAAATGGGGGAATTTGCTTTTGCATTTGCTCGCGCTAAACGCGAGCTAGAGTAGGTACAAGTGGTGCCATTTAGGTGGCAACAAGTAAACTAAATTACTAAGACACAAACAATTATTTTAATTAAAAATACTATTCTATGAAAGGACCCATCTATTACATATGTATCTAATATTATACTCGTATATTGATAGGTATCTAATATATACCCATCTAATATATCGATGATTAGGATTTAGGACTGCATGCCGTTTTGCATGTCTGCATGTCAGTTTTTCTGCAGTTGGCATAACTGCATTTGAACTGCTATAGAACTACACAGCAGCTTGTTCATTTCCAGTAATACCAATGGAAAAAAAAGTAATCTGTGGCACATCTTTTAAAATAAAGTTTTTGGAGTTTACCTGTTTTTCATATATAAGACCTAAAATTTTTTACCATACCATTACGATTTTTCCATGGTAACACTAATTGTTTATGTTTCCATGACTATGTAATGTATTTTGATGAATATTTAAAATTATATAATTAATATAAATAAATGTATCAAGCATGCTTTCAGTAATATAAAAAATGCGTTCATATACCCTCATTTACTAATCTGTTACATATGTATATTTTATATAATCATTCGTAAAGAGTAAACTCCGGTCGTGCGTTTGTGTGTGTGTATGTGTGTGTGTGCTGACACACACAATTTTTTTTCTTACAGCACGGTGACTGATAGCATTGCCACCAGCTTGTATGATGTGCCTCAATACAAAACGTATTGAAGTAAAGTTGCATTCGCATTGCAACATGTCACCGACCAAAATTCAGTGATCGATATTTGAGTGGAATTCATTATTCATCAACATTGACATTATTAATCAGTATGATATCTTTATTGTCGTGATACCAACGTATTGTGACAACGTTAATTACGAGGTTGCACTATCGGAATAGTAGATGCTTGCATTAGATAACATGATTATTCTCAATAGCAGCAATTAATCACAATTATGGACAGTTCTTATTTTAAATAATTCAATCAAAATTAAATTTTAATAATTGTATTAATGACTCTACGATATCTTATACATATAACGTTAACTAATCCCTGAGAATTGGATAGTCCTATAATATTATGCGGTATTCTTTTTTTACTAGACCAATGTCTTATTTAATGTTTATTACCTCACACAATTGCCTATAACTTCGAAATTAAGTCTTTACTAAGAAATACACAAGGCTGAAAAGTCTTAAAAAAAGGGCTAGACCTTTATTTATAAAGAGACATTCCGTGCGTAGTGTATTATGTACCTACCTTTAAAAGTACCATGTCATGGATCCGACGTCATACATACCATATGACATGACAATGTCAAATAAATTTTTTGCATTATTGTATGCATATTATAAGATAATTCAAAAATTGGTATTTTCTTGTATTTCTTTCATTCAGGCTTGCAAAACTCTTGATAAAACTTATAGACATAGATTTGTTCAAAGAGATAAAATCAAAGTATTTTCGCACACAATCCCGGAAATTTCCATATCTAAATGGAAAACCGACCCTGCACAATCAATTTATCCCCCCAATATCCTCGGGCGGTTTTATATCACCTGTACAATAAATATTTATTTTTCTTTCTTCTCTCGATTTGTATACTTCACCGTATTCTTGAATAGAATAAGAAAACGGAAACAAAAACAATCAAGCTCTGTGGTTTATGACACAACTGTAGTCTAATGACTGACTTTTTATTCTTGCTGGAAAAGAAACGCAACCACCTTTCTGTCTGCATACGCACACTTTTGGTCAAAAATCGTTAGATCCAAATCACAGTAGCAAATGGACATAGCGCCCTCCATACGCAGTCATAAATGTATAACTACACCCCTTTTGGTTACCGACTTAAAAAACTAACTTGACTAATACTTTCCTAAAATCCCTAAGATTGTGTCACGTCTACAGCAAGCATTAGATAGGCTTACGTGTAATGAAACCAGAAACTAAAGTAAAACTTTGGACTGTGATACTGATAAGAACGGCTTTACCTTCCTTAGCTGTGAAAAAGAAAGGGATTATAGTGAGGGAAAAAACGTAAATAACAAAGTAGATACGAGTATCTCCACTTGGATGTCGGGAAACTTTTTATTAGACCACGGCTTTTCTGACGTTTTGTCCTTTGTCTTTCTCAAGATGGATTTATTTTTGTACGCCCCTATAAATGTGCTGCAAAATAAGTATTAAAAGTACAAACCCAATTATATTATTACTTGAAAAGACTTAGAATGGAAAAATACAATCAAAAAAAGTGTATGTGTGCAATTCACACACGGCAGAAGTGAAACTTCAGAAAAGTAGCCTACGAGAGCATCAGACAAATATAACTTGTATTCTATCTCATTATCTCGCAGGCTAAATCCTAATATGTTTGTCTCTTTTTAGTGTCGCTTTTTCGTTTTACCGAATCTATAAATCACAACAATTCTAAAGAAGATTCACTTAAAAAATTCGATTACTACAAAAATACAACAAATTCGTCACATTTTCCATGACCTAGGTTATTTTGAAAACTCGTAGTCTTTGTCTACTGCCTGCTTAGGATTTTTTTATCATTTCTACATCTACAAAATATTTACGCAATTATATTATATTATAGTTTAGCTGTGACAACGCATGTCAGTCGATTGCGAATGTTAAGCAACGTTGACCCAAGTCGGTAACTGTATGGATGACCGAATTTGGAGGTTCAAATATGGCCTCTTCGTTGTCTTCGTGCCTCGGAAAGCACGTTATGCCGTCGGTTCCGGTTATTGTCACCAACATCTGATAATAATCGTTACAAAAACCTAAGAGTTACTAACCTAACTCTTAGTCGAGTCGTATGCGGAAGGACGTGGGAACCCATCGCATTATTATCCCAAGAAAACTCCAACCATTATTTGATTATTGGATAGGCGTCACGACCCTCAGTAATGAGGAATACGACGCAGAGAGAGAGATTATAGTTTATATACATACTACGCTTACAGTGAAACGACGCCCTTGATGTTTGCGGTCATGTTGCCTTTACGGTTGAAGCACATACATACCCAAACAACTGATCCACGGCTAAGTATAACAATTAAAGTTTGTTCTGCTTAATTCTGCTCGTAAGTAATAACCCTATCCCATCTCGTTCCTATGATTGCTTTGCCTAAATGTCTCCTTTGAACAATCAAAATATGAAGTATCTCTTGAGGATGTAACTCTTGCACTTTACGTTTGATGAATGTCGTGTATTGTTTAAATTCGTATCGCTTACTGAATAATGCAAATTGTTTAGGGCACAAAGTTTGTTTAGGATGATATTTTGATAAGGGCCTGAATTTAACCGTCTTCATTAATAAAGGTGTGCCTGATACACTAAGTTAATTTTCAATCCCGTACTCATAGGATCCCGTGTAACGAACTGAAAGTGGAAAGTCCTGGGTAAACACTGTACATGAGTTATGTATGCGACCCTATGCTTTAACTATAGATTATCCATACTAATATTATAAATGCGAAAGTATGGCTGTACTCTGTCTACCTGTCTGCCTGCTAAGTTTTCACGATTTATCTGCGCAAATGATTTTACGAAACACCAAGTATCGTCACAGTCTGTTCCGCAGATAGTTTGCATCTTGGGAAAGGATATTGAATACCCACAGAATTTCCAAAACACCGCAGTGTACGCCATCGAAGTAGTAGACATCTGCTAATACATTTTTAGGTTCGAGTGGAATTCAATATGACTGCTTCCATGTCATACAAAGGATGAATGCCCCCAAATCTTAGTATTTAGTTTAAGTTATTTTAAAAAGACGACGATAGTGTTCATTTTAATGTTTTTGTAGGGAAATTGGTTGAGGTAAAATAGTCGATTTGCTTTCATGGCTTCAGTATTTAAATAAGGCACGTCTGGTTTGACAATTCCCTCGGGAAATCAATGATCCACATTCATTGCTATAGCTGCTGTCGCTGACCTAAAGAGGAATTCTCTTGCTAGATGAAAATTAATGGAAATGACTTTGAAAGAGAAATAAAAAAAGTGTGTGTGTACTTATGTACGCACGCAAGAAGTTATAGTTTTTGATAGCAAATAATAAATATCTTAAATATAGTTATCAGTTCTCACCCAACATACAGTAAAAGTATTTATTTTTATTTTGTTGTTAGGTCTTTGTCTGCAACACTTATATGTTGACCAATTAATTTCAGGGTGTCGAATTTGGGTGTCGGTGTGCGCGCGCATCGTAAAATTATTTTGTTGGTAGGCCTTTTTCTGCAAGACTTATATTTTGTCCAACTAACTTCAGGTTGTCCAATTTGGGTGTCGGTGTGCGCGCGCATCGTAAAAATTCGATGTAATGTCGATTGCAAAAACGATACCTAAAGAGAGATTTGAGTCAAATTCTGCAAGCACCTTTCTTTAGTACGCTTATATAAAGTTTGTAGAACTGTCCACATAATATAATTTGTATTTTATGTAGGCTTAATTATCAATGGTAAAAGCTAAAATCAGAAATACGGACTAATATTTCTTTTGCCGAAATTTCCTTTGCTATTCAGGTAATTCTCGTTAACTGTGTTGCTTGTCGTATTGGTCTCACGACGGCAATTTGTTATAAAATGCCTGGGGCAGCGTAAAACACACTAATCCTCACCTGCGCTCAGCCTAATAAATAACGAGGCTCGACCTACTTCGGCTTATGAACGAACTAATGGCGGCCCGAGACTCCTGAGTCAGTAAGATTTTTCTTCATCTTAACCTAAATCAATCATGACCACACATAAAACCTTAGTTACTTACCTCTTTGACCCCTATAACAGCTTAGGCTAAGGCAGCGTTTAATATCAGGCTATGTATGAACATTACATGCCATAATATATTTTGGGTGTGAATATGTGATACATACGAGTATCTACTCGCTACTATCTGTTCTCTATACTTATCTCATCACTATGTAAGTACGTCCACTGGGCTGCACGTGTCTCTTTCTGGCATATTTCGAAATCCTTTGTCCATTAAGGCGAGTCAGTCACCTGCAAGATTTTAGGAGGTGAGGTGTGGGGTGCCGCCCGCGCGTCTCGCGGTACGTTTCTCATAGAGACTGGCGGGGAAGCGGGCAGCGCGGTATATTCTGAAACCGCTTGGCAACGTTCAAGTTCTGGGATTAATTTGAATTAAATAAATATAGGACTTCAGTTTGAAACAAAGTTTAGCAGGTTCTCATTAATACTTCAAGAGAAATTTATCCATACAAAAATTATGAGCAAAGTCGAAAATTTTATTAATAAAAAATTCGTTTTAAACTTTTAATTTAGCCTGTTTCAAGATTTTTTTTGATCGAGTAAAGTACATCCTATCGTGTAACAAATTAGCACATTCTTTAGACAATATCTTTAATTGTATCGGATATTTTTTGTAAGACCGTTATTTAATAGTAAATACCGAAAAAATTTGATCTAGCAAACCAGTTTTCACCGCTGAGCTGAGGTGACTCGCCTTAAGTCAGGAAAAATGTACCAACTTTTCGCAATACCGCTTTTCGTAGTCGCCATTTTTGCATCTGAGAATCCAAGGTGTACCGGTCCTACGCAGTTTTTTTTATATACTTTAGTAAGTTTTATACTATAGCATTTCTTTTGTTAGTCACGTTCTTATTTTCAACACCACTTTTGTTTTCTATAACTAGTTCACCTACTTTGCATAACATAAAAAATTCAACATTAAATACAAACTAATTCGTTCGATTTTATCCAACCGTGTTAAGTGAGCTAGTTGTATCAAAAAGCACGAATGTATAGAAACCATATTTTTCTATAAACTTTATTATGAAGGAAAAATGTAAAGTAAAGAATAAATAAAATTGCACGCTTACCTTCGTGATTTAACTAGGTAAATGATTTTACAAAGATTGATTTTACGTTGACAAGAAATTTAGGTTTTTATTCTAAAGGCAAATAAATAGGCTAGGTAAAAACCAAAAAAAACAAGAAATCTTATTAAAGCAAAGCTAACACGACTTGACGTAAACTATATTTTCAATTATGATTTCTTTTCTATTTTCATAATTAAGTGTTCAATATACGTGGATAGGTACCGACTCTTCTGCTACCTACCTACTAAAACAAGAAGTTGAAAGAATACAACCCAATACCACCTTAACAGCTTTCTCTATACTCCATTGAATGCAGGCACAAAATTGGAAACCGGAAAAAGAGGCCCTCAGGACCGCGACGGGTCTTTATGTAAATTCGGACTGTACAAAAGGTGAAAGTGAGATTGGAATTTCCATACATTTTCACGTCTGGGTGCTGGATCGAGTCAAATAATTAAAGTATTAAATTATAAATAGACTTACAAATCTATACAATTAATTTTAATCTATACAAACGATTGAATAAGCTGTCTCTAGCTGCTAGCTAGTATCAACGTTAAGTTACTGGGTCTAGAAACCTAAGATTTTGCACGGTCTCTGGTGTTCTCTATTTTAGAGCACCAAATAAGGGCGAACAACAAACGGTCTGGTGGACAAAAAGTCCGCACACACGCTTTCATATTACTATGAATCTGCACAGACTACCCCGGCAGAACGAAACGTGTTACCGAACATTGAATACTGTCCTATCCGTAGTGTGCTTTCGCCTTATTAAAGCATTTAAGGGTATTTCAAGCAAAGAAAAGGCATGGCGGACCGGCTTATTAATTGTTTATTAATACCGATAATGAATCACAGAATAAATAATTACACTTGATTTTGTTTAAAAAAATTGTTACTTACTTTTTACTGCAGGTACTTAATTCAATTGTTTTTAAGACAAATGATAACGAAGCCAAAGGAAAAGGAAATGCCAACTTATAATGAATTTTCCAATTCAATTTCCTAAATTAAATTGTCAAACACGGTTTGAACAATCTTTTGAACCAAAAGCACTGTGCTCGCTGCAATAGTTGCTAATTAAGAGCAAACAACGCCTCTAGCGACGTATCTCTCTACTCATTTAGAAGTCTTGTTTGTGTACAAATTAGATTTTCCCGGAACCTAATTTGTCTTGAACCAAAACTGTGTGTTTACAATATCTGTATTCCAAATTGCGTCGGTCGTGACTCCCTTAATTACCTAATATCGTAAGCTTATTATAGTACGTTCTTGTTTTACTACAAATTCGCCTTGACTGCGATCTTACCTATGATGATGCAGTCTAAGATGGTAGCAGGCTTACCTGATAGATGAATGGCAGTTATGTGAAACCCATTACCATACATTGGTTTCTATACACGGCATCGTATCGGAACGCTAAATTGCTAAGTATGTGTAATTGAGCTAAAATCTTTGAGTTTTAAAAAAATTCAAAATTCAAATGTTTTTATTCAAATAGACTTTTTACAAGTGCTTATGAATAGTCGAATGAATTTACCATTGGTTCGGAATGCCGTTCCTACCGAGAGGAACCAGCAAGAAACTCGGTGGTTGCTCTTTTGAAAAAATAAAATATATTTACAATTGTATTAAACTAAAGATACATATGTAACAGCAGTCCTGAGCATTGCTGGAGCGAGTCAAATCCATGCGCTTTTATCATTTATATAATCTTCGACAGTATAATAAGCTTTTTTCAGGAGCATTTTTTTAATAGTTTTCTTAAACTTGCGTAAAGGCAAGTTAGAAAAGGCACTAAATTGCGTAATTCAATGTTTTGACTAGTATTAATATTTTTTATCGTAATAAAACAAAAAGTCTAACAAAAATTATGAACTCCATACCGAAACTTGGAAACGTACTACCTAAATAAAATACAAGACACTCGTATGTTTCATTTTTCAATGCGGGAAAGATGAAGCCCCTGGGAAAAGAATCCAGCGAGGCGTTTAACGGATAATAATGTGGATAGAATAGGTGTTCCAGCTTTGGAGATTGCGATGTATCAACGAGAAATGGGTTTTGTAACGTATGAAAAATAATACAAAATACGAATATAGCGCTGCAAAAATTTTAGGAGATTATGTGATAAAGAAATTCATTGTCTTCATCGAAATTAATGGATTTCCCATTTAGTCTTTTGATTGTCTTGTGGTGATTTCAATCGCTAGATGAAATGATGATGAATACGGAGTTAGTACTCCCTATTCAATTGCGTCTGACCACAACGCTAGTACATCTGTAATTAGATCTTCAATTGAAAAGCTCAAATCAAAGAGCTTTCATTTAGTATTTACTCGAATTTATAAATTGCACCCATAATAAGGTTGCGGGAAGCGGGTGGATGAGGAAGGCGGAGGACCATGTTTGATGGCGCGCTCTCGAAAAGGCCTAGATGTCCAGCAGTGGATGCATACAGACTGATGGATGGATGGATGATTAGGGCTTTCGAATTATCAAGTTGGTACATACTGGTTCCTTCCTTCATCTTTCGGGTTTATATTTATAATACTAGGAAATTGGTTAAGAAAACTTTTTATTATTTAAAATTGGGTTACAGGTTACTATTTCCGTATTTTACTATTGCGGCGACTGTCGTATAGGTCTCATGTCGCCCATGAGTTACTTCATGCCTTGGAGCAGCTGGTGTAAACATCCTAGGGTACACCTGTGCATAATAAATAAGCAAGTTCAACTTCCTACGGGACTATTGATCCTCTGTATTCATGGACAAATAGAGGGTAGTATTGAGATGGCCTTGTGAGGGAACGTGCAAAGTTTAGAACACGACTTTTCAGTTATAATAAAAGTCCTGGTTTCCTTGTAGTATGCTGTGAGCAAAAAATTTTACATCAGACATAAAAAATAGTAGATAATTTTGGATACTTGTAATTCGACATGTTCGAAAATAAGAACTTAATATACAAAGCTGAACATATTTTGCTAAATCAGCAGCTATAAATGAATAATGCAAGCAGGTAACTTAGATATATCTTTGAAAGCTTAAAAACGATCTTTATTGAAAGTAAAATTATCACGTCATCGATATCTTTATGATGAATAGAATAAAATATCGTATTAGAAGTCATGAAACTTGAGGATTCCAAGCTATGCCAACGGAGGTCGGAATAGATACCATGACCATAATAATTCAGGACTCGTTTCAAAATAATTTTCAATACAATGAAATTGCACTGAAATATTCTCTATATGCATTTTCTTCGTAAAGAAAGAAGTAACGAAACGGGTACGACAAGATAGCAGGAACATCTCTAATGTTTCCGCTGTCCCGTGGCGGCGAATGCATTACTGGGAGTTCTTTGTTTTCTCACATGTGATAATGCGTAGACTAGCGGTTTAAACGCAATTCACGTGGCAAATTTGCGCTACCCTGCGCCCCGCCCGGGAAACGAGGCCAGGCCTCGAAGCCTGTACCCCGCTTGGCCCTGAGAAGACCCCTGCTGAAACAGACACATTCGGGGTACATTTACCAGATGTGTACACTAAATCCTAATATATTTTTGACTCTTAGTAGACTGATTTTATTACGATTTTATTTTCAATTTTATTTCAATTCAAGTAAAATGTCAAGTAAAATAAGAATCTGGTACCTCGTTTTTGTCGGATGCATTTTCTCATTTAGTCTCTTGTGGTGGAGCCTAATAGTTTGTAAAATACTTCGATAAAAAAACGACGCGTCACAAACGTTCGTCTATAACTGCGCTATGAATAAATCATTCCTCTCGAGACAAGTAGATAGTGCGTGTTACTTTAGAAAATTTGGTTCTTTAAATTTTCTCTGATATGTAATGTGATGTATGATTTTAGTGGATTCAAATAACATGTAGCATAGTAATAGTAGTAGGAAGTAGTATTTTTATTCGTTATTTGGTGTTCTCTATTTTTCCGCAAGCAGATGGGACCTTATACAAAATCTAGATGTTTTTTTACTGAGCTCTAAGCAAAAAGTGTCGCAAAACTCAAAAAGTCCCTCCATGACTTTCAAAAATCACGGGGATGCAGTCGCGGTCATCACCTAGTTACTTGTAATTTATCACGGCAGCAAATTGTATATGAACCTAGTTGTGATATTTAATATTAAAATGTACACAAACTTCTTAAATACGAAGCTTATACAAACTTAACAAGGGCCCCGACAAAAACTTAAAGACTTTAAGCTCACTCGGAAAAGTTTGGCGAATGACAGCGCTCTGAGAATATTTTGTATTCCTTCAGAGATGGATTGCTTACGTAAACTTTTCTAAGAAATATTAATAACCAAGTGCCCAAGATGGCACATAAATTAAAATAAAATATCAATTTAATTTAATGATGTACTTACACATTTATTAGTTCACTTTATGGATTAATATCTGTAGTAAAAGTTTATAATTTTATTTAATACAATTCTCTCTATAATATCATTATTGAACTTTCGAGTCGCTTGTATAAAAACTAAAACTTGTTTAATTTCATTTCATTTCATTTCAAAAATTCATGAAACTAAAAAAAGTCATCTTATCTAACATTGAAAGCGTTTTGTACCTACACACAAATTAGAACGTCGTCATTAGTCGACTACTGACACATGAAGTGGGTTCTTTTTTTTTTTAAAATATATAGGCTAGCGCTTGGCTGCAATCAGACTTGCATGCAAGAGGTGATGCAGCCTAAGGTGGAGCGCGCTTGCCTAGAAGATGCCTATTCACTCTTGATTTGAAGGTACCTATATTAAAAGAGGATGGGAAAACGGAAGCCGGAAGGGCATTCCATATCCTAGCGGTTCGAATTAGAAACGAGGAAGCAAATCGCTTCGTACGAGCCCGTGGAATTTCGACTGCGTAAGGTTGCAGACCTTTTCGATGCCTTGCGGTTCGATAATAAAAAGGTGACGGAGGAACCAGATTGAATAGTTCTTGAGCACACTCTCCGAAATATATCCTGTAGAATACCGACAGACAAGCAACAAAAGGTATTTGACAACTAGTCAAATCAGGGACTTTTTTAAACGTGCGCTTAGCATGGGTATTTACATGACATAAAGGTACTTACGTACCGTATACGTACCTACTTGTGACAAAAAAAACACATATTTTACTTTAATCCATAGTTTAAAATAGTTATCAAACATAATATTTACAAGGGACGTAGGTAGATATTGCGTCTTTTAGCATTATTAGATAAGTTGATCTCTGCCTACTTATGTACAACATAACGATATAATATCAGTATGAAGATTATGAAATTCCACATTCATATTCATATTTACAAAACTAGCTGATTCCCACGAATTCGTCCATGTGGATTGAAGTTTTTTGGTTCCCGCGGGAAGTCTTTCATTTTCCGGGATAAAAAGTAGTCTATGTGTTTTTTCAGACTATAATCTATCTCTGTGTTAAATGTCATCCAGATCCGTTCAGACGTTCTTGCGTGATTGAATGACAAACATCCATCCATCCATCCATCCAAACTATCGTACTTATAATATTAGTATAGATTACTTAACTCATTACATACACGTAAATCAACTCGTCCTAACCAGCACTGAAGATAATTAACAACCAATTGGATGTTGATTTACAGGAAATAATATCGCCTAAAGCTTCCGGCACACATTGTAGGTAGGTTCTCGTAAGTTCGCAATGGTACCTCTTGCGGTCCTATCAAAAGAACGGCATAGTCGTTTTGCCGCCAAACTCTGATTATATAGTCTGCCACACCCGACGCGTCGCATTCAGACTCGAAATGGAAACCCGGAAAAGAGACCCTGAGGACTAAGACTGACTCGTTATGTGAATGGCGGATTTTACAAAAGCCCGCTTGGTATGAAAGTGAAATTGGAACGTGCATTTTCTACTTGCACGTTTCAATAAGAAATTAAATATGATATGGCAGACCAAAAATAATATAAATTCGATACATCATACAAACATATTGTAATCATATTATTACAAATTAGAACAAAATAGATTGAATAGGTGGGCTGTGAAAGCGTGCAGACAGACGGACAGACAGACATACAGACACATTTTCGCTTTTATAATAATATTAGTATGGATTATTATATCTGTGCTATAAAATATAATCGAATTGTGTACAAAAGCTACGAGTATAATAAAACTTACTGTGAAAATAAATTTTATCATCTCATAGTGGGTCCAGTCACGTCGGATGCATAATCTGAGTGTGGTTTGTTCGGGAAATGAAAATCGGCGTCCTTTTCGAGATATTCCAATTTTGAAAAGCAACACCTGTGTCTGGCGGGTTTTTGGAGCAAAACATTTCCTGCTTCGCCTATAAAGCGTTTATATACTCGCTTTCTTGTTTGTGAACATCTAGAATGATTAGAATAATACTTTTTTTTTTCATTAATCGTTCATTTTGATGACTTCCGTGGCGCAGTGTTGAGCGCTATTGTCTTAACGTGCGGAGGTCCCGGGTTTGATCCCGGCAATTTATAATTTAACAGGACTGGCCTGGTCCCCGGCAATTTATAATTTCTGAATTTTCCCTGGACTGGCCTGGTGGCTAGTTACCACCCTACCGGCAAAGACGTGCCGCCAAGCGATTTAGCGTTCCGGTACGATGCCGTGTAGAAACCGAATAGGGGTATGGGTTTAATATAACTACTATGCCCCTAACAGGTTAGCCCGCAACCATCTTAGACTGCATCGTCACTTATCATCAGGTGAGATCGCAGTCAAGGGCTTACTTGTAGTGGATAAAAAAGGCTTTTTTTTCTGCTTTTATGGAACGACTAATTTATTTTCTTAGAGAACGGTCGTGTGAGGACAAAACGCGAAAAGCCCGCAAAGTTTGGGAAACCGGTTTCGTCGTGTCGCGGTCGTCGGTGCACCTCAATATGAAAAATAAGCCAGTAATGATTATTTGTAAGTAGTGTGTTTTCGACCTTAAATAAAATTGTTTCAGGGAAATTATTATCCGTGGTATATGAAATTCCCTTGAGTAAATTTAATTTCATATTTAGATAGAAACGACCGTGTAAGCTTATTAAACACAATAATTTGAGAAATTAGCATGATCTGGCGCCTTTTACGGTCACTTGTATTTTTGTAAAAACTAAAATTGTATTTTTATGAGCTTTTTTATTTTATTTTATTTTATAAAGATTTGCCATTATTAACGAACCATGATCCAAATGCGAAAGTGTGTCTGTCTGTCCGTCTACTAGGCTTTCACGGTCCATCTGCTCAACCGATTACCGAAATACCGAAGGACAAAGGTTACTTTTTATCCCGGAAAATTAAATATTTCCCACCACCACCACCACTACAGCCAATTAACGTCCCACTGCTGGGCACAGGCCTCCACTCTCATAGGAGAGAGGGAGATAGAGCTTAGACCCACCACGCTGCTCCAATACGGGTTGGCGGGCTTTAACGACTATTATCATATTAGTGATAATAACCGAAACCGACGGCTTAACGTGCTATGCGAGGCACGGGGATGAAAACACCGCCAACTTCCAATTCCGGGCTGGCACTGAGAATTTCTGAATTGAAAATCCCAATACCAATTTTTTGCCCGACCGGGAATCGAATCCAGGACCTCGTGATCCGCAGTCGACTATGCTAACCGCTAGACCAACGAGGCAGTTTAAAGATTTCCCGCGAGAACCAAAAAACTAAAATCCACGCGAACAAAATCGCGGGCATCAGCTAGTCACTTGATAAAGAGAGAGAGAGAGAGAGAGATTTTGATACAACAGTACTAAATTAGCACCTTAATACTATTAATTTTATCCAGTATTATTTAATAACACAGGCGGAATATAAATTAAACAAGCTTCAGGATATTCTCAGCGAGATTTTATTGATAGTCATAATTTATTTGATCGGCGCCCGCAGTGTGCTTGAAGAGAAATATGAAAAGTATTAGGGCAAAAGGCCTCTCAGAATTTATGAGAATCTCACTCATTGGTTGATAATGTTCGAATTTTCATGATGGCAGATTGAAGATGGAAGATTGGCTCGTAAGTCATGGTTATAAAATCTTGAAAATCAAAGAGATTTATAGTTTTTTTGACGACCTCTCCGCGGCAACTTTGCGAATGCGTGCGTGCTTTGCGAGTGTCAATAAAAGAGTTTTATATAGTTAGGAGACTTTTTTGGACAGTTCTCTCTAATTTTTTTAAATGACGAGCAGACGAGCATGCGGATTCAATGATTACCACCTCCCGGGAATATATTTTGCAGCACCAGAGGAACTGCCAATGATACTTTGCCGGCTTTTGAGGAATTTGTTTATCCGCCCCGTGCACGGTGAATATTGCAGTTTTTAAGAAACACTGCAGATAGAAGCGTATTCCAAAAATAACGTGCCCTGTGATTACGACAGGCAAAGGAAACCAGGCATCCAGGTGGCGGGGATGAAGTTTATTTCAACGACGAGCAGTACGATCAGAAAACAGAGGAAGTAGAATTACTTAGATCAAATAACTGTTCAGAATTATAAAAGCCCCTAAATAAATAAAGAAAAAAAAACTCTTTAGAAAAGCCTCGTAGAGACAAAAGCATGCGGAAACAGAACAGAAGTATTTTCAGTGTTCTGGTAACTCCAAGTCATTTTGGGATTAGGTATCCACGAGTCGGACTGTCCATTTATATACTCAATCAAATTTAAGGATACTGGGTAAGAGTTTCGTTGAGCAACATCAAGACAAGTATTCCGATACTGGTCCAGGGTTGGCTCTACCAACTGCCATACTCCATCCAAGTTAGCTGGATTCCATCTTAGACTTCACTGTCATTCACTACCAACACTAAGTTGTCATCGAATCAAAGAAAGTAGGGGACCGGGGGGCTATTTGTAACAATTTATCGTTTCTTGGTTATGGAAGCTTACTTGTTTGGTATTTAGGAAATACAGCAGTACTGTTCGAATGAGCTACTATTCAACTATCGATTTCAAATAAAATTTTGATCAAAACTGTGACAACTGTAAAACTGTGTGTGAAATGTAGTGTGTGTTACTACTTACGCCTGTAACAACTAGCCCCCCGCTCCCCTCCTACCTGTACAATAAATGTAATGTAACTTAATGTTTTTTATTCAAACAAACTTTTAAAGTGCTTTTGAATCGTCGAGTGAATGTACCACCACTGGTTCGGAAATGCCTTTGCTACCGAGAAGAACCAGCAAGAAACTCGGTTAACTACCACAGTCTGGCCTTAATCAACTTTATAGTTGATTAAGGCCATAAAAAATATATTATCTACTAGCTGATGCCCGCGACTTCGTACGCGTGGATCGAGGTTTTGTGGTTCCCGCGGGAACTATTTTATCTTATATGTTTGTTACTCAATCACGCCCCAACGGCTGAACGGATCTGGATGAAATTTGGCACTGAGATAGATTATAGCCTGGAATAGCACATAGGCTATTTTTATCCCGGAAAATTAAAGTTCCCGCGAGAACCAAAAAACTTTAATACACGCGCAAGAAGGCGCGGGCATCATCATTTGTCATACTTAAAAATTGACAGTTAAAAAAACAGTCGTTTGTGTTAATTTACAGTACTAATTCTGGTAATAATTATGCATAAGCGGTTATAAATAGAGACGGGACGAGACTTTCAAGATTTCCCTCTTGTTTTATTTTCGCTCCAACAAAATACTGAGACACGGCACCACTGGGACGTACTCTTTTAGTTTCAGAGTTTCTGACTTTTATACTGTATCCATACTTCATGAGCACTTATCCATGTTAATGTTATAAATGCGTATCTGACTGTCACCTTTTCATAGCCTATCTACTTCACCGAAGTTGACGAAATCTCAAATACCTACCGAAAACGAATATGGGTAAATTTGTATACCCGCAAATTCGATCAAAGTTGCGGGTATCATCAATACTTATATAAATTTGAAAATACCTATGGATGGATGGATGTTTGTTACTCAATCACGCCAGAACGACTGAACGGATCTGGATGAAAAGCACAGAGATAGATTAAAGTATGGAATAACACGCTACTCTTTATCTCGGAAAATTAAAGAGTTCCTGCGGGTACCAAAAAACCTCAATCTACGCGAACGAAGTCGCAGACATTAACTAGTTTGGTTATAAATACCCATCAAGACTATTATAGTGTATGACAAAACTGACAAAATAGTAATAATTCTATAATATCGTCTCATATTTTATCTGCTAAATCCATCACTTCAGCTTTTTCTAATAATAAATACCTAGTCTACTTCATAAAAGCACTTCCAATAATCTCTATGTACCTACTTCTAAGAAAATAAACCTAAGAGCATAGTAATTAGTCTCCTCGGGATAAAAAGTTCAAGAATATCGAAGCTCCTACTTCGATATTTTTATGTTATGTTTCAAGCTCAAATGCTTTTCTCATTAATGTCCACGGAATAAATACTGTTTGGTTTTATCAAATTTTATTTCATACAAAAAGACAACTTTTAAAATACAAATATAAAGCCTGTACAAACTTCACAAGAGCCTCAGCAAAAACTTGAAGATTTTAAGCTTAGTCAGAAAAGTTACGCAAACGACACCGTCGGGACAGAAATATTTTGCAATCTCTTCAAAGTCGTGCTGCTTTTGAAAAGTTCTCCGACAGGTCTGAAACATGTAGTAAGCACGGAAGTGACTCTATCTTGAGACAACAGACAAAACAAGGAATTACTTGAGATGTACTCTACTGGGATATTTTCCTTTACCTTTACGCTTCTCTATGCGAACTTTATAAGTCATACGAGTAGAAAGCGCAACAAGGTTAACTGCATGGAACTTTAACTGTTTTCACCTTATATATGGTTAACGTTAGTGCTTAGGGTAATTTATTAATTTATAACTGCTCACCATAGCTAGCTGCAGTTATAGCAGGTTTAATTTATAAATTAACAAATTATCTGATGAACTTTTCTCTGAACTTTTCTCAGTAATTGCGGTCACCTTTTAAGAGAAAGGCTACATGAAAATTTCTTCTCTTTGGTACTTTGTCTTCTAGAATGACTCACATTTTCCTATCAGTCTGTTTATTAAATTATGTTTGATTTGTCACAAGGTGGTACCGGGATACTAATTCAAAAGTGATAACTAACTTCAGAGTAGGTAACTTAACCTATTATTGCTTGATACAATTTGCAAGAGATACAAACCACGAGGATTTAGTATCGGCCCGCTGAAATTCTTGGCGCACTTCGAAGTTAGGAATTAATTAATCCGGATTACAACCTTCCCTTATGGCAACGTGAGATAAAACGATACACACATACTCATCCACGAGACTAGAAGATTCCCTCCACGTCCCTTGGTTTGAATATAGGGTGTTCCAGTTCACGCAAGATTTGAATTTGATGCCTATTGTGTGGTTACCAACAAAAAAACAACCTGTTAAATGGAGCGTTTTATGAAAGAACAAAGTGTTTTTATTGTTAAGCAGTATTTCATAAATATACCTATAGGCATCGCACCTGGAGTTCGATATAGGGATCGTGACAACTCAATCAAATCGGCAACTCTTTATAGAATTTGAATTTTAGGTCTTTTGGAAGACTCTCTGTTAATTAATAATCTGTAAGAAATAATTTATTTTTGACACAGGCATCATCCCTATTATTCAACTAGAAAGAAAAACCACTTCTGAACACACAATATACTCGGAAATGTATCGGTAGCACTTAATTTAACATTAAGTCTAGACCTCGCAGCATTTGCCACATTTATCCTCGTGAGTCGTGCTCCATTACGTATGCCAATAAGGCTTTTGCTCCAGACCGTACGGTAATCCTACTGAAGGTAATTTAGCAATGAGAAGATAGCATTGGTTTCCCGTATTATTGATATACAATAGCATCGGAATACGATTAAGGGATCCAAATGATTAAACGTAAGCTCAATAATGGTAGGTACTAAGTAAATAATACCACAGAATGTATAGAGTGTAATATTTTTATTGTTAGCGAGCTGATATTTGAAGACATATTTTACATGAAGCACGACGTACAAGTGTTTGAATTTGATGGCCAAATTTTAGAAACAAAAGCGAGAGCCGGAAAAAGTTGCTTTATTCCTCCGAATGATAATGATAAAATAGGTATTTTATTTATAATCATCTTGAGGTTTATTTGCCAAATTTTGGAAATGTACTGCTATCCAAATATTGTGCGTCAATTTTTTTTGCAAAACAAAATAACGGAACCCAACTTTATGCGAATTCTGAAACACATTTGACAAGTTTTAATTGACAGGAAGGCTGCGAGAATAGGTGAACTTATGAAGTTGAAAATGCATTTCAAACAATTGCAGTTTTAAATACTATGGTAAATTAAAACTGACATAGTAACTAAATAATTCAAAGAATATAAACTTTGTACTTTGCAGTTAAGAGCACCAGATGCTTGTTCTTCTCGCTTAGAAGTTTCGAACTTGATAAAAATGTTGAATACATTACGCCTGAACTCATTGTTTAATGGCGCCTTTTTAAAATTTATGCGTTCAGGGAATTAGGGAGCACGATCCGATATGAAAGTGGAAAATGTGAACATTTTCTCATTCAACGGAGGGACAATAATATTGACAAAATAGGTATTTTCACGTTTGTATTAATTAACATTTAATTATTTATGAGAAAATATTTTAATGAGTTAATGAAAAAGCAAGAGATTACTTTTATAGTGAACTAGATGATTCCCGGGACTTCGTCTGCGTGGATTACGATTTTTGATTCCTGTGGGAACTCTTTAATGTTCCGGGATAAAAAGCCTATGTTCTTCCCTGGGATACAATCTACCCCTGTCCCCTGTATATAATTTCATCAAAATCGGTTGAGCAGATAGGCCGTGAAATCGTAGCAGACAGACACACTTTTGCATTTATAATATTAGTATGGAATGTGAGTCCTACTTATGATATTATCACATTATGATAGTGTGATTGTTTGTTGGTTTGTTCTATCACGCTGCAATGGAGCAACGGTATCGGCGTGATTTTTTGCATGGAGATACGCATATAAATACAAACCTGGAGAGTTACATTATAATAGGTATAGGCTACGAGCATCGACCATGCTACGAGATATCCCGGAAAAAAAAACCCGCGACGCGACATCATCAATATTGAAAGAAAAATGTAGGTATTTCAGTGCTAATTTTATTTTAACGTTATACAAATTTAAATTTATTCAATGGCGATATTGCATAAAGAATCGACATTTGATAAATACAGCAGTGATGGAATATAAATTAAATAAGTCGTAGGATTTCTCACTGTGATTTTTATTGATGGTCGTAATTTATTTGAACGCGGCCCGTAGAGTGCTCCGGGAGAAATATGAAAGGCATTACGCCAAAAGGCCTCTTCGAATTAATGAACCCCTCTTCTGCTATTGATAACATTTGAATTTACAGATCATTCTAAAATCTCAGTTGGGTTTTAAGGATTGAATAGACTCATAGAGATATTCGTTGCTGAAATCAGCGCAAGAGGCCAGGATTTTATTGATTTTTGCCTCTGTAAATCTATCAAATATGGCTGCGCAGTACTAATTGCCTATTTTTGATAACCCTCAAGACCTATATAATTTGAGAATGATTTTTATAAAGTCGCTATCCGACGGGCCTTAGCTTAATCTAGTGCGAAAATATGTTGAGCATAGAGTAAAGTAAAGCTCACATTCTTTACTCTTTCATATTTAATGGATTTCATTTAAAATTTTGCCCAGATTACATTTTGACAGTGCACTACAACTTCCATCGCTAGCTACCTCTAAGTAAAAAGCAAATTATTTTTAGATAATTTCAGACTTAAAAAACCCTACCTACAGCATTCACACCTATGCGAACCCGGTGCGAGTAAGCTAGTATTTCGTAAAAGTTTGTAAAAGCACAATATATTCAGTAGGTATATTATATTACACACTTCAAAAGCGACAAGGAAAAAAAGGTGCCATAAATTTTATTTTCCTCATAGATTTCAGAATAAAAGATATTCCCTAAAAATGTCCCAAAACTTTCCCAAGTGTTCTCTACTTAAGTTTTACAAAGAAAATTACTAAGGGTCGGGGTCTTTATAAGAAGTTGGGAATTGTTCAAGAAGAAAACTGTGGCGGGGCGACAAGTTCTTAATATAAACAGTGATAACAAGGAGCTTACTCTACGAGTATCTCCATAGAAATCGAATGAATTATACGTAAAATATTCAATAGATTTCAATTTATTGGTTTCTTTCACTTCGTAACGTGATTTTGAACGGAAATTTTGAAAATACATTATTTAAAGGCAAATAAAAAGGCATTAAAAATTACGCCTAGCCAACAAAAGTCTATTAACAAACGTGGTCAAAATTTTGATCGCTGTACTAAAATTGGCCAATATTTTTGATTGAAAGTTGACCATATTATGTTTTCACATTATAATGTTTTTTCTGGGATTTGTATTACTCGGCCGTAATTTGCTTTATTTCCGGCATCATTAATTATGTTATTGTGAACCACAAAGAAAACAAAGGGAATGTGTGATGAACATCACAAATGATTTGATTTGTGAGATTGGGTATCCAAAATACTGCTTTGATGTCTTTGATGTGGCCCTAATAAATAAAACGTTCGGGTGCTACGTTTGGTTAGACGCAAAAGTGGTTTATAAATTAAAGGGCTGCTTTTATAAAACCTTTTTTAAAATACAAATTGTAAACTATAAGGTCTCAATAACGAAACAATAATCTGCCTCCATGGATTATCATTAATGTACGGAGGCGAGGTATAAAGAATTATAAAACTTGTCCATATGTACAAAATGATATATATTTTTTATTATAATTCTAAAACACGAACGTCAACAATATTAAAACAATACGGCTGTAAGCGGTGGTAGTATATCCCCTGGCAGTAAGTGATAACTTGCTGTCTTAGATGGTAGCGGGCTAACTTGTTAGTATTATGACAGATAAAATATTAAAATCTTATGAATTTCTTTCAAAGATTACTAAAATTAATTGTTAATGATATATATAGTGTTTAAAATTGCTAAATTACTGGAATGTTTGAATTACTGCCAGTTTCTGTAATGTTAACCTAAATAGTAAACTGAGCCTACACTTTGTGGTTTACCAGAAACTACACAAAGGCCTCACATTGCGTATGCAGGCATTTACTCCCTAGTTTATGTGTGACAATTTTGGGGACATAACTCACATTGTAACAAGAATTCCTTTATTTTACTCTATCATATGTTAGGTAAGTAGAAACGTTTAAATTAAAACTATGCAATGCTAAAATATTATATTAATTAGTTAGTTTTCTTCATTTATCCTCCACATTAATATTTTCGTCGTCGTCCCCGTCCACCAATACGTACATCAACAGCTGGACATTCGTCTTTTGTACTGACTTACACACACGGTCTTGCACCACCTAGATCTGCGATACGGTACATGTCGTCAGCAACGCTATGCTTTCCGGTGTGGGGTCGCCATTCCAGCACTTTGGGACTCCAACATCTATCAGTTCCTCAAACTTGATGCCCGCCCATTACAACTTCAGTTTCGCAACCCTCATTTCCGATATCTTATCGGTTTAGCGATTGATCCGTGAAATAAAAATTAGAAAATTTAGTATTAGTAAATATAGCAAGAAAAAGTTTAAAATATCATATAATAATATTGCAAGAAAGAGTTATAGTGCAAATCGATTATGGTATTTTATTGTTGATATTATTTAGTGTAGTGAAGACGCCAATACCGTTTCGTAACGAGATGCAAGATAGTTTTGATTAATCGCTACATAATTAAATTCATGCTCCACCGCAAATTGCGGAGACGAAGAGGATTACAGTGCATTCTAATTAGGTATCTACTATTCTCAAAATAGGAACGACGTTGTGCACTAGTAGCCTAGGTACTCTATAAATAAGTTCATTCTCTAAGTTAATTTATGTAGAGCTTTGAAATTATAAATGATTTATTTATTTCACGTAGGTCAACTTGTGTCACTTATGAAACGTTAAGACTCTACCACGGGTTCGGAAAGATTCTACTGAGAAGAGCCGGCAAGAAACTCATCAATTGGTCTTTTCTTTAAAAAAAAAAGGTTACAGTAAGTAGACAATACAATACATACGTTACAAGCATTATAATACTGACTAGAGGGTCACTGGATGCGAGGTTGCTTCCATGGAACTTTGTCATCAATAAAATCATCGATAGTGTAATAAAATCGAATAAACAAATGCTGTGTTAAACAGTCTTTAAATTTATGTAATGGCAAATCCAGAAACTCTTTGGGAACCATGTTTTAAAAGCGTACACTCGACCCCACAAAGGATTTCTGCACCTTGCGCACACGATATGACGCTGTTACTAGCTTATGGTGATTTCTAGTATATCGATTGTAAGTTTCACCTATTTGCTTATAAAGATTAATGTTCTGCCTAACAAATACTATATTATTGTATATTATATATTGTGAAGGCACCGCAAGAACACCAATCTCTTCAAATTTTTCACGAAGTGATACGCGTGATCCGAGTTTATAAATAGAACGGATGGCTCTTTTCTGCAATATAAAAATTGGTTCGATATCAGCTGCTCTGCCCC
Source organism: Erebia aethiops (assembly GCA_923060345.2). Lineage (NCBI taxonomy): Eukaryota > Metazoa > Arthropoda > Insecta > Lepidoptera > Nymphalidae > Erebia > Erebia aethiops. The sequence goes on along the minus strand of OV281083.1, from coordinate 9,408,897 downwards.
ACAATAAAATTCCGTACGACATAACACTGTAGAAGTAAGCAAAGTAGCGGATCAGCGGATTACAGGAGAATTTCTTTATCCACTCCCTAGACTCATCAAAATAAATCAGTGTTACCAAGGATAGCGCTTGAGAAAGCAATTTTGACAACCCGAGGTTACATAGTAGGTTAGGTTATTTTAGAGACGTCTAGGTATCGGACATAAAGCTTTCATTTAAAAATAATACTGCTTTAGGCGATGGTAGTAACCCCCTTGGATGGATACTACAGACTGAAGAATTTAAATTTCAATAGGCAACCTTTTCGTGTCATCATATTATTTTTGCCTGTGAACACAAATTCCGTCACAAATCGATGAAAAGTATATTAAGTAACATAATTATTTGTGACGTAACTCCTAGGAAACTAAAAACTGACTCTATCCTGGCGGTACCTATCTTAGTTTATCTAGAAATCAACCATTTAAAATTAACTAAATACAATTTAGCCATACATACAATTTAGCCAAGTACTCTTTGTGTTTGCTAATATACTTAAACAACTATTTACAAAAGGTTGTCTTTAGTTCGTACTTAGTTCGCCTTATACATATCTGGCTATAAGTGTCTTTTGACGTACGTAATTACAATGACTATACAATTTTATTTCGTTGCATATTTTTAGTCTCCCTCTATCTCGTGCACAATAAATAATGTTATATCCTCATTAAAGCAATCTCACAAAGGAAACGCGAAAATAATGTGGAACCTCGTAGCAATAATAATGATGCAGAGATATAACGTGCAAAATGTACTCAAAGGCTACACTTATTTGGCTAAATTATATTAAGTACCTACCTATTTTTTTAAAGGTCAAACCCGAATAATTTTATGCCTGTTTAATCAAGAATCCTCTTGGAATCCCCTTTTTTTTGGATTAAATAGGTGAGAGTTGTACCTACGACACTTTGGAAATCAGTCTCCACCTCTATTTTCGCTACTTCTGCAACGCTTCTCACACTGCAGAGGAATTTTGTAAGAAAATCATTGTAACGTTACGTTTAAATATGACTTGGGCGTTTCGCGAAGACGTTTTGGTCTGTCGGGCCCCTCGCGTGTTTTGCCCTAAAAGGTGGCTACTCTCACTTTAAACCAATTTGCTCAAATAAGTAGGTACCTAAATGAAATACGAATGTATGAAATATGAATGGATGACCATTATTTTGCTACTGTAACTTGCAGAGTTGTGCCTATAGTAGGTACCTACCGCAAGGATTTATTATCTAAGGGTCAAATTCTCCTCGTACTTTCGAAGTTGAGAATTAATTAATTAATCTGAAATTCTAAACTGGAACGTGAGTTAAACTGCTACATGCTTGTAGGTACGAAGAGCCGTATACCAATATTTCAACATTAAAAGGGTTATATATCTAAAAGTTTACTGTTATGTTTTGAATTACGATATTGGTTCAACAATGTATTTTTGTGATAAATGATAAATACTGAGAAGAGCCGGCAAAAAACTCAGCAGTTGCTCTTTTTAAAAAAAGAAAAAGGTTAAAATAAGTAAACAATACAACACATACGTTACGTTACAAGTATTACACTGACTAGGTACTGAGTAAGTTACACACATTCTTGTAATTTGACCGAGGTAAATTTTACCTGAGTAATAAAATACTCGTTTTTCTGTACACTAGCTTTTAGAAAGTAAACTTAACTCTTTTAAAATCCTACATATTATTAATTTAAATAGATTTTTTTTATGACTATGAATATTAAATTTTTATATAAATTTATTTAGAGTGAAACCACGCTAGAGAGCAGACAGGAAAAGATTCTAAATAATAAATATATTAATGTTCCATCTGGGTTTAATTTACATGAAAATCGCATTTAAATGCATTCAGAAGTCTTGGAAGTGAAAAGCGATGCTACAGAAAAACGCAAATTGCAACTTTGTTTTAGGACTTTTTTATAGAAGAGAAGAGAAGAAACACACCACGAAACCTTGTTTGTACTCGTAAGTCGATAAAACCTACTAGGAAAAGTTTTGCTACAAAAACGTGGACGCAGGTGTTGTCCGTCCAAATTGAAATGCTCGGAGCGGCGACGATTTTCATTTCCCGAACAAACCACACGCAGATTATGCATCCGACGTGGTTGGACTTTGGAATGATAAAGTATTCGGTTGTCGCACTTTCTGGGAAATAAACAATTTCGAACATGGTAAAATATGGTTTTGTTTGATTTAGCTTTGATCAGCAATCCCATGATTGTGATGGTAATCTTTTACTCGACAAAGCAATGCGTTTTTTGTAAATTTCATCTAAGCTGATGTATGTATGATGTTTCTCTTACGATAGGTATGTCTTGTTTTACCTATACTCTTTGAGTTGCGTTGTTACTGATCACTTAGCCTCAGCAGTCGGCATAGATATAGTATTGGTCTCCGCTACGCTCCTCGTAGTGGAGACCAATCCTTTCCTTAATCTATAATCCTCTGCAGCTTACAAATTTTTACGGCGCGCCAGTAGTTAATACTAACGCTGGAACACTAGCATTAAAGAACTGAAAAGTTCTTGCACGAAGGTTATAATTTTCAGCGTTAAACAGATCACACAGTGATGCATTTTTTTAATCCATCCATATTCCTCGATAACCCTGTCGGCTGATCGGTTTATACAAAATAGCTTCCGCACCAATAAATGCAGATCGGTATCGTTCGACGTTTGAGCTGATATCCGGGCTTTAAGCCAATTGAAAACATTTTCCAAACCTCAATTTCTAGCACTTTACGAAGACTTATACAGTATTTGGGTAGTGCTAGATAAATTTTACAGGGATGTTTACAGGTCACTAATTCACGAGAAGTGATCTCTACTCTAGCAATGTACAACTCTTATCCCATACTAATTCAAATATCAACAAAAACCCAAAAACAAACTTCACAAAGCTAATGCTATGCAGTACGAGTACTTACGCAACATCGCATATCGTTCAACGTGGACTGATAAGTACTGTGCTAATAAATTGAATATTGAATAATTGTTTTTTTACATTTGCCTGAGAATTGGATGAAGGAAAATCAACAATCATTACGCGTTACCTTGCGTAACTATAATAAAATTTGTAAGAAAAAATCTGTAAATATTCTTCAAGGTGACGGAAATTTTAAATTAGATTATGAGATGCAATCAAAATGGTAACGTTTAAAATTTTGATGTCAGATGGTGATTTGGCCGAAAAATATTATTAAAAGGATCTACCTAAATTAAACCCAACGGTTAGACTCAGAATATTATTATTAGCTTACGATATAAAGGACTGACAATGTAGGAAGTTGCGGCATCAGTAAGTGTCCGAGCTAATAACATATTAATATGTACCAGTATATTTCAAATTAGTTCAGCTATTTGAAATCTGCTATAAAGCACGTTGTTATAATGACAGTGACTAAAACTAGTCATCATTAAAATTAACCAACCACGTGAATAGTAATCATTCATGGAATACATAATTCCGTGGTCACTACCGGAAACTAATTGTACAGTGTCCAATGCAGCGTTATACCAATCCTTTCCGTGTAGATCCAAATGATATTTGTTTAGCAATTAAATGGAATTACATTGTATGAGCTCTCATTGTTTAAATCAATTGTGCAATTTAATAAACATTGTAACAATACGGACTATTTTTTTTTTCTTTTTTATCCACTACAAGCTAGCCCTTGACTACGATCTCACCTGATGGTAAGTGATGATGCAGTCTAAGATGGTAGCGGGCTAACCTGTTAGGGGCATGGCAGTTATATTAAACCCATATACCCCTTCGGTTTCTACACGGCATCTTACCGGAACGCTAAATCGCTTGGCGACACGTCTTTGCCGGTAGGGTGGTAACTAGCCACGGCCGAAGCCTCCCACCAGGCAAACCATAATAATTGAAAGATTCACTTTGTGTCAGTATTTGGTTTAACATCATTTTATTGCCGAATTAATATATAATTATTATTATATTAATAAACAGATATCAGCCAAAGAAAACGTTCACAAGTATCAGTTATGTGGAGTAATAATAAAAATAGGAACAATATATCAAACAGGATAAAGGTCTATCTTATTCCTCATAAAAAAAATTTATGAGGTTTTATGGAGCTGGGCCCACTTAAGCGACGCGGTACGGAAATGCACTGCGCGACAAGAACCGTACAAACTCTTACAAATAATATTTGCCACTACGTGCCGCGCCGCTCCGTGCATCTCAAGTAGACCTTAACGCAAAATCATTGACGTAAGCTACGTCCATGCGCAATATCGTAGAAAAGTATTACTTTCATCAGTCACATAAAAAAACAATCCTTTTAGAAAAGACATAAACTTACTACGCGAATCAGAAAAACAACTTGAATATTTTACTAAGTTAAATCCATTATTCATAAGAATAACAATTAATAATACATGAACCCCAATGGATAATGAATTATTCTCGTATATGCGTAAATAATATAACTCATACTTACATTTCTATGATAAGGTGGCTTCTTAAATTTAGCTAAGGAGTATTAGATTATATTTGCCTAATTTCAGACATCATTTTCCTTCATTTTTAAATTAAAATGTCTGTATTAGGATATTGATAGACAACATTATAATCAGTAGTAGGTATGTATTTAGTAATTTTAGCGCAAAATGCACAAGTATAGAAAGAAGCAGGGTTAAGTTACACCAAGTAACACGTAATGCTACATAAGAAAATAATAAATTCTTGTAATTATTCTTGGAAACGATAACAGGATGGACTCCCATCGTTGAACACTTAAGCACATTGTTTATCTTAACAATCTGCAATAGAAACATCAAAACACTATCGATAAATCGTAACAAACGATTGTATCCCGGATGTATTGGACAAGATGTTGAAATAAATAAAAGAATTGTAGAATCGGCGACAAAACTACTTGTGATTCCGGTTTTAATAATATGTACCTTATTCTTTCAGTGATACGGTTTAATGCTGTGTACAATGCATTGTTTCACACATCCCGTTTTTCGTCTACATCCGCTTGCTTTCGACATTGCTAAGTAAATAGGTGCATTATATTATACTTTATTCCCTTTACTGAAAATAATAATACTACCTATGTAAAATAAGACTAAGATTTCTAAGACCTCAAACCTCAGCACAATTTTTCAATAAAATTGTCTAATTCATTTAATAGACCGTAAGTGAATTAATAAACTTAGAACTTGGATTTCGAAATAATAAAAGCTACTTACATAACTTTTCATATAACCTGCATTTAAAATGCGTGTTTTAATGCCTGTTGAGCCACCTAAAACTAGTAAATTTCAGACAAATACGTCAATCAGCGGGCATTGTTTTCTACCTGCTGAATGACGTAGCAGCCCTCCTTTCAATCCTGTAAGAGTATCTGTTTTTTATTTCAAACCTTTTTAATTGTCATTTTCACTAAACGTTAATAAATAAATAAATTTTACCCATCAACTAACCTGACAGATATTATATTTGTAAACAACAACCTAGCAATTAAAATAAATATAAAATACAATTTTAATAAAACTCGCACTTTGAATGCAGATTATATGAAAAATAGTGTGTGCGCCACAGGATTAAACACGATTTCAGATTTCGGGTGATGCCAGTACGCTTACTCTGAGTTTTTACATTGCAAATACGATTGATCGACGTGAGAGCTCACCACGCCAAGTGTAAGCGAACTTTAAAGTAAAATGAACCTTAAATGCATTGGTTTAGAGCTCAGTTCATGTATTTATTCACAGCCAGCGTTCCAAACGCTGAATTTGTGACTTTAAAGCAAGAGCTTTTGGGTCCATTTTAATTTGACGTTCGCTTACACTTGGCGTGGTGAGCTCTCACGTCGATCAATCGTATTTGCAATGTAAAAACTCAGAGTGAGCGTACTGCCCTCGCTTCGCTCAGGCAACTTCACCCTCGTCTGAAATCGTCTTGTTTGACCCCTAAGCACACAATATACTATTAAATATCAGAATGTCAAGTGAGAGCTTTTTCGCGACAACTCGTACCATGGAATTATAATCGAGTGCCAGCTGTCAAGCGCTTGACAGTATCATGCAAATTGTAGTTTTATCTTACAAATACGTTGTTGCGATCAAATGGGAAGAAAATCTTCCACTACGGGCACATTGGAGGCTCGCTATCGTCGTGGGGATGAATATCTGTTCTTCATAAAGGTTATAAAGATTAGGTTAAGAATTATAAGTGTTACGCGTATTCTAAGATGAAAGCACCGATGGTTGCAACTGTTTTAAAAAAAACATGGCCAATGTTGTGTCAGTGTGTGTAAAGTCCAATGAAGCGAGAAGACCGCGTTGTCACATTGCAGATAAAAATACTTATTAACAGAAATAAACTGTTACAGATTGATTGGGTTACAGTCTCGTTTCTGTTTCTGTTCTTTAATAGATTCAAAAGACAGTATTTAATACACTTATTTTTGTTACTGTTTCAGTCCTTATAAGTAACATAAATAATACACATATATAACAATAATAATAATCGTTTACAGAGAAAAAGACGCTGACATAAATATGTTTTTAATTTCGTGATAAAGTTTATCAATACCTGTATATTTACCGTTAGCTATTACCAATTTCTCTATAAAAAACTGAGACAAATAGAGATTCAAAGACAAATAATTTGTCGATATTTGTTCCTGTCCAAACAGATTGCTATTTGCTGTAGACGACAGAGAGATATTATACTATCTTGTTAAATTATTTCGTCAATTACTTTTGGTTTCACAATCTCTTATAATAATAATTATTCATTATTTTTGGGGCTCTGTGAAGCAAGTCAGAAGTTTTCTAATTAAATTCTTCTTCTGAGCAATGTTTTCGCTCTCACCCAAACTGCTTATTAATCTTAACTGATTTGACATTTTTAAGACTAAAGTTTTCTAATTATCATAAACTTGTGTACATGTATGAATGGTGCCTGGTGGGCTCTTTCTTGGGATAATAATGCGTTTAAATTTAGCCTTACACAATTTCAAGGAAGACTAGAAGATATTTCTTTTCAAGAGATAAGCTTTACCTTTGTCTACTTTTTTCTGTTAGTCATAAGAAATAATATTTTGTACAAAAATAAAATAAAATAAATTCTTCCGTGTGAGAATATTATTTTATAAGCTGTTTTTTTTGTCATCCTATTTACTAGAGCTGCGATAGCATCTAAGCTATAGCGTACTTTACACACACGGTTCAGCCGTGTGTGTAAAGTGCTTACTCAAAACATAAATAACGTGATTTTTGCCATGGGTATAGTTGAGGACCTGGAGAGTGACATCAGCAGTGGCGTGCACATCATAGATGCATAAAAGCACAGCTTAACCTAGTTGTAAACGCTCAATGCTAGCTTTTGATTATGATCTGCTATTAAACAGGTTCCTACCTAAGTAATGTATACCCTGCCATCAAACTCTGTGCACGCCGCTAGGCGTGGCGTAGGCTACTTTTTATCCCCGAAAATTAAGGTGTTCCCCCGGGAATCAAGAAAACTTAAACCACGCGGACGAAGTAGCGGGCGTCAGCTAGTTAAAAATAAATATTTTTCAAAATGTTCTGAGATTTCTAATAAGGTAAACTGTACTAAACGTGACTTTTGCGAGATTTATTATTGCTAGGGGCCACTTGACTAAATCGCAAATATAAGAAACTGTATTATACACCTATTATATTAGTGTTCACGATCGGAAGGCTATATAGATCGTAAATCACGCTGCTAATATGGCTTTTGCGTTCACTTGATCGCCCTCAACACATAAACGTTTCAGTCACGGCCGGCGTAAAGACATCAAAGGTACAATGCATTCCCCCTACTCAGCAGTAATAAAACCATTTGCGATATTCGTCACGATCCACTCACGTCGATTTTAGTACCTCATGCAGGCCCCATTTTTTCTTCCCGACGAATGTAATGTTTATTTTAAGTACTTAACTAATTTGACATTTTATTTTGAAAAATAAAATAGAATTACACAATTGTAAGGTTCCACACCACCACAGAAATTTTCTAACATTTAAATTCAAAATTTTCATTTTATAATAACAATGTTATAAACTCATGTGTAACATGTTTCTTTAAAATGTATTCCATATAAAATAATGAATGTAGGTACATGTCACCGTAAAATTGTAAAAACCGTTAGATTGTAATTTAACGCTTCTTATCTCTATAGATTGTAAACTGTCGAAAGATTGTGAATCGTGAATAACTTATACGATGTACGACTAATTTTAGTCAAAATTCTGAACTCAACTGTAATGGACGTAAAATCCAGCATCAGACGTTCATCGGTCGAATGAGGTATGTCTTTATATTTTAGTTCTTTAGGATTAAATTTCGGTCGCTGATACTCGTATAGTATTATTACTTCTTATTAAACGAAGATAAGGTTTATGAGATCAATAGCCCATGATTGGAAGACGAATTTCTCTATATTTGTTCCCGGTCGAATAGATTGCGATGGGAGACAGGGAGATATTATCCTTTCCGGTTAAATTGTATTATATCAATTACTTTCAGTTCTGCGAGCTCCTTTGCCAACTTGTTATCTATTGTGTTGTATTTCTGGAAAAATTACAAACGCTGCGATGCCTATAAAACTTTTATATTAGTATCGTATCAGATAAATCGAAGAGAGGGTATTTCAATTATTTGTTTGCGATATGTTTATATTTTCTGAAAAATCTGACATTTGTTTACGTATTGTTTGGTAAAAAGTATTGTACTTTTACTAATTTTAATATAAATAGACATTTTCTTTGTGGTTTTCTCTTTGCGTATAAAATAAAAACTCTCCTTTTGTGAAGATTTATAAAAAAATCATACTAATATTATAAATGCGAATGTATCTCTGTCTGTCTGCTGCACTTTAACAGCCCATCTTTTAAATCGATTTTAATGAAATTTGGTACAGAGATGAGTTGCATCCTGAGACAGAACATTTTTATCCCAGAAATTAAAGAATTCCCGCAGAAATCATAAAATTTTAATCCAAGCGGACGAAGTCGCGGGCATCATCTAGTAATAAATAATCTTATACGATAGTGTAAAAAGAAAATCAATCTAAAAAGTGTGTTGGGTCACGTGATGAGCCAGGCCTGGTATTACATTATTCTTCTTCGTCAAAGACGCATGCATGAGTTATAGACTTTAATTAGGTAATAATAATTATTGTAAAATATTGATTGTTTTAAATGCGTAAGTAATTTTAGACCTCTTTTTTTGTAACCCTCAGCCTGATAACCCGAAAAATCAAATAGCCCAAAAATGTAAGAACGCTAAATGATGCCTGTTTTTGCAAATCCGTGTGTCTTGTGAAACTCCTAATGAGACTGGCTACAAGTTTTACCACAAGCAACTTGGAAATGAGCTGAACTAGCCGATCTGCAAAGTCGATTGCACCGCAACCACATTTGAGAACAAGTGCCTTAGTGATTTCTGCATTCCATTTGATGAATCATCACTTTTCGTAACCCCTTTGACTAAAATGTTTAGGTAATAAAATGTGTCCAAACAAACTACAGTAATTACTTTATGTAATTACTTTTTCAGTTCTAATCCTGTAGATTTTGCGTTATTTTTTTCAAAATGATGACCGTGGCTTCGTCCATGGATTCGGATATTTGTAAAATCCTGTATGTAGAATTTTCCGGAAATTCTTAGTGGCCGATGGACCGTGAAAGGATAACAGACAGACAGTCGTATCACACTAATAAAGTCAGTTTGTTTGTTGGTTTGTCCTACAAACACGCCGCAACGGAGCAACCGATCGACGTGTTTTTTAGCATGGGTATAGTTGAGGACCTGGAGAGTGACATAGGCTACTTTTTATCCCGGAAAATTAAGGAGTTCCCGCGGGAATCAAAAAAAATTAAACCACGCGGACGAAGTCGCGGGCATCAGCTAGTTCATAATAATAGTAGGATTTACATGGTAGTCAATATCATGCATAACAATATTATGTTTCAACCAATATTATATCAACATTGGTTCTTTTGTGTACATAAACAGTTTATCCCTACCCCATCTTGATTTTTTTAAACCTGTCTAAAGATTTCATTCTACCTCTTTGCTCCCCTTAATTAGATAAAGACTGGCAACTTTTGAAATATCTAAATAATGTGCCAATCTCTTGTTTATCTCCCCTTCATTTGGCTATTACCTTTGCTTTTATCTTTTATGCTGCAGTCATGACATAGGGACCTAATGATCACGGGGGAATGAGGTGGAAGAGAAAGAAAATGAATAATGAATGATCCAGCGTGCAGTCTACGGGCGACAAAAATAAGGGAAACAAAGAGGTTGTGTTTTTTTTGTGTAGTGATTATGACAAATAAAGCGAAGAAAAATTCGTGTATACATGTTACTCGTGGTTTCTTTCCGTTCGCTATTTTGTGACTTTTTATGTAAAATATTGTAATATATTCTGTACCTTTGAATATTTTTTGAAAGTAGTTTGAAATATACAACAGTCTTCTTTTAAAATTAAGAAGCTGTATCAAATCATCCATCATCCGTTTGTGTGCCAAGATGCCACTGTTTGTGTCAGGGGTCAAAAATAAAGATAATATGATAAAAATGTGTGATAAGTGATAACATATAATTATGAATTTACTTCATCACAAACAATATTGTATACCAGATAACAATATTGAAAAAATCATTATAATTTTTTGCGAAAACAGATGTGTTCATAGTGCAATTATTATAATAGGTACATAGTTGTATTTAAGCTGATCATACATTTCTCACCGATACCTGTAAATAACCCTCGCGAGTTACGTAATAGATTTTGAGAGGCCGGAAGAGGAAGTAATAAATTCACAACGAAATGAAAAGCTTTTAATTTATTATCAGACTATAAAAAGCTATATTGATCTTACAAAATCTAAGTAAATAAATGTTCGAAAACTCTCGGTACCTATTTACTTATAGGTAAATATATCAAACGGTATTCATATCTTTTTAAACTGCGAAAATACTTTTTTATATATTTTACTAAGAGCTTTGACTTAAGAATAACAGCTCAAGTATTAGTTGCAAATGCTCTAACAAAAGAAATGTTAAACTTCCAGTGATAAGGTGCATAGACGGGAGACATGAAAGGGATAAGACCCCTTTTATCCTCTATAGTGGCACTTGCAACCATTTTTCATGAGTAGGTTTGTGATGCTCGATGATGTAGATTTGCGTTATATCAACATGTTTGTTAAAAATGATTTATCAAACCCAATAAGATTATTATTTTAATTTCAAATTCTTACTTTGTAATGGTTTAATAATTTCAATATAATGTGGCCAGTTCTGTATAACACAATCTCTAAACTAAACTAAAATGGCAGCTTTAAATCTAGTTCTGTCCCTTTCAGTAGGAAGTATTATGAAAGGGTTAGCAATATTTGTAATGCTCTAATTTTAGTTTAGTTTAGAGATTGTGCACTACAGAATCAGCCCCAATATCTAACTACCATTATTAATGTGAAAGTTTGGATGGATGTTTGGAGTAACTGTTTGATCTAGAATCTCATTGACTGTCAACTACTTGAACATTCACATAATTAGCTTGATAGCAGTCGAATGGATTTATTTTCTTAGGCTTATTTAAATAGTGATTAGTAAATAGACCATTTTGCTAGAGAAACTAAACAAATGTAATATAGTCCTCGTATTAATATTCCAATACTTTTCGAAACGTATATTATCTAGGTATAATTGAACACGAATTGTTTAAAATGTGTAGCATTAAGTGTATGTAGCAACGGGGCTAATTTTGCATGTAACTAACTTTTTTTTTAAATTATGACTTATAATTTGTTTTCCTTATATATTTTGTAATACGCAATTGAAAATAAGTTTTCAATACAATGATATTTATACTTACTAACATAAAAATATTTTGGTCTACGGTGCTTTAACAATGGGGTAAATATTTTATGTTCACCCCAGGACAGAACGCGTTTTATCTTATGAAACCAACTTTTTAAACAACTCCAGTTTTAATTAAAAGAATTCATTTATCTCTGCGGCTCTTTTAAACGGGTGGTAAGATTAGTAGATTTTTTTTAATTATGGCTGTCTAGACAAAACTTCGCCTTTGTGCGGTCGACATAAGCGCTAACAATAACGTGAATTGTGTAATTATAAATGCACACCAGGCTCACGCGCGGAATATTAAATATTTTCTCTTTGTTCAAGATTCGCGCTTATCGTTGTTATACGAGAGTGAAATATTAAATACCTACTCGAAGGTGAATACACACACGTCTTTGGTTTGCGCAATACAGAAATTTAGAGAGAAATAAGAAAACTCCAGCTCTGTGGGGGGGGGGGCTGCTTCCGTCTTCACAGTCTTATAATAATTCACGTCGAACCCATGCTAATTAATTCGGAAATCACACGTATTCCAAGAACGCTAATTGCGATATGAGTCACTTAGCTGAATCTTGGCGAGTGAAGCTAGATCTGGGGTAGAAATTACGCCGTGTGTGAACTTTTTGTAGGTTTAAACTGCATTTAATTCATGACATTAGCAGATATATTTTTTTTGGTAAAATATCAATAGGTGGATTTCTTTTTCGTCGTATAATATGACGTTTCTGGACATGATTACTTTATACACATTTATTAGTATGATGGCATATTGTTGGCATTGCGTTGTCGAAACTAGCCCACACCACCCCACCAGCACCACCACCACCACTACAGCCCACTAACGTCCCACTGCTGAGCACAGGCCTCCACTCTCATAGGAAAGAGGGAATTAGAATAGCTTAGACCCACCACGCTGCTCCAATGTCAATGGTTATCAGGCCACACCACCCCACTGGCAGATAATTGAAAGGCAGATAATTAAAAAAATTATAAACACCAGTACCACCTGTAAAAAAATAACGTAAAGGTGAGTAGGCTCTACATAAAATAATTCGTAATAATTATTGCTCATCGAACAATCAGTATGATCAATCAACCACGAAAATGATTTTCCATTAAACAGAGCTCTGTGATTTTGCGTGTGATATCCGATTTTAATGGAACGATGTTGTTATTATTCACAAACTGGATTAGGTTTATATTGAATTCAATCTAACTGATGCTTACTAATGAATTTGCTAATTACATCATTAATAACTATTATATTTGTTTAATAAGAATACATTTCAATTTACCGGTGTGTCATAGCGTAAAATCGTTAAAAAGGAGGTTCCGAAGTTAATCTATGAATTAAACGGTGGCATAACAATGTATGATTCAGAAAATATTAATCTGATGTTTTCAAGAACTCTAAGCAGCCATTGTTTGATCCCAAAACATAATCTAAACAAACAATCAGAACAACTCCACTGCATAAAAAAATTTCAAACATGCCTATATATATTTTTATTTTATAATAGGTATAATTTTATTTTATTTAACATAATTTTTTTAATACATAATATTATAATATAATATAATAATAATTATTATAATATAATACTTATTATTATTATATTATACACCTCCCGAGTCAATCACTCACTCAGTCAGTCAACGTTGGTTAACCAGCATAAACAGACAATTATTATATCTTCATATATTATAAGTTACGAGTAGCTTAGCTTAACGTGGCTTGTCTCCAGGACTTGACTATTTAAAAACCATGCAAAAATTAGGTTGATCCGTTTATTGATTTTTCCTTCAATCACCGTAAGTATCCTTGCTGAGTGATTGAAGGAAAAATCAATAAACGAATAAAACAACAAACACACATTTTCGCATTATTATTATTGCTCTGCTCCATTCGCAGATGTGACTTTAATAAAAATTAACGCTCATAAGAAATAATTTGGTCATTCGCAAACAAAAATGTTTAAGGCAAAACATTTCCAAGCTACATTGTTGACATTGTCCGGACGAAAACTCGTGAAAGTTCCAAGCTCGTAACAAGCGACGTGAAGTATCTTTACTGCGCTGTAAGGTGGGATCGCGTCAAAATTCTATTAAGAGCGGCTTAAGTTGTTTGCCTTTGCCTTGCGGCACTTTGTTTATGGTACATTCTTTCTTGTTGCGTGAGCCTCTACCCAGACCGTGTTTCGATATAAATAAATAAATAAAATAGCCTTTATTTCTAATACGTTACAAAAATACACACAGATAATAAAATATATTACAAGTTACTATTTAATTCTACTAATGCAAATTATATCAGTGACTGATTTATTGTTACGATGCAGGTACTTTTAAAAGCAGTTTCATACATTATATTATTTTGCTTATAATTATTGTCACTAGCACGATGCCCGCGACTTCGTCCCCGTGGATTGAGGTTTTTTGGTACCCGCGAACGCTTTAATTTTTCGGGATAAAAAGTAGCCTATGACTAAAATATAACTATCTCTGTGCCAAATTTCATCCAGATCTATTCTGAAATTTTGGCGAGATTGAGTAAAATAATTTCAAGTTCTATGGACTTCAAGTTCGAGTAAAAGGTCGGGAATTCGCGTCCTGGTTGAGTAGAAATTGTCAGCTTCTTTTCAGGTTAGCCCACTTCCATCTTACTCTTAGAATACTTTCTCACGTGCAATCATGTGGTAGGTACTTGTTGCATAATATAAAATGTGACGTAAGTAGCTCCCTAAAATTGTTCTATAATTATATTTGTTACAAACTTTAGAACTTTGCAACAATTTTTGGTTAAAAATTTTGTTTCAAATGTTTCAGAATGCTGATAAAGTATTTTAAGTGATACTTGTTTTTAAAAGTATTCCTTAAACATTTTCGAGTGAAACTTGGTCCAACGGGCATAATCAGCATGATAGTACTACCTACATAATCGACAAATATCTTCAGGGAGTGTTTCCACCAGAAATGTCCAAGACAGCGGTGTGCATAGAGGATCCACTGCGCAGTTCAGTGGCTCCCACCCCACATGCTTATTTTTATCACACATCTCTGGTGGAAACGCATATTCGAAGATGCCCAAGTTGTGTGTGCGTGAAGCATTCATGCACTTTTTTACCTCCGTTCAAATGTTGAGTAAACTATTTATGTAAGCTTGTACCGAGAATCAACTTCATATTTTTAATACGCGTGATTCTTGCCACATTTAGTTACATTCTACATTCTCATTTTGTTTCTTCTGTTGTCGTCTATGTTTGCAAGAAAGAAAACCAGGAAACAGATAGATAGATAAAACTCTTTATTGCACACACTTAAAACAAAGACAATAAAAAAAGGTTCAAAGAGAATACAGAAAGGGTCTTATTTCTAAAGCGATCTCTTCAAGACAACCTCTGTGGAGAGGAGATTATGAAACGGATAATGCAACATTATTAAACACTAAAATATTGAAAGATAGATAGATAGATAGATAGATAGATAGATAGATAGATAGATAGATAGATAGATAGATAGATAGATAGATAGATAGATAGATAGATAGATAGATAGAAAATACTTTATTGCACACAGAAAGAAGAATATAAAGTAAAGTTAACTATAACTAGGTATGCAAAGGCGGCCTTGTTGCTTACTGAGCAAGCTCTACCAGGCAACCTTTGGTGAGAGGATAGAACAAGATGTGTAGGGTAGTGTGGCCCAATGTATCCCGTGTATTCTACACGTTATTATTCGTAGGTGAGCAAATAATATACATATATAACATACTAGACGTATTATATATTTATACATAACATATAAATAAAATAAATAAATATCTAGATAACAATATATACTATACATAAACATAATGCATACATAAATTACACATATTATATAAATAATATTACATAAGCATAGTAACAAATTACGATAGAAATATAATTTAGTTATTATGGCACGACTTGGTTAAGAAAATATTCTATGAGACTATTTTTAAAAATAGGTAAGGATTTGGAGTCTCTAATATTGATTAAGTATACATACATAGATTCATACATTCATACATAAACAGCTGAGGCCTGTGACTGTTTTGCCTGATATTATATTATTTACCAGTAGTATGTTTCCAAACGATGTACCTATTTATCGAGGCAAGTATGTTAAGAGATATATGATTATGTTTTGTAATAATTGATTGAGGGAATTTCCGAAATCATAACTATCTTAGCGGGGGATTTTATTCACAGTAAAAAACTAGGCATGCTATGTACGCAGACCTAGCGTATTGAGGTATGGTATGTACGTTGACGTAGAACGTAGTCACCTAGCTTATTATTTCATGTTATATAGATTCTTAGACAATTCACAGGCTTAAATTTTACAAGTATAATATAGATAAGGTGGATTTTTAAAACAACGATATTTAGATTCCTTCTAAATGTAAGACAAATAAACGTAACGTCTTCTGTCTAAAATATTCTCGGTAATCCAAATAAAACCAGGAATATCCAGGCGCTCCGCTTCTCAATCAAAAGTCGCAACTCCCGACTTATCCGCCAAACCAGAGATATATCAATACTGGAAGAGTAAACGTCATTCAAGAAAAGCTCGCCTATCTTTTAATTACAGTACCCGGCAATAAATATTGCACATCGACCTTTGGAAAGAGACAATCGGTTATATAGCGTTATCTCTGTCGCACACTACCGATCGGTATAACGCTATACGAAGCCGAAATAACCGATTGTCTCTTTCCAAAGGTCAATGTGCAATATTTATTGCCGGGTACTGTACACAGGTTGACGTCTGTGAAACCTACCTACACATTTTTCACTTACGGCACAGCAGTTATGTTAAACCCACACCCCTAATCGATTTCTGCACGACATCGTAACGGAACGCTAAATCACTTGGCGTTACGTATTTTTCTGTAGGGTGTCACTTGTCACGGCCGAAGCCTTCCACTAGACCAGACCAGAATAAATTCAAAAAAATTTAATTCTCACTTAAAAACAACAGCGCTCACGTGACGCTGCGCCAAGTAGTACTAACAAAACTGAAATGGCGTCAAATTTTTAATAAGAAAAAGCAAGAGTGGTGGTATTTATGCAGAAGTCAAATTGAGTCTATTTTGCAGTAGGTTGCACGCTCTTTTAATATGATAGCTCTCTGTCCGCCGCCAGCCAACTTGTGCATTACCGAAATTGCACTGAACCAATTTTCTTTATGCGATATTCGGATGAAGTCGTTTATCTTGTTTGATCTCTTAACTAAAATCATCTTTCAGGTCTGATTTCAAAAAATGATTGGAATTGAGCTTTTGATTTTTTTACATTTCAGTTTCCTTATACCCAAAGATGTTTTTAATATATTTTCGTACCTAATGAAAACTTAGCCCTTATAAGATGACTTTGTTGTTCATCTGTCTGTAAAGGCCTTTTAAGGCTTCTATCTGCTAACATTTCAAGTACAATTTAATCATACGTTACAGATTTTAAAAGCATGTTAATATTATTTACAAAAAGTCTTACATACATAAGGGGGCACATCCCGTTGAGCTACAATTTTGAAGTTTGTCACGAATAGAAGTCTCGTGGCACAAGTAAATAGAAAAATTCAAAAATGATAAAAATCCTAGATTTAACTCAATAAGAAGTGAAAAATATAATATAAGCATCCTATAGCACTCAAAATATTCTTACAGCGCATAAAAGCACCCCATTACAATTCATGCGAATGTCATCCTTTCAAACGCACTCGTCTTAAACGTCCCCAGTAGAGTAACGCGGAGGGGATGTTGCATTTCAACTGATATAATATTAAACCGTCCCAAAAATGGAGGGATAGTTTACGTCAGCAGTACCCTTAATAGCAAACTCGGCTCTAACAAAGCCGTGAAAAATGGTTACAAGACAGACATGAAAGGGATAAAGATGCTCCTTATCTGGGAAGATTCGAGGAGGCGCATGTGAGCATTTTTCTTTTTACTAAAATATTATGAAAACATTTGCCAAGCTACTTTGAGTAAATTTTAGATTTTGACTTTTCTTAGCTTTTGGTAGGCTGTCGAACAATTATTATTTTTGTATTGATTATTCAATATTCGTATATACGCTTTTGCATCACTTTCTTTCATTCACTCTTTCACACTTTCGCTGAATGACCCGCTCCTTTCAATCCTGTAAGAGTATCTTTTGTTTATTTCAAACCTTTTTAATTGTCATTTTACCCATCAACTAAAAACAACCTAGCAAGTAAAATAAATAAGACACACAATTTTAATAAAACTCGCACTTTTAATGAAAAATAGTGTGTGCGCCACGGGATGAAACACGATTTCAGGTGAGGGTGACGAATCTTGTTTCACCCCTAAGCACACAATATATCTACTATTATTCTGGTATGAAAAAGCTCTGACTTGAAAGGAGCAAAAAAGTAATAGTTCAAATTAAAGAACGTCGCATTTAACAAAAGGCAGTCAAATTCTTATTCTTATTCGTGACCCAAGTCGCGTGTCCTGTAGTAGCGTGTCGTTACATTAGCAGTCATTACAAAATTTTCCAATAATAAGTCAGCAATATAGAGCTGCCGTCAGCTACACGAAAACAGCACTAATCATCCACCTCCGCGACTTTAGAAGTACCGCAACGCAATACGTCTGTAATGATGGAAATTACTCTTTTACTTTAGTTTGTATTTATAATTTTCTTTATTTTATGAATATATAACCTACAGTTGTGTGAAAGCAGTGATTCTGGCGCTTGCTTGATATTTGTTAACCTATATTGTCGCAAATTGAATCACTGACTGAGCTGAGCAGCACTGATTAAAACTTTAATGTTTTTAAAGTAACTCTCAATACAAAATTCTAATAAGAGGGTTTTGAATTAATCATCATCAATCGTTAATTCTTTTTTCTGATTGACAGTAAGATGGTTTCATAATACAAGCATGACTACGGAACGTTACATTAATGCGTTTTCTGACACGTATTTGATCAGTTTTTTTTAACTCAATGTATATTGAACCAGAGGCCCAATTGTCTAACACTCTAAGCAAATCGTAATCATTTGAAACGTAAAACGTATTACACGAACTGTTTATGGAGTTCATACATCCTTGTTGACGTGCAGGCATCTTAAACTGGTCGAATTATCAATTTGACAAACAATTACGATTTCTGTACATAGTCGGTTATCCATACTAATATTATAAATGTGAAAGTGTATCTGTCTGTCTTGTTGGTTTGTTGGTTTGTCCTTCAAACACGCCGCAACGGAGCCGGATCGACGTGATTTTTGGCATGGGTATAGTCAAGGACCTGGAGAGTGACATAGGCTACTTTTTATCCCGGAAAATTAAGGAGTTCCCGCGGGAATCAAAAATATTAATCCACGCGGACGAAGTCGCGGAAATCATCTAGTATACAATAAATCGTATTCAAAAACGTGAATGTCTAGACACCACACGAATGGGAGGATTTTCGAAAGTTAATTACTACCACTTGACACCTGCCGTCTGCCTGCTGCCTGTTAGCTAATTGATTCACGGACAAGCCACAACCGATTTGCGATCAGATTTAACGCCGGATTTTCTGCTGTGATTTGTTGCCCTACCTACGGCTGTGAAATAAATATTTTATGTACATTGCATCACTAATTTCGATTATTTCTTGACTTTGATTGCAACTTATGATATTGGCATAATATGGAACCGTGAAATTTTAAACCATTCTAATGCGAAAGTGTGACTGTCTGCTACGCTTTCACGGCTCATCCGTTCGACGGATTTTGATGAAATTTGGTACAGGGGTAGGTTGTATCCCGGGAAAGGACATAGGCTACTTTAAAAAATTAAAGAGTTCCCACCAGAATCAAAAAATCCTAATCCACGCGGACGAAGACGCGGGCATCATCTAGTTTCAAATAAGTATCACTACAGATTTTTGGAACTAGCGCAGGAACTTTCTTAGCGCAGGTTTTTAATTAGGTATAATAACGCACAACGGGCCACGTTGTGTAAAATTTCCTCACTCTAGAAACCTGGTCCCTGCCATCTTCTACTCGTCCTTCTATTACTAGTAATTACTGTACAGAAAACGTGGCGGGCAAAAGCTAAGCGAAAGGGATTTAGTCTTAGGAAGGTCATTTCTGAACTACGTTAGTTACCAAATGTGTAAGTTCTGCAATCTTGATACAATAATAATAAAGTCATCATAATTTAAAGTTTGTTCAACCATTTAATAAGTAGCGAGTACTAATCAAGTAACAACACTTGGGCTGGACTTTACTCGTTAGGATCGCTCGATTAGGTCGAATCGTCTAAGTTCTCACATTAAAGTCAAAACAAACTCAAAAGTTCTTACTGCGCCCGCATTTTAAACAGACCAATCACAGGGCAATCTGTTTTCTGGAGATATTTGTCCAGGATAATGTATATAAATTATCCCACATTTATATTCAAAATGTAATCCAATCTACCTTACCTAATAAAGGTCTGGAGTAAAGTGACATAAGGTACCGTTTCCTATGACAAAGATGTAAGGATTAGCAAGCAGAAACAGCGGTTTACTGATTTCTTGCAGAACCAATTCTGCAGACAGACACATTGTAAAAGGTATACCATGTAAACGCAGCGTGGGATGATGGGCTTGAGCTGATGTCAACGAAAGACCGTGTATAATATGGTGGCATGCTCATATCAAAGCCAGTAATATTAGTTTTGACCAACAATTTTTCAGTAAGAAATCCCCATGAAGTCTACTCCATACCTACCACAGAACAGATGTTAATTATCATCGTCATCATCATCAAGTGCCTTCTTCGAAATTAAGCATCATGCGAACTATCTATAGCCGCTGCGTGCCTACGGGGCTAGACCTTAAAATTTTGGGTCGTACCAATACGCCAATGCCAATACGGGCTGATGCCCAGGACTTTGTCCGCGTGGATTGAGGTTTTTAGGTTCCCACGGGAACTTCTTAATTTTCTGGGATAAAGAAGCCTATAGGCTTCTGGATTAGCCCATATATGGGCTTATCCAGACTATAATCGATCTCTGTGCCAATTTTCATGCAGATCCGTTCAGCCCTTCTGGCTTGATTTAGTAACAAACATCCATCCATCCGTCCATACATCCATTAATGATAACTTTCGCATTTATAACATGCATATAAATAGTATAGAATTATAGATTACTAAAGCCTGAATTTAGTTTCAAATCTCGACGGAATAATTAAAAGCAAACAGTTTCAAATAATTGCCGCTATTGATTTGGTCGACATAATTAATACTGTGTGTTAATCATAACATCATCCATAATCCTATGCTTTAATTTGACGCTGCACTAAATTATTTGCTCCCAATACAGACCGCAGAAATATATTGTGTTCTACGAATACTCACTTCGGTGGTTGATTGATAACATTAATATAGTAGATATTAATATTGCAGGTGCTTAGCTAACATTCATTTAGATATTTGACTTTCTTCATAGTATTACAGAACAAATCACACTTGTAACTACATTGTTTTCTGAAACCAACTTACTTTACACTGAGAAGTCGGAACCCTATTATTAATTTTATGGTTATTTTTTTGTCAAGATTGTCATATTGAATTTTCATGAAGTCAAAGAGTCAAAGAGTCAAAGAGTCAAAGAGTACAACCATTACTATTTTATTTTTAAAATTGAAGTCTAGTTTATAAGTCCTTAAAGTTAGCAAAAACGTCCAATTAAATCTATGTTGACATCGAAAAACTGGTAAAAGGTAAAACGTTCACAGGAGCGCTGAAAAGCACTTTAGAATCGTTAAATTAACGTTTCTACAAGATA
The DNA here is from genome assembly GCA_923060345.2 of Erebia aethiops. Classification (NCBI taxonomy): domain Eukaryota; kingdom Metazoa; phylum Arthropoda; class Insecta; order Lepidoptera; family Nymphalidae; genus Erebia; species Erebia aethiops. The sequence continues at coordinate 9,387,161 of OV281083.1, read as the reverse complement.
TTTTAACTCTTTGATTATTTTGTTCTTGAAAATATTGAGGAATTAATTTGTTAGGTCAGGTGTAGATAATATTTTAAAATGTCAGCTGTCGATGTTTTGTATTTTTAACCGACTTCCAAAAAAGGAGGAGGTTCTCAATTCGGCGCGTATTTTGTTTTTTTTTAATGTATGTTACCGCATATCTCTGTGGTTTCTAAACCGATTTGAAAAATGTTTTTTTCAGTCGTTAGAAGAAGCTCTAAATCTTCAACCCTGACACTAAGCAGTTAAAAATAAAAATCAGGCTCGCGCTACTTCAACATAGTGGGTAGAAATCAAAATTATTTTTTACTTTACAGTGGCGTTGGAAGTCGATTTTTTGGAAAGAATTTTTATAAAGTGGTGATACAACTTTATTGAATTCATACAACATTTCGGCTCCCTTGTCAGTATGATTTATAAAACTTTTATTTGAAATAATATAACCTCAAAATAAAATACTTATTTAAATCGATCATTATTTAAATAAACAAATGAAGTTTCAAAGCTTAACCTTTTTTACACGGTGAAAGCGTCCTTACTGCGTAAAAAACGATAATGTACATTTTTAATGGTAGCAGGTTAGCATTATGAGGTATTAGGTATCTACTTTAGTGAATAAGTCGTGTTATACTATGTAACAGCCAATTAACAACGTGCTTAAAGGTAGAGAAGCCAAACATATTTACAAAGATAACATTAAGTGCTAATAAATCTCCTAAGCAGCGCTTGGCCGGTGTTCTTATACAACTATCTACACGAAGAGTGGCCAACAAACAATGTGCTTCAACAAGAAAAGCCATTTATCGTCCAGCAAAAACTATGGTTGGCCATTGCCACCAGATTAACAAGAACTGAGCTTACTTGGAATAGATAATTGTTTATTTAAATTTAAACTAATGATTAAGCATAGTTTATTATCTAGAGGCAACTGGGCGACATCCGGCTCAAGTGGAAAAACCGAAAAATCCATCATGGATTCCACCGACCACGGAGGAGCGTAGTAGTTTTCACTTATCCCAGACTCCTATCTACCGAAAATCTACCTTATGGCCGACGATGGAACTCGTGGACAGGCTTTAAGGACACGCTTTAAGGTGTAATATAAAATTATGATGCCTTTAATAACTTGATTGGCCTGTTTATTACATCTCCGGATCGCAGCGTTCCAGGGGACACTATAATATTTTAGCCTCTTGTCGAGGCTTCTAGACCAATGATCATTAAAAAAAATAACACTCCTTACTCACTATCATTAAGTGGTATTTTACCTTGAGTTTGCTGCATGTTTATTAATCAAGTTTTCTTTGACATTTCAATGCACATTTAACACGAACTTTCATGTTTTCTATGTACTTGCATACTAATGACTCACTTGTGTTACATTTATAAGGCGCTACATAGTGCGTTTTTTCATGTCTGAAAGAAAATAAAAAATTGGTAAAGTGGTTAAGTTTTTTGTTTTCAGAAACCTTTAATAGTTGTAAGCATTAGCTAACAATATTTTGAGACTTTTAGATATTATAATATTGGAACGAACCTATTGTTGATTCACACGGTACTAGTCATTCAAAGTACTATAATATTTTTTATACTTCTACCATACCTTTACTACTGTTTTAATCGTGTTGGTGTCGTACGTTCATTACACACTCAATTTTGGTATAAAATAATCACGACATTAGGTATTAAATACCAATAATATTTTTTATACTTCTACCATACCTTTACTACTGTTTTAATCATACTTTTGCGGGTCTAAAGTCAATCTTCATGCCCTAGGGCCGTAATCTAGTCGATCGATCGCCCAACTAGTTGACCAACCCCATACTGTAAATATGCACAACAGAGTCTAGGCTCCAGACTGGTCGACCATTGACAACGATCGTACCATTTGACATAAAAGTTTTTAAACCAAGGAGTATGTGTACCTGCATAAACACTGGCAGCATGAAAAGCAAAATGACAAATGGACAAAATATGTGACTCTATCGAACGTGAACATTCACTTTTAATTTGTCTTTTTTTATTATTTACTAGACCTATGTATCCTACTTACCATGATTTGCAATAAATATCTAACCGTTACAGTTTGTTTTACTGTTATGGTAGAAGTATAATATTTTTTGAATCGCCAGTGAACCTTTACCAGTATTATTACCTATTTTGTGCTTTTACTAAAATTCAGTTTCATTTTTTTCTTGTAGACGCCGAGGGCTCTTGTCGATATCATATAATGATCATCATCCCAGGTAGGTAATAATCATCATACATAGTAATTATTACAAGTCACAAAACAGTATAAGCAATTTAAAATTTACGAGTAACACGAGTCAAGTATCTTTAAGCAAAACAAGAAACGAAGAAATACAAATCCGTTGAGAAACCCTCACTCATTTGTGACCCAAATCGCGTGTTGAACCGTAGCGTGTCGTTGTATTAAAAGTCATTACAAAATTTCCCTTTATTAAGCTTGAAACATTAACCGCCGTCGGCTGCACGAAGATAGATCATAACGACCCAACTTTGTGGTTGTACCGGTTCATCATCTGCACAGAATGTTCAAAAAATATTACATCCGGTATTTCCTCCTAATCCTCTACGCTGTGGGCTGAGATCTGGCTGGTTTTCTATGGGGTTTTTATGTCATCCCAAAAGAGCGGTGGACTGCCCAACAACCAGATACTTCCGCATGCAACTCGACTTAAAGTAAAATATGATGTACTTAGACCAGGGCCAATAAAGGCAAGTTCAGAACACCCTAACAGCCCCTAACAGGTTAGCCCGCTACCATCTTAGACTGCATCGTCACTTACCATCAGGTGAGATCGCAGTCAAGGGCTAGCTTGTAGAGGATAAAAAAAAAAAAAAAAAAAAAAAAAAAAAAAAAAAAAAAAAAAAAAAAAACCTACCCAGATACTGACAAAAATAATTAATATGCATTAACCACCGCAATCGACTTGTCCTATTGCCTCGTTATTACTAGCTAGTACCCGAGTCTTTATTTTAGAAACCTAAAGAAAAAAAAACATTGGCAGTCATAGGGACTGCCGATAGAAGTGAAAACAAATATTTTTTTTAACAATTTAAAAAAGACACATTTTACCCCCTAATAAAAAGTGCTCAATGCGCCTAACGAAGTTTTCACTTCAAAAAAAATCATCGGGATGAAAAGTAGCCTTTGTATTTTATCACCTTAATTATATCCATGAAAAAATCACGTCGATCAGTTACTCAGCTATTACTCCATTGAAGTTATGGAAGAAAAATCAACATATACACTTTCGCATTTATATCGGCCGTAATTCGCTATCGCAATTACACCACGCGAGCCTCGATGGGTGTCGACATTAGCCACGTCTGACGTCGGAAACCAGCTTTATTAAATCAAAAGTTTTTCTTTACATTTGCGCCACGGAGGAGGCGTGGGCTGATTTATCAATGTGTCTATTAACGTCGACCCGGACCGTGTTCGTCGAGTCTTGGGGGGCCCATTCTTTCATTTGCTTATAGAATTGGAATAGGCTAAAGAACCCGCTAATGCTAATGTATTGGATTTACTAAGGGCACCTTTAAGGATCGGGGGACATGAATGATTGAGTTGGCCATAACAAGATTAAATAATTTTTAAAGATGTAAGTAATTTGACATTATGATAAATTTTGAAGAATAATAATTAATTAAATGTGTAAGGATATAATAAATGACATCTTAAATTTATTTTATAATATGTACTCAAATGAAATGTATTGAAACTAAAATCATGATATATTATTGTGATAGTTAATTAAAATTTTATAGTACTTAAATTACTCTGATATAATACATTAATTTAGATTAAATTTATAAATATGTTAAGCCCCGTCCATACGCTTGGTGTACGCCACAAACACAAACAAAGTTCCAAACATCGACCACAATCATCAAACACAAACAGTCGTCCTCACGCTTAACGAACGTGTTAGTATTTTGTGGATCGGCAAACATGGCGGACGACGAGCTTGTGGCAGCTATCACTTTCGTATGTTTTCAGTGTTGGTATTATTTAATTCTAATTCACGTTTTTTTTTTCGTTTTAGACAATTTATAGAAGAAAAATTTAGTGAGCTGCTTTATGAACCATCAGGACAGTTTCACAACTTTTGTCGTATGAGTTTTGTAGATGTTTTTGTAAACAAGAAATTAGCCGGCAACGACAACATCTCTGTCTCTCTCTCGTCTCGAGATATCTCGTTGTGCGCATGCTAAGCCTACTGTTTTTTTTTTTAATTCACTACAAGCTAGCCCTTGACTGCGATCTCACCTGATGGTAAGTGATGATGCAGTCTAATATGGTAGCGGGCTAACCTGTTAGGGGCATGGTAGTTATATTAAACCCATACCCCTTCGGTTTCTACACGGCATCGTACCGGAACGCTAAATCGCTTAGCGGCACGTCTTTGCCAGTAGGGTGGTTACTAGCCACGGCCGAAGCCTCCCACCAGGCCAGACCAGGGAAAATTCAGAAATTATAAATTCCCAAATTGACCCTGCCGGGAATCGAACCCAGGACCTCCGCAAAAGTCATCGAATTCCAAATGCATGGCTCATTTTGATACGCTTCTAAAAAACAAAGAGTTGTATCTTCTGACCAATCGGACATGATAACGCGCCAAAAACTGCTGCTAACAACGTGGTATCGATGCGAAACGTCCACCACACGTAAGCTCGCGCGCGGCACTGAACGTTTACCAAGCGTATGGAAACACCGCGAACTGTTTGCCAAACAGCCTTTGATCTGTGAAGAAAAACCGACACCGACCCCGAACAGTGACGAACACAAACAGGAACATGCAAACACATACAAACACCCATCCACATGTAGGTGTTTGCTGTTTGTTGTTTGCTGTTTGCCATTGTTTGCCAAGCGTATGGACGGGGCATTGCACGCCAAAATTGGCAAACTGTACGTGCCACAATATTCTAGATAAGACCTTTACTGTAACCCAGTTCATGCAATAAATAAATAAATGAAAATGAAATGAAGTAAATATAATACGCCTCAGATATGAATAAATGTCGCAAAAGAATGTTTTATTTGCAGTACCTACCATCTGATTAAAATCTTAATTAATCCTGTTTGTATTGTTTTAACGTTGAAACAATATTGTTTTAATATTATGTGATTAATTTAATATTTTTTTAATATTATGTGACTGAAATACTAGTAGCTACTAAATATTTCGGTTTCAGAGAAGGTTTTTCTATAACTTGGTACCATGGCGGGTGCAGTCGTAAATTACAAGAAAGGAAATGAGCCGAGCCGACGGAAAAAGGAAAAATGCTAATAAAATTGTACCTCCCTGTTAATCTCAACCTTCGCCCTCCACACTTAATTTGGTTCAGATTTCGGATTGTCCGGCTTATCAAGGAATATTGCGTTACATTACTTTTCCATCTTACAATATTTTTATTTATTTTTATACAAAATATGGCGCATACTTACAATCATAATATGAAATCAAAACTATCGCTAAAACACAAAAAAACGAGAAAGAATAATGCAAGTTATTTATTCTACTGTCACAATAAATGCGACAAGCCGCCAATCAAATAATAATCAAATATCAAATAAATATTATAAATACGAAAGTTTGGGTGTATGGATGGATGTTTGTTACTCTATCACGCCCCAATGGCTCAACGGATCTGGATGAAATTTGGTACAGAGATAGATTATAGTCTAGAAGCACTTAGGCTTTTTATCCCGGATAATTAAAGAGTTCCGGCAGGAACCAAAAAACCTCAAACCACGCAGACGAAGTCGCGGGCATTCGCTAGTGAAACAGTAAACTACCACGAGTACCTATATAAAATATTCATCCACGAAAATATTCAGATATTAGCTAATGCACGCGACTTTGTCCGTGTGGATTGAGGTGTTTTGGTTCCCGCGGGAACCCTTTAATTTTCCGGGATAAAAAGGAGCCTATGTGTTATTCCAAACTATAATCTATCTCTGTGCGAAATTTCATCCAGATCCGTTCAGCCGTTCTGGCGTGATTGAGTAAAAAGCATTCATCTATCCAAACTTTCGTATTTTTAATATTAAGTATAGATTGTTTATATTTTCATTCTCATATTTATTCAACCAGCAGATTCAGCCACAAAATCTGAAAGATACCTCTTTGAGTTATGGGAAAAATATCCATATAGCGCTTTTTTAATTAGCTCTTTAAATTATTTTACCAATACCAAAGTGTGGGTATGTTAAAAATTAATGCTGAACTAGTTGCGATACTGTTTTCGTCGTATAGTACGAGTATATGGTTCTATAACTCTAAAATGTCTCGTCGGTTAATATTTCACAGCCAAAGTTTCAACAATGCTCCCAACGTTTCAAGATTTGGCAGAATGTGCTGGATCACATTATTCATATTTCCTCTTTCCCCATTCTCCCCTTTAATCATTGCGTTATAATATTGTATCTTCACAATGAAAGTTTGAAGTAATGCAATAAAAGGGGAACATAAATATGATATTGCCGTATAATTTACATACCTAAGTACTTCAGAAAGTAAGTGAAATCTTTATGAGTACTGAGTATTATGAAAGCTGTAATAAAATTCTCTCTTTGCTTCTTGTTGTATTTGTCAGCTACAAGTTAGCCCTTAACTATTACCTGGTGATAAAATGATGCAGTTTAAGATGAAAGCGGGCTAATCTGGATGGGGCAGGTCGTACAGGAACATTAAATTGTTGCTAAAACTTACCAGTTTACTAAGGCAAGTCTCTACTTACGCCTTACGAGTGCACCTGCCTAAAAAAATGCTTATTCACTCTTGCCTTGAAGGTACTACATGAAACAGGTGGTCATTTTATAGATAACTATTATGATGCTCGCGACTTCGTCCGCGTGGATTAAAGTTTTTTAATTCTCGCGGGAACTAAAGCAGCCTATGTCCTTTTCCGGGATACGGGATACGAGCCTTATACCAAATTTCATCAAAATTGATTGAATAGGTGGACAAAAGGTGGTTGAAAGCGTAGCAGACAGACAGACAGACACACTTTTGCATTTATAATATTAGTATTATATACGACACAAAATTATGCCTAGTATTATAAATATTGTCCACGATTATACTTATAACCAAAAACATTTCGCATCCGAATTTATAACTGTAATTATCAGTATAAATTATAGACTTAAATTATAGACCCACCGCGGAACATAGTTGCAAAGTATTTGCTGGTTGTTTCCAGTATTTTGTAATGAGTTTTTAATTACAACGAAGTATGTTTGCTCTCTACACCTCGTCTAGATTTATTTCTTATCTTAGTTTACTTCAGTATTAATTAATATTGTTATGCTACATGCTCAGTGAGCTGGTGCTGGGTAGTTCTGATGATGATAATTAAAAACTTAGCAACCTATCCAGCATGCAATCTTTGAATGCTCTGGCTGTGCAGACCTACGACCAGAGGCGCAGAGAACGAGCGAAGCTGTCAACGCCCAAAACCTAATAGCACGGATGCTGTCGAGCGAGGAAGCATGGCAACGCTATGGGCAAATGCTCAGGGCAACAATAATGCGAAGAGAAGAGAAGGAAAGAGAGGAAAAACAGAAGCAAGAGTAAGAACCAGATGGTCAGGCACGAAGTAATACTATGTGGTTCCGTGCGGACCTGGACGTGGGGGTAGCTTGTTTTAGTCCGTGCAAGTCGGACATGCCCTGCCGACAGGCAGAAGTCCGGAGGGATTTGTTCCTCCCCCCAAGAAAATAAAAACCTATCCAGCAAGATGAAATGCTTTACCAGTTTTTACTATATTATACTGCCAGTTTTTTGAAGTGAGAACTTCTTTAGGCGCGTTGAGCACTTTTTGGTAGGGGGTAAAAATCTGGAATACGCGATACCGACCGCGAGACTGACACCGTTCTTCTTAAGACAAAAGGTCTTAAGTATAATAATTAATATAATAGGTACATTCGTAATTGCCTTAATGCCATTAATGCCTTAGTTTTAAGGTTTATATTAATAAGTGCTGTATAACCGTGACCGACACCTCGCGTTGTTACGAAGACAAAAGGTCTTAAATATAAATATAGTACATACGTAATTAAACTTCGATGCCTTAGTTTTAAGGTTTGTATTTTTTTTTTTGTAATTAGTAAAATTTCATATTCGTTTTCACTTCTATCAGCAGTCCCTATGACTGTTTTTTTTTTTACAAACTTCTACAACTGACGCTTGTCTGTAATTACAAAATCTGAACATTACAGATAAATGATATAATAAGTGATGATGAGCCATAAATGGATCACGCTTGTTCAGAAGATGCCTGTATATTTTACTGGTGCTAATAGTGGAAGGTAAACGTAAGACGGAAGGGCGCATCCTAGCGGTGTGCACTAGTGAGGAAGCAAATTGCTTGAACGTGTTTGTGGAACGTCAACTACGTCACAGTCTGCCCGGGATACTATTAGCTAGATAAGTGAATGAGGACAGGCAGGTCAAAAAAGTTTAAGACACATTCTCCGAAATATCCTGTCAAAAATCAACGCTTATGCAACATTGGGCTGAACATTGGTTCCAAACGTTGTTTGTGACAAACGATTCATTTGAAATTAAGATTCAAATACAAACTTTAAATGAATATAGAACTTAATTCTTGAGCTACGTTTACGCTGGAACAAAATTTGCTAACTCAGACGCAGAAATCAGTGTCTAACTTGTTTCAAGTCTGGTTGCTGAGCTATTAACTACGCGGGAGTTTGTAACTAAACCACTGACTACTAAACTTGTAAACTAATGCATTACTACTTGCTAACTAATATAATATGTTTCCCTGTTTTTTTCGATAGATCTATAGATTGAGTCATTATAATCTATTTTACTTCATAGTTAATTAGATGATAATAACTGCGAGTTTATAAAACCAGGCCAGTTAAAGCCAGCAAAGTTTTCGGCCATCTGAAAAACGTCGATAGTATTTTTGTGATCGCTGATCTTAATCATAAGAGGCAAGGATTCGATTCCCACTAACCAATAGGTTGACCCTATTGGGACGTGGGAAGCGAATCCAATCCAAGGCCATTCGTGATTTATCTCAAATCTGGCCTGGTGAAGTGGGCTAGCGTCAAAGCTATGCTACCAAATATTTAAGCTACTCCGGCCAACTTTACCCTAAAACTGACTACCCATGAGTTAGCCTATTAAAGTTAAAAGAAAGAGGCCTTCATACAGCCCCAAGTATGACTTGGAGCCGCTCTAAATACGCTACCGTAGCGTGACACCCATCAGTGTGTTTCAGGCTTTAATTGCGTTTCTAGAGTTTCGATTGAACATCGGCTTAACTGCAGTACCAGTGGCCGGACATGCCCAAGTCAATTACCAGGATTTCACACTTACTATCCCCTTAGCTCCACCTGTTAGCTAATTGACACCGTGAGTGAGAGAGACACGATACGACCTCTGAAATATCGGCAGGTTTACCTCTACATTTTTCCGCTTTTATTGTTGAGACAGTTTTATTCTTAGAATAAATTACCGTAAGAAATTTTCCCAAGAACCGCCGAGTTTCTTGGTAATTTTTATCGGTCGATAGAGCATTTCAAATCAATGGAAGATTGCCTACCAAAAATAACCACTACATATAAAAGTAAGTACTTCATTGATCTTTAATCGAAATTTGCTGAAAGATCAAAGCAGAGAGAGACTATAATAAAATAAATAAAATAAAAACTTTTATTTCACAAACTTACAAATGTGGCTTAGTAACTAAGGGCACAACAAAATTGGGATGCAATGGCTTGTATAAATATACACACAGATTGATGAGCAGACTCTGCACTAAGATAAAACTTGTATTACAGAAGTCTGCATACCCTTCGGAGGAACAAATTTAGCCAAAGATTTACAGGAAAATAAAATAAAATAATTTATATTTATGTATATCTATTATAACATTTGTAATATTCTGTATGAACTGTGAGGAAGTGTGTGTGAGTATGTGTAGGTTAGGTGTGCGTGTATATGTGTGTGTGAGTTGGTTTGTGTGCGTGTGTGTGTTTGTGAGTTAGTATATAGCTAGCAGCTAGCAGCAGCATATAGCTAGCAGTTAGTATATACTTTTTAGTAGCTTCTCAGTTTCCTCATAACTCAATGTTTTTAGCTACTATGGCTTATATAATTATAAATTGCCAATTTTCTCACGCTAGGAACATCTATAAGACCACAGTGACATCTATAGACCCGGGACATCTATAAGACCACAGCGAATTAGCGAGCCATATAATACAAAAACATTTACAAAAATATTATTATTCATATCTATGATTGAAACACTTGGTCTATAAATCGATGGTCAGAGAAAATGAACTAGGATTGTCTTGACTCTATTTAGGCACAGGCGGTTACAGATTAGCGTTTTTTCGGCGCGTATAAGCTCGTTTTTTAAAGTGTGTCTAGGGAGGCGCATATAGGCGCGCTTTGCTACACGCGCAACTCTTATGAGCGTCGACGTGCTTATAAACTAGTATACTAGCGACTACTACTACTAACTGGCCCACAGATTCGAGCCAACACGCCGGAATAAGCACATGTACACGCGTTCAGTGTTTGAAGCGCAAAATGTGCAAAAAATGCGTTAGTCTGAAACTGCCCTAACTGTTTAGTACCGGTAACCGGCGGCCGGCTGTCCCCAAGTTAATTACCAGCACTTGACACCTACCGCCGTCCCTACCTGTTAGCTAATTGACACCGACAGGGGGACTACTACAATCGCTTAGAGCAGTATTGTTTCTAAATAACAGTTTTATGCCACGTACCTTGAAGTCTCTTTAATTAAGGCTTATAATCCCAAAACACGAACGTCAACAATATTAAAACAATACGGCTTTAAGCGATGGTATTATGCCCCCGGGTCGGCATCTAAACTGTGCTGTGGCCAGATTTACTCCGGCATTTTTCTATAATAAATAAGTACTATAAATACTAAATGATATTTTCGTTTCAGAAATAAAATAACGTTTAATAGCCGCTGCGTAAGTTGAATTAATCGCTGAAACACATTTGTCTGGTGTCAAACGAAGTACGGTATGAGGTCCGCCGCAAGGGGGCGCGCGTTACCATAGCTCCCACGCCTTCGCATTCCGCCCCTCGCTCCCCGCGCTTGCTCCGCTCGGCCCTGTAGTATACTAGTAGTGTAGTGTAGCCCTGTAGAATTGCATCTTATTTGTATTGTTTTAATGCTTAGAATCAAATAATAAATAGTAAGCTAAGCATTTTCAGTTATGCTTATGATTATTTATTACATACACACCTTTCTAAAACCATTCCAAAAAACTAGATTTACAGCTTTGCCCCCTGAGCCGATTTTGATTATGTTTTGATTATTGCCGGGCAAGCCGATATTTAAATTTGTCATTAAAATCACGATTAACTACGGGAATTTGAGGTATTAAAAATGATTATCAATAACCCTACTATTTATTTATTATCCATCACTAACATTATATTTTAATATCACTGTTCATCGGGTTCACTTCAAAAGCTCGAAAGAGGAAACGCCCATAAATTCGGTGCGGACTCTAAAGCTTTTTTGAACACTGGATTGAATACGTGAAAATGGCATGTAAAAACTGACTATCAAAAAGTAAAGTTCTACTATTTTTACCTTTTCATTTGATTAAACTGGATATCCAAAGGTTTTATATGCAGTGCACGTTAGAACAACTATAGTAAGTCTAAAAAGTTGTAACAAAAAAAGAAAGGGTTACATTGCGGAATTCATTCGTTCAACTTAATATTATAAATGCGAAAGTGTGTTTGTCTGTCTGATACGCTTTCACGGCCCATCTGCTCAACCAATTTTGATAAAATTTGGTACAAGGGTAGATTGTATCCCGGGGAAGGACATAGGCTTCATCCCGGAATATTAAAGCTCAATCAATCTTCAATCCACGCGGACAAAGTCACAGGCATCATCTAGTTCCTTATAAGAAATAACAAGGTTATGTTGGCATAATACGTAAAAAGAAAATCTTTACAGGAAAGTTTATGACTTCAGCCACTGACACTGTGAAAACGGGCAGTGCATAGTACCTACATCTTTAGAAGATTAAGAATATAAGATTTTAAGTTACTTTAACCCGCAAATAGTTAAAGATTTTGCAGAATTAAAAACCCTTAATCCACGCAGGCACGTGTCGCACGTTTAATTTTTAATAATGGGTTTTAATAATATATGTAAATTAATTAATCGCAATAATAGTAAACTTCTTGTGCGAAGTTATACTGGGTAAGAAGCAGTAAGCACTAACACAAAGTTTCGGCATTATTAAGCAGTTTACGTAGGTATAGCTCGAGGCAGCCAATGCTTCGAGCTTGTTATTGGGATATTTTGTAATAACTGCTAATAACACGCCACGTCTGAGCACGCGACTTAAATCACGAATAGGATCTTAAAAACTTTATTTTACTTTACCTAATGCTTCGTGGAAAAGGCTCCGCGCTTTTTCTTTACTTTTCAATGAACTTTATAACTAGGAATAACGAATATGACCTAGTTTCAACCGATGTCTAGACATCCAATGGTCGCCACAGGTCTCTTGTAGGACCCCAACGACAAGTACTAGTAGTAATACCTACTGGTCACTTACTGGGATGGCCCCAAATACTATGTAATTTTATAAATTGGTACTGAAATAAATATTTTTGAATTGGAATTTGTAGGGACTTCCACAGGCCCCGGTCTATGTGCAGCATGAAACCAGCGGCTCTCTGTGACGCTATGATCCTGTGTGTGATGACTTGATGTCATTAATCTAACTAGTCTGCCAAAGCTATGCTTTTCAGTGCTGCGTTGCCATTCAGGCATATAGTAGGTTCTTTGAACTATGTTGGCCGGGCTGTTGCCACTTCAACTTCGCAACTCATCATTCTCCCTCGGTAAATCTGTTTCTCCAACAGATTTCTTCATTTATATTTTGATGACCTAAGGATTCTACGAGCATAGCCCTCTCCATCGCCCGCTGAGCGACCTTGAGCTTTTCATGACCATATTGTTATCTGTATGTGATGAATAGCATCCCACACACTGCCTAGTTTGTTCAGGGACGAATATTGCTCCAGTGGTTGCTCGAACTTTAGTGGCATATAACAATATTAAATTCATCTTAAGTTGCTAGGACGTCCATTTACAAATAACCAAGTTCGCCATGTGGTTACAGGTCAAGTATCTGAACTTCAGAAGCAGCGTCATCTATCTCTGCTTTCTTATTAAATCTAAAATATATGTATATTACTATGTATTTTCTATTCTTAATAACATAATTATACGACTAAACATTAACAATAGACGACGACGATTTGACGACCTCCGTGGCGTAGTGTGTAGTGACGACCTCCGTGGCGCAGTGTGTAGCGTTGGAGGTCCCGGCTTCGATCCCCGGCAGGGTTAATTTGGGAATTTATAATTTCTGAATTTTCCCTGGTCTGGCCTGGTGGGAGGCTTCGGCCGTGGCTCGTTACTACCCTACCGGCAAAGACGTGCCACCAAGCGATGTAGCGTTCCGGTACAATGCCGTGTAGAAACCGAATAGGGGTATGGGTTTAATTAAACTGCCATGCCCTTAACAGGTTAACCCACTACCATCTTAGACTGCATCATCACTTACCATCAGGTAAGATGGCAGTCAAGGGCTAACGTGTAGTGGATTAAAAATTAAAAAATAGAAAATATCAATCATAAATCATAATATGCCCCACCTAAATGTATAATTAACACGAAGTTTCATGTTATTAAAATTCAAACACCAAGCATGTTTAATGACTATATAGTTTTATGAACCGTTTTAATTAATAGGCTTTGTTCCGGAAAACGACGTCTCCATGTATTTAATAAGTTTTAACATACTATGTGACACTAAATATTTGCTCTGCAAACACGAAGTATTCAGTGGGTTTATTCTGAAGCTGAACAAAACCAAATTACTTTAATATATTGACTGTAGTAGTGTCTAGAGTACAGGGAATGTTACAACCATTGTTCAGAATGCTCTACTTTGTTATAAACAAGTGAATAATGAGGAATTACAAGTCATCCTATCTCCGTTAATATTTTATCAACAGTCAATCTAATGTAACGAACACGCCAAAGAGTCATTAAAGTTTTAGTGCAACGAGAAATGTATAGCGTGTGTTGCGTGCAAAGGATACAGACGTAATTTTTTGTGCGGTACTTTGTCACACTAATGCTCAAAGATTTGTTTAAAAGTACACAAATATATATATGTACTTAATATTATTAATTGTAACCTTCTGCCCAACTCCATAATAGGTAGAAAATTTTCTAACATTTCACTGTACGTTTGAGTCATATGCACTATAGGTAACCAAAGAATCCGGGTGGATTCCATGTCAAAATAGCCGGTTACTGAACGACCGTAATGACGAAGTTCAATTTGAGGGTTTTGCTATTATTACACTTGACTTAGCATTCCACGCGTCATTGCCGAAGTAAATTGTACGCATCGTCGTTTCTAACAATAGACGTCTAGCGCTGGGTGAAGGTCTCCTGCATCGTCCACAAGACACGATCTTGTGTTGCATGCTTCCAGCAGCTCTCAGCTAAATTTGGTATTTTAGCGGACCATAAAATTAAGAATTGAATTGAAACCATGAAACGAATACCTGGTGATTGCAATAGGGTCAGCTATAGTAGCATTTGAAGAAGATAGCTGAGCTAAGATTTTTTCTGTTAATCCTACTGTCAGTACTTGGATAAATTGCTTTATTTTGTATAAGATCATAATCCACAACCGCTCTATCAAGGATAAACGGATGAGGAGAGAGATTATCTAGTATCGATAAAAGACAAAAGCTCGACCGTTATGCTTTTACTCGTATGTTTCACTACAGTACCCCAATAGGAATGGCAGACGCGAATGAGAGATCGGGTTTTTCAATTATCCTCACTTCAGGCTACTTCACCTCTAATTTCGACGGCGTGAAATTTTTATTAGGTCCGTTGGAATTGGGCTCATTGGATTCACAACCTTCGAGCTCCAACGTTGGTTAATTTGAAATAGTGTTATTTTTTTTAAATTATACGTTATTAAATTGAAGTCAATTTTACCTACGACCCTGAATAGTAGCTATTTGATCATCTTTCGACGATTATAATATTTAAATTTGGTTTATATTTTTCTGCTGAGCCATCTTTATCGCTTAGTCATAAAATCTAACATCTATCTATACTATAATTATAAATGCGAAAGTTTTAATGGATAGATGGATGGATGGATGGATGAATGGATGTTTGTTACTCAATCACGGCTGAACGGATCTGGATGAAATTTGAAAGATAGATTATAGTCTGGAACGACCCTATAATATTATATTTCCTTTTCTCGTATATTTTTCCATTCACAGTTTAAAACCTTAATTGAAATGATCCTTAAGTGCATTCCGTATTTTATTCTACCTTTTCTCATTTCCTAGACGAGGACATAGTTTTAATTAGACTCTCAGAATTTCTTTTAAGAGGTATTTGAATTTTTCGCATTTAATTTGAAGAAGTTCCCTTTTAACGGAGAAGATTAATTAATTTGTATTTTAAATTTCGCCGTCACAATTTGGTTGCTGCACTTTACGTATTTAAGGTAAGTTTTTACATTAGCAATATTAACTTACGACTTCCGGGAGTATATTTTCAAAAGCACCGATCTTTTATTAATAATGAAATTATTTTGTAACCTCTTACAAGAATTTGTAATCTGTTCAGTTCAGACTGACTTAATACAAATCCTCTACATGCACAGGAATTTATTAATCGATTATCGAGTACAGTTTGAAAATATCCCCTAATATATGCCCCCAATAGCTACGAGTATGTCCTATGATCAAATCTCAATCTGTAGATTAAAGGGAAGATAGGCGTGATGAACGACACAAACGGTTTGATTCGTCCCGAAGACGTCGAATTGAGGCTTTGATGTCTCTAACTTGATATGTTATAATAATAATAATCGACATCCTAACATCCATATACTTAATATTATAAATGCGAAAGTATATCTGTCTGTCTGTCTATCTGCTGTCTGTCTGTATGTCTGTCTGCTACGCTTTCACGGCGCATCCTTTCAACGGTTTTAATAAAAAAATTGGTATAGAGGCAGAGTGTATCCCGGGGAGGGACATAGGCTACATTTCATTCCGGAAAATTAAGTAGTTCAATAAAAACACTTGACGAAGTCGCGGGTATCATATAGACTAGTCTATATATATAAAAATGAAACCCGTTTTCCTTGGTCACGGCATCACGCGTGAATGGCTGGACCGATTTCACTAATTATTTTTTTGTTGTATTTGTTATTATTAGGAGAAGGTTCTTACGGAAAAAAATATTAAGAAAATCTCTCAGAAATATTGAAAAATATACATTTAATTTTGCATACTAAGGCGGTACGAAGTTCGCCGGGTCAGCTAGTATTGTATAATTAACAGAACAGTATCGTTAAATTTGACTAACCATCTCATGACTTCAACCGTTTTCATATTCAAAATTTAGTCAAAATATTTAATTAACAACTTGTAGGTTTGTAGGGGTGTAATGTTAGCAGGGGTGTCAAGTTTTTTAGACTATTATGAAAATGTCGATAAATCACCACAATCACGATTAAAAAATAACACCCTTCATGTTACTGACATAACTACATTAAGTTACAAATCATGAAAGAAAAATCCCGCAAAGACCATTTATTTATTTAATAAAACATAAAATGTCATCATCTCATCATCAAAACAAAAATAAAATATAGAAATATCATCCAGAGCTGTATGACATTTCACAATATTTCCGGCTATCTCTCAGTTTAGCTGAACGATAAATAGCTTTTCTTGTTCGAGGACATTGTTTATTGACCGCCACCCATGTTTATTGCTTCGAAACATCGACACAGCGCTACTAAAGGGGGATTTATATGACCATATTTTTACCTTTGTGAATGCGTCGACCTTTTTCACCGTTAAAACAATAGACGATACATATTTATTTGTTACGATTCAGAGGTTTTTTTTAACTCGTAAACATAAAACGGTACCTGTATATTTTGGTGTAACTTTTTAAACTTACAATTAACTTTACTTAATATGCGAGTATGAAAGAAGAAAGAAAGAAAGAAAAAACATTTATTTCCACAATTGTGCCACACATAAATAGGATACCTAAAGAGGTAGATCACCACTGCACCTCACGATCTAGAGAAGATATTATATTATCTATATTACAGGAATGAGGCGCAGGAATGAACTGCATTACGTGTGGCACAACCCGAAAAATGGTCTATGCTGCATGTCTAGTGCAAGCACAAACACATACAGCGCTGATTTTCAGCCGGAACCGTTATTCAGGTGACACCACGGAAAAAAATAACGTAGCTGCAAGCCAGTTCGACACTTAAAAACTATAGTTTAATAGTAAATTGAAGTACTTTATGTCTACAAACTACAAAGGATCATTAATACTACGTACTATTATTCTAATTCCTATCCAATAAACTTAAACTACTATATTGAATGAGTACTACACTACTATATCCTCTATTATTATAATAATGATTATATCTATATTGATGGGTACCTTTGGCCCAGGGGCAACCAGGGGTGGTCTTTTTGATTATGGTTATATTTTTGTTAGTAGGTATATAAGGATTTTAGATTAACGTTTAGTCTATAAGTTTTTATTATATCTTTTTCTATCTATTAACTATATAAATAATATTAATAAATAAGTAAGTATAAATAAATAACTATCAGGTTAATATGGATAGGCAAGCATTGTAATTTATGTCTGTAATTTTTTTTAGGAAAAGCTTTCGTTTTTCATCTTGAAACTTACACTTAGTGATATCATAGAGAGCATGCCCCGAGATATATTTAAAATATCTCATCTTAGCAAAGGCTCCCTACTCGAATAGGTACTTACTACCATTTCATTTAAATAAATTCAAATCGCAGACACTTTAATATCCTAAATAAATTCATTTGTCACTAGAGAAGTCTTACATTAAAGTGCTAGATCCTAAACTGCTAGATCCTAAAGTTCTTTCGTTATCGAATTCGTTTATCTCTTAATTTAATTAGTCTTTGTTTTATCGATACCTCTGGGCTCAAAGGTGGTAAAGGACATTTGGGCGAAAATGAGTTTTTGACATGGTTTTACTCAGTTTTTAATTTTCTATCGATCTGTAATTGTTGCTTAGATTTCTTAGTAACTAGTGGTTCGCCCCGAACTAAGACCTTGCGGCGCCATCTATTGACATCATTGTGAAGTTCTGTTAAAAATACTGCAGCTCATTAAAAATTAAATAATTTCGTTTCCTTACAATATTTATCTAATTTTAGTATTTGTT
This sequence comes from Erebia aethiops, assembly GCA_923060345.2. Taxonomy (NCBI): domain Eukaryota; kingdom Metazoa; phylum Arthropoda; class Insecta; order Lepidoptera; family Nymphalidae; genus Erebia; species Erebia aethiops. The sequence goes on along the minus strand of OV281083.1, from coordinate 9,368,746 downwards.
GTTCAAGTACCGGATATAATTCAAATAATAGATCAAGTTTCAGGCTCAGCCTTTCAGAAAATTTAGAGTTCTGAGGTCAACTTTGGACGTTAGAAAATCACCACTTTGAAAGCCCCCCATTTCGTCAATTTTAGGGGAAAAATTAAAAAAAATAGTTTTTTGGACTCTATTCCTAATTACCTTTAAAATGATATACCGCAACCCTATGTAACGCTATAAAAAAAATTTACTTCGCATTCGCTTCTATGAGAGCCCCCCTGAAATAAAGATTTTTATAACTTTTTAAGCCATATTCGGCGGGAGGCCGTTTGTTTACATATTACTCGTATATTTAAATCTGAAGTAATTACGTTCATTAATTCAGAAGTTATAATGCTCTGACAGACGGACGGACGGACGGACAAGTGCAAATTCACTCAAGTAGACTCAGAGACCTTCGCTTCGCTCGGTCAAATTTTTTTTTTTACTGAAATTTAATTCTAATTTAACTCATACTTCTCCAGAAAGTTATTGAGCTCCAGAAATTTTAACATAGACTCATTCATTACGAGATTTATTGAAAACTAGCTGACCCGGCGAACTTCGTACCGCCTTAGTATGCAAAATTAAATGTATATTTTTCAATATTTCTGAGAGATTTTTTTAATATTTTTTTCCGTAAGAACCTTCTTCTAATAATAACAAATACAACAAAAAAAGAATTAGTGAAATCGGTCCAGCCATTCACGCGTGATACCGTGACCAAGGAAAACGGGTTTCATTTTTATATATATAGATATTATTTATCTCCTGTTTCATCTGTTTTACAATTATTGTATTGTGATCTATAATGATGACTCAAAGTAAAATGTTCTATACAGCTATCCTTTTCATATCCACCCCGAAATAAACTTATCCAAGTGTGACAGCATCACCAAAATAATATGTACGAGTAACTGTATCAGTTTAAACAGCATTGTGCAAGACGGCCTAAAAAATAATATCTAGAGCTACTATGTAAACTTCCATTCATCGTCAATTAATTTTTTTTTCAGTGCAGCCGCCACGTCCAACTCGTATGTTTATAAAATAAACTAAACTTATATTTAATATAATTGAAAGCATAGAACTGGCCGTAGACCATGGTATTTTTAAGATAAAAATAATCAGAGCAATATTCTAAACTAGATGATGCCCGTAACTTCGTCCGCATGGATTGTTTTTTTATTCCAGCAAACTCTTGAATTTTCCGGGATAAAAATTAGCCTATGTCCTTCCCCGGGATACAATCCATCCCTGTAACAAATTTCATCAAAATCGGTTAAACAGGTGGGCTGTTAAAGTGTAGCAGACACACAGACACACTGAAAAATAAAATAATATATAAGATCGTATCGTTATACTTAGATGTCATTTAAGACATTAAAAGCACATCAAGTTTTATCTCATACGGCTGCAAGCAACGAAAAGATAACAGGAAAATGTTTCCAAAAACTGAAACCATTAGGATAGATTTAGCGGATAGATCCCCTTTGTTACGGGTACTCTGAAATATAAAAGGCCGTTGGATGCCTCTCTCACAACAACGAAGCTTTATCTAATATGGAGAGACAAGCTAGACGTGTGGTGTGGTGTTACTGCAAGATAACAGGTAAGTTCAATGTGAAAGAAAATCTAAAAGAATAATTCTCTAGATAATGATAATAATAGATCATGTGAAACATATTTAATTAGTAACATGGAGGACGCTGGTTTGTTACGTCATATGGAGCTGGCACCTACTTATTAATTCCATGGGAGCTGCGCAGCCTAGTGTGAGAGGACAAAACGTCATTTTTCGTTTACGTTGACGTTTTCTCATGTCCGTTCCCTAGTGTTCCTAAATAGTATTTTCGCCTATGTTCTTAAATAATAAGGAATATGAGGAAGCACATCAATCTTTTGAGCGCGACTATAAAGTGCCGGAAACATTTGACTGTGGCTGCATCAGTAAGGTGCATTGTAATATGTACTTTCTGAAACAAACTGACCGAAACAAACTCACTTAAGAATCACTTTATGCACGTTTCTTTCACGATATCTGTGAATAGTATGTATGAATACGTATGTTTAGTATGACATATCCGACTAATGGTCAGTCGGAATGTAAAGGCTATTTCTTAGTGACAAGATGCATGCACGCGATCGCCCACAGCATAGTATATAATAGTTATATTGAATAATCTCCATAATATTGTTACATTTTACTGCTTGAAAATAAATACCGAGTTTCTTGGTGGCCCTTCTCAGTAGATGCTTATTTTCGAACTAGTGGTAGAGTTTTGACGTAGCATAAGTGGCATAAGTTCTCCTAAATTAATTTATTTGAATTTGATTATTTTTCCAGTAAAGAGACATTAAAAAGAATACTAGTATAACAGCAACAAATCTCATTAATTTAACACCCATTTGTCGAGCATGCAAGTATGCTAGCGTTAATTCAGGAGCTTAATCAACATTACTCATGTTAGTAATTAGTTTTGATTACCAATCAAATTCCATTTGACATCAAAGTGATTAATTCGAGGGCGTATTCAATCCTAGATACCTCGCGATGGTAATCAAAATTGAGTCATAGGTAATCATGATTAGATCAAGTACTAATATTATAAAACAAAGTGAGTATGTCTGTCTATCCGTTTGTCAGTCTGTTACGCTTTCACGGTCCATCTGTTAAACCGATTTTGATGAAATTTGGTACAGGGATAGGTGTCTCGTAGGAAGGACGTAGTATCTCGAAGGAAGGACGTAGGCAACTTTTGATCCCGGAAAATCAAAGAGTTCCCGCGGGAATGAAATAGGTAAGCAGTAATTAGTTAATAGTTCTAGTAGGTAATAAGCATAATATAAATAATTATTTATGTATCTAAACTGCCTCGTTGGTCTAGTGGGTGGTCTGACGAGGTCCCGGGTTCGAGTGTTAAGTGTTGGGTTTTTCTGATTAGAAATTCCCAGTATAGTGCCCGGAGTTAGGTGTTTCACCCCCGTGCCTCGGAGAGCACGTTAAGCCGTCGGTCCCGGTTATTATCACTAACATGATAATAGTCGTTAAAGCCCGCCAATCCGCATTTGAGCAGCGTGGTGGGTCTAAGCTCTAATTCCCTCTCTCCTATGAGAGTGGAGGCCTGTGCCCAGCAGTGGGACGTTAATGGGCTGTTGTGGTGGTGGTGGTGGTGGTATCTAAATATATAAAAGAAAAAGGTGACAAATTGATTCGGCTATTGTACCCGAGAATTAAGTTCACATATCATCGCAGACCTTTATTTTCTCGATGGTTTCGGATCGCTTAAATCCTTGGTGATTGAAAAAATGACATGTAAGTGAGAAAAACATATCTACTATACGAAATTATTTTATAATATGACCCTTCAACTGAAATCTCTCGTTATTTCGCAATGAATACAATAGGTAGAGAGCAAACTTCATAACATTAAATAAAGAGAAAGTTCGTAGGATGAGGTCAAGCTGCGAAACAAAGTTTGCATTATGGAACCGGAACAAGCTTCACAGTTAGTTAACGCTGTCAAGATTTTGTTGTTATTTAAAAGTTTCAAAGGCTGTTATGAAATTTGTATAATTTCAACAACAGTTTTATTTTATGTGGCATAACTTTTAAACATTACAAAATTTTACAACGGAAAATATTTTTCCCGGCGTTATTTTTAAACTACACAACCGAGAATTATAAGTTTAATAAGGTTGGCTTTTGTACCGCTGGCTTAGGGCTGGCACCATACATTTCACAACTGTGGACATTTTCTTTCACGAAAGTAGATGTGAAAACGTATTAGATAAAGTCTTTGTTTTACGGTCTTGTATAAAGTAGGTATAATAACTGTGGTCTTTTGTAAAGTATTTTGTAAACTAAAATTGTTGTAATGTTGAATTTAGAGATTTGCCAAAATTATACTGACTAATAATAATATCGTAGAAATTAAAGGTCGCTGCCTTTTATCCAGCCAAAAAGAACTGCGTTCTTACAAATTAGTAATACTTTATATAATATTATGTCCTCAATAAGGCAGGTAGGCACATTGCGAAAATTATTATGCAGTGTACCAAAAAAAGTTCTGTCTTCAGAAACTACAAAGGCTTGTTTCATAATAGGTTTCACCGTTCATAGTTAAAGATTGGCATGTGCTCAAACTTCCTAACTAAAATAAACATTTTGAACAAGTTATGTGCTTTGTGGCGAAGCACGCTTTTGGCGACCTCCCAGGGCAAACTTCTTCCACAAAGAATTCGCTTCCAATGCCCGGGTTAAAGTTCACGAATGACACAAGAGAGACCGCGATAATTCACAGGCTAATATCAAAGTTGAGACTTGTTAGAAATTTTTACTCTAATAAAAAGTTCTGCTATACCCCTCTTGCTTTTCAAAGTTATAAGAGAATAGTGGTCCGAGCATAACGCAAAAAAAGTTCAAATTTTTTGAAGAATAAAATAACTGCAATGCTATAATATTTTCTCCTGACTGAGTTACTTTTTACAGAAAGTAATATCATTCCTATGCGTGAACGAATTTGTTAAACAAGGTATAAGGAAATGCATGAAGCGCGGCACACAGTCCTACAACAGAGTGCGTGGCATATTAGCATAAAATATTATTTTGTGATATTTAGCGTCAAGTGTTTTATATTGCAGAAACGCTATATAGCTTATAAGCAGCTTTCTTACAATTTGCAAGTTGCAAGAGCAGCGCAATATTGTACGTGTGGTTGACAAATGCCTCAAGCTTGTGATGCCGACAACACTTATGTAACTCCGATAAGTAACGTATGAATGAAAATGAATGAATGAAAAATTCTTTATTGTACACCACGAAACACATACTTATAAACAATTACAATAAAACTAAGCTATGGTACAAATGGCGGCCTTATCGCTTTAAAGCGATCTCTACCAGGCAACCATGCACACAACGGATTAACCCAGTGAGAAAGCTTCAGGGTACACGTTATTGAAAAGGAAAATAATAATTAGTTCTAAACTAATAAACTAATCCTAGCCAATATAAAATATCATATACAATCAATATACAATAATACAAGTATACCTACACAACATATATATACATATATATTATACACATAAAATAATTATATAAATAGATAGCAATACATATACATATAAATAAATATATATACTTATATACAATATATATAAAAAAGAGTAAAAATAAAAGCCAACAAGACGCAAAGTAGGAATGAAGAATAAATAAAGGATTCAAGGAGGAAGAAAGTGCGCTTTAATGAGATTTTTAAATTCTGCAAGAGATTGCGCACGTCTAATTTGAAGTGGTAAGGAGTTCCATAGCCTAACCGCTTCAACGGAAAAGGATTTAGAATAAAAATAAGTGCTATGGGAAGGAATTCTTAGGATAAGGTTGTCAACAGAGCGAAGAGAGCGACCGTGAGTGTCACTAAGGAACTCAAATCGCACTTTGAGGTAAAGGGGAGTGGTAGGATTGAATAGAATACAGAATAGAAGAGAAAGAATATGAGTATCCCTGCGAAGGCGGATCGGAAGCCACTTGAGTTTTTCGCGAAATTCAGAAATGTGGATATGTGTGGTGGTGTGGAAGAAGTGTGGAACGTACTGCAAAACCATGATATTTCATTCAGAAGTCACGAGTAAAACACTTTATATTTTATAATCATGAAAACATAAATATTTAGGCGTACTTAATATGGATTATACTCGAAGAATATATTTAAAGGGACGTTGCTCAGAAGGTTTTTCAGACATAAAGCTCATTGATCTATCTTTTTAGAGTTCGATATAAACTTTTGCTTTCTGCTTGTGTAAAAGGCGTTGTACAAAATATGTGTTATAATGAAAATGTATTAAAAAGTGACAGACAAAAGGGCTGGCTCATTTTTGCGCAAAGGATCAGCCTAGCTGTCCAGCATGAAAATGCAGCCAGCATTCTTGCCATCATTCCACGCGGGCATGATTTATATTGTAATTAGGTTAGGCTAGCTAGCATTAAGTTCTATTGTATTATTGTCAATAAATGTACTTATTTAGTATTAAAAAAAATAAAAAGTAGGTACCTATCCTTGTTAATTTCAGACTCATTACTTTTGTTATCCAATGTTGGGTTAATGTTACGTCTAATCAATTTAAGGAAAATCAATTTAAATTAAAGTAAATTCCGGATACTTTATATTAAAACAGTTTTAGAAAGCTGTTTGCCCGATTCAAATCAGAAAGCCGATTTTTACTTCATTCAAAAGTTTAATAATTATGACAGAAAAATGTGCTATCTGGCGAGATATCGTCCCAGTCATCGACCAATATAAACTTTCCTCCAAAGAATTCCCTCCAAAAAAGCAGGTTCAAGCGTAAAGCTTACAAATGACACTGGAGAGAACGCGATAATTCACAAGGTAATGTCAAAGTTGGGACTTGTTAGAAGTTTTTACCCCAATAAAAAAGTTCTTTATACCCCTTCTGCTCTCTGATGAAACCTTATAGAATAGTGTCGTATCTGTCATACTTTTTATTAATATTATAAATGCGAACGTGTGTTTGTTTGTTGGTTTATTGGTTTGTTGGTTTGTCCTTCAATCACGCCACAACGGAGCAACGGATCGACATAATTTTTGTCATAGGTATAGTGAAGACCTGGAGAGTGACATAGGCTACTTTTTATCCAGTAAAATTAAAGAGTTCCCGCGGGAATAACAAAAAACTGGCGAGTCACCTCAGCTCAGCGGTGAAAACTGGTTTGCTAGATCAAATTTTTTCGGTATTTACTATTAAATAACGGTCTTACAAAAAATATCCGATACACTTAAAGATATTGTCTAAAGAATGTGCTAATTTGTTACACGATAGGATATACTTTACTCGATCAAAAAAAATCTTGAAACAGGCTAAATTAAAAGTTTAAAACGAATTTTTTATTAATAAAATTTTCGACTTTGCTCATCATTTTTATATGGATAAATTCCTCTTGAAGTATTAATGAGAACCTGCTAAAATTTATTTCAAACTGAAGTCCTATATCTATTTAATTCAAATTAATCCCAGAACTTGAACGTTGCCAAGCGGTTTCAGAATATACCGCGCTGCCCGCTTCCCCGCCAGTCTCTACGAGAAATGTACCGCGAGACGCGCGGGCGGCACCCCACACCTCACCTCCTAAAATCTTGGAGGTGACTCGCCTTAAAACACGCGGACGAAGTCGGGAGGTTGTTCAAGTACATTAATAGATAAAATGTACTAAAAAATATATATAAAAGCGAAAGGTCACTGATTCATCACGAGATCTCAGGAGTTATAAAACATACAGACTTGAAATTTGGAAGGTAGGTTCCTTCTATGGTGTAGACGTCAGGTAAGAGAGAAAATTCACCACTAAGGTCACCGCTAGTAAAATGTAAATAAGTAATGTGTCTGACAAAATATAATAATTAATAATAAAGCGGGATGAAGACTAGCTAATACGACCTGTCTTCGTTTGGATCTTAAAGTATCAATAAATCATTTATTAACCACGACGGGACGGAGACGATATATCTGATATTTGTTTGCCCTAAGAGATTGTGCGCTTGATTGTTTGTTTGTGCACTTTTTTTTAACACTTTCCCGGAAAACTATTGAACCGATTATGATGCGGTTTTTGGCATTGGATATATTAGCTTCTAAGAAGGTTCTTAGATATGTATTAAGGCTCTAGTCAACCAAGCTGCGCTGCAATCGTTATTTTTATTTTTTACTGTGTTACCTTGTCTTAATATTACTCTTACTCGGCTTAGGGTTATATCGTTGCTGATGCTGGTTATAATGCACATACTGACTAATCATTACTGCAAACGCCACGAACGGTTTTCTTTTCAATAAAAAAATGCATACTCGATCAGCTCAAGCGTGCAAAATTTTTAACTTACGTTTTTACAGTAGAGAACCGCATAAAATTCTCGTCTGCATGCAAAATTTAAATGAAATTTTTCACGTGGCTTGACGGATGCTACAGCGGAGCCATTTTGTGATTTCCCCTCGGGAAGGAGTCAAGTTTGAAGTAAATCTACGATATCCCCGGAATGTCTCCCCTGGCGTACCAATGGAACCCGCTGACCGTAAAATTGTAGAGTCTGAGATAAAACTGAAGCTTTACTTAGTCGTAGACCATCAGTCTATGAAACCTGGACTCTGATTTTTTATTAAATTGAACTTAATTAAATGACGCCAATTTGCGCATCAGTTCATACAATATTTATACAGACTGTAACGTAATACTATTCGTGCCTCGGAGAGCACGTTAAGCCGTCGGTCTTGCGCCTGATCTCTCTCCGTTCGTGTCGTATTTTCCGTCCCATGGGGTTTTGGAGTAAAGAAACAGAGAATTCTCAGAGAAAACCTCCTCCTTTTTTGAAGTCGAGTCACGAGCCTTTCATCATTATGGAGCTCCATTATAGATCAGTCCTAGTATTTTAACTATGTATACTTACTTTAATTATCTCTAGGATGGTAGCGGGCTAACCTGTTAGGGGCATGGCAGCTATATTAAACCCATGCCCCTATTCGGTTTCATCGTCATCGGCATCGTAACGGAACGCTAAATCGCTTGGCGGCAGGTCTTTGCCGGTAGGGTGGTAACTAGCCACGGCTGAAGCCTCCCACCAGGTTAGACCAGGGAAAATTCAGAAATTATAAATTCCCAAATTGACCCTGCCGGGGATCGAACCCGGGACCTCCGCACGTTAAGACAACAGCCCTCAAACTACACATATTTTTAAGGGCCACGAGTCCGGTACTTTATGATTTGTTCAGTAAAATAAACCCCAGTTTATCTGACGCGATAACGAAATGGAAATGCATACAGAACAGCCGTTATTTTCAATTTATAAAATAACGAAGCTCTTCAACGGCTGCGTTTTCATGTGAGGGTGATCAAAGATAGGATACACCCCCTCGTTATTTTGTAGACACGCTGACAATAACATCTTTTAAGACTGGATGTCTATTAAATTCACGTTCAGATACTCTTTTTAATGCTGTGTTGTGTGTAATAATATTTTATACTTAATTTTCTATTTAAGGGGATTTAGTTTTCGGATTTCGGCCATATACCTCTTCCTTTAAGTACGTAATAAATTACTTACTGCAACGGCGATGGAAAACATGGTGAAGAAATTTGCATGCTCAGAGATCTCCATAATGTTTCCAAAGATGAATCCTGCCAATTTGCACTCGGTCAGCGTGGATGCGGCCCAGTAAAATAATGTCAAAAGATACTGAAACAATACCACCCGACGTTTCGGATTCAGTGTACCACTGGCCATACCCGGTGGTAAATAAAACCCATTTCTTCCAGCTTACATAGTAGACATTAGGCAGTGATACCGCAGTGACACATAAGATATTTTTTTTCCAAGTATATTAATTAGATAACTATTAATGTATTTTTATGTATATATGTATAGTTGCGAATAAACCTGATGGCTGGGTAAGATAATTAGTTTCTCAATAAAATCAGATAATTCTCAGAAAATCAGTAACAAAGTCCTGTTCAGCCAGCGAGACTCGCATCTATTTGATAAAGGAATAAAAATGCATCTCAAAAGACCATTACGTTCAATTTCTGAAATAACGACCTCCCTCAGAGCAAATAATACGTTTTACTGAAGGGTGATCGAAGGTAGGGTGAACGTGGTTATTTTGACAACCTTCCACCCTTCCCAAGCGTCTTTCATTATACGTATTAAACGAATGTTCCATATAATCTCCAATGGAAATTTGTGTGAAGATAAAATCTAACGTAGGGGATGAAAATCGATAACATTCCAATCAGACGCGAGTTTGATTAGAGAATTGAAAGTTTGTAGACCTTCTAACAACCTTCTGAAGGTAACCCATTCATGTACCTATGTATGTATAATTAAATTAAATGTTAAGAGATTAACCGAGACTTATTAACGGTATTATCAACAACAAAAATAAATAATCATTTTATTTCTAAATAAAATCTCAAAAACTATCAATTTCCTGAACTTATTGGTTCTAGCCTTAAGAATTATGGTCGAGCTATTATAGTCTGAGATCCCAATATACCTCGACCTTTCATCTGGTTAACAGATCGGTGAAGGTCATTGTATATTCGGCTCTACTCCTTTATGTTGACTACATTGTCAAGTTAGTCGATAGTTCTCCTGTCTTCTCCCGTGAAGTTTTGTGGACGTCTTTTATTTAATTTATTAGCTAGCGCTTTGCTGCAATCAGACCTGCTTGCAAGTGGTGTTGCAGCCTAAGCGCGCTTGCCTAGAAGATCATGCTTTTTAAGTACTTATGTAATTTTTAGACGAAAATAAGTGTACCTACAGTGTACCTATATTTAATAAATAAATGACTATGACTATGACTATGACTATGATGTCTATTAACTCTAGATTTGAAGGTGAGTGGAAAACGGAAACTGGAGTTTTTAAGTAATTAACTCAGAGCGATAACATAAAATTATTTATTCAAGTTTAAAATAGGCAAATCCATACTAATATTATAAATGCGAAAGTGTGTCTGTCTGTCTGCTACGCTTTCACGACCCAACTACTAAACCGATTTGGATGAAATTTGGAACAAAGATAGTTTACATCCCGGGGAAGGACAAAGACTACTTTTATCCCGAAAAATTTAAGAGTTCCCGCGGGAATTAAAAATCATCGATCCACGCGTACCGTGTTGCGGGCATCATCTAGTTTAAAATAAAACTATTAGCACGTAGTGGGTTCTTAAGATTTGGTGTAAAAATAAAAATTTGGACGTAAAAATAAAAAGCTTTTCGAAATGGATTAATCATCTATCAAGCAGCTAAACCCGCAGTAGCCAACTAAGCCTAGGCCTTTCGTCTATGTTAATCTGCAAACTCTGAGGTGTCGTGATATATAACGACATTAAGAGAATCACGGAGGTGAGCAATATGAAGTACTTGTTGTTAACGTTTAAAGACAAACATTTGTACTGGGGAGAACTTGAGCCCAAAGACATTATTTTCTTTGTGTACCTATACTTGTGTAATCAAAAATATCTGGCTGACCGAGTTTCACCCCAGGCCTATCGATTTGTCAATTCAAAGACTTCTTCATTCATTCTTATTCTTAAAAGAATTATTATTACACTTCAAACAACTGAAGAAAATTATGTGTCTTATCTTTACCTTATCTTTCTTGATAAATATTAGGGATCATCTCTTCTTTATATAATTATGTCACCGTAATATTGTAAAAACCGTTAGATTGTAATCTAACTAGCTATATTGTAAACTGTTCAATGTTCTGAGTGTAAATTTTTGAAATATTCATTGTATTTACGTTTTCTTGTAGGTTAGGTTAGGGTTCGACATAAACAATCAGGTAGTGCTCGGCCGCAGGCCGGGCACTTAGGTTTTATCAGGTTAATATACCTAACAGATTACAATCTACCGAAAAATAATGCGTTAAATTGTAATCTGTCGACAGTTTACAATATCGCTAGTTAGATTACACTCTAACGGTTTTTACAATCTTACGGTGACATATATAAAAGGAAAACGTGTATCTAATTACTGATCTCTCAACGAACAGCTCAAATCACTGCACGGATCACTCTTTGGCATGCAGATAGCTATTACGACGCAGGCATCCACTACGAAAGGAATTTTGAAAATGCATCACGTAAGGAAGTGAAATAGGACTTTAAAATTTGTATAAAAATCGTACCTACGTGAGCAAACCGCGGGCAATAGCTAGTAATCATACTAATATTATAAATGCGAAAGTGTATTTGTTTGTTGGTTTGTTGGTTTGTTGGTGTATTGGTTTGTTGGTTTGTCCTTCAATCACGCCGCAACGAAGCAATCGACGTGATTTTTGCCATGGGAATAGTTCAGGACCTGGAGAGTGACATAGGCCCCTTTGTATCCCGGAAAATCAAGGTGTTCCCGCGGGAATAAAAAATCTTAAACCACGCAGACGTAGTCGCGGGCATCAGTTGGTACATAATTATTTTAGCTTCTCCAATATCAGATGGGATATCCTATAAATTTGGTATTAATATGATTACTTTAGGAAGCCATATATTTATTTATCCCTTATGATTCCTGCTCTCAAATGGGTGTATTTATTGAAAAAAAACAGGAATATATATAGTAACCACGAACTCATTTTATACAACCCATTTCAGGCACATTTCGTTTTCTCTGATTAATAAAAAACACCTTTTGTCTGGTTAATTATCAGATGGATGTAGATAATTCAAACCTTTTCGTTTAATGTACATTCTAAGTTCGATTTTTACGAAGCTAACGTCTGCCTCGCTTGTCAGGGAGGCACTATAAATAAAATAATATTTTTTAGCTTAAACATGCCATTTGGTAAATATAATCCCTATTTTCAGAAAAAAACCCGCTATATTCGGATTAACTTCGACTGAAACTAATACGACACGTAACGCGTCATATACACAAACACGTGTTACCCAAGCTTCACATGACTTAAAGTTTAAGTTAACAAGCACGTAGCCACCTACTATGATATGCAAAATGGATAACATTTCCCAGAATGTGGTGTACCTAGGGGGACATATTTCAGACTAACTTTAGTTCTTTCATTTCTGAAATTAAATTCATATTATATATTTTTTTAAATCCGGTATCGGAGTGAAACGTACGTTGAGAGTAGTTTGGAAGATTTCTGTGGTGTGGTGAATATCGCGCGCTATAAGTGCGGGATACACACTGTACCACATAGATTTACATATTGTGGCGGATTATAGCGAATTCAAATTCCAGTTCCTTCATTATCATGGACTTCCGCAAAGTAACGCCTGCTTCTATCCAATATTTAAAAAATCATTACAATCGTATCTTTCAACGAGATATTATATAACCTAATTACCATATTGATTATTATCATGTTCAATACTAATTCTATTAGGTATTTGTCTTCATTGATAATACAACCGGCCAAGCGCGAGTTGGACTCGCACACGAAGAGTTTCGTACGTATAAGATTTAACACTATGTACTCGTACTTTATAAATACAAGTTTACTTTACCCCTTACAACTTTATTTTATTTTCATTATTTTTGTTATAGTGGCAATTATAGAAAAGCACACTCTGTAAAATTTCTAGATGTTACAGTTTACAAGATACAGCTCGCTGACACACAGACGGACGGACGAATTACGTAGACAATTGTAAATATACTTTATTTTTTCAAAAGAGCAACCACCGAGTTTCTTGCTAGTTCTTCTCGGTAGGAACGGCATTCCGAACCAGTGGTAGATTCATAAGACTATTCATAAGAACTTGTAAAAAGTCTATTTGAATAAAAAATATTTGAATTTGAATTTGAATTTGACGGGTGAACGGAGGTTTAGTAATAGGGTCCCGTTGGCACATTTTGGGTACGGAACCCTAAAAACAGAGAAAACTGTCAATCAAATAAATATTATAAATGCGAAAGTTTGGATGTATGGATGGATGTTTGTTACTCAATCACGCCCCAACGGCTGAACGAATCTGGATGAAATTTGGCACAGAGATAGATTATAGTCAGATATAGGCTACACACACAGGCTTTTTATTCCGGAAAATTAAAGAGTTCCCGCGGGAACCGAAAAACTTCAATTCACGCGGACGAAGTTGCAAGTCATGAAGTAGAGAATCAAAGATGGCGTGGTCTACCGCAAATCAATTGTTTAGTACTGGATACGTCAATTAGATCTAAGTAGCTAAATAACGACGATTTTGACCTCTCTGATGCAGTGGTGAGCGCTGTGGTCTTATAAGCGGGAGGTCCCGAGGGAGGTTCGATCCCCGGCAGTGTCGATTCGGAAATTTATAATTTCAGGATATTCTCTGATCTGGCCTGGTGGGAGGCTTCAGCTGTGGCTAGTTACCACCCTACCCGCAAAGACGTACCGCCAAGCGATTTAGCGTTCCGGTACGATGCCATGTGGAAACTGATTGGGGGTATCTGCCTTACCCCCAACAGGTTAGCCCGCTTCCATGTTATACTGCATCATCACTTACCAGCTGCAGGTGAAAGAGATAGTCAAGGGCTAACATGTAGTGGAGTAAAAAAATCCAGCTTTATACGATATTAATACATCAAAGTCTGCAAACTGAAATAAAATATTGAATCTTCGTTGACTATTCTAGAGACACCCACGCAATGTTAATCTTCAAGAGCTAATATTGGAACTGTAAGTAGTTCTAAAACTAAGTAGATTTTTTTGCCAAGTTTGTGCAAATATCAATCCTTTACACATTGGTATGCGGGGTACGCGGCTTGAAATGCAAAACACTTACCCGCACTAGGGTTCAAAGCGTAAACTTTTTCGCTCTCAAACATTATTCCAGTCTCGTAGTTCTGCTCTGGCTTTGGAGGATTTTTTCGGTTGAGCCCCCTTCATTATAAAGTTTTGAACTAATATTTACAAAGTGATTGGGTATTGCATTCACAGATCTGTATATTTTTATATATTTTTAACCAGGTGATGCCCGCGTGTATTAAGCTTTTTTGATTCCCGCGGGAACTCCTTACTTTTTCGGGATTAAATCCTAATCGTCCTAATCTTAAAGTTCTATGTCCTTCTCCGGGATGCCACCTATCCCTGTACCAAACTTCATTAGAATCGGTTGAAAATATGCGCCGTGTAAGCGTAGCATGTCTGCTACGCTTACAGTCTGTCTGTCTATCTGTCTGTCGACAGATAGACAGACAGACAGACAGACAGACAGACAGACACACTTTCGCATTTATAATATTAGTATGGATTCGTATGTGAAAAAATAAACTTTGGATTGGAGAGAATTCTTATCCATAGCTATTTAAATGCGAAAGTGCGTCTGTCTATAAGCAATGTTTTCTCGACTCATCAGCTGTTCAACCGATTTTGAGAAAGACTCCTATTAAAATTAGTCTTACATAATTACAATAAAATACTTACACGTTCCTATTTTAATATATTTCTTATATCATTCAAATTTTTTATCCTATCATAAAATTAGTTACATAAAATTCTGATAAAATAAAACATCATGCAAACTATGCCCTCAAGAGTAGCTTAAAAATTTAATTAACTTTCTAAAAAGAAGAACAAAAGTTAGGGGAGGAGCTAACAGTTAATACAGCGCCTTATTATGTCGACTTTAGAAAGAATATAAAAGATGTAAGCGGGAAAACTTGGCTACTGAAATACTCTGTGGTAACTATTCTAAGAAACGAGTTTTTGTACCAAGTAATTTTATGAGCATACATAGCTGCGTAGATTTTATCGGCGTTTACGAAAATCACTTTGTTAGGAATATTTTCGGATCGTCTGGGGAGCCTGCTTTAGGAGAAACCCAAAAAAACTTCAAAACAATGATGAGTATATTTTATTGGTGATGGTGATTAGGAACTATGGTTCCATCTAATAATATACGTGCACCCGATTTTTTTACATACATGTCACTGTACCTACCAATATTATTGTATAGAAGGGGCTAACACTTTTGGAGACTCGTATTTTAGAAGCCGTCTCTCTATCTCATCTCTCTCACATCGCTGATCCTTAAATCTCCGAGAACTGTGACTAATGGCGGTATAGGAATCACACAGTGTGTGCGATAAAATAATACTTGCTGTCAACGTTTAAAGATAGGCATTTGTTTCATGAAAAGGTCTTGCCTTGGTGATAGCCGGTAGTCAAAAGAGTATTAACGGTAAGCCGAAGGTGTCTAACTCAGCAGCACTGAATTACTACTTCCCTCCGTATCCAACCAAAATGTAGGTATGTGAAAGTGTGTTTGTATGAGGTTTTGTCCTTCAATCACGCCATAACAGAGCAACAGATCAACTTGAATTTTGATAGGATTTTTAAGGTCAATGCTTAAAGGGTGAAAAGGTTACTTTTTATTTCAGAAATTTAAAGAGTGCCTTATAAATTTTTTAAAATTTAAATCAAATCAGAAAAAGTTGTGGGCTTCATCTAGTCTAGTGATAAATAAAAAGCAAACTTGTCAGAGAACTGATGTAATTTTCAACATCTTAAGCAGGAAGCTGAATTCAATCGGATGGTAGGATGACCTACAATGAGTGCTAGTAAATTACGTTATGGTTAAGGTGACGGAGGTAATGTAGCCCCTTAATATCTTTTACTTTTGTAAGCCTTTACCTGTCATAGGTTCTAAAATGGTGATATCGTACCTACATCAAAAAGTATATCGAATATTATGCGAACAAAAACAGAAACGGAAGTTGTAGTGATTTTGCTTTAAAGATTACGAGTACATTAATGAGTTAAAAATTAATGACTCTTTATCAATTATTTATGACAGAAAAATGAGTTCGATATATACATATTTTTGGTTTTCATTAAATTCCACTCGCTTTTTTCTGAAAATTCGAAATCTGGAAATTAATTCCCGTAATACGGAATGCTATAAATCCGTGCGGGGTTTTTACGGCCGCTTAAACGCTTTAATGTATGCGCCATATTGAATTTAATGTATAAACCGATAAATAATAAATTTATTAAACAGGTAAAATGCGCTTAAAATTGGTGCTGTGGAATTTGAGCACTATTACACTTGATAAGTAAGAACCAATAATAATTCCTTTAATTTTCGTACTTCATGTCAGGCTCTATTAATGCTTTATATCTAATGACCTAGTTTCCTACAAAAAAAAGGCTTTTCAACAGATTACTTTTCCTCGTCCTCACTGAACATAGGTATTTTAAACTCATTTTGAGATATCTTAGACAGATTTTTTGGAAAAAGACTACCATTTTTTTTATCCACTACAAGCTAGCCCTTGACTGCGATCTTGCCTGATGGGAAGTGATGATGCAGTCTAAGATGGTAGCGGGCTAACCTGTTAGGGGCATGGTAGTTATATTAAACCCATGCCCCTTCGGTTTCTACACGGCATCGTACCGGAACGCTAAATCGCTTAGCGGCACGTCTTTGCCAGTAGGGTGGTAACTAGCCACGGCTGAAGCCTCCCACCAGGCCAGACCAGGGAAAATTCAGAAATTATAAATTCCCAAATTGACCCTGCCGGGGATCGAACCCAGGACCTCCGCACGTTAAGGCAACAGCGCTACACACTGCGCCACGGAGGTCGTCAAATATATAAGAAATATTAAGAACTAGCAACAAATAAGTTTGATATATTTATACCTTAGGCGTGTCATGCACTATACCAGCTATTTGACAATATACATTGCTAAATCATAATATTAGGTACTTTGCGTTCCGCGAATATGAAATTTTTAATATCCGTCAGACGAATTTTGGCTGTCTTGGTGTTTCAATATTTTATGAACACTGCGTTACTTCGTATACAGTAAACAGTAGGTATGGCTGGTGTGAATAGTAAAATTAAATAATCGATTATCTCTCTTCCAGAAGAAATTCTCTTACTTTGGATCTCAGGAACTCTTCAACTCTCTAAAATCAGCGTAGGTGGCTTGGCGTTTGTAGGTTACGGTCCTATGAAATATGGCCAACATAATAATAGTCAATTGCAGACAGGCCGGCAATTGGACAGATCGGATAGTAAGTCGGTAAGTCTGTCGCATTTCGTTGTTTAGTCATAAATTATGTGATCATTAATCAAAGGATTAGTTGACCAGCAGCCCTATTCTCTAACTCAGTGGCGATCCAAAAATGCAAATCACTGACATACATTTTTTATCCATTGAAGGTTTGCTATGAAATAAAAATTAAGTTTTCATAGCAAACCTTCAATGGATAAACAATATATGTCAGTGGCTTTCACTTTTTGATAGCCACTGAGTTACAGAATAAGGGGGCTGGTATAGGTACAAAGCGGTTTGCTTCCGCTGATAGGATACGGAATGCCCTTCCGGCTTCTGTTTTACCGCCCTCTTTTGATATAGTTACCTAGATATCAAGAGTGAATAGACATCTTCTAGGCAAGCGCGCTCCACCTTAGGCTGCATCATCACCTGCATGCAGGTCTGATTACAGACAAGCGCTAGCCTATAAATTAATTTAAAAAAATGTTCAGGTAGAAAATTAACCAGTCCCACATAAAGGTGAATTCTTGAAGTTTCCTTCACGTAATAAGAGTATACGTACGTATTGGCTAAGTTTTAATTGAGTTTTTGCTACACCCTCCCGTGACTTACGGGTTTACACGTGCGTGACGTAAATTCAATCGCTTTTAGTAAACTGGATTAATAGGTTGAAATCAAATGAAGTAAGATTACTTTGTTACAATTCACAAGAAAGAGAAATTCCATGCTTATGTTAAGCTATTTAATTTTTTATATGCTTCGTATTAAGTAGTTTAAAATTGAATACAGATGAGAGTTCAGATGAGAACGCACTAAACTTTAAAAGTGACACATGCTCTACAAGTTCTAGGTATCCGTTTCAATTCCAATAGCATACTGGCTGCTGGATTCGCAGTTCGCACTAGAATAGTAAATGTGGCACTAAGGTGCTTTTCGCTATAATACATTATTTAGCTCTTCCATCACTAGAAAAGACAGTTCTGCGTCATTATTTTGTTTGGGAATGACATTGAGCACCACTTTGTGATGCCTCCCTGGAGTGAAGGTTGGTAGGTAGGTAGGTACGTCAAGTTTGAAGTAAATCTACGGCAGCTCCGTAATGTCTCCCCTGGCATTTCTACCGAACTCACTGACCGGAAAATTGTACGAATATAAATACGATAAATCTCAGGCTTTACTTTTCTGTGACCCACTGAAGTATATACCTTTAAGTAATTTGGGCTACATTATTGAAATGTGTAACATTTTTGTGTTTATTTTTATACTCGAAGATACTTATTTTAGACATATTATAATGTGTGTATATTTTAACAACCCCTGCGAAACTTTTAGCATAATATTGTGGCTAGTTCTGATGTACACAATCTCTAAACTGAACTAAAAGTTTCATTAATATAGATATCTATATTATACTAACGAACGCCCGCGGCTTTGCTCCCAATGCTCCAATTTTAAAGCCAAACTCAACTTTAAAGCCAAAATATAAATCCACTTTCTTCTCTAACCAGAACGAATTTAAAAAATCTCGAATTATCAGTGAGTATAAGAACCTACTTACATCCCAAATTATACGTCTCAAATAATTATGGTGACGGAAATATTGTAAATGGCCGCAAAAAATTAAATATATTTTATTGCGTGGAAATTTCGAAAAATAATTCTAATGGCAACCTATGTGAAGAATTTCAGCTTTCTAGGCGAAAGGGTTTAGCATTCTAAACCCTTTCGCCTAGAAAGCTGGATGAGTCAGTGAGTGATATTGTATGATGATGGTAGACATAATTATGTTATTACTTTTATAACTATTATATTCGTCCCCCTACGTTGCGAAAAACACAAAAGTCAATCCGTACCTACTTATAGGTAGAATTTCACATATGCTCTACACGTGTCTTCCATCAGAGATTTATGATGTTTGAGTGAAAGAAGCGACAAAAAAAACGAACAATGAAAGCGTAGTTCAGCTACGAGACAAGAATAATGTGTGATGCAGAAAAAGTTCACTGTTTGAACTGGACCGAGGTTAAATGTTTTGCATTTTGATCTACGCATCCCGCATACCAAAGTGAAAGGATTGATGTTTGCAGACTCGGAGAAAAACTGTCTATGCCTAGCTTTTTAACAACTACATTTAAGTCTTAAAATACCGGGAAACTATTTGATCCACTATTACGGAATATAATATTATTAAAAAATATCAGGAACTAACTGATGCCCGCGACTTGGTCCGCGTGGATTGAGGTTTATTGGTTCCTGCTAGAACTCTTTAATTTTCAGGGATAAATAGCAGCCTATGTATTATTCTAGACTAAATTCTATCTCTGTGCCAAATTTCATCCAGATCCGTTCAGCCTTTCTAGCGAGATTTAGTAACAAACGTCCACCCATCCATCCATCCATCCAAACTTTCGTATTTATATTATTAGTATAGAAATAGATTGTGTTTGTTTGTTGGTTTGTCCTTCACTCACATCACATCACAGCAACAAATCAACGTGATATTATTTGCATTTTGCGTCATACTTGAAAATCTGGAAAATTACAGGGTACTTTTTATCCAGGAGATTAGGATTGCACAGGATATTTTGACCAAAATCCATGCGGACGAAGCCGCGGGCATCATCTAGTCCATACTAATATTATAAATGTGAAAGTGTGTCTGTCGGTCTGTCTGCTACACTTTCACGGCCTACCTATTCAACCGATTTTGATGAAATTTGATACAGGGATAGAATGAATGAATGAATGAATGAAATATTCTTTATTGTACACATATCATAAATAATCAAAAATAGGATAGGTTAGTTTTAAGATACCGTAACCGATTATCACCATCATGTTTTATAAGTAGGTAATTAATTTTTAAGGTTAATTAATTTTTAAACGTTAAAATTTTTAAGGATTGAATAAATGATTTGATTGATTGATTGATTGGTTATATCCCTGGGAAGGACATAGGTTTTTTATCCCGCAAAATTAAGGAGTTCCCGCGGGAATCGAAAAACCTTAGTCCACACGGACAAAGTCGCGGGAATCATCTAGTTTACTATAAGTATCGGATTTTACGAATCCTGCTAAATATAGAACAAGTTGATGCAATTTCTCTTATGAGCAGCGAGCACTTTGTGAGAAGTTAAGTATTTATTAGGTCGATAAATATTTTCCGTACCTAAAACGAAATCCTTAGAACGGTTGAACTTTCTTCGCATTGCAGTGGTGCAGTACAATAAAAATATAAAATAAGCAGAACTATATTTACTAACTTATACAAAAGGAGCCAAGAAATAAGAGTCATAAAGGAAAAACATAAAAATCATAAGAAAACCCGCATTGTATAACTAGGTACTTACATCTAGAAAGTTTTTTTATCTGCAAAATAATAATATGCAGACCTTTTACAATCAAGGTTTTATATACCACAAATAAATATACAAACAATAAAATATTTTCTCTGTCTAAACTAATATTCGCCAACAGAAGTCGTTGGAAAGAGATCGCAGGAGCTGCTGTGAAGGCCCAACCATAACCACGACCGCTCTGCCAAGAGCGAACGAATGAGAAGAAGAAGAAACTAATATTATATATTAGTTTAAACTCAAATGTTAAATTTAGGCTTAATATATCGTAGGTATGCCTGTTAGAGGTAGACTGTTCCTACTATGTAAAATTATTACTATTGTAAGATCTTCAACTATGGAACAGTCACACGATTTTATTGAATGAAATGACAAGTCACAAGGGTTAGAAAATCTGCCACATAGCCGCAAGAGCCAAAATAACTCAGAACACATTTTCTTTTGGAACTGAATTTGTTGTCATCGGGCGAATCTAAGAAATGCTAATGAAAATAGCAAAGATCATTTCTCTCATCATTTTATGGCGCGCCTGATGCAGGTGACGACAAATGCATCTTCAGTGATAGAATAGTTTATTTTTATCTACTACAAATTAGCCCTTGACTGCGATCTCACCTGATGGTAAGTGATGACGCAATTTAAGATGGTAGCGGTCTAACCTGTTAGGGGCATGGCAGTTATATTAAACCCATACTCCTAATCGGTTTCTTACCTACCGGCACGCTAAATCGCTTTGCGGCACGTCTTTGCCGGTAGGGTGGTAACTAGCCACGGCTGAAGCCTCCCACCAGGCCAGACCAGGGAAAATTCAGAAATTACAAATTCCCAAATTGACCCTGCCGGGAATCGAACCCGGGACCTCCGCACGTTAAGACAGCAGCGCTCAACACTGCGCCAGGGAGGTCGTCAGTTCTTTTCGACTAATGCGACTCTTGTTGATCCTTCGGGTGCAATCTTTAACCAAAGTTTAACCAAAGTTCTTTGGTGGAACGAATGCCGGTTTTAAGATATCTTTGGAAAAAGTTCTGAACGCCGTTCGATAAAATCTTCCCTTTTGTAATCCTGTAATTCTCCTTGATTTGTCTTTGCCATGATAATGGGGAAAATTAGATAAGATTTTTTTTTCTTTATTTATGGCCTTCTTTGTTGTTTCTCTACTCTTAAATACCAGGTAGGTATTTAGTTCTAATGGGTGCGTTTTCACTGGAGCGGAAAGCGTTTTCAGCAGATCAATCAGATTTTTGGAACGAAGTTCCTTATGGGACGATGCGGAGGGGTTCCTAGCCCGCAAAAAACGTCCGTAACGAAAATGCGTGTAGTAAGATTTTTTTACGAGTACAAAAGGTCTTAAATATACTACATTGGAAAATAAACTTAAGCTTTAGTGTTGAGGTTTATATTATTATGTTATTTACAAAAAAATAAAAAAACTAGAACTTGAAATTAATATTTCTAAGGAACTTCGTCCGTAACTGGTGCCCCACGACACCACACGTTTTTTTTTATAACTAGATATACCCTCGACTTCATCCACGTTCGTTTTGAGCTATCCATTGTGGTGGCCTATAGCCGAAACCTTTATTTAATGGTGATTAACGTTTTTAAAAATCCCGCAGGAACTATTTAACTTTTTGGAATAAAATGAAGACAAAGGTAACGACACCCAATTTATCATATAATGAGTAATTTGGCAACTATGAGGTAACCAATAAACCGACAAACATATTCATATTAAATATTGGATAGAAGCATGCGGTAATGAAAGAACTAGAAGTTTTACAATCGTGCATTGTATTGTCAACATCTCTTGAAGATGCTCCGGTGTTGGAGTGAAACGTACTTTGAGAATAATTTGGAGTATTTGTGTGGTGTAGTGAATATCGCAAGGTACACACTATACCACATATATTTACCTATTGTGGCGGATTAGCGAACTAAACTTATACTTCTTTCAATATCCATAATAAACAAAACCCGTTCATAGTCAGGTAAAATTACAACAATGTGAAGTAAACAAAAGGTACAATTTCCTCTCACCTCAGCGCGGTTAAATTGATGTAACTGCCGTGTGTTGGCAACACGTGTTATTTGTCCGATGTAATAGAGCTTGTTGCCTCGAAAGGTCCAAATTGCCTCGTAATGCAAGAGCACTGCCTGGTACATGAAGTTGACAAATGCTTCGGCCCGCTAGGTGTTTGTCCACACTCGAGACAAGTACGTGAGATGACTCGAGGGCTTGCTTGGATGTGTTATTTGTTATAGTACGAGAACGAGGTACGATAGTTGTAAGAAAATCGATCTCCTTAAAAGTTTCTATAAGAAATCCATATCCATACTTAATATTATAAATGCGAAAGTGTGTCTGCTACGCTTTCACGACCCATCTGTTCAACCGATTTTTATGAAATTTGGTACGGGGATAAGTTGTATCTCTTATTTTTATCTCGGAAAACTTTAGAGTTCCCGCGGGAATCAAAAACGGACGAAGTCGCGGGCATCATCTAGTTGTGAATAATATTTATGCAGTAGCAGCATACTGTGCATTGTATTATACAAGTATTTTTGTTGTTGTAGTTATCAGCATATACTCGTATATTGCACCTGGACTAAAAGCACGCATGCGGCGCGTTCTAGCATAATTTACTGTACTACATATATATTTTCAGCTCCGTCTGATAAAATCGTTCGGTGTAATCTAAATCAAACCTTACCTTTTTTTTTATCCACTACAAACTAGCCCTTGACTGCGATCTCACCTGATGGTAAGTGATGATGCAGTCTAAGATGGTAGCAGGCTAACCTGTTAGGGGCGTGGCAGTTATATTAAACCCATACCACTTCGGTTTCTACGCGGCATCGTACCGGAACGCTTAATCGCTTGGCGGTAGGTACGTCTTTGCCGGTATAGGGTGGTAACTGGCCACGGCCGAAGCCTCCCACCATGGGTACTAAATCTACATCAATGCTCCCACCAGACCAGACCAGGGAAAATTCAGAAATTATAAATTCCCAAATTGACCCTGCCGGGGCGATCCCCGGCACCGTGGACCTCCGCACGTTAAGGCAACAGCGCTACACACTGCGCAACGGAGGTCCTCAAAAAATAATCAGTTGACCTAAAAATAATCAGTTCTTACATGGTCAAAATAATTTCCGCTGACATAAAAATAGAAGATGATTATGTATAATCGACTTGCAGTTTTATATCAAAGTTACATAGTTACATAAGAGCTTTTAAAATAAGTTTCTACTGAAGGAAAATTTCGGATAAGCCCAAACTTCAGCATTATCCTGTGAATTATCGCAGTCTCTCCGGTGTCATTTGCGAACTGTAAGCCTGTGGCCTCAGTCTTAGTTTTAACATTGCAATTTTTATTTATCGTATTCGAGCGTACGTACTCCAAATGGAACGCCAATGTCGTCAAAGTAAATGGAGTCAATGGCCATTGATTTAAAGTCACATATTCATTATAACCGATTTGAATTTCGAAACATTAATAATTCCATTTGGAGTGCTGGCTATGGATGCATACACGAAATTGAGTTCTAAATCCAACGTTCTTAGGGTTCATTTTACTTTGACGCAATGTATGCAAACGCTCGAATACGATCAATCGAAATTGCAATGTTAAAACTGAGACTTAGGGGCACTGACCCTGGGTTTACCAGACGAATTCTTTGCGGCAGAAGTTTGCCCTGGGCGGTCGCCAAAGCGCGTCATGTCACAACTTGCTCGAAATGCTTTGTTCATAATATTACACATGCTATGCACATGCTAAAGTTCAACTATGGAGTGATTATAGAGTTACGAATTTCTCCTCCTCTTTGACGAATTTAAGTTTTTCAACTATGTAACAACTTTAACGAAACCTTTGCTTGGATAGGGAAATAAGTTCGCTTAAGTACTTGATTCTAACAGAAGGGTGACAAATTACAATTTTCTGAAGACTTTAATTTTCTGAAGCCTGTTTTTTCTTCGAAGAAAAGTTCGCTTACATCCTACAAATGAAATTTGTACCTATGCTTGTAAATTTGGATGTTTGTTACTCCTTCACGCCGCAACGATGGAACCGATTTGGCTGAAATTTGAAATGGATATAGCTTATAAGTTATGACATACATTTTATCCCTGGAAATTAAGTAGTACCCAGGGTTATCAAAAAACCTCAATTTACGCAGGCGAAGTCGCAGGAATCTAATAATTTAGTGATTGAAGAAAAGAGCAAAGCACAAAAATAGATCAAAACATTACCCCAAAAATATATTCACGTGGTAAGTTGAACCGAACAACGGAGCTGGGCACTACAAAGGTGAAAAGACCAAAAGAATATTTTAATTAATCTATGAAAAATGAAAACGAGCCGGCTCCAAGGACCAAGAACCATTATCTCGAGGCGAGATACTAATCTACAAATGGCGCTTAATTTACACGAACAGAAGGACAAATCAAAGAAAAAGTCCGCCCTTTCATTCGCAGAATTCTTTTGTACTGATTATTATTATCTTGTTCGCCATTTGTTTTAACTTTTTCACTGCTTGTCCTGTTGTGCATTCTGGTTTGCAATAGAAACAATAATTTACTTTTAATTACACCGCTTAATCACTACTTAACGACCGACATGCCCTGCAATGGTTCATTTGTTTAAACGACGCCACGCCACCTTTCGTAAGTTAGTGGTACTGCGCCAGAAAACTTCCCGCACGTCCCAACAACAACTGTATAAAGTTTGAACTCAATAAGGATGCACAAACCCAGAGGTAACAAGCAGACAGACATAATATTTTTTATAATATCGCAAAAGACGAAAATCACTAGCTGACTTGACCCAGTTTCTCACATTCCGATTGTGTGCTCGTTAGCAAGCATAGGCAAATTATTATGAGTATTTATTTTATTCACATTCAAAATTCACCGTTTTATCTTAAAATATGCAAGAAAAGATCATTAAATACACAAAGAAGAAAATATAGATATAACAGCAAATACACAAACAAAATGAAACTGTGTCTTTGTTTTGTAATAAGAGAACAGAAAAATTACCTAGCGGCTATGTGCTATGTTTGTAAAAAAAAAATATACAAAACTAGTATAAAATATTAGAAAGGTATCCCTAGCATAGTTTCAAACTAATTACATACTCGTATGCACCATATCGTGAGGCGTACGGTCGTCCTTTCCCATTTTCCTGTTATATGCAGTATGCAGTGCAGCAAAATATGCGTTTAGCTTTATTAAACTAAGTTTTTTAGGTATTTTCTTGGACACATTTTATAGAATACTGTAAATTTTACCACTTACAAGTTTTATTACTCTGGCTTGTTCAAGTAGCTTTCACCGTTATATCACGTGGTGCAAGTATACTCAGCTATATTGAATTTTTAGAAGGACAATCACTTTTGCAATTGTGTAGGTTACCAAAATATTCATATAAGGTCATATGCAATATTTTATCACGGTAAGTCATCAATTTTATTAAGACTTACACAAGACATTATCAATTTTTGACAACGTATAAGTAAAAATAACATGACGTTATTTCCTGTAGTTTATAGTTTATTGAATTATTAAAATGGCTAACAAGCAAAATTAGTTTTTTTGTTTAGTATAACTTACATAAATAAATGACTAGATATGGATTTATACTAGTCATATAGACTGAACTCAAAAAATAATTACTGTTTCAAACTAACCCTTTAATAATTTAGAAACTCAAAATAAACGATGGCGGAAATCATGACGCATTTAAAATTTCATGAAAAATGAGCTGCTACGGGGCATGATTTTAATATTACAGAGAGCTTTATTCAAAGATTTCTCATTATCCTAGGTTGAAAAGCCTTGTCACAGCTGGTCTCCCAAATATTTCAGTCTTATTTTCCTGCTAAATTATTAATCTAAATAAAGAAATGTCAAAACGGAGAGCACAACAAATAATTTAGCCTTTGTTCTGGAGCTGTGGAGTTTATGTGAGTAATAACCAAGCATTTTAAGATTTTTGCTGCCAGCTCAGGATTAAACACTTAGTTCTAAATAAGTCATATCTACTGTTGCTTAATAGTTGCTTTAAATAATTATGTCGTCGATTTTAGTTACTTGACCGCGTGGGCCCATACGCTTTAGAAAATTCTCGGTGTAAGCAAACGAAAACGTTGATGAATTCAGGTGAATTTTTAGATTCCGTGTTGTTTTACTTTTACTAATACTTTATTTTTGTAATGAAACTTCTTTAGAATCGTTGTGATTTGAAAATTCGGTGAAACGATAAACGAAACTAAAAAGCTCCACCAAAGAGAGACAAACATATTCATAAAAGGCTTTAGCCTGCGAGAGAATGAGATAGAATACAAGTTACATTTATCTCATTCTCTTGTAGATTTCTCGTAGGCACAGATCACGGAAACAAGGGAGATATGCCTATGTATCAAATTGTATTGAAACCTGCTGTCTCCAGTTTATCCCTACCTATCCCTACTACCTGCTACCAATACAAGCAACTAAATAAATACAATAGACAAGAAGTCTCACTCACACACACGCATCACACGCATACCGATAGATCAGTGCATGAGGCACGAACAAATATACACTTTATTGTTTACCAAACAGGGTTCAATTTCAATCACCGTGCATCTTACTCACACAAACGTAAAACGTTGTCGATGTGCTGTGCAAAATTCAAATATGATACAATTAGTGATTGACTAAAATGGATCTATCGATGCTAAATTTCTTAATATTTGGGTTTTTGACAATGACTACCGATTATGAAAAGTATTTATCCACTTTTCTTTTCTTTCTGCA
Organism: Erebia aethiops; assembly: GCA_923060345.2. Taxonomy (NCBI): domain Eukaryota; kingdom Metazoa; phylum Arthropoda; class Insecta; order Lepidoptera; family Nymphalidae; genus Erebia; species Erebia aethiops. Next base: position 9,341,051 of record OV281083.1, on the reverse strand, counting down.
TCCTTCGGATATCTTAAATATTAATATTAAAGAGTGACATTAAATATATCAATAAATGAGTAATGAGTATCTACGTAAATTGACATTATATTAATTCACCTAGTATATTTTTTATACGTTTCGTCAGCTAAGTAAGTCGAGTACTTACATTAAAAAAAATAGTAATAATTATGACTAAAAATATAGTTATAATGAATTTTACTCACGATAGTTTAAACGTTAAAATAGAAATAATTGTTTACTAAGTTATAATTAAGGTACTATTAATTATTGTATCACAGATCATCGTTTGGTCGCTAAAATATCGACAACTGCATTGTACTCGTACCTGCATCGTCACATCTCTAGTTCACCGCACGCCGACAGCGGCCGCACTACGAAATTTGATCTATCGTGCTAGTGAAAGAATCGGTAAAGAACACTTAACCATTGCGTCGTAAGACTGGCCGATTCATTGATAGATTTCTACTAAGCAAGCAATGGTTTTTGTTCATAATGAGATATAGACTTGTCACTCTATTACATTATGATACCACTAAATAATGTTTTATTGATTTTAATGGAAAATTACAACAATTTATTTGTACTTACGTGTGAAATGAGATGCCATCTTTCATGTAATTCACTTTGCAGCTTGAATTTTTACAAACAACCACTGAACAACGCGGCATTTTGTTAAAAACCGAGAGAAGTGAACCAATCTTTGAATGATATGCGACTAAAGACAAAAACGGCCATCAGGCCTATTTTGTGCCTGATGAGTTCGCACGCAACACGCCCCCTTAGCACATCTCCCTTGTTTCCGTGATCTGTGCTCGTAGGCTACTTTTCTGAAGTTTCACATCTACCGTGTGTGAATTGCACACACACTTTTTTTTTATCCCTCAATAATCAGTAGGTAACAGATCCCACTTATCTGGAAAATGTAGTAAGATGTACAAGAAAGCTATTATTATATTAGTAAATTATATTAGTAGCTATTCCAAACTTACACATAAATTCTACACAATGAATTATCATCACAAAAATCCACTCATATCAAATATTTGTAAAACAAAAATTACAGATTTATCATATTATATCGACAGATACGGAACGTACAAGTTGCCCCATCACTGCCTATTGTTTCCGCCGACCGATGACGTGAATGCAAGTGTGACTAATATCCCCGACACGCGTGCATCGCGTTAAACCCCCCCGTTCTCGCCTGCCTGCCGCCTGTGTGCGAGGGGCAGGGTAGCTCATCGCGCGGCGCGTATACTGGCCGGTGACCGGTTCGTACGCAAGCCGAGCGATAGCATATTGTACATGCAGTAATATTATTATACCCTCTTTAAATTGTATATTTTATTGTTTGCTAAGCGAAAATACTGTACAAGTATTTCGCCATACCTAATTATTTCCTTTTTAGTAGTTTAAATAAGCTCACGATCTAAAATGTAATATATTATCTCCCTTCTGTCTGTAAACTTTAATAGGCGTAAGTTAGTCTGTAAGTATCACTATAATTATGTTAAATTTTTGTAAGATTTTTACAAAATGTTTGTTACATTGTTATTGCTAATAAAGAACTTATAAAATCAAATCAATCAATCAGTAGCTATTCCGAGATTGTCGCACCCTAATAATAAATGAAAGAGTTCATATTATACGCCCGCAGTAAGCAAAAAAACATAACTCCGGAAACACGTCTATATCGCGTACCTAAATAAACCTTAAAAAAGCAAAACATGTCTGCGGTGAAATTACGTACGCTGGAATCATAATTAAAATCTCTAAAGGACCAAAATATTTTAAGATGAAAATATGGTAATTGTTTAGGTACTTCCATTGAACAAGCTATCCCACTGTGTACTGAGCAAGGATCTTCGGTAAAATTGCCTATTATCACGAAATGATTCGAAGTTCAAACAATTTTAAACCATTCTAGATTTTTGGTAGGCCAGAAATTGGGTTTTTAACTGGAATAATCACGTTCTGTTGTATAGAATCACAAAAAAAAACTAAAAAGGACACGTATAAATTTATTTCTGTCCCTTTCATAGTGCTTACCATGGATAGGAATAGCACTAGATTCAGATTTGCCAGTTACAGTTAGGTAGGTACAACATAATTTGCCGCAGTGATCAAGTAATCCGAATGCTCTAAATTTGTAATTATTACTCTTACTATTAACACAATTTTCACAGCTACATATACGATTATAGTGTTGCTGAATAAAGGGTCTTCTGGCGTAGCCCATTCGTTTAGCATGTTCATCCTACAATGCAGTAGAATATAGGTATCGCACTGACAAATTGGCTAAACCTTGGAAATACTTTTTCTTTATTTAGTCTTCTCTCCAATATACCAAACTAGATGCCCGCGACTGTCGACTGACTGACGACTAGAGTCCCTGTGGATTAAAATTTTTTGATTACCGCGGGAAGTCTTAAATTTTCCGGGATAAAACGTAGCCTATATCCTACCCTGGGATACAAACTATTCCCATAATAAATTTCATAGAAATCGGTTGAACAGATGGGCCGTGAAAGCGTAGAGGACAGACAGACAGACACACTTTCGCATTTATAATATTAGTATGAATCCAACCTATGTCTGTATAGTGTATATACCAAATTTCAATGGAATCGGTTGACAAGCTGGGCCGTGAAAGCGTAGCCGATATTCACTTTCGTATTTTATAAGTATGGATTGTTCAGACGTCCATAATAAAATCCACGTCGAATTTCTTTTAAGGTAAGTAAGTAATTGAACACACAATATTCTGTACAAATATAGTTTATTCCAATATATCCGCTTCAAGCAACGACCTCAATTTACATAGACGGGCCCTGTCAAACAAAGAATGTGGACCTATTTTATAACACCATGTTGTCTGAAGAGCGGGTCAGCGCTATGGCGGGGACAAGGGCAGGGCTATACAGGTTAGGAGCGTGCTCTAAAGGTTGGACGCCAAATTTTTTTTCTATGAAACGGCCCATCTAGTAACTACATATATCGATGGCTACAAGCGTAATTTATTAGGATCTACCTATATCAAATCTTAGTACCTACCTATATTAGGATCATCATTCCACTAAGCTGCTACAATAGAATGCACTAAGCCACAAGCCACTTATCCATGTAATAGAATATGTTTATGCCAAACTAACACAAATAGATAATCCATTAGTATGTCTAGGCTATGTTCTGATATTTACCTGCATCACACGCAAAGCGCTGAGCTGGATTTGTGTCGGCATTAGCGCAGTGTCAAACGATTAACGACATCCCGACGTACGAATAGAAGTAAATTTGCGAAGCCGCATAGCTGAACTCCGTTTCGATGCATAATAGGACAGTATTAACCTAGCATCCTATTAGAGGCTCGAGTATCGTATTTTAGATTGGAACCAAAATCTAGCTGAGCCATTCGATTCGATATATTCAGAATTTCAGAAATGTACAACAATTACTGTGTTCTACGTTACAGCCAACTCCATGTGTAAACGAGCACTATCCGAAAATGTCGCCTTTGTGAGAGCCCTTACCATCATCCATCATATCACATTCGCAGTGGTTACATGAAAATAGGCACAATGAACAACAAAATCTCACTAAATATGATTAAAATGCTTTCCAACTCTGACCCTCATCGAAGTCCATTATGTGACTGTACCTATTTCATTTACAAAGGGTATCAAAACTACAAGTGTATCAAGTTATCTTAATCTGACACTTAAGTATTCACAATCCAACAAAGTTCCAAGTCTAAGTCACGTACAATACCTCAACTAGACTACGAGATATTACAATTCTAGTGCAAAACATTAATTAATACAATGTAACCATCTATAGAGCCACCTGAGCTGAAATTGATTAACTAAACTAAAAGCGATGCGAAAGTCATTTCCCAAAGGCTTACCTAGTTTTAGTGTCCAACTACACTAATCCATACTAATATTATAAATGCGAAAGTGTATGTGTCTGTCAGTCTGCTACGCTTTCACGGCCCAACTGATTTTGATTTAATTTGGTATAGAGGTAGGTTACATATCGGGGAAGAACATAGGCTTCATTTTTATCCGGAAAATTAAAAATAGAGATAGGTTACACTCCGGGGAAGGACATAGGGTACTGTTTATACCGGAAAATTAAAGAGTTCCCGCTGGAATCAAAACCTTAATCCACGCGGACGAAGTCACGGGCATCTTCTAGTATTATATATTCGATAAAAGGGTATTGCTGATTTTGATCACAGTCTCAATTTATGAAAAAGGATGATACCGTATAACGGACTTTATAAAAATGTGTCCTTGCAATGTCAAAACCATGAGCCATCGAAAACAAAGTGAGAGTGGCATTGGACAGCATATCTTCGACGAAGAGCCGTCGATTTGTAAGTATTTGAACATGAAAATTACGTAGACAATGTTAATTAATTAATTGCAAAGGTATAAGACTAAGCTAGACTATTTACTAGATACGTCAGTTGTCCGTAGTCTTCTGCCAGACCAGACTTGAGCCTTAGAGAGGTTGAGAAGCCTATTGGTTATTAAGTAATAACCTAAAAGCCCACCGCACTGTAGGTAGCACGTAGTAATCATAAGGTTCGTAAGAATTGCTTGTAGACCCACAATTTAAGACCTAGTAAAAACCCTACACCGGATGTATCCATCTTTTGCTTAAAAATGCAATATGGCTAAACGTACTTGGGCTACGGGATACCGGATATATCACGTGAAAGCAATTTGAGCACCTCTCCAGCAATAAACGTTATTTATGGTAAGCTTTCTACATTCAGTGGATTGCTTGCGCAGAGATGCAGGGCATTTTTGAAATTGTAGCATTGCTACTACATAGAGTAGTGGGTTTGATGACCAGCTTTGTCACAAATCGGAACAAACAAAACACTTTTGCATAATATTATATCAAGTAGTAAGTACACATTAATGCTAAGGTGTTTGTTTGTTGGTTTGTTCGCTGCAATCAATCATGACGACGTTTAGTTGAGTACTAGATAGTATTTATCCCGGAATAAAAGTTCCCCCGGGAGTTTAAAACCGAATCCCACGTGGACGACGTCAGTCTGTTTCACGGCCTATCCAATTAACGGATTTGACAAAATTAGATGCAGAGGTAGTTTGCATACCATCAAAATTCTGGAGACAGATTTAAAGACAAAAAAAAAGTTTTTTTCTAAAAAGACAATAGCATTTAAGACCAAAAACTGACTTGAGATTATGATCTAAATATAAACTAAGCGTAAGATGATCAACAAAATACTTTATTTTCTTTGAAATCATTTAAAAATTGGCAGAGGCTCTCACTGCTCATCAAGGTGCTGCTAGTCACTAATTTACAGGCTTCACGAATAACAAACAGGCTCCCACCCAACGTCAGCTCTCACATAAATTAAATTTATAATTAACTTGCCTCCCCTTAAATGAAATTAAATTATACCTGTCACTGGCGACTTCGGCGAAACATTTACATTTTGCTACTTGAAAAACGCTCGCCTTTCATGAGATTTCCCATCGTTTCAAGGATCACGAATAATAGGAACTTTTTATCAAAAAAAAATTATATGGCGAGTCTATTTTTCAGTGGAATTTTGATCAAATCAAATTTTGTTGTCGTTAAAAACGGCAAACACTTTTTAACTTATTTCACAAGTTCGTGACTAATCCGAGAAAGTAGTAAGTATCTGCCTACACATTTCAGACCGTGTAATTGCACTTTGTAACAAAAATTCTATCCTATCCCTATTCCTCTAAGCCAACCAACCAACCAAGGGATTGAGGCGTCGGAAGCCGATCATCCACATCATGGAAACAATCAGGACTCGGACACAGCCAAGACACTTTCACATTTTGTCAAGTACGCTGATGCAACAGACGTACGAAATACCTTTAGACCATCTAACTGAACAGAGCCGACCGGCAGCATACCAATTTCACCTCTGTCGGGCGTTGGGTGACGACCGTGTAGCAGGCACTTTAGTTTATAGCCCTGTCTATACCATAGACACTTAAATTCATTTACTCTCTATGATACTCTCCATACGGACCTATAAAGGACTCATGGACTCTACAAAATAGGAGAAAGCGTATGTTAAATTCAATGTATTGAAGTAAAATCATTTTTGCGGAATAGATTTATATCTATCGCAAAAAAAAAGTGTCAAAATAATTGATATATCACTTCACTGCATCCGAAAACCCGTTCACACGAACGCTTCCAGAAGCATGAATAACAAACAATACACTGTGGATCCATTTCCAAGATTGAGATAAACAATATTTGCAAACATTATGCATACAGACTGGAGGAGGTGTTATGATGAAGAATGTTTTTCCGTAAACCTTTTACATTGTGAATGTGACTTGATTTAACTTATCCATTACCCATACTTAAATATTTATTAGCTTTCTAAATAAAGCGATAATAAGTTCCACTTGTTAGTAAATTATGCCCCCAATCCCGGAGAAGTTCATTTTATTTCTTTTTTTTTTAATCCACTACAAGCTAGCCCTTGACTGCGAATCTCACCTGATGGTAAGTGATGATGCAGTCTTAGATGGTAGCGGGCTAACCGGTTAGGGGCATGGCAGTTTTATTAAACCCATACCCCTTCGGTATCTACACGGTATCGTACCGGAACGCTAAATCGCTTAGCGGCACGTCTTTGCCAGTACGACTAACGTCCCACTGCTGGGCACAGGCCTCCACTCTCATAGGACAGAGGGAGAGACTCCGAGACACGGGGGTGAAACATCCCCAACTTCCTAACTCCGAGGTAGTACTGAGAACTTTTAGTCAGAAAAACCCAAATATGGTTCGACCCGGGACTCTGACCCGGAACCTCGACGTCCGCAGTCGAACATGGCAACCACTAGACCGACGAGGCAGTTATTTTATTTCTTAATCTAACAGCAGTGCCAACAAGGAATCCTGCTTTCTACTAGTTTTAGTGTTAGTTTAATATTAGCTAAATCGTAGCTAATATTTCCTACAGATTATTATTTGAATCTTTAGTATAGAAAAATTGTCTTCCTTTGTTTTACAATTTACAATAACAAAGGCAGTCTTTATTGGTGTCACCAACGCGCCGCCGCGCCGCGCATTCTCTACGTGTTTTGAAGAAAATAACACTGCAATATCCATGATACCAGCTGCTGTGAAAGGGGATTTCATTCTCACCCGACCTAGGATAATGAAAAATCTTTGTTTTTAAACTAAAAGCCCGCGGGAATATTAAAATCTCGGTTGCTCATTTTTCACGAAGTTTTACGCGTCATGATTTTCATAGCTCTGCTTGCATTTTAGTTTTATATATTCAAAAGGATAGCATAAAATTAAAAAAATACAGTTAGTTTTATTCCCCTTGCTCGTTTCTACATTTTCGTACATACCAAGGCAAGCTATTAATAATTTATCATGTTTTTACTACACTCCATCTCCAACTGCTCAGTTAAGTAAAGCGACTAACAACACTATGATTTCTTTGAAATTCTGACCCCAACTATACATCCAGTGTCGTATTTGTAAATGAATTATTTAAAAAGAGCAACCACCGAGTTTCTTGCTGGTTCTTCTCGGTAGGAATGGCCTTCCGAACCAGTGGTAAATTCACTTGACGATTCGAAAGTACTTGTAAAAGTTTATTTGAATAAAAAAACATTTGATTTGATTTGATTTGCAATTATAGAAAAATTTAATTTCTCAACATTATTTTTAAAACACGATGAATTTATTAAAAATATCATGTAAAGGTCAACCAGTCGTCAAAAAGATCACATATTATCATGCTAGTGGAAACAGCGACTTTTCTCGTAAACACGTTTCATACCGGACTCCTGACCTTCCTTAACATAAAAGGGACATTTTACGACCCTCTTCAAAAACCCGCATCGAGAACATAGCTGGGGCATCTTTGCTTAAAAATTCAATACGGCTAAACGTACTTGCACTGCGGGATATATCACGTGAAAGCAATTTGAGCACCTCTCCTCAGAGCACTAAACGTTATTTATGGGAAACTCGGCGCACTCAGTGGATTGCTCACATCGAGTTTCAAAAGATTTTTGGGGGTTCCCTATTTGTTATTCATTGCTTTATGGTTGCATGCTTTTGGTTACATATGCTCGCACTATGAGTACTTAGGCACTAGTGTTACGCCAATCAAATCTCGAGTTTCAAGGTTTGGAAAAAATTGTGCAGTATGAATGTCTGAATATTTCAGGTTTTCAAATGATTGGAAACTGAATCACGCAGCGCTTTTAGTTTTACACACAAACAATCAAAAAAAAGTACATAATATTTATTAAAAAAATCAATTTTAAAAAAAAGAAATTTAAAATTATGTCACAAATAGCAAGAATTTGAGGAGGATTGCGCATGTTTGGTTTTCAAATTATATTTCCATTATTTTCTACAATATTTGAATGCCTTTTGTGTATTTTACTATGAAATAAATAAGGGAATGAAATATTTAATAATGCTCCAATTATATATTTTTGTAATTTATTGATTATAATAATTTTTTTAATTTTTTTGACGACCTCCGTGGCGCAGTGTGTAGCGCTGTTGCCTTAACGTGCGGAGGTCCCGGGTTCGATCCCCGGCAGGGTCAATTTGGGAATTTATAATTTCTGAATTTTCCCTGGTCTGGTCTGGTGGGAGGCTTCGGCCGTGGCTAGTTACCACCCTACCGGCAAAAGACGTGCCGCCGAGCGATTTAGCGTTCCGGTACGATGCCGTGTAGAAACCGAAGGGGTGTGGGTTTAATATAACTGCCATGCCCCTAACAGGTTAGCCCGCTACCATCTTAGACTGCATCATCACTTACCATCAGGTGTGATCGCAGTCAAGGGCTAGCCTGTAGTTGATAAAAAAAAATTAGTCTTTGTTGCAAAGGCATTAATTTATAGAGACCTTCTACAGTCATTTCACACCCCTTGTTCTCGTAAGAAGTAGTTTTCTACAAAGAAACACTAAAATAAAGTAACATTTCAGAGTTGCAAATGTCTCCATATCGCACATTCAAACTAGTAAAAGAAAGAAAAATAGAAAATCATAATTTGCATAAAGTTTTTCACCTGAATTAATTTAAGGCTGAAACAGACTCAACGCGTGGTCGCAGCGTAGTGCGAGAACGGCTCCTAGAAAATGTAGTTTATATTGGCGTTCGAATTACCAAGAGCGCACTGCAGTATGACGAGTTTCTTGTGTTATAAATCATACAAATTTTCATGCACGTTTTGGATTGTAGTATGAGGCCATGTAATACTTGCAGCCACACGTTATGTGTGTTTCTTGCTTTAAACAACAGGAATTCCTTTGGAAAAACTTTCAAAACGTACTTTAACTTAATATTTATGATGATATTTAAATCGTTTGCGGTTTCACCGTAGTGAGTAATGGTTCTGCAACAGTATCGCTGAACGTTGCCAGAGTAGCGAACTTTATGCTGATAACAATAGCATGGAACCTGGCATGAAAACGAAAACTTATTCACAGAAAAAGAAGTAGGCACTAAAATAAAATTCTCTTTTATTCTCCTTTTTTATCGCTGACAGTTTCAGTTTAAGCTCGGCTACGATCTCTATTGATGGTTTGTCTGGTGCATTTATATGTTCTAAAGCGAAGGTAAAACATAAAAGAGGTTATTACTACAGATAATTACTAGCTACATGGAAAAAAATGGAAAAAAATCAAATAACAAGGGTAAGTACAAGGGATTTCTTAAAAGGATATGTCATAATGCCTGCATATTGGCAAACAGTTAAATTACAGAGAATACAATGTTTACACATCCTGATCAAGACTGCGCAAGATGTTTTTGATCCCATGGTGGGGAGGTTTGGACGTCCCTGCGGTGTCCAGATAGACTCTCTTTAGCGTCACTAGTGCAAAGCTGATGGTTTGAAGAATGCAGAACCTCGTACAATTAAGTACCTTTTCCTCCCTCCAATGAAGCGTAACAAAAAGAGATGCGATTTAGTTAGCAGATGCGCCTCCTCCTTCTTCTCCTTAAAAGTGAACCTCTGATTTAGAAAGAGTGCCTTCAAGGAAGAATAAATAAAGATCATCTACCTACACTCCATTGCTTTCCAGTTAGCATAATTTTCGCCAAACGCAACCCTAGCTTGCAATAAAAAAGAATCTAAACGCTAGTTACGTCTTTTTACTGGATTAATTATTCACAAAAACATATTAAAATGACTCAAACTCAAGATTTCGCAAACAATACAGCACTTCACTCAACTATTGCCGAATTCCTAGAATTTTCTAATCTAAAACAGGGCTCAGACGTTGCGTATTTTATTATTTTCCAATAATAAAGTCCCTGCTGGTTTGAGAGCCTGTATTCATTAAGCGCGACTCAAAGCCTCTGTTTCTGACAACTATTACTCTGCTCTCCGTTTCATCCAATCATTGTGGCGCCTTTGTTTTGTTCCCACCTTCCTTCATTAAGTTCTTGAATATTAAAAGCCTTTGACAAGAGTTCGATTCGAATTTTCCGTAGATTTTCGAACGAGTCTCCAACTTGTTTATAAAACTGAAGTCCTAATGATGGTCAAAGTTCTGTATTACCATTGTAGAGATAAATATAGAGCCTGGATTACTGAAAAGATAAAATTATATTTCGTCATACTAATATATTTATAATAAAATGCGAAAAAATGTCTTTGTTTGTTGGTTTGTCTTTCAATCAAGCTGCAACAGAGCAACGGATCGACGTGGTATCTTGCATTGGTATATTTAAGGACCTCGAGAGTGACATAAGCTACTTTTTATCCTGGAAAATTGAGGAGCTCCTGTGGGAATTAAAGAAATTTATTCCACGCAGACAAAGTCGCGGGCATCAGCTATAATAAAAAGCTAAGAATCCATACATGCAATACATAAATAATTAGGATTTATTATTAAAATATATCTTAAAGATGTCTACGAAAACTTAAGTTATTTTAAAAATAGCTTGCTGCAAGAATGTTTAGAATGAAGACATTGAAGTATTCCGTAATTATTATTTTTATAACGTAATAAAATTTTCAAACAAAGTTCGGTACCTGTAAATATTTTAATTCGTATAGGTTTGAGATTTTTATTAACGTCAAGATCAGGTTTAAAAGTAAATTGAAATTCGTTCAATTTACTTTTAAACCTGATCTTGAAAGTTCAACAACTTAAATAAAAACGAATTTTACAAAATACAGCTCTATTTTATGACAACTTATTTACTAAACACTTCGCAGGTCTTTTCATAATTAAATTATATTCTCTTCTAGTTTTAAAGCTAAATGGCAAAGACGAATCTTTTTAATTGCATCATTTCGCTTCAATGCATTTGGCTGACTTTATACTAGAGGCAGAATAAACAGAATTCATTATTCCTGGAGCAACTCTAAAAGAAAGTCTGATATATATTTGCAGCTATTTAAGTAATTAAATAGGGAAGATTAAAGAAATCTGAAATTAAAGTTGTAGGCAGGTAACCTTCAATTTCAGTTTTTTTTGTGTAAAAATATGGTCACCAGTTACCTAAGTGATGATGCAGTATAAGATGTTAGCGGGCTGACCTGTTCGAAGTATGGCAATTACATTAACCCCATACCCCTCGGGTATGGGCTTATCCCTCGGGTATGGGGTTAAATAATCGGTTGTGCGACAAATTGAGTATAATATTATTAGCACATCAAAAAATTAACGCACATTTCTCCATCATTTTAATATATTGGAGCACTAGTTACTTACAAAAATATGTTAACCTATCAAAACTTGTCTAACCAATCAATAAAAAATAGACATCAAAACCTTGTTGTTTGATGTCTATTTGTTGTTTTTTTTAGGTCATAGCAACAGCTTTTAGAAGTCTTGTATTACCGTGTAGCAAATATAGCAAATCCGAGATAAAGCTACGAGTATACTCACAACTCACATATTTTGTAACTTAAGTACCTAGGTACAATTTGAGTAAATTATGCGCATAATACTTGCATAATTTTATATTTTTACCCATTACTGTAGTTTAATGTTTCAGCTACGGTATTATGAGCTATTAGGCTTGGAGAGGGAGGAACAACCTCAACATTTTCAACTAGCAAATAGACGGAGAGCTGGCAAAGAATTTCGGGAAGTTCCTTTTGGCAAGCTGAAATTGTGAAAAAATACAATTAATAGTAAAATAAAATAGCGAAATAACCGCAAACGCTCTACCAGACTGGCAGGACTGGATTTGCCAATTGACGAAATTATATTTTTTCACAATTTCAGCTTGCCAAAAGGAACTTCCCGAAATTCGTCGCCAGCCCTTGGACCAAAATGAGCCCCATTAAAGCTCGTGCAATAATTTTATTGCAATGAATATTGAATAGTGTTCAGTTGGCAAATCGTGTCGCTTCAGTATGAGAGCATAATTTGCTTTGCATAATTAACAAAGCCTGGCGGGATTTAATGAAATTTGTGATAAAATAACCAAAATGATCCCGTTATAGCACATTTTGTATTACGGCTATTGAAATAGTTGGTGCGTATACCTAAGTGTTATTATTATAGCTATTCTCATATTATTATCTGTGGTGGTGTGATTTGATAGTCGGGATGATGTGACATAATAAAATATAAATATATTAGTACACAACACATAATATTATGTAAGCCAAATGAATACGATAACTCATTGCCTGTTAGAAAAAAAAAGGTATTCGTATGGAAAAGCTGGTGTGTATACGGGTCGCAAGTTTGCAAATCTGAAAGCAAATGCTTGGATTACATTAAACTAGCTAATAATAATCATAAATTACGGTATGACACTATGATAAAAATTCTTTCCAAAAAACCGACTTCCAACGCCACTGTAAAGTAATAAATATTTTTTATTACTACCCACTATTTTGAAGTCGGGCCGCGGGCGAGCCTGATGCGTCAACTTTGCTTATCCTTGTTATACCCGCCCGACTTCAACGTAGTCACACATAGTGGGAAGAAATAAAAATTATTTATTATTACTTTACAGTGGCGTTGGCGTTGGTTTTTTGGAAAGAATTTTTATTTTTAACTTTTTAGTGTCAGGGTTGAGGATTTGGAGTCAGATTTTTTTATGGGATCACCTCGAGAGCTTCCACCGCTGGCACCGACAAACATTTAAAAAAAAAAAAAATATTCGCGCCGAATTGAGAACCTCTTCCTTTTTTGGAAGTCGTTTAAAAAATAGGTCGTGATATATTGTCGCCCGTACACTGATGCAAGTAAAACATAAGTTCCGTTAGCATTAACAATACCAATTACCATAACTCCAAGCGTAATCGTTGTTTTAAGTTCATATATTTACAGGAAATGGTCCATTCTCTCCGACCTCTAGGGTTCAGTACACAGCGGGGCGCCGGCTAATTTTAATAATTACCATATTTTTAATCTCAACATCCGTTAGCTGCCTCTTACTGAAATTAATTTGTAGCTAGATTTTCTATGGCTTTTCCCGGACAGTCTTACCCATGAAAAATGTGATAACAGCAAATGTGATAACGTGCGCCTAAAATTATACGGCAAGAATATGCTAAAATTATAATCTTACTTACAAATTTTTAAGTTTGGATGTTTGTAACATAAGCATGTTCGGAGATTTATTACTCCTTCACGCCACTATGACTGAACCGATTTGGCTGCTTACCTTATAATCTAGGTAACACATAGATACATTCGTTTTACACGCACATTTTACATTTTATCCCGGAAAATTAAGTTACGAATTCCCGCGTGGGTCTTAACTTAGTCGGGCATCATCTAGTTTATAATAATATGAACAAGCATTACAATATACTTAGGTAGAGGTTGTTGGACTCTGGAATTAGAAACTGTAAACCATATTGTACTGCCGAGTGCGAACTCTTCTCTTTGAAACTATTCCACGCTCCGTGTCCGCATAGCGCATTATGAAATCTTTCGTAACATAAACAAAACCCCTACGTTTACGACAACTTCTAATTATTGTCTTTATCTATTAGGAACATCTAGGTAGTATCTTATTGATTAATAATAATAAGTAAATTGTAGAAAAAAATTGATCACTTAAATAACCCTTCTAAAGCTTCAGGGTGTTTTACTTTTAAAATTAATATATTCGCATCACTGCTGCACTAAGGTAAACGGAAAATACCAGAACCTTTGGAGATATTATGTCTATTGCCAGCAGCATACGATATATTATTTCGCTGTATACTGCGGAAGTCGTTGAGTTTAATATCTACCTAGCATCCACCCATTCATATTCTGCACGTACAATGTTAGTTGAGTGTTTTACAGCTTTTACGGGTAAGTACCAACGGTTGCATATTTACATGAAAAACTTTTGAAGCATTGGGATTTTTGGGAAATCTGAAATTAAAAATTATTAGGTATTACATATCACTAAATTTAACATGCATAAAATTAAACGAGTTCTGTGGAGATGTGCTATCCAAGTTTCCTCGAAATCATGATGTCCTGAATACAATTACCTGTTAAAACTACATCCTCCTAAGTACTATTCTGGTTTGAGCTAACCGTACACGTACCACTATTATAAATAAAACCTGCACCAGTCATTGGTGCAATCTAATTGTTATGATTGGCTGAATTATTATAATTAAAATTCAAAATTAATTTATGGTATTCGTTTGCATGAATTGGTTTTGGCCAATAGCGGGTGGTAGGGTGTTTGCACTGTAGTGCAATAAGTTTAGCGTACCTAGGTAGGTATATGATTTTCCTTCATTTTATGTTATAAATTGAGTATGTACCTACATTTCATTATTGTACACGACACAAAAATAAGGATACCTTATGACGTTACGAGTTACGGGTAAAACAAGTAAACTCGTAACATAAACTAGTTGAAATTATCTACTTACTTTGCTGAAAAGTTCTTGCTGTGGTAGATAGCATCAGTTAAAAGTTTTTGCAGCCAAGTATTACCAGCGGCTGCATAGTTGAAAAAGTTTGAAAACATTGCTTTGGCGGATCGCCAGTAGCACGGGTGGGGAGTCGAACTCTAAGCATTCGATAATATCGGTTAAGTAATATAACAATACTGTTAGCCAATTTTTAAATATAGAATGACATTGCTGGTAGCCAAATTTTTCTTATTTAAAACAATTTTAAAAATAAAATTGGATCTCTGACAACAGGGCTTAGTCCAGAAAGTTTTGTCAAAAAGCTAAACCTACGGCCAAGGATGTTGCAATATTAATTTCATAAATTAATAACGCCTCAGGCCTTGATCTTTTGAAATAATTAACGGCCATTCTGAACCAAAATCGAGATCTATGAAACTTTCATAATTAATATAGCACGCTATCGAGATTTAAGTGAAAGCTTGTTGCAGCCCCTAAAAGTGTTTAATCGGGCTTCGAAGTAACCCGCCTAGTGCCAAGGACGTAGATGTTTCCTTGATCTAAAAGCTAAGCAAAAGCTTCTATGTATCCATCAGCCTCTATTGGCCATTCAGTTATTTTGGAAAGCGAACCACATCACACGTTCCTCCCCCTTCCTCATCTACTGACTTTCCACCACCTTTTTGAAATCGTCCCACACTTCATTCAGAAAAAGCATATTACACAATGTTTTATTAATGTTATGTCGATACGACCATACGATAGTCAAATACGAAATGCTTGTACCTACTAACTTATATGACCTTTATTGCAGGCGCAGTGGCATAGCATCTGCTAATAATTAGGCTAATTATGTTGTTTACAGTCTCTAATTTGTAATACTAACACCTGTGTACAAATTTTAACCGTATTCACAAATAAATAAATCTGAACCTGAGTCTGAATCTGAATCTGTATCTAAACTAAACTAAAATGACAGCTTTAAATATATTGCTATGCTTTTCATAACACTCCCTGCAGAAAGGGACAGAAGTAAGTTTAGAGCTGTCATTTTAGTTTAGAGATTGTATTGCACAGAATTGGCCACAATATCTGTACAATGGTAGTGAGTAGTATCCCACAAATTTTGCTTTAGTGTTCATAAATTTTAAGCCGAACAACAAGAATTACTCGGCATGAAATGGAATTATGAATTTATGAGTCCACTACAGCGAACTAATTTGTCCTATGGCCTGTTTTACGACATAATCAGTATTGGATTTACATAAACTAATATAGGTAAGTAGGTTTGATCTGGACATAAATAAGAATCAAACTCGAGACAAGAGGTCTCAAAGTCAGATCTTGTGTGACATAAGGTCTTAGACAAAAGGCTGTAATCGTTTAAATTATTAGACAATTATTCGCCAACAAAAACCGACTTCAAAACTATACCTCGGTACCAACTTAAAAGTAAAAAACATCATCTGGGTATATATTTTGTTGTTTTCTTAAAAAGCGCTAAATCTATTTCGATATTGGGACCACCTCTGAAGTATGATCTACCAAACAAAAAAGAATCGTCAAAATTGATTCATAATTGGCGGAATTATCGCGTAACATACATCCAAAAAAACATACAGTCAAATTGAGAAGAGAAAAAGAATAGGTGTACCTATTTTAACTTCTTCTTCTGAGTGTGTGCGTTGAGGATAAGCGAGCGAGAAGGGCATGTGTACTGTTACAGAGAAACGTTTTACACCGTCTACCAGAATACGCTGCTCTACATAATAATACTAGATGATGCCCGCGACTTTATCTGCGTGGATTGAGTTTTTTTCCCGCAGGAAATTCTTAATTTTCCAGGATAAAAAGCCTATGTCCTTCCCCGGGGTACCGCCTGCCTCTACACCAAATTTCATCAAAAACGGTTGAAAAGATGGGCCGTGAAAGCGTAGCAGACAGACAGACAGACACACTTTCGCATTTATAATATTAGTATGGAATCGTATAGTCACTGTACTAGTACTAAAGTGTAACTGTGTTGGTACTAAAGGTTACATTTACCTAATGCATAATGTAGGTAAACTGTCCACAGTGTGTACCTACTGAAGCGTACTGCCGAAAATGTTAAATGGACAAACACGTCACCGCTCGTCTGGGAGCAGTCGATAAATTGCACGCTCTGCGAATTACAAGCAGGGCTCCGACGTCAGCCCTCACATAAATTAAATTTATAATCAACCCTCCGCCCCTCAAATAAAATTAAATTATACAAGTCACAGTACTTTACTCCCACTTGATACACTCTCGAGCTCGAGATACGACTCTCGAGATTCTTCGCGATCTCTCTCAAGACTTCAAGAGCGATGTTGCTCAAAAATATCTGTTTTATGCACTGGTTTTGATGAGACACCTTTCTTAATACGGGAGACAAATATTTGTAATTAGCTGTTGCCCGCGGCTTCGTTCACGTTAAGTTCGATTTTGAATGGTAAAGAGCAATGGCGAAATTAGTACAGACCACATCTTGACTGTACACAAGTAAGGTAAAGACGAAAGGAATTTGCTTATTTTTTTATATTTTATCAAGTATTCACCTTAATTAATTGAACCTAGGTAAAAAAATAAAATATTTAGGGAATCTTTTTTGATTATTTAGTTCCCGTTTCTCAGTTTAGTGTTACCATTTTATATATAATCTACCTAGTAGCTAGAATAAATCTAAATTGGTAGATTATTTTGTATCGTTTTAAAAATAGTAATTATTTTATCTGATTGATGTTTGCTTAAACAGTGGGATAGCCCATTATTAGTGTATTTTCTGTTATTTTAGAGCATTAAATTTTTTTATTTTATCTATAACAAAATGTTAATAAATGAAAGAATATTATGGCAGCTCTGATGCTGATGGTCGGTGTTTATCCCAATTAATGTTATATGGGTCTGTGGTTCTATGGTTATATATGGTCTGTGGTTATATGGCTAAATACATGCCGACAAAGTCGCGATCCTGGTTTTCCTAAAGACTACACTCAAAATAAAAAGTAAAAAGCTGTAAACATAGATCTCCGAGCATTCTGTGATCTGTTTTAACGGAGTTTTGACATTTTCAGAAGTGACATTATCACATAACCTACAAAACTTTAAAACGAAATATCTTTTTTTTCTAGGTTCATTAAAAAAAAATTCTTGCTTCTGAGAGCTTCGTATTCGACGCTTAACAAAATATATTTTTTTCACACGTGTACTTGTGTTCTTTACCTTTATATTCTAAACTAATCTGTATGCCAAATTACAGCTCGATCTCGGATCTATCCAATGGTTTGAACTGTGCATTGATAAATCAGTTAGTCAGTCGGTCAGTCGCCTTTTATTTAATCAGATTACCTAATTTCTAATTTTATGACTTACTAAGGTTGAACCAATTTCGATTGTGTTATCACTATAATAAATATTATTAATGCCTCACTTATATTGACCGAAAGAACGATACTTCGAATTTAATATTACATACTCCAACACATTTCTAAAGCCCTTTCATAAATTAGCACTTTATGATCCATACTTTATTGTGATGATTACAAAAGTGTTCCATATAAACAGAGCTCACAAGTTAAACAATGCGCGGACGGTCATTGTACAAAGCGAGCAGACTGTTTTATACGCCACTCTGTTTAGTTCAACTTTACCCACTCCAGTTAGAAAAGTGGAACATTTCAGTTTGAAGTCATTTGCATCTCCCACCAAATGTGAATTACAATGAACTACGAAAAGCAATTAATACTTAAAGTGACCCCATTTTAACTTGACTTTGGCTGCTCTTTTGAATTTTGAGTATCCACGTGAATGGAACTCAAATGCTTTCAGGTGATTGAGTCCACCCAATCATCTAGAAATGACTGTTGCCGGATCTCAATTCAAACGACTCTTAATATATTCAAAGTTATTGGCTATCGTCCTTGGATCCAGCTACTCGAGATCTGACTCAACAGTCATTTCTAACTGATTGGATCGACTTAATGGTTTGTGTTTGTGACCAGACTGTTTTAGTATTTCTGCGTTAAAATTTTCACGACTCTTCGTTGATATCCTTTCAGCAGGCTTATCATGCGCACAACGAGATATCTCGCGACGAGAGAGAGATATTGTCGTTGCCGGCAAATATCTCGTTTACTCTAACATGCACGAAATCTGGTACGAGAAAAAAATAGTCAGCATGTAAGGGTTCGAAGAGAAAAATACCACAGATAAGACACATTACTTTTATCTCTACTTTTGACGTAACGAGACAAGTCATACGACGAGAGAGAGTTAGCTTCGGTAGACAAATAGAAATAACGGGTTGACATAATTTTATTCGATGTGCGCATGCTAGCCCTACAGGAACCGTTTTCGGAAACTGCTATCTCACATAGATTCAGCTCCATATTATATTATAAACGTGAAAATTTGGATGGATGGATGGATGGATGTTTGTGTGAAAACTCTTTAGTGATATCTTCGATATTCGAATGTAATTTTTAATATATATGACTGTGTCATTCAAAAATTATTAATAAACCTTTTCTCTGTTCAAACAACATATTTTACTTTCATTATCCTAGTTTTCTAGTATTATATCTTCAAAAGGTTATGGCCCTATCCACGAAAATCGCCATCAAGAACCTCTGCGGCCTAGATGACTATTCTACGTGGAAATTCGCAATAAAAATGATTCTCATACGAGAAAAATTGTTCACATATACGTCAAAGTACCCGGATTCCCAGGATTCTACCGCCATCGAGAAGGACCAAGATGCATTGGCTTTAATTTGTCTGCATGTGGAACCTATACTATATGCGTACGTACAAAATGCAAAATATGCCAAAGACGCTTGGGATAGCTTAGCGAAAGCATTTGAGGATAAAGGCGTTAATCGCAGAATCACCCTCATGAATGCTTTACTGGATGAGAAGCTGGAGAGACACTCATCGATGCATGAATATGTTGCTGCGGTTATGTCTCTTTCTCAAAAACTGAAGGATATTGCCACCGGATTTGACGATGATCTTGTAGCTGTCGTGTTACTGAGAGGACTACCTGAAGAGTACAGGCCTATGCGAATGGCACTGGAACACTCTGGGATGAAGTTGACTTCAGAGAACGTGCGGCAGAAGTTACTACAGGAGGATTCACGTCAAGGTTGTAATACATCGTCTTCAGCGGACTCGGCATTGACTGTGAGTAAGAAACGGAATGGGAACAAAGAGACGAACATAAAAATTAAATTCTTTAAGTGTGGAAAATATGGACATAAGAAACCAGACTGTCCTGAAAGAAAGAAAACAGATTCGACTTCCAAACCGAAGGACGTCGTGAGCCTGTCTTCATTCAGTGCCGGGGACTCCTTCAATCCGACGGAGTGGTACATCGACAGTGGAGCATCTTCACATATGACTTTTCAAAAACACTTATTTAAAAATTTAATTACTAATGTTGGTATAAATGATGTGAAATGTGCGAATAATGATAAGATGGAATGCGTGGGTAAAGGTGACATCATAGTGAGTATAAATGGACGAATGCTTGCCATGAGGGATGTTATGTATGTACCTAATTTGCGTGTTAATCTATTATCTGTTTCAAAATTAGTAGAGAAAGGATGGAAAGTAAATTTTGACAGAGATGGGTGCAAGTTAATTCACCATTTGATTCCAGGTCATTTCAAGGGAAAGCTTTTGGCTATTGCATGTGAAGTCTCAGGTATCTACAAGCTTGAAGGTTATCAGGTGATTGTAGATGGGGCTGCATTGGCGTCAGTAAAAGCAGGTAATCCTTTGATGTTATGGCATCGGCGGCTTGGACACGTAAATGAACGAGATTTACGTAAGCTTCCAGGTATGGATTTTGGAAAGAGTGTAATGGAGCCTTGTGTAGCCTGTATTAAGGGGAAGGCACACCGTTTACCTTTTCCAGTTGGTGAGGCTGAAAGGGCAGTCGAAAGATTGCAACTGGTTCACGCAGATATCTGTGGTCCTATGTCTGAACCCTCATACGGTGGATCTCGGTATATGCTAGTTATTTTAGACGATTTTACACGTAAATCTTTTGTATATTTTCTTAAATCAAAAGATCAAGTTTTAGATCATTTTAAAATTTTTCTAGCATCTGTAGAATTAGAGACCGGATTGAGAGTGAAGTGCATACGCACAGACAATGGTAGAGAATTCGTGAATAAAAATTTTGATAGTTTTTTACGGCAAAAGGGGATTAAACATCAATTGACTGTTCCCTACACTCCTGAACAAAACGGTGTAGTGGAGCGAGCCAACCGCACAATCGTGGTGATGGCTCGTGCTATGTTGTCGGAAAAGGGATTGAGTGTGAAACTATGGGCAGAAGCGTGTAATACTGCTGTTTATACAAAGAACAGGCTGCTTCATAGTGGTAACAATGGCAAGATTCCTGAGGAGTTGTGGACAGGGAAGGCTCAGTTTTTTGATCATTTTAGAGTTTTTGGAACGAAAGCGTTTGTGCACGTGCCCAAGGAAACTCGGACGAAATGGAGCCCTAAAGCGATAGAACATATCTTTGTTGGTTACTGTGAAGAACTCAAAAGAAAAAGTTTGCTTACTAGAATAAGCAATATACGGCCTTAAACAAGCTTCTCGGTCATGGAATGAAAAAGTAAATGAAGTGTTATTGTCATTGAACTTCAAACGTTATGACTTTGATAGCTGTCTTTACAAAAATAATAATTTTTATATCGCTTTATATGTTGATGATTTTTTATTATTTTACAAAGACAAACAGCAGAAAGAAGTATTCTTAGACAATCTTCGTAAGCATTTCAAGATAAAGGATTTAGGGGAAGCTAGACAAGTTTTGGGTATGCTTTTGTCTAGGACTAATACCAGGATATATTTGAGTCAAGAGAGGTTTATTTCGAAGATCTTGAATGAATATGGTATGTCCGACTGCAAAACAGCGAAAACTCCGATGGAAATGGACTTCCATAAAGCCTTGGCGGAAGGGGAAGAAGGTAAGCTATTGTCCGGCCAAGACTCTCGTAGTTATCAAGCGCTCATGGGGTCACTTAACTATTTGGTTTGTAACACACGTCCGGATATTGCAGCTGCGGTAAATTTCTTGGCGCAGTATAACTCTTGTTGTAAGGAGCGTCATTGGATAGCCGCTAAACATATCTTGAGGTACCTTCAAGATACAAAGGATCTCGGTTTGATATTTTCCAAGTCGCCGGTGCAGGATATCACGGGATTTGTAGATGAAATGAAATGAAATGAAATGAAATATACTTTATTGTACACCATACATAAAACACATTTAAAAAATAACAAGAAATTATGGAAAACTGTACAAGAGGCGGCCTTATCGCTGAGAAGCGATCTCTATCGATAAGCGATAGATGCTGACTGGGGAGGGAATATCAAAGATAGGAAATCTTATTCTGGATTTATTTTTAGATGCGGAAACTCGATGATTAATTGGGAATGCCGGAAACAAGCTTGTGTAGCACTGTCGTCAACGGAAGCTGAATATATTGCACTTTCAGAGGCAACAAAGGAGGCAGCTCACTTGCGGCAGCTGAATGCATTTATACGAGGTGAAGTTCTTAGGTCTATTTGTATATTCGTAGATAATCAGAGTGCTATTAAACTTGCGTACAATCCTGTAGCGCATAGACGGACGAAACATATAGACATAAGGGCACACTATGTGAGAGATTGTATTGCAAAGAATGTTGTACATCTGGACTATGTCTGTACGGAGGATAACCCAGCAGATATGCTGACAAAACCATTAGGTCGAGTGGCATTTAACAAATGTGTGCGCGAACTGAGTATGGGTGTGTGCAGAGTGGTGTGATATGTGGATATCTGAAGATGGATGTTGTTTGAGGGGAAGTGTGAAAACTCTTTAGTGATATCTTCGATATTCGAATGTAATTTTTAATATATATGACTGTGTCATTCAAAAATTATTAATAAACCTTTTCTCTGTTCAAACAACATATTTTACTTTCATTATCCTAGTTTTCTAGTATTATATCTTCAAAAGTTTGTTACTCAATCATGCCAGAGCGGCTGAACGGATCTGGATGAAATGTAGCACAGAGATAGATTAGAGATAGAGTCTGGAATAACACATAGTAGTAAATTAATAGGTAGGCATAGGTAGGTAGTAGGTATATTTGATCATAGAAATTATTTTTTGGTGGAGTAGTGAAATGCATGCACCACCAATACTGATTATATGCTGTACTAGTTCCAATAATAAATTGATTCTCATTTATCGTGAAATCATAATTTTATTTGTGAGCTGAATAGCTCTCGTTATACGAATTAAAATTAATGATCATCATACGAAAACAAGTGGATGTTACTGATTGGTATTAAACCTATTACGACGCCCGTGTTGGCGTTGGTGTGATTATTCCAATTAAAATATATTCGATGAAGGATTAATTATAATTATTACTTTTCTTCATTATTATTCATCTTTGTTTAAATCTAAACAAAGATGAGTAGCCTCTTTACATAAATAATCATTAGAAAAGTAGCCTTTTTACTGAAATCATACTAATATTATAAATGCGAAAGTGTGTTTGTTGGTTTGTCCTTCAATCACGCCGCAACGGAGCAACGGATCGACGTGATTTTTAGCATGGGTGTAGTTGAGGACCTGGAGAGTGACATAGGCTACTTTTTATCCCAGAAAATTGAGGAGTTCCCGCGGGAATAAAAAAAACTTAAACCGCGCGGACGAAGTCGCGGGCATCAGCTAGTAAATAATACAAATTAAAAATGTAACAAATTTAAATTTTTGTCACTTGCTTACAAAAATAAAACAAAAAGACTTGGTAAAGTAGTAGGTTAAATAGTTCTAAGTTTTACTCCTTAAACATCAGAAGTTGAATTTTTAATGAAAAGATTGTTAGCGCTGTCCTAAAGGACTCCAATTAAAACTATGTCTTCGTTCTCTGTAGAGAGTCCGAGATAAAAGAGTTGAGTGGTCGAGGTAAAAAGGCACTGGATAATTGCTCGTTTAGCGCAGCAAATTATTCTGTCTTGTCGATTTTAATATACCTTTTAAACTCATTCAGGAGTTTTTTTTATTCTGGTTACAACGTTTATAATATTGGACGTAGTGGAACTGCACTTTAAAACGAAATTAGCTTTTTCCATGGCATTTGTGAAGTTTAAAGCGAAATTCGCTTTTGAGTAGCTTTCGTTTTGCTTTGAAAAAGCGTTCGCAGTGTTTTAGTTTTTCGTGGAATCCGCTTTCATGTAGGAGTTAATATTGTGTAATATCATTTTGATATGACAACGTGGCGTAGTGGCTGAGTAGCTAGAATATGCTCATAAAACGTAATGATGGCTGTACTAAGTGGTTTTGAAGTTGAAATGAGGCTTGTTAAAAAGAACTTTATATAATTTCGAGCTTTTAAAATCTATATCTCTTTCTGCGTATTATACATTTGTTAATCCATACTAATACTTAAAATACAAAAGTGTGTCTAAGTATCTGCTACGTTTTCACGGCCCGCCTGTTCAACCGATAATTTCGAAATTTGTTACAGTGATAGGCATCCCGAGAAAAAAAATTTATGCTACTATAAGTTCCAGAAAATCAAAGAGTTCCAATATTCAAAATCATTCGACAGCTTATAAGTCCAACCAATTCATCTGACCTGATAGCCAAACTTGGAACTAATTTTTATGCCTGTTTAGTTGTTGTTTTTATGGTCAGAAAAGTTCGTGAGACTATTATTACAGGCTTTTTGAGGCATCATGGTCTATGAACAAGGAGTTCATAGGCCATGAAACGGGTCGAATTATCCGTTTGACAAACGATTACGATTTCCATTTCCTTACACAATCGGGGGGCTGATCTTCGGACCATCGCACATCCATCTTTTAGTTAAAAAAAAATACGCGCCGAATTGAGAACCTCCTCCTTTTTTGGAAGTCAGTTAGTAAAATAAGGTCAATTATTAACCAACTTCCAAAAAACGAGGAGGTTCTCAATTCGGCGCGTTTTGTTTTTTAAAATGTATGTTACCGCATATCTCCGTAGTTTCGAAGCCGATATGAAAAATGTTTTTTTCAGTCGTTAGAAGAAGCTCTCGAGGTGGTCCCATAAAAAATTCTGACTCCAAATCCTCAACCCTGATACTAAAAAGTTAAAAATAAAAAAATTTTTTAAAAAGAATTTTTCGGTTTTCGAAAGAAGAAAGTCGGGCGGGTATAACAAGGATAAGCAAAGTTGACGCATCAGGCCCGACTTCAACATAGTGGCTACTGGCTAGAAATAAAAATATTTTTTTACGTTACAGTGGCGTTGGAAGTCGGTTTTTTGGAAAGAATTTTTTTAATTATAAAATTTCATATACCTACTTAGCAAGAAACGCTTGCTTATTTTCAACTTGTGTTCATTACAGTTTAGCAAGCGCCTGTGTCTGGCAGCTATTACATCGCTCTACAAATTTCATCCAATCATTGCACCGCCTTTGTTTTGTGTTGCCTTTATTAGTTTTTGAATATTAAAGCCTTTGAAGCGAGATCGATTGGATTTTCTTCGGGGCTTCATCGCGGCATCGTGCAGAGGCAACGTAGTAAAACATTATCTGAAAATCAATATTTTATAAATAATTAAAAAGGGGAGAAAGCATTCTTTTACATATCTGGAACCTCAGAATACAGATTCTGTATTCTGAGTCTGGAACCTGTATCCTAGTCATATGAAAGATTAGGCATATAAAGCTTATGGCATGGCGATTGAGTTATGGTTTAGGACCATTTTGGTATATTGCAGCCGAGTTTCTGAATCTACAAAGGCGTTGAAGTACGAGAATGAAGATAAATGCCATGGTGATGTCAGGTGGAACCAGAGCTTCTTTTTTAATAAGAAAACGATAAGAACCAAATCTCGTCAAAGTTGGTTGAACAGATGAGCCGTGAAAGCGTAGCAGACAGACAGAAACACTTTCGCAATTACAATATTTATTTAGAAACTAGCTTATGCCCGCGACTTCGTCCGCGTGGGTTGAGGTTTTTTAGTTCCCGCGGGAACTCTTTAATTTTCCGGGATGAAAAGTAACCTATGTGTTATTCCAATCTATCTCTGTGCCAAATTTCATCCAGATCCATTCTGCAGTTCTGGCGTGATTGAGTAACAAACTTCCATCCATTCAAACTTTCGCATTTATAATATTAAAGTATAGATTCCAAAAGCAAAGCCAAAAGTCAAGCCCTGCGTCAGCTAGTAATATCATAGACCATTTATTAAACAATCAAATATAATAATCCTGTTCACCAGTGCAGCACATGGTACGTTGACACAAATTTAATTAGTAAAATGCTGCGCGCGAATTGCTTCCGTGAATGTCAGCCGTTGTCAATACAGACTGGCTAATGAGAGCGCAAATATTTCAGTGCTTCGCGATATATTGACTAGATTTTGTGTTTAATTTACCCACTGGGGATTCAATTTCCAATAGGTACCTGATGGTTTTTACGGAACTTTGAATTTTATTTTCAAATACATTATTATCATAATAGCATATAGGTACTGTATGAGTTTCGGGATAAAAAGTAGCCTATATAATATGTTAGTAAAGAGTTTAAGCTATAAGTGCCAAGTTGCATTCAAATCTGTCCAGTAGTTTTGGCGTGATGCCCGAGCAGACAGAAAGACAAAAATTTAAAAAAAATTGGCAGTCAGGGACTGCCGATAGAAGTGAAAACGAATACTTAAAATAATTAAAATATAAACCTTAAAGCAAAGGCATTAAAGTTTAATTACGAATGTAGTATATTTATATTTAAGAACTTTTGTTTTCGTAGCAACGTGGTGTCGGTGACGTGAATCCACAATCCACAACCCCCTACCAAAAAGTGCTCAACGCGGCTTAAGAAGTTTTCACTTCAAAAATTTTTTGGGCTCTGTATCGATAATAAAGCTTCCTCCAATTCAAATTTTCAAATATATTCTATGTATGGGAATCATCCAGTAACAGTTTTATTATAAGTGTTCATCGTTCTGGTTAGGAAACATCCCCATTTGACAAAGTGATTGCCTGAGCCAACCAATACAATCACACCGACTTTCCACATTGTAATTGATCGGTTTTTATCAAGGAAACTCCCTTCATTCCATTTCATCATAATGGATCGACTTCTGCGAGGATAATTAACTCTTGAAGATCAAAGAAGACTTTATCGTTCCATGAGTTTATTTATAGGGCTATGGTGGTGGAAGGTGGCATCAATAACAAAAAAAGCGTTATGGTTCGATGCCTGTCATGGTCAAGTGTTGTATTTAAAACAATGGTATACAATTAGCAACTAAAAACTAATTAATTCTTGCCTAAACGCTGTATGAAATGAGATTTCCTCCATGCTTCTTTTCAATCTGTCAAGATAATTTGCTATCTCGTCAAGACAATTTGTTATCTTAAGAGAATGATTCCCATGAGGAGCTCCTATGGCGTATTATAGGGACAATAAAAAGTAAGGGTGATAGTTACGCACATAAAATGATACTTTCGTGATCTGTGATAAAGCTGTTTATTAGCACGCGATTTTGCTTATATTTACAGCGGATTGATTGACAAAAAGACATTTGTAAACCTGATTAGAATACATTTTAATTTTAATTACTTCGTCCGCGTTTGTTAAGATTTTTTGGTTTCCGGGACAAATAGTAACCTTTGTCCTTCCTCGGGATGTAGCCTGCTTTTATACCAAATTTCATCAAAATCGGTTGAACAGATGGGCCGTGACAGCGAAGCAGACAGACAGACGCACTTTCGCATTTAAAATATTAATATCTATGGATATTAGTATGGATAATGTATCTATTTGAATACCATGAGTGTAATGTTCTAATATTCAAGTTCGTTTACTAGTAAAATTCTGATCGAAATGTAATAGTAACATTACCTATGGGAAATGAAATAATTCCGGACTCATTTCGATACTAGTGGTTTGCCCCGAACTGAGACCTCGCGGTATCCATAAAATAGTTTTAACTTGTTTCCGTGATCTGTGGTTTTAACTATGTAATGCGCGCTCATCTTTACGTTCAGTACTATCAGTAGACTATTTTTTTTTATGCCACGTAAGATGGTGCTAACGTCTATTATTTGTAAGCACAAACGAATAAAATTTTACAGAGCGCCATCTATTAACATCATTGGGAAGTTCTGTTAAAAATACTGAAGCTCATTATAAATTAAATAATTTCGTTTCCTTATAATATATATCTAATTTTAGTATATGTTGTTCAAGTACAGGATATAATTCAAATAATTGATTTCAAGCTCAGCCTTTTAGAAAATTGAGAGTTCTGAGGTCAACTTTAGACGTTATAAAATCTCCACTTTGAAAGCCCCCTTTGTCGTCAATTTTAGGGGAAAAATTTACAAACAAATATTTTTGGACTCTACTCCTAATTATCTTTAAAATTATATACGAATACCGCAACCTTATGTAACGCTATAAAAAATATTTTACTTCGTATTCGCTTCTATGAGATAAAGAAATAAAGAATTTTATAACTTTTTAAGCCATATTCGGCTGGAGGCAAGGACCTTTAAACCAATTAAAGGTCTTTGGCTTGAGGCAATCGGTTTACATATTATATTTAAATTTGAAGTAATTACCTACGTTCAGTAATTCAGAAATTATAAGGCTCTGACAGACAGACGCACGGACGGACAAGTGCAAATTCACTCAAGTAGACTCAGAGACTTTCGCTTCGCTTGGTCCATACTACTAAAATTCTACATCAATGGCTTGGTCAATGAGATTAAATGGCTTAGTTGGATAGCAAAGCATGTTCTTTCAAATATTTCTCAAAGTAAATAAAATTTGTACTACTCAATAAAAAATAAAAAAATCTTCTTTTAATCATTCTTATTTTATAAAACATTATGTAATTCTTTTTCACAAATCAATAATTAATAATATTTATAATATCTCTATTTATATAAAAATCAATTGCTGTTCGTTTGTCTCGCTAAAATTCGAGAACGGCTTGACCGATTTAGATGGAATTTTTGTGTGTGTTGTGTGAAATAATACAAACGTAAAATAAAAAATAAATTAGGTAATCTTTTATTTCTTTATAGTATTTCTAAAGTGTACACAAAGCAAAATAACTCTGTACTAATTCAGTATTCTCTCATCATCTCATCATTCAGTATTCAATCATTGATGTAGAATTTTTTTAGTAGTAGGTACTCATTCTATTTCAATGGTTTCAATAAAATAAATATCTTAAGGTTCCGTGATATCGTAGCGCATCAGTTCTAGATCCCGCTACGGAAAAATCCAGCTATCAACCAAAATTGTGTTCCGGGAGAAAAACGATTTCCCCTTATTATCTTGAAAATAGTCATTCTTGTCTCCAAAGAATAATGCTCCAAGAAAACGTTATTACATAAGTATTTTATGATGGCGTTTAAGGGAACACGTTTTGTATTAAGGGAATATTTTCCTTGTTTAAGACCCTCCTAAATATTATAGGTACGTTTAAGAAATACGATTACCTCTTAAATACGAGTTTAGACAAAGGTCGCGATCGCGAACCGAATAGCAATTTGTTTTGCAAAAGAATATATTATTATTTTAATCGTCTCCTACTTTTGTTCCAATAATGTTTTACTCATATGCAATGTGTTACTCATATTTTGCATGAGTAAATATGGCAACTAAAGTAGGCAACACTTTCGCATTTATAGCCTTATAAATGCGAAAGTGTCTGTCTGTCTGCTACGCTCTCACGGCCCATAATGGTAATACATATAATGTTCAACCGATTTTAATAATTACTAAATTATTATTCTGCGTTTGGCAAAAGTGCAACATAAAATCTATTTAATAAGAAATCTGTACTTGCTATTTCTGCGAGTCATTTATCTAATATAGTGGGCCCGGCAGACGTTGTCCTGCTTTGAACCTAGAACCCGATCGCAGCGACTTCAAAATCGGACCAGCAGTTCTGAAGTGATGCGCCTTAATACATACATTCGGCAATGGATTTTAATTTAATTCTATTTCTAAGCTCTATTGAATTGAAAAACTGCTTCCACGAAAAGTTTTTTAAGAAATATCAGTTACGATTATAACAACCTCTGAGGCTTCATATTTTCAAGGTACTAATGTACTTATGCACTATTTGAACAGATTATTCGTCGGGGGGCGTAGCTCAGATGGTAGAGCGCTCGCTTAGCATGCGAGAGGTACCGGGATCGATACCCGGCGCCTCCAATTGTTTTTATTAGTCGAAACATGAAAATGTTAAATAAATAATATTGTGTACTTCCTATTGGAAAATTTATTTACAATTTATTTAGTTTATACATATTGTATTTGCACATGACTTATATTTTATGACTTGTAGGCTTTTGTACAAATGAAATCAAGGTTTACAATATTTCTTTCTTGGGTATTTTATTTACAGAAGCAGAATTTTATGAAAACATTATAATTTATTTATATGCCGATATTAATATGTTTCGTTTAAAAATAAATAGAATTAAAAAAACGCTTGTATTCCAGTAATAGCTCTTCCCAATATTAAAGCATGAACATCATGAGTACCCTCATAAGTATTGACTGCTTCTAAGTTCATGACATGCCTTATAACATGGTACTCATCAGAAACTCCATTCCCGCCGAGCATATCTCTTGCAACTCTCGCAATCTCTAAAGATTTTCCGCAGTTATTTCTTTTTAGCAAGGAAATCATTTCAGGAGCTACTAGTCCCTCATCTTTCAGACGTCCTACGTGGAGGCAAGCTTGCAGACCGAGGCTTATTTCTGTAACCATGTCGGCCAATTTCTTTTGTATCAGCTGGTTCGAAGCGAGCGGTCTCCCAAATTGTTTCCTATCTAATGTGTACTCACGAGCTATCCGCAAACATGTTTCAGCTGAACCCAGAACGCCCCAAGCGATCCCGTATCGCGCATTATTGAGACATCCGAACGGCCCCTTCATACCTACTACGTTAGGCAATAAATTCTCCTCCGGGATAACGACTTCGTCGAGCAATATCATGCCCGTTGCTGAAGCTCTCAAAGAAAATTTACCATTGATTCGGGGCGTGTCCAGTCCCTTTTTAACTTGGGCTCGCTCAACTATAAAACCCCTTACTTTATCGTCCTCAGTTTTGGCCCAGATTATAAGAATATCAGCGATAGGAGAGTTCGTAATCCATGTTTTGGATCCACTGAGAGAATAGGTTTTTGATTTAGAATCATATTTTGCTCTTGTTACTAAGGACCCAGCATCGCTTCCAAAGTCTGGTTCGGTCAATCCAAAGCAACCTACTAAGTCCCCTTTAGCCATTTTCGGTAAATACTTTTGTTTTTGTTCCTCAGACCCATACATGTATATTGCTCCCATCGCCAAGCTGCTCTGTACACTCATAGCTGATCTATACGAGGAATCTACTCCATCCAGTTCCCTTGTAATGAGTCCGTAAGTAATAGAAGATACACCCGCACAGTCGTAGCCCTTAATAGTACATCCGAGGATCCCTAACTCGCCCATTTCTCTGTAAATCGCCCGATCGAACACTTCGTTTCTATTTGCTTCTATTACTCTTGGCATAAGTTTCTCTTTACAATAAGCTCTCAATGAGTCCCGAACTGCCTTTTCGTCGTCTTGTAATTGACGATCTAAATTCAAAGGGTCTTCCCAGTTAAAACTTACTTTTGCGTTGTATGAGGATGTTGTAGACAATGCTCTGATGTTGTTATTATTACACACCACGGGCCACAACTTAGACAATTTAGTTATATTCACAGCCATCTTCTTATAATTCTAAATTATGTCGTTCGAACATCAAAACAATTATCTTGTTTACACTACTCCACACTTATGCTCAGTTTTAAGTTACATTGACATCGTCTTTATTATTTAACAAATGATAACGTCACAGCTCGTAATCAACAAAGTCATTTACTTAACTTGATAACAATATTATTATATTTCCCTACAAAATTATAACCTCACAATAAGTGACCTAGTGATAATAAACAACTCTTGCTTTCTATATTCTTGTAGCTACGTTCACACAGTAGGTAAACTGCTGCTAATATAACTCCTCACCATACATGTTTATATTTTTATCTTATTATAGATTATAGGTACATGAATTAGTTCACGAGAATTTTACGCCATTCTCGTAAAAAGCTGGCTAATTCTAAAAGGCACAAGGTTGAAGTTCGACTAACAAAATGTTTTATCTTTTCAATCTCAACAAATCCTCAGGCAAATAATTATTACAACTTTTATAACGTTGAACAAGTAGCAAGAATTTTAAGAGTAGATTGATATTTAATGTATGTATGCTGTTAACAATTTAATAATAGGTGTTGCTGCAAAAAATATTTCAACATCTGATACTTAAAATATGTGAAATGAAAAGATGACGTTAGATAGGTACGTCTACTGATAGATTGGGCGTAAACTAATTTAAATATTCCATGGGGGAACTAAAAAACTTCATTAAATATATTATAAGAAAATAATATTGCTATCCATCCATTAGCGTGAGTGGTAAAAAAATTTAACGAAAACATTCGCAGTATTTAAAATAGCAATTCCCCAGTTAATAATGTCTGCCATGCCACGAGTGGCTTTAAATACCTACTACATTTGTACGCTTTTAATTAACAATTGCATAAAAAACACTGAGTGAATATTTTCAGTGTGAATACTGAGTAACTTCTTAGCGGGGAAAGAGCATTATGCTTAAGTACAGGTATATATTGTTAATCGTCAGCTATATTGTAGGAAGGTAGGTACCTATTAGAGTGCCTTATATGTAGACGTTATAACAGATTTTAGTCAAATCTAACATGATTGTTCTATATAAACAAAATTTATGAAGAAGAATATTGAAACTAAAACTTTTTTGAAAAATATTTCATTTTCTACAATCATACTAAGTTTTTAGCGTTTGGCTGCAATCAAACGTGTTGACAAGATAATGCCGGCAAGGTATTCCACATCCTATTAGTTCGAATCAGATCCTATCTGATTCGTCGAGTCATTTTATATTTTACTACAAAGTCATTATTCCTAAAACCAGCACCGTTAAAACAGAGCAACTATTACTGCTACTACTATAGTCCATTAACGTCCCACAGCTGGGCACAGGCCTCCACTCTCATAGGAGAGGGGAATTAGCGCTTAGACCGACCACGCTGCTCCAATGCGGGTTTGCGGGCTTAAAATAGAACAAACTAAACAAAATTCTTTACCAGAACTATGCCACAAAAAACATGTAGAACAGCAAAAAAATTGAGCCGGACATGGCGCAGCCTGTGGACAGGGTCCTCTTATTTATGTCCAAAGCAAAACCCGTGGCATTATGAATGCGAACAGGGCGCGCCATTTTCTCATTGTAAGCATATGTTCGTGTATTTTTTGTAAAACGGTGGTGTAATCCGTGACTAACGTCTCTCAGTTGTGCACATACGAAGACCCATTTTTACGGATGCATGATCCTTTATTCTGAAAAATTTATATCCTGCGCTCACAACTTAAATAATAAATACATTTTTATCTTTTTAAATCAAAAATAGGCACCTATAAAATATTACTACGGGCGCATGTTCTATTCGTACCTTTTATCATTCAAACCTACATTAATTAATGTCTTATAATGACTTTTTTTTTATCCACTACAAGCTAGCCCTTGACTGCGATCACACCTGATGGTAAGTGATGATGCAGTCTAAGATGGTAGCGGGCTAACCTGTTAGGGGCATGGCAGTTATATTAAACCCATCACCCCTTCGGTTTCTACACGGCATCGTACCGGAACGCTAAATCGCTTGGCGGCACGTCTTTGCCGGTAGGGTGGTAACTAGCCACGGCCGAAGCCTCCCACCAGGCCAGACCAGGGAAAATTCAGAAATTATAAATTCCTAAATTGACCCTGCCGGGGATCGAACCCGAGACCTCCGCACGTTAAGGCAACAGCGCTACACACTGCGCCACGGAGGTCGTCAAATACTATTAAGACTATCAAGTATCAATCTCTACGATCCTCAATATTTTTTGTCTAACTTTGTAAATATCAATGTCTAAGCTAAACAAAAAATTTACAGCTCTAAATATATTCCTTTCATTCTACTCCCTGCAGAAAGGGATATCAAAATTTTTAGTTATCCTACCAATTTAGTTAAGTTTAGAGATAGTGTAGGTACCTATTACATTGTGTACAAAACTATAAAGCCACGTTGATGCTGCTATAACGTAACACAAACTGCTAAGTAAAGTAATAAAGGATGGTAAGTATTATTTATTGATAGGTACCAACCACAGAAAAAGGAATTTGCTTACCAACACTACGTGTGATGAGAGCGTCCATTCAGAAATGCTCTTTGTATAATCACGAAGAATCGACACAATTTATTATATATATTTTGGGAGCATTTACTACTATAATAGTCAGCCACTTACCAAAGGAAATTCAACTGTGAAGATCATAATACTAGAGGCTGAGTCTTCTATAAATTATTCACTCTCTATTTGCATGACAAACGACGCTTGAGAACGGTGAGGTCTTAGACCTTAATGGCACCTTAGCTACTTGTTAAACTGGCAAACTGCCCTTAGTACCCACCTACTCTTCCAAGCTACGACACGCTTTAATGGACCAGTGATTTTTCCACTCATATGCTAATGCTGTAATATTAGCATATATTTTATTCAGCAGCCATTTTTCTTGTGCCACAAGTGCCAAAGTTGGACAATTTATTCTATGTCTCCTTAGATTAGGGTATGAGTCTTATTCTGAGCTACTAATATATCCGAATCGAATTAAAATATACATCAAAGAATTAGTGCTTTAGGATATAATTACAAAGTACCTGATTAAAAGTGTGTGTGTGTGTTCACAACTTTACAAAAGTCACGATTAATGAAACGTTTCAATATGCTTCAAGGATTTCAATTTACAATGCAAGTTCCATTGTGTTGTAATGTCTATAGGTAGGTATATGTAAGACTTCGTCCGCGTGGATTGAGGCTTTCTGGTTCCCGCGGGAACCAAAAACCGGGAGCGCCTCTTTAATTTTCCGGGATAAAAAGTAGCCTATGTGCTATTCCACACTATAATCTGTCTCTGTGCCAAATTTCAGCCAGATCCGTTCAGCCGTTGGGGCGTGATTGAGTAACAAACATCCATACATCCATCGAAACTTTCGCATTTAATAATATTAGTAAGATGTAATCTACGTTTCTTTTGCAAAATCAACTGAACCGTAAAATGTCAACTTCCATTAGTAATAAAAGCCGCGACGCAACGTCTGAAATTAAAGTAGATAAAATGTCTATCGTCGTACGTCAACTAAGTGCATGCCATTTTAAAATCACAAGTAGAGCCTAAATTAGAACATCTCCGTGAATTACTCCGCAGCATAAATGGAATAGTGGTGTAGTTTGTGACCCCTGAAATGCTGGATAATCCAGGCATCTTCCATGTAAGATTATGTTTATAGTGTTGGAAAGGAATTTCTACCTTATAGACACAAAACGACGAATGAAATCTCTGAAAATCCCACCAACATAATATCATGTACCTACAGCTCAGTGAACAGAAATACTATATATATTATTGTAATTGTATTGTTATTTTTTTTCTGATGGTAAGTGATGATCTATGATGGTAGCGGGCTAACCTGTTAGGGGTATAGCAGTTATATTGAGCTCATACCCCTAGTCGGTTTCTATAGGTACGGCATCGTACCGGAACGCCACATAGGTCTTTGATCTTTGGTCCGATAGGGTGGTACCTAGGCAAGACCGAAGCCTCCCACCATACCAGATCAGAGAAAATTCAGAAATTATAAATTCCCAATTATAAATTGACCCTGCCCGGAATCGAACCCGGGACCTCCCACGTTAAGACAACAGCGCTAAACACTGCGCCAGGGCGGTCGTAACTGTCTATGCTATTTTAGCAGAACCCCGGATTTGTACACGGAATTGCTGAAAATCCTTTTTACTGGCTGTCTACGTAATAAGTTTGTAGACCCATCGTTCAAGCTATTCGTCGAAATGCCAATCTGCTGCCAGTGTAAGACTAGCTGTTCTTCCACGGAATTCCTGTAAATCCGTTTTTAGTGGGACTCTATATTTAAAGAAAACCTATACTTAAATGCCAAATGCGAATTTCTAGGCCCTCATGGTTACGGCTGCACTTTCAAAAGAGAGTCCGTAAGTAAGCAAGGTTCTCTTTTTTTTATAAATATTTAAGTTAACTAGTAATATACCTAATGAAAGTTTTAAAATACTTATGATTCCAAAATTTTATAGTACCTACTAAGTATACTCGTAAACTTCAGTTTTTTATAGTAGGTACTAAGTAAATTTATGTAAGCTTTTATGCTTTAGTTCTGAATTTAGCATCTTAAAGAAGGACTATGACAAAAATATACCCAATAGATCCATACTATTATTATAAATGCAAAAGTGTGTCTGTCTGTCTGTCTGCCGCTGTGCTGTCGCTTTCACGGTCCAACTACTCAAATGATTTTGGTAAAATTTGGTACAGAGACAGGTTACATCCAGGGGAAGGACATAGGCTACTACTACCCCAGAAAATTCAAGAGTTCCCGCGGGAATAAAAAAAAACAATCCACGCGGACGAAGTCGCGGGCATCATCTAGTATCATATAAAGTAATTTTTGACCTACCTATTGAAAAACCTATTGGAAAAAACCTTAATTTTCCGAAATGAAAGCGAAAAAAGTAAGGAGGTACTATAAAGTGTATTGTAAAGTGGAAAGTTAATGCAGCTGACATTCCTGGATTAGCCTACCACAGTGAATTCCTACGTAGTAGCATAAATGGAATAGTCGAGTAGTTACGTTGAGAGTTCTGAAACCTGATATCTAAATAATCTAAGCACGTTTTTCCTAAGTTAGTATAGTTGATTTCCTGATGGTAAAAGTCTATTGGTCTATTTCAAAGGTAGTTAATACCGAATGGTAGAAACCAGTCAAGGTTATAGACACAAATTATTAATTAATAATAGTTACTTCAGAAGTAAGAGTTTAATTCAAACTGCCCAGTTTTCTTCCAAGTTAGCCCGCTACTATCTTAGACTGCATTATTACTCACTCAGAATAAAAGTAGCCAGTCGTCATAAAATTTAAAAATGACACTATTACAACATGATGGGCCATCATGCGTCTAATAGTGTAACTAGTGAGTTTCTTTCAAGCTTTTCTAAACAGAACTTTCTTTCTGAACCGGCGGTAGAGGCTTAGTAATAGATTATAATTACAAGAGTAGTATAAGTTAGTAAGCCTACATCAACGATATTTATATTTATTTCAGTTTAATAGCTGATATTTTTGGATATAGAATTTACTAGAACTAAGAAGAAAGTGAAAAATGTATGTGACTATCTTAAAGAAATTTTGTTCTGTTCATTTGTATAAGTTTTCCAACGATACACATACAATTGTGTCACTCATGATTATATTTCTCACACACATCAGTCCCAACTCTCAATGTGTCTATAATGTAAATAACAGAAGTTGTTTCAAAAAGATTTTCTTCGTTTCAGGTCTCGACACAAATTTCGAGTTGCAAAGAAGTTTCAACTCCAAAAGTCCCAACAAAATTAATGTTAAAACAAATTTCAATTGAACTCATTACTTTCAACTTTGTAAAATTTCGTTCGAGCGAAATTTAAACAATGAAGCGTGTTCCGAGAAATTTCAAAAACAATCGCATCGATTTGTATAACAATAGAGTAAATTATGGTAGGGACGCTTGCCTTGTTTTAACATTAATTTCAAATCATTACCAAACAATGCGCAACTTTTGCTATTGCTTTTAATCATCTAAACTTATCACGACCGTTTCTTTCTATTGGTTATTTTCTTCGGAGGACCTAAAAATACACTTATGACACTACTTATTATTTTTACAAAAATAATTACAGCTAATACAAATAACGCTAGTATAAAAGAATAGACGTCTATCATGCTGTACGCAAACCAACTCATATTTCTCGCTGGGTTCTTCATGTGTTCGGCACCTTTGTTTCTAATTACATACTCCAACCAAAACATTGCAGTGTCTATTGGACTCATTGGTCTATCATGCCATCTTCGTTGTAGCTCCTTAGCTTTTTTCAAATAAGAGTCATTGTTAAGGACATCGCTTAGGATTGCATCTACTGTTTTTTCATTTATATCATGGTATGGCAATATTTTTCCCGCGCCCGTTTCTTGAGCAAGAAGCAAATTGTTGTATTGATCGGCATATATAGGGATTCCAATAACAGGTACGCCATTAAATATTGCTTCTTGCATACCTATCAATCCTCCGTGTGCAATAAACACTCTAACATTAGGATGTGCTGCAAAATAAAAATAACAAATTAGTGAATTACTGTTAAGTGGTAGGTATAATTGATTTACTTTTTTTTTTTTAATTTATAGACTAATGCTTAATCAGACTTTAAGAAAATAATATATTCGAAATTATTACCTACACTAATATATGAATTCAAACATTAATTTTGAAATGTATCCTGTCACCCAAACTGCATACGCCCTTAAATGTTCATAATTAATTGTTCATGTTAAATGCAAAATAAATTCAATGAATCAGACGTGTTGGCAAGTGGTGATGCCGCCTAAGATGGAGCTCGCTTGCCTAGAAGATGCCTATACACTCTATATTTGAAGATACCAATATTAAAAGCGGAGGGGAAAAGGAAGCTGGAATCCATATCCTGGCGGTTCAAACTAGAAATGAGGAAGCAAATAAGTTTGAACACGTCCGTAGAATTTCGACTATATACCCATGCAGACCTTGAAAATGGTTTGCAGTTCAATTTTCTTCGATTGTCAAATGGTAAAATTTTGTTATAATATTAAGTGCATACCAAGAATTTCTTTTTGAGGGAACCATTTACGAATAACTAAATTCTTTGGTTTTCCTTCTAATTCATTTTCTTCCCATTTCCACAAAACAGTCTGTTTCAGCCGCTTGAATACGTTTAAAAACGCTTTTTTTTTCTCTTCTGGTAAATCTGCACTCTTCACGTTGGATCCAAAACTCACGTACACTACTCCGTGCTCAGATTCGTCTAACAGCTTTTGCAAATCCTAAAATCAAAAGTTTTTTATATGTTTTTAATAAATATAATTACTTAGCCTTAAATATGAGACGGAACATTTTTTTAAATATTGAAATAATATTATATTATAACTTGACGATGGAGCAGCTTAATGATGAATTTTATTTCACCCGCGTCATATAGATTTTCTAAAGGGAGTGGGAATTCTTTGATTTGTCTATACATTATCTGCACCAAATAACTTGAATTATCTACATGAAAAATCGAAAACTAAACTACCTAAAATTTGTTTAAGAAATTGAATTGTAAAATTATATTTTTCATTATCCGTCAGTTCAGTCAGTTACATTTTAAAATTACTGTCAAGACTATTTATTAAGCGAGGGATCATATTGTATGCGGTAGTACGCTCACCATATTTGTTCTTGGCTGACACGGTTATTAACTAACGGAAAAGAAAAAAAATCTTACTTCTGGTAGGCTGGTATTGATTCTTGAAAGATGTGCTCCACCAATTTCAACAATGTTTGGTAATAACGCGGAAGGAGTATCGTAACTGAAGTGACTGTTGATCAACATTATGGAGGCGTCCTTTTGCAAGTTATATAAGCTTGGAGTTTTACCGACAAGCTCTGGAAAATATTTTTTAACAAGCTCCTCCTGTTTGTCAAGATACCAATATCTCCACCAAAAATATTCATAAGCGGTAAAATAGAAGTTTCTCAATCTGCCCCAAAAACTTGAAGGATTATTTACATCCAAATATTCCGACAAGACTGTAGCTAGTTGAAGGGGATTGCGTGTTATAATATTATGCCTCATGCAGTTCCCGAATGTAGTAATTATTGCTAAGGGCGCATTATACTTGACTGAAAGTGCATACATAGATTCTTGTAAAAATTGTTCACATATAACTAAATCAAATGTGCTGTCCTTATTTAAAAACTCTTTGACTTCTGGTGATGTAAGTGTTAGCTCTGTGAATGAAACTCCACCCGGCCAAAGTATTCTTTTATGAAATTCTTCCGCAGATAAATCAGCCATTTCAAAGATATCCGGTGCCCCGCCCTCTACAAACAAGTAACTTGAGTTATTAATAACCTTTCTTAAAATTAAGTTTATTTAATTACATTGTTGACCTCCAATATTACTTACCAATTAGGTCCCAAAATATTTTATCGACTACTTTTACTTGATGGTAGTTAGGCAGTGGTTTTTTTTCTAAGTGTGTCGTTATAACTGTCACATTATGTCCTCTGTGAGCCAATTCTAATCCAATTGACCTCAAAAATATATAATGAGACATAGCCGAAAAAGGAATAACGTATAAAATGTTTGCCGAATCAGCATAGCTTGTCAGTAAGGATAATACCATTAATACGACCGCAATCTGTAATAGAAACAATTAAATACCTTATTAAAAAAAAAATTAAAAGGCAGCTTTAACTACTCAAAACAAATCTACGTAGCACTTTAAAAATGAAAATGCCGAAACAGTATCATTAAGCACTATACTTTATATATATATATATATATATATATATATATATATATATATATATATATATATATATATTTAAGCGAGGATTATAAAACCTATATTGTAAAAAACGTATTATGTATTAAGGGCATAACCCAAAGGCACCCTCGATTCCATTATAAACAGAAAGATCTGAACGAAGTTATTCGTTCCAATAATAAACATTTCTTTATCTATATTTATCCTCATTATTTTATATCACATGCAAACTTCAGTACTGTGTCGACGGGACGTTAGTAGTGGGACGTTAATAGGCTGTAGTGGTCTCAAATAATTACGATTGGCTTACAAAGTTGGGCCTCTGTTTATCAACGCAAAAGAGTTATCAAATAGCTTTTAACAAAATAATAGATCCTCAAATTATTATCTACGGGCTCTCCGGCCACATGTTTATAAATATTTTTGTTGCAATTTAATTAGTACTTAATATGTATAACTAATAATGTACCTATTTAATTATTAAAGAAATAAAAATGGGATTCTTTATTTCAATTATCTATACATAATTATATTCTCACTTTTTTTAGCGAAGGTATTTTTTAAGATAATAATGATTAAATTGTCAAAACAAGCAAAGCGCGGATTTCATAAATCAGTGTTATTTATTGTTAAAACCGGCCAAGTGCGTGTTGGGCTACTATCCCGCAATGTAGGTTTCCGTAAGCGTTCCGTACCTCAAGAGGAAAAAAGGAACAATTATCTTATAGGATCACTTTGTTGTCCGTCTGTCTGTCTGTAAACTAACTTTTTTTCAGGAATGCGTGGCGGTATCAAGTAGAAATTAATATAAAATGCTCAAGTATATATATATATATATATATATATATATTTAAGCGAGGATTATAAAACCTATATTGTAAAAAACGTATTATGTATTAAGGGCATAACCCAAAGGCACCCTCGATTCCATTATAAACAGAAAGATCTGAACGAAGTTATTCGTTCCAATAATAAACATTTCTTTATCTATATTTATCCTCATTATTTTATATCACATGCAAACTTCAGTACTGTGTCAAAAATGAATAGTTTATTAATATCACTAATTTAAGTCAGCAAAAATATTAAAAATTAATCCTTAACCCACCAACTAAACTAGCGGTGGCCAAAATTGGAACAAATTTTTATAACTGTTTAGTTTTTGTTTTTATTTTATTTTAATAGATAAGGATAGATAAAAGTGACGCTGACACCGGGTGAGATGAGTTTGTGGGACCATACATGCAAAGTAACCAAGAAAAACGTTCTTGTCAGTAACCTCTGGATATCTCGTGCAAACTGATAAATACGACAAATGACGCATTTTATACGAGGAAACAAACCAAATAAATCCAATAAAGAATCTTTAAATTATATAATAATAATATATAAAGGTATATCATACAACATACCAGAAAGTTTATGAAGGTTTATAGTTTCATTTCTCAGTCATGTTTATTTGAATAAATAATAATTTTAATAAAATATTATTGTCGTATTCCAAAGTACTTTAGTAACTACAATATTCATCGAGCTAACCTTACCTAACATCTACACAAATATACCAAGTGTACCATTAAATGTACCTAGTACATAGATATAATAGATGTGTGCCAATTTTTGTTCAGAAATTTATAAAAATACTAGATGATACCCACGACTATTTTTTTTTAATTCCCGCGGGAACTCCTTAATTTTCCAGGATAAAATGTCCTTCTCCGGGATGTACATTTAACCTAACTCTATATCAAATTTCATCAAAATCGTTTGGAAAGATAAGCAGTTAAAACGTAGCAGACAGACACACTTTCGCATTTATAATATTAATATGGATATGGATGAGGTAGTAGGTACTTACCATTTTAAAGACTCTTATATACAGTTTTGTAAGAAAAGACACTGGTAAATTATATTAGCTAATGCTTTGTTAAATATGACATTGTGTAATACAATTTCGACTGTAGTTTAAATAAATATCAATTACGCAATACACATTAAATTCAGCGAGATCGCGCGACCACAGTGCCACTTGAAATGAATCACCTTCACCATCGCATAACCTTATGATTATGATCGGTTGTACACACACACTAGTTGAATGTTTCACGAGCAATATCTTTTTCATTATTATTTTTCGCAATATAGGTATTGGATAGAAGAAGGCGTTACTTTGCCGAAGTCCATGATAATGAAAAAACTAGAAGTTAAATTCGCTCTAATCCGCCACAGAAGGCAAATCTATGTGGTACAGTGCGTATCTTGAACTTGATATTCACCACACCACATAAGCCCTCGAAAAACCCTCAACGTACGATTCACTCCGATACCGGAGGATCTTCAGGAGATGTTGACTCTACACTACACG
This sequence comes from Erebia aethiops, assembly GCA_923060345.2. NCBI lineage: Eukaryota > Metazoa > Arthropoda > Insecta > Lepidoptera > Nymphalidae > Erebia > Erebia aethiops. Next base: position 9,298,199 of record OV281083.1, on the reverse strand, counting down.
ATTGTATAGGTAATCTTATTTTTGTAATAACATAATACATAAAGAAAACCCGTTCAAGTCAGAGTCAAACTCGCGCACAAATGGTTCCGTACCACAACACAATATAATTTATTTTAGTAAATAACAAGAAATATTTCATAACAACACGTGATTAGCTGTAACATACATTGAGCATAGGTACTTACATAATATGGCGCTAAACTGTTAGCGCCTGACTAACACTCGAAACCCTACAGTATCATTCGAGTACGGACCCCTAATTATTGATTTTTGGAGTTTTTCCTATACTTGTTACAACCTTGCCTCCTTGCTTCTTTCCAAATTTTATGATCCTAGGCCATCGGAAAGTAACCTAATCGAGATTTAGATTTAATGGCGAGTATCAAAATATGCGGCATAAACGGCTGTATCTTTTGATCGTGTTGACTAAGAAGCTTGATTTTTTTACAGCTCCAAGGGACCGTAGACTTGAGCATTTTATATTAATTTCTACTTGATACCGCCACGCATTCCTGAAAAAAAGTTAGTTTACAGACAGACAGACGGACAACAAAGTGATCCTATAAGATAATTGTTCCTTTTTTCCTCTTGAGGTACTGTTGGATATGGCCAATAAAACTCGATTAATCTTGATATTTCGGTATATTTATGCACTTAATATTTATTACAAAATCATTACAAGAGAACGCTTGGTAAAGGTTGGCGAACACGATCAAAGAGAAAGTAAAAAAAGGGAATGTGACAGATGGTGACAGAGCTCCATAGAGTACAGACTATAGTTAATACACATTATTTATTATAAACTGTCAATCAGTGGAGTGCACATCTATGCATAGATTCTATGGTATAAATGTTATCATGAATCCGGAGCCGTGTCCCTAACACAGATTAAGTAAATATGCGTTTGATCGCATACATACTCCCCAGCAGGTGAAGAATGCTATACATTATTATGCTATTACAAACAAAGTTAAATAACAATAGTGTAATAGAAATTAAATTAAACAAAAATATCTAGTTATGTTGAACAAATAATATTTAGTTAAGTTCCAGGAAAATAAAATGCTAAAGTTAGTTACACTGAAGTCAGTAAGTAAATGTTACAAAATTACAAGATAAAAGTGCAGTCAGAACTAAGAAACAAAAGTAGATAATAATTAAATTAATTGAAGGAACATCTTATAAGTTATAAAAACTAGGGTTTATAATTAATTTTATAAATTGAGAAATTTAATTGTTGCAAAATGTTAGGCATTTGTTACATAACACAGAATAATAAATTTCAATAAGACTCAAAAGGACCATTCTTAACATAAGAAACTAAGATTAATTTCTGCTATTGCAGTAAAACTAATTTATTAATAGGACGATGATACTCTCCAGATGCAGTCTTAAGAAGTACAGATCTAACAAGGTTGTCACTTGAATTTTTATAAACTTGAATAACTTTGCCTAGAGGCCAGCATGCTGGTGGAGTATTTTCATCCTTGATTATAACTATATTACCTATTTCTAAATTATTGAGTTTACAAAGCCACTTATTTCTACTCTGTAATTCAGATAAATATTGTTTATAAAACTGTTTCCAAAAGGTTTGTTTATGTCTAGTGATTCTTTGAAAGAAAGTTAATCTATTTACTGAGATTTCACAAACATTAGGTTCAGGTAAGTCCACAATAGGCGCCCCTATGATAAAATGCCCTGGTGTCAGGCAGGCTAAGTCATCATGTTCATCATTCAATGGACACAATGGACGGCTATTGAGGATTCCCTCAATCTGTATAAGTACAGTATTCAAAAGTTCATAAGTTAGCTTACTGTTAGATAATTGCCTTTTTAATAATAACTTTACTGACTTAATACCAGCTTCATAAATTCCGCCCATGTTACTGGCTAAAGGAACAGTAAATTGCCACTGAATTTTATTAGAACTGCAGAAATTTACAATTTCACTATAACAAGTCTGATTTCTAAACAATTTATATAGTTCATTAAGCTCATTGTTAGCTCCTTTTAGAGTAGAGGCATTGTCTGAATAAATGTGGCTACAAATTCCTCGTCTAAAAATTAATCTTTTTAAGGCATTTATAAAGGTCTGGGTAGACAAATCTCCTACTAATTCTAGATGAATAGCACGAGTGGCAAGACAAATCATTAAGCAAATATAACCTTTAGTGTATTTACAATTACGAGTCATGTTCGATCTTAAGTATATAGCACCAGTAAAGTCGATGCCGACATGAGTGAATGCACGAACCAATGACACTCTTGGACTAGGTAGGTCTGACATTTGTTGCTGGCAAGTTGAAGCTCTAAACCGAATGCATCTGACACACCTGTGAATAACCTTTTTTACTTCAATTCTACCCTTAATAGGCCAGTATCTCAGTCTTACATTGGCAAGTGTGGTTTGAATACCTGAATGCAATAATCTGTAATGATACTGTTCAATAATGAGTGTAGTTATGTGAGCTTGACATGGTAAGATGATTGGGTGTGCTTGATTGTATTGAATGTTTGCATGTCTGATTCGACCTCCTACACGAATAATACCTTTGCTGTCCAAGAATGGATTAAATTTTCTCAAAGGGCTAGATTTAAATGTGTATAGATCACTGTGGCTGTCTGTATCTTTCAGTGATTCTAATTCCTTTATTTCCTTTGGGAAAAATGCATGTTGTACAGTGCGAATGATAAAATCATGTGCATTGTTTAGCTCTGATACTGAAAGGAATGAATAATTTTTAACATTACTTCGGCAGTTGCTAATGAATCTAAGAACATATGCCATGGTTCTGTTAAGTTTTGTAAAATTTGAAAATCTATCAAAATATTCAAAAAATGTATGTTCTGTTGTGACTGTATGAGTGGTATGTGTCTTAGGCTTAAGCAATTCTAACCTGATATCAGATTCTACTATTGGTTGTGAGACACCAATGGGCCACTGAGTAAGGTACTCACTAGTCCACCTAGGGCCTGTCCACCATAAGTCAGACTTTATGAGTTCCTCAGCGGTAATACCCCGAGTGAGCAAATCAGCTGGGTTCTCTTTAGTGTTAATATAATACCAATCTTCTACTGAGGTCAATTCTAAAATCTCCATGAGCCTATTTGAAATATAAACATTGTACCTTTTGTATGGAGATTTCAGCCAGTGAAGTACTACAGCAGAGTCAGAAAATAAGTAAGTATTTTTAATATTAAATGTTTCGAGTATGGTTTGTACCTTATTACTCATTCGCGCTAATAGCAAGGCTGATCCTAGTTCTAATCTTGGAATTGACACAACTTTGATCGGACTAACCTTAGTTTTAGACATAACAAGTGTGCAAGTAGGTTTTTTGTTAGGGTAGGTAGCCCTTAGGTATATGCATGCACCATATGCTTGTGATGATGCATCACCAAATCCTAGAAGTGAAAGTTCAGTTGGGATGGCAGAAAAATAATAGCGTGGCAATTGCATGCCATTCAAGCTTTGTAAATTTTTAAAAAAGGTTAACCACTGAGTCTCTATATCTGTAGGTAGAGCACTATCCCAGTTTAAATTAAGCTTCCAAATATTTTGCATTAAAATTTTTGCACTGATAGTATTAGGCGAGAGCAAACCTAGAGGATCAAAGATCTGAGCAATGTTAGATAAAACTGTACGCTTTGTATGTTGAGTGGTTTCTTTGTTAGGTATTGATACAGTAAAACAGTCTTTAGTAGGTATCCACTGTATACCTAGTGTCTTGACTATACACTCAGGTGAGAAATCATATGAGGCAGAACTCATGTTGTCTGAAAGATTGCTAGTGACATGATCTAGAATATCTCTACAGTTAGATGACCACTTGTGTAATGTGAAACCACCTTTATGTAGTAGGTCAGTTACCTCGTCACAAAGTTGAATGACTGTGTGTATGTCATCTGCTCCATCCATCAAGTCATCCATATAGCATTGTTCCTGTATGCATTGTGCTGCACGAGGATGTGTATCTTTGTGTCTGTGAGCTAAATCTTTTAGAGTTCTACAAGCTAAGTATGGTGCACACTTGGTGCCGTATGTTACTGTTTTAAGTTGCAAGCATTGTATAGGATCTTGTTTATTATCTCTCCATAGTAGTCTCAATAGAGACCGGTGTTCAGGATGAACCAAAATGTTTCTAAACATCTTTACTATGTCTGTGGAAAAAACTATTTTATGCATTCTAAATTTTATAATGATGTCTAGTATGTTATTATAAATGTTAGGACCTTCAAAAAGAGCATCATTTAATGAGATACCACTGGAACTCTGAGAGCTCGCATTGAACACAGTTCTCAATTTAGTTGAAATTGAATTAGTCTTTAAAACTGCATGATGAGGAAGAAAGTAGGCAGGGTATTTACCATGCGTTTTAAAGTCCCCATGTACTACCTCAGCATGGTCAAGTTCTAAAAATTCATGAATAAATTGTTTATATTGTTGATATAAAATAGGGTCTTTGCTAAATCTTGACTCTAATTGTAAGAGGCAACGATATGCTGTGTTGAAAGAATCACCTAGTTTGTTAATCATCTCTTGATTGATAGGTAAATGCACTGTGTAGCGACCTGTGTCATCAATGGTGGTGCTATTGGTAAACAATTGTTCGCAATATGCTTGATCTGGTGTGAGTGTTGGTTTGTAGCTTAATTCTTCTTGTTCCCAGAATCTAGATAACAATTTGTCACTGTTGTGATCATCAATGAGGTGTAGATTCATTAATGTATGTGAAGAGTGTTGTATGGCTCTAGTGTCAAGAAATGGACCTGAAATAATCCAGCCGAACACAGAGTTAATTAAATAAGGCAAGTTTTCACCTAATGGGTAACTACCTTGTGTTAAAATGTTGTAAAACAGTTGTGCGCCTATTAATAGGTCTATCTCATTGGGAATATTGAATGTAGGGTCCGCTAATGAGTGAGTTATGTTAGTAGGTATGTTCCAGGTGTTAGTGTGGACATAAAAGTGCGGTAGATTGACTGTAATATTATCCATCACTAAGCATGTAAGACTGGCTTGATATTCACTAGTGCGTGATGCTATTCGAGTAGTAAGAGATACATTTGAATGTAATTTAGAAGTACCTATTCCTTTAATAGAGCATTGATTAGGATCAAACTTACATTTGAGTTTGAGTGCCAACTTATTGCTGATCAGGTTGACCTCACTTCCAGAGTCCAAGAGAGCCCTGGCTGTGTGCCACTGTCCGTCGACATCGGCTATCTTGATGACTGCTGTGGATAGCAAAATGTGCATATTGTTAGTATTTTTAGTCATAGCTGTGTGAACAACAGGCAGGCTGCTGTCAGCAGTGCCAGCTTGCATTTGGAATGTGGTTGACTTTAAGCTGTCAGATGTAGGCTTATTTAGCGCAGACATCTGAGCGGGTGCAAGCATTTCGGACGCTGAGTGCGGGGGTTGATAATTATGAGCAATATTAGAATGTAGAGCATTAGGGGTAGCTTTGTTTATGTGTACGGTGCTGTGGTGGCGCCCTCTACAGGTAAAACACTTGTGCTTTGAGCACTGGTGATTAAATTTAAAAGGTTTGAGGCAATTTCTGCAAAGAGAGTTGGTTTTGACATACTCAAGCCGCTGTGGCGGAGCCATTTTTAAAAATTCAGGGCACTTATATAGCATATGTTGAGCCTTGCATAGCATGCATACAATATCATCTACATGCTCAACTGTGGCACTATGGGTTACCTTTGTCTTGGCTGGACCAGGCGACTTAATGTCAGCATTTTTGTCATTCATCAGCTCGAAGGCAGTTCTGCGCAAGCTGAGAAATTCTAGAAGTTCCGAAAAGGTAGGTAATGTTGTTTCTTTTCTATTTATTTCCCAGGCGGCTCTTAAAGAATTATCTAATTTTTGGGTTATGAGAAAAACTAACAAAACATTCCAATTTTGGGTATCAATTTTAAGTGCGTTTAAAGAATCTAAGCTTTGCTGTAATAGTACTAAATAGTCTTTGAGATTATTTCTAGTAATTTGAGGATGATTTACTATTGCCTTAATGTGATGATTAACAATGATGACTTTGTTGTCATACCTGCTTTGAAGTAGCTCCATAGCTTTGTTATAATTTTCATCGGTGATTAGTAGAGATCCAACAAGTCCCGCAGCTTCTCCTCGCAAGACTGACTTCAGATATTGCAATTTTTGAACAGGTGGTAAGTTGCTGTCCCCGATGGCAGATTGAAATATGTTCTTGAAACTGTGCCAATCCTTTAGCGTCCCGTCGAATGTTGGTAGGTCCAACTTAGGCAGCTTGATGCGGAAGGCATTGGAGTTGCACGTGTTGTATTGGGTGGGTGCCGGCGTGGCACGCGCGTCGATGACCTTTTGTAGGTGCGCCTTTGTCGTGTAGTACCTTTCCTCCACTGCGTTGCGATCTTGATCGTTCTTGTCGTCGTCGTTTTCCTCCATTTCTATATACATTTGTATGTTCTCATATCTTTCTAAGAGTTTTTGAAGATCCGCGAGTCTAACCTTGAGTTCCGTCGTGTCTACGTCAGACAGGTCTGATTGTGAAAAGTTGAATATTCTTGTAATTCTTCCTTTTACAGAGTTTCTCTGTGCAATTAATCTCTCCAGATCTCCTGGCCGTGGCGAAGACATGGCGGCGATGACGCTGAATTACGATGATGACTGATGACGAAATAATCGGCGCTGTGTTCATTAATCCGGCTCGAAGGACCAAAAAATGTTGGATATGGCCAATAAAACTCGATTAATCTTGATATTTCGGTATATTTATGCACTTAATATTTATTACAAAATCATTACAAGAGAACGCTTGGTAAAGGTTGGCGAACACGATCAAAGAGAAAGTAAAAAAAGGGAATGTGACAGATGGTGACAGAGCTCCATAGAGTACAGACTATAGTTAATACACATTATTTATTATAAACTGTCAATCAGTGGAGTGCACATCTATGCATAGATTCTATGGTATAAATGTTATCATGAATCCGGAGCCGTGTCCCTAACACAGATTAAGTAAATATGCGTTTGATCGCATACAGGTACGGAACGCTTACGGAAACCTACATTGCGGGATAGTAGCCCAACACGCACTTGGCCGGTTTTAACAATAAATAACACTGATTTATGAAATCCGCGCTTTGCTTGTTTTGACAATTTAATCATTATTATCTTAAAAAATACCTTCGCTAAAAAAAGTGAGAATATAATTATGTATAGATAATTGAAATAAAGAATCCCATTTTTATTTCTTTAATAATTAAATAGGTACATTATTAGTTATACATATTAAGTACTAATTAAATTGCAACAAAAATATTTATAAACATGTGGCCGGAGAGCCCGTAGATAATAATTTGAGGATCTATTATTTTGTTAAAAGCTATTTGATAACTCTTTTGCGTTGATAAACAGAGGCCCAACTTTGTAAGCCAATCGTAATTATTTGAGACCACTACAGCCTATTAACGTCCCACTGCTGGGCACAGGCCTCCACTCTCATATGAGAGAGGGAATTAGAGCTTAGACCCACCACGCTGCTCCAATGCGGGTTGGCGGGCTTTAACGACTATTATCATGTTAGTGATAATAACCGGGACCGACGGCTTAACGTGCTCTCCGAGGCACGGGGGTGAAACACCGCTAACTTCCAACTCCGGGCAGGCACTGAGAATTTCTTAATTGAAAAACCCAATACCTAACAATTCTAATGCACGACCGGGAATCGAACCCAGAACCTCGTGATGACTATGCTAACCGCTAGACCAACGAGGCAACGAGCAGAGATTATTTGACAGCTTAAAACTATTACTCGAACTCGTTTAAGGAGTTCATACATACTATTGACGTGCAGGCATCTATGAACTCCATCAACATGTCGAATTATCTTTTTGAGAAACGATTACGATTACGATTTACTCACACAATCGGGGGGCAGAACTTGCCAACTGGACCGTGATGAAATAACATGTATGTACATAGTACATAGCTATTATACTTAGTTAGCTACTCATACATTTTGACAAATTCTATAATAACACCTTTTTAATCTATTGTGAAAAAAAATTATTAAATTAAGAATAAATGCAACTTATGGTTTACAATTTTAATAAATCAAGACATTTTCTTCCTGTCTGTTGCTTTAACCTTAAAACTAGATATTTTTAAACTTGTGAAAGCAAATGTTAATTTCACACAAGCTACTGCGATAACCATTAAGACCGCCAAAACAAAAGTGTAGACGTCCAGCATGCTATACGCAAACCAACTCATATTTCTTGCTGGGTTCTTCATATATTCGGCACCCTTGTTCCTTATCACATACTCTAACCAAAATATTGACGTATCTAATGGACTCATTGGCCTATCTTTCCATCTTTGTTGCAGTTCTTTTGCCTTTTTCATGTACGATTCTTTGTTGAGTACTTCATTAAGAGTTTGATTTAAAGTTTCTTCATTAATATCATTATATGGCAACATTTTTCCAACACCTGTTTGTTCAGCAAGAAGTACATTATTATATTGATCGCAGAATATCGGAACACCTACAATAGGCACTCCATTGTATACTGCTTCCTGTATGCCTATTAAGCCTCCATGCGTTATAAACAACTTGATGTTAGGATGCGCTGGAAAACAAAACCTCTATGCTACTTGCTGGAAAATATTTATTTTGTATTGACGATCGATCGTAAATGAGTTTACCAAAGATCACTTCTAGAAAAACTATTATAACTTTAAATGCAGCCAGTGGTTTGGATGCAGTGGTTTTTAAACTCCATAGGCATCATTTTTGAAAAATATATAACTATAAGCTATACTTTGACAATCATCACATTTTAATTATTACTAAGCTCTAGATAAAGGTCTCAAAAAATATATAATATGTTTGATAACGATAAGGTAGACCATGTGCCCGCCTGTATATTCCTACAGAACAAAAACGTGTTATTTCCACAATTTCGTTTGGAAATAAAATATTTTTAGTTAAAATATAATATGCAGAATTTTATTTAAAACTACATTTATATGTAAAACTCACTTTTTATGTATAACTTACTACAATTTAGATATACTATTATAGTGTAGTAATAGATTTAAATATAATTTAATTAATTTTATCATATAATATTTCAGGGTACATACCGATTATTTCTTGTTGAGGTAACCATTTACCTGTCACCAAATTGTCTGGTTTATTTTCTAAATTATCATCTTCCCATTTCCACACAACAGTCTGCTTTAGTTGCCTGAACACATTTATAAAAGCTTCCTTCTTCTGTTCAGGTAGATCTACGCTTCTGATATTGGAACCAAAACTCATGTATACAACCCCATTTTCAGATCCATCTAACAGCTTTTGTAAGTCCTAGAAATTCAAAGCAATACATTGGTTTTTTTCAAAAAAAAATCTATTTTCAAAATGACAATAAATCATGGTTAGAAACATAAAATAATTAAACAATTAATTAATTAATTAATAATTAATTAAACATAAAACAAATTAATTAAAACATAAAATAAATAATTTAAACATAAAAGTATATTTCTAAATTCTTATTCTATTCTAATATTAAATTCGACTTAAATGTTTAAAATGACTTAAGTTTATTAGAAAAAAATCTTACTTCTGGAAGACTTTTAATAGTTGGTGTGACATGAACTCCACCAATTTCAATGATATTAGGTAATAAAGCAGCGGGGTTGTCAAAGCTGAAATGACTGTTGATCAGGATTATGGAAGTATCCTTCTGTAAATCATATAAGCTTGGAGTTTTACCAACGTTATCGATCAATTCTGGTAGATATTTCCTAACAAGCTCCTCCTGTTTTCCAAGATAAAAATATCTCCAAAATAAATACTCATAAACGGTAAAATATAAATTCCTCAGTCTTCCCCAAAAACTCCCGGGATTATTTATATTCAAATATTCCGCTATAACTGTAGCTAGTTGAAGAGGATTCCTTGTCATAATATTATGTCTCATACAGTTACCAAACGTGGATATTATTGCTAAGGGAGCGTTATATTTTACAGAGAGTGCATACAGAGCTTCTTGGACAAACTGTTCACATATAACTAGATCAAATGTGTTGTCCTTCTTCAAAAAATCTTTTACTTCGGGGGAATTTAGCGTTAGCTCTGTAAAGGCAATTCCTCCCGGCCAAACTACTTTATGATGAAATTCTTCAGCAGATAAATCAGCCATATCAAAAATGGTGGGAGTATCGTTTCCTACAAAAAGAGATTTTTTTTTAGTAATGCGAATTTAATACCCTGTACTATTATAATGCATTATTGTAAAAAAAGAAACAAATAAATATAAAATTTAAAAGAACAATACATTTTTCATCTAAATTTTACTTTTTTAATAGTCATTACTTATTAATGCAAAAGTGTGTTTATCTGCCTGTCTGCTATGCTTTCACGACCCAAAATTTCATCTGATTTTGATAGGTACAGAGACAGGTCGGATCCCGGGAAAGGACAAAGGTTACCTACTTTATCTCGAAAATTATGAATTTCCCGCGGAAATTAAAAAAACTTAATCCCACTTGGATCAAATCTTGATTCAAATCGCGGGCATCTTCTACTTAGTTATAAAATGTATTAAAGAAATACTGACTGACTAGCATTAGGTACCTATACTTGTACCTACGTTTAGGCCTGAGTATCTACTTTATATGTAGGTTTAAAAAAAAGATATTCAGAAAATCGGTGTCGGCTCATCCAATCATTTTTTCCTCATTATTAAAATGCTTACCAATTAGCTCCCAAATTTTTTTTGGCCTGACTTGTACTTGCTTATAGTTGGGCAGTGGATTTTTTTCTATATGTGTCGTAATTACTGTCACATTATGTCCTCTGTGAGCTAGTTCTAGTCCTATTGGTCTTAAAAATATATAGTGAGACATAGCTGAGAATGGCATCTATATATATAAAAATGAAACCCGTTTTCCTTGGTCACGGCATCACGCGTGAATGGCTGGACCGATTTCACTAATTCTTTTTTTGTTGTATTTGTTATTATTAGGAGAAGGTTCTTACGGAAAAAAATATTAAGAAAATCTCTCAGAAATATTGAAAAATATACATTTAATTTTGCATACTAAGGCGGTACGAAGTTCGCCGGGTCAGCTAGTAACAAATAAAATGTTTGCCGCTTCAGCATAACTAACAATTATTAACATCACCGTCAATAGCATTTCCACCTGCAAAATAAATAATTAAATACCACAAATTAATACACTATGCATGATAATATTAAGTAAGATAGGAACAAAAAATATTTATTAATTCAAAGATTGACAGAATTGAGTAAAAATCTTTAAAACATTAAACACAGCACAAGTATCGTAACTTACCATATTGACGGTAAACCAGTAACTATTTCGTAAAAACTTCTATCACCAGCAGATTGTCTTAGTTAATAACAAGTGCAATGTTTAGCTATTTAACGTGCACGCGCATAAGTATTTATTCTAATATTTCGTAGATTTCGTCGGACTGGTCTCGGCGTTCTCTTATCAAACAATTTGGCTATTGACACGATCGGGCCAGACTATACGAGTATTGTAACTGTCTAAAAGACGCGACTTCGTTCGTCCGCGTTGATTAAATTTTTTTCATTGCCGCGGGAACTCGTTAAAATTTTCCGAGATAAAAAGTAGCATAAGTAAATAAAGATATTTATTTATGTCCTTTCCCGGGATACAACCTATCTCTATACCAAATTTCATCAAAATCGGTTGGGGCCGTTAAAGTGCAGCAGACAGACAGACAGACATTTATAATATTAAGGATGAAATTTTTATTAAACTTACTTTATAGTTTTTTGATATTGAGTCCGCACTCTTTTAATTTAGATAACCACAAAGTTTAAGTAGCAGTGCTCGCGTCTTTTGGTAAGATGTGTACAAAGAATAGGTAATATTCGAACAAAATGAATCTTATCATCAAATTCTCCATTACCATTTTGTGGTTCATTAGTTGAATTGTCATTATCATTTGTTAATTTTTAATGTGACTCGAAAATTTTTGGATATTCAACATTATATTTTTATTTACAAATCTCATCTATATACCAATATTATAAATGCGAAAGTTTGGATGGACGGATGTTTGTTACTCAATCACGCCCCAACGGCTGAACGGATCTGGATGAAATTTGACACAGAGATAGATTATAGTCTGGAATAACACATAGGCTACTTTTTATCCCGGAAAACTAAGGAGTTCCCGCGGGAACCAAAAAAATCTCAATCCATGCGGACGTAGTCGCGGGCATTAGCTATTTTTTTTAATCCACTACAATTTAGCCCTTGACTGCTACACACCTCTCAGCTAGTTCAACATAAACCTCATAATTACATACCCTACTAGAATTATGCAATTCACGTAGACGCATACCATATACATATTATACAAAAATGTTTAATTTTTTAATATTGTAAAAAAATCAACAGTATAATCCTTACGACATCTTTTTAACTTTTTTATGACGCAACTGGTACAAAGAAAACATATTTCGAATAACAAGAATTAATTTAACAGTGATTAACAAAGCTGCTACAAATAAGACTAATACAAATGCATACACATCCATCATGGCATATGCAACCCAATTCATATTCCTTGCAGGATTCTTCATAAATGCTGCTCCTTTATTTCTTATAACGTACTCCAACCAATAAATGGCGGTATCTAAGGCTGGCAAAGGTCTATCTTTAAATCTTCTTGAAACTTCTTTTGCCATTTTGGCATATTTTTCGTCGTTAATCACATCAGTAAGAATTTTCTCAAAATTTTCTTCAGTGATGTCGTGGTACTGCAAAATTTGCCCAAAGCCAGCTTGTTTGACTAACAGCAAATTGTTATATTGATCACAATATATCGGCACACCGATAAGAGGTACTCCATTAAATACCGCCTCTTGTGTTCCTATTAACCCTCCATGTGATATGAATACCTTAACGTTGGGATGAGCTGAAAATGAAACAATTTTTAACCGACTTCAAAAAAAGGAGAAGGTTCTCAATTCGGCGCGTATGTCTTTTTTTTAAAATGTATGTTACTGCATATCTAAACTATCTATCCGTGGTTTCTAAACCGATTTGAAAAATTTATTTTTCAGTGGTTAGAGGAAGCTTGCGAGGTGGTTTCGTAAAAAATTCTGATTCCTAATCCTCAATCCTGATGCTGTAGGTGTACGTATGGCTCAAAACTATGGAGTTAGGAAATTTTGATGGTGAATTCGTATAGTAGGTATCAAGTCACGTATATACGATTCAACTCTGTGTCCTAACTCCTCAACTCTGATGCTGCAGGGTACAGAACTCCTTAGAAATAGCTATTTAGGATTTTTTAATGGTGAATTCATATTATTGTAGGTGTCAAGCAACGAAAGTATACTAAAAAGTTAAAAATAATAGTAGTATGTAGAAAAGAAAATTATTTTTTACTTTACAGGGGCTTTGGAAGTCGGTTTTTTGGAAAGAATTTTTATTACTTTGTATAAGGACTGAAACAGTAACTTACACTTAGTAACAGTTTTTTGAAACTATTATAGAACAAAAACACTTATAACAGAAACAGAAACGATATCTGTAAATCAATCTATCTGTAACCGTTTATTTCTGTTAATAAGTGTTTTTATCTATAACCCTAATAGGTACTTATAGTTCGTGCGCGAGTTGAACGCAGAGTAAATGTAGGTGTCGCCATACATTTACTCTGCAATCAACTCGCGCGCGAACTAAACTTGCCCTAACATGCACGTGTGACAACGCGGTCTTCTCACTTCGTTGGACTTTACACACACTGACACAACATTGGCCATGTTTTTCTAAAAACAATTGCAACCATCGGAGATTCTGCTTCATAAAGCTTACCAAGAATTTCCTTCTGCGGTAACCATTTTTGTGTAACTAAATTCTTAGGTTTGTCTTCTAGAATATCGTCCTCCCATTTCCATATGACCGTTTGGTTTAATCTTCTAAACACATTTAGAAATGCTCTCTTTTTTTCCTCTGGAAGTTCTGCACTCCTCACGTTTGTCCCGAAGTTCATATACACCACGCCATGACTTGATTCATCCATAAGTTTTTGGAGGTTCTGAAACATGCAAGATCGAATACCTATGGTTGACAAGCGTTCCACCTTGACTCCACATGGATAGTGAAGTGCTTCGTGCTACGTGCTTCTCAATACGTATCCACTTCTAACCCAAAATCTTTTGGATTTAGGAACCTATGGAGCTTAATCAAGGAGGGGTTAAAGCCCCAATTATTGTTTCCAAGTTATGGTGGTTGGAAAGTACTTAATATTATCAATCTAGTGTCTAATATGTCGATATATTATTACGATATGTTATATAATCCTCATTTTAGGGACGTCAAGGTACGTGATATAAAACTGTCATTTTGAAATAATACTGTTTTAAACGATGGTAGTTACCCCCTAGATAGATTGATTATATTAATGTCAGCCGTTGATTGACCATTATCATTGCTGAAGTTCAGGAAAACACTGAAGACGTGGTTTTCCCAAGTTAGAAAATCTATGTATATATTATTACTTAAACCAAATTAAGTTTGTCTATGGGTATTAAACGGAATGAAAAATTTTACAGAGCAGGTTTCTGCGGTTAGCACAGGTAGACTAACTCTGAAGGGAATGATACACATAGGTATTATAATAAGAATTAATCTTTACTGCCTACAACCTGGTAGACAGGTAACTTAATCGCGTGTAGAAATCATTTATATAAGTAAAACCAATATTTTAGGTTATATAAGTTACATAGCGGACACAAAAATTGCAGTTTTGTAAATAAATATAAACAGGATTTACGTTAAAACCGAGAAAACTATAATATTATTCGTTGATTGCATAAACTGACAATAATTAAATCAACATCCGACATATACATAACCCAATGACGTACAAACTTATTATTATACTTAATAGCTAGTGTTCATTCTCTGCTAGTTGCGCAAAATATTATAATTATGCGCAAAACATAATTAAAATGGAAAGATTAACAGACTTTTAGATAAGTTATTCACTTAACTAGAAGTCTGTTTACTAAATTAGGAATTTGAAAAAAATGAACTAAGTATAGAAAATGATCACCTTTGGAAGTCTTGTGTTACTACGTGAAAGGTGAAGTCCTCCAACCTCCACAATGTTCGGTAAAAGCGCGCTGGGAGGGTCAAAACTAAAGTGACTATTTATTAGCATCAAAGAACAATTCTGTTGTAACTCATATAAACTCGGTGTCTCTTTAGGCAAATCCGACATATATTTTTGCACTAGCTGTTCCTGTTTTCTGATATATACAAATCTCCAGTATATAAACTCATACGCAGTAAAATATAAACTTCTCAATCTTCCCCAAAAGCTACCAGGTTCGTTCACAACAAGAAACTCGGGTATAACGGTTGCAAGTTGTAGAGGATTGCGCACCATTATATTATGTCTCATGCAGTTTCCAAAAGTCGTTACTAATGCTAAAGGTGCATTATACTTGTAGGCTAGCATGTATAAAGCTTCCTGGAAGAATTGCTCACATATGACCAAATCAAAAGCGTTGTCTTTTCTTAAAAATTCCCTGACTTCAGTTGATTTTAAAACTACCTCTGTGAATGCTAGCCCTGCGCCCCATAAAATCTTATGGTGAAACTCTTCTATAGATATATCAGCCATGGTGAATACGTTTGGCCTTCCATCACCTAAAATTAAAATACATCATCACGAAATATAAGGGTTACCATTTCGGAAATGAAATGAAATATCTCTTTTAAACTTAAATCACGTTAGTAAAGTTGATGATTTAGGTTTTATTTATTTTTACAAAAAAAAGCTTTTTCAAGATTTATGCTAGCTTTATGCCAAATTAGGTCCCACTCAGATCAACGGTGTGTTGTGAAGAGGTCTAACATCTCATAATCTAACATATTTACACTGGTACACTTTAAAAATTTGTACTCGTGTACTTTTGCATATCTAAACATGGAACTATTTTCTAAATTATGCTGTTACTATGGAAATGTATTTATATATTAATAGGTATATACAAGAGAATAACCATTACTCAAGTCAATTAATAAAATAAGATATAAATAACTACACGAATTACTAAGTGCCACACACCCGATAATTCCCAAATTTTTATATCATCCACCATGACCTGATGGTAACTAGGCGGTGGATCCTTTTCCCTGTGAGATGTTATAACAGTAACATTGTGTCCTCTACGAGCCAGCTCCAGACCGATTGGAGATAGTAGCATGTTATGAGACGTCGAAGTAAATGGTGTGACGTACAGGATGTTAGCTGCCTCATGCTGCTTCAGCAATATCATAAGGAATAATACTTCAAGGCCAAACTAGAAATAGAAAAACAATTGAAATAGAATAAAGAAATAGAATAAAGTAATAGAAAAAAAAGAAATTGTATTGTATTGTAATTATCGTTTCACACGCGGTTACGTGTTAACTATCAATAATTATTTTTAACTAGCTGACCCGTCCTTTAATTTTTTTAACCGACTTCCAAAAAGGTGGAGGTTCTCAATTCGGCACGTTTTTTTTATCGGTACGGTAATAGGCGGTGCATATCTCCGTGGTTTCTGAACCGATTTGAATTTTTTTTCTATCAGTCTTTAGAGGAAGCTCTCGAGGTGGTCCCATAAAAAATTCTGACTCCAAATCCTCAACCCTGACACTAAAAAGTTAAAAATAAAAAACTTCCAAAATTATTTATTACTTTACAGTGGGTAAAGTAATAAATAATTTTTATATCTACCCACTATATTGAAGTCGGGCGGGTATAACAAGGATAAGCAAAGTTGACACATCAGGCTCGCCCGACTTCAACATAGTCGGTAGAAGTAAAAATTATTTATAATATTACTTTACAGTGGCGACTTCCAAGTCGGTTTTTTGGAAATAATTTTCTTATAAATTGAGTTCATACAAAAAGCACATATAAAAAAGCACTTTCAGCTTTTCACGGGTTTTCCAGGCAACGTCCCAATTTTTCTTACCCTAAATAAAAATCGTTACTCGGGACTATCACGAACATCTCGTTAGCGAGATCGGTCCAGCGGCTCTCAAATAATGCGCTTACCAACGAACACCATTTAATTTTTATTTATACAGAAAAAAACATTTCTTCTTCTCAATCTTTCATGGTTTTAAGAATATTTTTTCATGTATTATAATTGATCTAATAAGTTTATTAGCATAATCACATTAGCAATCATTGTAGTAAACATGAAATGCATGGGGTACTTTGATAATAGATTGATTATCTCAAACTTTTAAGAAAACGACAATCAAAACAATCACAAAATTTTGATTAGCATGAAAGCGTAATATCTTTAGTACTTTCGTTGAATGGAGAAGTTTCATGATGTTGTGAATATCATATTTAACACAACGGAAGTAAAATATAGATTAAAACTAAAAATCAGTGGTTTTTTTTACAATCCATCAATAAATGACTGAGAAATGACAATTTAAAAGTTTAATTATTTAATGTAGGACCGATTGCTGTATCTTACTCGAGTGAGAAATTTTGTGAGTGAGTTTTAATACCTAGCCGAGATTTAATACTGTAAAATTATCTTCACACGCTAATTAAGTGCTTTTAATTCAATTAAGTCACGTTAAGTCCATTTATTTCTTTTATTCGGCTTATAAAGTCTGTTGATAGGGAATTATGACGTCACGTCTCCCGTCTTCCAAGCGCAACTTTAAAGTTCCATAACTTTTTCATTTGTTGAGATATTTTAATGATTCTTTCATATTTTTGTTTAATTTTGTCTTATTAAATTTTTAAAAAATATGGTAAACTTCTTCATTCTTATTACAAAACATCTATATAAACTTATATTCTCCTTATTAGGCAATTAGAATTAAAAAGATATCCCGCTTAGTACATACATTATTTAAGTAAGAAAATAGTATGAAAAAATAGCCTGGAGCCTTATTACGTAAAAATGATTGCCATACACACCGCTATTGGCCAAAATCCATTGACGCAGCAAGAATACCACAAATTCAGCCAATCACAAGAATTGAGAATATAACAAATAATAATTGATGCAGGTTTTACGTAATAAGGCTTCTGTTTCTTTTTTATATTCTTTACAGGCATTTAAGTTCTCGTAAAATATGGATATAAGAAATAAAATATTTCGAATTCACAATTTTATAACCACCAATCACTAAAATTGCATTAAAAGTTAAAACTGAACACTTGATTTCAAAACTTTTAACCACCACTTACCATTCTATAAAACAGGAATTGTATTGTAGAAATAGAACATTAATTATTGTAAGAAATGTATAATTACGAGTATTTTAGTATGAGAAAAATGTAGTTAGTATGAATAAAACCATAAAGTATAAGGTTTTTCTAAAAGACCCACTTTTTCTGTGCGGTTTCTCGCACAATCTAAATCCTTTTTGATACAAAGACGTTATAACTTAGAGTAAGGTATAAAAACACTAGCTTAAGTGTGTGTGTATTCTTGACTATTATAAATCTCGCATCCATTGACTTACGATGATATACTAAGATAGTTGCGCGCACGAAGCTATAGTTAAGTACGATGCATGCGAAATAAACGAAATATACGATATAATAATATGAAGCTTTTTGTTGTGCGATATTTATTTCTATCATACTTACAGATATTTTTTTTCTTCTGTTTACAGAGGACCTAGAGATGTTCTACAACCATAACAGTAATTTTCCAGAAGTTTCCATGTTTCTATATCATTAATTAATCAGAATTATGTTCGGATGAAAGATAAAGACTGATCAAATCATTTCGAAACGTCTGTGGACCTATGCAGTATAGATGAAAAAGATTTCTACGAATGTAAGTTATATTTTACAGTAAGTAGGATTTTGTTTGTCTACAAACTTAGATAATTTAAGCATGAGATCTTTCAACGGTTAGGTACAGTAAAAATATGTAAAAAACGAGTAAGTTTTAACATTCCGAAGATAAACTAAATTGAGCGGAATTTTTTATCTCATGGGTCATGAGTCATGTCACACATACCAATATTTTTATGATAAGAGCAGTTTTTATGGTGGTAAAATTGACCCATTTTAATTCTAACAAAACAAGTAAGTAGTTAATTTATTAACGAAAAATTTTGGTACTTATCTTATATGTTTGTACTTTGTAGACACAAGATGTTAATTATTTCATAAGAACTAACTTAGCTAGAAAAACTAACATTGATATAATTAAGTAATTAATCATGAAAAAACAGACACAATATAATTTCATATTTGTAAGTATAAAAATATTAATAATGTAGATATGAGTGCTATTTTTAGTTATGATTCATAAAAAAGCGGCTAAGTGCGTGTCTGACTCACCCGCCAAGGGTTCCGTGGCTTCGAAGAGGGCATACATTGTTACATATTATTTAGTAGTAGTATCTACGGTCTCAATTATTCTCTTTAAATTTCTTATTAAGATTCCTAAAAAACTGCACTAGTTAGAGATTTCTCTGAATTTCGCTTAGCTAAATTTGGGCATACCTAAGGGGAGAGAAATCGCTATTTTGAATCTATTTTAGTAGCAAATATGCCATTTCATATTTTACTACTTGCTTCACTCACACTCCGTGATTTAATATTGTGTAGATGTACTCAGTTTTTATTTTAGTCGGTGTTCTATTATATTATTACAAAATTCTATGATATTTTATACCCCACGTGATCTACTAACTTATCTAATTAGATACAACCTCCCGGCCCCGTTTCGAACCCTTTTGCAAATTTAATAATATTTGCTTTCATTACAAATAAGTTAGCATTACGATAGTAGTCACTGCAACAACAAGTGCGACGGACCCATAGAGTTAGGAACGTCTAACAAGGACAGACCGAAGCGATGGTCATAGTCGCGCTATTAAGGTTTCTTTTTACGTTTTTGGGTACGCAATCCTAAAAACTCAGGCTAAGTATTACGACTATTATTATATAAACCAGTCCCAAATTGCAAGACAAAAAAAGGTTGAAATTTGGGTATATCTAAATTATTAGATATACCCAAATAGATTAATTGAACTGCGGTCAGCTCGAACGAAACGGTTCTGCTCTAAGTTTCTGATTCGAACCGCCGGGATGTGGAATGCCCTTCCAGCGCATGTATTCTCTGCCACGTATATCTTACGTACCTTTAAGGCCAGAGTGAATAGGCATCTTCTAGGCGGGCGCGATTCAACCTAGACCTCATCATTGCTTTGTATTAAATGTGATTGTCGTCAAGCGCAAGCCTATCTTGCAATAAAAAAAAATCTACAACGCGCATCTCAAACCATTGGAATGAACTGAATTTTGGCATGAGAAAGGATGTTTGAAAACTCAAGGGGTTAAAACGGGGGTTTAAAAGTAACTTTTGAAAATCGAATAACGTGAGCGAAGCCGCGAGAGAATAAAGAAGTAAAGGGGTTTATTCTAATAATATATATTATCAGTTAATAGGTCTTTGAACTATTATTTGCATGAGCGATCACTGACCAACGGTTTATAGATACTAATAATTAATGATAGAAACATACAGCTGTTATTATTTTTCCATTCTAATCTCATCACTATAATAATAACATTAGGATATATTTACTTTATTTTAAACAAAACACCTTGCTACTAATTTTGTTTAGTAGAATCAACACCAAACCAAGGCCTTTTTCAATTTAAGTCATCTCGCGAATTATATACTTACTTATTAATATCATGACATTATATCCATTATAGCCTTCCATTGTATGCATGTAAACTTAATGTAAGAATAGGTAATTTGACTGTTCCTGTGTCTACAAAGCTTGACGTTATTTGTAATTTATTCAAGACATTATTTATTTAGTCAAGATGTAATTTCTATGAATTGTTATCCTATAATTACTAGAACATACTTGTACTACCTATGTTATTTTAAATATTGAACTGCATCAAAATTTGTACGTCAGGGTTTCCTGGCTGGATATGCTGCAACTTTTCAATGTAACACATACACCTAAATAAAATAAATGTATTCTATTATATTCTTCGCACTGGAAAGCGCAGCGTTGGACATGATTGGACAGCCCCGTCACTAGGTGTTTGGACGAGCACAAGCACGTTGCTGGAAGCCGCTGTCAGCAAACGTCATAAAGGTAGACCTGTATGCCGCTTGCACCTCTGTAGTGGGGCTCTACTCCAATATGAGGTGAGGTCGTATGGAGCTGGGTCCACTTACGCGACGCGGCACAGAGATGCACTGCGCGACGCGGCCCAGTACAAAACTCATACCTACAAATAATATTTGCCGCTACGTGCTGTGTCGCTCCGTGCATCTCACCTTTAGACCGTATTGTGTCTCTGTGTTGTATGTGTAGGAGGTCTATGCAGGAAAATCTCGCTACCAATAGTAGCTGCCTCTATAGGTTGAGATGACGACGACATATTTTTTAACCATCATACCAAAACCGAGTCAAGTAATAAAAATAATATGACTATAACTATTGTCACAATTTGTCGTATAGTCCCACCAACTTTTCTAGCCCGGTGGTCAAAATTTGAACATTTTTTTAAGCCTGTTTAGTTTTTTCTTTTTAATATTAATATGTACAAGTGACACTGTCATCGGGTCAGATAAATTTGTGGGACTATAACATTTAATGACACCTCTTACACAATAGTACATTGTTCACCGAGGGGAGAAAGTGACCGATTACTACCGAGGGTGTAGTTTGAGGCCCGAGGCGTAGCCGAAGGGCCGCAATACACGCGAGGTAGGAATCGTACTTTCTACCGAGTGATACATAGTGCTTTATACTACACCTGCGAGGAAAATAAGCGATAATAATTAGTGATTAAACGAACTTACAAAGTGAAGTTCTATCATAATTATATGAGTCGCTTCATTCGAAGTTTCACTATCAAAACTAGACTAGGTACATTTTGAGGATTATTTCAATATAGATTTCGACATCGACATCGATACCGACAATCGACTACCATATCGACAATCGACATCAACACTGATATCGACATCGATACATCGATAGCGACAATCGAAATCGATATTGACAACCGACCACGACATCGATATCGACAATCAACATCGATATCGACAATCGACCATCAAAATCGATATTGATATCGACAATCGACATCCACCATATTTGACTTTTGTATGTCAAATATGGTGAAGCTGCTTCTAATATTATATCCATAAGGACATACCCAAATTCTCAACGTCTATATCCCTAAATTACTTAAAATTAAAAAAAAACAGCGCGTTAGAAATGGATTTTCATATAGTTTTTCTCCCCGCTTAGCACGTTAGAAATGAAATTTCATACATCTTTCTCTCCCGCATATTTGGTTTGTAGCAATGACGTACTTTCTACCTCGTTTTTAAAAAAGAATGAAGGTACTTTCTGAGCGGGTGTAGTATAAAATAATTATTCCATTTATTCATAATAATAGATTATGAGTGATACCAGTAATAACACACTTATTAACAAACTGCGGTAGACTATGAAAATTGCCATTGAATAAGTACTTTTGGTCTGCCCTGTACTTAAAAGTAAGGGTTCGTCCGCAATGCGAAAAACATTTGCGCGAATTATGTTGGTTTATAAAAATTATTTCCAAAAAACCGACTTCCAACGCCACTGTAAAGTAAAAAATAATTTTGATTTCTACCCACTATGTTGAAGTCGGGCGAGCCTGATGCGTCAACTTTGCTTATCCTTGTTATATCCGCCCGACGACGACAAACGTCTAACACACAAACTAATCCGCCTGAATAGAGGTAAACTCAGGAAGGTGGTAGGACTCATATCAGGCCACAGCCCATTAAACAAAGACCTCTTTGTCATAGGCGTCACCGACAGCCCTCTGTGCAGAGCCTGCATGGAGACAGATGAAACGCCGACGCATGTGCTGCTAGAATGCACCGGCGTCACAGACCAACGAGAGCGACACCTTGGATCCCCAACCTAGCTACGAGAGGCCCTAGACAACCTGGGCGGTCTTCTAGGCTTCTGGAGCGAGCTCGGATGGCTGGAGTGAAAACTCCAGCGGGGAGGGGCAACTAACGTACAACAGACCTCCAACTGGAGGTTTAAGTGCGGAAACCTGCCCAGCAGAAAGAAGAAAGAAGAAAGAAGAATCCGCCCGACCTCAACATAGTGGGTAGAAATCAAAATTATTTTTTACTTTACAGTGGTGTTGGAAGTCGGTTTTTGGAACGAATTTTTATTTTTAACTAAAAATACACCTGACACTAAAAATAGTGTCAGGGTGGAAGATTTGGAGTCAGAATTTTTTATCGAACCACCTCGAGAGCTTCCTCTAACGACTGATAGAAAAAAAATCGGTTCAGAAACCACGGAGATATGTACCGACATACATTAAAAAAAACGCGCTGAATTGAGAACCTCCTCTCTGAGAACCGAAAAGTCGGTTAAAAATAAACTAACAAATCTAGAGCTAAAACAAGTAGGTAACTACTTTACATCAAAAGCCGCAATTGTATACTTTTGTAGGTTATATCCTCGGCTGCAATATTCTTTAGTTAGAAGGTTACTTTTATCGTTTAGTAAATTAGTACCTAATTGTTATATTGATGAACAATTTTTCATCTTTAACCATATCAAAATATAACCTAATTTTCGGATAATGTCCATGAAGTCTCTAGCAGATTCATAGAAAGGGTGGGTGGCTTGTTAGACAGAATAATATAATAATATTATGTAGTCTCAAGGTAAGTAGTCTCCCATCAACTAATCTGGCCCGGTGGCTACAATTTGGAACTATTTTTTATGCCTGTGTTTAGTTTTTGTTTTTATTTTTGCCCACGACGGAACGGAGACGGTATATGTGTTTGTCCTAGGTTGTTTATATGTTTGTGAACTTTTTTTACCATTTTCCTGGAAAACCATTATTATCTATTATTATTTTATACTAGCAACCGGGTCAATTACGTTTGTGGGACTTTTAACTATCTATCTGAATACAAACTGCTATATAGTAAATTTTAAATAGAAGCGCCATCTATGTACAAGCTATTGAACTATTTGACGAACACTGGTCGTTCACTCAGCAACAATTTAGCGGTACCTGTGTTTGTTTTGTGATATTTTAATAATAACTCTGTAGTTATCTGTAGTGGTGTCATTGCTATCCGATAGATGTTACTATTCTCATCGTACAGTAGCCAAATCATACCCATAAAGCAAAAGCAAAATTCCAAAGGCTCTCACAAACAGCATTCGTAATTATTATAATTACTAGCCGATTCCCTACGACTTCGTCAGCGTGGAATAAGTTTTTTAATTTCCACAGGAACTCTTTAGTTTTAGTAAGTATAGTTAGCCTATTTTGCTCTCCCTGGTCATCAATAATACTCATGCAAAAATCACGTCAATCCGTTGCGGCATGATTGAGGGATAAACAAACAAACAATCACACTTTCGCATTTACAATAATATAAGTATACCCCCTCGAGCCCCCCTACCCGCCTTCTCAGCTCCTGCCCCGCGGTCAACTTCAGACGCGACCAAATGAATGGCGCCAGCCATACTGAGGGTTGTGAATGATGTCTGTAATTTCCTTAGTAATTTCATAACTACAAAACAAATCACCTTGAAATATTTACGGGAAAAGCTTTAAAGTATCTCCTTTATAAAACATACCTAGGGATGAATGATATTGGACAACGCATTAATGAACTATAACTAAGGTCACATTTTGAACTTGTTCACATTTCGATTTTGATTTTGACTTTAATCCCCTCTAATTCATTCAGTATTTTCGGCGTGATGGGCTGCCAAGATAAGTGCAGACAGACGAAAAAAATACAGTTTTGGCTTCGGTATCGATTACAAAATTAAGTATCAAAATATCTTCAATGTATGTACAGAATTGGAACGACAGTTTTATAATAAGTATAGATTTATAAATGAAAAAGTATCGGTTTGTCCTTCAACCACGCTGCAACAGAATAAAGCAATCGGCGTTATTTTTCACCTTTAGTTGAGGGCCTGCAGAGACATGCCTAACCTAGGCATGTCTCTTTACATACCAACCTCTTCTTATATACCTGCTTTGTATAATAATACTATGATGCCCGCGACTTTGTCCGCGAGAATTGAGGTTTTTTGGTTCCCGCAAGAACTCCTCAATATTGCGGAATACAAGTAGCCTATATTATGTTATACCAGACTATAATCTATGTCTGTGCCAAATTTCATCCAGATCCGTTCGGCCGTTGGGGCGTGATTGAGTAACAAACATCCATCCATCCATACATCCATCTAATATTAGTTTATATAACATTGTGCTAAAATATACAGGCATAGGCATAGTAAAAGCGTGAGTTGTCCCAAAAAATATTAAAATTGACAATAATTATTTGTAATGTTGATCGACTCAGTTCGACACAGTAAAAAGTCAAGAAGGTAGAAAAGTTAC
This sequence comes from Erebia aethiops, assembly GCA_923060345.2. Taxonomy (NCBI): domain Eukaryota; kingdom Metazoa; phylum Arthropoda; class Insecta; order Lepidoptera; family Nymphalidae; genus Erebia; species Erebia aethiops. The sequence goes on along the minus strand of OV281083.1, from coordinate 9,272,706 downwards.
AACAACTCACGCTTACCTAAAAAAATTGACAATGTCAAAATTGTTTTCGCAAAAAAAATCCTCATGATTCCTATGATGGATAACTACTCCACACTGTCTCAGTTGAAAAACCACTATCCTTTATCCTATACCTATCTATACCAACTTAATTCTTCTCGTAGAAAAACGTAATAAAAAAAATTATGCTCCTACGCACGACTGGAATTCACTCCTTACGAACGATACAACATAACGTAAATAACGTAACGGAGAAAGTTTGATTTTACTCCCCATAAATTTTCATACCTCAGACTTATAAACGAAAATAGATTATTAACCAGGTAAACTCCAATCATATGTAATCAAGGTGATTTTCAGTAGACAACGTTTATTTCTCTAGTAAATAAAAACCTTGAAGTTTTTAAAAATACAGCTCCTTGTTACGGGTATGGTCCCACAATGTTATTTGTCCCGGTGGCCAAAATTGGTACAATTTTTTATGACTATTTAGTTTTTATTTTTATTTTATTTTTAATGTTAATTATTATCAGCGTCACTGTCAAAGGGTCAGATAAGTTTGTGGGGTTTATACGACAAACGTACGTAAAATATCAGAATTAAAAGAAATAAAACAATGACAGTAATGCGTATTAAAACATTATTTATTTTTACGGGTACAATTATTAAAATTCCTAATTTTAATATTTCCAATGTTATCAAAATTATAAAATCTTACATCAGTAGTTTTCAATATAACACGAGTAGGTAGGTATAATCGTTTAAAAATTCTTTACTGGACGGAATTAGATCATTTATTAAGTACAAATATCGAAATAAAATTAGTAAAGCTATTAAAATATGACTTTTTACATGAAGAAACTAACATTAAATTAACAAATAACATGTTAACGAATGAAGTTAATGACCACCTAACTTAATATGTGATTTAATTTCAACTCATCAGTCTGTGTGAAACTAATATGTTATATGAAAATATGGCAATTATAATATTCGAGTCGCGTGCGGCATTCAATAATCTCTTACTTTTTCAGATACTTTGTAATTACTTTTCCTGCGTTCAGGAAACTGCGGCACCGTTCCATTTCTAGATTCATAGCCATGAGAACTGCGAATGCCATTCTCATAGTACTTTGTACTTGTAAGAGGTTCGTTGTAGCCGCGACTTTTTGTTACCGAATTCACCTCCCTTGATTGGATTATTTCTTTAGATCGACCATCTCTAGATGGAATCACTTTTTTACTAACAGTTTCTACAGTATCTGTTACGCTAGGTCTTTCAGGGTCACCTGAGCGTGTTGTATACCGATATGTTTCGGAAAAATTGTCACTGCTGTTACTTTCCCGCCGATTTACTGGTGATTTTATTCTCGTTTCTAAACGCGACACGAAGGGACTCGACTCTCTATTTAACGATTCAGTTTTATACAGGGGTATTTTACGTTCCTCTGATATCCGTTCTTTGTAATGCGGCGATGGGGTGTTGTATCGGGATGATAATCTACTGCCATCAGACTCGTCGTCTGCGTGTAAAGTTTGATATAGTTCTGGCGCCCTTTCACGCAGTCCTTTAAGGAATATCTTTTTCTTATCCGTTTCATCGTACGATTTATTATATCCATTCGTGTGACCGTTTGTTACCGGCGTAGTTTTACCATAACGTGCACCAAACAATCCGTCTCGTCGACGCTCAGTTTCACGCGAAACAGCATCTGCCAAATCACGCTGGCTTCTGTTTATAATTGACACAATTCCTGGACTCTTTAGCTGTTCCGGAGTCTCATCGAGCCTACTGAGGTGTGGATTTGATTTGTACATCGTGGAATAGTTTCTACTCATGCCAGTAACGTAACGTGGATGTGTCTCCGGTTCAGGCGCTCCCATAGCAAAACTCTTACTCCTATTGAGACCTTTGTAGGTCCGCGCCGGCTTCGCAGGGCCAGGCGGATACCCGTTTATCTTTCCCTCTGGCGATGCTGATACGTTGTTCGGAATATTGATGGCACTGGTAGACCGTTTATTGTTTGTGAGTCGCTGCCAGTATTTACTGGAGCTTGGCTTTTCAGCAGTTTTCTCCTTACGCTCGTGCAATTTTCGCGGCAGGGTCTGCGCACTTCGCGTGTAGTCTTCGTCTGCTTCACCAGGATTCAGCCGGCTCGTGGAGTGACTGAGCCGGCCGAGAGTGCTCGAGAACTGGCCTCTGTAACACGAAACAAAAATACGTTTGAATTTTATCACTACGTCGTGATCGTAAGACAAGGCGGCCCACGTTTATCCATTGTCTCCTTGTATCATAAAAACATGTAATCTCGTGTTTTAGAACGTAATTGGATTCAATGGGGAATCTCAACCCACACGTCAACGATCGCGCTTTGTTTACAGCAAATCAGCTTGCTTTTATTGCCTCAGATTAAGATACATAGCAACATATTATAATTAACACTGATTGACAATTATATATCATGATTTAGCTGAGAGCTCTGATGTGCGAGATCAAGTAGTCTATGAATGCCAGCATATAATAACTGATGACAAATTTTTTGCTAAGAAGTCAATCATATAAATGGCATGGCGAGAAGACAAAAACAACCAGGAAACTATATGAATGCGCAATGAGACTTCGTTAAAACTAATTTGCATCGTACGACATACTAAACTAAAACTAAACCTACACCTGGTGGAAGAATTTTCTTGCAATGACTCACAATATGTCATTACAACAAATACTTCATATTGAAGACTGTTTCACCCGACAAACATACGTGACTCAAAGTTTGTAAGCTAAATAAGGGCTGTTTTGTCGAGAAACCACTTATTTATCCATACTAGGCAAAGCCCATGGACAACGACAGAATTAAATGGCAAGACATATAGGAAAGTACAAAGTCAGTGTGACTTGTTAAGAATGTACTCCGTGATCATCTATGGTGATCATAGATTCTATGGTAAATACTATGCTTAAAAAGTTAATGTAATATTATCTATGAACTGTGACTTACTTCCGCTCTGCTAAAATAAAAGACTACAAGGAAAAATGGTGTGTTTTATTAAAAGGAATTTTAATCAATATGAAGGGTTCATAGAAGAATAGTAAGAAAAGATTTTAATACGCTTCCACTGCGCAATTATTATTTAAAAGGTAAAAGAACAATAACAATTAAAAGACACAAGATGTCGTTATTTTCAACAAATACATCAAACGTTTTACCCAAGCTACAAGATGGCGAAAATTTTTCAACGTGGAAATTTAGAGTGAATCTATTATTAGAAGAGAGAGGTCTAGCAATAAAGGAAGCGATAACTAAAGATGATCAGCAGACAGATATAAAAGCACGCAGCTTAATCACACAGTGTATTTCTGACAAATATATTGAGATTATTAAAAATTGCAAAACTGCATCAACAATGATAAAAAATTTAGAAGAAATATTTGAAAGGAAAAGCGTGTTCAATCAGCTGTATCTAAGGAAACAACTATTATCGGTGAAAGCAACATCTAGTGAAAAACTGCAGGATCATTTCCTAAAATTTGATAATATCATTGCTAGATTAGAATCAACAGGCGCAACATTGAATGAAAACGACAAGGTGTGTCATCTATTGCTCACCTTGCCCAGTGAATATGATACAGTAATTACAACACTTGAAACAATAGACACTGTACTAACAATAGACTTTGTCAAATCAAGATTATTAGATGCAGAACTTAAACTTAAAGGCAAAGAAAGTACAGCTGTAGAAAATGAGCAATATAGCTTCATGACTTGCTATAGATGTGGTAGAAAAGGGCACAAATCCTTCCAGTGCAGAACGGGACAGTCAGCTCCAGTACGAGGTATTCATAGAGGCCGGTTTACAAGAGGACATCAAATACATACCCGAGGTGACAATCACAGTCGTGGTCGAGGCGTAAACTACAGGGCAACATGGCAGTCTGGTCGAGTAGCACATACACACGAAGAGGATGATGAAACTCAGTTGACCTTCACAGCGTTCAGTGCAAGTGATACAAGTCAAAGTGCTAACGATAGTGTACGTTTAGTAGTGGATTCTGGAGCCACAGAACATTTAATAATGGATAAATATGAAAAGCATATGACAAACATTGTACACCTGGATAAGGAAATGAAGATATATGTTGCTAACGGGCAATACTTAACCTGTGCTAAGAAAGGTATACTTAAATTAGTTTATAATGATAAAGTAAAAATAGATATTGAAGGGTTAATTGTTACAGAGTTGTCACACAATCTATTGTCTGTAAGGAAATTGTTAGAAAAAGGGTTGCAAGTCCAATTTTACAATGATAGTGTATCTATTTGCAACTCAAAAACTAAAGTTATTGGAAATCTTAAAGGTAGATTATATATTATCGAAATGAAACTTAAAACTGAAACTTGTTTAATTTCCAATGACTTGTGGCATCAAAGATTAGGTCATGCTAATAGGCATCAGCTGAAGCTGCTGCAACTGCCATATAGTGAAACTCCGTGTGAACCCTGCATGAAAGGTAAGTCAACAAGATTACCTTTTAATTCAGTGCAAAAACCACGTTCAAAATGTATTGGTGAATTAATACATACTGATATATCAGGACCAGTGACGGAGCCAACTTTAACAGGTGAGATTTATTATCATACAATAATTGATGATTTTACACATTTTTGTGAAGTGTACTTATTGAAAAGAAAAAGTGAAGCTACTGATAGATTAATTGAATACATAAACAGATTAGAAACACAGACAGGAAACAAAGTAAAGAAAATAAGATCAGATAATGGTGGTGAATTTAAAAATGAGAAAATACAAACATTTTGTCAGGAAAAGGGTATAGTGATACAGTATACAACTCCTTATAGCCCTCAGTCAAACGGTGTTGCTGAAAGAATGAATCGAACCATCTATAACAGAGCAAGAACATTATTGATTGATACAGATTTACCAAAAATGTTGTGGGGTGAAGCCGTTCGTTGTGCAGTCTATCAAATTAATAGATGTCCATCGTCAGCAATCAACTTCCAGACACCAGTAGAGAGAATGATTGGAAATAAAAATCTTTCAAGATTAAGAGTATTTGGTTCCAAGGTATGGGTACATGTTCTACCAAAACAAGATAAACTTCTAGAAAGAGCAAAAGAAATGCGATTTGTTGGATATCAACAGAATGGATACAGATTATGGGATCCTGAGAGTAATAAGATAATTGTGTCTAGAGATGTTAGATTTGATGAAACACAAATTAAGTATAAAGAAAAGAACAATGTTAATGATGAGGAAAATATTCTATATGATGAAGATATAAAAGAAAGTACTAAGAAGAATACTGAATGTGGTCAAGTAAAGGAAATGTCTGAAACAGAAGAAAGTAATCAAAAGAATCAAGACAATGAAGTAAAATATGATGAAATAGAAAATCAAAGTGACTATGAAGATACTGAAGAAGGAACAGTAGAACCAGAGAAAATAACAAAGTCAGGAAGAATAGTGAAGAAGCCAAGTAGATATCAAGATGATCAAGAACTCTACACTGCTTACTGTTTACTATCAAGTGACCCGAATGATTATGAAGAGGCAATAGTCAAAGGATGGAATAATGAAATAAATAAAGAATTAAATTCACATAAAAAATTAGGAACTTGGGAGCTAGCAGATTTACCAGAAGGAATGAAAGCTATTGATACAAAATGGATTTTCAGAACAAAACAAGATGGTACAAAAAAGGCGAGACTTGTAGCAAAAGGTTTCCAGCAATTTAGTTTAGAAAACAACTATTCTCCAGTTGCCAGAATTTCTACGGTTAGACTAATGATGAGTCTAGCAGTGCAAAAGGATTTACCTTTGAAACAATTTGATGTGCCAACTGCATTTTTAAATGGCAATCTAGATGTAAACGTTTTTATAAAATGTCCAAAAGGACTAAAAATTAGTGAAGGAAAAGTTCTTAAACTGAAGAAGGCATTGTATGGCTTAAAAGAAGCACCCAGATGCTGGAATACAAGGTTTCATGAGTTCATAACCAGAGAAGGCTTTACACAATCAAAACATGACTCTTGCTTGTATGGAAAAGAAAATAATTGGATGTTACTGTATGTAGACGATATCTTATATCTAGGACATGATAAAGAAATAATAAAACAAATGGAGAAAGAATTTAAACTGAAAAACTTAGGAGAAGTAAGTAATTATCTAGGATTAGAAGTTACAAGAAACAAGAATGAAATGTACATAAAACAAACAAAATTGATAAGAAAACTATTAGAAAAATTTCAAATGCAAGACTGTAAAGGAAATAAAACTCCAATGGAAACAAATTTTAGTGCAATACCATCATCAACTGTAATAGATGTACCTTTTAAAGAACTAATAGGTTGTTTGCTGTATATTTCTACTCATACACGTCCAGATATCACATATGCCGTATCATATCTAAGTAGATTTTTAGATAAGCCAACCCAAGAGTTATGGACAGCTGGTAAAAGAGTCCTGCGATATCTAAAAGAAACTCAGGAACAGGGGCTGCGGTATACAAGATCAAGTGATTATAATAAACTACAGGCCTATTCAGATGCAGATTGGGCAGCTGACAAAATGGATAGAAAAAGCACAAGTGGTTGTGTTGTATATCAAGGTAACAATTTAATAACTTGGTTCTCCAGAAGGCAGACATGTGTCGCACTGTCAACAGCTGAGGCCGAGTACATTGCAGGAGCGCATGCGGTGAGTGAGCTCATACACTTGAAGGGCCTACTTGCTGAGCTACTCAGTGATAAAACTGTTTATGCCCATATTTACATGGATAATCAGAGCACTATCAAATTAATTAATAACAAAATAAATACTAAAGCTTCGAAACATATCTCAATAAAATATCATTACATAAAAGATATAATTAATAAGAAAGAAGTATCCATATCTTATATACCTACAGATGAAAATATATCTGATATTTTTACTAAAGCATTACCAGCTAACCGTCACATGTATTTTTGTCAAAAACTTAACTTAAGTAATATGCTATTATAACCTAGTAATAAGTCAGCTAGTAGTTACTTGTTATATTGTTTAAAATTAATTGGCAGTTTATATATTTAAATGTTCTATATTTAGTGATTTTAAAACTGATCCCAAGACTTTGTTGTAGGGCGAAATAGAACAAACTAGAACTTATGCTAGAGGGGAGAGCATAAATAAAACGATGTTTACTTTTAGTTATAATTTAATATGCTAAAACATGAGTATAGGTATTAATGTAGTGGAACTTATGTTTAACATTATATTAATAATTAGTAATAGCATTCTTTATGTTCAATTTATGATCTTTATATAAAGTTCAATTCAATCTCCTGTTAATCCTGTATAATTAAAGTTATGTTATAAAGCTCTATAAATTGAGGGGCTGTGTTAAGAATGTACTCCGTGATCATCTATGGTGATCATAGATTCTATGGTAAATACTATGCTTAAAAAGTTAATGTAATATTATCTATGAACTGTGACTTACTTCCGCTCTGCTAAAATAAAAGACTACAAGGAAAAATGGTGTGTTTTATTAAAAGGAATTTTAATCAATATGAAGGGTTCATAGAAGAATAGTAAGAAAAGATTTTAATATGACTGATTCTTAGTTTTGATTGATATAAGAGATAATTGGATCTTTTCTATATCTTTATTGATCTTAGAAATTTCCAGAACGTGTTTTTTTAATATCTAAAAGTCTGTCTTAAGCTTCTGCTAAACATTCTAGGCAAGAAGTTATGTAGTTACACGTTTTGACGACCTCCCTTTTTTGACGGGTTCGATCCCCGGCAGGGTCAATTTGGTAATTTATAATTTCTGAATTTTCGCTGGTCTGGCCTGGTGGGAGGTTTCAGCCGTGGCTAGTTACCACCCTACCGGCAAAGACGTCCCGCTAAGCTATATAGCGTTCCGGTACGATGCCGTGTAGAAACCGATTAGGGGCATGGGTTTAATTTAACTACTATGCCCCTAACAGGTTATCCCGCTACCATCTTAGACTGCGTCATCACTTACCATCAGGTGAGGTCGCAGTCAAGGGATAACTTAGTGTGGATAGAAAAAAACGTACAGCTAATTAAAACATGTACCTATGTTCATGTAACTACAGAAAAAGAATACATACACAATACACATACATAGCACATTTTCATACTTTTTGTTACAGTAAGTAGCGTAAGTACCTTTCTTTTTCAATAAATATACCTAATAGGAGTGCCCGCAGAAACTGAATTTCCTTACACGATTTTAAAGTAAGTATAAAACAGATTAATTAGTATGCAAGTTGGTTTAAAGTTTCAAAATAAGGAAACATTTTGAAAGCGTGCCAAATCGTTTTTTATTTAAATAAACAAAGAATCATTTTACATATCAAAAGAAATAGTTTTTTGGTAATTCTAAGAGAATCCAACGGTTTAGTATGCGTAGTCAGTTTGTCCTACGCGTTTTTATGTAAAAGTTCTGATTATATAACAAAGTGAATATTATGCAATATAAATATTATTTGTACTAAAATAACTAACTAACAATAATCAAATCTTAATATACTAACTCGCTAAATCATCTGAACCAAAATTATGAAATACTTTTATTTCATAATTTTGGTGACCCCCAAGACCTTTTCAACAAACAAAACAACTTCAGATGATTTAGCGAGTTAGTATATTAAGATTTGATTATTGTTAGTTAGTTATTTTCATACAAATTATATTTATATTGCATAATATTCACATCCACACTAATAGTTAAAAGAACTTTACTGTCGAGATACGTGACTGACTGCCTACTACTGCTAAATAGGTATGAGCAAACCTTTTTACAACTGAATCGATTTTGATGATTAAAGCAGAACTTAGCTAGAGTTCAATATTTCTCTGAAGACCGACATTGCTATACCGGGCTTATAAAACAATTTGATTATTTATATACTAGTATATACCCGCGACTACGTTCACGTGGATTGCAATTTTTTCATGATTTTCGGGATAAAAATCACTACGACTGTCTAAAACATGCAAACTAACTACGGTGCCAAATTTCATCAAGATCGGTTCAGAGTTGTATTTTACCAAGTAAACTTACGTTATGCCATAAGTGTGATATTGCCTACAATTCTTTCAACTGTGCCCTGCCTGTAGTGATAAATTATGCTTGGTAAGGCTCTACTCGTGTATCGAAATCGTTTATTATTCACTCACATCTTAGTACGTAGTACCTAATTATAAATTGTAATGGACACTAGATCCACAATAGCAAGAATGCAACCGCAAGGGTAAAACACTTGTGTATTGACGCCGCATTGGTTACCTATTCCATCTTCCGCGTCTACAAAAGAATAACTTCCAAAATGTTTGTCTCAAATTTAAGAGATTTAAGATTGTGATTGTGCATGTTTAAAAAATCACTCTACCTCCAAAATGTTAAACATATGGGTCGTGAAAAGGTTATATACAAACACACATTCCTATTTTTTATAATATTACTAGCTGATGCCCGCGACTTCGTCCGCGTGGTTTGAGGTCTTTTGGTTCCCGCGGAACTCTTTAATTTTCCGGGATACAAAGTAGCTTATGTGTTATTCCGGACTATAATCTATCTACGTGCCAAATTTCATCCAGATCTGTTCAGCCGCTCCGGCGTGATTGAGTAACAAACATCCATCCATCCATACATACATCCATGCATCCAAACTTTCGCATTTATAATATTAGTATAGATTAGTGTCATACTGATGTCAATTGCGCAGCTGTCCTTCGTTAAATAGCTTAGTGTCCATTCCAGAACTGCACTGACGAATATTTGGCTGAGGCGGACTAATAAGTTTGTTAAATTTTCATTTTTCATAATGGAAAAGAGGTAGAGGCAACCAATATCAATTGTTTGAATTTTTTTAAGCGACTCTACACCTAGAGACTTCGATAACATGATAATTACCCAGCTTGTACTGTTTCTGCATCGTAATTTACAAATGATCCAAGTATTTGCTGCTTTTTGTCGCATAAAGTTCTTAGTAAAAACGTAAACTATAGAATATCTGATGGTATGCATTACAATGATATGAAGGAATTTTATAATTAGATATCATTCTGACTAAATAATTGTAGGTAGGTAGGCCCTTAAGGTATCTATTAGATTAATCTAGTATTTTGTGCTACTAACAATAAACGTAACCTATCATTGTGCTGTTCTTACTGTGTTCTGTTATAATGTTGTGTATTTTTATCTGTTCTAAGCTGATGTTAATATTATGTTCTTATTAGAAGCTTATGTCATTTAAATTTGGTGATGATCTGATAGTGATCTTCGGAGATGGATGAAACTTAATAAGACGGAGGTTAAGTAAACTTTAGAATTTAAAACATTTATAATATTAGGTGCATAATTACATACTATATAAACGCATTTTTACACGCTTTTTATTAGCTTCAGACGTATGTATGTTAGTATGTAACGGAATCTTTGAACATGATTTTAACCCCCTTTAAAACGTCGGATTAACTCGAAATTTGGCATACTTATTAAGGACCGATGACAATTCAATATTTTAAACAGTTTGACCCGTTATCCTTACTAGTATAATCAGGATTAGCGATTTTTTGTTTTCCTGAGACCCGGAGTGTCTGCGTCAAAAGCGTGTTTTTTAGTTTTTTAAACTATTATTTTTTATTTATTAATGAGACCCTTATCAGATAAAAATAAATTGTGTCTTGTAAAATAAGAGTTCGTTGCTCTACCTTGTACCTATCAGGTTTTGATTTCCAATTATTTGATGAATTTTAAGGCGCATGACATTATTCTTATAATATTATTATTGTAGGTAATTAAGGTCATGGAATTGTATGATCGTAGCTCGCGATCAATGTTTCTGTCATGCGTCGATGCAACTTAATAACAATAAATTCAATGTCTATTAAATACATAATTATTTAGTCCTCAATAAGACGTAAAAAGATGATTATAAAAACCGCGATAAATCTTTGGGCCTATAATTTTATGATAATATCAAAACATAAAGCAATAATTAAATTTTATGCATGATATCTGTTAGTGTAGGTGGTGGCATGGATCACTATAGGACCAGATTCTATTTAAGGTCTAAGGATAATAAACAGGTGGGCACAATAAAAATTGAATGCTCGTTAACACTGATTTTGCAAAAAGCTAATTTATAGTTTCGTCTAACAATAGCTGGTAGCCAGCTATTATGTCCATGTATAACTTTACGATCGTCGAGTATACGCTGCGATGTTTATGTTAGAGGTTTTTTTAAAAAAATAACTTATTCTTACCTATCGCGTTGGTCACGGCTGTCAACAGCAGCGGTTCGTCTCGGACTGCCCTCGTACTTGTGCTCACGGCCGTAGATGCTGGGGGCGAAAGGGTCCTCGCCAAGGTAGTACCGGTGCGGGGGTGCGGGGGGCGCCAGCTCACCGCCGTACTGTTTGTACGTGCGAGACGAGTGCTCCGGCGACGGCGTCCGAGAACTGCGCCAGCGGCTCTTCCGTTCGGAAGACGCTGAGCGAATCTTCCCCACTAGCTTCCTTATCGAGTTGCCGATCGCTGAACCGACTGATTTCCGAACAGGCGATGGTCGTTTGCCGTTATCAGCAAAGCGGGTCTTTTGATTTTGCTTTCTCTCATCCCTATCACGCCGACGCGGCGGTGTCCGTTCTCTATCCGCACTACCTCTACGATCTCTTGGAGGAGAATAATCAGGAGGAGGCTCTACGGTGCCCTCGTCGCGACTGTCTCTCGAACGGCCCGAATTGTCATTCCTTGATGAGCTTCTATAGCCACTGTCATAGCGGTGGTCCTCAGACATTATTTTCTTTGAATGACGTTTCCTTTCGGGAGCTTTCGGTGGCCGATAATCATCTTCAACCGATGGCTCGCGGAATGATCTGTCAGTTTCTAATGGCCTTAAAGGGGATCCACGTGGCGGACTGTGCATAGTCGACGATGAAACGTAGGCGGAGTCGTCTCGCGAAGGCGGATTACGTCGACCGATCGGCGATGACCTGCCTTGGGGCGAGTCTCGTTTGTAAACATGCTTAGGTGAGGAGTCGTTTAACCGGTCGTTACTGGTGTACGGAGATCGTACAATAGGTGGCGATGGGGATGAACTTCGCGGCTCAGGCATTCTGGGCTTGGTGGCACGGCGCTGTGACCAATCTGCCACGCCCTTAAAATAGCCCCCTGTTCTATTTCCCGATACAACAGGACGCTCGTCGGAGGGTGTTGAAGACTTGGTTTTGCGAAGAACTCGATCTCCGTAAACCGGTGGCGGTGGGACTGAGGAGGAGGTTTTGCCGTAGTATCCTTCGTCTTCGGCTTTCTTAGGGTAATATACTGGTTCGGGGCGCCGTCCAATTTCTTCAGCTATAGAATCGTGGGAAGAGCGAGACTCGTTGCCAAAGTGATTCTCGAGCCACTTCGATGTTTCCTTCTTCCGCGTTTCTTCTTCAATGTCAAAGTTGATCGGTCGTTTCGCGTATTCTTTTTCGAGTTCTGAAAAGGAGCACAACTTTAGTATGCAAGCGAAAGTGAGGTGCGCACGCGCGGTGCTCCACGGTGGAGTGAAGCCGCACCTCGCATCCTCACAGTTCACACACATGGTATGGCGTAATCATAAGTCAATAAGTTTGGCAAACCGGCTGAAGGTCAATGCGAGATGCAAACAGCCGAGACATTTTACTTAACCCGCGTGTAAGACACTGCGGTAATTCATTGGCAGCTGTATGAATTAATTTCTAGGTCACTACTGAGCTTGTATGAAGTACCTATCTGTTACTTGTTCTTATTATATGTATAATTATTATCAATGCATGGTTGTATTAATACCCTTGATCCTTTACGAAATAATTACCTGCTGTAAATAATTTTTATTAACTGTCAACATCATAATATGACTTCCTAAATAATAATAGAGCTCTTGTTGTTATTTTAATTCTGAAGATTTGTTTTTTCATATTATGTTCAAAATAAAAGTTGATAATTTAAAAGTAAGGCCGAAATTCTGAAAAAATCGTACGTGATTTAATACCAGGGCAAAAATCTGATCTGTAGACCCATTCCGGGTGCTGACACAGACAAACACATTATTTAGAACTGTAATATAAATATTGGTTTGTGAATGAATTTACATACCTATATAATATTATTTTCATTTTTTCAGAGTCCGTTAATTACCGAGAATCGAAATTAGACAGGCAAGAAGCAAGAACGACTAACCTAAGAAAAACATTTTTGTGAATAGTTATTACGGAATCAGCTTTTGGTTTTTTTAAATCAATTTCCTATTGCATGAATACAATGTTTACGAGATAAACACGTTTTAAAGGGGCATTTCGACACATGTTTAACCTAAAACACGAAACTTTGGAGCTTTCATACGAATCAATTACGTAAACAGTAATTAACACTTGAATTATGGTTAATCCATAATCGAATGTCCTCTCATTTCCGTCAATAGCAACATGTAACAAATAACCGGTTTTCAGAGAACATGGGCAAGAAATGAAAATAAACAAATTTACAAAAATTTTACAAATTGACTGGCAAATCATAGTTTTAATGTGTACCTATTATAATTAGATAAGATAAGATACGTTATTAGTTATTTTTAATTGATTTATAAAATATACTTGATTGATGTAGTTTTGATAGCTCTTTATATGAAAAGTCAAAATCATTATGAGATTGATATTGAAACACGTAACATAGGTAAGTACTTAGTTAAGCACCTGAGATAAAATGCTAATTTTATAATTTTATTCAGTGCATGTTTTTATCTGCGCGGTATTTCCAAGTGCATAGGAAAACGAAGGGATTTGAGACCAAAATTTTACTTAATATTATCATTATGAAATGCAGCTTTCGCATAATGGATGCACAAAATATTAACTATGTCGAATGTCTGTGTCAAATTCTTTATTTGCCAAACACAGACCAGTTGCTAGTTGAAAACTAACAAACATTACACTATCGTCACCTCATTTTATTACACCACATTTTTTCACAATATTTATCCAGTACGTGTACAATCAAACAAAGCTTTACATGCCTTCCTATAAAGCAAATTATATAAGCTCTACAAAAATGTTTACTAACTGTTATAACATGGCAGAAAACACTTGTATTGCAAAACTTTGAAACAAAACTTTTTAACTATTCAAATTCTACTTTTTACAATAACTATTCGTCCCAAAATTTAAATTTCAAATTCTCTAAGTTTCACAGAGCGCAAACCAAGCACGTCTAGCGCACAAGCCAAGATGTATTTTGCCACAAAGTTGGCTAATTGGGCATGTTAAGTGACCTCAACCACCGCGTAGGCTCAGCGATGCCATATACGGTGGTTGACGGACAGCTTGACCACATATAAACTTTTAGACCATTAGGAAAACTTGTTTCAAAAGTAAACATGGCTTACAGAACAATTTTCTAGGGAAACGAAAAATAGACGAACGAACTATGACGAACTATTTCAGGAATGCTATAATTTTTTTTTCTCGCTCTTTTTTCTACGTCATTTTAAATAATTGATGTAACCAGTTTCTACTTCTAGAGAACAGAGTTACCCCGACTAGAATTCGTAATTTAAATATTTAAACTCGTTTATTAATTAACTTTATACTATTATCTATATTCTGAAAGTAAATCACTGACACCGTCGATAATTAGCTATACTAATATTATAAATGCGAAAGTTTGGATGTTTGGATGTATGGATGTATGGATGTATGGATGGATGTTTGTTACTCAATCACGCCCCAACGGCTGAACGGATCTGGATGAAATTTGGCACAGAGATAGATAATATAGTCTGGAATAGCATATAGGCTACTTTTTATCCCGGAAAATCAAGCAGTTCCCGCGGGAACCGAAATACCCCAATCCAAGCGGACGAAGTCGCGGGCATTAGCTAGTAAATTATATAGTTGTACTATTAATCTACCTTCCTATTTATTTATAAGCACACACAAGATCTCGTGCAAATATTTTAAATATTAAACACTATTTTTTTTATTGCGATACAGGCTTGTGCTTGACGACAATCATAGTGCAAAGCAATGATGAGGTCTAATTTGGAACGCGCTTGCCTAGAACTTCTAGAAGATACCTATTCACTCTTGCCTTGAAGGTACTTTTATACGTGGCAAGACACACGTGCGCTGGGAGGGTGCCTAGGGGTTCCACACCCTAGCAGTTCGTATCAATAAACGTCGAGCAAAAACGCTTCGTGCGAGCAGATTGGACGTCAACCACATAAGGATGCCAACGCTGACGGTTTCTCGTTGTTAATTGTATTTTTCTAACTTCTTTTTAAACATTAACCATCATAAATTCTCTCATTAACTAAACACGTGAATCCTACACACATCATTTATCATCATTATCTGTAATGTCAATTTCTTTATTTTTTTAATTGTCAAATGTCATTAGTGTCAGTGAGTGTCGGAATGACATTGTCATTTTGTCATCCATAGACTACATATATTACTTTTTGTAATTTGCTTTCAGTTTTTTAATTTTGTGATGTCAAGATGGGTAACTTTAGTATAATTTTAGTTCTATGGGTAATAAGTTTCAAGATGGTTAACTTTAGAATAATTTTATCTCACAGTCTTATGTTACATTGTATAGTTCTATGGGTAATAAGTTAAGTTATTATGATACGACTTTCTGTTGCTGGCGGGTATGATTTTAATTGTATTTAGATTTAATTTAGTTATTTTATTTTTATACATATATATATATTATATTATTAATATTATTTTTATATAATTATGTCATTTCAAGATATTAGCCTAGACGAATCATTTTTTTCTTTATCATCCTCTGATGGATTGAATAGTGATGACAGTTTCTACAGTCTCCCTTCTCTTAGTGAAACTTTAGACTCTCACTTCTCAGATGTACTGAAGAATTTCAACGTTATTCATATTAATGCCCAGAGTATTCCCGCACACTATCCAGATATGCTCTCTTCTTTTGATTGCAAAAACGTACACGCTATTTTGGTCTCCGAAACCTGGCTCAGGCCTTGTCTGTCCTCCACTTCGTACGCACTTCCAGGCTTTCAACTTATAAGGAATGATCGTAGTAGTCGTGTGGGCGGTGGTGTTGCTATATACCTTCGTTCTCACCTGCCGTTTAAAACAGTGAGCATGTCAAATGCCCAGAATACTCCAGGAGCTGAATATTTGTTTATTGAGGTCCTTTTCTCTAGCAGTAAGCTCTTACTAGGAGTATTTTATAATCCTAGCCTTACGATTGACTATTCTGCCCTGCTAAGCCGAAAGGCGCTATATCTGAGATACGCCCTTTTCGTTTTTTTATACCATTCAATAGCTAGAATAATTTCGCATCTAATGGTATAAGCCAAATAGCGATATCTAATTAAAAACATTAAAATAAACCACTAAGAAGTTTTTTTATATCTCAATTTTTCCTTAAATTACTAAGAGATTTGACGGCATGTCGTTTTTATGAAGCCAAATAGCCTTATATTGACATAGGCTAGAAACGCTTAAAAAATGTTAATCAAAAGTTCGCTAAGGTTTGAGATACGGCTATACCTAAGTATACTGTAGGTAATTAAAATTGACTTTAATATCTTTAGTAATAAGGATTACACTCACTTACATTTCACAATAGAGCGTGTCGTGACATGAAGATAAACATTAGTAACGATCATTTCTTAGTTTGTTTTGTTTGCGGAAGGAAGCTTTGTTTTATGGTGTGTTTAAAATAAGGAGGATCGGAGGAAAGAGACCCCGCGGACGTAGCCCGAGACGTTGGTCAGACCAAATCAAGGAAGCAGTCGACACGCCGATCTGCGAGGCCATCCACGCGGCGGGAAACAGAGGAAAGTGGAAGAGCATCGTGAAAAGAGTGCTATCGAAGGGGTGTCACGATCCTCAAAGCTGAGGGAACGACGCATGAAGAGAGAAAATAAGGAAAACTTTATTAAATACAGTATTTCTAATTACGCAGAGATAAGCAAAAAAATGACAATAGAAGATTTTTATGAGTAGCAAGACTATACGACCCAATACAAACTTTCTCGGTTGTCACCACGACCTTACATTAGTGACATTGTTGAAGTGGAAGTTAACAGAGGCAGTTTTGACATTAGGTACAGAACTGGTTTCGATAATGAACCCACTACGGCTAGCATTATAGGTACAAAGTTCTTAAAATTAGACAAACTTCCATCCCCAACTAAAAAAACAGTACCAGCAGGAATATGTCAAACAAAAAAAAATAATATTTTAAAATCTCTTTCCAGTTTAATACCTGCTAATAGAATGTCTTTTTGGCGGGGACTACCAACTTTTGATTAAATTTATTTCATAGAAAGCAAATAAATTGCTTTAACTTTTTTTTGTAATTTGCTGCTACATTTAATAAAGTTGTTAAACAAATATTAAATGAAGTTTTATTACAAATTTATTCGGTATTTTCATCAAATATGAAAAAAAAATCATTTTGTATGGAACTTTCTATGAGCAGAATAAGACTAAAAGCAGTATCTCAATTTTTGAAGCCTTTCTTTTTAATCAAAATAGCGGTATCTCACAAAATAGGTATAATCGTGCCATTTATGGATAATTTAGGTATGTCAGTTATATCTAGGGTCAAAAATACGGTTATATAAGTTTTAACAGTTTTAAAAATATTAGTTTTAACCCCTGTTTGAAGGTGGGAAAAATCCATTCACAAAAAGTCGTTTTTCTCAAAACTTACTCTGATTGAGTTAGCGCTTTTCGGCTTATCAGGGCAGTATTTTCCTATGCTTGAAGGCCTTTTTGATCAGCATATCCCTCAGTATCAGCACTCTATTATTATGGGTGATTTTAACACCTGTCTTTTAAGGAACGATTCCCGCTCTGTAAGGCTGAAAACAATAGTTAATTCAGCGAACTTACATTTACTTCCCCTTTCTGCTACACATTCTTTTCCAAATTGTTCTCCATCTCTTCTTGATCTCATTTTTGTTTCCTCCATTGACCATGTGGCTAAACATGGTCAATGTGCTGCTGATGCTTTTTCATATCACGATTTGATTTTTCTGTCATATAAATTGCGCCCTCCTAAAGATAAATCCAAAATTCTTCTGCTGCGTAATTTTAGTGGTATGGATTTGGATCGTTTAAGAGATGATGCGGCGATGATTGACTGGACTGATGTTCTCATGGGAGCTAGCATTGATGATAGGGTTGAAAGCTTTAATTCATTTCTAACGCAACTCTACGACAAGCATGCTCCAATTCGGCCAGTACGACTTAAGCATCTTCCTGCTCCCTGGCTTTCTGAGGAGATAAAAAAATTACAACATAAAAAGAACTCTGCAAAAGCTAAGTATAAGTCTAATAGTTCTGATGAGAACAGAGAAAGGTATAAAAATATTCGGAATCGTTGCAACAGGTTGTGTAGGGATAAACAACGACGCCATATTCATAAATCCATACTTGAAGAAGATGATTCAGGTCGAGTATGGAAGTTTCTTAAATCTCTTGGAGTTGGGAAAGCACGTCAGAATAAAAGTTCCTTAAATATTGATCTGAACCAACTTAATCAGCATTTCTCTACTTCTTGTGCCATTGATGATGCCACAAAATTGCGGACTAAAAACCAAATTTCAGCTTTGCCGACTTCAGATGATCCTGCTTTTATTTTTAGTCAGATCACTGATAGTGATGTTAAGAGAAGTATTCGTGAGGTCAGCTCTGATGCCGTTGGTACAGACTGCATTAGTCGTAAAATGATCATCCCTCTTGTCGATATGTTGACTCCTATTATAAGATCTATTTTTAATTTCTCTATTTCCACTGGAAATTTTCCTTCTTCCTGGAAAGAGGCTCAAGTTACTCCTATACCTAAAAAAGCTAACCCTTCTAGTTTATCTGACTTCCGTCCCATTTCCATACTTCCATTCCTATCAAAAGTATTTGAGCGTATTGTTCATCAACAATTGAGCCTCTTCCTATCTAGATGGAGTCTCTTTAATCCATTTCAATCCGGTTTCCGGACTGGTCATAGTACGACTACAGCTTTAGTCAAGATCACTGAGGATATTCGTCTCGGTATGGATAATCAACGTGTAACAGTGTTGACCTTACTTGATTTTAGCAATGCTTTCAACAATGTTGATTTTGATCTCTTGTTAGCTATTTTAGCTTCTCTTAACATATCTCCTGAAGTGGTTGACTGGTTTCATAGTTACTTGTTTGGGCGCCGGCAGCGGACACGAGTTGATGATTCGTCATCTAACTGGTGCTCGATCAATGCCGGTGTTCCACAAAGTGGCGTGTTGTCTCCTCTCCTGTTTTCAATTTTCATTAGTTCTATTACTCTCCAGTTATCTTCTCACTACCACCTGTATGCTGACGATCTCCAATTGTATGTTCAGGCTAAATTAGTGGATTTACCTAATGCAATATGTGAGTTAAATAATGATTTAGATGCAATTGTGGAATGGAGTAAGTCTTATGGACTTAAAGTGAATCCAGCAAAAACTCAGTCTATCATAATAGGCAGTCAAAAGTTGATCACGCAAATAGATTTTCATGCCTTGCCTAGCATCATATTTGACGGAACGTGTGTACCATACAGTGACACGGTTAGAAATCTTGGTGTCACTTTTGACAAATTCTTATCTTGGGCTCCACAAGTAAGTGAGGTGAGCAGGAAGGTGTTTGCATCTGTTGGTTCTCTCCGTCGATTGACTAATTTCTTACCCATACCAACTAAAATTACGCTTGCACAGTCTCTCCTCTTACCGATTCTCGATTATGCTGATTCTTGCTACCCCAATCTTAATGAAGAGTTGCTTAATAAGCTTGAGCGCGTTCAAAATCTTTGCATACGGTTCATATTTGGACTTAGGAAATATGACCACATTTCTGAATTTCGCGAAAAACTCAAGTGGCTTCCGATCCGCCTTCGCAGGGATACTCATATTCTTTCTCTTCTATTCTGTATTCTATTCAATCCTACCACTCCCCTTTACCTCAAAGAGCGATTTGAGTTCCTTAGTGACACTCACGGTCGCTCTCTTCGCTCTGTTGACAACCTTATCCTAAGAATTCCTTCCCATAGCACTTCTTTTTATTCTAAATCCTTTTCCGTTGAAGCGGTTAGGCTATGGAACTCCTTACCGCTTCAAATTAGACGTGCGCAATCTCTTGCAGAATTTAAAAATCTCATTAAAGCGCACTTTCTTCCTCCTTGAATCCTTTATTTATTCTTCATTCCTACTTTGCGTCTTGTTGGCTTTTATTTTTACTATTTTTTATATATTATATTGTATATAAGTATATATATTTATTTATATGTATATGTATTGCTATCTATTTATATAATTATTTTATGTGTATAATATATATGTATATATATGTTGTGTAGGTATACTTGTATTATTGTATATTGATTGTATATGATATTTTATATTGGCTAGGATTAGTTTATTAGTTTAGAACTAATTATTAGTTTTCCTTTTCAATAACGTGCACCCTGAAGCTTTCTCACTGGGTTAATCCGTTGTGTGCATGGTTGCCTGGTAGAGATCGCTTTAAAGCGATAAGGCCGCCATTTGTACCATAGCATAGTTTTATTGTAATTGTTTATAAGTATGTGTTTCGTGGTGTACAATAAAGTATTTTTCATTTCATTTCATTTTTCATTCATCATTATCAATTAATTGCTTCAAGTGCATTACCCAGCACTTTGCAAGGTCGAAATGTGTAACGCCACATTAACTGGACAACCATTATGGGCAATGCAAATAGCTTGCATGTCCGTCACATTAGGTATGCATACTTAAATGCTTCCATACAAGGTCCTTTATTTATTTTTACTATTTTAATGTAGCACAATTATTATTAACCATTAAAAAGTAATAATAGAATAGATTAGAATAGAAGAATTTATTTGTCTGAATATGTGTTACAATGATGGTTACAGTATGAAAAGTTGCAGCATATCCAATCAGGCAACCCTGACGTACAATTTTTTTTTTTTTTTTGTAGTTAGAGAATATTTAAATGACATAGTAGGTACAAGTATGTTCTAGTATTAGAATAACACTAATAATCTAAAACCAATGGCTCTTTTGATTCAAGTTTTGTGTTGGCCATTTTGGGACATTCAAAAAAACACATATGTATACGGGTAACAGATAGGGATACACTGATCGTGATGGATTTGCTATCAGCTCAGAAAATATTTTTTTAAGTTTTAGGTGTACTATGTAATTATGATGATGGTAAAAAGTAGCCTATTTAAGTGTTACTCCAGACTATAATCTATCTCTGTGCCAATTCATCCAGATCCGCTAAGCCGTTCTGACGTGATTGAGTAACAAACATCCATCCATCTAAACTTTCGCATTTATAATATAATATTAGTATAGATTAGGAAAAATTATAATATAAAAATTGATGTAACTTTTGAAATTTTAAAATTCAATTAATAAATAAATACCTAGTTAAATTGATGATAAAATTCGCTTTTTTTTCTAAGTAGACACACCATAGAATCGTGCCCATATAAGTTCACCTGAGATACCTGATACAACAATTAAGATATGCGTGTTAATAATATTATTGTCTAATTTATGCGAGCATAATATTCGCAAGTAGTACTATTTATGGTGATACCTACTGTAGGTATTAGCTTTAGTGGGCAGGTAGGTATCGGATTCCACTCTATTTGTAATACTTTGAGCTTTTCAATCTAGACAAATGATTAGATAATATTGAAGCCAATATAGTTAATACCAAGTTAAAAGACAAGTTTTGTAACATCTTCCATTATCTTACTAATATTATAAATGCGAAAGTTTGGATGGATGTATGGATGTATTGATGGATGGATGGATGTATGGATGTTTGTTACTCAATTACGCCCCAACGGCTTATCGGATTTGGCTGAAATTTGGCTCAGAGATAGGTTATAGTCTGGAATAGCACATAGGCTACTTTGTATCCCGGAAAATTAAAGAGTTCCCGCGGGAACCAAAAAACCTCAAACCACGCAGACGAAGATTGAGGGCATTCGATATATATAAAAATCAATTGCTATTCGTTTGTCTCGCTAAAACTCGAGAATGGCTTGACCGATTTACATGGAATTTTTTGTGTGTTTGAGTGGGTCCAGGGATGGTTTATATTCATAATTGGACCCGGTAGGTGGCGGTGGTGGTGTAAAGAAAAGGTGGCGGTGCAATCGGATTTAAGGTTCAGGGCAGGACAACGTCTGCCGGACCCGCTAGTACTACTGATTATAATAATATAATATTATAGTTCTACCATAATATATTAACTGATGCCTTGCGCTGAGCATTGAATGTTTTTGATTATTTAAAATTGATTTAAAAAACGTTTAATATTAATTCAAATGCCATTTTAACATTTTAACTTTTTAAGGATACTCTAAGTGAAGTCGTGTAAAAGAATAATTAGTAACCCATTTTTATTTTATAATATACTAGCAGATGCCCGCAACTTCATCCGCGTGAAATAAGTTTTTAAATTCTCACAAGAACTCCCTAATCGACACTCACAATTCACAAATAATGTGGCTTTCTTTTATTACCAAAATTTTCAAAATCGGTTCAGATCCAGAGATTAACCCTACAACGTCACAAATTCACATACTTTATCTCTTTTTCTTCCATTTGACGCTTTGACGCACTAACTTTTCTAGTACGAGGATGAATATTAATATAAAAAGTGCAATGGTTACTTTTCTTTATTATTCATAGGTATTCGTGCTCGTTAATGGCACTAAACCTAGTAAATTTTGGGTTTTCCTATTATAAGGAAAAAACCAATACAAAAACCTGGCATGGGTACAAAAGATTTAACGGTTTTCAAATACTTACTATATTATTGTTCACCGAGCAGAAAATAGAAGAATACATTTGTTTGTATTGTTAAACAAGTAGGTAGGTAGGTAATACAAGGTAGGCTATTTAAACTTAATTTATTAATTACTCAAGTTAGAGTAATTAATAAATTATTAAGTTTAAATAAAGCTACGCGGAAAGGTCAGCCAGCCTATAAAACCTTATTTTTATACTTGATCACCTAACATGTATTAAAAGAACATACATTATTATTCAGCCATACAGAATGCCTTAGACGAGGAATGTCGGTTGAATAGGTAGGTACATTTATATTTATGTAATTGCGTTAAATAATTAATCTTGTCTATGTCTTCTGTGTCAAGGTGAGAGCGCATCTCAGCAAATCTGTATTTCATTTTCTTGACATAAAGAACACCGACATAGCAACATCCATTTTTAACAATATTATTATGATTTAAATTGATATCTACTTTATAACATGAAGCCTTTTTGTAGCTATAGAGTCATTAGGGGTAAAAGCACGCACTTTTCTCTTTAAGGCTTTATTTAGCCGAAACTATTAAGATGGCAGACACAAATTTATAGTACATTTGTAGCACGTTTATCAGGCTTCTAATTGATATAAAGTTCATTAAGATAACTATCAAGATTCTTTGATTATAAAGCAAACAGATGAAATGATCAGACTGCGTAATTTTACCCCGGCATAGGGGTAAAAGTACGCAATCGTAAGGGTAATAGTTCGCGTGTAGGATAAAAGTACAATATTCAGGATTCGTACCTTTAGTTAGGTAATAATAAAAATATAGTATTAAAAAAAAGATTTATGTAGAAAAATCAGTACACAATTAAAATAATTCAGATATAATCAACGAAATAAACTTATAATACTTCTAAAAGAACATAAACTAAGATATCTAGCACTTTGCCATTGGTAAAGTCAAAAGTCATAATTATAGATATTGCAATTCACTTATGTTTTAAGGAGATCAAAGGCATGTTATTTATGTTTAGGCTTCGGCCGTGGCTAGTTACCACCCTACCGGCAAAGACGTGCCGCCAAGCGATTTAGCGTTCCGGTACGATGCCGTGTAGAAACCAAAGGGGTACCTAAGGGTTTAATATAACCGCCATGCCCCTAACAGGTTAGCCCGCTACCATCTTAGACTGCATCATCACTTACCATCAGGTGAGATTGCAGTCAAGGGCTAGCTTGTAGTGGATAAAAAATAAAAATAAAACTTTTTTTTCTTCCGAAACTAGAGATATTCCTGGTGTCTTTTTTACATAATTTAGAGGCATTATTTCGCAATCTGAAACAAAAAATATATAAGTACTTACATTTATATCATACAGTATAAGTGGGTATACATTATTAATTGTAGAACTACCTATTTGGTTAAAGTTTTGTAGATGGGGTAAAAGTACGGGGGTAATAGTACGCGTACTATTACCCCCGTACTTTTACCCCATTTGGCTGGTAACAAAAACAAAGAGCAATAGTAAAAATTTCAATAATGCTAGGTTAGTATGTAAGTTTGAAATAAATTGTTTAATAATTATACAAAAACAAGAAAAAAAGCTTAGCTTGATAACCACATAAGATTGAGTGTCACCAACTTTTCCGTAGAACACAAAAATACGAATTTTTACCTTAATTTAACTTATTGAGTCATAATTCGCGGCATACCGCACGCACTGCTCTCCAAGTGGTGACACATAATGGTGGCCCAAGCGCGCGTTCTCCCGTCGACCAAGCTCCCCCGCCCGCATACCCTTCACTGAAAAATCGGCATTGCGAACTTTTGCCCACTGCGGACTTTTACCCCGAATAACTCTACCTATAATAATAACGCATGAATGGGTTACCTAGTAACATATTATATTATAATGTAATATGCATTATTCCTAAATTTATGATTATTTATTTCAAATTAACCGTCATAAAAATAACAAATCTAATTTTTAGAATCCTGAATTTATGCTAACATGGAAGTGTGCTAACTTGGTGCTAACCTTAACGACTTTTCTTAGCGCCATCTAGTAACTAGTTAGCATACCACGTAGCAAATTATGAAACCCATACCTCTACGTTTATTTTGTAAGTTACGCCATCTAGCGTTGAGTAGTAGAAGCATTAGTTCCAAAACTTACCACTTTGTCTTAGGCGGCGTTGTCGACGCATTCTCACGGATAAACTCTCCCAATCGTCATCCATGTTTGGCTGGCCCTCCTTTTCAACTAAAACAATTTACTTTCATGTAACTATTATTTTCTTTTTATATTACTGAAAAATACATCTAAAAATAAATGTAATTTTTACCTTCCTCAGTTCTGGTCCTTGAGTGTACTTGGGTTGCAACTCGAAGCCCTCCCGCCATGAGGTCGGTGGACTTTTCTAGATCAACCCTTTTTCGTCGCTCTGTGCCTCCCGTTTCTTCTACTAGACTTGCGTCGCTTGCTAACGATTTCGCCTGGTGATAAAAAATAATATTAAAGACTAGCACAGATCACTTCTGTTATAATAAGTAATCTATACTTATCTAATAATATTATAAAGAGGTAAAGTTTGTGAGTTTGTGACCTTGTAGGGGGTAGGTCTCTGGACCTACTGAACCGATTTTGAAAATTCTGGTAAGTACCAATAGAAAGCCACATTATTTGTGAGTGTCATAGGCATAGGCATAGTGTCATATAAATTAACCCGAAAAATTAGGGAGTTCCCTAGGGAATTTATAAACTTATTTCACGCGGACGAAGTTGCGGGCATCTGCTAGTAATATATAAAAAAGGTAAATGACTGTTTTATTAATTTTATTTATTAAATCTAAACAAACCTCGTCTTTAGACAGTTCTTCGTCACAGAGTTGTTCTTGCTCCTTAGTGTGACGCGTCTCAGTTACAATCGTACCGTCCGGCCGCAAGGCTCGTAACTCCTCCTGAAAATAATAACAGCATTAATCCAAAAACTAATAATTAAATCCGTCTAATAGATAATGAAAATAGCAGAACAGGATCTCCAAAAATCTGTCTTTTTAATATTCTGTTCTTTGGACATAAAACTACTTTCATTTGGGTAACCAATAACCACTAAAATAGGCACATTTAATTTTTGTAACGACTGCGTAGCTAAAGTAGTTTATCATGTAAATTTTGCATCATCAGATAATCTAAGAATGCTATTACCACTTATTAATACGTAATTTGCCTTCGGCGGTGTTCCCATGGAATTATGAACGGTTAAATAACTATTCAAGGCGTGGATTATCAAATCCCTTAAAAAGCAATGGTGGCCCCCCGGAGCTGCAACTTTCACGAGCAGTGGTTATTTGAATCCCAGTTTTCTATGTAAGTGTTTACCATTTGAGAGCTCAAAACGTATTTTCTAACTGTTTACATGGAGTTCATACATGCCTTTTGACATGCAGGCATGTCACATACACTTATCTGACCCAGTGGCCATACTTGGAACTAATTTTTATTAATGTTTTTATTTTATTGTTCATAGATACTAGCGACGCAGTCACGGGGTCAGTCAAGTTTGTCGGACCGTTTAACAAACGTTATGATTACGATCTTCTTAAAAAATCAGGCGGCAGATCAATTAAACCTGCTCTGTCTGTCATGACTTGCAGTCTAAGATCCTTAAGATCCTTAACCACGACCTTCACCTTTTTATTTTTATTTAATAATAGATAAATACACCTAAAATAGGTTGCCCATCAAAATCCTGTCCAGGCTATTTTTAAATTAATTAATTTTAATTAATTTTTTTGTCAAGTTTATTGTAGCCAATGCTATACCATCGCGTTTATTATAATATTACCTATATTTTGATATAGAATAACTCAAGCGGTTCCGATCCGTTAATTTATCTATGGACTATGGTAACAATTACCTTAGTTACATATTGCTATCGAATGAGATCACAGCTAAGTGTGCAACTGTATTAAACTGGAAAAGGTAAATATAATGCACACCGTATCATCAGTAGTCACTGTTGTATTGTAAGCGACTGTGTCCTTCACGAGTTTGGGGCCGCGCGGCACCAGCGCCAGCTGCTGTTCCGTCTGCACCTTCAAAGCATCTCGGATGTCCTCCTCCTTCGTCTCGTTCACTGCTGTTATAAGAGCCTGAAACAAAGAGTGAACATTATTAGCGAAACTGTATTAAACTGACTCCCTCAAACTCAAACTTGAAGTAGAACAAAGTTTGAATCGCTCATTTTCACCAGTCTTCCATTTTAGTTAATAATTATTGCAGATTTAAGGCTCGAGATATATGTAATTCCTACGTATCTTCGAACTAAAGGTCAGTTCTTCGGGCCATAGAAACTCTCACATTTGGAATGTTGCTTTTACCGGATAGTGGATAATTATTATTCATATTCATTATTCTAACCCTTAACCCTTAGATTATAAATCGAAGATTTTTTATACATAACCTTATTTTCCAATAATAATAAAAAACCAAGACGTCAAACTAACATTAATCATATCATGTCATTATTCCAAAAGTTAAGTAGGCCAATAATGACTGATAATAAATTTTATAAGAACGCTGCAAAATACTGGGCTAATATACCGGCTACAATAGATGGAGTACTCGGAGGCTACGGTCATATCACGGACGTTGACATCGATGGATCAAAACGATTTCTTAGCCACATACTATCATTAGATAATAATGATCCACCGGGCACTAAACTGGCCTTGGACTGCGGTGCAGGTATCGGAAGAGTGAGCAAAAACCTTTTAATGCCTTATTTTGAGAAGGTTGATTTAGTGGAACAAGACGAAAAGTTCATTAACACAGCAAAAAAAATAATCGGTTCCAACAATGCTAAATTAGGAACACTGTACCAAATTGGGCTTCAGGATTTCAAACCGCAAAAGGAATATGATGTCATTTGGTGCCAGTGGGTACTTGGGCACTTAGACGATTACGATTTAATTTCCTTTCTAGAAAGATGTTGTAAAGCTTTAGCAAAAAATGGAGTTATTGTCATTAAAGAGAATATGGCCTCCACGGAAGAAATAGAGTACGATAAAGATGATTCGTCAGTGACACGTCCATATGCATTAATGGAACAAATTTTCAAAGAAGTAAACCTTCGGGTAATAAAGTCTGACCTCCAAAATGGTTTTCCCGAAGGAATTTATCCTGTTCACATGTTTGCTCTTGTGCCCAATAATAGGCAAGATATCCTTAGGACCTTATAGTTCACTCTGACGATACAATTAATTATATTACCATAATTTATTGTTATTATCTTTAATATCTTCGACCATTCACACTAACTAATGTTATGATTGCAAAAGAGTATCTTTTTGTCTATCTGTTTCATCTATTCAACCTATTTTGACCAAATTTGGTACAGACATAAGTCACGCATAGCCTGCATTAATGCCGATAAACGGCATAGCCTTTTTATCCCGGAAAATCAAATAATTTGGAAAAGCCTAAATCCACGCGGATGAAGTCGCGGGCATCACCTATAATTCAAGAATCATATATTAGTCTAGTAATTATATGGCCGATACTACAAGATCGTATAATAACTCATTTAACTAAAAAGTACCTCAAGAGAAACAGGAAAAACAGATTAACAGCCGTTCATCCTGATTATCCTTATTCTGTTAGAAGCTTACGTGCATCAATCTTGTGATTAGGTCTAACTTAACGGGTTACAGGAATGTTCTCTATATCACATTCTGAATGGAGCTTATCTCTGATAAAGTGCCTCGTGGGCAGAATTCGTGATTGTGCTGTTAATTTTGGATCTGGGACGTGCCAGCAGTTGTGATATTCGCCAGAGCATTCACCGTTTTAGTTGCGAAATTCTTGCAAAAGGAGCGGCACCCGCACCCGCGGCTTTGTGGAATTAAATTTACGTTTTTGCCGACTGTCTGGGCTTATTTCTCGGGAATGATCATTTTGGTCAATCATCCTATATGTATTTTTAAGTCGTTAGGCTTATACAAAGGTAAAATGATCATGAAGAAAGCTTCATCCTGGGCAATATTGAGGGATAATATTAAGGTATATTGTAGGGTTAGTTAGTTGCGTATGAATACAGTACCAACATCGAAAATAAAGTAAACTTGACCAGATAGCTTAGAGAGAGCCAAATTGAAACGTAATATTTTTTTCTAAACATTGATTACAATGAGATCATCATGGCCAAAGAAAGAAGAGAACAATAGTGATCGATATCGCATCGTTCCAGCATTAGGACATCAATCCATCTCGGATAGCAAATTGACGGTTACATTTACATTCCTAAATTAATGCTTTTGAATCCGTAATATAAATTTTATTAAGTACAAAATGTCGATGATTAAAACCGTACAATAATTGACTGTTATTAAATTTAAATAGCGTACATTATGTTATTACAAGAATCGTCTACACAATATTATACTTAGCCGTTAAAATGAATAAATGTTTTTAGATTGTGAGTCAATTTAGTTACTTTTTATCTTTAGATAATTTACGAGTAGATAAACACTATTTTAACCTTTATTAACAGTCTTTGAAGTAATTTAATGCTTTTAATGAGGGCATTGGCCTGCGAGTGTAGAATAATTGCATCAAATTCGCGGCCATCCATTATGATGTAATAGCACGTCATGCTATACAACTGTAATTACTTCTCAGCAGAAATAATGAATGAATGTTTTCAAATAAATCATCTTACACCTAATCATTTATGATAACATGTGCGTTCTTTTGATAGTACCAATCTAGCATTTCGTTGTACGATCCAGATTTAGTGAGGTATCATTTTAACGCAAAAAAACTCGCTCTAACTTTCGATAAATAATCAGTTATGTTGAGGAAAAGCTTAGAACATTTTCACAGAATTTTAATTTCAGAGGCAAAAAGTATCTTGGAGCTAGAAGAAATCGGCATGCCTGTAAGTTCCCCATAACAATTAAGTAATTCGTATAACGTATTCGCAAAACATCCCCCTGTTCTTAGATGTGTACTTATCAATTCTGCTAATCTACAGTTGGTCAACGTTGTGGACTCAATTCGCTCAGCAATGGGCTTATAATGTGTTGGTAAGATGATAATGGTAATGGATATTGTGGCTTTGTAGTATTTTACGCGTAGTCAATGTTACAGGAGGTATTTGCGCGACAATAAATTACCTAATAAAGTCTTTTACCGTATCCAAAATACTTTGTACCTTTGCCGATTCTAAATTCTCAAGTGCAGTAGAATGACATAGAAAACGAAAATCAACATAAATCGTGTTCCTTGGTCTGTTAAGGTCGTGGCTTAAATACTTACAATGGCATTTAAAGTTGCATCACCTAATGAGTGCGGCTAAAGTATATCAGAGTTTTCCGCTTAGATTTATGCTAAGATCATAAAGGACTCATTGTATTACTTTTTAAAAAAAAGTTCATTTTTCTTACCACATTATTTTAGCACGTAAAAGGTTGGAGCCTTCTTTTAAGGGTTAAATGACCCCTGTGTCAGAAGACTCCGCTCTTCCATAACAATAATAAAAAATAAAAATAAACAATATGTGGGTACAATGCAAAGATTAAAAAATAAGCTTTTAATAACGGACAGCAGATGGATATAAAACATAATCATATTTAAAACAATGTAGTTAGGAACCATAGAGAATGAGGTGTTGTTGTAAGGTTCCAGTGTAAATTTCCTTATAAATAATTTTCTGTAAAGAAAAGCAATTCAGTTATACCCATCAGATTTTCTTTGTGCTTACCACCTTTATCATCCTTTTGTTCCAAATTCAAAAAATAATTTTGCATTCCAAATACAACGCTAGAAGGTCAAGGACTCTGCCATGCATTTTGACCACAATAAGTACCTACCTAATTTGTATTTAGCTTTGGTAATAGCTGTTAATATATTTAGCGAATTTCCTGTCATTGTAGCATTTAGAAAGTTCATGGTTTACATCGGGTCAAGTGAAACTTTATGACAAATTGTTTTACTAAAACAATGCTCGCAAAATACGTTCACGGGTATTGTTTGTTTTAATTATAGTGTAGAATAAGGTGTAAAACTTATCAATTTGCACGCTCAATCATGTTAAAAAATAAAAATAGTTATTAGCGTCACTGTTCCGTAGTAAGAAAATTCTTTTTAAAGATTTGAGGAACAGAAACTGTATGAAAATCTTGCTGAGGTGTCTAAACCCCAAAGAGAGTTGAAGCACAAATAATCATACTAATATTATTATAAATGCGAAAGTGTGTTTGTTTGTTGGTTTGTTGGTTCATTGGTTTTTTGGTTTGTTGGTTTGTCCTTCAATGACGCCGCAACGGAGCAACGGATCGACGTGATTTTTGGCATGGGTATAGTTGAGGACCTGGAGAGTGACATAGGCTTTTTATCCCGGAAAATTTAGGAATTCCCGCGGGAATAAAAAAAACTTAAACCACGCGGACGAAGTCGCGGGCATCCGCTATTAATTTATAGAAGTACTATCTAGTTAAAGTACGCGCGCGAGTTGCCGACAGGCCCCGACTGCGTAGTCGGGGCCTGAGGTGCCATAAGCTCTGCATTCAACTCGCGCGAAATAGAGTAACGTTAGCAAGGCTATCGTGAATGATTGTGTAGATTTAATAATTTCATTTTCATTGTATTATAATATACTAGTGGTTCGCCCCGAACCACTAGTATATTATAATACAATATTATCTATCTATTGACCATCCATCTATTGACATAAATGTGAAGTTCTGTTAAAAATACTGAAGCTCATTAAAAATTAAATAATTCCGTTTCCTTACAATATTTATCTAATTTTAGTATTTGTTGTTCAAGTACAGGATATAATTGAAATAATTGATCAAGTTTCAGGCTCATCCTTTCAGAAAATTTAGAGTTCTGAGGTCATCTTTGGACGTTAGAAAATCACCACTTTGAAAGCCCCCCATTTCGTCAATTTTGGGGGAAAAATTAAAAAAAAATATTTTTGGACTCTATTCCTAATTATCTTTAAAATGATATACCGCAACCCTATGTAACTTTATAAAAAATATTTTACTTCGCATTCCCTTCTATGAGAGCCCCCCTGAAATAAAGATTTTTATTATTTTTTAAGCCATATTCGGCGGGAGGCCATTGGTTTACATATTATATTTAAAGCTGAAGTAATTGCGTTCAGTAATTCAGAAGTTATAATGCTCTGACAGACGGACGGACGGACGGACGGACAAGTGCCAATTCACCCAAGTAGACTCAGAGACCTTCGCTTCGCTCGGTCAATTAATGTTAATTGTATGTTGAGAATAAAATGAGTGCTAAAAGATTATAATTATTATTTTCAGAAGATAAGGACGAGTTAAAATATTCATATAAAACTGAAATAAAGTGCCGACAAGTTGGAAATAGTGATTGATAAACAAATTATTATTGTTGGCCCTAACCCTTCATTATAAGAAAAAGACAATAACAGTATTCCTTAGTTAGCGCCACGGAAATGTCACATTACGTTATTTAACCTTCGCGCTGTGAGCTCACGAGATGAAAAACGCAGGCGCGCGGGGGTGAAATCGAGCAAGCGCATGTCGCAAAAAATGCATGAAATATTTTGTAAAAAAATTAATATTTACTTTTCAATACAAATGAATCTGACAATGTGTTTGATTTAGTAATATGAATTTTATCTTATATTTACAGAGCTAATTATTTGTTTCAATAAGGAGAAAAATTGCTTTAAAAGGTAAATTAAGAGGTATGTTTAAAATAAATTTCAATGCAGAGAATTTTTTTAAATTGTGTTTTGAGATGCGTCAATGGCTGCTCAAAGGTCTTGAAAACAGCACAATATTTTTACAAGCATACATTATGTCACCGTTTGATGGATACACTGCTTTTAAAAACTCCCTTTTACGCTACACAGGGCCTTAATTCTGTATATTTCATGCAAATGTTTACCTAAAATAATCTACGTGCTTTATTTTTAGAAATCATGTATCCATACTAATATTATAAATGCGAAAGTGTGTCTGTCTGTCTGCTACGCTCTCACGACCCATTCTTTCAACTGATTTTGATGAAATTTGGTATAGAAGTAGATTGTATCCCGGGGAAGGACATAGGCATTCATTTTTTCCCGGAAAATAAAGGAGTTCCCGCGGGAATAAAAAAACTTATACCACGCGGACGAAGTCGCGGGCATCATCTAGTACATAATAAATCTGTAATGACTGATTAATATTATTCACGCGACTTTTGACGCTACACGAAATTTCTGCCGCGCATTTCAGTTCTAAAAGGTACTAGATACTAATAGCATCTAGTTATAATATTATGGTGTTGGTATGTAACATCAACGAATCCTAAGAATGGATTTTATCAGCTCTCAAATCATGTTTATTACATGTTTAATTTATACATAACTTTTTTAGCAGAAGTAAAAGTAATGTCAAAGTATTCCGTTGAACCGGTTGTCACATAAGTAGGTACCTAGTGTGCTCGCACATAATATTTTACCGAATTCTTCAGAGCAGACGGCCTTTTAGTATTTTTATGATATCAGATTAAAATGGATGGGAAACTGTCGAATTTTCAGAATAGTTCAAATCTGTTCTTCTTTCAAGAGATGAAATTTTGGTAGAAGAAATTAAAATTAAAAATGCAGACACTTTAAACACAAAGCTTTAATCTATAGGTGAGTTTCAATGCGTTATAGGTATTACATCATACGGCACGGAAACGATAGCTTATGGGCTTATAGAAGACAAGACAGCACGAAACCGTTCACCAACATGATGGTTAGGATCTGTGTGACTGGAATCTCGTCAAGACAGTTATTATTTGTTTTTCACTCCAAAAAGTCACATAACATGTCATCAAGGATACTTATTACGTAAGGATAATATTGCAATAAACAGTTCTCGTTCAATACATTATGATAATATCCTGACAGTAGATAAGATTAACACCTACCAATAAACTGGGAAGCATTTCATTCTAAGATTCAAAACGTAAATGGAAATTGATTGAACCTTACAACATTCAGTACCTATTACTGTAAGTAATTTATTTCTGAGGCTATAGAATGCGATATTATTTGAATAATTGTCTTTATTCATGAGGATTGCAAGAGATACTGTGATAAGTATTAAGTAGACGTGAAAATATTATCCGATTCAACGTAATTCACTCATAATTTTGTGTTATTGTTCAATAATATTACGATGTTTATAATGCAGCTACAATTTTACTATTGCAGCATTGTGACAATAAAACTTATGTTTAAGTTTATAATAGATCTCAGATATTCTTGAAACTGATCTCCAATTCAAGTGATTACTAGACCCTAGAGAAAGCAAAAACTTTTTCTAAATTTTAAAAATAGGATTCCAATCTGACATAATTTTATTTCTTAAACTTGACGAATATCAGTTCAGTATTCACTCTTGCGTTGAAGTTACATGAGGCATATGTGGCAGGACACACGGAAAGGTTTTCTAAACCAAGGTTCATATCAGAAACGTTGAGCAAAAATATGTCGTACGAGTAGATTAGTCGTCGACCACATAAGGATGCCAACGCTCTCGGTTTCTCGCTGTTCTGTGATAGAACGGTGAAGGAGGAACAAGTTGTAGTTCCTACCAGGATACACCAACACAACAGAGAGCTATTTTTTTCTAAACTAGTTACTTCGTGGCAATCACAGACTTGTTTCTTGATAAACATTTAACTGTCCCAACTACACAACTTAATTTAACTACTTCAAGTAACAAGACATTTCACATAAGCAAGTCCTGAGCTCCTGATTCTAGTAGCTTTGTCAAGTAAGCAACTGGTGTTTGTCAAAGGCAGCTACTAAGTGGATAGTCGTGTGCTCCCCAACCGAGCGGTATATTGCCTTAAGCTTTATGTATTCGCTGTAACAATATTATGTTTAAGTGTGTCTTACTATAATTTCACAAGGATGAACTTTATAATCGGTAAGGTAAAGCCAGCAAGTAATTTTGTATGCTCTTTTTCTCTCTTTGCTGATTACAATTAACAAATTATATTGCAATGTATTAATATTCCCATTTAAATTATTAATTTATGTGATATTTTTTAGGAATGTATATTTGCATGCCAGAAATAGTGATTACATTGGAACTCAATATATTATTATAAATATCACTAAATATCATAGAATATCACCGACTGTATATTGTGTATTCATGCAAATAAAGGATTGTTTGAAAAAAGATAGTGACCACGAATTTACAATAACGGCAACTCCTAAAATTTCAATCACACGAAGAAATTACATAAGTATCGATTCACAACTATAGAGTAACCATAACCTAAGATCTTAATTTAAGGCGTATGTGACTTTATGCCTTCTGTAAATTAACTCAAAAAATATAAATTATAAGAAAATAGTTAAGTAATTGAGATTGAGTGAAATCGTGCTTTATTAAAATAAGAACTGGCTTTCACGACATTCAAAAATTAATGGAGTTTCGATTCGGATGTTATAAAACATGCAATATGCTAACTTGTCAAATGTTATTGGACAAACTCGTTGAACAAGTATTTCCAAGACGATTTATATGGCGGGAAGAAAAGCTAGACGTAGAGTAATTGCTGAATTCCCAAGAAAATTTTATCTAGTGTTTCATCTCCGCAGATGTCGCTAGAAAGCCCGTGAAGCTGCGACACTGTGATCCATTAGATAGCAGAGGTCACATCAATTGTAATTTGTATGCAGCCCACGTAAACATTGTCGTATAAAATACTTACCTATATATTTTAATATTATGTTAATTATCATACTGTGCAGAAAAAAGTAAAAACTGAATGCGAATGAAACCCTGAATTGAAAGCAACCAACCATGGTAGGTTAAAAGCAAGTAGCAACCAACTAAAATGAATAATCTATATATATAAAAATAAAACCCGTTTTCCTTGGTCACGGCATCACGCATGAATGGCTGGACCGATTTCACTAATTCTTTTTTTGTTGTATTTGTTATTATTAGGAGAAGGTTCTTACGGAAAAAAATATTAAGAAAATCTCTCAGAAATATTGAAAAATATACATTTAATTTTGCATACTAAGGCGGTACGAAGTTCGCCGGGTCAGCTAGTGCCTTAATAAAATAAATTCCCGATTAAGAACCTTAACAAGAAAGGTTTAATGGAATTTTATCGTATAAACTATGTTGTTGATTCTTCGTTAAATGAAATGTTAAACTGATGTTATATTTACATGTAATTTAGTTGGTAGTTCAAGTAAAAATAAAATGAAATACGTACCTATTCCATTTAATATTTCGAACTTCACTCCTGATTTATAAATTTTCATTCACCAGACCAACGTTGTTAAAATATCAATATACTGCATTTTTAATTCAAATATGTAAGAATGTAGAGCTTCTGAAGCACTGCAGTATTCCCGGTACGACAAATTCAAAGAAGCTTATTTTAAATTACACAATTATACGCACGCAATACCTTATACTCCTTACAGGCACATTTACCGGTATTTTCGCTAGCCATGAATGAAATTCCGAATGCTATCTCCTGCGTGGGTCGTAGACCAGTCGTTAGATAAACGAACGTCTCATTAATACCTCTCTTCCTTAATGGTGTACTGCGAAACGGGGAGCCATTTGTTAGGACTAATTTTGCAATATTCCATAGCCCCATACATATTAATTATTATTGTATTCGTGTTTAAGCGTATACCTATCACATACAAGTTTCTATTACCTTCATGCACATATCTTTTACTTGCACATACGCTACCTACACACTTCAATATTCTTTTGTAAATTAACTAAGTCTATATTATAAAAATTCTGCCCCCGTTATCACGGGAAGTAGGTACATTTACATTTTATTTTATTTGGACACCCAAAAATTGTAGGTAGCGTCCAAAAATTACCTACTCAGAAATATGTACGTCTACACAGAAACACATTATTATTAAAATGTGCAACTTATAAAGACGTCACATTTGAAATAAAGTTGCAAAAGAATATTGTTTGCGTTAAAAATTTACACCAAAAAAAACTATGTAGGATGGTTAAAAGCCTAAAAGGATTGTCAATTTGCTCTATTATAGAATTTATTCATACATCTATTACTACAATGTATAACCAAATAGATACTTATTACAACGAATGAATTAATATATGAATGCAATGCAATAATGAAAGTTATACCTAATTGTATCACACATATTAATACATGATTTCCGACATGTTACGAATTACGAAGACACATGATACAGTGAAGTATTGGCTAAGCTGCTTATTGGAACATAACCCAACAATCTCTATTCAACATAACGACCGACCTTCGATAGGTATCTATTAGTTGTAGGTGCAGGTTACAATACGCAACAGGTGTAGGTATCCTATGATTTTAAACTCAATTTATTTTAAAAACCATGTAGGACATACAGGTGTGTCTTATGTTACGTCATGTTTTGACTCTAACACCGGTTCAGAAAGCACAACAAACAATTTCGTAACAATTTAACAATTTAATTTAACAGGTGATTTTTGTTGGTGGGAACTTCGAATTTTTAACTAATTTATTTCGATAACGTAGGTAGGTACGTGCCATAAAGTGTACCTAACGCCTCTTATTAACGCCTAAAGTTTTTCTATACGTATCCTAATATAAATAATATTATTTTAAAGAAGTAAAGTTTGTGAGTTTGTGAGGTTGTAGTTACAGATTTACTGAACCGATTTTGAAAATTCAGGCACCAATAGAAAGCCAAATTTTTGTGAGTGTCATAGGCTACATATTAACCCGAAAAGTTCCCGAGGGAATTTAAAAAACTTATTTCACACGGACGAAGTCGCGGGCATCTGCTAGTATTATCATAATAAAGTAAAGTTCCATACCTGTAAGAAATAGGAGTCTTACCTACTGACGATTTCAGCATACTTGCTATAAACGAAAACTGCATTTTTAACGTTCTGTTTACACTACCTTGAACTTTAGCTAGTACTTCCACATTAGTATTACTTGTACTACTGTAAATCATTTCAATATTGTTTATCTACTTATAGTTTTTTAATGGAACAAGGGAGAGTATAATAATGGCCTGTATGATAATTTATAACAATTGTACACCAGCCTTGAGAGGCCAGCCGTCTGACCTTTTCATTACCTGGTTCATTTAAAAATCGTCAAGAGCAAGATGAACTCGAATATTCGAAAAGTTCCGTATAGTTACTATTCGATTCGATTTCGACCATTTTCTTTCCAAATGAACTTGGCTCATTGGAAAGTTATGAAGTTGCAAAATACCTTACTATAGTACGAATTTTTCCTTGTGCCTCACTGATATTTCAACTTTGAAGAATTGCAAAAAAGTTTGTCGTACAATTGGATTTTTACTAAGTTGAAATAGTATAGCTTTAATTCAAAGCCTTTCTAATCCGGTAAATACGCTGCACGTATAGAGACACAAAAAATAAATTGATATTATTGTCAGTAGATAGGTATAATTGACCAGATCAACGGTTTTTAACAATCCATACTAATATTATAAATGCGAAAGTGTGTATGTCTGTCTGCTACGCTTCACGGTCCATATGTTCCAACTTTGATGAAATTTGGTACAGGGATAGAATATGTCCTGGAGAAGAGCATAGAATACTTTTTATCCCGGAAATTTAAACGAGTTCCCGCGGGAATCAAAATAACTTAATCCATGCGGACGAAGTCGCGGGCATCATCTAGTAGGTAAATAAATGATACGGTATCCTAAAACATCTGCATCGCTTAATCGCTGTGTGTATTGGTATTCGGTACTTGCAACTGGTATAATATACCTAAATATTATCATTGCCTAACATTGCCGGTACCTAACATCTGGGAATATTATTAAGCAATGTTTTATTGCGACTGTGGTTGGGCTCACAAACCAACCTGCATTTCGGCCTTGAGAAATCCATTCCGTAGTAGAAACGCCCTTTCTCGATGGTTTCAGAGCAATAAATCCATAACTAAATATATGCCATGAATAA
Organism: Erebia aethiops; assembly: GCA_923060345.2. NCBI lineage: Eukaryota > Metazoa > Arthropoda > Insecta > Lepidoptera > Nymphalidae > Erebia > Erebia aethiops. Next base: position 9,233,823 of record OV281083.1, on the reverse strand, counting down.
TGATATAGAAAATATATCTTATAAATTGGTAACTATAATACAATCCCTGCGTTTGGAATGAAGGTCCGGAGGAAGAATGACCAATAATTGAAGTAACTCTTGTTACAGTATTGGTTCGCTTAAGTTCCCTAACTTTAGATACATTTTGATACTTGAAAACGAAATTATTTTTAAATGCTACTTTTTACTACTTTCATACTAATCTGCAAATAAAACGCACATGAAGTACCTATTAAAATAATTGATGAAAATCTTTCTAATATTGATCATCAGTCACTCATAACACAAATAGTGTGATATTTTTCAATGTGGAAGTAGAATTAAATGAATTGATTGATTAAAAATATTCCAATATAATAGGTAAAAAGGTACTATTAATAACATTATGCTAGAGGTGATAGACTCATTCAGAGCTATTGCACTATCACAATATGTAAGCCTATTTTGAGTTCATCAATCGTTCTATTACTGTGATTCTATGTCAACAACATTATGTCATTATGATATAATATTTATTTGTACAAATACAACGACATACAGCTACTACTCTATGTTACCTTATTACGTGTTCGTATTACATGCGCTCTTATCATGCTTATGGTATTTTTTTGGGGTCCTACTCCTATACTTTCTGACGTTTTAAAACCTTAGGGCTTCAATTGTCTTATTTTATAAACCCTTCCCTACTATATATCAAAAGGTCATCTGTCTTTATTCTGTGCAACCATCCTAACCTTTATAATAAAGCAAGCTCGTAGCCCTAAACGTTCATATATTTGCTTACATAAGGCTTATACTTAAATTAAAACGACACAAAGCGATCCTCAATAAATAACCTGGTAATGTAGATAAAAGGACAGTTTCGCAACAGACTGCACAAATTTACAAAGTTGAAATTTGATAGCGGATCTTGAAAAGCGTACAAGACTCACACAGCGGGGCTTTAGACTATTTTCGCCTCTATTATATTTCTAACGTTTGAAGACACTTCCGAAGGCCGTAAATAACGCTTATCTTTGTATGAGGCTCTCTTCTTATTAGGTAAGATGACCGTATGAACTTTAAAATAATTGTATAATAATGCCGGGCGGTAATGTATTGATATTGTCATCTCTATTCTCTACGATTGCTTGACATACCTACAGAAACCCTCATGAAATGTAACCACCGTTTCTGAAAGTACAATGAACTTTACATGGTTTAAAAAACAGTTGCGACCTACTATCCATTAGTTAGCACCTACAATACAAGTAAAGCTAACTATGTCATATATTACAAATGTTTTTTTTATGATGTCACCTTCACAAAATAAATTAAACGACAATACAGTCACGACGAAGATTTGGAGCACGTAGCTTGGTCAATGCAATGTGTTCGATAGGATGGTAAGACCCCGTAACTAAGTTTCATTTTATAACGTGACGAAATTATAGGAGATCGTACACACACTGTACATGTATTTTTCACATTGATTTCTTAGAAGTCTATCAGAACCAGTTGTAAACAAGTTACCAGATCAAGATCCGCTATAGTAGTGTAATAAATAAACTCTTGTAAAACTTGAAATAATAGTTACCCTGTTACTTCTAGTTACGGCGCGCCCTGTACAAGTTGATAGTCATTCAAAACACATAATTTCATCGAGAGAAATCAAACTCGGTAACCTAGATAAGTTTCACAGGAAAGAAAATGCTGGGATATCATCCAAGCCCAATAAGTCAAGTAGAAATTACTCGATCGAGCAAGGTAGACCAGTTGTCAGTAATGTCCGCGAAAGTTATTGTAGTCACAGACTTAAGACGAACTAGAAACTGGCTGCTAATAAACGGAAGTAATTTTGAAAAATTTGTTCAAAATAAATTAGCAAAAAAATAAAATAAAAAGCAAGGAAAGAGTGAATAGGCATCTTCTAGGCAAGCGCGTTCCAACCTAGACCTCATCATTGCTTTGCACTAAGCATGATTGTCGTCAAGGGCAAGCCTATCTCACATTTAAAAATTAAAAAAAAAAAAAAAATGCTAGAGGCTGAGTCTACTGATACTCATGTGAAGGCAGTTTAAGGCTTAGGGCTTGAGTAGTAGGTAATATTATTATGTTGAACGCCTACAACGACGGCCGCGCGTTGTTACTATACATACTGTGTATCTACTGCTTCATAGGTGCAGCAAACATCAGATCATACTTAATATTATAAATGCAAAAGTGTGTTTGTATGTTGGTTTGTTGGTTTGTTGGTTTGTCCTTCAATCACGCCGCAACGGAGCAACATAACATAATACGGTACACGGACATAAGGTACTTTTTATCCCGAAAAATTAAGTTCCCGCGGGAATCCAAAAAAACTGAAACCAAGCGGATGAAGTCGCGAACATCAGCTAGTATGTTATAAAAAATACACCATTATAAAAAAACCGACTTTACTTTACTTTTATCAACACTTACTATCAGCTCGCGAGGATTTTTATTCCATCTTTTTCCTTCGATCTGAGTGTGAAGTTGGGAACATAGTTATCACGAGATAGACCTGTCTGTATCACTGTCTGGTTTAATTATATTTTATAAGGGAAATCCCTGTTTTTGCTCGCTAAACCTAACAAATATGGGATTGCCCATTCGAGTTTCTTTTTTTAATTTAATCTCATAAGTACAATAAAACAAATATAATAATCCCCGGCATATTGAAGTAACATGATACCGATTTCATCAACTAGAAGATGAACCGATTTTATGGAATCATAGTTAATAACACTCTAGATCAAGTCTCCTTTCAAACAAAAAAAACTAAATCAAAATCGGTTCATCTGATTGGGAGCTACGATGCCACAAATATATATATAATATAATAGATATTAGATACACAGATACACATGTTAATCTTATAGCAAACCTTTTTACGTTGGAGGTTAAAAAGAAAAGTCTGACGGACTCATCACTGCCCAGCCCTCTTGAATCTAGAAACCTGAATGACAACTCAATCAAATTAACAACTCTTTGATAAAAACACACTTCTAGCTGGAAATTCGTACGAAATTTTTAGTAGTGACGTCATCAAATTTCAACGCACTTTTTTTCTTTAATCTATAGTTTTAAATGGTTATGAGATAGAAAACTAACAGAGAAGATTAAATTTAGGTCTTTTGGAAGACCCTCTATTTAATAATTAATAATAAAAATAATTTACATCCATAATGAGACAAGTAATAAAGCCGGGTTTTAGACAGCAACAGTAGCAAAACTGCGAGCGTTCGTTAGTTGCTACCATAGATTTAGGATTGGTCACAGCTGCGGTTGTAGCGCAGCGTAGAACTATCCATGGTCGCTAAACACACTCGGCGTGTAAAATAAATCTGCAGTCTCAGGGACTGCCGATAGAAGTGAAAACGAATATTTAAATATACCTTATAACTGAGGCATTAAAGTTTAATTACGAATGTAATATATTTATATTTAAGACCTTTTGTCTTCGTATCAACGCGAGCATGTCGGTGTTCGCGAGCATGTCGCTGTTTGCAAGCATGTACGAAGCGATTTGCGTCTTCATTCCTTATTCGCATGGCTAGGGTCTGGAACACTCTACCAAAAACTGTGTTTCCAACCAATTACAATCCGGGTATCTTTAAATCAAGAGTGAATCATCTTCTAGGCAAGCGCGTCCCTCTTAGGCCACATCATCACTTCCCATCAGGTGTGATCGTGGTCAAGCGTAAGCCCATATTGAATTTTAAAAAAAATGTCGGAGCGAGGTTTCGGTGATGGTGTCGGTGACGCGAATCATCAAGTTTACCCCTACCAAAAAGTGCTCAACGCAGCTAAAGAACTGCAAAAATATCGTGAAATACATTATATGCAACGTGTTTTGTATGGATAGCTTTGCTAAAAGAATTCTTGATGAATACTTTAAATTGCTGTGCATTATTACTGATTACTCCGTTCGGAGAAAGATTTCTATTATACTAAGTACACAATAGACGAGATAATGAGGTATCGAGACACGAGTTATGCCTCTTACGGGGCGTAAAAACTCGTGATGCTCTTCACCTTTCCCACTTAGGGTTCATAAAGTAACAATGATAAGTAAATTTTTAAATAAAGTTTAGATTTTATGTTTATGACAAACGGTCTTTTTGTATTTTGTCAATCTATGTACTTAAAATAGAAATACAATAAAGAAAACCAACCATCATAATAATTTTGTTAAAGATTGCTTTTCTTTTTGGTATAACTATGATATAAGAATAATATCTAGTACCCACTATATAGACACAATTTATCTTCCTACTTACACTACCTTTCACTAGGTAGTAGGTACATTAATATTATAATATTCAGCATCATCATCCATCCATCGCCGGCATGAGCACAAGTCTTATCTCAGATTGAGAATGGTTTATAGTCTTATAGGCTTTATAGACCAGACTACTGAGCTGGCCAAGTGCAGGTTAGCAGACTTAACGCAACTTTGATAAAGACATTTTTTTTAATCCACTACAAGCTAGCCCTTGACTGCGATCTCACCTGATGGTAAGTGATGATGCAGTCTAAGATGGTAGCGGGACATGTAGGTTTCCTCACGATGTTTTCCTTTACCTTCATATTTAATTCCTAAGATACGTAACGCCGAAAAGTTCGAAGCCCGGGAGTCGAATCTGAAGTCTAAACACCGCGTCATATATGTCACCGTAAGATTGCAAAAACCGTTAGATTGTAATCTAACTAGCGAAATTGTAAACTGCCGACAGATTACAATTTAACGAATTATTTTTCGGTAGATTGTAATCTGTTAGGTATATTAACCGGTAAAACCTAACAACTAACTACCTGATTATTTATGTCGAACCCTAACCTAACCTACAAGAAAGAGACACGAAAACGTAAATACAATGAATATTTCAAAAATTGACACTGAGAACATTGAACGGTTCACAATCTGTCGACAGTTTACAATTTCGCTAGTTATATAGCTTGCAATCTTACGGTGACATTTATAAAAGAGGTTACACCTTATAAGAAAGATAAGAAACAATAATTTACTGCTACTGGTAGCTATTCTACCGAATCATGTTTCAAACGTAGCCACACTGAATATTAAATCGTCATTCATCAGCCTGAATACCGGCATGTACCTACCAAACAATACCACATCATAATAATTATTATGCGTTGGTCCATACTAATATTATAAAGAGGTAAGTTTAAGAGTAAAGAGTAAAGAGTAAAAGTTTGTGACATTGTAGGGGGTAATATCTGGATCTACCTAGTGAACCGATTTTGAAAATTCTGGTACCAATTGAAAGCCACATTATTTGTGAGTGCCATAGGCTCCATAGTGTCATATTAACCCAAAAAATAGGGAGTTCAAGTAGGAATTTAAAAAACTTGTTTCACGCGGACGAAGTCGCGGGCATCTGCTAGTAGGTATATCATAAAATAAATTAAAAACGATTCGTGCTACTGACCTTCCAAATTCCAATTTACTACTTAATTACAAAGCTATGAATATCTACCAAATCAATATTTTATTAATTCCGTATTGTAACTTTAAATTATTCCATCGATTCTTATAGTTACAAATTAAGTAGGACCGAATCAATATGTAGGTTATGACCACTATAACATTATTCTATTCCAAGAAACATGCTCTTATGGAGAAGATAAGAACTTTTGGTTTGTTAATTTGTCCTTTAATCACGCCACAACGATGCAAAGGATTGACGTGAATTTTTGCGAAGATAAAGACCTAGAAAATGGCATACTTACTTTTATTCCGGATAATGAAAGAGTTCCCGCAGGATTTTCCAAAAAAATCTAAGTCCACACGGATGAAATCAATGAATTTTTTTGAATTGGAATCCAGTAGCAATAGCAATTACTAATACGTCATTGTTTTCAGAGTGGTACAAAATCAGTTTCCTACGTGGGTTTTCGAAATGAAAATCTCGATTTAATCAAATTATATTCATAGGGAACGTCACACTTTCAAGAAAGGCTGGCAGAGATTTATTTTTAGAGATAAGCTTTACCATTGTCCACTTTTTTCTATTAGTTTTAAGGCGATACTTTGTGCAAAAACAATTATAAAATGATGTAGTATCTCGCAAAGAGACGATGATGCGATGATGCCTCTATTATGGCAGCATGTTCAACCACTTCGAAGCTGATAAAGCATTTAAAGATTCAAGACATGTTCGGTGGAGACACAATATATTCCACGAATACAACCTGTTTATGACTACTAAATAAAGTATTGTGTATTGTAAAGTAGGTAGTGACTGTGTGACTGAATTGAGCGGAAAATTTTAGTCTGAATAAATTGTGTACCTTTGACGACCTCCGTGGCGCAGTGTATAGCGCTGTTGTCTTAACGTGCGGAGGTCCCGGGTTCGATCCCCGGCAGGGCCAATTTGGGAATTTATAATAGAGATATATAATATATAAAGACGTGCCGCCAAGCGATTTAGCGTTCCGGTACGATGCCGTGTAGAAACCGAATAGGGGTATGGGTTTAATATAACTGCCATGCCCCTAACAGGTTAGCCCGCTACCATCTTAGACTGCATCATCACTTACCATCAGGAGAGATTGCAGTCAAGGGCTAACTTGTAGTGGATAAAAAAAAACAATAGGTATACCTACCTAAACTTCGTATTCGGGTCGTTTTTAAGACAATTTTAATAATATCGATAAAAAGTAACTAAACCAAAAAAGGGGGATATGTGTAGAGTTGTTAAGAAGCTAAAGATCATACTAATATTATAAATGCGAAAGTGTGTTTGTTTGTTGGTTTGTTGGTTTGTCCTTCAATCACGCCGCAACGGAGCAACTGATCGACGTGATTTTTGGCATGGGTATAGTTGAGGACCTGGAGAGTGACATAGGCTACGTTTTATCCCGAAAAATTAGAGTTCCCGCGGGAACCAAAAAAACTTGAACCACGCCGACGAAGTCGCGGGCATCAGCTAGTTAGGCTATAGATTAACGACCTGTCGCAGTGATGAGCGCTGTTGTCTTAAAAATACAAGCGGGATGTCCCGGGTTCGACCCCCAGCAGAGGCATTTTGAGCATTTGTATTGCTGAATTTTCTCTGGTCTGGTCTGGTGGATGGCTTTGGCTGTGTCTAGTTACCACCTTACCGGTAAAACCGGCTGTGCCGCCAAGTGATTTAGAATTTCAGCAAGATGCCCTGTAGAAACCGATTGAGGTGGATTAATTATATACCATACCCCTAGCAGATAAGCCCGCTCTAATCTTAGACTGCATAATCACTTACCACCAGACGCGATCGCAGTCAAGGGCTAAATGGATAGTGTTAAAAAAGCGCTAACCATAACGCTTCACAACGCTTACCTAACAATTAATAATAATTTTCACTTAACCTTTTCCTTGCGGTCAAACTATTTTTGTAACATGCAGTCGCTAAACACGGACGAGAAAATTTTACCTAGACAATAGGTAGGTGGAGGTACTAGGTAGGTACCTATGTTTGCCCATAAACTGCAATGACTGGGCGTAAAATGATAGAAAGTTCTGCATAAATAGCTCTACGGGTACGAATTTCAAAATTTACACGTCGCATTTTTCGCATTTATGACCAAATAAAATATGAAAATTCAATTTCACCTTATAAATTAACATTTATAATTTTTTGAAGTATACGTGATAAATCTTCTATACGTAATGCAGAATGGAAAAACCTTCATATCGGTGCTGAGCTTTAAATAAGATATTATTTTAGGTTTTGCAAAAAAAAACCCGAGAACTCTTTAATTTTCCGACGAATATTTGCCTACGTCACTCTCCCGGTCTTTGACTTCCGTGCAACTCCCGTTGAACTGTAGATCGATCTTTTGCGACACGTTAACTCATAAAAAAAATTGTAGGTGGCTTCTTTTGTTTTTAAAATATATTTTATTTTCCAATAACTCAAATTTGCAATATACGCACCCAAGTTATAATTAATATTAAATTTGGGTGCGTATTGCTAGTATATTGCTTGCTAGTAGTATCTATTTCATTTCATTTATTATAGAATGAAGTAGGTAGAATGCCGAATTTAGTACTATCATACTATCATAGGTTTACCTAGGTGTTAACGTTTTACAGAAATTTTCATAAAGAAATGTATTTCCATTTCAATTCAACAGTTAGCCCTTGTGAAATAGAAATCAATGAACAATAGATAGAGCTGTTGAATAGATAATGCGTATGCAGACAACTTAACTGTATTGAAGGAAGCACAATTGCGTTAAAGGTCCCGTTAACTGAACCGTGCTATATTGAACCCCGTTATTAAATGCAGTTTCGCATAATAACGTTTTATAATTAAATTTCAGTTTGAACGATATTTTGTATTCAATAAAGCCTGGAGTTATTTGGAACGAGTGATTTCGCAATCATAATGCGTTTAAATAATACAAACCACATTCCATACAGGCAAAAGAGGTTTATTTCAATTTTCAATCACTACGTACTTATCTGTGACAGTACAAAAGAGCATGTCGATATGATTTTTTTTTAATTAGAACATACGCAGTATTATAGTACCTACCTATAATTACTACGCGATATATTTCGAGTTGAGTTTGAGTATGAAATTATACTCTCGTGTTCCGATTAATCATGAATACATTCTAAAGATGTAATAGATAAACTAAAAAGGATTATTTTTACTTTACTGCTGTCTGCTGGTTATAGACAATTGCGGTTTGTCCACGGTTTTCCGCGTTATATTTTAGCACGTTTGCGAGGCGTAGTAAGTGCGTAAGTGAGTAGGTGTTATTGTGTTTTTGGAAAAAAAAGTTCCTACTTAGTAAATTTCAAACCGGTAATCGTATGTGCTACTTAATCACATAATATTTAGAAAGTAGAACTAACTCATTTTGTGATTATAAGGCTTCTTTTATTTACATTATCCAGATACATAGATACTAATCCGAGATATACTGCTAAAAAATGCTAATATGGTGGAATGCTAGTCTATAAAATATGGATAAAAATAGTGCCTACTTTCGAATATAAGTTTTTCTTTTTTTACCTACCTAGTACCTACTGTACGAGATTTAGGTAATTGAATAGTAAATACTTACTACAATATTTACATCGATATTGAAAAACGAATATAGACTATAGTATAGAGTGTGTTATATAATACAAAAGTACCAAGGATACGACAATATTGGTAAAAAAGTGTAACTACTTTAAGTTTTTATTCCTTTAGTACCTACTGTACGAGATTTGAGTAAATATTTACAGTAAAGTAATAAAATTTACATCGATATCGATGAAGAGCAAAAGTTGTACCAAGGATTGCCTGAAGTGATGGCTCCAGCCTATGATCAGTGGCGTGCAGTTCATAGAGGCATAAAAGCACTGCTTACCCAAGTGGAGATACGTCAATGCTCATTTTTTTTATCAAGACAGTAGATAAATAGGTATTCTGACTTACCAATGCCTACCCTAGCTTCAAACCCTGTGCACGCCACTGCCTATGATATTTGTAATAAGTCGTTGGCTCCAGCAATAATAATCATCTCAACCTATAGACTTCCACTGCTGGACGAAGGTACTTACATTTACATTCACGGGTGCAAGATTTATGCATTATTATTTAATTTCTTTGAAATGAATTTTGGGATATTATTAGCATGTTTTTGTTTAATTTTATTCATTAATATGGTTGACACTAGGTAATATAACTTTTTTAAGCAGACTATACCTAGAGGAACAGGTCGAGAAAATCTGTTCACTGTGGGGTTCTGTGTTCAAGTTGTTCTAGCAGTCAAACATTAGTAGCTTGAAAGATAAATATAGCATTATGGTTCATGGACACATAGACAATACTGCAATGAATAAAGCCACAGGTATTTTTATAAGGTTATATAAATTCTACATACTCCCGGTATGACGAAAGCTTTGTTGTAATGCAAACTAGAATTGTCGTTATTGCGTCCTTCTACCATAGATTTAGCAGGTGAAGTGCGCGAGCCCAATACTAAATCTATGCCTTCTACTTGATATTCAATACGTAAGCTGTATTGAGTTCCACGTAAAAATAATCACTTAAAAACTTAACAGTCTCCTTAGACGCTGTGGTCTTAAGTGGAAGCTCAGGGTTTCATTTGCCGACAGGGTAATTTGGCGCTTGGTCTGAGTATGTTACCGTATGGGCCAAGCTGAACCGATGGTATACGGTGCCGCATAGAACACCCATAACCAGTGGCGTGCAGTTCATAGAGGCATAAAAGCAATGCTTACCCAAATGGAAATAAGTCAATGCACATTTTTCATTGTGACAGTCAGTAAATAGGTATTCTGACTAACTAATGCCTACCCTAGCTTCAAACCCTGTGCACGCCACTGCCCATAACTGCCATACTCCTTCCAGGTAACGTGCTACCATATTTGCATCGTCGCTTACCACCAGGAGATCGATGACAAGGCTATGACTTACATATGACTGTATAGTGTGTACTCAAAAGTAGGCGAGAAAGAGGCGATCTCATTGAAACACAAAATACTGAACAACTACTATAACGTCCCAAATATGGAGGAAATATTTGTAACAAAGAGAAACCCCGGTCTAAGAGGACATCATCCAATCCCTTTAATTACTTTGTGAGCAACACAGTGCATATGTGGAACAAACTGCCCGAGGATGTCGTGATAGCAACACCTGTAAATCAGTTCAAGAACAGACTGGATAAGCACTTCGAGACAAAGCACTAGATTTGATATAGGCGCATTAGTGAAAGCCGCCTAGCGTATTAATAATATAATAATATAAGATACAATATATAAGATATTGCGTATTAATTAAGCGTATAAATAATAATAATAATGAATAAAAAAAATATGTAAGTAACTAAGTACTAAAACTTTTCTTTACACAACTTATTTAATTATTGCAAATAGAGAACTAATGAGATGTGATCAACGAATTAGAAATCTGCATACACATAGAAAGTGTATGCAAATAAGATGCTCTAATTAGTAAGGGAGTTCACAAGGAAATCGTACGTGTTTATTCTTTCCTTCCGACTTAATGCTTGCATATATTATTATGTTGGGTCTTACACATCGGTTCATTGATTTACAAATTCATAGCTGGAACTAAGAAACCGAAAGTTTTATATCTAACTAGCTAATTCCCGCGACTTCGTCCGCGTGTATTGAGGTTTTTCGGTTCCCGCGGGAACTCTTTAATTTTCCGGGATAAAAGTATGTGTTATTCCAGACTATAATCTATCTCTGTGCCAAATTTCATCCAGATCCGGTCAGCCGTTGGGGCGTGATTGAGTAACAAACATCCATCTATACATCCAAACATCCATCCATCCAAACTTTCGCATTTATAATATTTATTTGATTAATTAATTAAGTAGGTATAAATGAAATGATCAGTGGTGAATAACCATTTATAACAGTGGGTGGTTTTTTTTTATCCACTACACGTTAGCCCTTGACTGCGATCTCACCTGATGGTGAGATAAAAAGCTTTAACTCTACATTTCTTTCCAATTTTAAACTATGGGTAGCGAAAACTTTTAGGAATAAAGAATTATCCAAATCTTACCTTTAATACGAAGTTAAGTACTGTTTTGATCCATACATCCATAGATATATTATTAATTAATTAACGAAAGTGTGTTTGTTTGTTGGTCTGCCTTTCAAACACGCCGCAACAGAGCAACTAATCGACGTGATTTATCGCATTGTATTTAAGTTCCATAAAAGTCGCAAAGGCTACTTTTTACTAATTCCCCAGGGATTTTTAAAACCACTCGCACGAAATTACGGTTCATCTAGTATTCTAGTATGTTATAGATTCTTCCAAGTATCCGTCTGGACTTCAGACCTCTAGATTTCTTCCTAAAGATACCACAAAAGCATACCACAGTATAGCTTGATTTGTCACAGTCATCATTCTAAGGAGGATTGGAATCCTGATAGTCAGACCCAACCACATTCAATGTTACCGTACACCAACTAATTATGCGACATCGCATTAGATAGATGCACAATGGAGGTGAGCAACCTCAGCACCTTCACATAGACATGGGAATACAAGCGTAGGTAACACGTGAGGAATATCAATGCCTCGTTTCTTGAGAATTTCATTGGTGAATCCTACGATGACATGTGTAGTTTTTGCATTAATGTATAGGCTAGCGCTTACGCTTAAAAATATACGCTCACTTAGAAAGCTATTTCCTATATAAGTGCTCCACTGATTACATGATAATTATTAAAATTACAAGCATAAAAGACCTTCCAACTCTCACTAAAATAATTAATTCGGATATGTAATTGTTATAGAACATCAACATGGTACCCGAAGCATGTAAACAAAACTAATTAACTACATAATTGCAAATAATTATATCGATGTTCTAGTAATACAAATTATTTTATTAATTTATTATTTTTTTTATTATTGCAAGCGGCTGGGTCAGCTTAAAGATGGAAAACCTCGGCCTGTTCTAGTCAAGTTTCGTGACTTGGCTCTCCGGAACAAAGTCTGGTATTCGAAAACTCGCCTTAAAGGTACCGGAGTAACCCTGTCAGAGTTTTTGACGAAAGTGCGGCATGAAGCCTTTCAAGCTGCAAGGCATAAGTTCGGTGTTTCCCGTTGCTGGACCAGAGATGGGTACATAACTGTGCTAAGTACTGACGGTAAACGCCATCGTGTTGACTCAATAGCTGATGTGAAGCGCATTGATTCTAAGTCCAGTGATGTTACAGTGCCGAATGCTGCGTCTTTAACTGCTTCTTCTACTGCTGCAAGTCGCACGAGTCCAGCATGTAGTCAAGCAGGTAGTCAAGCAGGGGCTGTGGCAGGACCATCCGGTGCAGGTGTTTCAGGTTTAAGAAGTGTGAGAGCGCAGGCAAATAAGGCAAGAAAAGATGTAAGAAAGTAGGTGCCTTATTGCTCAATTGTGTTCTGTATCACTCCTTAGTCAGTTGTATGCTGTAGCTTCAGTCCGTTACTGAATAGTGTCCTGGTTTACAATATTACACATTGAAGTAGGTAGGTACTTATTGCTTGGATTGGTGTTTGTTACTTTTACAGAGACACTGGTACTATATTTCTATTTTAGTATGTATGTTATTATATTTTTCCATTACCTATAATTTTACTTATTGTTGATTTGTGGTATTTCTTTACGGTATTTCGAAAATTTTGTTGGTAAACACTTGAAATATAAACAAATCAGAAACAAATTGCACACTGTCATTTGCTGATACTTCTGTCAACTGTCAAGCTGAATCTGTGGTTCGTGTTCTTTCATTAGCTCTGGATTCTTGGTACATTGGTTTATTTGTATGGTGATAGTTATATAACTATTAGCCGTTTTTCATATTAGTTTTGTATAACTCTTTATTTAACACACTTAGGTTTTTTGTGTTTTATTTAGTTGTGCTTAGGATTATAGATGGTTAGTTACATTAAGTTATAAGTAATTTTTGTTAATGCTTATTATCTGTTACATTAAGTTATAAGTAATTTTTGTTAAAGCTTATTATCTGTGTGTGATAATAGGTAGATTGGTATTTAGTATTATTTTTTTTTATGTGATTGCGTACCTACCTACTTACTTATTTATTTGTTAATTTTTATTTTACTTTCTAACAACCTTTATATCATAATATCATTTTTGCTAGGTTTGTGAAGCGAAATTGCGCGCCCTTCCACGGAGCATGGATTTCATAGGTTCGCATATTAGGAACTTTAATTACTATGCTATAATAATGGAGTATTTGGGTGCTTGGCACGCAATTACGTTTTCTTTCATTTTGTGTAGACTTTAGTATGCTTTTAGTAAACTTAGTTTGTGATTAGTGTGTTATACCTTACTTTTGTAATATTTTCATTAAGTGATCTCCGACCAAATTTATACGCTGGTATATAGAAGAGTGCAGTAGTTTAGTTAACAGGAAAGTCTTTGGGTTTTCTTGTTGATATTTATCTTATATTATTATTATTTATTTTATTTAATAGGTTTATTTAAGTATATTTTATTTTTTATAGCATGACTTCAGCTGATAGCATTAACGATATTATTTCTGATTCAGATAACGATGTTTTTCGGACGGATTCGTCTTTGTCTAGTGGCAGCTTCCATAGTGCCGCCATACCACTTAATTCTGCACTGGATAACATATTCTCGGTATTTCCAAAAAATTTTAATATAGCTCATATTAATGCTCAGAGCATTCCTGCTCATTATTCAGATTTTTTGACTTCATTTGACTCCAAAAATATCCATGCTGTTTTAGTTTCGGAGTCATTTCTAAAACCTTCTCTTCCTTCAACTTCCTATAGTTTGCCTGGCTATCATCTCATTAGGAATGATCGAACAGGTAAAGGTGGGGGTGGTGTGGCAATTTACCTGCGAAGTCATATTCCTTTTCGTATTCTAGATAAATCCCCATCTTTGTACTCTGAATCCTCGGAACATTTATTTATTGAGGTGCTATTTGGTCAGAAAAAAGTCCTTCTCGGGGTTTATTACAGCCCATCTCTCCATATCAGTTATTTTGATTCATTTGAAAATTTACTTGAGGAATACTCCTCCTCGGTTGATCATACTATAATTATGGGCGATTTCAATACGTGTATTATCAAAAATGACCATCGGGCGAAGCGTTTGCTGAGAATTATTGATAGCTCAAATCTAGAACTGTTAACAACAAATGCTACCCATTTTTTCCCTAATTGTCTTCCTTCCCAATTAGATCTGATGATAGTTTCTTCCTCTAGCCTTGTGGATGCTCATGGGCAGCTGCCGGCTGATGCATTCTCATACCATGATTTGATATATATGTATTTTAAAATTCGGCCTCCTAAAGTGAAGCCTAGCATTGTTATGCGTCGGAGTTTTCGAAATTTTGATAATGACAAATTCATGGAGGATCTAAATAATATTGATTGGCAAGCTGTTTTTGATGCTCCTACAGCAGATGACAAGCTCAATATTTTTAATACTTTTTTAACTGATTTATTTGATATTCATGCACCTCTTCGACTCATCAAAGTTAAGCACCTTCCTGCTCCATGGCTTACCGATGCTATCAGAGTGCTTATGTCTAAACGGAATGTGGCTAAAGGTAAATATAAGTTGAATCCAACTAATGCTAATCTTGTGAAATACAAGAAATTACGGAATCGCTGTAGCAGGATGTGTCGTGATGCACAGCGTCAGTATATTCATTCGTCAGTTGATCACAATGATTCTGGAAAAACCTGGCGATTCCTTGCATCTTTGGGCATTGGGCGGCAGCGTCAAGTAGTTTCGAACTCTGATGACTTAGATTCTCTTAATAGTAACTTTGCTAGTGCCCGTCCTTTTGATGTGCTCATTAAACAAGGAACGCTTAGTTATCTAAACTCTATTCCTGTGCATAGTGGGCCCGAGTTTCAATTCAGTACTACAACTGCAGTTGAGGTTCGAAAACATGTTCTTGCTATAAAATCTGATGCTATTGGTTGTGATGGGGTAAGCAGGAAGATGATTACTATTGCACTTGATGGTATCATCCCAATTTTATGTCATATTTTTAATTTTTCACTAACCTCTGGTGCGTTTCCTATTGCTTGGACTAAAGCTTATATTATTCCCGTTCCTAAAGTTCAAAATCCTTTAATTCCATCTCATTTTCGACCTATTTCCATCCTCCCTTTCTTATCCAAAGTTCTTGAACGTATTGTGCATCAACAGTTAAGCATCTACCTAACTAGGTATGATATTTTGACTAGTTTTCAATCAGGCTTTCGGCGGGGTCATAGCACAGCAACCGCCCTTATCAAGGTCTGCGATGATATTCGGTACGCGGTTGATAATAAGCTCCTTACAGTAATTGCATTATTAGACTTAAGTAATGCTTTTAATACCGTAGACTTTGATTTGCTCTTGGCAGTCTTAAAGACTGTTAGTTTGTCGCCTACTGTCATCAGCTGGTTTCGGTCTTATCTCTGTAGTCGTCAGCAGTGTGTTCGTGTAGGTGATAAGTTTTCTTCATTTATTTCTCTACAAGCTGGTGTTCCGCAGGGTGGTGTTCTATCTCCTCTTCTCTTCTCCATTTATATCAACTCTGTTACCTCAGTAATTTCTTCTTCTTATCATTTGTATGCGGATGACCTGCAGATTTATGTATCGGCAACCATTGATGATCTGGCAGGTGCTATTGATACTATCAATGCCGATTTAAATAAAATTTGTGCTTGGTGTCGTTCTTATGGTCTTTTGATAAATCCAAATAAGTCTCAGGTGGCTATTATTGGTAGCAATTATTACGTTTCCTTACTTTCCCATAATAGTGTACCGCCTGTTCTCTTAGATGGCACAGTCATATCCATAAGTAGTGTGGTTAAGGATCTTGGCCTTATCTTAGATAATTCTTTGTCTTGGGTTCCACAAGTTACAGAGCTGAGTCGAAAGATATTTGCTGCTCTTGGGTATTTAAGACGGTGGAAACATTTTTTGCCCGTTAAGACTAAAATACTTTTGGCAAACAGTCTTCTTTTACCCATTTTGGACTATGCTGATGTTAGTTATTTGGATTTATCGGAGACCATGCTTAACAAATTGGATAGATTGCAGAATGTATGTATTCGCTATATCTATGGCCTGCGTAAATATGATCATGTGTCTGAGTTTCGGGCTCAGTTGAAGTGGCTGCCAATTCGATCCCGTAGAAATTTACACGCTCTTTCGCTCCTGTACACTATTTTATATCATCCTCAAACGCCACCATATTTGAAAGAGCGATTCACTTTTCTTGGCAGCAAGGACATTCATTTTTATTTGCGGTCAAGGGACGACAACAAGTTAGAAATACCATTGAGTCGAACTGAGGTGTATGCAAATTCTTTTACGGTAAAGGCAGTCAAGTTATGGAATGCGCTGCCAGGTGATATTAGACAGTCAAAATCTTTGAGTATTTTTAAGAATCGTTTGAAAGAATTTTATCTTACTCATATGCTATAAATTATTTATGTATTTGTTTACTTTTTGTTATGTAGATCATATGTCTGAAATATTTATATATATGTATTATGGTTCTATTGGTATATATATTTTAGTATTTTATTTGTGTAATTGTTGATGTAATATTAGAATGTATAGTTTATGTAGTATATTATATGTATTAATGTTGTTGCACTATCCCGCTTCATTGCATTTGCTTCTGTAATTAAAGGTTGTCTGGAGGAGATCACTTTTAGTGATAAGGCCGCCTTTGCGCACTTGTTTTTTCTTTTTGCTTGTTAACTTTTTTTGTTTCTCTTTAATTTTTTGTGTGGCAATAAAGCATTTATCTATCTATCTATCTATCTATTTTGTATAGATACAGTGGTAGTTAATTTTTTTTAATACTTACATCATTAAGACTAAAATCATAAACAGTGAACAGGCATTAATAATTCTCAGGTAAGTGTCGGATTACATGGTAACCGAAGCATGTAAATACCGTGCCAACATCAAAGATCGTACCTACAACGTACATATCTCCTCGCAAATGAGCAATTTTCCAAAGAGTGGGCCCACGCGTTTAAATACTCCTCTCGGCTCTGTCATACCTAGTCGTAAGTGTAAAATCGGAAAAACTAATTTTTTTAAAGCTGTCAGTGTTCGTTTTTTTAAGATTGAAATCATAATGATGAAATTAAACTATAATATTATTTTAATATTATAGTTATATAGAGTGGCATAAAATTTGTATTTAGAATATCCTAGCGAATACGAGCAAAAGACATGAAGTCTGCAGAAGTAGTACAAATTGTAAATGCATTTAGGTACATAGATTTTAATCCGGGCCTATTTTTATTTAAAACACACACCTTTCTGTTTGACCTTTTACACAACCGAGTCGCAGACATCTATGAGTTATGGTTTTTACGTTATTATGTTTATTCCTCGCACTTTCTCTGAGTCTTAAAGCCTGTAGTACAACTTTATAAGCATATGGAAAGCAAATTATATATGAGCCAACTATGCTGTACGATTAAAACCTTCACTCTGATCTGAATGGCCCGGCTGTTTTCATAATTACATTTCCTGCATACATGGTAAATATTATTACACTGAGTTACAGTAATATCCGTTTAATTTTGAACGGTTTTCATCAGTTATCGCAATATTTGTGCGAATACTTGCAGTTTAATTTTAATTTCGTAACCATATAACTTCCTCGTTATGTGTAGTTATTCATATGTAATTGCTTTTTTAAATATTGGAATGTGATTGCAAAATCGTTGGTATTGAATCTTGTGCTATAACTGCAGGGACATTAAATTTCAATCGATTTTTAACGTGACAGATAATTATTGTCTCAAATAAAAATGCCGACAAAATACTTTCGAGTACTACTTATTAAATATGCAAAGAAAAAGTAATTAACCGACAGTGGAATCCGTAACGCTTATTAACGTCGGCAAGGCCGAAAATATTATATTATCGAAATATATATTAAAGCAAAAGGGCTTTAAATTACAAAATAAATAAGAGAAAGTATCTACTAGTAGCCAAGTAAGTATAAGGAATTTTCTAACCGACAACAAGAAAGAAAATAGGTAGTTATTAGGACATTAATTTAGCAGCAGCTCTTCTAGAAATTATACCAATGGACTGAAGCGAGGCCTATAAACAACGCCGCTGCTGGTATATAATCACAAGGGCATTGAGTGCACTTTGAGGCTTCACTTGGACCAATGATTTAACTGGAATGGGTTAGGGTTGACAAAGATTTCAGAGTCGCTGTTTAAGACACGACTAGCAGGGAATCCATACTTAGATAAATGCTGCTTGTTTCGTTTTCATGGCTCAAACGCTGAAGCTTTCCAAATGGTATTTAGAACAGAGATTACTTAAAACCTGGGGACGGACATAGAAATCATCCCGAAAAATTTCTCGCACTTTCACCTTATGACAAAACCCGACAGAATAAAACAAACGGATAGCAGAGAGCCGCTCGAGACCTAGACTTCACTCATATTATATTCCATGAATTTAAAGATAGGCTTGATAGGTAATTAAACTAAAAGTCCAATTAAAGCGAACTCAGACAAGCCCATACAAAGGTCGGATGGCACATACTCGCAAGGCCACTGAGCGCACACTTACAATCTACTTGGGCTCACGTTTAAGCTCGACAGGTCAGGGTTGATACTAAACCAGACTTGTGTCGATTTCACCAACTCCGAATAACGTCTAACCTAGGATTAAATTTGAAAAGTTGACAGAATTACTACATAACATCTGTCAAAACATCAATTTTAATCCTAGGTTAAACGTAACGCGGAGTTGGTGAAATTGGCACAGAATTTAACTATCAAATTAACCAGAGGTACGTGCTAAAATTAGTAATTTTAGTTGGGCTTTCAATTATAAGAAGCTGAGTAAAGCGTTATTAATTGCGATATTTATTTCAACTTGGAAAATAACTTGTTATATTTTAATCACCTAGGATAAGCCAATGAATTCTATTTGTTTAAATATTTTGTTTATTCTACATAGTAAAAATTACTTGTATGCTTGCTAAAAAAGTACGATAAACAACATTTTTCCTTTTTTGAACACTCTTAATTGAAAAGTATTTTTCTATTGTAGGCCAACTCTTATGATTATATCAAGACTCATCCACTGGTTCGGGAAACAGATTTTAGTCGCCTCATTTAATAAAACACAGAAATATAAATTTAATTTGTGGCAGCCCTTAACCACAAAGCACTATCGCGGGCGGCTATCCCGGCGGGCGACTCGCCGCTTCCTCATTGCTTCACTGGCTAGCGGGTGATGTGCGTACAAGGTTTACAGAGCTGTGAAAAGAACTTTTTAATAATGTTAAGCTGGGTTGCCACTGCTCATAATATATCAATAATTTTTTATAGAAAATGGCATTTGCTTTTTTTATTGAATGTAACAAATTTTGAATCTCCTAATAAAATTTAACAAACTAGCGGATGCCCGCGACTTCATCTGCGTGATTTGAGGTTTCTTGGTACCCGCGGGAACTCTATAATTTTCCGGGATAAAAAGTAGCCTATGTGCTATTCCGGACTATAATATATCTCTGCAAAATTTCAGCCAGATCCATTCAGCCGTTGGGGCATGATTGAGTGACAAACATCCATACATCCATACAACCATCCAAACTTTCGCATTTATAATATTTATATTAACAAATAAACAGAGAACCCCGCTGCTGAACTGTTGAAACGAAGACGTTTTGTCTTCAAATTAAATTTTCTAATTGCAGAACTTTTTATAACTACTAACTTAATATACTTTTTCTACGCGATTGCAGAAAAATATTTAAACACATATATTATGTATTATTAATTTACTTAATACTATGTCACATAAATATAAGCTTGGCTGGATAATGGGTCATGGACTTGTTACGTCTAGTCAGAGATCCCGAATATATATCCGATATATAACTCAAGCGGTTCCGATCCGTTAATTTACCTATGGACTATGGTAAGTTGGTAATTTACCACTGTCCATAGGTAACTTCAGTTGATATGAGTTATATATCAAAATATAGGTAATTTTATAACAAACGCGATGGTATAGCATTGGCTACAATAAACTTGTCAATTTTTTTTTAATTTAAAATTAATTAATTTAAAAATAGCCCGGACCGGATTTTGATAGGCAACCTATTTTACGCGTATTTATCTATGCTTAAACATAAATAAAAAGTAGGTTTCATCCATTAAACAGATCGGTGAAGGTCGTGGTATATATCATCTCTGACTAGTCCATCCATGTACTGGATAAAAAATAATTAGATAATATTAAATAGAAAATCATTATCTCTGTCAATTAACGTCATAAAGACCAATAAAATTGGAATTATTTCCGTCAAATCTTCACATAGTAGGTTAATACGTCGCGTCATAGAAACGTAACAAGTAACATTTTATAGAATTTCACATCAAAATACCGGTAACTGTAATATCAGCCAATTAAATGTGTCTATTTCGTAATATGATACGTGTGCGGAACACAAAGATGGACAAATTAAATGTTTGACTACAGTTAACTTTACTGTTGATTACGGGTCAATAACATAGATCTGTCGGATGTACGCAATGAAGATACAGGTTTTTATTACTTCATCAAGTATAAAACTGGAAAAATATTTTGTCATATCCGTTTATTTCAAACGTTTATATTTTTTATTCTGTTAGTTAGATGACGCTGTCTAATGATTATTTAATTTTAAAATGGCGCTCGGAAGGTACACAATACACATACAATAATCTTCCCAGATAAATCTGCCTTTGAATAACAAAAAAGAATTTAAATCGGTCTTTTCTTTTGGCCTCGTACTTGTGTCTCTATGATACTCAGACTTACTCCAGCGGTCAAACTTATAACACCTTCTATTTGTATCGGGGA
Organism: Erebia aethiops; assembly: GCA_923060345.2. Classification (NCBI taxonomy): domain Eukaryota; kingdom Metazoa; phylum Arthropoda; class Insecta; order Lepidoptera; family Nymphalidae; genus Erebia; species Erebia aethiops. Next base: position 9,212,418 of record OV281083.1, on the reverse strand, counting down.
TTAATTAAATAAGAACAAGCCTTTTATAGGCAGCCAATCAAAGCGTATCTGCACCTCTGCATAAAAGAGGTGATTAAAGTTATTTGGTTTATGCTCCGTGGTTATGACTCGGAGTTAAAATAGAAAACTAATCAAATATTAAAAATTGCATGCATAATGATCGCCACGATAAGAAAACGTTCATTTTGATTACATCCACAGACAACATATTATTAAAACCCATCAACATACATTTCGCATTCATTTTCTAAGCGTTACGATAAAGAGTTAATAACTTATAATATAAATGACCGGTTACTTTACGTATGATTAGTTCGAACTCAAAATCGGTTATGCAATCAACTTTCACTTAGACCGTTCTTCAGTTTGTTCATATACCAATTAGCAGCGAAATGTTTGAAACAAGAAAACAAAGTGTTTCTATTTTCCAAACTGGGTGATTGCGTAATGTTGTATTTTACGCATCCCACTTGGTCATAATAATTTAGGTGTAACAGATACAATAGGTGCAATAGTAATGATGATCTAAGATCCAATGTAAACAAAGCTATTTACAAACGAATCTAATGATACACAACAACACTGAATAAACTCACGAGCAAAGAAACCAGGCAAGAATAATATTCATATATTCAGTGTCATATTCAGCGCTCCCTCGTGCTGGAGAGTGTAATTTGCTACAATCAGTGACATTTGTACAGATTACAAAGACTTATCGAATACAAATTTAAAATGCACTATTTGATTGTTCAATAGTCCAATATTTATGAATTTCATCTTCAAACTCTTTTTGTCACGTTAAACCCGCACCGGTAGAAATAAAACATATCACCCGATCAACAATTCGACGAACTCGTTACACAACAAGTTCCAGTCCTAACTCCTAACTCCTAATCTGCAATCTGGCATGCCCTCGCCCACTCCGATATGATCTGCATACTTTCACGCGCCGACACATTAGTGACAACACATGCACGTGGGGTAATGACAGGTGAAGTAATTCAAATCTGACAGATCAGAAATGATCCAAACTTGTTCAGTATTCAAATTCATCTTTATATTCAAATTATAATATTACCATTGTTGCATAGTGTGACTGTGATGATTCTATAGGAGTAACACATGTAACCTACTTTGCATCTGGGCTCGTAATAAAAACTTAATAAATATAGAAGCCGTGACTATAATAAGTGTTTCTAAAGATGCATTTTCGCTGAGGTTGTGTCAGATTGAATCTTATAGAAATATTAAAATGCACAAATAACGGAAAACCTTTTCAAGAAAACCACCTTTAAACGAAGATGAAAGGCTATAATATGAAATTGTGACATTGACAAGAAATTTCATTTGTAAATTTTATTAAAAGAAATAGCGACCTTGTAACCCAGGGTCACATCCCATTGGCATACTTGATAATATAATGGTTTCAGTAGTGACGTTAACTTTATCCGCCTTGGAATTCTAAAATTTAAATTTTAAATAAATGCGCTTAATTATTCTTATATTGTAACCGTGAAAACATTATAATTCCACAACCAATATATATCATAATAAAGATGTACTTTCTCAATTTTAACGTTTCTCACGTAATTATACGACTGCCTGAAAAAAGGAGTATATTATTTTCAGGATTCATGTATGTATGTATGTGAGTTTGTATATTCCACCATAACTTCTATACGCCTCAACCGATTTTAATAAATTAGGTATCGTTAGAATCCCTAGCTTATTTCGGGTGACATAGGCTAGTAAAATTAAAAAAAATTGATGGGGTGACCATGGCCCCCCTTTAAGGCTAAAGTTGAAAAAAAAAATTCTAAAATAAGATTAACTATATAATCATCATCTAGAAAATGATGAGTAGATTCCAAAGGTAATTCAATACAGGCTACGGCAGAGCAGTCGTATTTTTTAATAATTTTAATTATATTCACTTGTATTTTAGACTGCAACGTCAAACAACTACTACTACTACTAGCTCTACTAGAGCTCTTAGTCAAGCGCAAACCTGTTATAAATGAAAAATAAAGCAAAACTTTAACTAGGTAAGTACTTTGATCAATCGCGTAACGAGAGTTACACGTTAAAAATTTCGCCATAATCATCTATGAGGTATGACAAAGATTGTAAATTAATCGGAGTTAAAGATTTACATAACAGACACTAGGCTGCACCTTTCTCTGGTCATTGACCAGGGCCACTCAAGGCCGTCTAAATTATTTATCGTTATCATAATGAGAATTACAACTTGTCCATTAAATATTTTTTGTATACCTGCTTCATCAATAAAGCTAAAATATTTTTTAATGATTTACACATAATTATAGCCTGCCAACCATTGGAGCTGCGTTGTGGGTCTAAGCTCTACCTCTCCTATGAGAGTGGAAGCCTGTGCCCAGCAGTGGACGTTAATGGGCTGTAGTGGTAGTGGTGAATTCATAATTATTGTATTAAAATTACAAGATCCGTATAATTTTTAGCAAAAAATATATAAGTTACAAATGTCTAGTCGTAACCTATAGAAAAAGATCCAAACACTCGACAGTTTTTCAACACATTTAGAAGATTATTTGATTTGACTTGACTTTTTAATAGTTAAGCAAATAACAATGAAATCTAATTCTTAGAAAGTATTAAATGAAGTGTAAGAACATACCCACACGTACAATGATTTAATCATAGCTAATTTGAATAATATTAAAATATGTTGGACGTCCAGATGTCATTTGTAGTCAGACACCAAGTCAACGACAGTTCACGTTCAGTATAATGTCTATTCACATCCTGTTAGACGTGAAACTACACATCATAATATTGCGGCTAAGGAATTTTTGTCTCGGAAATAGATATTATATAGGTTCTTGGTACAATGTATAAACGGATTTTCCACAATTATTTTTTTAGTCATACAAAAGTCAAATAAGGTTGAGGTAAGCTGGGAGAAATTTCTGCTAGAGAAATAAGCTAATATTATAAGAAATTACATGGATTTTGTAGGACTATGCGACCACAGATTTACCAGAATTTTATTTTTAGCGAACGATAAAAAGATTCCTTTAAAATAACCTATTACTACATCAGAGCTCCTGCAATTTAAGAAATGGAGATATTTAACATTTGAGATAATCCCATTGTATTTTTTTTGTTACCAAGCGCTAAAAGGATTCTTAGAAGCTAACACAACCAACGAAACCAAATTCGACACGACAGAGGCATGAAACACAACAGACACGGGTAAAAAAATCGCATTAAACGTTACAAAAAAGGAATGACTATACTCTAATCGTGTCATTATAAATTTGTTAGAACCCCGAATTGGAATAGACTCCGTAAAATCGGTAGCAGGTGAATTCGTGTGAAGTGAAGTGTTACAAGTGGCTGACAATAAAGTACGTTTTGCTGAATTGCGCAATGTCAGTCATGCTACATCACCGGTCATTATCACGTCGCATTTTCTATTTGAGTTGAGTTTTGACAAGACTGGGTGAAAGGTGAGCGTGCGTTGTATCAACATCAGAAGGTGACATGCGTTCCGCTTCAACAGTTGTTACAATAATTATGTTACGAGCCAACAAAAACAAGTATAATGTAGATAGAACGTACGCCGTCTAAGAAAGTATATAGAGAGCCAAATTATGACCGACGGCTTTTAGTGACCCACAACCTAAGTCAAGGCATTTCCTAATAGTCATTGAGTTATAATAGACTGAAAATATATATCAGGTTGTAACTCACTTGTTTTGTTTAAACGTTAATATATATGCTCAATGTATCAAAGATGAGAATATTCTACTAATATTACTAAAAATCTCCCAATCTTTGTAGATATAATTGGTTGTACTCTCCAACAGTTATTTCAATCTGGTTATGGGCCCATGTTACTGAGATTTTTTCATGTTAAATGTGATTTTTGTTTTATTATTTGTTGTTTCGTGTTGACAAATGTAACGTTAACTGTTCGAACCATATAAAAAACGGCAACGCCAATTATGAACGTTACTGAAAAATATACATGAAGTATATTTTACATCAATGATTGATTAACTACAAAATCTTAACGCTGGCGGTTTGTATGTGAGAGCCGAGAGGTAATCACGCGCAAGTCAACGCATCAATAAGCTAGTCCGCAGTGCAAGGGGAGGCGATTCATCAAACGTGATAACATCGCACTCCTGTCACTCGCTACTAAACTGCGCAATTATCCGATGAATTACACGTAAACCGCCCAAGAGAGAAATTAAAGCCGTTAAGAAATAAATTATTATTGATAATAGCATATGCAAGTACCTACGGGTACGAGCACTTAATAACGAGACCGGCCAAACACCATACGTTTATATGCGTGGGAAACGCCGACTATGCAATCGTAGTTTCACCTATAATCCCTCAATTTTAAGGACACCCAAGCTCGATTAAGTGAAAGTTTTCACGCCGCTGTCATAGGTGGTCCTTAAAATTACCGGTGAAAACGGGCATAAGTCATTTGTTTTTTTGCCATAAATCATGAGTCTTACCGTTCCGTCCAACCTGTCTCGATTGAAACTCGAATTGATTCGAAAAATACCAAGAGAAGAAAAAGAAGCTTAAAAAAATGTAACTAAAGTTCATAAATTCCTGCTACAGTATTGTAATTTCTTCAATTTCTACATCCATGAATACATGTACTTTGATGAATATTCAAAGTGTTATGGAACGTAGTATTCTAAAATTGTGTAGATGTTTCATAACATTTTGATAGGAAGTGCAATTAAATTATTAGCTCTATCAATACCTAAACCTAAACAACCTGATTTCTCTTTTAGAATCATCCATGTGTCAATTATTGGTGAGGATGTGCAAACAAGTATGTTCAAAACAATTATAACTTTAAAGACGCTTTCAAATCATTATTGAGAAATCGGTTTAAGTGCGAATAATATTATTACTATTAAAATGATTGATTTATTTGTTTTTAATAACCAGCAACCAATAAATACTAGTCTTGTTTCAGTAATGATAGTCTATAAACTATCAGAAATGTCAAATAGTCATATATTTATTACGAGTATGTCTAAGTTCTTAAAGACGAATCCGTACCTGTGTGTGCGTGAGTCCATCCCTATGCCACCTATGCGGCTGTTGCATCAGCCAAAATCTATTATTAGTGACAAATAAAATCTTTAAGTGAGTGCACGTATTTTTGTTCTAAAGCAGTCTTCCATTGAAAAACGCTCAACTCCAAACCTTATTTCGCTAAACATATGGTCCATACGACCCGAATCTTAATTACCGGCGACCGAGCTACGTAATTCGAGCGAGCTTGTTTTTTCGTATGGAGTTGAGCGGGAGTGTTTTTATATATGGAGTTTGCGCGTGACTTTGCAAGTTATAGTTTTAACTAATTTTTACATGAGTTATTACTTGCGAGTGCGGTTTATTTTTTGAGTACGGAGTATTACCTACCTGAGTGAGTTAAGAAAACATAGGTATATACTTTTGAATCTAAAATAACAATGGAAGAATTGAGTATTTATCAAAACGAGCTATTAGAAAACCTAAAACGAGCGGAAAGGAATTATCGTAAGTCGCCCAAGGACAGATTAAAACGCCAATATGTGGAGGCGCGACTTGAAATGTTAGAACAGTTATGGCGGGATTTCAAAGATGAACATAGACAGATTATATTTAAGGCGACCAGTGCGGAATATAAAAGTCACATATATTTCACCGAACGAGTATTTGAACAGTTTGAAGAGCTATATTTGCAGTACAAATCAGTGTTAAAAGAAGCTTTACAGCCGTATGCCTCAGAAAGTTCATGTCAGCCGGTCATACAAACTACAGAGAAATCAGTGAATGAGATAAAGTTACCAGTCATACAATTACCTACTTTTAGTGGCCGATATGAAGAATGGCAAACATTTTACGACTTATTTTGCTCCATTATTCATGAAAACAAACGTTTGTCACCAGTACAAAAATTACATTATTTAAAAACAAATTTAAAAGGAGAACCTGAGCAGATGTTACGCAATTTTCCTATAACCGACGCTAATTATACAGAAGCCTGGAATCAACTAGTTAAAAGATATAGTAACAAAAGATACAACTGTAATTCTATTTTGAAAATTTTGTTTGGCCAAAAATCTATTCATAGTGAGTCTGCTACGGCAATAAAACATCTGGTTGACACAACATCAACATGCATAAAAGCTTTAGAAAACATAGACATACAGACAGAAAATTGGGATCTTTTCATTAACTACATAGTAACTTCAAAATTAGACACGGAAAGTATTAAACAATGGGAGCAGGATCTTAGCAAGAGTGAAGAAGAATTACCGACCTGGTTGCAATTGAAGGAATTCTTAGAGGCGAGGTTCAGGTCTTTGGAGATGGTGGAAAGCAGTAAAACAAGATCGACCCCGTCTGCGAAGCCAAAAGTGTTTCACGCTAGTGTTGATAAAGAAGTGAAAGTGAAGTGCGCGTTCTGTGGTGAAAATCATTACCTTTTTTACTGCACAAAGTTTCGTGAGATGACAACCAAGGACAGGCAGGATTTCGTCCAGAACAAAGGGCTATGCTTTAACTGTTTGTCGGATACACATGCAGTCTTTAAGTGCAAGAGAGTTGAGCGGTGCAGAAAGTGTTCCAGGAAGCATAGCAGCCTTTTGCACTTTGATAGAGAAGAGAAAGAGGAGAGAGAGCAGAAGGCTGAGAAACCGAAAGAAGAAGAGCCTAGTCCGACAGGTACAGTGAGCGAGGTGAAAAGAGGTAAGCCGTACACTTTGACTAATTCTAGTGATACACGTATTGTTAGTAATTTTTCTAGTGATCATGGAACGAATAATGTATTGTTAGCTACTGCAAATGTTTTTGTTAGAAGTAGAAACGGTTGTAAGCGAGTAGTGAGAGTCTTACTAGATCAGGGGTCCCAAGCGAGTTTCATTGCTGAATCAACTGTACAATTTCTAAATTTAAAGCGTGAGCCAGTAAGTGGTTGGGTGTCAGGTGTAGGAGAAGGGCAAACGAGAATTAAGCACATGGTTTCACTCACCGTGGAATCACGCCACAATCCTAACGCTTCTGTTTGTGTTAATGCGTATGTATTGCGCTCACTAACAACAATGTTACCCACTACTAACCTTAGTGCTCCTGAGTGGATAGAGATTGAGAATCTAGAATTAGCAGACCCAGGGTACACAATTCCAGGAAGAATTGATATTCTTCTTGGGGCTGAAGTTTACAGTGATATCGTGTTGGACGGAATTCTAAAACACCCACACAATAATTTATTAGCTCAGAAAACAATTCTCGGTTGGATACTTACCGGGAAGATGTCGCCAGAATCAACTTCAGCCAGGAGAAATATCACCAGTCTGCACATCAAAGTTAAAGAGGATGAGATACTAAAACAATTTTGGGAGATGGAAAATGAGCCTAATAGTATAGTGAAGAAACTATCAAAGGAAGAAGAAAAATGTGAAGAGTTTTACAATTCCACAACTGTTAGAGATGAAGAAGGAAGATACATTGTGAAATTGCCATTTAAAGATGAAGAACCAGAGTGTCAGTATGGTAATTCGAGAGAAATAGCAGGTAAGAGATTAGAAATATTAGAAAGAAAATTAGAGAAGAATGAAAAACTAAAAGAAGATTATTCAAAGGTGATGAACGAGTATATAAATTTAAATCATATGACGCAAGTAGATGCTAAAGATGTAGATAATCCTAAGGCTGTATACTTACCTCATCACGCTGTTTTGAGAGAAGACAAGACTACGTCCAAGGTACGTGTGGTATTCGATGCCTCGTGTAAGGATGGCATCAACGGCGTTTCATTGAATGATTGTTTACTTATTGGACCTAAATTACAACAAGACTTGCGACATATACTGATGAGATGGAGAAAACATAAGGTATGTATTGTTGCAGACATTGTGAAAATGTACCGAATGGTACGAGTCGCTGAGGAAGACACAAATTTTCAGAGATTGCTGTGGCGATGCTCACCTGAGGAAGCTGTTAGTCATTTTAGACTGTTGAGATTAACCTTTGGAACTGCTTGCGCGCCTTATTTGGCTGTAAAAACATTAGAGAGGTTGGCTGAAGATGAGAAAGCTAAGCATCCTATCGCATCCGAAATCACCAAAAGAGATTATTATATGGACGATTTAATGACCGGTTGTGATAGTGTTGAAGAAGCCATACAGATTTATGAAGAAATGAATAAGTTGATGGAGTCTGGTGGATTTCAACTACAGAAATGGTGCAGCAATAATGATGAGTTACTAAATTACATTGGAGAAAATAAAAGAGATGATGATTCGATTACACTTAAAGCTAATGACAGTTTGGTTAAGGTGCTAGGAGTGAGTTGGAACAGAAAAACAGATACATTTCAATACACATTGAACTTACCTGACGTAAAACAACCTGTGACCAAAAGACAAATTCTTTCTGAAGTTGCTAAACTCTACGACCCTTTAGGTTGGTTAGCTCCTGTTGTGGTGTTAGCAAAGATAATAATACAGAAGTTGTGGAAAACAGGACTACAATGGGATGAAGTAATAACTGGAGATTTGTTAGATGAGTGGTTGCAGTATCGAGAAAAGCTGAGTAATATTAAAAATGTTTCTATACCAAGATGGTTGAACTATTTTCATGAAGCTAAAAGTGAACTACATGTCTTTGCAGATACATCTAAGGTAGCTTATGGAGCAGCTGTATACTTTCGAGTTACAGATCAAGAGCGAGTCTACACAACATTAGTAACAGCAAAAACAAAAGTAGCTCCCATCGAGAAGGAGATTTCAATACCAAGGCTTGAACTTTGTGGCGCAGTATTGGCAGCTAAACTAATATCAGAGACATCTCAAGTAATGAAGATACCGAAAGAGAACTTGTATGCGTGGTCAGATTCTATGATAGTTCTAGCTTGGTTGAAAGCTGGACCTAGTCGATGGAATACATTTGTTAGTAACAGAGTTTCTGATATTTTAAACATACTAGATTACGAGCAGTGGGGTCATGTAACGACTGATACAAACCCAGCAGATTGCGCCTCACGAGGATTAAATGCTACAGAGTTGTCAAGTAATGAGTTATGGTGGAAAGGACCAACGTGGTTACTTACACTAGATACATACAGAAACATGTCTGAAATTGAAGACACACATGAAGAGGAGAAAATGAAATCGTTAATTGCTTTATCAAATACAGAGGAAGATTTAATTTGGAAAAAGTATTCATGTTTATCAAAAATGTTAAGAACAATATCATACTGTAGAAGATTTTTAAATTTAAAATTACCTAAAGAAAAACGTAAAACATATAGTAAGATTGTTACACCGAGTGAAATGAGTGAGACTTTAGATAATTGTATTAAACAAGTTCAAGCTATTGCATTTAATGGAGAAATAAAGCAATTAACATCTCAAGGGTGCGTTCCCAAAAGGAGTCAGCTGCGCAACCTTTGTCCCATTTTGGATCAAAATGGGACTCTAAGAGTAGGCGGGCGTATTCAACAAGCTCAAGTGGATTATGATGTACAGCATCCTATAATTTTACCTGCTAAGAGTCATCTTAGCAAGCTGATAATTGTAGATGCACATCGGAGAACAATGCACGGTGGTCCACAAGCAATGTTAAACTATTTGAGATCAAGATATTGGATCCTACGTGCTAAGGATCAAGTTAAGAAAACATATCGAGAGTGTGTTATATGTATTAGATATTCGAAAAGGAATACTACACAATTAATGGGCCAGTTACCAGAGGCAAGATTGAAACCCAGCAAGCCATTCAAGTCAGCTGGTGTAGACTACGCTGGTCCAATTAATATTCGGTTTTCACCAGGCAGAGGCTCTAAATCATATAAAGGGTATATATGCTTATTTGTTTGTTTCGTTACTCGTGCAGTTCACCTGGAGGCTGTGACAGACATGACTACAAATGGATTCCTCCAAGCATTTCGGAGATTTATAGCCAGAAAAGGCCATTGTCAGGATCTCTATAGCGACAATGGAACAAATTTTGTCGGAGCTAGCAGACAGCTAAAAGAAATGTTTAATAACGCAAAATCGACTTTCCCAAGTGAGATAGCAGAGTTGTTAGTCCATGAGCGTACTACGTGGCATTATATGCCCCCAAAAGGGGCAAATTTCGGCGGTTTATGGGAGGCAGCAGTTCGCTCCACAAAAAATTACCTCTTAAAGGTAATAGGAGACACTACACTAACATACGAGGAACTTGCTACGGTGTTGGCACAGATTGAAGCGTGTTTAAATTCTCGTCCCATAACTTTGTTAAGTGATAACCCAGAGGATCCTCTCCCGCTGACACCGGGCCATTTTCTAATAGGTGAACCTTTAATAAATATACCCGACGAAGATTATACTAAATGTAAAATATCAAATTTAGATAGATGGAGACTAACTCAAAAGATGGTTGCCGATTTTTGGAATAGATGGTACAAGGAATATCTAGTTAATCTTAATCATAGGTATAAATGGAATACAAAAACTCCTGATCCAGAAATCGATGACATAGTTATCCTTAAGGAGGATAATATGCCACCCTGTAAGTGGTTACTAGGCAGAATAATACAAAAACATGTTGGGCCAGATAACATTACTCGTGTAGTAACAGTTAAATGTCAAAATGGTGTTTATAAAAGGCCCGTAAACAAGATTTGTAAAATAACAAAACAAGATTGTGATTCTTAAATTATTTATTGTTAGATAATGTAGGTATTTACAGTTTCTTTACAAGTTTATAATATAAGTACTTACTTAAATTAGTTATATTATTCTATAATATAAAATGCAGTCATGAACTGAACTTATCTATCTAGATGTATAATTGATCAGCATACTAAGATTCTAAAACTTAACATTGAGTAAATTATATTCACTATAAAATTGAGTAATTAAAGTATGAATTGTTAACTTAAAGTTGTATGGTGATCAGTTGAAAGTTTCTTAAAAAATATTACTAAATATAATATCATTCCTTGAGTATGTACAACTTAGTACTAGTTAATTAAAAAACTTATGCTAAGATTATTCACTTAAAACTATGTTGTTAATATTATGGTGAAAGGCTTAAATACATATTAATTATCTTGAGTACTTATACTAAATCGCAAAGCTATTAATGTAAAAATTATGTATTTGAGAGTAAAGTCATCACTTAGGTACTACTTACAAACTATCACTTAACCTAATTGATTATTTGTTTAAATGCAATAATAATGTCCTTACCTATGCATACTTATAACTAACAATGTGTGTAGGTACATATACTAAAATAAGATGTGTGTATCATAAGTAGTATAAGTAACTTAAATCTAGTTTAAAAATTATGTGAACCTATACTTACCATAATACTTACCTTAAAAACCATTGATATACAGTCCACATAGATACTTACTTTGTTTCCAATTTGTTAATACTGAGTTATTGATTAATTATTTGTGATGTATTGAGAAAGGACTGCGTCCTTTGGCGGGCGGAATGTCTAAGTTCTTAAAGACGAATCCGTACCTGTGTGTGCGTGAGTCCATCCCTATGCCACCTATGCGGCTGTTGCATCAGCCAAAATCTATTATTAGTGACAAATAAAATCTTTAAGTGAGTGCACGTATTTTTGTTCTAAAGCAGTCTTCCATTGAAAAACGCTCAACTCCAAACCTTATTTCGCTAAACAAGTATCATTTATCATGCGAATAAACAACTAAACATAGAAATAGTAGTTACAATATAGGTACCTACCTATGCCGAAGTATTAAAAGTTGCTCGTAAAATGCACTCATAAAGTTTGTAAACATAGCTTGTAAGTTAAATTAACAACATTTGTGTGTTTTTTTTCTAAGTACGTGCCGCCAAGCGATTTAGCATTCCGGTACGATGCCGTGTATAAAACCGAATAGGGGTATGAGATTAATATAACTGCCTTGCTCTTAACAGGTTAGCCCGCTACCATCTTAGACTACATCATCACTTACCATCAGGTGAGATTGCAGTCAAAAGCTAACTTGTAGTGGATAAAAAAAACATTTTACTTTTAAATAAAGAAGTTTACCAACAAGAAGCTTTGGGTACAAAGTTTTTTTAAGACGATGAAATGCGAGGACCCTGGCCTGGGAAAGTCAGACAGTCAGTCAGAAAGTCAGTCGTACGACAAAGACAAAACAGTCTCTCCTTCTAGCCTTTAGACTGGAAGTCAATATACGGAGAGAAACTAATAATATAAGGTCCCATGTTTTAAGTTGTCTATTACAGACGACCTAAGCGACCTAGAGCGAAGCGACACAAAATATTCAAAAATAATTTACATACCAACCTTCTACTGACCTAACCGCACCTAAGGCTCCTTAAAACACTGACATTAGACTACCATAGAAACAAATGAGTCACACAATGACATTTCAAACGAAAACAGAATAATAATGTTGCCATTCGTGTGTAATTTTTTACCATCGCTAAAACAAGCCAGTTTCATTTAAATACTCGTAATTTGCGACCAGCCGCCTTGAGCTCTCGACTTTTATTCGCCGTCTTGGAATATTACGCCGGTTCATACTACGACAATAGCGTCATGAATTAATACTGAATTATGTTAGCATAAAACGAGATTCACTGGATAGTGGATACTGGATAGCGAGTTAGAAAGACGATAAATCATTAGTAGATGATTCTACTCGTGAATTTCTATGCAATGAATCCTGTATGAATTAATAGGCAAATTAGCTGGTTTTACAAAGCTCTATCCTGGAATGTAATGTAAAAACAATTAACCTATAGATATTGGTAAAACTGGTTTAAATTAAATCAATCGTAAAAATTAAAGAATAAATTAATCTTATCTTTCAAATGTCAAAGAATTGGCTTGACATTTAAAAGATAAAAATAATACTTATTGAGCTTTTGGTCAAAGTGGCGGAAAAAAAAAAGGAATTATTATAATTAAAACAAAACTCAACTAAGAATGCTTAAATTTGAAACCTTCATGATATTTGTACATGTATTGTAAAAGCTGAACAATAAGAATTCTCATTAGAAATCCCTTCAAACTACAATATTGTATTTAAAAAATAAAATACTTTTTGGTTAACTTCTAAAATACTGTGTCGGTAAAATACTCTACGTTCTGAAAATATAAACCACTTGTCTATAATAGATTTGTATTACATTATTTTTATTGCGTGATAGGCTTCCTCTTGACGACAATCATGCTTAGTGCAAAGCAATGATGAGGTCTAGGTTGGAACGCGCTTGCCTAGAAGATGATGTAAAATATATAATATATACCTATTGTAATGTGTGTAGCAATAGCTAAAACTTTATGTTCCCGAGAGAAAGTCTCGGTTTAGCCATAACGAAATAAGCTTTCATATTCTTTTAATTTACTTGTGTTGCAGTTTGCACAAGTTTTTTGGCTAGAATGTGCAGAAGTGAAACAGGTTGGAGAGTTCATCTAAAGATGGCGGCTTCCCTGCTCCAGGCCGGTCAGACGAGCTTTGAGATTCCTGAGAGCTGCAGCTTGGTTCGCTTCCAAACCGAACTTTGTGTCGATAGTAATTAACTGGTATCAGAAACAACCAATGGTACCAATTATAGATCTTTGATACTTAAAATGCATATCTAATTGAGCGGGACGATGAATATTTTAATTTTACCATCTTGAATAAAGTTCAAGATTCACAACAAATTAATGCCAAATATCTTTAGCAAAAGATTAAATGGAATATTCAAAATAATCTATAGGTAATAGTCCAGAACAATTAAGGCTTGGTGATTATTTAAACATCACATGAAATTTAAATACTAGTAGGTAGATCCGTATCAATAGGTAAGCAATGCTACTTAAAATTAAAAAAAAAGCTCGTCAGTCATGATCGAAAAACGGATATGCTTCCGTCTTCACAATGATTAGTTAATACTATATATGGTAGGTACACGTACGTTTATTATAAGCAAAAATTCTTTAATATCTGAAGCTTTCATTAAGGTACTTAAAAGACTATCTCGAATAAAAACGAGTATTAATTTTATTTTTATTTCTCTCACCTTCTGTTTCCTTAAACTTGAACAACACAAATATAATTAAATCACTAAATATTCACTTATCACACTATTATCTCTCGTCTGTCTCCAAAAGAACTTTACTACTTTGAATTGAGTCTGAAGCAGTTTGATACACGCTTTCGAATGTTCGAGTGTACTGAGACGCGCGTCCCCACGGCCGCCTCAACATTGACTGAAATTTGATTTGAGATCGGTATACTATGTCCTGTAAAGCTGTGATAACGGGTGGATAAAGCTTTTTATTATATAAAAATATTTTTATTACTCCCCTTAATACGATACAACATTTAAACGCCAATTAAGGACGACATTTTTTCCTCGTAACCGGAGCTTTACTCGTAAGGTGAAGGTGCATTATAGGTACGTAAATGACGTAAGTTCAAGGACAAAAATCTTTGTACTGTGGCAACAGTGGTACATTGGTGGTTTTATATCTAATGCATTGAAAAAAAATGTTTTTTTTTTTCATTCTGAAAAAGGAACTTTACTTAGCCATTTTCCCGGGAATATTCCTTTAAAATGAAGTAATTCATTTAAACTTCATTTTAGCTTTCGATACATGGTGCCTAATTGTCTACTCAGTAAAAGTACTCTATCTCTACCAAGTAAGTAGGCTTTTCATGATTTTTACCTGTAGTATCAGTTTCAGGTGGCACCGTGGTATTAACTCACATTTCTAATTTTTCTTACGTGCTATTTTGATTTTACTTTGAACTATTTATAACAGAACTAGATGATGCCCGCGACAACGTCCGCGTGGATTAAGTTTTTCAATTCCCACGGGAACTCCTTAGTTTTCCATATACTTGTAAAAACCTATCCCAGTACCAAATTTCATCAAAATCGGTTGAACAGGTAGGCCGTGAAAGCGTAGCAGACAGACACACAGACACACTTTCGCATTTATAATATTTGTATGGATTAGTATGGAAGTATGGATTTAATGTAGTTGCGACTAGAAAACCTTAAATCTTACTCTGGAGATATACATTAACACTTTTTTTAGTATTCACCGGCTTTGTAAAAAGCAAAGCTCCCTATTGATACAATCATAGCAAGTGAACGATTCTTAATAAACGATACACATTTTGCAACTCTCTATCCAAAGAAACATAACTCAATAAAACTACTTTTTGATGTAAGTTTCTTACGTCAGTTTTAGTAATAAACCATTAATAAACAGTACGTTCACGTACATGATTCAAAAACACACGTAGTACCGGAGAAATTAGATAGTCGATCGTGCACTAAAATTGTGAGCATTACATACAATAACTTAATGTGCAAACTAATTAGCAATAATTAATATCTACTACAATTTAAACAGTAACAATATGCTTAATTCTCAAAAATTTAATGTAAAAAAATTGAAATGTTTATTATAGTCATAATAGGCTTATTATAATATTTGGCAACTTTTGTTTTCAAAGTTTTAATACTATGTACTTTAGCTTGTAGCAACATGTGGTAAGTACCTATTTTAACAAGAATAACACTTAACAAAAATATCTTGTTATTCTCGATCTGTGTCTTACGACACTTTAGTTTAACTTGTACGTTCTAGAACTTTTTCTGAACCTTAAGCCTGGCGGTGAATTAAATAAAGTGCTTTTTCTAAATATAAACGCTATCTCGACAGACCATTGGCATACGCGTCTACGGTCCCTCTTTGCCGTTTTTGTACATTTATTTTTCCAACCATATTTTATAATTAAGCCTGCGAATTTGTTGTCTCCGTTTTACTAAGAAACCGTGTGTACTCTTTAAGCTTATCGTGATTATGTCGTAGAATACAAGACCAGACACAAAAGTGGTTTTCATTATCAAACTGTTTAGTAACATGCAATGCATCTATACTTCTATCTATACTAAAATTATAAATCCGAAAGTTTGGATGGACGTATGGATGTATGGATGGATGTTTGTCACTCAATCACGTCCCAACGGCTGAACGAATCTGGGTGAAATTTGGCACAGAGATAGATTTTAGTCTGGACTAACTACATAGGCTACTTTTTATCCCGGAAAATTAAAGAGTTCCCCTGGGAACCACAAAATCTCGATCCACGCGTACATCAGCTACTGTTTTAATATAACGTAACATACTGAAAGTTCAGTGCAAGACACGATTTTCAAAGCAGATTCGACTAAATTTCTTGTACATTAATTTCGAATTATGTTATTCTGTGCATCCTTTATTATTTAGGTACTTGCCATGTCAGTAATTTACAACATTAGCACATTAAAGTGATATAACAGTATTCTATTAGAAACCACAATGGTAAGAGCTTACCTATATTATTTCTGATACGAGTATCTATGAGTAACATTAATTCACTTCAACTTAACCTTTATCCGGCGGTAAAATGAAATGCTTCTTCTTCAATTACTTATTGTAAGCAATAATTATACTGAATCAAGCAATCCCACGGCACCGTACTCGCAAGTCGCTACTAGGGGATCACAAATACGGAAGAATCAGTGTGAAAAATACCTCTTTCTTTTTAATACTTGCTACGAAAAGAATCTTTCTTCGACCTTACAACTCCGTATTCATCGTCATCAGACGTATACACATGTATAATTTTATATGAAACATCTTCTAAATATATGAAAGAAAAGATAAATGACTGACTGACTGCACTATCAATGCATAGCTCAAACCACTAGACGGATCAGACTGAAATTTGTTATACCTAGTTATTATGACGTAGACATCCATCGTTTAGAAAGGATTCTTTTAATTACACCCTAACAAGGTGAAAGAAAGGTTTGAAATATACCAATCCAAATCGAACTTAACGTTAGCGAAAACGAGGACAAAAAGTAGAAATTCATTAGCGATTGCAATATAGGTTCGATTATCATACTTAATACTAATATTATAAATGCGAAAGTGTGTTTGTTTGTTGGTTTATTGGTTCGTTGGTTTGTCCTTCAATCACGCCGCAACGGAGCAACGGATCGACGTGATTTTTGGCATGGGTATAGTTGAGGACCTGGAGAGTGACATAGGCTACTTTTTATCCCGGAAAAGTTCCCGCGTGAATGAAAAAAAACTTAAACCACGCGGCCGAAGTCGCGGGCATCAGCTAGTTTTACATAAAAATAAAAATCTTTAGTAATCGTTGCTTTATATGCATCTAACACGGAATATTTATCTATATGTAAATTTCTTGGTATCTTCTTCTGCTGCTAATACCAAAACTATGAACATCATTGACGATCAAAAATATAGTGGTCACTGGTGGTCACATTTTACCTGCGAGTATAAGGCTTCAAAGTCAAAGAAATTTTAACTTTCACAAAATAAAATTAAAGTACATTTTTATTGCCTCTGCTACCGAAGATGCAATGAATAGTTACAAATTCTTATCTAATCGCTGGAGTCATCAACCTTATGTATTTTTTTCGTGAAGCTGTGATACAAAGCGTAATCGCCATCTTACTCGAGTGATTCACTATAATGTACTTGAATTCTTGATAATTAGTTTATATTATAGTGGGAAATGGGATTGTGAAGGTCAGAGACCTTGCACGGAATCTGGGATACAGTTATTTTATCATTTCAGATGGAATGAGAGGATTTTGACAACATCATCTAGATAGTAACGTCGTGTTTATGTTTCGCATAATGCCGCGTATATACTACACCGATCAATATATAATGGAATTTAAGAGCGAAAGTGTGTTTGTTTGTTGGTTTGTTGGTTTGTCCTTCAATCGGCGGAACAGATCGGCGTGATTTTTGGTATGGGTATAGTTGAGGACCTGGAGAGTGACATAGGCTGCTTTTTATCCCGTAAAATTAAGGAGTTCCCGCTGGAATCAAAAAATCTTAAAGCACATGATACCGCCCCTTTCCGTAGGGAATAGGTATTCTGAAAGAGATAACAATATAAATGGAGCTGTAATTTTAGTTTAGTTTAGAGGTGGTGTACAACAGAATTGACCTCATTGTCATATAAACCATTTTTTTAAGACCAATATATATATATATATATTATATTTTAATCCACGTCCAGATTGACATAGTCTGAACGCGGCACTACACGAAACAACAGCAGCCAGAAAATCGTGATTCAAAGCCAATTAAGTACATTTTATTTTATTCGTCAACATTTTAAGGGAATTAAATCAAAGTTTTAGGATATTTTGGAAATGGTATTAGTACTCGCGTTAATACTAATAGCTGTACGCTTACTCTAAGTTTTTGTTCGATTGATCGTATAAGAATTCTATGACATTAGCGTCAAAGTAAAACGAACCTTAGGAGCATAGGGATAGAGCTCAATTTCGTTTATGCGTTCATATACGTTTGTGAACACGATACGATTCCAAATTGAAATCAGTTGTACTGAATTTGTGACTTTAATTCAATGCTGTTAAGGTTCATTTTACTTTGGCGCTAATGTGATCGAACGTTCAATCGAATTTGCAATGTAAAAACTTAGAGTAACCAGTGAATTAATTACATCCCTAGCACAGGGTTGAGCGCTGTTGTCATAAACGTGGGAGGTCCCGAGTTCGACTCCCGGTGGAAAATGGACCCTCCATTTGGGAATATATAATTTCTGAATTTTCTCTGGCTGGTCTGGTCCCGGCTTTGGCCGTGGTGGTTAGTTACCACCCTTCCGGCAAAGACGTACCGCCAAGCGAATTAGCGTTCCGATACGATGCCTTGTAGAAACCGATTAGGGGTATGGGTCTAATATAACTGCCATTTCACTAACAGGTTCGCCCGCTACCGTCTTAGCGTCTCATCATCACTTACCATCAGGTGAGATCGTAGTCAATGGCTAACTTGTAGTGGAATAAATAAATTTAATTGTAGGTAAAAATTTAATTTAATTATCATAATGCCGATAAGTATAAACTAAAATAACATCAAACACTTCTGAATTCAATTCTTTTGTTTCACCTATAAAATAGCATTTATTTTGTAATCTCAATAACACTTAAGAAACGTTTAGGTTAAAAGCAAATAGAAAACCTACCTGTAAAATAATATGGTAATATGTATCTTGGGAAATATGGATAGTTCATGCAATAACAAAAAAAAAAATTACGAACAGGGAATCGGACTCTAAATCACCATCGTTGAACCTTCCTTTGAAAATGATCTATGCCTTCTTTAACAACTTCTTCTAAGAAATTTCCTCACTGCCGCCTTCCTCCAGCGCTGCACTTCCCTATAATTCAAACTATTCATATGTCAGAATGTGCGGATGTAAGTAATAACAAGAAAGGCGGAGCGACATCAAAGGAAAGCAGTGTGACAGTTTCCACGGCACATCGGGGTCGGGCATTGTCATATTGTCTACTTCACTTAATTGTTTACTCAATTAGAGTAGGTAACTACAAAATATGATAATTGCAGATCAAGAAAGTTTAAAAAACTACGATACAAAGAAGATAATCTGAGAATACACTAAACATTTCTGTGAAAACAGGTGACAGACTCTCGTATATAAGATTGTTATAAAACACATGTTGCGTACCTCTGAAGTATTAGCAATAAAAATCAAAGTATGGAAGCTGGATAAAATATTATCGAAATGTAATCTTCAAACTGTTTGTTTTAATTAAAACATTGCGGACTTTAAAAGGAGGCTACCATATAAAAAAATCAATAACACAGTTGTTCAGATAAACATAAAAGAATCAATTACATGTACAGTAAATAACCGAAGCAATCACGCGTATCTATCAAGCCATCGACAGATACCGCAGAAGGATTTAGGCCCGGTTAAGATCGTATTTTACTTGGCGATAAGCGTGGGTGTGAGAACAGAACTGCAATCCAGTGAGTTTATTATGGTATTAAATGTAACTAGCAGATACACTATATAAAACAATTAAGTAATTAATTCAGAGGCTGATTCACTAACACTTCGAGTGTTAGCTTTTGAGTCGCACTAGAAACTTTCGCGATTCAATTTTCTATTAGCAGTTTCTTCTACAGATTCTGAAATGAATACATAATCGAAACTTTTAAAGTTTACTACCTGTGAGACTCACTGTTCGTCACCACTCAGGGCAATTGCAATTCTGAACCGCAATTCTATTAGCTTGGAATTTATTACCATATTTATTTAAATTAAGAATGAATCCATTATTTAGATTTTTATTGCCTTGCCTGGTGTCGGCGCTCAAACCACTTTACTTAAGTCATATACTAGAGCCAACGTCTGCCTTAATGTAAATGAAAATGTAGTGAAAAGTGTCCCAGACAATCATTATAGAAACTTTTAATCGACATTAATGGACGCTATGTAGTCGCTACGGTAAACTGCAATGAGCTTTATTTACTAACTAGCTTCTGCCCGCGGCTTCGCCCGCGTGGCCTACAAGAACCAAATGTCATTTTTTTCAGAAACAAACATCATAAGCGTTCTCACTCCCTCTCAATTGTATGTAATATACAAACTGACAATATCTCAAACAAAGCAATAAGCACGAAGTTCTAAGTTCTATAACTAAACTAATCTCTGGAATGAGAGTAGTACGGTTTTAATTCACCAAAGCTTTGTAGAGGAGCGAGTACTGAGATGCGTACTTGACATCTTTACCATCAGAAGAAAAGCTAATCGACATTCCAGCTTTTACCAGCAAAAATGTCATAATACAAACTTTCAACCCCTATTTTACCCTTTGGGAGGTGAAATTTCGAGAAACCCTTTCTTAGTGCAAACCTACTCTTCACAAAAAACACACCCTACAAATTTCATGTCTATAAGACCAGCGGTTTAGGCTGTGCGTTGATATATAAGTCAGGACTTCATCCGCGTGGTTTAAGCTTTTTTCCCCACAGGCACTCCTTGATTTTCCGGTATAAAAAGTAGCCTTTATCACTCTTCAGGTCCTTAACTATACCCATGCAAAAAATCTCGTTGATCCGTTGCTGCGTGATTGAAGGACAAACTCTCTATTTAACGTCCTTGGGGATCAAATTTTCAAAAATGGTGAAAAATATACTTCTTCATATTTAACCGAATGCTCAAATACCAACTTCCATGGCTTTGACTTGAAAAATGAATGACTTTCATACCAACTTTCAACCCCTATTTTACCTCTTTGGGGGTGGAATTTTAAAAGCTGTGACACACGTACTTATTTTTTTTACCGATAGCCGAAATTCCAAGTTTCGTTGATATAAATTGAAAAAATCTTGAGAAATGGAGGACTTTCATGCAATTTTTCATCCCCTATTTCACGCCTTTGGGGGTCGAATTTTCAAATTGGTGGAACACGTACTTCTTCAGATTTAACCAAAAGCCCAAATGCTAAGTTTCATGGCTATAACTTGAGAAATGAAGGACCCTTTGGGGGTGGAATTTTGAAAAACTGTTGGTCTGTTGGTCACATACGTACTTCTTTATTTTTTAACGAAAGCTAAAATACTCAGTTTTGTTGATATTACTTGAGAAATATCTTGAGAAATGATGGACTTTTACACAAACTTTCATCCCCCAGTTCACCCCTTTGGGGGTCGAATTTTCAAAAATGGTGAAACACGTACCTCTTCATATCTAACTGAAAGCCCAAATGCTAAGTTTAATGACTATAACTTGAAAAATGAAGGTCTTTCATACAGACTTTCAACCCCTATTACACCCCTTCGGGGGTGGAATTTTGAAAGCTGTGACACAGATACTTCTTTTTCTTCGTTAATATGACTTGAAAAATATCTTGAGAAATGAAGGACTTTCATACAAAATTTCACCCCCTGTTTCACCCCTTTAGGGGTGGAATTTTGAAAAACTGTGAAACACATATTTCTTTATTTTAAACCGTTAGCTTAAATACCAAGTTTCATGGCTATAACTTGAGAAATGTAGGACTCTCATATTAACTTTCAACGCTTATTTTACCCCTTTGGGGGTGGAATTTTGAAAAACTGTTGGTCTGTTGGTCACATACGTACTTCTCTATTTTTTAACGAAAGCTAAAATACTCAGTTTTGTTGATATTACTTGAGAAATATCTTGAGAAATTATGGGCTTTTACACAAACTTTCATCCCCCAGTTCACCCCTTTGGGGGTCGAATTTTCAAAAATGGTGAAACACGTACCTCTTCATATCTAACTGAAAGCCCAAATGCTAAGTTTAATGACTATAACTTGAAAAATGAAGGTCTTTCATACTAACTTTCAACCCCTATTACACCCCTTCGGGGGTGGAATTTTAAAAGCTGTGACACAGATACTTCTTTTTCTTCGTTAATATGACTTGAAAAATATCTTAAGAAATGAAGGACTTTCATACAAACTTTCACCCCCTGTTTCACCCCTGTAGGGGTGGAATTTTTAAAAACTGTGAAACACGTATTTCTTTATTTTAAACCGTTAGCTTAAGTTCTTATCTTGAGAAATGATGGACTTTTACACAAACTTTCATCCCCCAGTTCACCCCTTTGGGGGTCGAATTTTCAAAAATGGTGAAACACGTACCTCTTCATATCTAACTGAAAGCCCAAATGCTAAGTTTAATGACTATAACTTGAAAAATGAAGGTCTTTCATACAAACTTTCAACCCCTATTACACCCCTTCGGGGGTGGAATTTTGAAAGCTGTGACACAGATACTTCTTTTTCTTCGTTAATATGACTTGAAAAATATCTTGAGAAATGAAGGACTTTCATACAAAATTTCACCCCCTGTTTCACCCCTTTAGGGGTGGAATTTTGAAAAACTGTGAAACACATATTTCTTTATTTTAAACCGTTAGCTTAAATACCAAGTTTCATGGCTATAACTTGAGAAATGTAGGACTCTCATATTAACTTTCAACGCTTATTTTACCCCTTTGGGGGTGGAATTTTGAAAAACTGTTGGTCTGTTGGTCACATACGTACTTCTCTATTTTTTAACGAAAGCTAAAATACTCAGTTTTGTTGATATTACTTGAGAAATATCTTGAGAAATTATGGGCTTTTACACAAACTTTCATCCCCCAGTTCACCCCTTTGGGGGTCGAATTTTCAAAAATGGTGAAACACGTACCTCTTCATATCTAACTGAAAGCCCAAATGCTAAGTTTAATGACTACAACTTGAACTTGACGATTCAAAAGTACTTGTAAAAGTTTATTTGAATAAAGAAGATTTGATTTGATTTGATTTGATTTGAATGAAGGTCTTTCATACTAACTTTCAACCCCTATTACACCCCTTCGGGGGTGGAATTTTAAAAGCTGTGACACAGATACTTCTTTTTCTTCGTTAATATGACTTGAAAAATATCTTAAGAAATGAAGGACTTTCATACAAACTTTCACCCCCTGTTTCACCCCTTTAGGGGTGGAATTTTTAAAAACTGTGAAACACGTATTTCTTTATTTTAAACCGTTAGCTTAAATACCAAGTTTCATGGATATAACTTGAAAGATGACGGACTTTCATACAAACTTTCACCCCCTATTTCACCCCCTTAGGGGTGCAATATTGAAAAATTGTAAATCACTTATTTCTGCATATCTAACTGAAAGCCCAAATGATAAGTTTCATGGCTTTAGCTTGAGAAATGAAGGACTTTCACACAAACTTTCAACCCCTATTTTACCCCTTTGGGGGTGAAATTTTGAAAAACTGTGACACACGTACTTCTTTATTTATTACCTAAAGCCAAAATACCAAGTTTCATGGATATAACTTGAGAAATGACGGAGTTTCATACAAACTTTCACCCCCTATTTCACCCCCTTAGGGGTGGAATTTTGAAAAATCCTTTCTTAGTGTGCGCGTACGTCATAAAAGTAACCTACTGTCAAAATTTCAAGTTTTTAGGCCCAGTGGTTTAGGCTGTGCGTTGATATATAAGTCAGTCAGGACTTTGAATTTTATATATATTATAGATAAGTGCCTTCCCATACTACAATTATAACTGATACTTTACCTTAATGATTTGATCATTATCGGAACATAGACCATACCACACCCTTTTGTAACTGGAATTCACAATCTGCCGGAGAGTCAATGTAACCTTTCCGAGGCACACCTACTTACAACGCCTAACTTAATAAACCAATTATTTCAAAATGACCTGGAATATTCCAGAGGCCTGACGATAGGTATGCAATTAAAGAGTCTGCCCACAAAAAGACCCAACTCCCTCGCAAATTGCCTGCTTACAACGAAATTTCGTATATCATTAACTCAATATTAGCGGAACACGCAATGCCCAATGGCTCTCTGTTTATGCAAAATATTTGACAACGAAATGCGTGTCCATATATTTTTGTTTATCAAAGCCGATTTAGCAGATAGATTACTTCCTTTGACTTTATAATAACCAACTTTTTTATTTTTTTTATTTCCCCTTTTTTCAATTACCACACTATAATCATAGAGAATGGCATTGATTAACTGTACATAAAAATAATATTGTACCAATATTGTTCTCATATTTACTTTCGTTACAAAGTTTATGATATTATCACGAAGTTCAAACTTAGATAAATTCGCGAAAATCAACTTGTTTGAAGCAAACACAAATCGACCGGATATTAATCTGCGAAGTTATATAGCAAGAGTATTTTTATTGCTACAGGGCAAGGGCCGGATAAAAGGCTTTTTCAATCGAGTTTTGTTGCTATGGAGATATTGAATTACTAAGTAATACTAAGTAATTTTTAGTAAGAACTGTTTGGGTTAATTTTACATCGATGTCCTCAGATTTTTTCGGAATCTCTTGCGTTGTGACTCAAACATTGAGTTTATTAAGGATACTTAGTAAGGATTATTGAGTTTAATTTACATTGGTAGCCTGAGATAGTTTAATAGGAATCTCTATAAACATTAACACCATGGACCAGCAGGGAAGGAACACAATCATCAGCGATCAGCTGTTCCATTAACAATCCCCTCGTTAACAAGGCAGCTCTAACACTCATCCATCCATCTTAACTTTAATTTTTAAAAATTCGTTCCAAAATCAAACTGATCGACTTTAGAACAGGTTAGATAACAGGCTATTTATGTGATCAAATAGGCCCTATTTTGCAATCTAGCGGTAGTAACTAGTTAGTGAATAGAAAACAGCATCCTGCTATCGGCTCTTCTATTAGGTCGAATAAAACCGCCCCCTAAACGCTACAAGGAACAGACCGCTTAGGTTTAATTGCTAACATTGTTTAAAGCTTACGCATGAACCCATGATACTGCCTAGAACCATCTTAAAACCAGCTAAGTCGTTAAACGATCGATGTTTAGTACCTAATATAAAAGCTCAGTTTCATATTATGTTGATAGGAATGGCCTTAAGGTTGCGAGATATTTCAAAAACGCATGCGATAAAGGTCAAAATATTATCCAAGAAAACTAAAATTTGTGGTGAAAATTATTTGTTTCTAAAACGCATAAATTTCATAATATTTTTATGCTATTGGTCCTTACGCTATATTTGCATTAAGTTGGGATTGCACCCAACCTTCAAAATATCGAATCCTACACCAATATTACTAGTTATTTAATTAGTTATATGATTATATCCATTCATTCTTGCTATGACAAAATAATTTATTTTGCAGGAAAACACAGTTCCACGTGTTGTGGCAGATATTATTCTCACAAAAAATCTGTTCTATACTCTTAAATTAAAAATTTTAATACGACAAATCATTCTTAATAAAATAAAATCTAATGAATAGTTACTGCGTTTTGACTGGCAAGCTTTCTCTCTTTTGTACTAACTGAAAGAAAACAGAATACATGCGCAAAAACTTTATCATTGATTGAAAGTGTTTTTATAGGTAGCAAACTTTTGAACGTGCAAGCAGTCAATACTTTCTACAGTGCAAACCATGACAAAATGATAACTCAGCATGAGATAATATAAGTTTCATTTAATGATGGTTTTAATGGATGGTATTACATAACTTTGAACTATGAATTCATCATCAGGCAATTGAATACCCTCTCGATTGCTTCACTCACGCAAATCAACGATTCATCAGTTTTTTTATTTGGTTTCGATCCGACGTAATATCTACCTACCGTCACGTCGTCGATGAGAACTGACTTTGTGCAAGAAAGTTGCATTGTGTTTACTCGAAGGGAACAAAAAATGGGAAAAATGCCTTATGATTTCGATCTTTTAATTGACAGTGTCAACTTGTTTGCCTATCCATACATGTCATATTTAATGTGCGTGTGTGTGTATGCGTGTATTCGTTTGTTTGTGTATCGTTCATCGGATTAAGTTGAAACTTTGTTCAATGGAGGTTTCAGACAATGTACATAAAGTTACAATAGGTGGTTCAACTAGTTATTGATATTTATGAAGATCCATAAGAAGTAACGATGAAGCCTAAAGGCGTGCGTTGCATTCGTCGCTAACGCTTAACAACTATAGCGACTCTTGCGGGTCGCGTCTTCTTAACTTTTAATAATAATAATTCATGATTATAGAAGTACAAAAGTAAACATTTATAGTAAACATTAACATTATTAACAAGCACTGTTTTTCTTTAACCATTCAACAACCTCGCCATGAAGCTTACTTTCTTAATTTATCCGAATTATAACATCTTCAGTAATAACACTTTAATCTATAAAATCACGCTATTAGCATCATAGCAATAAATTAATCATAAAATTTTATCGTACAGAATCTTATTAAAACGTGTCTACATTATGATTTAACGATTCCTATAAGATTTCCCCTAGCGCAAAAACATCCTCATGTTAATTAAAAACAGATTTTAATAATTCCATGAACTTACAAAATCTCACGGAGTTTAATGAACTTAATTAGTAAGTGGTAGGTAAAATAATGCAAAGAAACTCGATCATCATTCATTTCAATCAACTTGCTTCATGTCTTCTTTCATTCTTCTACTCTTTCAACGTGACGTATAACTTTTTAAATTCTCAATTTACATTTTTCTGCTCTATTTTTTAACTTATCTCCTTTGAAGCTTATCTAATTAGACATTGGTGGTAGAAATATTCAATCAATCAATCAAATTATTTCTATCAATATTGTTTCTGTCTTTGATTTATTATGATTGTTTCGTTTCTGTATTTAGCTAATTTTAGTTTTGTAAGGATCTTTTCCAAACCAATGACAATTTATTATTATATAAACCACGGAATAGATAAATGATATTATAAACAAACAATTTTGAATGTCTGCTTCTATGCAATAAATAATAAGTTAATGATATACAAAATATTGATATTTAGTACGCATGCTCGGCCATTCAAATCGCATATTAGATAACCGGCTACACATCAGGATGATACAATCGATTCAAAGGTTAGATGTCACTAAACTCAATATCCTATTTACATACAGTGGTCTCCTCTGAAGACACCAGCGTAATATATCAACCTTTGTGTATTGCAAATTATATATATTATTTCATTTCATTGATTATAATATGTATTGGCATCTAATATTTTACACGCAACTTAGCCGCCATAAAGCTTATTAGCATATTCAGGTAAACACGATCACATATTTTCTCGTTTCGTGTTACGCTAATATATGTATAATATGTAATATGTAACCTAATACTTGCTTATTTTATATCAAACGACTGCATCTGTTACCTTATATGTATCGTTATCAATCCAAATTATTGCCTAAAAGATCTCAAATTCCAAAAACTTAATTACGTTCACTAACTAATCATTGTAACTGTCTACGAAATACCCCACCTATTCATTCTCGTAGAACATAATCCGCTGTAGTTGGAAAATTAAATAACTAACAAAAGCAATATCCCGAGTAAAACGCGATTTACTGTTTTTTTGCGTTAAAAATGGCGATAACTTTTTTTTAATAGACAATTTAACTGTCCATGTTTTTATATGTTATAGATTGTTGATGTATCTATTTCAGAATCTACTTGTCATACATTTTTATTCATTTGTTAGTGAGAAAAAAAATAAAAAGCAACTATTTAATTTTCCCTCGCCAGACTTTTGAATATTTGATGCACTTATTTATTTGTGCATGTTAGTTATTTAGTTCTTCTTCGTCAATATTGCGTTGAAGTTCGAAAAATTTACGGTATAAGTACC
Source organism: Erebia aethiops (assembly GCA_923060345.2). NCBI lineage: Eukaryota > Metazoa > Arthropoda > Insecta > Lepidoptera > Nymphalidae > Erebia > Erebia aethiops. Next base: position 9,184,318 of record OV281083.1, on the reverse strand, counting down.
TTTATTTAATTTTTCCTCTTTAGCGAGATGATTAAATGACCTATTATTTACTTATTTTACTATGACTATCCTATTCATGGGTAATATTTTAACTAAAAATAGCAAGTTTTTTAAAGGGAAACCAACTAATAAACATTTATTTTTATTAGAACTGTGAAAAGTAATCAACAAAACTACTGAAACACTTAGATTCTTCTACCAGACGTACAAAATAAAACCACCAATATATTAATCAACTCTACTCATAAAATCAACAAAATTTCACTTTTAACAATATAACAATTATACTTATCAAAAACTAAGTATCAACTGAAATGATAACTATCAACTTTTCTTCAGTTTTACCTTTATAAATTTAAATTTAACAATAGAGATCAGCCTTTTCGAACCAAATAGCTTAATAATTTATGAGTAACGTACAGTATTATCAAAACTATGTATTTAAAGATAGAATTAACTAAGAATGGTTTAATCGAACTAGGATTATGTAAGTGAAGCTAGTAATTGTTATAATAACGACTCTATACATAAAATAATAAAAATTTAAACAGTTTGTAGAACACAGCGATTAAAGACTAGCTGATGATTGATTCCCGCGGAATTTCATTAACTTTCCGGGATAAAATATGCTATTCTGATGTATAAACTTTTACATCATGAAGTTTTATCAAAATCCGTCGTATAGTTTTTGCGTGAAAGTGTAACAAACATTCATCCATCCACTCTCACAAACTTTTGCATTTATTTAGTTATTAGACATCAAAATCAAAAAGGTACATGCGTCCATTAAAATTTAAACTAAGTATCTATTGAAATTATAACAGCTATCAACTTTCCTTTAGTTTTACCTTTAAAAATTTAAATTTTACATTTTAAATCAGATCAGTTCAAACGAATTAAGCTTATGTAACGTTCACCAAAATCAAAACTATCAGTTATAAATATTATAATTAAGTAACTGAGAAAGGTTTAATTATAAAACTAGTACGATTAAACTGATTTAAATGTAGATAGGTATGCTAAAAATTTACTATGCCTGTAAGAGTTAGCCTAATTCACGTACAGTTCTATAAACCAGCCTGCCTGGTGGGAGGCTTCGGCCGTGGCTAGTTACCACCCTACCGGCAAAAACGTGCCGCCAAGCGACAGCGTTCTGGTACGATGCCGATGCCGTGTAGAAACCGAATAGGGGAATGGGTTTAATATAACTACCATGCCCCTAACAGGTTAGCCCGCTACCATAGACTGCATCATCACTTAACATCAGGTGAGATCGCAGTCAAGGGCTACCTTGTAGCACAATAAAAATAAAAAAAGCCATTCTTAAGCAGTCCAATCATTTATGAATTAACTTTTTAATTTACTATCAATTATTAATTGACTATTGGGAATCATTTCCGGATTGCAAGTTATATCAACAACTAAATATCTTATAATTTATGTTTCGGTTGCTCTAATAATGTTGAATAAAATTCCTTATTTAATTATATTTGTACTGAAATTATAAACAGTCTGAGAAGTATTTTTTTGATTATTGAATAAATGTGCTTATAAAATTTTTATAGTACGTATATCTTAGCAATCATGGGATGATTAATTAAATAACTGACTTTGTTTAATTTTTCCCAACTGAATTGCCCCTGTTAAGAATATACGTGTCGAGGGAAAACTAAATATCGAACTTTATGCATTTTATTCGCTCTCGAAGTGATGCATGAGAGAACTTATTTATTTTTTGATAAGTTATTTAACTTTCATTCGCTACTTTTTTATCAATTTTTCAATATTTATTTTTCCACCTTTGGCGCCTTGCGAGATTCATTTATTATTATCTTTTTCATTAAAACTAACTAAGAAAAATTAGAAATACAGAAAGATGCGGCTTTAATTGGACTTTCTGGAAATGCAATAAAGTCGATTTCCCAAAAAGTGTAATTATTTAATTTTCCAACTACAGCGACGAATATTTAAAATCATCAACTCAACTTTCATAAAATTATACGTTCTTTTTATTTTTTCACGTCTCGTTTGTTCTAATTTATCTCGCTTATCAGTTAGATCAATTTCTCTGTAATAAACTTATCAACCGTTTAGATCTGAACATATTATTATTATATACTACAAATATAGCTTACAACACCTAGAAAGTATACAAACTTTATTATGTTCACCAATCTTTGTAACCGTCTGCGAAACACCTCTGACTGCATTTATGCTAATAGGATATAATAAAATCAATCTTAACTCCCATAAAGTTACACGTAGTAAATATTTCATACCTTATGAATATTTATATCCAGCGTTATATACATTTAAACAGTTTGCCAAAGAACATGGACGAGGGGATAATTTTTCCTAACATCACCTTGTTCGACCTATCTAGAATTGAATCTGGCTTGATCACAAGGATTCTTGTGTACAGCGTGCCATGTAGATTGTATCTAGAACTCTTAAATTATTGTACCGGACGATGCTCATGCTCATCGAGCATTATAATCGTAGCAAATGGCATAAGCGTCGTGTAGGCTCCTAGCACACCTGACTAAATTTCATTCACATTTTTCTTTTAGGGTCAAGTGCAACATCGAAGCTTATGGTTAACATAAAATTGAACGACCTTAAAAACACCAGTTTGGGTAGCAAGTCAGGGTGCTTCTACATTTTAACAAAATTAAACCAATTATATACTTAGATATGTGTGTACGAATACTTACTAACTTGTGCCACTCAATTTGTTAGATTTTTTATGATTAAAACCATAATAATTGTTGATGCAATTCGTCCTAAGTTAACTGTGTAGGTCAGAAAAAAAATTACCATGTAAATTTAATGATTCTACGAAGAATGCTGATCAAAATTTACGTGCGTAAAACTACTTGAGTTTTTTTTATATCATAGTGGCATACGACTGGTCACATTTGCGTTGGTACATCTTCTCTTCTAGTATTTGCTTCTATTATTTGCCAATATAATATTGATACCAATCTTAAATTAAATGGATGAATAGGGTCTCACCGAAATAGCAATCTACACTTTTTATAAAATAAAAACAAAATTGGAACATGTGCTTGGTTGCAAATTATAGCTTGAGCTTGAGTTTTTTCAGCATTTTTGTTACTCTTTGCCTCGCGCCTGTAGTATAAACCTATTCAACTTGATGTTATTTTCAATCGCCAAGCAAATCAGCGCTTATTACTATTCAATGTTTTTTTATCTTCACTCTTATAAACGGTTTCACTCTATGATTCGATGCCGAGATTGCAAACTCATTTCCAATTGAATTATTTTTAGCAAAAAAATATACTCTATCCATTGAAATTGAAGCCCCAATAACTCAACGATTTAGGAGGTAGATTAAAATCAAAATGGTCTCAATTTCAAATCTCAGTTTATATACAATTTCACATCTACGCCCTCTTTCATCATTTTGAACTTTCGCGTCAACGTTCGTTACAACTTACAATGTTTGAAGTATAGTTTTATCTGACCCGGTGACAGCGTTGACACCATCATAAAACGCGCACCTTCCACATTACCAATACGAATAGTAGGTACTCAAAATGTACCAAATAATAGTAACAACATAATTTTCGTAACATTACACAATATAATACATCGAAAACCAATTGACCCGTAACAAAGTAGTTACACTGAATACGTAATACCTAAATACCGCGGACAAGACACGCTTTAATTACATAACTGCATTCAATTAATGTAAAGCTCTATTTATTGCAGTCACACTCAATATTGTAACAGACAGATATTTTTGGTGCGGTCATAACTTCCGAGTTGAACAAGTTGCATATTTATCAAAAAAAATTGATAGTAACAATAGAATTCAGGAAGCTATATAAGGAAATCGTAATCGTAATCTTTTTTTTATCCACTACTAGCTAGCCCTTGACTGCGATCTCACCTGATGGGTAAGTGATGATGCAGTCTAAGATGGTAGCGGGCTGACCTGTTAGGGGCATGGCAGTTATAGTAAACCCATACCTCTTCGGTTTCTGCACAGCATCGTACCGGAACGCTAAATCGCTTGGCGGCACGTCTTTGCCGATAGGGTGGTAACTAGCCACGGCCGAAGCCTCCCACCAGACCAGACCAGGGAAAATTCAGAAATTATAAATTCCCAAATTGACCCTGCCAGGGATCAAACCCAGGACCTCCGCACGTTAAAGCAACAGCGCTACACACTGCGCCACGGAGGTCGTCAAAATCTCTTGCCAAATGGATAATTCGACCTGTTTAAGGAGTTCATAGGATGCCAGCACGTTAAAAAGCATGTATGAATTTCTTAATAAACAGTAATACGAGTTCCAGTAATACGTTGTACGTATTACTGGAGCTGTTTAAGAAATTCAAGCTGTCAAATGGTTACGATTTGTTTAAACAAGGGAGGTATCGGCCATGTGCACCACACTACGGGTAAAGGAGTTCCGCCAAGCGATTTAACATTCCAGTACAATACCATACCCCTTCTAGTTTCCATCTTAGACTGCATCTCAATGCAGATTAGACCCAGGTGAGATTATTGACTTCTGAACCAAATAAACCGAATAAAATTGATGAATTAATATTATTATTACTTTTTGTGAGCTGAAGACTCATAATGTAAACCTTTTTATTTCTGCAAATAAAGAGATTTTTTATAATAAGAATTTCATATCCATTATGAATATAATAATCAAAAGTTATCTAAACAAAACCAAACTTTGTTTATAAATAATAATCTATGACCGCCTTTGCACACTTCTGTTTTATCATTTAACCTTTTGTTTCTTCTCTTTGTTCTAAGTGTGTGCAATAAAGAGTTTATCTATCTATCTATATACACAAGTGAAGTTGCGAAGGCGATTGCATCGTTGAGGTCACTAAACGGCCTGCTAGGCAAACAGAATAGCTTTTAGCGTTCTAACTCTAATATCTGAACCTGTTATTGGTACATAATTTAAGTTTCTCATTTTATGTATTTTTTTGCGTTAAAAATATGGATATGTAAATTAATTTGCAGTGACGATTTTACAGTTATATTTATGTTTTGTTTATGTCTTGTTTCCGTGATCTGTGGTATGGACTTAATATAACTGGCATTAGGTATCTGTTAGGCGTATGGCACGGATAACAGATACCTAATTAAAAAAAAGTGTGTGCGCGCAATTCACACATGGCAGAAGTGAAACTTCAGAAAAGTAGCCTACGAGATAATGAGATAAATATAACTTGTATTCTATCGCAGGCTAAATCCTATTATGAATATGTTTGTCTCTTTTTGGTGTCACTTTTTCGTTACGGTTTTCGTTTCATCGAATTTTCAAATCACGATTCAGAAGTTACACTTCAAAAAATCTCTTTCGAATCGCGAAAGTTTACTTGCAACTTGCAATCGTCCCATTATATTTTATGATACACACCACACACACACACCAATAAAAAACAAAAATGAACAACTACACTTAATTTAGTTAGTAGATAGTAGTAAAAACGTATAATTATATTATTTTTATTTGACCTTTGAAGCAATAAAGAGCTTCTTAGTTGCAGACTGCAGTTCGCTAAGTTCGCGGCGCGGCGTGGGCGCGGCGCCCGCGGCGATCTATCTCCGTGCAAATTATAATTTCAAAATCCCATCGATTTATGTGGACGCTCATCTGAATAAACGCTGCTCCATTTTATGCGTATCCCTTACCTCTGTAACTCGATCCTGTTTTTAAATATACTGACTGTATTGCTTATAGTAAGAGTCTGTCTTCAAAGTTTAAACGTAGAGACTCACCACAAATGAAATAATAGTTACTTCGTAATACGGCAAGAGTTTGGATTTCGGGTAATTTCAAAAACATCGGATTTGGTTAAAATAAAAGGACGTAAACAAAATAAAATTAGATGTAAAGGGAGAAATAAAGGGAGGTTCCCTTTATTAATATTCTTACACGCAGTTATAATTTGTGGTTGTTAGTTTGACGATTATTTTTTTGCCATAGGGTACATCAATTGACCACAGATTTTATATTAGTTAGTAGTAATTAGACATCAATCATCAGACTGATGATTGATGTCTAACTCAACATCAACTGCCTGGCTCAGCAATACAACTAAAACCTCCTCTAATAGAGATGAGGTTTTTTTCAACTTCTTTAACGTCTGATCATGTCATCTGCCATTTGACCAATAGGAATGGAAGTTGAAAGACGACCAGTTTCTAGATATTCCCATCATTATTGGTCGTATTGCAGATGAGATTACGTGATCAGACGTTGATGAGGTTGAAAAAAAAAGCTCATCTCTATTGGAACAGGCTAGATACATATAAAGTCACAGTCAAGGATAAGATTGTTCACACGAAACAGTAAACAGGTAGTAAAACGAAGCTCGAAACGTAGGATTTGCAAATAAAAATACCGCGCCGAGCGGCGCCAGTCACTTACAAATTAAAACACCTTTTTAAGATTTACACCGTAGATATTTATGTACCTATATTAAAGTTTAAAAAATAATTCATGTTCGACGTTTAACCAGATTCGTTTTATTTTGCTAAAAAAAAACTCGCTATACAAATTACTGCGATTCTTTCAGCGCAAATTCGAAGCTAAATTTAAACTTGTGAAGCTGTTTCTTGTATCTATATTTTGGATGGATGGATGTAGGGATGGATGGATGGATGTTTGTTACTCAATCACGGCTGAACGGATCTGGGATGATTTTTGGCGCAGAGATAGAATATAGTCTGGAATAACACAATGGCTATCCCAGAATATTAAAGAGTTCAAGTGGGAACCAAAAAACCTGAATCCACGTGGACCAAGCCGCGGGCATCACATTATAAATGCAAAAGTCTGTTACTTTGTTGGTTTATTGGTTTGGCCTTCAATCACACCATAATAGAGAAATGAATCGACGTGATTTTTATCTACTTATTAGATTAGCTACTTTTTATTCTTTAAAATTAAAGTTCCCCGGGACTTTTAAAGCCTTAATACAAAGCCCTGGGAAACCAATTAAGCGTTTTAACCAGTTTAGATTTTGAGATCGTCTATTTCATCTTCAATAGTTATCTAATAGGTAAACTCAACTAGAATCGAACAGAGGACCTCAGAGATGGAATAAAATATACTATCAACAATAACCACGCACAACAGAGATCACCAAAAAGTTTAATACTATTATAGTTTACTATTCACATAATATTTAAATGAGCCACGTTCAAATCATGATACAACTAAATTCATTCCACAGTTCGCGATAAAATCTTTCATTGTTTGTTTTAACAGGTATAGGTTAGGTCTGGTATACGGTCGCCCTTATCATAGCAACAGGTTTGCCTTCAAAAGCTTCAGATGACCTCCGATATGAGCTAGGAACTCGGTGTACGACCTGCTTAAGATCTTAAGGATCTAAAATACCAGTTAGATATACCTACGTTACTTAGTTTTTATAAACGACTGTAGCACGTATCACAAACTCAGTATACCAATGCCAGAATACAAACACTAAGCTAAGCAAGCAAAAGCTCAATGTACCTATGTTACAATATAGGTAGGTTCGTCATCATCAACTGACAACTACTTTCCTTTCAGATTGAAATTGCCTTAGGCCATAATCTACCTAAAATGCGGAAATGCGGATATAGATAGATAGCGTCTAGACTTAGGTTATTTTACAAACTAAGGATAGGACCTCTGTGATCTGGGAGTTGCGTTCAAGCTGAGTTGCAAAAAACTGCTTTTTTAAGTTGCTTACTGAAAAAATCTAGGATACCACGATTACGATAGGATAGGATACAAAAGGAAAAATGTATCAGTCTATCTGTTACCTTTCTATTTTGACCAAAATGTGGTACAGAGAATATAGCTTGCATCCCGGAGTCGTACTAACAATGAGTACTTAAATAAAGAATTTCCACGGGATCTTATAAAATCTAAATCCACCTGGATATCGGATCTGGATCGCAGGCATCAACTAGTACTATCAAATATACTATTGAGTATTCCGTGGTCATAAAAAATCCCTTCGTTATCGTTCTTCACGACACTATAGATGCCTGCTAGAAAAGAAAAGACTAATTCTAATGCTTTTCCATCACACATTAAATCTGTCAATAGGGAAAAACGCGTTATCGCTAAATACCTAGGATCCAGGACAAGTTGAGCCAAGTCCACAATTCAGTTCCCAGGGCTCCATTAGTGGGTACAAGATACCGCGTGCTCTGAATGGAATCGATCCTTGACACCCTATCAACATGTCTTCTCGCGAGATAAGGGGTAGTGCAGACAACAGTCAAGAGAAAGACAGTTTTTCCGCCAAAAAATATATATTTCAGCTATTTATTACAGTTTCTTTAATTGTTTATTGGAATATTCGACGGCAGCAGATTTTAACACCGTCTACCTATCTAAACTACTATTATAAATGCGACTGTGAGGATTTTTGCTACGCTTTCCTTTGAACCGATTTTGATGAAATTTGGTACAGAAATTGGTTTTATCCTGCAGAAGGACATAGGATTTATCCCGGAAAATTAAGGAGCTCTCGCGAGGAATGGACATGAAATAGAACTACGCGCATGATGTCGCGGGCATCCGCTAGTTTGCTATAAGTCAATCAGAATTACTATCAACAGCCAACATTTTTAAGGTTTTAAAAATAAAATTTGGATTATTTTATTTCATACTGCAAATGACTTTTTAAATTGCTAAGTACTGCATATTAATTAGCTAGCACTAATGCAATGCAATAACATTAAATTTTCTTCTAGTGGCGTTCTGTGTACGGACAGTGGTTCAATAATTTTTGTCCTGAGACTGTATGAGGTCTGCGCTTAACCCAACTCTCGTCATCGTTGCAGAACCAAAAGCGTTCGTAAATTGCATCAACTTTGACGGCAAATATTTGTATGTGATATAGTAGCGATTTTAATGGAATAACTTGTTCTAACGAGGCTAAGTACTTTTTTACTTTATTTCACTTAGCACCTACTTCTATTACCATAAAACATTTTATTAAGATTTTCGATATCTTAAAATGCTCAACAAAATGTGGTGTAGGCACTTCTCCGTGGGTAGGAACAAGCGGTAGATGTACCTACTTGCAGATTCGATAAGACTTGTAGGTACCTATAAGCTATAAGTTTGGTTTGATAAAGAAAAATTTCATCTTGTCATGCTCCCTATGATAGTCTTATATTATAATGATAGTCTATGCAAATTACAGATGGTGTGCTTTAAGACTGCAAATTGAATTAAAGCTTGACGTGATACGGTGGCGAGTGGGGACGCCGCACTATGGTAACTGGACTGCATGCCGCTTTGGAATGGACATAGGACATGATTAGGACATAGGTGTTATAATTGGTCAAAAACATTATACGGCCAAAACAAAAATAGCCAGAAGAGGACTATATAGTGGTTTGGAAAAAAATAGTTTTCAGTTAATATAATATTACTTTTGATTGGAAAATATGAGTTTTGTATAAAAGTTTTATGCGGGCTATCATGAAAGCTGCATTTACATTTTATGTATTAGGTAACGTCTTTAGCAACTCCTAGACTTTGGTTTCCGTAACTTAGTCATGTATATAATGAACCTATTGTTCCATCAGATAAAATTGGCAAGTTTCTGGTACTTTCTTGAAGGTATCTTTAAGAAGGTATTTTGGTATGTACTTACATCATGAGACGTATCCCCTCGATGTATCCGCTCCTCCGTCTCGCGGACTCTGTCTGTGACGTTCCTGGTAAGGACCCGTCGCTCGTGGCTCTCCCGCACTTTTCCATCAGGGTTCGCGACCACGCTTGCGGACACCAAGACTTTAGCGCCTGCTGGGGCGATCGCGCCGTCTGGTGCATCTTGTACTTCTGTAACAAAAGGAAAAGCCATTGTTAACCATCGACCTCAATTTACATATTATAGACGGGCCCTGTCAAACAAAGAATGTGGACCTATGTTACTAACGCCATCTAGTCTGAAAAGCGGGACAGCGCTATTGCGGGGACAAGGACAGGCTTATACAGGTGAGGGGCATGCCCTACAAGTCGGACGCCTAACTTTTTTCCATGAAAGGCCCCATCTAGTACTCGTACCTACGTATATATCGATGTTGTCAGACTTCCAAAAAGGTTTCTCCTTAAGCTTTATAATACTGTATGTTGTTTTTATTTTGCACAAGTTTAGGTATACTAGCTCATGCCCGACATTCAAACAAATGCAACTCGCGCGTTATTTAAGAAACACTAACGTAAATGGCAACAATAACTGTACAAAATTTTGACCCAATATTCTACCGAACAATATTATAGATCCTATATCTATATTGCAGATAATATTTGAGTTTGATACACATTTGATTGGGTTAAAATATTGCACAGATATTGATGACATTGACGTTTAAGCTTTTATTATTAATTGAACCTATAGTTTTGCAAGATTGTAATCCAAAGTAGGTACCTTCTATATGTACAGCGTCCTGCCCTTTGATCTGTTCAGCCCCATTCGCCCCTTTTTGATCTTCAGGTACTCTATGCTGTGAAAAAAAAGCAAGTTCAGTAACTATTTAAAAATCGAACGTTTCGCTTTCGACGATCGTGGCATTAGGACAGCGTCACGACACGACTCACGAATATGATAAGCGAAGACTCTACAGCAGGGTTCCCACCACAAGTGGAGCGAGCCCCGTACAAACTTCGTTTAAATCGCATTTTTAACAAACGTAGAAACAGTAACAAACATACAAACTTTAGCCTTTATAATATTAGTGCGATAGTGTGATTTCCACCTGCTTTAGAAGTAGAAACGAACTAATTGTTAGTAGATACTTAGTACGTCGTGTTTGTTAATAGTTTGTGGTGTGCGTATCCTCGTTGCCGGAGTTAAATATTATCTTTGGCCTGGAGTCTTTGAAGATGCTACCGTCTTCCAGCGCAAGTTGAGATGAACAGGCACAATTTCGTATTTATAATATTAAGTATGGATAGTCATCATAGAGCACGAGTCTCCTCTCATTATGAGAAGGGATTGCCCATAATCCACCACGCTGACCGAGTGCGGTTTAGCCGATTTCACACCTTTGAGAACATCATATCATATCATACTAATATTATAAATGCGAAAGTGTGATTGTTTGTTGATTTGTTGGTTTGTTGGTTTATCCTTCAATCAAGCCGCAACGGAGCAACGGATCGACGTGATTTTTGGCATGGGTATTGAAACAACCGATCCCACGGGAATACTCTTAAAAAGGGAACAGAAGAAAACACAACTACTTAGCCTTAAACTATTATAATCAGAATATATCTGAGATGACAAATAACAATCATTAATGACACATTTATTAATCATTCCCAAAGGTTATACATTACAGGTATAGTTGAGGACCTGGAGAGTGACATAGACTACTTTTTATCCCGTAAAATTAAGGAGTTCCCGCGGGAAAAACAAAAAATCTTAAACCACGCGGACGAAGTCGCGGGCATCAGCTATTATGAATAACTATCGATCCTGCAGGTTTTCTCGCGATGTTTTCCTTCACAGTTAAAGCAAGTCATATTTTTATTAATACATATTCTATTCTTCCATTCTATTCTATTATATCTACGGACTATTATCATCATCTTGATCAGCCGTTGTGCATCCACTGTTGAACATAGGCCTCTTTCAAGTAGCGCCAACGTGCTCTGTCTTCGGCTTTTCGCATCTAATCGATGCCAACCACCCTCCAGTATCCGGAAATCATCGCTCCACCTTGCTGGGGGGCGCCCTACGCTCCGTTTACCAAGACGCGGTCTCCACTCGAGGACTATACTAAATAGTTATTTTTAAAAAATGATATGAAATGTGCACATTTCATACCCTGTAAATGAGTTCGAAAGTTAAACTTCCTGGCCTAGGCCAGTAAAGAATATATGTATTTTCATTACATATCATAAGTTTGAATTTGGAATCTTTCTTCCTGAATATCTTGTTACTTGTTATAATTTTCTTTGGTCTAAATAGTTTAAATTTGGAACTCTACCGTATTACGCGTTCAGCACTCATAGCGCAAAAAAAAAAAAAGCACTATACACTCGACCAGAAAACGCGTACTTCCCGGTCTCGCGATGTAATGTACTATTACGTACTTCAGTTTGTTGATAGTTGGTCGTGTGCGTATCCTCGTTGACGGAGGTAGATATCTTTGGCCCGGAGTCTTTGAGGATGCGGCCGTCTTCCAGCACCAGCTCGCGCTTCACGTGGGTCGCGATCTGTCGCGTGGTCGTCACTTCACTCGTTTTGCGAGTCACCCATTCCTCTGAAAATAAACAATGTCGTTGGACTAACCTTCACAAGGTCACAATTTACGCTTATCGACTTTATTTTGGCTGTAATTTTTACTTTAAAAACACCTATGCAGGTTAATCTTGCAGAGTGTGCTTGTGATGTTTAAAATTCTTGAAGGTGCAATGTGCTAATAATGATATTATTGCTATCCACAGTAGGTATTTAACTAGGTAGTAGTCTGATCTTATCTGCTGATGCGTCTCGGTCTACCTAAACTATAAGAAGTAAGAACTTATGCGTTCACCGACTACTAACTAATAGAAGATCACTAGAAAATCCTGCCCTGAGTGTACACGCACCTTAACCTTTGGAATGCCTTGGGATAGCTCTGTCGATAGGTACTACGCTGCTTTGGGTCAGATCTAGCCGACCGACAATCGACCCTGTGTCGGTCGCATTTTTATGCGATTTAAGATTTATTCTCGTGAATATAGAGTATAAACTTCTTTGAACATGAATCTTAAGGAATTAAATAACCAAAGACAATCATTCATTCAAACTTTGCATGTCACTTTGAAGGTCATATTTGAAATACAAAATCAGTTCGCGCGCTACGCCCGCCATGGAACGCGGTATATGGCGGCCAGTATCGGAGAAATCTGTTATTTTTAACAAAAGTAACAAACGAAATTTATTTAAATGTTATGTTTAATAATTGTTATTTACTAAATTTAGAAGCTGTTAAAACAAATTAAATAAATAAACTTCGCATAATTTTCGAAAATTCCATCAATCAAATCGACACTTCCGGTAACCGGAAGTGTTGTTCTTTTTCAAATTTGTTTACTTTATAATCTCGCAAAATTATGTAATAAAAGACTATTTTCAGTAAATAAAGTAGTAAATAACATAAATTAGTTATCTAAGTTTCGATATATAAAGCAGGCAGTTCATAGCACATCAAGGAAAGTGAAAAAATACATCAAATTGCACCGTAGGCGTGATCAGATCAAATTACGCCTAGGTCACGTGACCTTACGGCAGCTTACTAGACCTTTTTTTTTAACGTTACGGCAGCCCAAAGGTTAATAAAAATTTCAAACTGCAGATGTTTTTGGTAATAAAACCTTACCTTCTTTGGTTGTAGCTATCGTCTCCCCCGGCTCGGCCTGCGAAAGAAAGACAATTTTATGTTTAAAAAATTCAGGATACTTTTTAAAATATTTATGAATAAATCTATACTTCTATACTAATATTATCAATGCAAAAGTTTAGATGTATGGATGTATGGATGGATGTTTGTTACTCAATCACGCCCCAACGGCTGAACGGATCTGGATGAAATTTGGCACAGAGTGTAATACACACACACACTATAATCTATTATAGTCTGGAATAGCACAGAGGCTACTTTTCATCCCGGAAAAATTAAGGAGTTCCCGCGGGAACCAAAATACTTTAATCCACGTGGACGGAGTCGCGGGCATCAGCTAGTCTAGTATATGTGAGAGTTTGTGAGCTTCACAAAAAGCTTTTTGGTGCATTTCCAATAATTTTCAGAAATAAATTCAAAGACTAACAGCGCCATCTCTTACCGAGTAGCTAAAGCTCTTAAAACTAGAGTTGTCACGCTCTGGTGATTTGGACGTGTACTGTAAAAGTATTCGCGGCCGCCGCTTGATGGCGCCATGTTCACTCAGAGTAAAAACTGTCACCATCAAAATACATAAAAACAACTAGGAAACAAGTAAATTTTTTTGCACTTTGTCCGTCGATGTCTTTTTACACACATTTTATTACCAAACACATAAATCTAAAAATAATAATATAAAAAGCTAATATTTCCTAACTTAACACCAACTTAATTTTATTACATAACTAGTTACGTAGTTAAATCATAGATAAAATATGTCTAGGTATATTTTTATTTTGAATAATAAAAGATTGAGCAAATAAGCGCGATGATTAATAATGATTCGCGTGTTCTAACGCTAACCGATTATTGACTGAGGCGAACTACCTAAAGGTAAACTGCAATACAATTGACTGGGCACGTGGATTATAATTTTCTTTTGGCAATGTATCAATCGTAGGGTTGTCAATTGTGACTTTTCCGATAATTACGAGCATTTTCCTAAGAGCAACAATAATTAAGCAAGCAAAATTAAAACGTTCCTTCTCATCTTCAAATGCAAATGTTTGGTACACATCAAAAACATCCGGTCCATTTAGGTTAATCAATAGCTAAGCTAGCTTGTACTGCTGGATCTTCTTTATGCACAGCAGCCTGCAGGCTGCAGCTTTTATAAACTACTGAAACTGTGTTTTCCATTTCTTCCACGCATTAGCCCGGCTGACGGGCCTGCCATCCATGCTGAGCTCTGACGGTAGTTTTGCATGCTCCATAGCAACTATTATATGCAATCCACCGAAAGCATGAGATTTCTCACGTCTCTCTTAAAAAGCTTAATAGAATTTTAATTTAGGCCACTGTCACCATTTCGTGACAATGAAAGACGTAGTAGGATGACAACTAACATTATTATTTAAATACCCACAACAGTTTACAGCGATAATTACCAACTTAACGTAGAATGATACTTAATTATTCATTTACTAAGGCTTTCACATCCCTATTCAAACGTCAAGTATTCCACGTATCGGCGGTTTCCGGTGGGATGGCACACCGTAAACGGACTCCTCGCTTCATATTAAACATCATACCGTAACTTTGACAGCTCAAGCAGTTTTGTGCAAAGAGAATCCATACAAATTATGCTTACATGTGTACGCAAGTTAGTAGGTAGTAGTCGCATGTAAGTTATAATACTATTATTTATATTCTGTGTTCTCGGTCTATCCTATAATGCTACGTTTTCACGGCCCGACCGATTCTTACAACCGATGCCCGCGACATCGCGTTTTTCCCGCCCGTTTAAGATAGACAGATGAACAAACCCAACTTCACGTTTATAACAATTATTAAGTAAGTATGTATAGAATGCCGACAACCCGCATTGGAGCAGCGTGGTGGGTCTAAGCTCTAATTTCCTCTCTCCTATGAGAGTGGAGGCCTGTGCATAACAGTGGGACGTTCATGGGCTGTATTGATGTACCTAGTGGTATGGAATGAGTAGTACGAACATCGACCTCAATTTATGTAGACGGGCCCTGTCAAACAAAGAATGTGAACTTATTTTACTAACGCCATCTAGTCTGAAAAGCGGGACAGCGCGGACAAGGACAGGCTTATGACGGCTTATGACCTATGTGGAGCGCGCTTTACAGGTCGGACGCCCAATATTTTTCTATGAAAGGGCCTACATCTAGTACCCACATATTAATCGATGAATACGAAAGATCTCAATGAGACATTTTTACTACAGGAGCCACTGAAGCTTCGCCCACGTGCGTCAACGGCGCGCCCTTGCGGTGTGCAGCGCAGCGCGACGCAAGGCCGGAACACCGCGATTGTTATTGGCGATGCACCGCGTCAATACGCATTGTTCCCACCAATTGGGTCACGGCTTATATCGAACACATTAACGTTTACGAGAGCTTCCGTTTGGATAAGGCTTGGATATAATCAAATCTTAGGTAGCTTTGATTAGAACGTTTTGAATTTGATCCAGTGCATCTACAATTTACATACAGTAGCGTTTTTGTGGTGTTTTTATATAGTCGCGGTCTTCATTATTGTTATACTAGCCGACATGGGATGGGCTGTCAGCTTTCTACCTATCTAAAATTATTATTGGTCCCAGAGTCAATGGCTCCTAGATTAGTAAATGACTAGACCGGACGCTGTGATTCTAGCATCAACCAAATGCTCGGTGGGTTCTAGTCACTAGAACCACAGCGTCCAGCTCCAGTTACAAACTTAGGTTTTGGTTATAACTACGTATGGCGAATGAATAAATTTGTCTTATAGGGTTAGGTTCATACAAAATCTCCGAGCAGAACAAGCAAGATTGATTCAATTTTAAACAAAGAGAATTAGAGATTAAATAGAGCAATTCCCTTATTTATAATCATAGATTTAGCATTAAAGGTACATATTAGGTACAGTAATTGAACATGCCGCAATTAATAATAAAGTACCTATAGGTTAATTATTAACATGTAGGTACTTTATAGGTACAAAGAGCCTTCAACTCCACATATCGCTTACGGCCAAAATTGGTATCAGTATCGGAGGCATGACTTTGAAACAATGAGTTTTAGCCAAGAGATTAATTCAGGTCCACCGCACGCGCATGAACGCTATTATATGTTAAACAACTATAGCACTTCGACAAATGAAATACGTTACATTTTAGCATAACCAGTTTTAAATATACCTTAAGGCTATGATGGTTGTAAAAGGTAATAGATACAGGTCAGCTCGCATGAATAACTTATGGCATATTTGACAGGATAACAGGACTTGTGATGTATGACGTAAGGTTTATTTTCGTCACACTATTATCTAAGCAAATCGTAAGGCTTTTATGGTAGTCGTATTATGTGCAATGTTGAGATAGTTAGGTAGGTACTAATTTGGAATGCCTTGTCGAATACAATGCAGTTTATCATTCTATCTTGTTCTAGGCTATTTGGTTGAAAGGCCGTTTATAAATCAATAAATAATAATTAATTATACACCTATCGTTATAAACGGTTGCTTAAGAAGTTTTTGTTAACAAAGAGCTTTATATGCAATTTCTCAATAGTAACACCTACTACCTATCGGCAAGTTAATGTTATGAGTAAGCGTGATGTTGCCTTAGTCGATGGATTGGGCCTTGAAAAGAAGACCAAGGCTCAGTTAATTAGAAGATTACACACGAAACATCTATAAACGAAATAAGTATCCTTTTTATACTTGAATGTAGTGTAAGAGACTTAATTTGCTTTACACTAAGCATGATTCTCGTCAAGCGCAAGCCTATCTCACAATAAATGTCATAGTCATAGTCATAGTCATAGTCATTTATTTATTAAATATCGGTACACTGTAGGTACACTTATTTTCGTCTAAAAATTACTTAAAAAGCATGATGGTGATAATGGGTAACGTTATCTTAAAACTAAAGCTACGAGGGTTCCAAACGCGCCCTGGTCTGAGAAGAGCCCAAAACAAACTCAGCCGGGTTTTGTTTTTTTTTTATTATCACCATCTCACAAATATTCTTAATAAGGAACTATCAGAGACATTAGAGCAAAGTATTGCCAGGCTTCCTTGTCGTTCAAATAGTCCTTTACATGGTAAGAAGATTTTTCAATGAGTTTACGTTTTACATTAACTTTGAACTTATTCAGAGACATCTTCAACATGTCTTCTGGGAGCTTATTGTAGAAGCGGACACTGTTTCCAACAAATGAATTGCTAGATTTACTAAGCCTAGAAACAGGCATTACAAGTTTATTTTTATGTCTAGTATTGACATTATGACAATCACTTTTCTTCTTGAATTTATCAATGTGCTTATGCACGTGTACTAAATTTTCAAATATATATTGGTTGTGCACTGTCATAATATTGATTTCTTTAAATTTATCTCTTAGTGACTGCCTTGGTCCCATATTATATATGGCTCGAACAACCCTCTTCTGCAACACAAAAACAGAATTAATATCAGCAGCATTACCCCATAATAATATACCATATGACATAATGCTGTGAAAGTAACTAAAATAAACTAGTCTCGCCGTTTCTATATCTGTTAACTGGCGAATCTTTTTAACCGAGTATGCAGCAGAACTAAGCCTGTTCGATAAGTCATTTATGTGATGGCCTCATTGGAGTTTAGCATCTAACGTTATTCCGAGAAAAACAGCGGTATCCACTAAATCTAATTCCTCATGATCAAGTTGTACAGTGGTTTTTACCTGTTTGACATTAGGTAATGTAAATTTGATACACTTTGTCTTTTTTCCATTGAGGAGTAGGTTATTATATAGCTTCAAACCACTGTACCACCTTAGTGAGAGAATTGTTTACTTCGTCAAGAGTTGGTTCATAACGATTTATTTTAAACAAAAGTGATGTATCATCAGCAAACCACACTATCCCATGATTATTCTTGGCAAGATAAGGAAGATCGTTAATGAGGAATAGAAAAGGCCCTAGAATTGAACCTTGTGGAAGATCCAAAATCCAAAAGACCGCCGCGCTTTCCATTAACGTCTACCTTTTGAATCCTATTTTCATGAATTCAATGAATAAATATATATACATATATATATATATATATATATATATATGTATATATATAAGTACATAATATATAAATCAGGTGTCACGTTGTTTGTCCGCGATGGACTCCTAAACTACTTAACCGATTTTAAAATAAATTTGCACACCGTGTGCAGTTTGATCCAACTTGAAAGATAGGATAGCTTACATCTTAATTTATAGCCGCAATATTATTTTATGTCGGACGGAGTGTAAGACGGAGAAAAAACTTTCTTACGAAAAGCTCATTCCACTCGGACGAAGTCGCGGGAATCAGCTAGTGCTGCTATCCTACACAATTTATTTGTACTTAGTGTCAAGACAACCATCTCCCAATAGTGGTGTAGAACTTTAGACTCCCAGCCTCCTATCCGGAGGGTTACGGGCTCGATCCCCGGGTTAAACTCTAACTTTTCGGAGTTAATATGTGCGTTTTACGGAATTAAATATCACTTGCTTTAACGGTAAAGGAAAACATCGTGACGAAAGCGAAGAGTCCTTCTTAATGTTCTTAAAGATATGTAAAGTCTGCCAATCCGAACTCGGCCAGCGTAGACTATGGCCGAACCTAATAGGAGGAGATTCGTGCTCAGTAGTGAGCCGGCAATGGGTCGAAATCACGAATATGATGAATGTTTAAAAAAACATATATAAAAATATTCGATAAATATGATGAACAGTGAATTTACATTTCAGTTCGCTAGTTATCTACTGTTCAGGAAAAACATAATTTTATTGGATAAACGAGGTGAGTCGTGAATTGCGCCATGGACGAATTTAAATAAAAGAAAGAAAAACATTTATTGACAGCATTGTGTCACACAGAACCATAGATCTATTCCGTGCACAGAACAATACATTAAGGTAAATGTTACCGTGGCGCTTCCAGTAGGTACCTGAGCATTAAACTCATAATCAAGTCCTAGAAGAACCATGATAACGCTTGACGTGTGTGGCACAACCTGAAAGAAGGCGTCAGCTCAGCATAATGCCGAATGCCTAGCAATGAATTACAAGGGCATTCAGCGCTCATTTTCAGCTGGAGTCCTCCTCCACAGGTGACACCACGGCTTCGTAATTTCGGACGGTTACTTACATTTCAATTATTAATTTACAAATTATAAATACGTAAATACGTAAACTATATTTTATTTTAACGCTCTGAGATTATTTGTGTTCTTAAAAAAATTATTATAATCTTTATGAATAACTCTACTAAAGATTGCCTAATTAAGTGGATTGAAAATCATCAATAATACGTCAAATGAACAATAGATTATATTATCTAAAACACAGTTAGATTTTTTATAATGCAAACATTCATTTCGCAATAAACTCATTTATAAACACTTGTTTTGAAAGGTCAGTCCAAATAAGGAGCTATATGATTGCCAAAATTGTAGACACTAGAAGCAAAATTTAGGTAGGTACCTTGACCTTGACGAGAAAGGTTAATCTAAAAATTTTGACTTAAATTGTCCATTATAATATCGTTGGAAAATCCATACCAATATTATAAATGCGAAAAGTTTCTGTCTATCTGTCTGTACCTAACTATCTGCTAGCACGGCCATTTGAGTTTAGGTTAGATACGATTCTGCTAACAACCTAAACCCACAAGGAAGTCGCAGACGTCACCTCGTTTAAAATAAATTAAAAAAATTACAACATACCTACACTTGGATAAGTTTTAATTGATTATATCGATAAACTTATAAATTTGAGTATAAGTAAGTTAATCCGATAAAGTTATATTTGTTGCTATGCCTAAGGTTGCAACTTGCATGTTTACGAACCAGAAATTACTTGAACTGTACATTCTATAAAATCTATTTTTACTTCTTCGTTTGTTTTTTTAAGCATATCTTCTTTATTCACCCATATCTAAGTAAAAAGTTGTGGTACAGATTTAGATATCACTCTTATTATTACAACAAAGACGTCATAAAAACACTGAGTTTACCGACGCAGTTCAAACCAAAACAAATTCATCAATATAGCTACGAGTTCTCGTAGTCTCTCCTTTTTGGTAAGTTATACCACACAAAAGCAGCTAAAAGCCTCCAAAGATATTGAAATCTAAACACAACCGACCTACATTGCTTAACAACGTCCACAAGTCGGGCCCACCTGTAACAAGCATTTAAAAGCGAGAGTATTGTAAATTGGCCATCGACCGACCAGTGGCCACCTGACCCTTACCGCAAGGACGTTTGGCGGATGACGAAGTGATATAATAGATTAGTTAACGACTTATTTATGTAATAGCGGTATAATAAAATATTATGACAAATCATAGGAATGCGGGTTTTATATAGAGTCGCTGCGGAAATGGCAGCCGAGCAGGCAGCACAAATATTTCTCACTAATTAGAAGCTACATTTTTGGGACGATTGCAGTGGAATACTGGGGCAGAAAGTCAGCGAAATATTTCTTACTTATGTAATATAAAATTATAAAGCCCGATGAGATGCAATAAGTTTCCTGGCTAATATTATAAATGCAATATCGCTGGTCCGATGACCTAAAGAAGGTGGTGGGAAGCGGGTGGATGAGAAAGGCGGAGGATTGTGTTTGGTAGCGCGCTCTCGAAAAGGCCTATGTCCAGCAGTGGATGCATACAGGCTGATGGATGGATATCCATCCAATGGATGGATGGTACATATTATTATTTCGTCTGGCTGTCTTATTGTCTTTCAGTATGTCTGCGACATATTTAGGGCCATTTTGCATAACCGATTTTGACGAAATTTGTTATACAGATTTAAGTTGCTTCCCGGAGACATAACCGCATAGGGTACTTTTATCTTTTAAAATCAATCCTAAAAAAAAAATCCACGGAATTTTCCAAAACCTTAATCCGCACGGACCAAGTCGCGGTCATTTAGTAAAAAAAAATTACAAGTTTACCGGAAGACTTAATTGACGCTTTGACAGATTTTGTGTAGGTAATGTATTTTAGCACTTGTTTATTATTTTTTTGGCCATAAACCAAGACAAGAAGAAGAATATTTTTTTGTAAGACTGTAGTGTCTATACACGCGCATGAGCTTTGTTGAATGATGATATCGTGTGTAAATAGTTGTCGCCATCATAGTCCATCCATAGATTTAGCATTGGTCTTTAGCGCGAGCCCAATACTAAATCTATGAGTTCATCATAGTCACTGTCGTCGATTATAAATGTATCGTTCTATTTCTTTTATTTACAGGTGTTAGTTCTAAGCACTTAGTAGATATATATTATAGATTGTTTAAATCAATTTTAAATAAAGTATGAGACTCGTGGTGGTAGTCACTAGTCATGTAGGTTCATAAATATACATACATCCATAAATAATTTGTTGAGCATAAAATATTTTCTTACGCAATAGTTACGTTATACTTATAATCCTTGTAATACATATGGCAGTGCTAATTCAAATCAATCATCATGCATAATACTAATTAGGATTAAGTCATATATTTAAGTATTATTAATTATGTCAAAAAAGAAGCAACTTTTTTGACATACCTACTTGATTTGAATTAGCAGTGTCGTAGTAATCTATATATATAAAAATGAAACCCGTTTTTCTTGGTCACGGCATCACGCGTGAATGGCTGGACCGATTTCACTAATTCTTTTTTTGTTGTATTTTTTATTATTAGGAGAAGGTTCTTACGGAAAAAAATATTAAGAAAATCTCTCAGAAATATTGAAAAATATACATTTAATTTTGCATACTAAGGCGGTACGAAGTTCGCCGGGTCAGCTAGTTACATTATAAGTGTAACGTATTGCGTAAGTAAATCGTACAGCGTACCTACTGAGCACTGCAGTTCTCCTCTCAGAAATAAGAATGGTTTAGGCCATATTCCACCACGCTGGCCAAGTTCAAATTGGCATTGGTAGGTATTTAAAGCAATATACATTTATATGAATTGTGAGGTCAGACGTGGTTAAAACCGCATTTACACTTGAAGATTCACCCTGAGACCGGAACGTACTACACCAACAGGAAGTAGACAGATGACCGCAAAGTCACCACGCGGTTATCCTTTAGGTATACGATCTCTAATCCTTTGTACCGGATATGATAATATAAAAAATAATGAAGAAAGCCAAAGGTCGATAATGTCGCCATCTAAACATATAATGTTCCACACGCCAAATGTGTACTATAGTATATAGGTACCTGGTACACCTTGCATTCTAGACTTCTAGCGTAATTAGCTCGTTACGTGATCAATATTGAGGTAACCGATTGATTGATCGGTTTAACCGATAACCCATCCAGGATTTACATATTCCTACTAAACCTACCTAAACCTAAACCTTCCATAAACCTACTTACTAATTGACCGAGCGAAGCGAAGGTCTCTGAGTCTACTTGGGTGAATTGGCACTTGTCCGTCCGTCCGTCCGTCCGTCCGTCCGTCTGTCAGAGCATTATAACTTCTGAATTACTGAACGCAATTACTTCAGCTTCAGATATAATATGTAAACCAATGGCCTCCCGCCGAATATGGCTTAAAAAATAATAAAAATCTTTATTTCAGAGGGGCTCTCATAGAAGCGAATGCGAAGTAAAATATTTTTTATAAAGTTACATAGGGTTGCGGTATATCATTTTAAAGATAATTAGGAATAGAGTCCAAAAATATATATTTTTTTTCCCCCAAAATTGACGAAATGGGGGGCTTTCAAGTGGAGATTTTCTAACGTCCAAAGATGACCTCAGAACTCTAAATTTTCTGAAAGGATGAGCCTGAAACTTGATCAATTATTTCAATTATATCCTGTACTTGAACAACAAATACTAAACTTAGATAAATATTGTAAGGAAACGGAATTATTTAATTTTTAATGAGCTTCAGTATTTTTAACAGAACTTCACATTTACGTCAATAGATGGCGCCGCGAGGTCTCAGTTCGGGGCGAACCACTAGTATTATACATGCGAAAGTTTGGATGGATGGACGGACGTTTGTTACTCATTCACGCTAGAACGGCTGAACAGATCTGGATGAAATTTGGCACAGAGATAGATTATAGTCTGGAATAATATACATAGGCTTCTTTTTATCCCGGAAAATTAAAGAGTTCCCGCGGGAACCAAAATCCTCACTCCACGCGGACGAAGTCGCGGGCATAAGCTAGCTTTTATTATATGTATCCGTATAATTAATAATTCAATAATTCTCAACACATTTATGTAAAGACAAAATCAAAGGTTAAGATTTTCTTGAAGATGAGGCAGTTGCCTATTTTTAGGTTTCTAGATAGGTTTTAACGTTATTTTACCTGGCATTAGCTACTTATGCACAAAAACATCTGTTTGGTTATTTTATGTAAAGTAATGATAATTTATGCTTATTTCTTATTTAGCTCCATTGTTTTGATGACATCGTCAGCCCTGGAATGCTTAGCCAGTTAGCCTTCGTATACTTATATAACATGTCACCGTAAGATTGTAAAATCCGTTAGATTATAATCTAACGGTTTCTATCCCGCGAGATTATAAACTGTCGAAAGATTGTGAACCGTTCAATGTTCTGAGTATTAATTTATGAAATATTTATTGTTTTTACGTTTTCTTGTCTCTTTCTTGTACAGTTCGCGTGCGAGTTGAATGCAGAGTAAATGTAAGTGTCACCATACATTTACTCTGCATTCAACTCGCGCGCGAACTATAGGTTAGGTTAGGGTTTGACATGAATATTCACTTAGGTTCTATCGGGTTAATATACCTTATATATTACAATTTACCGAAAAATAACGCGTTAAATTGTAAGCAATATGTTACGGTTCACAATCCGTCGACAGTTTACAATCTATCGAGATAACAAGTAATAAAATTAAAAATTTTAAAAAACCCACGACGAACTACAGAGCTCCA
This sequence comes from Erebia aethiops, assembly GCA_923060345.2. NCBI lineage: Eukaryota > Metazoa > Arthropoda > Insecta > Lepidoptera > Nymphalidae > Erebia > Erebia aethiops. The sequence continues at coordinate 9,159,965 of OV281083.1, read as the reverse complement.
TTGAAACAACAATTAGAACTTAGCAAAAGTATATATAAAATAATATCTAAAACACAAAACTGCATATTTGCCGGCTCAGTAGTTCTTTTGACCAGCGTGGTGGACTATGGCCAAACCCTTCTCATTCCGAGATAAAACTTGGGCTTAGTAATGAGCAGAGGTGTCAAATAGTGTTAAATTTTAATATTCTGATAAAAATTGTTTAAAAAAATGTGATCACTTAAGGAGTTCCCATAACCACCTCCTGGCTCCATCATAAGAACCTGAGCAGCATCTAGGTACAAAGTGCTAGTCAAGACAAATCAAAAGAGTCCAAATACGACGGGTTACAATGAGAACTTAAGGAGTTCCCATGACCACCTCCTGGCTCCATCATGAGACCCTGGGCAGCATCTAGGTACAAAGCGCTCGTCACGACAAATCAAAAGAGTTCAAATACAACGGGTTTACGATGAGAACTTAAGGAGTTCCCGTGACCACCTCCTGGCTCCATCATGAGACCCTGAGTAGCATCTAGGTGCAAAGTGCTAGTCAAGACAAATCAAAAGAGTCCAAACACGACGGGTTTACGATAAGAAATTAAGGAGTTCCTATGACCACCTCCTGGGTCCATCATGAGACCCTGGGCAGCATCTAGGTACAAAGTGCTAGTCAAGACAAATCAAAAGAGTCCAAACACGACTGGTTTACGATAAGAACTTAAGGAGTTCCTATGACCACCTCCTGGCTCCATCATGAGACCCTAAGCAGCATCTAGGTACAAAATGCTAGTCAAGACAAACCAAAAGAGTCTAAACACGACGGGTTTACGATGAGATCTTAAGGAGTTCCTACCACTTACCAAATCACTAGCTCAGCTTGGTTGTCTATGGTCCTAAAATATATCTAAGAACCTTCTCACAAGCTATACATATCTAATGCAAAAAACCGCATCTCAATCAGCCCAGTACTTTTTGAGAAAAATGGTAATATACTGAAAAATTAAAATCATAGACTACAGCTCAGCTTGATTGTCTATGGTCCTAAAATATATCTAAGAACCTTCTCACAAGCTATCCATATCTAATGCAAAAAACCACATTTCAATCGGCCCAGTACTTTTTGAGAAAAATGGTAACATATTGAAAAAATTAAAATCATAGACTACAGCTCAGCTTGGTTGTCTATGGTCCTAAAATATATCTAAGAACCTTCTCACAAGTTATCCATATCTAATGCAAAAAACCGCATCTCAATCGGCCCAGTACTTTTTGAGATAAATGGTAACATATTGAAAAATTAAAATCATAGACTACAGCTCAGCTTGGTTGTCTATGGTCCTAAAATATATCTAAGAACCTTCTCACGTAGTCTCGTAGTATTAAGTAGTCACGTAGTCGTAGTCTTCGTAGTCTTTCGAGTAACAGCCGTGGCCGAGTGGTGCAACTGTGACCCTACAACTCGGTGAGCCCCGAGATCGAATCCCAGTGGATGGCAATCACAAATTAACTTTTCTAGTTTTTATAACTAAATTGTACCCGAATTCATAGCTTTCTGTAAAAAAGAACCTCTAAATAGAATATCTCACATAAATATTATGGAGTTTAACAACATAACAACACGAAAGACAAAACACTCTCAGAAACAACTAAATTATTCACTTGACATGTCAATAGAGTCTTTAAAATCAGAGTCGAACTATCAGGCTAAAAGTTTACCTGACCTGTCAACCATAACAGATGGCAACACCGAAGAATTACGTAAAGAAATAGAGGAGATAAAAAATGAACTAACAGTCGCACACTATGAAATAGATAACTTGTCTTTAGAGAACAAAAATCTTAAGAAACAAATATCTGATTTACAAACTACAATAATACAGCTAAAAAAGATCTACACTGAGCAATCGCCAAGTACAAAGAAAATTAGCATCACGGGTAAATCAAAAAGTAAGCGGATACATCGTCGTCCTTTAGAACTCAGTTCGACCCCTAATAAGCCAATAAACAACAGCTCAGAGGAACTAGGACTGCAGGATACCGAACATACAGGCGAAATACACAATGACCAACATACGGAAGAACAAGCCGAACCATGTCGTAGGCCACACGATGTGTTAAACAATATGCCCCCTAAAATAAAGTTCAACAAGAAACAACCAAAAATTTATATTTTCGGTGGGAAACAATGCAGTAACTTAGCGACGGAACTGAGTATGACACGGAAAGAAAACAGTCAACAAGACTCAAGACGATACATAATATCTTCAGTAACAAAACCGCATGCCAGATCAGACGAAATCTTAAAATCGTGTAAAAACATTGAAGATAACTCCGAAAATTACATTATATTCTCTGTTGGCGAACATGACACAGACCCTTATAAATTATTAACTGATTTCGCAGCTGTTGTCACTGGACTAAAAAATATTAACATTATTGTTCTTAATATTGTTTATAGTAAATTCCTTAATGAAAATAAACTTAACGATACGCTAGAAACCTTTTGTCGTAATTATGAAAATTGTACATTCTTGTATACTAATAATAAGGGATCTTTCAGTAGAAAAAAATATTTGCTAAATGTCTGCCAAAAAATACACTCTACCATCGACTATATAAATTATGCTAATAAATATTTATCATACAATAAAAGGAAACTAATTCTTAACTACAATAAATTACCTAAAAAAGGCACCATACCTTACTATTTTCCACCAATTACCAAAAATAACCCTAACTCAGACTTAGAAAACACGCGCAGTTCAATTAAGAGAGGTACTATACCTTATTATTTTCCAGTTGTTCGCAAAGTAAATACACTGCAGAATAGCAGTTACGATAAACAAGACTCTAAGCAATTTTTTCGTTGACAGTAATACGGACATACAAAAAAAGATAGCGCTACTTCACCAAAACATAGCGGGCCTACTTAACAAATTAAGTGATTTAGAAATATGTCTAAATGAATTTTCGCGGAATAACAATCACGTTGATATTATATGCCTCTCTGAAACCTTTGTTAAATCAGGTGACGAATTTAACGTCTACCTAAAAAACTATGAATTAGCGTCCTATTTCTCAAGAAAAAACGAAAAACGAGGTGGTGTCTGCATTCTTATTCACAAAACAATTAAATACAAAAGCCTTACCAATTTGGAAAATTTATGTATAGAAAAAAGTTTCGAATGTTGCGGGATAGAAATTCCCTCTCTAGACTGCATAATCGTGTGTATTTATAGAATACCTTCCTCAAACCTAGATACTTTCCTTAAACAACTCGAAATATTGCTACATAAGTTAACACATAAAACAAATAAAAAAATTATTATAGCTGGTGACACTAACATTGATACCTTAAAAGATAATAAATCAACTCGACATTACAGGGATATACTAATCTCAAACAATCTTATCCAACACATTAATAAGCCTACAAGGAAAAAAGCATGCATAGATCACATAATTAGTAACATCCAAAAAGCAAATGGTACAATTCATGAGCTAAATCTATCTGATCATAATACTGGTCAAATGATTAAGTTCCCAACTGTAGCAAAACAAAAATTTGAATACCTTTATATAACAAAGAGAGATTTCTCGACTAATAATATAAATAAGTTTAAAGAGTGTTTATCAAAATTAACTTGGAATGATATAATTAATGAAACAGATTGTAATAAAGCCTATAATAAATTTCATGACTTATTCACTATGTTCTATGACCTGTGCTTCCCTGAGAAGAGAATAAGACTAAACTTAAAGTCAACAGCTCCTAAATGGATTACTAAGGGTATTCGCAAATCTAGTTTCACAAAAAGAAATCTTAAGATTAAAATGCATAAAGACAAATCTAATACAAATATAAACAATTTTGTGAAATACTCTAAAATGTTAAGAAGATGTGTTATTAACGCTAAACAAACTACTAATATATCATATATTAAAAAATCTAAAAATAAGTGCATAGCAACATGGAACGTAATCAAAAACAGAAATGATGGTACTAAGGTCTGTAAAGGAATAGATATTATCAATGTGAATGGAAAAGAAATAAGAGAACCACTACAAATTGCAACTGCGTTTAACGATTTTTTTATTAGTGTAACGTCTAAAGCCACAACTAACAACTCTATTGTAGCACATACTGTAAATAATAATCTGGAAAACATAAACTCGAGCATTTTCTTAAATCCATGTACAGAAACAGAAGTGATAAAAGTAGTAAAATCGTTAAATAACTCCAAAGCAGTTGGATATGATAGCATTTCAACATATATATTAAAAAACTGTATCAACATCATAGCACACATACTTACCTATTTAATAAATTTATCGCTCAGTGAAGGAACTTTTCCCGAAAGGTTAAAAATATCAATTGTTAAACCTATCCATAAAAAAAACAACCTAAAAGAGATGGATAATTATAGACCGATAACTCTTGTTCCTATAATATCGAAAGTTTTTGAAAAAATTATGCACAGTAGGATGATATGTTTTATAAACAAATTCAATATTATAGCAAATGAACAAAATGGATTCTTGAAATCCAAATCTACAACTACTGCCGTATATACATTAATAAGTACAATAACAACTAACATTGATAGAAAGAGACCAACTACTGTAATATTTTTTGACCTTAGTAAGGCATTTGACCTTGTTGATCATAATATATTAGTAAATAAATTAGAAAAATACGGCATAAGAGGAGTGGCATTGGATTGGGTAAAAAGCTACTTACATAACAGAAAACAATGCGTTGAGGTTTCTCGAATAGATAACAAATGTGAAACAAAAACATATAAATCTGACTTTCAATATAACAAGACAGGTGTACCTCAAGGCAGCGTCCTGGGCCCCCTATTATTTCTACTCTATATAAACGACTTGCCTCAAATAACGAAGTATAAATGTATATTATTTGCAGATGATATATCCATTGCGATTCCTAATGATAAACAGAAAAATGATTTTGATAATGAAATAAACTTAACAGTAAACAAAATTGTCAACTGGCTCCAAATTAATAAATTGCAAATAAATCTAACGAAAACAAAATATGTACAATTCTCAAATCATCAAACAAAAAACCAAATTCTAGAATTAAACTACCAAGGTAAAAATCTCCAACATTGTACTGAAGTAAGCTTCTTAGGATTGATACTAGATCAGCATTGTTCATGGAAACCTCACATCTTACACACATGCACACGAGTAAATAGGTTTGCATTTGCTTTAAGGCAGTTAAGACATACAGTAGGTGAAAACTCCGCCCTTATAGCATACCATGCTTACGTTGGCTCATTATTGAGGTACGGACTAGTAGTATGGGGCTGTTCCACACATCTAAAAATACTTTTTATAGCACAGAAAAAGTGCATAAGAGCTGTATGTGGAGCAGGACCTCTCCAATCGTGTAAGCCGTTATTTAAAGGTCGAAAGATACTAACATTACCATGTCTGTACATTTTAGAAGTAGGAATTTTTGTGAAAAAGAATCCGCAATTTTTTGAAAATTTAGATGTTAAAAGCAAGGTTTTACTTAGAGATCCCACAAAAAAAAGAATGCCAGGATGTAGAAGTGCCATTTTAGTAAGAAACTGTGCAGTAAAATCTATTATAGTGTACAATAAAATTCCAAAATCAATTAGAGAACTCAGATTCAATCTATTTAAGTCAAGACTTAAAAGGTGGCTTACAGAAAGGTGCTTCTACACAATAGATGAATTCTTAAATTTCAAATAATAGATAATTTTATAAACAAAATAGGTAATTTTGCATGCCTGATTATAAGGTGAAACATTTATACTGGAATCTAACAAATAACATCTCAATGTAAAAAATGTTTCTGCAAATAAAGAATTTTGAATTTTGAATTTTGAATTTTTTCACAAGCTATACATAGCTAATGCAAAAAACCGCATATTAATCGGTCCAGTAGTTTTCCAGGAAAACGGTAACAAAAAAGTGCACAAACAAACAAACACACAACCTCTTAGGGCAAACACATATACCGTCTCCGTTTCGTCGAGGGTAAAAAACGTTATATTATAATCTAACAGTTTTTACAATCTTACGGTGACATATATATACCTACTTATAATCTCCCTATATTTATGTGTGATTCATAAAATGTTAAACTCCCTCTGTAAAAGTAAAGTGAAGGAAGACAGTAGAATGATAGTTGTTTTGACTGTTCCCTAGAGCAGGGTATCAGTGGTAATGCAAAAGTGGTTACCTACAGCTACCTAAGTTCAGTGCAGAACATGGAAAGGATTAAAATCAAACCAAATTTGAATTTCTGATATTATAAGATTCACATTCAGATCAATTATTAAAATAACCTATCATAACCAGAATTTTAAGAGAAACCTACCCCTTTGAGTAAAGGAGGTATCTAAATATTAATGAACAACTAAAAAAATAAGAATATGGATTACTAGCCGATGCCCGCGACTTCGTCCGCGTGGATTGACGTTTTTTAGTTCCCGCGGGAAATCTTCTATTTTCCGGGATAAAAAAGTAGGTAGCCTGTGTTATTCCAGACTATAATCTATCTCTGTGCCAAATTTCATCCAGTTCTGCCGTGCTTGAGTAACTGACATCCATCCATCCAACCAAACTTTCGAATTTATTATATAAGTTTAGAGTATAGTAGATATCTTTTATATTATTAATATTTTTGATAGCCGCGCATGATTGATCTTAACTCACATGTCTGGACTCAGTACCTATAATTGAAAAGCGATCTCAGCGTCAAGGCAAATGTGTGCCTATAGTCGTAGTCTCGTAGTTAATTTTTAGGGTTCCGTACCAAAATGGTAAAATGGAACCCTTATGGTGCGACTTTCTCCGTCTGTCTGTCCGTCTGTCCGTCCGTCACACTCGATTATTTCAGTAACTACCAAAGCTATCGACATGAAATTTGCAATAGTTGTGTATATTAGTAGCCCAAAGACACTGGAATTAAAAAAAAATGGAAATTATTTTTGTTCTTATTTAAAAAGGGGGGAAAATCGGAGGGTTGAAATTTAAAAGTGAGATAACTGTACTGTGTGGGGTATCATATGAAAGGGTTTACTTTGTACATTCTAAAACAGATTTTTAATTATTTTTAGTTATGATAGTTTTTGATTTATCGGGGAAAATGTCTAAAAAAATACCGTTCCCCCCCCCCTTATCTCCGGAGTTTACCAATCGAAAAATTTGAAATAATTATGGTCAATAGGAATTTACGTATATTTTACAGGAAAACTATAGCCAATGCTCTAACTAGCATAGTTTTTTTGATATTAACAATAAACCTCTACAAACAAAGTTAGTCTTGCGGTTCATTAACAAAGGTAATTATTTATTAATAATGGTACGGAACCCTTCGTGCGCGAGTCCGACTCGCACTTGCCCGGTTTTATGTAAATGAATACTTTTATGACTTCTCCTGATTGACTGATCTATCAACGGACAGCTGCTACAATTATGTATTCTGTGGCACAGCATAAGCATTGGGGTTAGAAATTAGACATTTTGGCATAAAGGCTCCTTTTAGGTATGACAGGAGCTCACCAAGATTTTTTTCTCGAAATTCAACCCCTAAGGAGGTCCATAAAGATCCCGGAAGGATATCCATAAAAAATGTCACGGTGAATTCCATGAGGTAAAGCTAAATAAATTCATGATTCATGATTATTGAAAATTCAAGCACTATATAAACAAAGCATTAAGTTTGTATGGAAGTTCCCCATTTTTTCAAGATATTCGAGCATCTATGAAAATTTGTATTCGATTTTTCTAAAATTTAGTCTACCTACCATCAATGACCTAGATATGGAGCAACATTTATAACGTGCAAGAAAATAAATACGCAACGAACTGAGGATTTCCTCTTTTTTTTGTAGTGGGTTGAAAATATGTTTATACAAGCTTTTGACGAGAAAAAACCTCGACTTTATTCGTTCCTATTATTTTTAGATAACGATTTTTTTTGTTAATTACATTCTTCAATCTTCACATAATATTATGCTGTTAATATTACCATGTTTTGTATAGATCATATTGGTACAAAATTTTCCCTGTACCAAAAGGAAACTAACTTTAAAATTATTAATTATACTTATTTTCATTTTTCAGATAGGCTATAAATTTACATGCAGAAATAGAATACACAGCGAATATTGATCCGATGTATTATGTTTAAAACTCAGATTATTTAATATTTTGACTGTCTGTCAGTTTTTTAAAGTTAAATCGGATCGATTACACTGCAGGCTCATGTTACGTGTTATCGAAAAATATTTTGGAAATAAATAATTGAGATGCATGTCAGTATTAAATTACGACCTTGGATACTAAAGACATTGACTCGAGTGAAAAAGCTATTCGATTTTTATTTCTAATTCTTGAAAGTGCTTTTACATTTAGTCATTAAATACAAGGTGATGCCCGCGACTTGGTCCGCTTGGATTGAAAATCCATTCATCCATTGGAGTTTATTTTCCGGGATATACCTAAAGTAGCCATGCACATCAGGTCCTCAACAATACCCATACAAAAATCACGATGATCTTTTGCTCTTGTCCTTATCCTTTGTCTTTAAAAGTAGTAATTAGTAGTATATTATAAAATGCTACCTTATACCCAAGAGCTTGTTAGCCCCAGCCCCTCAAAGAGCTACAGTTGTTGAAGAAATGGATTAAAATGGAACAATTATAAGAAATTTTGTTTATATAGTTTTTGCCTGGCTTATAAGCAGATAACTTATTACCATTTTAAAGCTCTTACTGCCGTGCTAATTCGTTACAAAGGGTTATTCAAGACAGAACTTTTAAAATAGCTGTAACGTGCTAAATGCCTATACACCATTTAGAAATGCGGTAGTTACAGTAGATTGTGGAATTTACATAAAATAGCGCTCCCACGGAGTAACAAGGTGAACGGGCTATTCTTAAAATATTGTTAGAGTTCGTTTGCATTGTAGGACCTCGGTATTTTTTAATCTAGCAAAATCTCAAAGCTTCTTAATACGCAAAGCGTTCTCGATAGGCCTTTTATGGTCAGGTGTACATATTTTGAACCAGGGTCTGCTTAATATTCTAATCCTTATTTGACAGTCTTTATTACGTGTGTACACGTACTTCCTCCGTATTTCCGATGCCAAAACCAGGGTCTATTTAATATATTCTAATCCAAATTGGACTGAGGCTACTGGATGTTGGGTAGAAATATTAAAATCTGACTTCCGTGACCCTCTATAGATTAGTTTGTGACCCATATTTTATCACGCCAGGTGTTTATTTGAAACAATTGCAGATATTTTAGTGACAGACAGGTTTAAATAAAATAAGAAGTATCAATTTGTTTTGTAGTTTGTCAATCACTTCTATTGTATTATTGATTTGGAACTACTGGTGTGTGCTAAAGATACCTTCTGGGCAGGTTTCACGGTACATACTCATGAAGGTGCGCAAGAAGATTGTCGCAATTTTTTCGTCAGCTACCGTATCGTGGGTGTGCAGTGGAAACGCGGTTTTACTGTTCAACCATAGATTGTGGATATGGTGTTCTTAAATAGTCATTGTGCTGCAATTTTCCCTAATTACAGGGTAATTTAAAGTGTGTGGAACTTTGCCTCCAATTTGCCTCAATGTAAAGTCAAATGTCAAGTAACTCGACCCGGGTCATATTAATACCTTAATACAAGATGCATATTTTATAAAATATACAAGCAAGGTCTCACTCTCACAGCACAAGTATGGGAAAAAATCCGAGTATCGATAATTATATACCTAGAGCGTACTTCCAGTTAGGCTAGACTTTACTTAGAGTTATATACAACGTGTCAACGTGACAGAGATATCTCATTAAATACATCTCCATAGATCTAGTGCGGTGGCCACCAGTACCACTCACGCATCCTTATCCGATACTGCGATACAGGTCGATTCAGCGTAAAACTGAATGGATGCGGATATTACGATGATTCATCTCCATAAAAATGCCAGTTTTGTATATGGACAAATTCTGAACCGAGATGAATAATTAGAATTAGTGCCTTATACGTACTGATAACAGCATTTTACAGCCGTTAACGTAGGTATTGGTTAGTGGTATAACCCTGCAGCACAGTATTGGTACTTTTTTTTTGAAAATCCACTACAAACTAGCCCTTGACTGCGATCTCACCTGATGGTAAGTGATGATGCAGTCTAAGATGGTAGCGGGCTAACCTGTTAGGAGCATGGCAGTTATCTGTTATATTAAACCCATACCCCTTCGGTACTTACTGTGCCTCTAGCAAGGTTGTAATTTAATAAGTACTATGCTGTGAATGGAATTGCTTAATGGCGAAATGTACTTACGTGAGATCAATGCGCAGTAACGAATTGTATTGATATAATGTTTCATCAGACAATCAATTGATTTGTTTTTTATTGATTTTATAATTGTACACTCATTTCTGCTTATATATTATTTATAAGTAATTTATATATCTTGTAATCTTCATGATGACGTCCGTTTTAACAGAGGCTTATTATGATGGTTCTATGGACCACGCATTTAGAAGTTTTTGTTTCCTATGCAATGTACTTATGTATACTTATGTAATTTATAGCAGTAAATAAGTTTATATATATTACTAGCTGACCCGGCGAACTTCGTACCGCCTTAGTATGCAAAATTAAATGTATATTTTTCAATATTTCTGAGAGATTTTCTTAATATTTTTTTCCGTAAGAACCTTCTCCTAATAATAGCAAATACAACAAAAAAAGAATTAGTGAAATCGGTCCAGCCATTCACGCGTGATGCCGTGACCAAGGAAAACGGGTTTCATTTTTATATATATAGATAATATTCATAAATTTTGTATGTTTTCTGTAGTCCCTAATTTGTAATTTCACTAACGGCTGGATAGGATCATCTCGTCCAAACGAAGCAGGTACTAGATACAATGACTAGATAAAACCAAGTTATAAATCATTTTACGTTATAGAAAATGAAAAATTTACAGAACGGAACGGTCTGAGTGCAAATAAAATGATAGGTATAACCAAGTAAAATAATATAGTCTATAACTAATATATATATATAATTGTCTAACCTTAAAACATGAAACAAAGATTTTCTTTCAATTTTAAAGTCATGACTGTGTTCTTTACAATATGTAAACAAACAGCTGTCAAAATAAGTCGCTCTTTCTTAGAATATAAAGCAAAATAGTTAGGTAAATACCAACGGGCTGAAAAATGAACAAGTGAAGTAAGCATATCTATAGATTTAGGATTGGTCTCCACTGCGGAGCGCACTGTAGACCAATCTATGGGCATATCAGAGAAGAGCACGAGTACATACCTATTACCTACTATACCTGATGATTATTGTATTGCAGTTTACGAACCATAAAAAAATCTAAACGGACCTTAGGTAAGTATATCATTTTCTTTAAATTTCCATCTCATTCATAAATCTTATTAAACAATGCTCTAATACACCAGCGAACGAAAAAAGCATTAATATTGTCGTTCAATTCAATACGACAACACGGAGGGTCATAAATATGCGCGGTTGACTAATTTCGTGACTGATAACGATTGGCAACGTAGACGTATCGTGAGAATAATGTAGCGTAACACCGCACTTGATAAAACAACATAGAATACTCAAGGCCCTAAGATATAATAGTTTTTATCTACTCCCATGCTATATATAAATCCTCTATAACAGGTTCTGAAACAGTTAGCTTATTGCCAACATTAAAACACCCAATGTCCTAATAACCATAACATCATCCAAACGGGTGATGTAATGTTGTACTGAATTTCATAACAACACTCCTTTGTTTTTTTTTTCGATCCCCTCTGCGCAAAGGGTTTACTCAACGGACAGCCACATCTGCTCGATGCGTGGTACCTATCTGTATGAATTACAAAAAAAGAACATCTATACGAATTTCAAAAAAAGAACATTGTCATACACGCACATTTCAGTACCAGAACGCGCGCTGTAAAAAAAAGTAGGTTATTAGAATTTTCCCCGCCATTTTCTTCGTTCTTTTATTGTTTTGTTAACACATTAAAATGGCACGGCGGATGGAAGTCTACATCTGTTGCAGAGGGCTACATTAATGACTCTATAACCAACAAAATCCACGTGTCGAATGTAATTTCGAATTCCATAGAAAATAAAAATAGTGAAGTGGTAAATATAAATATTCCGCCGAGTACATCGGGATCAGGACCTTCCAACATTAAAGAACATCAAGTGAATTTTAATAATTGCAAAATACAAAATGTTAATTACTACTACAATAAATAATTCTTTCATTAATACTTAGTTTATTTGTATATACTCAGTACTGGATGATATTAGGTTACTAGGACTGGATGTTTTAATGTTAGCAGTAAGCTAACTATTTCAGAATCTGTTATAGAGGATTCATATTATGAGTGTAGATAAAGTCGTACAACATAGAATACTCAAGGCCCTAAGATAGATATAATAGTTTATGTTATACTCGATTACAGGTTATTCAAACACGCAAATACACTTATTCTTCCAATTGATAATAAAACTACAATCAATAACCGTTAAACAAAACAAATATTATAATTATTATAATCGCTCATAAAACTAATTGATTGGCCCATTGATTTTCATTTGCATACGAAAAGTAAAATAATTGCTGCACTTTTAATTTCGACACTACACTTTACAGTCTAACGTTTGTTTACACTAGCACCTGTGTCACACGAATTTCACAATGAAACTCAAGTTGATGTTGAGTTTTATGGAAATTTGTTTAATTTTATAATAAACCGCGAGGCCGGGCGTCAGAAGCTGAGAACTGCACCAAACTACTAGCTATTGTATGCAGTTGGATTGTAGTACACGTCCGTTTGCCTTGTTATGGACATTTTCCATTCACACAATGGGGCAATCCGTTCGCTTACTTTGATCCGTGGAAAGGCTGCGTCGGGAATTGTGAAAATTTTGATGATTGTAGGTAAAACTTTCTACGCATCCTACTTATATATTATAAATACGAAAGTGTATTTGGTTGGAAATAGTTCAAAAGTTCAAAATACCTTCAGAGTGATAGTGGGCGGTTATGTAGATATAATATGCTACTTTTCATCTCGGAAAATTGAAGAGTGGGATTTGTGTAATTTTTAAACAAACGCGGACGGAAATTATATGTTATTATTATTAATTATTATTGTTATTATCACTAACATGATAATAGTCGTTAAAGCCCGCCAACCCGGAGCAGCGTGGTGGGTCTAAGTTCTAATTCCCTCTCTCCTATGAGAGTCGAGGCCCGTGCCCAGCTGTGCGACGTTAATAGGCTGTAGTGGTGGTGGTGGACTGAAATTGTGGACATTATCTTGTTTTTATCTATACTGATAATAGAGGTATAGTTTGTGAGGTTTTAGAGGGTATTCTCTGGATCTACTGAATCGATTTTGAAAATTCTGGTACCCATTGAAATTATTTGTGTTATAGGCTATAATATATTAACCCGAAAAATTAGGGAGTTCACGTGGGAATTTAAAAAACTTATTTCACGTTTTTAATGTTTTTCGCCATTTTTTCAAAACGTAAATGTACCTACCCGGTTCCGTATATATTTAGTAGAATTTTCAAAATAACGATAGGTACTTTTGAGATACTTAGATACAATTTTGGGCTAATAACATGTTTCATATTATAATACCAATAATTGTTGAATCATTGTTGAAATAATGTTCTAAAATAATGCCTACTACGGTACATATAGAACTCTTAGTTGAATCTTAGAATTAATAAGCGATTACATATAAAAACGAAGTTTGCGACATTGTTTTAGGTAGATAAATATTACGTTAGATGGTAACAAGCATAGATTTATTATATTTTTGGTAAGTATACTACTATTTTTGTTATTTTTTTAATGTTATTATTTAAAAATATCACCTAAAATGTTTCTAGGTCCATGCGAAATTGTAGGTCTTTATGAGAGCTAGATTTTATGTCTTCGTTTCACAATACCTATCATAAAGACGTATTCTGTGGTGCCCTATTGCAAAGTTTTGCTGTAAAACGGACGTAAAAGTTGTTTACACATTTAAATACTAACGGCTATTATTTCATGTTGCACAACTTTTAATAAAAATCCCACGACTAGGTAGATATCTATTGGAAATAACGGAAACCTTTCGTAAATCCTGAAATTTAATACGCATCGTCTGTTTTCGCGTGCAAAATTAAAATGCAATTATAAATCGATAATCGCAGATGTTTATCTATTTCCCAACTTCTGACACAGTGTTTATTTAACAAACAGTGTGTACTTTTTGACGACCTCCGTGGTGCAGTGTTGAGCGCTGTTGTCTTTTAACGTGCGGAGGTCCCGTGTTCCATCCCCGGCAGGGTCACTTTGGGAATTTATAATTTCTGAATTTTCCCTGGTCTGGCCTGGTGGGAGGCTTCGACCGTGGCTAGTTACCACCCTACCGGCAAAAACGTGCCGCGAAGCGATTTAGCGTTCCGGTACGATGCCGTGTAGAAACCGAATAGGGGTATGGGTTTGATATAACTGCCATGCCCCTAACAGGTTAGCCCGCTACCATCTTAGACTGCATCATCACTTACCATCAGGTGAAATCGCAGTCAAGGGCTAACTTGTAGTGGATAAAAAAAAAGAAAAAAACTTACACATTAACGAAATAATAATGTTTGTTTGATTGGCTAAGCCTAACAGAGGCCCAATTGTCTAAAACAAAGTGATCATATTTCCAAGCATGTTTTTTGAAGTGCAGGCATCTGTGAACTAATTAAACAGGTCGAATTACACGTTTGAAAAACGATTACGATTACGATTTCATTACAAAATCGGGGGGCAGATCTTGGTATTGATATAATAATACCAACATCACAACAAACGCTGAACAGAGGCCTAGGTAGGTTTGTGTTCCGTGATTTGTTAAGTTTTACATATATTTTTTGGGACCATAATGTTACCTACTGTGGCAAGTAGTTATGTTACCATAATGTTACCTACTGTGCCAAGTACCCTGGGACTATAAAGTACAAATATCAAAATACGGCCTCTATGGGACACTCAAAGTAAGATACCAATACTCGACCTGACTCTTTGAATAAAAATAAATCAATCAAAATTTTTCAGAATTTTACGATTTCTTATGAATGCATAGTATATTAATATTATAAATGCGAAAGTTTGGATGGATGGATGGATTTATCGATGGATGGATGTTTGTTACTCAATCAGGCCAGAACGGCTGAACGGATCTTGATGAAATTTGGATAAGAGTTAGATTTTAGTCTGGAATAACACAAAGGCTATTTATCCCGGAAAATTAAAGAGTTCCCGCGGGAACCAATCCATCCTCAATCCACTCGGACGAAGTCGCGGGCATCAGCTAGTATTACATAATTATTACCAACACATAAAAACCTCCACGGTAGGTCCATTACGCCTGATCAATCGCGGTGGTAGCCGCCGCAAATGGATCGCAGTAAACCGCACGTTTTTGCGGAGCCGTGCGATATTTTACAACCCATCAACACCGATTGTTTATCGCGTCAATATCGTTAATATTAATTGACTCTAAAATATAGGCGATCTCCTCTTTTTTATCGTCTGAGCTATGGTAACCTTTATATCCACTGACCTCTAGACTTCTCCATTTAGTCTTTTTTTACAAAGAATATATTGACCGCGTCTTGGTTATAGCCACAAATAGGGGTAAATTAATGCACAGTCCAAGCCAAAGTATTAATGCGTATTCGGCTCTGTCTGTCGATAATATAACCTAGGTACTTGCTTTACAATATTATGGCTCCCTGTGAGTAATTGTAAATATTCTGTGTACCTATTAAGGACATTATGGTGCAGACTCTACGCTTCGAGCATTTACAAAGAGAGTTTAATGGAAAATCTCTGAACGCTCTTCCGATAAGTCAAGTACTTAACTAAATTAAAAAGTTAGAAGTATTTAGTATAATATATACTCACTAATAATATAATATTAGTTCCAAGCAAACGTCTTTCAAATCATTAGGCTTTCAGATACTAACTCTATGGCTTTCAATCACTACCAGCTCTACCTACATAATTTATAAATAGAGTGTCTATTGTCTAATACTATATTTTGATGACGCTTGATGTTCAGGTAAGTATATATATCTGTCACCGTAAGATTTCAAAAACCGTTAGATTGTAATCTATCTAGCGAAATTGTAAACTGTCGACAGATTGTGAACCGTTCAATGTTCTGAGTGTCAATTTTTGAAATATTCATTGTATTTACGTTTTCTTATCTCTTTCTTGTAGGTTAGGTTAGGGTTCGACATAAATAATCAGGCACTTAGGTTTTATCGGGTTAATATACCTACCTAACAGATTACAATCTACCGAAAAATAATGCGTTAAATTGTAATCTGTCGACAGTTTACAATTTCGCTAGTTAGATCACAATCTAACGGTTTTTGCAATCTTATGGTGACATATCCATACTTCCATATTAATATTATAAAAGCGAAAGTGTGTCTGTCTGTCTGCTACGCTTTCACAGCCCAACTTCTCAACCGATTTTGATGAAATTTGGTACAGGGATAGGTTACATCCCGGGGAAGGACATAGGCTACTTTTATCCCGGAAAATTGGTGAATTCCCGCGGGAATCAAAAATGAAAAATCTTAATCCACGCGGATGACGTCGCGCTCATCATCTAGTCTAGTTGTTTATAAAAATACTTATGTTACATTAATATCAAAGGAAATAACTGAGTTTGTAGGCCAGTATATTATGCAAATAATCAGCATCCTACTTAATCAGCTCACCGCGAATAGAGATATTAGGCACGAGATAATTTCATGGTTCATTGGATCTCTGTGCGACACATCCTGTAGTTCTTAATCGACACTGACCATTGAGGTCGTATATTGGCAATGTGACCTTGGAATACTGCGGTTACATAATACACAAATGATTTATATAACGGCATTCATCCTTATACCTAGTCACATGTTTAAATAAGAAGGTAAAAACATTATTCCGCGAAGACTTAGGTTGTTGGAATTCTTCTAGGAAATCTCTAATTTTCCTACATAAGAATCCGATGCTTTTTCCAAGGTTCAAAATGGTTTTAGCAGATGGGCCGTGAAAGCGTAGCGGACAGACACACTTTCGGGTTATATTTTAATTGTATATAATGTAATAAATTATTGGTTTTTTTTTTAAATTATATAAACATCGCGGAAGAGTTCAAAGCAACTAAATAATATACATACCGTAGCCAATGCCTCTTCATACGAAGTAGGACCAGTAGGAGTCAAGGACTTTGCGTCCTGGTAGGTCGCTGTGCTCGGCATTTCAGCGCATCACTGATTACCTGAAAAAGATAACAATACAAAGTTAAAACTATGCCTTCTTGTCTGAACGTACTTAGTGATATACTCGTGTGGTGTTGTTCTGTTTGTACTTCGTAGTCAGAACTGTCTCATTGGATTTTTCTAATTCTTCAGCGCTGGTACATAGTCGCATACTATTTTTTTTTTCCGTCGTCGTGAGAATGATTCCATTGAGCGCCTCGTATAAGGCAAGGTGGAGGGCACCTGAGGGCGAGGAAGATCGCCCATGCGATGGACGTCCAAATTAAGTCGGCTGTTGGCGGTTCATTGCACGAGTGCACCAGGTTGTCGGCCAGCAGGGAGAAGTGGCGGATGCTCGTGAGGCGCATTACATCTGCCACTAAAGCCGTCACCTCGTGATAACCACGACCACTCTATCAAGAGTGTAACGACGAAGAAGAAGAAGATTCCTAACTTAATTCATTTTGAATGCCTACACCGAATCTGGTAAACGATGGCTCTCTCTTGACTGATTGCAGTTGACAAAATCTTGTGCAACTTGTTTAAATAACGAGAAGTATGTCTGTCAAGTGTCAAGAACTTTAAAAGACGAGCTCAGTAAGGTTGTACACGATTACACCGTATTTTACGTATGAATATGACACGTCATAGAATTAGTTACCCACTGTACTAAAACTGACTCATAACATTCCGGTAAGTTTTTCTAAGACAAAACAGACCAACAGTTAAACTGTTGCTCTAAGTACAACAAATACCCAGCAACTTCAACGGTGAAATGTAAACAGATTTCTCGTCGTGTATGTGATGCTTATGATGTACAAGTGACCTTGTGCCGAGTCGTGGAGTCGCGTAACGACTGTGTAAATAATGTACGACATACCTGCTCAAAGACTTACTAAGTTACTGCTAACATACCTACTGTGACGCAACACGGCTTTAGCGATAATAACATTCATCTTTAGAATTATACTTGGAATCTCTTTGACTTGGGTTGCAGACTGCATGCAGTTGAGATCAAAATCAAACGCTAACACTGACAGCTGGTAAACATCTATATGAATACCATAGATTTAGAATTGGTCTTCGCTTGCGAGCGCAAGCGAATTCTAAATCTATGACCAATATTATAAATGCGATGTTTGTTACTCAATCACACCAGAACGGTTGAACGGAACTGCATGAAATAGCATATGCATAGAGATATAAAAAATAAATTATTTTTAACTAATTATTAAATAGAGGGTCTTCCAAAAGACCTTAAATTCACATCCTCGGTTAGTTTTGAGTTTGATAACCATTTAAAATGTAGATTATAGAAAAAAGTGCGTTGAAATTTGATGACGGTGGTGAACTGTGAATTCCATACAACTTCCATACTAGAAGTGCGTTTTTAAGCTTGATTGATTAAGTTTGATGATTTTATTTGCTGATTTGATTGAGTTGTCATCATCCCTATTGGGCACAGAGATAGATTATAGACTGGATTAGCAGTTAGCACATAGGCTACTTTGTATCCCGGAAAATTAAGGAGTTCCCGCGGCAACAAAAAAAACCTCAAACCACGCGGACAAAGTCGCGGGCATCAGCTTGTAGTTTATCATCGATGCTTAAAATACCTACATGTGTACCCATATAATCAGACATCGAACAAAGGTGCTAATTATTCGATTATATTATTATTTTATATAGCAATGATGCGTCAGAAAGAGAATTTTAATAAATTCATACACACCAACACAAACCGTTTTTGACGCGTCTAAAATACAATATTAGAATATTAAGCAACCTAGCTTCATTATTATACCTACCTATAGAGTAGCTGTACGCGTAGGTGGAAAAATCGTTTACGTTTTTGGCAACAATCGATCAATGATAAAATATATACAATAAAATGCCACCTTTACTTTTTATTATTTCCCAAATTCGTAAATTTCGCTTTTTTGTGTAGCTTTCTCCACCAAATACAACCTTTCCAGCTTTAGATGCGCAGTTTGCGCATAGGGCCACTTTATTTTCATTCCTCTCGTCTCAGCTTTGATCGGAAAGAGTTCTAGAAAGCTAAAATATTGCCCAGAAGTTCCCTTAATAATGTTGGCAAGGCTGGGTTTTTCGAGCGAAGCCGCGGCAGGCCGCTAGTAATTACCTGATATTGATCCGTCAAGACAGTCGCAGTGGTATGTTGTCATACCAGCTACAAGGAAAAGCTGACCTTTGACATAGGCGCTATGTCGTCGCTTCCTCATTACAACGAGTATGATGCATATTTCATACGTGCACTTCTAAGTAATAAAGCGACTTCGCTTTATCCAATAATTACGGTTTATGACTTAAGACAAATTACTTAAATTATTGGATAGAAGCAGGCATTAGGTACTTTGCGGTAGTCCATGACAATGAAAAAACTTAAAGTTTAATTCGTTATAATCCGCCACAGAAGGCAAATCTATGTGGTACAGCGCGTATCTCGAATCTGATGCCCGCGACATTCACCACACCACATAAACCCTAAAAAATACCCACAACGTATCGTTTCACTCCGATACCGGAGCATGTTGAGGAGATGTTGCCTTTACAACGCACGATTGTAATTTTTTTTTTAATTCATAGGATTTTGGATACTTTAACTCATACAGCAGGGCGATCGCGTATCTTTTGCATCAATCATTGATACATCGCAATCACCTCTGATTGGCTGAATTTATGGTATTCTTGCTGCGTCAATGGGTTTCGTCCAATAGTGGCAGAGTGTTAACCAATCAGATGTGATTGCGATGTATCAATGATTGATGCAAAAGATACGCGGTCGCCCTGCTGGTACCTATAACATCCATACTAATATTAAAATGCGAAAGTGTGTCTGCTACGCCATAATGGCCCATCTTTTCAACCGACTTTGATGCAGTTTGGTATAGAGATATGTTGCATCTCGGGGAAGGACGTAGGCTAAGGAGTTACTGAGAATTTAAAAACTTAATCCGCGCAGACGAAGTCGCGAGCATCATCTAATAGCATCTAAGTTTTGTACTACTTTGATTAGTTGCAAGAATTTATCCTAACTCCAAAGCTGGAATAGCGACCATGCACTGGAAAGTGCAGCGTTGGCAGACCTCCCAGGTGTAAGAACTACAAACAACATCAAGTAATTATGTCGTAAGACGTATATAATTCTATGCTGACTTTCAATAAAAGTTAAGCTTTCATAAATAGACAAAGCTTTATTCAGAAATGAGGCAGCAAGCAGCCGCAGGACGAGGAACCTATTTTTCTAAGTTTACGGTGGAGAAAGGGCGGCGACCGTATGACAGTTTCATCAACTTACTTCAGGGTTTCCAACAAAATGGTGTCCCTACGTATATTTTAAACAGTAAATTTCAGTTAAAAAAACGGAACCCCAACCAGAAGCTCGCCGCACCATAAGACAACTTTCCTCTCGAGCTATATTTTGTTGGTTTTTATCGTGCGTAAAGTAGTCTGTTCGTGAAACGTGCTTTTAGTAACCATCGTTTTTACTAAAAGAACCATCATTTAAAGAGCCGCATTTAAAGTCGAGGCTGTCACTGAAAATCTTAACTTTGACTACTTACTTATATAAAGAACATCGCTGCAAGTGGTACTGGATCTGCATGATGGAAATTATAGGCAGTAGAAATACAAAATTCAAATGTTGTTTATTCAAAAAAACTTTTACAAGTACTTTTGAATCGTCGTGTGAATCTACCACTGATTCGGAATGCCATCCCTACTGAGGAATTATTATTTGTGCATTCAAAAAGGTTAGTCTTAATTTCTACCCATTAAAGTACCTAAATGTGCAGCAATATTAAGTTGTACATTATATTAATACACTCTACTCCTTTGTACTTTATCAAAAGTTTCACATATTACAGGCTGTCAATTTAAAATAATTTACGCCTAAAACATCGATTATCATCTGTTTCCATAAAAATTTAACGATTTCAAAGTTTCTCAACTGTCACAGCCACAAAACATGACAGGTGCTGCCATATAAGCGGTTCGGAAGCGATATGAGTCAACTGGCCTCTGCACTCACTAGAAAGGAAACTTGCCATACGTACACTTTCTTGGTATCCAATAGAGCCTTGTTTTACTGACCCACATAATATTAGGTATTTTATTCCTTTATCTCTAACTCAACTAACGATATTGCTTTCTAAATCATGTCAAGTACCGATATATATATATATATATATATATGGTAGGTATATGTTATAGCGTGATTTCATATATTATATTGCTTTCAAGTAGAAAGATTCTTTCACCTGACTGATAAAGCCTTTAATAGACTCAGATTGGGAACGCAGCAAGGTGCAATAAAAAGTGACATTTCCGTGTCAGCTTCCAAAATATGTTGTTAGACAAGGTACCTACTAAAATTCTCCTGTAAGTAGGCGCTGCACCCTTCATAAGCCGTAGATGCCGCTCTGAGCTCTTTTTATCCCATTTTTGAAAATGGTAGCCATAAGCCACATGAGTCGTTGGTAAGAAGTTTTGTACTCGAGTATAGTCTGAGAAACATCCAATCTTGAGCGAATTTAAATATTGATTGTTATGAATGCGAGACCTCTTGTATGACCTCTTGCAAGAGAGGCAGCCATTTGACCTGTTACACCAGAGCTAACGTAAAAAATATACGTTAGCTTTGTTATTCTAACGCTCACTAGGATCTTGGCTTGGGTGCCGTTTATCTGATAGCTTAATTCGAGCAATTCTTGTATATAATATATCTAAATCTAAATATATATAAATAACGTGTCCCGTTGTTTGTCCGCGATGGACTCCTAAAGTACTTAACCGATTTTAAATTAAATTTACACACCGTGTGCAGTTTGATCCAGCTTGAAAGATAGGATAGCTTACATCTTAATTTATAGCCGCAATATTATTTTATGTCGGATTTGCAATGTAAGACGGAGAAAAAACGGTCGAACGAAAACGTTTCTTACGAAAAGCTCATTCCACGCGGACGAAGTCGCGGGAATCAGCTAGTATTATATATAATCTGAATCTCTTCAACGATTTTCATAAAATTTGGTATACAGGAGGTTTCTGGGGTGATAAATCGATCTAGCTAGGATTCATTTTTAGAAAAAGTCGTTTTATCCGTGTTTTCAGACAATGAAAAACTACAATATCATGAGAATACGAAGGTAAATTTCGCCACTATCAGGTGGGAAAATGGGCGGTCCCGAAATCAGAAGACTTCGGTTCGAGTCCAGATGTCTCCAGTCCGATTTTTTTTTTCCATTTTTTAAAATATAACATAATATAATATTTTAGTTTTCTTTTTTTTTATCCACTACAAGCTAGCCCTTGACTGCGATCTCACCTGATGGTAAGTGATGATGCAGTCTAAGATGGTAGCGGGCTAACCTGTTAGGGGCATGGCAGTTATCAAATCAAATCAAATCAAATCAAATATCTTTTTATTCAAATAAACTTTTACAAGTACTTTTGAATCGTCAAGTGAATCTACCACTGGTTCGGAATGCCATTCCTACCGAGAAGAACCAGCAAGAAACTCGGTGGTTGCTCTTTTTAAATAATTCATTTACAATTACTATATCAATGTGTACATAAGTAACCGCTGTCCCCAGCATTGTTGGAGCGATCAAATCCATGCTCCTCTATCATTTACATAATCTTCAACAGTATAATAAGCTTTTTTCAGGAGCATACTTTTAATGGATTTCTTAAATTTGTTTATTCAATTCATGTCAAAGACGGGCAGACAGAAAGTAGCCCCATTCCCGCCGGTGGCACCCGTTCACGAGCATGACGCATGATCCAGCCATTGCTTCGCTCGACCATATTTGAGGGAACGTAACAACCCGCACCACACGACACCACCACAGAAATGTTTAAAGAGAGCGTGACATACTCAGTCTACCCGTATCAAAGCATCGAATTGAATACTAATATTCAAACACTAATTTATAATAAGTAACCGCTGTCCCCAGCATTGCTGGAGCGATCAAATCCATGCTCCTCTATCATTTACATAATCTTCAACTGTATAATAAGCTTTTTTCAGGAGCATACTTTTAATGGATTTCTTAAATTTATTTATTGGCAAGTCCAAAATAGGTTGTGGAACTTTGTTATAGAAAATAATGCCCATTCCCACGAATGACCTTCTGACTTTTTTGAGGCGGAGCGATGGAGTCACGAGCTTATTACGGCCTCTAGTTGGCCTATCGTGCAGATCGCATTTTTTTTTATAATTATGGATGTGCTGTTTTACAAAAATTATATTACTGTAAATATATTGCGAGGCTACTGTTAGAATACCAATTTCTTTAAATTTCTCTCTAAGTGAATCACGCGGTTTTAAATTATAAATTGCTCGTATAGCCCTTTTTTGTAGTACAAAAATTTTTTGAATATCTGCCGCTTTACCCCACAGTAAGATTCCGTAAGACATAATGCTATGGAAATAAGCAAAATATACGATCCTGGCAGTTTCGATGTCAGTTAACTGTCGAATCTTTCTGACAGCGTAAGCAGCAGAACTAAGCTTGCCAGCAAGTGTTGATATATGGGTGCCCCATTGAAGCTTTGCGTCCAAGGTCACCCCCAGGAACACAGTAGTATCTTCTATTTTCAACATGTCATTATTTACCATTAGTTTTATATCACTTGTGGATCTGGCATTCGGCAATGCGAACTCGACACATTTAGTTTTTTTTGTGTTTAAAAGTAGATTGTTAACC
The DNA here is from genome assembly GCA_923060345.2 of Erebia aethiops. Taxonomy (NCBI): domain Eukaryota; kingdom Metazoa; phylum Arthropoda; class Insecta; order Lepidoptera; family Nymphalidae; genus Erebia; species Erebia aethiops. Next base: position 9,135,880 of record OV281083.1, on the reverse strand, counting down.
GTAAACCAGTTCGTGACTTGAGAAATTGCAGTATTTACGTCGTCAAAGTTGTCCTTATGTCTATCGACTTTAAAAATCAAGGACGTATCATCAGCAAATAGTACAATATCGCAAGTGTTACGGACAAAATATGGCAAATCATTGATGTACACTAGGAACATGAAGGGACCCAAAATGGAGCCTTGAGGGACACCCATTAGTGAGGCTGATCCGGATGACTTCACATCGTTGACACATACTGTTTGAATGCGATTACTGAGGTAGGATGCAATGAGGCCAAGCGCAGTGTCTTTGACTCCATAGTAGCTCAACTTAACTAAAAGCGTCTCGTGCTCAACGCAATCAAATGCCTTAGACAAATCACAGAAAATACCAATAGCATTCTGTGATTTCTCCCACGCGTCGAATATATGTTTTAACAGCACGGCGCCCGCATCAATTGTCGATCGACCTTTAGTAAAACCATACTGCTCGGAGTGAAGAAGTTTAGTTGAATTAAAGTGCTGAAGCAGTTGGTTGAGCATAATTTTTTCAAATATCTTGCTGAGTGTTGGCAAAATTGAAATTGGTCTGTAATTATTTGGATCGCTTTTGCTACCCGATTTAAAAAGTGGAATCAATTTACCACATTTCATAAGGTTTGGAAAGGATCCTGAATTTACAGACTCATTAAAAACTAGAGCAAGATATGGTGCAATAACATCAATAATATTGCCGATTATTTTTACGGATATACCCCATAGGTCTCCGGTTTTTTTAAGTTGCAAAGATTTAAATACTTTAATAATATCATATGGGGTCACATGTCTAAACTTAAACAGCACACTGCACTCGGTGACACTATCCTTGAGAAGTTTATGGGCTTCTGTTGGCGAGGAGTTAAGGAAACTAGTAGTGGTGACTGGAATATTTCGAAAAAAATTCTCAAATGTGTTCGCGATTTCTATTTATATTAAACCCGTACCCCTTCGGTTTCTACACGGCATCGTACCGGAACGCTAAATCGCTTGGTGGCACGTCTTTTGCCGGTAGGGTGGTAACTAGCCACGGCCGAAGCCTCCCACCAGGCCAGACCAGGGAAAATTCAGAAATTATAAATTTCCAAATTGACCCTGCCGGGGATCAAACCCGGGACCTGCGCACGTTAAGGCAACAGCGCTACACACTGTGCCACGGAGGTCGTCATAAAAAAAAAAAGTCAAAAAAAAAACCAAAAAAACGCAAAGCTCGATCATCCAGCTTTATACCTAAAAAAAAAGTAGGCATTAGGCACCGCTAAATCACATGTCTATAAATAATAACATGTCTTCGCCCCTCGTTACGATGACATAAACCGAACCTACCATCGGCCATATCGCCTTGCCGATCAGTTCTTTTTCGCAACTTCAGCTTCCATTAAGAAGTTTGGGGTCTTCACAGCTGCCGTGCAAGAGCCTTCTTTTCATGCTAGATCAGCTAGGTACCTAGGCGATATGTGCCCAGCCCTCTAATAATATTTGCAAGTTAGTATGTATTCGTAGGCCACGCCTAACAGGCATGATAATGTGCAGAAATATACGTGGGAGCTGTACTTGAACTAACGCAACACTTATTGACTGGTATCCTCTTGAAATGTGTACAAAAGTAACGTGAATTGTAAGATTGAATGAACAAATTGAGCGTGAAGGCTGCGTTTAGTTAGCAACGATTTGTAAGCGAATAACTACTAGAGTTTTAATGCATATTTAAAAAATATCAATTATTGTTAGGTTTTATATGTTTTATTGGTTGTACGTAATTAACATAGGAACTTAAATCTTAACATATTTAAAAATTTTGTTAAGTGCTATTTCGTGCTTCTCTCACATTTTTTTCCCTTTCCTTTTTTTTCAATTTATGTTTAAGTATGTTTACATTTCCAAGAATGTCTCACACAAAGTGCAATCGGCCATTTGACGATAAATCGTAATACACGCCCATAATTACGTATGCTATCCCAACATGTAAGTGCTCAATCTGTTTACGAAATCTTGCCAAACTCGTCTGGATATCAGATTTTGGGGCATTAATAATTCATGAGCGTTCGACCGCACAATGGGGGTGGCGGAATCAATATTTATGGACTTTATTAAGGCAAATATATCTTAATACACATATAAATAAAAGAGACATTGTGACTGACATGACAATTGTCCAGAGATGGTTCACAGTATAAGATGAAAGATAGAGCCTAATATAACGAGCAACTCTATTAGCAAAAACAGGTTTTTGTTGGTAGTTTAAAGTTTGACATTAGAATAATGAATAAAGGCTGTTATGCCAAGAAAAAATACAGCAGCTACGCTTTTAGACGATTTTCAGACAGTAAAATGCGACTCGTTATAGATAAAGAACATCAAAGGCCTAAAAACCTATTTACTAACAGCAAGCAAGTAGCAACATAATGTTTTATGAACAAAACATTTTTTTTTTGTTTATTTGTTAAGAAATCATACTTAAAGAGATATAGGTAGATTCACGAGTTATTAATGTAATCTAGAGCTCTAGATAATAAATGTAATGATGATTGCATTTGCAATTAAATATTCAGGTCAATGATCTGGATATTTTGTACTTGTAATCAATCAAAATCGTAAATTAATGTATAGCTACCTACCGATGCTACCAACATAATCTGTTCTCTAATGAGAACTCAATGTCTACAGCACTCAACACTGAATAACTTTGCATAATCGGTTAAGCAGCTTACGAAATATATAAAGTAAATATAATGTCACAATAGTACCTAGTTATGATATTATAACCTTACTAAATGATGCCCGCGATGTGTTACGAGTGGATTTAGTATTTTTGAAATTCCCGTGGGAAAACACACTCGCATTTATAATGTTACCACCATTGACTTAAGTTACCACGGATAATAGTAACTCATTGATTAGGACAATATTAATTGGATAGAAGCAGGCGTTATTTTGCGGAAGTCCATGATAATAAAGGAACTAGAAGTTTCGAATTCGCTATAATCCGCGACACTAGGTAAATCTATGTGGTACAGTGTGTATCTTGCACTTATAGCACAGTAAACGGATAGGTACAACCAGTATGGAAACTACCTAGAAACGTTCGAAACAGCCGCACTCACACAAACGTGCGCATCGACGAGACCCCAAGCGCTCGTCGCAGTGCCGTCAGTAGTGAGTAGCGCTAAGGGGTTTCGTCGATGCGCACGTTTGTGTGAGTGAGCTGTTTCGGACGTTTCTAGGTAGTTTCCATACTGGTTGTATATGTTTACTGTGCTTATAGCCCGCGATATTCACCACACCACAGCAATCTTCCAAATTATTCTCAACGTACGTTGACTCGACAATGCACGATCGTCACCTTACAATCGTTGAAAAAGCAAGTATTCTTTATTCAAAAAAACTAATAATAAAATATAATAAAAATATGTAGTTAAAATTGTTATTTTTAAACCCCGATTGATGAACTTCTGATGTCTGTGTATACTGGATGATTAAAGCTGCTTCCGGCAAAGCACTTTGCAAGACTTTAGGGTTGCCCCATATGTCAGGTACCTGATTCGGTTCTCCGATTCGGTTTCCGAACCGGATGGCTCGGCACACGGACCGTCGCGAAGACCCATCACCCGTATTCTGTACGTGGAAATTAGGTTTTTTAACCATAGGACAGGCAAAATAGGTTGTGTGCGGCGAACGGTTCTGTTTTATAGAATTGACACCTTCCGGTACCCTGATTCAGTAGCCGTATCAGGAAACCTGCAGGGCGACCGGCTAAAAATGACAGCTACAGTGTAACCATCGCAATCGCCTCTGATTGGTTAACACTCTTCCACTATTGGACAAAATACATTGACGCAGCAAGAATACCATAAATTCAGCCAATCACAACAATTGATAACAAACCTACTGTAACAATTATTGATGCAGAAGTTACGCGGTCGCACTGTGGACGCGAATACCTGACATGTGCGGTGGCCCTAAGACTAACTCTAACAAATCGATGAATCCTACCATAATCCAACGACTTAAAACACTACGAATCGGTGAGTAGGTACATTAATGCTTCATTATTATAAAGCCCAGATTAAAAAATTAAAAAAAACGTCTAAAACAGCGTATAAATTGCCTTATAAATTACAACATAAGATTTACGTTAATATTTTGACAAGTTGTTAGTCGTGACATATCTATTCATGCGTCTATTTTTATCACATAACCAGGTTTAATAGACCTCTCTGATAGTACTCTGTGATCCTGCTTTTTAATACAAAGTTGCAAGGTCGATGTTTGTACAGAGGTCGTCTTAAACTGGCTTATTCTTCGTGAGAAAAACTTAACATCCTATTAGCGATGTAAAATGTATTATTAGGTAGGTACATAAAATATAGATACTACAACCTATACAGTAAAATAATTTCTAAATTAAAAAAAATTATTCTTAGGCCCACTTGAGTAACATCCTTAAATCGTATTTAAGAACATCTTATACGCATTTAGTCAAATACCATACCAATAATAATGCATGCTCGGACAACATGGTAATAAATAGGGAACGTTAGACACTGATTAAATCTTTTTTATATTATTTGAACACTTAGGTATTTCCTTGCGTTACTATATAGGAACCTTTTATTAACTAGTGAACATAATTTAAATATTAAAAAACGCAACAGCCCTGCCATATTGTATATTTTTAAATAAATTTATAGCCAGTTTTACTCAGGATGATGCAAGGATTCTAGCGGTACCCCATACATCAAAATCGGTTCCAGCATTTTTAAGTTATGGTGGATCAAAGAAACTCACATACATAAACTTTGAAAACATTACACTCCTCTTTTTAGGCAAAAAATCGTGTAAAAACCAGCACGAAGCTTCTTGAGATCATGCCCGACTCAGAAATAAGTGGGTACCCACCAACTATACTTCTATACTATACTTCTAAGTATACTAATACTAATATTATAAATTAGAAAGTTTGGATGGATGTTTGGTACTGAATCACGCCAGAATGGCTGAACGGATCTGGATGAAAGGCACAGAGATAGATTAGAAGAACACGCTACTTTTATTCCGGAAAATAAAAAAAATTCAAAAAAAAAAAACCGACTTCAAAAACCACAAACACTAAAAAGTAAAAAATAATTTAATTTATTATGTATACAAGAGTTAATGTAGTTCTATAATAACATTTTTTGGAGTCGGTACCAATTAGCCGCATGAACCGTCTACCTACTCTTCATTATTGTTGACGTGACTCCACATTGGCACCGACTCCAAAAAATGTTATTATAGAACTACATTAACTCTTGTATACATAATAAATTAAATTATTTTTTACTTTTTAGTGTTTGTGGTTTTTGAAGTCGGTTTTTTTTTTTTTTTTGAATTTTTTTTATTTCACAATTTTTAGTGGCCCCACTGTTTTAAAATACAGGGTGTAACCAGAACGCTAGTAAAAACGTCGTTTAATCGTTACTCGTCGACTTGTCTAACTTAGACAAGTCAAGTACAAAGTCCTTTCATATGATACCCCACTTGGTAAAGTTATCCTACTTTGAAATTTCAAACCCCTGATTTTCCCCACTTTTTTAATTAAACTAAAAATAATTTTAATTTTTTTTGAATTCCATGATATTGGCCACTATTATATACAACTATCCCTAAAAAAAAAAAGATATTATGCTATGCATGGTTAAAACCATAGAAAAAATAACTATTCCGTGGTTAAAACACTGTTTACAAAACTATCACACTGATCGCGAGCAATTTACTCTTATCCATTGAGGAGTTCCGTTCTCCATCTCCGGAGATATTCATCAGATCTTCACCAAATTAAAATGGGACCACCTCTGAAGTATGACCTACCAAACAAAAAAAGAATTATCAAAATCGGTTCATAATTGGCGGAGAAATCGCGTAACAAACATACAAAAAAAAACAAAAAAAAAAAAAAAAAACATACAGTCGAATTGAGAACCTCCTCCTTTTTTTGAAGTCGGTTAAAGAGTTCCCGCGGGAAACAAAAACCTCAATCACGCGGACGAGTCGCGGGCTAGTGCTTATGCCCGCGACGGTGTAATATTGGTAATAAATCTAAATTTAAATATCATAGGTCAATTTTAATTGGCGTTTGACCTTTGTAACTGACATACTCGTAGACGACTCTATTAGTAAACGAAAATCGAAATATTAAACTGGTTCAAACTCAAATTAAAACTTTTTGTTTATTTCATTAGAGCTGTTTTTACGCCACTACAGGTTAGCTCTTGACTGCTATCTTACTGATGGTAAGTGATGATGCAGTCTGAGAGGGTAGCAGGCTATAACCTGTTGGGGGTATCACAGTTATATTAAACCTATACCCCCAATCGGTTTCTACACGGAATCGTATCTTACCGGAACGCTTAATCGCTTGACGATATGTCTTTGCCGGTAGGGTGGTAACTAGCCGAAGCCTCCACACTAAACCAAAGAAAATTCTGAAATTGTAAATTCCCGAATTGACCCTGCCTGTCTATAGATATAGGTAATTTATAGCATTCCTTAGCCTTAGTAATACAGAGACGAAGTACGTATAGTCATGTTTGTATTTAACCAAAAACCGGCCATGTGCGAATTGGACTCGACGCACACAAAGGGTTCCGTACCAACAATGTACATTTATCACTAAGAAGGTACTTTCATAAAAGAAGTAAGAGAGGCGCTCAAATGTTTCTTGCATCCCTTCATTTTTAATTTATTTTAATTTTATTATTTTTTGTCATAGCGGCAATAGAAGTACAAAATCTGTGAAAATTATATCTGTCTACCCATTACTGTTTATGAGATACAGGCTACAGCCCGCTCGCTGACAGACAGACAGACGGACGGAGGGTGGAGGCTGAGTTATATAGGGTCTCGTTGGCACCCTTCGAGTACGGATCCCTAAAAAGACAGATGTTTGAGGAAACGTCCTCAAGAACACCGTCGTCTTATCTAATTCACACGTCCTTTGCTGTCATTTGTTTATATGCGCTGGACGCCACTAACCCATGTCCTTACATGTCAGTCAAGAGCCAATGTTTCGCACGGGTCATTTATTTTCCTTTTGTTTTATGTCGTCACTAATCCGACGGTGAGTTGTGTGTAGTTAATTTGATCGTTTAACTACCCTCTGGGAACGTCCTGATATTTATCCGTTGAACTCCTTGATTTGTCATAATATAGGAGCCGAAATAAAGACTACATTTCAATTTCGGGCCTAACCTGTTAAGTGATATTATTATAAATAGGTGTTTTTCAGAGTCACCGGTCATCACTTACCTAACCATAGAGATAATAGTTTATATACTCTATGTACCTACCTAACCCTTATTTTGTGAATTTTTATGGGATACAGCTCTGCTTGCATATTGGCAGGGTGGGCCATGCTATATTTTTTTATTTTTTTGCACTGTTTTGTAGAGATGAAGTTAGCGTATTGTTGTATTTATTTCTTTACATTTTATAATTTAAAAAATAACTTTGACGCTTACCCTAGTTAGCAGAATATACTGTACCTATTGTCGTGACTCGTGTCCCTTGAAACTATAAACTTTTCATCTTTATTAGCTCTTTCTTCTCTTTAGCTCGATTTCTAATTAATAACGTTAAAAATAATATTACATTGCATAATTAATTGCATTGTTTTTATTTTGCAAAAACGAGCAGTGTCAATCAACCGAACGCCTTAAGGCTTGCCTAAAAATAAAAACAGCAAAAAATGCACCTAACATCCTCTAACTAGCAATGTCAAAGGAAAGAAATATGATTAATGTGTTGGCGTAATATCAGAGATACGCCTGCTACCTGAGTCACTTCTTAACAAGTCCGCCTACTTACTGAACGAATGAATATTATGACTGGAGTAGATTATTAACATTCTATAAAATACAAAAAACTAGGTAGATAATAGATATGCTTGCTACGTAGGTCTCATAAATACCTCAGAATATAGTTAAATTGAATATTTTTTGTGACTAATTCAATTCCACTATCAAATGTAAGTGCAGGATTGCATAGAAACTGCAAGTTGTCAGAGAGGCTAATTGGCGTAAAGGTCCAAGATCTACTTTGTATACCTGTCAGCTATACAAAGTTGATCTTGGTGTAAAAAGTGCAAAAATCTCCTTGAGCGACCACTAAATATGCTTAGGATTTTCCCAAGTTATAATGAATAAAAACAACAGCCTCCATTTTACTTAATGAAATATAGATATAAAGAGTTTGACCATAGTTGGAAAAAAAGGTCAAACAAAAGTAAACATTATCAGTCACTATGTAAAGCCCGCGACTTCGTCCGAGTGTAATAAAGTTTTCTTAATTCACACAGGAACTCCTTAAAAAAAGTAGCCTAGATGTCACTCTCCAAAATCACGTCGATACTTTTATCTGTTGTGGCGTGATTGAAGGACAAAGCAACAAAAAAAAACACTCTCATTTATATTATACTAGATTAAGGATTTCCATTCCCGCAGGAACTCTTTAATTTTCTTGGATAAAAAGAGGCCTATGTCCTTCCCCGGGATACAACCCTGTACCAAATTTCATCAAAATCGGTAGAACAGATGGGCCGTGAAAGCGTAGCAGACAAATAGACAGATATAATTTTAATATGGAAGTATGGATTAGTATGTGATTAGGATGTTTTTTTTTTTTTATCCACTACAAGCTAGCCCTTGACTGCGATCACACCTGATGGTAAGTGATGATGCAGTCTAAGATGGTAGCGGGCTAACCTGTTAGGGGCATGGCAGTTATATTAAACCCACACCCCTCCGGTTTCTACACGGCATCGTACCGGAACGCTAAATCGCTTGGCGGCACGTCTTTGCCGGCAGGGTGGTAAGGTAGGTGGTGCCACGGCCGAAGCCTCCCACCAGGCAAAATGTGCATGTTTTTGTAAGGTTGCAATTGTAATGAAACTATGGGAATTAAAATAAATGAGCCCATTATACGACTAACTAGTTTTTACCATAAATAACCAAGACCATGTTGGTCATCAATGACAACGTCGCTTCCGAATTCCAAGTGACGCGGTGAGGCCGTATTCGCAAAATACGAGATCGTTCGTAGGGTCAAGCCGTAACCTCGTCTGCGTACGTGCTGGATTCATGCCAGGCACACGTGATATGAATTACTGGTCGGTTAAAAAAGGCTTAATAGTTTTGACGGAAACGCGATTCGAATTGAATTATTTATCTACTTACGTTTTGCAGCTTTATTCTAATTCTATGCTGCTTTAGAAACAAGATGCGGCATGCATACGACTGCGAGATACTTACCCATGGACACATACTTATATTTTACTTACTTTTTATTACTTTTATTACCTATATACTTTATTAGGGTTCCGTACCAAAATGGTAAAATGGAACCCTTATTATTACTTTTATTACCTATATACTTTTTATTATTCACCTGATGGTAATTGATGATGCAGTCTAAGATGGTAGCGGGCTAACCTGTTGCGAATATGACAGTTATATTGAACCCATACCCCTAGTCAGTTTCTACACGGCATCGTACCGGACAAACAATTTAAATTGCTTTGCTCTCGTCATTGATGTAAAATTTTAGTACGTTTTCTATTTTATTTTTATTTTTATATCCACTACAAGCTAGCCCTTGACTACGATCTCACCTGATGGTAAGTGATGATGCAGTCTCAGATGGTACCGGGCTAGCCTGTTAGGGGCATGGCAGTTATATTAAACCCATACCCCTTCGGTTTCTATACACGGCATCGTACCGGAACGCTAAATCGCTTGGCGGCATGTTTTTGCCGGTAGGGTGGTAACTAGCCACGGCCGAAGCCTCCCACCAGGCCAGACCAGCGAAAATTCAGAAATTATATATTCCCAAATTGACCCTGTCGGGGATCGAACCCAGGACCTCCGCACGTTAAGGCAACAGCGCTACACACTGCGCCACAGAGGTCGTCAAAAATTTCGATGGCTCTCGTGAAGTAGGTAGATACTAAAGTTGTACTTCGGGGTTTTCTTTTCTAATTTAGATCAAAATTGGAGCTAACTATTTACGTCTGACTATATGCTTTCTAACTATGAAAGTGATCTTAATCGGTAATGAACACTGCAGTACCTAACTACCTAGTATATTAATCATCATTGGCACTTTTGGCGGGCTTTTTTTTTCGAAAGTGTGTTTGTTTGTCCTTCAATCACGCCGCAACAAAGCAACGCATCGACGTGATTAGCATTTAATTGCATTGCATGGATATAGCTGAGGATCTGGAGAGTGACATTGGAAAAATTTTATCCTGGAAAGTTGAGGAGTTTCCATGGGAAATAAAAATCTTATTCCACGCGGACGAAGTTGCGGGCATTAGCTAGTATTATTTAACACATATATCTAAAATAGTGAAGAATATAGGAACTAAGCATTCACATTGAGTACCTACTTCATTTAAATAATAGCAATAAAATAGCCGTAATTCCCGCTTGAGTAGCGATAATATTACAAAAACGTAGGCAAGGTCAGTCGGTCAACTAGCATGACCATCAAAAAAAGTTCCTTTTAAATAAATAAATAACAATTGGGTATTTGACAACTAGTCAAATCAGCAACTTTTTTCAAGCGTCAAAACGCGTCCTAACCCTATTTATATGAAATTCTGAAATGTGACGTCATTAAAGTTCGACGCACTTTTTTACTTTAATCGATTGTTTAAAATGGTTATTCAACATAAATTAACAGAGGACGTGGATCGACTTTTGGGAGATTTGATAATGACTAAAAAATAAATTATTTGAATAGTTGTCAAATACCTAATACCTTACCTTAAAAAATACATAAGCACACCCGACTTCAAAAGTACTGTACTTAAAGAGTTTTATTTTTAAAAATTAAAGCAAAGGTAGAGTTTTTCTTAACTTTAATTAGACATATGAAGGTAAAAAATAACAATGATAGAACATGATTAATTATATCAAATACAAACTACAAGACAATGAACAAGATTGATCACTATTCAGAAGCGTAAAAAAGTTTAGCAGGTACCATTTAAATATTTATTATAAAAACGAATATTTAACACTTAAACTTATACCCATACTAATAGGTATAATAAAATAATATTATGTTAAAGTGTCTGTTTGTCTGCTACGCTTACACGGCCCATCTGTTCAACCAATTTTGCCCATGGAGATAATATTTCTTGTGCGCTTTGTGAGTGGTTATCAAGACAATCATAATATCATAGTACTTCATACTTTAAAAGTGTGTTTGTTTGTTGGTTTGTAGGTTTATTGGTTTGTTGGTATGTCCTTCAATCACGCCGCAACGGAGCAAGGGATCGACGTGATTTTTGGCATGGGTATTTATCCCGGAAAATCAGTGAGTTCCCGCGGGAATCAAAAAACTTAAACCACGCGGACGAAGTCGCGGGCTTCAGCTAGTACAAATATAAAGTATTACTTTATATTTGTACTAGCTGATGCCCGCGACTTCGTCTGCGTGGATTTAGGTGTTTGTGGTCCCGAGGAGCTATAATTTCTAGGGTAAAAGTAGCCAATGTCCTTCCCCGGGATGCAAACTCTCACCTCAAAATCAAATTTCAACACCAAGTTTCATCAAAGTCGGTTGAAAAGATGCGCCGTTAAAGCGTAATAGACAGACAGACACACTATCGCATTTATAATATTAGTATGGATTGTTTTAATGAGGTCTGAATTCGTATCCGAATTTGATTGTTAAGGCCCTGTACACAGGGCTACAGCTTTACGATTTTTAAAAGCAGTGTATCCATCAAACGGTGACATAATAATGTATGCTTGTAAAATAATTTGCTGTTTTCAAGACCTTTAAGCAGCCATTGACGCATCTCAAAACACAATTTAAAAATTTGAAATTTCTTTTAAACATACCTCCTAATTTACTTTTTAAAGCAATTTTTCTCCTTATTGAAACCAATATTTTGTTCTAGAAATATAATATAAAATTCATATTTCTAAATCAAACACATTGTCGGATTTACGACATGCGCTTGCTCGATTTCACCCCAACGCGCCTTTGTTTTCATCTCGTGAGATCACAGCGCCTTAAGGCATAGGGCAGTTTCCAATTTTATTTATGATGGGGCAGAGACTTAGACATCAATGCTCAACAGTCTACATGTATCTACGCAGTAAGCAATAACATTAAACTTGAAACCAATCACCTCGCGATGCGTGGGCGCAACAATGACAAACAACAGCTGTCATTATTTTACAATCTAATATAATAACGCCCCTGCATCATACTCGTCTCGTTTTTTCTGACAATGCGAGACGTTTGAAGTGGCAAAGGATTCAATCTGACAAACTGTCATTTATAGTTTTTCTACTCTATAATTTAGTAAGTAAACAATTTACGTTTTATTATTCTTGCTGATTGCCGTCTAGCGACTGGACCGAATCATTTTTTTGTCAAATTGTCATTTTCTTCGTATCATTGGGTTGCCATGTATATTAAAATGTGATAGAGTTGGTATATGATTACCCTTCTTTAACAGAATTCATATGATCTACTTCTCTACATCTATTTGATATAATTGTTTGGTATTTGGTATATTTGGTATACTTATATATTATCTATTTATACAAGCTTTGGAACGAATGACCTAGCTGTGACAACGCATATCAATCGATTGCGATTGTTAAGCAACGTTTACCCAAGTCAGTAACTGGATGGGTGACCGAACTTGGAGGTTGAAATTTGGCCTTTTCGTTTCCTCCGTGCCTCGGAGAGCACGTTAAGCCGTCGGTCCCGGTTATTATCACTAATATCTGATAATAATCGTAACAAACCTAAGAGTTTAAATACTCTTAGTCGAGTAGTATGCGGAAGGACGTGGGAACCCACCGCATTAATATCCCAAGAAAACTCCTACCATTATGTGATTAATGGAATGCAGTCACGACCCTTAGTAATGAGGAATACGACGCAGAGAGAGAGCATATTTGACCCACTTCTTATTGAGCTGAAATGTTGTTTTTTGCAAGAAACTTTTTTTTTTTTGACAAAAAATTCTCAGTACTAGTTTCTGAAATAAGCAGAAATAGTCGGATGGACTTAGCACCTAAACGGTTCTTTTTTACTATCTCGGTATGGAAACCTAAAATCGATGAGGTTTTTGGATTAACCCCGCCCTTCTTAAATGTTGAGCTAGGTATATAGGTAGGAAAGAGCACGTTGGCGCTACTTGAAAGAGGCCTATGTTCAACACTGGATGCACAACAGCTGATGATGATGATAATGATAGGCTCAAGCTGAATCCCCTCCATAACTAAAAGTAAAACATGATTTCGTCCTGCGTTACACAATGCAAGCAAAAACAAAAAGCCATAAACTTTTTGAACAACATTTAGGATTTTTCCTTTGGATTATATCTTTAAAATAAGTCTAGACCGCAATTACGGTGAACCACAATACAAACAATAATTGCCCTAGATTATCCACGATTTTTAAGAGGTCAAAACAAAAGCTTGTTATAAAAGCTCTATCATTAACCTTAAACTTTAACAAAACTATTTTTATTGTAGCGCTTTGGCGTATAGCTATTGTATTTGTTATAAGCCGGGTCCAGACTGACCGAGAATGGCTCGCGAACCAACTTGCCTCAGTGTGGAAGTCGTTCTGGCTGCCTCGGGCGCACGTTGTCAGCCGAGCATGTCTCGACTATAAGGGTCTTTCCAAACTTATCGACGCGAAACTGGATTGAGCTGGTAAGAAATGATTTCCGTAAGATTTACGTCCTATACGGTATTATGAGTGAAAACGCATTATCGGCGCTGGCTGGCTCAAGCTGCTTCCGCGAAGTTGGTGAGACCCTTAGCCTTTGCGGTATCGATACAGCCTACAGGGACTGTACAGAAAATCAGTTTGAGCTGCTCGCTTGGTGTGAACAGCTCAAACCTCTGTCTTATTTACAACACGGACTCGCTCACTGGCTAGACTTCCTTGGCCTGGCTTGTAACTCATACCATCATCACAGTAAATAAGAATGGGAAGGTTCGATTCCCGGGTCGGGTCATAACAAGTGTTGGGTTTTTCTAACTAGAAATTCTCAGTACTAGCCCGGAGTAAGGAAGTTGGCGGTGTTTGATCCCCTAGCCTCGGAGAGCACGTAAAGCCGTCGGTCCTGCGCGTGATCTTTCTCGGTCGTGTCGAATTTTCTGTCCCATCGGGCTATGAGAGTAAAGGAACAGAAAGTGCACCTCACCTAGAGATAGGCCGCCGTGACCGAAATTCGGTCGGGAGGACATTATTATGGTATGCTACACACATCTATGTGGTACAGTATCTATGCATCCCACACTGTACCTACCACATAGATTTACCATTGTCGCGGATTATAGCGAAAAACTTCTAGTTCCTTTTTTTGTACTTTGCACATATATATTAAGTTCCCGATAAACCAACTCCATTTAAATTATATCCTGTTGAACGAATGGTCACAGCAGTGAAACTGGTTTAGTGGCGCACTAAAACCTACTTTTGATCTAAACTGATAAACCTAAGCAGATTCGGAATTCCGAACTTAATTTAGAATAGGTAGTAATGCTACTCGTAGTCGTTACTTATTAAGAGTAAGTAGAAGTAATTATTATTCGTTTTAACCGACTTCCAAAAAAGGAGGAGGTTGTCAATTCGGCGCGTATTTTTATACTTGAGTACTTAGTCTAAGGAGCCTAGTCTAAGGAGGAACGAATGGCCTAGCTGTGACAATGCATATCAGTCGATGCAACGTTGACCCAAGTCGGTGACTGGATGGGTGACCAAATTTGGAGGTTCAAATTTGGCCTTTTCGTTTCCTCCGATCCTCGGAGAGCACATTAAGCCTTCGGTCCCAGTTATTATCTCCAATATCTGATAATAATCGTAACAATTAACAAACCTACGAGTTTAAATACTCTTAGTCGAGTCGTATGGGGAAGGAAGAGGGAACCCACCGCATTAATATCCCAAGAAAACTCCTACCATTATGTGATTAATGGTATGGGTCCACGAACCTCGGTAATAAGGAATACGACGCAGAGAGAGACTTATTTTCAGTATTGTTTTATCTCTGGCTAAGTAAGCAGCGTTGACCCAAGTCGGTAGCTGGATGCACTTCGGAGGTCCAAATTCTAAGAACTACAATATCATGCCTTAGGTGCGTAATATTCTTTAAGCCTCTTTAAATATCCATACTTATAAATGCGAAAGTGTGCCTTTCTGTCTGTCGGTCTGCTACGCTTTCACGGCCCATCTTTAAAACCGATTTCGATGAAATTTGGTATAGGGATAGTTTGTTTCCCGGGGAAGGACAAAGGCTATCTCGGAAAATTCAAGAGTTCCCGCGGAAATCAAAAAACCTTAATCCACGCGGACGAATTCGCAGAAATTATCTAGTAATTAATAACAATTAGCACATACAAGTCTGTTATTAATATTTAAGGCAAATCCGTGCAAATTCCACATAAGTACGAGTCCTTGCGTTAAACGTTTAAGGAAAACTCGCATTTTCTATAGGTATATAAGGTTGTCGTGTTATCTAAGGACGACGTTAATTGGTTCAAATGATATACATACACAGTCTCGCTACATTTTTAACTAGTAAGGTTCACAAGGTTATTCTTAACTAGATGATGCCCGCGACTTCGTCCGCGTGGATTAAGGTTTTTTGATTCCCGCAGGAACTCTTGAATTTTCCGAGATAAAAAGTATGCTGTGTCCTTCAACGGGACACAAACTATCCCTATGCCAAATTTCATCAAAATCGGTTAAACAGATGGGCCGTGAAAGCGTAGCATACTGACAGACACAGTTTCGCATTTATAATATTAGTATGGATATCGGTATTACAAGGATTTAATAAGCGTACCTTTTTATATGTATTACCTTTTTCCACTACAAGTTAGCCCTAAGATGGTGGCGACCTGATATGACATTCATATAGAACCCATATCCCTAATAGATTTCTTTCTACACGGCACCATACCTGGACACTAAATAAATGAACTTATATTGATACATTTTAGTTATTTAGAGATCAATCCTTTATAATAAACCATAGCACAAAATAAATTATCCATTAAGTAAACAAAATTATACGGATAAATTATTATAAAGGTTTGTTAATTTAGAAGAATCTATACTTATACTTAATATTATAAATGCGAAAGTTTGGATGGATGAATGTATGTTTATTACTCAATAACGCCAGAACGGCTGAACGGATCTGGATGTAATTTGGCACAGAGATAGATTAAAGTCTGGAATAACACATAGGCTAATTTTTATCCCGGAAAATTATAGAGTTCCCAAAAAACTTCAATCCACGCGGATGAAGTAGTGGGCATCAGCTAGTATTTAAATATTCGAAAATCGGTCGTGCGTCAATGAATAAACATTGGTTTTGCGTATTTGCATACATCGTATTATACCGTGTACCTTCGTAGATACCTCATCGAGGCGTTATGTCATCTCTAATCTTAACAACTTACTGTAACGGAAAAGGCCTTAAAAGGATATACTGCTTATCTTTTACATAGAGCTTTTGATCTTACCTACCCGCTTGGTATTTGAAATTCTACTACTCAGTATTTATACCTCATTCTCAGCACTTATACATCAGCTTGTTCAGCCTACTACTTGAAGTTTTAAAGTTTAGACATTTACCTTGCTTAGCTACTTTTTTATTGATTTTCTTTTGCCGCTATCAAAAAAAAAACAATATATGTATAGTAATCGATTGACATTTTAATCGTATTTAATTAAGGCTAATTGGTACATCACTCAGAGATAAATTAATCCTTAACTTAATACTAACAAGGGGCCGCGAAAATTTTGCGCAACAGCCTGCCAACTGCTAGAATTTCTTAAAATAAAATAGATTAATGGCAATGAATATTGAAGCATTTCTAATTTATTCATATATTTAGCAACTTAACGCCTGATGATTATAATATTAACGACAACATTAACAATCAATGCTTATCGAAATAAACTTGAATCTGTGAAATGAATAAATATGAGAAGAATAATAAAAAGATGTAGAGATCGTTAAAATCATCACTAATGTGAATTAACACGTCGAACTTAGTTTTCAAAATTCACACATACCTATTGCGTATTCAAAAGCGCCGGCACGTGCACGCTGAATGAATGAGACAATTTACCTACACTTGTTTACAAAACACTGAAACAATGAAACGTAGAGCTGCACGGATTTGTATAAAACCTTGTTAAACTTGCAATTAAATGTTTACATTTACTCCAACACTGCACTTGGACACTTGGGGTTGTTAATCGGACACTTCACTTCGACTTTTCATTCAGAAAAGTCGATAAATCGATTCGGAAAATTGTGGCGAGTGATCGATCGAAGACGCGCGTTCGCGACAGAGCGATACGACATGACAAGCGCGGAAACCTGCGCGCGCGCCGGAGTGGGGGCCTCGAGGATCAACGCGCGTGGACGCAACCTTACCATTAACAGGCTCTATATATAAACATAGTATCACACCTTCGCATAACTGCAAATAGTGTTTTTCATACAATATTTAAATTTAGTGTTAAATAAATATGAAATCTTAGGTACTACTCCGTGGAATTGATGAAGTTTATCTGATTTAATAATAATTATAATATTTTATTTAGGATTTCGTTTATTTCATAACTGATTTATACATAATATAGTGTCTACACTAAGTCATATTATCGCTCATGAGCATCACTGAGATAATCCTTGACAATTTCGAAAATAAAGGGATAAGTATCATACTTAGGTACTTTTAATATTATAAATGCGAAAGTCAGTTTGTTTGTTGGTTTGTTGGTTTGTCCTTCAATCACGCTGCAACGGAGCAACGGATCGACGTGATTTTCGGCATGGGTATAGTTGAGGACCTGGAGAGTGACATAGGCTATTTTTATCCCGGAAAATTGAGGAGTTCCCGCGGGAATCCAAATAAAATTAATTCCTCGCGGGCATCAGCTAATAGGTATATAATTACACGAACAGCTGTATTTGAATAACAGCCATATTTTTTCGCAATTTTCTGAAAACAGAATTTAATATTATCAATGCATAAACCTCAATACAAATCATTTGATATTCAATATTTTTTGAATGACTGAATAACTTTTCTTTTCAGCAACAAGTTTACCTACCGATAAGTTAATCCATAAAACCGATATGATCATCGACTAAAATTCACTTTTCAACCGTACCTACTCCCAATCTTGTTTTGCTGGTTTCTAATACAGGTTTCGTATACTTTATGTCGTTTTTATTCGTTAATATTCTGAACATGGCTTTAAAGGAATTTCGTGTTAATATTACCAATTCAGTCGTAACTTCGCAGAGCAAATGCAGAGTGTACACTACATTTTGGATTGGTTGTCACTACTAATTCGCGCAGGTACTTTGCTTACGGATATAATTTGTTATTGTATGCTTGCTCTAATATGGTGAACTATGCTAAATAATTTCCTGACGAGACATACTTAACATTTTCATTGTTTGAATCGTTAAGAAAGTCAGACTTTTGTACGAATGCAAAACAACTAAAAATACAACTCTTTTTTTACCCCACTACAAGCCGTTGACTGCAATCTCATATATAGTTTGCGCGCGAGTTGAATGCAGAGTAAATATATGGTGACACATACAGTTACTCTGTATTCAAATCGCGCGCGAATTGTATGTTAAGTCTAAGATGGTAGCGGGATAATCTGTTGAGGGTATAAGTTATAATATTCTACACGACATCGTACTGGAAAGCTAAATCACTTGGCGGTACAACTTTGCCGGTAGAGCGGTGACTAGCCAGACCCAAGCCTTCCACCAGGCCGGACCAGAGAAAATTCAGAAATTATAAATTCCCGAATTAACCCTGCTAGGGATCGAACCTAGAACCTCCCACTTATAAGACCTCAGCTCTCACCACTGCGCGAAGAATCTTACCTGTTGGTATAATATTCTGACTTTGCATTCTAAGATGGAAAGGGGCTAACTTGGGTAAGTTTTCTCTCATGCTTTTCTATACTTACGGCCTTCGTACCAGTACGCTTAACCGCTTGACAGCACGTTTTTGCCGCTACAGGGTAGTAAGATAACCACAGCTACAAAAGTCCCAGACATTTAAGCTAAAAAATAATTAGATAAATTTCCAAATTTCCTCTTTCAGATATCGACTGACCTTCAATTTAGAACACAGCGCTCACCAATAGGATTCAGGGATCCAGTAGTTAATAATTAGGATTTTAAGATTCGCAAAACGCAACCAGTGGGAGGACAAGCTTCCTAGCAGTTCACAGGCCCAGATGCATACAAATAAGGCGTAGGCGCCGCCGCTCTACATGAATATTATCGTCTATTTCATAACACTTACCTACTTCAATTACGGCGTAAAAGGTTCACTATCTGTGAGTAAACTAAATCAGGACACCTTATTTTCGTAGTTCGTACTAAGTTTAGATGATAAGTTTAAATGAAAACACATAAGTTACCTATTAACTAGCTGATATCTGCGACTTCGTTCGCGTGAATTCGTGTTTTTAAAACCCCGTACGAACTTTGCCTTTCCGGCCTCTGTAGTAGTAAAAAAATATGAATTCACCTATTGAAGTGAAAACTTCTTTAGTCGCGTTGAGCACTTTTTGGTAGGGGGTAAACTTGTGGATTCACGTCACCGACAGCTCGCTCCTGTTCATGGCCGTGAACAGCGACATGCTCGCGAGCACCGACATGCTCGCGTTATTACGAAGACAAAAGGTCTTAAATATAAATATACTACATTCGTAATTAAACTTTCATGTCTTATTAAAAATAAATTTTTATTTTTATTTATTTTTTAATATTCGTTTTCACTTCATCGGCGCAGTCCCTATGACTGCCAATTTCTACATACCTACTACGCATTACTTTTATGGTTATTTTTATATTTTACTAGATAAAGGCCGTGACTTCGTCCTCGTGGATTAAGGTTTTTGTTTCACACGGGAACTCTTTAATTTTCCGGGATAAAAGTAGTATATATCCTTCCCCGGGTTGTAACCTCTAGGTATACCAAATTTCATCAAAATCGATTGAACAGATGGGCCGTGAAAGCGTAGCAGACATACAAACAGACACACATTTATAATATAAGTATTAGTACGGATACATCTGCAAATCGCGGGTCTCATTTAGTACATTTACTAGTTAATACATTTTTCAGAAATCCGTACAGATGGCTAACCTATTCATATATTGCCGCTTTGTAAGAGTGGCTTTGTATTTTATGACTTTGGAAAAATATCTCTGATAGTTGATCAAACGACTTGATTAATTTAATGTCGAAAAGCTCTTGTAGTATACTGTTTAGATATGAGATAATCCAAGATTTTAATTCAAATTTATACACGTTATGTAAATATGGTAAGATAAAATCATATGAACGAATATTCTAAAATTGATTAAATTTTTAACAAGTTTGTAAATATTTTAATAGAAATACCTAAAATGTATTTTTTTGTATGTAGGATAATTTGTGTAACTTATGATATCTCAGGACTCTCGTTCGAAAAACAATTCTACTAAGAAGCGTCGGCAAGCACTTAGCTCTTTTTTAAAAAGAAAAAACGTTACGATGTACAACTGAAAGTAAAAACGGACTAAAGTAGTAAAATCTTACATCGGAATGCCCCTGAGACAATAAAATAAATAAATTTCAACTTGAAAGACAAGCGTATAAGTGTAAATGTTTTCTTGAAACGCATTTAATTTAAAGTGCAAGTATAGTTTCCTACGTCCAAGGCATGAACCAAATGTAATTTTACTGAATGTCAATAATTAATAAAATTGTGCCTACATCAAACCGATATAATTATAGGTGCAGTAAAGTTTTCTAGAATATAATATATAGATAGGTATATGATATAGTCATAGCTATGACAAGTCCGTACCTAATTAGTATTAGGTATTTCTTGTATTTGTTTAATATTGTTGCGCATGTTTGAGTCACATAGATAACAATTCACGCATAGACAATAAAACCTGAACGACTATCAAGTATTTAACTTTTTTTCTGGTCGTATACGTAATTGATCGTAATAACCATGCATAATCATCGCTTTCCTGTTCTTCGTACGAGATTCACGTAATGTTCTAAAATAATGCAACAATTATGACAATTGATGCTATACGCCTAACTGCGAACGCACGCTAGGCGAGTCACCTCAGCTCAGCGGTGAAAACTGGTTTGCTAGATCAAATGTTTTCGGTATTTACTATTAAATAACGGTCTTACAAAAAATATCCGATACACTTAAAGATATTGTCTAAAGAATGTGCTAAGTTTTTACACGATAGGATGTACTTTACTCGATCAAAAAAAATCTTGAAACAGGCTAAATCAAAAGTTTAAAACGACTTTTTTATTAATAAAGTTTTCGACTTTGCTCATAATTTTTATATGGATAAATTTCTCTTGAAGTATTAATGAGAACCTGCTAAACTTTGTTTCAAACTTAAGTCCTATATTTATTTAATTCAAATTAATCCCAGAACTTGAACGTTGCCAAGCGGTTTCAGAACATACCGCGCTGCCCGTTTCCCCGCCAGTCTCTACGAGAAACGTACCGCGAGACGCGCGGGCGGCACCCCACCTCCTAAAATCTTGCCGGTGACTCGCCTTAATCGCTTCATTGAATTTAACGATTAGGACTTTGAAATGATAATGTGAACCGACAAGGATACCTATTCTCCTATACTTGACAAGAAAATCTTTCAGCTAATTTATTTATTTGTTTATTGATATGCCAACAAATATTGTACAAACAATTAATAATGTTAAAATAGTACAATTGTCAAGTTCTAACACAATACTTAATTATAGGCATATACAGCATTAAAGATTATCCGGTCAATTTTTTTTTTTTTTTTTCAAATGTTTAAGTACAAATCAAGAATACCTACAGCTAATGGATTCACATTATTAAAATAACAATTAAATAAGGGAATGAATAATAATATTATACAATTAATTTCAATTAAATTAATAAATTAGGTAGGTACAATAAAATAAAATTAATAATTACAATTAAATTAGATCAACTATAGGTACAATACAATACAAAGAGTCGGCAAATTTTATTTAATTTAATAAAAAAAGAAAGAAAAAACATTTCATCCACAAAGTTACAGTTACAGTAATAGGTTTATGTCATCGAATAAAGTTTCTTCTTAAAGCTATTTAATGTATCGTGAAAAATGTCAATGTCAAGGTGGGTCAAATTGTTATAATAATTAATAAATCGACTAATTGGGGAGTATTTGCCAAGGTTACTTTTGGAAAAGCTTGGTATAAACGTGTTTTTTAGAGGAAATCTGGGAGGACGGCGAGGAACATGTATGTTAATCTGGTTCAATAAGTCGGGAGAGTCTAATGTGCAGTGGACAATTTTGTACAATGCTGTTAGATCAGCCACAAGCCTTCGTTTTTCAAGGGGTTGAATTTTAAAATGTTTTAGACGCGTTTCGTAGTCAGCTCTATAAGGGCAGGATTTGTCCTTAAAAGCGAGGTACCTCGTGAAGGAGCGTTGGACTCGCTCTATTCGTGTGATATGTGATTTATAGTGCGGGTAATGACGGGTAATGACGGAACTAGAAGTTTAATTCGCTATAATAAATTATTACCGATATAATAATAATTCGATATCTCCCTTTGAGCCGTATAGAATCTCAGAAATAATACCCATAGGCCAACGAAGCCTTCCTAGTCGTATTGCCTAGATTGTAGAATATATTATTATGAATATATAATAATATTAATAAATTATATAGCATCACGTTGAGCTAAAAGTTATAAGGTCACCGACTTCCAGAAAAGGCTCAGTCCGGTTCGTAATTCTCACCGCCCACATACATACAAATTCGCTAATAGCACAGCCTACCATATTATTTGTATCAAATTCTTTACAAACTTGAGTTAATTTGATTTTATATTGTTTTAATAACGATACATTTTTATGAAGGGCTCTTAAATATATACATAATGATATTTTAAGCACTTATTTTTCAGGGTCGCTTTGTCGACTCGCACTAGTAGATATCTATAACCTACCTAAGTTCAGTATTTTATATTTACTTATAGATTTACTTACTTGACAAGAGTAATAAGCACAGA
The DNA here is from genome assembly GCA_923060345.2 of Erebia aethiops. Lineage (NCBI taxonomy): Eukaryota > Metazoa > Arthropoda > Insecta > Lepidoptera > Nymphalidae > Erebia > Erebia aethiops. Next base: position 9,112,704 of record OV281083.1, on the reverse strand, counting down.
GGTAAGTACGTTATCGAAGTAATAGTAAATTTATGATCCATCTATTTTTTACGATGTTCGTCATGCTGCAGTAGGTCTATAATTGAACTAGCATATTTGGATGAGCCATGGGGTAACCATATTATTATACTTACTTTAACCTAATAGGTACCCATGCAGTATAAGTATACTACACACCTATTAAGTATATATTTTCCTTTTATATTACTAACTGATGCCTTGACTTTGTCCGCGTGGAATGAGTTTTTTTTTTATTTCCACGGGAACTCCGTAATTTTCCGGAATAAAAAGTAGCCTGTCACTCCCCAGGTCCTTAACTATTCCCATGCAAAAAATCCCGTGGATCCGTTGCTCCGTTGCGACTTGATTGAAGGACAAACCAACAAGCAACAAACAACCACACTTTCGCATTTTTAGTATTCGTATGGTGTGATTAGCTTTGATTTTTAATCGAAAAAATTAGAATATAGACCGAAGCTCCGAACCTTATAAAACTTGCATTCCTTACTTTCAACCCCATTAATTAAGCAATCAATTCCGAATGAGTCTTAGTGAGCGTTAACAACAATGAGCGTGTAAATCTAGATTACACCTATTAAGTTGTTAGTAAGGACGTTGGTTGTAAGGCAATAGGCGTAGCTCCATAAACGGAGTCTAATGTAGGCAAAACATGGCTCACAATACAATAAACTAGGTAGCGAATCGTGGTGAGTGCGTGGGTGCTATTTTAGAGATATAAAGAGCTACCAAAATTGCAAAAGCGTGACTCATTTCTTGAACTCAAAAGTAAAATTTGCACAGGTTTTGGCATTGATACAAGTTTTTACTGATATTTAAAAAAAAACAAGTTCCGATTTGTATTTCCGATTAGGTAAATATGTTAGTACCTACTTATCTTTAATAGGCTTTTTTTAATATACCTAAATTGTTTCTTCCTTCATTATTATTTAAACCTAAGAAAACTTTAAATTCTTCCGAGACAAAAGCAGTCTGTCGGCTATCAAGTTCTCAGCAGAAATCACACCAACGCCGACCTCTGTTAATGTCTTGAGTATTTCTTTCAGGCATTAAAAATTGTTATTCTTTAAATTTGCGCAACCTACGGAGTATCTATGGATATTGCAGAAATGTTATATACCTAATATTTCAGATCAAATTGTTCCCTGAAGTCACTGGACTGGCAGTGCATCTAATCATATTTCATGGAAGTTCAAAATAAATAGTCAACCACAATCCAAAGAATAATCTCTCAGTTCTATCATCCAGCGTTTCCTCAATATTCTCACCCTATCTGTTTGAAATCGCACGTCTAAACACTTTTAACCGCAATAACACATTGTACGGACTCTCTCACACCTCAAGTTTAAGTTTATGGCCGAAAGTTGTAGGTCTTTTAGTAGTAAAAACGTTCCCACTTGTGTGAATCTACGTCATAACATGTAATTAGGTACCTATACATAAGTACGCAGTTGATTTTATGAGAGCGCAGTAATAGACTTTTGGCCTGGTTATTAGTTAGTTAGCGCGAGGTTAGAAGCGTTCGTGGTATGGAATCCTAAGTGTACATGTTTAAATGCAGCCACTGGTCGAGGAAACAGCAGCCTCGTTCCGGGGCAGTTATGCTGACCGTTTGTTTACTACGGCTAGATACTTAAATACGTACTACCAATATTAAGCTCATAGACTTTTCACATAGACGTTTTGTTACCCTCCTCCCTCATGATCAGAAAGTCTAAGTCCTGATTATAAGGGTTTCATGGTGGAGACAGACGAGCAGCTGTGAATGGTATTAGCAGTCTTAGGGTGAAAATATTCTAGAAACCGGAGGGAGGAGAGGGATAAAACCTCGCGTCGTCAGCGCGCTGCGTTGCAGAATAGCTCCTTAATACCTACAAATGCCGACGCCGACGTTTCGAAAGGTCGTGTTCTTACCGTTATAGTTTGCAGAGTCTGCTCTACCTGAGGCTTTTCAAATTGAAGGAACTTTTCTGTATGCTGTGCACCGGATTTTCACATTGCCTTCGTACCTACGATAGGTTTGCGCTCGACTAACTAAACTTTAGTAAGTGACAGACAGACCGTGACAGACACACTTTCGTATATAAGTTCGTTCGTATAATGCAAGCATAATATAGCTGTGCACACGTCACAATCGCTAATCAAAGAAGGATCGACGCGCGTCGGCGTCAACGCACCGATATGGCGAACACGTTCGCAACGCATAAAACTTAACAAGGAAACCTGTGTGTCACTGTTAAAGGGATAATAGCCGCCGTTTTCGTTGTGGTATATATAACTACAGTCACTGATTACGCCAAATTGATAAGACAAAGGAAATACCAGCGAACGGATTGAGTTTAACTGGTAACCCCATTTCCTTCAAAGGAATGTACACTTGCGATAAGTATCTATCTATGGACCTCTATAAATTGAAAAAAATAAAAAATTTAGGAAGACTGGTAGATACTTACCTGAATTATTTTAATTAAAAAGTTTACGTAATCGAAAATACGAGAGTCATACAATAAGAATACGGAAAAAGGAATTACGAATAAGTAACCACTGTGTTTCAAATGCGAAGACCATCACCCTATTTTTAATCTCAAACGTCTTATTAATTTATTGAGATTTTTTTGTGTTTAATTCTTTACGTTATTTATTTTGTAAGTATGTTTCTATAAAAATGGAAAGTGTAAAATACAAACCAAAGATTAAGACTAAGTACAGTGTTGAGTGTACATAGGGAGATAGTTATCAATTGAAACCAAGCGACCTTACCTGCAAGAATTACGAAGTACAATGAACAAATGTCTTTACATTACTTAATTGAAACGAGCTTAATAATGTAAAAAAGGGTACAAAGTTCAAAGGAAGGTTTAAAGTTTTATAAGCTTTTTATTTACTGCCATCTATCGGGAATACTATAAATCATAAAACTAAACTACCCGCCACTAGATGTCGCTATTCCAATAATTCCAACATTCGACAACAGATGGCCGTGCAAAACAAATCTTGTACAACTTTTAGAATGACATGACACTATTTTGAGCTTCTCAATCTCTAGACGGTTTATTTATTTTTTGCAGCTAAAAGGGAATATTTCTTTTTTAACAGGAATGTATTTGCAATATTGAGAACATACGTAGTCACGCAAACTAAACAAAAGTCCTTCAACACGAATATCAGCAGGTAAGCCAAGTACACGCAGGTAAGAAGGGAGGCTGCAGAAATTCCGAGCTGCAGTCGTACCACCAGCAGGTTGTCAAATGTAGCTGAAACAGAAAAATAATATATGAAGTATGAACCTATAGGTAAACTCACTGCGATTTTAATTTATAGCGGCAAAATACGCATTCATGCATTTGACGACCTCTCTGATGCAGTGGTAAGCACTGGCATGGTGGTACTGGTCTTACCTACGTAGCCTAGCCTAACCTACGTAGGCGCCAGCAGGTTCCAGATTCGATTCCTAACCACCTTAGATACCTAAGGCAAAGAGCATAAAGAACCAGGGGTTCTTTATGCTCTTTGCCTAAGGTAAGAAACATGATTCTTGTTCCTATCGTCAATTAAGCACCGAAAGAAAATGTAGAGTAAGTATTTAGTAGAATCATCTTAGGTCCTGACTCCTGACCATAATATTCATGTAATAAACTTTATTTAAAATACCTTAGTTTCTACATACCAACCATACCAAGGAAACAACCCCAAAAATTTAAAAAACTAGAGGACCTACCGCGACGTTACCAACTAAGACCCACGCGGAAAAATAATATGATGATTCCCAGTTCCAACCTAAATATCCACAGTACCGGTCCTAACCCGATGTGTGTAAAAATTTATAACAAAATCCCAGACCACATCAAATCCTTGGAGAACTATACAGCTTTTGCCAACTCTTTAAAAACATTTCTGATTGATAAAGTATATTATAAACTAAATGATTTTATGGAAGAAAAATAAGGCAGCCGTCTCTCTACGACCACTGATTTTTTGCTGTGCCCCACCGGGGTTCCAATATTAGGTATAAGAACTTTTCTATTGACAATATGTAAATTACTATAAGAATTATATTGGAATGCAAAATAAATGAATATGAATATGAATACATAAGGTAACCCACATTCTAAACTCCAATTATATTTATACTTACAAAATTTTGTTAGAAAATTAGTATGGACTATTATATAGTACGACAAGAAGGTCCTATTATGTATCTAATTCGTGGTAATCGCACATAGCCACTTTTACAATCCTCTAAAAAATCTGTCATGATTTTGTAAACGTTATACATAACACGTGTTTATTTACATCTGTCCCCACAATTTATATAGGTACCTATTACAATTAAAACGTTTAATATCGATGAAACACTCGATGGTTTATTACAATATTCAGGTAATTATGTACCTACGTAGCAAACAATGCTATCAAATATCGGCCAGTCCATTTCGATTACCGACAAAACTGAAAAACAATGGGCTATACAAAATAATCCAACCATTTACGACCATGTTCCGCGGTATTAACAATTTAGCCAGAATTTAGCGAAGCAATAAATGCTCACGCAAACCCTCCATGATTAGGGTTGCCAGTCAAATTTTAGTCCTGATAAAAAGCCTGATTTGAAAGTCAAAATCAAAATCAAGGGTAATATTACAACATCCTTGGTCAAGACATAATATGTCTATACTCTAATGGTTATTTTTCAAAACCATCTTTATAATATAAAGAGACAACTGTCCAAAATGTAATGTAAGTAATGTTATGTAAAATGTAAGTAATGAAGACTAGCTTCACCCTTGTCTAAGTAAAAAAATATTAAAAAAAATATAAACCTTAACACTAAGGCATTCATTTCGAATGTAGTTTATTTATATTTAATTGTCTTGGTAACAAAGTCGGTTGTCGGTTTTTCGCGAGCATGTCGGTCACGCGAGCATGTTGGTCACGCAAATCCACATTTTACCCCCTACCAAAAAGTGCTCAACGCGGCTAAAGAAGTTTTCACTTCAATAAGGCAATTTTATATTTTTTTAATAGGCCTACGATTAGTGTTAATCATATTTTTACTTCAACTATAAATTAATTTACTGTAAAAGGGTCCTTGACAAGTGATAACGTAACGGAGAAAGTTTAATTTTAGCCTACGAGATAATGAGATAAATATATATCTTGTATTCTATCTCATTCTCTCGCAGGCTAAATGCTATTATGAATATGTTTGTCTCTTTTTAGTGACACTTTTTCGTATCATTGAATTTTCAAATCACAACGATCCAATGAAGTTTCACTTCAAAATAAGGCATTTTTTTTATTTTTTTTTAATAGGCCTACGATTAGTGTTGTAATGTAAAAGGGTCCTTGACAAGTGACTAGAAAATGCTGACATGGCAGTACAAAATCCAGGTCTGGTAACCCTATCCCCAATAATATATTCAAATACGTTTTATTGACTCAAAATCGTGCCGCGGTTTCGACTTTCGTGAAACGAAATGCAAACTGCATTAATTGACAATTTATATTAGCATAATCTGATAATGTTACCCGTTGAAATTTACGTTATATTAAAACGGGATTGGAAAAACAATTTACGCGGTGGTTATGCTAGCGCTGTAATTTGCGCATATATATTTTATATTATTATTTCTAGCAATTTACGGAGATACGAGTAGGCCTACCTACGTTTAGAATACACGACAACACTTCTTAGATGCTATATATATTAGTTCGAAATTATTCTCTAAATATAATTAGCAACCAAGTTGTAATCCGAAGAAGGTATAATAGGTATAAATCTGTGAAGATCCTTTGGTGTTATCAATGTGTAGGTAATTTCAAACGTACGGTCTATACATTTTGGTGACAGAAGGGCTGGCTCATTTTTTGCGCAAAGGATCAGCCTGGCTACGTCCAGCGCGGAAATGCAGCCAGCATTCTTGCCACGATTCCACGCGGGCATGATTTATATAGTAATTAGGTTAGGCTAGCTTTTTAAGTTCTATTGTATTTTTTTCAATAAATGCAATTTACATACATTTAGGACCATTAATACCTTCTTGACTACCTACATGACGTGTTTAGGTAAGTACCTACCTATATTAGCATAATATGAGCAATAATAGAGCCTAATATACCTAATATAAAGTATGAGATATATAAATATTCATATTTAACGTAGACAAATTTACAGGCATCAGCTAATAAGTAGATAATAGATAGATACCTACCTAGTAATTGAAGTCAGCAGCGTGTTCAATTTAGTTAAAATTAACTTAGTTTCAAACTGGTGTTGATGTTATAGCTACTTAGGTTTCAAATTATAAACTCAGCATAACGACAACTTGACTCGATATCTATTGCATATGAAAGTTCAAAGTTGGGCCTTAAATATCTACCATTACTTCCAAGCTATAGACAGATACTAGAAATGAATACCTAAATCATATTTATATTATAAATGCGAAAGTGTGTTTGTTGGTTTATCCTTCTATCATGCCGCAACAGAGCAAAGGATCGATTTTTTGCGTGATTATAGTTGAGGACCGGAGAGTGACATTAGGCTACTTTTCCCGGAAAATTAAGGAGTTCCCGTTTTTTTTATAAAATCTTATCCCACGCGGATGAAGTCGCGGGCATCATCTAGTTAATAATAATATCAAAAGCACTTATCCCACCTAGTCAGTTACCCACGTCTATTTAGTTTTAGGCACAGAATACCTATTAACAGTATGAGAAACGCGTTGGATTTGGCAATGCCTTTACCTTCTAAAATCTGTGATAAGTACCAATAAAGTCATAAGATATTAGATATGCCGGTTGTAATTGATACCGTGGGGCCCAAGCCTGTGCCCAAGCCTTGTCATCATAGTGCAAAAAATACCTTACGCGACATGTAGATAACACCTCGTTTAATTGCCTCGACGGGTGAGATAGGTGGGTAAGTACGATCAGTTTTTGCACAAGGAATCAACTTAGCGATTCAGCGCGGAGCAGCTAACATTCTTGGCAACATTCCACGGCAACCTATAGCCATGTCCAACCTACATTATTATTGGGTCGTGATTCGCTTAGGTGCTTATTTAATACCTAAATTAAGGCAAGAGCTGCGCTCACGCGCCACACATTCGTACTATAAATCCCTAAAAATGTGTTTGTGTGCTTAACAATTGCAATCGACTGATATGCCTTAAACCTGAGTAAATAAACGTATTCATCATACCATAGACGTATTTTTTAACTAGCTTAGCGTAGAATTTATTGTTTAAAAGAAACCTAAGAAACCAATGCATTGAAAATAAAACTTGTCAACGATCGAACAAGAACTTAGGTACGATGAGTTTACAGAGGTTTACATGTTTTTCATAAAAGATTTTCCCAATATTTTCCCGACGCGCTGACACGAAGCACGATTCGCGATGATGAGCAAATCACTCGCTAAATGCCTTTCGCTACACATGCTAGCTTTCCCACGTTACAGGAACATCGTTGTAAATAGATTTTGCTTGCGTCACTCCAAATTCATTTGCATAGCTAAGTAAGATCACTTTATTTGTTACTAGATGATGCCCGCGACTTCGTTCGCGTAGGTTTTTTGATTCCCGCAGGAACTCCAACAAACCGCCCCATTGCCTAGACTAATAGACAGACATGCAGACACACTTTCGCCTTTATAATATTAGTATGGAAGTATGGATAAACTTCTTGAAATAATAAAAAGTTGTAAGTTATTATTTATTAACGTATTGTTGTCGAATGTTATTTTGGAGGATACTTACCCATTTCATAAGAAATCTTGGCAGATAGTTAAGTACTAAGTACATACTTATAAACAGTACATAGTAACAGTTCATCATCATCAACCGTCATCAGCTAGTAATGAAAATAGTCTTTTATTTTTATTTTATGGAGCTGATTCTGTATATCACAATCTCTAAACTAAACTAAAATGGCAGCTTTAAGTCTAGTTCTGTCCCTTTCCGTAGGAAGTATTATGAAAGGGTTAGCAATATTTGTAATGCTCTAATTTTAGTTTAGTTTAGAGATTGTGCACTACAGAATCAGCCCCAATATCTAATTAGGTACCTGAACACGAATAATTATAATATTAACAAATGTGTAATTATGTGTGTAATCCACCACACCATCCAGGGATAAAATTCACACACGTCCACATTAAAATTCAAATTAATTTTTAGAAGTTTTTTTTTAATACACTACAAGTTAGCCCTTGACTGCGATCTCACCTGATGGTGGTGATCACATGGTGATGATGGTATGGTGGTCTAAGATGGTAGCGGGCTAACCTGTTAGGGGCATGGCAGTTATATTAAGCCCATACCCCTATTCAGTTTCTACACGGCATCACGGCATCGTACCGGAACGCTAAATCGCTTGGCGGCACGTCTTTGCCGGTAGGGTGGTAACTAGCCACGGCCGAAGCCTCCCACCAGGCCAGACCAGGGAAAATTCAGAAATTAAAAATTCCCAAATTGATCCCCTGCCGGGATCGAACCCGGGACCACCGCACGTTAAGCCAACAGCGTTACACACTGCGCCACGGAGGTCGTCAAAAGATAGTTATAGATACTTACTAACAATAAACAAAAAAAAACTAGTCTAGTCTGACTAACTAGTCGTACCTAATCGTACCTAGTCGTAATCGTACCTACTACCTATACTTAGTACAATGCAAGGATCCAATCAATAACGGTGAATCATGGTGATACTGATATCCATCAATAAAGGTAGCTCGTGGATTATCAAATAGGTAGGTGCGAAACAGCCTAACGGCTTTCACGATATTTTCCCACAGCTATCACGGGCCACGGCCATGAATCACGATGCGCGATCATGAAGCGAATATCACGCGCGAAATGGTTTACTATGGTTAGATAGGTAGGTGAAGATCCAAATACAAATATTATCATAGTCATATCCATATTCCATACCATAAATGCGAAAGTGTGTCTGTCTGTCTGTCTGCTACGCTTTCACGGCCCATCTGATCCACGGATCGAGGATTTTGATGTTATTTGGTACAGTGGTAGGTAGGACATAGGCTACTTTTATGCCGGAAAATTAAAGAGTTCCCGCGGGAATCGGATAATCTTAATCTACGCGGACGAAATCTATTACTAATTTTCTACTTTTGTGTAGGTACCTATAGGTGCATACGAAAATGCCTGCATACTTTTAAATATCTACTATCTACCTATTTAACGTCAACGTAAAAAACATAATATATTGGACTCTGTAAGAAGGTGATGGTTTTTATATACTCGATATGAAAAGTACATAAGTATACTATAGTAATAGGTTAATCTGAAAACCCCATTTAAACCCTAAATCTATGTATGCCTTCACTTCACTACCAGCTATAAATAGATCGGGTGTTATTATAAATGGTTTCCTTTACCATTCATTTAACAATTTACTAAACCACACATAAGACTTAGTTTATTAGATAGTACCTGTAAGTAAATAACTTATCCTAAGATACTCCGAAGAGACCGAAGAGGCATATCTAAAACTTAAAAGACAGCCTTTTATAATAACGGTAATTTACAGAATTGCAGCTCCTGAGATACCAAATAAGTAGGAATCACGGCTTTCGCAATATTTCCTCGTAGTCGCAAAGCACGTTTCGCGATTTACATTTTCGAATTGCACATTAAACGGGTTTGCGTTGACTGCACCTAGGTCTTTGGAGGTTTCCCATAGCACTGTTACTTTATCAGTATTTGTTTAAGACACACGTACCAAACAAAATGTCTAATACTAGCTGATGCCCGCGACATCGCCCGCGTGGATTGAGGTTTTTTGGTTCCCGCAGGATATATAGTCTATCTAGGGATAAATAGCCTATGTATGTATTCCGGGCTTTAATCTATCTCTGTGCCAAATTTCATCCAGATCCGTTCAGCCGTTGGGGTGTGATTGAGTAACAAACATCCATACATCCATAGGCATCCATCCAAACTTTTTATAATATTAGTATAGATTCCTAACTTCTTGAATTTGGGAACTTTATTTTTCTATTCAACCTGTTACTTTGTTTGGCAAATTCGTAAAAGTTACAAAACTATACAAAAAGTTTGTTTACCTACTGGCTCGTGTCGGGTTTTTTTTGTTGTTTAATTTTAAAAACCATTTAATATGACGTGTTTTTGTGTGTATATTGGAAAATGGTGTGTCAAATTGGGTTATATATAATCATTGATGTAGAATTTTTTTAGTACCTTATATAATAGTCTGGTCACTGGTGGTATTCAGGTATGGCGATGACACTAATTAATTTAGATTGTTGTCAGACCGACTTTCTTTTGAGAACTGAAAATCGTTTTCAATATTGTGGGTATTTGCAGCATTTGGTATGTGAGGAGATTTTTTTATTAAAATCCGCCTTCCCTTTTTAAAATTTTGACCGTTCGCCACTGCAGACTAAGTACTATGGTACTTAGGTAGTATTCAGCACGGCAGATGCCATTACAAGACGTCTATGCAACATGTATCATCAATAAAACATGAGTGCGCCAAGAAAACCGTTTTTATCGAGTTTAGTGGATATCTCGACGTATTAAGTTATTGAGTCCAATTACATAAACGGTCGAACATGGTAGCCACTCACATGCCATTATTATGTCGATTAATCAACGCTTCTATGGCTCTTGGAAACATTTTAAAGTGACGGAGTTTTATGTGTGTAATAAATAGCTATAATTTTTAGGGTTGCAACTTGCATGTATATAAATAATTAAATATTGCTATTGATTAGGTTATCGAACACATCAAAAGTTATATACCTACTTAACTACTTACTTACTTTAGCGAGTCATACCTTTCATAAACAAAATCCAATTATTTAAAATGATAAATCAACGTTTAGGAGGTATAAATATACCTACGACTTAAAGTTTAACTATGAATATAACTACTTACTTAAGCACCTAGTTTACATTTTTCCTCTATTTGTCCTCCGACATGATGATCGGAGACCTTTTATAGCTGACATGGTTTCATGTTTTTTTGCCTTGCTTTGTACGACGAGAATGAGCTGCTATGTTTTTTTTAGCATTTCATTTATCATTAGCATCTATTTCTAGTATAAAGAAAATGTTAAGGAAGAAAGAAGAAGAAATAGTATTAAAGAATTAAGCAAATACCTACTGAGCTTTTTAAACATGCTACGTTTTATTTTTAATGAAACATTACAATAAAACTTTTATCTGACTTGAACAAAAGAGAGGTATTTAAATTACATATTTGCTGAATTTCAAACAGCAAGGCCTGGCTGCTAATGGCTAGTGAGCGCTAGCACTGACTAGGTACCTACTCATAAGCTTAGTTGTAAAAACATAAAAAATCAACTTACTCAAAAATATAATAATGCAGTAGAAGATAATCCCATACACACAATTCGGCACTTTGAAGGGGGAGTCTTCAGGCACGAGTCCCAGGCCCTTCGCGTACCTGCAACACAATCACGATTTTTTTACAGTCTACTCTATTTTAAACGGCTTTGTTGTGTTTCGACCACTAAATTTTTTGACACACTATAATTTCCTATCACACAAGCAAAGCTACTTGATTATTAATTGTTTAGGGAACTAGGATTTTTCTAGGCCTTCTAAAGTTTTGATTATAATAGACCGTATCTTTAAACTTACAGGAAAGCCTTAGCCTTTTGCTGCTGCAGAACCCTAATAAAAGTAAGTACTAATTATGGTCCAAGGAGGAAGAAAAGGACTCAATCATCATCATCGCCCTACCGACACAGAATATATTATGCATTATGCAATTTAAATTCAAAGTCATCCATTACCATCCATCCATCAGCCTGTATGCATCCACTGCTGGACATAGGCCTAAGTTACGAGAGCGTGCCACCGAACACGGTCCTCCGCCTTCCTCATCCACGAGTCTTCCATTACAATTCAAAGTCAATTAGTACGAAATACCATAAAGGTATTCTATATAATAAGTAAAATACTTGATAATCTTACTCAAATTAAAGAATTGTGCCTGCCTTTTTACAATATTTAAATAGCGTTTTACCCATCTATTCCGTGGTTTTACCAATAAAGTCACATTCAGCGAAATTAAACTTGTAACTTTTTTTACAAGCTTTTAAAAAAAAACGCGCCGAATTGAGAACCTCCTCCTTTTTTGGAAGTCGGTTAAAAATATTATTATAACAGCGAAGTTTTCTTCGATATTGAAAGAAACTTTTTATACCTATATTAGAACAAACTAAAAGTTACTTGAATTGAATATGATGAATGGAATATCGTCAGTAACCGGTAAGCTTTCTCACGCAGTCTACAGTGTTAATTCCTTGTACAGACTTTGATACCATGATTCACATGACCGTGCACACCGACACGACAGATACTTAAGTTCAAAAAATCTAAACAACGCTCTTCGAAATACCTACCTATGTACTATTACCTATTCTGTGCTATTAGATACCATTTATACAATAACTTCCTGATGGCCGTAGCTTCGTCCGCGTTTATTTTCATGTGACCATTTTGATTTTCAGCGATTAAAAGTAACAACTCTATCACCATAGAAAAAATAAATCACTCTCCAGGCCTTTAAATGCAGTACACTTGCACGTTTTAGGCTTTGTTGCCGTATTAGGCCAAGCATAGGTAATATCCATGCATCAATCCGATAACATACAAAGACGATCGAGCTTTTGACTCGTCAAGGAGCTTTCCGATTTCCATTGGACTAGTGATTCAATCTACCTTTGAAACTTGGCTATCTTGTGTCTATTCAGTTCAGTTCAGTTCAGTGTTAAATTTCGGTTTATTTATTTTTGTGTCACAAATAAATTCAAGAGAGTTTTTGAGTGCACTTACTTGGAGGTAAGGACTTTAGAACAGCTGGCATGCTCGCCTATGTCGCACATCGCCTTATACCCCGGCCTCAGCTCCGCAAGCAGTTCCACGTACAGCGCGTATGTGGACAGCAGAACGCCTAGTAAGCTTATCGTTATGATAGCTCGATTTAGCTGTTTAGTTTTCATTGTTCAGTCTGTAAATAAACGTCACAGGTTCTCAAACCCATCAACTGTCTACAACTTATCTACTAAGGTTTTTCCTCTCAGCTTGACAATGGTTTAGGTCAAACAGGTCCACCAAAGTATGAAGCTCTGTATAGAAAAAAAAGCTTCCTGCATTAACAATAATTTTACTCCTTTTTTTTGTTACAAAATTTATGAATTTGGTGAAGATCAGATGATTAGGAGATGGTGGGGTAGCTGCAAATATAACACCTTTTAAAAAAGTAGATGTTTAGCCATAAAATTTAAATACCTTAGTAGGAAAGTGAAATAACACATAATTTTTGGTAACAATAACTCGTCTTTGAGCATAGAAAAAATATCCCTTTATCTATTCCGTGTCTTTGAGCGGCGATAAGTAGATCCCCAGCCGCTTGCGAGCAGACCGTCACAAATTTTACCAGAGGAGAGCCCTACACGCACCAAATACTGAAAACTCTGAAGCCTTCCTGGCGATAGTTACCAATCTCTTGTCTTTATGTGTAGATCATATTCACAAATCATAAGAACCACCCGTGTGAAGCCGGGGCGTCAGTTTAGTCACTTTTATAAACATAAATACCTTTTAATATACCTACTCGTACCTACCTTTAATTATAAAATATCGCTGTATACAATGACCTTCTGCTGTATAGCTATCGTTAACTAATAGTTAAAGTAACACTATGTGAATTGAAGATATTACCTACTTACCTTGCTGTAATACCCCACAATGCAACACTTTTTGTTTCAATGCTAAATAACATTAATGTCAAATAATTGTTTATAATATGAATGTTAAATAATTATTATCCTCAACAACCTGCCGAAATAATAGAACGAGTTTACCACTTCATATCACGCACACGACTGGTAAATAGCGAAGGTCGTAGCGTAGGACGACATGGGGATCGCACACATCAGTAATCATTGTTGTGACGTAATTAATTATTCATTAATTCACTGATAAGTTGATAACTTATAAAATTAATACATTATTATTTACCTAGGTTGGTAGGTATATTTTGGACGACCTTTCTGACGCAGTGGCCAAGCGCTGTGGTCCTCTATATAAGTGGGAGGTCCCAGGTTCGATCCCGTAGGATAGGTGCAATTTTAATTTCATGTACTTACATAAGTACTTAAACTGTAAAATTTATATCTTTATCTAACGGATGCTCGTCACTTTGTTCGCGTGGCATAAGTTTATTGCAGGCACTCCTTAATTTTCCGGGATAAAAAGCCTAGCCTATATCACTCTCTCTCTATATAATATGGTCCTCAACTACACCCATGCAAAAAAATTGATCCGTTGCTCTGTTGCGGCGCGATTGAAGAACAAACTCTCTATTGTTAAATACGTGTTTCCTTTAAACCAGAAGTCCAAATACCAAGTTTCATGACTTGAAACTTGGTATGTATGAAATTTCATACAAACTTTCAACCCACGGAATAGATAATTCTATGTTTCAACCCATAGTTTACTCCTGTGAGGGTAGAATTTTCAAAAATCCTTCCTGTAGACTGTACTTCCTTCCTGTAGACGTAGACGCTCAATAGAGCGTCTACGTCACAAAAGGAACCTACTGTCAAAATTCCAAATTTCGAACCCCGGTTTAGGCTGTGCGTTGATCCCATGGAGGTAACAAAGTATTTTTTGTTAAAGGTTGATCCCATAACGATCTTTTACTTAAATACCTATAGAGAAATAGATTTAATGATGAATAGATATAGAAATATATAGTCATCGTCACTGTCAAGCGATTTAGCGTTCCGGTACTCTGTACAATGCCATGTAGAAAGTTTACCTAATTTATCTGCCATTAGGTATGCCAAAAATCAATTATGCTCTACTTCTACCAGGTAAGCCGGCTACCATCTTAGCTGCACTATCACTAATAATCTTGCTTATAATTATTGATTATCATCCAGGTGAGATTTCAGTCAAAGGCTAAGTAGCTTATACCAGCTACTACCTACTACTACACAGTAAAAAGGCCAGTATTCCGCAACTAACTAGTTACTGCTTCAATATATTTACCAAGCATAACACTGAAATGGTAAAGATACCGAAGATGACCGACCGATGGGGAACATGCAGATGAAAATCATTAAAATACAGACGGTTTACAAACCGTCAAGATTAGTTTTCGAGTTAAGTGTGCAAAGACAGACAAACTCGGATGAGGGACGAGGGTATAGTGATTTAAACAAGTTCAGGATTTGACTTGACTTTTCAGATTCTTTTGTGACTTTTGCTGCAAAAACAATTTTAAAAAGTTTCCTTAATTTGATCACATGGGATTTATTCAAAAATGAACGCGACTTTGTATTAAAAATTAAAATGACAAAGATTGACAAAACCACCTGCGCGAACTTCACAACTAACTTCACCCTCTTTGAATCTCGAAATAAAACTCGAATCCCTCGAATCCGTACTCGAATCGAATCGCATTTTTCATCACGACTTACCATAGTCTCCGTACTGTACTACTAACGCCCTCTATGCTAGTATTTAGGAAACAAGTGACATAAACAAAGATCCTCAGCCCACCAACCCTCTACTAATTAAGTTTTAAAATAAAGGATAAATTATTGAATTTAAAACATTACAAGATGTATTTTTATGTTAAATATAAATTACTTTAGCTCTCGTGATTATTGATCCATAATAATATTACAATGTATATACAACGAACATTTTTACTTACTGCTTTGCAATTAAATAGGTCAGCAATGCAATCTTATTTTTATGGAGAAGAGAGAGATCGAGCTATACGTGCGAAGAGTAAAACCGAGCGCCACATTGCCCATGACGCCCAATATCGCAGAGTGTATGTGTTTTCAAGTTGGCAGCACTGCCTTAGTTCACCATCGCGACCGCAACGCAGCGTTGGCGTCGTGCAACACCTTTCATTGTATTGACTATTGACTGATTCTGAACACAGAGAATAATGTATAAAACTAATTTAACATTTAATTGTCTTAGTTCTTAATAAAATATATTGTAGCATATCTTAGTTTAAGTGTAATAATGCCTCCGTTTACGTAAAAGTGAAAGAAAACAGCCCGTCGAGTGCTACGCGGCCATTTTACTTGCAATGCGGCAACGGTGTACGGTCCGCCATTGGAAACGGCCAGTGTCTTTTTCTGTGTGCAAGATTTGTATTTTGTCGATTTGCTCGGCATAGAAACAAAGGTTAATCATGTGTGATAAAAGTGTAGTGCGGACTTTAGTGTAGTGAAGCACGGTGGTCGGGTGTTTCGAATAATGTGCGAACGATGGAAAACGAAGTGAAGCAGCGCAATCAGAGAAACAGGCGAAGGGAGCGGGCCCAGCGCATGCAAGCACAGCGAGAGAGTAAAGTTAAGGATGGGGACAGCGGCGAGGACGAGTCTCCGGCGAGAGAAAAGCCACCTCGTCCTCCAGCCAGGCGGAAAAAGTCGAGGGAACCCCTCGGAGAGGAGGATATCATCGATGGTTTCGCCATAATGGCATTTCGCACCTATGAAGATCTCGAGGTTAGTCTTGACATCCATACTGCTCGCTATAAAACGACTGCGCGAACCCATAACAATAGAAGTTTTACATTTCATGTCTCTCACTGTAGTTAATAATAATAATTAGTTTACCTGAACTAGAGTGCTGTTTATATTTACATAATGCCTTCAAAGTTTACTTTGAAGATGTTACTGTGATGATTTATCAGTAAACCTTAACTACAAGTTGATATATTTCATGTGCTTCCAATTACACTTTTACACAAAAAAAACATTATTGAGTAAGTACTAGGTAGTATTTATTTTTCTAAACAAAAGGCACAGTACTTAAGCATTTTGTTTTCATGCAGCTATAACCATTTAGCCTGCCTATAATAATTAATCTAAATGGATATTTAAATTATTGTAACTAACATAAAAAAACTCGCTTTAAGTAATCGCTTCAGACGTCGTCTCGGAAGTGCATTGACCTATTGAATGAACCCTTCGTAAAGTTATTTGAAATGTTAATTTTTAAAATTCATATAGTCCTTGTTAACTTATTTAGCAATAGCATTTAGTTCTAAGGTTTATTTGCTATATATTATGTAAGGGAAATAGCTATAGGTACAATAAATTGTAGATATAGCTATTGTATTGTATTGGTTGGTGAGCAGCTGACGGCACGGCGCAGCGCCGCCGGAGCGCGCGCCCCGCTCTCGGAGGCCGAAGTGAACCCGCGGTCTCCCACTAAGTGTAAATTTGGTCTAAGTGGCTTTCGCTCGTTTGTGCTCATTTATCGTGCCGTCTTCGAAACGACAATAATATGTTGTTGTATGTTAAAGTCTCGTGAGCGCACAATAAAACAACATTTCGCGCTATCGTTCTAAATTATGACGACAGGCGTGCCATTTGTGCCTCGTTGGATCTCGCTTATATTATAGGCACAAACAGGTTCCTTTGCTCCTATTTAATTCACGACATGCGGTGTGCAACGTTTATGCAATTTCTGCTTACAATGCCTGGTAGGCTAATTTTCTACTGAAAACGGGTTTTTGTTGAAATTACGCCAACGTACCGACTACCGACATATGGCTAATAAATTTGAGGTTTCTCTTCCTAATAATACTTACGAAGCGAAACAAAAAAAATACGAAACCAATTTCCGACACACTACCTACCTACCTACCCCTTAGTTGCTTTGTGTTGTTTTTTATATGTGCTTATTACTTGGCTTTATTTTGCGAATGTACCTACCTACCTTGTTTTTCATACTAATGCTTGCATATTCTACTGTAATAGGTTAATTGATGTTCCCATGATAAGTTTATGCACGTTCCTTTATCATAATACCTAATTGTAATTTACTAGACGTAATAAATGTAATACCTAATAAGTACATATTTTGGATAATCGCATACCAAAATAACACAAGTAAAATATAAGACGACATTAAATACGAACAAAAATAGTGTTATCAATAATTGTCACTTTACCTACATATATGAATTAGCAATTAGGCATGTAAATGTATGTGAATGTCATAGGCTGGGACACCCATTGACTACTAGCTATCGCCTGGGACATTGTTAAGTGTAAGTGATAATTGATAACAGTAACGATCGCCTCTGATTGGTTATCTCTTCCACTGTTGGGCAAAATCCATTTACGCAGCAAGAATATCATAAATCACATCTTAGCAGCTTGCCTCGTGGACGGATAAAACTCTGGAATGCATCCCAACGGAAGCATTTAAGTATTTCATAGCTGTCGTAAAGAAGTGAAGTTTGTAGTCTTTAGACGCCGCGCTTGGCGAGGCTAAACATTCGGCTACCCTGTCCAAAAGAACGCTATGAAGCGACGGCTTTATGGACAAAATATGTGCATCTCCTCACTACTACCTGCTGGCCGACAGCCATAAACTCGTACAGCGAAACTGCCACAGCAGACTTAATTTGGTTGGTAGGTAACATCGCACTGGGCTATCTTTCTGGCCCTCTGATGCACTCTAATTTGCCCTGCACGTCAAATCACTCGATGGAGTCACTCTCATTCCGGGAGACGTACTTATCCGAAGAATGTTAATGTATGCGACTTTAGTCACCCGGAAAGACTTTTACTGTGTAAGTCTTGGAGCATGGAGAAATTAGTTGGTGCAAAAATCGACCCATGACACTAGACCGTCTTAACTAGAACACCATAGCTTTAATTAGGGTTGGCTTCGACATTCGCGCCGCCTAAAGTATACGGAGAGTCGCGCCATGGTTTTTTGTTTTTATTGTAACTGATTACATAGTATCATGTAACTACTGAAACTTCTGTATTATCGCACGTGACATTTTCTAAAGCTACATAGGAATTGTCCCGGGAAGCGGCAATAAAATAAAGATTAAAGTTATACGAGCGTGACCGTGTCATCCGACGCCCGTTATGCGGCGTGACTGAGGAGCAAGTTATTTCGAGACTAATTATTGTTTTCCCACGATACGCTTCGCCGTGTCCAGTTTCATAGGCAGGTAGGTAGGTATTAAGATCCCCGTAAAATAAACAAATTGTCATCGGTCATCACCTCACAGCACGCTATCCGAGTTTACATTAATTTCCAATTAGGTACATTTAATGAGAATCCGTATATTGAATAAGGCAAAATAAACTTTTATCTTAGAAAACTTAAACCACGCGAATGTGGTCGCGGGCATCAGCTAGAGGAAAAATCAGTCATACCACTTAACTCATAGTGTTGATGCCAAACATCTACGAAATTAAAATAATATCTAGGTAATCAAGAAAAGCAAAGTTAGTATGTAAAGTTATTATGCTCCTAACCTCACCATAGAACTCCATAACTAACTTTATACGTACCCTAGATAACTAACTTACATAGGTAATCTAAGTACTTACGGTCACAAAGCCAAATCAGACCTAGTTAATCATAATAATTATTTTGTAAAAAGATATAAAGTAACTAATGCATGAGGGCCTGAAACTTCGCGCTTGGTTGATTTTGGTCTAGATAGGTACCTACAACTTTTTAATTCACACAATTTGTTTTTGGTCTTAAAAACAAAGATGCACATACAAAGGCAGTAAACATGGCTTTAAGTTAAATTTGCCGCACTGTACTATTTAGTTGTTTATTTGCACTTACTAAAAAAGAAGTTTACTAGCAAGGAGGTTTTAAAGACAATATACCTACTTGTCATCATATTATACCTACTTACCACAAATTAGTTAATACTTCAATTTATTTGAACTGTCCAAGTTTGTTTTAACTCTTAACATTGTTCTTTCTAAACACAAAAGCAACAAAAACAAGACTATATTGTAGAGTAAAAAAGCAAAATCTATTAAAAGTTTGACAAGATCCAAATCTGATAAGCGCGAGAAATAGATTCAATTTGGCACGAGAAAGTAGCGGCCCCAAAAATTCCCTCTGAGTTGACAAGCTTTTTAGACACTACATCGGTAAATTTTTAAATTAAATTACGCCTTTTCCTCTACCTTTTTCATAATAGCTTTTGTAACGAAGCGTTGAGGAGTTTTTGAACGCTGAATTTGTAAAAGTAGTGAGGCGCTAAAAATCTGTTAACGTGGCTTTAAAACCACTCTTTTTTTTCAAACATTTGCAGCGCTTTTAGCGAGGCGGGAATATCTAACGTTATCGCAGAGCGTTGCACTCAAGCCGTTAAAGCGATTCCCCGCCAGAGATGTCCCAGGCAAAAGCTAGTACTCGAATGCTACCTGTGAAAGCTGCGGTAGTGAGACGCATAGCTGCTGTACACTAGGTTCATGTTTTAGTGTATGCTTGCATAAAATCAATATCTGTCGCTTAGAAGACGAACCGCGACGGTTCGGAGCACCGACCGAGTGGCTCGGCGCATCGAGGCACCCCTGTGACCCATCCCCTTCTCGTAGGTATTCCCTAGAGCTTAATGCTAGCACGCCGTGACATAAATACTTACCTGGGAAAAGTTTAAACCGCTTTCTTCCGCTTTTATTACCTCCTTTTGAGTTTTACGCCACTCGTTTGTCAACAACGATTTAAAGTTCCTTTAAATTCAAGGTAGGTGTGTAATTTCTTGGTTATTATATAAATACTTATCTTTTTAATGTTTTCGACAACAGAAAGTATTTTGGTTTAACAAATTCAAATCAAATAAATTATGGTATATAGTTGAATGTGCAATAATTTTGTTGGCTGACAAATTTATTGCACGATAGAAAATCATCTGCCAAAAACTCGACTTTACATGATTTTTTAATTAAAATTAAATAATAGTATCTAACTCCATTCTTTATCAACAAGGTCCCTTAGCAAAGTGAGAAAATTATGTTTAATGTAATAAACCGTATCAAATAACAAAGCTAATCGATGTTACCATTTTTTGCAAAACCACTTTTGTACCTAAATATTAAACTAATTCTCTGTTTAGAAATGTTAACTATCGTGTTTTGCTACGAGTGTGAAAGCGTTATTTATAACGTAAACATAAATGCCGGTGTATGTAGCACGTACCACTTAATAAAATTAGCTTCTCTAAGTGCACGTTACCATTATACTGTAATACATAGCAATCATTGTTTATATTACGTAGTTTTTTTCAAATATATTCGTGCTAATGTAAAGAGTTAGAACATCGCGCTTATTTAAATCACTTATTAGTGATAAGTGATTTAAATAAGCGCGATTTTCCCTAAAGCATATACTCGTACTAGACGGATTGTCCTCGATGGTTACAAATTAATATTATAAAGGCGAATGTGTATTTGTTTACTTTTATGGCCCACCAATTTTACAGATTGTGATGAAATTTGGTACAGAGATCGCTTGCATGACGGACTTAATATCCTGGCAAATAAAGGAGTTACCAAAGTATTAAAAAAACCTTAACGCGGTTAAAGTTGCGGGCATCATCTAGTAATTTGTACAGTTTTCGTGTAAATTGATAAGATAATAATTGTCGTTAAGGTCGACGAAAATCGTTTTAACTACTCTAGAGCTTTATTAGGTATAAAAACAATGTACCTAGTTACTGTAGAAATTTTCATGAGAATATCTCAAATACACCTCTAAAAAGATCCAATGCATTACTTATTGGTATAATTAATTATGCCATCAAATATATAATGAACTAGATGATGCCCGCGACTTCGGCCGCGTGGATTAAGGTTTTTTGATTCCCGCGGGAACTCTTGAATTTTCCGGGATCTTACGTCTTTCCCTCGGATACAACCTATCCCTGTACCAAATTTCAGCAAAATCGGTTGAACAGATGGGCCGTGAAAGCGTAGCAGACAGACAGACACACATTTATAATATTAGTATGGATATGGATTATGGATATTATGACTCAGGTCTTGGATATTCTATATATATATATAAAATTCAAAGTCCTGACTGACTGACTGACTTACTCGTAAATATCAACGCACAGCCTTAAACCACTGGAGTTAGAAACTTGAAATTTTGACAATAGGTTCCTTTTGTGACGCAGGCGCTCACTAAGAAAGGATTTTTCAAAATTCCACCCCTAAGGGGGTGAAACAGGGGTTGAAAGTTTGTATGAAAGTCCGTCATTTCTAAAGCTATATCCATGAAACTTGGTATGCAAGCTACAGGTAAAAAATTAAGAAATACGTGTTTCATAGTTTCTGAAAATTAGACCCTCAAAGGGGTGAAATAGGGGATGAAAGTTTGTATAAAAGTCCTTCTTTTCTCAAGATATTATTCAATTTATATCAACGAAACTTAGTATTAAAGCTTTTGGTAAAAAATAAATAAGTACGTGTGTCACAGTTTTAATATCAACCCCTCCAAACGGGTAAAATAGTGGTTGTAAGTTGGTATGAAATTCATTCATTTTTCAAATTAAAGCCATGAACCTCGGTATTTGAGCTTTCGGTTAGATATGAAAAAGTACCTGTTGCACCATTTTTGAAAATTCTACCCCCAAAGGGGTGAAATAAGGGACGATAGTGTATGAAAGGTCTTGCATTTCTCAAGATATTTTTCATGTTATATCAACAAAACTTGGTGTTTTGGATTTCAGTAAAAAGTAAAGAATAAGTTTTTCAAAATTATATATGAATTAAAAAAGTTATAACTTGGTATTTGGAATTTCGGTTCGAAATGAAGAAATACGTTTTTGAACATTTTATCCCCAAGGATGTGAAATAGAGAGTTTTTCCTTCAATCACACCGCAACAGAGCAACGGATCAACTTGATTTTTTGCATGAGTTGAGGACCTGGAGAGTGACATATGTCACTCTACAGCTACGCTACTTTTTATACCGGAAAATTAAGGAGTACCTGTGGGAAAAAATACTTAAACCACGCAGGCGAAGTCGCGGGCATCTGCTAGTTTTATTATAAGACAAGAAAATTGGCTTAATTATTTACCAGTAATTTTTTATTTTGTGGCTGCAAATTCATTTCAAATTCCTAAAATATAGTAGGTAAGTGCAAAGACATAAATATTAAGTAGATAAGAATAATAAGCAGATCTTGATCAATTACCTACTGAGAATTATAAGAACAAAAGGTAGGTATAACTATTTCTATTTGAAAAATCTTAGTTGAAAAATGTACAGAAGTCAAGTGGTAATATTTGTTCATCGGTTATCCAGCGTGAAGTGGTTATTAGCACACATTAGCGTTTATTGCGCGACATTATACAAACATTCTGTAATATATGGCCCAATAATCGACTAGCATACGTCAGGGTGAAGTAATGTTGTCATGTTGACGGATAAGCTAGTAGTGGATGTGAGAGAATGCGATGCGGTCGACCGCTCGTAAACCCTTTTGATTTGGTGACAATACAAATAAATCTCTGTTGATTGATGACCCGGAAATACACTTAACTAAGTATTAGGAGGGACGATGAATGTGTCTATTAATTTTGTCGTCTTTAATACGATTTTACGACTTATTCCTTCTTCTTCTTCCTGTCCTTGTCCCACGCTATGTGGGGTCGGCACAACATGTTTTCTTCTTCCACTCACTTCTGTTATCCGTCAACGTATCATTCACACCTTTTATACGCATATCCTCTTTCACACAATCCATCCATCTTTTCTTTGGTCTCCCTCTACTCTTTTTTCCTTCCACATGCATATCTATCATTCTTCTCGTAATATGCCTTTCTTCCCTCCGCATTACATGCCCATACCATGCTAGCCTATTACTCCTCATCTTTTCTATCACTGGCGCTACTTTCAAACTTCCCCTTATATATTCATTCCTAATCTTATCCATTCTAGTCACACCACACATCCATCTCAACATTCGCATTTCAGTCGCATGTACTTTTCTTTCATCCGTCCCTTTCACCGCCCAACATTCTGAACCATACAATGCGACAGGTCTAACGACTGTCTTATAGATTTTCCCTTTTAGTTTAAGGGTTAATAACGTTTTACGACTTATTCCTTGTGGTTACTATTTTATTTTAAAGAATGCCCATTATTAGACTATAAATTATTTAAGTATTTAATAAAAATGGGTATCATTTAAATACAATTAAATGCTTGAACCACTATTAAGTGGTAGTAAGCAAGTAATTCAATTCAATCAATATTCCCGTCGCGGTAACGATTGCCTTACGGCCACACGAATAATTAACTCCGCTAGTTTCGAAGAATGTTAATCACGACCCCGTTTTACAATCACAGCGACATCGCCATGCCGAACTAAGTATATTGGAACTAAAACCCAGATTAAGATTTAATGATTCTTTACATTGATGAAATCTACGATTGTGGCATCTTGGAACGATTGATACGCGTTAGCAAAATAAATATTTACTTTGTTGCGTAAAAAATGTACAACTTCACAACTTTGTTTCGTTATAGTTACGAGTTTGTACTGAAAACGATTAAACTTGTAGAGTGGTGGTTTTAATCGCATTTGAAGCGTAAAATTATATTTGCTTTGCGTCGATGTAAATTGTTTACGCTTGTTCCGTCTGTACCATGGTCGATGATAAATAACTTGGAAAAGCAACTCGCCGCGCCATTGCGAAAAAGATTTAAAATAATTTTCTCTGGTGTCTTTTAAAATTCTATTACAAACATGTGCATCGTAAACATGTTCGAGACAGAAATAATAAGTGTCTAGTAGATTGTATCACTACAATGTTTACAAGGGTAATAGTTGAAATAGGGTTCTTCCGCCCACACGGATGGGGCGGCGTGAGGTGGCGACGTAATCGTTTACGACACGCGACTGTCGCCGCTCAAACCGTTTACAAAATATTCCGATTAAAACCATCCCCTTAATTGTTTCCTATTGAAAGTTAACTATGATAAAACAAAATCAACATTCCGTTTACAATTATTTTTTTCCAAAATTGTAGAGGGCTTGGCTTAAACGTTGTGTGTATTAAACGTATATAAAATAAAAATAGAACACTTCTTTTGACAACTTTGTCCAACACGGTTGTTTCGCCCTTTTTTTTTGCAACTCCCGTTATTAACTAGTAGGTACAATGGCAACCAGCTGAGCTTTCATAATTGTTTTCAAATAGCATATTGTGTGTCCGTGGTTTCCTTTGTTAAATTATTCCCTTTTTTGTAATTTTTTTACTATATAAAAGGAAACAGACAAAAATAAGTAAGTTACATAATAGGTAGTAAAACGTATCTTTATTTCGTAATCTCCCATCTTGGACGTTGAATAATTGTTTGAAAGTTCTAATCCCCTAATAAGCTTATGGCTTAGTAGCAGGTGAAAGAGCCGTTACTCTTGATAACTTAATTACGTGGCGTACTGCGCCCCATAATCGTTCATTACCATGCAGTTCATCTAATCCGGCGTGCTAACCCACGCCGCTTGTCTGATGACTTAATTAATGACCCGCCCGTGTCGCTGGTAATTAAACAGCTTGGCAAATTGAGCGCTTGGCCCCGCGGCTGCCAGAAGATTAAAAACCGAATGCAATTATGTGAACCCGACCAACGTCTGACCCAGATAAAAATATGTACAATAAATGAAAATGAAAAAAATTTAAAAATGAAAATATTTATTTTCAGCTTAACTGTAAAGTTATTACAAATATATACTTATTAATACATACAATAATAGTCTTAAAATCCCTCTAACGAAAAGATAGACACACTTTCGCATGTACATATAATATAAGATTACCTACTCGTTTGTTTGTCCCCCCCGATGTCATCGAGCCCTAGGGCTCTTTTCTCGGCGACGCCGAGCGCTCGCCCAACCCCCCGGTGACGGTGTAGCGGCCAGTAGGGCCATGCAGCATACTCCATCCGAAAAAAAAAAAAAGTTTGTTTGTGGATAAGGGTACTTACTACTTGGCACACACATTATAAACAGTAGTTAGGTACCTATGGAATTGCATATTATTATCCACAATACTGAAATATGAAGTGATTTATAATCAATTTCTTATTTATTGATATTGCATTCGTAGTTACAAGGTCCTATTTGATTAATGATCTCGTCTAAAATATAGTTCTTTTTCTTAAGTTGGATATAGGAAAGTATTATTGTTAAAGAACTGTTATTGGTAATACCCAAAGGTAATTTATTAACTGTAATAATATGTTAATAAGTAAGTAAATAAACTTATAATTATTATTAAAACACAACCTTATTCGTTATTGTACCACGGGAATATTTATTATGCTAATTTATACGTTCACATGCTTGTTTTGATCCCGTCAGATTATAAATTGGTTTAAACAGGCCAATAAAAGGTTATAATTTCTTCACAATATTAGTACTGGAGCTGTCACATCAACATCGATGATTAATTTGCTACCGCTGAAGCAATTACGGTAAATGACCGTTGTCGACGAAGTGCGACCGCGAGCGTGCTGGAGCGACTAGGCCAGTTTTACCGGCCGGCATTGGGAAAAGTTCGAAATGGCTACATTTTTAAAACTTTTTTTTCACTCTTGTATGTATATGTCACCGTAAAATTGTAAAACCCGTTAGATTATAATCTATCTCGCGAGATTGTAAACTGTCGAAAGATTACAATTTAACGCATTATTTTTCGGTAGATTGTAATCTGTTAGGTAGGTATATTAACCCGATAGAACCTAAGTGCACTACCTGTTTATTTATGTCGAACCCTAACCTAACCTACAAGAAAGAAACAAGAAAACTTTATTTCAAAAATTGACACTCAGAACATTGACGGTTCACAATCTGTCGACAGTTTACAATCTATCGAGATAAAACAACGTTACATTACAAAATCTAACGGTTTTTACAATTTTACGGTGACATATACAATCGTGTTAGCCTACTAATATTACAAATGCGAAAGTATACACGGTGTCTACTGTGGCTAACTATGGCCCAACCGATCTCCAGCTCCAAATGTCTTAAAAGAGTTGCCACTGGATGAATCAGCTTGTACTGTGTTTTATATTTGAGATACGTTTTAAAAATGCATAGGTAGGTACTTTTGTAGACTTAAACTACAAAATTATAATAATAAACTTAACAATTAAAGATTCAATTTATTTAGGTAGGTATTAAAACTTAAATTTTTTACGCTCGATATTTATATTCTTATAATTCAAATAATACTTCAACTAGGTACTTTAATAATATACTGTATTATACAACAGAAGACGAGAGATATTATCCGCGCTTTGAATACTAAGCAAGGTCACAGTAGACAGAAAAATAATTATTTTACACTTACATCTAAGAAATCACTTAACATATTATTTTAATAAAAAAATGAACTCCATATTAAGTATATGCTAGTACTTGCTAACTGATGCCAGTGAATTCGTCCGCGTGGAATAAGTTTTTTCAATTTCCACGGGAACTCCTTAATTTTCCGGGATAAAAAGCCTATGTCACGCTCCAGGTCTTCAACTATACCTATGCCAAAAATCACGTCGATCCGTTGCTCTGTTGCAGCGTGATTGAACGACAAACCAACAAACAAACACACTTTCGCATTTATAATATTAAAAGTACGATTTTAAATAGAGAGACGACGAATTCTACTATAGAGAAAGATTCGTAATGTTCGTAGAGTCGAGTTTAAATGTTCAACGGTCTTAAACCTTTTAGAACAATAGGTCTTTAGTTTTCACCTCAGTGAATTCGAATGAAAAGATTCAGGTTGGTTTTCATTTCTAACGCCCCACTGAGTTATTGACCGATTGTAATTACTGGACTCCGGTCTCGTGAACATGCTATTATGTTCCATTAAGACCCGACTCTTAACAATGTAATTGTAGGTTTAAAGTAAAAGTCGTTTGGTTTTTGTTTCTAATGATTAAATTTCATTCGTTTACGTGACATTTTTAGTACACACATGAAAATTAACTTAAGTAATTACAAAAAAAAATTAACGATAACGAGAAATTTAAGCATGTGGTTACTGTACATAATAACTGAACCACAAAAAAAATTAAAATCGATTCAGAAACCTTGGATAAATCTGTGTACCTACATACATTTACTTAAGAAAGATAAGCACCGAATCTCCTCCTTTTTGGAATTCGGTTAAGAATGGATAGAATTGTATAATTAATTGATAATACAGACTTTTTTAGCTTTATTTCTCTTAGGCATAACATATTTTAATAAGGTTTTACTTATTGTAAATATTTTATAGAAGGATATCAAGAGAGTTCTCTGTAATGTCATTAAAGGTGTTGGAAACTGCCAATCCGCACTTGGCTAGCGTGGTGGACTAAAGACTATCCCTTTTCATTCTGAGAGGAGAGCTGTGCTCATCAGTTCGCCAACCATAGGTGATAATCGATTTGATAATGTTATTAAATGCGTTCGTTACCTTGTCCTATAAATAAAATAAATAAATGAGTAATATGGGTACAGACTACAGACTACGCATATCTAATAGGTCTTAAAAATAATATTTTCCTTTCATACTCTACCATACAATGGTGTGCAAAGGTAGAGGTAGTTTGTGAGTTTGTAGGGGGTAATCGATTTTGAGCCGATTTTGAAAACTTATTTCACGCAGACGAACTCGCGGGCATCTGCCAGTAAAATATAAAATTATAGTAGGTACATAGTACTGAATTAGTTACGGATTTAAGACTATTTAGTTGGAAACTTTATTAATAGTTATCGGCATTAAGCCGTGTTTAATCAAAATTTTCTATACATGTCCTTTTCATGTCAACCCCGTGATAAACTTATCTAAAAGCGACAGCATCAAAAAACTTTACTAAATCAGTTTAGGCAGTGTTGTGCAAGTCGGCTTTGCTATATCTATGCTTCAGTTAATAGTTAAACAACATAAAACCACGGCAAAGAATGTGAACTTGGCTTTATTACTAATAAAACTGAACGATTGTGCAGAAAACACGATTCTCCCGCGAGCTTTATGTGGCTTCCACAAAAGATTTTATATGTTCAATTCATTTCAGTCGCATAAAAAAAGTTATCACGGATTCGCAGAAATCGTTCTGCCGTTCTGCCGCATGGTTGCTTTGTGCCCCGTGGGAAACGACTTAAATCAAAATACCTTATAACTACAAAATAAATATTACTTATAGATCAAATTTTCTGCCCCGGTTGTTAAAAAAAAAATTTGTAATAAATACCCGTGTTTATTAGTCTTAACTAATTGAACTACATACATAGGTATACCGCTTATTCGTTTACTCTGAAAACCACGGCACCGCTGTCGTGTATGTTATGTTTACGAGTTATGACTACAATGGCCGCTGTAACTTTAGTGTTTAATTTGACACGCAAGTAGGGTTGTCACAACTCACAAGACAATTTAGACGTGTATGTTTTTTAAATTATTCTAAAGTTGGCTTCATTCTGTTGAACATATCTCATAAGTTCACCTGAGTTCTCATCTATCGTTTTATACTCTCAAACTCAAACTCATATTTTTTTATTCAAAAAACTTCAATCGTCAAGTGAATCAATAGGTTCTTACTTCTTAGTAACAGTTCTAGATAATAAATTTAACTACTTACACTGAAAGAAAATAATCGATAGTTATTTAAGTTACTTACTACACATTGCACAATTGGTAGAAATAAAAGAGTTCATCAATTAATAGCACATCAAAATCAAATTACTTAATGCAAACATGGATTAAATTTTTTGCAAATGCAATAAATACCTACTGCGTGACATAATCGGTTATTGTTATAGATAACCGCCCGCAGTGTAGGCTATAGTTTAAAATAAATACTAATAATATATTTATGTGCTCCTAAAGTAATGATTGAAGTAGAAGTTTATTGTTATTTATTACTTACTAGTTGATACCCGTGAGTTTGTCCGCGTCGATTGAGTTTTTTATTCGCACGGGAACTCCTTAATTTTCCGAAACATAAAGTAGCCTATGTCGTTCCCCGGGATGCAACCCATCCCTCCATCAATTATTATCAAAATTAGTTCAAACAATGGGCTTTTTAGCGTAGCAGCCAAACTTTCGCATCCATACTAAGTAATATTATAAATGCGAAAGTGTGTCTGTCTGCTACGCTCTCACGGCTCATCTATTACACCGGTTTTGATGAAATTTGGTACAGGAATAGCTTGCATCCCGAGGAAGGACATAGGCTACCCGGAAATCCCTGAAAATCAAAAGTTCCCGCGGTAATGAAAAATCTTAATTCACGCGGACGAAGTCGCGGGCATCATCTAGTTTATAATATTACTTAGTATGGATAATGAATCAGACTCATATAAACAACAAACTACATAATTTAATTAAAACTTTACCAAGTAATTGTATTATTAATTACCTAAACTGGTAAATTATTCACGCTTACGACCGCACCATTGAGATGTCATTTACGTTTATGAGCTTTGATGACAATAGCCTGTGTAACTTTGTTTCACACGCCGCCGGTGATCCGTTTACCGAGTCAGTAGGGTGACCATGTAACAAATACATCACATATTTGCTTTGTAAATTCAATTAAAACTAAGTTGTAAATCAAAATTCATACGAAATTTTGAGCAAACGTTTGTTTTAATAATTACATACAACTTGAAATTTAAACTCGTGTTGGAAAGTAAGTAATTACCTAATTTAACAACCCTGTACTTATTGTTTGAATGAAATATATTCATGGCAATAAAAAACTTGTCGTTCATAGTCGCATAATTATATTAACATAATATCAAAAACAGGCAACCCTACAGCCACCAAGGCAAGTTAATTACTTGGTAAAGCAGTTGTTGAGTTTTACGACTAGATGTTCTAAACAACTTAAGCTGTCTGAAAGAGCTGACTGTTCTAGGAATATTTACATAACTTTTGTTAACTATTCATTATTATCACTTCTCAAGTTCAGCTATTTAATATCGGCTTATGTTTAACTGCTTACCAAATAAAGTAAAAAGTAAACTGTATACAAGTAACATGGCTAACTCAAAATGGGTAAATGTTCACCAAAATTGGACACCCTATTATATGTGAAATTAAAATTTCATATCTTCCTGCCTCTTAAAGCAAATGACCGAAAAAAAATAATCACTGTAAACCTAAAAAAAAAAATTAACCATATTTTAATTTTACTTTAATTTTAACTTAAGTCAGTCATTATATATGGATTTAAAGGCTTTTATCTAATCCTAATCTAAAAGCCTATTAAGTACCTATAGTTAGTTACTTAGACATGGTAGCGATTATTTAAATGATTGTTGTAACGATAACGTAATTGACTTTCATCACTTCGGTAATTATATTTAATTACACTTAAATGGATTTTTCTTGGCGGTGTTGAGTTGAATAAGACTATTAATATTATAAAACAATTATTATTTCTTACATTAATTTAATACATTGGGGTTCCTAAGTAGTTGGGTTTTGTTATGATAACGTTTGAGACTCTTTCGATGTGCTTTGTTAATAACTACCTACTCATAATTTTAAGGAAATTCATATTTTTTTAATAATAGGGGAGAAAAGGGTTATTTTATACTTATTAGTTTCGGAAAATTATTGTGACTATTACTAGTCATTGCCCTATGGGAATAGTCCATGTTAGGCTGTAGTTACCAACTGACTTCTGATCTTACCTTTACAGCATTGAGTTGATTGTTATTGGTGTAGATATATTTAATAACTTTATTATGCTCTTCGCAGACTGCTGTAAAATGCGCTTCCTCACCTCGGACCATCGCGCTGTCTACCAAGCCCCGGTTACCGTTGGCTGCGCTTGCAGGCGACGCAACCCGCAACCATACCACCAGCAACGTCAATTCACATGTGAGTTTCATTTGGTCTTTATTATACCCGGGATTATAAGCGTGGTGTAAGCTGGGAGGCGTTGGTCTTAGAATATTTTGGATTTTCAGATTATGGCAGGCAAAAAACGCGACAATTAATTGGATGTTTCAAAATAAACTGAACTTTATTTCCACTATAATATGAGGGTGCCGTTATTTACCCCACACTTCGCATCGATTCTACTCTTCCGTAATGTGCCTTGAGCCTCAGACGACCAAGATGCGACTGTATCACACTCTGGAATTTGTGCCGTTATACTTTGTGTCCTGTGTAGGTACTAGGTATACATACTACATGCCATAAACCTATATACCTAATGACTTAATGTTCACATTATATAGATTAATGTTACCAACACAAGTGTAGTTTCTGTGCTAGCAAAAGTCATGAAAGTGCTAGTGAAAGACCGCAGGCGTTCCTCAAATAAAACTTTCCAAGTTAAAATATCACTTTTCATATATATAAGTAAACATACTCTCTGATTCTAAGTTCGAACAGATTTTAAATCATCCACCGTTTACTTGTCCAATAAAATCGTTAGCAAGTTTCACGACGAACACGCTTTATTGTTAGGATTATGTCGTAAATCAAGATTGCTTTCGAGCTTGGTGGATGTGGTTAGCGTTTAGGTGCATCTAGTATCTAGTTACTCCAACATTGCTTCTAACTTATCGAGTTAAACAGCTATGATCCTTAACCTAGCAATATTTACTCGTTAAAATTTTACTCGGTCTGTTTCCATTATAGATTCTAGACATAGTGGTCTAGAATCTAAAAATATTTTCTCTCGCTAGGAGCAGACGCAGCGTGGTCAGCCGGATGTTTTACTGTTAAACGCATTGTATCGTTTACGTTTACGTTATCAGATCTGTTCTCTGATCTCTCTGGTACAAGTAGCAACGACTCGCTGCACTGCTAAGTACCTTGTTTTTGTATATTTTTGTTTCAAGTGTTATCGATACAATAACTTTTAATGCGTTCGTGTATTCCAGTGGAATTTACAAATTCAATCAGGTTTACGTTTTATTTATGGACTTGTTCAAATAGTTTACCCACTTGCTTTGTCGACAAACCGCACTTAATGCGTGAAATACGTTAGTGGCACTTGGAGGATTTAAAAAAAAGGATTTACTTTATAACTTATTTAATTAGTTACCAAAAAAATAATTATTACTAGGAATATTTGAAAATGGTGACTCTAACCGATGTTAGGAATAGAATAATTTAATCTAGATCTTAATTAATAATGATGCGTCGGCTTGACCCTAATAAACAAGATTACGCGTTGGTAGGGGTTGCAACGTCGGCGATCTTCGTAGGGCTGCCACACGTAATTCCTCCACCCTCAGAACGGCAACTATTTGAGCACTTTCAGCGAGAATGATGCCGGGACGTCTTCCAACTCGGCGGTTTTCTCGGCGTTGTCTGTAGTTGGTTTTCTCGTCTCCCTGCAAGGCTTCTTCAGGAACCTTTGAAGTAACCGGAGGATGAGAAGAATGCATATACCCGATAGTATTATGTAGAAGGGTATGGTATTGTGATAAAGGGTGCTTGACTGTACTTGTTCGATTCTGAGAGGGGCTTGAACCATGATTTTCTCTTGAATATTATGAAGATCTTGAAGGTTGATGGAGCTTAAATTGAAGCGTGGTGATGTGATAGCCTGTTTTCCGACGTCGTAGGGTATCTTAGATAGTTTTAAAGCCTGGCCCTTGATTTCGTCGTAGTCGTTGACTATGGTAAGGTCCTCGGACTTCAGGCGACATCCGACCGGGATTGTAGCGAAGTAGCTTCCCTGGAGTGAAGTGTGGTCTTGCTGGTCGCAGGAAAGCTGTACTCTTGTGGTCTTGGGAAATGACAGAATGTAGTGTCTATCGTCTAGCTTCTCCATTGCTTCATCCGCTAGATTGATGGTTGCAAGTTGACAGGATTCCCGTAGAGTTTGCTTGACGATCAGTTCGTGGATGCAGTCTGATTTAGTGCGGATTTGATGGTCGATCCCTTTTTCGCATAGGAACCAGTTATTAAACTTCGGACATTCTGTCTCTATGTACACGAATGATTCCCCGTTAGTTGCTATGAAGGGATAGGACGGGATGAGAGCCTGAGCATTTTTGTTAGGAACTATCGATAGCCTATATAAGTTAAATATATCCTTAGACAAGATTGGGAAATTAAATGCGAAAACTATTTGTTTTTCTACGTAGTACGACGCTGGTTTTATGATATCGTAATGATCCCTTAGTTCTAATTTTAATATTTGATCTACCCCGTAAATACTTTGAAGCTTACTAATCATCGAACTTAATACATCTATATCTATCATAGAGTGGTGCGTGCTCGATGCGCGTACGAATGCTAAACTATTTTCTATTCTAATTAATTCTTGCATTAAATCCTGTACGTTATAGCTAATAATAACTAAAAGTTGGGAAAGTTTCGTGAATTTTACCAAACTTAAATCTTTATCTCTTTATTCGGAACGTCGATAATAGCAGCATCCTGAAACAAATTAGCTGTCTTAGGGACTCGTTTTAATCTAGATTTTGCCACTGGTCCTCGTTTTTTGGAGGTGTAAATGTGAATGGGTAGATTAGCTAATACCGTGTCCTGAGTGTAGCGTGGGGCTGTTTTTTGCCGGCTGGCTAGGGGGTTTTTTATGAAAATTTGTTGGTCCGGAGCGTATTGTACCTCTGGTTCGCGAGTTTCGTTCCTAGTTTCTATTAAGGCTTTACGATTGTCGAGAGAAGTGGAATTTATGATCTCATACACTTTTTGCATTTGATCTCTGTGGGTTTGGACATATTGTTGTAATAGTTGTTGGGTAATGTCAAGGTCAAGACAGTCTCTAGAGTCGAAATGCCCGGTTAGTAAGTCGAACGGTCTACATCTTGTGAAACTATGAATGGTATTGTTGTAAGCTATGATAGCGTAAGGCATGAGGTTTATGATGGGTTCGTCTTTATGTTGTAATTTCAGGATCCTAAGATGTTCCAGTATTGTGGAATGGAATCGTTCTATGTTTCCGTTAGCGTTAGGGGAATGAGCTAGGATTCTATGATGATTAATTTTATGGAGTCTTGTGAACTCCATGAACAACTGGTTGGCAAATTCGGTGCCGTTGTCTGTGACGATGGTCAAGGGCACGTTATGATGGGTGCAGTACCTTAAAAGTGCTTGTAGTATACTTATAGCTGTACCATCTTGCAGGTGATATGCCTGACCGTACTTAGTAAAGACGTCAATGAAGGTCAAATATTTTTCATTTTGTGCGGTGAATAAGTCTATGTGAACTATTTCGAAAGGCCTTGTTGCTGGCGGTACAATGTTAAATTGGGGTCTTATAGGGTTTCTGTCATATTTAGCTTGCCCACAGATGGTACATTCGTTTATAAATTTAGTAATATGTTCCCGCATCTTAGGCCAGTAATATTTCTGGGATAAGGCTAAATAACATTCGTTGATGCCGCGGTGGTTCGTTTTTCCGTCATGGTGATGGCGTATAATCTCCTGTTGTCTGAGGTATTCTTTTACGTTTTCTAGCTCCCTTTTCGCTAATACAAGATTCATTGATGAACTTTTGAATTTTTCCTGTAGGATCGGTATAATGGAATACATGGCTAGAGGTGGGTTAATTAGAATTGCTGTTTTAACCTTTGGAGTAACATAGTCCTTTATGGCGTTAATGACGTCAGTCTCTAGGTTGGATTCCGATAGTTGCAGGCTGACTCGTGTATGGGTGTCAAATGGCTTAGTCATGATCGGCTTCCGTTTGATGTCGTTTACGAGAGTGAGGTGTAACTGTCGGTGAAATTTGTTCAGGGGTTCGTCAGTGATGGGGATTTCTAGTATGGGATTTTCGGCACTCGTATGAGCTGTTTCGGTGGAAGAGTTTGCTTGAGGAGCTCTTGATGTGGATGGGTTTCCAGCTAAGGAACTAGCGTAGTCTTCTATTTCCTGAAATAGAGACGCAGTGTCGATGTCGTTGTTATGAATTTCTATTCGGGACAGGGCGTCAGCGTTTGTATTCGCTTTCCCTTTTTTGTAGACGACCGTAAAGTCATATTCACTGAGTCTGAGTCTCCACCTAGTTAGTCGTGAATTCGGCTCCTTCAAATTCATCATCCACTGTAATGGTTTGTGGTCTGTCACAATTTTGAATTTGCGTCCGAAAAGGTATGGCCTGAAATACTTTGTGGCCCAAACGATGCTAAGCAGCTCTTTCTCGATGACGCTATAGTTAACTTCGCTATCATTTAGGGTCCTGGATGCATAACAGATGGGTTTATCGGAACCTATGGGTCCCTGGGATAGTACACCTGCGATGGCTACGTTGGAGGCATCGGTTGTTAAGACGAATTCCTTGGTGAAATCGGGATATTGTAGTATGGGATCATTAGTCAATAGAGATTTACATTTCTCGAAGCAATTAATGTATTCTCTGTCAGGGATAACCTTCCTGCCCTTTTTGAGGCATTGGGTGAGTGGTTTGGTTATGCGGGAAAAGTCTGGGATAAATTTTCGGTAATAACCGAGAAGGCCTAAGAATTGTTTAATTTCCTTTTGAGTCTTTGGAATCGGATATTTTTCGATAGCAGCAATCTTATCAGGGTTAGGTTTAATGCCGTCTTTGCTAATAATATGACCCAGATAGGCGGTCTCTAACTTTAGGAACTCCGATTTGTCCATTTGTATCTTAAAGTTAGACTCTCGAAGTCTCTGAAAAACCTTTTCTAGATTTACTAGGTGTTCTTGTAGGGAGGTGCTAAATACTATGATATCGTCTAAATAAACCAAGCATATTTCGTTCTGCAATCCTCTTAAGACGTTGTCCATCACGCGTTGAAATGTAGACGGTGAATTTTTGAGGCCCATGGGCATCCTAAGGAACTCAAAATGCCCATTTTCTACGTTAAAAGCTGTTTTAGAAATATCTTGGGGGTCCATTTCTACCTGGTAGAACCCGCTGGCTAAGTCTAGGGTCGTAAAGTATTGACATTTTCCTAGTTTGTCAAGTACGTCGTTAATGTTCGGTATTGGGTATTTGTCGTCGATGGTCTTTTCATTAAGTTTCCGAAAGTCAACTACGATACGCCATTTCTTTTTTCCGGAAGCGTCTACCTTCTTGGGTACTACCCAGATCGGTGAACTCCAGGCAGAGTCAGAGGGTCGTATTATGCCTTGTTGCAGCATCTTCTGTATCTGATCCCTAACCTCTTGTCGGTGTATGAATGGATAGCGATAACTTTTGGAGTGAATTGGCACCTCATCGATTGTTCTGATTCGATGTTTAATTTGGTTCGTGAAAGTCAAATTTTCCCCTTCTATATAAAATACGTCGGAGTAGCGCGAGCAAAGCGTAATAAGGTTAGCTTTTTCCTCCTCGTTCAAGTGGTCGGTTCGTAAGCGGGAGACTACTTCCCGTGCGCGTGGTGATAACTGCTGTGTATGCGTGCATTCAATATTAAATAACTTCGCGTGCGCGGGACGATCGAGTGAGAAAATGACATCGTTTCGCGAAGGGTTCTCGACTTCTAGGTAACCGCGATTATTTTTTACTGTGGTGATGCACTCGTGTATTATACAATTACATATCACCTGTTCGTTAATAAAGGCATCGCCGTCCGATACGTCGACTGGAATACGTATAATTTTCGAGGAACCCGCTGGAATGACATCCTCATAAAGATTTACATTACATGAGTTATACATCCTGATCGGGTTGGCGGCAGAGCGCGTTATTAGACGACCTTCCTTTAAATCTATGCGGGCTTCCCATTCATTTAATAAATCTAGACCTATAAGACCATCAAAGTAGTTGTGAAATTGATACACAAACAACTTGATATAGTTTGTGTCGTTGAACTCTTTGAAACAAGGTATTGTAATAGAATAATTACTCCTACTGGTCGCGTGTATGTTTGTTACTTCGAACGGGTCAAAGTTTAGGGGAAAATCGGTATAGTATCTTTCGACAGCTTCAGGGTTTATGAAGCTCTGGTTTGCACCTGTATCGACCAACAATTTTAATGGGGGGTTCGCGATCTGAATGTAGGGTAATTGCCTCTGCGTTTGAAGATTTACTTCTATTTTGGCTTTGATGATTTCGAAGCCTTCTGAAAATCCTGTTCTGATTGGTCAGACACTGCCTGTGGTAGGGATTCGTCGTGAGATTGATCGTCAACGGTCGTATTATAGTAGTAAGAATTGTTAAAGTCACAAGGCAAACCCAGGTCATAAGCATTACTATAGTCATTATTGTAAGTGTAATCGTACTCGGGCTCGTAGTAGGTATTGTAGTCATCGTAATATGATCCGTCATAATATGGCATACATTCATTTACGTGCATTTCGCGCGGTCTGAAATTATTACCAGCTGGAGGGTTCCCGGACCTATTCCAATTATAACCTGTTGGGGCATTAGTAGGAGGTAATGGTCGGGTATTGAATCTTTGGACTCCACTCATAGGCTGCAGTGTTTGTCCGTTAGTCTGGTTGTTTCGGGGTGGTAGTCTAAATACGTTGCTACGGAGGTTGTAGTTAGGCGGTGGAGCAGCGAACATTTTTTGGGTGTTGGTTAGCATACGGGGTTGATTTTGATTAAATGGCTGGGTTGGAGGTCTCATCGGGCGCTGTCCGTAAGGTGCAGGCCAGTTCGGTGTAGGTGTCTGGAAGGTTGGCGGTCGTGGTGGTATAAACTGTAGTGTGGCTGGCGGTAAGTTATGGGGTATAGGAACCTTAGGTATTAATTGATTTCTGGAGGGTTCGTTTCGTTGTTGCAGATAGATTACGTTAAGTTCTTCCTGAACGTACTCGAGAGCTTTTTCCATAGTGCTAGGCCGCATGCAACGTATGCGCGATCCCAAGGGTTCCTTTAACCCGCGTACATATGCTTGCACAGTGACTTTCCTGTAAAGTTCGCGTTTCGCCTCAATAGTTGTCGGGATAACGTCGTGTAATGTCACAAATGTCATGATCGTACTAAACAAAGTTTGACAGTGTTCATAAAACTCCTGGGGTGTTTTATTCCCCTGAGTGGCTAAGGAGAGGTCGTTGTAGAGGGCTGTTTCATCCCTTTGGTCTGAGAAATTATTTATAAGGGCTGTACGGATTCCTAACCAGCTATCTGGTATTCCATTTGAGTTGATGGTACAGGCCGCGGTGCCTGTGATTTTATTTAAAATACCATTAATTACGCACGAGTTAGCGAACTCATTGCCCGGTGCAGTGCTTACGTATTGCGCAACAAGCTGATCGCATATTTTTATAAAACGCGTCAATATGTTAGGGTTACCATCAAAATCTGGGACAAGGCGAAGTGCCTTAAAAATTGTGTCTGGCTGGGCTTGGGCCATCTCAAACAACTGGTCTAAACCTAAATTACTTCCTAAGTCTAAATATCTATTATTATCTGCTATTTGTCGTCGGGCCTGTCTGAATCCAGGCTCGCGAGAACTAGAGGCTCTTGGGTGGTAAATCTTGAGGAATTTAAAGGTACTTAAGGATAAGGAGAGCAACACGAGAAATATTCTAGTGTACTCACATATACCGCATGGCTCCTTTTCTTCGGAATCGATTTCTTGATTCTCCTCCTGATGTGCCACAGGTCCGTAGGTTCTCTTCGACTTCGGGACTTGATAGCCCCCGGGAACACAAGTCTTCCCGCGAAGATCCTCAAAACTGCGCCAAATACGTTAGTGGCACTTGGAGGATTTAAAAAAAAGGATTTACTTTATAACTTATTTAATTAGTTACCAAAAAAATAATTATTACTAGGAATATTTGAAAATGGTGACTCTAACCGATGTTAGGAATAGAATAATTTAATCTAGATCTTAATTAATAATGATGCGTCGGCTTGACCCTAATAAACAAGATTACGCGTTGGTAGGGGTTGCAACGTCGGCGATCTTCGTAGGGCTGCCACACGTAATTCGTGTAGGCGTCATTCAATTGTCCGAATCACGAGCGTAACCCACGTAAATCATTGTTTTTCTCTTTGTTGTATATGAATGTCTGCGTTTTAATGTATTGGGTGGATCTCACATGTCTTAATGAAGCCAGTCAAAATTGGTATCCTATCGGCATGCTTCTTCGAGCCTTTGCTTTCACAGCAAATGCATAAAACGTACAGAAACATTGAATCGACTTGTCAACGCGGCTCGTTTCAAGTGCTGCTCGTAACTAGGTGCTAAACTAACAAAGGTGAAAAGTGAATGCTTATAATTGCCAACAAAAAACTATTAAAACGGAATACCATTATCGTTCCCTATTATACGGCATTCCTTTTCATTGGCACCTAAGGCTAGATTAAAATGAAGACGTTGTTTTTGTGTGAATACTTGATTGCAACGAGAAAAGCAAGACGGAAGCTTGTGAATCACAATGCGCTTGAATATTGCAGTGGATAAAGGCGGCTAGGATGGGGCAAAATGTGGATAGTCGGGACTCGGGAGCGACGGGCGTGCAGTCGACACGATATTAAAATAAAATGCCAGAGCTCGGCGCGGCGGCAGCTGATATTACCTTCCTATCGTCTGCTCTACCATTATGCTCCGTGCCTATACAAATTGACTTATTATCATTGCTTATAAAGGCCTGGGACATTGATGTAGTTTATGGCTTTCATATTATTCAAGGGCAGGAACTAACGTTTGTTATTTCAGCGCGAATAACTAGAAGTAGCTTATCTTTGTTACTTTGTTTAGCAATATTCGTAATTCTTTGTCCGTTTTTCACGAGTTTTACAAATTTTGTTGACGTCTTTTGGCTATTTTTTGTATATTTCCATGTTTTTGCAAAACATATTTATTTACTCTAAAAGAGTTTCTCCTTTATCAATAAAGCAAACAATTTTGCTAATACCCAGCGATTTTCCTCTTGTAAGTATCCTTGTATACGTAAGCTCTAAATAGGTTTTCGTTTCTACTTACGCCAAAGGAGTTCTTGGCGGAATGTGAGCAGTTTACCCCCACATTTCGTCGGTTCGCCGCCAAC
Source organism: Erebia aethiops (assembly GCA_923060345.2). NCBI lineage: Eukaryota > Metazoa > Arthropoda > Insecta > Lepidoptera > Nymphalidae > Erebia > Erebia aethiops. The sequence continues at coordinate 9,071,942 of OV281083.1, read as the reverse complement.
CAAGATATGTCGCAATCCCATCCAATTTACCTCCCACCGCTTGCACTGTTGTTCGAGTAAAGCGGAAATCTTGCTCTGCCGAGGAAAGAATAAATTATTTGGAAACCGAAAAGGGGCAGCCAAATTTTAAGTTTAGTATTTTTTGTAGGAGTTTAAAATAAATTATTAATACTTAAAGAACTACCTACATTGCAATTGAAACTAGTAACTACCATTAATTACTATTATAAGTTTTTACGAGTTTAAAAATTGCAATGTGTTATAGTTAAAGCGTTGAATGAAAACTTACTTGCATTATTAAAAACTATAATTATCCTTTTAAGGGTTTCAAATGAAGTCGATAAGTTTCACAATTGCTGCGATGGCGAGACGACTTTTCGTGAAGACACAAAATAGGAATTTTTGGCGTGATCGCAGTAAGAATCTTTGCTCAATCATTGGATCCTTCATGCTAAATTGGATTAGATCAGATTTAATTCAAGGGTCGGACATACCTTTCGATAGCAGGTATGGGATGACGGAAATTTGGTAACAGTACTATTTAAGACGGTTTTAGTACGCAAGCAGATCATATAGATTATAGATGATATCTTTATCTACATGTTTTGTTGAGCGCCTGATCGTGGTGCGAGCTTTTCTGTGGTTTTTGTTCCTCGCTACGAGCGTCTAGCCAATCTAGAACATAGCAAGACCGCACTTTTGTGAGCTAACGAGCTACGAGTAAAACCGTCATCTTTACCGTAAGCTTATGGGTTCGCTCGTTCGTTTGTCTTTCTTTTCACTTAGACAAACTTTTCTATCTACTCTCTGTCATTTTGTACATACTTTTGAAATAATTGAGTAGATTGTGTACATACTTGCCTTGTTCTAAAATAACTTTAAATGTAAATATAGCTACTAATTTTTACACAGTACCATGGTTGAATCATGTCATCTCACCCAATTGCAAGTGCTAGATACCAGCAGCATTTGAGTACATATTCTGTAAGGCTTCGTCGCGGTGTCGACTAATAGATCTTCGTAGATTCGATTTACTCTCAAATAGAATAGAGCCTCCCAGTGCACACTACGCGATCATTAAATTACGCCTCTTTCTTTAGCGACTAGATAACATCTTCAGCAAACTTACAAACAGGTTATTGTTTTATTTATTGTGTGCGATGCTTGTAGAGCGCGAATTTCAAGTTTGTTACAGATTATAATCGTAAACCAAATTAATCTTATCGATTCTAATTGTCTACAGACAATAAAATACTTTGGCCTAGTTAATACCTATTTATTTTGGTATAATTAATTAATCGTTCAATGTAAAATGATGTTAGCTACGGTAATAGAAAATTACTTCTCGTCGAAAAGCTCGTTAAACATTCCATCTCTCTATCAAAAAGTGAAATAGGCATTGATGTAGAATTTTTTTAGATGGAAATAGGCTATAAATGGAAAAATGTCAGATTACATTTTTCAATCTCGATTTGTTACATTTATGGAATACCATTTCATCTAGTTGAACTTATTTTTAGTTTCAAACCTAGGTACTCGTTGGTACGCGATATTTCATAGCACAAAACAAATATTTTACCAGAACGATACGGTATCGGACGTATAAAATATGACGGTGAAAAGTAAAAACGAGACTGGATTTATTTTCGCAAATCCCCATGAAACCCGAATCAGATCCAAATAAAACAAACTTCGCTAGAATTATTGTGTGATACTATCAATTCGTAGAATAAAATTGCACATCTGTTATTTGTGGGAACATATAAGTTTCAAATATAATCTGCCCGTCGAGGTTTTATATAAATGTAAACTGAGCATTTTAAAAATCGAGCTTTTATCACAAAGCTGTTTTTATAATTTTGCTCTTGGATTGGTATCTAGTATCTACTATCTAGGTATATGAGGACTCTCTTACGTACAATTTTTTTTGGATAAAAGTATAACATGTGTGAATATTCAGTAAATATCTGCGAGTACTTAGTATAACAGTTAAAAGTATGTCCTAAAATCAGTATAATGAACAACAAAGTAAACAACACTATAATAAAAAAAGGATTTGTCTACGATACCACGCGTTCAACAAATGATGATGATGTCCTCCTTGGCGTATCCGCCAACGGCGACATCTTGACTTTGCTTATTTTCTGGAGTGTGCGCGGATGTGGCTCGCGTAGCCAACAAATAGTTCAACATTGAACCTCAAACTATCAATAGGTAGGAATAAAGTACTAAATGTACTTGTATATAAAATTGGTTGCGGTGAAGTGAACACGAGTTGATTGCTTTCGACAGAGGCGCATCCTTATTGTGTTGTCGCTGGGTTGCTGGCGAGTCGCCACGGACGGCGCGGCGGCCGAAATGTTTTTATTCCCCGCCTTGCCTGATATTGCAGTTTACTTACGTCGCCCTCGATTTCCCTTATCTGGAGAGTAAGGAGCGTATCGCGTTACCGTCTGCAATGGAAATAAATATTATTTTTATCGCACAATTTTATAGCTATTGTTGTTTTTAATGGTATTATAATGTGATGATAGCGATGCAATTGTGTTGCAGACATTTTAGAAATAATTATCACTAATTATTTCATTTACTTGTATTTAAAATAACAAATTACTTAACTAGGGCGTATTTTTATCAGGAACTGGTTAGATACAGATAGCGCTTTCACACCAAAGTAGGTAGCAACTAGCAAGGTAATGCCGAGGATCAACAAAACATTTGAATGGCAACGTACATTTATGCTAAGCAAACTATGAAATACCTTAGTACCTAGTTCGTACTCATAAAATTACTTATAGGAAAATACAGCTATAATTCATAAACCATTGGCGAACAATACTGACAATGTATTTAAGATGTCACGAACGCTAATAAAATAGTAATTGTAATAAAAAATTGTAATATATAACACCTTGTAACTTCGTTATTTATTACCAGTTCAACATTAAATAAGTAACTCGATTAATAAGTCATCTCATAGCGCTAGCATAATATTTTAGGTGTCGGCATTTCGGCAACAGTCGGATACGCGATCCAACTACTAAATACAATATTAGTGAGCGTTGCAACCACAATGCAGTGGAGATGTTAATTCAATCACAGTTCCATTAGTTCGGCTTTCCGCTGCAGTGTAATATTAATCTCGGTCTGTCGCAAAATTCCATTTAGTAGCGCCGAGAGCGAGCGCCAGCCTGTTCACGCCGACGGCCTGGCTCTGATTGATCCGAAGCGATGTGATGCCCGGATTAAGCCATGCCTTGAATAACTTTGTTGGGGATTCACGGAAATCCTGTAGTTTTATACAGATCCTTTCAATTGGGAACCAGTGACGTCATCAGCCATTTTAATTTTAACTAAATGATGCCCGCAACTTCGTCCGCGTGGTTTGAGCTTCTTTACATTCCCGGGGGAACTGATTTTCCGGGATACAAAGTAACCTGTCACTCACTTGATCTTCAAATTATCCATGCAAAAAATCACGTCGATCCATTGCTCCGTTATTATAATATATAAAATTAACCAACAAACAAACACACTTTCGCATTTATAATATTATAAGTAGTATAATTTCATTCACTAGTTCATATTATGTTTTCTACATGAGTTTGTTTGTTGGGTTGGGTTCGGGTTTAAAAAAATTAAAATATCAAAAGAGAATAGGTAAAATCTTATACTGGCAACAAAATAACATTTTGAATGGCATAATATTTTTTTTTTTTTTTATCCACTACAAGCTAGCCCTTGACTGCTATCTCACCTGATGGTAAGTGATGATGCAGTCTAAGATGGTAGCGGGCTAACCTGTTAGGGGCATGGCAGTTATATTAAACCCATACCCCTTCGGTTTCTACACGGCATCGTACCGGAACGCTAACTCGCTTGGCGGCACGGCTTTGCCGGTAGGGTGGTAACTAGCCACGGCCGAAGCCTCCCACCAGACCAGACCAGGGAAAATTCAGAAATTATAAATTCCCAAATTGACCCTGCCGGGGATCGAACCCAGGACCTCCGCACGTTAAGGCAACAGCGCTACACACTGCGCCACGGAGGCCGTCAAATCAATTAACATTATTAACAAGAAGGCACGACTGGGATTACTCGTAATTTAATAATCACATATCACCTACGGCTGCGTCCGCGTCAACGTAATAAGTACCCGGTATCGCTGACAACATCCAACGAGGGAGTGACGTGCCGTGACATAAATAAATTATGCAATGCGCCACTTAGCGACACCACACCTCGCCACCTCTGTGGCACATGGAGGTAGTAAGACTAGGTAGTACTAGGTAGACCATGTTATGCCCTCCTGCCGACAAACTCCCAAGTCCCAACGAAGTGTTACCGAGTTTGTAGTTACATCGGCATAGTGTAGTTTTCATGCTAAATAGATTAGTTCACTGTCTTATACAACTTTTATCTGTCAAATTAGCGTTACTTTTTGAATGTAGGTATTAACAAGTCTATGAAGTAAAAGTAAAGTAAAATATAATTTACTTAAGTGCCAACTACCAACCGTGTCCACTCCTATAAATATTTGCCTGCTGCTATTCTGAAAAATTAAATTTTCATCGAACTAAACATCCGTTTTTTTTTTTTTTTATCCACTACAAGCTAGCCCTTGACTGCGATCACACCTGATGGTAAGTGATGATGCAGCCTAAGATGGTAGCGGGCTAACCTGTTAGGGGCATGGCAGTTATATTAAACCCACACCCCTTCGGTTTCTACACGGCATCGTACCGGAACGCTTTATCGCTTGGCGGCACGTCTTTGCCGGTAGGGTGGTAACTAGCCACGGCCGAAGCCTCCCACCAGGCAAAGCCACAGTCCGTCCACAGTCACCAAAATAAATGAACATATTTTAATGTTGTACTTAATTAAAGTATCAGGCTTTCTAAACGCATCGTTCTGTGCATCGTTCTCATTAGTCATTATCAAATATCGTGACCTTTCGTTTTGTAATCTTGCATGAATGTTTTACTAACTTGCTTACATTTCTCACGAACATAATAACCACCTTTGTTAGTTTGTTCACCAAACGGAAGGTGTAGAGTAGATGTTATTCCACGATAGATTTTAGTATTTTACACACGACGCTTAGTACAGATATTATCGTTAGACATGCAGGCAATAAAACATAGCCAACACATTTAAATGGCTCTTAAGAAATTATTGCTAAAGCGTGACGTAAATAAAAAATACAATGTTAACACTTACGTGTTTAAATGTTACGTAATTCCGCATACGGTATATCCTGTTTGCACTTTTGAACTTTAAATGCACATTCTAGTTGAGAAATACTTATGTGTAAGATACGCAATAACAAGTAACAACGCTTCACATAACTTGTCTTCATCTGCAACTACTAGATCCTATGTTCTGCACGTTTCTTCTTCTATTCATTCCTGTGGATAAGTCTTTTCATTGTCGTGTCGCTCATGCTTAAGATATTAGCCGAAGCTAGTCTTCCAAAAGTTGATCGAGGATTGTCATAAGAACTTTGCACGTCTAGTCTCTAAGCTTGTTCACTTGACGCTAGAACAAACTTCTTTGTTTTATATCTTCTCTCATAATATGACGTCCAGCATAGTCTTGTTAAATTTTAAAACGATATTAGGTATGTTCTGTTTTTAGTGTCTAAGTATTATCTGTTGATTGAATCGCTGTTGATTTTCCTATGATAATAAAATAAAATAGTATGCAGTAGTAACGGGAGAGGTCTGTTAACTAACTCATTAATTCGACAACACTCTAGCTACTGAGGTCTATGGGGCCAAAAAACATTCACAATAGAGGAGTATTCATGAAAAATGTAATTGAATGATTTATTGCTTTGGTCACGTTTCGCCGCCATATGGAGTTCTCATGAATAAGTAATGTTCGCCGGTCGTTGTTTCAATTAGCGGTCGTGTCGTCGGTCTGGCCCGGCCTCCTGCCACCCGTTTTCGCTACCGAACCAACCGGAATGCCATTTATAAACTGATTCTGTGCCACCCTTACTAAAACTTATTGTCGTGGAACATCGTAAACAAAGTGGCCATTTAATTCACACGAAAGTTTGTTGTTCTACATAATATTGGCTTTGGTTGTAACTTCAGCTAGTTATTCTTGAATCTTGTCCTACATTGAGCCGTGTGTTCACCAATATGCATATAGATCGGTGTTCATGACTCACGAGTCGGGACTCGGGAGTCGTTACCCATAAAGTTATAACGGAAGCTCTGAATGAGAGTCTTTTACAATTGGAGTGCTATGTAATGAGCGAAAGTAATTACGCGGCAAACATCAGGCGGACCGCGCAACACGATCCATCCCGGATTAGTAGGATCTTCCTCGTAACACAACACGGATTAAATTAACATGTGTGACACCATTTGAATCATTTATCTATGTAAAAGATCCGAAGAAATCCCTTACAACAGAAAAGGGACGTAATCACTTGCGGGTGTCTTTATTATTGCTTGTTTTAGGGGAGCGTAACACATTCCATTTTTATATGATCTTTGAAACCACGTATTCAAGATGACAGTTATAAAGCTCTCTTTTTCATTGTTTGAATAGGTGCCATAATAATATTTCATTGAATTGAATTCCGTGCAAAGATATCACGAATTTATTTCAAAAGTTCGCAGCACAATAAATTACGAGATACAATTGCTCTCGAAACCGACATAATTTATAAAAACCGGCCGCCCGTAATTGATTCTGTTTTCACTAAAAGTAACAACTTGGATGTTATTTTTTGTATTTAATGTTGAATTTGCGATTCAAATGTTTCGTTTGCAATGAAAAATTCCTATAAAATTAATACGCTAAAAATGTAATACGACGTTTTTTGTAAAGTGTTTTAAAATCACCTAATAATAAGCCTGAACTGCTCGTTGTCAGTGCTTTAACAGTTTTCCTTTGAAGCATAAAAAACATGACTGAAAAAGGAGAGCAAAATCAAATTGCGGACTAACTTATCCTAAGTAATAAAAACATGGAAGTTCACTGAGCGAGGGCGGTCGGAGAGTTATCCATTTACAGAGAGTTAGTCGTTTTATTTTCTTTTATCCGTCCCGTCGAGCGCTCATCTTTGGGCAGATTTGTTTCCCCCCGATTTCGTCTTTGGAACCCTCCCGTGAAATAGACGCGAAATGTGATAAATGGGATGCTCTTTTTATTGTTAAGTCCCGGGTGCGTAACGTTATGGGTAGACCCATTTCGGCTCACATCCCTGTCTTATCAAATTTTCTTATATTTCGGTATTTTTATATCCTACGCTCTGTTTAGAAGGGCTCCGTTTTCCTAATCCCATCATCAATTCCGTTTCAGACCAATAAAAATATGCTTTTCGTCGATATAAGGGCAGTTTGAGAGCGCCAATATAAAAAATAAATGTGAACGCGTTCGTGTTGTGTGTTTTGTTTGTGACCGTTAGATTATATAGAGATACTCTTCTGCAGGGTATAACGCTGCTTCAAGATGCTGGCACGTCGGATGATAGTGGACGGGCATCAGAAAGACTCACGGGCAGTTCTGTGGCACCCCGGGATCCCGATTCCTCTCGCGACCGACTTAGCGATGTACGTATATAAAGAATAAATAATAACTTTCTCACTTTTTAAACTACTAGTATACCTACGCCCTACGATTCGAAAGCTTTATTCGTGTCTATGTTATATGTACAGTGTACACCTTCGAAGAACACTTCGATGGACCAACGTTGGTTTGTAATTTATTCCGTTTCGTAATCTGTCTCCTTGTGACCCCTCCAAATTGTAAATCAAGTTAGGGTGCATGATAAAACAATTCTCCCGATGTTGTGATATTTTTTTTAGTTATTTTCTAATTGTGTTTTTCTGTTGCATTCGCTACTTTTTTCCAGTCAAAAATGTTATTAGGCTAAAAACCAAAAACCTACGCAGCGGTTTTTCGCTAAAATTTATTAGATTTTCTGTTGTTAATTGGATAATGAATGTGAAAAAGCGGCTAAGTTAAGTTCTCCTTAGATATTCCAATCCACTCACATCTTCGCTTTCTTGTTCTCCCAACAGGCCAGTAGCCGCTGTAGTTCCGGAAAAGGCTATATCGTGAGTATACCACTGTTTTCCTTGTCTTGTACAATCTTTCTTCATCTGATCCCACCTCTCGTGCTTGATCACTTCGCTTTTTAACATATTATTGTGCACTGCATACTGGGCATGCCGTTTTTCCTTATTATTTTCCGCTGGTAAGTCAATGTCCATCCCTAACCTATTTTAATGGTACGTAGTTTGTAATAATTTCTTATATAACTTTGAAAGGTATAGGTAATATTATCTTAAGAGCTCCTAAATTCTGCACTGCAATATAGGTATAGATACGAGTAAGTAGGCCGTGAACACGGAAATGACGATACGGTAAATAACGGAGAAGTTCGGGAATAATAAGGCATTGATATTCGCAATAAAACAATTCGTGAACGTCATTAAAAGAGTTGTTCAAAGGTGAAAGCAATAATTTTCGATTACTGTGTGCAAATTTACTCCGATCACGCAACACCTAGTCCCTGTTCGATATTCGGCGCGTATAGCACCTAAATCACGAGATTTGTCGAGGCGGTGCCGTTTCGTACTATATAACTTTACCTGCGCCCTGAATACTTCATGGCACCCGTATTTATTTGAAATTGTAATATCTCAGTCTGATCCTCCATGTTTTTCTCAGCGCTCTGTAAATATTGTACAATATATTTGCCGGTAACTAGAATGAAAATCATATTTCGTTAGGCTTACCATAATAATATGAAATAAATAAATATTTACTGTATGTCGTGTATTTATATTTTGATTGGATAATATTGTGATTCATTTATGAAGTTTTCAATCTTTTTTTTTTTCAAATGAAGCAGCAGCTAGGGAAACTAGCTCTCTGGTTCTTGATAACGTAATGTACCAAATATCTATTTAAACATGTTTTTCTTTATCTCTACTTGCAGACATTGCTTGTTTTGTATTACAGCAAATCCGGTTTAGGCTCTTTCCATACATGCACAGAAAATCATGCTTCAACTCCGTAATAAAAATGTCATATTCAAATGAATTATTATTATCCTTATAAAAGCACTCTACATCAATTCCGAATTGATTTGTTTTAGGTATCATTAGTTTAAATATAATTAATTCTCACGGCAATGATAATAATTTTGATGGTTAATTCTATGATAATGTATTACTAGATGTATCGGAATATGCAAATGAGTAGACATTGATTATCACACAGAGGTAGGCGTCGCTTAATCCCGCCTCGGATGACGAGTAATTAATGTTGATCTATGAGTCACGAACACGTTACAAATTGTTTGTTAAATTAGTTATGTACATTGTACACGCATGTTTTGCTTTAATAAAACAATATATGAACATGACGACTTTTTTTGAATTATTGCCGATCACTTTATTGGACACTACATTCTCATACAGATTCTCAACAAAGAATATTGTAAAATAAGAGTTGGTCGTATTAGGTATCCCGTTCATTAAATGTATTCTTATATTATTACCTTGATAGTTCTTGTTAACTTCAATTCAAGTTTATAGTTGTAATGTATAATTTTTTTTTTAATTTATGAGTTAGGTATTACTGACAGATGAGATCAAGAGATAATTATCTAATTCTCTCTAATAATTATGATTACTTATCATTTAGGCGGAGTAGTAGTCTAAAAAGTCGCCATGTCGCCACAATATCTAATTTACTAATGCATGTCGATTTGTGGTGCAATTTTCACTAAGTAATTCTTGTTTTTTTTTTACAGTGTGATAGTGAAGGCGACGACGATAAGGCAAGTACCCCTAGTAGTAGTAGTAGTATATTTTATTCCCCTAACATTAAGAACGCTCTTCAACAATATACAGATACGCGAAATTTAATTAAAGCCTTCTAAACTTGCCTACGAAACTGGAAAAGTTGAAACAGCGTCGCAAATAAATGTCCGTGTAATGTAAGTGGCGAAGTTGCTCGTTCCCAGTTTATTACACGAACGACACAGTGATTAATCTCACGGGAGGAGACGCCTCGAGCACCTGTTTACAAATTGTTTTAGTCTTCATCCAATCTTCTAATTGAATTTCGACAAGAAGAAAATATTTGACAATAAATTTCAAATGCCAGAGCTGAAACCGTCCAACTCAAGAATTGAGTTGTTTTACTTTAATTGTAGAATATTTACAGTAGAGTAAGTCTTCGAGTATATAGAAGAGCCTATAGCTGGTCAAACTCCAATGCTCTGCGCTTTGCCACGGCGACCGAACAAAAGACTATCGATTTACGATACTATGTCCTACATTGTCAAGTAGTTCTGGCGCAGTCGCAAAGTAGCTGTAATTAATCACATTAGGCGTTTTGCATCCACTTTATGAAAATGAGAGTGTACAGTAATTAAGTACTGAAATAACTATTTGTTACGCCTTTTAAAAAAGAGATTTATTTTATTTTATAAAAGAGATCGGCCGTCGTTTGAGGGAAAGAAGCTGCGACCCACGTTCTGGTTCCTACTTGGTCCAAAGGTTATCCATCGCCATTCAGCGCGGCAATGCTGCAAGTTTGATGGGTACCTTTGGCCCAAGGGCAACCAGGGGTGGTCTTTTGATTAGGGTTTTATTTTTATTTTTTGTTAGTAGATATTTAAGGGTTTATTTTATATTTTGTTTTTTTAAGTTTGCAGTTTTTAAATTCCAATCATTACATATTTATAACTTATTTGCTAGTAAATGGTACTTGTAGACTCTTGGTGAGTTCTCGGGTGCGCTTTGTGCGCGCGCTGTACCTACAGTGTTAGAGCTTTAACTAACTCGTCAACAGGTTGTGAAATGCGAGTTAAAAGCGGTTGAGTAGTAGGGAGCGCTTTGCCGTGTCGACGCAGCAAAGGGCGCTGATTAGGCGCCGCCGCTCTGTTCCGTAATTACAAGATTGGCGCAGTTGCGAGGTGCCAGTAATTAAGTACGTTATATTACGTTTTGCGTTCGCTCTAATGTATGACTGAAAATCCTCGGCTCTATTTCATTCATTGCCGTGAAATATGTTTCTGCGAATGTTGCTACAAAATTACTCGATGCCAGTGGCAGTAAATTCAAACCGTGTTTAATGGGCCTCAGAAAAAACAAACCGAAAGCATTGCATGTTTGCAGGGATTTATTAATGTCCAAATGCTTTCTGAAAACGAAATTCATTAGGTTGTTCGTTCAAATAGGCTGTGGTTTTGGCCCTTTTTTTCTAATGGCTACTAAAAGTTTAAATTATTCAGGAACTCGTTTACTAAAATAAATTATTTTTCCTTTCTTTCTTCCCTCATAAAAACAATGTAAAATGAACAAGTACAAAATATAGGTACCTAGTTACTAAACAAAGCATTCAGGTCTTGTTTTGAAACATGGAGGTGGGCTTAATCACGAACCCTTTGTAATTGCGACTGAACCGCGTCCCCTTTTAATCCAATTATGTATGTATGCATGCTTCATTGCAACCACGCTCCTAAATCTTATGACGCGGAGAATATGCTACTCAAATAATAATTGTTGTTAGACAAGGATTACACTTGTAAGTTTTATACACGTAAGTCGTTCACAGGAGTAACTTACCAAATGTACGTACCAAATCTTGTAGGTCGCGTATCGTATGCAAATGTTAGTTACGTACGCTACTTGCGTAATACCTTGCAAGTGTGGCCTGGCCTTACGTAAGTTCATTCCGTAATTTAACTCAATATACCGTAAATACATAATATTTTCTTTACCTTTCGCTTTAATATTAACTACTAAGATGATCCATATTATTGATTTGAATTTTTTGTAAAAAGTTAGATATGATTGTGTTTTCATCATATCGACCTAATACTGCTTCATTAGTTTAAGTGGGTAGATAATTAGAAAATCTTGATGATTGATTAAATCCCAAAGGCTTGAAGGAAGACATTATTTGCAGGCGACAATTATTCTACCACAATATTACTTTTTTTTTTTGTGTCGTATCCATTATCTCTTTCTGCTATTACTCTTATTATCCCTACTTAACTTTACTAAAAGTGATTAAATGAATTTATACTAATAGGAATTATAATGATGTGAAAGTGTGTCTGTCTGTATGTCTGTCTGCTACGCTTTTACGATCTATCTGTCTATCTATTTTCAACCGATTTTGAGAAGTATGGAGATAGGTTGCATCTCGGGGAAGGATATACTACTTTTTATCCCGGGGAATTGAAGAGTTCCCGCGGGAACCAAATAACCTTAATCTACGTTTCCTTACGTTTAATTTTAGGAATGTATTCAAAAGACAAAACTACTCGTACCTACTACTTAATATACTTATTAGAATGGTTAATTTATATCTGTAGATATAAATACTGGAGTGCAATTCTCTAAGTAGCCTTTCAAATCTCAAAGGCTTTATTTATTACTCCGATAGAATCTCAAACGACAATTCTATTCCAAATTCCAACTTAAACGCGTCCCTTTTAATCTAATTATGCCTAACCGCTCCGCTGCCCTTTAACAGCCCATCCTGTATTATAATTCTCTTGTGTCGATTGAGCTTGATAAATAAATGTTTTATCTGTGCAAACGAAGATATCTGGTATTAAATCTGGAAGATTATTCTGCGATTCTAATTTCATGTAAACAAAGGTTGATAGTTCACATAGTTATTTCGATTTCTCCTTAATCGACACTACGAAGGTAAACTGACGGACTGACATACGTAATATTTTATAATATTAGCCCAGTCTAAGGAGGTTTATACATTAACACCTTCTTTCTGTGATTAGGATGAATGATCTCATACACTTTAACCGCTGCACCGAAATACCCGAACCTTGCGTTCCAATTAACTAACACCATAGCAAGCAGAATTATTATCTATTCCTATAGAGGAATTCCGTTATTCAATACCTATAGAGTCTCCTGACATTGGTATCACCTTTCATTCTAAGGTTTTTGTAGATAAAAATAGTTTCTTATCAAATAGGTAGGTACTCTTTAGGTACTTCAGTTTCACATAGATATTTCATTCAATTACATACTTACGTTATAGGCTATTCAAATTCCAAACACTTCAGTGTGATAACATTGTTCACAAGCATTCTTAAGTCTCATTGAAAGTGATTGCTCCGATGTCCATAAATCCACGCACTCAGCTCATATTATTTGCACGTCGACGTTTCTATATAGCCTTTTCCAATAGTTGGTTTTTAAATGAAATACTAGTCACGAGTCAAATTATTACGTGAACCATTCAAATCCCAGCATTACATTGATAGCATTGTTTGTACGCGGCAATCTTGCCGCAATTGCGTCCCTTTTAATCCAATTTTTCCTGACCTTTCCCATAAAAATCTACCCTATATCGACTTGGCGTGAATAAAAAACGCTAAATATGCACATGTTATATATGTCACCGTAACATTGTAAAAACCGCTAGATTGTAATCTAACTAGTGATATTGTAAACTGTCGACAGATTGTGAACCTTAGAATATTTTAAATCTACTTATAGTTTCTAAAAATACTCAATGGATATCGCAATTTAACTGACTTAAATAACCAGCTTTGTAATAAAAACTATTGACGTGAAGTTGTTTCTGCAATTCCGTTTCTCAGAATAATTTTGTTGAAGAAAGTTTCTTGCGAAACAATTTTGATTGGAGAATTCTGGTCAAATAATAAGTGGCCCTTTTTTAACTTTGCTGGAATAATATTTTGTAAACGTTATTCAAACGTGAGAATATCTTTAACTATTTTCAAATATTTTCGATTTAATCTCGAAAAAGTTCTGTAATGTTAGTACTTAAGTATTGTATTAATTGGTTATAGTCTAGGGCTAGGCAATAAAGCTAGTGGACCCTAAGTAAGGTTTTTATGCTATACCTAATTGTTAAAGCATGAAGGTACATTATCGCGTAAACGCAGTTTAGGTTAGATAGTAAAATCGGTTTAACTATCGATGTTCTGCATGATTATTTATTATTTTAAAAAGAAATCGAGAAAATATTCAATCATAAATATTAAGTTTTAGGTATTTAAATACCTAACTTCCGCATGGATTTTTTTGTATACGTTTTGGTTTATACCATACTACAACCCTGCTAAATTTCAACGACTGTTTCGGGTCAACGGGTCTCCATACAACGAACCGCCTAGACCAGTCATGTCAAACATACGGCCCGCGGGCCGTATGCGGCCCTCGGACTATTATGATACGGCCCGCGGCCAGAATCCAGATCTCATAATTTTTATTCGATAGGCAATATTAAAAGTTATTAGCGAGAAACTGTGTGCCGCGCAGTGCGCTGGACGGTCAAGGGACGGCTAACTGACACATCTGGCAACCAGATGTGTCAGGTAGCTAACCTTTTTCCTTCCGCACAGCAGTGGTGCTCGGCTTGTGCAACTACATACAGCCGTAGATCGAGCAGTCAAGTCGCATTTTTAAATTACTTATTATTGTTTGTTGTTATTGTTTTTGGCATGATGTCGCAAAAACGTAAAATTGACAGTGAGTGCAGAGTTTTTCACTCAAAATGGGAAATGGCGTATTTTTTCATGGAGTGGAAAGGTAAACCACTTTGCTTAATTTGTAACCAAACAATTGCAGTTTGTAAGGAATTTAATTTAAAGAGACATTATGACACGAATCATAAAGTAAAATTTCATTGTCATACCGATAAGACAAAAATGGAAAAACTATCATCTTTAAAATCTAAACTTCAAAGCCAACAGTCAATGTTTACTAAAGCTAAAACTGAAAGTGAAGACGTCTTAAAATCTAGCTGGAATCTACACTAGAAATCGCCAAGCGTACAAAACCTTTCACTGATGGTGATTTTATTAAAGAGTGTATGTTGAAAGTAGCTGAAATATTATTCCCATGTCAAAAATCAATGATACAAAACATACCGCTGTCGAGAAACACTGTTGCTTCAAGAATAGTAGACTTATCACAGAATTTAGACTGCCAATTAAAGGAAAAAATCAAAGAATTTACGTATTTTTCGCTAGCTGTATATATATTGGAGGAGTATTGTCAACTTTTGCTCAATCTCAGCACAGAATTTAACGGTTGTTTTGAAGATTTTCGTAAAATGAATACGTTGGAATTACCTCTATTCAACAACCCATTCACTTTTGAAGTTGCACAGGCACCAATTAATTTTCAAATGGAATTAATAGATCTCCAATGTGACTGTGTTTTAAGGGACAAATTTAAAGAGGTAAATATTACCTCATTTTACACACAGTACCACAAGAGTTTGGATAACTATCCAAATATAAAAAAGCATGCAGCACGAATTCTGTGCATGTTCGGTAGTTCCTATTTATGCGAGCAGATGTTTTCTATGATGAAAATTAATAAAAACAAACATCGCTCAAGGATTAGTGATGAACATCTCCAGTCTATTCTTAAAATCACAACCTCGAATATGACACCCAATATTAGTGAAATTATTAAGAACAAGAGTAAGTTATAGATTAACGTTAGGTTAATTATCGCTAGTAATGAAACATTATGTGCTTGAGTAAATAAATATATTACCAATTAAGTATGTGTTTGGTTATTTTCAATTCCATTTTTTATGTAGGTCACATCTACAAAGGCAATCGTAAAGGTACGCCAGAAGACATTTGCTAGCCATGCCCTAGCCTATACATAAAAAAATGCGTCTGGCCCGCTAACGAACCTTAATTTATGCAAATGGCACTTCACGAATTTGAGCTTGACACCCCTGGCCTAGACTATTATGAAATCGCGATTATGCGTTAGCTCGACTGCTATCTAAAGTTGTGCCAGCTAGTTGTTGTTAATACTTAAATTTGGGCGGATTAAATTTCGATTATCCTTCTTGACATATCATCATTAATTACACAGATAAGCTATCGAAATTATAACACAAACGATTACACCTAAGTGCAGAAAAATTTTATGGCTACAAGATTTACACAAAATGACAATCTAATTGAAACAATCGGTGGACTTGATCTGTAAGATATACGTCCTTTATGCAATTTTATTGTTATCATACTTCTTTATATCTTGCGGTAATTTAATAACAAGATAAAGAGTTTTACAGTAGATATCTATATTATTTATTTACTGAAAAAACGTCCATTGGTGTTAAGTGATTACCCGCCGATAGATAATGTAGAAAATGTATGTCACTACTAAAAATTATGCTTCGCGTTATAATTAATTCATATGACATTTAGTTTTAGTGGTTGTGTCGACTTCCTTAGTTATAATTTTCGTACAAGTTTTTACTTTCAATCAATTCGACTTTTACTTGTCATTAATATTACATTACTGCCACGCCGGTAAGAAAGCAATTCACGGCTGAGTAATATTGGAAGGACGAGGCGAAACCAAGGACTTCTCATGTGATTTAAAAAGGACGAGGTCGTGAATTGCTATTTTGGCCGAGACATGTATAGTACTTTTCTCTAATTTGCGAGGAAGCAATAAACATAATTTGTTAAGAAAGCTTTTCTGCGCGATTATACGCTGATAAATGGCATTGATTCTTCTTAACTCACGCTAAAAAGGCGCTAAAACTTTGTGTTGTATGGAAATGATCGGATTTCCTATTCCAGAAAAGAACGTGTTGTTATTTTAAAATAATGAATCCATTTCCGAGCAAGTAGGAGAAAGCCTTCTCTATTGTTACTTCTCGCTGTATCAAAATGTCGTTCATTGATAAGATATTAATGTTCAAATAAAATGTCATAAAGATCGGCAGTCAATAGGTAAAGATTGATAATATAATCGAAAGTTGAGTGGCACAATAATGCCCGTAAATAGATATCGAAGGAGAAAATCAGTGTTGGCTCCAGTGTTGTGACCGTGTCGATTAATTTAATTATCCCGGGAGAGGTTGACTGTAGTAGAATCGCTTTGGCCTCGAGTTGCTCAGGGCCGAAGTGTAAGATAGCTTTCACATAAATCAAGGAGATAAATGTATTACTTAACGGAACTTTCTACTATACGATTCTGGCCAGTTCTAAGAAAATGCAATTATCTATTTAGAAATTGTGCTTGGGAATTTGAAGATAAATATTTACCGATCAACAACTTTTTGTCTTCTTCGTTTATTATGTTATGTACATGGGTTGCAAACACAACTGACACGCCACATTAAAAATACGTTAATGAATTTATAATACTATTGAAGAAATCTTAACTCAAATGTTGTAACAACTGTTCAAAGTTTTTACTCATTCGGATGCGCGATCGAATAGGTAAAATAATATTAATATAATACAGAAAAATAATTTTAATTTTATTATACTTACTTAAAATATTTATTTTTATCAACCACTGGTTCGGATTTCTCACATAAATTATCGTAAATTAATTTAAATTTTATTGATGTCTTTTTAAATGTTACGTCGTCATCCGTCCATGTTTTATCGCAATATCTTGAAAATGTAGAGATATAGATGGCAAAAACCCTAATAGCGTGTTAAAGCTTGATATACACGAAGAACATAAAAACGTTGCATGTGCTCATGTGCTTCATAAAGTAGGACGATTTATGGCAACAAGAGCACAAGTTGCAGATCATGCCACATGCAAAAGAATCTGATCTGTAGTATCTTCTTACTTAGAACAATACTTACAAAGGGAAATAACGTCAAAACGGTCACGAAGTAATGTTAATGTGCTCGTGACCGTAGTGATATTGTCTTGATCGCAAAATAGAAAAAGAAATGTGGCCAATGTATTGATTTTGTTTTTGTAAATTTAAGACACTTCGTCTAAATTGTGCATAATATCTTGATATCTAGACTGTTATGTATTTGGATTAGATGATGGTATTTCGATAAATATTATAGTAAATCATTTAATGAAGTCTTATTGTGTATTTAAAAGGCTCAAGAAAAACTAAAAATTCTACAGTTTTAAAATGGGGAGGTGGGAGAGTATGGGTACAATTGGAAATCGTAAGCGATACCCCAATGGCAGTATAAATCTCGGTCATCTATTAGCGGAAAACGAGCTGAATACCTTCCGGACCCTCATAATTGAACATTTCGTTTTATCCAGTAATCTTATTTTCAAGTGGTCGGTTCTTGTGCCCGGTTTATGCGATGAGTCCCAAGCGAGGTAGCATTTATAGTGCTGGGCTACACTTACCCGGAGTGCGCCACTAACTCGATCCGATTCAGCTTGGGCTATTTACACTCCGGCTTCAATTATGCTTCCACTTTGATATGCAAATCCGTTCGCGTTTGGGTAATTACGTAGACGCTTTCCAGGTTCCGTTGCAAACGTCAGTTTGAGCTTAACATTAATTTATTTGACTTGCCGGAGCCACGCTTGTGACGGGTCATACACTTTAGTATGTGGTCTCGAATGGAATTTGCGTTCATTATGATGATAACGAGATGTGTGAATTGTAAATTTGTGAACGTACGACCGTGACTGTGTAACGTTTGGCAATGTGTTTATTGCTTTTATTAGGCAATAATATTGACATTGTATCTTGTGTCTTTATATACCTCATTGGGGAATATTTTTTCTCCATTCTATATTTGGATTTTTACATCATTCATATTTCAGATATGATATTTTAGCACATTATTTAAGGTATTTTAATTTTGACAATATTTTTGAGGGAAATTAGATCGTTCGTTTTTCGTTACAGAACTCATCATATTAACATGTTCTCATGTCTCGTATTGTATTAATTATTATATATACTAGTGGGCCCAGCAGACATTGTCCTGCCCAGAATTTAGAGCCCGATTGCACCGCCACCTACCGTGTCCAATTGTAAATATCCCGGGACCTACTCAAACGCACAAAAATTTCCATCACAATCGGTCCAGCCGTTCTGAAGTGATGCGCTTACATAAATTCGGCAATTGATTTTTATTAATAGTAAAGATATATTCTTAAGAAAATCATAAACAAAAAATAAAGTAACCTCTATGTACTTGCCAGGTTATACCTAATACCTATATACCATTCTCATTCCCAGGTACCGTAGTGGACCATTCCACCCTTCCCCATAGTTGTAAATTGCTTGAGCAAACTAGCTGCGCTGAGAGTTAGCTCGGTTATTAGCTTAGCAGATGAGACTCGGCAACTTGTAATGAACGCCAGTCTAACAAACAATCCACTGGGAATTTGCGATCTATCCGTAACAATGCAATTTTATTACTATCTAGTACCTACGACTTGTACTTCGCCAGAATTTATTATAACTTCTGATCATATCCCTTATAATGAACCATGTTTTATTAGATTTCTATTTGGTTCAAATGAGGTTGTTTCTACTAAATCTTGTTAACAAGTCCTATGCACTCCAAAGAGGGAACGGCAATGAGACATTAACTAATACCGCGGTTTATAAACGTTGACCCAGATCGGGTATTAGTATTACCCAGTTAGCAGACAAAAAATAAAGAAATCTTTAGTAGTACTAATGAATGTAAGCTCTGTTAAAATCTAATGCATAATAATAATCCTATGTACAGTTTGTAATAACCCTCTGCCTGTACCTAGATACGATTAAGTATTCTGTACCTCTAGCTACAGAAATCTTTGTAAAATCTGGTAGCCTGTCATGGCATATAGTTATTTAAGCAGGTTATTATTTCGTTCGAATAAGATATTTTATAAACCCAGTAACTATCAGGAAACTTGCCCACGCAGTTAACTTGATACTGTTTTAATAGAAACAGGGATAACAAGGAAATAGGCGTCGCTACGCTCGCGTAACTTATCCAAAGTTATAACTAATAGCTAGACGGCAGAGTAAATTTAATCTCGACCACAACTTTGTCTTGTCCGATTTTCAGACTTGTTTAATAGATATAACTGGAATGTATTCCAGTTTACTCTTATATAATGTACCTACTTGCTTTTGAGTAATGCACTAACGGAAAGAGTTTTTATTAGACAACCAGCTGATGCCCGCGACTTCGTTCACGTGGATTGAGGTTTTTCGGTTCGCGGGAACTCCTTCATTTTCCGGGCTATGTGCTATTCCTGACTATAATCTATCTCTGTGCCAAATTTAATCCAGATCCGTTCAGCCGTTCTGGTGTGATTGAGTAACAAACATACATCCATCCAAACTTTCGCATTTATTATATTAGTATAGTATAAATGCGAAAAAGTAGGTATAGCTGATAAAGGATTGCTTGTATATTATAATAATTTTCAGAACACGACATTTTTTGTAAGCATGAGGATTCAAGAATTTATTTTTTGGATTAATTGACTCTGAAATAAAAATCCCATTTCAAATTCCGTGCGCCAAAAATCAAGTTAGCAGTCGACCAGATGTCGGAACAGGTAGACTGCAGGTCTGATTTATAAATGGAGATAAAAAATTAACAATGCGCTTGAAATAAGAACTACCAACATGACTGATATCAATTAAAAGATCGGTATCGAAAGAGCGGCGCTTGTATGGAAACAATTTAACTCTCTGAATAGCGTTGATGTAGAATTTTAGTAATGCTGAACAGGTATGTAAAGAGTTATCATAATTATTTTGTTACCAGTTACTAAGCTAGTGTCAGCGCCTTTGTCAAGGTTGATTTAATCAGTTTTTTAAATCGTGTAGATACCCTTTGTTTTCCAATTATTATTTGTTTTTTTATTATTATTAAATTCAGTCCAATATTGTGAGTCGATTCAATTTTATTTATTAGTTTAGCTTTGATTGATCATAAGTAAGTACCTAGGTATAGCTCGCGTGCGAGTTGAATGCAGAGCTTATGTATGGTGACACATACATAAGCTCTGCATTCAACTCGCTCGCGTACTATACCTACTAAGTATCTTTTTTTGGACCATTTGGTTATAGATAATGTAGGTATGTTTTCTATTTAAAATGATCACGTGACCTTGTAAGCATATACTTATACTTACTCTTAATTGGTTAGCTGCTGATGAATATCATACTATTACTAATATTATAATGTGCGAAAGTGTGTTAGTTTGTCCGTCAATCACACCGTAACAGAGCAACAGATCGACGTGATTTTTTGTATGGGCATAGGTTAGGACCTTTAGATACATAGGCTACCTTTTATTCCGGAAAATTTAGGAGTTCCTGTGGGAATCAAAAAACTTATTCCAAGCGGACAAAGTTGCGGGCATCAGCTAGTAAAAAAAAATGAATTAAAGACCATACGTTACCATTACCCTGCCTGAATCATGAATCAGGTATATCACTTCTACTCGATTAGCGCGGGCGGTACGAGGTGAACACAATCTGGGGCATTAACCAGAACATGAATACCGATAGAATGCCGCCATCAATTCTCCTTTCATATGCTACGTGTTGTGATGCTCATATTATATTCTTATTCGGCTATGTACATATGAGAGGCAATGTATCATCGGAATAACGCGAGGGAACCAGGTCGAAATTCGGTCAACTTATTTAACATTAACAAACAATGAGTGTTATTTTATTTTCGTAAGTATAAAATATCCACCTGATTTATAGCTAGTTATATACCTTTATACCTACAATCTATTGTACAAAAAAACTTCAGGCAGATGTGCAATTTTCACTGAATATTTTTAATAAACCACACAGACCGTAGTTCTAATAGCCCATTGCATTGTCCCAACAATCAATATAGATGTTATCAATTTTCCATGAATATCTTCAAGTAGATCTTTGAAAGAATGTTTTTTTGGTTAATACCAGGAATAATGTCAGGTTACCGGTTTTAAGCCATTTATCTATTGCATAAGCTCAATATCCCCTGTATCCCATAATGAAGCGATTTAGCTATCCGGTACAATGCTGTGCAGAAACCTACTAGGGGTATGGGTTTAATATAACTGCCATACCCCTAACAGGTTAGCCCACTATCATCTTAGATTGCATCATCACTAACCATCAAGTGAGAATGCAAACAAGGGCAAAAAAAACTGGAGCAATTTGTACTGCATCCTGAAGCCGTCACTTCTACTAGTTCTATCAGTGTAAAAATACCATGTGTATTAATCGAGGCCTCAACCGTTTTAAATTTCGTAATATAAACTATTACGAAATTTAAAACGGTTTCTTTTGGCAAAAATACTCAAACATATTACAAACAAATTCCTTTGTTCTTTTATTCCAATAATTTTTTTTATTTGTAATAAGCCTACCTAATATTGTACTTACACACTTTTTTCAATCTCATGAAACAACATTGAACAACTTTATTTCATTATTCATAACGAAATTGCCGTGTATTTTAACCATAAATTAAAGTGAAAATAAAATAAACCGGCAATTTTCAAGTGAAATCGCTCCGAAAGAAATATTTCCCAACGCTGCACTAGCGGGCGCCTCTTGGCAGGATTTACCTTACGCAAACCTGGCTCGGTTAATTGAAAGAGCTTCTTTCATTTAGTGTAATATTTTATGGCGCGGAGTCGGCGCGGTGCGGTGGGAGCTTGTGGTTTCACTTTTCCATACAGCTCCCTCGCACAACAGCCATTTAAGATTCTTTATAATACGCAAGGCAATAAGAAAATAATTTATCATTTCTCAGAAATCAGAATATAAATTTGTTTGTAACATTATCTTAATTGGTACTTCTTCTCTTTTCGGATAACAATTTTGTTGTTCAAAAGCTATTACGTTTTCTTTTGTTCTGTTGGTTTGCGAAAATACTCACTGAATATTAATTCATTATTATGTAATCAAAAGGCTTTTAATGGAACAAGGGAGGGATAATTATTATACCTACTGTCGTTATTTGTCGGAATGTTAGTGTGTAGAACAAGCAATAAAGTAAAGTAGCGAGGGCGTGTTATAATTAGCGTTAAAGTCAGGGGTTGATTCTGCGGCTCACCGGCACGAGCCGCAATAAATCGGCCACACACTCAACCGCGTGCGCCGTGAGATAAGGGTCATCGCGGCACTATCTGCAGCTACCGGTTACATTGTTGCACAGCTAACAGCCACGTAACCCTCACACGACGGCTATCAACGTTTTACGACTTCTCGCACCTATTATGTGTAGCTAATCCCTCCTCAATCTTACATCGAGATATCTGTGAAGAGTCACAGACTCGATGCGAAACATCAAATAAATTTAGCGAATTATAATAACACTATGTACACAATATACATAACTGCGTGATTAACATAATGTTTCTGAAATGTTCCACTTTTGTCTTGTAAACGAGCATAAAGTGAAAGAACAAATTGCGAGTTTCCCCAGTATTTTCCTCGCTCGGAAAAATATATGTTTTATTAAAGCTCGGCATTTCCGAGAGCGAGGCAACCCTCCGGGCTGGGGGTGGATGGGTGGTCGGCACGATGGAAAGGAGGGGGGTCGGCGGCGCGCCAGTGTATAACAGACAGTGGAAGGATATAAAACATATTTACGCGCCTATAAAGTACTGTCGTACGTTCGCTCTCCACCATTTTCTTTGTTCCTCGCGAGCAGCCAATGATAATGCTTTCTCTTCGACTTATTTTGTTCCCATCTTATCTGGCTTCTCTTCACCACTTTTATTTATAACCAAAGTGCGAAACAAATTAATTTATACTTTATAGCGTTAAAACTATATACTGCTGGGATATCTGAAAAAAATGTAAACTCTCAGCTTATTTCTAGAACAGTGTTTCTGGTTTCTTGCTACTCAAATCTCATTCCTTAAGCAGCAACCCTCTAAAAAGTTAAGCTGAGTAACCCAATATACCTAACTCACACATTTATAATAATAGCTTACAAGTAAGTAAGCGATTCTGTCATATTAAAGTCGGCGAACAGAAAAAGGAGCTCACTTGACTCTATTCAGAGTGTCTAAAAGCCGGAGCGTTGACAGCAAAGCGAGGAGCGTCTTAATCTTGTGCGACAGTACCGCTCAGAGCTGAAACCCCTTGCGTAGGTGAGAGGGTGTAATAACAAGTCTTTTCCACCCCCACTCACTCCTTCACGGTCCACAGGCTTACCCGCTTGCAAACTTCGAAGATCCGTATTATCGTCGTGCTAACCAGGTCGACACGAGTAAGGCCTAACTTGCGAACATTTTGATTCATCTTTTTTAGACTCCTTTTTACTGCATACGTTAGACACTTACTTAATTAATTATTTTTATTAATGTCTAGTACCACCATTAATCTCCAACTGACCGTTAAATACCAGTTAGAAAAAGTGGTTCATGAATAGATTTGCGATGATAATTATTTATGTTTTTTTAAAGATCCCGTTGGAATTTCTCAGAATCCTTTCTTAATGCGGCCCGTTGAGGGCTCACCTTAATTTCAATTCTCTCTCCGCCGGCTTAGAATGTGCTTAGTCTGTCACTCACTCATTCACGATCCACGGAACTATTTTATATTTATTAGTGGTAAACTATCATATAATAAACAAATGATAAATCCTTCTTTTATGTTTATTGATATCATGAACCAATAATAATCGATGAGCTAGTGATAACAATAG
Source organism: Erebia aethiops (assembly GCA_923060345.2). Lineage (NCBI taxonomy): Eukaryota > Metazoa > Arthropoda > Insecta > Lepidoptera > Nymphalidae > Erebia > Erebia aethiops. Next base: position 9,047,509 of record OV281083.1, on the reverse strand, counting down.
TGATGAGTTAATAATACTGCAATGCCCCGCAGTCAGTCGCACAATACCTACACGTTTCAGATGTAAGCCAGCAGATTGCAGCTGTGGTTAAAGGCTGTTTGTAGTCAAAGCACGTTGACATGCGTTTATCAGAGCGAGAGCTCACGCCGCAGCCGGGCGCTGTGACAAACGGAATCGCAAAGCGCCGAGAGAGCTGCTGATCCGACGAGATATCTCGACCTCAGCGTCGAGTGTTAACACTCGCCCGCCTACGGATAATTACGCTCCTTTGACGAACCATCTTTTTTTCATGGCATGTGAAAATGGCTACTGTGGTTTCAGATTTGAAATTTTCAGATTACTTCAAAAGCCTACTAAAGTTTAATGATACCTTTGAGAATAGATTATATGCCTCTGCATCTAAAGCTCTTAGAGTCAGAATCTTTAATAAGAAATCAATTATAAGCAGGTTACTTTGTAAATAACCCAAAGACCGTACTGCATAGAATAGTTTGTAAAGTAAACTCTTCACGAGATCTACATAATGACTATAAATATTTTATTCACTTATATGGCAGTCCTGGTAAAATTCAACGAATGGTTACATAAAGAAGTTGTAGATATTTTCTTCATTAACTAGCTATTTTCGATAAACATTTTTAACGAAAATAAAAAATTGGCAGTCATAGGGACTGCCGATAGAAGTGAAAATGAATAATTTAATTTTTTTTTATTTAACAAAAAAAAATTCAAATATAAACCTTAAAACTGAGGCATTAAAGTTTAATTACGAATGTACTATATTTATACTTAAGACCTTTTGTCTTAAGAAGAACGGTGTCGGTCTCGCGTTTCCACATTTTTACCCCCTACCAAAAAGTGCTTAACACGCCTTAAGAAGTTTTCACTTCAATAAAAGCATTGCCGTGTCAATGGGATATCAGTTTCATCACTAACACTAAGCACGTAAAGTACACAGAAAAGCTGAACCGCCATTCTCACATCAGCATGTGACTTGTGAGCGATTACGGCCGGGCCGCAATTATCCCACCACAAAGTTCGCCGTAATGCTTTAAATACGGACACGAACGGGCTCGCCGCGATTCACATAACGCTCCTAATTTATTCTAGCCCAAACAATTTACAATAGGCTGCCCATATTAGGTCCCGGTTAGCGAGGATAGTCCTCGTTACCGGCCCCCGGCTACGGGCTACTTGAAATATAGCCCTGGACAGCTGTGATCTATTTGATAGACTCTTTTGCCAATGGTTGTTCAGATTAGCTTCTTTGTTAAATTTGGGTAGCTATCTTATCCAAATTGAGATTCAATTGTTTGCTACATTGAAGAGTAAGAGAGATCATAGATATTATGGGCAAGCAAACTAACAGTCTGGATTTAATTTAGCCTTGCTTTGGTGTATTCGTTTCTAATATTGCGAATATTGCTGAAATAATTAATTATTTCTACGACCTGCCTCTATGCTCTTACGAGTTCTGTTCCTGACGCGCTGTCCATCTAAACTGTGTGCATGTGCCGATTGTAATATAGTATGGGATGTAGGTATATACTATACGAACGACTTCTCAATACTGATGCTGCAACAGCACATAAATGATATATTGATTAATTGAATTTTAATACGGTGACTCAAAAGAAAAAGAATGGTTATGTTTATTTATTTGATAAAACTTTCTACTATTATGGCAATTAAAAAAGTCTAAATGTTCCAAATAATGGTACGCCTTCGTTAAGGTATCTTCGTAGACTCTATCTACCTACATTCCCTTTTGTAAAGCTATTTTGTATACCATTGTTTTCGAGATGAGTGCAAAGTTGTTCGCGATTGTTACCTTAATTAATTACTTTTGCTCGGAGCTGGATCGCTGATTTCTTTGTTTTCATTTTCAAGAGATGATCATTTTGTTTCTCTTCTCATAATAATTAATTAATAATGAAACGAATCCATAACTTCGAACTTCTTGTGTATTAAATTTAATTTGTGTTGATAAAATCAATATTATCCACATTATCTGTGGGATGGAATGAATTAGTATAACAGAATATAAATAGAAAATGTTTATAAGTTTTTGTATATTTTGGGTTTCAAAAGTAGCGCAAACATGCCATTTTTAAAAAGTTAAAATAATTGATAAAAGTTGTACTGGCTATTAAATAATAATAGATTGTTTGATTAATTGTCTAACTTCTATAGCGGTGATAGCAAAAGACAAAGTATAAGAAAACAACTTGACAAAGTGTTCCACTCAAGCAGTCTATAAATTGTACTGTTATAGTTAATCTATTAATATTACGCCAACTCGTGACAAAGACCAATTTATATATATTCTGTCTGGGGCGAAATTTCACAGAATTATTACAAAGTAATCTAAGTTAGGCGATCTGTACAGAGAGTGAGATAAGGAGGTGACAGGTGTTTAAATATACGTTGAGCCGCTTCCCGGCTCGTTGGATATTCGCCGTATTATAAGCGAGACGGATTCGTTTGAGCTTGTGGTTTTAGGATTAATTGCTCGATCCCGCCGAGAATGATACTTACATTTTGCCTTTAGACGCTTAGCTTAATGGACTAGTAGCAAGCGCTTATTCTGTTAAACACAAAAGCATTTCAATTTCGTTGTCTAGACGGTAAACAAAATGCTTTGAATTAACAAGCTTTCCTGACTGTGATGGAAAGAAAATATTTTGATTAAAATGTTCATACTTGCTGGATTTAGCGGCTCTTCATCTTTTGATTTTCCCATCATTTTGCTTGCCCAGGTCTGATTATGTTAAACTCGTATCGAATCGTGAGAAAAATCAAATATTTAAAAAGTTTTAAGTGACTTATAGTTAATCGATTTCTGCATTAAAGAGTTCCCGTGAGAACCAAAAATCCTCGATCCACGCGGATCAGCTAGTTATGAATATGACTATGACTAATCTCATATTTTATTCGAATGTGTGTAAAATATACTATAATAATTATAAATCGTATGAATAAAATGAGGGTGTTATAAATATATTCGTGACAACGGCTAAACTGTCAACTCGACGTTAATCACGCTTGAACTCGTCGCTTGCCTTTTCTTGTCAAAATAAACAAATAATCTTCTTGATTTCTTTTTAAATAATGATTGCTTTATACACTCAGTTTCAAGTCGTGTTTTACAAAATACAGCACAAAATCTAATTACTTAATATTTACCTATCTATTGACTTCAGCAATAGGTATATCTACTTATCATACATTTCATAATTTCACTTATAATCTTTACTTCTATACTAATATTATAAAGTTTGGATGGAGGGATGGATGGATGTTTGTTACTCAATCACGCCAAAACGGCTAAACGGATCTAGATTAAATTTGGCACAGAGATAGATTATAGTCTGGAATGGCCCATAGGCTACTTTTTATCCTCAATCCACGCGGACGAAGTCGTGGGCATTAGCTAGTAATTAATTCAATTTTGCATTGCTATGATACAATTTATCTTTAATCTTTAACTCACAGTATGTATGATCCTCCTCGACGTATCCGTCAACGGCGGACCAGGCTAGTGCCGGTTATGTGATCGGAGGTGACTGGCGAACCCAAATTTTGTGTTGAAGGTCCGGTTGCAGGGCGCACAATGCAACTGACCCAACGCGTTGTAGGTATAGTTGTAAGAGGGTCTTGGCTGAGTCTTTTTGTTAGTACGCCTGACGTCCAGGTCTTGAAGACGTCGTTCCTCAAAAGCAGAGATAGCCTTTTGAACAGAAGAGCGCCACTCCTGCCTCTGCCGCGCAAGTTCCTCCCACCCGTCGCTTCGTATATTACATGCGATGAGATGACGCTTAAGTACGTCCTTGTAACGTAAGAATTGACCACCAGACTTGCGTTTTCCTTCTTTAAGTTCCGAGTAGAAAACTGCTTTAGGAAGTCTGGAGTCATTCATACGTACAAGATGCCCGCACCACCTCAGCTGACACTTCATAAGCATGGCCTCTATACCGCTTAGCTTTGTTCTACGCAGTATCGCTGAGTTAGGTATTCGGTCCTGCCATTTGGTATGCAGAATTGAGCGTAAGCATCTCATGTGAAAAGTGTCTAATTTCTTTATATCTCCTTTATAGAGACACCAAGTCTCGGTTGAATAAAGCAAAATAGGTAAAATAATTGCCTTATACACAGCTATTTTTGTATTGAGCCGAAGATCGTGTGAGTCCCAAACTCTGCTGCGAAGCATGCCGAAGGATGCAGCCGCTTTTGCAATACGCGAAGAGATTTCAGATTCCAGGCGATTGTCCTCACGAATCATGCATCCAAGGTAACGGAAAGATGAGACCTCTTCAAGAGCTACACCCCCGAGAGTTATCGGTGCTGGATCTGATGCAGTACCACGCGAAGGTTGTTTTAGCACTTGAGTTTTTGATGTACTTATAGTCAGTCCAAACCTCCGACATGATTCATCCAGGCGGTTCAAAAATGATTGCAATGTATTAACATCATTAGCCAGCAAACACACGTCATCAGCATATAGAGCGTCGACGATGGTGAGCTCCTGCAACGATCTCTTAGCTCTGAAGCGAGATAGATCGAAAACGCTTTTGTCAGTTCTAACATTTAGGCATATTTGCCCTGTAAAGTCTCTATAAGAGTCTCTCAAGACAAAGGCGAAGTAAATAGAAAAGAGAGTCGGTGCTATCACACATCCTTGTTTAACGCCGCAGGTAACTGGGAATCGGTCCGTGAAGTCGTGTTCGTGCTGCACTCTGGCCATCATTCCATCATGAAACTGGCGCACTAGGGTAACGAACTTCTCGGGACAACCAGCTTTTAAAAGAACGATCCAAAGGGCAGATCTAGGCACACGGTCACTCACAGTAAAAATTAAATGGTATGACATATTATGCAGTATAGGAAGGATTGACTCTTTTTTTTTAACTACTGAGGATTTAATGCAGGGCTCTCTAATCTCTACCACAAACCGCTTCGTTCCTGGACTATTCAGTTCGCTGCTTGAACGTTATTGTTCCCTGTCACTATAAAGGCACAATTTGCCAAAAATTCAAGACTTTTAATTTTTCAACCAACTGCGGACCCACTACCGAGCACGTACTCCTTTCAGAATGAGAAGGCTTCACCTTTGAGAACATCGGACATGCACGTTTCCTCACGAATCACGATGTTTTCCTTCATCATCATAGAAAGTATATTTTAAGCAGCAATTAAATGTAATTAACCATAATCGTTCTCATGTACAAGATATTTATCGTTAGTTCTAATTCGATTAAAAATTCAGAACATGCTAAAGAGATTAATTTAACTTTTAATGGACACTCGAGCGAGTGAAACCGGTTGCCGGTCCTACGGTGGCGCGGGCTCGTGTAATATCACCAATGTACATTCTCTCGATCTCATTAAAGCGGTTTTTGTCCTCGCCTCATGTTTATCTTATTAACCGGGCCCCGTCACTACTAAATTGCATGCAATTTCTTGCAACGCCACCGTGGATCAATTACAGTAACACGTTTTTTCAAGGCGCATCTCTATCCATACAAATCATGTTCATGTTTTTGTATTCTTAGAAGATTGTTGTCCTATACATCTATTTACTTAAATACTCATGAAGCTATACTTAATTAGTACTACATAAGTGCGGTCATCATCTGTTCCGAATATTGTGTTTTGTGTTTTTAGTATTGCCGTTTAAGTTAAAAGAAATAACATAAAATAATAAACATCTATTGTTATCAGTACCTACATAGTTATCGTTTTCACATCTTGATCGCCATTCACGCCCAATGCACACCTTAACATTCCTTAATCACCATTTAGAGTAATTTGCCGCTACCTGTTATCAATTAGTGTGTACTGCAGTCGTAGCATTATTAAAACCAACGATATGTTTTTATTGCTTACTTTCCAAAGCAACTGTTTTGTTTTGCCATAAATTACCTACGAGCGAATATTGCTCGAGAAGACAGATCATTATTTTATGTGTATCCTAAAGCACTGTTCTCGGCACTTTAGCGTACGTTGTCGGATTATTCCCCTCTTTATGCCGTCGAGCTAGATGCGTCGACCACTTTGTTGTTTTATACTTTGTCTCGAAGCGACTTTATGCATCGCCTCATTGCTCTTCGCCGTTTCGCTTAGTTCTCCCTCTTTATTTTCAGCTCACGTTACTATGTAAATTTATTTTAAAACTAGAGACTCAACAGCGGGTGTTCTCCCCGAGGCGATTTGTTTACTATAATATTGCGCATAAAAGGTCTCATATTAAACATTATTTTAATATTTATACTAACAATACAGATTACTATCTCGTGTTATTGTAAGCCATTATTTTAATTCCGAATACGTTAATAGCCTGATCTGCATAAATAATTTTGATATTTACATAAAACAAATCATTATATAGATTTTATGTATAATGTCACTTTGACGTAAACATAAAACAGAGATGAAAACTGGAAATAGGTAATTTGATTATGCGGCTCGAGTTACCCATTATGACCACAATAAAATAAACTGAATTCAGCAGCGCCTAGACCCTCGACAAACGCTCCGAAACAAACTACATTTTTATACAGAGAGAACAAACAAAATGAGTTAGCGGAGCCATTGCGTCGCTTTTCTCTATATTCCACAAGAACGAGCTTGGAAATTCGCTTTAATACCTTTGTTCTACAGCGCTTTACTGCTCTCATGTACCTACCTATTGCAGAATGTTCAACTTTGTTCCACGTCCGATTATTTTTGTGATTTTCTCCCCTTTACTAACCTTTTTAAAGATAAACGAATTGCTATCACAAAATACTTTTCCAATATATTTATACGGATTCGGAATATATTTTCTTCGCCTTAGGTTTGCTTTTATATGGATCTGTTTCATATTTTATTTATAGAACAATATCTGACTAGCTATTGTTCTATAAATAAAATATCACAACGCATCACCCACAACTTCGTTTTACACGAATCCAGCTTTTAGGGAAATCCCGCGGGAACTCTTTAATTTTCTGGGATAAAAATGTATGTCTTTCCCCGGGATACAACATATCCCTGTACCAAATTTCATCAAAACCTGTTAAACAGGTGAGCCGTGAAAGCAGACAGACAGACACACTTTCGCATTTATAATATTAGTACGGAATAGTATGGATTCAGTCGTAAACAAGAGAAAGCCCGTTAGGTGATATAACTATAATAGCGTACGTATTGTAAAGAGAAAGTACTAAAGCTGGTCACAACTTCACAAGTCATCAGGTGAATTCGAGACTACTGTACCTATTCCTATTTTTTACCTACGATTTTATCCATATCAGTTTAGCCGTCCAGGCGTGATTAACAAACATCCAAAGATCTGTACAACTCTTAATTACTATAAAATAAGTGGTTTGATTTTAACAAAAACGTCAGCCCAGTAACTGAAAATCACTTGTATAGTGTTAAAGAGAGGGCCGATTACTCTCATCGTGAAATTGTGTTTAGCGGGTTTATTCATTACTCCGCGAACGCTAAGGGGGTGGATGGGAGTCAGGAGGCACCCCACCCTCGCTCTGCTCAGTTTATGGATATAACCTCGACAAAATACCCCTAAAATTGAACTGTTTTTATTACGTACTCTCTTTATCTCTTTTGGTTTGCTGTGCCCTTTATACGGTGTTATAATTTTATTAGGGAGTCTGAAGCACATTAAACAATGATTCTAATGTTTCTTCAAGTTTTGATGTGCTTTCTCGCTAAGCGTCTGCAAATAATCGTTGAATTTCTTTTGAAACTGCATTATTTTCTTTAATGTGAGCGATTTCTAATTAAGTCTAGACTGAAGTCGGCAGATATTGTGGCTTATTCTGTTGAACACAATCTCGCATATCTAATCTAAAAGAACAAGTCGAAATACATGCTATGCCTTTCATTATGTTCCCTGGTCAAAAGAATAGCATTAGATTTAAAACGATCAATTTAGTTTATGTGTACTGAACTGAATTATTCTCACTGTTAAGTATACAATAAAAAAACACCTTTTCCCAGAAGTCAGAGCCAAAATCGTAACATTGTCGGAAAATATATAGGTACAAAAGTGACTGTCATTGCATTAGCTCAAGATCGCAGCAGTTACACATTGAAATATGTTTAGATTTTTCCGTATCATTAAATGTAAACAATGGCTGCATATCAAATAGTTTGCTACAGCTATAAAACAAAGCGGCTGGCAAACGACCAAGTCGCGCAGTGCGACACGAGTGGATAGGCGCGCGATTTGCAACGCGAGCACTGCTTACAAACGTCACATCGCTATGCCGCCTCCTCTCTTTGCCTCTCATCGCCAGATTCGTACGAATTCATTCTAAATGGAGCTGCGAGTTCGCAATTACTCTCCCTTTGAGCATATGGAATGTGCTCTATATGACATTCAATTCAATTTCGGAAACAAAGCGCGCGTCGAAATTCTCATTCTCTTTGACCAGAAGCTCTTATGCAGCGGCGCTTTGTTAACGAAATAGCTCGAAGTTAATTCGCTACATGTTTGCACAACCTACAGGTAGGAGAATACGTCCCAGGCCAGGTGCTATTGCGATGTTGAACGTCAGAAGTTTTGCACTAATTGAACCTACGAAATCAAATCATATCAAAACTATTTTGATCTGTCTGGTTAAGTTGTCTGGAGAATCCATATCAAAACTTGTTCTTGTTAAAACCACAAGTATTTTCTCAATATGTGCATTAATGTGACTTAAATAAATGGAAAATTAGATATACGAGTATATACCTACGATTGCAATAATACCTAAAGTAAAACAATAGGACGTACTTGATGCGCAATTAAGTATGTGTTTCTTGGTGTACAGTAAAGAATTTTTCATTCATTCAGTGATGCGCAATTCAGAAACTTCTATAGAGCCTTTGGAAGTCGATTTATCCGTCGTTGAGTCAATCTTGTTAATTATTATATTCCTCTGCGCGGTGATTCCTAATTATAACTGATTTCTTTTATTAAGTCACTAATATTTCATTAGTGGGTTTACTTGAAGGGGTACTACCATCGCTTAAATCAGTATTATTTCAAAATGACAGTTTTTTGTCACGTTCCAAGACGTTCCCTATATAAGGATTATAATTATAAAACACGAACGTCAACAATATTATGACAATACAGATTTAAGCGATGGTAGTATGCTCCCTGGACATGACATCGGATAGTCCGATGCCTATCGGAAGCGTCATACCCGGTCACAGCGCATAGTTTGATCGACGCTGTCAAGTGCATCGGGTATAAACAGGTCAGTTGACTTGGCAACTGCCGCACGTGTTCTCGGGATTTGAACACGTCCATCTGGTTGTCGTCACGTGCTCCCTTTGCTTGTCACATTATTTTAACAAGCCTATAATAGTTATTAATATAATGCACTTTTAGACCATGCTATGTACAGCGCTACTACTCTGAAATTAAAGTTTATAAAATAGGTTATTATAGATAAAATTTTAACTATACCTGCAGTAGCATAATAATTTGGTCGCCTGTGTATTAATGAATGAGTGCAAATATTTTAAATATATAAAATCAAGTTGAAGTTCTTGCGTGTAATCAACATAAATATCAGTATTAAAAGTGTACTAGTGTCTAGTATGCTCAGAAAAAGTCTGTAGAACTGTAAATATCGTATGCACAACTTGACCTAAAGTTCATTAATTTACGGCAAACGAGGTAAGCTCGATTAGCTGAATAAATTGGGCTTGCGGCGCTCGTAATCCCGACTCAGTATACAACAGCAACAAAGGCGAAGCCAGCCGTGCACAGGAGGCTTAATGCTAACTCATTATGTATTCATATCTGTAATGAGATTGTCAGTGACCGCCCCTTCCCCTTTTTGGCCTTCTATTTGTCTCGCCACTCGTGTTTCGTCGCTATATTTACGCTCACTCACTCTTTTTGCACCCATTATCCTCTTTTTTCTCTTTTACGAGCCGCGAGGAAATTACAATTTTACGGCATTAAATTGTCAGCTTGTTAAGCTCACTTTTTATTGTTGTTACGGCGTTCATATTTTATGAAACTTGTGAAAGTAAATTTTCCAAGACTTTATTGAAAATTTCCCGACGTTGTAAAATGTTCGGTATATCTATAAACAATCTGTTATAAAAAATGGTGCCCGCATAAGCTAGCGGGAACAATATTACACTTGGGAATTTTTATTCAAAAGATATGAGATGCGGTCGAGCACTTGCAAACGGTTAGATAATGTCGGCAGATACTTGACGCAGTCGTTGAAAATTTTATGTCACCTCGCGAAGCGCGCTGCATCGTCGACTACTGCATCTCCCCGCTTCCGTAGCTCCCGCCGCTCTATCACTAAATATTTTTTAATGTTAGTGTTTTATGTCGATTAAAAGTTCTGAAGAGCTATTATTTAAATAATTGTTAGAGTTTAATAATATTCCTGCGTTCAAGTTCCGTATAGTTGCACTATTATCAAGTAAAACAAGCTACAATGCAATGTGTATTTCATTTAAAATTCCAGTTGCTGTGTTAAACGAGAAAGTAGATATTATAAAATGTTTTTATAATATCTAGCAAAATACACTCCAGCACTGTAAAGCTTTGCATTTATTTTATGTATGAAACTCTGAAAAAACAAGACTTATTTATTCGTTCAATATTGTTAGCATTGCTTTTCAAAAAAAAAAAAAATTCAAAATTCAAAATTCTTTATTTGCAGAAACATTTTTTTACATTGAGATGTCATTGAGATGATCAATATGACTTGTTGAAAGATAGCTCCGCAGAAATCCGAAGGTAAGCATCTCATTGTGTTGTTGACGCTCCCCGTATTTCCGCCCCTCCTCGGTTTCTTTGTCACAAATCCTGATTGCGACTTCTCAGTGCAGTGCGCTTAGCGCAAGCACTGCGAGCTACACAAAGGTTTGAGATTTTGAATTTAAAACCACCTCCATTTCGTGTGGTCGCTCTATTGTTGTGTAGATTCCGCAAATATTTGTCTACGAACTTTTCGCAACTTTTGTTATAACGGATTTTTGTTCCGATTGTAGAATTCAGTTCCCAATTTATATTCCGAAACTACACTAAAGTTGTGGCTCATTATAATTCTAAAAGCACGACGGCAAGTCACACGTTCATTAATATGTCTCGTGACACCTCCCCGCTGTCGCCTCGGGGAATGTCCTCATACATTTTGAAGCCACATTTTCCGCATCGCACTTTCTCCATTTAACTCGCAGCCCTATGAGATTTCGATAAACAAATTGAATATGTATATAGCGTGAAATTCCATTGTAGGATTAATTAAATGTTAAAAACCTAAAATCATGCACTCGTGAAATGTGTCTGATACGAAAATATAATTTAACAATACGCTCGCCGCAAATTGAATGAGGCTCGAAATAAATCCTGCGGTCGTTATTTGACTCCCATTTCCCCCCCAATCCCGCTGCACCCCTGTTTGCGCTGCTCACAGTTTACCCAACAAAATTATCCGTCATAGATACAATATAGATCACATATTACAAATTACAAACCGTTTATTATTAAGGGATGCAGAACTAACTTAGGACAAAATAATGTGTTGCTTAGAATATGTCGTGAGTACAATAACCTCTTCAAAACTGCTAAAATTACCACGGATCCTCATTCACTCTCTTTACAGCAGTACAAAAGGATGCTGCATCAGTTCATTGATGCAGCGTCATAGACTAATAATATTTCTAGCTGAGTGCTTTATTTTTGTAATGTTGTTTGTGTTTTTTAAGTTTAACGCTATTTGTTAACTGTTAACCCCGCACTTGCAAGATCAGCTAAATGCATGCTGGCTTGCCAGTAATTGGGTGTACACTCAAAAATGTTTTTTATGTATTTTGTTATTTTTATATTGTTATTGTGTATTACCTGTTGGCAAACCATTAAATAAAATAAAAATAAAATAAAATAAAATATTATTATTATAATAGCCTACTTACTCTAACATGAAACAATATTACGAGTAAAACAAAAATATTTGATTTTCACTTCCAGTTGTTATTGATGTACTTACAACTTTTCACCTCAATAGCGAGAAAATTCAAGACGTAAGAAAAATATTCGAACCTGTCTAGATTGAACAATATAATAAAACAGCACAATTACCATGTGTCTCACTAGATTCACTCATTTTATTTTTAAAAATGTTTAAATATTTCAGCAAAACAAATTAACTCTGCCAAGAAGTTGATAGTCTGTATCTAGATACCATCTGCCATATTTTTCATTTATTTATTGATGTGACGGAGTTTCTGAACGTTTTGCGAGAAAATGAAAATATATGCCTAATCCACAGCGCTCTAAATTCAAATCACTTTTTCTCACTGGGGTGAGCAAAGGCGAGTTTTGCTCACTGGTTTTAAGCAGCAAAGGCGCGCTTTTCAAGCTACAGAGGTGAAAATAAATGAACATTACAATTATTATAAAGCTCGGCGTTAAACGCTTCGTTCTAATGTTTTTATGGGATTCGGATATTATTATTACTATTTATTGGATTTCTTTTAATGTACCTATTGTTGAAATAAAATTTTCAGGCGTACCTTTTCTCGATCATAAACACAATTGAAGTGAATCCGGAAAAAAAGAGACAAACTGAATTATCCAATTAATTGAAGACACAAAAACTGCAATATAGTCTGTATAAAGTGAGCAAAAGAGGCACGAAAATTTAATGGTTGCTGAAGCGACTCCGATCGTTATCACGGGCCCTCTCCCTTATTATATCGGCCCCGAGGGTCGGTGCCGTAAGCGGCGCTCTAGTGTATCGTAAGTGTTAATTACTTTTGTCAGTCCACAAGCGTGCGGTTAACAAATCATGTCGTTACATACCTTCGCAATTGAGGACACTAATTTAAAATCACTTACTACTACTATTTAGAAAATTGTTTGTACACATAATAAATGTATACCTCTCAGGACAAAACATTATGACCTTTTATACAATACGAGGTGAAGCAGCCGCTACTTAATTACTTATTACGTAAAAAAATGCATGGAATTTAATTTTTAGGGTTCATTTTACACATTATGCAATAATTCACATTCCGAATCTGTGCTAGATTCACTTGACGATTGTTTAGTATTAATGTTTAATTATTAGTATAATTGTTGAACGGCAACCCCAAACGTCAAACGTCACTCGTATTCTGACAGACGACGTTGTCTGTCATTGCATTAATTCCACTTGTAACTAATACTAACTCAGGCTGAACGCTAGCAAATGCGAGACAAGTTCACCGGTTTCTCCAGTAGTGTGTACTCTCCTTCAACGCGACATTGGCAAAATATTTGTGCCTAGTGCACGAGTAAAGCCATTCACATAAGAAGTGAAGTGAAGTCTTTCGGTTGGTTTTGAATAACCTCCTTTCGGCTCCCATTTGGCTTATATTTTCGGAATTATTTATCATAATATTATATTACATACATTCACCCACCTAATTAGTACTAAATACACACACAAAGTGAAGTGCAAACTCGACAAGAAGAATCGGGCCCGATATACCGACGAGAACACTCCACAAAGTTAACATTTCCCTTCCACTAAACATTTGATTTATTTCGTTAGATTAGGTTTTTACTTTTTGATTATATTAATAGCTCCGCGAACTTGCGGACGTAACAACGATTAAAAAGCAAAGTTTATTTGAGTATAAACTTTTATTCCTTGCAATGTTTACTACAAAAAGCAAGCGAGCCAACTAACTAGTTACTACGTATTGAATAATATACTAACCTACTTACAGACAAAAGTTTTTTAAAGCTTTTGCCAATCCCAAAAAGGTCACAAGCAAAGAGAGAAAGCTACTATTGATTTGTGCGGTGTGCATAGTAATAATTATATCCCCTAGTAGCTAAATGTGTTGACGCCCTGAATGTTAACTGGTAAATCAAGTCGATAAGCATTTTTATTGCACCATTAACAGGGCGAAGGTACCCGAGCGATACCAATCTGCGTAATCAATGCCGGAAGCAATCCACATCCCATTAAGTAAGGCTTAATTGGTGTTAAAATATTAATACGGCCCTTCGGCCTACGGATCGTCCAAGCGATAATAATATTTTCGTTATGCATTTATATACGTACAACTAGTTTTAATGCAGTCGGTTGTCGGTTTTGTTGCTTTTAATTCTTTATGATACGAGTACATACGCTCTAGTGTAATTTAATATGCTTAATAATTTCATAAAGCTATTTACCTATTGTATTTTGCCTGCGGTCTCGCCTGCGTAGTTTTATTTAATCTTTTAAATATGAATTTGAAATACCTGGTAACATTAAAATATTAAAAAAGAGAGAATATAATTGTTAATTGGGCTTTTCACAGTACTGTTTGAAAATTCTCAAGATTTTTCATAGTCGGGACTCTATTGTAGAGAGAATCTTCACACAAAATCTTAAGTCTTTAGATCCAGCACTCGGTGTGAGCTGTTGGTGCTAAAGTCAGTGAGTCTATTGCGGTAGTTTGTGCTACAGGTACAGATTGTGACTCTGACGCCAATCACTAGTCAATCATAGACTAACATAATTTTAACCAATCACAACTATTGAAATTGTAGCAAAGTGATAGTCACAACTTTCGCAATCGACCTGCAGTGATACACATAAATTATGTACGGAATAGATGAAAATCTGGTTTATGGAACAATATTGTCAACATAGGTTATGTTTCCTAATAAAAATCTCTACCATTTTACCTATAGAAATACACAATTTTGTATCAATTCGAAAAGGCAACAGTATTTTAATATTTTTACTACGTTCCGCCGTAAATTTCCGGCTCCACGGAGCTCGAATTTTAAAAATTGTGAAAACGTTTTGTGAATTTCTTCAGTTACCTTTTGCAAAAATGATTTCGATTTATATTATGTTGGTATTTAACAATGAAAACATTGTACTGCAAGTTACAACGTGCTTTTGATTTGATTCAATTACATGATTTTTTAAAATCTTGAATTCAGTTTTTATTTTCTATGAAATCGACGAAATTTTTCGTTAGATCAAATTCCTTTTTCTCCGATTGTTTTTGCTACACTAACTGCTCTCAAAAACATCCCAACACAATATAGCTGTAACAAATTTTATTTAAGTTACACCAATACAGTTTAAAATGTTTGTTTAATCGGAAGCGACGTCAATGTGTATAACATCCCCCGTAGGTAATTAAAACGATCATAATCCGATCAGTAAATATTTCCCACCGTCTCGTTTGTGATAATCAAATCAAGTTGTAATTATTTTTCAACGTAACAACTTTTCACTCTTGTATAACAAATAACTATTATCATCTCACACATTCAGGACACATGGAATCATCCTGATAACTGTTACCACACAATACACATAGTCCCAACGAAATCAGACTTGACGTCCTATCAACCTATGTCCCTTTGGGCACCTTCATTGTCCATCATCTGACCTTGATCACTGTAAGTGGAAAGTTATAAACTGACAAAGATTACATAGAAGACTAAAAACATAAATAACCCTTTTTATAGGTTAATAAATTCATAATATTTTTTTATTTTAAAAGCATTTATATCAAAATCACAGACAGACAAGTCATTTTAAATTATATGCATAGAAATAATGCTGTGGCTAAGGAATAAAGAACACTAATAATTGATGATCTGATAAATACACGTTTTGACTATTATATAAATGATAAGTTCTCATAAATAAATTAAATGTTTGTTTTGGGTCTATATTGAAATATTACTTAAATTCATTAAACTTAAATATACCTCATTTTTCATATTAAGTAATCAATAATAATAATCATCGACATATAAAATAAACATCTAAGAGTTTAATTGATAAGGACATGCCTAAATTACCATTTTAATTTGGACCACTATCGATTTTAAGTTGATGATGACATCATTAAATTACCTTTAATATATTGAAAGACACCCGATTTTTTTATATCTCCAATCATAATAGGATTACATAAATTATCTCTCTTATTTATTACGCCCATTAATTCAGATAATATATGAGGGTCTTTATATCTAAAGTTATTCTTTTATAACACCAAATAAGCTTATAGCCATTAGAAAACAATTCAATAACTTTGCAGCGGAAGCGAAGATTCTCTCCAACTCAAACGTTTCCCCCAAGATAAGAAAAGAGGGACGCCTTTTATCCGCTTTTTTCTCTTTCAGATAATTTATTCCAAATTAATATTTTCAGAAGGGAGCTCTTTATTGCGTCTTTCGGAAATTGAGCCATTGTGTGAATAATTTATACCATTCACGATTCATTGTAATTCATGAGGTTTCAAGATTTCTCCACTTTGCTTTAAAATTTTAAAATGTGTTTCACAAGATCGAAAAAATGCAACAGCACGCCAGAATGCGCTGCTCTGAACTGGTTTATCATTTTATATTAACTTTTTGCCTATATTTTGCTACATACATTTAAAAATACGTTTTTAGAGCAAGAATGAAATGTTTTGTTTATGTATTGTTATTGCACATTGCACCAAAGCTGTAGGTTTTTAAGTTTCTAAATCTAATATCTGGAGGTAAATTAATGTTCTAGTTTCCACTTCTGACTCTTAACTACGACGTGATGTAGGTCTCGGTCGTTTGTCTCAATTTTCTGTTGACAAAAGATTCTGTATCTGACGTAGGTAGAGTACCGAAAGCTGACCTTTATGTGAACCGGTACTACAACATTATGTATGTTGTAGTACCGGTTCACATAAAGTAAACCTTTACGTAAACGCAAACCAACGTATTTTGTTGCCTACGGTTAACTGACAATATCCGTATTTATGGTGCTCGTAAAGCTTCTTCTAGAGCACAACACAAATAAATCTTCCTATGCCAAATTTACTACTCCCATCTTATGGTAATAAAGTTTAATGCAGTTCAATCTGAGTATTTATGATGAAAGTAGTCTGACTAATGTATGGTGTAAGCGTGTGGTACTTACAATAAATAATAGAGAGATATATAGGTTTTATGCATTACACCTAGAAGGATGCACTCGGTTTCCTTCTATCTTGCAAGAAAAATTGGCCTCTGTCTTGTGGCCTGAAAATTGTCAATGGTTTAAGAAATCATTATTAAAAGCAGTTGTCCCGAAAGTTGAAGTCAACCTTCGGGATCAATGATCATTGCTCGTAAGTCGTAAGGGAAGTTTTAAATCAGTTTATAATTTTCAATTTTGCCTCAGTTACAATGAATTCTGTCTAATAGCAGGACAGCTTCGATAGTAAGCAGTTAAGTAATTTCCTTTTCAAACTCATCTTTTATTAAATGTGTATTTTAGATAGAGCAAGCGTTATCCTCCGGTATTAATCCGAATCCGAAATTTATTTCCCCGAAGGTAATGTTTTTACGTTAGGATATTATTGTATTGGCTTTCAAAAGCCGGTTACATGTGTATTGTATCGCGGGGAATGCTCAACGGAGCGTTTTGTTGGGCGGGCGGCGCGTGCGCGAGAAGAGCGGCGGGGCGCGGACGACGACCGTGTCGCCGCGCCGCGCGACTTGCTCCGCGCCGCATTCTCGCCTCGGCCATCGGGCCGACACCACGTCCGTGTGTTTTATATCATTTGACGTCTTTGTCTCCGCTCGAATCACGATCTATTGTTATTTTTGTTCACTGACAGATACTATCTCAGCACCTGAAAGACTTCTATGGATTACAGTGCCACAAGGATTGCAGTGATTATCGACTGGATTGTAATGATTGTTTGAATAGTGCAAAAAGTTTTGTGTGACGCCGATTCTAGTTAAACCAATTAACGCTTAATGCGCTTACTTAAGGCGTGACAAAAGGGTACCTACATTAAATGTGTGATTTCATACGGTGTTTGTGCTATAATAAGTGCGCAACGTGAGCGATTGTGTTGTTAAAGTTTTAAAAAAGTTACCATAGTGAGGATCAAGGATTCCCATAAAGGCAATGCTGAAGGTAGTAAGAAAGAAGGCAAGAAAAAAAGCAAACAAAAAGCCGAAAGCAATAATCGAACGGTGGCACGAAATAAAAACGAAAAAACAAGCGCTGCTTCTGTGAAGGCGGAAAAAGAACACTCCAAACGATCACCAGCTAAAGAGGAAAGAGAACATGAGGTATACCATATTGTTATTCCTATAAAAATATTAGAACGAATGAAAATATAATATAACCCAATAAAACTTTGTTTATATTAGCAATTCGTTGCGACATCAATAAATATGTTGG
This sequence comes from Erebia aethiops, assembly GCA_923060345.2. NCBI lineage: Eukaryota > Metazoa > Arthropoda > Insecta > Lepidoptera > Nymphalidae > Erebia > Erebia aethiops. The sequence continues at coordinate 9,029,309 of OV281083.1, read as the reverse complement.
CACAGAGGTTTTTAAATGTATGCGATTTCCAAACAATCTTCTTCCACATAGATGCTAATTGGATAGTATCCAATTTTAACTATCTTATAAATCACTTGTCATTCTTTATATTTCACAACGTTGGCTGCATACATATTTTACTTTTTGTTTGAAACAGCAGAGCAGCTATGTCATATTAAAATAATAAAAGAGTTCTACATATTTTTTAGCGTTCAAATAAAAACAAAGCTAATGGTATGCTTTTTGTACAGTTTCGATGACAAAAAATATACGGTGATTTAAAATAAAAAACAATGTTTTTAAACATTTTATATCATACCTATTGGATTTTTTCCTCGTGTTTGTGCATTCGTATAGTACCTAGATTGTTTTACAAAAAATCTCAATGCCGATTTATTACTACCTGCACCTATTGTCGTTTATGTCAATACATATTATAATTATGTATAATTTTATAGGATTTGTATTTTTACGTATCGATTACTTAATGCAAAAGTAATTCAATTAGGGTTTTAAAATATCTCTAAATTACCAAACAAGCCTAAATGCCGGTTGATTGTGCTATAGTTACTCGAAGTAAAGGCAAAATACTGTTGTTATTAGCTTCTTTATTTTATATAATTCAGTAAGTATAATTATTTCAAATAGCTTTGACAATATTTAAGGTATTATAGCATGGTTAACAATCAGTTGAAGATTATTGTTTTAAGCAGCAGGCACTCTGCATGTGCCTTCTGTACCAATACAATTAGATGGAACGAATGCCTGCCGAAAAACTTCAAAATTATTTAACATAATATAATAGGTACGACATGTTTCCTGTTCTAACCGCCATGGAAATACCCGGTGACATAATTATAAAACGCTAACATTAATATATTCAGTATTGAAAAACTAATAGAATTGTTATTGCGCTTAGTCACGAATCACGATATAACCGAAACAACGCGGTTCGCTTTTAGCTCCGCGCTGCCATTACGTGCGAATGCGGTCAAATGTTATAGCTCCGGTAACTACATAATTATACTTTCTATTGCCCGACTATTAAATTCAAATTTATAACTAGCACGCGATAATAAATTATTTATAATTCACCAAAGATTATATCAATTCATGTCGCCGTCCAAGTTGTGTGTAGTTAATTAATTATTATAACATCACGGATATTATTTTAATTTCAACATTTACACTATTTAGTTTACAAACTATGAGTAACTTAATTAGACGTTACAATTCGTTGCGGACTCTTTCGGAAATCTTATTAAAAATGTTTTGAAAACGTATTGAAAAACTTTTGGAATGTCTTCATGCCTAATTGTCGGAGCCAAAAATTTAACAAACTGAAAGTTGCAAAAACATCCTTTATCATTTTTGGAAATACAACTTGCAGAACTTGATTTCCTGCGTGCTTACACAGTGCAACTGTGCAAGATTGCTAGCTAGAATTGACGTTGTATTGCTTATGGATACATGGTCATAATATTATTATATTATCATTGCATTCCCTACAACCTTTTCTCAAGGCAAAAGCCTGGTTATCAAGGGATCAACAAGATCTCAAAAAAAAGTAATTTAGTTAAAAGTTTGAGGACAAGTTATTTTTGTCTTTTGTAGAGATCGAGATATAAAGGTAACCTAATGGTATAGATAGGTGAACAAATCACGTGTATTTCTAAAATTCCATTTTAATTCAAAATTTATAACTTATAATATGTGCAAAAGTAAAGTGAAGCATGAAATAATTCAGATGCCTATCTAAATCTCATATTCATACTCTCCTTATTTGAATTTAAAATAAATAAATATTTTAACTATATGCTGTTTGTAGAGATATCAAGATTCCACAATAGAAATCCATTGTTTATTTTTCCATTCATTCAGCAAACACAACCGGGACTACGTCAATATTATATGACAATATAACACTGATTTGTGTGCATAAGAGAAATAAATTGACCTCTTATGCCTACCTATTCATTTTTTATTACCCGACAACGGCAAAGGTTTATGTATGTCCTTAAAAACCTGTTCTGTGTTTTAAAAAAATCGTAGTCTAGTTTTTTTAGATAATACTTAGCGCTTGGTCGCTTTTGTAAAACGTACTTCAATGATTATTGCCGTTGCAGTGAATATACAGCGACGATTTAACCCGAAAAGCAGTTAGTGAAAATCTCGTTCGTATCCGGCAGCTTGAGTTTTCTCTATTGCGTCTGTTCCAGTTGATTCATTGAAATGAATGAGTGAATGAATGAATGAATTTCTTTAATTGTCAAATAAATCATCTCAATGTTAATTATTCTTTCTTATAATAATGTATGGTATGTAATACAGAACACGCATTGCTTTGCAAAAAACTGTCGATGCAATATTTGCTACCGACGTAGAATCTAAAGCAGGCGCCATGCCATAAGAAGTCAATCGTCTCTCGAACGTGCTTGCTACTTTTCTTGTGTTACTTACCTTACACTAAACTCAGCTTATCTCATCTCTCTCCCTAGATTGATTCGTATTCAGTACTTAACCACTTCAAGACGTTAGACCATAATCTACTTATCTGGAAAAAGCTTCTTATGAAAACTCAGCTTGTACAGCAATATTACTTCTAATATTACTGTACAAGCGACATACCAGTATATGTCGCTTAACGTATACGCTAAACACAAACAACTTTTTTCATTTTGTAAACTAAATAATAAAGAAAATAAATAATAATGAATAAGAAAATAAACAATAAAACAAAAAATAATAATAAATAGGACATAAGAAGAAATAAATTGAAAGGCACTTAGAGACAGGCGATTTTCTATTTTAAAGACATACCTACAAGACCTAAAAACTCGTAGTCGAACAAAAAATTTATCACATCTAGATCTGAGCTGTGATTGCTGTGAACCACAATAATTATTTGCTCAATTTTTTGCCGAGTGTTTCTAGTAATCCGATACATTTGGTCTTTACGAGGTATTTCTTTAGAGTCATATTATTAAGCTAGTATAAATTCTATCCACGGAATAGCAATTCTCGTGTTAAATATTCATACTGTGTGCTTTGTTTTTGTATTATGTGATTAATATTTTTTATTGCTTGAGAAATATATTCGTATTCTGAAAGGTATGCTATAAAATCATCATGTACGTCATGGTAATGTATTTTTGACTATGCTTAAGGTTTTGTATTATGCATATTGCATAGGCAACGCTGAACGCTAACTTCAACAAGGCTTTACAATAATTATTTAAACAACTTTTTAAGTACGAATGTTGCTAATATTGTTGCAATAATTAAGTATATATAGTACTTATTCCCACCACATTTTTCTGATATTTGTCACGTGAATTGCTTTGGTTTGATATAGTCTTAGATCCGGATATACCACGACCTTCACCGATTTGTTTAATAAAAAATTAAATTCTATTATGAAAAAATTCTATAAAATCTTGATTAGATACTATACAGTTTATATTGATTTCTGAAAAAAATTCTATATAGGAAATGTTAGGTTCTGTTCCCCACCTCCTCAGATAAAACCTACTTTTTTTTTATATTTAAGAATAGATAAATACGTCTAAAATAGGTTGCCTCTCAAAATCCGGTCCAGGCTATTTTTACCTATATTTTGATAAATAAATCAAGCGGTTCCGATCCGTTAATTTACCTATGGACTATAGTAAGTTGGTAAGTTACCACTGTCCATAGGTAACTTCACGGATCTGTTAAACGCACAAGGTCCTTGGTTAAACGCTTGAGTTATTATATATCAAAATATAGGTAATTTTATAACAAACGCGATGATATAGCATTGGCTACAATAAACTTCTCAAAAAAAACATTTAAAAGTAGTCTGGACCGGATTTTGATAGGCAACCTATTTTAGGCATATTTATCTATTAAACAGATCGGTGAAGGTCGTGGTATATCGGGATCTAATACTAATAGGATTTGGATAGGGTAGGATTATCTTAACTAGTACGAAATGAAATCCGATTGGGTAAATCTATTCAAATGATTCAATACTACACTGAACTGCTTATGTGGTCTCTAAAACTAGTATTTGTTAAATAAATATTAATTAAAACTATGTTTAAGAAGAAGTAGCCATTCATTTAAAGTGACCTTATTCGACGCTTATGTTTAAAACAAGCCCATAAATTTATCATGTTATGTGGATAAAATAGGTTCAAGATTAAGATTATCAACATAGAATAACATAATTTTTCGGAGATAGGTAGGTATAAATTCTACATCTATTGATTTGACTGTATTGAATAATGAAATTCTAACATAAAAACTGCCTAAATAGTTTTTCTGACTGTTGGTTGACTACTTTGGCCCGGTTTTTTCTAAGCTAGTTAATTCAATAAAAGTTAAATAACTGATATCCGTAGACCATTATTAGAAAGTCGCCGAAGGCAGCGCAGGCCGCGCCGTTTGAACTTTTATACGAGTCTCAATTCTCGTTGAATTTTAAGTTCTATCCTATTAAAAGTTTTCGAAGTATTAGAATTGCGAATGAGGGGCGAAAAGCTATCATGTAGTTTTTTTTTTCTCTTCTCCCCCACTTGGCCTCAATGGAAGTCCTAGTTGAGTAGAGACGAATTGAATCTGCACGCAGAGTTTTCATATGCTTCAACATCTGTTTTAATAGTTTGTTTCTAAAGTGCTTTTTATAGCAGATAAATTCAAAGCCATTAAACGTAGCCGCAAACCAATTTATTTAATGATTTTTAGATTAGGAATTAATCTATTACAACTCGCGCTTGATCGCATTTCCATTTAGTGTCTCGGAAATATTAAGAGCTTTGAAAACAAGCATGTTTCTACATTTTTACTAGCAGTCAGCGAAGTTGATTTTCCCAAGTTTTTTGTTATTTTGACAGCGGTGACTAATGGGGCCGTTTATTTTTATTGCTGGTTTATTTAAAGTCGCGCGTGTTTCGCTCTCGGTCGGGCAACGGAACTATTATTACTTGACGACACGACATCACTCATCACGCTAATATCTCTGTGATTATTATCTATTTTAATGTTAAGCCGTTTTGACAAGTAGCCAATATTCATAAAGCAAGAAAAAATCTCTGGAATGTATATTCAACAACGATAACATTATAGTATTTCTTCGAGCCTTTGAAAAAAGGTAGCATCGTTCAGCGCTAGTTGAAAGTAAGAAAACGTATAATTATTTTAAGATATCATAAAATTAAAATTAACATAATTTTATCATACCGTAGTAAAATATTCTTTTGCAAGAAGGAAAACGTTTGAGACTTTATGAATTATATCTCTATCATCTTGGTAAATAACTGTGACCAATATTTGTTTGATATTATTACGTTTTTTTTGACACTACAAAAGCACTTGTAAAAGTCTATTTAAATAAAATCATTTGAATTGACGACATCCCTGGCGCACTGTTGAGCGCTGTTGTCTTAACGTGGGAGGTCCCGGGTTCGATCCCCGGCAAAGTCAATATGGGAATGAATAATTTCTTAATTTTCTCTGGTCTGGTCTGGTGGGAGGATTCGGCTGTGGCTAGTTATACTCGTAGGCCTATTACACTGCACTTTTCACAGGGACCAGTAGGTACTATGAATCAGTGTAGTGTAAAAAGATTTAGGGAGAAAGGGTCCCTAATTTGGTCCTTATTGCTTTGTAATAAGGGACGCCAAAACTAGCGGCCACGCCTACCCTTTCCCTAGGGCCCTGTGATAAGTGCAGTGTAATAGGCCTATTACCAACTTAACACCCTACCGGCAAAGACGTACCGCCAAGCTATTTAGCGTTCCGGTACGATGCCGCGTAGAAACCGATTAGGGGTGTTGGTTTAATATAACCCCTAGCAGGTTAGCCCGCTATCATCTTTAACTGCATCATCACTTACCGTCAGGTGAGATCGCAATTCGCAGTTAAGGGCTAACTTGTGCCTAGTGGATAAAAAAAATTGTATTGAATCTTTTTGTCTTAAAGATGATAATAAACATCAAACTCGTACCATCATCACTTTTCAACGTATTTTGAAGTTTCATTGTTTTCAACATGGTTAATATTTCTGCGTTGACGAGAAAATTACCAACAGCTTTATGCCTTTTGAAACTTTGACTTGTTTTCTATATAAGGTATCTAATGTGCATCGACAATCGACATTAACGACTGGTATTTTATTGCATTGACCCCTGAGTCTGAGTTCTGACATACAGTCAATGCATACGGTTACAGAAAGTTATTACTTAATAGGTATTTTAAAGTAAAGTAAGCAGCCAATCGTGATATTAATTAGCTTCATCCATACTTATATTTAAACTAATTCAAAAGTGTGTCCCATCGATGAACCTATTTTGACATTTGGTAAAGAGATAAGTTGCATTATGGGGAAAGACATATAAACTTTTTTCTATCTCGGAAAATCAAAAAACTCGTGGCGTGATAACGAGGAATAAAATTAAAGTACTTAACAAATTTATTTCATAAGGTGGATATAATGTACCTACCTTACATTATATCCACCTTATGAAATAAATAGCGAGGCGAACAAAGACTCGAAATTTTGGCGCTCGTAATAACAGGTTCTTTGAATATTAAATTAACTTAAATTATGCATGCCGCAGCTAATGTATGTTATATATTATAATTATATAAGAGTTTATTACCAACTTAATAATACCTGCATAATGATACACGATTTGCATTTTAAAAGGCGCTTATTTGCATGTCATGCTATCGTTTGAGTCAAGGCGGGTGTCTATTACAAAAGGCGAGTGAGTACACACGCGGCTCCTTTGAATGTGTCGCAAAGATGCCGGCTGCCGACAGTGACCGGACGCCGCCGGGTCGTCGACGGCACGCGCGCCCCATACGTGATTTATCACTCCATTGTTGCCGGCGACCCACACACCACCCCCGTTTTAGGGTCGCCAGATATCACCACTTACCGGGCAATGGAAATATTACAAAGGCAGTACCTATTCGGAGTTTGAAACATGAACGAAAGGAGATAGGCCAAAAATTGCCAAGGCCCGACGCAAAAAATAAGTATCACATAACAGTAAATAAAAAACACATTAGAGTAAATATAATCATCGCAATTATTATAAGCATCACGCTGTTGACATCCCATCCCCTATATACAATATAGGAAAGGGCGGATAAACAAATTTATCAAAATCCGACAAAGCATTGGCGGTTCCTATGATGCTGCAAATGTTCATGGGCGACGGTAATCACTTAACATCAGGTGATCCGCCTGCTCATTTGCTCACTATAATATATCCAAGTGCACAAAACTACTGACTAAGCAAAGTAGCTTATTAGCGCGTAAAAATTGTAATAACACGCTCGATTCATGGATTGGATGGTTTTTTTTAATTATATGTAGCGCGCTTGCCTATTCACTCTTGATTTGAAGGTATATTAAAAGAGGAGGGGAAAACGGAAGCAGAATCGCTTCCTCGATCCTAATTGGAACTACAATCATTTGCCATCTGGAACGAATCGTATGGCTGGATAATCAAACCATTGCTCCCAAGAAATGGTTCCGGAAATTTTTGAGACTTGGCAACCCTACCCCTCCGGATAAGACTAAACATTCAATTGCCGGAACGCTCCCAAAACGATTTGTTCCTTTCACGCGATCGATTGACTATCTCTTTCCGCCACTCGTGTACATATTGTATAAAGTACGTAATTCGTGGTTTCCTACCATCGAAATGATCTAATAATTATTATTATTCACAGTTCATCAATTATTGATGAACCGTGCGGAATGGAAACTGGCAAAATAGGGTTGGTAATATAAGAATTATTTTGTATGATGAGGAAACACTTCTATAGGCACTTTCAGTGATGAGCGAATGTCTATGAGCGTGGTCTATTATTTCAAATACATGCACATAATATTTTTTCAGCTTACTGCTTTGATCTTTGATATTATTTAACTTTGAAATAAATGATTTTTGAGTCTATTTTGGCTCTTCAAACGGATAGGTAAAATAATTTTACAAATTAGGTTTTTCTCGTAGGAATTAGGAAACCATAAAACCTTCCCCTTAATAGAAATTATGAGTCCTGATGACAAGCGTAGATTTTTTAAGTTTAATAACGAAGACTATAACTATTCTTTATATCTATTTTTCTTGTAATCTAAATAAAAATTTTAGTAAGCCATAAAAGTCCACAGCATTCACGTATCGGATACGTAAATAACTTTATTGAGCCATATTCCCGACTGGATCGTAAATGTCTTCAAGTAATTACTTTTCATTCCCTCTTAAAGACCGCCATTCATTCGCCGCTGTTTGTTAATGATATTATATCTCCAAATGTTTATGAAGTATATTATTAGTACCAAATTAGCGCCGGAAATACTTTATTTGTGACTACCTCTTAAATCGGTTGTAAGTAATGATAAAATTTAAAAAAAGTACATTAACAAGACAAGACTGAACATTATCACTTTCCAACGGGCGGCATTGCCTAATGCGTTCCGAAGCGATCTTACAATGTAAAGTTTTGCACTAAATTATCGTGTCAGGTTCTAAAGATAACTTTAGTTATAACCAAAGTATAGTATAAATGTAATTTATATTTTATATTGGTGTAGTTAGTATGTAAGTTTTTCTTGGAAATAATAAATTGAAATTGAAATAGTAGAATTTTTATTCGTGATTGTTTCCAGTAGGTACTACCAGATTATTATGAGAAATAAATGCTGGGGCCAAAAAAGATTGATATGAATCACCTCAATCACTAGGTACACTAGTCACGGGTAACTAATAACTATAGTGTATAGAAACTTAATCTAAACTAGTGGTTCGCCCCGAACTAAGACCTCGCGGCGCCATCTATTGACATAAATGTGAAGTTCTGATAAAAATACTGAAGCTCATTAAAAATTAAATAATTCCGTTTCCTTACAATATTTATCTAATTTTAGAATTTGTGGTTCAAGTACAGGATATATTTGAAATAATTGATCAAGTTTCAGGCTCATCCTTTCAGAAAATTTAGAGTTCTGAGGTCATCTTTGGACGTTAGAAAATCACCACTTTGAAAGCGCCCCAATTTCGTCAATTTTGGGGGAAAAATTAAAAAAAAAAATATTTTTGGACTCTATTCCTAATTATCTTTAAAATGATATACCGCAACCCTATGTAACTTTATAAAAAATATTTTAATTCGCATTCGCTTCTTTGAGAGCCCCCCTGAAATAAAGATTTTTATTATTTTTTAAGCCATATTCGGCGGGAGGCCATTGGTTTACATATTATATTTAAAGCTGAAGTAATTGCGTTCAGTAATTCAGAAGTTATAATGCTCTGACAGACGGACGGACGGACGGACGGACAAGTGCCAATTCACCCAAGTAGACTCAAGAGACCTTCGCTTCGCTCGGTCAAAAATAGAGGAGCAGAAACTGGTTCATTGACTCATTCACCTGACACAACTGAACGACATCACATCACTATTACACATCACATCATTATTTTAGAATTGGACATTAACTAATGTCAAAACGTGTCGTCTAATTAAAAATTTGAGTATAGTTACTGAGTGTATGTAACGTAGTTAATTAACTAAAGATCATTTTTTTTCTGAACTTTTCCTATGGTATAATATTTACACTTTTCAACTAACGTAATATTATATATTATATCATTTAATGTTATCATTCCGAATTCCATTTTCGTTTCTCAGGTATGTTCTCTTGGCTTTTAAGAGTTTTCTAACGATTACGAAAATAAAATAACAATATACGAAATTACAAATCAATATCATCTGATAATAATACATAACAAAATTTCATAATTTTCTAAATACTAATTACTAATACTAAATACCAATTTTCATACTACAAGAAAAAAATACAATACATCAAAGTTTTAAAACATCCGCGTAGTGGTCGTCTGATGAAGGATGATAATGAATAGCAATATTAGGAAACATAAAGCCATTGTTAATATAAACTACGCGCGTCAATCAGCTTTCCGAACCGGTAGTAGAGTCTTCCATCCATCCATCCATAAGTATCATAAGTGACACAAGTTGTCCTATTTCTATATATATAAAAATCAATTGCTGTTCGTTTGTCTCGCTAAAACTCGAGAACGGCTTGACCGATTTAGATGAAATTTTTTATGTGTGTTTGAGTGGGTCCAGGGATGGTTTATATTCATAATTGGATTCATCCGGTAAGAGGCACTGCAATCGGGTTTAAGGTTCAGTGCAGGACAAAGTCTGGTTGCCTACAAGAAATTGCTACTTAGCAATAAGGCCGCCCTTTGTACTTCTTTGTTTTATTTTATGTTTTCTGTAATTTACTTTTGTTATGTGTGGTACAAATAAAGAGTTTAATAATAATAATAACGTCTGCCGGGCCCATATGAAAATCAATTGCTGTTCGTTTGTCTCGCTAAAACTCAGAAACGGATTGACCGATTTAGATGATTTTTTTTGTGCGGGTTTTAGCGGGTCCAGGGAAGGTTTTAACGGTGAGAAAATATGGAAAAATTAGTTAGTCGCGGACGAAGTCGCGGGCATCAGCTAGTGTGAAATAAATAAATCATTTCATTTCATATGCATATTCCAATAGCGTCTTGGTATGATATCTCAAGGAACACGGTCTTCAACAAGCGGATATTGTGTATTAGGCAAGAACAATAGGTGTACATGAACATAACGTTGAATACTAATACCTGCATTATACCAGCTCGCGGCTGGCGTGGGGGTCTTCATCTACCTTTTGAATAAATGAGATGATCTCAGCTAGTACCATTATCTTAACGAACATGTATTTAAATTAAGATCGCGCTGGTTTTTGGTTTAACGTATAGGACATAGGACCTTGCAGTAAATATAGGTAATACAAATATGGGATGATAAATAATCAACCTTTTTTTTGTTACAGGCGAGTCCAGAAAACAGCAGAAATGCATCTCCTAGATATCACGATGCGTCGATGGACGATGTAAGAATTACCTTCATTTATACTTTGATTTCAAATAGGTACATATTTTACGTTTATTAACTAGAATAAAACGATAAAATATTAGCTATGAGTTAACTTAGATCATTGACCATTGTAATTTGTATTGTCATTTTGTAGGCATCGGACGCCGGGTCTCTCTTCCGGGTGACAGGTGCGGGTGGCGGTGGCGCCGTCAAGAACGAGCTGGTGGCGCGAGGCGGCAGCGGCGGTGCGTTGGCTCTGTCTCGCGCGCCCGTTGGCGGCAGTGCGAGCCCGGCGCCCGCGCCTTTGCCGCAGCCGGCGCCCTCGCCGGCGCCGGCCGCGCTGCCGCCGCCCGCCTTGCCGCCGCCGCCATTCCGCGCCGACACGCCGCATCGCAACAACGGCGCACACATACCTGCCCTCGACGGCCAAGCCGCCACGCAGATACCCGCGCGACCCGTCGGGGCCGCCGGGCCCGACACGCCCGAGCGCCCGGCCAGCAACAACAAGCTGCAGCCGGGCGCGCGCGCCGCCGCCGAAAGCCCGACGCCCGCGCCGCCCGCACCCCCCGCCCCCTCGCCGCTCTTCCCCTCGCACACCGCCTACCAGGCGCACGCCGCCGCCGCGCTGCCCGACTACCGCCACACCAATCACGAGACGCGAACCGAGCCGCAACAGCCCGAGCCGCCGCACGCGCCGCTCGACCTGCACGCGCACCAGCCTGCGCCGCGCCCGCCGCACCCGCCGCACCTGGCTCCCGCGGCGACGCCCCCCACGCATCCTAGTCTCCCGAGCCGCGTGCCCCACTCGCAACCTCACCCGGTGATACCCGGCCACGACGTGCGAAACGCGTCGCCGGCGCAGGCGCAGATCCATCCTTCCGTTCCTACCTCGTTCCCCAAGCTCGCCGTGGCGAATGGCGTGCCGCAGAACATCGCGTCGCAGCCGCCGCCCGCGTCCGCTCCTAGCAGTCTTCCGAGTCAACCGCCTGCCGGCCGACCGTCGTCTCCGGCGGCCCCGATCTCCCGCCCCTTCCCCGCCCCGTCTATCGGGTCTAGTCATGTAAACTCGAGTATAAGTTCCAGTATTCACAGCCATTCGATACCCTATCCGGGTCAATCGAGTTTACAGAAACATTCCGTGCAGCCGATGTACGCGAGTCGACCCTCGCATCACACAGCTTTCAGTGTGGCGAATCACATATCGGCGAACCATTTGCCGCCGACTACTTCAAATCCACCGGCCGCTATGCATTTCACTCATCCGCTCAGTAGCCATAGTATCATGAGCCACGCTAATATTCCAATGAGCGGTTCCAATCCGCTGGCGACGTCGACGCCGAATCACATCAGCTCACCGCATTTATCGAGCACCACGACCACAAGTACAATATCGAGCTTCACACCGAGTATAAAGCATCCAGGCTTAAGTTTGCCTCCGCATCCGGCATCCTTAGCGCCGACAGTCTCATTGCATCAACCTATGAATATAGATCCGACACCGATTTCAAGTGCTCCAACGGTGCTAACTCCAGCGTCTAGCAGCAGTAGTGTAAACAGTCACTCGATAGTACCACCGATAGTTGATTCGAGGCCGTTGGCGATTTCAGCCAGCGACATACCGGCTCGAAGCGAAAACGCCACCGTGAGCTCCGCGATGGCGCCGAATGGCTATCCTCCACCGGCCGTGTACTCGGCCGGTTCCTATCCCGCCTTGTATGCTCCTTACGCGCCCACGCTCCAACACAGTCCCTACCTTCCCCCGTCTGCCGCGTCTCCGAGAAATACTGCTGATACGGTGAGTGCCAAACTCGCCTTTGCTAGCTTAACTGGTAGAAATTATCTTTCAATTCAATAATTGTTACCCACTTCCAGACGTCGTATTTTTATTGTAATTTTTCCCACATACAGAGAACCGAAGACAATACGATAATTATTTCATAACTAAGGCCTGATAGCCTCATTAAAATCATAAGTTGTCTGTCCGTGCGTCAAGGCCCTTTTCTCAGATATTCATTGAGGTTATTCATTAAATCCAACCTAAACTAACAAATTGTGACAAAATTGGTCACCTATCAGACATACGTTCACAATAGGCAGACAGTTCGACAGACATGCATTTATATTAGCATTCTTCCACGGGATGCAAGTTGCAACCAACCTATGTACCAAATTTCATCAAAATCGGTTGAAAAGATGGGCCGTGAAAGCGTAGTAGACAGACTGTATTTTTTAGTATTTTTGACGAATATATTATATTACTTTTTTTATTAATTATCAAAATTTAAGCTTTAGTGGGTTTCACTGCGAAAAACCACGTAGGTTTAAATTGCGTGCTCTTCCGTCAACTATCAAAATTTGAAACTATTTAATGCTATCTAAATTTGTGAAAATACATAAAAAAGTTGAACTACCTATACTTTGCTTAAGAAATAAGATTTTAACTTATATGTTTTTTACTTGCAAGTAATAAATGCGTGTGTGTTGCTACTTCCAGCGGACGAGCCTGTCTGCGTCGCCGCTGGTGGCGCCCAAGACGCCGAAGGGCGTTCGGCCCCACACGCCGGGTTCGCTGGCTGCGCACGCGCCGCTTTCCTACTCGCCGCGGGGACACAGCCCCGGCCGGGAGCGGGAGAGTTTTAGGTAACCGTGCACCTTCTTATCCTGCCTTGAATCCTCTTTGCCTATAGTGCTGCCGCTATGAAATGGGGAGTCGTATCATACCGACGCCCCGCTAAGTAAATTTTAAATAGTACTACTTTCCAGCCACACATTTTATTGTTTTGGCCAAAGCTGTGCGAGGACTCAAGCACCTTGGTACTTAGCTTAGCGACTCTTCAAGCTATGTCGATTGTCGGTTACTCTGGTTTTATTATGTAGGAAAGTTTTTATTTCTTGAAACTTTATTATTTGGAATTATTTTATAACTATGTGTATAAAGACACCTAATATAATATAAATACAAGGACAAAATAGGATGATGTTGTAAGTTTCAAAGCATAGGTCTGATCCGTTTAGTTTGATCTGACTATGTGACTGACCAAGCATATTTTTCTAGTACTTAGCACTAGTGATGTGCCGGATATTCGTATCCATATCCGCGGATATATCAGAGGGAGAAGAAAGATCTGTATCCGTTGTGACGATCTTTTACCTTTTTAATTTTCAATACACAGATGATTTTCTTTATATAGGTTTATCGTACTGAGTTTGGCTTCCGGCTTCCGTTTTCTCCTCCTCTTTTAATATAGGTTCCTTCAAATCAAGAGTGAATAGACATCTTCTAGGCAAGCGAGCTCCATCTTAGGCTGCATTACCTGTTGCATGCAAGTCTGATTGCAAGCAAGCGCTAGCCTATATATTAAAAAAAACATTTTTAACGATCACTACTTAGCAGAGATTGCTTGATATGTATCATCAAACGCCCTAAATGGTAAAAAATAAAACGCACAATGAACATCCTTAATGTTTTGCATATGACTGAGAAAGACAATACAGCTTAGTTGCCTGTCCTCCAATAGCTCATCTAGTACGGGACTAATAAACATTGACCCTAAAATAAAAAATGTAAAGCTGATTTTTGGCACAAGTGTTCCTTGGGGTCTGAGAAGTACCTCTTAAAAATTCCCCCCCCCTAGGCCGCGGGCTTAACCCCCCACCCCCCCAAACGTCTCCCCAACCGCAGTTTTTTGTAATTTTCTCAATAAATATTAGTGCTAGAAAAAAACTTTCTATGACGAAAATTATCTTCATTAAATTATCTACAAAATAATATTATAGTTCATTTCCATAAGACTAATAGTTTCGGAGATATGTTAACCCTTTGTGCATGAAAAGAAAATATTTTGCATGTATGGCTTTTTGTAATGTAGTTTCTTGTAATTTCCATAAAAACTGATAGAGCTACAAAAATAATGTCTGAAGCAAAATGAAAGGCTATTAAATTAGCTATAAAATGATATTTAGTTTATTTTGATAAGAGTAATAGTTTTGGAGATATGCCTACCTATTGTGTAAGATAAAGAAAATAATATGCAAATATCGTGTACGTTGTTTTTAATTTTCGAAAAAAAAATAACAGAGTTAAGAAAATCTGATTGAAGCAGTAAGAAACATAGTTAAATTACCTACAAAATAGTATTTAGTTAATTTTGATAGCACTAATAATTTCGAAAATATACCTGTCATAGTTAACATAAAAGCAATATTTTTCAAAATTTTATATGTTTTCTGTAATTTCTAGAAAACTATTAGAGCTAGGCAAAAAACTCCCAGAAGTAAAAATAAACACCATTTAACCACTTATTAAAAAAAATTAGTTCATAAAGGTAGGACTAATAATTTCGAAAATATATCCATGTATAGTGTACGAAAAAAAATAAAAAAATTGCTAGAATCCTATGCTATTTGCAATTTCCACAAAAACTATTAGAGCTGAAAAAAATCCTCGCAAGAGTAATTAATTTCACTAAATTACCCACAAAAAAGTCTTATGGTGAATTTAGATAGGACCAATAGTTCGAGAAATATGGCAACCTATATTCCAAGAATTTTTTTTTTTTTTCGACAACCGTTGGTATATTTTTGAATTTTCACAGAAACTACTAGAACTAGGAAAAAAAAACATAAGAAGCAAAAATGAACTTCATTAAATTATCTTCAAAATAATTTTTAGTTTATTTTGATAGAACTAATAGTTTCGGAAATATGGCTGCCTAACTGGAATAAAAGACTAAACCTTTGTAAAATCCGTAAATGTTTATTGTAATTTCAAGAAAAAGTATTAGAGTTAGGAAAAAAGCTGTCAGGACTTAGTACAAAGATTATTAATTTACCTATAAAATAGTGTTTAGTTTATTATGATAGGACAAATAGTTTTCGAAATATACCTTGCTGTTGTGTAAGAACCGGTGGTAGTCATGTAGACTTAGCATAGTACTATGGAATAAATATAAATTAACCTCTAAATAAATAACGTATTTTTGATTTTAGGCGCAAATGATGTCCTTTTTTCTCCCCACTCCCACAACCCCCCTCCCACCTCCCACCTACCACGACCCCCCTCCCCCTCTCAAATATCTAGCCGATTGTGCTTTTTTGTAATCGTATTACAATTTAAGTATCAAATCAAATGTTTTTACTCAAGTAAACTTTTACAAGTGCTTTTGAATCGTCCAGTGAATCTACCATTGGTTCGGAATGCCGTTAACAGTTAAAAGTTAATCTGATAAAATTATCTGCAAGATAGCTGTTGGATGTTGGTGGTTCATTTACATTGTTTTTAGATAAATGCCTATTGCATAGGTACCTACATATAGTTGAAAGGACTTCGAGACGTAGGTATTTATTATTATTATATTAGTAGGTATTATTAAGGCACATCATCATGGTCGTCATCATCACCTTCTTCCCCATCAATGGTAACATTTGCACACGAACCATGTCATTCCACCCGCATTTCCTTTGCAATCCTATTCGTTATTCTTCGGCTGACGTGACGCCTTGTCTTTGTTAGAACTTTGAACGAATATAAATAATAATATTTAATGTATTATTTACTGACTGTGGTGTTGTTTTGTAGATAAAGATATCATGATTATTACCTACTATTAATTTATTGTAATATAGCATCGATCATTATCAAATAGAATGTGTAGGTACAAAGTCAAAATTATTGCAAAATATTTTTCTGTCATGCACGTTTTCGATCGTCATATTTCCGAAAGTATTCGGTCGATTGAAATGAAATAAAAAGCATTTTGTAGAAGATTGTATGAACTTTCATTTTGTTCTTGTCGTTTTCTTCCTAGTTCTTATACATTATGTGCAAATCACAAGAAACTTACACGATTTAAATAAAAAAAAAACAAATGCGTCAAATAAGCCGGCATATTTGCAAAACTATTTATCCGATCATAATGATTTAAGTGCCATATGGTAGATTATTTAATGTTAATTATTTTCGCCATAGATGGTTTTTTTCTAGCACTAATATTTATTGAGAAAATTACAAAAAACTGCGGTTGGGGAGACGTTTGGGGGGGTGGGGGGTTAAGCCCGCGGCCTAGAGGGGGGGAATTTTTAAGAAGTACTTCTCAGACCCCAAGGAACGCTTGTGCCAAAAATCAGCTTTACATTTTTTATTTTAGGGTTCCCATACATTGCTTGCACAAGTAGCCTGGGCTAATCGTCTCATCTGAAACTGCTAGGATATGAAATGCCATTCTGACTTTCGTTTTCCCTTCCACTTTCAATAGTGAATTGAAATTCAATTTCCAAGTCATGAGTGAATAGGTATCCTCTAGGCAAGCTCCACTTCTCTGCTATTGATTACAGCCAAGTCTTAATAAAAAAAAACGACTGTGCTTTAGACGACTGAAGTAAAACTTCTTTAAGATATGAGAAATATGATACATAACTAAAACATACATATACGAAACGTAACTGGCTTTGAGAGAAAAAAAATGTGTACTCGCACCTCTCTCTCTTGCCCCTACAGTAATATACGAAACGTAACTGTCTCTCTTTCTATCTTCACTAACTTATATCTCCCTCTCAACTTTCGTTCGCCTCGCCCGATCATACTTTTCGTAACGCTCTCGTCGCGGATTCACCACCTTACTCCCCAAGTCAAGCGTGCGTAAAGAAGTTTTACTTCAAAAAAGAGAACACCATACTTTACACGTAATTCGGTTGGTTTCAGCAGCAATATCAGCAGTCTTTCGCGCAGCACGGTCGCGTCAAGCGGAGCGACGGCCGCGCCTACAGTGTCGTCAGCGCTCACGGCGCCGCTGGCCGCGCCGCTCGTGGCCCCACTCGCCGGCCCATTACCTGCACCTTTACCTGTAAGTTACCGTTTAATCTAACCGGCTGCAGTAGCTCTCTGGCGAGTACCTTACTCGGATGCAAATCATGAGGATCTGGATTGGTCTAAAACTCAAAAAGTTTTTGAAGTGTTCTGTCACAAATTGATCAGTAGCAGCTAAGAATAGAAAAGTTGGCCATATATTTTGATTGAGTTGAGTAGAAACTTATTTTTTTAACCGACTTCAAAAAAAGGAGGAGGTTCTCAATTCGTCGGAATCTTTTTTTTTTTTATGTATGTTCCCCGATTACTCGAAGACGCCTGGACCGATTTTGAAATATTTTTTTTTGTTTGAAAGGGTATACTTCAAAGGTGGTCCCATATAAATTTGGTGAAGATCTGATGAAGATCTTCGAAGACATGTTCCCCGAGATCTTCGAAGACAGATGTTCCCCGATTACTCGAAGACGCCTGGACCGATTTGGAAAATTCTTTTTTTTTTAAAGGGTATACTTTCCAGGTGGTCCCATGGTCATTAGGTCTGATGATGGAATCCTGGGGAAATCAAAGGAACTTAAATTTTATAAGGACACGAACCCAGATAGTTATTAGGTACAGGTCTGTCTACCTTTCGAGAACCTATTTTTCTTTTTTTTTTTATATTTACAGCACTAAAAAGCAAACAATAAAATTATTTTTA
This sequence comes from Erebia aethiops, assembly GCA_923060345.2. Taxonomy (NCBI): domain Eukaryota; kingdom Metazoa; phylum Arthropoda; class Insecta; order Lepidoptera; family Nymphalidae; genus Erebia; species Erebia aethiops. Next base: position 9,010,866 of record OV281083.1, on the reverse strand, counting down.
AATAAAAAAAAACCGCCTTCAAAAACTAAATCTTATAATATAATCACTTCGTTGTCCGTCGTTATATCTCGCAGAACGCGTGTATAACAAGGATAAGCAAAGTTGACGCAAGGCTCGCCCGACTTCTACATAGTGGGTAGAAATAATAATATGTAAATATATCCAATTATTTTTTGCTTTTTAGTTTTTGAAGGCGGTTTTTTTTTATTTAAAAATATTTTTTTACAGCTCCAAGGGTCCATAGACCTGAGTACTTGATATTAATTTCAAGTTGATACGTCCACGCGTTCTCCGAGATATAACGACGGACAACGAAGTGATTATATAAGATCAAGGTTCTTATATTTCCTCTTGAGGTACGGAACCCTAATAACAAGGAAAACGCCAACAAGAACAGTAGCAAGTATTGGGTTAAGGGTTCTCAGAATGAGAAGGGTTTAGGACATAGTTCACCATGCTGGCTAAGTGCATATTGACAGACTTACCACACCTTTCAGAACATTATGGAGAACTCCCAGGTGTACTGGTTTCAGTGGACCCCTATTTTGAGCACACATTAATATTTTCCAGGGTCCAGTGCCAGCGCTGGGCGTGTCCCCGGGGCTGGGCCCGCTGTCGACGGGGCTAAGCGCGCTGGGCGGACTGACGGGGCTAGCGGCGCCCACGCCCACAGCGCCCGCGCCCGCCCCGCACCTGGCGCAAACGCTGGCGCCCGTGCCCACCGTGCCCAGCATCAGCTCCAGCGCCAAGCCGCCCGCGCACTGGGGGGTAACGTGAGTATAGCCTGTGGAATATCAATTCCATCACTCTCTACTTAGCTTGAAAATGAATCAAATGAAATGAAAATATACTTTACTAGCTAATGCCCACGACTTCGTCCGCGTGGAATATGTTTTTCCCGATTCCCGCGGGAACTCCTCAATTTTCCGGGATAAAAAGTAGCCTATGTCACTCTCCAGGTCCTCAACTATACCCATGCCAAAAATCACGTCGATCCGTTGCTCCGTTGCAGCGTGATTGAAGGACAAACAAACAAACTGATTTTCGCATTTATAATATTAGTATGATTGTACACCATACACAATAAAACACATTTAAATAAAAACAAGAATTAAGAAAAACTGTACAATAGGCGGCCTTATCGCTAAGGAGCGATCTCTTCCAGGCAACCTAGAAAAGGAAATAATAACAAAATTTGAATGATGGTGCACACAAAGTAGGTATACTACAATTAAGGGAGAAAACGTAGTAAATATAAAGACTAACTGGGCTCCTACCGAATAACGTAAAACATTGTCCAATGTTAAATAAACATCACTTGACATGGAGTTAGTGACAAATATCATAGCAATTGTCAATATTATAAGAGATGTGTTCAGAAGTCTTTTCCCATTGCGCTAATGAGTCTAACGTTGAGTTGCACGAAACCAAAAAAAAAGTGGCAATACAACTAATTTACATACAATTTCTGCGAAAAATTAGTTTGATCTTTACTTAAATTTTTGGATTTGTTTTGTGCAACTCAGCATTAAAGTCTCAAGTATTGGTCAACCAAGACCAGTCTTTAGCATAGATTGGCCATTATTTGAGAATATGTTCTCAGCTGATGTCAGTTCATTAATAACGGTTTTAGCTGCTGACAGCTTGATAACTTCATTTATGACACTTCAAAATAACAGATAGGTACTCTCATTAATTTGCCACGTAGATTAGCATGTTTATGGTGTCGTTATTTTTCAGCAGGCCCACAGGAACGGAGCGGAGTGGCTTCGCCCCCGCACCGCCTTTGTTCGGTGCGCCGCTGCCTCCGCCCAATCCCAACCCCTTCTCTGCAGAGTCGCTGTTTCAAACTAGTGAGTATATCTCTAATTACTCAGATAATAAGAGTTGTAGTAATAAGCTAATACTCACATTAATCTTCAGGTCATTGATAAAATACATGCAATATAATACCTAACCTAATTGGTTAAAAATAAAAAATGGCTCAGGACACAGACAGAGGGACTAGACATACAAATAACATTTACTTGTTTGACTATGGAACTCTGGTTAGATAATGGAGCCACATGCATTTAACACAATAATATTCGGTATTCCAGGTCCAGGTGCTGATCTCCTGCGGCGCGAACTAGACAACCGGTTCCTGGCGGCGGCGGGCGCGGTGGGCGTGCGCACGGAGCTGCACCACCACCAGCACCAGCACACGCACGTGCACCAGCACCCGCCCGCCACGCACGCGGCGCACGCCGCGCACGCGCAACACGCCGCGCACGCGCCCCTCGCGCCGCACGCGCCCCACGCGCCTCCCGCGCCGCACCACCCGCACCAGCTGCTGGTGCCCCATGCGCCCCTGGTACGTTCACAAGAACACTTTTTGTAAAGCTACACATACACCACTCTGACGCGTCACAAGCTATAATTTATCGGTTAACCTTACTCGTATTATGGTTAGAGAGACACGACAACGTGTCAGAGTAGTGTATTTCTTTTTTTTATATTTAAAGCTACATCCCATTTCCTGAGTGTTAAGTGGAAACATCTAGACACAAACTGTGTCTGTTTGCGCAGTAGTTGATTGATTTCATATTGATTGTATATATTGATGTAGGCGGCATGTCTTCGACACGCAACACTAAAGTGTCAACGTTTACGCAGCGACTTGATGCCTCACAGTTTATAGATATTTTTGACGACTTTCCTTGCGCATCGGGACGTCCTGGGCTTTATTTTCTCTGAACTGGTTTGGTAGGGAATGGCTGTTGAGGCTCGCCATTGGTACATGTACGTTTTGGTATGACCGCATAGTGTATAAAGTAGGTTTCTACACGGACTTCTCAATGGGTTTCTCTCGGTGCCTCATGCTGGCAACACAACTCACACAACACAACTCCAACACTGGCATTTAATGAGTTCGAGAATAAGTTACTAAATATTATGAAAATATTTTGCCTTCTACTAAGTACTATGTAAACAGTTGTTTAAAAGTAGTTTAGAGCCTGTCGCTTATGTGTCGTCTAGATATAGTTTGAACGCCTTACAAAGTTTTGACCTTCTCCCAGGCGTAGCGGTATATAAGAAAAGTTCTGAGCTAATTACCCAGATGGGGAAATTACAAAATTCATAATATTTAAATAAGCTCTGGCTTTGGGTCTGGTGGGAGGGTTGGGCCATGACTATAAAGCAACCTACTATGTTCCCATATCATATTCCTTAGATCCCCACAATAGGGATGGTCAAAAATAAATTATTTCTTACTTATTATTAAAAAGGGGGGTCTTCCAAAAGGCCTAAAATTCACATCCTCGGTTAGTTTTTTAAGTTTGAGAACCATTTTAAAATATAGATCAGACAGACAGACAGATAAAAAGTGTGTTGAAATTACAACTTCCACACACTAAAAGTGCGTTTTTAAGTTTGATAATGAGTTGCTGATTTGATTGAGTTGTCCTCATCCCTATTCTAGGAAATTTAATATTTGTGTATTGTTTCAGTTCAAAGACGTTGGGAAAATGACGTCACTATACCGAACTGGACTCAGCCTGGGTTACCCGTACTCTTCCAGTCTGCTGCACCCCACGGCGCCCTACGTGCCACCCGCTCCACTCACTACCTACGCTCCTAAGGTAAATGTTCAAACAAACGAAACAAACTTGTAAATAAAGTAGATTCACTTTTTATCCCTTTTAGCTGCTCCTTATTAATATTCATCATATCATTTTATACTGTACTTTTATTCCATAGTCTGTAGTGGAACTTAAGCATAATTATCATTGTCATGAAATGCTAACTTTTTCGTCTATTTTTTCCATTATAGTCATATTATTATGGTTTTGGTCAATCATTAATGGGCCCTGGCACAGTAACAAAATATATCCAATATTAATGTATATATAGCTTAGTGCTTCCCTCCTAATTTGCTATCATCATTAACATTGCATCGCCTCATGTTAACAGCCCGTAGTGTCAGCAGCAAGCGACTCCGCAACTAAACCACCACCACGCCCTTCTGTCGCGGTAGGTTTCCTTTAGCACTTCATTACGTTACGTGCATGCTTATATGTCTTACATTCGCTCGCTATATAGAGATCGCAGCTAGGGCTTGGTGTCCGAATATTCGTATTATCCGAAAATTTGCCTTGTGTATTACACTCGGATAAAATATCCTACAATATCCGGATATTTCGAATACTATTATAAACTTATCAAAAAATCTCAATAAACTAATGTGCACATCTACTACTGTATACATAATATGCTTATGCGGCCATAGCATCCTCGCCGTGGCTCAGAAACACTGAAACTTCTCAATTTCCACGCTTGTTTCATTTAAGCTCTATGCAGGAATGCTTTGTGGACGGTTTATTTTTAAGTTTTAGTAATTATTGACGTGATTTATTCATTAGTATTAAACACTGTTGACAGTGTTTTGATTTAAATCAAGTAAATTAAAGAAACAATTTTTTTTGCTATTATGTGTATGGACCTCAGATCAGAATTGATTAAAGATTTCTTATCATACGGGTCGCTTTTGTAAGAGGGCGTCAAGCCATGGTCACCCTGTAAAATGAATTTAATTAAAAGTTATCATAGTTCCTACCCGAAGAGTATTTGAAATATTAATATAGCTGAAGGATAATTAGGATACTAAAAATGGACGAATATTACGAGCCCTAGTCGCAGCGGTCGTAAAAAAAATTGAAATTTTAATATGCAGAAAACTGGCAAATGGAACGCGATGCACGTACGGATCGCCTGGGAGATCTACAACCACCAGCAGAAGGAGAAGAGCGGCGGCGCGGCCGGCGCCGGCGCGGACAAGGACAAGCTGCGCGCGTTCCCCGCGCCCGCGCCTCCTCCGCCCGCCTACCGCTCGCCCTACGAGCTGCCGCCCGCGCCCTACCTGCCGCACCACGCGCCGCTCGGCATGGTGCGCTACCCCGCGCGGCCCGCGCTCGCGCCGCCGCCCGACCGCCACCTGGGCGTGTCGCCCTTCGCGCGCTACGGCGCCGGCGCCTTCCCGCCCGCGCCCGCGCCCTTCGCGCTCTCCGCCTACGGCCGCGAGCTGGCGCTGTCCTCCTCGCTGCACGGCATGCACCACGCGCCCATGGCGCTGCACGACGCGTGGCGCGGCGCGCGCCCGCCCGCCGCCGCCGCCGCCGAGGCGCGCCGCGAGCACGAGGAGCGCGAGCGAGCCCGCCGCGACCGCGAGGAGCGCGAGAGGCGAGACCGCGAGGAGCGCGAGCGCCGGAAGCTGCGCGAGCAGCGCGAGCGCGAGATGGAGAGGGCGCGCACGCGGTCCCCGCTCCGCAACGGCGTGCCGGAGCCTCCCAAGGAGGAGCGCAAGGAGCCGCCGCGGCCGCCGCCCTCGCTGCCCGCGTACCCGCCGCCCTCGCACTGGGACCCGTACCGGTTCGACCCGCTGCAGCACATGCGGTTCGCGCCCTTCGTGGAGGCGGCGATCCGCGCGGAGGAGGACCGCGCCAAGATGCTGAACGCGTACGCGCACCACCAGCAGCTCAAGTCGAGCCCGCTGCTGCACCGCGCGCTGCCGGGCGGGCCGCTGCCGCCGCTGGGCGCGCACGCCTCCCTCGCGCCCTCCCTGGCGCCGCTCGCGCCGCTCGACCTGCTCAAGAAAGAGGAGCCGCGATGATAGCGAGCGCCCGCCCCCCGTGTAAATAGCGCGACCGCCCGGCGCGATGCCGCCGAGTGACAATTTAGTTTCGAGTGTATCGTTTCGCAGTATCGGTTTAGAGAATTATTTATTGTAACGTCGCTAGCGGATCGCCGGCCGCCGTCCGGCGCGAGTCAGTCGAGCCGGTGTCATGTGCAATATAGGACGAGAGCGCGGCCGTCGCCGCCAGGCGCCACACTACTGCTTGTTTATTTACATGAAAATATCTATCGAGTTGTTATTGTGACCATAATTAGTTAATTATACATTAAAACGCTGGATTATGTGAAGGATAGGATTATCAGAATCACTATCAATATAATTATACATATTTATATATACCTATAAATACAATGTAAATATTAGTTGTAAATTAGTGTTAAAATATAGAATCGGTTTATTTAACGTCATATGAATGAAAAACCCATAAATTATTATTCTATCGGAAGTTTAACTTATACTTCCGTTAAAAATCTCATAATGGTTTTTCTATTGTACCAGTGGATGATTATTTATTTATTTATACTAATTTCTCTTTCAAGTAGACTCAAGCTACAAGTTTTTAGGGTTCCTTACCTCAAGAAGAAAAAATAAACCCCTATAGGATCACTTCATTGTCTGTCTGTCTGTCAACCACCTTCCTCGAGAACGCGTGGAAGGTATCAAGTTGAAATTAATGTCAAATACTTAGGTCTACAGTCCTTTGGAGATGCAAAAAATCAAGCTTCTAAGTCAATGCAATCAAAATATAAGGCCGTTTTTGCTGCATATTTTGACACTCCAATAAATCAAAACCTATAGAGTACTTCCTGTTGACAGTTGAATCATGAAATTTGGCAAGAAACAAGGTCTCACAGCACAAGTATAGGAAAAAATCCGAAAATCGATAATTAGGGTTCCGTACTCATAGGGTGTCGCATAGTTTGTCAAGCGATGCGCAGTTTAGCGCCCAATTATTTCACAGCTGATTATGTCGTGTTTTTATAACATCGTTCTTTTTATTTACTAAAAGAAATTGTATTGTGTGGTGGCACGGAACCCTTTGTGCGCGAGTCTAACTCGCACTTGACCGATTTTTTTAATACATAGTGTTGACATTTCTTCTTAATGCATTTAAAATATGTGATATTATTATATTGTGAAATACATTTTGTCTGACTTCAGAGTAGTGTATTTGCAGCTAGATAATGTAATAATTAAAATCATGTTATCTACTTCCTAACTTATTTCCATATTAGTTTGTCAAATAATATCGAGCTAACAATGCTTCAAACAAATAATGTTTGTCTTAGTGAACTCGATAAGTGCCATTAAAATCTAACATTAATGGACATTAAGTCAGACAAAATTGAAAATTATGATAATTATTAAAACCTGTTTTAAGGCACATATGATGATTGTGTTCTCATGATTTCATGAACAAGTGTATTATAGTTTATACAAAAATCATTCTGTATACTAAAAGTAAATGAAGGCTTGGTGCGATTCAGAAAATACCATTAAAACTTTTGATTTTTATACCAACATGACTTTCTTTTCTTTTACCTCAAACAGGACTCACTCAGTCAGACACATTTCATACAGCACCTTTCGGGTCGTGGCGACTTCTCAATATGACTACTTCCCGGTAGGAACACTTCCCAATATATCGATAGGACCACTAGACCACACTAATATGACACTACATTCGTTTTCTGCCTCGTTGGTCTAGTGGTTAGCATGTTCGACTGCGGCCGACGGGGTCCCGGGTCGGCAGGCTGATTACGTAAAATGTTGCAGTAGCGACAGCAGTAGCAGCAGAGTAGCAGTGCGACAGCAAACACTACGCGATCGGTCGCAAAATGTCACTAGAATTCGTATTACGCAAGCCGATCGCACGTCTATTGCTCGCCTGTCGCAGAATGCACTTTTCATGCACTTTTGCTATCGATACTAGCGCCACTCGCGACAGGACAGCAATAGATGAAAACAAATTAAGCAGCTTTATCTATACCTTTTATCGTCATCTTTGGTACGTTCCTTGAGTATGTTCCTTGTCTGTGGTTGAATTCAAAGAAGTGAACTTTGAATTTTGTTTGTAAATGGTGCGAAGTTTGAATTTTTTAAGTTAACCAGTGCAGTGATTATTTTGAGATTTTGCTGAATTTTAATTTTGGACAGTAAGTTAAAAATCAATTATAGTTCAATAGAAAAAATTCGTACGTTCGTTTCCTTTAACTAACATTTTCTCGATTTATTTATAGTGGAACATCGAGTGTCGAAAAGTCAAATGGACGAGTTACTGCAGCACCTGATGGAGCACCCAGGCCTTGTCAAGGGCCGTTGGTTTGGGAGCGAGATCAAAGGAGACCATAGATCGAGAGTGGAATAATCTCGCTTCCAGGCTAAACGCCCACGGTAATGGTGCAACCAAGACGGGCCAACGGTGGAAGCGTGTATTTTTTTTTATCCACTACAAGCTAGCCCTTGACTGCGATCTCACCTGATGGTAAGTGATGATGCAGTCTAAGATGGTAGCGGGCTAACCTGTTAGGGGCATGGCAGTTATATTAAACCCATACCCCTTCGGTTTCTACACGGCATCGTACCGGAACGCTAAATCGCTTGGCGGCACGTCTTTGCCAGTAGGGTGGTAACTAGCCACAGCCGAAGCCTCCCACCAGGCCAGACCAGGGAAAATTCAGAAATTATAAATTTCCAAATTGACCCTGCCGGGGATCGAACCCGGGACCTCCGCACGTTAAGGCAACAGCGCTACACACTGCGCCACGGAGGTCGTCATATGAATACTTTTATTTGGTTATTTGGTTTGCTCTTGTTTAGTTTGCTGCAAGTTGTGCTAATCATGCCTAATTTTGTAATCTGTAGTATTGGGCGGACTTGAAATTTAAAGTTAAAAATAAAGCTGCTGCAAACGAGCCCTCTCCAAAAATTCCACCCTTCTTTCTTCGTCATCAAGTGCCTCTAAAAGTAGAAAAGCGCGTGCCATTCTTCGAAACTACCTATTAAAATAAAATAAACAATTTAAGTTAGGTTCATATTGCGTTAATTTTTTATGCAATTTTGGTAATTTAATATTATAAATATTTTGCACTACATATTACGAGTAGATTTAATGAAACTATCTTACCTTCAAAGATGTTGGTTTTTCACGTAGATAGATTTACTGTTTTAGGTACTGAATTATTCAAATTGCTTGAAGTATGTACCTAATTATTTAAAAAACCACAGTAAACGCACTCGACAATTACCCAACAATCACTTTGCAACAGGTGCAGAGGTTGTTGCTGTTTGACGTTTCATTTTGCTCGGCTGTCGCTGTCGTATTGCTGTCAAGGAAGCTTAGATAATACCAATTTGCTGGTATGACAAGGACACGAATGCAGTTTTTAGTTCATAGATTGTCCGCTAGAGGGTGAACTAGAGCTCGACTGCTGTCTGCTCCGTAGCCGCTGATACGTAATACAAAAGTGCCGTTTGACAGCAGCGATCGCGAGATTTACGCCTGTCGCTAGCCTGTCGCGAGTTATGTAATCAGCCAGCGGGTCACAACAAATACTGGGTTTTTCTGACAAGAAATTCTCAGTACTAGCCCGGAGTTATGGTGAGATCTATAGAGCGAACTTTGACTTAGCTTAGACTTAAGACATTATTAAAACGAGACAGACTTATGTTACTCACATAAGTCCATCTCGTTTTAACTCTTAAGTAAAGTCTGAGCCAAGTCAAAGTTCGCTCTATAGATCTCATCCTTAGAAAGTTGGCGGTCTTTCACCCCCGTGCCTTGGAGAGCACGTTAAGCCATCGGTTCTGCGCCTGATCTCTCTCCGGTCGTGTCGGATTTTCCGTCCAGTCCACACCACACACTTGTGCAATTATCTCCCGCGCAGATGGCCGCCATGGCCGAAATTCGGTCGGACGGACATTATTATTACATTAGTTTTCATGGCCCATAATTGACTATTTGACAGTTTTGTTCATTTTATACCTCTTACAATTATATTTTGACGGATACAGATAGATGGCATCCCGTCCGGGAATTGGACGGAAACGGATATACTGGACCTTCCGGCCGTAAAGAAATACGATACGATTCAAGAAAACAATTTTGGTTTCTGAATTGTTTTCCCTTCTACACTTACATTTAGTAAGTGTAGAAGGGAAAACAACCCAATATTATTAATTATTTAAAAAGCCATAATACATTTAAATTAATCAAGTCTTTGATTAGTGGTTTATAAAGGATAACATGTGGTACAAATGTGGTAGGAAAAAGTATTAATTTTATTTTTGTTTGATATAGGTATAATTGACTTAAAACCGTATGAATAGGATTGCTTGAAAAAGAGCTAGGATACATAATACTTACAGACGTAGAAATTATAGCTTTGATGTAAAATCTATAGACTTTAATAGCTCCCAAAAAATATAATTGTAAAATTTAAAAATGTGCGCTATTGGCTCTATTCAAAAAGTTCAATACCCCACAAGACTGTTAGGATCTCCACTAGGTACCAATAAACTTGTCAGGGGAGACATGAATATGTACTTAAAATATCATTTTAATAAGTTCTGTTAACTCCCCCGGTCTAGGGAAGACACCAGGACTGAAAATTCCTAATGTCTCACAGAGGGGAGCAAATCAGGGGAGACACAAGTCCGGAACCAAAAATACTTCCCATTTGCATAAGCAAAACACATGTATAAACATAAGAGTGCCCTCCTGAATTATAATTATAAAGCTGAACTCTTTTAAATCTCCCAGCTATCACTCATCATTTTCTAAAATCGCTTATCTCGACTCTTCCATTCTAGTTGCCACACTAACTCACTCAGAATTGAGTTGAAATTCATAAGTATGTAAAAGGTTATCAATTTTCTTAACAACATTTGTGAATTATAAGTAATTATATTAATTCAGAAGTTATTAGGCTCTTACAGATTGAGTGTCAATTCACTCTAGTACACTTGGGAGACCTTCGCTTTACTTGGTAAATTAAGCAAAAAAACCAAATCAAATAAATACTACAAAGTTGATCTGTTATTATCTATATTTTAAATAACACTGAAAATGATAGATTGCTAAATTAAAAATCAATATCACAAAAGTATTAGTTTTCAACTACTTGATTATGGTACCATAGCAATGAGAATAAATAACAATATCATTTATACTTAATGTTTTTCATTATCTTCCTATATTCGTTTTAATTTTTTACTTTCTATACCAAATTTGGACTGTTTTCATTCGCTTGACTTTCTTCTGTAGTTGAAGGACTCCGTACAACAAAGCTTCTGCTGTGGGTGGGCATCCAGGCACATAGATGTCAACGGGCACAATGCGATCACAACCTCTGTAAATAAAATAGTATTTGTATTATATTCATGTACCCAGGTTGCCGGTTGGTATCCTAAGTTCCTAACCTAGAATTTTGAATTCAATTTAATACTATTTTATTATTATTTACCAAGGCTGACTTGCACAACACTGCCTAAACTGATTTAGTTATATTTTGATGTTGTCACATTTAATTTATCCTTGGGTTTACATGAAAACAAGTATAAAAAAAAAATTTAACGGCCTTTTGCAAGTGAGCTTATTGTTTATTTTAGTTACATTTTTCATAGTTTAGATTTTTTATTACATAACTAATTAATTTTAATTTTCTTTTATGTTTTCTGCTGTTTTACAAAATAATAAAGTTTATACCCAAATGAAACATTTAATACTACTAGAACTATAGATTTGAACATTCTGTAATTATTATTTGGACTGAATTTTAGGAAAATGTTTTATTTTATTTGGCTACAAGACAAAGTTACTGTAGCAAATATAATAAGATGATACTTGTACATAATATCATTACATTGGCTCAAAAGGAGAATCATTTTTTTTTCCTTCAGTCTAATCTTAATACAACAGATTTTGGTGAAGCATGTACCATTTAATACATAGTAAGGGCAGTCCTTCAATAGAACTTCACTATGTGAATAATGGTGAAAGTTTTGCATACTGTACAGTAAAAATAGTATATGTACAGTTAATATTATTTAAGATAACGCAAGATATCTTAACCAAAAATGGCTTCACTTAGAACTTACCATACCATACCATACTTTAGTTCCACCAACTTATCTGGCCTGGTGGCCAAAATTGGAACAAATTTTAATGCCTATTTAGTTTTTGTTTTATTTTTAATATTTACCAGTGACTCTGTCACTGGTCAGATGAGTTTGTAGGACTGTAATCACTTCTTACCTTACAACAGAATAAGAATAGTGATAGTATCCACCACCATTGGCACAACTGCCCATTGAAATGACCCATCTTGGGTCAGGCATCTGGTCATACACTTTCCTTAGTGCAGGTGCCATTTTATTAGTTAAGGTTCCCGCAACAATCATCACATCTGATTGTCGTGGTGAAGCCCTGAATACTACACCATATCTGGAACAAGCACAATGGTAACATTGACGGTATGAATGGTTTTCAGCATTGTTCTGCACCTTTTCATAACTAGCAGTTCTGTCATCTCCCTGTAAAACTTGTATACAATATCTGTTGTGGTATTTAAATCCTAATCTTTCACACATCAAATGATGTAATATTGTCATACATTGTTGAATCATAGTGGTAGAAAAATTGGGTCAGGATAAGGCAAAATGGATAAAGAAAATGGTTTAAAGTGCAATGGAATACAATGACTCAATTAATAAATGAATTGAATCTTAAGTTTATTTGTTAAAAACAATATTAAGTAGTGGTTAGATTACCTACCTGTCCATATCATAGCGTGGAGCAGCTATGTGCATCATCTCAACAGCGCAACAAGCTAACCCAAATGTCATGGGCCACATTGAACCCTTCCTGCCCCAGTTCAGCAGATCGTCTAGTCGAGCCACGGCATACTCTGCAATGTTACTGGTGTCTTGGAAAGGCGAATATGGTCTTGTTTCTTTTGGATCGGGTGCTGGCAAATGGGTTCGGCGTATTTGGTCTACTATGGGGGCAAATGCTCCTTTCTTTACTACCGAAAGAACGGTAGAAGGAGCTACAGCTCCCAAAGCCTTGATAGCTTGCATATTTACCTGCAACGTAAATACGTAGAAAGTCAATAACCTTTACAACGCACTTTCACAGATTTTTCCGAGTGTTTTTTTAATAACACTACTTGAATAAATCCGTATTATTTTACTTACCAATTTAGTACATTTGCTGTATCGACTGTACAACTTTTAAATATTGAACAACAAGAAATTATATTTAATTTACGTAACTAACGGAGCATTTACGGAGCTGGGCAGAGACAATGCTAATAACTAAGTACTAAGTCTCAATTGTCAATGTCAAACAAACATCAGCTATGAATTAATTGTTCCAAGTTTTTCAAAATCAAGAAAAGTTTTAAGAAATATTTTAACATGCTAAAATACCTATTATTTTTATCATAAAGTACCTACACATAATTTATTGATAAAATGTTAATACTATAATTTAGTATCATTACCTGAGCGTTCAGTAGGTAGGTACCATATTAATCTACTAATCTATAAATCTACATGCATGGAACTAATGGAACTAATATGTACTACGTACAACTGGAATGCGTACTACAAACTTATTTAACTTATTTTTAATCAAATTTAATCCTTATATCACGGACATAAGGACCACTACGCAGGCAGTATAAAAATGAATCCGAGTGAGACATCTACAACATACCGCGGTGTCCCTTTCTAACAGTGGTCTTTGTGTTGCTATTTCACATTTAACATTATACTTCAAATTTGGTACGTTTATAAAAGAAATCTGAAAAATGGTTATACTATCGAATTAGTCACCTCCTATCCTCCGATTAAAATTTCAAGCATTTAGAAAATTAGTACGTCAATAATTCACTTGTTTTCGTGTTGAAGGGGGCAATCGTAGTAGTAATAAAAATAAAAACGTTGCAACCATGGAATTATTATGCACTATGATGGTTGCAACACAAACGGCCATTTTGATGAATCTTACGATAGACGAAATTTCGGGTGACATAAATTTAGGTACCAAGTATACGGGACAAGTATCGTAAACTATGAAACACGAATTATAACAGGATAGATATTTTTTTCATATTTCAGATTACCAAAAAATTATACATTGCGTGAAAAGTGGTTAAGCATTATACCTGGTGGTAACAGAAAAGTGTCCCAAAATTCTGTAATATGCAGCAAACATTTCATGCCAGAGGATTATATTCCTAATTTATCACGGCCCGTTTTAAAAGAAAATGCTCTTCCCTCACGATTCCTCGTGGTAAGCAAGATCAATTTTATTTTTATCTTGAATAGGTACGTTTACAGATAATGATAAAAATCCAGCCCGTAACTGTTCCACTACTGGGCAAGGGCCTCTTCTCACTAGGAGAATGCATGAGCATTAATCACCACGCTTGCTCACTGCAGGTTGTTGATTTCAGACTGTCAAGTCCAGGTTTCCTTACGATGTTTCCTTCACCGTATGTGCTGTATCACCGTACTTCAACAGAATGAAATTAAAAACATTTTCAAACATGGAGACTGGCATAGTGATGAGATGAGTTCAGGAGCGACAAAGAGTTAAAAATATTTTTTGTATGAAAAATTTGAGTATGTTGATAATTTTATATACCCAGTATGTTCGAAAAGTCAAATATGTATGGCTCGAAAAGCCAAATATATATGGTTCGAGAAGTCAATTTATGTTTCGCTTTACAGCAATACCAGTTTTATTGAATTTTTAACCGACTTAAAAAAAATTTTTTTAACTGTTTTTACCTAAATGCTTCGTAATTATCGATCCTAAATGGATCGCAGGATCCAGGCGGCGCAAGACTGTGGCTTGTGGAGGACCCTACAGGAGACCTATGTCCAGCAGTGGACGTCCATCGGTTGACGACGACCTAAATGCTTACTTGTGTAAGAGACTTACTAAGAGGCAATAGGCACTACATATAAAATATCGACATCATTATAAATATAAATATTTTAAAATTATTTGCTGATTTTTATTTCTTCATAGAGGTATATTTATATCCCGTATATTGAAGTATCCCAAAATTCAAAAATAGTGTGGTCACTCTTGTGGAAAAGGGACACAAGGGTCAGTATGGTATCTCTCACTCGGCACACTTTATTAACAAGAGCTCATTCCGGTTGTACGTAGTACTTATTAGTTCCATGTCTACATGAGAGGTCGCCGTCAAAAGTCTCAAAATATGGAGTCTGTGATGGAGTGTGTAGAGGATAGCTTAGCCGTCTCAATCTCCTGTAGCAGTTATAGACGGCTATGAGTGTAGAGGTAAGGAGTGTTATCTCTGTATATGTCACCGTAAGATTGTAAAAACCGTTAGATTATAATATAACGTTTTTTATCTCGATAGATTATAAACTTTCGACAGATTGTGAACCGTAACATACTGCTTACAATTTAACGCGTTATTTTTCGGTAAATTGTAATATATTAGGTATATTAACCCGATAGAACCTAATTGCCCGGCCTGCGGCCGGGCACTACCTGAATATTCATGTCAATCCCTAACCTAACCTATAGTTCGCGCGCGAGTTGAATGCAGAGTAAATGTATGGTGACACTTACATTTACTCTGCATTCAACTCGCGCGCGAACTGTACAAGAAAGAGACAAGAAAACGTAAAAACAATAAATATTTCATAAATTAATACTCACATTGAACGACACTGACATTGAACGGTTCACAATCTTTCGAAAGTTTATAATCTAGCGGGATCGAAACCGTTAGATTATAATCTAACGGATTTTACAATCTTACGGTGACATATATATAATGAGGAGCACCGAATGAGGATTAACACTCCTTTCTTCTATACTCCATACGTCAAAAGCAGTTGCTGTGCTCTGTGGCCTTTGATTTTATCTAATATAAAATCAAAGTATGTGGATGTCTCACATGTATATACCATAGAATAGTATATTATAATATTATGTCACCGTAAGATTGTAAAAACCGTTAGATTGTAATCTATTTAACTAGCGATATTGTAAACTGTCGACAGATTGTGAACCGTTTAATGTTCTGAGCTTAGATTATTTACACGACTAGATATAGTATGTAACGCACGAAAACGTCCTCAAAAATCCTCTACTAAATATGGTAGACGACTCTCTCGCCTACTTCAGTAGCACTTGACTCACTACGCAGTGAACGGCTCCCGCAAAATAATTAAATATGCCGGTTTGTGCGGTTAAACTGTGCCACAATTATCCGTCAAAGTTTAATACGAAGTCCAAGATCTCATATCATCAGTAAGTTTTTATATTTGCTTAAGATTTTTTAAGAAAACACGATTTTTAATTTCGATGTTTTTTAGGTACGACGAACTGACCGGTGTTGCCAGCTAAGTATTGTGGTATTTTGCACAATAATGTGCAAAATAAATAATTCTGTTGTATGATACACGTTGACGTGTGTGAACATTAATAATATCACATTATCACACTAATGTGTGTGTGTGTGTGTGTGTATCTGTTTGTTCCTCTTTCACGCAAAAACTAATGGACCGATTTGGCTGAAATTTGGAATGGAGATAGATTATACCCTGGATTAAAACATAGGCTACTTTTTATCCCATAAAAATTACATAGTTCCCGCGGGAATCAAAAAAACCTAAAATCACGCGGACGTTGTCGCGGGCATCATCTAGTCTAGTTATTAATAAAATCAATTTGTTGCCAATAATAGTAGTTTCATTGCAGAGTTCCGTTAAGCACCTTTCAGCGCCATCGTCAGACCCTGGATATCATCTGCGAACAGAGTACTTGTCAACACGAATCAAACGAGCAAAAACTCGATAGAGTTACGTAGTTTTATTGCAGAGTTCCGTTAAGCACCTTTCAGCGCCCTCGTCAGACCCTGGATATCATCTGCGACCAGAGAGCTTGTCAAGAGTTCACTTGAATCTCCAAGAGATATCACGAGAAAACGGGTAGACAAATTTTTAAGATTAATAATAAATTGTATTTAAATTATATTTTGAGTTTTATTTTGATAAATTAAAAAATCACCACTGGAAATAAAAAATGGCAAATTATATAATATGATTACATGGTTATGAATAATATATGTACATAGTCTTGCAAGAATATCGATTTTGAAGGATTTTGAATTCATTGTTCTGCTCGGAACCTAGAAACCGATTGCAGCGCCACCTACCGGTTCCAATTGTAGATAACTATCTTGGGACACTAATAAGCATACACTAAAAATTCCATCAGAATCAGTCCAGCCGATATTTAGATAATGAAATAAATAAATAATTAATATTCAATAATAAAGTAATTACCTACTGATTAAGGTATTTTCCTTGTAAACTATTGATTTACATTAAGGTGGATGACAAGGGTCTGCCCGCGAAATTCAAATTTAATTTGGTTTTTCACAATTTGTAAACTAATACGACAAAGTAGGCTTATGGCATTCAAATTGCGAGCGTAGGAATATCATCTTCACAGGTTTATATAAAAATCTTTACTTGAAAGTGTCCAGTTTAAGAAATTAGTCAAAATAATGACTAATTTGTGAGTAACTCACGTCAAACTCATAATTTTGACTAATTTCTTAAACTGGACACTTTCAAGTAAAGATTTTTATATAAACCTGTGAAGATGATATTCCTACGCTCGCAATTTGAATGCCATAAGCCTACTTTGTCGTATTAGTTTACAAATTGTGAAAAACCAAATTAAATTTGAATTTCGCGGGCAGACCCTTGTCATGCACCTTAAACAAACAGTTTTACAAACGCATAGAATAAATATAATCATTAAAAACATAATTTTATCCTACACCTTATTTCGAATTGATTTATCTACAAAATTGTGCAAACTTTTACGTTGCTGGTATCCCTAGGTTGAAGCTACGTCATGACCCCGCCCCCCGCTACACTCACACATAGACGTGGCGGGGCCGGTTTATCGCGCATTGTTTGTTTGCGTTACTCCTTCTAGACGTGTAAGAATTCATTGGTTCTGAGTGTCAATTTTTGAAATATTCATTGTATTTACGTTTTCTTGTCTCTTTCCTATAGGTTAGGTTAGGGTTCGACATAATTAACCACTTAGGTTTTATCAGGTTAATATATCTAACAGATTACAATCTACCGAAAAATAATGCGTTAAATTGTAATCTGTCGACAGTTTACAATATCGCTAGTTAGATTACAATCTAACGGTTTTTACAATCTTTCGGTGACATATACATTATACGTATAGTCTATTAGCCATTTAAGTTTCTTGTCTCTGCTATGAGGTACCTCAGAGCACAGTACTCAGTAGTGATTACATTCTCTCTGGTTATATAGTTTCCTACCTCCGTGAGACCTGGCACCGACACCAATCAGAAAAATAGATCTTGTTTTACATTAATAAATCTGGATTCTGGACTCTGGAGCTCTATTGGATTGGGAACTTTAATTCTAGAGACAGAATACCTAAGCCAAATTTAACAATGGTAATCTATTAAATAATATTATGTAAATCAATATGATGGTATTGCAGGTGCACCTATAATTCCGTTTGTTTGCAGGACAAAAAATGGTTCAAACCTCTTTTTGAATTTGGCGACAGCCCAAAGAAAGTTAAAAAAGATACCGCGAACAACCAAAAACCGATTCTGAATAAGGTAAAATGAGAAACGTAATGCTAGGTTTAATTTAACGCCTGTTAAACCCTAACAGTGGCCCTGGTATCCTATTAGTTGATGATGACATTTTCTACTGGAGCTGAAAATTTAAAAAGGGGCATAGACATCATAATATGGCTCCTATAAAGAAGATTATGTGATTAACCCTTGCACTGCACTTTAACTATCTTATCCAAATTTTTCTTTTTGTATTTTAAACGGCGTGCTAACTTTATAGTTTACTTTTAGGAATCAACTCCACAATCAACTCCTTTGTCAAATGGCACCTTACCAAATATTAATGACAAAAACTGGATGAAAAATTTTGATCCAGTCAATGTAGAGGACCTTGCAGTCCACATTAAGAAGGTGCAAGAAGTAGATGAGTGGCTGAAGACTGCATGTGTGCAAAGCAACAATGATATGCTATTGCTTTCTGGTCCAGTAGGCTGCGGCAAAACTGCTACTCTAAGAACCCTTGCTGCCAAGTACAATGTTAAAATCACAGAATGGATAACACCATTGGATATTGAATATCCTACTGAATTTGGTAACAATAAGTTTATGTTTTACAAAATGATCCCTGTGAATTTGATTTTCTAGGATAAAAAGTTCTGCAGGATGCAATATTTCTGTACCAAGATTTGTCAAAATCAGTTGAACAAAAAATTTATGTACCATTTAAGGCACAGGTATAGTCCATCAAACTTATCTGACCTGGTGAAAGTGTCACTATTGAAAATAAAATAAAAACTTACAGGCATAAAAATTAGTTCCAATTTTGGCCACCGGGTCATATTTGTTTGACAGTTTGACGGACTGTACATCTTTTAAATATTAATTTTAAAATATTTGTTTTATAGTCACATTCTAAAAATCTGCTTATATAGTCCAAAATCAATTATGACTTATTGCAGACTAGATGATGGATTAAGGTTTTTGGTTCCTGCAGGAACACTAGCATTTTCCAGGATAAAAGTAGCCTATGGCATCCCCGGGATACAAACTATCCTACAAATTTCATCAAAATTGGTTTTAAAAAACAGACACACTTTCAATCAATCAATCAATCAATCAATCATTTATTTATTGCACATTTGGGTTTACTTGGTGTTATTCTAGATATTGTACATCCAAATACCTTAATACGGCATGCAATATTAAAATTAGTAACATAGGTACATAATATTATCAAAATACGATTCTACATATAATCATTTGTTCAAAATTTTCTAAGTTTACATATTATTTCTTATTATCATATTTATTAGAACATTTAAGTATGTCATAATATAAGAAAAGATTGGACTTAAAAATAATAATGATGTCAAGGTAGGTGCTTAATAAGAGATTACATACCTATTACATTTACAATTATATCAAAAGAAAGAATAAAATGTCAAATTATTAAATAAAATAGTAGTCAAATTATTGATTTAAGTATTCAGCCACACTATAGAAACAATTGAATAAGAGCCATTCAAAAAGTTTACGTTTAAACACATGTAACGACATATTTTTCTCTTTAAATCCCTGTGGCAGCTTATTGTATAATTCTACACACATTGCGTAACAG
Source organism: Erebia aethiops (assembly GCA_923060345.2). Taxonomy (NCBI): domain Eukaryota; kingdom Metazoa; phylum Arthropoda; class Insecta; order Lepidoptera; family Nymphalidae; genus Erebia; species Erebia aethiops. The sequence goes on along the minus strand of OV281083.1, from coordinate 8,990,936 downwards.
TTTTTTGTGTAAAATGCAGAGTTAACTTTCTGTGGAATAATTAGTCGATTTGAGTTGTGACCATTTCTTGCGGGTAGTTTTTTTTCGGCGGCTTTTGTAAATAAATTATTGTTTTTCCTAATAAATATGATACTTTCATATATGTACATACATGGCAGAGGCAGTATTTTTAGCTTTTTAAAGAGGGGTTTACATGAATCGAGAGGTCCTGCTCCACAAACCGCCCGAACACATTTCTTTTGTGCTATAAAAGCCTTATTTATATCACTCGAGTTTCCCCAGATAATTAGTCCGTAACGAAGATTACTCGATATGTAACCATGGTAAGCCATTAGCGCGCTATGTTCGTTAACAGTTTTATATAACCTTCTTAATGCAAAGACAAACTTGTTTAGTTTACTGCAAATCTTTGCTATATGAGATTTCCAGTTACAGTTTCGGTCCAGTTCTATTCCCAAAAATGTCGTTACTTCATCTTGTCCAATTTTTTGTCCATTATATTGAATATTAAGGTCATTCGTGACTATATTCGGTCTTTTAGTAAATTGAATATATTTAGTTTTATTTATATTAACAGTTAAGTCATTATTATTTAGCCATTCAATAATATTTTTTGTTACGTCATTTACTTCAGAGGTGTAATCGGTATTCTTTTGTTCTATTACAACAGAGATGTCATCAGCAAATAATGTACAGGGTTGATTAACACAATGGGGGAGGTCATTTATATATATAATAAATAGTAAAGGACCTAGCACACTTCCTTGAGGCACCCCGGTTAGATTAATTTTATTATCAGATCTAAAATAAGTTATTTCTGAGTCAATTACTCTCTGGATTTCCACACATTGATATCTATCTTTTAAATAGCTTTCTATCCAGTTTAACGCCACTCCCCTTATACCATAATGTTCTAATTTGATTAATAATATATCATGGGCTACAAAGTCAAAAGCTTTTGACATGTCAAAAAATAAAGCGGCAACAGTCTTACATCTATCCAAATTATCTATAATACGTTTCGTGAGATTAAAACATGCCAAGATCGTTGATTTGTTTTTTTGAAAACCGTATTGCTCGTCTATAATGATGTTGTTTTTAGTTAAGTAATCAGTTAGTCTTTTATGCATTACTTTTTCAAAAACTTTTGAAAAGATCGGTATCAATGTTACGGGTCGATATTTATCCATCTCAAATCGATTACCTTTTTTGAATAATGGTTTTACTATAGAAAATTTAAGTTTAGAAGGAAATTTACCATTTTCAAATGAGAGATTTATTAGAAATGTCAGAATTGGCGTTAGCTCTTTACAGCAACATTTTATAATTTTTGTACATATTTCATCTATACCTGTTGATGAAGTATTTTTTAAGCTCATGATAGTATTTTTTACTTCATTTTCTGTACAAGGAGATATGAATATACTACACGGTTGGGATTTAAAGTTGTTATTCAGATTATCTTTACTATATTTATCTTTAGTTGTCGATTTCTTAGCCAATTCTATATAGTAAGTATTAAATTTATCAGCGATTGCACTAGGTTCATCTATGACTTCCCCATCTGATATTATTTCCTCTATAGTCTTAACAGAGCTTAGCTGTTTAGATGTGCTTTTAATTAATTTCCACGTAGCCAAACATTTGTTTTTTGACTTAGAAAGGAATTTATAATTATTAATTTTTTGCGATAATGTTACGCATCTTTTTAGCGTCCTTGAATAGGTTTGATATTTTTGTTTATTGTATTTTCCTTTGTAGTATAAAAATCGTAGCTTCCTTTTTTCAACAGAACTCTTTCTAATTCCCTTAGTTATCCAACGAGGTTTCTCTATGTACTCAGGGACACGTATTTTTATTATTGGAAAACACAGTTTGTAATATAATGAAAATGTGTCGTGAAATTCATTGAATGCTTCGTCTATATTGTCTTTTTCATATATTTCGGTAAAAGGGATTTTATTTAAACAGTAACTAAATTTATGAACATTTTCTTCTACATAATCTCGTCTAAATATATAAAAGTATCTTAATGGTAATTTCGTTGGTTTAACGCTAAAGCAGAGCATTTGGCCAGTCTCGTGGTCCGATAATCCGAGATTTATTATTTCCCCGTTAGCATTTTTTATATTACTTATAATATGGTCTATACAATTTTCTTTTCTAGTGGGTTTGTTTATATGCATAGTGAGATCATAATTCATGCATAGGTCGACCAACGATTCACTTTTTTTGTCTTTTTTTAATGTATTAATATTAAAATCCCCAACAATAACTACATTCTTTTTTATTTTGTTCTTATTCTGTAACTGGTAAATTATAGATTCCAATTTTTCAAAGAATATGTCACAGTTTGAATCAGGTGTTCTGTATATACAGATTACGAAGATATTGTGTTCTTTTAATTCTATACCACAACATTCAAAATGTCTTTCTATGCTTATCGTTTTAAGAAATGTCATTGGATTCGTTTTCGTACCCTTCTTCGCAAGAATACAGACACCTCCTCTTTTAGAAGGCCTTGAGAAATAGGCCGCTAGCTCATAATTGTCTATTTGTACGTTGTTTTCGTGTCCAGACTGTACAAACGTCTCTGTTAAACATAGAAGGTCAATTCCCTTTCCTGACTCTAGTAATTCATTTAGAACAATATGTAAGTTGTCAATTTTACCTAGCATACCAGCTATATTTTGATGTAAGATCCTAAACGTCAATGATGGTGACCCCTCGAAAAAACTTACCATTAGTCTTTTTGTTTTCTAAGTTTGTAGCATTATTTTTTTGTACCGTTTTTACTACCGGAAAATAATGTGTTATTTTATTCTTGACAATATTTTTTTGTGATAGATTATTCACGCTACTTGCTTCACCGAAATTGGATTCCCTCGCTTTTTGTCTTATTTTATTGAAACAGTATGGTATCGTGCCTGGTTTTAGATAGGATCCGCGATTCATGTTCCTCTTATTTATATTTTCCGTAAATTTTGAACCATGTATGTAATATTGGTCGTAGTCAATCTTATCTATATGGTTAATTATTATGTCACAACTGTCCGTCAAATTATTATTCAAATTCTTCGTTCGTATATCTAAAAATTCACAATTTTCAAAACATTTTATTATGGTTTTAATGTAGTTATTTAGTTTCTGCTCGTTTAGAAAAGGGTTGTTCATTATGCGAAGTATAATTATTTTTGGTTTACTAAAACGTTTGAGAAAAGCCGAAAGTTCCGCCCCAAGTTTAATCGGATTTGTGTCATTTGCACCTAGTCCTAAAACTAACCAATCTCGTTCATGAAAATCATCGTTGGTCAATGTACAAGCAGATGCAATGTGATTTAAGGGTGCGTTTGGATATGTTAGTCCCAATATGGTATACATTTTTGGATTTTTATATGTCTTTCTGGCCTCTAGTACTTTAGATGCAAGACCGGAACATTGTTGATCACCAAGGAAAACTATTTTATTCTGCGTAGGATTATTGTAGGGCTCCTTTGTAGTCTGTATTTTCTTTTTTTGAGTATGTACGTTCATATCTGTTTTTCTAATTTGATTCTCCTTATCTTCAGCAATTCCATTTCCAATGGTAATCGGAGTTTCTTCTTTACTTGTTGTTGTGTACTGTTGTGAAGTACTCGACTGAATATTTTCTGTAGTTTGTACCATTTCCATGGTTGTTAACTTCTTTTTATTGTATAAATTCGCAGGTGTAGAGTTGTTACTGATAGTACCTTCTTCCAAAACTTTTTTGTAGATTTTTAATTGCTTCTTGTTTTCCTCTATAATTTTTTTCATTTCCGAGTTTTCTTCATTTAGTTTTCTTACTTCTTCATGAGCGCTTTCTAACTGTTCTGTCAATACCGTAATTTCTTGCTTAAGACTCAAAATTTGTGAATTGTCCGCTGTTGAGAGATCAGGTAAGCTATTGTAGGTGCTTATGAGTGTGCTTCCATCTTTAAGGGTTGAACTATGGATGTTGTCATCGAATGAATTGTTTGTAATATTCAGTGAACGATTGTGAATTCTCGTTGGTTTTATTTTTCTGTATGTGACATTCTCCCTTACATCCATATCTGTCCGTGACGTCATATTATTGTTATTATTATATTTTAGGCTGAGCTAATTTAGTCCAAAGTTAACTGCGCTATTGTAATAGTTTTTTAAAGTGATATAAGATAATATGAAAAACTTAAAAGAGCCTGATTTTCACTTTTCTTGAGCGGATTCGAACTCGCGACCTTTTAATTTTATCTGGGTTGCTGGACCACTATTCCATTCGAGCCTCAACAGAAGTGATGTAAATAGTCTTCGTATTCTTATACTGTACTGGGCTGTCCTTGCATAATTAAAATTTTAAGTTTTGTACGTACCTACGTAAGTTGCACACATGAGCAACTTTAATTTTTATTTTATATTTTTAGTGTGAACAATCTTGTAGAAATATTTCCTTATGGTGACATCTATTGGTAGATCGTTTTTTTTTATTTGACTTTGTTCAAACTTCACAGCGTGGTTAAAGTGTAATGGGTTAGATGGCGGTATTTTCTTCTTTCCGTTATTTTGATATGTTTAGTTTTTTTTTTCAATACCCGAACTTTAACTTTTTTTTTTTAGGTATTAGTCTTTAAATCAAATGTAACACTTGGTATATATTAGTAATTTGTTCCGTCAAGTACACTTTAACCTGTTTTAGTATTGAATAGTTGTTTTTCTTGAGTATTTTCGCACTTTTTTACGTCCGATATGATGTTCCGTATTTGAAGAGTTTATATTGCTTCCACTGCTAATAAAGCTTAGATAACACTGTCAACTGCTAATCATACATTTCCGCACACTTTCACTTAGATATAATATATTATTTACACGATTAATGATTTTAAAAGAATTTTTTAATACGGAGCTTGTTGTTATACTAGCACCGCCCTCTAGCGACTCTCGCGTTTATAATATTAGTATGGATAGCATAGAAATAACAAAAAGTTGTGATATTTAGGTATTAGTGTCAATTTATTACACATTAGTTAATTACTGTTACCACTACTGTATTCAATTTCAAGGTCCTAAGTATAAATCTTGTCACTTGTGTGGTCTATATCTTAAAATAATTTCTTTGTGTAATTTCAGGTGACTATGAGTTCAAGGTGCCACAGTCAAAGAAATTCCTAGAATTTCTTATTAATTCTGCAAATTTTACATCACTTTTAGACAATAACAGCTGCAAGTTGGTTCTGGTGGAGGACTTTCCAAATGTGTTTATAAGAACACCATCAGAATTTACAGATGTCCTGCAGTAAGTTACCCTGAGTTATTAGAATTGGTAAAGAATATGAAATCAAATAAACTAGTACTATCACTAATGTCCAAGTTTGTGATGTATATATGTGTGCAAGCAGATGTTATATTATTCTTCAATAATTTTCCCAGGCAGTATAAACTGAGGGCAAAATCTCCAATAGTATTCATATGCTCAGAATCTCATACAGATAGTAAAAACACAGCTTTCCACCTATTCTCACCAAGTTTGAAAGAGCAGTTCAATATTCATCATGTAATGTAAGTCTGTTTTATTTTTAAGTTGTGATAAAATATAGTGACCATAAAGGTTCTAGTAGTTCAAGTCCTAGCAGCCAGGGGTGTGACTAATATATTCGTAATAGGTACAGGTACCTATTATAATACAAGCCATGTATATTAATACTAGATGATTCCCGCGACTTCGTCCGCGTGGATTAAGATTTTTGATTCCCGCGGGAACTCTTTAAATTTCCGGGATATAAAGTAGCCTATATCCTTCCCCGGGATACCACCTACCCTTCTACCAAATTTTATCAAAATCGGATGAAGAGACAGTTTTTTTTGATTCCCGCGGGAACTCTTTAAATTTCCGGGATATAAAGTAGCCTATGTCCTTCCCCGGGATACCATCTACCCCTGTACCAAATTTCAGCAAAATCGGTTGAAAAGATGGGCCGGGAAAGCGTAGCAGACAGACAGACAGAAACACTTTCGCATTTATAATATTAGTATGGATTACGATGAGAGAACATAGAGGTTACCAGGTATTAATCAAATCAAATAATAGGGACGCGTAGCGGCGTAATCAAAGAGAATATGCGCGTAATAGCGAGGCGACTAGCCTCGCTAATCTATTTCAAAGAGAATATATATATAACCAAGGAACATATTTACTAATATAACCATTTGTTTTCTTTGGTTTTGAGACACGAATACAGCTGATCGGAAATATTCGGAATTCGGGAGTGAGCCGACGAATGAGCGAGATGACTATAGGCCGACCGTTTAACTCGCGTATCGCCTGCGCGGTAAGAAGGGAGCGGGGGGAGATGTTAAATACTTAAAAAAAAGATACTTATTATTTTATTCTTTACCAACAATGTCTATCTCGAGATAAATCTTTGGATTATTGACTCCGTGTGTAGCGTTACCCGCCCCCGCTCCCTTCTTACCGCGCAGGCGATACGCGAGTTAAACGGTCGGCCTATAGTCTCGCCTAAACCGACCCGCGGCGGGCGAGTGAGCGAGAGTGTATTGTATAAATAGAACTAGGTATGGAATAGAACCTAGCCGCTTGGTTGTCGTTGTATGCGCGTAATGAAAGACTTAGTTACTAGTGGTTCGCCCCGAACGGAGACCTCGCGGTATCCATAAGATAGTTTTAAATATATTGTAATGGTTAACTTTTAACATAAGACGCAAAAGAGCTAAAGGGTTAAACTTTAACAGAGCGCTGAGCGCCATCTATTGACATCATTGTGAAGTTCTGTTAAAAATACTGAAGCTCATTAAAAATTAAATAATTTCGTTTCCTTATAATATTCTAATCTTAATATTTGTTGTTCAAGTACAGGATATAATTCAAATAATTGATCAAGTTTCAGGCTCAGCCTTTCAGAAATTTGAGAGTTCTGAGGTCAACTTTGGACGTTAGAAAATCTCCACTTTGAAAGCCTCCCATTTCGTCAATTTTAGGGGAAAAATTAAAAAAATATATTTTGGACTCTGTTCCAAATTTTATCTTTAAAATGATATACCGCAACCCTATGTAACACTATAAAAAATATTTTATTCGCTTCTATGAGAGCCCCCCTGAAATAAAGATTTTTATAACTTTTTAAGCCATATTCGGCTGGAGGCCATTGTTTTACATATTATATTTAAATTTGAAGTAATTACGTTCAGTAATTCAGAAGTTATAAGGCTCTGACAGACGGACGGACGGACAAGTGCAAATTCACTCAAGTAGACTCAAGAGACCTTCGCTTCGCTCGTTCAATAAACGTCGGGCTTCGTACTAAAGCTGCATGAGTTGGTTACAAAGTAAGCAAGCAATGAAAACCCTTTGTTTAAATTTGGTCACTTGTTTATGTCGCACTGTCTTAGACAAATATTATGAACTTATTAATCTAATACGAAATACGAATATTAGTTCATAATATTTGTAGTGACCAAAGCTCACAGCGACTCGCCGATTCCCTATTGTATTAATAAACGCAGGTATCAATATTAGATTGAGTAGCTAGTAATGAATCGGTTCACTAATATTTGACTAATACCCAGTAATAGTTAGGTATGGTATCATAATATGCGTTAACTAATATATATTCAGTAATAGGATTACCTAAAAATGACCCTAATATAACACATACATCTCTACTAGCAGGGTTATTTTGGGTTCTAATTATTAATATTTCATTCTATCAGATCAAGTTGGTTCTGGTCTGATCTTGCGGGAGATTATATAAATTTTTAATAGCTTTTTGCTGTTCCATTTTCGTGCAGCAAACCCCTAATATACAAAGATACCTGATATACCGCACATATTTGTAATCTTGCAAAATAATTTTTAGCTTATCTGGAGATCAAAAAGCTTAACATAAAGCTTTATTTCTAAATAGCTTAAATATTTTTTAGGTTAAATAGTGTATCAGCTACAGGTCTGAAAGCAGCCCTCAAAAGGGCGAGTGATATAATTAGTAAGAAATACACCTCTGCATACAACATTCCTACAACAGATATGATTGAATCTGTGGTCAACACATCTGGCGGAGACGTGAGATCGGCAATTTTAAATTTACATTTTGCGTGTTTAAAAGGTGAGAAGTTTTTATATTTAATAAGACTCAGGTAGGTACTTCAAGTTCTAACTTAGTACATAGCATAGTACTAGAAACTTCCTTGAAATATATGGAATATGTCAGTGAAAGTATGAAAAATAACTGATTTCCTTTTAGGTTCACACAGTAATTTAGAAACCAGTATAATAAAAGAAAAAGAAGTTAAAAGTAAAACTACTAGAAAGAAAAAGAATACATCAAACAAATTCATGTCCCTAGGAAAAGACCAAACAGTAAGCATTTTGCATGGTGTCGGAAGAGTACTAAACCCCAAAGGTAAGTACATTTTAGAGTTCCATTATGTTTTATAGGTAGGTTGTGTTCTAAGGCAGGTAGAAATTCATATCATGTCCCATTTAATTCTGAAAATGTTGACTGCATGGTAAAATCTAAAGACAAAAGTTAAAGTTTATTGAAAAATTGAAAATAACAGTTGAACAAAAACAAAAAAAAACACCTACTTATACAGATCAATACAAAGTGTTTAATAGGATGTCATTTTTTACAGAATTGATAGCCAATGATGGACATAAATCTTTAACCCACAGTCCAAAGGATATAATTGAACAGTTTTTAAGTCATCCTATGTCATTTGTAAACTTTCTAGAAGAAAATTACTTGCCACATTTCTCATGCGCCTACGATGTAGATAAGGCTGCATCGGCTCTAAGTGACAGTGACTACATGCTTGCTGAGTGGAGAGTAAGGATTTCATTTACACTAGAGACATTTTTAGTCTAGGCAATGGGGCGGTTCGTTGTATGGAGACCCCGCATTAAATCCTCAGTCGGCAAACTTGGCAGGGTTGTGTAGTATGGTATGAACCAAACCCTATACAAAAATATCCAAAAAAAACCATCTGGAAGTTAGGTATTTAACCTAAAACTTAATATTGAGTATTTTATCGATTTCTTTTTTAAATAATAGTAGGTAGTATATTTACACTCAAAACCGAAATATCAAACAAAATAATCATGCAGAACATAAATATTTAAACCGATTTTATTATCAAACCTAAACTGGATTTACGCGGTAGTAGCTATATATAGGGGATTCTGGCTCACTTTTCTAGTAGCTATATATAGGGGCTTCTGGCTCACTTTTCGTAGTGGCGCCACCTGGCGGCGAGTAGCGGGGGCTGCTGGTGCGCTGACGTCACCGCCGGCCAGAAGCCCTACTTCTGGACCAAGGTGTGCTGACGTCACCAGGTACGTCACGTCAAGTTATGTGACGTCAGTGGCTATGCCTAGTGTGTCGGGGCTTTGGGGCGCCTAGGTAGCGTTTCGGACCACAGGCCGCGCCTAGCGATAATGTCACCGTGTGCGCAAACCTGTCGAAACCTGCAGCTCTACTCCAGTCTAAAGTTTAAATTTTTATCTTTTTTATTTTCCTACGCTAAAAAGTTGCGCCATAATTATTTATTATTGCAGATAATAATAATCTCGTTTAGAGGCACGCCACATGCTGTGAGACTAGGGTTGCCGACTTTTTTTTACGGTAAATATTTATACTCTAAACCTTAATAATCAGTTTATTTATTTATTTAAATAGCTTCGTACTACAATTAAATTGTAAAACACCAATTCAATTTTTGAATTTTTGACGACCTCCATGGCGCAGTGTGTAGCGCTGTTGCCTTAACGTGCGGAGGTTCTGGGTTCGATCCCCGGCAGGGTCAATTTGGGAATTTATAATTTCTGAATTTTCCCTGGTCTGGCCTGGTGGGAGGCTTCGGCCGTGGCTAGTTACCACCCTACCGGCAATGACGTGCCGCCAAGCGATTTAGCGTTCCGGTACGATGCCGTGTAGAAACCGAAGGGGTATTGGTTTAATATAACTGCCATGCCCCTAACAGGTTAGCCCGCTACCATCTTAGACTGCATCATCACTTACCATCAGGTGAGATCGTAGTCAAGGGCTAGCTTGTAGTGGATAAAAAAAAAATTTTAAATATCAGATTTTATACATTTCCCATTGTACCTACTTATCTTTCCATTTCATAGCCATCACAAAAATAATAGCTCTCTGTAAAAATATAATTAATATAATAATATAACTTCATTTTTAGTCAAATAAAATAATAGTTTCGCATAATATTATATGGTAAGTAAGGTTGGCAACCCTAGATGAGACTGAGACTGCCCTCCCAATTTTTTTTTCCAAATGTTAATATTACAATGGCTATTAACCCAAGAGCTGGCGACTAGAATTGGATTAAACCTCTACAGTTCGAACATAATATTACTAAAGATGTTCTCCTACAATCTACATCATACTAATATTATAATTTTGAAAGTGTGTTTGTCCTTCAATCACGCCGCAACGGAGCAACCGATATACGTGATTTTTGGCAATGGTATAAGTAGTTGAGGACCTGGAGAGTGACATATAGGGTACTTTAAGGAGGGTAAGGAGTTCCCGCGGGAATCAAAAAAACTTAAACTACGCTCACGAAGTCGCGGGCATCAGCTAGTATAGTAATATTAGTTTTTGCCCGTCCTGTAAAATTTTGTAGACTAACCAAGTTTTGTTCCCAGCTCCTCGACTATATATGTATATGGGTTTTTTATCTCTATAAAAACTCTCACATTCTACTATACAACTCATTCGGTTGCCAGTCGCCACTACGAGAAGTAGTTGCTCGTGTTGATTTGATCTATACTGCAAGTGTTATATTTTTTGATATTTAAATAATTATTACAATTTAAAATTTAAACAATGTCTTCAAATAATTGCAACAGTGATAAGAATGCCCTTGCACAATTAAATAGGCAGGGTAATAGAACTTGGAAGACACTTGGAGTTTCAGAGGTCAATAAACCATATAAGATTGCAAAGTTTGAACCGAATACTATGCAGACGATGGTGCATTTGGAGACTGGGGATATAGTCACATTGCCATCAAGTTTTAATGATTTGAATGATGACGTTTTACGAGTAGCGAAATTCTACGATTGTCCCTTTTGTAGTGTGCGTCTATCTAGTGACCAATTGATTGTTCATTTAGGAACAAAACGTCACGAGTTGTTATGTGAACAAAACTATGGTGGTGATTATTTTACATATGTAGTGCATTCAGCTTTCAAATGTAGAATTATAAGTTATCGAATTAACAGTTCATCGAATGTATTAAACCTGGAATTGTGCTTGAAAAGTGTTGGTGATAAGGTGAAAGAATTATTAAAAATGGAAATTGAATCAAATCAGCATATCAAGGTAAATTTAGAACTTTTCTGTACATATGTCGTAACAAAAGGAGTTGATGAAGTGATTAAAGATTTAAAATCGTTCAACACTAAAAATGTTCATCTGCAACTTTCATCGGATTTATCTTCTTACTATGATGAAATCTGTTCTAAAATTATGAAGAAGTGTGACGAGTTTCTAGAAAGAGAGAGCGGGTGGGCCTTGGAGAAAATTGAATTTTTAGACATTAATATAAACAAATACGTTCCTTTGAAAGGTGGCTCCTACCTTCCGCTTCCGGATTGGATAAAGCGTAAACACGCGTGTGTAAATGTGAAGAACAAAGACAATGCGTGCTTTTTTTGGGCTGTAGCAAGCGCTCTGTATCCAGTCGACTCTATAACTCGGATCGTGTATCATCTTACCCACGTTACGAGAACATATTCAAAACAGCCGGAATTGAATTACCAGTATCTGTTAATGGAATCAAACGCTTCGAAGTGATGAATGAAATCAATGTTAATGTCTATGGAATCGAAAATTATAAATTTAAAAAGATCACACCCATGTATATATCACAGATGAAAACCTGTAAGCGTCATGTAAATCTATTATTTATAGAGGATGTTAAACATAGTTTTAAATCTCATTATTGTTGGATAAAGAACATGTCTCGTCTGATACGCCCTCAAATTACAAACAGTAAGAATAAAATTGTTTTATGTGATAGTTGCTTGCAATATTTCAAAAGCGATAGTAAACTTAAACGTCATAAGATTTTAGGATGTCAAAATACTTTGATAGAAGTACCTTCTGTCGATAACAAGTATTTGAGATTCAATAATAATTATAGTCATCAACTGCCAGTACCATTTGTTATATATGCGGATTTTGAATCGATTTTAAGCCCCCTCAAAACGGATGAAATGAAAAACACATATTTCTCTCATGAGCACATTCCTTGTGGTTTTGCATATTACATTCATTGTAATTATAATAACTCATTATCGAAATTCATTTCATATCGTGGCGAGGATTGTGTTGAAAAGTTTGTAGACAATATTTATTCAGACGCAAGTCAAATTGCTGATATTTATTCAAACAAACTATCATATAAGAGAAATGAAAACGCAATACTGATGCTAAACACATCATCTCACTGTCATATTTGTGAACAACCATTGCTATCAACAGATGAAAAGGTGATCGATCATTGTCACCTTACGGGAAAAATAAGAGGTGCAGCACATCAACAGTGTAATTTAAAATACTCTATGCCTAATTACATTCCTATATTTTTTCATAATTTAAGTGGATACGATAGTCACTTATTCATTAAAGAGTTAGCTGCAAGAGGTGGTAAGCGTATTGAATGCATACCACTACATAAGGAAAAGTATATTTCATTCAGTCAAAAGTTATGTTTTAAAGATAAAGACGATGGTAGCCTTACTGCAGATATCACCATACGTTTCGTTGATTCTTTTAAATTTATGTCCACAAGTTTAGATAAACTGGTGAAAAATTTATCTTCTACTCAATTTCAAATATTATCTCAACACTTTTCAGACTTCGAACAATTTAGCCTTTTAATGCGAAAAGGTGTTTTCCCATACGAATACCTTGACTGTTGGGCTAAGCTTGAAAATAAATCATTACCCGACAAACAGGCTTTTTATAGCGAGTTAACACAATCATATATTTGCGATAGTGATTACGTGCACGCGCAAACGGTATGGAATAAATTCAATTTGAAAACCTTGGGTGAATACTGCGATTTATATCTAAAGACTGATGTTCTGTTGCTGGCTGAGGTATTTGAAAATTTTCGTAATATATGCCTAAGCTCATATAAACTAGATCCTTGTAGATATCTTACAGCGCCCGGTCTTTCGTGGGATGCCATGTTGAGACAAACGGGTGTGAATCTTGAACTTTTAACTGATTATGAAATCGTTCAATTCTTACAATCCGGTATCCGAGGCGGCATAAGTCAAGTCTCTAAAAGATATGCTAAGGCCAACAAATAGCTTTTCGAATCCAGACACATACAATCCCACGCATGGTGACAATTTTATCGTGTACTTGGATGTCAATAATTTATATGGTCATGCTATGAGTCAATACCTACCGCATGGCAACTTTGCCTGGCTATCGAGCAGCGATATCAGTTCATTCGATATATTAGCACAACGTCCGGATTCAGATATGGGTTATATTTTGGAAGTGGACTTGGAGTATCCACAGTCTACACGATCTACATAATGACTATCCATTTTGTGCTGAGTCAAAAATACCGCCTAACAGTAAAGATAAAAAGCTTTTACTCACTCTCAACAACAAACAAAATTACATAATCCACTATATGAACTTGAAACAGTGTGTAGAATATGGTTTAGTTTGTAAAAAAGTTCACAGAATCTTATCGTTTAAGCAATCCGCTTGGCTCAAGCCCTATATAGATTTAAATACTGAGAAAAGAACATTAGCGAAAAACTCCTTTGAAAAAGATTTCTATAAGCTCATGAACAACTCAATTTTCGGTAAAACTATAGAAAATGTAGCGAAACGGGTTGATGTAAAACTTTGTAATATGTGGAGTGATGAAAAAACAAGGACTAAATGTAATTATGGCGCCGAGAGATACATTGCTCGACCCAATTTTCATAGTTGTACGATATTCTCCGAAAATTTTATAGCAGTGCAAATGAATAAAACAAAAATATTGTACAATAAGCCAATCTACGTCGGTTTCACTGTACTCGAACTTTCCAAACATGTCATGTATAATTTTCATTACTCCTATATGATACCTAAATACAAAGATAATGTACAATTACTCTACACGGACACCGACTCGTTTATATATCAAATAAAAACCACAAATTTTTATGAAGACATTAGATGTGATTTAGAGGCTAGATTTGACACCTCTGATTTCCCTGATAACAATGTTTATAATCTTCCTTTAGTCCACAGATGTAGTACTAACAGATACCGCGCTCGGAACACGACAGTGCGGCCAAAATTTATTCTAGTGTGCGTGACAGCACTGTCTGGACACATGCATCAGTGTGCGTGAAATGTTGCCACATTAATGAAAAAATGCCAAATTAATGTAAGAAATTTTAATTGTTTGTTCTATCTTTAGACCTTAACTACTTAACCGATTTCAACGACATATGGTAGGAGAATAGCTTGTATCCTGGAAAAGGAGATTCGCATATTACTGTGGTGGTACGCTGGCTACTTTGGAGCTACGCTGAGTAATTTAGCGGTACGTCGAATACTTTCAAGATATGCCAGTTAAATTGGAGGTACGGAGACTACTTTGGAGGTAGGCCGACTACTTTAGAGATACGCCGACTACTTTGGTGGTACGTAGGTACGCCAGCTGCTTTTGAGGTACGTCAGCTACTTTGATGGTACGTAGGCTACTTTTAAGGTTTGCCAGCTTCTTTAGAGGTACGCCAGCTACTTTAGAGGTACGCAGGCTACTTAGGAGGTACGTAGGCTATTTTGGTGGTACGCCAGCTACTTTAGAGGTACGCCGGCTACTTTAGAGGTACGCAGGCTACTTTGGTGGTACGTAGGCTACTTTTAAGGTACGTCAGCTACTTTAGAGGTACGCCGGCTACTTTAGAGGTACGCAGGTTACTTAGGAGGTACGTAGGCTATTTTGGTGGTACGCCAGCTACTTTAGAGGTACGCCGGCTACTTTAGAGGTACGCAGGCTACTTTGGTGGTACGTAGGCTACTTTTAAGGTACGTCAGCTACTTTAGAGGTACGCCGGCTACTTTAGAGGTACGCAGGCTACTTTGGAGGTACGTAGGCTACTTTTAAGGTACGTCAGCTACTTTAGAGGTACGCCGGCTACTTTAGAGGTACGCAGGCTACTTTGGTGGTACGTAGGCTACTTTTAAGGTACGTCAGCTACTTTAGAGGTACGCCGGCTACTTTAGAGGTACGCAGGCTACTTAGGAGGTACGTAGGCTATTTTGGTGGTACGCCAGCTACTTTAGAGGTACGCCGGCTACTTTAGAGGTACGCAGGCTACTTTGGTGGTACGTAGGCTACTTTTAAGGTACGTCAGCTACTTTAGAGGTACGCCGGCTACTTTAGAGGTACGCAGGCTACTTTGGAGGTACGTAGGCTACTTTTAAGGTACGTCAGCTACTTTAGAGGTACGCCGGCTACTTTAGAGGTACGCAGGCTACTTTGGTGGTACGTAGGCTACTTTTAAGGTACGTCAGCTACTTTAGAGGTACGCCGGCTACTTTAGAGGTACGCAGGCTACTTAGGAGGTACGTAGGCTATTTTGGTGGTACGCCAGCTACTTTAGAGGTAGCCTGCGTACCTCTAAAGTAGCTGGCGTACCTTAAAAGTAGCCTGCGTACCAGCAAAGTAGCCTGCGTACCACCAAAGTAGCCTACGTACCTCCAAAGTAGCCTGCGTACCTCTAAAGTAGCCTGCGTACCTCTAAAGTAGCTGGCGTACCTTAAAAGTAGCCTGCGTACCAGCAAAGTAGCCTGCGTACCACCAAAGTAGCCTACGTACCTCCAAAGTAGCCTGCGTACCTCTAAAGTAGCCTGCGTACCTCTACAGTAGCTGGCGTACCTTAAAAGTAGCCTGCGTACCAGCAAAGTAGCCTGCGTACCACCAAAGTAGCCTACGTACCTCCAAAGTAGCCTGCGTACCTCTAAAGTAGCTGGCGTACCTTAAAAGTAGCCTGCGTACCTCTAAAGTAGCCTGCGTACCTCTAAAGTAGCTGGCGTACCTTAAAAGTAGCCTGCGTACCAGCAAAGTAGCCTGCGTACCACCAAAGTAGCCTACGTACCTCTAAAGTAGCTGGCGTACCTCTAAAGAAGCTGGCGTACCTTAAAAGTAGCCTACGTACCATCAAAGTAGCTGACGTACCTCAAAAGCAGCTGGCGTACCTATAAGCTAATCGGCGTACCTCGAAATACGCCGGCAGCGTAGCTGTTTCACAAAAAAAAAAAACTATCTACTAACAGCTCATTTACACCTTCTTTAATTTAAGGGAAAATATTACAACGTAAATTAGCAACACTGATAGATATCGTTGAGGTTTTGTGTTTCAAGTCATCAGCAATTAAATAAAAAGGGAAAAAAACTTACAGAATGAAAATATAAATTCTTACCTATGAAAAGAAACACCATTATCCTTTTTTAATTTTTGGGAACAATTTTTACAGTGTTTCAAGACACAAGAAGGCATTATTTTGAGAAACTTGTTTAAACACACGTTACGTCGAAACTTCTCGACGCGTCGCATCCAACTAAATGAGATTTGTATTTGCTTTTCGTTTTGTATTTGCTTTGTTGGCGCGCCTGCCGTGTTCCTAGCGCGGTATCTGTTAGTACTACATCTGTGCTTTAGTCAATAAAAAGGTAGTTGGTCTCATGAAAGATGAAAGCAATGGTTCTATCATCGAAGAGTTTATAGGATTACGTTCTAAAATGTACAATTATATTTTACAAGGTGATTTGACTGTAAAGAAAAACAAAGGCACCTCTGCCGCTATTGTAAGGAAATTAAATTTTGAAAATTATAGAAAAGCTCTAGATTTTAACTATGTAAGATATGATAACATGTTCACATTCACTAGTGATAAGCACAATGTATATACACAAATTAAAAGAAAAAAAGTACTCTCAAGCGATGATGATAAGAGATATATCACCGAGGACAATGTACACACATTAGCTTGGGGACATTATAAAATTAAATAAAAGAGATCGGCCGTCTTTTGAGGGAAAGGGACCCACGTTCTGATTCCTACCGTTCAAAGGTTATCCATCGCCATTCAACGTGACAATGCTGCAAAGCTTGATGGGTACCTTTAGCCCAGGGGCAACCGGGGGTGGTCATTTTGATTAGGGTTCTATTTTGATTATTAGTAGGTAGGTATATAAGAATTAGTTTTAAATTTATTTTATAGTTAGTTTAATATTTAGATTTTAGCATTTTAATGTATTAAATTAAATAAAAATTATATTGCATTAAAACAGTTTTTTATTTTTAACATTTTTCCCATTTCTATTTGTATAAGAACGTCATTTTAACGTTTTAGAAATTTAGACTTGTATGCACATTGACTGCACCACTTGGTCTGTTGCTGCCAAGGCTAATCAGTATCCTCCCAATACTTTAAGCCTCCACCACAATGGAAACATAATGTCATGTCTCCTCGGCTAGTGTAACTGTAAAAGAAACCGGCTTCGGAAACGACATCGTCTTTATCACATAGGCGAAGGCCAGTTTTCGAAAGTGAGCAATCGTTTCGATTTGGAACCATTCTAAAGATTGAGTATCGGGGTCCGACATTAAAAA
Source organism: Erebia aethiops (assembly GCA_923060345.2). Classification (NCBI taxonomy): domain Eukaryota; kingdom Metazoa; phylum Arthropoda; class Insecta; order Lepidoptera; family Nymphalidae; genus Erebia; species Erebia aethiops. The sequence goes on along the minus strand of OV281083.1, from coordinate 8,973,259 downwards.
TGTTCTCTCTTTCACTTGTTGATTACTGTTACACGAGAAGCCACTACATCTCTCCCCACCTCCACCGTTTCCTTGTTATCAAGATCCTAGTACATACTTAATATGACGACTCCGTAGCGTACGTAATTCGTCCGCGTGGTGCAAGTTTTTTAAATTTCCGTGGGAACTCTTTTTTAATTTTCCTTTAATTAATAAAAAGTAGGTAGCCTATGTCACTCTCCAGGCCCTCTATAAAATCACGTCGTTCCGTTGCTCCTTTGCTGCGTGATAGAAGGACAACCCAATAAACAAACACATTTTCGTATTTATAATACATATTAGTATGATAAGATTATTCTCATGGAAGAGAATCATAAACATACAATTTTAATAAAATATAGGTAATATTAATTATTATCATACAGGATTTCATAACTAGGTTAAACAATCATTAATGATAGAGGCCCATGCGGTGTGCGTCGCCGCGGGGTGTCGTAAAACTATTAATAAACAAGTATTTTTTTTAAAATCACGCTCTACTCTTGACATCATCGCTAGGCACCCCGACCGGGATGTCGGTGCTAGGTAACACATAGCCCCGGTGACGCAGGCGTTAGTTTGCGAGCACCTATGTATAGTACGCGCGCGAGTTGAATGCAGAGCTTTTGTATGTGTCACCATACATTAGCTTTGCATTCAACTCGCGCGTGATCTGTATATAGTTACCTATTAATTATTATGTATTGAAAATCGATATGTGTGCCCGGGTGACGCACGCGTCAGCGCCCTCTGCGGCGCCCCCCTGACAGATGACACCGCTTGGCTAGGTTACGCCGCTCGCCGCTGACAGGTGGCGCCGTCAAGCTACTTGCCGATAGGTGGCGCTACTTCGAAAACGTGACGTCAGCGTTTAGTTACGCCACTTCACCGCCAGGTGGCGCCACTACGAAAAGTGAGCCAGAAGCCCCTATATATAGCTACTACATTAGGTATAGAATAAAAAACCTTACTTCCTTTCTGATTTTTTCTAATATACGTATAACTCATGATACTTTATCATACTGTAAAGTTTCGTCGCCTGAGGAAGTATTGTTGGGGTCAACTAGCTTTATTAGACTATTTAGTAAGCCACATCATATTATACTAATATTATAAATGCGACAGTGTGTTTATTTTATTTATTATTTGTTTAGTTTATTGGTTTGTCCTTCAATCATGCCTCAACGGAGCAACGGATCGACGTGATTTTTGGCATGGGTATAGTTGAGGACCTGGACAGTGACATATGCTACTTTTTATCCCGGAAAATTAAGGAGTTCCCGCGTGAATCAAAAAAACTAAAACCACGCGGACGAAGTCGCGGGCATCAGTTCGTAGATAATACTTTTTTACTGCTTTAGTGAGATTCATAAAAGACTTTCAGATTTTCTGTTCTAGGAAAAGCTATGTCAAGAGTATGGTTTATACACAGCAGTAGCAGGACTAATGTTGTCTAACAAATCACCCATATCAGCTTGGAATCCTGTTAGAGGTCCAAAAAATATGAAAGTTCAATATCCGTAAGTAGAATTATTTAATTCATTATTTAGAATATTAATTCAAAGCTTATAAAAATGTTGAATTAATTCAATTCACTACTTAGAATTCAAATTTTAGAGCAAGATTTTTCTATTATTTCAATGAAATATTGTACTTTTGCAGATCTCTTCATGAATTACCGCTCTTGGAGCCAAATTATTTGTACAAGGGAAAAGTTCTTGTGACAGATTACTTGACCTATTGTAAAATAATCGGAAATCAAACTTGAGTACAAGGAATGTTGTATATTTTATGTATTGTACAACCAGTTACTATAATAATTATTTGTTTTTGTTTCACGGTAATGTGGGTTCATGAAATAAAACAATGTATTTTTTGTACAAATTTTTGTTAATGTTGTTTTATTGAAAAAGAACAATCTGCTAACATACTATCTTACGATAATGTAATATTTCTTATGAGAAATGTTTCACTTGATAAGGGACACAGGATCTTTGGATCTGGGAACCAAATAAAAAAAAATCAGTAAAATTATGATATTTATTATGTCCATTTCATGTTACAAAATATAATCCTAGTATACATCAGCACTGCACTTTACTGTCTTGTTATATTTTTATATAGTTCTTTCGCACTGATCACTCACTCTGGTTTCCGTTTTGCAAGCTTTTATAACAAGAAATAGTTTATTAATGCATAGAGTCAAACGTTCCTACGACGTATTATTAACGTAATTTCATACTTACCCGTTCGGGCCACCTACCTACTATCTAGGGTCTAAAATGGGTACCAAATTCATCAATACTCACCATTTGAAGTATCTGGAATGTGTCATGTGAAGTGTTAAAATTTTATGTATTGGTTTATTGCTTATTTTGTTCAATCTGCACTAAGGGGACTCGAGAAAATGTAGTGCTATAATATATAAAACCTCGTTCACACGGACGCTTTTCTAATGTGTTAGAAGAGATTACGTGTGAGCCAGGGTACATACATAGGGTAGGTACATGCACGCATAAGTGTGTCGGAGTGTGTGTATGGCGGGTGAAAGGCTGCGTTTCCACCAAAGATGTGCTAGGTTGCTAAGCGACGGACTTTGTCAAACCCACTAACAGGAGGCCTTGATTGAAGGCATAGCTTCGATCGCTAGATGTTAGATCAAGCAGTCTATCGGTGGGTTTGAGACACACCTATAGCTTAGCAACGTAGCACACCTCTGCTGGGAATGCAGTGTAACAGTGTCGGGAGTGTGAGTATGGCGGGTGGTGGTGCGGTCTACCGGGAGGAAGAGGAGGAGGACCTGGAGCGGCGGCGGCGCGGCGCGGCGCGCGGGGAGCGCGAGCGCGAGCGGCGGCGGCGCGGCGGGGAGCGGCGGCGCGGGGGCGGGCTGCGCCGACGGTACCTGCACACTCAATTATCTGTAGTTCATGTATAGTCCGCACGCGAGCTCCGAGGAATCCTATGGAATGTTAAAGTAATGACTTAGAGTTGTTTAAAGTGCAAAACAATACTGCTATTGCAAAATTACACGCGTCAAGGTCGAATCAAGTGCTGGGAGCGAGCTGGATATGGAGCGACGGGTCGCTTTTTCAGACCCCGATTCCTCGGAGCTCGTGCGCGGACAGTATGTGACATATGCCATTTATTAATGCTATATCAGTTGCCCTATTATGTAAAATCTGTATCAGTTGGAGAATTTGTTATACTGTAGGAATTTGTACATAATAGGGCCCCCAGACTCTTATGCTGAGACTTATAGAGCATACTTTGACTGCTCAAGATTTGCTTAGAATTAAAACAGGATAGACTTATGTGAGTGTCATAAATCTGCCTCGTTTTAACTCTTGTTTTAAGTCAGAGCTAAGTCAAACTACACTTTTTAGATCTCAGACGTAGGGCCAACACATATATTGAACAAGACAAGAAAGTCAGAAAAAATCCTCGGACACATACAAAGCAATTTACTTCCTAATTTCTAATTCAAACCTAGGGTTTGAACCTTTCACATACTATAAGTACCTTCACATCAGTCAATAGGGATTTTTTAGGCAAGCGCCTTCTGCCTCAGGCTGTATCACAACTTGAACAAAAAAAACTAGCTAAAACCATAATATGGCCCTTGAAGCTTTCTCACTAGGTTAATCCGTTGTGTGCATGGTTGCCTGGTAGAGATCGCTTTAAAGCGATAAGGCCGCCACTTGCACCAAAGTTTAGTTTTATTGTTATTGTTTTGTATGTTTCTTGGTGTACAAATAAAGAATTTTTCATTTCATTTCATTTCTTTATGGCGAAAAGTCGATCGTGTTCTTAGCTTGAAAGTGTGAAAGTGTAGAAGTATGAGCGTACCTCGGCGGCGAGTGTCGGCGCACGGGCGGGTGGCGCGGCGGCGCGCGCGGCGAGGGCCGGCGCGGCCGCGACGGCACCAGCACGGGCGCCGCCGTGATCTCCTGCCCGTCGATTTGTCCTAGGGTGATTATTAACACTTTACACAACTTCTGTTCGGCTACCGGCTAAAAATGATAGCTACAGTGTAACGATCGCAATCACCCCTGATTGGTTAACACTCTTCCACTATTGGACAAAATCCATTGACGCAGCAAGAATGCAACAAATTCAGCCAATTGATACTGTAACAATGATTGATGCAAAAGGACATAAGCTAAAAGCTCCATTATGTTTCACGATAATATAAAATAAAACTAGATTATTAATTTAGTATAAAATTGTACAATATTTGTTGGCATATCAATAAACAAAACAAAACAAGAAAAGAAAAAAAGAATATGCCAACAGCCTCTGATGACTGTTAAATAGATTAAGTTAAATTTCTTTACTACTTCACAAACTACTATGGGAACGGAATCTTAATAGTAATTCCAAATATTTCTCTCATAATAACAAAATAGGTACCTCCGTCCATATGCTTCATGGCATTCTCTGCTTCGTCGGGGTTGCTGAACTCCACATAAGCGTATCCACGGCCGTTGTGCGGGTGCAGTCGATCCATAGGGAACTCGACGGCTTTGACGGCGCCGTATGTGGAGAATATCTCATGGATGTGGTCCCTCGTCACGTTCAGCGTCAGTCGCCCGATGTGTATTCTAGTGGGGCGAGGCGGCGGCGAGCGCTCGCGCTTTTTGCGGCCTGGCGATCTGTTGAATACATCAAAACTTAATGATCCAAGATATTTTTTAGTAATAGACTTTGGCACAAAGCTTATGTTGTTGTGACCTCCAGCTAGTCTACACTACAGTTTAGCATTCAATTGTCAAATTGGAACACATCAATTAATGATCATATGATGCCCACAGCCTCATACGCAAAATATTATACTACAAGTCATCTCTTGACTGAGATCTCACCTGACGGTAAGTGATGATGCAATTGTATTGTATTGTTTTGTACATTGCATTGTACAGAAACACTGAATCTCTTTGAGGCATTGTCTTTGCACTAAACAACTACTTATTGCCGATATCTTAATATTACAGCAAATGCTACCGCTGGAACTCTAATCTGCAAACCAGAACTAGCGTTTCAAAAAATAATGAATACAAAATTTTAAAAATGACAGAACTATGGTATGGAATGGGTGAGAATAGTTAGGAAAAGGTATGTCTTGCCCATATTAATAGATCAATTCTATGATCTGTTTACAACAGATACATAATAAGTTTCTTATCAATCATCATTGCCCTCTCTAAAATATCAGCTGAAGAATAAGCTTCATATTTACCTTTCATGTTTATCCTTGCTTTTAGCTTTGTCATTAGTTGAAGGTGCTGATAATTTCTTCTTATCTCCTAATGGTGATCTGTCCCTTATTTTCTCTCTATCAGGGTCACGCCTATCCTTGACTGGACTTTTGTGTGGGGAGGTCCTAAAATTGAAACAAATTCATTAGCAGTGAAATAATTTTAATAGTAAGTTATCTTATTAGACTTTGTTATTCATGCATAAATTCATTATATTTATTATGAAGTTTAAAGACTATGTCATGTATACCCAGTCATATACAAAAATTTTAGTTATAAAGTAAAAAGGCAGCCATCAAGCAACAGAGGATGAAAAATTTTACATGACCATCAATGCTTATGATGGCTGTCTGTCTGCTGAAATAAACGTACACTAACAGTGTCTGTTCTCTTGAAAACAATTGCCACAATAGATAAGGCAGTTTAAAATTTAAAACAATAGTGCATTTGCAAGTTCAATTGCAGTTTATTGGGTCAAAACAAGAGTGCTGTTTATTTAAATGACTTTGCAAAGCAGTCCTTCTATACCTGGCAGGTACTATTAAATTCTGTAGTGTGTGGATTATTAAACATTGTGTAATAGTGAAGAGCTTACTTCTTCTTTGGTCTGGAGCGGTCGTTGCTGCTGCTGCTGCTGGAGGAGCTGGAGCTGGACGACGAGCGCGACGAGCTGCCCGAGGAGCTCGACGACGAGCGCGAGGACGACCGCGAAGAACTGCTGTCCGATGAGCTGAAATAATGAAAACCTTAACTTTCAAAGAAGCATGTTGAAGTTAATGATAATAAAGTTTCTTGCAGATGAAAGACAACAGTCTCTTTCAACTTCTTTAACCACGTTGAGCACTTTTTGGTAGGGGTTAGACTTACGGATTTGCGTGACCGACATGCTCGCGAACACAGACATGCTCCAGTTGTTATGAAGACAAAAGGTCTTAAATATTATAATATAATATAGTTAAACTTTAATGCCTTAGTGATAAGGTTTATATTTTAATTATTTAAAATTTTTTTTTTTTAATTTTTGAAATATTCGTTTTCATTTTTTTATTTAATTTATAGGCTAGTACTTGGCTACATGGTCAGTGATGATGAGATTTTTTAAATTAACCAACAATTTAGCATTGAAATAGTATTTGATTTTATACTACACTTTTTGTGTAAGCATATATGCATACTTTTAAAAGATTTCCTAAACTTGTGTTACATCTGAAATTTATTGGGGAATTTCATTAAAGTCTATTTCTTTGACTATTGTTTAAATTTTCATGCTTAAGCATCAACTGGCATTGGCACTGTCTCAGGGACAAGTGCTGATGCATAACAGACTTATTATTATAATATTATGAAGTCCTAGGAGTGTTATTAGAACCAGGATAGTTGTTTAGCTACAAAGCTGGATGGCTGAATATCCGGCCCGTGGTCTTGTATCAGGTTGTGACAAGTTTAGCGCTGCACAGGTACTGCGAAAGAGATCAGATCAATTCGGTCGGTATTGGGTGTCATCGTGAGTGATCGTGGCCGGCGGCATAAGTGATCAGTTGCATAGCGAAATTTTGTTGTTTACTTGCTGAGTAAAGTGAGTGATTTGAGTGTAATTTAAGACAAAATAAAAAAAACTAAGTTTTTTGGAAGAGAATGAACTTCCTTGTGAGATTTTGTAACTTTTCAGTATAAATAAAAGACATCATAATAATAATCTGTTTCCTTATTATTTACCTCACAAAAACTTGTTTCAAAGTTGATTTTAGGAAATTGACGTAGTTTTTGAACATCTGGTATCCGGCTGGATATTGAGTTACTATCCGGTATCCGGCCGGATATTGAGTTCCTATCCAGTATCCGTCCGTATATTGAGTTACTATATGAGTTATAATAATCTATAGGTAATCTGTACCTAATTTATAATTAACATCAGGTTTCAGGTGACCTTCTTTACTGTGGTGATGTCTGTGTTATTAGAAATGCATTTACAAGTAGCAATTTCAAGTCATTATCCGTCCTATTATTAGTGTGCATGCGTAGGAGGTAACTTCCTTCGAATTATAAAACTTATTTTTTCTTTACCTTTTACTCAAAGCCGTCCTAACTATTTCTAACCTCTAAAAATATTTTTTTCATAATAAGTATTTTGTTTCTATTATTGATAATTTTTACCTGCCACTGCTATCACTACTACTGGATCCTGAATCTCCCTTTTTCTTTTTGTCCTTTGGCTTCTTTTTATCCTTATCCGAAGGCACCGAAGGAGATTTGTTCCGTGCCCTGTAATTCGACGATTTTAACAAAAATTTATGGATAAATATAATAATGATATGCTTGAAAACACTCACATATTGATTTGAAGACAGAACTATGTTCGATAATTATACAGTAAAATCACAAAGTATTCCAGGCCGCAGTTCAATTTTTCAATTTTCAATTTTCATCCACAGATAAACAACTTAAGCGCCATTTTGATTTTTGAAGCGTCAGGTCACAGAGTAAAATCTTTCTATCTCGTAGGCAGCTGCAGAGACAAGTCTGGCAGCAGAGACAACTAACATTATAGGATATCTGGCAGAGTTTAATATAGACTAGCTATCGAGATAGCGATAGTGTAACTTGATATAATAAAAAGTACTTAAATACAGATTAAACGTAGTTTTATACAAATATAATGATCTTAAAGGCACAGAATAATAGTACCTACCACAGAGTACATTGAATATAGGGTTATTGCATTAGCGCCATCTAGCGATAAACGACGTTCCTAAAGCCAAGCAAATCGCGCTCATGCTCAGCGCTCATGGTATTTTTACACGCTTTTTATTAGCTTCAGACGTACAATGTTAGTATGTAACGGAATCTTTGAACATGATTTTGACCCCCTTTAAAACGTCTGATTAACTCGAAATTTGGCATACTTATTAAGGACCGATGACAATTCAATATTTTAAACAGTTTGACCCGTTATCCTTACTAGGATAATCAGGATTAGCGATTTTTTGTTTTTCTGAGACCCGGAGTGTCTGCGTCAAATTATATATTTTAAAAAAAAACGGACTGGAGACGTCTGGACTCGAACCGGGGTCTTCTGGTTTGGGGCCGTCTTGTTACAACCTGAGCTATGATAGCTTTAGATAATGGCGAAATTTACCTTCGTATTCTGATGATATTGTAGCAGTTTTTCATTGCCTGAAAACACGGATAAAACGACATTTTCTAAAAATGATCAATTTTTTTACGGTGACATATTACATAAATGATTTGGCTTTTGGAAATTACCTAGGAGACAATGGAATTTAATTTATAAATTAGGCAAATAAAACAACAGTTTAGCGATTGGACGGTTTATTATGTTTCTTTTTCCTTCTTATATTATAAAATTCAAATCTTCAATTCCAAATCGTTAGGCATATCAGTGTCCAGGGGGTTGCGCGTAATTCCAATGAAACAGGTAATGTCGCCGGAGTCCAGGAATCAATAGCGCCATCTACTGCGATGTTGAAGAACTTTTTTTCTCTGAGAAAAAAATATTTGTATGGAGTGTTAGGACACTGGTAGGTACCTACATTGTAGTCCACCGAAGGGAGAAAGCAAAGAAGAAAGTGGCCGATTAGTATAACGATGTAGTTAGTATAACGAGGGTGTAGTTTGAATAACTCGCAATACATTCGAGTTAGGAATCGTACTTTCTCCCGAGTGATACATAGTGCTTTATACTACACCTGCGAGGAAAATAAGTGATAATACTTACTTTGAACCTTCACTATCACAACTAGACTACATTTTGAGGATATATTTTATAAATCGATATCGATCGACATCAATATACCTAGATAATCGACATCGATATCGACAATCGACATCGATAGCGACAATAGACATGTTTCTAATATTATAGCCATAGGCATAATGTAAGACATATCCTCAACGTCCATACCATATTTACTTAAAATTAAAAAAAACAGCGCGTTTACAATGGATTTTCATAGACTTTTTCTCCCCGCTTACTTAGCACGTTAACAATTAATTTTTATACATTTTTTCCGCCCGCATTTTGGTCTGTAGCAATGACGTACTTTCTACCTCCTTTTGAAAAAAGAAAGAAGGTACTTTCCGAGCAGGTGTAGTATAAATATATATTATAACGTCTTCCAACCCACCTTCGTCCACGAGTTGAGTGGATATTACACAAGTAATAAAAAACAGCGTCAAGCATAAAACTTCTATTGATCAATAGCTGAAACCTTCCAAAGCATCGTACGGGTGATAGAATAATAGAATAGGCATGAACATAAAATTACGAATTGGCATCTCCGTAATTTTGTACGTAGCTAGTCTTAAAATCTTGTATGATAGTAGGTAATTGGATATTACGAATACGGAATACGGAACCCTTCGTATGCGAGTCTGACTCGCACTTAGCTGGTTTTTATTTAAAACAAGTATAATGTTCTTTTATAAAGCACGACGTGTCAAGAGGTCGCTGCTACACACCGCGTCACAGCGCCGATAATGTGAGGGTCGTGTCGCACAGCGAGAGGCTTATAGCTGCAGCCCACTCAACCCCTGTACTATTAAAAGAATGATTACCTACCTCCCTACACCTATACATTATGTTGTTTGGTTAGAGTTGGTTAAATTACGATATTCTCTTGAAAATAAACTTTTCCTTTAACTATATTATCCTTTTTTTAAGCTTAAAGGATAAAAGCTTAAAGCTTTCCGCTTAAAGGATATTAAGGTTTGGAATCCTGCCTTTTCATACATTTACATTTAGAGAAAACCAATACCTAATAATTAAACGTTAAGATCTCAGGTTATGATGTTAGAATAGACTATTTAATAAATTAGAAAAAATTACGATTGATGAAGAGTTGGTTTAGGGTTCATATACAACCTCTTTCCTCCCTTCCCCTCTCTCCTATGAGAGTGGAGGGTGCCGAGCAGTGGGACGTTAATGGGCTGTAGTGTGAATACAACCTCTTTGGAGTCTTTGGTACAAACTGCTCCGTGGCCGTCACAGATTTTTATAGGGAAGCCGTAAATCGTTTATTAAAAAAATGAATGATTCGAGATTGGCTGCTCAGACTGTTCTTTTTTTTTAAATGATTATCTCCCGGCGCGGGGAGGCAATGTAGTGCTTTCCACCCGCAGTTTGGATAAATAATTACTATTTTTCGAATATTATGAACTATGTAGATTGTAAATAATAATAATAATATTCCTAGTCTTTTTGTTTTTCCTGATACGTATTTTTCTATTTGTAACAGTTAACATTGGTAGGTGTTATGGTCGTAAATCAAAATAGGTTTATGAGGAAATACGTATAAGAGGGTCAGTGAAGGCCACAATTTCATATTTTGTAGGTAGGTACGACGAAGGTTGAAAACCTTGTGCGAAAATAAAACGACCTTACTTAAACACTATAGTATTACACGTAAAACCACATCTGTAATGATGTTTCTTTGACGAAATACGAGTATAAGGCGTGATAAATTAAACATTTCTATTTTATATTATACCTAGCAGGCAAACGAGCAGGTATGCCACGCAGACAACCTGGATGCTATGTGGATTACCGCCACCTGCTAATGCGTGCCGTAGCATCCGTCCCTTCAATAGTCCCATCATCGTGTAGTTTCTATAATAATCGAAAGGAAACATAAGTCAGACATGCATGAAATATGTAATCTTTAGAGCGAAAATATACTATAGACCGTACCTACAAAAGGTCCGTGCGAAACGTTGCGATTTGTCCGGTCGTTAGTGTTTCGCGTGAAATTTAGTCCGGCCCGTAGTGCGTATTTTCTCTAGCACGGAAAAAACACTTTCTCCGAGTTTTCTACGATTTGTTTAACTTTTTAAAGTCCTCTGAGAAAAAAACATGCTAGGTACATTTTCATCGTGATCAGCCAAATGGTCAGTTATCTTGTGACCTCTTTTGTTAAAAAGAAATTAATTATTTAAAAAAAAAAAAAATTCCTTTACGGCAGTTTTTTACTATCTAGACTGCCAATTTTTTATTAGCTATCCAGGGGGTTGCCGAGCTTCATTCGTCTTTCTGGTTGATCGTTGTTATACCTGAATTCCCGCAGAAACTCAGGGATGACTCCTATCTAAATAATTAGTATTTATATACAAAATTTCATGCAAATCGGTAGAGCCGTTTCTGAGAAACTTAAGTGCATTAGGTACGTATCTAGTATCTACGCACATTCATAATTAATCTTATTTAAGTTTAAGTTATTATTATATAGTTTATCTATACGGTATACACGTAAATGCTCATATAAAGGGTATGAGGTCACTGAATTATGATTACATTATTAGGTATCTTCTCCGATAAACAACATATGCACACGATATTCACTAGTTCTCACGAGTCCCGTACTTATTGCAAGATAGCTCCTGATAGCGGTCCTTTGTGGATTTAAAGGATAAATTTTATTAGTGCCAACTCTTTACATAAGCTTAAATACTACTTAAACTAAAAATGCGAAAAGTGTGGTTGCCTTTTACATTAAAAAAAATAATAAGGGAGAGATCGTGTCTCTCCGAGAGACACGCTGATTTAAAATTATGATTGGTATTGGTCAAACTTGAGATTTACAAAGACCTCTACTATTAAGAATGAATTTGAGAAATTTTTTTAACGAAATCTGGTCGTGATGATGATGACCTATATTGGCGGCTATGAATGAATCGAGCACTGAGCTTAGACAAAGAAACAGCGGACTGGTTCATCAGGCGTCAAAAACCCACTTGCATCGAAAATTAAACTTGCCCCATATAATACCTGCTTAAAGCGATCCAGGTTTGCCTTTGAAAAAGAGGGAGTAACTACTTAATAATGATTATTGTAATCAGCCAGCATTTAGATTGAGTATTTTTGGGAGACTGCTACTCTAATGATACGAGGATTAGAGTTCTAATTCAGAGGAGCTCTTTAATTGTATGAGCGGAAATCGAACTAGGCACGTCTTTATACGATGTATCGGTATTCTCACCACTGCGCTGAAAAATAAGGGCGAAGACACACTACGGATCAATTTTTTAGTCTCGCAGACCAGAGTCCGCGTCATTCAATTTTTTACCGTGCGCACACTAGGCGACAGGACCGAACGTCCACACCACATCGAAACTACTTCTTCTAGTATGATTTCACTTTAATAATTCTACCGCATATTGTTTTATCTATATAGCCAAATGTAAAACAACTTTATCAAAATAATTACACACGTATGTTGTAAAACACTCTAGCAATAAAATGTCTATGATCATAAGCTTTTCATAAACACGGGCCACGTTATTGTTACCTGTTGCGTCATACGATAGCTAAATAGTTACGAATTTTTGACGACAAAATACTATGGAAACTAAATTCTTTAGATTTAGAACAAAACGTCTGTCGGATAAAAATATATACTTGTAAAAAATTACTATTTGTCACAATAATATTATTATTTGTCTAGTAGTTTATTTTTATATATTTTGATACCTACTGTTTCTTTTTCTTATGAAGTTTACGTTTATTTATTTGTATATTTATTTATTTGTGAGTATATATATGTATGTATATTTATTTATATATTATGTGTGTAGTATTTATGACTGATGTTTTATTTATTATATATAAATGTATATATAATATGTACATATTATAATTTGTAGCTTTTTATAAATATTTTTATTTATTTTATTATTTGTTATTTCTGCACCTTCTACCGGTTGTATTTGTAGCTAATGTCCTTTTAAATTTAAACCATTGGTTGCCTGGAAGAGATCGCTGTGTAGCGATAAGGCCGCCAAATTGTATACTTATTTTAATATTAGCTAAGTTTACTATTGTTTATTTTACTTTGTGGTGTACAATAAAAGTATATTGACTCATTCATTCATATATATCAGAAAAGGACCATTGCTTGACCAAACCACATACTACATTAATTAACATTAATGCTACTTAATGAGGACACTGGTCAAATTAACATAATATATTGTGTAGATATAAAAACGTTACCGTATCCTATTATAGTTTTTTTTAACTTTTAAGGGAGGTGGTGGATGCATATGCCGTTTAGATAGATATACCTACCGATAGATTCGCTTGAGAGGTAAAATATAGTTTAATACGCGGAACTTGGAACATTTGGAACACGCTCGTATACACTATACACGAACAGTTAGAAGATCGCTTATTATTTGTACTGAACTGCCTCGTTGGTCTAGTGGTTAGCATGTTCGACTACAGCCGACGAGGTCCCTGGTTTGAGTCCCGGGTCGGTCCATAATTAAGTTTTGGGTTTTTCTGATTAGAAATTCTCAGTAATAGCCCGAAGTTAGGAAGTTGGCGGTGTTTCACCCCCGTGCCTCGGAGAGCACGTTAAGCCGTCGGTCCCGGTTATTATCACTAACATGATAATAGTCGTCAAAGCCCGCCAACCCGCATTGGAGCCGCGTGTTTGGTCTAAATCCCTCTCTCCTATGAGAGTGGAGGCCTGTGCCCAGCTGTGGGACGTTAATGGGCTGTAGTGGTAGTGGTTATTATTGTAGGGTTCAATAAAGCTGTGAGCCAAACCCTAGAAAAAGGTCTGAATAAACATTAAGCAGGCGAACAACTTAATTCAAGGATAGTAAGAATAAACGCAATGTTTGCATTTCAAAAATGTATTCTATTGATAGGTTAGGTTAGCTGAGGGCTATTTGAAAAATTAAGCTCAGAGTCATTAAAAGAGGATGCAAACTAATAATAAGTGGTGATTTTGATAATAATATATGAATTTAAAAGGTTTATCAATCTTAGGTCAAGCCATGGAACTAATAAGTACCTACCTACTACGTGGGTCAAGCTAATTAATATATTGAGGATTGCTATGTAATAGCCACACAAAACTAGTTTTAATAAGTACTGCCTGCCCTCAAGTGTAATGCGTACTCATGTGACTAGTACTGCCCTCTTTAGTTTCGTTGATGGATAAAAATCCATTTAAGGCCTTATAAGATGATCATTAGGAAAACTCTTATAATAAGTAGGAAATTAAAATCTATATTTTATGTTTTATTTGTCGGTTATTATCTGGAGCTGTATTTCATATTTTTCTGGGGGATTTGTTCATTGATACCCTTAATTAGTAATAATAATTTATTTATTTGAAACATCTGCATTGTAACTCAATTTCTTCAATTTAATTAATTTTTAATTTGAATACCACTTTCAAAATTCGAGGGACGAGTGGCCTAGCTGTGACAACGCATATCAGTCGATTGCGATTGTAAAGCAACCTTGCACCAAGTCGGTAACTGGATGGGTGACCGAATTGGGACGTTCAATTTGGCCTTTTCGTTTCCTCCGTGGCTCGGAGAGCACGTTAAGCCGTCGGCTCCGGTTATTATCACTAAAATCTGATAATAAAATCTTTATAAAAACCTAAGACTAAATATTTTTATTGTAGAGTCGTATGCGGAAGGACGTTTGAACCCACCGCATTATTATCTCAAGAAAACTCCTACCATTATGTGATTAATGGAAAGGGGTCACGACCCTCAGTAATGAGGAATAAGACGCAGAAAGAGAGACCACGTTTAAATTCTACACCCCCAGCTCATGCACCATTAATGTTAACTAATACAAAGAAAAAGTGCAGCTAGTGAGCATGTCCTTCCCGCCTTATAAAGGCTAGGGCGGCGTTCGGCGCCCCATATAACTTGCCGTCACGACAGTAAACGGTGTCACATGTTCGTAAATAAATAAATAAAACTTTTGCTCCGTGGTGGTTTTAGTTTTCGGCGTTGTACAAGTTAAATTGATCCAAACTTTTGTTGTTTTTCTTCGCCTGTAAGTAAGTAAATCTAGTGTATTTTATAATTGCACTTTGAATGTTTATCGTTGTTTAGTATTTTAAAAAAATATGCTTATTTCAGTGGGCTTAACTTTTTTAAATTCTTTATTAGAAATTTTAACTTTTAACAATTAATTATTTTAAATAAAAAACTACTTTATTTGAGAAAATCCAACTTTTTCATTAAGTTATTTTAGCCATGAGTATTTTACGTAGTCAACGTTGTGATATAATTAAAATTCAATACAGATCTTTAAATTACAATGTAACTTATATTAAAATGTTGCTTTAAATACACACAAAATCAAGTTTAATTTGAAAGTTAAATTATTAAACAATAAACACCCTTGAGTTTGTTTAATATATAATAGGACATGCGTCAGATTGTAAATGAAAATGTGTTAACAGCTACGGTGCAAGTGAATGACAACGTTTTTAACATCATCTGAAGAACATATTTTTACCTCATTAGCAATTGGGTATTTGACAACATAGCTATTCAAATAAATGATTTTTTAGTGATTATTAAATAAGGGATCTCCCAAAAGTCGTAATATAGACGTCCCCTGTTAGTTTTATGTTGAATTACTATTTTAAACTATCGGTTAAAGTAAAAAATGCGTCGAACTTTGATGACGTCACTATTCAATATTTTATACAAATTCCAACTAATCAGTTGTCAAATACCTAATTATTATGCTAGTCTTGCATGTAGAACATTGATGTAGAATTTTTTTAGTACCTATGTAGAAGCAAAGATATAAACTGCTAAGTTGTAGAGCTACGGAGTGCTACGGCTCTTCGCGGCGTCGCTACGATAGGCTACGACGTAGAGTGCTGCTACGTTCCAAGGAAAGCGAGCAACTAATGTTATTTTATAATAAATAAATAAATAAATCTTTATTTAGGATTTCACACAATACAGAAAAAGCAAAACAAATTACATATATAAATAAAACCTATAGACTAACAATCCGTGTAGTAGAAAAACCCAAAAAGGGTATCAAACTCAGCGTAATACTGATATGGTGTCTATACACCATATCAGCACTGATTTTCAGTTGACCCCTATAGAAAAACCTCGGCGTCTCGGACTGGTCCGGGCTGATCATCAAACTTAACTTAATGCATCTACCCATCTACAAAATCTATAACTTCATGAGTTATTTCATTGCAATATGATAAGTCACTAAGTGTTTTTAAGATCAACGAAATATCTTCTAAATTCACTAACCTATACATTATTGTTAGGATTTTTTTAAATGTGTGTTCACTTTTGTCGTCCGACATGATGTTCGGAGACCTTTTTTGACCCTGACATGGCTTGCTTTTTTTGCCTTGCTCTGTTAGACGAGGCTAATGTACTTTTATTAAGCTCGTCATTCAATATTAATGCTATATTTTATATGTATATTATAAAATTATCTTATATAATATAAAAAATAACTTTTAACATTCAAATATTTTCCCCAAACAATTTCCACGTCACAGAAAATAATGGGTATGAAATTTTCGTTAAAAGTAAGAAAACATAAGTGAAACGATAAACCAAATGATCCTTGTGAAACAAGTGTGTCACTTGTTATCCCCCTGTCACGAGCTATACGATACGGCTTTACGCGGACCTTGGATCCTTGCCACTAATACCGACGTAAATTGAATTTTCTATAATTTTATTTTTAGAGTTTAACCATAAAGGAAAATTACAAATCCCCTAAGCAGACTCGTATCTGGGTTAAGCATTTTTTTATATGTCGTTCAATGTGTCACGTTATAAGTCATTTCGATATTCCATTATATTTTTAGATCCGATACGATTTTGTTTCATGCCTTGTCTCTTTAAGTGCATATTTTGAGCAAATGCATGGAAAAAAGTGTGTGCAATTCACTCACACACGGCAGAAGTGAAACTTCAGAAAAGTAGCCTACGAGAGAATGAGATAAATATAACTTGTATTCTATCTCATTCTCTCGCAGGCTAAATCCTATTTGTGAATATTTGTGTCTCTTTTTGGTGTCGCTTTTTCGTTTCATTGTTTTCTAGTCAGATCCTAGAGAGTCAGAGTTGACTATGGTAAGTTGGTAAGTTACCATTGTCCATAGGTAACTTCTGTTAACCGCTTGAGGTATATATCAAAATATAGGTAATTTTGTAACAAACGCATTGGCTACAATAAACTTGTGAAAAAAGTATAAAAATAAAAAATAAAAATAGCCTTTATTCTCTGATCAATAGTTCCTAAAACTAAGTTCCTATGCTAATAATAATTAATTTTATGCTATTTAACTTAATCTACATAATTAATTTAAATTAATAACACCAGCACTAATTTATATTTTGATCAGGTTGTCCTTTGACATAGGCCTCCTCTAGAATTCGCCATTTTTCTCTGTCGAGTGCTAATCTACGCCATCCCTTTGGTAGGTCATCTTCCCATCTTCTTTGTGGCCGTCCTCTTGCTCTCTTCCCATCTCTGGGGTACCATGATATGACCTCTTTGGTCCATTTTTCTTTCGGAGATCTAGCCACATGTCCAATCCAGCGCCATTTGAGTCTCTTAATTTTCTTTGATACATCTGTCACGCCTGTTATTTTCCTAATTTTGGTCAGTCTCCATTTATCTAGCATTTTTTTGTGCAGCATGCTTCTCTCTATCCCCTGTTGGCATACCTTTAGTTTTTGAGTGTGAGTCTTCGTCAGGCCCCACGTTTGGCACCCGTAAGTAAGTATTGGTAGGATGCATGTGTTGAATACTTTACGTTTAATTGGCATTGGAGTGTTTTTGTTCTTCAATATTTCTTTCAGCGACCAGTAGCGAGCCCAGGTGTTATTTACTCGTCTTTGCAGTTCTTTGTCCATCTGCAAGTTTGGTGCAATTATTTGGCCCAAGTAGATGTAGTCATTCACATACTCTATATCATGGTTCTTTACACTAATTTTTTGTTGGTGTCTATTGGTCATAACCTTTGTTTTAATTGTATTCATTGTCAGACCTGCTTTTTGGCTCTCTGTTGCTAATTGTTCAAGCATTTCTTGTAAGGTGACTGGGTCCTCGCTAAACAGTACCAGGTCGTCTGCAAATCGCAGGTGTGACAGCCTACATCCATTAATGTTTATTCCCCACCCTTCCCAGTCTAAATTTCTGAAAATTTCCTCTAACACAGCCAGGAAGAGCTTGGGAGACAGAGGATCCCCTTGTCTGACTCCTTTTTGAATTTTAAATTTCTCTCCAATCCTTTCTAGTTGTACTTTTGCAGTGCAGTTGCTGTATATGTTCTTTATAAGTCTTAGATATTTATTTTCTATTCCTTGATTGACCAAGGCTTTATATAAGTAGTTATGAGTGAAAAAAGTAATTATTTAAAATTAATTAATTTAAAAATAGCCTAGACCGGATTTTGATAGGCAATTAAATTAAAATTAAAAGTAGGTTTCATCTAAATATTAAACAGATCGGTGAAGGTCGTGGTATATCCGGATCAAAGACTATTCGTTTCGTTGAATTTTCAAATCACAACGATTCTAAAGAAGTTTCACTTCAAATAAATCTTATAATATATTATAAAACTAAGTCGGGTTTGTTCGAACACATAAAACTCTAGGACGGCTGGACCGATTTTCATGGTTTTTGATTTGTTGTATTTATCTCCTTCCGAATAGCAGAATAACTATAAGAACATTGGAAAATTTACGAAGAAACAAAATAAAATAAAAAACATTTTCCCTTGATTTTCCTATACAAATAACCACGCGGACGAAGTCGCGGGCATCAGCTAGTAATATGATAAAAGCTTTCCTCATAATCAACATGTTAAATATGACATTCCAGGTGGTGGTGATTTCATGTCCTCACGATGATGCACGCGGTACCCTTACTAGTGGTGACATTGACCGCCGCCTTCGCCGCCCCCGCTCTTGACAACATCTCTACGGGTCTATCCGACGTAGATTATTACTCTGTTGAAGGAGACAGAAAGGAAATGCCGGAGGTAAAGTTGTAGTGAAGAATATGATATGGGTACCTTCAAATCGAGAATGTAATAGACAGCTTCTAGGCAAGCGCGCTCCATTATAGGCTGTCCACTTACGAGTAGGTTTGATTGCAGTGAAGTTCTATTCTAGTCTGTTAATAAAATAATAAACACAATATAATATCGCCTGTCTTTCTGTGTCGTATTTCTGAGTATTTCTCCAATGCTGATTATGGTGAGCCTTGCACTGAAGATTTTCTTGCGTATTCGGTTCGGTTTCTGTAACCGTCGTCTTCCAAAGAGCGTTGACAGTCTGTAAGGTTTGGATTTGACACAAACACAATGGGCTACGTCCTCCTCATCATAATTCATAGTAGAGCGAGAAAATTTTATCTGAAACAAGCATTTATTGCTACTCTAAATAAATACATAGTTACTAATCTATCTATCTATTCTATTCTATTCTATATATATATAAAAATAAAAATGAAACCCGTTTTCCTTGGTCACGGCATCACGCGTGAATGGCTGGACCGATTTCAGTAATTCTTTTTTTGTTGTATTTGTTATTATTAGGAGAAGGTTCTTACGGAAAAAAATATTAAGAAAATCTCTCAGAAATATTGAAAAATATACATTTAATTTTGCATAAAATAAAGTAGTGCATCATTGCTACGCTAAGGCGGTACGAAGTTCGCCGGGTCAGCTAGTATACAATATTTACTGTAACTAAAAATAATCATTTTTTGGTTTTCAAGTTCAAGTCATTTATTCAATATAGGTACACTGTAGGTACACATATTGTCGTCTAAAAATTACTTACTTAAAAAGAATGATGGTGATAATGGGTAACGGTATCTTAAAATTATTCCGTAAATAAGAATTTCCATAAATAAGGTTTAGGTTAGGCTGTTTTGAGTCTGCAGCCCTAATTTTATAGCGTTCATTATATAACTTTCAGAATTCTTTATACAATACCTATTCCTTAAAATAGAACTTAAAACACTGGATAAAATAGCAAAGGTCTCATCAACTTTGATGATTAATTGTACGTCTAGACAGATGCAGTGAAGTGGAAAGTGTTTAACATTAATTAAGTTTGTCATGTTCACTCATTAATAACAACAGGGCGCGTTGGCTGAATGACCCAATGGACACTTTGTCCACATGCCTTCTGTGTGGACATAGTACAGCTATTCAGTAAAATGTTATTATCAGGCACAACATTGCAAGTATTCTGCGTTTAAAGTCATGTTTAACCTGTAAAAATAATTTTGGTTCCTGCATAGTTGAACTCTTTTTGGTTTAGATGAAAAAATTACAGTAATGGACATAATGGTAATTAATGAGGTTTTTTTGTACTTATAGATAACTAGACCCGCGACTTCGTCCGCGATTGAAGTTTCTTGATCCCCGCGAGAACTCTCAATTTTCCGGGATAAAAAGTAGCCGGGATGTAACCTATCTCTGTACCAAATTTCATCAAAATCGGTTGAGTAGTTTGGCCGTGAAAACGTAGCAGACAGACAGACACACTTTGCATTTATAATATTGGTATGGATAAAGTATAGATTATTGTAATTTGTAGGTACCAACGCGTGAGTATCAAACAGTAGAACCCTTCCCGTGGCCTACGTTGTCGTGTAGTAGACAAGTTTGTCATTTTCTGTGGCGTCATATCGCATTGCGTCGCGTGGCGTCAGTATCTGTCACTCATCTATCTTCTATTTTTTATAATTATTACAGTACAATAAATTACAATAATTCAAAATAAAATACAATTAATTGCAAATTACAATAATTCAGAAGCTTTCAGTTCTTTATAGAACTAAAAGCTTTTGAACTGGCATTAAAAATAATAAAGTACTTTAAGTGGTTTTTACTTGTAACATCAATTAACGATACCAAACTTAATGGAAATAATATTTAAGCCCTCCTGGCACCAAATCACAATCATAATTGACTTTTCCAATTTTACCTGAGCCCATCGTTGTATTAAGATATAAATTGACCCCAGGGCTGATAGGTATAATTTATCCAAGTATCTATACTACGGCTAAGCGAAGGGATATCTATAATTTAAATCAACGGGTTATCCCGCTACCATCTTAAATTGCATTAACACTTACCGGTGAGATTGCAGTCAAGGGCTGAGTAAGATTGCAGTAGTGGCGTAAAAAAACATTTAACAGTATATTAGGTACTAGTAGTTTATACTAGCTTTTCCCACGACTTTTTCGCCGATTATATTTTAATGATCCCGTTAGAAGTTCTCATAATCTATCCTAGGGTCTACGAGAGTAGACCGAGCAGTTAGACCGCTGTACATCTGCAGCTATACTTTAGAGATGTACTGTCGACCACTGCGCCAAGGAGGTCCCCTAGTGGTGAAGGCTGTTAAACTGCTGGCCTGGTCTTAACGTGGGAAATCCCGGGTTCGATCTCAGGCAGGGTCAATTTGAGAATTTATAATTTCAGATTTTTCCCTATTCTGGTTTGATGGCAGACTTCGGCCGTGACTATAGTTACCACCCTACTGGTAGAGACATGCCGTCAAGCGATTTGGCATTAAGGTTCGATTCCGTGTAGAAACCAATTAGAGTAATACCGTACCTCCTCCTTCCATGGTCAGTTCTGAGTTCACCTATTTATTTCAGTTTATTATTATATTATGTTCCATAAGTCATCCCGATTGGGCCGATTTTGAAACATGAGAACGTCGCGTTTGCATAACTTCGTCATTTCACGTGGTTATGACCATATCCCTTCCTCTGCGGGCCGCCATTATAATATTTACTTTTATTTCAAAAATTATAACCAATATTTTTTTTGTTTGTCATCTTATTCCGGTTTCATTATTATTTTCAGCCGATAATCGTACCACAGAAGAGGGCAGCGTTGGTTCTGGATCGCCTGCTCATTGCGTTACAGAAAGCACTGCACGAAGAAAGCGCGAACCAGCGAATGGACACTGAAAGAGGAGAACCACGAACGGCGCCCCTGCGTGTAGTTAACATTGAAACTAACGATGTGGTAAACACCTTTTATTAATTTTGATGACTATTTAGTAGAATAATTTAGAAATTAACGCTTGACTAACCCCGGCTCCACACGTTGGCGCTAAAGTCGGACTCAATGCTATTCATACAACGTGGAAATCGAAAACTTAGCATTGACTCTAACATTGATGTTAGCATTAGGTAAAGCATTAATTTTTCGATCCACACGTTGGACGTGCAGCACCCGGGACCCGGGGCTATCGTTGGTGCCATCATGTAGAGCATTATACCATAGAATAGGTAATGTTATACTAAGCATTATAGAGTCGAGGTCACCAATACAGTCTGAAAGAAATATATGCTAATAATATGAAACAAAAGAGGTAAGGTTAACATAATATTGCGTATTCGAGTTCGAGGTAGCTGTGAAAGAAGCCTCTCTCCTTACTATATATTATTTAAATAGTGTAGAACTGTAGACTAACCACAATTAATGAGTATAGCCGTACATCGAGTCCTCGGCCAAGCGTTAATAGCAAAGATCTTAAATCAAACCTCCTATTAGCTATTCTGTGGTCTTACTAAAGAAGCTTGCATGAGTAAGTGGATTGAATAATATAGCTTACTTATAGGTTACTAGCTGATGCCCGCGACTTCGTCCGAGTGGAATAAGTTTTTTGGATTCCCGCGGGAACTCCTCAATTTTCCGGGATAAAAAGTAGCCTATGTCACTCTCCAGGTCCTCAACTATACCCATGCCAAAAATCACGTCGATCCGTTGCTCCATTGCAGTGTGATTGAAGGACAAACCAACAAACCAACAAACCAACAAACAAACTGACTTTCGCATTTATAATATTAAAGTATGATAGAGCTACTAGTGAGGCGCATTCTCAAGGGCGTGCAACGCACTCCGAGTTGACACTTGGCGTGGTGAGCTCTCACGTCAATCAATCGTATTTGCAATGTTAAAACTCAGAGTAAGCGTACAGCAGTTAGGAGAGCATGTGTGTATAAGATCTGGACTTTGGACTCTGGATCCCAGTGCCGGCACTCAAAGCTAATTTTAATGAGCATCATAATTGCGCCAGCACTCCAACCAATTTAATTGCTAAAAATAAAATTAATTTTCTAGGCAAGCGCAGACCAATTAACCTTACTTTATTGGTCTAATTAGGGTTGTAACGGAAGCACGTTCTTAACGGAAGTGGAGGCGGATGCGGAGGTGAAGGAGCTTTGCCTCCGCGGATGCAGAGGTTAACGGAAGTGGAGGTGTAGGTGGATTTCTCCGATCACACCGTCCATTTTCTGTGCTCTAGAATGCGATGAATCCCACATTTGATTTATTTTGAGGATTCTTCTAAGGACAGCTGTTGTCTTTTTGCTTGTTGTAATGGTGTAACTGACGTCCCCTATTTCGATTTGTACCTCTCGCATTGTAAGTCAACGTAAATAAACCTCCGTTACAACTCCGCAAAAAAAACGACGGAGGCGGATGCGGAAGCGGAGGTACAATTTCTTGCGAAAGTTCCCCACTTACGGAGGCGGAGGCGAGGTTCCGTTACAACCCTAGGTCTAACTTAGTTCCAACTCAGCATCATTGCTTTTCATAAGCATGTTTGTCATTGGTTTTAGAGCCGGATACACTACGACCTTCACCGCTCTGTTAACCACATCAAGGGCAAAACTGTCTTGTAGTGAACATAATATTTTTAAAAAATCATTTTCAGACGGGTCTTCAAAGACGCGGTCAAGCCGCGGGTAGAGGGCGCGTGCTTCGGTGCTACTTCAACGCCGTTACTTGTTTCTAACTTAATATCACCAATAAGGCAATTTTTTTATAACTCTTTTTAATTAAATACTACGAAGAATATCATCAAATAAAATATTTCTACTTGGCTGCAAATTAAAGTATTTCTGACTATTCGTTTAGAATTTATTTGTGTGTTTTTATATTTGTCGTTTATACAATATAATAATTAAATTACCTATGATGTGATACATAATAAACAATAAACTTTTCTGGTTTATGGCTTTTTATTTTCAGTTTTGTCTACTACTACAAAATAAATTCCTGTTAAATCGTTTGAATATTTAAATTATATTATAAAAACAATAGACCAAATAAATTACTTAGTGGGAAAATAATCAATGAAAAAACTTAACGAACTGCTTAATCTTATTGAATAATGCAAAATGTTCGAACTGTAGTAGACAATGTTTACGACTAAATATATCAAATATTTGGTCATAATAAATATGAGTAACATCTTGTAGATACCTATATATATGTCACCGTAAGATTGTAAAATCCGTTAGATTATAATCTAATGGTTTCTATCCCGCGAGATTATAAACTGTCGAAAGATTGTGAACCGTTCAATGTTCTGAGTATTAATTTATGAAATATTTATTGTTTTTACGTTTTCTTGTCTCTTTCTTGTACAGTTCGCGCGCGAGTTGAATGCAGAGTAAATGTAAGTATCACCATACATTTACTCTGCATTCAACTCGCGCGTGAACTATAGGTTAGGTTAGGGTTTGACATGAATATTCAGGCACTTAGGTTCTATCGGGTTAATATACCTAATATATTACAATTTACCGAAAAATAACGCGTTAAATTGTAAGCAGTATGATACGGTTCACAATCTGTCGACAGTTTATAATCTATCGAGATAAAAAACGTTATATTATAATCTAACGGTTTTTACAATCTTACGGTGACATATATGTATATGAAAACGGTTCAAACCTAATATTATCTGGCCTTAGATGTTGATTCGAAAGCCTTCACGCTAAATTTCAACTATTATTTAGCTGACGGGGAATTTCCAAATTACTAGAATTTAACAATTCTATGTTCCTTGTTCATCATTCTATTACCACCAAACCATTATAATATACTAATTCCAGATCCAAGGCAATGTTTAGCCTGTTAGCACTTAGTATAGTAAGTTTTGGTGGTGGTCGACTACTTTGAACGGTCAATTTAAATTAGGTGCAGTACTAAGATCCTTTTCAAGCAGTACCAACTTTTTTACAAAAGGTGGTAATCTGGTGTGTCTTCATTCCTTCTTTTCGTACAGAACTTCAAAATTCAGCGGATTACAAAGCTTGGACAAGTGGGGATTATCAAATTGTGTAAAAAAGAAGGTAACGTAAACATCATGTTTATATAAACATATAAGTGTAATCGACCCCTATATAATATGTATATCATATATATACGCTAACTTACCCAACATGTTGCCATTGTAAACATCAATCAAAATTTGCTTTAATATAATTATACAGTTGTCCGTCGACTTGTGTTATGTTGGGGCTTGTTTATTTTAAAACTCCTTTGTGTTTGTATTTAAATCTGATTAGTATAAATAATACTGCGAAAATACAATAAGGGTAAAGTTGTTTAATAGAGAATACAAAACACGTTTATTTACTTCGTAAAGCTAAAGCGAAGGACCGAGAAATACTTAAAATGTTTTTTTTACCAATTTACCTAAAATGGTTCTTTTCCAGCTCAGAAGCCTGTGCGAAAACCGTCAACGATTGTGTTTCAGACTAGAACCCTTCAAAGCCCTTGAGTAACCTTAAGCTTCCGACAGATGGCGCGACGTCATGGTGCTTCATGATTTTATTTAATGGTTCGATTCATTGATGTGTAATTACTAATTTGTAGGTATAAACTTATTTGATTAAAGTATGCATATAAATATTATATGCATACTTTTGTGTTTTGTTGTTTAAACTTAACTTACTTAACTAAGGCAACATAAACATAATCTAAACTCAGCGACACAATATAGAATACTACTATAGTGACGTTGTTCTAGCTACGCGGTATCGTAGCGTCGCGTCGTATCGAGTTGCGTAGACCATAATAATCTACGCGACAACGAAACTCGATACGACGCGACGGGTAGACAAGTACGCTTACTCAGAGTTTTTACATTGCAAATTCGATTGAAGTAGTGAGCGTTCACTCACATTAGCGTCAAAGTAAAATGGATCCAAAAGCTCTTGCCTTAAAGTCACAAATTCAGCGTTTGAAGTGCTGGCTGTGAATAAATACACGAAATGATGAAATGAGCTCTAAACCAATGCAGTTAAGGTTCATTTTACTTTAACGCTAATGTGAGTGAACGCTCACTACGTCAATCGAATTTGCAATGTAAAAACTCCGAGTAAGCGTACTTGTCAGCTAAGTTTGTGAGTTTCTACGTAGTTGTATCGCGTCGCGTTGCCACTCACCTAGGACAAGCGGGTCACAGGAGACAACGGGTAACCTCACTTTATTTACACACATGATCTGCAACTATTTTAAAAATATTGGACAAGGGCTAATCAGAGCAAATGAATATTCACAGGACCTAACAATAACCTTTTGCTTTTGCCCCGAGCTCATGTCACGGTCAATTGTGGTACCTATTAATCAGCTTAAATCGGGCTAATTTAAACAGCTTAACATAATTTCAGAGTCATTAGTGCAAAAATAGTCTCAACTGTTGTATCATTTAGAATAACTATCCTAAAATAGAGACAAATCGAAAACGCTATTGATGAATGCTAAAATTTTAAATTTTTGGATATTAAGTAACTAGCTAATGCCCGCGACTTCATCCGCGTTGATTGAGGTTTCGATTCCTGCGGGAACTCTTTAATTTTCCGGGATAAAAAGTAGCCTATGTGTTATTCCAGACTATAATCTATCTCTGTGCCAAATTTCATCCAGATCATTAGATAAATAATTAGATAAAATTGTGGTAAAGTAGGACTTACAATCATTAGTAAATATAATAAATCTATGACTCACAGGCACTAGAGGTCAGTTACTGACGTCCGTGGCAAACTTACGAATCTGCAGTTTTAGTGAAACCAATATTTCGATGAAAAACCGTAACCGTAACTAAATGTAGTACTGCACACCGTGGTATAGTTACGTATTTCTGTCACTGATAGTTACAGAATTCAAATTCAGTGACAGAAATACGTGTAACTCTACCACCGTGCTACATTTGGTACGGTTTTTCATGGAAATATTGATTTCACTAAAACTGCAGATTCGTAAGTTTGCCATAGAGGTGACGAGTAGAAGTCTACAAAATCTCGAACCTATAGTTCGCGCGTGCGAGTTGAGTAAATGTGTGGTGACACATACATTTACTCTGTATTCGACTCGCGCGCGACCTGTACACTGGTACAAGTAAACGTCATAACCGTCATGATAGGCGTCTTTAATGCTTTATGCCAACAACAAAAGAGGGCTCAGAATGAAAAGGCGCAATGCTGCAGCCACCCGCACAATGCCATGTCCACTTATCTGTAACAAACGTCGGGGAACAATGATCTTCAGTACTGAAAAAACGAGGTAGAGATGTAGGCTTCATTCCGTTCTAGTGAACTAGATTGAAGTGTAAATAAGCGCTATCTGCGACAAGATCTTCTAATCTGTAACATATTGAGGCAAATCTATTCCTCAATAAGGAGAAAGTTATGTTTCTAAGCCAAGTTAAATATATAATACTCCCCGCCAACTAAACACATAATAATATGGATTATTTACTTAATAATATCGACAACCAAATAAACACAATAGTCCCAATGGCCGGAGAGGGTATTATTGATTGTGTTCGCTCATATTCATTACAATAATTCTAATAACATCAAATACTGTTTTCGTGTTCCGATTCCTGTAGGCCTAGTTCAGTAACATTTCGTTAAGTTATCCGATAATGTCTTTTACTTGTTGTTACTCGACTCGAATTAGGGATAATGGCAGTTAATCGTCGATGTGAAAAGACTCCGTCGACAAAATTCCAGCGGTTCACGAGGCACTTTGCGGTCGCAGTCAGTAATCAATCAAATTAATTTGTGGTATTTCTGAAACATAATATTAAAGTAATATTATTAGCGTCAGCAAGCACAAAGATTTGAAATAATAGGATGTCCTTCTATTGAATTGCAGCGTAGGTACTATTATTATGTTATCAGCATTTGTTGTTTGTTGTATTTGTTTTTCAAGGCGGTGTCTTTACTGATTACGACACGCACAAACTTACGCCGATCGCATCGCTTTGATTATAAGAATTAAACATGAACAACAAATTCAACAAGTATTTTAATCGTTCAATTAATTTGTATGATGCATGACATGTTTTTCTGCGACTGCGATCTGATCTGATGGTAAGTGATGATGCAGTCTAAGATGGTAGCAGGCTAACCTGTTAGGGATATAAGAGTTATATTTAACCTATGCCCCTAGTCGGTTTCTACACGGCATCGGTATGACGGTACGTCTTTGCTGCCTCCCACCACACCAGACCAGAGAAAATTCAGAAATTATAAATTCCCTAATTGACCCTAGAGGGAATCTAACCCCGGACCTCCTACGTTTAGACAAAAGCGATCAACATTGCTCATGGAGGTCGTGAATGTGGTGCAAGACCTTAGATATAATTATTTTTATGATTGTTAAAAATACCTGAATTTTGTGAGGATAGTTCCCTGCAACAAGTAGCGTAGCGTAGCCACTTCGCGTAGCGCGTAGCCGTAGCTCGTAGAAGGTTGCTACGAAATTACAAAGTTTTATTGAAAAGCTAAGACTTCAATAGTTTGCTAGCATCTATTATATTGTATGATATTCTTTCATATAACTTCCGAACGACAGCACCAAATTGGATAATTCTTTCTTTTTGTGTTCTTTATTGGCAGGACAAGTTTTTGTTTTTTAAAATCTCATAATATGAAAAGTTTGTGAGTGAATGAGACAGAAGACTGTGTGTGATCTTCAATATATTGACAAAACATTGACAGATTGACGAATAACATGTTCATTCTCATTCCAAGAACTCTACAAAAGTGATCCACTGTACAAATAACATGTTACTGTAAGCGGATTTTCAAAATATTACTACAGTTTTTTTATTTTTTTATTTATCCACTACAAGCTAGCCCTTGACTACGATCTCACCTGATGGTAAGTGATGATGCAGACAGTATATGAGCGGAACATACATCAATAGTTGAACATACAAGATGCGGATATATGAGTGCTCGATAAAAAGGATTTCCCTGACAATCAAAGAGAACGTCCTTTGAGATCCTTCAAAGTATTGTGTACTAGAACATCATATCATACTAATATTATAAATGCGAAAGTGTGCTGGTTTGTTTATTTGTTGGTTTGTCCTGCAATCACGTCGCAACGGAGCAACGGATCGACGTGATTTTTGGAATGGGTAAAGTTGAGGATCTGGAGAGTGACATAGGCTACTTTTTATCCCGGAAAATTAATGAGTGCCTGGCAAAAACTTATGCCACGCGAATGAAGTCGCGAGCATAAAATAAAGGAACATGTTGCGTGGGTTAGCTGTTTCGATCAGAGCTTTCAATATAATATACGACAGTAATATCTATGGTATTAATATAAGGTAGAAAAATCAAATACTACCTCATCGTCTCAATAACACAAATGCTATAAATTTTTCAATTTCAATTTATTATTTCCAAAATATATAAATTATATATATATATATATAAATATAATAATAATATCCTCCTCCCGACCGAATTTCGGTCACGGCGCCCTATCTCCAGTGAGATTAGCCATCTACGCAGGAGCTAATATTATAGTATATATTGACATATAATCTAACGGTGGCATATACAAGTGTGTGTGCATACACAAGTGCACTCTCTATTGCTTGATTCTCTTATCTCGATGAGACGGAAAATCCGACACGACCGGTGAGAGGTCAGTCACAGGACCGACGGCTTAACGTACTCTCACGTAGGCACGGGGATGAAACACCGCCAACTTCCTAACTCCGGGCTAGTACTGAGAATTTCTTACGAGAAAAATCCAATACTTGTTATGAACCCAGGACCTCGACGGCCGCAGTCGAACATGCTAACCACTAGACCAACGAGGCTGTATATCTATATATATATATATATATATATATATATATATATATATATACTATTAGTGATAAGATAAAAATTCTGTCCAAAAAAACCGACTTCCAACCCCACTGTAAAGTAAAAAATAATTTTTATTTCTACCCACTATGTTGAAGTCGGGCGAGCCTGAAGCCTGATGCGTAAAAATAAAAAATATTTTTTACTTTACAGTGGCGTTGGAAGTCGGTTTTTTGGAAATAATTTTTATTTTTAACTATATTTAGTGTCAGGATTGAGGATTTGGAGTAAGAATTTTTTATGGGACCACCTCGAGAGCTTCCTCTAACGACTGAAAAAAACATTTTTCAAATCGGCTTAGAAACCACGGAGATACGCGGTAACATAAATTAAGAAGAAAAAGTACGCGCCGAATTCAGTACCTCCTCCTTTTTTGGAAGTCGGTTAATAATCACAACTTAACTGGATACTTGCGCTGAATGACTGCGAAAACGCTTTATTCCAGCTTAAACCCAGAAGGTCTAAGGACAAACAGAATCCGTTGCTATTTGGCGTTGCTACTTTTTATTCCGGAAAATTGAAAAGCTCATACATACCACATTCTGTAGGTACCTACATAATTTATTTATACTAATATTATAAAGAGGTAAAGTTTGTGAGTTTATGACGTTGTAGGGGGTAATCTGATCTACTAAACCGGTTTAGAAATTTCTGGTACCAATACAAATTAGTTTTTAATACCACCAATAACCACATTATTTGTGAGTGTTACAGGCTATATATTAGCCCGAAAAATAAAGGAATTCTCGTGAGAATTAAAAAAACTTATTCCACACGGACGAAGTCACGGGCATCTGCTAGTTTATTATATGGAGTGACGTGGGCGGCGGGCGATATTTAGAATTTATTCGTTTTATTATCTACATTAATGAAGTCAAAGTTGCAGAAATCGTGTAGATCCCAATGTAGTTAACGGGTACAGGAAGAATTTCAGGTAACATAAAGGCGGAAATATAAAGTAGGTACAACATGCCAGTGAAGTACTAACGGGGACTCCTTAGCTAACTCGTTAGCTAACGTAAATATGAAGCTTCTTTGAATATTGGTAACACGAAGATTTTGTCTGCGATATAGAAAGTTCATAATTACTCTTTCTCATGCTACACAATATATTGTACCTACGTGTTCATCTCAAAACAAAGTGATTTTGTTACATTCTTAATTAAGCAACTTTGTAAAATACCTAATAATAATATACCTAACTTACCTATCCATGGTAAATTAACCTCTGAAACATCGGCTAATTTCTGAAGTTAATTTTCTCGACTCATTTCTCTACATGAATTGGCCTTATTTTATTTGCTGCGTAAGATTATATCCACATTCATCCTCTAAGTAATGGAAAATAAGATAATATTAGGAAAATACCTATTTTATACATACGGATCATTACGAGTATTATTTTAGGGACGCCTAGTGATAGTACAGTAATTTGGTCTAAGCAGGGCTACTATTTTAAAGAAATTAAAACAACATTTAAAGAATTTTAAAAACCTCATACATTGCTATCATTGAAATAGAATGAGTACGTACTAAAACTCTACATCAATGCTTGCTATGTACTCAGAATACAGAACAAACGCTATGTATTATATTACTTAAGCTCTCCATCGACGATAAGTAATTTAACATAAGTCAAATCTTTGATTATATATTATTGTAGAGGATACTTGAAGAAGAAAGACCCAAAAAGCTCTCCCGGCACATTTATTTGCCTGAACATGATAAGTATTACAACAACAAAATAAAATCACACAATATCGACACGCGACGACGGATGACAAGGAAGAGACCTGGCAGCAGCGCACGCATCCTTTTATACGCTTGTCTCTGACACAGCACCGTTTGAAATTCATTCCATACTTGAATCATGTTTTCTTCTTCACAAATGAGTATTACTGTGGACAGAAGGAAGGAGTATTAATATGGAGCTTCTGCAATAGTATATTGTCAACCGACAATGAAAAAAAATCTACTCGAATTCGAATTTCAAATTCTCGATCGACGGGGCCTGCTACTACAACTACGTCAAAATGTTGTGACGCAAAATAAGTGATAAAGGCTGTGGATTATGCAGCTATCTTAGTCGCCGGAAATGATAATTACCTACCACGTTTTATTTCGTAGCTTTTTCTAGAGCGTATCCCATTAAGCAACTATTCCTTCACATTTTGAGGCAATCAAAGTGATGTATTGTAGGAGAACGAGAATTAGTTTATCCTTATTTAGTTGTAATTTTGTATTATACATACTTACCTACTTGTAAGTAATTTAGATTTTAGTTCATTGCGTTGTTTTGGTTTACACAGCGAACCTAGCAGATAAGAATACCACAATTAAGTACTTTATTGTATGAAAATTACTGGGCAGGTCTTCAGACATCATGAGCAGAACCTACTACCGATTGGTAAGATGCTTTACGCGTAGCGATTAGGCCCCATCCTGCTGGACTGTATAATCTATATGTTTTGTTCTACTGGTCTGTGTGTGTGGTATATATATATATTTAAATATATTATTATTATCGTAGATAATTACAATAGACCGTAGGTATATTTTAGGCTAATAAGTAAGCCAACTCTTATAAAGCCGAGAAGTAACTTTTAAATTACAAGATGATGCCCACGACTTCGCCCGCGTGGATTAAATATGTTTTAATCCCGCGAGAACTCTTTAATTTGCCGGGATAGCCTGTCATAAGTAATTTGTATGGATAATCCAGTCATATTCGAAAGAGCTCCAAGATTTATTTCGTTTTCACACATATATTAATAGTTGGCAACTGTTCACGCCAATTAATCATTTGTGCTGATCTGTCGGACACCTGAGTCCGGAGGGAATAACAGTGGGCTTAAACTTGTATTGCTTTGCGCTACTCCAATTTCAAATTCAAACATCTTAAGGCGACCTTCATTACCTGATTGCCTATAACTCCCTTGTGAAGACGTCTTAGTACGTACTTATCAAGCAACGTATTATTATCATTATTGTTTACAAGGTAGTCCATCCCGCGTGGAATTTCTTCTTTAAAAACTTTCTTATCACGAGTCTACCTTACAGAATGACCCTTTAGCAAAAAAAAACCAGGTTCTATGATTACTTATAGGGATTAAAACTTTACGTTCAAATGTAAATCAGTACCTTTTAAGGTACTAGTCGGGATTTCGGGAAGGTCCTTTTGCCAAGCTGAAATTGTGAAAAAATATGATTTCATCAATTGGCGAATCCAGTCCTGCAAGTCTGGTAGCTTGCAGGACTGCTGGTAGTGATGTGGTTGCGGAGCGTTTGAGACGCCAGGGAGGTCGTCAAAATCCAGTAAATGAAAGTAATAGAATCCATTAGTTTAGGATATGAGATGTAAGTATCAAGAAGGAATTTAGAACATCGCAAATGATATACTACCATACTAGCGAATGCCCGCGACTTCGTCTGCGTGGTTTGAAGTTTTTGATTCCCGCAGGAACTCTTAAATTTTTCGGGATAAGTAGGCTATGTGCTATTCCAGACTATATATATTTCAGCCAGATTCGTTCAGCCGTTGGGGCGTGAATGAGTAACAAACATCCATACATCCTAGGCCTTTTAAATGCTGGGTAAACCTGCAGCTGTGCAGTACCTAGTAGGTAAAAAAAACAATTTAAAAAAAACTCTCTCGTATTCTCCTCAATTTCGTACTCAGCATTTACTAGACAAACTCTTTACTATGATATAACTTGATACCTTGGTCATGGATTTAAGTGAATATCTAAAGTGATTTAAATAAATATCTTAAGCAGAATACGGAATGGGCCATGTGGATTAACATATAAAGCAGAGGACACAAATTCATTTCATTGACAAAGTAGGTTGAATGAATGAATATACTTTTATTGTACACCACAAAAGAATAAACAATAGTAAACTTAGCTAATAACAAAGTAAGGTATACAATTTGACTATGTATTTCTATTTCATGTTTTCGGTTTTTCAAGTTAAGCTAAGGCTTACCGCTCGCGAGTTGAGTAGGTACGTATCAGGCGATCCTTTATATAAAAAAAAAATCGGCCAAATACGCGTCGGATCACGCGCAGAATAGGGTTCTGTAGTTGCCGGCAGGCATGCATGCATTTTATACGTTGGTTGACAATTTCTTTTTTTTTTATCCATTACAAGCTAGCCCTTGACTGCGATCTCACCTGATGGTAAGTGATGATGCAGTCTAAGATGGTAGCGGGCTAACCTGTTAGGGGCATGGCAGTTATATTAAACCCATACCCTTCGGTTTCTACACGGCATCGTACCGGAACGCTAAATCGCTTGGCGGCACGACCAGGCAACCTCGTAACTCGTAAAGTTACTCGTAAAGTTAGAGCTTACTCGTAAAGTTGTAAACTCTACTTAGCTGTGATAGTTTTCCTTTCAACTTCGTTGCTTCCATGAATTATTTCACATATCCAGAAACAACCGTTTAACTGGTAGGGGACACTGGACTCTAACAAAAATTAGCTTAATATTAGCTTAAGCTTAATATTTTTGAAACGGGTCCCTGAATCGAAAAATGGTGTTCCCACACCCACAATATTTTTAAACGACCTATCCATCGAAACTCCACACTATGTAATAGTAGGAAGAAATAGGCGAGAAAAAGATATTCCCACTTTACATGTAGGGGAGGTACCCTGTCTCTGAGCAAAGTCACAGAAGGACAAATGGGCGGACGGACATGGCGTTACTGAGTTCCTGTCACTGCGGAACCCTAAAAAGGCTCGGATTTTACTCTCACGTGAGAGATAAGCCGATATGCTCGTGTAAGCGGAAAAATACGTGTTTTAAAATTTTAATGCGGTATACCTACAGATTCTATTGTGATGTGCTCAAGAACATAAGCATAAAAAATACAAACACATAGCTAAACCTGCTGTAGGTAATAATTTTGTTTTAAGGTAGAAATCGAAGCGTGAATGTTTTTTCAAAACCCTACCAATATTTGGGAAAGCGATTCTACGGAGAAGAGAGCCGGTCCTTTGCCAAGCTCACATCATGCTCATATTATATCTATTCATCTCCAATTCGAATCTTATACGGATTCGAATCAGGTTTCTTTTTATCCACTATACAACCTAGCCCTTGACTGCGATCTCACCTGATGGTAAGTGATGATGCAGTCTAAGATGGTAGCGGGCTAACCTGTTAGGGGTATGGCAGTTATATTAAACCCATACCCCTTCGGTTTCTACACGGCATCGTACCGGAACGCTAAATCGCTTGGCGGCACGTCTTTGCCGGTAGCGTGGTAACTAGCCACGGCCGAAGCCTCCCACCAGGCCAGACCAGGGAAAATTCAGAAATTATAAATTCCCAAATTGACCCTGCCGGGGATCGAACCCAGGACCTCTGCACGTTAAGGTAACAGCGCTACACACTGCGCCACGGAGGTCGTCTAAAGAAGTTTATTTCATGCCACCACTACAGCTGATTAACGTCCCACAGCTGGGCACAGGACTCCACTCTCATAGGAGAGAGGGAATTAGAACTTAGATCCACGCACGGGAGCATATTTCATGCATTTTAGCCCAAAATAAATACTTAATTATTGATGTGCTTTGAATATACCTATACCTACATATTATGAATTAGGTAACTTATTCATTTCTGTGTTTGCAAGTAGAGAGGGTCTTTCGTATCCCGCTGATACCAATGAAAATAGTGTGGGGAAATCGTTTTTACAAGCCGTAAATAGTTAAGTGATATTTGATGGACTTAATCAAATTCTCGTTAAAACTATAATATACTAGACTCTAGAGCAGGGATTCCCAAAGTGGTCGATATTGGTTTCCCAAGGGTCAACATAAACGAAATCTGATTTTGAGGGTCGACGAGGTCTAAAAATCGACCCCTATTTTAATGTTTTTCTCAAAAAATAATTACTCAAGTATTTTTACGTAGTTGGATTAATAATTATTATTACACTAGATATTTACTTAATTTTATGTCTATTTATTCTGTAAAATTTTGTGAGAAAATGATGTCAAGTTTACTAACTTAACCAACCGCAAAGTTTTTTAATTGGTAAGTATTTTGTATACATTAAAAAAACTAGAGATATGAGGTATCAGTTTATTTTGAAAAAGGGGTCTCTTGCCCATAATAGTTTGGGAATCCCTGCTCTAGAGTATTGTTAAATTATTATATATTGGAAACAAGATCGAGAGACCTTATTTATTATTATTTATTTAATACGGAAAATGCTAAAGTACAAGGTACAATCTTGTATTTTAATCGGTTAAAGTAAAATTTAATTCCTTGTTACTAAAGCTTCTATCCTAACTGATAAGTTAGAGCCTTTTGATTCAGCATCAAAGCAAACCGGGAGTTTTATTTACGTATATTATTACGTACACAGTTAAATCTCTAATATTACAATATGGCAATATATAAATAATTGAATGAAATTGCTGTGTCCTGAATCAGCGTAGCGTATAATAGGTAGGTACATAACATATTGTTTTATAGCTACCTACCCTTTAAAAGCACTCAGGCATCCATTATAAATTATTGCGGTAGCCGTGTGTAACTGTTAGTGTTAAACTTTATTGGCTCGGGCAAAACTGATGAAGCCCATTAAATATTTAAGTTGTACACATATAAAACGGCTATTAGGTACAATAGTTAGCATTTCTGTGTCATTAATTGTTATACGCTTATCACGTTGAAACTACAGAATGGATTTGTAAGTAATTTAGCATAGGTACTTATAGCTAATACTCTGGATTACATTTTTTTTAATGAATGGAATAGGTAGCCCGAGCGACGCTGGGCTGGGTCGTGTTAACACTCAACAAGTTTATATTAGTTAAAATTGACTAGAGCTCTTCTGCAGGGCGATTTTCTAGCATTCTTAGCATTTTTCCACTATTGGCTATAATCCACTGACGCAGCAAGAATACCATAGATTCAGCCAATCAAAGCAATTGAGACTGTTACAATGAATGATGCAGGTTTTACACAATCGCCCTGCTGGAGTTGCAGCCTCGGGCCAACAAAAGGCTGTTGCGCCAATGAATATGATATTAGTTGAGAAGTATTTAGTTATGCAAAAGTCGAGAGAAAATATTTTATTGTTCGCTATGTGGCAAAGGTGCTAGATTCAATATAAATATTCCTCTAGACATGTTCTCACTTCCCAGTTATTAATTCTGCATACTATGCTATATATTATTTATTACATAATACAGAGCGCATAGGTAATAAGCTGATCGTGAAATTGATGCCACTGCCGCACCTCAATCGAAAAAACCATATAAATATAATTATACTTATATTGATTGTGATAAATACTTACAACATTGGAGTGTCTGTTCGTTATTTCGAAAATTAGAATTGAAGAAGATGACCGCCTTTTTGTCTTTACCTGTGAATCAGCCTTACGTTAAAATGATTGTATTAATAATTATTATGATTCTTAGAATTCTTATTCTTATACATAGGTAGGTGTACTTAATGAAACTAAATCAACATTCTTTTAAATGTTTAATGGTAGTGATTAAATAGGCCTGAAACTAGATTATTCATTATCTATATATACCTGACGCCTGTCACAGGCAGGTATAGCCTTAGGTTACTTTTTATCCTAACTTTACTTACTCTAAGCTCACAGAAACTCTTTGGAGGCGATATCGCGGGCAACAGCTAGTAAGAGATAAATAACATAACAACGTATTTAATAAACCTATCGTTTTATGACAAACCATATTTTCTAATTAATTACTAAGTGTTAATAACTGACTTAGTACCTATTCAGTATGAGAGGATTATTTTTAATAACACTCGTGCGTTGTTTTTATCGCAGCTGTTTTCCAGAACAGTTAATCATTGCTTACCATTTTATACCCCAAATTGTTATTTAAGCCTACCCTGTCTATATTATCGTGAATGATTGCTTTGTCATTGATACCTACCTAAAGATACAGCATGTTTAAATTTATAAACACTCCTCCGTTTGCATCGGAGGAAAAAAAAATCTTACCCCATTCAAATATTACTGAAATTGTGGCTGAATGTATGGCCTATGTTGGGTAAAGCGTCAACCCTTGGACTACCAGATGCGTGTTTCAGTTTCTGGGACAAATTCCATATCCAGACTTAATAATATAATAAATGCGAAAGTGTGTCTGTCTGTCTGTCTGCTACGATTTCAGGGCCCATTCAACTGATTTTGATGAAATTTGATATAGAGGTATGTAACATCCCGGAAAAGGACATAGGTTACTTTTTATCCCGGAAAATTGGAGAGTTCCCGCGGGAATTAAAAAACATCAATCCACGCGGACGAAGTCGCGGGCATCATCTAGTAAGTTATAAAGAAGCAAGGATACTGTACCCATACCCATGGGTGAATTTAAAAGTTAATTTGGCAGTTCCGTTAGGACTAGGCACAATAATAATTAGTTCACTTGTTGCCCAGAGCGTCAAATTACCAATGTTAGTAATTATTATGCATCCCTGGTCCAACACTGTTAGCTGTGTTGTGTGTGGAATCCGGATTTACTGCGAGAGAAACCGTGAAATACATAGAAGCATTTCCGTTGTAAAATGAGTTTTGCAAATTGTACCTTCGAATAATATTGAATGGCAAAAGCCCGATAATTTAAATCTTGTATTGCAACGAAATATTCTATTTATTTCTAATATGACGTCAAGCAATGGTGCCAATTCATTTCTCCATTAATTTGAATTCAATTTAATAACACTCGCCAGGTACTTACAGATTGCAGATACGGAACCCTACGTGCGCGAGTCTGACTCGTACTTGAGCGATATTTTAAATCATAAAACCAATTCACATTTATAACGAGTGTACCGTACCCTCTAGTGAATTTATTTTTGCTATGACATACTATTAGTTTCTATAGGCCGGTGAAAAAACTGACGATTGATTTTTATCAATTAGGTATTCGGCTATTTTCAACTTTTCAACAAACTTTGTAGGGATTTAAGTTGTGGTAAGTAGAACTTTTGTCTTAAAAAAAATCCGTGTAATCTATACCAGTGATATCCATACTAATATTATAAATGCGAAAGTGTGTCTGTCTGTCTATCTGTCTGTCTGTGTGCTACGCTTTCCCGGCCCATCTTTTCAACCGCTTTTGCTGAAATTTGGTATAAAAGTAGGTTATATCCCGGGGAAGGACATAGGCTTTTATCCCGAAAAATTAAGGAGTTCCCGCGGGAATCAAACAACCTTAATACACGCGGACGATGTCGCGGGCATCATCTAGTTTTATAATACTTTTGTGCCTAGAACGAAATTCCAGTTGCCCTAAACACACTATATTATAGTTTACGCGCCTGTTACCTTTACCTACCTATCTAATTGTTTTCATAATAAATGGGCAATAAACAATAACATTAACAACTTAAGCAAGTTTCAGCAAATTACGATATCCTAAGTAAGTAAACCTATATAGATAACAATTGAATGTATGAAACTGAGCTTTAATAGAGTATAATTGGTATACTTATTAGATACCTATCTATTCCTCATATTCGATATATGATAAGTAGAATGTTTAACTCTAGTGTCCGACCGATACTAGTTTTGTATGGAACTCTAAAAAAGAAATTAGGTACATCCGTTCATTTAATAAAGAAAATGTAGTAAAATCTCGAGAAATAGACTTTGTTAAAATGAACTACTTTTAGACATCGGAAGTTGGAAAAAGGAAAAGGAAGGAAAATCTGAAAACATAAATCCTTGTACTATATAAAGACTATAGCTATAAATGAATTATGTATCTTTAAGTGCCCGCTAATAATAAGAATAAATATATAAAAAATAATTAAAATAAAATAAAATGATTTACATAACCGTTTACAAAAAGCTCAATAAATAAAACGAAATAAAAATATAGCCATAGTAACATTTTCGCTCAATTTAATCGCTATACGCTGGGGAATAGGCTTATATGATAACAAACGTGACTGCCCGGTAAAGCCGCCACCACACACGTGCTTTTTAATCCAACACGAATAGGTAGGTACTTACTCTCTGCCTGCACTAATAATGAAAAATATAGGTATAAACGTGTCTCATAAAGAATAGTTTCATACGCCAACTGATATGAATATTGCCTATTTACTGAGCAATAGATCGTAGTCAAGTATTAAAATTACAGAATAATATTGCTCTCTTTAGTATAAAACCAAAAATATACTAGGAAATATAATATAATATATAATACAGAAAACTTTCAGCCTGCTCTCTAAAGTTTTATCTCTTTGAATCAACAGGTGAATTGAAGTTTGGCTGTTTCCTTGACCAACATAATAGCACTCTGATTGTACAAGGAAAATCAACTTTCTGAACCTCTCACAATAGTTTGAACGATGGTAATGATATAAACCAAAATTATAACTATGTAATAATTTTATTGGCACATTACTTTATCTTAAATTCTAGAATCTATGCCATAAATACATTATCTGAAATATTTCATAAAGAATTTTGTTGGACTTTCCCATGCCCCCATTCCCTTTTCGTTCTCACACATTCATTCGATTTAAGCCTATGCTTATATACTTTAAATAAAGAGTTCCAATAATAATAAAGTATGAAATTACATTAGACTGGAGTTGGGTAAAAAAGTCACTTTTAATTTCCGGATATGTCTCTTTTTCTGTGCGCTAAATGCTTTTAATTTGACTAACTTGCTTATTTAAAATGTTAATGAGGCTATGTTTATTTAAGTTATTTAACACTTATTTAAACTTTTTTAAAGAAATATAGATTAACGTTATTTTTGTAAATTTTAAATATTCAAAGTTTCTTTTTTAAACAAGGTTGTACCATTTGAAAAATATTATTTCAAATTCCAACATTATAACAAAACACACTCCAAGGAACAATATAAAAAGCCAAACTTAATGAACTATAGCCTAATCCCATGGAAAACTAAATCGCTTGCATAAACTGCACCGAACCTATCAATTAGCCCGTATCAAAGCGTCGCGCTAGTTGTAGGCTTGTAGCTACGTAGAGCTACGCTCACCTACGCAGCGTGAATAGGTACTATATAACCGCGCGGTTCACCCCTAAGCTCCCATTTGCCTTCAAAAACCATCTACTCGCGGAAGCCTCTCAGCCTCTGATACAGAGTACAGTTTAAACTGACTACGATTTATAAACATTGTTCGCGTGTTAACTACGAAGCGATAAAAGGTAAGAAAAAAATTAATTCAGAATTTATGTGCACCAACTTTTTCCAACTTCGTTTTAAAAAAACTGATTTAAAAAAAAAACTTGACTTTTGTTAGCGCTTTTGTAAATCTGACGCCCACTTGCACAAACTAAATTGATTCAAATAATTATTTAATGCTGCCACTTTTACGGTGACTGCAATTTGCTTTTGCCCATGGACCATTAGGTCCATGCTTTTGCCACAAAGTGACAGCATTACAGAATATAACGAAATCAGTTTAAATGTCCACGTGTAAGCGGCCTTTAATCGAATAAAAAAATGAGTTATTTTTTTTTTTTTAATTTATTGTTCAAGATAAACATACATTAGGGTTATAAACACACTATCCATCCTCTAAAACTTTGACGTTTATGCGAGGATAGCGAGTTCACATTGCAGTTTTATTAGTAAAATACGAGTATTAATAACATTTTAAATGAACTAACGAAAATATAAAATAAAATAAGTTTAGTTTAAGTTAGGTTAGTACTTAATATAGCTTAAAATATAGTGTTATTTCAAATTTTAAAAAGAAACAAAAAAGCTAACGACTTAACGATTTCAAAAGCTAAACTTTATTTTATTTTATATATTTACATAATATACTTAATATATTTTTTCATTATCACATTAATGTTAACACGTGTTAAATATCTCTATGAAAAAAGTTTGGGTTATCTGTACAAAGGTATCGAACAGACAGGTTACACTTTCAAATTAATAATACTATTTTATAAAAATATATCCATAGTTATTCTATCCTATCCTACTAATATTACAGATGTGAGAGTTTACATGTTTGTAAATTTGTAAAATATTTGGAGAGTTATCTTTAAAGTTACACCGCTGAAACTATGTTGTCGAAATTTTACACAAATATTGATTAAAACCCTCAATTTTAAGTGGAAAACGTTGCGTGTATTGCAGCTCGTATTAAATATTATATTCATAAATTATTATTGAAGTGCGATCTTGTACTGGGTATAACAACAACTGATTAAACATTTATGTTTGACTCAAGTTTAAATACTAATAATAATAACATGTTATGAAAATACTTCCAAGATCAATTTACGCCAACAACTTAGCTTAACTCCATCATGTACAAACTAAAACTATTCTGCATACTGAAGATAAACAATCGATAAGTAACTAACCAACAACCTTACAACCTCTAGGAGTATAAACTAATATTTAAAATTCAACAAACTCAAGAGGATAATATAAACTCTAGGTACCTATTCAGGTACAGTAATTTTATACACGGGTTTTCCAAATGAGTTAAATACGAATACCTATATTGTATTCATCCTAGTGGCAGATTTATACACAAGATTGTATCAGAATTGATTATTAGATTTTAAGGGTTATTGTGGAGATATTATTATATATATTATTATATAACTTAAAAGCTTTGCTTACACATAAATTCATAATAAGTTGTTATTACAACTTATTATGAATTTTTACACATAAATTCATAATAAGTTGTTATTACAACTTATTATGAATTTATGTGTAAGCAAAGCTTTTAAGTTAATACATGATTAATTTGTTATGGAAATACTTGTAATATGTACAACCTAAAAATATTCTGCAGACCGAAGTTAAAGAATCGACAAATAACCAACAACCTTAAAACCTCTAGGAGAATTTACTAATATTTAAAATTCAACAAACTCAAGAGGTAGAAACTCTAGGTACCTATTTAGTTTCGGATATGATGTTTCGGACCATGTTTCGGATAGCACAGTTTTTTAAAGATCATCAATAAACCTTTTTAGTAATTTTTGTTGTTAATATTGTAGATTAACTTTACCAAATAGCAGTTAAGATTACTATAAGTAGTAAGACGTATCATAAGTGACACAAGTTGTCCTATGTGAAATAAATAAATCATTTATCATTTATCATTTATACTTTATAGAAACTAATCTATTGGTGTGAGAGTTATCAAAATTCATTTTTTCAAATGAATACATTTCAAATAAACGTTTAAAAGCTTATTACTTATGTGCATATAGATCCTAAATGATCATTTAAACGGAAAAATGGTTAAAGGAACCTAACTTAAAAATGATCTATTCAATGATACCCCACTTGCCATAGTTTATCGACTTTCATTTCTAATTTGTTCCAACATGGCTTCTTGTGGGCGCCATTTTATTTTTTCATTAATTCGGCTTCCATAGCTTCCACTCGGAAGCTATATTGGGCATCTTCTGGTTCAAGAATCATCAAAATCGGTCCACGCGATTAGTCAAGCTTTCCTGCAAGGAACAAACAAACTTAAAACAAAAATAAATTGATGAACATTGAACTCATAAGTAACCGTGTGCGTTTCGCAGTCGGGTAAAAAGGAGACGACTACTAACTGGGACTACAACACTTTTCCAAAAACCAGTTGTGCAACCTTTCGCTCTACAAAAACCATGGCACAATGCAGCTGGTTTTAGTAATTTTAGATAAGTACCTAGTTAATTAAACAAAAAGGTCTCGAGGTCACAATATGGTATAGACATGCTAATTAGGGTTCCGTATCCTTAGTCCATTAGTTTCTTACTTTCTTAGTTCGAGAAAGGGGCACGATATAAAGTGAACTTAAATGTCTACAGTTCGTGTCGAAGTTGATAAAATATGTCAGTCAGTATCTCCCTTACATCTACGAAAGCTCTAGTACGTCGTTACAAATTACTTTATAATATAATATATTATATACCTATTACACAATATCAAATTCCCAAAAAGATGTCGTTAGCTGGCGTTTACTTTACAAAATATGAGCTTCTTAATCGACATTTTCCGGGACGCGAAGGCGCATAATTTGCATTAATTTTAATACATTTTTAACGTGTCACAATGTCGATTCGTGGATTAGGTAACAAAATATCACTTAGTTTTG
Source organism: Erebia aethiops (assembly GCA_923060345.2). Lineage (NCBI taxonomy): Eukaryota > Metazoa > Arthropoda > Insecta > Lepidoptera > Nymphalidae > Erebia > Erebia aethiops. Next base: position 8,929,090 of record OV281083.1, on the reverse strand, counting down.
ATAAAAGTATATTGAAAACTTTGAAATAACTAAGTCCTATGTTACCTAGCCTAAGCACTACTAAAGCCTACAGCACATACACTTACTAAGTACCTACTAACCATGTATTTTTATCTTACAAGTTTCGTTTGGCAGGACTTAATTAATTCGGAACATTACGTAGTCACTCTAAAATTATTACGATAACATCCGCATTTTTATACATACAACAGATATAGGTATATATCTGGTTTTAATTGATTTATCTACTCGTGTGTAGGTGTATATTCGAAAGTGAGATACTCTCCAATCTATTTGCAATATTAAAGTAGATCTTGCAAAAAAAACTCGTTAGCTAATAGCCTCCGTACAAAATACGTGCATCATGATAGACGTGGAAGGCCCCGGGATAAAGTATTATCCCGGGGCAGGGAAGGTATTACTTTATTCGATCTATTCCTTCGGCTTCATTGCCTTTGCATATTAATGCAGCCGTCGATTTCACTACTCCGTTACAATAGATATCTATTGCTTTTTCTTGAGCTAGATCTTATTCAAAAGCTATACGGGATAATTATTCTTCTAATTATAATTATCCCGTATACATATAAATATGAGACCACAATTTTATTATCTTGTTTACTTATTTAGATTACTTATTCAGGAGGATGTGGATCTTTAAACAGAAATATTGTAATTAGATCCATCTATTCTTCATGGATATTTCGAAAGTGCAATCCTTACTAATATTATAAATGCGAAAGCAGGTATGTGTTTTGTCTGTCCGTGCTACGCTTTAACAGCCGCATTTTCAAACAATTTTGACGAAATTTGGTACAGAGATAAATTCAAGTATATCTTAGGGAGTTCCTGCGGGATTGAAAAAAAATATTCACTCGCAGTGGTGGGTACAAATAATTATATTATTGGAAACTATCTTTACCCACTATTCTCGTAATAAGTGCCCTCGGTGATAAAGGGTTTGTGGATAAATCTCATGTATCCAATTATTTATCAAGGCGACTCCAAACCCGTGGGTCTACCGCGATTTCTGATAAGAATCCCCAAAGGGTCTCCACGTAAGAGGACGTGAACGTCAAATAGGCAATCTATTATGAGTTCCTTGTAATTCTCAATCATCATTGTATCATACGTTAAAAAATGGGTGGGATCAGTAAGCACCTACCTAGGATTGAATTCATTCAATTCATATAATTGTTAAATCAATTGAAATTGAATATAAAATATTAACACGGTGAGGAAATCTGCATGCACGAGTATGGTGAAGTCTATCAATCCACATTTGGAAAGCCTGGTGGACTATTGCCAAACGCTTCTTATTCTGAGAGGAGACTAATGTTCAGTAGTGAGCCGGCAATGGGTTGATAGGAGAGAGATATAAAAATTAAGTCGAAGGTTCGATCCTCGTAGGCACGCTCTTCTTTGCGTGGAAAGAGTTGCTTTCAACTCATTTGCATGCTTTTTCTAAGTTCTGAAATTCAGGTGAAGCAGTATTGAATTTGAATTATTATATATAACTACTAGATCGACTAACTAGACTATTATATAACTAGATCTTTAATACCTATGGGATATAGTCAGTTATATGGTAGAGTTCCAGTGAGTAGGCAAATGTACTATACCAAGTAAGAATTTGGAGATCCTAGCATCGTCGTCGACAGCAACACGCTTGAGATTACCTAGCAAACCTAGCTTGTAATCTTTTACATACCTACTTATTTTGAATAGTAACACGCAAAACGTTTATGATAAATGATAAATGATTTATTTATTTCACTTAGGACAACTTGTGTCACTTATGATACGTCAAGTACAATTTTAACGTTTTTACAACGTTTAACATTAAATACAATAGAAAGGCTATGTGAAAATTAGTATTGTAAGATGATTTATGAAGATTAATTAATTATAATTTAGACGAACTATATTTAAAAAGGGCTGCACTAATATCGCAGAATAATTAATAGAACCTTTCTGCTAATGATCTCTTATAAAGCTAGTATTAGTATTTTAAAAATTGTTTAATTTTTGATTCTTTATGTCAATAAAAAGTAGAGACCGAATATAAGTTTGATTAAGTACTGGACACTTGAGGATGGTACCCTCAAGTGTCCAGTACTTACTCAACGAGTTATAAAAAATCTTCCTTCTCATGCTAAGTAGGTAAGTAAGTAGGTACCTACTACGTCATTTGAATTTAGATCTAAACTAATATTATAAAGAGGAAAGATTTGTTTGTTTGTTTGTAATGGATAAACTCAAAAACTATTCAACCGATTTTAAAAATTCTTTCACTTATAGAAAGCTACTTTATCAGCGAGTAACATAGGCTATATTTTATTTTCAAAAAATTAGAGATCCTTACGAAAATTGCAATAATGTGCATAAAGTCGGAAAATATCGTAAAATCTGAGCGCTTCCGTGTCGTGTGCTGCGTAAATAGTAAAAGTTACACGAAGACAATGTATGGTGGAATTGTGTATCTTAAAAAGTTCTAAAAAAGTTCGCAATAGCATATATCTATCTTTTAAGGTTGTGTCACAATAACCTTTTTTATGATTTTAAAGTTTGGTCTAAAACAAAGCTTTACTTTCGAAGGTGTTTTTACTGACATTGTATTGACCCTTATCAAAATAAAATAGTTTTTCATCTCAAATATTTAATATAGACCAAATTCGTCCTGTACACCATTTAATTCAGATGAATATCTTAAAAGTTATAAGAAATAATGTTACGCGCAATAGAAATAGGGGCCGCGACTGCAATGGCAGGCGGGGTGAAAAGATATCGCAGTGCTAATGTAAAACCCGATGTGCTGCCCAGTGTTGACTGGCTATTATTGGGTATGGACTATTGTGGGACTATTATGATGATTAGTGCTACCCGTGCAAAGCCGGGGCGGACCGCTAGTATCTAATCATTTTAAAAAGTTTCCAAACAACTGCGGTTTGCAGTAACTACATCTGGTCTGGTGTTTGTAAGTATCATTATTAAAAAAATCCTACCTAACTAGCACCTAGTAGGAACCTACCTATAGAGATCTTACCTACAAAACCTATAACTTTAACCCACAGGTTAGTTTAACCATGTTTAACCCTGCCTTTGCTGTCGTACAGTTGGGTAATTTAGCACATGAGTAAGCAGTAAGCAGTATGACTTTTCAGGACTGTACTTGATATGCTTTTTTTTCAGTAGTTCGACCGGCATAAAGATGAACGCGAGCACATACAACAGCAGTCTTGTGATTTTCCTCGGCACTCTGGCTATGCTGATGTTGACACCCACAGCAGCACCTATGGTATTTTATTTGTTATTTTATTTTATATTTTATTTATTAGATACCTAAATAGATGCAGTTAATGTAATGATGGTAGTATGAGATGAAGAGATACATTTTAAAACTACTCTTAAAAACATCATTACTAGTTACCAGTACCAATAGGGTAATATTATGTATCTATACTATTCTATACTAATATTATAAATGCGAAAGTTTGGATGGATGGATGGATGTTTGTTACTCAATCACGCCAGAACGGCTGAACGGATCTGGATTAAATTTGGCACATAGATAGATTATAGTCTGGAATAGCACATAGGCTACTTTTTATCCCGGAAAATTAAAGAGTTCCCGCGGGAACCAAAAACCTCAATCCACGCGGACGTAGTCGCGGGCATCAGCTAGTATTTATTAAACCACACAAAAACATAATTAAAACGTAACGTTAACTTATAAAGGTGACTTTGACGACCTCCGTGGCGCAGTGTGTAGCGTGCGGAGGTCCTGGGTTCGATCCCCGGCAGGGTCAATTTGGGAATTTATAATTTCTGAATTTTCCCTGGTCTGGCATGGTGGGAGGCTTCGGCCGTGGCTAGTTACCACCCTACCGGCAAAGACGTGCCGCTAAGCGATTTAGCGTTCCGGTACGATGCCGTGTAGAAACCGAAGGGGTATGGGTTTAATATAACTGCCATGCCCCTAACAGGTTAGCCCGCTACCATCTTAGACTGCATCATCACTTACCATCAGGTGAGATCGCAGACAAGGGCTAGCTTGTAGTGAATAAAAATAAAAAAAAAAGGTACTTTAATCAAGGGTGTAATACGTACGGTACGTTAACTTAATACGCGTGTAGCCGCATCTAGCCGATATAAATTGATTCATGACATGCATCCGTTAGTTATGTACTCGGCAAAGTTCAACAGCAAAGTTTAACTACACGCAACAAATTAATTATTTAGGTAGGTACTTTATATTAAATGAAAATGTTTAATTGTCACTAAAATAGAAAATTCATCGCTTAATAATTTTTACACTGATCGGTCTGAATAATTAGTAACTCAAATTTGAATTTTCAAGACACCATATTCAATATTTGTATTCGCCTACAGTCTTTCGCTAACTTATTATTTCAGTAAACTATATTCAGTATTCTTGACTTCTAATTTAAATTTATACTAGCTCATTTCAACCTTTTACCTTCGCTCGATTAAATTATGAAGCTCTTATGGAGGTGAACGTTAGAGTTTAAAAACTAAAAAAATTGACTATAAGTTTACATTACCAATTCTACTGGAAGGTAGATGATCTGAAGATAGATTTGTTCCATACAAGTTTGATCTGCCACTTCCCTGCATGAATATTGGTTCATCTGAGGAACCTTAGAGTTCCGCTTCCACGGAATAGATAAAGTCCGCTTCCAATATGTAATGGAAGCTATCAGAAGCTTAAGCAAACCTATTCTACTTACCTACTTATAAAATAGTTCAGCCTTTTGTTCGCAGATAAAGATGTATGTATCTATTTTTCAGAACTTTTATGCAAAGCGCTTTCGATTTTGATTTAACTTTAGTAACAGTTTCATTGCCGATTCCTTTTAAAGGTAGGCAGAAGTCTAGGTAATAATTATAAAATGAAGTTTACTTAGTTAGTTACTTGGTTGCATAATTCTAACCTTTAATTTAGAGATCAACTATGTTTCAACTGTCTACTTATGGGTTTCATCAAATAATCAAATCAAATATTTAAATATTATATAAATGCGAAAGTTTGGATGGATGTATGGATGTATGGATGGATGAACTATACTATCTCAACGGCTGAACAGATCTGGATGACATTTGGCACAGAGATAGATTATAGTCTGGAATAACACATAGGCTACTTTTTATCCCGGAAAATTAAAGAGTTCCCGCGGGAACCAGAAACCTCAATCCACGCGGACTTAGTCGCGGGCATCAGCCAGTAATGACATATTTCCGGGATTTCTGCATGGCAGCAATTACTTTAAGGTAGATGAACTACCTAATAATTTTCTCTCATTAATCCAAGGAGCCAGACGAACAATCAGAAAACACGTTGGTGGGCCGACCTGAAGACTCAGCAGATCTCTCTGTACCCTGGGAGGCGCTCAACACCGCTGCACTTCGCAAGTTATTGCTGCAACTCGATGCTGATGACAGGTAAAAGTCTATTAGACTGGTTTTTCTCCACCAATAATTTACTATACCCATCAATAAATTTATATGCGAGGATGATGTAAATAATCAATGGATGTTTGTAAATAAACGTGATCGACGGATATAAAAATGTAAATTCAAATGATTTTTATTCAAATAAACTTTTACAAGTACTTTTGAATCATCAAGTGAATCTTCCACTGGTTCGGAATGCCGAGAAGAACCAGCAAGAAACTCGGCTCGGCAAACCGCTTTCGATTTTGATTTAGCTTTACGCAACAGTTTCATTGCCGAATCTTTTAAAAGGTAGGCAAAAGTCTAGGTAAAGATTCTAGATAATAATTAGGAATATGATAAAATTTACTTACTTACTTACTTGGCTGTATAATTTTAAGAGTTCAACTATGTTTCAACTATCTACTTAAAGGTTTCACAATGACATATTTCCTGGATTTCTGCATAACATTTTGGTAGCAATTACATATTTTCTAGCAGTTGAAACATAAAAGCGCGTTGTAAACAAAGAGAAGCTTGCAGCAGCCAGGACCACTAACTGTGTATATTACTTTGTAGTTTGAACTATTAATTGAATGCCCTTTGTGTGTGTGTTCAAGTGTTATTTCATGTGTAAAACCACTACCTAGTTCAAAAATAGATGGACTAAATCGCCCCAAAACTATTATTTGTTGTCTCGCCCCGACTTCGCTATATAGGATGGAATTTCTGAAAATCATTATCTGTAGTTTGCGTCACAAAGACATACTCGTATTTGTACCTAAATCTCAAGTTTCAAGACGCAGTAATTTGAGTAGGTACGTTGATGTCAATTGAGTCCTTTTATATTCATGTTCATGATGTAAAATAACAGTGTTGGCTCATAAATCTGTTATCTAAGAAAGGATTTTTGGAAATTTAATCTCAAAAGTGGGTAAAATAGGGGTCTACTATTTACCAATCAAAATCGAACTTAGCGTTAGCGAAACCGCGGGCAATATCTAGTTTGGTATATAGCAGATTGTAACTATATTTTCATTGATAGATTCGCCATGGCCCCTCGCGTTGGTCGCTCTTGGCCGCAAACAGAATCTCGTGGCTGGGGGCTGCGCTCCATGGACGGGAGGCTGGCCCGGCAGTGGCGCGCCGACAAGAGGCAGGTCCGCTTCCGGCAGTGCTACTTCAACCCTATCTCCTGCTTCCGCAAGTGAACTGGCGAGACCGATATGACACATAGCCTCCAATAATTGTTACCTATATGTTAACTAAGAGAAACTCCTACACTATGATTTGTATTATTCGATTTGTATCGCCCGTTTTAGTGAATTCCCATTGGAGCCAAGTAGTGTGTTATGTGTAGAACTGAGTAACCCCTAAAACGTACCATGCTAATGAAAAAGTTTAATTCGCCACAATAGGTAAATCTATGTGGTACAGTGTGTATCTTGCGATACACCACGATTGTCTTTACAATCGTGCATTGTCGCGTCAACATCTCCTGAAGATGCTCCGGTGTCGGAGTGAAACCACAGAATAAGTTTTTTTTTTATTTATTCAATAAATCTATCATATTATCAGTAGTTGTTTACATTTTGATGTGGTGTTATCATAAATTCATATACGAATTTTACCGAACACCACAGTGCCGCCGATAATAGGCTTGTTCATACTAACTATAGAATTACAAATTATTTACACAGCTATAAATAGGTACACATACGATTATATAAACTTTAACGTCCTAATACTACAACGTTAACTAACAATTTAATTACACAAGTACATACATAGAATACATACTTAACTACTTGATACATTTATTCTAGTTAAAAGTGGGTAGAAAAAAAATATAGTACGTTGGTGAAACGTACGTGAGAATAATTTGAAAGATTTGTGCGGTGCGGTGTGGTGAATATCGCAAGAACACACTGTACCACATAGATTTACCTATTGTCGCGGATTATAGCGAATTAAACTTCCAGTTTCTTCATTATCATGGACTTCCGCAAAGTAACGCCTGCTTCTATCCAGTACCAAAAAGTTTTACAATTAATTGCTTGTAAAAGCTACTGTTTAAGTACTTATGTATTTAAGGCCTAAAGAAGCCGTCAACTTTATTATAAAAAAAAACTTCTAGTCCAATTTGAAATATATAAATGTTTTAAAATATAAATTGGAATAAAAAAAACTCATAATTAGCGAATGTTTGCACGTTTTTGTAAATATTTGTTTTTAAAATTTTGTCCACAAAATATGGGTACTTAGCCAAATCCTTTAGATAATAATTTACATAATATTATATTCTGTAACTTTCTCCTATTACCTATTACCCCAAGTTAAAAGTTATAGTTAAGGTATCCGTACCTACTTATAGAATTTAGATGTTTAAAAAATATATTTTTACAAATAACAATAATGTTTACTGAACTATATCTATTACTTTTGAAGTACGACATACTTGACTGTTCAATTTTATAATGCTGTCACTTTTTGGGAAAAGCATAATCATTCAATTTTAGGAGTCCTTGCACAAGTGGGCCATTTTTTTGGAAATGTTTAAGTCAATTTTACTACAATTTTATCTACTGAATTTAAAATGTTAGATAATTCTTTTTCTTTAAATCTTGATAATAGACAGTAAGTAGGTTAAAATTATATTAATATTTTCATAAAACTTGACTTTTAAGTGTTTCAATATTTGGCGCTTGTTTGAAGAAAGTTTTACTCCGACAGATAAATTATTATAAGTAAATCAAATCAAATCAAATCAAATATTTTATTCAAATAAACTTTTACAAGTACTTTTGAATCGTCAAGTGAATCTACCACTGGTTCGGAATGCCATTCCTACAGTATAATGTAATATTAATAAATATGTGTACACCTCTAGTCAATGAATAAACTTAATGTTTGTCTAAGCAGTGCTGTTTGATTTTAATTCCCTATAGCCCATACTAGAATCTCAAAGCCACTTCCATGAAAATAATTACAGAGAAATAGCTCATTCAGTTATATTTTGCATGGGAAAATAATGTAAAGGAGATGTTTCTTCCACGAAACATCCAATCGAAGATTAAAGCTCAAGAATCGCTCGCTCGCTCGATTAAAGCCACACGATGTAATGCGGTCAATGCTCATGCCTCAGCCTCCTTTTTGGATTCCGTACCTCAAGAGGGAAAAAGGTAACTTATAGGATCACTTCGTTCTCCGTCTGTCTGTCTGTCTGGCTATCTGTCTGTCTGTCTGTCTGAATCTGAGTAGAGAATGTGTGGAGGTATTAAGTTGAAATTAATATCACTTAGGTCTACGGTCCCTTGGAGCTGTAAAAAAAATCAAGCTTCTAAAATTCTAAATCAACGCAATCAAAAGATAAGGCCGTTGATGACTCATATTTTGATAGATCAAAACCTATAGGGTACTTCCCGTTGACCTAGAATCATCTTTAACTCATAGGATGTCGAAATGCACTACCAGTAAGATTATTTGTTGTTATGACCTTTCTTGTTTTTACTAAAATAATTTATATAGAACCTACGGAACCCTTTGTGCGCGAGTTTGACTCGCACTCAACTGGTTTTTCTTTTTGACGACCTCCCTGGCGCAGTGGTAAGCTCTGTGGTATTAAAATGGGAGGTGCCGGGTTCGATTCCCGGCAGGGTCATTTCGGGAATTGATAATTTCTGAATTTTCTCTGGTCTGGCCTAGTTACCGCCCTACCGGCAAATACGTACGGCTACGGCCAAACCATTTAGCTAGGGTATTTAGGTATGGGCTTCAATATAATTGCCATACCTCCAACAGGTTAGTCCGCTACCCTCTTAGACTGCATCAGGTGAGAATGAGATTACAGTCAAGGGCTAACTTGTAGTGTGACGTAAAAATATCGCTGAAAGCTGATAGTTGTGTGTTAGCTTACAGAACCGATCTGAACTACTGTGTAACTCTAGGCTATGTATAACGTTTGATTACATAATAATATGTGGGCTGTGGCTAAGTTCATGTTATATCAACCTAGATGCGATCTTGAGCCAGACTTTGTAATATGAGGCGCGCAATTACCTACTTATACCTAACTCCGAGATTAGATTTTAAACGTAAAATACTTATCCTATACCTACACGTGTAGCTTTAACTATTTTTCTGTCAAGAGAGCAACTACATTTTAATGAGATTTTCTCGTTAATAATAGAGCATCTCGGTAGTCTAGTCGTATAATCCTTTCATAAATATATAAGATGAGGTTGGTAGGTACTTGGTACCAGTTCTGACTTATTTACTGGCAAGTACAAGTAAATAAATAAGTAGGTATACTTACCTATTACAGTTCAAAACATATATTTACTTACATTTGAAGAAATTTAAAGGAGCAAGACCAGCCATATAACAACCCACTATCGTCTTAACAAAGTCACCCTCTCTCATTATCTCACCCTGCTGTGATAAGAGAGTCGCTTGGGTTAACCCAATGGAGCTATTTTCACTTGTCTTTATCCACTAATAGTGATATCTTTGTATTACTTACAAGTTAACTTTTTTAAGGTAAGAACCTGGATGACTTCAGCCATTCAGCTTCCCGAAAAGATTTTTGAAAAGCCTTTTTTAGAAAAGGTGTACGTACGTTATAGAGACCCATATGCAAAATTTCCAACAGCAAGTCGTTTGAATATTGATTAATGTATTATTAATTTTATAATACAAGATGATGCCCGCGACTTCGTCCGCGTGGATTAAGGTTTTTATAAGATTCCCACAGGAACTCCTTAAATTTCCGGGACAAAATTCGGTAAATTCCTTCCCCGGGATACAAACTATCCCTATACCACCACTACAGCCCATTAACGTCCCACTGCTGGGCACGAGCCTCCACTCTCATAGGAGAGAGGGAATTAGAGCTTAGATCCACCACGCTGCTAAAATGCGGGTTGGCGGGCATAAAAATCGGTTGAATAACTATAGGTTGAATCGGTGAAAGCGTAGGTAGCAGAGAGGCAGGCACAATTTTACATCTATAATAACTTTACTAATATAAAATATTACAGCTGTAGATTACTTATTCTTATTATATTGACTTTACGAGTAATAGTCACCTAAGTTATTTAAAATGTCCGCATATTGTGACAGGTAACTACGGAACCCTAACTTGCGCGTGGCCCGAAACGCACTTGACCGGTTCTTTTTAATACCTATTTAATTATACGCGCCCTCTCAGGCTCTCACTGTCGACACTTTGTGTTTTATCATGAACATAAATAAAATCATTTTTATGAAATATATTACCAGACCGCACATTAAAAAAGACGAGGTCCCCTTTGTTAGGCATTCGAGGGAGTCGTGCGTATGTAAGTTATTTTTTATTCAAAAAATGAATTCAAGTTTTTCCTATGCTTATTATTATTATTATTGAAACATTACACTACGACTAGATTACCTTACGACAATAGCCTACGAAATAATAACACTAAACAGACCTGACAGATATTAAATATATTTTATGGAATAGACACATCAGGGTCAGTGCCTTCCTAGTTCTTACTTTTTACCTCCAGACCGATAATGGCGATAAAAGCCAATAATTATGTACCCACTTGCGGGACGGGTGTGTTTGGAACCCATGCCTGCATGAGCGGCCGCGCGTCGCATTCTCATTGTTATTATTTTAATAAGAATTTTCTACGCCCAAGGTGTAAGTATCGGTAGGTATGATTCGAAATACCTACCACGTATCCGTTTGACCTGCCCACAAAAAAATAATTAAAACTGTTCCATTCCGCAGTCCTGATTTTTACTAATTTTGTATTCCACTCACAAGGTTTAGATAACAGAATTACCTACCTACACATTGAGTTGGGTTTTTAAAAGTAAAAAACATTTTCATACACGTGTGTTTTTTTAGTCAGGTGAAAATATTAAAATGTGAGGACATTCAATTCAAATAAAACATCTAATTGAAAGCGAGTCGATCGACTCACTGCGGGGGATGGCGCCGTAAAAGCTTATTTTTGGTGATTAGGTAGACCGTATATTTTTTATGAATAGTAAATTATTGCTTTCAAATTAGGTACAATAAAGTTCAATAATTCAAAAGATAGGTACATAATCAGATGAACAACAGCAAGTAGAAAATTACTTAGGCTTTTTTTTATTATTATCTTATTGCTCTGGCTCTATTCTCTGACCATTGGTTGACTATAGGATTAGGACCCCACCCCAAATGGTCAATTTTTGTAGTAAAATTAAAAAACAAATATTTTTGTACTATAATAGGTAATGTAAAAAGTTCTATTCAACTACACCATTGCAAATTTCATAAATTCCATATATCGATGCTTACCTAATACACACGAGTATATATCCTAATACCTACCATTTGCACGGCCGCCTCAAATAATACTTTAATAAGTTTTTATTCTATTTACGCAACGACCTGAATTTACATAGACGGGCCCTGTCAAACAATAAAACAATGTGGACCTATTTTACTAACGCGGTCTTGCCTGAAAAGCGGGACAGCGCTATGGCGGGGACAAGGACAGGCTTGTACAGGCGTGGAGCGCGCTCTACAAGGAATTCCCGAGGGAATCAAAAAAACTTAATCCACGCGGACGGTATTTAATATTTATTAGCTAGTTGCTAATAATTTTTTATAGTTTGTAAGTTTATAACGTCTTTGAGAGGTGATATCTAGTGAAAGGTATACTGTGCATACTTTAATACTGTACAAGAATCAGCTTTTCTAATTATGGTTCATTTTTGGTAACCATATCACGTTTTTGATCGGCCATATCTAGTAAAAGGTCCATCAGCATGCGGTTAGAATTTCATCACTATCGTCATCAGTGGAGAGTGTAGCACCAATCTATTACTGAATCAGCTTTTCAAGCAATAGTTACAAAAAGTGCAGCTATCTCTTAGTCAATTGGAGCAAATTCTTCCATCTCAATAATGTCGTATACTGTTTACCTAATGTATCAATCTTATACCTATAATAGGTCCACCTAGTAGCTAACTATAACTTCTATTTCTCTTAGTACGAGCAATATGCTTGTTCCTTTTTTCTGTGGATACATTCAACACGTGACATCGGATATCATTGTGATAGGCATGTGACCAGCGTTCCACTGTTAATTAAAAGTTAGCAATCAAACTTTTACTAACAGTAGATACCGTACCTTCCTATAGATTCTAAGTATTTTATAAAAGTTAAATGAACGCGGACTTTAATTTTAATTCGATAGGATGTGTTTTTTAGGAAAAGTTATAGCTTTGGGAGATAATAATTATTTACCTACCCAATTACGTAGGTATGCATGCCCAAGAGCAGGATATCTATTTTGATCTTTCTATGGTTCCGTACCTCAAGAGGAAAAAAGGAACCCTTTTTAAAAGGAAAAGAAAGGAACACTTCGTTGTCCGTCTGTCTGTATATCAGCTGTCAACCACCTTTTTCTCGGGAACGCGTGGATATATCAAGTTGAAATTAATATTAAATACTTAAGGTGCCAGCGGAGGGTGAATTGCCCATTCAAACGTAATACCAAAATAATTTGTTATTCGAGAATATTTCCACCATACTATGGGATTATTAAGATCATAGAGTTAGACTTATATCATACTAATATTATAAATACGAATGTGTGTTTGTTTGGTGGTTTGTCCTTCAATCACGCCGCAACGGAGCAACGGATCGACGTGATTTTACATAGGCTACTTTTTATGCCGGAAAATTAAGAAGTTCCCGCGGGAATCAAAAAAACTTAAACGACGGTGACGAAGTCGCGGCCATCAGCTAGTACAGAATACTTCAACCCATTGCATTCTCACTTATGCATGAGTCTCCTCTCGGATGGCCATAGTCCACCAAGCTGGCCAACACGGGTGCGTTGCATCATTATTATATTTTTACTCATCATTTTACCCCAGCCAGCGCCCCTTACCGAGTAGGAGCCTCCTCTTGGAATGAGAAAGGTTTTGGTTTTAGATATGCATACTTCTGAGAAGTTATAATTAAAGTTTCTTTATGGGCACAAAGGAGCGCTGCAAGTTCGTTGCGGGTTTTTAAATATTTTAATTTTATTTTATTACTTGTATAATTAGAAGATCAATCCGATAACGCAAGAAGTTATACATTTGAATAATGTAATATTATCAATTGGTTTTTTTTAATTTAAAAAATTTTAGAAATAAATCATTTTTAAAATCAGTCTACCTTTATTAGGTATATTTTATTATCACATTCAGTAACAATTTTTCCATTTTATATATGTATTCCAACTAATTGTATGAAACAGTTTTGTTTGTAAGGTTCACATTCAACTGATAAATTATAAATCTGTATTATTATTATAAACGCGAAAGATTGGATGTATGGATGGATGGAAGAGATAGATTATAGTCTGGAGTAACACGTCCTCGGCTACTTTTTTTTCCGGAAAATTCAAGAGTTACCGCGGGAACCAGAAAACCTTTATTCACGCGAACGGAGTCGTGGGCATCAGCTAGTTCATTATAAAATACGAATACTAGTGTTTTACAAAAATTGTGTTTAATTATTTATTAGTAGGTATATGAATAATGTGATAATTATATATCGACTGTACCTATCGATAATACCAGCCTTAAGCTCCGCCCATACGCCATTTATAGTTTCCGGAAGCTTCAATTTAATTGACCGAGCGAAGCGAAGGTCTCTGAGTCTACTTGAGTGAATTTGCACTTGTCCGTCCGTCCGTCTGTCCGTCCGTCTGTCAGAGCCTTATAACTTCTGAATTACTGAACGTAATTACTTCAAATTTAAATATAATATGTAAACCTTTGGCCTCCCGCCGAATATGGCTTAAAAAGTTTTAACAATCTTTATTTCAATATAATAGAAGTGAATGCGAAGTAAAATATTTCTTATAGCGTTAAAGATAATTAGGAATAGAGTCCAAAAAATATTTTTTTAATTTTTCCCCTTAAATTGACGAAATGGGGGGCTTTCAAAGTGGAGATTTTCTAACGTCCAAAGTTGACCTCAGAACTCTAAATTTTCTGAAAGGCTGAGCCTGAAACTTGATCAATTATTTGAAATATATCCTATACTTGAACAACAAATACTAAAATTAGATAAATATTATAAGGCAACGAAATTATTTAATTTTTAATGAGCCTCAGTATTTTTAACAGAACTTCACAATGATGTCAATAGATGGTGCCATGATGGTGCTAATGTTAAAAGTTAAATAATCAATATCTACATTAGGTATACCGCGAGTACACTCCATAACCGCGAGGTCTCAGTTCGGGGCGAACCACTAGTTGTGATATTTCTTAACCTTCTCAATATACTTAACAAAGGTATATTCCTTGCCAGACATAGATCTAATATACTTACTCTATGTTGCCAGAAATCCATGCTCCTTGTTAGTTTTTCTGTGTTTTGATCTGAGGTTCTGTGATTGTCTCAGAAGGACTAGAATCCAGAGCCGTTAAAGCAGTTAAAAAAAGTAAAAAAAACTGTGTTTGTCAAGCGGTGGTCAAGTTTGAAGTTTTAAAAAAATAAAATTTTGCTATGGTCATTTGTCAAAAAAACCGCCGTCGAATATTTTTGAAACTTGATTTTTTTATTCTTCTTTTTCTGGTCGGTGGTTTAATTTTCTATAGTTATATTTTACAAGCTAGCCTAAGCCCCAATAGGCTTGTTTTACTTTTCATGAGACTAAATTACTAACTAAAATGGGTGACGACACAGACAATGGAACTCAAACTCAAACACAAAATTCAATAGTTGAGTGGAGTCAACCTACCCCGATCCCAAATCCGATCCCTAATATTTGGGGTAGACTGTATACTATAGCCGGAACACGTTGCTGGCGTAACACTGGGAATCAAAATCCTGAATACTATGGTAAGTATGATCTGCACTAGAGATCTAAAACTAACATAAAGATAACAATTGTTACTTCAACCCTACAAATCTGCTACTTTGACTTTCTTGTAGCTATTATAATATTTATTTCTATTATATAATATTTGCTTTCACTTCTAGACATACATGAACCTCAATTTACCCTTGGAAGGGCTATAAGTTGTACATTTGTCATGAAAAAAGATCTTATCAAAGAAGAGGTTATTAAAAGTGTTAGTAAACAACAATTTGTCATACGGAGAGACTTAACGTAAGTATGCTAAAGCTTTAATAATATTTTCTCTTCTCTATTTATGCAAAGCTGTTACAAATAGATATACTTACATTATTTTAATATCACATGCTTTAAAAGTAGATATTGCAATGAATGTATAGTTTTATAGTTGTTTCATCCTATTGCCTACTCAGTACTGAGCATTACTCTCCTCTCAGAATGGCTTGACAAACTTAACACGCCTCGAGAAGATTATGAAGAACTCTCAGCCATGCAAGTTTCCTTGTGATGTTTTACTTCACTGTCAAAGCAAGTGTTATTTAATTTCTTAAAATGCAACACACACAACTTTTAGAAACAAATATGTAGCTATAAATATTACTCAGGTAGGTGAAGCTGGTGGCAAAGTATAGTTTTACAAACTTATCTGGCCCGGTGGCAAAAATTGGAACTAACCTTTATGCCTGTTTAATTTTTGTTTTTATTTTATTTTTCATCATTTCTTTGTGATCATTAGATTACGAATCGCTTCTTTTTGGAGTTGTTTGCATGCTTCCGATAACGAGATCCTCAGTATGTTGGCAGAGGCATGTGACGTTTATATCTTCTATATTTTTTTGAAAAGAAGTTTTCATTTCAAAAGAAGGGCTGTTAAAAGTTAAGGCCACTTTCTTATCTTATTTAAATAAAAATCAATTGATGAAATGTATGTTCTTGCATAACTTCAGAACTTCTTTATATGGAATTATTTGTGTGTGCTTGAGTTAGCCCCAGGATATTCACAATTCGGAAGGTAGCATTGCAATTGGGTTCTAGGTTCAGGGCAGGACAATGTCTGCCAGGCCCACTAGTAAAGATAAGCCTTGTTAAAAACAAAAATGTAATATTTATTAAAATTACAGGGAACCTCTCAATCCTGCTATTATAACAGACTTGTCATACAATGGAACATTTGTAAATGGTGTGAAAATTGGAAAAGGCAATAGCAGAGTGCTAGATGACAATGATGTGATTGCAGTTACACATGAATATGTTAAAAGTATGTCATAGTATTGCTCAGTATATTAAGGACAATTTTATAAAATTATTATAAAACTTGTTTACAAATAAATTCGTTTATAAATTTCGTTTATTTAATATAGAGCAAAGGTTTTTTTTTATATAATACAAAATTATGGCATTTAACTTGACAAGCACAAAATCATACTAACACAGATTCTAAACTCCTCAATTTATCTATGTGATTTATGTTCAACCATATTATTATTATTGTCAGAATTAAACACTGTCCCAACTCATCTTCTTACTATATATAATATATTATAAATGCGAAAGTGTGGATGTATGGATGGATGTTTGTTACTCAATCACGCCCCGACGGTTGAACGGATCTGGATGAAATTTGGCACAGAGATAGATTATAGTCTGGAATAGCACATAGGATACTTTTTATCCCGGAAAATTAAAGAGTTCCCGCGGGAACCGAAAAACCTGAATCCACGCGGACGAAGTTGCGGGCATTAGCTAGTTTAATATAAAATAATTATAAAAGAAAAATTGTTAGTTAACTTTTACATTTAATTCATGGAAATTCGGTATTTATTTTTTAAACTTTTTTTTTCAGTATTTTTGTTCAAGGACCTCTTGAAAAATGAACAAGACAAAGTACCTAAAGAAGTATCACAAAAGTATTATATATCAAGAGTGTTAGGACAAGGAGCCTGTGGCACTGTAAAGCTTGTTTATGACAAAGTCTGTATTTTTTGTGATGCTTTGGGCATTGTTTACACAGAACTGGTGCATGGCCAGTGACATTAATAATAATTATTATACATCAAATATTATGTAGCAGGCACCGCATTGCCAAACTATACTATACTAAATTAACACAACTTACAAGAAGAGACCACCTGTCTGCCTCTTGCCATTTCTGTGTAAACTATGTCTCACTCTGAAAATATGCTGTCTTATATGTAATTTAATGTAACATTTCCTCTAATTTAAGGTGACATGCACCAAATATGCCATGAAAGTTATAAAGAAATGTAGACTGTCAAACGGTCAGATAAATCATTTAAATGACCCAGTAAAAATTCTAAATGAAGTCAGAATAATGAAAGCTTTAAAACATGTAAGTAATAAGTTAAATATGACATTCTTTATTAATATTAACTAAATAGATTAACATTTCTATCTTTGAATCAAAGATTTTCTTGCACACTTTAAAAAAACCTGCAATAAATGATGTGAGCATCAGTTAGTTCTTTATAGTTCAAAATGACCTTGATAGGTAACATAAAAATTTTATCTTAATATTCGTCATTTATTCTTCTAGCCCTGTGTAATATCGCCTGAAGAAGTAATCGACACTCATGACGCCATGTATATAGTGATGGAATACATGCAAGGTGGTGAACTGTTTCACAGGATCTCTAAGCGGAGTCGCTTGTCAGAGAGACATACACGATTCTTGTTCAGACAGATGGTGCTAGCGGTCAAATATCTTCACTCACAGGGCATCACACACCGTGATCTCAAAGTGAGTGATTGTACATATTAATTATATAACCTAAATAATTTAGTTAAGCTGGGTGATGATGATGATTTAGGAGAGATTTGACTGGTGGGAGGCTTCGGCCGTGGCTAGTTACCACCCTACCGGAAAATACATACCGCTAAGCGATTTAGTGTTCCGGTACAATGCCATGTAGAAACCGACTAGGGGTATGGGTTTAATATAACTGCCATACCCCTAACAGGTTAGCCCGCTATCATCTTAGACTGTATCGTCACTTACCATCAGGTGAGATTGCAGTCAATGGCTAACTTGTAGGGGAGTAAAAAAAATTAGGTGTCTATACTTACAATGACATTGCATCTCTTTTTTTTAATAGGTGCTAGATCCAGTGACTTGATATTTTGGAATGGAAGTTCCTACTTCCTCCTATAAGAAAGACCCGTATTACTAGGTGAAGCAAGTTTTAATATATTAAAATAAATAAATAATTGCAGCCGGACAATGTGCTACTAGTGAGTGATGATGAAGACACTGTGGTCAAGATCACAGACTTTGGTCTGAGCAAGTTCATACGAGAGGACAGTTTCATGAAGACTATGTGCGGCACTCCTCTGTATGTGGCTCCGGAGGTGCTAAGAGCCAACGGTCACAAGAGCTATGGACCTGAAGTTGATGTTTGGAGCTTAGGTGTCATATTTTTTGTATGGTAAGTCTAAGTGTCAGCGTTTTTTTTAAAAATTTTATGCTAAAAGAATAACTTAAGGGGTCATATAAAAAAATATGGTATTTTCAACCAAATAAACTCACCCACCGATCGACACAGCTTGTCGTTCCACTGAGAAGAGCAAGCAAGAAACTAAGCAGCTGCTCTTTTTAAAAAGAAAAAAATTACGCTTGTCTGTAAAGTCGGTTTATGGACGATAGTTTTACGTGATACGTAGAAGTTCTCGAAGAAGCTCGCGTGGCGGCGTTCCAGTAGCAGAACTCTTCGAACTGCTAGCTCTGACGTCACGCGATCGTGCCTCTCTATCGCTTGTTCCGCGCTCTCACTTGCACGCTCAGGCTCAGGCGTAACGTGACACTTTATCGTGCGTGCAGCCGGTGTTCATCGATTTATAAGACGTTATCACGTCAAATTGTTACAATCTGTATTCTGTACCTAGATAATATACAATAGTGTATACATACGTATATGTTATGTTACCAGTAATGACACTAACTTTTGTGCTGTTTATCAAAAGCTACTTTTTCATTGAGAAACATCACGCAACCGATATTCACCTGTTTCGTGTTGTATAATTGTCTTCTATTGGTGTCTACAAATATTCTTTTGCAGCCTTGTGGGCTATGTTCCATTCTCATCTGACTACTACAAAGACATGAGTCTGCAAGACCAAATCCTGAGTGGAAACTACTATATCTCCCCGGCGCACTGGCAGGGCGTCAGCTTACAGGCCAAGATGCTTATGAAGAGGATGCTAACTGTTAGTGTTAGCAGGCGGATCACCCTTGACCAGATCCTTGACCACTGCTGGATGCAGGTGAGTGGTGCAACTGATATAAAATTATAATTTTCTGTCATCCAGATCCTATTCCATCATTCTTCTCTTGAGTGTATGTAGGATAAGAGATAAACCTATTTTTATTATCCATCTGGCTATCAGTTATAATAGCATCTAGGTGGGATTATAATGCTCATCACAATCTTTAGTATTATGAGAATCTTTATCTATTGTTTCCTCACAATCACGATTGAAAATCGAAACTTTTATTGAAAATACGGTGAAGGAAATTCACAGTAAAAGTAAATTATTTACAATTGGTTAAAATGCAACTCAACTAGTTTGTGACATGTGCCCGAGGATACCGAATCTTATACTAATGTACAAACCTATACATATATGTGCAGTAATTTGGTACTTACTAGACAGTTATCATGTTCTTCACAACTAAGTAACTAAAACCTCTGGAAGTGATATGCTTAAATTCTTAAGCAATTGACAAGCTTTATGACAAGTGATTGAGGGATATGTGTAATTTTTAGCTAGGATAAGATACTCTAATATGTTGTAGATTTGATATTAGTGCCGGGTAATAAAGAAAAATATTTCAAGCTTCAGAAAATTTCCAGATTGCTTTGGCTTCTTACCAATGTGATATTTCGCTTTACGAAGTCTAATCCGCCCGATAATCTTGTTCTAAAGCTTGATATGTAATATTTTCTGCTAGCTATTTGTATATTTTAATTTCAAGTGAACTGCATCTTTTATGAACTGCATCATATATTATTTTAGCATATTAATAATGTATAACATATATAATTTAGATAAGTTTGATACAGTGTGTCGCCTTCATTTTCAAAATTTTAAATTGTTAACCCGTGGATGGTGTGGTGAATTGCACATTTGTTTTATTTTGTTTTTGTTTAAATAATAAGATTTAATGTGTAATTGTTTATCGTCCCCAATAAATAAAAGTTAAAAAAAAATTAAATTAAATCTTTTACAGGATGAGGATGTCAGTCTAAGAGTTGACCAGTTGTTGTCGCTGCAGCAGCTCAAAAATAGTCAGACGTCAACAAAATTATCCAGCAGCTCAGATGAGGAAAACAACAACAATGGCCCAGTCACTCTTCTAAAGACCGTTGCCAATAATAAACGGGCCTTGAGTGACAGTTTCAGTTCCTGTGAACCGATCCCTAAGAAATTTCGAGTAGCAGTTCATGGCAAAAATGGCGATTCAAGTGCTACTGATAGCTACTGCTCTCAATAATCATTGACTTATATTATTTTGTATTACAAATTGTTACCTGATTTAATGTTTAGGAAAATCGCCAGTGTAATGACTTATGAGCCATAGCATTTTATTTTGTGTTGTTTTTATATATTATGTTAAATGTGCAAGTCCAAAGGTGGAATTAAAGTATTTTTTATTGATAATTGATGATTATCAACTTCTTTGGACATTCGAAATAAAAGTTGGCTATATATAGCTCTATGATGATTTAGACACAGATGTCTGTAGTATACTAACGACTTCTACCGTAAAGTTCTACGGTCAGTGTAAAATCGTCGTTCATTTTTTATTTTTATAATTTTTTATTTTTAAATTTGTTATGAGCCGCGACTGTGATCGCAGATTCCGATCTCAGGCAGGCCTTGTGATTTTCTGACTTAAGTATGAAAATACATATCTCGGGTGATATAACTTACCTCCGAATCCTGTAGTTGGCTTTTGCCTAGCTTTAGGATATAAAATGTTGATTTTAATGAATAATTGTTGATAAGTACCCTCAAAATTGTTGATGCAGGGTAAGACTGATAGTTATTGACTTTTAATTTTGATGTGTGTGAATTGTATTGATTGATATCTTAAATTTTAATGTGTAATTTTGAATACAAATCCAGTGTGACACTGATGATACTACTATGTAAGTTGTTGATTTTCTGTTGATTCATTTGACAATTTTATTACTACCGATATTTGAGCGTTATTGTGTTTAGAAATGATACAATTATGTCTGAGCCAGCAATGAATGTTCCTTTGGTACTCAACTCAGTTGTACTTGAGATACTATGGTCTAGGCAATAGGGCGATTCGTTGTACCCCCGCAATAAATCCTCAGTCGTTGAAACTTGGCAGGGTTGTAGTTTGGTATGAACCAAAATGTATACCTAAAACTTAATATTTATGACTGAATTATTTATCGATTTCTTTTTAAAATAATAGTAGGTAGTAAATTTACACTCAAACGAAATATCAAACGAAATAATCATGCACAACATCGATATTTAAACCGATTTTAACCGACCTAAACTGCGTTTACGCGATAATGTACCTTCCTGCTTTAACAATTAGGTATAGCATAAAAAGCCTTACTTCCTTTCTGATTTTTGATTGGATATTTATAAATGATACTTTATCATACGGTAAAGTTTCGTCGCCTGAGGAATTGTTGGGGTCCACTAGCTTTATTGCCTAGACTACTATACGTGCCATATTTGGATGAATAAGTAAAGTCGGGACATCTTAAAAGCGAGATGGACAATGCATTTGTATTAGTTATAATTTCGTATTAGTTTTTTTTGCAAAACAAATCGATATTTTTAAAACATTTCGAATTATTGTTATAAGCCTTGATGTTATTTTGCTTTCATTTCTTCTGATAGTTTAATTAACGCACGAAGTTGCCTTACAAATTAAAAAAGATGTTATATATGGGTAAATTTAAAAAATAAATATAATTTTACCATATTGTTTGTTATTTATTTTTGACAACCTCCCTGGCTGGTCTTATTAAATCCGTCCGTCCGGAATCTAAACTGGGAGGTCCCAACTCCCAGTTTAGATTCCGGAAACTCATAATAACCTTGGAATTTGAGTTCTTTTTGAAGTGAAACTTCTTTAGAATCGTTGTGATTTGAAAATTCGATAAAACGAAAAAGCGACGCTAAAGAGACAAACATACTCATAATAGGATTTAGCCTGCGAGAGAATGCGATAGAATTAACTGCTATACTCTCCTACAGGTCATCCCGTTCCCATCATCTTGGACTGAACATCTGGGTGATATCGCAGTTAAAGGGCAAAACACACAGGGAACGGGCGCGGGTCGGGTCGGGTGCGCGACGGGTTGAATTCGCTACGAACTACGAAGCACCACGCGCGGTATTCGTAGCGACGTAGCGTCATAGAGGCTCCTCGGATAGCATACTGTCCGAGCTATGGAAAAAAGCGTGCTATGCTTTTGCGCTACGTGATATATTAACCACCTCTAGTTCTGTGTGATGTCGTCCATATAATATCCGCTCCCTGTGTGTTTTGCGCTTAAGGGTAACTTGCAGAGGAATAAAAAACAACAAAATCTCTATGCAAAATAAATTATGTATTTATTTTCAATTCCATCCTCTACACAATATTTACAAACACTATAAGTAGGAATTTTTTAAACAAACAGTTATTCAGTCTTGATTGATATTCTATACAGTTTAACATGCTACCAAAAACCTGTCCATACCTATATATATATATGCGAAAGTGTGTTTGTTTGTTGGTTTGTCCTTCAATCACGCCTCAACGGATTAACGTGATTATATTGCATGGGTATATGCGAGGACCTGGAGAGTGACATAGGCTACTTGTTATCCCAGAAAATTAAGGAGTTCCGTGAGAATTTCAGAAAACTCCCGTTCCACGCGGAAGAAGTCGCGGGCATCAGCTAAGTAATATAATTGACAAATTAGCTATTTGAGGTTTTAAATTCTGACAATGAGGTTCCAAAATTGACATCGCAATATTGCCTGCGGATAAGCACTATTAGACACATTAATTTAATTAATTAATTTAACAAGTACCTACTCTGTACCCATAAGTTTGGTAATATGCCATATAACATAATTTAAGACGAAATATTTATACATATATTCAAGAGACTGCTTTTAACATTACACTACAATGAAAACGTAGGTAATAGTATATTGTGAGTTTAGGGGTGAAACATGAGGATTTCAGACGAGGGTGTTCGCTCAGGCTGGCATCACCCGAAATCTGAAATCGTTTTTCATCCCGTGGCGCACACACTATTTTTCATATAATCTGTTTTAAATAAGTAATGTAAGTGCATCGTTTCCTAAAGGCACATATTATTGTTAAACTGTATGAATATATTTATCTACAACAGGTAATACCAAATATAAGTAACTTTCCATTCAAAATTGCATCTCCATAAATTAAATAGCTATCGAATATTAAATAAAATGATTTATAAATGAAAAACACAATCAGAATAAATAATAAAAATAAAACTTTCTCTTCCTTGTGTGACAAGTGCTTTGAGGTAATGTAACATAATATTATTATTAGGACAAAAATAATTTGAGGGTAGTAAGAATAAGTTACGCTACTAGCAAACCTCAGTTCGTCTTCGGGTATACAGATCGGAACGTATATTATGCTTAAATTATGGCAACAAGGTCTTATATGAAGTGGCAATATTGTGTTTGTATGTTCTTAATGCCGAAGATGTAGATTGCCAAGAAGCGCAATTAGTAAGTACAGCTTGGCAAACTTATATGTGCGTGAGGCGGAGGCGCCACTGTCTTTTAAAAATTCGCCATTTGAGGATTAACACAGTAGATATTGTTAGTTCTTAATTTCGTCACGCGCACATAAGTTTGTCGGAGTGTATCCATTTATATAGGTAGTTAATTTTAAGTATTTTGGTTGTTAGTGCTGATAGAAGCAATCAGTGATGTCTACAGTCTACAAAAATACATTTTATAAATACTGATGGTAATAATTTATGTTCTTTTTAGTTCCTACCTAAAAGTTTTATGTCTAATAATTTATGTTATGTGATTACAGGAGTAATTTAACTGTTCTATTCACTTTGAAATAATCTTAGATGGGTAGGTACATGATCAATACAGGTCCTATTTAATTTTGCACACCACTGACTGGTAATTTGGTAGGAACATTCAATTTCTGTGTCCCTAACAAAACTTTCTGATGGAGCAAATAAATAGTAAGATAGGACAAAAAGAATAAGTGTAAGTGCTTTTTACTATCCAAATGCACAATCGGACGACGTTCGTTGCATTAATTTGTTAGGCACATCTTGTCTTAACCCTAGTCGTAGGTAATGTGATGCCTAGTTACCGTAACCTTAAATTAACTACAGCTATCTCACTCTCGCATCATACATTACTTCTTTGATCAATTGCTGTGCATTTACGAATCAGTCTTCTATATAAATTATTTGACGAACATGACGTGTAGCAGGAGCATTGCCAGAACCAGAATGTCAATCCAGAAAACTTTTTTTATTTATCATCATCAAATTAGACTATATTAAGAATTATTACTGATTATAGATAAATAAATATAATCTTTTATTTACTTATTTATTTCAGAAACATTTCCAATTGTATCTTTTTACATAAATATTACACCTGAACCCTATCCGAAACGGCAGTCTATCCATTGGTAAATATATATAAGTCAATACAGTAGTTTCTGAGATGAGTAGACAGTCAAACCCGGTTGAG
Organism: Erebia aethiops; assembly: GCA_923060345.2. Lineage (NCBI taxonomy): Eukaryota > Metazoa > Arthropoda > Insecta > Lepidoptera > Nymphalidae > Erebia > Erebia aethiops. The sequence goes on along the minus strand of OV281083.1, from coordinate 8,903,951 downwards.
TTTGTTTTATTATAATATAGGGTCATTCTTACTCATTTTGGCTTTAATCAGTTAAAAGAAGTACCTAGTAATTTGTACGGTTGTCAAAATTCACAACATTCCGGTTCTGACACTAACACTGCAACAGATACATTGCAAGTCGAACAAATATTGCATTTACGGCATACAAAATCTCGTACACATGTATATTTATTCGACTGAAAGATCCGACAGCCGCCCCCTTTGCACCAATCTTGTATTATTTATTACATTCCGATTATAACAATCGTTAATGACTTAATTTATGTTGTACGTTGGATTTGGCCAATAATATTTATATAACAGTAACAGTAAATAGTAAGAATGTAAGAGAGAGACAGACATTAGAGTAAGAGAGAGCCAATCGGAGGTGATACCGATAGTCTCATTTTAATTGTCAAAGTTCCGTGCTTAGGGCCACTACAGATTTAGTTTATATAAAATTTTATATCTCACCTACGTTGACAGAATTCGATCGTTAGAATACATTAGTGGTTTAGTAAAATGGATCTTAACTGCTTTGCTCGCATATATCTACAGCCATAGCTCCAGAAGATTCGACTTTGAAGCAAGAAACCTTTAGTTCATTTTACTCTAACGTTATTAGCGACTTTCAAAGTTTATCAACGTTTATTACTTAAAATTCTCATAGCAAATCACGGTAAGATTGCTAGTGTTGTTATCGCAATCACCTCTGACTGGTCAACACTCTACAGCTATTGGCCAAAACATAATTTCAGTCCATCACAACAATTGAGACTGTAACAATGATTGATGCAGGTTTTACATAATAGTGCAGCTGATCACCAGTGAAAGTTTACACAAGCTGTTAAGTTTCCATAGATCTCGTATGCTAAGTGTAAGCGACTGACAAGTAAGTATTTGGTGTTACTATTCACCTCCTTCGATGTGCTCTTCTTGAGCGTTGCTGTGCGACGGCTCTGCACTTTGCGCTTCTGCCTCTGTTGAAAAAATATTCCCATGTAATTTTTTATCACAAGCGCAAACATAATCTATAGCGAAATCGGATGTCCTACAACAATATCCGTTAAGAACATTACAATAAAATCAATTTAAAATACGTAATGTCTTTTGAAGAAATTGGAACATTGTTACTGTTCCTTTCCATTTTAATAAAATCTATTTAAAACAACTTAGATCAATGAGAATTCGAATCGAATTATGACGTATAAACTGTTTATGTCTATTAGCTAAACTTGTTAAAAATGAACATGATATTATAATAATGCATTTAAATTGTGATTATAAACATGTGATTATCTCTACTTTAGTGGATGACTTGAAGATGAGAATGACTTAAGTTCATAAAATGCGTTATTTTTTTATACATGCGAATATAATTTACCATAAACTCACGTGCAGAAAAAAGGTGTTAGTCATTTTCATTAAATTGTTTGTTAGTCATTTAAAACATTAAGTATAGAAACGAATCGAAAAGAGAGGCGTGTGATCGAAAAGGGGAGGCGGAAAGATTTCTCTTTTCTTTCCTTTCGGTTCGATTCGATACTTAAAAGGCACGTGTTATACCTATAACAGCATTTTCGTAACCCAAGAGATCAAGAGCACTCAAGCTGCAAACATACTCGTATAAACGCTTCATGGTGCGTCCACGTCTTTAAATATTATTTATAAAACTCGGGTGAAATTTCCAAAACTCATTCCAACACGTTATCCTTCATTTTAACCGAAAGCCTCCTTTTCTTCCTTCGAACTCCTTTACCCCTAAAAACCACTATTTTGGATACCCTTGGAGGTAGCATTTCCAAATAAGTGGGTTCTTTTGTTTTTTTATATTTCAGCTCCCATAATTTAACCCCCTGTAGAGTTGTCTACGTCACAAAATTAAACTGTAAAAATTTCTGTGAATCTTCACATTGATTCTAGCGACTTGATAGATTAAGTTAGTCGGGAAAAGTCTTTCAAAAAAGTATAGTCTTCTGTCAAATGTGACAGAAATCGAAAACACACCACAAAAAAACAACGTATTCGCGCTTTGAATTACTGACTGAGCACTTAGAAATATAGTTTAATTAAGTAAACCGCGGTTTAACTTGAGGTGTAAAGAAACAATACTGTTATAGTACAAATCCAAAGCCATTAGTCCACATCATCTAAACACTCACCTATGGGCTATATTATTTTTGAAGCAACTGAAACAATATGAAGTTGGAATTGAAAGCACACTGCAAACACTACTTAGGTGTAAATCTAAACCATAATTATACATACTGCTATAGCAATTCTAAAATACCATAAGCTGCAACAGAATAATAAATATAAAGTTAAGATCATGTCATGCAACTAAGAAGTTTATCGAAAATAATATAAGTAGGTCTAGCGCAGACGACGATTAAATTCAGTAAATATTAATACATTATAAACCATGTTTTACCCTGGAAAAATCTGAAAGAATATTATTGAGGCGTCAACCCGGTTTCATTTTTCGTCATTTCGTCCTCTCTGTTTCCTATATGTTGGGAACACATTAGTAATCGCTGGTGGTGTTTTACAAACTAATAAACTGAGTGGCATCCCTTTCATATTATACCAAGCAGAAAAGGATGGCACAGCTCTAAAAGTCACCAAAAATTAACATAGTGTTTCCGAGTCGCCTGCGTTAGACCTTAAAAATATACAAACATAATACATAAACCTTAAAAATATTATGAACAACAACTACCTAACATTTACTAAAGCATAATATAATAATAGCTAGTAAGTAAGCATTATGAAGCAAATTTTAATAAATTGTAGCTACTAAAGTTTGAAAGCTAACCTGCAATGGCTCTATCGACTTTCTGTTTGTCTCTGACGATGTAAATTGCTGTTAAGAGGAAGAATATGCCTCCGAGGACTTCTACGAAACATGTGACGAAAAGCGCGCGTTGTAGCGACCTGAACTGTACGCTGAGGCTCGGAGATTCCAACGGAGATAATGATCGTTTTAGACTCTCCGATATCTGGAAATAAAGAAAATCGATTGCCAATCAGTCTGTATTTAAATTAATGTTACATGTCATGAACTATAATAAAATTCAGAGTAAGAGCGTAAATTGAAATGAACCTAAGCTGATTTGTTTTTAAGCTCAAGTTCGTCTAGACATCTACAACCAGCGCTGAACAGGACGTGTTATTGTGTTTCGATGTTCGAACTCTTGATCCCAGCACCTCAATGAGGTGAGGGTTTGTTGAGGTGACCTCATACTAACCCTACAGAAGTGGTTCTTTTAAACTATGTCAAACTACGGCGATGTCATGAGAAACTATAACTATATTTGGAACAGTTAGAAAAAGTTGACACTGAAAAAATCTTCATAAAATGCTCACCACTCCTACTAAGTAAGGACTCCCAGCATCACCAAACATGTGTGAAATCAAAATCTGGAAAGCTTCGGCCGTCGATCTTCTAGGTGGTATGACGACATACTGCAAAATAAGAAAGCTTTTAAAGGTACATATTACTTATATAAATTAAAATAATATATAAATTAATTGATTATCTTGAAAATGTTGATGGATATAAATATATTGTCGTAGTTCATTCCATTGTCTTATCAACTAATAACCTCAATTATTAAAACAAGGTGAATCAAATTGTATCTAACTCACATACATAATATTATAATATACAAAATTAATTTAAATTAGATAAGAACAATATTTAAGTAATCAAGTACGTATAGTTATATTCTGTTGCTTAGTTTTCGCCGACTGACCTTTTCGACAAATCGACAAAAACAATTGCATGAAGAGAAAAGCTTTTAAAATAAATGTCAAGGTTACTAAGCATTTCGTTATAAATAATTGTTGGAATGTATGTCTGTCTGTATGTTACCTTTTAATGGCTCATCAGCTATACCGATTTTGACGAAGTTCAGTACAGAAATAAATAACAGAGTTTCCAAGGATATTTTTTATAAGTGAGCTAAGCCCACGCGGACGAAGTCGCGGTCATCATCTAGGTAAATTCGAATCTAGCTATTATATAATTTTGCATAATTGCTATCTCGATAAAATGCTTAGTAACGCCATCTATGTGAATCTTTAGACACTACGTTAGAAGGCTGCTAAGCCAGTTCGTAGCATCATAATATTATAAGCATCGTAATATCAGCAGCAGATAATAGATGTCGCTGTATTGCAAAAATAAATAATTGAAATCAGTCTACATGAAGTAATACGAACAAATAGTAATTATTATTCTAATAAGAATATTCCAATGAGAAGTTATACTAAAGTTTGTTTCCCCTCCCTCATGACACGATCGGAGATAAATGAGCGACTGATTTCAATGGCATGCGCGTGAAGCAAGGATAGACCCTCATGCTAGGAGGTAAATGACGTATTTAATTACTCGGATATCGTAGGGAAATGATGTTTAAGAAGTTGTTTATACCTCACAAATCATAATATATTCATGTAATTATTGTATTCAATATCCTCATAATTAAAACACAAACTATAACAACTGTACTCATGCACTTAATCTAAGAAAATAAAAACTAAAATCACAACAAGCATTAGACAAGACAACCACCAAAGCCCAAAATTGAATCTACCTATTTCATCTATTTAACTTTAGGACTATTCTTTGAAATGTTTAAAGGATCATCATGTTTAAGTCGTTGTAAGCGCGTCCTGATAGAATATTAATAGTCAAAGTCATATTTTCTATGACCAGAAACACACTATTAGAAATCGAGATGCAGGTGACGTATTGTCGGGTGTGGATAGTTTGTGAATATTGAAGATTTGTGAATATGTTTGTGGATATTTCGGGGTGATAGCATAGGATAAAAAATAATTTAGTCATCTTTTGATTTACATGATGGTTCAAATTGCGCGGAATCGAGCAACATGTGTTCCATAAGCGTATACCAGGAGCCCGGACTGTGATATTGTATTACCTACCCTTTTCAAATGCTAAGAAACCTGGCTTGTCGAATCCCGCTCACTAACAAATAAACCTAATAATGTGGCTAACTCTAGTAAACACAATCTCTAAGTTAAACTGAAATGACAGCTGTAAATCTAATGCTGCCCCTTTACGCTGGACGTATTCTGAAAGGGATAGCAATAAAAAATAACTGTCATTTTAGTTTAGTTTAAAGTTCGTGTACAACAGAATTATTGGCCTCAATGATTGTAATACAACGAAGTTAGCAGGAGGCAGAAAAACGTGTCTGTTAGCATGTGTGTTAGGTAACACAATAATAGTTTTAATTTATCGAATCTGTCTAAACGACACGCATCCAAAAAACATTGCCAAACAAAAGTCCCAAAAAAAGCTACGCGGTCAACCAACGTATTCTAGTGGTTCGTTCCTTACCAGCGACATATCGGCAACAATGGCCCAGTTGAGATTGAGCGCGACCTCGCCAAAGAACATGAGAGCGAACGGCGCGTAGTAGTCCACATCGGTGAGCAGCATCGCTAGCGCCATGGCCGGCGTGGACAGCAGCAGGCCGACGCCGCAGATGACGGCGTGCGCGCGGCCCCAGCGCTTCACCAGCGCCGCGCCCAGCCACGCGCCCAGCGGCACGCCCACCACGCCCGAGGCCATCGTCAGCGCGCCGAAGATAAACGACACCCTTCGTGCAATAGTGGACCGTCAGCGAGCAGACCTACCGTGAACCGTCGCAGTGTTCGCGCTAGTCGCTACCCCTCCCTACCGCAGCGACATGCGACGGCGCATATGGACAACCGTCATTATTTTTAAAGAACACCGTTTTCAAAATGGCCGCCAAATAAAACAGCTGTTTTGAGGCCGCCATCTTATAACGTGGTGTTTGTGTGGAGATCTTTTGACTTCGCTTATACTTAAGTCATGATTAAAACGAGACAGATTTATGTCCATCTCGTTTTAACTCTTAAGTAAAGTCTGAGCCATGTCAAAGTAAGCTCTGTAGATCTCAGCATAAGTGTCAAATAGTTAATGCCATTTATGTATTAGAAGCTCTATTTTTTATTACTTCTTCCTATTTCAAATTCAAATGTCAAAACTCTAAATTCTAATAATTTTACTGTGCTGAAAATGCTTACTAGTAAAGGTTCATTAAAAGATAGTTTTTAGTAATTTCCATTTATCACAAATTTCAAAATGTGCAACCGTTTAGCGTAATGACGGTGGTCCATTGCTTTCATTGCTGATATTAGATTATAATTAAATGCTAACTTAAAAATTAACGTAACCTACTTATATAGGTTCTATGCAAATCTTAAGCGGGTGGGTTGGCGCATCCATATAATTATTTTAATATCGAATGATTTCGCATGCTCTGGACAGCCCATGATATATAATAATATGTATTTAGTATGATTCAAGCTGGTTACAACAAAATCTGGGTACGAGACAATGAAGCGTCATTCCAGATGAGATTATCCGATCGCACATTACAAAACGTTACACATTTTACAATGCATAAAATAGCGTAATTTGCATAGAATAAAATTTGTGAATGTCGTCATTAGCATGCACTTCATGTGACGCATATCATGCGTTAGGTAATGACGACCATATGCAAACTTTCAGTGCGCTGTCAGTTTCTTGATGCGCATATTAATGAAAACAAACGCATATTTTGCAGCGTATGCGGCGCGTGCTGTAACGTGCGATCAGCCTAAAAATAAACATTGGGGTTTGGGGTTTTGTTTGCGTAATGAGTGGTATCGATGAGGGTGGGTGCCGCCGACTTCTCATTGGAACATTCAGTTGGGCGGTCGGGTCGGCTCACCAGCACGATGTCGGCCACTATAGACCAGGTGATGTTGCACGTGAGCATTCCGAGGAAGACCAGGAGGTACGCGAGTCCGCCGGTGTGGTTGACAGTGGCCAGGGCGAGGAAGACGAGCGGTGCGGAGGCGAGCAGCGCCAGGCCGCAGATGATAGGGTCGCAGTCGGGGCAGCGCTGCCGCAGCCGCTGCGCCAGCGCCGAGCCGAGCGGCACGCCCAGCGCGCCCGCCGCCATTCCCACCAAACCGAACTTGTACGACACGCTGTGCCCCAATATGGGTGTCATCGAATACATTAGCAGTTTTCAATCCCAAACGCAAAAAGGGGTTTAATTACTTATTTGATGGATTTACTTGATGATTCAAAAGTTTGTTTGAACATTAGCATTTGGTGATCCAAAACCGCGAAAAAAATGTCTTCAATTACCCCTCACGTTATGATTGTCACGCTGGCTCATAATAAAAATTCTATATTGGATAGAAGCAGGCCTTACTTTGCGGAAGTCCATCATAATAAAGGAATTAAAAGTTTAATTCTGTATAATCCGCCACAATAGGTAAATCTATGTGGTAGTGTGTATCCCGCACTTATAGCCCGCGATATTCACCACACCACAAAAATCTACAACAAATACTATATATTTCCAGCAACTTCCATCTTAGATTAGACAATGGCCAGATTTTATGATAAAATTAAAATGAACTGAAAATTAATGTTAAGCTGTCCTCGATATTTATGCACTCTGAATTCTTATTTGTACTTTTATTCATGTGCATATTGTGTAGATAGGCTTTGTAGATTCAATAGGCTATATATAACACGACAGTGAAATTAAAATATAACAATAGTATTTATGTTTTCCTGTTACATTAATGTATTTACAACACAATACACACAATGTACAATGTGTGAATATTATTATCATTTATTTTTTTATGATAATTAGCTTTTTCGTTGAATGATTTAGTTAATCCGGGTTTTAACATTAAATTGTTATTAAAATGGTAACTAACTAAAATATATTGAACAAATATAAAGTATTGTATGTAACCACGCTTAAGAAACATGCACATTTTTAAAAATAATTATATTAGATACTTTACAGTTAAAAGGTGTATTTTTAGGGACCCACAGACTAAAGGAAATTAAATCATCTTAAAAAAACATTCATATTTCATACACTTCATTCATATTTATAAACTTATTGTCCCCGTGGGCAAAACTGGAACTAATTTTTATGCCTGTTTAGTTTTTGTTTTTATTTTATTTTTCATAGATACTGGCGACACTGTCACACGTAATTATGTTATTTAAATTTCTCGGGTAACGCGACCAAATGGGCCCGGCTCAATATTTTCCTTTAATCTGTGACCTTGATGTAGCAGCGTGTGGTGGATATTCAGATGCATATATACCCAAAGTTCATGTTTGGCGTTTATTTAATAAATTTAAGTAGTTGCTTCCGTACTATGCATTCGATTAATAATGCATCTCCGGATTTATTTTAAAAAAATAATTAAGAAGCCACTTCCATAATTCGAAAGCAATGAACTTACGCTATTTGATGTGAAAACTTTTTTAGTCGCGTTGAGCATTTTTTGGCAAACTTGAGGATTCGCGTCACCGACATGCTCGCGAACAGAGACATGCTCGCGTTTTTAAGAAGACAAAAGGTATTAAATATAAATGTATTACATTCGAAATTAAACTTTAATGCCTTAGTGTTAACTTGTTAAGGTTTAAAAAAAATGGCAGTCAGGTACTGCCGATAGAAGTGAAAACAAATATTAAAATAAAAATTTAAAAATACTTAAAATATAAACCTTAACACTAAGGCATTAAAATTTAAGTACGAATGTACTATATTTAGATTTAAGACCTTTTGCCTTCGTAACGACGTGAGGTGTCGGTCACGCGTTTCCTCCTACCCCCTATTTTTACCCCCTACCAAAAAGTGCTCAACGCGCCTAAAGAAGTTCTGATTTAAAAAAAAAAATTCGTTTTCACTTCTATCGGCAGTATATCTATAACTTAGACCCTGACTGCGATCTCACCTGCCCCCCTATTCTGTAACTCAGTGGCTATCGAAAAATGAAAGCCACTGAGATATATTTTTTGTCCATTGAAGGTTCACTATGAAAAATAAAATAATATTTCATAGCAAACCTTCAATGGATAAAAAATATAAGTCAGTGGCTATGATTTTTTGTGTGACGATGCAGTGTAACCTGTCAGCGGTGTCGGTATAAATGCACCTGAATATCGGATGTGTGGCGGTGGAGTCGTCTCACCTCTCCTGCGTGATGTTGACGCCGGGCTGCAGCGTGAGGCCGAGGAAGATGAACTGCGGGCCCCACCACGCCAGCGCGCCCGTCACGAACGCCACGCAAGTGAACGCGAGCGTCGACAGCATGAACGACGGACTGAAACAGATTGATAGAAATTCTTTATAGCCCACAAAACTCCTTACCCTTAAATATTAAGCTATCTCAATGTTAACTATACATAATTACCCGATAAACTCACGTATTATGTCGAAAAATGCCCGACTAGTTTCGAACCCGTTCGGGCCCTTATTCATCGTTAAACGTTAAAAATTAAAATATCTCAATCTTTTCATACCTTCAAAACTAAATTAAAACAACATTATCTATCATTATAATCTATTTATTCATCTGTCGTCTATTACCTGTCACTTTTATTTTTTATGCTGTGTATTTAATATTTATCCTATATATTATCTTAAAATCATACATTTCTGTGCTTTTATAGTAATAATAATAATATTTATTTATTTTTTTCTCTGAGTAGGGATGGGTCTCCCGCTTTATTCCAAAAATCCTCTGCCCTATAAATAAGGTTGCCTGGAAGAGATCGCTATTTAAGCGATAAAGCTGCCTGTTGTAAGATATAATATGATTATAATATAGGTACTTAATATGATTGCTTTTATCTTTCTATTTCTTTTTATGGTGTACAATAAAGTATATTTTACTTTTACTTTACAAAACGTAAAAATACAAAGAAATATTTTTTTTAAGTACAGATAACAAAGTGCGCAAGGGCAGTCATCACTAAAAGTATCTCCTCCAGTCAACCGACAAATAGATAGAAAGACTTTATTTCACACACACGAGATAAAAATACAAAGAAACTGAAATCAAACGTAATGCATGCAAAGGCGGCCTTATTGCTACAGCAATCTCCATCAACCTTTGGTGATAAGAATGATGTACGAGTGTACTGTGTAACTGTAGGGTGTCTATTTTTTGAAACTTACTTTCTGACAAGCGACCGCAAATCTTCCTGATACGACGAGGGTTTCATTCGGCTCGCCTCCGCCTGGCCCCTTTCTGGGTTGTCCATGACCCACAGTATGAGCGCCACAGCCGCGAGCCCCAAGAACGGGGTGACCCTCAGCCCCCATCGCCAATTGTTGGCTGCCGCGCCCACAACCGACCCGACGATGTAGCCGAAACCACTGAAAATTAAGAAATCAACAGTTCAAATTTAGCTGTCGCACAGAATCCAAACTTAATAATATAAATGCGAAAATGAGTCTGTCTGTTACGCTTTCACGGCCCATCTGCTCAGCTAATTTTAATGAAATTTGGTACAGGGATAGCTTGTATCCCGGGGAAGGACATAGGCTACTTTTTATCCCGGAAAATTAAAGAGTTCCCGCGGGAATAAAAAGATTTTTTGAGGACCTCCCTGGTGCGAGTGAGCAGTGGCAAGGTCAATTTGGGAATGGATATTAATAATCTAAAATTGTCTCCGGTTTCGTCTGATGGGCCGTGGGAGGCTTCAGCTGTGTCTACAGTCTACACCAAATTTACCAGTTACCACTGCTACTGCCAAGCGATTTAGGGTTCCGATACGATGCCGTATAGAAATATGCATTGGTTTAAGATAATTATCATACCCCTACCAGATTAGCCCCAACCATCGACCCTATATATAACTAGCTGATGCCCGCGACTTCGTCCGCGTGGTTTAAGTTTTTTTGATTCCCGCGAGAACTCCTTAATTTTCCGGGATAAAAAGTAGCCTACGTCACTCTCCAAGTCCTCAACTAGGTATACAAATGCAAAAAACACGTCGATCCAATGCTCCGTTGCAGCGAGTTACGTAAGGCGGCAGCCAGAAGGATTACAGAAGGAGACGACGATTAATTTACTACTAAATTTATTAATTAATTCTTACATTATGACCTAACCTAATGCTACGTCGATTTTAGACGCAGCGGTTCACATTATGACTACCTAGGGCTGACCTAATCTACCCTAACTAGCATCCTGCGTCGATGTGAGACGACAGGATTAATGAACGATCTTCTCATTATTTCATTAGCTTTTATATCGTACATCTTCATACTAAAATCTAAGCGATGCTTGCTGTCACGTTTCTTCGGACGTGATGCAATTCCGTGGAATCCGCTGACTATGCACTGGTACCATGGCCGTTCGCTGGAGGTGCAAGGTTGCGATCTTGCAACGAAAGTGATTTTTTCCATGACGCCGTAGGTATACGTAACTCCTCCGCCCTAAGAGAGGCAACTATTTTTTAATGTTAAAAAATGTTGCTGAGTCTGGACTTCTAAAATGTTCTCGATACCGTTGAGTCTCCTTCATAGAACCTGGGTGGAATTCTTCAATAGCTTCATGAGATACGTGGATTCCTTGACATCCATTAGGAATAGCGACCATCATCATCATCATGCGGTGCCATCTTCAAATTGAAGTTCGGCGACCAGATGTGCCGGTGTGTGTTCTGTATTTCTGCGTCCACTCCTCTGTATCGTCGAAACTCTTCCTTCTCGGTCGTCCACATGCCCTTCTTTCAGCTATCTTGCCTTCGAAGATCAACCGTGGATATTCATACAGGGATCCTCGTTGCAGGTGACCGAAAAATCCAACTTTTCTTCGTACGACAGTTGTCATTAGCATCATGCAGTTTGCTCTTAGAAGTACACGAGCGCTTGAGATGAAGTCTATCCAGGAATAGCGATATAATTTTCATATTGCTGCTTGAATTGAGTTGACAGGTTTTTCTAGGCTTGTTGAACTTGATGATGAGTGGCTTACTTTTATTACAGTTTAGTCGGATTGAGTACCAGATTTTTGCTTCGGACATTCTGTCTCTATCGTAGACACATGAATAGTATCTCATTGGTTGCAAGGAACGGTTAGGGATATTTTGGATTGTATTAGGAACCCTAATGGATCTTGAAAGAATTCGAGAAACAAAATTTTGCCAAAGTAAAAAGTAATTCCTGATGCAATTTGTTATAATTATTTGATAAACGACAGCTAGAAAATTATTTCAAAAATGGGCTTTACTCATGGAATTATGAGGTGATGCACGCGGTTGCACCTAGTAAGTACTCGTACCTACCCATTAAGTCCATGGTTTTAGGTACTACTATAAAACCTTTATTCTCTATTAACCTAAATGAATCTTGGATTTTAATTGTCTAGCAAATACTATTTCATTTCAAGAATTAGATACTTGGACATGTCAGCGTAATTATTCCTACAAAAAGTATTCTTGACCTAGACAATACCTATTGAATCATCAGCGAAATCACAAAATGTATAGTCAACATGGTCGGTGTTAAAATTTGACTCTATTATAATATAATAAAATTATAATTTATAACTAATCAATTTCTATAAACGATGATGTATGATAATTCGTGACCGTAACATACTTGTACCTACATTTTAAAGTGCCTATCTGTTATATTACTTCGCGGAAATCGAGTAAATTTTATTTTACAATTTTTCGAAATATCAAAACCTATTCTATTGGTTGACAATCAAGATAGATTGTCCTAAAAGACTAAAAGGGATTTCTTCAGTGGATCCTGCACGATGTAAGACCCTGAAGCCCATTCTAAGGGGTGGCAATCAAGATCGATTACCCTAAAATTAAAATTTTAAACAATGATTTCTAGTATTAATAAATCGGTGTGCCTAATAAAATTAGGGGGTAGGAATTAGCGGAAACATGGGAAGCAACACGAGATCGATTCAAGTGTACTCACATGTAATCCTTCCTGGTGAGTGTCCAATCTCCTCCGTTGTATCGATTTTAGATACTCCTTTTGGTCTTGCCGCTGGTCCGTAGATTCCAAATCCTCGTCCTGTGTTCCCTGGCTACCCGATTGTAGATACGGGACTCGACTAACAAGGATCCTACCGACTGCGCCAGTTACGTAAGGCGGCAGCCAGAAGGATTACAGAAGGAGACGACGATTAATTTACTACTAAATTTATTAATTAATTCTTACATTATGACCTAACCTAATGCTACGTCGATTTTAGACGCAGCGGTTCACATTATGACTACCTAGGGCTGACCTAATCTACCCTAACTAGCATCCTGCGTCGATGTGAGACGACAGGATTAATGAACGATCTTCTCATTATTTCATTAGCTTTTATATCGTACATCTTCATACTAAAATCTAAGCGATGCTTGCTGTCACGTTTCTTCGGACGTGATGCAATTCCGTGGAATCCGCTGACTATGCACTGGTACCATGGCCGTTCGCTGGAGGTGCAAGGTTGCGATCTTGCAACGAAAGTGATTTTTTCCATGACGCCGTAGGTATACGTAACTAGCGTGACAACCAACAAACAAACACACTTTCGCATTTATAATATTAAGTATGATACGTTCAATTAACAAATATACCTACGCAGTACGCTCCCAAGACCCTACCCTTATTTATTGTGACGATGACGTCATTCAGCATGCAGTACTACACTATTTTATGAAAGGAAACTACCACCTAATAACGACCTAATAAAACCTAATAACGACCACAAACAAAACACAAGAATTTGTAAAAATAATGTAGACCGTACGTAAAGCAACATTCTTGATGAGAAGCAAATAGAGAGGCGTGTCTTCGTGAATTTAGGTATATTCAGCTACTATATTCTATACGTCACACAATGACGTTCTCCCATTACTTAGATTAGTTTCCTTAGTCATTGCTTAGAATACACAATCATAATAATTGAATCAACTACGTATCAAAGTTGAATGAGATTACTGAGTACCTACATTTATTAATGTAAACAGTAAACATTGAGTTTTGAGCGTGTAATACCAACGCAGCTGATCTCTATTGGGCTATTGGGTCTGGAAAATTAATCAATTGCAATCCTTGTCCTGTTTAAACAAACAGGGGTTGATCAATCAAGTCAAGAATTAAGTGGTGAGAAATCAATCATAATCATTTTCGAAATGAGAAGACTCGTTAGAAAGCCTAAGTAGAATTTTTTTATGATTGCTACTAGGTACAGACTAGGTATTATTTATAATGTGGATTTCTTGCATTCCTTGTAGCTTTAGTTTATGAGCTGATAAACGTGATATTATAACAGTAGTAATCACAAGTTATTAGTGGCACATATTAAAAAAAAATTGGAACTAATATTTATGCCTGTTTAGTTTTTGTTTTTATTTTATTTTTCATATACACACGACACTGTCACCGGGTCAGATATAAGTTTGTGGGACTATATATGTCATAGGACCGATTAATTCCCTGTAAAATTATCCCTACACTGCCATTAAAACCTATACTACAATTTATAAAATAGATAACAGATAACGATTCTAAAGAGCTCGGCAAAACTATGAGTGAATAAATATACAGTAAAAAAAAAAGCTTTCGAGAATCTATTCGTGCAGAATGCAGATGTTCATTTAACATTCTGATTGATGTAAATTTTCCTGAAATTGGAAATTACTGACGCATGTTATTGGTTGAAATATCTAATAATAATTATTATTTGATAACTCACACCGACGTGTTTCTAGTATAAAATTACCTACTCTGCTCGTACGATTCTTTGAGATGCCCATGTAATGGGCGGATAATATTGTCCGCCTCTATTTTCCGGTACTATGTTATTACTGTAGTATGACTAATATGATATAATAGAGGATTCATTGGTAGATTCATTCGACTATTCATAAGCACTTATAAAAAGTCTATTTGAATAATAAACTTTTGAATTTGATGCCCGCGATTTCGTTCGCGTGGACTAATCTTTTTCGATTCCCGCGGAAACTCCTTAATTTTTCGGGATAAAAAGTTTGTCCCCCGGGATACAACCTGTCCCTGTACCAAATTTCATCTAAATCGGCGTAGCAGGCAGACAGACAGACAGACACTTTCGCATTTATAATATTAGCATGGATGTGATATTGTGGATGATGATTGATGCTGGAACACCGTATTATACAAGTGCTGATTAGGTCTAGGATCTTGATCCCTACGGACTCGATGCCATCGATATTCAACCAAGACGTACAACAAGCTCTTGGAAACCCTTTCCTACTTAATCTCAAGATCTCTTTTCTCTTTCCTTTACAGCTGATTCATGGCTTATTGCATTCAGATTAGAGAGCATCATGTTACATTTCACAGGCAAGTGTTGCAAACTGTACCGATGCCATTAACAATCATCATCACTACATAGTTATAACAAAGTCGCTTCCCGCTGTCTGTCCCTATGTATGCTTAGATCTTTAAAAATACGCAACGGGTTTTGATGCGGTTTTTTTTAATAGATCGAGTGATACAAGAGGAAGGTTTCTATGTATAATACATGCATAATATAGTAAAGAAAAACTGATAATTTTAGAGGGTACTAATGTGATGTCGTAAATAAACACATTTTTTGCGCTTACATTGCAAACGCTGGCTGAACTCTACGAGATTTATAGATCAAAATAATGTACTACGGGTACGGTACACCTTAAGGCTACTATATCCCAGCACTTTAGGCATTTGTCGCTCACTCAGACCCGCGCTACGATACCTACCGATCATTGCCGTGAGTCGCGCAGTTCAAATGAACTCCGTGACCCTATCATAAATATTTGCGTCACAGTATGAACTGTTACAGTTGGACTATTTACATTATAATTCGCTTCACGAAATACATGTTGGAAGTTGCGTTTTTACCTATATTTTGATTTAGACTATATAAAATGAAATTCAGGGTATAATCTACTCGTATCTATATTGCAAATTTCAGCCAACTTACATTCCAAATTTCAAAATAAGAGTAAAAATATTAAAACTTTCCCATTTTAATTGTCATCCCCAATTTTATTAAATAAATACTAAAAGGGAATAAAAATAAATAATTACTAAAAGGGGATTTTCCAACACAATTTCTATAGATCTTTATAATCTCTTTATAATTTAAAGCCGATAGACCTACTGACAGATTTTTTTGCATCAAGCATTTTTAAATTTATTAGCTGTCAATATCGTGTATACAGTGGTCAGGGACGGACTAAGTCCATTGGGAGCCCGGGGCGGCAATCTCAGTGGGGGTTGCTGTATTGTAAATACATTGGTGAAAATCTCTTTTGTTACTGATTCACTAATTTACTTTTACCCGACACTTTTTTGGTATGCAACAATACTATAACTAAACTAACTAACTATACTAATATAGACTTCGTTTTTTTAATTTGTGCTAAGAAAATTTTAATTAAGTTTATTAAAATAAAATACACACATTTTTATTTGGTTTTTAAATGAACAAACTTAAACCACTTAAAATCCAAACCACTAAAACCACTAAAATTATTATTACAAAAACAATCAAAATTCATCGTAAAAAATCACGCGTGAGCTTGGACCTGGTTGCTGCAAATCTGGTTGCAAATCAGAGGGTGTACTAGATGAATGTTTTTTAGGCTGCACGTTTTCTATATCTTCCTGGTCTCGTATAGGCATGCCACGTTCATATCAACTATCTATAATTTCAGGCAGTAGGTATTTTAAATAAAATTGTAATATCTTTGGCTCCATGTTCTTAAACCAGAAAGTATCATCTTTATCGATGTACTCTGTATATAAAGGCTCATTTTCGCCTGCCCAGATTCCAAGCAGACACACTTTTCCTGTAACAACAAAAATATTTTTAGGTACGTTTCTAGGTTTGATAAAATTCACAGAGTAGGTATTTGTTACCGAATGAAAAAAAGTATTGACAAAAGCTCTTAAACCACCTTAAACTCTAACTGCATCTACAGATTCACTGTTTGAAATTATATAAAGGTGAAATAATATTACGGTGAGGTGGTGAACTTGAATATAATTTGATTACAGGGTGAGTTACTGGAGGCCCCACTTTAAAAAAAATTAAGCAAATTGAATTTAGTATTTCAAAGAAATGCGAGTGAAGCTAGCACAAATATTTTATTTTTTAGTGAATAATTAAATTACGAGCACAATATAATGTAAATTTTATAAGCCTTGAAAATATAATTATTATAGGTTCGATATATTAGGTATAGATTAGGTATATAAGGTTCTTGGGGAACTCTACACCAAGGGTCCGGCCACCGGTGTGCCCTATCGCCCTTAGTCCGCTACTGTCTCACTTTCTCACGTATCAAATAAAATATAATCTGTATGGAAACTACTCACATGTCATCTTTTTCAAGCGGTGTGTCGTCTCTCTTTTTTGATGCAAAACGATTTCCTTTACGAGGGATATTTGAGCTGAAATAAAAATTTAAAGAATTATTATTTTTAACCGACTTCCAAAAAAGGAGGAGGTTCTCAATTCGGCGCGTATGTTTTTTTTTTTTTTTTTTTGTATGTTTGTTACGCGATTTTGATAGTACAAAATCGCTAACAGAGTCTCGTTGGTTTTATGGTAACTACTATCTTCGACTGCAGGTCTCGGGTTTATCCCCGGGTTTGGGCTCCTTAATATTATTTGTATTTTTCTAAAAACTAATTAGTAGGTAGGTGAGGTATTTCTATTTAGTATGAACCAAACTAGGGGTTGGAAGTTCAGAAATATCTCCCGCGCAGTTGGTAAATTTCTATTGACCGCCATGGCCAAAATAAAGTCGAGATTTAGGATAGGATATTATTATATCATGTATTCATGAGAAACTCAGTATAGCCAAACAAAAAAAACCTCGTCTCCCTTACTGACTGTATATAGGTATAAACTGTGGTTACGCGTGATGGTATTTGCACGTGGCGGAATTTACTCTACCTATCATAATTTTCTTAGTTCGTATCAGATTTTCTTCGGAGCTTTTGAGGACTAGGTATTTTGATAAACTCAAGAAACACTTACCATATATTTTTTTTATTTCTCCTTCGCTTCCTGTCAGATAGTTTTTTTTTCCGGCACTTTTATTTCCCATTTTAAATAAAAATCACAAGCAAAGAAACACTATATTTACAGGCTAACTAAAACTATTTTAATTTTATCACTAAATGTAGCAAAAGAATTTATTTACAAATAATTAAAAAATAAATAATTTTAGCGCGAAAGGAGCGTGATTCGTGAAAACTTGCGCAGGTCCTTCTCGTATAGAGGCTCGTGAGCCACTGAGTACATCGCTTATTCGATGCGTTAGATCATTTTATGACTTCTGTTAGGCGAAATTTTGCAGCAATTTTTTTATTTAAAATCGGTCTGTACAGTGAATAGGTAATACAATGAGCTTAATTTACGTATAATTTTTATTAAATTTAGTCTAAAGCTTTGGAAATGCCATTAGAAAAATGAACAAAAACAACCTGTTTTCAAAAATTTTTATGATCGAGGCAAGTTTAACTTATCGTGTTTTCATGAGTACATTAAAGAGATAAGGCATGTATCTTTAATATGTATTTTTAACAGTGAAAAAAAACAATTTTTTCATGACTTTGAATTGGTTTGAAAAGTGGCGTAGTCGCTAAAAACCGGGATAATGGGCCGTTAAAAAGTTTTACAAAAAGTCCGCGATAGTATGTCTATCTCTGCGGGATAACCCACAATAACCATTTTTAACCTCTAAAGAAAACAAACATGTTTGTATTGTATAATGACAAAAAAGCTGTGAACGTTGTATACTATAAAGACATTCTGTAGTATATATTTTAGTATCAGCACCCGTGCGAAGCCGGGGCGGGTCGCTAGTAATTCATAAAGCATAATCCTACTAATATTATATAAATGTGAAAGTTTGAATGTTTGTAAGTTTGTGACGCAACGTTTGCGCCGATTTGGCTGAAATTTGGGCTTAACTTAACAAATAGCCTATAACTTGACTTAACACTTATGCTACATTTTATCCCGGAAAAATAAAAGATTTTGTGCGCGGGAACAAAAAACCTCAATCCACGCGAACGAAGTCGCGGTCAAGTAGGTAGGTACTTTATAATAAAAAAAGTGAACGTTAACATAATATGACGGCTGTTGATATAAAAATTGAAAACAGTAAAAAACGTATATTTACTCTGTAGTCTGTACCTCCAGAGTAGTAGAAAGCTGTTTATAGTAAAGTAAAAGTTGATAAGAAATATCTCCGAACCAGACAGATCACAGAGCCGTTCTTATATTGTATAGACTTAGGTACTCGTAGGTCGTACCTATCAATCAGATAATAATTTGCACTAATCGACGCACTCCATCAAGCATAATAATTATGCTTGATGGAGTGCGTTGAATGCTCACTAAGTACCAATTAGATACCTATGATTAGACATCATCTATCTCGTGGTATGAGATAATGAGATATAAATAGCGCGTCCAGTTTAATTACAAGCGTGAATCTACTATGTTTTAATAATGTCGTCTGAATAATATAGTAATTTCAGCTTGTTCTATCATTCTTGTTGTTGTTCCTGATTTTAAATTACATTTTCAAACCACATACCTAATTAATCAATGTCCAATACCGCCGGGCGCCGACCCTACAAGTTCCACGAATGTTGGTAATTTACGAAAAAACCTTGAATAATATTGCAATTAATTTTTACCTTCCGACGGGTATGGCGAAGTAGAAGAATGCTAGCATTTTCGACCGGACATTACCGACGAAGAGATCACTAATGATTGTGGGTGCTATCGTGGAGTACGACGCTTCGCCGACGCCCACGAGGCCGCGGAAAACCGCGAACGGGACATATGTCTGCAAAATAAAACAAAACTATTCAGTTGCTTTCAGAAGTGAACAGGGAAGCGACCATCAAATAGAAGAACATCCCAACACGCTTCCCATAATGCATGCATGCACTTCTTTTTAATAGGGAAGTTATATATTATTAATAAAATAAGTTTTCATAACGTGAACTACATAAGTACAAAATTAATATTATGTTGTTAATATACTTACATAATTTAGTATTACAATTTACATATTAAGATGTTTACTTAAACTATGAATAATGAAGAGACGTGTAAAAAATTGTTGATTTACTCAACGGAAGGAAAACTACCTTAGTATTGGCTGAACCGGTTGGATTTTCCGCTACAAAAATAACAAGCTTACAGTGACGTTAACGTAGAGCAATAGAAAAGCATAAAGGCATTGCCTATCTAACAATTTTTCATTGACACATTTTTCATTACAATTTATAAAAAATTAAATGGCCTGATACAACTGTAATTTATTTAGTAACTATTGGAAGCAATTAAAGTTATTGTGAAAATTAGGATTGCTACGAGTAATAATCCTTCCTACATTATCATTTACTTATAGTAACAAGAAAAACCTTGCTACCCCTGACCCTATCTTACACGCGCTATGAAACCAGAAACTTAAGATCACGGAAAAAAACCAGGTGCACCATTACCGGCACAGAGAGTTTTTTAAGTCAGGGATATTTGATAATATACTACGGTGATATTTGACTCGCGTGACGAGTCGGATGGCGTGAAGTGTGATGGTGTATTATGTCAAACCAAACGTGGCATGACGATCACTTATCGATCGGTAAAATTTTGAGATTATCTTTTAGCTTTTCAGACTGCATCAGATTTTAGGATATTTAAAAATTCCTTAGTTTTTCGTTTCAGGTCATTTTCATTAAAGATAAACATAATATTATGTGGGGAAACTATAGGTACTTACATGTATGTACGAACCGGCGAAGGTGGTTATACTCCACAAGGCCACCCCAAATGCCATTATAAGTCTCCTCGAATACCTGTCCCCCAGGTAACCGAAGATCGGCGCAAACACCATGTATGCGATAACGAATACAGTCTGGAGTAGGCCGGCTTTGTCATCACCGATTTTGAACTCTGATTTTACATCGTCCAATACACCTGCAAAAACAGGAAACATTCAGTTAGTTCACGTACATCCGAAATACCAATATAAAACATCTATAGAGGACCGCCCACGTCTTCCTAATCTTATCGTAAGGCATGGTGAATTAAAGGGTTTATTTGTTGAGATATTACCGCTAAATTAGGAGCTTGTTCTTATGATATTGAGTAAGATTAAGCTTTTTAAACTTGAATTCAATAAAAATCCAACTGTTTAAAGTAAGTTAAGAAAATACTGCCCATGTCATAGAATAATGACTTTCTTGCCAGTTTCTTCTCAAAAGACGCTGATGAAGAATATAAGGTTACGAATTACGAAGTTGCATTCACATCATTATTTTTATTGGTCCACGCCACTTTTGATAAATTGAATTTGAGACAAGAGAAAAAATTACCAGAATTAAAAACGCCTTTGGAAACCTTCCATAAAAAACAAGATTTTCTCACGATGAATAGAAAAGACGAAATGTTCATCTTACAGCGTGAGCATACCTAATTTATTCAAGTGGTTCTTCAAGCACACATTGGAATTCGTTAAGTAAAGACATATGTTCCCTCATCCTCAAGTGCATCTATGAGGCCGATGCACCCAAAAGTAGTCAACCTAAAACCTCTCCACTCTTGTACTTTCATATAAAATAATAACGTATCATTTTCGCACGCCTATATACCGAGATCTTAGTACCTATACCTAGATGGCAGGTAGGCTTGTATGTATTATGTCATTAGTGAATATGAATATTTTACATATTCCGCTTATTTTGATTGTTTAGATTTAGATACGCTGTATATAGAAATTGTAACTAATCAGTCAGCTTATTATGTAGCAGTAAGCAGACTAAGTCAAAAGGTCTTGGCTCGGGGTCAAGAATAATACTTAAACTAGTAGCTATATCTGCAGTGTGTCTGTAACAATATTAATGAACTTAGGTGCTGAATGCTGATGATATTGACTACTCTATATTCGCTCCTCAAATGCTTGTCATTTTATATTACAACTAGTGTTTCGCCCTGTGCGCGAGCTGCTAAAGCAGCTCACGGGTTGTGGTTTGACTTACAAGTAGTACAGACTTTACTATACGATTTTGAACGAATTCGGTCAATAAACAAAGAATTTCGAAATGGCGCTGATTTTCTAAATCTTTGGTATCAGTTTCCTGTTTTGTGATCCCAGGGAGCCCTGAATATCGATTTGGATCGAAATCGGTCAAATAACAAAGAATTTCAAAATGGCGCTGATTTTTTAAAACTTTGGTATCAGTTTCCTATTTTGTAATCGCAGGGAGCCCCGTCGTGGGTAAAACGGAACCGTATCAAAATCTTGCATAGTTTTACACAATCTTGTAGTATTCTTCAATATTGGCCATATATTTTCTATGGAAAAATAAATTCCGCCATCTTGAATTTTTTTCCTGTTCATCAAGTAGACCTTTAAGTCCTGATCATCTTTTGCCAAGAAACCACTCTTCCATCTTTTATACTTTCTGAGATAGACACCAAACAAATTTGTATGGCAGCCATCTTAAATCCGCCATTTTGAATTTTTTTTTTGCTCTTTGTCTATTGGATAAGGTTCCGAGTGACATTAGTTCGAGGACTCCCCACCTATCTTCAATACCTTGGCCGTGCCTTTTACCCGTCTCCGAAATCCTCAATCATCAGCTATCTCTATATTTTTTTTCAAGTTATATTTTCTGACTTCTATACGAAGCCGTCAGTGAAAAAAAATTTTTCATACAAAATTTTACAGGAGGACATTTTTGGGGAAAATCTCGAAAACTACTTTAAATGTGGCAACACTGTTTAGATATCTCGATACTGCCGGTCGAGTTACACAGTCGATCCCTACATGTCAACTTTCCCAAATGTTGCCAACTGCCTCAAAATCGTGATCGAAATTTTCAAAAACACAAAAAGAATACAAAATGGCCGCCACATCGTTTCACAGAAACATTTGACATAGTTTCATAATTTTCCCGTGAACTACAGGATATGCCGCTCCTGATGACGTTTAAATTTTTCATCTCGCTCGCACCCAGTCGAAATGATTGCTCCTGAAAAGAGACCATATCGAAAATCACTTTTACTTTGATAAATTCCAGTGTTGCCAGACCTCGGCGACAGAAATACCCAAACATCATTCGTACAAGTGGGACACGTGGTTGCTCGTACTCGAACTTTGCAAAAAATACGTATTTAGATTTTTTAATTTTTGGGGAAAATCTTGAAAATTTCCCGAGAAATGGGGTAAATTTTTTTCCCCAATCCATTCTTCGAGTCGGTACACACAATCGCCCCATAGAAGTCGAAACGCTCCGACGTTGCCAACTGTGAGAAAGTTGAATTTTAAAATTGCGTTTTTTCGTACCTCAGACCAAACGGCCGCCGGGACAGCCGCCATCTTGAATTTTTAAAAACTACTCCCGTTCTGTCAAAATACAGGATAGTTGTAGGCGAAAAGAGAAAAAAAAATTATGCTCGACCACGCCGTTTCGGATCTGTGGCGCCGCGGTTCGGGGTCGAAAAATCAAAAATTTCAAAACACTACAGCTCGGCCACCATCTTGTTTTTCCAATTTTTTCCACTTTTTATATCAATCGTTTCCTAGTTTCTTCAATCCTTGCGAGTTTTAACAAAATCGGTTGGAAAACAAGAGAGCTGCAAGAATCACGTCGGCCGCCATCTTGTTTTTCCGAAATGTCATAATTTTTCCCTACTCGACTCCCGCACCCGAACACATCTCCCGTACATCATTGTATCGTTTTCTGTCTCTTTCTAGGAGAACAATTATGTCAATGAGTGAGTCAGTGGTAATTGAGCTATATATAGTATAACTAGCTGACCCGGCGAACTTCGTACCGCCTTAGAATGCAAAATTAAATGTATATTTTTCAATATTTCTGAGAGATTTTCTTAATATTTTTTTCCGTAAGAACCTTCTCCTAATAATAACAAATACAACAAAAAAAGAATTAGTGAAATCGGTCCAGCCATTCACGCGTGATGCCGTGACCAAGGAAAACGGGTTTCATTTTTATATATATAGATATAGAATATAGATAGATAGATATAGATAGATAGATAGATAGATAGGATATAATTAACAGCCCTTAAATTGAGCGTACTAATTTTAAAGGTCATTTACTTTAAATAATTAAGATATTAAAAAGTAAACAATAAAAAATCATGCAGTATCATTGATTGTAAAAATGTAAGGCAACCTCAAAAGTGACCTTGTGAGCGTGACTGGCTACTCGCAAGTCGAAACTAGCGAGTAAGCGAATAAAACCGGAACACGGTTTCACATAATAATATAAATAGTTTTTTTTTACAGGGTCTTGGAACTCTTGGAAGTAATTATACTCATTATGAATTTTACAATTGCCACGAGTAATTTTTCCTACATTATCATTAACGTTCACATTTTAATGATTAGAAATTAATTAAAACTACTTTACAAACGGGGTGGCAGAGGTTTGATTCTTGACGCTTGAAATACCTATCATAACTGTTACAATGTGTCGAATGTCTAAACATGAAATAAACACATTTCATTTATTGTTAACAAATTCACATACAAAAAAAAACGCTCCAAATACATGAAAATAGTGTCAGAATGTTCCAAATGATGCTAAAAACACGTCACTCACTTATAAATTTAATAATAACTTATTGAGAACAACGATTGACCAAAAACGAGTACATCTAACTGATTTAAATATATATGTACATGTAACTAGCTGATATTATTAATAACAATTAATTAACAGCAATTGAAAACATTCCAGCAATAATACAAATACCAAGTTTGTACGTGGTATTTGTATTATTAAATAAATTTTTGTTTGAAATTACTTGAACGGAAAAAAAAGGCAGACAAGGCGGGAATTATTACAGTCGATTGAACCCAGTCTTTTAGTTTTGGTTTACACCGCAATAAAACCAGTTATTAAAACGGAGGCAATGCCAAGAAGTGAAACTCAATCAAAGAGGATCCATTAATATTGACTATATGGCACACCGAAGTTACATGAATTCGGATTGCAATCACATAAGTATCTACCATATAGGTATTATATTCGATAAAAATAACATAAAATCGATACCAATCACCAAGAGTAGATAACACTATCTAAATTCTAAAAATGTATTCTAGGTATATTTCGCAAGCTACGAGTACATTGATTACTAAAATTACATTAAGTAACTCAGTACCTACTACTTACTTACGATTTTGCAGAGCCAAAATAGCATCCAACCTAACGAACATTACTCAGAAGATATAGATGACTAGGTAGCGAATGCCAATACTACTTATAAAAAAGAAGCTGTCATTGATAAATCAGCAGGTAATAAAAAAGGTGAAATCAAAGAAGATACTTGGATATAGACATTTAGAAATAAGTTTGGCAAGGAAATGATTTTTAATAATGCAAAAAGGTTAGGAGTGGCTTGAAGTTTGCACAATAAACGTTACTGACCGATAACATAGGGATCTACAAATAAACCAAGTTCCAACTACCAACGTAACTGAAAGTTGAAACATTATTTCATACAGACATAACATATCCATTAACAACAATTGAATATTTTTATACTAAGGTGATTGTTATAATCGTTATAACGTAAATATTCAGAAGGTTACAACTACGTGATATTACGTTGCGTGAGACTGTTGCAACTATATTGCATCATCGGAACTAAATTGATGAATGCTTTTAAAATATATACAAGTACTCGAGTAAGTAGTTACTTCATTGAATCTTTAAATATAACTGGTTGGTAGAAGATATTAGGTCTTTACCTATGAAATTGCCTTTCTTCAGTACTGGTCATTTCAAATAAAAAAAAGTTTGTAATGGCTCTGTATTCTAAATTCAAATTAATTTTGTTTTAAAACCATGACATTCTTTTTACAAACTCAGTCTTTTGTTTTTTGATTAGCGTTGTATTTTCATTACATTTCAACATTTTCGTCATAATGGATACTTTAAAAATTCGCGTAATTATGGAATATGAGTTCCGTCGTGGCACCAACGCGACACAAACGGCACGTAACATCAAAAACGTTTACGGAGAGAACTGTACAAACGAACGCACAACCCGTTATTGGTTTTCCCGGTTCCGTTCCCGGTTCGGTTCGGTTCCGGTGTAAGCATCAAAACAATATTGATCCATTTGCGACAAATTGGCAAGGTAAAAAAGGTTGATAGATGGGTCCCCGGGTGCCCCACGACCTTAACGATCGCCAGCGCAACGTACGCGTCGAGACCTGCCTTGCGCTGCTCAACAGGCAAAGAAATGAAGGAATTTTGAAACGAATTGTAACGTGCGACGAAAAATGGATTCTGTTCACAATCGAAAGCGCTCAGCAAGTTGGTTAGATCCTGGTTCAGCACCAAAGCAATGCCCTAAACTAAAAATGACCCCTAAAAAGGTGATGGTCACTGTTTGGTGGTCTAGTGCGGGTGTGATTCACCACAGCTTTTTACAAAACGGCATGAGCATTACTGCAGATGTGTACTGTGAAAAACTGGAGAGAATGATGGAGAAGCTTGCACATCTGCACCCAGCTTTGGTCAATCGGTCGTCCCCACTGCTCCTTCACGACAACGCTCGACCCCAGACTGCGCAACAGACAGTCTCCAAGCTGCAAGAGCTGGGGTTGGAAGCTCTCCCTCATCCGCCATACTCACCAGACCTTGCACCTACCGACTATTACTTTTTCCAAAATTTAGACAACTTTTTAGTGGGTAAAAAATTCAATTCCCGAGAGGCAGTACAAAATGCCTTTGAAGAGTTTGTTACCTCCCGTCTAGCTGATTTTTACAAGAAGGGCATCAATAAACTACCAATGCGTTGGCAAAGATGCGTCGATTGCATGGGTGATTACTTCGAATAACAGAAATAAAATAAAATAAAATAATTACTTTCACTTATTCCATACAAAACGGCAATTTCATAGGTAAAGACCTAGGTATATTAGTTAAAAGCGAAGCAGTTGTAAGCGAATTAACAAAAAAAATTGTGTGTACCTATCAGGCTGTCAGCTCCAACGCACGACTGGAGTTTACTCTTTACGAACGATTATAAAATATATAGATTAGTAAATGAGATTAAAATGAACGCATTTTTTATATTACTGAAAGCATGTTACATAACAATGAACAGCATACAGTTAATTATATACTTTATATATATATTCATCAAAATAATACATAGACATGGAAATTGGAAACATGAACAAGTGTTACCATGGAAACATAAAGTCAATAACGTAACGGAGAAAGTTTGATTTTACTCCCCATGAATTTTCATACCCCGGGCTTATATGATATGAAAATCGATTCTAGAGGAGGTAAACTCCAAAATACAATAGCAGTAAACAATATGCAATATTTACTACCCTTTTTAAAGAACTATTTTTATTAAATTCAAAGCAGAAATACTAGAGGTATAAGAAATAAGAATAAACGTTGATAGCAGACAAAAGAAGAAAAAGCTAATAACAATTCTGGCATTATACTCTACGCGTCACAAAATAATAATATGATGATAGATGATAGACATGTCTCTATAAATCAAGTCTTTTATATTTCGGTCCCCTCTGCTCATTGTTATTTTAAAGTCCCCAACTTTTACACTTACAATATACGAAGTTTTTAGTTACTCTTCAGCCTTTATGTAAAATCAACAAAATATAATATTGATAAACTGAATTATTAGTAGCTCGTTAATGATTAACATTTACCTTCGCGCTCCAACATACCTACCGTTTCTCGCATTCATTGAAATAGAATGAGTACACTAAAATTCTACATCAATGGTCACATTACTTATGTAATGTACTTATGTAGTACTTGATAGCAGCAGGCGTTACTTAGCGGAAATCCATGATAATGAAGGAACTAGAAGTTAGTAGTTATAATCCGCCAAACCAGACAAATCTGTGGTACAGCATGTAGCTTGCACATGTAGCTTGCGATATATACCACCCAGTAAGCCAGCAATTCGCACCGGCACCGCACAACATCACACAACACAAATCTTCCAAATTATTCTCAACGTACGCGGAGCATCTTGAGATGTTGACTCGACAATGCATGATTGTAAAGATACACGCTGTACTAACTACCTACTAATAGATTTATTTGTTTTGGCGGATTATAGCGAAATTTAAACTTCTAGTTCCTACATTACATACGCATTACTGATGTTTAATAACCATATTAACACTAGTGGTTCGCCCCGAACTGAGACCTCGCGGTATCCATCTCTCTCTGCGTCGTATTCCTCATTACTGAGGGTCGTGACTCCATTCCATTAATCACATAATGGTAGGAGTTTTCTACGTACATTAAGCTAGCAGACCATGGTCGCGACGCGCACATCTAACCTACTGGGTATTTAGTTGCTAATTAGTTGCTAATTAGTTACACTATTCCCGATTTAGTTGCTCAATACCTGTGAAAGATGCAAGCGATCTGCTAGATTAAGTCTTAACCTAGCAGACCACAATACTGTATCTTCGGTTCTCGTAAAGATATCGAAGTTCTGCAATCGGCATATTTAGTTGCTAATTAGTTGCTGAAGGACAGCATTATTTGTATTACCCCCCCATCATCCCTTAACTGCCGCACCAACCCCCACACTACCCCCGAAATACGATAAAGTCAAAAATAGGCGTATTTTGTTGATAATTAGTTGCTGCACAATAGCACTGTTTATAATATCCCAATATCAACCCTTAACTCCAGATCATCCCTGCTACCACCCCCAGAATAGGACAAAATCGAAAAATTCTCGTAGGTGGAAAAAAAACGCGGGATATTTAGTTGCTAATTAGTTGCTCGCCAAAAACGTAGTTAAAAATATTATACAACCATCCCCTAACCCCAGATCCAGCCCCTCTACTCACTACAAAATAGTAAATGGTCGGAATTCGCACGCAGCTGTTTAAAACTGCTGGATATTTAGTTGCTAATTAGTTGCTGCACAATAGCACTGTTTATAATATCCCATTATCAACCCTTAACTCCAGATCATCCCTGCTACCACCCCCAGAATAGGACAAAATCGAAAAATTCTCGTAGGTGGAAAAAAAACGCGGGATATTTAGTTGCTAATTAGTTGCTCGCCAAAAACGTAGTTAAAAATATTATACAACCACCCCCTAACCCCAGATCTACCCCCTCTACTCACTTCAAAATAGTAAATGGTCGGAATTCGCACGCAGCTGTTTAAAACTGCTGGATCTTTAGTTGCTAATTAGTTGCTGCACAATAGCACTGTTTATAATATCCCAATATCAACCCTTAACTCCAGATCATCCCTGCTACCACCCCCAGAATAGGACAAAATCGAAAAATTCTCGTAGGTAGAAAAAAAACGCGGGATATTTAGTTGCTAATTAGTTGCTCGCCAAAAACGTAGTTAAAAATATTATACAACCATCCCCTAACCCCAGATTCACCCCCTCTACTCACTTCAAAATAGTAAATGGTCGGAATTCGCACGCAGCTGTTTAAAACTGCTGGATATTTAGTTGCTAATTAGTTGCTGCACAATAGCACTATTTATAATATCCCATTATCAACCCTTAACTCCAGATCATCCCTGCTACCACCGCCAGAATAGGACAAAATCGAAAAATTCTCGTATGTGGAAAAAAATTCCGACCATTTACTATTTTGAAGTGAGTAGAGGGGGTGGATCTGGGGTTAGGGGATAGTTGTATAATATTTTTAACTACGTTTTTGGCGAGCAACTAATTAGCAACTAAATATCCCGCGTTTTTTTCCACCTACGAGAATTTTTCGATTTTGTCCTATTCTGGGGGTGGTAGCAGGGATGATCTGGAGTTAAGGGTTGATATTGGGATATTATAAACAGTGCTATTGTGCAGCAACTAATTAGCAACTAATTATAAAGCAGTTTTAAACAGCTGCGTGCGAATTCCGACCATTTACTATTTTGAAGTGAGTAGAGGGGGTGGATCTGGGGTTAGGGGGTGGTTGTATAATATTTTTAACTACGTTTTTGGCGAGCAACTAATTAGCAACTAAATATCCCGCGTTTTTTTTCCACCTACGAGAATTTTTCGATTTTGTCCTATTCTGGGGGTGGTAGCAGGGATGATCTGGAGTTAAGGGTTGATATTGGGATATTATAAACAGTGCTATTGTGCAGCAACTAATTAGCAACTAATTATAAAGCAGTTTTAAACAGCTGCGTGCGAATTCCGACCATTTACTATTTTGAAGTGAGTAGAGGGGGTGGATCTGGGGTTAGGGGGTGGTTGTATAATATTTTTAACTACGTTTTTGGCGAGCAACTAATTAGCAACTAAATATCCCGCGTTTTTTTTCCACCTACGAGAATTTTTCGATTTTGTCCTATTCTGGGGGTGGTAGCAGGGATGATCTGGAGTTAAGGGTTGATAATGGGATATTATAAACAGTGCTATTGTGCAGCAACTAATTAGCAACTAAATATCCAGCAGTTTTAAACAGCTGCGTGCGAATTCCGACCATTTACTATTTTGAAGTGAGTAGAGGGGCTGGATCTGGGGTTAGGGGATGGTTGTATAATATTTTTAACTACGTTTTTGGCGAGCAACTAATTAGCAACTAAATATCCCGCGTTTTTTTCCACCTACGAGAATTTTTCGATTTTGTCCTATTCTGGGGGTGGTAGCAGGGATGATCTGGAGTTAAGGGTTGATATTGGGATATTATAAACAGTGCTATTGTGCAGCAACTAATTATCAACAAAATACGCCTATTTTTGACTTTATCGTATTTCGGGGGTAGTGTGGGGGTTGGTGCGGCAGTTAAGGGATGATGGGGGGGTAATACAAATAATGCTGTCCTTCAGCAACTAATTAGCAACTAAATATGCCGATTGCAGAACTTCGATATCTTTACGAGAACCGAAGATACAGTATTGTGGTCTGCTAGGTTAAGACTTAATCTAGCAGATCGCTTGCATCTTTCACAGGTATTGAGCAACTAAATCGGGAATAGTGTAACTAATTAGCAACTAATTAGCAACTAAATACCCAGTAGGTTAGATGTGCGCGTCGCGACAATGGTCTGCTAGCTTAATGTACGTGAGTTTTCTTGGGATATTAATGCGGCGGGTTCCCACGTCCTTCCGCATACGACTCGACTAAGAGTACCTATTTAAACTCTTAGGGTTTGTTACGATTATTATCAGATATTAGTGATAATAACAGGGACCGACGGCTTATTATATCCATCGGTATCCATTAGATAGTTTATTATTTGCAAGCACAAAGGAATAAACTTTTACAGAGCCATCTATTCACATCATTGTGAAGTTCTGTTAAAAATACTAAAGCTCATTAAAAATTAAATAATTTCGTTTACTTATAATATTTCTCTAATTTTAGTATTTGTTGTTCAAGTACAGTCGATATAATTCAAATAATTGATCAAGTTTCAGGCTCAGCCTTTCAGAAAATTGAGAGTTGTGATGTCAACTTTGGACGTTAGAAAAGCTCCACTTTGAAAGCCCCCCATTTCGTCAATTTTAGGGGGAAAAATAAAAAATTAAAAATTTTTGGACTCTATTCCTATTATCTTTAAAATGATATACCGCAACCCTATGTAATGCTATAAAAATATTTTACTTCGCATTCGCTTCTATGAGAGCCGGAACTTTTTAAGCCATATTCAGCTGGAGGCCATCGGTTTACATATTATATTTAAATCAGAAGTTATAAGGCTCTGACAGACGGATGGACGGACGGACCAGTGCAAATTCACTTAAGTAGACTCAGAGACCTTGGCTTCGCTCGGTCAATTAACAATAGTAAATTATTTCAAGTGATTCATAACTTCATGTTGGTTTTCTTTATCGTCTGTGAGAACAATATCAAACTTTATTCTTTCATATGGGATAATTTTCACATTGCCGATTTATTATCTTTGTGATTACAATAATTGCTTATTATAGACGAGGATAAAACTTTAAAAGTCTTTATTATCATTGTTAGTTGCCACGTACGAGATTATGATAGCTTCGTATGGATTTATTAAGTGATTGGATATTATTATAACAATAAAAGTTCGTCAAAACAAATGTTATGTACTATGTACGTATATCTAAAACAAGTCACAACATTATTTAATCATATCGATAACATAGGTACATTCAACATTGTCAAATGGTAGAGTAGAGAAACATCTACACTCTACAGAGTACTGGTAATTTTATTATTTACAAGTGGAAAGTGGAAGTTTCTGAGAAAGTTGAAAATTTAATCTTACTGCAGGTACCTATCAAATTATGGGAAGGCTTTATAACAATTCGAGTGAAAGTGAAAAACTGTTGGAAGTGCATGGCATTGACTTGCAAGCATTAAAGTAGACCTATGGTATGGTAGAAAGTTACTCTAAATTGTAGATTATGAATAGATTCATGAAAGCAAAGTGCAAGCTCTTATCGATGCTTTTTTATATTACTTTTTTGCTGACAACTTTTACCATAACTAACAGTTCTTTTTTAACGGTGAATGACCTCCAAACAAATAGACAGAGGCAAGGCTTTTTTTCTTAACGGAATTCATTCTATGACTTTTACATAGGCGTATAAAATGGTTACCAGCACATTTGATTCTTTATTTTAAAAAGTTATATTTATAAAGTGAATTTTTTTCTCTTTCATACAGCTAATTATAAAAATAATCCTCTATTCATAAATCCTATCCGACAATCATCCCAATCATAAGTACCTAGATCTAATAGAAGCGAAATTAATACCATTAATTCCCTAAAGTAGCTTAATCATAATAATATAAAAACTAACAATATGTGATGACTAGACTAGCCCTGACCTTGTGATTCAATAGGCTGAATACCAAAGGTTAGTGCCAGCAAAAATAATAAAAGGTACTTATTAACACGCTTTCCGCACAATATTATGAATACTATGATGACTCGTTCCGATCCATAATCTTTTGGCATACAAACGACCTTCCTGAGGCGAACGTCAGAGCCGGTGGCGTGATACTACGTGATATCTACGTCACCTACATACGCCCGCCAACATAACGCGAGGGCAGCACCTTCGCCTGAAGCAAACACTGTGAAACACACCCGCCCATTGCCTACATCACGCCATCTTTTCTGGCCAATCACAAAAGCCAGAGCTCGTGGCGCGAAACAACATTGAGCGCAGGCAGTGACTTGTGACAGCGGCAGTGCAAAAGTTCACAGTTATGATGGAACTTGTAGCTAGTGATATTTATAGCACTTATATAATTGTCACTGTAGAAAACCATCCAACTAGAATTCAGGCCAGGGATGTTGCTGTAATTACCAGGTTTAAGAATAGGAAAATCAGCTGTCCACAATCCACATAAAATAAAATATAATATTTAAATATTATAAATGCGAAAGCTTGGATGGATGGATGCATGTATGTATGGATGGATGTTTGTTACTCAATCACGCCCGAACGGCTGAACGGATCTGTATGAAATTTGGCACAGAGTCTAGAATAACTCATCTTTCTACCCCGGAAAACTAAGGAGTTCCCGCGGGAACCAAAAAACCTCAATCCACGCGGATGTAGTCGTGGGCATCAGCTAGTATTTTTTATATTACTTAAGTACCTATGCGTAATATATTTGCGCACAAATTATTTTTTGTCCTTTAGTTCCCATATTAAGAATAGCACCATTGCATTGCTAGAATTGGACAAGCGTGCTTCTAACTGCTAATTTGCATTTTGTTTCCGGAACGGAATTCCGTGACTAGATGACGTTCCATCACGCAAGTTGCTATAGGTATTTATAGACCATGACGGGAAATAATGAAAAACCATTACTCAGATTGATAAACATTATTAGATAATTATTTACTAATGTAATGAATGTGTATCTAATATTTAAAATAAAATTTCAAATATGCTTAATTAAGATAAGAGTACTATAATTGACTTAATGAAGTTCAAGTTAAATCTTATTAAATACAATTAAGTACCTACTTACTTCATTTTTAGTAGTTAAATCCGGTTAAGGCCAAGTGTTAACATAATCTATTGTTTCATAGTTTTAAGGGTACTTAAGACTTACGTCCATCATATTTAACGTGGATATATTGTAAGTAATTATCTTAGTGCTTAAGTAGGTACATAAATTATTTAAAATGTTTTAATAATCTACATAATATTTTTAAAAACCAACTACGTACTTTGTTAGAACTTATATTATGTTAAACGTTAAAATACGAGTACAGCGCGGCTTTACTGTGGATGATAGGGAGAATCATGGACCTACAACTTACAATTTTCTTTAAATATTATTGCTAATTGCAGAATCATGATGTGATATGATACTAATATATGAGCAATTCTTGTATGTCCATTGATCATTGTATGTATCTGAATCTCGGAAACGGCTCCAACGATTTTCATGAAATTCAGTAGGTATGCAGACGGTTTCCGGGGGCGATGAATCGATCTAGCTAGGTTTCATTTTTAGGAAATGTGTTTTATCCGTGTTTTCAGGCAATGAAAAACTGCTACAATATCATTAGAATAAGTAGGTAAATTTCGCCACCGTCTACAAGATTATAATAGCTCAGGTGGGAAATCGGGCGGTCCCGAAACCAGAAGACCCCGGTTCGAGTCCAGATGTCTCCATAGGAGAATCGCTAGGGAATCAAAACCTACAGGGTACTTCCAGTGAACTCAGAATGTTGAAATTTGGTACGAAGCAACGTCTTATAGCAGAGATAAAGGAAAAATTGCGAAAAGCATAAATTTTTAGTTACATCATATACTTAATAAAAATATTTTAATACCTAATTTTAAACTTACTAATGTTATGGATTTCATTTAGCAATAAAAATACCATAACTTGTACTTATATACCTACAGGCTTGTGCGGAACCTTAGGTGCGCGAGTCCGTCTCGCACTTGGCCGGTTTTTTCTCCAATTCCTTCTTTTGTTAGAAAAACTATTATTAGGAGCCCTTTATCAAATTTATTATTTAATTCGTATTTAAATATAATTTCCAAAAAAAAATACCGAGCAAAGCTCTGTCATCCAGGTACTCATTATCTTAAGTATATAACTGCATGTAGGTAGTACAGAACTACAGAATATACAAATACATACATTTATTTACTAAGCAGGTTTAAGTCTTTAACCTCAACCATTAACCTACTCGTACATCGCAGACAATACAATTGGTTCATTATTAATTAATATTATTATATTATTACTTAAGTACCAACTTACCAAGACAAAATATTTAAGTAATAATATATTATTGTGGATATATTTTATTAAAAGAGAAAAAGAAAGGTACTGATTACCGAGTTAAATACCTCAAATATCAATGTGGTATACCTAACTTTTAATAACCTGGCATTATAGTTAACAGGATTTCAACTTTTTGAAGTTATTTCCAAAATCTAGGCAATCCCAACACCTTATAACACAAAATTTAATTGCTGTTTATTATTTAATATAAATATACTATTGCTGTTTCACCATGTCGTTTTAAATGGCTAAAATTTGCAATATTTCCATAGCATTATGTCTTACGGAATCTTACTGTGGGGTAAAGCGGCAGATATTCAAAAAATTTTTGTACTACAAAAAAGGGCTATACGAGCAATTTATAATTTAAAACCGCGTGATTCACTTAGAGAGAAATTTAAAGAAATTGGTATTCTAACAGTAGCCTCGCAATATATTTACAGTAATATAATTTTTGTAAAACAGCACATCCATAATTATAAAAAAAAATGCGATCTGCACGATAGGCCAACTAGAGGCCGTAATAAGCTCGTGACTCCATCGCTCCGCCTCAAAAAAGTCAGAAGGTCATTCGTGGGAATGGGCATTATTTTCTATAACAAAGTTCCACAACCTATTTTGGACTTGCCAATAAATAAATTTAAGAAATCCATTAAAAGTATGCTCCTGAAAAAAGCTTATTATACAGTTGAAGATTATGTAAATGATAGAGGAGCATGGATTTGATCGCTCCAGCAATGCTGGGGACAGCGGTTACTTATTATAAATTAGTGTTTGAATATTAGTATTCAATTCGATGCTTTGATACGGGTAGACTGAGTATGTCACGCTCTCTTTAAACATTTCTGTGGTGGTGTCGTGTGGTGCGGGTTGTTACGTTCCCTCAAATATGGTCGAGCGAAGCAATGGCTGGATCATGCGTCATGCTCGTGAACGGGTGCCACCGGCGGGAATGGGGCTACTTTCTGTCTGCCCGTCTTTGACATGAATTGAATAAACAAATTTAAGAAATCCATTAAAAGTATGCTCCTGAAAAAAGCTTATTATACTGTTGAAGATTATGTAAATGATAGAGGAGCATGGATTTGATCGCTCCAACAATGCTGGGGACAGCGGTTACTTATGTACACATTGATATAGTAATTGTAAATGAATTATTTAAAAAGAGCAACCACCGAGTTTCTTGCTGGTTCTTCTCGGTAGGAATGGCATTCCGAACCAGTGGTAGATTCACTTGACGATTCAAAAGTACTTGTAAAAGTTTATTTGAATAAAAAGATATTTGATTGATTGATTGATAATAGTGCAAGTCGCTGTAGTCGCAGGCATGCTAGGAAAAACTGTCAAACTTCCATTGCTCTCAAAAACTACTTCATGATTTTTGAGTAAGCAGGCTAAACAGCAAGTGTGAAACTTGAGTGATTTTCCGGCTAAAATCAAAGCCAGGCTTTCGTTTCGGTTTAAATCTATATAAATAGTCATCATTTAATAAGTATTTAATAGGTATATTAACTTTAACTTAGCTTTGTAAGTAAAAAATAAAATTGTATATTAGGTTACACTTTTTGTTTTAGAATTTTAGACGATGGGTCTTTGGACGAGACCAAAAATAGTTTAAAGCAGCATCTTTATTTTTATAGGCTATTTAAAACACTGCTTCCGTTGATGCATATTAACATTTTTATTACTTCGTGTTCA
Source organism: Erebia aethiops (assembly GCA_923060345.2). Classification (NCBI taxonomy): domain Eukaryota; kingdom Metazoa; phylum Arthropoda; class Insecta; order Lepidoptera; family Nymphalidae; genus Erebia; species Erebia aethiops. Next base: position 8,867,077 of record OV281083.1, on the reverse strand, counting down.
TACAACTAGACTAGAACCATCAGTATGATTATCACCACGAAATAGATATAGTATATTTTCTATGATTATCACCACCAGTTATTTGTGCTTATAGCTTTATGTTTATAGGATATACCCAACCAAAATCAACCCTAAAATATTTTAACCTACAATGTGGTTGTGATAGCATATATACATATAGGTATACATAAAGTCACCGGAACGATAGCATTTTTTAATATCCTATACTACGAGTATAGCAATACTAACACTGCTTTTGATATTATCTATCTCGTTTTTATCTGTATTGGCTGGAAAAAATTAATCACGCGGTTTGCCCTGCATTGGTTTTATGACGACGTCATCGCATGATCTCGTGAATTTTTTTCAATAACATACAGGTATTAACCAGATACACAACCTTTATGTTTTGAACACATTTATTATAATAATACTAGCTAATGCCAGCGACTTCGTCTGCGTGGATCAAGGATTTTTGGTTCCCGCTGGAACTTTTCCGGGATAAAAAGTAGCCTATGTGCTATTCCAGACTATAGTCTATCTCTGTGCCAAATTTGACGCAGATCCGTTCAGCCGTTCTGGCGTGATTGAGTAACAAACATCCATCCATACATCCATCCATCAAAATATATATTTATATTAGGTATTATTATATTATTAGTTATTAGTATAATAGTATAAAGTATAATATAACTAGCTGATGCCCGCGACCACGTCCGCGTGGATTGAGGTTTTTTAACAAACATCCATCCATACATCCATCCATCCAAACTTTCGCATTTATGATATTTATATTTAATTGATGTGTGTGAAACCGAGCTCCCAAAATGCATTATTGGCTTTTATTAGGTATTCTCTTCTCCATTCACAATTTGCTATGTGATGCAACAGATAAAAGATGATTAATAGGTAGCAAGACATAAGATGTGACTCGATTATTTACCTGAATTAATAATCTAAAGGATTTCTTCATGGTAACTATGTAGCTGCACTTGAGTAACATATGAGATGCCTAGCGATGCTTTAATTACTAAATGTTTTCTTATATAATAGATAAGTAGGTAGTTTCTACAATGTAAAATCTGATGATACAACATCCCCGATAACTATTAGTCTATTATCTATGAATATATCTCTCATGTTGTAAAGACCGCACACTATCATTCCAGTCTAAAATTAGCAGTTATATATTTAGCTTGGCGTGTACCTACAACATTGAAACGTAAAAACAAAATCGATGCATTTTTGTATGGGAGTTAATAATGGTTCCGGAAAACAAGTTTTGTTGCAGCGGCCTTTGGTTAACTATAATACGAATTTCTGAAAAATACTAAACACAGAATTATACTGACAATAGTATAAATCATATTTAGCAAACAAACAAGAGCTATACATATTACAATGATCTATACTTACTAATATTATAAATGCGAAAGTTTTGATGGATGGATGGATGTTTATTACTCAATCACGCCAGAACGGCTGAACAGATCTGGATGAAAATTGGCACAGAGATCGATTTTAGTCGGGAATATGTTTCGGAAACAAAAATATTTTTTTTTTAATTATTTCGCAACACTTTACTCATTGTATACCTACGGTTAGCGACTAATGACTATATTAGATATATATCAAGTGTCAACTGCACTGCATAAGGCAACTTACCTATGCACTTCATTTCTCGAAAGCCACTTACAATAATATAAATTCTGATTATCATGATGTAACTATAACCTATATCAAGTTTCTTACATATAAACTCGCCCACTTCACACGTTTCATTATATTTTTAGGTATTAGTAATTATATTATACTTGTAAAGCAGACTACGTGATGTTACCATATAAATTAATATATTTTACCAAAATATATGTACGTCGTGTTACAAATTATAATATTATGTCCAATGCATATTTTTCATTCACATTCTAAGGGCTACGTAAAACGCCTATTACACTGCACTTTTCACAGGGCCTGTGGTAAGGGTGGGCGTGGCCGCTTGTTATACCGTCGCTTATTACAAAGCAGTAAGAACCAATTTAGGGACCCTTTCTCCCTAAAATTTATTACACTACACTAATTCAGGGTTAACTTTCCACAGGGACCCCCTGTGGAAAGTGCAGTGTATTAGGGGTTTTATATAATATAGTCTTCAACAATAGTCATTACAAAATCTACTTTACTAACTATACCTACCTACGTGTCTTGAGTCTGGACTCTGTACATACAATAGCGCAGATTCAGTGTCGAAAGACTGATATATTTTATTGTAGTTAATTCAAGTTATTCTGCTAATACACAACGGGTCATGCAAATTGGTGCTTCTATGACTTGATCATGAGTCTAATGTTCAGCCACTGGAGGCACCAGGGTAACATATTAAAAATTTACCTTTAAGGTATTGTACCTACTGTGTGGCACTATACTGTGAATAGATGTTTTTTCTTTCTTTCAATAATCTGGTATAAAACCAATTTAAATAGTTATCAAATTATTCCACACGGTTCATCGACTTTATATAATTAATCAGCGAGTATGAGATCATCCGCGCGTTGGTTTATACTTTATATTATATAGGTACACTAGCGGATGCTCGCGACTTCGTCTGCGTGGTTTGAGGTTTTTTGGTTCCCGCGGGAACGCTTTTATTATCCGGGATAAAAAGTAGCCTATGTGCTATTCCAGACTATAATCTATCTCGGTGACAAATTTCAGCAAGATCCGTTCAGGCATTGGGGCGTGATTGGGTAACAAACATCCATCCATACATCCAAACTTTCGCAACTTTTTTTTAAATTCCACTACAAATTAGCCCTTGACTGCGATCTCACCTGATGGTAAGTGATGATGCAGTCTGAGATGGTAGCGGGCTCAAACTTGACTACGAGTAAGTAGATTTTATGCTCAGGGAACCCTAAAATTAATTGGAAGCTAAATCAGAGAATATTGATTAATTACATTAAAGTGTTATTAATTTGTAAATGCTTATAAGGCAAGTGAAAGTACATCAACCTTCTTTCCTTTGATGTAATGGAACAGAAACCGTTTGCGTTCCGATATACTTTGTACTGTTTAGAATTTTATGATCACTTAAACTGATATATATAAGTATTTATTATTATCACTAACCATGAGTAGGTATATACATAGTAGGTTCGGTAAACATAATATTGCTGCCTTCCAATGTATTTAGTACTAGCGTACGTAGCGTACGTTATACCTCAATAATAAATAAATAATAATTATATTTCACAAAATTTACAAAAGTAAGACTTATGTCAGGTTAGGTTGGGTTACCTGATGCGTCAACTTTGCTTATCCTTGTTATACCCACACTTCAATATAGTGGGTAGAAATAAAAAATAATTTTACCTTTAATTAATTCGGTTTTTTGGAAAGAATTTTTATTTTTAACTTTTTAGTGTCAGGGTTGAGGATTTGGAGTCAGAATTTTTTATGGGACCACCTCGAGAGCTTCCTCTAACGACTGAAAGAAACATTTTTCAAATCGGCTTAGAAACAACGGAGATATGCGGTAACATACATTTTTAAAAAAATACGCGCGAATATTACATCTGAATCCTAGATATAATTCAACTGATTCGTTTTAATTTTTTCTGTCTCATCATAACTTAGACTGTAAATATTTAGTGACAGCATTTTTGCGATTAAATCTAGGTATTACTTAATAAGTTAATTTCATATATTATTGAAAGTGTTTTATTTAAATTGATGTAGGTATAACGTCTTCCCCAAATAGCGTTGGAATCGTTGAGCAAAACGAGTGCGGAAACGCGGAGTACCTATCAAAAATTTTAAATTTACGTCGCTTGTTACGTCGGTCAGATACTATAGTTGTTCAGATGAGCCATGTTGGTTTAGTAAATTAGTATTACACATATAAAGCTGTCTGACCGTCAGAACTTGGGCATACAAGTTAGATGTAAGAGTCAATGGTTAGAACTCGATAAACTAACAAACTCATTTCATGATACAGGATTGCCTTAACTAGTCCAAAGCCGAATTGGCAAAACTCAGTTTCAGCTTTAGACTAGAAATTTCCAGCACGTAGAGTTTGGCCTAAGAACTCGTTAAGCAAAAGCCGAAGCCTTTGCATCGGACCAAGCGGTCTGGCCATTTCTGAAGATTGCCTAGAGCTACGCCAATCGCAATGCACCCACGCTTCGGCTTTGAACATATTAATGTATATGTCACCGTAAGATTGTAAAAACCGTTAGATTATAATATAACGTTTTTTATCTCGATAGATTATAAACTGTCGACAGATTGTGAACCGTAACATACTGCTTACAATTTAACGCGTTATTTTTCGGTAAATTGTAATATATTAGGTATATTAACCCGATAGAACCTAACCTAGATAGCACTACCTGAATATTCTTGTCAAACCCTAACCTAACCTATAGTTCGCGCGCGAGTTGAATGCAGAGTAAATGTATGGTGACACTTACATTTACTCTGCATTCAACTCGCGCGCGAACTGTACAAGAAAGAGACAAGAAAACGTAAAAACAATAAATATTTCATAAATTAATACTCAGAGCATTGAACGGTTCACAATCTTTCGACAGTTTATAATCTAGCGGGATAGAAACCGTTAGATTATAATCTAACGGATTTTACAATCTTACGGTGACATATACATATTATATTGTTTAATAATTGTATATGTCAAAGCAAATTATTAAGTACTAGATGTAGAAAAAAATTAAATATTTAAGTAAGAAATATTTTTCCATTTTCACATTGTACTATTAAGTAATTATTATAAAATTTATTTTAATTTATACCTCAGTAACTACTCTTAATCACTCTTTACTCTTTAATCATCTGAGGTAATAAGACGTATCTTTAAGGAATCTCGATGAGCTCTTGTGCGGACCGCAGCGCTCAAGTTTAATGTAGTTTGAAGTGCAGCTGCATCTCATCATATCAAAGATGCACTGTTATTCGGGGAGCTCATGCAATATCAATCAAACTTATAGTGGTTTGATATGAAGTTAAGACCTTCCGTGGCAATTGTTCCTATTTCTAAACATGTTATTGTTAAATTATTATACATATGTTTTACAATAATATAAGTATTGAGTATATCTACATAAAATAGGTAAATTGGATATTATGTCAAACAATATGTATATGTCAGCGCACACTAGGAGGTTACCTGGCCCACCCCCCTTTATTGTCTAACCCTAACCTAACCTGCAAGAAAGAGATTAGAAAACGTAAATACAATAAATATTTCAAAAATTGACACTCAGAACATTGAAGGGTTCATAATCTCGCGAGATACATAGATTATAATATAACGGTATTTACAATTTTACGGTGACATCTACATTTTCGTACATACGAAATATCATACATTACTCAATTATAATAAATATATGTAGGCACTAGCTGATGCCCGCGCCTTCATCTGCGTGAATTGAGATTTTTTAGTTCTCGCGGGAAATCGTTAATTTTTCGGGATAAAAAGTAGGCTAGAATGCATTCAGCCGTTTTGACGTGTTTGAATTACAAATGTGCAAACTTTCGCATTTATAATATTAAGTAGTATAGATAAGTTACATTTATTTGCACATAAGTGATTATCTAAAAATAAATTGAATGCATTTATAATGATATTATTTCATTTTTAAATAGGTAAGTAAAATTGTAAATAAAAAGAAGTAGATAAATTAACTCCGTTTGGTTAAAATTGTATTTTTATCCTCAATAAAAGTCGTAGTCGTGACAAAATGAAGTAGCCCGACTTAATTCAGTAAATTAAGATTTTTTTATCTTTGTAAAAAAACGGAACACAAAGATTAATGACATTAATAAATTTGTAAGTGCCTTATTAATTTTCACATATTAATGAGATGTTTACATGTCTGCCCACTATAAAGAAATATATTTTAATTTGTAATCAAGAAAGTAACGCCTGTAGAAGTACCTATAATTAATTAATTTATGCTAGACACACACGACACAACTACATTACTTACCTACTGAGTAATGTTAGTAATATAACTTGATCTACATTGGGAAATTTGGGATTAAGAAAATTAACAAGATTTATTCGTTATTATAGTTTAAAAAAAAGGAAAGTGGGTATGTACCCACTTTCCTTTTTTTTAAAGCATGTAGTTTTTTACCACCGGTGAATAATTAAGTACGTGAAATATTACAAGTATGTATTAAGCACACTACATTTTTCTTTAAATCTCTTTTTTATTAATTGAGTATATATGAGGAATTTGAGAGCAGAAAATTCACAGAACCGTAAAAATAAACCAACAGAATGCCTGAAATTTATAATAATAAATTAATATTATTTATACATTTTGTTAGTAGGTCACTTCCAAGAGCGCATTCATAAAATTAACTAAATTCTAATTTATGTCGGATTATTTTTAGAGCCCCTGTGATAATTATTGTTGATCGGTAATATACCTACTTACCAATCTACACAAGATTTGGCCACTAGTAATAACTATTTATCTATTGAAATTTGAAACTAATGACAATGCTATTGGGTTATTGGAAATAACTATACACACGTGAAAGCAATTCTCACATCTTACTATGTTACACAGCATATTATGTGCTATTACAGACTAAACGATTTCGCGGCATACTATAATAGAAAGTTATGTAAATTTTTAAATGTATATGTGACTATTTAATTGTATAAAATCCATGTTTCGCTATTGATTGAGAAAATATTGTACCTATAGTACAAGAAACAACTGTAGAGTTCAAAATTCAAATGATAATTAAAAACCCTGATAATGCCGAGTCACACTTGTTAGCTGCCATAGAGATAAAACAAAATTCAAGCGCACTGGGAACGCATTTACGAATGGTTAACGTTGTTTATATAACTAGAAAGAAATAGATAAAAAGGAAAGCTTCCTGACAGACGTCCCCGAAACCATAAACAACTTTGATACGACGCGACGTGTATTATCTAATTCATAAACAAGTTTAACATAAGAGACCAGTCGAACAGGTCATGTTAATAAAAGATTTAAACTCCAGACCCCATACAATGCATCGTTCCGGTGATACTTTATCAACATTCTTGATCTTTAGAATTTACATTGTAATTTTCTTGTTTTTTCTTTGCTTTATCTTAAGTAGTTTTTTTATTGCCAATGCTTCAAAGTTCATATATCAAAAAAGCTCATTAAACAACAATATGACTTTTGTATCTAATATGTGGGCTCTACTATCTTTCCTGTCACTATAAAGCTTGGTATGAACAAACAGTTACAGGTTATGACCATGTTAAGTCTATCTTCATTATGGTTTGATAGTTGATACCTATCCATAGAAAAAATGTGTGTGCGAAGTGGGAACTATAGTAAAGATTATTTTCGTACTTAATTCTTTTTATACATCAGGCAAATTGATTGTCCTATCATAATTATTGTTAGCATTACTTACTATTAAATAATGCACAATAAAATTACATGTTCAAAAATGTATCAATAGTAGTGTTCCAATTTATAAAAGATTTTTTGGTATAGGTTAATTTATTTGTTAAGATGTACTTAACTCCAGAAATTACTACTTATTTAATTTACTCTCTATCGCTTTAGATTAGGCCATAGAAAAAATATTAGGCATAGCTAACCTACATTTACATGAAGCCAAATGACTACAGTCAAAAGCGCGACAAGTTATCTAGGAATCGTGCCGACTGCCGGCTGACCACCACAAAGGTTGTGCGGTAGGCCTATCATCCTTAACACCTACCTACATGCTCGTAAAAGAAATGGTTGCAATAAACTTGCGCAACATTTACGATGCCAGCGAATAGAGGGACTGCGTTTCGGCGAATAATGCTGCCTCAATAGATTTTACGATTTTCTTTAATGAACTGTTTAGATCACAGCTTTAGTTTACGCTATAGCCGTTAAAAGTTGTATTGCTCAATAAAAAAGTATAACTAACCATAGTAGGTACAAATTAGTTATTATTGGTCGTAATTAAAATTGAAAGTATACACTAAATGAAAGATGGATTCGTAAATGGACATGAATCTAAAAAGAGCATCTATAAAAATTAACTTCGACACTAAACTTGTATGTACAATAATATAATCAATACCATAACAACGCATTTTTAACCCCTCACTGGGCACAGGCAGCATCTACGCGCCCGAACGTTCACATATTTCATTTATTAAACGATGTGTACACAGGACACACTACACACCCGCACCCCATAATAATTTTAACAAAACGGGAACAGCGGGATCCCCTTTGATTACACAATATATAATAGTTACAAACCAGGAGTTTTTTATTGCTTTTACAAATGAAAATATATGAAGGGAGCAATCTTTATGACAATAATTAATCATAGACGCTTTAATAAAAATTTATAACTAATATTAATATACTTTCAATTCATGAGGGAGTCGGGCTCGGTGATCGGATAATACATATTATACTTATTATCTGTTATTAGTAGATACCAATGTACTTAATATGAAAACAAGTAGGTAGGTATAGATAAAAGATAGGTATATATATAGAAAATGGTATTCTTAGAAGATAGAGACTAAGATTGTAAAAACCATTAGATTATAATCTACCTAACTAGCGAGATTGTAAACTATCGAAAGATTACAATTTAACTCTTTATTTTTCGGTAGATTGTAATCTGTTAGGTATATTAACCCGATAGAACCTAAGTGCCCTACCTGATTATTTATGTCGAACCCTAACCTAACCTACATTATACAGACAAGAAAACGTAAATACAATGAATATTTCAAAAATGGACACTCTGAACATTGAACGGTTCACAATCTTTCGACAGTTTACAATCTATCGAGATAAAAAGCGTTAGATTACAATCTAACGGTTTTTACAATTTTACGGTGACATAAACATACCACATGAAAGCAATAATCGCATCTTGTCTGTATTCTATACTAAAATTAGAAGAGGGGAGGAGGTTTGAAGAATGGATTATCATCGATTTCATCTCTATGAATTCCTACCTACCGACCTACTCGGTACCTATACTTTTATAGACAATAGGTACGGACATGTGCACTTAATATATACCTACTCGTGGATAAACGTCTTATATTTCCGCCATCGGATACTGTCACAAATATGTACATGAAAAAGGAAAGGAAAATAAAGCCAAGGTCTAAATTGAAGCTATAAAGTTTCAGGTATCTTGTTCTACCTACTGCAATGCAGACGAACTTCGAGCGCCTCGCTTGTCAAAAAAGTAAAAATCAAGAATTGTGTTTTGCTTTCGAATACCACCTACCGGTACAAGTAGGACGTGATCAGAACAAGGGAATAGCTTAGAAAAAAGTCACGCTTGTCGAAAGATGCATGATGCAGCAGTTTATGAACTTAGTTAAAGCACCAGATGATGCCTGCGACTGTGTGCGCGTGGATTAGGTTTTTTTTATTCCCGCATTACTTAACTCCTTAATTTTCCGGTATAAAAAGTATGTCCATCCCCGGGATTCAAACTATCCCTATACCAAATTTCATCAAAATCGGTTGAAAAGATGGGCCGTGAAAGCGTAGCTGACAGACAGACTTTTTTATTATCTCTTGGGAATACATAATATTAATATATTAGGTCCTTACTCCTTACATATGAAATTGGCGTTTTGTAAGGGAGGAACATAAAGTCGATTTTTTTTAAATTTAATATATTTATTTAATCAAAATATGTACCATTGCTATCTATGCAGTTTTGCCATTTAATAGGTAGTTCATTGATCCCTTTACTAAAAAAAACCATTCGAACGGGAATCAATAAAATCTTTGAAGGCGCTTTGGACTGCCCCATTGGAGTTGAATTTTTTCCCTTGTAAGTTATCAAAATTTCAAAAAATGGTAATCTGTTGGAGCAAGGTCCGGGAAGTACAGTAGATGTCTTAGAAATTCTAATTGAAGCTCCTCTAATTTGGTAGCCATCTGTTGTGCAGTGTGTGGTCTAGCGTTGTCCTGAAGCAGTAGTGGCCTAGAGCGATTGACCAGCCTCGGTTGTTTAGCAGCTAGCTTTTCGCGATGAGCGTTTCCGATTATCGTACAGGATCCACTTTTCATCACAGGTAATAATTAAATTTAAAATCCCTTCATTATTGTGCCGGTTGAGTAATGTAACGCAGCAGCCGACACGCGTTTGTCGGTTTGCTGCACTCAATTCATGAGGTACCCACATTTCAAGCTTTTTCACCTTCCCAATTTGCTTCAAGTGGATTAAAACAGTTTTATCACTAACACCACAGCCTGCAGCTAGCTCGGACGTGATTTGCGATGGATCCTCTTCCATAATAGCCTTCAATTCTTCATTATCAACTTTGGTCTCCGGCCGTCCAAAGGGCTTGTTCTGTAGGTTGAAAATTCCAGAACGAAAACGTTGGAACCAAAAACGTACTGTGTCTTCTTTTGCGATACCGCCGCCATGCACATCATTAATCCTTCGGGCCGTTTCTGCAGCACTGGTGCCACGATGGAACTCGTACTCGTAAATAATGCAATATTTCAAGTTTTCCATTTTGTAAACTGAGTGACGCAAAGAAAAAACCAAAAGAGGAAAAAATAAATGAATTAGGGTTTTCAAAACAAGGTTTCAAAGCTGTATACATTTGAAATTCCTAACCAAAAAGGAGATATTTGAGATCAAAGTGGTCAGTACGGCAAAACGCCAATTTCATATTATGTAAGAACCTAATATTATACGAACTAAGATAGTGCAGAATATTATATATATCTCCCTCCTTGTATACTATGTGTTCTTTGTGTTTTTGTAGATTATAATTAATGTGACTAATAAAATCCTTTTATTGCATACTTTTCATAATTATAACTTAATTTTATTTTTTTTACACACTCTCCTTTGTGGATCTTCCACTCCACCTGTCATTGGCAAAGTGCGTTGTGATGATGTGGCACTAATAAAAGCCATAAAACAAAATAAGAAGAAGAAGATTATATCTTTAACAATATCACCATAGAACAATAGCAATACCTATTTTAGTTACCTACTAAAATAATAATAGTGGTAACGCAGGCGTACCTGCACCACGTCAGTTTACGTTAATACATGGTAAGTAGGACCTAAAACTAAAATAGTCACAACGACAGTCGCTACTCGAGACATTAATGTCTCGCATTATTTCGTGTTCTGTGATGTAATAAGTGATTCATAGTTCTTGACCCGTGCGGCATAACGTCTAATGATTCACGATAGTGAGGATGATTGTAGTACAATAGTAAACAATCATAACAGTATCTGTGCCCACTCAGTTTATCGTTATCATTACTTACACGTTTCTACAGGTTTACTAGTAAAGTAGATAAGTAGTTCATTATTAGTAGTATAGTTAAAGATTTTTTTTTGTTCGAAAGCATTATTTTAGTATCCAAGAAACCATAAGCGCATTGTAAGCGGATTTTATTCACGTCTTCAGTAGATAGAGCGTCTCTTACAGAGGATTTCAAAATTATAATAGGTACCTACTACCTACATGACTAATTTAATAACCATATCCTTGCGATAGTGTTTAAAACTAGTAACTAGTAACTTAAAACTAAACAACTTAATTAATTCTACTTTTATGTGGCGGAAAAGGGCCAACCTGTCATTTATTAAGTAATATTTCATCATGATGATGATTATCAGCCTGTGGCCTATGGGCATAATTCGAAAAAAGTCACATAAAATACCAGTTACCTACCACCCTCATTCCATCTGCTTCACTAATTTAAGATTCCAGATTTTAATCAAGATAACAGTAAGTAATTCAAGGACCGCCTCTGCCGCAGCCATGTGTAAACAGAGCGTTGATTGTGCCCCGGGGAAATCATCCACCCTATGCAAATATTGGCGATCAACCTCTGTGCAATCAAACGATCTCGATTTATGTATTTGCCTAACACTTTAAACACGATTCCCCTCTTTCGTATAATATGAACAGTAGGTAGTCAAAAACATGTTAAATTACAAACTTTATAAAAAATATGGCGACAAATCAATTAATGTATATATGTCACCGTAAGATTGTAAAAACCGTTAGATTGTAATCTAACTATCGATATTGTAAATTGTAAAAACAATTTAAAGCATTATTTCATCTAAACTCATAAATATCTCAAGTGAGGTCAAGTAGGTCCTAGGCAACTAAAATTTATAGTTACCTACGACCCACCACCACCAGATTTACGTACCTACTTGCATCTAATCTAAGTAGTAAAGTAAATGAATTCATGTTTTAAACAATGATTAAAAACCTATTGGTAACTTTTGGAACACCCATGAAGGGTCGATGTCACGTACCCTGGGAACTAATCTCTAATGTCGAATCACGTAGGCTTCCCTTTCACCGAATGTAAAATGTGTCGGTTAAATATGTAAAAGGACTTACAGTGGGATTATTGTCCCTGGAATTAGGGACACGAACATTTTTTATACAATATAAACCCACCAATCGTACTTACTTATTTTAATAAAAATTATAATTGCGTAAAGTTATTATACTAGCTAATACCCGCGACTTCGTCTGCGTGAATTGAGGTTTTCTCGGGAACTCTTTAATTTTCCGGGATAAAAAGTAGCCTATGTCTTATTCCAGACTATAATCTATCTCTGTGCCAAATTTCATCCAGATCCGTTCAGCCGTTGGGGCGTGATTGAGTAACAAACATCCATCCATACATCCATCCAAACTTTCGCATTTATAATATTTATTTGATGATATTTGATATTTGATGTAGTTACTTAGCTAAGTATATAATTAAGATCGGTCCATAAAAAAGAGCAGTAAGAACTTCGTTGCTTTTATCCCAAATTTTAAGCCTATGCAATTTAGGGTTAAAACTATTTTTCGAACGAAGGGGTTACAACTTTTTAAGCGTTTATAGAGACGTTAGAGTAAACCTGCTTCTAATGTGATCCTTTAAGTAATAACATCAAATTTTTAAATTATGATTCACGCAGGCTTATTTTGTCACTACCTACACCTAAAGCTGGCAAACATTTTGTAACTTTATTCGTTTACGAGAGTAATAACGTCACATCATTAGATAACTGTATACGGGTAATCTCTGTAATCATGTAATCCCAACAGTTTAAGGAAACTTCCTTAGCTCATAGGGATTAGAAATTGGGAAATAGCGTGAACATGATGTACCTAACGGGAGATTTTTAGTGACCTAATTAATTTTTAGTTATAACTTAGGCGGGATTTCGACTGCAAAATGGAAATGAGCGGGAAACGGCAAAGCAGGATAGACTTTGAAGACAAAATAGGTAACAAACAGTTTTGACAGTTGTTGCCTTAACACCAATTCCACTGCTAAACACTTCCAAACGAAAGAGAGAAAACGAAAATAAGTAAGTAAATACCATAGATTTAGCATTGATCTATGGTAAATACTTATAACTCAGGCTACTTGTGCAAGCTATGTATGGGAACCTTAAAATAAAAAATGGAAAGCTGATTTTTGGCACAAGTGTTCCGTGGGGTCTGAGAAGTACCTCTTAAAAATTCCCCCCCCCCCCCTAGGCCGCGGGCTTTCCCCCCTATGCTATGCCCTCAAACGTCTCCCTAACCTCAGTTTTTTGTAATTTTCTCAAAAAATATGAGTGCTAGAAAATAACCATCTATGGCGAAAATAATTTACATTAAATAATCTACCAAATGGCATTTAAATCATTATGATCGGATAAATAGTTTTGGAAATATGCCGGCTTATTTTGCGTATTGTTTTTTTTTTTAATTCGTGTAAGTTTATTGTGATTTACACAAAATGTATAAGAGCTAGGAAAAGAAAGAAATTTGCCTGAAGAAAAATGAAAGGCTATTTACCTTTCATTTTTACACATTTTTAACATTTTTGTAGCTCTATCAGTTTTTATGGAAATTACAAGAGACTACTATAAAGACGAAACACTCGATAAGATATTATAATCATACTTTATTAGCAATTTATACACAGAAACACGTCCACCATATTTAATAATCAATCATAGAGTCCCCGACCAGTGTTGCCACTCTACAAAATCATAGAAGTGATACCATTTATGTCAATCGTTTTAAATTTCCGTCTAACACTACATTACAAAAAGCCATACATGCAAAATATTTTCTTTTCATGCACAAAGGGTTAACATATCTCCGAAACTATTAGTCTTCGAAAGCGAAAGAAACGATTAGTCTTAGCTGAAATCGAAATGAACTAAAATATTATTTTGTAGATAATTTAATGAAGATAATTTTCGCTATAGAAAGTTTTTTCTAGCACTAATATTTTTTGAGAAAATTACGAAAAACTGCGGTTGTTGAGACGTTTGGGGGGGTGGGGGAGAAAGCCCGCGGCCTAGGAGTGGGGAATTTTTAAGAGGTACTTCTCAGACTCCAAGGAACACTTGTGCCAAAAACCAGCTTTACATTTTTTTTTAGGGTCAATGTTTATTAGTCCCGTACTATTAATTTCTATATGTAACACCACAATATAATTTTTCGGAGTTAATATTATAAGAGAAAATTTCGGATATTTTTATTTTATTTTTATGGTAAGATAGGCTTGCGCTTGACGACAATCATGTTTAGTGCAAAGCAATGATGAGGTCTAGGTTGTAACGCGCCTGCCTACAAGATGCCTATTCACTTTGGCCTTGAAGGTTCCTAACTATCACTAGGAAGGCTGATTCAGTATTTGGTGGGCCTTCTTTTGTTGAGAATGGCGACAATCTGCCCTCATGTAGTTGGCCAACTGACTAGGTATTAGCGCTTGAAGACGACTTATGGTTACCAAAAATTAATGATCACTAGGAAGGCTGATTCTTACATAGTATTAAAATATGAGCAGTATGAAAGAATGAATAATAACTTTTATTGTACACCACCACCAATTAAATTATACATTAATAAAATACAGTAAACTTAGCTAAAAATAAAGTACCTAAGTATACAATTATTTGGCCGCCTATTATCGCTACATAGCGACTTCTTCCGGGCAACCAATGGTGTAAAAGGACAGCTACAAATACAACCAGTACATGGTGCAGAAATAAAAAGATACAAATTATCATTAAAGCCATAAATACTACACATATAATATTATACTATAAATATATAAATACATACTCACAAATAAATACTTAAACATACAAATAAATAAATGTAAACCTCATAAAAAATAAGAAAGAGTAGGTATCAAAATATTAAAAAATAAACTATTAGACAAATAATATTATTATTACCTACAGCAGTACCTATGTGAAGAGTATAAAAACAATATTTGCGGGCTAGTGGAGGCCCTAGAGCCAACTTAACATATAATATTAAGGACTAAATGACATATTTTGTGATTTACTTTCGTCGAAATACTTTTTTATTCATTCTTATCTTGATTTACTTAAATTAAATTTGATTTGATTTAATTAAACACAAATAGGAGCACTTGATGAACAAAACATGACTACTCTATAATAATAGCAGGTAATATTTAATAACTTCAATAAGACTTTCTTATAGGAAGTTTCATCACCTTGGATACAAAAATTGTATAAGATTTCGGCTAGTTTGGTATAAGTAATTTGGTATAACGAGTTATAAAATGTATGACAAAAATATAACTTATTGTCATAACTAATCCATAGAAATATTTTAAGGGTGAACCTGTGTCTGTATTACCTGTACTTATGATACTTTTTTTATCCTGGAAAGAGTTCCCACAAGTATCAACAGTTCATGTATTTGCACGTATCATCTAGTATTGTATATAAGTAGTGAGTATATTCATTTTAATTTAAACAAGTTTGTGTCAACAAAATCTGTACAAGGCCTCAACTTGAGAACAAGTAAAAAAACACTAACCCCCATATTCACAAACATTACTTTTTTATGCATGGGAGCAATGCTATGATTATTAATTAAGCTGTTAGTGCAATAATGATTACATAAGTTAAAGGATTCTTTATTGTTTATATGCCATTGAATGGGGTGATGTGATTTTACACTATAAGTTGTCACAGATAGGATTATTATTTTGTGCCTCTTGATTAATGTGTAATTTTCGTAAGATGTGAAACAACAGTTACATAACAGGGTAACAGTTAACTGGTAAGAGTGGTAAGTAAGTTCTTTCAGTTATTTGGTAGAAGAGTGGAGCAAGAACTTACCGGCCAGTGTGAACCTGTCCATATAGTTGATGAGGTTAACGAAGCACAATATTCCGACAGTCATGTATTCCTTGAAGGTGACATCGCTCAGATTATCTCGTCTCCGAGACTGCTTCTCATGCAACAACGCCGTCGCCGAATCATTGTCTCCATTTATCACCAACTGCTGGTTTGAGGTGTTTGGAGTAATACTACTCTGGTCCATTATGCCCACCCCAAAGTAATGTTCAAAGATTATAACAGCACCTGCACTTGACCGTATCGAACTTGAAAGTTCACAACACCGCGAGTATACTATACAGAAATTAGCACTTTAGTAATTCGGCTACTAATATGAATTATAAGAGGTAAGAAAGCTTAAACACATAGCAAAAATATAGCTCCAGCCTTCAAAGATTTGAATAGAAAAATAACAAAAAAATTAACAGTCACAGCCAAAACTATACCGCCAGATGACAATTATTAGAACCGACTGCAACTTGCAAGACGCAAGTGACGCTGACGCCTGACGACTGCAAGTGACGTGCTGGTGACCGGTGACGTGACTGACGACAGACGACAGACGAACGAAACAGTTCAAAAGCCTAAAAAAAAGAGTTGCCACTAGCTAGCATAAATTATGCCTCATTTATGCTAGCCAGTGGCAACTCTTTTTTTTGGCACTCAAAAAGCAAAACTACCGTTATTGACAAAAAAAAACTATTTACATATTAAATATACGATTTTAAATTAAGAATCTATAACACTTACTGACTTAGGAATAAAATCTCCAAGCTATAATATATAAAGATAAAACTAAAACTGATTGATGACATAGTAAAAAAATCCGCATTTAAATCACCGTACATAAACGTTTATATATGTGTATCATATATATTTTAAGGACTGATCCGTGCAGTAATTGCCGTATTTCTAGCAGTGCAGCCCTGTTGTTATAAGTACTGCAATATAATATCTTCGTGAGCGCACTTACTAGCATTTGAATAGGGATCCTATTCTTATCCTGAAGTGCGATTGTGTAAGAAATTCTATAAAAGGATGTAGCATATTAAAGGTCCCTATAATACTGACCTCATTTATACCGATGACTTTTGGCTAATTTGTATGAATTTGCGTTGTATTTTTTAACAAAATCTGAAACAGTTACGTAAACCTTTTGTAGTTGTTACAAAAGTACCAAGTTTTAGTCGATCCAAAACAAAATATGTGCATTCAGGCCGATCCGATTAGATTGGAGTGGAAAATAAAACGTTCGGAAATGTTGGGGCTAACGCATACTGCTCACCTACAATCAATTAATTCATGACGTGCACTTCCAAGATTGCCACTGCCTGCCCTTTCCATAAACAGAGTGGGTGATGAAGTCAGCCTGATTATTGGATCTACAAGAAGCCTGATGTAGGCGTAGACCCTCAATAAGTTTACATAATTTAAAAATCTTTTTAAATTATGTAATTTTAGCTCGTTTAAAATTATTATCTTAAGAGTCTGCAATTTCCGTGCTTCTGGCAACCCTCTTTACATCTGACAGCAGCTGCCAACAGCCAACTGCCAAGTGATATTTTTTTAAATAACTACCTAGCTCTACGGCTGTGGGTTCCAGCCACGGCAGGTCCACAGAACACTTATACTCCTAGCTACTCCTATTTTTTTTGTTTTTTTTTTATCTGGTTTAACGCTAGCGTCGCTAGCTGCTCCTAGCGGAGGGCAGGTCACGGGGGCAGGTACATGGGATCATACCACAGTACACGAGATCAAAGAATATACCCAGGGACATGGAATTAATAAGTACTTCGTACAACTGGAAGGCTTACTGTGTATCGAAAAACGCACCGAGAAAGAGGTCATAAATCTTGGTCCGTCTCTTTCAAACTAGTGTAACCATCTTCTTACCTGTATATCACAGGAGGCGAGACTCAGTTTAATATCGATTATTGGAATTAAATATTATTAAAATGAAGCAGAAAAGCACAGTATTTTATTAAAATAGGTAGGTAAGTAATTATATCTACTCTGTTTTTATAGAGTAAGACTCGTAAGATCCTAGTCCATCGAAGTAAACTTTTTGATTTTGTTTGTACCTAATGCTAGCTATCTAAATATAACCAAAGGTATATACACTAGCACACACCACTCTTGCGTCTTATCCTCTAATAAGCAATATGTATACTTACTTATAATAAATAAAACACTTCTAAATACCAAGTAAATATTGTATTTTCACAGTTGACATTTTACAATTAAACATTACTGAACAAAATTGTTTTGTGCAATTTATGGCGTAAAGTAGCTCGAGATGTGCCAATGACCTTTAATGTTTTATCTTTGCCATAAGTCGACATTCTCATTGTGAGATATTTGTTAGCAATGAATTTTAAAAGTATAATTTCATGTCTGGTTTCACAGTGGAAGGAATTAACTGGATGCGGCGGAACAATCAGGGAATCTAATTTATGAAAAAAGTGCTGCATAATCAGAATCATAATTTTATGCCTGTTCGTTTTCAATAGAGAATCTTTTGCCAATGTTACAAACACTTTTTCCGTGTATTGAACAATAATAAAAACGAATTTTGATGCATATTTCAAGCCACCTCTATCTATGAACATGGTGAAAGCTGAATGATTATTTAAATCAATGGCATAGCCATGCTCTTTACTGATTTGATAGTCTTTGCTTAACAGCGCAGCTTTGCAATCTTCACAGTTGCTTTTTTCAAAGAATTTTTTCACAATGAAACCTGATATATAATATAAAATATTATTTTTGTATTCAGACAGATTTACTCTATTTATAGTATTAAGGAGCCATTCAATTTGTTGTTCCTCGTTTGTATCTGTTGTAATGATCTAAATTCTAAAATAGGTGACGTTTCAAAATCTACGTCAAATGAATTGGCGTTCACACTAGGAGTGACGCTGTTACGGAACAGTAGTTTTCTTAAGGCATACTTGACCTGCAAAGCACTCGGGTTATCATTATGACCGCCAGAAGCTCTCAAGCAAGAAAAGAACATTTCCAAATTGTCTTGAGAACATTTGTATGTAAGAAAATATTTTATTTTTATTTTTATTTTATTTTATTTATTTGTAAGTAATCAACAGCGTTGTAAACTAATATTAACAATAATTATAACTTGACATCAAATAAGGCCACAAACGATTACAGAATAAAAATATGAAAAATATTTTAACAGAGTAGGTAGATAAGTAGTTCACTTGTAGGTAGAACAACACAAATATATATAAATATAATTATATAAATTATATTATAAAAGTACAGTGTGTGTGTGTGTGTGTGTGTGTGTGTGTGTGTGCGTGTGTGTGTGTGTGTGTGTGTGTGTGTGTGTGTGTGTGTGTGTGTGTGTGTGTGCGTGTGCGTGTTAGCGTTGTAGCGTGGGACTGTGTGTGTGTTCTTTTGTTTTAATTATTTATTTTTAAATTGTTTATTTCTTGCGGTGTAGGGATATTAACTCCTTTTTTAATTGTGTTTTGGAAAGAAAAAATAAATCTAGATTAGAGTACTGTTTATTATAAGTTCGTGCTAGGCGTGGAATGATAGAATGTTGAGCATAATTTGTGTTAGACTTAGGAACATGGAGAAGGCGCGTGTGTCGTGTTCGTACAGATTGAGCACTGAGTGAAAATGCTGACAGTAAGCTAGGACAATCAATTGAACCGGTCAAAATTGCTTGCAGTAACAACATATCACTCTGTGACCTTCTTTGTTCGAGCGAGTCAATTCCGTAGTGAGTACACGCTTCCTGATAACTATTAAATTTTTTAAAGTCTTTAAAAGCTAAGTACTTTAAAAACTGTCTCTGTATAGTTTCAAGCCTTTGGGTATGTATAATGTATTGAGGCGACCAAATATTACACGCGTATTCAAGGATACTTCGAACATACGCAAAGTATAGTGTTTTTATACAGTTTATATTGCTGAAAGAACGGGTTACTCGTTTGATGAAACCCAGTTGCTTGTAGGCTCTATTAACAATGTTATCAATATGGTTATTCATTGAGAGTTTAACATCAATATGGATACCCAGGTCTCTAACTGTAGTGGCACTGGGAATGCATGTGCCATTAATTTTATAGTCGAAGTCAATAGAACTTATTTTCCGGGTCAAAGTTATGTGATGACACTTTTTAACATTAACTATGATTCTATTTTTTGCATAGTATTCTGACAAGGCATTTAGGTCTTTTTGTAAATTATGGCAGTCTTCAATAGAGCGTACTTTGAGAAATACTTTTTTATCATCAGCAAACATTAAATATTGTGCATGGCGGAAGCAGTTGCCAATATCGAACAGGTAGGCGTTATATAGAAGAGGACCCAAGATGGACCCCTGAGGCACTCCTGAAGGTATAGTCACATAATCACTTCTCGCACTACCCGTTACGACAGCTTGCATACGATTTTTAATGTAAGATGTGAACCACCGAAGCAAGCTCCCATTTATGCCCAAAACGCTAAGTTTTTGAAGAAGGATGACGTGGTCCACTCGATCGAATGCTTTTTCGAAGTCCGTGTAGATCACATCCACTTGACATCTGTAATCCATACTCTGTAAGACGTAATTCGTAAAATAAGCCAAGTTAGTGACGGTAGAACGGTTTTTCATAAAACCGTGTTGCTCGTAGGGAACAGATCTAGTAACAACGGGACAAATGTGCCTATATACGACTGTTTCGAATAATTTGCTCATCACATTTAGGATCGATATAGGCCGATAATTCTCCATCTGAGTTTTAGATCCGCCTTTATGGATAGGTACTATTAGTGCTTCCTTCCATATATCAGGGAAACTGCTGAAGACATTAATGGAGAGGTTGAAAATAATGGAGAGAGGTACACTTAAATTTTTTGCGCACTTATTTAGAAAAATCGGTGGAATGCCGTCACTACCTGCCCCTTTATTTGTTTTTAAGGTTTTAAGCAATTTATGAACGTCTTCATCACCAATATTAATTTTACAAATGGATTCGTTATGGGTATAATTAGAGGAACTTGGTTGACCGTACGAATTAGCCGGTTGTGTGAAAACACTCTGGAAGTACTGACTGAATCCGTTACAAACTGAAATTTCATCAGTGTAAGTAGTGTGTCCAAGCGTAAGCTTTGCGGGGTATCCTTTTTCACTGTTCCTCAGGGATTTTGTGTAAGTAAAGAGGAGCTTAGGGTCTTTACGAATGTAGCTTTGCATACGTTGCGTGTAGGAAGTATAACACTGGTTCTGAACTAGTTTTTGACGTGCCCTGAGTATAGTGAACTCATCGTAATCACGAGGATTTCCTCCTTCCTTCCATAACCTATGCTTTTGGAGCTTTTCTTTAACAATATGAATAAGAGATTTAATATCCCTTTTTGAAGCAAATCTAATGAAAGTTGAGAAAAACTAAATGTGTCAATTATTAAACCGAGACATGGTGTCTTGCGACGGTGCTGCAACATTGGACACCCATTAACTTTAAGTGTGCAAAGATATTCTCTAGTCTCGTTCAAAATATTCGTCCACACATCCATATTCTCTATACGCATCGGAGATTTAAATCCTTTACCAAAAGGTTGTTTGCAATTAAACAAATCAAATATCCGATCTATTATCCTGATATATTCAACTGTCGCCTCACTACCTGCAAAGTTTAAATCGCCACTGCATCTTAAAAAATCAATTGAATCTGCCACCGATGAACTCAAAACTTGGGTGGCAAGCCTAACATTCATTTTTTTACCATGAAAATTAACATGGGTGCTAGATAATTTATTTGCAAACTTTAAACCTTCTTGATCCTGGAGAAAATGTAATTTTTTAACAAATTCAAAATTAATTTCTCCTTTTTCAGAATTCATTTTTGTTTCAGCAAACACATTCCGCGAAAGTTTAATCATGTGCGGTGGGTCCAATAGACAGTACACTTTAGAATCTTTTTGAGGATGTTTAAAATACGTTTTCATATTTTCTATTGAAAAATTACAACCCAATAATTCGTATGACCTGATATTAGTTACAGTTCCATCACAGGTTAAAGATCTGACGTTAATATTTATATCTCCTAAATATCTGATGGCAGCTAGAAGTAATTCAGCCTGAGTATGGGCAGATATTTTATTTATCAAAAAATAAGCGATTGGGCATTTAAATTTTGTAGTAAATGACACAATTTGAAAAATCAAAACTTCCGTTGCCAAGGTTTCCGAATCATTGACCAATATCCCACCATAATCCACATAACCCCAATATTTATCACTTTTTTGGTCATATTTTATTTCAGATCTAATTGACATTGCATCAAAAACTAGTGCAACATTCTGCAAGTTGACATTTTCTTTTGCAGCATCTTTTAGGTAATTTAAAACCTCTGATATGAACCCCACATTACAGCTATGTGAAGCTAAAAGTCTTCTAAGAGTAGAAGGATGTGGAATGCTAACAAAATTTCTCAAATAGCGATATGTGCTTGCCGAATAAAAATATAAAGTCAGAGCAAAAGATTTTAGGTCGTCACTGTATCTCATGCCTTTGTCCGATTTTTTTTTGTTCAACTGCTGATGAATATTTGGGAAACAGTTTGTTATGACAGATTGTACCTCATCGTAATTTTTACACCTTTTTTTAAAAAATTTCATAAGTGACTTTAAACTATTAATCTTCATGTCTCTTCTTTTGATTTTATGCTTTAGATTTTTCACCTCGCGCTTCAATTTTATTTTCCTTGGTGTATCCGGCAATGTTGATGTCTGTGTACAGATATCAAGTTTTATCTTTTTACATGGAGGACTTTTAGAAGATCCAGGTTTTACGTCTTCTGAATTAGTCAGGCATATATCGCTTAACACATGTATTTTTTTGTTTTCGGCAAAAATCTGTAACGAAATTACATAAAAATAAGTCCCCATAATCAAACCAATTGTTGTTCAGTAACTTATTTATTGGAATACAATGCTGCTTATTTAAGTACTTTAGTAATACCTTTGGAAAGATAGAAGGAACCACTCCAGGTTTCAACCTTTTCCGGGCCTCTGTTCGGTAATCTTCAGGTTTGAAATGCAGTGAACAAACCACAGAGCTTTTATTCAAGTTCCCAGGTGTCTCCTCTAACCATTTCTTCTTCAACTCTAAATCCGAAGGCAAACTGGAAATGCAAAATTGTTATTATTATAGTATTACTAGTTGTGGGTGACCGAGCTTCGCACGGTTTTTGTTTTGGTAAATACGACATTTTCTAAAAATGAATCCTAGCTAAATCGATTTATCGCCCCCAAAACCCCCCGAGCCGTTTCCGAGATTCAGATTATATATACTTATACAAGAATTGCTCGTTTTAAAGGATACGGAAAGGATATGTTTAAAGGGTTTTGTCCACCAATACAATTTGACCTATAAAATTATTAAAAGAAATACCCACAATATGCAAAATTATTATCACACAAAGAAATCATTAGGTCTTCAAATTGACGCTTTGACCGATGTAATACAAAATCTTCGATTAAAGTTAACGAACCTCATGAATTTCCAAGGTTTTAGTGATACAATAAATTTAAATTAAGTAGGTATATAAGTAGCATGGAATTAATAAGTACTTCGTACAAAGTACGAAGACAAATTACGTTGTACGAAAAATTTATTAATTCCATGATAAGTAGTTTCAAGTGTAGTCACCCTAGTTCACACTGATGTCAAACTTACCTGTGAAAAGATAATCCACAACCAGGATAAGATTCTTTCCCACACCCACTCACAGCACATATATTGTTCACCATTTTGCAATTAAATACACAATCAAAAGCACTTTTTCGACTAAAAAAGCATAAAAAGCACGTGGAGTTGCAAGAAAGTAGACGCCATATTATTTTTTAGTGCCGCGCAGCCGTTGCCGGATGCTACCATTGTATCTAGTGCTGCCTAACGGAAAAGTTATAAAACTTCCCCATAATATTGAAATGTCGTGAAATATAAAGCCTGGCCCTACATGCTATTGCATTTATTGATAGTATACTTTAGCATTATTTACAAACATGTCGTATATAATATTCATGCCCTAAATTTATTGTTTTCTGCGGAAAAAGCTATTTTGAATCCACTACCATTGTATTATTAAATATTTCACATGGCAATTGTGCGAAAGGGACACACCAAGAAAAAGATTTCTCGCTCACGCTCACTTCTATAAGGAGATATTGGTTAATTAAAAAAATACTTTGAAATCATTTATATAAGGTTCATTTTAATATGTCAAAATAATTGAAGTAAGCTTTCCAGTTGTACGAAGTACTTACTAATTCCATGCCCAGGGACTAATATATCAGCACATGAGTGACAGAGTGATCTGTGGAATTCTAGTGGTTCGCGGCGCCATCTATTGACATAAATCTGAAGTTCTGTTAAAAATACTGAAGCTCATTAAAAATTAAATAATTCCGTTTCCTTACAATATTTATCTAATTTTAGTATTTGTTGTTCAAGTACAGGATATAATTGAAATAATTGATCAAGGTTCAGGCTCATCCTTTCAGAAAATTTAGAGTTCTGAGGTCATCTTTGAAAACGTTAGAAAATCACCACTTTGAAAGTCCCCCATTTCGTCAATTTTGGGGGAAAAATTTAAAAAAAAATATTTTTGGACTCTATTCCTAATTATCTTTAAAATGATATACCGCAACCCATTACTAAAAAATTCTACATCAATGCCGCAACCCTATGTAACTTTATAAAAAATATTTTACTTCGCATTCGCTTCTATGAGAGCCCCCCTGAAATAAAGATTTTTATTATTTTTTAAGCCATATTCGGCGGGAGGCCATTGGTTTACATATTATATTTAAAGCTGAAGTAATTGCGTTCAGTAATTCAGAAGTTATAATGCTCTGACAGACGGACGGACGGACGGACGGACGGACGGACGGACGGACGGACGGACGGACAATAGACTCAGAGAACTTCGCTCTCCCCGTAGTAAATATGTTCCTTGCCTTCGCTTCGCTCGGTCAATTTACAATTATACTACTCTCCCCTTCTTTTTCTGGTCGGTGCTACTCTCTACCTGCTCTATAGCTTTGCTTACTGCTTAGTGCTATAAGTATATAGTCTCTACTCTCTACTCTCTACCTACCACTCTCCCACAGAGTAGAATATTTGAAGATTAATAATTTTATTTTGTTTTGGCTAGAACAAGAAATGGCAAAGTTCTTAAATTTAGTAATATTACTTTGTGTAAGCAGCGGCAGTTTCAGTAAAAAATATAACGATGAAGAAAAGCCCGCGTGGGCTAAAAAAGATATACGGGATTTCAGTGATGCTGATATGGAACGGTAAAACTATTTCATTTAGCATAAATAAATGAAATGCATGAATTAGTATCTAATAAGGGACTTCTTATTTTTGTACTGAAAATATATATATATAGACCTAGCCTTATCCCATCTTACTTGGGGTCGGCTCTCCTAACCATTTTTCTCCAAGCCGTTCGGTCTTGGGTCGTCATTGTGTCAATTTGGGCTGTTTTCAGGTCGTTCATTATGACTGCCATCCAGGTTTGTCTGGGTCTACCCCGTCGTCTGGGTCCAGCGCTAACATTTATTACAGTTCTGGTCATGTGATTTTCAGGTCTTCTCATAACATGGCCATACCACCGCAGACGCCTCTCTAAGAGTTTATCCTCGATCTGCGCTACTTTAAAGGTGCCCAGAATATGCCTATTCTGTACCCTATCAACTAAAGTGACTCCCCCCGCCCATCTCAGCATTTTCAATTCCGCTACGTGAAGCCTAGAAACCTGGGTTTTTTTAAGAGGCCAGCATTCGGAGCCGTAGATTAGAGCCGGACGTATAGCGGTCTTATAAACTTTACCTTTGATAGGGATAGGCATTCGTTGGTCGCACATCAATCCAGAAAGTTCCCTCCATTTCATCCATCCTGTGTTTATTCGGTGAGTGATGTCAGCATCAATAGTACCATTTTGTGATACCATTGAGCCTAGATATTTAAACATTTCAACCTTCTTTACTGGATTCCCTTGCAAATGTATGGTAGCGCCTCTGTCGATGCCACCAAAGTTACAGCACATATACTCGGTCTTGCTTCGGCTCACTCTTAGACCGGAATTCTCAAGAGCTGCCCTCCATGTTTCAAGGGCATTTTGGAGATCACTCGGGGTTTCTCTTATGAGTGCTACGTCGTCAGCATAGAGAAGATCCCAAGGTGGCTGCTTTTGTATATGTGCTGTAAGATGGTTCATTACCAGGTTAAAAAGAAGAGGACTCAGTGCTGAACCTTGGTGTACACCAACTTCGACTTTAAACTCATCACTAATACCAGCCGGGCCTCGAACTTTGGTGGTTATATTTTGGTACATGTCCATTACCAATCTGATATAATGTTCAGGGACCTGTTGTGATCGTAAGGCCTCCCATATTAGTTTTCGAGGGACTCGATCAAAAGCCTTTTCGAGGTCTATGAAAGCCATGTGCAGGTCTTTTTGGCCATCCCTGTACTTTTCCATTAGTAACCTGACTATGTGTATGGCGTCAGTGGTGGACTTTCCAGAAACGAAGCCACACTGGTTTTCTGTCACGGCTGTAAGTTGTTTAAGTCGGTGGTTTATTACTCTTTCCCAGATCTTAAAGGTATGTGAGAGTAATTTTATGGCCCTGTAATTTTCGCATAACCTAACATCCCCCTTATTCTTGTAGAATGGTACTAAGAAACTTGTTCTCCAGTCATCGGGTATGCCGTAGATAAGTATTTTATTAAAAAGTTTTGTTAGAAAATGTATGCCTACACTACCTAGCCTTTTCCATAGTTCTGCTGGAATGTTATCAGGACCCGTAGCTTTGTTATTTGCCATCAGACTTATCGCTACCTTCACCTCTCCTTGGGTAATGTTTATTATGGGCCCTTCTACAGCAGCTGACTGTACTATTTCTGCGCATGGAAAAGTCTCATTTAGCAAGTGCGAGTAGTACTCTTTCCACCTGTTTCTTATGTCTTCATTTGAAGTGAGTAATACATCATGCTTATTTTTAATATATTTATTATTTTTAATGTCTTTACTATTATTGTGTCTCAGTCTTGAAATTCTAAAAAGCTCTCTGTCGTCTTTAGCTAAAAGTAGTTTACTGTAGAAGTTTTCATCACTCTTAGCTCTAGCCTGAGCCACTGCTCTTTTTGCTTCCTTCTTTGCATTTCGGTACTGACCACGATCTTCCTCCTCACCACTTTGTTGCCATGTTTTGAAATTTGACTTTTTCCTTTGTAGTTTGTCCTTTACCTCAGTCTGCCACCAATTTGGTTCCTTATTTGATTTTAATGGGCCTCTAGATAAGCCGAGTATCTCTGGCGCTATCTGTAAACAATGGTTTTGAAAATTCGACCACATTGTATTTGATGTTTGATCCTGTAGCTGTTCGTTTTTAGCGATGTATTCACTGAGGTTTCTACACAGGTCTTGGCCTTCCTTTTGTTCTAATTTGTACCATTTTATCCGTGGTTCTTTACTACGAAGTATTTTTGTGGGTTTAGGAATCCTGAAGTCAGCTACAAGCAGCCGATGTTGTGTTGTTAAAGGCTCACCAGGGATAACTTTACAATCCTTAAAAGACTTAAGTCGAGCACGGTCCGCCAGTATATAGTCTATTTGTGTTTTGTTGTTTCCACTTTTAAAAGTTATTAAATGTTCCGGTGATTTCGTGAAAAATGTGTTCACAATGGCGAGATCGTATGTTGATGCAAATTGCATTATATCTTCACCTTGAGGGTTTTTAGTTCCATATCCCAAACCACCATGAATCCTATGATACTCTTCGGCGCTCGTACCAACATGTCCGTTAAAATCTCCCACTACGTATTTAGTCTCGGCAATAGGTATAGTTTGCATTAGGTTATTCAAGTCATCCCAAAAAGCTTGCCTCTCTGATACGGTGCAACCCGTTTGAGGGGCGTAGATAGAGATCACATTCATCGGTTGCTGTTCATCCGAAGCAAATTTAATATAAATTATGCGGTCACTAATCCGCTTGATTTCAATGATACGGTCTTGAAAATCACTGTCTACTGCAATACCCACCCCATTGTGTTTATTAGTTATGCCGTGGTAAAGTAATTTGTAACCATAACCGATGTTTCGCGCTTTGGACCCTTTCCATTTCGTCTCCTGAATGCAGCATATATTGACTCGTCTTCTGTTCAGAACTTCAGCAAGTTCTGCACCGCGTCCAGTCATTGACCCCACATTCCAACTCGCTATTCTTAGCTTTGGTACATTCGGGTGGGTCACAACTGAGTTGATGTCGTCGCTTTGGGGGGACGCCCTAATATTTGTTGCATTCGAAACAGCCTTATTCGCACTTCCGTCGCTTACAGGGGACGCCCTAGTAGTTATATTTCTTTCTTTATTTGTGTCTTTCATGGTTAGGAGTAAA
This sequence comes from Erebia aethiops, assembly GCA_923060345.2. Taxonomy (NCBI): domain Eukaryota; kingdom Metazoa; phylum Arthropoda; class Insecta; order Lepidoptera; family Nymphalidae; genus Erebia; species Erebia aethiops. The sequence continues at coordinate 8,838,472 of OV281083.1, read as the reverse complement.
GAAATGGCTATATTTTTTACGGCCGGTTGCCACCAGACGCCAAGACTGTCACCTTACTGGCGAGCCAGCAAGATGCGGGAGCCACCGTTGGCCTATGAAGGCTCATCCGCCGACGACCCTACTGTGTACTCCAGCCAGCACACAGCACTGCAGAACCCTTTACTCCAAATATGTCGGAGGAGCGCGCTGCAGGGGTTTTTTAATGGAGTTTCCTTCTCCAGCCTATATGGTCCACGAGGGCTATTTTATTTCACCCCTTCCCTTCAGATACCACAAGTGATATCTGACGAGAGTTCCCCTATCCGCCACCTGGGGACGCGTCCCTTTGGGGTTAGGCTTCCCCTGGGGGAACTTTGTACTGAAAATATGTCGATACTAATATTATAAATGCGAAAGTGTGTCTGTCTGTCTGCCTGTCACGCTTTTACGGCCCATCTGTTCAACCTATTTTGATTAAATTTAGTACAGGGATAGGTTGTACTTGTATCCCAGGGGAGGTCATTAGCTACTTTTAATCCCGAAAAATCCAAAGGCTCCCGCGGGTATCAAAAAAATTATCTCTTCAACCGATTTTGATGAATGGTATACTTAGGAATAGTTTGTATCTGGGGTAAGGATATGGGCTACTATTTATCCTGGTAAATTAAAGAGTTCCCGAATAATTTTCAACTACAAAACAAGTCTTGACAAAGATTTGAATATTCTGGCCTATCCTGCTGATTTTATTATTTGTTCGAAAATAGCAGCCACTCATAAACCCTGTATTAATCAATAGCTGGCATCAATACAAGCAAGTATTAAATGAAGCAAAATTAAGACATAAAAGCTATCAAAGCTGTAATGGTGGCTCCATGATCAAGTAAACTATAACTTTGATAGCTTAAATCTCGGAAACCTGGCACTTTAGAATATTTTGCCTCATACTTGCTTGTATTGATGTCAGCTATTGATCAATATAGATTTTATGATTAGCCATTATTTTAAAAAAAACCATAATATTTAAACCTTTTTAGCATTGAACAGAAAAGAGTAGATTGCAATAAATTCTATTAATTTGTGTGTAAATCTACTAATGAATAAAGTATCATATTTCTAGCCTCTATGATCAATGGGAAGAAGACGAGGAACCTCTACCTGAAGATGAGCAACCAGAACATATGCGAAAACCTCCCACAGTAGATTTCAGCAAACTTGACATGTCTAACCCAGAATCAGTTCTACAGGCAACTAAGAAAGGCCAAACTCTAATGATGTTTGTGACTGTTGCTAACAACCCTTCGAGAGCTCGCTCAGAGGAATTGACAAAGATATGGCAAACTGGTCTTTGGAGTAACCATATACAAGCTGAAAGGTACATACATATTCTTAGTTCTTTTATTTTTAAGTTTTGTTCTACAATTAAATGTTTGACTGTTCAGAACTGACATGATTTCGTATAAAAAGAATGTACTTTGCCCTTTTGAAGCCATTAGACATTTTTGCATGGAAATATAGTGCACTACTACTACTACTATTAGTGTACTAGTGTAGTACTGGGCATTAAGGAAGAGTTAGCGTTAGAACTCATGGAGCGGTTCCCACCCCCGCCGCAGCGATTTCGAGCCTGCGGCCTCCATAGAATGCAAATATGTATGTAATATTATGTAGCACATTTTATGGCGCGGGCTGTGCCGTGGCGGGTACAATAATTCGCGCCGCCCGCGTCGCCTTTGGTAACAGCGATATTGGCGGCCGTCGCGTCGCCCGAGCACTTGAGTCGGTTGGTAAGCCGTATCCCACACTGATTGTGGGGTGGCGTTTTTTGGTTGACCGATATTAGTTTGTATGCAAAATACAGTACCACGCATGACATTAACAACACCTCCCCGCTTGTGGAAACAGCATAAGCACGACGCGCTCCATCCGTATACTATGTGATAGCTCACCAGCTTTGCAGTGGGAGTTTTAAAATAAAACAGTCAGAACCGCTCCGCAAGTTTTTATGCTTGTTGACACTATATGTGTCATAGCATAGCACAGCTCTGCTGCAAAAATATTTTCCTATATTTTACAGGTATCTAATAGATGATGATAGAGCTATATTCATGTTTAAAGATGGCTCGCAAGCTTGGACTGCAAAAGAGTACCTTTTAGAACAAGATGAGTTAAAGGATGTTCAGTTAGAGAGCCAGACATACCAAGGAAAAAATCCCGATGTGAAAAATAAGGCTGTTAGAGATGAACTATAGATCTGAAAATGCATTTACTTGTATAAATTTTAATCCAGGGTTGATACATATATTTATTTAAGTATTTTTAATTATGACACTTTCAACTGAACTGAAAAACATACTGATTTAAAGTAGTTTTTCGTATTATAATATTAATAACTAGCTGATGCCCGCCACTTCGTCCACGTGGTTTAAGTTTTTGTTAAATTGTCACTCTCCAGGTCCCCAACTATACCCGTGTACAAAATCACATCCATTCATTGCTTTGTTGTAGCATGATTGAAGGACAAACCAACAAACAAATACACATTCGCATTTATAATGTTAATATGATTGCTTGGTAAGCAAAATTATATGTGGTCATTAAGTCTATAGCAAAGTGTTTTTTTTTTGAGAATTTATATTATTTATGTTGTGTTAAAACTTACATTGCAACATAAATTTGTTATTTCATGTCTATTTTGTATTTTACACAAGAATTCCATACTGAGTAAGACTGTATTTTTTATAATAAAGGAAAAAAAATAATTGCTGGATACAAGCTTTATTTGTTTACCAAGATACAAAAATATACTTAAATCAAATATTTTTCTTTCATTAGGCATCCGTAGCACGGAAATGTTCTTCATCAATAGTTGAGTATATGTGCCCCTCACCACACATCCATTCCAAGGTATTTCTAGAAAAATCAAAGAAATTTGTTAAATTATTTCAACATCAAATCTTTGCTAAATCACCTTAACAAGTTTATTTTATGTGATTAGAAAATCTATACAGATTGGAATTTTAAACGTCTTTCAGCATTTATCCTTTACTTAAATAAAGTCACATTATTAGTTCTCTGGACAGAGGGCAAGGAAGGTCGCCTTGTTATGGACCAACCAAAGTAAACTGCAGATAGTCCCTTGCACAAGCATACAGGGCTTGACAGCCCTGTATGCTTGTGCCAGCAGGAAGAAATGGTAAAAAATAGTCAAAGACTACATTGTGATGTTTACATTTGCACTGCCAAGTGTTACATAGAACAATCTATCATCCACAATACTTTTAGAAGAAAATTATACTTTGCAAATTTCATCATATGCAAAAAGAAATTGTTTACTTAATAACTAACCTTAATTGGTTCTTTGCTGGACTAGGGGAATTCTCTAGCATGGAAGCAACAAAGAAGAGCATAAGATGTTTTTATCTCGGGAAACTGGATTTTTAAAACCAAAATCCATGCAGAAATAGCATGGGCATTATCTAGTTTGTTCCTATTTTTATTATTTTAAAAGAATACTTACTCAAATTCAACATGTGACATCTTGTCTTTTAGACTAGCAAACATGTCCTGTTTGCTTATGCCCTGTTCAAGAGTTGATGCTCTGATGAGGTTGTAGACCATCATTTGGCGTGGATTTAATCCGTTCACTGAGGTGTTATCATTCATGCCAACCATGGAATTAGCTGGCAAACCACTTGTGAATGTCGAATTTGATGTTTCGGTTTTTTCCTGCAATATTAAATTTATATCCATCATTCTCTTGATTGACTTGAAACATATAGGTACTAAAATTCTACATCAATGGTTGAAACTGAACAATTGTTGACACTTGTGTTAAGGTTGCAATCAATGCAGGTAAAGTGACACACGTCATGATAGATCACTAGCTAAAATTATAATTATCAGGGGAAACCAGGATGGTGTTACTTTTGTTATGCCAAATAGAACTCCTGTGCTAGAGAACTGAAAGTTTCAAACTCTATAATTATGACTATGTGATAGTCCTAAGACAATAATTGTCTGATTCAACCCTCAACCCAATAAGTGTCTAACTGAACCCTCTCACAAGACTAGCATTTCATGGATACAAAAGAAGTTTAAGATAATATTTTAAAGAAACATCATGTACTGAAAAAAATGCATTTATTAGAATCACCTTCTTAGAATCTGCTTCCATCTTCAGCTTGTTATTTATACATTGTAGATAATGGAATGTTATAGCATTGGCATCTGTAATTGGCATCAGTTTGAATGCCATGAGAACTTTTTTACCTTTGTTAGCTTTTACATTTCCATATACCTGTATGTAATCATTAACTTTCACTTGTGGAGCTGATTTATCCTGAAAAAATTTATAACATTTTATGCATAACTTCTTTACTTTACTTCTTTACTACTTTACTTCTTTACTACTTCTTTCTTTCTTTTAATCTTCTATGATAAGATGTATAAATATTAATTAAGTATGGGATATTTCTAAACAATAATATGACTCTTGACTTAAGGCGAGTCACCTCAGCTCAGCGGTGAAAACTGGTTTGCTAGATCAAATTTTTTCGGTATTTACTATTAAATAACGGTCTTACAAAAAATATCCAATACACTTAAAGGTATTATCTAAAGAATGTGCTTATTTGTTACACGATAGGATGTACTTTACTCTATCAAAAAAAATCTTGAAACAGGCTAAATTAAAAGTTTAAAACGAATTTTTTATTAATAAAATGTTCGACTTTGCTCATAATTTTATATGGATAAATTTCTCTTGAAGTATTAATGAGAACCTGCTAAACTTTATTTCTCTTTTTTTTATGTCTCTACGAGAAACGTACCGCGAGATGCGCGGGCGGGACCCCACACCTCACCTCCTAAAATCTTGCAGGTGACTCGCCTTAAAAATCAAGTGTATGATAAAAATACCATAAAGCACCATACCATTGTTTAAAATACATCTGTTTGAAAGAAATTGCCTTTTAAAGATCTAAATGAGTTTAACTCAAGTTTGCACCAAAAGATCAATAGCTCCAAGCAGTGGATGGAAACTAAAATATATTGTTTAGATTAAAAACTGTTGTGATACAGGGGCTGCAAGATCCCTGTACATTCACTGCTCAAAGGGCGCTGTTCTTAAATAACTAAAGTAATATCCATATTATTGCTTAAATACGACCTATATGAAGCCTTAAGTTTTAATACAGTGTTTTAGTACTTATAATAATGTTATCAGCTATACTTATATTATAAAGAGGTAAAGTTTGTGACGTTGTAGGGGGTAATCTCTGGATCTACTGAACCAATTTTGAAAATTCTGGTACCAAGAAAGCCACATTATTTGTGAGTGTCATAGGCTATAACCCGAAAAATTAGAATTTAAATTAGAAAAAATCCTGTCAGAATTTAAAAAACTTATTTCAAGTGAACGAAGTCGTGGGCATCTGCTAGTGATCAATATAAAGGTTTTAACTTACATCTTCATCCATAGCTTCCATATCTAGCCACAGCACTGCTCTCATTCTTCCAGTGATATCTTGTATAGTATATGTTATTTTGGTACTTTGTACTCTTATATTCCTTATTCGGGCCACAATTGATACAATTTGAATTTCTGTCCCCCAAATCTTGACCCCATCATCTCCGCTATGCAAAGCCTGTTTTATTACAATGGGTGCTGTTCGAGAAGCTCTTCTTCCCTGAAACATGCATGTTGACAATATAGGTAAGTAATAATCATTATGAAATAACTATGACAATTAATAGTTCTTGTGCAAGTCAAACTAAAAGTACAACTAGAATTTAAAAGTTATCTGGATGTTGTTTATCTTTCGTAAAACTGTTTTATGAGGCTATGTTTTAGTTTTAATTTATTGAGTATGTTCTTAGTGCAAAAAGATACATACCGATTTTTGAGCTTGGTTTGGAGTATTAACATTTCCAAATTGATTTTGCGTATTGAAAAATCCACCTCCAGCAACTGATTGATCTAAAATGATGTACGTATTAAAACAGGAATTGTTTTAAGTTTTATTGTTAGACATAATCAGGTTTAGATGAAACTTACCATTCCACATTTTAATAATACTTCTTAAAATCTGATCTGAATATTCTAAAGCAGTAGCAGATAATTTAATAAATAAATCGTGTGAATTCAATTTTGATAAATTTATTTTTCTAAAATTTTACTCAACTCCAACTCCATCAAATGATCAAGTGTCCTACACGTTAAACAACTTAGAAGTATAATGTCAAATTAATGGCGGGAAAATGATTTTTTAATTTTTTTTAAACTGGCCTTATGGTTCTGGGTACTGAGCCAAGCGGGAATATGTATAACTTTTCGACTATAGATTGTCTCGGTACCAAGAATAAAGGCTAAATTGAATAATGATTGTCTAACAACCTTGACTAACCAATCCAATCTATAATTATCGTGATCTATGGCAAATGCGATATGTGCGAGAGAGACACCAACTCATTAACGTTCTATGCATAATGTATGCATACAAGTTCTCTTTCGCATACAGTTACTTTATCCATAGAGCCATACACGCGCCGCGTCAGAAGGGAAGGAAGATCCGTTCTCGTGACTATAGTAATATGAATTATGATAGGATGAATACGTCAAGTTTATGTTCTTAGAAAACAGCGCTAAAAGGCTATGTAGTGGTCTTTGTTGAAACTTGGCATACATAGAATAATTAAACCTCTAGAATCAATGCCAGCGTCTAACCGAAAGGGATAGGTAAAACGCTGCAATGTACCAAGCACAATCAGTGCTTTATGAACAAAACAAACTAAACCCGTGACACGCAGAAAGGGATAGAAGAAATTATATTTTGTTCTCATTCTATCTTGTGTAACATCTCAACACTGCATCTCTTTCATGTGGGAGTGAAAAGGAGATATGGCTTGGTCTACATTCCTTTCTTTGTCTACGTTGGCAAACCATATTAAACTTGTCTCTGGTACCTACCTCATTTCAACCATGTCAACTAGATGGCGCTTTTTTAGGTTAAAATTAGTCCAAGTATTTTTGTGCATTAACCACTCTACCGGCAGCATCATCACTTACCACCATGTGAGAACACAGTCAAGGGTTAACGACATAGCATGTGCTTATTAATTATTACCCGACAAGCGACAATACGATTTTCGCTCGCGCCACATTAGGCAGAAACCATAGTTATAATAGCAGAAACTTCTAAACAACATCAGACCATGACCCACATAGATATTCATAATGGTTTCTTCACTCCCTATTCCTTACCTATTTATTACCTGATAGATAGAATGTTCCGAGGTAATTAGTTTTAAAATAAAATGTCGAAACTTCCTCCTCGAATCTTAAAATCAGATTTTTAGTAAAAATACTTACATTAATGTTTAAAATAGTTTATTTACATTATTTTCATAACATACGTACCCTAAATACATACAACATAATATTATGATATAAAACAATTAAATAGTCATAATAATTTTTAAGAACTTCATCTTCGTCTCGTACAACTATCATAAATGCGAAATTGTATCTGACTGTTACCTTCTCATTGTCACAGGTAACTCGTCCGCTTAACCAATTTTGATGAAATTCGTTAGAGATATCTTGCATCGGAGCCTAAAGTCCGGCCTCGTCCAGTTAAATATGAATGCCTGTTCACAACAACAATGCCTAAATTGTAGGGAACACATAAAAAATCCAAACCAAAAAAGCCAAAAATCAAACTAAGAAGAAGACTAATATTTGATAGTTTTGACTACGTGCTACCTAATGGACCTAGGTGTTCCCTGAAATTTACGCCATTCGGTGAAAACGGGCATAATAGGGTATTTGTCTACTATTCAAGTAAATTATTTTTTAATGATTATTAAAATTAGAGGATCTCCCAAAAGACGCCATATCCACGTCCCGTGAAAATTTTATGTTGTATAACCATTGTAAACAATCGATGAGTCAAAAAGTGCGTCGAACTTTAATGACGTCACATTTCAGAATTTCATATAAATTTGTATAAATCCCATACTTAGGACGTGTTTTGACGTTTGAAAAAAAGTTGCTGATTTGACTATTTGTCAAATACCCAATTCATGGAAAGTAAGCAGACACAGGAGTGGCCCGATACGTCGTTGGTCTGGATGATTTCTTTTCCCTATAGTCGACTTTCGGCAGATCAGCTACCTTGTTCTCTTTTCCTTTGCTTTGGGTATTTGCTGATGAAGACCTCGGCACTTCTGTAACAAGAACAGAATACTTGGTTAATAATTATTAGGTCTACTTGACTTCAATCAACAACTATTTGGTTGTGTAACTAACGACACAAGTGTCCCCACTCCCCAGGTTCATTAACATCGCGTTATCTATACTTCTATACTATAATATTATAAATGCGAAAGTTTGTATGGATGTTTGTTACTCAATCACGCCAGAACGGCTGAACGGATTTAGATGAAATTTGGCACAGAGATAGATTACAGTCTGGAATAACACATAAGCTACTTTTTTATCCCGGAGAATGAAAGAGTTCCCGTGGAAACCGAAAATCCTCAATCCACGCGGACGAAGTCTGTGTCGCTACGCAATTCGTACGCAGTTTGCTGTGATTTTATTGTGGGAGGTCCAGGGTTCGATTCTCGCCAGGGTCAAATTGGAAATCTATAATTTCCGATTTCTTTTCTGGTATGGTCTGGTGGCTAGTTACCATTCTGCCAGCAAAGACGTACCGCCAAGCGATTGAGCGTTCCGGTACGATGCCGTGTAGAAACGTGCCAGTTTAATATAACTGCCGTACCCCTAACAAGTTAGCCAGCTACCATCTCAGACTGCATCATCACTTACCGTCAGGTGAGATCGCAGTCAAGGGTTAATTTGAAGCGGAAAACTTATGATAAGGAATAGAACAATACCTTTTCTGTGTGTTTGGTTATCATCAGATGCTGGTTGGAGGTACTTCGGATCCAAACCCTTTTTAATTGGGATTGAAAGTTGCGGGCTTTCCTCAATACTTGATCTGGGGAACAAAAAGGACCTAAAGATGTTGCATCAATACTAAAATGATAACTGCGAAAGTGTGTCTGTCCGTCTAATTTTGATTTGGTGAAATTTGGTACAGTGACAGGTTGCATCCCAGGTAAGAACATAATATTATGTTACTTTCATGGGAATCAAAAAAACATATTCCACGCGGACGAAGTCGCGGGCATCAGCTAGTATTATAAATGTGAAAGTTTGGATGTGATAGAGTAAATTCACGCCGCAACGACTGAATCGATTTAGTTGAATGGAATGTAGATACCATCCAATGTAGATTGCCGTGTAGAAATCGAATAGGGGTATGGGTTAAATATAACTGCCACGCCCCTAACAGGTTAGCCCACTACCATTATCACTTAGGGGCCTAGGGCTAACTTGTAGTGGATGAAAAAAAAGTATATATCCTGAATTAACTGAACTGAAATTCCCGCAGAAATCAAAAACCTCAATCAACGTGAACGAAGTAGTTTTAAACAAAAATAGAAAGAATAAAAAACCGAGAATGTAATGAGGAATAACGTACAGTTTAGAAGTGGCATAGAAGTTTATAGTTTCATCGCTGTCTTGTGTTGAATCGTTTTGGACATTCCTCCCCAAGAAGTAAGGCGTGGAGCTGGTAGCAGACTGAAGACCTGTTCTGCATTTATTTTGGACATGCTGGTCATTGGAAGGTCCATTTTCATCCACTTTCTTATGGAGCCACTGGATAACTGAAAATAGTAATATATATCCGTATGTAGTAATTAATTAATATTGAAATTATAATAATTATAGATGCAAAAGTGTGTCTGTCTGTCTGCCTATCTGCTGGCATGAAGATGAATTTTGTGGGAACATTTTTATCCGGCATGATCTTAGTTCCCACGGTTGCACACCCTGAAGTTAGTGGGTCAACTTAAAAGTCTTGCAATAAAAGGCCTACCAACAAAATAAAAATAAATACATTTACTGTATGTTGATAACTATAATCAAGATATTTATTATTTGCTATCAAAAAGGATTACTTCTTGAGTGCGTACATAAGTACACACACAATTTTTTTTAAATTCACATATACATACTCGAAATTACGTTGTTACGTTCCCTCAAATATGGTCGAGCGAAGCAATGGCTGGATCATGCGTCATGCTCGTGAACGGGTGCCACCGGCGGGAATGGGGCTACTTTCTGTCTGCCCGTCTTTGACATGAATTGAATAAACAAATTTAAGAAATCCATTAAAAGTATGCTCCTGAAAAAAGCTTATTATACTGTTGAAGATTATGTAAATGATAGAGGAGCATGGATTTGATCGCTCCAGCAATGCTGGGGACAGCGGTTACTTATGTACACATTGATATAGGTAGTAATTGTAAATGAATTATTTAAAAAGAGCAACCACCGAGTTTCTTGCTGGTTCTTCTCGGTAGGAATGGCATTCCGAACCAGTGGTAGATTCACTTGACGATTCAAAAGTACTTGTAAAAGTTTATTTGAATAAAAAATATTTGATTTGATTTGATTTGAAATTTACACTAAACACGTACACATTTTACACTTCCTATAGTACTTACCCATATTGTTGTTCTTAATAGTTTCTTCGCGATCTCTGAGCGCCTGTTCGTTGCTTTCATACTTCTCTCTCAGAGACTCGAGCTCGCTCCTAAGCTTATCCATGCAATCTTTCGTTAAGCCTATTTCTGACTTCAGATCTTCTATCTCTTTTGTGTTGCGGTCTATCACTTTTTCTTGCTCTAAGGCTATAGCAGTCCTGCATAGCAACTAAAAAGAATTGTTCACATAATCACAGTTCAATATAAATCAATTTATTGCTGAATACAATGTTTTTTTTTTTCACAAAATGTTTGACGACCTCCGTGGCGCAGTGTTGAGCGCTGATGTCTTAACTTGCGGAGGCCCCTGGTTCCATCTCTGGCAGGGTCAATTTGGGAATTTACAATTTCTGAATTTTCTCTGGTCTAGCCCGGTGGGAGGCTTCGGCCGTGGCTAGTTACCACCCTACCGGCAAAGACGCCAAGCGATTTAGCGTTCCGGTACGATGCCGTGTAGAAACCGACTAAGGGTATGGTTTTAATATAACTACCATACCCATAACAGATTAACCCGCTGCCATCTAAGACTGCATCATCAATTACCATCAGGTGAGATAGCAGTCAAGAGCGAACGTGTAGTGAATTTAAGAAAAGGGAGCATCAGCTTGCCCTGCAACTTTCAGATATTCTTCTCTTGTGTTATTCGGCGCCATAGATTTATTATATTTACTACCGTTTCGGCATCCTGTAGTTCAATATAATTGACCCTATATGCATATGTAATATATGTACAGTACCCGGCAATAAATATTGCACATCGACCTTTGGAAAGAGACAATCGGTCTAGACTAGACTACCGATCGGTAGTGTGCGACAGAGATAACGCTATACGAAGCCGAAATAACCGATTGTCTCTTTCCAAAGGTCGATGTGCAATATTTATTGCCGGGTACTGTATATGTCACCGTAGGATTGTAATCTAACTAGCGAAATTGTAAACTGTCGACAGATTGTGAACCGTTCAATGTTCTGAGTGTCAATTTTTGAAATATTAATAGTTTATGTTTTCCTGTAGGTTAGGTTAGGGTTCGACATAAATGAATGAATGAATGAATGAATTTGAATGATCGAATGAATTTATTTATTTGTCCACATTACATACAAGTACTTATTGTAAGATTTCTAATATTTGCTACGATAATTTAATGTGGGGACTGGTGCTTGAGCTAAGCAAATGCCTGTGGTTCAAATAATCAGGTGTAGTAGGTTTTATCGGGTTAATATACCTAACAGATTATAATCTACCGAAAAATAATGCGTTAAATTGTAATCTGTCGACAGTTTACAATTTCGCTAGTTAGATTACAATCTAACGGTTTTTGCAATTTTACCGTGACATGTAAATGTAAATGTAATTCCGGGTGGTGTCACAGAGTACAGACAAAATTGTTACATTTGTATACTATGTTTTTGTCGAATAAATTGTTTTTTTTCTTTCTTTCTTAATACATTTGAAATTGCTTCATAGGCAAGCAAGCCAGTGAAAATCGACAATAAATGCTATTAGAGGCATGAAGGTTGATTCGGGATTCCCAATGAAGTATTTCTCATATCATAGCCCATTCGTATTGCCCAGTTATTTTGTACTAGATGATGCCCGCGACTTCGTCCGCGTGGATTTAGTTTTTATGATTCCCGCGGGAACTCTTAAATTTTTCCGGATAAAAAGTAGACTATGTCCTTCCCCGGGATACAACCTATCCCTGTACCAAAAAATTAATCAAAATTAGTTGAACGGATGGGCCGTGAAAGCGTAGCAGACAGACAGACACACTTTCGCATTTATAATAATATTAGTATGGATGATATCCCATTTGACACTTATACAAATGCGCATACGTATTTAGGGTCGATTCTTAATGAAGTCATTTCATAATGATGTAGTAGTAACCCCAAATTAGAATTTCGAACCTCCCATTTAGTTTAGTTTTTGCAATTGAATTAGTCAAACCTAAAAAATTTAGTGGGTATACCTTTTCTTTCATTTCAATGAGCTCATTACTTTGTTTAGATATAATTTGGTTTGCTTTCAGTAGCTGTTCGGTCGTAGAGTGGGCAGCTTCTGTGTTCTTATTTGCCAAGGATTCACTTAAAGTCAAACGTCTTTCGAGGGTTGTCTAAAATTAAAAAATAATATTGCTATGTTAGATAATCTAGCTATATTAATGTCCTTCCGACAGAATTTTTGCTACGGCGGCCTATCTCCAGAGATTAGCCATCTGCGCGGGAGATATTATAGTGCACAAGTGTGTTTCACAGGTGCACTCTCTGTTCCTTTACTCTGATAGTTGGGACGGAAAATCCGACACGACCGGAGGGATCAGGCGCAGGACCGACGGCTTTACGTGCTCTCCGAGGCACGGGGGTGAAACACCGCCAACTTCCTAACTCTGGGCTATCACTGAGAATTTATTGCCAGAAAAACCCATTAATCGTTATGACCCGGGACTCAAACCCCGGACCTCTATTATGAGGAGCTATATTAGCATCTATTTGGCTGTAGCATTGATAGTGACATTTTTAAGTGTTCTCTCGGGACATTTAAATTTTAAATCTTATTAATATTATAAATGCGAAAGTTTGGATGGATGGATGTATGGATGTTTGTTACTTAATCACGCGCCAACGGCTGAACGGATTTGGCTGAAATTTGGCAGTGATAGATAATAGTCTGGAATAGCACATAGGATATACTTTTTGTCCCGGAAAATTGAAGAGTTCCCGCGGGAACCATATTTAGCGACCAAGTCTCCGTATTTTATTACTGACAACAATTCTTCGAAGACTTTGGTCTTCAGGCACTGAGGAATTCAGAACCATAACGTATTAATAGGTAATTTTGTAATTTTGAAAACACAAACCTTTTCCATCTTGAGTGTCTGTATGTTATCATTTAACTCTTTTATGTTGTCTGAACTGTCTTTCACTGCCTAAAATAACAGCATGGATTAATAAATATCATTATAATATAAGGAAACTTAAATTTTCTACTAATTTTTTATATAACTTAAAACACAGGTTTTACTCAGGTGGAAAATATAAATCTTTTAGCTTGATTAGTAGCTTTTCTGTTACGCATAGATCTACATTATAGAGAAAACATGCAATACCTAAATTTTCTAGACTACCTGGATCCAACTGCGCATAAAAATAAAAGGCAGTTCATACATATTGTTCTGATCACGGGCAAGTAGTAGTAATTCTGAATTCTGTCATTTATAAGAACTAGTTGAAACTAAACAGTACCACTGTATTTAATAGTAATAGGAACTCAAGTGAAATGTAAAAAGACATTTGACGACCTCCGTGGCGCAGTGTGTAGCGATGTTGCCTTAACGTGCGGAGGTCGCGGGTTCGATCCCCGGCAGGGTCAATTTGGGAATTTATAATTTCTGCATTTTCACTGGTCTGGCCTGGTGGGAGGCTTCGGCCGTGGCTAGTTACCACCCTACCGGCAAAGACGTGCCGCCAAGCGATTTAGCGTTCCGGCACGATGCCGTGTAGAAACCGAAGGGGTATGGGTTTAATATAACTGCCATGCCCCTAACAGGTTAGCCCGCTACCATCTTAGACTGCAACATCACTTACCATCAGGTGAGATCGCAGTCAAGGGCTAGCTTGTAGTGGATTAAAAAAAAAAATCTAAACTTCTTAGTGGATTCAAAATCCAGTGTTCAGTCTATATTTTTTAACTGTTTCAAGATGAAGGCTTATACTAATATGTATGCTTACGAATTTGATCCAAGCCAGCTGGTATATGGAACTGTAAAAACTGATAAACAATTAAATTCATACCTTTTCTAAATAAGTACATTTTGAAGTCAGCTGATTAATTTGCTTTTCCTTCTCTGAAATTTCTCTTTCTATAGCTGCACTCTTAGCTTTCAAAGTTGCCACTTCTATATGAGTCTTTTGCACTTCTTTTTCTAATAAATTTGTTCTTTGTGCTTTATCACTAGAAATAATAAGGAATTAAGTGTGTATTGTGGCTAGAACACATAATATTCGTAATCCATTATTCCATACTATATTTTAAATTATTTTTATTATAATTTAACTTTCTCATCTCATATGACTGACTCTATTCCATGATAGACTTCAACAGAGAGAGAGAAAGCAAAATATTATTATCATATTATGCTGTAACTAAAAATGTATGCTTTTCGCAATTTTTCCTTTATTTGTGCTATAAGACGTTGCTTCGTACCAAATTTCAAGATTCTGAGTTCACGGGAAATACCCTGTAGGTTTTAATTCCCCTGCAAGTGTCAAAAATTTGCAGCATAAACGGCTGTATCTTTTGATTGCGTTGGCTTAGAAGTTTGATTTTTTCACAGCTCCAAGGGACAGTAGACCTGAGAATTTGATATGAATTTCAGCTTGATACCTCCATACGTTCCTGAGAAGAAGGGTCTTGACAGACAGACAGACGGACAACAAAATTATCCTATAAGAGTTCCCGGTTTGCGTTTTTCTCTTATAAGGTATGGAATTTTTTTTTACTTTACTTCCACCACCATACAATAAGTCAAACAATTGGTTATTTGACTACTATATGATACAAAAATAATAGTAGATACCTGATCTGGTATTCCAACTGTGAGATATTATCTCGTAACTGCTTATTATTATGCATCAATTCCTCAATCTCTTTATCTTTCTTACTCAAATTATCCTGAGATACAGCAAGCAGGTTATTGCAGTTTATTTCAGCACTTCTTTGTAATTGTAGTTTTTCCTGTGAACACATTTTAAGCACATAATCTATACTAATATTATAATTGCGAAAGTGTGTCTGTCTGCTATGCTTTCATGGTTCACCTGTTCAACCGATTTTGATGAAATTTGGTACAGGAGTAGGTTATGCATCCCGGGGCAGCCCATAGGCTACTTTTTATACAGGAAAATTAAAGAGTTCCCACAGGAATCAAAAAACTTTAATCATCATCATCTAGTAGCTGGTATAAGAAGGATTAATAATATCTTCTTGGTTGAATGTCCTATTGGGATGAAACCTTCCTATTGTGTAGCTGTTGTTTTAGGGACTTGCAGAAAGGTCAATTTCTTGAACTTGATGCTAGATTTCTTGAACTAATTGCTTGATGCTAGTGTCTATGGCATAGTCTAAAGACTGCATAGAGTCTATGCAGTCTAAAGACACAATTAAGAAGAAATTCGACGAACGGGCTTGCAAGTATTTAATTGTAAATTATTACCTGTGCTAAACGATCTTTTTCCATTTTTAAAGCATCTTGAAACTCCTTCTCATGCCTGAGTTTATCTTCTTCCATTTTGGACACAGTCAGTGTCAAGTCATGTATCTTTGCTTCCATCTTTAAGCATTTGTCATGCCACAACATTTCATTGCTTGATGCCTGACTTTTTAGAGCTGCCAACACCTTCTATTAAAATAAATTTGAATGGTATATAGTGGTACTAGCTGAAACTCTGATAATGTTAAGGTTTAGATATGCCACGTAAGTCATTCTGTTTTTAATACATATTGTGTTATAAACAGAATGACATTCATCATTGCCTGTGATTTCTTTTGGATGGATTTAGGTTTGGTCATGGGAAAAGTTGCAAATTTTCAACTTTGATGAAAATGGGAACATCTTTATCAAAGTTGCATGTTATGCTGAAGATGCTTATAAATGTGAAAGTGTGTTAGTTTGTCCTTTAATCACACTGAAAAAAGAGCAACGGTTTGAAGTGATTTTTGCATGAATATAGTTGAGGAGCTAGAGAGTGACATAGGTGAAGGTCTAAGACATTCAAAATGAAAAAAAATTGAAAATGATTTATTTCAATATACATTATTATATTGACGCATTTTAAATTGTTGGACTTAAGAGAATTATATTGTTGGACTTAAGGGAATTATGTTGGATATATTTATTAATAAAATTGATAAAAAATAACATAATTTAAGGCTGTACATGTATATTTTTGCACACTGCTACTAGCAGTAAATTGTGATTATGAAGCTGGAAAGATAAGGAGTTCCTGTGGGAATTCTTCCTTTCTTTCAATTAACAAAATGTATTCTATACATTCACAGGCATGGGCTAGTTTTGAATATACCTTTAATTCTCCAATAGTTTCTGCCATGTGCTGCTTCACATCACTATCGCAAGCAGGTCCAGTCTTCAAAGATAAGTGAATGAGACGTCTAAACTCATTGTGTTCCACTACTTCAAAGTTGTACTGGATTGGACTTATTTGGTGTACAATCAGAAACCTGCAAAAAAAATAGATATGCTACAAAAGAGAAGTCCACTGCCTCTGTTTAAATAAAAATAATGTTAGTTTTGGCCAATACAATGTAATTGGTTTCCATGTAAAATAAAAATAAAATGGACTTGAATATAAAGATAAATAAGTGGTGGTAAACATGAATTTTGCTAATGTTTTGTGAATTTAACTATTCTGTTTTAAACTCGCTTATAAGATTAACAAAATGTGTTATTAGCTTCTTGCTGACAACTAAAAATCTGACTCCAAAACTGCAGCCAAGTGCATTGCCTAAACATTTCTCTGAGGTGTCTTTGATAAGGCCTTCTAATTAAAACTACATAATACATACTAAAAGTCCAATTATTGTCTGGTATTTACACAGGTTCTAACTACTATGACTTATGCATATGTAAATATAACAAATAGGCTTTTTATCTTACATATTATTTGAAGCACATTGCTGTAACAGCCTAACCACTTGTGAAGGAAAATTGTCGAAGTCTATAAGAAGTCCTTGTTGCTTTTTCAGATCTTCGTAGTCGCATCGCGTCAAATTGATCCTGCATAAAAATGTCGGATCTTCATCGTCCGCTAAAGTGATCCTCTGTAAATTTCCATTTAAAAATAAATATTTTGTGTTTAGACTTTAGACTAAAGAACCAACTTATAAATAGTAAACTGCGAACCAAACTATCGTTTTCAAAGAGTTTATCCACTGATAACGTTAAATCTTTTTTAGATTCTTCAAAACCTCTCTTAAAAGTTATGAAATATTTTCCTTTGTGAAAAGTCTTGTAAACCATTTCTTTTACTAATGTAATTATTTCGTTGAATTTAAGTTTTTCAATGTATAGTGTTTGGTTTGGTTTTGATCAGAGTTTTGACTTTTGATTGATCTTGAACTCAGAAAACTGTCAGTTTTCTGGTCGGTGACTGTCAGAAAATATATTCCTTGGTCGGAATCTACTTCAGATCTTCTTTTTCTGGTCGGTGCTCAGAATATTACCAAATATTACTATACTCTTTGACTCAGAGATTGAAGTTGAACTCTTTGGTTGAACTGAAATATTTAAAAAAAAAACCTGTTTTATTCTCAGAAGGATCCAGAGCCGTTAAACCAGTTAAATAAAAACTTCTTCTTTTTCTGGTCGGTGATAAAAACAGCCTGTTTTATTTTAATTTTATTAACTGGTTTAACGGCTCTAGATTCTAGTCCTTCTGAATCTGAAGTTACAACTGAAAACCTGAAAACTGCTGCAAACATTAATGAGTAAGAATATATAGCACGAGTAGGCATTTGTATTTCATTTGTATGTATTTAATACCACAAGTGAGCGAAATGAGTATACACGCTAATGCCAAAGAGTGACAGCCCGAAAATCGCTTTTCTTGTCCTGCTCAGCGTATTACTTTTTTTTGTTGGACCTCTAAGCTATTAGCTAATAGAGGTCAAACAATCTTGTCCAAACAAACAAACTGTTTCCTTTTTGTTATTCGCCCATATTCGTACGAAATCGGAATTGGACAAAGTAGTAACTGTGCTCGTAGCTTACGAAAAAAGTGATTTAACTTATGGATGATGGAGTATTGCTGTGTTTTAGGCTGCAAAAGCCGAACTGAAAGTAAATACGAAAACATAATACGCAAGTTTTCAATTGACCTTATTTTAAACTGATTGTTACAGATAAAAACAGGTTATATTTGTAAAGACTCGCATGAATGCTACAAAGTATAGAAATAAAAAATAAATACTTAAATAACATTATGAAAATATCGCACTAAGACTGTCGCTATCGCATACTTATACGCTGACGCTCGGTCTATATCATTTTCTGTCTACGGCTAAAAATTAAAAAAAAAGCCAATGCATAGAGTAAGAATAAACGAAGGCTCTGTGTGGAGTGTGGGTGTCAGTGTCAAATCATCAAATGGCAGAGACAAGAACTGAAATCAAATCTTCTTTTTCTGGTCGGTGAATCAAATGGCAGAGACAAGTAACATATATCAAATGGTGTCAAAGATTATGTGTGTGTGCGTGTGACGTCAAACGTGAAGTTATGAATTTACGTGATTCATTCCGTATTCTATTTGATATTATAAAAAAATTGTTTAATTTGTGACCTTAAACGTAATATATGAAATAAAGTCTATAGGACACTAAACAACTACAGTGATGAATAGTCCAATAATAATAAAGGATGCCTGATGTGTGTGTTTCAACAAGGTGTTCTGTGTTTGTCGTCGACTGGAAGTGATAAAGCTCCAAAATGCCATTCGATTTTCTGTGCTGTGTAAAACCCGGTGTGGAAGACATAGTGGAGCTAGATTATGCCCACCATTCCCTAACCGATGTGCCAACGGAAGTGTTCGTGTACGAGAGAACCCTTGAAACCTTGCTATGCCAGAGCAATCGCATAACAGAGCTGCCGCGACAGCTCTTCATGTGTCATGGCTTGAAATACTTAGATCTTAGCGACAATGAGCTTCAGGCGATCCCCGCAGCCATATCATCATTGGTAAATCTGCAGCACTTGAACATCAGTAGAAACACCTTAGCCTCCATACCAGATAACATGAAAGCACTAAAGAATTTAATGTTCTTAGACCTTAGTGTGAATCCATTAGAAAAATTACCTGAAACAATCACTAACCTCATAGCTCTACAAGATTTATATCTTAATGACACATACCTTGAGTATCTTCCTGGGAATTTCGGCCGTTTAGCTAATTTACATATTCTTGAATTAAGAGATAACTACTTGATGATTTTACCTAAATCTCTGTCACGTTCCACTGAGCTTCTGAGGTTAGACATAGGACAAAATGAATTTCAACAGTTTCCTGAAGTTATTGGAAGATTTTTGAAGCTTAAGGAATTATGGATTGACAGCAATAGTTTTACATGTATTCCTGCAATAATAAAGCCTCTAGAAAACCTTAAACATTTAGAAGCTAGTAATAATTTGATTGAAGAGCTAGCTCCAGAAATTGGTTATTGTACAAGATTGGAAGATCTCACCTTGTCAATAAATAGTTTGACACAGCTCCCAGAAAGTATTGGACAACTTAGCAACTTGACAGCCCTCAAGTTGGATAATAACAGGCTGTATTGTATTCCAGAAAGTATAGGTCAATTAAAAAACTTAGAAGAACTAATGCTGATGTGTAATTACATAGATAAAATACCATCTTCAATTGGTCTTTTGAGAAAGCTAAAATATCTTAATGTTGATGAAAATCTGTTAAGAGTGATCCCACCAGAAATCGGTAGTTGTTCAAAACTCTCTGTCCTATCACTCCGCGCAAACAAACTGACTAAAGTTCCGCCAGAGATTGGACATTTGAGTTCTTTGAGAGTTCTAAACTTAGTGAGGAATTCATTGAGTTGTCTTCCCCAGTCCTTATTAAATTGTGATAATTTAGTTGCCCTCTGGCTGTCTGAAAATCAAAGCAAACCTTTAGTGCCTATGCATTCTGAAGTAGATCCTAATACTTATGAGCAAGTCCTTACTTGTTTTCTCTTTCCCCAAGTGCCTTTAACTCCCATTGAGATTAAATCAGAAAATGTGAAGCCAGAAAGTACAGAAGCACAGAGTGCACCTCGTCATATTAGTTTTGTTGATATGAAACCTGCCACAAAAACTATAGAAAAGCCAGGTCAGTTACGCAGAGCCCCTACTCCATATCCAAAAGAATTAAGAGCTATGGCAAAACATGTAAGAAACATTCATAAAGATGGTACACAGGATGTACCCCCGCCTATGCAAAATGCAGTTCATATAAAAGCTGCAAAAATAACTCCTACTCTGCAACAAAGATTTGCATCAGATAACAAAGTGGATAGTGGCAATACTTGTAATGACAACTCTGATGGGGTTCAAAATGACTCTATGACCACATCAGTTTATGATAATCTGCCTATAGAAAATGCATATGACAAACCTTTAGATCTTAATTATGAACAAGACAAATCATACAAGAGTGTGGATCATGCTCTTTATGTTGACAATAATACAGACGCTGAAGTGTACGAAAGTGAAAACCTGGACTCATGTGGGTTAGCACCACCACATTATACAGTTAAGCAGAATGAGAAATATTCACCAAGACAAGATATTAGATCTAACAATTCTGTGCCATCCAATAATTATAGAGGACACTCAATAGAGACTAAGAATTACCCTGCAAGTGATCACAGTTATCATAATTGCACTGAAGATGGTTATCAGATCCAGAGATTAAGTGTTAGCTCTCAAGAAAGACACCCCACCGAAGAAGCTTTACTATTGCCACAATTTAATGAAAATCCTTATGCTGTAAGGTGTAGGGTGGATAACGTACCACCTTTTGAGCCTGTTTATCCTAGAAAAGAAATGATATGCCATCCAGATGGAAAATATCATGGTGATGCATATGGAAGTGAAAGTTATCCCTGTGGTACAGAAAAAATATACGCACAGAGGAAATACGATGTTTTTAATTATCATCCTCATGCTGCACGAGATATACCAAGTCCAAGAGTCAGTACAGTAAGCCAAATAGTTAGTTCCACCACCATGCCAAATTTATGTAATTATAACAATATGTATGCTCCTGCTAATATGGATGCTCATCATTATACAGCTGCAATGCATCAAACATCATCTCCTAGTTGTAATCTTTACAATATGTCCACTGCAAGTCCAACATATATTCCTTCACAATCACCAGAGTTATACTCACCAACTGGCCACACTAATGCTACAAACCCTTATCGCATGACGAACACACCTCTAGTATCGGATGATGGCAGCTTTACTCATATACCTTCTATTCCTAGTCAAAATATGTATGATATTTATGATGCTATACCAGCCTCATCCAATACTCCAAGTGTGGTAAGTCATCGGCACAGCCCGAGTGGACTGTCAGAGACAACATATAGGAGGGGGCAGCCTCCTCCTTATCATATCGCAGCGCCATATACAAAACATGCTCAATATTTTAATGGTACTGGAGGATAATGGAAAGCTGGACAAAATATGAGTTTTTCAAAAGTGTTTAATATTATTACTTTTTGTACATAATTTGTCCTGTTGACAACTGTTCTCTGGATGTGCAATTTAAATGTGATATATCATAATATGTACTGTTGAACTTTAAGATAATTTTAAGGTGCTAAAGTGGATCATATAGGAATGTTTCCTAAAGGGTTCTGGGCTATAGGAAGAAGGTTCAGCAAAACAAGGAGCATTAAATATTATGAAATGCAAAAGATAATCTCGTAGGTACTGTAAAGTACAATTATGTAACAACTATGTTGTTTCATTTAGGTCTTGTTAATAAATGTCCAGAAATGTTTTCAACATCTTAATGAAGATAATATTTTTTTTAATTATGTAATAATTTAATATTAGTTATGTGATACAATTACTATATTCTGGACAGTTATTACTTAAATTATAAGGTAAAACAGAAATGTCTATGTATTGAAAAGTAACATATTTTTTTATTCTCTTTCATGAGTGTGATGATAAATTATTCTAAGATTGTTCTTACAAGTCTTATAATATTATTATTATAGATTTGTTATATTGAAATAGTTATTAATAATTGCTCTCTATTATTTTCAGTCTTTCAGTTTTTAGGTGCTGAAGTTCCTAAATGGATCAAAAATATTTCAATCAGCAGTAAAACTAGATATTTGTACTTAAGAAATATATTTTTTTTTGCTCTGCTCTGAGTTCCTACTTTGTATCTATTAAATATTTAGGTATTTTTAATATTATTTTTTGTATTTTGCTATTTTTTATGCCTACGAGTTACAACTGATTGATGACTGATGAGTCCACTCTCACTACTTTTTCAACTATTGCAATGAAAATATGTTATCATGTATTAAAATTTTCAGTTTAAGAATGTTATAGAATATTTATCTACTTAATAAAATAGTTATGACTTATGATAACTATGCATTTATAAACGGCTAAATGAGGGTCGATAATAGATAATAAATGAAATAATTATTATTGCAGAGGTTTTGAAATTTAAACAGATATGAGGGGCATTGTACTAGCATGAATATAATATTGCCATAATAATAATTAATGATTTTATTATTTAACAATTGTGTAATAGTATTAATTTTATTTCTTAGTATTATTTAAAGCTTTTGTATTATATTTATAAAAACTAATTTTTATTTTTATGATCGTCATAGAAAAAAATCGTTGGGCAGTTCATGTTTGTATTGTATTTTAAAATAGTACGTACGTCTACCCAATATAGATATGTACCTACCTTCATTAGCTACACAAAATATCTAATGGCTCTATACTAAAAGAGGAAACCAGTACCACTGTGTGCGCTTCTTGCCCGCGTACTTCTGCGTTTATCTATTTTATGCGTGTACGTTGCGCGTTGCGTTAATTCCGAATTTGAAATTTGCGGTGCGAATGTTCAGCGACCAAAGTGCCCTTAACATTATTTTTTATTGTTAAAATTAAGAGTGGATCCTAGTAGATCGCATTTTTCATTTAACATTTATGTCGACAGTCATTGCTATTGACCTTAATTAATATTTGCTATAAGCAAACTTTCGAATGTTAGATTAGTACTATAGCGAAAAACCTGTGAGTTTTGGTAAATTTTTTTAATAAGGTTCGGTTCGAACGCATTGCACAGCGTGCGTGCTATGATTCATACTCGTACACAATGAATTAGATCTCCGATAATTTCTGATTGTAAAAGTAGCGCTACGATCGATATATCGATCATTATAGGATAACTAGGTGTCATTTATATGTATCATAATAGTTAGTATGACAGTACATAGGCACAAAACTCTGTAGTCACAAGATGATTATCACAAATTAAAGGAGCGTCTTTCTTTATTCGTTAGTTGTATTCGGTAGGTATATTTTATGTTAGGCCGGCCATACACGGACTGCTTGAGCAGTTAGCCGGTGATCACCGTACACGGACCGCTCTTGCAGTCATAGTCAACAGCTTGAACCTACCATTGATAACTGCTGCCAACCGCTCGAAGCAGTCGCAACTGCTCGAGCGGTTTCATGTATGTGTGTACGTAGAAGACTCTCGTAAACGTGTACGTAGACTATGCAGTCGCAGCTTGAAGCTGTCCATCCTGACTTCTTCAAGCTGTCCGTGTATGGGCGGCCTTAAATGACTAAAGTACCTAAATACTAAAGAACAAAGTTATGGGTGTCTAGATATAAATCTAAAATTCAAATTCATTTTTCACATGCATTTTCATCCATTGTTTGTTAGGCTTAGAACTAAATCAAATATGATATAACCACTTATGCTCGGGGCCTCTTAAAGTCTAACGCCGATTAAATAGAAGTGCCGCTCGACCTATTCCGGGATTTTCCTCTCGACCTATTTCAAATATTAAATATATTTTTAAAAAGAAAAACCACTAACCACAAATTCACAACTGTGCTGTACGAACTTGAGGAAGACTTGTATAAAAGTATTTTCTGAGAATTTAGTGCAGTCAGCCCTATAAATAATAAATTGTAATATGGCATAGACAGTCATAAATTCAGGGATTAACCGTGTAT
Source organism: Erebia aethiops (assembly GCA_923060345.2). Taxonomy (NCBI): domain Eukaryota; kingdom Metazoa; phylum Arthropoda; class Insecta; order Lepidoptera; family Nymphalidae; genus Erebia; species Erebia aethiops. The sequence goes on along the minus strand of OV281083.1, from coordinate 8,814,074 downwards.
ATGCAATTTGTTAATAATTTTAATTTAGTTTATTCATAATTCAATTCTAAAGGTTGTTTGAAAAAATACAAATTTTCGGGAGAGATGCAGGATAGTATTACTTATTTAATATTATTTGGTATGGAGCTATGAAGTCTTACTTCGTTGAATATATTATACCTCTACAGTAAATCATTTGATACCATTTGCAATAATTTGACTTGGGGACCATGAAATTATAATAATAATGTTAATTTCTATTCTATTCTAATGTATTGTGAACAATGGAGCCTTCGCTTTTAATATAAGGTTGCTTCTTCTAAATGAAATAAGAAATATGATAAAAAAATACATACAAGCGCACAAAGATGAATGTTTATAGGTAATCCGCCTAGCACTGTGTCCGGAAAATTAAAATATATAAAATATAAGAGTCATTAAGATACCTAAAGCGTTACATAGCCATATTTTACTAATAACTATCTGAATAAGCAGTAAGCATATTAAATTATTTTTACCTATATTTGGATCTTTTCAATCGAGACTGTCAGAAATGTATCAGTTTGCATAATGGGATCGTCGCTTTTAATCCAAAGCGTATATATGTCACCGTAAGATTTCTATCCCGCTAGATTATAAACTGTCGAAAGATTGTGAACCGTTCAATGTTCTGAGTATTAATTTATGAAATATTTATTGTTTTTACGTTTTCTTGTGTCTTTCTTGTACAGTTCGCGCGCGAGTTGAATGCAGAGTAAATTTAAGTGTCACCATACATTTACTCTGCATTCAACTCGCGGGCGAACTATAGGTTAGGTTAGGGTTTGACATGAATATTCAGGTAGGTATATTACAATTTACCGAAAAATAGCGCGTTAAATTGTAAGCAGTATGTTACGGTTCACAATCTGTCGAAAGTTTATAATCTATCGAGATAAAAAACGTTATATTATAATCTAACGGTTTTTACAATCTTACGGTGACATATATATATATATGTGCTAATATCTTTACAAAATCTACTACAATTTGATATTATGAATATGGTAGGTACCAACTATCAACTTTTGAAATAATTTCATTTTTGGAAAGCTTAGATTAATATCTAAGCGTTTTTGATTAAAACATGGATAAAATATAAGTATTATTTTTTTAACTTTCAGTGTTACAATGCAACACTTTCTAAAGACTGAAAACCTGAAACATATCATTTAGCTGAAAGGTTACTATTTATTATACCTACTGCTTTTTTGCTACAGCTTCCAAGTATATTCTTTTGCATACCAAACTAATCTAACTCAAGCTGTCTTTCTCTAAACCTATAAACTTCGTCCATTTTTATCCGCCCATTTGTTAATGTTTACCTACTTTCTTTTAAACAATTTATTATTACGTTAATATATATATTTTCTAGGTGGAATATAATATATTACCTAGGTCATAAATTATTTTAACGTTGTCGGTTTATATACTTATTGGAAACTTTTTACGTTTCACTCCGACACCGGATCATCCTCTGGAGATGTTGACTCGACAATGCACGATTGTAAAGACAATACAATCGAGTCAACATCTGAGGATGCTCCGTATCGGAGCGAAACGATCGTTGAGAGTAATTTGGAAGATTTGTGTTGTGTGGAGTTGTGCGAATTGCTGGCTTATTGGGTGCATATCGTAAACTACGTTGTGCCGCATAGATTTGTCTGTATTGGCGGATTATAGCGAACTAAGCTTCCTGACAATTCCTTGATTATCATGGACTTCCAAAGTATTTCTTCCGCTTGCTTCTTTAAGTTAAGACGTTCATGTCTTAATTAAAATATTATAATCACAATTTTTGTTTGAACACTATACGTAAATAAGCTAATGTTAACATGTAATTTTTTTTTTTTTTTTTTTTTTTTTTTTTTTTTTTTTTTTTTTTTTTTCAGTGCTGCAACACGGCAATCTGCTATTATGTAAGCAATAAGCCGCTCTGTTGTGTGAAGACACTTCTGAGTGTGGCTTGAGTTTGAGCAAGTTGTCCAGTGACCCTTCGCTCATGTCGTGTTGTCTATCATCTTTAGTGGTCCAAGATGATGCTTTTTCTTTTAAGTCTGGAAAACTGCAAGCTGCCTGTTCCCGTGAGCTGTGAGGCTAGTTTATTTGCGTGGCTTGAGAGTCTGGTTTGATACCGCCTGCTGTTACACAAGATCTCTTGTTTTACTGTTTTCATCTGAAGGTCTTCATGGATGTATTTGTTACTTATGTACCATGGTATGTCAAGCATTTTCCTTAGCGTCTTACTTTGAAATCTTTCCAGTATTTCGATGTTACTGTTGCTGGCTGTGCCCCACAATTGGATTCCGTAAGTCCATACCGGCTTTAAGATAGCTTTGTATATAGTGATCTTGCTGTTTTGAGATAGCTGCGAGTGCCTTCCTATAAGCCAAGTAAGGTTTCTCACTTTGGTGTCTAGCTGCTTACGTTTTTTCCATATGTGTGTTCTCCATGTCAATCGTCTGTCCAGATGCATGCCTAGGTATTTTGCAGTTTCTGTCTGTGGTATTGTCTCATCATTAAGGATGACAGGTGGGCAAGTTTCTTTTCTTAGGGTAAATGTGACATGAGCTGATTTGCTCTGGTTGGGTCTTATTCTCCACGAGTTAAACCATTCTTCCACATCCGAGAGATGGTTTTGCAGGTTCGCGGTCGCTGTTTTTGGGTCGGAATGAACTGACAATAACGCAGTGTCGTCGGCATATGTAGCTATGGTGGTGTTGGCATTTTCAGGCAGATCAGCCGAAAAAATCAGGTACAGTATTGGGCCCAGACAGTCAGCTGTCAACTGTCAAACTGTGAATACTTTAAATCGCTTGTGCTAGAGAAATAAACTAAATTAAAAAGTATTTGTGGACAAAAACAATGAAAAAGTGAATTAGTGCAAAGAATAACCTTGATTTATCGGCCAATAACTGTTATAGCACGCCTAACATAAAAACTTACCGTGATAAATACGTAACAAAATCCGGCAGTTAACGGAACTTCAAAAATTCGAAATAAGGTGAACTTTGCGACTATAGAAGTGTTTGCACCCGATTAATTCGGTGAAAAGTGTAATAGAACTACGCGTTACTAATATTAAGTACAAACTACAATAATTAGGACTTTAAAAACAAAGACCATCTATTACGAGTGCACCCAGTATTACAAACTTTCTCACATTTAGTATCAAGTTCAAGTGTCAAAAAGTGCTTAAACTCATAATTTATCAGATTCTATCAAATTATAAAGATATATTATCATCCTAAAAACAACATAACCATTGTAAACCGTTGCGAAATTTAAAATATTGAGGTTATCTGAGTGACTAATAATACAACATCAACTGACACTTGTCACTGTCAGTGCCACTGCCATTAAACTATAAACAATCAATTCTAGCTAGGGTTGCTAACACAAAAAACCCCAATAACGTTCCGTTCCACTCACAGAAATGGAGTCACAGTTACAAAACTTATTTGATAAACTTAAATTAGAAATGCAGCAGCAAACTAAAGAAATAACAAAAACCGTTATGGAAAAAATGGATGAACAACTTAAGCCGATTGTGGAAGAAAATAAGAGATTGAAACAATCTTTGGAAATATTAGAAAATAGAATGGAAAATCAAAGAAAGGCTAATAACTTAATTGTTTTTGGCTTGGAAGAAAATGAAAAGTCTAATGCAGAACTAATAAAAAAAATAACAGAAGAATTAAAAAGCTCAGTCATTGACCTAGATACCCGTGACATTAACCAGGCAAAACGAGTCGGAAAAAGAGTGGAAAACCAAGGTAAACCAAGACCGGTGGTAATCTCAATGGTCAATAACTGGAAAAAATATGAGATCCTCAAGAATAAGAATAAAAATAGTAAATTATACATAACAGAAGACTACCCTAAAAAAGTATTGGAAATAAGACGCTCACTTCAAAATAAACTTAAAGAAGAAAGAGAAAAAGGGAACTACGCAGTAATCAAATACGACAAACTAGTAATCAAAGAAAAGGGTTGTTTTATTAAAAGGAAGAGGACATCGTCTACTCCAGACAAATGCTCTTCCGAAATGCCTGTTGAAGACAAGAAAACTGACAAACCTTCATCAAAAGTCAATAGAATGAATGCTTTCGACTTCATGAGGACCAGATCCAATTCTATCACAATCGACAAACCTAATAAACAATAGCAATTAATTAACCATAATAATAAATCAACATTAAAAACAAGTAAGAACAACAACACCCATCTAACCCCAAGACGGCTGGTCACCGCGGGGTTATCTAATGACCAATGCCCCCCTTCTATAATCCAAAAAGAAAAAACTACCGTTAACACACCACGTTCTAAGGAAAATAATAATAAATTACACATAGGAACATTCAATGTGAGAACATTAAAAACACAAGATAGGCTAACAGAGCTATTGGAAGCGATTACGCATATAAAATGCGATGTATTAGGACTGAGTGAAATAAGAAGAAAAGGAGAAGAAATTATTGAACTCAATGAACACATATTCTATTACTATGGGAAAGATACCAAGCAGAATGGAATAGGTTTTCTTATTAACTCAAAATGGAAGAATCAGATAGTGGAATTCAGAGCATTCTCAGATAGAATCGGATTACTAAAACTAAAATTCTCAAAACAACAAACAATGGCCATTCTACAAGTATACATGCCTACAAGTGACCATACCGATGAAGAAATAACCAACACATATGACCAACTTTCCAGTATTTTAGAAAACATAGATAGCAAAACAATCATAATACAAGGAGACTTCAATAGCAAGATTGGTAAACGACAATTTGAGGAAGAATCCAGACATATTGGAAATCATGGCTATGGTAACAGAAATGCTAGAGGCCAAATGTTGTTAAGTTTTTGTAGAACGAACAACTTGAAAATAATGAACACATTTTATAAAAAACGTAATAACAGGAAATGGACATGGCTATCACCAGACTCAAAAACCAAAAATGAAATAGATTTCTTCCTATGCAAGACATCCAACATATTCCAAAATGTAGACGTAGTAAACAATATAAAATTCTTCTCGGACCACAGATTACTACGAGCCACAATATTTACCGAAAACCTAACAAAAAGGAAAATACCTAAACCAAGAACAAAACCACATAGTGAGGTAGATCAAAAAGAATATTGTAAGAAACTAGAAAATTTAATACAAAACATCCCTCACGAGATAAAGGGAAACGTACAAAAATATTACACAGAAATAGAAGAATGCATTAAAAAAGCAGAAGAAAGTGATATACCACAGCCAGATTCCAAAATTAATAAATTCTCAAATAAAACAAGGACTTTAATAGAACAAAGAGCTACTCTAGGTAGGAAGTCCAACAAAACACAAGAAGACAAACTAGAACTGAAGAAAACAAACAAAAAGGTTAAAAGACTTATAAGAAAAGAAAAGAGACAGACATCAACAGCTGTCATAATAGACACATTACAAAGATCGGGATCAACTAAATTAATTCAACAGACTCTAGAAAGAGATAGGAAATGGATTACTGGACTAGAAAAAACAACAGGAGAAGATGTAAAATCAAGAGACAAAATACTTGAGCTAGCCACCAAATTCTACAAAAGCTTATATACAAGCACGATTAAAGATGCAAAAGAATATTCAGAATCAGATAACAACTGCAACACCAATGAAGACGATATACCAAAAATTATTACAAGAGAAGTTGAAACCGCATTGAATGGACTAAACATACATAAAGCTTCGGGGCCAGACAAAATCAGTGCTCGGAGCCTCAAAATGGGAAAAAGCATTCTTGCAAAGGTCTTGACCGATCTTTTTAATAAAATCCTAGATAATGAAGAACTACCCGCTCAGTGGAACAAATCTGAAATATCTTTAATCCACAAAAAAGGATGTTACAAAGACATTAACAACTACAGACCCATAAGTATGATTTCTAACTTATACAAAATATTCGCAAAAATTATAACAAAAAGAATAAATTATTATCTAGATATACAACAGCCAGAAGAACAGGCGGGATTTCGTAGTAGTTACTCGGTATGTGATCATTTGCAAAGTGTTCAGCAAATAGTTGAGAAGGCTAACGAATATAATATGGAAATTTATATAGCATTCATAGATTTTAACAAAGCGTTCGACTCCATCGAACACAAGTCGTTATGGAATGCTTTGGCAAATGACGGAGTACCCAACAAATACATCAAAATAATTAAAAAAATCTATGAAAACAGCAAAGCTTTAGTGAAACTGGAAACTAAGGGAGTGGAATTCAAAATAGGAAGAGGTGTCAAACAAGGGGATCCCATGTCTCCTAAACTTTTCAACTCAGTTCTACAGAATATATTTTTAGAACTTAAGAAGAAATGGGAAAATTTTGGTATTAATATAAATGGACAAAATGTAACTAATCTAAGATTCGCGGATGATATAGTCCTTTTTTCAAAAAATCCGCAAGAACTGAAAACAATGATACAGGATCTACAAAAGGAAAGCGGAAAAGTAGGCTTGTCAATGAATATGTCTAAAACAAAACTTATGAAAAATAATGCAAATATCCTTAACATTTCCATAGGAAATCATAATTTAGAAGTGGTTGACAAATATACTTACCTTGGCCAAACTATCGCCTTTAAGGATTGGCAAGAAGAAGAGATAGAAAAAAGAATACAACGAAGTTGGAATAAATATTGGGCTCTTAAACATATATTTAAAAATAAAGACATACCAAACAATTTAAAAGCTAGAACATTCAACAGTTGCATAATACCGACACTCACATATGGTTGTCAAACGTGGGCACTCAGTAAGAACCAAGTTAAAAAACTAAAAGTAGCGCAGAGGAACATGGAAAGAAATTTATTAAAAATTAGATTAATTAACAAAGTTCCAAAACAGGAAATACGACAAAGGAGTAAACTAAAAGACGTAATGAGGACAGCAAAAACTGGAAAATGGAACTGGGCGGGACATGTGGCAAGGGCAGGGAATGGAAAATGGAGCAAAAATCTAACAACTTGGTTACCAAGATACTTAACAAGGAAAAAAGGAAGACCTGTTACCAGATGGAGGGACGAGATAGATGCATTTGGAGGAAAACTCTGGTTCCGCACAGCCCAAAATAAGAAGGAGTGGAAGGAGAAGGGGGAGGCCTTTGCCCAGCAGTGGGATGATATATAACTCATAATAATAATAATAAAGTACCAATTAAAGAAAACTAAGTATTATAGGCTTATATAATAATAATAATAATTGGGCCCAGAATGCTTCCTTGTGGAACTCCTGATAAGATCTCATATAGCCCTGAGCATTCATCGTTGAACCTGACTTCAAAGCACCTTTGGTTCAGATATGATCTCAATATGTTGAAAAAGGAGTGAGGTAAGGTTTTTTTCACTTTGTATAGCAATCCCTCGTGCCATACCTTGTCAAATGCTTGACTTATGTCGAGGAACACGGCTGAGCAATATTTTTTGTTCTCTATGGTGCGACTTATGATGTCGGTGAGTCGGTGCACTTGTTCTATCGTACCGTGACCTTCCCTGAACCCGAACTGATGCTTAGGGATGCACTCTGAGAGGTGTGGCTTTATTCTGCTCAGAAGAATTTTTTCAAGCAGCTTTGATAATATGGGAAGAAGACTAATGGGCCTGTACGACGCAGTTTCGTTAGGTGGTTTACCTGGTTTGGGGATCATTACAACCTGCGCAATTTTAAATTGGCTTGGGAAGTATTCTAACCTGAGACAAGCATTAAATACAGCAGTTAAAAACAATATGCTTTTCTTAGGAATATGTTTGAGAATGGTAGCGTCTACGAGATCGTAGCCAGGGCACTTTCCTTCCTGAAGGTCTTTTATTTCTTTTGTTAGTTCCTGTGGGGTGACACATTTCAAAGGTAGACACATTTGCAAGGGTGAGTCCAGATAGGTCCTTACTTTACTGTCATGTTCGTTTTTTGTACTAGGGAGTGGTTGGAATACTTTACTCAGGTGTTCTGCAAATACAGTAGCTTTTTCTTTGTCTGACCTAGCCCAGTCATTATTAAGTTTTTTTATGGGTGGTATGTGACTTTTTGGCCTTTTCATTTTTGCTGTAGCTTTCCATAAGGAGTAGTCTGTGTCCTTCGTTGGTGTAAGTCTCGACAGGTAATTTTGGAGGTTAGAATTTTGCATATTGTTTATTAAAGTAGTTAATTCTTTGGAAGCTCTGTTGAATTCATTCTTGTCTGATGGATATCCAGTGTTATGCCATGTTTTCCGTAGCCTTCGTCGTTCGTGTACTTTGTCTTTTATAAGCTTTGGATAACAATGTGGTTTCAAATACCTATTTTTACTGGGGGGTGTTGAGTCCTGAAGTATGCTGTGAACCAGTTTGTAGAACGTTTCTATTGCCAATTCAATCTGTTCTGGTGATTTCAATGGGATTTTAAGATCAGTTTCTTTATCTAGTAGGTTCCGAAACAGTTCCCAATCAGTGCTTTTATTGTAAATTCTGTTTGGGACATCAACTTGGACTACTCTACTGTTTATATTTAATATTACTGGTGTATGGTCCGAGTTTAAGTCAATGCATGATTCAACACTCATATTGCAATGGTTTACATTTTTGATTATGTAAAAATCTAGTAAGTCAGGTGTTTTGTTCCTATCTGTAGGCCAGTAGGTCGGTTCGCCTTGAGATGCATGTTGTAGGTTTAAATTGTTCATTGCATTTTGTAGTTGCCTGCCTCTGGGGCTAGTTAGTCTTGATCCCCAGTTTGTGTGTTTTGCATTCCAGTCGCCTCCAGATATGAATCTAGGGCCCAGCAGCAAGAAGTACTCTTTAAAATCATTCGACTTAGTTGTATGTCGTGGTGGACAGTACACGGCTGAAAGCGTGGTTTCTATTTTGTTGTCTATTATTTTTATGGAAGTGGCTTGAATTTTTTCAGTACAGGTTGGCTGGATGAGGTAATGCTTTATGTTCTTCTTAATAATTACGGCAGTTCCTCCATGGGTGTTACCTGATGGGTGGTTTGTTGTATAGACATTGTAGTTTTTTATTTCTAAGTATGATTTTTCTGTAAACCTAGTTTCAGAGATTAATGCAACGTCTATTCGTTCACTGCTTAGGAATATTTCCAAGTCTAATTGTCGTTCTTTAAGACCGTTGGCATTCCATGTTACTATCCTTAAGTTTGTATTAATCATTTTTGTGTTACAATCGTTGAAATAAGCTGGACCATCCTATCCATCATTTTATCTATCATGTTACTCATGATTAGCTGGAATTTGTTGAGCATGATTTCCATCATCTCACTCATGCTGTTTGGTTCTACTGTGTGTCCAGTTGACCTTGTGCTGTGTTGAGTTTTTGTAGCGTCAGCGTATGATCTGTTTGTTGTGTGGTTCTGTGTATTAAACGTTTTTGGCTCGTTTTCCTTGTTATTTGCAGGTTTACTTTGTGGAGGTATGTTGTTTTTTTGCTTAAGTCCTGGTTTTAGAATCTTTTCTTTATACTGTTTGTACTTGTTACAGCCTTTATAGCTAGCTGGATGTTTTTCGGAGCAGTTAACACACGTTGCCTCAGTTTCTGGGCTCTTAATACAGGAGGACGTAGGATGATCTCCAGCGCATTTAACGCATCTGTATGGTCGGAAGCACTGGTTTTTAGTATGACCAAATCTCTGACACCGTTTGCATTGGATTACTTCTTTTTTTTTGTAAGGGGCTTCAAATGATACCTTCGTGTAATTGAGTTTTTTGATATCAAATATGTTTTTATTGTTAAATTTTGGTTCCAGATCTACATAGAATATAGGTAATGGTGCCTTTGTTGCCCTGTGTTTAACGTTAATTATTTGTCTAGTGTCATGTCCGAGTTCTTTAAGTTCTGTTTTTATTATTTCAGTGTCTTCTGATGCATGTAAGCCTCTTAAAACTACTCTGTAAGCTCGTTCACTTTTTAGTTTGTAGGTGTAATGATTTATATTTCTAGCTATAAGATTTTCTCTGATAGTTTTGTAAGTTTCTATGTCTTTGGGCATTAATTTTACAATATGTCCAGTTTTTAGCGTAGTCATAACGTACATATTGTTGCCGATGAATTTAGATAGTTCTTCTCGGAGAGTGGTTATTTCAATTACTCCAGTAATAAAAATAGGCTCTGGTTTTGGGATGTATTCTTTTACAACCTCTTCCTCATCATTATCACTTTCGAGTATGTCATACCTATTTTGTGTGGGGACTTGGAAGGTAGTTTTCTTGGTGTTTTCATTCATTTTGGGGCTAGTCGCTTTCCTTTTTCTGTTTTTAGGAACCTTGTCCATTTGCCATTCATCCTTTGCGCTTTCTTCTTGTTGCGTGTGTCTTTCCTGGGTGAGGTTTACATCGCATGGGGTTCCACTGACTGAGCTGTTTTGTTGTCTTGTTTTTTCCTTGTTAATAAACATGCTTTTGTGAAAAGTTTGTTGTATCATAGGTTTATTCCTGTGTGTGTCTCGAACGAATGAAGATGATGGGTTGCCACCTTCAGCCAGGCTGAGAGTGACATCTCCGAGAGATGATGATCTTTCTCTGTTCAAGAGGCCAGTTGTAGATGATGTTGTGGGATTATTAAGCACTCGCTGCTTTACTGTTCTGCTTGCGTGCTGAGAATTGTTTAGTACATGTAATGCAGGTAAAGAATATAGTGCAAATTAGTTTAAGAGCAATCGTGACTACGTATTACAAGGACGGGGTTTTTGTATCTCTCATTTTTAATTACATACAGTCTGCGGCCACCATACTGTAAAAACAGTTCGCTCTTGTCTTTATCCATCTTTATGTTTCTATAATTAATAGTATGCTAATTACCTAAACCAAGTACGTAATAAATAAATACCTACTAAGTAAATCTAAATCATAATAATGGTACCTACCTATGGATTTACTTAATTGATCGTTTACATCACAATATCACGACAAATTAATTATTATTGCTTTATATTTATTATTTTTTAACCCCTACATAGGGTGTACCGTTAAAAGATAACTTAATTATTTTTGTTAGGGTTTGACCTAGCAACTATGCAGATAGCATCGCATAATCTTCTTTGGCCTTACACATCAAGTGCCACAAAAATCTACCTCCAACGTTTATGCGAAAGCCAAATCTTTGATTAATGATTTAACTTGGAAGTATCTGTTCATTCCGTTTTTTTTTATAAAAAAATATAATACAAGCACTATTGGTCACTACATGGCACTACATGGTCGGCATGCAAGTTCCAACTCAATCGGACGAGGTGTGCACGCAAACAAGACGAACACCTAAACAAACTTTTTGCATAAACATATAGTTTTAATGTATAAAGAAAATAAATAATTTTATTTTTTTAATATTTTTAATTATTGACGAATTATCCATAAAAATAAAGTACCTATTCGTTAGGGCAGGGCCCGAATGTTTGAGATTTGAGTCTGCAATTTTCTGCTCTTATATTATCCTTATCATCTTATCCCTTTGATCACGTACTTACTTACCTAGTAAATATTAATTTTACTAAGTAACTACAGACATTAAATAAAAATTCAAAATTCAAAAATTCAAAAATTCAAAATTCTTTATTTGCAGAAACATTTTTTACATTGAGATGTTATTTGTTAGTTTCCTGTATAAATGTTTCACCTTATAATCAGGCATGCAAAATTACCTATTTTGTTTATAAAATTATTTGAAATTTAAGAATTCATCTATTGTGTAGAAGCACCTTTCTGTAAGCCACCTTTTAAGTCTTGACTTAAATAGATTGAATCTGAGTTCTCTAATTGATTTTGGAATTTTATTGTACACTATAATAGATTTTACTGCACAGTTTCTTACTAAAATATGTTAATAGAAATCCCGAAAAATATGATTGTTAATAGAAATCCCGATTTGATTTATCAATTATTTATTCAAAGAATTTACGTACCACAAAAAACGTAAAGGAATCTTTTAGATAGGTGTTTATAGAAGGGATGTTTCAAACACATGCTCTAACAAATCGATTTAATATTAGGTATGTCAATTGAAAATGCACCTACCTACCTACAGACTACAGTCTAATTTGTAAATAACTCAGGCCAACAATTTCACAATTTTATATCTAGATAATATAGTAGTTTCTCGTTACCGGAACAATTTAGAGTTCAGATTAGCGAAAGATAAACAATTACATATTAGTTTAAATATAAATCAAATTAGGTAGCTCAAGAAAAGGTCACTACTTGATGAATAGCTTCGATCGCAGTCGCCTTCACTTAAAAACAAAAAGACATCACTTGTCTAAGAGTTAAAAATAGAAATGTTTACTTATGCATCTTTCCAAACGCTAGTATGAAGTAGTGTAATATAATAATATAATAAATAATTTACAAGTATATTCTACTATCTATTTGTAAAGTGATGGGGCCCTAAGAAGCATTTGTCAGGAAGCGGCCTAAATCCCAGCACCACTATCAATATTATAGATCTTATGCATTAAAAAAATCAATGGATTGTCACAAAATATAAAAAGTATAATTTCTTAGCTAGCCTACATATTTATAATTATTTGTGTAAAATGTAATATATTTGTTTATGTTTGTACTTAGATACATGATTAAAACAGTGACTAGCGTAGAATAACATTAAACTTGTTTGAAATTTTATAACTATTGTTTTCTTGAGCTCCACAAGCACACTCTAAATAATCGAAACATGACGTAGGTACATACATAATGCGAAAGTGTACAGTGTTACCTTTTCTTGTTTGGTACGGATCTTTCCTCATTGATAGGGATCTTTAATAGGGAAAAGTGGAATAAACCAGTCCTGGCTCCTGATCTGGTCACTCATGTACTCACATGAAGCCTAAAGATTTCTGCAGGAACTGCAGGAGACCTAACTATTGCCTGCTCTGAGCTCTGCAGCCCTATTTTTTTGATTTTCCAGCCTGATTTTCTTTACAAAATAACATTTTGTAAAGAAAATCAGCCAATCGCAACAATTGATACTGTAATAATGATTGATGCAGGTTTCACACCTCGTAGCTTAAGTTTTAAGATACCGTTACCCATTATCACCATCATGCTTTTTAAGTACCTACTTATGTAATTTTTAGACGAAAATAAGTGTACCTACAGTGTACCTATATTTAATAAATAAATGACTAATGACTAATGACATATCTAATTATTAATTAGGCTCCAGAGCTTTCAAGATCTATGTCTCGTATCCGCATCAGTAGTATTATTTTAAAATGTCGATTTACATCATTGATGTAGAATTTTTTTAGTACCATTTACATGACAGTATCTTGACGTCTATATTTTAAAAAAGCGTCGACAATATTAAAAAATAATATAGTAGTAAGCCCCCAGTTGGCGACATGCTACACGCACTGTTCGGATTTTAAATTTATTTCAGGCACTAACTATGGCACTACGCATGGTACTTAGGACGAAGCTTTCCGAACGAATTTCGGAGTGAGAGAGAGATTCGGCAGCTGACCTATTTCTTGAAATTGGACCTGCCTTACTATCTACTGAAAGTTATAATAGAGCCTCTGAAAGCCCTTCAAAAGCAGGTACCTAGGTATTTTATCAAGTCATTAGACTAAAGATTTAGGTCACAGTAGACTTCAATAGGTAGCCTACTTAGGATAAGCGCGACTCGGTTGCATAAATATTCAAACAAACCGTCGCGTCGCGTCGTTTCGCTTAGGTACTAATTACTTTCAGGCAAAGTAGTTCCGTTCGGTATAAATTAATTTGCTGTAACTACTCACAGTAGTAGTCTTTGGTCTCAAACGTCTTCGATGAAGCAAATTTAGCGATCACATGTTTTCAACGACTTCAATAGGTACATAGGGTAGGTACATGTACCTACTGGCCATAGTACCTAGAAAAAAAGGTGACCCATTAAAATCTAGATGATGTCCGCGAATTCGTCTGGGATTTTACAAATAGGTTTTTAAAACTCCCGTTTGATTTGGGATGGATAAAAGTAATTCATCGATTTTCCAGGATAAAAGAAGCCTGTGCCCGTCTACTGGATGCGAGCTGCTCTGTTTTCTGTAGCAAATATTTCCTGTTTCTTTTTCAGTTTAACCGGGCAATTAAACATACTTAATTGTAGAAACGGCTTCACCGATTTTGGCGGTACCTACTTGAAGTGGGCGTGAAGAGCAAGTGAGAGTAGGATCAGACTGCCTCGTGGGTCTAGCGGTTAGCATGTTCGACTGCGGTTAACGAGGTCCCGGGTTCGAATCCTGGGTCGAACCATACTTAAGTATTGGGTTTTTTTGACAAGAAATTCTCAGTAGGTACCTACTAGCTCGGAGCTAGGATTAGGAAGTTGGCGGTGTTTCACCCCCGTGCCTCAGAGAGCCCGTAAGGCCGTCGGTCCTGCGCTTGATCTCTCTTTGGTCGGATTTCCGTCCCATCGGTCTATGAGCGTAAAGGAACAGAGAGTGCACCTGTATTTGCGCACACACTAGTGCACTATAATATCTATATATCACCGTAAGATTGTAAAAACCGTTAGATTGTAATCTAACGTTTTTTATCTCGATAGATTGTAAACTGTCGACAGATTGTGAACCGTACATACGTTTACAATTTAACGCATTATTTTTCGGTAAACTGTAACCTATTAGGTAGGTATATTAACCCGATAGAACCTAGTGTGGGCACTACCTTACTAATATTCATGTCAAACCCTAACCTAACCTATAGTACGCGCGCGAGTTGAATGCAGAGAAAATGTATGGTGACACATACATTTACTCTGCATTCAACTCGCGCGCGATCTGTACAAGAAAGAGACAAGAAAACGTATAAATACAATAAGTAGGTAAATATTTCATAAATTAATAGGTACCTACTCAAAACATTGAACGGTTCACAATCTTTCAACAGTTTACAATCTCGCGGGATAGAAACCGTTAGATTATAATCTAACGGTTTTTACAATCTTACGGTGACATATATATCCCGCCGCCGTGGCCGAAATTCGGTCAGGATTAGGAGAGGGTATTAATTATCAGAGAAAAAGGTTTTTTTGTATCCACGCAGTTAGTCGCTAGTTAAAGCTAGATGCTGTGCATGCCTCTCTTCATTAAATGTAGGTAACTACTTACCTACTCAGGCAAACATAATATAAAATCCCTGAAGTATTTTCAGAATGCATTACCCACATACATTACAACGTTGGTAAATAATGTTTTCATTATCCCTGAAAAATCGATCGGATGCGCGCGCCGACTTTTCCAGCGCGTAGGTAGGTACCTATCTCTGGGACATCGCAAATATCGCCAGCTGGCCACATAATATTAAAGAGGTAATGCGTTTGTAGATAAAAGTACAATTTAATTAATACGTAGGTTAAATTAAGTGCTTGGTATTATTTTGCAGTGACTGTGTTATATTATGCAATATCTTTTTCAACATAATATGTGTCCCTAGCTTACCTACCAATTCAAATCAAATATTTTTTATTTAAGTAAACTTTTAACAAGTGCTTTTGAATAGTCGAGTGAATCTACCAGTTTCGGAATGCCGCCCTACCGAGAAGAACCAGCAAGAAACTCGGTGGTTGCTCTTTGGAAAAAAAGCAGCATGTCTTTGGCAGATACAACATGTCTTTTGCAAGTAACCGAGAGAGACATATGTAACCTACTTAGTGATGAGTGTTTTAAAATAACTGTAATTGTTTTTAGCCATCATGCCAGGAGCAAGGCATAAAATCCTTGGGCATGTCCTTTCAGGATTTTGCCACAAAATGAACAGACGTAAGCCTATTTATGGTGACTCCTTGGATACTCCGCTCAACCGCTGCCTTACCACTTTTGATATAACTTTACTTGGTAAGTTACCTATTCGATAATAATTATAATGTGCTCCGGCAAGACTTGAATACTTCGCTAAGGCAAAAAAAATGTTTCTGCGTGAATTATTATTTACCTACTTAGGTAGGTACTTTATCTTATTGGAATTGGGAACTTCATATAATTAAACTAAATTTTGTTAAGTATTCTAATAATGACACTTTTAACCCTCTAAAATTTTTCCTCCGTCTATCCTAAAAAACATACCATGATTCTCATGTGTGGAATATTTTTAGGTGTGGGTCATATGGTCGGAGCTGGTATTTACGTTCTTACGGGGACTGTGGCGCACTGCATGGCTGGCCCAGCGACTGCTCTCAGTTTCTTACTTGCCGGAATCACATCTACTCTAGCTGCACTCTGTTATGCTGAATTTGGTACGAGAATACCGAGGGCTGGAAGCGCATATGCGTACACATACGTCAGCATTGGAGAGTTTTGGGCTTTTATTATCGGTTGGAATATCGTACTGGAGTACATGATAGGTAAGGGTTTAAAAGTCTTCTAAAAAGAACATAGTCTTAAGAACACTGGAAAAGGATTTTCTAATAAGGTAAATTTTCATTCCAGGAGCAGCTTCTGTTGCAAGAGCATGGTCAGGATACTTAGACGCTATGTTAGACGGCGCAATTAGTAATGCTACAATATCTGTCACTGGAGAACTACACGAAACTCTTCTAAGTAAATACCCTGACATTCTAGCGTTCCTTATATGCATCGTGGCCTCATTAATTTTGGCCGTGGGTGTTAAGACTTCCGCCTATATCAATAATGGCCTTACGATTCTTAATCTTACGGTAATCTCCTTAGTAATTTTCTTAGGCTTTTATTATGCTGACATTAGTAACTGGTCCGAAAAGAATGGTGGTTTTATGCCATATGGTTTTAGTGGAGTACTTGCTGGTGCAGCCACATGTTTTTATGCCTTCGTCGGTTTCGACAGTATATCTGCGTCCAGTGAGGAAGCAAAGGATCCTTCACGCTCCATTCCAATTGCAACTATTTTATCAATGGCCATGGTAGGGTTTGGATACATTCTTGTAGCGATAGCTTTGACTTTGATGGTACCGTATAAAAGTATAAATCCTGAAGCTGCTTTACCGGCTGCCCTGGGCGCGGTGCACGCGGACTGGGCTAAATATGCCGTTGCCGTGGGTGCCGTATGTGGGATGACTACAACTCTATTGGGATCCTTATTCTCCCTGCCTCGGTGTTTGTATGCCATGTCGGCTGATGGTCTTTTATTCGGTTTTCTAAGTGATATGAGCAACAAATCTCAACTACCTATATCCAACCTGATTATATCTGGTTTCTCGTCAGCTTTGATAGCTCTTTTATTCGATTTGGAGAAGCTCGTGGAATTTATGTCTATTGGGACATTATTGGCTTATACCATTGTAAGTGCTGCTGTGATTATTTTGCGATATCGTCCTGCACCACCAGAAGAAAAGGGCTTCGGTCCACCCCATTTGGATTCACCTATTGATAGAGAAGATAGTTCCGCGACTGGGACCCCAGGAACTGATGCCGGATCTTCTTCTTCGGAGGTAATTTCCTTGGAACTTTTTAGAGCTAGAACTTTTGTGAAGAATTGCCTAGTTCAATACTATTTTACAGATGTTTGAAGCCCTCACCGTGGGTAGGCTACGCCCGCAGTACGCGTGGTTGGAACCGCTGGCTGGCGGCCGAGCACCTGGCAGCGCTGTGACCAGCTGTGTCTATACTTTCACAGCTGCTGCAGCGGCTTTATGCGCACACAACCATTTCTTGGCAGAACCTGCTGGTCTCTGGGCACTGTTGCCTGACTTTGTGCTGACATTTATTATTATTGCTTGTAAGTAAACTTCAATATCTATACTCCACAACCTTGAGATCTGTTCACTAAGCTAGTGGTTCAAAATTTCTTATCATTTGTAGGTTTGGTGATAATATGGGCTCATCAGCAAAGTCCGTTGCGTTTGCCGTTTCGAGTGCCCTGGGTGCCTTTGCTGCCGGCCGCCAGCGTCATGTTGAATGTAGAGTTGATGGTCAATCTCAACGCGCTCACATGGGCGAGATTCGCTATTTGGATGACTCTCGGTAAGTATTAAAAGCAAACACTTGTAACCACACAATGGGGCTGATTCTGTAGTGCACAGTCACACTAATTTCATAAAATCTCGCAGCATCCCAGTCGCATCGTGACCACGATCCATGCAACAGGGTCGAAGTATCGGCAATTTAAATGATCATATTTATCGTGGTAGTTATGTACCCGTGTCTTACATTATACTAACTATTATATTATTATCTGTTTGTAATCACTGATCATAGGCTTAAAGTAGGTACCTAAGCCTCGTCGCCTCGGAAGAGTACCTATACAGAGTTTGATATGAGCTTGAAAGTCTGTCAGACTAGTTTATTAATTTAAAATGGTAGTACGAGCTACCAAAATCATTCAGACATTCATTTAGTACAATCGAAATAATAAATAATTAATCTAGCTGCAATCCTGCGATTAAGTAGCAACTTTGTTATTCTTCAACAGCAGTTGTTGTGTCAACAAAATGTTACAAAATATACAATTCATACGTTATTTAACAAGTATTTACACTGACATGTAGGTTGCGGGATGCGAAACCGATTGCTTGCAATAGTATAATAACCTCGATTCAACAAATGCTGTAAAACACAGTCTTTAAATTTATACAATGTACTCGTACACATGTAGGTACAGTAATATACAGTACCTACTGTTGTACTTAAAATATTTGCGACGAATGTTACGATGAATGTTTTGACGACCTCCGTGGCGCAGTGTTGAGCGCTGTTGTCATAACGTGCGGAGGTCCCGGGTTCGATCCGCGGCAGGGTCACTTTGGGCATTTATAATTTCTGAATTTTCCCTGGTCTGGCCGCCTGGTGGGAGGCTTCGGCCGTGGCTAGTTACAACTCTACCGGCAAAGACGTGCTGCCAAGCGATTTAGCGTTCCGTAACGATGGCGTGTAGAAACCGAATAGGGGTATGGGTTTAATATAACTGCCATGCCCCTAACAGGTTAGCCCGCTACGATCTTAGACTGCATCGTCTCTTACCATCAGGTGAGATCGCAGTCAAGGGCTTACGCCTTACTTGTACAGTGGATAAAAAAAATACTTGAAATGAAATGATTTATTTATTTCATGTAGGACAACTTGTGACACTTATGATACGTCAAGACTCTACCACCGGTTCGGAAAGCTGTTTCTACTAAGAGCCGGCAAGAAACTCAGCAGTTGCACTTTTCTTAAAAAAGAAAAAGGTTACAATAAGTAACAATACAACACATACTTACATTACGTTACACTGAGTTGTGGGTCACTGGATGCGAGCCCGGTTGCTTATATGATGCGAATACTTAAATGTCTCTCTCACATTTCAGGATTTCTGCTATATTTCCTCTACGGGATCCACCATAGCAAACTGGGCGAGGGTGTGGCCGGTTTACTGTCCCGCTCGGGCAGTGGCACGGCCCACAGCTGGGGCGCAGTGGACAAGACCAGCTCAATCGCGAGGCGCGTGGGCCGCCTGGGCCGAGGCAGCAAAAGTGATGACCGCAAACCCATCATATGCGACGACGAACTCGCGCGACGGGAACCATGATTTTAAATGCCCGGTAATACTTTCTGACTTTAAACTATGTAGTCCGAAATAGGTATTCGAGTTTTACGCTGTTTTAAGTTTTTGTAGTCTTTTTGTTACATACAATTTAAACATGAGATGGCGCAATTAAACGCACTTTAAACGACTCGGCAATGAAAAATAAATACGTGATAAAATGTTTACTTACGTAGGATTTAATCTTTAAATTGTCTACTATTAGACGTAAAATTTTCGAAGTAGGTCTAGAGTATAATAATAACTAGGTAAATTTTTAGAAAATTATTATTTGACCAACGAATACCACGTAAAAAGTTGTTTTTTTGGCGGATAATGGGGCTGATTCTGTATAACACAATCTCTAAACTAAACTAAAATGGCTTTAAATCCAGTTCTGTCCCTTTCCGTAGGAAGTATTATGAAGGGGTTAGCAATATTTGTAATGCTCTAATTTTAGTTTAGTTTAGAGATTGTGCACTACAGAATCAGCCCCATTGATCTATACAATTAAGAACTTTTGGTAGTAAGTACCTATTACAAACCAAAATAGTTTGTTTTGCTCTATAATTATGTTGTCAACACAACATATATATCTAAAAGGAACAAATCTATGTAATACATAAATAATATATTATTTTTTTCTCTGCGAAGTTAACAACTGCGAAAATGTATTTATTATGTACATATTTTGATTTTCACTTGTATCTTGAATACAGAGAGGCACACGGCACACAATAAATTGTGATATTGTTTTTATTTGAGAGAATGTGTTTACAGAAAGAAAGAAGAAAAGCGTTATTTTTTAGGTTCATATTTTAATGTTATAGGTTAGGTTAGGTAGTTATATTTTTATAAATTATTTTATTGTAACATGGCCAAAAACTCATTTTTTGAACTAGGATTTTTAGTTAAATTAGGGTAGGGTAATTATTCTATATTTATTTTTGAATAGCACTAGACTGTCAAAAATATATGCATATTTGAATATAG
Source organism: Erebia aethiops (assembly GCA_923060345.2). Classification (NCBI taxonomy): domain Eukaryota; kingdom Metazoa; phylum Arthropoda; class Insecta; order Lepidoptera; family Nymphalidae; genus Erebia; species Erebia aethiops. The sequence continues at coordinate 8,793,579 of OV281083.1, read as the reverse complement.
GTACCAACCACACAAAGGCCGACGTAATACTATTATTTAAATAAAGGAAATTAGTTACTAATTTCAGCATGAAATGAAAAACCCAATTTTTTTTAATTTAAGTTTATTTCAACAAAAACTGACAGTCCATAAAATAATAGTTCTAAAGTAATAATTTATCAACATGGATATTCCACGGTTATTCCTAAAATTTAACGCATTATTAAACAATAAAATATATATTAATTAATAAAACAAAATATTACTTAGGCGCTGATGTTGTAGCGAATTGACATCAACTTATGCTATGGTGTTAGTTATTTTTGCAACAATATATACCTAATATAATATGTGTAATTTATGTACACGCACAAAAAAAGTGCTTTTGGGGCACGCACATAAAAAAAAATTATAATTAGGTTATTTTAATTTTATGTTATATAAACTACAAAACCTATTAGACATTTAAAAAGGTTTCACTCAAAGATGTAAGATTTTTATCACATTTGCTCTACATATTAAAGATTTACTAGATAATTTCATAAGCTCGCCATTTACGTTGGACTTAAGTCAGACGACTTGTCCATATTTTAATATGTGGCATGCTTACAACTTTTGAAATAAAATTATTATTTGTAACTACTTAATAGCTTTAATAGTGTAAAATTAAAAGGCAGATCTTAAAGCAGAATAATTTCAGTTAAAATATTAGGTAGCAATATAGTATGTTTAAATGCTTATGCATATCTTATATATATAAGTAAATCATTTTGTTTTTTGCTAATAAATAAATAAATAAAATAGGTAGGTAATACAATAATTATTCTATAATTTGTTTAAACAATTGAGCATTTACACTATATAGGAATGTTATTTATGAATGCTGATTTCTGTCCTGTATCAACTTTTTAGCGATCACATAAAATTGTTGTCAAATTGTTATACCTAGAAGTGTAAATTGTATATTTTAAGAAATGTTGATGTGTATATAAAGAAATAATAGAAAATTGTGTTTTTATTCCCTGTATTAACCTCTTATCAAATAATAACAAAATCCATACTAATCCATATTCCATATTATAATATATCCATATTAATATTATAAATGCGAAAGTGTTTCTGTCTGTCTGTCTGCTACGCTTTCACGGTCTAACTATTAACTAACTACTCAACCGATTTTGATGAAATTTGGTACAGAGATAGTTTACATCCGAGGGAAAGACATAGGCTACTTTTTATCCCGGAAAATTAAAGAGTTTCCGCGGGAATCGAAAAAACTTAGTCCACGCGGATGAAGTCGCGGGCATCATCTAGTGATTAATAAAAGTAAATTGGACATATTTTGTACTTTTAATAAGAGATAAGTTGTATCATTAAATGATAAAATTATAATTAATCTATAATTAACATATTTAACTATCACAACAACATTTGCCTAGATACTTTTTTTTGGGGTTTCTCTCTACAATTGTGACTGTGACAGTCACATTTAACCCTTAAGAATAAGGGATTTTATTACCCTAGTGTATTCAGTTTATGTATTCCTCCTATAAGTTTCATATACTTACTTTATATGACATTAATACTTTACTTAAAATACTTCTAAAAATTAACGCCTAGTACAATCAAGGATAATTAGGTAACCCTATGGCAAATCAATGCAAAATCAATTTTATTTTACACTAGTATTCTTACTAGTGTAAAATAAAATTCCCCATAGAAAGTCCCCATAAGAAATTTTTATGTAATTCTATATATACACATTAAATTATTATCGTACAGTATAATAAGTCCAATGAGGCATAGGATAAATGTCAAAAAAAATATAGTAAAAAAAACATGCTTTCCAGTTTCACACTTTCTTTTCTTATGAATTTCTTATTCCTCGAGGGCTAGGGATCTGAATCTGAGATAACCAAGAGATTTTTTTTTATTGAATGCAGATGATTCAACAGAATTTCATCTCAATTCGACGAATTACGAATTTTTAGTAATATTATTTAGTCTATTCTATAGCATACTAGCGGATACTCGGCGTGTGCTACTACGCTAAAAAAAGAAAAATCTATATCGGACATTGGTATCTAAACATTGACTTTGTGCTATGCAGGCACAATGTCGACGTCGTCGTACAGGTCGAAATCTATAAAATACACCAATGTTCAAAGCTCCCGATAAACTTTCCAGGTAAAACTACCAAATGACCGTATTATAACTACTCAACATAGGTAATCGTAATCGCACGTCAATAATTGCCGCGAGTCATAATTTAAAAAATATTTTTCTATTTTTATTTTAATTTTTAGTCATAAATGACGTTGGTTGAGTCGAATATCATATTTTTGGAAAAAATCTGGTACACATCTGACTGTTGAAGTTCAAGTCACATCACCGCAGATTAAGGGCGATCAAATTTTCCACGAATTGGTCGTAGTTCAAATTACTTTATACAACACAACGATACATACGATTGCAATGGCTCTGATTGTGCTATTTTGTTTATTATAATTATTATAGGTATTTGTTATAATCAATTTAACTATCACAAAATTTATAAACACATATATATATACCTATAAAACGGCTTAACCAACTTTTTTTGACACCTCACTTAACCTTAGCCACGCCATGGTGCGTGCAGCCGCCTGCGCAGCACGCAGTAGGGTTGATGCCTATGTATATAAAAAAAAAAAATCTAACTGATTATTAAATAGAGGGTCTTCCAAAAGACATAAAACTCACATCCTCGGTTAGTTTTAAGTTTGATAACCATTTTAAAATATAGATTAAAGAAAATTGTGCGTTGATAGTGATGACTTCACAACTGTGAATTTCATACAACTTCCATATAATTGAAGTGCGTTTTTAAGTTTGATAAAGAGTTGCTGATTTGATTGAGTTGTCATCATCCCTGTTTGCTTTATGCCGCGTCGCTTGACTAACGACTTCTGGACGGGTTCGAAAGTAACTCACTAACACTCTGACAAAATTATCATGTGAAGAGCCGTTTTATATAATTATGTTTATAAATGTTTCTAATTAATTTAAACGCATAAAATCATAAGATTTATTATACATTATAACGAATTCCTAGTATAGTATAATGGTGTTCAGTCTTATCTGTTCCGGCCTATCTGCCAAGCGGAGGCCGGCAGCCGCTGTAAGCGCTTGATGGTGCGGCGGCCCCACTGCAGCCACAGGAAGCCTGCTACGAGGCACAGCGCCACTTCTATGTAGAACCCGTCGATCTTTACATGGCATGTGCCTCCACTGCTTTTACATACCTGTCAACAAGCAGTAAGCATTAATAATTGAATAACTGTAACCCAGACTACTGCTAACTGCAGACAAAATTTCACTTGCTTAGTAATGTAACATTAAAAAAAATTGGCAGTCATAGGGGGGAATTTTTAAATAATTAAATAAAAAATGATATAAACCTTAAAACTAAGACATTAAAGTTTAATTACGAATGTATTATATTTATATTTAAGACCTTTTGTATTTGTAACGACGCGGTGACGGTGTCGATGTCGGTGACGCGAATCCACAAGTTTACCCCCTAAGCCCCCACCCTCCTTCTACCAAACTTCAATAAAATTATATTAGAATGATGAGATTGAAGATATTTCTCCTAGAAGTCAAAACTTACCTCAGTTTCTAGCTGTGTGGCACACGTATTATCAGTCAACTCTGGCGCACTGCAAGTCTTGTATGTCAAATGGTCTATGGCCCAGAGTGCGAGGGTGTTGGGCCAGTTAGTGCCTAGGTTGGATACTGTGTTGAGCAACGTCATATAAGTGCCTCCCACTGATGGGTCCGACACTTTCGCGAAGAAAGCCATCACCGCCACGAACATACAGTATAAACAAGTCTGGAATTACGAAATTATACAGATTTTAGAATATACACAGATATTATGCTATGTCATTTTTACATTCAGAAATATTATTATAGAATTTTAATAGCTAAAGTTCATACAATAAAAACAAAAATTAAACAACAAAAAAATTGAGTTTGAGAATATTTTAGCAATTGGATATTCAGATATTGTGATGATTGGTGTGTGGTGGTGATACAAGTGAACATATAACATTATTTTTGTATTGGGAATTATTAATTTATTGCAAAGGTAATTTTACGATTTCAATAATTTTTTTTAGCTACCAACGTCATTTTGAGGTTGTTAAGTAATAAGCGTGACTGCCCCATGCTGAAGCACTAGATACATATGCATATCTTTGTTTGTCACTACATACCCCAGCGTGCAACCACAGATATTGAAATGAGTTATTTTGTTTTATGTTTTATTTTGTGTACTAACATAGTTTTTAGATTAATACTGTACTAACAACATAATATGGACTTAAGGGTCTGAAATAAAGATATTCTAATTTATTTAATTTATCTAATCTAAATTATATTTTCATACAAAACTAAATTTAAAAAAAAAACATCTTACCTGATGAAAGACGTAAAGTATCATAAGAATGAAGAGGTAAAAATAAGATGGGCCTGAATCTCCTAATAAAGTAGGGGTTAATGCCACAAGTGCAGCAGCCAACGGACCAACTAGAAGCCTTAGGGGGAACGCCCGTAGCCATAGAGATAGAGGTGCCGGACCTGTTGTGTGTTTGGCAAGTATCTGTAAGATTAAGTATTTCAAATAATTAATTTTCTTTATGTATTAGTACATTATATTGTGTCCTTAGATAAAGAATATTTTACTTATAGCATCAAAGTTAGATGATTTTATGAAATCATGAGTAAAAGTATGCATCCTGATTTTTTTTTTAACAAAGTTGAAGTAAAGGAGAAATTTATACAGCAATAATAATACGTGTAATCTTTCATAATGAATAATATAATAATCGAAAGTTTACATAAAAATTATCAAGTTAGGTTTAAAAAATATTTTATGAATTATGATTTATGAATTTTATTTCTATACTATATTATTATAAATGCGAAAGTTTGGATAGATGGATGTTTTTTACTCAATCATGCCTGAATGGATCTGGATGAAATTTGGCATAGAGATTGAGTCTAGTCTGGAATAACACATAGGCTACTTTTTATCTCTGAAAATTAAAGGGTTTCCGCGGGAACCAAATATTTTTTTATGAATTATACATACTATTGGCATGATGATTTGAACAGGTACCAAAGGAACAGCTAAAAGTGCCAAATCTTCTCTTGGGACTCCAGCCTCCACAAGTTTTAAGCCAGATACTGCATCACTAGCACAGAAGCCAAGCTGAAATATAATATTGTGTATAATTGGGTTATTAAAAATAAATTATATTTTAGCGATTATATAATAAAGGATTTACCAAAATACGTAATATCAACATCTATCATTAGTTTTATATTTGACAGCAATTTCAAACTCTCAATTGAAGTTTAAAAGTGTGTCGATTATGATTGATGCAAGCTTTTTATACAAAATCTCATACTAAGCCACTACTAAGCGTGTATTTTGAAGTTCGACAAAAGTTGCTGTAAGGAAGTACTATAATATTAGAGTACTATTATGTATTTTGGTAGTTTATGCAGTTCACGGTGGCTACACAATGCGAGTGTCTATTAGATTAATGCTATCCTAATCCTAGAAAATCATAGGGTATCTGCTGGATTTTTAATCCGGTGTCCCAGTCGGATATATAGAAGCCTGCTTTTATAATTTGAGCTTCTAAAGTTCATATCATACCTCAGAAATGAGTATCCGTACTAATATTATAGATGCGAAAGTGTGTCTGTCTCTCTGTCTGGTACACTTTCACGGCCCAATCATTCAATCGATTTTGACGAAATTTAGTACAGGGATAGGTTGTATCCCAGGGAAGTACATAGGCTACTTTTTATGATATGTCATAAAATCAAGGAGTTCCCGTGGGTATCAAAAAACTTAATCCACATGGACGATGTCACGGGCATCGTCTAGCAAAGATATAAATAAGTAATATCAAACCTTACCTTAGCTGTAAACAACACCAAAGCTAGTGTCCGAACAGCTGGGAGCTTCACAATAGTGTACAGTTGTTTGTATGCGTTTACAATATCCTTCATGCCCTTCACTTGACTTTCATTGGAACGAACCGTGTCATTTGCCTCGTGCTTGAATATTGCTATTATAGTTGTAGTTACAATAAACACCCAACCCCAAAATAAAAGGAAACTTGACAATGTCACTAGGCCAGTGTCTTCAGGCACAGTCCTTAGGTATTTGTTACAGAAATAGGGAGATTCTAGGGCTAAAAATAACACATATCCTAGGAAAAATCCAGCTGTTTGTCCAACTGTGTTGCATGTTGATGCATGGCCCACATTACACCTGAAATTTAATTCAAATCATTATACAAAACTTTTTAATAACCTAATTCTCATAATGCTCTTTCCAGTTTTATTATAACTTAATTCAAAAAGATGTCAATAAATTTTTACAAAAGCATTAAATAGTTAACACAACATAATCAGATTTCTCCTATAAAGGTTAAGCATTTTAAACAAATCTAATGTTCCCAATATAAAATAACTAGAGACTAAAAAAATATTATTATCTCATAATTGTTTAACAAAATATATTGCATTAAACATGTAATGAGAAAAGAATGATACTAACCTTTTTAACATAGTCAGAGCCCATCCATCAACTGCAATATCTTGTGTGGCAGCAAGAAAGTTAAGAGACAGAAATGATACTGTAAGAATCATCATAGATGGAGGCTCACTCTCGGAGCCAAGCCAGCTTGTCACACTGTGAGACATGATAATCATGACAATTCCAATCAAATATTGCACCGGCACTAACCAAGTTTTCCGCCTGCCAAATTCTGGCCAAAACATTGCATCTACTATTGGGGCCCATAGCAACTTTACACTGAAAGGCCAATTCACAAAACTAAATTCAGCCTGCAAATCAATTATTTTTTATTAATATACATAATATTACTAAGGAAGTTTTTTATTTGCACTCTCAGAAAGGTCATAACTATTAGTCAAAACCTTTCACAACAACAACATACTTTTCTATATTAATGCACCTAACCAAATTTAATCTAACTTCGCCCTTTAAAAAAGCACTCTAGGGGTTCGGTTTTGGGACTGATCCACTTTTTAATAAAATATATTGTTACCACGCAACAACGCAAGCCATGTAACAGTCACTCATGTCATTTGCAAGTTGTGTTTACTTGGCATTGTACTGGAAAATTTCTTTTAAGTATACAGAAATTTGGTGCAATTTTTTTTTGCACTTCCAGCAAATATTATTTATATTGAGGGTTTCATCTTTACCCCTTCAACCCCTGCAGAGACATGACAACTCCCCAACAAGGTAGCATAAACCCAACTCCAAACTATAACTACAGACAATAATCATAATGTTATTGTATTTTCAAGAAATCTGTAACTAGTAAACAGATTATAGTTTTTAAAAGTTGTTCAATAAATCAAGATTAAAATTAATTTTAAAATGAGTCATATTTTGTATTTTCTTTACCTGTTGTGTGTATGTAATGCCACGGTTCTGTAACAACATTGGGATTGCACCTCCAAGCCCTAGAGGAATACCTTGGAGTGTATATAAAAACAATAATACTGCTATATTTATTTCATCTCCTTTAATATTACTTTGGCTGGTGTTTGAAGGGTCTCCATTTTCAAGCAACTCTTCTTTATCAAGAGAACGTTTCCTTTTAGTCAGTGACATTATTGCAGCTTGTAAAGCCTAAAAGAATAAAATGAAATTAATTACAAATAACACGTCAGTTACAAAATTGTGGAGTGGTATAAGTAAGTAATATTACCTTAATTTTCGCTGTTTTAGCGAGTCTATAGCGATGAGGTTTAAATGAAGTGAGGTCTCAGTTACAACAAAAGTACACGTTGTCTTTCAAAATTAGTTTTAGACTTTTTTAAATTAAAAACTTTAAACGCACCACGTTAGCCACAATAAACGGTAAACCCACCGACCAGAAAAAAAAGTGTAAACCTGAAACCAGGGTAATTGGGTAAACCACAAACACCGACCAGAAAAAAAAGACCACAAACATGGAATTTCAATTTAAACCACATTCACACTTCACAGAACACTTATTACTCCTAGCGGAGTTACCACATTACACATACACACCACTACCATTTTTATTTTATTTAACTGGTTTAACGGCTCTGGATTCCAGTCCTTCTGAGCCTTACACCACTACCACCGTACCACGTCAAAATGGTCAAAAATTCAAAATCACCGACCAGCATGGAACTAATAAGTACTACGTACAACTGGTATGCGTACTACAAACTTATTTAACTTATTTTTAATCAAATTTAATCCTTATCTCACGGACATAAGGACCACTACTCACGCAGTATAAAAATGAATCCGAGTGAGACATCGACAACATACCGCGGTGTTCCTTTCTAACAGTGGTCTAAGTGGTCTGTTTCTAAGTGGTCTTCGGTTGGAATCATGATTTTTTCGGAATAAAAAGTAGCCTATATGTTAATCCATCAGCATTGTTTTATTTGCAATGTATTTATATACATACTAGCTGTTGCCCGCGGCTCCGCCCGCGTAAAATTCCGTTGGAATCATGATTTTTTCGGAATAAAAAGTAGCCTATATGTTAATCCATCAGCATTGTTTTATTTGCAATGTATTTATATACATACTAGCTGTTGCCCGCGGCTAGTAAGGATAAGGACAGGCTAAAAAGTATCTGTTTCTATCGATCTTAGGATAAGGTTTCACCAGCGAAATTGCGTGCAGGCAATTTTATGGAATAAATAATAAACATTTATTTTTATTTCATGCTTTATTTTGTTTTATTTACACCACACAAGTAAAAAGGTAAAAAAGTAAAAAAAGCAAAAATTATACATATCTTATTGTTTCGGCCCGGGCTTGTCCGTACAAAAGAATTAGATCCCGGGGCCCATCAGCGGGTTAGTTCGGACAAGCACAGGCAGCGGCCTAAGTAGAGGTCGTAACCTCCAACCAGACCGATGGTGGAAGCGGAGGGGGGCAAGATCGAGGGCACTCAATTAAATGGGACTAAGATTAGTACCTAAGATTAGTACCTATTCTTAGCGAGTTCGTGCGACGGTTCTGCAGTTCTATAAGAACACTACATAAACGGGTTGAGTCCGACACGAGTGCTACGGCTGTCGCCGGCACCTACCTATTACCAACGGCCCTCAGCCGATCGACCTGGCAAGGTAGAACAAATTCGGGTCGGACGACAAATGTCGTACGACTGTCGCAAAATTACAACTCGGTACAATCTTACAAAATTCACGTTAAAAGAAGCACGTTAATAAAGAATTAATTACGGATACAACACAAATACATAATCACAATTAAATTAGGAACGTTTATTAGGTACTACACTAACCTTCAGTCCCGGCGCACTTCATTTAACTGGTCAGGCCTGAGTGTGTGTGAGTGGTGTGAGTTATGAGGGTTGTGGGTTCTGTGAGTAAGTGAGGGTGTATCCAGGCCTACCAAGCCGGCGAGACGCGGAGACCCGGGCGAGCGGACAAGCTCCCTTTAGCGCCGACAGACTGCGGCTTACCCGCACAATATACACAAAAACGTGGCACAAATATATCAACTCACTGACACAGGTTATCGTACAAGACGAACAAAGATATGTTTATTTCAATAGTCAAACACAACGGATAATTACAACTTATCACAATTCAAGCAAATGGGTCGCGTGAGCACCAAAAAGAAAACAAGTACGTCCAACAAACCAAAGGCACGCTCACGACTTTTAACCTCAAAATTAGCTGTGATTTTGCGACAGCTTGCGCTCGCGGACAAAAGTGAACTGTTTTTTAGACTACAGCGCCCGCGTCACTCGGCGCCGACGGGGCGTGTTACGTCACGCGCCGAGGCTTGCATCGGGCGCGAACAATCCCCCGTCCAACGAATCTAAGGAGTTAGATTCGTTAATCAATAGGTAGTCGGGACAAGGTTGCTACGGCACGCTGCAAAACAGAATCTCCGACAAATATCTCGGCCACTCTAGGGACTCCATCCGATCCGTAAAGGAGTTTAACAATACGGCCACGACGCCAATACAAAGGCAGCAAATTTGACTCTTTAAGTAATACAAGGTCGCCTATCTTGGGTGGTTCCGATTTGTCAGCCCATTTAACGCGCTGCTGCAAAAGATGCAAGTACTCCAGTGACCAGCGATGCCAAAAGTTCTGGGTCATCTGTTGCAACAGTCCAAATCTGGACAAGCGTGAGGATTTCACGTCCCTGAAGGGGTATTCGGGCAAGGCATTAAGGGGCTGACCAACCAGGAAATGACCCGGGGTCAGTGCCTCCAAATCATTTGGATCGGAGGAGAGAGGACAGAGGGGCCGAGAGTTGAGAACCGCCTCAATTTTACAAAATACGGTGGCAAGCTCCTCAAAGGTTAATATCGTTTCGCCAATAACGCGACGGAGATGCGTTTTTGCAACCTTCACAACAGACTCGAAGATCCCTCCCCAGTGGGGACAAATTGGGGGGTCAAACTTCCAAGTGATGCCCATCTTGGACATGGTTGAGCTTATGCCATTCTTATTGCTAGACAGAAACTCTACAATTTCCTTCAAATATCGGTCGGCTCCCTTATAATTAGTGCCGCAATCGGTCCGGACAAGGTCAGGCAGACCTCGACGGCTTACAAATCTGCCTAGTGCTGCTATGAAGGCTTCAGTGCTGAGGGCACTTACAAGTTCCAGATGGACCGCCTTCGTGGAGAGACAAACGAAGACGCACAGGTAGGCCTTCAGCGACCGAGCATTACGAAAATTCGAGCTCTTAACAAGGAAGGGGCCAGCAAAGTCAGTTCCCACCCCTGCAAAAGGTCGTGTGGCAGTGACACGGTCAGATGGCAAATCGCCCATAATTGGCTGCGCGATGGAAGCTTTCAATCGGTAACAAGGTATGCATTTAAATATGATGCTCCGAATGATTCGTCGGCCAGTCAAGATCCAATATTCACGCTGCAAAATAGCTGAGAGGGCGTTACAGCCTGCATGGGCGTTTTTAATATGATGATGGGTCACTAACAATTTGATAAAGGGACCGTCCTTGGGGAGTAGCACCGGATGGCGTGCTCCGTAAGACAATGCGGAGTTTTTAAGACGTCCACCGACGCGTATCATCCCAGCGTCGTCCAAGAAAAGACTCAAGCGGGCAAGCGAGCCCCTCAAAGCTGAGCCTCTTTTCAAAGTCTCAATGACCGATGCGAAGTGTTCCAATTGGATCATACGTATCCAGTACGTCAGTGTCTCCCGACGCTCAGTAGGCGAGAGGACCGGGTCCGAAATTTTATTAGAGGGGTCTCTCGCGTTGTTAGCGAACCGACGCATCCAAGCGGTTACACCTATCAATTTGTCAAGGGAACTGTATCTCTCTAGGAGGGACTTGTCATAAGTGGGCGGTTCGCTAACCACTCCAACTCGCAGACGCAAGCCCGGTAACTCTTCCGGTGCTGAGAACTTGTTCCGAGGCCAGGATGGCTCTAAACCAGTCAGCCAATCCGGGCCCCACCAAAGGGGATGGTTAACCAACAAGGGGGCCTCGCAACCACGGGAAGCGCAGTCTGCGGGATTCAAGTCCCCGGGGACGTGTCTCCAGATCAGAGGTGTTTCCGAATTCTGGATTTGTGACACTCGGTTAGCCACAAAGACTTCCAAATTGTGAGTCGAGGCTCGAAGCCAACAGAGGACAATCTCACTGTCCGACCAAGCAAACACGTCCACGATGTCAACGAAGGACTTCAAGGAGGTATGGACGTGGTTGAGGAGGCGCGTCAATAAAGCGGCTCCGGACAATTCCAATTTAGGAATAGTCAAGTGGGACCTAATCGGAGCTACCTTGCTCTTGGCAAGGACAAGATGCACCGAGACATGGCCAGAAGAGCTAACGGTCCGCAGATACACCGCGGCTGCATAGCCCTTCTCGGAGGCGTCGCAGAATCCGTGCAGGGTAGCCCGACATTTTCCCGGAGGCAAAAAGCACCTTGGCAAGGAGACTCGGTTGACGTCGGGAAGGGAGGACACAATAGAGAGCCATTCTCTTAAGAGAGCACCATGAAGAGGCTCGTCCCAACCCAACCCGGCCATCCAAAGCTTTTGGAGGAAGCATTTGGCCAAGAAAATGACGGGAGCTATCCAACCGTTAGGGTCAAAGGTGCGCGCGACCATGGAAAGTACGGAGCGCTTAGTCCAGACTTTAGGGGGGGGATCCAGCTTGACCCGATAGGTGAAGGAATCCTGAACGGGCTGGTATTGAATACCCAGCACCGTCAACAAATTAGGATTCTCCGGATGGTCAAAGATATGGGGGTCCTGTTGATCCTCCCCTGGCAAGTCCTTCAAAATGAGAGGAGAGTTGGATAACCACTTACGTAACTCATAACCTCCGGACTTCAAGATGGCAATTAGCTCATCCCTCAAACTGAGAGCTTCCTCAATGGTAGAAGCTCCGGTGCAGATGTCATCCATGTAAACTGACGTCTCCAAAGTATCAGCTGCTCGCGAATAATTTAGCCGTTCTCGCTCAGCTAGCTCCAGTAACGTCCGCATGGCAATATATGGGCTAGACCTGAGACCATAGGTCGTGGTGTTCAGCTCGAATACCCGTATCGGGTCACTGGGCTTCTCGCGCCACAAAATCAGCTGATACCGACGATCGTCACGATGCACCACCGATTGCCTGAACATCATCCGTATGTCGGCTACAAAGACCACTTGGTGTCGACGGAAGTGGGTGAGGATGTCGGATATGTCCTTAATCAATTTGGGGCCAGAGTGGAGACACTGGTTCAAGGACACTCCATTAGAAGTGGCTGCAGAACCATCAAATACCACTCTAATTTTGCCACCTGGCGACTTCAAAACGGCGTGATGGGGGAGGAAATAATGCTCGTGCGAACGCCAATCAAACTTGGAGGGGGACATGTGACCTAGCTCCTCGTACTCCTGCATGAACTCAATATATTTGTCGCGGAAGGTGGGATCCTTCCGCATGCGACGTTCCATGGATAGAAGTCTCTTCTCCGCCAAGGACCTGGAATGACCCAGGGGGGGTCGTGAAGCAAGGAAGGGCAGGCGTGTCACAAATCGACCATCGACACGACGGCCTGTGTTGTTCTGGTAGAACAGCTCGCACTCTTGATGAAGCGGGTCTACCCGCGCCGCCTGAGGCGGCTCTTCAATTTCCCAAAATCGTTGGACCAAGTCTGAGAGTGATACCCCTATCACTTGGAGTTGGTCCACTTCAGGTGGGGAGGTCGACCATAAGACCGGACCCATGAAGCTATACCCAAAGATGGTTGACAAAGCTGACAATCCATTCTTCTGCAATGTCTTAACCTCCCCTGTCAAAATCAGACTCACAACGTCGGCACCCAGAAGCAAATCCATGGGGCCCGGTTCAGACCACTGAGGGTCCGCCGGAGTTAGACCCGACGTACAACGAACTGCTGTGCCGTTTATAGGAACAGCCGGGAGAGAACCTACAATGTCGTCGAGAACATTCACTCTAACCAAAATTCGAAGAGGGCCTTCAACAGGGCCAAACATTAACTCTGCTCGTCCCCTTGGAGTCGGGGGTTCGGCACCTCCTATGCCTATCATTAGGCGCGATTCAGGATTCCAAGGGAGCCCTAGTCTTCCCACCAACCAATACGAACAAATACAGCGCTGAGAACCCGAATCCAAGAGGGCGCGGACAATCAAAGACTCGCCCTTCGGGTTAAACACTCTCACTGAGACCGTCGGCAACAGAACTGTCTGACAGACGGTTGGCTGCGGATCAAAATTTGCAGGAGAGGTGGCTGTGGTTGGAGCTAGGGCGGCGACTACCTATTGTGGGTCGCCCTCGTCGGGCTGGTCCTCAAACCGCTCGTACCGGGGGTCCGCAAAACGGAACTCAGGGGGTACTTCAACGGGCGGTGGAGACGGTCCACCGTTTGGGTATAGCCACGGGTTCTCCCGAGGCGGCAGTGCAGACCTCGTTCCATAGACCGCGTCCGGGAAGGAATATCGCTGCCGGCCCATTCGAGGTGGTCGGCGCTCCAATCTCGGCCACTCGTGGAGTGGAGGTGAGTAACGCTCCGGTCGAGCGGTTGTCGGCACCGCAGCAAGGCCAGCATCAAAACGGCTAGGGGGGGGTGAAGCCCCCCCGCCCCTGGCGGGGCGAACCCCGGACCCGCGGGGGCTCGAGCCCCTGACAAACCCAGGTGCGGATTGGTTGGTCGGTGACCGCCTGGTAGAGCCGGAAGAGTGATCTGGGGAAGCGCCCCCGCCCGTGCGGGGAGCGCGCCCGGTCGATTCCGGACGACCAACACCATTCCGGTTGAGGCACAAGATCGGCAAGTGGTTGCCTCCACAAAAACGGCATGGGTTCTGGTGCGAGCAGTCACGTTGGAGGTGACGCTCCAAACAGGAGTAGCACCAGCGACGTTCCTTCGCTATAACCCGCCGAGCATGGACTGGCTTGTCGAGGAACTTCGGGCAATCAGACGTCCGATGAGTAGGTGCGCGGCAATAGGCGCAGGGGGCCGCATCAGTGGCTGCAAGACCACTGTAGTGTGGTATGGTCCGACGATCTGCTGCGCGCGCACCCCTCTCCTGCTTGAGATTGGGTGCCTTGGGTGGGGCACTCAGTCTCCGGTCTGGTGGTGCTGTCCGACCAGACGTTCCAGCCGAAGGGCCGGCGCCAACCGCATTCTCGACCTGGCGACTTTGCTGCTCCAGGAATTTGAGGAGGTCAGCAAAAGGGGGGATGTAGTTTGCGCCATCGCCGCCATACCTCTCCTCAAAATGGATCCTCAGGTCGAGAGGTAGGCGTGACAGGACCTGGTGCAACAGCCAAAAGGACCATTGGTCCACAGGCATTTTCAAGCGGCGTAGCGCGTTGCAGGCAACCACTACCGGGTCAATGATGTCCTCCCGCAACCGAGCTCGGTCCTTGAGGACCGGGAGGGACATCAACTGTGCCATGTGCGCATCAGCTAGCCGGCGCACGTTGGCGTACCTACTGGCGAGGAGCTCTCTAGCAGTGGGGTAGCTGTCTTCCGACAGGTCAAGGTGGCAGACCACCCTCAGGGCTTCCCCTTCCAGGGAGGCCAGCAGGTACGACATTTTTTGACCCGCGGTGAGGTCCTGACGCGAGTCGACCAGACTGTCGAAAATAGAAACAAAGCCCATCCAGTCGGGCAGCTTGCCCGAGAACTTGGGAAGATCCAGTGTGGGAAGTCGACCTAACAACGCCGGTTTAGGCTGCGGTCGAGGAGATGCGAGCAAGCCACTAAGGCGGGACTCCTTCCTTTGTTTGGCCCCTGCCTCGATGAGGTCGTCGGTCAGTTCAAAAAATTGGTCAAAGTCGCGCTGAGCCGACGCGAGCTCCTCCGCATCTGTCGTCGAGTTAATGAACTCTGCACAAGCCTCCTCAAAGACGGCCCGCCGGGACTGGACCTGCTCGAGCCGTTGTGACAGGCTCGCCGCTCTGTCAGGGCGACTAATTAGAGCATGAGCGTTCGAGGCCCATCGGAGCTCGGTTTGCATCCGGTAGGACGGTGACTTAGCGTTCGGCATGGCGACAATATACAAACAAATTCAACAAGCAACAAACAAAGCAAAAAAAGCAAAAAAAAATTAGGGTCGTTTCAAATCAATAAATGCCGAATCAGTAGTGTCAACCCTACCGGATTGCGGCAGCCCTAGCAATTCAAATAAGCAAATATATTTAACCAAATTGGCACGTAACTTCAAAGAAAAGGCCAAGTGGCAACAAATTAAATTATTAAACGCAAATAAACAACCAATAAATTGCAAACAAATTAAACAATTAATTAAACGCAATTAAACAACAAATTGCAACAAATCAAGCAATCAAGTACGCCACGCAATTAAACAAAACGAATTGCATCAATTAAGTTAACTTAACCTACAAGCAAGTATCTAAAGAAACAAAGTAAACACCTTAATTAAGTACAAACAAAAAAAACTAATTAATTAATTAAGCGAACAAAGTGGGTAAGCGCGCTCGATCAAGCCCAACAACTCCGCTAGAGGGCGCTGAACCACGCTCTGCTACCAAATGTTTCGGCCCGGGCTTGTCCGTACAAAAGAATTAGATCCCGGGGCCCATCAGCGGGTTAGTTCGGACAAGCACAGGCAGCGGCCTAAGTAGAGGTCGTAACCTCCAACCAGACCGATGGTGGAAGCGGAGGGGGGCAAGATCGAGGGCACTCAATTAAATGGGACTAAGATTAGTACCTAAGATTAGTACCTATTCTTAGCGAGTTCGTGCGACGGTTCTGCAGTTCTATAAGAACACTACATAAACGGGTTGAGTCCGACACGAGTGCTACGGCTGTCGCCGGCACCTACCTATTACCAACGGCCCTCAGCCGATCGACCTGGCAAGGTAGAACAAATTCGGGTCGGACGACAAATGTCGTACGACTGTCGCAAAATTACAACTCGGTACAATCTTACAAAATTCACGTTAAAAGAAGCACGTTAATAAAGAATTAATTACGGATACAACACAAATACATAATCACAATTAAATTAGGAACGTTTATTAGGTACTACACTAACCTTCAGTCCCGGCGCACTTCATTTAACTGGTCAGGCCTGAGTGTGTGTGAGTGGTGTGAGTTATGAGGGTTGTGGGTTCTGTGAGTAAGTGAGGGTGTATCCAGGCCTACCAAGCCGGCGAGACGCGGAGACCCGGGCGAGCGGACAAGCTCCCTTTAGCGCCGACAGACTGCGGCTTACCCGCACAATATACACAAAAACGTGGCACAAATATATCAACTCACTGACACAGGTTATCGTACAAGACGAACAAAGATATGTTTATTTCAATAGTCAAACACAACGGATAATTACAACTTATCACAATTCAAGCAAATGGGTCGCGTGAGCACCAAAAAGAAAACAAGTACGTCCAACAAACCAAAGGCACGCTCACGACTTTTAACCTCAAAATTAGCTGTGATTTTGCGACAGCTTGCGCTCGCGGACAAAAGTGAACTGTTTTTTAGACTACAGCGCCCGCGTCACTCGGCGCCGACGGGGCGTGCTACGTCACGCGCCGAGGCTTGCATCGGGCGCGAACACTTATATCTTTTTAGGCAACCAATGGCTTAAAAATATTATTTTATAGCAATATAAAATAAAAATATAGCAGAGATACTTTATAAATATTTCTTTATCCTGCATACGCGAGATAACATGACTTACAATAAAAAAATAACATTTTTTTCTTGAAATTTTAAAAAGCGAAAATATTATACATATCTTATTATATCTTTTT
Organism: Erebia aethiops; assembly: GCA_923060345.2. NCBI lineage: Eukaryota > Metazoa > Arthropoda > Insecta > Lepidoptera > Nymphalidae > Erebia > Erebia aethiops. The sequence goes on along the minus strand of OV281083.1, from coordinate 8,776,265 downwards.
AGGCAACCAATGGCTTAAAAATCACCACACTAAAAATATGACCACTTATTGTTATTTACGAACCCAAACGTAAACATTATTATTACCCCCAGACTAATTTTCACAACGGCTGAACCGATTTTGACAAAATCTTTGCAGACAGGACTTTTTAGAGCATACTTTAGGCTAATTTTATTTCAAAAACATAATAGCCAAAAAATAAAAACAAAATTTTTTCTGAAGTGCGACAGATAGCAATATAAAATAAAAATATAGCAGAGATGCTTTATAAATATTTCTTTATCCTGCATACGCGAGATAACATGACTTACAATAAAAAAATAACATTTTTTAGGATTTTTTTTCTTAAAATTTAAACAATTTCAAATCTGTCTAGTATGTAAAATGTAAAAAAAATATAATTTCTTAATTCGACAAAAAATGGCACAAGTACACACACTCACTCTCACTCGAAATATAACAAAATCATACACCTATAAAAATCCTTCCAACAAATCGTTCTAATCCAACGATTACAAATGGAAAACTAGCCCGAAGGAAAAGCAAGGAAGCAAAAAGCATTGCCTAAGCTGATGTAGTGTGATATTTTTTAAAACAGCCATCCACACACAATGGCACATTGCAATTGTCGCACATAATGGGAGTCTTTTGCGTTTTCCGACCTTCTCGGAGGCAAACGGCGCACCTTTGACGGCTTTGTCGGTTTCTCGCCTGGTCCGTTTCAGTCTGAGGAAGTCGGACGGGCCAATGTGTCTGGCGGACTAAATGAGGTCGTGATGCTGCAGTACTACGTGAATATTCCGGTCTTCGGCCTACTGGGATGCGTGAGTGGTGATGTGTGAGAATCGCATGCACTAATTCGAGCCGGAATTTAAGGCTGTCCTGTCGGGCCTGCAGGGAAGACTCCAACAGAACACGCGAATTGTGAATGGAACAATTAAGTAAGCGTTTAAAAAGCTTGAGATACCACTTGGAACCGCGTTTCCGCTCGAGCAGGTACGGCTCGAGCATTTGATCTTTAAGATCAACGCCGCCCATGCCGCGATTGTAGTCAAGGACCGACTGTGGCTTGAATTGCACCGGACGAGCGGTTGGACGGGACATGACATGGGACAGCCCAGTGGCTGACCCATGACACGTCGAAACCATCGTGATCCGCTTCTTATCCATCCAAGACAAGACACAGACGTCCCCTGAATGCCTCGCGATCAGCTGGCCCTGCTTGAGCGGAGCATGCGTCACCAATCGTGGAACGTCAGCACGAACTGCACGTAGGGTACCGACACAGTCAGTACCGTTCCGTTTGAGAATGCGAGCGAGCAAGGGAGAGTTGAACCAGTTGTCCATAAATAATCGATACCCTTTATTAAGTAAGGGCCTAATCAACTTCAGAACGATTGCGGTAGTTTTAGCGACTCCATCGTCGACTGCAGCCTGCTTCCCTGTGTACACTAGGAAAGACCAGAGATAGCCCGTAGCGCTCTCGCAGAGTTCGAAGGTTTTTATCCCAAACTTGGCAGCCTTCGACGCAATGTACTGTTTGAATTTTAGCCTACCTTTCCAGAGAGTTAAACTTTCATCAATACAAATGTCTTTCGACAAGACATAATTTGCTTGGAATTTCTTATTCAGGTGATCAATAATTGGCCTCAAAGCGTGCATTGGATCGGAGCTTGCTGCGTCATTGTTGGTTGGGTTAGGGTCAGTAGGGTCGGTATCACTGGTATCCACAAAATGCAGAGCCCTGTTGAGATAGGTATACCTCTTTAGCGATGTGATTCGGGAAAAGACCTCCGTTTTCAACAACGAGTTACTTGAAAAGTAACTGAAAATTGTCGGCATACGGATGATACCGGTCATCATCCAAAACGCAAAGAGGCACAACAACTCGTGTACATTCATTGGATGCCAGGCCGCTTGGAAGGCGGCCGATCGAATTCGGCTAGCATACCGATTCGTTTCATCCACAATCTCCTGTAAGATGTCATCGTCCCAGTAGGAACGAAACGCATCATACGGATTTGTGTATGATGAAACAGAACCGACATTCTCTGGCACAAAAGTCTCTTCGACACTTTCGAAGGTATCCATAGGAGACCATTCGAACTGGAGATCCACACCTTCCAAAAGCGGCTCCCTTCCATCAATGGCGTCGTAAAATACATCACCATCTGCACTCGCGCTAACAAGCTCTTCGTTTACAGCAGCAAGCGCTTTAGCTCTCGCACTCCTTCTTCTTGCATTCAATGCCTCCACTCTCTCCTGCCGCCTCCTCACTACATCCCTCGCCATTTCACGCAACTCACGAGGGGCGTCGTCGTCTGTCACCCAGATTTCTTCTAACGGGTGGCCTGGCTGCCAATCCCCCCTACGACGACTCCCCCCGCGACCTCGGCCCTGCCCACGGCTTCCCACACGCCCTCCTCGTCCTCGTCCTCGACCACGTCCTCTACCTCTCACACTTCCACGACTCCCCCTTTCGACACCCAAACTCTCAGCACTCTCATCAGATCTCTCAACACTCTCATCAGATCTCTCATACAGGGCGTGTGGGTCCGAAACACCCTCTTCGGCGTGCTCCGCCAGCTGATTGCCGGCATCGTCATAAATGACAATGCGCCTGAAACAAATGCACCGTTATTAGTATGATTATTTTTCACTTCTTGGCTAGTTTACAAAAGTAATACGTACGATACCGGCTGGAGCGGTGAGCGCGACCGGCTGCGTCGCGCACTCGATCTGTATAGAGAAAAAATCACTATTGTTAGTATATGTATATTCTTCACTTCTTGACCGAAGTACATTATCAATATAGTGCGGAAAGAATGTCTAGGGACGAGGAAAATGACAATTCCGCACGTGCACGAATCTAAGTGCACTACTGCGCCAAGAAGGTCGTCGACTTACCAAAAACCCCTTTTTGAATATTATTGCAGCAGGAAACAAGTAATGCACAAATAAAAGTAGTAGTATTACGGAAAAGATTTACTTTCCGCACGCGAAACATTCAAGTTTTATACTAACAGTTTTTGAGTAAATGTATTGAAAAAAAAATGGAAACTTACCGCTCCGGTGAAGGGTGAGGAGAAAATGGTGAGGCGGGCGGTGATGGATGATCACGCTCCATCTACAAAAAAGTCAATAAATTTTAATTTCTGTAAAACTTTGGAAAAAAAAATGGAATCAATCAATAAAAAACAATCAGTACCTCTTCTTCTTCCTCAGCCCCTTCGTCCTCCCTTCCCGGTTCCATCTACAAAAAAGTCAATAAATTTTAATTACTGTAAAACTTTGGAAAAAAAAAATGGAATCAATCAATAAAAAATCAATCAGTACCTCATCAAAAAAAAGATATTCTTCTTCGTCCTCAAAATCTGAAACATCCCCCTCATACAGCTCCGCCAAAAAATCTGGCGGAGCGTCACTTTGCCCTGGGTTCCATGTCATCTAAAATCATATAAAAAATTTAATTTGTTCTAAATATAAAAATACGAAAATAACATATACGGAAAAGACCCAGACAGAGAAATAAATCGAACAAAAAAATAAAATAAAAAAATTCCATCACAATCGGTTCAGCCGTTTGACGCACAGTAACATACACACGGACTTAGAAAAAATATTTAGGTAAATATTTATATATAAACCTATATGGTCGTCTTGGCGGTGGCACAACCGTGTCCCCAGATAAAGATTCGTAAAGTAATGTAAAAACTAAAATTATTTTTAGACATATTGTATGGTACAAACAATGAAAATAATAACAATTCAGGGTACAAAATGTCGATACGATAATGCAAAATGTCGATCTGAAACGATCGATACCCCGCTCTATAGGTGTATAGCCCTACAAAGCGTTCACGGCAAAATGACACAAAATTTATATACTATTGTGAACCCTAACGCGCTAGCGATAAAGCATATATTCGCTTCAATGGAATTTGATTCCGTAAGCCAACGTTTTTCGTAACTGTATAACGGTAAAAAAGCTTCCGTATTTTCGTTTTATTTACAGAATTATACAATTATTTGTGTAAATAACTATTCTACAATGGGTTCTTGCCGCCTATTTCAATCGTATTGAACGTATTTTTACGGAAATCACATAAAATTGGCAAAAAACCATCTCGCCGGTTTTCAGTCTCATAGCGAAAAAAATATAACGAAATTCAGATATACAAATAGAAAAATAGCTTCATTGTTCATAAAATACAAACATTACCTGAACATTACACCTATTTATTGCACAAAACACTGTACTTACCTTGATAAAACGATTTTTCGTACAACGCTGCCAACGCTGCACGTCTCACAAGCACAGAATGGCCGCAGATCACAGACTAGTTTCTATCGGCTCGTGTTTTTTTTTGTATAGGAACTTCATCTTATGTGTTGCAAAATATCTATAGAAAATTTTATAAACGTCTCTATGATCCAAAGTTGTTCAAACAAATATAAACTCTATAACGAAGTAAATACAGTCTCAAATAGCTCGAACCGGCCGACCCGCCGGCGGGTCCGTGCCTGTATAGGAAAAAGTAGATACGCAAGGCGGACCCGCCGCCGGGCATAGAGCGGTAGAGAGTAGAGAGTATATTTTCCATGGAGGTAATTTGTTACCTCCATGATATTTTCTTTGGCATGGAGTAAAGACTAAAGTAATACCACAGTAATACACTGGAACACCGACCAGAAAAAAAAGACTGGAAAGTGGAAACCGGCGGATCGGTTGCCGGTATAAAGCTTTTTTTTCTGGTCGGTGGGTCGGTGGTTTGGTTTATAGGAAGCTTTTTTTCTGGTCGGTGATAGGAAGACCGAAGACTTGAAAATTCCAAGAATTTATACTGAATATAAATAAAATACCAATAAATTTATAAATCAATTTATCAAATATCAATTTCATTTGATGTGTTGAACATATTTATGTATTGTATATTGTGCACTCTTACTTCAAAGTGAACTAAACCATTGATAATAACATATGATGCGACAATGTTTTCTTCGATGTTTATTGGATTCGCATGCGCCTATAAAACTTCCACACAATGTGGAAATATTTGTTGGACGTAGCAAAATAACCAAAATTAAGGACCAGTCTTGTTCTCGTCAACAAAGTAGGTATCTTTAATTTTATTGTTTTGTGCTTGGTTTGTGTTGGTTCTCAATAGAATCGGCTGTCTGAACTGGTGGTAAAGCATATGGTAAAGTCATGACTTAGTTTATGTGGCACACCGCACACACTACTACATTTAAGAAGTTGGTGGGATTTCATATCTGCTTCAAAGAGTTTAAGTAACACCCTCGGTCCTGCGCTTAATCTCTCTGGTGAATCGGATTTTCTGTTCCTTTGGGCTAGAGTAAAGCAGAGAAGAGAGGAGAGATAGACCTGGGATTATGCAAACACATGTGCAAATATTATATCTCTAGCCCCGAAGGCTAATCTTTGGAGATTAGCTTCCAAGCCATAAATTCAGTCAGCAGGATATTATGTATCTATGTTGTTATATGCACAAGTTGTTCCATACAATTTAATAAAGATTCAATTATTGCTATTTTAATTTTGAATTTACAAATTTTCTTTTGGGTATTTATAGTTAGTTTGAAAGCTGACTGTGAACAATGTGAGGTGGAACTGAAACCTTTAGGAATCAATCCAAGCGGTTTAGATGGATTTGCATTGAAGAGGCATGGGGAATACAAGGTGTCACATGGTAACAGGATAGAAATACTTCTAAATAACTACATACATGTTCTTGAGTTTGACCCACCACCTGAGGATTATGTGGCACCAAAACTGACCAAGAGAAAGCTTGAAGAGAATAATCAAGAAATATTACCTAGGAAAAAGTCTAAAGTAGAGCCAGAGGTAGAAACTGATTTAAAAGAAGCCATGGAAAATTTATGGGAAGAGATTGATGGTGGAGAAGTGTATGTATTTACATCAAAAGGTGTCAAATCTAGTAGTAAAATTGCTGCTTTTGACATGGATGGAACACTAATTAAGACAAAGTCTGGCAAAGTACATCCAGTGGACACAAATGACTGGCAAATAGCTTTACCTCAGATATCGAAAAAGCTTTCAGAGAAATTAAATGATGGTTACAAAATCATTATATTGAGTAATCAGTCACCAATTGGAAATGGTAGAGTTAAAATTGAGGATTTCAAAAAAAAAATTGAGGGTATAATTGAGAAGCTGAATATTCCCATGCAAGTTTTTCTGGCTACTGGAAAAGGGTTTTACAGGAAGCCTGCACCAGGCATGTGGAAACTTTTGACTGAAAAGGTAAGAGACATAATTTGTGTATTTTTAAGCTGGCTATCTACATAAAATACTATGTGGATGTTAGTTATCACTCATCATCATCTTCATACATACCTATTGCTGGCCCAATACTGAGCATGGCTCTCATTGCAGAATGCGAAAAGTTTAGTCCACAGTCCACCACAGTAGCTATGTATTAATTGATGGACTTCTCACAACTTTGAGAACATTATATGGATAACTCTCCATAATGCAGGTTTCTTGGCAATCTTTTTCTTCCTTGAATGTATTGTAAGTAATACCAGAGCAATGTATTGAACCATTAACTTCAATTGTAATTAAATTAGATTAATTGTGATGTCATTTTCCAAGAGCAAATGCAAAGATGCAAGGGACAAACCAAAATATTATGATGTTATCTGGTGTGTGGAAAAAGTATTGGAAGTTTTTGGTACTTAAGTGGTATCAAAAAATTTAGACAATTGCAAGATATTGTGGCATACTAATAGATATGCTGGTCTCCTCTCTATTTCTTTTTGTTCTTTAGTTTATTAAACTTTGTTCTTTTTCTTTCAGAAAAATGACAATATAACCATTGACATAGAAAATAGCTTTTACTGTGGAGATGCGGCTGGTAGAGCGGCGAATTGGGCACCCGGTAGAAAGAAAGACCACTCAATGGCTGACATACTCTTAGCTGAGAACCTTGGCCTTAAGTTTTACACACCAGAACAGTTCTTCCTTGGTCACTCCATTGCTAATGTGCCAATGAATAAACCAGAGTTTGTTCCAAAAGAGCTTAAACCTGAGCCTTTTAATGAGAACTTAATTAGTGAAGAACAAGAGGTAATAAGATTTAGGTGTAATATAATAGTAATTAATTAATATTCAAAATAATACAGAATGCAAAACTTAACTTATATCAACACCAAGATCCTAAAACGTAGTGTTGTAGTGTTTGTGACAGAGTGGTCTCACTTTGTATAATGGGAGGGTTACTGTAGATTTCTACTGAATGTCAGCCACCTCAAGTCCATTAGACCTCATTTGCATCAGTCAAAATTCATTGATTATTTGATGAATGAATGAAGACACTAGATGATGTCTGGGTGGATAAACGTTTTTGATTCTGGTGAGAAGACTAATTTTCCAGGATTAAATGTAGCCTATATTATGTCGAGTTATCAGCTCTCTCCATTCCAAATTTCAGCCAAATTGGTTCTGTCCTTGGAGAGAGAAGGAGAAACAAACATCCAAGCATACAAACATTCAGTATTCACATTTAAATTTTTTTTTTTTGTAAACAATTTAAGATAGTGTAAACAAGTAATGAGTCATCAACTCATCACATTACATGGTAAAATCTATCTATATAATATTACCTAATAGATTGTTGAAAGTCTTCAATTTCAATATGTGTATTTTCAGTTGCTGGTTTTAGTGGGATTCCCAGGTAGTGGTAAATCGACCCTCGCGAAACAAATTGAAAAGAAATCAGGAAACAAATATGTAACAGTTTGCAGAGATGTTCTTGGCACGTGGCAAAAATGTGCAGCAGAAGCCACAAAGCTGTTAAACGTAAGTTCACTAACTTTGATGTTTCATCTTAATTTATTGTGTGAAGGATGCATTGGATATAATAGGTATTTGACAACTAGTCAAACCATTAACTTTTTTTCAAATGATTCAATTCAATTTTTTATGATATACAACTTAGTTGTAACGTCTCCAATCGAACATACTTTTTAAAATGGCTATCTTACTAATAACACAAAGGGTACTTTCTATCCCGGAAAATTAAAAGAGTTCCCGCGAGAGAGAACCAAAAAACTTCAATTCACGCGGTTGAAGTCGCGGGCATTAGCTAGTGGCCCTAACTTGTAATATGTGATCCATTTCTTCCAGCAAGGTAAAAGTGTGATAGTGGACAGCACCAATCCGGATGCGAAGTCACGCGCGCGCTGGACGTCGCTCGCGGCGCAGAGTCGCGTCGCGTGCCGCTGCGCGCGCATGCGCACGGGCCGAGCGCACGCGCAGCACAACAACAAGTTCCGCGAGATTATGCGCGTCAACCATGCGCCCGTCAACGATATTGTGTTCCACACTTACAAGTAAGTATTCTGAGGAGATGATCCATCCATACTAATATTATAAATGCGAATGTGTGTCTGTCTGTCTGCTACGCTTTCACGGCCTACCTGTTCAACCGATTTTGATGAAATTCGATACAGTAATAGGTTGTATCCCGGGATAAGGACATATCACATAGGCTACTTTTTATCACGGAAAATTAAGGAGTTCCCGCGGGAATGGGAAGACTTAGGCTGAGATCTATAGAGCGTACTTTGATTTGACTCTGACTTTACTTAGAGTTAAAACGAGATGGACTTATGTGAATAACATAAATCTATCTCGTTTTAACAATCAAAGTCAAAGTTCGCTCTATAGATCTCATCCTTAGTCTACGTGGACGAAGTCGCGAACATCAATATGTTCTTAATTTCTACCAGTCATCCGACGGAGGCATCTAGAGCAAAGCTGGTGGGGAGCGTGTCTCCAAGCTAGCAGAAATTTCTTTACAAAATTCAATCATTCTACACAATAATTATAGTATGGTATTTTGGTTGCAGGTAAGTGTAGTAGATGAACCTATGGTTTGCATTTTGCAATTTGTATGGGTGTCTATAAAATGTTCAGAGCAAAATAAATCTCACGCGTAGTAATACCTCGTGTCCACCCCCGTTATGCAAGTTATCACTGTATATATTTCTCAAAAAGACAGACAAACAGGAGAAAACTACTTTACGCGCAACCAAGTCTAAGTTGTTAAGCGCAAGTTTAACTTGGTTTGAGTAAATTTTTATGGACGGATGTAACGTTCAAACGAACGTAACGTTCATATTCGAAAAAAATTGACTGCCAAATTATAGAGCTATGCGTATACTGTGCCAACCTATCTATGTATACCGTGCCGAGTGCCGCTACGCGCATAATACATGATTATTTTAAAATACGAATTTGCTTCGCTGTTTCATATAATATACAAATGCTACTACAATCTTTGTTTGTGAAAATTATACATATTCTTATATTGAGTTATATTTTAATGAGTAAGCTCATCAAATACTAACCTTGAATGGATCTGGTACAATAATTATAGTAGGTACAATAAGTAAATATCCGCGCAATAATTAGTAGTAAATACGTATATTTGTTCCAGAAACAAATTCGTTGAGCCAACAGTGGGTGAAGGATTCAAAGAGGTAATTCAAGTCGAATTCAACCCCACATTCGACAGTAAGGAAGCGGAGAATATTTATAGAATGTATTTATTAGAAAAATAGCACTTAAAAATTAATTCATTATTTAAATTAATATTGAGATTATATAGGTAAATAAAAGATGTGATATTTAGCAGTTTTTTTTATTGCTGATCGGAATAATTCCCAAATTACATGGAGTAATTATTTAGAAATTGTCAAAATATTACATAACTAAAGCAATCCACATTCAATAAATAATTAATGTATTGTAAAAAAAGTATTTAGGCCAAATTTAAGTGTTAACCGCTTACTTCAACATATAGGTAGTAAAATAATACTGTAAACTCAAAATACCTATTACGAAAATATTTTTGCTATTGCTTTAGTTTTTCTAATCAAATAATATTTTTATCACATTAGATATACCGTATTTCTAAAAAAAATATTCTACATTGTAATAGGTAAGTAGGTACAAAAAGACAAAATTATTACTGATTTTATGAGATTTTCTACCAAATTACGATTTATAAGGCAATTTTTGTGGTGCTCGTAAAAGTATGAATATTTACACAATTTATTAATTTTTAAAGCTTTCAAGCAATAATTTACTTATTATTACAAATTCATAATAGTCATCTCTCATACTTTGGATATATCTAGTGAATAAATCTCATCCATCGTAATTTCTACATTCCATTCTACTTTAGGCAATTAATTTACATAAATTAACTATACCAGCTACCTCGAGACTAATAATAATAAACTATCGACCTAAGTAAATGTATAGTAACAGCTTTCAATTTTTTCTTGCTACTTGCTAGGCTCTTAAAAGTCTCAAACATAATTAATAACCTCGCACACTACAGTGAATGTACGAAGAGATAATTTACTTTACCAGAGTTAATGTTAACAGTGTGTTAATCTGTTACCTAATCGATAGATTCACAGTCACACACAGTTAACAAATTTGAAATGTTGTTACCTAACACTTGACCCTCTGATAAATGGGCATGAAATTATAAATCCTAGTTAAAGTTAAATACAATATGTTAAGGGCCAAGGAAAACCATATTTTAAGGTGATTTAAACCGTAATAATAGCTATAAAACAAAGGGTTTTGCTATGGACGGAAAATGTACATTAATGCTATACAATTTACTTTTTATACTTTTCAATGTCCCCTGCAGTACAGACAGACCAGTATGATTAGTCTAAGTTTTTACATTGCAATTAATTAGTTTGATCGTAATAAACCGTTCGATCACATTGGCGTCAAAATAAATTGGACTCAAAAGCTCTTGATTCAAAGTTAAAAAATCAGTACAACCGATTTTTATTTTGTATCTACCTGTAAATGCATTCACAAAAGTGAGCTCTAAATGAATGCGTGATATGTTTCATTTTACTTCGAAAGCTTGATTTGCAATGTAAAAACATAGACTAAGCGTACAGCAAACAGTTTCATAGATTTTAAATACTATAAATACATGCCGAGATTGAAAACATCTCTAATACGCAATTTTTTTACAAGCCTCGTTTTTTAAATAGTATTACTTTACAGTATTCGGCAGTCATTAAACGTCGTCTCTGAGCATAGATACGAGTGCAAGTTTGCACAGCTCTCAAACGTAAGCTGTCGAAATCCCGATGCCCCGTTCCCTCAGCTGTCCTTCAAACGTCAGAACTCAAAGTTATATCGAGTGATATGAGTGACAGAGACGACGCTCTACGACTACGAAGCAGCCGATTATCTCTTTCAGCTCGACGACGTGTAATATTTACTGACGAGTCTGTGCGCCGAGTACGATACTTACTTTTAAATACAACATAAGTTATTTATTGAACTATCTATATGTATACCAATTAATATGCTTATAGTCCGACAAACTTATCTGACTCGGTCACAGCGTCGCTAGTATCTATGAAAAAAAAAAAAAAACAGGCGTAAAATTAGTTCCAATTTTGGCCACCAGGTCAGATAAGTTTGCGAGACTGTACTTTCAATTGACATTTAAAGCATTCCTTAGAGGAATATAATTTTGGCAGTGTCTAGCTGGCAACAAGTGGTCGTTTAATAAAAGTAATCAATTTGTCACTAGAAGGTAAAGCGTTTGAACTTTTTTCCATAAAGCCATTTGATAAGGTTCGGTAAACGTTAATTTTTATACGACTACTTGTGCCCGTCTAGATTCTAGAGCCTAGACACACTGGCCAATTCTGGTTAACACCATCTCTTAACTAAAATGACAGTTCTAAATCTAGTGCTGTCCCCTTCCTGCAGGAAATAAGAAAGGGATAGCAATATAAACATAGCTGTCATTTTAGTTTAGAGATGGTGTACAACAGAATTGGCCTGATTACTGCCTATAGTATTTAACATTCAAAAGCGATCGTGTACGAAATACATGACCCGTAAGACAAGTAGGAGGCGCATTGAAGAAATGTGAACTTGTGAAGACGGCAGTAGAGATGGGCGCTGACGTGAACACCCTGGAGCTGTTGATACGTACATATTATCAACAGCTCCAGGTATTCCTGAAGCTGTACGTCATTCGAGTTTTACTGAAAAATTGCGCCTCTTGCACCTCTGGTGGCCGTGCCGATCTCCTTATTTTTTATTCTAAATTTATTTGCAGTGCTGCTCTATCTACATTATTGGCGATGACGGTGTCATTTCCACTATGGGTGTAGTGCCGTGTGTGAGGGCATATGTTATATCGACCACTCCAGTGATCGCAAAACAAACCTATACCTACCTAGTCCTAGTTCTAAAGTGGCACCATGGCTGTCTGCGCAGGTTACAGCCAAGGAAACGGCCCCACTGAGAAATTTAAACACAGCACAATCGTACGCCTCGTGTTGAGTTCGGAGGACTTCTTGATTTGCGGTCACTAAAGGATTATTGTCGATTGATAGCTTTTTTACCTATGGTAAAAAATAAAAGGTGATATTACCTAGGCACCTAGGGATGGGATTTGGGAAGGTAGGTATATCATTAAAATTCTATTCGGCAATGATGATTACCGTGCTTGCTATATGTCATTCGGCGTCACCATCTCCATCTTCGTCTTCGTCTATCAGATTGTCCAGACTCGAATCCGAGTCGTCTTCTTGTCATCTGTAATTTTTAACTCCAGTTTAGTAATTGTTTGAGACAAACCATATATTGGATTGGAGCAACTCTAGGTCGAGCACCGACCGCGTCGCGCGAACAGGCTCATGAATAAGGGCCCCGAACGGATTCGAAACTATTCGGACATTTTTCCGACACACCTAACACGTGAGTTTATCCGGGAGTTATGTATATGTCACCGTAAAATTGTAAAAACCTTTTTATCTCGATAGATTGTAAACTGTCGACAGATTGTTAGGTACAACTCTAGATCAGCGAAAGAGCTCAGTTGATTCGCGACGACAAAGTCATACAATGTTGAAAATCTTATCCTTGCGCGGCTAGGGTCTCCGCACCAACGTATAATAGTAGGTAACTAAGTACCTGGTAATATACACGGTGTCGACGTGAGTCAGCCGCGCGCCGGTGAGCGGTGCGGCAGAGGCGACGTGCCGCAGTTTGCGCTTTTCGAGCGTGCTCCGAGCCTGCTGCACTGCCAGGTCGCCGCACCAACGTTCGCAGCGGGCGTAAATTACTACTCCTACGGAACGAAATATCAAACGGGTCAAGTCCGAAGGGTTACAATTAATAGACATGATAATATTTCGAAAATGATATTACCAGTTAAAGAACTTCAAGTCTCAGGCTGGGCGGTAGCCGATTTACAATGGAGTTGTCGAATTTTGCGATTCCAGAGTTTTCCAATAGGCGCTTGGGGTGGCTATACTGGCTACCACCACCACCCGCTTGAAGTTCAAGAATCCAACTGACTGATCAATATCTTTCCCATTAAATTATGATTTTTAAGAAATTGTTTCCCGTAAACAATTTGTCGTTATTATTGTAAAAAAATCTGTTATAGTACATGCATAGATAGCACTGATGCCCACTGACTGAATGCAGTCATCTCTTACCAGCTCCAGCGAAGAGTATAATTGCCGGCCAAGAGCTGACGAGAAGTGGTGTAAGCAGTAAGGACGATATTGTCAATGTCGCTGGGCCCTGAAACTTTTGTAGCCTCTTCAAGCCGATGTCGTGTGCTGGTTGCCAGGTGCTTATGAAGATACCGCATAGCCATACTGAAAACAATAAAGTACCTACCTAGGTAAGAAGTAGGAACCTACATTAAAATGATTTTGTACAAATGAGAGAAAACGCAAAGATCTTCAGAATAGGAATTATGGTAATTCAGCTAGGCATTTCTAAGCTTTCCATAAAATCGTGTGTGCATTTTATAATGCGCTGTAAAGCGCATAATATTATACCTGTCTGGAACTTATAATTCAACAATTAAGGGAATATGAATACAAATAATTATCGTAGGTATAGTTATTCTTAGACGAATCAAACACGTAAACCGTATAACTATTATGCCATTAAAATTGTTCTTTCCCTTTTAAATGTAGCCTAGTGTAGTAGGTACCACAGAATAGGTATAGTATAGTACCTTCATACATTTACATAAGTAAATGTGAAAGTGTGTCTGTCTATCTGACTGTCTGCTAAGTTTTCACGGCCCATCTGTTCAACCATGTACATATTATTAGGTTGTACCCAGTACCTATTCCGTTCCGGGCTATGGCATAAGTTAATTTTTATCCCGGAACAAAGAGGTTCCACGGGATTTTTCTAAAACCTAAACCCACGTGAACGAAGTCGTATGCATCAACTGGTTGTCATCCATACTAATATTATAAATGTGAAAGTGTGTCTGTCTGTCTGTCTGCTACACTTTCACGGCACATCTGTTCAACCGATTTTGATGAAATTTGGTACAGGGGTAGTGGCTATTATTTAAATAGCCACACGAGGGTCCGATTGGCGGATCCTCTAAATTTTTGATTTGGTAAGTGGAAAGGTTCAATCAAACACAATTCTTCCAGTGGAGTAACAGTTATTTTAATTTTGAACTTGGGTTTTATACCCTTTGACCATAAAGTAAATAGATTGTAACTAATAGACTAAATAATAGACAATAGTCCATACGCCTTATTTAAACTTTCGAACATTGTTGGCCGCATCTTACACACATTACACATACACATTGGCCGCCTACGCAAATTGGCGTAGACATAAATTCCCCCCGCTCTTAAACGCGGTTTAAGAGGAAATAGGCTCGTCTGGAGAAAACAAGGGGCAAATGCGATTCAATGCCCTGCGTACCACTCCTCTTGCGGTTCGTAAGTCTGCAACTCTGGAAATTCCATCAGCTCCCGGGTACAGCGCGGTGACGCGGCCCAGGCGCCAGTTAAGGGGTGCGACGTGATCCTCTTGCAGTAGTACGAGGTCTCCGACGCGTAGTTTTTCTTTGTTCGTGCGCCACTTTTGGCGCTGTTGAAGTTCGCTTATATAATCCCGCTGCCAGCGACGCCAGAACTGCTGACGGACTTTTTCGAGCCTCGAGTAGCGGTCGAGGCTGCTGGAACTGAGGTCTTCCACGTTGGGTGATGGCAGCGAGGTCAGAGGCCGTCCGATCAGGAAGTGTCCTGGGGAAAGAGGGAGAAAATCATCAGGAGAGGAAGACATAGGATACAAGGGGCGACTATTCAATATAGCCTCCACTTGCGAAAAAAGAGTACTTAATTCCTCGAATGTGAGATTATTATTCCCTAAATATTTTTTTATGTGCTGCTTCCCTAATCTGACCCCACTCTCCCAAACCCCTCCAAAATTTGGGGCGTAACAAGGAATAAAGGAGAATTTAATTTGTTCGTCAAGTGCAAAGTCAGATATGACAGGATTAGCCTTTAAAAATTGAGTTATTTCTCTAGCAGCGGCTACCAGGTTCCTACCGTTATCGGAAAAAATTTCGGACGGTTTTCCACGCCTTGATATCATTCTTCGAAGAGCGAGGACAAAGGCGTCTTTAGTAAGATCGCTCACGGCTTCTAAATGCACACATTTATACCGAAAACAAATAAAAATACATAAATATGCCTTAGACGTTTTTGCACCTCGACCCTTTCTATTCAGTATCGAGAACGGACCCGCGAAGTCGATCCCTACGGTCTGAAATGGAAAAGCAGGATTTACCCGCTGCGCAGGTAAATTACCCATCATGGGAGTCATAGTACGACCCTGGTGACGTCTGCATATAACGCAATCGCGGAAAGTGCGTCGCGCTAAAATCCTTCCCCCCATTGGCCACACAGTTTCCCTAATAGAATATAGTAATAATTGTGGCCCCGCGTGCATCAGACGTGCGTGCTCGTGACGAAATAATAATTTCGTTAAGTGATGTTTTCCGTCTAGTATGATCGGATGTTTCTTCTCATAATCGTAAGCAGAAGAATCGAGCCTTCCTCCGACACGCATGACTTTATTTTTATCTAGGAAAGGGCTAAGGGATAATAGATTGCTTTTACAATTAATAGGTAAGCCTTTTAAAAGGCAATTATATTCATTCTGAAAGGAACTTTGCTGACTGAAAATAACAAGTTTCGTAAACGATTCGTCTAACTCAGATAATGTTAGGTTGCCCGTGCGCTTAGGCATTGACTTCCTACAATTATTTATAAATCTTAGTACGTATGCGAAGCTTCTAAATGCACTTTACTAAATTTGGAATAATTTTCGAATTTTATAAAATCTGGTTCAATAGTAGCTGAATGCGTTTTTAATTCGGGTAAGGTCTCGTCATTTATTTTAGAAATAATATTGGCAGGCCACTGATTTTCATTCTTAAGTAAAAATTCAGGGCCGTTCCACCAAAGCTTCGAATTTTTTAAATGATTCGCATCGACGCCCCTAGATATCATATCTGCCGGGTTCAAATCGGTAGGTACATGACGCCATGACGTACATTGAGTATTTTCGCAAATCTCCGCGACTCTGTTTGCTACAAACATTTTTAATTTGCTCGGACTAGTGTTAATCCAACTGAGTACGATGCTCGAGTCACACCAGTGCACACAGTTCGATATAGGTAAACGAAGTGAACCTAGGCATGATACGCAAAGCCTAGCGGCGAGCTGGGCCGCGGACAACTCGAGACGCGGGATTGTCATAGGCAGTTCGATATAGGTAAACGAAGTGAACCTAGGCATGATACGCAAAGCCTAGCGGCGAGCTGGGCCGCGGACAACTCGAGACGCGGGATTGTCATAGGCTTCCCGGCCGGAGCTACTCTCGACTTCGAACATAACAAATGCGCGCTCGACCTACCGTACGCGTCGATTGTTTTTAAGTAAACGCACGCGCCATATGCACTCATAGAAGCGTCGCAGAACGAATGAAGTTCGACCTTAATGTAACTGTCGCAGAGTACATTTCGCGGGATCTCGATTGTGAATAAAATGTCCGTACTTGCTTGTATGCGATTCCAATCTTTTAATATTTCATATGGAACCGGTTGATCCCATTCAACTTTAAGTATCCATAATTTTTGGATTAATATTTTCGATTGAATAGTTGCGGGCGAAAGTAAACCTAACGGATCGAAAATCTTGCAAGTATTAGACACTACCTGACGCTTGGTAATAACCTCGCCTTTTTCTGAAGGAACTTGACACGAAAAGTGTAAACTATCGGTTTTAGGATCCCAACCTAAACCTAAGGCGCTTGTAGAATTACTGAGACAAAGATCGTCCTCTAAGTTCAAAGTAGTATCCTGAAAAATACTAGGTAAATTCGAACGAAATTTTCGTAAGTTAAAACATCCTTCTTTTAATGCAGTCTGTACTGACTTTAAAATATAAGCTAGCTGACTTTCTGTGTCAGCTCCAGTTAGAAGGTCATCGTAATAAAAATCGCGTTGAATTATAGTTTTTATAAACTCGTCTACGCACTCTTCTCCTAGCTGATATAGGCACCTAGTACTCAAAAAACTAGCACTTGCAAACCCGTAGGTAACTGTATTAAGTTGTAATGCGCGAAGAGGCTGAGACTCGTCTTCTCTCCACAAAATTAATTGCAGATTTCGATCCCTTTTGTCAATTTCGATTTGCCGATACATCTTTTCAATGTCGCCAGTAAGTACGTATTTGTGCGATCGAAATCTCAATAATATAGCGAAAAGAGGATCCTGAATAGTAGGTCCTATTAGCTGTAAACTATTTATGCTAATTCCGTTACTAGAGGGCGCTGTCCCATCAAATACCACACGCAGCTTGGTTGATTCACTCTTTATTCTAAAGACCGCGTGATGGCACAGAAAATAGCCTGATTTAGAATTAAAGCTAGGTAGTTCGGAGCAATGACCTAGGTCTAGGTACTCTTTAATGAAGGCAGCGTATTCTTGTTTCAGTTCGGGCTGCTTGCGAAATCGTTTTTCTAAATTATAAAATCTTTTTTTTGCTTGCCTAAGTGAATCTCCTAAGGTCGCGGGCGAATCTCTAAGAGGTAGCCTGACACTAAAACGACCTGATTCTAAGCGAGTAGTGTGAGTTTTAAAATGTTCTTCACACGTCTTCTCGCTATCACTTAATAATGATCTTTGGGGCAACTCTTCTAGCTCCCAAAATTTAGCTATTTGATTATCTAAGCGATCATCGAAAGAATCGCCAGACGTAAAATTGCAATATGTTTGTTTAGGGTCACAATTTAATGAAATAGGACCGGAGATAACCCATCCGAATTGGGAGTTGCAAATAAATGGTTTTCCTTCACCTAAGGATTTAATGGTATTTCCTATCACTTCCCAGAATAAGTCAGCTCCTAAGAGCGCATCTACTGGCGCAGGGCTGTAAAACTTAGGATCAGCAAGTTGAATATTTTTGGGTAGATTAAAATGTTTAAAATCTATGTTTATTTTCGGAATATTTCCGGTTAATTCTGGCATAATGAAGCACGACAAATTTGCATAATAATTGCTTTGCAATGAATTGAACCTAACAAGACATCTCTCGGTTACATGATTATTTGAATTATTACCTATACCTATGACAGTGAGACTTGTAGGTATCGCCTCTAACCCTAACTTATTCTTAATACGCTGAGTTAAAAAGCTAGACTGACTACCGCTATCTAGAAGCGCGCGAATAACCTCAGTCTTAGAGTTAAGAGGATTCATAACTTCTATCATAACTGTGGACAACATGACGTGAGAAATTGCCTGCCTTGATAAGTTAACACTAAGCTCTTCAACGGAATTTTGAACTGTAGTCTCTGCTGGCTCGTTTGTAGACCTGTGAAGCAGCGTGCAATGAGGCTTCTTGCACTCCCTGCACCTACTTCCATAGCACTGACGGGTTCTGTGCCCGGATTTTAAGCAATTTATGCAGAGCCTGAGCTTCTGAGCCTCGGCTAACCTGAGCTCAGGAGTTTTATCTAAAAAGGTAGGGCAGTGGTAAATGAAATGATTACCCTTGCATACTACACAACGAGCGCGATCCCTGTCTGGGTTTTTATGATCCGATTGAGCAGCGTACGAAAACGATTTATTCTGCTTCGTATATTTATTATTATTTGAACTACTCGCGATTGGCGCGGTATTAGACGATAAACGTTTGTTTTGAATTTTATTTTGATTAAATGATTCTAAAACATCCGCACGATCCTTTAAGAACTTGTGAAACTGCTCTAAAGTAGGCATATCACTTAAAGAATTACGAAACTCTTCCCATTTCATACTGGTATGGTTGTCTAGTTTGGAACTAACCATATGAACTATTAGCGTATCCCATTTGTCAGTCGGCTGGCCTAAACTTGCTAAAGCGCGTAAATTTTTGTTAACATTGTCGATTAGCGAACGCAATGACTGTTCCGATTCGCGGGACAGTGCTTCGATACTGAATAAAGAGTTGAGGTGATTACTAATTAGCTGCCTTTTGTTATCATAACGTTCGCATAATAAAGTCCACGCCTTGTCGTAGTTTAATGCGCACACTTCTAAATTACCTATAACGCGAGCGGCATCTCCCTCTAAATATGAATTTAAATAATGAAACTTGTAGATGGGTAGTATGTGCTCGTTATCATGTATCAGAGACCTGAATGTATCCCGGAATTCCAACCAACGAAACGTCGTTCCGTCGAACTTCGCGATTTGAATTATAGGTAATTTAAACCCGATGCCTTGTGAGCCGCCTTGTCCTTGATTTGAAGAGCTACTATGGGCATCCTCAAAACAAGGAACCTTGGAGTTACGCGAAAGAATGTCTTGAGCTAATGCTAGCACGCTATCTACTTCGTTTTCAATTTCTTCGCGCAAATCCAATTCCGAGTCTAATACGTCACCGCTTAACGTTTCAATTTGACCTTGCACTTCACTGAACTCGTTAGCTAAGGACTCAATTTTGCTAATTTTAAGTCTCAAATCACCTAATTGTAAGGAATCTAATGATGAAAGTTTGTTAATTTTGGCAATGTAGTTTTTAAATTTAGTTACTCGTCCCTTGACGCTGCTTCGTTTTATAATTAATTCTTTCAGTGACATACTGAGACGTTAGAACAGCTGTGAGCGAACAAAAACTGGTTTCTTATCGGCCGTGCCGCTGGACACGTACAATGCAATGCAATTTTACCTAATATTCGTCGCTTCAAGTTGTCGTCGAGCTAATCAACCGGTTTTCAGTTGCCCGCGCAGAGCGAATGAATGCGCGCGCAGCTAAACTATGAAATTATGATGTGTAACGAATGAAGTGACATATGCGGGATGAGGATGACTTGCGAATTTGAATTTGTGATTGTGCAAAGTGGGATGGCTATATGAACAGTGCGTGATGTATGGATGATTCTGGAGTGATGGAATGGATTAATGAGATGAGCGTGAGATGGATTTATGGATGATTTGATGAATGAGGTGTATGTGTTGATGGAAAAGGACACTTATCTGATTTATTCGGTCCGGCCTCGCTGACGCCGGCGTAGAAAGCGTTCCCTCTGCCTGAGCCCGATGCTTGCGGTCCGATTGGCGTCCCGGCGATGGCTTCAGACGTCTTTTGGGTTGTGCCTAATGCTGCGGTCCGATGAGCGTCCCGGCGATGGCAACAACGGCGACTCTCGCTGGTTATATTTTTCCTTTCCAAAAGTCCTGTCACGGTCGCCACTTATGGCTATTATTTAAATAGCCACACGAGGGTCCGATTGGCGGATCCTCTAAATTTTTGATTTGGTAAGTGGAAAGGTTCAATCAAACACAATTCTTCCAGTGGAGTAACAGTTATTTTAATTTTGAACTTGGGTTTTATACCCTTTGACCATAAAGTAAATAGATTGTAACTAATAGACTAAATAATAGACAATAGTCCATACGCCTTATTTAAACTTTCGAACATTGTTGGCCGCATCTTACACACATTACACATACACATTGGCCGCCTACGCAAATTGGCGTAGACAGGTAGGTTGTATCCCGGGGAAGGACATAGGCTACTTTTTATCCCGGAAAATTATTGAGTTCCCGCGGGAATCAAAAAACCTTAAACCACGCGGACGAAGTCGCGGGCATCTTTATCTATTCCGTGGTCGCGGTCATCATCTATAGGAAGTCTAGTCTATAAAGAATTGAAATAATATGATGAAAGTCTCGAAGTAGGAGTATCTTTTAAGTATTTTCTATAAATTTAATGTTTAATTGAAACTTACAGGTTATTCCAGTAGCAAACATGGGCACCCGCAAATTTTCTTTGCAAAAGGTGACGGCGATGAAAGCATCGGCCAGAATCTGTAAAACTGCCCCGACTGCCGACCACCGGGCCCCGCGCGTGCTTGGCGGAGTTGGCAGGCTGGCTACCGGGATCGCAGTCACCACCTTGAATAGGCAAGTAAGTAAAGTTATTATTTTGTTTGAAAAATATGTACCTATGCAAGTTCCCTGTATGGTGGACTGTGAGTGTCTCACACTGGTGGAGTTTGAATAATATCAAGGGGAAATTATATGTATGCAGTTACCTACCTGTATTCGATCTCTGTATTCTTTGACAACTGCATCGATGTCTGTGGAATCATCCCCCGAGGATATTTCCGCTTCACTAACATCGATATCCGACTGCACATCCTCTTCTTGAGCCAATGCTAAAGCTCTTGTACCACTGCTGCCGCTGGTCACTTGATCTATTTCTTCCTTTGGACAGTTAGCGTATTCGTCGAGGAGAAGACATTCGCGGTCTTCGGTTTCTAGATTGATTAAAAATAAATTAAATCAAGTCAATATTCATTTATTCCAATTAGGTACACTGTAGTCCAATTAAGTTTGGACTATTTGTGAAACTCCAATTACATACTTATAAAACATAATGGTGATCAGTTACGGTATCTTAAAACCAAAGCTAAGGGTCCCAAACGCTGAGAAGATCTCACAATAAATTTAGCCGGGGTTTTTTCACCATCTATCATAGGAACTATCAGAGGCGGGATAAACTGCCTCGTTGGTCTAGCGGTTAGCATATTCGACTGCGGATCACGAGGTCCTGGGTTCGATTCCCGGTCGGGCATAAAAATTGTTAGGTATTGGGTTTTTCAATTGAGAAATTCTCAGTGCCAGCCCGCAAATTGGAACAGCGTGGTGGGTCTAAGCTCTAATTCCCTCTAGATATTTTCGAGGCCCTTAAGCTTTGTGGAGTATAGTCCATCTTTTTCGTCCACGTATTTTTACCTTTCGCAGTTGACAGCACTGGCATCTCAGATCAATGAATACAATAGATAGTGGATTGTCTATATTAGTCACTAGTTTGGATCTTCCTAGCTCACATCCAAATGATAGGTGGGACTTTTTCTATCTGACACCGCCGCCACTGATCAGAGCAATTAGAGCAAATTATTTATTGCCAAGCTTCATTATCAAAGCTTTTTATTAAAGTTATTAATAAACCGCACCGTAATACCGATGCCCGCGATGTCGTCCGCGATTTAGATTTTTCGATAATCCCGTGGAAACTCTCTTAATTCCCATTCTTTTTTTAAAGTTTATTGATTTTCGGGATAAAAAGTATCCTTAATAATAGTGCGTTTGGATTCATAAGAGTGTGGGGGGACGGAAAAAACCGGTGCGCAGGCCGATCGGTCTCGTTGGGTTCTCCCAATCTAAGAATATTATATTTAAACTGTAACGATTCCTGTACATTAAATGTTCCGAAAGAAGAATTCCGAAAATAGGATTTAAACATAACATGACGCGCGGGTGAAGCGCGCGAGCCCAATTCTAAATCTATGGAGTATGGATTTAAATTGCAAAAGTAGCCCACATGAGGGGTCGAAATGAGCAGTTGCCTTAGGTATGTGGATGGCTGTAGGCCTTTCATAAGCTTACAACAAGTTAGACTGATGCCTGGTAGGTAATGGTAGTTATAACTTATAGGCGCTGTGTGTGGTCAGGGGGGGGGTCTCCAAAGCAGTGTATCCATTAAATGGTGGCATATGGAAGATTGAAAAAAATATATGATGTTTTCAAGACCTTAACTCAGATATTGTTTTATCCCAAAACACGATTTAAACAACTTCGCTGCATAAAAAATAAATTCAAACATACCTCTTATTGCAGTTTTCAAATCAACACATCTCCAAATTGAAAACCTCAATTTACTTGAAAAATATATCATTAAATTCCAAATTCTAAATGACATCCATTGATTTATTAATATTTATTAAAATGTACACATATTTTCTGTTTTCCATTGTATTCCGGTTTTTCGAGAAGCGCTAGCTCATTTTCACCTCCGCCAGTGTTCGAAAGAACTTCACAGACGATGGATCTGTGCTCCTTTGCTCCAGCGTTTAAATCGATATTTTAAAATGGTTTTCAAACATAACATGAATAAGACTAATGTTTATTCAACATGAATTGACAGAAGACGTGGATATTACAACTTTCGTGAGCTATCTTCTTTTATATAACTAAAAATACATAATCAAATAAAGTATGAATATGTGTTCTCTGACCAAACTTTTGACAGCTCGAAATAATGATGCCGTAATGCGCTATCCATTCGATTTTTGACAACAATCGACTTCATTTACGAAGAAGTTTTAATCGATTTGACACATTGATATTACAACTTTTTGTATTGTTTTATAAACATACCCAGGCGTCTAAATGTCTTTTTTATGTATTAAAATAAATATTTTTGGTGAAGCAATGCTGTAAATGTATATTTTATTATTTGGCAACATCAATAAGGCAGGTCATAGAAACCATCCAACGCCAAAGATGACGCTACTTAAATGACAATCAAGTGAGCTTGTGTTGCAGCTTCGTAATTATTTTGAAAACTATTTTCAAAATTAAAATCGTACTAGTAATTACTAGATTGACATACGAGTTGCGAAATATCGCATAAAAAGGCACGTCGCTTCACTATTTTAAAAAAAAACTCCTGCTGGTTGTAACAATGACGTCTTTTAATATTTCCAAGAAGTAGGTATTATAGTTGTCAAACATCCAATTACTGTCAGAGGGTTCACTGCCATCGCTTAAAGCAGTATTACTTAAAAATGTCAGTTTTATGTCACGTACCTTGAAGGTCCTAAAATAAGGATTATAATTCTAAAAACACGAACGTCAACAATATTAAAACAATACGGATTTAAGCGATAGTAGTATGCCTCCAGTGCAATTTTTGATATGAATGGAAAATAACAAAACAGTGGTAAGACAGAAAGGAAAACTGAAAATCAAGCATTGCCACTTCAGCTTGCTACTGCCTACTCGTCCGCTCTCATTGGACCAGACCGACCAGATAATATTATTATATCGAAAGCTTGCTGAGTAAGGACCTAGTAGTGTCTCAAATACTTCAAATAAGTGCCTATTGCAAGTTTTATTACTAATTGATTGGATATTAGATACCCTTAGGGTTTCGTTTCTGGGACCCGGGAGTTAGAAATTTCCGGGAAATACGTCGTTGGTTTTTTTTGTGATTTCCCGTTTTTGTGTACAGAGTATTTTTTTAACTTATCTCTTGAGAAATATTTGAGAACAAGTTGATCTCTTAACTTGTTTATTATAATTCTCCCTGACTACTAGGGCATGCATTCGGTGCTGTGTTTGAGTACCGGGAAATTTTGGACCGATATTGGCACGGAACCGGGAATTCCCGGGACTTTCGATACTTTCGATACTACCTTAAATTATCACAAAAACACGGCTAAGACATTACAGAAAGTATGAAATAGACCAAATATTACTGTTCATTAGGCGTTATACAAAAATTTATCGCATAATATTTCACACAGGAATATACTGAATATTACTATTTGTTGAAGATTGTGCCTTACTTGCGATCGGGTCCTGAATCGCTGTCTCATCAATTATTAGGATATTGATTACTCCATGTAAATAATCCACTTTAAATTATAGAGCCATTATGTACTATCATATTGTAGTTATTTACGTGCAAATTATATACTTTTATTATGTACTTGTTGAAGAATTTACAGATGGTATAGCCACTTGTTTAGTATTGCTTATATAGTATTGCTTTTGGGAAAGCCTGTCTCAGGTTTATAACTGAATAGATGAGTCATTTCCTAGACACATGGAAATATAAATTCTGAAAGCACCTTAACAATTTAATACGTAACTTCTTGCATGATTGAGGCATCTTAGTTAGTGGTATAATTTAACTTTATATTACATACCACAATAATACTGTAATACCTACTGATTATATGCCGTTAATTATATTGTCTAACCTTACATGTAAATAACTCTAAAATATGTTCAATTAATACACATATTTCGTATTCTGGACGATAATAAATAGTTATAACGTTTGATTAAATATTGTTTAAATATTTATAGCTAAAATTATCATACTTGACTAGTTGTAATAGATAACTTGGCTAATTATATTAAATATAGAGCTTAGATAATTATGTAAAAATAGAAATTAAGTCTATAAACGAATTAATACTGCATGTGTTTTACTTACCTTTAGTATTAAGTTTTTATAGTAACTATATCAGTTTTATTTGTATTGGTTTTTATTTTGTAATAATTTTCTATATCTTCTATGTATATTACTAAGTTAAGTTTCATGTTTTTATTGCGCAATAAGCGTCCTATTGGTTAAGTACTGATTCTACTAGCTCGTTAATAAAGAATGCGATATGTGCACGCTCCGAAATAGAATAAAAACCGGCCGCCCCCGGTCGAGTTACGCACTTCACAACGAGACTCCGGAGCGTACGCATCTCCGCTCCAACGCAACAACAACAAGTGTTTTATTTCACTCCCTCGCTGTGGCTCGGGTCACACCGATCCTCTACAGTGCATGGTCCTTCGAACGCAAGATATCAGCAACTCAAGATCAAGATCTCAAGTCACGAGTCTCAAGATTCTCCGCAATAAAGCAAGATTGAAGAGGAATCAACCTATCCCCTCAGAACGGGTCTGCGGGCAGGGAAGATCGTTCAAGAACGCTGCGGACTGAAGTCGTCAAGAAGTCTGCCTAGCAACACAAGAGGAATCCACCGTCGCTACGCGGGTGCATTGAGGCAAGCTACGGGTAGCAGCCGAAGACCGCAAGAGCGTCGGGAGGGATCGCTTCGTCGCGCTACAGAATCAAAACGTCGCAACTGCCAAGCAAGGCGAAAAGGATTTCGACCACGGCTGCGGGGCTCCCCTGAGTTTGGAAGACCGCAAAACCCGGAAGAGCGTTTCGCCGAGCAAGCAAGTCGACACCAAGAGCATTCGTCATCGCGAAGAAAAGGAATCGACTCATCGCTGCGGGTGCATTGAAGCAGGCTACGAGTAGCTGCCGAAGACCGCGGCGCCTGGGGACATCGTTTCTTCGTGTTGAACAGATCTCTATAAGCGCGGTTTACCGCGGCTCTCCCGCTCACCACCTAACGGTGCCAAACGGTGAACGGGCGAGTTAACGCCTCACGGCGGGAGCAGTATACCAGACGATACTGCCAGTTCGCCTTAACCGGTGAACTGTAACAGTCTGATCGCGTCGGTACGGTGCACGTAAGCTAGTGGCCTCCTGGTGGGCCTGCTGAAGGGTTGGGCGTTCCTCCCAATTCCCGAGCAGCTAGTCTTGCGTGTGACCCTCTTCCGGGCGATTCCCACCTACCTTACCTTTTTTTCCATCCCTGGGAGAGTGTGTTCTTCGGGACCCTCAAACAGGACTGCTAGGGCCGTTAGGGAGGTAGGGCTTTAGGGCTGTAGGGAGTAGGGCCGTTAGGGAAAAGAAGACGCAGGACCCGACCAAGATGAGCACGATAGAAACCCGAAGCAAGAAGGCAAATCCCAAGGACAGGGACCCGGGCGAAGTGGAATCTGGAAACTCATCTAAAACTGGGCAGTCAAGAAGTTCCGAACGGACTACAAGCACCGGAGGTACTACGAGCACCGAAGGAACTACAAGCACCGAGCACACCACCAGTACTGAACAAACCACCAGTACTGAACAAACAACAAGCACAGTACATTCAAAGAATGCTGCAAAAAATCAAAGGAAGGCAACAGGATCACGCGCGTCCCAAAGCAAGCGCGCTGAACTTGAGGCAAGGTTGGCGCTTCAAAAGAAGGAGATTGAAAGAGCAGAGGCCGAAGCCGCGCTAGCTCGAACCCAACTAGAGCTGACACAACTAGCTGAAGACTCAGACATTGAAGAGGATGTCCAACAAATAGAGTCCAATGTTAATGAATGGATGAATAAACCATCAAACGAGACAGATCAGGGAATGGCCGCATTAACCAAATTGCTCGCAAAAGCATTAAAACAAGACAGCAAACAAGATACTCCAAGAAAACCACCCGCATATATGAGCGACCTACCACCATTCGATGGAGACCCGATTAATTGGATACCTTTTATAAAACATTACACAAGCACCGCCTCGTACTTCATCGACATTGAAAATATTGCGAGAATACGAAAATCTCTAAAAGGTCGCGGAAAAGAAGCCGTGAAGTCACTTCTATATACCAGCTCAACACCAGAGAGCATATTAAAAGAATTAGAAAGAAGATTTGGCCAACCAACCTATATTATTAAAGGTTTAATTGCAGAACTACATAAATTACCTCGAATGACAGAGGACATGAAAGGTATTGGGACCTTCGCCAGCGCCGTTTTCAACACGGTGGACACAATAAAACAATTAGATCAACTGGAATATTTATATTCAACAGAAATTTCGGATAAAATTGTGGACAAAATGAGCACATTAGTCAGATTTAGATGGCAAGAATTCAAATCAAACAGGAGAAAAGAGCCAATGCTAAAATTGCTATCAGAATTCCTAACAAAAGTATCAAACGATTTTGACGAACCGGGCACAAGCGACAGACCAAGAATAAAATCAGAAACAAACAAATCTCGCCCAATAAGGAAAGCACGTGTAAACGTAGCCCAACACGAAGAGAGCGACTCCGACTCATCATATGATAGTGAATTCGAAGAAGAGATGCAGATCGTATTAGCTGCCTCTGCACAAGAAAATGAAAAATGCATCCTATGTGAACAAGCTCACGATATTTCTAAATGCGATAAATTTTTACATGAATCCATAAAAAACAGATGGGAAACCGTCAAGAGATTAAAAATATGCTTCAAATGTTTGAAATTAAACCATAGACATCTAACATGCAAATCGAAACCGTGCGGCAAAGACGGATGTACTAGAACACACAACGAACTATTACATCAAGAAAAATTGAATTCAGAACCTAGCAAGATAGTATCAGTAAATCACATAGGCACCTCACGAGCCTACTTAAAAATCATACCCGTCGAATTAAACGGACCGAACGGGACAGCAACAGTTATGGCCTTACTAGATGAAGGATCAACAGTGACGCTATTACTAGAAGACGTAGCCAATCACGTGGGAGCTACGGGACCGAGTAAAAGTTTATTACTTGAAGGCATAAGCGGCCAACAAATAACAGAGCAATCAAAACACATAAAATTACGAATAAAAGGCCTGTTTGCAAGAAATTACGAAAACCTGCAAGCACACACAGTTAAAAATTTAAACCTACGGCCTCAATCCGTGAGGAAGGAAGACATCGCAGACTGCCCTCACTTAGTAGAGATAGAAGATCAATTATTATATGACGGAACGCCACCAACCTTACTAATAGGTCAAGACAATTGGCATCTCATAGTCACAAGAGATTTAAAAACTGGTGCATCTTCAAAACCTGTGGCATCATTGACCAGCCTAGGTTGGATATTACACGGTTGTAAAACCGAATCAACCAAACCAGTATTTTTTATAAACCATACCTACAACAAATCGGAAGAAATCGATGAATTAATAAAAACTCACTTCAGCTTGGATTCACTAGGAATAACTCCGAAAAAACCAGCAAATGATCCGGAGCAACGAGCTTTAGATATTTTGGAAAAAACTACTCACAGATTACCAGAAGGCAGATATGAATGCGGACTGCTCTGGAAAACCGACCAAGAAGTAATGCCTTTAAATCGCAATAACGCCTTACGTCGCCTGAAAGGCATAGAAAACAAATTCGAAAAGAACGAAGAATTTAAAGTCAATTACACCAAACAAATAGTAAACCTATTAACAAGCGGCTACGCCGAACCCGCCATCGATAGACCCACATCACCCAGAACTTGGTATTTACCACACTTTGCCGTTGTCCATCCGCAGAAAGGCAAACTAAGAGTCGTATTCGACGCAGCCGAGCGAACAAATGGAAAAAGCCTTAACGACGCATTACTGTCTGGACCCGACTTACTGCAATCATTATTCGGCGTACTAATAAGATTCAGACAAGGCTCTGTTGCCGTAGCAGCCGACATTAAAGAAATGTTTTTAAGAATAAAAATACGCGAAGAAGACAGAGACAGTCTACGATTTCTCTGGCGAGAAAACGAAACAGATGCCGAACCAAAAGAATATAGAATGAAATCTCTAATCTTCGGAGCAACATCATCACCCTGCTCAGCAATCTACGTAAAAAATAGAAACGCCCAAGATTTCAAAGATATATATCCAGAAGCTGTAAATTCCATATCGAGATGTCACTACATGGACGATTACCTACAAAGTTTTGCCACCGCCGATGAAGCATCACGAATAAGTCAAGAAGTAGACCTGATTCACAAAAGCGGCGGTTTTGAATTAAGAGGTTGGACGTCGAACCATCCATCTGCCATAAAAAATCTGGCAACCGACCAGCCAGATCATGTGCAAATATGCCAGCAAGAAGAATATGGAAAAACGTTAGGAATGTTGTGGCAAATCAGCAATGATGCTTTAAAATTCACTCTTAACCTGCGCAACACTCCAGATGACGTAATTTACCGCATACGATTGCCCACCAAACGCGAAGTGGCAAGTGCCGTGATGTCAGTATTTGACCCTATGGGCCTAGCTACTCCAATACTAATACAAGGGAAAGTCATAATACAACAATTATGGCGCACGGGCATAAGCTGGGACGAACCTATCCCAGAAGAAATGACTAAACCATGGACAAATTGGTTAGAAAGCCTAGAGTCATTAGAAGAACTCAATATACCCCGATGCACAGACTCGCTTAACGAGGGGGAGCTGCATACATTCGTGGACGCCAGCGAAAACATTTACGCAGCCGCTACGTATTGGCGCACCTTAAAAAACAATAAAATCAAAATAACATTAATAGCAGCAAAAGCAAAAGTAGCCCCGCTAAAACCAACGTCGATACCACGGCTAGAACTCCAAGCTGCCTTATTAGGCTGCCGTTTGGCTTCAAGCATACAAAATGAAATGGACGCCGAAATAAAAAGGAAATATTTCTGGTCAGATTCGCGAACAGTGTTAGCATGGATTAAGTCCGACCCACGCACATACAAAACATTCGTCGCGCATCGATTAGCCGAAATAGAAGATCTCTCCAAAACATCTGAATGGAGATATGTACCCACTAAACTTAATGTCGCCGACGATGCTACTAGAACTCCACCGAAAAATTTTAATATCAAACACCGATGGTTTAATGGCCCCGAATTTTTATTACTCAACGCCGACGAATGGCCCGAAGATCGAAGCGAGCGATCACCATCACCAACAGGCGAAGAAAGAGCAAAAACTATCGCCACCGTTCGACATTCTGAAACGCCAATGCCCGACGTAAAAAGATTCTCGTCATGGACTAGATTCGTCCGCGCCACGGCACGCTTTCTCCAAAGTGTGGACCACTTTAAACGCTACCTAAACAAAACCGAGAAGGTGACCGCCACCAAACACATCAAAAAAGATGCGAGTTGGAAACCATACAAACCAAAGAAAAAACAATTTGAAAAAACAACTCCAGAACCAAATAAAGCCGCATCACATACACCTAACAGGATCAAATTACCAAACGATTATTTAGAAAGAGCGCAAAAACTGATAATTCAAAAAATGCAAAACGACAGTTTCCACGCCGAGATAAAATGTTTAAAAAATAACCAACGTTTGAACAAAGACTCACGCCTAAGAAGACTCACCGTCGTCTTAGACAAAGATATCGTACACTTAGAAACTCGACTGTCCGCCGCCAACGATTTGATAAATACCTACAAGAAACCAATCGTACTAGACGGCAAGCATCCTACCACTCGACTGATAATTAATCATTATCACCAAGAGTACAACCATGGCAATCACAACACCGTGATGAATGAGATACGCCAAAGATACTACGTAACGTCACTTCGAACTACAGTAAAGATGGTAGCAAGAGAATGCCAATGGTGTAAGACACACAAAGCAGTACCTACTATAACTCCGATCGGAGACCTGCCAGCCGAACGTCTGAAACACAAACAGCATCCATTCACATGTACCGCAGTGGACTATTTCGGCCCAATAACCATAACTGTCGGAAGGAAAACCGATAAACGATGGGTAGCGCTGTATACCTGCCTTACCACACGCGCTGTACATTTGGAAATCGCTACATCACTATCATCCGATAACATGATACTCACATTAAGGCGAATGATAGCACGCCGAGGAAAACCAAAAATCATGTACAGCGACAACGGAACGAATTTTGTCGGAGCAAATAAAGAACTGCAAGCTGAATTCGACAAAATGAAAGAAAATACAGAAGAAAAAGGAATTCAATGGAAATTCATACCGCCTGGAGCCCCACACATGGGAGGAGCTTGGGAAAGATTAGTACGATCCGTGAAAACCGCATTAATAGCCACACTTAATACGCGGCATCCACGAGAGGAAATTCTGCATACTTTACTCCTGGAAGCAGAACATCTCATCAACTCAAGACCAATAACAGAGATATCATTGGACCCCGACGATCAAGAGAGTCTAACGCCTAATCATTTCCTTATCGGAAGATCGAGCGGTACCTACTCTATCGGAAATTTCACCGATAGCGAGCTTATCGGCCCCGCTACCTGGAAAACGGTACAAAGACTCACCGACCATTTCTGGAAACGTTGGCTTACCGAATATTTGCCTACGATAGCGCCGAAATACAACAACAACCAAGATGACTTTGTAAACCCAGCTATTGGAGATATCGTAATTATCATTGATAACTCCCTTCCGCGAGGCACATGGCCCAAAGGCGAAATCATCGCAACTTATCCTGGCCCAGATGGCAAGACACGAATAGTTGATGTTCGAACCATCGCCGGAGTAATGAAAAGACCGGTTTCGCGCCTAGTGAAGATCACACAATCTTCTTCCACCAATGATAGTGCTCCAGATTCCATCTTCGCACGAGGGGGAGACTGTTGAAGATTGTGCCTTACTTGCGATCGGGTCCTGAATCGCTGTCTCATCAATTATTAGGATATTGATTACTCCATGTAAATAATCCACTTTAAATTATAGAGCCATTATGTACTATCATATTGTAGTTATTTACGTGCAAATTATATACTTTTATTATGTACTTGTTGAAGAATTTACAGATGGTATAGCCACTTGTTTAGTATTGCTTATATAGTATTGCTTTTGGGAAAGCCTGTCTCAGGTTTATAACTGAATAGATGAGTCATTTCCTAGACACATGGAAATATAAATTCTGAAAGCACCTTAACAATTTAATACGTAACTTCTTGCATGATTGAGGCATCTTAGTTAGTGGTATAATTTAACTTTATATTACATACCACAATAATACTGTAATACCTACTGATTATATGCCGTTAATTATATTGTCTAACCTTACATGTAAATAACTCTAAAATATGTTCAATTAATACACATATTTCGTATTCTGGACGATAATAAATAGTTATAACGTTTGATTAAATATTGTTTAAATATTTATAGCTAAAATTATCATACTTGACTAGTTGTAATAGATAACTTGGCTAATTATATTAAATATAGAGCTTAGATAATTATGTAAAAATAGAAATTAAGTCTATAAACGAATTAATACTGCATGTGTTTTACTTACCTTTAGTATTAAGTTTTTATAGTAACTATATCAGTTTTATTTGTATTGGTTTTTATTTTGTAATAATTTTCTATATCTTCTATGTATATTACTAAGTTAAGTTTCATGTTTTTATTGCGCAATAAGCGTCCTATTGGTTAAGTACTGATTCTACTAGCTCGTTAATAAAGAATGCGATATGTGCACGCTCCGAAATAGAATAAAAACCGGCCGCCCCCGGTCGAGTTACGCACTTCACAACGAGACTCCGGAGCGTACGCATCTCCGCTCCAACGCAACAACAACAAGTGTTTTATTTCACTCCCTCGCTGTGGCTCGGGTCACACCGATCCTCTACACTATTCATTAGGCATTATACAAAAATTTATCGCATAATATTTCACACAGGACTGTAAATTCATGATTTTTTCATGTACTTGTACCATAACTCGCTTCGTTACAAATTTCAAAGTTTTATTGTAGTTCATAGGTTTTACAGAGATTGCGTCTTGTATGAAAATACACTTTGAAAAGTTGAAATTTTTTTTATCGTGATACGCTTATATGTAACTACTTTTATAGCAATTAGAAGCCAGTGCAAATATAAATTTACTACATCAAGCAGTTTATGAGAAACAAGCATTGAGGCTTGGATACACGGACAACAAAGTGATCCTTTACGGGTCTTTTTTTATAGACAGGCGTACGTAGTAACCTCACCTCAAAGAATTACAAATGTTAATCTAAATCAACAATATTTTCCAACCCATACTCAGTATTCCCAAGAGAATCTCGTGAAGATGTTACTCTCTCCTATTCCGTGCCGTTTTTTGGTTTTGCCGATTTGGTCTCTACAATTATATTGGATATGGTACCTCTTAGTATTTTTGGTATCCATTCACCGTCCTCCCCGTACGTATGGAGGATCCTAGGATCGAGGACCCTAGGATTTTCTAAAGACGTTTCCTATCAGCCATAAAGAGCCTCGTTACTGCTGCGTTACTGTCCAGGATTCACATCCATACATAAAGATTGGACTGTTCACAGTCTTGGTTTTTACATAACATTGTATGGAGAACTCCTGAGCATCTTAGGGAATTATGGATACGGATATCCATATTTTCTTTCCCTCTGCTATTGGTATAATTGACAGTGGAGTCAAAAATCAAAATTTAGTAGCCTCGGGCTTATGAGGTATATTTTATATTACAGTCTATCAATATTTTCCTGTCAATCTTCATGTGAAATTTATGAAAGTAACGATACAATTAACAGAATATAGCATAATCTACTGTAATTTATTATGGCTGAACAAATTTTATTCCAGTGACAGATCCATCAATTCATTGATCTTCAAAAAAGCTCTTCTCTGCTGGTAAATAATACTTACCAGAAAGACTAACATACGAAACTGTACGAAGTGGCAGTAAAATAATCGTTATAGCCAAAGTAAAAATAGGGGTTTTAAACTAATACCTCGAATTTGTGAGCATAAAATACAGTATAGTGAATTAAATTATTGTTACATGCAGAAATATCCACACTTAATTAGAGAAGAATCGACAGAATGTATGTACTTCGAGTCTCAAAAGTATCAAAAGTACCGGTTTTATGGTGTGGAGAACCGGGACTGAAAATTATTCAGAAGTACCGGGAATTTTTGGTACCAGGAATTATAGGAAGCATGCCCTATTGACTAGGTACCTCACTCGCGCAGTGCTGAGCACTATTGTCTTAACGTGGGATGTACCGGGTTTAATCCCCAGCAGAGTGAATTTGGGAATTGGGCGTATTTTTGTAAAATTGTACATGAAATAAAATCGATGTTTTTTTTTCATCATGTTTTGTTATTTTATTGATAAATTTGTGTTTCTTAGTTATTTATCTTTATGAGCAGTAGCACTGTTTACAAATATTATGTTAAATTATAGTAAAAAAAACAATCATTTTAAAATTAAGTGACGGAGAATTATTCCATTGAGTAACTAAACTTTATCTCACGGCACTTAAAAAAACAACTTTAGATAAGATTCACAGAAGTGTTTTACTAGTCTTACCAATCATGCCAATCACAAAAATAGGACAGCAAACATAAAATAACAGAAACACTATCAAAATTTGATAATTTTAGTTCTTTTGACTAACGTAAAGGCAAATTTATGTCATAATTTATTATATAACTTCTGAAATAGACAATGCTTTTTATTTTTGTTTTTGCAAGTAAGTTAGTTTACGATAAAAAATATACATTTAAATATAACATAACAATAACTTATATTAATGATAAATTGTCAATATTATAAGTATTTATGCAATACTAGCCGATGCCCGCGACTTCGTACGCGTGGATCGAAGTTTTGTGGTTCCCGCGAGAACTCTTTAATTTTTCGGGATAAAAAGTAGCCTATGTGCTATTCCAGACTACAATCTATATCTGTGCCAAATTTCGGCCAGATCCGTTCAGCCGTTGGGGCGTGATTGAGTAACAAACATCCATACATCCATTCATACATCCATACATCCATCTGTCCAAACTTTTTGGAGGATTTTTTGAGAGGACAATTTGTCAGTGGAACCTTGACAATTACTCAAAGGAAAAGTAAGGGCACTGATCACAATGTTAAGAATTATTGTACTTTCTTACCATAAAACTATAATAGTCGTAGTAGGTACTTTTGAGTATTTTAAACTCTTTATTCTTTATTTTGTACTTAAATTATGTAAAATGTCGTCTATAAAATATAAGTAGAACTTCCAACCAATGTATAGTATGTTAAATCACATTGTAAGAATGATTATAAGTAACAATTTTTTTTTGCGTTTTGTCTTCTTCGATTCTCCCTTTCTGATATTTTATCTCACCTCGGATATTTTTCTTGTTCTAGATTTTACGAGCTCCAAGTGTTATTTTCTTATATATTATTGTTTGAACTTTTAAGAGTCCCTCTTTAATTTCTCTATATGCCGCCTTGTTATTTCACCAGATGTCAGCGCCATTGTTACACCTGAATAATTTAATATATACAATACTCGTTTCCAATGCAAAACTCGGGGCCGTAAAAGCTTAACCGTGTACAAACCTTTAGAAATCTATTGAGTACCAATTTGTTCAATTGACTGACAATTTCGAAAGAGTTACTTAAAGGACCGTAATGAATTCACGGCAACAATATTTTCTTGCATTGTATTTCAATAATTTAAATATTCTGAATTTTCTCTGGTCTGGCCTGGTAGGAGGCTTCAGCCGTGGCTAGTTACCAATTACCACCCTACCGCCAAAGACGTGCAGCCAAGCTATTTAGCGTTCCGGTAGGATGTCGTGTAGAAACCGATTAGGGATATGGACTAGGGTTTAATATAACTGCCATACCCCAAACAGGTTAGCCCGCTACCATCTTAGACTGCATCATCACTTACCATCAGGTGAGATCGCAGTCAAGGGCTAACTTGTATTTAATTTAAAAAAAACTGGATATAAGGTACATAAAAGTAGCAATAACTATTTTTAAAAAAATCCCGATTCTCGGGAATTCCCGGGAATCGGCCAATTTTATTCCCGTTTCCTTGAGTTGAAAATTTGCCGTTCCCGAGATTTATTTTTAATTTTGATTGAGTGGGATTTTAAAAAAGTTAATTTGTTTAGTTTCACCCAACCGAAGTCCAGTTAATTAATATAATAAATAGGTTTTGCTTCGGACATAATATGAATGATTGACAATCAAACTTATAATTTTAGAGTACGGAAACAACGTACAAATTTGAAATTTTACATAAATTGGCTAATTTGCGGTTTTGGCTCTTACGAAGTTCTACCATATAGATAATTCTGTATGTAAAGATAAAAAATCATGACACCAAAATTGTATGATTTTCTTCGTTTTTTATTTTTGAGTATTTTTCAAACACTGTATATAATACTATATGTCTGCAAAAGACTAGAAATTGATTTCAATGATCAATTTCCAACATCTTTTTGCTATTTAAATTTTTGAAATAACATCTGTATTTCTTGTTTCTGACAAAAAATGAATATCAGACTCTTAGTCGGTAAGTACATTGTATATACGTATGATATTGATTTATGCCACAATTATACTTGTAATTAACTCACGTAAGTAGTTTATGTAAATAAGATACTTATGTAACTCTAGATGATGCCCTCGACTTCGTCCACATGGTTTAAGATTTTTTGACTCCCGCGGTAACTGTTTAATTTTCCAGGATAATGGTTCCGGGTAGCCTATGTCCTTCTCCGGGATGTAATCTATCTTTGTACCAAATTTCATCAAAATCGTTTGAGTAAAAATAACGTCGAACCATTGCTCCGTTGCGGCGTGATTGACGGGCAATTCAATTAACAATCACACTTTCGCATTTATAATATTAAGTATTAAAATGGATTTGCACACGATATGTGATTTACAATAGGTATTTTGTCAATTACCTACTCATGTAAGAGACTTTGGTACGTGATTTACTCACTTACGTTATTCTATCAATTTCACAAATTTTGAGTTACCGTGTTTTGTCATCCGAGGGCATCCGTGACATGCTATGACAAGCGCGCGAAAATAAAGAAAACCGCGACGGGAGCGCCACCCGGCCGAAGTGGGCATAACTGGCGTGAGGGGTGAGAACTGAGGAGAGCCAACCTCTCGATTTGTGTTTTGATTTTAAGAGCTGACAGCGCCTTAAACCCATACCCCTAATCGGTTTCAGCACGGCATCGTACCGGAACGCTGTTTATCGCTTGGCAGTACGTCTTTGCCGTAGAGTGATAACTAGCCACGGCCGAAGCCTCCCCCCAGGCCAACCTAGAGAAAATTCACGTACTTACTCACGTACTTATTCACGTAGGTACTTCATTTAAGTACCTACGTACCTATTTTCCATTCGTTTTTTAAGATAAGCGCCATAATATTTGAAATGCCACACTGGTATTTAAATTCAAGATTTCTTCATATTATGCAAATAGCATAGCAAAGTGTTAATTAGGTATTTACGTTAATTTGGTTTAAATGTGTCCAATATTGCTAAATTTAACATCCGCCATATTATTTTTTGATGACGACACCCAACCAGTCCACTCTTATTATGTAGAATCTAACGACATTGACACCAAATTTTTTTTTGATACAAGTCTGAGATTCATTATCCCACTCCTGAGTCCTGGTGCAGTCGGATAAACATTATTAAGGATATTTACTTACCTTTGGTAACTTTCGATTTGATGCTTTCCAAAGTTTTGGTATGACGTAACGCTGATGGAATAAACCATAAACCGCGTTTGGCTTTTTTCTCTGAGGATTTTGCTGCACGTGCATTTTCGTTGCCAAGACGTTTATATTCCACGTCTGAAATTTTTTCAGAAATATTAATAGGAATTTTAGTTTTGAACTAATACTGTTGATTATTTAGTTAGACATGTAGCAAGTAATTTTTTACCTCCAGCTTCCATCTGTTCAGCTGTCGGCACACATCGCAAGATGATAAAATTAAAAGCTTGTATGGCAATGCTTAGTAAATGACTTGCGTTCATTAACGTTATCATGTGTGATAGAGGGCATGCGAAGGCGAGAATTGCTGCTAGGCTTCCTAAAATTAAGGAGCAATATTAAAGCTAAGTATATATTATACTAGTGGTTCGCCCCGAACTAAGACCTCGCGGCGCCATCTATTGACATAAATGTGAAGTTCTGTTAAAAATACTGAAGCTCATTAAAAATTAAATAATTCCGTTTCCTTACAATATTTATCTAATTTTAGTATTTGTTGTTCAAGTACAGGATATAATTGAAATAATTGATCAAGTTTCAGGCTCATCCTTTCAGAAAATTTAGAGTTCTGAGGTCATCTTTGGACGTTAGAAAATCACCACTTTGAAAGCCCCCCATTTCGTCAATTTTGGGGGAAAAATTAAAAAAAAAATATTTTTGGACTCTATTCCTAATTATCTTTAAAATGATATACCGCAACCCTATGTAACTTTATAAAAAATATTTTACTTCGCATTCGCTTCTATGAGAGCCCCCCTGAAATAAAGATTTTTATTATTTTTTAAGCCATATTCGGCGGGAGGCTATTGGTTTACATATTATATTTAAAGCTGAAGTAATTGCGTTCAGTAATTCAGAAGTTATAATGCTCTGACAGACGGACGGACGGACGGACGG
The DNA here is from genome assembly GCA_923060345.2 of Erebia aethiops. NCBI lineage: Eukaryota > Metazoa > Arthropoda > Insecta > Lepidoptera > Nymphalidae > Erebia > Erebia aethiops. The sequence continues at coordinate 8,737,210 of OV281083.1, read as the reverse complement.
ACAAGTGCCAATTCACCCAAGTAGACTCAGAGACCTTCGCTTCGCTCGGTCAATTAACTTAGTAGTTTGTACCTACTGTTTAATAACAACCTTTGTCCACAACTGGGTCAACAGTGCCGGGTACAAGTCTGATAAAACAATCGAGATGTGAAGACTCTGCCCAAGGGATACGTCAATTCTGCTGGGGTACTGTCAGTCATATCTATCTAAGTTGTAAAAAATTGGCAGTCATAGGGACTGCCGATAGAAGTGAAAACGAATATTAATTTTTTTTTATTTTATTTTTTCTTAAAAATAAATTCAAATATAAAAATTTAAAACTAAGGCATACTATATAAAATTATTAGCAATTATAATGTCGTCATGTTGAATGCTATTAAAAATTATGAAGGCGCCTTCATAATTTTTGCTAATAAAAATTGCCGACATAATAATTGCTAATAATTTTTTATAGTGTGTAAGTTTATAACGTCTTTGAGAGGTGATATCTAGTGAAAGGCCCGATGAAGAGCGTCAGTTTTTGTACTGTTTAAATAGGTACTGTGCATACTTTAATACTTTACAAGAATCAGCTTTTCTAATTATGGTTCATTTTTGGTAACCATATCACGTTTTTGATCGGCCATATCTAGTGAAGGGCCCATCAGCATGCGGTTAGAATTTCAGTATCATCCTACTGAGGACTCTCCACTGGGAGAGTGTAGCACCAACCTATTACTGAATCAGCTTTTCAAGCGATAGTTACAAAAAGTGCAGAGCTATCTCTTAGTCTATAAGAAATTAAAGTTTCATTACGGATGTACTATATTATTATACATAAGACCTTTTGTCTTAAGAAGAACGGTCTCGGTCTTGCGTATTCCACATTTTTACCTCCTACCAAAAAGTGCTCAACGCGCCTAAAGAAGTTACCTGCGGTAAAAACGGCCAGAACAGGGCTGCCAGTAGTGCTGCTCTCGTATGTCATGGATCTTGTCAGTACTTTCCATTCTGGAGAAGCTAAGGTTACTAGTATAGAGAAGAGTATTGGACACAACTCTGTCAAGGCGAGGCATATCCCGGTGACAGTTATAGCAGCTATCACTGGATAGACCCATTCTGATGTTCTAGCTTCTAACAGAGTAGTTACAGGTAACGCTGCGTCTATGCTTGTCCTGAAATTGTAAAGCCAAAATGTTCAATTGTACACTCCCTTCCCGGTAAGCTTCCCATAGCACAGGGAATCCTAGTTTGGGATTTATCCAGGAATTTATCTATAAGGCATTGTTTTGCTTTCGTTTTTATAGTTAACTACCTACCTTAGTGTTACTTCACAATATTTTACGGTTTTGCACTGCATCATCATTTACCATCAGGTGAGATCGCAGTCAAGGGCTAGCATGTAGTGGATTAAAAAAAAATTGTATTTACTTGTATAATAAGTAGTACCTACTCATAGTTTTTAATTAAAAAAAAAAGTGTAATTGTTGGTTTTTCACGAATAAATACTTACTTACAATTCCTGGGCCAAGACGATGAACCGATCCACGCAATTTTTTTATTCACTACAAATTAGCCCTTGACTGCGATCTGACCTGATGGTAAGTGGTGATGCAGTCTAACATGGTACCGGAACGCTAAATCGCTTGGCGGCACGTCTTTGCCGATAGGGTGGTAACTAGCCACGGCCGAAGACTCCCACCAGGCCAGACCAGGAAAATGCAGAAATTATAAATTCCCAAATTGCCCTCAGCCCTGCCGAGGATCGAACCCGAGACCTCCGCATGTTAAGACAACAGCGCTCAACACTGCGCCACGGAGGTCGTCAAACCTTATCTGGCGATCTTAACTCTAAAAATATATGTTTATGATGAACACATAAAAAATACAGTTAAAATATATAAATACCCTTTCAACATGTTTGTGTAGAGAAAACATAAACTGCTGAGAACTACGGTCGGTAAAACAATCATTAGGATCATTTTCCTTTTCATAGTCTCGTTATCCTTGGGCGGTGAAACAACACTAAACGCGTACGATATTGGCGCTCCTGCTGCAAATATCTGAAAAAAAATATCAGCTTAGGTTACTTTGGAACAAAATACACGAAAAATATCATAGGGTCCCGAGATTTAGCAATAAGCATTAGTTAGTATTAAGACAACGCAGAGAATGACAGAATAAACACAACAACCAAGCGAACAACAACAACGAGCGACAACTAGGGAGTCCATAATTTATCTTACCTCGTAAATAGTTATTGGAATTGGTATCTTAATATTTTCGATATCCAAATTTATCAAGCCAAATATAGCAAAACATTGGCTGAATATGTACAAAACAACCAGCAGCATGAATGTAAACATCATACTTTCCTGAAAAAGTAAAAAAGAACAGTATTTTCTTCAAGCAAAGAAATAATTCCATATAATTGAAAATATATGTTACGCACCTCTAGCCCACACATAAACATGGCACAGACGACCATTACGACCGTAACACCTAAAACATCAGGCCAGGGTTCTCCCAGAGACCTGGTCTCATAGCCAAACAGCCACCTCCTGGTTCTTCCACCAGTGACATGATCGGCTGTAGCACTCAAGATCCTGGCACATACGGCGACAGCAACCAAATGAGAGAGGAAACACATCCACATTACCATAAACTCGGCAAACGAGCGCAAGTTTCTTTCTCGTCGGCCTCTTGCTGTTTTTGAAGGTGGTAGTAATTCTGACAACTTCTTTAGATCTCGACCTGTGAATGCTAAAAATAACAGGTCAAGTGCGAGTCATATTCGCGCACAAAGGTTTCCGTACTACCACACGATCGCTAATTAACTATTTTCGGTTTTTTTCCTATGACTTGTACTTGCTTCTTGCCAAATTTCATGATTCTAGGTCAACGGGAAGTACCTACCCTATAGGTTTTGATTCATTGCTGAGTGTCAAAATATGCGGCATAAACGGCCGTATCTTTTGATTGCGTTGACTTGAAGCTTGATAATTATACAGCTCCAAGGGACCGTAGACCTACGTATTTGATATTAATTTCGACTTGATACCTCCCGAGAAAAAGGGAGTTGACAGACAGAAAGACAGACAGCCGGACAACGAAATGATCGTATATGCAGGGTTCCTTTTTCTTGTTATTACTTACTCGCCAAAGTCACGAAGGCAGATAGCAAAAGCACAGCAGGCACCGCGCAATAGCTGGAGTTTGCGGCTGCCAGGGGCGCAAGGAGTAGCGCTCCGAGGGTCCATCTTGCACAGCAGCCTTCCCCTCCACCTAATAGGCTAAGTTTGCTCATCGCACTGGTCTCACGTTCACTTTGCATTTTTGAAGACCTTAAGGAAATTGAGTGTCGGTAATTACCACGGAATTTATTTTTTCTATGGTAATTATAAACCTTTAAGTTTCTCTGTTTTGCCTACCAGCGCTCTTTTAATTAAATTGTTATAGATACCTAGCTAGAATTTTGCACTGTATTTTTTTAACTCTCCGTAATTGCTAACTGCTGGGCAGAGGCCTCTTGTTAAATAGAAAGTCCCTATCCAGGTTTGGTGCCCAAAATAAGAATGTTGTACCTATTCGTTTTTGAGACATACCTAGGTCCGATACGTTTAATAAATGTAGATAACCCAGACATTCTTCTGAAATTGGTATCTAATTACGCTTAGGTATACGATATTTTCCTTTCTAGAAATCACGTGATGAACAACGAACATGTCTGTATCAGTTAATTGCGTTGGGTAATTGATTTTAATAAGCTTAGCTTCCGTAAACTCTTATTCAACTAATTTGACCTTAGTCGCACGTATTCAGGAGGACTGTCGAGAATAACAGGAATCATGTCCACGGCAAAAGTTTAAAATTTAATAACATCTGCCAATTGAAATGCGTCCCTATATTATGGATGTAGAACGTTTTTTGGTTTTTACTACCGAAATGATGAGTATTTCAATATTATTACAATATATATTTTGCACGTTTTAAGACACAAAGATTATAAACCTTTTTGAATTATTTCGGTAGTTAAAACCTTCTACATATATAATTTATATGTAATTTAGCTGCATAAATTTATGTAGGTACGTAAATTCCTTTGACAGCCTTTTGGTACACTTATCTAATAGGTAAAACTAAGTACGATTGTCAAGGGGTAAATCGTGAACATAAATAAACTTAGAGCAAAGCTTATTCTGAACACATAATAAAAGCTTACCATGATCACTGTAATTTTCTCCTCAGAGATTGCGGCTGTAGGTTTTCCCTTGAAGATTTACATCGACCTACATTTTGCACTATCTCTAGCACTGAATTTACTAATTGAAAACTGTTTTGATAACAAATTAGGGAATTAGCGATCACCGATTGGTATGAAGGTTGTCTTTTCATTTTATGCGACAAACATGAGGAGCTAGGCGCTATATTGACGTCCCGTTTGTGTTGTTACCAATCGATACCACTGCACGCCTCTGGGGTGACCACTTTTGCCGGAATGAAAACAGCTATCATTATAGTAGTTAAATTCCTCTTAAAAATCTAGAAAGGACAATAAAAATCTCAATTGAAATCGTCTTTTGATCCTTTTCTCTTGCTTAGACGAATATGAAATGGGAACATTTATAGTCATGAATATAAATAACGCTAAAATCCGCTTCAATCTAACGAAGAACTCAATGCCAGATTGTAAAGATCTGATATTTCATCTGGTTCATTATTTCATTGTGATGAGATGTAATGGTTATTTATACGGTTCCCTTGACTTACGCTTGATTTAAATACTATTCAACATAAAACTGGCGCGCTTGAATTTGCATCTCAAGCTATCACAGCCTATCAATTTGGCCCAGTTTGTTACTTTTTTAATCCACTACAAGCTAGCCCTTGACTACGATCTCACCTGATGGTAAGTGCTGATGCAGTCTAAGATGGTAGCGGGCTAACCTGTTAGGGGCATGGTAGTTATATTAAACACATACCCCTTCGGTTTCTACACGGCATCGTACCGGAACGCTAAATCGCTTGGAAGCACGTCGTTGCCGGTAGGGTGGTAACTAGCCACAACGGAGCCTCCCACCAGGCCAGACCAGGGAAAATTCAGAAATTATAAATTCCCAAATTGAACCTGCCTCGGATCGAACCCAGGACCTCCGCGCACGTTAAGGCAACACCGCTACACACTGCGCCACGGAGGTCGTCATGAATGGTCGTCATGTAGTAAAAGTAAATATTATAATATATCTCTTTTATTACTACCTATTAAGCGATTTCTTCTAAATTCGATATATCCCGTTACTACGAGAATGATGGTAAACATAAGGATTATTTTCTTTGGCTTCTAATCATTGATGTAGATTTTTTTAGTAATAATACATTCTTCGGTTCAAGTTGTACTTTGTATATTTATTTTCAGCAGCATTTAAGGACATTTGAGGCCTAATGAGGCGTTTATTATAACTAAAGATTTCGTTCCCTCTAGATTCATGGAGAAGATGTGATTCGCTCTTTAATTTGTAAAACAGTTAAATATTAAGTTAATATATTTTTTTAAGGACAGGCAGACAGGCAAAAATTTAAAAAAATACCTACTATTTTGGGCTCTCTAAGTCGATAACATATTATCCTCCGATAATGCATTCTCCGATTACTTTTTTCAAAATTTATTACTTACAGTTTTATTATGAGTATAGAAGATTGTACCATGTCAACTTGCTCATAGCTCATAGGCCGTTCTGCTTATAGGTCCTACTGCTCATAGGAAGCATAGGGCGTTCCGCTAATAGGTCCTATTGCATATAATTTAGAAGCATAAGTCGTTCTGCTAATAGGTCCTACTGCTCATAATATAGAAGCATAAGTCGTTCTGCTAATAGGTCCTACTGCTCATATAGAAGCACAAGTCGTTCTGCTAATAGGTCCTACTGCTCATAATATAGAAGTATAAGTCGTTCTGCTAATAGGTCCTACTGCTCATATAGAAGCATAAGTCGTTCTGCTAATAGGTCCTACTGCTCATATAGAAGCACAAGTCGTTCTGCTAATAGGTCCTACTGCTCATAATTTAGAAGCACAAGTCGTTCTGCTAATAGGTCCTACTGCTCATAATATAGAAGTATAAGTCGTTCTGCTAATAGGTCCTACTGCTCATATAGAAGCACAAGTCGTTCTGCTAATAGGTCCTACTGCTCATAATATAGAAGCATAAGTCGTTCTGCTTATAGGTCCTACTGCTCATAATATAGAAGCATAAGTCGTTCTGCTAATAGGTCCTACTGCTCATATAGAAGCACAAGTCGTTCTGCTAATAGGTCCTACTGCTCATAATTTAGAAGCATAAGTCGTTCTGCTAATAGGTCCTACTGCTCATAATATAGAAGCATAAGTCGTTCTGCTAATAGGTCCTACTGCTCATATAGAAGCACAAGTCGTTCTGCTAATAGGTCCTACTGCTCATAATATAGAAGTATAAGTCGTTCTGCTAATAGGTCCTACTGCTCATAATATAGAAGCATAAGTCGTTCTGCTAATAGGTCCTACTGCTCATATAGAAGCATAAGTCGTTCTGCTAATAGGTCCTACTGCTCATAATATAGAAGCATAAGTCGTTCTGCTAATAGGTCATACTGCTCATATAGAAGCACAAGTCGTTCTGCTAATAGGTCCTACTGCTCATAATATAGAAGCATAAGTCGTTCTGCTAATAGGTCCTACTGCTCATATAGAAGCATAAGTCGTTCTGCTAATAGGTCCTACTGCTCATATAGAAGCACAAGTCGTTCTGCTAATAGGTCCTACTGCTCATAATATAGAAGCATAAGTCGTTCTGCTAATAGGTCCTACTGCTCATATAGAAGCATAAGTCGTTCTGCTAATAGGTCCTACTGCTCATATACATATAGAAGCTTAGGTCGTTTTGCTAATAGGGCACGTTGCTTATGGGCCGGTTTGATAATAGACCTTTTCGCTAAAAGGTAAATTTACTTATTGGACCTTACAATACGAAGGCTTTATTTAAACTTTTAAAAGGTGTTACCCTTTATTCGCAGAGTAAGTATTTTATAGATAAGCAACTAACAATTGAAAATATAGGAACCTAATTTTATTATTATGACTAATCATCTCTACCTTCGGTTATACTTGGTAATGGTTTCCACCATAATATTATGTATAAAGGCGTGAGTAATATTATGTACCTAGGTGCATATATCGAATTTATTTTAGTTGTAACTAACTTCTCAGAGTACTGAGGTAATATCCAACCAGAGTCAAGAGATGAGATGGCATTTTTTTTGTGATTTGAGTCATTTCTAAATGCAGATTATTCTAGAATCTGGGTAGGTGGTAGGCATTCAGTCATGATTGCAAGAATACGTAATAAGTGAAACATAACGGCTAATCTAATTAGCTGTTGCCTCAATGCTCTATATTGCGATTCGCGGAAGAATTACGGGTTCACTGGACACTATGATTAATCATCCGTCATCCTATGTAGTTTGAACTGGACCGGAGAATATTCACGGTGCAAGTTTCAACTTGTACCCTGCCCGAATTCTAGCCACATAGGTAGATAACCTATTCAATCTTTATTCCTTCGCTCTCAAAGTCCAACGAAAGGGCGCGAAAAGAATGTACCCTTTGTAATTATTTTCAACAACTAGATAATGTCTGCGACTTCGTCTACGTCGATCTGGGTTTATAAGCTCAAGAGAATTCTGCAAATTGCTAAAATAATAAATTCCTGAGGCGAAGCGCTGTACCTAAATTCACGCTACAGCGATAGAAGCGGAAACTTTTAATTTACTAATAATTTTTATTTTTTAATTCTATGGTCTTTCGGATAGCGATTTACGTTTTACTAATCCATATACTTGATATTATAAACGGGAAGTGTGTCTGTCTGTCTGCTACGCTCCTAGTGGCCATCTGTTCAACCGATTTTTACGAAATTTGGTCAAAGATAGGTTGCATCCTGAGGAAGGACGTGAGCGATCCCGGAAAATCAAATGGATTTGAATGGAGTAAATAATATTATGTAGTTAGGTATGAGTTTTCTGCCGCTCAGCAAAGTCCAAACCCGGCGAAACCGTGGCAGGCTGCACAAGTTGTCTTTATGTTATATAGATATTTGAGTAACCTACAGTTCGAGAAAACGATGGTTGTTGGGGTTTCAAGGTGCTGGACCGACGACCCCGCACTGGAAAGCGTAGCGTTGGCTTAACCCCCACTAGGTGGACGAGGACGGACGTCATTAAGCGAGGAGCCGCTGGATCCAGGTGGCGCAAGAACGTAGCGTATGAAAGTGCCTACATAGAGACCTATGTTCAACAGTGGACGTCTATCTTTGTAAGACTTTTGAAACCGCTTAATTTTCCACCATGTCCTCTAGGTATATTTTACCGGGAAAAGATGGTGTGGGTGTGCTCCCTTATATACAGCGGGAATACAACAACAAGGCATTGCTCCTCATAACGTCACACCGCGAACAGCTGTTAATAAGATAATTTTAAATTAAAAATACAATATCTATTTTATTTGAATAAGTAATTAAAAGTACTTAGTCAAGCAGATCAGGAAGTGAAACATATTACCTATTAAAAAATAAAAAGTTTCCAAAAATGAAGTTTATCGGTGTGTGCTTTTTGGTTATGTTTGTTATGTGTTTGGTGATTACCGCGGATGCTTATCCATTTACAAATGGCAACATAGATTATGTGAGTATTTAAGTTTGCTAGTTATATTCTAAAATTGGAACTAGGCGATCCCTGTACATGAAATATTTATTTACTTACCTATTTACTATTTTGAAAGTTATCGTTGGAGAAAGCTTTTTTAACCGACTTCAAAAAAAGGAGGAGGTATGTATGTGTGTTCCCCGATTACTCGAAGACGCCTGGACCGATTTGGAAAATTCTTTTTTTTTGAAAGGGTATACTTTCCAGGTGGTCCCATGGTCATTAGGTCTGATGATGGAATCCTGGGGAAATCAAAGGAACTTAAATTTTATAAGGACACGAACCCAGATAGTTATTAGGTACACTGTCTACCTTTCGAGAACCTATTTTTCTTTTTTTTTTTATATTTACAGCACTAAAAAGCAAACAATAAAATAATTTTTATTGATACAGAGCACAAAGTCAAAACTAAGTTTCATTTTTGTTGGTTTGTATGTCTCTGTTTTAAACGCATCACGCTGAAACCACTGAATAGATTTGAATGCAACGTGACATAGCTGTTGGTTTAGGATGATTTGCTTGCATCTGAATCGAATTTGATATTTTTTGGTTTACAAAGTTTATTCTGCCCTTAAACCCATCCTGCTAAGCTTGGATGGGATACTAAAATATACAGAAGATTATATCACGCCCGCGACTTAGTCTGCGTGGATTTAGTTTTTTTTAATCTTGTGGGTCTACTCTGCATCCTGGGTTAAAGAGTAAAACCTATATATCCTTCCCCGGGAAGCGACCTACTCAACCTTTCGTCAAAATCGGTTGAAAATATAGGTCGTGAAAGCGCAGCAGACAGACAGACACTTTCGCATTTATAATATATTTACATTACATGTTTTAAAATTAATTTGGCATAGGTACTTAAATATTTTACTGTTGTACAATTTGAGTAGGTAATTATACCTATACGAGTTGTTATTTTGCTGAAGTTTGCCATATCATTCCGGCGGAGCATCAACCTCGGTACAATACCTAGAGATAGGTCTTAATGCCAACGACCTCAATTTACATAGACGGGCCCTGTCAAACAAAGAATGTGGGCGATTTTTAGCAACGCCATCAACGCCATCTAGTCTGAAAAGCGGGAACTTGCTTGCAATATCCGCCATTGCTGAATGACAGCTTGAAAACGTATATGACACGGTCATAGATTAGTACAGATACGCTTGTTGAAAATAATACCTACATCAGTGTACTCTCTGAGGTAATCGATAAATGATAGTATGATGTTATTTTTACCACTTTTGTTACAACTTTCCTGTAAAACTATTGGACCGATTATAATGCGGTTTTTTGATTAGATATGTATAGCTTGTGAGAAGGTTCTTAGATATATTTTAAGGTCAAAGTCCACTGAATGGAGAGTTGCAGTACGTCGTGGGTTTTTTAAATTTTATTATTTTTTAGTTATTGATACTGAAGTTTCGTCGAAAATTGACAGAAATAAAATCATTTTTAAGGTTGCGTACCAAAATGATAAGGAAACAACCCTTGTGGCGCGACATGTCCGTCCGTCACACTTTGCATAATTCAGTAACTACTAATGCTAAAAACTTGTAATTTATTGTAGTTAAAAATTTAATTCACGTCAATAATAATTTTTATCATATATTATTATTATAATAATATTAAATTAAATTTAAATAGAGTTTAATTTTTAATATTAATGCCTATTGTACGGTCTGCCCGTCTCTAATCTTGATTGCATTTTTTTATCGTACTGGGCTGACTATTCTATGGCTGGAACCCAAAGCCCAAAGTTTTTACTAACTGGCCAGTTAGTAAAAAAAAAATCATACAGTTTGCCGCGGAAGTTAAATGATTGCGTAATGGATAAAAATATTAAAAAGGAAGATTAAATAACGTTTTTTTGGAAATGTATGATTGTGAATTGAAACACTTACCTATAAATAAAAATTATACAGTGCCAAACTAATTAAACTTTAGATGTTAACTTAATAATATCAAATTATCTGCACGACGAGCGATCGTGACAGCGCTACGACGGGAACAAAGACAGATGCGGAACGCGTTCCGCATCTCGGCGGCCCGGCGTTTTTCTATGGAAGGGCCCATCTAGTACTTACATATTATATATCGATGCTTAATGCTGATAAGACTGCAATAATAATGTTCATTGTTCGCGTTCATTTTGTTTTCAATAGCGCCGATCAGTTAATTTAAACTATGTATGGGGTGCATGAATGGCTATAACGTGCAAAAGTAGTTCAGTCTAACAGCACGGAAATAATAGCTAATAGCTTGAGTGGATATTTTTGAAAAAGCATATTAGTCGAGTCTAGGTGTTTTTGACAATGATAATTATTATCTAGGTTCTAGACAATATTATTATTATAAGAAATATCAATGTAGGTACCTAAAGTATATATGCGGTCATACGTTTAGCTAGTTAATTATTATTAAACACGTGCTAGACACAAAGGTACTTTCATGGTGACATCGTGCATCTTTTCTTTCGTAGGATTCCTATAAAAAAATCAATCAGTTGTTTTTATTTGTTGCAGTTAGAAGCCCTGCGTCGTATGAGGCAGATTCCACAGTGGCACTGCATGAGATACCGCCGGTTCCAGTTGCACAGCCCTTGCAGTCGGTGGTGGTTGATGAGGAAAGTATGATATTCGGATAAATGGAAATATGTGCAACCGAAATATAGAAAGAAACCGTTGTTTACTCGAATAATATAAGTGATTATGCTCTATCATGTTACATGTTGGCTCTCGAAGATTTATTAAAGGCTTGGTCATCAGACACAATGCGCAAAAGCGCGTCTATTGCGCCTCCTATAAGTTGTAATAGATGATACATGGAACTGTATCATGACGGAAGACGTTTTCCTACGAAACGCTGCTAAACGCCACTGAAAAACTATTGTTAATATTCTGTGATGCAATCGCTACGTTCTGCATTAATTGCTTTTAACGTGTTTTATACCTATTCAGCTGCAGCATACAATCATCTTACCCACTTACTTATGTTGCGTTATAAATACTTAGTAGATACTTACACGCCTTCAGTCATTCAGTTTGAAGTTCTACCATGCTGCCGCGCCGTCGCACGGCTGTGCGGGCAAAGCGCGCCGCGCTTTCTGTATGTCCAGGCCTTTGAACATAGTTTTGTATACAAAATTGAAATTATATTATGATATTATGTAGAATTAATTTTAAAACAAGATTGTTTGTAAAATGTTGCATTTAAAATTATTAAGGTTAGCAGAACTATAGCGCAAATTCGGGTGTAGGTACTTATTATATCTATGATTTACTTATGTACTTCTTGTTTATAATCATTATTAGACATTAAAGATCATTGATAGATATCAATAATAATTAGGTAGATACCTAATTTAAAAAATTGTACGTAATTCGTGTATATGTAGGATCATTGAAATAGAAGTACTAAAAAAAATCTACATCAATGTGTAGGATAGTATTTTTTTTGAAATAAAAGACAGTTCAATTTAAATGTGTACATTATTGTAATTGTAATGAACCTCAACTATTGATTCGTTTAAATGTGGAGTAGCAAGTAACTATACAAATATATATATTTAGTGCGCTGTCTATTGCCCATGGAATTGGATAATAGGTGCTCACTGTTCATCAATGAGTCCCTTGAAGACGAGACCTACGCATTAGCGATGTAGGGCATTGATTCACAGGGCAACTGTTGGTTTCCTGTAGCGAACTGGGACAAGTCCAGAGTTTACTGGATTGTAAACTAGGTTAATACTTTAATGTCTCCGGAAATATTATACATGAAAACTAGGATCTGTATACAATTACTAGGAAAATACATGTATACGCACAATGATAATTTATTTATCTTTCTAGGAGATGTATAAAATTGCAGGAAGACATCCTTCCAGCGTGGTAAGGTTAGACCCCACCCAGATATGCTTGAGCACCCAGACATTGCTGTTTAGGACATGTAAACAATGCCTATGAATTTATGTACTTACTTAAGTTATTTGTAAATTATATTAATTTAACGCATTTTTTGGCAGTGTACCTACCTATATTATGTAACCGAATATGTATGTAGGTACCTAATACATATTACATACCTTACAAGGAATGTAATCCAATTCTATTTTCGTTCATTCCCGGTTTTGATATTATTATTATTTTATTATTTTCATACAAACTAGTTTATAGTAGGTAGGTCCATTTAAAAATGGGAACGAAATATTCTACGAAAAAAATTTAATTAAGAACACACATTTCCTAGGTAGGTATTGTACCTAAGTAGGTATACATTTCCTCCTACAGCAAAATCTGATTGGTGAGTTTCCCAGGTGTAATAACCCAAAAAATTAGAGAGTTCCCGTGGGAATTCAAAAAACTTATTTAAAAACGCGGGCAAGTCTGCTAGTCTTACTATAATAATATTATAAATGCGAAAGTTTGGATGTATGGATGTCGGTATGGATGTCGGTATGGATGTATGGATGGATGTTTGTTACTCAATCACGCCCCAACGGCTGAACGGATCTGGATGAAATTTGGCACAGAGATAGATTATAGTCTGGAATAACACATAGGCTACTTTTTTTCCCGGAAAATTAAAGAGTTCCCGCGGGAACCACAAAACCTCGATCCACGCGTACGAAGTCGCGGGCGTCAGCTAGTATCTTATAAATTAAATCGTCAACCAATCTATTTTGTAACCTACGTATTTGTCACCATACATTTACTCTGCATTCAACTCGCGCGCGAACTATATACACCTGAATATGACATGTCTATGGTTTATCTGAACTGTGCAATTTAATCATGACTCCATTCTAATCTCGCGATGATATGTAATTTCTAAATGCATAAATATATAGCATTAGATACACTACGCTGCGGAGTATAGCTTATATATGTATCTAATTTCTGTTTGCCTTTCATTAGCTGTGTCAATGCTTCCGTTCCCAGTTAGCTTACAAATAATACCTATAACCTACCTAATGTATTCACTTATTATAATAATTAATAGGTATCATTGATGCTTCCTGTAGCTAGTGTACAGTAGCATATGTACGATGACTCCTCTCTATATTTATCGCGAATGATATTAAACATTACATTTAATTAATTGTCTCATAATAAAATAATCCATACTAATATTATAAATGCGAAAGTATCTGTGTCTGTCTGTCTGTCTGCTACGCTTTTACGGCCCATCTGTTCAACCAATTTTAATGAAATTTGATACAGGGATAGGTTGTATCCCGGGGAAGGACATAGGCTACCTACTTTTTATCCCGGAAAATTAAAGAGTTCCCGCGGGAAACAAAAAACATTTATCCACGCGGACGAAGTCGCGGGCATCATCTAGTTAATTTGGTAGACTTAAGTATGTACCTATTTTTTTCTAAGCAAAGCAAATAAAAGAAAAATTGTGTGTGTCAGCTCCGACGCACGACTGGAGTTTAATTATAAAATACTAGATGATTCCCGCGACTTCGTCCGCGTGGATTAAGATTTTTGATTCCCGCGGGAACTCTTTAATTTTCCGGGATAAAAAGTAGCCTATGTCCTTCCCCGGGATACCATCTACCCCTGTACCAAATTTCAGCAAAATCGGTTGAAAAGATGGGCCGGGAAAGCGTAGCAGACAGACAGACAGACAGACAGACAGACAGACAGAAACACTTTCGCATTTATAATATTAAGTATGGATATACCTAGATTAGTAAATGAACGCATTTTTTATATTACTGAATGCTTGATACATTTATTTTATTTACAATTTTTGTATAATTTATATTCATCCAAATGCATTACATTGTCATGGAAACATAAACAAGTGTTACCATGGAAACATAAAATAAATAACGTAACGGAGAAAGTTTGATGTTACTCCCCATAAATTGTCATACCACGGGCTTATGTATGAAAATCAATCCTGATTAGGTAAACTCCAATAAATCTAGAATTCGAGATGGGTTACTTTTTGAATTCAATGTGATCTGGTGATGTCAAATGACCGGTGATGCGGTTTATTTTAAACCGCATCTAATCTTTCAATCTGCGTTGAATTTACCTTTGAAGATTTCAGTTTTCATTCTGATTTGATTGCAATTTGATACTTATGCACCTTTACGCTAATTTGCTTCAGGCTGCAAGTATGACAGCTTTATGTATTAAAAACAAAAAGCCATGATTTAGCTTTTGTTTTATCTATTAACGTTTTAGTTTGTAATTCGCCGCACAATGTTGTTCTGTTTACGCTTTTCCATCCAGACGTTGTTGATAAGGCGGACGGTGAAAAAGAAAATTAATTCAACAAAGCTGAGCAAACTGGCACCGACAAACAATCCAGCCGCGCCACCCAATGATACTGAAATAAAGATAAAAATACTTTTCATATTTCACATTCGGAAAATAGGCATTCTTTATCCAAAAATGCGGGTGGAAAACACTACATTACCGCCCGCGGGGTGGGCGGTAATGTTCATGATGACTGATTTTGAAAAATGGTCAGATTATTTTCGAAAGTATCTACTATTTCGAAAAAATATCTTATTTCAGCAGAAAAATAAGGTTTGGTAGATAATATTGGCATTTGAAATTTAAATTTTAAAATTCACGCCAAAACGCTCCCCGGTGTCATGGCGTCGTTTGTGACGTCACTATTATTTACTCTGTGCGGTCTGCAGTACCTAAGCAATCGTGTGATTGTCAAAGCTCGAAAACAAACCATTGTGACGTCATTCGCTTCTTGGTGTTTTAACCAATATGGCGGATTGCTGTATTTTATAATTTTATTTTATCAAAATAAATAGCAATCTCACTCGAAATAGAAAAATAAATACGTTTTTTATAATCCATGAATCTTAATTCATTAGATAAATTATTCATAATTTCATTGATTCTTTTTTACTGTCATCATGCCTATTGCTATTTCGGTCGAGATTTTTACAGTTTTTCTCTCTCAGGAAACAAAGTATGTACTTAAATCTGCAAAAAACTTACTATACCTACATTCAAGAAACAAGATTTCAAAATATCCAAGTAGGTACTTATAGGTACATACCAACCAAGTCCAGACGACTTCTGACTACGTTTCTCTTAAATCTTTCGGTCGGTAAGTATGCGAGTACAATTTCAACGTATGCGATCTTTGAACCTTTTGGTAGTCTAAAATAAGCAAAAAATCAGAGGATAAGTTTTAAAATTTAAATCTTCAATCAAGAATTAATATCAGGCCTTTTCTAGACAAACGCCCTCCACCTTAGTCAGCTAGTGTACCTATACCTCATTACTATCATTTTTTTATCCACTACAAGTTAGCCCTTGACTGCGATCTCACCTGACGGTAAGTGATGAATGATGATGCAGTCTAAGATGGTAGCGGGTTAATCTGGATCATGTCAGTTATATTAAATCCATACCCCTAGCCCTAATCTGTTTCTACACGGCATCATACCGGAACGCTGAATCGCTTGGCGGAACGTCTTTGCCGGCAGGTTGGTAACTAGCCAAGGCCAAAGCCTCCCACCAGCTTAGCGCCTAGGTACTTATAATTATGATGATCCTGAGTCTTTCCACGTCAAGCATTTCCACATGCCGCAATCATGCGTCGCGCTGCCTGGATCCAGCGGCTCCCAGCGTCTCGTTTCATGTCGTCCGTCCACCGAGTGAGTGGTCTGCCAACGTCTATCGGCTCTGATATGTGCCCCGCCCGTTGCCACATCAGCTTCGATACACGTTGAGCAATGTCGGTTACTTTAGTTCTTCTGCGGATGCCCGCGCATAGCCCTGCCTTGATAGTTACTTACTTAACTTAATGAAGGCAGTGCCTTCATTAAGTTAAGTAAGTAACTAACCGTACAACTCTTATTACTGCGTAGCATCCTACTGCTTGCATGATAACAGCAAAGTATAAGAGTACTTGAACAGAACGTATAATTTATACGTTTGACAAACGATTAAGTACGATTAAGATTTCCTTACAGAATCGGGGGGCAGAACAGAACAATACCGCTGTCATGTGATGTGCGATCTGTTCCAGAACGCGCGTTCAAAGGCAATAGGTACCTTTCTGCTCCCCTCTTCTATACCTCGCTGCTCTGCAGGCTTGCGTGTGAAATCGGGTTTACCTAGCAGATAAGATAAAATGTCTACTAAAACAAATTATCTAGGTACTTATTCGATTATGATGGGTGTCTACTTACCTACTTGAACCTTGAACACTGTAAGGCTGTAGCTATAACATACTTAATATTATACCTTTTAGTACCTACCTTTTAACACACAATAGGTACAAACTTACGGTAAGGCGACATCATGAATAACATTGATCTCAGTTTCGTTGCAAGACGGCAGGCAATTGCAATATAGGCCTGGCCGTGTTGCCCACTTCGGCTTGAGGTTAGTTAGATATTCAGAGTTGTTATGTAGACACATAATGCCTGTTATGTTACATTGTTCTTCGACAGCTGAAAAAGTTATAGATCATTTGAAGTTGATTATTCAGGTCTTGTCTTATTTATAAAGTAGCAACTTGCTTTATTTGCGTACTAGATGATGCACCCGTGACTTCGTCCGCGTGGATTAAGTTTTTGATTCCCAGGGAAACTCCTTAATTTTCCTATATACTTCCCCGGGATGTAATCTACCTCTATACCAAATTTCATCAAAATCGGCTGAAAAGAAGGGCCGTGAGGGCGTAGCAGACTGACAGACAGACCTGCACATTTTCGCATTATAATATTAGTATGAATTTAAAATGGTCGCCGCAACGCTGTTTTGAGGTCGCCATCTTCAATCGATGTGTTCTAAAAATTACCTTCTCGAGTTACCTATATACCTACTAAGTAGCAAGAAGTTAAAAACCTGACGACTTGGGTTAAAAAAAGTACCAACTATGGTGTACGAAGCTGTGTTCGATAAATACCAATTTTTCCATGCACGTAAGTTCAGAATTTATCGGAAGAGTACGACTGTCTCTTAGGTTCCTATCCTACGAGGGCTGATAGCATGAGGATTGAGGATCCGAAATGTGAGCGCCCTATCACCATTCGCAATCTGGCGAATCGCTACTACAGTAGCGATTTCGTTTCATGGATTATTTCAACATTTTTATGGCAAGATGGTAGCCCTAACGTGTTTTGCTTGTGCTATCTATGTGTTTGGCAAAAGTGTAGGTAATTTTAAATTATTAGGTACGAGCGCCGATCATATAGTGGTCATTGCATTGGCAGGTTTTCCACTGGGCGAATTTTCGGCAGCGAATATTGCAGGCGCTGTAGGAGTATTGGGGATATAGGCCATCCTCGTTCTCATGGTGAAACCGGCAAGCGCGCTGCTCCGGAGACGTCTGTCCTATGAGCGGGTGGTTTTCAATGTTCTTGACTGATACTTCTCGACTGAAAGTAGGAAAATGTTTGTAAAGAGACAAGATAAGAGATTGTAAAGAGTTGTTGACTTCAATTATTGTAAATTTACAATCGTGCATTGTCGAGTAAACATCTGAGGATGCTCCGTGTCGGAGTGAAACGTACGTTGAGAATACTTTGGAAGATTTGTGTGGTGTGGTGGCGTTGCATATTGCTGGCGTATTGGGCGTTGCAGGATATCGCAAGCTGTGTGTTGTACTACATAGATTTGTCTATTTGGTGAAATAGCGAATTAGGCCTCTTGTTCCTTGTTTAAATAAGAAATAATTATAAGAGAGATGGCGAACCCGAATTGACAACATGACAATCAGCATCACACCAGCATCAGATCAGCATGGGTAAATTCGTAATTGACCTAGTTAACCACTGAAATTTGGATTTTATAGATTTATAGAATTCTACGATCTATCTCATTACCTACTGATCTCATTACTGTTGTGGATACCAATAGTAGACTTCATAAAAACGTCCGTGATAACTAATAAATAAGAACTGATTGATTAAGTATAGAAGTCGTATGAATTGTTAATATTGTAGACTCACTATGTACAAAATAGTGCTTACTGCTTAGGTAGGTACCTATTTTAAAAAAACCTCTTACCGGTATAATTTTCCGGTTAATACTTGTAGGGTCGATGATAATAATGTCGCGATGTTTGGAATTTCATCTTCTCCCAATGTGTATATCTTAAAAGAACCGTTGATTGCAAAAACATAGTTACTAAGTAAATACTTATGTACCTATTTAACTATTATATTTTGCTATGCTGTGCAAAACTTTAGGAAAAATAAAAAAAACTTAATTAATTTAAGGGATCAACTGATATGATAGAATATGGGTTTAATATAACTGTCATGCCTCTAACAGGTTAGCCCGCTACCACCTTAGACTGCATCATCACTTACCATCAGGTGAGATCGCAGTCAAGGGCTAACTTGTAGTGTATAAAAAAAAAGATAACTACATCAAATACCACAGATCACGGTTTCCGTGATCTGTGTCAAATACCAAGTATCTATTAATGTACCTACCTATTATTTTTCACATGGCTTAGGTAAAATGAGGTAATAAATAAATAATGGTGCACCCAGCAATCTAGAATTCTATAAGGACCTTCCTAAAAATAATGGGCGTTTAAAAAATAAACATACCATTGACGCCAGCAATAATTTGAATCGTAAAGTCCCACGTTTATGTTTGATATTGTTTATCATTGGATATGGTTTCGGATTTCTAGAAGAAAAAATGAAATGTTATGTGCGAATATCTCTTCTTCTTATTGAGCTAGTCTTACCTAAAGCTAAAGGATTATCTCCACTTACTTAGTTTGTATAGAGTTTATGATGAAGCAGACTCCTAAGTCAGTTTCTATGGGCTGGAAATATTCGCAGCAGTCAAAATGTTCGTAGTTGTAAGAACAATTTGCTAGAACCTTAGGGCAGGATTTGAACGCTAAAGAGGCGTAATAACTGTAGTTTGAGTCGGGGCAAGTAGGGCGGTCTTTTCGGAAACAATTTCTCAATATATTAAAAGCTCGACCACGGAAATAAATGATGTCCTCCACTACATCATCTAGAGCGGAACTATCCTGTATTAATCTGAAAAAATACATAACAGTGAAAATAATACAATTATAGAACTCAAAGCTAGGTAGCCTTACCTAATTACTACGAGTACCTATATAAAACATGCCCGCGTGGAATGGTGGCAAGAATGCTGGCTGCATTTCCGCGCTGGACAGCCAGGCTTATCCTTTGCGCAAAATATGAGCCAGCCCTTCTGTCACCAGATGAGACAATTAACCGCGGGGAAATATCTCGCAATTTTTTTTGCCACAGACTCCACGGCCCCAGGGTCTCCACGGCAAACGGCACAAATATGTAACTCTATGAGAGAGGCTTCCTTCCGCCGCTTGCCGGTTTCAGCCGTACCTGCTACGGTTCCAGCCTCCAGGCCTTGGCGCTGTCTCCCTGATATGACACGCGCCAGTGCGTCTACGCACGTTGCGTCCCACATTCGCGCCCGTTCCCGTTCCCAGGGAACATAACAGTTATTTCCAAAGTATCTATTCTAAACCTGGCTACTAGTACTTAGCCCTGTTCCGAAAATTTGTATCAATCATTCAAATCAATTTGCTAAAATTACCTACCTGCATTGAAATCAATACTTAAATCGACGCTCAAAACCGGCTGAACTGATTTTGGTTTAGTTTTTTTCTTTGAACTATGAAAGGTGACTTGATCTAGTATGTTCTTAGGTATGATCACCTATTCTGTGCTATGATTCAAGAAAATCCGTTCAGCCGTTTTAAGATCATTAGGTAGCTCTTTTCTAGTCGATGAAGGGATGTGAGCAACCCCGGATTATCAAAGAGTTCCCACGGCCCACGGGATGTCTCAAAGTTCATCTAGCAAATTAAAAAAAATACCCAGATTACTTACCTACTTATATTAGAAACTAGATGATGCCCGCGACTTCGTCCGCGTGGATTAAGTTTTTTAATTCCTGCGGGAACTCTTTACTTTTCCGGGATAAAAAGTATGCCTACCCTGTCCCTGGGATACAATCTATCCTTGTACCAAATTTCATCAAAATCGGTTGAACAGATAAGCCGTGAAAGCGTAGACAGACAGACAGACAGACATACTTTCGCATTTATAATACTATTATTAGAAATTTTACTTACAATCTAGCAACATCAAAGATTTTAAATCGATTGCTTTTGGCCATGGTATCGCAAACTGCAACCGAGGGTAGTTTAGTTTCCCAGTCGAGGTAAGTTGTTTCCACGCCGAAACTGATGGGACTCTTTACAAACGCATCCCACGCTGAACTTATAAGAAGAGCTGAGCCATACCATGATAAAATTACGAGCACTGCCCATAAAAATCTGTTCGGACAGATGTTAGAACCAATCTTAGGAAGGCAAGAAGTTTAGTAAGATATAAAGTTTGATTCAACATTTTTTTGGCATGGATATTTAGTTTATTTATTTTTATTTCTAATAACATTGAGCACAATAATTATTAAAATATTTACAAACAATATGGTTATATCTACCTACTAGGTACAACATTTATATTTACAAAAGAAAATAGGTACCCATCCAAATGATCGTTCATAGGCTTGGTAGGTACTCGTAAGTACTCTCTCGAGAGGTTTATGTTTATGGTAAGTAGGTATAAGTTAGGTATAGGTTCCTAGTGTTTTAAAAGCACATGAGAGCAACATAAAATGAATAAATAGATATATCATCAATGCCTAGTACCTATCAGTCTAAAAGCTTCAAATGCTTAGCTCTATCTGAAGCTGTTGCCTGTTTCTTATAAAGCCCTGTCCAACCCTCATATCGACAATAATAACTAGCATCTTTGGCGATCTGGCCTGCCATAATTTAGATTATAATCTTTTGCCAAATTATGTAGAGCTTTAAATTAAATCTCTGTCTCTCCCTACAGAGATTTAAAGCTCTACTTGTAAATGTATCAAAAAGATCAACACATGAATTAGGTAGTTTGGTAGGTACCTAATGTTAGATGGACTCTGATGGGTGTAGAAAGGTAAATTTACCTATCTCCGCTAGCTCCGCCTCAAGAAGGTCCGAAGGTCGTTTGTGGGAATGAGCATTCTATTTTATAACAAAATTCCACAACCTATCATAAACTTGCCGTTACACAAGTTTAAGAAGTCCATTAAAATTATGCTCCTGAAAAAGGCTTATTATACTGTTGAAGATTACGTAAATGACAAAGGAGCATGGATTTGACTAGCTCCAGCAATGCTAAGGACAGCTGTTACTTATGTATTTTACAAATTAATGAAATTGTAAATTATTATTTATTTTTTCAAAAGAGCAACCGCCGAGTTTCTTGCTGGTTCTTCTCGGTAGGAATGGTATTCCGAACCAGTGGTAGATTCACTTGACGATTCAAAAGTCAAAAGTAGGTACTTGTAAAAGTTTATTTGAATAAAAATCATTTTGAAATTTGAATTTGAATATCTCTACCTTAGCTCTATTAATACCTAACTTGGGGGTGATTTTAAACATTAATTTCATTTTCTATCTAAGAGTTTAAAACTAGTTAAGGACAAGCTTTGTCTCAATTCACAATTGAGATCATGTCTAGTCTGCTACTGTTTATTTTAATTCTTTATTATTAATACAAACACAGTCTTTACTTTTTTGGGAGTTAGAGGCCAAATTATAATTTTGAACCTTGTAATTTTGCAAATAAAGATTTTATTTATTTATTTATTTATTTTACCTTTCGATCCAGTGTTTGGTGTCGTCAGCAATAAAACGTACCCCTGCAAAGGTACACTTGGAGCAATAATCTTTTACGTGAGCCTTACATGAAAAATATGTTGGACACATTTTTATTGATATTCAACATAAATTAATAATTATTTCAATACGAGCTAAACTAAAGCCAAAGAATTTAATAGTAAATGTTCCTACTTATCCGCAAAACTAACGTGCTAATGACATGTTATTATAACGTAGGTAACAAAATCGTGTTGTGCAAGCACTTTTCATATTTAATAAGATAATTATTGTGGCATTTGTTATATCGTGAGTACTCAGAATTAAAGGGTAACGTTATACCTAGCTATAATTGGAATAAAAAATAGGTAGCTAAGTAGGTATTTGTACCTACTTAGTTAATTAGGCGAGTAGGTGGAGTAGGTACTTAGGTACCTACGTGTAATTTGTAGTGTCCAGCTTCAGTGGACAATTAACTTGGGTAGTAGGTACCACAGATCAAATATTAGATATACATAATAATATCTTAGATACTTACCTATAAGTAACCCAAATTATATTAACCCATTATACTTTTAATCGTATTTCGGCACAGACCATACTTCGGCTTCTAACTTACCTAACTTTTTATGTACCTAATGAGAGTGGAAATAACATGTTAATTTTATCTACATAGTTTAAAAATATTTATTAAAACGATCACGATTTGTAAGGTTATTAAAGTATAGGTACTAGGTACCCGAAATACTCATCGATCCGACTACTCGTAGAGTCGTTTTGGAAAAATTGATTTTCTAAATTGCAGAGGATGTTCTTCAACATAATAAACACGCGTCGGAAAAAAATTTATAAAAAGAAAATTAAATTAAAATTAATAAAAGAGTAGGTAAGTAAGTACTTAGGTGAAATATTCGTTAGTCGTTAATCGTTACCTAGTACCTACCTACGTCCTAGATGGTAGAGAAAGAATTACAATAAAAATAATAATGAAAGTATGATAGATTGATAGCTGTATATAATATGGTTTAATTTATCTAACTAATATTTACAAAACATATATAAGTATACACAATTACTACCTACTTACACAACTTATAATAAGTACAATTCGTAGGCTACCACGTGGCTACCACTTAAAAGGGACAGTTGCAAATAATAGTTTTACATAGAGGCAGGTAGTTCGTTCGTTCACAAAAGAAAGTCCCGCGACAATTATAGTGGACTGTGGAACTGGGAACTAATAGGTAGGAACACATTTTAACGCGGCCGTCTTTAGGGGGCTTTAATCGTGACACGGAGCCATTGACTTACAAATCGATGCACGGAGCACATAATAGTATAATTACGTTCCAGGTAGTTGAAGAAAGGTAAGTACATAAAATTATATTATTTTATTTTTATTCTGTTACAAGTAAGAGCCAGTCCACAAGGCGCGTTGCGTCGTCGCAACGCATATATTTTGAAGCATAGCCGGGCAAACGTGCGCTGCGTCATCGGCGAGGCGTGAGTACACCCCCGCCCACTTCGTCTCGTGGGTGCAGTTCCGTCGTGAGTGCGTTGCGTCGACGAAGCGCACTGTGATTAATGAGCGACAGCGCTACGTTGACGCAACGCGCCGTGTGGACCAGCCGTAACATGCCAATTTGCATGTTCAGTGTAAACATAATATTGGAAGCACATTCATTTTTAGATTAGACGACCTCTATAGGTATTTATTACTATTTTTCATACAAAGCTACTTGTGCAAGTAAGTTGCGCAAGCTTTGTATGAATTTTGCAATTGCCCTGTGCGTAAGTAGGCACTTATAGTAACAATTTTACAAATTTTCAATTCACAAATACTGTAAAGCATCCGAATTGAATACAAATGGCGAGTCATGACTGGGAGGATAAGCGTGTGGAGTCTGCGGATGTTTGGGTGGCGCTTGATCTCTGAGATTCTGGCGTCCGATGAAACCGGCATGCGTCAGGATGTTGTAGATCTCTCGACGAGGCACGCTGTCTGCCTCACGTTCAAATACCTTGAAAAATATTAATATAAATATCATAGCTTTAGGATTCCTTAATCTATGCTAAATATATATGTCACCGTAAGATTGTAAAATCCGATAGATTATAATCTAACGGTTTCTATCCCGCTAGATTATAAACTGTCGAAAGATTGTGAACCGTTCAATGTTCTGAGTATTAATTTATGAAATATTTATTGTTTTTACGTTTTATTGTCTCTTTCTTGGTTATCTATAGGTTATAGGTTTCTATAGGTTAGGTTAGGGTTTGACATGAATATTCAGGTAGTTCCCGGCCTGCATCGGCCTGTTGATATACCTAATATATTACAATTTACCGAAAAATAACGCGTTAAATTGTAAGCAGTATGTTACGGTTCACAATCTGTCGACAGTTTATAATCTATCGAGATAAAAAACGTTTATTATAATCTAACGGTGTTTACAATCTTACGGTGACATATACATATATCGGCTAGGTATACTGACTGATGTGATATTTCCACCGCGTTTAGAAGCCTGAGATTTTGGTTGCAGGTTTCTCTATAACAACGATATTTAAAAAGAGCAAGCGGTTCTTCTTGGTAGGAATGACATTCCGCTCCACTTAACGATTCGAAAACACTTGTTAACGTTTATTTGAATGAAAAATCTTTTGAGTTTTGACTTTGGCTTTGACTAACGTAGGCGCCGCCAAGAAAGAATGTGCAGAAATTCAAAAAAGAATTACTTAGTAGTAATTACTTAGTAAGAGTTATTACCTATAAGATTTTCGGAATCCCGAGAAAGTAAGGGTTAGTTACCATCAAGTCACACCCAGTCGTATCACAGTGTAACTCGATATGAAACCATCCGATGTTTTTTCCTATCCAGTGAACATGAAATACTAAAAGATTCCTCTCTATTATGATAGGTCTTCGGAAGAAAGACGGCACCTAAATGAAGATAATATGAATACATTAACATTAGGTTTTATCGTGTTAATATACCTAATAGAATAAAATTTACCGAAAAATAATGCGTTAAATTGTAATCTGTCGATAGTATACAATATTGCTAGTTAGATTAAATACAATTAACGGTTTTTTGCATTTTTACGGTGACATATATGACGAGAATATACCTGCTTATGTAAAGAAATTTATTATGTTATTTGCATCGTTGAATTTCAGTCCGTCGATTCTTGCTCACTCTTAAGGACGTATTTCCGAAACGGATAGGTATGAAATCGCACTACTACACATGCTTCATTCCCACGCACACACATGCACGAATAAGCAGCGTTGAATCAACTTGTACTTATCGATACTTCGATATATTATTATATTTATTTTTCACTTCCGGACTTTGGGCTCGTTTTATTAGTTATAATAAGATCTTAGCTCAAGTCTTGGTAGAGTGACCTGAAGGTATACTTCGACGACCACTACTGGAACTCCTAGACGCGTAGAGCTAGGCGTATCGAATTTGGACTCAATTTGTTAGTTATGATGAGATCTTACCTCAAGACTTGGTGGAGTGACCTGAAGGTATACTTCGATGACCACTACTGGAACTCCTAGATGCATAGAGCTAGGTGTATCGAATTTGGGCTTGTTTTGCTTGTTATGATGAGATCTTACCTCAAAACTTGGTGGAGTGACCTGAAGGTATACTTCGATGACCACTACTGGAACTCCTAGACGCGTAGAGCTAGGCGTCTCAAATTTGGACTCAATTTGTTAGTTATGATGAGATCTTTCCTCAAAACTTGGTGGAGTGACCTGAAGGTATACTTCGATGACCACTACTGGAACTCCTAGACGCGTAGAGCTAGGCGTATCGAATTTGGACTCAATTTGTTAGTTATGATGAGATCTTTCCTCAAAACTTGGTGGAGTGACCTGAAGGTATACTTCGATGACCACTACTGGAACTCCTAGACGCGTAGAGCTAGGCGTATCGAATTTGGACTCAATTTGTTAGTAATGATGAGATCTTACCTCAAGTCTTGGTAGAGTGACCTGAAGGTATACTTCGACGACCACTACTGGAACTCCTAGACGCATAGAGCTAGGTGTATCGAATTTGGGCTTGTTTTGCTAGTTATGATGAGATCTTACCTCAAAACTTGGTGGAGTGACCTGAAGGTATACTTCGACGACCACTACTGGAACTCCTAGACGCGTACAGCTAGGCGTATCGAATTTGGACTCAATTAGTTAGTTATGATGAGATCTTACCTCAAAACTTGGTGGAGTGACCTGAAGGTATACTTCGATGACCACTACTGGAACTCCTAGACGCGTAGAGCTAGGCGTATCGAATTTGGACTCAATTTGTTAGTTATGATGAGATCTTACCTCAAAACTTGGTGGAGTGACCTGAAGGTATACTTCGATGACCACTACTGGAACTCCTAGACGCGTAGAGCTAGGCGTCTCAAATTTGGACTCAATTTGTTAGTTATGATGAGATCTTTCCTCAAAACTTGGTGGAGTGACCTGAAGGTATACTTCGATGACCACTACTGGAACTCCTAGACGCGTAGAGCTAGGCGTATCGAATTTGGACTCAATTTGTTAGTAATGATGAGATCTTACCTCAAAACTTGGTGGAGTGACCTGAAGGTATACTTCGATGACCACTACTGGAACTCCTAGACGCATAGAGCTAGGTGTATCGAATTTTGGCTTGTTTTTCTAGTTATGATGAGATCTTACCTCAAAACTTGGTGGAGTGACCTGAAGGTATACTTCGATAACCACTACTGGAACTCCTAGACGCGTAGAGCTAGGCGTCTCAAATTTGGACTCAATTTGTTAGTTATGATGAGATCTTACCACAAATCTTGGTGGAGTGACCTGAAGGTATACTTCGATGACCACTACTGGAACTCCTAGACGCGTAAAGCTAGGCGTATCGAATTTGGACTCAATTTTTTTAGTTATGATGAGATCTTACCTTAAGTCTTGGTAGACTGACCTGAAGGTACACTTCGACGAATACTACTGAAACTCCTAGACGCGTAGAGCTAAGTGTATCGAATTTGGACTCAATTTGTTAGTTATGATGAGATCTTACCTCAAAACTTGGTGGAGTGACCTGAAGGTATACTTCGAAGACCACTACTGGAACTCTTAGACATGTAAAGCTAGGTGTATTGAATTTGGGCTTGTTTTGCTAGTTATAATGAGATCTTACTTCAAGACTTGGTGGAGTGACCTGAAGCCTGAAGGTATACTTCGACGACTACTACTGGAACTCATGGACGCTTCGATGTAGTTGTGTCGAGTTCTGATACGTTTTGTTATTTATGATGAAATCTTACTTCTCCGTCAAGGCAAGAGTAAACAGGCATTTTCCAAGCAAGTGCGCTCAAACCTAGGCCTCATGCTTTTCATTCATTTTCATAAGCATCATTTTCATAAGCATGATTGTCGTCAAGCGCAAACTTATCTTGCATTAAAAAAACTCTGAACTTTGTGGAGTGACCTGAAGTTATCTTTGGAGGTTATCAAGTGGAGTAATGGAACACTAAGGTGACTAGAGCTCGGTGTGTCCAGTTTACGGTTTGTGTTTGTTATGATTAGATTTTACCTATATTGTACCTGAAACTTCCAACTAGGAAAACGCCTACTTTTGTAACAAAAAGGTAACAAAATAAAATGACTTATTGAAATTCGAAAATGGTTGTCGAAGTATAGGTCACTCCACCAAATCTTGAGGTAAGATCTCATCATAACTAACAAAAAAAAAAAAAACAAAGAGCCCAAATTGGACATACTGGCTCTAAGGGTCTAGGAGTTCCAGTGGTGGTCGTCAAAGTATACCTTCAGTCACTTTTCCAAGTCTAGAGGTAAGATCTCATCATAACTAGTAAAACGAGCCTAAATTCGATACACCTAGCTCTATGCGTCTAGGAGTTCCAGAAGTGGTCATCGAAGTATACCTTCAGGTCACTCCACCAAGTTTTGAGGTAAGATCTCATCATAACTAACAAATTGAGTCCAAATTCGATACGCCTAGCTCTACGCGTCTAGGAGTTCCAGTAGTGGTCATCGAAGTATACCTTCAGGTCACTCCACCAAGTTTTGAGGTAAGATCTCATCATAACTAACAAATTGAGTCCAAATTCGATACGCCTAGCTCTACGCGTCTAGGAGTTCCAGTAGTGGTCATCGAAGTATACCTTCAGGTCACTCCACCAAGTTTTGAGGTAAGATCTCATCATAACTAGCAAAACAAGCCCAAATTCGATGCACCTAGCTCTACGCGTCTAGGAGTTCCAGTAGTGGTCATCGAAGTATACCTTCAGGTCGCTCCACCAAGTTTTGAGGTAAGATCTCATCATAACTAGCAAAACAAGCCCAAATTCGACACACCTAGCTCTACGCGTCTAGGAGTTCCAGTAGTGGTCGTCGAAGTATACCTTCAGGTCACTCTATCAAGTCTTGAGGTAAGATCTCATCATAACTAACAAATTGAGTCAAAATTCGATACGCCTAGCTCTACGCGTCTAGGAGTTCCAGTAGTGGTCATCGAAGTATACCTTCAGGTCACTCCACCAAGTTTTGAGGTAAGATCTCATCATAACTAGCAAAACAAGCCCAAATTCGATGCACCTAGCTCTACGCGTCTAGGAGTTCCAGTAGTGGTCATCGAAGTATACCTTCAGGTCACTCCACCAAGTTTTGAGGTAAAATCTCATCATAACTAACAAATTGAGTCCAAATTCGATACGCCTAGCTCTACGCGTCTAGGAGTTCCAGTAGTGGTCATCGAAGTATACCTTCAGGTCACTCCACCAAGTTTTGAGGTAAGATCTCATCATAACTAACAAATTGAGTCCAAATTCGATACGCCTAGCTCTACGCGTCTAGGAGTTCCAGTAGTGGTCATCGAAGTATACCTTCAGGTCACTCCACCAAGTTTTGAGGTAAGATCTCATCATAACTAGCAAAACAAGCCCAAATTCGATGCACCTAGCTCTACGCGTCTAGGAGTTCCAGTAGTGGTCATCGAAGTATACCTTCAGGTCACTCCACCAAGTTTTGAGGTAAAATCTCATCATAACTAACAAATTGAGTCCAAATTCGATACGCCTAGCTCTACGCGTCTAGGAGTTCCAGTAGTGGTCATCGAAGTATACCTTCAGGTCACTCCACCAAGTTTTGAGGTAAGATCTCATCATAACTAACAAATTGAGTCCAAATTTGATACGCCTAGCTCTACGCGTCTAGGAGTTCCAGTAGTGGTCATCGAAGTATACCTTCAGGTCACTCCACCAAGTTTTGAGGTAAGATCTCATCATAACTAGCAAAACAAGCCCAAATTCGATGCACCTAGCTCTACGCGTCTAGGAGTTCCAGTAGTGGTCATCGAAGTATACCTTCAGGTCACTCCACCAAGTTTTGAGGTAAAATCTCATCATAACTAACAAATTGAGTCCAAATTCGATACGCCTAGCTCTACGCGTCTAGGAGTTCCAGTAGTGGTCATCGAAGTATACCTTCAGGTCACTCCACCAAGTTTTGAGGTAAGATCTCATCATAACTAACAAATTGAGTCCAAATTCGATACGCCTAGCTCTACGCGTCTAGGAGTTCCAGTAGTGGTCATCGAAGTATACCTTCAGGTCACTCCACCAAGTTTTGAGGTAAGATCTCATCATAACTAGCAAAACAAGCCCAAATTCGATACACCTAGCTCTACGCGTCTAGGAGTTCCAGCAGTATTCGTCGAAGTGTACCTTCAGGTCACTCCACCAAGTCTTGAGGTAAGATCTGATCATAACTATCAAAACAAGACCAAATTCGATACAAATAGCTCTACGCGTCTAGGAGTTCCAGTAGTAGCCTTCGAAGTATACCTTCAGGTTCACTACCACGCTCGGGGAAGAGAGACTGTAATAAATTTCTAAATTCTATCAAATAAAAAAAATATGTTATGTAGGTACCGTACCATAGGTACCTTATCGATATATCAGCAACTCAACTCTACTCAAGTATTTCGTGTTCGTACAGCGATGTTTTTCGACACCGGGCTGCTTGCAACCGAGACAGGGTCCACTCACGACGGCGGTCAAACGCTGACTAATTTATAATTTCAAATCAAACCAGAGACCGAGTAAGATCAAAATAACCCTTATTTTCACTTCGTTAAGATTTACAAAATATGTGAAAAAAATACAAGCGATTTTTATTTAATTTCTTGTACTATATGTACTATTTTTAATATTTTCCTTACCAAAATTTTGAGGTGAACATATCTACTATCAGATGGTATTTTTTAATGACAAAAAATCGGCGTATTTACAGTAAAAAATGTACCCAAATTCGCCCCTAAATCGTCAATTTTGAGTGAAGAGGTTAGGGAAAATCATTTTTATAGTATTCAAAATAAAGATTTTTAACAAAGTTATTTCCAAAAATTGGAGATCTAGGATCCATCTATGTATAGTCATTTTTAGTTCCATCTTATTTTGCTTGACTTAGTCAAAAAATGTACCGAAAACTCCAATATATTTGCAAATACGCCCTCCGTAGGATGACTTACCACGTTTTCTCCATGGTGAAGGAGACTTGTCAGTTGTAAAGCATGTTGTAGATGTGGGTTGCGAAGAGCAGGACTCCGTTGTTCTGGTGGGAGCAGTTCCTCTGCGTGTCGGGCTGCCACAACAGCCGGGTGTGGAGGCGGAATACAGAGCACTGTCGCTGCGCTTGCGAGAACTACGAAAATTGATATCCTGAGCTTCATATTGTCTGCAAAAAAACTATAGGTAAATAATTAATAGGGGGCATAAACCAATTAGTATTGGGTTTGTTTTAGTGTGCTGGTAAGTCATACCAATAGATAATAATTATGTATCTATTCAGAACACCGGTCAAGTGCGAGTCAGACTCGAGCACACGGTTCCGTACCACCACACAATATAAATTAATTATTTAAGTAACAAGAAAGATGTCATAACAACACGTAATAAGCTGGTCTTACATACACATATTATGGCACATACCCACCTATTATGATTTATGGCGATAAACTGCTAGCGCCTGACAACAATTCGACATCCTGTGAGTATCTACCTACGGAACCCTAATAAACAATTTTTTTCCTATACTTGTGCTATGAGTAATGAGACCTTGCTTCTTGCCGCGGCCTTATCTACCTACGTTGACCTAGAAGCTTGATTTTGTTACAGCTGCAAGGGTTTATTTTGGCTGCTTACAGATCCTACTTATACTTATTTCATATTAATTTCAACTTGACCCAACCACCTTTTTCTCCGCTTTTCCGCATTTTTCCGTTTTTTTATTTTTCGGGAAAGCGTGGAACCTCCACAAGTTCCAGAAAAAGCTGCTTTAAAAAACAGGCGGAGTGACTCCGTCTGTTTGTTAAAGCAGCTTTTTGGAGCGATTCTATAAGGGTTCCTTATTTCCGCTGGAGGTACTGGACCCTAAAAACAATTGATTATTATTTTTGCTATGAATATTTGAGCTCCCTTTTAAGGCCTTTTTGTTTGCTATACCTACTTAGTTGGTTATAGGTAGGTAGGTATAAAGAGATAAGAGTTTAAAAATGAACATTCAAAATAGCTGATTACCGAGTTTCTTGCTGGTTCTTCTCGGTAGGAACGGCATTCCGAACCAGTGGTAGATTCTTTCGACTATTCATAAACACTTGTAAAAAGTCTATTTGAATAAAAACATTTGAATTTGAATTTAGGTACAGGTACAGAAATTATTTTCTTTATAATTTTGTTAAAGCTATTTTATGCTTTATCATTTAAAAATCTGTATTTTAAAAGACTAAGTTTCGTAAGTAGCCACCTTTGCTTATCATTATAATCGCGTAATAACACTAAGCACACCCTATTCAAACTTATAAAGTCATAATACAACTAATTAGGATTACATACTTGAACACTGTTGCACGACGACGTTTGATTAAAACATATTATTATTATTTTAGAAGTTTGTGGTATTTACGATTCAAGATAAGATACATGAAAGCATGGACAGGCGTTTTATTTAACCCTTAACCACCTACCAGCGGTCTCACAGACCGCAACGAATTTATGAACTAAATAACTATTTTTCGATGTGTACCTACTTGTCGTGGCGAAGAATGCTTCCATATACCTTTTCTACACACCAAACCGAATAGAGATTACTACCCTGCCCTGGATTCGTGAAAATATTTCGCTAGCGGTCTTCGTGACAGCACGTAGGTGGTTATGACACTTTTTTTGTACATTCTGTGTTATACAGTTATTAATTCTTGTTGGTTTAGTGTCAAAATGAGTAACAACGATGAAAATTCATGAAAAATATAGCAAAAAGCCTATAAGACCGTACATGGAACGCCGCAAAAAAAACACCTTCAAAGGAGTGAGCATCAAAAATGTATTGTAAATGTAAAGACGCGAAAAATTGCGAAAAAATCTTGATGGATTGCAATTTTTTATTTCAATGTTGTTTTTTTAAAATTTTATTTTATAGTTTACCTACTCAATTTATAAGAAAGAATAAAAATAAGTTGAAATTTTTGACCGAGCGAAGCGAAGGTCTCTGAGTCTACTTGGGTGAATTGGCACTTGTCCGTCCGTCCGTCCGTCCGTCCGTCCGTCCATCCGTCCGTCCGTCCGTCCGTCCGTCTGTCAGAGCATTATAACTTCTGAATTACTGAACGCAATTACTTCAGCTTTAAATATAATATGTAAACCAATGGCCTCCCGCCGAATATGGCTTAAAAAATAATAAAAATCTTTATTTCAGGGGGTCTCTCATAGAAGCGAATGCGAAGTAGGTAAAATATTTTTTATAAAGTTACATAGGCTTGCGGTACCAATATCATTTTAAAGATAATTAGGAATAGAGTCCAAAAATATTATTTTTTTAATTTTTCCCCCAAAATTGACGAAAGCCCCCCTTTCAAAGTGGTGATTTTCTAACGTCCAAAGATGACCTCAGAACTCTAAATTTTCTGAAAGGATGAGCCTGAAACTTGATCAATTATTTCAATTATATCCTGTACTTGAACAACAAATACTAAAATTAGATAAATATTGTAAGGAAACGGAATTATTTAATTTTTAATGAGCTTCAGTATTTTTAACAGAACTTCACATTTATGTCAATAGATGGCGCCGCGAGGTCTTAGTTCGGGGCGAACCACTAGTTAGTTCGTAATTTTACAGATCTCATTTTCTTAAGAGTAGTTAATTTTTGTGCCAGTATTGTAGCTTTGTAAAGACAATTAGTTTGTTTCGAGATTTTAATGTAAATTGTAATAAATGATATTCTACAATTTATTCTAGAATAGCTTATTAGTTCTAGAGCTGTAAATTATAAACAAGTAAGTATTTTATCCAATTTAATGTTTCATTGTTACCATAGATTCCAAATTAGACGCAATAATCTAACAGCGGTCTCCAGGACCGCACGTAGATGGTTATGGGTGGTAGGTGGTTAAGCGTTAAGGTAAGGCATGTAAGTTTGTATTTCTAATTACCTACATACTTAATTTTTCAAGTTAACTATGTCAATGAAAATTTATTGGGTTTCGGCTTGATTAAAAATGAAAAATATGTTTTTCATGATTTGAAATTTAAGGGTGGGTTGAATAGGAGATCAAAGTTCGTAGGTCTATCGAGCTATACCCGTATATTTAGGCTTTTGGGAATTATGTTAAACACCACAGACGTTAAACACGATCTATTAGGGAAAACAATCTTTTCAATTAATTTATGTCTCAAAAGATCGCTTTACTATAGGTAGGTACACATGTCACAGGTACCTATTTATTGTGCAATATTTCCGTAAAAACCATTTTAGGATTGGTCCGTGTGGATCGATGTTTTTTAATTCCCGCGGGAACTCTTAAACTTTCCGGGATAAAAAGTAGCCTATGTCCTTTCCCGGGATGTAAACTATCTCTGTACCAAATTTTATTAAAATCGGTTGAGTAGTTGAGCCGTGAAAGCGTAGCAGACAGACACACTTTCGCATTTATAATATTAGTATGGATTGTGTAAGCCACTGAATCTTCAAAGCTAAGCTAGGCTATAGGATTTCTATACTCAGTGGCTTCAAAAATGTATAAGTAAGTAGGTACTTACTGGTAAAAAATTAATGTTGTTGAACAAAGTTATTGTTTGTATTCACTTAATTCTTGATCTTATTCCTTTGTTAGCTAAGTAGGTACTAATTTGGGTCAAATGCGAGCAGATTATACCCTATCTGATTTTGATATCAGTTACAACTACAAGGTCATCACATATTGACAAAACGAAGGTTATAAAAAAAGACCACTCTAGTTTTCAAACATAAAAATAATTATTTTAAAGATTAATCTTAACTAAGTGTGAATGGGAAGAAAATTGCCACTAAGATAACTTTTTTCGGGGAATATTTGGTAGAGTTAAAACCATTTTTTCACCACTCATGCCCTCAAAGTAAATCATTTTTAACCGACTTCCAAAAAAGGAGGAGGTTCCCAATTCGGCGCGTATGTTTTTTTTTTTAATGTAGGTATGTCGGTGCATATCTCCGTGGTCTCTAAACCGATTTGAAAAAATTTTTTTTCAGTGGTTAGAGGAAGCTCCCGAGGTGGTCCCATAAAAAATTCTGACTCCAAATCCTCAATCCTGATTCTGTAGGTGTACCGTACTACATGAAATCCTCAAAACTAGGGAGTTAGGAAATTTTGATGGGGAATCCATATAGTAGGTATCAAGTCACGTGTATATGTCACCGTAAGATTGTAAAAACCGTTAGATTATAATCTAATTCTATCCCGCGAGATTGTAAACTGTCGAAAGATTGTGAACTGTTCAATGTTCTGAGTATTAATTTATGAAATATTTATTGTATTTACGTTTTCGTGTCTCTTTCTTGTACAGTTCGCGCGCGAGTTGAATGCAGAGTAAATGTATGTGTTACCATACATTTACTCTGCATTCAACTCGCGCGCGAACTATAGGTTAGGTTAGGGTTTGAAATAATTATCTAGGTAGGGCACTTAGGTTCTATCGGGTTAATATACCTAATAGATTTCAGTTTACCGAAAAATAATGCGTTAAATTGTAAGCAGTTTGTTACAGTTTACAATCTGTCGACAGTTTATAATCTATCGAGATAAAAAACGTTAGATTACAATCTAACGGTTTTTACAATCTTACGGTGACATATACAATACAACTCTGAGTCCCAACTCCTCAACCCTGATGCTGTAGGGTACAGAACTCCTTAAAAATAGCGATTTAGGATTTTTTTATGATGAATTCATATTGTAAGTGTCAAGCAAGGACTTCATACTTAAACCCAAGTCCCAACTCCTCAACCCTGATGCTGTAGGGTACAGAACTCCTTAAACATAGTGATTTAGGATTTTTAATGGTGAATTCAGATTGTAGGTGTCAAGCAACGACTTCATACTTAAAACCAAGTCCTAACTCCTCAACTCTGATGCTGCCGGGTACTGCACTCCTAAGCCGTGGGGATTTAGGGATTTAGAGTAGCTACACTAAAAAGTTAAAAATAAAAATTCTTTCCAAAACACCGAGTATAACAAAGATAGGCATAGTTGACGCATCAGGCTCGCCCGACTTCAACATAGTGTGTAGAAATCAAAATTATTTTTTACTTTACAGTGGCTTTGGAATTCGGTTTTTTGGAAATATTTTTTAGTCTACTCGATTCTGTAGCTATACTTAAAGCGCTATCGCTTGGGTGGCTAGTAGGTACATCTCGTATGAAATGAGTCCTTTTAGTCCCTTGTTAAAAAATCTACTCTATTGTTCTGATAAAGCCCTTCACTTGGTGTTGTACTTAAAGAGAGACAGCGAACACTATGCCGATAGGTACGATCTGGTAACTTTGTTAGTTAGTACTATTAGTTAGTAGTTAGTATACGTGGGTAGTACCTATAATAATAGTGACGATCCGTATTCTGAATTTAAACCAATTAAAATTCAAATTCTACGACTAGAAAGGATGCTCTCCTCTTTTTAGCACCCTTCTTAGAAAGGGCTTGATATGAACTTACCGCTTGTATCAAAAAATCCGTTAAATGCGCAACCCTCGAACACAACCACAGCACAACAAATTAAAACTAGATTGCACTAAGTAGTTTTTATGTAAAATTCAACAGTCCAATCGAGACACGGCAAGCAAATGGTCAACGGCAAGGTAACTTGTGCCAAGAGAGTGGATAAACCCTCCCACCGTGCTATTGCTGTAACATAGGCCAAGAACCTTCCAAAGTTCGGATGCTACAAAGTACAAAGATCTTGACCTCCTCTATAAATTAAACAAACATTAAGGGCAATGTACCTCTACCACTCTACCTCACCTCATAAGCGTTTTGTAGTTCGGAAGTTTTATTTTTACCTAATCGATCAAGTAGATTGATTGATGCGAAAGTCTTGTACGAGGTACAAGCATACAAGAATTGACATTTCGGCTGCCTTGTTGAAGAGAACCGTTACGTTGCATGTAAATAAAAACTATAAGAGATACTTAAATAAAAAAGCATAGAAGCATAAAAGTATGTATAAAAGAAAACTTCAACATCGTCAACTCATCTCCGGTCCACTGCTGAGCTCGAGTCTCCCTCTCAGAGTCAGAAGGGCCAAGGACATAGTCCACGACGCTAGGCGAGTGCGGATTGGCAGACTTCACACAACTTTGAGGACAATATAGACGACTCTCAGGCATGCCGCATGCAGGTGTCCTCACGATGATTTACTTCACTGTTGAAGCAATGGATATATTTTAAAAATTACTTAAAACGCACATAACTCCAAAAAAGCCGGATCTCCGAATAGCAGGCCGAGCTATAGGCTATCGCTGCTTTTTACTACACACTTTTATCTATTATTTTTCATTAGAGGAAGGTTCAAGGTACTTTTTATATGTATATATATAGGTATATATTATTATTTAGATTGCAATCTAAAGCTTTTTTTCTTGATAGATTGTAAACTGTCGACAGATTGTGAAGCTTAACATACTGCTTACAATTTAACACATTATTATCAATTACACTGTAAATTGTAATCTATTAGGTAAATATGATATGTATTAACCCGGTAGAACCTAACCGGGCTGAATATTTATGTCAAACCCTAACCTAACCTATAGTTTGCGCGCGAGTTGAATGCAGACTAAATTTATGGTGACACATACAATTTTCACTGCATTCAACTCGCACGCGAACTGTACAAAAAGAGACAAAAAACGTAAAATAGAATAAATATTTCAAAAATTAATAAGACTCAGAACATTGAACGGTTCACGATATGTCGACAGTTTACAATCTCGCGAGATAGATTATAATCTAACGGTTTTTACAATTTTACGGTGTCATTTACATTGTATCTGTTTGCTCTAACATAATAATATTCTGTCTCTACACGCAATGTTCAGTTTGGTGTTAGATAGTAATCTAGGTACTACTGAACACGCTTTCGTGTAAAGAACTCAACCTAGATTATTAATAACAAAAAAGTTATTTTTTTCGTAGGTATCCGTGGTTGATATAAAATACAATTTAATTTAATCATGTCAGTGGAATAAAATAATATTTACAGTAGGTATGTAATAATTGGGTTAATAATTAAACTAGAATAATGGGGACTGTACTTATGTGATCTTCCACCACGATGGAAAGGGTAAGGTCAAAATATTTGGATCACCGTAGTTAGTCGACCCATCAATTTAATGATCTACTAGACAAAAGTATCAAGCTAGTTAATACAATATTTCATATCTACAAATGGGTTATGACATTATCTACTAGCTAGTAAAATCACATGACTGCCATTAGTCCAATAACCTAGTATCCGATGTCACAAAAGTTACATCATTGTTTTTTCTCAATTTAATCACCGATAAAATATACATAGCAAGTTTTATTATTGCATCTTACACAAAATTAGTGAAGAATGTGGGTTTTTGACCGAGCGAAGCGAAGGTCTCTGGGTCTACTTGAGTGAATTTGCACTTGTCCGTCCATCCGTCCGTCCGTCTGTCAGAGCCTTATAACTTTTGAATTACTGAACGTAATTACTTAAAATTTAAATATAATAATATGTAAACCGATGGCGTCCAGCCGAATATGGCTTAAAAAGTTATAAAAATCTTTATTTCAGAGGGGCTCTCATAGAAGCGAATGCGAAGTAAAATATTTTTTATAGCGTTACATAGGGTTGCGGTATATCATTTTAAAGATAATTAGGAATAGAGTCCGAAAATATTTTTTTTTTATTTTTTCCCCTAAAATTGACGAAATAGGGGGCTTTCAAAGTGGAGATTTTCTAACATCCAAAGTTGACCTCAGAACTCTCAATTTTTTGAAAGGCTGAGCCTTGATCAATTATTTGAATTATATCCTGTACTTGAACAACAAATACTAAAATTAAATAAATATTATAAGGAAACGAAATTACTTATTTAATTTTTAATGAGCTTCAGTATATTTAACAGAACTTCACAATGATGTCAATGGATGGCGCTCTGTAAAATTTTATTCGTTTGTGCTTACAAATCAAAGTTACAAATAATAGACGTTAATCTTACGTGGAATAAAAAAATAGTCTACTGATAGTAGGTACTGATGTCTATGAACGTAAAGATGAGCGCGCATTAGGTACTAAACTATCTTATGGATACCGCGAGGTCTCAGTTCGGGGCGAACCACTAGTTATTAATTTACCTATTACACTTGGTGATATGCAATTAACTCCATTAGGTAATTGTAACGCTACTGGGACAGCTCTATTGAATATTAATTTCTATGACGGTGAAGGACCACATATTACATCGTGAGAAAACCTGCTTGCTTGTGAGTGTCCCCCATAAGTTTCTCAAAGGTGTGTGAAGTCAGCCAATCCGCACTGGTAAGCGTTGTTATGACTTAAACCCTTCTCATTATGACTCCAGAGACGATACCCGTGCTCAGTAGTGAGACGGTGATGCCTTGAGATGGTGATGACGATGGTGGTGAATTCTTTTCATATTGAAATTGAATTACAGTAGGTAATTGCAGCTGTGCAGAGTTTGATTTAGGGATATTTCAATTTATGAAAATATTTTCTGTCGTTCTTACCGATATCTCTTACCTATCCTGGAAACATTATTAGCTGCCCACTGCGGTACCCATTAAATGGCGTTACCTTAGATGCTCAATTTACAACTTACCGGTAGGGTAGGTAAGTATACTTAGAAATTGTTAAGACGACGCGTCACGCGACGCGACGTGTAATTAAGCGTGGCCTACTGTATCATTTGCAATGCTCAGATGTATATTTTTTCGTAAGATCTTTTGTGAAATTTATGCGACTCGAAGCTACTGTAAAGTTGTTAGGCAGGTATACAATAATTCGGCCCCCACATCATGCCCACACACCATAATAACCTGCACACCAGTTCGTCGGGTGGCATTTCGCAAAAAAATGCTCTAGATTACGCCACCACAAAAACTTTTATGACTATACATAAATACATAAGTGTTTTCGAACACAATGATGAAAATCTGTCAAGGTCTTCCATCCAATCCTAAGTAAGTGCCTAATTTTACTTTTTTATAATTAATTAGGTAATAAACAAAATCGGCAAACCACACCCGTTTCGACTCAATTGAAATGAAGTATCAATACGTATCAAGTATGTTAAGTAGGCCTCAGAATAAGGAATTTTATTTATACAGAACCACATCGGAAGATTACATACAATTGCGTAAAAACATCGTGATCGGCGCCAGTGGAGAAAGGTAGGTACTGGTAAGGTAACATATTATACGCTGACCGCCAGTTTATTTACTACGCGGAAAAGAAAAAAATAACTGGTCAAATGCAACAACTTCCTATATATCTAATGCTATTTAATATTGCTTATTTGCATTTAAAGAGGACCTTGGCGTTCTAGACCAGAAGCCGCGATTCATGCTTCTCTTGCAAATTTTTGGTTAGGTAAATCATGACCAAGAATGTAACGTAACCTAAGGTACCTAACTTTACGAAGAGATAATTAAAAAAATAATGAGTTTGGGTTATTTGTGTAGGTACACTGATCAAGGTCGGCTCAGTATTGTATCTAAAACTCATCAAGTGACGGCGTGGCAAAGTGGGGTAGATTGTTTGTGTTGGGTAACTAGTGTTGCAAGCAGTTGGTTTGATGCCGGCTCATGTGATTTGTTTTTACGATTCTCTAGAATTTGGAAAACAACGTAACATTACGAGTTTGACTAAAGCCTGATTTGTTATTACCAAATACTTACTACACTAGTTATATACTTATACCTATATTCGTTTCGCTTTGAAGCATACTGCTTTAAATAAGATGCAGCTCTTTCCTATTCTGTGTGAGAAGGTAACAAAAAATCTAATAACTAGACTTCATATTAGTAACCATCGTAGCGTGAGGTGAACCAGTTTATCGTCATCAACATAAATGAAATGAAGCACCTAAGCTTTAAACTACTGTTTGATTTCCAAATCAATAGATTGGTGTACAATACATACGAAGAATCGATCAATCACAGTGTATCTACCTATTTAACCCTCCATCAACGTTCGATCTTATCATTTAATAGAATATTTTAACAAGCGACGTTTTAAATACCTGGCGTGCCACTGTTTATTCCTATAGTTTTCAGAAAAAATAATCTTAAAACCGCATTTCAGGTTAAAATGTCACTAGAAATGGTCTCATTTATTGCTTAAAGATATTCAGATTTTATCAATGGAGTCCAGTCATTATTCTCCATATGTCCACGCTTATCGTCGTCGCTTACAACGTAAAGTTTACAAACCAAGTAAAATTGGAACATTGAAGCAAAGCATCAAGACGGTTAGCAAAGAATATTGCGCAGAGTCATCTATATGTGGCCTTAAGCATCTAGTTGAAGACAGTACATCGTGGTGTGAACGGTATTATATTTGTGAAAGTATCTACCTACTACTGGATAGCAGGTTAAAACTTTAACTCGTTTAATCGATGTTGCTCAGGCTTGTTTAGAGGCAGGTCCAGGTGCTTTCAGATCAGGCTTATGATTATATAACGTACTTGATACGAGACGTTATTTCGTCACGAAATATAAGAGATGATTTTGAAATGTATATTTTGTTGATTTTTTATATATTTTCCTACTACTTAATCTTAAATTATTTGTCTCGATACCCAACTTGCACTATGAACTAGTTTTAAATCTGTTGCGTTTTGCACAATATCTATGTTAGCGACTTCGAAGCGGCTGGAAATTTTCTTAGACGTATAGAGCTTATTTGTTACCTACAGTACTTTTGTGTTGATCAGGAAAATTTTCCCGGCAGTTTGGAAATTTATAATTTCTGAATTTTCTCTGGCCTGGTCTGGTGGGCCGTGGGAGGCCGGGCCTAATTAACACTTCTCATCATACCGGCTAAGACGTAGGGGAAGTCCGGGCATAGCGAATAGCCCAGGCAAAGTGAATACCCTGCACTATTCCAAAATGGCACGTACGAACACGTCTGTCGCCTGCTGCGAGGTCCGCTCCCCAC
Source organism: Erebia aethiops (assembly GCA_923060345.2). Taxonomy (NCBI): domain Eukaryota; kingdom Metazoa; phylum Arthropoda; class Insecta; order Lepidoptera; family Nymphalidae; genus Erebia; species Erebia aethiops. Next base: position 8,695,292 of record OV281083.1, on the reverse strand, counting down.
CCCTCAGTTGTAAACAAAGAGAGCTAGCGCAAGGACGCGCGTCGTTTGTGAATAAAACAAAAAAAATTAAAAAGTGGTGATTCGTTACGATATTTCAAGGTAAGTAATTTCATAATTATGCATATATACATATTGTTACCGTTTTGCAGTGATAATGTCTGAAAAGTGCATGTTTTCGTGTTGAATTACTGCGAGTTTTGTCGAGATATTGTTTGTTGTTTTCATTTCAGTTTAGGTTATGTTCAAAATGTGCCTATTGGGCAAAATGAACACGGGTAAAGTGAATATGGTATCCACTTTGCCCAGTAGTATTCGATTTACCCAGTAGACATTTCAATTATGACTGTTCGTTTATTTTACACAAGTTTTTATTAGTTTATACAAATACAAACTTTAGTTTAGTATTAGATTCAATTTGTGTGAATGTTAGATTTATTAAAATAATAATTATTATTTATGTTTCAGATGGTTTATAAATATAAAAGAAAAACGAATCAAGCTAAATGGAGTGAGGACGCCATGATGCTTGCAATAGCTGACTGCAATGCTGGTGTTCCTGTGAAAGCAACAGCAAAAAAATACAACCTACCTTATGCTACTCTGTACAGGCATTGGAAAAAAGGTACTTCGACTGCTCAGCTTGGACGTTTTCGTAAAGTTTTCAACGACCAACAGGAAGGCGACCTTCAAGCTTATTTGCAAGAGATGGATAACGTTTTTTATGGACTGACTCGAGAAGATTTCAAAGCATTAGTTTTCATTTACGCAAAAAAGAACAATCTTACGTATCCACAAAGTTGGGACAAAAATGAAAAGGCGGGTGATGATTGGCTAGCAGGATTTATGCGTAGAAATCCTCAAATCACCCTAAGAGTGCCAGAAGCAACTTCAATTGCTAGAGTTAAAGGATTCAACCGTCCGCAAGTGGAAAGATTCTACGAGTTGCTGATTATCCAGACAGAAAAACATGGCATTGACGGTACCAGGATCTACAACGTTGATGAAACCGGCATCCAAACATCAACAAATAAACCACCCAAAGTTCTCTCTGTCAAAGGAAAGAAACAAGTTGGCGTCATTTCCAGCGTAGAACGCGGACAAACTACAACTATTGTATGTTGTTGCAATGCTGCCGGATCGTTCTTACCACCATTTATGATATTTGCCCGTAAAAGGATGCAAGATCGTCTGTTGGATGGTTCTCCTCCAGAGACTCGGGGAACTTGTTCATTAATTAACCATGTGTTCACTTTGCCCTATGATCCTGTCCACTTTACCCGGTGGGTTGGGCAAAGCGGATTGTGATACTAATTGTAATATTATAGATAATTATAAGCAAAGTATTGATGTTACACTCTTTTTGTTAATTATATTAGAAACTTTAATAAATTCTGATTCCCAAACAGTCTCGCTTTTATTTCTATGTCTTTAGATTTTTTTTCTATGGGCTGTCAAAGGTTAAGGTGTCCACTTTGCCCGGACTTCCCCTACCAAATACCGATTAGGGGAATGCTAACAGGTTGGCCTGAGTCGTCACTAGTCACTACCAGCTGGTGAGATTTTTGCCTGGTGGGAAACTTCGGCCGTGTGTACCATTCACCACCCTACCGGCAAAGACGTGCCGCCAAGCGATTTAGCGTTCCGGTACGATGCCGTGTAGAAACCGAATAACCGGTAGGTATGGGTATACCGCCATGCCCCTAACAGGTTAGCCCGCTACCATCTTAGAACTGCATAATCACTTACCATCAGGTGAGATCGCAGTCAAGGGCTATCTTGTAGTGGATTAAAAAAATCGCATTCAAGGGCTAACTTCTAGGAATTTTAGTGTATTAAAAAAAAGAGATCGAAAAATATGTATAGTTTAAAATTGACAAACCTTGTTGCCAGAGTAATTTGGATGGTAATAATGATAAGTGCCTTGATATGCTCCGTATCCCTGGTCTGGATAACCTTCAGTCGGTACTACCTAGCTCCTCTGGTCACCACACAGATGCCCGAAGGAGTTTCAGTCAGCCACATAATCTTTCCCGCTGTGGGGATTTGCACTAACAACAGGATTAGTAAAAGAGCTATTGTTGAGCTTGCTCAAAAACTGTAAGTTTCAATTTCAATCTTCAACAAGATCATAAAACCATTATAGCTTGATAAAAATATTGACAGTAAAATCTGGTGACCAGGTAACATGAGCAAACCTAGGTGCCTAAAGAGTGCAGGACTGGCATTTTCAAAAATAATTGTACATGTTTCCTTCAATAGGTTGCAAGAGGAGAGAAATAAAAACTACACCGATAAAGAGATGCTCTCTTTACTCCTTGGTCTCGGTTTGCTATACAATCAGAAATCAATGGATGAGACAGAAAACCAATCGATGAAACTACACCGTGCGTTGGGCGATTATGACGTCAATGAACTTATGAGAAATGTAGGTGACCATCATCTGAGCTGTTAAATCTATTAACGAAAGATAAATGATTTCTTTGTTAATCTTTCTAGTCTGTTATACAATCTGTACCTAATCGATAAGCTATAAATTCAACAACCTTATGAAATCAGAAATAGCTCTGCGCTAGGATTATTATGTCTTGCAATAATTACCTATTTGGCAATGTGCAAATTCCCCGACGCGATTTCTGCTATCGGCAATTATTTCTTAATAATAATATTATTATAATCTATAATCATACCTACTGAATGAACGTTACAATGCAGACAAACAAGAAATGCATAGAATGCATTATGCAGCAGACAAAAGTCAGCCTCAATACGCGAGCCATATCTAGTACAATAATAACGCATAAATACATCTAGCGAATAGTTACATAACAAATATTATAACGATCGAGGAGCAGACGCACTACAAATTTAATATCTATAGTTATTATTGAGTTTGACGCACCCATAAATTTTCCTCTAAAGCCCGCTTGCAAAAACATCGGGTTACGTTTAACCCGGGAATAAATTTGAAATTTTGACAGTTCTATCAATCGTATTTTTAAAGTGAAAACTTCTTTAGGCGAGTTGAGCACTTTTTGGTAGGGGGTAATAAAAATGTGGAATACGCGAGATCGACACCGTTCTTCTTAAAACAAAAGGTCTTAAGTATCAATAGTACATTCGTAATTAAACTTTAATGTCCTAGTTTTAAGGTTTATATTAATAAGTACTGTGGAACTGAGACCGACACCTCGCGTTGTTATGAAGACAAAAGGTCTTAAATATAAATATAGTACATTCGTAATTAAACTTTAATGCCTAAGATTTAAGGAAATTATTATATTTTTATTTCTGTATGTTTAAAGCTTACTCTGTGTTAAAAGTATAACCCGGCGTTTTTGCAATGGGGCCTAATTATTAATTTATTAGCCATGATTAAAATCTTTCATTCGTAAAAAATATTCTCTTCACCAGTTGACACCAAGATGTGAGGACTTGCTGATGAGATGTGCCTGGAACGAGATGACCATGAATTGTTCTCACCTATTCGACTTCCGGCTTACTATGAACGGCTATTGCTGTACTTTTAACTATTTGCGACAGTCTGATATTACTTTTGAAGAGTAAGAATTCTTTATTTTTGCTACTTTTCTCACTTGAACTCAGAACTACTCATTATCAGAACATAGTTCTTTTAGGCACGATAAAACACGGGGACCGACAAAAAGTCGTAGTTTGACAAAAAAGCGTTTTCTCTCCCTCTAGAATAGACATAGTTCGCGCGCGAGTTGAATGCAGAGTAAATGTATGGTGACACATAACATTTACTCTGCATTCAACTCGCCCGCGAACTGTATACCTACCTACCTACCTACCTGTAGGCAGGTATGTAATTTCAGTGTTGAACATTTTGACACTTTGCAAACTTGTATATATTTGTATGTATTCTAGTAAAGATAATGGAACTCGGAGTATGGATATGTATAAATTCGGTAACAAATCAAATTTTGATTTCGACCAAGGCCTAAAAGTTTTGATGAAACTCAACGAGAGCGACGACTTTTACTACAACATGCCTATACGAGGAGCTCAGGTACTTAGGTACCTACTACCCAAATGAAATATTTTACGATGTTAAATTGAAACGATAAATGTTTGTTCTTTTTAGTACGTACCGAGAAAGAATAACTCTAAGCCTACTCTGCTCTGAATTGGATCTACCTAGACGAAAATTAAAATGACATTAATTTACTTCTTATGTTCCAGTTACAATTCTCGGATGCCTACGATTTCCCAGATGCGCCAAGTGGAAGCTTTTCTATGCAAATTATTAACCCTAATGTGCAGGTAAAATCCATACCAGAATTTAAAATGTTAGGCATTCATCAAATATAACGTAGAGTTTTAAGTATTTCCGGGACTTTTTCCGGAACTTTCTTTACGGGAGCCTTTATTTCCTAGATCTCTATTCTCCATCCTGTATGTTCTACCCAAGCCGCGCTTAGATTTCGTATTCACATGTTATATCGTACCTACAACTCGATCTCTCGAAGCTAAGTAAGTATACAAACGGATATTTATATATCTGTTCGATTTCATTTGTACCTACAGATGACTGTACTAGTCACAGCGAGCTTCACAGAGGCATCACGTGACATCCAGCACGTGCCTGCAAAGCTCAGGCGGTGTTTGTTCTACGACGAGTCATCCTACCTGCCGTTTTACACCTATAGCGACTGCTTGCTGAAGTGCAGAATGCTGTTTCTGTTAGCCAAGTGTAAATGTACTCCGTTTAACATGCCCAAAATGGTTGGTAAGAGAACTTGCGACATGCGCGATGTGCCGTGCTTAAGAATGTACAATGGTAAGGATTTTCATACGTTGTATGTGCCATAAATACTAAGTTGTCCTTTGTAATTCCAAATAAAGATTAATTTTTGAAGTGAAAACTTATTTAGGCGCGTTGAGTACTTTTTGGTAGGGGGTAAAAATGTAGATTCGCGTGACCGACATGCTCACGAACAGCGACATGCTCGCGAACATATAAATATACTCCATTCGAAATTAAAATGTAATGCCTTAGTATTAAGGTTTATATTTTAATAATTTTAATTTAAAAAAAAATGTTCATTTTCACTTCTATCGGCAGTCCCTATGACTGGATTTTTTTTTTTGATTGAGATGAATGACATGTGCAATGAGTATCTGACTTAGCAAGCCGGCTGCGTGCTGAAAAAACGTATATGTATTGCAGAGTTCATTCTATTATTGTCACCCACTTTACTTACGCACACGTACTCGCACTTCATCGTTGGCTAGTTGGTCTGAGGCAGACCAATGTCTCTTGTTTATTATTATGCTTACTAGAATACTCCTGTGCCCCGGAGAGCGCGTAAAGACTTCGGTCCTGGGCCTGATATATTTTCTCCGATCGTGTAGGACTATGAGAAGGGAATAAGTTGAGACTGCAGTGTGTTTGTGCGCAGACTGTTCACTATATCTCCAGCGTATAGATTGGCCAATGGCCGCCGTAGCTAAAATTAGGTCGGGAGATTATTTTATGAGAGGAGATTGTTAAAAGTCGTTTCTTGATTACAGCGCAATCTTTAACGGTGAGACCAGATGTAGACCCGATACCACCAGAGCTGGAACTTGATATGGTTGGAGGAGGAATTCCTTGTCCAATGTGCTATCCCAGCTGTTCTAAAACGGCTTATAATTATGATTTTACCAATGTTAAAATTTATCCAGAGTACCTCAACTCTATTCCGGCTAAGGACAGGGTGCAATGGTTGTAAGTATGCAATTATCGTCTTATAAAAATCGATCTATAGTTTTCTATCTGTGCAATGTGCAATAATTTGTCGTCTTATTCCTTATTGTTGAGGGTCGTTATTCCATTTTGTAATCACAATGAGTTTAGGCCAACCACCTGGGGACACCGGTTATAGTTTTTGTGGGTGTGAGTTTACCTACCGGTAAATTTCCTCTGGAGATGGTAGGTGATCCAAATAACACACTCACACGTTCAAAGTTATTAACTATATTGTCAATATGAACTATAAACTACAATTATCGATAATAACAATTTCGTGATCACTTATTTTATGAAATTTATAAGGTAAGTTAACAGAGCTGTGCTCGAACGCAACGTCACAACAGTCGAACCATTCTGAAGCTCGCGCCGGTTGCACGCCATCGCTAGCAAACGCGGCGCGCGGTGCTAACTTCATATGACTTGAAGACAAAGGCCTACGTATGCATCGAGACAAACTTGCATTTCGTCGGCTTGGTCAGTTAGACTTTCAACCGAACGGTAAGTACGTTGGTGTATGTATGAATGCGTGTTATATTTATGTTTGTAAGTATGAATGTAACTATGATAAATATTTAATAATTATATATTTTATATTTATTTAGATTTTAAGTTATAGATTAAGTTTATATGTTAAGTTTTAGGGATAAGTTTTATATTAGTTTTAATTAAGTTTTAGTTTTAATTTCGGTGCAGGATATAGGGTCCTACACCACCCCCCTCCAGAGCCCGTCAAGGGCGATAATAATTTGGAAAATTAACTTGACGGCCAGAGCGAGTTTGATAACCTTTAAGGTTACATTTTTCTGGCTCATCATCTATTTCGCTTGGAGTGGAGTCTAATTTATTGGTTAATAAATAGGCTGGTTTTAGCCTGTCTACGGAGACCGTGACTTCCTTGCCATTAACCAATAAATTGAAAACTTTCTCGTTGCGAGATAACACTTTGTACGGGCCTGTGTAGGCAGGTTGCAATGAACCACGTGATGCGTCTTCTCTTATGAAAACGTGATCCGTGGTTGCTAGGTCTTTAAAGACTAAAACTTTATTCCTGCCATGGCGTGAAGCTGGCACAGGCCGTAACTTCTCAGCAAACGACCGTAGACGAGCCGTAAAATCGGTTACGTCTGTTGTACCGTCTTCAGAGGGGTGGAAAAATTCCCCCGGCAGCCTCAGAGGTTCGCCGTATAACAGCTCAGCCGAAGACGCTTGCAGATCTTCCTTAAAGGCACTTCTTATTCCAAGAAGTACCCAAGGAAGAGACTCAGTCCACTTGTTACTAGAGTGACAGACAATGGATGCTTTGAGTTGTCTGTGGAAGCGTTCGACCAAGCCGTTACAAGATGGGTGGTACGCTGTTGTCCTTTTGTGCTCAAATCCAGCTATCCTAGACAGATAGCTGAACAGAGCGGACTCGAATTGGCGGCCTCGGTCAGTGACTATAGTCTCTGGGCTGCCGTAGCGCGCTATCCATCCTGATAGCAATGCCTTTGCTACTGTTTCGGCTGTAATGTCCGCTATTGGTATGACTTCCGCCCATCTGGTAAAACGGTCTACGGCTGTCAAACAATAACGGTAACCTTCTGAAGACGGTAACGGCCCCACGATATCTATGTGGATATTTTTAAATCGTGCGCGGGGCAAGTTGTACGAACCTAAAGGCGCAGACACGTGTCGGCTTATTTTTGCACGTTGGCAAGACAGACATGATTGTGCCCACGACCTGCAATCTTTCCTCATGCCTGGCCAGACAAAGCGTTCTGCTATTAATTTAGCAGTCGCGCTGATGCCTGGATGGCTAAGGGAGTGTAGGCTCTCAAAAACTTGTCTCCTTAGCTGCTTAGGTACAAATGGCCTGGGAGTCGGTGTACTGACATCGCAGTATACAAATGACTGGCTTCCAGGTAGGTTTGTCCTTTGCAAACGCAGGGAAGATTTTTCTTTTAGGTAATGTGCTAATTCCGGATCTGAAGATTGACATTCTGCTAGAGACTCTAGACTGACTGGAGCGTGAAGTTCATCCACTCGAGATAAGGTGTCGGCTACGACATTGTCCTTGCCGGAAATATGCCTTATGTCGGTGGTGAATTGTGCTATGAAGTCTAGGTGTCTATACTGTCTAGGCGAACAGTTTGTTTTCCGCTCGTGAAAAGCAAAACTTATTGGCTTATGATCAGTATAGATCACGAAATGTCGAGCCTCTAGCATGTGTCTGAAATATTTAATCGCTTCATAGATAGCGAGAAGTTCCCTATCATACGGAGAATATTTCTGCTGTGAAGGAATTAGCTTTTTCGAAAAGAAACCCAAAGGTTCCCAATCGTTACCTTTTCGTTGTTGCAGGACTGCTCCAATAGCCACATCCGAGGCATCCGTCACTAGTGCGAGCTCAGCCTGATAGTCGGGATGTGCTAGCAATACTGCCTTAGCCAGGCTATCTTTACAGTCCTGAAAAGCTTGAAGTGCGTCACCCGCCAAATTGATAGGTTGAGAACCCTTAGCTGCACCAACTAGCAACGCATGCAAAGGGGCCTGCGTTTGGGCTGCTTTAGGCAAAAACCGCCTATAAAAATTTAGCATGCCTAAAAACCTTCGTAGCTGACGGATATCTTTGGGCTGTGGAAAATCCTTGATTGCCTGCACTTTTGTATCAAGTGGTTTAGTTCCGCTCTCGGATATATGGTGTCCTAAAAATGTAACTTCCGGGACACCAAAAACACATTTAGATGTATTAATAAGCATACCATAGTCCCTTAATCTGCCAAAAATCTGGCGAAGATGTTCTTCGTGTTCGACTTGGTTTTGACTAAAAATTAAGAAGTCGTCCAGATAGCAGTAGCAGAAATCGAGTCCCCGGGTCATCTCGTCTACGAATCGCTGGAATGTTTGGGCAGCGTTACGGAGACCGAATGTCATAAACGGGAACTCGTACAACCCGAAGGGTGTAGTTATCGCGGTTTTCGGGATGTCCTCGGGACTGACAGGTATCTGATTATAGGCCTTCACAAGGTCTATAGTACTAAATATTTTACAGCCAGCTATGCTGTGGGCAAAATCGTGAATGTGCCTTATCGGATACCTGTCAGGGATCGTCCTGGCATTCAGCCTCCGGTAATCGCCGCAAGGGCGCCAACCGTTGTTTTTGTTGGGAGCCAGGTGTAGAGGGGATGACCAGGGGCTCTCCGAAGGTCTAGCTGTTCCGATCTGCAACATCGTCTGGAACTCCTGCTGCGCGATTTTTAATTTATCAGGCGCTAAGCGCCTTGGCTGGCAAGAAACAGGAGGTCCAGGTGTCGTGCGGATGTGGTGTACCGTGCTGTGTGGAATAATGCGTAACGTACCTGCCGGTCGAGTGACTTCTGGAAATTCATCTAGAATTTTATGATACGTAGATTGACCAGTTATGACCTTAACAGAAGAAATACAATTAGCTTGGGCGATTGGCGCAGTCGTTCTTACATTAGTAGTGCTATCAATTAAACATTGATTTCGACAATCTACCACTAACTTATAAAATACGAGAAAGTCAACACCGATAATTGGTCTAGTCACATCAGCGATTATGAAACGCCACACAAAATCACGACGAAGTCCAAGATCTAATTTAAAGTTCACGTATCCGTAAGTCTCTATGGAGGAACCGTTGGCTGCACTTAATTGATAATTCGCTGGCTTAAAACTACCTATGAGCAAGGACCGAGGGAAGACACAGAGGTCGCTTCCAGTATCTACCAGAAACTGAATCTTCGTCGTACGGTCCGTGACAAATAGGCGACCCACAGCAGGGGAAGGGCAATCGTTGGTCGCCGTTAGCGACTGCCCTTGCCGTTTTCCGTCACCTTGAAGTCACAAGGCCGGACGCATTTAAAAGCCTTGCTACCAAATTTGGTATGATAGTAACATACAGGATATTTCCGGTAGCTGGACTGGGAGCGACCTCGCGAGCGGCTACGCTGCGATTGTCTATTACGCGGACGGGACCTATCACTACACTTTGTGGTCAACACTTCAATTTTCTTCCGCAGCTCCGCTACTTCTCTCCGCAGGTCATCAGTGCTGGTAGTTGGCACTGCAGCTGCGTGGACTTGTAAGGCTGGGGCTGCTATATCCATTATTCGGTCTGCTACCTCGGCTTGCTCCTCCAGCGTTGCTGACGTCTGTGCTGCCAAGACAGTCTGGACGTTTAGTGGAAGTCTGCTAATCCAAATTGTGTGTAGATATTCATCCGGAAACTCTGCGCCAGCTAGATCTCTCAGATGTCGGAAGAATTGTGAGGGCTTCCGGTCGCCAAGTTCTTCGTGGCGAAGCAGTTGCTTTATTTTTGTTACCCGAGAAGCCGACAACCTGTTCACCAGCTCTGTTTTAAGCTTTTCATACTTGTTTGTAGCCGGTGGACTGATCATAACATCTTTTATCTCCTTTGCATATTGGTGATCTAAATGTCCCATAACGTAATAAAATTTTGTAGTGTCACTAGTTATATTTGCCAATGCGAATTGACCTTCCAATTGAGCGAACCATATTTCGGGTTCGTCTGGGTAAAAAGGAGGCACTTTAATTCCGACCTTAAAAAGTTCCGGTGGTCCGTCCGTTGAAATGCGTTTTTCGCTTGCATTTTGTTTACTTCCTCCGGCTTCCTCGCGATCGCGTTCGCTAAATCCGAACATGGTGGTATGTCCCTCGATGAGAGTGCGTGGTCTTCTGGATGACCTTGACAAAGGTCAACCAATTCAAAGGTCACCAGTATTGTGACCACGGGGTCACCAGTATAGTTTTTGTGGGTGTGAGTTTACCTACCGGTAAATTTCCTCTGGAGATGGTAGGTGATCCAAATAACACACTCACACGTTCAAAGTTATTAACTATATTGTCAATATGAACTATAAACTACAATTATCGATAATAACAATTTCGTGATCACTTATTTTATGAAATTTATAAGGTAAGTTAACAGAGCTGTGCTCGAACGCAACGTCACAACAGTCGAACCATTCTGAAGCTCGCGCCGGTTGCACGCCATCGCTAGCAAACGCGGCGCGCGGTGCTAACTTCATATGACTTGAAGACAAAGGCCTACGTATGCATCGAGACAAACTTGCATTTCGTCGGCTTGGTCAGTTAGACTTTCAACCGAACGGTAAGTACGTTGGTGTATGTATGAATGCGTGTTATATTTATGTTTGTAAGTATGAATGTAACTATGATAAATATTTAATAATTATATATTTTATATTTATTTAGATTTTAAGTTATAGATTAAGTTTATATGTTAAGTTTTAGGGATAAGTTTTATATTAGTTTTAATTAAGTTTTAGTTTTAATTTCGGTGCAGGATATAGGGTCCTACACCGGTTATATGATACATATGGAATATTAATGGTTATGCGGAACTTGCACAATACCATGTCGCATAGTAAATACTTATTCCTTCAGTTCTTCCCTTAGATTGTAGTAAGATCCTACCTTATGGTTCTTCCCCAAGCAGCAGCCGTGGTTTAGAGCGGTCATAAGAGTATAATGGTAGGGGTTTTCATAAAATAATAGCATTATTATGCCACTTATGCGGTGAGCCTCCAGCTCCCGTCCTATAAATCTACCCAGACTACATTTTTGCTGCTCCAATTTCCATCAAAAACAATTTACTAGAGCGGTAGACCAGAAGTTTATGAAAGTCAAGTTAGGTGAAATGGTAAAATCAAAATTGTTTTACAAAATTTAATAAAATGAGTATATAAATATAAAAATCACTCCTATAGGCAGCTGCTGCAACATATTTTATCGTCGAATTTCGAAGGTTCTAAAGGCGCAACTGTTAATCGGTCCCTCGTTTCTAAAGGCAGCCTTTTCTATTTTCGACTTGGGGCTTCCAACTTTTTGCAGCCATAGCTTCATGTCTTCTATGGCACCTATCTGGCCTTGCAGTTGGCCAATCACGGTGCCTTGCGCAGTATTCATCACCCATCCTTTGAGGCCGAGCTCGGTAGCTTTCCTTTGAGTGTGCTTCCGAAAATAAACACCCTGCACTCTTCCAAACACTTCGAAATCGGTTGTTGTCAAACCGGCCTTCTTATTCGTAGCCATTGGTCATAATTTCACGATTATTAACGGTAAAAAAAATTGGCAAGCTTTCGGGCTGATTTTATTTTCATTTTGACAATATTCATTTGATGTTGATGCGTTGCTAGGGAAAACAAACGTCAATAAAGGTTTTCTTTGCGATAACTTAGTTTCCATGGGATTTATTAAATCGATCACGTCACCTGATGGTAAGTGATGATGCAGTCTAACCCGTTGTTCTAGGTGAGCGACAAACGCGATTCGATACGACGCGAAGCGACAATATCAAACAGTAGCTGACCCTTCAAGTGACCTACGTTGTTGCGTAGTCAAGTCTGTCATTTTCTACGGCGTCGTATCGCGTCGCGTCGCTTCTGCCGCTTACGTAGGACAACGGGTTACTAGATGGTAGCGGGCTAACCTTTTAGGGGTATGGCAATTATATTTAACCCATACCCCTAATCGGTTTCTACACGGCATCATAACGGAACGCTAAGTGCATCGCTTGGCGGTACGTCTTTGCCGGTAGGGTAGTAACTAGCACCGGCCAAAGCGTCCCACCAGGCCAGACCACAGAAAATTCAGAAATTATATAAATTCCTGAATTGACCCTGCTGAGGATCGGACCCGGGACCCTCCACGCGTTCTGTGGTCTTGCCTATGATGCACAGATGGACTGACAGGGCGTTAGCTGTTTTGCAGTTTTTCTTTTCGATGAAAAGTATAGAAATAGCATGCACAACTGTAAGTTTGTTTGCTATTTTGTTACAGACAAGGCGCGAATTTCACCGGAACATCCATTGTTCACGTGAAATATGCGAGAGAAGTTGCGGATCGGTACGGACAGAACATCATAATGAAATGGTTCGACTTGATAAGTGAGTTTGTATTTCTTTTTAGGGTTCCGTACCTCAAAAGGAAAAAACGGAACCCTTATAGGATCACTTTGTTGTCCGTCCTTCTGTGTGTCAAGACACTTTTTCTCAGGAACGCATGGAGTTATCAAGCTGAAATTCATATCAAATACTCAAGTCGACTGTCCCTTGGAGCTGTGAAAAAATCAAACTTCTAAGCAAACGCAATCAAAAGATACAGCCGTTTAAGCTGCAAATTTTCGACACTCGCAAGGGAATCAAAACCTACAGGGTACTTCCCGTGAACTCAGAATCTTGAAATTTTGTACCAAGCAATGTCTTATAGCTCAGATAAAGGAAAAATTGCGAAAAGCATACATTTTTAGTTAAATCATATAATAAGAATATTTTTATGCAAATTTTCGACAGTCGCAATGGAATCAAAACCTACAGGGTACTTCCCATGAGCTCAGAATCTTGAAATTTGGTAAGAAGCAACGTCTTAAAAGCACAGATTTGCGAAAAGCATAAATTTTTAGTTACATCATATAATCATATAATAAAAATATTTTTAATAATTTTAAACTTACTAATGTTATGGATTTCATTTAGCAATAAAAATAGCATAACTTTTACTTATATACCTACAGGTTTGTACGGAACCCTCGGTGCCCGAGTCCGACTTGCACTTGGCGGGTTTTTTTAAATGTGCCTAGTTAACCCAGTAATGCCTAGCGTGTCCATATGGACACAAAAATATGGGTCTGCTAAAATAATTTTTGTGGCAAACCATTATTTGTTTAGAAATATTTAACTGGTCATACTGTGCTATCAAATGTCAAAGTTTTTTTACATGTCATTGATATGTCATTTAAAAATCTAAATTCGCGGGTAAATTCATTCAATTCTCACCAAAGTCAAAAACGGCGGAAAAAATGGACCCGAGACGAGAGTAAGTAACATAATTTTTAAATTATTTTATTTATTTATGTTATTTTCGTGTAATATTATTCTAAAATAATGTATTTATATGTTGAAATAGATCAACGATAGTTTAGTTCTATTTTAGCACTATATTTATACGCCTAATGTTGCTGAGTCCATATGGACACGCTAAGCACTTGGCATGGCATTATATAAAATTGTTTTTATTTTTAGATTCTTCGATTTTGACCAGTACCGGGGAACTGGGACCCTAAATGAACTCTTGGACATTTTGTTTGATGATGAGGAAGAAGCTGAAGACCTGCCGATACCAGAGTCAATTTACATCGCCCCTCCTGATCCCGCTGTTTTGACAGACGAAAATTCAGGTGACGAAGACAGTGGTGGAAGAACCGAAAATTTGTATGCTCGTCAGTTGACAGCTCAGGCTGAGGTAACGTTTAGCCAGTCATACCAAGCTTCTAATAGAAACGTCCCTCGCTTTGACGATCTTTGCGGTAAAAAACCTAGGACATGGATTGATGGAGATTTAAAAACTTTCTTGGGGCAGTTTCCTGAGGTTGCTTCTACTAATAATGGAAAATCTGCTGTTGATTTATTTGAGCTTTTGACGCAAACAGACGTCTTTATTGGAGCACTGAGATAGATACCCGTAATCAGCCCGTAATGAACTTATTTGCGATTCAATGCGCTGAAATAGATTCGAGGAAATACTGCGTTATCTGCATTGTGTCGATAATAATGAAATAGATGTAAATGACAAGATGTGGAAGTTGCGTCCATTTATGAATAGGATAAAAGAGAATTTCTTGAAGTATTTTGTGCCTGAACAAAATTTATCATTTGATGAAACTATGGTAAAGTATTATGGCCAGCATTCCTGTAAACAATTTATCAGAGGTAAACCCATGATAATGCATGAAGTGTGACGTCGGCCTTTGCGTACCATGTTTTGCTGACTATCATAAAAAATAATAAATGTTTTCATTCGATAAATCGTGTTTTTTTATCTAATAACTCCTACAAGATAAATTATATTTTCTCAACTTTTTAGCTACTGTCAGCGCTTAGTGTGTCCATTTGGAAACATGGTTTTTTTCTAACTTCCCATTTATTAAAAAAAAAATGACTAAAATCATGTCATTAAGAACCCTTAATTGAACAATAGTCCGAGTCCAAACTAAAGAAAAACAAGAAAAAAATAATTTGGGCATTCCTGGGTTAATAAATGAATGCTCACACGTGTAACCTGAATAAAGTAGAACGGTGCTCTACTTGAGCATTTGTTCGTGGTCCCACTGGTTCAAACTTCGAACCATTGACGGGACGCCGGGGTATTTTCCTATACTCGTCAGAGAGGTTGGATAAGTCTTATACAGACGGTACTCGTAGAGTGTAGACCCTGGACCCTTCGCTTGAATGAATGAATAAAGCTTTATTTAATTCCATACAAAGTTAAGTATTAGTTAATTACACATCATTAATAAAAAAAATAGAATTTTCAATATCAATTATTGATTGGTAAAGTTAGGTACAAAAGTCAAAACAAAAAAAAAAAATATTATTAGATACATGACTTATAATGTTATAATGAATTAGTGGTTGTATTTTGTATGGACCCCCTTCGGGTAAAAGCTCCTCCAAGGATTTCCACTTAGCTCTATCCCTAGCTGAATCTAGCCATCTTCGACCCGCTCGTCGACATCGTAGACCCTGGACCCTTCGAATGCGATTAATATCTCAGAATAGCCAGCCACATCGATAAAATGAAAACTATCACACCTTTAAGTACTTACTTAACTAGTTGGGTATTTTTATTTGAATACAAGTAGGTACCTATTCTGTAAATTGCAATCTAGACGAGATGGTTAGGATATTTCATACCTACCTGGATTAAATCAGGTCTAGGACTTATACTTACTACTTACATAGCTATTAGCTATTATTACCTACTTACTTGGGTATCTAGTTTCCATCTGTAGTTAGCAAAAGAAGTAGGTAATAGTTGCCAGGCGGCTTCGTATCGGAAAGCGCAGCATTGGGTGAGCCCCCCAGGGTGTACGGACGATTTCAAGCGAGTAGTTCGCTGGGAGCCGCTGGAAGCAAGCGGCACAAGGCCGTGGTGGTGATCCGTGCAGTAGACCTTTGTCCAGTTTTGGACGTATATAGGTTAAGACAACGTAAAGTCTAGACTACAAAATAAATATTTTGATTGGTAAATATTTCCAGGCAATATCGGCTCAACGTGTGGGTTTGTTACGGGGTTCAGTTTCGTGTCAGTCCTGGAGTTCGTCTACTTCTACACGGTGAAGCTTCTTCGAGCGTACAACGGCCGACGTCAGCAAGCGCAGCGCATAGGCAGCGTGGCATCTTCAGGAAACTTCGAACACGTCAGCCGGTACCGGCCAATTTACTGGAATGAGCTTGGAGGTTCTACTCAATGGAGACAAGGCACTCCTTATTAAATTGACTGTTTCAAGAAGAGAGCAATATAATGGTGAAATTTTTATGGACTAGATTGAATAAATCTTGATTAATCTATATACAAAAAGAACTGTTGTATTTTTGACTTACTCTACTTTACTCTTCTTCTCAAACAAATTGACAGGGATTGCCTGCAAGTGTAAATAAAATGCAACTTTCCCTCGTCCAGCGAATCTCTGAAATATTTGTTACGCAATGTATTTAGACTTGATTTACCAACCCAAAGACATTAAGTTTGTAATGATACAACAAAATTGCGTGTCTCTGTAATGAATTTAATTATTAAATAGGCATATTATGCTGTAACACAATAAAATTTTATATGAACTCGTACAAAATCTGATAAAAACTACAAATTAGAGGCGAACAAAATCATGAACACGTGCTACGATCCCACGGTATTACCTAAACAAATGTCCAAAAATTACGTACGTAATTGATCCTCTGGATAATACTGATTCATCAGATAAAATAGGTATTATGTATAAATTACGGTGGAGTTTGGGAAAAGCTCACTTTTTGAAAATCAGTAGACGAGGTAGCTTATCCCACATATAGAGTACTTTCTGAACTTTCAGCCTAAATAAATGAAGATTTTAGACCGTAACAATCATTATTTTCAAATATGGTGGCAGGGTATAAAAAGCTTGCCTGAAACGACATCAATACATGGATTTAGATTCATTGCAGATGTCAAAAGACATTGGATTGAAAGGTGAGGACTGTGGATGAATAAAAACCAGTTTTGTGAGTTCTTCATTATTTTAAAGGGAACCTGTGCAAAATTTTCAGTTTTCTAGGTCCAAGGGTTTTGGCTGGGCGTTGCTGAGTCCGTCGGTGAGTGAGGTAAGGGGTTATTGGAGATAATTATTAAACGGAAGAACGAACGAGCTTTTATATTTAATATAGTATGAGTATAGAACAAACCTCCCTGTTTAACGTTTGATGATCTCCTTGTGCGCAGTGCTAAACGAATAGCCTCAAGTAACTAAGTGGGAAAGGGGATTGTGATCTCTAAATTGTCTTTGGGAGGATTGGGAGGCTTCGACTGTGCCTAGTTAATACCCTATCGGTAAAAAAAAAACTTCCAAATGCGGTATAGAAACTGGTAAGGAGTATGGGTTTTATATAAAGCCCGATTCCATCTTAGACGACTTCATCATTAAACACAATTAAGGATGTAAGTGTTGGGTTTTTCGGACTGGATATTCTCAGTACTAGCCCGGAGTTTGGAAGTTGGCGGTGTTTCACCCCCGTGCCTCGGAGAGCACGTTAAACAGTCTTCCCTCTCTCCTATGAGAGTGGAGGCCTGTGCCCAGCAGTGGGACGTTAATAGGCTGTTGTGGTGAGAAAGATGTAAGAATATCTACTGACATTTGAGGTGTGCAACTCACTTTGCAAGCTATTTGGTAGGCAATTTGAAATATAACGATAACTATTCGGTTTTGCAACTCACCCGATTTTAATTTAGGTTATTTTGGCTCTGCCTTGTCATCCTTTCTTGGATTGGCGCCTCACTTTTGATAGGGGCTCAATACCGCGCCTTCCGATATAAACCGATATCCTTCGTCGTGGAGACGACATACAAAGACTGGAACACACAGTTTCCATCTATTGCCGTGTGTGAAAACGACAACGCTGTGAAGATTGCTAATGTTTCGGACAGGTAAGTACCTAAGCTTATTTTTATAAAAAATCTTACGCCACAGTTAAGTAAAACCATTTTACCGTTACGAAAGGGTCAATTTTACATATTAGGTACCTATTTTATTTTGGGTCTTTAATTCTTTATTACTTTCATCACATTCAAAAAGAAGTAGGTAGGTATCATGAAAACGCCCAATAAAAACGCCCGGGTGTAAAATATTATGATTGTTTTCTAGCTTTAAATTTTCTACAGGTTTAAAAGGGTTCAATAGAAATTAAATATACCTACTTAGTTCAGTTAAGAAAGATGAAATATGAAAAAGAATATTTTTTTAGAGAGATAGGTAAATCATTTTATTAGATATGTATTATAATTCGTAGTTTGTGGGGTCCGGATCACGAGTTCGATATGGAAGAGGTTCTGAAAGAGATATCTTATTTCAAGGGAATTACATACTACGTCACTGAGTACTGTGGTGGGGACAATCCTTCAGAAGAATGTTTTACAAATAATTTAACTTACTATGCCAGTTTGGTAAGTTTTATACACAGTGATTTATAGCTAAGTAGGTAGGTACCTACTTTGTTTTCTGTGTGGCGAATTAATTGAATTTTTTCAAAAGATTTAAGTAGGTAATAACTCACTTAATAACTTGAAAGTTCCTGTATTTCAGCTTCGACATTCATGTCCAGAATCTATGTCTAACTGTTCATGGAACGACAAAAGTTTTGACTGTTGCACCTACTTCAGACCTATGGCAACTGAATTTGGCATTTGTTTTGTTATAAACTCTATACAAGGCAGGTCAGTAGGCAAATATCTGGTTATATTATCATCGATACATTTTATTGAAAAGTTTAAAATATAGGTAATTAATTTTTTTTTTTTACTATAAGTAATAATTAGATATTCTCAGTCATAGCAGAAAAGGCAGACCAGGGCCAAAACTGTTCTGCGCTGCCCTATGATAAAATTTACCTAATCAAAGAAGAGTTCAGGATCTTCGAGGAGGTTATGCAATAGGCTCTCATATCACATATAAATAACTGTCTAGCCTCTAGGTGGTTACTATAAATAGTAAGAGTAGGCAGTGTGATAATGCAAGTAGGTACTTATTATTAGTTCTGAATAACTTCTTGAATCACATGTTTTACAATTACAGCGAAAAGAACCCTCCAAAATATGAAATGATGAGCAACCGAACTTCTAGGCTGGGAATGATAAAGTTTCACGTGACGATACCTGTGAAGGTGTTCATTATAAATGAGGAGGAGGTGCCTTCTTTAACCTCTCTAAGTTCAAATGTCCTGCCCGTTACGCTCGATTTAAATCATAGGTTTGTACCAACTATATTCCTTTACTAACCTTTAAATGTATGTTCCTAGCCTCAGCGCAGCTCGTGAAAATAGGTCTAGGCCCGGTATCTACCAGCCACCGAGTAGTAATTGGTTGTATATGGTCTGTGCTACCAGCGGAGATTTGTTTAGCTGACCAATCAGATTAATGATAGATGACGTGAAGAAAAGCATTATGTCATTTATCGATAACTAGCTGATGCCCGCGATTTCGTCCGCGTGGTTTAAGTTTTTTTGATTCCTGTGGGAACTCCTTAATTTTCCGGGATAAAAAGTAGCCTATGTCACTCTCCAGGTCCACAACTATACCCATGCCAACAATTACGTCGATCCGTTGCTCCGTTGTGGCATGATTGAAGGACAAACCAACAAGCAAACACACTTTCGCATTTATAATATTAGTATGATTTCATTAGAATTGGGTCCACTTAAAACATCTACACTCTGGTGGATACAGGCGTCTTTCTTACAAAAAAAAATCGAGAAATAAGTGCGACGGACGTGAGCGAAGCGACGCGATGTAACTAAGCGAGCTACTTATGGACTACCAGACAAAATATGGTGTTTGTTATGTAGCCGTGTACATAGCCACCTTGGCTACGCGTTCTCGCACCTCCCATTTCTAGTGAAATGATTTATTTCACGTAGGACAGCTTTTGCCACTTATAAAATGTTGTGACTCTACCACTATGTTATGTTACGTAGTTACTGTGGAAACATCCCCACAGAGCTTTATCAGACTTAACTGAGCAGGTAGACGACATGGCTGGTTTAGAGATTTCGATTAACATTTTCAGGCGTCTCATAACCGTGAGAAATATCGAAAACGATGCCGACGCCAGGTATATTTCACCAGATAAGAGAAAATGTCGTTACATAGACGAGAACATATTGGAAGTTTATCCATATTACTCATATACGGCTTGCACGGTCCAATGCAGAAAGGACGCTCAAAGGCGTCTATGCAATTGTTCAAATTTCTTTATGCCGAACACCCCAGAAGAAGACAAGTGCAATACCAGCGGGGTTATTTGTATGAACCAGCACTCCGACGATATAACGGTAAACCTTATAATCTACAAGTAGAAAAAATAAAGAAAAAACGGAAACACTGAAGGAACACGGCCGATCAAGACGTCACCTTTCAAAAAAAAAACAACCTCTTCAACAACGTCTTCAAACGGCTGAGCTGATTTTCTTGAATCATAGCTAAGAACACTGCTCATCAAATCACCTTTCAAACATTAAAAAAAACTAAATCAAAATGGGTTCATCTGTTTGGGAGCTACGAGTACAATGCCACACACACACATACCATAATACACACGTTAAACTTATAACACCTCACTTTCTGTGTTGGGGGTTAAAAAACGGCATACGATCTGACTGATATATCAAAATTAGTGCTGTACGCTCTCAATCGACTGAGCTAAAAACTTGAGATTTGTTCGTAGGCTCTGTCAATAAATTTTTGAAATAGAAAAAAATATGTATTCATCTTCAGGTGCTGAAGGCTAGCTGGTCTAAAAACAAAGGACTGTATTGCGACTGTCTTCCGTCGTGCACGGAGTCTGAGATATCAGTTGTGAAGGATATTAAGGAGCCCAATGTTCGGAAATATTCCACAGTACAAATAGAGCTATCTTCACTACCGTGTGAGAGGTACAGAAGAAATGTTGTACGCGGCGTACTGGATTTAGTTGGTGAGTAAGAAGGTAGTAGTAGCTTTCCTACCATAGACAAGAAAAAATGAGAAACAAGTGACGTGTGTAACCCACTAAAGGCACGCTTCATTTTCATCAGGGTTCCGACTTCCGTAATCAACAAGGAACCCTTATAGTTTCGCTATGTCCCTCCGTGGGCGCCTTAGCGCAGAGGCTGTTAACACTAGAAAGTTTTTGAATGCGTGAAAAAATTCATGGCCGTGGATATATAGCGAAGTTAAAAGGAAAACTATGACAGCTAATTAGTTAGGCTTTACAAGTTAACGAGGAAAAGTCAACCAACTAATAAAATATCCGCATATTGTGACGGGCAACTACGGAACCCTACGCTGCGTGTGGCTCGACACGCGCTTGGCCGGTTTTTAAACCTTAGCATAATTATTCTTTCTATAGTGTATTTATCTCTATCTCATACCTAGGTTACGTAAACAAAGTCTGTCCAGCCTGGTTCAGGAACTTTATTTTCGTAAAACACAATAAGTTCTGTGTAAAATGATGCCAGTGTGCCTTTTATTTTTGCCTTACAGTGTCCACAGGGGGTACAGGCGGGCTGTTTTTGGGTGCCAGTATTTTGAGTTTCGTAGAATTACTATACATTCTTCTGATAAGACCGTTCTGCGACGTCTACAATCAACGGCATGATGATCCATGGCATAGAAAGTATGGAACTAGACGTATTCAGTATTAAATGAAACACGTTGATTGTTCGAGAGCAACTGACTTGACATTTATTACAATATGCTTACATCACCATACACAGTATACTATGCTTGCCAATAGATGGCACTACATGTTTATTTGGTGTACAATATTATATTCTTAACACCCCGACTACAACAAATAAACAAAACATTTCTGAAAAAATTTAAAGACTTAATTAAACACTTCATGACTCTATTTCAGCCAACCCGAGACCATCCAAACATTTAAAATGCTTTATTGGACTTAAGGCTTTTGTTAAAACATCAGCTGGCATTTCAGTTGATGGCAAATAATTCAAGTTAATTATTTTATTGCTAACTGCATCTTTTATAAAATGATATCTCATGTCAATATGTTTGCTTTTTCTGTGTGACACATAATTTGCTACCAACTTTTGTGCACTCTGACTGTCATTAAATAAGAGCACAGTACACAAATTGCCAGTGAGTTCACAAAACAAAGATCTCAAATACATGGCCTCTTTACATGCTTCAGCTATGGACATATATTCGGCTTCCATACTGGACAAAGCCACAGTTCTCTGTTTTCTGCTCTCCCAGGAAATAGCTGAGCCTGACATCATAAAACAATAACCTGTATATGACTTACGATCCAAGGTATTATTCCCCCAATCAGCATCAACAAAGCCCACAAGTTCAGCTTTTTCCTTTACATATTTTAAACAATAGTTTTTAGTTTTCTTCAAGTATCTAAGTATTCTTTTAGCATAATTCCAATGAACATTTGTATAACATTTATTAAACTGACTAAGAAAACTAACTGAAAAAGATATATCTGGTCTGGTAAGAACCGATAAATACATTAAACTTCCAATTAATTGTTGATATGGAATCTCACTATCACAAATTTCAGACTTTTCAATATCTAATTTACTTTCCATCGGAGTACTAGCAATTTTACAATTTAACATATTGAATTTATCAAGTAACTGATCAATATACTGCTCCTGATCTAAAGTAATTATATTAGACTTTTTATCAATTTTAACTCTCATACCTAAACATTGTTGAACCTGTCCTAGATTCTTTATTTTAAAGTTAGAACTCAACACAGAAATTAGGTTTTTAGTCTCTTGACTATTATCAGAATAAACAAAAAAATCATCTACATATAATGCAATAAAAATTTTTGAATTATCATTAATTTTTGTGAAAACACATGGTTCTAAGCAGCTCTTTTTAAATCCTAGCTCACATAAACAGTGCTCAACTCTCTCATACCAAGACCTTGAGGACTGCTTTAACCCATAAATTGCCTTTTTTAATTTAACAATAACCTTTTTCTTATTAACATCACAATTTATGTCTGGTTGAACCATATAAATGTCCTCTTTGAGAAAACCATTTAAGAAGGCTGTTTTCACATCTAAATGAATGATATCCAAATTCAATTGTACAGACAGTGCATATAACAATTTAAGAGTAGAATGTCTAACTACGGGTGAAAATGTCTCTTCATAGTCTATGCCAGGCCTCTGCGTGAAGCCTTTAGCCACTAAACGCGCTCTGTACCGCACACTATTATCACTATTGACCTTTCTTTTATACACCCACTTGCACTGCACTAAAGTTTTATCACTAGGTAGCTCATCCACCTGTACCCATGCATCGTTTTCTTCAAACGCCTGAAGCTCCTCCTTCATAGCCTCAATCCATTTGTCTCTGTCCTGGCTGGCCAGAGCCTCTTGGATGCTAACAGGATCACCACTGAATTCTGGACGGGTGGTACATAGGTTTGTATAACCAAAACGCTCAGGCTGCTTCCTTACTCGTTTGATGATTACTGGTTCTTGTGGAACTGGCTCCTCTTCAATTTCTTGAGATTGCTGTAACGTAGAGTCCAAATCAGTCAAAGCGTTGAGATATTCCGATTCTGAAGAACTATTGAGTTGTTCCAGACTCAAAACCTGTTCATCTTTTATTTCTCTATTCTTACTCTTAGGGTAGTAGTCCGTTAGGGTCTCATCACTATCTCCGGAATTAGCATTTGTGTAAATTGAATGACTAGAACTTGTGCTGAGCAGAGATTCATTCAATGAATCCCCCACTGAATCTTTGCTCTCAGCATTCACTTTTAGTTCACTAATGTTTCCCTTTACTTTTTCTTCTTGAATCCATACTGCATTGTCATTTCTTTGACCTTCTGTGTATGTTTCTTCCATTACTATAACATCTCGCTTTATAGTAACAGTGTTTTTCTTTGGATCATAAACACGATATCCTTTAATATTTTCTGAAAATCCAACTAAGATATACCGCTCTGCTTTTCTGTCCCATTTTGACCTCCGTTCTTTAGGGACATGTACCATTACTGTACATCCAAACAAACGAATATTACTTAAGTCGGGCTTCTTTCCATACCACAATTCATATGGAGTTTTATTTTCTAAACTTGAAGTCACACATCTATTCTTGATATAAACCGCTGTGTTTGCTGCTTCAGCCCAAAACTTTTTTTCAAGATTTGCATCAAACAGTAAACATCTAGCTTTTTCAACTATAGTTCTATTCGCCCGTTCGCAGACCCCGTTCTGTTCTGGTGTGTATGCCACAGTCTTCTGATGAATTATCCCATGGTGTGCCAAGTAATTCTCCATTTCACTACTACAAAATTCACCACCATTGTCTGTGCGGAATATCTTTATTTTCTTATTTTGCTGGTTCTCAACCATAGCCTTAAATTCTTTGAATTTCTTGAATACTTCATTTTTATGCCTAAGAAAGTATATGAATGTCATACGACTATAGTCGTCCACAAATAGAAGAAAATAATGTGAACCTGCAATAGATTTAGTTTCCATAGCGCCACATAAATCCGCATGTATTATCTGTAGTGTATCAGAACTCTTCTGGCTGATATGAGAAAATGGTAACCTCATCTGCTTACCTTCACAGCAGATTACACATTTCTCCTTTGACATCTCACTAGTGGCTGGGTACGACAATCCATCAACTATACCATTCTTCATTTTGTTCAAATCACTGCTGTTAATGTGTGCTAATCGCCTGTGCCACAACTCTGCACTTGCTACTGCTGGCGCAGCTAACCTACAATCTGCTTCTCTCGTGTTAAGCTTGTAGACTCCGTTAGTCAGTTCTGCAGTTGCAACCAATACATTTTTCTTGTTTCGAATGAAACACTGACTTTCACTGAAACTAACATAGTTTCCATTATTGATTAATTCACTCACTGATAGCAAGTTAGTTGTCAAACTTGGCACGCATAACACATCTTTAATCGTGATATCGTAATTATAACTACTCGTTATTCGTACGTCTCCGGAACACACAACTGGCACTTTTGAGTCATTTGCCACAGTTATTTCTGATAAACACGGTGAAAATTTTGCATTGATTATCCAATCTTTGTTTGGCGTCATGTGTGCACTGGCGCCGGAGTCAACGTACCATTCGTTTTTATTATAATGTCCATTCAGGAAAACCATGCTAAAAGCATTGGTTTCCTTATTTTTTAATAAGGGGCACTGATTTCGGTAATGTCCACTTTTTTTACACTTAAAACAATGAATAGCTTTTTTTTCCATTTTCTTTGCTAATCCGCCATCTTTTCTAGCTTTGTAATCATGCCATTTTTTCGCAGCGAATGCAGCGCCACTGGAATCTGTGTCGGTGAATTTTGAAACTTCCATACCTTCCATATCGATTAACTTTGACTTTATTGCGTCTGTGGTTATCTGAATACCTGAGTGCTCTATGGCCATGATCATAGGCGAAAATTTTTCTGGCAAACCTGCTAATAGTAATGACCCAATCCATTCATCCGTGATTGCAAATCCTGTGCCTTTTAATCTCTGGGCTGTATCGACCATTTCTGTTACGTATGCGGTCATAGAATTACAATTTTCTTGCCGAATTGAAATTAAATGCCGTAGTAAACTAATCTTCCTACTGTAACCAGAGTCGTCAAACATGTTTTTTAGCTTAATCCACAACTCTTTTGAACTGGTAGTTTCCTTAATATGCACGTACAATCCAGGATCGATCGTCAAAATTAGCTTTGCCTTGGTTTTTGCGTCTTCTTCGGGCTTAGCTTCTTTGTTGGAGATCGGCCTGATACAGTGAATCATGTCTTCCAACACCAACAAATTTTCCGCCGCAAAACTCCATTCTTCGTAATTTTCCCTGCCTTTTAGTTTTGGAATACTTTGCACGTAGTTCACAGCCATTATTACTAATCAACACTATTTCAACTGTATTTAACACTAAAATACTTGAAATTAACAGATCGCCCATAACCTATTAAATGAAACACGTTGATTGTTCGAGAGCAACTGACTTGACATTTATTACAATATGCTTACATCACCATACACAGTATACTATGCTTGCCAATAGATGGCACTACATGTTTATTTGGTGTACAATATTATATTCTTAACATTCAGGACAACAAGTTTGCCCTGAACCGAAATTGTAACTTGGAGAAGACTAAATTTATGAAGTGAAACTTAATGTGTAACTAATCAGTAGAAATCTACACCGTTGTAATTATAACATTACGCTAGATGTCGTGAAATAAAATACATAATGAAATGAGATAGCAGTTTAATTTGTTCCTTAAAAATATCAAAATGTTTATCAATTGTATTATACCATTATATAATTAAGACAATAGATATCGACAATCTCTTCAAAAACTTGCATAACTTTATTTTTATAATCATCATTAGTTTCCATCATTTTCTTAATAAATGATCCTTTATTTTGGGTCAGTATATCTTCAAAGCTCTCGGTATCGTTGAAATATTTTAGTGTTAGATCATCGTCTACCCAAAACTGTGGCATAAGACATGCAGTGGCAACAAGGCCCCACAATTTATATTTTTCACAGGAAGTCATGAATTGTTCTACAGACATAATATCTGTGATTGCTACATCGTTGCAACGTAGAACATTTTGTAATTGTTCATAATAATAATTCAAAAATGTAGTCATATTCTCTTTACGAAATTCAGGATCTAAGTTGCAATGTAGAAGTAACATGACATCTCCTGCAGGCGGTTGACATGTTACAGCTTGGAAATCGACCAGAACGCAATTGTCAGGTACGAGTGTTTCATCAATTTCTTTATAACGAAACAAAATATTGTTATTCCATAAATCACGATGGCAAATTACATTGCGATACTCAAATGAGAAATGGCTAAAGTCGAGAGCTAAGTCCCAAACTTTGGTCCATCTACTTTCTATCTTTTTAAGAATTTTTACATTGGTTTTATATTTAGAAAATGATTTTATAGCTTCTAATGCACCATTCATGCATTGTGTAAACCATGAATCTGATTTTACGTAACCGCCTCTGTTAAGAACTTCCTTATGTTCATCATTTATCACAAAGTATTTGTTAAACTGTTTACGTTTCTTTTCTTCGTAAATTAATGATCCCGCATGGAATCGAGCTAAAGCTTGTAAAGCTAGTAAGGTATGTTGTTGGTCAAACGTTTCGTGTTTATTTCGTATCCTGTATTGCAAATAATTTAAGTCCTCAAAGACCATTGCTTCGTAGACAGTCATCACTAGGTTAGCACTCCACGGAGCTGAGTCTAAAACATAAAACAGTGTCCGCTAGTTATAATCCTGTAGATCTTTTTCATTCAGCAAGAAACTGCGGAAATTACTTTCCATATGTCAACTTGCTGAGAATGTTTAATGAAAATGAGTATCTAAAGCTGCCTTTGCGATTTTTATTACGAGGCATAATCTTTGTTATTCCAGACTACAATCTATCTCTGTGCCAAATTTAAGCTAGATCCGTTCAATCGCTCAGGCGTGACTGCATATCAAATATCCAGCCATCCAAACTTTCGCATTTATAATATTATAGTAATAGTAATTAGTAATACTATTGTACTTATAGAATATACAGAAATTAGAACTAACACTATTAGAACTAATGCAAGCAATGGAAACTTACCTGGTATATTAATTTTGTCTCTGATGACATTATAAAATGTTAATTCCTTGTCAAAGAGTTTCATTTCCTTTACCATTTTAGCTTTTGATGCATTGGATTGAGATATCGATTTTACGAAAAAACTGATAAATTGGCTTTTTTTCTCTTGTGTGTTACAAGTAAATTGTATTTCGAGTTTCCAATAATCTGATAGGTATCCTAACATCTTGTCACTAGCCCTACGCAGGCTATAATTCTTAAAAATAGCATCTCCATTAACTTCTTTACATTTTTCAAAGATTTTAACAGCATCTCGTTCCGATAGTAAAAACGATTCACTGTTGTCACTCATTTTATAATAGCTCGGTTTGTACTTTATAGTTTTTGAAGGGATACTTGACAGTTTTGACTGTGTTACTTCGATAGTGAAGTTATAAATGTTAATTCCATTAAAATTGCAGCAGGAAATTAACTTACTACTCCTTAATTACGCAATAGTTTATAATGATGAACATTTACATAGTTTTCAAGGTTTAGAATAAGATAAGAATATAATAGTCCATATCATTCTCTTCATCTTCGTTTTGTTAAGTTAAGAAAACAACTCTTATTTGGAAATGAATTATATAATCAGATTGCCAGTATTTTACTAATAAATGATAAGATAAGTACCTATGATAAAGTTAATTTAAATAAATTGTACCTATTAGAACAGTACGGTTACCTAATTTTGTTTTAAAATAATCATCGTTCACCGATGAATACAAAATGTTTCTACTAAATCATCAAGGAGTTCTATTACTCGATTTCTATATTTAGGATTTTCTTTAGCAAGGTCTATGAACTCCTGGCTGCGGGAAACTTCGTTTAATTTCGCGCAGTTTTCAGGATTCCGAAAAAGTTCTTCTCTCTTATCAGCAGTCATAGATATTATAGGAACTATTAAGGCAGCTTGAGTCATTCCAAATACAAGGCTCTCTGAATATGATTCAACAAAGTTGGATTTCTTAATAATTGATGTTATATCTATATTTTCTGATTTCAACTCGTCGCTTAGAACTTCGTAGAAATAATCTATAATTATATTCGTATTTTTAAGCCTGAAATCTTTTGTCGTATTAAAGCATATCATCGAGGATAAGTCGAGCGCAGGCGCACAGTACAAAACTGTTTGGAAGTCGACTAGAAGCGCATGCACTTTGCCATTTTCTAATGTTTTGAGAAAAATATTATTCGACCAGACATCACGATGTACTACCGCATTCCTGTAATTTGTACTAGGGCGCATAAGATCATCAGCACGACTAAACAGCTCGGGGATCTTTTCTTCTATTAATTTTACAAAATTGGGTTTGGAACGAAAATCTGAATAGACTTTAACGAAGTCAATGGCTGCTCGCATTCCCGTGTCACGCCAAGATGCAGTAGATTTTGAGGGTTCACATAGCCATTCTGCATAGTCTTCCCACAGTGTGTACGGCCTATTCAATAATTTGCTTTGTTCTTCTTCGTATATGAATGACTAGCTTTAGCCCGCGGCTTCGCTCACGTTAGGTTAAGTTAAATTTTCAAAAATCCTTTCTTAGCAGATGCCTACGTTATAATAGCTATCTATGTATATGCCATCCCGACAGTTTATCTAGTTATTTTCTGTGCGTTGATAGATCAGTCAGTCAATTACCTTTTCTTTTATATATTTGGAAAAAGAAGATTTATGAGCTGTGTCTGTGAACCAGCCAATAAGGATGCCTTTTCATCAAGTAGGTGCAATTAACTGATCTGTGCGTGAAGAAAAACCTACCAAATTACTTCCCATCTTCCAATGCTTGGAACATCATCGCAAAGTTGCCTGTCTGTCGGTATTCTACAAGATATATTTTGGAGAGTACCTATACTCAAGAATTATTCAATTTGCTTCCTTCGCAAACTTTTTATTATCATACCGCAAGGCATCTTACAAGGTCTGCGCCCACGTACAATTCTTTCTGCTGCCTAGTTTCTAATTCAAACTGCTAGGAATATGGAATGCCCTTTCGGTTTCCGTTTTCCCTTCCACTTTTAAAATAGGTACCTCCAAATCTCAAGAGTAAATAGGCGTCCTCTAAATAAGCGCCCTGTTTTAGGCTGCATCACCACTTGCAAGCTGAGCTGATTGCCGCCAAGCGCTAGCCTATACTCGTAAATAAAAAAAAATGGCAGTCAAAGGGACTGCCGATAGAAGTAAAAACGATTTTTTTTTATTTTTTTTTTCTTTACTTTTTTTAAATTTTTTTTTTAATTATAAAATTATTAAAATATAAACCTTAACACTAAGGCATTAAAGTTTAATTTCGTATGTAGTATATTTATATGTTCGTGAGTATGTCCCTGTTCGCGAGCATGTCGGTCACGCGAATCTACATATTTACCCCCGACCAAAAAGTGCTCAACGCGCTTAAATAAGTTTTCACTTCAATAAAAACCTTTGTCTGTCTATTAACTTTTCACAGCTTAGCTAAACGGATGAGCTGAGCCAATTTCAATAACACTCAAAATGCTACTTTTTATCGTGGATAATCTAAAAGCTCGCACGGGATCATTCAAGGTCTAGATCATATTATAAAACAACGAACAATATTTACAGTCACAACATTTCACAAAGAACAAAATTTGATGATGTGACTCGGGCAATTTGTTTTGAATTCGATGTATTCGCAAACTTCGACACCTAAAGAGTTTGTTTGTAACAGAAATAGTTCCAAACATAATATTTATTTCGATGACCTTCCGAACAGTGGGATTTACTGGAAACTTTCATCCCACAATTCCCGATCTTATTCATCGAGGAGGCAAGAACCCATAGATGTAGGAAATCGAGATACACAGTTAACTGTAAGACGTAACAACAGTGCCAGCAAGCATTTTGTGGTACAAGTTTCAATAAGTTTATCATATTAACATAGAAAACTTTTGAGCAACATTATACCATAAAGTAATTTCTAACAAGAAGTGTTCGTGTTACCTCAGAGTTCTTACCTAAGGTGCTTAGTTTAGCCGTTGTTGGCTACAATAGTGTGCCAAAGTCGATTAGCCGATTTAAGGTAATGGCTTTAAGTAGGTAGTAAGCTACCATACCACATCATACAGGTTGATGTAATATCATCGTATTTGCACGTCAAACCATCGTACAATATAACTACAATGTTACCATCATTTTTTATATTTAATTGTGGCGAAAACAAAACATAACTATGTATTTTATCGTACAAATTCAAGTTACCTATCTTTCCCAGGTTCCGTATAATCAGTGATGCGGCCGAAACTATCTTTAACCCCGAAAGGAGATCCGCATTAAATTTTAAACTAACGACTTGAATCTGCGGGCACATCGAAATTCCAAAAGTACACTACGTCCTCATAAAGAGTTAATATTTCAGCGGCACGGACTAAGAGAGCAGTAGTCACGGCTGAAGTTTTAATTTGCTTAAAGTTGTTACAACTTGGAACGGGTCCCTAGTTGGGCGCCAAATTAGGTACAGTCACAGTGTAACTGTATAAAAGTACGAAGTCGTAAGTCTACCGATAGTTTTAATTCATGCCCCCGTGGAATTTTTTAAGCTCTGATTTCGCATGTACCGCTTTAACCTTTTTCAGGGTTCCGTGCCTTAAATATTGAATGGAAAAGTAGAAAAAGTAAATAGGTTGAATCGATCTGACATCTTATTATTTTTCTCAATCTAGTATCCATGTTTCCTGATATTTATTACATTCAGTGAAGTATTTCAAGCCTAAAAAACACACCTGCCTATAGGATACCTAATAAGGCATCTTATAGGCAGGCGTGTTTTTCCCTAATAGCTTTCCATCAATCATGATTTTCGAAAAGCGCAATCATATCCTGCAATAAAACAACTCTACGTAGATTGTTTTTTTTACATTAACTCTACAGAATAAATATAAATCACGAACACTGTGATATTTTTATGAAGCAATGCTTTCAAACAGTCAGTAGAATTGAAGACATGAGTGGATGAAGGGTGTATGATACAATTTGTAAATATTGAGAAAATGGGCCGCAAAGTTTTGTTACTTACTTTTGACATATGTCGTTTTTCTGATTACTTATTTAAGAACTAACTACGTCAAATTATGGTTATTATAAATATACATTGATATTGAAAGAGAAAATTAAAAAAAAATGTAAGATTATGTATTTATTGGAAAAAATATGTACATAACTCCTTCATTCATCGCTTAGTTCGCTTAATTTCACTAACTACGCAAATCGGTTCATTAATATGACTACTCGTATGTACACCAAAATCTCCGATTTCGGTGTACATAGGGATTAAGCAAACACAACTCCTCCTTTTTGAAAGTCGGTTAAAAAAGTAGCCTATGTTACCCCCTGGTTAATCCTCTACTTGTCTGTGAAAGTCCCGTCAAAATAGGAACAGCCGTTCCAAAGATTAGCCCGTTCAAACAGACTGACAGACAGACAGACATACATACAGACATACAGACAAATAAATTAAAAACGTGTGATTTAGTTATGGTACAGTTTAAATAACCTTATTATGAGCTTAATATGAGGTAGTTATTTCGAAATTAATACTAACAGACACTTCAATTTTATTTATTTGTAAGTATAGATATAGATTAGTATAGATTAATCTTAGCCGACAATATTTTGATAATAATATTGATATTCTGGTTTTACAAACTTAATCTGTTCTTTAATATTAGCTTTCTTTTCTTCAGAAATTGTTCCATATTTTCTCCCAACACGCTCAACTTCAAAATCATCTACTTCATCTACTTGACCTCTTTTTTTTAAAATGTCCACTTTTTTAAACGGCATCATTTCATCGTAACATTCTTTATATAAATAGGAACCAAATTCTTCTATCCTTATCCATTTAATGCCGTCCCTAAAACAAACCTTTTGCTTATTTTCAAGTACACGACATAACACCTTCATTCATGGCAACGCAGCGCGACCATACGTTCGCTTGCGCTTATCTCCTTCATCCACTCCAGAAAAACATACATTGGAACCATTTTAGTATAAAGAATATGCTAAGTGCCCATAGCACTTTCATCCACGGTGATTATCATTTTATTTTTGTACATAACTCCTTCATCACTTGCTATTTCTAAAACTAAGCTTAAATTGTGTTGTCTTAAGGTCTGATATGGCTTGTACGCACATAAAAACTTCATTCCACGAAAAAAATAAAAAATCTTAAAAATGTTACATAACCCCTTCATCCACTCATGTCTTCAATTAGTCCTTTTCGACCAGATTACACGTAAGATGTCATGCTCAATTATTGAGCGAAGACTTAATTACGAAACAAAGTACCAAGAACATATAATTAAAGTACTACGTGTTTTGCGGACTAATTAGATTTTATAGTTCTTAGCC
Organism: Erebia aethiops; assembly: GCA_923060345.2. NCBI lineage: Eukaryota > Metazoa > Arthropoda > Insecta > Lepidoptera > Nymphalidae > Erebia > Erebia aethiops. Next base: position 8,662,430 of record OV281083.1, on the reverse strand, counting down.
ATAAGTTTTTATTCGTAACTTGATTGCATGAGACCGACTCACTCTTAACCGTTTTTTATTCACCGGAATAAGGTAGGACATTTGTACCGAAAGGTCATTAAAATTCATGATCGGTTGTCTCTTACGGTTCTCCGGTCGAAATTTAAGAGTCTGTTTCAAAGAGACGATTCTCGAAAAGGTAATTCTCGAGTCTTTTTCGTATTGCAGCTTTGTCCGTGACTGTACAGATTATGTTAACGTCAGGGCTGGTTTAGCTAAATCGGTGACAGTTTACGCATTGGGACTTGCAACCATGTATAAATTCCACGTTCAGTGTCTGGAGTATATTCAATCTTTGCATGCTGCATGCGTCATGCATGCATTTGTATCAAAACTGCTGACTAGTCTTGCTATGTTAGAATTAATGACATTGCATATATATTATACCCTTATGAAATCACCATATTATACATATACCCATAAGAAATCACCATATCTAATTTGCATAATTGTCTGAGGGACGAGTGGCCTATTTGTGACAACGCATATCAGTCGATTGCGAATGTTAAGCAATATTGACCCAAATCGGTAACCGGATGGGTGACCGAATTCGGAAGTTAAAATTTGGTCTTTTCGCTTCCTCCGTGCCTAGGAGAGCACGTTAAGCCGTCGGTCCCGGTTATTATCACTAATATCTGATAATAATCGTAACAAAAACCTAAGAGTTATACATATAAATATTCTTAGTCGAATCGTATGCGGAAGGACGTGGGAACCCACCGCATTATTATCCCAAGAAAACTCCTACCACTATTTGATTAATGAAAAGGGGTCATGACCTTCAGTAATGAAGAATACGACGCCGAGAGTGAATTACTACATACTTAGGTACATCAACTAAGATTATTATATTTTTTTCTTTACTGACGTTAATAAACATTTAAATAGTGAGTAGTAAATTACATCTTTGATTAAACTTACCTTATTTTGACTTCCTTGGACTGCCATTCGCTGTGCTTATCGAAACTAATTAGGATGGCTGCGATTTCCTGTAACAAATATAATAAAATATTAACCACTACCACCACTACAGCCCATTAATGTCCCACTACTGGGACAGGCCTCCACATAGGAGAGAGGGAATTAGAGCTTAGACCCACCACGCTGCTCCAATGCGGGCTGGCGGGCTTTAACGACTATTATCATGTTAGTGATAATAACCGGGACCGACGGCTTAACGTGCTCTCCGAGGCACGGGGGTAAAACACCGCCAACTTCCTAACTCCGGGCTAGTACTGAGGATTTCTAAAATAAAAATAAAATAAAATACATATTTATTGCCATTTCTAGTCAGAAAAACCCAATAATGGCCCGACCCGGGACTCGAACCCGGGACCTCGTCGACCGCAGTCAGACATTCTAACCACTTGACCGAGGCAGTTGACACATAATAACAATTACATTGAAATATTATGGTTCATCTTAAAGTATAGCCTAGTGATTTAGACGATGCCCGGGCACGCACTTCTAAATTTATACAGTTACTAGATGATTCCCGCGACTTCGTCCGCGTGGATTAAGATTTTTGATTCCCGCGGGAACTCTTTAATTTTCCGGGATAAAAAGTAGCCTATGTCCTTCCCCGGGAAACCATCTACCCCTGTACCAAATTTTATCAAAATCGGGTTAAGAGACAGTTTTTTTTTATTCCCGCGGGAACTCTTTATTTTTCCGGGATAAAAAGTAGCCTATGTCCTTCCCCGGGATACCATCTACCCCTGTACCAAATTTCATCAAAATCGGTTCAACAGGTGGGCCGTGAAAGCGTAGCAGACAGACAGACAGACAGACAGACAGACAGACAGACACACTTTCGCATTTATAATATTAGTATGGATTGTGCGTGAAATCTCGCCAAAGCGGCTACTGTTGCCATAATTTCGTCGTACGACAACGTACTAAGATTACTGGGCATTTTGTAACCCATTTGTGTAACATCTTCGAACACAAACAATTCTTCTTTAACATGTAATAACTTTGGACGCCATGTTCTTAATCCTTAAAAAAAATTGTACTGAATATTATTGCAATCCTAAACTTATTAGATACTAACGGTTGTTTATAATTATTCTGATTACATACCGTAGTTATCTCGAAATTTTTGGAACAATTTACTTAACATGACATACTCCTTATTAAAGAAGGACGTCTTTCGTAAATAATTTGCCTTCCATTCGTCGAATCTCGGCATGCATTTTAAGAAAAAATATCTGCTTCCATATTCAGTATCGACAATTAAACTTAAATGTTCTCCCAAATAGCCCACAAGATTATTTGAATAGTCCCTGATATGCCAATTCAAAATATTTATTTCTGATGAATCACATTTTTCTAAAATTGATTTTATATCTTTGTCACTGATAAATTCCATTTTGCTTTGCACGGTTTACTATGTGTAAGTTGTTGTGAGTACTGTGTGATTTAACAAGGAATTCAACATTTTTATTATACGTAGGATTTATATTTCCTAGAATACGTATTCGTGAGAAGGCACGGGTGTGAAACGCCACGTCGTTCAGTGCAGACTAAGTACTAGTCAGACGAGTAATAGCGATGAGAGAAGTTTCCTTTCTATCTTTGCCACAGTCACATAGGTCATTAATTGGCTCAGCTACGTAATGGGCGATACACGCTCCCTATACCTGATATTAACCCAATATTTATATTATTTGACTTATCTTTAACAAGTAAACTGTGTAGTAATATAAATAGTGAGACGCTGATTAAAATGTATAACCGAACAACAATGAATTCTTGTAAACTCTTAATAGACAAGATAGTCAAAATGTTATCAAGCCTGAAAATACTAGGTATTACCTATCTCTCCGGTATCAGCCTCCTCACAGCTCTCAGGTTAAACCAGTTTTGGCAGCATGCTATCTCACTTAGATAATAATATTTCGGGATCTTCATTATAATGAGCGATGATTTACTATGGATTAATAATTGGATGGAACTGTAAGTAACATTTTAGGCACGAGTTCAGAGTTAAAAGAGCTAGGTATCTTGAACCTATTGAATTTTGGTAAAATCTCGAGTGGACTTTCTTTTTTTTTGTACCAAAAAGTTATAAAATATGAAAAAAAAAACGGAAACACAGTGGACAAGGAAGCACTTATCTCTATAAGAGATCTCTACCAGTGAACCTTGGCAGTGAGAAAGGTTGTAAAGGAAGAATAGATACAACAAGATAATTATGAGATGGAATGAAACGAGATATTATATTATACCTAATAAGCTTGCAATGGACTTAGCTTTCTGATGGACTAAAGTCAATCCAGAAACGAGCCACGAGGTCATTTGAGAATTGAATTTTGGCCGAATCTCGAGAATAAAGAAAGAAAAGACTCACAATTTTAAAATCATAAAATTATAATCAATTTCTAAAATCAATCGCCAAACACTGATGATGTCAAATCTAAGTCTAAAAGATTATGTTTAAGCATTTTTCCTAATCGCTTTTCCTTGATTTGTCCGTAGCTCGGTGCCCACAGTTGGGCCGGTTTAGGTGTTTGAGTGGACTTAGCTGGCACGTCTTCGTCGTCGCTGGACGGGGGCTCGATCTCCGTGGGGGATCCATCTTCGTCGGATTGTTCCTCCTCTTTGTACCCGGATATATGTTGCAGGAACAGTGGGCACAGCAAACTCACTGGAGGCACCATGTGAGGGGCGGCTGACAGAAACTGTAACAAGCAACAAGGATTTAATTCAACGATTTCATAGCAATACGGCGGTTGAGAACAGAACATTTCTGTTCTCAACCGTCATTAGTCGGTTTTTCTTTTTTAACTTAGTTTAATTTTTACCCCAATTATTTTATTTGTTCAAGAAAATTTTTAATGAGAAGTCAGTCAGTTACAGTCAGTAACAATTGTTACAAAATTCACTTACAGAGAAAATGATATTACAACAAAATATTTTGGCAATCAGATACGGGAACAATTACTTGGTTCATTCTAAATCTACCCTCACAAATTCAGTATAACTTCGGTTGAAGAATGCGACATCGTTGCCACAGTGTAGTCTATAGCAGTAAGTTAGATAATTTTGAGTAAGTTTATATCATGAAGTACATATTATGACATCATGAAGTACATATTATCGACATATATGTCATGATGGGCCTTTTCATAGTAAAAATTTGGTCAACCGAATTGTAGTGCATGCACCTCACTTGTCTTAAGTTTTAAGTTAACCTGGATTTGGGTTCCAGTCCTACAAATAGTCCATCTACAGACAATATAGAATCTAGACATAGATTTGAGTTAACTTTGAGTTTGTTTATTGACCGAGCGAAGCGAAGGTCTCAGTCTACTTGAGCGAATTTGCACTTGTCCGTCCGTCCGTCTGTCAGAGCCCTTCGGAATACTGAACGTAATTACTTCAATTTTAAATATAATATGTAAACCGATGGCCTCCCGCCGAATATGGCTTAAAAAGTTATAAAAATCTTTACTTCAGGGGGGCTCTCATAGAAGCGAATGCGAAGTAAAATATTTTTTGTAGCGTTAGATAGGTATGTGGTATATCATTTTAAAGATAATTAGGAATAGAGTCCAAAAATATATTTTTTTTAATTTTTTCCCCTTAAATTGACGAAATGGGGGGCTTTCAAACCCCCCATTTCCAACCAAGGGCTTTAACGTCCAAAGTTGACCTCAGAACTCAAAATTTTCTGAAAGGCTGAGCCTGAAACTTGATCAATTATTTGAATTATATCCTTTACTTGAACAACAAATACTTAAATTAGATAAATATGACAAGGAAACGAAATTATTTAATTTTTAATGACCTTCAGTATTTTTAACAGAACTTCACAATGATGTCAATAGATGGCGCCGCGAGGTCTCAGTTCGGGGCGAACCACTAGTTTACCTGTGAAATAGCCGTGTTCGCAAGCGCAGTCTTATTCAGTTCTTGCGTCGTAGTATTCGTAAAAGGTTTCACGTCATAGAGAGTCTGTTCAGCTATTAGCGCACCAAACTTGGATGGGGGTAGGTTCCTTCGTGATATCACTTCTAGACGATATTCTTCGGACATCTCAGGCTCTAGGCAGTATATCTCCTGTAAATTGATACTAATGTCATACATAAATGCCTGTTTTTTTTCAGCGAAAGGTACAGGCTTAGCTTGAATCCCGGAGATAGGCATAGGGATTCTTTTTACCAGCAAAGTAAAAGGGTTTCCACCCGATTTTTTAAAAACCAAAATACTCCCAAACGAAGTCGCGGGAATCATACTGTTATAAATAAATAATATGTATGCTTAATGAAAAGCATTCGTGGCGATATAAAATTATGGTGCTCAAACATAACTCGAACGAATGTTCGTTTTTTATAGTCTTTACCTCTTAAGTACTAGATCGGTCATTTGAGAAAATTCAGATCAAGGTCGTTTTGTAGAACATTCAGATGTTATTTGTGATAGTGTGATATTAGACTGAGAGATAGCTGCACTTTTGGTAACTATATCGCCAAGAAGGCTGATTCAATATTAGGTAGGTGTACGGCTCTCCACTGATTACGATAGTGAAGGTCTGCCCGCATGCTGATGGGCCTTTCACTAGATATGGCCGCTCACAGATGTGTTATGATTACCAAAAATGAACCATAACTAGAAAGGCTGATACTTGTACAGTACTAAAATATGCGCAGTACCAATGTAAACAGTATAAAAACTGACGCTATTCATCGGGCCGTTCTCTAGATATCACCTCTCAAAGACTTACAAACTGTAAATATTTTTTTTATTTAAAGTTTGTGTAATGTAATAATATAATAAAATTATTTTCGCCATAGATGGTTTTTTTCTAGCACTAATATTTTTTGAGAAAATTACAAAAAACTGCGGTTGGAGAGACGTTTGGGGGGGTGGGGGGTTAAGCAGGCGGCCTAGGGGGGGGGACGACGACTTGAGACCTCAAGGAACGCTTGTGCCAAAAATCAGCTTTACATTTTTTATTTTAGGGTTCCCATACATAGCTTGCACAAGTAGCCTGAGCCATAAACGAAAATACTTAGAATTTTCATTTTCGAGCATTATTAGAGAAAAAAGGAGTATTTAGAGGGAAAATAAATTTTAAATACCGTAATTTGCAATATTAAATTAATAAATATAGTCTTTGTTACCAACTTACAGAATTATTTCTCATGACATACAGCTTTACGGTATCACGGGTAGACGAGCCGAACGCACAATATTTAAAGATTCCCGTCGCAGGGTCCAATAGAGCCTTCTGTACCAGTATTGGTGTGGAACTATGCGGAGTGAAGACAAATACTGAAAAAAGAGAGATATAGCTCAAATAGTAGGGTTATTAGTACGTGTTTTCACATCTTGAAAACGTTTATTGATTTCGCGTGTCCAAACAGTAAGTAATGAGTAGTAACACCAATACTTACTAATATTATAAACTAGCAGTCGCCCACGTACAATTTCCAATTTTCTATCAGATTAAATAATACTAATTACTTATATGCCGATAACTTCAAAAACATAGGACTTTCGTAAAAAGTTCCAACCCACATTTCATAACCTCTTAAAAATGTTGACGTTTTTTGACGAAGATTTTACGAAAATTGGTACAGAGATAGGTTACGTTCCGGGAAATGATATGGACATCTCGTAAAAAAAACACGCGCTGAGATCGCTAGCCACCTAGAAAGTCACCTTTTCTATCTATTCTACTTCTTTCTTCTTGGTCATTTCTTTATGTTTGTGTTCTTTACTTAGTCTCGTGGTGTACAAATAAAGAATTCAATAATAAGATCTTTTCCGCAAAACAGTTTGTCTTACCATCATTATTCGTAGTGAGCATAGCCATTTTGTTGCTATAGGGATCTGACACTAGACAAGTTGTTTCAATTTGGACCATCCATTTTATCGTCAAAGACAGTAGACTCCATACAGCCAAACAATGGCTTGTTGTACAAACTAGCTGGAAAAAAATAAACACGGTCAAGTGCGTGTCAAAACATGCATAAAGAAGGGTACCGTAATCGTACACTAATTGTTTAAATCTTTGATGGTATTTATTAGATACGTTTCTTTCCCAGAACTTCTAAAGCAACCTCATATTATGATTTTGATATATTTTGTTGTGAATGTTTGTAATGTTGGACTATGGATGAGTTTTTTGTTCACAATTAAAATTTTTTTAACAACATTTTTATTTGCCTCTGTATACGAGTAACAGGTAATTTTTTTTAGTTATAGTTAATTTTAAAAATAGATGTGACACACACACGTGAACAGAATGGAAAATTAACACATTAACTACAAATTTTAACAGGGCTAGTCTCATAATCTGCACGTAAAATACTCACATAATGTGCAGCGTCATTATTTCCAAACTGAACATGAAGGCCTTTCGGCCGTAGTGCGGGATGAGATAAAGTTGTCCGTAAATTGCACAGATGAGAGTCCCATAGAGTCAGTTTGCAGCCAAACCACGCGGCGATCAGAGAACCGTCTTGCGATATCGCCACACCGCCCATCGAAAACTGATCATTACTGATACCTTTTCTGTCCACAACATTTCTGTCAGCCAGTTTCTGCCCATCATTCTTGTGTATGTTAAAAATGTTCTTTATAACATCGTCATGTGCAATTTGTTTCATATACGGATAGTCTTTGACCTCGTTAGGATGGAAATTTTCTCCAATTTTCAATTTGTTGAGGACCGGATTTCCGAGGAAATGCGCTATCCCCGACGAGTAGTAGCAGGCGGTTAGACAGTACCAACCGATTTTTTTTCTATACTGTTGTACCATTTCACGTTTCCATATCCTGAATTTTTGGTCGGTGCCCGAAGACACGCAAAATTCGCCTCTATTATTAAGAGCTATAGATACAACTCTGCAGCCCCCATGTGACAGATTGACACAGGTGTTCAATCCAAACGGCCGTGCGTTATTCGGCAGTGCAGCAAAGAACTTAAGTCTTTCTTCTGGATAATTAACGCCATCGTTTCTATACTCTGACGTCACAAGCCACTTCCCGTTTGCAGAGATCGCCGCACAAGTCACTTCTAACTCCAGCGGTATCAGGTTCTGTCTTTCGGAAGTAAGACTGTTCATTTGCGTTATATCGATCTGAAAAATTTACAAAGATTAAAATTTGAAATTATTATTTATCATCTGTCAGACGAAACTAATGAATCTTGAATATTAAATGACAGAGTTTTATCAATTTATTCTTACAGTATCATACTAATACCTGTTGTAAAGGGGAAAGTTTGGATGTGTATTACTCCTTCACGCCACAATGGCAGAACCGATTTGACAGAAATTTGGCTATAGTACAAATGAGTAGATCTATCAAATAATCTATATATATAAAAATGAAACCCGTTTTCCTTGGTCACGGCATCACGCGTGAATGGCTGGACCGATTTCACTAATTATTTTTTTGTTGTATTTGTTATTATTAGAAGGTTCTTACGGAAAAAAATATTAAGAAAATCTCTCAGAAATATTGAAAAATATACATTTAATTTTGCATACTAAGGCGGTACGAAGTTCGCCGGGTCAGCTAGTAATAATAAATAATAAAGCCTTTATTTACTGAAAATCTACAAAAGTATTATTTACATTCACTATTTTTACTTACATCTATCTTACATATTATATATATACTAGCGATCCGCCCCGGCTTTGCACGGGTAGCACTAATAATCCTAATACATAGTCTATATCAAATAAAAGCCAGTGGGCAGTGGGCAGGTTTTAAATTTTAATATTACATTGTAAGAGAACCCCTGTCCTTGCTACACCTGCCACAGCCAGCCCTCAAATTATTATAGGTATTTAATCTTAGCGCCACGCCGGCCGCAGTCGCGCCATTTTCCCTTGCACAATACATTATTTCTATGATATCTCCATGAGATATTTATCTAAATTAAATGGTGTAAAAGACAATTTTTATCTTAATTAAATACTTGAGATGACTAATATATTTATTTTGATAAGGATTAATACAAATTTGAAAATCATAAAAATGGTTATTGTGAGTCAACCTTAAAAGATAGATATATGCTATCGCGGACTTTTTTTTAGAACTTTTTAAGATGAACATTATTCCACCATACATTGTTTTCGTGTAACTTTAACTATTTACGCAGCGCACGCCACGTAAGCTCTCAGAAGAGACGATTTTTTCCGATTTAGTTCACATTATTGCAATTTTCGTAAAGATCTCTAATTTTTTTGACAGTAAAATATAGCCTATGTTGCTCTTTGATAATGCAGCTTTATAGGTGAAAGAATTTTTAAAATCGGTCGAGTAGTTTTTGAGTTTATCCATTAGAAACAAATCTTTCCTCTTTTTATTATTAGTTTAGATAGTATTACTTATAACAAAACATCTACTACTTAACGTCTAATGCGATCATTTTTAGTACGTCCTTTGGACGAAAGCCTCCTCCAGTCGTTTCCATGTGTTTCTATCTTGTGCTATTCTTTGTCATGTTGCTCCCATCAAATTCACAAAATCATCACTCCATATTATTCTTTGTCTTTCTCTCAGTCTTTTACCATCTCTGGTATTGGTGCCATTCTGTTAATCTATTTTCCCACCTATCTTGTTTATGCCTGACAAACATGATCAATCAAATACTTACATTGTAAAGAACTTTGTCTGTGTTGGTTGAGTACAGCTGCAAGTATCCAGTTCTGCCCGGCATGAGCAGCGCAGACATGGGGCGGTGGTAGACGAGCGACGCGCCCAGCGCTCTGCAGACGGGCGACAAGCCACCACACTCGAGGATTGTCGTCTCTACATGCATTAGCGCGTTCGCTATTACTACCGCTGAAATGGGGATGATGACAACTCAATCAAGGGTACGTTTCGAAATACACTGCGAGCACTGTTCAGTCTTATTGAGGAGAAATTCGTTCCTTTATGGACTGGCAGTATACTGTCACAGTATCCTAGGGAAATATATGACGTCATAAATCGTCGCCATTTTTGTACTGTGGTCACTGGCGTTTTCGAAGTGCTTTGATCACATGATCAACAGCTGGACTGCGTTCCGTTTTAAACATTAACCAGTATAGCTAACTATAAAGGAACGGCTTCGCAGTATACTAAATTGACCTTACAGTGTTCGCAGTGTATATTGGAACACACCCTTTACAATATACAATACATACCCCTATCAAACTTAAAAACGCGCTTCTGGTATGGAAGTTTGTATGAGATACATAGTTGTGACGTCATCTTTCCATGCACTTTTTTTCTTTTATATATAGTTTAAAATGGTTATCAAACTTTAAACTTACAGAGTATGTGAGTTTTAGGTCTTCTCTGGAAGACCCTATAATTTAATAATCAGTAAGAATTTTTTTTTGACATATGCATCATCGCATAACCGCATAACCACTTTAAAACCGGTGGTGAAGAAGCATTAAAAACACGTACCTACCTATACTGTTTCGGATTTTTTTTTTTTTTTTCTTAAATTGACGCCATGGTTTCCCAGACCAGTTTAATTAAATAGTAATTTCTATCTCACCGACTGCTTTTGAAATAGCACTCTATCTAATATCTATGTATGATCAATACTAAACAACCGAAACTTGGCACAGCGATATCTTGCAACCTACAGAACATAGGATACTGTTTATCACGGAAAATAAGTTTTAATGGGAATTTTAAAAAGGAAGTCGCAGGTGTCAATTATTAAGGCGCGGGACATACACCAGAAGGCGACGGTCGCGAGCGAGTTGCCGCTTCTTTTATATTTATACAAGCGACAGGCCTTTGTTATAGCATAGACAAGCACTCCGCTTGTCTATGCTATAACAAATTTCCATAACCTATTTTAAACTTGCCAAATGTATAAAAGTTTGCCCCTGAAAAAAGCTTATTATACCTTCTGTTGAATATTAAAAATAAATATGATAAAAAAATACTTAATGGATCTTCAAATTGATGTAATTGTAAATGATTTTTTAAAAAGAGCAACTACCGAGTTTCTTGCTGGTTCTTCTCTGTAGGAATCAGTGGTAGATTCACTCGATGATTCGAAAGCACTTTAAATAAGTTTATTTGTATATTAAAACATGAGTATGCATATTGCATATGAGTAGTAAAAACGCGTCAGACGACAGACTCAAATAAAAATCGTTTTGTGCAAAGGTACTTACAGTTATTAGAAAGAGTTACAGCAATGTGGGTATTATTGACTGCAATATATCTGATGAATCCCGGCAACCGTGGAATGAATGTCTTCTCATTGTGTTTGTGCGCCAAGTTTCCCAATGTCCATTTCACCAATACCTTTTCTATACCACCAGTAATCAGATAGTTGCCTGTTGATCAAATTGATTCAATTAATGAAAATATGGTATGATTGGTTTCCAAAGTCCAATTGAGGGGCAATTTGGGAATTACAAGGAGTTTGCCATTTCATAAATTTAAAGACTCTGTTAAACAGCATTTATTAAGTCAAGGTTATTACATTATCGACGATTTTCTGAATGACAAAGTTGCATGGAAGAAACCGGGCTTGCATCCAGTGACCCACAAGTCAGTGTAATACTTGTAACGTAATGTATGTGTTGTATTGTTACTTATTTTTCTTTTCTTTTTTAAGAAAAGAGCAACAGCTGAGTTTCTTGCCGGCTCTTCTCAGTAGAATCAGCTTTCCGAACCGGTGGTAGACTCTTGACGTATCATAAGTGACACAAGTTGTCACATGAAGTAAATACTCGTAAATCATTTCATTTCATTTCATCATTTGAATATTTTGGCCCATTCCGCCATCTTTTTTTCAAAATTTCGGTCACTCATAAAACCTGTATTAATCAATAGCTGATATCAATACAAGCAAGTATTATATGAGACAAAATCTAAAGCGTCAGGTTTCCGAGATATAATCTATCAAAGTTATAATCTACTCAATGATGGCATCACCAGTACAGCTTTGTTAGTTTAAATCTCGCAAACAGCGGAGGACTTGAGGATGGATCTCCCCTAAAAATGAGAAGGTTTATAACAGTGAGCCAGTACAGATTGACAGATGATTTGACAGAACCTTTGAAAAAATTATGGGAGCTCACAGGCTTGCGGGTTCCCTCATTGTGTTTTCCTTTACCGTTTATTTTATTTTCCTTTAAATTTGATTGCTTAAAATGCACATAACTTTGAAAGGTTAAAAGGTAAGTGCTTGAGTATCTCGGATGACGGATTAGGGGGCTGAAAAATCCTTGAAAACATACTGGTGTGCTTGTATCTGGTAGATTGCAAATTTTATAAATATTTAATACTAGCTGACGCCCGCGACTTTGTCTTCATTAAATAAGTTTTTCGAATTCCCAGGGGAACTCTGGAAAAATTCCAGGATATTCAAAATTCAAATGTTTTTAATCAAATTAACTTTTACAAGTGCTTTTGAATCGTCGAGTGAATCTACCACTGGTTCAGAATACCATGTCCTCAACTCCATTGCTGTTGAGGCGTGATTGAGGGAAAAACAAACAGACTTTCGCATTCATAATATTAAGTATGATTTACCTTGTGTAGAGAAACACGAAGCAAGTGGGGGTAAGGCATGCCAATGTAATACTTCTCTTCCTATTTTTCTGGTATCGTACAGGTTCCCTCGAAGGATTGTCACCCTACCTAACGTGTCAGTTATGACAATCATATTTTCTCTATGATGAGCTGCTACTGATATTATTCTGAAGTCGTTGTAATTGTGTATTCTACAAAAGAAAAAACAAACATTTTCATTATTATACATGTAGCAGTGATAAATATTGATACTTTCTAGAAAAAAACGAAAATTGATTCTAAAGCAAAGAAAGAACTAGAAATTTAATTCGCTATAATCTGCTACAATATGTAAATCTATGTAGTACAGACACAACGTGCATTGTTGAGTAAACGTCTCCTGAAGATGCTCCGGTGTTGGAGTTAAACGTACAAAATTTGGAGAATTTGTGTGTACTTATAGCGGGGACGCCCACCGTCGCCAGGCGGGTGATCGGTCCATTAATTCAACCATTTCCCCGTGTTAGGACACAGGTTACTGGTGTCACGGCAGCCTACCCCCCCACCCCCCCCTCGAACTGTCTTCTTCACTGATCCTGTCCTTGCCTATTAATTCCCACCTTACCAATGAGTACATAGAGCACTCAGCTATGAAGTGGAAGCTGGTATGGAGGGAGCTTCCTCGCCGCACTCTGGGACGCACTCTCATTATTGTGAGATGTCTATTTAGCAGACAGTGTCCCGTTGGTATGTCTGCTATGTTGTTTCTACTTTGCGACATAAGTTATTTTGTTTTCCTTTTATCAATTGCATAGCATCTATTTGCGTGGAGTGGTGAATATCGCAAGCACCAAATGCAAGATACACACTGTACCACATATTGGTTACCTATTTTGGTGGATTATTGCGAATTAAACTTCTAGTTCTTTCACTATCATGGACTTCCGCAAAGTATCGCCTGTTTCTATCCAAGATTTCTAAAGCAAAAAAATAAGTCTCTAGGTGCAAACATTATTTCATTACATTTCATGTCATTTTCATTTATTTAATCAATAACATACAATCTACATGATGCACAGTTATCAAAAAGTAATACAATAAAGTTTTAAGTATCAACTCAAAAATTTTTGTTAATATAACACTTAATTAGTCTATACATCATTTAAAATCAAAGCTTTTGTTACTGCTGCGCTAGGGAACCTGTAAAATTGCATTTATTGATTACCATATTAAATTACATAATGATATTTACCCCTAACATTGTGTGTTTTTACTTTTTTAAGGTCATTGGCACTTTGAACCCTTTTAGTACGGAACCCTTAAAACATGTCAATCCATTTTTTTTTCACATCACATCTCAACAAACAAACTTTCGCTATTCTAATATCAAAATATTTTATCTAAATTAATACCTAAGTATTTAATTAGTACTTCAATCAATTACAAAAAGATTCAAAATGGAAAAACTTACTCTGCTCTTAAATGTGGTTGATATAGATTCTGCATATAAAGTGTTTTTGTCCCATTCGTGATGGCTGCAAATCTATCACCAAAGCACCAACCAATAGCCACACACATAATCTCAAAGTATGGCACATTAGTGTGACTGTAGTGGCAAAGTAAGCTACCGTTTTTGATAGAATGTTTTGCAAGGTAAACTTGAAGTGTTGACATGTTGACGCTAGTAACAAAACATTCTTCACTATTTATTAAGTTGAATGTGCATACTCTTACAAAATTTGGTATTTGGAGTGGCTGAAATAAAGAAGTAGGCATTAAAAAAAAAACATAAATAATAACAATGACATCTGCAGCTGACAAGGCTTTGTTTGTTTTAAATTCTTTATTGCACATACATTACAATGCACAAAGGCGAACTTAATACCTAGAGGTATTCTCTTCCAGTTAACCTTTGGTAGTGGGGACAGGGTAGAAATCACAGTGCGTACAATATAAAGAGAAAAGTTGGGGTAAGAAAAAACATATTAGGTAGTAGGTAATAAAGTGACGTATTGAAATACACAAAAATGTATAATATACTAAAATATAATATAATACTTAGGTTAAATAAAAAGAATATAAAATACAATAAATATATAAATATATATATGTAAAAATAATATATAGGTTAAACTAATAATTAATAATTATGAATGTGATTATGTGGAGGGATTCTGACATTTTTGAAAGTGTTCGTGTACTCGACGCTTAAAAACGTTAAGGCTGATTTTATTTTATCCCATAAATTGGTCCACACTACTGGTGACTCAAGAGCTGACCATTATTTAGCTCAACAGCTTATCCTGGCAATTCAGAGAGGCCATAGCGCCAGTGTCTTGGGAAACATGCCCATGAATGATCATTTGGACATTGTATATTTTTATCGATATCAATTTTTGTAGGGGGTTATTTTATGTAGGTACATACTAATTTTAATAAGTGTGAATAGATCTTCTTCTTCTTGTATCCTAGGATTATTTTCCGCACTTGGACCCAGGCGTCCTCTGTGCGTGAATAGATATAAATAGGCTGAGTATTCTTCAACCCAAATATCAATAATTTTTCTGTTCATATATCAACATAGTATATATTTATTTTGAAATGTGGATTTGAGAACATGCTTAAACTCACAACTTCTCGAAGCACAGCTCCATGCTCCCAAGTCCATATTGTAATTCGTCCAGAGTCAGAGCAACCATATAAATTATAATCTTCATCTTCTGGAAACTGAACTGCTAATAGCTCATGAATTGGTGCCTCAGTTTCGAGTGTACGTATGCAATCCCCTGTTTGAATGTTGTATACTCTTGCGACATTTTCAACAATTATAACAATAGAACTGAAAAATATCATTATAATTAGAATATACTTCTTTACAGGAATATTAAACGCTAGCACCTGGGCTGGAAAAATTGTTAGTGACATAAAAGCATCTCCCTCATGTGTAGATGGATAGGGATAAAGTATTACATTTAATTATAATATTTCCCAAATTATGAACATGTCCATTGTCGTAAGTAAATGTTGCACATTTGAACTCCACTCACTTTTTCTAAAATAAAGAATAGCAAAATTAACTATTACAAAGGGGTGTCCAATGACACCACACAGCTTGAATTTTCTGCTGGAAATGCATCAGAGTGCCTAACTCCTAGGCCTGAGATTTGGGTACTGAGAATTTCTAGGCAGGAAATACTCCAATACAAAACTATTACCTATTGCCGGGGAATCAAACCCAGCATCTTCATTGGCGTAGAAGTACTTAGTTTACAGATTAATGTGTCCTAAGAGACACCTGTTTTAAGAAATAAACAAACAGCAATAATGATAAAATTTAGGTATTCCTTTAAACATTTGTACAATCAAAATCGGCATTTTGCAGCTACCGCTTGCAGCTAAGTTTAGCAGCTATAATAAACACAAATTAGATAGTAAATGAATCTTGGAAACATACTCTCCATCGGGCGAAAATACGGGTCTGCGTTCTATTATATTTCTGCCAGCTTTCCTATTAAACACGTATTTGGTGGGTGTTGTATCACTATTTAATGTTTTGACACCCATTTTTACCAATTATATTGGCTTATTATGGTTGAATTTGCACAAACTTACAATCAAAACACGCAACCACATGATCTAACCTCAAAATCACTGTTTTCTGGTCGGTGATCACTGCTCCAGCACCGCTCAAAAACAACTCTCCTTTTCTTTGAAATTGGAAATCAACTTTTTCTGGTCGGTGATCAACTTTGAACTCAAATGCTCAAAGCACAGACAAGTAACCAATTGCAAGTAACATAAAGGCTCAAAGTCAAAAGTCAAAATCATATGTTACTTGTCTCTGGTCAAAACCTGGATTAGACTTATTTTGAAAACAAAGGAGAGAAAAAGAAAGATACATTCAGATGAATCCTTAGGGATTATACAGTATAAAAAGAAAATACTGAAAAACGATTGAATAGGCGTTGCCTTTATACCAAAAATAATACGGAAAAGAAATATTACCGAATAGGCTGTATGGTCTTAGACCTTTGCCTGTCCCGAAAGGGGACGAAACGAAAAACAACAACAACATGTCTCTGGTCAAAATCAATGACTTTTCCTTATTCATTGGTGTACACACCTTACTCTATGGTCCAGAGTCCAGTCAATGACCATATATATTATGACTGTGCCTACTACCTACTTTGTCTAGTCAGTTCTTTGTCCTATAACTACCTATATCCTGCAGGACGATTCTACCAAATCTATGGATTCTACAGTGTAATGATCGCAATCACCTCGGATTGGTTAGTGTTATTCCCGTAGACAGAGATAGGTATATAGACCAAGCCATATCTCCTTTTCACTCCCACATGAAAGAGTGCAGTGTGTGTTGAGATATTACACAAGATAGAATGAGAAAAAAATATGTTTTTCTATCCCTTTCTGCGTGACACGGGTTTAGTTTGTTTTGTTCTTAGAGCACTTAATGTGCTTGGTGCATTGCAGCGTTTTACCTATTATTACCCATCCCTTTCGATTACACGCTGGCATTGATTCTAGAGGTTTAATTATTCTATGATTCTTTCACTATTGGCCAAAACCCAGTGACGCAACAAGAAAACCATAGATTTAGCCAATCAAAACAAGTGTGACTGTAACAATGATTAATGCAGGTTTCATACAATCGCCCTGCTGGGCGCAGGCATTCTGGCATTGACTATAAAAATTATGCTGAAAATCAGAGACAAGTTAACCAGAGACTGAAAATCTGTCCGTCCAGTTTTGCGCTTCTTTTTCTGGTCGGTGGTTCTGCGTCCAACTCCGTTATAGTGATGTTCATGTACAAAACATATCGATATTTTTTCCGATATAATATATCGAAATTTTGTATCGATGTTTAACGGTATATCAGTCAAAAACATCGATATTTTCGATATATCGTATTGTAGGTATTGTCGTTTACTTTTACTAATTATTCTATGTATTATATAAGATTTATTATCACTTTTTAAAGTTGAAGTATGTGAAATTTTTTAAAGGAGTAAGGACAGACAACTTCCTTCACCAAAGATCGCGCGCACAGGCAGCCATAATAATTTTTCATAATTAAGGTTTTATTGAAAATTAACGATAGGTGTAGTTGAAGTATAAGTTTAGAACATGTATGTAAATTAATTTATGATTTTTCCTAAATATTCTAATTTCATACGATATTTCATATATCGGATAAAATATATCGACTTCAATGATGCGATTTTTATTATTAATTTTTTAAAGTTATAATAAGGCAGTGTATTATTTTAATTAAAACTATGAAATAAATTAAAACTAAATTAAAAACTAATATTATATTTACAAAAAATACACGCCATCCAAGTGATCGTTAATGGGCATGGTGCCCAAAACACTGGCGCTATTACCTCGTTGAATGGCAAGGCTAAGGGGTTGGGCTAAATAAGCGCCTGCTCTTTGGTCACCAGAGGCGTGGAACAGTATTTGGGACACGACATTTGTAAAATTCTTCGTGTCCGATGACCATGGGCCCAGAGTCTCAAAAGCAAGCGCCGCAAAAACGTAGTCCTTAATAATGGCTGAGTATTTGTGACGCTTAAGCAACTTAGCAGATTCGGCAGCTGCACCCGCCTTTAGGCACGAGCCCGGTAGGTGGGACGCTGCCAACGTATCAACGCAGGTTGCATCCCACACCACTGCACAACTCATCGACCATGGTACTATAGTCATCCCGTCCGGTCTCTTGCCGTCATCCCTGAACAAACCGGAGGGTTCCAGTTGTGCAGGGATGGAGGCAGTGGCCAGAGCGCGACGGACTATATCATTGAGAGCATCGTGGCGATACAAGCGGCCTGCGCTCCGAATGCAACTTAGTCCATGGTGACCAAACGGATCCACGTGGCTGCCATTAAAACAGTAATGAAATTGAGAAAAAAGAATAAATATCGATATGAATCGATATTCAATAATCGATAAGCACTCCTAGTCCTACTCCGTTCAGTTGTAGTTCAATGTACTCTGTGGTTGTAGGTAAGGACCTTCTTTTTCTGGTCGGTGGTAAGGACTGTCACTGTGGCTCAGAAGGACTGTAATCCAGAGCCGTTATACCAGTTTTAAAAAAAAACAAAAAAAACTGTCACTGAGGTTATTTGTTATTTGTAGCAATAAAAATTTAAATTACAATTTTTAATCTTAATATCAACCATTTTGGCTAAGTAGGAACCAAAAATCATAAACATGGCTAGTGAAGCAGGCGAAGCACAGTTACAAGTCCGGTTTATAACCAAACAAGAACAGTATGTAAAGAAATGACGATACGGTGTGCTTTTTAAATGTAAGTAACTCATAGTTTCATCATATTTATTGTATTACAGATATGCAGTTTCAGACAGTCCATACGCAATTCAGAGTAACATTCAGTCAGCCGAGTTAAATACACTACTTAATGGATTATTGAAGGAAAGTAACGCGTCTCTAGAAAAGGCGGTAGAATTTGATTTTCTAATATGTGAAGAGCTGTTAGTGTCGACAATCGCAGAACACTTGCAGGAGAAGGGTTTGTCTACTGAAGATACATTAGAGATTGAATATTTGGAAAGATTTCCTGCACCAAGTCCCCAGGATTGTTTGATGCATGATGACTGGGTGTCTGCTGTTCATACACATGGGAACTGGTTAGTTTTGTTTTCTGTATCAAGTAAATTCTTTATTGTGATCTTACTTAAGGGTATAATTGATGCAATCTATGAAATCTAAGTAAGTGAGTTTTGTAATCTTAAAAGATTAAGCCATGATGGGGTGACCTTATGATGATGATGGATGGTTTTCTATAGGATTCTCTCTGGGAGCTATGACAACAGTGTTCATATTTGGAATACTAAAGGTCAGCACAAGCTGGCAATACCTGGACATACATCACCCGTGAAGGCTGTTTCCTGGGTCTGCTTTAATGGCGATAAAGCAGTATTTGTGAGGTATGATATGCTTTTTAATTCTGAACATTACTTAAGCTCTACTAGCTAGTTGTATTCTACTATTAACGGGCCATGCTATGCAGACTTTCACTCTTTCTCCCACATTCTAACATTACAAGATCAAGGGAAGGAAGGAAAAGTCTGCATAGTACAGCCTCTACCAACACAAAACACCTTAAAAGATGGCATGTACTGGATTTGGATGAGCGACAATATAACTTATATAGAGACTAAAGAAGATGGCAGATAGTAGTGGTGGGTCGTTGTCGTATTTTTGACAGACGAAACGCAACCGTTTTCCTGGCGACAAAAACGGTTGCAGAAAACGGTTGTCGTTGCAACTGGTTTGAAGACAGCTTAAAAATCATCTTCAAACCAGTTGCAACGACGTATGTCGTTGAATCAATTCATTCTCGACTGTATGTCATGGGCATAAAGTTCACTTTTGATTGTAAGAACTGTTTTGCGAACGAACGTGGAACGAGAATGACTACATTCGCGACGACGTGTGTCGTTGAATCAATTCAATCTCGACTGTATGTCATGGGCATTAAGTTCAGTTTTGATTGTAAGAACTGTTTTGTGAAAAAACGTGCAACGAGGACGACTACGTTCGCGACGACGTGTGTCGTTGAATCATTTCATTCTCGACTGTATTTTCTTAGACGTAAAATATAAAATCGCACCAAGTTATTCGAAGACTGGTTTGTGCAACGAAGACTGTTTTACCCAGGATGTAAAAACGGTTTCACCGTCGCAGAACAGAGAACGGTCCTTAGAAACGGTTCGTCGTCGCAACGCCCACCACTAGCAGATAGATGAAATGGAAAAAATAAATAAAAATATCCTCATAATATTTACCTTTGTACTTTTAAGTGAAACATCCTAAGGACATTTAGCCTGTAGGTCTGACTTGTAAAGAGTAAAACAAGAAAAAATGCTAGATGCATTTCTTTATGTTCTAAAAAATCTATATAATATAGGCTATTTTATTTATTTATTTATGATATAGGCTGTGGTGTAAGTTTAATAATTCCTTTTTCTAGTGGTTCCCATGACCAATCTGCAATGCTATGGGTCTGGAATGTGTCAGGCAACTCCGTAGACTGTGTTGTGACGTGCAGAAGCCATGATAAAGGTGTGGAGTGCCTGTCTGTCTCAGCCGATGCTAACCGCTTTGCCACAGGCAGCTGGGATAATAATGTCTGTCTTTGGAGTACAAGTAAGTTTTCACCTATTAACTGTTCAGAAAAAAAATCCATACAATTGGCCATCATATTATTTTTTTATAATCAAATTCAATTCTTGCTGTACTTTTACCATACTCTACTTGTAGACTACTTTATACTGTTTTTTTACTATAGTAAAATTAGTTTAAATTTTAGATACTTTATGGTAAAAGTATCTAAAATTGTTAATAAGGTAAGTTGCCCTTACTGGTTAAACAGCTGATGATCTGTGAAAAGTAAACCAACAGACTCTGATAGAATTATGTACATAGAAATCTTTATTAAAAATTAGCTGACCCAGCGAACTTCGTACCGCCTTAGTATGCAAAATTAAATGTATATTTTTCAATATTTCTGAGAGATTTTCTTAATATTTTTTTCCGTAAGAACCTTCTCCTAATAATAACAAATACAACAAAAAAAGAATTAGTGAAATCGGTCCACGCGTGATGCCGTGACCAAGGAAAACTGGTTTCATTTTTATATTATTAAAAATATAGAAATCTATATGAAATAAATTCACTTAAGTACAAATACAATGAATTCTTGGCCCCTAAACTAAGAGGACCCGTATCTTAGGTTTGTACAAAATTATATTATTTTCAGGTCTCTCAGATGAAGATAATGTACCAGTAAAAAAGAAAAGTAAACCTGAACAAGGCAATATTAGAGTAAGTTATTTACTATTAACATGCAATATTGACAAGTAATAATATCTACTTTAAGTTAGGAGTATAGGTGATTTTAGTTAATAATGTTTGCATTTGCATATATATGTAGGTACTAGATGGGCCCTTTCATAGAAAAAAAGTTGGGCGTTTGACTTGTAGGGCGTGCCCCTCACCTGTGTAAGCCTGTCCTTGTCCCCGCCATAGCGCTGAACCACTTTCCAGATTATTTTAAAATAAGTCCACATTCTTTGTTTGACAGGGCCCATCTATGTAAATTGAGGTTGTTGTTTTTGTACTCATTAGGAACCTTTGACAACCCTAAAAGGACACAGAGAGGCTGTGTCTGGGGTGCAATGGATGGATTACAACACAGTGGTGTCCAGTGGATGGGATCACTTGCTCAAGATATGGGATTGTGAACTTGGGGGTATTAAACAGGAGATTGCAGGTAAAAAAGTTTTATATTAATTTCTCAATGCTTATTTATTAGTGCCAGTTCCATTTAACAGTGATCGTTCAGTGCCTTTCCAGGTACAGAACGATTACTATTCTAGGACGTTTAAAAATAAATAGAGTCTCTTTTTAAAGTACAATTCAGCTTGCAAAGCTGTAGTAAATGTCTCCGATCACATGACCACGTGAGACTGCCCTGATATTATATCATACAAAATTAGTTTTTCTGGAAAGTTGCCACTGCCAGATTTATAAGTATGTCTAAGAAAAATTGTAGTTTATTCTATACTGCCTAACCATGTGGAAGAAGGGAAATACTGCATTATAGTTAGCACCAAGTAAATAGTTGTCTCTGAGGTGAGAGTGCTCGCTGGCGCAGCTTTCACACAGTTTCGAAGTCACCGTGCATAGTACACGCCATTGCAACGCATCTGCGGTCAACTTCAGACGCGACAATTTGATTGGCGCCACTTATACCACATTTGCTGATAAATATTACTAAACATATAGTCGAGTACTTTTTACCAGTTCATGTCAAGCTTTGTAATATATGTATTTATTTAAAAATTCTTTTTAGAGAGCTCAAAAGAATTAAAAATAATGGTTTTTTTCAGGCAATAAAGCATTTTTCGATGTGGACTGGTCACCGCTAAGCAACAGCTTAATAACAGCGTCTGCTGACAGGCACATACGACTCTACGATCCTAGATCGACAGGTAAACTATGTCCCAATAACTTGTTTGTTGTTAAAGGGAGTCTAATTGGTCACTTTGCAAATTAAGTAACGAATAAAATTATCGTATACCATTTTATGAAATATAATTGTCCTTAGGGTCTTAATTAATTCTTAAATTTGTAGGTCTTAATGCTTAAATTTGTGTTCTAAAGTTACTTAAGTACATATAAAAAATTGTGGAACTGGCAGGATTTGAACTTGAGTCTCTCTGGAAATCGCTCCTGGAATGCCTTTGATCGCTAGGCCACGGGTTACTTACCCGCGGGCCGAAATTTGAGATATGCATCCACTTTAATCCAGTCCACGCGACTGTTTATGATGCCATCTAGTAGCGATATATTGCAATATGCAGTATCAAAATTACTTTCAAAGGCCCATATTCGAAGGAATTCTTTGAACGAGAAATGACATATTCCCAGAGAAACGCAGGTTCAAATCCTGCTATTTCTGCAATTAAAAATTACAAAAATTAAATTTGTGTTATTTTTAGATAGTATCGTGAAAACAACATACACGTCACACACCGGTTGGGTTCAGTCCGTGCGTTGGTCCAAAACGAGAGATACCCTGTTCCTCTCAGCGGGCTACGACGGACAAGTCAAGCTATGGGAGACGAGAAGGTAAGGCCACGGAATATACACGTTTTATTGGGCCAGTGAGGCGATTTTTTTTACTATTAGAAATTGTATAGTTACAGGAATTGGTTTGAGGAACCTTGTCGTAAATTTTAAAGAAAATAAAAATTGCATTCAAGGCTTTTTATTACACGTAATATATGGGTTATGCTTGCAACCAGTGTCCTACCATCGATGATGTCCATGATTTTGCTCTCGTGCATTTAGACTTTCTTTAATGGAAGTTGAAGGTTTTTTGGCCCCCGCGGGAACTCTGATTTTCCGGGATAGAAAGAAGCCTAAATATGTGTTATTCCAGACTATAATCTATCTCTGTGCCAAATTTTATCCAGATCCGTTCAGCCGTTCTGGCGTGATTGAGTAATAAACATCCATCCATCCATCCATCCAAACTTTCGCATTTGACACGGAATCATAGATTGGTGGAATTGTCGATATGTCGGCCTTTATATGAATGGGCTGTAGTGGAATTGTATCGAATAATCTAATACGATTTATTTTGTTTCTAGTCCAAAAACACCGCTGTACGATCTAAGCGGCCATGAAGACAAAGTTCTGTGTTGCGATTGGACGAATCCCGCGCTGCTGATTAGTGGCTCTTGCGACAACACACTGAGGATATTCAAGGCCAAGCAAGCTACTGCCTACACGTAAATTGGTTAGTAATAAGGATTTACTATTGAATAAATACATTGTGTTGGCTGTTAATAGTGGTTCAAATGTCGACTCAAAATTTGGAAAAATATACGAAATGGCCACATTATAAAAGTGTTTACTGTTTTATTCTTCATTTTCAACTAGCTGATGCCCGCGACTTCGTACACGTGGTTTAAGTTTTTTGTTTCCTGCGGGAACTCTAATTTTCCGGGATAAAAAGTAGCCTCTGTCACTCTCGGTCTTCAACCTATACCCATGCCAAAAATCACGGCGATCCGTTGCTCCGTTGTGGCGTGATTGAAAGACAAACCAACACACTTTGCTATTTATAATATTAAGTATGACAAGGATACAATTATTACAAAACCAATAAACGAAAAAAATAATTACGTATATTACGATACGCAGGCCAATATATTAGTACAAAATTATTATACTATATTATGACCGTATCATACGTTTCCAATCTGTCATACTAGATGGCTTAAGTAAATAAAGGTCACATCCTTTATGTAAATTGAGGTTTTTTTTTAAAAATAATAGGCTAGCGCTTGGCTGCAATCAGACTTGCATGCAAGAGGTGACGCAGTCTAATAATATGCAGGTCGATGATTATTTTAGTAAGTAACAAGAAAGATGTCATAACAACTCATAATCAGCATAAATATGGCGCTAAACTGGTAGGTAGCGCCTGACAAACAATTGGACACCCTATGACCCTATGAGTGTGGAACCCTAATTATCGATTTTCGGACCTTTTCCTATACTTGTGTTATGGGAACTTCATTGTTGCCAAATTTCATGATTCTAGGTCAACGGAAAGTACCTACCCTATACGTAGGTAAATCAAAATTTATTGGCGAGTGTCAAAATATGCGGCATAAACGACCGTATCTCTTGATTGCGTTGACTTAGAAGCTTGATTTTTTACAGGTCCAAGGGATCGTAGACCGTATTTGATATTAATAATTTCAAATTGATACGTCCACCGAGAAATCTGTGGTTGACAGACAGACAGACGGATAACGAAGTGATCCCATAAGTGTTCCTTTTTTCCTCTTGAGGTACGGAACACTAAAAAATGGCAAAAATTCAGTAGGTAGGTACTATTGGTTGAAATTTCGTAAGCTTTCTGATTTGTGCACTGTCTGTAGATTTACAAACTTAAGCTCTAAGTCAAGGCAGTTAAGGTCAATTTTATTTGAAATTTCTCAAGGTTTCTGCTTTTAGAGCAGGCGCTAGCTGTTAGTTCTACGAACTTGAGCTCTAAAATAAGGCAAAAGTTTAACTTTATCGCTACTGGGCAGGCTACAAAACATACCGCCAAAGCCTTCAAATACAATCACTGCAATGCATTGCTGTCACGTGACTCGCTTTAAAACTTATCCTATCTATATTGAATCCCTGGTTTACACTTACCAATACTTACATGGTTCTAGATGATGCCCGCGTGGATTAATGTTTTTGATTCCCGCGGGAACTCTTAGGGATAAAAGTAACCTATGTCCTTCCCCGGGATGTAACCTCTATACCAAATTTCATCAAAATCGGTTGAGTAGTTGGGCGGTGAAAACGTAGCAGACAGACGCACTTTCGCATTTATAATAGTATACTAGCGAATGCCCGCGACTTCGTCTGCGTGGTTTGAGGTTGTTTGGTTCCCGCTGGAACTCTTTATTTTTCCGGGATAAAAAGTAGCCTATGTGCTATTCCAGACTATAATTATCTATCTCTGTGCCAAATTTCAGCCAGATCCGTTCAGCCGTTGGCGCGTGATTGAGTAACAAACATCCATACATCCATCCATCCATCCATCCAAACTTTCACATTTATAATATTAGTAAGATAGTATCTATGGATTTGCTGTGTCAGAGTTTTGGGTTTAGGGTTAGTTTTAAATAATTTACGATCGTTGGTTTTGCTTGTTTTATTTCAATCATTTGCTCTTACAAAATATGTTCAATGCAAAGGAACATGACTCGTCACAATAAAACATGCTTCTTAGTACCATTTTGTTTTTATTTATATATTATTTTAGTCTCCATTCAGCATAACTATAAATAATGCGCGTCACATAAAATGCTCATAGCACAACATACATATAGAAACTTGCAAACACTTTGTAACAAAATAGATACATAACTTTCCTCTATGTGTTTCTCTGCGAGAATTGCCTTTACACTATTATCATAGTTATGCCAAATCTCCCACCATAACACAACGAAGCAACATGTCCCTTAAAAATATTCTTTCTTACCAACAATTTCATCTTTTTTTTTACATTTTATGAAGTTTTATTTTTTGCATTTCGTATTCTAGGCTACCTAACTAAATTTTTATCTAAACTATTCTACTATCTAGACTAGTCTGCCGGGTAGAACACCACACTATATTTAATACACATTGGACAAATACATTCGTATCGACACTTCCCACTGACTGTTTTTTTTTCATTTAGTTTTCTTTCTTTACACTTAGTCAACTACATAACAAAAGAGATGAAAGCAAACTCGTTCAACTGAAACTTATCCCAAAATGTGTTCACTAATTTTTCTTAGTTGTCTTACGCTACGGCGAGAGGGCGCGCGGCCCCGCCCCGGCCTCAGTCCATTCAAATTAAATTATTTAATAAACTAACAAAGGAAACTACCCTAGAGCCGGCCTGAGCCCGCGCGCCGCCCCCTCCGGAATATTCTAGGGCTCTAAATCTATTATCTTAGCGTCGAAACATTTTTTTTTGCTATTCTAACCTATCTATAGTTAAGCCTATAACTCTAAAGCTAGCCTTCAATTCGTCTTCGCTCCGTCAGCTTGTCTTCCCCGTCGCAAAACCTTACAACATTCTCTTATACTAAATGACTTATTTTTAGAAAAACATTTACTTAACACTTCTATTCATCGACATGATTTTATTCAGTTGTATCGCAGTTTTGGTATTCAGGAATTGGTTCCTTAGTATGCATTTTTTGTGCTTTTAGTTTGAGTAGCTCTCACTATACAATATAACAAATCTTCAATAATCTCATTGTAACGTATATTGATCACACATGTCAAGAATGTTGAAGTGCGTAACTAGGAACATCTAAGATTTTACCTTCCAATGCAATCTACATCATGTGTGAAAAATGCAACGATTAGACAGCCACATTATTACGTCTCAGTTAATACAAAATACTTTAAACCTCAGTTTAACATTACTACTACGTTTATGAATACGGTAATTCCTCTTATTACATGTAAAAATATCGTGTAAAGCACATGCAACTGCTGTATTGTATCGTTTTCTGTTCATTGCTTTAAACGAAGCTGAAGGCACTACCATCAAATTAAGTTTATTGCTCAATATGGAAGGAAAGCATTTGAAAAACAATTCATTTGCTTTTGACGGTGTCTAGCTGTTAAGCTATACGCACACGCTACGACTTGTGCAGTCGTACCAACTACGCTACTATTCAATTAAAACTCTGTGATTCTAATTTTCAATACCTTATTATATATTTGGGGAACATCAATCTGCGTCGTGGAATGAAATTAATATAAAAGTCTCTGAATAAAGGACATCAAAATGGGTGGGACATTTTTACAGCCATCTTTCTGTCTAAATCACAATATGAGACGATTAAAATAGAAAATCAATTGAATCTAAACATTGAGTTTGATTATTTAAATGCACAGCGGAAATATCTATCGGAAGACTGCTTTTATAGGAAGCCACAGTGTACTTCGAACACTAGACAATCGATTTACTTACCTAAGTACCAAGCGATATCGGTAATACATCGCACTTAATGGGTCTCAAGATTTAAAGGCGGTATTTATCAGTTCCAAACATTTGGCTCGATCAGAAATTATAAAACTGATCTACGGAGTTAAAATACGTTCAGTGCAAAATTACATTAGTAAAAAATCTCACTTTCATCACCCTTTGTAACGAGGCCTTTTTTAAAGTCTACAAAGTAACATCGGCCTGAACGTAAACGTACGGTAAAGAATTTTTTGCTGTTTCCATTTTTCCATTGACACCATTGATAACAGCAAATACCAATATTGTTCGTCTCTATAAGAAATAAAATTTACTTTTACGATATTTTAATATCAGAAGCTACATTGTTTCTTAAATTCACAAACCTAATTTTATTCTTTGTTAGTCAATTATTTAAATCTCAGTCTATACCTGAAAATTGATGTGAAACAAATGACAAAATCTACAAATTCGTTCAAAGTCTATGTCGTTCATTCAAAACCCGTCTTCATCTAATTCAGTATACCTGTATTGATTTGTTTATTTATTATTAAAGTCGGGTCACAGGTTTTGAACAAAGAAGTTAGCGCTTAGTCGTCAGTTAAAATACAGTTAATATATCAAACATTTAGCTAGTCTTCAGTCCCTGGGTTGTATAAATATTTCCCTACTTCTTACGCGATTTTAATGATTTGTATACTTTGGTTCTGATGAAACTCTCGACGTGCCAAAATAGAATCAAACAGTTGCGATTATAGTAGGCTTTTACTCGTACCCGTCAACAATGTATATACATGTATACATCTCCATGTATAATTTATATATATTTAATATAAAAATATCAAATTTTATATAAAGTCATAAAGTGTACCCAAAACCTACGCGCTGGTACAAAATGTGCTCATTTACACCAAAACGGCGTTCATACTTTGGATTTCGAATCCGTAACATTTTATAATGTGGAAATCAATCGTGGAATTTTTGTTTGATGTCTCCTTGTGGAATGTGTCGACCGCCTAAAAATAACAACTACGGTTGATTCAGTACATGATTCTCAAAAAAGGATCACATCATTATTCACGTATTTCGAATATATATGAGTTTAAAGTACAAAAATTTGTATAGACTCGTAAAATGTATAGGTATATAGACTTTACAACTGCTTATTGCTAATGTTGCCGTAACGCAGCTCGCAGCCGCTTGCGTCCGCGCCCGTCCATCGCACGCGGCCGCGGTACGCGACGCGCACGATACGCGTTGCACGCGTCGGACGGCGGGACACTCCTATTGCGCTCCTCGGGTTGCTTTGCATATTATTATGACTCAAAACATGGATCAAGAAATAACTATCTGGAAGTTTACGGTATACATAAATTCAGTCTGTAGTTGGGTTTGGCAACGAGGTTTTCAATTATTATTTTTCTCAAAATTAACAAGTATTCTAAGATTTTTAAGCTGCTTCTATTAAAGAAAATTCAATAGAAAGGTGACAAAAATAGCGAGCTGTGTTATCGATGTTTGCTCAAGAACGGGTAGGATGAGATGAGGTGTGATGTGATGTAGTTAATAATTTGCGCTCTGAGTAATCTATGAAAAAAATGTGTGATGTGATATCCAACAGAAGTTCTAACCTGATACAATATAATTAATAAAGTGCTTTTACAAATAGGTACTTGCGGTTCTTGGAAGACTGCACCAGTATGAATGAATAATGTAGATAATACTGTATAGTTTATATGTATAGAATCATTTTCCAAATCAAAACGACTAAAGCACCATGCCAAACACATTTTGAACATATACATACATACATTAATCACGACCATAGTCCCACGTGGTGGTCAAAAATACCTACTCCAACTATTAAATGTCTTATCGAAAGGTTAAAATATTTTATTTGCTGTCTGTTCCGTTCATATAATGCAACGGCATCCCTTGTATTTTAAAAATACAAAATTTCACGAAAGATTTTCAATCTTCGCCATAATCATTTATTTGCACGACGTTTAAACTGTGATAAACCTTTCCTATCATAGCACATAAGTCGTTCACATACTTTACAATTTGGTAGCATATATATTTGTTTCCACATGATATGACCATTTCCTTCTACATTTCTACTCTAAACCGCGAAGATATTGCTTTCCTTCTCTAATCGATCTTAACCAGGAAAATTGTTCTCGTTACAAAGAAATTATATTATACTCTCTACTCTTTCAATATACTAACAACGAACTTTATCCAGATTGCACATCGTTTGTTCAATTTTATATTTATTTATTTAGTTCGCAATTTATTTAAATAATAATTAATTTTGTGATAAAAAAATCTTTTCAAAAATAAAATTTTAAAATTCATTGAAATTAAACTATGCTAAAATAAATACCTAACTATCTTAAATAATCGTGTCAACATGTTAAAAACCGCGCCTAAAATCTTACATTAAAATTTTCATAAAACAAAAAATAAAATTATAATGTAAAAACACATTTAAAATTGCAGCTATAATCTATACATCAAATCCTCTCCTCGAACCGTCACAAGACCTCATCAAAACATCACAGCGAATCGCACGTTCAGCGCAAAGCCAAGAGGATCGGGTACAAGCCCATCGAGAAAATAAACAGTTGAGGCAACGGGCGCCAACAAAAACATCAGGCTCGACGTCTACTGGGGCCGTAGGTAGCTTTCGATGAAGTCTAAAACGGCCGCAAATTAAATCTAAAACAAAATAACATCGTAAAAGTCACAGTTGCTTTGATTTTTGGCTCGTGTACAGCATGAATTGTGTAGCGTGGCTTATGGTCTACTTGGGAGGCGGGTACGGCTGGTATGCTTCGTCGGGCGATGCCGCCGTAGACGCGTGCTCACTCTCCATCGGCATCTGGATGATCGGTGGAGTGGGCCCCGCGAAGTACTGGTACGGGTGCGACGTGAAGTACTGGAACGACACACGAGGAACAGCTTAACATTGGGCTCATACACCTACACAAACTAGATTATATCTTCTTGCAAGAGATTTAAATCCAAGACAGGGCCCGTAGCTTACTTTGCGCATGCTCAAAACGTTCGCATTCAAAAGAGCGGATTCGCAGAGGTATGTTCGGTACCGTCCACAATCCATGAAAATGGAGAACGGGCTGGGATGACAGATCTGGAGGATCTTTTCTTTCGTGTATGTTATATTTTAATTAAAAAGATTGGACATTTATTGATCGCGTTGGGCGAATCCAGAATTTAAATCTCTGCTTCACACGTTCCCACATAAAAGTAACAGGACATGTACAGTTGTACACTACAGGGTATTGAGTGTATCCCTATAAAGCAGCAGGTGTTCATTGTGAGTTGCATTTAAGTATATAAATAATTGCTAAGATTTTCATTTTGAATATAATCATTTAAGAAGCAGTGTCGAGCGTAACATTGGCGAAAGCAGTGATTTTTAAGAGCGAGGGTTACCAATTAATTTGAACTCACGTATAGCTCATTTTCCGGCCTTAAGCTGTCCCAGTTTACCTGGAAAACAGAAAAGACCTCCGTCGTTAAATTATTTTTTGTTTTGACTTTCCTGAGGTTGTTGAATTGGCCGGAATTTTACGCAAGTTTTCAATTAAAATAGTATATTGATTATTATTGTCTTTCGTTGGAATTTCAATGCGGCTTCGATTTGCCGTAGATTTTTTTAAGAATAGACAATAATCTATGATTCAAGTAAAATCCCATAGAATTTAATATAATAGAACCCGGGCTAAAATAAAAATTGAGTAGAGTACATCTATTCTTATTCAATTCTCGCTAGGTAGCATCACGGAGTGTGAGCAAAATGAAACATCGCTGTTTGTGTTTACGAACTCGTCACTAAGTTCAAATTGTCAAATGAAACCTTTATGTAAATAATCTTATATATATAATAATATCTTACTGACAATTTTAGAGACACTCTATATTTTCCGGTCAAACTGCACGTGTTGTAAGCTTAATTTTATCGCATATATTGTTGCCTCGAAATTTGAGGTTGGTGAAAATCTTCCTTCTTGCTTCCAACCATAACGAGGAAGAGAATACCCAGGTAGCATTATGACGTCGTCGACCTTAGTAAGACGTCAGTCTAAGGTCATTTTAGAGTCGGTCCTACATTAGTCATTTTAAGATGTCGTAATGACGTTCTTTTAAGGTCAGTCCTACATTGGTCATTTTAAGATGTCGTAATGACGTTCTTTTAAGGTCAGTCCAACATTGGTCATTTTAAGATGTCGTAATGACATCATTTCAAGGTCAGTCCTATGTTGATCATTTCAAGACTTTGTAGTTTGTACTTTTTTGTCAAAAATTTGCTGATGGTATTTTGTTTGCTGTACTGGTATTGTCATTACTAACCTACTTAAACATTGCAAGAACGTCTAATAAAAAACTTGGCATTTTGTACAAGCATAAGGCATCGTCAGTTATTACCAAATTAGGGTTTTTTCCCGATTTTGGGGGAAATATTAAATCTTATGAGAAAAATCTTAGTAATAAGAAATCTTAGAAACACAAATCCTTTCCAATCGTGCCAATTTACAAAACTATAGGAACATGAAAAGCACATATTTACAATTATATTTCGTTTCGCTTCATTTTTCAGATAATAATTATTAAGTATTACATGTAGTCCTTCTATTGTGTAGCCACTCTTTCGCGCTTTTAGCACTACTACTCCTGGTGGGACGATACGAAACTCATATACCAAATTTCAGCTTAATCAGATTAAGCGTTTAAAAAGGCTACGATTGATCCGATTGCAATGAAATTTTGCATTCAGAGTGTTTCAGAAGAAATTCAAAATAGGTAATTTTGAATTTCTTAATGTTGTTTTTTTAATGACGGCCGTTATTATTTCACTCTTTAGGTATATTTACACTTTTATTCTAACTATATTGACCTTTGCAAATGGCACAATAAAAATATTGCTGTAGGAATTTGCAAGAAGATAGTTCTTGTGATATTTTTCCAAAACGTTTAAATATGGAGAATTTAAGTGGTTCTTCTGCCAAAAAAATACTCTGTACTGGCAACTCTTTCACACTAAACAAAGAGAAGGCGCGAATGTCAAGTCAACTGTCAACTCAACTGTTTCAGTGACAGTTACTAATGCCGTTTGATGCCGTTACCGATAATTAAGTGTAAAAGTTTTTACTTTTTACATACTTAAAAATATTATGTACACCGTTATTCAGTTTTCGGCCAGTGAAGGTGGAACTGTATTTTTAGCCAAGGACACTTGGCTTACACCACGTAAAACGGAGGTTTATTGGCCTCCAACTAAACAAAGCAAGTCATTCAATAAATTATTAGAGGACGACGCTTCTCCTGAAACATAAAATTGGAAACTCTATGGGGTAAGTACAAAGAGTTTTTTATGAGACAGGTTAGTACTTAATACATTCACCAGTGTTGTTAGGGCCCCGGGACACCTTATCTCACTAGTTCAGTACTGATACGTATTCTGATTTATAAGGCGTTCCCTAAAGTGCAATCTATGTGGTGGGCCCAAATTACGAAAATTAGGCAGGTACCTGTGTTCAACAGTGAATGACATGATGATTGTCTGCTTTAAAATAATACTGACATAATTAAGTCGGTACATCCTAACCATATCTGAAAGTGGTGCAGTCCAGAAGTGCACCCAGGTGAATTCAGACTCCTGGTACCTAGTACTAGTTATTATTCTGTGCTCCTGGCATTTTATTCAAAATAGGATACTTAAATATAATATGTTATTGAACGTTATAATTCTATTGCAAATATTATGGGACAGTCAATAACGAGTCAGTCTGTTAGTGAGAATCTACAACCACTTTTTAAAAAAAAGCCATACCTAAGATATTTATGTTACTCAACAGCTGATGTTTCGCCTTTACAGATATGAGACCACAATGGTCAAATGAGGCTGACCTCTCGCTTAAGGAGACCACTCCGGAAATACAATGTAAATATTCTTAAAGTATTTGTTGTTAAAATTTAAAAATACTTCATCTACATGTATTATCCAACATCCAAATATGCTTAAAGTGATACTCATATTGTGAACTTGGAGCTTCGTCCGTGTGGTAGTTGTTTATATGTGTAATTTTGTTTATGTATCTTCTCTAGGTACCATGTCATTCTTGTATGCGGATGCACCCTTGGTACTTCTGAACTGATAATTTTTGAGGGTATTTCATTCTTAAGGCTAACATACCTATGCCCCTTAGCGGGCTGGATGGGGTTTATGGTTATACCGCTGTTGCTCAGTCGCCAGAGCTCCATTTGTTATGTAGCAGGGATCTCCATGATATTTATGTGTAATTTTGTTTGTATGCCTATCATAAATATATTTAATTTGTTTATTGCACTTTAAGCCAAATCAGTTCAGTAGTTTCACCGTGATTGATAGACAAATAAACAAACATACAAACAATTTCGCATTTTAAATATTATTATGAAGTTTATATATTTAAATATAGTTGTATTACTTATGTATATATAATATCATATATATATAAAATTCTCATGTCACAGTGTTTAGTTTATGATTTTTTTTATGTATATTTAGTAGGTATGAGAATGCATCGTAAAAAATATTTCATACCGCTTTTTCTATTTTTATGGAAAATGGCAGAACGTTTGCTGGGTCAGCTAGTATTATTGTTATATAAATATATAGTGGTAATTTTTTATACAGATAACAAGGACGAACAGCTCAAAGAATTACACTTGTCGCTCAATGAGACCCCTTCTTTGAACCTGGACTTTTCTACTACTAGTAGTGAGCTAATGGGTAAGCTATGTAAACTGCAGGCCCATGGCAAAAATTATGTTTAGTAATAAATTTTATGTTTCATACTTTATGTGCGTTTTTCAGTTTTGGAAAAAGAAACTGGACTGCTGGCTGATATAGTTACAAATGACCCTTCTCAGTCACATCTTAAACCATGGGACAGTACACCCGCATTTCCATCAGGAATCGGTAAACTAACAGGTATCTTATTTTCATTAGTTACTAAACTATGACCATAGTTGATTTTTTGGATATTTTTAAGCTTCAAAGTCTAACAAAAGAAACATAATACATGATTTTAAAATCTGTTGATTGTGATTTATATAATACCAAGTTTTTATACAGGGTACCAATCCAAAGTGTTGTCTTTATTGTCCATAATAAGGACACAGAATGAACAACTGATCAATATGTTAAATAGACCAGGCAAAGGAGCAACCCAACTTAAACCAGAATTCATATTCCCATTAACAAATGAAGAAGATGTGGTCAACACGGAGGCTTTGTTGATCAATAAGGATCATTATGATAATCTAGTATGATAATAATAAATAACAGTCATATTTCAGTCCATTGTGAATAATGTGTAAAATGTCATCGTAGACCATACAAAT
The DNA here is from genome assembly GCA_923060345.2 of Erebia aethiops. Taxonomy (NCBI): domain Eukaryota; kingdom Metazoa; phylum Arthropoda; class Insecta; order Lepidoptera; family Nymphalidae; genus Erebia; species Erebia aethiops. The sequence continues at coordinate 8,627,389 of OV281083.1, read as the reverse complement.
GACTGTTATTTCAGGTAAACCATTTAAAGATTATATAGGAGGGCGTGAGTTTTCATCGAAGGCGTTTCGGATCCTCAAATTCATATTTAAAGATGAACTAGCAGCTAAATATAACTTCTACGGGAAACGATCTACTAAGAAACCGTTTTGTCAACTTCGCCTAAAAATGCTATTGTTGGTAAGTTAAAATTTATATCTGTGTAACTATATTACTTATTACTTTATTTATATATATGCATGTATATAGAGAGATCCTAACGCTCACACACGCACGTACGCGTGCATACACACACACGTGCACGCACGTACAGCGTGCACAACTCACATGGCACACATACATACACGCTCGCACACACATGCACGCGCACACACACACGCGCGCGCTCACACACACACACACACACACACCGATCAATCTGATGCCACCATAATAAAAAATAATTGAATTATTATTTCATAATAAAAAAACTATAACTATATTAAACTAATAACTTATTATACTTCTTCCCATACAAGCAATTTTTTTCTTTACATGTGTGGCTGTGTAAAAAAGGAACTTATTCGTTTGACGATAAAGTCGTCAGTAATTAACAACCGTTTATTATACTTATTGACTAGCTGTAAAGAAATCTGATCTTAATTTGAAAATATTTTTTAGAAAGTGTAACCTCTACAACATCGGCTACTGAGAAGGATGTTGAAGATAGTATCAAGACTTGGTTAAAGCATGCTCCTGAAAGAATGAATTATAGAAGAAAAAAGATAGATCAGTAAAATGTCGAAAATAAGAAACAAAAAGAAGACCATAGTTGGGGCTAGGCAGTTAATGAAAAGAGCAAATGAAAGTACTTTATCTGAAATATCTTCTGTGGAAAACAGTTATTTTAATAATTTTTCATCTATTGCATCAAATCCTTTGCTTTCACAGAGTATTTTTCCCGATTTTACTAGCACTAGTATTATTATTATTATTAATAAATGTCTGTTATTTAATACTGTGACTTTTTTTAGCAGCCTGTCTTCTCAGTAAGCCACATTTATGTAGGTTTTATTTTCTTTTATAACGTATTAATAAATCGTACTTAATCTAAGGCCGCTTTTAGGTACGTATTTGAAGTGATGTCCTGATTGTCCTTAAGTTCACATTTAACTGTGGGTTTCACTTTGGTGTTACCCCGCACTTAAGTATATAGCACTATTACTCAGGACAATACTTCAAGTCCGTACTCAACAGCGATCTTAGATTTAACATAACTTCATTTAAGTACGATTTAATACGGGCCTAACTAGGTCAGTATTGGATGTCCTATAGACGTCGTAAACTGACGTTTAATACGGGCCTAACTAGGTCAATATTGGATGTCCTATAGACGTCGTAAACTGACGTTTAATACGGCCCTAACTAGGTCAGTATTGGATGTCCTATAGACGTCGTAAACTGACGTTTAATACGGCCCTAACTAGGTCAGTATTGGATGTCTTATAGACGTCGTAAACTGACGTTTAATACGGCCCTAACTAGGTCAGTATTGGATGTCCTATAGACGTCGTAAACTGACGTCTTAACGATGTGACAAACTGACGTCAAAGTAGGGTCTCACCGACGTCGTGGTATGACGTCAGTTACGTCGTGCGCTGACGTCACAATGACGTCAAAATGCTACCTGGGTATGAACATTCAAACTCAAACTACACAGAAAATCTTCCTTCTTTTACATTAAATTCTATGTAAAATTCTTTGTATTACCACTGACACACGATTACTAGTCCCAATCAATGTTTCAGTTGGATAATACTGGTGATATCGATGATGATGATGATTGATAAGGATGACGTCGTTTCGCTTGCAATTTCGAATTTCATGGGGGCTAGGTTTACTATTATGTGCTATATGCGTCAGGGGTGTCTCATACATGTGACAGTGTCTTTCAAGAGTTTATGGATCTTCAGTTTTACCGATTTTGATGAAATTTAGTACAGAGATAATATAATCTACCTAGGGAAAGCTGAGAGTTGTTATTTTATGTTTTTAGATACTGGCAGCACTGCGAACAAAACAATGAAGTGACGTGTGTTTATTCTTAGTTCAACGTGGGTGGGGGTTCCGAGACTTTTCGAAGTGAAAACTTCTTTAGGTGCGTTGAGCACTTTTTGGTAGGGGGTAAAAATGTGCTAACGCGTGATCAACACCGTTCTTCTTAAGACAAAAGGTCTTAAGTATAATAATATACTTAGTACATTCGTTATTATTAAACTTTAATGCCTTAGTTTTAAGGTTTATATATTATTAAGTGCTGTGTAACCGTGGGCAATACCTTGCGTTGTTAGGAAGACAAAAGGTCTTAAATATAAATATAGTACATTCGTAATTAAACTTTAATGCCTTTGTTTTAAGGTTTATTTTGTAATTATTTTAAAAGTGCTGTTTTATTATTTCAAATATTCGTTTTCACTTCTATCGGCAGTCCCAATTTTTTTGTCCAGTTTTTTTAAATTTGTCTTCATTTTGCACTTTCAGCTTTCACTAGTCAGACTGTAGCACTATATTTCTCGTAAAATGTCGTCTGCTTCTGAGAAAAAAGAGTTCTTCCGGCCAATTTTTTAAAAAATTGCCGCTATTCTGGACCCTGAGTTTTTACTAGACGGACTATAGCACCATATTTTGCATGAAAAGCCGTGAACTGTCGCTACTCGCCAGCCTCCAAGAGAAGAAAGTGAATGTCGCTTACATATTGGCTTGGCACGGTGTCGATGGGTATGGTGGCGGGGTGCGCAGCGTGCGCGGCGTGTGCAGCGTGCGGCGCGTGGTGCGGCGGCAGCAGGGCCGCGTAGGGCGCGAGCCAGGCCGCGGGGTGCGCCGCGTGGTGGTGGTGGTGCAGCTGCGGGTGGAACGCCGCCACGCCGTACACGCCGCTGCCGCGGTACACGCCCGCGCACTCGCCGCCCGCGCCCGCGCCCGCCACGCCCGACGCGTACACGCCGGTTACGCTCATGGCCTGCGAAATTTAAAAAAATCACATAAAGTCCCAATGAAAGACGAAGGGCATCAGGCCATAAAGCATTAGATCAATACGCCTGTCACCCTTAACCCTGAATCAGTGTAGTGTGATAAGATAGGTATAGGGAGAAAGGGTTCCTAATTTGGTCCTAATTGCTTTGTAATAAATGACGCCAAAACTAGCGACCACGCCCACCCTTCCACAGTGCCCTGTGAAAAGTGCAGTGTAATAGGCCTATTAGGTACATAACACCTCATTGCACTCTCTTTATACTTGTAGCATTTCAGTGCCATGATGGTTGAAAGCTTAGGTATAGGTATATTTGCCGTCTGATCGAAAAGCTGTCCCCGTATATTAACTAATAATATTATGTCCCCGTATTACGGAAATAATTTCAGATACAGAGTGAGTATTGGAATCAAATCAGATTTTCTGACATTCTTCTATCATTGGATAAAATATCGATCCTTATCGAATGGCGTAGCTACCTACCCTTTTCGTAATAAACCTAAGAGTCGCGGAAACCCTGGACATTAACTGCATTATTATCCAAAGAAAAACCATAGGTATGTGATAATTAGACAGGGATTACGACCCTCCGTTATGAGGAATACAACGCACAGAGAGAGTGTGAGAGAGATGCTTTACCTGAGTGATGGATTCATTGTTGTCCCGCCACGATCGGCCGTTGTTGTCGTTCTTGTTATACAGAGACTTTTTCTTGTTGCCGCCGTCGGCGAACTTCACCAGCAGTGGCTCCTTAGCGCCCGGTATCGGGTTCCCATTGAACATCTGGAAACGAAATGAAAGTTTCGCAATGAAAGTCGAGTCATCACTGTATCTTCATGTTCATGTGTGAATTAAATTGTTTCAAAGAAAAGATTCCTCAAAAGCTTTGCGTAAAGTATCTAAAACACACTTACAGTCAACACAACCAATTACACACACACAAATCGCTATATTATTGTTTAACTTGCATGCACATAAAAGTATTTTATTTCTTTTGTTGTGTTGTAGGTAATATGAGAAGATTGTAAGGGGAAAGCACAACAAGCAAGAATGCCTATAACGCGAGTTTCAAACTTAACTTAGGCATCAGACGCTAAACCTATTAATGTGATTGTAATATTTTTATCAAATATCAATAAAATAATCAATATCAACCGAATAAATTCAAATATACTCGTAAGTATATATATAAATATTATAAATGCGAAAGTTTGGATGGATGGATGTATGGATGGATGTTTGTTACTCAATCACGCCCCAATGGCTGAACGGATCTGGATGAAATTTGGCACAGAAATAGATTATAGTCTGGAATAACACATAGGCTTTATCCCGGAAAATTAAAGAGGGAACCGAAAAACCTCAATCCACGCGGACGAAGTCGCAGGCATTAGCTAGTGGATAATAATGGATTATTTATTTATTTATTTGTGTGAACGTGTGAGAAAAGTGAAACTTTATCGGGTTGTTTCGTGTTGCTCGCCTCGAGGCGAACGCATAGGTAACGAAAGGATTATTAATACCTACAGTTATAAAGACATTGGATATACCTGGATAATCTGCTCGCATTTCTCTCTAGACTCCATTCTCGCGAAGCCAACACCTTTGCTGTGTCCATGGGTATCCCGCAGGATCCTCGTGGACACGACTTGGCCGAACTTGGCCAACAATTGGTCCACATCGTTCTCCTTGAAGTGTGGTGGCAAGTTGGCCATATACAGGTTGGTCGGGTCTTGTTCCTGTTGCTGCAAACCCAACACACTGGTTCAAGCATACGTTCAAAATCTTGCATTATTTATGCATCACCCTATATTTTAATCTTTGAAATATAATATCTAGTAAGAATTCGCTTACAGAAAATTTGAACTCAAAGATTTATAGATTTCAATAAAAGTATTTTACTTCAGTTAATTTACAGTTTTTTTTAATTAACAAAAAGGGAATAATGATGAATTTTAATGTCTTTGTAATTCTTTGATGTGTAATAATAAAAGACAAAATATTAACAACAAACGATTCAGAAATCAAAGTTACTGATCTTGAAATTAGATTGAAATGTTTAATTGAATACACTACATATTGCATCAATTATTGTATTAGTATTTCTCAAGGAACCCAAGGTTAATTCAGAGTAAACTGGTATTAGCTTGAAGCTAGCGTAGATTATCTAGACACTGAAGCCAGCTGTGACGTAAATCAGCGGATTGAATCTAATATGCTATAATATTATTATTATGTAGGTGTTATCAACGACATGGGCATATACATCAGCATAAGAGGTTTATGAAGCTTGTTAAAGTCGCATACACACTAATTTAATATTGAAAGCATAGAAATACCCAGAGCCCAGTAGCGAAATACATTGTTATAACGCTGAAGCAAACGATAATAGTATAGAATTAACAGGATGAAACAATGTTTGAAGTAAGTAAGCGTTATTTGCGCTGAGTTGGCGTTTTGAAAGGGATTGTAAATACTTACAACGCTTGTCACACAGTTTCGGATTAGGCAGATACCAAACTATCTCGTGATGGTCCCCAAATTAAACTGACAAATGAATGATTATACATATACTTTTTAAATACCAACTTCCTTGCCATTATTAATCGCCCATTTAATGTCAATGATCTGAACTCTGGACCTACGTTAAGCTAAATAGGATCCAAACATCTATCGTCAATATGTGACTTACTCGATATCTAAACATTGGACTCCAAATGTGGAACAGGATGCTGATGCTACTATATGCATAGATAGTTCAAATCTAGCAAAACATTTACAATAATATAATTAACAGAACACGACTTCACTTTATGATGCTCTGTTAGATATTATAGCGTTTTTTTAATAGAAAATGGGGTAAATAGTAAATACTAAAGCTATAAGTAAGGGTAGGCGGATTATAGGACTGGACCGGGACGGGTCTTAGGGTCTCTCTAATCCGGTACAAAAAGATTTAAACTTTATAATTGATGTTGCGTACTTCTACAGATTAAAATTATTCTTTAAAAGTAAATTCACTAAACAATTAGAAAAATAATCAGTAAGATTGTTTGTTCTATATAAAACTTCAAGTCGAGTCACTAATATATGCAGTCAGTTATTGAACTCGAAAAGAATTTAAATGAGGAGTAATAACAGGATAGAGGAAGTAATCTTGTTACTGATTTCAATACATGATATAATGGACCAATTACCGTCGATCTTAACAGTGATATTGGACGAGCGGATAGGGAGCAGGCGGTTAGTCATAATAGTATTACTTGCATGCACAACGTACACGGTTCAGTCTACGCAGGAACCAGATACCCACTTTAGCCATCTGGGCCTGAACACCTTTGGCTTGTAATCCTTTAACAGCAGCCTCCGCTGATGCGATTGTTTCGAAATCTACAAACCCGTAACCTGTGGATACAAAAATGAAACAGATGTATAGTAATGGGGGTCAAGGGGCTAACTAGAGAGAAACTCAAAGTGGCTTACGAAATCGATGATACATGCTTATTATAAAGGTCTAAAAATCCAAACAACTAATATAAGATAAAGTCGAATGTTTAGCTAATGATTTAGCTTACAAAATAGCAATGATAGGTGAGAAAAGAATAACGTTGCGAAATATTTTTACGTGCGTTCTTTTCCAAAGAAATGTAATAAGTAGTCGAAATTCTTCCGTGCCGTAGTGGTGCAATAATGGTGATATTTGACAATGATAAACTAGGAAAATTAATACGCATGGGTACATAAGTATTTTAAATATGAAGATGTTGTAAATCATATTTAATTCGAAACTAGTGTTCGTGCATATATTGGAAAAGGTCTCACCATAGATGAATTAGTTTAATGAAGGTATATGGTATTCTAGAAAATATTAATATACATTCAGTTACAAATATTTTCCTCAATAATAAATACATCTCAGTAGATAAATACATAACGTAATATTACATACATACGTGAATATCTAGGCACAGTAAATCTAGTATTTCTAGAAGTAAGTACGTTGGAGATTTTGGAAGAAATCTATGGTAGTGTGGAAAGGGCGAATGCTTATGAATGAGGATTACCTTTACATTTATTCGTATTTTTGTCCAATATTGCTTTTGTTGAAATTATGTTGCCATACCTGAAAAAGATAAAACTGTTTGAATAATGCACGCTAAAAATTACACACAACACCATAATCTAATATGCTAAAGATAACACTTACATCTGGCACATTTGGACGAGGTCCTTATCGGTGGTGTTCTGGCTGAGGCCACGTATGTATAGATTGGTGCGACTGAGTTGTTCCCCGGATGCGCCCGTGGTGGACGCCGAGGACGCGGGAGGTGGGGGCGCAGTGCTGAGGCTGGTGGAGCGGGTGCCGCCTGCAGAGTTGGAGGACGAACTAGACGCCGTGTTCGCTGGGGAAGCAGCGGTAGGGACCCGCGTCCCGGTCGCGCCGCAACCGCCGCCCATGGTCGCACCGGTGTACTGTAAAATTAATGCCTACATTACGCTATACGTCACGTGTCCGCCAGGATCAATTTCAATATATTATGATAATTATAATCCATACTATAATATTATAAATGCGAAAGTGTGTCTGTCTGCTACGCTTCACGGCCCATCTGTTCAACCGATTTTGATGAAATTTGGTACAGGAATAGGTTGTATCCTGGGGAAGGACATAGGCTACTTTTTATCCCGGAAAATTAAAGAGTTCCCGCGGGAATCAAAAAAATCTCAATCCACGCGGACGAAGTCGCGGGAATCATCTAGTAAATAATAAATTAGATGATGCCCACGACATTTTCCGCGTGGATAGTGATTTCATTTTCCGGGTTAAAAAGTTTGCCTTCCATATCTTTCCTCGGGATGTAACTCTTTACCAAATTTCGTCAAAACTGGTTTAACCGATGGGCCGTGAAAGCATAGCAGACAGACAGACACACTTTCACATTCACAATATTACTTAGTATTTATTAATGCTCACTGGTTGCACTTTCATCATTATTTCAGTTAACCAACATTTCTAGTTCTCCTTTACATATAGGTAAAGTATACTATCATTTATCAAGGAAAGTAGTAACTATTGAGCTTTTAAAGTTCACGCGTAGTTCAATAAATCATCAAGAAATGTTAGTGGGTATTGAAAAATAGCAACTGCCAGGGTAGAGACGAGCAAAGGATCAAGTCGTTAGTTATTGAGTTGGCAGGTAATGAATAGGGACGGTAATGAATGCATGCCGATTCCGAGCACGCGCCCTTAATCGACTCGCACGCCGTACTATACGGGCAAGTCGGGCGACGCCAACAGTTTACAGTATGTATTGCACGTGGGTTCAACACGCTTACGGGCAAACAGTTACACGGGCCTAACTAGTCGACATTCTATCTGCAATGCAGGAAGTTGATAGGTACTGTGGTAATCAAGAAGTCACGTTGATTACTATGAAGAATGTAGAAGGAAACGATATACATAGGAATTCGTATTACGCAAGTACATATCGACGTAGGAAAGCATATTTGCTGTAAGTAGACATATTGCAATTGTTCACCAGAGCCAAAAAACTTTATTAATTTCGGAAAAAAATTAATAGTGTCTGACCTATCCATGATATTGCTACCATTTTTGGAACATAGGTTTATTTAACTGCCAGTCACCATTTGCAATGTGAACTTTTTATCCAAAGTTACTTTAAGTACGTGTTTGGCTAGTTACAGCAAACAGTTTTTTAAATCACATACCTTTAAAACGCTGTAACGAAGGAAGAAAAATGTACGCGTAGATGGAAATATTATATACAGGCGGTAAATATGCTGTATGCAGTAAATTTATTTATTTGGGTAGGTACTGCAATTCAAGATGTAAGATTAAATTTATAATTATGATTAGATCTAGAAATGCAGTGGGTCAGTTGGTAATGTAATGTTTGGTTGAAATAAAATTTTAAACTCTAATTATACTGCCAGAACTTCGTTTCAATAATACAATGAATTAAAAAAGTATGTTTCTCTTATATATAAGAGATAAAACAAAAAAATAAAAAAAACAAAAAAAAACTAAGGCCCTAAAACTAGTTAGGAACACAAGATGTAAATAAAAACATTGTATCCAATCAAAAAATATTTATTTAAAAGTGAAAAACAGAAACTTTTGCTGTAAATAACAAAAACTAAAACTGTAAGTTCCTTAACTTGCTGTAAGTAAACGAATGTAAAAATCACATCGCCGCAGAAATGCTGTAAGTAGCGTTAAGTTTTTAAATGGAAAGAAGTAAGTATTTGTAAAGCAAAAAATGCAGTCTTTCTTTTGCTGTACATAAGTACAAAATGTCTAAACTGACTAGATTTTGGTCTACATACAGCATTTAATCTTGCTAAAAAAAATATAAGTAGGTACGGGCGTTTTCAACGGCTTATGTAATTTTTTTTTCATCGTAGAGACACAGGACCCGGGTCATTCGATGCGGCTTTTTTTTCTGATTCTAATGGTAGTAAAGTCACTTTAGGTATTTTGTCTACTTACAGCAAATATGCTTTCCTACGTCGATATATACCTACAGAAATGCCAAAAATAATAATTTTGAAATTGGACTGTGAGCAATGGTAATAAATCTGCTCCTGTGTGAATTAAAGATTTTTTGACTGTCGAGAGATTTCTATCCCCTGCTAAGTCCTAGGCTTGACGGATTGAGTGATGAAGGTGTCGGGAAATTTGTCATAATCCTTCAAATAATATATTAGACGTACAGGTTTTAGGTCGCAAAAATACGACAAGGGCGGATATTTTTTTTTTGCGCCAACTGGCACTTCAAAACCAAGCTGATTTCTGTAATATTATAAATGTGAAAGTGATGGATGGATGTTTGTATGTATGGATGTTTGTTACTCAATCACGCGCCAACGGCTGAACGGATCTGCCTGAAATTTGGCACAGAGATAGATTATAGTCTGGAATTGCACTTTTTATCCCGGAAAATTAAAGAGTTCCCGCGGGAACCACAAAACCTCTATCCACGCTTACGAAGTCGCCGGCATCAGCTAGTGATCCTATAAATATTTATGGAAAAACAAAGCAGAAATAACAAACCGAAAAATGTAACAGTTAATTTGTAAAACGCCGATTGTCTTTAGCGCAGCATTGTCTTTTTTAAATACCTACCTACAAAATTCAGGTCAAGCCAACAGACAACAAATTTATCAAAGGAGTTTATAAAAGTCTATTTGCATTAAGAATTTTTCCGAATTGATTTCAGAAATGTTCCGCATAATACATTCAAAGAAAGAAATAGCATTTCATGTTCTAATAAAAATTCAGGCTTAGGAGCCACGATCGATCGTTAAAAGGGATAACTACGACGTATTGTGTAAGGAAATTTATTCGTACCATTAGTGTCTATAGAGGACTACAAATCTACGTGTTGTAGGTATTTGCATTAAGTTAACATATTAAATCCATAAAATGTGGTGTCGCCCGTACAACGAGGCGTGAGATCATGCGTGTAAGCAAATTCGTAGTAGCTTTGAGTACCTACTTTGAATTTACGCATTGTTCGTTTGTACCTCTTCAGTATCGGAATATTGCGAACCTGTATGATCACATCAGTGTATAGTCTTTGATGTGTTCTTTTATCAAATGTTAAACCTGTGATTAAGATGCCGGTATGTTTTCTTGTAAAATAATATCATATCTTATACAAATGTCTCTTCAATGTGTTAAAACAGCTATTAATACCTATTTCAATTTAGTTATACGTATTAAGTTTAGTTTATAGGTACCTTAAATCTGCCTTCATGATATTTCAAATACAAATAATTGTTTCTCTTTCTTTTTTATTTGATTATGTATTAAGTAGTTAGTCATAATCTTACGTCAGAAGTCGTTCCTAACTCTATGGTCATCAATGGGATCGTGAAATGAACATTTTTTCTTTCCTATTTAAATCGTGTAGGTATGAACACAGAATACATAATATTATGGAGTAGAAGCTTATTAAATTGATATCGGAGCCTCCCAAATATGCACTGGAGCCTGGGGTTGGCTATCAAGGGGGTTTTAGTCGGTAAAAATCCTACATAACCCGACTTCTCTCCTAGGATATCTTAAAACCCCCTGTAACACAAAAAAATGGAGTAGTAACCTAATGAATAACGAACTGTGAAACCACATTATGTCGTTCGCCGGCACAATTCAGTCAATTTAAGTTGTTAACTACTTGAGATTCCTGACCAGTTTTTACGTGAATCATGTACATTGTACACCCACCACACTTAGATTAACTTCTGCGTTAGTTTAGAACTTTTTTTTATCCACTACAAGTTAGCCCTTTACTGCGATGGTAAGTGACGATGCAGTCTAAGATGGTAGCGGGCTAACCTGTTAGAGGCAAGGCAGTTATATTAAACCCTATTCGGTTTCTACACGGCATCGTACCGGAACGCTAAATCGCTTGGCGGCACGTCTTTGCCGGTAGAATGGTAACTAGCCACGGCCGAAGCCTCCCACCAGGCCAGACCAGGGAAAATTCAGAAATTATAAATTCCCAAACTGACCCTGCCGGGGATCGAACCCGGGACCTCCGCACGTTAAGACAACAGCGCTCAACACTGCGCCAGGGAGGTCGTCGTTACATAAGATTACCTATGTTACTTTTGTACACTTGAACAGTTTCAGTTTTGCACTGAGTTAAAAGTTTAAACTTGAGGTAATTTACAGTTTCTTAGAATTCCAGTCGTATCCAATCTTTGTTTGATAAAAGTGATAAAATTTAATAAATTGTATTGCGTTCTGAATCGGTAGTATCCGGTATCCACAGAATGGTGGATGGTATTTTGGCAGATGTTGTGCCATTTACAAAAAAATTAAACTTGTTTTCGAATTTGCTTCAGGGCATAAGCTTATAATTTCTCAATGACGTTATTTGTTTGTTAGTATATTTATAATAAATATGATGTCATTTCGTACCTTCGACTCGACAGGCTTTGGTAAACCGGGGGGAGTGTCATGCCTGATGAGAACCAATCATTACTTCGTAAACGCGTCGCAAACTTTTGACAGGTCGCATTCAAAGAATATTGGTAGGTACGAGAGTCGGTACGCGGAGGTTCTCAGAAATATTCTTTAATTTATTTCGCCTCGGCTTATGAGGACAAGTCTTCGAAAAATATTTAAGGAAAAAATATGCTTTTTTAAACTAACTTTTGGAATTCATTTACAGGTAATCTTATTTCATTCGAAAATAAAACGGCTGCTAAAAATAAACTTTTGTTCAAACGCAAGTCTATTACGATTACGTTTAGGCCTCGTGCAATGTTATCTACACTTACAGACAGCAAAAAGAAATCCATATCTATATATATAAAAATGAAACCCGTTTTCCTTGGTCACGGCATCACGCGTGGCTTTAATGGCTGGACCGATTTCACTAATTCTTTTATTGTTGTATTTGTTATTATTAGGAGAAGGTTCTTACGGAAAAAAATATTAAGAAAATCTCTCAGAAATATTGAAAAATATACATTTAATTTTGCATACTAAGGCGGTACGAAGTTCGCCGGGTCAGCTAGTAATATTATAAAATATAAATGCGAAAGTGTGTCTGTCTGCTAAGCTTTCACTCGCGGCGTGAAATTCACGCCCCATTTGTTCCAACGATTTTGATAGAATTTGGTACAGGTATAGGTTGTGTCCCGACTCCCGAAAAAGGACATAAATAGCAAGAAAATAACTTTTTATTAAAATTTTACAGAAAATGCATCAGTATTTAAATTTAAATGAAGTTTTCATTTAAATTCATATTCATGCCCGTACAAAAGCTAATTGAATAACCAAGAGCTGTCTGCTTGTCTACCTATAAGTATAAGAATGGAAATTGAAAATCTATTTGAATACTGATCTCTGATTTTTGCACCACCTCCCTTCATCTTCTTTTTCATTTTCTCCCTAACGTTCAGGTTGTCTGGAAGAGATCGCTGCTTAGCGATAAGACCGGCTTATTGTACCTACTTATTGTTGTTATATATAGTTTAAATTTAATTTTTTTCGTCAGAATTAAACTTTGGAGTTGTCACGGATTGCATGTATCTGTCACCGTAAGATTGTAAAAACGATTGTAATAACACACATATGATCTCGAATTGTCCGTCGTGAGTTTCTGCAGCATCCTCCAATATGCTGATGACATTGCTTTGTACATTTCATCGAACTCCATGGATAATATTTCAAGTCGTCTCAACTCTGCTTTGCACTATCTAGGTCAGTGGTTATCCGATCATGGTCTCTCTCTTTCTATCGATAAGTGCAAGGCCGTCATTTTCTCGAAAAAAAGAATTATCCCTGACCTCAATATTGCCTACAATGATCAACACATTTCCCTTGAAACCAAAGCTAAATTTTTAGGTGTTGTTTTAGACTCCAGACTCAATGGCGTAGCTCATGCTCAACATGTTAGCCGAAAGTGTGAAAGTGGTATTAACATCCTCCGTGCGTTATCAGGGGTATGGTGGGGATCTCATCCATACTCCCAAAAACTTCTATACAATGCCATAGTCCGCAGCCATCTGGACTATGGTTTATTTGCTCTAGATCCCATCAATAAAACGGCTACAGAAAAATTGAACAAAATTCAGTATAAAAGTTTAAGAATTATACTTGGCGCCATGAAGTCTTCCCCCACAAATACATTGCAAGTGGAATGTGTTGATCCCCCAATCCAAATTAGAAGTCAGTATTTATGTGACCGTTTTGTCTGCAAAGTCCTACAGCTTTCCTCACACCCACTACTGGACAGCCTTCGACGGCTGAGTTCTGTTATCAGAGCCAATCAAGACAAATCCTTTCTCTTAAAAAGTTTCCTTAAATTTACATCCCTCCCACACCCAATTAATTCTTCCCCCAGACTACCCCTGTTTTCTACCCCTTATAAAAGTTTGATTTGTAAACCCCCAATTGTTAATCTTGGTATTCACAAAGGTTCAACCGAGGCTAACCAAAAATTTATTGAAATTATCCAAAACGACTGGCCCGATTTCCTTACAATATACACTGATGCCTCAAAACTATCTCAGAATGGCTGTGTTGGAGTAGCATGCTGGATTCCAAAATTCAAAATTAGTATACAATTCAAGTGTCCCCCAGAATCTTCAGTATTCACAGGAGAGTCTATTGGCATATTAGAAGCAATCCTTTTCGTTGAAGCCCATAATATTAGACAAACTTTAATACTGACTGACTCCCTAAGCTGCTTACAAGCTCTTAAGGGTAATCCTTTCCGTAGTAAGGAGAGAGTCTCTGTTGTGTTCAGGATCCGGGAGGTGCTATATTCTTGTCTGCAGAAAGGTCTAAACGTTATACTGGCTTGGATTCCGGGTCACTCTGGTATTAGTGGCAATGAGACTGCCGACGCTTGCGCCAAACTTGCAGTGGAAATGGGTACTATGACCCATTATACTAACCACCCACAAGACCTCCGTTCCCTAGCAAAATTGGACTTGGAGAGCTCTTGGAACTCATTATACACTGAATCGATTTTGATCAAGGGTAAGCACTATGCTTCCATACAACCCAATATCCCCCGACGACCTTGGTTCTTCTTTCATAAAAAATCGGTTCGCTGGGTCACCTCTACTATCAGTCGTCTTCGAATTGGTCACACCTGCACCCCCGTACACTTGGCAAAATTAAGAGTGCGTGACAGCTCCCTGTGTGAGTGTGGTCTGGACGAGGGATCAGTTTCTCACATTTTCTTCTCCTGTCCTAAACTTCCCTATAAATTATATGATGTTCTTCCCCCTAAAATTCCCCGCCCCTTAAATGTTGAGTGTGTCCTAATGTTAGCTTTTAGTCCTTATGTTAAGTATCTTTGTAAATATTTTAAAATTAACAAACTTAAACTGTAATACCTATAGTAGTTTCCGATTATTTTTATATTTATTTGTGTTTGTCTCTATATAGTTTATTATTATTTAGTGTAGTTTACTAACATATATATAAATATGCCTTCTATTACAGAACATTTTCTATAATTTTGGCACTCTGTAACCGGCCAATCTCCTTCGTGCCTCCCTCAAGTTACTCGACATTGGCAAAGTGCACTGTGCTGTTTTGGCACTACTGAAAGCCAAAAACCAAGAAAAGAAGAAGAAAGATTGTAATAACGTTTTTATCTTGATAGATTATAAACTGTCGACAGATTGTGAACCGTATCATACTGCTTACAATTTAACGCGTTATTTTTCGGTAAATTGTAATATATTAGGTATATTAACCCGATAGAACCTAAGTGCCTGCGGCCGGGCACTACCTGAATATTCATGTCAAACCCTAACCTAACCTATAGTTCGCGCGCGAGTTGAATGCAGAGTAAATGTATGGTGACACTTACATTTACTCTGCATTCAACTCGCGCGCGAACTGTACGAGAAAGAGACAAGAAAACGTAAAAACAATAAATATTTCATAAATTAATACTCAGAACATTGAACGGTTCACAATCTTTCGACAGTTTATAATTTCGCGAGATAGAAACCGTTAGATTATAATCTAACGGATTTTACAATCTTACGGTGACATATCCACCACCACTATAGCCCATTAACGTCCCACTGCTGGGACACAATCTCATGTAATCTCCACACAGGTCTCTCTCCTATGAGAGTGGAGGCCTGTGTGGGGATTGTATGTAAACTTAGGCTGAATACCTAATAGCATCGTAGAGTACATTTTCAGTTGTATTTTATTTAGTACATTGTAGGCTTTAAACAGTTTAAACCTAATTAATTGGACATTCCACTCAAAATTCTATACTGATTCCATTCTTATTTCAACCAGTAAAAATATTTCTATAAACAGATTTTTGATCCTAAAGATTAAAGTTGCAGGTAACGTTACTCTACACTCTACAGAGATAAAATTCCCTGAACGGGCCTTTTCGGCGTTTCAAGTAGGTAACTCGCGACTTGTTGACACGCCTTTGAAAACAGGTGAAAATTTGAGAGTCGTTGTCGCAAACGTAGTGTATTGTTGAGTGCAGGGCGTCAGGATAGCTAGGGCTTGCAGCTAGATGAGGGTTAGCTGGAGGGCCCTTGCCGCTTCACAAGGACATTATCGCAGTTTATGTAGGGAGAATACAGGCAAAATGTAAATTAATTTGCAGCGCAAGTGAGTTTGTTTATTAAAATTGTACTCAAGTGAGTTCGTTGTGTTGTTAAAGTTCAGAAATCTGAATTAATATGATTGGTCCCCATCGTTTGGAATATTTCCTACGTGTCTATTAGAATTTGTATCAATGGTTAGACGAAAAAAAAAATTTTTCAACACACTTGCTCATAAAGTGGCTCTAATTTCACCGCAATTGGGCACATAATGACCCCTATAATCAAACTGTGACTTTTTCATTGCTATTATTCACAAGTGAGTTATAGAGTTTTTTTTTATTGGTTGTTGCTTTGTTTTCAAAAAAGTTTCGATACTAAAAAGGTCGTGTTCAATAGTAGGTACAAATAAAATAATGTACCTTTTGCTTGCTCATTTCATGCAACTTCGTATTTAAATTATAGTTAATTTTAACTTGTAAGTACGTGTTTAATAAATAAAACTTTCACTCAAATATAACTTTTGTTTTTTCTGTAATAAAGAAAACTTGAAATGCCCCATTTTGTAATGGCTAAAACGCTATTCGCGAAAAGCAAAAAAAAAGAAACCTCATTCTTTTAGTCTATGGCCGATCGCCATTGTAAGATGCGCGCGCATAGGAAAACTGATTAATTATTCCCGCCATTGCGAAAAATTTTTCACAACTCGTTTTCACTGTTGAAATTACAGTTATTTAGTAATTAAAATGTCAACAAGTACTAATTATGAAGAAAATTGTACACCGCCCGATATAAGATGTGAAGCCCTTATGGAAAGTTTACTACCTGAAAACTCCAAGGAAAAATATCTATTAGCGTACAAAAATTTCATACAATGGCAAAACAACAAGAATACGCAGTCTTTTTCAGAAAATGTGTTCATGGCGTACTTTAAAGAATTATCTTCTAAGTACAAATCTCTAATACAAAGCTCTTTGTGGTGTATATACTCCATGTTAAAAAGTACAGTCCGAACAAAGAATGGAGTGGACTTAAAAACATACTCTAATTTATCAGCTTATCTAAAGAGACTATCCGATGGATTTAGAAGCAAGAAATCAAAGGTTTTATCGTCTGACGATATTGAAAAATTTTTAAAAGATGCTCCAGATAACCAATATCTGGCTACAAAGGTTATTTAAAATAATTTTAAATATCTACGCGACTTCAGCCTGTGTTGTGTGTTGAACTTAATTATTGTCTCTTTTTTTCCAGGTTGCTTTGATATTTGGTGTAACTGGTGCTTGTAGGATACAAGAATTAACAAATATAACTCTAAAAGACGTAGAGAACCATGGCCAGATGCTTTTAGTGAAGATACCTATCACGAAAAATAAAATACCGAGGTCGTTCACTATACACGGTCCATTCTATGAAATTGTTAAGAAGTATGAAAGTTTGCGTTCACCAAAAGCAAAAAATGACCGTTTCTTTCTAAATTACCAGAATGGTAAATGTACCTGTCAGCCTATAGGTATAAACAAATTTGGTTCTATGCCTAAAGAAATCGCTAAGTTTTTAGGTTTAGCAGATGCTGAGAGCTACACTGGACATAGTTTCAGAAGAACTTCAGCTACTTTGCTGGCTAATTCAGGAGCTGATATAATGACCTTGAAGCGTCATGGTGGGTGGCGATCTAGCAATGTAGCAAAATCATACGTAGAAGATTCCATACTAAACAAGAAGGAAATTTGTGCAAAAATCACAAAAAGAATTAGACTTGATTCTGAGGCGCGTCCTACTGGCGAAACACCAAGTACATCCAATGATTGGATTTCACCTACCTACACAAATAATGAACCATCTCAAATAACAATAGAACATGAAAGTATTTCAGTAAATAATCTATCTGATGGGACCGCTATGCCATCAAAAACAGTTAATTATAATTTTACTAACTGCACATTTACTAATTGTTTCTCTAAATAAACTTTTTATCTACTAAATAAAACTATTTATTAGTATTATTTTCTTCACAAGTGTGTTGAAAAACGTCGTATGATACACGTGTGTATTGATGATTACCGTCCTCGGCTATCTTAAGACCCTCACCTGACGGCTCGGGTCTCAATGGCGCCTCAGTGGTAATCACCAACATTACTCACTTGTACCATAATGTACTATTACTTAACATGTTATAAGACACTCTTATGTAAAAATAATCTCGTCAAGGTCTATTTGGACTTTGGAGTCATAAGTAAAGTTTTAGTAGTTACCTACCTTTGAAAGCAGGGGTATAGTTGTCACCAATGTAGTGAAATGTGAATGTTGAGTGTAGGGCGTTAGGAAAGCTAGGGCTTACAGCTAGACGAGGGTTAACTGGAGTGTCCTTCTCACTTTACAAGAGCATTATCGCAGTTTGCACAGGGAGAGTGCCAGATATTAAGTGCAGTTATTTTCAAAGTGACCTTGTTTAGAGGGCTGCATTTCTATTTTCATTTTAACACCTGTTGTAAGTTGTAACGGTATCAAACATAGGTATATATTTGGAATATAAAAGTGTGGTAACGAAATGGTGGTAAAAGTTTTAATTAAATCGTAAATCGTAACTTTAAGCTCACATCCGCGAATAATATTACTTATCACTATAGCATCGTTTCTTACACCCATTCTTATAATAAGTACATTAAAATACATATTATTATTACCCCTACCCGCGTAATTTTGTTTTCTAATCCCTCCCTGATTGGGAACTTTTGTTTTCCCGCGGTAAATTAGTTTATGTCACTTTTCAGGTCTTTTCGTATAGTATAGTACATTATCTTCCAAATAATCACGTTCGATTTGTTCTGTTGCGTTGCAGCAAACCAACAAACAAACACACCTTCGTATATATAATACATGCTAGTTAGGATTTTCAAATATCAAAATCCGTTTTTCTAATCCATACTAAACAGTAAGTAGATATATTTAAAAATCTTGAGTAGTCACCTAAAAAAACCTAATAGACCCTTGTGAATACTTATGTAATAACTTAATAATCTTACTACAGATGATCGACGTTAGATAAATAAAAAAATTATGTTAAGCGTGAGTCCTTTGCTTTAAAGCAACGCATTTTATCACAACTAAAAATACAATGTATGGACAACAACATGATTATATTGTAATAATCACATGACCGGTCGCTATCGTGCCATGTAAATGTTAATTTATCTCTATAATAATGAGCTGAACATCCAATGATGACTTCCCATGGATAAGCCTTATCCACGTTCCAATCATGCACATTCATTACGCACACATCGACAGCTCTGGTGATGACGTCGTGTGGTCGCACACACGCTGAAGATTTGATGACGTCACGTACAAGGGTGGAAGGGGGAGTAGAGGGGGCGAACGGCACTCAACAGTTGGTCCCGGCTCGATAGCGCAGCGCGTGCGTGCTACGGGCAACGTCACATGGCCGCCACCAGTGTGACCAAATATATTTTTCTTACAAGACTTCTTCATATTAGTCTATGGATATTTAGGTAAAAGACGATTTGGCACAGAGATAGATTATAGTCTGTTATAACACATAAGCTACTTTTTATCCCGGAAATTTAAAGTGTTCTCGCCGGAACCAAAAAACCTCAATCCACGCGGACGAAGTCGCGGGCATCAGCTAGTAAAAACAATAAAAATAAATACATTTCACAACTGTACCAATTAATTTATTATCATTTAATAATATACTATCAAAAACATGACAGCTCTGCATGATTGTACGCGTAAAACGTAATATGCAATACAATGCTCTACGGCGTACTCGTAATACGCTCGCATAATAATTTTACGCTTACGATCAATTCGGAGAGAGAGAGAGAGATAGAGCAAAATATAACGGGACAGTCCAAGATACATGAAATAAGTGGCAAACTCACACAGCCGTCACGCAAACCGCGATGCATTATACCCATCCGTATCTGTACTCAAAATGACCATTTCGTTTCTATTTAATTAGGAGAACGGAATGGGAGCGAACCAGCTGCTGCTCCTCAACGAGATGCATGAAATTTTCGAATAAATATGAGACTTTGTCTGCGATTCGTGAGGAGCTTGATGAAATGAAACAAAAATCCCATTCAATCTATTTAAATTGAGCGCTCCATTTGTTTTATCGTCCATTCAATCTCGGTATCGGTAAATCTATTCAGTGTTGACTACCTCGGGAGTTAAGCCTCGTATATTTTTTCCACTTTCATTTTTAGACGTAGGTACTTTTTTGTAATAAGCTCAATTATTATGAGAATGTCTAATGTATGATTATGAGGCCAAATCTGTTGTATACCATCTCCAAATTAAACTATATATGTATACTATATTATACTCGCTGCGGAAGAACTAGATTTAGAGCTGTCATTTTAGTTTAATTAAGAGATTGTGTTAAACGGAATTGGCCACATTATTGTGACATTGTAATGGCTGCAAATAAATCTACTTCAGATTAAAATAACTGTGATTTCTATTGTTTTTATTTTATGAAAGTGGAAAGAAGTTTACCGAAATAGAAGTGACAAAATTATAATGTTAAAAGAATAGGCTTGAAACTTTATTCATTTCCGACACACGATATACGAGTAAAATGGAAACCACTCAAAAAATCATACATCAGTGATCTCCCAAATTTAAATATCGGCAGCTGGTAGAGCCTACGTCACTCTGCCATTATCATAATTTAACAAAAAACACTTGCCCTCCGTACAAAAAACCCCTTTTTTAGTGCGATCTGACCCGACCCGCGATCCACAATATTGAACAAGGTTTGAGAAGGCTGTTGGCTTTTCATATACTTACAATACAATATGTATACCTAACGACATTTTTGTAAGGGAATATTATAATAGGGTAGAAGGACGATTGTTGTCACTAAAAAAAGCTCTCTATTTTTTTATGTATTAATTGTATTTTGTAAAATTGGAACAGAGATTTTCTTATTTACAAAATAAATGTAACTGTTCTGAATCTAGTATTAATGATGTGAAAGTGCGTTTGTTTGTTGGTTTGAGTTGAAACAGAGCTACGGGTTGATCTGATTTTTTGTACAGGCATAGCTGAAGAGCTGGAGAATGACTTACGCTACTTTTTATCCCGTAAAAACAGTTCCCATGTGATTTAAAAAAAACGTAAATCCACGCGGACGAAGTCGGGGGCATCAGCTAGTTTATAATATGTTTATAGACGCTTAGTACACAACATCTTTATGGTATACAGGCAAATTTTAAATTCCACCCGTTTCTAAATTAGTAACACAAGTCACAACAGAATATTAAAAGAATAATTTACTAAAGAATATTATAAATGTACATAATAATTATGTCGTTAACAAAATATATTGTGACTTCACTACTCACGTCGTTTACGAGTATTTTAAAATATAAACGCTTTAAATACAAAAGCTTTTCTATTTGCTTACCTACTCTTTTCTATTCCATTCCATTTTATAAGGTAGCTAGCAAGGTTCTCACACCAACCAACCTAAACCCACCTTCCATTATTCTGTACAAATTCTTCATGCTTGGTATACTGATATTATAGGAACCATATTCTGATATATGTTTTCGTATAGCAAGTTAGTTCCATCTATTTCACAGCTACAACCCCTAACTTTCAACGCGAAGCGAACTAAAAACAAATAAGTTGGCAAATTGGCGTCACTCTACAGTCACATTAAATTTAGTGTAAAATTCTCCCACAAAACATTAAGCGAGGAATGTTTCGTGAGTTGTCTCTCTCGAGGGGCTAGGGTCCTTCACCTTCCGCTATAGCGGAAATAAATCTAATTCTTTGGATGACAGATATCAGCAAGCCTTGTTTATTTATACTTTCACCCGCGGTTGGAGGGTCGCACATATGGGACGTTCTTGCTTCCCTCATTGTACTAAAATAAACTATTATCTCCACTAAGCCAATAAACGCATGCGAGCTTGTTACTGTATCACTTCCTGGTCGAAAAATAGTTTTACGAAAGCTCCGTAGTGTGAAGATAAAATGAATAAGTACATAGCAATGCGGCCAATAACACATTTTGCTGTAGATAAGATTTAAAATGTCCTCTGAAGAATCTAATAAGAATAAGTTATTTTGTATGCACTATGTGTGGTAAGTACTTTGCTGTACTGAGCGCAATATTACACATATTTGTAAAATCAGCTTCTAATAATTTAGTTACCTTCGCCTTTACCTACTTAATATAAAAAGTGAATCCTTCAAAACGGTCCCGGGAATAAAGGTAATTTCATTCAGAAAAATTTGGAGAGCGTGTCGAATTAATTTAAATATATCAGCATATTCCTCGTGGATACGGCGTGCGTGAAAATGAGCTGAGGAGGGTTAAGTGTGTGGGCCTTGGGTGTTAGACAATTCCAGCGGATGACGAGGAAATAAATGATTGGTCGGATGTGATGTGAACAGCTAATGCATTATTACGACGTTGATCTGTGAGACTGTAATATTCCTATTGAATTCTTTCACAACTTGGCGTTTCCCAGATATTCAGCCTCAAGGCTAGATTTGCACTAGGTAATAGAGATGATTCCTGTATCAAAAATAAATTATTTCTAACTGATTATTAAATAGAGGGTCTTCCAAAAGATCTAAAATTCACATCCTCGATTAGTTTTAAATTTGATAACCATTTTAAAATATAGATTAAAGTAAAAAAGTGCGTTGAAATTTTATGACGTCAAAACTGTGAATTTCATAATATAACTTCCATACTAAAAGTGCGTTTTTAAGTTTGTTAAAGAGTTGCTGATTTGATTAAGTTGTCATCATCCCTATTCAGTTTTTATTTAATTACAAGTTTGCTCTTTGTGTACTGGTGTAAGTGATGGAGTTAAAGATGGATTATTGTACCTATTATAGATATTATTCTAACCTGAAAAATGTACTTTTTCTTTAACTTTTAATTATTGGAGAGAGTCAAAGGAACTGAAAGATTCCTTTGACTCTCTCCAATATATTGAATATTATAGCAAATGTTGTCTCAATGTGTAATAGTAATTGTCTCAATAGTAATTCTAGAATGTAAGCGAACGATTCAAGCGAATCAGAATCATTATGGTTGATCAGTTGATTGGTTGATCTATTTCTCCCGGCATCTATTCTCTCCTGAACACGGAATAAAATTGACAGCCTATTCATTACCAAAACAAGGATTTAAATGATCTCCAATATTTTTCCTTTACTTAAATATATTATGTAGTTTTAATATATTATCATGGAATAGAATGCAGTCAAAATACATTGTCACAACTCACTATCTAATGTTGAGTTGTACCATCTGTTTCATACTCCTCGGGTCCACCTAATGCTCATCTTATTGTGGATGTGAGTGAATGGCACCCGTATCGCATTTTACTACGAAAAAAACACCGATCCCTTTCACGAAAAAAGTGCCCTCCATTTAAGGCTGCCACGTTCGGAAGAGGGCGCGATGTATCTAACAAGCAAGGATATCAAGTTGCAAGTTGTGACAGTTGACATATAGCAGTCATTAATCAACTAGTCACAGATAGTCAGCCACTTTTTAAACTGTCCGTCCCAATCAGTATCGTATGCTCTTAAAAGTTTTAAAGTAATTGATGTTTTACCGATTTATCAACCAAATATGTAAAAGTGAGAGAATAATACCATGACTTGAAGGGAGATTAAGTACAGTTGTCCAGTCCAGATCCTGTAGCACCTAAAGTGGCCATCGATTTAAATACCTACTTACGAAACAAATAATATGGGAATGCAATTTCCAAGCTATTTTCTGTCAAAAATCTCCAATGAAAGAAACTTACGGATCGCGAATGATTTATGGGTGCACGGTAAATAAACCACAGCCTAGAAAAAATGTTGGCCCACATCCCATCGACGAATGTACGACAATCCTAAGTGTAGTGAGGCGATTACGCCAACTTCCAACTCCGGGCTGACACTGAGAATTTCTTAATTGAAAAAACCAATACCTAACAATTTTTTATGCCCGACCGGGAATCGAACCCAGGACCTCGTGATCCGCAGTCGACTATGCTAACCGCTAGACCAACGAGGCAGTCAACCTGGATTACTAATTATTAGTTAAATATAGATTTTTTCATGGTTCTCTCATTGTGTCGTACCTATTCCAGATTCCTTATATCCGTCGCGTTATCATCCCTCGGTTTTTGACTTCATATAAAGAATCAAGCACCTTGTCAAGATGGCATCGAAAATATTACCACAATAACATTGGGATAATAATGCGGTGGGTTCCCATGGTTCCCACGTCCTACCGCATACGAATCGACTAAGAGTATTTAAACTCTTTACTTTACTTTAAACTCGTTGGAGGAGTAATCCTAAGAATCCTAGTGTTTAGCTTCATTTCTATTTCCGATATGGCCCTTCCAAGTGAGCCGTTACCGGTTCAGTTACAAAAACTAGGTTAAGTAATCGGGCAGTGATACTTGTTTGAAAAGGAATTATTGTTTCAAAGAACGACGTGTACAGGCATTGATTGGAATTGATTAGAAGAACCTTAGTATGTATAACGCTACCTACGCTGTCCTACTGACTACTTTGCATTTTTCATCGATGTGCTCTAAATACCTACAGTTGGTTCAATTTAATATACCTAACATACGATATATAAATAGTTATCGGGAATTTTATCGATACATTTCACATAAACTGGTGATTAGGTACATCTGCTTCCGAAACCACAATATATTATTAGGTTTAATAATACTTTTCCTATGTTAGTTAATCTACTTTATCCGGAAGAAGCTTATTATAATTTAAAATCATGTTACTAAAAATAGGAAGCCCGAACGTTTAAGAAACAGTTTGAAAATGTTTACTTAGAAGCTCTTCACGCTGCTTAGCTCTAAAATGAACTGACGAACACAAAAACTAAATAAAACAAACAACTAAAATTGATTGCCAAGCTAAGCCTTCTTCGGTTTATAATTTTACGACCGACTAGGATCGACGAAGTTTTCTATGACTAATTTTATTGCTCAACCACATGGTTGAAAAGAAATTATAATTCAATGACTACAAGTATATTTTTTGTAGCATATTTTATGACGAATTCACTTGCAAACATAATCAGTCAAAGATTTTATTTTCAGTATACAAGTATAGAAGAAAACTAATAAATGTGTGAATTAAGGATACGTTCGCAAGTGATGTGTTCAATCGGATCTGTGAAAATTTAAAACTGAAACTCACACTAATTAATTATTTTCTCATTGATGTTAGAACAGTAGCAATGATCGATTATTGAACTTTCAATCTAACCCATTAATAGCTATTTATGCAACTGTATCGTAATGAGGGTCATTTTAATTCGAGTGCTGTTTTTTGATACGAGGCTTGCCGAGTATCAAAATAGGATAGTACGAGAATTAAAATGACTAATTACGTACAGTTGCATACAAGATTTTATCTACGACAAGGACGTCTTTATAATTTTTTACTTTGTAAATTAATAAAAAAGTCAAATCAATTGACTGGTTGGGAAAGTGCCAGAACCCAGAGCCGCTAAGCTATAGGTATCCTATTTATGAAGATAACCATATCGATACAGCTACGACTCATAACGATACAGCTCCCATACAACGAACTGTATCGTTATGAGAAGCAAATACGAAAGAGGGTTCAATTCGATATAGTTGTCAAATTCGAAATTGGAACTTTTCGATGCTGGAGTAGATAAAATAATAATTTAAACAGCTACCTAAAATGTGTTTAGTGGTTTTTATTCACACAGTTTAACATTACGAGTTGTTGAAATAACTAGCAGTTTTTATAGCTGAATAATAACTAGATATCTGTGAAAATGAACAGCAGCAGAACAGAAAATGGTCTGCGTATTAATTAAGTTCTTTAAGTGTACAACGCACACTGGCCATAGTCGAGGTGCCTTGAGGTGTTTTTGATTACACCGCTAACTAGGCATATTCTGAAATGCTATCACAAAAGGCATCTATTTACTTTGGCTTACCGGCGGCGGGCGGTGCGCCCAAGTCTGGCGCGCGTTCTCCATGTTTTGATTTCAGTATACCAATCTCAACGGTAAATTAAAGTACATAAAGTTGATTTTGGTATTACATTGGCCTTTAGGAGTTTAGCATAGTTTTAACAAGTTTTATAATGTTATAATTGGCACGTGCAGAATGTAGAAGCTTTTAGATTTTTGAAGGATCTAGGAAGATCAAACTAGTACATCAAACGTTAATACACAAGTGCCGGTTTAAAAAAAACAAGAGCTAAGGCCCGAGGAAATGTAAAGCCGTCCACATCCTTAAAATAAAACACAAAGCAACTTCCGGATAAAGTAGCTTAGCACGGAACTGTAAGAAAAGAGTTCAGTAACGCGGCCATGAGATAAATCCTGAAGGAGACGGTTCGTAATAAAACACGTACGACGCGGGGCGCTACATTTTATTTCTGAAAGCGATAAGGACGCGAGAAATTCCTTTTACGAGATTCTTGCGGAGGGGAGGTAGGGGTACACGGCCCGTGCGACATCTGGTTTATGTCGACGTTAGTTCGTAAACTCAGAGAGGGCGGGCGCCTGTCGACCCCGTCTCGATGCTCCAAACGTTCGATGCACCGTGACAATGATCAATGTACTGTAATTACTCACCACAGATATATTATGCTAACGAAAGCTCCGTGTATTTTAATCACACGTGATGCACGGTCCCTTCTGTCCGACCTTGTGTCTCGTTATTTATCTGTTTACGCTTTATTTATTAGTGCCTACGCCAGATGAGATGCGCACGTGTCAAGATGGTCTTGGTAATTTGCTTGTAGCCAAATGAGAGCAATAATCTCAAATCAGTATACGTTGAGTGATGTGTGTAAGTAATTGGCAGCTGATCATATTTTCCTGAATGTTTTTTTAAAAAGGTTTATCAAGAGTTTGCATGCAATTTTAATGTTATTATAATTAACATGCATATTCTCAATCTCGAAATACCTTTTACAAGGAAGTATTAAAATTTACGAAATCTCTTAAACTAAAATGCTAAAGCGTTATAACTTTGCGATACGAGTAAAATAGGTAAGTCTGCAGTATATTATAATAAACAACATTTTCCTCCCACGAAAAAGGTACAGAGATGTGATTCAAAGCGTAGAATCACGCTCTCTAAAAGCGTTCACGGTCCGCAGGCTACTAGCCAGCATTACCGTTTATAGGGGATCGCCCATCAGAGCCCGGTACTGAAGTAGCTAGTAATAACGCTTGTTGCCTTCCTGTTCCCACTTAACCCGAATAGGGTTGTGTATAATATGTAAACAAGGGTGTTATGAAAAAAAAACTGTTTTCATCCCATCTTTAAAAGATTTTTCGAGTTAACATGGATAACGAATCTGTCTACATATCACTTATTCATATCTTTTCGTGATGCAGAAGGCTTTACAAATTGTGGAGGCTTACCTTTTTGAAAATTGGTTTTATATAACCAGGCAACCCATTAGATACTTACTTTTAAATTGAATTTTATGGCCTAAAGTTTGGTGCTGCTTATAATATATAATATTATTCGCACAAAAAAGTGTTTTACGATAAGGGTTAAGTAACTTGAAGCTTTTGGAAAACTTTAATTGCCTCGGTTCAACCCTTGGGTCGTAGCACGTTCTCTGCAACTTGTCCGTTGACACTAAGTGTTCCTATTTGGAGTTTATTTGCCCAAACTTGTGCATTAACAAGTTTTATGCAAATCACGATAAAGACATTGAGAGCTCCCAGAAACATTAATCATGTTATATTACAAGTTGCTATTAGTTAGTGTAGGCACGAATCACGCTAGTTGATTTTCAATGAGACGCGTGAGATTTGAAAATAAAATCATAAAAATGGTATTTTATAATTAATTTGTATTCTAAACCCAGACAGTGGACTATTGTGGCAGTGGCTTGAGCGTTTACCCGTGGCTCGTTTAATCTTGGCTTTAATTTTCTTGTAAAAATGTTGCTTTTTATCCTTAACTTCTAACTGGCATGGTCAATCCAACGGAAACAGTGGTCTGTAAATTTAACTACATAGCTTGAAAAATTGTTGCTTCAGCCTTATTTTTGTAACTGGCATGTTAGAAATAGAAATCAATCAAAACAGTACTGACTGAAATTTTAATATTGCTGAGCGGTTGCTTGAACTTGCCTGACACAATGTTACTTAAATGCTTTGTTTTTCTACATGTTATTAAAGGAATCAGCCGATACGAGTGGATTAAATTGATGTCTGTTTGCACTTGCTTATTGTCACAGTTGTTTAGCTTTATTACATTCTATTCACAACTGGTGATAGAAACCAGCCAAAACAGTACCCACTGCTTGTTGGCCACTATACTGCTTTTTCTACCTACCTTTTTATTTGTTTTATTCCACTACAAGTTAGTCCTTCACTGCAATTTCACCTGATGGTAAGGATGATGCAGTCTAAGATGGTAGTGGGCTAACCTGGTAGGGCTATGGCAATTACATTAAACCCATACTCCTAGTCGGTTTCTACAAGGCATCGTACAGGAACGCTAAATCGCTTGGCGGTACGTCTTTGCCGGTGGTATCTAGCCACGGCCAAAGCCAGACCAGACCAGAGAAAATTGAGAAATTATATCAATTCCCAAATTGACCCTGCCGGGAATCGAACCCGAGGGCTACGGCGCTCAACACTGCGACAGGGAGGTCGTCAAAATCTGATGTTTTCATATTGTCACGACTATAGGCTGCTTGATTTTTTCACTTTTACTTACTATTGGCACGTCGTGGGTGGATTCGAATATGCGATGCTGACTTCTATTTATAGCGAGATAAGCTGTCACTATATAAAAATTACAACAGTGAGATTTCATCTCTTTCCCTATATTTAGTCTTGTCTTACTCCCATAGTATAACCTACTGATCCTTGCACTGAAGATTAGGGAGGCTTACCAAGAAACATTAATCATGTTATATTGTTATTGTGTTGTGTGCTCCAGACGCGGTTCGCTAAATTGATGATATAACTTCGTGCTTAATTATGCCTTACACTAACTCAGACTAAATTAAACTACTTGTATACGCTATTGCAGTTTAGAAACGTGTTATGTAAATAACATAGACTTGAGTGCAAGTTTGAGTGAGTTAACTAAATCTTCACCGGAGCTAGCGTTAATCTGATAACTTGTGTACGGGTGGTCAAATTTAAGTATATGGAACCATTTCTTAGTTATTCTAGAGGGTAGTTTCAATGCAGTTTAGGTTTAAGTGGGCTAACCATTAACCTGGACGGAATGAGATAAAAAGATGTTGAAATCAGTAAAATGAGTTATTTTCTGATAAAGAAATTTTTCATCTCTCTCCCTAAGTAGGTATAGGTATAAGTTAAGTATTAAAGATAGTTTGGCAAAAAACAACTAGCTCATCATTGGTTAAATGGTATGTTTTTGTATGTTTTTTTCTTTTTTTAACCGACTTCAAAAACAGGAGGAGGTTCTCAATTCGTCAAAGGAACTTAAATTTTATAAGGACACGAACCCAGATAGTTATTAGGTACAGGTCTGTCTACCTTTCGAGAACCTATTTTTCTTTTTTATATTTACAGCACTAAAAAGCAAACAATAAAATTATTTTTAAATAAAAAAAAAACCGCCTTCAAGAACTAAAAAGCATTTACAAACTTTACATATTATTATTTCTACCCACTATGTAGAAGTCGGGCGAGCCTTGCGTCAACTTTGCTTATCCTTGTTATACCCGCCCGACTTCAACATAGTGGGTAGAAATAATAATAATATGTAAATATATCCAATTATTTTTTGCTTTTTAGTTTTTGAAGGCGGTTTATTTTTGTTTAATTTTTGAAGTGAAAACTTTAGCCGCGTTGAGCACTTTTTGGTAGGGGGTAAAAATGTGGAAACGCGTGACCGACATCTGTGACCGACGACCTCGCGTTGTTACGAAAACCCTATGACTTCCAATTTGTTCTAATTTAAAGTATAATAATAAATCTGTTTCTATAAGCGACTATACCCAGATATTCATTTGTAAAAAAAATTATACAATGTGTGCAAAATAGTTCATTGAAAACTGTTATGGTTTAAGTGTTATTATATTTGTATTACTTATTGTATGTTATGTATACTGTGTTTTCAAAAAAAATATAAAATAAAAATAGATAAATAAAAAATGAAGCTGTTGCAGGAAACTCATACAAATTATCGATTGCTACGCGACTTAATACTGGCATAAAATATCGCCAAATCGTACTCCGAAGCTTCAGTTTAAAGACTACATTGCTTACCAATGTGCCACGGCGGTCTTAGTTATGTCTAAAGATGTTTTTTTTTGTAATGATGTCAAATACTACGCAGTATAGCTTTAATGTAAATTAAATAACATTTTCATTTATGAAACCGTTATGTGTTTCATATGAAATATCTAATGCATAATATATTGCTGAATCGTTGCACATAATAACGCCGGACAATAGAGTTCACGTCACGCTGGGTATTCATTGTGGCTGCCTATAAACTATCATAGAGGTACTCGAATAGTTTATAAGCTATAGTATCCCGACTATGTAGTTATTAAGTAGGTCTTGGTATTTCTATAAGGGGTCATCCACAAAGTACGTCACACCAATTTCGTGATTTTTCCTTGTCACAGTTGGTCACATTTGTGAGAGACCTCACCCCCCCCTCCCTAGCGTGACGTCACATATCTTGCAAGTGTGGCGGCGTTTATGCATTTGTCAAAGGGCTCATAGGCCGGTGCGGCGCGTGACACTATACTAGTAGAGCGAGTATGAACTCCAACTCGTCAACAAAACAATTTAAATCTTACAGATACAGATAGAGTTGGAAATATTTTTAAGTTAATAGTTCTAATTTGGCATTTTAACACTTTACAGATCTATGAGATTTTGAAATGTGACGTCACGAAACTTAGGACCCCTCCCACCCCTTGTCTGTCACACATTGTCACACTTCGTCACCCTTAACGTGTGACGTACTTTATGGATGATCCCTAATCAGCAGCCGAAGCTACATAATAACATTTTTATTGTGTTAAATGATTAATACCTATTTAAATTGCTTCATAAACATTTGGTCTTTGTATAGCAGGCTGTAGCTTTGTATCATTTTTGTAGCCATGTACCATACACATTCCGTTTTTCTTCATATTTTACAACTTTTTATTTATAATCCATAATTAATTAATATTATAAATGCGAAAGTGTGTCTGTCTGTCTGTCTGCTACGCTTTCACGGCCCATCTGTTGAACCGATTTTGATGTAATTTGGTACAGGGATAGTTTGTATCCCGGGGAAGGACATAGGCTACTTTTATCCCGGAAAATTAAAGAATTCCCACGGAAATCAAAACCTTAATCCACGTGGACGAAGTCGCGGCCATCATCTAGTGTACAAATTAATTTTAAAATACCACATTCATAAAATAAACGGCGGGATAGCTGAACGTTGCAGAGTGTAAGGAGAACAAGATTTCAGCAACGGCACTGTTATATGTAGCTCAATGCGGATTTTTTTTCTGTCTGGTCCCTATCGCCCTCTAGCGGCTCCTGCCCCCTACGCACGCCTCGTAGAGACAATGTACTATAAGCTTCTGAACTTGAAGAGCTACGTAGATCATGTTTGTATTGCGCACTGGTATTTGCGCAGATTGTCTGTCCAAGCCTTTATCGTGGGAAAGTTAGGCCTGGAAGGCTGTTAAGTAAAAGCTCCGGACCTTTGCATCCGTCAAACTAGCATTTATTTAGCGTAATGTGAACGTGCAATGACTAAATGGGTGGAACTAAAAGAATGCCTAGTGATTATGTCACGTAGGCAGTTCGTAGAGCAATTAAGTATGTGTATTGCACTGCAGGTTTTCACCTTTAGTCATTAAGTATTAGAATTTTTCTCTATTTCTCACGTTAACTCGTGATTGCATATTCATTTACTAAAAGTACGTAGTAAGTATTAAAAGTAAGTAAGCAGGAAATAAGGTGTCAACGCATCATGCAGTCATGCAGGTGATGGCTTATTGAAGGATTTGAGCACTTGGTTAGTGCCTGTTTTTCTTGAGAGGTGTTCTATTTAGAGCTGTTAAGAAAGAAGAGAGTCGAGCATTAAACGCGTTAAACCATCATCAACATGAGCCACCAGGTGAAATCAAGGGCTAGCATAAGGGGAATTTCATTGGAATAAAATAAAATAAAAGTTCAGACAGGCTCAAATTTGGTATTTGACAACTAGTCAAATCAGCAACTCTTTATGACACAACAAAACGCGCTTAGTATAGGATGTTGTATTGAAATACTTACTTATGACTTCATCGAAATTCGAAGAACTTGTGGAAGATCCTCTATTTGATATTCACTGGCATCATTTCTATTATTATGTTGATTGGATAGAATCTTACTTGGTGTGGCGTGTAAGGGCTCGGCGCCGCCGCGTAGGGCTGCGGCTGCGGCGGCGGGTAGCGGCAGGGCGGCGGCGCGTAGGCCGCGGCCCACTGCTGCGTGCCGCCGCGGAACTGCGCGCCCGCGCTCGCCATGCGCGCCGCGCACGCGCCCGCGCCCGCGCTCGCGACCGTCACTGCGCCGCCTGCGCCGCTCGCTGAACGACAACCGCCGCTGCTCTGGAACCAAGGAAAACAACTAATTAGTGTCAAATGTTATTATGATCTTTGTATGCACATGTGTGTTTCCTGCCACGTATAACTTGAGTACCTTCAAGGCAAGAGTAAATTGGCATCTTCTGGGCAAGTGCGCTCCAACCTCATTGCTTTCTATATGCATGATTGCCGACAAGCGTAAGCCTATTCTGTAAGAAAAATCCATTGAGTAACACTTATGGTACTTTGTGACACTGACACTTATGGTAATAGGTTACAGGATATTTAATAGGTCATGGCAAAGAATATACTACTCTCTACCGGGTCGATGGGTAGACCCGTAGATTTCTTATATTTACTACGATAGACCACCCGTGGGTGGTTGTTCTCTACTTATAAGGTGCTAAAAACTGATTAGATATAGATTTTGATCCAGATAATCTCCGAAACATTCAGGCATCTTATAAGGGATTAACTCGAATTTTAATGTCACTTGCAGCAAAAAAAAAAGACAAGAGTAGTTAATCTTGTCTTAAACAGTGTTGGTGGTAGCTGCTATAGATTTATATTACTATTGAAGGTATCGATTAAGTTTTTTAAAAATACTGCCTATATATTCTCGAGATAACTCAACGGCCCGGGCTGTGAAGCTGAAGTGAAAATGGGCGCCGGTCAGGGCACAGTTCAAAGCACCAATAGTCCCCAAGGTGCCAAAATGGCGCCTGGCACTAAAAACCGCAATGTTAGCAAACCTGCCACTATAGGTGACTAGATGAACAGACGTATAAGTGAGTCGCAAGTCGCTAGATTCTGGTCGCGGCGCAAGACTTGTCAAGTAAGCCCACCTGTGGCAAACAACAACATAAGTTTTACAGAATACTAAATATCTGCGTCCGCGTGGATTAAAGTTTCTTTAAAATCCCTCGGGCTCGCATCTCTACCAATACCTATTTAAATATTAAGATGATTCAAAAATATGTTTTGGAAAAAAGATAAACATCTGTGTTGGTTTGAAAACGATAATTTCATTAATCAAAGCAATCCAAAAAATATGTCTCAAAATGTTCTCGCCGTTTCCAAAAATCCATTCTAACCGCACTTAGCACAGTTGGAAATCCAAATTGAATGAATAGAAACCGATGCGAAAGAGCTATCTCACGATGATCACTTGTTTACAAAAACTCTTGTCATTTTCAGACCGTAACCAGGATGCTGGAGTGAAACTAATTTAGAGCCACACTAATTTATTAAAAGTAATATTTTGTTGACCCACTTGAAAAATTGCAACTTAACTTTTTAAGAGTTAATTAGCTAGCTTACTAAATTTAATTTTCTTTTGCTTGCGTTAGGATGAAAAAATTATTATTCTTTTTTTGTCCTCTGTAAACATAAAAGTAAGTTTTAAAAGTAAATCAGTAAGACGGAAAGTAGAATTTGGCTGTTGCTTCTTAAAAATTCATTACGAAGATTTTGTCTACCCAAGGTAGATTTTTTATTGCGTATCATTTACAATTTCATCTTTTATCATTACCAATTATCTATTATTTATTACAAGTTCCGCGTACCTACCGAAGTATACAGCCTCAGACAACGTTTAAGATTTTAACATTGTTAAATGAACTTTGTATATTCATTTGCAAGGGTACGCTTTAGCAGCAAAGCCTTACGCCATCTTAAAATGTTATTTTACAAAAGCATTGCGGTAAGTAAAGTTAAATACTTAAGCCCCAAGATAGAAGCACAGTATACGTTAAGAGCAAAAAAAAATATCTTCAGAAACCGCTAAAACTTGTACCTACTAGGTTTTTAAAGGCCCTGTTAACTTCACAGATACTAAAGAAAGCACTATACCGCTGACCGTTTTGAAATCCTTGCTGTCAATAAATAAGAGTTAAGAATTAATTTACTTGGTAAATAATGTAGAGTTTTGTACAGTAGGTATGTATTATTTACCCACACTTCCGTCATATTGTAGGTATAGTGTGCATTTTTTGAGATGTATGCTCATTTTAAAGCTTATTTTAAACCTTTTGAACATAATTTTTGCTAACAAAAAATCATATTAATCTTATCTTATTATATCTAGTTAGATACTGGAATTAGATAAATTCGTAAAAGCTAATATAGAATATTTTTATAGGGTTATTTTTTCAGTGTAATGTATTTTTTTTTCCTCTGGCATTTTATTCTTGGTTCTATAATAATGTCTGTGTATGCACAGACAGGTCTGACGCTGACACATGACTAGTATAGATTGGCATCTAGGCATCTTGAACCGAAAGCCATAACGAGGCGATGCGGCGGTGTGAGACTTTCGCAACCGTCTAGGCTTTATCATCATTCATCATATTGTGTAGGCTTGTATCAACTAATTCGAAATTTACATCGCAATCTTTCAAATTCAAATTCAAATGGTTTTATTCAAATAAACTTTTACAAGTACTTTCGAATCGTCAAGTGAATCTACCACTGGTTCGGAATGCCAGTCGGCTTTACATCGAAATAGTATATAGGTACTTAGCGGTGTTAGCCTAGTTGTATAGCGCGCACACAAGTCAATCGGATAAAACGTCATTCCCCTACACGTGGACGTTTTGAGCTGTACATTTCTCAGTGTGTTTTCGCCCAAACAATTTTTTTTATCCACTACAAGTTATCTCACCTGATCGTAAGTGATGATGCAGTCTAAGATGGTAGCGGGCTAACCTGTTAGGGGTATAGCAGTTATATTAAACCCATACCCCTAATCGGTTTCTACATGGCATCGTACCGGAACGCTTCATCGCTTGGCGGCACGTCTTTGCTGGTAGGGTGGTAATTTGCCAGGGCTGAAACCTCCCACCAGACCAGACCAGAAATTATAAATACCCAAATTCACCTTGCCGGGTATCGAACCCGGGACCTCCCATGTTAAGACAACAGCGCTCAACATTGCGTTAGGGACCTCGTCAAATCTGAGCAAGACAAGCTGAGTAGACGAAAAATATGGATTTGTGCTAATACCTAGTATATAATAATATGTTGTGTTTGTTATTCCGGTCGAGTGCGTTCACAGAAAATGAGATTTATAGTGGCAATAACAATGTATAATTTCCACCCGGGCGACCCCCATCTTGGGACTTAATTATTTGAGTCACGGAATTCCAAAAACCGTCCGGGAAACCTGAGGGATCAGAGCTTTGTTATTTTTTTTCCGAGCGCCTAAATAGCGCCCTCGTTCTTTATAACAAAGTATATTTAGCGTTCCGTATGAAAGGAAAAGAACAGGAATGAGGACTGAGGTCAATTTTAGTATTTTATTAACCTGACCTAATAATTTTAACCTGAAAGATATTTTCAAATTTGGGAATTTATAATTTCTGAATTTTCCCCTGGTCTGGCCTGGTTTTCTGAGGCTTCGGTCGTGGTTAGGTACCCACGCTACCGGCAAAGACGTGACGCCAAGCAATTTAGCGTTCCGGTACGATGCTGTGTAGAAACCGAATAGGGGTATGGGTTTAATATAACACCCATGTCCCTAACAGGTTAGCCCGCTACCATTTTAGAATGCATCATCACTTACCATCAGGTGAGATCGCAGTCAACCTAGCTAGCAGCTAACCTGTAGTGGTTAAAAAAAGTGATGGTGATATTTAATTACCTGCTTACGGTATCTTAAAATTAAAAAAACTACGAGGTTTCCAAACGCGTGCTGGTCTAAGCAGAGCTCGGAACGAACTCAGCCGGATATTTAGATACTGAACACTTCAGTAGGTAACCGAAACACGCATGACTGTTTTTTCGCTAGCTCAAAAAATGGGTGAGTTGACTGTCAGACGATAAGCCGACAATCCGCTTAGAGTGCGTGGCCGTGTGGTCTAAGGAATTGGGGTAAAATATAGAGTCTCATGATTGGTTATACCTACTTACGTGTTACCTACAACGTTTCGTTTTCCCCCACGAATCGATACGAGCTTTAATCCTGAAACTTGATACTCTGATTTGCTCACGTCTTATTCAAATAAACACTACCGTAATGCATTTCGTTAAGTTAGGTAACCTTTGTTTATTTTTTGGTGACAGCAAATCTATCTACCTATCAGAAAAGTTACCGACGCGCGATGCCGGTATCCAGCGGTGTAGTTTTCCATATCCGTACTAATATTATAAGTGCGTAAGTGTTTTCGTTGGTTTATTTGTACCTACTTCAAATTTCAATAACGCCACAACAGGATCGACGTATTATTTTTGCATGGGTAAGTAATGCGTAGTGCTTATTTCATCCAAGGTAGGCCTATGAGTATAGGACTTGGGGAGTGCCCACGAGATTTTCAAAACTTAAGTCCATGAGGTCGAAGATGCGGGCATCAGAGTCTAACTAATATTTTTATGGACTGTCGTGGTTTCATAAAATCAATTCTTTGTTCGTTTGTTATGAATATTTCACCGGCTTAGAATAGTCAAAGTTCTCTACATTACCGACTTACTTTAAGGAGTAGTATCTAGATATTATGACTACTTATTATTTTCTTTTTATTATTGAGCTTTTGAAACTTCTGATTAGGTACTGTCGAGCGTACTGAGTTCAAACGGCGGTTCGGTGGAAGTTCAAAACAGCACCTTTTACTTTTTATCTACATGTCGATAGGTATCCGCCATTTGAAGGTATTCAGACTTGAATTTACTTAAGGCAACGATAACTGGATTGGAGTATTTCGCTTTTCCTCCTTCAAGTGTAACATATATAAAAGTGAATGTGTGGTGTTACTAATACGCTAACGCGGTCACGATGATTAATCCAATTATATCTAATTGTACCTACCTACCTACTCGTATTACTTTAATGAGGGTAGTACACTTTCTTGGATTATGAAATGTTAGCATAAAAACATCAAATCTATTCTTTCACCTTATAAGATCGAATATACCTACCTATGAAATAATGATTTTTTAGCAGGCAAAATAGTAAGGTGTTAAAATAAAGGAAGACGTACTATAAATTGTAACACGTAAAGCATTCAATGTATCTCATTCTGTTCAAATCAAATCAAATCAAATCATTTATTTGCCCACATTGCGTAGGTATATTGGTGTTACAATGCTATGCTATGAACTACAATCTGCCATGTATTGGCATGCAAAAATTATCTAATAATAACAAATTCTTATTCTAAACATTATTTAAATCTTATTATCAATTATATTATAATATATTTAATTATTCTACACAATATTTAGTATATCAAATTATTTTATTAAAATTTATTGTATTGTATTTAAACTGTCACTCTTATTAATGTTCTATCGTTTATTACTTAACTGTTTAAACTATTTATATATTTGTGTCTGTTAAATACTCCTTAATTGTATAATATCTTTTCTTCAGCAAAAATTCCTTAATTTTTTGTTTGAACGTTACGATATTTAGATTTCGGTCAGCCAATGATGGTGGTAGTTTATTATATAACTGAGGTGCCATATTAAAGAAACTATTACCATAAAATGATGTTGCATGCTGGGTAAAACACAGTTTATTCTTTCTGCGTTCATTATCAGAGTATCTAAACAGTTGATAATTTGTTTTAATGAATACTAGCTGTTAGTCTGTTATTAACAAGATCTCTCTCTTCGTCGTGTATCTCGTTGCTGAGGGTTGTGACTCCTTTCCATTAATCACTCTATAACGGTATAATATTTCTTGAGATGATAATAAGTAGGTACTAATAATAATTGCAATCTCTAAATTAAATTAAGAAGAATGACAGGTCAAAATCTAGTGCTTTCCGTTTCCGCATGGAGACAATGAAAGGGCTGAGTAATTAGTTATTAAATTACTTAAATTAGACCTATAATTTTAGTTTACTTAACACATTATCTAACTAATCTAACACCTAAAACTATTCTTAAAACAAAGAGAGCCTTGAATCTAGAAACGAGAAACCGACGACTTATCGAGAAACGCCATTAATTGGATAGTATGAGGAAAAACGAATAAATCCTCAGTGTAACAGAAAACGATCTTGGTATGAATAAGTTTACAAGATGAACTATCTCGGCAGTTTTTTTGTAAGATAATTCAAGGAAAGAGATGGGAAAAAATATATGTAGCTAGTGAGATAGCAAACGCGCTAGTCATCTAGCGGTAAGGAATATAGCGTTTCTCGGCGTAGATTTAGTTTTATATGTCGAGTGGGAAGATTGGCGTCGGTGGGTCGCGCCTGTGTCTCGACGACGCGCCTATGCTGCTTTTTCCAAGGACTTAGGACTTTAGGATTTGTACTGAGGATACGGGTGTCAGCCTCCGTAAAAAATGCGGGATAAAGTCGGCAAATTTAAATATAGCGATTTGCTTCCTCATCCCTAATTCGGACCGTCAGGATATGGAATGCCCTCCCGGCTTCCGATTTCCCCTCCACTTATATTAGGTACCTTCGAATTGAGAGTGAATACTGATTAGGCATCTTCTATTAAGTGCGCTCCACCTTAGGCTGCACGACCACTTGCAACTGCAAGCAAGTCTGATTGCAACAGCGCGCTAGCCCATAAATTATAAAAATAATAATTCTTACCTACCTTTATTTTAATACGACCAACCGACTAAAGCTTGTAGGTAAAAAAGATCCAAATGGTCGAAGAACATCCACATATTACCTAGATAAACTTTCAGTATATATACTTAGTACAAAACTTCGTTGAGAGTAGGATATTGAACTGCAAATTGAAGGCAAAAGCTATATGAAATAAAAGAAAGTGAAACCAATAACTCTCCAGCCGTCTAACAATATTAGTGGACACTTTAACGGCCAGTCAGTAAGAGCCAATAAAAACTGTCTCAAAGGCTACATACCTACCTACAGCGGGCCTTAAGTGCAGTCTACACTGAACCTTGAAACATTTATCCGATATCAGCGCTATCTATAGGTATACCATCTATATTCTATACTAATATTATAAATGTGAAAGTTTGGATGGATGGATGTTTGTTACTCAATCACGCCAGAACGGCTGAACAGATCTGGATGAAGTTTGGCACAGATATAGATTATAGTCTGGACTTACACATAGGCTACTTTTTATCAAGAAAAATTAAGGAGTTGAAAAAACGGGGAATTGAAAAAACTTACCACGCGCACGAAGTCGATGGTCATCAGCTCGTAATCGTAAAAACATAACTATTTACCAAGATTTTCCTCAGATATCCGCAGGTCTGGGCAAGATCTTGTTGCATTTGTGAGGTAATCATTACAAGTAGGTATGCTGATGAAGACTAATAAATAAAAAACTCACGATTTACTTACCCCATTTTATTCTGCCTGAAACGAAGAAACTTTTCGATTGTGTGCTCTGGGTTTAAATCTTAACAGTAACCAGGCTTGAATAGGCGACGACGATGCGCCGTATATAGTTAGTATCCATGACCACAGAGCCTATTAGTCTTTAAAATGCAGTACATAGAGTCGAGAATGAGAAGTAACGGGTAGCAAAGCAAGTTGCTCACCGTATCCCGTTTATTCTTGCTTGCTTTTCTTTAATCGCATGTGGCTTACTCTCAGTTATGTTCTTTTGCATGATTCTACGCTTGTAGTTGTTGCTAAGCAGACACTGGTCGCTTGATAATGTTTATCTCATAAACATGATAATGTTATCAAAGAACACGCAATGCAATCTAATGTCCTTTGATAGTGAAATGCATAGAAGTTTATCACTAATCACAATCTATG
Source organism: Erebia aethiops (assembly GCA_923060345.2). Classification (NCBI taxonomy): domain Eukaryota; kingdom Metazoa; phylum Arthropoda; class Insecta; order Lepidoptera; family Nymphalidae; genus Erebia; species Erebia aethiops. Next base: position 8,586,999 of record OV281083.1, on the reverse strand, counting down.
CAGCCATTATACAAAAATTTAAAAATTTATCGTATCATCTTTTATATCCAAATATTATAACAATTTATATCTACTTAAGCTTGTCCTGTAACAGTTTTGTTACGATTTTTTAACTTAAATACCTATCCAAAAAATTGGCAGTCAAAGGGACTGCCGATAGTTAATAGAAGTGAAAACGAATATTTAAAATAATAAAAATAAATAAAAAATAAACCTTAAAATTGAAGCATTAAAGTTTAATTACGAATGTAGTATATTTTATATTTAAGACCTTTTGTCTTCGTAACAACGCGGTGTCGGTGTCGGTGACGCGAATCCACAAGTTTATCCCCTACCAAAAAGTGCTCAACGCGGCTAAAGAAGTTTTCACTTTAAAAACTTCTAAAAATTCAAAATAATATATAACATCGTAACATACGTCTCGTAACTCGTTTCTGCACATATGTAGAAAACGTAACTAACTATCTTGGTGATCATTTAGTATGAGGTCAATTCGTGCCGTTCTGCAAATTATAAGGCGCCTAGACATTTCACTTGTGGCATTTCCACCCCCGCCCCTATTGATTACCAGTATGGCCGCAAACAAAGCTGTGATGACGAGCACAGCTGTCTTCCCCAAATTCCGAATACCGCCCACAAATTGTTGCTCCGTCAACGATGTAACTAATTTGTATTGTTTATTCCGTGTATTCAAATATTATATTTCACTAGTTGATAGGATTTCAATTCCCGTGCGAACTCTTCTGTTTCCGGGACAAAAGTAGCCCAGACTAAAAATTCCAGATCCATCTCTGTGCCAAATTTTATACAGATCCCTTCAGCCGTTCTGACGCGATTGAGTAATAAACATGCATCCATCCAACCATCCAAACTTTCGCATTTATAATATTAGTATAGAAAAATATAATTCTATGTCCATCTTCTGAATGTTCTTCTTATTATAATTTTACAACAACAACAAATTTATTTAAAAACAGATGAGGGCAATGGCCTTGAGAAGATAAAAAAACAGACAGACAGTTTTGGGTATCATAAAATAATATTACGGATGTTCAAAATAGTTTCTGATATTTCAGCTTTTCAAAACCGAAATTAATTTTAACTGAATTCTTTTTGGCTTAAACGTAGCTACTTACTCGTACTTTATTATGGCTGCTTGGTTAGTGCTCTTTAGGCATTTAACCCTTTGAAATAGATTCAATGGTTTTGAAGATTTCAGGACGGTTTAAAATGATACTCGAGTTTGAAATCTTTTTGTGATAAAGTTTCTGTTCGTTAATGGGCCACTTCAAGCCAACTCTTTGAATGGTTTTATCTCTGGTCTATTTAAATTGAGGGTTTTATCATAATTTCCGCTTTTAATTGCAAAATAGTACCTATATTTCGAGAGAAATTAGGTTTTTCAAGGACCGTAGTTTCAGTAGACTAGCAATAAACTTAACACGATCAGAGTAGCAGAAAGGCGCTTGAGAAACATAAGTAACTTTTTCGTTGTAGGAATAACTTTTGAATTGTGAAAAGCATAAGTAAAAAATTAGAGGATATATTATGCTGTACCTACCTGTCGTTAGGATTTGTCACAAAAATTGGCAGTCATAGGGACTGCCGATAGAAGTGAAAACGAATATTTAAAATAATAAAAAAAAACTAATATTTAAAAAAAAAACTAATAATATAAATATTTAAAATACTTAAAATATAAACCTTAAAACTAAGGCATTAAAGTTTAATTACTATATTTATATTTAAGACCTTTTGTCTGCGTAACAACGCGAGGTGTCGGTCACGGTGTTGGTCACGCGTTTCCACATTTTTACCCCCTACCAAAAAGTGCTCAACGCGCCTAAAGAAGTTTTCACTTCAAAAAATTGAAATATGAGAGAATCAGTATGTAATGCATGTGTGCAGCATGAATATTATTTCTGAAGTTGTTACTGTATAACTGTAACTGTTCCATCACAGCAACTAATATTATACAGACTGGTTTCCGTTCAACGTTTTCATTATACGAAAAAATATCAAAACAAAACAAAAAAGGTTGTATGCACAATTCATTATGAGGCTCTTCATGTGTAATTGTGCAAGTATCTGTTTTTATAACGAATGATACACGCGTGAACAATTAATTGATCGGTATTAACTGAGGCCCGCGACTTTCATACGATTCGAATACGTGAGCCAATTATTGCATTCAAGTGCACAGTGGGGCTTAATTGATATTTTCTTCACGCCACAACAATTTTAAAAATTCGTAATCCCGATACGCTATAAGTTATAACGGTCTCTAGTCGAGTATCATTTGCATATCGATTGTTTGGATTTATTTCAGGTGTAACGACCCCACTCACGGAAAGAGGAATCTGCTTATTTACTCTACTTTTGTTCTGTGACCCCACTGGAGTGAAAGCTACAAATAAAAGTGACGAAATCTCAACCCGGAAGCTTCAAATATTCCAAATGGGATATTTGGGACCTATAGGGTAAAACGCAAAACTGTAACACATGTGGCGTGCATACTCCTTAGACGCTGGCTGGTCATAGCTTCGAAGTCTATTTTTCAAATGTTCAAAATTCGAGGCATGCGCAGAACAACTGCGCTGTAAAATGGCTGTAAAGAAGATGGCCATTACTAATTTACTACACAAGCCAATATGATAAGCATCTAGTAGTGCTTTTACCAACTCCTCTGCTTTGTATTTTTATATACCTGATATTCATATTGTAGGTATGCAATTAAGAAACAATATATCTATTTTACCAGTGTTACACGCGTTTATTTTTTACGGAGTGTTTAACCCTAGACGAGGCTTCGAGGTGAACATATCTTCACCTCACACCTACGAAAATCATTTTTTTTAAATAGGTGTATGTTCTGAAACTTATTGTCTTTCTTAGCCGCGGCATGTAGATATGTCAGTCGGCCATTGTGACGCACTTGGTACATGACTTACGTGTACATACTTGTTGACCGAGCGAAGCGAAGGTCTCTGAGTCTACTTGGGTGAATTGGCACTTGTCCGTCCGTCCGTCCGTCCGTCCGTCCGTCCGTCCGTCCGTCTGTCAGAGCATTATAACTTCTGAATTACTGAACGCAATTACTTCAGCTTTAAATATAATATGTAAACCAATGGCCTCCCGCCGAATATGGCTTAAAAAATAATAAAAATCTTTATTTCAGGGGGGCTCTCATAGAAGCGAATGCGAAGTAAAATATTTTTTATAAAGTTACATAGGGTTGCGGTATATCATTTTAAAGATAATTAGGAATAGAGTCCAAAAATATATTTTTTTTAATTTTTCCCCCAAAATTGACGAAATGGGGGGCTTTCAAAGTGGTGATTTTCTAACGTCCAAAGATGACCTCAGAACTCTAAATTTTCTGAAAGGATGAGCCTGAAACTTGATCAATTATTTCAATTATATCCTGTACTTGAACAACAAATACTAAAATTATATAAATATTGTAAGGAAACGGAATTATTTAATTTTTAATGAGCTTCAGTATTTTTAACAGAACTTCACATTTATGTCAATAGATGGCGCCGCGAGGTCTTAGTTCGGGGCGAACCACTAGTATTATCATATTATGATTGTTTGTTGTTTGCATATACAAGTTATTGATGATTTCTGTATATTATATTACTTACCTAGGTCTATTACGTACATTATTTGCTTAAAATCTAAAATCATTAAACAAGAACTCACATACAATAGGACATATTATGGGCACACTATACATTCGCCTTTGAGAAGCGCATAGCGTGTCATGACTTTATCATTTGTGCGGCATAAAGCCTGTACGAGTGCTAGAACAGTGGGGTTATTATTCAGCAGTTTTTGCTCGAGCGGGCGGCACATTTGTATGCGATTCGCTTCGTCGGTGGCTGCCCGCGAGATTAGCGCCTGTACCCACCTACCCGCTGCGTAATTAAACAATTTCAGCTTTTGAGTTATTACGTACAGTTACCCCCATTCGCCGTCTGCGGAAATATTCGCTCAATCTACGTTTATTTTAGGTTTCATCACGGCGAGATTAAATTTTAAATTGAAACACGCACAAGCTGCTAACGGTAAAGTCGCATGCCACTAACCACATAACTGCTCTAGAGCAACGAATATGTGTTGCTCGGTAGGTAATATGGAATTTCATAATAGTGGTGCACTAACGTCCTAACTTCGGCACAGTGCAAAAATGCCTTATGTACCTACGTTGAGTTTAGCGTGAATGCGTCGCACTCTGCACTCACACAAAGCGGCGCGTGTCGGTATGTGTGTCATCTCGGCTGTAGTGGTAGCTGCGGAATGCGGCCGCGTCCTTCGGCATACGCCGCGCCGGTTCATTTGCACACAAGCACGAGACTACTATCCGAGTCCGACCAGACGCAGACAGACGTTTTATAGCTTCCCAATTTATAATTTAGATATCAACGTTTGGCTTTATAGGCTATAGCATTGGCAGAGCCGATCAGTACTCCTTTAATGTGTACGGCCCGTTGTCAGAATTGCCTTTTGTTTTCGCTTTTGTTTTGTCAACAGAAGGGTAGTTTCAAGCGGCATAATGCTGCGCTTTCTTTTGCGACATGAGTTTTTAGATGTTATCAATGTCGTGGTAAAAAGCAGCTACTTTCTCTAGAAAAATTTGACTTGAATTTACTTAAATTGACCTTTTCAAAATGAGTTACTTTTATTAATTTTCAGTAGGTAGGTATGATAACTTGGTGCCTTTAAATAATATAATCTACTGCACGCATTATTGTATTGAGCATCAAAACATCAAAGCCCTGTTTGATCAAACTCGGGGCTAGGGTCAGTAACTTTGCAATCTCGCGCAGACTTCATAAGAAACGTCTGTCATTCGTGATCTCTGCTACGAGAGAAATGCAACGCATTTGCATACAAAATTCATTGCGGTTTTAGAGGGAGATTTATTAAGCGACCGTGTTAGGAACGCAGCAATGTCTTCCTAAGCTACCTATATCGGGAACGCGACTGACTTTCAAGCAAATATGAATGTTACGCCTTTTACTTGCGTCTAAAGGTCATTGTGCGTCTATAAAACTACTTCGCCTGAGCTTAAAGCTCGACTTAAATTATTATGTGCACGTTTAGGGTGCGTTGTAACTTGTGTTGCAGCAGTTTACAGTTTTTGCTTCAATGAACTAACTACCTACTGATTACAATGTTTTACAATATTGTAAATTGCTGGACAAGCATATTATTTTGTGCTTGTCCAGCAATTTACGAGCAATTTTCTCATTGTGAAAGGAGACCTGTGCTTAGAAGTAACTAGTGAGCCAGCGATGAGTTGATATTGATGAGAGCTAGACCCATAGTGTTGTAGATTTAGATGATACGATGATGCGATGTTCTTAATGGCGTAGGTTTGCCTGTGATAGCTACTGCAGCGAAATATCACTATTTGTGTCGTCACTAGCTTGCAAAGATTATGCATGGTCTTTCTCGCTGATCATTTTGCGCACCAAAGTGTAGCCAAAAATATACATTCAATGCAGACTCTCGTCATTTAAGGCGTTTCTTATTTTTTTTTCTGTATTTCCTGGCATCATTCCCGTTTTTGCAACACAATAGCTACATTGTGCGCCAATAACTTTTTTTACATATGACGTCTGGCGATGGATGATACATTACACGAACAATGTAGCGCATTACTGCTGTTTAGTGCACGTATGTATAAGAGCTATAGGTACACGCTGCATGCTGGAGCCTACGCTATTACGGTCATTACAATGCTTCTTGTAAACTATAAGGTCATTTATAAGAGAGGGTTGTATGGACAGTAGCTCTGTTGTACCAACATACTCATAACGTGGTCATAGCAAAGTATTGATTTTGGCAACTATGAGCCAAAATTGGCAGTTTATCTGCAGCTGTATATTAGGTCAGTAAAATATGAAGTCTAAGGGATGTTGTTCTTTTAAAAGCAATTCATAAGGATTATGGCAAGGTCTAGACTCTCGATAATGGTATAATCCTTTGACGATAAATTTAGTGTTTAAGGTAGGTATTTCATAATATAATTGTATAGGTACTTATTAAACAAGCGATCCCTGAGGATTATAGAAAGATCTCAATGGAGATTATTAATCCTTTTTAATTAACAAATTTTCTGAAACATTCTAACGTATCTAGGCTGAGCCTGAAACTTGATCGATTATTTGAATCATATCCTATACTTGAACAACAAATACTAAAATTAGATAAATGTGATAAGGTAACTAAATTATTTAATTTTTAATGAGCTTCAGTATTTTTAACAGAACTTCACAATGATGTCAATAGATGGCGCCGCGAGGTCTCAGTTCGGGGCGAACCACTAGTATTAGGGTGTCGAGCTGCGCAGCAAACTGAAAAGCAGCGCTGGTATTGCTGCCAATGCCCAGAACAAGGCTGAGTTTGTGACCAATTGTGTTTTTGTTAGTCCTTAAGATTTTAAGTCCAATATTATAAATGTTGGTTGAAAACAAGACTGTAGCACAATACAAGCTTTATTTATTATTTACTAGATGATTCCTGTGACTTCGTTCGCGTGGACTAAGTTTTTCGATTCCCGCGGGAACTCTTCAAATTTCCGGGATATAAAGTAGACGATGTCCTTCCCTGGGATATAACCTATCCCTGTACCAAATTTCATCAAAATCGGTTGAGTAGTTTGGCCGTGAAAACGTAGTATACAGACAGACACACTTTCGCATTTATAATATTAGTATGGATTAGTACCTACTTACCTACTTATTTTTATCTGCTACAGAATTTATTTTCAACCAGCTGATGCCCGCGACTTCGTCCGCGCGTCGTATCCATATTTTTTCCATATTTTCTCACCGTTTAAACCTTCGCTGGACTACGACAAACATTTGAAAACCAAAATCAGCTAAATCGGCCCAGCCGTTCTCGAGTTTTAGCGAGACAAACGAACAGCAATTGATTTTTATATACATATATATAGATATAGATTTCGCAGGATATAGAACTGAATTACTTTTTTGAGTGACGCGGTCCGTAATTGACGGACATTACACGGACAATGTACCACGCGTTATGCGCTGCTAAGTGGACGTAATGGCGATGCATATTTTATGTTCTACCACGTTATTGCCGTCATTACCAGTGCCCATTCAGATGATTAAGAGCTAAGACGTATTCAGATCCAATCCAGACCTGCCTAACCTAACCTACCCTAAGAATGAAACTATGAATTCTTTATAATGTGCCTAAAGCTGTGTGAAGTCTGCGCTTCAATCTCACCGTACGCACTTGGCCTACATGGTGGACTATGGTTAAGCCCTTCTCATCCAGAGAGGAGATTCATGCTCCGTAGTGTGTCCGCGACAAGTTGAAATGATGATGAGATCTAATGTGGATGATTCTAGGTGGTCTTTGGACTTGAGTACTTCCAGCTTTTCTTCATTTTCCTGCAAGAACTTATTTTGCCAGCATTCGAAGCTCACAATTTGAATGATTTGTGGACAAAGATCGAATTTCTTCTTACGGAAATAGTAGGCTATTATGGAAAATAAAGCAAGGTAGTATTGAAGATTGAACTTTAAGTGATTATCTACAGATTCGTCGAAGTTTGTGTTGAAGTCAGTATAATGCATAGATACGACTCTACGAGAACGAGAATGATGATCGCATGATGATGCTGCTGACGTTACTTACATTTTGATTACTAAAAAATGCGCCATCTCTTCCCAACGTGTGAGTTTCGAGACTTCATCTACATAATCAGGAAAGATTGTGCTCAAGTGAAACCTGTCTTCAATAAAACTACTGGTATTCTACGAACAGCGCTATATCCCGCTAAATGCATACGCGTTGCATATTTCATGCTCTACCACGCTATTAGTCATTACCACAGTTCATGCGAACTATTAAGATAGTAATGTGGTTATACGTGTAGTACCTACAGCAAATTGAATACAAAGATTTATACACTATGGCTCTGCGGCATGAAGTTTCAAAATAACTCTTGTGTTTCTGTTGTTTCTGAAGTAAAAGTAAACGTATAAATTGTACATTTTGCATTGGGGACTAGTACGTACAGTACAGTACAGACGTACAGTCAGTAAGAGATTTTATTTTCCCGCGATGATATCGATTCCATAAATATTAAACTCATTCGGAGTACTACTCATATTGCAGAGCAGATTAGACCCCATTTATTACGAATTTATATAATGAAGTGCTAACCAATACAAACAACCACTTTACACCACTATTCAGACAAAATCAAAGGCGACAGCCATATTAGGTATATTCAAAGTTAGTACAATGTAGTATTTTTCAACGTCAATAAAATTATGTTAAATTAAAAAATATATATACCTACTATACGAACCTCATGGCGGTGATAATTAATAACGACATATTAATCAAAAGCTATAAGTGTTTTTAACGCGTTCTAGTATGAGAAGAGCCCAAAACTTATTATATTTACCACTGCATCACAAAATAAATATTTTGTTAGCAAGATAGACTGTGCCATTTTTTTTTGTGCGCAACCCTGTACAGGACTTACTCATGCAATAATAAGAAACATGAGATAATAATAATTATTGTTATTATGCGTTTCGCACAAGTGCATGTGCATCGTGAATCATACATTAGTCAGTTTGTTTGTGAAATACTTTTATGATCGATAAACGCTTGTTATGGGTGTAAACTCCACAGGTGAATACACCCAGGACAAAGGCACAAAGAGTAAAGCGAAGAATTTACCGTCAACAAAAAATAACAATTTCCATTTCGTTTTTGAAGTGAAACTTCTTGAGAATCGTTGTGATTTGGAAATTCGATGAAACGAAAAAGCGACACCTAAATGAAACAAACATATTCATAAATAGGATTTAGCCTGCTAGAGAATGAGATAAAATACAAGTTATATTTATCTCTTTCTCTCGTAGGCTACTTTTCTGAAGTTTCACTTCTGGCGTGTATGAATTGCACACATACACTTTTTTTTAAATCTAATATTACTCACAATTGGTCAAAGCATTATCTTTTCAAAAAAAATAAAAAATTAAATAAGTTTGTTGTAGTTATTGTTTTGACAGGTTTTTGTAAAGATCTAAAATACTTGAGATAAAACTTTTTATACTTCATTTTAAGATAAAACACGTTGAAATCTTAATTTCCTAATTTTTTTCCAATTTAGATAACAGTTTGAAAAACTTTCGTTGTTGACTGTACGTTCAGGTTAATTTCCGAACTAATATTATATTGCAGACTGCAGTGTCAAGTGCAGCATTAGTCTAGACGCCAGACTTCTAACGATGTTTATATTGTAAAAACTATTTCAAGGAAGAATAATTCCGAAGTTTTGTTTCAATTTTCTTAACTTACTTTAAAAAGTTAAAATAATACGTCGACCACACTGTTGTGTTTTGTTAGACATATAATTATTTATAATCTTATATAAAGCACATAATTACATGCAAATAAGAAGCATAACGTATCTGTTTTTTGATAAATTATATAAATATTAAGAAAATGTCCATGTAATTGAGGGACATATAATAATAGGTATATACCTATAACATAAGTTGAAAGAAACTTTGCAATGTTGAGAATTACTTAAAGCAAGTAATTAATATTATTTTATTACTTAGGTATGTTAAAGAAATAATAAATTCGAATAAAAGGTTATTTTGTATAAGTTTTTCTTCTTTTCTCTATTATGTCGCTGTTGACCGTACCTACTCTCCGACGAATTTTTGAATCGATGAATATTGTAAACCTAGTCTAGACGGTAGATTATTGGAGTACGGCGCAGACCTTTGTAGTAAAACTACTATTTTCTTTATGCCGAGAGTAAAACAGCAAATGTTTCTTGGTTATATTATAAAATAATAAAACGTGAATCAAACAATAATTAATATGTTTTCTGAAGAACTCCTTGTGATTAAGAGGTATTCGTTTATGGTACCTAATAAGATGTTGGGAAATAAGGGAAAATGTAGCTTTAAGCAGGTAATAATAGTTAATTGAAACTAGGTACTTAAGCTTGAAAATTTTAAGAATGACTAATAATAATTTATACTACATCTTTACTTCCCCTCTATTACTTGTTTTAACAATTAAAGGTTACTTTCTATCAGTTTTTTTAGATGTGTAGGCTGTAGCTATTGACATTACTCTCTGACGAATTTTTGAATCGATGAATATCCTAGTCTAGACGGCAGACTATTAAGTATATTTACTTTGAAGTAAAACTCTACTCTTTTCCTTATGCCCAGAATTACACAGAAAATGTTGCTTGGTTATAATAAAACACGAATCCAAACAATTGATACAAGCATTTCTGAAAACCTTCATGTAATTAAGAGGTATTTGTTTATGGTAATAAGGAAATTTTCGGAATTTTAAGCATTCCAAATTCTGTCATACCTATTTATTACAGCTTTATAAAATGTGCGCTTATTATCCTATTACTAGATGATGCTCGCGACTTTGTCTGCGTAGATTCAGGTTTCTTTCCCGCGAGAACTCTTTAATTTTCCGAGATTAAAGTAGCCTAAGGTTGTCTTCCCCTGGATGCAGCCTCTATCTCTTTAAGAAATTTCGTCAAAATCGGTTAAACAGATGGATCCTGAAAGCGTAGCAGACAGACAGACAGCCAGTCACACTTTCCCATTTATAATATTACTAGTTCGGATTTAAAACGTTTATTTTGACGTATATTTCCACGTTTAATTAAGAAGAAGTTAAGTCAGCACACGTCAAGTTAAAAACAAAAATCACATATTATAAAAGATCATTGCATAATAGTTATTGGAAGCTAGTACATAGACATTTAAACTTAAAATGCCGTTGTGATATGAATAATTACTTATCACTTATAAAATTTGTCGACTCGCTGCTATTTCAATGGAAACTGTTATTTATCAAAGTCCATTCCGAGCTATTGTTGTTATAACAAAAACTATTGATAAAGGTCCGTGACAAGGAGGAAGCGTTGTAATCCCCAGCAATTGGGATTACTGGCAAACCGAATGTAAAATGCTACAAAAGATAAGGGTCACATCACAATAGATGGAGTAACAATACTTCGGCGTGAGCCACTAGGACTCGCAACGGTCCTGTTTTTCTAGGACACGTCCTTATTTTCATGGCGTAATGAGAAAATTTTGACGGGTACCTAGCTTGCCTATTTAGCGGCATGTTTTATATTATTCCCTGAACCGTTAACCTGAAAAGTTTTAAAGTGAAGCTTCTTTAGAATCGTTGTGATTTGAAAATTCGATGGAACGGATGTGGTCGCCACGCCTCCTACAACTTAAGGTGACTTATTATTTACCACAATACCTGTCCTGACATAATATGTTGCAAATGGCAACCCTAACGTAAGCTATAATGACGCATATGTTATCGATTTCTAATCATACGCCCCCGCGTTAAACGTCCGACAATTCTCGTGTCATATTTTCTAACTATTGTATTTTTACATGGTTCAGCATAGTACGAGTATGTATGTAACATGGAATTTGTACACGCAGTTGACTGATGTTCACGGAACTAATACTTGTAGAAAATTAAACAGGAAAGTGTAATTCTATAATAATATTCACTTATTTTATCAATGGGTCTTTAAAACTACGTACGTTTGGGGTTTCCTTCGTAAGTATACCTAATAAGCTATTTCTAGAAATGAGATAGACATAAGCGACGGGTGGATGTTAATTTTATTCAAAAAAGACTTCTGCAAGCTCTTATGCTCTTTCGAATCGTTCTTTAATATTTTTTAATGCAGTGACGTATAATAAGTACCTAATATGTACTAAGTACTTAATAACAATTTTCGTGTACAAGGTAGGATGGTTCCAAAACCCTGGTCTGGCCTAAGATGTCCACAACAAAATTTGCCGGATATCTACTAAGTAGTCCCGTTATGACCATTGCTTTTTCTGGTTTAATTTGGCAAGACAAGCTAGACAACCGTATAAATATATTCGTTTTAATTCAGAGAAGGCAATAAAGAATGATAATATGCCATTTTTATCCGCCTAAGTACACTGCAGACATTTGCAGAGCGAAAACATTTTTGGCTGCGGTTGCAGGCGACGTCTTTATTGCGTGTAGAAAATACATGGCCTCTGTGAAATTACTTTTCATACAGTTAATAACTACGGAACTTCTTTTATGTTATATTTGTAATACATCGTTCTAACATAAATCTTGGCTGTTTGTCGATGTTAAATGGCTTCTACGCCAATTTTTCTATGCTAGACTTTCAATTACATTTAAACTTGGATAAGTAAAATGTAGAGGCTTTGTGGGTTCGGGTGGTTCAAATTCTTATCAATATCTATGGACTTATCCGGAAGTGAGTGTTCAAATGAAGGCTATGCCAACCATAATTACCTACGCTTGGCATGTGGTTGGTCACCTCAAGGCTAGACATATTAAAGCGGGGTCATTTCTGCCATAACGGCCTGTGCTATACCTATGCCATAACGGGCTGTGTGCTATGGTATTCACTTATCCAGATTATTTGTGATTTGCCGCTAAACAGTCCGCCAGAGTTCACGGTGCTTCAGCAGGGATCAGTTTTGGCTGGTAAGGTAGAGCTGGAGTGCTAACGTGGAGGTCTACTCACTTATTATAACCCACTCAAACTGTAGGTACTCAAGTAAGCTGTCCATACACTAGACCGTGTTCAGTGGAAACCCATGTGACATACATGTGTGTGTGTAATTTGATGTCTAATGTCTAGCAGTTGAAAAGGCGCCGAAAAATACGGAAGGAGCAATTCAAATTTTCGTACAAAAACTTTTCATTTTGTTGTGGTTTATTGTAGTTACTAAGTAGGTAGTAGGTACACCATTTTCTTTCCGTGGATAATTTATTTTTTCGGTTTGACAGGCAATTTGTTAAACAATGTTTGCTAAACTGTCTAATGGCTGCCGGTTGCCGCTGATGTAGGTAGGTAGGTGCTTCGCATTTACTTTTTCTTATTTAAAAAAATTCGTCAATTAAATACTACGTTCGGGACGAGAATTGTTTTCTCGAGAAGTGCCCTATAAGTAATTGCATACTGAAGTAACTTTAAGATTCTGAAGAACTGAACCTTGAAGATTCTGCACCTTGGTTTAAAAGTATCTAAACTTAACACTTTTGAAATTAAGTAAGTAGGTAAAGTTCGTAGCCGTTCTTTTTTCAATTTTGGAGTTTCTTATATACGCAGTTGTATTTATAAGGCCCGGACTCCACCAGAGAGGAGATGTGCGGAGATGTCTAAAGCGGAGACGAGAAGAGATGTATTTCAGCTAGGGTGTATCCACCGAAGCTGTGCGGAGATGCGTACTAGCTAGACTGGAGCGGAGATGTGTGCTGGCTAGAGCGGAGATGTACGCTGGCTAGAGCGGGACTGAGCTGCGTGCGGTGAGCGTTGGATGTTGAGATGAACGCACAGGCGGCGCCGCTCGCAGCACGCCGCGCCGCTCACATCTTGTCTCCGCTGCGCGCCGTCGCCAGCTTGCGAGTCACAGCTCACATCTCCGCATCGATCGCGCCATACAAATATGATACATCTCCGCTCAGTGGTATCCACTGAAGCTGAGCGGAGACGAGATGTGTAAATAACGAAATTCTATTGGTTGTTTAAATCACATTTCTCCTCTCATCTCGTCTCCGCTCTGGTGGAGTCCAGGCCTTACACTCAAAATTAAAGGGTCTTAACTCATAAATTTAACTAAGCAGGTAAGTAATACTATAACTTTTTCTTTAAAAAAATATACATATTTTGTAATTTTAATAAATTTATTGCTGTCGGGCATGTAGGTACTAATGAAGCTATAATCTAGATCTAGTTACGACTAGTACAGTAAGTGAACAACTAAAATAATATTAAGATCAATATCTATCTCAATAATGCTATTAGGTAGGTACAACGTAGGTAGTTAAATCCAGTTGGAAGTATATTATTAAATCAAATAATTGGTAGTTATTACCAAAAATCACGTCGCGTTAGTTTCAACCTTATCTAAATAGGAATCAGTTGAGTGAAATTAAAGTGAAAATAAATATCAATAAGAATATACCTATGTATAATAAGTAGTTGTATATTTGATTGTTGATTTCTTAATAGCAGGGTTGAGGTCCCGCTTGACGTGTCACGCGATGCACAGCCCTTTTGATAGCATACGTATCGTACCTACCTACTGTAAAAAAGTTGGCAGTCATAGGGACATGCGGCATGCCGATAGAAGTGAAGCGGGACATGTCGGTGACGCATGTCGGTGACCCGAATCCACAAGTTTACCCCTTACCAAAAAGTGCTCAAATTGCTAAAGAAGTTTTCACTTCAATAAAATGTCTACCTAGAGTAATAGAGTTATGTCTAGCATTGATAGAGCTGCCGACCGCAGGCATGTAATTCATAAAGACGTCGAAAACGTCCTCTCACCTCCACACTTCACCTCATTCACAACAAAGACGTAAATTTTTAAATAAACACTACCAACTGCCCGCTGCTTTGCTCCCAAAGAGAAAAGAAAAATATGTGGCTTTATTCCTTGTCTTCATTATAAAGGGAATCTCTGTGCAAAATATCTGCTTTCTAGATCCAAGGGTTGGGCATTGATGAGTCAGTCAGAGAGTGAGTTTGTGAGCCAGGACTTTTCTTTCCATTGTAGGAGATAATGCGTGATATATCTATTATCTATTTTACTTTTGTTAAGTAAAACATCATAAGAGAGGTGTTATGTACGCTTTGGGGCTTCTTTTTAATCAGTTAATTAAAAGTGACAAAGTGACACAATATCTATAACATTTTCTATATGTAGATGGTGCGTATATTGAACACATAAAGATATGAATATTATAAAAAGTAACAACTTGGCGTAAGCGTTTTTAATTAAAGAGTAGATAGGTACGTACGTATAAGGAGGGATTTTGACAATAGATAAAATTGTAATTTAAGAAACTTCGCTTTGCATATTTTAATTTACGCTTTAAATACATTGTTCTAAAGGAAAAATTGTGAGCATCATAATAAGTATATAAAACTCATAAGTATTATCAGATGTTAATTATTGCCAGCTGAAACATCAGACGGGGGCGTGTATTAGATTAGCTGAAACAAAAACCTCTTTTTTTTTATAAAATATGCTGATAAAATTAAAAGCTGTTAAATAGGTACAAAATTCTACATCAATAGATACAACAAATGAAATTATTTGTGATTATCAAATAAGTGAATTTATTCAAATAGGATAGGTAAATTTACTCAGATCTAAACAAAATTTGTGCGTAATAATATCCCAATTATTTATAATAAGCGAACTTATCTAAGTATATGGAGGCGTGTTCCTACTTGAACAGGTCAAATTAAATAAGTATAATCATAACAGAAATAGTAGCAATAATTATACCACAACTATTCATGGATAGAGCTAAATAGGGGCGAGGCGTATGTGTGTTTGTTTGTTGGTTTGTTATTCAATCACGCCGCAACAGAGCAACGGACCCGCGTGATTTTTTGCATTGGCCCTGCATAGCATTGGTCACTTGAGAACCTGGAGATTGACATAGGCTACTTTTTATCCCGGGAAATAAAGGAGTTCCCGCGGGAACAAACAAACTTAAACCACGCGGACGAAGTCGCGGGAATCGGCTAGTATTATTCATAATAATTAATTATTTATGGAAACTATCAGAAGGGCCGTACTAACATTATTATGATAAGGTGCCCAGAGATTTGAAAACGGTTGTAATAATTCCGTAATATATGACTCTAATTTGTCAAATGATATAACTAAAAACATTAATATTATAAGTACGGAAATATTCCTCTAGGCCGTCGTCGTTCGTTTCCCTAGACGGCGTCTAGGGAAACGACCTCTTCTTTTTGTAAGAGGGAACGGCCTAATTTCTTCCTATACTGATGTGCGTTGCGAAGGTATGTCGGCACGTATATAATTCGTATAAGTATAACTGTGATACCAACATGGGATTAAATTAATTGAAAAGTTTTATTAGGTACATGAAGGAAACCTTGTCCCACTTATATGATAGATAAGGTGAGACCCAGTGGTAGAGACTAGAGACTGGTTCTGAAACAAATACTACACAGAAGCCAGAACCAGGGCAGCAGCTTTTAAAAACCGTAAGACAAAATTCAGGAATTAGGCTGACATCCTTGGGGCAAACATTACTCACCTGTCAGTGTTCACTATTCACCACTCAGGTAATGGTTAGCTAAATAAAATTATTGAAGTAGTCGGTAGATATCTAAAATATATTTAATAGTGAGTATCCTTAAAAAATGCTCTTCCGATTTATTTGAAATACGATAGCGTACACACGTTATTCGCTAACGGCAACGGTACCTAGCGAGCGACGCACCCTAACTACTAAACCATCACCTATACTGCTCGTAATATTAATGTACCCATTTCAACCCTAAGACTAAAACTTAGTAATGCATTTATAACCCTATAAGTCTGCAACGCGAATGCAAAACGCTACGTTCTGAATGCAGTACAACTACCTCCTGGGGTATAGACGGCTAGGGACTGAGGGTGGAGGTGGTTTGATTGATAACGTGGGGAGCTTTGTGCGTACTCGCCATTGTCCGACGAACGAAACAACTGGACGGACAGAACGAGCTCTTTTATTATGATGATTATCTCGCAAGGGATTCCTGGATTAACATTTCCTGGATACGTGCACGGCACATGTTTTGATTTAAGCACCCAACTAGGCAAGTCGAAAGCTCGCGGATCAAGGAGTTATTTTATTTTAACAAAGATGTGAGCGTATTTTATTTGTTTTATGGTAGAAAAGTAGGTATATAGTATTATTTATGGATCAAGGCATATATTTACTACAGCTGATTCTGGCTACTTTGCCCGCGTGGCTTGAGGTTTATTGGTTCCCGCGGGAACTCTTTAATTTTCGTGAGTAAAAAGTACCCTCTGTGTTATTCCAGACTACAATCTATCCCTGTGCTAAATTTCATTCAGATCCGTTAAGCTGTTCTGGCGTGATTGAGTAACAAGCATCCATCCATCCATCCAAACTTTTGCATTTATAATTTTAAGTATATAGAAGTATAGATGGGATATATTACTATAATATGCGATAGAAAATACTTAATAGGTATATATAATCACACGATACGACCACGAGGCTCGGTTTCCTCTGTCCACGCAATTTATCGACCTTTAACTGATATATTATTCAATGGCGCCATCCTTCGTACGCGCTTGAAAAGCAAACAAGGCTAAAGATTTTCTAAGAAGACTGTTTGTTTATTTATTTAATAATACTTTATTGCAGCCAAAAACAGGGAATGGGTTACAAGAAATAATAAACATAGTCAAAGCTTATTATTAAGTTGGTCAACTACTTATCTCAATAATTGTAACTTTCAGTGTTTTTCTTCTTTTTAATAATTTGGACCTAAATTCGATGTATTAGTGCCCTCGCATTTCATGTGTTTTGTTTCTATTGGTAATAGAATATAATAGGTTTTTTTTAATCCACTACAAGTTAGCCCTGGACTGCGATCTCAAGTACTTAGAGGTACTTAGTATGTTCAAATCATATAATATGGTTTGTATGAATTTGGAATTGTTCAATCTCTAAACGTTCGTATGCTTACGACTCCCAAATGTACCAGATTAAAAAAAATATAAGCATGCTAAGTGAAACAAGTGTTTGACGTGGATAATAGTGATGGTTATCCTTAAAATTTATGATGAAATATAAAGACCTCATAAATAATAGTCTCATTATAACTCAACTTTGTAAATAAGCTCAGACAAGCAATGAAAACTTGAGTTCAACTCGTCACTTAAAAAAAGAAAACAAAATAATTTGCCGAAAAAAGAAAAACGTGATACGTAATCAAGTTATGTACAGAAAATAAGCTACAGTTCTTTAAAAATAAAATTCATTCCTCAAGTCACCGAAACTTCAGTCCCAACAAACATTACTAATAAAACAAATAAAAAACAAACGATCGAACCCGAAACAAGCACAATTATGAGCTGAAAGAAAACAACAGTATCCAAACAAATAAATGAAGTGAAAAGAATTTCTCGAGGGCACAAACACGGCGAGCGGCAGTGGGGTATACGATGTGTCGCCCGTAGACGTGGCATGAAATAGGTTGGAAAATAACTCCGCTCCCGGCGGGCATGGCTGCGATTCAATCAAGTCTGATTCAGAATTTTGGAGTTCGTTTACCAAGCGACTATAAGCGGAGGAAACCCAACTGAACGCAAATAAAGCAAAAACGGTGTACGGAATGGAGTCTCTTAATCGTTTTACGCGGTACGTTTAACCTCCAGACGAGTTTTAAATCAAAATGAAAGAATCGCTTATACGATCACGATAGGACACATACATATACATACAGTGTCTATTGAATAAAACTTGCTACTTCGTGTTGGCGTTGAAATCTTTGAGGAAGTTTGAAATGTGAATGTTCCTTGTCGTGTCGTCGTCGAACTATTTTTTACAATGAAATAGGAATTCATAAGATGTCATATTCTATTAGATTTTCAAAGTAGATAATCTTATTTTGTTAGGGATAAGCTCCTTCGAATTTATTCCGTTATCCATAATCTAATCGCTTACTACGATCGCTAGACTAAATTTGCAATGCAAATATCTCAATTCGTAGATCTAGTATACAAATGTCTAGATCGCAATATTGTGTTTCTCTTCGAATCCGACAACATTGTTCTAATTAATCTGTCGTTCATCTATTGCATCCGAACAATTGGCGTTGCTTTATTGCAATTCAGCAAATCGATAATTAAAAACAAAAGAGACAAAAACATACATAAGCAAGTCTAAAAATAACTTAATATAAATCCAATGTGGAATATGGATATAATATTTCCAGCTCACTGAGGGATATCACTTTTCTTTCCAAATATAACTCTTTTTGTTCTATATAATCTTGATGAGGAAAGATTACATGTTACAAGTACACCTACGTCGAAATCTGAGCAAAAACGATCCACTCATCGGGACAATATGACGTCGATGTTTCATAATATCCCTCTTTTTGCGTTGGAGTATTGTTAAATATTGACGTACGTACAGACATTTACAAAATATCTAAAGACACTGCCAGTTTTGGTAATTAGGTACTTACCTATCCATTTCAATTATTCATGTAGAAAACATTTTTTAATGTTTTGTTTTACATGCTCTAAAATAGTATTTTTAATACTTTACTTATTTGGTACTTTGTCGCAAAGAATGTCTTTTTCTAAAAAATGATATGAAATGTGCACATTTCATACCCAGTGTAAACTGTAAATGAGTTCGAAAGTTAAACTTCCCGGCCTAGGCCAGTAAAGAATGTATGTATTTTCATTACATAACATATGTTTGAATTTGGAATCTTTCTTCCTGAATATCTTGTAACTTGTTATAATGTACTTTGGCCTAAATAGTTTAAATTTGGAACTCTACCGTATTACGCGTTCAGCACTCACAGCGCAAGAAAAAAAATTAAAAGTATAAATATAACTAATTTAACTTTTAATATTTCTTAAGTAGGTTGCTTTTTTAAATTACATAATATAATATATTTAAAAAAAGTCTCTTGTTTCATTTTTTAGAAAAGCACTATACACACCTCGACCGGGAGAGCATTTCTGGTCTCGTATATAGCCGGACTCGCGTAGCTCGGCCGTCTAACACTCGGCCAGAAAACGCGTACTTCCCGGTCTCGCGATGTAATGTACTATTAAAAAGAAATGCGTTGCGACAAAGTACCAACGTAGATCGAAGGTGCAGATAATAAATAGGTAATTGTAGACATTTCGGAACAGCCAAGTAAAAGCAAATATGAACCAGTTTTAACGGAAGCTATGACGACGATAGTTTTTTAGACCAGCTGACCCGCTCTGGCTTCGCTCGGATGGAATATAAGAAAATCCTCGTAAAGAGAGATGTTAGGGTTTGAAGTTGTCGAGTAAACCTTAAAACTAAATCTCAAGTTTCAAGATTCTACAGTTCATAGCTGTACGTTGATATAACGTCAGTTATCGTTCTCCTTGAAAGATAAAGTTATAAAATTGCTAATTCTAGACAAAGTTGTTTTAAATAAGAGGCTGAGCATCTTACAAGTGTACTCATCAATAGCACCAGCGCGATCCACTCATTCTGAAGTAATGACGTCGATGACCTCAAAATGATCACGTCGCTCTTTTTGCGTTTGAGCCTAGAGTTTTTATACTTCTATACTAATTTTATAAATGCGGAAGTTTGGATGCATTGATGTGTGTATGGATAGATTATAGTCTGGAATAACACATGGCTACTTTCTATCCCCGAAAATTAAAGAGTTCCCGCGGGAACTATAAACCCTTGATCCACGCAAACGAAGTCGCGGGCATCAGCTAGTTCATTTATATGAAAAGGCTACCTAGCTTTTACCCACTACTTCGCTCACTTAAGATGCGATTTTCATATACATTTCAAACCCCTATTTTACCCCCTTAGGGTTGAATTTGTATGCCAAATTTCAGCTTGATCAAGACAGTGGTTTAATTAATCAATCATCCAGTCAATCACCTTTTCCTTTCCATCTAAAAAAAAATCTATGTTCCTACGAGTATCTTCACTCTATATATTATCTTAAATTGTTTTACCGGTAATCTGGTCGCGGGGAATACAGAAAGTGAAGAGTTTACCGCAAAGAGTTGTGATGTTCGCACCTGCAATAAAAAGAAAAAAAAATTGTTTACTTTATGCAGCCATTCATTTCACTCTAAAGCATAAAATATTTGTCAGTTGTATTATTTTGTAATAAATAAAATTTAGAATAAAACGTACAGATGCACGATGATATACACGACACACACAAGACAAAGTATTCAAAGTAATATTATTGGATCTACCTAGCGATATACCTAAATGAAATGGGTCAGACTCATTGAATTAATTATTGTCATAACTTTATAATAGCCAATAAGTCACGCTGGACGCTAACGCCTGTTCTGTCCTCAGTCAATCTGCATAAAAATAATCTGTAACCTACTCGTTTTATTACTCAGAAACGTTTTTATTTGTCAAAAATGTTATGAACTGTTTAGAGAACAAAGTCGTTGCGATAAAACCTGTAGATTCTAGAAAGTATTGGATAGACAACGGACGTGAGACGAAGATAATAAAACCACATATTTTATCAAATCTAATAAATTAGTGGATTGGCAGTAATGGCAGAACCGTTGAACTAACAAACACACACATACATGGACCGTTAAACACATAACCTCTCATGTCGGGTAAGAACAAATTGCACTATATTTTAATTTAAGCCTATATATTTCAACCCACACTGCTTAAGATTAAGGTTGACTTGGTTTATAGTAGCGTACGTAGCATGAAAATTTTAAGCCCGTTCCGGCTCAGCTGTGGTTTTAATTTAACGTAGTTAAGGAAGTATACCTATAATTTAGGACTACTGAATTCGAAGCTTGTTTTCTTGAATTGACATACAACAATACAGTTACAATATTTGTAACGTTTTTATAGGGTTAATATTTTATCCTGGTAATTTATATTTGCAGTACTTAACTACGAATTAATAAACTTGATGGAATTTTTCTAACTGATTTTATTTGTCATATCATCAGTTTAGCATGTAGTATAATTAACTATTTAGGGTAACCGATATTGATATTCTATAATTTTAGTATTTAGTAGTAGGTAATCGTTAAGGGGATTGAAATTAACCTACCTTTAGTAAATTAACATGGGGTTGCAATCATCTCTCAGATTTTCACAGCTAATATGTTTTATCGATTTTCTGGCAATTTGGTATAGAGATAGGCAGCATAATAGCATCCTTGGAACGGAAGACTATATATCCCTGGAAACGGAATTTATCCCAGAAATCAAAGTATTACCATGGGAATTTTATAAACATAACTTCACGCGGCACTTCGTGTCTGTCTGTCTGTACGTCTGTATGCTACGCTTTCACGGCCCACCTGTTCGACCGATTTTGATGAAATTTGGTTACAGGGATAGATTGTATCCCGGGGAAGAACAAAGGATACTTTTTATCCCGGAAAACTAAGGAGTTCCCACGGGAATTGAAAAAACTTAATCCACGCGGACGAATTCGCGGGCATCATCTAGTATTTTTATTTTATAAAGGCGTAAGGCGGAGATATAGGTTAATATTTAATATTGCCTCAAAATATACGTAATAAATAACATTATTTCGCGTTGAATTTAATTTCCCAGCTCAATATACCCCGCCTGTTAACCGTCTGTCATTTAATTAGAATCACAGCGGAGGCAAACAGGGCTAATAAGTTAAAAGTACTTTTATAAATAAAGGCGCTGTTGCTCATTACTCGGTCCTACTCTTAGTTCATTTGTTGCAAGTATTTTCAGCAGATTATAAAATTTTATCCTACGTTATTAAGCAAAGGCCTCTTTAACTTTTCAACCTTCAAGTTACACTGAAACGTGGCACGCAGCATGCAAGACTAAACGTTTCGCAGATTTGCCAAAGTATAGAGCAGGGCGACTATGTTAGTAGGCAATAGGTATCATAATTTTACTCTAATAATGTGACTCTAAACTCTAGTTTTCGTTTGCGTGGATTTTAGTTTTTAAGGATCCCGCTGAAATATTTTGAAAATCCTTCAATACCTACTTACCTAAGATTTTCTCAGAGTTTCAAATCTCACAGTCAACTGGTTTCAGTGCGTTGGCTCTCAGTAGTAGGTCATTTGTTATGAGGTATGAAAAAATATTGTCTAACCAACAAATTCCTATAACGTATGCGTAAACTTTTATAATTAGACCAAAACACCACCACATGAGCACTTGTAACACGCAAATAATCCTGTTACGTTCCCCGTTGGTTTCGAGATATTATTCACTAATCTCTTTGGTTTAACTGAACACAAGTTTCAGTGTATGGGAGGCTTGGTATATAACAAAGCGGATAATGGTGAGCTTTCGTTTTTGAACTTGTTTTTAAAACATGACTAACATCCCATTTATACTAGTGGTCCTCACTGGGCAGTAAAGCTAAGATTGTGAAAATCAGCCCTATATTTCATTTTAAGCTGATACAGCGTCCTATTCACGGGGCTATAATTATAGGAGTACTAAGCTAAGAGTATTTTTTAAACTTTAACCGCTACCACGCTCATCAAAATTAGGTATATTCTGTTATCTTACTAATATTATAAATGCGAAAGTTTGGATGGATGTATGGATGTATGGATGTTTGTTACTCAATCACGCCCCAACGGCTGAACGGATCTGGCTGAAATTTGGCACATAGATAGATTATAGTCTGGAATAGCACATAGGCTTATCCCGGAAAATTAAAGAGTTCCTGTGGGAACCAAAAAACCTCAAACCACGCAAACAAAGTTGCAGGCATTCGCTAGTATACAATATCACAGGTGGTACCTATTGTTAAAAAAACACGTTTTAACACCTTTATAACATAAATACGGCGTCGATCGATTACCAAGAAAGTTTCCTCTCTTGTATTATTTTTGTCTGTAACTTAAAAACTCTTGTGAAAACCATAGGTATTAAGTATAAGCTTAATGAAGTGACCAAACACATCGTGGTATACTTAAATATTAAAAGTAGGGTACATAAGACTCGGAAATTGCGACATTAATTTTAAAGTTGATTTACTTAGCGACAACAGAGACATTCATGATATTTTTTCTCCATAAAAAAAGTTTTATGCGCCGTAGACGTAGTTATAAGCAAGGTATAGTTTTAATTAGCCCATAAATTCCCATGAGCTCCTTCTAAGGCTCTATCATGTACCTATATGCAAAATTTTATTTTTTTAGACTAGCATGTTACCAGCGACTTTGTACCGCAGTAGAATTGTTTGTTAGTTTTTAGTCCCAATGATATAAAACATAATTTAAGCTGACCCTAGGGCAAATTGACGAGATTTTACCAATTCGATTGCACTGAAATCTCTTTGCAAACATCTTTTGACTTTGGCTTTGGAACATTTCCGAAGATTGTCTAGGCCATGTGCCGGCATTTCGGCTTTGCATTTTTTAATAAATATAGTTAAATGAAATGAATTGAAAAGAAATTCATTGTTAAAAATATAAATAAAATTATTCCCAGTTGTGTTACTTTATACGTTTTACCAACCAAGATGCGTCGAAAGTTATGTTAGCGATATCAATAAGTATAAACTGTGCCTACCTACAGACATTTTAATAATTCGCACGAATATATAGTTGCAATAAGATAGAAAAGTCTACAAGCACGTTCCATTACCCTTCGCACAAATACATTTATAAAATGCAAAAAAACGTATCTCAGTTTGGGGCGCGCGGCCTTGCGCCGGCGCCGGTCGTCGGCCGAGCCGCCCCCGGCCGCCCCCTATAAATAAATTCACGGGACAAATGCACTCTGCAACGTATACCTATTTTTAAAGCTTTGACTTACCTACTGCCTATCCACAAGATCTGTCCATTGTGCCAACGCGAGCGGCGGTAAAGTTTAGGGTCTTCCATCGCTTGAAGCAGTATTATTTCAATTTTGTTGACGTTCTTGTTTCAGAATTATAATCCTAATATTAGGGTCCTCCCGTCCTCCGTCGTCCTCCTATCATGACATAAAACTGCAATTTTGAAGTAATATCTAATATTTCGATAAGACGGTACCTTCGTTTACCTTCATATTTGGCGGTACGAAGTGAGGTAATGCGGTGGTTGTCTATCCCGTCGCGATTTTCAATGTTAGCCGAGCCGTACAACCGTATGCCTGGCATTCGCCTACAAAAAAAAGCGGTACAAAAGACGGCAGCGGCGTGAGATGTGGAAAACTCGTGGGCGGGACGTTTAAGGGGATATATTTATGTCTTTGCCAACCTTCTTTGATCAGGATGTCCTTTTGCGTGAGCGTATTTGCATGTAAACCCCTTTATTTGCGTGTATCTAAAGCCCTTTTTAACCTGGTAAAGTAACTTATTTGTTTTTACGCTCTAATATGTACTTAGGTAGTAGGTACTTATAGGAATTATTGTGACAATGATTGTGTAAACACATGTGGGGGACGAATGGCTTATCTGTGACAACACATATCATTCAATTGCGATTGTTCAGCAACGTTGACCCAAGTCGGTAACTGGATGGGTGACCGAATTTGGAGTTTAAAATTTGGTATTTTCGTTTCACTTTCCTCCGTGCCTCGGAGAGCACGTTAAGCCGTCGGCCTCGGTTGTATTATCACTAATATTATCTGATAATAATCGTAACAAACAGAGATTAACCGAGTCGTATGCGGAAGGACGTGGGAAATTGGGAACCCGCCGCATTATTATCCCAAGAAAACTCCTATCATTATGTGATTAATGGAATTTGGTTACGACCCTCAGTAATGAGGAATACGACACACAGATATAGAGTGTAAACACATGAAAATACAGTAAGAATTAGGTGCTGTTTATAGAAGCGGAATGAGGACTTTAAATCTATCTACAAACATGATGATCTTGTTGTTGCATAGGTTTATTTTAATAATTTAATTTCTTAACTATTGATATTATCTAAAAATACTTTATTGTTCAAGTATGACGTAAACATATTTTTTTATCCTCTACAAGTTAGCCCTTGACTGCGATATCACCTGATGGTAAGTGATGATGCAGTCTAAGATGGAAGCGAGCTAACCTGTTAGGGGCATGGCAGTTATATTAAACCCATACCCCTATTCGGTTTCTACACGGCATCGTACCGGAACGCTAAATCGCATGGCGGCACGTATTTGCCGGTAGGGTAGTAACTAGCCACGGCCGAAGCCTCCCACCAGGCTAGACCAGGGAAAATTCAGAACTTACAAATTCCCGAATTAACCCTGCCGGGGATCGAACCCGGGAGCTCCGCACGTTAAGGCAACCGCGCTCAACTCTGCGCCACGGAGGTCGTCAAACTTAAGTAAATAAAGATATACCTATCCGTCTACCATAATGTCATTGTACTTTGTACGGTAGGTACGTACTACGTACATCCTTTAATAAATAAAACGCTGTAATGACGCTACATAAGTAATTAATTCATGGACGTCAATTAGGTGTGTGTTTACAAGGACCATATTATTATCTTATTCTACACGCGTCGAAAGCGATGGCGTCGGAAATATTTAGCTCATTATTAACATAATTTATATTTAAACGTTAGCGCATTGATTTTAATACAAATGTTTAATTTTATTTACAGTAATTATATTATTAATAATTACAATTTGAATAGTAAATCCACAATGTATAATGCATATAGAAAAGCTCTTTTGCCAATAATGGCTCTATCATACGGTAACTACTAGACTACTTACTAGACTAAAAAAGCTTTGTAGTTGGATTTCCGAGATATAGATGCGTATTAAAAAGTGGTAACAATTATTTTTTAGGGTTCCATACCCTTATGTTGCTAACGGGACCCTATTACTAAGCCTCCGCTGTCCGTACGTCCGTGCGTCGGCTGGTTGTATCTCATGAACCGTAACAGCACGACACTTGAAATTTTCACAGAGTGTATTTTTATTGCCGTTTTGACAACAAATAATAAAAATTAAATTAAAGTAAACTAGTGGTTCGCCCCGAACTGAGACCTCGCGGCGCCATCTATTGACATCATTGTCAAGTTCTGTTTAAAAAACTGAAGCTCATTAAAAATTAAATATTTTCGTTTCCTTGTAATATTTATCTAATTTTAGTTTTTGTTGTTCAAGTACAGGATATAATTCAAATAATTGATCAAGTTTCAGGCTCAGCCTTTCAGAAAATTTAGAGTTCTGAGGTCAACTTTGGACGTTAGAAAATCTCCACTTTCAAAGCCCCCCATCAATCTTAGGGGAAAAATTTAAAAAATATATTTTTGGACTCTATTCCTAATTATCTTTAAAATGATATAAGTACCGCAACCCTATGTAAAGATATAGACTTAGCATTCGCTTCTATGAGAGCCCCCCAGAAATAAAAATTTTTATAACTTTTTAAGCCATCTTCAGCTGGAGGCCATCGGTTTACATATTATATTAATTAAAGCTGAAGTAATTAAGTACAACAATTCAGAAGTTATAAGGCTCTGACAGACGGACGGACGGACGGACGGAACAAGTGCAAATTCACTCAAGTAGACTTCAGAGACCGTCACTTGGCTCGGTCAATAAGTATTGGTAAAGTGTCTTTATTTAAAATATCCTAATGAAGTTTAACTTGTGCACCATGTGAAGTTGTGAAGTGAACATGTGTTAAATTATGTAGGTGGTACGAAACCCTTGGTGTGCGAGTCCGACTCGCACTTGGCCGGTTATTTTTACGTAATGGTCACGCATGTTTTAAATTCCCGATAATTTATTTTAGAATCAAATTAAAGAGGTCCCGGGTTGGGACATAATTAAGTATGTAGGTAGGTACTTATTGGGTTTTTCTGACGAGAAATTCTCAGTACTAGCTCGGAGTTAGGACATTGGTGGTGTTTCACCCCGGTACCTCGAAGAGCACGTTAAGTCGTCGGTCTCGGTTATTATCACTAACATGATATAGTTAAAGCCCGCCAACCCACATTGGAGCAGCGTGGTGGGTCCAAGCTCTAATTCTCTCGCTCCTGTGAGAGTAGAGGCCTATACCCAGTAGTAGGACTTAATGGTAGTTAATGCGCTGTAGTGGTGGATACCCAAGTATATGTATTAGAATAAAAATAACAGTGAACTATAAGGAAACAACAATTTCACCACCATTTCCTGTAATTATCAAGGGACATTCAATTACTTAACAGTTTGTTATCTTTTGGCGGAACATGGCTTGCCCTAATCGCTGCGATAAATTGACGTTGACATCCGACAACTTTCAGGCCCAGTACTGATTATTTATATTAGTTTTTTTTTATATAAATTCCCAATAGGTATTCAAATTAATATGTTCGTTATACCGTTTTTGTAGAGAATAGAGATACCATACATAGGTACTTATACTAGCTGATGCCCGCGACTTCATACGGATTGAGAATTTTTGGGTACCCGCGGGAAATCTTTAATTTTCCGGGATAAAAAGTTTATTCTAGACTATAATCTATCTCTGCGCCAAATTTCATCCAGATCCGGTGAGCCGTTCTGGCGTGATTGAGTAACAAACATCCACTCATACATCCAAACTTTCGCATGTTTATTAATTATTAGTATAGACACGTCTTATAAAATAATAATATGTTACGAGACCATCCTTACAAATACGGAAGAGTATTTGTTTGTCCTTCACTCACGCCGCAACTGCAGAACAATGGATCGACTTGATTTAAGTATGGTTATATATTCTGAGGGCCTTTAGAATATCTGTGTCATTAAGGCTACTTTTTGTACCGGTAAATAAAAAAAAACACAGAAGAACCCTACTCTTCCTATCTAGTAGAACATAAAGTTACAAACGAGTGGGACTCGCAATTCCATTAATTAGTAGTAAATTGAACAAATACTACCAGTGCACACAAAATGGAAAATAGATCTTTATAGAAGTAATGAAATATACATTATCTATGTATACTCTTACCGCTAAAGAGCTCCTTTTCTCTATGAGAGATAAAGCTTATTTGATTGAAAAAGAACAAATCAGTTGGAAGGAAAACAATTAATCTGCCCATTTCCCCCAATTAACGAGGGACAGGCGCAAATTACTCAAGCATCCGCGGTATATCGGTAGTGTCCGGAAACCGGAAACTGGGTTTTCCCTACAGCGTTGCGTAACGCAAATGCTTCCGTCCTTTCTTTCTAACAATACCTCTAACCTGTTTTTAAAACAAAAATAGGTAGGTACGCTCTCGTCAAAACTCAAATCTATGCTGGAACTTTTAGTTTTATCTCTGCGTCGTATTCCTCATTACTAATGCGGTCCTTCCACATACGACTCAACTAAGAGTTTTTAAACTCTTAGGTTTGTAACGATTATTATCAGATATTAGTGATTTTTTTTTTATTGACTAAGGGCCGCCTGCACAAGGGCATTTAAACTGATTTAGTTAAATTTTGTAATGCTGTCCCTTTTAAATATTTAACTAAATCAATTTAAGAGTCCTTGTGCAAGTGCAGGGCTAGCATTACAGGGGTTTCCGTAATTCGCTAGTGTGACTTAAATAATCCTTAACTATATATAAACTAATTTAAATATTATTATTATTATAACATAGTGCCCACAGAGCAATCCTTGTGTATTCACTCAGAGTACAACAAAACAGATCCGTTCTCTCAGCTATGACGTTAAGGGTGAGAATCGCGCCGGGATAATAACCGGGACTCGCGACGGCTTAATATGCTCTCAGAGGCACAAAGGAGACGAAAAGGCCAAATTTGAACCTTCAAATCCGGTCAGCCATCCAGTCACAGACTCGGGTCAGCGTTGCTCAACATTCGCAAACGACTAATATGCGTTGTCATTACTGTGCCGAGACCACTCGTCCCTCAATAATAATTACCCAGACTTTTAACTAGATGCAGTAAACTGTCGTTTTCTAATAATATGTTTATAAACGTCTTAAATACTATAAATAGGCTTAATAAACGTCAGTTTACTGCTTGTAAAAGTCCGAGTATATTATGTTTAAAATTTTCGGTAAATAGTGATATTATTGTACACGATTTTCGTAAATAATAATTTATCCTACAATATACTCGTACCTACCCTTTTTAATATACGGGAAGGTTACAAATGTTAGGCAAGTCAAAAAAAACTGCCAATAGTGAATAAATTAGGTAAATAAGATTTAGGTAATATTATTTGAGTTCTTACGGAATAGGCTTGACCTATAATTTGATCTGTCACATTGAAAACATCTGAACATTTTGAAAATTATCTTATTGCTGGTGAATTTTGATAAGCTTTTGTTATTGTTGTACTGTAATTTCATTAAGAGACTGTTTAGTGCAAACTAAAATAATTTTATTCTTTTCTTGCTAAATTCTTTTATTTGTATATCTAGATGTTGCCCGGGTACAATTTCTGATTTGCTAGGTATGAGATTATGAAATTTTCCCTTCCCTTCCCTTAGGGGTGAATTTTCTGAAAAACCGTTTCTTAGCTGATGTCTACTACCTTCCAAATTTCAAGTTTAGATATCGTGATAAGTTAGAGAGTGAGTGAGTGAATGAGTAGTATTTCGCTTTTATATATATATATATATATATATATATATATAGATTGTTAAAAAGAACGATATTGTGGTATAAATGTATAAATTTCCAGCTTCTAAATAAGACAAACACGGAAGTGAGTATCAGGCATCAGCGGTGCATAATCTTATACGCAACCACAGGCACCGCAGAGTGCGTGTTAATAACATAATACGTGCAATCGGTACTTAGAGCTCCTACCTTAGGAGTTACTCGTACGCTCAGAGAATGCAAAGTTTAATACACACATACAAATATTGTGAATGCGAAAGTGTGTCTGTCTGTTTACCCGGGCCATCTGTTCGACCCATTTTAACGATATGTGGCATACATACACATAGGCTACATTTCATATCGGAAGATCAAGGTGGTTCAATGGAATTTTACACCTAAATGGCGAAAGAAATCGCGGGCATCATCCAATATTAAGATTATGAAGATTATGATCTGATAATTTTTTTTAAAGTTTCAACTATCATCAATTTGTTTACTCCTTTCGATAAAGCCGTATTCATACTGAATAGGGCAATCGCAAGTCATTGTAAATAACTACTCATAGGCTTCGTAAGGCTTTGAACGTATAAAATGAGCGTTTGAAAGAGTCCGTTTCATTTCAAAGAACTTCGAACAACCATTGGGAGCAAAGGTCGATAGGCGTATTCCGTGAAATCGATCGTCGCCTGTCATCGGTATTTACAAACAGGCATTTAATTGACACAGGAATTCCAAACAGTGCCGCGTAAAGGAAAACAATTCGCGTATTGCCCATGTGGTCTTTGACGGGAAATTTTGCGAGAAAATTCAATTTGTATTGAAATTGTTACAAGATATATTATGTACTTAGCGCTTCCATAATGTAAGGGTACCCGCGTATATTGATATTTATACTTTAAAAAAAAGTGTGCAACAAGAAAGTAAAACATTCTTTAATGTTTCCTAAAAAAACAATAAGTACCTACTTACTTGTCCCGAGAAAAAAGAGATTCTGATGATAATTTATATGACACACGCGTGGTTAAAAGATTGTTATATATTTTGTAAACAATGAAAAACGCGAATAAATCGGTAAATATGTTAATAATGTCTGGAGACACCGCCCATCGGAAGATTTATGGCTCCCGGGGCTTTTTGTTAAATTCTCGCTTTAAGACGATCAGTGTCAGTTTATAAATGAATATTCATTAACTTACACTAACCGATTATGCTGAAGATTCCTGGTGAATTTATATCGCTATTATAATAAACCTTTGCAGCTATATTCAAGGATATATTGGATGGGTTATAAGTTATAACTAGTCATACCGAAGCGGAAAAAATTATCAGTACGAGACTTGTTCTTAAAAGAAGATTCATATCATGAGTTTGATTAACTACTACCTACTAGAATAAAATAGTACAGTCGGACAACCTTTCCACCTAGCCATTGACACTTGATAGTCTAAAGATGAGAACTGCTGAACTTTAGTAGGTAACGGAGATGCACATCGACGACCACCTTGGCGTAGTGTTGACCGCTGTTGTCTACGTGCGGAGGTCCCGGGTTCGATCCCCGGCAGGGTCAATTCGGGAATTTATAATTTCTTAATTTTCCTTGGTCTGGCCTGGTGGGAGGTTTCGGCTGTGGCTAGTTACCACCCTACCGGCAAAGACGTGCCGCCATGCGATTTAGCGTTCCGGTACGATGCCGTGTATAAAACCGATTAGGGGTATGGGTTTAATATAACTACCATGCCCCTAACAGGTTAGGTAAGTACATTATTTATCAAATGTGTTCATTTCATCAGCATTGTAAAACCCCTTGGTCTGTCCCAAACAAGGCGGGAGCACTCAACAATTAATAATTTTAACATAAGCACACATTAACGCGTGTTCCGCTCCATATTATATGCATCTCGTTTTGTGTTTAGAATGCTTCCTTTGTACTACCGTTTACATTAATAATAATTATAAATACCGTCTATGTGATTTATACTGTGGATTTATAGGTAACAAAATAAAGTAGTCAGCACGTATATTGCCTACGCGAAAGCATTTTTTTTTGTTAGTACCTCTGTTTTGTGAAAACTGGGACAGTCATCTCGTGAGTCGTGGATTATATTATGTCAACACTAGCAACCGCCCACAGCTTCACTCCCATGGGAATTTCAAAAAATTCCGTCCAATTCCATGGACATAATATTATAATGTCTTATTCCTTGTCAACATTATAAAAATGACCTCTGTGCACAGCTTTTTCAAGGATTTGTGCAAGGCGTTGTAGAGTCAGTGGGTGAATCAGAATTTTTCTTTTTACTGTATGAGATTAAAGAAAACATAAAAAGAATATAATATTATATGTCCTTTATATCTCAGCATGCCTATAGGTGTCACAAAACACGGCGCATAGGGAAACGTGATAAAATGTTTGGCCGTTATAAAATTCTCTTTACGCGAGAGAACACTCCGCAATTCATTTCAACGTACGCACACAGACACACCACGAATATTCTCTGCTCTGCTCCACATTTTGCGTCTCGTTTGTGTTGAAAATGCCTCCTTTGTACGACCGTCTAAATTAATTTTAAGCGCCATCTACATAATTCAGAGTGCCGAATAAATAACCTGGCTTCCTACGTGAATACATTTCCGCCAGTCGGCAGTGACAATAATTTTTACATCTGCTTAGTGAATAGCTTGAAAAGTGATATTGAATAGATTATTTTCAACATTATGAAGAAAATGTGAACTAACTGCCGCACTCAGAGTCGCTAATCATTACTTATGGAGCTCCTTAGTAATATATTTTGCATTAGAATCTATACTAAGAAGTTCCTTCAGTACCTAATGAGTAAGTGACACTGAGTGCGGCAGTAAATGAATTAGTATTGTATATGACTGAAAACATGAAAATGGTTTAATAAAACATTACAAGGACTCTAAATCACGGGGTTCACATAAACAGTCATGGCATCAAATATTTACCAACAGGATCAGTTTACGCCGACGCTTTGCCTCAAGAATATCCACTGAAACAAAACTGAAATCGCCACCGGCTTAGAGAAAATTCCGTCTACACAAACCACAGACTATCTTGAGTAAAATATTAAACGAGTCGTGGGATTTCGTTTATCCTACGGAGACCACATAACAAAACTTTCTTTGGGACTCTCTAGGCTAATGTAGCTAGATGTTTGCTCAAAATGATGTAGTGATAAGTATTATAGATGATTCTCGCAACTTCATGCAGCGTGTGGATTTCTCTGAAATCCCGCAAGAACTCTTTGATTTTTCGGGATCTATATCAAGTTAGCTATCTCTATATCAAATTGCGTCACGATCGATTCAGCGGTTGAACCATAAAAAGATGACAGTATAGTACATTAGAGGTTGAAGAGAATATAATCATCTTCATCATTATGCTTCCACATTCTACTCGTAGGTACGTTCTATTTTCTTGGGTAAACGAATTTCCGAAATCTTTTAACCTCCGTTGGAGACTGATCTTTTTACTACAGTTGGGGGATGTTTTTACTCAACTATTTGTCAAAACACGGTGTCCTCGTAAGGACCTGTCTGCTTTCGACAATAATGAGCTTCAGGACAATCCCGAAAATGCCTGAGTTAATGGTATCCCGTAGACATCTCCCGACCAAGTTTAATATTTGATGAAACGTATCTCATAATTGCGATATGATGCGTCTGCGTCTACCAAATTCAAAGGGCCCCTGAGAAAAATATTAAAACGTCCCATGACTCCCACCGCCCAGCCCGCGAGCTAAGTTAACTGTTTATTACAGGGCCCGAAGACGTTAGCGCCTATAAATTTAATGTTTGTTCACAATGGCGCTATAAAATGTTGCAATAATTCTAAATCCCGTTGTTTTTCTTTCGGATTTAAAAGAAATATTTTACAGTCGCTACCCGACTTAAGGTCTTGGCAGAACAATTTTTTCATCGTTCAACGGCGTGTGCAAAATATACGGGGAAAACAGTATGTGGAAAAGCGCCGTATTTGGTCTGATTCTTATGTACCAACTGGTACCTTAAATTGAAATAGTACACAGATAATTATTATTAATATTATTTAGCATTCGAAAAATTCCGTGGGAACTCTTTGATTTTTGGGATAAAAAGTAGTCATGGCCTTCTCCGGGATCCAACCTATGATCAAGTTTTAACCTGTGTACCAAGTTTCGTCAAAATCGGTTTCATAGAAGCCTAGCAGACAGACAGCATAACTGAGCGGCAAAAAATATATATTTTAAATTTCGCTTACACAGGCAAAGAAAACTGTATAGATACAGTTGTGTCACACACACATTCAGTTTTGCCTGCACACCTCAACTGAGCAGGCAAACCCTGAAGCTATAATCTAGCGTATATGTTTAAATTTATGTCTAGTTTGATGCGCTGAAGTGAGAGAGTACGCACGGCTGCCTTCAATTAAGGCAGTGTTGGTATGATCATAAATCTTCTGAAAACTGCGGAAGTAACAGCAGCGTATTATATTATATGCTTTGGCTCACGAATTATTATTATCGTAGACAATAGACATGCAAGTAATAAAGTTTACTTTAATATACTTACTCGTGTAATATCATTACTAACTTTATTAAAAGAACATTTTTGCGATGATTAAACACTTAACAAAAAATAAACCAAGTTTATTTTGGACACGATACTATCTGGAGGTCTAAGAATAATATTTTTATTGCTGTACCGTCTAGTTTATTCTATGATATAAAAATATCTATGTAAAAGTTTATTTAAATAAAATTATTTAAAAAAACATGTGAATTTTGAATTAATTATATCACAAACATGAAAAATTAAATCACTGTGAATGCATTTGAACTGTAAACGGCTATAGCATTTAATTATTTTCCGTTTCTTACGAAAATTCTCTCAGCTCCCATAATTATCTCGGACCATTTGCGTTCACTAGAATAATTACGCAGTGTTATTTCACAGAATAAGCGACGCCATTCTCACGATTGGCAAGCTCAATGAAAGTTCTGATATTGTTATTCTAAAGGCTTAGCCGAAATTTTTGAATTTTGCTTTGGTAGGTCGTCGTGTTGAAAATGAATTTAATTTATAACTCTGTAAATCACAGTTTTACTAACAAATCCCTATATTATAGTCGCTCCCTTCTATTCACCATCGTCTTGAGCTCGTAGATTTTAATAAGCCTGACTTTTAGCGTTTCAATTTTATCGTTCGCACTCGCAAGTTGCACAGAATCACTTCTATATAGACTTTAAATTAGCAAGATAACAATGGAACATGATTGGAGAGTATATTCGTTTTTTTTAAATAGTTTGGTGTCAGCCCTAACACTGGCCTATCCGCAAAACGGTCTAAACGATCATTACCTGTTGCAAAATCGACCTCGGCGTTCAGATTCAATCTCGCAAGACATCACGTTTATGATTCCGTGAAAATTGTCTGCTCACCGATTGCGGTCAGCGATAGAATAGTGGTTAAGTTTTTATGGTTAAAGTTCTTGTCTAAGTGCTGGCGTAGATGATGGACAAAAGTACTTGCAGAATATCCGACATTTTTTAACTAGAAAGGTTTGTCTGCACTTTCGAATTAATGATATTACTAAACCAATTGCGGTATATACCTAACTAGGTACAGCTTTACGGATAGAATGGAGACCAGCCACGGGCCTTTCTTCCAAGAAGAAAATACATATTTCTACATCAATTCCTACTAATAGTGTGTTTGTTTGTGTGTTACCTTTTACGGGCACTCCGCTTCCGATATTGAGGAAATTTGGTTAATCATCCCGAAAGAGGACATGGCTACTTCTTTTACCTGGAAATCAAGTCACGGAGCATCTAGTAGGTAATACTTATAAAGCCAATATAGTAATCCTTTACACAATACACAGCGTCTATTTTCATAAAAATTTTAAATATACATATACTTACCACGGTTTTTTTCTCGAAAACGCAAAAGTCGTATTGAATCATTGCATGTGTTCATCCAGACAAAAATGTAATGTGAGATCACTGCTTACCTGAAACAAAACATAAATTTATTAAATAAAGTCATACTGTATCTAATAATAATAAAGTGAGGTCGCGTATAAGCACCTTAAACGCGATCAGACACCTTGGATACTAAGAAATATTAATATGATAGATGTAATCTTCAAAGTTTCCTCATTTAAAAGCCATAATTAATATCTTCAATTTTATGATTCTTTTTCCGGCAAAACCTTATTAAAATAACTTTTTAGATATTCCATAGCCGTAAACCTTACTTAGGAATAGAAGTTCCAACGGCTAGGAAAGTTGGTAGCCTTTTAATGGATTTTCTTTGTCACTGCGAAGTTCTGGAACATGCAACTATTTTCATCTCCGTGACATTTTGGTACAAGTTTTGTAACATTTTAGAGTTTAAATCTCGGTTTATTATTAAGTAGGGTTTATCACCATGGTGGTTGGTATTTGTTTTCCGTTATTTTGTTAGATATATTATCTCTTTATGTTTTAAGCAAGTAAGCACTTTATTATCATCATTTTACAGTATTAGTCCCTAAATGCTATGAAGAATTTAAATGCTAATTTTAAACCCTGAGTCGATCTTGACAAAATGTGGCACAGAGAAAGCTTAGGTACATCCGTGTAACAGCGGTGAGTAGGTAGCCTTTATTAACCTGGGATATCAAAATATAATTCCTAAGAATTTAATTTTTTCAAAAATGTAAACTAAGCGAGATTATATATTAGTTTTCTTTCTTAGAAAGTTTTAGATTAATATTATAATAATAATATGATACGCATTTTACTCATGTAGGCGTTTTACGCAAACTGAATTCGTGTATTAGCGCTATAATTACAACCGGAACAATTAATTAAAACTTCGTGCCGATGGAAGTGTTTATGGAAGTGGTACGTGCACTATATGTTTTTTGAGTAAATATAGGTAATTATACTACTGAAACTGGGAGTAGAATTCTTTAAATTCGATAAGTGCAGTAATTATGCGCAAGTTTAGTCTGAATCAACATTTTAAGTAAAATATGCAGTATTGGTACAAACAAACAACAAACATAGAAACTGGTTCCAGGCGGCGCAAGACCGAGGCGTGTGGAAATCCATGCAAGAGGCCTATGTCCAGCAGTGGACGTCTATCGGTTGATGATGATGATGATGATGCAGTATTGTGTGTAATATTTAAACGAAAAAAAAATTATCTTTTCTTAATCAAAAGCTTTTTTACGTAGGTACATTAGACTACAAGGTAGATATTAGTATAAAATATTACCCACCTATCTTTCAAAAAGAAGAAGCATAAATAAAAAAAACATAATCGTATCGTATTAACACTCAAATCGCATTTTAAATTTTTTTGCGCAACGATAAAATAACGTGCTAATTGTAATGCTGTAAGGTGTCAAGATCTTTCCAAGTAATATAACAATTAGTAGTCTTTAATATATTTCGGCACAGGATAAAAGACTCGTTAGGTAGGTACTTACGATACGGTCTGTTGGTCACACCTTACATGATGTAAAGGCTTGGGTACTCACAAGCGTGATGCAAATGCAGCAGAAACGTGCGACGTGTCGGAATGGGAGTGGTTTCACACTGAACTTAATAAAGTTGTGATTTTTTTAAATCATCTACAAGTTAGCCTTGATTGCGATCTCACCTGAAGGTAAGTGAAGATGCAGTCTAGGATGGTAGCGGGCTAGCCTGTTAGGGGTATGGCAGATATATTAAATCCACCCCCTAATCGGTTTCTACATGGCATCGTACCGGAACGCTAAATCGCTTGGCGGTACGTCTTTGCCAGTAGGGTGGTAACAAGCCACGGCCGAAGCCTCCCGTCAGGCAGAGAAAATTCAGAAATAAATAAATAAATAAATTCCCAAATTGACCCTGCCGGGGATCGAACCCGGGACCTGCCACGTTAATACAACAGCGCTCAACACTGCGCCACGGAGGTAAAATTTATGTACGGGATTATGTACAAGGGATTGATATAGCAGCGCAGTATGTACGGTCTGTACCGTCTAGATTCTAGAGTCTTCAGAACGCCTTCTAAGTCGCAAGAGAGACGCAAGATTAAAATTCTGCCAGTTCCGAAAATTTTGACATCTTTGGTCTTGAATTGTGGGTAAAAATCATTGATGTAGAATTTTTTTAGTACCTGTAAAAATAACAATTTTTGTTGTTTATAACCGATCCTTTTTCTTTAAATGGTAATAGAACCTAATAAAATCTAAAAATATTAAAAATAAGTTTGGATGGAAGAATGGATATTCGTTACTCAATCACGCCAGAACAGCTGAACGGATTTGGAGGAAATTTGGCACAGAGAGAGATTATAATCTGGAATAACACATAGGCTACTTTTTATCCCGGAAAATTTAAGAGATCCCTCGGGAACCAAAAAAATCATTCCATGCGGACGAAGTCGCGGGCATTAGCTAGTATAAAAATATGCTTTTAATGCTGAAATTGGGATTATGTCAAAATTTATCTTAGGTGGCTTCGGCAAACAATACGTGGCCTCGTAAGACAAAAAAATAACAGTAACTATTATTCCAACGAGATAAACTTACAATTCACTCTGTGGGACGTCACGATGTCTCTACATTAGCATAAAAATCTGTCATGAATAATTTTTGCGAAACAATGAAATAAACGGCCGATAATCGTGGCCTATCGACATCGACAAGTTTATGTAAGGACAAGCTGTACTTAGGTTATAAATATCTGTCTTCTTTGTTGTTTATCCAATAAGCAATTTACTAGTATTTTTTATTTTTTCTTCGGGCGTTGCTTTCTAGTGATTAGAAAGGATGGTTCTAAGCGTGGTATATGCTTTGTATATTTTTAGCTACATTTGTCAGGGAAATATTTAACTAAAAATAGATGAACTAGAAACCCTACTGAATTTCAACCGTGGGTATATAGCCTTCTGCGAGCTTGATTTCCTGTAGGTATTATATCTAAGAGACTTGTTACAGGTACAGTCTACAGACTGATATATATCAAAACACAGTCTAAACCACCGGGGAAACTTGAATTCTTAACAGTAGCATTCTTTTATGACTTCTGAAAAAGAATTCTTGGAAATTCTGTCCCTATAGTGAAAAGTCTAAGTGTAAGAAAAATAAATCCCTAAGAAAGTTTGAGTAAGCCTGTTATTTTTAAAATTATAGCCACGAAAATGACTTAGAAGCGATCTCAAACCCACAATTAGAACATTTTTTTTTTTTCTGGCGGACACAAAGTCGTGGCTTCCGATTTAAAATTAAGAAATGTTTCACGATTTTCGGAAATTCCACTGTCAAGTGGTTAAATAGGAGATGGAAGTTTCTAGGATGGTCCATCATTTTAAAATTGGTATTTCACCTTGTAGACATGAACACATTAGTGTTTCAGGATATTTGGAAATTATTCAGCAATAAAATAATATCAGCCTGAGTTAGAGTTGAGTAGCACTGGCTACGGCTTGTTTTAAGCAAATAAAATATAAATGCTATAATGCTTAGTTGCTGCTGTAATATAATCTTCTGCCTATTGCAAAGGACAACACTCGTCGCCTTGGACTCGCACCTTTGAAGAACACAAAGCGTATATTATGTTAATATCGCATTTGCAATTAAGATTGACGCCCACAGGGGACGCTATTGTCTCGTGCGAAACTATGAGATATACTGTTGCTGTTTCAGCTGTGACTTTCCATTTGTAGGTGTGAAGGTGGCGGCTGACCTAAAATTTTATCACGTAACATTCGCGAATGCTACGCCATCTGCTAAATATGTAACGCGGAGCTCGCGGCACTGAAAATACGTTTTTTTAGAGGTATTGTAGCTTTAAGTTAATGAAGAAACTAGAAGTTTAATTCGCTATAATCCGCGACAATATGTAAATCCATGTTACCACATAGATTTACATATTGTGTGTGTCCCGCACTTATAGTCCGAGTTATGTTACGATTATCAAAGCCATTTAATTGCAACAGTATCTGTTTGGATTTAGTTATTTTATTGGGAGTTTTGTAAGACGATTATTAAATTAATTTAATAAATTAACAATTTGTGAAATTAAAAGTTACTAAATTAAAAGTTATGATAGGTAACATTTGAAATTCGATCATGGAAAGTTCATTAAAAGTCATAATGGTATTGAATTCAACCACATTTGAATACCAATCGACATTCTGATTATAAAAACATTTCGCCACCAAACTTTCATTCCGTGATATTAATTAAAGGAATTTTCCAAGTAAAAGTTGGGCACAGAAAGTTATGATAAATTTGAAGGGAGAGGGCGGGCATCGCCAGAAGAATGTAATAACTTACAGGTGCTGCAAGTTCTTTATTGGATTTCGCACGATCCAAGGCGACGTGTCTGATGGCCGGAAGATTCTTGTCGAACTCTTTGTTAGCCATTCTATGCTAGAACTATTTTTAACCGATCTCCAGAATGGCTGGCTAATGTGAAACCGATAGCTTTAAAGTACATTTCGAATACAAATCTTGTCACCAAAGATATCGGTTAGTTGATAAGTTAAAAAGAGATATTTAAATATAATTTATTTCAACATTGTCCTTATAATATTAACAGCATCATTTATAATATATTGTATGCCCCCTACTATAATATTTTCTAGCTAGTTGATGTCCGCGACTTTGTCCGCGTGGATTAAGATTAAAATCCTAGAGGAACACTTCGATTATCCGGGAAAAAGTAGCTTAAGTTACTCTCCAGACTTTCAATTAAAGACCAACAAACAAACAAACTTTCGCATTATAAGTACGGATCATTAATAATTTTATAACTAGTTGATACCCAAGACTTCGTCCGCGTGGAATAAGTTTTTAAATTACCTAGGGAACTTCCGGGATAAAAAGTAGCCACCCGCCAGTGTCACTCTTCAGGGCCTCGACTATACCCATGCAAAACATCACGTCGATCCATTGCTTTGATGCGGCGTGATTGAAGGACAAACCAACAAACATACACTTTCGCATTTATAATTTTAGTTTGATATCTCCAATAAAATTGGACTATTTCGAAAACTGTCGCAGAAGGTCAAACGATTTCACTTGCATCAAAAAATTCGCGTGCTATGTTACGAGGTCGACAGTCTGGCACGAAAAGTGCTTCTCAGGATTGAAAGGAAAAGTATAGGCGGCCGCCGCGTACAACATTGCTGCTGCACCGTGTCATTGACACATGCAAATTGGAACGTTTCTGTGCTCGGTCATCGAACCTCCCATTCAATGACTGTCGAAAGTTATCCGTACGATGTCGTAGCCTACAAATGATCGAGGACCACGCGAATTTCACGTCACGGACTTGCTTCAATGAAGCTGTTTTAGCTTGCACTCTTTTCAGTCTCGGTAAAGCAGAAATAGTGTTATTTCGGGCGAACGAAACTATACTAGATTTTAGTAGTTTTATTTTAATGTAAAAAAAGACGACGACGATGAAGAAAAGGTCACAAGATTTACTTCTGTCCCCATCTGCGGCTAAAATCTGTGGTAAATCCACACAAATCGTTACCAATGAAAAATCCAATGGGCCCATCCATCCTTAGATACCTCCTTTGATCTATGGGTAAATGCTATATGGTAAGGAATTAGAGTCGTAACTAAGGACTTAATCAAAACCTCAGTCAGTATTGACCATTCCTAGAATTCCTTTTCACCTAAAACAAAAACCGACTTCAAAACTATACAAGTACCAACTTAAATTTAAAAAAATAACCTTATCTGGGTGTATATTTTATTTTTTGTTGATTTTCTCAAAAAGCGCTGAATCAATTTCGATAAAATTTATATGGGACCACCTCTGAAGTATAATCTACCAAACAAAACAAGAATCATCAAATTTGATTCATAATTGGCGGAATAATCGCGTAACATACATGATACAAAAAACATACAGTCGAATTGACAACCTCCTCCTTTAATGAAGTCGGTTTTATAATAAAAGATAACGTAACTGTCCTGATAGGTATATAATGAACATAGCATGTTTTATGGAAATAGATATATTGTAGCGCCAGGCGTGTCAACACACCGCGATATTAGGTTTACTTCGCAAGCATAATTATTATAACAGAAACGTAGGCGGACGAGATAAGATCGGATGGACGTCCTTGCGATGGACTTTAGCTCTTTTTGGAATCTTCTCTGGCGCATATAACACTCGTACCTACTTACAAATTAAGCAACCAAGAAATCATTTCAGGAAATCAAAAAGATATTTTCTGAAGCAAGCAAAAACCAAATCTTAGGATCGGAAAATCCTCACGAATTAAATAGGAAATTAATATTGTTGAGTTTGCCATCAATATTCGGGTTCATAGAAAAGCTTAAACGAATCGTTAAGATGCTAATTTAAGACATAACTCTACAAGATGTTACAACGACGATGTTAAGCTAGTTACAAACGAAACGAAATTTTGGTCTGGTGGGAGGCTTCGGCCGTGGCTAGTTACCACCCTACCGGCAAAGACGTACCGCCAAGCGATATAGCGTTCCGGTACAATGCCGTGTAGAAACCGACTAGGGGCATGGGTTTAATATAACTGCCATACCCCTAACAGGTTAGCCCGCTACCATCTTAGACTGCATCATCACTTACCATCAGGTGAGATTGCAGTCAAGGGCTAACTTGTAGTTGATAAAAAAAACGTGAGACCTGTAGAAAAGGTGCATAATTCTTAAGAAAAAAAAATCAAGTTAACACTTTTGTTTGTATGATTTCAAACCATCTATCATCAGCAATCAACACGTTCCCATGACATCTATAATCAGGCGGAAGCATCGATGTATCGGAGGAGATTGTTGCAGGCTGTAGTTTTCCCCAATACCTGAGTTGATTTAATGCCTCATAGACTTAAGCGATGACATCATCCGACTGCAATCTATGCCCAGTTTTTTTCTTTTCTATTGCCAGTCGTTCATAGTCATCGTCTGTGACACCGTTTGGAATCATTGAACTAAAATTACAATACAATTCTTTCCACAAACAAAATTCTTAATATTATGCATGAAAATAATAACATAGGTGTACCTACTTAATTATATGTGTTAAATAGTTCATTTAAATATTTTGTAGATTCCACTGGATATTTGCATTAATTGTAATTTAGGTACTAATTAGAGCACATTTTCAACAAAAAATATGAAAATGAGTAAATGACAGCTAATTAACTACCGATAGCTTCGGTTCCAGTATTACTGTACAAACAGAGCTATCGTATCTGTGTGTTTGCACTAAAATTTTAATGTCATTGTCGTATTGACAGTGCTAATGCATTGTTTGATCGGAGGGGGGGTGGGGGGAGGGGCAGACACGAGGCAGACGGGCGCGGCGCGGGCGCATGAGAATCTGGTCACTGGCCGCATTCCTACTAGTTGAAAGTAACACGGTATCCGGCTGCGAAAAATTACCATTTCTCTCTGTC
This sequence comes from Erebia aethiops, assembly GCA_923060345.2. Classification (NCBI taxonomy): domain Eukaryota; kingdom Metazoa; phylum Arthropoda; class Insecta; order Lepidoptera; family Nymphalidae; genus Erebia; species Erebia aethiops. The sequence continues at coordinate 8,543,406 of OV281083.1, read as the reverse complement.
TAAGTTACACTATTCGCAATGATTTTAAAATTGCAAGAAATGAGAATGCATTTTTCCAGTTCCAAGGTTAGACATAAGATCAGATGTCAGAGAACCTGGGAGACGAAGAAATATGGTTTGGCTGCCTATCGTAATATAAAGGAGTAGACCTAGAGGAGTTTATTCCCGGTGGATAGATCATAGGGCCTGGGGACACGACACTACAAGATGGGAAGAATAATTTAATCCTAGTGACCGTTAAACCAATTCGGCGATATTGAACTGTTGTTTGATTACCACGGACCACCACGGCCGGGGACGGATACCCTGTGCTTATTGTTCTAAAAGTCAAATTTTGCGCAGTGAATTAAACATAATTTAAATTATTAGAAGTATACTTTGCTAATCATGTAAAACTAAAGCTGACTGGAGTGGACTCTATGTAACACAAATAGGTATTATAGCATCTGCATGACAGATAACTTAATGTAGGTATATATATGTGATTTTAGCTAAACATTTAATCACTATTAATTATTATACTGAAATTTAATCACACACGATAGGTTTTTCAATTAACCAATAATATAATTATTATGGATTTAATAGGAGGCATGGCAGGCATGGCAGGCTCATGACGATGATGGTTTAGTTTTGAAAATCTTTTGGGAAATCTTTGAATTTCCAAGATAAAAAATAGTCGATGTCTTTCCCCAGGATGCAATTTATCTTCATACCAAAATTCGTCAATATCAGATGAACAGGTGAGCCGTAAATACATATCAGATAGACAGACAGAAAGACAAACGGACAAATAGAAATACTTTCACATTTACACTATTAGTAGGTATGGGTTGCATAAATATTGATTCCTCAATTCTTATTTAAGGTATCATAATCTTTATCAATAAAAATATCCAACGTCATTCAGTATTCAAATTCACCTACGGCTAATGAACCCGTACCCACACAAACGCACTTGTTTGTCTCGCAAATTGTTTCGTCAATCCATGTCATGATCATGATAGGTGGTACTTTATAAAAAACATGATAATACGAGTTACGTACGATAAATATCGGCGACTTCGTGTAGGAAAAAATAAATACCAACTCCGTTTGGTCATGATCAATTTCATCGCAAGCATAACAATCGTCCGATTAAAAATTATTCAACTTTCAACATACTGAAGTCGATATATGGAGTTGCAAACGTGGCATCTGAAACGATAATGTTTAATTCATCACCCTTTTCGTTGTACAAAAGAAAGTAAATACGAGTTCCACAGGCCGTTTTCAATTTGCTCGTGAATAGTCTTACACTTTGGCGCAGAAAGCGGGTAAGTATATGCCGCGAGCAACATACATCAGGTGTTGGCTGGTATTCAAATTGCAGATTTTTAATAATTAATATTGTAGTGAATACAATACTGTCAAGCAGATGCTCCTGTGGTCTAACTAAGAAGCTATTCAGATTAAAAAAATATTTCGGAAGATAGATAGATAATTAATAGATGCCAGCGTCTAAGTTTGACTGAAGTTTAAATCTTTTTCATTCAGAGTGTGCACAGACGTGCAGAAAAATGTTATAATGACATTACTGGCTTTAACCTTCACGTTGCGCGTCGTAAAACTCGATTGTATAGTATTACTCGAGACGCGAGCTACACAGTTGCCGCTGTAATGAAAGTTTGTATCTTTTTTCCTGTTTGAAACGCAATTCGCCCGTGCATTTGTGATGAGTTTACGCGTTTTTTGCCCGTCTGGTTCGCAGGTGTCTTGTCGTATGAGATTCGACTGGGCTGTCGTTTTTTTCTGAATAGTCTTCGACCTTACCTCGAATCCGTTGTTTGTTTTGCATTTTTTTCATAACATCCTTCCCATACATAATACCCTCCGCTAATAAGCGAATTCAATGATCTCATGATTTGTGGAATTGGACTCGGCCAGCGGCCTTGACGTGAACAGGTACCAGCAACGGATACAAAGAACCACGGGCCGTAAATACAACACAACCACCTGAAATATGCACCATGATTCCAATTGTAGGTACAGAACTACAGACATACGGATAATTTATTACCAAGTCCTAATACCATCTTAAACACCTATAATATTTCTTTGAGAGTTATTGTATACTTACGAGTTTGTAATAAGAAGTGACTTTGTACATGTTTAACGACTCTGTTTTGTGTTAACGCGCGTGTGATTGCCAATATGAATGGTGGTTCCCAAGGTGCGTGTATGGCGAGCTTTAGGTGGCGTTGCGTTCCGTTATCTTACGGTCATCAGTCTCGGAACGGGTTGCGGGTCCGGAGGTGATCCACCGGAACTGTCGTATACGGCACACGTCCGCACGACGCGTGGCGTAACTCGAGTCGCACATTAGGCTCGCTTGTCCTAATACGGTAACGTTATACCTTTTCGCTCCTATCCTGCATCGCCCATTGGAATAGAACAACTCGTTGCACGACACTAAAAGCGGTAATGTGCTTTTCCGCTTTATTACTAGCCTGCCAGACTTATACAAACACATCACGATGCAAAACAATTCTAAGAAGCGTATTATAATAATTTATTAATGAGATACCGATCATAATTGTTGAACGTGCGGATAATAAAAACTTAACAGCATTGTTTTTTATAGCTTTTACACCGGTAAAGTATCAATTCACGCTAATCATGCTAATCATTTCGAGGTTGATATTCGCGTTTTTTATCCGCACGTGTCAAATGGCCAAGGCGTGCGCTCAGTTTAGTTTGACATTTGAAATGCCAATGATCTTTTGGCATCAGTGTACGTGTGACATCAAAAATAATATCTTTCGGCGCATATTGAAAACAAAAGCAATACTAAATAAAACATATTGCACCAGTCATTGTGACAGCATTAAATTAAAGAAAAACTGCATATTCAAGAGTTTAGAATTCATATGTTACGGGTATTGTTAAAAGTTTATCCGTCAAATAGTGTGTCCCTCGTAATCCCTCACCATTGTTTTTTTTCTGTTAGAATGACTCAAACAAAGACTAGCACCCGCACCCGCACACACTACAGGTACACGTCTATATAATATTGTGTTCTATGTTTGTGCACTGTGTCGGTCTGCATATTAATGACTCCTACAAACACGGAACGCTTTAATTTGAATAACATTTTTGCTGTATTCGTAAATTTTTGGTAAAGGCATAGCTTGTATCTCGGGGAATGAAAATCAAAGAGTTCCCGCGGTAGTCAAAAACCTCATTCCACGCGGACGAAGTTGCGGGCCTCATTTAGTATTATAGTGAGTAGATATTAGGACTTAAGTAACCCTCATAAAACTTACGGATACGTTTATAATAACAAATGAAATCTCATAATCATAACGTTATAGAATTATAAGACACTTTGAGTAATTGAGGGAATATGACAACAATAGTATGTTCAATCAGTGTTATTAATTGCCACACTTCCTCCATAATGGAGCCCGTATAGCCGGGCGCGAGTGAATTGATGCGGCTGGCTACAAAATAATATAAGGGGACAGAATCACAGAACTCGACAAGTATAAAAATTGTAGTCTGTCTGTGGTTTTGAAATACCCATCCATTCTGCTCATTTTGGTTTCCCAAAACACAATATTTTATCTGTTTTGTCTGTTTGTATAATTTGACTGCATTCCTATCTATTTGTTTGATCGGATATTTTTTCGAAATGACTAGTAACATTTTTACTACCAAGGATCAGGATACGCTGACTTGTAATGGCTGTCCTTTGTCATCAGATTTGACAAATTCAGATCAGTACCTACTACCTATAAAAAGATAAATCGAGCAACTTTTTTCACGCCACTTCAAAGATATACGATATTGATGAAGTAAATGGTTTATGAGCTAAACAAAAAACGAACGATAAGTATAAGCAAACGAAGAAGTCCAGTACTACGTTAATGTGATTGAAGTATCCAGGAATCGGGGTCTGAAGAAGCGACGGCTGTACGCCACCCCCGATCGTCGCTCCATATCCAGCTCACTCCGAGCACTAGTTTCGTTTGTTGTTTTGTACTTTAAACAACTCTAGGTCATTACTTCCATAGGATTCCTCGGAGCTCGTGCGCGGACTATGCTCTAGAGTTCAACTGCTAGTTATAATGAAATGACAGCTACATGAAAGTAGCGTGTTCTGTACAAGACGTACAAATGCCCCGTGCTCCCTGGATGAAAAATCATTGTCCATTAACGATTTTTCAACCAAAGTCTTGATTAATCGTAAGTGGCCATAATTGGTGGTAACGATACGTGGAATGTCGATCGAAAACATCTCTGGGATATTCATAAGCTTATTGGTTTGGTGAATCATGCCATGTCGAATGGTAATGTTGTTTTTACTTATAAATATATTACAATGAAATTGTAACGGCAATAGGGTATTTGACTACAATTCAAATAAATTATTTTTTAGTGATTATTAAATAAAGGATCTCCCAAAAGTCGTAATATCCACGTCCCTTGATAGTTTTATGTTAAATAACCATTTTAAACAATCGATTGAAGTAAAAAAGTGCGTCGAACTTTAATGACGTCACATTTCAGAATTTCATATAAATCCCATATTTAAGGCGCCGTTTGATGTTTGAAAAAAAGATGCTGATTTTAATATTTGTCAAATATCCAATTGCTCAGTCGTGATTTGTGGAAACAGTTAAAACATAAAATTGTGTAGTAAAAATAATTTTAAAAGGAACAAAAAGCTTATATTGCAATAATCAGCTAAACCAGTTATGGACTACGTAGTACGCACCATCTTGCCGCTACTACATGCAGGAAATCAAGCAATTCGTATCACCGCCATCATGCAACACCATACTGGTCTTTAAAGATGATCTGGTGTATAATGACACGAGCATAATATTATGTTTAGAATATCCCCAGGAGAATGTTGATTCTACGTTCCACAACTGTAAATTGTTCAGTTGTCAAAGGAGCGACGAATAACAAAGATAAAACTATTTTTTTACTCACTTTGAAGTCGGTTAAAAAAAGAAAACACTGCTTTTTGGTTACTCTATGGAGCTCATAAGGTATTTTAGTATAAACTGAAAGAACGTCTAGCCAAGGAAATAATTAGGAAGAAACGCACGAATTTACTGCCCTTAAGGGTATGGTACATAGTCGTAAAAGGACCAAATAGAATAGTTCTTATCACTCTGTCCCGACAATGGGTTTACCCAAAGAGCTGTTTTAATTAAGTAAAGACGCCCACTTATGGGTCGTGTGGCGAAAAAGTGGACGGGAACTTTATAGATGAGTTACTAGATAAATATTGGATAGAAGCAGGCGTTATGAAGGAACTAGAAGTTTAATTCGCTATAATCCGCGACAATAGGTAAAATGATGTGGTACAGTGTGTATCCCGTACTTATAGCCCGCGGTATTCACCACACCACAAAAATCTTCCAAACTGCTCTCAACGTAAGTTTCACTCCGATACCAGAGAATCTTCAGGAGATGTTGACTCGACAATGCACGATTGTGAAGTCGCATACACACATACTCCACATTCGTGCATTGTCGAGTCAACATCTCCTGCGGGCTACACACTGTGCCACATAGATTTACCTATTGTCGCGGATTATAGCGAATTAAACTTCTAGTTCCTTCATTACTAGATAAATAACAGCGTGAAATAGGTAAAGAATAAATGAACACAGTATGTATATTGAAATTTGAAACACTATCAGCGAATCCATATTTACTGATGGAAAATACCAAACTCTTATCTTCAATATAAGATTTCTAATCTTAATTAAAAATCTTATACGAACCCATTCTTTAGACCTAATTAAAATTTTCTACAAGATTGCTTGCGTCTAATAATTCAATAACCGTTTACAATATTACGCACATAGTTTATGTCCAAAGTTATAACGCGAAGTTATACCTACTATTAATTACTAAAGTTTAAATTAGCTGCTGCAACATAAATGTGACTAATATCTATATTAGTAACTTAAGTACATAATCTGTAATAACCACTTATAATGTAGATTGTAGACTATAGGTATACCTACATGCTGAATAGATAAGAGGTACATGCAAAGATAAGTTTATACTCCATTGATAAAAAAAAAGCCAAAAATTTCTGCACATACCTAATTAATTAGAGCTGATCAAATGACTGTTCTAAATTCGAGGGCATTAGATTCGCATTTTTATTCTGTCATAATTGGACACAGGCAATCGATGCCAATGCCATAGGCACAAGTTCACAACCTTTATCGTACTTTGCAATGAGGCGCACTTTCTTTTAGATGTTTATAATTATGACAATAATGATCCTGACATTAATGATTTCGTCGGCACTTTGATTGCAATTGAATTCCATTTAGACGCCATCTCAGATATCAAAATATGCGGGAGAACACCAAATATGGGACTCTTTGTGGTGGTCCGCTTCTCAGAAAGGCGTTGTGAATTCCACTACGATAGCAATAATATTCGAAGTTTTATTCCTACAATAAATCAGGTAGTCTGGATTTACGACTGACATTACTGTATAGGTATCGGCAGATAAGTTAAAGTATCTGATACGTTATGATATTCCTTTTGCAGTAAAAATGCACTGAGACTAAAGCCAAAACAGCTGCCAAGAAACTTGGCATTCTCAATAAAGTTCATTGGTATTTCACGCCGGAACAAATTCTGATTTTGTATCGGGCTGAGGTTTTGTAACTTGAAGTACAGCAGCCGTATATGGGAAAGCATTGCCAAGCAGGTACTGCGTTGATTGATACATTGAAAACGAGAGAACATTTTGAATAACAAAAGGTGTTCCTGTTTAATTTTTTAAGTATTGTAATGCACATCATTTTATTATAGTCCTGCCTATCAATAAAATAATGAGACAGTTAGATTTTATGATAAAGTGATAGTGTTTGATAGGACGCGGTTACTAGGGAAACTACTTTTTGACCTGCCGCGCCAGTGTGTGTGTGTGACAGGACACACTTGGGGACAATTTATTTTAGCCTTATATCTTTCGCTGTATGAGCCGGTACTAAAATTCTACATCAATGTATGGGCTATGGGCCCATACCATGATTAGATTGGGCTTTGGGATTGATTAGAATGGGCTATGGGCCCTTACATTATATTATGTTTTTCGGACTTTTTGACCGCCAGAAAATTTCTTTATTGTCCGTAGTGTTTTCGCTATAAAAAAGCAATCAAAAAGAAGCTGAAATAAATTCATACAATAAACCACAGTTACAAGGGTTTATATAAGGTTTTCCCCTATTAAGTTTCGCTATCTACTAAGCGTAGCACCACTAGGTAGGGGAAAGAGAATAGCCTCAATCAGTTCAATGATTTATTTTCTGAAGCGAGTCGGTAGGTACTCGGTACGCCGGTAGACTTACTAGCGGTTAGTCGAATTGTTAGCCCCTTTGAAAGCACAATTTATACTGTCTAGACGTGATAGCTGAAATATTAGGTATAACGCGGACGAGGCGAACTTTAACTTGTTTTATTCTCTTCGTGTGCTTTAATGGAATAACTGCGCGTACATATATGAGTTATTTGTAGGTTTCACTGATGAAAGATGAATCCTAGTCTTATGATTACTTACTAGAAAGTAGAAAACAGGAAAATGCTACACTTTCGAGGTGTCTCGTCGATTCAATCGCCTTTATCATAGGTACAACCTTAACAAAATTGGTGGTAAAACCGTCCACTGCAGATTTCACTTGATTGGTACAACTATATCTTTTTATATTTTTTTTGTAGTTGTTTGGGCGCCATTTAGTTAAATAAACCAGCAGCGTAAGCTCAAAAACTAGCGTTAATTGAGCAGACTCACATAACGCATAACATACTTATTACATTTTATTTTGATACTTTAAGGCAATAATTATTATTGAGCTATAAATAAAAGAAAGCGACAATCAGAGTATAAGAAGATTTGGCGCCCTTTCACTGAATGAAAAAGCACGACTGGTCCCCCTCGTGTCCCCCTAACTATCACTGTCTCTAGTCATAATAATGGCAATTGACAACTCTGTTTGGAGCAACTAAAATCTCTATCAATTATTCCACAGTTCGGTGCATCAGTCTGCCCAATTCACTGTAGTTCATTAGGTACCAGTGGTTCAGGCAGATATGTAAACAGTGAGCAATTTCCCTAATTAAGTACCCTACCCGTTGTGTAGATGAACTGTTTGTGATGTGAACGAGTCTAATTAGGTTTGCCACAATTTGAAAAAACTACATCTCGTAGGCTACTTTTCTGAAGTTTCACTTTTGCCGTGTGTGAATTGCACACACACACTTTTGGAACGGAGTTCCTTATCGCGCGTTGCGAAAGGGGGCTAGACGGAAAAAATTGAGACCAAAAGTTGTAACGACACTTTTTATGAAAAGATGATTTTGGTTGCTATGACTACTTGTGTTGTTGACTTCAAGTTGTTGAAAATAAAAAGGCGAAATAATTTTAAAGAATTATGTTTTCAATAGTTTTTTTCGTTTCGTCTTTCTATTTCGCATTGAACAGCGTGGTGTCGCGACGATTATTTTTGTTGAGTGTATACAGGTTTTTTGTACATAATAAATAATAAAAAATAATAACAATAATGAATCCTGACTGTGTTTCTGCACAAGTTCCGGATATTGCTGATGGAGTTAGGTAAGTAGAGATTTTATACAGACAAAAAATATTATTATAACTTAAACAAAATAAAATTAATCGAAAGGAACTTCGTTCCAGACGGGTGTCCCTTGTCACCTCTCAAGTTTTTTTTAATGAAAATTCTTACTGCTGTAAGCCTTAAAGTTTAAACGGTAAATTAAGTTATAGTCGTATTTCCGCGGTAGCAATAATACTGTTAGTCGAATCATTTTTACTATTCTCAAAGTCCCAGTGACGCCAAACCGTTTGGTAGTCGTACAGTTAGGCTGAAGTCTAATGAGCGCTTTCGCCGTTGCAGCGTCACGCGCGCCTCTATAACGGTGAAATGTGTAGTGTCCTTCAGATGTAAACGTAGCTTTGCGGTGCCGTTTAGGCCTATTATTTACGTACGAAACGCGCGTACGTCATTTTTGTCTTTGACTTTGTACTTGCACGTTTTCGACACGGTTGTTGGTTTTGGTGAATAAATAATTACATAAGTTGTTACAATAACTAACCATTACTATTTACGTTTACTGAAAAAAGCTCCTTTCATTCTAAATTCTAATGCTATCCTGTAGTTAAGGAAGTTTGATGGAATATTACCTACTCATTAGTATACTTATAAAATGGTAAATGTAATAAATGAGCATCCAGTAAAAAATATTAATTTTTATCGGCGAATATGATAATGCAATGCACAGTAAACAATCGGCGTGCTGCAGCGTAAAGTCGTAGCGGCGCGGGGCGACGCGACTCGAGGGCGCGGGAGCAGGCGGGCGGCGCGTGCGCGGCCCTGGCGCAAGGTCAATGGCACGCGCCTCTCCCGCTCGCACACCAGAATTCCATATTTAAATCTCGTCCGCAGAAAAATGGCGGTCTGCTTCATTTTGCCGTAGCGCTATGTACGGAGAATTAATAAAACATATCATACGATTTCACTCATATTTTTTTTCGTTCACAAGTGACTTAAACGCAGCTGCTGCAGACTGCGCTATCGCATTATACGCGAGTAAATAATAAAGTATTACATGACAGCACTCGAGCTTCACCGTTCACCGTATTTTAATGTGTCCCAGATTGCCGACTGGTCCAATGATAACGGGTCTCAAAACATCAAAAAATTGTAAGTAGACAATTATACCCGTGATACGATCAAATTATAAGTAATAAAATTAACTGAAGAGACAAATTGCGCTATGTAATTTTGTAGCAGAAATAAACAGGCCCGGACTCCGGATGCTTCATTTAAGTTTTGTAGAACAAGTATTTGTGTTCGTGGGTCGTGGACGGACACAATTAACTTGGTAAAGTGAAGTGCAAGTCACGCTTAATCGTAGGTACGTCTCGGATTTCAGCACAAAAGACTAGAGAAGGGTATATTAGAGGACGAAGCACCAATGTATGAGTAAGCATGATGTGAAAATTGAGGAGGGAAAATCAGCTACCGTTTGCTCACTAGAGAGTAACGTATTGTTTCATTATAAATTAAAGTAAAAAGGAAATGAAAAATAATACTGAACTGTTGTGAATCATCCACCACTAAATTACAAAAAGACTATCCTTTGTGCTATATTAATAAACAGAAGTCCTCTTATAAGATTCATAGTAAGTAAAATGCAATAATAAAACCTTGAAAAGGGCGAGTATGATAATAGAAGAAATCCCTTTGAAGTAAATATTTTTTTCCACAAACCTGAAAAACAACTATTCTTCTCATCCCCTAACAGTTTGCACAAAAGTGTAATCGGCTCGCAAAAAGAGCTTACGTCGTGCTTTCAAACAAAAAGGGCTAAAGAACAGAGTCGCTCGAATTGAACGCACGAGTTGTGCGGCGAAATTAATTAATGTCCCCCACTGAAGTACTGAAATGTTTGAAAGCCAGCCCATACTGCAAGTCATCGGAGCTACGGAGCCGACGACTACGCGAGCCGCCGCGCGTCGCGCAGCGGGCGAATTTACAACGCAATATATTCCAAGTAAAAGGAGCCTTAATCCTCTAACAGCTGAAATGAACTGTCGAGCAAGCAATAACATACCAGCGAATCACTAGAACCGTGTTAAATAACGCGAACGTGCGATGTAAACATTTTGACAATCGTAAATTAAACTGTGAATGACGTTTTAAATGTGTTTCACGTCGTTACTTTAAAATATAATGTCATTTTTCCTATGAAAATGACAAGAGTCTAACGAGTATTAAAAATTCCAATACAGTCCAAGTGTAGTGTCTCTCATGTAAAAACGTCGAAATACTTACAAATGTTTTGTACATGACATGTTTGTCAGAGGTTTTTTTAATGCATAGAGTTTCTATACCCCCTTGACTTTAAATCTCGATTGTCGGTAGAAAGATTGGTACTCTACGTCTCTACCAGATGTATCTAACGGTCGGTTGGATCCTAATTTGAATGCCGCGTGCGTCGGTCTCGGTCTGGATTGATTTTATTTAAAAAAATATGCATATACTGTTATGTAATACAAGTTGACGATTAACCTATATGGATATTGACATACTTTAAACAACATATTTGACACAACATATTAGCTTGCTAATAGACGGTAACTCGCAAAAATAGAGAATCTTTTAAAAGTTAAACTCAATTTATTCAGTGTATTGAAGTTCTTGCAAAATGTGGCACACTTCTTGTGTGATATCGGAACGTGCAGCCTTAATAGCAAGATTTAGTGAGACTGGGTAAGCTGCAAAGGCGGCGATGGCGTGTGTTTAGATTTGCCGAGCGCGCCAAGGTGGCCAAGCGTTGAGTGCAAAGTTACAGGTTGTCTGGAAGTGGCGGATTGAGAACAATTGAGGTACACATGCATTTTAATTTAAATTGTAGTGAAGGTTGAGGTTTGCGTATCTTTCATATGCCTTCGGAGATAAAAAATATTTTTCAGGATGAAATATTTTAGTGTGTGTTCATTTAGTTCCAACTTTCAAACATTTCTTCTTTAAATGTCTTTTAAAATTAATGTATCTTTTTCTCGTATGCCGTCATTGATGTAGAATTTTAATAGTATGCTGTTCTATGCTATAAATCCGATTGAAAATTGATTTTAATAATAAGTATGATAAGAAGTATTCAGATTTTATTGAATTTTGTATTGTTTTTATTTTTATTTTTATTTTTAAGTATTATTTTATTTTATAATATGGGTCTTGTTGCCTGAAATAAATAAAATAACTGAAATGAAAATTGAATTTTGTACTGTTGTTGTTGGAGCTAGCGGGTAGATTACAGTATCTACCATCAACAATAAGTGACGCGTAAGTCGTTCATACGGGTACTGGCTAGTGTGAAGCAAAGTAAAATTACTACAGTATTAATTATGCCATACAGGCCTGCTCGTAACGTTTATAATAAATCAAGTTTCTATGTAGTTTTATTTCTTGTTCAAGTATCAGAATTCAGAATACAAGAACAAAATGTTAATCGTTAAAGTATAAAAATGTAATATTCTGTTGTCTGTTCTATGTCCATGCCCGTTGGGAACTCTATTTAATGTAATCTGTCGAGTAATTCTGCGAAAAGTTTCATCGCAGTGCTTTTCCACTTTTTCATTTATCAGATGACGGCCGTACTTGCTTTCTTCCAAAGATGATTACTTGTAAAAGGAGCTTCAACTTAGCAGTTTTTTTATAACGCACTGCATAAATTTTTATACTATTTTGTTTTGTAGATTTGATTTTATCATCATTTATTATAATATTAAGCTAAATATAATATGTTACCGTTTCATTTCATCAATCAACCACACTTAGTAATTAAATATCTAGTTGCAAAGCTATATATCGATAAAATATATTGTGATAAGGATTGTAAGTCTCATTCATTCTTGAACTAGAGGTGATTCAATCATAGCTTATTTGCTTGGATGATGTCCTTAGCAGATGTGAATTCAAATGGCATTTCCAGTTATTGTCGCTATTCTAGCTGTGGGTGGGTATTGAAGTGTGTCCGTTGAATATTGCGCTTAGTAAAACAACCGGAGATGAGACTTGCCTACAGCGATCGTATTATACGAGTACGTTTCGAATATCACGCCGTCCGCCATCCATCTCGTCCGCCATTTTGTCATCACAACTGTAAGTACCCGCGAAAATAATGATCATGATAATGGGACAGTAACTTATCATTATTTTGCATAAAACGAGACTTTTTTCAAAAACACTTCGAAATCGCTTTGCAATTGTGTTTAAAATCACTATGCAAGTGTGTTTGAGTGTTGCTGAGCGGGGTTGTATCATGCTCAAGCACTACTTACCTATCTGCTACGTAGTAGATTCTAATGAGACTAAGTATATTCTGTGATTCTAATTAGTACATTACATTTCAATGCTCTAATCCACCGGTGACTCCGCTCTAATCCGCCTCTGAATCCGCGGCCCGATTATTATGCCAAGGAAATTATGGATAGTAGTTTTGACACTAACATATTTGCATCGAAATAGGTACTCAAATTCTACATCAATGGATATTTGACAAATGACTTTTAAATGAGTTACACATGAGCGTCAATAGTAATCCTGATACAGCTCTACCAATTACTACCTTGTTAAAATTGAAAATCCATCTACTTCATACACATTTATGAAATCTGTTACATCTTATAGGCTACGGAAACGCCTACCCAAATTGATATTAATAATAATTCCAATAGAGAAACGTGGTATGTTATGTTTGCATTGAAGACACTCATTTAAGAACAGACCGCTAAATGAAACTATACACATGCTTTCATTGAATCCATTTCACATTTTGAGTACTTAGTAGAGTTTTAGTTTGAGTAGTGTAAAGACTAAAGTACTGACAGTAAAGTAAATCCCCTACTTGCTAAAGCAGATGATAATTTAGCGGTAGACTGTTTGTTAATACGTAATAATAAAACAACTATTTATAATAATAAAAAAACTACTTTTATAATAGTACTAGCTGATACCCGCGACTTCGTCTGCATTATTGAGGTTTTCTGGTTCCCGCGGGAACTCTTTAATTTTCTGGGATAAAAAGTAGCCTATGTCTTTTTCCAGACTATAATCTATCTCTGTGCCAAATTTTATCTAGATCCGTTCAGCCGTGATTGAGTAACAAACATCCATCCATACATACATCCATCCAAACTTTCACATTTATTAAGTATAGAAGTATAGATTTCATCAAAACCAAGTCAATAATTAAATCACCCGCATAGACTAATTAATCTCGTAGAGCAATTAACATAATATTGATATAGTAAAATGACAGATCAAAAATAACAAGGCCACGATAGCTTTCTAGAAGAAATTTATAATTATTAAACGTTATTATAAAAAAAACAGTCATAATTCTGTCTTTACAAAAAGTAGCTTGGCCTAAATTCGTAAAATAACGTTCAAAAATTCACAGCTAGCTAAAAACAGAGAGAAAGAAAGTAATAACCATAATTAAAGGGAACAAAGTAACTATAAAAATTAGCTCCGTAAATAAAAATGGTAGACATAGACTGTAGCGCGCACCTTCGCGTTTCCGTAATGAAAGTAAAGGCGTCTTCGGGAAGCGAAAGTATTTGTTGTATTTGAAAATTAAAAGGGGGCGGGGGGAGTCCCAGGAGTGAGAAGGGGGGCTGCCGCAATCAGAGCTCGCCGATGGCAACCTTAAATACCAACCTTAATTGAACTGCTTCCATACCTCGGCACCTAGCTACATAAATACGGTATAAGGTACTTTCATTTTAGTAGTATCACGAGTAGAATCCTTTTCCTACGGTGAAACTTTTTATGTGTAGTCAGTTATTTTTCACTTTCACCACATTTGCTATTACTGCTTACTTTACAAACTCAACTCTTTTTAAATATTTGATCCGAGTTCAGCATGTTGCTAGCTCAGCGTTGATGAATCAGTCGTTAAGTAGATAAGGTAATTGCTTAAACAGAGTTACAGGTAGGTGGTAAAGAAGGTGGATGCTGCTACAAACGATATAAACAGAAACAACAAAAAACATATTAAAAGTCTGTTCAACTTATGGCATTGTAACAGTAAAGACGTGTTATTGGAGAACACAAAGCGAGATGGAAATTTGAATAGGGACAAAGCTCAACCGGGTGTCGTGCGTTGAGAGATGTTGGCGGAAGCTTAAAATAATATTTCGGAGTGTCGCATTGGCCCGGCTCGTGAACCCAGGAAATGAGGCTTTCTGCCCCGCCGGGGAAATGCTCTTTCGAATCATAACGCCGAGTAAATCTCCTTGCTTTGAAACGAAAGACTTTAAAAATGATGGCGAAGATTTATCTTTATAAGTCAGTGTAATACATGAAATTTGCTGACACAAATCTCCTCATTGATCTTGCGAAATGAAATCCATTTATTACGAGTGTGCTTGCGAATTCCCTGTTTTAGATAACCTTAATTTCCTTTAGGCGTATTTTCCGATGTTTGCACGATCTATCTACAGTTCTGACTACTGATTGATGAAAAAAAAACTAAGCAAAAACATTTTCTATTAAACAGTTTACGTAGAATACGAACTTTGAAATGCATTATTTTTAGGATGTCTCTATATTTGATTGCCTGTAAACGATAACTCATTGGCAGCTATTTAAGGCGGTTCCTCAGGTACCTACTACAAATTTTGATTGCCGGCGAGGGTAACTATTTTGTTTACTTGTAGTTGTAGACTGTAGTAATATTTTAGTTCTTCTGTATTACTTCTGTATTTGTTGCAGACTGCCTTATTAAATATAAGTGATTTTAAATATCTACTCAAGAATTTAGCTTCAGGGTAGTCCCTGACAAACCTTTAGACT
This sequence comes from Erebia aethiops, assembly GCA_923060345.2. Classification (NCBI taxonomy): domain Eukaryota; kingdom Metazoa; phylum Arthropoda; class Insecta; order Lepidoptera; family Nymphalidae; genus Erebia; species Erebia aethiops. Next base: position 8,527,999 of record OV281083.1, on the reverse strand, counting down.
AGACTAGAGAAATTAAAAATATATTTACAAACCTTAAGGGCCTTTAAACAATCAGGCCGCAACAAACTGTAGGTATAAAACTCGTCACACTACAGCATATATACGAGTATGTACGCATATATAGCACAACGCTCTACGCTCGATTTTATAGCCAACTAACCAATTTTGTTACTTGAAATATTTGATACCCCCACAGCTGTGATTCCTATTTCTTTAAAGGGTACCTGGAAAAGTATGATATCGGTATAACGGGCCTTCTTCAATCGCTCATTCTTCAGATCAAAGGAAGGCAATGATTACCCGATTAACACAATAGTTCCGAGTTGGGGCCGATATAGCCGGCCTCCGCATCCGATTGGATTAATCTAGGAAGCGGTCGTACACAACCAATAAACATTTACATATTGTGTCTGCGAGGCACTAGGCAGGTATCGATTCTACCGATCCAATTTGCTCTCATTCGCTCCGTAGAAAGGTTTACACTGAAGCGTTTGAACTGAAGTTGCATGAAAAATGTATTCTATAGAGATGAGAAACACTCTGTTTCTATTGATTTACATAAAGCGCATGCTATTGTATTCGATGTTTTGTCTGGCATGCGATACAAGAGGAGGGTTTTCCACAAAATTGAATGTCTTTAGCATAGAGTTCTACTTTTCTCCGTCTAGTAAATTATTACCACAGTACATATTTGTAAATTGGGGAAAAATTGAGTTAGACATAACCATTTCTAAGAGAAATTTATCGATTCGGTCTGCTTAATCTTACTGTACTATTCTATCAATCGAAGACTCGTATCATGACTTTTAAAATAAGACGTTGACCTCATTTTACCTTCTGAAAATTATCTAATAGGGATAACTGAAACAACACAAATCAAATTGTTTTGTGTATCCGAAAATTATAACACAACATAAAATATAAATATTCAAAATTCAGGTACGCAAAAGTTAGAGCACGCCACCGTACTCGTAACTTGAAAAGTTGAATTCGAGTTTTGAAATACCGCTGTTTGGAACTGAACTTTGTCTTGAACTACGAGCAAAATGTCATGTTAAATTTAAGAAGACATTCTATATGAACGAATCGATCCATTTAGATTTACTGTGAAGCTATTTATAGATGTAAGGAAGTGACGAGCCGACCGCGGCAGAGCACAAAGAAGCAATTGAGGCCGGCATGTAAGTGGCAATGCTGACGTGTCTTCAGACCACGCAAACATAAATAATATTTACGTAATACGTGACACTGAAGCTGAGCACTATCAAAGCATACGACAATTGCTTATTGAATTACTTATGACGGCAAATGAAACGCTCCTTGAAACACTTGCACTCGAACATTTGTAATATTATTCTCACAAAGGCAATATACTCGTACCATACTAGCTGATGCCCGCCACTTTATCTGCGTGGTCTCCGCTTTTTTTTTGGTTCCCGCGGGAACTCTTTAATTTTCCGGGATAAAAGTAGCCTATGTGCTATTCCTGACTATAATCTATGTCTGTGCCAAGCCAGATCCGTCCAGCCATTCTGGGGTGATTGAGTAATAAACATCCATCATTCCATCCATCTAAAAGTCCGCATTTATAATATTAGTATAGAAGTATATAGATAAAGTCGACGCAGTTAAAATAAATTTCTTCAATTCTTTGCGTTCCATGACCCATCATATTCGACGATCTCAAGAGATAAATGATAAGTATTTGAAGTGCACCTGAAAATTTTCCAGTAAAAAGAGAAAAATCCAACTAGAAGTATATTCAGGACAATAAGCTCCACACGTTCAACAAACTACAGTGACAAATTGGATAGAATCTGTGTGAAAAGAAAAAAGAAAACAAACATATAAGACAGTGTTCGTAAATTGAATTTCTAATTTATTACTTTGCCACAGACGGCTCTTTCGACGCATAAAGGCTATACAGGAACGAGTGAGTGTACGACTGTTCATTGCCAGATGGCCAGCGATGAATGAGTCGTCAGACCACGTTGACAAGTTTTGGAAATAACGAGATAGCTCTTGAGACTTGAATAAAAAAATTACACTGTTGTTATCTTATCTCATACTTAATTATTCCTATTTTGCATTGGGTTAATAATGTATATCACTTTACAATTACATATATACATTTATCTTGTGCATTTTATTGTGTACAATTGAAACAGGTGTCGACTGTTCATGCAAATTGTGATCCTGTAAAGTCTGCTTTAATCACCAGACCATCACTAACATTTTGTTTGACAAGGATACCGTACAGTGGAACCCACAAATTTTTGATTCATTTCTTCCGAATATCAACGTGTAGGACGGATAGCGATTTGGTCGTACAACCGGGATGCGCCCAATTCACGCCAATAAACGACCCCGACATATCGACCTTATAGGGTTTGTCAGGCCATCAACACCTCTATGCCCAAATGCGTAGAGGGCAAAGTTGGATAAATGTCGGAAAATGAAATATAGCGTCTGGCTCAACCACCAGTTTTGTGTGCATAATTGTTTAGCGCGTCTAGGTTTAAGTTCGATATTGGACTACAGTTTAGCTAGAACATTTTTGTTCTGAATAGCGTGCTACTTGTTTCAGCGAAACCAAGAATTTTTACACATAAAGTAACGTAACTTCACGGGAGATGTGTAAAGGAAAATAGCTTCTGATTTCAAATATGATTAAAATTCATACTTCTATACTAATATTAAAAGCGATTTTTTTACTGAAAATTAGCCGGTAAAAAGCTATTGATAACTAGCTGATGCCCGCGACTTCGTCCACGTGGAATAAGTGATTTTTTTGATTCCCTCGGGAACTCCTTAATTTTCCAGGATAGAAAGTAGCCCATGCCACTCTCCAGGTCCTCAACTATATCCATGCAAAAAATCACGTCGATCCGTTGCTTTGTTGCGACGTGATTGATGGACAAACAAACACACTTTCGTATTTATTATTTAAGTATAAAGTATGATGTATTATTGATAATGTAGTAATGATATTATTGAGCTTTTGTTATATTTAAGCATGTAGCTAATAGAAATAAGTAAAAAATAAAGCTTTTAGGCCGACTTGCACTACACTGCGTAAACTGATTTTGTTCAGTTTATTCCGGGGTTGACATGCAAAGGGCAGGTATACAAAAACATAACTTATACACGTTCGGCCTTGCGCAAGTGGGTCGTCAATCTTTTAAAGACTATACTACTATATCTATAATATATATGTCACCGTAAGATTGTAAAAACCGTTAGATTATAATATAACGTTTTTTATCGCGATAGATTATAAACTGTCGACAGATTGTGAACCGTAACATACTGCTTACAATTTAACGCGTTATTTTTCGGTAAATTGTAATATATTAGGTATATTAACCCGATAGAACCTAAGTGCCCGGCCGCATCAAACCCTAACCTAACCTATAGTTCTAATATTATTTTATATTATAATCTAACGGATTTTACAATCTTACGGTGACATATTATATACTATATCTTTTATAGACTTGGTGATGCGTTGATAAAAGATGGCAGCCTCAAATAAAAAGTTATCTGTCTGGTAACCATTTCCAGTGGAAGTGACGCTTTCTTCCATCGTAATAATCGTCAAGCAATGGTTTCTTCCATCTGAAAAAAGATCTCAATTTCCCGAGGTGCTCGGAAAGCTTACTTTTCCCAAAAGTAAGCTTTCCGAACAAAATCGAACTAGTAGAGCCGTAGAGAGCGAAACGTAGGTTGAAGCTGCCAAATACCTACCAGAATAGGTTTCCATCCACTGGCATAATAGTGCCGTAAAGCCTTTGTCGTACCGTGTTACACGTTTTAGGACTACTCACACAGCACTGTAAAGCTAGGCAAAACAAAACTATCACTGTAATAGTTTTTTAACTCGCGGAAAAGTTTTCGCAGCGAGTCCGCTGAAATAGTTACTTTGTAGTCTTTGTAGTATGAGGGTTGTATTTTTATCGTTTATTTTCAAAAGTTTTAGAACAAAAGCTATTTCAATAGTATTCCCACCATAGCATTTCGCATGAAATAAAGGAGCAATTTATTTCCGTATTACTTTTGAGACGTTCCTTTTTCGTTGGAGCATTCTTGTGCTCTCGACTCTCAGATTTGGAGCTATTTATTATTTTCATAATAAATAAAGATTCTTTCACTTTGTAGCGACAGTTCTGGATTATTATCTTACGTACCCTTATCCCGTTGAGATGAATTTTCAGATAAAATCATTCCAGATGTTTATAAAACCATCTAAATACTTTGGATTGATATGATTAATTTTTAATCGATCTTGTGTCCTTTTCGTTCAAAATTGAACAGTGAACTATTGAAGCGTACCTTCTAAAATCGGCGTCTGAGCACATTTTCACAAGGCGAAGATTGTATGACGACACCGTCAAGCAGCGTGACCTCCGCATCGCCCTCGGTGAATCACCGGCGCCTTGCATTCCTCCAACCGCATAGATATTACATAATGGGAAATGCCACATAGTCATAAATTGCCAAACACTAAGTCCTATGTCAAAATCATATTTTAACTTTAATAAAGGTACAATTACTGATTCTTATGCCTCCTTACCAATTTCTTTGAACTTTTGAATAGCTAAAGAATGTTACTGTAGACTATAACTACGTGCAGATGATGTGGTATGATGTGGTAGATTCACTCGACGATTCAAAAGCACTTGTAAAAGTTTATTTGGATAAGAAAAACATTCGTATTTTGAATTTTAATGCCCACGACTTCTTTATTCTAACTCCTTAATTTTCCGGGATAAAACGTAGCCTATGTCCTTCCCCGAGATGTAAACTATCTCTGTACCAAATTTCATCAAAATCGGTTGAGTAGTTGGGCCATGAAAGCATAGCAGACAGACATACAGACAGATATGTTACAGTAAGTATGGATAGGTTAAAAATATAAAGTAGGAGATATGACTTTATCGTTAGACTATTGATTAATGTATCAACGTAGAACTTGAAGGATTTGGACTCAGGTGAAAATAATTGTAATAATAGCTGATGTAAATCGATCGATAAATATAGCGATCGGTAAACTACAAGAGCTGAGGGATCTGGGTATACTGTTTGATAGCAAACTCACATTTAATCCGCAAATTGAAAATGCAGTTACCAAAGCCTCAAAAATGTTAGGTTTTTTACTACGGTATAGTAAAGTATTCCAGCCTCGAACAAAAATAAAAATTTATAATACTTACATCAGAAGCATTCTCGAATATTGTAGCGTAGTATGGTCTCCTAATTATTCTACTCACCAGTTGCGGATGGAACGCGTTCAAAAAAGATTCTTGAGACACCTCGCATACTCTTGTAAATTACATAAACTACTTCCTTCCTACAGTGACAAACTCAAACATTTCAACATGACCAGTTTAATTAATCGCAGAAAGCTCCTCGATATGACCTTCCTTTACAAAGTGCTTAACAATAAAATAGACTGCCCACCACTCCTACAAATAATTAATTTGAAAGTCCCACATAGAGTTCCCCGTCAAGCATCCGGCCTTTTACATCCACCCAGAGCTAGAACTAATCTCAAACAATTTTCAGCCATATCCAGAATTACAAAAATGTATAATCCCATCAGCACAGAGGTAGACGTTTTTCATGATACGCTGCCAAAATTTAAAAAAGAAACGTTAAGATTCTTAAGGTCGACTTAAGCTGTCTCAGCTATCTATTAATAATTTTTATTGTTTTATTTTTTCTTGCCATAAATTTTTAATTGTATATTTTTTGTATTTTTGTGTAAGTCTAGGTTTTTTTTTTGTAATGTAACTTTTAACTTTCAATTTTTCGTGCATAAGCTTTTACTTTTTATTTATTTTTTTAGTGAATGATGTGGCACCTTTGATAAATTGTTCATTTAACAAGTGTCCTAAATGTGTCTAGTTTTTAAGTTTTTTATATAATGTAACAATTTTTGGTTGTCCAAATAAATAAATATAATATAAATAAATGGGTGTTATCAAACATAATATTATAAATGCGAAAGTGTGTTTGTTTGTTGGTTTGTCCTTCAATCACGCCGCAACGGATCGACGTGATTTTTAGTATGGGTATAGTTGAGGACCTGGAGAGTGACATAGGCTACTTTTTATCCCGGAAAATTAGGGAGTTACCGCGGGATACAAAAAAACTTAAACTACGCGGACGAAGTGGCGGGAATCAGCTAGTACTTAATAATACTAATATTATAAATGCAAAAGTGTGTTTGTTTGTTGGTTTCTCCTTCAATCATGCCGCAACGGAGCAATGGATCGATGTGATTTTTGGCATGGGTATAGTTGAGGACCTGGAGAGTGACATAGGCTATTTTTTATCCTGGAAAATTAAGGAGTTCTCGCGGGAATCAAAAAAACTTGAACAGACGAAGTCGCGGGCATCAGCTAGTTGATAATATTTGGGACACAATTATTAATATTGTCGAAATATGCAGCTTTGCTCTTGATATCCTTGTTCTGGAACATCGGATTATATAATAAATTTAAAATCATTATGTTGACTTATTTTTTTGAAAAGTTTCTTTAATTTTCGATGGATTTGTTATTTGATGGATCGCTGGGTGTTGAATTCAGTAGGGATCCAAATGATGTTCTCTCTTTTATCAGCCCATTTCCGGCTTACTACTGAGCACTAGTCTCTTCTCGGTTTGATAAGAGTTTAGCCATAGTCCACCACGATGGCCAAGTGCGGATTGGCAGACTTCACACACCTTCGAGAACATTGTGTAGGTTTCCTGGCGATGTTTACAACTGTCATATTTCCAATGTATGTCGTGAAATATTTCTTAAAACTTCGAAAAGTTGGAGGTGCGTGCCCGAGGACCGAACCAGCAACCCCGTACAGGAGGTCGGGTGTCTTAACTACAAGGCTATCACCGCTTCGATGATGATGAAATGATGACCGCTTGATGACGAAATGATGTTACGAGTACGTTATAGGTCGATTTAGCGAAAACAATATTAGGGCTTTAGTCCAATCAACAAACAGTTAGTAACTTTTTTATCGTCCGTTGTATATAGCCTACTTTAATATTACCTCCCCCGTGGCGTTGGCCCCGATCCGATAATACCTCAGCGGGGAATCTGATTACTAATGCGCTTTGACGGATAAAAAAGCGATAACGAAATACCTAGTAAATTTTGATGCTAACTTGGTATAAGTTGATTACTTTTATTGACGAACACTGTTTCGAACTTGGACTCTCCTTCGTTATTCTTCTTCTAAGCATGACCCGATTTTTCAGTTTTCCGTAGTAAAACAAGAACTTAGTCTCGTCCAACTGGAAAGAACTCGTCAATCCGTCCATACATCAAGACGTACTAAGATTCAGCGTTCCGGTACGATGCCATTTAGAAACCGATTTAGGGGTATGTATGGGCATAGATGGTATAGGTTTAATATAATTACCATACCCTATTAAATAAGATTAGCTTAGAATGCGGTATCACTAATTAGTACCTAATTACGAGATCGCAGACGTCAGGGCTAACTTGTACTTATTGGGTAAGAAAAGACCTTCCGTCATAGCCATTTTATTTTATTTTTATACGACTGCCTGAAAAAAGGAGTATATTGTTTTCAGGGTTCATGTATACTGTATGTGAGTTTGTATATTCCACCATAACTTCTATACGCCTGAACGGATTTTGATAAATGAGGTATCGTTAGAATCCCTAGCTTATTCCGGGTGACAAAGGTTAGTAAAATTTAAAAAAAAGTTGATGGGGTGACCATGGTCCCGCATTAAAGACTAAAGTTGAAACAAAATTTCGAAAATAAGATTAACTATATTAATCATCATCTAGAAAATAATGAGTAGATTCCAAAAATATTTAACAGTATAGTTCAATACCCAGTGATTCACAAATTTCATTTGTTTTTAACTTTTTAGTTCGTTTTTTGGCAGGGCAGTCGTGTTTTTTATTTTTTTAATTATGCACTTGTTGTACCATTGTATTTTTGTAAGTTATGAAATCTTTGAAGTTTTTATTTATCAGTTGTAACTATATTTTGCATGCAATCGTACTCCTTAGCTCCATTCGTGCATGAGAATGCGTCTGCTTTCCAATGCATAGTATTGTAAGAATATTGTAAGAATCGATCACGGATTGTCTAAGAACCGTTCCTTATGCTGATTCATTCACTTCTAGATCCATTAATAAACATTAGCTCTTTAAAAACATACAGATATTATCTTTTTTTCAATCACTCGAAGTTAATCATTGGAACTAATCTTCATCGTTCTATCGAGGTCGGTTATTGCTGTTATGAATAAGTCTTTTATGTCTTAACAACTTTTTCTTAAAGATTAGGTATGGCCCGCTAAAATAAGCTTAATCAATAATAATTTTTCTTTTGTTAAGTTTTTATATCTTCTAGAACTTTCCAAATCGGAGTCTACTTATAACTTATACGTACTGTAGGTAAGGTTTTAAAAGTACGGCCACAAATCTTTAAATGTAATAAGAACCGATGAACCTTTATAGGACCGAATACCTGTCTGCCCAAGGATTTATAGGGAAATAAATAAGTACAATCGCGCTCGAAAATTATCATTACAAATGGTTCTTGCAATTTCACGACGAGAATTTATCTGCTGACATTTTAATTTACGTCAGGCTACGAAGTTCTTAATTAGAGGATTCAGTCGAGAGTTTTAGGTAGGGCTGCCAACATTATGATTTTGAATAGTTTATTGTACCTACCTGCGTCACTTGGGACTGATGGTAAAACGTATAAATAACGGAAACTGGAATCCTTTAAATGTCACACCTTCCAGTTATTTAATTAAAAATCAATTATAGAAAGGGAAATAAGTGAGTTGTGATTTTCACAACTCAAGTTCAAGTTCAGTAATACACCTTAACAAAATTGCCCATTTTTGTTTCATAGAAGGCTGGACAGATTCATCAGGTCAGATCAGGCTGATTTTGATAAAATTTGATATCTATAGTGATAGGTTTTATCCCCGGGAAGGACATAGGCCACTTTTGTAATTTTACTAAAGTGCTTCTCAAACTAGGAAACATTAAGTAAGTTTAGACATAGACTACATTGATCCCGGAAAATTGAAGATTTCTCACGGGCATTAATAAAACTTATTTCACGCGGACGAAGTCATGAGCATCATTTAGGTATAAAGGCTTAAAACGTGTACTGCGCGAAATGTGTTTTTGTAAATTGTAAATTGACACCCCTAGGTATAAGGGCGCTGGGTTCACGGGTGCGGGGACCACACACGAGTGACAGTTCTCCCCACGACACGCGACGCAGTGTTTTGCTCTTTTCGACTGCTTCACTACACTACACCTTTTAGTGCAAACAATTTACGAGTGTAAAACCTATAATATGTTAGGTTCCCGGGCTGGTATTCTTGATTGCAAGACTATAGTATATATATAGAATACCATTTATTCTGATTTCATGCGTTTGCTTTTTATTTTTCAAGGCAGAATTTTCATCTATGCACTAAAATACGAGGTACATTATACGTATCTTTACACGTCAAAAGCATTGCTAACCTGATGGTTACTTGTCCCGCATAGCTATTGCAGATACTACGAAATTTTGTTACGGAGAAATAGCTCTAGTGACTCACTACGATATTATCGCCGCGCCGTTCAATATTAATCAAAACAAAACCGCTCTTACGGACATTTATCCGTGATTCATATTTTGTATACAAACTTAATCCGCTGTTTTTAAAGAAAACATTACGAGCCGATACCAAACGCTATATTTTACGCTATTTATTTGTTACATTCCGTTTTCCGACGCTCGGTTGATCGGTTTGAAATTAATAGATATTATCGAATGAATGACGCTTTATTACCTAAGTAAGTAAGTACTATGAATCGCACGGGGGCCGAAATAAAAAGGCTTCGATCCCGTAAAAACTCCGACAAAATGGTTCAAATTGCTGATTGAAACCTGGCTCGTCTGCCTCCAATTAACATTCTGGTTTATTCAGGTTTAAAAAAAAGACTTAAATTCGAATCTCTAATTACACGTTACCGACAAACTAAAGGTGCAATTGCAGTCATTAATTGTTAGTGTAGTCGTATTTGCAATGCCATTTCTTCTAGTTTCCTATCGCTGGTGAGTCGGGTGCGGGACAGCGCCAACGGAGTCCAAAACATGATAGCCAGTCGGCTTGACTGCAGATAAGTGTACCGTTGTTAAAAGGTGGTGTAGTAACGGTTTATTTTAATCAAATCAAATCAAATCGTTTATTTTCTATCATTTTGTTACACTATTCAGGATGATCTTGAACAATTAAAAATATGATGTGCTTAATTTAAATTCGCTGCAAGTTGCAAGATCAAGAACTGGCTATCCTAGCTAGATTTTTTAGATCTGTGTTGAGGATAACCAGCCCTCTATTTTAGAAACTTAGTATTTATTTTTAATTAACTACAAGTTATCCCTTGACTGCAATCTCATCTGATGGTAAATGATGATGCAGTCTAAGATGGTAGCGAGCTAACCTGTTATGGGTATGGCAGTTATATTAAACCCATACCCCTAATCGGTTTTTACACGGCATCGTACCGGAACGCTAAATCGTTTGGCGGCACGTCTTTGCCGATAGGGTATAGTAACTAGTCACGGCCGAAGCCTCCAACCAGCCAAACAACCATCACCAGGCATATCTACTTAGTTTATTTTATATGAGTTATCGTTACTTTTAATAATTAAGTGTCACTAACACTTAATTATTAAAAGTGTTAGTTAAACTAATTTAATCGCAAGAATTGTACCTCTTTCTTATGATTAAGTTAGTTTAATCAACACATCATTTTCTCAGTTGTTGCGTGTGACTCAGCGTAAGTATCTTACTAGTGGTTCGCCCCGAACTGAGACCTCGCGGCGCCATCTATTGACATCATTGTGAAGTTCTGTTAAAAATACTGAAGCTCATTAAAAATGAAATAATTTCGTTTCCTTATCATATTTATCTAATTTTAGTATTTGTTGTTCAAGTACAGGATATAATTCAAATAATTGATCAAGTTTCAGGCTCAGCCTTTCAGAAAATTTTGAGTTCTGAGGTCAACTTTGGACGTTAAAAAATCGCCACTTTGAAAGCCCCCCATTTCGTCAATTTAAGGGAAAAAATTAAAAAAAATATATTTTTGGACTCTATTCCTAATTATCTTTAAAATGATATACCACATCCCTATGTAACGCTATAAAAAATATTTTACTTCGCATTCGCTTCTATGAGAGGGGGGCTCTCATAATAAAGATTTTTATAACTTTTTAAGCCATATTCGGCGGGAGGCCATTGCTTTACATATTTTATTTAAATTTGAAGTAATTACGTTCAGTAATTCAGAAGGTATAATGCTCTGACAGACGGACGGACGGACGGACGGAGCAAGTGAAAATTCACTCTAGTAGACTCAGAGACCTTCGCTTCGCTCGGTCAATTACTTACTTAGTACAATAATTCTCCACAGTTCGCAGTATAGAGTCCCAACACAGAGTCTCAACTATGAATTCATCGAATATTCTCTAGTATGTGTGGGAGAGCACCTAAAACCGTTTATGTTTAGTACATCGGTCTCCCTAAGCTGGTACGTGATTGGCTCTCATGTCAGGATAATGCGGGCGGTGGCTAACAACGGTTATGAACCCTCTGATTTAATTGAAGATTCCACGTTCGACGTCCACTATATTCTGACACCATTGTCCGTGTGTCGGTGGGAGCAACGAATCAATCAATACTTATTAGTCATAGTTGAAGTTTGGTTAGGTATATCATTCAAACGGAGGGAGAGATTCTGTCGGTAATTCTCGATCAATGATCAAACATAATAAAAAAATAAAAAAATACTGTGTTTAGATATTTTACTCCAAAAATAAAATGAAATTTTTAATTATTGGTAATTAAAATTATGGCTGTATGGTAAAGGAGGTAATGAAAATTCAGAAACATGCACTCACAAATAATTGAGGTAACGGGTAGAGATGCGAATACATACCTGAAAATAAAATAATCAAAGTTTAGTTTAAATCTATATATATAAAAGCGAAAGGTCACTGACTGATCATCACGATATCTCAGGAACTATAAAACATACAGATTTGAAATTTGGAAGGTAGGTTCCTTCTATGGTGTAAACGTCAGCTAAGAAACGGTTTTGGGAAAATTCACCCCTTAGGGGTTGAAATGGGGGTTGGAAGTTTGTATGAAAGTCCTTTGTTTTTGAAGTTTAGTTTGAATTAGCATTTAAGTTATAAGTTTAAAATAATAAAAACCTGTATAATTTTTTTTCCGAAAATCTACCCCAAAGAGGGTTAAATGGGGGTTGGAAGTTTGCATGATGGTTCTAAGTTTTTGAAGTTACAGACTAGAAAATCGGGATTTAGGCTATCAGTTTTAAATTATAATAACCTGTATAAATACTTTTTCGAAAATCTACCCCAAAGAGGGTGAAATGGGGGTTGGAATTTTGTATGAAAGTCCTTTGTTTTTGAAGTTAGAGTCTTGAAAATCGGGATTAAGGTTATTCGTTTTAAATAAAAATAACCTGTATAATCAATTTTCCGAAAATCTACTCCGAAGGAGGTGAAATAGGGGTTGGAAGTTTGTATGAAAATTCTAAGTTTTTGAAGATAGCGACTTGAAAATCGGGATTTAGGTTATTAGTTTTAAATAATAATAATAACCTCTATAAGCCATTTTACGAAAACCCACCCCACAAAGGATGAAATGGGGGTTGAAAATTTGTATGTTTTTGTAGAAAGAGACATAGGTAAAAATTCAGCATTTCGGTTATAAGTTTTTAAATAATTAAAACCTACATATGCTATATAAAGCCTCTTTAGATAGACTTTTTGCAGCGGGAAAATTTCATAATGTCATAGGAATCAGAAATTTTACGCGGACAAAGTCGCGGGCGACCGCTAGTTATTTACATATAATTAAAATTGCACTTATTTCCGTTAGTAGGTACAATACTTGATGAAAGAATTTGCCTAGGCTGTCAGGATTTAGTCCTAAAGCATCAAGTCAAGATGGTTAAGGAAGCTATAGCCTATAAGTTTATTAAACGTAGAACGTAAAGTTAATATTTCTTAATATTACTTTCTAGTAATTATCTGGCATTGTTTGTTAAATTAAAGCCTCTTTCTTTGATAACAGCTCTCTTTGTTTATAATGTCATTAAAAAAATTCAAATAGCATCCATAAACTTCCTGAGTAGTAGTACAACTATTACCTCAGTTATATTATCTGTGGTAGTAGTATCAGCCTTTAAAGTAGGCTATATTGTGAATGTAGGTGTGAAAAGTGTCATTTTCTCGTGGAGCGCGATGGTAAATAAGTTGACACTTCTGAGGCACCTGCAGGCGAAGTCTAATGGGCTCAATTATCGGGGCCGCGAATTGGCCCATTACCCCCCCACGCCCGCTGCTCTCCTAGTCTCATATCTTTCTAAAAATATTCCAAGCCTTTCCAAATTGTTCGAGGATGCGATTTCTCCTGAATTTTTCATTAGAATATAGGTTTGTATTTCAGATCATATTATATACTATACTATCATACTAATATTATAAAATTGCGAACGTGTGTTTGTTTGTTGGTTTATTGGTTTGTCGCATGCCGCAACAGAGCAATGGATCGACGTGATTTTTTGCATGGGTATAGTTGAGAACCTGGACATAGGCTAAATTGATAAGTACTCGTGGGAATAAAAAAAACTTATTCTACGCGGACGAAGTCGCGGGCATCAGCTAGTATAAAATAAATGTAAGTTTTCCTAAGGGCGTACACTTTTATATGGAACTGCACAGACGCGCGTCACGAGTAAACGTAATTTCCATACGGGCGTTTCGCACGAATCTTTTTTTTCTGGTCCTGTGCTACCGCGCTTGTGTTTCCGCTTTTATGAAATTATTTTCAGAAATTCCATCCAGCGCAGCGAGGGTATTATGAGGATATTTTATTCTAGTCGTTTTGGGAAATCCCACTTTAGGAGTAGTTTATGATAACATGTTTTTTAAAGTAGATGACTTCACACTATTTTCGAAATTTTCCAATATTATTAAGGTATTTTAGTATTTACAATACTAATTATTAACAAAACTCATCCCATTTTCCTGGTATCTATAAGTAAGTAATTAGTTGTATTTTGTTGTTCATATGAATTGATAAGGAGCGGAGCTACGAGCATCTTAATGATATCATATAATATATATATATATATATATATATATATATATATATGTAGTAGATATATAATAATAGGGTGTTCCTGTGGTACATATTTCTAGTAGGTATGTACGCGTAATATTATCTCATTGTTGCTTCTAATCTGGGTAGTTATCAATCTATCGCTAGAAATTGGAAAGTATCTGATATGAAATAATCGATTTGATTAGGTACTTTCAGTTTTCGTGGTAGACAATGAAAAATGTATTTAATTAAGTAAGTAGGTATGTTTAGTAGGTACGGATAATGTACTAAACATAACTTGTATTAGTCACATTATTTAAATGTTGTTTTATAGACATGGTTGGCTCCAAATGTCGCACTAATGAAGCCACGACACGTTGGACACTTAAATTTTTGTTACTTGTATACCTACTGCACGTAAAGCCGCTAATCATCACGTAAAACCCTCAACGTTAGTGATGTAAATCCTAATCAACATATTGTATTTTGCTCATTGAAAGGAGTGTATTACCTACCTATATATTGGCTTTCCTCTTGAGTTGAGTTTTTCCGAACCAGTGGTAGAGTCCTTTGAAAGAGACTTCTCTGACTAGATAAGTAGTAGTATTCAGGATATTATTTATTTACTTGCCTTTATTTTATGCAATACATATCTACATTTATCAAAACGCACACTGTCGTCAGTTCTCAACTCATCACTATCAGAGATAAAAGATAAGACGCTATCATATCAGCTGTCTTTCAGCTAATAAACGTTTATTCTAAGTGAGTAATAATTAGTTTGCAAATGATTCATAATAAGTAAATTATTGATTAACTAACAGCTTATTTTGGTTTGTGAGTTTTTCATTGTAAACAAATCATAATAACCAATAAGAGAATCTCAATCGTACTTCTTACTAATATTATAAATGCGAAAGTTTGGTGGTTTGTTACTCAATCACGCCCCAACGGCTAAACGGATCTGGCTGAAATTTGCAACAGAGATAGATTATAGTCTGGAGTCTTTTTATCCCGGAAAATTAAAGAGTTCCCGCGAGAACCAAAAAACCTCAAACCACACAGACTAAGTTGCGGGCATTTGCTAGTAATACATTAATAAGTAGCTACTAATATAATGCAATGGAAAGTAAGGGATTTTAAAATTTGGATTTTTTACGAAAATATTATAGTTAAGTTTTAAGTTCAGATAAGGCATTGAAAGTCGAAGGACATCATGACATCTAGAATGAGGAAAATCCCGAGAAAACTGTACGTTAAACGAAGAACGAGAAACGTGTAGTGGACGTGAACTTAAAAGAATGATGGAAGTTTTAATCATCAATCTCATTATGTGTGTTAGATATATTACGTTGTTAATAATTGTTAGTTATCATTCAAACAGCAACATCAAGCGGAAAGTTTGTCATTCTTGACTTGCTGTATTAATTCGACGTTTCATAAAATCTTCACTATCACTACACAGTATAAAACAAAGTCGCTTCTCGCTGTCTGTCCCTATATGTATGCTTAGATCTTTAAAACTATGCAATGGATTTAGATTCAGTTTTTTTTAGTGATTCAAGAGGAAGGTTTATATGTATTTAATACATGCATAATATAGTAGAGAAACACTGATAATTTTAGAGGTTTTAATGTGATGTCGTAAATAAACACATTTTTGCGCTTACGTTGCAAACGCTGGCTGAACCCTACGAGAATATAAATAATGTGCTACGGTATTGTACACATTAAAAAGGTCTACAAAAAAGTCCACAATAGTATAGATATTATGTCTATCTCTTAGGGATAACCCATAATTACCATTTTTTATCCTTTACTTTTTTCGCGAAATAATGGCTTATTTACGAAGCGATTTTAAGCAATACATCATTAATCCTTATCCAAATAAGTACCTTAAATAAATAATAATAACCTTAAATACATTGTACATTTAATATAGATCAATATGGCAGTTTACAGCATGTAATTTAAATGAAGACATTCTGTAGTACCGATATTTAGTATCAGCATTGCACCCGTGCGAAGCGGGGCGGGTTGCTAGTCTATAATAAGTTTCTAACTAGTAAATGAGTTTGGTTTACCAGTATAAGAAACCGATTGACATAATGAAGTCTCGAATCGGGAAATTTCCAGAAAAGCTGAAATGTATGGTGAGTCTGGCTGGAAATATGCTACTGCAGCACTGGAACGGAGGTCGTTATCAGCACACACGCGCCACGTGACTTGACGGATGCCTACTCCGAAGATAATAGAGATAGATATTACTTAATTTTGTTAGTTGTTACTAATAACTCGTCAAACTCATAAAAAATAATGACTTATTTGTAGTAGTATATTTTATGTGTTGCTATTTTAACCAGATGCCGGTGCCGGCTTCGAGAGTTGGGAGAAGAGTGTTGTACTTAGTGATTACCAAGATACTGTACTGAAAATCAATATGCATCAACTGAAAATATGCGACATGTGTATAACTACGTCAACCAAATTGCCAATCATAGGGACTGCCGATAGAAGTGAAAACTAATATAAAAAAAAATACTTTACTTAAAATATAAACCTTAAAACTAAGCCATTAAAGTTTAATTACGAATGTAGTATATTTATATTTAAGACCTTTTGTCTTTGTAACAGCGCGAGCATGGGGCAGCGAGATGTCGGTGACGGTGTCGGTGACGTGAATCCACAAGTTTACCCCCTACCAAAAAGTGCTCAACGCGGCTACAGAAGTTTCCACTCCAAAAAGACAATGGAAGAGACATACATCCGCGTCGCGTCTCTCTCTGCAAAACCATGCATAATTTATACCTTTAGTAACATCGTAGGTATACTTATTGCGTCTGCATATTATGTGCCAGATGAGATCGTATGGAAGCGCCAAATTCGATAAAAAACTGCCCGTCAATAAATTAATTACACCAGTTTATCATTGTAAATGGATAAATCAGAACAGTGAATTTAAAATTCAATTCAGACGATTAAAGTTCAAATTATACAAATTTAATCCTGGATGAATGAAATCGTGTGATGAAACGCGAACGCGTAAGCTCAGAGTAAATATGATAATCATTATTTATCCTCGATATCTTACCGGCCCGGTGTCAACGATCTCTCGATAGAAAAGTGCAAATAGTTTACATTAATTAAGTACCTACGGAGCTAACTGCACGCCCGTGAATAGATTTAGAAAGAATTTTAATGTGTCTGAGAATTTTATGGGCGTTTCTCGTTTGAAATTGAATCCATTTAAAGTAATGATTGCTCAGTGGTTTCAACGTTCATCTTTCTGTTCAGACTTCCGCTGGTCGGGGGTTCAATCAGCACACATCTTTACTGACATAGGCGCGTTTTAAAAAATTAAATAGGTCACTATCACTGTAACGGGGAAGGAAAACGTGAGGAAACCTGCATGCCTTGAACAGCGCAGTGGATAATGGTTACACAATTCTCATTTTGAGAGGTCGAAAATCAAAATGACGAAAAAAACTATGACCATTTACATAATGGAAGAGTTTTGTAAAAATATGATCGAAATTTCATTTTTAAAAAGTTCCGTATAAAATAAGGAAACTTTTGAGTTCTTTGTTGTCTATTTTGACTGTAGGTACTAGTAATGCGATAGCTCCTCAGAAACTATAAGAGCCGTCGAGTTGCTATATACAATGCTACACAATAACAATACGTAATCGCAAGTAGGCCACGATACTCACTTTATTTAAAATCATTTCATGATAAAACATTGTTAAAGACTTACTAACAGCTAGTTTGATTATATCCGCTATACTCAAGCTTAATGAGCACTATTCAAAGCTTCTCAAAAAGGAAAGAAATACAAAATCTCTCCCCAACTGAAAACTGCAACGAAGAAAACGCCCGGGGAACTAAAGATCTATTCTTACAATTTTCACAAAGACATCAAGAGGTTATACATTATATACAGTAACTTAATGGTAACAAACAGCGTTATATAACTGTTTAGTGCTATTGTACAAGATTTGAATGCAGAGGAACTGAGCGGAGGACTCGATTCTCGCTAAGAACATTAAAGTGCATTTTAGTGGCCGTAAAGTGGCAACACACGACCGCGCTTCACCTATAAAGTCAGTCGCAAATCGCAATGCGACTCTATCTACATCAAAGCGAATTTCTAAAAACTATAGTGTGGCACAGGAATCGTTTTTTAAAGTAAAGAACTGACTAATTAATGTTTATTTCGAAGTCAATAAAATTTGAAGAGTTTAAATTTTATTATGAGTCATATAATTATTTATTATTGTTGAACAGGCCCCTGGCACTGACAAGGAATAATTTTGTTCGAAGATTTGTGATTCGCGATATAATATCAAACTCTAAATAGTAACAAAATAATAATATCAACATTATTATAATTCAGTATTGTAGTAAAAAAATTGGTTAGATGACGTAAAACTTTAATGAAGTAGTATATTAGTTATCATCCTTAATACAATATTTGTGTAGCTTAGAAAATAATATTCATAAGATAATTAGTTGTCGTATATTTGATGAGTCATTTAGGAGGATTACTTATTTATTTGATCTGAGAAAGATATTAGGTACAAATGCTTTTTGATATTATCATAATATTATTAAATTTTATTGAATATTCTCCCTTGATGCGGTAAATATGATTAGGTACTGCTTACTCGTACACATATTTTTTTTATGGATAATTATTGACAATGATTGAGGGACCTGTTTAGAAGACTGAACAATGATTCATTGTTCAGTCTTCTAGGCAGGTCCCTCCACCATTTGATATTATTATTCTCGTTTGGTGATGATCTCGTTTGGTGTGATTTCTGTTTGTATCATCTTTATTTAGGTAGTTTAGTTTGGTCGCTCTTTACGCCATTACGAATAATTGCTGAGGGTCGTTGCCACTCACCATTAACCAGATAACAGTAGGAGTTTTAGCTTGGCAGTCAGCAAAACTATTATAATCAGGAAAACAAAATATTAAGTAAGTAATTCTATATTATACAAGTACATATTATATATATCAACAAACATCATTCCTAAAAACAAAATATTATTAACTACAACAATATTTTTATGAATTTATCAAACATCACGTAACTAATATTATAAATGCGAAAGTCAGTTTGTTTGTTGGTTTGTCCTTTAATCACGCTGCATCGGAGCAACGGATCGACGTGATTTTTTGCATGGGTGGCAGTGGCATAGGCTACTTTATATCCCGGAATATTGAGGAGTTCCGGTGGGAATTTAAAAACTTATTCCACGCGGACGAAGTCGTGGGAATCAGCTCAGCTAGTCACCACCACCAGCTAATAAACCACTTAGTAACCAAAACAAAGGTATTTTATCATCACGGCTCACGGGGAAGCTCTTTATTTTATCGTGAATTGCAATATGTAATATCAATAACGTCCAATGAAGAGCCGTGTACGTATTGATGTAGAATTTTAGTACCTCGTGGACGAATCATGACGTCAACCTTTGGTATGATAAGTACGTGATAACGATCACATCTTTCTCTACTCACTTTAGGCTGTAGCTTTTACCTCCTGTAAGTAAGTATATTTATATGATTTCTCTCTCCGTCGTATTCCTCATTACTGAGGGTCGTGACCACTTTCCATTAAAGACATAATGAAAATAGGAGTTTTTTTAGGATACTAATGCGGTGGGTTCGCAACTTCCCACGTCCTTCCGTATACGACTCGACTAAGAGTATTTAAACTCTGAGGTCTTTGTAACGAATATTATCAGATGTTAGTAATAATGACCACAGGCTTAACGTGCTCTCCGAGGCACGTCGGAAACGAAACGACCAAATTTGATACTCCAAATTCGGTCACCCATCCAGTTACCACTTGGGTCAACGATGCTTAACAATCGCAACCGACTGATATGCGTTGTAACAGCTAGGCCATTCGTCCCTCAATGACTTAAATGTAAGTTATATTGATCTGCTCTGTAAAATCTTTACTTGGTCAGCTTCGTCCAGGTCTTTCAGGTTCTATCACGACCAAAATAGTAGGTAAATAGTTTTAATGTAAAAATCTTTATTTTTGGGCCAGCTAGCGTCCAGCAGTTCGCACAATCGAGTATTACCACTGGGTATTACCTGTGGTATTCTGTGTTTATTTTGCTCTTGACTTGAAAGTCAGTGAGGCGAAAATTTAAACTAGAGGTACATTGTACTATTACCTATTCTGTGCTTTAGGATACTGGAATTTACCTCGTCGTAGATTTTAAAGGAAATAAAATTCAAAGATTTTCAGAAAATCTCATACAGAAGTCAGATTTCGAACCTATACCCACAACCAGCGTTCTCACAATCTGCTGAAACTTGAACTTGAACTGTTACTTACTTATTTCTTTTTTAAATATTTTCATGAGGAGATACACTTTGACCTCATGTAATGATGTACAGAAAATTCGTTTATCACTTCGGGTGACTTGTTTTTATGGAGCATTTAAAGATTGATAAGGCAACTACGTAAGACGCCATTTGGCGTTCAGGTTCCATTTATTAAAATCGTCGTCAATTGATTGAAGAATCTTTCATAGGCAGACACTTCGACATAATATAGGCCAGGGTTGACGGGCGTCCATAACAAATAAGGCTCGAACGTGACTTTAATTACGCTTGGCAGACGGGAAGCCTTATATAAAAAACTAAGCTGTACATAAACGCGTGTGGATGACGTCACGCTGGATGTTAGGGATGTAAACTGGAGCCTTGCCGCGACGTTACATCGCAGTGGAATTTTAACATTGAAATAGCATTCGATGAAGTTTGTGCTGGTACTGTTTACTCCTTATCAACAGAGGATGATGCGGAAATCCGTATTTGGCCCTACCCTGGTAGGTTTTTTACTTAACATTGTTGCTATTTTGAACACAAGCCATGTTATAATTATTATTTTAGTGTTAATTTTGCTTTATTTGATTTTTATCCATGGTAGATTGTGTATTTGACGTATAAATTAGAACGCTAATTTAATAAGCTCTACACGGAAAATGTTCTATAAAAATCCTAGCACCAAAATGGTTAGATGCAACTAAACCAATTTAGGTAAGATCATTGTCTAAGTTTCTAAAATAGAACACCTTGTTAGCGAAACGGGTATTTGCACTACTGCACAAGAGAGATTGCCAAAAGTTTTGGAGCCACGGAGTGAGGACGACTCTGAACTTTTTGGAGTTGAATGCGAAATTACGTTACATCCCTTAGTTGAAAGTTAGAGGCGATAAAATAGGACGTCTATTCGATACGCCAGGCGAATGGCGACGAGGCACCGATCAATCTGGCATCTAATAGCAATGTCTGACCGATCTGGCGCCACTGCGGACGACGCACCTCGCTTCAGACACAGTTCAGCGGCGGAATTCTAGGATTTTAGTCAACCAATACGTCTTGTCCACGGAACTTGTCTCCCATTTTTGAGGAAAATATTATCAAAGGAAAAATGTATGCGGTCGTTCCATATTTATAAACTCGAGCTCCAAACATTCTTTATTCAAATACAATTTTAGTGTACGGAGGACAATAAATTGCAAATTGTACTTTGTAGTGAACCTTTTAGAGCAGAATTTCTCGGCGCTTTTGATCCTATCTGTTATTCCTTATTCCTAAACTGAAGATTGGGGGAATGCCTTTTGAATTAAATAGCATAGTGATTAATGAACGAATGATGACGAGTATTCAATTTTCATGTACAACTCACATGTCTGAGATTGTAACTTTTAACTTTGCATTAATAGCATCAACATCAGCTGTCCTTTTGTTAGAAAATAAATAAATGTACTTATTACCTATGTTGTGAGCATTCAGAAAAAGTCAGGCAATTACAAATAGAAAGGAAATAGAAAAGCGATTTAGGCAATAACGATGGTTACTGACGTCGACGCCGTAACGCATTAGTAATGGAACACATTACTGCTATGGTAGTAAAAGGGCACACGGAGGCGCAGTATATTTCGTCTCTCTACATAACTACTTATACTAGGTTCTTGATCACAATCGCATATGAAAAGTGTGAAAGCAGTCGCTTTAGTATGTGCGTGACCGGATCTTATCTGATATGAAGTGATTTCGGACTGTTCATAGCTTACCTCTCGAGTCACGACGTACTCATTACTACCAGTAGGTAAATACTATGTTGCTTTTTGATAATGACAGTCAGATGTTTGAAAAGTTTAATGTTTGCTCTTTCGTGTATGATCAGGATTTTATCATTGGAGGCGATGGAAGATAAAACATGAAATTCGTTAGAGATCAATCAAAATATAAGCTTCTGTTAATTATTTAACGGGATATACTATAAAACCTGATCTTTATAGAAATTCACTTGCTATGCCAGTTTACATCATGCGGCATAGCTATACCATAGGTAGATAAGTATGTCTCCTAACGCTTTAGGTTACTAGGTATAATTATAATAATATTTAGTCTCTGTTGATTTAGAGGTATTTATTCGACGAAATCAAACCAAATCCAATTTGAAGAAATAATTAATACTAGGAATTCGCTGTACCTACTGACCATTAACCGGCATAACATCTATCAGACGATCATTTAGTAAGTTTATTGCTTTTTTATGTCCAAGTATAAAATACTGATTTGTTTTATATCCACTAATACAATAAAATTAGGGCCATAAAGAGTTTAACTGAAATAGTTACTTGCGAAGCTAACTAAAATAGTCATGATCGTTTAACATCACATATAACGAAAAGTAACATAAACATAACTCAACAGTAAATAGGATAATGCTTTAGGTAAAACTATAATATTATTGATAGGGAAGCCATACCGTGTCATTTGTTAATAGTGGTGGAACTTCGTTGTTATTGACTATAATCTATAATATATATAAAATTCAAAGTCCTGACTGACTTATATATCAACGCACAGCCTAAACCACTGGGCCTAAAAACTTGAAATTTTGACAGTAGGTTACTTTTATGACGTACGCGCACACTAAGAAAGGATTTTTCAAAATTCCACCCCTAAGGGGGTGAAATAGGGGGTGAAAGTTTGTATGAAACTCCGTCATTTCTCAAGTTATATCCATGAAACTTGGTATTTTGGCTTTAGGTAATAAATAAAGAAGTACGTGTGCCACAGTTTTTCAAAATTTCACCCCCAAAGGGGTAAAATAGGGGTTGAAAGTTTGTGTGAAAGTCCTTCATTTCTCAAGTTATAGCCATGAAACTTATCATTTGGGCTTTCAGTTAGATATGCAGAAATAAGTGATTTACAATTTTTCAATATTGCACCCCTAAGGGGGTGAAATAGGGGGTGAAAGTTTGTATGAAAGTCCGTCATCTTTCAAGTTATATCCATGAAACTTGGTATTTAAGCTAACGGTTTAAAATAAAGAAATACGTGTTTCACAGTTTTTAAAAATTCCACCCCTAAAGGGGTGAAACAGGGGGTGAAAGTTTGTATGAAAGTCCTTCATTTCTTAAGATATTTTTCAAGTCATATTAACGAAGAAAAAGAAGTATCTGTGTCACAGCTTTTAAAATTCCACCCCCGAAGGGGTGTAATAGGGGTTGAAAGTTAGTATGAAAGACCTTCATTTTTCAAGTTATAGTCATTAAACTTAGCATTTGGGCTTTCAGTTAGATATGAAGAGGTACGTGTTTCACCATTTTTGAAAATTCGACCCCCAAAGGGGTGAACTGGGGGATGAAAGTTTGTGTAAAAGCCCATAATTTCTCAAGATATTTCTCAAGTAATATCAACAAAACTGAGTATTTTAGCTTTCGTTAAAAAATAGAGAAGTACGTATGTGACCAACAGACCAACAGTTTTTCAAAATTCCACCCCCAAAGGGGTAAAATAAGCGTTGAAAGTTAATATGAGAGTCCTAAATTTCTCAAGTTATAGCCATGAAACTTGGTATTTAAGCTAACGGTTTAAAATAAAGAAATATGTGTTTCACAGTTTTTCAAAATTCCACCCCTAAAGGGGTGAAACAGGGGGTGAAATTTTGTATGAAAGTCCTTCATTTCTCAAGATATTTTTCAAGTCATATTAACGAAGAAAAAGAAGTATCTGTGTCACAGCTTTCAAAATTCCACCCCCGAAGGGGTGTAATAGGGGTTGAAAGTTTGTATGAAAGACCTTCATTTTTCAAGTTATAGTCATTAAACTTAGCATTTGGGCTTTCAGTTAGATATGAAGAGGTACGTGTTTCACCATTTTTGAAAATTCGACCCCCAAAGGGGTGAATTGGGGGATGAAAGTTTGTGTAAAAGCCCATCATTTCTCAAGATATTTCTCAAGTAATATCAACAAAACTGAGTATTTTAGCTTTCGTTAAAAAATAAAGAAGTACGTATGTGACCAACAGACCAACAGTTTTTCAAAATTCCACCCCCAAAGGGTCCTTCATTTCTCAAGTTATAGCCATGAAACTTAGCATTTGGGCTTTTGGTTAAATATGAAGAAGTACGTGTTCCACCAATTTGAAAATTCGACCCCCAAAGGCGTGAAATAGGGGATGAAAAATTGCATGAAAGTCCTCCATTTCTCAAGATTTTTTCAATTTATATCAACGAAACTTGGAATTTCGGCTATCGGTAAAAAAAATAAGTACGTGTGTCACAGCTTTTAAAATTCCACCCCCAAAGAGGTAAAATAGGGGTTGAAAGTTGGTATGAAAGTCATTCATTTTTCAAGTCAAAGCCATGGAAGTTGGTATTTGAGCATTCGGTTAAATATGAAGAAGTATATTTTTCACCATTTTTGAAAATTTGATCCCCAAGGACGTTAAATAGAGAGTTTGTCCTTCAATCACGCAGCAACGGATCAACGAGATTTTTTGCATGGGTATAGTTAAGGACCTGAAGAGTGATAAAGGCTACTTTTTATACCGGAAAATCAAGGAGTGCCTGTGGGGAAAAAAGCTTAAACCACGCGGATGAAGTCCTGACTTATATATCAACGCACAGCCTAAACCGCTGGTCTTATAGACATGAAATTTGGAGGGTGTGTTTTTTGTGAAGAGTAGGTTTGCACTAAGAAAGGGTTTCTCGAAATTTCACCTCCCAAAGGGTAAAATAGGGGTTGAAAGTTTGTATTATGACATTTTTGCTGGTAAAAGCTGGAATGTCGATTAGCTTTTCTTCTGATGGTAAAGATGTCAAGTACGCATCTCAGTACTCGCTCCTCTACAAAGCTTTGGTGAATTAAAAATAAAAATTCTTTCCAAAAAACCGACTTCCATAGCCACTGTTAAGTAAAAAATAATTTTGATTTCTCCACACCATGTTGAAGTCAGGCGAGCCTCACGCGTCAACTTTGCCTATCTTGGTAATACCCGATATGAAAAAAATATTCAAATCGGTTTAAAAAGCACGGAGATATGCACCGACAATCGACATGAACACATTTAAAAAAATCTTTTTTTTTATGTGTTCTCACACGCCGCAACGGAGCAACGGATCGACGTGATTTTTGGCATGGATATAGTTGAGGACCTGGGAGAGTGATATAGGCTACTTTTATCCCGGAAAATTAAGGAGTTCTCGCGGGAAACAAAAAATCTTAAACCACGCGGACGAAGTCGCGGGCATCAGCTAGTGTGATATATCCGGCTGGAAAACGAAATGTGTCACGAGCCATGATCCGTTACCAGTTACCACCACACAATATCAGGGTATAGTGTTACTTGAAATTGAAAAAGCCGATTGAATAGACGGTTTTACTACGTGCTTACTTAGTACCTATTACCTAACTATTCGTTTAAAAGTAATGTTGGTAGGTACCGATTATAGCTATTAAGATGTTATATACGTATACATTTTATTTCAAGTTGCTACCAATAAATGTAGCGAGAAAAGCTATGTCAAACATAATATTTTTATACACCGCCCGAGGGCCACTTATCGATATAAATTTACATTATGGAGAGGCAAGGGTCAGGGTAGGTTGTAAAATGTTAGATTCTAAGGAATCTAGTAAAATTTTATTGGATACGAAAACTGAATTTGCTGGTCTCTACAGATTTTGTGGAAATTATTTGTTAATAGATTGAGTCTTGTAATTTCGGTACCTATGTACTCAAGTAGTTATAGTAAGTGAAATTAAGTAAATAATCTATACTAATATTATAAATGCGAAACTTTGGATGTATGGATAGATGTATGGATGGATGGATATTTGTTACTCAATCACGCCAGAACGGCTGAACAGATCTGGATGAAATACAATAAATATTTCAAACATTAATACTCAGAACATTGAACGGTTCACAATCTTTCGACAGATAACAATCTCGCGAGATAGAAACTAAGAGATTATAATCTAACGGTTTTTACAATTTTACACAATATATACTACATAACATGACATAATATATCCATCCAGCATTTTTTTCATGTATCCAGAAACAGCAGTTTAGCTGGCAGAGGGAAATTCATCCCCACTTTACCTGTGGGAAAGTACCCAATTTTTTTTCAAAATTTTATTTTACCATATTGTTATGTACACCCATGCCAAATTACAGCTCTCTCGTACTTATAGTCTCTGTCCGCGGACGGACAGTATTTGCGAAACGTTACTAGGGTTCCTTGTTGACTACGGAACCCTAAAAAGCTAAATTTCCCGTCAGCTTTTGTTAATTTGCATCAATGTCAATCTTTGTTTTCAGACTTTATTGACTTAGCGAACTAGAAATAAACGTTAGCGGCACCGTTTATTTTCATTGTATTCGTTGATACATATTGAATTATCCCCGGGGAAAAGGGATATTACAGGCTTTCAAGAAGGTAGGTTATGCCATAAATCAGGAAGTGTCAATTTGTTGTCATGTACTTAGGGCCCTGCGCATCATATCCGGCAAAGTGGTTCGACAAATTGCCTATAAACTTCGAATATTATCGCTAATCTATATATGAAAAGTTTCACTTCCTATTGAAACAGGACAGAACCAGAACAGGTAGGCTTTAATGTGTTAGATCTGCTGTGGTTGGTTACAGCCACAATATTTAAGCATATTAAGTAGGTTTGTAACCAGAAGATGTGCAGTAAACAAACAGCTCAAAACAAGAAGATAATGAAAGTATAAAATATATTTTACAAAAATAATTAGAGCAAAATAATAAAATTTGCTGTTCTTAATGCTTGTTATCGTAAATATTATTTATGTTAAGTATATATATTAAGTAAGTAATAGATAAAGATAATTTTGTAAACGTGTTTTTTTTGTAAACACGTGTTGATAAACTTATCAGTTCATGATCAAAATTGACTTACAATAATTTGTAAGCCGCAAAAAAGTTATAACAAACTAACATTTAATTAAAAAAGCGGCAGCTCGCTTAATGTCTCCACACAGGTCACGTTCCGTGAAACAAAAAGAATGGTGTAGGTAATAAAGCTGAGCCGATGATTACACGTGAAGACGCCAGATCATTGACACTACAAGATTTGGAGCAGGTTGATCCTGTATTGAAGGCTGCGCGTGCGAAACTGTATGTACAGTAGGTACTTGATGATGTTGTGGTAGGTCAGAGACGTTCGAGCGACCGCTGGCGGTCGGTTGCGCTGCATTCCTCGCGACATCCACTAAATATAGCTTGAGTGAACGAACTGGCCGCTCGGATAAAATCGCATGCACTTTGACAATGCCCGTGCATTGTTAAGTTTGCTCTGTAATATTTATAGAGCCTAACATAAACAAGAAAAGAACTACCTAGTACTTAATTATTTATAATGGAGAAAATAAAACGGCATATTAATATTCAACATTAATACTAGCTGTATTTACATAGGTATAACATATTATTTGCATAATTTCTAAACGCAAACATACCGACGTGAAACACAGCCAAAACTTGCACGTGTTTATACAAATCAAATAACCGAGACACCAATACTAAATTTCACATTTAAAATATCGTACGATTCCGCTAATGCATTCATACATAAATAAAAATGTAAATAGCAAATATCTGGCTGAGACATGGCCGACGAGAGCGCGTTTATTTGCTTATCGGACCCATAAACGCTAACCGTATATAAACGATAACGGAACAATGAGTGTACCAAGTGTATCTACATTGGTGTATGTACATTGAGATATGCTTATCTTCCAGTGTCAATACTCTTTTGTATTGGAGATAATATGGTAGTCTATTTGGCCTAATGCGCCGGACGCATTCTTTGCCTGTGAATAAGCCCCATACAATGGTTTGACCCATTAGGCTACTCGTAGTTTGGAATGTCGGGAGGAAAACGATGTGGCAAGATTGTGGATAAGTAGTAAGGAAGGTTTAATGCGAGGATTATGAAGGCTTTCAAATTTAATTTAATACAAACACGTTAAATACAGATAAAATTGCTAAATATAAATAAATACATGTAAATTGTAAACCAATTTATGAAAACCGTCCACGTCACGTACATATTTTAACTAATCAGTTCAGAATATCGATTTTATTTTGCTTGAGTTTACACTAAAATTGTATGAATTATTAAAACAATTTTAAATGCAAATGAATCTAGAGTTCATTATTATAAAAGTCCAATTTCACGCACCGACATCATGAAAGTGTTCCTATCGACAAAATATTATGGTATCGATACTGCTAAAACACCATCTGCAGAAATGATATGTTAAAGGTTTGCTTGTAATTAAGAAAAGGATAGCTTACAGAAAAATATTGAACAGAATTACTTATCATATTATTATACCTATTGTAAGGTAAAAACTTTGGTGTCTGATATGAGATATCCGTGTGTGGAACTTCAGAAACCGATGGTTCACGGACACTGAAAAATATTCACAATTATGCATGAATGATTATAGCCAAAAATGGAGAATTTTTCGTATCTTGAAAATATCCCAAGAAACCCACGTTTTTAAATGGGCTACGCCAGAAGACAGAGTTAAATTTCCTAAAATTCCTTCTAATATCTTCTAAAAAAAGAATTCCTTTCGAAAAGAAGTATTTTGTGTCTTTCCAAGGGTAGGTTTTTATTTCCGATTTGGCAGGTTCCTAGTAGGAAAGGGAATTCTCCCCTTTGCAAGTAAACCCTTTTGGATGAAAACATCAGAAGTAATGACAGGAAATTTCTGTCGACCTTTGTTTTCCTGCGGAAGTCGGCAGCTCAGTTCCATACTCCCTAGCCATCCCTTCATTCCTGCACTCAGCCTCGCTCGTTTCATTCATGACCTTTGCGAGCTTCTGGCTTCGCACTTATCAAAAATATTGAAGGGGTAGATTAGACATAATATTAACTCTGTGGAGCAGTGATCATCAGATTTCGTTTTGGACCACATTCGACCTAGTTAATGTCCTAAAATTTCCACATTGTGAGTTAATTCTTATCTCTTAATTTCCCATTAGTTTCTGTTATATAAAATATTGTATTTTTCAGTGTGTTCATCCATTCCTGAAATTGCAGGCAATCATAATAAATCATCCATGGATGGTGTCAATAAATACTCCGTTATGTATGTATATGTTATTCATTATAACGTTCGGTTTATACCTAAGTAAATACCTAAAAATAGCATTATAAGTCTTTTGTCATTATAAGTCTGTTTGAGATGTTTGCGTACATAATTTGTTTCCAACAACACGTTGAAATAGATAACAGTTAATGTTTTTAATATTTGAACGTTACTTTAAAATAATGGATCCAAATTGATATTTCTTCAATAATAAAAGGTTTATTATTCGCCCTGTCATCTGGCCAATGTGCCTACGTTTTAATGAGTATATTATCAGTGGCGTGCACAGGGTTCGAAGCCAGGGTAAGCATTAATTATGTATGAGGGTGAAACAGCCAGTTTCCAACTCCAGGCTAGTGCTGAAAATTTCTTAAAACAAGAACCTAATATCGAACTTCCTTATCTAAGATTTTTGGTCCGACCCGGGAAAGAACCCAGCACCTCTCAACTGCAGTCGAAGATGCTAACCATGCTAACAAACCATGCTCAACTACTAAGTACTTAATATATTTTATAATGTGAATTGTAATGCAAAAAAGTACACCAAGAACTCTCTCGTTTCACACCCAAAAAGGTAGGTAGGTACTTAAAATAATAATAATACTATGTAAGTAGATTGTTACGTTACCGATTGCAATACCGATTTCTGAACAATTCCAATAATTTTGTAATCACTAATCACTAAAAAAGTTGTCACATGCTGTTCTCACAATAATTCACGTGTTTTTTTACAAAGAAATGTCCTTGAACGTGTTAAAACAATTTTTTAACGGGACGAAATTCGCAATCAAAACAATAACAACACAATAACTAATATGGCGCGCGCGTTCGTCTGGTAGCCGGCGGAAGTCTCGCTAAATAACTCTTTTATTAAAATATTTAATTTCAATACTTTAATTACGCTATTATTTGCGTGAAAAAATATGTTTACCCCTTTTGGATGTTTAATCGGTGGCCGTATTATGTTTTTTTAATTTAGACTGCTTTTGATTTAATACTTAATTAATAATTTAGAATCTTTATAATTTCTTAGAATACAAAATCAGTGGAAAGAAATACAGTAGAAAATTTTAATTTATTTAATAATTTCAACAATTCTTTTTGGTATCTAGGTAAATACAGTTACTTAATTTTCATTATTAAAATAAGTCTTGAGTTGATCACGCAGTTTCCGGAAGCTGAGCTTTTTATTGACGTAACGTCGTGCGTTATGACTAGGAGTGATGACTCACACATGTAAATGTATTTCGTGTTGTATTACTGAATGTGAAACACACATACCTAAAATTTTTGCCATTTTTAACTCCTGCTTGTTCCGTGGCGCCAGCGTCGCGTCGGTTCAATGTTACTATGAGCGTATTGACTTTGGATAGAATTCGTGACAGCGCCATCTTCGTGATAATTACAGAATTAATATAGATGCGGGTGGTTATTTACTATAGATGGCGTTTTTATGAATTTATATTACAGTTGTTTTTTTATTATTTTATTATGTAATTTACTTGAGTATAACTTTCATTCAGTTGGGGTAAGCTGTGCTTATTTGCCTCTATGAACTGCACGCCACTGTATATTATGTATTTTGTAGCACAAAGTCTTCATTCATTTAAGTAGGTACGCTTGGAGTTGGAAATAGTAAGGACATTCTATTACATATTCAAAAACTCTTCTTATCAAACCTAGCACATAGGTACTTTGCAGCAGTTTTTCCCAAGTTTCTGAATCCAAAGTCAGTTCAGTAAGTATTTTCATACATTTCAATTCAGTTGAAGAATGTAGGTACCTAGTTTCAAATTGAAATGCAAGATTTGAATGTCACAAACTAACGGGTCAACTTTTAAAAACTTATAAACGTGCGGATGTAGGTATACCAATTTATAATGAAATGTGAGCCACTTTGAACAAGAACTTATCTGTTGCTAAACTTATGTGTTTTAGATTTTTTTTTTATCAACTACAAGCTAGCCCTTGACTGCGATCACACCTGATGGTAAGTGATGATGCAGTCTAAGATGGTAGCGGGCTAACCTGTTAGGGGCAAGGCAGTTATATTAAACCCACACCCCTTCCGGTTTCTACACGGCATCGTACCGGAACGCTAAATCGCTTGGCGGCACGTCTTTGCCGGTAGGGTGGTAACTAGCCACGGCCGAAGCCTCCCACCAGGCCAGACCAGGGAAAATTCAAAAATTATAAATTCCTAAATTGACCCAGCCGGGGATCGAACCCGGTACCTCCGCACGTTAAGACAACAGCGCTACACACTGCGCCACTGAGGTTGTAGTATTATAATACCTATCTGTCTAACTTAAATTAGCAGCGTTCAGTCAGTTTACTAATTTCATGTCATCAGTCATGATAACGAGAAATACAATTATTATCTAAACACCCAATCATTGAAATCGCTGTATAGTAAGCCTTACACTGTCATAAAATCCATTATTTACTGCGCCATACGTAAGCTGTATTATTAAAATGCATTAATAATTGAATCACGCGATTGTACCGGAACTTGGTAAGAGGCTTCTTCCGGTACAGAATAATTTATGATCAATTATGAAGAAATAAAAATCCTCATTTTGTTGACCGTCAACCTGACATTTTCGTCTGATTCAGGCCAATTTAGAGAATGATTTGTTGTTCTAACACAACATTCATCACGTCTTGTTTTAATTGTCTTTCATCATCACGCAAGGTGCATTAATTTAGTAGTAATCTTGCAAGTGGTTTGTGACGTCAAATATAGAAAGCTTTCATTGGGCCAGCAGTTACCGTCGTTATCAGAGCGACCTTCACAAGAGCAGGTTGATAAGAGATAACAAATCTCTTATGTCGTTACCAGCGTAATCAGCGTTGAACACTTTTATGTATCGCTTGAAATTCCAATATTTTTGAATTTATAGATATGAAATGGGTGATTTCAACAATCACATCTAATTATGTTGACTTGTAAAATCTGCTCATACTTTGAAAGAGTGATGGGGATGTATGAGTCTTATATTTATTGACACGTCGCAATATTGGAAAGGATGTTATTCAAACAATTTGCAGCCGTCACGTCATGATAGTAGAGCAGGGCCGGCAGCGGTGGGAGCCGCCGCCGGCCGCGGTGGGGCTGACGTTTTGCGCAAGAGTATGATCAGCCGACCGACGGGAAGTCAGCTGGCTGCACTATCCGATGCGAGCGGTGCGGGAGGGGAGCTCACAATAAATTGACGTTAAGTAGCTCATTTACTACTACATACACAGTCATGTTTTGCTTTCAGCGGTTCACGATATGAATTCATAACATGATATTCCACGGATGATCGAGCGCATAGCTATCAACCGACACTGTTTATCAACAAAGTCGATTAAGTGGCCAGTTGAAAAATCGACGCCGTTTCCTCGAATCCGTCGGTGTTGCACTGTCCAAGAAGCATATGAGCCATCGGGTGCCGATTTTCGCGAGCGACTCGAAATAGAAACATATGTCGAGCGCGTGCATGCAGTGATCGATCGCACTCACCGTGCGCTCGAAGGCAGTAGGCGCGCCGGTCAGCTGAGCCGTCGGCTGCGGCGTACGAGTCACCGGCACAGCACTGCTAGCGCTAGCTTGTCCTGCACAGCTCGCTGGCTGTAGGCGCGGGTGCGGATCCGGGTGCACTGCACGACTCGATCGGGCTCCGGCCTGGGTTCACGGAGGGCACACACACACGGAACGAATGAGTCAAGCGGAGACTACGGGCATCGCGGCTCTCGCGTACTGGCAGCGAGAGTGTCGGCGAGCGACTGAGTGCCGGCGCACCGCGCGGGGGCCGCCGCCAGCACCCGCGCCGCCCCTCGCCGCCCACTTCCTCCGATGAATGACAATAATGGAAGACGTTCAACTCGCCCGCAAACCGAATAATATGAATCATTGCATTAGGGTGCAGCCCCGCCCGAGTCCGGCCCGCGAAACTCGCGCCTCACCCGCCTGAATATTCATGGAGGGCCAAGGTACGCCACGACAACGCCGTACGTCGCGCGGCCGATAAACCTGCGGTACACATTTCGTAGCGATTGCAATCTGGAGCGCATAGAGAAATGTCGCAGTTGGCCGCTATGCGGGTAATTCCGAGTGGTCGGTCGCCGGTCGCTCGGCTCGCAATTAGCAGGTTCGCATGGCAGACGGTGGCTGTGCGGTGCGGTGGCCGGCGCGCGACGCCACTAATCTTATCTCGACTAATCTAATCCGGTGCGACGCCCTCTCTTGTGTTTTCTTCCAATTGTGTCCACTCTAGGTAAATTAAACGTTTTCCCTAGGGAGCTCATGTTATATTTTAATTTCCTCGCTCTCATGATTCAAAATTATTTTTGAGACTTGGTACATGTACCTACAGAATCCCTACGACTTACCTACTCTACCAGTACAGAGTCAATCCCATAATGTAAAGATAGATCTCTCTCTGAATTTGAAATTGAATCGCTTGTAATTATTATAATATTTGCTATTAAGCCTAGGTTAGGTAGGAGTTTATCTACTTGGAAAAACCCAATTAAATCCTAACGACGAAAATGTTTAGAGCGTTTTTTTCCTTAGACAGAGGTGAACCCTTTATGGCATTTTAATAATAGTGGATTTTACAATCTTCTATAATAATAGGGTAACATATGTTGCAAAAAGATTTATGATAGCAGACCTTCGCAAAGAATTGGACATTAAGGTCCCGGGTCGGTGTCGCGGAGTTGCGCTTTATTTTGTTTTGCGTCTTAAAGTTCATCCTCTAGACCGGTTCACCCACGCTCATGGCTCGCACAGATTTCTGCATCGTGCAACAGACTCACCGTACAAGTTACTTTTTTTTAATCCTTTTGCTAAATGTGATATCAGCCTCTCCGATAATAACAAAGCGATTTGCTATAATATAATCCCTATTAATATTTTCCTCTCCACGAGTTAATTGTGTACATCCGGTGGTTTTGATAAAATAATTAAATCATGGATAGAATGTAGAGTTTTTTAGCAAATAACATCTGTTATCCTCGAACCATTTGATGATAGCTGATAGGTAATTTTTTCAGGGCAAATCGCCAAATTAGTGATAATGTTTTATTGAAATGTTTGAAAGATACTTAAACCAAATTTATTCAAAAATAAAATGTCTGAATATGTTATTATTCGCCCAGACATCTGGTCAATGTAAAGTACATTGACCAGATGTCTGGGCAAAGAGTATATTTTGTAGCACCTTGGTTACTCTTAGATCCTTTAGGTACGTTTGGAGTGCGAGTGGAGCTGAACCTATTCCTAGTTCCAACTCTATTACATATTCAAAAAGATATATTACAATCATATAAAATTTACTCGTGTCCTATAATCGTGATCACATGGTATTAGATATGTAGATTTAATAAAAATTTCTGAACTCTACAGTGATCCTAGTCATTCCACCAGCCATTCAGACCATGTGTCATTGTCATTGTGAGACAAAACAAACATTTCAATCCACTATGAGAGAAATTGGTAAGGTCAAGTGTAGACTCTACGTCATACCTAAAAGTATAATTTATCAATTTTTCACACAGATGAGATGATTGAGAGTGAAACCAGTAATCGATAAAAAGATGTGTTAATAAGACACAAAGATTTGCGGCAAGACAAGCGAGAGATTGGCGCAAAAAAGCGTCCCGAGATACGCTCCTTGCCCATATTATGTTTCTTTGCACAATAATACATACAGCATTAATTTTAAATGACATTCCGCACCTACATTTTAACACAGAGAGTACTAGCACAGTAAAAACTATATGGCGTCATTTTCCAACGGAGATGTTTAAAATGTTTTATTTAAAATGTTGCCATATTAAATGCGTAAATTGCCACTTAATCTGTAAATCAGAACAATTGTTTTACAATGCAAAAAGCTTTGACCAACATTTAATAGCTCTCCGTGGAATAATTTGTTTGAAAGCATCCAGTGCTGACAAAGTTTCTAGGTACACTTTTCATTCTTACGTGTACCTTAGTGCACTACATGATGAATATTCACTTCTGTGACAAGTCCCAAATTCGAAGCTCCAAAATTTCGAAGTATGTTCAAAGGCACTATATCATAATATTATACTTACCAATAAAGATAGTAACTTAAAATATAAAAAATAAGTTTTCTACAATTTCATTTAGAATTGAGTAATAAGTGGGTGTTAATAAGGTACGAGTACGTATAACGCTCTGAAATGTAAATAATTTAGACGTAATAATTTCGGGCCCATTTGCTAAAAGTTAATTATTATTTGCCATACACAAGAAATTGATCAAAATATTATATCCACCCAAAGAGTCACGCCTCTGACGTCAGTACTGTTTAGTACAAATAAATAGCATAAATTGTGTGTGTCTTATGAGTAAATTTCATAAGACGATCACAAAGGTAAGCCCATACAAAGGACATCGCTTCATGCAGGTAGCGACAAAGTAAGTCATTATAATCCAGACAAGAATGGCGGTAGCTTTGTAGACCAGGGTATTGCTGGCTAAATATCTAATGCCTTTGAAGCATGAAGTTTGAACCATAATGCTCCCTGGGTGGTGGACAATTTAACCTTCAATTTCCGAATCAAATTACTGCGATCTTGAACATAATTTTCTGTAATTTCTTCACAATTGGCTGGCTTCTGTTGGCCAACATAGATCCTTGGTGGAAATTTATGATCCATCTTCGGTATAAGGCATAATTTATTTGCCTATATGAAATGGCCATGTCTCAAAAATTGCGATTTGAATTCACAGGTTTTCGATTCAATTTGGGTAAGAGATTAATAATATCGCTCAGGTCTGATCCAGTGAATAGTATGTTTTTTTCAAACTGCCCATAATCCACAGCGCTCTACGCAGCACTGCTGTTACTGTAGTTTGAAGTTGAACTCTTTTAAAAATATGAACCTATCGAACATTGGTTATATTAATGGGACTTTGAGTGTAAGGCGTGGTCAGAACTCAAGAACAAAGAGATTCTTCAAAAAGAAGCAGAACGACGGAGTGGCCGTGGAAAGTCTCTAGGTCGGTTTAGAAATTGGGAGTTCAGAGATAGAAGTCTCTTCTGACGGATTCACCTATGATATCACCTTGTTCTATGAAGCTTAGCAAAGCTATATTTTAAACTTCGGTAATGATCTTTGAAATTAAAATTAATTATTGATTTGCTGAGACATGCTAGATAGGTACAAGGTGTTATTTAGAAATTTCATCAGCAGGCAATATTTCACCTTAACAATAGGCATGCAAAAATTAATGGATAGTACTCGTAGCAGGCTTTACTTTGCGAAAGACCATGATAATCAAGGAATAATGTTCATTGATGCAAAAATTACTAGTTAACAAGATGAACAAAATAGGCAATTATATACAAATGAGATCACTGAAAAAACAATATAAATATAAGGCTGTCATAAAAATCATAGGCATAAAAAAGGCTATCATTATAGGTAATCCTGGCAAGAGTGGTAGTAGCTTTGTAGCCTAGCGTATGGCTGGCTAAATATGTAATGCCTTTGTACCGCATAATGTTTCATGAACGGCGGCTATGTGCTATATTGCATGGGAAATTTAGCCTTAAATTTCTAATTTAAATTGTAGCGTACGTGAGTGAATTTTCGTGCATAAAATATTATGTCAGATTCTTGTATGTCTAGAGGTTTTTTTAGTAAGTAAAGGAACAACAGAGGAAAGTATCAAATGGAATAATTGTGTTGTAAATAAGTATTTCTAGTGTCTCGATGAATTTTTTAATGCAAATTAATTTTTTGTTACAATTTTTTCTAATATATTTGACATTTTATTTTAGCATAGTTTTTTTGATATTAACAGTAAACCTCTACAAACAAAGTTAGTTTTGCGGTTCATTAACAAAGGTATAATTATTACCGTTTTACATCTTTGGTCGTTACAGTTTTAGTCGTGTTACATATAATCCATCATCAGAATTGCTTAAAAAATATTTTTCAGTCATCATAAGCAATTGTGGCTAAGATTTTAAATGAAAATCCCTCATACTTATAGGGTTAAACGCAAGTTCTTCTAAGTACTCGTCGTCAAATAAACATATTGGTTTTTGCCTGATTGTTTTGCTTCAGTACCTACTTCTTGAGTACGGAACCCACGGTGCGCGAGTCCGACTCGCACTTGGCCGGTTTTTTTTTATTTTATTGACAATTTTACAATTTTTAAGACATTCTAGAAAAACAAATGTAGGTATGTTAATTCTAATAAGAAATGATAAATTAATGGTAATTGGTATTATGAGATCTGACATATTTAGTAATTTATGTTTTATAAGATTTTAACATATTATAGGTACTTGGACTAACTCAATGCTGTCTTAGAAATAATTATATAAATTTTGGATTATAGTAATAACTTAATGATTCATAAATTGTATTACCTAGTTACTTTGAAAATTTGCATGTCAGCAATGACGAAACATGTTTGTTCTTTTTATCAGTTTGTCATCTTTATAATAATTGTACAATGTTTCTTGCAAATAAATAAACAACAAACAACAACAGCTCTGATACTGAATTCCTGCATAAGTATTAGGTAAAAATGGGGGTTTTCCTTCCTGTATACCTGAAAGGCTGAAACTAAAAGTGTATCAAGATTCAAGAACAAAGCACTATATTGGATAGAAGCAGGCGTTGCTTTGCGGAAGTTCATGAAATCCAATGTTCCAATGAAGGAACTAGAATCTTAATTCGCTATAATCCGCGACAATAGGTAAATATCTACGTGGTACAGTGTGTATCCCGCGCTTATAGGCCGCGATATTCACCACAGTCCACACCACAGAAACCTTCAAAATTATTCTCAACGTACCTACTTTTCGAATAATTTCGTACATAAATTTTTTTGAGTTTTCAAATCAATAGGTATTAAAAAACAGGAGTTTGCAGTTACAAAACAGTTCATTTTTCAAATCTTATAAATCCACTCTTATGAATCTCGCATACTTAGTCATGCGATACGTAGGTAGGTAGTAATTCCAAAGTCCGGTTCTCTAGATTATTTTAGTGTGATTTAGTTATATCAACATAGCAAGGACGCTCGTTAGAAGATAATTATCATGTTTTTCATTAGTATGAGCGGTGCTATTTTACAGTCTGGAACTGTGCAGCTAATTAAGCTTTCCGTACTGCCTTCTAATTAGCATTACACGGTACTTATAGCCGAACACGGACAGATTTTTCATACTGTAGAATATTCAAGAACTAGGTATTTCATTTAGGTATAGTTCACATTATACTACTAATCCACATCCATACTTACTAATATTAGAAATGCGAAAGTGTGTCTGTCTGTCTGTTTGTCTGCTACGCTT
This sequence comes from Erebia aethiops, assembly GCA_923060345.2. Classification (NCBI taxonomy): domain Eukaryota; kingdom Metazoa; phylum Arthropoda; class Insecta; order Lepidoptera; family Nymphalidae; genus Erebia; species Erebia aethiops. Next base: position 8,488,997 of record OV281083.1, on the reverse strand, counting down.
TCACGGCCCAATTACTCAACCGATTTTGATGAAATTTTGTACAGAGATAGTTTAAAACCCGGGGAAAGACATAGGCTATTTTTTATACCGGAAAATTGAAACTTCCCCATGCTAATTATTGCAAGTGCAAAATCGGTTGGAAAATATATGGGCCGTGAAAAGATAGCAGACAGACACAGTTTCGCATTTATAATATTAGTATGGATTAACATGATCATTGTTTTATTCGGGGCACGATATTTAAAACGTTTTTCACTATGGAGATAGGATCGCTGCATTACCCGAAATCATTCATCAACCGGCCGCGGGTGTGTCGTTGACGTAGCGACGCAGCGTTCATTTCTCAAACCTTATATTACCAACTCGGTACAATATTATCAAAAGATTGCTCTGCTTGGCAACTGTACAAGATTAAAGCTTTATAAATGACGTAGGTACCTCAACGAAACTAGAACTAATTAAGTAGGTATAATTAACTAGGACAGAATTAATTGAAAAATTTATTCGACTAAGTATTACAATTTGAATATTTTGCACTAATTTATATCCCAGTCTTACGGCGCGTGAAGTTTTTATATTAGAAATGAGGTTTTCCCGGATAAAAACGTATCCATGATGCTTTGATCACGCAAAGCTCACGAAATTGCATTTCTTGATTTTATCTGCAATCAGTAAGTAAGTGTAGTGGCAGCGGTGGCCCAGTCTGATATTTGCGGTTTGAGTCTTCCACCTTCATACGATGTATAACTACATAACACAAATTATATATCACTTGCTTTAACGGTGAAGGGAAACATCGTTATGTTTGTTTTCACGAAAACTCTTGATAAGCAGTTAGCAGACGTCCTAGTTGTAACATTACAAATTGAATAATTTTGCACCCAATGCATCATCGTTGAATCATCGTTCACGGTTATGAATAACTGTATATCTAATTGCATTCTGTATATTAATTTATAGACATGGATGACACATAAGAGCATACATTATAACATTAAACTTGATACATAGTTCGAAGTTAGACCTTATATAGTATGAATGTAATTTCCCAAATCAATAATAGCGAAATGCTTACGCCTGATTGCTGATAAGAATTTATACGAAAGTATTTTTTAATCAATAAAGATTTATAATAGTATTCTAAGGCGTTTACTGATTGAATACAGCATACACCACGAGACAACCCTTTAGGCGCAGGATATATACGAGAGGTGCAGCGTTGCGGCGGCGCGGCGGAGGTGTGATGGCGGTGTGGCCTTGGAATTATGAAAGCGGCGTCCAAGCGCCTCGTCCCTTGGTGGACGCCGCTCTGTATGCCTGGCGTCCCACCGCTTGGATATGTCACCGTAAGATTGTAAAAACCGTTAGATTATAATATAACGTTTTTTATCTCGATAGATTAAAAACTGTCGACAGATTGTGAACCGTAACATACTGCTTACAATTTAACGCGTTATTTTTCGGTAAATTGTAATATATTAGGCATATTAACCCGATAGAACCTAAGCGAGTTGAATGCAGAGTAAATGTATGGTGACACTTACATTTATTCTGCATTCAACTCGCGCGCGAACTGTACAAGAAAGAGACTATCTAATCTAACGGATTTTACAATCTTACGGTGACAGATACATTTTGTATGAAATATGATAGAACCGGCGTCGGACCCGCGCTGCGCCTGCACCTCGCCCGCACCCGTCGCCTCTCGTGTATATCCCGCGCCTTAGTGTATCCATCAAACGGTGACATAATGTATGCTTGTAAAAATAATGTGCTGTTTTCAAGACCTTTGAGCAGCCATTGACGCATCACAAAACACAATTTAAAAAAAATCTCTGCATTGAAATTTATTTTAAACATACCTCTTAATTTGCCTTTTAAAGCAATTTTTCTCCTTATTGAAACCAAAAATTAGGAATATGAGATAGAATTCATATTTCTAAATCAAACATATTGTCGGATTCATTTGTATTGAAAAGTAAATATTACTTTTTTTACAAATTATTTCATGCATTTTTTGCGACATGCGCTTGCTCGATTTCACCCCCGCGCGCCTGTGTTTTTCATCTCGTGAGCTCACAGCGCCTTAAAGACACCAAAGAGTGGTTGCCTGGAAGATATCAAAGCGATAAGGGCGCCATTTGTACTGATTTTTCTTTTATTATTTTTATTGTTATTGTTTAAATGTATTTTTTTTTACTTGGTGTATCTACAATAAAGAATATTTCATTCATTCATTCATTCAAAGCCGCGACATTCTGAACCAAAGCATATTTCAGAACTCAAATTTTCGATATTGAAAACTACAAGTTCTGCAGGCGGCGGCGATGAGCTATCTCCTTCAAATGCAGCTATATGTGGTTAAACATAATTCTTAACAATAATTAAGTATATGTACGTGCATTATCTATCCGACGCCAGCTACGTCGCTCTATAGTCAATAACAATGACCACTAAACATAATACGGAGTAAACCGATAACGTTATATTTTCACACAGCATTACGGATTACATACCTATTACATACACTTTAAAGTGGTTTGTCATGATTATTTTTAACAATTTTTAAATATTGATCTTTGTTTTCCGATAGTTACCTAACTACCAAGTTGACCACCCTTCTAACAAAACACTTTTCAGAAGTGGTTAAAGATTTCCCTACTTGAAAATTCCGTTAAAATTCCGTTGAAAATTCTTTCCCAGGATGCAACCTATCCCTATATCAAAAATCATCAAAATCGGTTGAAAAGATAGACCGTTAAAGCGTAGCACACAAACACACAGATTGACAGACAGACACACTTTCACATATATAGTATTAGTATGGATAATTAATAGGTTTCCTCTATAAGTTATGCTTTAACAAGGCGGAAACGTGAAAATCCATAATTTTAATTAACAAAATGTTTTCAATCTCTGTTTAGTTGTCCGCTCATTCCGGTACAACTTACGGCCGAGAGAAAAATGATCTGAATTTTCGTTGGGGGCTGGGGCGATAACAAAACCGCGGAATTGGATTTGCTGATGTTATCTGTGGCCGGTAGGAGTTGCTAGTGACAGCCGCAGTCGAGGCCGTACGCCTCTGCGGCTTGCCTTCGTTCCCTTAAGGCGCTGTGAGCTTACGAGATCAAAATACAGGCGCGCGGGGGTGAAATCGAGCAAGCGCATGTCGCAAAAAATTCAAGAAATCATTTGTAAAAAAATAAATATTTACTATTCAATACAAATTAATCCGACAATGTGTTTGATTTAGCAATGTAAATTTTATCTTATATTTCTAGAGCAAATTATTAGTTTCAATAAGGAGAAAAATTGCTTTAAAAGGTAAATTAAGAGGTATATTTAATAGTAGATTATACACCAAGGGGATAAAGCACTGTTTTATGTCACGGGCGCTACATTGAATCCTGAACGTAACGAAGGACTCCAAATGTAACTCCCGAGCGCAGCGAGGGTGTTATAAGTTAATTCCCGAGCAAAGCGAGGGAATTAAGATTGAGTCCTGAGTGCAGTGAGGGATTCAAGCGCCCAAGAAAAAAACAGTTTTATCCCGGTGGTGTATACTCTACTTTTCTCACTTCATGCGAGACAATAAAAAACCAGGCTTAGTAGATAGTGTTTTTTTTTTTATCCACTACAAGCTAGCCCTTGACTACGATCTCACCTGATGGTAAGTGATGATGCAGTCTAAGATGGTAGCTGGCTAACCTGTTAGGGGCATGGCAGTTATATTCAACCCATACCCCTTCGGTTTCTACACGGCATCGTACCGGAACGCTAAATCGCTTAGCGGCACGTCTTTGCCGGTAGGGTGGTAACTAGCCACGGCCGAAGCCTCCCACCAGGCCAGACCAGGGAAAATTCAGAAATTATAAATTCCCAAATTGACCCTGCCGGGGATCGAACCCAGGACCTCCGCAAGTTAAGGCAACAGCGCTACACACTGCACCACGGAGGTCGTTATTACAGAAAATTAAAATTGATATTGGAGACATTAGTCCAATTATGGAAAGATAACGTTATATTTAATAGCTTCTGGAGTCAAAATACTCATCACATCACTCATAAATATACATCACTCGACATTTTTGAAATATTTTTTTAAATATTTATAGAATCTTCTAAAGGTACTACTAGCTACGGCTATAGCAACTTCTTTCAGCTGGCGTGGCCTACTCGATTTGACAAACAAACGAAGTTCGTCCCAGTGCGAATCTAGTGGGCCACGGCCTATAGGCTTAGCACGCACTGCGATTAAACGCACGCTTTTAACCGTAGGTCTGAAACCGCAAAAAAATGTAACACATAGCTTTCCATACAAGCGCACGCATTAGCGACTTTTTTCAGTGACTGATTTTAAAAACGTAACTTGCTACATTTCGATCGCGCTTTTACAAACCGCGATTTTTTGTGTCCCATAGTAACAGTATGGTGGCGCACGCACGGCGGTTAACCGCGTTCGGTTTTGTATTCAGTCTTGGCTGCGCGAGCGCAGAGGATAGTCGTCGTTTGCGGTGCAGATTATGGCATGTCGTCAGAAACAACGCCTGTAGACTACGATAATTTGTCTAAAAACATTATTATTGAAGTGTAAATACTGGCCCACAGCTTGTAATAATTTGTCAAAAGTACTAATGGACATTCTGTAGTAATTAAAAAACTTATCAGGATGCTGCCGAACGTCATTGTACATTTTGCAAAAATATCCTTTCAAATGTCTTTGATCTGTTAATGGGTGTACCTACCCAGTACCTATGGCGGCGGCATTGTTTACGTTTTCTTTTTTCTATTTTGAAAACCAAACCCGCAACACACGCTGCTCGCCAGAATTCCATGGTGGTACTGAAGTAAAATTAAGCAAAACGCCAGCCGCAGTGCGTGTTTGTATGCGATTTTGCGTTTTCAGCTATTCCTAAACCGCTCGCCTTTAATCGCAGTGCGTGCTAAGCCATATAGCCACTTCTTTCAGCTGGCGTAGCCTACTCGATTTGACAAACAAATGAAGTTCGTCTCAGTGCGAATCTAGTGGGCCACGGCTTCGGTTTTCTAAAATCGAGTTGGCCGCGCCCGCTGAGAACACATTCTGTTTAGCGAAATTAGACTTTATGGACATAGCAATAAGAATTATGAAAGTGAAAATCACATTATTAACCAGCGGGTTATAATGAAATTCAATAGAACATTATAACCCGGCTAAAGCCAAGAGATATAATGTCTTGCTTTCGGTAAGGTTTACATGACATATAATTCGGCATTGTCGAGCATGTGGTGTGAAAAATAAATTTCAATGCAGAGATTTTTTAAAACTGTGTTTTGAGATGCGTCAATTGCTGCATAGAGGTCTTGAAAACAGCAAATTATATTACAAGCATACATTATGTCACCGTTTGATGGATACACTGCTTTTAAAAACCCCCTCTTACGCTACACAGGGCCTTAAGATGAAAACAACGATGAAACCATGAACGTATAAAAATAATACTCTCTATTTTTTACCCGACTGTCGAAGGATTAAAATCGATTTTTTTTTAGATCCCGGGAGGAATCTTTGATTTTACAGGATTAAAAAAAGCCTTTTTATCCGGAATGCAACCTATCCACCTATTACCAAAAAATCGATTGAACAGTAGGTACTCTACTAGCATAGATTTATTCTTGGGTTCGCAAAGCGCGCGAACCCAATGAATAAATCTATGTCTACTAGGTGGTGGACGTACAATAATTTGAGTTCTAAAATAAAGTACCAGTAAAATAGACCTTACATTTACGTGACTGTATTTCTACGTTTGAATACGCTCACCGTCGATGTGATTAAAATCGTGGGCAGGGTACCTGAGAGCGCCTAGTTCAATATTTAGACTTATGGAGTAGGTACTTCAAAAAATATAATTCAAGTTTTATCACCCGTCATATACCTACATAATGTTAGTCTTAGGCACAACTTCCTACAGTCCACCAACGAATATCTACACAATAAGTAAGCTCTATTATTCTACTACGCCAAGTTAAAGTATTGTTTACCAACTTGGAATTCAAACACATCCATCGTACAAACAGAGTAATATGCTCAAAACGTACCTTTAGTTAGCCCTCGTAAATCTCAATAAAGGCGATCGCACATCAACGCACAGGAGATGTAGGAGCGGAGCAGCAAAAAGGTAAATTCTTGGAGACGTATTTGTAGTGTATTCCATATTATAAACGTAATTTTAGTTCTTTAACATGAACAATCAAACCACATTTGTATGGGGCTAGCTAGGGAGCGATCAATATAAGCTGGGTTCTACCTATGTAAGTACTTAAATGAAAATACAAACAAACGCATGTAATGCGTGAGCAAAGGGCTATCGATGGAAGGTAGATTCTTCGATAAGGCTGAAAGTTAAACTAATTTTAGTGTAAGAAACTCATTGCTCGCGCCTCTTACGGCTCTTGCGTCCCTTGCGGCTCTTTCGCCTCTTGTACGTAGACTCATCGTACAGGATCACCTTCATCTAAGTCCTCGTAAATCTCTATAAAACGTAAGGGCTTCCACCCGTTCTTATGACGTTTTGAATCATTGAAATCGTTACGCTAAATTTGAACCATTTGTCAGATGTCGTGTTTTGCTACGCCGCGCCGCTGAGAAAAACGGTGATTATTATTATTATCTACGGTGTGCCTGCGTAGGAATCATTAGAAACGAATAGGATTTTTTGGTAAGTACCTATTATATTTAAAAAATTCTCTGACAATTTGCATTTTGAGATCATTTTTGTAGAGGCAATGTCGTGTGAGATCTATACAGCATAATTTGACTTAGCTCTTACTTAAGACTGCGTTAAAATGAGACAGATTTATGATACGCACATAAACCCATCCCGTTATAACTCTAAAGAGTAAAGCCTGAGCAAAGTCAAAGTACGCTCTATAGATCTAAGCATTAGAGTTAGCAACCCACCTAAGTAAGTGGAAAGTAATGGAAATAAAAACTTCTATTAGAAGCCGATTTGCATAGAGCTTAATCAAAGTAGAGTGAATAGAAATCAAAGAGCTAAATGATTGTAATTCAATATCAATACGTAACACTATTCATAAGAAGACATCGGTAATAATTACGGTTAATTTATTTTTAGACTTAAAATGTCATGATGAAATGGAACACCACTTTTTTGTGATATTAAAAAACAATCATCCGCCGACACTGACGCCTCGTTATTTGATCATCTTTCATTAAACCGAGGAGTGGGCGTAAAAAATCGGAAGAATGTAGGTACTATTGACCCTTTATTTCTAAGAAGCGTTCGTAATCGCAGTAATTTAGATGATTAAAGGAGATAATTATGATTCCATTTTATCGTCGACCGACAGTTCGTCGACTTCTCTATATAGCGCTTTAATCTTGATTGTTCAGTGGTATTAATGTAAGTTGTAACAACATCGATAGTAGGTAACTATAAGACTGTAGGAGAGGCGATAATCTTGCTGAAGCCCTTATACGGTATACAACAATTTAGTACCTATACTAACTTAATAGATTAAACTTCATTCGAATATTAAGATCTGAGCAATTTTGTAAGTTGATACATTTCGGTGATACTAATGAGTAGACATCGGATTATATGTTCTATCAAAATGCGAAAATCTGCATGCAAATATGCGCTAAAAAGGGCGAAATATGCACAAAATATGCATAATGAAAATACTATTTATTATTTGAATTTACGTTTATTTTCACAATATTTATATTCTAAATATTTATTGACCGAGCGAAGCGAAGGTCTCTGAGTCTACTTGGGTGAATTGGCACTTGTCCGTCAGTCCGTCCGTCCGTCCGTCTGTCAGAGCATTATAACTTCTGAATTACTGAACGTAATTACTTCAGGTTTAAATATAATATGTAAACCAATGGCCTCCCGCCGAATATGGCTTAAAATAATAAAAATCTTTATTTCAGGGTGGCTCTCATAGAAGCGCGAAGTAAAATATTTTTTATAAAGTTACATAGGGTTGCGGTATATCATTTTAAAGATAATTAGGAATAGAGTTCAAAATTTTTTTCCCCCATAATTGACGAAATGGGGGGCTTTCAAAGTGGAGATTTTCTAACGTCCAAAGATGACCTCAGAACTCTAAATTTTCTGAAGGGATGAGCCTGAAACTTGATCAATTATTTCAATTATATCCTGTACTTGAACAAAAAATACTAAAATCAGATAAATATTGTAAGGAAACGGAATTATTAAATTTTTAATGAGCTTCAGTATTTTTAACGGAACTTCACATTTATGTCAATAGATGGCGCCGCGAGGTCTCAGTTCGGGGCGAACCACTAGTATATATATGCGTTAAGTTTCTTTATTTCTTCAAGACTCGGGTTTCTAAACAGAATTGCATTTAATTTGCCTCGGACCTTCTCCGATAGTGAACTCAGAAGTGTGTGGTTCTGTTCAATATTTTTTTCCAATATTTCCAAGGACTTGCATAGAGCTTTCTCTATGCAAGTCCTTGGAAATATTGGTTTTTGAATTTTAATTTTTCTACGGTGTCGGATATGTTACTGAAATGTGTAAGAAACCGATGGGGGTAGGGTTTAATATAATAGGTTAGCCCGCTACCATCTTAGACTGCATCATCACTTAACATCAGGTGAGATTGCCGTCAAGGGCTTACTTGAAGTGGCGTAAACAAAACCTTTTCACCAATCGTCTATCCAAGTAATACTTTTGGCTAATTTAACACCATATTATAAAGCTCTCTAAGCTCATATTTAAGCTACTAACTATCCATATCTTTAAGTATGAAACGCAAGCGAACTAAAATATTCCGTACTATCTCCGCATTAACTTAGGCGTCCGTTAGGAATAATCATCTGGAAATCTAAGCTACTACGTCTCACGACGTCACGTTTAAAACAATCTACAGGGATAGTTTCCGACACCAGAACTATCGCTAACTTGATAAAATCTCTTAGTAGATTGATGTCGACTATATGTACATGGCTAACGGCTGTATCATTACTACAAGCGGCTAACTATATAGTATTGCAACAATTAAGTAAATTTAAATAATTGATAAGCAAATCTCGAAATTTATGTTTCTAAATCTTTATTTCTAAATTTTTGTTTCTAAACTTTAGTTTTTTAGATATTAGAAAATTTTGTGAATATGTGTAATTAATATTAATGATTTAGTTTAATTCTTGTAACCATTAGATGTAACATGAAACGCATGGAACAATGTCGATGGCGATAATCACTGCAACGCAGTTTTTAACTTTTGCAGGATTATCGTTCATTTATGTTTCTAAGTCCTTGGTTAATGTTTCATAATAAAGTTTTATTTATTTATTTATTTATAGTACGCGCGTGAGTTGAATTCAGAGCTAATGTATGTTTCACCATACATAAGCTCTGCATTTAACTTGCGCGCGAACTATAGATTACAATAGGTTTGAAACATTATTTTTAGAAAACTGAAAATGCGTGTACTCTATTTATTAGAATGAAGATAGGTGCAACAATTATCTGCTTTCTTAGCTAATTAATTATTCATCAGGTTACTTCCGTTATTTAGTTAAATGACATGGTAGGTACCCATAATGTAACTAAATTACCCCGTGCCGCCCCGTGCGAAGTCCTTGTTCGGTGTGAATTTAGGTACCTTATAATTATATTTGACCTTATATTTTTTGACGACCTCCGTGGCGCGGTGTGTAGCGCTGTTGCCTTAACGTGCGGAGGTCCCGGGTTCGATCCCTGGCAGGTTCAATTTAGGAATTTATAATTTCTGAATTTTCCCTGGTCTGGCCTGGTGGGAGGCTTCGGCCGTGGCTAGTTACCACCATACCGGCAAAGACGTGCCGCCAAGCGATTTAGCGTTCCGGTACGATGCCGTGTAGAAACCGAAGGGGTGTGGGTTTAATATAACTGCCATGCCCCTCACAGGTTAGCCCGCTACCATCTTAGACTGCATCATCACTTACCATCAGGTGTGATCGCAGTCAAGGGCTAGCTTGTAGTGGATAAAAAAAATAAAAATTATAGCCTTTACTCATTCAGTATATTCATGACATCGTAAAATTGTAAAAACCGTTACATTACAATCTAACGGTTTTTATTTCGATAGATTGTAAACTGTCGAAAGATTGTGAACCGTTCAATGTTCTGAGTGTATTTTTGAAATATTCATTATTTACGTTTTCTTGTCTCTTTCTTGTCGGTTAGGTTAGGATTCGACATAAATAATCAGGCACTTAGGTTCTATAGGGTTAATATACCTAATAGATTACAATCTCCCGAAAAATAATGCGATAAATTGTAATCTTTCGACAGTTTACAATCTCGCGAGTTAGATTATAATCTAACGGTTTTTACAATTTTACGGTGACATTATAATATAAGTATATGAAAATAAAGAATCCGTTCAGGACCGTGCAGGGAAAAATCAATGTATATCTTTTTAAAAGAATATTTAGGTAATGTAGGTAATGTAGACAGTCTACATTATTTTAGTGTAGGTATTAACTTACAATATGGTTCGTCAGTTTTCCAAGTACGCATAATACTAGCGAAGTAACAACAATCAAACTGTAATTTCAAGTGGCATAGCTAGGCTAGGTGGAAAGAAAGGCGAAGTAAATGAGGCAGGACTTCCAAGAAGCCTGCCACTATCGCGCGTATCTAACGGTGCTGGAACGGAATTCCACTTTGGATGCATGTGTGTTACGTCCACTATACTAATGCATCTACCTAAGTGCTATGTAACTACTAACTGCTTATAATAAGTAAATTCCGTACGTAATATTATATTCCGTACGTATTATATAATATGCGAAAGTAACTCTGTTTTTCTGTCTGTTTGTTCTGACCACCAGATCTGAGTCTGGTAATTGATGAAAAATGAGACTTACCTATTTTTACGCCCGAAATGTAAGAATTTATGTAATACTAGATAAAGCCCGCGACTTCGTCCGCGTGGATTAAGTTTTTTCTCCTTAGTTTCATCTTCTTTCTTGGAACTCCTTTGTTATCCTGGATAAAAAATGTCCCTATGTCCTTCCCCAGGGTACAACCTATCCCTGTACCAAATTTCATCAAAATTACTTGAACAGGTGGGGCGTGAAAGCGTAGCAGGCAAACAGACAGACAGACACACACTTTCACATTTAATAATACGTAAATGTTATAAATGTATTAATTATAACATTTTGATTAATATAAAGAGTAAATCTTGAGTTTTTTGCCGGCTCTTATCAGTAGGATCTGCGTATCAAACTGGACTCAATCAGGACATAGCGAAACAAAATATTTCATTCAATTTTTTATCTTAAAATGGAAAGAAAACCATACAAATGTCGCACATTTTCGTGGACAGAATCCTGCACTGAAATCCGCAGAGACCGGAATCGGTTCCAACCATAGACATAGGATTTTTTCGCTACGCTCAACAAAGTGCAAACCATAAGTTCATTAAGATAAACCCTGGGTTGCGACACGGTCGCAAATTTAATCAGACTTACAACCACACCTGTGGAAAAAGCTGAATGCGAGCTTTACAAACGAGTAAAACTTTTCTCTTTGGTTTTGTACCACAAGTATTTATGTGTGTGTGTATGTGTGTCTATAGGTATGTCCCCCCAGTGGGGCACAGCACGTTTAAAGTGTTGCGCCATCCAGACTAGGTACTCACAGAAAGGTTTATGTCGGGTAGACGCCGACCAAACCCCAGACGTAATTAGCAGTAGTATGTTCATAATTATGTACATACTAGCTGATATTTTACATACTAGCTTTGAATTCCACGGGAACTCCTTCATAATCCGGGATAAAAAGACGCCTAGATATATCACTCTCAAGTCTCAGGTTCTCAACTATAGTCTATAGTGCGACGCGATTGAAGGACAAACCAACAAACAAACACATTCGCATTAATAATATTAGCATGAAATATTAGTATGATGCTGAGTTCTTAATGCTTTAAATTCTGATATTTTTCAAAAAAGATTCGGAAACATGTTCTACTAAGGGTAACTACATAAAAAATCGGAAACATGTTTTTACGATTATACGAAAAGTAAACATTTTTACAACAGTCACGTACGCTATTAGGAAATCTAATTCAATTTCGTCTCAGTACGTCGATTTCGTCCGTCCGGGATTCCGATTGGTCCATAGGGCAGTCACTCAACCGTTCCAACCCGTTACGTCAGCCGCATGCCACAATTAGATCACATACTTGCATTGCCTAGACCAGACCAATTCAAAACCTAGTTCGAGAGTCCACCGTTAGAACGAGAAAGGTATGAGTACCAATATTATTGCGACGATTGAGCTGATGCGGGGAAAATAATTTGGTAAAAGTGCCAATTTGGACATGCGGCAAATGCTCGGTTAAAATGGTGCGATTAGAATTTATAACCGTGGAAGTATCGCTTGTTCCGACAGGACGACAGGTATAAGACGAGTTATGCATGCGGATAGAAATGGCCTGGGAGATAACATACCTGCACCTTAATATTTACCGAAAAATGCGCGACATGTCCCCATGTAACTAGCCCTTACTGTTGTGGTAGGTATCCACACGAATATCATAAATGCGACATGTCTGCCTGTCCATTACCTTTTTACGGCCCATCTCTTTGACCGAATATAATAAAATTCTGTACCCAGAAAGGTTATGTCCTGGGGAAGAACATAGGCTACGAGTACGTTTAATGTCGGAAAATCAGAGTTTCTACGGGATTTATGCCACGAGCATCATCTACATTATCTGATAAGTAGCATGCGCGGATATAGGTATCTCAGTAGTCGGGTCGCGGAAGTGTGTACCAATGAACAAATATGAACACGCTTATGTAAATAGGATCCGCAGACATGCGTAAAACTTTCGGACATTGATTGAATTCCCATGATCAACCTGATGTGGACTCTTAACCTATATTATTTAGTACCGTTAGCAAGCTTTATGTTACTTCTACGACATTCCGCGCGCAATACCAAGTGTAGGCATCTATTTATGGCGCTCTATAGGAATGTAAGTCAATAGTGTGTATCAAATGCTAATGAGAACCCAATCATAATATTTGATTTATTGACTGTTTATGTCGAAAATATTCCAAAGAATCTTACAGCTATGCCTGAACTAGTAAAAGCAAATCATGTGCGCGTAGATTTTTGCCAAGTTTACCACCTCCGCTCTGAGCAGCCAGGGTGATCCTGATATCTTCTGTCACTTGACGAGGCAACCGTGGTGAAATATCTTTAGAATTAGAATGTTTTTTTAGAATGGACGCTCCATGGCCCCAGGACATAGCTATTAGTTAACCTGTGCCCACTGCTCTGGTTCCCCAAAGCAAACACAACAAATCCTACCTATGTAAACGATGCGTTGGTTACTGACCATCAACCGAGATATTGAATATACCTATAGTATTGTTTTTTTATATTTTGCAATAACAACAGTGTTTTTGGATAAAAATCTAATTCTAACGAGGCAAAGATCTAATTGATCCGACAGTTTACCTGTAGGCATCTCCTATTTTTTCGAATTTCACCATACTGTGCCAGTTTACAAACCACACTGTATATACAATATGTTCCTACAGTAATACATGCTGTCCTTTAAACATCTATCGTTTTGTATATTTTTTACTTGAAAAGATTCTAGGATTAAGCATATTTTCCGTTAGGGAAATGGAATAACATTCAGTTACAAAGAGCACTGTTTAAAATGGACACTGAGCAATTTGCTCGTGCAAAGCATTGGTTAAGGGGGCTTGGGCTGGGCAAAGCAGTTTTATTTCCACCCTTATTTACGTATCCTTAAGCATTCGAAGCCAATTAGCTCTAAGAGTTCTAAAAGCTAACAAAGAAGGAAAGTCTGAACAGACTAACCACAGAAGTAAAGCAAAAGATTCCGACTTTGGAGGGAATGTGAACAACTCGTTTGAAGGGAAACTTTAAATTGCATTTTAAATTTGCTTGTTAAAATTACTTTTGCACACAAACACCGTGTTTTTTCATTATTTTTACATAACCACAAAGTGTACCACCACCACCACCACCACTACAGCCTATTAACGTCCCACTGCTGGGCACAGGCCTCCACTCTCATAGGAGAGAGGGAATTAGAGCTTAGACCCACCACGCTGCTCCAATGCGGGTTGGCGGGCTTTAACGACTATTATCATGTTAGTGATAATAACCGGGACCGACGGCTTAACGTGCTCTCCGAGGCACGGGGGTGAAACACCGCCGACTTCCAACTCCGGGCTGGCACTGAGAATTTCTTAATTGAAAAACCCAATACCTAACAATTTTTATGCCCGACCGGGAATCGAACCCAGGACCTCGTAATCCGCAGTCGACTATGCTAACCGCTAGACCAACGAGGCAGTTACAATAAAGTTAATGATCAAAGTGTACAGTTTGCTATAATTTTTTTATGGTTGTGCATCTAGCGAAATTAAATTAGTTTCCTTATGTCTCTAATTTTTTATTCATTGCAATAAAATAATTCTTACCGTTTTTATACCTTTTTACTTTGATGATCTATCCGATGCAGTGATCAAGTTATATGACTTAAGTAGTACTTAGTACTTACCTACAATATTTTATGTTTATAATGAAAAAATAATATTTAGATTCTCGTATTTAAAAGAAAGAAAACCTGCGTGCCTTAAGATCTTCATAATGATCAACGTGTTTGCAGTCTGCCAATCCACTCTTTGGCAGACGGCCATCTAACTTGACCAGCGTGATGGACTATAGTCTGAATGATTGAATCGTTCTCATTCTGAGAAGTGAGAGGATACCCCTGATTAGTTGTGGGCTGGCAATGGGTTGATGATGATGATGACTATACAACTTCCAAGTCAGCCCGCTTCCTTCGACTGCATTGCCACTTTCTTTGACCATTAGCCTCTCTAACTGTGGCTATCAAAAAATTAAAATCACTGATATAACATATCTTTTATCTATTGAAGGTTTGTCACGAAATGTTATTTTTCTTTATATATAGCAAAGATTTTTTATATAAGTATAGCTTTATATATAGCTTCAGTGGATAAAAATTAATAAATGACAGTTTTTAATTTTTTGATAATAATAATGAATAAATAATAATTTATTTCACAAAATTTGACAAAAGTAAGACTTAGGTCTACACAATGTATGGTCGGTCGGCAGCCTAATGTAGAATACCCTGTGGTTTAGGCTGATAGCCACTGAGTAAGAGAATAAGGGTCAGTTCACACTACCAGCCCAAATTTTTCTAGCAATTTAATAGCAAAATCTCAACACCTGGCCGATAAAAAGGTATTTTTAATTCTATTCTCGGCAGGTAGGAGTAGGTATAATATGTAGGGCGATGTAGGCAAAGCTAAGCCATAGACGCTTTCCGGTGGAGGCGCTTGTCTGGAGCACCCTTGATCGCCCTACGGATCTAGCTACACTATCTACAAGTTTATCTAACTTATCTCTAGACGTTGCACGGGATACTTAGAGACTTGTAAAAACACTTTTCTATTTTAGCAAGGTAACTTAAAGTTGTTAAGAAAACATTTTACTATCCTTTACTCTTATGCTCTAGCATGCAATTTATTTGAGTCAACATCACTGGACGAATGCAGGCTGACTGGCTGATGCACTGGATGGATGGACAACATCACTGCAGATAACCTTCTTATTTCTTAAAGAGGCAGAACGGTAAGATAATAAAAATAAAACCGGTTTAAAATCTTTGTAAGTACTCGGCTAGCTAATTCTTCTTCTTCGACACGTCTTATCTTATCTTATCTTATCTTATCTTATATATATATAAAAATGAAACCCGTTTTCCTTGGTCACGGCATCACGCGTGAATGGCTGGACCGATTTCACTAATTCTTTGTTTGTTGTATTTGTTATTATTAGGAGAAGGTTCTTACGGAAAAAAATATTAAGAAAATCTCCCAGAAATATTGAAAAATATACATTTAATTTTGCATACTAAGGCGGTACGAAGTTCGCCGGATCAGCTAGTTCTTTTTAAAAATCTCGCATTGTTTTCCCGCGTATAGAAGAAAAATCAATCTTTGCATTTCTATTTCTTCTGCAATAACTTCGGTGGAATAAATTGATTCACAAAAAAATATGTTTACTTAAATATATATTATTATTATTCTTGATCTAAATAAGAAAACAAGTAAGTAAAAGCTTATTGGAATTATTGAATTGTTCCAATCAACTTATACAAGAGAACGACACCTACACAGCATTAATTAAAACGAGCCATTAATAGTTCCGTTCCTTGATTTATTGGGTACTTATTGAGCTAGTTGCATTCTTGGCTTATCTCACTAGTTCGAAAGCGTGCAAATAGTGCAAGAGTTAATGGATAATTTTCTTAACACTAACTTTTTTCAGAGAACCTTTTTTGGCCCCTTATACACTTTGACTTACCTATAGACTTTTGAACATTTGTGTTCCGCTTATTGGAGATGACCACCACGGCCATTCTGCCAAGATTTAAATTTTTAGATCCAAAGAATGTACGAAAGTTGTCAATTTCATAATATTTTTGTGCATACTTATCTCAGTGATTCAACACCTAAGTTATGTACGAGCGTTCTCTTTAATGAAAAAAATGAAGACCTTAAGACGGTACCAGGCCGTGTAGCTGAAAAATCATATTTTAAATGCCTATTCCACAGCCTTTCCTAGCTAGCTGCTGCTCGTTACCCTGTATGATGCGAAAGATAAATTCCTAGGTGCTAATTTTGCCTCAGCAACCAATAAATAACAGTTCGCTATCGCTTGCGTGAAACTTGATTTACAAGCCTCCAATAGCTCTAGGGTAGCTGGACTGATATCCGAAAGGTCATACTTAGGTTCAAATTGTACCTACGCGTTAGGCAAATTTTAATATTCTCATAGAACCTACCTAGTCATTTAAATATCTAGACGTGTAAATAAATAAATATCTATTCGGATCTTTGTTGCCGCTACCGGTTACTAGTAATAGATCTCGCGACTTTTTTTGTTTTTATCACCCTCAAATTAGCCCTTGACTTCGATATCACCTGGTACTAAGTGATGATGCAGTCTACGGTACGGCAGTTATATTAAACCCGTACCCCTAACCGGTTTCTACACGGCATCGTACTCTCGTTCGGCACTGCCGAAGCCTCGCACCAGGCCAAACCAGAGAAAATTCAGAAATTATAAATTCCTAACTTGACTCTGCCGGGGATCGAACCCGGGACCACAGTGCTCAACACTGTGCCAGGGAGGTCGTCAAAACTTACTGAATCTTATGAACCTCCCGACTGTTTATGCGTTCAAATGAAAATAATTTTTAAATAGTTTGGTGTGGAGTGCTTCTAAAAAACTCTAGGTAAAATTTATTTTCCTAGCAATTTCCTGAAAGCATAACTCCTACTTTTCAATGTCATAATCAAATAATATGTTTGCTGAAGTAGGTTATAGGTACACTTTTCAATTCGTATAATTTTTCACTCCGTTTCACTTTTCTTTAATTAAAATCGTTTTAGGTTAGGTTGAAGTTCTATATACGTGTAGAAATGAAAATGGAGGCACATTTTAATATAACGTGGTAACAAAAATTTTAAATCCGCTGAGGAGGAAATGCAAATAATTTGAGTTGGTGCACATTCAAAAGAAAGAATGCACGTATAATGTATGCCGGATTCTCTTTACACTATTGCGGGGCAGGTCTGGTCTAGGCTTTATAATATGTATAGGGTTGTAATTCGGTCAACTTTAAAATCGAGTGGCCAGATTAGCTAGAAGGCTGAAAGTATAAGGTTTTCACTTTTGCGACTCGTGTCCCTCTGATCGTAAATAATAATGTTTAGTTTTAAATTTTATTGGTAAGTAGTAAGTACCAATTCAAAACAATATTCATTTATTCAAATTAGTACACATTATTGACGTCCAATTACTTATCTTGCTTAATTACCTACATTAATAACAATAATGATTAAAAATAAAAATTTCAGAATAACATCAGAAAATACAAACGTTAGAACTTCGTAACAGATAAGTAGATTCATAAAAACAACTTTCTGATCTATAATTCCATATCACAACATGCACCCACAAAATCTTTACGCGGAATTCAGTGAATTCGACCTAAGAATATCCTAACAACATAAATTCTAAACTAAATTAATGGAATAGTTATGTTTTAAAACATAATTTGTTATGGTTATGCACTTTAAAATATAAATATAGACTGCAAAATTCAAATAAGGTCAAGAATTAAGATCAAAGGAAAAATCGTTAGCGACAACCCTAAGTGGTGGGCAAGAAATATCTTACGGCCAGACCATTATCTTGAACTATACATACAAGATCTATTGTGAACGGGACAATGCTTGCCATGATACTACGTGAAGAATTCAAGAACTAAGAACTGGGAACTGAAGTTGATTCTTCAATAGGATCACGCCCGTGCTCCTCTATTGGACTTCTAAAACATTTTTAATACTTTCGCAATAAACGGACGGACGCGAGACGCCATATTTGTTGCATTGAATATTACGTCTATGGCAATCGGCATGTGAAATCACTTTTTTTATTGAATTCCTGTTTTTAATGTTTTGATATTATGAAAAAATACTCTAAATGATTAAACATAAAATAAAAAATAAAGTAAC
The DNA here is from genome assembly GCA_923060345.2 of Erebia aethiops. NCBI lineage: Eukaryota > Metazoa > Arthropoda > Insecta > Lepidoptera > Nymphalidae > Erebia > Erebia aethiops. The sequence goes on along the minus strand of OV281083.1, from coordinate 8,470,357 downwards.
GAACCAGCTTATTCCATTTACCAGTCATCTCCTGTTTTTTTCGAGACGTCTAAAAATGTCACGCAGTAATAGTATAAGGTAAGTACACCCGTGCGAATCCGGGTCGGGTCTGCTAGCTTAGAATAATGAATGAACTTCGACAAAGAAATTTTCTAATAGATGCCTGGAAATGACAAGCCAAATTGATAAACTCCAGACACGTTTAAGTACTAAACTATATCAAGATGTAGAAGACAAATCTTGGCCGTGGCCAGACTATTCACTCCGACTACACATACAAGCTCTATTGTGTTTGGGACAATGCCTTCATGATACTACGTGGAGGTTTCAAGTACCAAGGAACCAACCGAAGTTGAACCTTCAATGGAATTAAGCTCGCATACCTCTATTGAACTTCTGAAACCTTTTTAATACTTTGAAATGCATGGATGCGCCCCGCACCATTGGTATGCACACTGAACTTTGCATACCGTACTTTCTTAAAAAGCTTATAAATAAACTTGATACCTATGTTGAAAGTAAGATATTGACGAAGATTTTGAAACTGCTGGTAAGTTACACGACACGGTGGTACAAGACATTTTACATTTTACTGGTCTATTTATAAAAATCTCATCCGTTGACTGTTGAAGCGTGTTCTTTACTTTTTTTTTCTTGTTTTTTTTTTTTCAGAATACGCTTGCGCTGAGCGACAATCATGCTTAAAACAAAGCAATGAAGAGGTCAAGGTTGGAGCGCGCTTGAAGGTATATACCTACCTACTTAAGTTATACGTGGCAGGTAATACATGCGCTGGAAGGGCATTCCACACCTTAGCGGCTCGTATCAGAAACTTAGAGCAAAACCGTTTCGATCTGGCAAATTGGACGTAAACCACTTAAGGATGCCCAATCTGAGAGTTTCTTTGAGTCTTTAGAAAATAGTAGGTTACGAAGGAAGAAAGAAAAAATATTTATTATTATTTATTAGCAGTAAAAAACTTTCTTAAAATGTACTTACATGTTTTTAAATTCGTAAGGTTTATTTTACTATAGGCTCTCAAATTATTTCTTCCCATGTTTTCCAATCCTAACTTAACGACGAATTAGGCACTTAAGGTTTTAGAAAACTTAGTAGTGCTTACTTAAAAGATTGAACCCCACCCCATGCGACAACTTACTTTTTAATCTCATTACAATTAGGATTTTCCCAAGCATGACTTATATTTCTATACCAGGTGGTGTTCAGATTGGTCTCACTTTCTTATTAGGTAGTATCATCAATCGTCATACTTAAAAAGTATAATAAATGCGAAAGTGTGTGTTTGTTGGTTTTCCCTTCAATCACGCCGCATCAAAGCAACGGATCGACGTGATTTGCATGGGTATAGTTGGAGTCCTGGAGAGTGACATAGGCTACTTTTTACCCCGGAAAATGAAGGAGTTCCCGTAGCAATTAAAAAATTATTACACGCGGACAAAGTCACGGGCATCAAGACTTATCTTGCCAAAACTTCAAAAGAATTACGCAATTCAAATATTTTCCTCTAAGTAAATATCGGTCACGAAGTAAGTCCTACTTACGTACTCGTTTCATACCTACAGTTAAGATAGCCATGTTTTGGCGAATAATAGACTTCGATGACTCGCTCTAGTTTTATGTTCTTATCGAATTTATGAACCAAAAATCATTATTATTATTATATCACACAACCTTTCACATAAAATGATCAAAATAATGGTGAAATCTGCATAGAAATCCATATAATACTTCAGAAGTTATTTAATGGAAGCGTGGAATGTAAGAAGGGAAGATAATGATATTTTGAAGTGAAACTTCTATAGAATCGTTGTGATTTGAAAATTCGATGAAATGAAAAAGCGACACTAAAAAGAGATAAACACTTTCGTACAAGGATTTAGCCTGCGAGAGAATGAGATAGAATACAAGTAATATTTATGTCATTCTCTCGTAGGCTACTTTTCTGAAGTTTCACTTCTGCCGTGTGTGAATTGCACACACACACTTTTTTATTCTGTTTTATTTATTACGTAGTTATGTAATTATTATACGCCTTCCCAGTATTTAGTAAGAAAAAAGTAAAAGTTACTAGAGAAGGAGTTAACGACTTTGAATTTTCAGCAAAGTAGGTACCTTAATACTTAACGCATCCTCCACAGCTTAAGCTCGAAAAGAACGAGCTAAATCTCTCTTTCTCTTATCTCTCAATTAACGTATAGGTAAAGCTTTATAATTTTGTGTTAATAAAGTTTGTTTTGAAAACATTACAAGAGAGCAATAAAATTCAAACGACGCTGTAAGTATTAATTACATATCAGTAGCACGTTTATAAACAGAAATACTATACGCGTAGGCAGAGGGCTGCAAGTTTGAATGGACTCGATGTCATTGAACCAACTCGCAATATTTCAGGCCCTAAACATATTTTCGACAATTGCGTCTTTTCAGTTATTGCTAGCTCTGCTTAAAACATTACTTTAAAAAAGTGTGTGTATGCAATTAACACACACCAGAAGTGAAACTTCAGAAAAGTAGCCTACGAGAGAAATATAATTTGCATTCTATCTCATTCTCTCGCAGTCTAAATCCTATTATGAATATGTTTGTCTCTTTTTATCGTCGCTTTTTAGTTTTATTGTATTTTTAAATCACAACGATTCTAAAGAAGTTTCACTTCAATTAAATAAAAAAACGTAAAAAATTTCATCCTTTTGTTTTTAAACTTTTACTCTAAAAAATAAATAAGATCTTAGCAAAAGAACAGCTTTTTGTTTATCTTTACTCCGTAAGTGCTTTACCCATATTTCTCTGCTAGGTTGAAAACTTCTCTTTTAACTTAGTTAATTAAAATTTTATATTCATTTGAACATTTTCTTCTGTGCTTCATATTTTTTCAGGGCCAAGATAAGCAGTAAACCAAGCTTTTGCCTTCATGAAGAAGCGGGTGGGGTTTGTGGGTATGATACCCGCTTGATATTTAGGTCAAGGTATATATCTCACCTCTTATTAGACATTAATTTTTATAGATGGATTTTACTTATGAATTTGACCTGCTAATTTTTTTAGTTGTTGTTAGCGAATACGTTTACATACCAATTTAAGATCGCAAAGTCGAGCCTTTCTCTCAATAATATTATCTAAAAATATGGCAGAAAAGTTTTATTTTATCATGGAACTTATACTTACGTTCAGTGCGTAACTTTATTAAAATATTTACATTTCCCGCGACTTTGTCCGCGCGAAAGATCCTGTGTCCTTTCGTCTCCATTGCGTAAGTATCTAACAAGTTTTTAGACCCTGTACGTTGATATTATAATTATTATCACTTGGTTCTTTTTATCTCAGATTGTGCGAATACGCCCTAAACCGGCAGATCAGTTTACTTGTGGGAAAGGGAGAGATGCCGCTTTGAATAGGCCACTAGACATATTGATATTAAAACAAACAATTTCTAAGGGAAACTTATATAAGATAATTTACTTTTATGAATCTGTAAAGTTTGTAACTAGGAAATTATATTCAATAATATTTTAAGTACTTATTTGTCTTTGAAGTAGGTAATCATATCCAAATTTTAGCTTAAATATTGAATCTTGTTTAAGCCTTGTGTGTGTTGAATTCACCATCAGACCATGGGACCATCTTAACTATTGAATTTTGAAAAAATGTGTAGGTATGTGTGCAATTCACACACGGCAAAAGTCAAATATCAGACAAGTAGTCTACGAGAAGACGAGATAAATAATATAACTTGTATTCTTTCTATCTCAATCTCTTGCAGGCTAAATCCTATTATGCATATATTTTTCTCTTTTTGGGTGTCGCGTTTTCGTTTCATCGAATTTTCAAATCACAACAATTCTAAAGAAGTTTGTTTCACTTAAAAAAAAATTCATGAAATCGGTGTAAGCGGTGGACCCTATAAAATACATAGAATAAGATACCCGCACTGAATTTAGAAACTCCTTATTTTTAGAAAGTCGAATATTTAATTCATCAAAGTCTTTGTGAAGGCAAAGATTTCTAAAAAACCCAGAACGGACTAAGGATTAGGACTAGTATTAGTAAATTCATACAATAAATAAGTATAAATGTATAAAAGTAATAAAAAAAGTCTTGACTCTGACTCATGAGTCAAGACTGACTCATCAACGCACATCCTTTGGATCTAGAAAGCTCAAAATTTCAGCAGACGTCCTTTTAAAACAGACAAATAAAAAATGACGGATTTTATAAATTTTTTTGGGAGCGAACACGCGGACATTCGCTAGGATATAATGAAATGATAGTGCGGGTGAAATTTGGACACGTTTTTATTTCAACAAAGAAACAGATTTGAACCAATTGTGTGTAAACGTGAGTCATATTAACTGCTCTCAGACGGTTTTCAGGGACAACGCGTTTCATTTCCGTTTAACACATTAATACAGGCTATTTTTAGTTCATTTAATAACAATGGTTTCACGTAAACTATATCTAGTACAAAGATATTTTAGCTTCTTCTAAACAGGTGCACCTACACAAACCTTGGTCTTTATTTCGTCTACGATTTTATATACTACTAGTTGATGCCAGCGGCTTCGTCCGCGTGGTTTAAGTGTTTGAGATCCCCGCGAGCACGCCTTAATTTTCCGGGATATAAAGCCGATGTCACACCCCAGTTTCTTAACGATATCCATGCCAAATATCACGTCGATCCGTTGCTCCGTTGCGGCGTGATTGAAGGACAAACCAGCAAACAAACACACTTTCGCATAATTTATAATACAAGTATGATTTAAAGTAGGCAACAAATTAGATAATCTGAAATACCGCGTAGAACCTGCCCGAAAAGCTAATACGAGTCCTGTAGGTCGCATATTATTTACGTATTGCATGCAATCGAATATGATATGCATACCTACTCAAACAATTATTTTCCGCATTCAATTTCAAGTCTCAATGAAGACTATAGGCAATCATGCATATAGTTAATATACAGTGCAATGTAGTGTGTGCGTAGGTCTAGGTGCACCCTAAATTCCTTTACTATCATAGCCCAGGAGGACGCAGTTCGTCATGACTTGAGAGAAATCAAACCAGAACCTTGCGTGTTTTTCGACGCAGTGTAGCACCAGCCACACCAACTTCCCAAGTAACCGAGAAACTTATTTCAATTGGTAACGTTTTATTGCAAGTAAAAGCTAGTCTATATATATAAAAATGAAACCCGTTTTCCTTGGTCACGGCATCATGCGTGAATGGCTGGACCGATTTCACTAATTCTTTTTTTGTTGTATTTGTTATTATTAGGAGAAAGTTCTTACGGAAAAAAATATTAAGAAAATCTCTCAGAAATATTGAAAAATATACATTTAATTTTGCATATTTAAAAAAACGCGCGTAACGAATGTCAATGTCACTACGCTAAGGCGGTACGAAGTTCGCCGGGTCAGCTAGTATCCAATAAATCTTACTTTGCGAGTAGAATTATTTAAAAAAGGAACATTTTCCATGGCTAAATCGATTGTTTAATGAGTCATAGTCGACAGGGGAGTGCACTTGGCACTCCGGCCGATGATGGATGATGAACGGTGCTGATCCCGGTTAGCGATATTTTTTGTCACACCCCCTAACTGCCTTCGGTACGCGAGATTTTTCTTTATTAGGCTGCTTTTCCACTAACCGGGTTGCTCCATTTTTATGGATTAGCTCCTACCAGTTAGGTATATGCATTGGTAAATACATGAGAATTAAGAGGTAGATAAAGTCTGTTAAAGCGGTGATTCGGATTTTTAGATAATGGGAACATTGGACTCTCAGCGTTCAATATAGACAGATTGTTTTCTCTAAGTCAAGGGCCATTTTTGTACTGTACGATTTTTAGACGCCAATATATTATTATTATGATTTATCAGTTTAACAATTTAATCTCTTCTTAATTTCGAAAGTAAATTCACCACCGTTAATATGGGAACAAAACCTGACTTAGTTCTGTAATTTTAGTAGTTGTAAAGTAGTAATGTCGAAGAAAGAAAAAAGTGTGTAAAGAATTTGTGCTACGTGTAATATAAAAAGTTGATTTTAATGAATAGTCTTGCATAATTAATCCATTCTCCATACTAATATTATAAACGCGAAAGTATGTCTGTTTGTCTGTCTGTCTGCTACGCTTTCGCGGCCCATCCTTTCAACCGAATTTGTTTAAATTTGCTATAGAGATACGTGTACCCCGCGGACGAAGTCGTGGGCATCATCTAGTGGTATAATAATTGCTAGTAATTGTTAGTTTAACAAAGGAAACAAGTGATAAGATAGAGTCAATAAATATGCGTTATTTTTATCGTCAAGGCGTTAATATTCTTGATACGTTTATCAATTGTAAGAATGAGAATAACAATATTATTATTTTAGTTGAATGCAAAAGGAATTGTGCCTTCGAATTGCATTTTAAGAAGGACTTGGTAGTTGGTTCATAAAAACTCTGTTGTTTCTGCGATAAAATTCATGGAAGTAAATATAACGAAGTTGAAAGGGAAACTATTACAGCTAAGTAGCCTATACAAGTTGATGAGTAAGAGTACTAATAGTCAACCAACGTAAAAACCCGCATATTATAGTGACGGGCAACTACGGAACTCTATACTCTGCGCGTGGCCCGACACGCACTTTGTCGGTTTTTTGTGGAGTAGGCCAGCTGTTAGTGTGCTGTCAGCAGCATAAAAATTAGTGCGGGGAGGTCATGTCTGCTCGCATTTCTTCTTAAGTCATTACCATGTTTTCAGTGCTCTGGAATAAAATCTTCCTGACGTCAAACAATTCAGAAGGTTGATAATGCGTATAATGTGTTCCTCTTACAGGTCAAAACATAGTATACTATCACCTTCAAGTTATCACATTTGATAAAAACGTTACTCTAAAAACTATCTTAGATTGCATCATAACTTCCCACCAGAAGAGATCGCAGCCAAAGGCTAGAGAGGCGTAAAGTGGGATGGAAAAAAAAGAAAAAGAACCTACCTTTTAGGTACGCAAACTTAAAAAGAATATCTATACTATACTATAAGCATATAGTATTTATTTAATCGTATGGCGTTTAGTACATATTTCGCCTGCAAGTTGGTCGCTCGTTTAGCACCACCCAGGGGACACGTGCAGGGAGGTAGAAGGTAGTTCCTGCGGACGTGAGCGACGGGGCATCCCCCATATAATATACTACATATATATACCCAGTATATAGTATTCTATTATACTATACTATACCTACTATACTATACTATACACAATAATATTATAATTGCGAAAGTTTGGATGTATGGATGGATGGATAGATGTTTGTTACTCAATCACACCAGAACGACTGAATGGATCTACATGAAATTTGGCACAGAGATAGATAATAGTCTGGAATATCACATAGGCTACTTTTTATCCCGGAAAATTAAAGACTTCCCGCGGGAACCAAATAACCTGAATCCTGGCGGGCGAAGTCGCATGCATCAGCTAGTAAGGCAATAATATATAAATATGCACACAATTTTCCTTGCAAATTTGTTAAACTTATCTCATGTCGTGGAAAAATATTAACTTCACTTTGATTGTGGGAATGATAAAATGCATAAATATAGCTTATCGGTCGGCAGTTCGTGCGTCTTAGAGTCTCAGATCAATGCTCCTGGCATTTACGTGGGGACTGAGAACCTTCTACGACTATATAGTTATCTTTAGGTATACGTTCATACCTAGCTTTTCTCTCTTGATGATCTGATCTGTTTGGAACTTATAAACATCGCTTCTCAGTTGGAGATTTCGTTATACAGAAAACCGTTATGAAAAATCTCGGTGCGTTGACATCATATTACCTATATGCTTTACCAAGCTGAAATGCCAGTCAGGCAGTCAATTTATCCTTTAATATGTATTTATAATAACAAAGCTTATATGTACTTAAACAATAGGGATGATTATACAACTCAATCAAATCAGCAACTCCATAACAAACTTAAAAACGCGCTTCTAGTATGGAAGTTTGTATGAAATACAATACAACGCACTTTTTTTCTTTAATCTATAGTTAAGGTCTTTTGGAAGACTCTCTGTTTAATAATCAGTAAGAAATAATATATTTTATACTAGCTGATGACCGCGACTCCGTCCGCGTGGATTGAGGGTTTTGGTTCCCGCGGGAACTCTTTAATTTCCCAGGATAAAATGATATTCCTATGTGTTATTTCAGACTATAATCTATCCCTGTGCCAAATTTCATCCAGATCCGTTCAGCCGTTCTGGCGTGAAAGAGTAACAAACATCCATACATCCATACATACATCCATACTCACAAACTTTCGCGTTTATAATATTCGTAAGAAGAAAGATAAGATAAATACGTACTTATTAGTATACCCAAGTATCTCGTAAAAGTTAAAACTTCTGTAACTAGCTGTGCTAGGTGGTGATCTTGTTGGATCCTAATTATATGATTCGAATTATTTATTTTATTTATTTATTTATTTATTTATTACAATATTACAATAATTGTGTTACAAATAAGATGGTGTGAACATAAACTTTACAAGTTTTACCGCACACCAAGCGTCGCCGCCAACGTCGACATTTAGTACGTATTTTATTTACCTATCTACTTAAATTAAACTCTAGTAATTACAAGCCAATGTCTCTGAATTTAAAATGAAATCTGCAAAAATATTTACTGAGAAATTTACTATTGAAATAATGTGAAATATCGATGTTTTGCCCCACACAGGGAAGATGAAAGACTGAATAAAACAAAACTGTGAAACAAATATTTCACGTCTACAAAGGCTACAAGGTATCTGACGGAGGTTGCGAGGAATTTCGTTAGTGGTGCGGCGAATCTGCACTAAACAAGTGCGGAATCCAATAAAGGGACGTCCACCAAGTTCTTTACTCATTGAGGTGGATGGTTTACGTTTAGAGTGAAAAAGTTGGGATTTATAACACGAAACAAGTGTTTAACTATATACGAGGTTTCTGAACTCTCTGTTATTTGGTTCGTAAGTTTTGACTTTTAAATTTTTGGCAGCCGTATTCATATTTACCTTCCTAAAAAAGGTTTAGATTACTCTAACTAGTACCTACTGCTCCTATCATTTATTTATTTAACACTAGCTGATGCACTAGTTTAAGTTTCTTTTGTTTAATTAATTTAATCTTATCTTAATTTTTCCGGATTAAAAAGTAGCCTATGTCACTCTCCAGCAGCCTGATTCTGTAACTCAGTGGCTATGAAAGAGTGAAAGCCACTGACATATATTCTTTATCCATTGAAGGTTTGCTATGAAAACTTAATTTTTATTTCATAGCAAACCTTCAATGGATAAAGAATATATGTCAGTGGCTTTCACTCTTTGATAGCCACTGAGTTACAGAATCAGGCTGCTGGTCCTCAACTATACCCGTGCCAAAAATCACGGCGATCCGTGACTGCGTTGCGGCTTGATTGAAGGACAAACCAACAAACTAATAAACCAACAAACAAACAAACACACTTTCGCGTTTATAATATTAGTATGATTGTAAGTAGTTAAGGTCCTTTTTGCGCTCAATGATTTGCCAAGACCATAGAAAAAATAAATCTCCCTTTATCTATTCCGTGGCCAAGACCAATTCATTAGTTGTGCAATGCAGTTCAGAAAATTTATCTTCCATTTACAAAATCCACACTAATGTGATAAATGCTAGTGTTAGTCGGTCTGTTTGTTACCTTATTACGGCTCATCCGGAAAAATTAAAAAGTTCCCACGAGAATCTAAAAAGAATTGAAAAAACCTTAGTCCACGCGAAATCGCGTGGACTGAGTTGCACCTAGTTTAAGCACAGATTTTCAGGGATATAAGTATCTACCTACCTATGCAACCTATCTCTGTACCAAATTTCGTCAAAGTTTAATTCTAGAATTTACATTTTGAAAAGTTTCCGCTGAAATATTAAGTAATACAAGCAAAGTTTTCATATTCGGAAAAAACCGAAATGTGAACTCCTGAAATAGAACGCGTCTATAAAACTCTGGGAAAACTACGGATCAGATCAAATGGGTGTAGGGTTACCATGTGAAACTGAGCAGTCCTAAAAATGATTTATTTTCTTCTTAATGGTAATACTTACTTAGTATTAGTAACCAAGGAAGTAGAGTCAAGAGTCAAGAGTCAAAGAACGTTTATTCAATTTAGGTAGGTATACTACACTTATTGACGTTCGGTTATTTATAACATATACGAGTAACAATATAATGGTAATAACGACAGTACGACATCTTAAACTAAAGCTACGAGGGTTCCAAACGCGCCCTGGTCTGAGAAGAGCCCACAACAAACTCAGCCGGGGTTTTTTTTTTCATTATCACCATTTCACAATCATCTTAACTAAGGAACTATCAGGGCCATTAGAGAAAATCATTGCCAAGCTTCCTTGTCATTTAAATAATCCTTTACATGGTAATAAGATTTTTTAATGAGTTTACGTTTTACATTAACTTTGAACTTATTCAGAGACATCTTCAACATGTCTTCTGGGAGCTGCAAAAAAGTTGCAAGAAGTTTGTTTTCTTAAACCACTACCAGTTAGTCGTTGACTGCGATCTCACCTGATGGTAAGTGATGATGCAGTCTAAGATGGTAGGGGACTAACCTGTTGTCTCGTCTCGCTCAACATTGCGCCACGGAGGTCGTCAGAACCTGAGCCAGGTTGTGACGAGATAGAGTAGGTAATTTTGAAAAGGTTTGAAATAATACAAGTAAGATTTTCAGACAAAAGTTTCTAAAATCCCAGCTTGCCACCTACAGACCCTAACGTCTGGTTACCCTAAGCGGGGGAGACTGGAGCGAGGAGTCACAAAAACTCGCAAACTCGAATTAAATAGTCGTAGGTAGGTTGACAACGAGAATCCATCAACGGTTTCCATCGAGATAAACCCGGCCCGCGAATCAGTGCGATCCGAAAAGCAAATTGTAATTTAATGGCGCCCTAGTGCGGGAAAAAACCTTTTAGTTTTCTTACGGATTGTATTATGCGAAAGAACTGTTGGCTCAGCTTACATCGGATATGTAAAGCGTCCCAAAAAGCTATTCTTGGACCAATTTTTTTATCAGTCTGCATATGATTGAACCTTCTATTTGTTACAGACAAGGCATTCTGGCAATGGGAAAACATTACTTACAAGTTATAATACAGTTCACATAGTAATTGACTTCTGACTTCCAAAACCGGTGAAACATATACTTAACATTTAATAGGGACAAGAACCAGGATCCACGAAGTGCGGATAAATCATTTGGATCAAATTCGAACTCCGAAATTTCTATCAAAGTCCCATCCATTCCACTCGAACTTCCTATTTACCGACATGGGTCAAGGTTGCTTAAAATCACCAGAGCAGCCACTAATCCATACTCGATTGTAGGCTAAACAGATAGGTAGTGACCAAACACGTCAATCATTAATTTAATATTAATATTGCGCCCTTTCACAGCAGTAGTCAGTAGCGTGCGTGCATAACGTCACTATTTTCGCCCTAGATGCATAAAAACCTAATTTCAAACGTCAACATGAAATACAGATTACCAGAAACAGTATTGACTTTTATCGCAACGATGTCCCAGAGATATGAAAGATACGATGATAGTAAATTACATAAAGCTTAGTTAGAGTTTGCACTCGATAACGTTGATAGATTTCGAGTATAGTAATCAGATTAAAACTCTATCCATCTAATACCTCAAAAAATAAAACTAACTAACTAACTCCAAATTCATCGATCGATCGAAATCCAAATCGAGGTTTTGACAGTTTTTTTATAGGAAATCTGACAGATTCGAAGGCCGAATATTTTAAATAAAAAGCCTATTATAAGGTTAAATCATAACCACATAAATGCTTCTCAAAATAACGGCTCTTCGCCCTTACGCTCATTTTACTCCGGTGTTGCTGAGTTTCGGAACATAATCTATCAACGTTGTCGAGATAGGTATACAAACTTGTAATAAGGGTACAGATGTGGGAGTTGAACGCGTAGGTTTAAGAGCGCTGATCGTATTGCTTTAATGAAAGGGTAACGTTTATTTTTAGAACATTTATTGGTATACATTTTAGCCCTCTCCTCCAGTGTGTATGACAGATGTTATAAATCATACATCGGTGAACGATAAATTAAGAAATTAAACTATTTTTAGAGAGATTGTACTTAGGTTTATTTTTTTTGACGTAGGTACCACTTCAAGTATGGAGTACACTTTTAAAAAAGTTTGGAAGATTATAGAGATTTCCATCTCTATGATATCAGAACAAGAATAATAGATACATAATCAGCTATATTCTCTTAACATTGTTTTTCTACAAACGAGCGTTTCTATTTAGCAGGTAATTGACCGAGCGAAGCGAAGGTCTCTGAGTCTACTTGGGTGAATTGGCACTTGTCCGTCCGTCCGTCCGTCCGTCTGTCAGAGCATTATAACTTCTGAATTACTGAACGCAATTACTTCAGCTTTAAATATAATATGTAAACCAATGGCCTCCCGCCGAATATGGCTTAAAAATAATAAAAATCTTTATTTCATGGGGGCTCTCATAGAAGCGAATGCGAAGTAAAATATTTTTTATAAAGTTACATAGGGTTGCGGTATATCATTTTAAAGATAATTAAGAATAGAGTCCAAAAAAATTTTTTTTTTAATTTTTCCCCCAAAATTGACGAAAGTGGAGATTTTCTAACGTCCAAAGATGTCCTCAGAACTCTAAATTTTCTGAAAGGATGAGCCTGAAACTTGATCAATTATTTCAATTATATCCTGTACTTGAACAACAAATACTAAAATTAGATAAATATTGTAAGGAAACGGAATTATTTAATTTTTAATGAGCTTCAGTATTTTTAACAGAACTTCACATTTATGTCAATAGATGGCGCCGCGAGGTCTCAGTTCGGGGCGAACCACTAGTAATATAAGGTGATGTACCTAAGTAATGTGCGATTACCCTGACGGAACTTATAAACTCATATAATATCACAGATATAGACAATGTACAGCTGTAATAATATACAAATAAGTCGTGCGGTGTCACAGTTTAAAAAACAACTAAAAAAAAGGGTGAGTGGGAACTGGGATTCAAACCTGCGACATCTGGCTTCCGACGAGGCTATTTTCCGAATGAGCTACTGAGAGCTACTTGGAAGTAGTTTTTAACGCTTTTTTGTCACGTATGTCTTTTCCAAGCCAGGTATTCAGGTTTCATTGTGTCAAAAAGAACTAAGTATGTTTTAAAATTGAATTCACGAGCTTACTTCATATTTTATGAATTTTATTAAGGTAGGCCAACCGTACCTAGAGAAGAATATACCTACCTATATAAAATACTTATTGTTAACATCTACGCACGAACGCACGACAAACGTAATAGCATCAATTCATCTAGATTAAAATTTGTATGCTTATACAATTTCAACGTCGTTATTTATTCAAAGGCCGCTGCATAATGCGGCATGAGTAAGTATGTAGCTACACGGGAATCTGAGCTAAAAAACAATCAACTACGTAGTATCCACTAGGTAGTAATATTTGCGCAAATCGACGAGCAATATCGTTGGTTACAGTCCAGTCCAGTTGGTTACAGTCAGTGGAACACAATCAGTACGACACACCTCTCTCTCTCTCTCTCGGCTTTTGCAACGCTTTGTCGATGACAAAATAACGAGGAAGCGTTATCGCAGTGCTTGTGCTTGGACTGTCGATATCGTAATCGGTATGTCACTGTGATTGTGAAAATGAGCGTGACAATGACTGACAAAAGGTATGAAAATTTCATTTCATTTCAAATTTCAATATTTAATATTAAAAATGATTCGATAAAAGTGAAACACGTTTTGTGATAATGCGATATTTGGCAATGTATTTGGCTCATTTGCTGCTATGTGACAATGTACTGAAAATTCTCTAAGGTTATAATTTACTTCTCAGCCTTGCTTTTCATCTGTGCATCTTTGCATCTTTCATTTGGTGTGGACGGGAAATGGTCGAACAAAACGTTCTTTGATATCTCCGTCTCATTATTTTATTCATTTTTTATTTACTTTAAGTTACATTGTCTTCAAGTAAGTTGGCACCTTTTTTATTCATCTACAAGTTTGCTCTTGACTGCGATCTCACCTGTAGTAAGTGATAAATGATGGCACAGTCTAAAATGGTCGCGGGCTTACCTGGAAGGGGTATGGGATTTATATGAAATCCATATCTTTCATCGGCTTCTAGACGGCATTATCGGAATGCTAAATCAAGGTACGTCTTTGCCCGTAGGGTGGATACTAGACTTTTCACCTTAGCAGCAAATATAACCGGAGACAATTACTAATTAGAAATTGAAAAGCTCAACTTGCTTTTACCGAGGATTAAACCCAGGACCAAGACTACTGCAGTCACTGCCAGGCAGGTTTATCAACAATTCAACCAATTTCATCAAATCAAAACAACAGGGAATTATCCAAAATACAAAATTAAGTACACGTACTTACTAGTGTGTAAAATGAAATAAATAAATTTAAAAACAACATTAAAATACATGAAAGAGATTTTAATACGGCGACACGAGTCGTCGGACGCGGATCCTTGACCCTCGCGAGTAGGCCACCGACCAGACAACTCTGTCGGTGCCCTACTCCGCCATTTTCGGTGCGAGTTTTATGTCATGCGTAAAATACCATGATGATATTATTATGATGCCATAATATGATTAGGTAATTACAGATTTCTGCCTGAAACATTACAATTTCGATGCACAAATACGACAATCGTTACCAAATAGAACATCGTTACCAATTGTCAGTCGGTCAGCAGCTGTTGTTATCAAAGATACCTAGACCCAAGCCAAGTAAAGTACTAGAGGACGTCTAATCTACAAAAAAATAATGTCATTTATGCACTAGGTAGGTACTAGGCCAAACCGGCTGTCTAAAAAGCCAGTGATTGCAGAACTACTTACCAATGACGATGTCTAATTTGTGTACCTATTACTCATAGACTTTTAGATTACCTATACTGGCAATCGACGCCCGCGATATATTCCTGGTACTCTATCTGCTACCAACATCAAATGTAGCGGATTAAAATAATCCATCTATATTTTTTTATCCACTACAAGTTAGCCCTTGACTGCGATCTCACCTGATGGTAAGTGATGATGCTGTCTAAGATGGTAGCGGGCTAACCTGTTAGGGGCATAGCAGTTATATTAAACCCCCTGTTCGGTTTCTACACGGCATCGTACCGGAACGCTAAATCGCTTGGCGGCACGTCCTTGCCGGTAGGGTGGTAACTAGCCACGGCCGAAGCCTCCCACCAGGCCAGACCAGGGAAAATTCAGAAATTATTAATTCCGAAATTGACCCTGCTAGGGATCGAACCCGTGACCTCCGCACGTTAAGATAACAGCGCTACACACTGCGCCACATAGGTCGTCAAAAAATACAGGTTATATAAAAAAGAACAAAGACAAACATATTTTTTGTACCTTTTAAGCAGACATTTATCCATCCACTAATTCCTTATCGGCTATAGTACAAAGAGATAGGTACACGAGGCTCAGATCTTTGACCCTGGTAGCTGATGGGCCGATGACCAGACTATCATTCAGCACCCTACTCGGATGAATAAAGAGTCTGCGTAGTAGACGTTCTTTGTTATAGATTTCTATACATTAGCGCAAATTACAAGACGTCTATTCGACTTGGAGAAAAATTTGGGTGGGTAACCCAACTATCGCTTAGTATTGCTTTCATACAAAGAATTTGCCTGTTTGCTGTCGATTTTTAACCGACTTCCAAAAAAGGAGGAGGTTCTCAATTCGGCGTTTTTGTTACCGCATATTTCCGTGGTTTCTAAGCCGATTTGCAAAATGTTTTTTCCAGTCCAGTCGATAGAGGAAGCTCTCGAGGTGGTCCCATAAAAAATTTTGACTCCAAATCCACAACCCTGATACTAAAATGTTAAAAATAAAATTTTTTTTCAAAAAACCGACTTCCAGCGCCAATGTAAAGTAATAAATTAATTTAATTTCTACCCACTATGTTGAACTCGTTAGCCTACCTAGTTGTTATATAGACAGATATTATTGAAAATTCTTAGAGTAGATAAATTCCTTTATGAATAAATACTTTTACTTACAACATCCAAAACAAGGAATACAAAAGTTAACTCATAAATTATACATAACGCGTATGTAATGGAATAGTAGCATTACATAAAAAGGGACCCTTTATTATTGTACGAAACGATGAAAAGCCGATGAATTGCTAAACTCATCCTTAACAATGTAAAGAAAATAAAAACGCTTCGGAATCGATTACACGCAACACAATACCAACACACGCTCCGTATTTTGTTATGCGATTCTAAATCGATGTAGAACCTCGTACGAAAATTTATGGGGGCTTAGAGAGCATATGGCCGTGTTTTACATGCTCCGAGCAGTGTGTGCGAACCTTAACAGCTTTTATAATCTAAACTTGTATAGTATAGACCATGTGCCTAGATATTTTCGTACACTGAATTATGTAAAAGAATTTGAGAGACTTTCGGGATAATGCTAGGCTAAATCTTTGTCATAATTTTCTTGCGTGCTTCACAGGTGAAGTACCTATCTTTTCGGACTAAATTTACAAGTCCATTACCACACTTGCTACATAAAAAATGCAATCAGACTTAAATTTCTGCTAAACGATCTCTAACCTAAACTTAAACGAGGCTGCTCTAAATATATTGCTGTCCCTTGTATAAGATTTTCAGCGGAAAGGTACGCCACTAGATTTCGTGTATTGCAGGGTGCTGTTTCGTTGCATTGCATAAAGGCTGGATTACACTCTGTGAAGGAAAATTGTAGGTGTGAAGTGATAAGTTAACATATTTTATGGTGTTAAGTGTAAAGGTTCAAAGTGTGTGACTTCAGTTCGTTTCAAAGTGTGTTTGTTAACTCGAGCGACGTTGCGAGTGCGGGAATTTCACGGGTGTGCAGGGGAGGCTACTTATAACAGCAAAAATAGAACGGTGCTCGAATTCCTTCTTCTCGCACTCGCACTTCATATTTAACAGCATGACCGTTAGACGTAGACTTCACTAATCACTTAACACCTGTACTTTTCACCCGCACTTTTAACTTAACAGCCAGTAGCCACAATAACTATCAATGTTTTACCTGAATTTGGACTAAATTCAATCTATAACGTCTCGTACAAAGACGCACTTACTCGACATCCGTTGGTTAGGTACCCATAATTTTAATTAATTTGCATTAAGTACCTCATTAATGTTATGTAAAAAAAAATCACCTGTAAAAATATGTATATCACTGCATACTTTACGTCTCAAGCACAAATAAATAAGACGAGAAAAATAGCGGAAACAAGTTAGTATTTCACTATAACCATTCTTTTCAATGCTGGCATTTTACCAAGCAACTTTTTATTTAACTACAAAGCCAAAGCCATGGTAAGATTGGTAGGGGGCGCAATCAAAGCACAGAAGGAAAGCCCGGGCCTAAGAAGTACTCTTTATTTTATTTTCTCGTATTACAGCCCGGGAGTTTTTAAATATCATCGCTTCTGATGCTGAAAGTAAATTGGAATGTCTCTATTGACCGACGGGAAGATGAATTTGAAATTGACTAGTGAAATTGGTTCTATAAAATGCTCTCCCTGCATTATTGACTCTCATGTGTACTGAGAGACAATTTTCTCGAACGATGTGTTTCTATGACTAGTGGTTTACCGTAACCACTTTTGACGACCTGCGTGGCGCAATATTGAGCACTGTCCCAGATTCGATCCCCGGCAAGGTCAATTTGGGAATTTATAATTTCTGAATTTTCTCTGGTCTGGCCTGGTGGGAGGCTTCGGCCGTAGGTCGTTACCACCCATCCGTTCAACCTTTACCCTGTAGAAACCGAAAGAGGGGTATGGGTTTAATATTACAACTGCCATGCCCCTAACAGTTTAGCCCGCTACCATCTTAGACTGCATCATCACTTAGGTACCGCAGCGAGATCGCAGTCAAGGGCTAACTTTTAGTGTATTAAAGAAAAAACTTTTTTTCCTAGTAAAAGATGTAGAAAACTTTTACAAAATTTAATAATCAGACTAGCTGACGCCCGCGACTCCGCTCGCGTGGATTAAGTTTTTTGGTTCCCGCGAGAACTCCTTAATTTTCCGGGATAAAAAGTAGCCTATGTGCTATTCCAGACTATAATCTATCTCTGTGCCAAATTTTATCCAGATCCGTTCAGCCGTTGGGGCGTGATTGAGTAACAAACATCCATCCATACATCCATACATCCAAACTTTCGCATTTATAATATTAGTAAGTAAGTATTAGTACAGATGTAGATATACAGTAATCATTTAATGTTAATTATGACATAGGTAACTTTATTATAATACCTACTATTTTAAAATAAAATAAAAACGATTTTTTAAAAGTTAGATACAAGTCATAGTAAGTAGTTCGGTGGATTACACTGCGATCTAAATCATCAACGCTAAACGCTGTTTTTTTTTTACATGCCCTTCTTTAGCTTCTTTTTGTATTACAGATAATGTTATTTTTGATACTCCGGTATATCGACTCGCTCTTCCAAAAGAATCATTTAAAGGCAAGGTCAAAAAGTTATTTTGCCTTTCTTCAGTACACATATATCCAAAACTTTTTTCGCCATTTCGCGTCTTGGTGATGAATAAAAACACGTTTTTACTAGTATCTGTATCGACTTTTAGCTGTTTTATCAGGTGCTTACTAACCGCTTAGTGCGGTATGCGTAAAAGCATTTTTCCAGCGATACAAAAAAAAAAAAGGTGCTTATATAGCAAGCGACCGTGTTTCGAAACTATGTTCTTCCATAGCTATAATAAGCAATCTATTAATTTTTTTATCAGTAAAGAAGATTTTTACTGCAGAAAAACATGCAGTAGAATGCCGTGTGAACGAAGCCTTATGGAACATGAACAATTCTGATAATTTAACCGTTATCCGTTTAACAGCGGTCCGTGTCGGTAAAACTGCGGTTCGCGGTTGATTTCAGCGACGTGCCGTTTTCACCCTCCACTGTAGCTTTAAGCTTAACATATTATGTACTCGTGTTATTGCCATTTACTATTACGATTCCGCTATTTAACATGAAGATTATCATTACTGGTTAAATTGTTAAGCGTATTTAGGTAAAGTAATACAGGAATGAATTCGAATAACGAACTAAAGCGCTCAGACAGAGTTTTATGAGGATTAAATTAAGTTCAAATAAATAGTTCCGTCGATTTCAAAGGTCAATTTAAGGATAATAAACAATAATGTCCTACCGACCGGCGGCCTATCTCCAGATAGATTAGCCATATGCGCAGGAGATATTAACATGTGCACTCTCTGTTCCTTTACTCTCACAGCCAAATGACCAAATCCAACACGAGCGGAGAAAGATCAGGCGCATGATCGACAGCTTTACGTGCTCTACGAGGCACTTGGGTGAAACACCGCCAACTTCAATTCTTCAATCCAACTCGGTTTTTCTGACTAGAAATTCTCAGTACTAGTCCGGAGTTAGGAAGCTGGTGGTCAGTCATCCCCGTGCCTCGGAGAGCACGTTAAGCCGTCGGCCCCGGTTATTATCTATGAGAGTGGAGGCCTGTGCCCAGCAGTGGGACTTTAGTGGCCTGTAGTCGTGGTGGTGGATACGGTAAAGTGTATTTTGATTTCATTTCTCCTTACGCATTTTTTGCGCGCTCAATTCGCCCCTGCTGGGAATCAAACCCAGTTAGACTGGAGGTAAGACCACAGCGCCCATCACTGCGCCAAAGAAGTTGCCCCTTGGTCCCATCACATCTAAACGAAATGCGATTATTAAACAACCACCAAAGACGCGTAAGTTCAATGTCATACTAAAGGAAATATCATGTTAATTTTATTAATCCCCGACAGTTTGCGGTGTTAGCGATACGGCGCACTCCCTGTTCTGGAGGCAATTATTTTACACGGATTATCATTACAGCTCCTCGGCGCCACCTGTGGATTACCATAGCGCGCTGCCACCCGTGTTCAACAAGCTTGCTCAATGAATTGTGGTTAATTAACGTGTCATGTTTTTGATGTATTTTTTTTTTTGCAACGATGCGATGGTATATGCGGAATATTGTACGATGTTGGTTTTTAGCATGTGTTTTACAGTCATTGGCAGGTAGGTGTTTAGCTATACATAATTTATGAAAAATATATAAAAATCGGTCCATCTATCCAACCAATTTTGATGAAATTTGACGTGGGTACAAAGGTGCATCCTGGGGAAGACATATTACAGGCTTTATTTTATCCAGGAAACTTAGAGTTTCCGCGGGAATTAAAAAACTTTAAGTAAGTAATGTACGCGAACGTAGTCGCGGGCATCGTCTATTTACTGTACTAAAACAAAAATTCTTTGCTTTTCTACGTGTACATAAATATGGCTAGTTGCTAATGTATTTTTCTAAAAGGCTCACTTTTAATAACATTTTGCCAAGCCTAGTTACCAGCGACAGTAAAGACGGCTCAAGATTAAATTTTCAACTTTACAATTTCAACGTAAGCTATTGCACAAACTGAATGCGAGATACAATACCGTATTTACTGAGATCTCGTTAGTGACATCGCCGTGGGCAGCTCAGTCCCCTTACCCCTCCCATCGGCCTCCTACCCTGTCGCCCACACACTAAAGGTTAAGGGTAAATTGCAGTTGCATCCCACGGAGCATCGATAAAACTTTTCTTTTCTTGTAGTAAAAAAAATAATATAATATATATTCATAATATATAAATAATAGATTTATTTTTTATTTTATTTTTTATTTTGTTTATTAGTCTGTAATCAACAAACAGCGTTTTTACATTTTAATTTACAGTTATTTCTTAAAAAACTAAAATAAGGCCAAAAAGATTACATAATTATAATACAATTATTAAAATAAAAAGATAAATAAAATAGATAGATAAATACTATATTGCACACAAGAAAGAATAATACAAAGTTAACTATAATTAGGTAAACTAGGTATGCAAAGGCGGCCTTATTGCTTACTGAGCAATCTCTACCAGGCAACCTTTGGTGAGAGGATAGAACAAGATGTGTAGGATAGTGTGGCACAATAGAATACACGTTATTATTAGTAGGTTATTAAATAATATAAAACATACTAGACGTATTATATATTTATACCTACATTACATATAAATAAAATAAATAAATATAGAATAACAATATACCTATATTATACATAAATTACATATGTTATATAATATTACATAAGCATAGTAATGAATTACGATAGAAATATAATTTAGTTATGGTACGACTTGGTTATGGAAATATTCTTTGAGACTATTTTTAAAAATAGGTAAGGATTTGGAGTCTCTAATATTTAAATAATAATATTAAAATCTATAGTAATTTATACTAATACGATTTACTAATCTTATAAATGTGAAAGTTTGAATGGATGGATGGATGGATGTTTGTTGTTGTTTGTTGTTGTTACTAAATCACGCCAGAACGGCTGAACGGATCTCGATGGAAATTTGCACAGAGATACTTTATAAAGTATCTCTGTATAATCTGGAATAACACATAGGCTACAATTTTATCCCGAAAAATTAAAGAGTTCCCGTGGGAACCAAAACCTCGAACCACGCGTATGAAGTCGCGGGCATCAGCTAGTCGATCATAAGTTCGGGTGAAAACACAAGGCAAATAAATTTTGTTTGGCGGACAAAAGTCTACGCGCACACTTTTAAATGGAGCTGAGAGAGAGAGAGAACTACGATTAAAGCGATCAAACCTGAAAAGGAGCATATCAAACGAAAATAAAATGAAAGATTTACCAAAAAAAAAAACAACTACAAATACGCAAATTTTTACAAAATATTGATTACTTATCTACATCTGCATCTACGTCTACATCTACGTCTTCATTTGGATGTGTGACGTTACTGAATTCCAAATAATGTACCTAAATATAAAATTAGTTTTTTAATTAGGTAGGTACATTTAGGTACTACGCCTTTTTATCGGGAGTTTCACGGTGTGAATCAAGGTTAGACAAGGTCCCGCGATTATATAGGAAGTCAAAAGACTACTATTTTGCCTACTGATAAACTTGATAGTGATATTGATAATAAATGTATAATTTTGAGCTATCAAGGCTTTACCTGTGGCTTTACACTTGCAAATTATTCTATACAAAAATCCATAAATTTTTAATTCATAGCTATTAAAAAAGCAGGCATCTTCTTCATCATTTTGACCCATGGACATGAGCAACACAAGACACATGTTTTGCTGGTGTTCCAAGATTTCCCTTGAATAACAGTAATGGGGCTACAACTACGACAGCATAATATTCTAAAACAGTTTTAATCAGATCTCAATATTAATATTTGACCGAGCGAAGCGAAGGTCTCTGAGTCTACTTGGGTGAATTGGCACTTGTCCGTCCGTCTGAACTGAACGCAATTACTTCAGCTTTAAATATAATATGTAAACCAATTGCCTCCCGCCGAATATGGCTTAAAAAATAATAAAAATCTTTAGTTCAGGGGGGCTCTGATAGAAGCGAATGCGGAGTAAAATATTTTTTATAAAGTTACATAGGGTTGCGGTATATCATTTTAAAGATAATTAGGAATAGAGTCCAAAAATATATTTTTTTTAATTTTTCCCCCAAAATTGACAAAATGGGGGGCTTTCAAAGTGGAGATTTTCTAACGTCCAAAGATGACCTCAGAACTCTAAATTTTCTGAAAGGATGAGCCTGAAACTTGATCAATTATTTCAATTATATCCTGTACTTGAACAACAAATACTAAAATTAGATAAATATTGTAAGGAAACGGAATTATTTAATTTTTAATGAGCTTCAGTATTTTTAACAGAACTTCACATTTATGTCAATAGATGGCGCCGCGAGGTCTCAATTTGGGGCGAACCACTAGTTATTAATACTCATAAATCATTCACTATTATTATTTTGCATTTTATGAATATTATGTAGAAGAGATAACTGGAAACCACAAGAGAATAATAAATGTCAGTAATTACTAAGCATAATATTTTAAATAGGTAGGTACCCAACGCATTATATTATTTGAATACAATCACCATGCAATTAAGTTTAATTAATTTGCAGTTATTTGCTGCGCGTTCATTACACTTATGCTAAAACTAGCTGATGCCCGTGACTTCGTCCGCATAGTTAAGTTTTTTTTAAATTCCCATGGGAACTTCTTAATATTCCGGCCTTAATATTCTTAATAACCTATGTCACTCTCCAGGTCCTCAACTATACCCATGCCAAGAATCACGTCAATCCGTTGCTACGTTGCGGCGTGATTGAAGGACAAACCAACAAACCAATAAACCAACAAACAAACACTCTTTCGCATTTATAATATTAAGTAGATGAAAATTCTGCAGATAGGCAATGAAGACATTATAATATAACAGTGAAAACATAAAACATTTTCAAAGGTAGAGAACTTTAAAAATTGCAACAACATGAACAAGTACAGGTAAGAAAATCACTTTTTAGAATCCTAAACGTATAAAGTAAAAGTTAGAAGTTTAAGTTAGTATAAAGTTAGAATTCCATAACACCTAATCCTAAACCCAACAATGCAGTTCAGTCGGTAAGTAGGTATTACCCAAAAGGGTAAAATACAAAAAAAAAAACGTATTGCTCACTACGTCTGCTTATTAAGTTCTCCTTCTTGTAGAATTCAACATACCTACTTAGTTTTCATTAGATATAATGAATTTCCCCATTTCCTTTCAGTTTAACGTTCAGTAGGCTATTATTTTGCTTCGAGAAAGGTACAAAGATAGTGAATGAATGAATAAAATGGATGAATGAATGAATTAATTAATTAATTAATTAATTAATTAATGAAATGAATGAATGAAATGAATGAAAAATTCTTTATTGTACACCACGAAACATACATAAAAACAATTACAATAAAACTAAGCTATGGTACAAATGGCGGCCTTATCGCTAGTGACTATAGTGACTGGGGTTTGAACTTATATGGACCTCTCGGATTATGTTCCGTTCTCTCTTGAACGATTGAAGTATAAGCACAGAATAGCTTATAGCTCAGAGGCCCCGAATCGTAATCATTTGACAGCTTAAAACGTATTACGCGTACTGTTTAAGGAGTTCATATTATATGCTTTTTGACGTGCAGGCATCTATGAACTACTTAAACAGGTCGAATTATCTTTTTAACAAACGATTACGATCCTTACACAATCGGACCGCAGGTTTAAGTAAAACAAAAAGATACTTAACAAGAAATTTGAGTACTAAAATGAAATATTAGTTATGTTAAAGAAAGCTAATGCTACTTGTCAAAATAAGTAACGGAAGCAAACGAGACCGGTATCGAAATAAACTCAGCTTAGTACTTGTTTGCTTTTTAAATGCTTAACTAATTGGTAGATTACACAAGCCAAGCTATTTCAAATATAATACCGTTCATTCAACTCTGCCGGAAATGCCATGAAATGTGCATAAATTTACTCATACCTAATATTAGTACCTAGCTTAGTTCATTAAATCAATGTGTATGTTACAAAATGGGTTAATGTATCTACTTTCATAAATCTAAATTGGTTTGCCTTGATTTGGTCTCTAGATCAAAAATTATTATCTCCACCTAATAGGAGCTCGCGCGCGCATTTAGGTACGTCGTAATAACATATTTTGCTGCTATTAATTACTTAGTAATCATGTATTAAGGCGAGTCACCTCAGCTCAGCGGTGAAAACTGGTTTGCTAGATCAAATTTTTTCGGTATTTACTATTAAATAACGGTCTTACAAAAAATATCCGATACACTTAAAGATATTGTCTAAAGAATGTGCTAATTTGTTACACGATAGGATGTACTTTACTCGATCAAAAAAAATCTTGAAACAGGCTAAATTAAAAGTTTAAAACGAATTTTTTATAATAAAATTTTCGACTTTGCTCATCATTTTTATATGGATAAATTCCTCTTGAAGTATTAATGAGAACCTGCTAAAATTTATTTCAAACTGAAGTCCTATATCTATTTAATTCAAATTAATCCCAGAACTTGAACGTTTCCAAGCGGTTTCAGAATATACCGCGCTGCCCGCTTCCCCGCCAGTCTCTACGAGAAATGTACCGCGAGACGCGCGGGCGGCACCCCACACCTCACCTCCTAAAATCTTGCAGGTGACTGACTCGCCTTAAGTACGTAATTAATACTAACTATGGATGATGATAAAGGTTAAGGGTAAACTGCAGTTGCATCCCACGGAACATTGATAAAACTTTTCTTTTCTTGTAGTAAAGTAATACCTAATAAAAATCTATACTAATACTATAAATGCGAAAGTTAAGATGGTTGTATGGATAATGTATGGATGGATGTTTGTAACTCAATTACTACAGAACGGCTGAACGTATTTGGATGAAATTTGGCACAGAGATAGATTACAAGGCTGGAATAACACTAAGGCTACTTTTTATCCCGGTTTTATACCGAAAAACCTGAATGCACGCGGACGAACTGACGGAAGTCAGCTAGTAGACACATAAAATATTAACAACTAGATGATGCGCGCGACTTCGTCCGCGTGGATTAAGTTTTTTTTTATTCCCGCGGGAAATCTTTAATTTTCCGGAAATCTTTAATAGCATATGTCCTTCCCCGGGATACAACCTACTCCTGTACCAAATTTCATCAAAATCGGTTGAACGGTTGGGCCGTGAAAGCGTAGCAGACAGACTGACAGACACACTTTTGCATTAATAATATGTATTAGTATGGATCTTTAATATTGAAAAAGTGTATCTGTCTGTCTCTTTGTTACCTTTTTCCCCGGAAAATCAAAGATTCCATTTTTAACTAAAATCCACGCGGCAGTCTACATGAAGTTGACGGTAACGTCTAGTTTATTGTAATTTTGAACAGACAAGAGCTAGACTATAAATGGATAAAAAGAGATGACGCAGAAAAATCTTTTCATTTCTCCCGTCGTTTGTTCCGTCCAACAATCCAATGTCTCTAACCTTTAATGCACTTTATTTTGTAATGTATTTTGGTCACAAGAGACCATATGAATGGAGCGTTTAAGTAAATTAAACAATTGTTCGCAGCACTGCACTGAAATTCGATCAGTTTTGTATTTGTTGTGTCTGCATCTTCTAGATTGTTTTAGAGCTCGCTAAGTCACAAGGGAATAAGCGGTGATTAAGGCGAGACTTCAGCGTTAAAAGGTTTTACTTCCAGCTAACTGTACGATATTAAATAATAAAGTGGTTAGGTGCACAATATATCATATGGGCAAACTTAATAGCTTGAGAAAATCTTATATAAGTAGACACAGCTACTTAGTGCAGGCAATTTGGGGTTAATGTTACTGAAATATTCAGCACTCATGTTCTACGAGTACGTACCCGAAATTTTTTTCTTAATATATTAAAATAGAGCAAACGAATGTACCACCTGATGTTAGTTTATTACTCTGCCCTTGAACAAACTCCATATAAAACATGCGAGCGTGAATTTTGTCGCCATACAAACAAAGTCAAAATCAAAGTCCATAGTGTGTTATCGCCCTAACCCACTGACGTAAACGCGTTCACAGTTTCGCTACAGCGCAGCGTTCGAATGCTTTGGTGTCCTAAAAACGTTAGAGCTCTGATAAAAGATTAACTATCCTTTACAATTATTGAATATTGAGGATATTAAAGTGTCGGGAGTTTTAATCGCGTTTCATAGACGCTCCAGTGCCCGCTAAGTCCATGAATACTTCATAAGTAATATCTAGTATTTTCCAGCGAACACAAATATAAAGCGACCTAATACAGATATCTACAGAGGGAAGTGGTTCCTTTATATAAGAGACCAGTGTTGGATGCGAGCAAAAGCATTGAAATTGCTTTGAACCGAGTATTCTTCTATATCAGATAGTTCTGTCGACCGCACTCAAAAGGATAAAATATCTATTACTATTCCTATATATCTACGCTTCCCACTGACCACGAGAGAAGCGATTGCTTTTGCAACATGTAAAGGCTAAACCTCACTTGTGAGTCGTGGCATGGTTATAGAGTACCTATACATCTAGGTAGATTGTTAAGTATCTTGTTGAGTAAGGTTTCTTAAAAATAAATAATTAAGTACAGATAAAATAAAAATTGCGGAACCCGCAGGATTTGAACCTGCATCTCACTGGGAATATCGCCTCAACATAGAATAAATTTACCGACTTTCTCGCACGTCCTCGTACCATCTTAATTAAAGCAAGCGTTTTTTAATTTCGTTCCCTCGTTTTTACAATATTTTGTAGTTTGATCGGCCGTCCATAAAATCGATTGAATAATAAGTAATGCTATCAACGAACATAGTGTATGGACAAAGAAAAAATTTACAACACGTCCATTAGGGTAAGGTTGCTTTAGTCGTACTGCCGCTTAAGTCGTACCCCAGTAATAATTCGTCTCTTTTTTATAACTAGTGACATCTAGTACATTCATCCGGAACTATTTAGTCGTGCGAGTAAACAAACCAAAGTAGGCGACCGGCCGACGTCTGTGACGAAAAATATTTGAAAAAGTAAGTTTTTTTACCGTTTTCATTAAAATTTTTGACTCATACGTAAGCTATTTCAAGGAGGAATATGATGGTGATGTTATATTTTCGATTCATGTCTATTTTTGTAATAATCCAGCACAGCATTTAGGCACACGAAATTAGTAGAAAGTTTTTAGGTTAGAACGAAATTTGGTTTAAAACTATGAAAGTCTCGTTCGCCTAAGTCGTACCTGTGGACGATTCCTTAATCGTACCGGTACGACTTAGGCATTCATGGGAATAATGTGCAATTTTGAAGTGAAAACTTCTTTAGGCGCGTTGAGCACTTTTTGGTACCTAGGGGGTAAAAATATGGAACGGTGTCGGTCACGCGACACCATTCTTCTTAAGACAAAAGGTTTTAAGCATAAAAATACAGTACATTCGTAATTAAACTTTAATACCTTTGTTTTAAGGTTTATATTAATTAAAAGTGATGTGTAACCGTGACAGACACCTCGCGTTGTTACGAAGACAAAAGGTCTTAAATATAAATATAGTACATTCGTAGTTAAACTTTAATACCTTAGTTTTAAGGTTTATATTTTAATTAATTAAATAGTCTTGTTTTTCTCAAGAATTTATAATTTTGTTTTCTAAATGTATAATTACATTTAAGCTCTACTTTGAGACTGAGAATTTGACTTGATCTTAAACAAGTATCAGTTTGTAGTTTTTGATTTTCTATTGATCTCTTGTCTATAGACTTTATTGAATAACGTATATTCTGGCTGATGTTTTATTCTAAGTACGACTTAGGCTATAGGTGGTACGAGTTAAGCGACCAGGCGCCTTAATCGTACCGAAGGTACTTTTTCGAAAAAAAAATATATAATTTTTTTTATTCAAGCTAATTGTATTTTGTGAATGCTGATTAACAGTTAAATAAATAAAGATTCCCTGGGCTAAAAAATGCTTTTATTATTTAAATTAATTTAAGAGTTACAGCAATTCTCCCTTAGGGGGTACGACTTGAGCAACCTTACCCTAATTGTTTACTAACCGATCATGACCAGAGGCCCAATTGTCTAAATAAATCGTAATCATTTGACAGCTTAAAAACGTATTACTCGAACTGTTTAAGAAGTTCATACTTGCTTTTTCGCGTGCAGGCATCTATGAACTCCTTAAACAGATCGGATTATCCGTTTGACAATCGATTACGATAGTACAATGATTTCCTTACACAATCGCGGGGGGTAGGTTTATATTAAACTATTTCAACGTAGGGTATGGGGAGTAGAGGTAAGGAGTCTCTTATGGGAGAAAAGTTGAAAAAGTGTTCAGTGGTTGCTGAAAATAATAGTTCAAAAACCTTCCACAGTGGCGCTGGTGTAGGAAAGGGTATGGGTATGAATTCGACTAAAATAGTTAATTATTGAAAATTTCAACAACTTACGTTGTACAAAATAATGATGAATGTTTTCTTTCCTTGTTTATTTCTCAAACCTACTCTAATAATATTTGGCGCTTCCTTTTAAATTTACTTTGATGCTAATGTGACGCACCCAATGTGGTGCATTTCGACGGACACTTTTTATATACAGAGATAACACTCCTTATCTATCTCCATAACCTAGGGTCAACGATTCAATTGGATGTTCGTACCTAATACTCATAAAATCAATACACGTTTACAATACTAGTATATTTAAAATTACACCAAGCTCATAAAGCGTGCAATAAAAGGCATTCGCGTCATTCGGAACGATCTGCCAACAATATGTACCTATTTGAATTCGCCTATAAATAGCGATATTAAAAACCGATCGCGGTCGGCTGATGAACTTCGAGGCGCCACGTTTCGCTTGCGTTTTATAATAGGTACTATACTGAATATTAATTACTACTAATTATAACTACTAATTAGCTGTACTAGATTGCGATAGGTAGAGCTTATTGTACAGTAGTTTACTAATTCGGGCGTATAGCATTTTTCAATTCAGGCGGATCACTTATTTCGCGATATGATTTTAGTTCAATCCAATTCTTTATAACGTGTGTACTTACGTTTAAAAAGTTATTTTTTTGGTGCTTATAGCGAAAGTAGTCAGTTGTCGCTCCCGAGATGGGTGTTTTAGTATATGAGAGTTCAATGATTTTACGTAGAGAATGGCACACAGGTAAAAAGGTAGATCGGCTAATTTACATAAAAATATTTGGCAAACAATGGGGCTGATCTGTAGTGCACAATCTATAAACTAAACTAAAATTAGAGAATTACAAATATTGCTAACCCTTTCATAATACTTCCTACGGAAAGGGACAGAACTAGATTTAAAGATGCCATTTTAGTTTAGTTTAGAGATTGTGTTATACAGAATTGTCTTGCCCCATTGTCTTTTATATTTCATACTAGCAGATGCCCGCGACTTTGTCCGCGTGAAATAAATTTTTAAATTCCCACGGGAACTCCCTAATTTTTCGGGTAATATAGCCAATGACACTCACAAATAATATGGCTTTCTATTGGTACCAGCATTTTCAAAATTGGTATAATATATCCAGAGATTATCCCCTACAACCTCACAAATAGATGTGAATTCCGAAGAAAAAAAAATGTAGTGTAGGCACAAAATGTAAAAATATGTAACTGTGTAAGGAAAAATAAAAGATATTTAATTTATTTATTATGTGAGCCATTAGAAAAAGAGAGAGAGTGAAAGAGAGAAATGGTGGATTCTGTCATTGACTTGGTAGTCATTGATGAATTCCATTAGTTAAAAGCATACGAAAAATCTACCTACAAATTGTACAGAAATGCAACAACTTCAAAAAACTTTTAATATAAGCTAAAACTATTTTACATCTTGGCCGAAACACCTCTCCTTTTTACTTCACATCAAATGTTTTATTTATATCAGATCTCATTTTCAAAGTGGGAATCGTATAAAAGTGGCATTGCTTGTAAATAGAAGCTTATCCCGACGAGTTAGTCTATCGGAAAAGCGGGAAATTCGATGCGGGCCTCGTTGACGGACGGATCGTTTTTCACCCTGTCCTGCTGCTGTGAAGATTTTAAATATCCCTTTGGTATTTTCCATTACATTAGGCAAATGTTTCTTTTAGATATGTGTGAGTTGGCATTGAAAAAGTATTTTTAAATAAATAATAACTTGTAGAAGCAAAGCTGTACGCTGTTCTGCTTTCTCAATGCGTATAAATTTACAATAAGCTGCCAAAAGACATAAATGGCTAACTTCTATTCTTTAAAAGAATTCTAAAACTAATTACTCGATTTAAACTCTCATATTTTGCTTATTTATTTAATTTAATTTTACAAAAAATTTTATGTGTACAAAGCTTGCAAGTTATTTAGTCATTTTTATGAAACCTATGATAGTTTTAAGTATTTTGCACGCCATTGCATAGCTGATTGTAACTTACTCAACTTACTACTTAAATAACACCGTACTATGTACCTACTTGCAATCATGCAAATAAATATTATAAAATTCTCTTATGCTTTGAAAAGAACGCGCACGGCCCAGTCAATTTGGATACCACGCTCGTTCGTTGGTTTCACCTTTTACCATAAACTATTCCCAAATCTCCGGTATCGCTACAATGACTATAATCCGGGAAAAAATATCTACTTTTTAGATGATAAGTTATTATCATTAACGCGTTCTGGGCACATTGCCTCGCAGCGGTATGGATGAAATTTTTAATGTTTAGTATTTAATTTAGATTTGAATGTATTTCATTGTG
Source organism: Erebia aethiops (assembly GCA_923060345.2). Classification (NCBI taxonomy): domain Eukaryota; kingdom Metazoa; phylum Arthropoda; class Insecta; order Lepidoptera; family Nymphalidae; genus Erebia; species Erebia aethiops. The sequence goes on along the minus strand of OV281083.1, from coordinate 8,438,970 downwards.
TTTCAAATGTAATTATAATTATTTTTATTTTAGATATTCAAGATCAAATTATTTTAGGATTGGGCAGTACGTATACTGAATGAATTATCATAAAAATAAAAAGTTAAATTAAAAAGTTAACAATCATGTAAAAGTTAACCGAAAACTAGAACACAAGGTCGTGGTTTTCTTTCGTGCGATCTACTCGTGGTTGCATTCACACGTAGATCTTCCAACGATGTTGAGTTAACGTCTTCAAACCAGACAGACGGTCGAAATATTTCAACGTAAATAAATCTGAGAAACTTGAATGGGAACCATTCGTACATAGTCGAAAATGTGAAATTACCAACGGTATGTACCGTTAACGGGTGTGTCGGCTGTTCGCACGTGGCCGAGGCTATTGACCTCGGGGCCGTACAAGTCTACAAATCGCATTGATGACCTCGGTGGCTGGAGAAAGTTGTAATAACATCTGTAGTTTTAAATTTTTGTATGAATGAAGATGTGGTGTCCCGGTTATTATCACGCGCACCTGAGGCCCGATTGTTTGAGCAAATCGTAACAATTTGACAGCTTAAGGTGCTGTGAGCTCACGAGATGAAAAACACAGGCGCGCGGGGGTGAAATCGAGCAAGTGCATGTCGCAAAAAATGCATGAAATAATTTGTAAAAAAATTAATACTTGTTTACTTTTCAATACAAATGAATCCGACAATGTGTTTGATTTATAAATATGAATTTTATCTTATATTTTTAGAGCTAAATATTGGTTTCGATACGGAGACGGACGGTTTTCTCCGGTATTTTTTTTCGGTATGTTTAAAATAAATTTCAATGCAGAGATTTTTTTTAATTGTATTTTGAGATGCGTCAATGGCTGCTCAAAGGTCTTGAAAACAGCACATTATTTTTACAAGCATACATTATGTCACCGTTTGATGGATACACTGCTTTTAAAAACCACATTTTACGCTACACAGGGCCTTAAACTAAAAAGTAAAAAATATTATCTAGGTCGATATCAATTTCGATAAAATTTATATGGGACCACCTCTAAAGTATGATCTACCAAACAAAAACAGAATCATCAAAATTGATTAATAATTGGCAGAATGATATTATACATAAAAAAACACATACAGTCGAATTGAGATCCTCCTTATTTGTAACACACTGAAAAATGCCTGATGTGCATGATCTGATCATGATTTATGAAATCAGGGGCTAGAATTTTGAAAAGTAATTGTGAAAGTAAAGAAAAGTTTAAACGTTTAAACATTTTTATTTACCTACGGAACACTTGTTCACAAGTTCTTGAAATTAGTCTTTTGTCGAATGTTATAAAAAGTTAGTTTTCAGTTTGAACGGTCAGTCTAGAGTCTAGACAAACAAATCCATTCTATTAACTAGCTGTAGTTAGAAGCCGCCTATAGGAGTTTTGTTGCGTCATGTCTGCAGTGTCTGGTTCTTTCGATATTTCATTTTCATGATCTTACTACGAGTAGATGATGCACACAAATTTATCCCGTATCCGTATGGATTAGAGATTTTTGATGTGGGAGCCTTTGAATTTCCGGGATAGTTTATGCCCTTCCTCGGTATGCAACCTATCTTTGTTCTAAATATTGCCAAAATCGGTTGAAAACATAGCAGACAAGCGAATGGATAGACATACAGACACTTTAATTTGTGTATTGAGTAGTTAAGTAGGTAATACATGCATGATGGTGAGATCGCAGTTGTAGTGGATAAAAAAAAAAACATGCTCGTAAAACAATTTAAGATTTTAACTTCAAACTATACAAAAGTTTCATCAACAAGATTAAAAAAGTTTTAAAAACTTTAACTAAAATTGTTCACTTGGTATATTTAAAATTATTGTACTATGTATATATGTCACCGTAAGATTGTAAAAACCGTTACATTGTAATCTAACGTTTTTTATCTCGATAGATTGTAAAATTTCGACAGATTGTGAACCGTAGTCCGTAACATACTGCTTACAATTTAACGCATTATTTTTCGGTAAACTGTAATCTATTAGGTATATTAACCCGATAGAACCTAAGGGCACTACCTTAATATTCATGTCAAACCCTAACCTAACTTATAGATCGCGCGCGAGTTGAATGCAGAATAAATATATGGTGACACATACATTTACTCTGCATTCAACTCGCGCGCGAACTGTACAAGAAAGAGTCAAGAAAACGTAAATACAATAAATATTTCATAACATTGAACGGTTCACAATCTTTCGACAGTTTACAATCTCGCGGGATAGAAACCGTTAGATTATAATCTAACGGTTTTTACAATCTTACGGTGACATATAGGTACCTAAATTTTATTAAACTTTACTACAAAAAAAATTTTAGAAACCCTCAATTTTTTGGATGTCACATTCATATCAATTTTGTTAGTGTACAAAGTAGCCTATGTCAGCCACACCATTATAACGAATCGATTCATTCATCATTCATCAAAATCGGCGCAGCAATTTAGGTATAATGTATTAGTAAGTAAGACATGAAAGCTATAAATAAATAAATGACTAAATGGCGTGACGGTGGAAAATACATAAATACAAACACATACATACATAACCTCCTAAAATTATAACCCTTCCTTTTGCTAGTCGGGTTAAAATACAATGAACAAGTAACAATAAGTAATAACGTACGACTCCCTAGACAAATACCACATGAACCCAATTTAACCATTTATCTTAATCTCTCGGTACTTGCGTCTCCACTCTAGAACTTAAATGAAGTAATCATATCGCGTATGAAAACTTGAAACTCTGCTCACTCGTCCATTTCATAAAGCTCTACGTTTGAACACTCTAAAACAATTTACCAAAGCTTTCTCGGGCGCTCTAAACCATTTGTATTTCCAGTTTTGATTAAAAAAGATTAAAGGCAAGCGACTGTTTTTTTTTTGAGTTATGTCGTCAACTGGTTTTCACAAAAGAATTTAACGATGTCATCTGATTGTAAATGATGATGTGCCAAAATATGACACTTTATATTTTTGCCGAAATGTGATGAGAAATTAAATAAACCTGGCTGTCTTACCATATTCCATTATCATCATACATCATACCATCATTGTAGAGTAGCAGTCAGAAACGGTGTAGCCTAGTGGTTAAGACACCCAACCTTCAGTCAGCTCGTTTCCCGGGCATGCACCTCCAACATTTCGGACTTTGCGTTTTAAGAAATTAAATATCACTTGCTTCCATAATAAGCATAGATTTAGCATTGGTCTTAAAGACCAATGCTAAATCTATGCTTCAAACGCTGAACGAAAACATCGCGCAACAACGAGGAAACCTGCACGCACGAGAGCTCTTCATTATTTTCTCTAAAGTATTTGAAGTCTGCCAATCCGCAGTTAGCTAGCGTGGTGGACTATGGCCAAACCCTTCTCATTTCGGGTGCTCAGTAGTGAGTCGGCAATGGGTTGATAAGAGTGAGAGAGAGAGAAGAGAACCAAAATTTCATTGGGCTACATAATTAGCTACCAGTTTCACACAAAATTAGGCCAATCAAGTTTAAAAATATAAGCATTAATAGTGCCAGGAGCTCAGGCCAGGAGCTAGCGATCAAACAGGAAAATTCGCCATACCTATGGCTTTGTTCCTTTTTTCGCCTTTGTCAGTCTCAGTCTAGAGAGGAAACTTAGTCATCGTTGTCATCGTCACCCCGTAGATATCCTCTGTCGGACATAGTCACATGTACGGACTGTCAAACAGGCAAAACTTGACAAAACTTATAACTATAAAATAGCTTAGATTTAAAAAGTTGCAAAAAGCTTTAAATTTGCTAAACAGTGCTTGAGAATTCATGACTATGCAGTACAAAGAGATCCGTCACATAAATTGTAAAGATACAACACCGACGCAATGTCGCCAGCTTATCGGTTTTTTATCGGAGAGTGCTCAGGAACTTCACAACCTTGTTCTTCCTTCCCCGTTCTACCACAGAACAGCGAGAAACCGTCTGCGTTGGCATCCTTATGTGGTTGATGTAGAATCTGCCCGCACGAACCGCTAGGGTGTGGAACTCCCTCCCAGCGCACGTGTTTCCTGCCACATATAACTTAGGTATCTTCAAGGCAAGAGTGAATAGGCATCTTCTAGGCAAGCGCGTTTCAACCTAGACCTCATCATTGCTTTGCACTAAGCATGATTGTCGTCAAGCGAAAGCCTATCTCTCAATAAAAAAAGAAAAAAAAAAGATAGCGAATAAGTGCAGCACGGTGGTTATCAAGTTATTAATACTAAGCCAAGCGCCAGCCTCGAGAATTGCAAAATGATGGTCAAGCGTAGCGTCCCACGGGACCAACCCTTCACTCATAATGCCGGGTTAATTGAGAAAGCAGGCTTAAGTGGCTAGCTCGGCTCATGAATAATAACTGACTTGAAGATGAAAGAACACCGGTACCTGTCTCGGAGTGCGTTAATGGCAATTGCTACTCTGATAGTTAAAACAATTTTTACGATTTTCAAATGTGGTTTATAAATAAAACTAGCTGATGCCCGCGACTTCGTCCGCGTGGAATAAGTTTTTTTGGATTCCCGCGGGACCTCCTCAATTTTCCGGGATAAAAAGTAGCCTATGTCACTCTCCAGGTCCTCAACTATATCCATGCCAAAAATCACGTTGATCCGTTGCTCCGCTGCAGCGTAATTGAAGGACAAACCAACAAACAAACTGACTTTCGCATTTATATTATAACACTAGATGATTCCCGCGACTTCATCCGCGTGGATTAAGATTTTTGATTCCCTGGGGAACTATTTAATTTTCCGGGATAAAAATTTCAGCAAAATCGGTTGAAAAGATGGGCCGGGAAAGCGTAGTAGCAGACAGACAGACAGACAGAAACATTTATATTTTTTTATAATATTAGTATGGATAGTATGGATTAGTATGAGTATGATTCAGTAAATACCTACCTAAGCGCTGAACTGGTTACTATAATATGAATATTGTAACTAGTTAAGAGGCATACCTATTACTTAACCACCCACGCAAACGGTCAAATTCATTATAATACTTTGCTATTTTTTTTCAAGTGTAGTGAAGTAACTATTATTTAATTTGTAATGTAGCGTTATCTCATAATATCTATTTTTTTAAAATTTATGTACCTACAAAGAAAAAAAATTATGATTTTCAAAATTTTTTTTTAATATTTTGAAAAGGTTCTATGTTATCCTTATCATTATGTTATTAGACTTATGATCTTATAACCAATATTTATTTTCCATTTTATGATTTTAATGTCGAAAAAAAGTTAATAATTTGTTTTTTTTTTTGCTTCAAATTTCATCAAATACCTACTAGTGTCGGGTAGGTTACTGTTATACTCGTAGTACCTACGAGTAATAACAACAGATTTTTTTCAGTACAACCTGCCCAAGGACTGGGCACAATGTTTAAGGAGAAATCAAATAAAATCTATGATTTTTTTACATATCTTTATTTAACGATTTTCAGTTTTCACGACCTTTCGCCTCCGTGCACTTTGTGACTGAGCACATTGTAGATCGAGGTATCTCATTAAGAACAACGAACAAGACAGACTACTGTAGCACTAGTATTTCCATTTTCTGTCGACAAGCAAGTCCAATCGGCTTTTCGAACTCATCACGAAAGCGAATACTTATTCCCTCGAAAATGACATTCATTATATTTTGTGCTAATAATTATAAATCTTTCAAGTTATCTTTTGTTATTATGTTCAAAGTTTTAGTTAAGTTTTCGCTAGTTCTTAAAATAAAATCGCGTTTATCTTAAGCGATACAAAAACAGGAACATAAATCAAGTATTACGAAACTTCAGACATTGTTTAAAGTTAATAAAGAACATCAAAGTTAGAAATTGAGAATAACAGAAGGCTTGTAAACAAACGTTACTTAATCATTGCTTATTACGTTGCACGCCTAGAGTTTTCACGTCTCCAAACTTGAATTGAGTAATTATTTAGCAACGGAAAACTTGCCAAGTTCACTCACTCTCGAAACCTTTAGGCCCAAACTTTGTAATAACGTCCTGTGGGATTTAAACACTTCTGGAGGTAAACTACCATCGCTTAAGTCCGTATTGTTTTAATATTGCTGACGTTCGTGTTTTAGAATTATAACCTTTATTTAAAGGACGTCAAGGTACGTGACATAAAACTGTCATTTTGAAGTTATACTGCTTTAAGTGATTGTAGTAACCCCTATATCAAAAACTCAAACTCAAAGCATCTTCATTCAAAATAGGTATCTACCAAGTACACCTTCTGAACGTCATGTTTATAAGGAATAAGACTTGATGGTGATAGTTAACTACGGTATCTTAAAATTAAAGCTACGAGGGTTCCAAACGCGCCCTGGTCTGAGAAGAGCCCGCAACAAACTCAGCCGGTTTTTTTAAAATTATCACCGCAAATATAGGATTACTTAATTATATTTATAATTAGCCGCTGGAACAATTTATACCCATGGCTGCCTATCATTCAAATCGTGTTTAATAATATTATTGAGTAGACCAATCTTAGCTTGTTATTAAAAGATAACGTAAGACCGATTACTAGAAGCAGTGCTTTAACTCAGTACCTAGTAGGTATGTTAGTCTCAAAGTCATTAATCGGCTTCTCGAAACCCGTTACTGAAAATACTCGTGCATCTGTAAATTAAGTCCGTGCACTCGGTCCTCTTTAAAAAATAGGACATTGCATTTTTCTATTTTTGCGCACAAATTTTCGTTAGAATTCCTTACGTACAAAATTGAAAGCAGCTTCTGTTTTGTTTTTTGATGTGGTTAAAATAAGGAAACCTCTTTACGAATTTAGGTATTTTATTATTTTGAAACTCAAACAGACAACTCCTAAAAAAACAATTTTATCTCTGAAAAATCACAATATTATTTACCACCACCACGAATATGTACCTACCTGTTTTCATAGAAATATGTTGTGTTTTATTCAACCGATTTTAAATTATATTACATATTAAACAAGTAAAAATATGGATATAATAATATAGGGCTGCGGTAGCAAAAAAGATTAAATTACATAATATTATAAGCAAGAATAGCAAAACTGGAGGAAGCAATTTAAAGCGTCGCGCGTTTTTAATTGTGTTTACGTTATAAATTATAATAATATTATTCTGCTTCTCTTCAGGAATGGAGCAAATACTTCGCATAAGGAACACTTGCAAGAATAGGTACTTACAGTTTACACTCGTCTACTTAGAAAAGCTTAAAGCCCAAACATTGTAAAGCGGTTGTCAAGTATAACGTCTCTGTGGGACAATACTAGAGTCAAATTGTCACTGTTAATTGAGAGAACAGGCCAAAGTTGGCTGGCACTGCTCGTTAAGAACAACGAACAAGTGGCTAAGTACTGTAGGCGGTCTCGGAGGAAGTAATCGGCTTCCCGAAAACCGCTGCGAAAACAGTGATTATTTGAAAACGACATTCGTCGAATTGTTGAAGAGTTGCCGAGTTTTTGTGTTAATGTATAATACTCGTAGTTTTCGTCTCCACCAAGATTGACGTCCACTACAGCTGAATAATGGTCTCCTGCATGCGTCTTCACTAATCTCCAAACGCTTTTATGTCGCTTCCTACCAGCGGCTCGGTAAGGGGATCTTCCATGCGCTTTGCGATGAGAGTCCGCCCTTCATGAGTCTAAAGATTATTTAAACCATGTTTACTATTTTATTAAAAAGCCTTGAAAATTCATTGAAAGAGACTTTAGTCGATGACTCTGTAACCTACCTACGCAAAATGCGTACGTAAAACATATGTGACGTCAGCAGTGGTCGGCGCTGACGTAATTACTGTTTACGCATTACTCGTATTGTATCGACCCGCCTCTTTTTGTTGGTAGGTTCTTATTGACTTATTCCAATTTCAGTTTCTATCACTTATACTGTATTTTTAAACCCCGACGCAAAAAGAGAGGGGTGTTATAAGTTTAACGTGTCTGTTTGTGAATCTGTCTGTGGTATCGTAGCTCCTAGACGGATGCACCGATTTTCGTTTAGTTTTTTTTTGTGCCATAGATTATTGTATTCCGAGTGTTCTTAGCCATGTTTCATGAAAATCTGTTCAGCCATTTGAAGATCATGAGCTCTTTAATAGTTGATGAGGGGATCTGACTACCTTCCATATGTCCTATCGATTCGAAATTTGGTACCGTATTACTTCAATGATATTGAAAGAACATGGTAAGGCAACCATGACTTTAAATATTACATGTTAGGGTAAGGTTTAGAGTTCGAACCTACCTATATACCTACTTTAAAAAAGACAAAATAAAAGTAAAATTTAAAAACCCCCCGACACAAAAAAATAATCTCTAAAAACGAACAAATAATATTTTAAACCTATTATAATTATTATCGTCACATATTATGTAAGTTCAAATATTTTTATTTTCCAAGCGTCGTCGTGTCGGGGGACCGCTAAGTGAGAAAAACAGGTGTGGTCGCAGATTTCAACAAAATAATTTACTACGCAAAATCGACACAACCGTCAACGTCGCCTTCACTGCCTGACGCGACGACGCTTGGAAAATAAAAATATTTGAACTTACATAATATGTGACGATAATAACTAGTGGTTCGCCCCGAACTGAGACCTCGCGGCGCCATCTATTGACATAAATGTGAAGTTCTGTTAAAAATACTGAAGCTCATTAAAAATTAAATTATTCCGTTTCCTTACAACATTTATCGAATTTTAGTATTTGTTGTTCAAGTACAGGATATAATTGAAATAATTGATCAAGTTTCAGGCTCATCCTTTCAGAAAATTTAGAGTTCTGAGGTCATCTTTGGACGTTAGAAAATCTCCACTTTGAAAGCCCCCCATTTCGTCAAATTTGGGGGAAAAATTAAAAAAAAAATATTTTTGGACTCTATTCTTAATTGTCTATAAAATGATATACCTCAACCCTATGTAACTTTATAAAAAATATTTTATTTCGCATTCGCTTCTATGAGAGCCCCCCTGAAATAAAGATTTTTATTATTTTTTAAGCCATATTCGGCGGGAGGCCATTGGTTTACATAATATTATATTTAAAGCTGAAGTAATTACGTTCGGTAATTCAGAAGTTATAATGCTCTGACAGACGGACGGACGGACGGACGGACGGACAAGTGCCAATTCACCCAAGTAGACTCGGAGACCTTCGCTTCGCTTGGTCAATTATCAATAATAGGTTTAAAATATTAAATTTTACTTTTATTGAGTTAGGTACTAAGGTTTTCTTATCATTATAATAATACTTAGGCTAAAATCAACGAGTGTTTTTATTTTGTTAAGTGCAATGACAAATCTAGAAATTATTTCGGAACCATAGTATAAAAGCAAATTAGTACTTCACCTTACCAAGCATCTACACTTTGCTCAGAATGCTGCAATATTTTGAAACTCTTGCTACACAGGTGCATGGCCTACCCTGGCGTCTCAACCTGCCTTTACACGTAAAGGTTACTTTATGAAGTGGCTGCATAAGGCGAAGCAATGCATTTGAATCCCTTGCGAGTTCAGCGTGCGGTGGAGAATTACTCGTAGTAGTAAATTAACGCCGACGCTTTTCAAGATTGCCTCAGCGTTACATGAAACTCATGTTGCACTTTTAAAGTTTCTGCGTGTAACGTAGGGCCTAACTGTCGACAACTTCAGCCTTTGAGTCAACTTTGAGCAGACTTTGAGTCAATCATGTCTAATTGCTTTCATGCTAAGAATAGGATGGACTTTCCGGCATATTCTTGTCAACTTTCCGGTATATTGTAAGTTGTAACGTCTTAGACAGGAACATATTTTAATCAATAAACAGTGTGTTTTCCTTGTACCTACTACTAAGATTTAGTTGCTCGAAAAATGCACTTACAATTGCAGTGAACATGGCTTGTTAAATAATGTAATAGATACTGCCCGCGACTTCGTCCGCGTGGATTTAGGTTTTTTGGGTCCCGCGAGAACTCTTTAATTTTCCGGGATAAAAAGTAGCCTATGTGTTATTCCCGACTATAGTCTATCTCTGTGCCAAATTTTATCCAGATCCGTTCAGCCGTTCTAGCGTGATTGAGTAACAAACATCCATCCATACATCCATCCATCCAAACTCGCATTTATTATATAAATTCATAAATTCAAATAATGTATTAGTGTAGATAAGTAATTAATATTTATGACAAAATCGTTATCTCTCTTTCAATTATTAAAACACTGATTAAGGCGTTCTTTTCAATACAACACCTAAAGGACCTTGTGCTCATTGGTACAACGTACTCGGCCAATATTATGTCAGGGTTACTAGGCGTATATTTGTGGGGCTTCACGTAAACATCAAAGGATCTTGGCGCAACAGTGTAACAGGTATTTGCCGAACTTTGTGCGTATGTCTACTAGCGCCTTATTCACTTAGTTTAAATAAAAGTGTTGATTTTAAATAAAGGTGTTAATTGTCTCATTGCAACGCAGCGATGCATTTTATTTTATTTTATTAAACTAGTTAAAGCTTTTCATAGAAATAAATAATTCGTTAGTTAGCAGTTTACGCTAAACGCATAATATTATAACGGTGTTATAGAGCAATGCTTTGCAAGACTACTCAAAGCTTTAACTTGATAATATGACTTAATTTACAATTTTTTTTGTCATTCAGAATATAGATGATTTTCTGAATGCCAAAGTTGCATGGAAGCAACCGGCCTAGCATCCAGTGACCCACAAGTCAGTGTAATACTTGTAATGTATGTGTTGTATTGTTTACATATTGTAAACTTTTTAAAAATCATGAAAACACTAAGTAATAAGTATATTACTATGCATTTTAAACGATGTAATATATATGTCACCGTAAGATTGTAAAAACCGTTAGATTATAATATAACGTTTTTTATCTCGATAGATTATAAAATGTCGAGAGATTGTGAACCGTAACATACTGCTTACAATTTAACGCGTTATTTTTCGGATAGAACCTAGCACTACCTGAATATTCATGTCAAACCCTAACCTAAGACAGACATTTACAGAGTAAATGTATGGTGACACTTACATTTACTCTGCATTCAACTCGCGCGCGAACTGTACAAGAAAGAGACAAGAAAATGTAAAAACAATAAATATTTCATAAATTAATACTCAGAACATTGAACGGTTCACAATCTTTCGACAGTTTATAATCTAGCGGGATAGAATAGATTTTACAATCTTACGGTGATATATAGACAAGGATGAACTCACATGGAGTTTCTTCTTTAAATAACTACAAGTAGTACTGGGTGTGAATCCGGATGCAATTGTCCACCTTTGACTTTGGCTAAATATTTACTTTCAAATTATTACCCCGAGGGTCTTACCCGCCCGTCCATCTGACAAACGATCTGGACGAAACTACAGGGTTAAAAAAGAACACATTGAGTAAATAAATCTTGAGTGAATTTTTGTGATGAACATACACTCTATAGTCTAGCACTTTCTACTTCATTCTGTGTTTGAATCTACTACTATCGATGACTAATCGATGGATGACCAGTCCGGCATCCACGCACTGTGAAGAGTATCTAATGCCATCTTAGAGTAGCCAATTCAAATAATTTTACAATAGAAAAAAATATCAGAATTAAAAAAAAATCGTAGAACGAAAGTTGTTTAAGTAGTTAATATTATAAGAGATAGCAGGCACTTTTTGTAACTATCGCTTGAAAAGCTGATTCAGTAATATGTAGTTGGATGCTACACTCTCCACTGAGGACGCTAGTGAAATTCTGAGCGCATGCTGATGGGCCAATCACTAGATATGGCCGATCAAAAATGTGATATGGTTACCAAAAATGAACCATAATTTGAACATAATACGTACATTAAAGTATGCACAGTACCTATGTAAACACTACAAAAACTGATGCTCTGCATCGGGCATTTCACTAGATATCACCTCTCAAACTATAAAAAAAATATTAGCAATTATTATGTCGTCGTGTTGATTGCTATTAAAAATTATGAAGACGCCTTCATAATTTTTATTGTAACTTTAATACTGTACGAGAATCAACTTTTCAAATTATGGTTCATTTTTGGTAACCATATCACGATTTTGATCGGTCATATCTAGTGATTGGCCCATCAGCATGCGCTCAGAATTTCACTAGCGTCCTCAGTGGAGAGTGTAGCACCCAACTATTACTGAATCAGCTTTTCAAGCGATAGTTACAAAAAGTGTAGTTATCTCTTAGTCTATAAGTAATAAGTAGGTATTATGTACAGAAGCAGCTACCGTTATGATAGTTTATTAGTATTATTAAATTAACCTCATATAATTAGACCCTAGAAAAATGTTGCCTTTAAATCTGTCTGCCCTAACTAGGCTTGTCGGCTCTGTCAACTGTCGATAAATAAAACATTACCATGTGAAGTGGTTGCACGCGACGATGCTGAGCATGTTAATCCCACGTGAATTCGCACTGTGCCGTGAAAGCGCGCGGCAAAGCGTTAAAAGTGCAACACTTTTCTATAGGTACCTACGTCCTGCAGTGGCTTTTACTTCAATCTTATATTTTACGCTTTTTTATTTAAGTACTTAGTCGTATTTAAATTTTTTCCATAAAAAAATAGATTAGACGTAGCATTCTTTTTTAACTTAGTTTCATTGAAACTCCACTATTTTAAAAAACAAATATCAGAACTTTAACGAAGGTTGCTCTAGGAGAACACGGACATTATACTAGGACGGTAAAATAGCAAATTACGTCACTAAACAATAGTCCGATCTGAAATTGCAACATGAAGGTCCGCGCAGGCACGCCTTCAAGAAAGACGCTCAAAAGAGATTTGCTTTGGGCTACATTTCCGGTGGGCAGCGGTTCAGCGCGGTGGCATTTTGTATGAAATGTTTTCAGTGGCGAGCGGAAAACGCGGCGGGAGGGGCGAGTGTAATTAGCGGATCCGCGACTTTGCAAACTTATAGCGTACGTATATCGCTCATGTAAGGTAGTAGTTGATATGGGCGGGTCGGCGTATTCCGCTTCCGGTCACCGAAAACACAACTCCGGACCGCTGCGTATTTCATACTCAATAATTTAAATGCTTACTTTACCTACCTCATGATTTCTCAAACATCTCGAGTTCAGCATGCCGAGTGGGAACTTTTTTACGTGTTCGATTACGACGACGGTGACAACCATTAATTGTATTACAGTACCTAATTAAATTTTTTTTAAAGTGAAAACTTCTTTAGGCTCGTTGAGCACTTTTTGTTAGGGGTAAAAATGTAGATTCACCTGTTCAAGACATGTTCGCGAACAGCGACATGCTCGCGAACATATAAATATACTACATTCGAAATTTAACTTTAGTGCCTTAGTGTGAGGTCTATATTTAAATAATTTTAATTTAAAAAAAAACATTTTCACTTCTATCGGCAGTCCGACTGCCAGTTTTTTCTTTTCGCATGGACGATTTGTCCTGTTTGGTTCGTAGTGATGTGTTTTCGCTCTAACCGTGATAACACGTGAAAAGTGTCTGTCTGTCTTTCTTTCTTTTCTTCCATCTTTCCTGGGCCAATCTTTATAACAACTTGCTGATGCCCGCGACTTCGTCCACGTGGTTTACCTATGATTTTTGTTATTCGCGCGGGAACTCTTTAATTTAACAAACCAACAAACCAATAAACCAACAAACAAACACACTTTCGCATTTATAATATTAGTATGATTCTGCGACCAAATAAGTAATCAGATAGCATCCCGGAGATGTAGGTAGCATAGAAGTATAATGGGTATCCTATGGGTACACGCCCACAACTAAAATCTTTATTTTCAAATTCAATCAAGTATCAATTCGGTAAATACCTATAAAAGTTTTGTTCATACAAGTAATTTTAATTGAATCCATGTTACAGAAATGTTTCGCATATATTCAATTTAAATTAAATAAAACTCGACCGTGTTTTGATGAAGCCGGGAGACTATGGCCGGCTTCGTCCCGTAGCTACCAAATCATATGACCTTTCAAAAACGCGTAGGCGTCTCGCTCTTTGCCATAGTGCTCTATAATCATTGTAACACCTACGCTATTGCAGTACTTAACGTTAAAATAAACGATCCAATAATAGAAACGGCCTACGCCACAATAATAATATCAGATTGTAAATGATTGTTTGTCTGTAGTACAACTACGCTGTAGCGTCGAGCGTGTCGCTACAAGTGTTTATTTACTTGAGTATAACACATTCGGCGCGAAAGAGCAACACGCGGATAGTAATTAGAACCTTAAATCAAATCGCAATCATAAATAAATAGTTGGCTAGTGAACCTGAAAACTTCCGGGGCAATACCGCGGAAGCGGTAGAGGTTATTGGCGCTACGCTCTCGTAGCGGCAAACATATGGTCAGACCACGCGGGCGGCGATCGATACGGAGCTAGGCGGGCGGCATGCACTTACCGTGGTCATCTTGAAGTTTAACTTTCGCTGCAACGCAGTCTCGAGGTGAAGAGCCATTTATGTATCTTTCACGAAAAGTCCACGTACAAAAGCGGGATAAACACTACAACATAGTTTAGTGCGTCAAGAATAAGTAATAAAATCGCGTAAGCCGTGCGTAGTGTATTCAGCGTGGCAGATCGCGTGTTCACACAGCCATTTTAGCCTGTCAAGTAGTTCGCGTTTCTTCCGTGCGGCGCTGCTGTCGCCAATCATTACGACTGCGCGAGAATAGGCCGCCGGCACCCGAATGTGCGGTGATGAGGGCGCGAATATACTATGCTTTTCAAATGAGAAGACCATCGACATTATTAATTGAACTGTTGATTAAATTTGAGATTTCTCTATTGTCACACTGTAGATTTGGACGCTTTTTAATTGTGCTTTTATAAACAAAAACCGTAAATTATCCACATAATAGATATAAACAATGATAAAAAAAAGTATAGGCACAAAAGTTACAAAAAACCATGCCGATGGTCTTCTTGTTATTAGACACACATAGTACGCCATATTAGCAGATTTTCCACCAGGAATAGATTTATGGCTAAACTTTTAATTGGGACTACAGTTACACTTTGGTAACATATTGCGTTTTTATTTAAATCCGTATCGTTGCAGACGCTTCGGGACAAATTGTCGTTTTAGAAATTCAAAAAGAATCTAGCTACAATATGTCTAGTCCTCAGGTACTTACCTAAAATGAAAGATGCATTTATTACTTTAAAACTTAGATGTACTATAACGTTATTTTCCTCGCCGTCTTCTTTTGACTTGTAACTATTATTGCCCGAAAGATGATAAAATACTTATACGTCTCAAGTCATTGGTGAATGACTCTTTATAATAAATTAATTAGTAATTTATTTATTCATAAAAACTCACATATACACTGATTTTTTTTAAAGGAAGTACCTAAATTTGTACCTAAATTTCTCCATACCAAGAATATTTAAAAAATACCTGACGTAAATATATTATTATAATGTTTAGACTGCTCCGTATTCAATAGATCCTGTCTTAGTTTCAGTCTGAATTAGTAGTTGCTAGCTAGCCATAAGTAGGGAGGTATTATAAAATCTAAGTCTAATAATCGTTTTTACAAGCTTTTATTTTTCGAATGTTGGTGGTCCGGATAATATTCACCAAAATTGGGACAAACTTGACTACGTATAGGTACTCGTACGTTAAATAAGAATTATTAGATTAGAAATTATTGAGTTATAAAGTTCAAAAACAATACGCGTTGAATTAAGAGACCATCCCGTTTGCTTAAAGTCTAATTAAAATAGATAAATGAATCAACACACGTACTCGTACAATAATAACTCATTAAACAAAGCGCAAATTCATTTGGCCGTAGGTACACCCGCCGCATCGAACACTGTATGTATTTATATCACAGCCGCAGACGACAAACTTTCCTGCATCCGAGTAAGATTCTGTTACCTAACACGTGAAGAGCACTAACTACGTGAAACATATACTTAAAGTTGAGAGTCGAGAAACATGTCGTTTAAATTGGTCAAAGTGTTTCAACTAAAATAGGTTTAGCAAATTGTACATTTAAAAGTTATATTAGGCCCACTTGCACAAGGCATAAATTTAAATCGATTTAGTTAAATATTTAAATGCACTTTTTACAACCGCTTTATACTATTGCCAAAAAGTGACATTTACTACAAAATATAACTGTCAGTTTAAATTTCCTTGTGTAAGTGGGCCATAATTGCATATATTATGTATTGCCTATGACTTAAATGCCAAGCTTAAATGTTAACATTGGCCAAACTCTTCTCATTCTGAGAAAGGCTGGTTATGATGATGACGATGAAATAAATCAGATGAACTCTGCTTGGACGTTTGTCTGCTCAACAGCTGCATTCACTATTTCTATCTCAATTCTCAATCTACTTATCTATTTAAGTATTTGTTTAGTTGGAGCTTCGATATCAAGTTGTTATTTTCAAAAATGGTTCTGAATACAGTGATTATAGAGGTAATTTTCGGAAATTAATTTTTTTTGAAGAAAACACTACGCTAAAAGACCATGGGGGATTCTATTAATTATTTTTAAATAAAAAAAACCGCCTTCAAAAACTAAAAAGCAAAAAATAATTGGATATATTTACATAAAATAATAATCTATATATATAAAAGCGAAAGGTCACTGACTGACTGACTGATCATCACGATATCTCAGGAACTATAAAACATACAGACTTGAAATTTGGAAGGTAGGTTCCTTCTATGGTGTAAACGTCAGCTAAGAAACGGTTTTGGGAAAATTCACCCCTAAGGGGTTGAAATGGGGGTTGGAAGTTTGTATGAAAGTCCTTTGTTTTTGAAGTTAGACACATGAAAATTAGCATTTAAGTTATAAGTTTAAAATAATAAAAATCTGTATAATTTTTTTTCCGAAAATCTACCCCAAAGAGGGTTAAATGGGGGTTGGAAGTTTGCATGATGGTTCTAAGTTTTTGAAGTTACAGACTAGAAAATCGGGATTTAGGTTATCAGTTTTAAATTATAATAACTTGTATAAGTACTTTTTCGAAAATCTACCCCAAAGAGGGTGAAATGGGGGTTGGAAGTTTGTATGAAAGTTGAAAGTTCTATGTTTTTGAGGTTAGCTATATAAAGCCTCTTTAGATAGACTTTTGCAGCGGGAAAATTTCATAATCTCATAGGAAATCAGGAATTGTACGCGGACGAAGTCGCGGGCGACCGCTAGTATGTAAATATATCCAATTATTTTTTGCTTTTTAGTTTTTGAAGGCGGTTTTTTTTTTTAATTTAAAAATAATTTTATTGTTTGCTTTTTGTGCTGTAAATATATAAAAAAAAAAGAAAAATAGGTTCTCGAAAGGTAGACAGACCTGTACCTAATAACTATCTGGGTTCGTGTCCTTATAAAATTTAAGTTCCTTTGATTTCCCCAGGATTCCATCATCAGACCTAACGACCATGGGACCACCTGGAAAGTATACCCTTTCAAAAAAAAAAAGAATTTTCCAAATCGGTCCAGGCGTCTTCGAGTAATCGGGGAACATCTGTCTTCGAAGATCTCGGGGAACATCTGTCTTCGAAGATCTTCATCAGATCTTCACCAAATTTATATGGGACCACCTTGGAAGCACATTTCAAACAAAAAAAGAATTTTCAAAATCGGTCCAGGCGTCTTCGAGTAATCGGGGAACATACATAGAAAAAAAAAAGATTCCGACGAATTGAGAACCTCCTCCTTTTTTTGAAGTCGGTTAATAAATTTTAGTTCCAGACCTCACATAAAGAGCTTTTGTATCATTCGAAACTAAAGTTAAACGAAACAATTACCATCCAAATAATAGCTAGAGAGTAAAATGGGGTACTCATTATTCGCAATGATACGCTGTTGCGACGAGTCATATAACCTCGACAACGGACTTTAAGCCTCTTTAAATTTTAATTTATTTACGCATAATACATCAGCGGAATACCGAACAGAAGCATATAAAGTTTAAACTTCAAGCGAAACTTCACGTGTTCAGGAATTGCATTAGTTAATTACCTACCCAGACAAAACCCGTCCATGCATTTTTAATTTTAGCTACTTACGACTTATCTCTGTGACTTATCTTTATATCAATTATGAAAACCACTCAGCAGCTAGCTGTAAAGAATGTGATTATATACTTCGTAAACAGTGGCCTGCATAGCTTCTTCCTGATAAGATTAAAATATGATTCCTTTATGTATTATATTTTCTAATAGGTATGTATTTTATGCATTTAATGGACACATGAAATCTTGGGTTTTGGTTGCAGATTCAAACACGATGCAGCATTCTGATGCCATTCTGTACAGATAACAGAATATTTTTTATACTTATCTACTACTAAGTACAATTTAGCGTTTGACTATATAGATGGTACCTAAGTGATGTTGTAGTCTAAGATGGTAGCGGGTTAACCTGGTATATGGCAACTATATTAAGCCAGTAAATAATATGTCGATACCTATCCCTAATTCGTTTCCACATGATATCGTACCGGAACATCTTCCTTGAATTGAGACAAAAATGAGTCTTACGGTATCTCCGTAGGTAGGTACTACATAATATATAAAAATAATTGCAGCAATTTGTGTCAAAAAATTTCATATCCATTGCCGTTTAAAGTTTAATAATTGAAACAAGTAGAAATAGTATCTATCATTATAAATTGGTAACACTAAAGCTTTGAAGTAGTGCAACGTACGAGCTAACGCCCAGACTGACTTCTGTTTGTCGTCTAGTTTGTGTACACAAAGAGGGAACAGTGTCTCTGTCTTGAGGCACAGTCTAAAGTGCTTTGCCGCTTACTAAGCTGTACTCTCAAATTATTATTTACAGAGGTGTTTGAGATTTGAAACTACAAAGAGACAACTATACTGACTATAAATATGTGAATAGCATATATAATTTCTATGGTATAGCATATACATATAGTGAATACCTACTTGTCTAAAAATAGATAGCTGCACCCGAAAACTTAAATAAAACGATACATATTTTGGGTTAAATCCATAAATAGTTATATTCCTTCGTTAATAGTTTTATGATCTCCCTAGCGCAGAGGTCCTGGGTTGGATCCCCGGCAGAGTCAATTTGTGAATTTATAATTTCTGAATTTTCTCTTATCTGGTCTGTTACGAGGCTTCGGCAGTGGCTAGTTACTGCCCTATGTGTTTTAACTACGAGTACCATACCCCTAACAGGTTAGTCCACTACCATCTTTTAATAGACTGCATCATCACTTAGGTACAGTCAGGTGAGATTGCAATCAAGGGCTAACTTATAGAAGTCAAAAAAAGGTTTCGTCGAATCAATCATAAAAACATCTTTGATTTATAAAAAAGAATATTCAAAATATTGTCTTTGCCTTGCTTTGGAGAATATTTCCATAGAATCCATACTAATATTATAAATGCGAAAGTCAGTTTGTTTGTTGGTTTGTTGGTTTGTTGGTTTGTTGGTTTGTTGGTTTGTTGGTTTGTCCTTCAATCACGCTTCAACGGCGCAACGGATCGACGTGATTTTTTGCATGGGTATATTTGAGGACCTGGAGAGTGACATAGGCTACTTTTTATCCCGGAAAAACAAACAGTTCCTGTGGAATAGGATGCTCTTTTTCTCGCATTTTTCTTCAATTAGGCGGCAACGGCACACCGGATAGAAGTGATTTTTTACATGGGTATAATTGAAGAACTGGAGAGTGACATAGGCTACTTTTTATCCCGGAAAAACAAACAGTTCCTGTGGAATAGGATGCTCTTTTTCTCGCATTTTTCTTCAATTAGGCGGCAACGGCACACCGGATAGAAGTGATTTTTTACATGGGTATAATTGAGGAAGTGGAGTGACATAGGCTACTTTTTATCCCGGAAAAACTAACAGCTCCTGTGGGATAGTATGCTCTTATTCTCGCATTTGTTCATCAATTAGGCGGCAACGGCACACCGGATCGACGTGATTTTTTACATGGGTATAATTGAGGAACTCGAGAGTGAAACTGGCTACTTTTTATCCCGGAAAAACTAACAGCTCCTGTGGGATAGTATGCTCTTTTTCTCGCATTTGTTCATCAATTAGGCGGCAACGGCACACCGGATCGACGTGATTTTTTACATGGGTATAATTGAGGAACTGGAGACTGACATCCATACTTATATTATAAATGCGAAAGTCAGTTTGTTTGTTGGTTTGTTGGTTTGTTGGTTTGTCCTTCAATCACGCTTCAAGGGCGCAACGGATCGACGTGATTTTTTGCATGGGTATATTTGAGGACTTGGAGAGTGACATAGGCTACTTTTTATCCCGGAAAAACAAATAGTTCCTGTGGGATAGGATGCTCTTTTTCTCACATTTTTCTTCAATTAGGCGGCAACGGCACACCGGATCGACGTGATGTTTTGCATGGGTATAATTGAGGAAGTGGAGAGTGACATAGGCTACTTTTTATCCCGGAAAAACAAATAGTTCCTGTGGGATAGGATGCTCTTTTTCTCACATTTTTCTTCAATTAGGCGGCAACGGCACACCGGATCGACGTGATGTTTTGCATGGGTATAATTGAGGAAGTGGAGAGTGACATAGGCTACTTTTTATCCTGGAAAAACAAATAGTTCCTGTGGGATAGGATGCTCTTTTTCTCACATTTTTCTTCAATTAGGCGGCAACGGCACACCGGATCGACGTGATGTTTTGCATGGGTATAATTGAGAAACTGGAGAGTGACATAGGCCACTTTTTATCCTGGAAAAACTTACAGCTCCTGTGGGATAGCACGCTCTTTTTCTCTCATTTTTCTTCAATTAGGCGGCAACGGCACACCGGATCGACGTGATTATTTACATGGGTATGATTGAGGAACTGTAGAGTGACATCGGCTACTTTTTATCCCGGAAAAACTAACAGCTCCTGTGGGATAGTATGCTGTCTTTCTCGCATTTGTTCTTCAATTAGGCGGCAACGGCGCAACGGATCGACGTCATTTTTTGCATGGGTATATTTGAAGACCTGGAAAGTGACATAGGCCACTTTTTATCCCGGAAAAACAAACAGTTATCCATATCCATACTAATATTATAAATGCGAAAGTCAGTTTGTTTGTTGGTTTGTTGGTTTGTTGGTTTGTTGGTTTGTTGGTTTGTTGGTTTGTCCTTCAATCACGCTTCAACGGCGCAACGGATCGACGTGATTTTTTGCATGGGTATATTTGAGGACCTGGAGAGTGACATAGGCTACTTTTTATCCCGGAAAAACAAACAGTTCCTGTGGAATAGGATGCTCTTTTTCTCGCATTTTTCTTCAATTAGGCGGCAACGGCACACCGGATAGAAGTGATTTTTTACATGGGTATAATTGAAGAACTGGAGAGTGACATAGGCTACTTTTTATCCCGGAAAAACAAACAGTTCCTGTGGAATAGGATGCTCTTTTTCTCGCATTTTTCTTCAATTAGGCGGCAACGGCACACCGGATAGAAGTGATTTTTTACATGGGTATAATTGAGGAAGTGGAGTGACATAGGCTACTTTTTATCCCGGAAAAACTAACAGCTCCTGTGGGATAGTATGCTCTTATTCTCGCATTTGTTCATCAATTAGGCGGCAACGGCACACCGGATCGACGTGATTTTTTACATGGGTATAATTGAGGAACTCGAGAGTGAAACTGGCTACTTTTTATCCCGGAAAAACTAACAGCTCCTGTGGGATAGTATGCTCTTTTTCTCGCATTTGTTCATCAATTAGGCGCCAACGGCACACCGGATCGACGTGATTTTTTACATGGGTATAATTGAGGAACTGGAGACTGACATCCATACTTATATTATAAATGCGAAAGTCAGTTTGTTTGTTGGTTTGTTGGTTTGTTGGTTTGTCCTTCAATCACGCTTCAAGGGCGCAACGGATCGACGTGATTTTTTGCATGGGTATATTTGAGGACTTGGAGAGTGACATAGGCTACTTTTTATCCCGGAAAAACAAATAGTTCCTGTGGGATAGGATGCTCTTTTTCTCACATTTTTCTTCAATTAGGCGGCAACGGCACACCGGATCGACGTGATGTTTTGCATGGGTATAATTGAGGAAGTGGAGAGTGACATAGGCTACTTTTTATCCCGGAAAAACAAATAGTTCCTGTGGGATAGGATGCTCTTTTTCTCACATTTTTCTTCAATTAGGCGGCAACGGCACACCGGATCGACGTGATGTTTTGCATGGGTATAATTGAGGAAGTGGAGAGTGACATAGGCTACTTTTTATCCTGGAAAAACAAATAGTTCCTGTGGGATAGGATGCTCTTTTTCTCACATTTTTCTTCAATTAGGCGGCAACGGCACACCGGATCGACGTGATGTTTTGCATGGGTATAATTGAGAAACTGGAGAGTGACATAGGCCACTTTTTATCCTGGAAAAACTTACAGCTCCTGTGGGATAGCACGCTCTTTTTCTCTCATTTTTCTTCAATTAGGCGGCAACGGCACACCGGATCGACGTGATTATTTACATGGGTATGATTGAGGAACTGTAGAGTGACATCGGCTACTTTTTATCCCGGAAAAACTAACAGCTCCTGTGGGATAGTATGCTGTCTTTCTCGCATTTGTTCTTCAATTAGGCGGCAACGGCGCAACGGATCGACGTCATTTTTTGCATGGGTATATTTGAAGACCTGGAAAGTGACATAGGCCACTTTTTATCCCGGAAAAACAAACAGTTATATACGTATATCTTAGGTACCTTCAAGGCAAGAGTGAATAGGCATCTTCTAGGCAAGCGCGTTCCAACCTAGACCTCATCATTGCTTTGCACTAAGCATGATTGTCGTCAAGCGCAAGCCTATCTCACAATAAAAAAATAAAAAAAAAGTTCCTGTGGGATAGTATGCTATTTTTCTCACGTTTGTTCTTCAATAAGGCGGCAATAGCGCAACGGATCGACGTGATTTTCGCATGGGTATATTTGAGGACCTGGAGAGTGACATAGGCTACTATTTACTTCGGGAAAACAAACAGTTTCCCGGAGACTTTCACACAGTCTGATAGTAGGTATAGTCTAGATCTTGGAAAGTAACATAGGCTACTTTATGTCCCGGAAAATCTAATAGATCCCACAGGATAGCATGTTGTTTACAGTAGCGTGTTAAAATAATGCTCTGCCCTGTGTCCATAACTGTCCACTGACTAAATATACTCCTCCCTTCTCCTTTGCGGCGTAATGTAATTGTTCCAGTAGTGTCTCTTGCATACTTAATTTAAATACAGTTTTCTAACAAAAACTCATTTATTGGACCCTTGAGCCACGCGAGCGATGCCGCGGGTAATAGCTATCGTGAATATTTTTTCGAATATTTTTCATTTTTCGTGCATGAAAAACCTAGCAAGACGTATTTCATCGAAAGGCAAGACCTTTCGATGAAATACGTCGATACTGAACGTCTCAGTATTCTTCTCCGTGGCATCCTCTTGCATTCTTAATTTAAATACAGTTTTCTAACAAAAACTCATTTATTGTTCCCTTGAGCCACGCGAGCGAAGCCGCGGGTAATAGCTAGTAATTAATATAATTATTAATAAATTTGATAATAGAATGTAATTTTACCTAGTTTTATAGGTTTTTAACGACCTCCGTGGCGCAGTGTGTAGCGCTGTTGTCTTAACGTGCGGAGGTCCCGGGTTCGATCCCCGGCATGGTCAATTTGGGAATTTATAATTTCTGAATTTTCCCTGGTCTGGCCTGGTGGGAGGCTTCGGCCGTGGCTAGTTACCACCCTACCGACAAAGACGTGCCGCCAAGCGAATAAGCCTTCCGGTACGATGCCGTGTAGAAACCGAATAGGGGAATGGGTTTAATATAACTACCATGCCCCTAACAGGTTAGGCCGCTACCATCTTAGACTGCATCATCACTTACCATCAGGTGAGATCGTAGTCAAGGGCTAACTTGTAGTGGATTAAAAAAAAGGTACTGAATTACTGCTTATTAGAAACCTCAATTATAGCTCACATAATACTATGTTCAACTTCAAGGCTGGTTAAAGATTCAAATCGAAAAATCATAATCACGGAAAATCAAACAGCACCCAAGAGATTCCTAAAAAAAGTAAAACAACTCATACTGCAGAATTTTGAAACCTTTGCAAAATGAGCCTTAAAAACGTCTACCTACCTGTATAATAAGATGCTACAACCATGCTACGGCTAAAAGTACCAGACAAAGTTAAGAACTTTAGTCGTAGCGTTTGAGACTTTGAAGGAGAGCGGACTCTTTTGCTCTGTATTCCGTTGTTGATGTTTAAAGCTGAAATAAATTAAAAATCAAAGAGATTTGTACCGTTCAAAGCTTTGTGATATAATGAACGCAGGCGACGTAAATAAATGAAATGTGGCGGTGTTTTGCTCTTCTATGATTGAATTGAGAATTGGGACGCCATTGCTGGTCAAAGACCTAGGAATTATTGTGGGTTTGTTGTTTGCATATCTAGTTAACTTTGATCGTTTTCGTCCGTTTCTAGGTCGTTGTTGCCGGTGCTTTTATCAGATAGCAGGATTTACTTTTCATACTTATTATCAAAAGTATAACGGGAAGAATATCGAGGAATTCCTTCCCGAAAATAAGTGGTTATCAGTAGGTATTGAAAGTGCATAACTATGGTGAGACATCAGACTACTCAAGACTGCACTGATGTGAAAGAAGAGGACGACAGACCGAGAAAAAACACCAAAAAAGAGACGAATCTAAAGAAAGAAAAATCTTTATTTGAGGCACTTCTGCACAAAAATAAACTTAAACTAAACACGTACATACAAAATCAACACCGTATTGTACAGCAGTGCAACAAACAGGTACCTAAGTCACACAGCTTGTGTTGGGACTCCGGGCCTCTCAGATACGAAACCACTATAATAATGGGGCACATCTGAGGTACCAGGTGTCCCAACGCTGATTTTCAGTGGTCACCTTTTTGCGAACGTCACTGACATAGTAGAATATAATATAAATCTATCGGTTACATACATGTACCTTTCCCAGATTTATCCATAGAATAAATCCAAAAATTCCCATAAAAATGTAAGTAGAAACTACGTACCCATAGATTCGAACTCGTAAACCCTGGATTACGGCCTAACGCTGCTCATCCATCACGGCTAGGTGATCTATGCAGTAACCAGAAAAACTTTAAACCGCGATATTTTTATTTCCATTATGTGGCCGTCGAAAAATACACGCCTAATGAAACAAAATAATAAAACATGCAGTAGTATTTTTTTGTGTTTCGAATTCGAAATGACAAAAAGTTTACGCAGATTAAGCGCTATTGAAAACAGATTCACTAACTCGCTTTCAATTACAGCTAATACGCTTTTTTGTATTGAACTATTGTTGTTTATTTTTAAAACAGCATTGTCAGATTGGCTTTCCCACGATGCCGTAGGAAATTTTGAGGTGTTTAGCAACAGTTGAAACTTGGTAACCTCTTCCGCCAAAACTGTTGATTCTCCAAAAAAACGTTACCACATAAATTGTAGGAAATTTTCTCCAATTTAATTTAGTACATAACTATTTTTATCATAAAATGAGTCAGAAAGGAGTTTTACAATTGTAAAAAAACATTTTTTGAGCGCCATTTCTCCAATATGGAGGCGCGAGCGGCTATGATACGAGGTGGCAAAGTGAAAATTCGAAGAGAGTACGTCGAAATCACCGACATATTATATTGTACCTACGGTCGAAATCTATTAAATCACCAAAATCACCAAACTCTCGGAAAACTTTTCTGCAGGTAAAACTACCAAATGACTGGATGACATTACCCATTGTGCTAGGTGAGCGATGAAAGCGACGCCGTATACGAGTCATAGAAAATGACAAACTTATCTACGCAACAACGACGACGACAGAGAAACGTGTTTCTTATAAAACACGTGCGCTCGCGCTGTCCGTAGTGTGTTCTTGCCCTTAACGATAATGAGATAATCGAAAGAAAGTTAATCGCACCCGTCAGCGTTTTACAACACGTAATTGGCGCAAAAAAGGAGCAGTGATGAGTTTTCATTCTAAATTTATTGAAATTCCGAACATTTACGTCTAATTTGTGCGCAGACAAAAGGTGGTCGTCGCAATTAGTGGAATGGCCACTGGGAACAAGCGCGGTTCCAACAAAAGAGTGGAGGCTCCCACTGGGACGAGGGTGCGCTTTCTTTTCTTCCAAATGAGCAAACTACAGTCGCTAGTGGGAAGATTTGTGTTTAGGGCCACGTGTATACTGGTGCTTCGTCATATCGACAGAATATAGACTGGACGGATATAACTAAGTAATAAGGCTAAGACGTTCTGTCGATAAGCATTTAGCCATCGTAGCCATGAGCAAACTACAGTCGCTAGTGGGAATATTTGTGCTTAGGGCCACGTGTATACCTACTCGTGCTTCGTCTAATCGACAGATATGACGAAGCACCAGTATACACGTTTATAATACGAGTACTAGCTGACTAGCTGATGGTGAGGTTTTTGGTTCAAGCGGGAACTCTTTAATTTTCCGGGATAAAAAGTAGCCTATGTGTTATCTATCTCTGTGCCAAATTTCACCAGATCCGTTTAGCCGTTGGGGCGTGATTGAGTAACAAACGTCCATCCTTCCATCCATATTATTACCTATTCTATATATCCATCCAAACTTTGACATTTATAATATTAGCATAGATGATTCGTGCGCAGCTGCAGTGGGCCGGTATTGATCATTATTTATATAGCTAACTAGTATTTACACACATATTCCATTTAATCTATAATTAGAAAAATATCGACTTTTTGTCTGTCTGTGTCTCTGAAATCTTTTCATGGCTCTACCGCTTATAGATTTTGATGAACTTTCATACCAAAGTCGGTACCAGTGTTAAATAATAAATAGTAATTTTTGGACCATCCATGTAAGTGACTAGTATAGGTGTTACTACAGGTATTTGTGGAGGGCGGCCCCGCTCTATCTTGATAGGTACACAGATAGCTTGCATCTCGGTAACGACATGATATATTACTAAAAAAACTGTTAACACTCACCCATACTACAGTATACTAACTATTACTACCTACCCATACCAAATACAAGATGATTGCAGCCTAAGATCTATGACGGAGCACGATATTATGAATATTGCATGAATAGACGATGCCCGCAAATTCACTCGCGTGGATTGAGGTTTATTGGTCATCCCTTGAAAAGCTGATTTTCCGATGAATATCAGCTTTCCAAGGGACTTTCTCACTCACTTTCGAAAGAAAGACACACTTTCGCATCATAATATTATCTAATTATCATACCTACTAGGTTATCAATCAATACGAACATTATAAATGCGAAAGTTTGGATGGATGGATGTATTGATGGATGGATGGATGTTAGTTACTCAATCACGCCATAACAACTGAACGGATCTGGCTGAAATTTGGCACAGAGATAGATTATAATCTAGAATAGCACAAAGGCTACTTTTTAGAGTTCCCGCGGTAACCAAAAAAACCTCAAACCATGCAGACGAAGTCGCGGGCATCCGCTAGTTAGATATAGCTAGTACCTCTGGTATTACGCAGAAGGGAGACTCAATATTGATTGATAATTCAAAACGAGCAGATGCCCGCGAATTCGTCCGCGTGAAATAAGTTTTTTTTAATCCCACGGGAACTAGCTAATGCACGTGGACGACGTTGCGGGCTTCAGCTAGTAATATTACAGTATGAAAGTATTTTGAAATTTATCATTTGAAATATTGAATAGGACGTTTGTCCAGAGTCAGCCTGTTGCCACGCCGTCAAATATGCACGCGCCCTAAGAAGGAAGGGAGCTGAGTGTGTGCATTGTTCTTTCCGCGGGCGTTTGGAAAGCACTTACGTACCGTTGTTCTAATCGTGATAACGTAAGGGGACGCTTAATTTTCATCATTTCATCTCAGTTATTGCTGTTATAACGGGGAGTGAAAAAGAATGGGAGTATGCAATTGACATCGCCATGTACTTGTGGGCGAAGCGTAGATTGCACTTTTATTGGCCTAACTCTTTTAGGTAAGTGAAAGTAAATTATTAAATAAAAAAATAAAAAACGTAAACTTAAACAACTCGCTATCGAACATGCAGGTCGCAGGGTCTTAGTGTGAGATCTATAGAGCGAACTTGGCTTTTAAGACATGGGGACACAAATTAACTCTGAGTAAAGTCTGAGCCAAGTCATATAATATAGATCTCAGCATTAGACAAACTTGAGGTCTTGCACGTAGATTTTTAAATATTTTATTTTATTGCATACTTATATTATATGCAGACCCCAAAAAGATTTTCAGATTTACCTGAACGAAGCCAGTTCACGTCAACCGCGTTGTCAGCCACACACGTTTTTTTTTATCTTAGTAGAAATTAGTTTTGCTGTAATAAATATAGCATTTAGGTACCCTAAAAAAGTTATTTTCTATTTCTGTACTTTTAAAAAACCACTAAGACAGTAAACACAAATCTAACTAGTAGGTAGAGTTTTCCTCATTAATAAACCTTATCTTCGTCTTAGAATAAACAGACTTCAAAACATTTTACGAAAAAATTAAATAAAATAATTAAATTCTAGTTATTACAGAGCATCGGTTGAACGGCAATTAAGTAAGTTTGAATGTCTAGACGAGTTTCAGACTGAAGAATTATCCCCTCCGCTCAGAGAACTTGGGAAACTGTTTTGAGCCACACGGTGTTAGGTATATTAAATACAACCGACTTCATCTGCATTATTATATTACGCTCTACTAGTCTTCAGTGATTACTTACGGATCCGAGATATGGTCGCTGACTGTGGACCTGATAAGAAGGCTCAGGGTCACTCAGCGGGCGATAGAGAGGGCTATGTCGGGAGTATCCCTACTTGATCAAATCAGAAATGAAGAGATCTACTAAACTAGAGTCACCGATATAGCTGAAGTGGCAATAGACGGGCAACTATGTGCATAGTTTGGAGAACCGATGGACGTTAGGATCCCAAGGTGCTAGAATAGCGACCCCGCACTGGAGTCTGGAACACGTACGGTGGACGGATGACATCAAGCGAGTCGCAGGGAGTCGCTGGATCCAGGCGGCGGAAGACCGTGGCTTGTGGAGGACCCTACAGGAGACCTACGTCCAGCCGTGGACGTCTATCTGTTGACGACGAGAACGCCCTACTAAAAGCATCTCGGAACTAGTACTAAAGTAGTAGTAGTCTCTGAGGACAGATTGATGGACATGGCGAAACTATAAGGATTTTCCGTTGACTACGAAACCCTAAAAAAGCGATGATAGCCTACATGGCTATCATCGCGTCAATTAGACGTCCGACCAATTCCCGGTTCAATCCCTAGGCACGTACGTACCTCTTACTTTTTCGGAGCTATGAAAGGTTTATGAAATTAAATATCGCTTGCTTTAAAGGTGAAAGAAAACCCACATGCCCGAGAGTTCTTCATACTTAATGTTCTCAGAGGTATGTGAAGTCTGCCAATCCGCACTTTGTTGGACTATAGCCGGACCCTTCTCATTCTGTGAGAAGACTCATACTAAATAGTGCAATGAGTTGAAGTGAAGTCTCATGTTTTCTTCAAGTGAAAATAAGATTTACCTATTTATTCAATACAAAATTATCAACAGCTTTCATGTGCTCCATAAGTTTACAATTAGCATTATTACTTAATACTTTACCTATCTATATTTTATTGATCTATTTCCACCAGTAAGAACAGAAAGGAATAGAAGAGGATACATACTTGTCATTATAACAAATGTCTGTAATATTATGTGTGTCATGCATAATAAATAATTTTTGATTCTGAGGAAAATAAAGAATTCACAAAAGCTCTTCATTCCAATTATCCCTTAGGTCATCCAGCTCAATTTACATTAACAATTGATTGTTTTGGTGTATTTGAGTTATCGCGTAGTCCTTCCTTGATAAAACTATACAGTATGGTGTATTAGTTAATATACGCCCGAAATATTTGGCATTTGGCAAGCGGCCAAGATCCTAATATAATCAAATTAAGAGATTGAACTAACAACTTCATATCAATTACGATAGTAAAATATATGTCTACGTAGTAGGGAAGATAAAAATGACTGAATTTCCTATTTCTCTCCAACTTAGTGGAGTTTTGGGTAGCGGGTAAGTAGGTTTCACAGGTTTTAGAAGCAGATATCAGTCTAGATCAGTCCCAAGGCATCTGGTAGCTCTTTTACATTCCCCCTATTGCAACAGCTCTGGGGTTGTTAGGGTTAATGGCAGCACGTCAGCGCCATTTTGCTTCGCAAAAGGTGTATGCCAGGGTTGTATACTATCCCCCGTTCTTTTTAACATCTACGGAGAGTTCATCATGCGAGAGGTGCTAGCGGACTGGAACGGAGGAGTTAGCGTCGGAGGCGTAAGATTAACAAACTTGCGATACGCTGACGATACAACCCTGATAGCATCTGATGAAAATGAAATGGCAGCTTTTTTGGGAAAGCTAGAGACCGTTAGCAACGCACTGGGACTCTCCATCAATAAATCTAAAACTAAAGTCATGGTGGTGGATAGAACAGGCAAACTAGACCTCAGAGGCGCTACAGGTCTGGAAATAGTAGAAGATTTTGTTTACTTAGGCTCCAATATAAGTAACAAAGGTGGATGCGAACAGGAAGTCCGCCGTCGCATCGGAATGGCGAAAAGCGCCATGTCTCAGCTTTCTAGGATATGGAGGGATAAAAACATATCCCAATGGACGAAAATGCGCCTAGTCCATAGTCTAGTATTTTCTATTTTTCTCTATGGAGCTGAGACTTGGACTCTTAAGGCCGCCGATAGGAAAAGAATAGACGCCTTTGAAATGTGGTGTTGGAGACGTATGCTCAACATATCATGGACAGAGCATAGAACCAACGTCTCAATATTAAATAAACTAAAAGTGAAAATGAGGCTTTCCAACATCTGCCTGCGGAGGACCCTCGAGTACTTCGGCCACATTGCACGGAAGAATGCCAGTACAATTGAGAAACTTATGGTCACTGGTAAGATCGGAGGAAAGAGACCCCGCGGACGTAGCCCGAGACGTTGGTCAGACCAAATCAAGGAAGCAGTCGACACGCCGATCTGCGAGGCCATTCACGCGGCGGGAAACAGAGGAAAGTGGAAGAGCATCGTTAAAAGAGTGCTATCGAAGGGGTGTCACGATCCTCAAAGCTGAGGGAACGACGCATGAAGAAGATCAGTCTAGAACTAGTACTCCGTAGACCTCCGTGGCGCAGTGTGTAGCGCTGTTGCCTTAACGTGCGGAGGTCCTGGGTTCGATCCCCGGCAGGGTCAAATTGTGAATTTATAATTTCTGAATTTTCCCTGGTCTGGCCTGGTGGGAGGCTAGTTACCACCCTACCGGCAAAGACGTGCCGCCAAGCGATTTAGCGTTCCGGTACGATGCCGTGTAGAAACCGAAGGGGTATGGGTTTAATATAACTGCCATGCCCCTAACAAGCTAGCCCGCTACCATATTAAACTGCATCATCACTTACCATCAGGTAAGATCGCAGTCAAGGGCTAGCTTGTAGTGGATAAAAAAAAATTGTCCTGAAGTTAAATGAGTGATGTGCAAGTCGGCCTTAAAGTAAAAATAAATGTAAGTAGATCGCTAAAATAAGTTGGTATGGACATTTATAACATTTTCATCTATTTATTTATTTGATCCAACTTAATTCCATCCTGACAGGTTATACCTAATGACGTTTTAGTTTCAAGTAAGTAGGTTGGTACTTGTCGGGTATCAAGCAGAAACTCAAAAGTAAACGTAACGTAAAAGGCATTGAAGATCCAAGGAAGCAAATCACTCAAGACTAACATTACCTTTTTAGTTAATCAGAGAGGTGGGTAAGAAAGAGTCGAACGGCGAACAAAATTGCTAAATAAACTTGCATCTTTACTCCGATTTTCGAAACCTCTGCAATAAGTTTCGTATTAAAATCAAAAACGGGTCGACGAACTCATAGTTAAGCGATTTAACAGACGTAACTTTTCCATGCATCCACATATTAAAATATGTATGGCAGTCTCGACTCGAATGTTTACTAACTTGCCGTCGCCGATTTCTCCCCCTAGCCTCCATTAGGCTAGACACATACTGGCGACATTTAAGAAAGTAACTGTTAAAATCAATTAAAAATAATTTGCATTGTACTTAGAAATAGATGAAGAAGCTTGAATTGAATAAAAGTGATGAACTTACTAAGGGACCTATTACACTTATATTCAGTTTGATTCGGCTTTAGCTCATATTCTAATCTAAACTAATTTTCTATGGAGATGCATACGCGTCTGTTCAGCTTCGTTGAAACTGAATTGTTGCTTATTATTTATTTATATTATATATTATTATCTCAATTAATCAAAGGAAAGCGCATTTTTGTGTGGACAAACTAAAGGACAAATAAAACATTTCGGCGCGACAGTAACATATTTCTAACAAAGATATTTGTGGTAGTTTTATTTTATATATGTAACTAGCTGACCCAGCGAACTTCGTACCGCCTTAGCGTAGCAATGATGCACTACTTTATTTTGTAATTTTTCAATATTTCTGAGAGATTTTCTTAATATTTTTTTCCGTAAGAACCTTCTCCTAATAATAACAAATACAACAAAAAAAGAATTAGTGAAATCGGTCCAGCCATTCACGCGTGATGCCGTGACCAAGGAAAACGGGTTTCATTTTTATATATATGTAATAGCTTCAATTAGGTACAGTGATTTACCGATCAGGCGACTTATAATGAGGTCAATAACATGGACCGTCTAATTCCTGGTTGAATAGTTTGAGCTGACGCTGGATGAATAGTTTAAATTTCAAAATAATAATTATACTTGAATGTTAACTATTAACAGTCACAATAAGCTATAGACACAGTATTGGTATCTATATACCAATACTTTGCTATAGACTAATTTGTGTAAAGTTGTTTAAAAATAAAAGAAAAAGACTGACTGATCCATCAACGCACAACAACAAGGAGGAAAACGACTATTTTGTGATACACGTTATTTCATTATAAATTATAAGTGGACTATAGATGCCTTCTTTATTTCAGAAAGCTGTGCGAGATAGAATTACGTAACTGACCACAAAACAAAGAGTTAGGTATCTAAGTAGGTACGTGAACTTAAACCTCTAGGTAAGTAAGGTATTTGTCACCGTTAATTACCTGCAAAACTAAGGTAAAAGCTGGATCCAGTTTATCTGAATGGGCGCTTTGTTATCTGCCAACGGGCTATTGTCAACTACTGTACTGATTTTCTTCTACTTAAATAAAATCGCAATTTAAATAATTACTATATTATAATCGTCATCATTATAAAAGTCTACAGGGAATAAAACATATAATAATTACTTAAATTTAGTATATTTTATTACTAGCTGGTGCCGCGACTTCGTCCGCGTGGTTAAAGTTTTTTTATTCCCGCGGGAACTCTCTAATTTTCCAAAATAAAAAGTGGCCTATGTCACTCTCCAGATCCTCAACTATACCCATGCCAAAAATCACGTCGATCCGTTGCTCCGTTGCGGCGTGATTGAATGACAAACCAACAAACCAATAAACCAACAAACAAACACACTTTCGCATGTATAATATTATAGTATGATATATGATGCCTGTGAGTTGTCCGCCTGGATATGAGTTATTTTTATCCCGTGGAAACTTGATTTTCAGTGTTAAAAGTGTCCCATTTTGGCCTTCGTGCAAGCTAATTATTTCGTGCTCAAAATAAACTATTTCCGTAAAAAAAGTAAAAGACAGACAAAGACTTTTTCAAATATTATAATATTCTTATTAGAATGAGTACACTTTTATATGGGCATACAATTAAGAATTCTGCACACTCATTTTGTGGAGATTTTAAAGCCTCAAACTTAATCTTTTCAATTTTTGAAATGGAGCTCGTTAAAACTTAAAAATATCATTTTATGGTTCGATTTTGCATTCACGGGCAAAAGATCGCAATATATATCGGCGAAAACACTATTGTGGAAAAGAAAAACGATAAAAGGAATATTTTTACAAGCCGTGAATACAGACGCATTGGATGTGAAGTTTTGCAGCCTCCCCGGGGCGCGCCCCGCCTTCCCTTCGCACCGATATTTGAGGAAATATTTCTTACGAAACTTTTTGAAGACGTGCACTTCGGTAACTCTTCACAATCCATACTTCCATATACTTAAATATTATAAATGCGAAAGTGTGTCTGTCTGTCTATCGATCTGTCTGTCTGCTACGCTTTCACAGCCCATCTTTTCAACTAATTTTGATGAAATTTGCTGTCATCCTCCCACCAAACCAGAAATAATTCAGAAAATATGTTTCATTTCCCCTGCTGGGGATCAAACCCGGGACCTCCCACTTTCAAGACCACAGCGCTAACTACTGCGCTAGGGAGGTCTTCAGTAGAGTCAGTCAGAGAAACAATTAAGATTTAAACTTGCCGTGTCTATTGCTTTTTAGCGATCCCAATAAACACTGAACAGATTTTATTTAAGTTTTCATGAACGCTCCCTCCTGTCTTCCGGAATAGGTAACTTGGGACTTTCGAAGCCGGGGCGAGTAAACTATAAATAATGCAGTTTAAGTTACCAATCTTTCATGTTTTACATCAGCTTTAGAGGTTGCAATATTATCGTACAGTAAAAATAGATGAACGTACTCGTTTAAACACGGAACGTGACTAATGAAACGTCCGACCTGACAAAGCGTTAGAAAAATATAGGAAAAATAACTGACTTTAAGGTGTGGAATACGTATATTTAGTACTATCATTGTAATTATTGTAACCAGAAATAGGAAAGAAGGTAAGTATGGTGAATTTTTACATTAGTAGGTAATTATATGCTTTTAATGTTTATTGTACCTAATAGGTTGTAGAGAGAAATGAGAACCTATATGCACACTAAATAATGTATAATCAGAGACGAGGACGTGCAGTTAATTTTGCCATGAATAGTAACCAAACTTATTTTTAAAATGTGATAATGTGTCTTGCATCATCTAGTACATATTACAATAAAATTTAATAAACCCCATAGACCCCGCACCTGACGCATTGTCTGGATGGTCTGGTAAAAGTTCGTGTTCTATGGAAATCCCTGCAAGTCTTGCGTTGGACATATTGTATCAGTTGAGGCGACGAAAATCAATGTTGGATAGAAGCAGGCGTTAATTTGCGGAAGTTCATGATAATAACTAGAAACTTAATTTGCTATAATCTGACACAGTATGACACAGATCTACAACTTAACTTTACAATCGTGCATTGTCGAGTCAACATCTCCTGAAGATGCTCCGGTTTCGGAGTGAAACGTACGTTGAGATAATTTTGAACATGTATGTGGTACAAGTGCAAGATACACACTGTACCACATAGATTTACGTCACATACTGTGACGGATTATAGCGAAGTTTTCTAGTTCCTTCATTATTTGTAACTTAAGCTTAAAAAGTCCACTTAGAGCTGTAAAAATGATTGCGACGATCGCAATCAAAAAGCAGATACGTGATACAGCATCAGCTTACTAACACGTGAGGATATCTATTGCTCGCGTAAAAGCCGATACTAGTTCTACGTGTTAAGTTAAAGGCGTTCAATGTATCTAACGTTTAATAAAATCGTTCGTCAGCTTTTATTCTGGGATATTTTTTCACTGATGAACTAAGCCAGCTATGTAGTCAAAGCATGCTCTAATTTGATTGAGAAAGGTAAAATAGAACTGAAACTTTACTTTTCATACACATGACCTATGTACTAGGTACGTTCTTTTGAGAACTGAGACTACTTTTCATACACATGACCTATGTACTACGTTCTTTTGAGAACTGAGACTACTTTTAATACACATGACCTACTACGGTCTTTTGCGTTCTAAATTACCGAATCTTTAGCAGACTGCCTTGCATTGCTACCTTGCATTGCCGTTGGGCTAACCATGGAGTAACTTGACCTAGTCATGATACATACTTGAAACTAGAAGGACCAGACCCTGACACACAACATTACCTGAGTATTATTATGAAAAATTATGTGAAGCAAATTGTGTAGGTATACATTTTACTAATAAAGCCCATCAAAATCGAAAATAACTAATGGTGCAAACTGAAGAATTTCACAGACAAACGAAAAGATAAGTATTTTGCCATATCACCGCTGCTGACGAAATTTTAAGGAAGGTCCGTAGCTAGGAGCTTAGAGCTATTTAGGCTAGTAAAGTCAGTCAGGAGGTATCAACTAGTTTTAAATAAAGCTAAGTGCATGGAGTTGTACAGAGCGGATTTGTTGGAAATGGACGCGTCAACAGCGGCGTTCGTTTCAGGATCGCAACACGGTTTCATTCATCCCCCGGTTACGACGTTTTGTTACTGAAGCCCGTTTTACGCGAACTCTACTAGAGAACCGTCCTCCTACCAATAGCGGTATCCCACTCGCACGTGCGTAACTAAAACGAGATAGACAACAGCGTGGAAACAAAATCAATAATGTCTGGAGCCCGCCCACCGGTTAAACTCGGCAACTGCGCTTCCTCACCGTAAATTCGATAAAATAAAACTGAGTAAAAATCATTAAAACTACATACCGGTGTTAGGATACGCACCATGGATTAACGCTCTCGAGTTTAAATGTAAAACTCAGCTTGGGTATAACGCAGGGAGAGAGCTACAGCAACCACATGGTTAGCACGTGGTCGGATCACGTTACAATGTTTACCTGCAATCGCCTAACGGTCAGGTGAGATCCGACTCTACTCTTCTCGTTTACTACAGACTCGGTGATTGACCCCCAAAGCAGGCGGTTCTCACATTTTTTGTATAGTAATTTTTCTTGTACTTTGCGCTCCTCACACCTGGCATGTTCTTGATATTTACCCCTTTTGAAACGCTACCGTTTTAACGTTGGCTGAGATTGGCTGACACCTAAATTTCACAACCGTTTTAAGGTTGTATGAGTCGTTAAAAAGATATATTTAAAATTAACTTCTACCTTATTATACTTTCCTACTATGAGAATGACTTTGGACGTATAAGAACGTCCAATCCGACTGTAGAATTAATATGGTTGAGTGAAATAAAATCAGGCCATTTCTGATTTACTTCCAACAGCCTTATAAGCAGCTATCATTATTTGAACACAGGATATAACTATTTTAGCAAAAATAAGTTCTAATGAACTCATACTTTCCGAACTCGTTCCTCCATATTTTACTATCATAGCTCATAGCGTTATTGCCATTCCACAAATGCCTATTTACGCTTTCTCGTTTCTAATACGCACAGCTAAGAATTGGAATCTGCTTCCGACATTCGTCTTCTCCGCGATATAAACATCTTAAAGATGTTGAAAAGCAGACATGAATAAACATGAGACATATTCTAGGCCGCAATTTAAGCAATAGTTGACAGTATTGTCGTGTTTCGGACATCACGACGTCATGTCAGCCTAACAATTGAAAAAAAAACCTTATCTTCTTTGGATCCGTCCTTTGCATAACAAATTAAATAAGTAGATTATTATAATAACTAGCTGACGCCCGCGACTTCGTACGCGTGGATCGAGGTTTTGTGGTTCCCGCGGGAAATCTTTAATTTTCCGGCCTATGTGTTATTCCAGACTATAATCTATCTCTTTGCCAAATTTCATCCAGATCCGTTCAGCCGTTGGGGCGTGATTGGGTAACAAACATCCATCCATACATCCATACATCCATACCGACATCCATACATCCAAACTTTCGCATTTATAATATTAAGTAAGATTTGATAAATGGATGTACCTACCTAGGATTAAGACTTCAGATGTAATATTTAATTTAATAAGTAAGTATATAAGTAAATATTAATGCTTAAGCAAAGTTATTTAATAGTACCTCAGAATAGGTAGGTAATAATACGTTGTACTAGTAGGTATCAAAGAACTAGTACGTACTCTGTGCTAGTAGGGAGGGTTCTAAGTTTAGGAGTCTATGTTTAATTGTCGGTCTGGTACAGTTTACTCGTTATGTACCTATTGATTAGTTTTGGGCTGGCCGTAGCCATGATAAGTCCAATAGTTTGGGATACAACGGAACACATTTGAGTAGGTAGGTACTTAGCTATATTCTGAATGACTTGTTGGCACAACGAGCCCTCCCCCCATTGGAACAACGCAGGGGCATGAGCGGGGGCTGCGCGGACTGCTTGGGCTGCGGGGATTCAGCGGGCTGCGCAGGCGCCGGGCGGTCCCCGCTCATGCCCCTGCGTTGTTCCAACGGTTGGCTCGTTGTGCCAACACTGAAAATACATAATATACTTTTGAAAATATTACTTTTGTAGTTTTATGTAATTGCTAAAGTTTTATTTTGTAAAAAAAAAAGCGATGAATCGTTTTAAGTAGGTACCTACCATAAGTAGGTACTTACTTATTAGTTGTGTTTTAGTTTTAGAAATGTATCTATAGCTTAATATTATAAAGTTAAGCCAATTTGTTTGATGGTTGGTAAACACAGTACCTAATCTTGTATCCGATACACATATTCAGCTCGCTGTACCGAGGATCCTGCGGCTATAGTTTGCATTTTTATTAACTTTGAGGACAAGCAGGAACATATTGTTTTGCTTGCCATAAATATGGATCTGATGGAGACGATCTGAGGAATACACGCTAAAACAAGGTAATGCATTTTCATGCAAACTTATCTAAAACTAGGGCTGCCGCTGAGCATTTCAGATAAATCAATTTCGATAAAATTTATATAGGACCACATCTGAAGTATGATCTACCAAACAAAAAAGAATCATCAAAATTGATTCTTAACTGGCGGAAGGATCGCGTAACATACATACAGAAAACATACAGCCGAATTGAGAACCTTCTCCTTTTTTGAAGTTGGTTCAAAAGGTACCTATGTCACAACAGACTAAGAATAACCATGGAATAAATAACGTCGATTCGTTGCTCCTATCTGAAGGACAAACCAAAAAAAAACACACTTCCGCCTATCTGAAGGACAAACCAAAAAAACACACTGCCGCATAAAAATATATGTAGGTTTTCGTATAGCGTCCCTATATAAACCATGCATAGAAAGTAGACGAACATCTATCTCGTCACGGTAAAAATAAAACCTATACACTTGCGGATGTTAGAGGAACGTGTAGTAAAAATGTTTTAAACATTTTTTCAGCTACAACCGCTATCTACAGAGTATACAACCTTTTTGCGTATTTCTTTCCTAATGACTTTCCAATCGACGTAGATGTGTTTGCCTTTTTTATTTTTATTCAGATTTCTCTTCTAGATTTCTGAATACCTTAACTTTGTTTCAATGTAGGTACGATAAGTTACCCCTTCACTGGCGATCTCTCCTGGATGCTACAGGCTGTGATGATGCAGTCTAAGATGGTAGCGGCCTAATTTGATAGTGGGTAGGTGTATGGCATTTATTTTAAAACTATATCCATCGTACCGTTAGGTGAAATCGCTTTGCGGTTAGTACAACTTTGCCTTATATGTTTTATTTTTAATCTTTTGTGGACTAAATTTACATTTTCTCGATATAGAGTCTCAAAAACTTTAATTTCTAGATCACTCTTTTTTATTTACTTCGTAGTTATAGTGTCTGAACAAATGAATTGTACTTGGAGCTTTCCACACAAGATTATATCTGGAGCAGCTCCTTTTCCGTGTAATGAGCATTTTATTTTATCAGAGAGTACCTACCAAGCCTTATCTGATCCACTTTCAACTAGCGTCAAAGAAATTAATTACATGGATTATTATCTACTCTTGCACTTCACATGCTTCCGAGCTTAGTCCATCCACGAGTTAGATAGGTACAGCCCGTTTTCATGACAACGCTTTTTCCTTTACAGAAACAGTTTTTTCCTGGATCCCATGTTGGCCGTGTTTCAATTCGGTCCGATTTTGCCGAAATTATACTCGTAATATGACTAGCTGATGTCTGCTACTCTGTAGCTGTTTAAGTTTTTTTTTGATTTTCGTGTGAACTCCTTAAGGCGCTGTGAGCTCACGAGATAAAAAACACAGGCGCGCGGGGGTGAAATCGAGCAAGCGCATGTCGCAAAAAATGCATGAAATAATTTGTAAAAAAAAATATATTTACTTTTCAATACAAATGAAACCGACAATGTGTTTGATTTAGAAATATGAATTTTATCTTATATTTCTAGAGCTAATAATTGGTTTCAATAAGGAGAAAAATTTCTTTAAAAGGTAAATTAAGAGGTATGTTTAAAATAAATTTCAATGCAGAGACTTTTTAAATTGTGTTTTGAGATGCGTCAATGGCTGCTCAAAGGTCTTGAAAATAGCACATTATTTTTACATTATATTTTTACATTATGTCACCGTTTGATGGATACACTGTTTTTAAAAACCCCCTTTTACGCTACACAGGGCCGTAATTTTCCGGGATAATAGTAGCCTACGTCACTCTCCAGATCCTCAACTATACCCATGCCAAAAATCACGTCGATCCGTTGCTCCGTTGCGGCATGATCGAAGGGCAAACCAACAAACCAATAAACCAACAAAGAAACACACTTTCGCATTTATAATATTAGTAATTAGGTATATCTGCTCAAGTACTAAGACAAATTGTCTTACGTGACTCGAAACGACACGAAGCGATAGTTTCAAACAGTAGCTGACCATTCACGTGGTCTAAGTTATCGCGCAGATAAGTTTGTCATTTCCTATGGAGTCGTATCTCGTCGCGTTGCGTCGCGTCGCTCATCTAGGTAGCTTCTGTAGCCATGCTAGTTGCTAAAGGTTTCGACAGTACCTAATTCTAAAGGACACGGTGCCATAGGCTGCCCAGCCTATGCACTGTGCAACGTACATAATTGCCAGAGTCGAAGCGTGGGGTCTTTCTTGATGAAAACCCGGAAAAGCGGCAGCGGGGTCGGACCGCAAGCCCATCAGTGATGTAAAAGCGTAGCGTACGTCCTCCTCGTCTAGTTTTCACTCTAAAAATTTCGACAGTATTTTTTAAGTACATAAAGTTGAGTTTGGATGGTCATCATAAATACTCGATAGTCAATTCCACTCCATTCATTATCAATTATGCCGACCTAAATTAGACACGGTAACCTGTTATTCCTAGGGATTACCCCCAGTTTAAAGATTGAACATTATTACAATTTATTTATTTTTCTTAATAGGTATTTAATATATTTATTTAAGCTTCTGTATATATACAACAAATATTTTCATTAAAACTAAGAAATAAATTAAAATCAGTGAGTCAGTGAGTCAGTGGTAATTGAGCTATATATAGTATAATATATATATATATATATATATATATATTTACAAAAAATACACGCCGTCCAAGTGATCGTTAATGGGCATGGTGCCCAAAACACTGGCGCTATTACCTCGTTGAATAGCAAGGCTAAGCCGTTGGTTGGGCTGAATAAGCGCCAGCTCTTTGGTCACCAGAGGCGTGGATCAGTTTTGGGACACGATATTTATAAAATTCTTCGTGTCCGATGACCATGGGCACAGAGGCTCAAAAGCAAGCGCCGCAAAAACGTAGTCCTTAGTAATGACTGAGTATTTGCGACGCATAAGCAACTGAGCAGATTCGGCAGCTGCGCCCGCCTTTAGGCACGAGCCCGGTAGGTGGGATGCTGCAAACGTATCCACGCAGGTTGCATCCCACACCAGTGCACGACCCATCGACCACGGTACTATAGTCATCCCGTCCGGCCTCTTGCCGTCATCCCTGAACAAACCGGAGGGTTCCAGTTGTGCAGGGATGGAGGCAGTGGCCAGAGCGCGACGGACTATATCATTGAGAGCACCGTGGCGATACAAGCGGCCTGCGCTCCGAATGCAACTGAGTCCATGGTGACCAAACTTATCCACGTGGCTGCCACAAGGATAGTAATGTAAGTAAGTAAGTAAACTCACATACCTTTATTCCCAAACGTAAGCAAACTGCCACACGAAACGCTGTCCGGTCGAGAACCGTTCCCAGGCTATGAGATGGCAGAGCGTGTAGTTATTATTATATTATATACCTTATTACAGATTAACTGAATTCATAATAATCAAACGGAAAATTGTCTGATTGTGATATTAGAATTCCAAACGGATGTCGCTAGTATATTTATTTTCTTCCATAGCTATGCAACCGAGCAACGCGAACGTCTCATTTTCGCGAATTGTGTCATATGCGTTCTGAATACGAAATTATACTTCCCCTTCTCTTAGATACGCAGCGTATGATAGCCGTCGATTTATTACACCCCATTAGGCTTTCCAATGGAATTTGATTTATTTTAATGTTCGACGAGAAACATTTTAAAAATAAAATAAAATAAAACATTTTATATCGCTAACGAAAATATAAGCGCGCTAGAGTCGCGAGTTGATATCACTTTCAGTAAATCTTGAGATTATAGACAATGGAGAGTCAATCCCGTAAAGTTCGGCCCGTTAGTTTGAAAACTTAAGAATTAAAATTACTGAAGTGTAAGGTTCTGGCCGCCTGCCGAATTCCAAAAAAGTCCATCAAAAAGTACATAAGGATATACATACAGACGAGTCTAGGACAAATAAAAGCAAGTTGAACAGACATGTAATTATGCATACCCACCCCCCATTAGCACTTTAAGCCGTTATCAGAGCCATTGCTTCGCAACAGGACATTAAAATGCTGTTACTATTCCTTTTATTGCTTTAAGTAGAACTTACGACACTT
The DNA here is from genome assembly GCA_923060345.2 of Erebia aethiops. Taxonomy (NCBI): domain Eukaryota; kingdom Metazoa; phylum Arthropoda; class Insecta; order Lepidoptera; family Nymphalidae; genus Erebia; species Erebia aethiops. The sequence continues at coordinate 8,396,180 of OV281083.1, read as the reverse complement.
TTTACTACCCACAAAATTACGCTGTCGGCTACGGGGTAGGTATTACGAAGGGACATGTTGATAACATATTTTTTATCCCTACTATAGGGGTATATACCTGTATACAATCCATACTAATATTATAAATGCAAAAGTGTGTCTGTCTGTCCATCTGTCTGTCTGCTACACTTTCACGGCCCGTCTATTCAACTGATTTTGATGAAATTTGGTATAGGGATTAGGGTATCCCGAGAAAGGACATAATTACTTTTTATCCCGGAAAATTAAAGAGTTCCCACGGGAATCCACCACTACAGCCTATTAACGTCCCACAGCTGGGCACAGGCCTCCACTCTCATAGAAGAGAGGGAATTAGAGCTTAGACCAACCACGCTGCTCCATAATTTTGCGGGTAAACCGACGGCTTAACGTGCTCTCCGAGGCACGGGGGTGAAACACCGCCAACTTCCAACTCCGGGCTGGCACTGAGAATTTCTGAATTGAAAAACACAATACCAATTTTTTGCACGACCAGGAATCGAACCCAGGACCTCGTGATCCGCAGTCGACTATGCTAACCGCTAGACCAACGAGGCAGTCGGTACCAACGAGACCCTCGGGAATCAAAAAACCTTAATCAACGCGGACGAAGTCGCGGCATCATCTAGTTATAAATAAGTTGCATCATTATCATTATCAACCCATTGCAGCCAACTTCTGAGCGAGTCTCCTCTTAAAATAACAAGGGTTTTAGCCATAGTCCACCACGCTACCCAAGTGAGTATTGGCAGTTTAGCACACCTGCACACCTGCACCTGTTTAGCACACACACTCAACAAACAAAGGTTGTCCCTGATATCTTTCGGGGCTCAGGCCTGGTGGCCTAAATTTCTTAAACATTTCTGTAAGCAACGGTTAAATAACCATTTAATTCACATTTATCATACATATTATACGCATTGCAGCAAACAGTGCATTCAAAATGATTTGTTTGGCTTGCGTCACGCCGTAATTGCCACATTCTCGAAGAAAACTTGTCTGGGAACTTAAATATTTTCCGAGGTGCGGCTTAGTCTTTAAAAGAGCACAAGCACACTCGAGACCGAACACCACAAAAATTCTGCATGAAAAGAAATGAGCCAATGTACCTACGTATTTTTTGTTAATTAAGGAATTTCCGAGCAAGTAGAAGAAAAATAATAATTCATACTAATATTAATATAGATGCGAATGTGTGTCTGTCTGCTACGCTTTCCCGGCCCATCTTTTCAACCGACGGAATTTGGTACAGAGTACTATATTCTACAGGGTACTATATTCGGTATTAACGCTAAATCGCTTGGCGGCACGTCTTTGCCAGTTGGGTGGTAACTAGCCACGGCCGAAGCTTACCACCAGGAAAGACCACGGAAATTCGCAAATTGACCCTGCCGGGGATCGAACCCGCACGTTAAGGCACTAGCACTGCGCCACGGTGGTCGTCAAACACTGGCGGAGTCGCACCGTAATAATTATTGTTAACAAGGAAACCTGACACGCGCCGCCAGCCGCTAAAGATAAAGATAAAGATAAAGAATGATAAAGATTCATTAACGGAAGATTAAGTAAATAGATTTTCCGAACGTGCGTCCCGAAGTTTTCTTTACTTATTTACCTGTTGGGCGAAGTTTGGGGGCGGGATCATGAGTTACGGAGTCCGGTATTAATTCTGAGAATATTACGGACTTCGGATCTTTTCTAATTAATTTCTGAACGTCGAGGATGATATTTAAACTTTCTACGAAGGAAAAAGATGATAGTCAAAGGACTGGAGGAATTCGTTAATAATCGTGGTACGAGAATTTCATTTTTCACTTTGGAAGATCACATCTCTTACAGGTATTTTCAATCCCAATGCAGATCTAGATTCTAGAGAAATATTATGCATAGGTACAGTCGCGGTCAGAAAATGTTGACCACCTTAAGATTCATAATTGCACGGTTACATCTGTGTCAGAAAGTCTATATTGTGGTTCGATTAACCGTAGATCATAGATTTTTTTAACTTTTTACATAACCTTTAGGTATTAGGTGGCAAATGTGGCAACTAGACAGGATAGTTCTAGAAAACCTCATTCAATATTATTAATACCTAAATGTCACTTTATTGTTTGATGGTAGTTCCTACCCACCTACCCTACCCGCTGCTTACCGTCATTATTAATTCATGTAAATTAAACGAAAAGGGATACCATTTCCACCATACCTATTTATCATACATTACATATAAGGGATACTTTTTATATAAGGTCATTTTCCACCTTGCACAAAAACTTGTTTTTACAATCGTTGATATACAGTCTGCCATTAATTACAAAGTTTGAGGGTCCCCGAGCGTGATGATGTCCAAGGTTTGGGCACACACAACGCGTTCACTTAACTTCACTTCTTATATGAATGGCTTTACTCATGAACAGGGCACACGTGTTTTGCCAATGTCGCGTTGAAGGAAAGCACACTACTGGAGATTTATAAACCGGTGAACTTGTCTCGCACTTGATACATTTTATACAGTAGCATTGTACAGTAGTTTATTTTATGGGAACAAACTTTGTGTGTGTGCACTTGTACACGCGCGCTGATGCAGTGGAGTATCCGTCACGCGTTGTGAATGCCCAAGCCCATATGGGTCGCCTCATATTCCTTATATTCACACTAGGTACAGAACGGACGCGTGATCAGAATGCTGACTGCACTAAGCCAGGAATTCGACTATCTCCACTACATAAAGATTTATTCACATCTATCTCGCTATATTACAAGACGCCACACCAGACAGCTGTTTTCCCAATAAATGCAGATAGTTAATCATGAGAGTCATAATTTATATTACAAGAGGATGCCTGCGACATGTGTCTTTATAGATTTAGAATTTTTGAATCCCGTGGGAACTAAGATTTTTTAAATAAAACCTACTGAGCCTTTTCAAGTCTATAACTATAACCACGCACAAAATCACACTGATCCGTTGCTCCGTAGCGATTTCTCATTTGTATATTTAAAAATGCCGTGCCGTGAAAGCGCCTTTAGTTGCTATTGCCTGGATGGTATGCAGTCCACACTAAATCACACTTTGTGGCCAATTCTGTATATCACAATCTGTAAACTAAACTAAAATGACAGCTTTATATCTAGTTCTGTCCCTACTGTTATGTGCAAGAATCAGCCCCATTGCCTCATTCAAATAGATAAAATATACATTTACGGTATTACTTAAATATCAGTTTACGATCGCGTTTGTCTATTGCTAATTATAAAGTTTTAAAGTGTCCTGTTCACGACATCGAAGACACTACGTTCAATAAATGAGCCGCAACGCGTTATATTCCTTATATTCAGAGGACAGAGTGTGCGCGTGATCGGAATACCAACTACGCTAGGAACCTAGCTATCTCCTCCTAAGGATTTATTCCCATTTGTAACTGAGGAGGCGACGAGACAGTTTTTCCAATTATGAGGTGTTAGCGGCCCATTTATTAACATCTCGTGATCTCATCAAGGGATACGCGAACGCTATGTTTGTTTTTGAATTACATAGATATCCTTGGTTTTGGATGCTTTTCTAGCAGCCATGATTATAAAGCAAGGCTCAATAAAATATTTAAATTGACTTTTTTACTCCTAACTGGGTGTTGAGTCTTTAAAGAACGATTTTTCTAATTTGTGAGGAGACACCGAGACAGTTTCTCCAAGTAATAATCTAATTATGTAGGTATTTGGTTTAAATTGAAAACGTTACAATACCATAAAACTTATAGTTAGCTGGCCTATCTAATTTACAGCTAGCCTATCTATTATAATTTATCGGTTTTTAAACGTCTAATTTATTTAAAACATCTCGTGATCTTTTATGACATCGATATTTTGAAATATCCATTTCTCATAGTTTTGGATATTTTGAAATGATCTTTCATATTTTTTTTTACTTCACTTACTCAAAAAATCGATTGCATAGTAGGTATGTCTTATAAGATCACGAGATGTTTTTAATAAATTAGACGCTTAAAAGCCGCTAAATTTTAATAGATAGGCATCTCTGATATTTTGTTTAACAGCGAATTCTGAACACGGCACTACAAACATTTACCTTACTCCTAACAAACTGAGTTTGGAGTCATAAGATGATATCCGATAAAGATTTTCCCATTTGCAGCTAACTGAGGAGACGCCGAGACAGTTTTTCCAATTAGATAAATGAGGTGTAAGCGGCCACTTTATTAACATTTCGTGATCTTATCAGGCGTTACGTAACGCCTTGTTTATTTTTGAGAGGACAAAAGACATCTATGGTTTTCGATATTATATTTCGAACAGCCCAAAATACGGTAGGTACTTTGTCCTTAAAGGAAATTAAACACAATTTTAATCACACTAATGTAAATTTTTAATACCCTAACGTCGTCACATGGGACGGCTGATTTTATGGGAAATTCTAAGTGCCCATTAAATCATACGTCCCGTGTAGAGACGACAGGACATGGCGAATCTAAATCACTAAGGCTCGTATTAATAAAGCTAAGTACCTATCCTATGCATGAATTGTAATTCTAAGAATCAATACATTGTAGGTATTGTTTACACACACAATTAAAATTATTAATAAGCGATGACGTCTCCCATTAATATAATTTTAGTCTGAACGACGTTACCGTGCGGCGCGGCGGCGTGCAATAAACGGTCTGCGCCACCTTATATTCCTAATATTCAAAGGACAGAGAGAGCACGTGATCAGAATACCAACAACGCCAGGAACCCGGCTATCTCCTCTACATAAAGATTTATACCCATCTGTAGCCTGTAGCTGAGGAGGCGACGAGACAGTTTTTCCCAATTATCAGATGTAAGCGCCTCATTTATTAACATCAAAGGATCACGTCACGACCGCCTGGTCCCTTCTGGGCACCTCGCTGAGTGCAATCTGAAACTGAAGTGATATTTTTAAGGTATTATTTCCCCAGAGATCGTTTCAAAGGTATTCTTTTCTAAAAGGAAACCCTACGCTAGCTGCGCTGTTCCTACGCTGTTGACGGTCACGTAGTTAATATTTGATAATAATATTAAACTAATAACAGAACGCTTATTCTTATTCCCGCGGGAGTAGTAATTTTCCGGGATAAAAAGTAGCCACTCACAGGTCACTCTCCAGGTCCTCAACTATAACCATGCCAAAAATCGCGTTGATCCATTGCTCTGTTGTGTCGTGATTGAAGGAAAAACCAACAAATCAACAAACAAACACATTTTCGCATTTATAATATTAGTATGATACGATGTAATACATATTAAACATACATTGTACTACATTATACATAGTAAATACATTATACATTGTGCGTTGCATTGTTCCCGCGTGGGTACTAATATACCTAGAAATAATAGAGCGTTTTGTTCTTAGTGAGTGACGAAGGCGATGCGACGTAACGCAACTTGATACAACCCTAAAGAAAATGGCAAAGGTAATCTACTTTGGGGTTTTCTGACAAAAATAAAAACAAAAAATTCTCAATACAGGCCCGGAATTAAAAAGTTGGCGGTGTTTCACCCCTGCGCCTCGGAGAAAACGTAGGTAAGTCTAAGTGGATCCTGCGCCTGAAATTTCCATCGCATCAGGCTACGAGAGTTAGGGAATTATAGACAAAGCACCTCCCGCGCAGATAGTTAATCTCTGTGGAGATTGCAGGCCGCCGAAATTCGGCCAGGATAAATACACAAGATAAGTACTATCATTATGTAATTATACCGAATTACTTACATCAAAATTATAGCAATACAAATAGCCTAATCCAGCAACTACTTACAGCTACACAATTAAAACCATTCGTGGAATATTCGCTTCGTTTTCCTCTTTTGCAAGGCTGCCTTTAAACTTAGAACTTCTGTTAGGCCAATATTAAACTTAGGTACTTACCTAACCCTGAAAAGCTTAAGTACCTACTCAATTCAATACTATTAATTTTATCTATTAAAACTCATACTAATATTATAAATGCGAAAGTGTGTCTGTTTGTCTGCTAAGCTTTAGCGGCCCATGATTTCAACTGATTTTGATGAAATTTGGTACAGAGGGAGTTTGTATCCCGAGAAATGACACCGGCTTTTCATCCTGGAATCTTAGTAATTCCCACGGGAATTTAAAAAAAAATTTACCTAATATACATACATACTTAGTAAAACTTGTGTTTAGTTTTATTTGTCTAGTAGTTGTGAGCGTCCTAAGTATATTTACTTGCTTTTCTGTTTGTGCACGGGACAAAGCTGAAAAACTGAAGGTACCCACACTAAAACGTTTTTAAGTGCAGCATTACCGTGTAGTGAGCGTTGTAATTGCGACCATCAGTCTGACGTCACTCCAAATATTGTTTCACTCGTACAACGGATTTTTCGAAAACAATTGCTGCAGTAATGATTTAAGGGTGTTTGAGTCGTTGCGACCATAACTATCTGTCAAAAATGCTCAACATTCAAGAGTTCGTTTTAAAAACGCGTGCACTTGGAGTTCACACATTTTATAAATGTACATTTTATTCAAATGTGTACATCAAAATAAAATTTCATGTGTTTGTATTTTATGCGCTCGCATATCGTTAGATAAAAAAGCGATTGACTTGAATCTTTGTACAGTTATTTGAAGCATTCGAAAGGTTTCTTGAAAGTGGAGGAAGGCATAGTGCCATCGATAATAACCGGTGCCTAATTATTTCTGATACAAGTGGATTCCCATTCCCATACATAAACCCCAATCGAGACTAATTTTAATCCAATTATTTATTATTGGTACGCAAAATGTTACTTTTGCATTGGATTAATAGATACTATGCTCTATTAGGAGTATTTAAGACGTACATGGAGGAAAACATGTATGGGAATGGGCTGCTCCCGTTAATAGAATAGTGATAGCATATAATAATATATTCAAAAAAGCTCATTTGGATATATTTAAAAATTCCCCATCGCTTTTTAAATCAAAAATTAGAAAACACCTAATAAATTAGTTACTTTTATTTTTAAAAATCATATTCGATTCATATAAATTTAATATCATATTATCTAAATTATTGTTTAAATACTTATTTAAAATCTTTTGGCCTGTTTATTTTGTCTGTTTAAAGTTTTTTTTTTTTTTTTTTGTGTAGTTGATCTAAGTACTTTTAACTTCTTTTGCATGTTGAGTTAGCCTGTAAGTGTGTAATCAATGGTAGTCATAAGATTATTTAACCATGTTGTAATAGAATAAGACAAATGATCATTGTATTACCGTTGGCTTCCTATTAAATAAAATAAAATAAAATAAAATAAAATAAAACATGATTTCAGATCAATATTAGGTACATATTTGGAAATCGGAGCAATATCTATTATTTGGGATATAATTTACTAGCTTATGCCCACAAGTTTGTCCGTGTGGATTGAGGTTTTTAGGTTCCACGGATTTTTTTTTAATTTTCCGGATTTTATCAGTAGCTTATTCGAGACCATAAATCTATCTCTGTGCCAAATTTCATCCAGATCCGATCAGCGGTTCTGGATTGATTGAGTAACAATAAATAAATATTCATCCATCCATACATCCATCCATCCGCTAAACTTCCGCATTTATAATATTAGTACCTATAGATTCCATGTTTTGTGACTTTCCCCGTTACCGAATGAATCATTAAGCTGTGAATAAATCCTCTTGTCGTTCCGTAAAATATTTTCAAAGATGAGTTCAGCGTATAATATAATGCCTTTTGCAGACGACTGATAACATCAGCTGAATAAGTAAGAGCAAATACAATTCGTAGGTATCAACGTGTCACATAAAAATGGTCCCACGAAAATTATGTATTTTGACCGACTCTCGCTTACGATAATTTGTTGATGGAGAAAAGGATAGAACCTACAACGTTTCAGTCAGTCAGTTTATTATTATAAACTCGTATCTACTTACGAAATCAGACGACTGAATAATTAATATATTTATAGAAAAATTTAGCACAGAAAATAAATAATCTTGACGTACCTATTTCATCTTATTTCATTGAATGACCACTGATGAAATAAGTTCGAAAGTAAGAGCTAATAGAATACCTGTGGGCTATTTACGTTATCTATAAGTACCTTACAGTTAAATCACATAAAACACGGCTCTGCAAAGATTCTATACTTTTGTCTACCAAATTTTTTATGTAGTTGCAGAGAAAGTAAAAGATATTGAGACAGAACATAAAAATAAACAGGTGCTAGTAAACGACATCACTGTCGTTAAATCAAATTAAAATTACAATCGTGCATTGTCGAGTCGATATTTCCTGAGGATGCTCCGGTGTCGGAGTGAAACGTACTTTGAGAATAAATTGGAAGATTTGTGTGGTGTGGGGTTGTGCTGATGCGAATTGCTGGCTTAAGGCTGTCTGATACCCCAGCTGAAAATTCAGTTAGTGAGCAAGGTAGAGTTACCTTGAGTAAGGACGTTAGAGTGATGTCGCACCTTGTCGAGGTAACCCTCTAACGTCCCTTACTGGTTGCGAATGGCCACAGTGGAATATCGCAAGCTACATGTAAAAGCTACACGATATACTTGGACATCGTTTCTCACGTCACAAAGCAATCGCGGTCTTAGTAAAAAGCGGTGTTGTCTGCGCTAGCTCTATCCGGTCCCAGATGGCAGGCTGCAAACAGTTGTATGTGCAAGACATGGTCCGTAACTTGGAAACTTGGCCGTCAACAACTGCCAGAAACTTTGTGCTCAGGCTCCTTGCTACACTGGTAACATTTTATTCCTATTACGAGCTGATGCCGATGACTTCACGTCTTATGCAAGATTTTGAACCTACTTACGATTGTAAATCTTTTTGAAAGAAGCTCTTTTATACTTAAACGCAAATTCGAATTTGTTTATTTCAACATATTATCATTCTTATACATCTAAAATTCTACATCAATGCATTCTTACCATGCCACCAGTTTAGGGATGCAGATTCTACTATGAAGAGCTGGCAAGTCAGCAGTTACTCTTTTTGGCTGAAACAATACCGAAATTAGCCCAAAACTATGGCTTCTCACATTGACAAAATAATAAATGTACCTAAAGTAAATGACATGAAACTTGAAAACATGTTGATTAACGACGAATAAATAAGTATACCTTTTATAATATATCTGTTGTCTATTGAGACCGTTGATGTCTTATCGCAAGAGATATTATATACAATAATATCACCAACAATCCCTTCTTCAATTTAGTTTTGTTGATATTTTTATTACAAGATGCTTTTATACCATTTTTCTTCAGACGACTTCCAAAATGTCTCCATAGCGTTTAAGAACCAGTTGCATATCAGGCGGTTAAAGTTACGATATACCTAGTTACCGTTACACTTTATACGTCTACACAAGCAGTCCAAAATTTTATTTTTAACCAGATGATGCCTGCGACTTCGTTCGCGTGGATTAAGTTTTTTTAATTCCCGCGGGAACTCCTTAATTTTCCGGGTAGCCTATGTCCTTCCCCGGCACAACCTATATGCCAAATTTCATTAAAATCTGTTGAACGTATGGGCCGTGAAAGCGTAGCAGACAGACAGACACGCTTATATTGAACGCTTACACTGACTTATATTGAAAACCACTTTAATTTTCCTTGGTCGTTAAAGTTAAACGGTAAGTACTATGCGCAACGTAACTTTAACCGCCAGATATGCAACTGGACCCAAGAGCAGTTTGGCAGCATTTCCCGGGTTCGTTAAAACTTACTATGTATGACCGATTTTCCTAAAAAATCCGCTATTGAATTGAGTCGACTTTAGTTTGTAACGAGCAGTCTTTAATAAGTTTTAGATAATAATCTCCACAGCAAAGGGAATCTGCTTATTACTAAGCTCAGTTCTGTGATATTCTCCTTACTTTGAAATTTAATGTCCTCCCGACCGAATTTCGGCTACGGCGGTCTATCTCCAGAGAGATTAGCCATCTGACATTTATTATAGTGCACAAGTGTGTGCGCGAACACAGGTGCACTCTCTGTTCCTTTACTCTCATAGCCTGATGGGACGGAAAATCCGACACGATGACCGACCGACAGATGTCCCTCTCCGAGTCCTCAACTATACCCATGCGAAAAATCTGTTGCATCGAGATTGAAGGACGAACAAACAAACATACTTTCGCAAAAATATATACTGTAATATATTATAATATATACAGCTAAGCGCTAGCCTATATATTTAAAAAAAATACTAAAACTACTAAATACTAATTTACTTATCTACAAATATTATAAAATTAGTATGATGCGAAAGGTTTTCTGTCAGTCTGCTACAGAAATAGTTTGCACTCCGGGGAAGCACGTAGGCTACTTTTTTATACAGGAAAATTGAAGAGCTCCCACAGGATTTTCCCAAAAACCTACATCTACGTGGGCGAAGTCGCAGACATCATTTAATCATACTTATATAATATTATAAATGCGAAAGTGTGTTCGTTTGTTTGTTTGTCCTTCAATCACGCCGCGACACAGCAACAGATCGACGTCAGTTTTGTATAGGACCTGAAGAGTGACGTAGTCTACTTCCCGTGTGGAGTTCCCGTGGTAATTAAAAATCTTATTCCTCGCGGGCGAAGTTGCAGACATCAGTTATACTAGCTGATGCCCGCAACTTCACTAGCTGAGCTAGTTTATCTACATGAAAGATCAAGTTTTAATAATCGCTTATAGCACAGGTAAGGCGTCATCTAGTCAACAATTTTGGTATAGTACAGTAAAGTACAGCAATTTTGATAATCCCTAGTAGCCTAGTAGGTATGTACTACCCTAAAATATCTCTTTCAGATATTTTAAGGCAATGATCCATATACAGCACCGAGTCGGAGAAGAAACGGGTCGCAGATAAGCAACAAGTTGCATAAACAATTTTCCGCCCACCTACGCTTATCCTTAAATGATAATAACCGGAACCGACGGCAGAAGGGGCTCTTAGAGGCACGGAAAAACGTTAACAGCCTAATTTTCGGTGAAATTCCGGTTACCCATTTTTCGTCTTGGTAATCATTTTGACTTACCTATAGTTATACTTATACCATTCGTTTTCGTAACCCTTTTTGTTTCCAAGCAATTAATAATAAGACCTTTCAAGATAATAAAGATTGAAGTTGGTCTCGCAATTTCGTAACTAAAATGTATGTATGTACTCGTATATATATACTTCATTGTACACCACAAAAACACAAAAGATACAGATGCTAAAATTTTCACATTATTAGGTGTTAGGAAAATTAATAGGCAATAATATTTTTTTATTAATCAGTGACTAATTAGATATTCGATTCGATTCGAACACAGACCGGGTTCACTTCCATGATAATTTGTGAATTTGTTATAAAATCATTTGCCGTGATTGGAAGATTGGAAATAATATGGTAAGTAGGTAGTTCGTTAGGTTCGGATACAATTTCGTGAATACACCAAACAATCTAAGTAATTATTTTTAATGTTTAATGTTTAATGTTTAAAAGCGTCCATCTCGCTTAATATTTTTGAATAATGCTGTATATGCTAGGGACACTTCCGCTATCCGTAGCTAAAATATAATTAGCAATGCAACACAACTCCGTATTCATTTCAAACTCAGGCACAATGTAAAAACAGGACGTCAGAGTCTCTGTAGCCTTAATATCCGCTGTTCAGACTCGTAACCGGCTAACAATATTGCATTGCGTACCCCACGCGCTGGTTCCGTACTTATCGCGAAAGTTTCAGCTGGCGGGAGTAGGGCGGGCGGGCGGGCGGGGTGGCGACGGGGCCCGTTGCAGTATCGATCGCGTCTGGTGCACGCTGCAACGCTGTCTTCCGCAGATCAGTCCTTATCGTCTGCCGGAACGAGCCTCAGCCAGAGTCGAGTACTAAAAAGGCTTTGCGAGACATTCCACATACGAAATGCATACGCACGCCGAATGCAGACTTCAGTATCGGGCCGTGCGCTCACGCTTCACAGCGCTAAGCTTGTTTGTAGAAAATCCCTCGCTATCTCGATTTCTGCTTCGAAGTCTGTGAAAGCGACGTGAATATTGAGCTCGTAAGGCGGAAGATTAAAAATTCCGAGAAAAATACTACCGTTAGAGGTAGCTTCAAAATCACAAACATTCTAAAAATAAAAGCTTATACTAACAATAATATTGTATATTTTTTATAAATCGAAAATTCTTTAGTTGTAACATATTCTGTATTTCCATAATCTTCATCCATCCTATTCATATTTATTTCCCAAGTGTATCACAGTTTGTTTATCAGTATGCCTGCTAAAGAATTTAGGCGGAATTACACAGATAGATTGCATGCCCGGGAAGAGCACATGACACACTTTTTATACCGGAAAAACAGAAAGTTTCCACAGGATTTTCGATAGAACCTAAATCACTCAGACAAAGTCTCGGGCATGATCTAGTCTAAAGGTAAGTAGAAGAGAAGAAAAACGCAAACAAATTACGCCTATTTAACGTACGTGATGGAAAGTGATAACGCACTCTCTGATGGAACGCGATAAGCTGAAAGACGAGGGTTGAAAGTATGGCAATTTGACGAGACGCAACACACGGTAGGCTTTTAAAACCATTCATTCAATGTAGCCGTTACAACCTAGTGGTTAAGACCTCGGCATCCAATTCAGAGGGTCTGAGATTCAATACCTGCTTTCCAGATGGCAGGTATAATCATAAAGTTCTTTTGAATTACGTATCTGTTAATTAAATTACCTGCGTATGGCAACAATTAAACACAACAGAAAGTTCAGCTTCAACTGTTCCCGCTTTCATCCGGCACTTCTTAACAAATTTCTTCGAGCTCTTGAGCCAATAGTACCGAAATATTGGAAACTTAAATTCTTTGATTAATTATCAAAACTATAGGTATCAAAGCGCAAAAGTTATCAAATTAGGTATACCTATGTGTTACGAAAGAAAAATACTATGCTTTAAACTTAACTTCTTTATTTTGATGTAAAAATGAAAATACAGCTCTGCAACTTACGGCTCTTGAAATATTAACGATATTAAAAGCAGGGCGGTTTCGAGGTGGCCCAGGTAAGGCACTACACTTTGTAACTAACTATGAAATTTATAACGAAAGCTCGAGTCGAAAGTTGTGAGCGTTGAAAATATTGTAAGCTGCACTCGTTTCGGGAAAATTAAATGAAAAGCGAAGTTTTACCACTGGCCGACAAAGTTGGGCACTCAAGTTTTAGCCGGTGGATAGCCGTGCATACAGACTATACCGTCCTCTGTATGCTTAGCCCCATAATGTTTTATTACCAGTACTACCACGTACGAGGCGCGTAGCTACTCCCGCCGTCGCGTCGCTAATGTGCGATGCCCATAGAAGGTATTAAAATTTATTAAAAGGATGTATAAAGTTTCCGAGAAGGTTGGAATTTTCATACTGCACGTAATCATGCCCAGAATGGATACTAGGTAAAATGCAATAAAGAGGTTAAAATGTTTTACTCGGCAGCCAAATTAGCGGAACGTTTTAAAATTGAACAATGAAAAAGTTAACACTCAGTATCATAAATTGTTTGGGTAGAGATATTTTTTATTTAGTTCTATTAATTATTAAGCTTATTTTCAGTATAATGAGCTCGTAATTAATGAGTTGTCCTTTAGTATAAGAAGATCCTAGTACATACAACATTCCTACTCTTAAGTAACAATGGATTTAAGATTAGCTTGTTTAGTTCAAATAAACGGGTGATACGCTATAGAAATATATTTCTATTCACATATAAAAGCTCTCAAAATTTGAATTCCACTTAACTCATGGCGAGCCCGCCCGAAGTACCAAAATTACTAGTTTCTACGTAATAAGGTAGTTAATACAACGTACACAAAAATAAACTTCGTTACTCTATCGTTTTATATCGTTTATATCTACGTTTACCTATCAATTAAAGTAGCACATCAATGCAGTGGGAAATATTAAAGGAAAAGCGGGCACCACGTTTGCTTAAAATTATTTTTCTGATTTCCCGCACGTCTGCTCCCTCTTACAGGTTGAGCTCCGGATTCTCACGTTCTGAAAAATTTATATCTGTCTTCGCTTTTCTATTGTCTACGAAAAGAATCATATTATTGTACGAGTCAAGTATTGCTTGTCGGTTAGTGTTCGCGTTTATAAAATTTCTACCCTTTTTCAAGCCTTTCTTCTTCTTCTTATATTATTATATATTCTTAACAATAGCGTTTCTGTATTTGTAGTAAAGTGGTTTGAATAATATAGAGAACAATTCTTACACCTTCGTCTTTCAGACATTTCTGTCTACTGATTCCAAGCGTGAAGATCAAGATACGTACTTACGATAATTCAATCAAATAAAAAAAAATTACTACGAGAGATAAATACTCGATCGTTTGCAGAGAAGTTACCCTCTAAAACACTAAATGTGTCTGTATTACCTATTTATTTTTTACGTTCCAATTTGGAACTGAGATAACTTTCATTTTAGAGTACAAAGGTACTTAGTTTCCATCCCAAAAACTCAAAGGTATGTTTAAAAACCCAAGATATTCCACGCGAATAAAGTCGCAGGAACTTACTAGCCAGGAATGGAATTTTAAATTAGCTTAAAAGCGGTTGCAACGTCTTAAGAAAATTGCATGGAACGTCAGCGGCAGGAGCGGAAACAAAAGTGACGAAACCAACAGGTGAACGCTAGCTTGAAAATGCTTTCTCGATTTTAATTCACTTTTCTTTAGGGAATAGAATGGACCTGGCTTGCTTAGGTTTCCAAGTAATTTTTTATTATAATAACATAATATTTTTACCTAATATAATATTTTTACAAAATTGAATATTATCGACTATTTTAAGCACTTAAGAAAGTAGTTCAGTTTCAAGGGAACTGAGATGACGATGACGAAAAATAATAGTTTTGAGGGAAATCAGGTGGAACCTGTAAAAAAACAGATTTACATCAGCTTATATATTTAATGTTTGTGTCTTAGAGTCGAGAAATGGACGAAAAAAGGATATGGACAAGGGTTCTTTTTCTGCGAAAAAAATTCTAAGGAAATAGTAACCTAATTTTGAACATTGTTTTTTTGAAATTTTATTTTATTGTTAAATCCACGGAATAGATAAAGTTATTTTTTCTATGGTTAAATCAGAGAATTTTAAGTTATCTATACTTTAATATTATAAAGAGTAGTAAAGTTTGTGAGTTTGTGACATTGTAGGGGGTAATCTCTGGATCTACTGAACCGATTTTGAAAATTCTGGTACCAATAGCAAGCCACATTATTTTTGAGTGTCATAGGCTATATATTACCTAACCCGAAAAATTAGGGAGTTCCCGTGGGAATTTAAAAAAACTTATTTCACGCGGACAAAGGCGCGGGCATCTGCTAGTATATAGTAAGTTGATTATCAAGTGGGAGTGCTGTAATGTATACGTATTGAGTGGCACGAGGAATGCGTGGTTATTTGTAAGCTAGGTATATGTCTGTAGGTCAGAGCCCAGCGCATAGAGTAAACCGCAGTGGTGAAGTGTGCGCCGCGCGGAGATTGAGTGCTTGGCGCGCATTCAAGCTGCTCCGTCGCTGTACGCTGCCGTTGAGCATCGATTTGACTCACTGAAACTATCATTTTTGGTAACAACATGTGGGAATGGCGATAACAACACGAACTACAATGCTGAGTACCTACTCTGTGAATGAATAGCTAGATTTGTATAGCTAGTTAAGTAGGTACTAACTAGGTATCTCATATATTTTTGTCTTTTTGTTTACACTACCCTTCGGTCCGGCACCGAGCTGATCAGGCTTTATACGAGTGTGTACCAGTTCATGAAGCCTTACTATCGGTGTCTGTTCGTGCGTCAAAGACAATTAATTTTTTTATAAGGGTCCGCTCCGCGCTCGGGTAGCATACAGCTCGCCAATCCGGTCTGGAGCAGCGCAATTAATTTAAATTGATGTACCTCTTAAGCTATAGGCTCTAATCGTAGCTAATTCAACCTTGTAATATTTGCCTAGGCTTGGAGGTGAAAAAGTCACCTCTCAATAGATTTCATTCCCAACGACAATCTCGCTGTTTACGATCCTATTATGCCTTCGTGTACCAACTGTACTGTTCGTCATTCAACAGTAAAAAACTCAATTTAACATGACAAGGAAGTTAATTTCGGATCTGTAAAACTTCTTAAACAATCTACAAAACTCTATCAGGAATATTTGCACCGTCTACGTCTCAATACGATGTTACCAAAAATTATAGTTTCACTGAGTCGCGTCTATACAGAAGCAGCAATATAGAGGCGACGGAGCAGTTTGGATTCCCGCCAAGTACTCGATCTCAGCACGCTCGTCCGCTTCACCACTGTGGTACAATCTAAGGCTTTGCTGTAGCCTTAAAGACCACGTATTGGGTTATAGTGTCCGCATGCCGCTGCTTGCTAATTGGTCTTAACAGCTCAATGCCTTACTGGTAAAGAATCGATCCTCGCCTAATATCTACGTTGTCATTCGTAGCACTACGTAGGTTTAGTTTGATGTTAATTTCTAAAGCTCATGTAGACTTAATTAAGTTATATACACCGGAGACTTATTTGAAATCTAAAAGGCTCGCAACTCTTGTAAAGCTTAGTACAGAAGGTATAGTTAGATTTAGTTTCGACAGCGTATTCAAATCAATCAATCAAATATTCATTTATTCAAATTAGGTACACTGTATGTACACTTTTTGACATCAAATTACTTATAAAACATGATGGTGATAATCAATTACGGTATCTTAAAACTAACTAAGGGTTCCAAACGCGCCCTGGTCTGAGAAGAGCCCACAAAAAACTCAGCCAGGGTTTTTTAAAATTATCACCATCTCACAAATCAGAGCCATTAGAGCAAATTATTGCCAAGCTTCCTTGTCATTTAAGTAATAAGATTTTTCAATGAGTTTACGTTTTACTTTGAACTTATTCAGAGACATCTTCAACATGTAGGTATTCTGGGAGCTTATTATTGGGTTAAATAGCCATCGGTCATAGCGTAGAATACTAATTTTACTACAATTAACAATTAAAATTTTAAGCTTTCTAGGTCGGCCATGGCGTTGATGGCTTTTCTTCTAATAAGGTAATATTCCTTATTAATATTATTAATATAGAAATTTGATGTTTGGCCTTGTATACATACCCTATACGACGTAATATATAACGATTGTTGTACCGATAGTTGTATCAGTTAACGGTCTTATTGCGAAAAGTTTCGACCAACATCTCAAGAAGCTTTCGCTTGTTTGTTGGATTAAGGGTCGGATACAGAAGGCAGTTATCCTTGAGACGGCACGAATTGTGAGGAGGTTCCTCTCTCTGGAGCCCTCACCACCGGCTGCTTGGATTCTTCACCGCAGGAAGTGGAAGTTTAATAGAATTATATTTGAAGATGTTTTATATACCTAGGTAGTATTTTTATATATTTATAAAAAACATGTTTAGGAATAATTTTATAGAAATCAGTATATAAATAAATGACAGAAATATTGTAGCCACATTGTGGTAGACTAATTGGAAGTTATGATAACGTTAACTTGACCACCTAAAAAAACCACTCTGTTATGAAACTTCTGTTTTTTGCATGACCTATAAACTTTATGGATGTAAGAATAGGGATTTTTTCCCACAGAAAAAGTAATCTGTTGTGCTTATTCCACTCACTTTACTTACTCTTTAGTGGGAAAGTTTAACGTTAACCTATAACCATCGATGGTTACCAAACCTAAAAACGGAATGGACCTAATCAACGGCGAAAAATGTTATTAAAAAGTATCGAAATGTAAATTTTATAAGTGTGTGAAGTTATTTGAATCGTATAGGAAGTATCTGCAAAATAAAAAAGGCACATATAAGTGGAATATTGCGTACAATTGAGCCTCTGGCAACGTTTGCTACGAGCCACGCTGGATCTACGCCAAATCCAATAGCATGATTAGGCATATCCAAAATATTTATCAATATTTGGTATTTTGTGTTAATTATACAGCCGAACATGGTACAAACAAGCGCTTTCTATGGCCATAAATTTTGATTTATTTTTGATTTATTTATTTCATTGTATTGAAATTAAACTACAGAGGCCACCGTGTACCTATATCATAATTCATATCCATATTCCATACTAATATTATAAAATGCGACTGTCTATCTGCTACGCTTTAGCAATCTTTTCTAAGGATTTTGATGGTATAGAGATAGGTTGCATCCTATGATCATTGCATCATGATAGGGAAGGACATGGGTTACTATGATATACTTTTTGACGACTTCCCTGGCGTAGTGGTGAGAGCTGTTGTGCCTGGGAGGTCCCGGTTTCGAACCCCGGCAGGGTTAATTCAAAGTCAAAGTCAAAGAACGTTTATTCAATTTAGGTAGGTATACTACACTTATTGACGTCCGGTTATTTATAACATATACGAGTAACAATATAATGGTGATAATCAGTACGACATCTTAAACTAAAGCTACGAGGGTTCCAAACGCGCCCTGGTCTGAGAAGAGCCCACAACAAACTCAGCCGGGTTTTTTTTTCATTATCACCATTTCACAATCAGGCAAAAAAAAAATAAAGAAAAAGAAGAAGAAGCCCGGAAAATTAAAGAGTTCCCGCGGGAATCAAAAAATCCTAATCCACGACGAAGTCGCGGGAATCATCTAGTAAACTATATTAAAGTAGCATACACGTACTCAACTATTTAATATATAAATTTATCATAAAATGCACACAAAATGGCAAGCAGAAACAATTGTTTCATTAGGCGTACTAAGTTATTTGTATAATTAAGATAATGAAGCAAGAGTTGGTAGCAATTATCGTCAGAGGGTGCTCGTGAGCGCCACCTGGCGGGGCTCCAGCGGCGCTCTTTAGAGCGTGGAACCAAACTCGTTCACCGATTTTACAATGACTATTTCACGCCAAAGATATAAAATTGGGGCGGTGTTCTCACGGTACTTCAAGTTGCACTTTTGACTACTTTTTTTACGATAAAATCCTACTGTATTTTTTTACGTAAGTTCCAGTAGCAGACTAAGGGAGAGATGCAGGGGGTGGTCCACCCCGGGCCTCGGGTCTAGCGAGAGACCTACAAATATGCTTACAAACCTAGAAAAATCCCCTTGAAAAATTTGTCATAATCCTAAATTAGTCCAAAATATTTCAAACACACACACTCGTAATATTTCTTGCCTTTTATTTGGAAACAAAATTTTCCTGCCTTCATGTAATTTTTTCTTTGCAATGTTGTACCTACGAGGCTCCCCGAGCTACGAATACTGTGGATTCATATTATTTTCTATAATCCAATGAATTTTTAAATCCCATAATATAACATTATTTACTTTGTTATGTCTAGTTTATTATGCCTCATTTGGAACAAACTATAATAGATACGCCGTGATGTGGCAAAATTTCTACGACTGAATACTGACGTTTATGATCTGGCTGTCTGAATATAAATGGAAACCCAAGAAGTAGGTATTGTATTTTCCATTTCCCTGACAATATTTCAGATATTCTATGTGTAAGCTCCAACAGGGACGTAGTCAGGAGGCCCTGGGATGACCTAAACTCAACCCACTCACTAGGGATATTTACAACTAATAACTTTATAGGCTATATCTTTATACCAAAACCTTCCTGAAAGTACTTAGATTACGGTAGTGAACCAATTATTAAAATTGATCCATTGGTTACCGAGATAATCATGAACAAAATATAACATACATACGGGTCGAATAGAGAACCTCCTTTTTTGGTGTTGGCCAAATGTATCTACTCTGTGAAGTCCGTTAAAAATTGAGATCACAAATAATGGACGTAGGTAAGTAATAAAGGCTTAAATTATTCTTACCACGGATAGAAGCAGGCGTTATTTTGAGGAAGTCCACGTTAATAAGGGAACAAGAATCCTAATTCGCTATAATCCGCCAAAGCAGACAAATCTATTGCAACGTGCAATTACGGAACCCTACACTGCGCGGGGCCCGACACGCACTTGGCCAATTATTATTAATAAGCTCCGAATCTGTGGTTTAACACTTATTTAGTGATACTTAACAAAAATGGTTTAAGAAATAAAAAGAAGAATCTCTGTTCCAGAAGTATCCTTAAAATCACGAGATATTTAAACATAAAACTAGTTGTTTATTTACGTATCCGGTCGCTTGCAGGCCCACCAAAAAGTATATCGCTGGTTCCGCCCATGGCCTCGGCCCAATATGAAGCTGTATCGTGTAACTAAGCTGTAACTTTGGATCCAGGCCAAAAGACCATGTCTGGACGCCGTTAAATTTGCACAAGGGACGCACTAATCTTTAGAAATCAACTCCGTACTGCTTTTGAGCTCACAAACAACATTACGAGACGTTTAAATGGTACACGCAATAAATATTTTGGCACTAGGGGAATTTTAAATAAAGTATTGAGTAGGTATATTATATACAAGCTTAATTTTTATTGAACCCTACGAGTCCCATTAATATAATAAAAATGAAATATAGGTTCTTGAACTCTTGAATTTATGAATAGTAAACCCATTTTTAAAAATGAGTTTCGCAAAGTTTATGAAAGTGCTGAGTGCCACAGATTTACCAAACCGGATACATATTATTGTCTCCTCCATTTACCAAAGTTGGTGACCGTTAACGGTTAAGTATGGTTACGAAGGGGATATACCTACGTGGTGCAGCATCGGCATGTTTTGACGACCTCCGTGGCGCAGTGTGTAGCGCTGTTGCCTTAACGTGCGGAGGTCCCGGGTTCGATCCCCGGCAGGGTCAATTTAGAAATTTATAATTTCTGAATTTTCCCTGGTCTGGCCTGGTAGGAGGCTTCGGCCGTGGTTAGTTACCACCCTACCGGCAAAGACGTGCCGCCAAGCGATTTAGCGTTCCGGTACGATGCCGTGTAGAAACCGAAGGGGTGTGGGTTTAATATAACTGCCATGCCCCTAACAGGTTAGCCCGCTACCATCTTAGACTGCATCATCACTTACCATCGGGTGTGATCGCTGTCAAGGGCTAACTTGTAGTTGATTAAAAAAAAAATGTCGAAAGTCTGAAAAAGTACACCTCTCTGCCACATTTTTTTGTGAGCTACCTACTACTACCTACTGTATAAAAAGGTTATAGAAAATCTTACACATACATTTAAAACATCAACCACTGATCTGAAATAGATCGATCACCTATAACCGCACCTATACTGTACATTTTTCCTTTTGTTATCTATACTTTTTCCGTTTTTATGTTGGACAATAAAAAAAACAAAATGTTAGTACTTACTTACATAGCGTTTTTGAAAACTTTACTTAGGTCTCAGCAGAATATCTAAGTAGGTAGGTACATATTTTTCACTTCTTTTTAAAAGGAAGAAAGAAAGTATAATATTACATCGTGTTTTAGATCCATGAAGGATGAGGCTCATTCTACTCGAGGAGGAGCGCTCTTGACCGCAACAGATGGCTGTTTTCCGCCTCACCACGTTGGTTGTAAGAAATTTAAAACAAAAAGCCGCGAGCTACAACTTTATTACATGCTCGATAAAGCTTTATTGGCCATTTTATTGTACTCGGAGCTTTAAAACTTTAAAACTCAGGTATAGGTTTTCCGTTTTAGGGACTAGGGTTCGTACCTACTTTCGTTGAGATTTTTATATAAAAAGTTAATCAGATTGTAAGTATTTGATAAAATTAGCAAATTAATAAATAACTAAGAATTAAAATTAATAATCCAGAAGAAGTCTAGAATTTTACTCTGCAATATAAAATTCAATATATTATGGTTTATTTTTAATTTCGTTCAGTAAGAACCTACACTTTCAGTTTCTTTTTTGTAAAAGATATAAGAGCTAGTTAATTGCGTTTGAATCGTGCACAAGGCAAGAAGGCAAGAGCCAGGGGAATTTGAATAGACCCTTACCATAATAAAGGTTCTTTCACAGTAGTATAATATTTTTAAATCCTCGACATCAGAAAATTTCAATTAATTTATCGAAATTTCCTTTTTTACACAGGGAGTTTTTCATATAGGTAATTCCGGATGGTTTTTTTAGACAAATGGTATATATGTTTTACTTGTCCAGCCTCACACACAAATTTTTTGATTGTACCTTCCTAGTAGATACCTACCTATTATAAGTAGGTAGGTACTAAACACGCAAACACCTACACAGTTACTGAACGTAAAGGTTTTACAGTGTTATAAAATTTATTATCCTTTCCACGTTATAAATGAAGGCTCTCACTCTTCCTTTATAAATAAAGGAAGGTATTTCATTGTCCTTTCGGTATAACTGAATACAAATGAGATGAAAATGAGAACATATCTTCGCACGTTGATAGCTGAGCAACGGGACGTGAACGTTCCGTTGCACGCATCCGGCGGTGCACGGCATTTCCGAACGCATCGCCGTTCAATATCCGCGAGAATTGTTTGTAGATTCCCCCTGCGCCACCCCCTTACTCGCCGTTCTCTAATGCAGCTTAGCAGGGTGTCTAGAAATAGCCTCCTTGTAGGTACCTACTCGTATTATAGACATTCTTGCTCTTAAACTTTCCATTACAATTCCTATTTCTTCAATAATGGCGACATCTGTGGCGCAGTCGTGCTTTTTCGCATTGTTAACAAAATCCCAGACGCGTCTCCAATCCTTATAAAAAAGTCTAAATACAAAAATGAGACTATGTGTTTTTGCTGTTTACCAACAGGAAAGATTCCACACGATTACGAAGATATTTGTTGCTTGCGGATGATGGACCCACATCTCGCCTCGGCACTGCCACATTATTTGCTGTTCTCTAATGGACCTCAGCAGGATATCAGATTTCCAAAAAGGAGGTTCTTTCACACGCAAAGATTCGACAAAGTATACCCCTACAGTTCGCGCGCAAGTTGAATGCAGGGTAAATGTATGTGTCCCCATTTTTTTTATCCACTACAAGCTAGCCCTTGACTGCGATCTGACCTGATGGTAAGTGATGATGCAGTCTAAGATGGTAGCGAGCTAACCTGTTAGGGGCGTGGCAGTTATATTAAACCCATACCCCTTCGGTTTCTACACGGCATCGTACCGGAACGCTAAATCGCTTGGCGGCACATCTTTGCCGGTAGGGTGGTAACTAGCCACGGCCGAAGCCTCCCACCAGCCCAGACCAGGGAAAATTCAGAAATTATAAATTCCCAAATTGACCCTGCCGGGGATCGAACCCGGGAGCTCCGCACGTTAAGGCAACAGCGCTACACACTACGCCACGGAGGTCGTCAAAAACAAAAACCATACATTAATTACTCTGCATTCAAATCGCGCGCGAATTATACCTAACTTTATTTGTTTTTTGAAATTCGCCCTCTGTGGTGCAGTGGTGGGATGTCGCTATTTTTAACGGATATAGTATAGTCGCACCATAATTTATTATGCTATGACCATAATGGGTTCCTGTTTTGGTACTTAATCGTCTCTGGAATGCGAAAACGACGAAAACTTACGGATTTGGATGGTAATATTATATTATTATTTTAACATCTTTGTTGGTTTTATTGAACCTACAGTTTTATAAGGCTACCACGAAAGTCGCAGTGAATGGCAGTCGCAGTCGCCCTGTGAATAGATATCGTACCTAAAGCATTATAAATTCTGGAAGTAGGTACCATACTGCCATTTGCGGAATCAACGGATCCTAGGTACTGTACCTACCTACCTGTGGTAGGTTAGTAAGACCTACCTAGGAATTATGTCACTCCGCACTCGTATAATATATATTATATCGAAAAAACATTTTTTTCTATCTATTCCGCCATTGATTACTTTCTGGCTACTTACTAGTCTACCTACCGCAGCTAGCAAAACATAATAACTAGTTTTACGTTTCAATCGTGCTTAAGTTGCAATATTTCATGTACTTAACGATTAACTATAGGTACCTATACTATAAACTTCAACGCATAGCTATTTCGTTTGCGGGAAGTCGTTAATGACCCGAAAATCATTTTTATGATGTTTGCTTTGATCAGAGAACAGCATCAAATGTCTTATTTTATAGCGTAATAATATCCAATTCGATAACATATTGGAAACAGGTTATTCCTAGGTATGTAGGAATGTTTTGTGAAAAAAATAATAGATATTATTAAAAAAATTACATTAGATTATAGACTAGAGCTTAGCCTAGCGATGAAAGTCTTACCTTTTTAGCGTAGGCGTTTTTCCTGTGATAACTATCTAATAGCCGTTTTTGAGATTTTTGGAATAGCCCTGATACAACACAACGACCTCACAACGTCGCCCAACTGCCGATACCTACTAGGTAGGTGGTGCCTAAAATCCGCGTGCGAGTTGAATGCAGAGTAAATGTATGTGACAAAATACATTTACTCTGCATTCAACTCGCGCGCGCACTATACTTTCAAGAAATGTTTTCCATAAAAAGTTCTCAATCAAAATATTATATTAGGTTTCATAGGTTTTTAGCAGGACCCGGGCGGTCCTGTTAAAAACTGTAATTGTACTGCATTTTTAATCATTGCTGTCTGAAAGCACGTAAACAAATGTATTTTAATATATTGTATAATTATTTCTTGAAGAGTAACCAGTTTACAAAAAGCTATAACCCAGAGTCACAAAATGAACCATTAAAAAATTTAACTTTCACTGTCACTGCCGTCATGTGTCACTGTCAACCTCCCGTCAAGCTAAATGTCAAAATTTGCATTTTTTTAAATTCAGAAAAATTCAGATTGTTTCATTACAATTCATTGTAGACTCGAAATAAAATTACTAAACATATTATATAAATGGAAAAAGAGATAAGAAAAAGAGAAGAGAAAAGACCACAATTTGGAAATAGATTGCTAGAAAATGTGGATGAAGTCTTCAAACATAACGCTTGGTACTATATTCAACATTGTTATTCGAAATTGTAAAAATATTAAATGTTCTGAAATTGAAAACGCAGTGAAATTGGAAGCTACGCGATATAGAAAGAAACCACCTGGCGGTAATCGTTATTTATCAGACAGGAAACATCTTTATCAATTTAATGCTTGGTTAGCATATTGACCTTAAGTACTTCTTAGAATACAGGTTTGTTCTGTGCTGTGTTCCGAGCCTTATTTTTATGGATAATACCTATGTACTATTTAATGGTAATTGGTAATATACCTGACATATTGTAGACTATATACTTAGAATAATATATGGGATAAAAAGTAGCCTATGTGTTATTCCCATAGACTTAGAATGTGAAAAAATCCTATGTCTATGGTTATTCCAGACTATAAACTCTAGAGTCAAATTTCATCCAGATCCATTCAGCTGTTCTGGTTGGGTAACAAACATCCATCCATCTATCCATCCAAGCATTCGCATTTATAATATTAGTATAAATTAATTTGCTTTAAATTACAGGGACAATGTTGAATGGGATGCAGAACAAGAAAAGGCAGCTGCAGAAAAAGTCCAACAGAATTCTGTAGTTACTTTCTCAGAGGAACGCTTGAAGGACTTAGGAGAAAATGCAGATAAGCATTGGGATGCATTTTATAATATTCATCAAAACAGGTATTTAAAACTGTAGAATTCCAATGTGCTTATAGTCTGTCTAAAGAAATGTGTGTGTCTGTGATACTGGCAAGTGACAACAGTGGTAGTGGGCCATACAATAATCAAGGCAAAACAAAAATCTAGTACATTCCAGGATGTCCCACCCCATTTTTTTTTAATTTCCTGCCATTTTGTTGTCTCAGCTTTCTCTACTAGTAATATTAATGTTGGTAGAGCATCTTTTAGTGTGATTAAAGTTGCTGCCAGTAACATCTGTTTATCCATTCGCATTTATCGCATTCGCATTCGCACCACATTTACTTAATATTATAAATGCGAAAGTGTGTCTCTGTCTGCTACGCTTTCATGGCAGATCTGCTTAACCGATTTTGATGAAATTTGGTATAGAGATAAATTGTATCCCGGGATGGACATAGGCTACTTTTTATCCCGGAAAATTAAAGTGTTCCTACATCATCTAGTAATATATAAATAAAGCAATAATGTTCTCTTACATTATCAACTCTATTTATATGCAGAGAGATCTGAAATATACATAAGTACCTATATAACCAATTATGACAAAATTTGGTACAGAAATAGCTGGAACCCAGTGCAGGCATACATACATTTCATCACAGAAAATCTAATTTTAGACTGCAGACGAAGTTGCGGGCATCATCTAGTTGTTGAATAAGCAGCTATATTAAACCTTATATTTATGTTATGTATTTGCTCAGAAATTACCTTTACATCTTTTCAGATTTTTCAAAGATCGGCACTGGCTCTTCACCGAGTTCCCTGAGCTTGCACCTGACAATAGCTCTGCTCCAGTAAGAGTATTTCCTCACAGTGAACATAGTGACCAACAGTGTAAAGAAAATAATGAAAGAAATTGTACAGATATAGCTATTCCTCAAGGGGAACCAAGTGAACAATGTAATGAAAAAAATGAACAACAGATTACATATTATGAAAATACTAAACAAAATAATACAAAACGCCTAATCTTTGAAATTGGTTGCGGTGTTGGCAACACAATTTTTCCAATACTACAATACAGTCGAGATCCTAATTTGTTCATCTACGGATGTGATTTCTCATCTACAGCAATAGATATTATGAAACAGAATGAGTTGTATGATACAAAAAGATGTGAAGTGTTTGTTTTGGATGCAACTTGTGATCAATGGGAAGTACCATTTGAAGATAATTCTATGGATATTATTGTTCTTATTTTTGTTCTATCAGCTATAGACCCAGCAAAGTAAGTAAAACAGATAAAAAAATACTTCCATCCATACTAATATTATAAATGCTTAAATGTGTCTGTCTGTGTGCTACGCTTTCCCGGCCCATCTTTTTAACCAATTTTTCTGAAATTTGGTATAGAGGTAGGTTATATCCCGGGGAAGGACGTAGGCTTTTTTATAAGGAAGGACATAGGCTTTTTATCCCGGAAAATTAAAGAGTTCTCGCGTCAATCAAAAAACCTTAATCCACGCGGACGAAGTTGCGGGCGTCATCCCGCCTATAAAGTAAAGTAAAGTAAAATATACTTTATTGTACACAAAGAAATGAAAAGACAAAAACAATCTTAAAGTCTATAATCTGTCTGTGCCAAATTTTATCCAGATCCGTTCAGACGTGGTGTGATTGAGTAACAAACATCCATCCATCCAAAGTTTCGCATTTATTATATTGTGAGTTTACATTTAGTTTTTCTTTTTCCAGGATGTCAATTGTCATACACAACATTTATAAATATTTGAAGCCTGGAGGCTTAGTTGTATTCCGAGACTATGGAAAATATGACTTAGCCCAACTAAGATTCAAGAAGGGTCGTTGTGTATCGGAAAACTTTTATGCACGTGGAGATAATACAATGGTGTATTTTTTCACACAAGAAGAAATTTCGAAGCTCTTTAAAGATGCTGGATTTATTGAAGAACAAAACTTAATCGATAGAAGGCTTCAAGTGAATAGAGGCAAAATGTTGACCATGTATCGAGTATGGATACAAGCAAAATATCGAAAACCATTATAACATTGGGTATTCATTTCATATACTACTTATGGATAGGTAGTAATTATTAAGAATATTATATCTTTTTAAAAAGATTAAGTTTCATTTTATAACTTACTTTATTGAAGTAGTTTCCATGATCAACAAAAAGTCTCAGTTAGAATGTTTGGGTGAATTAATAACAAGCCAAAGGTGTATTTATATAAAATGATTGCATATCTTTATATATCTTTGCTATAAATTCTAAATAAGTAAATGCATAAAAATAATAATTTTACTTACTTGCTAAACCTTAAATATATAATTGATGCGAACTCTTTGATGGATTGCCTTGAAGAAAGTAAGTAGTAATTGGTTTAGTCTAGCATTGGACAAGATTACAAAATTGCCTCAAGAAATAGGTCTGTTTCATTTGTTAGTAGTAACTAACAAATGAAACAGACCTATTTCTTGTTCATCCATAAACATTGTATTTTAGGCTTTAGTTTCGAACTTGAAACAATATGGTTTCTTAAACGAATTCATAATTCTCGAAATTACTTGGACCGGTGGTCCTTCCCACGTGACATTAAAGTCGCGTAAGAATCTTTTAATAAAAGTTTCAATCTCCAACTCTGCAATTCTTCTTCCGATGCAAGACCTTACACCAAACCCAAACGGCAATGTGACCATGGGATGACTGTTTCCATAGTACAGGGGATCTGACTTATCCACGAGCCATCTTTCGGGGATGAATTCATTCGCTCGAGGATAGTATTTGTCCATTCTTGATAGAAACTCATTCGGTGCGATTACGTCAACCTGTAAATTGTACATTTAAATATTAAACTGCACTCACTCACTGCCGCTATGATATAATATCTTTGAAAATAAATGGTGAAAAAAACCGATAGTAATATTATATTAACTTTAATGGATAAAACAGACCAAACACGCCGCCAGCTTAAATTTCAGTTGTTCACATACAATAAAAAAAAACATACGCGCCGAATTGAGAACCTCCTTCTTTTTTGGAAGTGGGTTATAAAGCAGGTGGACCTCTGTGCAATGATGTTACCAATGGCCGTTTTTAGTCTTCTTAAAAATCATAAAATGTTACGGGATAAAGACCAAAAAGAACAACATAGGATAGACACCAAGGGTGGAAGTGGACGTAGCACGGAAGTTATGTATTACGTTGCGATACTCGCTCACAATATTGCTGTATTTTCTTGTTTTTACTATGGGGTTTTAAATGGATTCTTACTCCTTTGGGTATATGATATCCAGCAACAAAATGGTCCTTTGTAGTTCTCCGCAAGTTCGCCGGTATCACTGGGAATAGTCTCAGCGATTCTTTAAGACACGCTTTTAGGTATCGTTTATTTGGTTCCGATGAGCGTATTTCTTCACGTACTTTGTCTTGAACTTTGGGATTTATCGCCAAGTTGTACAGAAGACCAACCGTTGTGAATGCAACCTAATAACAAAATGGGGATAAAACAACAATACTAGAATGGTGCTGCATGAGTTTATTGGCTTATCTGGCCTGCATAATCATAATGGTGTGTCATAATTTATTTGATTATTGAAAAATTTGTCATAAAAGAAAAAAAACTCAGTACCGTATCAATTCCTGCAAAAAGCATTTCATTTGCCATAATGGTAGCAACTCTCTCATCAATAGCTAATAGCTTTTCAATTATGCTTTTATCTTCTTCAGGAATCTCATGAGGTCTATCATTTATTATTCTTTTTGCTTCTTCAATGAATTTAACACTTGTGCTGGAAATTATTTTCAAAAGAATGTTTGCAAAACCTATGGCTTCTTTTTTGTTCAAAAAATTATTAGCTGCTTTTGTTGTACCCATTATCACAAAACAAGCGTTTGAGGTTTCAAAAAAAATTAATAATTATTCCTCAAATTAAATTATTAGGATATGTAGGTACTTACTCCCACTGTAGATCGAAAGTTTTAATAATTTTCTTAAAATTTGTCGTTGGGTAATATTTCCATAAGCTCGGAAAGAATTCCAATTTCCAGGAAAGATTAATAACGTCTTGAGAACATTTTATAAGGATTCGTGCGGGGTGATCTTCCGTGAGGTTGTCCTCCAAACATCCCAGTCTCGTTCCAAGGGCAATGGCTGCTATGGATTCTAAGGACCACTTCGTAATTTCCAAATCTAAATTCTCCTGCAGGTAGACGTCATTTTTAGGCCTCTGTAATCTATTATGTAAAACAATTGTCGTCATTTATACAAAGCGTATTAAACAATAATTAGTGAGCTGATGGAAAACTTATTTGTGTTGGGGTTATAAGGTACCTTACTGGCGGTTTTACTACGGACGATCTCAAGTAAATAGCTGGGATCCACAAGCTGCACAAGACCGTGGTTCCTGGAGATCTTTGCAGGAGACCTTTGTCCAGCAGTTGACGTCTAGTGGTCGAGACGACGAACACACTCAATGTGACGGCAGCAGTGTGGCGGGGCATCCGAACGCTGCATGACTTCAAATTGTAATTCGTTGTTTGGAGTTAACTGATTTTGGTGTGGCCGTTAGCAGACCAAGATGCAGCCCTATCGAGAAATTCCTTGAATCATATGTTTCCTGGTTCTACAAATTCCGCCTCTGCCTCAGCCTCTGCTGCCGTCGCGCATCGTTTATTTTCTCGCCATGACTTCAGCTTGCGTCAACATCATGGTGTGCGCGCTTAATTAGAAAATCGACATTAATTTCTTAACTTTATTATAAAAAAATATGAACTGTGTACCTTTTCACCATATCCTCAGCAATTTCTTCTAACACTGGCGTATAAAGTTTTACCAATTTCGGTTTTAACAGCGCTGGATTGACTTTTGTTCGGAAATCACGCCATTGCATATCTTGCCTGGAATCACGAGGAATTTTATTAACCAGGCATGCCAATTATTCAAAATATAATACTTTGATCATTATCCTTTAATAACGAGAAGTTTCTAGTTATACAGCTGTCTTTTTGCAAAATAAATCATATTTATGATTTAACTTACGCAGTCGTTAATCCATAAACACCGTCATAGGTAGACTTTCTCAGTTTAGTCCTGTAATAAACCAGGGTTTCGAATCCAGGTCGAGACGGCGCTACCAAATCTTCGGATCTATAAACCTATCCAACATAAAGATTCAAATAGCTACATTCGTTATTTTATAGGTACTCCATAGAGGTAACTAAATGATGCCCGCGACTTCGTCCGCGTGGATTGAGATTTTTTTGTTTCCCGCGGGAACTCTTGAATTTTCCGGGATAAAAAGTAGCCTATGTCCTTTCCCAGAATACACCCTATCCCTGTACCAAATTTCATCAAAATCGGTTGAACAGATGGGCCGTGAAATCGTAGCAGACAGACACACTTTATATATTATGGATGCTGAAAATGTCATACCTGATCGAAGTGATCTGGTTCATACAGAAAAACCATGCATGCTCTTGCAAATACGCCATCTAGTTTAACTACTGATCCGTACTTTTCATACAATACTTTTGCTAATTCGATAAAACTCGCACGATTTCCCAATGATCCTGAAACATTCCTCCTAGTTACATAAAGTTATGTAGGCAAGCATTTAAAATAAGCAGCAAGTAATAGTACCAATTCCCGGTATGAAATGATGAATGACCCCTATCACGGGTAAGGAAGAAAGACCTGGTATTGATTCGAAAGGCTTGATTGCCGACGTCGTATATCTGGAAAAAAAAACTAATTAACTATAGCCTCTTAATCTTACGTAACATAAAGTAGTTCGTAGGACTATCCGGATTGAAGTACCTACCCAATATTTTATACTCGGCATCTTTTTATTTTTAGCGATCTGTTATGGAAGTTAATTAAAACGACGACGTTGTGACGTCATCAAATATCAACGCACTTTTTGAAGTGAAAACTTCTTTAGACCCGTTGAGCACTTTTTGGTATTGGGAAAAAATGTAGATTCCCGTGACCGTGACCGAGATGCTCGCGAACATATAAATATACTACATTCGAAATTAAACTTGAATGCCTTAGTGTTAAGGTTTATATTTTAAATAATGAAAAAATAGAAACGTTTTCACTTCTATCGGCAGTCCCTATGACTGCCAAATTTTATATATTTTAAAATGGTTATTGGTTAGAAATAATTTATTTTTGATCTATAACATCCCTATTCTGTGTACTAACATGCTATAAACTCTAATGACACCTCTAAATCTATATAGTTCCTTTCTGGTTCCTTTCCATACTCCACAGAGGTAAGAAAGGGTTAGTAAAGTATTATATTTATTGCTGTCATTTTAGTTTGGTGTAGAGATTGTGTACAACAGAATTAGCCTCGTTAATGTTTCCTCTTTCCCTTCCACTACATTGATAAAAAATTCAAATTGAAATAATCATAGGTACTCACCGAATAAGTCTTTGAATTTGACTTGAAAGGGTAATTTCATAACACCGTTTTATCAGAAATTCACTCATTATTACACACACAACACCCTAAACTCTATCTATGAAGTGTGGACAATACAGCGACTTCACATTTTCGTCTATGAAAATGACCTTGTCGTTATTTTAGTACCTACTAGATAGTTAAATCGATAGGCTTATCGATAGATATGTGATTGCTGGACCTACTCATATTACCTACTGTTTTTATTTTGTAATCAAATTAGGTAGGTAAGGTGAACCGAGGCTATTGCATCTAAAAATTGAATTTTTTTTGACCGAGGTATGTTGAAGGAGCTGTATTTCTGCTAAAAAATAATTTAGGGAAAAACTGTTTAAATATCTTGAATGATTAGATCCTTAAGACTTATTTTTACCCATTTGTGTTAGAAAACAACCACTATATTCTTATTAAAATTGATTTTAATTTCAAGGACCGATTTT
Source organism: Erebia aethiops (assembly GCA_923060345.2). Lineage (NCBI taxonomy): Eukaryota > Metazoa > Arthropoda > Insecta > Lepidoptera > Nymphalidae > Erebia > Erebia aethiops. Next base: position 8,363,696 of record OV281083.1, on the reverse strand, counting down.
AGCCACATTAGCCCCGTATCGGGGGTTAATGTAACTATCTCTCTTAATTCCTAAACTCGAAGAGATAATATAATGCTCAAACTAACTGAATATGATAAACAAAGGCATAATTGAATGAATTTGAGACTTATCTCAATGTAGGAAGGTTAGTTTCTTTTTAAAAATACTTTTTCTATATAAGTGGGGCTATTGTAGCTTTTTTTTAAATTTTAGTGTTGGATTATGCCTGATAATTTGTGCTGTGTCGATTGTCGATAATATTTTGAATGAAACACGTTTTCATATATAATTTATGTAATAGTTTTATTAATGAAATAAAATTAAAAGGACGAAATTTAAAGTAATCTTATGTTAAAAAAATACCTTCTAAAAATTAAAATTCTCCACTAGCAAAAATTTGGTTACTATCACAAAATCGCCTTGCGGCTTTTTCAATAACAAGTTGTTTCTTGTAAAGAAACGCTTACACCAATCGTCACCAGGAATTTCATTTTTAAAGGGAGTGGCTATACTGTTGCTTCGCACATAATCTGCAATCAATATTTTCACCTCTTTTCTCGTTAGTGGATAGCCAGTCTTTTCCATTACATGCAGCAGTGAAGCGCGATGTTCTTCTTGTTTCTTGGGAAACACTGTAGGTTTTCCAGCTGATGGCATTTTTGCGCCACGCGCACCGCTTATCCGAGCGGAAATGGTTGACCTCGGAATACCAAATACTTTCGAGGCTTCATAACTGTTCATTTTTTTTGGTGTTTTTTCTCGTTTTCTTTTGTATGTACGCACCATCTAAAAGTAAATCTTTCTTATAAATAATTATGTTGATAACCTTAGTTTGAATAATAATCATCATAAGTGCAAAAAAAAGGTGTTAAAATTATTTAATAAATTAAGTAGAGTTTTGTATTGTGTTGTGAGGGTTGAGAAGGGTACAGGGGAGGGGAAATTACCCCTTTTCCTTAACAACCCTTGTTAAGGAAAAGGGGTAATTTCCCCTTCCCACGAATCTCTTTTGCCATAAGAGCAATATTGTTTTTAATATTTTAGCAAATATTAGTAAAAACGCACACAGTGGTCCTGGCACTTAGCTGGTTATTGAAGTGAAAACGTCAAATTAAAAATAAAAAAACTACACGTCTCCGGCAAGTTGGATTTGTGGGAGGCGAGAACAAATACCCTCCCCTTCTCCCGCTACCCCTCTCAACCCTCGGTGGAGGTGGCTCGAGTCCAAGCTTTTACCTTTTATTTTCTTACAAATTCTGTTTTTTATTTTATCGATAAAAAAATACGTTGGCATCACTAGTACTTTTATTTCCATACTAAAATCAACAGGGCTATTGTGTCTTTCTTTGTAGATACAAAAGCCTCGTGTCACAATTTTAGTGGGGTTAATGTGTTTTTACTAATAACTCTAGATAACTACGACATAGAAAGAAATTAATTATCAAATAACAAGGACTTATTCATTAAATTTGTACTTACCGTAAAATATTGTTCCAAAAGGCTCACAGTAAATTTTTGTCGAATAAAATATCACACCATGTTTCCAGCACACTCAACGAAAAATGGCCGACTAAAAAAGAAGACGCCGTCGGTAAAACAGTAGGCGCGATACAAGCACACTCTATGATCCACTTTAATAAACATTAGTTTGTCTATCCACCAATAGATGTCGTTTCCCGTAAATCTATTTGTGAAGGAAGATAAAATGATAAGACGCAATAGCCCCGAAGTTACAATAGCCTCGGTTCACCTTACCTACATATTTTATTAATAAGACCAATATTAATTGTACATAGTAAGTCCATACTATCCATACTAATATTATAAATGCGAAAGTATGTCTGTCTGTCTGCTACGCTTTCACGGCCCATCTGTTCAACCGATTTTGATGAAATTTGGTACAGAGATAGGGTGTATCCCGGGGAAAGACATGCTACATTTTTAAATTAAACAAATCTAGCTGTAAAAAGAAGGTTGATGCATGGCTAAAGACACTTAGTTACGATGACATTGAAGATCTTATCGCTGACGTAAAAACATAAGTGGATTATTCCCCTTCTTACTCCCATTATAACGGGTACATTTGCCACACACACACATTCTCTCTCACATACACGTTCTCTCTCACACATACACATACACATTAAAATTAACTTGATTAAGTCCCAACTCCCAAAGTATATTAAAAATACCCAATAATCTCTGCATTAGGTCTTATTGTTAGTGTCTAGGATCCGACGGAAGGCTACGGTGCCCGTAACACAGGTTTACCTAGTACGGGTGCTAAAGCACTCCCTCTGACCTCGAAAAAAATTTTATTGTTCACCTTTTCGATTGCATTGTATTACTTTGTATAATCTCAGGTTGTAAGGGAAACTATTAATGATTAATCACAGTGTATATTCTAAGTTAAACCTATTGAATGTAACTCAATTGTAACGAACTGTGCTTTTTATGGTCAATAAATGATTATTATTATTATTATTATTATTATTAAAAACCCTGAAAAATCAAAGGTTCCCGCGGGAATCAAAAAATGTATATGTTCAACCGCTTTTAATGAAATTTAGTAAAAGGAATAGGTTCTATGATGTATCCCGGGGAAGGACTTAGGCCAGGCCCGGAAAATTCAAGAGTTCCCGCGGGAATCAAAAACCTTATTCCACGCGGACGAAGTCGGGGGCAACATGTAGTACTAAAAATTGTAAACTAAAAAAAATTTAAACTGACTTCAATAACCACAAAAACTAAAAAAATATTTTAATTTATTACCGAATAAGTAGTTAACTATGTAGTTATATTTAGAAAAGTTTATGTAATTCTATAATAATTTTTTTGGAGAGGAGTAACAATATGAAGAATTAACGATTCGTGTGGCTATTAATTGGCTCCAGGTCTTTACCAAAGGACCACCTCTGAAGTACGATCTATCAAACAAAAAATAATCATCAAAATTGATTCATAATTGGCGGAGTAATCGCGTAACAAAGAAACAAAAACATACAGCCGAATTAATAACCTACTCTTTTTTTAAGTCGGTTAAAAAGAATAGCAATATGAAATAAATAAAAATAATAAAGAAAGCATAGATATTGCCATTTCAAAAATCAAGACGTTTGTCCTTTTCTTCTTTTCATCTGTGGTTTATTATTTTGACATTATTTCATCATTTGACGGTTGTTTGACGCAAGTTTGACGGTGGTGTTTGACAGTTGGCTTGACGGCTTGAGCCTTGACGTTTAGCGAGGGAGAGTAAAATATGGTTGACATTAAAGTAGTTTTGATAAATATTTGGAAACAAAATCAATGCAAATGAATCTAAAATTGTATAAAAGTATATAATATAAGTATATACTTCATATTTTCTGCCCAGTGAAACAAAGTCATCTTTTCAATATTATGTTATAAACATAGAAAACTCAAGTGAACTGTCTTTCTTTGTCATGAAAATAGTTTTTCTTTAATATCGATCGATTACGAAAGACTATTCAACTATTCAACTATTCGTTCATGTTCTGTACTTTGAAGTCGGTTTTGTTTTAACTTGATCCTGTAATAAAATCGTGCCTACACTGGTGATTCAGCAATCGGCATAGGATTACGGAAATTGATGTGCGAAACGTGGTAAAAGAATAATGTGTTTACGGCCTCGTTACTAGTGCATAAGCGTTCGATAAAATATTTAAAAAGATCGCGGTATAAGGTGAGCTCACGGCACTTAAATCATGAGATAAACTTACTGAAGTGTGCCTGGAATTTACGTCCATGTATTGTTGTTCTTTCCTGTGAGTATTTTTCTTTTTATCTTACAAAACCTTTTCACTTTGATTTTATTTATATTTTTCACTAAGCTTTATTCAGTAAAACTTTAATTTGAATGCTTTTTTCATACTCTTGCTCTATTAAGTACTTATTTATTTTTCTATTCATATTTTTATAACTGTCATAATATTATGTACCTACTTACCCTCAATCTTTTTTACTGAACCTGCTCCCATTAGATAGAAACGACCATACATACACAATTACTTAAAAAGATGAATTACTTGAATAGATTCAATAACCCTTCCTCTGCGTATAATAAATATTAAATTCGCGCGGCCCTGCGAGCCCATTTTGACGGGTGTCGAATTTCGCGAGCCGCCGGCCGCCCGGCGCAATATAAATAAACATATCTCTTATTACGTACTAAAGCTATGTAAACAAAGTATGTCATTGAAATCGTTATGAACTATAGCTATAGATTAAAGTTTAAAAGGTAATCGCTCTTCTTTATGGTTAACACAGAAAAATACCAAAAAAAAATAAAAAAATGATCCCGTTTTTAAAAATAGAATCTTTGTAAAACATAAAATATTACCCGTATCTTTGTTCTAAATTCGTGGTTTTGTCTATGGTTAGTCATTTCAGAGTATTAAGACACGATACAAAGATTCTTTTCCATATAAATTTAAAAAAAAAATAAAAAAAAAAAATAAAAAATAAAGTATCAAATTACAAGTGGTGTCCTCCTCGCACGAAATTTCTACCCATAGATTTATTTCATTGAGTAGGGCCCCCAAAAAAATCCCAGTGTGTCCTTGTCTATCATAGTAGGTTTTACCAAAGTTTGAAAAGAATAGAGACAGTATGGTATTTGTAAGAAATATAAATGTGCCGAGTCTGCGGAATGCGCGTGGCGTCCATACTAGCGCGGACTTTAGAAGTCCGTTTCGCAGTTGTCCCGTTAAATATGTCGAGGACTTCAGAAGTCCGCTCCGCAGGCGAGCGGTTAAGTAAATACTTACTACCAGTTAAATATATTTATAATTTTAAATTAAGTAAGTATTTAAAATAAAATGTAGGTAGGTAAGTACAATATTTTAGAACAAATTATGTAACCAATTAAATTAAGTGACATAGTTAGTTGAATGCATCCATACTAAGTATGATGATAATTGCATTGCTTAATTTAGCACAGATATTACTTCCATATAGATTTGTCTCTTCATCTTTTGAAATGAAATGAAATGAAATGAAGTTTATTTGCTAAATATGGGTGGTTAACAAAGTTCTTAAAATTAAAGAGGCCCTGCATATTTTACTGACACTTCAGCATGCAAATATTTGTAACACACTTAAACAAGAGAGTGTGTAGGTAGGTATATAATAAAATGTCAATTATTTAATTACATAAAGTCTTAAAATTCTAAAATTCTATGTCAAATATATAATATTACAACTTGGTATTTATTATTTTTTTATTTTTTTATTTTATTCAGAAAACTTACAGCTACAACAAAAGTGGATACATAAAATAAATTTCTCTGGATGCTTCCAATATGCTGAATATACATGTCGTAAAGAAGATTCCAGATTTGCGAGACACTTAAGATTACTCCTCACTAGAGGGCAATAGAGTACTTTAATTGTTTTAAGATTGGTGAAATATTTAGTTGACCTGATTAGGAACCCTAACATCTTAGATTGCTTTAGATCTCAGATATTAAGAAAAAATATTAGAAAATAACAATAGCTGTTAAGCATTGTTTTTGCTGTGAGTATAATATTATAATGACATAAAACTATTTTCCTTAAACTTAACTACAAGCTAATTATTATCATAATCATTATCATAAATAGGTATATGACCTCAAATAGAGCCAAGAATTATATTGAAATAATCTTAGGTTACAAAATCAGAATGGCAGTAAATATCTTGATACTGGAAATGCAATGGTATGCACTCCCTTGACTAATAAAACCACATTCAAACTGTTAGTCTGCAGACCAAAATCAGACCAAAACCTTTGGTCACACTTTACACTGTAATTCACATTATTTGGACAATTTGAAATGATATTTGTGACAAACATCATTCAATTGAAGCCAATGAAATAAATCAAGAGCAATCTGCCATGATTGGTGAATCACAAATTAAGTACCGAGTACAGTGCTGGTGCATATTATCTCATAATATGCACTCTTAACAGGTTACATTAATAATTATAATGAAATGTTCTCGTGTTTCATTGGCCTGCCTTATCTCACAATCTGCAAGTTTTTATCATTAATATTAATTTTAGTTTAGATTTATTCCTGTTAGTTCAATAAGTTCCTATGGGACTTCATGTTAAAAGTTTATAGCAAGCCACAATTTACACTTAATTACAACATTTGAGTAGGAACTTATTTTTTTTAAAATACAGCCAATGAACCTTAATATTTGTGTAAAGCAGTAAAACTGCCGAGCTGTACTTCTAAAGTAATTTTCAAATCAAACACATGCTGCATGTTACAACTTCCAAACATGTAAATAAGTGTCTTAATTATTAAATTTTTACTTGCATTGAGATGTCAATTACTTATTAAATTTTCGGAATCCTGTCCCCTAATAGCCCTAGTTTGCTTTTAAAATGAAACCAATGTTTATAATTTAGTTTAGGAATCATTACCTAACATTTTTTTCTGTGCAATACTATAGTTATTAGTTACTAGATGATGCCAGCGACTTCGTCCGCGCGGATTTGGTTTTGATTCCAGGATAAAAGCCTATGTCCTTTCCTACGTAACCTACCTCTATACCAAATTTCATCAAAATTGGTTCAAAACATGGGCCATAAAAGTTTAGCAGACAGACGGACAGACAGACCGACACACTTTCGTATTTATAATATTAGTATGTTCATCAAAATAGATTCAAAACATGGGCCGTGAACGAGTAGCAGACAGACGGAAACTACATTTTTCAAATGAATGAAACTCTCAACAATGCAAAACTATAGAACATTGTCTGCAAAATCATTTTGCAAGTCAAGCTTATTAAATTACATACAGCTATGCACTTATGTTTATTATATATTTTACAAACACATCATATTTACCTAACCTTAAACAGAAGGTATTTTCCTTTTATTATCATTATTCAGTTGAAACGAAACTGTTGTATTCATGACATATTCAACGTCAATGGAGTTTATGAGGATACCAATTTGCAGTCTTGAATCATTGAAAATCGGAAGTGTAACATTGTTAATAAAGTAATATGTTAGAACAAAATGCTTGTAAAAGTTATATATTTAACATTAATTATGCTGTGTTTACAATTTGTACTAGTTAATGTAAGGAAGTTTAAAAAGTCACAGTTGCGTGTGATTTTCTACTTTGTGGAAGTAGCTCTATATTGGCTTTCGTTGTCATGGAACAGCTCGCGGCTGGGCGTCGGGATGGCGAGCATGAGTTCCACGCTCGTCGAGACGGTCTCCATCAACTACGAGGACTTTAATGAGAGCTTCCTCACTTGCGGCACCTGTTTATGTTAGTACACCCTTTTTACTTACCACACTCCATTGTTTGAATTGCTGTCATTCACAGCACATAATAACACGTTTTGTTTCAGTAGTTTTATGTCCAATTCAGTCCGCATCTGATTAATCTAGCTTTTGACCGCGGCTTCGTTAGCGTCGTTTTAAATTTCCCTTTGTTTTCCCAAAGTACATGACTAGTATGAAGAATCCCATGGAGGTATCCGGTCTTTGGGATGAAAGCTATCTTTGTCTCATCAAAACCAGTTTAGTGGTTAAGCAGTAAATGTTGTTGTATAAAGTTTACTTGAGTATCTGATATTTGTGTATGTATTAAAATGAAGGATGTACTTATTAAATAACTAGATGGTGCCCGCGACTTTGTCTGTGTGGATAAAGACTTTCATCCCCGCACAACGCTTGAATTTTCCGAGATAAAAATAGCCTATCCTTCCCCGGGATACAACCTATCCCTGTACCAAATTTCATCAAAATCGGTTGAACAGATGGGCCGTGAAAGCGTAGCAGACAGACAAACAGATATACTTTCGCATTTATAATATTAGTATGGATATGATGTTTGAATCAGAATACGTCTACTTTGCAGTTCACTGTAACAGTGTTTTTTTTCTTGCAGGCACTTACGACGGCGGTGAACATACCCCGAAACTGCTGCCTTGTTCACACACAGTGTGCCTGCACTGTCTCACTCGAATAGCTGCATCGCAAACAAGAGATGCAGGGAGCTTCAGATGTCCTATATGCCGCGAGCTAATCACCATACCCCGTGGCGGAGTTCCGGCGTTACCTCCATCGTTTCTTGTGAACCAGTTGTTAGATTTAATGGCCAGACAGAGGAGAGAGGTGATACCGCAGTGCAGTTCGCATCCCGGCAGGGAATTGCTTTTCTGCGAGACGTGTGATTGCGTATTCTGCAGACACTGTGCGGACGGGCCCCACAGTGACACGCCCTGTGATCATACCGTGGTGCCGTTTTCTATAGCTTTAAAGAGAATGTCCGAAATACTTTTGTATAGAGCCAACGAGTGCCTGAGTAAGCTCGGCTCGGCGAGGGACGCCGTGGCGAGCGAGTTGAGGAGGTTAGAGGCGGCGGCGACGGCTGCCGACGAAGCGATAGATAGACACTTTACAGAATTAAAGGCTGCATTGGATAAGCGTCATAGTGAACTGAAATCCGCCGCGGCAGCTGCGGCCACGCATAAACGGAAGCTGCTTGAGGAACAGTTGAAATTGATTGATGCTGAGAAAGCAAAGGTACTGAGGACATATCGATCTAATACTTTTTTGATAAAATGTGTATCTCACCTTTTAAATTTCTATAAGTATGTCTTAAAAATGGACATGCATACAAGCTTTTGATGAAGGAGGTTACTTCACAATTAAAAGTCTGTTGTAAAAGGGAACTGTGTGTAATGCTGGAGTTTGGTTACTATGTGCATTTCCTTGTGTGAGTGTCTTTAAACAGTTCCTTTTCTATTACGATTTCTAGCAGTCTCGTTAGACCGATTTCCGCAGCGTCTTGTGTGTCCTATGTATTAATTAAATCTACTATTCTGTTTCTATTATATTTCAGGTGGAGGCAGAATGTTCCGGCCTTCAGCAGCAAGTGGAAGTGAGGGAAGTTAGCAGTCGCGCGGCGGCGCTAGGCGCAAGACTCGGTGATGCGGCCGCGCTCGCCGAACCCAGAGAGAACGCCTTCCTAGCTGTGGACTTCGCACATAACGATGCTCAGCAGAGGTTTGCAGATGCCTTAGCCGAGTTGGGTCGAGTGCGTACTAGTACAACCTTTCCTGGGCTGTGTACTTTGCAGTTAGGTACGTATATTGTATCTTTAATGTGATATTTACTGATATGTATGCATTTTGTAGGTGAGATTTGTTACTTTTGTCTACTAGAAAGTCCTTGCAAAGGCTTAAGTCTCCAGAAGACAGAGACAGGAAAACGCCTGAAAACAGCCATTTTTCAGATGGAATGCAAAGGCTTTACCTGAAAGATTGAGCGGAGAAGGGGGAGGAGGGTTTTTTAGTCCGTAGGCCGCTGGGTCTCATTCCCAACGGAGTCGGGCATGCCTCCACAAATCCCGAGGTATCCAATGAGGATTTTCCTCCTCCCCAGAGAAAAAAAGTCTCCATTGAATTGACACTTGTCAATTCAATTCCCAAATTATAGCTTCATAGATGTGGCACAGACTGTCATCAACGTTCAAAGCACTTTTTTACTTTAACGATTGTTTAAAATAGTTATCAAACTTAAAACTAATAGAAGACGTGGCTTTTATAGTCCCACCAACTTATCTGACCTGGTGGCCAAAATTGGAACTAATTTTTATGCCTGTTATTATTTTGTTTTTATTTTAGATGATGCCCGCGTCTACGTCTGCGTGGATAATTTTTTTCAATTCCCGGGGGATCTCCTTAATTTTCCTTGATAAAAGCCTATGTCCCTCCCCGGGATATAACCTACCTCTATACCAAATTTCGTCTAAATCAGTGGAAAAGATGGGTCGTTAAAGCGTAGCAGACAGATTCGCATTTATTATATTAGCATGGATATATACTAGCAACGCTGTCACCGGGTCAGATAAGTTTGTGTGACTATACGCCTTTTGGAAGACCCTCGTAATATATTAGATTTTTGACATGGGCAACATTCCTATTGTAGCTATAAAATATAATCTGCAGAGTCGGCGTGCGTGTGCGGTCTAGAGATGGTAGTAGTGTTGCGTACGGTGGACTACCACGGCGAGGCGCGCAGCACGGGCGGGGACCCCGTTACCGCCGCCGCTACTCTGGACGACGCCCCGCTGCCTTGCACTGTCACCGATCTCGACTCCGGTCTATATAGGTACGAGTCCCTTCATGCGTCGTTCCCTCAACTTTGAGGATCGTGACACCCCTTCGACAATACTCTTCTCACGATATTCTTCCATTTCCCTCCCTTTCCCGCCGCGTGGATGGCCTCGCAGATCGGTGTGTCATGCTTCCTTAATTTGGTCTGGGCTACGTCCGCGGGGCCTCTTACTTCCGATCTTAGCAGTGACCATAAGTTTTCGATTGTACTGGCATTCTTCCGTGCAATGTGGCCGAAATACTCGAGGGTCCTCCGCAGACAGAGGTTGGAAAGCCTCATTTTAATTTTCAGCTTATTTAATATTGAGACATTGATTCTATGCTCGGTGCATGACATGTTGAGCATACGTCTCCAACACCACATTTCAATGGCGTCTATTATTTTCCTATCGGCGGAATTAAGAGTCCCAAGTCTCAGCTCCGTAGAGAAAAATAGAAAAGGTACGAGTGTATAGTCTTCTCATACCATCTTCTGAACGTCTGGCGACTGATTGACAAGCGTTGCCTGCGGTTGTACTGTGATATGTTGACTTCAGCAAAGCCCTTGACTGTTTGCATGTCCCAACTCTCTTCAATTCAGCTAGATACTCGTATGTTCGCTTTTTGGACTCTGCGCTGATAAATGATTTATTTATTTCACGTAGGACAACTTGTGTCACTTATGATACGTCAAGACTCTCTGCGGAAAGCTGTTCTACAGAGAAGAGCCGGCAAGAAACTCAGCAGTTGCTGTTTTGAGTATTGAGTATGAGCTCTGGTTACAGAATCTCAATGCGTCCGTGGAGTGCGGGCGCGGTGTGCGTGCGCGTGCTGGTGTTCTCCCGCGGCGTGCGCGACTCGCCGCTGCGCGCGCAGGTGTCGCCCGCCGCGGCGCCGCTGCGCGTGTGGGGCGCCCGGGGCTCCGGCAAGGAACAGCTCAACCAGCCCGTCGCTGTGGCCAGGTACCAAATTACCAATATTATGCTGGTGTTCTCTCATTCGACTGCCTCGTTGGTCTAGCGGTTAGCATAGTCGACTGCGGATCACGAGGTCCTGGGTTCGATTCCCGGTCGGCCAAAAAAATTGGTATTGGGTTTTTCAATTCAGAAATTCTCAGTGCCAGCCCGGAGTTGGAAGTTGGCGGTGTTCCAACCCGTGCCTCGGAGAGCACGTTAAGCCGTCGGTCCCGGTTATTATCACTAACATGATAATATTCGTTAAAGCCCGCCAACCCGCATTGAAGCAGGGTGGTGGATCTAAGCTCTAATTCCCTCTCTCCTATGAGAGTGGAGGCCTGTGCCCAGCAGTGGGACGTTAATTAAAGGCTGTAGTGGTGGTGGTGGTGGTGGTGGTGGTGGTTCTCTCATTCCTCAGTTCTTGATAGTCAAGCTTGTACAGTAATTCATTGTTTAGTCCCAGTGACCAAAATTGGAACTAATTTTTATGCCCGTTTAGTTTTGTTTTTAGTTTTTTTTTGAAGTGAAAACTTCTTTAGGCGCGTTGAGCACTTTTTGGTAGGGGGTAAAAATGTGGAACGCTTAACCGACATAGTTCTTCTTAAGACAAAAGGTCTTAAGTATAAATAGTACATTCGTAATTAAACTTTAATTCCTTAGTTTTAAGGTTTATATTAATAAGTGCTGTGTAACCGTGACCGACACCTCGCGTTGTTACGAAGACAAAAGGTCTTAAATATAAATATAGTATATTTGTAATAAAACTTTAATTTAAAATACAATACCATATTTTGTTCTTATAGTTTCCTAAGCCAAGTATCTGTAGCTATCCTAGTAGTTTGAAAAAAATAATTCATACTACATCGAACTACAAAATTCAGTTGCAAATAGCTATTATCTCTTTATTTATAATCAGTCATCTATTCTGGAAGTACAAAAATGGTGTAAAAGTAACGAATTTTCAGGTGTCCAAAACGTCGGGAAATATACGTCCTAGATGCTGGAAACTCAAGAGTCAAAGTGTTGGACGACGAGACGCTTGCTTTCAAGACGCATATCGTGAATGACGGTAAGGATCTCTACCATGTATTTTTGGAGTAAATCTTCTATGGTCGCGAATTGAGAAAAACTCAGATCGTTTCCGTCCATCTATTGTATCTATACTAATATTATTTAAATACGAAAGTTTGGATGGATGTTTGTTACTCAATCACGTCAGAATGGCTGAACGGACATGAATGAAATGTTGCATTGAGTCTTTGTCTGTGTGAATTGAGGTTTTTTTGGTTGCCGCGGGAACTCTTTATTTTTCCGGGACAAAAGTAGCCTATGTGTTATTCGGTATTCCAGACTATAATCGATCTCTGTGCCAAACTTCATCCAGATCCGTTCAGCCGTTCCGACGTGATCCAAACACTGCATTTATAATAGTAATATAGATCGTCAAACAAAACTAAACCAGCAACTCCCTAATATATTTTAGTACATTACAAGCTCTATTTTTTACTTTCATAACTACTGATAAATGCTAACTAAGCTTATTTATTTTTTAGCAAATCGAGTATCGCACACACACACAACCACTAATGTTTTCATTTACTTTTTAAACTATAGTGGCTATTGTATGTATATTGTTGATTGTTGTAGGATTAGCGGGTCGAAGTTGCACAGGCATAGCGGTTACGGCTGAAGGAGTGGTTGTTGTTAATTGGCGGACGAAAACTCTCACTGAGGTATGTTTGACCTCAGGTTAACAGAGTTTATCTCTCTTAATAGGACGTCATATGGTGTTATTTATACCCCTTATCAAGGGATAACAGGCACGGACGAAATCAATAATGTTGTGTGTGACCATGTTTGAAAATATTAATGTGCTCCCGACCAAATTTCTGCCACAGTGGCCATTTTCCAGAGAGGTTAGCCATCTGCGCGGGAGATATTATAGTGCACATGTATGTGCACAAACACAGGTGCACTCCCTTTTCCTTTACTCTCATAGCCCGATGGGACGGAAAATCCGACACGACCAGAGAGATCAGGCGCAGTACCGACGGCTTTACGTGCTCTCCGAGACACGGGAGTGAAACACTGCCAACTTCCTAACTCCGGGCTGAGAATCTCTTGTCAAAAACCCCTGCTTAATTATGGCCCGACCCGTTGTTCGAACCCAGGACCTCGTCAGCTGCAGTCGAACAAGCTAACCACTCGACCAACGATGTAGTTAAGGGGGCGCAAAACCGCGCATTCTAGCATTTTAATAGGGCAATACACTTCTTTTTCCGTATAAGAGCGCTACAAATTCACAGCTTCACATCAACAATATGACAACTCAATCAAATCAGCAACTCTTTATCAAACTTAAAAACGCACTTCTTGTATGGAAGTTGTATGAAATTCGCAGTTGTGATGTCATCAAATTTAAACGAACTTTATTTTCTTTAATCTGTATTTTAAATCATCAGCCGTTGTGCATCCACTGTTGTACAAGTAGCGCCAACGTGCTCTTTCCTCGGCTTTTCGCATCCAATCGATGCCAGCCAACCTGTTGGTTATCCTAATAAAATTTAAGCGGGACAGCGCTATGGCGGGGACAAGGACAGGGCTATAAAGGTTAGAAGCGTGCGCTCTAAAGGTTGGACGAATTTTTTTTCTATGAAAGGGCCCATCTAGTACCTACATATATATCGATGTTGTTAACAGATAAACAGCGAAGGTGTGACGGTGCGCACGATTCGCTCGGACCGGCTCGTGGAGCCAGTTTGTGTGGCGGCGCACGCGGCCTCACGCCGCCTCGCTGTGGCGGACAACGGCGCGCGCACGGTGTTCGTCTTTGACACGCACGGCAACATCGAGCGAGAGGTGAGCCACGGAACCCTTCAAGCCTGGGGGTCACGGGTAGAACGCTCTTAAGGCCGCGTATGAATCCCGTAAGTTGACCCAAAATGGCGGTCGTCTACGCAGGTACATTGTACTTCAGGGCCGAGCGGAGCATGCGCGGGGAGCGAGGGGTGGAGTGCGAAGGCGGGGTGGGAGCTATGGTAAAGCGCGCCCCCTCGCGGCGCACCTCATACCGCACTTAGTTTGACACCCATAGTTCAACTTAAGGGCGGCTATTATACTCATAAGCGAGCTGTAACCGTAACAGAACAGCTAAAGCAATGGGTGCTTTACGGGTTTTGTCCAACCATTTACTGTTGACATAAGCACGCCCATAGAGTTTCACAATTATTGACAGGCACCATCGACAAAAAAAATACTCAAAACACGCTTACCGTTGTTTACAATAGTAAAGCGACGTGACAAGTTTTATCCCATATTTCGTGATTAGTAATTACAAGTAAGACTTTCCTTTTTCCTTCCTTTTTTTACATTCGAGGGTGGTACTGCATCGCAAATGGTGCCACCCTCATAACTTAAACCCCTATTACACTGCACTTTTCACAGGGCCCTGTGGAAAGGGTGGACGTGGCCGCTAGTTTTGGCGTCGCTTATTACAAAGCAATAAGGACCAAATTAGGGACCCTTTCACCCTAAATGTTATTACACTACTGATTCAGGGTTAAGGGTCCCTGTGGAAAGTGCAGTGTAATAGGGGTTTTATTTATGTTAAAGTATGTGGCGCGTCTCCGTGGATTGAACTATCTTATAATTGTAACACGTATCGTGTGGTTGGGCAGGTGGGCAACGGCGATTTGGGCATGGTGGGCGGGCTGGCGCTGACGGAGCACATGCTGGTGGTGGCCGACGTGGCCGTGCGCGTGTACGACGCGGAGGGCATTCTGCAGACCACGCTCGCGCCCATACCCAAAGGTGAGACCTGATTATACATCGAACGTAACCTAAATTGGCGTAATAGGCGTAACATTAAAATGAACTTTGAATGCAGTCTGATACAGTATTTTGAGCTCTTTCGAATGGTATAGGTAACATTTTCGTAGCTTACAAAAAATGTCCGATAACCACAGAAAATTCCTGATCAATCAAAGAATTCCTGTCAAACGAAGAATGTCGAACGAATGGAAACTTACTTGCAACATATGCGCCATCTAGTGTGACGGCTTGAAAACGCATGATACAGTCATAGATTGCGTCAACCAAACTTATTTTAACATAACATGCTTTTACTAATCTTGGTTGCTTTCTTTTATCGTACTGGGCTGGACTATTCTAGGGCTGGATCCCAAAACCAGGTTAACTTAAAATACTTATGATAGGTGAGGTGCATGCACCTCAAGTCGGACGACCAAATTCTTACTACAAAATGTTACTACTTTTTTACTTAAATCTATTGTGATTATAGGAATTGGGTATGTGTTTTTAGTGATTACTAGCTGATGCCCGCGAGTTCTCTTAAATTTTCCGGGATAAAAAGTTGCCTATGTGTTATTCCAGACTAATCTATCCCTGTGCATCCAGATCCGTTCAGCCGTTGTAGAGTTATAAGTGTTCCTATAAACCGTAATTTGTTAGTCGTAACATCCACGTCCCCTGTTAGTTTTATGTTGAATATCCATTTTAATAATTGAATTGTAATTTAATTTTTTATTCCATATTTTAAAAGTTAAATAAATCATAAAAACTTTGAGCGCCCTTTAACTCTCTAGATCTCGAAAAGAAACTCGTCTTTCCTAATATTTGCTAATATTTAAATTGTCCTTTTGATAGGTCGCGGGGGTTACGGCGGTATAGCGGTGGAGCGCACGGAAGACGGTTGGCACATAGTGTGCACGCGCTCCATACGCGGCCGGCCCGCTTTAGTCGTATTGGAGGCGGACGGCGCGGGAAGATTGCTGGCCGCCTGTGAACTGGCCGACAAAAAGCCGCGGCGAGTCGCCGGCCTCGCGCTCTTGCCGAAGAAACGAGCTCTGTTGGCAGACCTCGCGGGTGATTGTTTGAGACTGCACACCTATTGGTGAACGGTGAGTATAATTTTGACATTTGGCAGACACATAGGTGCCGGCAAAAAGCCGCGGCGAATTGCCGGCCTCGGGCTTTTGGCGAAAAAATGAGCTGTGTTGGCCGACCTCGCGGGTGATTGATACTGCACACCTATTGGTGAACGGTGAGTAGCATTTTGACATTTGGTACAAATCTTGCATCTTACAATCGTTCATTGTTGAGATCTCCTGCAATCACTCAGTGCAACATGCGTTGAGAATAATTTGAAAGATTTGTGTGGTGTGGTGAATATCGCAAGATACACACTGTACCACCCAACGACCTCAATTTACATAGACGGGCCCTGTCAAACAAAGAATGTGGACCTATTTTTCTAACGCCATCTAGTCTGAAAAGCGGGACAGTGCTATGGCGGGGACAAGGACAGGGCTATACAGGTTAGGGGCGTGCTCTAAAGGTTGGACGCCCAATTTTTTTCTATAAAAGGGCCCATCTAGTACCTACATATATATCGATGGATTTACCTATTATGGCGGATTATAGCGAATTATTCCCTATCGTATCACAAATCACTTGATACCTAAGTCAAAAGTATTTTTTGAATGTTTCCAGGTGATCCAAGAACACGGTGGTAAATCGTGAGAAGTCAGGAGGCGGGAGAAAACGAATTTCATGCTAGTCCAATATTGTAACTGAGAATCGAACTTGGCCATATTCCGGACTGCGAGCGCCCTCGTACCAAAGTCAGTAGCGTATCATACGCTATTACGTATATTCTTAGTACTTACAGTATTTATTTTCTATAAGTGTCCTTAGTTATGTATTATTTTTAGGATTTTTTTTTACGGATTTCGATGTCGGATTATTCGACATTACTTTTACACGACTGATTTTGTTTTCTGTTTTTTTTTTGTTGCTTAAATGCGAATATTTGTCGTTTTAGTCAGTGATTTTTCGTCATGGCTCCTATCGGGTACTATCTTATTTTAAAGGTAGGCAAATTTGTGGAATATTGAGACTAATTTGACTGTGCCATTTTTTTTTTGAGTTTAACTTAAACGTGATTTTTCCAAAACGGCTCCAAATTAAAGAGAGAAGGCGCTGTATTATTCCAATACTCTTAATTTGTTATAAAATTAATAATCACTTGATAGGAGCAACGACTTTAATTTTTTACGTGTCTTTATTTTTTATTGACAGAATGAAGTTTTATGTTAACTGGAATTGGAAATCCCGTTGTCTTAAAATGAGCTGTATTGCAATAAAAATAAGAATCAGTTTAGTCACAAAACGAATTTTTCGATATTAATAGTAGGCAACACTAACAATAGCACGTCAATTTTGGACATCCATCATGTTTGAACAGTAGCTTTAGATCGCGACTTCATCTACTATAAAAATAAAAAAATTCAACGATAGGTACATTTTGTAACCGTACGTAGTGTTACCCTTACCTTCGACTGACCCTAAAATTTTTATTTTACACAAGATCCACTACAAATTAGCCCTTGGCTGTGATCTCACCAGACGGTAAGTGATGATGCCAGTCTAATACGTATTTTGGTCAGTGTACCGTTTCGCCATTTTTATTTTTTCCTCGAAATAGCGGCCACGCGTAGATCTTCTATAAAATAGTACAAGCGAGTATTATATGCGACAAAATCTTCTTAAGCATGAGGTTTCCGAGATATAAGGTATCTAATAATTTATGGTTTACTCAATGATGGTGCCGCCAATACAACTTAGCTATAGGTTATATCTCAGAAACCTGACGACCATTTTGAAAATTGTGTCTCTTAAAATACTTTCTTGTATTGATACGAAATATTGATTTATACAGGTTCTATTTGTGACCGTTTTTAAACAAAATAGAGAATAGCGGAACGGTAGGTAGGCTAAGCTCCATACTAAAATTTAGCTCCATAAAGCCCCTTTACAGTTCTATACTATTAGCCGTTCAGAAGTTTTTAACTTGCAACCTATCGTGATTCCCAAGCAAACACTTCTCTTGAAAAAATATAATGTATAAATACGTTTGTAGCATCTAGTATGAACTGCCATAAACGCAAAGCCTATAATATCATGATCTGATTAAAATTAACTAATTATTATTAAGTATTATATTCTTTTGGAGAACTGATTGGTCATAAAACAGATGATTTGGCCTTATTTAATTGCAGAATAGTAAGAAAAAATAAAAAATGATTGAATTATTTCCTGTACTTAAGTTCTGGTTTAATACTAATTTCCCAAAATGTTCCTAAAACCAGAAGTTATAATAATTACAAACCGTATAAAGTTAAACCATGTATTTTTAATTTAAATTGTTTTATCTGTTTCAATCAATTATAGGAATCTATTTTCCTGAACCTGAACGTTATGGTAAAATTGTAGGAAACTAATATCTAACCTGCCTGTAAACCTTAAAGCCAAAGGGTTTAGTTTGTTAACCTAATGGTGTTTAAATCTGCGATTATGCTTAAAAAACGGCTTAGGCCGACTTGTACAATACTGCCTAATCTGATCAGTATTTAAATGATGCTGTCACTTTTTGATAGGTTTTCCCCAGGGTTGTCATGAATAGAACAGATAGAAAATGTAACTTAAACACATTAAGAGCCTTTTGCAAGTGGGCCTAAATAGCACGACCGATATTTTATTTACTTATAAAATACTATACTTTCTCCTCAGAAGAGATCCCATAATAGAACTTGGACATACCAAAACTTTTGTGAGAGGTCGACTAATTAAAAACTGAATGCTCCTCACTAAAAGTTGATGTCATTCGTGACTACATGACCAATCTCGATGAGCAAATTGTGTAATACGCCCAATTGCTATACACCTACTTTGCATTTGAGCGTAAACGCAGTAACAACGCGTTCAGTTTCAGATTAAACTACATCTTCAACCTATAACCAACAGATAGGACTAAATTTTAAAATGTGTACTGTATACTGAATTTTGTTTTGCGCGCTGCCCCATAAATTTCATCCATTGAACACAATAAATCATGAATTTAGCTATTATCAATTAAAAGTATCACTTAGCAACGTTATTCATTTTTTAAAAAAGTGTGTGTGTGTGCAATTCACACACGGCAGAAGCAAAACTTCAGAAAAGTAGCCTACGAGAGAATGATATAAATATAACTTGTATTCTCATTCTCTCGCAGGCTAAATCCTATTATGACTTTTTCGTTTCATCGAATTTTGAAATCACGACGATTCTAAAGAAGTTTCACTTCAAAAATACCGTTTGATCTAATCACTATAACTAGATAGGCTTGCTGAGTTCTCAATTTATTATATCACGTTTAAATAATTTTGCTCAATGAGAACGTAACATCATATCACGTGAGAATGCTTCCATTTTGCTAGAATTTAGAAATTAAAACGAATCGTTCAGCGTTAAAAAAAAAACATGGTTAAAGTTTACTTATTCTTTAGCTCTAATGGAAATGTTCAATGTTAAATTGTGCCTGTAGGGAAAAGGTTCTAGAATAATCTTAAGAGCTTAATAAGAAGGATAAGCTATAGCAACCACTGTTCTATGTTATGACCCTATCCCGAAAACGCTGAATCTGTTATCTTGACAATGGCCAACGATTTACCGTCTATACCGATCACTCAGCCCTTAAATGGTTCCTTAATTTAAATAACCCTACTGGCCGTCTTGCTCGCTGGGGTGTTATACTCTCGTGTTTCAATTTTGAAATCAAACATCGCCGAGGAGTCGATAATGTCATTCCAGATGCTCTTTCGCGTGCTTTCCCGGTATCAACTTTAACTACTACTCAAATTGCGGACCCGTGGTATCTTAATATTTTTAATGGTTGTCAAAATTCTCCAACATCTTTTCCAAACTTCATAGTTAAAAATCACCAGCTTTATCGTTACATGCAATCTAAATGCACTCTTAACAAGGATTTCGAATGGAAGGAAGTCGTACCTGAGGAGCGACGTCAGCAGCTTTTAAACGACTGTCACTCCGAACCTACTGCTGGTCATCTAGGTATTTTTAAAACTTATAAGCGTCTATCACTTCGTTTCTATTGGCCAGGAATGTACGCAGACGTCGCTAAATTTGTCTCTGGTTGCGATAAATGCCAAACTTATAAACAGTCTACACATGGCACCTTAGGAACTATGGGTAGACCGAAACAAGTCTCCCGCCCCTTCCAAATGATCTCGGTTGATCTAATGGGCCCTCTTCCCATTACTAGGTCGCGTAATAGTTATATCCTTGTGGTAACGTGCTGTTTTTCAAAATTTTGCTTGATTTTTCCAATAAAGAAAGCTACTGCGGAAATTATAACAAAAATACTAGAAGAATCTGTAATATTAATGCACGGCGTTCCGCAAGCAATTTTGATGAACAATGCTAGCATTTTTTGCGGAAAAGTGGCGGATTCCTTCTTTAAAAAATATAGAATTCCAAAAATATACTATACCCCTAAGTACACTCCTCAAGTCAACTTAGTTGAGCGGTATAATAAAACTATAATAACGTGTATCTCCATGTATGTTGACGATGATCATAGGTCATGGGACATACTCATTCCCAAAATTCAATTCGCAATTAATACCTCAATCATTGTTACATTCTCCATTGTTTTGATTGGCTGAATTTATGGTGTACTTGCTGCGACAATTTGGTATTTGACAACTATACAAAAAAAAATTTTAGTGATTATTAAATAGGGGATCCAAAAAGTCGTTATATCCACGTCCCCTGTTAGTTTTATGTTGAGTAACTATTTAAACTATCGATTGAAGTGAAAAAGTGCGTCGAACTTTGATGACGTCACCATACAATATTTCATACAAATCCCACACTAAGCACGCGTTTTGACGTTTGAATAAAAGTTGCTGATTTGACTAGTTGTCAAATACCCAATTGGCCAGCAAAAAAATGTTCGGCAATCAGGACTAATTGGGATCGTTACAATGTAGCAATAATTTAACCGTATTAGGATTTTTATATCACGGAAAATTATATAGCTATGAAGTCAAACGTCTTAACTAAAATTGCATATCTTGAGAAATTCTGTGATTAACACGCCAACCTAAACCAAAGCGTGGTGGACCTTTGTTTTTAACTATACATATACTACCGGATAAACTCACGTGTTATGTCGGAAAATGCCCGACTAGTTTCGAACCCGTTTCGGGGCCCTTATTCATGAGCATGCTTGCGCGACGCGCAGTCAACAGACGGGTTCGAAACTAGTCAGACATTTTCCGACATAACACGTGAGTTTATCCGGTAGTTATGTATAGTTAAAATGAATATCACTCACGATAGTTTAAACGTTAAAAAAGATCTTTGTTTTTGCTCTCCTACTCATGAGTTATAAGGCCTTCGCCCAACTGTGGAACAGGAATAGACACACTTACCTCCAGTTTCTGAAATGTTATTCAATGATCCAATTCACGAATCGGCCTATTTACTGATCATCTGCACTATAGATTTCCGAAAGAAAATAATTTATAAACAAACACTTTAAGTCTGTTAATTTAATGTCAAAATGATCATTTGTTTTTAGGATTATCATCGTATATTGCTATTATTTTTCCAGTTCTGTCATCCGGAAAAAAATTTACAAATTTGAGATTAGTTTGGAAAATTTCTGTGAAGTAGTCTGCGGTGTGGTGAAGTGCGGGATACACACTATACCACATAGATTTACCTATTGTCGCGTATTATAGCGAATTAAACTTCTACATAGTTCCTTCATTAAAATGTACATGTTTTGATTAGCCTTTCAGAAACCGTAGGTAGGTCCATAAATACCATATCGTTATATTTCGCCATTCACTTATATCCATGATAGTAAAAAGTACAAAAAGCAAAACGAACGTTAGCGTGGTCACCAGCTTCATATCATTTTAGCGGATGATTGTTATCTTATCTTTAAGCAACGATTTAATGTTTTGTAAGTTTGTTCCTTGTGATTGTGAAGTTTGTTAATGTTTTCCTCTATGCTATTCGTTTTTATTAAAATATTAAATATGCTCTAATTTGCCTGAAATTGATAAATATGTAAACAAATAAGTACTCTTCCTAAGCACGATCCACAATGAATTTTCGCGAACTTATAAAGCCTTTTTCCGTCAGTTATGCTCGGACTGTTGTTGATGTATCAAGGCAAGGCAAAAATATAAATTATTATATTTTTGAGCTTTTGACTGTCGTCAAACTATCGTAAAAGATACCCATTATAAACCGGTTAAACTTATTATTTTATCGGAGTATGCCCGACAAAAAAACTTGAGCGTAACCGGTTTATATATTTATATGTAAAATGTTTTTGAATGAAATTGTCAGTTTGTTTACATAGTTATTGATTTCCATAAATCAGAGTTCACACTTTACTTGTCACAAACAGTTCACAAGCCACTGCCTTTAGAACTACGCGCATTTAATATCACATTAAGAACCTTTTAAAATATGAATACTCGAAAATCAGCGATTAGTACAAACGTAATATGTTATCAAAGAAATAACTATAAATTATTATTTTGTATGAAATTAACGATTAATGTGACACTATTTCCTGCAAAAGTTGAAAATGTTCTATTTTGACATCTAAAAGTACTATTTTTTGTATCGTATGACAAATCGATGGAATTGACCCTTAGGCTGGACGCACGTTGGCTACTATGGCGTGCAATCGAGCGATAAATTAATTTTTAGCAACTTAGGACGATTCAGATGGTTAGACGTGTTTGCCTTGCGCTTAGAGAAGCTTGAACTTTTTAAGAATTTGGCATTTATAAAATCTCCAGTCATTAAATTAATTCCTTTTTTCATGAAAGCGGCGGCGCGCATGCACCTTGTTGTAAAAAGATCACAAAATTGTGTAAAAAAGTTAGATTTGGATTTTGCGCCTCTGTGAGTATCGCACCCGCCTAGCCAGGGTTCACAAATTTAAAAATACATAAATGTCAGTTTGAGGAATTAAAAAAAAATCTATTTCCATTGGGCATTGGCTATAGAAGCAAATGTGCGCCTCGCCTTAAAATTAATATATTGGTTACATAAATATATTCATGAGGCGAAATTATATTTATAGAAAGCTGTGAAACTGTACTTAAATTATAACCTCAGAGTATCTCAGTGTAATGTCGATGATGTCACTTATGCAAAATAAAGATAATATTTAAATCTTGTACAAGCCTTTCATTTATTTTTTTTTGTCTCCAATAGGATCGTATTTGTGTTGATCCATCCAATATCCATCGATATATATGTAGGATGGGCCCTTTCATAGAAAAAAGTTGGGCGTCTGACTTGTAGGGCATGCCTGTATAAACCTGTCCTTGTCCCCGCCATAGTCCCGCTTTTCTGACTAAATAGCGCTAGTAAAATAAGTTCACTTTCTTTGTTTGAAAGGGCCCGTCTATGTAAATTGAGGTCGTTGCTAATATCTGAATTTAGGTGCGTTTCCACCAAAGATGTGCGAGGAAAAAATAAACTGAAAATAGAAAAGCCCGCCAAAAAGATGACTTCATTTGCCTAGCCGCACTTAGTGCATCTCTAGTGGATGAGGTCTAGCGGAGGTAGATCTTGTACACAAAAAACAAGTACGAAGGACGAAAGCAAGGGTGCGTTTCCACTGGAGATGTGCAAGGATGCGTAGCAGGCTTTAGTCATCTGTGCATCTCATTGTTACGTAATTAATTAAGTATAATTTTTTATATGAAGGATTTTGAGATTATATTCGAATCGAACAGGCCTGAGCCCACAAAGGGCTGTCACGCCAATGATGTTGAGAGATGTCTCGATGGAGATACATACAGTCTCACCAACTTCGGTGGCCAAATTTAGAACTAATTTTATGACTTAGTTTTTACTTTTACTAGCAACACTAAATGTGATAACAGCGGCGCTGTCACCGGGTCAGGTGAGGGACTATTATCAAGGATTTTATAATATCATAAAGATTACAGCTTCAAACTCCTGTGCTCGAGATGGAGACGCTGCCGACTATTAAAAATCACATTCTGTTCAGAATTCTATTTAATTTTGTACATTTTGTATGTATAGCTAGCCCGCCAGCCCGCATTGGAGCAGCTACCTAAGCTCTAATTCCCTCTCTCCTATGAGAGTGGAGGCCTGTGCCCAGCAGTGGGACGTTAATGGGCTGTAGTGGTGGGTATTTATAGCTGCCAATAAAGATTTTTCTATTCTATATCCTGGGTTGTTATCCTATTATCCTATGTATCTAGTTGGGTCAATTTAGAACTTTATAATTTCCCCGCTCTGGTCTGGTAGGGGCTTCGACGGTATCTAGTTGTTACCCTACCGGCAAAATCGTACATCTAAAAGATTTAGCGTTCCGGAATAACGCGTAGAAACCGATATATAGGTATGGGTAATAAATGCCATATGTACCCTTACCACCACAAACCCCGTGAGATCGAAGTCAAGACCTAAAATGTCATGCCTCAAATAAATATTTAAAAGAAAATTGTTTGAGTGAATTGCTCGACTGCAATCACATCAGGTAAGTTATGAAGCAGCCTGAGGTAGAGGCACTCACTTTGGAGAAAATTATTATAAGTAGTTGTAAGAAAAACTGCCCCAAGGTCTACAAAAGAAACACATTAATGAAAAATAAATGCACTTTTATACATTACAAGTTATACCACATTCAATTCAATGTATTTTAAGATAATGCAAATATTCAATATTTCATCCAACAAATAATTCATTAATTTATATTTATGAATATTTTGAGAAACCCTACTACTTACAATGAATTTCTTTAATTATAACGCTTGTAATTTATACATTGTAATCTACAGGAACTGTTATCATAAAAATACAGGAACTAACAAAATTATATATCATGCAATATTATATTTTAAAGAATAATTTAAGACTTTATAAAAAGCAAATGACTATACTCGTAAAATATTATAAAGCGGTATTTTATGAATATTTATGGTGAAAAGGCTGCCAAAAACAAAAGATTTTCATACATGCGCCAACCAGTATATATAATTCGTTTATAACAGAAATACGCAAATTTCCAATTACATAGGTATAATAATTTGGAATAGTTACATCAGAAAGAAAATTAACTTATCAACTTTATAGTCAGCCAAATTATTTTATAACTATCCAGTCTTGAGTTAATTTTCCTAATATTAAAAAACAAAGAGTAAATTGATTTGATTCATCGAAAAGAGTTGTAAATGGGTTTCAATTTTTACACAGGGCGAACACAAGAATATCATCGTAGAAAACGACACCTGCTATTATTTTTTGCCATTTCGTGTACCACAATGATTCTAACCTAATCCACAATGATTCTAATTAATAATGTACATTGTATTAATTAATTAATTGTATTGTATTAATTATTATTTTTGAAGTAAAACTTCTTTACGCACGCTTGACTTGGGGAGTAAGCTGGTGAATGCGTGACGAGAGCGTTACGAAAAGTTTGATCGGGCGAGGCGAACGAAAGTTGAGAGGAAGATATAAGTTAGTGAAGATAGAAAGAGAGAGAGTTACGATTCGTATATTACTGTAGGGGCAAGAGAGAGAGGTGTGAGCACACATTTTCTTTATCTCTTTCTCTTAGAGCCAGTTACGTTTCGTATATGTATATTTCAGTTCATTATATATCTTATTTCTCATACCATAAATAAGTTTTACTTCAGTCGTGTGATCTAAAGCACACTCGATTTTTTTATTAATGTACATTGTACATTTAATATTAATAAGTATAAGTAATTATTATACATTTAAATAGGTTGCTGAATGCCTAATAGTAATAAATCACATCGATACATTTTGGACCAACACTAACAAGTGAAAAGTTTGACATTTATTAACAACTTCTTAATTTTCTAGCTGACTTTATAGTCAACCAATCACTGAAAATCACGTAGAAACGTGTAAACAACCTATTTAACTTTATAAACGGAAAATAATTATTTTATCCTTAATTATTTATTAGTCATGTTTGCCATCATACAAGTATGTCCTTACTAGGATGTGATTATTAGGAATAAATAGGTAATATCCTTACAAAACATATGGAAAAGGGGAATTAATACCTACGTAGTACGTATGCATAAATAATACGTACCTACAGCACGTAAAATAATCGATCGAGAATGGCACAAGTTTGAATTTGAAGAATTAGAAAATCTATTGATATATTTTTATTTAAAAACTAGCGAATGCCCGCGACTTCGTCTGCATGGTTTGAGGTTTTTTGGTTCCCGCGGGAACTCTTTTATTTTCCTGGATAAAAAGTAGCCTATGTGCTATTTCAGACTATAATCTATCTCTGTGCCAAATTTCAGCTAGATCCGTTCAGCCGTTGGCGCGTGATTGAGTAACAAACATCTTTACATCCATCCCATACATCCATCCAAACTTTCACATTTATAATATTAGTAAGAAGTAAGATAAACTTGGTTCAGTTGGTAGTTAATAACAATATAATTCGATGCTTAATAAATGTTCCTTTATGTAAGTAGACTTGGTATATATAGAATTAACGTAAGCCAATCTATATAATATTAACTCAGTTTAAAGAATTTTACACATACATTTTTTGTTTCAAATAATAATTATACAAATAAATGCAATTGACAATCATATACACAAATTATAATTAAGTAATAGATAAATTGCTACATTAGATTAACATTTTATCAGCTAATGTACAACTTAAAAGGGTAACTAGATACTGGGAGTGTCCGCAATACAGTTTCTATATAAAAAGATGGTGATATAGCAATATTTTTGGTAATTCAAGATTAGTATTGAATTGAATTTGATTAGTCTTGTAGAAAAAGTTGTTAGCTATAGAAGCTGTAGAATATAGTTAGCGTAGAAAAAGATAACTATTGTATCATAAAATATAGTTAACTATATTTTATAATACAATAGTTATCTTTTTCTACAATTAAAAATTACACATCAAAATATAGGGGCGGATTCTGTAGTGCACAATCTCTAAACTAAACTAAAATTAGAGCATTACAAATATTGCTAACCCTTTCATAATACTTCCTAAGGAAAGGGACAGAACTAGATTTAAAGCTGCCATTTTAGTTTAGTTTAGAGATTGTGTTTTACAGAATCAGCCCCATAGTTATTTAATTATAATCTGTTTAAAAAAACTGGGGAAAGCTTACATTATAAAATATCGTAGAAAATCATCGATGTTTTGTAAATCTAAATAATATTATCAAAATATTTTTTTTTTAATAAGTAGGTCCAAAACATCGACAATAATTAATATAATAAGAATCTTCTGTTTTCACTAATGATGATGATGTTTTCACTAAAAGGTGAATAAAACGTAAAACTTTGTAAATTAGCAAGTAAGTATACACAATCATAACAAGGAGATTTTATTTTTTTATTAGTTTTCCAGAAAACAGAAAGTCTAGCGTGCCAACGAAGTGTTCATACATTTTATTTCCCACCTCTTGTAAGTATGAGAATACAATCATACTTTTCAAACTTACATCTTACAAGACGAAGAAGTGGACGAGACTAAGTTACTCACTACCTCTCACAAGTATGGGTATAATATTATATATTACTCCCATGCCCGTAACAGTTTAGCCCGCTACCATCTTAGACTGCATCATCACTTACCATCAGGTGAGATCGCAGTCAAGGGCTAACTTGTAGTAAATAAAATAAAAAAGTATGTTACATAGGCCAACGTGCATTGGTTTGCACTTGCAAGGTGTGTGGCATTCGTTGTCATTTGTCAATGGGATCGTCCATTAATCACGTGAGGCTCGAAAGAGGGGGTTCGGAAAAAATACGAAATATCACAAGGCGAGGAGGGGTGGCGTAGTGAGACATCACGTCATCACGATTTCTGAAAAGTTTTAAAAAGTTCACGAAAAATCATCACGTGCTTAAAGGATGATCCCAAAGCTCTAGGTTTAAACAACAATGACAAGTGGACAATGAGCCACTTTTTATGTACACACATATACACGTAGTTACACACGTAACTTTTGTGCTATTAGCGTAAATTCGTCTAGAGATTAGTCTGTTTTATTTTGGTTAATTTACTTAATTAATAATTATATTTCTGTTTTGAATACTTATTGTAAGTATTTATTTTCACCCTTAATCCACTTTTGATGTTAAAAATATTTTATTCACCTTATAATAATTGTTTCACTGTTACCTAACAAGTCTTACTTGCCGAACTTTGCTAACGTCGCCTTGCAGTCTTTGATGGTGTTGTTGAGTCGCTCAACAGTGGCGGAGGTCTGTTTGGCGCCCAAGAGCCGGGTGCAGCTGTTGATGGTAGTGAAGTATCCGCATACATTGTGCAGCACACGCACAGCTTTCTCGCCGCATACGAACAGATACTTGCCGGCTGGGTCGAAGCTCATCTGATTTATTCCGTCTGGAAAAGGGTTTTATAATGTTAGCTGGCTATATATTTATAATTTTATCATAATATACACTAAGTTGTAAGTAAGTTAAGTTGGTATATTTCTATGTAGTCTTACTAGTTTTAAGCTGTATACTGTATATTTTGTGTGCAATAAAGATATCTAAATAAATAATAAATAAATAAGTTGCCTGCCTCCTTGGTCTAGTGGTTGGCATGTTCAACTGCTTGATTTTTCTAACTAGAAATTCTCAGTAGGTACTAGCCCGGTATTAGGAAGGGCGATGTTCCACACCCGTGCCTCGAAGAGCACGTTAAGCCGTTGGTCCCGGTTATTATCACTAACGTCGTTAAAGCCCGCCAACCCGCATTGGAGCAGGGTGGTGGATCTAAGCTCTAAATACCTCTCTCCTATGAAAGTGGAGGCCTGTGCCCAGCAGTGGGACGTTAATTGACTGCAGTGGATATACAGTAAGTTGTCGCCATACCTTATGTTCAGGCATTTTCTAATCGTCAAAGTGCACGGGGCTCGATAGAGCCAAAACATGACGTAACATAATAGACACCCCTATGTCCTAGATGTAATAAATAAATTGAGTATTGAGCGCTTTAGTGACACGCAAGTGACGGGCATAGCCGCCTTATATTAGTGCATTATATATCTACTTCTACGGTAATGTCTTGGGCAATGTATAAGAATGCAGGCAAAAGCACATGGCACTTTAGCGTACAAATTTGTCTGATAATCCAGGCCGGGGCCCGTGCATTTTCGACCAAAAGTAGCTAAGTAATTTTGAATATAAAAATGTCGTCGATTTCTTAAAATGGCGTCGCTTAATAGAAGAATACATGATGCCCGCAACTTCTACTGCATTTAGGGTATTTGACAATCCAGTGGGTAGGTATCTGTTTACTTCCTAAAACCCCTATTACACTGCACTTTTCACAGGGCCCTGTGTAAAGGGTGGGCGTGGCCGCTAGTTTTAGCGTCGCTTATTACAAAGCAATAAGGACCAATTTAGGGACCCATCTCCCTAAATCTTATTACACTACACTGATTCAGGATTAAGGGTTCCTGTGGAAAGTGCAGTGTAATAGGGGTTTTAAGCGCCAAAAGAAGTATAACTTCAAAAAGTCTTATTAATGCTTATTAGTTAAATAGATGATTCTTCTACTGCATGGATTTAGGATTTTTGACAATCCAGTGGGCAGTGGAAGGTATCTACTCACTGACTTTCCTGGATAAAAGCCTATGCCCTTATCATGCGGCTCTCGTATTAAGAACGTTGTACTAATAATTTTACTATTACCTACCTAGGTTCAGTTGAAAATTTTCAATTTTAGTAGTTTTAAAGTTAAAAATTAAAAAAGTTTTATCTACAGAACTCTGTGTCAGTACAGTAAGTAATCCGTTCAAAACACATTCACTTTAAACTTTATTTAATGCTTAATAGGATTATGTGTTCATAAAACTTAAACCCAGCTGATACGCTACGTGTAGACAGGTAAATCGGATTACACTGCTTTGAAACGTTCACAGGGCATTGCCTATGCACGTTACTACGATCTCCACAAATCCATATGGATTATTCTATCACCCTTAGGAACGAACTCTAGATCTAAAACTGTACATCTCTACAAATAGTTAAATTAGCACCTTTTTTTAAACGTCAAAACGCGTGTCTAGTATGAGATTCTGTATGAAATACTGAATTGTGACGTCATCAAAGTTCGACGCACTTTTTTACTTTTATTGATAGTTTAAAATGGTTATTCAGCATAAAACTAACAGAGGACGTGGATATTAGGACTTTTGGGAGGTCCTCTATTTAATAATCAGTAAAAAATAATTTATTTTACTAGTACTCATAAACTCAATTCCGACTGGTTGACGTCATATTCTGTAATAGCCCAAATTAGGTAGTTACATATAGGCATTATTTTATGATAATTTGAGAACCATTGGGGTATTCTGACTAGAAATTCTCGGTACTAGCACGGAGTGAGAAAGTTGGCGGTTTTTCACCCCCGTAAACCTCGGAGAGCACGTTAAGCCGTCGTTCCCGGTTATTTTCATTTTTCACATCCCGCATTGGAGCAGCGTGGTGAGTTTAAGCTCGAGAGTGGAGGCCTGTGCCCAGCTGTGGGACGTTAATGGGCAGTAGTGGAACATGAGAACCAGAAATTGCAATACTTATGGACTCAGCACTGCATAAATGGCAGTGATACAATTCGATGCTAGTTTACTTTTTTTTCGAAACATTCGTCTTTATTGAGTCGTACGTAAACCTCTTTTCAAGTAGGTGTTTATTGAATGCCTAGGCAGGTAATCAATAAATTAATGCATGCCTTAGTTTTTAAGTCTGACCTTGTACTTATTATACTTTTAAATAATGGAAAATCCCAATTAAATTGGTTCAGTAGGTTTTTTTAGATGGTCAGATAAATAAATCTGAAACGACTTTAAAAAAAGTTGACCCCCTATTATTCATAAATGACTATTAAGGGTTTTTTGTATAATATCAAATATAGTTACATATTTCTTTATATAATGCTAGCTGCTACCTGATATTCCACGTGAATTAAGTTTTTTTCAT
Source organism: Erebia aethiops (assembly GCA_923060345.2). Taxonomy (NCBI): domain Eukaryota; kingdom Metazoa; phylum Arthropoda; class Insecta; order Lepidoptera; family Nymphalidae; genus Erebia; species Erebia aethiops. Next base: position 8,332,712 of record OV281083.1, on the reverse strand, counting down.
TCCCGCGGGAACTCTTTAATTTTCCGGGATAAATAGCCTATGTCCTTTCCCGGGATACAATCTATCCCTGTACCAAATTGTATCCAAATTGCTTAAACAGATGAGCCGTGAAAGCGTAGCAGACAGACAGACACACTTTCGCATTTATAATATGAATATAGTAGGGATATAGAGTAGGCTAATTTTACAGTTATATAAAATGTATAGGTTTATCTAAATGTTTGAACTCCCATTAGGCCGGTTCGTAATGGCTGAATTAATTTAATCACTCCTTTTTTACAAGTTTTTGCGAAAGTGTCTGCCCGTCTGTCTGCTACGGCCTACGCTTTCCCGGCCCATCTTTTCAACCGATTTTGCTGAAATTTGGTACAGGGATAGGTTGTATCCCGGGGAAGGACATATGCTGAAGGATTTTTTATCCTGGAAAATTAAAGAGTTCCCGCGGGAATCAAAAATCTTAATCCACGCGGACGAAGTCGCGGGAATCATCTAGTATTTAGATATATGTATTTTATCGTCGTCGCATGCCTTGGCGTATGTACATATCATCATTGGTTATATTGATTAAAAGATTTCTATGAAAATTAAATTATTCACGCCAAAAAAACCCAACTAGATATTTTTTGGCGAATCATCCTTTGAGCATTGACGTCCTTAATTTTAAGCGTCATCTTTATCACGTTATACCATCCTATGAAATCTATCCTTCTATCCGAATCTTAATTTTAATCATTTGTCTCTTAGAATCTTAATTTCAATGCCGATGAGTCAATTACGACGAGACTATGTTATACTGACGTCGAGACCAATACCATGAATTGTATTATTTATTGTATCCTTATTATTACGAAGAATGTTTAAAATATCATGGAGAGATTTGGATCTCAAACGCTCGAGTAGGTACTGCAAAGAGCAAACTGCAAACGGATGCTGATGACGTGGCGGTGGCGTCGAACGAAAGAAGGTTGCTCTTTTCGGTCGCCTGCAACGAGGATCCTTCTATGAGTTTCCACGGTTGACCCTCGAAGGCAAGATAGCGGGATTAAAAAGGTCACCTGGACGACCAAGAAGGAAGTAGTTCGACGATATAAGGGAGTGGACTCGACATAATTAAGCAGGAATAAAGAAGATAGCACGTGACCGCATAAGTTTCCTCCGACTGATGCCAATCAATTTCCAGAAATTGCCATCTTCAAACTGATGATGGTGATTGTATACTTATTTAGCAGGCACCCACCAATCTGAAAGGGGATTTTCTTTTTTCATCCAGACACTACCGTGGACAATCCTCTAAGACTCCGACAAGCGTCAACTGTGACCGAAAGGAATAGTGAATAAAGTACTTTCAATATGTACAAAAGAGCAACTGCTGAGTTCATTGCAGGCTCTTCTCAGTAGAATCAGATTTCCGAACCGGCGGTAGAGTCTTGACTACTACTTGATAAGTGACACAAGTCGTCCTACGTGAAAAAGATCATGTATCATTTACAATGTCTTAAAATGGTAGGTAACGCATGTAAGGGAGAGATGTATCAAAAAAAATTTGAAATAGGCTTTTAGCGAATATTCGAACGATTCCAAATGAAGAAGGTATACCTTAGGACGCCATTGTAAGTAGGTGATCAATAAAAGCTCTAAATAATTTATAGCTTCCCCTATGCGAGGCTACTATGAATAAAAATAGAAACCAATAACATGACGTGTACCGTTCAAGCAAAAGTGAGGGTTGTATTATCGAGTAATTGTAATCTGATCTAAAAAACCGATTATTACAATCGATTATTTTTAGCCCAGCGCAATGTTGAAAATAATGTATCCTTAAAGGGCCTTTCCACCAGGGGTGTGCGTAGCAAGACGTGTGTGAACAGCTCAAATAAGATCGCCTTATTTTCAAATCCCATCATTTTATTATGATCATATTTTAGATCAATGAACTGAGCACAGAACAAATGAAATAAAATAAGCCAGAATCCTATTTCTGTGGAACTGAGCTATAAAAATAAGGCGAACGTATTAATCGGTTTTACATATATACCGTTTATTCCTTTGCACTGCAAGACTTCATATCCGCATTGAAAAGGTAGTCATGGTCCTAAACTCCAATGAACGACTTACGAGTATATCCATTTATTCATGTAAACTACTCACTTATGCTTGCGTTTCACGTCACGTCGCGTCTGTGAATTTAAATTGCTAAGATGAACCATCGACACGGATAAAATCCATACTAATATTATAAATGCGAAAGTGTTTCTGTCTGTCTGTCTGTCCGTCTGTCTGTCTGTCTGCTACGCTTTCCTGGCTCATCTTTTCCACCGATTTTGCTGAAATTTGGTACAGGGGTAGATGATATCTCGGAGAAGGACATAGGCTACTTTTTATCCCGGAAAATTAAAGAATTCCCACGGGAATCAAAAATCTTAATCCACGCGGACGAAGTCGCGGGAATCATCTAGTCTTTTAAATAAATAAATAATCCATCAAGATTTTTTTAAACATGAAAACGTTATAAAATCAAGTATAAAATGAAATTTGAGATTGTTTTATTAAAAAAAATCCTTAATCTGTCAAATAAGTTTAAAAATATACATTTTAATGTCGCAGCCGAATATAATTCGGGTTGAAATTCAAGAAAATAAATATTATTGTGTAGATATACTTACAGAATTTTTCTTTAATATCGCTTTAAATACTTCACGACTTTCGCTTGTATAACATGTTTTTAGAATATACTCTTTACCTAATCCCTTTACTAATTGGCGAAGATGAGGAGTGTTTACTGAATAATTAAACGTATTTACGATACTTCATACTAGGTAGGTGTATCTATAAAGGATATGATTCTACACGACGGAAAAGACAAAGGGCAATTAATAAAATTCAAGGACCTACGCAAGATGCAAATTTCCCGGATGCAATCGACTTGGTGTTGACGATTTTCTTTGTTACTAACGATTCACCGTCGAGCGTCGTTACAGTTTTTCGCGATTACCATAGAGCGAAGGTTATCCGTAAATAATTAAATAGGTACACAATACACATTGGGCCAATGTGTAGGTAATTTGTTTGCAAATTGCTCCAAGATACCTTGATGTTTGTACGAAACCCACAAATGTCGATCAGACAGGCTGCAAGCGGGAAAGGTTTACCAGGTGCATCTCATATTTGTTCGTATTGGCCGACCGCGTTGGTTCAATGTGTTTGAGGCTCTGTAGACGACAAGTAGGTTTAGCTCGGCCGCGGGTCACGACGTGATCCAGGATCCGTCTCGTTTCGTGATTTCGTGTCCAGTTTGTTTTTTATTGATGAGGATGTTAAGCTACAAGCACACGGTTGCAGACTGCCTATCGCAATTTTGTTTTGCTTATCCTATATTTTAACACGTTTATAGGGTGATTTGCGCTGTAATAAGAGCTTTAAGTATAATATAGATTTCGCTTAGCCAGCCAGACTTAATTAGCTAGCTTAATTTCATATTTCCCTAAGACAACTGGGAATTTCAACTCGACCTTAATTGATAAATAAATTTAAGTTTTGCAACGACTTCTTTGATTGTCAATAAACTTAGTCAACGACAAAAATACAAAATTACCAGACGAAACGCACTTACCATATTAACTTCCGGTTCGTCTGCGTGGATTATTTTTTCTCGTAGGAATTGGGATAGATAGATAGATCCATTTCGCACGCGTCTGTCTGTCTGCTACGCTTTCAGGGTCCAAGTATTCGACTAATTTAAATTTGAAATTTGGCTCAGAGGTAGGTTACATCCCGGGGAAGGACATAGGCTAAAACATCAATCCACGCGGACGAAGTCGCGGGCATCAGCTAGTTTATAATAAGTTTAAGTATCAAAATGAAACAAACCTGTGAAAACATTTTCAACTGTGTCATACAGTTGCCCGGTGTATGTGTCGTAGAATTCCACGTCGTTGTTGCAAGACACCGCCAGCACTTCTGCGTTGGGCGACAGCGCGATCCGCGGCGGTCGCGCCGTTCGTGTGTACGTGCCCGACTCTAGGATGTGGGGGGATTCACCGCGGGCGTACTCGACTGAAAGAAACATTTAACTTAGTTAATTATTATTCATTTATTTCAGGCAACAAGGCCCATATTATTATAAAATACAATAATACTTAAAAATAAAAATAAAAACAATACAAAATACAATACAGTTTAAAACAGCTCATCCATTTATGTGGTATAAATAGTTCGGTTCAATCATAACAAAAATAGATGTGTCTTTTAATTCGTTCTTCATTCTGGTTCAGATTTATCTATTAGAAATGTGTTGGTAAAACGTATATACGCGATCCGCGGCGGTCGCGCCGTGCGTGTGTAAGTGCCCGATTATAGGATGTGGGGGGATTCGCCGCGGGCGTACTCGACTGAAAGATACATTTAACTCCGTTAAAAATAGCTCATCCATTATGTGATATAAATAGTTCAGTTCAATCATTAACAAAAATAGATGTATTTTAATTCGTTCATCATTCTGATTCTGATTTATTTATTAGATATGTTTTGGTAAGATGTTTTATAGGTTTATAGGACGTATTTAAATTGAAATCATTCGATCAAAATAGTCTTAAAATACTGAGAAGTATTAAAAAAAAGATTTTACAAAATCAAAACATACATGGGCAAAAGGATAAAAAAAGGGTAATAAAAATAAAACTAGGTACGTTATATTTATATCCTTAGGAAAATTGACCTGATCTCATATTGCATAATGCCTTGGTATTAAATATTAATTAACCTGTGCCTTGGTAAAAGTGAATTGTCTATAAATGTTGACCACAGACTTATAAAATCATAAACACACATCTGAATTGACAGCAGCCTTGTCCTATATCGGCTTCGAGAGCGGGAGCCGCGTCCCAGACCGGAAATTGCCTAATCCGGCAAGAGCGACGCAAATAGGTTTGCATAATGCATTTACAAGAGATAGTTCTGTAATCTGTAAAATAAAATCAAGTAAAATCTGCATCAATAATTGTTACAATCTCAATAGTTGTGTTTGGCTGAATTTTCGGTATCCTATCTGCGAAAATGAATTTTCGCCAATAGCAGAGGAGCCATAATTAAGTACTTATTCGGTTTTAATTACTACAGTAGACATAATAGACAGTACTAGCCCGGAGTTAGGAAGTTGGTGGTGTCTGACCCCCGTGCCTCGGAGAGCACGTAAAGCCGTCGGTCCCGGTTATTATCACTAACATGGTAATAGCCGTTAAAGCCCGCCGACCCGCATTGGAGCAGCGTGGTGAGTCTAGTGGAGTGTCTGTAGAGTGGAGTGGAGGCCTGTGCCCAGCAGTGGGACGTTAATGGGCTGTAGTGGTGGTGGTGATGGTACCGGAAGAGTGTAACCGATTACAAAAAATCCCTGTTTACAACTGCGCTTGGCGTTGGGAACTTAGCGGTGAAGGAGCTATGTTAGTGTATCATATAGGTAGGATATAATATATGTCACCGGAAGATTATGAAAACCGTCAGATTGCAATCTAACTCTTTTTATCTCGATAGATTGTAAACTGTCGACAGATTATAAACCGTTCAATGTTCTGAGTGTCAATTTTTGAAATATTGTATTTACGTTATGGTACGGTATATATTACGTTTTCTTGACTCTTTCTTGTAGGTTAGGTTAGGGTCGACATAAAAGTTCAGGTAGTGTTAGGTTCTGTCGGGTTAATATACCTAACAGATTACAATCTGCCAAAAATAATGCGTTAAATTGTAAGCAGTTGTTACGGTTCACAAACTTTCGACAGTTTACAATCTATCGAGATAAAAAGCGTTAGATTAAAATTTAACCGTTTTTACAAATTATGGTGACATAATTATATTATACATTCCAGACTGACCACCGTATACATAAATTGTATGTATAGCGGCGGATCAGCCTGGAATAAGTATACATACCAAGTATAAACGAAGCTAAAGATTTATTTAATGGGTATGGCCCTAATGTTGAGGACTTGTTATTTTTTACAGTTTGAGTGAATTTCCATTTCAGGTTTCTGACAAAAGAATCGTAAGTACAATATGATCCAGCGCGGACGTAGGAAGGTACATATATTATATTATCTGTATCATTACCATGTTAATTCACCTTAGTTTTTTTTTGCGACTTTACATATTGTTAAAATTGCAATTTTTATTATTTTCGACTTTCATTGTATTGATTGACGTATGGAACACACTCACTGTCTCATCGACACCCAGCCCTAACTCTTAGGACCTAGAAATCTGACCGTGAGCCCTTGGGATGGATTTTTCGAACCCACAGGAGCGGAGCCGCGAGCGGTCGTACTGCGGATGATGCCCAAGACTTGGTTGGTGTGAATTTAGATAATTTTTTCAAAACTCAATACCGAAACGATACGATGCGCGAAAAGGTGATTAATTAGCTTAAACATGTTACGGTTAAGCTAAAGTGAGAAAAACTTGAGGGCGAATTCGCCCCCTCTGGACAAGGTCAGGGTGGCCACTGGCCAGCACTCTCCGAACGTCTGTAACTAATATTTGTATATTTATATTTATTTTTCGCTTAGACTTATAAAAAGCGCTTACGAAAGTCAGATTGGTATAGTACCTACAATACAACATTGATAAAAATTTACATTAATATGACATAAAAATTAATAAGTTACCCAAGTACCTAGTCATACATTATTTAATGTTAATACTTAGTAGCTTCATCATTGATGTAGAATTTTACTCATTCTATTTCCATGAGCTTCATAATAAAAATGTCAAAATTATTATATTAGAAGTTTTAAAAAAAATGTTATGTGGACAAAAGCCATAACACAAACTCAGGAAAAGTATTTGATATCTGTTCTGTGCGACTAAACGTTCAAAACGCGACAGCAAGACGTCTCAACCGTAATAAAAATTCAACGAATCCTTCAGCAGTCCAAAAGATAAATAAAACTCATTTCCTCACCGTCAAGGAAAACTTAAATAAATATCAAGAAGATTAAAATAATTATTACTCCAAAGAGAATACAATCGTAAAGATAACACGTATCGCAGGAGGCAATTGTCAACCAAAATCCATACTATCCATACTAATATTATAAATGCGAAAGTGTGTCTGTCTGTCTGTCTGTCTGCTACGCTTTTACGACCCATCCTTTCAACCGATTTCGATGAAATTTTGTATAGAGGTAGATTGTATCCCGGACCAGGACATAGGCTATTTTGTATCCCGGAAAATTAAAGAGTTCTCGCGGGAATCAAAAAACATCAATCCACGCGGACAAACGGTCGCGGGCATCATCTAGTGATAACTATCGAGTAGATTAAAGTAGATTATACACCAAGGGGATAAAGCACTGTTTTATGTCACGGGCGCTACATTGAATCCTGAACGTAACGAAGGACTCCAAACGTAACTCCCGAGCGCAGCGAGGGTGTTATAAGTTCACTCAATCTTAATTCCCGAGCAAAGAGTCCTGGGTGCAGTGAGGGATTCAAGCGTCCAAGAAAAAAACAGTTTTATCCCGGTGGTGTATACTCTACTTTTCTCACTTGATGCGAGACAATAAAAAACCAGGCTTAGTAGATAGTGTTTATTACAGCAAATTAAAAGTGCAAATTGATATTGGAGACATTAGTCCAATTATGGAAAGATGATAACGTTATATTTTTATTTGGTACGTTTATCGAGGTTGAGCTAGTGTTTATTTGAGTTGTGATAGTATCTTCTAAAGGTACTACTAGCTACGGCTATAGCAATTTCTTTCAGCTGGCGTGGCCTACTCGATTTGACAAACAAACGAAGTTCGTCTCAGTGCGAATCTAGTGGGCCACGGCTTCGGTTTTAGAAATCGAGTTGGCCGCGCCCGCTGAGAACACATTTTGTTTAGCGAAATCAGACTTTATGTACATAGCAATAAGAATTATGAAAGTGAAAATCACATTATTGACCAGCTGATTATAATGAAATTCAATAGAACCTGGCTAAAGCCAAGAGATATAATGTCTTGCTTTCGGTAAGGTTTACATGACATATAATTCGGCATTGTCGAGCATGTGGTGTGAAAAAATAATTATTGCTCCAAAGAGTGTAGAAGTGTAAAGATTAAATACCTAGCACATGTCGCAGGAGGCAATTGTAAACGAAAATAAGGAAAAAAGTTGTATTACCTAGAACCTTAGTTATGTTATTAGTGATTAAACTCAATAAAACATAATCTACACCTGCTCTCTCTCTCTCTCCTCTACTCCATTATTTACAATTCACAAACTCCCTCGTACTTAAAGCAGCGCTTTTCCTATGCCTTGGCTGGATATTTTATGTGTGCAATAAAGATATCTAAATAAATGAATCAAAATATTGAAAGAAAAAGGTTATATCAAAAAAGCAATACCGAGAATATTTTTAATCTTTCAGGTTGGTTACGCACAGAGCAAATTTGGATGATGCAACACTGTATACTATTGATAGCGGCAGCTCAATAAATTGCTACATTATAGGATTCCATGGTATAATAAGGGCCTTGCACTCACTATACTCGAATGGTTTGCCAATAACAACCATCCGCGTCTTTCGTAGCAATCCCGTAACACATTTCGATCTTCTTCATTATTATTATAAGCGAGCCGATGCCCGCGACTTTGTCCGCGTGAATTGAGGTTTTTTTCGTTCCCGCGGTTTTTTTTAGTTTTCGGGGATAAAAAGTAGCCTTTGTGTTATTCGAGACTATAATCTGTCTCTGTGTTTCATCCGGATTCGTTCAGCCGTACTGGCGCGATTGAGTAACGAACAGCGATCCATCCAAACTTTCGCATATAGGTATAATAGATTTATATAAATTTACCTTGACTGACAGACAGACGAAGCACAGACTTAAGTCTTAACCAGCGGTCCTAGATATTAGGGAGGAAATGAAAGGCTTATGAGAAATGAGTAATTTATCACTGTTTGTACCCACTCATCTCTGAAACCCCTAATTAGTTAATTCACGCGGATGAATTCAAAGAATAAGGTAGGCAATCTATACTAATATTATAAATGCGAAAATTTGGATGGATTTATGGATGGATATTTGGATACATCCAAATATCCATCCATAAATCCATCCAAATTATGGATGTATGGATGGATGGATGTTTGTTAGTCAATCACGCCGGAACAGCTGAACGGATCTGGTTGATATTTGGCACAGAGATAGATTATAGTCTGGAATAATATATAGGCTACTTTTTATCCCGGAAAATTAAAGAGTTCTCGCGGGAACAGAAAAACCTCAATACAAGCGGACGAAGTCGCGGGAATTAGTTAAATCATGAATGTTTGAATTAGTAAGGAAATAGTCGAACGTCATCATTTTTATCGTTCAAAGTTTCAATGTATAATTTCGCAAATTTACGTCATTGTACAAATACCGGCGCATGGCCACCGTGTGTCAATACCTTTAAAAAGCTATAGGCATTTAAGGCATTTAAGAGCAAGGATGTAACCAGTTCAGGTTGGCGCAGTTTTTTTGCTAGTAAGGGTCAATGTACTCAATGCTTCGATTGCGGGCAGCTGTAACGTCCAAGTTCAATATAAATTTATGTCCAATATATAAATTTAAAATTAAACTTATAGTAGTATTAAGTATTCTGTGCTTATACTATAGAGTACTTTATAACAGGTGCTATATTGACCTTATGATCAAACTACCGCAAGTAGGTACCAACGCCTGTTTAAATTTTCAAGATTAAGGTTGCACTAAGCGTGCGCTTCTCGGTACAAGCTTATAGCTCAGATTATTATTCTGTTTATAATCTAAATAATAACGAAAAGGTGACTAGACTGACTATTAATGTATCTAAATATGTAGATAAAAAGAAAAGGTGACTGACTGATCTATCAACGCACAGCTCAAACCACTGGACGGATCTCGTTGGGCAGCTTTTATGACGTAGGCGAGTGCTAAGAAAGGATTTTTGAAAATCCAACCCCAATAAGAGAGTATTATTACTAATAATACTATTGTATCTGTGCATGGGGTGGGGCTGGAAAAACGTTCTTGCTTCAGTTAGAACGAGCGCACAGAACCTTACTCAAAACTATTTTTAAAAAACCATTTAGATACCCTACTGACCAATTATACAAAGAATGCAGTCTGCTCAACGTTCGTCAACATTACTTAGTTTCAATAATTTTACGCTTTCACTCAAAATTTGATCACTGCACTTTAAATAACAACAAAAGAGTAGTAAAATTTCCATTATCAGTTGCTAACACAAGTTTTGCCCAATCGCAATTTCAATTCAGCTCATCATATGCATATAATGTATTCAGTAGGGCTAACAGTGGTATTTATTTGAATAAAATTAATAAATTTAACCTGGCTAAATCTATTAGAAGTTGGCTAGCACCTAAGGGCTACGATGCAACTGAAAATATTCTAAAAATAAAAAAATAGCATTGCGCGCTCTTACACATGCACTAACGCACACACACACACACACACACACACACAGGCACACACACACACACACACACACACACACACACACACACACACACACACACACACACACACGCACGCAGACACGCTCAGTTTTCGTAATAAGTAATTAGTTTTTAAATATATTTTTCACATGTTTCACTGGGAGGAACTACCCTCTACAATACAGGTTATCCTAGCGTAGAGGGTAGGGACCGATATTTAATTAAGACACTTGTTTATGGAAAATAAATATTATTCTTATTCTTATTCTTATTAGCACCTGCAAAATCGAGTGATTACTGATGTGTTCACACGGATTAATTTTTATACTATTTTCACGGTATAATAAAAGCAAATCGGAAAAAACCCGAAACTAAACACTCGTATAAATACTTTAAAATTGAAAAATTATGCCGTGAAAATGAAAAGAGTCTACCTAGAACTAGTTAAATAAAAAAATATCAAGTCTCTAAGTGCAACCATATAACCATTATATAATATGATACACTAGGAAAATCCCCTTAAAACTTGTAAATTCATTACAGCACCATGTATGTAACAATGTTTTGTATAAGAATAGGGAACGCCCTATATCGGTGAGTGATTCACCGATATATGGCAGTGTGGAAACCACATGATTATAAAGTAGGTTTAACATATTTTTGTGATTCATCAATTTAGTAACAAAATAGTTACCTTACGGATCGAACACATCCTGCTTTTTGTAGTCGATTAATAATAATTCAAGATTATTTAAGTAAAATCAAATATACATGATTACCTGAAAAAATCGAACTTTTCAATCGTTCATTGCAGTATTTCTCAAATTAGAATTAGTGGAAGTGCCGTTGTATTGTGTGCATAATGCAGATTACAAATGTTCTTTATTTCTTTTCTTTTTCAAATATATTTTCCAATTTTATATTCATTAGGATGAAATGGCGACAGGTCTCAGGTGTTATATGCGACCCACGAATGCCCCTTAAACTAAAAGGGAAAATATATAAGACAGTCGTTAGACCTGTAGCATTATATGGTTCAGAATGTTGGGCGGTGAAAGGGACGGATGAAAGAAAAGTACATGCGACCGAAATGCGAATGTTGAGAAGGATGTGTCGTGTGACTAGAATGGATAAGATTAGGAATGAATATATAAGGGGAAGTCTGAAAGTAGCGCCAGTGACAGAAAAGATGAGGAGTAATAGGTTAGCATGGTATGGGCATGTAATGCGGAGGGAAGAAAGGCATATTACGAGAAGAATGATAGATATGCATGTGGAAGGAAAAAAGAGTAGAGGGAGACCAAAGAAAAGATGGATGGATTGTGTGAAAGAGGATATGAGTATAAAAGGGGTGAATGAGAGGTTGTCGGATAACAGAAGAGAATGGAAGGAGAAAACATGTTGTGCCGACCCCACATAGCGTGGGAAAAGGAGAAGAAGAAGAAGAAGAAGGAAATATAACAATTTCTACTATGTAATAGTTAGTCTTCTGTGCCTACTACACACTAATACTATGTTCCTAGGATCCTCACCTAAGTACCTACACTACATAATGTACTACCAATTACATATTTAATTAAACCATAGAAAAAAATATCCTGAAAACAATAGCCTATATGCAAATCGATATTATACTTGCTTGTAAAATATTTAATGGTAATTCCACGTTTTACTTTAATTAAACGAGGTATTTGCGTTGCGCACTACAAATACGAGTATATCTATCAACAAACTAATAGTTAAAATACATATCATAAACAGTGAAACGTGTGCAAACTATTTAATATGTAACGTTATCCCTACTATTGCAGACTGCAGTGCAAAAAGATACACAGCTGATTAATAACGACGCAGTATTTATGCGATACCATATTAATGATTACCTATATGGCGAGATACCGCCGTAAATTAATCAACATGTTGACGAATACCAAAATGTTTTCTAAAAGCAGCGTTTGGGTAACGTAAAAATCTATCAGGGGCCAAGTGCCAACGCTAAAAGCAATAGTCAGTTTGATGTCACGTACCTTGACGTTCCTAAAATAGGGATTATAATTCTTAAGCACGAAAGTCAACAATAATGAAACAATATGGCTTAAACACTGACAACTGGGGCTGATTCTGTAGTGCACAATCTCTAATCTAAACTAAAATTAGAGCGTTACAAATATTGCTAACCCTTCCATAATACTTCCTACGGAAAGGGACAGAACTAGATTTAAAGCCGCCATTTTAGTTTAGAGATTGTGTTATACAGAATCAGCCCCAGTATGGCCCCAGGTGCATATCTAAATTTGTATACATAAATAACTATAAATATACCAGAGGGCAGTCACAGTATTAAATATAAGACACAACGCAGAATGGTTAAATACTGCGTAGTATATAAGTGATAAATATTCAAATTAATCACCCTAAGCGCGAGAGTCCACTGTAAAATTTAAAGATCGTTTTACCATTAATCGAAATATACAAATATGTAGTTTTTTTTTCGTTTTTTTTTGAATACCTAATCAACCGATCTCCGAAAATGGCCGATGTTACGGGCAAAGATATAACATCTCGCTAAGGACAACCCAGGTAAGAAAGTCCAGGTCCAGCCACAAACTAAATGGGGGGAAGTGCAAGAAAAACATGGCATGGCGTGTAATAGCGTTGTGTGACGTGTGGTGATCTTTTTGATGGTCGTCTCAAACACTGTACGTATGTATAGCTAAACTGTATAACTATCAATACTTACTTCTAGTATGATACAGCTTCCATGTTCCGTCCTTCGATATAGTGGCAATGTGCGAGGTGTCTACTGCAAAAGCGACGTCATACACACCGGACGTATGCCCCGTCAGTTCGTACGCTTTTGAAACATGCTTGTACTCGCCGGTTTTTGAGAAACATACTTCCATGACCTTCACGTCTGGTGCAAAACCTGTGGCTACTACGAACCGGCCACACGGCGATATTTTAGCCGTGTAGGTGCTCATGAGGTAGGTCTCTAGCCGTTGCAACTGCTGGCCTTTCAGGTCCCATATTATCATTTCACTGTCATTTGAACATGACATCATGAATTTGCCGTTGCTAGCGATCCCGAAACCAACAACGTCTTCTTTGTGAACCTGTAACAGATTATAAAAGCTGTATCTACGATTCATCTAATCATCTGCATTATCTTAGATAAGGACGTAAAGAGGTCGATGCCCAGCTATACTTTAGAATTTATTCATAAAGTTTCCGATGACAAATGAAGAATGAAATAGGATTTTTGACAAGTGAATTTATAGGTATCACCGTGAGCCACTGGTTCGGAATAATTGTTCTAAGATGAAATTTGGCGAAGACTGCTTTCAAAATTTCGTTAGTTTAGCCACTTCGACGTATGAAGTATGAACTATGAATACAGTCTAACTTTAAATATGTCAGCTTTTGCATTGTTAAATCCAAGTCCACTCTTTGTTGGAAACTGTGGAAACTTCAATTTTCCAGGACAAAATCGATTCGTCACTGTCAAAATGAAACAGACAGATACACACACATTAGCATAAACAATATTGATATGTAATTTTCACATGCGCTGAATGTAATCTGAATAATGTTTGACGTCTTCTGGTTTTTCTATGGAGTACAGTATTAAAAAAAAACGTAACGTTGTTCAATTCACATACTTAGTTCTTTCTTGGTTACTCATTAGGTGCCTACCTTAATGACATGATATTATTTCCACAAGAATATTAAATAAGTACATTCAACTTGTGAATAGTAAAATAAAAATTAATTGATGTACTAATACGTGAGACGCGTGACCGTCTAATATTATTCAGTCACTTACGCAATTAACGATAGTAATATCAAAACAATAGAACAACAAAAACAGTAGTAATTATGTCTAGAAATCAAAACATTGCGCAATATCTAAATTAAGTAAAATGCACGTCATCACAGAAACAAATCAAAGTAAACAAACGTCGCGGTGACGTCTCAATCTCGCCACAGATTAGTCGAGATCTGGGGCTATTGCACTTGAGAAAAACAAAATACTTTAGCGGATCAACGGCCAAGGTGCCGAAGAATATTAGGTATATTCTTAGCCCCAGAGACGACCAAATAGCAGTAGCACATGGTAAAACATCTTTTAATAGATTTACGGCCGATTCGATTACTGAATCGTATAAAGAACAATAAAAAAAAAATCAATCAAATAATTACTGTTTTTGTCATGTCACTGTTTTTGTAAAGTTGTTTTGTGCAAAAAGTTGAAAAAATAGAGACTACCAATAGACGCTATTAAGCATGCAGAAATTTTTCTCTATTCGGCTTTCAGTATTTCCAACAAAACTATTAAAATACCAAATAAAATATATAAAAATACCATCAAAATTTTGCAAACATCATAGCTAAAAAACTGGTTATCATTAGCATAAATCTAAGTAACCTACATAGGAAGGTACAGCTTTCGTAATTACACGATGGTACAGTTAATATTCTAGTTTTTTATTTTTAAGTCGTTACAGTAGTTAAGGTGATGTTACACAATAGAACTTATACGTATCAATTGTTTCATTATGAAGATTGAAGAGACAAGACACTATGTACGGCTGTCAAATAAAGTTATAAATGGTTAATAAAATTGGTATTTCACGCTGGTGAGATTTTGTTAACTTAAAAATTCGATCGGGATTTTAACAGTCGTCTCTTATACTAAATGTCCCATTGGATGGAACTACAAGGACAATAGGTAAATGAGCCCAATAAATTCAAATCTGCTATCATATTATAATAATGCGAAAATGTATTTGTTTGGCCTTCGATCATGCCGCGAAAGAGCAACGGATCGACGTGATTTTTTGAATGGTTATAGTTGAGGACCTAGAGAATGACATAGGCTAGGCCTGAAAAATTAAGGACTTTCCGTGAGAATAAAAAAAAAACTTCCATGCGGACGAAGTCGCGGTAATTGTTAAATATTGTATTTTACATAATGACAGGACTTTTTTCTTGACTTGTTTTTTTACTGTGATTTAATAAACACAACATGGTGCATGATGTTTTATGTAGGCACGCTCTCGAGGAAATATTATGACCGTCGAACCTTCCTGTAGCTAAAAATATATAGTCGAGGCTGCGCGTGCGACGATCCGAGTATATACGAGTATCAACACAATACAAGGTACGGTAGGTACCGCCATTGTTCCCGAGGAAGGTCGTGCGGCTGATAACAAGTAGAATGGCCGCCTGACGGCTTGTCGGCTTGACGACTCTCTTCACTCCAAAAATTAGCCACGGGGTGAACAATATGACTAAATCTTGCAACGCGACATTTTATTCGGTCTTGAAAGCTCCAAGCTAAGCTCCAGATGGAAAATGTTACTTCTTCAGACACGATGAGTGTGGGAGTGGAGGAGACGTGGAAGGATGCACTAGTCCAATCGAGTCCAGGCGCAGGCGCAGCAATTGAAGATGAACACTCAAATGAAATCTAAATCCATACTAATATTATAAATGCGAAAGTGTGTCTGCCTGTCTGTCTGCTACGCTTTCACGGCCCAACCGTTCAACCGATTTTGATGAAATTTGGTACAGGGGTGGGTAGTATCCCGGAAAATTAAAGGGTTCCCGCAGGAATCAAAAATACTTAATTCACGCGGACGAAGTCGCGGGCATCATCGAGTATATATATAAGGAAAAGGTGACTGACTGACTTATCTACCAACTATCACAGCTCAAATCGCTGGACAGATCGGGCTGAAATTTGGCGTGCAGATAACCGATTTTGACGTAGGCATCCACTAAGAAAGGAACTATAAAAATTCAACTCCTAAGGGAGTTAAATAGGGGTTTGAAATTTGTGTAGTCAATGCGCTTAAAGTCACGGGCACGGGCTAGTCTACATATTATAAAGAAAACGTTCTGAAAGAGTCAGCAAGTGAGCGGCACTTGCTGACTTGGACGAATAAATCATTATTCGTCAAAGCTCACTGACTATAAGCTGGCTCATCAAAGCCCAGCCCAAACTCTTGGACCCAGAAGGCTGAAAGGAGACGGTTCAGATTTGTATGGGGCGTAGGCCAAGTCTTGTACAAGCAGAGAAATGAAGGAAAATAAAATACTAGACCAGATTTTATTGGTCAAATCTACGAATTCGTCGTAATTTCAGTGGTAAAATTAGTAAGGTACTCTCTCCATATATCTAATAGAGTTCATAAAATAAATGGAGCGTACCTACTTGTTAAAATTGTATTCCAGGGTACAAATTGTATGTTTTATGTCATTTGTATTAATTATGTTGTTAAAAACTGCAGTTTAAATATACTGATAACTGATATAGAACACGAGAACTTATATTATCGCCGCAGGAAGGAACTCCTTTGTGTTCGAGTGTTTGCAGATCTTCGAAATGTATTCCGAAGACCTTGCAGATGTTTTATTGTCTCGTTTCAAAGATTCTGTCTGCGGCTGATAAATTTTTCATTGGCTTGGCAATAATAATATATACCTAATGATGATTAAACTTAATTTGAGTTCATCGTCCAATTTACTTTAGAATAATGATACACTTGAGTGCACAGAATAGTACCTATGTTTTAGGTTTATTTTCATGAAGATCATAGAAGAAAATGGTATTTTTGTTATATTACATTGTAAGTGATGATGCATATTTGTGATTATACGCCTACGGCAAATATAATATTAAGAAATATCTTCCATCTATCTCGAAATTTTAATAATTTATCTAGTTCAAAATAAATTGAAAATCTAGCATTAACCATAAGGCTAGACAGTTGTTTGTATGTGTGGTTATTTCTAATCAGAAGAAGCGCAGAGAGAATATTATCTAGTTCCAGCAGATACGGGTATTAACGGCTAGACAGACATAAAAAGTTGATAAGTTTTATGTAAATAAATTAGTGCGTACAATTACAACGATAACCACCTATCGTATTTATTAACTAGCTGATGCCCGCGACTTCGTCCGTGTGGATTGAGGTTTTTGGGTTCCCGCGGGATCTCTTCAATTTTCCAGGATAAAAAGTAGCCTATGTGTTATTCCAGACTATAATCTATCTCTGTGCCAAACTTCATCCAGATCCGTTCAGCCGTTCTTCCGTGATTGAGTAACGAACATGCATTTGAGGTTTTTTGGTACCCGCGGGAACTCTTTTATTTTTCGGGATAAAAGTAGCCTATGTGTTATTCCAGACTATAATCTATCTCTGTGCCAAATTTCATCCAGATGCGTTCAGCCGTTCTTGCGTGAAAGAGAAACAAACATCCATACTTCCATATATACAAACTTTCGCGTTTATAATATTAGTAAGGATGTTAATATTTAGGCTGTTACCATACAAAGCGTATCAGATACAACACTAGGTCGGCTGTATAGCAATAAAACACACTTTAGGCCGTGCAAAAATAGCTCTACACTTGTCATTTATGGCTTAGCAATTAAGGGTGATTGTTTAGTTATCATCACCTATTATTATATCTCTGATATCTATATTTAGATTACATGTTGCTTTGTTTTGTTTGAAACTAATACGTTAATCACGGCACTGAATTGGTTTACATGCCGTGACCTGAATCACTGATTGTATCTAATAGATGTCAGTATTAGCAATTACATCAGTATCATACATAGAAATAGATATTAATTGAAAAGTATGATCTGTCTGGCCGACTGTATGAACTATCTGTTTAACCGATTTTGACGATATTTTAATTCGCAAAAATTTTGATTGCGAATTAAAAATTGAATTCTTTCAATCGCAATAGTGTTGTGATATTTATATAATTATGTATATATTTCACGTCTATTGTAGCATAAGTTGTTATTGAAAAATGCAAATGTGAAATAGAGACGGACATGGTCGCATCATAAGGGTTAGTTTTAAACATTTTGCTACAAACCCCTAAAAACACGATGCTGTCAATATAGTTTATATGATAACAGTAACGTTCCTATTGCAAATCAAGTAAAAAACGTTGTACCTACCCTCAGTTCTAGCCGCTCAGAGGTTTAGCAAAAACGCCTTTATCAAGATAGCTGCTGACGCATAGCAACCAATAAAAAATCGTGCAAAAAAATTGAGAACAATGGTTCAATCGCTGTTGCTAACCAGTTGGGACCTGCTTTTGGACTAGGTATTTACTTTTGTAATTCCTTTTTCAGCAGGTAGCGATTAAAGATGGAAACATAGGTACCTATACTTATTGCTTAAGTCAGGCGAAGCTGACTTGAACGAATAAGGTACTATTATTTCAAATGGACTTAATAACCACCTTAAAACGCTCCTACGTCTACCTGAAATATAATATAATTTAGAGATCAATGCTATTATTCACCTAACACAAAAATAAAAAGACTTTACTGTAGTTTTATAATGTTCTCTCTCTCTCTGCGTCGTATTCCTCATTACTGAGGGTCGTGACCCCATTCCATTAATCACATAATGGTAGGAGTTTTCTTGGGATTATAATGCGGTGGGTTCCCTTGTCCTTCCGCAAACGACTCGACTAAGAGTATTAATTTAAACTCTTAGGTTTGTTACGATTATTATCAGATATTACTGATAATAACCGGGACCGACTGCCGACGGAAGGCACAAGGCCAAGGAAACAAAAAGGCCAAATTTTATACTCCGAATTCGGTCACCCATCCAGTTACCGACTTGGGTATACGTTGCTTAACAATTGCAATCTACTTATATGCGTTGTCACAGCTAGGCCATTCTTCTCTCAAGTAAGTTTTTATGTTAAATGGTAGCAATATAATATTCAATTCGGCGTAAGTATCTTTCTGCGTAAGTATTTTTATGGCCAGGTAGTAATGAAACGACAAACATATCACTATTCACTACAATAGCCAGTGAAGTGATACAAATAGCACGTAGTTAGCGACCATCTCTATTCTCTACTCATAATTCCTAAACAATAACGTTTCATATTATGCAATTCAATTTGACACGTAATACATCAATATTGAGTTTAATCTACTGTTATTTCTTATATACCATTGTGTTGGAATTAGGGCATGCAGCCGACACTGCTTCTGATTACCGGGAATTTTTGGACCGATACTGGCATGGAAGCGGGAATTCCATTGTTGTAATTAATGGTAGCAATATAATATTGATTTCGGCGTAAGTATCTTTCTGCGTAAGTATTTTTATGGCCAGGTAGTAATGAAACGACAAACATATCACTATTCACTACAATAGCCAGTGAAGTGATACAAATAGCACGTAGTTAGCGACCATCTCTATTCTCTACTCATATACAATAACGTTTCATATGCAATTCAATTTGACACGAAATACATAAATATCGAGTTTAATCTACTGTTATTTCTTATATACCATTGTGTTGGAAACGAAAAAAAAGTCATTAGCGTGGTTTTGCTCAAACAATCATGGGAAACGTTGCGTTCGAGACAATCTTGAAAGTAGCGTATCTACTGTTAGCGAAATCATGAAAACAATCATTTTTATATATTTTCACACATCAAATCATTAGGCGTTTTATTATATCGCTCTTTTTCTGAGTCAGTCATGCGTAGCAGCGTAAGAAAATCGCCTAGTTAAAATAAAGAAAACAAGATATCTTGCCTAGTGCCTACCTACCTACTGCTATTATTAATCCATACTTATATTTCAAATCTGTATTTGATACAATAATAATATCCATACTAATTCCATATTCTACTAATATTATAAATGCGAAAGTGTGTCTGTCTGTCTGTCTGCTACGCTTTCACGGCCCAACTGTTCAACCGATTTTGATGAAATTTGGTACAGGAAAAGGTTATAACCCAAGGAAGGGTTATGACCTTTACATAAAGGACATAGGCTACTTTTTATTCCGGAAAATTAAGGAGTTCCCGCGGGAATCGAAAAAACTTAGCCCACGCGGGCATCAAAAATCTCATAATCTGTTAATAAATGTTTTCTCGGAGAACAAGAAGTTTTTAATTTTTAGTAAACGTATACTTAATTACATAATATTATTTCATAATATTGTACGTACTAGCGACTCGACCTGTTTTTGTTCACCACGAATGGAATTCCTGAAAATCCTGTCTACGGTATAGGTAAATCCTTCATATAAAACCTCAAGTCTATGAGCCTCTACATTTTATTGAGCTCTAAGTACATCGTTATAAACAGGCTTTCTAAAAATCCAGTGAGAGCTCTTGGATTTCCATTGGATCAACAGTCGCCTATGTTTGAGTTGCGAATTGCACTACAATTAGGTATGTCTGTACCGAATTACGCAAAAAACGTAACTGACCATGAGACAGACAAACTAATATCATCAGTCAGCAGTATTACGAATTGTAGGTAATATTAGGAAAAGAAGTGGTATATGCGAATAGAGGATGGAAAATAGCTACACTAGGTAAAGCGAAGTCAAATTATTGTATTATTTTTTAATTTATTTATTTCACAAGTAAAAAGTACATATTTTATGGTTTCTTCGTGCTCGTAAGCGCTTGACGGCTTGTCTGAGCACTGCACATTCCTCCATGCTTATTAACTAAATATGTAGGTGTAAAACGTATCAATTATTATAATAAATATAATCTAATCTAAGGTGTTACTTAAGTATAATATAAGAGATTTAAGCTACAAAATTAGGTTCTTACTTATTATTCCTTATAGGTAATTTAGTTGTGGGTAGTTTTAAAATAAAAGTAAACTAGACTAAGTTTGCGCGGCAATTATTTTAATAATTCCGGTCTGCACTTAGTGTTACAAAAATGACTAACTGTTGGCGCGTGACCACGCGTGTATGAAGCCATTTATAAGAACGGAACAAAACAATTAGCAGCAATAAACGTGGACACGTTGAAGTAGCTGTCCTGTTGCAATCAAACAATTAAATTAACAATTTGAGACTTGTTATATTTTACTACAGGATGATACCGATCGTCCCCGTGAATTAAGGTTATTAATTGATTCCCGCGGGAACTCTAGTTTTCTGAATTAAAATATAACCTATGCCCTTCCTCGGGATAATAGGCTATCTCTGTACCTTTCATCAAAATCGTTTGAAAAGATGGGCTGTGAAAGCGTATAGCAGAGAGACAGTTAGTGTATAGACAGATACACTTTCACATAATTCAATAAATGCAAACGTGTGTTCGTTTGTTCTTCATCCGCCGCAACAGAGCAACGGATCGACCTGATTTTTTGCATGGACATAGTTGAGGACCTGGAGAGTGACATAGGTTAGGCCCGGAAAATTAAGGAATCCACGTGAGAATAAAAAAAAAGAACCCGGAAAATAAAGAAGATCCAGTGGGAATTTAAAAAACTTGGTCCACGCAGACGAAGTCGTGGGCATCAGCTAGTTTATAATACAAAGTATGGATAATGTGTATTATGGCAAAGCAATGTTTACATATTAAAGATTCCCAGAGTCGGCGATAAGACTTACAGGCGAGTAGGTACGCGGGCGTTTATAGAAGTAACAAAATTTGGTGGGCGTAAAATCAATAAGCATTGAGGAACTCACGATAAAAGCTTGACATTTATTAAGCCCCAAATTTTATTTAAATAAAATATCGTCCCCTTTGTATAATATGATAAAGCATTTTGTACTTTGGTACTGTACATTTACAACGCCCAGTTCACAATGCAGTTTACGTTCAAAGAAACGCTAAGTGCGTATTCGTTCAGAAAACGATATTATTAGTAACAATCGGGTTGAAAAGCAAAAACAAATCATGGTTTCAATGCATGTTTTAGTTATGCCTCGACAGCATGGGATTTTCACTAGGTACACAGCCGCTAAGAACACCTTAACAAAATAACCTTAATATACAAGCTTTTATGATGGCGCAAGCATCCCCTCTCTAGTTTGCTTCTTGCATAGAAAAGTATTTATACGTTCATGTAATCAACATATATACATATATCCGTCAACCCAGATCTAGGAAATTATCTTGCTCCTATCCCTGTTCCAATAATTAATACGATATGCATCGAAATAGAGTCTAAAATTCTACATCAATGACGATATGCGAATCGGATTCGGTATACCTACTTACGAGTATATCGATGGTCTCATACGTCAGGGATGTCTCTAGAACAATTATTTATTTGTGAAAGCTTTGCCAAAGTTCAAGAGATCGGTATGGCAAGCGGTGATTGAAGGTCCTTACTAAATGCGACTTGGGCTGTATCCTTCAATTTATTGCGTCAAATTAGATTAAATAAAGGTAATAATCTATTCGGAGGAAATCTCAGATATTAAACTTATCTATATCCCATGTTTTAACATCCTTATTGGTTGGTATACTATGATACAAATAATATATACGATATTTATATATATGTCACCGTAAGATTGTAAAAACCGTTAGATTATAATATAACGTTTTTTATCTCGATAGATTGTAAATTGTCGACAGATTGTGAACCGTAACATACTGCTTACAATTTAACGCGTTATTTTTCGGTAAATTGTTATATATTAGGTATATTAACCCGATAGAACCTAACCTAACCCGGTAGTGCCCTGCGGCCGGGCACTACTAATGAATACCAATGAATATTCATGTCAAACCCTAACCTAACCTATAGTTCGCGCGCAAGTTGAATGCAGAGTACATGTATGGTGACACATTTACTCTGCATTCAACTCGCGCGCGAACTGTACAAGAAAGAGACAAGAAAACGTAAAAACAATAAATATTTCATAAATTAATACTCAGAACATTGAACGGTTCACAATCTTTCTACAGTTTAGTTTAGTTAGATTATAATCTAACGGATTTTACAATCTTACGGTGACATATATATCAAATAAAATTGTTTTCAAGAGGCTAAGTCCTTCAAATCAAATACTAAATAGCACGTACTTAACGTAGATTTTAAATTACATACCGAAAAGAAAATTCCAAAGCTGCAAATGTTCAAATTTTCAAAACTACAATAAAAGGCATATTATGTGAAACGGTGCGTAGACACTAGTAAAACAAACAGCACTATATCCAAAACCCAGCGACGAATCCACACAGCAAAATAAAATAATTTCAGCAATAAATGTCATAACTCATAAAGGCATGGCCAATCAAATAATGGTACATATTGTAATACTAATATAATCAAAACTATAAATGAATGTGCAAAAATTAATTGATAGTTTTAAGATGTCCGACTAATACGGAAAGCCAAAGCCAGCTGAAACTGAATAAAAAATCTCTATCGCAATTACGAGTAGATGAACTTATAGAAGCAAGCAATTTAAGCGCTTTAAAACAAGCAATAATATATTTTCGTTTTAACTGCATGGATGGCCGCCAAAGCCTGTGAAAAATAACCGAATAAATTCGCAAACTTCATTGTTACAAAATATTTAAAAAAAACACACACAATGCTATAAACAATGGCATGAAAACGATTGCGAAATGCTTAAAAGCCAATGTTATTTCTGAAAATACAAGTGATTACGCGCTGAGTGCGAATACAATGCTTTCTTATCTTTCGTCTCGACTCTGAACACAAACATACAGCATACTGATAAAGGATCAAGTTGATGTGAGAAATGGAAATTTATGCGTCGAAGATCTTTTTTCACTTAGCACGTTCCCACTTCCCGGTATTTTGAACGGGACCTTCTTAATATTCTTAACCATATATTTGACTGAGGCAAGTAGGTAGTTTACTGGGACTGTTTGTGACACACACAACGTGCAAAGGAAACTTTTCCTTCTCGGCTTCAAAACATTTTAAGAAACGCCTACACTTCCTTGCACGCCAGGAACTGTTTACGGACTACGGTAGTCATAATAATATAATGAAGAAACGACGTAGTAATTACATTAAGTCTATGGAAACCACGATGCCCCGTTCACTTAGTCTGTTTTTATTCAGGAATGTGAAGTCAGCGGACGAACTTTGTTTTGTAGGTATATTTATATGTATTTATTCTTCGATTTAGACTTATAAAAGCGCTACAATTTTTTTTTTAAATTATCAATCAATTCCTTTATTAACCGGCTTCCTTTTCACAATGCAATAATGCTAAATTAGAGCTTTTATATGGCTACCCCGTGTCTGAGCGCCCCAGGGATGTTTGTCGATGCTAGAATAGAGGTAAATTATAACCAATATTTGAGAATCAAGAGCCGAGGATTTGGCGATATAGACTACCTATACATATATAGCGAGAAATTCTTATTGAACGTAGGTGAACGAACGAACTGGAGTTTAACATTTGTGATGGACCTGTGTATTGCTCTACCAAGCAGGTGTCCCAGACAACCTTGAGCATAATCATTTCTTTAAAACTAGACGATGACCACGACTTCGTCTGCCTGAATATGTGGAAATCCTGTAAGCTCTTTCACTGTCCAGGACGAAAAGTACCTATGCTATGTTCTTTTCTGGGTTGCAAACTATATCTGTACCACATACTTAATTATTGGTTCAACAGATGGGCAGTGAAAACGTAGCAGAAAGACAGACAGAAAGACACACTTTGGCATCCATACTAATATTATAAATGCGAAAGTGTGTCTGTCTGTCTGCTACGCTTTCACGGCCCACCGATTTGGATGAAATTTGGTATAGGGGTAGTTTGTATCCCGGGGAAGGACATCGGCAATTTTTTATCGCGGTATATTAAAGAGTTCCGCGGGAAACAAAAAACCTCAATCCACGCGGAAGAAGTCGCGGGCATCATCTAGTATTTAATACATTTAAAACACTATGGCGCTACTTTGCATTGGATAGTTTCCTAGATTATCAGTTACCAAAGATTAATTATCTATAAAGAAAGTCGCTCAGAATACTGACAGAAAACTACTGATATTTATTTTCCGTCTTGTATACGAAGTTTTGCATTCCCGCAGAGCTACCGGCTAAAAATGACAGCTACAGACTACAGTGTAACGATAGCAATCACCTCTGATTGGTTAACACTCTTCCACTATTGGACAAAATCCATTGACGCAGCAAGAATACCATAAATTCAGCCAATCACAACAATTGATACTGTAACAGTGATTGATGCAGAAGTTACGCAGTCGCACTGCTGATGATGGACTGATGGTCGTGTATTCAGATCACGAACAGGTATCCAAAGTCGCCAGTGCGTTGTTATATTGTAGGTATTTATCGATCATTGACTTCGCCATTGGTTTTTACTTTTTGCACATGTTTTGTATCGTTCACAATAATGAAAAATGAAAAAATGAAAATGATTTATTACCATATACAATATTAACAAGTTAGTGGCTGAGGCCTTCTGTTAAGCATAAGAATACCTGTGTCAGAAGGCCTAGCTCTTCCAATTTTAACAATAATTAAATATTGGTACAATTTTGATACAGGTTATAATCATGCAGGCATGCAAGTGAGTGTGTGTGTGTGTGTGTGTGTGTGTGTGTGTGTGTGTGTGTGTGTGTGTGTGTATGTGTGTGTGTGTGAGAGAGAGAGTATATGAGTGTATTGTATGAGTGTGCGTATCCATGTATTCCAGTTAAAGCCACAGTTACACCTACCGAACAATCTGCAGAAGAGCCTCCGTTTCATCAAAAGATAGTGTTTTTAGCCAGTCTTTAAGTGTTCTTTTACAGTCATGAATTTTCTTTGGGTAAATGTTCAGGATTTTGTTAACTTTATTATATAAGTAAGTAGATTTATGTCGGTATTGATACCCAGCATAGGCAGATCTTGCATGGACTAGTTCCACAACAGTATTATTTGTTCTTTTCTTTAAAATAATGGTGTTTGCATGACATCTTGATAAAATATATTTGCTATTCATTGGATGCTTGTTATATTAATTGTTAAATCTACAATAATTGTTTGTCATTAATTCAATAAAATACAAAAACAGTTTAATTAATAAATTAATTATGGTATTATTGAACAATTATTAATAAATGGCAAATTTTTCGTGTACTTAGTAGTCAGTATTGTTGTATTGTATTGTAACATTGAAAATCGAATCTATGTATTATGTGTTATAAAGTCGATGTGCGGTCGCATCGCGATTGACCTAGGCAACTCTCAGAAATGACAGGAGCGCTTGGTCCAAAGGTAAAACTTCGGCTTTTGCCTTTTTTCAGGCCAATCTCGGCGTGCCTAAATTTTCTCTCCAACTTGAACTCTCCATTTTGACAACTCCGAAAAGTAGAATAAACAACTGAAGATACGAATACCAACTGTTCATAAACCTTAATACATATATTGTATGTTAATAAAATGTTCATTATATGCAAAGTGCACTTACCTACGTATTTTTAGAAGTTTACAGTAAAATTAATATTATACATATAATTTTATGCTTTAGTTTATCTTTCAAAAAATCTAAAATATATATCTAAGTACCATGAATGTCGTCGCAGCTTTTGAATAATTTAAAACGATTTTATAAATTATAATTAACTTACCTATTGTATACTATTCAGTAGGTACGAATGAATAAGTACCCGAAGGAGTGCAAATTACTTTGAATGAAGCGTGAACATGACTAATTAGGTACCTATTTGCAGGTTCATCAGCCGCTACAAGTTCAACCACCGACCTCCCGAGGACGATACCGTCTCCATTCCACGAATACTACTTTATCTTAGAGATGGACGTAATAAAAACTAAGTAGAGATAATGTTTCAACAAAAATCCGACTTCAATAAAATACTAATCGGTATTATAACATAATAATATTATCTGGCTTTATTATTTTATTTTTATCTTTCCAAACCTTTTGTCGTTTCTTGTTATTTTTTTAGTGCAAACATTGATGCAGTTAAATAGGATACTGCCTACTAGTTTAATAATTACCTACTTAACTGTAAAGTCCAAGACTATTCAACTTGTCAGTATGACACTATATCGTCCATAGACATAGGATTTTTTCGCTACGCTCATATCGTCTATATCCGATATATATATGTATAGTGTCATACTGACAAGTATTAGGACTCTATGTAGGTGTACTACTCCATGACTGCGTTGTAATCGCCAAAAATTAAACAATATTCACGTTAATTGTCGAAACAAAGTTAAAGGGTAAACGAAGGGATATCTACCTGTTCTACAAAAATAATATGATGTCTTGAACTTTATACGTTGTGACTTGTAAGCTGCGCGACCTCTAGTATTTTAGCAAAAATTCGTAAAAAGTAAATACCCACCAACATAGTTAAACAATTCGTTACGTACTTTTTATACCTTCAGCAGACCTCAGTAATAATTTCCGCATACGTGTCGACTACGGGTACGGCCAACAGAAAAAATAAAGGTTGCAGAGTTAGGTAGACGTTGCGGCGAGTGATTTTTAGCAAGTGGCGGGCGATCTATAACTTTTTTTGCAATTTATTTTGTACCAAAAAGTGTATAAAGATATATGAAGTAAAACGGAAAAGTTTGGAAACAGTGTCCGCTTCTACAATAAGCTCCCAGAAGACATGTTGAAGATGTCTCTGAATAAGTTCAAAGTTAATGTAAAACGTAAACTCATTGGAAAATCTTATTACCATGTAAAGGACTACTTAAACGACAAGGAAGCCTGGCAATAATTTGCTCTAATGTCTCTGATAGTTCCTTAGTTAAGATGATTTGTGAGATGGTGATAATAAAAAAATAAAAAAAACCCGGCTGAGTTTGTTGTGGGCTCTTCTCAGACCAGGGCGCGTTTGGAACCCTCGTAGCTTTAGTTTTAAGATACCGTTACCCATCATCACCATCATGCTTTTAAAGTAAGTAATTATTAGACGACAATAAGTGTACCTACTGTGTACCTACCTATATTTAATAAATGACTTGAATCTTGAATCTTGAAATGACTTGACGTAGTGGACCAGAGATCTCTACCAATGACCCTTGGCAGTGTAAGATTGTGAAGGAAGAATAGGTACAACAAGATATGAGACGGAATGAAACGAGATATTATAATATAATAAACTTACACAAATACATACTAATGACATAAATAAATACATACCAACATACATATGACATAATTAGATGATACTTAATGATATAACAGATACATATTATTAATTTATAATTATGATAGAGAAGATAGAAGATGCAATAACGTTGTTTCAGTCTATTTCACACCGTTCGTACGTCATTTCCGCAGCACCAGACATTCATTTCCTCTATCTAAAATATGTAAGACTAGATGATGCTCGCGACTATGTCTGCGTGGATTTAGCTTTTTAATTACCGCGGGAACTCCCTAATTTTCCGGGATAAAAAAAGTAGCCTATGTCCTTCCCCGGGATACAAACTATTCCTATAGCAAATTTCATCTAAATCGGTTGAGCAAATGGGCCGTGAAAGCATAAAAGACAAACAGACAGACAGGCACACTTTTGGATATGGATTTAGAATATAAAGAGTATAAGAAAGTAAGTATACTAAAAGCTTCGAGAATTAAAAAAAAACTGTATGATTGCGATATTCTTTTCCTATGGATTCGATTAGGTAAAACAAAAAAATCGATAGGACATCACTAAAATATTGCAACAATAAAGCGTTAAACCACCTTATCGGGTTGTTATCGAGCGTCAGATTTCACTTTATCAGTTGGCAGAGCGATAGCAACACCCGATTGATAATTGCACTAACAATTGTGGATCTTTCGTAATCCATCGAAGAGAAGCGATTAGGCTTACGACAGACTTCAAGGCTAGACCGGACATGTAACTAGAAAATTTCAATTTAAGACACGATTAAAATTGTAATATATTTTTGAATACCGTAGTCAACCTCGGGAAGCTTCCAGTCCGTCTGTCCATCTGTGTGTTACAGCCACCTCAAAGAGCATAGTACAAGAACTATTCAGTTGAAATTTATTTCAGCAGAAACCTGCTACCTCTACACAGAGGCATATATTATCTATCATTTTGAAGACTAGTTTGTTAGTTTGTTAGTTGACAGAGACGCAACTGAACGCAGTTCATGGGTCCACGAAATAATCCATACAAGACGTTGCCAGAAACCCCATTCGGGCTCAAAAATGTCGATGATAGCTCATTTGTGCTTAACGTAATGAATCCGTGTCTTTGTAAGAACAATGCATAATAATCACATTTATAAAGCTTCCAATGTACCTACTCGAATCTATAATTGGATAGGATATTTATAATCACGTCTTGATGAAAAATTAGCTGTAGACAGGTCTAACCAATAGGCAAAGAAATCTTTAAGGTTATATTGCAGTAGGGTTACAATATCCACAGATCAAAAAGCGGGACATGTAGGTTTTATTTAAGGGTACATAAACAGGAGTGTAAAAAATAACCTACCTGTTCATGAAGTTTGATTAGTCATAGTAAATAACATTCAAGTCATCAAAAAACATATAATTGAACCTAAGGAGCAGCAAATAAATAGGTATTATTTGACTTTTGAGACTTGAATTAGACAACATTTTTTAAATAAACTATTTCTTACATGGCAATCTATAATTCACATAATAATTCACATAATTTGATTTGGCTGAAACACGCCACGACCTATCCTTGTTTAATAAGAACAAGTGCTAAAACAGTTAAGTACATACCTAGTTGGTAACTCTATTTTATAATCACCTTTATTGAACAATACAATAAATCTGTATTGTAATTGGATATCAATCACTATAAATATGAACTTGACATACGAGTATTATTCCGTCACGTTTTCAAAAAATTATGTTGCACTATAATTAATAACTTACCTACTCATATTTAGGTACAGACTAATAAAATAGTACAATGCTTAAACTTAAAGATTACTTGATACAAAGAGGATTAATTGATACAAAAGACTTTTATGTTTTTAAATTTAAAAATAAAGCTCTAAGCGTTACCACATTTTTTGTCCTGATATAACAGGATTTTGTGGTTCTTGGCAGGATTGCGGCCGAATTTTGGAAATTTTAGAATTTTTTGTTTTTCAATAAAATACCGTTTTTATTCCGTTTCGTTGTTTTTCATTCCGATTTTTTTATTGAAAAGTTACAATTAACCTAAACCAACCATAATGTTCTACAGATAATTTCACAAAACATATTATTTATTAAAAAAAGAAAACAATTTAGGTACTGCGTTCGCATGGCGTGAATGATGAGTTTAACTCGTTAATCTTAGGACTTTTCAATTAAAATCAGGTTTTTCTCTGGACTTTACAATTTTACATCTGGTTACCAATTTCTTCAAAAACCTTGGGCCTTGAAAAGGTAACAGACAGACAGACAGACAAACGGACAGATAGGTATACAGGCCGACACGAGACACTTTCGTATATTTAGTGATCCACAACCAACGCCCATGGTATATAATCTGGCTATTTGCCTATATTTTATATCCACGTGTCTTAACACGAATCTATGGGAGAGTTTACACCTTGCCCGCACGTGTGGCATCACGAGCCAACTTCGTAGCCTCGTGGTCGAGGCAACATGTGCCCGAAATTCCCAGAGAGACTTCCATATTGACCAAGAACTTGAAGAGGCATCCTCTCAAGCTTTGCGCTCTGTTGGCTTCGGTTTTCGGAAAGACGCATTACAACATAAAAAATATTTATTGGCAGTCATAGGGACTGCCGATAGATGTGAAAACGAATATTAAAAATAATTAAAAATATTGTCACCGTAAGATTTTAAAATCCGTTAGATTATAATCTAACGGTTTCTATCCCGCGAGATTGTAAACTGTCGAAAGATTGTGAACCGTTCAATGTTCTGAGTATTAATTTATGAAATA
This sequence comes from Erebia aethiops, assembly GCA_923060345.2. NCBI lineage: Eukaryota > Metazoa > Arthropoda > Insecta > Lepidoptera > Nymphalidae > Erebia > Erebia aethiops. The sequence goes on along the minus strand of OV281083.1, from coordinate 8,301,558 downwards.
TTTATTGTATTTACGTTTTCTTGTCTCTTTCTTGTACAGTTCGCGCGCGAAGTGAATGCAGAGTAAATGTAAGTGTCACCATACATTTACTGTGCATTCAACTCGCGCGCGAAGTATTGGTTAGGTTAGGGTTTGACATGAATATGCGGCCGGGCACTTAGGTTCTATCGGGTTAATATACCCAATAGATTACAGTTTACCGAAAAATAATGCGTTAAATTTTAATCAGTATGTTACGGTTCACAATCTATCGACAGTTTACAATCTATCGAAATAAAAAACGTTATATTACAATCTAACGGTTTTTACAATCTTACGGTGACATATATATATATACCTAAACCTTAAAACTAAGGCATTAAAGTTTAATTACGAAAGAAGTTTTCACTTCAATAATTAACCTTTCATTTATTTAAATAAATAAATAGATGTTGCCTGCGACTCCTTCCGCGTGGATTTAGGTTTTGGAAAATCCCGTAGGAACTGTTTAAATTAACCGGGATAAAATGTAGCCTACGCGCTTATCCGCGACGACGTAACATGTGTTAAATTGCGTTAGAATCGGTTGAAAGCGTAGCAGACAGACACCCTTTCGCATTTATAATATTAGTATGGATTTGAATACGTTGGGCACCAAATATTTCAACTGCTTAAAGGTGAGTTCAGATTATAGAAGATTAAAATGCTTATTGGGTTCAGATTATAGAAAATTCATCAAATAATGATGAATCTGTAGGTATCTATTAAATAAACAGATTAATTTGCAATTCAAATCGGACTAATATTCTCAGATCATTTTTCATATTCTCACTTGACCAATTAAGAAAATTATACGAGTAATATACAATATTTGAATAAATAATAACGGTTATTAAAGTATAAAAATATATCGTAGTAAGTTAAAAACTTAAAATGTCGGTATGAAAAACAAAACAAATTGGTTGAACAAACTTTTTTTTTTCTTCGGGGGGAGGAAAAAATCCCTCCGGACTTCTGCCTGTCGGCAGGGCATGTCCGGCTTGCACGGACTAAAACAACCTCCCCCCGTCTTCCAGGTCAGCACGGAACTACTTAGCATTACTTCGTGCTGACCCTCTGTTCTTAATCTGTTTTCTTCTTTTGTTCTTTTTCCTTTTGTTCTCTCCTTTGTTGTCAACGCCTGCGTCAGCCATCGGTCTATCTCTCCGTGTTTTCTATTGTGCCACTTCTTTAGGTCCTTGATTAGCTGTCTCGTCCAGGTACCTTTTCCGACTCCCGACCACTCATTCTCCCACTCTGTAAGGATTTTTTCACGCACTTCCAGCGACGTTAATTCATCACTCGCGAAGAGCGTGGCGCGTTCTTTTACCAGCTTGTGAATGGGTATGAGTCCTGCGATCACGATCATTTTAATGTTTATTATGTGTTTTTTACGCGATTCTTATGCCAATTATGAATCAATTTTGATTATTCTTTTTTTGCTTGATAGATCATACATTAGAGGTGGTCCCATATAAATTTGGTGAAGATCTGATGAATATCATCGGACATGGAGAACGGACCTCCTCAATGGTTTTTTTTTTATTTTTATTTGGGCCATAAAACTGGTAACAATCATGTCTTAACTTATAATTAGGCTTAGGTATAGAATGAGATTGCACCTTCTAGATATGACCACAACATGCAAAATTAAGCTGTCACTATACTAACAGACTAATAACAAACAAAATATAAATAAACATTAATATAGTAGCTTAATAGTAACTGCAGTACGAAAAGTTAAAATACATTGGAAAAGAAGAAAAAAAAAAAAAAATTACTTGAACATATCTTTTAGCTGTTTTTTAAATGAGGTCAAAGAACTAGTAAATATGTCGCAACTATTTCTGTGAGCATTAATAAAATTGCAAATGCGGTAGACAGGCGCATGTTGGCCTGCATTGGTACGACATGATGGCAAATGAAATGGCTTGCGATGTTGCAGGCGACTACGAGACCGAGGCACGGAGAACTTTAGCCAGACATACCATAGGTATTATTTTAATACGTGACCACTAAAAATTGTGAAATAAAAAGAATTCATAAATAAATGAAAACCGACTTCAATAACCACAAACACTAAAAAAATATTTTAATCTAGGTATTAATCACATGCATGATGCAACCTTTCTACCAAATTTCGTCAAAATCTGTTGAAGAAATGGACCTTGAAAATGTAGGTAACAGACCGACAGAATATATGAATAATGTAAGTATATTTATTATAATATATGTAGATATAATATAATTTGTCTCTGCTTCTCTCCGGAGTCCGGAGACGGAAAACACATTGCAGGCCACTATCAAGCTAAACATTTCGCAATGACGAAAAGGGGTCAGTGAAACCTTGAAATCATTTCAAAAGACCTTTCCAATCTACACACAAAAATTTCATACATTTTGGTCAAAACAGTGTTGGCAGACTTACTAAATTCGTTTAGACCGGGACTTGCGGATACGACAATGTTCGTATGTACGGAAAAATAACTTAAGAAAACCTGAAAGAGCCGTTAAACGAATAAATAAGAAACGTACTTTTTTTCCTAAAAGCTATTGATTTACAAATAAATAGTCATGTTCATGACATATCACTTGATTTGATACCAGTTATGCTTCATTAAAATAATTTATCCAAGAAAAAGCGCTGGAATCCTGCTATGTACCCAGCCAGTCACTAGCAAACCAACATTAATAGGCGTTCCGAATTTTACAACTATCATTTACCTAATGGCTACTACTCGTTTGTAAGGGGCATGAAGAACCTTAATAAGGTTCCACACATCCCATCCATCCACCAGCCTGTATTCATCCACTGCTGGACATAGACCTTTTGCACTTCCCGCCACCTTTTTGGTCCAGCAGGCTGGAGGTCGTCCCACACGGCGTTTAGGTTCGAAAGTTTCAAAATGAAACAGATTTTGGAAAAAAACTCAGGATGATCGAACTCTTACACCCGTAATGATGTACTGAGAGAAGATGTCATGCAGAGAAGCATTAGTAGAGTTCATGGGACAAGATATTGTAATATAAGCAAAGAGGAAACCACCCGTAATTTAAACCTACACGGAAAACTTCCTGCGCAATGAAAAATAAATGTTTATGAGAGATTTTCTTCCGAGGCCAACGCTCTAAGCGTGGGTGTCGGTACATTATGACGCCCACTATTTTCGGCGATGCTATTTCTGAAACGCATTTTGTACGATCAATCGATGCCGACTCGGCCAATTGACCGTTAAAATCAGGAAAACTGGTATGTACTGATTATCAAAATCGTTTTTTAATTAATATAACAATTATGACACTATAAATATTGCGCTATTTTCCCGTTATTATTATCTTGCTATCTAAAATACAGTTAATTTCGCATTAAATATTTGGAAATAAAACAAGACGTGTATCGACGGTATATTTTTACATAAAATTTAAATAAAATAGGTAAGGTGTATTCTTAGTTTTAAATTTTTTACTCAGTAGCTAGATTTTCATACTATCGTGTACCGAGTGGAGTCGGTATTTTGAAAAAAAAAGTTATTTTTTGTGCGAAAAGTATCAAACAAAGCCTATTGTTCTCTAAAGTTCCAAATGATATACGTCAAACAGATACCTACTCAGTTTTAAAAGTTTACAATAACTCTTATACTTATACCTATAGTATCGTATATTTTTACTTACGTAATTAAGTGCCTACTACCAAGATATGAGTCAAACATTATTATTCAATAAAGCATAACAGGCCTCCGGTGCAATTAACGTAAATGATTCGAATTTTGATACGAATTATTAATAGAAATCACGTGCAGCATTATTCATTAAGTATTATCAAAACAAAACTTACAAGCGTATAACACACACAACGCGTGGCGACAACTTTAGCCATAAAACAAAATAAGAAGAAGAACTTTAGACAGTAGAGCTGGACGCGCGCATGAGTGTACGATCACTTAATAAAGTTGATAAAGCTTAATAAAGTTTCCTTGCATTGTTATGCTGCCTTCTAGGAGTCCGCGTTGGCTAAGATTCCCTGACGCGTTCTATTTATCTCAGCCTTCAAAAGCGTCACATTCATCCGTCAGGTATTCATATTTCATATTATTATCTACTACAATGCCTACTATGAGCTATGAACCGAGCAATAATGTTTCACTTTTCGTTTAGTGCGTAGTGTCTAGGTAGGTATTACGATAAGAACATTTGTTAAGTCTGTATTGACAGTATCGTATGACTGTTCGTTGGTGCAGCTGCATTCTGATAAGGGCTTGTTATGATGATTCGAATATGTACCGAAGTGTCTGGTATTCAATTCGCAGTTTCAGTGTATAGTACATGGTTGAGCTCTGAAAACTTGGGAAGCTCACATTATAGTACTAACTACCTACTACCTAAACAACCAAAGACTTTGACACAGATTGACTTTCAACCCGTACTAATATCTAATGTGGCTTATTCTGTTGTGCTGTCCAATCTCTAAACTACATTGATATTGATAATTGGAAATTGACAATAATAAAATTAGACTTGTTATTTTAGAGATAGGGCCCATTTACATTCTAAATATATCCTGGTATACAGATGGCGTGGCAACTAATAAAATTTACCCGTTTTTCGAAATCGATGCTATTCTGTCTTCTCCTTGGTTGTATTCTTCATAACTGAAGGTATTATATAAGGACGAGAGTATTGAGACTGCACATATTATATGCGCATACATAATAATATGTGCAGCCACTCTCAACACACTTGTAGACTCAATAATATATCGTAACTCTTACGTAATTGTATAGTCTTCATTGAGATTGGTGAGCTGGAAGTGACTATTGTTATATTTTTGGTCATAAGACTTCAACGTTATATGTATAATAAGGAACTTTTCGCTGGCGTTATTGAGTGTGTCAATTTAAGTTTATGACTCTGTTTGGACCGCAGCTTTTCTCATTGCAGTTGTCAATGGCAACCTTCCATCGACAACAACAATAAGTAAAGATTGTGCGTGATTGAAAAGAGTGAGCGATTTGAGCTGGTCAGATCAGCGGCTAGGTGCAGAATGCAGACCTTTTGCCCCTAGGCAGGCGTTGGGCAATGTCACCAAAGTTAGTTACTGAGAATTTTTCTGATATGCATCTCGACTACGTAGTCTCTTGTCGAATGTCTGCAGGAGTCGACACGAAGCTGTTCTAGAATAAATTTGTGGAGTTCTATGAACTGAAAATTAATATTTTTTCCAAATATTCAGGGCAAGTGGTGCGTTTACGAAATAGTGCACCCAAACTTCGATTTCTATCTACTGAAAATAAGGCTTTATACGGAGGAAAAATTATTATGTAACTATTTCAACTAAGTGTTGGTAGGTTACATAAACAACTACAGTTAAAGTACAACCGGTGGGGATTATGCAGCATAATAACACAGTAAACAGATGCAACCAGTATGGAAACTACCTAGAAACGTTCGAAACAACTCACTCACACAAACGTGCGCATGGAACATGCGATGACGCGGCGGCACTCACTACTGACGGCACTGCGACGAGCGCTTGGGGTCTCGTCGATGCGCACGTTTGTGTGAGTGAGCCTGTTTCGAACGTTTCTAGGTAGTTTCCATACTGGTTGCATCTGTTTACTGTGATAATTTTTTTTTAATCCCTTCGTTCATATGTTTTAACAAACCACGATGCTATTAAATGGCCATTAATAAAACCTAAAAAACCAAAGCTAACAGATATTATAACATATTAAACTACTTCCGTGTGTCCAGCACTTAATAAATCCATTTGTAATAAAATTTAACGCACAAATTAAGTTTCTGAGCATCAAAACGGCATAGTTATGTAAATTTAGACGAATATAATAATAGGGAAGTGTTTTGTGCATCACAATTACTATAAAATTAAAACTATTTTGCTGGCAAATCGTACCAGCCTCATATATCAAACTGGCAAAACCAGTGTATGTAATGTTGGATAATATCGTAGTCGCAATACATTAATGCACAGCTTTTTAGGGCCCAGTACAAAAATAGGGAACCTTTTTTAGTTTTGTTCATTCCGTCTGTCGGTATGTCGGTCTGTGTGTCACAACTATTTTAAAAATTAAGTATAGGGAGCTCTAGTTACAGTAGAAATTTTGTGCAGCAAGTAGTAGAAACTGATTAGAACCGGTAACACGGAGTCATGTTAAAATTTTGAATGAACCAAAACTCAGGAAAGGTTCTCACTTTCTGGGGCCGTTCTGCCAACGCTTAAAGTAATACTTAAGCAATATTACTCAAAATGGCAGTTCGATGTCACGTACCTTGACGTTCCTAAAATAAGTATTATAATTCTAAAACACAAAAGTCAACAATAATGATACAATACCTATGGCTTTAAGCGTTGGCACTTGGCAGTATGGCCCCTGAATGTGAAAAGCGGGAGCCGAAAGAGTATTGGTGAGGCATTGTATCACCCTCTCGAGTGATACCTCGTTGAAATAGGTATTTTAAAATCATTATGTCGAGGTTTCCTAAACAGTTTTTGGGAAAATACTACCGTTTACGAAATTATGACCATCAAAGTTTAAGCAAATAGCATGACTAATACGTAACTCTATTATCGAGTTAAGACGTAAGACACGCGCTTGACCAGTTATTATTAAGCTTCTGTCCTGAGGCCCTAGTGTAACTTTTCATGTTAACTCAACATGTCTGCTGTGTGTTTAGTATGGTTGGGTATCGTCATAATTTGACAACTCCATCAATAATGGGCAGCTTTACGCACTAAGTGGCTTTACGTAACTCAGGTGAGGAAATTACGACAGACAATCATTATGGAATGGAATAGCGCCCTAAAAAACGCGTAAAAAGTAGCCTATGTCCTTCCCCGGGATACAACCTATCCCTGTACCAAATTTTATCCAAATCGGTTGAACAGATGGGCCGTGAAAGCGTAGCAGACAGACAGATGGACAGACGGAAACACTTTCGAATTTATAATATTAGTATGGATTAAATTATGAAAATACTCGTATATGGAGCGCACTACGAATGCATTAGGTATAGGTACGCATCGCATCAACGCATAACTATTATGTTACGTAAATTTACTTGAAAATTTACACTAGGGACTCTTTATTAAGGCAGACCCTTGTCTTCCACCTTAATATAATGAGATAATCTCGACTACCATTCGCATGTCTCCACGGCACACGGCTAAATAGTACGCAACTTGGCACAGTGAAACCGAAAGTATGTCAAGAAAATGCAATTGCATAAAATAAATATTAAATGTGCAGTTTCATACGATCGGTGACCGTAAAATACCAACGTTGGGCGGAAAAACATTTAATGCACAATTAACGAAGCCCACCCGATCGTTTTTCCGTACTTATAAAACTTTTTGGAGTGTGCGTTTAACTTAACGATGATAATCTCAGTTTCACAGGAAACAAGTCACAAATAAACGTTAGAAGTTCACGATATTTTTCAAGGCGTACAAATTCCTGGTTGTCGTAGGCTTTTGTTAATGACATTGTAACATTACTTTTAAAGAAAGATGACATTTCCGTTTTGCTATTTAAGGCAAAGGTGTAGGTAGGATGCAGGCATGGCATTTACTACTGCAAAAATCCGATAAATAAATAATTGTAGCTATACGAAACACTCAACTTGCTCAACACTCACAAAATTTGTTATATTTAATGTTATTGTTAAATTTTGGAATAGCTAGGCCTTCTGACACAGGAATTCTTGGTCAGTCACAATGATTTGTAAATAATGTATTTTGAAATAAATATTTTTTCATATTTTTTTTAAACCTGCACCGGAAAGCGCATCATTGGTAGATCTCTATGTGGAAGGACGACGCAAAGCGAGTCCCAGGGAAACGCTGGAATCACCCAGCGCAATATAGCGGCATGTGGAATTCCTTACAAGAAAACTCCAGCAGTGGACATCTAACCGTTGACGACGATGAGTGCGATGCCGAAAAAGTGGAAACACGTTTGCAGTGTCAAAACTCAACAAGAAAGTACTTAATACAGAATCTGCTTTCCGAATTGCCTCGGTGGCATGTTAGACCCACAAGTTATAAGATATTTGAATCTTATTTACCTATTTAAAACCTAAGTAAAAAAAAAAAATCAGACTGATCACTTTAGTATTATAAACGAGTTTTTTTTTTTAAAGGGTCACCTTTTCCATGGGTTTTCCCGTGGTTTTTTCCTATCTCGTGATAAAATCAAGTTAAAATGCGTGTTCACCTTGTTACGACTATAGAGAAACAAACTAAAGAGCATTCATTTCTTCATGCTATATAAGAGATTAAGTATTTCTTAGTTTTATATTTTCATTTCGAAACTGCACTTTCATCATTACCTATGTGCAAGAAAAAATGACACTCGAGATTTGGAAAATTGTCGAAACAACAACATTAGGAAGCCAACTGTTGATACCGAGGAAATGAAGTAGATATCTATAATATTTATCTTTTTTTATCGGTTTTAAGAAAATGCTTTGTCAATCTATTTGTCTGCCTAAGCGGCTGCAGATTGAGAACCATTAAACCGATTCGATGCGGTTTCCACAACTTTACTGAGCAATTTTCTAGAAAGCGGAGCTTTTACTTTAATAACAGTGGGCAGTCCGAAATAAACATAATTACATACTGGTAAATGGATGTTATAGAATATTATCAGAATAATTTAGAGTAGGTAAGCATAGTTCACTATCGAATTAACGCCCTTTATTGAAAGTGTTGTGTGACACGGAAGCTCGAGGGGGTAATCCAAAAAAATACAGCTTTTTGTAACAGGTTTCTAGTTCTAATGAGTAAAATTACATTACAGCTCTCGTCTTTATTCAATTCTGGGCGAAAATATACGTGTTCCCTGTTTTGGTACGGAACCCAAAAAAAAGTAAAACCGTGGTCCATGACATGTTCCAAATAATTGAAAGAAGCTGGTAACGATTCAATGCAAAAGGCTGACCAATATTGCAACGGCAAAAATGCAAATCGAGGTTGACAATGATGAGATATCAATTATCAACGTCCTACCGGAAAGATTGAGATATATACCTTACCTTATCAAAGGTTGTAACAGGATGAGCACCCCCTATGGTGCCGTCCTTCTTCTTTTCGATCTTGTACACCACTATATGGTTCTCCATCACAGTATGAACGCAGAAGGCCTTCGAGTCGGGACTCCAGGCTACGTGTGACGCGTAATCAAACTCGATGTTCACTCGTAGATTCTTGTGCTCCTTCATGTTTAAGTCTCGGATGTCCCAAAGGATGACTGATCCATCTGTTGAAACAAAACCATTTCTTGGTTTACAAGTAACCCTATTCTTAAACCTTTTTTATCCGCTATATAGTTTTGTGCGGATCAACACACTACACAAGTCCTTAGAATAAAGATTGATCTCCACTGTTAGGGGCATAACGGAGACCACCAACAGAACCATAGGGCCAATTGTCTGATGTCAAATGATTACGTAAATCGTAATAAAAGAACAGATTAAAACGTATTTCTCGATCTGTTTAAGGAGTTCATACATGCTTTTAGACGTGCAGGCATCTATGAACTCCTTAAATAGGTCGAATTACCCGTTTGGCAAACGATTACGAATTTCTTACAGAATCGGGGGGGCACAACCTCAGCACATGTCATGGCGCGCTTGAAAATCTGAGGGTATAATTGTGGGTACTGCTATCTACTGGAAGTTAAAAGCCTTTGGTTTTCTAATTAATATGTATATCTGAACCAATCTGAATATATCTGAGATCGGAGAGCAGTATGCGGTATTAGCAACTAATTACAATTCAAAGCATTAAACTAAGTATAGCTAAAGAATACTATTGTTCAGGCTTTATACAAACGACGATTTTATTAACGACAAAGTTGCATGGAAGCAACCGGCCTCGCATCCAGTGACCAACAAATCAGTGTTACTTGTAACGTCACGTATGTATTTTATTGCTTATATGTTGTAACCTCTTTCTTTTTTGAAAAAAGAGCGGCTGCTGAGTTTCATGCCGGCTCTTCTCAGTAGAATCACCTTTCCGAACCTGTGGTAGAGGCTTGACGTATCATAAGTGACAGAAGTCGTCCTATGTGAAATAAATAAATCATTTATAAAATTAAATTAATTTTTAGTCATCCGCTCCTGACTATATTATTTTTCAACGAAAATCAAATCGCAATGTGCAATATATATTTTAATAGGTGGTAGGCTTCGGCCGTGGCTAGTGTAACCACCCATCGAGCAAAGCCGCGCCGCCAAGCGACTCATCTCGTGACATGATTTGTCGTGCCATGGGGCGCGTCGTGTTCCGGAGCGATGCTCGTATTAGCCAGATCAAGGGGAATGGGTATGTACCACAGCTGCGTTGTGTTTGGTGACAGGTTCCGATTTGCGGAGCGGCTGCGCCGGACGACTCGACCTGGAGGTTAGCGGGATCCGAAGCACGGTTTACCGCTGGCCGACCGCAGGCAGTAGGGGGCCCAATTGTAGGAAAGCCAACTATGAAAGGCTGCCCCGCCACCTCGCGAAAAATCCTGGGATGGCTTCCATCGTGCCGGTTGGCGACCGGAGAGAGGACCCGATGGCGATTCCCAGGGGGGTTCGGGCGTCCCCGCAGTCTCCAGTCGAGCCTTCCAAACGTGCAGTCCCTTCGTAAATTGCGAGGTCTAAGAACACAGCGCCTCGTACAACTGCCATTCCCTTTCCTATTCACTCCCACAAAAAACCCATGAAAAGGAAAAAGAGTAAAAAGAAGATTAAACGGCGGCTGCACATCCTCTCCCTCAAAGTGCACCTCTCGAACATACGAGGATTGCACTCTAATCTCTCAGCAGTCCACCATCATCTAGAGACTGAGAGGCCGCATTTACTTTTTCTTACGGAGACGCAAATCAGAAAACCATCAGATATAGCGTATCTACAGTACCCGGGGTATTCGCTGGAGCATAACTTTAAAGCTCGCGCGGGGGTCTGTATGTTCGCTCGCAGTGATATCTGCTGCCGGCGTCTCCGTAATCTGGAGGTACCCACTTTTTCCACCATGTGGTGTTTATTGGATACGGGTGTGGAGCAGACTGTGTATGCCTGTGTCTATCGGTCGCACAGTGGTGACCAGGAGACAACTCGATTGTTTGAGTACCTCAGCGAGACGGCAGACACCGTTCAACGTCGATACCCAACTGCTCAAATGGTATTTCTGGGGGACTTTAACGCTCACCATCAGGATTGGTTGTTCCCATACCAGAGTACCGACCACGCTGGGAGAGAGGCGCTTAAATTTGCTCTATCGCTAGATCTCTCACAGCTGGTCCAAGGAGCAACGCGAGTTCCTGACGTTGACGGTCACACACCTAATTGTTTGGACCTTCTGCTGACTACCGACCCAGACCGGTTCTCAGTGTCAGTTGCGGCCCCCCTGGGCACTTCTGATCACTGTGTGGTAAAAGCGGTGTCGAGCTATCGCCCTTTCGACTCGGGTCCTTCCGGAACCAGGCGGCTGTGGCGATATAAGTCGGCAGACTGGGACGAGATGCGACACTTCTTCGCATCTTACCCTTGGCGGCAGATTTGCTTCTCTTCGAGTGATCCGTCGAGCTGCGAACAAGCCATATCCGGGGTGATACGTCAAGCTATGGAGTACTTCATACCATACGCTGACGTATCACTGGACGGCAAAGTTCCACGGTGGTACAACGCTAAATGTGCCGAAGCAGCGGCCCACAAAGACTCAGCGTATGCAGCATGGGCAGAAGCCCGCACCGTTAAGGCTCCGGACGTCAACGCAAAGAAGAGAGCGTTCAACCTTGCCGCCAAGTCCTACAAGAAGGTTCTTAAAGAGGCTTGTTTCAACCGTACTAACCGTATTGGGGCCAAACTAGCATCCTATCCACGTGGTAGTAAGGCTTTTTGGTCTCTCTCGAAGTCGGTTGAATCAAATTTTTGTCGTCCTTCGCTGCCTCCTCTACTCAAACCAGATGGATCGCTGGCTTTTACTGCGACAGATAAAGCAAATCTTTTGGCGACTCTGTTCGCGGAAAATTCACATCTAGATCCAGGATGTGCTATACCACCTTGTTTACCATCTTGCGGCTCTGCCATGTCAGAGATACACGTTCGCCAGAATGAGGTGCTAAAAGTGCTCCGCAACCTGGATGTGAATAAGGCAAGTGGTCCAGATGGAATACCAGCAATGGTTTTGAAGACCTGTGCTCCCGAATTGTCTCCAGTTCTGACACGCTTGTTTCGCCTCTCCCTTAAGTCTGCTCAGGTCCCTAAGGCTTGGAAGATTGCGAATGTACAGCCGGTCCCAAAAAAGGGCAGCCGTGCTGACCCGGCCAACTACAGGCCTATTGCAATCACCTCCATGCTTTGCAAAAGTTTGGAGCGTGTGCTGAACAACAGGCTACTGGCATACCTCGAAGAAAATGACCTCCTGTCGGACCAACAGTACGGATTTCGACGTAATCGATCCACAGGGGATCTTTTAGTGTATGCCACGCACATCTGGGGTGAGGCCATCGAGAGGTATGGTGAAGCACTTGCTGTTTCGCTAGACGTCTCGAAGGCTTTCGACCGGGTCTGGCATGAGAGCCTTTTGACCAAGCTTCCAGCCTATGGGATACCCGCTGGCTTCTGCGACTGGATATCAGACTTCCTGAGTGGACGATCATTTCGAGTAGTCGTTGATGGCTCCTCATCTGATCTCATGGCGATCAATGCCGGTGTCCCTCAGGGATCAGTTCTCTCTGCAACGCTTTTTTTGCTTCACATCAACGACATGCTAAAACCCGGTATCTTTGGGTATGCAGATGACAGCACCGTTACAGAGAGATACATGTCCGGTCCCCGAGCTAGTGGAGCTGAGATTCTTAAGCACAGAGAGGCTTTGGTAGAACGAATCAACTTGACCTTGAAGGAGGTGTCCGACTGGGGTGACGCCAATCTCGTCAAGTTTAACGCTACCAAAACGCAAGCGTGTCTTTTCACCGCGAAACGGAGTTCATTCCCACTTACTCCGACTTTCCGAAATATATCCGTTCCAATTACCGACAGTGTCGAGCTCCTTGGTATCAACATATCGTCCAACCTCAACTTTGGACAATGCATCGAATCTAAGGCAAAAACAGCTGGTAAGAAACTTGGCATCCTCAACAAAGTCAAGCGGTACTTCACGCCGGAACAGCTTCTTATCCTGTACCAAGCACAAGTTCGATCGTGCATGGAGTACTGCAGCCATTTATGGGACGGCTCTGCCAAGTACCAGCTTGACGCATTGGATTCGGTGGATCGTCGCGCCAGGAGACTAATTGGCAACAAAGCGCTGGTCAGTTCGAAGCTGCAAAGCTTGGAACATCGGCGCAAAGTTGCCTGTCTGTCGGTATTCTACAGGATATATTTCGGAGAGTGTGCTCAAGAACTATTCGATCTGGTTCCTCCGTCGCCTTTTTATTATCGAACCGCAAGGCATCGACAAGGTCTGCACCCTTACGCAGTCGAAATTCCGCGGGCTCGTACGAAGCGTTTTGCTTCCTCGTTTCTAATTCGAACCGCTAGGATATGGAATGCCCTTCCGGCTTCCGTTTTCCCATCCTCTTTTAATATAGGTACCTTCAAATCAAGAGTGAATAGGCATCTTCTAGGCAAGCGCGCTCCACCTTAGGCTGCATCACCTCTTGCATGCAAGTCTGATTGCAGCCAAGCGCTAGCCTATATATTTAAAAAAAAAAAAAAAAAAAAAAAAAAATAAGATATATCGCAGCCAGCTCTTGAGGGCATTATGTAATTCGCAGACTCATTTAATACCCGGTTCCCTCTACTTAGTCATGATGTTACGACAGCAAATTATACACCTAATTCATTGGGTACTAGATATTTTTTTCGTAACCTGAGTGGACCAATTTAAACTACGAGTATAAGGATGTAGACAACCTTTTTGATTTTTGAATCATTTACACTGAATATATTATATGCCAATACCATAGGTACTTATTTTTCATGTAACCTGCATTGAAAGTGCGAGTTTCAATGCCTGTTGAGCCACCCGAATTATAGTCAATTTAAGACGAATACGTCATTCAGCCCTCTTTTCAATCCTGTCAGAGTATCTTTTGTTTATTTCAAACCTTTTTATTTGTCATTTTAACCATCAACTGAACTGACAGATCATATCATATTTGTAAACAACAACCTAGCAACTAAAATAAATAAGAAATACAATTTTAATAAGCACTTGCAATGCAGTTTAAATATGAACAAAAAATAAATAAAAACCGACTTCAAAAACCACAAACACTAAAAAGTAAAAAATAATTTAATTTATTATGTATACAAGAGTTAATGTAGTTCTATAATAACATTTTTTGGAGTCGGTACCAATTAGCCGCATGAACCGTCTACCTACTCTTCATTATTGTTGACGTGACTCCACATTGGCGCCGACTCCAAAAAATGTTATTATAGAACTACATTAACTCTTGTATACATAATAAATTAAATTATTTTTTACTTTTTAGTGTTTGTGGTTTTTGAAGTCGGTTTTTATTTTATTTTTTGAAATTTTTTTATTTCACAATTTTTAGTGGCCCCACTGTTTTAAAATACAGGGTGTAACCAGAACGCTAGTAAAAACTTAGCGTTATTAAAAATAACGTCGTTTAATCGTTACTCGTCGACTTGTCTAACTTAGACAAGTCAAGTACAAAGTCCTTTCATATGATACCCCACTTGGTATAGTTATCCTACTTTGAAATTTCAAACCCCTGATTTTCCCCACTTTTTTAATTAAACTAAAAATAATTTTCAATTTTTTTGATTTCCATGATATTGGGCCACTATTATATACAACTATTCCAAATTTCATGTCAATAGCTTTAATAGTTACTGAAATAATCGACTGTGACAGACGGACGAAGAAAGTCGCACCATAAGGGTTCCATTTTTACCATTTTGGTATGGAACCCTAAAAAAAAAAGATATGCTATGCATGGTTAAAACATACTGTTTACAAAACTATCACACTGATTGCGAGCAAATTACTCTTATCCATTGAGGAGTTCCGTTCTCCATCTCCGGGATATTTATCCGATCTTCACCAAATTAAAATGGGACCACCTCTGAAGTATGACCTACCAAACAAAAAAAGAATTATCAAATCGGTTCATAATTGGCGGAGAAATCGCGCAACAAACATACAAAAAAAAACAAAAAAAAAAAAAAAAACATACAGTCGAATTGAGAACCTCCTCCTTTTTTGAAGTCGGATAAAAATATAGTGTGTGACGCGGGATGAAACACGATTTCAGACTTCGGATGATGAAGTTTTAGTCTGGCAAAATTGTATGCTTCCAATTAAAAATAAAATACAAAATCTGCAACCATCAAATTGACCTGCAAGACCTCAAATTAAATTTAATGAACCTTCCATAAAAAAGAAGTAAATTAACTACTTATAACGTTACATAAGAATTCATAATCATTGCCTACATGTTGCATCTTACGTCAACCAAGTTAATGTATAATAGAAAAACCTGTACCTATACCTAGTCACAAAGTTCAGTCCATAAAAATGTTAACCGGAAAACAGCGGTAACTTTGCCTCATTTTAAGTTTTTAGCCTTTTTAGACTTTATATGGTATCTTGACTCACGCCTAATCGAGCCTTAGATCTTAACGGGGCCTAACCAGCAACCTCCTGGATATACCTTTACCGAATATATCTTCAAATTTTAAATCTCTAGGTTCAATTAGAAAGGTCGTTTATCTGAATTTAGTAACGTTACTTACGTAGTCAGGTAAGGGTTGTACGTAAGATTTTGTGTCTCTATCGGCCGGCGGAAATTAATATTATTTAATCAACTATCGACAGGTAAACAAAATTAAAAAAAATAGGAATACGAGTATAAAGTAATCACCTAAACGTTAGTCAGCTTACAGGATAGCTGGTGGTTTTGTTAAACAAGAAAAGTTACTATAAAGGTATAATCGTTTGAATAATTAAGTTAGGAAATGGTTTAAAACCGGTAGTAATAATATAATAACTCTACAAACCGCAACTGAGGTAAAAGGCACAAGTAGGTTCTTTCGAAATTAGTTTCTGAAATACTTTTTGCTGAAAAGTTATGCATAATTTTGTTGTCTAACAATTTCGGCAATGCTTTTTAACTGTCAAAAAAAGGATTGCTAAATTCATGATTACGAAGTCCCGACTTCTGCCTGTGTGTAGTTTTGAAAATTGGTGATATAAATTAGATTCAAATTTAGATTAATTTATTTTGCATTTAACATGAACAATGATGTACAATTGACATGTTACCCCGTTAGGGCCAGTCCACACAGCGCGTTGCGTCGTCGCAACGCATACATTTTGACGCATAGCCGGCCACACGGGCGCTGCGTCATCGCAGCGTTACTACACCGGCGTTACAATGAGTACACCCCACCCGCTTCGTCTCGGGGATGCAGTTCCGTCGTGCGTTGCGTCGACGCAGCGCACCATGTTTACACTATGATCATTAGTAATGCAAAATTACGCAGCGACAGCGCTACGTCGACGCATCGTTGACGCAACGCGCCGTGACCGGCCGTTAGGGCATATGCAATTTTGGAGTGACAGGTTACATTTTTTTACGGTTTTTTTTATTTATTTATTATTAATTCATGGTAGGTAATAATGTCGAATAGATTAATCTTAAAGTCGTCTTAGAATCGTCGTGGAAAGTAATTACTGAAGTCAATTTCAAAAAATAATAATTATTGAATTTACTTATTTTCATAAAAATATTCGTCCCCTATTCATCCGCCCTTAAGAGGGTGAAATTTCTAAGATGACTTACACTAAGAAGTAGGTAAATAGGTACTAATTTTGTTATTTCCTCCATAAATAACATTATATTCTGATTTCTGTGCATCTATAAAACAGTGTATTTTATTGAGGTATAAAATTTCCTCCATCTAGAAAAAAAATCTTAGTTTTAATATAAGCGATGCCACTCGTTAATATCTTCGAAGGTCAAACGAGTAGGAATATATTAAAAGGTATTTTTTACATAAACATTTCACGTCCGGGCATCTTTACGGCCGTGACTACAAGTGGTTTCATTGTCAACTTCAACTTGAGTTTTGACTCACTCGACCACGTAGGAAGCTTTTCACCCACTCGTGACATTGAAGAGTCAAAAGGGCAAGACTAACTAGGTGGGCACGGTAGTTACATTTTTTTCACCTGAGCACGTTCTGACATTTCTATCCTATAGCACGTTTCGTCATTCGACGTACCTATATCAAATCAAATCAAATATCAATCAAATATCATCAAATCAATCAATCAAATAAATATAAATTATATTATAAAAAGTACGTTTGGATAGATGGATGTATGGATGTTTGATTACTCAATCACGGCTGAACGGATCTGGGTGAAATTTGGCACAGAGATATATTATAGTCTGGAATAACACACAGGCTACTTTTTATCCCGGAAAATTAAAGAGTTCCTGCAGGAACCCAAAAAACCTCAATCCACGCGGATGAAGTTGCGGGCATCAGCTAGTAACTTATAATTCACACGTGGTCTGCTCTACGGAAGTACTCATTATCACACGAACCTTGTAGGGATTATCATAGGATTATATTCGCCGTTAAAGCAATGCGCTGAAAATGTTGCGCAAGAAGGCGCTGGTGATTTAATTTCATAAGGCATGGTACACCAACACTTACTTACAGCGGTGGCTAAGTAAACTGAAGTATCTAGGTAAGCGCACAGTACCTACTGCGGTAACCGGTAAAAGGTCATGAGAGCACTAAGATATCGAAACTGAGTCACTGTACCAAGGCCTTTGGATTTCAGCCGATTACGAGCGCAACACCGAAAGCAGCGTACGCAGGTAAATTAACCGACCGCATAACACTAATACAAATCATTATTAAGTGTCTAAAGACGTAACACACGATATGCTATCATTTGAACCGATGCGATGTCAAGGGGATGTTTGGTTGATACGAGTATGATTATGTGTGCTGCAAAATCTTGGGCATAAGAACATAATTGCGATTAATATAGTTTTTAAAACACAATGAGTTGTATCTCCTATAATAATTGTATAATACCTACTCAGGTCAATTTATGTGAGAAGTTTTGAGTAAAAAATACCTTTATATCATACTTGCTCAGTAACTAGGGATTACTATGTTGGAAAGTCTCCTTGTAAGTTGGTGTTTGCAATTCAAGGCAACATTACGTCGCACTATGCTTGAATTGTAATGTTCACATTACAGTTCAAGCTATGCAAAACTCCTTGGTAAACAATCTCTTTTCTTATAAAATGGTAAGAAAACTTTTTACTGAAAAAAAAAAACACTGAACATGGCGGCATTTAATTTCCATACATTTCAAACTATGCAAAACTCCTTGGAACTCAGAGCCGTAAAAAAAAATGGAAAACTATTTACGAAAAAAAAATGGAAACGGCGGCATTTCATTTGATCTGAAAATTTGTGAAGTTTGTTCGTAAAGTGATTTAAGTTATTTACAACAATGTCAAGCACTTCATCAGATGATGAAAAAGGAGGAGAGCCTGATTTTTGTTTGCTTGAAGCAGAACAAATGATGCAAAACCTTTTGCCGGATAAGTCCAAAGAGCGCTACGTGAAAACTTACGAAGAATTCAACAAATGGCGTGCAAAGAAAGGAAAAAATTTCATTTTGCATTACCAATGTTTTATTTACCTCGCAAGAATGATATAAAGTAGAATGCTTACCTCGGTTGCAAGTAGCTATTATACCCTCGAACTATATTCACCCTCGCTCGCTGCGCTCGCTCGTGTGACTAAAGATCTCGGGTGCACGCGATCCATTAGCGCCCTATGCGAGCTGCGCTCGCACTGGCGCCAAATTGGATCTTGTTCTGTAATAGCTTACTTACGTCCCTTGTGTAACAATCTACTATTTCAACACACTTGCTCGTCAAGTGGCTCTATATTCACCGCAATTAGCCACATAAATGACACCTATAATCAAACTGTGACTTTTTCATTACTATTATTCACAAATCACAAGTGAGTTATAAAGTTTTTATTTTATTTTATCTACTAAATAAAATTCTTTTTTAGTATTATTATTATTCATAAGTGAGTCATGTTTTTTTTAAATCTTCTAAATAAAAATATTTTTTAGAATTATAATTTTCTTCACAAGTGTGTTGAAAAACGTCGTATGATACACGTGTGTATT
This sequence comes from Erebia aethiops, assembly GCA_923060345.2. Classification (NCBI taxonomy): domain Eukaryota; kingdom Metazoa; phylum Arthropoda; class Insecta; order Lepidoptera; family Nymphalidae; genus Erebia; species Erebia aethiops. The sequence goes on along the minus strand of OV281083.1, from coordinate 8,282,318 downwards.
GATGATTACCGTTCTCGGCTATCTTAAGACCCTAACCTAACGGCTCGGGTCTCAATGGCGCCTCAGCGGTAATCACCAACATTACACACTTGTACCATAATGTACTATTATACTATACTATCAATACGGTTGCCGATAGTTTCCTTAATGGTCCCTAAGTTATTTATATATGTCACCGTAAAATTGTAAAAACTGTTAGATTATAATCTAACGGTTTCTATCCCGCGAGATTGTAAACTGTCGAAGGATTGTGAACCGTTTAATGTTCTAAGTATTAATTTTTGAAATATTTATAGTATTTACGTTTTCTTGTCTCTTTCTTATACAGTTCGCGCGCGAGTTGAATGCGGAGTAAATGTTAATGTTGGTGATCGCGCGCGCGGTTAGGTTAGGGTTTGACATAAATTTTTAGGTAGTGCCCTTCGGCACTTAGGTTCAATCGGGTTAATATACTTAACAGATTACAATTTATCGAAAAACAATGCGTTAAATTGTAAGCAGTATGTTACGGTTCACAATCTGTCGACAGTTTACAATCTATCGAGATAAAAAGCGTTAGATTACCTAAAGGTTTTTACAATTTTTCACCATGCCACAACCCGGAAACTACCAGTGAGCCTGAGGTCATCGATCCTTTAGCTATGAATGAAATACGTAGGTTTAAAGAAAAGATAAATATATGTATAGTTAGGTATAAGTATTTTTTTGAGAAAGTTGGTTCAAACAACAGTAGGTATTGAAAACTACTTGTTTAAATAACAAAGAAATAACAACACGCGAATTTGATGACACAACCTTGAAACTTATCAAAACAACACTACGTGTCAACGACAAACGTGAAAAGTGGTAAAAAAACCTGTCTCTATGGTTTGTCTAATTTAGGATGATACTCGTAATGGAGAAGTTTCATGATGTTGTGAATATCTTAATTAACACAACGGAAGTAAAATATAGATTAAAACTAATAAATCAGTGGGTTTTTTACAATCCATCAATAAATGACTGAGAAATGACGATTTAAAAGTTTAATCTATATATATAAAAATGAAACCCGTTTTCCTTGGTCACGGCATCACGCGTGAATGGCTGGACCGATTTCACTAATTCTTTTTTTGTTGTATTTGTTATTATTAGGAGAAGGTTCTTACGGAAAAAAATATTAAGAAAATCTCTCAGAAATATTGAAAAATATACATTTAATTTTGCATACTAAGGCGGTACGAAGTTCGCCGGGTCAGCTAGTTATTTAATATACACCGATTGCTGTCTCTTACTCGAGTGAGAAATTTTGTGAGTGAGTTTTAATACCTAGCCGAGATTTAATACTTCAAAATTATCTTCACACACAAATTAAGTGCTTTTAATTCAATTAAGTCACGTTAAGTCCATTTATTTCTTTTATTCGGCTTTATAAAGTCTGTTGATAGGGAATTATGACGTCACGTTTCCCGTCTTGCAAGCGCAACTTTAAAGTTCCATAACTTTTTCATTTGTTGAGATATTTTAATGATTCTTTCATATTTTTGTTTTAATTTTCATATTAAATTGTAACGACAAAAAAAAATTGTAAACTTCTCCATTTTGGCAGATGCCGTTTGCATAGTACTGCTTCAGTCTGTCGCACTCTTGTCCTTCACTATTGCTAATACACGTCTCATCTGTCAAAATTAACATCCTGAATTAGACAAACTTATTAGGACCAATCACGGAAGGCCGGGCGTGACGAAATTGCTGGCTGTTTACGAAAGCCTAAAGGTGATGGTGAAATAAACGGAAAGTTTTATCAAGTCTATCTATTCTCTTATTAAAATTGATACATTGGGGCTGATTATGTAGTGCACAATCTCTAAACTAAACTAAAATTAGAGCATTACAAATATTGCTAACCCTTTCATAATACTTCCTACGGAAAGGGACAGAACTAGATTTAAAGCCATTTTAGTTTAGTTTAGAGATTGTGTTATACAGAATCAGCCCCAATGTCTTGATTCTATACCCAGGAAACGAAACAATGGTATGATTATTTAATAAATAGGGATGCCATCTCTAAATAAACGCAAAGTCACAATAAGTATATCTACTATAAGAAACAAAATGTAACAACAAAAAGTACAACTTATTATTTAATTAAGTAGTTGTATGTAAGAAATATATCAAGCATTTATTTGTAGTTAATACCACCATATGTTAGGACCATGTAAGAGGATAGCTATTTTATACTTATCAACAAAAGATCAAGAAATAATACAAAAATATTTAATGCTCTTATAAAAGGTTTTAGACATTTCATCCCAATAAAGCCATGGTGGATCAGCTAGTCTTAACTACCCAACAATACAAACCGAACTCATGTCTAGTAAAAGCAGTCTGTCTGTAGTCTGTAGTCTGTACCACTGATGTTACTCTACCATTTACTTCAATAAAAGTCATTTGAAATAGTAGATAGTATGGTAGCAAAGCGTAAAGGGCAGAGAATTAGAACCTAATTGGCATCGAGAGTAACTGCACTACTCGAGTAATTAAAGGAGGGCTAATTGAAGTCTCGGCATTAGTGCTACGCGTACCAATGGTACTTATTCTAAAAATGGAACATGAGTAGCCTGTTAATTTCGTACAACATATAATTCACTATAAGTCTACCGACTACCCAGGAGCGAGGACATGAAATCAGGCATCAGGAGAAAGTTGCACAGCTGTCAACCCTGCATATGAAGCAACATTTTATGCCTATAAAACAGTTGAGAGATCTCTAAGGGCATTATCAAAGAACAGCGATGCGCAATCGTGCATTACAAAACAATCGGGATGTTTTAACTTTATGTTGTAGACATTTTACAGTTATCTAACATATTTACACAAGAGATATATTATTTTGTTTAAAATCTAAAAGCTTTTAGCTAATGGCACTATAAAAGGTTTTAAATTTATTTACATTACATTGCCTCGAGCAGGTGAATAAAAGATGCATTTTCAGGGATGTCTATAATTGTGATGCTACAACCATTTCTAATCCTGTTGGTCCCTCCATATGTGACATCTATAAGTACTTCTATGAATGGATGGAATGATGGATGGGTGTTTGTTACTCAATCACGCCAGAACGCATCTGGATGAAATTTGGTACTGAGATAAATTGTAGTCTGGAATAATTAGTGGCTAATCACTTTACCTTCACCTAATGAATTGTAAACTTTCTGATGTATGTTTAAAATGATATAGCTGTTGGTAAACCAAATAAACGAAAAACAAAACACATAAGCTACTTTTTATCCTGGAAAATTAAAGGGTTCCCGTGGGATTCAAATAACTTCAATCCACGCGGACGATCATCAATACATCACTAGTAAAAAATTAAAAAAAACTTGTAAAAGTCAGTCATCTCAAGTGTAGATTTAGAATAGCTTTCCTACATTTTGCATGTATATTTTCACTATAACCTATTCTATAACCCCCATGTTACGATGAGATGAACCTTCACACTATCCAGGTTCTAGCGGAACGCTGATCTTGTCACTCCTTTTTTTATTTATGAAAGAAAATAGTTGAAAATACCGATGTTGGATATTTTTTTCGTATACTATCAATTTCGTAGTTTCAAAACCAAATACTCTCGCACTGTGCTCATTGGACTCAACTAGGTCAAAAATAAAATAATCGCGTATTTTTATATCAAGATAAATTATTATTTTTATCATTTACTGGAATATTCCTAACATTATACAACCAGTTTTATTAAATGTACGATAATTTTTTGCGTTAAGGTGATAATAATTATCATATTAATTATAATTATATATAGTGATTATTGCTAATAAAATAAAATATTTTGTTGAATTGCGAAAATTAATTGTAGTAATTCTTTAATAATACAAAACAAGTTAGTGTGTTTTTTGAGAATACTTTTAAATGGTAATACTTTAAATACACCTAATGTAAGAAAACAAACTCAAAAATATTAGAAAAATAATATTATCACGAAGTTTGTGATAATTTTTGCACGATCACGATGATCACTCTACAAATTCTCGAACATTTAATGAAATGTAGTGTTTTTAACAGACAACAACAACTTTGTTGTTTATTTATTTTGGACTCAACAACTGCGTTCTGCTATCTTTGTTATAAGTAGGTATATTACTAACTTACTATGGTCTATTCCAATAGAGATGAGATATTATTTCAACTTCTTTAACGTCTGATGAACTTGTTATCTGCCACTTGATATATAGTGATGGGAGTATTGAATGTCGACAACTTTGTAGATATAACCATCATTATTGGCTTAAAGTCTGCCGGGATCACTAGTTTTTGTTATTTTAATAATAATTTAGCGGAGTGGTACGAATAAAGATTTCTAGCACATATACGCACACATTGGGTACGAAACACATAAAAACTTCGCATTAGCCATGTAGATATTATAAGTTGTGCACAAAAACTCTCATGGCCATGGTTTCGACGTGATATCATATTATGGAAATATACTAAACAGTAGTTAGTATAATAATTCTGTCGATTAGTATTCCAGATGTTTGCAAGAACCGAATTAATCTCAAATCAATTAACATTGATTGATAGAGTACGTCGTACATCCATTCGTCCGTGTCGTAGATTATATTTTATTGGCCGTTTTGAATAACGTATGTTCGGTTTTATAGGTCAGTAAAGAGATACGCATTTATATCGTCGTTTTGATATTCATGCGACACTATTGGAGAGCGTGACCCAGTCTCGACGGGCGTACGAACTTCTCTAATCGGAATAACAAAGATATACAGTTACTTTATACGCAGCAGTTTCTTGGGATGTTTTTGTTTTGTTACAATACAAATGTTTAAACAACTGCCAAATGTAGTTCCGTGTGAGTCACTTTTAATCATCGATGCATATAACCTATAACAGAAAAACTTTGTTTAGTCAAATTTGCATTTGGTGTGGGCCTACGATTACACTTAAATGAATTTAGCTAATTAACACTGAGTTGCACGAAACAAATTCAAAAATGTATGCCTAATATTCTTGTACCTATACCTTTAGTACTTAAACTAATTTAATCGAAAGAATTGTATGAAGTATTGTGATTAAATTAGTTTGTCTGGTGGGAGGCTTCGGGCATGGCTAGTTACCACCCTACCGGCAAAGACGTACCGCCAAGCGATTTAGCGTTACGGTACAGTGCCGTGTAGCAACCAACCTGCCTTACCTACCCCTAATAGGTTGGCCCGCTACAACTGCATCTTTCAGGTGAGATCGCAATCAAGGGCTAACTTGTAGTGGAATAAAAAATAAAAATAAAAGTTTATCAACACTTCAATTTAAAAAAAAAATTGTGTGCAACTCAGCTTTATGTGAACAAAAACACTCATAAGGTGGAAGTGGGCAACTTCAGATATACAAGAAAAGTCATGGACACCTGCTATTATACAAGTACCTACGATGATAAATATACGAAAAGAGAAATTTTTCCGTCCATAAAAAGACGTCCCAAAATGAATTATGAAGATGTCGCATCGAGCTATTATTTATTTTGAAGCCTGTTAATAAGCAGCGAAAATTTATGTGCGCGTTTAATTCTTTTGGTTCGTTGGCCTTTTCAAGGGAACTAGGAAGTATTGGCGTATCAGTCACCATGTACCCACGATGGTCATTTAGTAAGTTGTAACTGAGCTACATGATATGAATGATTAATTAAAATCGTGGTCGAAATCACTCAAGAAGTCAGTACACTAAAACTTTTTAAAACATGGCAGGCTTACCGCTGAAAATAGAAAATTGTGTGAGTTGTAGCATAAAGCTATCAAAATGCTTTATGTATAAATATGAAAACATTTGTATGTAAAATTATATTTCAGGTTTTTAAACTTGAAACCTAGAACGTAAAACTCCTTTCAACATATGATTTTCTAAACATCCTAAAGTTATGCAAACTACAACGTACATATGAAAAATTAACTTACATAAACGAAACCTTGTGTAAGAATTAGTATACTAATATACAACTTTGCCGATCCTAAAAACATGGTCTTAGAACAAAAACTTGTCCGTGTCAGTAATTCTTGTACCAAATTCAAGGTCTCGTAGCATTGTAGATGATTCTAAACTAAACCTAGTTAGAGTTGATGTTCTTATCCTTTTATATGTATTATGTAGAAATATTTTATACACACACCTGTTACATAATAGTATTATGTATTAGTGTTACATAGTGACATTTCTGCAAATTTAATATTTAACAAAATGCTAATTAGTTTTGGGCGTGTAGATAGGTAAATAAAATAAAATAATAAAAAATGTAGATAGGTACTAGATATCAATTTAAACCGTAAAAACCGTTCACGTAAAAATAGTACAACTAAATAGTAGTAAATAGTAGTAGATCTAATAGTAGACTAAAGAGTAATAGTAAAACGTAAAAATAAAAAAAATATAATTAATTTGTCATGTTCAATGTTCATGCAGAAGATATCATTTTATTAATTAAACCGAATTCTAGGTCTAAAATCTAAAAATAGTCCAAGATTTTCATTGGGGTTCTTTTAACACTCAAGTGCTCAGGTGTGTTATGACAACAAAAGCAAATGTGTGACACCGTGTCACAGCACTAAGGGGGGATTGTAGCCTGTAGGCGTGTCAATAGTGACGAAACGGCTCGCTTTGTGCAACTTATTGTGAAAGAGTATTGACGCGGAGGCGGGCTCCGTGGCTCCATGGTCAAATTGCCTTGTATTGTTGGTTGTCAGCCATTACAGAACGAGTAAAGATACTGGAGGAACACTTAAAAAAATACACTATATTGGAGCTTGTTAGGTTGTAAACAACTCTTAACTTAATTGACAGCTGTTCCCTGTGTAAGAATAGCACGAGAATTAATAGTACTAAAAGACCTATCAATTTGTACAGTATTAGGCGCACCCTGCACCACCAAAAAAAGATTTAACTAAAATGAGTTCCAAAATAAACAAACCAGTATGTCATCAGTATGTAAAACAGTTAGCCTTTCATTGTAACGTCTTACTATGCAGCTTTTTCTAACCATTCACATTCTGAGAGTGGTTCTGGTTCTCAGCAGTGGGCCAGCGATGGGGTGATGATGATGATGCAGCTTTTATTTTTCGCAGCTTTATATTTATTATTATTGTGTTTGTGCCGTTTTCGTTCCGTTTTTATCACCGGTCTGGGCATCGTAGTGCATTGCCAAATCAATGAACTATAAGGCCAAGCTTAGTTCATTGATTTGGCCAAGCATCGTCCGAACTATACACGATTCCCAGACAGATTTTTCTGTTATCAAATGATTTTTGGGACAAGTCTATTACAAAAGAAAAGTTCTTTAATGTTGTTAATTCACAAACGACTGATATGTTGTCGCAACTAGGTCACAAGTCTCAAGTCAACATTACTATGTACCTTCACAAGAATGAAACCCCTTGCTTTCCAAAGGAGTATTTGAAAATTGCACCGCGTTGCTGCAATCCAAGCAGACTGACAACAGAAGAAAGATCTGACAGAAGAAAAGGTTATACTTAATGTCTTCGGGAAATAGTAAGTCACCATGTCCAAAGTTCAAAACAGATGTATATTGTCCATCTATCTCATTGTTTGTTAGTAATAATATCATATAGGTCGAGTCCACTCCCTTATGTCGTCGAATCACTTCTTTCCTGGTCGCCCAGGTGCCTTTTTTCCCGCTATATTGTCTCAAAGACCTAAGTATGCAGGAATATACTTAGAATATAGCACGTGATCGCAAAAGTTTTCTCCGACAACCCGCCGAAGTTCAGTTTGAAGATGGCACCACACGATGATGAATATGTAGGTCATATTCTATTGATAGTACTGTATCTAATACTACGATAAGAGCACATTAATAGTATGAGAAGTACATTCCAAATTCAAAGATAAGTTACGCGTAATCTTGGAATAGATAACATATTCGCGGCTTCATTAGTAATATTCATATTGGATTAAAAAACGTCTTTATATATTTAATTTTATAGTAGTACGGTTTCGTAGCAGTAATTGAGAAATTATTTCTCAAAAGTGTATCAATTATAATCTATTCTAATATTACTAATATTACAAATGCGAAAGTTTGGATGGATGGATGGAGTGAAAGATGGATGGACGTTTGTTACTCAATCACGCAAGAACGGCTGAACGGATCTGGATGAAATTTGGCACAGAGATAGATTATCGTCTGGAATAGAGTTCCCGCGGAAACCAAAAACCTCAATCCACGCGGACGAAGTCGAGAGCATCACCTAATAATACATAAAATAAACCTAAAAAAACTATATAATCAAAACAATAATAGGTCAAACTTATTGCTTAATTTCCGTCTCTAATGACATAATGCCTGGTTCGTGTTTCGAAGAATCAGCAATTCAGTGTGAAATGCAACCAGATATCTTGGTATCTAATGTACGCTTTTATAATATGATTCTGGAATAATTCTCTGATTTGCCATATTATACATTTAAAAAATGATTAAAATAACATTTATTTAATCAAGGATCATACAGGAACTATCATTTCACGTGTTTTTAATGACGGCTAGGATACAAATCCGCTTTGCGTTCAGCAGTCTACAAGTCGGTTAAATAACTTGTAACATTCATGGATATTAGATGTTATTTAATTGGTATTGGTTGCATAGGTATTAGGTGTAATTTTAATAACATTTTGAATTTTATAGACAGTAACTGCAATGTCTTTTGCCGGCTCTTTTCAGTACTCTACTAGCACGCACAAGTTTTCCATAATAAAATGAAGTTATATTTCAATTTGGATAACACGACTTTGCTAGTAGGTACATAGTTCCGACTTTTGTAAGTTGTAACACCAGGTTTTCCTGTACTCTCAAATCTTACAAGACGTTGTTAGTATGAACTGAAATAGGATCTACATTGAAAAAAAAATATTCATCATACATTTTGTTGAACCATACCTATAAATGTCCAGAAATCAATACCTATTACCTACTCTAATTTTACCATTCATTCTGCTCTAACTAGGTAGAGCGGCTTTCATATGCTCATGAGCGTAGCGTAACATATATAGGTAAAGTAACGGGATGAAACATCGGACGGGATGAGAACTAAACATGCCTTGCATAACCCGTCGTGGACTAGGAAAATTCCCGTTACGTACGCTACGACCTTAAAACTGGAAGCCAGATTACGTAACTTGTGAAGTTATGACTTATGACTATTGGAAACCGCATTCATCCCAATCATTCTATTGGCTGACACCATTATGCCATTGGCTTATTCGCAATTTGATGAAACGAAAATACCTCTGCCAATATCACTATTTGCAACCAGCATAAATTGCGTAACATCGGTAGGTGCAAACCTAAGCAATCTATGTATATCCGAGAAATCCGTAAAAACTATTAACCACCAAAACAGTCATTAGAACAAGAAAGCTATCATAGAATATTTTTAATATATTCAGTACAATAATTATTTGGCTGACGTCCTTTTTAACCCCCGACGCAAAAAGAGAGGGGTGTTATAAGTCTAACGTGTCTGTTTGTGTATCTTTCTGTGGTATCGTAGCTCCCAGACGGATGAACCGATTTTCGTTTAGTTTTTCTTGTGTCATAGACAATTTTATCCCGACTGTTCTTAGTTAGCTATGTTTCATGAAAATCTGTTCAGCCGTTTGAAAATCATCAGCTCTTTAATAGTTGATGAAGGGATCTGACTACCTTCCATTTATGTCCTATCGATTCGAAATTTGGTACCGTATTACTTCAATGATATTGAAAGAACATGGTAAGGTACCTAACCCTGACTTTAAATAATATGACATGTTAGGGTAAGGTTTAGATTTCGAAGGTGGGTAATTAAATGGGATCAATTAGGCTCAATTACCACTGCGGAAGAGTCGAAGCGACTATAAGCACTAACTACTGAGTGTACTCACTATAAATACCTTCCTAATATTTATACCAACTTTAAAAAGGACAAAATATAAGTAAAATTTAAAAATTTATAAACCCCCGACACATAAAATAAAATCTAAAAACTAACAAATAATAATCGTCCCCCGGCGCGACGACGCTTGGAAAATAAAAATATTTGAACTTACATAATATGACGATGATAATTATTATAATAGGTTTAAAATATGATTTGTTAGTTTTTAGAGTTTATTTTTTGTGTCTGGGGATTTTTAATTTTACTTTTATTTAGATATTTGCTTTTCTTTGCGTCTTCCGATTCATTGCGTTTTATCCAAGAATGCGTCATTACTTTCCACAGGTACCTTAGCAGTTATTAGTAGAAAACGTATTGAAATGGAAGTCATTGCTTATTTACTGAATATTTGGGGTTATTATTATTTTGTGGATAAAAATACAAAATAATCTTTTAACTGTACTTCATATCGGTCTAAAGGCATGACATTATGTAGGTACTATGTAGGGCTTATAATCAAGGTAAACAGATCGTACTCGTACTTCAAGGAAAACTAAATTATTGAAAAGAAAATATTTTTTAATGATTATTCTATGAACACTAATTTCGTAATTTATCAGATTAAGTACAGCATTTATGAGTTTTATCAACCCAACTATATTTCATGAAAACCTGATCTAGTGGCAGCGCCGTAATGTCTGTGTAAAGTGCATGTTTCTATGTCTACGTTACCTAGTAATATATATAAATACTTATCGTAAATTGTTTGGATACTGGAGGCTGGTTCTATCGAGTTTCGGCTGCTGGGTGACGTGGCGTTTGTATGGTTGCATTCTCTTTCCCAGCATTAAGCATGACTAACCAATCCGATATTTGATATTGAATGTTTCATTATTTGTTTACATTCAGAAATGACATACTTTAGCGTTAAATAATTTGAGAGATGATTAACAATTTCTGATCATTAAGGTATGTAAGATATCTCATGGTTGACTGATTTATTTGATGATACTCGTTCCCTCTAAAGTTACAAACCTAAGCAGTTGCAGATTTGGTTTCTTTAATCTGGTGTACTGATACTATTTTAATCTAAAGAAATTATAATTAATTAGATATTAATCAATTAGAAATTGCTGCGTAGATTTTTGAAAATATTTTTCCAAAAGGCGTCGTCATTTTGGAGAGTAGGTAGATAAGTTTTATCTTCTTCTAAATATATAAAAGCGAAATACCATTCATTCATTCTCTTACTGACTAATCACGATATCTCAGAAACTATAAAGCATACAAACTTGAAATTTGGAAAGAATACCTTCTATAGCTCAGACATCAGCTAAGAATCGGTTTTGAGAAAATTCACCCCTAACGGGCTGACATGGGGGTTGGAAGTTTACATGAAGGTTCTAAGCTTTTGAAGTTATAGACTCGAAAATCAGCATTTAGGTAGTTAGTTTTAAATAATAATTACCTGCATAAGCTATATGTATATAGCCTCTATAGAGAGGTATTTTGCAGGGGGAAAATGTTATAATCTCATAGGAAATCAGAAATAGTACGCGGACGAAGTCGCGGGCCACCTCTAGCTAATTCTAGTTTTTTTTTTTTTTTTATCCACTACAAGCTAGCCCTTGACTGCGATCTCACCTGATGGTAAGTGATGATGCAGTCTAAGATGGTAGCGGGCTAACCTGTTAGGGGCATGGTAGTTATATTAAACCCATACCCCTTCGGTTTCTACACGGCATCGTACCGGAACGCTAAATCGCTTGGCGGCACGTCTTTGCCAGTAGGGTGGTAACTAGCCACGGCCGAAGCCTCCCACCAGGCCAGACCAGGGAAAATTCAGAAATTATAAATTTCCAAATTGACCCTGCCGGGGATCGAACCCGGGACCTCCGCACATTAAGGCAACAGCACTACACACTGCGCCACGGAGGTCGTCAAAAGTTTGAAATGACAAATCAGCTGTGAATTGTGATAGCAGCACAAACTCAGTGAAAGATAATCAATTGACTAAAAAATTTTACGTCCAATCATACGCGATATTGACATTTAGGAGCATGTCTAAAATACTAGAACCAAATGGTTCACGCATACGAAATCGTACGATTGAATTAGTTGCAAGTAGGTATATAGTACGCAATATTGTAACGTAAAGATAAGATAATGAAGCACATAAATCTGAGGCATTATTTGATAGCACAATAATATTATCTCTATTAAACAAGGAAATGTAGAGCTATTCCGAAAGACATACATGAAATCGTTATTTCTTTGATCCAGCAAACTTAACCGTGTGCTGGATCTAAATTTATCATTGTACATACAAAAATCGTTATAATATAGATAAAACAAGCAAATATTTTAGCAACACAAGTTGTAACCAAAATACGGCTGCGTCCGGTCGCAAGGGCATTACTCTCTTAAAAACTCCAGTTCAGTCTCAAAAAGCTAAAAGCCAAAAACTTGTTCCACTGCATGGAAGTCAAAGTCTACTTTGTCAAACATTTCGCTCTCGAAAACAACAGTTTTTATGACAATTCATCCATTTATTATAAGCTTAAATGGGAAAGATCCCACACTAAGTCCAAGGTGGAAGTAATTAAGTTCATCTACATCTACATGACGTGTTACGTCACATCTTTATGTAAGCGGATTATATAAGGTAGCTTGGAATACACGGTCGTTCGTTAAGGCTTTATAATTGCATAAGAGTTACCTTAAAACTCTACATTATAAGATACGTTATGAGAATGGCTGTTAGTATTAAGAAGTGTAATTTACTATAGCGCGATGATGATGAAACATAGTCGTAGCATTATACGATGATGAATGCCTTGTTGACGGCCTACTGAAAAACCGCGAAGCATAGCTGACTCAATAGAGAAAATAAAAAAGCAACAAGGTGTTTTCCAACAAACGGTGCTTAGTCATTTGGCAAGTTAGGTAGTTCGAAACATAAATGATTAATATCATAATTCTGTGTTGGATATAGATAACAATGTTTGAATTATATTATATTGATCAGTATATGCCTTAAAACTTTTTACGTGATGTCATTTTCCTCCACACACACAGGTTTGACCCAGACATTTAATGATTCATCGTCTCAATAACATGAATAAAATTACTAGTTACTTAGAAATATGTACCACGCAAGCAATATTGAATTTATACCTCATATACGTACAAAAACGTTATAATATGTTCAAAATACATGTGTGTACATTATATTTTTTTACTTTTAAGTATTTAATTTTTGCACAAATTTCTAAATAATAACTGTACAGCTGTCAGTCAACCCCACTTACCCTATGCGCTGTTAACAATCGCTAGTTATGTACTCGTACGAGTGAAATCCAGCGCAGTGAAAGTGTTCTATCATATGACGGAGACATAAAATCGTATGAGGTTTGCATTACTGGTGACATACTTTCTTCATATTTTTACCGTTGTCCTCGTAAGCTTGTGTGTAGGTATTCATTTTGGCTTTGTTGTATAACCAAATTCAATAGCTTTTTTGAAATAATGTCAACTATCTATCTATTATTATGGTAAGGCCTCACTTACTTGTTAAAGGGTAAAGAAAACCACAGAGTAAAAAAAAAGTATTACGTTTATTGCAATCCCGCAATTCGAAGGCACATACACAGTACGCGCGCTCCGTCAACGTAATAAAATAGAATCTTGACAATCGTCCACAAAAAATTGTCAACAGTATTATAAAATACAAGTCGTACAGGAATTTTATTTTTTATCACTCGAAATTTAGGCGGAACTAATTAAGGGATCGTATGGTTGCAAAATAGGTAGCTGATTCGTAGTACGGGGTTTTTGTGCACGCTCGGAATGTACTTTCAATAAAACGAGATCCATGGCAGCGCGAGCGTCTTCAAGTGGCGAGTGTCCAGAGCTACTTCGTTGTACGCTTCGTCCTAACAGTTCTTCTGAGAGAGCGCGTAAGGACCGTCTCAGTGGGAATCCTCGTGAATGGGGATACAATGCGCACGTATCTACCACTGCACTGTGTAATAACTTCAAAGCTCGCAAGTCATTCTCTAATGCATGCCCAACAAGAATCGTATCGCTTCCTACAAATCCTAATATATCATTCTGAACATCTCGTAGCGTCTTAGTCGCGCGCGCCAAGTCGCGCGGCCTGATGCCTGAGAATCGGGTGTTGTGATCGAGTACTTGTGAACTAGGTTTTACTAGTGATCTGTAGACGAGTCGACCGTCGGCTGCTATGACCGCTATACTAGCCAATTCAAGTCCTCCGGTGGTATAACACATCTCCGTGTCAATAGCGTATACGCCTCCACGGGGCGACCGTGCACGCACATATCCTTCGAGAGGTCCGTTCATACCAGGTTTCGTGCCACTCCAAACGTGAAATCGAGCCGTGCTGCAACCTTTTGAGCCCAACGGAGCGTTGCAGCAAGTGTGACGAGAGTCGCCGCTGATGCGACCCCAATGATACAGACAAGATTGTTCAACCACATATTCACCATCTTTCGTCATTCGAAACATTTTATCACAACGCACACACAAATGTTCCACTGCATCCGCTTCTTCATCACTTTCGGAGCGGGGCGTAGAGCCCCAAGATCCTCGTCCACTATCATTTTGGGAGCATCCTGGCACAAACTCCGGCGCGTTCACGTCGAACGAAGTGATTTGCAGCGGTTTAGGCCGCGGCGGCGGATTGATGTACACCACGGCCTTCGACGAGTTGGGCTCTATCTCGAGCGGGTAGCCCAGCGCCCACATCCGCTTGGGCGAGAGCAGATGCGGGCGTAGAGCCTCCACTAGTTCCTCCGTGGAGATCCTCTGCGGCGTCGACGGCGTCGGCGGCGCGGCCGGGGGGCGGCGTCGATCGCGGGGCCGGCGCCGACGTGCTGCAGCGCTGGCAGGATCCACCGCCGCGTTGGTCTCTTGATAAAACCAATCATGCCAATGAGTACAAAATTGCATGTTTCTTGATGGGCTTGTATACACATAGAGTCGAGAGAGCGAGCGCGAAGCCGGAATCGGTAAATACGTGCAATCGCGCGCGCGGGCGCTGTACTAATGGCGCGCTGGTGGGGCAACCCACGCTTTATACGTCACGTAGGTAGCGCGCGTTCGTTAACGGGACATGCCAATCGACCGGCCTATTCTCATTTTTCTAAACAATAATAAAAACTACTTTCTGTGAAAGATAAGTTAAAGCAATTAGTCCTATTGCGACAACCTAGAATCGTACTATTCGACCCGTTTATGGCCTTGCCTACATTTTTAAATACACGCGTGGTTCCTTGTTTACTCACATCAGCTGATGCGTTTGCAGGGCGGCTTATCATTTTGTTTTGATGGACGCGGAATGTTTTGCTTACTTTTTTATTTATGTAGCGTTTTATGTATCTTCCTACTGCAATATAATAGTAACAATTATATGTTGCGAGCTTGCCTTGGCCTAGAGCCTTGAATAAGATGTTGTAAATGAGATGACTAAGTGCATCTACAGTATTATCGTTTCGAGAAAAACTATTTAAAAGTGATTCTTTTAATTTAAAAAAATGAAATAATTTATCAGCTGGATTTCTAATGATAGATGAGTCGGTAATATGTGGTAATTAAATATAATTACCGAAATAGGTCTTTACCTAACGATTTATAATAATGATAAAACCAATGCATAAAATTATGTAATTTTTAAGAAAATGTTACCCAAATCATTAATTTATCATTTCAACAGTACTGATACAAAAACAATATCAATGTGCCAGCGAAAACTTGATCTTACGTTCCTTTGTGTGATTATATCAACTAGGACTTCATTGTTACTTTTTTTAATAAACTGTAAATGACAATATTTTGTCATTTTTCCTCAATGAAGTATTGTTTAAGGAAATTTTGTGTGTTTTTCTACTAGGTATTGATTATTTTGTATCAGTCAGAACTCTTATGCGGTCAGAACGACGAATCTCGAGTAGTTAATTCAGGAGCCAAAAGTTTTACGACAGTTTTTTTCAGTTCAAATTAGTTTTGACCTCATACCTAAGGGTTTTGACTTTTGACGGTCACGTCATTATATCAAGGTAGGTGGTAAGAAATTGGGCCTGGATATAGTATCCAAGTCCAATTTCTTACCTATACCTCATATTTATATCAACTTTTCTTCTTGCCTATCTCATATTCATATCAACTCAAGTAAGTATAAATATTTGGTAATTGAGTTTCATCCATCTACCTCAATATGCACTCTAAAAGTGGACGGAAGGGAAAAGACATTACTCGGAGTCATAACGAAACTTTATTGCACGTTGTGCCATTGATTTCACATGATTTAATGCATCCGAGAAAGTAATAAGGCCACCGCCGGCATATACCAACTGCGCAGTTTATGACATCAACAAAGAAGGATTTATCGAGCCTCAGGAGTCAGGACGCACGTTTGGGCACGTACACCAAAGAAGACACGTTTCATTTCAAAGTTCACACCGTCAGCGCTAATTACGCGTCTCGGCACTATCTATTATGCTATACCATGGAAATAATGTATTATTGAAACCTGAGCTATGCTGGTATCTGCCTATATAGTTGTTCGTCATACGTATGTACATTTAACCTTATTTAAGTATATCGTACTCATATGCGGGTTGGCGGTGTTTCATCCCCTTGCCTCGGAGAGCACGTTAAGCCGCCGGTCCCTTTTATTATCACTATTCACTAACACGACAATAGTCGTTGAAGCCCGCCAACCCCCATTGGAGCAGCGTGGTGGGTCTAAGCTCTGACTCCCTCTCTGGTATGAGAGTGGAGGCCTGTGCCCAGCAGAGGGACGTTAAAGGGATGTAGTGGTACTCATATGGCATGACCTATTTCCTGAGTTATGTCCCAAATTCTCAATACTTCAATGGTTAGTGGTAAAATGACATCTCACAGCACCGTCTTTAACCAAATAAGTATGTGAAGAAATATCAGTCAGAAAGTCTATCACCAATAACATACCAACTAAATAAACTTGTAAAAACAATATTATTAGAAAATATTTCTAGACGTGCAAGTTGTCTAAATTCACTTCCACTTTCATGTTTTATTATATTTATAGTTTATATAATATATTAAATAAATAATAAATTAGTCGTTAATATCTAATGCTATTAAATATAGAAAGTGGATCCATTTCATTAATTAATTGAAAATTGAAATACAATAACCCAACAAATATTTAATATTAGTTTAGTTCATATAACAAATCATGTGTACATAAGAGAAATTTTTGCAACAACGGAGCAACAATTGGTTATATATTTAATTATCAAGTGAACATCCGTTTCCATACAGGCAACGATCAAGGTATTCGATCTCACGTACCCCTTTCGCAGTTCATCGAACGCCCGTCAAGGATTTTATTCGATTATGTTTGAGTCAAGTGTTCAATGAACTGTGTTCGTAGCAAAGATACGCACTAGCCGTGTTTACTATACTAATTTATTAAAGATACCAGTCAATGAGAGCTGACCCGTTTACGTAGCGTCCAATTCGCTACTTCAGGGCTGGCAATAAATTTCACGAGTTATCAAAAAATCTGCTTATTTTCAGTGCCGTGTTTCAATTCGAATGCTGAGTATACAATGATGGGAACAAATTGGCTAGTTCTACAGTTCTTATTTTATACCTATTAATTATTATTTAATAGGTCCCATATATAATATGTGACTAGCTACGTGTTTAATCTCACGGTATAATGGGTCTCTCGGTAAGAACTAAGAAAGTTGACATCAATGTTTATTATTCTATACCATTTATACTTTATTTATGTTATTTAGTATGTGTATATGTGTACAGATTGCCAATTTTTTAAATTCTGATTTCTGTAGTATACCTACAGTTATACAAAATGTGTTATGTACTTATGTATCTACTACAGTAATAACCTGCATTGAATTCAAATTCGATTAGCTTCGTCTGTAGATAATAAAACTTGGTTTTAAGCTCTGAATTTCGTGTTTTAGAATTATAATCCTTATTTTAGGAACGTCAAAGTTACGTGACATCAAACTGTCATTTTGAGTAATATTGCGGTATTGCTTTATGCATTGGCACTTGGCAGTATGGCCCCAGATACGTTTTAAGACTTATTGTGACAAAGAGAGAGAAAGAGAGAACAGAAAACCAGAATATTTTTAGGAAGTTTTTTAACCTGTTCCGTAGCTCAGTTTATTGTACGAGCATTAGCGAAGTTATAACCTTGAGAAATAAATTTCAGCGAAATATCAGGAGCGGAAAATTTTAGACCAGGTTCAGCCCTACGCTTCATCAATATCACACGCGCATGTGTGAGGCGATTGTTTGTATACAGGAGCGCGTGTAGGCGCGGCTGGTCGCTGACTCCGGCGATAACCTTCGAATCGATGTCAGAGCGCGCACAGAGTCGCCGAACGGTATCCTATCCGCCGAATGGAGTGAACTGTCTACCTAGACGATTCATAAAATCACCTCAAGAATAAGGCTATAATTATATAACAGGTGACTATAAAAAGAAACACGTTATCAGCGTGCGAAAAAATTCCGGTACATGATGGCTAATAAATTGCTCAATAATTCAATAAACAAACATTCCGGCGGCGAAAAGAAAACATGAATTGAAACATTGCATTGTTTATTTTGTGTTGTTGAAATATTTTGTCAGTGCAGAGATTTTATTGTAATCACTGTAGCATGAAAAACGTTCCATGTGATTATTTCATTACCAGTCTCGTTACCGTATAGGTACAATGTATTCTTTTACTAGTAAACTTTGTTGGCTCTCTTGGCCCGACACGCGATTTCAATTCCATGAGTATGTACTCATATTGTAAATACCTGCACAACGTATGAGTAATTAACTAACGTTGACATTAATATTTAGCTGAATAATTAATAATCTCAATTCTGTGACATGAATGAGTAATTTATTAGTCTTCACTTGGATAAAGGTTCGCCATATATTATGCTGTAATTTTAATAATAGTGAATAATGAATAATAATGAATCATTAATATTTAGCTTAATCCCATGGCCAAATTAAAATGAAATCTTGCAAATCTACGTGCAATCACAATGGCAAGAGAAATTTTAATGCCTAATGCCTTTATTGGCTTACCAATGCCATACTTAAAATTAATCTTTTAATTTAGTGTATGTTTCATGGGTATGTGTGATTAAGTTCATAATTACTATTAATTAATATTCAACTTGCTTCCGGTTATAAAAAAATATAAATATATATTGATATAAAAGGTCCTTGTAAATCATTAGACTCCCTAAATATTCAAACACAAATACAAGCTCAAGCATAGGTTTGTGAAACAGTATCATTAACATTTTTATTTTTTATATAAACTTATGTTAAGTAATTATCGCCACCCTTGAACATTTGCAGCACCAGAGGAACCACCATTGAGATGCCGGCCATTTGAAACATGAGGGTAGGTCTGTTTCGTATTTTGATATTTAATCTTTGTTTTTTGCCTCACGTGCCCATATAATACACTGAAAAACGTTATTTATCTGGTTCACAAATAGTTTAAGGCTTCTCCAGTTTTTTTTGTTGTGTTTAAGATTCACGTCCTTTGTCTTTTCATACAATAACAGACAAGAGTCTAGTAAAAAATATAAGGTCTTCTTATAGAAATAACAAGCTAGATGTTCAACAGAATCGCGGTCAGTAGGCCACGGCTAGAGAACGACTTATACCGGAACATTTGAAACGAACTATATTTAATACAAAACGGAAATACAATATGAATATTGCATGTTCTTTGCCATACTGCGCTTTACTATAAAATAAAAATAGCCCGAAGCGTTAGGACGAGGGGGAGCAACTGAGGTAGAAAGACAACATGAAGCGCGTCCCAACTCCCAGGGTATGGCAAAACGCAGTAGCACAGTCGACAACGGTAGGGGAAGTGCCTTAAAAGGGATCTGCGTCCTTGGAAGTCCATCAACTTTGAAAACGACAATGACGAATCACTGAATAACTGTTTTCGTTTCAGTATTTATAAAATATTCGCATATAAATGACTCAATTCATATATAAATACCTATTCACTAGGTAAGAAAGAAAACGAGCGTTGCCCCACAATTTGCCAGTTTTAGTTCCTAGTGATAAAAGTGTTAACTTACAAACCAAATTGAAAATATGGTTAGCCGAAAAAGTAGGTTACAATACCATTTCGGTGAGGTGAAACTTTTACACCATTAGTCAAATTCAAATAAACTTTTACAACTGCTTTTGAATTTTCCAGTGAATCTACCACTGGTTTGGAATGTCATTCCTACCAAGAAGAGCCAGCCAGAAAGTCAGTGTTTTGTTACTAGTACTTTTAACTATAAACTTGTAGTTTTAGTAATACCGGATTGTAAAACATATATCTGACTATAAAGCAATTAATTTTAAAAACAAAATAAATTAATAAAAGCGGAATGATAAATATATTATTATAAGACAGACTTAGACCAATATACCTACTGATATAGTACTGTTGTAATACCTTTTGGAAAATTTACGTAAAGAAAAGTTTAAGATATTCATACTCAAATACAAAGCGTGTTTCAAAATGGTACTCCAGATATGAAATAACTGGTGTCTGACCGAACTTCTTTTGACACTAGAATTAACACAATGTCACAATACAATCGAGATCTCGAACATCAAAGCTCAAACAGTATATTGTCGCTTCTGTATTTGAATCCATGCGACGTTTATTAATAGAGCATTGTACAATAATATGTCTGTTCTGTATTGTCTATGCGAGCAAAACTACCAGTTAAATCGACAGCAAATGATGATTCGTAACATATAATCTTAAAAAGTAAAGCTCTATTTCCGTGCACCTCCGCACGAACAAAGAGCAAGTAAATACACACACACCTTCGATGTAATCAATGATGTTTAAAAGATAATAACAAGCAACATAGAAACGGAGAGTGAAACCCCAAACAATCGGGCGCCATTGGTGAAAGTTACCATCATTGGCACAGTCACAGCTGACCACTACGATGTTTCGCGACCCGATCTAGGTCAAGGGGCCGCCGTTACTTGGGCCTCCCACGTAACTCCGAACAGACGAAATGATCGACAATCGATATTTGCTAACCTTTTGTGGATTGGAGAAACATTACGCACTATTAACAACTACTGTCAGATTAATAACTAGAAAAAATAAGTCATTTTACAGAAAAAAATATTATAATGAATTAGTGAAATGACCAGACCAAGATATTTTAGAATAATGACAGTAAATGTAGACTGAAACTTGAAAAGATACATTGATGAAAAATTGATGACTAAATATAACATTGAATAAGCTAACCTTAAAGAAGTACTATATGTATGCATTTTTTCTGGTCCCACGTCTATATATTGGCTCCTTCACGGCATCGTTTCTATGCTCTAAAAGAAAGTTTTTACTTTTCAAAATAATGCCACAGCCGTCGTTTTGTTAAAACCAACTCCCTCTTGATAACAATTGTATCGATTGAAATTATGTTATTGAAATACAATTATTAACAAACGGAACAGCATCAATTTCAAAACAGGATGGGGCACACCCAGTGTTATTGTTTCATTGTTGTTACTACAGATACGCAAGGAAATCGATTAAAGATTAAAAAATAACCAATATCGAAAAAAAGAAATATTATAACTACACAGAATACTACCTACTTTAGTCGTAATAAGTACTAACTACGACCTAATTGCATCTAAGTAACTGATTTTATTGAATGGTTTGCAATCAGATATAACAGTCAACTAGTAAATGGGTGGATAGTCTTTCGTAGTTCTAGTTTTAAGATACAATCTTTAATAATTATCACAATTATGTGTTGTCGAACAATTCAAAAAACAAAACAAGACAAGTTCAAAAACACAGTACCACACACTTTGTATGAATGACTTTTGAATTTCGGGTTCTTCATTACTAAATTAGGTTGCCTGATTATTTTGTCTGTTCAAATAATCACTATAAATCGTTCTAATACCACGAACTGAATTAATTAATTAATTGAACTTCGAGGTTGAGGGGGTCATATGGCAACCATGGCGTGTGAGAACTGGTAAATAGTCGATACTCAAAATCTAGGCTATAATAATAAACCGAACCTGTTTGAATACCGGGAATGTGAAGACGCTGGGTCAGCGAAGAGATAGCAACACAAAACAGACACTGTTTCTATTTCTATTCACGAGTATTTACCTTTGCACAAGTCGGTAATACATAATATTTATATTGATTACGTAGTTGTTTTATTGAGCTTCCTACTGCGCTTATAAAACTTATTTTTAGAATTTACCTACTACAACACTGGATCATACTCATATCTAAATTATCCGCTGGCAATCCTGCCTTTGATCTACCAATTTTGTATCAAAATAACGAACACTAAACAAATTACTTAAGGCTACGTTCGCACTGCGAAAAATATTCGCCCGATTTTTTTTCGCAATTATGTAACAGTAGAAATCATATGGAGGTGCACTTGCAAATAAAATTCGCGCGAAAATAAAATCGCTGATTTGATATAAGTAATTTCAAGCGGTGCGGTAAGAATTATATTCGCGCGAATATTTTGTACTGTACGGAGTTGTATGACGCTCACCGCATTCGCAGTTCGGAGTAGGGGAAATCCGTATGCGAAATATAAATCGCAAGAATACAATCCACATTCAAATTTTTCACAGAGCGATCGCAGCCTTAATATGACAATAATTTTAATCCAATATCCAAAATGGTCGGCATCTACCATTTTGGATACTGGATTAAAATTATTGTGTGAAAAATATAAAATATGTATGTAAAAAATAATATAACTAAAAATATATGTTTATATAGGCTTACGGCAACGTAAAGTTTGAATCTCATTACCATTTAAACTAAATAATAATATAAAATGTAAGGAAGTAAACAATGAATTTTACCACGGAGCAAAAAGAGTTAACGAAAAGCCGGAAAAACAATGTTCTCATCTCATGTTCAACGTCATGAGTTAAACTCTACGAGACCTGAATACACCGAAGGGATACCCGGTTATTCTTTGTCACACTGAGGAAGTTTTGCGCTGTTTATTTAGTATATTTATGTAACATACATTATGTATTTGCATTGTTCTGACTTCAGATAAGGATAGGCAACGGCGCCGGCTGAATACGTTATACTGCTTTGCGGGGTTAGATAGATTTCCTTATCAAATCAAAGACGATCGATCAGTCTCAAATTCTCAATAGGCAATGTGATAGGTGTATTTATGTCAATGTGGTCTAGTTTACGACAAAGGAGTAGTTATGTTTATGAGGCATTTGATATGCAGTGGAAAGCCATCCTAAAGCTAACAAAGCAGGCAAGCGTACTGAACTAACACATCACAGGTTTATCAGTGCAGATTAATAAACGTAGCATGCTGGTCTGAAAACCTGCGGTTTTGTGAGACATATTATATAGAGTGCCTACACTCCATTTAACGTGCAGTTTAACTAGAGAAGCTATGATTTAACTAGTGTTGTTCACCCACAAGATTGTAATTTGTACACACCTTGGTATTTTTAAAGTAAGAACAGGATGTTAATTTTTTTTAAATATATATAGCGAGCAAACGAGCAGGCGGGTCACCAGATAGTAAGTGATTACCGCCGCCCATGAACATTTGCAGCACCAGAGGAACCGCCAATGCGTTGCTGGCTTTTGAGAAATTTGTTTATGCGCCCTTTGCATAATCATTAGGGAACACAGAAGATGGAAGCTGGTATATCGTGTAATAATTGTTGATTTTATTTAATTGTCTAACTTCAAAAACTACTTCTATAAAGGAGGTCGTAGACCTGATAGCGATAAAAATATATATTATGTTCCATTCATATCTATTTACTCAGAATTTAGATTATATTCACGACCATTTCTACAAAAGGTTAACACAGTTCGACATGCAAGCTTACTATATATTAGTACAGGCGTACTTTTATTCGAATATTTGTTATACAAAAATAGTTAAGCTTTTTTATCTTTTCTCAATTATGTTTATGATGTTACTAATGACAGCTTCTGTTATGAGATCTAAACATTGTCAATCATTATAAATTCAAATAAAACTCCATAGAACTCAATTAACTATAATTACCGATAAATTAACCGTGAAAATTCTATTCAACTATTTTCTATGTGACATACTTTTCAAAAACAAATGGCAGTACGTTGACTCACTTCTTTGTTCATATGAGCGTTTTGATATACGAGTAAATCCATAAGGTCGTGTCTACACCTGTACTTTTTACATATGCTATGCATATGATGACCCCACGTGAGTCATGGTCTTTGGTACATAAAACAATATATATGGAAAATAATATATACGGTAAAGATTCCCGTCGTATCGTCCTCGTCGCGACGGAGACACGATACAGCAAAGTGGTACAATAATAGGGATGATGCCTATATCAAAAATAAATTATTTCGAAATGATTATTAAGTAAATAGAGGGTCTTCCAAAAGACCTAAAATTCTGCACATCCTCGGTTAGTTTTAAGTTTGATAACAATTTTAAAATATAGATTAAAGAAAAAAAAACTGCGTTGAAATTTGCTGACGTCACAACTGTGAATTTCATACAACTTCCATACTAGAAGTGCGTTTTTAAGTTTGATAAGGAGTTGCTGATTTGATTGAGTTGTCATCATTCCTATTGTAGGCCCAGTCTGATAGTGCTTTTAATGGAATTCTGATTTAAAGCAGGCAGTGACCTATATGCGACGTTGATTACTAGTATCTTTGCCTTCATTACTTTGACCGCTTATCTTTTAACATACTACGCAGTAAGAAATCGCTATAGCAACTTTATCGTACCTATGAGCGATGTAAAAATTCTTCTTTCTCTATCTAGGACAGCGCAGTAACGTCACAAATCACAAGTGTTTTTCTTAGGTTTTTCTGAATGTATAGAGAGATAAACAGTCAAGTGACTGAAATCTACTACTACTTAGGGTGAATACTACTACTTACCGAAGGGGTATGGGTTTAATATAACTGCCATGCCCCTAACAGGTTAGCCCGCTACCATCTTAGACTGCATCATCACTTACCATCAGGTGAGATCGCAGTCAAGGGCTAGCTTGTAGTGGATTAAAAAAATCAAATAAAAAAATAGTGTAATAATAGTTAGGTGAAGGTATAAGTATAAATTAAAAATTGATTTGACATAAGTACAATAATAAGAAATTGATTTGATGCTGCTCTTTTTTGTATCTATAATGTAGATCTTATAATCAATGCATAATAACTTAGAAATCTCTCCAAACTTTTTGATATAACGATTTATGGTTTGCTTGATAAATAAGAATAAAAGCCTTTACTAACATAATTTATTTTGTAAAAAAATACTACGTATAAAGATAACAATAATTACGAAATTGGCGCATGAATATTACATTCTACAGTCAATAACTAATAAATGAGATAAGGCAAAGGAAAGAACGGAACCCATACAATTTTCCTGTTATTACGATGTGTTTAAAATTAGGGATGATTAGGCAAAATTCGTGATGGGCACGAGCCATCCGATTTTCGGAATACGAAACCGCTATGGACTCTGCGGAATCCCCTGCCTGGCATTTTGCCAAAGTGCAAATGCGTCATTGCATCCGGATCTGTTTATGAAATACAATCAAAATATACTGAACCAACAATACCATCTGGCTTGAGAAAACCCAATATATTTTTCATCACGTCTTAGACTAAAATTAATTGGGTACTTAATTACTTTATTCAGAGCATTTGCTAGTGGTCCTATATTCATCTTAAATTCGAAAAAGGAAAATGCACGAGCTAACAATAAATACCCAATTTATGAGTTTGGCAAACAAAACTTGACTCTTTAGGATGGTTGATAAAAGTTTATATTACCTACACGTTATTTCACTGAATATTTTATGTCGCCTATTTAATCATTCATGGAACTTGAAAATTTGTTTTCCAAGTTCTTTAGGAACCCAGCCCATTAGATCGCGAAAGACATCTAATGAAACAGGTGCCTAAAGATCTAAGGCTAAGCGAATGTTAACGACATAGATGTCGTTAATAGAGTCGTACCTAACTGTAGATCTACAGTTAGGTACGACTCTAATAACTATTATAATAAATATTCAACTTGATTCCGCAACGAAAATGACCAATAAATAAAGCATTATAGTTCATATTTATTTTATCTTCAAGCGTTGAATAATTTACTTAGTGTTTATAGAAATGAAGCAACCTTTTCGGGGTATTCCTACTATCATCATAAAGTAACGAAATTACCACAGAAAGCAAGAGCCACGCATATTCTTATCATTATTTTAAATAACACTTCCTCAGCGTTCCGCGAATCTCACGAAACACTCGACACGTTCGTCATCCGTCACATAATCATGCCAAAAACTTCTGTACTGTATTTAGAAATTATCAACTCTTTCTTGGAATAGCGGTATTGTGTAACGTGTACCTAAAAGCTACTTATATCTGTATCTGTATGGGTTGTGATTTTAATAGAGCACTACAGAAGTGACCATTTAACGCCGGCCTGTCGGTCATTGGCCTTGTTACTTTTATGACGTTATTGTCGTTTTAAATTTAAATTGGTTTGCGCTAATTCATAGAGTTCAATACCATTTACACGCCCACCTCAATATTGCATTCTATGATATAGATATGACAGCGGCAGCATGTACCATTCAGGTAACAAGCACGCCTCGATAAACGCTAAAGACATTAATTTAAATTGTGTCGCTTTACTACGTAGTGCTCGAACTCTAGCCTCTTACCGTGTCTGACATACGGATGCCAGACGTGGAAATTTACGGCCAAAGCAAAGCAAAAAATTACCACCTGCCAGCGGGGGCTTGAAAGAAGCATGCTAAAAATAAAGAGAAAAGATAAAATACGCCATTCAAAAATAAGGTCCATAACAAAAGCAAAAGATGCCCTAACAGATGCTCAAAAGTTAAAGTGGAGATGGGCAGGGCACGTGGCCAGGCTCAAGGATCAAAGATGGACAGTAAAGGTGACTCTGTGGAGAGGCCCACAAGGCAAAAGAGGCAGAGGAAGACCGATAACTCGATGGGAGGACGAGATAAAAAAGGTAGCCGGCCCAAACTGGACCAGGACAGCAAAGGATAGGGACAAATGGACATCTTTGGAGGAGGCCTTCACCCAAACAGGGGTTCTTGCATAAAAAACTTTACTAACAAAAATATAAATAATAATACTGAAAAATTAACAAACTAACCATTTAAATTAAGATAATCTTGTGTAAATTGTAAATATGCAAGAAATAAAAGGCTTTTTTATTTTTATTTTATTTTATTACTACGTAGTGCTTATTTCTTATGATATCTAAGACTGTAGCCTTGTTTATACTAGTAAACTGTAGAACGAATTTATTTGAAGTAAAAAGAGGAAACCAGTTAATAGTAATATAATTGCAAGAGTGGATGCCTATGCCACAGCCTATGCCCAGCAGTGGGACGTTAATGGGTTGTAGTGGTAACTCATTAAAAAGGTGTTCATTGGTAAAAACTGGATTTAAAAAATTTATAGCTTTTATTCGGTACTTTCATTGCAATAACTAGATATTTTTTGTACAAAATTTTTAATGCTTGTTTGTAAACTCAGCCGGCTACAGGTCACGCTAACCTATAAATATTTCCCTAATTAATCATAAAACAAACCAATATCTCCATATTTATTAAAAAGAATCTCATATAAACAAGGTAACGCAATATCAATACGAAATTACAACACCAGTTATTGACGACAACCGAGATGGAATTGTAAAGGTCCCGCGGACGTAAAACGGCGTTTACAGCCACTAAAGGATACAACGATGACTTGGTAATAATCCCAAGAGGTAATTACGATGTGTGACACGGAGATAAAACCGAGTTACGTCAGCTAACATTATGCAGAAACGTTGAGCGGAAAATACGAGCGGGTAATATTATAATTTTTTCAATTATCTAAAGCTATAATCAAAACACTGGGTCAAGAACGTTTTCGCGAACGTCACAAGATTCGTCGACGCGTGTGTCATTGTTTGCGATGGATAACGATAGTAACATATTAATATCATTGTGACAGTGCTGCCACCTGTGCTTAGAGTAATCACTCAGTCAGTAATGAAGTGACTACTACCTTTAACGTCCGGCCCGTAGCCTTCAAGATAGGCCCTAGCACCCCCAGCCAACCAGACTAGAAGATAATCACCAATCATATCATACTAATATTATAAATGCGAAAGTGTGTTTGTTTGTTGGTTTGTCCTTCAATCAAGCCGCAACGGAGTAACGGATCGGCGTGATTTTTGGTATGGGTATAGTTGAGGACCTGGAGAGTGACATAGGCTACTTTTTATCCCGGAAAAGTAAGGAGTTCCCGCGGGAATCAAAAAAACTTAAACCACGCGGAGGAAAAGTCACGGGCATCAGCTAGTCATATATAATTACCCCGCGCCCCACCCGGGTAAGGAGGCCAGGCTTCGAAGCCCGTACACCCGCTTGGCAATCACGGACCAACCGGATAAGACCCTCCGCTACCTTTACTAACAAAGAAGCGGGATAGTATAACAACATAGATTTTCACACTCTGGAAATCTCATCAAGAGATGATCGGATCGACGATGACGACAATCGTTTTCACAATAAAACTCAGACTTTTAATGAAGGATTATACTCATTTAAAATATTCAAAATTATCCAGTTCGCTGCTCTTCTGCCGATATGCAAATAAAAACGAGAACTGTTTAATTTAGTTTCTCTTTTTGATGAGATACGATCGCACCTAATATAATATAGAGACGTATAATTTATAGGCGCTAATATAAGGATTACCTAATAAATAATATAGGAATTGTATAACATTTTATTTTTGTTTTGTTTAGGAAATCTTTTTGGCCCATTCTTACCGGATAAAACTCCTACTGTCATCCTGTTGTCCGCGACTAAAGGAAATAAATAGAAAACCTGTTACTATAAAGTACCAATCCCTTTACGTGTTTCCGGCCTTTACTATGTACGCAGATAAGTACTGCAGCTAGAAACTAGTAAACTAGTATAAAAGCAAGAAAGAGGCCTACACAACACGGAGATAAATAGTTTAGATTATAATTACCGACTTTTGGGGTCAAACATACATGGCACAATGGAAATATTTCAACAGAATAGAGTCAATAGTTCATGAAGCGGAGATGGGAAGTGATATTGCTCAGAGTTTCATAAAGATGCGGGTTAGTTAAGGTAGCCTAGCATGCTTTGTTTGAGACTCTTGTGTACGATGTGATATGCTACGTAAACGTGCTAAAGGATTGGTACAACACAAAGCGCGTCGACAGCAATTTGTGACGGCAACTGCATAGCAAAACGTCATACTATACGTACTTACAACACGTACGCCTCTTACCATTTAGATGAGACTCGAATAAACGCCAAGTGCAAGACACGTACGCCATCTTCATCAATCAATAAATATAACACGAGGTTATGACAGAATAAAAATATTGAAACAGTACAGGAGATGTACTCCTAACCTATAGAGAATGTTGCCACTGATTGAGCATTATACAGTTTCGTCTACTAGCGCAATGGACACATTTCCGACACGCGTATTGTATGTCTGAGCATTAAAACTACAACGCTAATCCTAAACAGGCCATTTACATATTCTGAAATCCTTGAACCGCGCTGTCGCTGAATAACATTACAGTAAAGTTCTTGTAAGAACTGAGTATATGAATAGAAGGCGACGTCACGCGTCGATGTTGCCTAACCTTACACACAGTTGGTTTCTAAACGGAAACACTTGGTTGCTGTTTGCATGAACGTTGAGCAATCAGTCATTCATGTAAAAGAGCGAAGGTCTCGTATGAAAACCTATACAATAAAACGTTGTTTGATGATAATTATGCAAGGAGGTTGATTAAATAAAACCTCCGTGTGCTTATGCGAAGGTCGCGAAATAAAAAAATATTGTTTTAAAGGGTTTAAAGTTAACAAACGTTTACAGAGGACTGTTTTAACGTCCATATTGATCATTTTCTTTACCTTGAATTGAAGATAGGGAGTCATAAAAGCTGCTGAAGAAGATCTAAATGAAACATGAAATTTTGTGAATTTAGAGTTGGAAAAAAGTAGCTTCGATAAATAATTAATGATATTGGTATTAGGGAATACACTGACGTTAACTATTAAAGGGTTAACCTACATCTCAATTTAATTATGGATGACCATTAAGGTTAAAATCAGCAGGAATGCAGGTTAAAACTAACATTAAGTCAGCATACCTACCGTTCTATAGCAGTCGAGTATTGCAAAATTCAACAAGATATTTTAATAAACATTCCCTAAATGTTCCTAAAAGTGATCGTCTATATAAACCGCAAAAGGCACAGGCAGGAAAATGCGTGGCGTTGCGCGCAACGCATTTTCATGCACGAAATCGTGAAAATTCTCTTTAAATCTCATGAAGCATTCCGTTGCGCACCCTAATATGTTTCTATATATATAACTTATAAATCACGAGTTTGCCCTAGATTCCATTGTAACAAAAACCGGCTAACAGAATCGTAAACGAAATATTTCTGTTATCACTCGCTCTTTTGTACTGAAAATGCCACTTTCGTTGCGGCCCTTGCAACCGTGTGCGATCGCCGATCACCATCAGCTAATACCTACTCAAATATTAGTGTCAACATCAATTTCGTACCTCATTAATAACGAGTTTGCCCTAGATTCAATTGTAACAAAAACCGGGTAACAGAATCGTAAACGTAATATTAATGTGTTACGAATATCGTTTAACCAGTTAAAAATATACAGTCCGAAATACGGTTTGCATGTAGCAACAATTAGAGTGTGGCGAATTCGGTTACGCGTTTATCACTTACTGTTTTAAAATTATTTCATAATTTGCTCTTGGCTTGTTATTATACTTTATTTTGATTTGAATCTAAACTAAGTAGTAAGCTTGTGGGAGTTAAGTTTCGATGAATTTTGTTGCAGACTTCTTTACAGACTAGATCGCGTTTGGAACCTTCGTAGCTTCTTACAATATCTTCGTAAAACTTATACCATAGCTTGGCTTCAAAAAAAATTTTTACATATTTACTACTAGTTGATAGAACAATCCCATGGGTTTGAGTTTTTAAGTCCCTTGGCAACGCTTTGGAACATTTTCCGGAATAAAATTTTCTCTAGGCATTTTCTCTAGCAATGGAGAAGTTTCATGATGTTGTGAATATCATATTTAACACAACAGAAGTAAAATATAGATTAAAACTAATAAATCAGTAGTTTTTTTTCATACCCATCAATAAATGACTGAGAAATGACGATTTAAAAGTTTGATTATTTAATGTACACCCATTGCTTGCTTGCTTGCTTACTTGAGTGAGAAATTTTGTGAGTGAGTTTTAATACCTAGCCGAGATTTAATACTTCAAAATTATCTTCACACACAAATTAAGTGCTTTTAATTCAATGAAGTCACGATAAGTCCATTTATTTCTTTTATTCGGCTTTATAAAGTCTGTTGATAGGGAATTATGACGTCACGTCTCCCGTCTTGCAAGCGCAACTTTAAAGTTCCATAACTTTTTCATTTGTTGAGATATTTTAATGATTCTTTCATATGTTTGTTTTATTTGGTCTTAATTTTCATAATAAATTTAAAAAATAAATTGGTAAACTACTCCATTACTGTAGGTGCCTAGTTTTGGCAAAAGGTAACAGACAAACAGTCATACATAGGTGCTGTCGCAGAAGCATTTATAATATCAAAACAAATATTTTATTTTATTCAATTAGACTTTTAACAAGTGCTTTTGAAGAGTCGAGTGAATCTACCACAATCAATCAAGGGATGCCCCGTCGCTCACGTCCGCAGGAGCTACCTTCTACCTCCCTGCACGTGTCCCCTGGGTGGTGCTAAACGAGCGACGAACTTGCAGGCGAAATAAGCGTTCTTTTTATAAAAACGCTTATTATGTACCAAACGCCATACGATTAAAAAAAACCACTATCAATATCAGATGTCATGTAGGTTACCTTTTAATAAAATTAACTAATATCCGAACACTCAATCACTCAAACCCCAATGAGATTGTGGTCAGCCGCTAATCGTTTATGTTTATTGTTTACTTCCTCAAAAAAAACATTTTAGTACATGTTTCCGGCGCTAATGAAAACTACTATTAATGTGATTTTATCGGCTTTCAACAGTAGATTATTTGGCAGAAAAGAAACTACAACGGTTTTATGAAAAGCGCCTGTAAACAGTGTCAAAAGCTTCTCTCGTCTTGGAAATCAATTTATATTATGGTGAAATTCTGCATCCAATCTGATGAAATACTTAAAGCGTATTTGCAACTTATTATTTCATTAATTTTCCTACCTACCACAATTAACCTACCTTTTCGTAAGAGAAACCAGTAAAAAAAGAATTGAAAGTGGTAAATTAATAATTTACCCCTATTCAAAAGTACCTACTCGTAAGAGTTCAATTTAATGAAAATTTTATATTACTTTCTAAGTATTCTTTCAAATAGTTTTCAATTTTTGAAAAGTTTATAACAATACGTCTTGCGTCGTAGCTCGCACCATTAATCACAATTCCGTAAACCTTTGTATTGAAACTCTGTTTGAACTCGAAGTTGAACTATTAATGCAATAACCTCCTTCATTACGATTTATGAGTCTACCTATGATTCAACTTCTTTAGTTATAAACAAACTGCACTTATTAGGTCAGCCGGTTGGAAGTTATGATTTTCACTGTTTTTCGCTTCCGGTTTATAGAATATAGACAATTATGATGACCGCGGAAATAACGGTCGGCCTTTGTTTGAAGATTTAATTATATTATTGCCGCGACAATGAGAAACATGTGTGTACTAATTTGCATTGGTGTCACATAAAAACGGTTTGTTGTTACAATAACAGTAACAAATTTTAACGACCTCTCTAATAATTGTACAGCTGGTAGATTACCGACTTTGCAATAAAGTCTGTATCCACAGTGAATATGGTTTTATTTCGTTTATTACGTCTTGCAACATCAGTAAAGTTATTTATTTATTAGAAAAACAGCATCAATGTAAGTAGCAGGAATAAAAGTAAAATTATGTAGTGACAGTAGAATCTGCTTTCCGAACCGGTGGTAGTCCTGACATAGGTCATAGTTGTCCTAGACGAAATAAACATTTTATTTCGTTTCATATAATTTTTCATTTTTTCGCTTATTATTCTATTTTCAGATAATCGTAGGTATGGACTACAGATATACCATCCTCACATTTTTTTCTTCTGCGTGTTAACTCTTGACTGCGATCTCACCTGGTACGCAGGTTTTAGCAGTTATATTTAATTTAATCCCATACCCATCCTTTACCCCATATATATTTTCAAATTTAAAAAAAAACTCTGTGCCTACTATACTACTATATATACTCTGTACCTAGCAACTACATTTACCTAACCCTAACTACTCGGTCTATATAATTTGCATTCAGTGCCACATAAAACGGTCTGTTGTACTGACGGTTCACAAAATGTCTTTGAATGGTATAATTCCTGCTTACAAATAATTTATTACAGTTTTTGGGTTAACCGGGTTTACGTTACATACCAATATACAATTTGGTACCGTAGTCATTTAGGGCATACCTTACTCTCGTTATTTGCATCATGCGTCATTATGATATCACAATAGGTATTGATACATGATTATATATTAAGGGTAACCGCATACACCGAGACCAACCGCAAGCTCGGCTGGAGTCCCATAAACCTCAGCGCACGAAATAATTTTTCAATGCTGAAAATGTATTCTCAACATTCTGTTTCGGCTAGATTAAGACATTTGATGAGGTCAGCAGAGGTTTGAGCAAGAGTGATCTCCAGCCTGCATGCATTAGCACGGCACATATGGCGAGGCTGGGTTTACTGGCATTTTCAGTACTGAAAAGTGACTTACTCTCTTGGCTTGTTTTTAAGGGGTTCCGTACCTCAAAAGGAAAAAACGGAACCTTTACAGGATCTCTTTGTTATCCGTCTGTGTGTCAAGACCCTTTTTCTCAGAAACGCATAGAGGTATCAAGTTGAAATTCATATCAAATACTCAGGTCTACTGTCCCTTGGAGCTGTGAAAAAAAATCAAACTTCTAAGCCAACGCAATCAAAAGATACAGCCGTTTATGCTGCAAATTTTCGACACTCGCAAGGGAATCAAAACCTACAGGGTACTTCCCGTGAATTCAGAATCTTGAAATTTGGTACGAAGCAACGTCTTATAGCAAAGATAAAGGAAAAATTGCGAAAAGCATAAATTTTTAGATACATCATATAATAAAAATAATTTTAAACTTACTAATGTTACGGATTTCATTTAGCAATAAAAATACCATAACGTATACTTATATACATACAGGTTTGTACGGAACCCTAGGTGCGCGAGTCCGACGCGCACTTGGCCGGTTTTTTTCTCTTTTTGCAGGTCTTACGACCGTTTGCGGACTCCTTTATAATAATATATATAACGGTTTGAAATTGCCTTGTATTTAAGCATGCCGTTCTATATAGTCTATGAAAAATCGGTTGGCAGATGACACAATAATTAACACTATTTGCTTTCTACGATCCTTTTTTGCAAAACCAAAATAGATTTTTTGATCATGTTTACCTAAAATAATTATGTATAGTAAGATAAGCTAATTAGTTAAAACCTCATTATGGTAATAATTGTGCCATTTATTAGACAGATTCTATATATTTTGTATTGTTTGTTGTACATTTAAATATCGAAAATAAAGTTTATTTTCTAACTACCTACACATTAGCTTATAAGGAAGTCAAAATGGTGGACCGCCGAACTCACGGAAAAGAAAAAACAGCTAAAAACTATCCGCAGCAGAATTAGATATGCCAATACTTACCAAGCTTTTGATTGCAAACCTTTGAGTCCAACTATTTTATTCAAAAATATCTTAGATTAATATTCTAATATATCTCAGACGGTAAATATTGACGATAAAGTTGAGTAAAATAGCTATCTCAGTCGATAAAATTTAAAAAAATACTCTGAAATTGGAAAACCCTATGAAAACTACGGGAAATTGGCATTAGCTTTTAGGTAATCGATTTTTTTTTAAATAAACAGTGAACGTATTTCATTTAGTTTTAAGAAGGTCACGCGTAAATATCGCAAAAAGCCTATTTTTTAAGTTCTACAATGGCATTGAGATAAAATAGATTTTTTAACGAATTTTTATAAACGGCTCTGTGAAAGGACGTCTACGTATAAAAACGGCATTAGTTGACTAAACTCAGAAATCCCCAGCGCTTTAAAAAAAAAGACAAATAAATCTAATAGGAAACTAACCAAAAAGTTCTCGCCTCTATGAATACACAAGCCTAATAAAATAAGTCACTTATAAAATAAGAAAAATAATACCATTACATAGAATGTAATATAAACATAATATTAGATATGTACAAACATCCACCACCGTAAGTATTAATAAAGCGTGTTAAAGTTAGATACAATAATATTTGTTAGTTGTTTACTCTGTCATGTGTATTTTTGATGGTCCAAACAGTCGTAGTACGAAATGATAAAAAATAATACAAAAAATATATTTGATAGTAAAATTGATTGATTTAAAATAGTAAAAGTCGGGCGCAGGTGATTTCTAAAATGGTATTTTCGTCGCCAGGTGCGTTTTTCGACCAGCTAATTCATCTAGATTCTAGACGTTAGCCTATAGGGTGACCCCCATAAAGGTACCTACACATATACGGTTGGTCTGTGTTCACATCGCACAAAGAAAATGATGACACGACGAGATATGACGTCGTTAAAGCTGAATGAATAATACTTAAAATAATTATTTATTACAGCTTGGAAGATTTGTCAAAACAGCAAACATTTTCAATTTACGTCATAGATGCTTGTCATAAAAACAATTAGCATAAAAGATAATTATAGAAAAATATCTAAATATTAGGTAATACTTAAAAGGTCCTCCTGACCTCATCTGGTGTTGATATTATTTTTATTATTTAAAACGATTCTTATTACGGAGCATTTCGCAATGTGAAAGTAACATTACGGCACGACTGCGCGCGAGCGCAGGCGACGTCGTAGAAAGTAAACTTAACGATTTGTTTTTGTTTATCTGAGATGCCATCGATAGACCATAATATAATAAGCTTTACAAATATTACTAAAAAGAATTTATGGCTTTTGATCTTTGCTATGAAAAAATAAATATGCAACATATTAATATATACAAAAATAATTAATTTATCAACATAATTATGTTGTTTATATTTTATTTATATATTATATTGGTTATTTTGCAATATCCTCTCTCAAACTACGTTGTTCTGGCATATTCTGTTATAAAAACAAACTCTATATCTCTTATTATCTGCATCTACAAGCTTTATGTTATTTATCATTCTATTATTTTGCAATGTCGTACAATAATAGAATATTCTCCAAGTTTCGCAACATCAGAGATGGGTATTGTGTACTATTTAATAGGAGGTGAATTGCCTGATAATGAATTGATCTCTAATTATTAAATTTCCTAATGTAAATAATAGCTACCTGCTATTTCCTTGAAATTATTTATTTTAAAATAAATAAAGCGAATACTTTAAAATTAACCTACCCTCCAACCTAACACTCTATATTATATTGTGATTTTTATCCACCGTTCATACTCTATATTTGAATTAGAGTTACTTATTATATATAGAGTCTATAAT
Source organism: Erebia aethiops (assembly GCA_923060345.2). Classification (NCBI taxonomy): domain Eukaryota; kingdom Metazoa; phylum Arthropoda; class Insecta; order Lepidoptera; family Nymphalidae; genus Erebia; species Erebia aethiops. Next base: position 8,245,581 of record OV281083.1, on the reverse strand, counting down.
CTAACATCTATGAAGTATTTCAATTATGAAAATAATTATCCCTGGTAGATGGGAAATTCCCGCTTATCCAGACCAGAAGTAGGTAGGTAGGTAGGTTTTTTTAACGTGCTACTATCTTAGGTCATGATAATTTTGTAAATTATGCCACATACAAGTACGCCTTCGGTTATAAAAAAAAATTGGTATCAATATAACGGGCCACCCAATCAATTTATCACTTAGCCTTTGTCCTATATAATAATTATCAATGCGAAATGGCAAATCTAGCAAGACACGAGTGTGTTCTGCACTGATCTTTGCTATGGAGTAGGTACCGTCGTATAATTTTAGTGCAGATACTGGGGCTGATTCTGTAGTGCACAATCTCTAAACTAAACTAAAATTAGGGCATTACAAATATTGCTAACCCTTTCATAATACTTCCTACGGAAAGGGACAGAACTAGATTAGAGATTGTGTTATACAGAATCAGCCCCACTTTATATTTATATTATATTATGAGACGCATGTGCGTATTAATACTTATTTTTGCAGAAACTGAAACTTAGCAATCCCGCGTTATACATGATTGGTATGAATTAAATCCGATGTATATTAATTTTTAGGTTACTTTTTCTCACTTAAATTATCTAGCAACTGTTAATATTTACTTAATAATATGAAATCCTTTTAACAATATTCCCCGTAGTTGGCAGAATATCATGTTACAATTTTGATTACGGAAGGTAACAAGGTAACGAGGAATTAACCATGTTATTAAGTTTTACTAAGAGTCGATTCATAAGACACGCAAGAGATACAATAATAGGCTCACGCACCACAATTTTTAATCGCAACGGGCCAGTCACAGAAATGTTATATAACATCAGAAGTCAGCGCTGATATGGCTTATGCTCACGAATTTCTTGCTGCTAACGATCTCGCATTTTTTAAACTTATACATGCATGGTTTGCGGGTGCTGTTACCATATGCGATCTCTTTATAACATATGATATTATGGTACACAAATTAACTCTTGAAAGGCTGACATAAATTATTATGCCCAATCCTTCAATCATATTCATTGTGTTTAAGATTGACACGAAGGCCCACAGCAGCCTGATTCTGTAACACAGTGGCTATCAAAGAGTGAAAGCCACTGACATATATTCTTTATCCATTGAAGGTTTGCTATGAAATAAAAATTAAGTTTTCATAGCAAACCTTCAATGGATAAAGAATATATGTCAGTGGCTTTCTCTCTTTGATAGCCACTGAGTTACAGAATCAGGCTGCAGAAACAGATTCAATATTCAACTGGTTAAAATCGAATATTCTAGACAAAACGCCAAGGTTGCATTTAATGCATCTTCCGCACGGGGTGACGCCGCCACTGTTTGGACAGAAAAGACCTCGACGCTTTACTCTTTTCCTGATTCTCATAAATACAATGCCCTTGACTGTAACTGACAGTTTTTTTCAGTAATAGCTACTTCATATCAACGTGAATTACGGTTTTTGGCCATAAGAAGTCCATGGTAACTATAATTTCCTAAATTTCTTTTCGCTACGTAACCTAAATCCTTTAAATCGTTTTCTTTAATTCGGTAGTCGGTAGCGGCGAACTTTTAATCCTATAATCAACCATTAAAAAAATGTTGGTAACAATAATTATTTTAACCGTGTACAAAATCCTGCTAAACAAAAAGTATTGATGTTGCTTTTTCTACTATTGGCGCCATCTAACGAAGGATTGTTTGATTACAATCAAACCACGTGGTCTAGAGTAATAGTTTGCATACATGGTACTAGATGGCGTTGTGATCAACTAAAGATGGCAAAATACTATTTTCGTTAAGGTTAGTGACCTTCATCTTATTTTACTTCTTTAAATTATTGCTTCTAACAATCTCGGTATTTATGTAAATAATATTTCAAAAGCAACTAAACATAATATATTTGACAAAATTGTGTGTTTTATCAGGCAGGGTTAAAATAATGGCATTCCTACAAAATACCTAGCACACCTAAAATATAGGTTTGCTAGGTAATGCCATGTAAAAACTTTAGTTCCCTCAAATTTAATCCCTTTTAAGAAAGGGGGAACTAAGCTCTCAGACCTACGGGACACAAACCTTTCCTCTTGTTACCTCTTAATTATTTATTCAATCATAACTGAGCAGCTAGTAACTCTAAATAAAAATTGTGAAGAAGTTATTTATGAAGACACCTTGGGAACTGAAATTGCAATTGAAAGGAAAACATCTATTAATCAATAAAACTACTTGATTTAAATGCAGAAATCAGTGTATTTATATAACCGCTCGCTCAAAACAACATTACGCTACGATAACACTATTTCCGTATTAAATAATAAGATAGCGCGTAAAATATCAAACGTCACTCGTACAATATAAACAAAACGACACAAATACGAGCGCGACTCGCGAATAGTGGTCCGGCCACGTGGTGGAACGACATACGCAATCACCACGTGTTTATGACTGAGTAACGCTATATATTAGTCATGTCGAAAGACTATTCATGGTAATACATTATGATATATTTCGGACACAGGAAATTGTATTTATTTTCAGAATTTTATTCGTGAGGAAAATTCTTGGACGGCCAATGACACGACTAGAATTTTTGTTTGGGAATACGAGTGGCACAAAGGTACAAGTTACTATTGTATATTATTTCGAGTATAAGGATGGATAAATACACAATGATTTGGGGTTTAAAAAACACTATATTTAATATGAGGATGTAGGACGTTCGAACTTCGAAGGCTAAATATTGATACTGGCTACAACTGAAGTTTAGGTACGCAGATTAGCTGATGAATCGTCCATGGCGTTATATCCGTCGTGGATGATTCATGAATGAGTAGATGATAGTAAAATAGGTCACAAATAAAAAATCACAAACAGGGAAAATATATGACCACAAAAATAACTAAATTAGCAGCAACTTCGCGTTAAGATATTTCGAAGGGAATATTTCGAATTGTCATTGCGACTGCTGCAATTTTATTAGTTTTTTGATTTTAAATATACCTAAATTATAGTATTATTATAATACTGGCGCCAATGAACATCTGCCTCACCATGGCAGGGACGCCATTCTGTTGCTAGCTTCGTATAATATTGTGGGTTTAAGGAACACAGCAGATGAAAGCTTATTACTTAATTGGAATGTGTGTGGGGTATAAGTATAGTAACGTAGAGTTATAATTATTTATGATAGGGCTAGTATATATATATGTTTGAGCTAATAGTGATAGGAAGTATTGCATCAGATAGAAATCTTGGCATTTTTCTATAATTATCCAAAACCGTTCCAATATCAATTTACGTAGACTTTATATTTATATTTTAGTGGATCGTAGCCAGAAAAATAGCTGCAGGTGACCATTCGGTGATCATCAGTTTGCAAAATTAAATACAGGATGGCCCAAATAGTGACGTCCATAGAAAAAATTTAATTCCTCGTACCTAGACCTATCAGAAAATACCCATGCATGTTCAGCGATTCTTGGTAGTTTTTGAATTACATTTTTTTTAGTTTTATTGTGAGATTTCTGAGGGAGTAAGTGTTATTTGATTTTTTCTTTTCCACTTAGTAAAGTGGTTCCGAGCATTTTTTTGTGAACATGCTTGTTATGAAGTGTACTATTATGAATAAAATAATTACCATCTTAACACTAACACAAGTCGGAACATTTTTGGACGTCACTATTTGGACCAGCTTGTATAGGTATGCACATATTCTGTGATAAAAGCAGTAAATTTGCAAATAGAAACGCAAGGATCGGAAAATAATTGCATTTGTTGGCACGACGACAACATTTCATGAGGGTGAAAGTGGCCCGACCTGTTTAGACTTAGTGCAGATTACGCATTTCACCGAGACCCCGAACTTTCCAAACTGCTAAGTGGAAAGGATAATCACAGGATTATACAATGATCAGATGTTGATCACGCAAAGCGTAGTTAAATTGTTCTCGTTCAATAAGTATTAAACGTCTCGTTCAATAAGGTTTTTGCTGTCTAAACAGATTGAATTCGAAAATATGGCGGCCGATATTTCAGTGCTTTAATATTATGTATATATGTTATATAATTATGTGTCATATTTACTTGTATAGCATGACTTGTATATTTATATTTATAAATTTATGGTATATTTATTAATATATATTATATTTAATATGTATTTCTTCTTAACTCTAGTAGGTATAGCGAATATTATTATAATTGATGTTAATAGCGAATTATCATTATAATTGCTGCTTCATTTTAAACTTTTGGTTAGTTTTAATTTTTTGCTGTAACTGTGACGTCACCCGGGGTCACAGCTGAAAATCAGCGCCTTGCTTTGTATGCATGGGCATACAACGCAGGGCAAACGCTGAGCTGTACACCCTTTCTGGGTGGTGTCACAGACGAAAGTGTTACGTTTGTATCTGGTTTTGTCTGTGACACCACTGGTGAATAAAATATTTTTCTTTCTTTCTTTCTTTTAAACATTTACTTATACATTACATAACTTTAAAAGTTGACTCCCTTCAAGGCATTTCGTAAATAATCGTAAGTACTTAATAAACTAGCGATAAAGATCAGCAAAATATTATTTTATAAATAATAATTAGAATCAAAATTAATTGAGCATAATAGACATATCTGATATTATATACCAAATTTTAAAAAAAATTACGTTAATGGCATCCAGCTTAAATATTGACTTATTCATTTGCTTTGGAGTGCTCACATAACTGACAGGACAATGCACTCTGCAAATGTCACCCACGGGCCACGCGGGAGGTTGAAGAAAAAACAAATTAAAGTTGTAATTGAATGAAAATATTACTAAAGGTATTTTTACAGCCTTAATTGATTTGTTGCACTCATGTTATCTAGATCACCTTACTATTATAATTTATAACTACTTTACAAGGGTAGCGGCTAGCGCAGTTTTTGATAGACGTTTTCGTATAAAAATTAAACTCGTGAAAAGTGGAAGACTCAGCGCTAGTATGGAAATTAAAGCCGGTTGATCAGTTATGAATTGTCGATACATTAAAAAAAAAGTTTCGCGCCGAATTGAGAACATCCTCCTTTTTTGGAAGTCGGTTAAAAAAATGATGTGCTTTGTTTTGGAATCAACTTTGCGAAGTAGCAATATTCAAGGGCAGTAACCTATTCAGAAATGGCAGCTTGAATATTTTTTATTATTAATTATTAATTTCAGCCGTAAATAACGTAGGTATATATCAAAATAGTTATAACAATACTGTTATTATTCAGGTTTCGGTAAAAAATCTTCCGAAGACCCAATGAATGTCAACGTAAGGGGCGTCGTGAATGCACTGAACTGTAGAAAGTGTGCAACAAGACAGCTTTCGCGACCGAATTCAAGAGAAAGTAGTCCGGGGCGCACCGCGCATACATTATATCACCTTATCCGTCGACTTGATATTATATAACGTATAAAAACATAATATAAACCGCGCAAATTCCCTTTTTTATACTTATAAGTAGCTGATGCCCGCGACTTCGTCCGCGTGGTTTTAGTCTGTTTGATCCCCGCGGGAACTCCTTAATTTTCCGGGATAAAAAGTAGTCTATGTCACTCTCCAGGTCCTCAACTATACCCATGCCGAAAATCACGTTACGAAACCCGTGAACATTATGTATGGGAAAATCAAGGGAAAATGTTTATTCTTTTATTTTATTTTTTCGTCAATTTTTCAATGTTTTTATTAGTTATTCTGCTATTCGGGACGGAGACAAATACAACAAATTAAAAACCATGAAAATCGGTCCAGCCGTTCGAAAATCACGTTACGAAACCCGTGAACATTATGTATGGGAAAATCAAGGGAAAATGTTTATTCTTTTATTTTATTTTTTCGTCAATTTTCCAATGTTTTTATTAGTTATTCTGCTATTCGGGACGGAGACAAATACAACAAATTAAAAACCATGAAAATCGGTCCAGCCGTTCTAGAGTTATAAGTGTTCGAACAAACCCGACCTTGTTTTATATTATACTTAATCAAAAAGTTTACGCGTATGTTATGCTTTCGTAAGACTGTTGCCAAACGGAACTCTGCAGGACAGACAAGCGTAAAGAAGACGTTTTTTTTTCAACACCTCCTTTCGCTTTCGATTTTCTATAGTAGAAGCGCGGAAACGACGTCCGTGCGCGCCAAATTAGCGTATCCATGTGTTAACAATTTAACACGCCTATTTACAGAGCGAACAATGGAAGGTCAGCTCCGACTGACTATACATACAAATGAAGATTCCGCTGACGACAGGTTCCCTTATGATGTGGACAAATAAAATCAAGTCCCTATCCTCTGTTGATAACGACGAAGGGCTGATTACAACTGCCAAATAGTATGCTTTGAGTAGCCGGTCCTAAATTCATACTAATATTATAAATGCGAAAGTGTGTCTATTTGTCTGTCTGCTACGCTTTCATGGCCCATCTGCGTAACCGATTTTGATTAAATTTTGTAAGGGGGTAGATTGTATCCCAGGGAAGGACATAGGCTACTTTTTATTCCGGAAAATTAAAAAGTTAAGGCGGGCATCTAGTAAAACATAAATAGATATAACCTGACCAATGTATTTCAATTCATTTAACTTCTAAGAGCTTGTTACCGTGTTCACTTTCCTTCAATCGTAGAAATATGAGTACATAGCTAACTGACTCGCCTCGACTACGTAGCCTTCTTTCTGCCTTACCTATTTTTAATCTAGGAAACTTGGGACTAGCGATTTCAATGAGAAATGGCGAATTGACTTTATACGTTGAAGATCAGCCCATGGGATTCGATGTTTCACCAAATATTAATCAATGTATGTATATAGCTCTTCTCAATGGTACATCATAAGCCCAGATACATAACATGATGACCTTAGCGTAGCTAAGAGTCGTCATCGCTGATCTCATAATGGCAACTCATGCTTTATCATAGAGATCGAATTCATATCAGGTAGAATATCTCGATCAAGTATAGAATATAAACGAAATCCCAGTGTTTTTTTTTTTAATCCACTACAAGTTAGTCCTTGACTGCGATGTCACCTAAGATGGTAGCGGGCTAACCTGTTAGGGCCATGGCAGTTATTTAACCCATACCCCTATTTGGTTTCTACACCGACATCGTACCGACAAATCACTTGGCGGCACGTTTTTGCCGGTAGGGTGGTGGTAGAGAAAATTCAGAAATCATAAATTCCCAAATTGACCTTGCCCGGGATCGAACCCGGGACCTCCGCACGTTAAGGCAATAGCACTCAACACTGCGCCACGGAGGTCGTCATAAAATATTTATGTGTATTTAATAGTCTTTGATACTTTAAAAATAGTTAAATTAATTTAATCTTTAAAATGTTGTTTTTAATTTACTTACAATATTATGTTATTTATAAACGGAAATAACTTGAAAAGGTTTTTTTTTCGATAATTATTACGGTTAATTCTTAAATTATTATCTATATTGTTTACTTATGTATTAAGTAAAAAAGTTAAGTTTAATGCATGGTAAGCAAGCGGAACCTTACATCCGGTATCGATATAAATAAATAGGTTTCATTTAAAGAAAGTTAAATTATTATTATAGCTAATTCTATAATAATTTATAATATATGTATAAATAATTCTATAATAAATATATATATATATAAAGCTAAAAATTTATTGTGTTGATTTACACTGAAATAAACTGAAAAATTGCAAACATATTGCACGTTCAAGATACATATATAATTATATAATATATGATTATGGCTTCATATTTTTGTTGAAAGTTGATCATTAAAAGAAACCAAAACTTAGGATTCTCCTGAAAAAAATATTGAAGTAACTAATACACACACACACGCACCACATACACACACCGACACGACATACCCGCACGCACTTGCACTTGTATATAACTTTAAGTACCAATTTAGTTTAAAAATTGCATAATTTTGTAATCTTTGTGGCCTTATTTCAGTTTTAAGAGATAACTGTAAATTATGTAAGTAAAAACGCTGTTGATTACAGACAAATAAACAAAATAAAATAATGCAAAATAATTGAAAATTACGTGAGTGGTAAGAGCTACATAAAAACATGGCTGTCTCTAGTCCGAACGATGACCTTATATTATACTAGTCATTGTTAACCGAAGTCGTCAATCGCCGTCATTCCTTAATGACAAAGTATCAAGACAAGGTTAGTCTTCAAATAATATTTTATCTTTGGCATCTCTACATTTTAAACATAGATAAAGCACGTAAATTTTAAAAGTTTCAAAATTATTACTACATCATATTGTGCAAGATTACTTCGCATCCATTGAATCTATCGTTGGGAGCAATTAGCTATTGTGATAATAGGGGAATGAATTAAGAATCGGTAAACTTTTTCTTACTGGGCAAAATCAATTAAAACATGTATAGGTAAATGTTAAAAAAATATATATGCCAAATATATGTACACCGTAAAACGTTATGAGATCTCATAATATAGAGCCAATGATTTTCTTTACTATCATCGCCACTATAACATTTTTGAAGTGAAAACTTCTTTAGGCGCGTTGAGCACTTTTTGGTAGGGGCTAGGGGGTAAAAATGTGGAATAAGCGGGACCGACCGCGAGACTTATATTGCTTGATACAAAAGGTCTTAAGTATAAATAGTACATTCGTAATTAAACTTTAATAGGTACCTACCTTTAGTTTTAAGGTTTATATTTGAAATATTTTTATTATTACCATTTATTTATTAATTAGAAAAAATAAATTAATATTCGTTTTCACTTCTATCGGCACACATACGGCACTATGACTGTCAATTTTTTTTAAATAAATTAAGTACGTTTCCTATCTATACTAATACTAATCTTACTATCTTACTAATATTATAAATGCGAAAGTTTGGATTAATGTATGGATGGATGTATGGATGTTTGTCACTCAATTTTCTGAACGGTTCTGCATGAAATTTGGCATAAAGATAGATCATAGTCTGGATTAGCACATAGGCTACTTTATATCCCGGAAAATGAAAAAGTTCCGAACGAAGGGCATCACAGCTTATTTTAAAAAAAGAGTGCAAAGGCGGTCTTATTGCTAAAGCAATCTCTTCCAGAAAACCTTTACCTTTGTACTCTTTTGTTTATATAAAAAATGCTTGGATATAAAAAATGCTTGGATGAAACAAAGAAAATGTCTCTCAAAAACCAAAAATTTACTTTCACAGTCATCATAACAAACAAACACTGCATCATGCAACGAAGTTACATAGATTACAAAATTGTCTTGTTAACTCTACCTGTATGCGTTACACGAAGAACTGTTCAAATATAACAGATACGCGAAGATTACAAAACAACTAATAGGTTGCCAGTTGCCAATTATCATATACCTAACCAGGAAAACATAAGAATTTGCTTCGCACGCCAAAAATTTGAATGTTAAATCGCCGTATCATCACCCACCACCACCACCACTAACAGCCCATTAACGTCCCACTGCTGGGCACAGGCCTCCATTCACATAGGAGAGAGGGAATTAGAGCTTAGACCCACGCAGGCATGGAAAACCCCAACAGTTATTATGGCCCGACCCGGGATTGGAACCCGGGACCTCGTCAGCCGCAGTCAAACATGCTAACCACTAGACCAACGAGGCAGGCTGAGGCCGTATCATCAATGTAGAGTAAAATATAACACTTGAATCGTATTGTGTACTTGTGCCGTCACAAGAGAATAAAATTGGCGTGGCGAAGGGCGATGCCAGTTTACAAACTATACTGATATTACAAATGAGAAAGTTTGGATGGATGGATGGATGAGTGGATGGATGTTTGTTACTCAATCACGCCAAAAAGGCTGAACGGATCTGGATGTAATTTGGCACCGAGATAGATTCCAGTACACAGCACATAGCAGTCTGGAATAGCGGAAACCAGAAAACCTCAATCCACGCGGACGAAGTCGCAGGCATCAGCTAGTCTTACTAATTTTATAAATGAGAAAGTTTGTATGGATGCGTGGATGGATGTATGGATGTTTGTTACTCAATCACGCGCCAACGGCTGAACGGATCTGGCTGAAATTTGGCACAGAGATAGATTATAGTCTGGAATAGCACATAAGCTGCTTTTTATCCCGGAAAATTAATGAGTTCCCGCGGGAACAAAAAATACGTATAATTTGTATATATAATTTGTATACGAATACTTATTATTACTACTATTACTATATATACTACAGAGTCTACTAGAGTAGACTCTGTAGTATATATAATAACAAACAAATAAATAATAATACACAGAATAATCTGGTAAGTATTCAGGTAGTAATTTTAATCAGATACGAGTAAGTAGTTACTTACAATAATACAATGTCTAGCCGAACAAATTATAATTGTTTTTATTTTATCTTTTGTGGTAAGTCTTGCATAAATTAGTTATTTTGAAGGCGATCGTAAAAAATTTGCCGCTCAGTAATATGACTTTTCGAGTATCAGCTAAACGCTTGTAAAATAAAACCTTAACATTTTGATCTATTAATATTGATGTTTATGTCCAACTTTATATCCTGCATACTATCCATACTAATATTATAAATGCGAAAGTGTGTCTGTCTGTCTGTGTGCTACGCTTTCACGGCCCATCTGTTCAATCGATTTTAATGCAATTTGGTACAGATATAGGGTATATCCCAGGGAAGGACATAGGCTACTTTTTATCCCGAAAATTAAGGAGTTCTCCCGGGAATCAAAATAACTTATAACACGCGGACGAAGTCGCGGGCATCATCTAGTTCGTTATAAATTCAAGTGCATATTATGTTACATCGATGTGTACACAGTTTGTGTCTGCACAAAACATCTGTCAGCGGATGCTCGCCTACTTCGGTCACAATGCCGGGAAAAATTCAAGCAGCATTGAAAAGCGCATCATCACTGGCAAGAAGCAAAGAGACGCTGCGGACGAAGTCCGAGACATTGGTCTGACCTAATAAAAGAAGCGGTCGACACTCCTGCAGTCTGCAGCGCGTTTCGCACAGCCTCTAGGGAGAGATGGCGTAACACCATGAAGGCTGTAATATCTGGAGGGAGCCACGATCCTCAAAGTCGAGGAAACGACGCGAGAAGAAGAAGTCTAGGTACAAAATTACAGCAGCATCATTCTCCAACTATAAATACAAGTAAAAAGGAATAAAACGTTGAAGAACTAATTACTATGTCGCCAATTACACAATCTAGATTATATCTAGATAAAAAGATTAAAGTACATTTCGTAATGTGGTCACACCTCCATGCGTGTTCAATTTAATTTTTCCTTATCGCTAATGAGTTGTGATGTAACATTACTACACCTATGCCATGTATCCATATTCCATACTAATATAAAAAATGCGAAAGTGTGTGTGGGTGTCTGTCTGTCTTTTTATTTGCTATGCTTTTACGGCCCATCTGTTAAACTGATTTCTATAAAATTTGGTACAGGAGTAAGTTGTATTATAACCTATCAAGAAACCGGTATTGCATCTTAAAGTTTCTTAATTAGAGGGGTTTATGGTAAAGTTTGTAAAAAACGGTCAAAATCGTCACTCGAAAGGTGTCGATAATATTCCACTTTTTTGAAATATAGTCTAGGGGCGGTTCGTTGTATGGATACCCCCGCATTAAATCCTCAGTCGAAACAGAACTACAACTTATACAAAAATATCTAGAAAAAAAATCTATGCGAAAGTTAGGTATTTAATATATTTTATACCTAGAACTTAATATTTATGACTGAATATTTTCTCGATTTTTTAAAAATAATAGTAGGTAGTATATCTATATAATACATTCAAAACCGAAATTCGAAACGAACGAAATAATCATGCAGAACATCGATATTTAAACCGATTTTATTATCAAACCTCAACTGCGTTTACGCAATATTGTACCTTCCTGTTTTAACAATTGGGTATCCTACCATAAAAACCTAACTTCCTTTCTGATTTTTTATTGGATATTTATAATATTACGTTTAACTCATGATACTTTATCATATTGTAAAGTTTCGTCGTCTGAGAAATTATTGTTGGGGTCCACTTAATTGTCTAGAGTAATAGTTAATTTTATAGTTTTATCTGTTCTATGGAGTGACATTAGAGAAGTCACTTCGCGTGCCTGACAACTCGATCGCCCCGTTGTTATTCAGTACAACTTACTAATGAGCCATTGTATTCCTTCAATAATTTAGCTAGACCGTGGGCAAAAAAATATGTAGGTACAGCTGCTTCAATCACTGTCTTAGACCAATTAAATATGGCTGAAGAAAGGAGTTTATTTAGAAGTAGTGATTTATTTTTATAACGCATAGCTGATAAGATATCAATTCTCGGTCGTTTTCATATCAAGGCTTCCTTTAAAGATAAAATTACCACAGTTTTTATACATTACATAAAAAACTACATATTTTTGGCGTTAAATATACCTTTTTAATATTATTTATAAGATAATACTGTAAAAAATAATATATTTTGGCACATAAAGTTGTATATAAAGTACCTAATTTGAGTACGGGTACTAAAATCATTTATGCTTAGGTAAATAAGTTAAATCTGAATAAAGTAAACGTGAATCGAGGCTTATTTATTTTAAACAACCATCGTGTTAATAATCTAGTAACTAGTAACACTAGTACTTAAGACGACACGCCTGAAACACGAAACAGTTAAAATATATAAATGCTTGATTTGAATTAGTTCATCACAGCTGGCAAAAAAGATTCTTTAACTAAAAATCTAGTATGATTTATAAAAGTAAAATAACCAAACGCTAAAAATGTTAATTCTCTCTAGTTAGTATAGTCAATTAAAACAGTCTAACTTTAGATACAGGTATGAAAATACCTGTTCATATATTTTATAATAAATATAATTTCAAGGTTTAGAAAAACAACATTTTTTGCTGGAAAAAGACTGAGGCCCCTTAATGTACCTAACCAAGATAAGAAATAGTTATTACCACGATGCGCACATTAAATTTATTCATGTAAAATGTAAATACATTACGAAGGGTAGGTGAAGGTCGAAACCTACAGCTTGGGTTACAATGTCGCACACTCATATAGTTCACTCTATTATATTATGTAAAAGTAAAAGATACGTAGAGGTCAAGAATGTATTATTTACTAGATGATGCCTGCGACTTCGGTCGGTCGGAAACTCAGGTCTTTAGTGATTGCAAAATAACAATGTGAATGTTTATTTCCCTGCAAATTACCGTTTCATAGAGTTAAACGGTAATTCCAGGCTTAGCTTAGTTATTTACTTTCCTTATTTACCAGAAATTTGTCCATCTCCAATATTATTTTGAAAGAGGCCACTACTCACTATTAGGTACCATTACCATACCAAATAAAATATCGACAAATTACAATACATATATATAATGTACATTTCAGCCATTAGTAAGAAGATCTCTTGTTTTACGGAAGGTATTTACAACAGACAGACATATGTATAACGTTGTTCCAACGTACGAATAATATGTCTGTTCGACAAGCTGACTTTTCGATCAGGACCTTTAAGCCATGTTTTCCAGGAGAAATCTGTCGAGTCTTAACAATTATTTCATAGAAATGTTTTGCAAACAGATAGGTTAAAAATCCGGTTTTGTAAACTCAACTGAATTCGATATTATATTTAATCAATATGTACAGGCACGGTATGTTTTATAATGTGTTTTGATTAGTCATACATTGAGCGTCTCGCGAATTTCCGGACGTGTAGACTCATCCTCATGGGAGCCGACGCTTTATAGAATTTTTTAAAGAAGTCTATGCATTTTGTAGATGTCAATAGCGTGCAATTCAATAAAGGCATTAAAGCTTTTGTCAGTTGTCACCTTATCAATGGAAATTATTAATACAATTCGTATTCTCCGGCCTCAGTTTCTATTTAGTAACTAGTACCTACTACATATAGCTAAATTAAATAATCTGTTTTTTTAAATTAATCTTTTCGTTATATTTGACAGTGATGGACATTACAAAATTTATTGCATTGCAATACTAATTTTGCAAATAATACGCATTAAGCTTTATTTTGATAAGAAATGATGTCACCAAATATTTATAATAAAAGCTTCGTGACTATTAACATAAACGATATTTTTAAGTTGACATTTACATAATATACATTATATATGTCACCGTAAGATTGTAAAAACCGTTAGATTATAATATAACGTTTTTTATCTCGATAGATTATAAACTTTCGACGGATTGTGAACCGTAACATACTGCTTACAATTTAACGCGTTATTTTTCGGTAAATTGTAATATATTAGGTATATTAACCCGATAGAACCTAAGTGCCCGGCCTGCGGCCGGGCACTACCTGAATATTCATGTCAAACCCTAACCTAACCTATAGATCGCGCGCGAGTTGAATGCAGAGTAAATGTATGGTGACACTTACATTTACTCTGCATTCAACTCGCGCGCGAACTGTACAAGAAAGAGACAAGAAAACGTAAAAACAATAAATATTTCATAAATTAATACTCAGAACATTGAACGGTTCACAATCTTTCGACAGTTTATAATCTAGCGGGATAGAAACCGTTAGATTATAATCTAACGGATTTTACAATCTTACGGTGACATATACACTCGTACCTACACATATAATTATATGCAATTTTATTCTTAGTTAGATGGTTTGTACCGTACTCATTTGTACATTTCTATCTTTTAAATAAATTTTTATAATGACTTAAATATTGTTTTTGACATTACTTTTAAGGAATATTTTCTCTTATATTCATTAACATTATAGGTCAGTGAGTACAATCACCTACTAGCATGAAATAATACAAATAAGTGCATTCTACGTATTGTATTGTATTTGTTGCACAGCTGTATGTACTTTTAATAATAGAAGAATAAAAATATTAAAATGATTAACGACATTTATTCGTAATATATTGCACATTGCATACGTAATACCTACTAAAATGATTCTTTTTATTATTCTTTCCAAATACGACATTAAATAAGATATTCACTTAAACAGTTATAATATTATATATTATGATTATATTAAAAAAATATTTATGTTAAATATAACATAAAACTAATTATATAGGTATTTTACAAAATAATACAATAATACTTAATTTATTATTGGTAAAATTTATTTCCGCAACTCTTTATTTTTTAAACACAAACTTTACCTCTTTATAATATTAGTATAGATTGTGACATGTTAATTGTTAGCACATAACTGCTAGTTCGACATATCTTGTGCGATCCGACAATTGTTTCCGGGTATATTCCGGGTACCGAATAAATTGTTTAAAAAACTACGTAGAGATACAGTATCATCTTATGCAAATAACACGCGTATTCCAAAGTTTGCTCAGATGAGATTGTTGGCCATGAGAGATGGAAACAGTGTCCATATTCCGCATAAATTGCACAGTAAATTGAGTCACGAGTAGCATCATAGAGCATACAGCACGGACCAATCAAGTGTGACGCGGCGTGACCGTGACGAGACCTAGGGCAAGCGTCCTCGAATCCGGCCAGCCATATCAAAAACTTTGTATAGACTAATCATACTATTACACAAACTCTAAGATAACTATTATGAACTTGTGTTAACGTTTTCGAAGTGACGAGTAGAGGTTGCAGTCAACAATGTCCCTAATGAGCAATCATAGGCATTATTATACAGATTAATTACTGTCTAGCAGGGACCATATATAGTGACAGTTAAACTCGCACACAGCGAACGTGACCACATCACCTCATCAACAGTCTCTATCACTCGCATTTATACTAATATTATAATTATGCGAAAATTTGGATGGGTTGATGGATGTTTGTTACTCAATCACGATAGATTATAATTATGGTTATTCTATGTCATTGACATGCAGTCCCATTGGTTCTTACTACTAAAGTCTTCCTAAAAATCTGTGGAGTTCTCCATTTTCACTATTTCTCAATTTATCATTATTGTTAAATTTATCATTACTCATCTAAACAATTAGTTCTCCCCGAAATCTGTTTTGTTGAAGTAGGTATAGATACAAGTATAGAGGAGAGTTAGGACTTGTGTTCAGTCCACTCGTTACTTCTGCAAATACAGGGCCTTAAAACTCAGGCAGCTCCTATTAATTAATATAAGAGTATATTATAAACAAACCTTTACATAAAAAGGATATCGTCCGAAAGCATAATATTTGCATTGCAAATATTACAAACAAATAAAGTCCGAGTGGTATTCGTTTCTTTAAAAGTCGAAAATAGCTTTGCACCTAACGGCATTTTATATACCTAATGTTTTGTAAATGCTAACACGGTCTTTGACCCGAACTGAGCAAATCAAATGCAGATTAAATTCCTAATGAAAAAAAAAAACAAAAAAAAAATTAAAAAAATACAATAAATTCAGGGTCTTTAACCTGTCCTATACTTGTATGGCATGAATTAAAATTGTAGGTGTATAACGCGTTTCTAAATGTAACATCAAACTTGATTTTTACGGCAACGGTGGAGGTCGTCTTTTATGTGGGATGCCCCGGGTTCAATCTCCGGGGCAATCTGGGAATTTATACTTTCTATCAGCAAACACATTCTAGTGCTAAGCGATTTAGCGTTCTGGTACGATGCCGTGTAAAAACCGATTAGCTTCGTGAGTTTAACATAAGTGATAGACACGTAATCTTAGTCTTACTGCATCTTCACTTACCATTCTGGTGAGAACGTCAAACTCAAACTCAATTTATTTATAACATGTAGGACAGACAAAAAGGTCTCTTATGTTACGTCATGTTTTGGCTCTACTGCCGGATCGGAAAGCTGTTCGGATCGGAAGAAACGGCAAGAAACTCAGCAGTGGTTTTTTTTAAAAAACAAGATATTACAATATGTAGGTAGGTACCTATATAAGTTAAATAAGTACAGTAGTGTAAGTTATTATACTATCTTGTGGGGCGCTGGACCCAAAATCGATTGCTAATTCAAGAGCTAATTTGTAGTAGATTTAAAAAAATACATTCTTTTTGCTCCAGCGACTTCTGCTCCCCTAACCCCTTGCAGATATTTCATCTGATAAACCACGTGATATACGGGACCATCAGAAGCTGGGGATTTGTAGTATGTATTTTCTACGTGTAAATAAATAAATAATGTCCTCCCGCACGAAATTCGGCCACGGTGGTTTATTTTCAGAGAGATTAGCCATCTGCGCGGGTAATATTACAAGTGCACAAGTGTGTGCGCAGACACAGGTGCACTCTTTGTTCCTTTAATCTCATAGACCGATGGGACGGAAAATCCGACACGACCGGAGAGAGATCAGGCGCAGGACCGACGGCTTTACGTGCTCTCCGAGGCACGGGATTTAATAATGTAACTACGCAGCAACTACTTAGTAAATAATTAAATACTACGTTATTAAAGTGCTCATAAATCACGATTGATAAAAGATATTGATAAATCCTAACACATTAAATGTAAGAATCGTTATATTGGTTTCCGACCTAGTACTTATAATGTTATATATGCGAAAGTGTGTTGGTTTGTCCTTCAATCACGTCGCAACAGAGCAACGGATCGACGTGGTTTTTTGCATGGGTACAGTTGAGGACCTGGAGAGTGACAATGCCAATACCGTGGGAATTAAAAAAACTTAATCCACGCAGACGAAGTCGCGGGCATCAGCTAGCTTGCTCGCTACACGGGGTAGTCGATAAGGTGACAGACATTGGAATTATTTAGGGATTTTACCGATAGCACTGCAATTTTATTTATTGGCTTTATCTCAATAATGAATCGTAAATAATTAAGCCCATATGGAATGCAATAGCCGCTACTGGACGGGTGTGGCAGTTTTTATAGAGCCATTGATAGACATGCCTCAACCGATTTTTAGGTC
This sequence comes from Erebia aethiops, assembly GCA_923060345.2. Classification (NCBI taxonomy): domain Eukaryota; kingdom Metazoa; phylum Arthropoda; class Insecta; order Lepidoptera; family Nymphalidae; genus Erebia; species Erebia aethiops. Next base: position 8,227,640 of record OV281083.1, on the reverse strand, counting down.
GAAGCTTAGTGAAAGCTTGTAGTTTCTAGTGGGTTGATCATACCGGTGGACTTCTCCCGGATAGACCTGCTTAATCTTTAGAATTTTAGAATCAAATGTAAAATATGTATAGTAATTAGGTAAGTGCATGTAGTTCATGAAAATTGTTCCTAGGATTACTATTTAATTATGATGGAACCCGCAGTTTAAACGATAAAGAAGTTTGGAAGTTATAAGCGATTAATGAGACAAAAGCGAATTGCTTCATTGGTAACCTATTTAACCTTTAACTATGGCCATTTGGTTCCACAGACCCCGCCTTTAAATACGTGTACTAGTTACTTTTATAGAACTCGATGACGCAGTTTTTTTTAACCACTACAAGTTAGCCCTTGACTGCGATCTCACCTGATGGTAAGTGATGATGCAGTCTAAGATGGTAGCGGACTAACCTGTTATAGAGGCATGGCAGTTATATTAAACCCATACCCCTATTCGGTTTCTACACGGCATCGTACCGGAACGCTAAATCGCTTGGCGGCGCGTCTTTGCCGGTAAGGTAACTGGTAACTAACCACGACCGAAGCCAGACGAGACCAGGGAATTTCCCAAATTGACCCTGCCGGGGATCGAACCTGGGTCCTCAACACTGCGCCAGGGAGGTCGTCGAAGAATCCTCCCTCACTAAGCTGTGGTGGCTATGTTTGCAGCTACTGAGATGCACGTTCGCAGGCCTTGGTAGGACACAATATACTATTATTAGAAATCATCAAGTTCCAAAGGTCTGTGGCAGTTGGAACCCCATGTTCTCGGTTAAAGATTTAAAAAAAAGGAAAAACTAGTTACCCAAGATGCCCATCGACGCAACGCGGCGAATTACTTGCGAGATGATACGCATCACTGATTCAAAAAAAGTGTACTATCGTTTAAGATTAATAGCTTTACATCACTATACGTCGCAATGCAAAATAGAGCGAGAAACTGATTTTCCATATCCACGGTTACATTTAATCTGCTAGTTAAATCAAAAAGCGTTACGCCTTTCTTCGTTACGCTCTTAAATAACATTTTTAGACTACTACCTATGTTCTTTATGTGTTTCTAAGTTCATTGGCTAATTTACGCCTTTATTTCACCTAATTAACAGACTAACACTAACTCGAGTACCGAGGCTTGGTTACTCACAAACATAGCTCAAGGCTTGGAACTACTTAATTAGTAATTTACTAATCACTTAAGTACCCAGCCCATAAATTGGGTGTTAATAAGGTCATAAAAAGTCTTAGCGGTCATGAAAATGAAGTTTAGTTCCCGCTCTTATTGCAATGCAACTCAGGAGTACGCCAAGCGTGGAGCGATAGATCCGCAGAATGATAGTCGCGATACCGCGGGGTCGCTCACCTCGCCCGAAACGTCTGCACAGAGTAATGCAGAGGGGAAGCTTCATACAAACTGCTCGCGGCGACTTCACCCGTACATAGAGCAACGATGTGTGCGTGAGCTCTCACCGACACACCGTCTGGGTCCGCGACGCCTCGGTCTGGGTCCGAGCGTAAGAGCTGACGGTCGTGCGTTTAATGAAAATAAATAGAGGAACAATTTCGTGATTGAACAAGTTTACTGATTTTGTATTTAAAAATAACTTTTTAGATTTATTTATGTAAATAGTGTTCTGTTTCAACAAAAATGCCGAATAATTCATATTGCAAGATTTGACCTAAATTTGACCTAAACATACATACATATATATACATAAATAAATACATTGCAAGATAAATAAAAGGTTGTAATAAAAGTAATAGTCGACGCAAACTGTTTTTGCAATAATAAATGACATCCATCTATTAACATTATTGTGAAGTTATGTTAAAAATACGGATGTTCATTAAAAAAGAAATAATTTAGTTTTTTTTATAATATTTGTCTAATTTAAGTATTTGTTGTTCAGTTTCAGGATATAACTGAAATTTTACTTACATTATTTAACTATATAATATTTTTATTTTTTCCTTAAATTGTTGACATGCATCAGGTGACAACCCTAGCAGAATAGGTAAACATTTTCGACGTTCTTAGGAAGCTTCCCTCTGTTCGGATATATACTCGTGTGACGTCTGCGACCAGTACGCTCAGTTTAGGTTTAATTCGATGATAGTATAAGAATTCGATGATATTAGTGTCAAAGTAATATGGACCCAAGAGCACTTGATTCAAAGTCACAAATTGAATACATTCGGTTTTAATTTACGATACGTTTTTGGAGCGTTGGCTGTGAACGCATGACACGAAATTGAGCTCTGAATCCAAACAATTAAGGTTCATTTTACTTTGACGATAATGTCATCGAATTCTTATACAGTCAATCGAATTAAAACTAAAACTAAAGGTTGACACTATCGGGCAGCTAAGGGCGAAAACACACTACTACAGGTAATAACAAAAGTAAGAGAAACACGTTACGTCGTGTCGCGCTGGTCTGTGCAGGTCCATAACAGATAAGGTCACGCGCATTTATACTTGACCATACATCAAAGTCAACATTTACAACCAGGGTACTAGTAACTAATTTTCGCACCTCAAATTATATTTTGAAAATAATTAACGTACAACTGAAACTACTTATCAATCGACGTGATTTACATTGAACCAGGAAAGTCACACATGCTACTTTTCCTCCCGGAAAATATATTTTTCCCTACTGGACTTTTAATACCTACAACCACGCGTAGTAATTCCTACACACTTAGTAGCACTTTTAACATTATTGTATCCACTAATCATGGTAATCGGCAGCATACAAATAGAAAAAACTGACTGCCGATAGAAGTAAAAACAAATATTTAAAATAACTATAAAAAATATATATACTATGAAATTTGGTACAGGGATAGGTTGTATCCCGGGGAAGGACATATGCTACTTTTTATCCCGGAAAATTAAGGAGTTCCTGCGGGAATCGAAAAAATTTAGTCCACGCAGACGAAGTCGCGGGCATCATCTAGTTTTTAAATATGTAGGTGTTAGGTAAATCGTGATCTCTAGAATCGTTAGTCAACGGGCGATGAGCTCATATCCTATCTAGCGGTAAAACTTCTTATAAAATTAATAGTGAGTTGGCATTTGCTTATTTTCTACTGGGCCGCGACCAAAACTGACAAGTGAATGGCCTACCTACGCCACTGTCGTTAACATTTTATACACATTTTACTTGCATATCGATGATCAATAGATCAAATTTTATCTGTAATGTGATTCTTTCGTAGCTAGTTCCTGTAGCAAGACTGCATAGTGAAAGATGCCTAATAAAAGTCAAAAGTCTGCTCCCAGACGTTCTAGGTAAGTAATTTCCATTGAGAGCAAATCAATAGGTAGGTCTTTGAGAACACTCGTAACAGTTTGTAATGTTTTTGGCATAGGCCATAAGTCTATAATAATAATGTCCTAAGAGTTACTTAGTATGACTTATCACTTAACACTGTTAACAGGTCAAGGTCATGAACAAATAGGTAAATGACCTAAATTCTAACATGTAGATTGTAAGTATTATTTAAATATTGTGATTAAAATTTATTATTATATTAAAATAAACCTAGTCATTGTTAGTTAATAAATCATTATTTACTTACTAAGTAATAAATAAATGTGAGGAACACATAACACATTGTTAATCTACCGACAACGGACCTCTAAATTACACATAACAGTTCGAAATCGTACCATTCAAGATTAGATTGTCTTTCTCATGCAGTTACTTGTCACGAAAGATTAAAGAGAGAATATTTATTTACTTTTAATGTTTACTAAATAATGTCTAGTGTAAATAACTTTAAGATTGTAAGGGTAATAACTGCACGAGAAAGTGATATTAAAATTACGCGACATTTAATTTAATTAAAGCACAGATATCATAATATAATATTATGTAAGAAAGCAGATAACATAATTCTTGCAAAGTAAAACAAAATAGCTCGGAAAAAGTCAGCTACGAATGAAATAAAAAGCATAAACTGACTAGAAGACTTTGAAAGACTATTTCGCTTTATTTGCTGTTCTATTCTGGTATTTATCGCACATTACAGGACCGCCCGGTTGCCGCAAAATAAACGCGTGCGTCTTGTCAGAACTAAAATAGCAGATAACTTTATCAGCACGGTCAACGGACTGCGTTTATTAACTGACTGCGTGCGCTATCCGCACGTGCAGCTAACACAGCACGTGCGGATAGCGTCAACGCATTGCGAGTTACGTACTGCAATGTGCGATCAGCTTCAATCACTTTTGTCTTCATTACTTGCAAACGTAATTGAACGTTTTTGCTAAGCGCAGCAGGAAGCCAGTTAACTAACGTAATAACACCAGAGCAACACTAGTCAAGCGAGTCGGTACTATCGGAAAGCGTTCGATCAACCGTCTTGTTATCTAATGACATCTTTCACCGCTACTTTGATTATATGTTGCCTTAGTATTCACTAACCAACTTCCTACTGCTGATTTCCTTTATGCGTGTTCACGTCGACCAGAAGGCGCGATAGCGGACGCAGGATGCCCTTGCGATATGTCAGACGTAAATAAGTGTGTTCACAGTTCGCGTAAAACTACAGATAGTCTCAGCGACACGGTCGACGACAAGTCGGCAGTGCGGAATGGATCTAATTTACGCGCAGTTTTATAAGATGTTGAATGTTTGCGCCCGTAACTACGCCACGACGTGAAAACGCACGTGCATTATTATCAAAGTACACACGACACTTTATAACATCGAAGATCAGCGATTTTGCGACGACACTATGCTGACGCTTTTAGACGATTTTTCGCTGTAGTATCAAAATGATAGGGGAGAGTCTCATTAAATCGTTTCGAATAGTGTTTGAACTTCGAATATCAACAAATGCTTAGTAGATTATTCACTTAAGCATACGTCGATGATCAAATCGTCGATGTTATGTTAAGTTCCGTGTGTGGCTGCCCTTAGTGTTTAGTAATCTTCCGGCCACTAAACCTTATCTGACAATATTTAAGATAAGGTTTTGTTAGAAAGAGGAAAATAATATAATTTTCCACTTCCTTATAGCGGTTACTAAGTATGACCCCTGAGAATGAGGACACAAGAATTATAGAGAAGGACTGTTGATATAATAGTTCTACACTCTACAGAGTAAAGCCTGTATAATTGTCACCGTAAAATTGTAAAAACCGTTAGATTGTAATCTAACGCTTTTTATCTTAATAGATTGTAAACTGTCGACTGATTGTGAACCGTAACATACTGCTTACAATTTAACGCATTATTTTTCGGTAAATTGTAATCTATTAGGTATATTAACCCGATAGAACCTAAGTGCGGCCGGGTACCTGAATATTTAAAATGTCAAACCCTAACCTAACCTATAGTTCGCGCGCGAGTTGAATGCAGAGTAAATGTATGGTGACAATATAGAACTGTACAAGATAGAGACAAGAAAACGTAAATACAATAAATATTTCAAAAATTAATACTCAGAACATTGAACGGTTCACAATCTGTCGAAGATATTCAGAATCTGTCACAATTTTACGGTGACATATACATCGGAATTCGAGACATTAAAATAACAGTTTTCGGGTAAATGCATACAATTTAGTTGTACACAATCACTAAACTTAATCCAGATTTTCGGAAGTCATACTTGCGGATTAAAGAATATTAGATATAGTTAATATGTACTTATTTAATATATTAATCTTTTTAAGTTATAATAAAACACGCATTTACGATTTATCAGACTAAATAATAAGTAATTTACTATGCAAATTATGAGTGATTTTGATTAGCAACATTCACCATGGTGGTAAAAAATTTTTAGAGACTTACCATTACAGGTTGCGGCCATAAATTTTCCGTTCGCAGAGAAGTCCATAAGAAGAACTGTGCCAGGGTGCCCTTTGAGATTCTTTAGTAGCCACGGGTGACTGAATTCGGTTTTTGCCTTCCATGCTGTTCGTTTCTTGTTCTTTCCTGTTGGCCGGTTCTCGGTTGCGGTAGATTCGGTTGTTGAATCGGTTTGAGCCACTAAAACGAAAAAACTAAAATCAATATTTATAATAGTATTTTTCTTTGTCGATGGTGCTGGTGGTGATGGTGCTTAGTCCTGCGCAATTAGGCCTGGTACACACATAGCGTGCGACGGAAACTGCCGGGCACGACGTATCAATGAACGCGCGTGCGTGTACTCTAGTTATATACCCCTACTATTTTTCTATCTTTTTTAGCCACGGAACTAAAATAAATACATGACTGAAATATAACAAACTTAAACAGTTAAGTATAAGAAAAATTAGTTATTAGTCATTGAAGTTTCATTCATTTGATGATATTGATAAAATACTAAGTACTCAATATAGACTAACATGACAATATTTTTTCTTTGTATGTTGACATACAAGCTCATAATAAGTGATATCAGTAAAAAATTGAACTGAAGTAAAAAATGCTACCTTTATTTACTAAACATGTTGGCTCTTCTAAATATAATCTGCTTTCCAAACCAGTGGTACAGTTCCAACATAATGTATCTAAGGGACACAAGTTGTCCCACATTAAATAAAACATTTCAATGTTTTACAATACAGCAAGAATCATATGAACGCAAGGGTCAAATAAGTACAATAATAGTTTGTGAATGTTTCAAAATTTTACTTTCACTTCACTTCACATCTGGTGACTTGCCTTTGCAATTTGATGTTAAACAATATAATGCATGAATCATGGAGAAATCTTTGGAGAAAACATCAATATAATAATGACATAGGTACATTTTAATTTTTAGTAAGTACTTAAGTAATACTTATATATAAGTACTCATAAGTTGGCAAAGGTCTAAGGGCAGAACTAGATGTATGGATAACTATACACTATTCACTTACTTAAAGAAGAATAAGAACTGTGTCTGTCCTTCAAGGCCCATTTGTTTAACAGATTTTGAAGAAATTTGGTATAGAGATAGGATACATCCCGGGGATGTGCTACTTAATTGAAAATCAAAGAGTTAAGAGAGAGTATTTTTAAGCTTGAAAGTTTGAAGCATTGATAGATAAAGTACACAGGTAAAGTCGCCTGTCGACGGCAAGGCAACATCAGGGTCTGCATACATAGGTATATAGCTGAAATCCCACAGACGTGTAAGAAGCAATTTGCTACCTAATTCAAACAGCTAAGTAATGGAAGGGCTTTCTGGCTTCCGTTTTTCCATCTGCTTACAATATTGGAATCATGAAATCAAGAGTGAATAGGCATCTTCTAGGCAAGCATGCTCCACGTTTAGCTGCATCACTACTTCCAGCAAGTCTGTTTGCAGCCAAGCGAAAGTCTATAAATTAAAAAAAAATTACATGGATGTACTTACTTATCTACTAAGTTGCAAGCATCATTAGTTTAACATAAATATTATTCGAAAATCCACTGCGTACTGTGAATCATATTCAAGCCCTGAATAGAGCCTGTTGTATTATATTTTGTTTATTTTGAATAAGTATTTATTTGTTAAGTTGCTTGCCAATGCATAATAATAATGAAGAGCAAATTTTTGCATTTGCATTTTACCAAATAATATTTAGCTTATTAGTGACATAATAATTTTATAACACAAAACATTTCAAATTCTAAAATGTTCCATACTGTAATTGTTTTACAATTTAAATAATAATTTATGTTTCCAGAATATACAGCTATTTGTCTTAAATATTTATTCTCATTGATGTTATTGTAATAATAATCGTTTGTTTGTTTACCTAAAAAAATAAGGTAAGTAGGTACTGTACAAGCTGTATGCACTTTTACTACAAAATACAATCATATACGATTAGAAATATATTATATTATAGTTCCATACTTAATTGTCATGTAGCAACCATATTTTACAGTTACCAGCTTGGCGGTTTAACACTGTGGTTAGAATCGGTAGCTCCGCATGTCGATTTTAGAAATAATATTTTCGTACTAAATATGAATACTTGTACTTCATGGAAAAATAGAATTTGTTTAGATAAAATATGATTAATCTGTTTTATCGTAGGAAACGACAAAACTAATAGATACATTCACCTACTTTAAAAAGTATTTTGACTACCTGTTACGCTCTCAGTTTCATCAATTTGCGCTTCGGATTTTCTATTGCGGAAGATGGTTTTGTAAAGGTAGTGTAGTATTACACATATTAATACTGTGAATCCAGCCATTATGTACACATTCATAGTTTGTCCGGCTCCAAAATTTCCCATTTTCACTGATAATTCAATTAAACTTTTTTTATTCGTACCGATTTTAGTATCAACACCGGCAATATCACTCACGCGGTCCCAAATTAACTGAATTGACGGACGCACACTGTACTGACACTGACACTGACAGATTTAATATGAACGAATGAATTTGATTGGAAACTCCACAGATTAAAAACCTATTGGAAATAATGTCAAGTGTCAACGACGACGTTTTTTTTTATTTAACTGGTTTAACGGCTCTGGATTCTAGTCCTTCTGATTAAAGACGAGGGCCAACCAATGACTAAGGAAACTATTCATTGGGCCAACCCACGGCCAACCTCCAACCATAGAGCTATGACATAGAATCTCGGATGGGATGTAATCTATGTAAAGTACGTCTTGCAGATTGATGAAAGAGCTTTGGTCATAGTCCACCATGCTGGCTAAGTGCGGCTTGGCAACTTTATATCACGAGATTTATATTTGAGAATATTATATAGAACTTTTTTCCTTCACCGTTTGAAGCAAGTGATATTTCATTTTTTTTAATGCACATAGTGTAGTAGCGAAAATTTAGAGGTGAGGAGTGGTGGAAATGGTAAGTTACCAAAGTCCATAGGTAACTTCACGGATTTGTTAACTAGCTTGAGTTGAGTTATATCAAAATATACGTAATTTTATAACAAACGCGATGGTATAGCATTGGCTATTATTTTATAATAATATATTAAATAAAAATAAAAAGTAGGTTTCATCCATTAACCAGCTCGGTGAAGGTCATTCTACACAGGAATTTTAGGCGACGCTAGTAGTTCACCTTGGATTAAAACCTTCTTTCTATCAGAAAATTAAAAAACAGTGTAATCTTGCATGTGACTGGCTGGAAATATTGATATCCGGATATTATTGTAATAAAAATAAATCTGACATTGTAATGTACTTATTATTGACCACAATATGATCGGTATTCAAGCATGAAGTCCCTTACAAATTGTAAAATCCCTTACATATTGTAAAATCATCAAGGCTATGCCCTTTCGCAGAGGCAGGTAATTTATTTTATCATTATTTTTCTTTCATATACAACCAACTTCAATAAAAATATTTGAGAATCCGGAACCGATTATTGGTACCACATCCACATCGATGCTCGTTCGTCCGTTGTGGTTCGTTGATACAATATAATCAAAGGTCCGTTGTGCGTTGCCATCTTTTATTAATTTCTATTTCATTCACCTCTTGTTGGTAAAACCATAGATTTATATTTACATTTTACTGATAAAACTGTATTATCTATCCTTTTCTTACCTATGGAAAAGACAGAGAGGTGGTTCTAAATTTAAACGTTCTAGAAATCTAGCGAATGAAAAATGAACATTGATATTTAAATGTCACTGTCACGCGTCAGTCATCCTCATTCAGTGAAAAAAATTGTTTCGCCGTTACAAGGACTCAACAAGGGACAAGGAGTTGTTTTCCGAAAGAACAGTTTTCAAAAGCATTTTTAAAGTGATAATTATTTAATTATGCCTCGACGTGGACGTTCAGCAAGTCCGCCTCCCGCTCCTCAGCGAAGGTAAATATTATTTTCTTTTTTATGTATTGAATAACGTATTCTATTACTGTATCGGATAACCTAAGAGGTTAATTTTTCAGGGCTGCTCCTCCACCGCAACGAAGCAGTGTACCAGCCCATGCGCCTCCATCATCCCCGGCCATGGCTACTGCCCAGCCTCAGCAGCCTTCTTTGTTTGGTCAAATGGCAGCTACCGCCGGCGGAGTCGCCATAGGATCAACTGTGGTAAGTTCTTTTTGTTAGTTACGTAACATAAATAGTTTTTACTTATAATCTGCTAATTCCATTTCAAGGATTGACAATATGATATTGCGTAACATTTTGCTAATATTTCCTGAATAATTGTCTTCTTAAAATCACAATAATATTTATTGTTGGCGATAATCCAATGAAGTCGTAGTCGTACGACTCACGTGTTTTGTTTGACGTTATCTTGACATTCATGGATGTATGCAAACATGATTTGCACAATATTTTTGTAAGCATAGGGCATTTCAAATGTTTTATTAGAATAAGGGCCTGTTTCTCTATCGCTAAGTAAACTTTATCTGATCAATAATTTTCATGTTTTGACAGATGTTGTATAGAAATCCTCTCAATATTTAAAAGTTTGTCTGTTATACGATTGTGAAACAGGCCCTAAACTCGTATTCACAAACATTACTTTCTTAATCATGGTAGCAACACTAGGATAAGTAAGAAATTTCTCAGTACCATAGATTTGGCAAGCCATTCATTTCAAAAACAATACTAAAATGACTCTTTATTGTGCATATATGCATTGCATTGAATGGGGTGATGATTGTTAACGTTGTAATGCGACTGAACTCCAGTTGACTGACAAATTCAAATGTATATATATGAAAATGAAACCCGTTTTCCTTGGTCACTGCATCACGCGTGAATGGCTGAACCGATTTCACTAATTCTTTTTTTGTTGCATTTGTTATTATTAGGAGAAGGTTCTTACGGAAAAAAATATTAAGAAAATCTCTCAGAAATATTGAAAGATATACATTTAATTTTGCATACTAAGGCGGTACGAAGTTCGCCGGGTCAGCTAGTTAATAATAAATTAAGGCTTTTTATAATATGTTATAATTAAACAAAAATCACCCAAAAAAATAGTAGGTAGGCATCAGGCATAATTTTACAATATATTTTATAGTAACACGTAGGTTGTAGGTATTGTTTTTTTTTCAATTCAAAGTGATAACCACTAGCTTTTTTCGAAAGAAAACTATTTGAATCATTTGTTGTAGTTGAAACAGACATGAACATCTTTTCACTTATCTGTGCGTCCATTAAAAGGATTAAGGAATGCACAGTGTTGTTCGTCACTTAAGTGTAGTTTATGGTTGAGTTTTCTGTAGCCTGTGCATTCCCTCGCTCTGTTAGACTTTATAGTGATGTTTCTGAATACAGATGTAACTCGCTATTTTGCACATGTGCTTATTTCGTTTTAATATTGAAGAAGCTAGTTTTGAGTTACAAGGACAGATCAAAAAGTTTCTGGTAATGTTATGAAAACCACAAGAACTATAGTTAGTACAAACAAATGATTTATTTTTCAATTTATCCTTCTACTTCAATACATGTGGAATATTGTTTTCCTATTTTGCCAAAAAAACTATCTTGCTCCACAGTCATGACCTGGGTTTTGTTCTCGAATTTGGTACCTCAGAATATGGTAGGTGTTCCATTAATTGAAGCCCTGTATTCTTAATGGCAGTGAGGGATACTTTGAATGCGTCGTTGAGAGTCCTTGACAACCTTGGGACTTGGGAGTGTTATCTTGATGAAACAGAATGCAGTGGCTTAGAGCATCAATTCACAGATTAAAAAAGTATTGTTAACCACAGAAAACAATTGCAATGTTACACTTTATGGTGACAAATACCAAAGACAGTCCCTATGAGAGAAATATATGTCTATATATGTAGAAATATGGTTTAGAAATTTACTTATTATTAGTTTGTATGCCTGTGCCTGTCCCCGGGCTGTACCTAGGGCTTTCAAATAGCGGATTTTTTCAATACCGGTATCAATACCAGAAAGATTTTTGAAAAAGAAAAACTTAAAATGAGGTATAATTTTTTTCACTTAAAACAGTTTTTCCAAAATAAAAAGGTTTTTCACCACATTAACATAAAAACGGCGCCTTAGCTGCTTTAAAACTAGTGAACAAAAATTTTTTTTTCAATACTGGTATCTGACTGGTATTGAAAAGTCCCGAATCCTGGTATTAGAAGGCCTAGTTGTAACTTATTTGTACCAAACGTCCTGATTGGTTAAGCCTGCATGGATCTAGCAGGAAATCTTTGGGATGTAAAGTATTATATTATGTGCACAGATCCTTACATCTAGGATGCAAGTCATCTCTATGCCAGATCTGTTCAATGTTTGTTTTGTAACAGCTAGATAAAAAGACATCCTATTACATTATATTAGTATGGAAATAAATATGGATTGTCCAACTGTTCCACTGTCATTTTGATTTATTAATAGCTATTTCGTCTCCCATCCTTGCAAGTTTAAATTATGAGTCTCAAGGATATTTCTATTTCAAAGTAATTAATAAAATATCTGAAGCATCCCTAGACCTCTAAGATGTATCCCTATTCATTTGATGTTCCATCTTTATTCTAAAGTTGTATTAAACATTACAATCTCAACTGTTGTGTTTTGTTTGACTGCTATTATTAACAAAGTAACAAACACTATCGGCTTCAATGGGTTGACTTTTGTTTGCTATTGGCTGTACAGTTGCAGCATAGACTAATTATAACTAATTTTACCAGCAATTATTGCGGAAGGACGTGGGAACCCATGCATTATTATCTGAAGAAAACTCCTACCATTATTTGATTAATGGAAAGGGGTCACGATCCTCAATAATGAGGACGACGCAGAGAGAGTGTGCTATTATTGCGAGTTTTATGCTGTCAAAATTAAATGTCTTGAAATTGAACTTCGTTGTCTGTCAATTTCCTTTATCTCAGGAACATGTGGAGGGTATGTTGAAATTAATATCAAATACTAAGGTCTATAATATGGCCATTTAAGCTGCATATTTTGAGTATTTTGATGCTCGCCAGTAAATCAAAATCTATCTATGGGGTCTGACTATCTTGTTATATACTAAAACAATTTATATTTTGTGCGAGCCTGACTCTCACGGGACCAGTTTTTCATTTCTCTTAGTTTTCACAATAGTTATCTCTTGTTCTAGGGTCATGTTGCTGGTAGTGCTTTAACTGGCATGTTCAGTGGAGGTGGCAGCAGCGAGGCTGCCCAACAGCAACCAGCGCAGCCTGCCCAGGCTTCTCCCAACCAATACCAAGGACAACAGCCCCAGGGACCTTGCGCCTGGGAAATCAAGCAGTTCATTGAGTGTGCCCAACAACAGCACGATCTTACCCTGTGCGAAGGCTTTAACGAGGCTCTGCGTCAATGCAAACTCAACAATCACCTCTAAATTAATAAATACTAGGTGTCTCATAAAAGTAATTCCATCATTGTACCATACACTATGCTGATAATTTCCAACAAATCCCTTTTGTTATTACTTAAATTATACTTCTGTAAGTATAAAAGCTTTCAAAGCTACCTCAGTGTCAAGACGTTCCATTTTCTCAACATGAGACACCTGCCAAGTAATTTTTATTCTTATTAGTTAATTTATCAAATAATAATGTTGATCATTGAAATTTTTAGTAGATTTATTTTTATTACGATGACGTAATTTAGTTATAAATTCCCCATTTATTTTACATTTCTAGTAATTTCTAGTAATATTTTTAATTATAAATAAAAGACCATCAACCAAAACTCAAGTGTTTTATTTCACTGCATAATATAATTTTTTGTATATATATTAATAATTAATTAGATTCATTATGATTCATTAATAGACGTTTATATTTAGGTAAACTGCTTTCAGACAACTTCTGCAAAAATGATAAAGGAATTTAAATACTGATCCTTAAACTTTTCAATGTGCAACAGATGTAGTATTACATCTTACTATCCACATTTTGGTTTAAACACAGATAATCACGAACAATTCATACGGTTAATTAAATCTAGTCGATCCTATAAGCTCTGACTGTAGGTATTTATATAGAAAAATTTGCTAAAGTAAAGAGCGGCGTTCCATACATCCTTTGAAGAATCTTTTACAATTTAGTTATAACACTAGCTGATGCCCGCGACTTCAGTTTTTTAATTCCCACGGGAACTCCTTAATTTTCCGGGATAAAAAGTAGCCTATTGTAGTGTGTGCATACCTTTATAATTATTATTGCTTACACATACATGCATGTATCTAGTAATAAGTCTATACCAATAAATCAGTCCATTACCAACTCTTGGGTTGTATACTCATTTTCCGTCGCCTGGTCCCAACCAACCTTAGATGGCGACCCTGCCAGTCGGACTCACTGGACTATGGCCATGAAGATTAACATAGGCTAAAATAATAAGTAAAAAAAAAAAAAAAAAAATGTGCAACTCTAAAGTCGAGAAGGAAGATATATTTATTAATCAAAACGGACAAAACAACGCCAACATCGAGCAGTTACATTGGCACATAAGTTCAATAAATATAATATTGTTTATAATCTGCACAATTTTGCTACTTGGAGTACTCTATTTGGTATACAAATTTTATAAAAATTGCCACGAAGGCTGGATTAGAGCCCAGCTCGGTCAACATGTACTCAGAAGGTCGATTCGGACCTCTCGAGGACCTCGAAGTGGAGGACCTGCAGCACCAGTAAGTTCCTGTGAAACCTGCCACGCTCCCAAGCATTGTGAATTGTGAGTGATTGTGATACATGTAAGAACTAAGAACTAGTGAAAGTGCAAAGTGCAAAATGGACAGTAATGTATGACGACTTATTGAAACTATTCAACGAACTTTCCAAAATAAAAGTATATTTAGTTAAAATTGGTCCCACTCGAAGAAAAGGTGAAATTATATCTAAGAAATTAAATGAAGCGGACAATATAGTAAGTAATTTTAATTCGATTATAGAAAAATTAGCTTCGCTATCTGTATCTTTTAAAGGCGATGAATGCCTACGATTTGATAAGTTAAGAAATGATTTTTTCGATGTACATATGACGACATTTTAAAATTGTGTAGTACCCATTCTCATGAAAAAATTAGCAAAATGGCAAAATTTGAACTTAAGGTGGCATTACAATTATTACCAGTCATCGATGACTCAGAAAAATCAATAAAACAATTAATAGACAATATTATTTACTATGATTCTTTGCTTGCTAATGCCGATTGCAAAAACAATCTCATTCAATTTATACTTAAAAGTAGACTGTCACAAAATGCTAAATTGCAATTACAGTCAAATTACACAGCCATCAATGACTTGGTTAGCGATATGCGGCGTGTGTTACTGCCACAAAAATCGCCTATAGCTATACAGAATAAGATACAACAGTTAAGGCAAAATAATAAATCTATTCAAGATTACGCGAAAGAAATGTCTGAACTTTTCGTTGACCTTACGATATCGCAGGCAAAAGGTGATTCAAATACTTATGCGGTACTTAAGCCTTTAAATGAAAAATTTGTCATTAAAAAGTTTGCCGACGGGCTGCGAAATCGAACACTCAGCACAGTTATTACAGCCAGGAACTACGACTCGTTAAAAGATACGATTCAAGGTGCTCTTGATGAAGAAATCTCGAGCCCTTCATCTTCAACAGGTGATTTACTAACTATGAAGCACCATCATACATACTATCGGTCTAGGAATTTTAATAATTACAGAGGTAGATGGAATACAGGTAGGTATACAGGTTCAAGGCCATCATATTATACGCCAGGCAGACGAACATCGGAGCATCAGGCCGCAGCGCACTATTATTCCCCATCTACGAGAGCAAACCAGAACGGCGCTCGGGGGATGACACGAGGCCGCAGAAGTAAGTTTCCCAATCGTTTTTATAGAAATCAAGCTGGAAATGTCATACATATTCTGACTGACTCGGATTCTCAGAACAAAACTACTCCCTCTGAAAATCAAAACCAGTTTTTTCGAGACTAAAAGTATTTTACTAACTTTACAGAACAATATTAAATACGTAGAGCTATATTTGAATAATAGAAGATGTCTCTGGTTATTAGATACCGGAGCTTCAATATCAGCGGTTAGTAACAAAACATGTCATAATACACCCATTAGCGACAGCCGTATTGTAATCAACGGCGTGGGGGGTCAAATCCAAGCGAAAGGCTCTGTTTATTTAAAACTATCTGCTCCAAGCGGTGTACAATTACCGCACGAGTTCTATGTATTCGATTCATTACCTTGTATGGCTCATGGAATATTAGGTCTAGATTTTCTTTCTTTGTACGGAGCTCATATTGACTTAGAAAATTGCATTTTAACATTGAACTATAATGGAATAAAACACGTATTACCATTGTTAAATACTTTGGAGGTTGAGAGACCCGACTGTTTGACTATACGAGTACCTGCTAGGTCTGAATCTATACATTATATTAGTACTAGTATGGCTGAAGAATGCGTAGTCTGCGCATCCGAATTAAATGACGGAATTTTTATTGCGAGCATGCTAGTTACGCCTAAGGACGGGAAGATACCTATAAGAGTGTTGAATACTAATGAAACCGATTT
This sequence comes from Erebia aethiops, assembly GCA_923060345.2. Classification (NCBI taxonomy): domain Eukaryota; kingdom Metazoa; phylum Arthropoda; class Insecta; order Lepidoptera; family Nymphalidae; genus Erebia; species Erebia aethiops. Next base: position 8,211,176 of record OV281083.1, on the reverse strand, counting down.
TTGTTTGCAGAATATAAAGCCCATTATACACAAAGCTAGTGATTATGATATTTGTTTGTTTAAAAGTCCCTGTAGAGACTCAGATAGAGTGAAACGCTTATTCAATTTATTAAATTTAAATCATTTAAACTTGGAGGAACAAGTTAGTATTGAAAATATATGTGCAAAATATAACGATATATTTTATCTTGAAGGTGATCAATTCACCACGACTAAGCTTTATAAGCACTCTATTTCTTTAAAACCTAATACGACACCAGTGTATTCCAAGCCTTATAGACTTCCACACTCACAAAAGGGTGAAATGGATAAACAAATCAATAAGATGCTTAAGCAAGGCATTATAGAACCATGTAACAGTGAATGGTCTAGCCCTGTTCTATTAGTTCCAAAAAAATCGAACTCGAATAGCACGGAGAAAAAGTGGAGATTAGTTATTGACTATAGAAAATTAAATAACTGTATTATTGACGACAAATTTCCCCTACCTAATATGACAGACATATTAGACTCTTTATCAGGCTGTATATACTTTACTCACTTAGATTTAAATCAAGGATTTTATAATGTTGAGCTGGATCCTGCTAGTAGGAAATACACAGCTTTTAGTTCAGGCCAATATCAAATGACAAGAATGCCTATGGGCCTTAAGACGAGCCCAAGTTCGTTTTCCCGAATGATGAATATGGCAATGGCTGGTTTGTCCTATGAAAAATGTCTTTGTTACCTTGATGATTTAATTATTTTTGGACGGAATTTATCAGATCACAACAAAAACTTAATCGAAGTATTTGAAAGAATACGTAACGTTAATTTAAAATTAAATCCAGCAAAATGTGATTTTCTCAAAAAAGAATTACTTTATTTGGGACACGTAGTGTCAGGCGACGGCGTAGTACCCGACCCTCAGAAAGTTAGTATCATAAAAAACTACCCTATCCCGAAAAATGCTGACGAGGTAAGACGATTCGTCGCATTAGCTAGTTATTATAGAAAGTTTATACCTAACTTTGCCAAAAAGGCATACAACTTAAATCTTTTATGCAGAAAGAAGGTTAAATTTATTTGGGATGATAATTGTCAAAAATCTTTCGATATTTTAAAGGAAAGTATGATAACGCCACCAGTTCTACAATACCCTAACTTTTCGGAAAGCAATCAGTTTATTCTTCAAACAGACGCATCGGGTTACGCGATTGGTGCAATTTTGTCAAACTCGGATGGACGTCCAGTCGCTTATGCAAGTAGAAGTCTTAACAAAGCTGAACAGAATTACCCGACTATTGAAAAGGAGCTTTTAGCTGTGGTCTGGGCAGTAAAATATTTTAGACCTTACTTGTACGGTCGTACTTTTAAAATTCTTACCGACCACAAGCCTTTAATTTATTTGTTTAGTATGAAGGACCCTTCGAGTAGGTTGCTTAAATTCAGATTGACTTTGGAAGAGTATGATTATTTGATAGAGTATGTGAAAGGTAAAGATAACGCGGCTGCAGACGCATTATCTCGAGTGATTATGAGTTCTAAAGATTTCAGAGAGATGAGTGATAGCGTATGTGTGATGACGCGTGCGCAGAGAAAACGATTGGAAACAGCTTCGTCTCCGGATGATATGGTCTCTACCGATGACAGGTCTGATCAGCCAATAGTCGTAGAAACTCATATTAAACCGAAGAACGCAGTTGAATTAAGATTTATAGACTCGAAAAATTTAAATAAATTACGACAAGAAAAGAAAATTAATTGCGAAAATAATATTTTTTCATATGACAGTAGTCAAATGACGATATTTATAAACCCTGCATCTCAATCGCAATTGACGCGAGCCGCATTTGTGAGAGAGCTAGGTGAATTTTGTGAAAGAATAAATATAGAAGAAATATATTTTATAAAAAATAATAACAATAATATATTTCTTAAAAAGTTAGTAGAGGAAATAAAGAATACAATTAAATGGAACGGACCTCGTTTATGTATTTTAGAGGACGTTAATAGATTAGATGATATAGATGACAGAAAAGTTATATTAAACGACTTTCATCTTTTGCCCACTAGTGGCCACGCGGGCATCAGACGAATGTTAAATAACGTAAAGAAATATTATTTCTGGCCGGGACTGGAAAAAGATATAATTAACTTTGTAAAAAAATGTCCCAAGTGTCAAAAACAAAAATATACCACTACGGTAAAAGAACCTATGGTAATTACTTCAACAGCTCATTCAGCTTTTGAAAAAATATTTTTAGATATAGTAGGACCCTTAGATAGAGATTATAATAATTATACGTATATTCTTACGCTACAATGCGAATTAACGAAATACATTTGCGCGTTTCCACTCATTACAAAAACAGCTACAGAAGTTGCGCGTGTTTTTGTAAATAATTTTATCCTTGTTCACGGAATTCCAGCTATTGTGGGAACAGATAAAGGATCCGAATTTATATCGGAAACATTTAAAGACGTTTGTAAATTACTTAATATTTCTAAACTAAATTCAACGGCATACCACCACGAAAGTATAGGTGCGTTAGAGAACTCACATAAGAACTTAGGAAGTTTTCTAAGAATACAGACAGACGGTAGACCAGATTTATGGAGTACTTGGCTTCCTTTTTGGTGTTTTGCGTATAACACTACTGTACATTCATCAACTAAATTTACGCCTTTTGAATTAGTATATGGAAAAAAATGTAACCTACCAAGTAATCTTTCAACGAAAATAGAACCTCTATACAATCACGATAACTATCCACAAGAATTGAGATATCGTTTACAAGTTTCTCAAACAGAAGCACGAAATAATTTAATTACTAGTAAATATAGACAAAAAAGTAGATACGATAAATATATTAAACCTATTAGATATAAGCCTAACGATTTAATTTTAGTTAAAAATGAAACAGGCAATAAACTATCAGATTTATATTTAGGACCATATAAAGTAGTTGAAGACTTGTCACCCAATGTTAAAATAGAATATACCAACGGAAAAATAGATATTATTCATAAAAACAGAACAAAACTATACTTAACTAATTAACGTTAAGAACATTGTATTGTGTGGAAAAATAACAAAACAAAAAAAAAAAATTGTAATTAGTTGTAAGAAATATAATTGTTTTTTTATATTTTATATTTAGCAATTATGAACAAAAAAAAAAATTATGTAATAGAATATTAATAATTTTTTTTACCACCCCATGGGAGGTGTAGTGTGTGCATACCTTTATAATTATTATTGCTTACACATACATGCATGTATCTAGTAATAAGTCTATACCAATAAATCAGTCCATTACCAACTCTTGGGTTGTATACTCATTTTCCGTCGCCTGGTCCCAACCAACCTTAGACTATGTCACTCTCCAGGTCCTCAACTATACTCATGCCAAAAATCAGGTCGATCCGTTGCTCCGTTTCGGCGTGATTGAAGGACAAACCAACAAACGAAACACAATTTCGCATCCATACATAATATTATAAATGCGAAAGTGTTTCTGTCTGTCTGCTATACGCTTTCCCGGCCCATCTTCAACCGATTTTGCTGAAATTTGGTACAGGGGTAGATGGTATCCCGGGGAAGGACATACCTAGGCTACTACTTAATCCCGGAAAATTAAAGAGTTCCCGCGGGAATCATCTAGTTTATAATATTTGTATGATTGTAAACATACACGATGGACCCGCGCGTTCTGTTGTGGTAAGTAGTAGGTACTTAAATTGCGTATGTACGTACCCGTAAACCTAATATATGATGCAGTCCCAGTCGGAGCAGTAGCAGTAGCCGCTCCCGCTACTCGCGCGCGGACCAACATGCGCCGGCGCACCCTCCTCAGATCATCGTGACGCCGATGCCGCGCCGCTCCATGTTTAGAGATGCGGCTGCGGTAGCGGGGGGCGTCACTGTCGGCACCACGATGGTAAGATGTTGCACTGATTCCACAGACAGTAGATTTATCGTAAAACACCGCATATCCTTGTATGGTCTGCGCTGTAGGCAATTTATCAGAGTTCCTACGGGTTTTTTTTTATCCACTACACTACAAGTTAGCCCTTGACCTGATCTCACCTGATGGTAAGTGATGATGCAGTCTAAGATGGTAGCGGGCTAACCTGTTAGGGGCATGGCAGTTATATTAAACCCATAGGTACCACTATTCGGTTTCTACACGGCATCGCACTGGAACGCTAAATCGCTTGGCGGCACGTCGCCCGGTAGGGTGGTAACTAGCCACGGCCTAAGCACCAGAGAAAATTCAGAAATTATAAATTACCTAATTGAATCTGCCGGGGATCGAACCCCGGATCTCCACACGTTAAGACAACAGCGCTCAACACTGCGCCACGGATTTTAAAAACCTTTGTTTCAAGGTGGCATAAAGAGCAGGTACCTACGGCCCGGTGGTTTTAATTTGTTTTTGACCATTCTACCACCGCCAGCTCCGAAAGCAATTATTTGAACGGAATTTACCGGTTCTTCTCTGCAGTCAAGTAACAATCTAAGAAACTCCGTAACTAGGTACCTACCTAATAGAAACCGGCAAACTGCTTTTTTTAGGGTCATCTGGCAGGAGAGGCGATCTCAAGTTTATTTACTGGTCGACGCCGAGAGGAGGTAATGCACTCGCTACCGCAAAATTACCAACTGGGATCAGAGCCCAGCGGACCCTGCGCGTATGAAATAGCCCAATTCCTGCATTGCGCCACAAACAACGAAAACTTGCAGGAGTGTGAAGCATTTAACGAGGCGCTCAGGGAATGCAAACGGCGAAATCGTATGTTGACTTTACATCATTAGATCATGGATGTTTACATGTACTTATTACGCAAGTTTTGATGTACCTAGGCATATTGCGCGTCCTTTGTGACGACGCATTGTGTATGTGGATTCAGAGATGAAACGCACAAAAATACTAGAGAAGTTTGAACTTGTGCGAGCGGGCGCGCACTCCAAACTGTTGGGTGTACGTTACGTACGTTCTTGCGCCGCGGATTCCGCATACTTACGCGATGTGCCATCACTCAGGAGTCAGGACTATAGGGCTTGAAGGTAGCAACTAGCAAAATCACAAAGTCTGCCCGAATGTAATGGTTCTGCTCAACGTTCCTGATTCGAACCTGTCGAACCTGTGGATGTGGAATGCCCTTCCAGCGCATGTATCTAGGTGTTCCCTGCCACGTACATGCTTATGCACCTTCAAGGCAAGAATGAATAAACATCTTCTAGGCCAGCGCGCTCCAACCTAGACCTCATCATCGCTTTGTACTCGTATTATAAGCATGATTGTCGTCAAGCGCAAGCCTATCTCACAATAAAGCACAAACATTTTCTATACATAGGTACATTTAAAAGGTCGGTACTCGGTTCTCGACATGAAAGCTTCATATTGGTTTTACACTTGAACAAGTTGTAATTTTTTTTAACTCTAGGTTTATTATTTTATTTTCAGGACTTTCAAAAATAATTACTAAATAATAATTCTTTTATTTTCAGGTCTGCCTTGAGTCCATTTTCCCCCATCCATCCCAAATGAAATAGTAGGTACCTACAGATAACATACCTAACATACAACCACAATAAATTCATTTCAAAGCTTGTCGTTGTTTTTTACTTTGAGTTACTCCACTGATCACTTTAAAATTAATAAAAAGGCCAAAATTATCATTAAGATTTTCGTTTGGGTGTCATAAACTTGTATAGGAAAATGTATAGGTACGAGTACCTATACCGTCTGTTTTAACCGCGTCTATAGATTTTGGTAAGACATAAGACATCCGTGATATAAAAGATCCTTATTTACTTTAGTCTCTAGCTAGTCTCTACCTGCCTGCGAAATTCCTGTTACTGACAGACAAAAAAGGAGGTAGGTGTATGGCGCCCAGTACACAGCCAATTTGGACTGCGGTCCAAATTGGCTGTGTACCAGGAGCAAGGTTACGTTTGCACCATTTGCATTGATCTGCACGATTAAATAACGGGCGCCTAAGTATAGGTTTTATAAAAGTGCATTTATATTTTATACATTTGCATTTGATTTGTGTTTGAGATAAAGTGTTTACCTAAGATATGTTTAGTTTAGTGTTTAAGATGAGTAGGTATATTCATGAGTAGCACTGATTATAAATATTATGTTAAAGCAAAAATAAACATTTTAAAATTGAACTGTCAGAGAATTATTCCATTGAGAAACAGAACATCTTATAAATATGTGCTATGAATGAAAACCATTTTAGATGAGATTCACAGAAATTTTTGAAGTAAGACTTCTTTACGCACGCTTGACTTGGGGAGTAAGCTGGTGAATGCGTGACGAGAGCGTTACGAAAAGTGTGATCGGGCGAGGCGAACGAAAGTTGAGAGGGAGATATAAGTCAGTGAAGATAGAATAAGAGAGAGATACGTTTGGTATATTAGGTACTGTAGGGGCAAGAAAGGAGGTGCGAGCACACATTTTCTTACTCTCTTTCTCTCAAAGCCAGTTACGTTTCGTATATGTATGTTTCAGTGTAGGTATCTTATTTCTCATACCATAAAGAAGTTTTACTTCTGTCGTGGGGTCTGAAGCACACTCGTTTTTTTATTAGTCTTATCAATCAAAAAAATGGCACAGCAAACATAAAATAACAGAAAACCATCAGATAATTTTATTTCTATGGCAAATTAGGTAGGTAATGTCAAATTTTTCTATTCTTCTGAAATAGAAAATGCTTTTTTGATCTAGTCACGACGCAAATTATAATTAAATAGGTAACAAATAACAACAACTTTGGTAGGTATGAGATCGATAAAATAATATAATAGTTAAATTTGATGCCCTGTGATCAAAGTTTACCTAGGTAGATAGGTAGGCTAACTACCTACTCACCGTAACAATTGCGACATGTATAATCGAAATAAGTATTTCTATCTTTGCATTTCAGACAATTTTAGTTTAACGCAAACCTTAGAGGTACGTTGCCATTCGTGTTTGAAATGGCAAGTTTTGCATTGGTCACTCTCGAGTACGAGTGACACTAGTTCTTAAACCTTTCAAACCACTGAGCTGACCCCGTCTACTTTGTTTGACACAAATTTTTTGGTGCAGTGGAGTTTTCATCTACAGTTCATAAAATACGTTTTTTATGCAAACATCCTTTTTGAATTTGTGAGCGTGCTACAAATCCGAGAACAACATTTTCAGTGTTTTGATTTGGTAAACATCACTAGGTATAATTTTCAAATTCTATTTCAAGGGATGGACAGTACAATTTATCCTGTATGATAACTTTTTCAGCAATAAAATCTATTTCAGGGGAGTAAAACAAGTTGTTCACCTCCAACTCAAGGACTCAAGAAGTCTACCAGAAAAGCAATGTAAAATTTTCGTTTCAGGTTTCAAGCTTAGAATCATATTTATAATGAGAAACAAGTGAGCACAAATTGCGGCGGGCTTGTGGCAATTGTTATCCGCAACTGTACAAAAAGATTGGCATCCGTTTTTCCAATACACCATTCCTGTAATAATAAATATAAAATGTTAATAGTTAAGCACGATCACAAAAATAATAAGTAAGTATGTATGTGGATTGTGGAAACATGTAGTAAATCTAAATATTACCTGTGTGGAGTGTTATCTGTTGTTTTGATGTACCGAAGTGCATGGATTGTATTTCATTTGGATGCTTACAGCTGTAATTTTCGGAAAAATCACACAAAATTAGTGCCTCCTTTGCATTCAACGTATACTCTTGATATTTTAGCTGCTGCTGTTTCTAAGAATAAAATAGTGCATCTTGAAAGCGGGAATGCTTGTTTCCAATGTTATGTTCAAAGCACCAATGGTCCCTTTAGATGGTTTTTTCGTTACTACGCACGTTTCAATTCCATTTTCGTTCTTCATAGATTTATGGTCAACACGCTCCCACTGTACCCACTCCGCATTTGAATAGACCTGTCTTCAGCTAAGTAAAAATCAACCTTCAGTAGCTTGCACTTTTACATTCTCCATTCATGCATTGATGAGACTTTTAAATCGCAACTTACTTGTGATAAGACGTCAGTGGCAGTTTTATAATTCTGCAATAATTTCCAAAATTTCTTCTCTGGCTTTCATCTTATTTAAAAGTACTTCGTATTTTTTGTTTTTTAAATTTGCTCTGTATAACATTTTTTTAGTTGTCTGTAGACATGTATTTAGATGCTGGATTTTTTTGAGAGCTTCTTTATATTTTCTTGCTAATACGGTTGAGTTATTTTTTTTCTTTACCGTTTTAGAAGTAGGTTCCGTAGAAGTCGACGGTTCACAACTTGCAGATTTACTAGAATTTTGTTTTTGTTTGTCTTTCTGGTTGCGTTTTTGTCTTCTCCATTTCTCCCTTTCTTTTTCTTTTTCAGCTTCTGATAGCTCAGATATTTTTCTTCTTTTAGACTTTACGAGTTCCAAGTGTTTCTTTTTATATTGTTTGAACTTTTCAGGATCCTTCTTTAATTTCTCTCTATGTCGCCTTGATCTTTCGGCAGATGTCAGCGCCATTGTTACACCTGAATAATTTAATATAGGTTTAAAATACTCGTTAGCAATGCAAAACCTAGAATTCCGAGTAAACTCTATAACCCTTACGAAACCTAGGTTCTTTAGAAACCCTTAAAAATCTAGCTCTATGAACCCATGCAAACTCGCTAAAAATAATAAAGGTAGGTACAGCATTAAGATCGGCTGATGATGATGATAAATAACTAATGGGGAATATCAATGGGTACCTATGTATAAATTACCGCTTGAGATTATGTTACAATGGAGAATTTGACGACCTCCCTGGCGCAGTGGTGAGTGCTGTGGTCTTATTGTAGGAGGTCCCGGGTTCCTGGCATAGACAATTTGGGAATTTATAATTTCTGAATTTTCTCTGGTCTTGTCTGGTGGGAGGCTTCGGCTGTGGGTTGTTACCACCCTACCGGCAAAGACGTACCGCCAAGCGATTCAGTGATCCGGTACGATGCCTTGTAGAAACCGATAGGGGTATAGGTTTAATATAACTGCCATACCCCTAACAAGTTAGCCCGCTACCATCTTAGACTGCATGATCACTTACCATCAGGTGAGATCGCAGTCAAGGGCTAACTTGTAGTGGAATGAAATAATAATAAAAAACGGAGAATACATGTGTACCTATGCAAAGACATTACCTATATAGTCTTTGTTTCATTCGACCAACCAATTACTAGTTAGTTGGTCGATTTGAACTTTTTTGAAAAAATGTGAAATTAATATGAAATAAATTAAATTAATTGAAAAAATATCATGACGTCACGACACAAAGCCCTTACGAGTTGCAACATATCGAAGGTTATTGAGCCCGCCAACCCACATTGGAGCAGCGTGGTGAGTCTAAGCTCTAATTCCCGCTCTCCTATGAGAGTGGAGGCCTGTGCCCAGCAGTGGGACGTTAATGGGCTGTAGTGGTGGTGGTGGAAGGTTATTGCGTTTTAATTATAGTGAACTATAGGATGGGAGCGCGCAACCTTTGATTATATTATACCACAGAGTAATTATACTCCGCGCAACGTTGAACGTACCTACTACTCAACCAAGCGAACTCGGCACCCGAAACCCGCGTGACGTAATATTCTGTGCGTAATATACTCTAGGTGGCTTGGTCGCGTTACCTACTGCGCGATAAGAATTAAGACGAGACCCGCGAACGTTGTCGCGTGTCCGGTGTCGTCACTATCAGTGAGAACTATCGTTTTGGTTTTTAATTTAAATACCTCGGAAAGTGCATTGTGCTGGTGTGGCACTAATAAAGGCCATAGAACAAAATAAGAAGTAAATACCTCGGAATCTACTCGACATATCAAAATATTTTTTGAACAGATTAGTTATGTATTTATTTTGAGAGTAAGTACTTAGGTACTGTGAGTCAAACATCTAAATTTATTGTTATTCTCCAACTCGGGACCGAAAAAACTTAACCGTGTATAAATAAACCACTAGAAATCCATTTATTCCATTGACTGACAATTTCGTAAGTTACTCAATGGACCGTAACGAATTCACGGCAGCAATGTTGCATATTATGTATTTCAAGAATTTATATTTACTACATTCTAGTAAAATATGAACATGGAACTATATAATATGAACAGCTAAACTGTTAAAAAATAAAAATGATGTATGAAAGACTTAATTCGGTATTTACCTTCAAAAACAGCTGCTTCTCATTATACGGATTTGGAGCACGATTGCAGCAGATTGTAGTACACCATAGAGAGCAGAGACAAGTTAACCAGAGAGAGTATATTTTCTTTGCAGTAGCACAGAACACATGGACTCCTGGCGAAAGCGGGAAGACTGAGTGTGAGTGAATAAAATTTTAAATTATCATGGTGTCATGGCATGGCATGACAAGTCTGACAGCATTGAGTAATGTTGCCAGCACCCATTAAAACCTTGTGCATTAATAGTAATTTTATAGTTCTTGAGAAAAAGCGCACGTCAATGGAAATTCCACAAAGAGTGGAGACATAAATTTAAAAAAATATATACCTAAATCTACGACATAAATCATATGGTTATAATAATATTAAAATGTACATAAAATAAGCTGTCTAATTATATGTGAATTATCAATGATCTATCTAATAAGGCTGCAATGTTATCTCAAGTCGAAAGTTAAAGAATTAGGTGAGTACATGGTAAAATCACACTTTATTGAGGTGAAACTTCTTTAGAATCGTTGTTATTTGAAAATTCAACGAAACGAAAAAGCGATAAACATAGGGTACTACATGATTTAGCCTGCGAGAGAGTGAGATAAGAGTAAGAGTTAAATATTCTGATTTCTGAAGTTTCACTTCTGCCGTGGGAATTGCACACACACACTTTTATTGGAACGAAGTTCCATGTTATGGAAATATACTACATTCGAAATTAAACTTTAATGCATTAGAGGTATATATATTTAATTATTTAAAACAAATATATTCGTAAAAATAGAATTTGAAATTAATATTTATAAGTAAAAAGGAACTTCGTTCGTTAGTAATGCTGTATTTATTAAATTTATGTGAATCAATATGTTAAATATTTATTTACCGGTAGGGCATAACAATGTTAGGTATTGGGTCTTTCAGTAAAGAAATTCTCAGTGCCAGCCCAGAGTTGGAAATTGGCGGTGAGTCACCCCCGTGCCTCGAAGAACACGCTAAGCCGTCGGTCTAGGGTTATTCACTAGCATGATAATAGTCGTTAAAGCCCGCCAACCCGCATTGGAATCATGGTGGGTCTCAGCTCTAATTCCCTTTCTCTTATGAGAGTGGAGGCCTGTGCCCAGCAGTGGGACGTGAATGGGCTGTAGTGGAATGTAGGTAAAATAAAACCACAAAATACAGGTGTATACATATAAACTTAAAATTTATTTACACCTTATTACATACATGTTGTGACGTTTCTTAATGTAAAGAATCATAGTTTTTTTTAACTAAACAAAAATTGAGGTTTCCTGAGTTACAAAATATATTCGAGATATATTCACATTAATATCGATCATCAAGACAAATTATAATTTTACCATTAAGAATATTATATTTAAAGGCATATATATTATATTTTAAGTAATTTACAATGTAACATTATTATTTCTCTGTACAATGGAAGTTTTATTAATTTACAGTTTGGCACTTACTATTTTTTTTTCAATTTCTTTTTGTTTTGTACATATTATTATTTAAATACAATACAATATATGTGTTACGGAATATTTTTAATCTTTAGGCGCATTCATATAATGTTAATTGTTATAAAACTTCTGTTAAGTATAACACAATTGAAAAATGTCATACTACGAGTACTATTGTTTTCAGTCATAATGAGGCACTATTAAATAACATATCGTAGCTCTAATAAGGATTATACATAAAATACACATAAATAAAAAGAGATTGATAAATTACACGACAGATTATGAAAAATTATAATTTATTAGGTTATAGTTAAAATTCCAAGGTGGTCTTTGACAGCAAATAAAATGATTTATATGGTCATATGCCACTATTTTTTAATTTGTCTTAACAAAAGTTAGGAAGGAGGTAGGATATTCCATCATCTGAACGACTATTATTGAAACAAAAAAGTCTTATAAGGTAAGCAAAATGAATACGAATGGCCTTTTTAAAGTCAATGTCTTTGGATCGCTTGATAGCTGCCCGGTACACAGTCGATCTGGATTGTAGATCGCGATCCAGATTGATTATGTACCGAGCGCCATAGATATTTAGTTTTGTAACCTGAGAATTCTAGATAACAGATATGTAGGCACTAACAGTAATAAAATATTACATGGAAACGTTAACTCTGAAAAATTTGGTTTAGTCCTAAAAGTGAGTGATTTACTTAACGTGGCAATTATAACTCGTGAATTTGAATAATGTTTACATGGAAGACCAATATGTAAAAAATACTGTCCTGTTTTTATAGGGATAAATATTTTTAAATTTCAAACGGAACTTATTGAGGGAACTTATTAACTAAATATCATACGTTATTTTAGTAGTTTTAAAAACGTTTTTCTGTTCACGTAGAGTAGCACCTGCACCAGGTTAATAAAAATCACTCATTTAAAACGAAACTTTTAAAACATGTTGATAACTAACTCAGGGGATGTGTAAGCTAATAAATAGCTATTAACTATAAATCATCACTTTGTGACAGAACAACCTTTAGTTTTGTGCAACATTAAACATCAAGAAATTCCACACTAACATGTATTCGAAACATAAAAAGTAATATTTTGGTTAGATTCTTAAAATTTACTGAAAGAACATCACCCAAATTGGGCTACTTTTTTGAGGACCAAAGAATAAAAAGGATATTCTTAATTCTATACATATTTTTTTCGTTTTTTTTTTGTTTTAAACATAACTAATATTTGCGAAACATGTGAAAGAAAACATCACAAAAAAAATTGTGTTAAGATAAAAAGTAGCCCAAAGTTCTAAAACTGAATGATGCCCCTCAAAGAGCTTTTTCGTTCGAAATGTCGTACATTCGCCTTACAGTTTAAATTTAACTAATAAAATACGTTTAAACGCTTAAGCTAAATCAGTCTAATTCTTAAAGCGACATAACTATGTCTAACAATAAAGCTTAAACGAATGCCGTAATCATAATCACACACTGGAATATTTAAATACATACAACACAGCAGATGCCCGTGAATTTGCTTAATGGATCCTACACACCATCAAGCTTATCCTCTGATTTTGTATGATAGCTTTATTCTATCTACATTCGGACCAATGAATCAGACATCATTGCACGATCAAGACTTCAATACCTCATGCAAATTGGACGATATGCGTGAGGGTGTGTAAACTGCTTAACATTTAACATCCAGACAATAACTCCGCTCTATAATACTTATCTATTTAAAATAAAAAAAATAAGGCCACAATGTTTCTCTATTGAAACATTAAAACAAATCAACCAGTCGAAAATCAAAAGTACAATATTAATTATTATAATCGAAATATTCTTTTTACAAACTATTTTACATTTGTATATCAATAATTACACGTAACCAAATTATTCTATTGTTAATATGGCGGTTTATTCGTAGTTAAAAATAAAAATTACATTGCCAAAGGATAATTTACAATTTTAACTAATCATCATTGTGAACATCTTTGAAAAAATTTGTTCGAAAACATTGACTTATTATTTCAATAATGGAAAGAATCAAAGAAATTTGTAGGGAAACTGGGACGCAATTTTGTAAGTAATAATAATTGAATACTGAGAAAAACTAACCGATTTCCAAAAAAATGAGGAGTCTGACCGAGATAATTATTTTATGCAAGTAATATTAGATATAAAGATAGGAGTTATTGATGATTTTAAGTTCCTTAATTAAATTACATAAGTACATCTACAAATTGTTCCAAAAACTGTCTTCTATAACACACTTCTATTTCCATAAGGGTATGCCAACAAATGTATAAATAGCAAAAAATACATCAATAATTAATGTCTCCATTCAGGAATTTACATAACATGAATATAGTAATCAAAAAATCACAAAAATAATGCACCTGGACGTAATAATTACATACTACAAACCATTGTAAATACGGGTCGCAAACATTATAGGCCCTAACATCCAAAAATAATTTAAAGCTCATCACAATATTCACACTCTGTGTAAATTTTATTCATTCATAGTACTCTATTTTAAGCGGCTACATTCAATTTAGGCACGGATCGACAACGCAATCATATTATGACGGTAGATATGTAAGCAACATCGATATAAAATTTAGGTACTAGATGGGCTCTTTCGTAGAAAACAATTGGGCGTCCGACTTGTAGAGCGCGCTCCATACACCAGTATAAGCCTGTCCTTGTCCCCGCCATAGCGCTGTCCCGCTTTTCAGACTACAGTTACAGTTACAGACAGTTAGTAAAATAAGTTCACATTCTTTGTTTGACAGGGCCCGTCTATGTAAATTGAGGTCGTTGGTTAGCAATGCTATAATAAACTGTATACATTAGGTTTCAACATTGAATTTACGGTAATGTACAGGTGCTCTGGTTATTTACAATTTGTCATAAGAATACATCATAAGGCTTTATCAAGACAAGATAAATTATAATTAAGACAGATTCACTGTCATACAGTACACACAAACTTTTGGCGTGCGGTTGACGATCGACGATAAAGCGCGGCTCGAGCATGTAAAAACAGACGTATTTGTATGGCGTTACAGTCTAATTTACGTCGCTTTGGATTTTAGAGATAAATAACTTTGCATAAGTGAGTTGCAAAAGGTGCAAAACCTAGAATCTAGGACAGCAGATGCTATTTCTACTCATATGTACTAATATTATAAATGCGAAAGTGTCTGTGTTACCATTTCAAGGTCCATCCACAGACATTTGACACAAACTATTTAATTTGAAGTAGGATATAGATTGTCTCGCTTTTTATCCCGGAAAATCATAGTTTATACAGAAATGGAACAAATTTAATTTACGCTAAGTCACCGGCCTCATTTAGTACATATTATTATATAATGTATAACTATAATCGCCTCCTGACGCATCACGATTCAGGCATGACTATACACGTCATTGCATGTCTACACCTTCAGTTAGTTAAGTCTATGATATAGCCTTAAAATAAATGCTTCGATATTCTCATGTGGAAGTTCACAAGCGTAATACTAGAAATCTACATGCGCATTTCCCATAGGATGAGATGAGCGTCTTTGGGGTTGGGGTCGGCTGCTGGCGTGGGTCGCTCAGCCGCGTCTGCCGTTTGCCGCCAGTCGACATACCCTCGACCCCCCACTACCGTTACGACGGACCGCCTCGCCATACTATCGCCTACGATATAATCAGCACCGCGAAGACTTCGAGCCGCGCTTTTGTTTTTCGTACGCAATTCTGGAGCAGCTGTCGCGGAGTCGCTCCGGGATATTGACCGTTCGGAGGCACTAGATTTCCCTGAGGAGGAATCCGGTGTGGAAGCAGCCATAGGGGCTAAATTCGCAGCACCCGATGCGCCTGAACTTGTTCGGGACACACCGCGTAAAGCCATAGATTCTTCACTCCCGGATGACGTGCAAAGACTAGAAGCTCGCGAGTCAACCGACCAACTAGATAAATCTAAACTCCGCGGTCTACCCGCTCTCATCCTTAATCGCCTATCCAACGTACTGACGCGGTAGGGAATCGCAGCTAACTCAGGATCGCTCCGCCTTAAAGTATCACCGCCCGAACCACTAACATCCGCCTCACCCACACAGTCTTTAACGAACATAAGATCTCCGAATAGTCCGTAAACATCACACGCGTTCAAATTGGCACACTTTGGTAACGTCTTACTTAGCCTTACATCGCCGGGTTTCTTTCTACGTACAACTGCGGATTGGACGCGCTGCGGTCTGTATGGGCTCATTTCTTCTGATATCCGCCTTTCTAGCTTATGCTTATCGTTGTCTTCTTTCGCCTCTTCCTCTTTGAGCTCTTGGACTGTTTCGGCTAGAGCTCTAGCGTTGGATAGATTGCGTCTAACAACATTGACGTCCGCTTGCGTTTCCGCAGTCAACGATAAAAGGAATGTGACCGGACCAGCATGAGCGTGATATGACACGGCAATGTGACCTCCAATAAGCGGGAGTCCTTCTAACTTTGGTAGCGGCACAGTAACACTAACACCCGCAGTAGTTCCAACCCAAAGAAGTCCTTGGCCAGCTAATAACGCTGAAACATAAGCTGGTTTGCTCCCCTCTCTAGCACCAATGGTTTTGGCCACATCAGCAGCGATGTCAATATTCTGCAAGTGTTCGAAGGTCTCCGCGTGATATAAGCTCACATAGGTGGAATCAGAGAATGCAGCCCACAGCCCTACACCAGAATGCGCGAGGTATTTAACGGAGCGATCGCCCTCGCCCTTTAACTCGAGGATTCGCATGATTTCGGCCGTCAATGCATTGATGGCGAAGACTCTTCTAGCGCAGGATGCGTATATGATTCCGTCGACGGGTAGGATGCAATGTACGGGCTTGTCGCCCAGTTCTATAGCTAGCGGTTCATCGAGAGCCCAGGAATCGTCGTGGTTCCGCCGGTACACCGCAACTCGGCCGTTTGCGAGGCCCACAAACATGGAATCACAATGGTATTTGATCTGCGTGACTGGGGCTACGGTGATTACCTCTGTCAGCTTTTCTTGCTTCTCGGGTTCGACGCCGGAGAAGATGATAATTCTTTTGCATTCGGTGCCGAGCCAGACAGTGTCGCCGCACAGCGTGTTTACTTGTCGGAGTCCTTTCGCGTATTCCATTGACGTTACCTGGAAATAAAAAGTCAGATGATTAGGAAGCCTGATTGTAGTAGTTTTTGCGAAAAAAAACATGCTAATTTGGTAATAAAAGTCTAAGAGGTGGCCTCTGGCGAAGATTTTCTTTTCTTGTGTACCTATGCAATGAAAACAATATCTTGGTTCGATTTATGCATTTGTGCACGTTGCAAAGTCGCAATGCGTGGTCTACATGTAGGGAATTGATCGACAAACATGCACCTTAAGTCTAGTAATTTGAGATTAATATAAACTTGAAATGGAAAACAGAATTCCCAAATCAGAAATCAACTACTAAACTGGCTATTGCTAAACCACCCTACTAGAAAAGACGTACCGCCAAGCGACTTAGTGTTCCAGTACGATTCCGTGAAGAAAAACAGTAGGGGTATCGGTTTAATGTAACTGCCATAACACTATCAGATTAGCCCGATTCCATCTTAGACTGCATCATCACTTATAACCAGGTGAGATCGCAGTCAAGGGCTAACTTGGAGTGAAATAACAAAAAAAGTGGTCTCTTCACCTTAGTGTTGGCAAATGGAGCGTGACGATAGTCTTAGCCGGCTGCCTGCATACAGCTTAAGCAGGGAGCTCACGCGTAGAATCGTCGCGCCGCGTGGACAGCACGATGACATCAGACGTGTAGGAACATAGGACATCTCTGGTGGCAACGCACCTTCATGGTATCTTCACACTCACCTTAGTGTCGGGCAAATCGAGCGTGACGAGGGTCTTGAGTTTGGCAGCGCGGTGCGTCAACACGGCGACGTGGCTGCTGCCGTTGCCGCCCGCACACAGCCACAGCAGGGAGCGCGCGCGTCGCATCGTCGCGCCGCGCGGACTGCCCGATGACGTGTAGAAACAGCCGCAACGCACCTGATATAGAACACGAGAGTGAGATATATTATACTTGTGTCGTACGCGGAAGCTTTTTTGGAAGCATATCTGGAAAGCCAGATATCTCTGTACCAAATTTTATCAAAGAGAAGGTTCATTTTGGGTGTAGTCTTGTAAACTTTATCATAAAAAGAGTAAAATGCATAGATTTTATTTGAAAGAAAATAAATTGGAATAGCAAACTAAATAACGTGCAAAAAATTAAAAATCTATTTCAAGTTTTTCGATATGCTTCCAAGATGGCGCCCTTCAGCCCTAGAGAAGTCAAAAGGCGCGAAATGTGTCAAATGACATTTCTGACAAGTGACTAATAAATATTATTAATAATGTGATTAAAGAAAAGAAGAAGAAAAAGAATATTTGACACTTGACAGCACGTCAAACAAACAGACGTCACTTGACGTCAAAAATATGAATCCACCATTGTCACCTACTCATGTTTTGTGCTAAGCGTGGAATGATTAAATCAGTTCACCACTGAAATTAGGACGAATTCGTGGAATTAAACTATCAAAGCTGGTTTAATATTTTATTTTCTTTCTTTTCACTACTTGTACAAGACCAGTCCCACGCCCCATATAAATCCGAACCGTCTTCTTTAAACAGATGGACTTTGAAAAGGTACCAGATAGACAGACACACTATCGCATTCATAATATTAGTATGGATAAAACGTAATGTTTGTGTGTTCATACTCTATGAATTCACGAATCCTGAATCCAATTGAGTTCACTTCTTGTTATTAAGCTAGCCAGCTCGTCGAGCCCTAAATTTCATAGCTCAAAGATGAAAGCGTAAAGAAAAACGCAAGAAAATGCTAACTAACCTCTGTCAAATTATTAGAAGAATACACAGGTGTGGCCGCCACAAACAACGGCATCTTGTGCGGCAATGCATGAGGCGATGGTAAAGACGCAGGCAACCTCCAAGCAGGACAGTTCGCTCTCGCCTGTGCCAACTGAGCTAGCCTCAGTTCCGTGGCCCACGCTCTTCGCGCGCCGGGTTCCGTCGCTCTAAACGTCACCGCGTCTTCTCGACCGCGGATCGTTAGTTGTAAACAGCATGAGTCCACCCATGCCATTTCGTCGTCTTTTTTCTGTAACAATTTTTTGCCAATAACCATCTTTCTGTCCAACTATTTATTTTACTTTTGACATCAGCACGCCTATGAAGTGTCATAATTATTGACAGACAACCATCGACTACTCCATATGACCTGACGGATTCATGTACATTTACTGTACTTATGCATATAAATGATTTATATACTTAGTAATTTAAACGCTTGGATATGTTTATAAATAAATTGAAAAAATTTAAAATCGATTGTTATCAAAAATCTAATCAGTAACGCATTAGAACATCAATGAATCGAGCTGCCAAAAGTAAAATAAATTATTATTGGACAGAGAATAAGTTGCTACTCCATTTGAGAATGTTATACGTAACATACGTACGAGCTTTTTATAAGACTTTTGTAATCAGTCATCGAAAGTACGTTACTATTTTTTTTTTTAAATTTCACTTCAATAATTATTGTTGAACTAGTTACTCATACAAACTAGAAAGGTCACGTTAATTCGTGATGTTTTATTTTTAAGAACTCGCATCAGAATGTCGAACTTTTGAAAGCGCCATAGTAGACACATCAAGTCGTAGGTAGCCGCTGGACACAAGTCGTATATAATACAAGGTGATATATCGAAATCCCTATTAGAGACATAATTATGTCCAGCTGTGTACTTTCCAGTTATGACGATGACATACCTGTATACTCTGCTGGATATTCTGTAACAGCGATCGGAACATTTCGGGCGACAGTTCAGGACAGGGCGCCTTCAAGGAGGCAGCGAGGTCCGCCATTCTCGATACGGCTTCATAGTCGTGCATGAGAGCTGACATCTCGTTGCAAAGGGAGTCGCCAGTGGACGTGCTGCCGTGGCTGCTTATACTGGAGCGGAGGCTTCCACTTCTGTTCATACCTAGGGAAATATTACAAAATATAATTGAAAAATTTGTTGTCTTTATTTAATACTTGTATCGTAACGTATGTGTTGTATGTACCTATTATAATTATTGTAACCTCTTTATTTTTTGAAGAAAAGAGCAACTGCTGAGTTTCTTGCCGGCTCTTCTCAGTAGAACAGTTTTCCGAACCAGTGGTAGAGTCTTGACGTTTCATAAGTGACACAAGTTGGCCTATGTGACATAAATAAATCATTTATCATTTATCAATAATTATTGAATAATAATAATTTATTCTTGATTGAATTTTTTTGGGATGGCATGTCAAGAATCTATCATCATCTGTCTTGGTTATTCTTGAATTTACTGAGGAGAGGTGGCAAGAACAGATTTGCTTTTCTTTCTTTTTTTTATCCACTACAAGCTAGTCCTTGATTACAATCTCACTTGATGGTAAGTGATGATGCAGTCTAAGATGGTAGCGGGCTAACCTGTTAGGGGCATGGCAGTTATATTAAACCCATACCCCTCAGGCTTCTACACGGCATCGTACCGGAACGCTAAATCGCTTGGCGGCACGTCTTTGCCGGTAGGGTGGTAACTAGCCACTGCCGAAGCCTCCCACCAGGCAAACTTTATTTAACACCAAGAAGCGAATGACGTCACAATTGTTTGTTTTCGAGCTTTGACAATCACACTATTGTTTACAGCACACTGCACAGAGAACATTGGTAAAAACAATAGTGACGTCACAAACGACGCCATGACACCGATGAGTGTTTTGGCGTGAATTTTAAAATTTAAATTTCAAATGCCAATTTTATCTACCAAACCTTATTTTTCTGCTGTAATAAGATATTTTTTCGAAATAGTAGATACTTCCGAACATAATCTGACCATTTTTCAATACCAGTCATCATGTCTATTCTGAATTCTGTCTTGCCATACCTTGAGCCAGCACCCGGCTAAGTGTAGGCGAAGTCCCAGTGTCCAACACCTCGACATCTTGCACGGGGTGAGCCCACTTCAGCCCCAGCCGCTCGGTGTCGTCGCCGCCCGCACCCACGGAGACACACACCACGAGGTCGTTGAGAAGCAGCAACCGACGCGGCTTGCACTTCGTTAGCGTTCCCGATTGGTTGAATTCCTGCAATATTTCAACGGATCGTGAGACTTGTTGCAAATGCTGAGCGAAGTTGAAAACGTACTTGTCAAAGGACACACGATTCAAGGAATCGTGAGATATGTAGCAAAATGTAGAGCGAAGTTGAAAACGTATTTATTAAAGGACACACGGTTCAAGGAATCGTGAGATATATATAGCAAAATGTAGAGCGAAGTTGAAAACGTATTTATTAAAGGACACACGGTTCAAGGATTTGTGAGATATATGTATATAGCAAAATGTAGAGCGAAGTTGAAAACGTATTTATTAAAGGACACACGGTTCAAGGATTTGTGAGATATATGTATATAGCAAAATGTAGAGCGAAATTGAAAACTTATTTATTAAAGGACACTCGGTTCAAGGAATCGTGAGATATATAGCAAAATGTAGAGCGAAGTTGAAAACGTATTTATTAAACGACACACGGTTCAAGGATTTGTGAGATATATGTATATAGCAAAATGTAGAGCGAAATTGAAAACTTATTTATTAAAGGACACTCGGTTCAAGGAATCGTGAGATATATAGCAAAATGTAGAGCGAAGTTGAAAACGTATTTATTAAACGACACACGGTTCAAGGATTTGTGAGATATATGTATATAGCAAAATGTAGAGCGAAATTGAAAACTTATTTATTAAAGGACACTCGGTTCAAGGAATCGTGAGATATATAGCAAAATGTAGAGCGAAGTTGAAAACGTATTTATAAAAAGACACACGGTTCAAGGAATCGTGATATTATATATAGCAAAATGTAGAGCGAAGTTGAAAACATACTTATGTATCCTTTAACACAAGATTTTTCGAATTACATAAGTAAAACTTTTTTAGGCAAAATCTGTGCGAAAAATTCCCCGAGTTTCTCTCAAGAAGTTTTACTTCAAAGATAACCTTTAATTTAGTTTTAACATACCAGTTGTAATAGGTCATCTTGTCGCAACAGATGCCGTTTGTCAGCCCTTGAGGCCAGAAGCCTCGCGGCCCCAAACCTAGCGGCGCCCCCTCCGCCGCCCGCGCCCGCCACTCCGCCGCGGGTAAGCCGTCTGAGTGCTGCTCGGAAGGCCTACGAGAAACACAGATATTGAAAAAATCCGTTGGTTGATATAGAGACCTGAAGTTTGAGTTCATTTGATTAGCTTGCAGTGAAGCAGAAGCAGAAAGACATTTAATTTTGTGCGAAGAAACGTACCTGTGTCCGTTCAGCATCACGTTTCCTCTCATTGAGGGCCTCAGCTAACGCTTCCAATCTGGTCAATGCTCGCTGTAGAGCAACGCGATCTGAGTGACCTGGCGGCGTGTGTTTTAAGAGATCCTGCAACAAAGAAAAGTTTTGATATTAATCTATATAAAAATAACTAAAACTTTCGGAACAAGCTGTAAAAATAATTGTGGGGAGAAAGTCGAAGAAGCTCGAGCTCGACTGATGAAGGAATGAGGACATGACAGTTTTGGGAGTTAGAAAGAAATCGATTATTTTTTATTAGTTATTATTTATTTATTACCTATTTGTTTATTAGAAATCGATTAGTTAGAAAGAAATCGATTAGACGAAGATTACATTCGTTGGAAAACTTGGCGGAGCCAAAGCTTACCAAGGGCACTTTGTTGACGTTCAAGATGCTTTCAGGGAAAGTTTTATCCCTGATTTCTGCGGGAATGATTGATGGATGGTGAGCTTGCCACCACGGGCTGTAGTGCTTTGTAAATTGTAGGCGATTTTCTTTGGGTCACGTTTTAAACAAACTTAATACATTATGGAATCATCCAGGAGGGTAATACCGATGGTGTAAGTTGGCAACTAAGAGTGTGAAATATCTCACCTGTAAAAACATTATGAATTGGGGAAACCGCTGCACCGGTTTCACCATGAGACCAAAGAAGGAAAGCCTGTCGTGAGCACTGATTTGCTTGACTTTGAAGAAATCCGCCAGCGCCGATTTCCGCTTCGACTCCATCTTGGCCAGCTCCATAGCGACCGAGAAGTTGTTGATGAAGTCTGAATAAACGTCGAGCACCACTGCCTTCGAAAATGCGCTTAGGAAGACCTCGCCTGGAAATAGAAACTTGGACTTAGAGAAACGTTCAATTTTGTTTCCAATTTTTCCAATCTTCCAATATGTCAAATGTCAATAATATGCAAATTAAATTTCGTAATGCAAATCAGATAATGAAGATTGGAATTCGTTTTTAAGCATCAAAGATTATTTTTAAAAGCTGTTTTTAGAAACATTTGCATAAAAATTACACAGCATTTTTGAAAAATTACCTCAAGTCATTTATTAATCTCCGACGCTAAAAGGAGATTAATAAGACATGACTTGAGTTTGATCTGTGTGTGTAAGTTAGATCACTTTGCCTGTCCGTGTGCCCAAGTATATCATATGTGTATTGTGTGTTATGGTAGAGCTTGAAGGAATAGGACCAACAAATTTAGTGGATTTGCGGTTCTTATCGCGATTTCTTATCGCTTGTCATTAAATGACAATTCTTAATTAATTCATACTACTTCGAATATAACTAACTAATGCAGCTGAACATAATTTCTGAACAGTAAGGCGAGACTCATTTATTTTGGGGTTGGGAGTTGGGACGTACCAATTTTTTCGTCGCGGTCCCACGTGCGTGCGCAGTCTGCAAGCGCGGTGCGGAAATGCAGGTGGCATTGCAGGATGTCGGGTAACCGGTGGAATAGTGTTTGAATCTTGCTTGCGTTCAATATTGCTGGACTGCTGTCTTCTAGAGGCTTCTTGTAATCCTGTGGAAGAACAATTTATTGTACTACTCAAATTACCTCAAATTATAAATGTGAAAGTTTGGATGGATGTATGGATGTTTGTTACTCAATCACGCGCCAACGGCTGAACGGATCTGGCTGAAATTTGAAATATAATATTATAAATATATAGTCTATAATTTAAAATATATAGTCTGGAATAGCAGATAGGCTATTTTTTATCCCGGAAAATTAAAGAGTTCCCGCGGGAACCAAAAAACCTCAAACCACGCAGACGAAGTCGCGGGCATTCGCTAGTTTATTTATATTTTTTAGTTAATTTAGTATTTTAGTACTAACTCGCAAATAATGATTGGATGAACTGGTAGAGAATACAGTTCGCATTTTGAACACAGTATAAGGAAGGCTAAGATACGTTAATGTTATATTTTTGGGATTTCTCTAAGAACGATTTTCATTACTTGTATTGATCTTGGGTTCGGGCAAATAACGATAAAGAAAAATTTTATATTGCATTGTTCAATATAAGATTCTATTTTGTGTTTTAAATAACAAATAGGTATTATATTTCACATAGTTTGACCTCAGTAGTTTTGATTATATTTCAAATATATGAATATTATGTACTTATTTTCATGAAATATGATATTCAAAATTTTGAAAATGACAGCTTAAATGGCCCAGTTAACCTTGTCGCTTAAATACGGAAATTCAATCTATACTAATATTATAAAGAGGTAAAGTTTGTGACGTTGTAAGCGGTAATCTCTGGATGTACTGAACCGATTTTGAAAATTCTGGTACCAATAGAAAGCCACGTTATTTGTGAGTATCATAGGCTATATATTAACCGGAAAAATTAGTAAGTTCCCGTGGGAATTTAAAAAACTTATTTCACGCGGACGAATTCGCGGGTATCTGCTAGTCTCTTATAAACTCGTCTGTGCTAAGTGCGTCATCTCTTGGAATATTTAGCGTGTTTATTGACTGTGAAAACATTAGACTACCTTACTGTTCAGCAAGTAAAGCCTGTAGCACACACAACACACGATGGCATCATGTCCAACTCTGTTCTCAGAAGATGTAAATTGCAATACAAGAAACCGAATCCATTCTATAACACGATAATTATTGGGTATGTGTGTTTGTCAGTTACCTTTTCGCTGATTAGATGAATGACGAAATAGAGGTAATAGTTGGCTGCTGGCTACGTACTAATTATTCCGGAAATTCAAAGGGTTCCCGGGGATTTAATGAAATTCATGCGGACGAAATCACGAGCCCCATTATTATTAGGTACGAGCTGATGGCCGCGTCTTCGTCCGCGCGTCTAAACTAACTAATTTTTCCATATTTTCTCACCGTTTAAACCTTCCCTGGACTACGACAAACATTTCAGAACCAAAATCAGCTAAATCGGCCCAGCCGTCCTCGAGCTAAACTTTTAGCGAGACAAACGAACAGCAATTCGATTCGATTAGATAGATAGGTATGTTATGCTACTCGTGATTTCGTTTTGTGTGGTATACCTACCTACCTACCAAAATATGAAGGAATATGGGCGGTCTGTGGAAGGAGTAGATGACGCCTGCGACTTCGGCTAAGTACGTGAACTTAGGTTTTAAAAAAATCCTAGTATGTAACCTAGTCCGTCGCCGAGACGCAGCCTTCCGTCATGACTCGTGAGTCTTGTAGGTTTGAGCCTTTACAATCATAGTGCCAGTACGTACTACGTACCTAATGGATTTTGAACTCTACGTTTTATGACGTAAGGTACGTAGTTTTATGAAGAACATTATGTCTAAAAGCTTCGTTCTACGAATTTAATTTTTTTGGTATCATCAACTATTTACAAGGTCATACTAGTAGTAGGTACCTACTTATAAAATTAAAATATATTCTTCTCATGTTTATTTTTATCTTTATTCTAAATTATTATTAATCTTTATTATTTATTATAAATGCGAAAGTTTGGATGTATGGATGGATGGATGTTTGTTACTCAATCACGCCAGAAACGCTGAACGGATTTGGACGAAATTTGGCACAGAGATAGATTACGGAAAATTGAAGAGTTCTCGCGGGAACCAAAAACCTCAATCCACGCGGACGAAGTCACGGGCATTAGCTAGTAGCCTATATATAGGTATAATAAAGCACAAATGAAGCAAAAAAAATTAGGAAGTCCGAAGTAGGAAGTTCTATAAAACAAAATGACCACAATTCGTAAATTAGGTCAAATGCATGGCTAGTTATAAAAATAATAGAATGCTTGCACCAGTTCAGGACAAAAGCATGCGATGCGATTGTTAGGGTTGTCGCTTTACAAACATTTGAATCTAGCATAACATGTGTAGATCTACATGGATAGACTTGAAAGTCTAAAAATAGTTGAAAATAGCTAATTCTATGACACTAAGTCCAACGAATAAAGACCATCATCTAAATTAAGTAGATTTAAGCTTTCCCATTTCTTTAGGATTATTTAATGATAGGCAGGCATGGGTATGAATTGTTCCAGCGGCTAATTATGTAATTGTTATAATTATAATTCTAATTAAGTAATTTACGGTATTTGTGAGATGGTGATAAAAAAAACCGGCTGAGTTTGTTGTGGGCTCTTCTCAAAACAGGGCGCGTTTGGAACGTAGCTTTAGTTTTAAGAAACCGTAACTGATTATCACCATAATGTATCGCCATTATAAGTAATTAGACGCCAATAAGTGTACAGTCTACCAAATTGAATAAATTAATATACTTTAATTTTAGAGTTTTTTCGATTTATGTTACAATATATTGTGATTATTTAGTTGTTGTCTGCCTTTGGCAACCCTAATACAATATATTGACCTCGGTCAGACATGCCAATTGCCAACAGAGCCTATTAAAACTGCCCCACTTCCTAATATGCAAATTCATAACATGTAAATTGTAAGCGAACAATACAAGTGGGACAGGCCTTTAAAATACACACATTTAAGCTCTGGTCGCATGCAACGCATTACCGCAGCGACTTTTCATATTCTATCAGTTGTACCTACGAATCCATGTACAGCGACTATGTAGAGGCGCAGTGCAGATCTCACAATTTTTAAGGATAAAATTTAAAAAGAGTGCTGTTACTCTTTTCGATTTACTTTCTACAATGGTCATAGAAGACTCACACAAGACCGTGCTCTGTGGCGATCCATGCAGGAGACCTTCGTCCAGCAGTGGACGTCTTTAGGTTGAGACGAAATGGTCATAGAGTATTTTCTTGTTAAAAGAGCCACAAGTTGTGTAACGTGAATAAATGAGTTAAAATTCTTTACTACGCGAAACCATAGTTCATACTGGCCACTCAATAATGGCCTATCCATGCAGTCTCGCTCTATATATGACCAGGGCTTTAAGTTGAAGAAATTTTACTCATTATTGACCCTCTTCATATTAAATGTGTTTAAAAAACATGGATTTCCCGTTAACGAGAAAAATAATAGTGTTAAACTAAGGATAAGAAACTTTCTGTGGAATACAGAGCTTATTTAAAAACATGGCTGAATATAAGTTGAATTGTTTGTTACGTTTCAAATATACTACTTATATGTATTTAAAAAAAACATAATTTTACCACAATTAATAAAATAGATACATAAGCGCTAAAATTAAACCTATCCAAAATTTAACATAAACAAAAAAGATACAAATGATCATAATATTATTGGCAGGCAATCATCGCCCAGAACAAGAATTCAAAGTCAATAAAAATGACGATATCATTAACATTCACTGCAAAACATAGTTTGATATGGATTGATTTATTTATAAGAGAGCCGTGAAATTTGATGGACTAATCCGAACACCTTTCACCCTGTTTGCAAGTAATCGTCTGTAATTACGTAACCAATTCATTTGCAACATGCCTCGAGTCGCTCTTAGAAGTTACAACTAATCTCATTAATAAACACTGGATTAACACTACCCAAGAGCCAGTTTTGCAACTGTCAAGTGACGGTTTAATCAAGCCCTCTATTAAATCCCACCACCGTGTGTAAGGCGCGGTTTACACAGAGGTTGTGGAAACGTGGACCAGTCTTTACTTCAATCTTCTGATATAGTTAAGGTCGAGTCTTCACTTTCTCTAAATGCTGCATTCTTCGTGAAACGGTGTAAGGTAGCGTCCACCGCAGCTCTCTCTCTGCCGTGTGTTCTGGTGTAAGGAGACTCTTCCTTACATCACACGTTTAATGGAAATATCGTCACGGTTAGATTTTTCTTTTTTTAAATCCACTACAAGTTAGCCATTCACTGCGATCTCACCTGATAGTAAGTGATGATATAGCAGATACGGTGATTCTCCACGGTATCTGTATAGTTGACGTGAATGATAGAAGCGGCTTGATTTTGAGTTCTTCGAGAGCGGTTTGTTTTGGTCCGAAATTCGTTTGAAAGCACTCTATTTTTTTCTTACATACACCGAGAGTGTCTACGTTCTTCCCACTCTCACAGAATCACTCTCACGTCAAATATTGACATACGTAGGACGTAGGTACATGGCAGTTCCTTCAAAACCACAACATGACCGTTCTTGCCTTCCCTACAGGCTACAACCTATTTAAGGTATCATGACGTTTTTCAGATGACAAATCAATCTCACAACTTCTGTATACACCGTGCTTAAAATAGAAATAAGTGCATTTGCATCAATTGCATTAGATGGATGACGTAATTTGTGTTTGTGAATATCAATTATAATTGCTATCAATTTCAAAGCAAAGCTCCCTCTCTCATCACGACTGCCTTTATATGGCTAGATTTTGAAATGTCAACATGTTTTCTTAGTGTTTTGATGTTCAATGTAAACTTTCACCTGCATTGTATTTGTAAGTGATGGACTAGAGGACGTATGTATTAAGACATAATGCCTGCTAAGAAAGCTGAAAGTCACTCATTGGTTAATTTAAAGGGTACTTGAGAGTATCTACTAACTATCCAGCTACGTCAGCAAATCTAGCAAACAGCGTACCTAGTTTCGAAGCTGAAATGACTTCGTGCAGTGTACAGTGAAGGTGAAAAATGGTGGAAGATTCACTGGGATTGGATGGGGTATAAGCTAAGTAGGCACTAGGCACCCAAATTGCTGGATTTCAACAGCTCCCACCGATATAGGAGCTGCTGAACGCCTGCAACACAATAACGTGTTGTGTAAATCCTTGTGGAGAGATCAATGTTCAACAGTGGACTTCTATCGGTTTGAACGGCGAAAAACACAGGTTACACAATATCTACCAATATGATTCGCTTTATTGTTAGCATAATACCTATCTTTGTATTTAGGGCAGTACTTACATAAATCACTTTTAGCATTGCGAATTGCGGTCTGTGCCTACCACAGATCACGGAAACAAGGGAGATGTGCTAAGGGGGCGTGTTGCGTGCGAACTCATCAGGCACAAAATAGGCCTGATGGCCGTTTTTGTCTTTAGTCGCTGCATTTGTTGTATTTATTCCGAATGTCATTCAAAGATTGGTTCACTTCTCTCGGTTTTTAACAAAATGCCGCGTTGTTCAGTGGTTGTTTGTAAAAATTCAAGCTGCAAAGTGAATTACATGAAAGATGGCATCTCATTTCACACGTAAGTACAAATAAATTGTTGTAATTTTCCATTAAAATCAATAAAACATTATTTAGTGGTATCATAATGTAATAGAGTGACAAGTCTATATCTCATTATGAACAAAAACCATTGCTTGCTTAGTAGAAATCTATCAATGAATCGGCCAGTCTTACGACGCAATGGTTAAGTATTCTTTACCGATTCTTTCACTAGCACGATAGATCAAATTTCGTAGTTCGGCCGCTGTCGGCGTGCCGTGAACTAGAGATGTGACGATGCAGGTACGAGTACAATGCAGTTGTCGATATTTTAGCGACCAAACGATGATCTGTGATACAATAATTAATAGTACCTTAATTATAACTTAGTAAACAATTATTGCTATTTTAACGTTTAAACTATCGTGAGTAAAATTCATTATAACTATATTTTTAGTCATAATTATTACTATTTTTTTTAATGTAAGTACTCGACTTACTTAGCTGACGAAACGTATAAAAAATATACTAGGTGAATTAATATAATGTCAATTTACGTAGATACTCATTACTCATTTATTGATATATTTATTCTGCTTTCATCTGTGAGTCCCACATACCCGCCTTGTGCGGGATGCGTAAATGCATTTTTCCAGCAAAAAAAAAAAGTACAAATTCTATGTCTAGTTGGGACGTTTGGGTGATATTTTCGTCGCCCAAGGGTGGTTAAAGTATATTTAATAACGAGGAAGTAAGAGCCACTTTACGAGCAAAGGTCTTGTAAAATAATTTTTCGATTAATGTGTACTTAAAATTCACCCAAACAAACAAACAACCAAACAAACTTGAAGAAAAAAGTGTTGTAATGTGCACAAAAAGAACCTCGTCCTTTTTTCGGAAAGTCGGTTAAAAATAATCTAATATGAGATGATTTTTTACATCTTATTTTTGGTACACAAGTAAAATATCACTTTTCATAATCGGTAGTAATTGTCAAAAACCCAAATATTAAGAAATTTAGCATCGATAGATCCATTTTAGTCAACCACTAATTGTATCATATTTGAATTTTGCACAGCACATCGACAACGTTTTACGTTTGTGTGAGTAAGATGCACGGTGATTGAAATTGAACCCTGTTTGGTAAACAATAAAGTGTATATTTGTTCGTGCCTCATGCACTGATCTATCGGTATGCGTGTGTGTGAGTGAGACTTCTTGTCTATTGTATTTATTTAGTTGCTTGTATTGGTAGCAGGTAGTAGGGATAGGTAGGGATAAACTGGAGACAGCAGGTTTCAATACAATTTGATACATAGGCATATCTCCCTTGTTTCCGTGATCTGTGGTGCCTACAAAGATAACTTTAATGTTACAAAATTCCTTACTTGCGTTGATATCAATTAAAACCTAATCAAAATAAACATTGAATTAGCGATCTCGGAGTCGATACAAAAATTAATTACACGTTTATCTTGCTACGGTCAAACATCAAGCAATTACAAGGCCGTATCGAACGTTTGCTTTACGCAATCAATGTCAATCGAAATTACCAAGCCTCCAGCTGACCTGGCTATTGGCAAAGTGCAAACACGCCTATTTTTCGGTTAAAGCCTGAAACAAACACAACGCTCGACGGCACCGTCAGCCGGCAGCTCGGCTGGCTCTTGGCTCGCGTGCTGATTGCGATCGCAATTTGGGTGTGATTCGCGCGTGAAATAATATATAGTATCTCTGCACTCTACACTTCCTTGTAATATGCAAACGTATGTATATACAGTATCAGTGTGGGTGGACGTTTTGTCGTCGCGCGTTTTGTGTGTCTTACCCTAAAAAGTAACACGAACCTGTTTTCGTTTTATTTTATTTTTATCCAAACAAAATCATGTAATTAAGGAGAAACTTTTTTCAAGGTCTAGAAAAATAAAACGTTTAAAGTAATCAACCGATAGAACCGTTTTTCACCACTTTTATTTTAATTACCTTCAAGCATTTGAGTTTCTTGAAATTTCGTCCATCTGCAATTGCAAACGTGATATAAATAAAAACTAAATTTAAATGAACCGAAAAATTTTAAATTACCATTGAGCTGACAATTTAAATAACTATAATTGAAGACCACTTCAGTAATTTGTCTGTCTGCACCTGCGGCATTTTATTTTTCCCATCAAAAATACAATGTCAGAGTCGACTTTCGATATTTTTACTGAAGAAGATTCTCCAGTGTTTCTTCGTTGCGAGCTAATCTTACTACTAAAGAAAATATATTTTACTTTTATTCCTCCTAATGAAAAATCGCATTAGGTAGGTATAGTCCCACAGTACAGCATAGGCCAAAATTGGAAGTTGGAACTAATTTTTATGCCTGTTTAGTTTTTAATTTTTAATAGATACTCTAGCGACGCTGTCACCGGGCCAGATAAGCTGGTCGGACTGTCTAATGTATATCATTATCTTTAGACTACCCTTATATTAAGATCACAGAACAAAGGAATAATAAGCATATTTCTTGTTCTGTTTTCTTAAGAGTTCCACGTGTTTTGTTTCTATCATCCCCTTAGATCCCCTAGTCTGGATCTTAATTTATAGTAATATTATAAAGAGGTAAAGTTTGTGAGGTTGTAGGGGGTAATCTATGGATCTACTGAACCAATTTTGGAAATTCTGGTACCATTAATAAGTCACATTATTTTCCAGAGTCATAGGCTATACCTGAAAAATTAGGGATTCCCGTGGGAATTTAAAAATCTTATTTCACGCGGACGAAGTCGCGGGCATCTGCTAGTTTAAAATAAAATTATTATTGTAGTAAAAAACTACTGAGTAAATGTCAACGTAGGTATAAATTATCCTATAACTACGCAAAATTTCTCAGCAAACCTCTTGATTTCTCATAGGTCATACCCTATCCAATACTCCCAGACCAGCTTTGCAGTGTACATGTTGTACATGTAAGTAGATAATAATATATTATGCAAATTAATTGGAATTCTGATTCACAGTATTTTAAGGTAAATGCAAGAACGTTGACCCTAATACGATGCATCAGACCTGAGAGACCGTAATAATATTATAATGCTCTTACGGTAAAATACCTTATCGCAATAAGATTTAAATCCTTGTACCTACCTACTGTTTATTGTAATTTAAAAAGAGGATTTTCACTACAATTAAATTAAGCCGATTATATTAAGGTCTGGTACTATAGGCCGACCGTTTAACTCGCGTATCGCCTGCGCGGTAAGAAGGGAGCGGGGGCGGGTAACGCTACACACGGAGTCAATAATCCAAAGATTTATCTCGAGATAGACATTGTTGGTAAAGAATAAAATAATAAGTATCTTTAAAAAATTAATAAATTTGTATCCCCGCTCCCTTCTTACCGCGCAGGCGATACGCGAGTTAAACGGTCGGCCTATAGTACCGTGTGTGGTGGCGCGCTCTCCGAAAGGCCTATGTCCAGCAGTGGTACTAGGATACGGATTCCACTAGATCAAATGCTGTATGCAGACTGAAACACTAGAAGAATTTAAGTTTATATACTAGAAGACTATAGAGTACCTACAAATAGGATACTATAAGGACCAGGACCAGTAAACTAGCTGATGCCCGCGACTTCGTCCGCATGGATTTAGGTTTTTTTGGTTCTCGCGGAAACTCGTTAATTTTCCGTGATACAATAACAAACGTCCATCCATCCATCCAAACTTTCGCATTTATAATATGATGTAGTATAGATTAATTATTTTTTATTTTATGAATTACTAGCATACGCGCGCGGTGCCGCTCTCGTGGGAATTCCGAAAAACCCTTATTCCTTACCTACATTATAAAGGGTACCTACATCTAATAGTGTATAACTAATTAATTACACATTTAATTAACACTAGGGTGTGGAACACCCTCCCAGCGCACGTGTTTCCTGCCACTTATAACTTAAGTATCTTCAAGGCAAGAGTGAATAGGCATCTTCTAGGCAAGCGCGTTCCAACCTAGACCTCATCATTGTACGCAATGGAAAAATAAAATAAAAATTTGCGTCCCACCTGGGCGTCGATGAGTCAGTGAGTTAGTTAGTCAGGACTTAAATAGGTATGAAACTAATACTTAACACAATCAAAAATTCGCTAAGTATGAGTATACGAGTAGTGGTTACAAAAAATAAAACCTTTTTTAAATAAAATATAATCGTCTTATTTGCATAAACTGTAATTTGCTTGTATTGTCTGTAAGTGACACCAATAACTATGAATGCATTCACTACGGTATACGGGATTATGTAATTCAAGTTATGGTAATTCAAAATGTATTCAAACTGTTTGATAGGTCTTTTATGGCGTCTTATGAATTTTCATTCCTACAAGTTATCGGTAGTTCTATCAAGTTACCAAATAGAACATAACACTGAATACCGGTTCAAGCCCGCAAGTTTTATAGAAAAGGGTTTGTTTTTAAATTGTGTGCAGTTGAATTTTAGCTGCCTTTTAACTAGTTTAAAATTGAGTACGAAATTGACGATTGTGTAAGGAAATCATAATCGTTTGTCAAACGGATAATTCGACCTGTTTAAGGCCCTGTGTAGCGTAAAAAGGGGTTTTTAAAAGCAGTGTATCCATCAAACGGTGTCATAATGTATGCTTGTAAAAATAATGTGCTGTTTTCAAGACCTTTGAGCAGCCATTGACGCATCTCAAAACACAATTTAAAAAAATCTCTGCATTGAAATTTATTTTAAACATTACATACATACATATTACTTTACCTTTTAAAGCAATTTTTCTCCTTATTGAAATCAATAATTAGCTGTAGAAATATAAGATAAAATTCATATTTCTAATCAAACACATTGTCGGATTCATTTGTATTGAAAAGTAAATATTTTGTTTTGTTTTTGTTTTGTTTGATTATTTACTTAGAAAATTAATAAGACCTCTAGTCTGAGATTAATCAGTTAGGCATCACGAGGGGTGGGTCTGTGTACCAAGCCGGTTTCTTTAACTCCTCAATTTTTATTATTCTTTTACAAGTCTACACCCCTTTTGCACTAAGAAAAATTGAACGAACGAAAGTAATTTGGTTCAGTAATTATTTCCCAGTGCAGCAGTTGTCAGATTGGCGGTAAGACTAGTCTGACCACCGGGAATTTTAATTGCTGCTGGTCAGATTGATAACATATTTTTTTATGTGACATTTTTATTATATTTTTAAATTATTATTTTGATCTTGTTTATTTTTAAAAAAATTATAATCTTATTTAAGTAAATTGTAATTTTTTATGCGACTTCGTCCGCGTGGATTACGGTTTTTTGATTCCCGCGGGAACTCTTTTTATTTTCCGGGATAAAAAGTCTATGTCCTTCCCCGGGATACAAACTATCCCTATACCAAATTTCATCAAAATCAGTTGAACAGATGGGCCGTGAAAGCGTAGTAGACAGACAGACAGACAGAAACACTTTCGCATTTATAATATTAGTGTGGATACGTAAGAGCTAATTTTGTTCAGTAATTATTTCCCAGTGCAGCAGTTGTCAGATTGGTGGTAAGACAATAGGCCAACCGTTTAACTCGCGTATCGCCTGCGCGGTAAGAAGGGAGCGGGGATACAAATTTATTAATTTTTTAAAGATACTTATTATTTTATTCTTTACCAACAATGTCTATCTCGAGATAAATCTTTGGATTATTGACTCCGTGTGTAGCGTGACCCGCCCCCGCTCCATTCTTACCGCGCAGGCGATACGCGAGTTAAACGGTCGGCCTACAGTCTGACCACCGGGAATTTTAAGTGCCCGCTGGTCCGATTGATTAGACGGTTTTTAATCCATAAGGAATTCATTGAAAAAAGTAAAGGAAGTACAATAGCAATAAACAACTTCATACAATTTTTGCAGTTACTACGCGAAATGCGGATGACGTCAATAGATGAGAAAAGCTTATTGAGTGACACAATGAAAAATCAACCGATATGCCTACTTTCTGACGGGACTACATACTTAAGAATTGTCAATAATGCTCGTAGATAGATGCAGAAGGCTGCCCGGCTATTACTCTGCTACTTTATGACGTAATTCCTGTTATGTTAATAGCCCGTGTTTACGTACTTTGATAAACATTTCAATAGCTCTTGTATTGCCGATTATAGCAACAGTAAGTTTTTCTCAGCATGTGAATCAATAAGATTTCACAATAATAAAATTATTATCTTCCATGTTTTTATGAGGCATAACTACTGCATTTATAATGATCTAAGCGTATTCTCTGATACAACTGGAAACTTGGACAATAATTAAACAAATAGCTAATTAACTGGCTTGCAAACCAACACGGATTGCAAGGTAGCTATTCTAGGATTTTGATTAAGTCTATGACTAAATCACTAAATCAGATTGAATCATCATTCCTTTTCATATTGACCATCCCCAATACATCAATAGGTACCATAAATAAAATTCAATTGAAATTTCGTACCCGTCTGGGGTCCTTTTTATGTGCTTTTTATACAAATATACTAGCGAATGTCCGCGACTTCGTCAGCGTGGTTTGAGGTTTTTTGGTTCCCGCGGAAACTCTTAAATTTTCCGGGGTAAAAAGGAGTCTATGTGCTATTCCAGGCTATAATCTATCTCTGTGCCAAATTTCAGCCAGATCCGTTCAGCCGTTGGGGCGTGATTGAGTAACAAACATCCATACATCCATCCAAACTTTCGCATTTATAATATTAGTAAGTAAGATTAAGATCAAAAAGATTAGTAAGTATATCATGGTTAAATAGTTGCAAAATTCAAATCTGTTAATTTAATTATGGTCACTGTCGAGGAAAAACTTATTTTGCAACAACATAATTTTTATAACTAAACTGGAATGTCACGAATTACTTCAACATAAAGGAATCTGTCCTAAGTGCTTCTCGTTATGGTAACTCGTTGGTTTTCTCACGGTTTCAATGTATTATAATATACCGTTGATCTACCTATTAAGGCTCGCCTATGTTTATTCGGACCGCGCCGCAACTCAGAAATCAACTTGAAGTTAGTTTAAATTTCATGAATTAAGTCCTAGCTTCCTACGACTGTATGAAAAATGCTGAATGTAATCACTAATCAGTCATACTTGCCGTGTATTTGCGGTACAATTTCATAATGTGCGTTTTTCATAAGTTATGTATTCTGTGTGTTCGTAACGTAATCTTAGATTATTTGGCAGTTTCTGACATTCTGATTATTGCTCTGTCATAGCGTAATATCGGCAAACATTGATGTAGAATTTTTTTAGTGTACTCATTCTATTTCAAAGTCGGCAAACATAAAATTTCAATTTCTAAATGTCTATTACATTGTCGGATTAATTTTTATTGAACAACAATTTTTTTGTTACAAATTATTTCTTCCATTTTTTAGTCTTTAGTCTGAACTAAGAGCGCCTTACATTACCCATCAGAACAATAATAACGATTCGTTAAAAACAGGGTCAGTATTATAAACAAAACATTACGCTGCGTTTCTGCAAGACGCTCAAAATTATCTCTTGTTATGGGTGTTAGCCAATGGTATATAGTGTGCTTAGGGGTGAAACAAGACGATTTCAGACGAGGGTGAAGTTCCGAAATCTGAAATCGTGTTTTATCCCGTGGCGCACACACTATTTTTCATATAATCTGCATTAAAAGTGCGAGTTTTATTAAAATTGTATTTCTTATTTAATTTAGTTGCTAGGTTGTTGTTTACAAATATCATACCTGTCAGTTTAGTTGATGGGTAAAATGACAATTAAAAAGGTTTGAAATAAACAAAAGATACTCTGACAGGATTGAAAGGAGGTCTGACTGCTACGTCATTATGTCACTGCATGACGTATTCGTCTGAAATTGACTAGTTTCAGGTGGCTCAACAGGCACTGAAACTCGCATTTTCTTGACTTGACTAGACTTGAACTGCACAACCAATTAGGCCGCGGGCAGTATAGCAGTTTATAGCGGAAATTCTAGTTACATGGTAACATATTGAAATAGATAGAGAGTATTATATTAGGAAAGCGCTATTCCTGCGTGTACACTAACACAGAATTTCGCTCGCAATTTTTCCATTTCCTAATCAAATCATGTCTCATCTAGTGTTTATCTAGCAGGCGCACTTTATAATAACGAACCTTAGCTATTAAGCTCCTTTGTGTTACGCTGCGACCCGCGGTTTGTGTTTGCCTTATCTCTATTGTCATAGGTGAGGCGACATGACATCTCGACAGGTCGTGTCGGCCGGTAGAAAGGAGTAAAACGGGTTATAAATAATTCTAATCACTGTACTGTGTCGAGATTAACAGATTTGGACGGTCGTGAGAATTGGTCGGCATTATACTCGTAATAATAATTATACCGTTACCATGTGTGATATAACACGTTTGACTCGTGTAATTATGTTAGTAATGTAATATTTTCCTGATGCTTTGTTATGATTATTACCATTATTGCAATTTTACCTAAGTACGAGTCTAGATTTTTGCACTGCGATCAGCAGGCCGAGTGGGAGTTTTTACGGATTTGTTAAGCATTTGACAGCTTGCGCTCGATCAATTGCAAGCAAATCGCTGGCCTATATATTTAAAAAAAAAAACCATATGAATGGTGTTAACGTTGACACGATCGAATGGGAAGAAAATATCTCACTAGACACTTGGTGCAGTTAGAGAAAAGTAACGTTCTCTATATATTTGCAATAGGGTACACTTGCCATTTTAATATGAATATGAAAAGCTATGTTGCAGACGACACAAATGCACTTTGTCCTGACTGTATTACTTCACCTAGAGTGATTACCGATCATCGTAAATGATCATAAATCATGATTCATGTCGTACCTATTCATGATTATAATATTATCCATACAAATCAAGATATTGTTTTATGTACTAAGGTTGAAGATTCTATACCTAAGAGCTAATAGAGTCAACAGCTGACTTGACCAAGTCACAGTCCAACCAGGACTTTACAGCTTAGAATTTAGATGATCACGATGATATTCTGGATTTGCCATTGCATAAATTTAAAGACTGTGTTAAAAATCATTTGTTATTATATTATCGATGATTTTCTTAATGACAAAGTTGCATGGAAGCAACCGGCCTCGCATCCAGTAGCCTACAAGTAAGGAACTGCTGAGTTTCTTACCGGCTCTTCTCGGTAGAAGCATTCTGAACCGGTGGTAGAGTCTTGACGTATCATAAGTGATACAAGTTGTCCTAAGTGAAATTAATAAATCATTTATGTATATATATAAAAATCAATTGCTGTTCGTTTGTCTCGCTAAAACTCGTGAACGGCTGAGCCGATTTAGCTGATTTTGGTTTTGAAATGTTTGTCGTAGTCCAGGGAAAACGTTAACGTAGTTTAAACGGTGAGAAAATATGGAAAAATTAGTTAGTTACGACGCGCGGACGAAGTCGCGGGCATCAGCTAGTCATAATATAAAAAGAATATTGAGTAGCAAGACAACTTACGTTAATAAGCCTCTGCAGCGTCGAGACATAGGAGTTTTCACTGTGTATAATGGCAGCAACTACATGTCTTCGCCTTAGCTGGACCGGCGTGAGGGAGTCCGGAGGTATGCCCAGTGAGGGCGGCGGGACCCTACCCCCGCGCACCTCGCCGCCGCATGAAAACATGTCCTCCTCCAGCTAAAAAGGAAAACATGATGTTACAAAATAGGACGTAGCACAACTTTATTATCCTTCCTCCATACCACACCAAAATAGATTGAATGTGATCATTTAGCATCAGTGACATGACGTGGGCCTACGGCACTTAATTAAGAGTTTTTGTCCCAGCAACTATATTTTTAACATGAATCTTTTTTCAATCAATGATGGAACATGTTGTTATAATGCGGTATAATTTGAATAGCTTATGATGACTAATTTTGTGCTAGGATTAAGGGTTCGTGACCACAATTATACCTATATGAATATAACAAATTCAAGAGTTTATACAATTATTATGTGATGAAATAATATTATGAAGTGCCGAGTTAACCAACTCCAAATTAAGTTTAATCTAGGAATTATGATGTTTAGACAGATAATTGCAGGGGCTGATTCTGTAGTTCACAATCTCTAAACTAAACTAAAATTAGAGCATTACAAATATTGCTAACCCTTTCATAATACTTCCTACGGAAAGAGACAGAACTAGATTTAAAGCTGCCATTTTAGTTTAGTTTAGAGATTGTGTTATATATACAGAAGCGGTAATTATGTCAAAATGTCTTTATTTGTCAGTTAAGTTTACTTAAAGATTGTTATTCGAATTTGATAGAATCGGCACTAAGAGATATAAATTATTATATAGACGACTATGCTCCTGTTAACTATCATTTCAGCTAAAAACTGCTGAGAGGATCAGTTGCTAACTTCACTTACAATAATGTAATATTGTTGGTAAACTTCCGAAGTAAAGTGAAGTTAGTAGGAGATGTGTTAGCATCAGAACAAGATTGAAGAAGGCTACAATTACATTTGTAAAGTTAGTAAGCTACTTACGTGCGTATCTAACAATATATAATATTTGCAAATGTAAACAGTCTTTTATGTAGCTTATCGTTTGCAAATGTATGCTATCTACTCAGTGATCACGTAAGCTTACAGATATAATTTCGGCCTTTAGGTATATAATTCTTCTCATTCGATCGCTCTTGCGATCTCTTTCCCAGGGACTGAAAAACAGTTTCATAAAGGTTACAGAAATATAAGTGGTACAGATTGAAAGTGTAACAGAAACGAATCTGTAACCCTTTTGAAAGTGTTTTTAATTCGGTTAACCCGAAACACTTATATTTCTGTAACCGAAATGAATCTGTAACAGAAATAAAGTGTTTTAAAGTGTTTTAATCTGTAACCGAAATAGCGACGTTGCCAAACTTACTGTGTACATAATATTATTGGCTATTAGATAGTAACACTGCCTCGTTGGTCTAGTGGTTAGCATATTCGACTGCGGCTGACGAGATCCCGGGTTCGAATCCCGGGTTAGGCCATAATTATTAAATACTAGCTACTTAGTCCGCGTGGATTGAGGTTTATTGGTTCCCGCGGGAACTGTATAATTTTCTGGAAGTAAAAGTACCTAGCCTATGTGTTATTCCAGACTATAATCTATCTCTGTGCCAAGTTTCATCCAGATCCGTTCGTCCATCCATCCATCCATCCAAACTTACGCATGTATAATATTATAGTATAGATTGGATTTTTCTATCAAGAAATTCTTAGTAGGTACTAGCTAGTAGCTCGAGTTAGGAAGTTTAGGGAAGTTGGCAGTGTTTCACCCCCATGCCTCGGATATCACGTAAAGCCGTCAGTCCTGCGCCTGATCTCTCTCCGCTCGTGTCGGATTTTCCGTCTATGTGAGTAAAGGAACAGAGAGCGCACCTGCGTATGCGCACACACTTTTGTGCACTAACCTATAATATATCCTGCGCTGTGCGCAGATTCCCTGGAGATAGGCTGTCGTGGCCGACATTATTTTTATATCGATAGTTTGAGTCAAAAGAATGAATTTATTACTCGTAGTTATTTAATTACTTAAAACCAGTGTAAAAAGTTCATCATAATTTAACAAGAAAGCTTGAAACTACATTATTTTAAAATTACAAATCTTTAAGTAGGTACTAACTTATAATGCAACTGTATCAGGTCAAATTCTGTAAGTATATTGAATATATTCTGAATTTTTGTCTGTCTGTATTTTGGCCGCGCAACACGCCGAAGCTATCTGCTGAATGAATTCAAATGAATTGTAATTAGCATGATTATAACCTTTCATTTTGCTAAGGTCAACATTTTCGTAGCTATATCAGTTATTATGGAAATCATAAGAAATCTTTTCATGCAACACAGATAACATATCTCCGAAACTATTAGTCTTATCGAAATGAACTATAAAACCTACCTACCACCTAATACCACCTAATAACTATAACACCAGCTAGGAGCAAAGTTCCATAATACATAAATATTAATTTCATGTTCTAGTCGAGGTAAAAAGAAAATAATAATTCAGGTAGGTATACATTTTTTATTATGATTTTTGAAGTCAAACTCCTTTAGCCGCTTTGAGCACTTTTTGGAAGGGAGTAAAAATGTGGATTCGAGGCGTCAACGACATGCATATCGCCGACATGCTCGCGTTGTTACGAAGACAATAATTATTAGATCTTAATATACTACATTCGAAATTAAACTTTAATGCTTCATGGTTAAGGTTTAATTTGGTTTAACATGCTTCGTCGATCCATTGCTCTATTGCATCGTGATTGAAGGACAGGCCTACAAATAAACAAACACACTTTTGTATCACTAACATATTTTATACCTACCAAATATTTTTTATGTATAAAACAAAGTCGCTTCCCGCTGTCTGTCCCTATGTACCTATGCTTAGATCTTTAAAACTACGCAATGGATTTGCATGCGGTTTTTTTTAATAGATAGAGTGATTCAAGAGAAAGTTTTATATGTATAATACATGCATAATATAGTAGAGAAACACTGATAATTTTAGAGGTTTCTAATGTGATGTCGTAAATAAACACATTTTTTGCGTTACATTGCAAACGCTGGCTGAACCCTATGAGATAGATCAAAATAATGTACTACAGTATTGTACACATTAAAAAGATCTACAAAAAAGTCCGCGATAGTATATGTCTATCTCTTAGGGATAACCCACAATAACCATTTTTTATTCTTTACTTTTTACTAGAAATAATGGCTTATTTACGAAGCGATTTTAAGCAATACAGCATTAATCCTTATCCAATTAAATACATTAAATACATTGTGCATTTAGTATAGATCCATATGGCCCTTTACAGCATGTAA
Organism: Erebia aethiops; assembly: GCA_923060345.2. NCBI lineage: Eukaryota > Metazoa > Arthropoda > Insecta > Lepidoptera > Nymphalidae > Erebia > Erebia aethiops. Next base: position 8,169,126 of record OV281083.1, on the reverse strand, counting down.
TTTAAATTAATATTTTCGACGATATTACAGATTTAAAATGCATAGCGGTTGCGGCGGCGGTCGGGGTTATTTAATATCAGCATTGCACCCGTGCGAAGCCGGGGCGAGTCGCTAGTTTATAATAATAATATTATTATTGTAAGTATGATGTACAGACACCGTCAAAGAATTCAAAGAAATTCAAACTGAAAAATTCAAAGAATTGACAAAAACCTAAGTAGGTATAATAACAAAGTTCTAAATCAATGTTTTTAACCTTGTTTCATATGCAACTAAATCTAATATTGAAAAATAGGAAAGATCTTAACTTAGTTATTTCTAATTTGGACCTAAGTTGTAGGCAACGAGGGTCGAATTTGGTAATATAAATAAAACACTCAAGTCTCGTGTACGTTGCTATACGTAATATCACACTGTTGACGCGTATTCAAATTTGAACCTAATTGAAAGCAGTTATGGTTGCAATTGATTTAAGAAAACCATGGCCGATGTGGTGTCAGTGTGTATAAAGTCCAATGAAGTGAGAACATGCACAAAGAGAGAGACCGCGCATGCGGCGTTGCCACGCGCGATATTCAAGCGGTAGTAGGTTATTGCATGTACTTTATATCGGTTACAGATTAAAACACTTATTAACAGAAATAAAAGGTTACAGATTGATTCTGTTACAGTTTCGTTTCTGTTTCCGTTATAAGGGTTTCTGTTTTAAAACAGTTTCAAAAAACAGTGTTTAAACCCTTTATTTCGGTTACTGTTTCAGTCCTTGCTCTTTCCATCGACTTCTGTTGGCGGCATCTCGGGAACACTCGGAGGCGGATAAATTTGTGGCGGAACGGATTGAATCTGTCCACCTAGTAGGGGAACGACCACGTGGACGCGTGCCTTCAACTCGACCTTGTACGACGAGGTGTTCTATCGTACCAGTCTTCCTTGTTATATGCCCAAAGAACTTAAGGATTCGCAGTTGAACAAGCGACGAAAGCCTTTGAGTTATATTAAGCTCTATTACCTATATTAAGGTATATAATATACCTATATTAATTAACCCAAAAGAGAACATGCAGCAGGTGTTACAAGATGAATTACAAAACAGGATAAATTAGAGAATTATCTTTTCGCAAGGATCTAAGAAAGTAATGATATTATCCAGTAGAAACCATACAACAACACAAAAATGTCACCGTAAAATTGTAAAAACCGTTAGATTGTAATATAACGCTTTTTATCTCGATACATTGTAAACTGCCGAAAGATTGTGAACCTTTCAATGTTCTGAGTGTCAATTTTTAAATATTCATTGTATTTACGTTTTCTTGTCTCTTTCTTGTAGTTTAGGTTACCGACAGTTCGACACAAATAATCAGGTAGTGCCACTTAGGTTCTATCGGGTTAATATACCTAACAGATTACAATCTACCGAAAATTAATCTTTCGACAGTTTACAATCTCGCCAGTTACATTATATGTAATCTAACGGTTTTTACAATTTTACGGTGACATATTATACACAGGACAGGACACTCAGGCATGTGCGCTCTGGGTAACCAACTTTTTTTTCTTAAAGGTTGTCTGTAAGAGCCATAAAGCGTATACGAGCTGTCTGTCTTTTTTATAAATGCGAAAGTGTGTTTGTTTGTTGGTTTAATGGTTTGTCCTTCAATTACGCCGCAACGGAGCAACGGATCGACCTGATTTTTGGTATGGGTACCTATAGTTAGGGACCTGGAGAGTGACATAGGCAATTTTTTTATCCCGGAAAATTAAAAAGTTCCCGCGGGAATAAAAAAAAACTTAAAGCACGCGGACCGTCGGACTAAGTCGCAAGCATCAGCTAGTCTTTTATAAGTATGTGAAATAAAGAAGATCTACCTATCTATTCAATTCAATAAAGTGATTCTTCAAAATTATGTATCCATAGTATAACAATTATTTTTGATTATTACAATAATGATTTAAGGAAACTATTTAATTTGCTGAGTAATAAAATCCGTGTTAAAATTACGCAAGTAAGTACAAATGTATTATCCCTAAGGGGATTTTGGTACGAATAATAATGAAAAACAAACACGTACTAAATAGTTAGGTCGCGTCCAGACTGATAAGCGATTTTATCATGCGAGATGCTCGTAGAAACGCATGCAATGCATCAGTGCGATGTGCTTTGTTTACATAGGGGAAGAGATATTTCACTAATTGTTGCATGACCATTATGAGAGATACATTATGTTGCATGTATGTAACTTCTTAATAAAAGTACAACTTTTCACTGCGACTTCGTCCGCGTGGATATACTCGTAGTTTTTAAAATCCCTTTGAACTCTTTGATTTGCCTGGATATAGAGTTGCATATTATCTCTCCGATGGACCGTGAAAAGGTGACCGTGAAACAGAGAGAGAGACAGACAGGCGCACTTTCGCATTCATAATACCTATTGGTACAGATGTGGATGAAACTGTCATGATGAATAATAGTCTGAACACGACCTTACTACTTATATGAAAACAGTCTGACTGAAAGCATTGTTAATGATTGTTATATACAATAAAGAAAGAAAATACGATACAAATACACGAAGGAATGTCTTCAACCTTGAAAACGTTTCGGGTGTACAGTATACGTCTTCATTCTTCCCAGTATAACTCGTGTTATCGCTCAAAAGAAACACTTTATCGGTAAATAATGTGTTTAACTCACAGTACAGTACAGTTCTATTTGACAGTATCCAGATGATGCGATTTCAGAAACATGAGCGTGTTGTGAGGAAATTTCGCCGCGGTGAAGCGTGCAACCAACGTAGGTACATCATATACGTATTATATCGTCAAATTGCTGTTCGATCACGCCAATATTTATAGCTATGCACGACATAGCCGAAACCGGTTCATCTGGAGTGTTAACTCTCGTGAAATATGGTGTTATGAACGTAAACGTCAAAAGCCAAACCGCGTCCGGTACATCCACCACGTGACTTACGTATACATCGAACGTTGACATAGAATACAAAGCTTTCTCACTTAACAACTTTACACAAAACATGGTTGAATGCAATCCTCAGATTATCGGGAAACAGAATTGATATACACTTTTGACATTTGCGTACAACACGTTAGTCATGCCGTCACACTAAAAATATACTGAAGCAAAAAAATTACAATCGTAAACATCAGTCCACTGTGGAAACTCAGTGTGCTGCGGCGATCGTACGTCATTGTATCACATGTTTGAATTAACTTTATTTATTTAGCACGGCTAACTCGTAATGTACGCGTTGATGAGGATTCCACATCATAACTGCGGTTTGTTGTTGCACACCGAGACACTAGAGCGGCTGACCAGTGACCATGAATCATCACATAAATGTGAATCATGTATTGTATTTCATTGTACGGTTCCTTTAGTAGCGGCTGGAATTAAAGATGGCGCGGGCCAATGAATTACGTCTGTTAATTCCAGAAATTATTGTTGTCAATGGGGAAGTCATTGACCAATATAAAATTGTGATGTTTATTGGGTGTCAGTTAAATTCTAGCGTTTATAAACTGGATATGATTAGACTATAACTTCCAATGTCAGGTCTGAAATTGGCTTAACTAGAGAACAGATATATCTGTTTATTGATGCTTGCTATAAATTAGTGATGAATTGATGATAGTTACTATTATATGGTTTATTTTTTTAACTTTATGTAACTACATTAATAAGCAATTAATAGTTTTTATTGTTTACATCAGATTTGGTTTCATGTTTGAACAAATTTCACCTATTACTTGTTACATAAGACTACAAGTTTTGTCTATTATGTTACAGCGGGCTAAGGTAATTAATTCTACGCACGATTCACAGAACCCACTAGGATTTCCTGTGTCAACGGTCCGAAAATATACACGTGACCGAGATGAATACCAAATTGATTCGCGTTTAAATATACTGACAGTTAAATTTTAAATTTAAAGTTTTTAGAAAGGCGATTATTATCAATAACAGCAAATACGATGGTAGCAATATAATAATCACAACTTTTATGCTGAGGCTGCACGTGAATACATTATAAAAAAATTATGATACGATGATACGCGACATCATCCTAGAAGACGTAAGCATTTTCATTTTTCAAATTTCTCTTTGGAACTTTAATTTTCTGCCAATTGTTTGCCTATGTTCGGATGGAAGTTGTTACTACCTCTGTACCAAATTATGTCAAAGTCAGTCAAACTAATGGGCCGTGAAAGGCTGATAAACAGATAAATATTATACGGACGGCACACATTCGTTTGTATGTAGTTACTAGATGATGCCCGCGACTTCGTCCGAATGGATTCAATATTTTTGATTCCCGCGGGAACTCTTAAAGTAATTTTCCGGGATAAAAACTAGCCTATATGTCCTTTCATAGTATACAATACAACCTATCCCTGTACCAAATTTCATCACTATCGGTTAAACAGGTGGACCGTGAAAGCGTAGCAGACTGGATTTAATATGTTTTTTTTCATCAAAACTAATTTTTCATATGAATTTTGAGAATGTTCTTTTGTTAGTGAAATGAGCGGTTATGACTATGAGAGATTGTAAAGTTAATCAATTCGTAGAATGCAGCCCGCATACATGGCTATATTTTAGTTGAGTATCCTGTTGCGATCTCGCGCCGCTGTCGGAATACCGGGCCCGAACCGGATTTGCATACAAAATGTTCGTTGCAATACAGCTGGTGCTTTACGGGTCCTATTAAAATATCGAGTACACTTTGAAACTTAGAATTCTGAATAAATTTCCTTGTAGTCGAGAATAAAATAGAGTAACTACTTGTTTGAGTTGTCACTTGTCGTTGATGCAAACGAAAATTATATTCATACAACTCTAGTTGCTTTAATTTCTGGGCCCTCAATCATTGCTAAGACGGTGGAATTTGTAGTTTTTAATAGATCAATTTTTCTTAAGAATTTAACCCCAAAACCCAAAAGGTCAAAAATTACTATGGCGATTTACAAAAACTGCAGGAACACTTGGTATTGCACCTTTGCCTTGCGGCTTGCCTGCGCCATTGCTCGCAAAGTCGCGTGGCTGGCAACTCGTTCTAGTAGATAAAGCGTTTGGCTTGCCGACAAATGCCAAGCGCTTACAATCCTTGGTGATGATTTTAATACTTGGCAAGCTTCTGGATCGACCAATAGAAGCAGGCTGAGTTTGTTGTGGGCTCTTCTCAGACCAGGGCGCGTTTGGAACGCTAGTAGCTTTAGTTTTAAGATACCGTAGTTAATTATCACCATCAAGGTATTATTCCTTGTAAACATGACGTTCAGAAGGTGTACTTTGTAGGTCTAGGTACCTATCTATATATATAAAAATCAATTGCTGTTCGTTTCTCGAGAACGGCTGGGCCGATTTAGCTGATTTTGGTTTTAAATTTGGTTTTGTCGTAGTCCAGGGAAGGCTTAAACGGTGAGAAAATATGGAAAAATTTGTTAGATACAACGCGCGGACAAAGTCGCGCGTTGTATCTAACAAAGTTTGAATAAAGATGCTTTGAGTTTGAGTTTGAAGTATGTAATAGGTACCAACCTCAGGCAGTTTGGGCATCTTGTCAGTCTCGTGTGTGTGCATGTCGTACTGGTGCGTGGAACCGCGGCGCACGCTGAACCATCGCGCGAGCCGCCCCCCGCCCTCGTCCTCGGGCGGCTGGGCGGGCGGCGGGGGCGCGTTGCCGCCGCTGCGCCATCGCTCGCACAACTCGCGCGCCCGACTCAGCGTGTTCCGGAGCTGGCCGGTACTCCTGAGACAATACAAAAATACAATGTTAGCGATAGAGGTAGAATTTGGCTTATTCTTTCGATAAGCGCTGGTAGCGTAATAGTTTTAAGTTTTGACGCCCAGGCACACCTGTGCGTTTTAGAAATTGAATATCACTTGTTTTAAACAACGAAATAGACAAACTTCCATGAGAGTTCATCATGTTCTCAAAGGTGTGTGAAGTCCGTCAATCCACACATGACCAGCGCGGTAGACTATGGCCTAACTCTTCTCATTCTAAGAGGAGACTCGGGCTCAGTAGTGAGTCGGCAATAGGTTGAATTGATGGTGATGCTGATGTCGGTTAAAGATGGGAAAATGTATACTGAAGAAAGACTAACTACATCAGAAGCTGTTTTGAGAGTTAGGTTGAAATCGAATTAATAGACCGTACCGGTAGTATACTATACTATACTATATAATAGTTAGTATTCTGTGAATTTCTGTGCTAACTACCTTAAAAATATCTTCTAGGTAAGTACGCCTATTTACAAAGGAGCATCTTATCGCTTTTACGTAAACGTTTATATAAATAATATAATATCGTGTTTTCTAGATAAGTTAATTAGTTTCACTACAATTATTATTTACTTAATAGTGTTCGTATTCTGTGCTACCGAAAAATATTATCTAGTGAGTATTTACTTATTGATATTATGAAACAGTTTATGTAAATAATATAATATTGTGTTTATCTTGATAAGTTAACGAGCTTCACTACAATTGTATTCTCTGCTACCGAAAATATTTTCTAGGCAAGTAAGCCTGTTTACAAAGGAGCATCTTATAACTGTTTACTGTTTATTTAATATATTTACTTAAAATAGTATTGCGTTTAACTAGATAAGTTAATTAGCATCACTACAATTACTTAATAGTGTTTGTATAGGTTGCAACTTGCAAAGTTATGAGTTATGGTGCATGCAGTTTGATCCCAATTATTAAGAATCGTTTAGTTATCACCTACGTAACGTAACTAGTTATGACGTTACTATGCTTATCGGTGGTAGAGTCCTGACATATATCATCAAGTGGCACAAGCGCCACTACATGAAATAAACATTTCATATTTTCATATCATTATTGTCATACCTACCTAATGTTTTTTGAATATTTAAAATTTAAATAACCAATTAATTAGGAAATATTCTGAAGGATCTGGGAGCCCACCGCTTTACGAACCACTGAAATCAGCCACGACCAATGAAGAAAAACAGAAAGAAAGAGAAGATTTAGAAAATGCCTTCAAAGCCGGGTGGTTTGTAGTAACCAGTTCCTAAAACTCAACTAAACTGTGCCGTAATGCTGAAATTATTGACTCACTTGAGCTCAATTAACACGATTGGAAGGATGCAGGCAATTATTCGACGCGGAAGGGCACCAATTGAGAGAAAAAGATCAATCGAGCACGACTATTGCCGGGGAAACTAAAAAGAAACTGCTTTGGAAACTGCACTGGTTGGATAACTTTCGGAAATTGCCGCTTTTCCACTCCACAGGGTCCAGTGTAAGTAGTTAGCATAGGCACGAGATTGTTCAGTCATTTTGTATGGGTAGCCTAACGCCGTGATTTGACATATCATCATTACCCTGGGGAGCTTCACTGTTGGACATAGTTGGCCTACTCTAGCAAGCGCCACGGCTGCCATCAAACCCGGTCCGAACTCAGCCTTCCTCATCCAACCAATTCTAGGCAACCTCTTTATATGGTCAGTCCATTGTGTATGGTCCACAACGCTTGTTTGTGCGCGGTCTCTCCACTCAAGGATTTTATGGCTCCAACGACAAGGTATGCCTGCCCATTGCCACTTCAACTGGTAAATGGTTGGGGCTACGTCAGTGGCATTGGCTCTCCTGCAGATCTGATAACTTCATACCAATTTGGAAGAATTAACATGACTGCTGCATTAGAGTCACGACTCACGACTCACGTTTCTTCATTTGAAAACTTACACTCTAGAATTAGATTCATCCTTCAGACTGAAGATACTCAGCTAGATACAGACCAACGTGTGTATAAGGAGATCTGAAGACAAAAATGTTCTTACCAAAGATAACTTTGAAAATCACTTCAAACACCCACCCACTAACTCATTTGTAATTTGTACTTGTAGAACGTATACTTAGTTACCCAACTTAAGCAAATATAGAGTTGACTATATTTAGGTATACAAAAAACATAGCAACCTTAGTCAAAATAGGTCAACACAACGGACTTGGAGTAGCATTCCGATGAAAATATGTCTAATATAGATTAACTATCATAATTTTATTCGTGTTATATTGACAACAAATCCAAACATTACCTTCGTTTCTTTTTGGTAATCTTGTGCAAAACAGCCTTCACGCGGTTATATTTCTTCAATAATGGGATAAGTGGCATTCTCCAGTAGAAAAACCACTAACTATACCGATTGCTGGGTGATCTTAGTCAGAGTGAACGATCAGTACTGACTAGAAATATTGCAAATAATATAGCGCAGTTGAGCGCAGTACAAAGTTTGATCATAATGAGCGCTCTACACACTCCGGTCGCAATAAAATCGCGCTAGGAAATATATGTTCTCCTCTAAATCGCTTTATTGTCGTCCCATTCGAAATGAATGCATCTAACTTCTAAGGTGTATTTTATGAATGAAAATGTGTTCGTCTGTCCGCCATTGGCAAAATTTGGTTGATAGGTTGAATTCCGTTCCGATGAATAGGCTACATTTTATTCCAGGAAATCAAATCGTTCCTAATTTTTAAATGATTTTCTAATAACTTAATTATCTGACTAATCTACGCAGACGATGCAATGCCAAGTATTTAGTTCGTATGCAACGAATTTCACAGTAGGTACTTGTAAGTTTCGTTTGTGCTTGATTGTTCTTGGCTCATTTATTAAGTAGATATGACTGAACTAGGGCTGGCCTGGGAGGTTTCAGGTTACTACCACCGCTTCAAAATGACTGTTTTATGTCACGTACCTTGACGTTCCTAAAATGAGGATTATAAATCTGAAACGAACGTCAACAGTAATATGCCCCCTGGGCTGTCTCGCCTTGAAGAATTTTTACTCGTATCGGGGATATTACGCGGTACGAACTACGATCGTAGGTTGCAGAGCGGGCTTTTATAGAAACATACAGGCGACTGGGTCGTTAGATTAAATGTCCGACCAATAAACGATATCGTCATCGACGGAGCAATTGCTCGAGATATTTGCAAATAGGTACGACTTATTGACTAATGGAACATAATAATAAACGATACAACAATGGACCAATTATTAGTTTGTCAAAATACTAAACAAAGGAACTGACGAAGGTTGATCAAATGACACAACAATGAATTATCTTAATAAGTATCTATTAAATGCTCAAGGTTTGTAAAATAATTAAGATCCAGTTAGATCTGATTATAAATAACTAGACACTAACTACATTAACAAATTAATGAAATATTTTTCTCGGTCATGCCCCCCGATTGTCTAAAAGTTGCCGATCAAATCGTCAAATAAACCATATCAGCATTGTGTGTTGATACACGAAATTACGAACGATACACTAATTCAATGCTGATATGGTTTATTTTACTTTGCGGCCGATTTAATCGGCAATTCTTACACAATCGCACCTCAGATTTGTACATCTTGGTGGAATTAAAATCTAAAAATGTTTAATTGCTAGATAGGCTAGCGTTTGGCTACAATTATGCTTAATGTAGAGCAATGATAAGGTCTAGGTTTGAACGCGTTTTCCTCAAATATGCTTATTCTCTCTGTTAATACAAAATCTATTTTTGTTTTCCTATTTAGTAATAAATCGACTAAAATCACATTATACGCACCTATGTTATTATACTTGTGGTATGGTTATGGAATAACCAACAAAATTATTTCATCAAATCACGCAACGAATTCTATAAATACTGAATAAGATATTCAACAAGCTAAATTACCTTTTGTAAGAGTAGGCACTAATTTTTATTACATATATTATTATCTAAGAAGAAGCTCCCGGTGTTATTCTCAATGAACCGCTAGCTGCTGTTGGTAATAAGTAGCATATTATATAAAGTTGCTTAATTACAATTTACAACATCAAAGGTTTCGTGTAACACTATTCGGCAGTCATTCATGTCACATTGATTGATGATTTATTAATTCATGTATTGAATCTTCATAGTACAAACCACAAAACACTACGACAAAGCGTGACACGAACATTGAACAGCGACAAGCTTGTCATAGGCGTAAAGCTAAAGGTCTTGATCTTCAGTGCAATTGCTATAGCCAGTATAGCAGATAACTGAAGAACATCATGAAGCAACGTTAAGAGAAGCAATAGTTTTCCGCAACACTTACGTGCAGCGATCTTTTATATAATATACTAGCTGATGCCCGCGACTCCGTCGGCGTGGATAAAGGTTTATTGGTTCCCGCGGGAACTCCTTAATTGGCCGGGATAAAAAGCAGCCTATGTGCTATTCCAGACGATAATCTATCTCTGTGCCAAATTTCATCCAGATCCGTTGAGTCGTTGGGGCGTGACTGAGTAACAAACATCCATCCATACATCCATACATCTAAACTTTCGCCGTAATATTATATTATAAATGCGAATGCAAAAGTCAGTTTGTTTGTTGGTTTGTCCTTCAATCACGCTGCAACGGAGCAACGGATCGACGTGATTGCGATTGCGATGGCTTGGGTATAGTTGAGGACCTGGAGAGTGACATAAACTACTTTTTATCCCGGAAAATTGAGGAGTTCCCGCGGGAATCAAAAAAAACTTATTCCACACGGACGAAGTCGCGGGTAATATATAATATAATATATGATTAGTATGTATTAATTGTCAGTGGGTACGGAACAGGGACCTTAAGGCCTCGGATACACGGACAGCTTGAAGCAGTCAGAATGGACTGCTTCAAGCTGCGACTGCATAGTGAACTACAGTCTTCTACACGTACACATGTACATGGACTGCTCGAGCAGTTGCGACTGCTTCGGGCGGTTGGCAGCAGTTATCAATGGTAGTTTCAAGCTGTTGACTAAGACTCCTAGAGCGGTCTATGTATGTTGATCACTGGCTAACTGCTCGAGCAGGTGTATGGCCGGTGGTGAATAGTAATTACAAAAAAGAGAGATATGTATACAGACAGTTATATATGACATACAAAATATATATGTATGAATTTTGTATTGCATTAAGTAAGTAGTTTAGATGATGTTGCCGATTATAATTTTACAGACTTTTTATCCTCATAGATAATATATTCAGATTCATAGGGCACTGAGCACTATATGTCTTAGACCAAAGGAGTAAAAAATCATGAAATTTCATGATTTATTGCCGGATTCGCATGGTGGAAACGCACCCAAGGCGCAAATATACAAAATTACACATACGATGGTACCGCGCATCATATTTCTATTCACACACTAGCCTGATGATTTATTCCAACGTGACAAACATTACGTAATCGACAATTTATTATTTACAAGTCACATAGACTTTGCACTGTTTTGCATCGTTAAAATCTAAAGCCGCTAATGTTTTTGCGTTAGCGTCAATATTATCTGTAACCAGATTTGATTTTAAGATGCTTTATTTTCTTACCTGACGTCAGTTGTGATCTTTCAAGTCTTATAGTTTTTTATTTGTTTAATATATACCAATTCAACAATACACTAATTAATCATTAAGAAGTTAGAAATAATTTATGCATAACGAGACCGATTCAGCAAATCCAAGAATGTGTTTGAAATATTCCAGGTCGCTTTTCTCCGGGCCTTGACCGGACTTGCCTCGGCTTGTGTGTTTGAAGTGGTTTTCACACCTTATGAATCGTTGCTTATCATAGTCCAGTGGTGTGAACGTGTAGGTTCTATCCATTGACTTACCGTGGTTTTATCTTAGGTACTATGTCAAAGTAAAACCATCGAAATGTAGGTACTAGAATTCTAAACTCCAGGTGAATGGCAAATTACAAAACAAGTCAACTATAAATAATGAATAATCAGTGATAAACAAGACTGACGACGCACTGTCTGTGGCCTCACCAACTTATCTATGTGACCTATAGCTTGTGTCATAGCGCAACCGCAAAAACATGTATGAATTGTGTTTTTATTGTACATCCCTATATTACTAAGTATCGAATCACTAAGAAAATATGTCTAGCTGATCGAATGTCTTAAATATTTAAAAAACATTCTAAAAACAAGCTTTTATCGTCCGCCATATTGATTCTAGTGTGACGTATTTTTATTTTTCGAATTATTCTCTCAGCAAACCCTTTTAATTGGTACTCATAATATCATAAAAAATAAAAAATAACTAGTCCGCCATATTGGATTTAGAATGACGTCACTTAGCTCAACATCGCACATGTCATCAAAACTAAACGTGTCATGCAAAATTAACTTGCAAGATTTGACCTAAACAAACCCACATACATTGCAAGTTAAATAAAAACTTTTAAATAAAAAATGAACACGTCTCACTTAACGTTCGCGTCATGTATGGTTTACTCACTATAACCAGACCTGCCAGTAGAATTCATGTCTAAATAGCAGTTTAACAGCCAATTTGTGTGCAATGCTAACACAGCTACTCACATGCAAGTGAGCGTCAACACATAGGAGGCGCTTTCATTTTAAGATTAGACACCTTGTCATTCCTTGTGTACCTATTTCTAAAACTGAGACATATACTACTAAGTTAATACGATACGCAGTAGAAAAGTCTCAAGCTTAGGCTCCATATTAGGCTCCTTCAAGCCGAGCAGGCTAGACTTGAGGATATTTTTTGAAGACCTCCGTGGCGCAGTGTGTAGCGCTGTCGCCTTAACGTGCGGAGGTCCTGGGTTCGATCCCCGGCAGGGTCAATTTGGGAATTTATAATTTCTGAATTTTTCCTGGTCTGGCCTGGTGGGAGGCTTCGGCCGTGGCTAGTTACCACCCTACCGGCAAAGACGTGCCGCTAAGCGATTTAGCGTTCCGGTACGATGCCGTGTAGAAACCGAAGGGGTATGGGTTTAATATAACTGCCATGCCCCTAACAGGTTAGCCCGCTACCATCTTAGACTGCATCATCACTTACCATCAGGTGAGATCGCAGTCAAGGGCTAGCTTGTAGTGAATAAAAAAAAAAAAAAAATATTTAATACTACTTGTCCATCTCAACTAAATACCTACATAGACCACGGTAGGACTTCCGACGGAAGAGTTTTAAAGAACGAAAAAGTCATAAAATGAGTAACTTTGAGGAATGTCTGCAGTTTGTCATCGTAGTTTCTAACTTTATCGTCTAAACTCTACTTTTAATTTCAATTGCAGGAACTAAAGAATAAAAAGGACTAAGCCTTTTGAGTTAGTGTATAGTGATAAGTGACAGTGTAAAGTGTAGTGCTAATAGAACACATGAACAAAGTGTCTAAGATTATCAAGAAAGACTAAGATGCGTCAATGGACAACTTCTTAGTACATAAGATAAATTATTATAAGTTTAGGTTAAACCAAAACTGCTCATTAGCCAATTAGTTAGGCTGGATCGTAGTTAAATGAGTACTCATTTAACTACGATCCAGCCTAACTAATAACTAATTCTCGCTGGAAATCAATAATAGAGGAAAAAAAATGCAGGAACATAAAGGCCAAATTTTTACGGTTCTAATCTATTACGCAACGGTCGAAATAAAAACTTAACTACTTATTTAATTTATCCCAATTGAAGTCAATAGACTTTCATCTAATAGTTAAAATGAATTTAACTGCCGTTTATTTATAACCTTTAGATCTGATAAATGTATACAGTTACATTTTCAGCTTCTGTAAGGATCGAAATAACGCTTCATGTAAGCAAAAAAAGTTGCTACATTAGGGTTTTAGCTGATCGAATAGTGCAGCGGGCACTGAAAGTAGTCGGTAAAATATGCTACTTGCGTCATACGTCAAGAAATGCGGACGATGTCTCATAATTTATTCGGTAAAGCTTTTAGTCTTAGTTAACCACTGAAAACAGCTTAATTTCAGTCCTCTCTTTGGTCTATGAGCGAAAACAAACTAAGACAGGACAAAGCTCCCCCTTGACCTGCTGAGCTATTTGCACGAGCGAATGCTTTTAAGCTACGCACGGTATTCATTTCAGTTTGACTGAAGTTTAATGTGCGACCAGTACAATACCTTGAAACATAGGATTTAACATTATACTTAACTACATGACACAAAACACAATAGACTTATTAACCTATATTGCGTTGTCTTGTAACAAAGCCATTTAAGGCCGTAAGTTCAGGTATTATCATCTGATTATATATACTTTAACTACTTCAACATGTATATAAAACTAAACAGGCATGAGGTAACACTGACAATAGGGGCCTGATTAATAACCCTATAGTTACTTTAAAGTAGTGAATTATTTATCATTATCACTAACGAATATGCTAATTGTTCGATGTAGCCTTGACATTCTTTTGACGACTAAAGTAACGTCAAATTGACAATGTTACAATCTATTTGTAGATGATTAGGCAAAGCGCAAGTGTTTACTTTGCATTAGATTGTTATTTCAGTCGTCTATGAAGTAACATAGACTGTGTTACTTACATGTAACATATTTGTGAACTCGTGATAATATTATATAGATTGAAAGTGTGAACTGTGAAGGACATGTACTTAAAATGAAGTTTTTCTGTCTGGTATTTTCACCACTTAGCCTTCATCAAATACGGGACTAATAAACATTGACCCTAAATTATGCCTAAATTATCAGACCCCAAGGAACACTCGTGCCAAAAATCAGCTTTACATTTTTTATTTTAGGGTTCCCATACATAGCTTGCACAAGTAGCCTGAGCTCAAACACAAAGTGCGACGACAGCGTATCTATGAAAAAACTACACGAAAATGCACGATTGTAAAGTCACTTTACAATCGTACATTGTAGAGTCAACATCTCCTGAAGATGCTCCGGTATCGGAGTGAAACGTACGTTGAGGGTATTTTCGAGGGTTTATGTGGTGTGGTGAATATCGCGGGCAGCAAGTTCAAGATACGCGCTGTACCACATAGATTTGCCTTCTGTGGCGGATTATAGCGAATTAAACTTTTAGTTTTTTCATTGTCATGGACTTCCGCCAAGTAACGCATGCTTCTATCCAATATGACAGCGTATCTATTTTTTTGTATAGCAAGCAAACGAGGAGATGGTTCACCTGAGGCCGAATTGTCTAAGCAAATCGTAATCATTTGACAGCTTAAAACGTTACTTGAACTGTTTAAGGAGTTTATACGTCATGCTTTATGACGTGCAGGCATCAAGGATCTTCTTAAACTCTTCGAATTATCCGTTTGGCAAACGATTACAATGACGATTTTCTTACACAATCGGGGGGTAGATGTTAAAAGCGATTGCGGTAGTCGCCCATGTGCATTTGCACTTTGCAGCACCAGAGGAAATCTCTCCCTCCCTATACAATTTCTAGGAGATCCGGTTCCTCGATGCGCTGCTGCCTTAGCGCTTTGTGTCTATTCAGGACTTTACGTCTACCACGTCTCATAATGGTTAGAGAATTATAAATATACTAGCTGATGCCCGCGACTTCGTACGCGTGGATCGAGGTTTTGTGGTTCCCGCGGGAACTCTTTAATTTTCCGGGATAAAAAGTAGCCTATGTGTTATTCCAGACTATAATCTATCTCTGTGCCAAATTTCATCCAGATCCGTTGAGCTGTTGGGGCGTGATTGAGTAACAAACATCCATACCGACATCCATACATCCAAACTTTCGCATTTATAATATTAGTAAGATAGAGTTAAAAATAATGTAAATCAAAAAGTTTTTAAATCTTTTTTTGCTCGGGATAAGTTGCAGTACAACCTGTGAGTAAAACACTATATTTTAAGGCAAAGTTCGACAAGTCAGACGAAAATGCGTCAGAGCTTTTTTGGAAATGTGTGCCGATACGCGTCAGGGGTTCAGAATTATTTTGACAGGCCGTATTATACAGCTTATGACTCAATTTAGAAAGCGTGTATGTTTGGCGTTTCACTTAAATGGCAAATACAACATCGTTTCTGAAGGAGTGAAAAAATAAAACAAGTAGGAACTGCTTCGAACTGACATAAGATTATGGTAATGTAACAACCTGTAATAAACACGTCTTGCTGCAGAATATCGAGTATTCCAAGTGTCTACCTCACTCAGAGACTGTAACATTATGTGATACAATGATAAATAATGTTTTCCGACATGCAAAATATAGGCTTTATATTCAAATCAGCGTTTTAAATCGGTATTATCGGTTCAAATCACTCAAAACTCACCAATAGAACCGCATCGTTCAAGCACAATTCAAAAATACATATTTAATGTAGGTATGCCTACTTGTGGCTTTTATGGCGTGAAGAACTTTCCACGGGTTCGGAAGAGCCGGTAGAAAACTCTAAAGCCTAGCGCAGTTTAGCTCTGGTAAGATTTCAATCTTATTTGGTTGTACACATCCGTTGCTAGATGCTACTTTGCTCATCGAGTTTTACCATTGTTCGTTGATAGACAAGCTTTGTCTGTAATTGCTATGTTTAAAATAGTATTATGTTGCGGTGACCAGTCACTACGGAGGCAGTGCCCTCTGAGCACAGGAAATTCGTGTTAATTGTTATACGCGACACCGCTAATTGTCGGGCGAGAGACCACACCGCAACGGTCACGGGTTTTGAAAGCGCGTGCTAACCTCATCCGATACCATAATATTACAGTTAAGTAGTTAATATAACTGGGAAGTTAGCTAATAGTTATATGGGTCGAGTCACTACGGGCGCACTAAAAATTAAGGTCAGGGTGGTGAAAAACGTTCACTTACAGGTAATAAAACATCGAGCTTTCGCTGTTTTCAAAATTTCCAAATTGAACAACGAATAGAGCCAACATCCGATACATTCTGCACATTATGTGGATAATTCTAGCGAACGCTCAAACATAAAGTTCTCTTGAAAAGATGAGGACCAGCGGCGGTGAAACAAATGCTGGCTTGGCAAAAAGTTGAAAACAATTTTTTATAGCTTTCTTGTTCGATACTAACAGGCAACAAGATAAAAGCATTATTATTTTAATTTAGGTACTCCTCCTTAAAATTGAAGGCCCTACTTAAGTTTTGAGCGATATATGTTAAAAAATACAGATTATATGGTTTTGATTATAGGCTATGCTTGAGACCACTGAACGGTAAAGATTCCATAAAGACGGCCCGATCATGTCTTGTATAGTAAAGATAACCATTGACCACAGAGAACCACATGAATCTATTACCGTCCACTTTAAGTGACCACAAGCAATACTATCGCATGTAGATTACATTATTATAAAAATATTAAACATCTCGTAAGTGTTCGATACTTTTTTATGGCTACTAAATATAGTTTTAAGTGCTATTTCGAAAGTCAAATCTCTCCAACAGCCGTAAATGTGGGTATCAGTTGCAAGCTCCCCCAACTGTACGAATTGGATCTAATTCCGGAATAGACATCAATCATACTTAGTAAAGACAGTCCGAACCTATTTCCTTCGTTTAAACTGATAGTTATGTCGTGGGTTGAGTGATTTTCACTGTTTTATTAAGTTAAGTTAAAACTACGGCATATTGTGCTTTATCGTTCGATAGGCCACATCGAAGAAGTTTAAAACTATTGCCAAATGGTACTCTGGCTTTGGAAATATCCGACGCGCTCCGACGCAATGTCGCCTGCTTATCGGTTTTTTATCGGATATACCATGGCGAGTGTGCTCTGGAACTTCATAACCTTGTTCCTCCTTCTCCGTTCTACCACAGAACAGCGAGAAACCGTGAGCGTTGGCACCCTTATGTGGTTGACGTCCAATTTGCTCGCACGAAGCGTTTTTGCTCCACGTTTCTGATACGAACCGCTAGGGTGTGGAACACCCTCCCAGCGCACGTGTTTCCTGCCACTTATAACTTAAGTACCTTCAAGGCAAGAGTGAATAGGCATCTTCTAGGCAAGCGCGTTCCAACCTAGACCTCATCATTGCTTTGCACTAAGCATGATTGTCGTCAAGCGCAAGCCTATCACGCAATAAAAAAAAAAAAAAAAAAAATATGGTAGGTGCGTCTTATGTTCACGTTTCATCAGCAGGTAACCAAGACAATTTTGATCTTTAGTGAACTTTGACACGGTATGCACAATATTCTTTGTAACTACTACCTATCATGGAGCTGGGAATCTCATTGTTATATCGGTATAAAATATTTTTCTTGTAAGTACTTACTAATTATTATGGATAATAATAGACAAATAAGTTCACTGTAGAGCAATAAGTATAATCAACGAATAATTTTGACGATTTCGTAGTCGTTCTGTTCTATGCCTTTGGAGTAAATCCTTGGTCAACAAATAAATAACAAGAAATTTTAAAACTCCCTGAATTCAAGATCCCTTGAAAAATTGGGTCTATTGACAAGTGACAAATAAAATTAAATGGTCATTATATTTTTTTAAAAGATTTATAAGATTTTCACCTCGTAGAAAATCTCCTGGAGAAGGTTACCGAGCTAATTCATGATAATTTATTCGACGATAGTTAATTTGTTATAAAGGGTCACGGTTATAATATAAATACGAATAAATGATATGGATTCAACGACGATTAAGTTACGGAAATATATTTGAAGTAAAGTTTAAAATAAATAATTCATAACAAGGCAGGAAGACCGGTTTCTGGTTTTTAATAACTATAATAACACAATAATTTTACAAAAAGGTAAACACTTAACAAACATCGATACTAAATAAGATAAGAGTTTATACGTACAAGTTTATAAAATAGTTACTACATAGTCATTATTTTCTGACTCTATCCCTATCCCTGTTCTAATTAACAAAACGTAAAGTATATTCAAAAGCTAAAAAGTTTATTTGAGTAAAAGTTAATTTAAATTTAAAAAAACATTCGTTGAATAGTTACTGGTTATAATAAAATATCGTTATTCGTACGCAGGTATACTAAATAAGTACTGAAACTATATCTTCCTATACTACTTAAGTAATAGGTGGGTATAAGATTTTTTAAATAACTGGTTTTCAAATGTATAATCTGGGGTTGGCAGTTTGCTTAATCATTATTTAATAGCCTTTTAATATCGTTAATTCTGCCTTTGCACATGTCTTATAATATTTTTCCCCTAAACCCATATAGGCTGGTATAATATACCTAGTAGCTTTTTACTTTTTAGCTATAATTTAAAATCAATCAAAGTAATAATTGAGCAATTAAGTGAATTAAGCGGATCGATCTCCTGCCGATAATAATTGCATGGCTGTTCGATATAATATACCGATGACCGATTTAATCTATATCGGTCATTGATATCGATTGCCAAAAAGTAAATTACCCTTGATGCAAATTTCGATCTTCAATCATGTGTTATAAATTATACTGATTGCCTCAAAGAGATAAATAGACTCTGACAAAAATGATTAACACAAGCTTGTTACATAGCTACTATCAATAGTTGAAAGTTAAAACAGAACACGTAGGAAACACTAAGCAAGACGGCTCTTAAAAAAAAGTAAAAGTTAGTTTGAACTTAAGAGTTGATCAGTGCCACGACTCTCCATTACTCCAGTCTGACGGTGTGCGATGTGCTTTAACAGGCCACTCAAATCATACAAGGTTGGACAGCAACCAACCCATAAGTTGATAGCATAGCTTGGCTCTGTGAACCCTTTCAAACAGCGCCGTCATAATGTCAGCGGGCTTGCATATTTCTGGTAATAAGTCAGCCATAGATACTCTATCCCGTGATGTTTCTTTTGAGCCTAGAGATCACTAGTAGCTCGCGCCATAACTAGTTAAAACTTATACAAGTTATGGCACGGATTTATAGATTAAGCATAACTTAAGGAGATAACGCCAGCGTGCCGGCAGCACTTGTACGTACTATGCTACTATACTTAATATGGTGATATAGTTAGGGTGCTATTTTTAATACATACTTATTACTACTGCTCACCTTGAGTCCAGCGTGGAGTTGAGCCGTTGCGAGCGCCTGAGCGGTGTGTTCCGCACCGCGCTCACCGGCTCCTCCCAGCTGCCTCCTGCCGACCGGTGCTCATCTGTGGAGAACACTCCATTATAACTACGCTGACAAGTATCAAGTGACATTGTACGCTGTACAAACAATACAATGCATTAGAAGTTACGACAACGTGATGGTGCAATGAACTTGGGACAATGTGTACTTGGCGTAAATATAAAATAAGCTCACATATTAGAAATAATAAAAAATATAATATATTTCCCTGTAACTACCTAGTTAAGGCCACGAAACTTGAGATTGGGCGCTTATTAACCTATTACGCAGGAAAGAAAACTTAGCGCTCGCTTCGCCTTCGCCCCACGGCAGTTTCACCGCTTTGAACATACATATAAGCTCTATTATTAATCTAGACGTAGGTAGTTAGTACCTACCTAATAAATACATGTAGATACATACCGCCTTAGCAAAAAAAATTAAAAAAGATTAACTGATGACTAAACTGACGTTTTGACAGTTTTTGTATGGGAAATCTACAGTCATAATAACTAAACACGCGTTCAATGGTCAGTTTTAAATATTTGTAAAACAGTCATCAATATTATGGTTGGTCTGTGACAATATTAAAATGGTTAACTATACCTACCTGTCTATTAGCTTTTTTTTTGCATATTTTACAAAGAACAAACACGTTATATGTATTTCTTATAGGTTAAAGGATGGTGGGCGTCGTTTGAATGCTTTTTGAATGAGTTATTGACATCATAATGCTTACACGTGCTTGCTTTTCGTGATTATGATCCTTTGGTTACTTAGTTAATTAACTCAGGTAATTTGTTCCTTCTTTCTTTAACATAGAAATAACCATAATAGCAGGGTAGAAACCGGAACAATATAATATATTTATTTAAATTATAAGCTACCACAAAAAAAAGGTATGATGATGGCAAGAATCGAAATAATGTCGATATTTTAAAGATAATATAACTTACGTTAATTAAACTTCATTTGTGATTCCGTGAAACGAAGCATTAGACAAGAAAGAGACACCCATTAATAACGTAGAGACATTTCAAGATAACAGCGAAATAGTTTCATTTCATACAGATAGATATATATAAGTTTATGAGGCCGATATTTAAATATCCAGTCTTAAATCAAATTAGCTCTACCTCTAACTGGGTGTAATAATATCGGAAGCACATAAGTAAGCAACATCAGACCTTGAATTCGCAAGCGTGGGTGTTGACGCGACCAGTTTTTCAACACCCTGCATATATTTAACATCAAAATAATTTGATTATTGTTACTCCGCTAAACAACTTAGTTATGAAATAAAATCTATGAAGGTTACTTTTATAAATGTTTACGAACTCTTGTGGTATTTCTTTATCAGCTTGTGCTTAGATTTTGTGTGTTTATTCCCGGATCTTCTTGAAAGTTTCATAATTCAAGACAATCACTTCACTGCTGGATGAAGTTTGCGGAATAAATCTTTATAATTATATAGTTATTATTAAAAAGGTTAAATTGTCTTTAAAACTATACACTGAACACATGCTAACACAATACGGCAAAACGTATAACTAACTAAACCTTAAAATGACGAATTATCCCACAGACCCACACAAACGTAAATGGCGTCACAGCGTTCAACGCATACTAAAATAAAATAAAAAGCATGACTATCAATTTGCCCCCGGCTCGGGTGCTCCAAGTTAATGAAGTAAATTAGCCATATTATAGCCATTCTATATAAATATAGTATATATAGTATGTTAGTAACATATATATATAGTATGTTTAATAGTTAGCGGCTCCACATTGAACAATATAAGTAACTATATCTGAAACCTCTTTACGATCTATTTCATTAAACATCTCAAATATTATGTAATGACTGCAAATGAATAAGCTTGTCAGTTAGTGTAAAAATTATCTTTCTACAGCCGCCTTATTTTAGTTTTAAGTTAAGTATTTCTTCAGTAAAATGTTACATATTTTAATCAATTCGCACAGACACACTTTTTTAAGTTACTAAGTATATTGGTATACTAATGTTTCACTAGTACAGGGTTCATGACCCATTAACAATTCAATTTGCGACATCACAAAACTAAGTGGAACTTTCGCTCTTGTAACTGTTTCTTATAAAGTAGAGAATTGTGTGGCATTATTTAAATAATCATCCGGTTTGCTTGCCTCTGCACAGATGCCTGTGCAAATATTTGCACAGATGATTGCTTTAAGTGTGCCGAAAACAACTGTTGGCCGACTTGTGCTAACAATCATTACTTAGCTAAATGTTTAAACAATAATTAAATAACTATATTCTGTGGGATGTGTGATGAAATAAATAATTATCCTTTTGATTTTTTTATCTTCTTCTTTACTAAAGTTCAGCGCCTCAGCGGTCAGTTTTCTAAACTTCTCCTTATCTATGGCTAGGCAGAATAGTTCTCCGACTGTTTTAATTCCAGTCCACTCCCTTATGTTACGCAGCCATGACTTCTTTCCTCTTTCCACCACTCTTTTCTCTTCTTTTTTGCCAGCGATTGTCTCTGTCATTATACTTTGTATAGCAGACGGTACGTGTATCGTATCGTGTATCGTGTTGTTTTTAGTCAAAAGTAGGATATTTTTAGAAACGCCGTCGCGTATGTAGCTTTCTGTTTGAGAATGACATCTTCCTGAGGTTAAGTATCTAATCACACAAATTACAAGAGGGAAAGTCAAATAGTAAGTACAATACCATTGAATAGAGAGTCAATCCTTCTATTCAATGTGCAGTACAATCACGAATGCATTTAGGTACATCTGTTATCGTGAGTAGATACCAGATAGTAGTTGAATTAAGACGTCCGTGATCCGTAACTATAGCTATAGTGAACAATTTCGGGCTTCATTCCGAAAATGGAGAATTTTTTTGTATGTTTGAGTGGGATTCGGGACTGTTTATGTTCACAATTGGACCCGGTTGCTCCACCGATCCGTAGAAGAAGACAGGGTGGAAGAAGGCGACGATATGCTCACCTTCTCCCGCCATAGTGTAGGTGTTAGGTGTCAACGACACTATGCCGGTTCACGTCGAGTCGTCTCAGTCGTATCCAAGATTTGGGACCCTGAGACGGTTCATTCTAGACGCGGACTGAGCCGCTGGTTTTTTAGTGGGTATTCCGGAGTGAGTACAAAACCGCTCGTGAGTCCCACATAACCGCTTAGTGCGGTATGCGTAAAAGCATTTTTCCAGCCATACAAAAAAAGGGGGCGCTGCAATCGGTGCAATCTAGGTTCAGGATGAGACAACGTTTGCCGGGCCCACAAGGCTCGACGATTGGTATCACACATTATTATATGTATATTACAAGCACATATAGGCACAGTTCACTCTGATATAGCTTTTAAATAATACCTAATCTGTTGCTCGGGGCCGATGACCTGATTAGATCTAGACTGACCTCAGTGAAAACAGCAAAATTGCAGGTCCAACGCGGGTCCAACACGAATCGATTTACGGTCGGTCAGTGCCGCTTTATCTCTAGGCATCGTATCGAGATCACAGCCGCCGCCCTGCACGCCCCGTCACTCATGTACACTCATTGTTTGAACCTAGGTCTGCATGATTCATGCCGCCATATTGCAAGTTTTAGATAAGAATGCAGCAAATAGGGCGTTGCGGGCAAACAACTGAAGAGTTATTATGCCTTTGACACAGATTAAAGGACTGGGACCCGGTTTTGATAATAATATTATCAGTTTATGTAACTAATAAATGATCAATAGTTATGTACATAATTAGTTATCACACATGTTACGGACGTGACGTATTTTTAAAGATAATAATTTGAACTATGAGTTTAAGTAAGTAAATAAGTTAATTTAAGTAATTCATAAAGGCTGCCCTCGTTAGTCTAGCGGTTAGCATAGTCGGGCATAAAAATTGTTAGGTATTGGGTTTTTCAATTAAGAAATTCTCACTGCCAGCCCGGAGTTGGAAGTTGGCGGTGCTGCACCCCCGTGCCTCGAAGAGCACGTTAAGCTGTCGGTCCCGGTTATTATCACTAACATGATAATAGTCGTTAAAGCCCGCCAACCCGCATTGGAGCAGCGTGGTGGGTCTAAGCTCTAATTCCCTCTCTCCTATGAGAGTGGAGGCCTGTGCCCAGCAGTCGGACGTTAATAGGCTGTAGTGGTAAGGACGTTAATAGGCTGTAGTGGTAAGTAGTTCAAATAAGATGAGATTAAATCACAAACATTTTTCGCAACAGAAATGTATTAAGCGTACTTGTACCTAAGATATATCATGTGTAAAATTATGACTATTTACGCAGCCAGTAACTAGAATAACACATAACATTTATTGGAATAACCAACAACTATCCACGGGCAACAAACAATTTGCTAGCTACTGCAAACTATACTCGTACGTTGACGTCAAAAGTGTAAGTTGTCATCGATTCCATTTTAAAGCCACAGTGAATCGTCTCAGGAAATCTAACCGCAATGAGCAACTTCAGGTATAAATTCCCAGAAAAGTTTGATAAAATCGGGAAACCGAATTATATTTTCCCACATATAATATTATGATATGTTTGTTAAATCGCACGACAAGTGTTTTATTTGCCGAAACTTATTTAAGAATTACTTAGTAGTAACTAAGTAAGTCACTTCGAAATGAAACTTTTATTAGTTACATAGGAGCCAGTGGCTACAATTTATAGCAAGTGGATGAGGGCAATGGGTCGATAGGAAATTGACCTTATAAGCCAACTGAATAAATAAGTTAAAAGTAAGTATGTATTTAATATTTATTCAGTTGGATTAAAAGGTCAGTGATTAAATTGCTCGCGCTTAGTTACCACACTAGTTACCAATCGATTATAACTAAGTAATTAAGTATAATATTCAAATTGTTTTATTTCAGTATCTATCGATCTCTCGAAATATACATGACATATTAAGTATATAATATCACATATCTCCATAATACCTGATTAATACAAAGTACCTAACTTAAAACTATTAAGTAAGTAACTAAAAAATTACAGCTATACATATATTCATAGAGAAATGTGTTAACTCATTCATACGGACATCATAGTACAGTTAAGTACCTACTTAGCTACTGCGACTGCGGCCATAATATAAGTTAGTAATATCATCTAAACTATAATATTATAAAGAGGAAAGATTTGTTTGTTTGTAATGGATAAACTCAAAAATTAGCTAGCCGATTTTAAAAATTCTTTCACTTATAGAAAGCTACTTTATCAGCGAGTAATATATTTTAAGGTACTTGTTTGTTTGACCCGTCTTTTAAATTCATCAGTAACTATGTAAATCTTACGAGGGTAGAAATAATGAGTAAACATTAACAATAAATCGCCAATAATATGATAAGATTCCTCAGATCGGGTTGCAGGTTCGAAGCCCTCCCGGCTTCTCCTACGATATTAACTATAGAGTATAGTTTATTTTCAAAAAAATTAGGGATCCCTACGAAAATTGCAATGTCGGAAAAAAA
The DNA here is from genome assembly GCA_923060345.2 of Erebia aethiops. Lineage (NCBI taxonomy): Eukaryota > Metazoa > Arthropoda > Insecta > Lepidoptera > Nymphalidae > Erebia > Erebia aethiops. The sequence goes on along the minus strand of OV281083.1, from coordinate 8,143,770 downwards.
CGTCTGATCTGAGAGCTTCCGTGGCGTGCGCTGCGTTAATAGTAAAAGTTACACGAAAATAATGTATGGTGGAATTGTTCCTCTCAAAAAGTTCTAAAAAAAGTCCGCGATAGCATATATAATATATCTATCTTTTAAGGTTGTCTCACAATAACCATTTTTATGATTTTCAAATTTGGTTTACACCAAAGCTTTGCTTTCGAAGGTGTTTTTACTGATATTTAGTAATCCTTATCAAAATAAAATTTTTGGTAATCTCAAGTATTTATTAAAGACCAAATTCGCCAAAGATATCATAGAAACACAATAGCAATAGGGGCGGCCGCGACCAGTGCTGACTGGCTATTATTGGGTATGGACTACTATGATGATTATTGATTAGTGCTACCCGTGCGAAGCCGGGGCGGACCGCTAGTTATCTTTATAAAGTTACTGAAACTTAATGTCAAACTAGTTTCCCAGGATTTGCATGCATGTTGTCTACCTTTGCTATCTCTAGAAGTATAGATTGTGCCCTCTATCATATCATTTTATTAGCTATCATTTATAAAGGTTAACTCAAGCATATCTATAATAGTCAATTTACATTACCTACTGGTCTCCTGACCTATTCGATACTTAATAGATTCAATAATTTTATTAGTTACTTAAAACAATTGCCTGTTTATTTAAACTTTAAATGTCATAAAACCAGAGTCATATAAAAATAAATTAAGAATTGCAATCGAATGCTTATTTTATCTTTTGCCGGCAACTCTAAGCACAAATGTCATGGACCATGGTCCACTTACGTTATCGTTTTATTATTTAAACTACTTAAGTACCTACCGGCTCCTACTAACTATAGGAAATTGATGAATGAATTAATCAGTTGACTCATAAGTTTACCTTTCCTCATTAATTCATTAACCGGTTCAATCTGTTGAATTGAACGATTTTATTCGTCATTCACAAAAATATAATATGAAATCGAAGACACGTAAAGTAACTGTCTCTATCGTAAGTTGGTGATTGATGACGAGTTTTATCGCACTAGATCAAATAACTTCCACTTTTTTATCGGTTTGCGCTTGATTGCTTTCATCTGGACTGAATGTGTAACAGTGTAATTTATCATAGTTACAGACCATTCTAGTTATTTATGTTACATTACAGACCACAGGCATTCACTTTCATAACACAGAACCTGGAAGTTACAGATATATTAAGACTATTTGACCAAACTGGATTGTAATCTTTAAGTAGTGGTAGTTGACAGTTATAGTTAACTATCTGAATTCCTCCATAATACCTACTACAGGTTTTCTTACAACGCAAATTGTGTTAACGAAGATCGCTTACGGTTAAAATAAGGTAAGTACCAAACTCTATTACAGAATTTAAGTAAGTAAGTTAGACAAAATAATCTAATCTATCTATTCTATCGTCGGTGTAGACCGTTGAGCATTTTGGAACCCGTTCGTGTCTCGCGTAACGAACCAAACCGAACTGCTCAGTGTTCAGATTTATTCAGGTATTGAGAAGTTCCGTTCGGTTCGTTACGCGTCGCGCCAATGAGCTCATGAGAAAATATTAAGTATGTCCTCGAACGGACCCGAAACTTAATTTATTTGTAGTATAAATCTGGCATTTCAGACGCAAAAATCTGAAGCGTTATAAGCATAGCATTAGCTGAATTAAAAAAAAAGTATGACGTACCTATCACCTTCAGGGGTTCCTCTGTAACAGGGCATAACTTAACTTTGTTTACAACAATGACCAGCGTAAACTGCATCGTGAAACTGAACACTGGCACAACCACAGCGACAATTCGGTCCTCTCACATTACTGTAACTTATTGGGCAATGCATCGTTCGCAACGTGCAACGCACTGCACCGACAGTTTAGAACTAAGCCGGATTTGCATAATAATTGTTGCTGACTAGTTATGACAACTGGTAAGCCTACCAACTCACTGAGGAAAAAATATCAAACGGCATTGCTCGTCCGTACAATTATTAAGTTCACGAAGTTAATTGTGAATGTGCGCCTCCCGCATCAATTGAGAGCGCGCGAGCGCAACGGGGGAACTTTCGAGGACAAATATAAACTCAATAGTTAGTAGCTATTTCTGTGAATTGCAATACAACGTGGTGAAATCAAAATGGCATCTTGAAGTATGAAATTCGGCGCGAGAGATTAATAAATTTAATATTTAAACAACTCACGGCTTTAATTTCTTGCTGGATTATCAAATAACTAGTCTAAATTGTAATTATAGGCTACACAGTACAGAAGCTAATGAGAAACTGGCATCTGATATCAGTGATTATATCAATTTAAACAATCACTTGACGCGTCCTACATTTGGTACTGTATGTAGAAATAATTGCAAATTGTTTACAAACATATTGCATCATAAAAAAAACATAACGCAGTAGATAACTACATAGGCTTATGTACAGCTACATAATATTATGTATTTAAAATGATGTATTTTTTTTTTATCCACTACGAGCTAGCCCTTGACTACGATCTCACCTGATGATAAGTGATGATGCAGTCTAAGATGGTAGCGGGCTGACCTGTTAGGGCCATGGCATTTATATTAAACCCATACCCCTTCGGTTTCTACACGGCATCGTACCGGAACGCTAAATCGCTTGGCGGCACGTCTTTGCCGGTAGGTAACTAGCCACGGCCGAAACCTCCCACCAGGCCAGACCAGGGAAAATTCAGAAATTATAAATTCCTAAATTGACCCTGCCGGGGATCGAACCCAGGACCTCCGCACGTTTAGGCAACAGCGCTACACACTGCGCCACGGAGGTCGTCAAAATCGTCGTAGCCAGAAAATAGTCGCCGACGAAGTCATGGAGTTAATTCTAAAAATATATAAGTAAAGAGCAACACATTTAAACGCACTCGAAAGTCTGGTGTAAGCTTCGACGGCTATAAGATTGTTATTTGGAGGGGTGATTTTATGTGTAAAACATTTGGTCTCAGATGTTATTTTAATGACTGTAACCACTTTGTCTTAATTATTTCGACTATAGTTATAAATTATAATTAAATCTCATAAAAGCTTTAGATTACTTTTTTCTTACTTCTGGCATCATCATACGATATAATATTATAAATGCGAAAGTGTGTTTGTTTGTTGGTTTATTGGTTTGTTGGTTTGTCCTTCAATCACGCTGCAACGGAGCAACGGATCGACGTGATTTTTTGCATGGGTATAGTTGAGGACCTGGAGAGTGACATAGGCTATATTTTTATCCCGGAAAATTGAGGAGTTCCCGTGGGAATTGAAAAAACTTATTCCACGCGGACGAAGTCGCGGGCATCAGCTAGTTACATATAAAGATTTTAATTAGCAACGCCCATTCAACACAATAAAGGCCGGACTTATTTTTCCTAAATTCATTAAGTAAGTACTAAAATACTTGTGAAATTCAATTTCTTGGCCCACTTTTCAGTGAATGCCGCCTGATTGTATGAAGAGTATGCTAGCTAATCGAAGAGTCCCTATTATTTTAACCACCAGGCCAGCTGGGACAATTCTTCAAGCAGGTTTATACTAAAGGCACCTTATAATGCAATTCATTAGATTAGATAATAGTCACTATTAACTATTAAATCGCTAACAGGTTAACCTTGCGTACGACCTAAATTTCTAAAGCCCTATCAGCTATTAAAGCTTAAAATTGGAGTGTCGTGGGCAGCGCGTAGGATTTGTCTCAATAATATATCTTTGACGCAAGGATTGCGATAGTAATTTAATTGGTTCAATGAATAATTAATATGAAAAAACAAAACTGATCTGATAACTAGGTGCGGGGAATGAAGTTTCAGCTGCCTTATATATTATACTTGGTTAGTTACTTTTCGTCAGGTTTCATTTTCGTTTCGTCGTGAAAGACTTTTCGGTCGCCGACATGTGTTACTTCTCACTTCTCGTAACATCGTCCCAGGAATAATTAGATTACGTAGTTAATAAGAGCTTAATTAAGCTTTGGATCACCCACATGGTCAAGCGAAATAGAGGAGTCATGCTGCTAATAAAATTACGACTTACAGCAAGTAGAGCTCATATTGTGCCACCGAAATTACTTACATACTTAAATGTGATTTACTTACCTGCTTGAATAATGTTCATGACTCAAAGTGAAACATTAAATTCGCGAACGTACGTTGTTTCTACGCTCCTTTACTATTTTTAGAATATATTTGTTATATGGGAACAGTGTTGAGAGGTAACTTACATTTGATGAGAACGACCGAGTCGTGGGGCTCGCACTGCACCTGGGTGGCGTTCATGGCCAGCAGCCCGCCGCTGCCGACCCCGCCACCCGCTCCGTTCGCCTCCCTGTGAAAACATAAGCTTTTAACCATTGCCTCGTTATGGAGCTTATTTGGTAGGGGATCGCGGTATCTCAATTCAAGCCATAAGTAAGTAAGTAAAAACACTTTATTACACACAAACAATTAACAAAACAGAGATAAAACTAATCATGATATAATTTACAACTTGTTGCGGTGTAAAGGCGGCCTTATCACTAAGAGTGATCTCTTCCAGGCAACCTTTATGAAAGGAGATTGGTTGCATGATGACAGGGCCATAAGCTACGTCCTAGGTTTTTCCTTCGAGAAAATCTCCGTTAGGGCTCGTAAAACTTGTCGGCGATATAGCGCGACTTCCAGCGACGAATCATAGTCGAGTGTGCGAAGTGCGAACAGTGGGCGCCAGGATGCCTATGTCAAAAATAAATTATTTCTAACTGATCATTAAATAGAGGGTCTTCCAAAAGACCTAAAATTCACATCCTCTAGTTAGTTTTAAGTTTGATAACCATTTTTAAATATAGATTTAAAAAAAAGTGCGTTGAAATTTGATGACGTCACAACTGTGAATGTCATACAACTTCCATACTAGAAGTTTTTAAGTTTAATAAAGAGATGCTGATTTGATTGAGTTGTCATCATCTCTATTGACTCTATCTCGAGTACTTAAATTTAAAACTTTCGTGTATTACTTAATAACAAGTTGTTTACGAATTTTAAATAGATAGTTAACTACATAGTTACCTATTGGCTTATCTGTAAATAACACCATCTGCGAATCTAGACTCTGACTCACAACGCAACGCACATAAAATGATGAGAGTTAACCATCATAACATTAGATTTAGGATAGAAATAGCAAACAAATGGGATTGCAAACAACAAAATGGAAAAACAAGGGCATCTGGATTCTGAAATATTTAGCAGCTCTAGGAAATTCCCGCAGCAAATTGTGTTATGGTAGGTAAAGGTGGATTGTTTACACTATTAATCTCTTGGAAGCAATTTGTTAATTAGCTACTTTGTAAGTAAAACTACTTTTACTGAATTCAGTAAGTACCTACCTATTTTCTTAGTTTTAGATTTTAAACTTTAATGGACATCGGTTTAATATGTGTTAATGTTTTGCTTTAACTAGGTACTTAACAAAGTAGCTGGTAAGAATATATTTTATTATTTACTTACGAAAATCAAAATACCTTGAAGGTAAGTAGGTACTTAAGAACTTAATGAGTTTAGTAAGTAAGTATGTACTTAAAATTATAAATTGAAAGAGTAAGTAGATCATGGTTATCTTATTTGCAGACACATAACTGGTTCAATACTTTACTTCACTAAAATACCACTATCTAGTTACCAATGTTAAGATAGTTATTACTTAATAATAAATTAGATTAAAATTTACAAAAAAAAACCACAACACAAGGAGTAATTAAGTACTTACTACAATAAATTAAGAAATTCAAATAGGTTTTTCAATTAAGAAATTCTCAGAGCCAGCCCGGAGTTGGAAGTTGGCGGTGTTTCACCCCCGTGCCTCGGAGAGCACGTTAAGCCGTCGGTCCCGGTTATTATCACTAACATGATAATAGTCGTTAAAGCCCGCCAACCCGCATTGGAGCAGCGTGGTGGGTCTAAGCTCTAATTCCCTCTCTCCTATGAGAGTGGAGGCCTGTGCCCAGCAGTGGGACGTTAATGGGCTGTAGTGGTGGTGGTGGGTACTAAAATAAATACTGCAGTTACTACAATCCTATCTACTTCAAGCATTTTTAAGTTCTGTGTACAAAAAATATTACTCAGCAACATGTTATGTCACTAGTCACTACAATTTTATTTATCTGTCGGTTTACTAGTTATTACTTAGTATAACTGTCTGTCTATACATCTGCTACACTTCACAGCCCAAACTTTCAGCAGATTTTGACTAAATTTAGTAAAGAGATAGATTGCACCACAAGGAAGGATAATGCAAGAGCACTGATCAGCGACCTATCTTAACTCCACAATGAAAATCTGTTATATTATACAAATCATACACTAAAAGTGTACTTACCGCAATGCTTCCGATAGCTATAATGAAAGTCTTTTTTCCTGGTTAAAAAGTTCCAATTCCAAAACAAAAAACTTTAATTCACACATACAAAGTCATGGGCATCATATAGTGAATAATAACAGTCCTTTGTTAGGATTTAGTCCCCGCAGTAACTTTAAGTCCTACACTGCCTTTGGTCAGGTCTTGTATGCCACATAGTTATAGATTAAGTAGGTAAACTATTAATTACTTAATGATTGCTTTTGGCTTTAAAATAAATAATTGGCTTTTGATATCTGTCATGATATTACTATTTTGATATCATTGTACTATGTGTACAGTGATCACAAAACAAGTTGTCCAGTTCGAACATGACAGCTATGGGAGTGTAAAAAAAACATACATGATAATTATTATAGTGTCCTATGGCTGTACCTGCAACTTCAGATAGGACTGCTTGTTTTGGGAACACTGTATGTTTTAACCAGCTCATAGATCGTGAAATTCTCATACTGTAGCATATATTGTATCCTATAATATGTGATCTTGTTTACATTAAGCTAAATAAGAGATTACTTATTTCTGTTGGATATAAATAGTTAGTTATTTAACCTTTTTTTTAACTTATCTTAAGCAGTGCACTAAATTAAGCTACTGCCTAAAGAAATAACAGATAGTTAAGTAGTTACCACTTCAATTGTGAACAGCTGAACACCAAAATAGTTTTTTCTCTTAACTATTCATAAGACAGAACCATGTTGTTTTTTTAGCACTTTCAAGTGATTGAGTTCATCACTCCACTGAAGTATAAAGATTGTAAAATATTACAAATAGAATGTTCAACATCTAGAATTTTCTTAGAAAGATTAACATTACTCATTTAAGTAAGTAGTTACTTATTGATTCATAAGAAAGTATCTATATATGAAAGTTATTTACTAAACAGTTTTATTTAGCTTCACTTGTGTAGTTTGTATCATGAAAATCATCATAAAGAAATGGGCAGGACATATAGTGAAATACAAAGACAAAAGGTGGACCTATTTAATTTCAAAATGGCGAGGCTCAATAGGCAAAAGGAGAGTGGGAAGACAGAAGAAAAAATGAGCCGATGATATATAGCAGGAAAAAATTTGATGAGTATTGCTACCAATAGATCAAAATGGAAAAGGATGGAGGAGGCTTTTACCCCCAAGCGATCACACATCAAAACAAATCAAACTATTTCATAAACACAGTATAGAAATTAGAAATAAAAAGTTCTATTAAGTAATTGGGTATTTGACTACTATTAAAATAAATTATTTTTTAGTGATTACTAAGTAAATAGAGGATCTCCCAATAGTCGTAATATCAACGTTCCCTGATAGTTTTATGTTGAATAACCATTTTAAATGCTGTATTATACTATTCATTAATATTTGTTTTACATAGGTAAATGTTTATTTAGTGAGTAACTAGCTGATGCCTGCGACTTTGTCTGCGTGGAATAAGTTTTTTTTGGATTCCCGCAGGAACTCCTCGATTTTCCGGGATAAAAAGTAGCCTATGTCACTCTCCAAGTCCTCAACTATACCAATGCCAAAAATCACGTCAATCCGTTGCTCCGTTGCAGCATGATTGAAGGACAAACCAACAAACAAACTGACTTTTGCATTTATAATATTAGTATGATTTAGGTAACTATATAAGTAAGTACTTACTTATTTGTTTTTGAATTGAATGGGTTAACTACTTTTAGTAATGAGAATTCATGCTACATGCTGCAATGCGAAAGTGTCTGTCTGTCTATATGCTACACTTTCAGGGCCCAGCTTTTCAACTGATACTGATGAAATTTGGTTCACTGATAGGATGCATCCCAGGGAAGGACGTAGTATAGGCTACTTTTAGAAATATCTACGATATAATATTATTTAAAAGTTAATAAGTAAAACAGAACAAGTCCATATGCTTTTATCTTTGCATTATGGTGCTAGTTATTTTAAATGAACAGAGGGGCATGTTATTTATTATTTGTTTTCCATAAGTTTATCCAGCTGTAACTGCCTATCTATTGAATGAGATGACATTTGACACCGATAAAGCTTCGACAGCGGTCTAAGCATGTTATTTTAGGTCAATGTACGATGAACTTGAACGTTTGTACTCACCGTAAAATGCTTATTGCCGGCACTTGCTTCCCTATGGAATGCATGCAGGCAGAGCCCGCATTCGGTAGGAAAGCATAACCCACTGTTTGATGCACGTTTGGAAAGTTTCCTCCACGGAAACCGGCCACGACAACAATCACTGATCACACTGCTGGGTTCACAGGCATGTAACCTGACAGGAACGTACCGAAATAGCACCACTGTTGTTTTATTCACTACAGACAAAAGGCACTGGTATCCAAGTAACAACACCGAACAGCGACACAGTTATTCAACGTCCGATGCGTTATGTTTTCAGTCAGTTCATTACACAATCGCATTTGTGAACGTATTTTTTCACACGCGCATGCACAGAAACTTGTTTCTGTTGCTTGTTGAACGAAAGAAAATAAGAATGAAGCGTCAATCTCACTACGATAACCGAAAAACACAAGCAAGCAAGACAAACGCGCAGCTGGCTAGCCGCTCGCGTCCGCGCCCCGCGGGGTGCACGCGGGTGGAGGGGTAAGCCCCCGCCGCCTCCCAGTCTTCCTGCCTCGTCTCGCAAGTCATTTTCATTATTACGTTACGTTCATTTCGTTTTATTTTAAAACTTGCATGCGTTCACGATCCGAATGCAGATTTTAAAATTAGTTTTATCGCCAATCCCAAGTATATTTTAATCATTAATTGATACAAAATATTTTTCTTATGACCACTTTAATAATTATTTTTAAAAATTACTTAAAATGTTAAATAATTAATGGCGCGGGTAAGTTTTGGTCCTTCGAACCAGATTGGCTGATTTGGACAGTTTTTTGGGTTGAAATGAAATTTAGTCATCGTCAAAGTTTGTTATATGTCTTTACTTAATAATTTATACTTAGTTGATTCAGTTTCACATGTTTTAAGGTTTTTGCTCAATTCGGAAGAAGTAGATAGCTTGGATTTCTGTAGGCTATATTATAGATACCATAGTATAATAATGAAAAGTTGTACTGTCTCTATGCATTTTAGTAATATCTATCACAGGAGAAGAAAGCTAGCACTTGCTTTATGCAGTCAAGGTAACGACTGAAAATTATCCGCACATTCTATAATAAAAATGGCCCTTTCACACGACACACTTTCGTTCAATTTTCGAGAAAGTGATCCATCAATGTTGATCTATCAAGGGGTCTCAGAGTTTTCTCCGTCATTGGCGAGGGAGCTCGGACAACCCCTGTAATTACGTGCACTTTGCCGGCAGATGAGTAAATGCTTGAAATTCTGGGTTGCAGGGAAAGTGAAGTGTTAATGCGACAGCATGATCATAGCATATTGCTGCTGCAGGTCCGCGAACCGGGAAGGATTCCGCGAAGTTTATAACTACCGCCGATTTAAATTGTTTATAGCATACCTAATTGCCAGCTTAAAGAATCGTTTCGCGCACCACCTGCATCCTAATAAATAACATAAACTTACTTTGTCCATGGACAACACATCTGCTTCTGTTTTTGTTAATAATGTACGTAGGTACCTCTAGTCTCTCTACCCTACTCACCGGAAATAGGGTGCGGTTGGGTGCGTCTTTGAATGAGCGAGCGAATCGAACTGTTTTGATTTGTTTATTTTGGGCAATTTGACGAATAGTAGGTAATAGGTTATCAAAAATTAACAGGTTTTCTAAAAATTGTAGGTACTTAGGCACCTGACGATGAGCGAGAAGCTAGTAACTAGATAGAGCTAGAAACTAGAAAAGAGTTGGCGAGCGAGTTTTATTTTTGATAGCCCTTGTCGCTTCCTCGCCACCCGCGCCGATGGGACAACTGCTAGGTAATTCATAAAAAACTTCGTTTCGATATTACTTAGGTCCTTCGCCCGTAAATTATTAAATTGGCATCAGCTAAGATCAGATTGGCAAGGTAACGGCTAATAAGCCTAGATTGACCGATAGTTGAGAGATAGAAAAAGAGTTCGTTGGAATAGATGAGGATGGCTTTCATAAATTCTTGGGAGTTGGGACTTGGGGCACTGTGGATTTTGTTTGTTCGTCTAGGTAGGTATGATGTGTTTTATATTTTAATGCTCTTCTTTTTTGTCGTATCGCTCTTGTCAGAGCGGTCATATTCGTACTTCAGTGTTGTGGCAAGATTGAATGCGTCTCCATCTCTTCTCCGAGAGTTTTATTAATTTTGTTAACTTTAGGCGAAATAATAACTGTAGATAGGTATATAGCTTGGGAATTCACTGTACAAACGGATATCCTTTCTATTTAAGTCCAAGGCAAATGCAAATCAAGTACCCTGCATAGCTCATGCTTCGTAATATTTTGTCTCTTTGTCATCGTTTCTGAGCTAATAATAGTTCGGCTAAGCCAAGTCATAACTCTAAGCTACGTTGTATGGACTGTAAGCTTACTTGTGCTGTATGTGTTTTGCACATTTCCTACTAAATGTTTACAGTTCTAACAGCTTAACTACTAGCTGGTATTGTAACGGAGTTATCTCTAGTGTTATCTTTGTTGAGTTGGCCTGTAACTTCATTTATTTGTCTGAAAGCGTCTTATATAAACTAGGTACATGTAGGTACTTAGCTCACAAAGAATGCCTCTCGGAGTTCTCAGCTATGGTTATGTAGATAGGAACTACTTAGGTAGGAATGTTTAGTTTGGTATAAAATAAGGTGAGAATCATTATAATAATATGAAATGTAGAGCAGACTTTACTAAATTGCAAATTGCCTATTATGATAATATGGAGGGATTCTTTTCCAACCTAGAGACACTTCCCTATATGTATTTTATAAAGATCGGTCACATTTAATTACTCTTTGTTCCACCACCAAGCAATTTAGATCTTTCTAGGTATATTCCTACTAATCCAGTTGAGGGAACTGAGTAGAAAAGGAACAGATTACTTAGATACAATGGATTTTTGCAATGCGTATTTTAGGTTCTTTTCCGTGGCTACCAATATCACCTGTCCTCTAACTACCTACCACAAGGTGTGTACTGTGTAATGTTTCCGGCAAAAGCAACGCCCCTTTAAGATTGATCTATGATGAGCGGACTAGGGTAGTGTTCTAAAGTAACATATTTATTTATACGATGTACGTACCAATGGTATAGGTAGGTACAATACGCTATGCATACTCAGCGTGCCTCGCTCGAAATATCGCGTCGTCCCGGCGACTTCCGTCGATTCACCGCCAACAGTTGTCCATGTAGAGCGCTTTATCATTATTATACGTCATACGAGAATTTTTAAAATAATTAAATTAAAAAAATTGAAAACGTTTCAAGGGTAGAAAACTAAAAATAGGCAATCAGAGTGTCAACTCTTCCACTCTCTACATCAAAACGAAAAAACTTGACTTAGTAATTTGTCACGTTTAAGCTACTTCTACCACAATATGGAAATCTGAATAAAAGCTTTTCCTTTCTATGTGTGTAAATTTTCATAAAAATTGAGCTCACGTTGTGGCTCAGCTCAGCGAGAGAAACTTATACACTTTTGTAACTACAACTACATAAGTTATTGAAAATCTATATTTTGTCTTATTGCCTGCCTATAGGATGGTACTACGTCTACTTAGTCCGTGGTTTTAGTTGTCTGGACTCTGGAGATGACACAAACAAAGTTCTACTTGTGCTTTCCATTCCAGTCGTTTTTAGGTACACGCATCCACGCGACGTATAGATTAAGCCTGTTTACTGTTTAGCTACCTGTATCTACTACATATTTTGTATTTTATTTTCTTTTAAATCACATAAATATACCTAAGATTTGTGGTAATAAAGTCAGTCTGACTTAAATATCCTTTTTATTTTGAAAAAAAACACCCACGTCGAATAGTAGAGCAGTGGAAACGCATCCTTTTTTCGTTAAGTTTTTATGTGATCATTGTCCCGGGTTTTTAGACGGCGAAGGATGAGTTATCGGAACATGGTGGTTGAATTGAGTGGCGGCTCTTTTATTTAGATTCCGGCTCAAATTGTGTGGCAACCTTGGAAACAAAACTGTTTGTTGTATGTCTCGTTTAAATAATAGGAATAAAAAATAAGAATGTAGATTGTAGAGCACGGACCCCTCCATAATAAACTAAGTTCTTATTTGAAACTATGCATTTTAAATTTTTGGTAATAGATTTTCCCATAGGATTTGGGAGATATTAATTCTTCTCAAGCGAGAAACTCCAGCAAATATTGTTAAGAATGCAATTCCAGAAGAAGATTTCAGAACTGATATCAACTAGGTAGGTAGGTATGTCTTGGCAAACGTGGAAAAGACTGGAGATAATTGAGGCTGATTCTGTATAACACAATCTCTAAACTAAACTAAAATGGCAGCTTTAAATCTAGTTCTGTCCCTTTCCGTAGGAAGTATTATGAAAGGATTAGCAATATTTGTAATGCTCTAATTTTAGTTTAGTTTAGAGATTGTGCACTGCAGAATCAGTCGAATTGTACTTTCGACTAGTTATCCAGGTTCACAAAGACTGGCTGACTTCACACACGATAATGATGACTGACTTAAGGAATGGACCAAAATATTATGGTTTTATCTAGGTTTTACATCAAAACCTAAGTAAAAAAAATAAATTCACTGAATATTACGAATGAAACGTCCTGTATTAGGAAATTGTAAGGATTTATTGAAGAGTTAGGACCTAGGTGTTTATTTTAAAATCAAAGTGTTTATTTAGTGAAAACATCCGATTCACATAAGTACCTACAGAAATTGATAATTATTGTATTCAGACCCAGAGCTACCTACCTAGTAGGTACCTAGTTGCTTCAAGTAAAAATTAACTCAGACTATAATATCAATATTATAAATTAAGATCCCCCCGTTCATTTTTTATTATTATAAATACGAGGCATACTTAGGTAGGTAATTTACATTCAATTGATACTGCATTCAGACAATTTGTGCCGGATACTTTCCGAATCACTCAACCAATTAAAGGGGTATTAGCGAATTGAATGGTGTGTATCAAGAGGCATTGTTGTTGGTCATGACGCCACGGCCCATTTGACCTGCTCGGTATCAACCTCGAGGTCAACGCACCTTGTCTGTTTGATTTTGGAACCCACGTTATCTTTTTTTTCGGGTGCCGCCATGTTTACGTACCATGTCAAGAACATCTAAACAAAGAGGTTTTTTATCGGATAGGATACTTAGGCATAGCTAAAAAACAATACAGCTTAATCAGGTAATTACGAATTCGTATGTTCTAATTACCTAGTAGGTAAATATGAAATCCGCGTATATCGAGGCTTTTTGTTTCCGCGGGAACTCTTTAATCTTCCGGGATAAAAGTATGCTATGTGGTATTCCAATCCAGACTACATAGTATTATGATAATACTATTATTAAAGTAATATCCTCAGGTATTATCTATCTTTGTGCTTTGCAGCTTTGCTTTGACCCAGATCCGTTCAGCCGTTCTTGCGTGATTGAGTAACAAACATGCATCCATCCATCCATCCAAATTTTCGCATTTATAATATTAGTATAGGTAATAGGTATACTTAGGTAGTTAAGTAAGTCTACCTATTAATTAATTAATCTTACTTGATTAAAAGTACTAATTGCCCTTCATTAAGTAAATAATAAAGATGCAGTCGTAGTGGTAATGATGTCTTGATTAAAGCTTGGTATTACCTGTGGTATTACACTGCTTACTGTATCCACAGTTAATAAAGCGCTTTTAGCATTAAAAATGTTTTCCTCCATTCTTGTTAATTATTTTGTACATAATTGGAATACATTATTTATTATCGTGTATTAATGTGTACACTTTTTGCGGGAAGCAATTAAGTTGGTTCAACAGGACCAGGACAATAAATCACGAGTGCTAATGATAACGTTAATATTGTCCTGATAATATTGAACAGATGTTCGAATGGCGGTTTCCTTTATTGATACTAATTTTCTACCATATTAATAACCACTTTAAAATCACCTCGGCTGTTTGTTGTGGGTTCTTCTCAGACCAGGACGCGTTTGGAACCCTCGTAGCTTTAGTTTTAAGATATCGTAAATTATTATCACCATCATGTTTTATATATAGAAATATATAGATTGGACGTCAAAAAGTGTGAGTACAGTTTACCTATATTGAATAAATATAAGTTGAGTTTGAGTTTTGAGAAGAGAAGCGTAACTTCTCTTCTATAATCTTCTCTTCTCTGACTATGTGTGTGTATTGGATTTGGGTGTGATCTCTGATGAGCTCTGATTTCTGATGGCGCGTTGAAATTATTCTTACTTACATTTAATTAAATAGTCGTCGTCGGCTCAACCGATGGACGTCCACAGCTGGACAAAGGTCTCCTGCGTATAGGATCTCCACGGAACACGATTTTGTGCTGCTGGCTTCAAGCAGTTCCCGGATACTCGCTTGAGATAGTCTGTCCAACTCTGCGCTTTCCAGCGAGGCTGCCATTAAAGCACCTTGGGACCCCAACGCCTATCGGTTCTCCAAACTTATAATGTGCCTTAAACTTAAAATTGATTTTTAATTTGATTTTAGGGAATTTAAACTCAGTACTCAGTAGGTAAGCTGAAAGCTCTTTGAGTACCTATCGTGGATTTTTGGTCGCGAAACGCTTGCTTCTAATCTCTATCCAACAGGCAACAACGCATCAAGAGTTCAGTGTGAGATGCTGGTAATGAAAAATTAAAAACACAGATAGATTTCATATCTATGTACCTAGATATAAGATAATCACACCTGCCTGGTCAGGCGAACATTGCAATGTCATATTTGCCACCATTTGTTACGAAGGCTTACGAAAGATCCAAAGCCGTTGGTAAATTGATATTCTTTCATATCTACCTGTATTTTTGTAAAGCTCTTGACCGTCTCCTGACAAAATGTCTAATTACATATTTAATTAAGTTTGACAGAGCGAAAGTCCTGGTAGGTATAAGAAACTTAGTATTGAGTCATACGTAGATAGATTATTATTATTACAAAGCAAATGTTACACAGCCCACTACATAATATTGCGCGCATAGCCCAAATTAGGTAATAACAAAAAAATTGCAAGACATCTCTTGCTTATAAATAACATTTTTGTTCGACCTTAATGTTCATACAAATGTTCATACAAATTTACATGAGTGAACTGTGAAGTTTATGTCATGAACTTAATATGGTGAGATCTATAGAGCGTAGGTACTTTGACTTGGCTCAGACTTTACTTAGAGTTAAAACGAGATGGACTTATGTGAGTAACATAAATCTGTCGCGTTTTAACCTTGTCTTAAGTCTAAGCAAACTCAAAGTTTGCTCTAGAGATCTCACACTTAGACTTAGGTAGAATTGTAAGTTTGTTTTATTGTTACCCTTTGTGTTATTGTTTCAGGGCAATTTTGAGTTTTAAGTGTTTTGGTAAAACTTTAAACGTACACAAGCAAATCACAAAAAGTCATTGCAATCATTGTTTTTGACGCTCTTGTTTCAGAATAATAATTATAATCCTTATATTTAGGGACGTCAGGGTACATCATATAAAACGTCAATTTAGAGACAATATTCTACTGGTTTAAGCGATGATAGTAAGCCCCCAGGTAGGTGTGTTGAAAGTTCCTAAGCCGTTTTATTTCATTTTCAAATAGATAGTAAGTAAGTCTTTCACACATTTTACACTCGAAAAGTAAAAAACAAATCGGCATTCCAAATATGCAACATCCTCTTTCTTTCACCAGTTCCTAATCTCAAGATCTTTCTCACAAAACACAAAATAGCCTGTGGGCTTCTTGTTATATAAGTCCACTGTGACTGATTTTGTTTGAAATTTTATTTTCTCCGTTAGCTCGCAACATGATAGTATTAAGACTTGGCCACTCACGACCAACGCGAGAAAATTTCTAGGAAAAACACGTATTTTTCGAAACATGTTTTTAAAACTTTCTTGCTTTTTGAACAAATTTTCTCTTGTTTTTTAGAAGAAGTAAGAGTTGGAACATCTTAAACCGTGCGAGGCGCTTATTTATTTTTGCGCGTTACCTTTTAAGCCAGCTCAGGAAGCGGTTACCCTGCGGATCGCGTATACTTAGTTACTTACCCACTGCTGACTGCGTAAAAGTTTTAACGGCTGTTTATCGTTGCGTCCACGGAATAGATAAAGGGAGATTTTTTCTATGGTTGCGTCGCCAACGTGCTTTGCAGTGTCTTGTGTCTATATAATTTTATAATGGGTTACAAAAAATTAAAAAATAAGTATGACATGTTACTTTAGACTATGTTTAAAGTAAAGAGTTGCTGGTATTTCACGTGTTTCATTGGCTAACTACTGCTCATCGCGTTACGGTCACGCTCTGTGTATGTCCAGGCCTTGATTCACCAACAACATAGCATTATTCATTAATTGGTTGGCTATTATCCATTATTTATGGGCGGCAAAGGTCTTTTACGTTGTCGTAGGCGGCTTCTTACGTAACGGGTCACTATTATAATTTGAGCTGTAATTTTAATATAAAACAGTTTAGTAGTATTATGCATTAAAGCCATACTTTAGTAACCTATTTATAATTTAAGTACGTTGCTATAATAATAATACTAAAGTCGGTTATTTAGTTTATCGAGTCGAATCAGTTTGACGCTTCGCACAACCAGTTAATCAACAGCGATTAAGTATAACTATAGGTTTTCTTATCAAGTTTATTTTGATCTAAGAGAAAAAAAGTATTTTTTAGTGAAATTTTTGAAGGCTACAGCGTCATACAGTGTTGGGCGATTACACTTGGACAAATATTTCTTGAGGGGATTAAAAATGTCACAGTCTCTCAGTCTGATAATCTACTGCTTGTGTCCTATAAAATTACCAGTGGCGTGAAGCTGGGGTAGGCATTAGTTGGCCAGAAAACCTATTTAGTAGCTGTTTTGATGAAAAATTAAGATTGCCGTATTTCCATTTGGGCAAGCAGTGCTTTTAGCTAATATTGACTGCACGCCACTGAAAATTACTATATATAATTGTTATTTATTATATTTATTTCAGGCAACAAGGCTCATATAAAAAACATACGCGCCGAATTGAGAACCTCCTCCTTTTTTGGAAGTCGGTTAAAAATACAATATTAATACTTAAAAAATAAAACAACACAAAGTAAAATACTGTCTTGAAATACTTGCTTTATGTAAATACTCAAAGAAAAAAGACTAATACTGAAATCGATATGAATTATTATAATTTTAACTTAAGCATGTAGCTAACTAATTGGATGTCTATAATTAAAATGAGTAATGAGTAATTAGTATAACTCTTTTTGATCGTAAAGAGACCGCGATTTCTAAAATACCGTACCAATAATTCAATACGCAATTATGTAACGTAAAACTATTTTTTTTTATCAACTACAAGTTAGCCCTTGACTGCGATCACACCTGATGGTAAGTGATGATGCAGTCTAAGATGGTAGCGGGCTAACCTGTTAGGGGTATGGTAGTTATATTAAACCCACACCCCTTTGGTTTCTACACGGCATCGTACCGGAACGCTAAATCGCTTGGCGGAAATATTCGTGAAATACCAACAAATAAGTCTTACTATTGCTCTTTTTCAACAATACGACAATGTTGAGGTAAGTACAAATTAGCGACTTAACTAACTATCACCTCCTTTTTTTTTTGAATTTTGTACTTATAGTAGTTCGACGTTAGAAGTTAGATGATGCCCGCGACTTCGTCCGCGTGGATTAAGGGGTTTCGATTCCCGCCGGAACTCATGAATTTTCTGGGATAAAAAGAGACCTTATGTCCTGCCCCGAGATACAATCTATCCCTGTACCAAATTTTATCAAAATCGGTTGAATAGATAATTTTTTTGATTCCCGCGGGAGCTCTTGAATTTTCCGGGATAAAAAAGCCTATGTACTTCCCCGGGATACAACCTATCCTGTACCTTTCATCAAAATCTGTTAAACAGATTGGCCGTGAAAACGTAGCAGACAGACAGACAGACACACTTTCGCATTTACTATAATATTAAAATAATTGAAATTTTAAATACACTCACTGGCTTTCATTATTCATTAGGAGAATTAGCGGAACAGCTAATTTAGTTATATTTAGCTCATTCGAGTTCATTAATAATTAACTCTTTTTAGTCAGATGCTGTTTTTATTTTCTGTTTTTTTTTTCATAATTTTGTGCCAATGTACCTACTTACTATTTACATTCAGTATTTAATTATTTACTAAAGTTAAGGCAGCGATTACACTAATTGTAAGTTTATAGGTAAGTAGCGTAGTAAGTAACTTCATATTTACAAAACTAACATTTGCATACGATTCGCGACTTACGTACAAGACTGTTAACATTTCGTAAGTTTATTAATTTAAGCTACTTACCTACGTGAGTAAGACTTACTAGTGTAATCGTGGTGAAAGACGTAGTCGTGCTAGTGTAATCCATCTCATTAGACACAAAGGAAAATTAAGTCTCCGCTTTCTTCGGCCACAAAAGGCGCACCGATTGAAAGTCCACGAGTTACAATGGTCGAACAAGCGTGATGACACTATCATCTACTCATATTATAGCTGACTCATCTCCACACAATATTCTTAATTATTATAATTTCGTAGTCAAACTCATCCGCGCGGTAACCAGCCCCGAGTGAAAGTAGGCAGGTACCTATTCTGGTTTCGATAATCATACGGTCGGCGTGAACAAGTTCAATGCCTTGATTTTGACTGTTACGTATATTGGGGTTTATTCGTATACAAGCCCACTGGTCGCCATCCATCATTCATAAAGGCGCACTCATACAACTGATGTCGTGCATCACTACGCAACACGCCACGACGGACTTTCTTTTGAAGTTTTGACGACCTCCGGCTGGGGTAGTGGTGGGCGCTGTTGTATTATAAGCGGGAGGACCTGGATTCGATCCCCTGTAGGGCCAATTTGGGAATATTGACCGCCAAATGATTTAGTGTTCTTGTACGCTCATTACTTACCGTCAGGTGAGAGCGCTGCAGTCAATGACTAGGTATCTTGTAGCGGATAAAAAAAAGGTACCTCCGAATATATTATATCCATAATTAGGTATATTGTAAATGCGAAAGTGTGTCTGTCTGTCGGTCAGTCTGTATGCTACGTTTTCACGGCCCATCTGTTTAATTAAATTTGATGAATTATAGTATAGGGATAGTTTTTATCTCGGAAAATTAAGGAGTTCTTGTGTTATACTTCCATCATCTTCGTCACCACATAGCGTAATACAGTTTCGGAAGAGATGTCTCCATAGTATGTATGTCTAGTAGTCTGAAGTAGGTACCTATGTCTCCAAAAAAATAAGGCTATCGACTGACTGTCTCTGCGAAAAACTTTGGAATATTTCGGTTCATAGCTAAGAAAGTTGCGCAACCAATGTCTACGGGAAAAGATACCAAGTTGCCAGAGATGGGCGGGCAATGAATTCCTATTATAGATGGTGCAGATCAGAAAGAGGTGGACGAACGTGAAACATAAATTATCCTTGCAATTATTCCAACCCCAGCAATGCCCCAGCTATGATGGGTCAACGTAAGGAGTTCTCCGGTGGAGGTAAGTGTGAATTTAGCATCCATTACCATTTCGGTTATCAGCTTAGCATTTCAAATAAGCTTACCATTTTAAATACCTACGCTATCGCAACTGGTTACTGGACCGCACTAAACTATATTTTCCTCAAAGATTTCTTCTGAATAGAATTACGAAATAGCAATACATCTAATTAATAATCAGGTTTGTTTTAATTTGAGTTGATATTTTATGTCGTTTTTTATCAGTTGTAATAGTGTGAATTGTGAGTCAATCAGAGGCTTTCTTGAATGAACAGTGTGCAGTTAATGACGTAAGATGCGTAAGATTTTGCGTCGACATTTGTGACTGATTTTCATTACCTCGTGTGACAAGCTCAACCATCCGGTTAATCACTAATGTATGCGAGACCCCACGTATACTTGAAGTACTCGGAACTCTTCGTGAATGGAAACTGGCAGCTGGATGCAATACAGTAATGCAATACGACTGTATCATACCTACACTGTTTTTTATATCAATAAAGCTTCATTTGCAATCGTTGACTGAACAATGGCTAAAAAATGTCTAAAAGAAACATTAAGAAAGCGTACTCGGTTGTATATATTTAAAATACTTTTTTTTGCTCTACAATCGTCATCGAATGTTATTACATTTAAACCGGTATTATATAATGTTAAGTTGCTGGCAAGATCAGGTGTTATGTGTTAAAGACATTTACTTTTTGTATTAGAGTTCTCATTTGCGTTGACTTTTACGTATTGCCTCTATTTGCTGTCTACTAGGAACAAGATGTTGCAGGTGCAAGCCATAAGCGAGCTCTTGGCAAAGCTGTCACTCGTACAGTCACAGTCTACGCAGGCATACCTAGACTAAGAGATAGCTGTACTTTTGGTAACTATCACTAGGAAGGCTGATTGAGTATTTGGTGGGTGTAGGGCTCTCCTCTGATTAAAATACTGATGGTCTGCCCGCATGCGGCTTAGCATCTGACTACATATCGCCGCTCAACGACGTGCCCAAAACTAACAAAATTTATTTTTCTCATTTTCCTTTATCCCTGTTTCTAATAAATCTCTCTGATTTTACTTCACAGAACTGAATCCATACATAGGATTTATAAAATGTAGGTTATACGTCATACGACAGTTAGTCCTTTCGTGTTGGAACTAAGTATTGACGTTTATCGTTAAGAATCTCGGCCACTGGGACTATTCATTTTGTATTGAGGGAAACGCATGTGACTTCGTTTTAGCCAGGGTTGTCATCCTTCCAGATTAGATACAGAATATTTAGAAATAGTTTATTTTATCCTACAAGTTCATCCAATCCAAATATTTCATAATAGAGGTGTAAAATATATAAAACACCTACATACAAAATTAGCTGTAAACATGTCCGTGAAATCCTCCTTTTAAACTATGTTTATGTATGTTTTCATATGTTTACTCTTTCTATTATACGTAAAATTAGGATTATACCTAATTAGGTACATTTGAGGTCTAATAAATAGTTACTCGTAGGTACTCCGTAGTGGTAATTACGTTGTTCTTCAGCAGCACAGAATCCATACTTGCTATCGTTGTTCTGTAGGTACTTACTCCTCAATACATTGATGATGGGAGAATTTTTTAGAGTTAAGTAAACAGGGATCGGATACAGAGCTCGAAACCTCAAAACAAAATCATAAATATCATCCATCCAATAGATTCCTTTAAAGTTGAGACAGCCCTGTTGACGCATACTGTTTAGCGACTTTAACATCTTCATTGTTTCTCTAGGGTTTTACAGTTAGGCACATAGACACTGAGCCTACAATCGTTGGAGCAAAATTCTATTTAGACTTCGTTCCATGGCTTAGTAACGGTAAAATAATAGGTAAGTACTTTATGAATTTACTTAAAAATTGCCTCCTCGCGGCCGGAGAATGTAGGACAACTACCTATAGTCCCACAAACTAGTGAATATTAAAAAAATAAAAACAAAAATTAAACAGGCACAAAAATTAGTTTCAATTTTGGCCACCGGGCCATGACAGGGAATTGGAAATGAAATTCCAGCACACTAGAATCAATAAATAACAAACAAAACTAATACACTAATCCACGAATTTGCAGAACATATATACAAACAGAGAACAAAGTTTTTCATTCTGTTTTTCCGTCGAGATCGCGCACGGCGATCGCATCGAGAAAATGTTGTGGTTTGGAATGATTTCATGTTATTAAACGAATCATTGTGCCGTGATAAAATAAACACGCATACCAATAGGTATAGGCTGTTCGGTTTTATTTGCTGCAGCTATGTTTATTCCACAGTGATTGATAAATGTTAATAGGTACGTACCTATTACGCACCTACGAACTACAAATACCTACATGAACGCGGAAATCTTAAAATACTTCAATGTGGAAAATATTGCATCAGTAGATTAATGATAAAATGCGCATTGAATTGGGTAAATGAGTCGGAAAAGTAGCCTAAGTCTTTTCCCCGGATGCAACCTGTCTCCGATCTCTATGATTTTTCGAGACAAAGAGTATGTTTTTTGCCGGGATGAAACGTAATCTCTTCTCCCGTTAAAATCGGTAGACAAGATGGACCCTGAAAGCGAAGCAGGCAGACAGACAGACGGAAAGACACATATAATATAAGCAAACATAATTAAGAATGGATTTTGTGCTCTAATTTAAAATATTGAAAGTTCCCAGCCATTTTTTTAACTTTTAGAATCTATGGTTGTAGAATGATAACGATATTTAGCTGTAGCCC
Source organism: Erebia aethiops (assembly GCA_923060345.2). Classification (NCBI taxonomy): domain Eukaryota; kingdom Metazoa; phylum Arthropoda; class Insecta; order Lepidoptera; family Nymphalidae; genus Erebia; species Erebia aethiops. The sequence goes on along the minus strand of OV281083.1, from coordinate 8,120,991 downwards.
AGGGTAACGGTAAAAACGGTAATATTGTAAATAACAACTGTTTATTTCAGTAGATAATGTTTGGCAACATCCCAAAATAGGCTGTCAACGTAATTCAAGATGAGATGGGTACCCCGATTGCATTTAAAGTCATGTGTAACGGTGAAGTGGGTACAGATATCAGCAAAAAGATGTGCATGGTACGAGTATATGAGAGTTCGATATAAAGAATCGACCTCTAGAAAAAACTAATATCATCGCACCCGGACGGAGATAAAAGCATGGGCCGGCCAAAACGTTGGATGAGTATCTATGTAAGGAGACGTAACGATTTCTTAATCTACATAAGAAGTTATAAGAGATGTGGAAGAATAAGAGAAAATTTCTGAGGGATCCGACTCACTCACTGACTCATGATTGCCCAAATTCTTGGACCTAATAAGCTGTATTATCTCTTTATAATGTAGATAAGGAATAAGGAGGAATTTAATGAAACTCCCATGTGAGCGTAGCCACGGGCTGTCGCTAGTTTTGTGATAAAATTGCAAGACAACTCAGCGTAGGTAATCAGGTTAGAAACTAAACTAATAAAGACACATGCAGCTTATACTTAAATATTCAGTACAAAACCTTTGCCGAGTGTACACTGTACATGCACAAAGATAACAAGGTTAACAGGGCACCCTCCAGGCATACGAATGGTTACAATGGCGGCAAACACGAAAGAATGCCACGTTACGTTAGCATTACATACTTAGTTTATTTTACACACGTAATTCGAAATGGGGATACTATTTGTGCGATTCACCCAATTCCTATTCGAAACGAAAGGGTTTAACAGTTTATTGCGGTGACTATAAACTATTTACCGATTTCAAACTAAGGTTTTCGAGCAATTCGTATCGTCCATGTATGAGTAAATCTTGGAAATCCGTATACTATTAGACACAGTGTAAGTATATTACGTATTTCCTCAGACTGCAGTTTTCTACCTTATCTTTTCACGGCCCATCCGTTTGGATTTGGATGAAAAGTGGCTACTTTTTGATTCCTGAAAATCTTCAAACAGTTCCCGCCGAAATTTTGAAAAACCGTATTATCCACACGGACGAAGGCGCGTGCATCATTTTAAACCTATGCATAAAAAATATTAAGTAGGTACAATATTCTGAGCGTACGAGTAGGTATTATAATTTAGCTTTTTCAATATTTCAGAAACGTCACGTCGTGACGTCACATCCTCAGTGATTTTTTTTCAGACTTTAGCTTCCAGGCATTGAAATATAATGAGTACTAAAATTCTACATCAATGCTTCCAGGCCTACAACACACTATATAAATTGTGAGATAAAATCTTTATTTTATTCTGATGTTTCAGTCTTATTTGACAATGTTACATTAAATATGTAAATTGAACTCTTGAAATTTCCTTCAAAGTAAACGGGTAGTGTTACAAATAGCTGATTAGCTTGTAACAAGCCTTTGGTGAAAGTGTATGAACTAGGACCTGTGTCGACTATTGTCGATTGTACGACAACGGTCACGCTTCGCTAATTTGAATGCTGCCACGACTAGTCTGCCGGTAATAGAATTATCTCGTTAAAAGACATTATGTGCTGATGTACCGGGAAAGTTCTACGCTTCTATGTCCCAACAAAGGCGTGGCGATTTGATACTTTATCACCGCTATGTTCATTACAAATTTAATTGAAAAATAGCGTTATGCAACCGTAGTCATAGTCACAACTCGCAGAGAAATCATTTATGCCGTCTGTCCTCGGGCGGTTAAACGCTCTTGGCAGTTTTCTTTCTTCTGTTACGGGGATCGAGTCGTATTTAGCTAGACTCGGGTCATTGACCTCCATTTTATGGCCCCCAAGTAATTAAATGAATCAATCTTAATCGTCATAGTTTCCATGTGAAACTGTTCGGACATATCTTGTGTGAAAAGTTGTGGAATCATCGTAACTGCACCACTTAAGTCTTAAACGATCAATTTGACGAATTACGAAACACCTGTGTAGAGCTATTATTTATTAATTGGTCGATTTTTATGCCTTAGAAATTTTAAAAGTGTCTACGGAATAACGAGAAACGTTTAAGTTTGTATACAGCATTGATGTATTAGTAATTTTAGTAATGGTATAACTATACAGGTTTTCTGAATGAAAATATATGCGAACGTTTTACCATTGTAAAGTTGTGTAGTTTTATACACCCGCAAAATAAATGTAGGGAACCTACTTATAGTTAAATAAGCTAGAGTTAACTTTTTATGTAGAGCAATCAGCGCTTGAAAGCACAAGTTTCACTCTTATCGTGTACATAAGCACAGAATATATAATAAATAGTATAACGACATATGTCGGTAGAGTCGCGGCTACGCTGGAGTGAGGGAAGGTATGTGGGAGAGTGACTTAGCCCGGTTCTAACTACTGTGCTCTCTACACAATCTACATTAGTATAGTTAGTACTTAGTAAGTTTACTCCACTACACAACTATGCAGTTTATTCTACCCTTTTACAGCCGGCTTGAGAGGACCCAGGCTCACTTTTCTACTGAAAAATATGTGAGTGATGCAGATGTGAACATCATCAAACCAACGCCCACCTCTGCTGAAGCAAGGCTGATGTAAAATTTCATTGATACGCGCGATGCGCAGACTTCATGCGTTGGCAAAGAAACCGCATGCACCTCTTGCGGCTTTTGCGTCTCATGCAGGTATGGTCTACGATCAGTGATCACCTTTACTAGACATTCTAAATCTAGGTTTTCAATTTATTCGTGTGAGAAATAACTGAACTGTCTACATTGCCAACTTTTATAACGGACAAACTGAGTCATTTTAGTAAGTTATTAAGATCTTTGTTGATACCTCGAATGCCTCAAGGATGTGAGGGTCGTAGTCCACAGCAACGAACTACATCGCTTGTAATTATAATTTTATCGTAACGTTTTTTTTATTAATTGCGCTTAGCTAGAAATATGTTATACTGCGTCACAAGTAACGTGAATATTTTAAATTATTATTTCTTTTAATGGACAACTTTAGACCTTGAATTTCAACGTAGAACATAATAAATTTGAGTTTACTGGCAAAATAATTTCTAGGTAAACTCATAAGTTTCAATTTACTCAACACTAAAATATATTTTTTTTCACCTCACTAGCAAGAACCTCCTTAGTCTTTATTAAAAACGATAGCAAATTAGAGTAATTATACGAATATTTATATTCAAATAACAATGTGAATTAACAATAAAGTACCAACGTTTATTTCATTTGACTATCTCTTGATTACATGTCGGTGCCTTTTAGGACCTAGTTGGGTGAATAGGTCATGCCCTCGAACCTACCTAAGATTTGATCCGCTGCGTCCATAAAGTAACTTAACAAATCACGTTCTCAGAGATAACGTAGATAACCTTCTAGAGATGTCCATACAAAAAGCTTTACGAGCGCAAATTAAAGTCTATATACTTACCTAGCTGTAAGTTAGTAGTTTTTAAGGCCCGAGAGCGGTGATAGCATAGGCCCTAGTGGTTTAGACACCCGGCTACCTATTCGAGTGGTCAGGGGTTCGATCCCCGGGCACGCGCTTCTAACTTTTTGGAATAATGTGGGATTTAAAAAATTAAATAAGTATCACTTGTTCCACGGTGAAGGAAAACATTGTGAGGAAAGCAGCATGCCCGAGACTCGAGAGTTCGTCATTATGTTTTCAAAAATGTGTGGAGCCTGCCAATTCGCACTCGGTCAGCGTGGTGGACTGTACTATAGCCAAACTGTTCTAAATCTGAGAGTACTTGTGCTCCGCAGTGAGCTTGCAATACTTAGTTTGATTAATAATGATGGTGGTTCGTTTATGATGAGTGAAAATGGAGAACTAGAGTTACTGGCTGGTCCGTGGTAAATTCACAATAACTAAATGTTCCTTCCGGTTTTCATCATAATATTGTATTGGATAGAATCAGACGTTACTTTGCGGAAGTTCATGATTTAGCAAGAAAAGATTACAATTATTTTGCTATAATCCGCCAACAGAAAAAATTCTGTATGGTCCAGCATGCAGCTATAAGCGAAGCACCGAATCTAGACAATCTTGCATTGTAAAGTCGACATTTCCTGAAGATGCTCCGGTGTCGGGGCGAAACGTGCGTCGAGAATAGTATAAAAGTCTTGTGTGGTGGTGCATGTGACTGGTGGTGGCATTGCTGGCTTGGGGACTTGGCTTTCTTGCTTGGTTGGGAAGGTAAACGGTGATTCGCTTATATAGCTGCATGCTTGACCATACAAATTTTTTTTCTGTTGGCGGATTATAGCAAAATAATTGTAATCTTTTCATAACACGACACCTCATCTAAAGGGTATGAAATACCAAGGTGCTCTGAAGCTAAAATTGCTTAAGCACCTGCTGAAAGATACCCGTTGGCTTTCGGGTCATTGAATTAATAATAATTATTGTGTGATAATATCTTTATACCTGAGGTCTAAAGATCGTGATCCTTGGGCAGGATAATATGCAAAACGCTTGAGTACAACCGTACAAGGTACTTACAGATTCCATAGTAATAAACACTAGGTAAGTACCATAATGTGAGCAATTTCATCATCACCGTCATCATCAGATATTGTGCATCCACTGTAGGATATAGACCTTTTTTAATTAGCGCAACATGGCATCTAATCGATGCCAGCCACCCGCCGAATATCATCGCTCCACATTGCTGGGGGGCGCCCTACGCTTCGTTTACCAAGACGCGGTCTCCACTCAAGGACCTTTCGACTCCAACGTCCATCGGTCCTCCGACATATCGTGACTTCAGCATGCCAGCTCTGAGAGCTATGTCGGTCACTTTAGTTTAATCACTTCGTTCCGGGCTTTATCCTTCAAAGAAATTCGAAGCATAGCCCATTCTATAACACGCTGAGTGACAGTTGCAGTCGGTGGACTATATAACCACGCTGTCAGTGTCCACGTTTCGGCACCTTAGGTCATTACTGTTAGAACGCATTGGTCGAAGACTTTAGTCTTCAGATATTGCGGTATGGACGTCTTAACCACAATTTATTAACCAGTATTTGTGCATGTATCATAACTGGTCATGCGTGGGTACCATTGTGACACACGAGTTTAGCTTTCACTAGATCACGATAACATGTCAAAAAGTTTGCAAATGAGTTCTTTGTGTTGCAGTCACGCCATGGCTATAAGTTATTTTGGTGCTGTACCAAGGTCATGAAACCGGATGGCATTACAATACTGTACTTTCGTGCTCGTTTGTCGAAAGCGAATCCGACGCCTCCCGTTTTGGAGACAACTTTCTGAGTATATTCGAACCACTTTTTATCCTTTCCCAATCGGAATCTTGATAAACATCAATCGTACAAACTGTTCAGGTCCACTTTCCACAGTTACATAAGCTTTCGGCAATGTTATTGTTGCGGTATCGATTGCTATGTAATAACTTACAAAAGAAAGGTCTGTTAATTAAGGCGTAGCGAAGGTTCGGATGTCCGTTTCGGTCGGCATTGTTGTGACAATGATGCCAATTACGATTTTGAGATTCTTTGTCGCTGTTAAACATTTTATTTTGACAATTTATTCAATCGATAATATTGATGGAATTCGATAATGTTTTATTTTGTAGCTAATAGTGACTTTCTCTGCGTGTAACAATTCACAAAGTTGTGATTGTACCCCTTGACTACATCAGGTTCTTTACTAAAGAGAAGGAAGGTAGGAACTTCCATTAATAAATTAGTGGCATAGGTAAATATTTATAAAAAAACCGGCCAAGTGCGAGTCGGACTCGCCCACCGAGGGTTCCGTACAAACCTGTAGGTATATAAATAAAAGTTATGGTGTTTTTATTGCTAAATGAAATCCATAACATGAGTGAATTCAAAATTATTAAAAATATTTTTATTACATGATATAGCTAAAAACTTATGCTTTTCGCAATTTTTCCTTTATCTGTGCTATAAGACATTGCTTCGTACCAAATTTCAAGATTCTGAGTTCTCGGGAAGTACCCTGTAGGTTTTGATTTCCTTGCGAGTGTCGAAAATTTGCAGCATAAACGGATGTATCTTTTGATTGCGTTGGCTTAGAAGTTTGATTTTTTCACATCTCCAATTAACAGTAGACCTGAGTATTTTATATGAATTTCAGCATGATACCTCCATGCGTTCCTGAGAAGAAGGGTCTTGACAGACAGACAGACGGACAACAAAGTGATCCTATAAGGGTTCCGTTTCCTTTTGAGGTACGGAACCCTAAAAAGTAGTGTCCTCCTTAATTTGATTTAGAAAACCGATGATTTATTAAGACAAAACAAACCTTCATGTCGTTATTTTAAAGTTTATCTAGGTACGAGAACTGAATTAAATTGACCAAATTTCATTGTGCTTTTCAGTAATGTGGAGGTACATCTGTCTACCAATTTAAAACGGTTTTCGTTCTCATTTCGAACCGCGTTAACGACCAGAGAAAATAAATCCAGTCGTTTGAGTAAAGGATGAAATAATTTCCAGGCAGTTCATTTAAAAAATCATTTTAGGCGTAATTTTAGGCGTAGCAAAGCGTGGGTGATCATAACATAATTGCTGCTAATTGATTTATAAAGGGAGGCTTATTAATATAGCTTAAAAAATAAAAGATTTATTGAGTGACATGAAAATAATAGCTATTACTAAAGATTTGTGTAACAGTTACGTATCAGGGACATTTCGCACTAACATTTCGGAATAACAATGTGAGGCCGTTATAGGCAAATGTTAATATGCTACAGTTTTATGTTTGGCACGACACACCAATTCGTATAGGAGATCAGAGAGAACCAATTTATGTACAACCTTGGCACAATAACATTTAATTCGAGTCGGGAATTAGGTAATTCAGACACGCAGCATGATTGTATCGTGATAGATTAGTACATGCACCAATATCGCTTTTCTAATATCTATGTCAGGGCATGTAGGCAGCTGCTGACGTTATTTATTAAATAATGTTTGTAATATGGCCTACTAAAATGATAATTAATTCAGTAAGGTTATAGGTACCTGCCTGATAAATGGCAAGTCAATGATCGTTTTGAAACTTGAACAATATGAATCCTTAGCTTTTGCCTGTGGCTGCACTCACCTTAAGTTCAATTTTTATACAAACACAAACATCTATTTTACTCCTTTGGTGACTGAATTTTTAAAAATCCTTACCTACGTCATATCTGTAGGTATGCACAGTCTAATCCATCTAGCTAGTGGTTTAAGCTGTGCTTTGATACGAGTAGCCTACGAGAGAATGAGATAAATGTAACTTGTATTCTATGATGATTCTGAATCCTATATATGTTTGTCCCTTTTTGGTTTTCAAACAAAATTACAACGATTCTAACGAAGTTTAACTTCAAGAGACTAATGATTGTAATAGAATAATCATTAAAATGCAATTATATATGTACATTTAGGTGTAGACCGAGGACCGAATACCTAAAACAGAGAGGTGAGATCATTTGACATTTCAAAATAATTATTTCTTCCAAAACAAACGGGCTAAAACTAGATAAAACTCAACATTCCCAAATAAATCTGCCACTCAGTCACGGTCATAGATTCGCTAATAGATACATAAGTAGTCATTTCTAGACCTTGTACCTACGTTGTTTATGGCAAGTCCAGTTGGCCAACTCCAGCTGATTCGGTCATTCGGATACCGTTATGGCAATATTGGACCTGAGCGCCAATTTACTCTTAAATCTGGTAATAAAAAAATGCAAATAAAACTGAGGTGGCCTTTAAAACCTGCGGCTATAATTTAAGGTCATCAGAGTTAACATCGCGCGTGACACAGTTTGCGGATTGACAAAACAAAATGGCGTTGGGTGCGTCGAGTTCGAGGCTTGTCAGTTGTCGGGGATTATTCTTTTGCAACAATTCGGTAATCCGTGGGAGCACGTGTGGCAAGGTCGAGGTCAGCAGCAAATAATGTTCCCGTCAAGCTGTTCAGTCACACGTTTCGAAAATAATTGTAATTCATAGTTGCCACTTGTAATCGACCACTGACCGTGGCGGCATCCGAACTTGCGAAAGCTTTGTACCTTTTAATCCGCTTATCTCTGGATTACGTCGGTATTGACATTTTACTTAAACTTTCATTATGTTTATTACTTTATTTAAATAGTAAGTTTGGCCCGCGGCTGAAGTTGTGGTTGATTAATGATCCGCAGATGGTCCACTCCACCTCTTTAGCGCGTGACGTGTGGAAGCTTTCGATGAAGGCGCTTATGACGTAGTACATGATTTCACTAAACCGATACTATAAAGCGTCGTAATTTATAAATAAATCGTAGGTAATCACGTTAATTTTAACACCCTTCAAAATGAGGAGGTTCCCAAATGGAGTGGGCATGTATTATTTTGTATTTATTATTCCGTACTAATATTATAAATGCGAAAGTGTGGCCTTAACGGCTCATCTTTTCAACCGATTTGGATGTTTGGTATTGAGACAGTTTACATCCCGTGTAATGACACGTGAAAAGTATTTAATCCCGGAAAATGAAGCCCGGGGGAATAGAAAACTTAATTCACGCGGAAGAAGTCGCGGGCAACATCTCTTGTTCAATACACGCATTGCTTTCGAAATAGACAAACATTGAAATTTATAAATAGCTATTCAATTTGTAAGTGTAAATCAACGTTCGTTCTAATGCCGGCTACTATTCATTGAGTCTATAAAAACGTTTTTCGTTAGACTATACCAAGGTGACACCGACCTTATGCAATTTTAAATCGAAAAGAAAAACAGGGCAAAATATGTATGTAATATTTATCTACTTTATTGAAAAACGTACTACTATGATAATATAATATTGCTGACCATTTAGTTAGAGCATGGTACTAACACAGTTAATACACTTATTGTTTTTAATTCTGCCTCAACCTGCACTAGAAGGAAACTTAACGCCAATTACCTGCTAATGAAAAAAAATAGCAATTGATGAGTTTCTTGCTGGCTCTTCGCAGTCTCTCTTTCCGAACCGGTGGTCGAGTCGAGAGTGGTAGAGGAAAAGTGACACAAGTACCTACATGAAATAAGACATTTCATTTCATATTATCTGTATCTACGTATGGAATCTACTTGGGTAGTTTTTAAACGAGCGAAAATAAAATTAAAACAAGCAAATATACCTAAATTAAAATAATAGGTGTCATAAATATTGAATATAAGTATAGCTTACTCATGCTATGTTAGAGAAAGACTGTAGGCGAATACAAATATTGAAAATTGCGGCTTGAAAATATACTAATTTGAGTTACTAGTTATTCAGAACGATCAGTTTAATAAATTTTCTATTTTAGGGTCAATTTTATGGCTCATTATATTCAACATCTATATACTAATACTATAGTAGGGCGCGTGGGTGCGTGGCCCGCTAAAGCGGACCACGTAGTAGACCGCGCAGCCCACTGTCTACTTACTTGCTCTCCTTCTTCCGCCATTTTGGATTTTTTTAAGCTCAGTGCCAATTGGATGTGGTTTCGAGTATTTTTTGTTTGAGGAGCCCCCACCTATCTTGAATACCCGGGCCGTGCTCCTCACCCATCTTTCAAACCCTCGATCATCATCGCTCTCCATATATTTTTTTCTCTGAAAAATTATGGAGAGTTCTTCTTTAAAAACAAATTTTGAAAAGGCACCGCATCAGTCTTGCATAGATCTACACTAAACTGTAGCCTCTTCGATATTCGCCATACATTTTCTATGGAAAAATAAATTCCGCCATCTTGAATTTTTTTCCTGTTCATCAAGTATACCTTTATGTTCTGATCATCTTTTGCCAAGAAACCACTCTTCCATCTCTGATACTCTCCGAGATAGACACCGACGAAATTTGTATGGCGGCCTTCTTAAATCCGCCATTTTGAAATTTTTTTCAGCTAACTGTCAATTGGATGACGTTTCGAGTGACATTTGGTCGAGCACCCCCCACCTATCTTCAATACCCTGGCTGGTGCTCTTCATCCGTCTTCGAAATCCTCAATCATCAGCTCTCTCTGTATTTTTCCTCTTAATGATTTTTTGTCTTGTATACGAAACGATGAGTGAAAAAAAAAATGTTCATACAAAATTTTACAGGAGAGGTGATCAATGAGTCAGTCAGCACGAGCAGCTATATATATATTAATTATAAATGCGAAAGTTTGGATGAATCGATGTATGGATGGATAGATGTATGGATGGATGGATGGTTGAACGGATCTGGACGAAATTTGGCCCAGAGATAGATTATACGGTGGAATAGCGCATAGTTTACTTTTAATCCCGGAAAATTAATGAGTTCCCGCGGGAACCGAAATACCTCAATCCACGCGGACGAAGTCGCGGGCATCAGCTAGTTATGTATATATTTTCTTTCTACTTTCGTTAGGTAGGCATACCTACCTATATGCTATAAGCGCCTAGCCTTAATGAAGTGAGAGGTGCGTGCAACGAACCCACTTCATAAACGTCTTACGGCGTCTGACGCAACAATCACCTGTGCTTTATAGAACAAAACTTGATTGCTACTGCATTCCATAACCATAAACGGCGTGCTCGCTTTAAAGTATTCACAAGATCTTTAATAAGCAATGGCCTTTGTTTTAAATGAACTGAAAAAGCGGAAATTAGATCGACAGTCGAGAAAATCAATAACAACGTAGACCTTGGGCCCGCTTGTCAAATGTCAACGCTAATTTGCTTTTTTTATCGTTACCACTCACAGCTTTGTTACCACTAATGTAATAAATTAAGATTTAACTATTGCAATCAACGACTTCCATTTGGCATTTACATAGACGGGCGCTGTCAAACAAATAATGTGGACCTATTTTACTAACGCCATCTAGCCTGAAAAGCGGGATAGCGGCAGGACAGGCTTATACAGGTGTGGAACGCGCTCTACAGGTCGGACGCCCAATTTTTATCTATGAAAGGGCTCATCTAGTACCTACATATATAAATATATATCGATGATTGCAATAGTTCATTAAATTGATGAAATGTTTATTACCGAAAAGCAATAAAGGATTGACGGTAAAGTAATGCCGATGCTTATATATTATCTACATATATAAAAGTAAATTAATATTATATTTGACCTACTATGTATATTGCCAAGGATATGCGTGGTCCCATTTTTGAGGTCCCCGCTATCTACCTCGGCTCCGTTAAGTCGTGAAAGGCCAAAATAACTAACCAAAAACATTGTCAAGGTGATTTGTGATGGGAAAAAGTCGTATCGTAATTTCGAACTACGTGAATGAAGAAATTAACACTTTCCCACGGTCGAATTCATTCGCAGTTCAAGCAATATCTATAAACTACTTACTAGAATTTATAATAACTTGAATATTAATTTTTGTAAATTTGAACTAACAGTATCCTGGCTTAATGTTATAATTTTACCTTTCAAGAAAGTATAACGGATAGGAATTAAGATTGTGACTAAGCTAGAAGTTATCATCGTGAAAGACTTGAATTGATTTTACTTGGAGAGGCAAATAGAATAGATTATTTTTTAGCTTTAGAAAGCTCAATATGAGTGGTATGTGTTCATTATACATATCTATTCAGAATTTTAGGCAATAAGGCAAATACAATCTTTCGTAAGACCATAAAAATTTGTCCTCGAAAAATTATGTGTTAATGTTGCAGTGAGGTAAAAATAACTGTCTTAGGGTACTTTATAAATATTGGAGAGACGTTTAGGCTGTATTTTCACTGACGCGTAGCATAGATGTGTTCAATATACCAATTAAAGTTATTATTAGATGACTTAATTGTAGCATGTTATAATTGTGTTCACGTGATTGGTGGAAGAGCAAGGACTGCGTCGTCTCTGCTTCATTCAAAAGAGGTAATTACCAGTTACGCACAGCAATTTCGTACTTTATTCGATTTAAGGCCCTGTGTAGCGTAAAAGGGGGTTTTTAAAAGCAGTGTATCCATCAAACGGTGACATAATATATGCTTGTAAAAATAATGTGCTGTTTTCAAGACCTTTGAGCAGCCATTGACGCATCTCAAAACACAATTAAAAAAAATCTCTGCATTGAAATTTATTTTAAACATATCTCTTAATTTACCTTTTCGAAAGCTTAAATTTAGCTTTTTTAAAGCAATTTTTCTCCTTACTGAAACCAATAATTAGCTCTAGAAATATAAGATAAAATGCATATTTCTAAATCAAACACATTGTCGGTTTCATTTGTATTGAAAAGTAAATATATTTTTTTTACAAATTATTTCATGCATTTTTTGCAACATGCGCTTGCTCGATTTCACCCCCGCGCGCCTGTGTTTTTCATCTCGTGAGCTCACAGCGCCTTAAGTACCTGTCTACTTATACGCAAACCAATAACACGATGCGATTCTCAGTTCTCACAGCTGAGGGAGTTCGCGGAGTGCTGGACAAATATTTTCGCTACACGCACCTACACTTGCACGTCATTAGATATACAAATGTTTAAATCGTGATCTTGAATTTGAGATGTCTTAGGAGAACTCGAAGTGATCTTTACCCAACACAATTCAAGTGCAATGTGAGTATCTCTTTTGAACGTCATCGTGGCAAGCATGCCAAGCCATTGTTTTGATTTCGCCGCATCTGGAGTTCGGACCATAGCGAATTGAGCAGCTGGAAGATTATGTGGTGACGAACCGACATTAACTGACCAAGGTATACTTATTACTAATATTATAAATGCGAACGTTTGGATGGATGGATGGATGGATGTTTGTTATTCAATCACGCCAGAACGTCTCAACGGATCTGCATTAAATTTGGCACACAGATAGATTACAGTCTAGATTACACATAGGCTACGTTTTATCGACGAAGTCGCGGGCATCAGCTAGTTTCTACTTATTTTATAACCCCAAATTTATGTGGGCATAGTAAAGTATATAAAAATACGGTTTTGCAACGGTGTTTACGAAAGTATTTATTCAAATATGTGGCATTGCTTTAAGTTAATGGGCGTATTGCATACTTACCGTTGAACGAGTTATGAAAATCATACCTTTAAGTTAAATCTCAATTTAAAACTAATTGGACTTAATTGTTCGGAACAAAACATTTCACTATTGCGGGAATTAAAACATGAATGCATGAATATTTTGTTCTTTGATTGACAATTCAGCAATTTAATTTCTAATTACTTACGCAAGCGGGTAAAATTATTTCTTCATAAGTAAAGGATATGAAAAGAAAAATTATCTAGAAAGTTTAATTATTAATCTCTTGACAATTGACAAATTAATTATTGATTTATTTTATTCATCAGGCGTGGTAATTGATTTTAAGAAGCTTTAAAAATTTTAGTATGGTTATTGAGCTGATACTTAATTGTTTATTGGCCAACTAACAACTTTTTCAAATTTAAATATCGATTTACAACATTAGCCAATTCTGCTAGTTTGACTTTGATTGGAAAATTTTCTTATCTGTGGTAGAGTTTTTAGAATGACCTATTTTAAAGATATTCGTACTAGATGACCGAGTAGTATCACCTAGCTAGGTAACTTTAAACATAGTGTAGGTACAATGAAACAACATGGTTAATTTAATGATACCCTCAATAAATATAGACTGAAATACGAAAGATTTTCGGTTCATACTCCATAATTCAACTCGTAGGCCTACCTACTCCTAACACAGTCGTATTTTATGATTATGTAGGTAAGTAAGTGGAAGAGATTATTTTTTGAATAAAATTTTCAAAAATTAATTAAGGATATTAAGTAAGTAAAAGAAATTAGTAATCTACTGGTACATGATAAAGGACACCATCACACCAACGATTCAAATCTTACCAAATTCAAGAGAAAAGCACAGTAATTTTGTATTATTTGCCGTAGAGATAGTGTTTGTTAATGACCAATAACATAACAATGGTGCTCCCTTTTGTGTCGCAGTGAGTGACCCGAACTGATTATACCAGATAAGATGGTAGGAAATAAACGAACAGGCGGAGCGCGAACCAGCCTGGGTGGTCTGCGATATAATATGTTACCGTTTTACGATCTCACGCAGTCTTCTGCGATGTATCAAATGGGAGGAAATCATGCTTAATGATTTTGTCGGAGCGATATGCATATTTTTGTGTACCGTTCAAAAGGATATTAGAGTTATTTTCAGCGAATCTTGATGTTAGAAGCCCATTTACTCAATAATATGTGCAAATATCTTAGTAACTATTTTACCTCGGTACTTTTTGCTCTTTTATGATGCAGTTTACAGTATTTTAAAATTCAAAGCAAGCTAGAAGCTCCAGTCCCAAGCACAATCAAATCAAAATAAATCAAATCAAATCATTTATTCAATATAGTTACACTGTAGGTACACTTATTGTCGTTGAAAATTTATTACTTATAAAACATGATGGTGATAATCGATTACGGTATCTTAAAAGTAAAGCTACGAGGGTTCCAAACGCGCCCAGGTCTGAGAAGAGCCCACAACAAACTCAGCCGGGTTCAATGAGTGCTTTCTTGCGGTTTTTTCATACAAAGTGTTGCAAGATCCGCGTTCTGTCCTGTTATTATGTCATCTAAATGACAATGATATATGATTTATTTATTTCAAGTAGGACAACTTGTGTCACTTATGATAGGTACGTTAAGACTTTACCACCTAGGTTTTGGTACTTGGTAGAAACCTAATTTTGTTACAAAATCTAAGCCGATGCTTCTTCGGTCCAGGAATTAGGATGAACCGGCACTTACAAATATAACGAATACAGATAGACATCAATGTTATTTCGTGTTTAAATTCTTGGCAGGTACGGAAGTCGGTATAGCCTAGTAGTGGTTAAGACATTCCGCCTTCTTCGGGAGTCGGGTCGATCCTCAGGCACGGACTTGTAACCTTGTTTGAGTTATGTGCGATAGAAGCCATTAAAAAACACTTGCTATAAAGTTGAAGGAAAGCTTTGAGAGGGAACCTGGATGTCGGAAAGTTCTTCATCAAAGGTGTTTGTTTTTTAATGTGTGTCCGCCTTTTGTCCTCCGACATGATGACCGGAGAATTTTGTAGCTGACATGGCTTGCTTTTCTGTCTTTTTTTTGCCCTGCTGTGTTAGACTTTCTCAAAGGTGTATGAAGTCTGCCAATCCGCTGGTAGCCAGCGTGGTCGACTACCCTCGTCGTGTGCCAAACCCGGCTCATTCTTAGAGGAAGCTCATCTCACCTGCACCGATGTGTTGAAATCATGTAAGTGAATATAATAAGTCGTGGTGACGCGTACATATTTTGTAAGTTTTAACGTAAGTAATGCACGTAAGTAACTCAACTAACATTTTCATGCGATACGCGACTTAGCTGTTTACATTTTTCATTTTAGATACACGAATTACGTGAGTGAAACTTACAAGTCTAATTGTATAGCCTATGGTTAAAAAGATGTGAACATAGGTGTAAAAATAGGTTTATTTATGCAGCCTGCGGGCACATTGTGATGAGAGCTCTCCGTAAGTCGTACCTATCTACCATTCACAGTTTATTCACATGTGACTGCGAGCGACTCCGCCGACTCCATACTGTCTCTGAGAAAGTGTATGTACGAAACCAGTCTTGTTTGCATAATTTCTGGCCATTCATCACGGTATTCTAGCTAAGTTATCACACAGTGGGTGGTAGTTTTATATAATTTTAAAATGCGAACCTATTTATAACGACGCCTCGCGAACTCCAAATAAGGGACCCTCAACTGTCATGTAGGTTTGTGTTCAACAAAAAGTTAGATCCGGGTTTTCTAATTCTATGTGTTATACATATAGGTATGTGATTAGATTGAATGACGGGTTAGTGGGATAATATAAAAAATATAGCCATAAGTAGGTAGGAACCTATGAATGTTTTCACAAAAAGGTATAGAAGTTCCTGGTGGGAGTCTTCGGCCGTGGCTAGTTACCACCCTATTCCGATTTAGCGTTCCGGTACGATGCCGTGTAGAAACCGAATAGAGGTATGGGTTAATATAACTGCCATGCCCCTGATCTTAGACTACATCGTCACTTACCATCAGGTGAGATCGCAGGCAAGGGCTAACTTGCAGTGGAAAAAAAAATTTTTTTTTTTTTTTTAAAGATCGATACAATGTATTCCAACTATGAGTAGGTTCTCAAATAAATCCATACTAATATTAAAAGTCTGCCTGTCTGTGTGTCTGTTACGCTTTCACGGCCCATCTATTCAACCGATTTTGATGAAATTTGGTATAGAGGTAGGTTACATTCCGGGGCTACAAGGACATAGGCTACTTTTCATCCCGGAAAATTAAGGAGTTCCTCCGGGAATCAAAAAACTTAATCCACGCGGATGAAGTCGCGGGCATCATCTAGTTAATCATAAATCTAGGGCGAACTATGTTATGTTCCTTATCAGAATATAATATTTTCCAATCATTCTAATGGAACATTAAAAAAAACCAAGAAAGTCTGTTTCCGGTACTAAAATTCTACATCAATGGTTTCCACTGAATTTTAGACTTCATATACCTAAGTACGTTCGAATTCAAACCAAAAAACTCATGCCAGATTTTAGTTTGTGTAGACACACACAAATACAAGGCTGGTTGAGATCCCTATCGGGTAAGTAAAAATAAATAAAGATGTTCAATGTCCATTAAAAGGTTAACTTATGAATGGTGCTGTTATTTTTACCGGCCTTTATCATTTGTTATCGTTGTATTTTATCTCACTGACCCAGTTGTTATGCCATAAAATAATTGCAGGTTGTACCCAAGTAATCTTATCAATGTTTGTTTATGTTAACTTGCCGGAAATCCATTTTACCTGAAAATGTTCATTGAAATCCACCTGTACTTATAAACATACCCCGTAGATGGAACTTTGGACAGAAAAATATAGAAAATATATCTATTAATGATAACGTAACAAAATAATTTACATTACATCATTTTGTTATAATTATTTTTCTATTCCCATGAACAAGATATTATTTCAAGTCGCAACTCGCAAGCAACGTCGAAACTTAAAGCTATCGCGAATATGAGCTACTCGTAGTTCGTCTAATAATAGGCCTGCGGTGAAGCTATCATTTCACATTTACAAAAAGAAGAACAAACTGTTACGTGATGTCGCACCAAGACCTATCCGGAATCCCGAGATACTCGCGATATGTTGTCCTTCGGTCTGCTCTGAGGTTTAATATTATCTCGGAATGAGTAGGTACGAGTAGCGAGCGAGGTGTGTGGCCGGGCTTGCAAACAGGTTTATAGTGTTAAGAGACGACCCAACTTGGTTCCAGCTGATAGCTATGTTTGGGAGTCCACCCAACCGGGCCTATCAGTTGGCTAAAATCTATCCTTCCGTACTAAAAATCAATCATCAAATAAATATCCTCCCATACTAAAAATAAATCATCTATAAAAGGGTTTGTCCTGAGTGACCTGTGACTGACAGACAACCTAATGCAGAACAATCGCCTGAACATACAAATTTGAAATTTTGAGAGAATATCCTTGAGCATCTTAGAGGTGTAGGCTAACGAAGGAATATTCGAAATTCCAACCCCATAGGCGGTTTAAGTTATATACATGAAACTTGTTATTTGTGCTTTCGGTGAAAAATGAAGGATTTCATGTTAATCTCAAGAACGTTCAAAATAACTTCAAAATATTTTTTAAGAACAGCAACAATATGGAATTCGGAGAATATTCCAAAAACCGATAACGTCAACCAAATTGACTGGTCTGTAAAACCCATTACTCGCGGCAACTTTGCCCCTCGTCTTCATAAAAAACCATTCAAAATGTAACGACAGGCTGTAACAGTAACATGCATAGCAAGTCACAGCTTCTTTATATCGCTCAATAGAAATCTCACTTTCCATAGCATAGTGACATAGTGATACAATCTCCGCGGGTTACGTATGTTGCAAGATACAACTGTAACATGACCGTAACTTTAATCTGGTGGGATATTACTGCTAGAGCCATAGTCACATAATAATATAATAGTTCTACGTACCATATAAGTAGGTACGAGTTACAGAGCATGGGACAGAGTCAATGGTCGTAACGGTCTCGTGCGTTTTGTCGAGCTTTTGTACTCATTTATAAACGTGGTTAGCAGTTTTGTACCTACCTGCTGTATAGTTTTGTTGTAAATGAGTAACTACTTCAGTCTTGAGTCCTTACATAACATAACTCCTATTTATTTGTAACATAGATCTCCACCAAGAAAGTGTTCCAATTCCAGTTTCCACAACGAATGTTCTAATTAAGTTACGACTTACGAGCTTTGTTGCAACAATCAATAATAGTTTTTCATATTTATAATTTAATAATTTTTTTTACTATGTTTGTTTGGATAAAAGTGAACGAGGAACGCAGAACGAGCCTTATACTGACTTATCGTCCTAGCCTGAAATCGAAAGAGTGTCTATTGGCATTGCCCAGACTTACGACAGAATTAAAATGAGATTTATGTAGAGATCCATTATAGACTACCGGTAGAGATCTGACTCGTTTTTACTCTGTCGCGGCCGTAAGTTTGAGCAAAGAAGAAATAATATTTCGGCCTCTTAGTCCTTCTTCTTGTAGTGCCATCTCTTGTCGGAGGTGGTCAATAACAAAAGGATCGGGTGCTTTTGCTATCCTCTACCGTATCTTCTTCCTCGGCTAGGTGGCTTACTGCTGGCTTTTTTCTTATGACTTATGCAAATGTATACCTTACTTACCTACCAAAATAAAACTGAAAGATAAGTAGAATTATTTGAAGTCTCCTTTTATGAGTTCAATTTCCTGTTCCAACGCCATCACATCTGCTCGCTTTTTGCTAAGTATATCCATATATGTTAATTAATATTCTAAATTCGTCGGTGGATCAGAATGTTTGCCATGTACATTAACCCACATTTTTTTATGCCAATTGCTATCCCACAGTATCAAGATTCAAGATGTAGATTCAAGTATGTGCACCCACTCATTGGACACAATATTATGTAGTTATGTACGAAACGCTAAATGAGTTTTCCCATTAAATTATTTCAGACTTTGAATATGCTAAAATGTACTAATTATATTTGAAAACTATCCGAGTTTCTAGCTAATAATTCTTCTACTTGCTGATTAATTAACAGCGTAGATTAGAGTTCGATGCAATTGGAAAAGTTGGTTTGCAAATTAATAACAATAATAAGTAAAATGGAAATCCTGGAATCAAGCTACTTTACCGGTCAAGTATGGTGGCATCGGCGTGAGAAAAATTTCCAGTGTTGCTCTTCCGGCTTTTCTGTCCTCTGTGCATAGTATAAAAGAGCTTAGTTCTCAGATTCTTAATTCTAATTCAGTTTCATTGATCTATGCCACAGAGGCCCTAGATAGTTGGAAGCTCAGGTGTCCCAATGACGACATCCCGAAGGAATGTTTCACACAAAAACTTTGGGATGTGCCGTTGGTTCGGCTGACACATACAAATTTGGTTCAAAATCTTACGAGTGAAAGAGATCGAGCAAGGCTTCTAGCCTTATCTGAAAAAGAATCCGGGTATTGGCTTCATGCCTTGCCATCGAAAAATCTCGGCACTCTTTTAGATAATGAAAGTTTTCGTGTGGCTCTAGGTCTCAGATTGGGAACACCCCTGTGCTACGAGCACAGATGTCCGTGTGGAAAAGAGGTTGATAAATTTGGAATTCACGGACTCTCTTGCCAAAGGAGCGCTGGTAGGCTTTTTCGGCATGGCTCTCTCAATGATACGATCAAAAGGGCTCTTGCCACCATAGATATTCCTGCGCTCATTGAGCCGGCAGGGATTAGTCGGAATGATGGCAAGAGACCTGAGGAATTGACGCTGGTTCCCTGGGAACGGGGACGGGCGCTAATGTGGGACGCAACATGCGTAGACACATTGGCCCCGTGTCATATCAGGGAGACAGCATCAAGGCCGGGAGCCGCAGCAGAAAAGGCTGAAACCGGCAAGCGGCGGAAGTATGCCTCTCTCATAGAGAGTTACATATTTGTTCCGTTTGCCGTGGAGACCCTGGGGCCATGGAGTCTTAGTGCCAAAAAATTTTTACGAGATATTTCACCGCGGTTAATTGCCTCATCTGGTGACAGAAGGGCTGGCTCATTTTTTGCGCAAAGGATCAGCCTGGCTGTCCAGCGCGGAAATGCAGCCAGCATTCTTGCCACCATTCCACGCGGGCATGATTTATATAGTAATTAGGTTAGGCTAGCTAGCATTAAGTTCTATTGTATTATTTTCAATAAAGGTTTAAAAGTAAAATGTATAAAGAGACAATAATGTGTAGGTTCACATATTTATAACATTTGTAAGACTCGCCAAGTATAGATTTAGTTATTTTACGATTAAAGTTTAGAGATTACACAAATCAATTTAAATGAATAATTCTAGAAAAAATAAGGACATTTCCCTTTTTGTACCCAAGATATCAAGTGATATAAGCTAGGGTATTATTGTTCTGTGGAAGTAAGTATGTACCCTTTTACATAGGTATACAAGAAGGCGATATCACATTAATCATCATTAATTTAAGAATAAAGTTCGGGGCAGAATTCTAATGCAGTTCAGATTAGATTAGAAAGGTATCGGTTAAAATATATAAGCAAACTAAACCTGACGAGTAACTTGTATGGATGGTTCAAAATGAACTTACGGATGTTGAAACACCCCATTGACATTTGCGGTATCCAGTTATTAATACTGTTCAAAGTAATTGTACACTATTCAGCCTACACTCAAGATGGATGGCAGCGACAGAAATGCAAATTCTCCTTTGATGTTCTTTAAGCATTCCTTTGCATACGCGCAATACTCGATCTCTGTAGTGCTCTTAAGCCTTAGGTATACCTATAAAATCAGTGAGATGTCATTTTACTAGAGCGAGCAATGCTCCTAAACATTATCCTGTTATAAATGAGAGTGCCTATTGCATCATTATTATTATATTAAGTAAAATTGCTACGGTCTGATTGATGCTCGCCGAAATCTCTCTGATTGGCTGACATTTTCGTCATGGCCTTAGAATCAAAATGTAATGAGAATACTAAGGTACTTACCATAAATTCAGCCAATTATAACAATAATGATACCGTCGCAATATAATACACCTTTTTTATGCTTCATACTACTTCATGAATCTAATGATGGATAAATAACAATAGTGTCTCTCCTTACCTAAATGATAATCATGAGTTGCGGTAATTTTTTTGACGCCGTACTATGAATAAGGTATTGGCATATTCTGTGGTATTGCTCCATGGGTGGATCTCGATGTCTACAACAACAAAATAAAGAATGGCGTTCCTGTGCTGGTCACGTGTAGCCGTGGGTCCGAGATGAAAGTGGTAGCGTGGGTGTCACCCATTGATAAAGTTTATTAAACGGTCGTGAGAATCGTGTCTTCTTTTATGAAGAAGTGCATCCGTTAGTTTGGTGGTTTCGAAATTTTTCTGTCTTTGTTTCCGTCTAAGTAAGTATGATTCATATTCGGTTTATGTACTCAGTTTATAGCTGGCGTTATTGCTTTTGAATTGCTGGTGTATAAATTGACAAGATGAAAAATGCAGTCTGTTTAATTCTCAAAACGCGATCAATATCCATACCTGATAAACTAAAGGGAGTACAAATAGTAAATAGCTGCTTAGTTTGTCAATAGCTGTACGTACTATGCAATGTTTTCCTGGCGATTCACCCTGTGATAACTACTGAAGCTTTAATGAGCTTGAATGAAGCTGCAGCTGCTCTGACCCCAAAGTCGTATTTTTGATTTGCTGACATACATTGTGTGTATCGTAATTTTACATCGTGCTGTACCTAAGCTATGTTTTGGCTTTACATGAAGATTGACGAAAAGCTGGGTGGTCGTCTAGCATGGTACGTATTGATAATATCAAATTGCGTGCTTATATGCGATATGCGATATCCTTCCCATATAACATATATTGTACACCGAAATAGAGAAGCATATTCATGATCTGGCTTATACCTAATCTGAGACCTGAAATCAACCTTGCATCAACCTAACATAATATTATAGTAGGTGCTTTATACACCTTGCCGAAAAGAGCAGAATAATGAGCGTGAAATTGATAATGGTGGCATATTTTCATGTTATGCCACTGATTCTGATACTTACTGTGTGTGTTGTTTAATGCTATGTCGTCCAGGCAAAAAGTGAAAAAAAAAAACATTTATGACAAATTCTCATATTGCCGAAGAAGTATAAGGCTATGGGGTGATGATATTTATGCTGGTAAATATTGGCAGTAAAAATGTAGCAGGACTTTTGCCACTTTTTTCAAAGAATCTCTCAAGGTAAACACTACTTATACGTCAGCCTCATGGGTCAGCCTGCTTACTTAGTTACTTAGATAATAAAATAACAAAGAAAGATAATCTTTTTGATTGCTGAAATCAAGAATTTTAAGGTTTGAAATGAATTTCCGTTTCGTCATTTCATGACTCAACGTTGTGTTTAAGGTACAGTTAAACATAAACCATAAATATGTATCATTATTTGAGTGTGCTGTGAACTCTAGAATTTTTTACTTTGCATTTTTTACTTCACAAATTCACACCGGGTAGGTATATGATATGAATTAAATAATTATTATTGTTGCTTATTTCACCGGTTCAGCGACCCAAAGAGGATATTATGTTGATATACCTATCTACCGGTAAGAGGGTAATTAAGACGTTGTCGACTTTCGATACAAAATAAAAACAAAGTTTTATTCAATTCAACTTACATTTAGAGCTTTTGAATCGTCGAGTGAATCTACCATTGGTTCCAAATGTCCTTCCTGCTGAGATAAGCCTGCAAGAAACTCGACTACAGCGACTTAATTAATTATTTTTTTCAGGAAGTCCTGGCCACCCACCTCCTTATTAAAAAGTTGTACAGTACTTACCTAAATTAATAATTCAAATGCTACTAGTACTATATGCAAGTATATTATATTCCTATTGTGTGTAAATCTTAAAGAATAAGTAAGTGAAAATAAATGTTTCTTTTTCCATGGAATATTTATGGTGACTAAAAGCCGTTGCGGTTTGTGGCATGCGCAAAAGCTCATCAGACATGCGCGGGCGCATCGTGCTCTTGACCCTCGATTGTGACTCATTGCGTGACGTGCCGCTTAGCTTTAGATAATAATTATGTGGGAATACGAGATGAAGCTATAATTATTCATAACATGGTAATAGTTGGATAATATTATTCACTCGAAATCCTGGCGTTAATAAATTCTGTTAGAAAGTAATTCTGTTTAGAAGTACACAATATTAATCTAAGATGATGTCCGCGACTTCGTCCGTGTGGATTCAGCGTGCAGTCTGTTCAGATTGTTTCTGATTAATAAGTAATGGTTTTTGTTGTTTTTAATGTAATTGTGTAATTTATGTTTTATTTGGGTACGATAAGGCTGACATACAGCTAATAATGTAAAAGCCTTTAAATAAATGATTAAAAAAAAAAAAGGTTTTTGATTCACGTGAGAACTCGTTAACTTTCCGGGATAAAAAGTGGCCTATGTCCTTTCCTTTTACACTTTTTATTTAGTTTAGAGATAATTTAAAACAGAATAACATACTCATATTGTTCTTTTACGAGTAAAAAGTTTGGATTATTTTAGTTTGTTTTCACAATTACAAGGCGTCAAATCATCTTCCTATTCTTTTATCCGCACTACTTAACATAATACACAACACATTATACACAGAAAATAGCAGATGATAACATCTTTAAAACGTATAAAGGAATAATGGCTCCAAAGAGAAAACACGTTAGATACATTTGGACATATGATTCTTGTATTCTGATTAATATACCGCGATATAGACGCTGTTATTAATATGAGAATAGCAGAAGTTATCGCTTGCAATAAATCTGTTGCGGATAGGTTATTGTACTCTTACCTTTTGTAAAGACATCAAATTTCAGTGAAAGTGAAATTTATAGCACAACTAGCTGATGCCCGTGACGTCGTCCGCATGGATTGGTTCCCGCGGGAAATCTTTTTTTTTTTTTTAAAGTAGCCTATGTGTTATTCCATACATCTATGTATGTGCCTTTCATCTACATCTGTTCAGCCGTTCTGGCGTAATTGAGTAACACCCATCCATCCATCCATTCGCATCTACATATTATAATATTAGTATGGAGAACTAGTGTTTTTCCGCATCTTCATACATAACCTACTAAAACCCCACAATAACCTGGTCAGTGGATCAAATTTCGTTCTCGCTACCTAGCCAACGGCGCCTGCTAAAATATATATAGGTACCCTCCTTTGAGTTGTAGTTTAGGAAGGAGGAGGAGGGCTGAATTGCACTAGAGGAACAGGAAAGTATTCCTTCCGATTCGAGGACTCGTTTTCCGATTTAGTTCAGATATCCTGAACTTTGTTCTGCTAGGTCTAATTCCGTGCCGATTTCCCGCTGAGAAAGATCAAAGAACCAGCCATAAGAACAGCCTATATCTGAGCCCCGGTTTCATGTGAGGTTTAGCTGCATATAAGATTTTAAAGGTCGAATTTTGTAGTTGTTTGTAGTAATTTCAAAAAGTCTTTCAAGTCAAAAGAAAAATTTCAGCTCTCCAAGGGTTTAGAGTTTAGACAATCAGAGAGGGAACTAATATTTTTCTTCTCATTGTTTAAGATAGTATAGAAACGTGCATTTTATGGTAGGGAATAGAAGCGATGAGATAGAATGGCTAAAGCTTGAAGCTTAGAATAATATTTGGGAGTTTTCGAAAAATCTTCGCCTTTACAACAAAATTTCTCTCAAAAAATCCATTACAACATACAGAAAAACTTGTCTTACAATTTCATATGAGGCTTTATGAAGTAAAACGTCGTGTTTCCTCACATAATATTAGAATGTAACGTATACCTACGACCTACGTATGTCTATGGGAGCAGTAAATCTTCTAAACCTTCACGCGAAGGGCCTTTAAATCAAATACCTTCCAGTTTAACTTTCTTTTACAACTTTATGAGCACTTTTATTAGTTTTCACGGTTTATACTTAATCAAAAGTTGGGTAATTAACGATTAATTGGAAAACAATTTCGTAATAATCATCATTCGAATATAAGTAGGGCGCTTTATAAACCTTTATAACGTTACTTTTTTGTGTCCCTATCGCCTCAATAGATCCAAAGCAGAATTATAAGCCGAAATAATAATAGGATCTAAAATGAGGTAAAAGGCGGGCTGGGCTGGGCTGATAATAATAATATTATGTTGTAATGTACATATACCGAATACGTGTTGCCTCCTAGCGCCGCTTGTAGGTACTCGTATGCCATCTACTTTATATCTAGGCAAAAATACTTTAGACACTAGTGACGGCATAGATCAAGGGGCAACGTTTTACAGAAAATCTACATGCTCTCAAATCTCAAAATTCAACCCAGTGGTTTAAGCTGAATTTACGTTAATATGTCAGACTGATACAGTAATTTTACCGAAGTAGTGGTGGGAACTGACCTATCAATTTTGAAATATTTATCTAAAGCAAACCTATCATTAGAACTGTGTAAGCACTAATTGTTAACTCCAGTAAGCCTTTCTTATAAATAGAGTTTAATGATCCGCTGTCAATTGGACTTCTTCAGCGCTTGTGGAATGTCCGGCTGCTACGTATAAGGTAGGTCATTAGCGCTGCAGCGCTGGATGTCAGTGGAATGACGCGACTGTGGTCTCATCAGTATGCTGGTGTGATACTGCTGTGTGACTGACTAATGGTGGCCTCTCGTGGCGTAGGTTTACTATGAGATATGCATTTGAGAGACCAAATATGAAAATGGATTACAAAACCAATTTAACAATTAAATAAATTAAAACTAAACATCGGTAAAACCTCACCGATTTTACTGTACTGTACCACATGCTAGCAACATTGGCCTTTTGGGTGGCCAGACTTCTTCGACCAAGGTAGCTGCCAGCTCTTAAATCCCCGCTCGAATGTCTGCTTTGTTTTCATTTTTAATGCTAATAAACTCAAGCTTATAAAATGAGACAAAAACACTCAATATCAGACTACGCGGCACTTGGAGAGTTTGTCTTTTACAAGCCCAAGTGGTGTAGAAAATAATGTCCCTGTCACACAGAAAATAATGGCGTTGCTACTGACGAGATCTTTGTCGATGGACGTGTCGACACATCCCCCTTTGAGCCCCAGTGGCGTGTTCCGGAGACGGCGCTTTCAGACCACTTTTCATTTAAATGCTAATAAACTCACTTATATGCCTACTTGCGTTTCGTTTAATTCATACAACAGGTTCATTACGGGTTCGTAAAAACAAAGGATGCCGTAGTTTTGATGACCTCCGTGGCGCAGTGATGAGCGCTGTGATCAGCAGGGTTTTGTGAGTTTATATTCGGTTTAAAGATGCACTTATTACTCAAATGTACACTTTCCAATTCACATATTAATATTTTGTAAGCACCTATGTAAATTATATTATTATCTAGGTTAGCGTCACAAGTTACAAAAAAATGTTAAAGTTAGAGATTATGAAGGTAGTAAGAAAAAGGTTTTGTATAAAAGCTTGCTTTGCTTGTAGCGCTGTTGCCTTAACGTGCGGAGGTCCTGGGTTCGATCCCCGGCAGTTCTATTTTTTTATATATAGCAAGCAAACGAGCAGGTGGGTCACCTTATGGTAAGTGATTACCGCCGCCCAAGAACATTTACAGCACGCAACGCATTGGCGGTTCCTCTGGAACCGCCAATGCGTTGCAGGCTTTTGAGATATTTGTTTATCCGCCCTTTGAAGAGCCCCATATTATAATCATGAGGGAACACAGAATATGGAAGCTGGTTCCTTAATTTGCAAGTAAAATCATAAATATAGTCCGTGCGCGAGCTCTGAGGAATTCTATGGAATGTTAAAGTAATTAGGTACTAAAATTCTACATCAATGGTAATGACCTAGAGTTGTTTAAAGTGCAAAACAATACTGCTATCGCAGAATTACACGCCCGGTCTATTATGATTAAATTATAATATTTTTTCGAAACTATATTACTATTAAGTGGAACTTAAGCAAAAGTTCTATAACCATAATGTGCTATAAAAATATATCAAGGTAGGTAAATGGAGCCAATTCGAGACCACATCATACTCTCCTGCCTCTAGAAATAGATCAGTTCAATGACGTTCTTCAGTAGGAAAGTTATTATAAAGACTACACATACGCAATACCAGTTTATGGCTAGTAATCATATAGAGGAGATAGATTATTTATTTAACTATCTCATAAAACGCTAGTTAGTGCCCTAAACTCCTGTTATAGATTATAGATGAGCTAGAATTATTTATTTTTAATTTGACTGTTTATATATTTACTAGCTGATGCCTGCGAGTTCGCCCGCGTGAACTCCTTCATTTTCCGGGATAAAAAGTAGCCTATGTCACACTCTCTCAACTATACGTATGCAAAAAATCACTTTGATCTGTTGTTCTGTTGGGGCGTGTTTGAAGCACAAACCAACAAACAAACACACTAATCGCATTTATAATATTAGTAGGTAGGTATGAAGCATCATTTGATGAAATTATTTCTTTATTTTGACAATAGATGATGCCCGCGACTTCGTCTGCGTGTTTAGATTTTGATTCCCGCTGGAACTCCTTAACTTTTCGGGATAAAAATTAGCCTGTCCTTCACCGGGATACAACCTATCCCTGTACCAAATTTCATCAAAATCGGTTGAACAGGTTGGCCGTGAAATCGTAGCAGACAGACGGACAGACAGACAGGCAGACACACTTTCACATTTATAATATGTGGTTAGGGATATCGATTGATGAAAGTTAATGAAGGTATTCCTGCCATAATAATAAGACGAAATATTTGACTAATAATTAATAGCTGTGGTATGATTTATTATAATCGGTCCATGACTGTCAAAATATATGAATCGTTATCTAGAATTGTAGTTGTAAGACTAGATAATTAGATATAAAGAGTCGTTGTAACCGGAATTGAAATGGACCAAAGGCTGACGTTCTCTTAAGTACATGGGTGCACAAGAAAGCTGTCATCAGAGGAGAGGAGTACAGACAGATGGACATGCATGCCATAACCACATAATATATAATAGTAGCTTCCAGGTATGTGTCTTATCACTGCAGTGTCGATTACGAACGCACGCACCGAGTAAAAAGGAGAAAAGAAGTGGTGGACTGCTGGATGTCATTAGACTCTACGAACACGTTATTGGAAAATAAAGTTAAGTTAGCTACCACTTACACGAAGAATAGGAGTGATTCTTGGTAGCAATACTTTCAGTTACATATTCAAGACGTCATGGGTGACAGCCAAAAAGCTTATAGTCGTAACTCATAAACGAGGCTAAAATACACGCACGTAATGTACCTAATGCTCGTCCAGAAACTAAACAGCTTCGTACGTCATTACAAAGCGATTTGTTGGCGTACTGCCGCCTCTAACAATGTTCCGTGCTATTGACTAGGTGTAGACAAACAGGCGAACGATCCTTTCGTCCCACTTCCTTGATAGTTTTAGGAATCACACAGTTCGTTTGTTTTTATTGCCACACCATCCTGTTGGAAATTAACCTTGTTTAGTTTCTTTAAAGTAGAATTAAGGATCATTAAGACGTTTCAAGTGTCATTAACGTTTTAGAGGATTGTAAGCGTTTGGAAAGCTAATAGGCATGTGTGAAGAGAAAAGCAGTGATAGTCTAGTGGTTTACTACACGTGAATCTCTTATTCGGGTGGTGGGCGGTTCGATCTTCGGGCATGCAGTTTTAACTTTTCGAAGCGTTAGCAATTAAATATCACTTAATAGATTGCGATGAAGAAAACATTTGACGACCTCCGTGGCGCAGTGTGTAGCGCTGTTGTCTTAACGTGCGGAGGTCCCGGGTTCGATCCCTGGCAGGGTCAATTTGGGAATTAAAAATTTCTGACTTTTCCCTGGTCTGGCCTGGTGGGAAGCTTCGGCCGTGGCTAGTTACCACCCTACCGGCAAAGACGTGTCGCCAAGCGTTCCGGTACGATGCTGTGTAGAAACCGAAGGGGTATGGGTTTAATATAACTGCCATGCCCCTAACAGGTTAGCCCGCTACCATCCTAGACTGCATCATCACTTACCAGCGGGTGAGATCGGAGTCAAGGGCTAACTTGTAGTGGATTAAAAAAAAAAACTGCATGCCTGAGAGATCTTCATAATGTTCTCAAAGTTGTGTGAAGTTTGCCAATCCTTAATTGGCCAGCGAGGAAAAAACACTTATCATTATGAGAGGAGACTCCTGATCGGTGGACCGGCGATAATGATGACGATGCGATGTTAGAAGATGAAGAAAGAACTAATGTTGATTTTACAGAATAAAGTGAATTGTCTGCTAACGAAGACAATTCACTTAATTAATGATCTTCATAATGATCTTGATACATCAAGTTTCATTTCTGAGAGTGCATCATCATATACCGTCAATTTTATAGTTAAGAGCTTACTGAGAGGTAATATAAACGACGTGTATACGGTCCTGTATCGTCTAACCACAGTAAACAGATACAACCAGTATGGAAACTACCTAGACACGTTCGAAACAGCTCACTCACACAAACGTGCGCATCGAACATGCAATGACGCGGCACTCATTACTGACGGCACTGCGACGAGCGCTTGGTCTCGTCGATGCGCACGTTCGTGTGAGTGAGCCTGTTTCGAACGTTTCTAGGTAGTTTCCATACTGGTTGTATCTGTTTACTGTGGTCTAACTCTAAGAGCTTGTATTTGCATAAAAAGAGCAAGTCATTAATGCAAACTTATTAAAGTTTTTTCTGTGAAAAGAAAACAATTTTGACATAATACAAATTGTATTCTCACTTGATTTTAATAACAAATTAATTTGTATTAATACTACAGTGACATTTATATCCGGATCGTTAAAAGCTTTGTTAGGTAGGTATAATGTTTCTCTAGTGAATTTTCGTTGAACTAGAATGTTTGTGAACTGATTTTAATATCTTCATAGCTGCCTAGTAGATAGATTTGTTTCGGATTTCCGTGAAATCTTTGTTATCAAAATCTTTTATTTAAAATCTGTTTTATGGGAATTCTCTATTTTATGTGATAGTACAGAGTAGGTACAGACTACATACCTAGAAATATAAAATCTAAACAGTGCAGAGGCGTAATATTTGCCAATCGTATAATTAAAATAGTTAATAACTGAATAACTGAAAATAAAGTAACTTTGCGTGTGAAAACTTCTATTGCAATATTTTTTTTATGTGTACCCGTTCACTCTGAAAATACTTATTTAATGTCGAGTCCCTCTGGAAAGTTATACTACAAGGGCTTTTTAGCGAAAGAAGAAAAAATTAAGTTACTGGTGAGAACTGTGAAAACTTTCGATGCGTTTCCGCCCTTAAAATCTGTATTACCTAGGTAATAGCTTATAGATATATTCTATACGATACCATAATATTTTATCGGTGAGGTGAAAATTGTTAAATTAAAAAAATACTTTCTAAGTTTTTGAGTTAGGGTTAGTTTTAGTGACTTTATAAAACTACTGAAACTTATGAAGTCATGAAAGTTCACGATTCACAACGTGTACCTATAACGTACTGAGATCACATTTATTGCTGCTATTTATCAAGTAAATATATAATATATATGCTCCGTTCTATACCTATAACATTGCACAAGTTTAAAACCTAATACTTACGAGTACCTACTGAGAATATCGTTATGATCGATTAATTTTTATCGAAAATTTAAAACATAATTAATAGCATGCATGAATTAATAGCGTGTATATTTAAATCGAGTATGCTTCGCATGGACACTCCGAGTAATAACCCTGTGCGTTCCGCAGTCGGGTAAAAAGTAGGTACCATGCAGGTTTTACCATTTACAGGTAAAAGTCTGGAGATTAAATACCAAAGAGCTTGAATGATAGAGCGGTTATTTTTTATATGCTATTTTTTTTTATCCACTACAAGTTAGCCCTTGACTGTGATCTCACGCTGATGGTTAGTTATGATGCAGTCTAAGATGGTAGTTTGCTAACCTGTTAGGGGCGTGGCAGTTATATTAAAACCATACCCCTATTCTGTTTCTACACGGCATCCCGGAGCGCTAAATCGCTTGGCGGCACGTTTTGTCGTTATTATTGGTAAGCCACGGCCGAAGCCCGTATATTAAATTACGCCCGCAACTTCGTAAAAAACGCGGAAGTTTCCGCTGTCCGCCCGTCCGTCTATCTGTCAGCAGGCTGTATGCCGTCAACCGTCATCAACCGTTGTAGCTAGATAATTGAAATTTACAGAAAGTGTGTAGGTATTTCTATTGCCGCTATACTTAAAAAAAATTAATAAACATAAGAAACTTGATTTTTCGGCGTTTTCTGCTCGAACTTTACAATCGCTGTAGGTATCTCTTGAACCGCAAAGGTGGTAATTGACAAATGTTCAAAGAGTGAGCACTATAATGCTGTTATAACAGCAAAATATAATGAAAATAAAATGAAGTTAATTAAAAGGTACAATAAGTTCGAATTTAAAAAGTATGCGTTTTAAGTTTAAAAAAGTTTATATGCATTAAATCTTGAACCATGATACAGGACCCTTCGTGTGCGAGTCCGGCTCTCACTTGGCCGGATTTTCAATTACCTACATGTGCGGCAAACGACGGAGGCAGTGAGAGAACACCTCAATACAACGCCTTCTAGTCTATGAGTGACAGTTCTAGATCATGGGCGCCTGAGTTATGGAGCGTCACTTACTTTGTAAGTGATTAAATAAAGGAGATTGCTCATTGGCACAAGATCCCCGAACCAACTAAAAAGTTACGCAGTATGTTCCGACCAAAAAACTTCGTAGTATGAAATTGCGTGAGCATGTCGTTATCAGGATTTATTGGATACTAGCTGACCCGGCGAACTTCGTACCTCCTTAGTATGCAAAATTAAATGTATATTTTTCAATATTTCTGAGAGATTTTCTTAATATTTTTTTCCGTAAGAACCTTCTCCTAATAATAACAAATACAACAAAAAAAGAATTAGTGAAATCGGTCCAGCCATTCACGCGTGATGCCGTGACCAAGGAAAACGGGTTTCATTTTTATATATATATATTTAGAACAATTATGTCAATGAGTGAGTGAGTCAGTGAGTGGTAATTGAGCTATATATAGTATAAATAATATAATAATAATAATATAATAATATAATTTATTAAAGATTCCTAATTTCGCTGCTGACGTTTCAAGTATTTTCAGTGTTGAGTAGGTCGAAAAGTGCTCTCTTTCTCTTTTACTTACTAGGTTTTCCTTATCAGTTACCTCAAAATAAGTAATTTTTTTACAAAACATTATCGTGTCTCAGTGCAGCGGTAAGGTTCTTATTACGGTACTAAATTTCCACTAATAAGTGGATTTAAAATGGCTGTTATACACTGATGGACAAACTTCTTTTACTACATCGTGATTGGAGCGCTTGTTTAGAAGGTACCTGTTTACTCTCGTTTTAAGAGATATTCAAAATTACTTGGCAAGAAACACCGACTCCCGCGGCTTTTGCGTCTCTAGCGAATCGATTTCTTGGTATACAATCATCTTTAAGCTCCATATTTTACTTTGAATGCGATCTACTTATGGGTATTGTGTTGCATTATGTATTTCACAGGGAACAATGGCTAGAATAACTATAATAAAGACAATAGAGTTGAGCCAATTTATATTCAATTATTGGACTTGCAGAGAAATATCTATAAATTGGTCAAATTTGACTCGTCATGTAGTTCTAATTTTGCGGAGATTTTCGTCGGTACCTACATCGATAGATTGACTCATCAATAGATGAATACGTCCGTGTTATAATTATTGTATATTCGTGTATACTCCAGATTACAGTTGAGTTGCAATTCGTGGTGACTGCTGATATATTATGCGTTAGATGAATACAATGTAAATAATTTGAAACTTAAGTAAATGGTTTTTCGAAATATGCCTGACTAGTTTTGATCTAGCCCGGGGTTATTCTTGACAGCTGTTCATGCGTCGTGCACAGCGGTGCAGGAAATACTCATAGCAAGTTAAACATTATACATTTTTTTTTATACACAGCAAATCCCTGACGCATACCTCTCCGTTATTGTAAGTACATTGTACCTACTATTACCTACCTATTCTGTGGTTTTAGGTAAAAGCTAGAATGTGTCACACGCACTAATTTAATAGCTGTCGCAGCTAGTCGATCAGTCGACAACGGCATCAGACGGTACATCTCTAAAATAATAGAGATTGAATAAATTGATCTTCGTTCCGCACCGCGGGGTAAATATATACGTATTTCACGTTACCAAATCGAGCTGCCTTGCCATTGTCTGATCTCCGCTAGAAGTATACCAATTTTGAGATAAGTAGGACTGGCACTGCTAATACTATCGGACTATTAATTGATAAATCAATTAATAGTCCGATAGTATTCCGGTAAGAATCGCAGTTTAAGTATAACAAACTAGCTTAAATACTCACAACTTCAATTGCGTGGATTTAGGTACGTTTTTTAATGAGTCCTGTATATTTTCTCAGCGTCGCGGTTTCTTTTCCATTTCATTGCATCAGCCTGTATTTGTGTGCATTGTCTTCTAGGCAAGCGCGCTCCACCTTAGGCTGCATCACCTCTTGCATGCAAGACTGATTGCAGGCAAGTGCTAGCCTATATATTAAAAAAAAAAATGCGTCCTCTGAAAAGTTGTTACTTTTTTAAAGGAATGGATATTAGTGAACCCTAACAACAATTGTATTGCACTCGTCTTTTCGCAAACCTAATCCTAGACCTTTTTGAGAGCGCACCACCAAACACGGTCCTCCGCCTTCCTCATCAACCCCGGGTGGGTTGATGAGGAAGGCGGCCAACTTCTTTAGGTCATCGTTTCTTATAATGATAAAATTATGTGAAAGTTGGTGCTTTAAAGTAGTTTAAAAACAATCAGTAAGTGAAAATGATTGATTATCAAAATCGATTCATCAGTAATACTTGTTCAATGAAGATTCAATTATGTATATCAATTCTGCGGACCGATTTAAAAGGCAAATAAAACATAAATTCTAAGAAACGTTGCATCTTTGTATGTTTTATTTTTTAATACTGGCAAGGTAAAAGTTTTAATAGAAAGTTGGAAGATTTTAGGATAACATCTAGTCTATTTTTAGTGCGAATTTGATGATGCTTATATACCTATCGCTTACGTAGATACTAGATCTAAGGTATGCCTTTCTCGTAGTGGTCGTACCGGCGATAGTCGGTACCTAGTACATGGATAGGATTTCCACATAACTCGCTAATTTCTAGCGATTCGTTAAGCGATTAGAATCACTAAGAGAGGAGATCCCTGTGACAATATGCAGAAAGGTCAAGGCTGCTTGAGTCATCCCGGTTACTTTAAGAGTTTCTACGGATCTCTTTAAAGAAACGCCTTTTTTGACGACCTTCGTGGCGCAGTGTGTGTAGCGCTGTTGCCTTAACGTGCGGAGGTCCCGGGTTCGATCCCCGGCAGGGTCAATTTAGGAATTTAATTTCTGAATTTTTCCCTGGTCTGGCCTGGTGGGAGGCTTCGGCCGTGGCTAGTTACCACCCTACCGGCAAAGACGTGCCGCCAAGCGATTTAGCGTTCCGGTACGATGCCGTGTAGAAACCGAAGGGGTGTGGGTTTAATATAACTGCCATGCCCCTAACAGGTTAGCCCGCTACCATCTTAGACTGCATCATCACTTACCATCAGGTGTGATCGCAGTCAAGGGCTAGCTTGTAGTGGATAAAAAAAAAAAAAAACGCAACCGAGTGTACCTGTATCGCCCATATCTAGAGTTACTGTGAGCATTCTTATCAGGCTAATTAGCGATCATGTTTATGAGTCCATGAGCTATAAAGGTACTTATATTAATAAGTAATATAGTTAGTCCGAAAGAACTCGGGATACGATAAGTGTTTTTTTCCATTACACGCGACATTTTCATTAGTAGCAGAATTGCGATCAGTTATTATCGCCCAGCCTCTTATTACACACATCTAACTGTCATGTTTAATGTGCGACAGTGTAAAGCACATTAAATTCCGTCATAATTTTACGCAAATGACATCAGAGTCGACTGCGGCGTGTCTGGGGCGGATATTATGCACGTCCGCAGCTATACCGGTCTGTATTAAGTAGATTGGGAATTTCTTAATACGTCTGAGACCCTGGTACCTCGGATCCCAGAGCTCCCCTCAATATTATACTGCGCAATTAAGAATACCTACCTACGAACGTTATTATATTATGTACGAGTTTGTCTACCAAACCCAACTGGGCTGAATGTTGATTTGACATATTGTTTCTATCCTTATGTGGAAATAGAGAGAATTACAATAGGTTCATAAGGTTTTGCTTCCCTTATCTTCCTAAAAATGAGGTTTCCTTTAAAAAATAACATAAAAGTATGAAAGGCCTAGCTGATGTATGCGACTTCGTCCGCGTGGATTTAGGTTTTGGTTCCCGTGGGAACTCCTAAATTTTCCGGGATAAAAAGTAGCCTATGTGTTATTCCAGACTATAATAGGTTTATAGTCTGGAATAACACATCGTGACAAATTTTATCCAGATCCATTCAGCCGTTTTAGCGTGAGTAGGCAAGTGATTGAGTAACAAACATCCATCCATCCATCCATACATCCAAACTTTTGCATTTATAATATTAAGTATAAATTAATTTTATTACCTATTATGGATTTTACGAGACAACTGATAATGCTCTGAGGTCTAATGCCTGAACCATGCCGTAAGCCGTTATAATATGTAGGTAAACTGGATGTGCTAAATATCTCATTGATTATAGCAATGCGGAATACGGTGGAAGGAGTAAAAAAGGTGTAAAGGAAGCAAAGATCAGCGTGTACCGATGGTAATTGATGGAGTGACCTCAAATAAGCAACTTATATCTGTCGTTCTACGAAATAATCCTCTATAAACATAATTGCATTTTGTCGGTCATCAAAACTGTATTTGTAATTAAGTGGGGCGGCGAAGTGCGATGGCAAGTTGAGCTCTACATTGACATGCTATTGAATTGGATGAGTCAAGGTTTCCCCCTTTCCCCACCACAACATGAGTGCGAGCGCGGTATTCCGCTACACACGTGTCTTCCGAATTGGGGACTTATATCGTTATCATCCGAATATAACTATTTTTTTAACCCATATTCTTTTATTTTTATTTTTTTATATCATATTGAAGGTTAAGTAAGAAAAATGAAGAAATACGTAGAAGGAAAAGTACACGAGGATACAGCCCAATGCGTTAGTTTGATCAAATCCATACTGTTGGGAACACAACATTAGATCAATTAGGTATTTTTATAACTTATTTTCCTATCAATAAAAAACAACTATATAAGTACTGTTCGTTCACGGTTCATTCACCCGGTCACATATTATGTACTAAATAAGAAGGATAAGTCTCTTAACTCAAAACTGCCACAGTGTATAGACTGTGTTCGCTCTGTATCAAAATTAAAGTTCATAATAATTATACCACAAAAGTGTGTTTTTGTCTACAATATATCTTAGCAACCACCCAGTCTCCTACAGTCTCATACTACTCTGATAAGTCCACGATGTATCTATGTCCAAAAAGCCAAGGTACGCGGTGCGACGTCTTCGACAACAAGAAATTACTTAGTCGGCGACACCCATCATTGAGTTATTCGACCTAGAGAAAGATCATGAGTCATGACCAGTGGCGTGCATAGGTTTTGAAGCTAGGGTAGGCATAAGTTAGTCAAAATACATATTTACTGGCTGTTTTAATGAAAAATGAGTATTGACCTATTTCCTTTTGGGTAAGCAGTGCTATTATGCTTTTATGGACAGCACGCCACTGGTCATGACGTACTATCACAGCTATGATCAGTAAAATGCTTTGGTACAATAATATGGCTCCGGAGGTAATAATCCTTTATGTATTTAAGTAACTACGATGTGATAGTTCAAATAATTAAGAGACTAGAATTCCCCAAGGCCAGAGCCTGATGAAATGGAATGCAGAAGTGAACAGTGTGCTCTACGTACTACGTAGCACCTATTTATTAAAATAAATTTAAATCAATCGAATCTATTTAAAGTTTGGGTGCCTACCTATAGTTCTAAAGTGGAGACTTGCAGTGTTTGATTTGTTTATCAGTCAGTGTTTCATGATAATTATTACCTATACCTAAAGTAGGTACTTACTTAAATTAATATAAGACAGAACAAATGCATACAAATGAAATCTAAAAAATCATTTATTTTCATGTATGTACTTAGATTTGAAGAATTACAACCGAACTCTTTAGCTAACATAACAGTTTTAATTCTAATCTAACCTGTCAGGTAGACTTATTGACCGTGTGTACTGCAATGAAGAGACCGGTTAAAGCGCGAATACATGGACCGTTGGCAGGTACGCGATCCCATTCTTTGGTTTTTGTTTTCACACTGCGTGTACTTAAAGACTTTGAGGAATTCGAAGGCGAGAGCGAATATCGAAACAGGTTTTTAACAATGGTATCTAGGTGACCAGCAAAACCAATATACCAACATAACAAATAACAATCAATCATTGCAAAAATTACACTTTGATAAGTAAATATAAGGTTAAGTCTATTGCCGTTCCGACGGGCGATGGGGCAGACGATTTCTGTAACGGCAAAGACGTTGGAACAAGGTTCTTGTACAGCGGAGACCGCGTGCTGGTAAGGATTGTAGGTAATCCCATCCCGCTGTACCGATGACTTCAAAAAGGTAACGGAAACCGGGTGGATGAGGAAGGCGGAAGACCTTAGTTGGTGGCGCATTGTTGAAAAGGCCTGTGTCCAGATGCATTACATTTAAAAATATATATATTTACTTTGCATTAGAAAGTAGTACCGATAACGTTGTCTTGATGGTGGTAGAGTTTGGATCAACAATCAACATCCGCAGCAGCTAGGCTGTTTTAAAAAGGATTAAGATAATACAAATCCGAGTATAAGCTTGGATTTCGTTTATCTTAGGTAATGGTGCGTGTGTTATCTTAATCAGGCTTAATAATATAATTAGGCTTTTCTTCAGTTTACTTTGAATTTTCAAGTTCCTATATAACGGGTTAGTTGTTAAAAATAAATTAAGTACATGTCAGAACACGCGTAATATAGGGTTTTAAGACCTTATAAAATAATGTCATAACGCATAGACTACCAGAGACAAGAGAGTGACTTTTTAAATAGTCGTAGGGTAGTCTACCCATGTCAAATATTTTTGTCGTTTCTTTTTTCATAGGGGGAGTGAATTCGTGCTGTCACGTCGCGTTTTCGTCCTTCGGTAACCCTACAAAACTAAAAACATGTAGGTCGAGAATAATGAGTAGATATTTGCACTAAGATGATGAATCACTCTTAGAATAAAATTGTTAACAAAAACCACAAAACCTACAATCTCTTTCTTAATTGAACAATAGACAATTTCTTCACTCCATTTTTAGAGATAAAAGGTAGAAATATAAAAAGCCACTTATATTGTTAGGTGTCACTTCCCATGAAAAAAAAGCACAACAATTACTTAGACTTGAATGAAAAAAAAAGTAAAAAGTGCTATCTAATTTCCCTTTCGATTTATCAAGTCTTTATGAAAGTAAACTTGAACTCATACACAAAACAGAGAGAGTTTAGGTACCACACAGACTACTAACAAAATTATCTGCTTCCCAAATTAAAATATCAGATATTTACCAATGTCACTGACATACTGGTAGACCCTACTTATATTTAATGTTAATTCTAAGAAGTTGAAGTGGTTGGTGGGCAAGCACTGTGATGAACCTTCAGACCCAAAGATATATAATAGTGACATAATATAATAATTGTAAGCGCATTGTGGGGCACGCTCTAGCAAGTATGACTGACAATGTAGTTAGTCGTAGTGGGAAGATGCAGGATAAGAAAGACCCAGAATCGGGTGAGGTGGTGCCCATTGGAGAAGGCTTATGCTTAAACGTTTGATATCCAAAAGATCCGCAAGCGTATGATTATAATATTATTCACCAGATATTAAACTTAATCTTCTTGCCTAGCCTATTGAAACTTTCTCGTCAATTCGCCAAAATTAACTCATTGAATATTCGAAATACGCACCGGAATACATAATTATTATCTCACCGGCATCAGCCAGTGCCAGGAGCGTGGATAGCATTCGCACAGGTTAATTTTGGCCGTGCGTTGACTTAACAACCGGACGCCATAAAGCATACAGGATCCACATACATAAACGATCAAATACCTGTGACTGTAGTGATGTGAAATGTGAAACTTAACCAGGTTCACTACGTTACTAGATTTCTCACGATACTCGTTTAGTTTGAGCTGAGAGCTGAAATGATGCAGCCGAAAGAACTACGTTTAATGTTATTACTTACATAAAAGTGTATCAAGAATTTTATGACACTGCTGTGAAATCTAAAACATCTTACATCTTATTCATATAAAAGTGTGAAAGTTTGGATGTTTGTTAGTTTGCATGTTTGGATGTTTGTAACTCCTTCACGCCACAATAACTGATCCAATTTGGCTGAAATTTGGAATGAAGATAGCTTATAAACTGAATAATTAGCACAAGTTACGTTTTATTCCGGAAGAAAGAGTTCCCGAGGAAAAAGATCTAAGAAATAATTTTTACTTGCTGTGGTGACGGTAAAGGACCACCGTCTGGACAATGTTCTATATAGCTCTATATTTCTCTTAAACATAAAATGCCTGCCACTGCATTTCCATACTTATTATTCCGTCTCGGGCTTCCGAAAATCTTGTTAAAATCATTGATTATTACAATAGGCTGAATGTTGGATGTTCAACAAATTATATGTAAATACTTACTATGGATATAGATTTTAGAAATCGTCATTAGAAATCAAATTATTGTGAGGTCAAAAAATTCTCCGGCATTGTCATAAATTGATAATGGTTTCACATCAATAGAGACAAAGTTTCCAGAACCGTAACCTAGTGATACGGCCATGTAACATCACTAGAATCGAATACCCACAAGTACAATAATTGTGTCATGGGTTAGAACTAATTGCGACTGTGACACAGAACAATTGAGTGTAATGGAACCTAATATTAGAGGTCATAGCGTAATTCTATGCAAAAATGATAATGCTAATAACCGTGTATTAAAACCGTGGGTGATGTGAGTCAGTGCAAGGTGGGTGCGAAGGCTTTATGCTACGTCTTGGTCATCGGAAGCCGTTCACTCATAGATTAAAAAGATTTCAACCTCGGGGTCCGTAATTTTGTTTGTATAAGACCACACGCCATGCTTACGGTTGCACGTGGGTCGCCTGTAATCTCAGGGATACGAGCTTACAATTTTGACATTTACACAATCCGATATAATGTAAATGGAAATAACAGAGTGGCCCTCGAGAAGTAAATGCGTATTACATCTTCCTAAAATTTTAATGAAAGGATTTACCTGTTAGGTAATGGTAAGCTTTGCATTGCACTTGAGAATAATTAAATTTCGAAAGACGAGACGTTAAGCAGATTATAAAATATCAGATGCAATTTAAGCATGGACTAGTACATACATCTAGAGTTTATCTAAATACTTAGACAACTAAAGGTACAAGTACTTCGTTGTACTTATTATCATTATTGTGCTTTTAAACTTTTTCTTTATCTCTTCATATTATCTACGAAACACTATATTATCATTATAGGTGGTCTAGGTACTTTACTCTCCAAATAATTCTTCAAAATTGTTTATTTATGAACAATTTTTCTACGGATGCATACCTATAATCAAAATGTTGCGAACCATGATGACGCAAGTGTTTTTCAATAGGAATGTAGATGTAATATTCTTAAATATATGATTCATACGAATAATTAGGACAGTCTGGTATTGGCTTTCTTAACGATTTTTTTTTAATCCAATGTTAGCCCTTGACTGCGATTTCACCTGATGGTAAGTGATGATGCAGTCTAAGATGGTAGCGGGCTAACCTGTTAGGGGCATGGCAGTTATATTAAACCCATACCCCTATTCGGTTTCTACACGGCATCGTACCGGAACGGTAAATCGCTTGGCGGCACGTCTTTGCCGGTAGGGTGGTAACTAGCCGCGGTCGAAGCCTCCCACCAGGCCAGACCAGGGAAAATTCAGAAATTATAAATTCCCAAATCGACCCGCCGGGGATCGAACCCGAGACCTCCGCACGTTAAGACAACAGCGCTACACACTGCGCCACGGAGGTCGTCAAAACGAAACGAATGCGGAAAAGGTGATAAAACGTAGCTGTTGGTACAATGCCGCGTGTAAAAATCGATTAGGGGTATGGGTTTAATGTAACTGCCATACGGCATACCCCTAACAGTTAAGCCCGTTAACATTATTATAATCACTTACCGCACTTAAGCAGGTGAGATCGCAGTCAAGTTCTTTCTTGCAGTGTAAGCCGTCGTCCTCGAAGAAGAAGGTGTTACTCCTGCTATTTATGCAAAATTTCATCTGCTAAGTAACTAATCATATTATATTAATCAGGTCAACCGTCTGTTAACCGCAATTATAATCCAGTCCGATGTAAAAGTGTAACATGATTGATGTGTTCAACCTAAAATCGGATCGACATATTTTTAACGAGGCATGCGATTCGTCTGTGCAATGGCCCAGAACAGTTAGACATAAACAAATTGACGATCACTCAGATTTGCATAGTTGGTACCAACTACCAATCAAAGTACAGTCGTCTCTGATCTGGCGCAGTTACTTGCGCAGTTCTCATGACTGTCGAAGTCAACGTACATATTACGCATGAAAATTATTCCATTGCGACGCGTCTTGGGGTCAACTTCAGACACGACTATATAATTAGCGCCTGCTATAATACCCGGTCCAAACTGAGATATTTTATCATTCTCATAAATTATTTAACAACAGGTAATGCCCCATCAGGTAAGGTGCCTAGAGGAGTGGCAATAATTATAGGAAGTAGAAAAAAGTTTTGATATCAATGTATTAACAATGTTTCTGAATAGGCTCACAGGTTAGCACGCTAAATTTTTTGACTGCATTATCAGTTACCAATTACCATCCTCGTGAAATTGCAGGCCCAGGGCTGTAGTGGAGTAAAAAAATTGGCTTTAGATCGAAGGCATTTCGGAAAACTGTGCAAAATGGTTTTTAAAAAGACAACTAAAAGTCGGCTCTTAAGAATCTCAACTAAGGATTGATTATTGATTGCTTTAGACCGGTCTTTTGCATAGAATGACCGATATATAGGAGAACGTGACCTTATAAGTTCAAATGTCAAAATGTGATCTTAGCTGATGTAGGTTTATTAATAACGGCCTGAGACTCAAGATCTTACAAGTTCTTGGGATTTCTACACCACTTTCGTATATTGTTTGCGAGAACAAACTCTAATTTAGTTGAGGATCGTTCTAAAATTGCGTTGACGATCGATCGGTGCCATGGTGTCCATTTACGCAATCGTTCCATTTATCACAGGCGAACAATACGTCACGCGGCAAGCCTGCATACAGATTTGCCATGTGATACGAGCCCATTACCCATCTATTTAGATAACACTCCAAAGAGTATGTTCCGCTTGTACCTGTGATCAGACCCTCATTGAATATTATCACTACGTATAAATTCAATATTTTATGAAACGGTTAAGCGTTCCAGTTTTTCATCATAATCATCATAAGTATTCAATAATCCATCACCAATATTGTGATATTGGTGATGGATTGAATATTTACCACTACTGAGAGCGAGTCTTCTCTCAAAATAAGAGGCTAGTCACCATGCTGGCTTAATTCGAATTGGCAGATAATACACTCCGGTCTATAATGCCGCAATAAAACCATCTATGCATCATATGGGATTTAATATTATTAAACTGTTGTACCCCTGTCAACTTAACCCACATCCATCGTATTCTGCATTTTCGTTTGCCGACAGGTGAGATTGTCAGCGATGATCGCATGCAAAGACAGAAATAGTAAGAAGAAGTAAGTATGTATTACTAGCTGATGCCCGCGACTTCGTCCGCGTGGATTGAGGGTTTTTTGGTTCCCGCAGCCGCGGCTGCATTTTGTCCAGGAAAATTAAACAGTTCTCGCGCACATAAAAAACCTTACTAATACCTACTAACCAGGCGGACGAAGTAGCGGGCATCATCTACTTACTAGTACTATTTTAATAAAAGCTAGATGATGTCCGTGACTTCGTCCGCGTGGAAGGTTGTTTGATTCCCCCGGGAACTCTTCAATTTTCCGAGATAAAGATAAAGATAAGTCTATGTACTTCCCCGGGATGTAACCTATACCTGTACCAAATTTCATCAAAATCGGTTGAGTAGTTAGCCCGTGAAAGCGTAGCAGACAGACAGACACACTTCCGCTTTTATAATATTAGTAAGTAAGTATAGATTAAAAAAATGGACCCAAATGGAACAAACTGAACAGTCGTTTACTCGGTCCTCGATAACATACGCTTACGCGCTAACGATTTATTATTTTTCACTCACAGTGAAACAATGCCATGCCATCAGGGTTGATATCAGTTCCAGATTTCGAAACAAAGGCCTATTACAGCCGGGAGAGATCGTTTTAAACGCCCGTCCATGTAATTATGGCGACCAGTGCTCTGTCAAAATAATTTATTTCGATTTCTATTCAAAACGGTTTATATTTTTTTTTTATTTTTTTTTATCCACTACAAGCTAGCCCTTGACTACGATCTCACCTGATGGTAAGTGATGATGCAGTCTAAGATGGTAGCGGGCTAACCTGTAAGGGGCATGGCAGTTATATTAAACCCATACCCCTTCGGTTTCTACACGGCATCGTACCGGAACGCTAAATCGCTTGGCGGCACGTCTTTGCCGGTAGGGTGGTAACTAGCCACGGCCGAAGCCTCCCACCAGGCCAGACCAGGGAAAATTCAGAAATTATAAATTCCCAAATTGACCCTGCCGGGGATCGAACCCAGGACCTACGCACGTTAAGGCAACAGCGCTACACACTGCGCCACGGAGGTCGTCAAATTATCATCTTTTAGATTTCTCAGTACGTTATGTCTTCTGTAAAATAAACAAATACCTACTGGAATGATTGATAAAAGCTCAAGTTTTTTGTGTGAAATTTCTTGATGAAGACAAAAACTGTCTAAATCTTCTATTGATTTATTTATTATTTATGTACATGTATTCAGAACGGAAATGCCACTTACACTAACTAGAGGATTAATAACAATTAACAAGGTAATAAAAATGAAATTAAAAAGAGAAGAAGAAGAAGAACATCAATAATATTGTTATTATAAACAAGGTCTATGCTCTCAGAGTACCTTAACAAATCCATTTCCAGGGTTTTCCACCTATATATTTCCCTACCTATATGTCTATATTTTTCTTTTCTGATACAATCAACTCGTAATCGCAAAGGAAGATATTTACCACTAAAAAATTAACATTCGTAGCTTGACCACAGTTTTTTTTTAAATCCCTAGGGAACGCAGTGTCCGTCTTCGGGTCGGGATGCAAGCTACGTACTCGTATTTCTGTTAAATACCCCAAATGTCGTCAATATTGGGTCGAGGCGAGAGATAGGACTTGAAAGGTAATGCGG
Organism: Erebia aethiops; assembly: GCA_923060345.2. Classification (NCBI taxonomy): domain Eukaryota; kingdom Metazoa; phylum Arthropoda; class Insecta; order Lepidoptera; family Nymphalidae; genus Erebia; species Erebia aethiops. The sequence continues at coordinate 8,076,291 of OV281083.1, read as the reverse complement.
GCATATTATATTATTCGCATTATTAATATTATTATTAATTAGAGTCAAGTTTTCTTGAAGCGTGTCCTTAATAAAAATCATCGTCGATATTTGAAGCAAATAATAATTGCTATTCCCAGTTTGAAACCATCTTAAAACCAATGTCATTGTGAATTGGAGCGTTTTTGTCAAATATTCAGTTTATGTAAGCTGTTAACAAACGATTCGTTTTGCTCTTGTACGACTTAGCTGGCGCCGTTGATAAATTGCATCGCATTCCAGCGGATTGCGATCAGTGACATAATGTCGCAACTGATTTTACTGCCTGCTAAGGTACGTTTTACCACAGAACAGGTAATGTTTTACGAAGACGTCGTCGTTTATACGACTGATTAGTACGGGGTTTAATATAAGTATTTTATGTATCTACCTATTTTAATTGAAGAAACCTACCTGTTCTGTTAGAAACTAGGTATAAAAAGCTCTCACAAATAGTTCTAGCCAGGTTTAGCGGGTTAGAATTTGAAACCTTTATTAGAAAAACTCTGTATACAGAACATTGGAATCGTCTTTTTCATAAAAATGGCACATAATATAATTTTTCCTCCAAGAATTTACAGTGCTAAGAGTTAGGAAAGACGTCAAAAATTAGATGAAAGGGTCTAAAAAACTATAAACACTTGGATATCTATTAAGGCTTGAATGTCGTAGCTTTTTTCCCTGTATTATAAAGTTTTCTGCTATGGTTGTCTGAACAAGGAAAATATACCTTAAATGTATATAAACATTACAAGTGGTAATTTTTATATTAAACGGAATGACAGTAAAATTACTTAATTTGATTTTTGTAGCTGCTGAGAGAAATGCTTAGCGTTTACGTCAGAATGTCTTTAAGTGTGCTTCTTGCAGAATTTACATGTGGTAGATAACAGGTAAAATAGGTACTTGCATAAATTAGCTGAATGACTAGACTATAGACTAGTGCCTACTCTGATGAAAATTAACATTATGTACGTAAGTTTGCATTAAGTACCTACCTATGATATCGTCTCAATAAAAGCAATTCAAGGAAAAATATTTTTCCATCTGCTGATTATGAAGAATCAAGATACCAGAAGCACGTCCAGAATCTTTGGATTTTACACGTAGAACTGCATTGTAAATAACTTGCAACTTTGCAACATAAATTAATTTGGTTCTCTACACATACTCAGTAGGTAATTTATTTGTCTTGAGACGAGAGTTACTTTAGAGATTGTGTACCTGTAGTCCTGTAAGTACAACAGAATTGTATCAGTGGCCGTTTTATGATAGATATTCAGCGCGCTTTATTGACATAAGAGACATAAGACTGTACTTATCTTGTATCTTGGGTTAAGTATATCAATGACCGTTACTAATAAATTTACATACAAGTACACGCAGCTTCACCTTTCTTCCAACATTACTCTCACTCAATGGTCGGTAGCAGAACGTAATTGAAATAGAAAGTGCGTCCATTTCATTATAAACTTTTTACATGCTCACGAGATGTTATATCATTATGTTGATACTAATTACCAAGTGCCTGTGGGCAGTGTTGCCAGATTTTATATGTACATATGTTCCTCAAAATTTTGTGTTTTTGGTCTCCTCATGCAAGGAAAGAAAAGTACTTATTTCTTCCAGGTTTTACGTTGGCGTTTTAAATTGGTATCTGAGCAAAATTATACCTCTTAATTAAAGAGCGCTCGAACACATCCGGTAAAATTGCTGATTATTTATCACCACCCATAGATATATTAGTCGTTGATTGTTGGTTTGTCCTTCAGTCACGCCGCAAAGGAGCAACGGTTCGACGTGATTTTATGCATAGGTAGGCATTTTTTGATAGGCCTTTTATCCTAAAACTGGGAACTACCCGGGATTTTTCGGATGAAGTCGCGGCCATCCATAAGATTCGCGAATTTTAATCTATATTTTAGATTTTTTTTTAATAACTTTATTTAGTATCTTATATTGCTATACCGCTTCAAAACTTAGGTACTTCAATTTGGGGAAAATATCTTTTGTTGGCTACAACGCCTTGGAGCACTGATAATGATAAGCTGGGGCGGCGATGGCGGTGCGATGACATTCCCATATATGTCATGAAAACGTGGAAGGTGGAATACTGACACCGATCAGATGCGAATCTCAGATTTAACCTGTGTTATTCTTTTATGGAATACGCCCGTTATACAGGTTATAGGGTTGCTATCAACTTAACTTAATAGTATTAAATACGTAGTACAGGGGCGAGTGGCCTAGTTAAGACAACGCAGAGATATCAGTCGATTGGGATTGTATAGGCTCCCTTAGGCATTAGTTTTCATTAATTAAATCATCGAAGTATATGAATTATACCAGTATGCTATACAAATATGGTACTTCTTTTTGCTTTTCATTTCGAAGTCAAGGGCTAACTTTTCACTTGTTTGCAGAACTCGTATAGAAAATTTGAAAATTGGTGGGAAACACAGATTTAAGATTTGCGCTGAACGCAGCGGAGACCAATCCTTAATATTATATGGTTAGAACTGGGAACCTTGGGCCTCCATCTGGGAATTGGAATAATGCCTATGTTAGAAATAAATTATTATAAGACGTAATATCCACTTCCTCTGTTAATTTTATGTTTGATAACTATTTTAAACTATCGATTAAAGTAAAAAAGTGCGTTGAATTTTGATGATGTCACAAGTATTTCGTACAAAATCATTGATGTAGAATTTTAGTAACAAAATCCTTTAATAGGGGCGCGTTTTTACTTTGGAAAATAAGTTGCTGATTTGACTAGTTGTCAAATATCAAATTATAGTTGCAACTGGCACAGGTATAAAGCAGTCACTGCCAAGTAGCTGCCAAGTGATTTTACGATGGGTATGGTACGATGCCACATTGAAAGTGATTAGGGGTATGGGTGATTTCCTACTTAATTCCCGTTAATAAGTCATCGATTATCGGTCAGTAGTTTAAAAAAATTGTTTTTGGCAGCCCTAGCCCCTATTACTTGGACATTTATTTATAAGCGGCACATTGCAAAGGTACCATCAAACGAGTGCAATCTGCAAGACCATCTAGACTTCAGGTATGGCGATCTGTGGGACGCCAGTTTTTTTGTTGTGTCTAGGGACCGCATGGATAGTGACTCACCATTACCGATTCTATGTCAAATAACTGTTGTGAATGTAAATAAAGCCGGTTTTTAATAGACGTAGTTAGCTAATGTTTGTTTTATGTAAATCTATATATATAAAAATGAAACCCGTTTTCCTTGGTCACGGCATCACGCGTGAATGGCTGGACCGATTTCACTAATTCTTTTTTTGTTGTATTTGTTATTATTAGGAGAAGGTTCTTACAGAAAAAAATATTAAGAAAATCTCTCAGAAATATTGAAAAATATACATTTAATTTTATACATACTAAGGCGGTACGAAGTTCGCCGGGTCAGCTAGTATTAGTATAAAATATATAGAAGTATAGACTAGATGATGTGCGCGACTTCGTCCGCGTGGATTAAGTTTTTTTAATTCCCGCAGGAACTCCTAAATTTCCCGGGATAAAAAGTGGGCTATGTCCTTCCTCGGGATACAACCTATCCCTGTGCCATGTGTTACTTTATCACGCCAGAACGGCTGAACGGATCTGGATGAAATTTGGCACAGAGATAGACTATAGTGTGGAATTGCACATAGGCTACTTTTTCTCCCAGAAAATTTAAGAATACCCGCGGGAACCAAAGAACCTCAATCCTCGCGGACGAAGTCGCGGGCATCAGCTAGTATTTTATGTTTTTTATTGTTGACCGGTTTGCCCATGACCAATATGAAATGATATAGGAAAAGTAAACTAATAAGTTAAAACCTGTAGTAAAAACAGCAAAAGATTAAAAAAACATAGTTATAAAATCATTCTGCGCAATTACTAATCGCTTTGCACACCTAGGTGTGCAAAGAGATCTAAAATCGAATAATTTGACTCTTGTACCTAGGTACAAGAGTCAAATTATTAGATTTTAGAGTTAGCTTTCTTACACACCTAGACGAGTCTACTTCTGTAACGAATTTTTTTCCGTAACAGAATCAATAATCGGTAATATGCATTCTAATCGATATTATCATAGGTACCCAATAATATCGTAGGTACATAAATAGAAGACTAATTTTCAGTCACTAAATTTTCAGCGATCGAGTTACGACTAACGACCCGTGCCAATTTCTGACCATGCTGTTGTTAATGATTAATTAACGAAATATAATGTAGGTACATTAAGAACCTTTTCCTGATGATTTCTGAAAAAGAAAACTCTGGTAACAACTTTTCAAGTTTACTTTCACTAACGCCATCTGTTATTATCCTCGACAACTACCGCAATGTGTAGTGTAGCCCCAAGCGAGTGCTGTGTAGTTTATCGTACTGCCAACAGATGACGCGCTTGGGCTTAAATTCATGCACCCAATAAAAACAAAATATTATGATCAATTTCATTATATGAAGAATTTGCCTTTAATAAACGTCAGGATCAATGTCAGGCAAAGGTATGCTTTCGTAGATGTTTACTAACTTACTTACGTACTTAGTAATTGCACACATTTATGGACTACTGCTAGTTAAAAATATTAATTATTTATGTAGCTAAGTACTTATTTATTAGTCGTAGTTGTTTTGTCTATCGTATGAAAGTGAAGCAGCTATAATCAAACCAGTTCTAATAAATCAGGAAGCATTCTTTTTTTTGTATCTTTGAAAAGTTCGCGAGTACAATATAGGTGCGAGAACGTAACTACTGACTACTTAGGTAGGTATTCAGTTAATTGCAGGTGAAGTACTAACTTCTTAGAATACTAATTATTTTAATTGAAGTTAACTTACAGATAAGTTACTTTGATCATCCAACTAAGTGGTACTTCAGTAACAAGCAGACAGTTACGTATTAATCAACTAGCTGATGCCCGCGACTTCGTCCGCGTGGTTTGAGGTTTGTTGAACTTTGTTGGTTTCCGCGAGAACTCTTTAATTTTCCGGCATAATAAGTAGCCTATGTGTTATTCCAGACTATAATCTATGTGTGTGCAAAATCTCATCCAGATCCGTTCAGCTGTTCTGGCGTGATTGAGTAACAAACATCCATCCATCCATCCAAACGCATTTAAATAATACCTAATTACCTTTAATATTAAGTTTTTTTTAATCTGCATATCTGCACTTGCCCTAAACATTCCATTCCACGTAACAGCTTGTACAATGGTACAGATAATACAAGTGGCGGAAAAGCAGGAACCCACACACGTGTTGCCGACAACTTTGACAGAATCCGTTTCGCAGTGGCTACGCGTCCGCGCCACCATTAATCCTACATTCACGTTGCTCACACCATCCGTCAACAGACACGCGACTTGAATTATTATCAGACTGTACTGTAACATAATTTAGCCACTGAGATTTATCTTGTATATTCTATTTGGATTTGAGCGAGGGGTTGGATATATTATATGAAGAAAATGTTGCGCCTGTTGAGAATAAAAAGCAATATTTTGTTCCAAGAAATTACGGAACATTTTAGTTCTTACCATTTTTTATTTACTTTTTACTTATTTAACTGCATGTACATATGCATACAAGTAAAAACCAATGAAGACATTAATAACGAATGCTGTACCTACCAATTTAGCAAAATAGAAGGCTCGATTTGAGTTAAACTTATCGCCTCTTCTACAGACCAATACTTATTTAAATGCGTTAAAGTTACCTACCCAAAACACCGCTATGTAGGTATGTGGCACTTAGGCATTGCCAATTCTGCCGGTAACCAACCTTTCAATACTTGGCGAGCGAGCATTTGTCATCTGCACTGTAAACTGCACAAAGGTGCAGTTACCAAATTTATTAAAGTATATTATGGTCTAAGAATTCGCCCAATTCACCTTTTCTTCTTTGTACAAGTTGGTTGATACTGATAGGCGATAGCCCGACGACTACGGCGACTTACTAGACATCGGAACTAACCTAAGCGAGACTTACGAATGACAGAGAAAAAAACTTTTAAAGTGGTTTGCAAATTACATTTTTTTTTTTTTTTAATCCACTACAAGCTAGCCCTTGACTGCGATCTCACCTGATGGTAAGTGATGACGCAGTCTAAGATGGTAGCGGGCTAACCTGTTAGGGACATGGCAGCTTTATATTAAACCCATACCCCTTCGGTTTCTACACGGCATCGTACCGGAACGCTAAATCGACATGAAATCGATACAGTATAACATAAGATCAACCACAATATTATTGTAGTTGATCTTATGTACGCGGTCACAAAATGAAGAGGCATAGCACGGTATTAGGCACCCTAATTTACAGCTCCTCTCGTATTTAGTCGTTAAGAACGGCCGGCCTTCGCTCCTATATAACCTCAGCTTTTGGAACTTTAGTTTACCAACGATATTATTTTCTCAGAATAAAGTGAAAATTGTGAGCTTGGACACTGAATTCAAATCAAGTAAGGTCTACGGTCAGTTAAATAAAAAAGTCATGAAATAGATATATATTACTTATTCATAGAAATGAGTTTAATACGGTTAGGTACCTAAATCGGCGCGTGAATTACAGAATGTAATGTTTCTCCGGATTCCAATATTGATAGATGAGTGAGCGGAAATTGAGATGTGGCACCGGATATTAACAGGCTCGATCATATGGTTTAAGTAGATATATATGGGATTACTAGGTATTTTCTAATGCTGTTTCTACGTCAACCATCAGCAAGCTGAAAGGTCATGCTTTTCACTGGGGCCACGGGGTGATGACTGCTGGAGCAGAAAAGTTCTAGAGTCCACTTAAGGATTTTTCGGCTTCACCAGTCGTTTTAATTAGTGTAGACTGGTTTTTTAAATTCCGCGGGATAAAAAGTATGTCCTTACTCGGGACTCAGCCTATGTCCTTTCATCACAATCGGTTGAAAAGTTGGGCCGTGAAAGCAGAACAAACAAACTCATTAGCATTTATGTTATTAGTTAAACTAAAACTAAACTAATTTAGTTTAGATGCTCGTGATATCGTATTATCGACAGGTTCCTTCTAAATTTTAACAACTTAAGCTATGCAACACGTAGGTAATAGTAACTAGGTACTTAAGTTTACTCTCAAAAAGGCAAACATGAGGCAGCTAAGACAAACTAATGGGTGATTTGAACCTACACCAAATAGCCATTTTAAATAATATAGAGCTCTGTGCTTGTATTACCTTCTCGTTCTAAGAAATTTCTTTTTAAGTAAGTAACTCCAAGAATTTCGTATTTCCCTCTAAGTTCTCGACTCACAAAGGTGCATAATAGAAGCGGAAGTGAAATGAAATTTTCAGTGTCGTCGCTTTGTTTGCAATAAAAACCTTTGAATTTTTCTTACTAAACTTTCCATTTAGCTCCTTGGAAAGTTGAAAATTTTATTTGTGTCTATTTCACACGGCACTGGATTTTCATTTTGATAAGGGTGATCGCACACCAAGAGTTGATTGGTACGATCTTCAAGAGACACATTAAGCTGCCAGGGCGAACGGAAAGTATTTACTATAATATTTTCTATTGCTGAAATATGCGTGTAGATTGTGTAGATTAGATGTTTTGCCTTGTCGCGCTACGGTGTGCGGATCCTAGGTGAACTTTTTGACGCCAGACTTTTTTGTGGCTAGCGTGTTTTCGATCTAAGAAACTAGCAGCGGTCGACGCTAAAGTGAACAGCTGTAATAAGTCTTTGACTACCGCTGAAACTCTTTAATTTTCTGGGATAAATTTAAGCCTATTTGTTTAATTCCATTTTTTAGGCTATGTCCATTTATTTACAGCCAAATAGGTTTAGTCAATGTTGCGTAAAGGAGTACGAACTACGAAATAGATAATCATTCAAACTTACAAACATCCAATCGTTCACATCAATAATTTTAGTAAGATTCGCATTTTGCATTTTGACAACGCACGCATCTTCAGAAGTGCGCACCTTGCGGCTTAACCTTCAGTAGGGCACCATAGTTTACTTCACAAAGATGACTAGGTATCAAGTATGACACGTTAATATATCTTAAGTTCAACCAAGCCAGGCGAGACAGCTATTGCTTAGTTAACTTGAGGTACAATGAGATACATTTCTTACAGTTTGATCGCTTTGTTACGCTTAAATTTTTCTTGGAAATGAGATCTGCCATGCTGAGCAAAGATTTAGAGCTATTACCTACTTCCTTAAGGTACGTTTGATGCAATCTTTAGTGCATTATTGCTGCAAACATTCGCATTTTATTACAATTCAAATCAAGTAAAATGTTCTATTAAATGCAATCATTCATGAAATTCAATTTGGCTACCTACTGAACGACCTCCAACACTTTTCAATTAATTAGTAAGGAGTAGTAGATTATATATTCGTATTTCAATTATGTATTTTCAAAGAACGTAATCTAGTAGTTGTCTTACTGTAAACTTTTTTCATTTTACTAACATTCTTATAAACTTACCATTATACCCAGCTACAAAGTCTTACAAAACTTCGAGTTCTTTTACGCTGTTTTTGTAGAAAACTTTAGACTTGGCTACTTCTACAGCTTTTCGCTCTATATCCACTTAATCAAAGAGCGGAACACTTTTCTTAGCTAAAAAAACGTAATTACTTTGCACTTGACTTTAATTTCTGTTGTAGTAGGTAGTGATTTTAGATATAAACTCTTTTGCCTGAATTTTGAATAGAACAGGATACCTTGCGTAAGTCTATGATATGATATGGATGGTCCAAGGAACAGCAAGTTTAATTAGCTACGGAAACAAAAGCCGGCAACGCATTGGCGGCTCCTCTGGTGGTGCAAATGTTTATGGGCGGCGGTAATCACTTACCATCAGGTGACCCGCCTGCTCGTTTGCTCGCTATATATATTTAAAAAAATACACTTATAGATCTTCGCACCTTTAAATATTTTGATTAATATTCAGTATAGCTATAAGTGGGTTCGATCCACGCGGACAAAGTCGCGGGCATCTTCAAATATAAGTATAAAAACAATCCTATTTCACATTATGTAACATTTGCGGGGAATTTATAGGTACGTACTTTAGGTACGATGTTCTTGACGGATGGTTGGATGGATCTTCGCTGTAAATAGCCGGGATATAAATGGCTGTCTAACCGCCAGTCGGGCAGAAAATAAGATACAAAGGCTAGAAACTAGAACCCTATACCGCTCTATACATTAAACTTAATGGGTGAATGAAATGGGCATAAAAATGTTCGAAATGAGCCATACACAGATTACATACAGATTAGGTACAGTAATGTACTCGTGTATGTCTGTGATTACGTTAAGAATAGTAGCCCAAATATCAAGGATATCAGATACTCATATAATTTTTAAAAAAATCTTAGCATATGCCTACGTCATAATGGAAACCTAAACACCTAGCTCTACTGAAATTTCTCTACCGGAGACCCATGTCTAGCAGTTGACGTCTATCGGTTGACGACGACGGTCACTATTGAAAAAAGTTTCTAGCGGAAGTTTTAGCAGCATTGATATAGAATTTTAGTACTCATTCTATTTCGATGGTTAGCAGTTATTCAAGACAGTTATGTCATTTTGTGTATATATCATAGAAATAATAATATGTTTGATTACTTATACTAACCACGTGAGCGAATCACATTCACCAACACGATGTAATATTTTCACGTTATCAAAACCTAAGTTATATTGCTTTTCCGAGATTTTCTTTGTGACGGGACTTTTGCAGAAATGTTTAAAGGACTGCAAGGTGTGTAGGCTCCTTTATACATATAATAAGAATTCCTTCAAAATTTCTCAAAAGAAAATAAACTAAAGTAAAAAATGCATTTTTTCTACTAATTTATATAAGTTTACTAGCTGATGAACGCGACTTTGTCCGCGTGGTTTAAGTTTTTTTGATACCCGCGGGAACTGCTTAATTTTCCATGATAAAAAATAGCATAAGCAGGTCGCCAAAAATCACGTTAATTACGTTATGAAACCCTTGAACATTTTGTATGGGAAAATCAAGGGGAAATGTTCTTTCTTTTATATTATTATTTCGTCAATTTTACAATGTTTTAAATCGTTTTTCTGCTATTCGGGACAGAGACAAATACAACAAATCAAAAACCATAAAAATCAGTCCAGCCGTTATAGAGTTAAATAAGTGTTCGAGGAAACCCTGACTTTGTTTTATATATTAAGATTTGTGTTTCATTTAATTTAGCAATACTTAACATCAAAACTTTTATCCGGTTAAAAGCGCTTCCAGCTTAGCAAACTAGTGTAAGAGACCGCAAAACTTAGCGACATAGTTTTTAAACTTGCAACAGTTTCTGGTTCAAATGGAGACGTGCTTCAAGTGCAAAGTTCGATTTAAGAGAGCTCGCATTCCGTAATAAGTCACTAAAGTACACAAACTACCGTTGAAATATAAAGTTCTTCGCTTATAAGATCTGTTTTGTCAGTTCATCTAACAAGAAGATTAGATATATTATACTATATGACACCCGTGACTTCTTCAGCTTGAATTTAGGTTTTTTGAAAATACCGTTGGGACTCTTTAATTTTCCGAGATAAAAGCCTGTGTCCGGATTGGCTATGCACCCGATTTTTTTACCGAATCCATCCAAATTTAAAGGGTTAAATGCTGCTTTTCCATCTTAAATATGCGAGAATTGTGTCTCCACCATTCACCTCAGTGTCAACTTAGTGTCACTATATATAATAATAAACAGATGAATTAATCCTATGGGTGGGTTTTACACATTCCTAATTACATAACTAGACTGTGACCACCTTGCTTAGTTTTGACGATCAAAATAATTAGTCAAATCACGCAGGTAATACAGTTCGAACATCTGAGAGGTATCCGTTAAAAAACCTAAGATAAGAAATCTCGTTCTCTTTGCGATTCATATCTATACTTACATTGCGAGGAATCTGGGGAAACTACAACCATTTTGTGAATAAGGCAAATGTCCCAACCATGAGCCTTGAGAAATACGATGCAGAGATATCCCTCCCTGAATCGCATTTCCTTGCCTAGCACAACACTGATGGAAATACCGCATTCGATTAGGTTTACCATGAAAGCGATCCAGTATAGGTAGCTATTAGGTGCTATTAGCAAGACATCACTGTTCAAGCACCTAGGTTTATCGAATTTCAAATAGGTTGACCACCACATTATTACGTGATTCGTTCTCTAAGCGGACACGCAAGCAATCTCTATATAGAGGTATTTGGGACCCTAATTTACACCCCCTTCCGTAATACCCGGCATCTTGGTTATGAAGGTCCGGTCTTCGCTTCAACTTGTAACCCGCTTAGTCTCTAGGGTATAAAAATGTAAAATATTGTTGAGGAAATTTTATCCTAAAATATTGTGCTCTTTTTGTTGAATATTATATATTTCTTGCTGTTTGTCGTATTTGTAAGTTCTAATTAAAATAAATTATCATCATTACTTCAACCCATTGAAGTTCACTACAAGTAAGAGGTGCGTACCTGTGACTCGTATAGAAGGTTGGGTTTCTTAACCACTTGGCTATCACCATCACCACTTCTCATTTTAATAATTACAGAATTTTAAAAGTAATTCAAATGTGGAACCGACTTAATGTTAGTAGTAAAATAACCTTGATTCAGTGATTTTAGTTCTACTTAGGTACAATAAATCGATATTAAATCGAATAATAACTAATACAATATACAAGGGAAAATGAAAAACTATTAATATACCTACTGCTTGTTTTTATTGCTTAATTATTATGAAATATCTAGTGGAGGCTTTGGCCGTAGCTAATTACCCCTCTACAGATAAAAACGAGCCGCCAACTGCCAAGCGATTAATCGTTCCAGTAAAATGTTGCATTGGGGTGGTTTAAATGTGTGGTCTAAAAAATCTGCCATAGTTATTATACTTTCCAGGCTCACTTTCATCTACGACATCAAATATACCAGACAATACCACAGTGAAGAGCTAACTTGTCATGAAACGAGCAGTAGGTAAGTATTAATTAAAAACTGTAACCCTATGACCTACTGAAAAAAAACCAAATATTACTTTTTTGCATGTTACACCCGCCATATCGATTTCTGTCGTGTAAAATGTACCGGACCGGAGTAACGAATCGATTGACACCTCAGTCATCAAAACCGGCTCAGTAGTTTAGGTGTTATGGTGCAAAGTACATAAATATAAACATACATACATACATACACCTACTGTTAAAATATTCACCCTTATTTTGGCTTTGCCGTAATCGGATGAAAAAATTTCAGTTAGGTACACTCATTATTTTAACACTGTTCTTTATAAAGCATTGACAGTGCAGAAATCCTTCCTCAAGTATTCCATTGCTTTGTGTTGCCCGCTGGACTCGTCGTCGGCAATGCAAATGGAGGGTATCATCGCCTTTCACTGCTTCTATTCAAGTCTTTATTAAAGTCTGAAGTCCTAAGACGGTGATAAAAAATTCAATTAAATAGGTAAGTATTTCGACCGTTCATCCGTCCACATTTTATACGTCGGTATGTAAAGAATTTCTATTTTAGAGAAAGCTGGTATGTGTGGATCTAAACCTTTTTTGTCTTATAATCTGTATCGGCTAGTATGTGTGGATTTGAACCTTTTTTGTCTCATAATCTCTTCTCGGAGATCAGTCGTGATGGATATCTCAAACTTACTTAATTAAATATTTTATAGTTAATAGAAATTATAAGTATGTAGCTGTCTTGTCTTGTAGGTAATGGTGATAGACCGTGCCAAACAGTTGGAACTCACTGGCTCACTCAACCTCGAGACTGTGGAGAACTTTGTATAAATGGGTTCCAACATAACTAACACCGGGTCATGTGAGGTGGAAATTGTTAGGCGGATTGGAATGGCCAAAAGTGCCATGTCACAGCTGCATAAGACTTGGAGGGACAAACAGATATCAATCAACACATCAACACCAAAATACATCTTGTTCGCACGCTTATATTCCCGATATTTATATATGCAGCTGAGACATGGACAATAAAAGCTGCTGACCGACATCGCATTGACGCTTTCGAGATGTGGTGCTGGAGGAGAATGCTTCGGATACCTTGGACAGCGCACAGAACCAACGCATCGATCCTAAAACAGCTGAAAATTACGAGAAGGCTATCAACCACCTGTCTCCAGAGGATCCTCTTGATTATTTCGGCCACATTGCTAGAATAGGGAGGGGCATAATCTTGAAAAGATTGTCATTACTGGCAAAGTGGACGGAAAGAGACCTCGGGGACGTAGCCCGATGCGTTGGTCAGATCAAATCCGCACCGCTCTCGATAGCAAGGTCCACGAAGCCCTGCATGTCGCAGAAAACCGAGCAACATGGCGCGACATCGTTCACCGAAGGATTATTGGTGGAAGGGGTCACGACCCTCAGTAATGGGGAATACGACGCAAGGAGGAGCTGTATTGCCCCGGGTTCGGACTGATGGCTTCGCACTGTTTGTTTTACCCGTTGAGGAGTTCATCGATCTCCAAACTAACTAGTCATCTGAGTGCCCAGTGGGAGATCGCGACAACGTTAATTGCGATTTGTATGAGAGTCAAGCGCTTGACAGCTGGCGTTCGATCAATCATTCATATTCATACTATAATGTTATAAATGCGAAAGTGTGTTTGTTTGTTGGTTTGTTTGTTTATTGGTTTGTCTTTCAATCACGCCGCAACGGAGCAACGGATTGACGTGATTTTTGGCATGGGTATAGTTGAGGACCTGGAGAGTGACATAGGCTACTTTTTATCCCGGAAAACTAAAGAGTTCCCGCGGGAATCAAAAAAACTGAAATCACGCGGACGATGTCGCGGGCATTAGCTAGTTCCATATAAATGGTAGTCAACAATGTCGTGATCGAATACATAAGAAACCTCCCACTCGGCTTGCAGACAGGTAAGCGGTTAATAGGTACGAACTGTTCCGAAGTGTGAGCACCTATGAATTCTTTAAAAATTTAGAATTATGTGTTTTTAAAACAAAAGTACCTAATTACGATTTCCTTAGGTAATCCCACTACTGGATTCGATCCCCGGATCCTCCGAATAGAAGGAATTACGTCTAAACCTCTAGGTTCACAACTTCCAAGATCCGTGTTTAATACCCGGAAACTGTCAGGTCAAAGAAGATTATGATTCTTTGTAAACCTCACAAAGACGAAACGTATTCGGAATAAAAGTCTCGTACTCCACAGACAAAAGGCTTTTCTTTTCATATTAAGAGACACTCCGGCAGCAATACACGGACGCACAGTTTGGAATAACAACGATCTTGAAGATTTACCAATAGCGATGCCGAATATCCTTTGTATTGTGTCCGGTTCTCGGTCCTGCAACAGAATAAATAAAATGGCTTGTATTTCGAAGTTTATTTGAACTCATGCATTTAGGAGATCGGAATTTATGTGAATTCATTCTTAACATAAGGTGCTATCTGCTACCCGCCTCTGCTTTACTCGAGTAGAATTTCGGATAATCCTTCTCTCTGTCTCTGCGTCGTATTTCTCATTACTGACTACTACTGATTACTACTCCTACCATCATGGTAGGAGTTTTCTTGGGATAATAAAGCGGTAGTTTAGAAAATCCTCAGAGGGTGAAAATAATTTTCCAAAAAGCCTGAAAGATTTAATCAAAAGTCCGAAGACCAAATTTTATCTACATAACTTGAAAAATGAGAGACTTCCATACAAATAGTCATTTTTTTGATATTTTTTTTAATTCCACTACAAGTTAGGCCTTGACTGCGATCTCACTGTTAAGTTACAATGCAGTCTTAGTTGGTAGCGGGCTAAACTGTTAGGGGTACGACCTTATCGGTTTCTATACACGGCATCGTATAGGTCGAATCGCAGAAACTACAAGTCAAAAACTCTGATCTGAGCAGACCAAAGTCATTTTACAAAATCAAAAATGCTCACATTGCCCCTGCGAACCGAACTTTAGACCTATCTATTACCATAGCGCTTACTACTGAGCTGTGACGTCACGCGGGGTAACTGCTAATAATCAGCGCCTTGCTTTGTATGCATCTAAGGGCATATAACGCTGAGCAAAACGCTGAGGTGTACACCCTTTCTGGCTGGTGTCACAGACGAAAGCGTTACATTAGTATCTAGTTTTGTCTGTGACACCCATTGATGTAGAATTTTAGTACCATGACACCCCTGGCAAATAAACTGTTTTTCTTTCTTTCTTTCTTTCTTTCTTTCTTTCTTTCTTTCTTTCTTTCTTTCTTTGTTACTGCTCCAGGCAGATCGTCATTGCGTTATTGGTCTGTTCGCGTATATATCGCAGCTTGCGAGTGTGAAGCAGGCTTAATGGTAGAAGTAATTACGATATTCGTACGGATCGATTGCCAGCCGATAAATTACAGTACCAAATTAATTACCAGCTCTGTACCGTTCTCAGAGGACATACGCATCTGTCGTGAATTCATGATGTTTCGCCACTAAATTACATTTATTGGATTGGATTTAGCGATGTGGAATGTGGTTTGTCATTTCGAAATAACTTTCAAAAATATTTTGGTATAAATTGTGTACAGTGGTTGTGTGTTCGTGTAATATAACCAGTTTTAACTTTTTTTGTATAACAATAATAACATTTCAATGACAAATATGGCGTTATTCATCCACTTTTAGCTTTTAAATAATATTAGCGAGGTTCATCTAAGGATTACGTGGTTCATCTGATTTCTTACGCGAGCCAGCTTTTAAGAAATTGTTTATTGACCTCTCGTATAATCCTATATTGTAGTTTTGAGTGAACAAAGCAGGTGAAAGCTGGTTCCATAATTTAAAGAGACGTGACGAAAACGATCTTGTATAACGAGAGAAATCACGGTGATAAAAACCGATTGTCTAAGCAAATCGTAATTATTTGACAGCATGTGTTACTCGAACTGTTTAAAGAGTTCATACATGCTTTAGGACGTGTAAGTATGTATCTGTGAACTCCTTAAACAGGTAGAATTAATACGCTTGACAAACGATTACGATTACGATTTCCTTACACAATCGGGAGGCAGCAATTTAACAATACAACGGTAATCATTTTGAAGACCTCCGTGGCGCAGTGTGTAGCGCTGTTGCCTTAACGTGCGGAGGCCCCGGGGTCGACCCCCGGTAGGGTCAATTTAGGAATTTATAATTTCTGCATTTTCCCTGGTCCGGCCTGGTGGGAGGCTTCGGCCGTGGCTAGTTACCACCCTACCGGCAAAGACGTGCCGCCAAGCGATTTAGCGTTCCAGTACGATGCCGTGTAGAAACCGAAGGGGTGTGGGTTTAATATAACTGCCATGCCTCTAACAGGTTAGCCCGTTACCATCTTAGACTGCATCATCACTTACCATCAGGTGCGATCGCAGTCAAGGGCTAGCTAGCTTGTAGTGGATAAAAAAAGAAAAAAATCAATACAAATAAAATCTCCAACTATATTTATATCCTACCAAGTAGGTATCACCTAAAACGAGACAACATTTTTATCTCAAATGTAATTTAACATTCCTTCAAGCCACGGTCCGATTATATAGATATCGCCGTACCTACACGCGTCCCCGTCTCCCCATATAATTCCTTCCCCAAGGATCCCTGCATTGCTGACGGAGGGGAACGGGAAAATAAAAAATTGCGCGATTGCCAACAGCTGAGCCGGGCGCTGCATGTGCACTCCTTGCAATTTGATAAATTATTCCAATTTTATGCTGATCAGAGTCAGGAAAATGAGGGCTGTTTATAGAGAAATGCCAACTACTCGTATCAAACGTCTTCTATTTGAATTTCCTTTTATTTATTTTTATACAAGGGTCGTCTTGTAAATCCTTTCTTGGTATATGGACGTAGTAATATTATTTAGTTTTCTGTAGCATACGGGTCTACACTCTACATGACAGAGAAAACATACATGCAAAATATTTAATTTCTAGCCCGAGTGTCATAGTGTCATAGGGAGCTTTTATTTGAATAAGTATAGATTGCTTTCGATCTGACTTGATGGTAAGTGATGATGCGGTCCAAAATGGTAGCGGGCTAGCTTGGCATGGGCACCAGAATACAATTATCACTATTACTTGGTATGGGTATGGTAGTTCTTTCAAACACCTACTCGTATCTACTCACGGTTTCTAAACGCAGCATCGTATTGGAACAATAATTGGCTGGCCGCATGGCCGGGAGGTCGTCAAAACAAAAAAAGGGGTTACTTTTTGGATTTTACCCACAAATCATTATAACATGATATAACATGATATTTATAGTTATAAATTCATGCAAGTACCTACACAATACGTGATATTTAAGCAACTGTACGGCAAAATACCGCACAATATATTGTTATTGTCTTCCAAGTTATTGCATTTTCCATGATGCATTACTCAATATGTATTTAAACAAAGCACGCCCACGTTAACATCGCGAAGAACGTTTACTGCATCATAACCTATTTACTTTTACGGTGAATGAATCTTGCACGTGCGTAAAGTAATATTATTAAGTGTTGTAAATTTACTATAATAATTAGGTTACAATGTATTTTAAGAAGAAATAATCAGATTATATTATACCTAAATGCATGCCAGTCTGCCTAATACGCTTTCCGTCGTCTGTTCAACCGATTTAGATGAAATTCATTGGTAGGTCAAAATGTGGATTGACCGACTTCACACATCTTTTAACTTCGAAAAGTCAAAGATGCGTTCCGGGAATCGAATCGTCGAAAGACAAGGGTGCGTTTGGAACCCTCGTAGCTTTAGTTAGTAGCGTACTAATATTATAAATGCGAAAGTGTGTTTGTTTGTTGGTCTAGTGGTTTGTCCTTCAATCATGCCGTAACTGAACAACGGATCGACGTGATTTTTGGCATGGCTACAGTTGAGATCTCAGAGTGACACAGGCTACTTTTTATCCCAGAAAATTAAGGAGTTCCCACGGGAATCAATAAAACTTAAACCACGCGGACAAATTCGCGGGCATCAGCTAGTGTTTTATAAGTAATTGGACGTCAATAAGTGTACAGTGTACCTAATTTATATAAATAAATAAATATTGATTGATTGATTGAACGGGGGATCGGGCGTCTAAAACATTAGGTAATCACCTCTTTAGGTATCCATACTAATATTATAAATGCGAAAGTCAGTTTGTTTGTTGGTTTGTTGGTTTGTTGGTTTGTCCTTCAATCACGCTTCAACGGCGCAACGGATCGACGTGATTTTTTGCATGGGTATATTTGAGGACCTGGAGAGTGACATAGGCTACTTTTTATCCCGGAAAAACAAACAGTTCCTGTGGAATAGGATGCTCTTTTTCTCGCATTTTTCTTCAATTAGGCGGCAACGGCACACCGGATAGAAGTGATTTTTTACATGGGTATAATTGAAGAACTGGAGAGTGACATAGGCTACTTTTTATCCCGGAAAAACAAACAGTTCCTGTGGAATAGGATGCTCTTTTTCTCGCATTTTTCTTCAATTAGGCGGCAACGGCACACCGGATAGAAGTGATTTTTTACATGGGTATAATTGAGGAACTGGAGTGACATAGGCTACTTTTTATCCCGGAAAAACTAACAGCTCCTGTGGGATAGTATGCTCTTATTCTCGCATTTGTTCATCAATTAGGCGGCAACGGCACACCGGATCGACGTGATTTTTTACATGGGTATAATTGAGGAACTCGAGAGTGAAACTGGCTACTTTTTATCCCGGAAAAACTAACAGCTCCTGTGGGATAGTATGCTCTTTTTCTCGCATTTTTTCTTCAATTAGGCGGCGACGGCACACCGGATCGACATGATTTTTTACATGAGAATAATTGAGGAACTGGAGAGTGACATAGGCTGCTTTTTATCCCTGAAAAATAACAGCTCCTGTGCGATAGTATTCTCTTTTTCTCGCATTTGTTCTTCAATTAGGCGGCAACGGCACACCGGATCGACTTGATTTTTTACATGGGTATAATTGAGGAACTGGAGACTGACATCCATACTTCCATATCCATACTAATATTATAAATGCGAAAGTCAGTTTGTTTGTTGGTTTGTTGGTTTGTCCTTCAATCACGCTTCAACGGCGCAACGGATCGACGTGATTTTTTGCATGGGTATATTTGAGGACCTGGAGAGTGACATAGGCTACTTTTTATCCCGGAAAAACGAACAGTTCCTATGGAATAGGATGTTTTTTTTTTCGCATTTTTCTTCAATTAGGCGGCAACGGCACACCGGATCGACGTGATTATTGACATGGATATAATTGAGAAACTGGAGAGTGGCATAGGCTACTTTTAATCTCGGAAAAATAAACACTTCCTGTGGGATAGGATACTCTTTTTCTGGCATTTTTCTTCAATTAGGCGGCAACGGCACACCGGATCGACGTGATTATTTATATGGGTATAATTAAGGAACTGGAGAGTGACATCGGCTACTTTTTATCCCGGAAAAACTAACAGCTCCTGTGGGATAGTATGCCCTTTTTCTCGCATCTGTTCTACAGTTAGGCGGCAACGGCTCACCGGACCGATGTGATTTTTTACATGGGTATACTTGAGGAACTGGAGGGTAACATAGGCTACTTTTTATCCCGGAAAAACTAACAGCTCCTGTGGGATAGAATGCTCTTTTTCTCGCATTTCTTCTTCAATTAGGCGGCAACGGCGCAACGAATCGACGTCATTTTTTACATGGGTATATATGAAGACGCATAGGTTACATGCTGCTGCAACTATGCGACATCGTTTGTATAATCAGGAATCTGTATAACGTGTAACCTATAGCATTGTGTTTTCTTTCGTAGATATCGTGAATATTTTTTTTCATTTTTCGTGCATGAAAAACCTTGCTCTTGCCTTTCGATGAAATACGTCGATACTAAACGTCTCAGTATTCTTCTCCATGGCATCCTCTTGCATGCTTAATTTAAATACAGTTTTCTAACAAAAACTCATTTATTGTTCCCTTGAGCCACGCGAGCGAAGCCGCGGGTAATAGCTAGTTAAATAATTAACTAGCTATTACCCGCGATCGATCCGTTGCGCCGTTGAAGCGTGATTGAAGGACAAACCAACAAACCAACAAACAAACTGACTTTCGCATTTATAATATTAGTATGGATATGGAAGTATGGATGTCAGTCTCCAGTTCCTCAATTATACCCATGTAAAAAATCAAGTCGATCCGGTGTGCCGTTGCCGCCTAATTGAAGAACAAATGCGAGAAAAAGAGAATACTATCGCACAGGAGCTGTTATTTTTCCGGGATAAAAAGCAGCCTATGTCACTCTCCAGTTCCTCAATTATTCTCATGTAAAAAATCATGTCGATCCGGTGTGCCGTCGCCGCCTAATTGAAGAAAAAATGCGAGAAAAAGAGCATACTATCCCACAGGAGCTGTTAGTTTTTCCGGGATAAAAAGTAGCCAGTTTCACTCTCGAGTTCCTCAATTATACCCATGTAAAAAATCACGTCGATCCGGTGTGCCGTTGCCGCCTAATTGATGAACAAATGCGAGAATAAGAGCATACTATCCCACAGGAGCTGTTAGTTTTTCCGGGATAAAAAGTAGCCTATGTCACTCCAGTTCCTCAATTATACCCATGTAAAAAATCACTTCTATCCGGTGTGCCGTTGCCGCCTAATTGAAGAAAAATGCGAGAAAAAGAGCATCCTATTCCACAGGAACTGTTTGTTTTTCCGGGATAAAAAGTAGCCTATGTCACTCTCCAGTTCTTCAATTATACCCATGTAAAAAATCACTTCTATCCGGTGTGCCGTTGCCGCCTAATTGAAGAAAAATGCGAGAAAAAGAGCATCCTATTCCACAGGAACTGTTTGTTTTTCCGGGATAAAAAGTAGCCTATGTCACTCTCCAGGTCCTCAAATATACCCATGCAAAAAATCACGTCGATCCGTTGCGCCGTTGAAGCGTGATTGAAGGACAAACCAACAAACCAACAAACCAACAAACCAACAAACCAACAAACCAACAAACAAACTGACTTTCGCATTTATAATATTAGTATGGATTTACACCAGCAGAAAGCTCAGAGCAAATACCTAAGAGTAACTCTACTGGGTAAAGTATACTCACTTATTCACTCCTTCGCTTAATCTAGGATTTAGACGTCAAGTAAAAGAAATCGTATTCTAATGAAATTTCTTTAAACGTTCCTAATTAAAATAACGTAGACTTTTATTTGCAAAAGAAAAATAGTGATTAAAATATAATTTAAGGGAGCGGCTGTTAATGCAGAAGGGGCGAAGAGCCGCATATATAAATAACTAGGTAATGCCCGCGACTTCGTCCGCGTGGATTGATGTATTTTGGTTCCCGCGGGAACTAATTTTTCGGGATAAAAAGTAGCCTAAGGGTCATTCCAGACCAGAAAGGTATCTTTCTCTGTGCCAAATTTCATCTAGATCGGCCGTTCTGGCGTGATGTAACAAACATCCATCCATCCGTACATCCATCTTCCATCCATACAAACTATCGCATTTATTATATTAGTATACCTAGATCTAAAATTTATGCGTTTTGGTGTTGGAAGCTACCTCGGCCAACATAAAGCTTGGCTATTCAGTGGGGTAATGCAGCCAGCGTTGGCTGACAATAATAATATGGCCTTATTGCCAGTGGTTTAGATGATAGTTTTAATTTTTAATTTTGTTTTAGGTTTACGCGTTATTTTATTATTATGTAATATACCGTTATACCTACTATTTAGGTACAAGTCCAATAATAATAAATAAATATCATAAATGCTCTAAATAAGGTACGAATATACATGCTGGGATAATTTATGAATACCCTTTCTTCGCATGAGTGGGCTTATAGAATGATGTTTGTGTATTATTTAAGTAAATATTTTCGTGGAAATCTGAATATTGGTGAAACCCATATTGAAATCCACTGAAAAAATTTGATATTATAAAAGCGAGAACTCACAATGTACAATAAATATTTCTGGCAGACAAATAGCCCGTGTAATTCACTTTAATATGGAGCTGCACACACTGACGTGAATGGACGAAAACAGACTTTGCAGAGAGATAAAAGTCGCGTCCGTCCACCGAGGAGACGAATCGAATCGCAAAATTTCCCCGACTATGCATTTACTAAGAAAATGCGTCGATTAAAGCACCTTAGATTCTTTCCTAATCTGTATGAAAGAAATCACTTAATAAATAGGAATTAAAAAGTTGAAATCAAGCAGACGAACTTTATAGTAACGGCGAGTTTTCCTGGTAAAATAAATTTCATCTTCGGGGATGCAGAACTAACAGCTAAGTGAGTAGAACTTCCAAGAAGGAAGTCTAGTCAAGAAAAACTAATTTCTTAAAGAACAGTTTAATACACCTACGTCGAATAAAGAACAGTTTTTGAATAACCTAATTTAAGTTTAAAATAAACTTGAAAAGCCGGCATTTCTTTAAAATTAAACGTCTATGCGTTGCGTAAAATTATAAATCATTTTATTAAGTAATATACGAGAACCAAAGTACGATCTAGGGTAATTTACCTACGTACACAACGCAATGAAAAGATAGAACTGTCTCTATGATATCTATAGAAGCAGATAAATTAGTATCTATGTATCACGTATATACGATGTTACTGTTATAGAGTGGTAGTTCAAGAGATATTTTATATATTTTATTATTATTTTATATTTTTAAGTAACAAAAAGTATCTAGTGTTTTTATACACGTTGAACATACCTATAATTTTCGCGTAACGATTTTGGTAAGACTATGAGATTCCAAAATAAGTAATAATACAATTAACAGTGAGTAAGTGTTTAAGTAATATTTAAATCGCGAAGCCAGTAAAATACGAAGACATTTAATTGAATTTTTCATTCCGTCTAAGAAGTTCAGGCTTTATTAAAGCCCTGAATAGGAGCTGTGAGAGGCAATCGTCCCCTCTATTTGCATTGCCGCGTCGGGCCGGGCCAGCTCCACAAAGCACTGGAATCCTCGTGGAAGGAATTCAATGCAGTCCAAGCTCTGAAAGGACTTAAGATAGACATGCTTAGCTTCTTAAAATTTTATATCTGGTTAGGGTAATGTTATCCGACCTTTAATCGTATCGTATCGGTGGTCCCGGGTTCGATCCCCGGCAGTGGGAATTTATAATTTCAGATTTTTCCCTGGTTTGGCCTGGTGCGAGGCTTCGGCCGTGGCTAGTTACCACCCTACCGGCAAAGACGTCTGGTCAAGCGATTTAGCGTTCCGGTACGATGCCGAGTAGAAAAATAAGGATATGGATTTAATATAACTGCCATGTCCCTAACAGGTTAGCCCGCTACTTAGACTGCATCATAACTTACCATCAGGTGAGATCGTAGTCAAGGACTAACTTGTAGTGTAAATCACACTTTTTTGAAAATTTCGTGGGAACTCTTTGATTTTCGGGATGAAGCTTACCTCAGTATCAAATTTTATCGAAATCGAACCGTTTGACAGACGGTGTAAGCGTATCAGACAAACAGACAGGCACACTTTGGCATTTATGATATTAGTATGGATTCAGTTTACAAATAGAGCTCACTGAAAATCCCTTGTGCTCATTTGCCAACTCTACACGTTTGTGAACATGTAAACTTACACCAGGGGTAGAGACAATTCCATTATTTTATGTAATGGTCTGTGTGAGATAGCTTACGCAAAGCTTAGCTAGCAACATTTCGCTGACAATAGAAATCTAATCCAACATGACGACGGTATGTATTGATTTGCCATTTTTCACTTTCACATTACCAACTGTCAGTTCCATTGTAGACCTTTGTCAGTGTCAGTAAAATTGTACAAGAAATCATATAGTAAGCCACTGTAAGGTTTTCCTTTCAAAATGTATCGCCATTACTTTCTTGCTTTCTATAGCTTGATTGGTAACACAAACGAGTAAAGACCCGTCGTCGACTTGTTTCCATACGAAAAACATAACGATTAATACAGAAAAACGAAAATCGTTACTTTAGTCTTATAAATCTGCCATAATGTCACTTTGCTGTACCCAGACTCAATCGGCCAAATAATAAAATGTCTTAATCTTTAAGAGTGTAATTTGATTTAATGTTTATGCGAGTGTAAGTTATGCCCTTAATTTATTTGTGTCAGCATAAGGCAAGTCAATTGACTCAAGTCCGTGAACCGATTTGAATTCGGAAACGAAATTGATTTTTCCGTGCTCAGTAGAGCAAGCATAGCTGTCCCGATAATTAGGTCACTGACATCAAATAATAATCCTTAGCCTAATAACTAGCCTAGCTTATCCAGCTTGCGTTACCGATTACACAGCAGTCACTCCAATTTAAGTTCGTGTATATAGAAACCGAACTCAGCCAAGAACAGGTTTCCAAGTATCAGTCTTAACTTTTTAAGCATAGATTGACCGATTCTTAAGAAAGCGCCCTAAAATTTAAAGTCTATCAAAGTCACTCGAATTAAAAATTCAAAACATGCAAGGACTATATTTTTCTTGAATGATCGGAGCCTAGTGCCTACAAGACTCGCAAAACTTTTTCGTGAATCGCCACTAACTTTGGTATAAATTGACAAGCTACTAAGTACCCGAGTAACTGACAAGCGAAATAATTAATAGGCGGTTATCCAGCGGCTAACAACATAAATCAACACAATGAGGTCTCCGAGGAGCCGCGTCAAACGTTATCAGTCACTCACCCCCACACACCCTCAAAAGTCAGTACCCCTAGTACAAGTTCAAACGAAATTCAGTAATATTTTTCTCACATCTGCCGTTAGCGAAAATAAGTTTTGTAAAACAAAACATATTATGTCATGCAAGGGCCACTTTTAAATACTCTTTATTAGGTGTATTTTATTGCGACTGTCATGATAACCATTGGATCAATAATGAAACGTGCAAACCTGTACTAGGTAATTAGATGGCATCGTCACAAATCAAATCGCACTGCGGGCAAACCCAATTGATCACTTTCGCATTCACAAAAGTTTGACTCGTTTGTTGTGACAAACGAATGGTAATAATTATTATCTATGATAATACTATGGTATTAATAACAATAACGTCTAGATAAATGATATAAATGATACTGATATTTAACTAGTGGTTCGCCCCGAACTAAGACCTCGCGGCGCCATCTATTGACATAAATGTGAAGTTCTGTTAAAAATACTGAAGCTCATTAAAAATTGAATAATTCCGTTTCCTTACAATATTTATCTAATTTTAGTATTTGTTGTTCAAGTACAGGATATAATTGAAATAATTGATCAAGTTTCAGGCTCATCCTTTCAGAAAATTTAGAGTTCTGAGGTCATCTTTGGACGTTAGAAAATCACCACTTTGAAAGCCCCCCATTTCGTCAATTTTGGGGGAAAAATAAAAAAATAATAATTTTTGGACTCTATTCCTAATTATCTTTAAAATGATAATATACCGCAACCCTATGTAACTTTATAAAAAAATATTTTACTTCGCATTCGCTTCTATGAGAGCCCTTCTGAAATAAAGATTTTTATTATTTTTTAAGCCATATTCGGCGGGAGGCCATTGGTTTACATATTATATTTAAAGCTGAAGTAATTGCGTTCAGTAATTCAGAAGTTATAATGCTCTGACGGACGGACGGACAAGTGCCAATTCACCCAAGTAGACTCAGAGACCTTCGCTTCGCTCGGTCAATAATCAGCCTTGCCTGCCTTGCTTGCTAAATGAACGCAGGAAAACGTCAGGAAATTTAATCACTGATTTTTTCATTTCAAAGTCGTAATATCAACATTGAAATTAAAATAATCCCGAAAACAAATTTAGGATACGTAATAAAATTGCCAACATAATATAATCGTCAGTCTACGAAAAGTACATATTTAACTACTAGATACCCGCGACTTCGCCCGCGTGGATTAAGATTTTTTGATTCCCGCGGGAACTCTTTGATTTTCCGGGATAAAAAGTAGCATATGTCCTTCCCCGGGAAACAATTTACCTCTGTAACAAATTTCATCTAAATCGGTTGAACGGATGAGCCGTGAAAGCGTAGCAGACAGACAGACATACAGACAAACACACTTTTGCATTTATAATATTAAGTATGGATTTTCTATTTACAAAATATCTCGCTATCAAGATTTCTTTAGAAAATAGGAAGAAAATATTTCGCGAAAACGTTGAGTTTCGCAGGAACAACAGCGAAAAGATTTTGTTAAGTATAACAAAGAATAAAACTTCCAATGGCCATTAATATAACTGAAACATCTGTTTCGTTTCACATACTCATTGGATCTATCAACGAACACAAATGGGAACAATGCTGGGGATTGTACAAATCCTTTGAATAGTAAGATAATACTGTTAGTATTGTGTGAAAAATATATTATTTATAAAATATCCATAGTAACATAATAAATACAAAAGTGTGTTTGTTTTGTTTGTTTAGTTGAGGACTTGGAAAGTGTCCAGTTGGAAAGTGGTAGACGTAGTACAGCGTTACAGAGAGTCCACACGGCGCGTTGCGTCCACGTAGCGCTGTCGCTGCATCGTTTTATAATCATAGTGTACACATGGTGCGCTGCGTCGACGCAACGCACTCACGACTGAACTGCAGCCCCCGAGACGAAGCGGGCGGGGGTGTACTCATTGCGACGCCGCGCTGGTGTAGTATCGCTGCGCCTGTGTGGCCGGATGCGTCAAAATATATGCGTTGCGTCGACGCAACGCAACGCAACGCAACGCGCCCTATGGACTATCTGTAAGTAGGTAGACGGTAGCTTTTTATGAACTTATTTTACATTTTACATACCTACCAGTTTTCCACTCCTCTTTCCACTCCACTTCTGTGATCGCACCTTTAGGAGAATAATAATACTGGGATGGTACCAGGTCGATGAATAGTGTACCGATTAGGTATATGGGTGTATGGGTTAAATATAACTGCCATGCCTCTAATAGGTTAGCCCGCTACCATATTCTTAGATCGCATATCCCTTACCATCAGGTGAGATCGCAGTCAAGGGCTAACTTGTAGTGGATAAAAAAAAACGTATATTTTATAATTGGTCGGCCTATTAGATTTCTCCGGTCGACACAATTCAGAAAACAATTCACGTCGAAGGAATAAAATTTGACCGGCTGAATATTAACGCAAGCGGATACATTGAGTAAGGCAATGGAACAGCGTCAAGTTTGTAAATTAGGCTTTAAAAATTATCTCCACATTATTACGACATACCTGAAATAAGTTGTAAATCACGTACACGTATGCGATGTTATGTCAAAGGCATACAAAATTTACCGCACAGTTATTTTCAATTTTGCACTAGTGCGGTATTAATATTGTAACGACTGCCCTCGCCATTTAGAATATCATCTGTTTCGAAGCTGTTATCTTAGTCGAGTACAAGAAAGTACTTAGTATAATCGACTGTATGTAAATTGAGCCAAAATGGCGGCCGTCTGCGCAGGTCCATTGTACTACAGAGCCGAGCGGAGCATGCGCGGGGAGCGAGAGGTATGGTAACGCGCGGCACCTCATACCGCACTTCGTTTGACTCCCGAAATGTGTTTCTGGCTTATATTTTTTTTTTTTTTTTTTTAATCCACTACAAGTTAGCCCTTGTCTGCGATCTCACCTGATGGTAAGTGATGATGCAGTCTAAGATGGTAGCGGGCTAACCTGTTAGGGGCATGGCAGTTATATTAAACCCACACCCCTTCGGTTTCTACACGGCATCGTACCGGAACGCTAAATTATAATAATAATAATAATAATAATAAAATGTTTTATTTCAGGCCAAGTACCCATATCGTAAATACAAAAAAATACAAAATGCAAAAATATTGTAAACTATAAAACTACAAAATACAAAATTTAAATACTTAAATCCTAAATACGAATACAAAATAAAATAAAATACGAACAATAAGACATTGTTCCATTTGTATGCTTATTTCCGATTCGCACTGCGATGCTGCGTCAACCAATGCCGGAAGATGGCGACATCCAAGTGGTCACACATTGTTCGGAGAATCTCATTATTCGAGTGACGTAATCGCTCCCAAAAAGAAGCGATTCTCGAGCGTAGTACAGCAAAGAAGTCGGGCATTCTTGCCGATGCAAAAATGTTCGACGCACTACAGAATCGCGGTAGTTTCATCAGGATGCGGTAAGCATCATTGTACTGCACCCTGATGGCACCATACGAGCGTCTTGTGTAGTTAAACCACAACTGACACGTATATAGGTTTTGACAAAACGCTCTAAAAAGAGTGTTCTTGACCTGTTCGTTGCAGCGGAAGAATCTACGGGCGATCATGTTGCATTATGTAATATATAATTATTATTATGCGCCGAGTTCAACTTAAACCGCGGCTTTTATACGTTATATGATTTAAAAACTCTTTTCTTATTAACTACATGACATACTAAAACGTAATTCTACGTGAAAAAGGAATCTCACGTGCTTTTGTATTTTCTGTTGTATGGAAAATGCTTATAATGACATTATATTTCTATTTTTTTCTGTTTTTACTCTAAAATGTAGTAAAACTTTGCATGTTTTACTCGCTATTACTGTTTGCGCCTCGAGTGTAATTTTCATCATGTATAATAATATATAAATTTACCAGTATGTTCCTCTTCTAATATTATAACATTACTGCAGTGAAATGCAAATGCATCGTTAAAAATTACATAAAAAACTTGACTGGTGAATTTACAGAAGTCAGTTTTGCTGTATGTTCCATGAGATTGCACTACTACTACTTACTTACTTGTTACTACTCTAGCAACAATATAACAACTCTCTGAGCGGATACAATACGGATGTTAATAACGGAATAAAAATCTCAACCCCTTGAATAAACCGTGCAAAAGGTTCAGAATTGCCTATTAACACGGTGGCAATCTTGGCCACTCTACCTCCAATATTTTTCTTTTATTTCTTTCCACTAACTGTGCGGTTCCACGCTTATTAAATTCAACCACTCAATTGTGCAGTTGGTTATTAATTTTTAAATTTTTAACCCACCTCATGAAAATGCATGACCATTTAACTCAATTTCACCGTCAAGTACTCGAAGACTCGAACTGGCTTGTTCAGGATTCCGTATTGACGTACAATTTTACAAAATCCTCAACAAGTCATCTAGACGTTTATTTGGATCTGGTACTCCGGATATTTTCATTTATGCGCTATAACAGCTATGTAAATACTTCAAATAATAAAAAATACCGATAAAACTTTTAAAAAGTCATTAAATATGAAAACCAAGCTTAAACCGTTTTATTTTAATTTAATTTAATTTATTTAGTACACTTACAATTTACATATATGACAAACACGTTCACATTATTCCTATTTCTTATACGTAAATCTATATATATATAATATAAAAGCGAAAGGTCACTCACATATCATCACGACATCTCAGGAACTATAAAACATACAGATTTGAAATTTGGAAGGTAGGTTCCCTCTATGATGTAGACATCAGCTAGGAAATGGGGGTTGGAAGTTTGTATGAAAGTCCTTGGTTTATGAAGTTAGAGTCATGAAAATTGGCAATCAAGTTAATAGTTATAAATAATAAAAACCTATATAAGCAATTTTACGAAAATCTTCCCCAATAGGGGTGAAATGGGGGTTGGAAGATTGCATGAAGTTTCTAAGTTTTTGAAGTTAGTCTTGAAAATCGGGATTAAGGTTATTAGTTTTAAATAAAAATAACCTGTATAAGCAATTTTCCGAAAATCTACTCCAAAGAGGGTGAAATGCGGGTTGGAAGTTTGTAT
The DNA here is from genome assembly GCA_923060345.2 of Erebia aethiops. Taxonomy (NCBI): domain Eukaryota; kingdom Metazoa; phylum Arthropoda; class Insecta; order Lepidoptera; family Nymphalidae; genus Erebia; species Erebia aethiops. The sequence continues at coordinate 8,046,462 of OV281083.1, read as the reverse complement.
GAAAATTCTATGTTTTTGAAGATAGCGACTAGTAAATCGGGATTTAGGTTATTAGTTTTAAATAATAATAACCTGTATAAGCCATTTTACGAAAACCCACCCCACAAAGGGTGAAATGGGGTTTGAAAATTTTTATGAAAGCCCTATGTTTTTGTAGAAAGAGACATAAAAATTCAGCATTTCGGTTAAAAGTTTTAAATAAATGCATAAGCTATATAAAGCCCCTTTAGATAGACTTTTTGCAGGGGGAAAATTTCATAATCTTATAGGAAATCAGAAATTGAACGCGGACGAAGTCGATTATAAGTGCACAAAACAAAGGTTATAAGTCATATAAACAAAATTTTGACAATTGAGGTATAAAAACTTACATACCTACTATATAGGTATCAAAAACTTACAAGCTTACCTCCTTAATTAGATCATAATTATAATTTAGTAGGAAACAATAAGAAAAAAAATTAATAATAATAATAACAAACAAAATTCTATGATCCATGATCAGTGAGTATTTTCTTAAAAGTAGTATGAGAGTCATGAAATATGTCGATGCCTGGTAATATTTTATTATATTTGCCACAAAACCATTAAAATATTTAAAACGTATCGCAGGCTGTCTTGAAGTCTTTTCAGATATATTTACGGCGTGTGGAAGTGCCCATAGATAAGAGACGTTGGACGTCACTCAATTGATGGCGATGAATTAAAGAAATAAACTCAAATAGCTATCTAATATTGTAAATATTTAAAATAATTAATTCAAATCTAAATTAAAAACTAATCATTAAAAATACCATATACTTATATTGTATTTCATAGTTTTGAACAATTAATTTGAATATTTACATGAATCAACTAGCTATCTAATTAGTGGAAATAGCTTCAAACACAAATGAGTTATACCTACGAACAAATAAGGTGAACCAGCTAATAAACGGTAGATCCAGCGCTCGTATCGCCATAAATCATAACAATGAGGTCTCCGAGGAGACTTCAAACATCGTTATCAGCAATTTCTCACATTCACGTACCTCCTGAATTTACTTCATTATCAGCTACCTATAATTCAAATTCCACCGTATGCTGGCTCGATAATTCGATGTACTTTGAACTGAGGATGTATTCGTTTTCGACTGTTTATTTTTGCCTTTGATGCCTGCGAATTCGTCCGCGTAGATTTAGATTTAGATATAAGTTTCTGGGATTAATCTTATGATGACTTGACTTATTATACAAGGCAAGAGTGAATAGGTATCTTCTAGGCAAGCGCGTTCCAACCTAGACCTCATCATTGCTTTGCACTAAGCATGATTGTCGTCAAGCGCAAGCCTATCACGCAATAAAAAAAAATATTATAAGTTATGAGGGGGTCAAAAGTGGCCCCAAATGGTTCGTGTAATATTACACACGGTGCTGCTGCACGCCAGTTCTTTGAAGTTCTTTCCTTCTTTCTTCAACTTGGCTTAGACACGCTACCGCGTGTCGTGACTATAAGCCGTCAAGAGTCCTTTTTACCTGGACCCAATCTTAGGTTTGTAGAGATTTATGCCTGGTAATATCCGGTGCTTCGTCTCAATCTCCGTCCAATCACCCGTAGGCAAATACCTACTGGTTAGGTATTAATAGTTAGTATTAGTTGGTATTCTATGGGTAGGTCCTACTTATAATAGGTAATAATTATAATTCCAAAAGGTATTTAGACATGGACTGGGTACACCATAACTATTGTTACCCCCAGTTTATAAAGCGAAACAGTTTTAATATACTTGGCTGAAAAATTTACAACGGCGGCCTTATTGCCTAAAATACCTACCAGTCTTAAATGCCAGACTGAAAATATCAAAAGTGGAACTTAACAAGCATAACAATAAAATTAACCATTAATATTTCCCTTCAAAGTTCACGCTGCTGGCTCCGTTAAACATTTTAGTGATTTATTGCTGTTAATTGAAGCAAAAAGTTGGTTAGTTTTTGTTGGTGTACAGTGAGTTCATAAGCATAACCGCATTAGCAACCCATAACCGGCCTTCTGATGAACACGAGTTTTCACGTATTGATAAGGCCATACCGCCATAGCCCGCCAACCCGCATTGGAGCATCGTGGTGGGTCTAAGCTCTTATTCCCTTTCTCCTATGAGACTGGAGGCCTGTGCCCAGCAGTGAGACGCTAATGGGCTGTAGTAGTAGTAGTAGTAGATAAGGTCATAGTCTACTACGCTGATAAGTTCGGATTCAAATGAAACTTGTGGGGAACTCTCAGGCCAGCAGGTTTTCTCGAGGTGATTTCTTTAGCCGTTACAGCAAGTGATATTTAACTGCTTCAAACTCACATAATGTGACTTCGAAAAGTTTGGGGCGCATGCCCTCTAGGCATGGAGGAAAACAAATGTGACTGACTGACGGACTGACTGATATCTCTAAAAATAATAATGAAGGTATGCAGTATAATTATTCTTACACTTGATAGCCATGCCCTGCGTAGCTAGGGCCTACGGAGTGCGTAACGGTGCTACGAGAACATTGGAAGTCCATTTAGGGCGAAAACCACAGATCACGGAAACAAGGGAGATATGCCTATGTATCAAATTGTATTGAAACCTGCTGTCTCCAGTTTATCCCTACCTATCCCTACTACCTGCTACCAATACAAGCAACTAAATAAATACAATAGACAAGAAGTCTCACTCACACACACGCATACCGATAGATCAGTGCATGAGGCACGAACAAATATACACTTTATTGTTTACCTAACAGAGTTCAATTTCAATCACCGTGCATCTTACTCACACAAACGTAAAACGTTGTCGATGTGCTGTGCAAAATTCAAATATGATACAATTAGTGGTTGACTAAAATGGATCTATCGATGCTAAATTTCTTAATATTTGGGTTTTTGACAATGACTACCGATTATGAAAAGTGATATTTTACTTGTGTACCAAAAATAAGATGTAAAAAATCATCTCATATTAGATTATTTTTAACCGACTTTCCGAAAAAAGGACGAGGTTCTTTTTGTGCACATTACAACACTTTTTTCTTCAAGTTTGTTTGGTTGTTTGTTTGTTTGGGTGAATTTTAAGTACACATTAATCGAAAAATTATTTTACAAGACCTTTGCTCGTAAAGTGGCTCTTACTTCCTCGTTATTAAATATACTTTAACCACCCTTGGGCGACGAAAATATCACCCAAACGTCCCAACTAGACACAGAATTTGTACTTTTTTTTTTTGCTGGAAAAATGCATTTACGCATCCCGCACAAGGCGGGTATGTGGGACTCACAGATGGAAGCAGAATACCCACTAAAAAACCAGCAGCACAGTCCGCGTCTATAAAGAGAGGTCTCAGGGTCCCAAGGCTACTGAGACATCACGACGCTGAACCGACCATAGGGTCCTAGACACCTATACTAAGGCGGGAAAAGGCGAGCGAAGCGTCGCCTTCTTCCCCCCTGTCGTCTTCTGCGGATCAGTGGAGCGTTAGGGTCCAGCTCTCGTTCCCGTTCCGCAGCCTCCTTCAGCTCCATAGCATTTTCCACTAGGGTATGGTGCGCTGTGTCCTCTGGAGTACCACACTCATGACAGATGGCTGTTTCCTCCCGTTTCGCAATCTGGTGCAAGTACTTACCGAAACAGCCATGTCCCGTAAGTACAGAATTTGTACCTACTTCACTCAGAAATTACTAGACTATTTTATCCCGGAAATTAAGGAGTTCCCGCGAAATTAAAACAAACTTAATCCAGGCGGACGAAGTCACGGGCATCATCTAGTGGGTATTATTAACTTACAGTCAACACAAAACGCAAGTTCAATGTTGGGATTGACCATTCGAAGAGCCGACGAACCATCTTCAATGGTTGAAAGCACTTTGGCTCAAAGTGATACGAGCATATTGTGCTATTTTTCGTCGGAAACCAGCTTGGACCTCTTCCTGTAGCATTTATCCACTTTTCTTTTCTTTCTGCATCCTTCGGATATCTTAAATATTAATATTAAAGAGTGACATTAAATATATCAATAAATGAGTAATGAGTATCTACGTAAATTGACATTATATTAATTCACCTAGTATATTTTTTATACGTTTCGTCAGCTAAGTAAGTCGAGTACTTACATTAAAAAAAATAGTAATAATTATGACTAAAAATATAGTTATAATGAATTTTACTCACGATAGTTTAAACGTTAAAATAGCAATAATTGTTTACTAAGTTATAATTAAGGTACTATTAATTATTGTATCACAGATCATCGTTTGGTCGCTAAAATATCGACAACTGCATTGTACTCGTACCTGCATCGTCACATCTCTAGTTCACGGCACGCCGACAGCGGCCGAACTACGAAATTTGATCTATCGTGCTAGTGAAAGAATCGGTAAAGAACACTTAACCATTGCGTCGTAAGACTGACCGAATCATTGATAGATTTCTACTAAGCCAGCAATGGTTTTTGTTCATAATGAGATATAGACTTGTCACTCTATTACATTATGATACCACTAAATAATGTTTTATTGATTTTAATGGAAAATTACAACAATTTATTTGTACTTACGTGTGAAATGAGATGCCATCTTTCATGTAATTCACTTTGCAGCTTGAATTTTTACAAACAACCACTGAACAACGCGGCATTTTGTTAAAAACCGAGAGAAGTGAACCAATCTTTGAATGACATGCGACTAAAGACAAAAACGGCCATCAGGCCTATTTTGTGCCTGATGAGTTCGCACGCAACACGCCCCCTTAGCACATCTCCCTTGTTTCCGTGATCTGTGGCGAAAACACATAGGCAGGACAAGACAAAACAAAACTTCCGCGCAAATCATCGGCGTTGTATGAGAAACAAGTTTTATTCTGTCGCACAGGTCTGTGTAGGTCCATATAAATTTCATAGATCAGCCACAGAATTTTTTACGGGGAAAAAACACTAGCGGTAGGTTAAGAAACAAGTCTAGCGGTATCAGTAGCGGTAGCGGTAAGTGTTGGTCTAGCGGTTAGCATAGTCGACCGCGGATCACGAGGTCCTGGGTTCGATTCCCGGTCGGGCATAAAAATTGTTAGGTATTGGGTTTTTCAATTAAGAAATTCTCAGTGCCAGCCCGGAATTGGAAGTTGGCGGTGTTTCAGCCCCGTGCCTCGGAGAGCACGTTAAGCCGTCGGTCTCGGTTATTATCATTAACATGATAATAGTCGTTAAAGCCCGCCAACCCGCATTGGAGCAGCGTGGTGGGTCTAAACTCAAATTTTTTTTTTGATTTTTTTTATCCACTACAAGCTAGCTCTTGACTGCGATCTCACCTGATGGTAAGTGATGATGCAGTCTAAGATGGTAGCGGGCTAACCTGTTAGGGGAATGGCAGTTATATTAAACCCATACCCCTTCGGTTTCTACACGGCAACGTACCGGAACGCTAAATCGCTTGGCGGCACGTCTTTGCCGGTAAGGTGGTAACTAGCCACGGCCAAAGCCTCCCACAAGGCATAATTCCCTCTCTCCTATGAGAGTGGAGGCCTGTGCCCAGCAGTGGGACGTTAATGGCATGTAGTGGTGTGGTGGTGTTTCCGCTCGTAATATACACGTGATGAAAAAGTGGGTATAGTAAGTTTTCACATAATTTTGTATTCGAATTTGGTTCCATAATACGTTACATATTTTCAGATACTAAGAGGGAAGGAACGGATCGGACCTTCATAACCGAGTCACCGAATATTACAGAAGACGGTGTAAATTAGGGGTCCAAATGCCTCTTTATGGAGATTGCCTGCCTGCCCGTTTTAGAGAGTCACGTAATAACATTGTGGTCGTTCTCGAGCTACGAGTATTTGGTGTATCGAATAGCTTTACTGTCTTTCGGTAGCAAAGTTTTATAAAATGTTTTACAAATTTCATAAAAAAATGTTTTAGCCCGACTTTGTTAAAGCCCGATATAACTGTGAATGTCTTGCCGTCACACAAAAATTAGGTTTCCTTTTACAACACTAAGGGTGAAAACAAAATAGACAGCGCAGGACAAAACGTCCGTGAATTGCGTCAGCATTGCATAGGAAACACGTTTCATCCTGTCGCGTTAGCCTGTGCAACTTGATTTAAAAGTGTACGCACGCTAGCGATGTGTTTTTATCTTAAATTGTATTAAAATGTGTGAGTATATGTTAGCCCACCTCCAGTCCGCTGGGCGCTAAGGAAGTAGCCACGAGACGGGGCTGGATGAGAGAGACAGAAGATCCCTTTTAAATAGTGGTCTGTGAATAGTAGCGTTCTCTCGAAAAGGCTTTTGTCCAGTAGTGGACGCAAACAACCTCATTATGAACGAGGTTGCTTTCGAAACTCCTTGCTTATCTTGTATTTCAAGAGTGTTGGGGTTAAGTAAGTGTTAGTTACGTGTTAATTGGATAATCTTGTCCCCTTTAGGTTTATTCGAGTCTTGCATGTTTATTTGAGTCCCATCATTTCGATTAAATTTAGTTTTCTACACCTGTCCTTTTTATATCAACCCTGGAGTAAACTACTGTAGTAACAGAATTATAAAAATTTATTCAATCATTTGGAACAGTCTGGTGCTGGACTAAATCAGGCATTCCCAAAGTGGTCCCAAGGGGTCGATATCGGTTTTCCAGGGGTCAACATAAACGAAAACTAATTTTGGGGGTTGACGAGGTCTAAAAATCGACCTATTTTAATGTTTTTGTTCAAAAAATAATTACCTACTTAAATATTTTAACGTAACTTGCATTAATAATTATTAATTACACTTGATATTTACTGAATTTTATATCTATTTATTTTGATGAGAAAATTTTGTCAAGATTATTATAGTTACTTAACCAACCGCAAAGTTTTTAAATGGGTAAGTATTTTGTTTCAATAGAGTTAAGATTTTTAAAGTAATTTGGCTATCAGTTCATTATGGAAAAGGGGTCTCTTGCCCAAAATCGTTTGGGAATCCCTGGTCTAAATCATCAAAAACAAACGTAAGTTTCACAATAACAATCCTGAAAGCTTCATATAAATGCGCAAAATAAATAGTACTCACCTAACACATTTTACAAAAACATGTATTGTATTACCTATTCTGTTACGAGTACACAGAAAGCTTATAATAATAGAAAGATTTCTACAAAAGATATACAAACCCCCACGATTAATACTTCAGTACATAACCGAGACACCTGTTCCGTTTCACACATTCATTAGATGAGCTATCAGGGAACAAAAATAGATACAATGGAAAAATACTTGAAAGCATTCGATTGTAGACTGCGAACACAAGCACACCATGTATTATTTACTAGATGATTCACGCTACTTCGTCTGCGTGGAATAAGATTTTTCATTCCCGGGGAACTCCTTAATTTTCCGAGATACAAATTCTGACCTTTCCCCGGCATGTAACCTATCTCTATACAAAATTCCATCAAAATCGGTTGAAAAGATGGTCCGCTACTGCGTAGCCGACATGCAGACAGACAGACAGATATACAGATAGACAGACAGATAGACACACTTTCGCATTTATAATATTAGTAGGTATAGAAAGAAGAAATAAAAATCATTTATTTTCCAGTTTGCCACACATTTGTTTACCTCAAGGGTATGCTACCCCGGCGCCTCCATCACCACCACCAACAGCGCTAAACTGCCTAGGTGACAGAAGCGCCGGGATAACAAGTCATGTGTGGCTTAACCCGAGAAAAGGCTCCAGCTCAGCAGAATGCTGTATGATTTGAATATGCACAAGTGCAATATAAAGACCATACAGCGCTGATTTTCAGCTGGGACCTTGTTGCAGGCGACGCCACGGACCCATAATAAAAATAAAAACTACTAAATCACTTAAATAGCTTAATCGGTCTATTGCACTTATACTACCACATATATCATATTATTGAAATACATATAAATTTTAATCGAATATAAGAAGTATGGATTCTACAATAAGATGCGCACGACTTCGTCCGCGTAGATTTAGATTCTTAAACTTCTTCCTTCTTCGGGGTAAAAAATGACCTATGTACCTTATATAGCACTCTCCAGGTCCTCAACTATACCCTTCCAAATAATCACGTCCATCTGTTGCTCTGTTGCAGCGTGAGCGTCAAGGACAAACCATCTCCTAATTGACTTCACCACACCGGCTACGTTCGAATTAATCTAATTGTCTTGGTAATTGCTCCTGTCGAGCAACAATGGAAAGAAAACATTTCGCCGCCCGAGAGCGGTCCGGCTCTTATTACAGCCCTTGCCAACACTCGACTCCCTATTCTTGTTCCGTGATATTATTTTTTCATTTTCACCGGACGTATTTTAACTAGAAATATTTATACTAGTTTCTGGCAATCGATTTCTTTTACATAACAAAGATGTTTTATACCTCAGTAAGACGTATCCTATTCGATTCTGCGACGATTTCTAATGGTGTTTTTCCATTTTATTGACAAAAAATAATCTGCTCATTTTGGCGCCCCTTGCGCCAGGGTGAGCGCTATATAGGGTCTCGTAAGAGGGAATCCCCAGGTTCGATTCCCAGCTAGCCAGCTAATTAAATTTATAATTATTCAAAACATATCTTTGTTCTGGCGAAACATTCCTCGTTTCGATGTAAAAATCACATCGATCCGTTGCTCCATAGCGGCGTGATTAAGGATAAAGCAACAAATAAAAACTTTAATCAAACACTTTTGCATTTATAATATTAGTAAGAATAGTGATTACTTTGCTACAACTCATAATTCAGTAGGCACAACCGCAAAAGTCACCTACAAATGAATCTAATTATTCTGGCAATTGTCCGTTCCGGGCCACAATAAAAAGAAAAACAATGTCGTTTTCCGGCCGCGCATTATCCGCTCCTTATTACAACCCTTGCCGACACTTAGCTCGCTGTTCTCATTTCCCGCGAGTTATTGTTACGTCCACGCCCACTTTATTGTAAAAAATAATTTTAATAAAAAGTTTCAATGCTGCACGGTAAGAAATTAGAAACGAGCTTTGTTTTATTTTTAAACTGTTTTGATTTGAACAGCTGTTCTATCTTACTAAAGAACTCGGAATCAAGATAGATTTTCACAGAAATGTACTAGATGTCCGGCGTATGATTGTGTGGAGTTTTCCTGCTATAATTATACAAGATCTCGACTTAACACGTAAGTACTACTTAAAGAAGGAGGATTGTGATGCTATAATAATGTGTTATGATAACTTCTTTACATTGGCAACAATAACCTTAGAATGACGTTGAAAAAAAATAATAGTCTAGGCTTATGGTCCACAGACGAAGTAAATTGGCGCGGAGGCACGGTAATGACGGCTTATTTTATGTATCAGCTTATACTCAGCTTATTTACTTTGACATCCATTTTTCCATACCAATATTATAAATGCGAAAGTGTGTTTGTCTGTCTACCTCAATGCCTGTGTGTCTGCTACGCTTTCCCGGTCCGACTTTTCGATTGGTTTTCACGATATTCGGGGGGGAACGACAAAAACTTTATGACTTTTATGATTTTTTATTTATTTATTTTGTACTAAACTTAATAACTAAACATAAAAATTTAAATGACATGTGCAAGGACAATTTATCTCTTGAAGAGATTTCTTCCAGCAGCCCTAGAATGTGAGAATGGTAAAATATAGATAAAGCTGAGTAGGTACTTATAAACTAGATAATATAATAATATACAAGCTTATCATATAAAGAAGAAAGATTGTGCTGCTTCAGTCTCGATTTTAGTTGGTTCGTTGTACTTACACATTTAATCGTGGCTATTTTGTTGGCATTTTTTAAACGCAATATATATTATTTCTATATATAAGAACAGGTATAGAGTTAAATCGAATGATGAATTTATATTGACCTTTGCGAGCGTAATCTCGTAGGTGTCACATTTTATGAGTTTACTTTATCTCGAATGTGAGAGTAATTATACAACTGAAACTAAATAAACTAATTAGGACAAAGGTTAGCCAGCCCGTTTGAATTATATGAGCGAGTTGCTTCGTTGATGATGTTACTTTGATAGTGAACTTGTTGTGGGCGCCCTTGGGATGAGATAGTATGTTTTGTATGAAATATATTCCTGGCATGTTATGTTTAACATTATGTTGCAGTAGGTACTTGCTTTTGCCTGGGGCTTAATGGTGTGGTTTTCCTTACTCTACGAGAATATTATCAAGAAGCTACAGAAATAAGATTATTTGATAAGATAGAAAATATTATAATTCGATATTATATTTCAGATCGTAGTAGATGTTGCTTGTATTGTCTAAAAATTCTTAAGGGGAGACTTTTACTATGGCTAGTTACCTCCATATTATACCATACCATACCATGCCACGAGGTGATTGAGTGTTTCGGTTAGAAACATCATCATCGTCATTTCAACGATGAGTTTATCTGCTCACCACAGAGCACAAGTTTCCTATCAGAACAGAATGCTGGCCAATTTTAAATAGGCAGACTTCACACACCATTGACTTCATGGAGAACTCTCAGGCATGATGTTTTCCTTCACTGTTATAGCAAGTGATACTGCATTCCAAAAAGGCTCATCGAGACAGCTCCGAAAAAGTAGAGGTGCGATCCGGGGATTCAACCCACGTCCTCCGACACCGGTTAGTGGTGTGAGTTTGATGAAAACTGCTATACTTCTTCCAGTTTAACCTATTTCCATCAAATAGTTCATCGTTAGTTACCGTCGTTGAAGAGCGTGGTTAGAGAGTAGACCGATGTTAAAATAATAAGCGTACAGCTATTATTTTCGTAAAATAAATAACAATAAACTCAAAACTCAAATTCAAAGTATATTTATACCAAAATGGGTACCTACAAAGTACACCGTCACATCGTCACGCTTTGAGAAGAGTCCTCAACAAAATCAGCCGAGTTTTTTTTATTATCACCATCTTAAAAATATCGTTGATTTATAATTATAACAATTTACATAATTAGCCGCTGGCACAATTCACACCTATGGTTTTTTATCGTTTAAATAATCCATTAAAATGTAATAGGATTTTTCAATTAGTTTTCGTTTTACAAAACCTTTGAACTTTTTGAGAGACATCTCCAATATGTCTTCTGGGATTTTATTATAAAAACGTACATACTGTTACCGAAAAATGAATTACTTACTAATTTTGCAAAGTCTAGAAGCGGGTACTACAATAGTGTCGTAATATAATGTGAACCGACTTCGTAATTTTCCAATTTACCGGTACACACAGCGGCAGCGGAAAATTCCGGAGCGACGTGATTTGTGCTCGGAAGGCGGTATAAGTGGATTGACGAGTAAATGTCCTGTGCTTACGACATTATCGAAATTTTATGGTTATTTCTTATTTCCTCACGTTCACCTACCAACTTTTGTAAGATTAGTTTAATCTACCCTGGCTCTAGTTGAGTAGAACATGAGTAGAACCCATATTAATATTATAACTCCGTTGAGTTTGCTGTGGGCTGTTCTCAGACCAGGGCGCGTTTGGAACCCTCGAAGCTTCAGTTTTAAGACACCATAATTCATTATCATCATAACGTCATCATCTTAGGTCTTACGTTATTTAATGACGTTCAAAAAGTGTACCAAAGAATCCATTTTAATATTATAATAAATGCGAAACTCGAAAGTGTCTGTTCGCGGCCCATGTTTTCAGCCGATTTTGATGAAATTAGATATGGAGCCTGTACTATTATAAATTCCGTGACAGAGGAAGGACGTAGGCTATATTTTTATTTTGAAATACTTCATTTTACATATTTTATGATACAAATTACAAAATTTTAATGCCTATATAATTCATATATTCTAGTAGGTAAACTATATTCTGATTCTGAATGCTAAAGTGCGTTTGTCTGCTATGCTTTGACGACCCATCTGTTTAATCTATTTAGACGAAATTTGATACAGAAATAGGTTTTATCCCGGGGTAGGACATATTTTTATCCCAGATACTAAAAGAGTCTCCGCGGGATATAAAACTTTACGTAATTGAAGTCGCAGGCGTCATCTAGTTGCCCAATATGTTACTTTACGCGGTCTACGCGGTTACTGAGAGCTGATTCTAGGCTCATGATCTGATGTACTGCCGCACAATCATGTTATTATACTCTCAACTAATCATCTCTAAACTCTCTCTTTTAAACTCTTCAAGAGTTTAAAAGAGAGAGTTTAGAGATGATTAAAAGTTCAACGGAAATTTGTCACGTAGTGTAGACCAAAGAAATAAAAAATACGAGAAGAGTGCTTACGCTTCGTTAGTGAAGGACATAATTTTCGTGAAAGTGATTAAACTTCATACTATCCGGACGAACCGATGTATGAATGTGGGTCAACCGTGTTCAACATCGGAAAATGTGATAAGTCCTTTCCGATACTTGACATATAGATTCTTGTTAAATCAGATGTGTTTCATATGGAACTTTCAGGAAATACTACTATAAAATATTATCCGTAAGGTTATTTTATTGTTTTACCCATTGCATTGGTAGCAGGTTTATTATTACCTATCCAGCTTTTATTATAAAAATACAGCTTAAATAGGTATGTTATTTTCATAAATAATGTATATTAAATAATAGTATATGAATGATACAACTGTAAAGTTTTATCAAAATCCATTTTCATTCCAGATTTTTCTGAAAGAATAACAAAACCTCCATGCATCCAACCTCACAAACTTTTGCGAATTAAGGGGAATAATTCTTATTCTGGAAAATTTTGGTTTTATGCTTTATATCACATATATCACCAATAAAAGTTGATATTTCTCTTTCTCATAGTAAAATGGAACATAATTATATGTGAGGTACGTATTTCCTTCTAATTAACTACACGATGATGTTAAGTGTTTTCTTTCGGATAATCACGCAATGATTATCCAGATACTTGTGCGAAAGAGATGACTTTACTTTAAGTAGATGGACTTATCCTTAGTTATTTTCCAGTAACTGACTTGGGTCAACATTGCTTTCCCAAAGTAATCGTCCGTTAGAAGTTATTAAAACTGCTAGCTGTTTCTCATTACGTTTACTTTTTCTATAAGAAGGTAAGTACGGGTATGTTATTAGAAGTATAGTCTGAGTGCTAAGAGTTAATTGAGTAGTGATACGAAAGGACACGGTATAACATGGTAGTAATTTAATAATGTTGTAGCTACATTACATAAAAGGGTACACAAGCAACAAGCGGTTTAATCATAGCCAGGAAGTCCTTTATACGGTGCCTTACTACGTACGCTTTAGTAGCGTGGTCCATACTGGTAATTTCATCTATTAAAGCCGTAGCCTAAACTATGGAACAAGTAATTTCCTACATGTAAACACCTGTTTTAATGATCTTTAATTAATCAGTACAAATTTTTGATAAAAAGATTTAGGTAACATTATGACGGTTAAGGAACTAACGTTTTGCCACTGCGAGGCTCTGGGCTGTAGATACCCCTACAGCCCAGAGCCTAGATATATTCAATGTACTCTGTGGCGGTAGATATTTGCGAGGCGCGAGATTCAAGTACACATTATGATGCCAAGCAGTCGCTCGCAATGCTACGGCGACTCCTTCACTGTCAAAGCTGTGATTCTCTGGAATGCGCTACCGCAGGATATCCGCCAGTCTGTATCATTACCAACTTTTAAACGACGTCTTAAAAATTACTATTTATCGCTATAAAAGTATAAAAATAGGTATCTATGTAAAGCTTCTGTAAGTAAGTTTATGATATCATATTTATTATTTGAGTAAGTATATATTATGTTTATTTTATTTTTAGATTCATATTGTCATATAAGTAAAATAGTATGTAATTATAGTATGTACCGTTATGTAAGTTTATTATATTGTAATATTTAGTAGGTTTTTATAATTTTTCTTTTAGTTTACACGTGTGCACTGTGCACCACCCTGTCAACATGCAACCGATCTCCTTTCATAAAGGTTGCCTGGAAGAGATCACTCTTAGTGATAAGGCCGCCTTTACACCGCAACAAGTTGTAAATTATATCATGACTAGTTCTATCTCTGTTTTGTTAATTGTTTGTGTGTAATAAAGTGTTTTTACTTACTTACTTACTTACTTACATTAGTACCTAATGACTTTTTCTAGCCCCGCCAACCCGCATTGGAGCAGCGTGTTGTGTCTAAACTCTTATTCCCTCTCTCTTATGAGAGTGGAGGCCTGTGCCCAGTAGTGGGACGTTATTGGGCTATAGCGGTGGTGGTGGTGGGACTGTAGCGCTGTTGGGCAAGAGCGCGAGGCCCCGGGCGGTTGCCCTGCTTGCCACCCCCTAAAGCCTCCACTGCCGGTCCTATTCCACTTTATGCCAGTCACATCTAAGGTCTTGCAGTTGTTTGTCTATCTAGCACTTGTAATAAGTTTATTTGATAAAAAAACAGCATATTAACCGATCAGTAGTTTTCCAGGAAAATTGTAACAAAAAGTGCACAAACAAACAAAAAAACAAACGCACAACCTCTTAGGGCAAACACATGTACCGTCTCCGTTCCGTCGTGGGTAAAAAAATATGAGTTTGAGTCTAGCTCTTCCAGCAGGGAGTTTTCCTATCGGACTACCAAAATATGCCATAGAACAATCATTTTCTATCCACTTTATGCGACCATGACAGTGGTATTGGGCTAATATCTTTTTTGTCTACAATTATAATATTGGATAAAGTAAGTCAACCAGGGTGTACTTTGCAGAAAAATCCAACCAGAACCTCATTCAACAAGTTACCATTTCAGAAATCTGTACTAAGTTTTAACCCCGAAATCTTGCAAAATTCGAAAACAACGCTTCTCCAAAACACGCTACAGTTTTCATGCACACTTTATTAGCGAAGCCTACGTTTTACGAGCGGACAAGCGACCTAAATAATGAAAAAACCGGTCAAGTGCGATTGAACCACGCGCAGAGTTGGGTTCCGTAATTGCCCGTTACAATATGCGGGCATATTATACTTGGGTCGACTATTACTTGTAAAGTCTACTTAGCTGTGATAGATTTCCTTTTAACGTCGTTATAAATACTACTTCCATATTTTTGTACATATCCAGAAACAACCGGTTAGCTGGCAGATGGGGGAGGGGGGACACTACACTGGACTCGAAAATTGCTTGAAAGCTTAATATTTCGCTAACGGATCCCTTAATCGAAAAAAAGTTACCACTTCCGCACTATTTTTAAACTACCTATCCAAGGATACCGCACACGATGGGATAAAAGACAAGATTTTTTTAATGGTTCGCACTCTGTTATTCTTTGACAAGACGTCAGAGACCTTTTTAATGTGAGTTTTACTATGAATATGTATGCTAATACCCATGGCAAATTACAGCTAATCTAATATTAATAATCTCGAACGGCGGACGGCGGACTGACATGGTGAACATATAGTTCCATGTTGACTGCGGAACCCTAAAAATCGACAAATCTCTACTTTTGTCCACGTTCGATGAAAACATTTTATGAGTTGGTTCAGTCACGCAGTTAATGATGATATAAGGGCTAAACATGCTATATGATTGGGGTAGCAAATAAAGCTTTTCAGTGTAAGTAACTTAGTTAAATAAAATTTATATCTTGATTCATTTATGGTAAGTTAATTGACTGTTAAGATAAGTAATGAATTGAAGATAATTCACAAGATGTTTGTATTGCCTGCTTGGTTGCTTGCTTTTCCTGCATGTTACGAGTAAGTAGCGGGAGGGTGGGCGGTGCATATCGCATGCTGCACGTTGTACTGATAGAGCTGTCTGTTGTCTGTCTGTCTGTTTCTGTTTCTGTTGTCTGTTGTATCTCTCTGTTTTAGCGGATTATAGACTCTCGCAAAATAACGCATGCTTCTATCCAAAAAAGGGTTTTTTAATCATTCTATCTGCTACTACTTATTTTATAGCACCTTTGTGAACTATGTACATATTTTTTTATTTAACAGAATAAAGC
This sequence comes from Erebia aethiops, assembly GCA_923060345.2. Lineage (NCBI taxonomy): Eukaryota > Metazoa > Arthropoda > Insecta > Lepidoptera > Nymphalidae > Erebia > Erebia aethiops. The sequence continues at coordinate 8,030,514 of OV281083.1, read as the reverse complement.
ATTTGTAGTTAAATATAAAATCTTGTGCTTTCAAGTAGTGTTCGTAGAGTTTGTTTATTTCTAGAATGCATTTTGCATTCACTCAATCTTGTTTGCATATTAAACAGTAATGCAAAGAACTGTTAAATATGCAAATAAAGTAAGCCAAGATTTATAGTGGTATAAACTCAACATATTACAGTAACATATTTTATTGTTCCTTTTATTTTCTTTCAACACCAGCTTACCCTGATTTTACAAGGGTGGCTATTGGATTTTTTCAATGGGAAAATCAATCTTCAATGTCCTACTAGGTTGCGTTAACGATAAACATAAACGTTAATATTGACATATCTTTTTACATTGATATGGAGAGCTAAGTTTTTTTCGTAGCTAGAACGGCTGGTAAAAAAAAAATCTTGAAATAATGTAAAATAGTATCTCAAATACTTACTTAGTCGTCAGTTCTCTTTGGTATATGTATAGGTAGGTAAACATCCCGCGGAAGGACATAGACTATTTATCCCAGAAAATTTAGAATTTCCCCCGGGAGTAAAAAAACATATCATAGCTTGTAGGTACTGCTACCTATTCTATGATCATAAGTTATAAGCTATATACCAAGAGCGTAAACGTCGAGGCCAAAGTCTCAAATCAACGATAAAGCAATTAACATTAATAATTGGAATTCCATACATGCAAAGCCGGGGTATGGGCTGATGTTATTTTAGGATTCGTAACAAATCTACAAGGGAAAGCTATTAACTGCTAGGGTACCAATGATTGGTCCAATAAATAAGCAAGACATGGGCGAGTGATGATAAAGGTGATCGCATAGGGTCCACCAGATTGCTTTTACAGTACTTACTGAAAATGGCAGTGACGCCAGAGGCATCGGACTTTACGTATTAATTTTAATTATATTTTATCTACAAGTTCTTGACTGCGATACCACCTGGTGACAATGCTGTCTAAAATGAAAGCGTAAGCTAAAATGGGAGGAAACTGGCAGTTTTTAATTGGTTTCTACGCGGCATCGTACCACGGCACTAACTACGGCACTGCGGTGACTAGAGGTAACCGAAGATTATCTGAAGTAATTCTGCACACATGATCAGTATCTAATGTGTTTTAATGATTTAAGACCCGCTGTGACCCCAATCTATGCATTTGAGTAAAAATATCGACTGTTAAAAATATAATCGTCGTATCATAGTAAGTACTCGTTATTAAATTACATTGTCTTGCATTTTCAGTATTGACATGTGCGTAACGTGCTTGCATCTCTTCTATCTATGCGTTTATGCGTCCTGCAGTTGTAGTATACGGTTTTCTTAAACGATTGGAACATTACTTAAGATGGACGCTTAGCATTACAAATATTAAAGGCGAGGTCAGCCAGAATTTATGAGGGTTTGCTTCCATCTCTTAGAGTAGGTACCCACACTATGAGATACACCAATGACGCTGGGGTTTTACCTACATCGAACTGGTTATTCTACTTCCTAGAAGTGTTTGCTGATCAATTACACCCGCGATGCAACAGAGTAACTAACGGATCGACTTTTACATGTACTTGGTTCTCTCTCTCTGCGTCGTATTCCTCATAACTGAGAGTCGTGACCTCTTTCCATTGAACAAATAATGGTAGGAGTTTTCTTACTTAGTTCAAGACCTGAAAATGACATGGACTTTTTAACACGCGAGATATTAAGAGCTCTCGCGAGATTTTAAAAACCAAAATCCACTTAGAGGCAGTCGCGGACATCATCATGCAAAAAATAATAAAATGAGTCATTTGTTTTGTTGACTATGTTATAAGATCTGCCATTCACTCTGTAATGCCTACAGACATAGAATAAATAACAGTAGGTACTAACGTGTAGGTAGATACTGCCACGGCCTATGGCATCCCCATACCGTCCCCATACTATTGTCGGATACGCCATATATTTTAATAGGTTCACATTTTAGTAGCGGACTGTGGCCCGAATAAAAGACCAATCTCTATAGAGAGTCCTTGTGACAATTTTACGACGGTATGTTTGCAACGCAAACCTTTCAGGCTTTCTGATCCAAGTGCCAGACCCACGTGACTAAATGATAGCCGCGACTTCGTCCGCGTAGATTTAGATTTTCAAAATCCCATGAGAACTCTTAAAACCGAAATGCAAAGTAGCTCACGTCGCTCGCCAGGTCTAAAACTAGATATGGGAACGCTTTTATTTTCCGGGATAAAAAACCTATGTGTTATTCTAGACTATAGTCTATCTCTGTGCCAAATTTTATCCAAATCCGTTCAGCCGATCTGGCGTGATTGAGTTACAAACTTCCATACATCCATCCATCCAACCTTCCATCCAAACTTTCGCATTATAATATTAGTATAGATGTGCGAAGCTTACACTACACAGGCTCTTACACTATTCCGAATTGGTTCAGCTCAGTCTGTAGTCAGAGTGAGGGATTCGTTTTCAAAAACTCGAATTTCCCTCACAAGTTACACAGAAGGAATACACGAGCCAAACATTACCCCATTTATAATCCGTTCCATATAGTTTTACAATGCCCTCTTTCCAACTTTAGGGTACCGTATTTTCAATTAGCAAAACCTGACTCAACGTCGGGAACATAGGGTAAACAAATACCGTTCCCCTATTACTTCCGAAGTTTTAGAAGCAATAATCCACTATCCACTGAAAAGTCCACTACTGATCATAGGCCTTTCCCAGGGATCGCTGATCGATCCACACCCGGTCCTCAGCCGTTTTCATCCAGCCGCTTTCTGCTACGCTCTTTATTACTGTCGGTAAATAATGCTGGAGGTTTCCCCCCACACTGAATATTAAGATAATCAAGCATCTATACTAATATTAATACATCATACGGCGTGGGGACAGTAGTCTCAGGAAGTTAATAGTCACGTGCAACACTGAGGGCAAAAGTACGAGTGGCCGCTCACCAACTAGATGGTTTGACTATCTGAGGGTGTCGAACGCGTCCAAATTCTATAATATAATGAGAATGGGTACCAACAGAACAGCCAATGGAAATAAATAATCCGTTTGAGATTAGGATCTAGCCAGGACCACGATCTTCAGAAGAGAGAGATATATTATAAATGCGAAAGTTTGGATGGATGGACGGACAAATAGATTTTTGTTACTCAATCTCGCCAGAACGGCTGATTGAATCTAGAAGACATTTGGCAAGAGATAGATGGACTTCTTATCCCAGAAAATTAAAGTCCGCGGGAACCAAAAAACCTCAATCAACGGGGACGAAGTCGCGTGCATCAGCCAGTAAAACATAATATCGTCAGTCATCGTGACTATGATAACTCTGTTTCTAACAAAGTTGAAATATCGACAAGTCAAAACATCTATCGTAGTTATGAACCCGAAATCAATTTATAAGCATGTTGTCTTAGGATTTATGTATTGAAATATATTATACCCAGGAAAACTTGTGAGGAAGGAATCATTGGTTCAATAAATTGTACGCAAACATGCAAGAAACATCAACTATTACAAATAGAGGCTTGGCAGGCGAATTCATGAAGGGCGGTTAGGTGAAATTTATAAGGGGTTCCGCTTGGTTTACTTTCATCTATTAGAGTACCCGGGCCAATAGAAAAGGGTACCTATCTTAAAAAAACTCATTTACTTTTAGAACTATTTCATCTATTATGCAGAAATGAAATGAGATTGATAAAAAAGTATTCAAACCAATCCAATCATATCGGCCTGTTTGCGATCACTGCTTGACCTAATATAGGCATATTCGAAAGCACGCCACCAAGTAATCCACTCTTTCTACCTATTGTTTTAGGAAAATAATAAATAATTATTTGTGCTATAATATTACTGTGATGCACTTACATATCTTCTAGGCATCTTCTAGGCAAGCGCTTTCTAACCTAGACCTGATCATTGCTTTGCAATAAGCATGATTGTCGTCAAGCACAAGCCTATCTCGCAATAAAAAATAAATAAACTATAGGAACCTATGGAGCTACGCTATTACATTATCATGCTTGTAAAAAAGAAAAATCTTTTGTCATCCACTTATTAAAGCAACTTCTTTTCACGAGCACGTAGTCAACGAAAATTTTGTAAAAGAAAAGTAAGCGAAAAAGAAAAGAGTTCAGTAATACTTTTAAAATTACAAATTTATGCCTGTTTCTCACCATTTTGCCGCGGTTAAACACACGCAAGGGTACGTTTTACTATCGTTATAAAATTTCGTGTAAGAGGGCTTTATAGAAGGATTTGTGTGGAACTTTCGAGCTCATAAAGAGTCTGTAATAGATACACTGCGGTTATACCGGGTAGTGGTTCCAATTTGGGCGGTGCTTTCACCTATCTTGAGAGGGTTCACAAATAGGCGGTATATCGAAAATCCATTGGTGTAATTTGAGGCGAACCGAAACGATATTGTCGCTAAGCGATTCAATTCCACGCGGCCGTATTGGTTCTACACGAGAATTGGAATTATACTCGTGCCTTGTCCTCTTAGATTAGCTGAAATAAAATGTTTTTTATATTGTAGTAACACTTGTTAGTTACTACCACCAACACTGTCTTTAGAGATTTTTTTTTTTTTTTTTGTGGGTATGTATCACCTAGTACCTACATTTGTTCGTGGGTAGGTACTCGGTTTTCTGAACTCATTCGCTTTTTAGTGTTCTGCCACTCAACACTGTATCATTCAAATATTTAAATATTGAGATAGTTTGTAATTAATATTCAATTATTTAAAATTAAGATGCCTAAAAGAAAGAATAACGACAATGATTTTGAATATTTAAGCAAAAAATTAAGAAAGTTAGAAGAAAAATTACAACAGGCACGTAGACGCGAAGAATCTACTAGCTCGTCATCATCATTAGAACCACTGGACTTGCAAAACGATGCAGGTAAGTTTAAGTATACTTAAAAGTAACCTACAACATCCTCGAATTGCTCATCGGAGCTCTTCACCTTGTTAAAGGTTACCTACACGCTACAGCCTAACGAGAACTTATCGAAGGCTTTATATTATATATGTACATCGAATTACTCAACGGAGTCTTTCACTGTACTTAAAACAAATAAAGTACGATCAATTCACAAGAATTGCATCATAAAACTTTTAATGAAATTTCCATTCATTGGAATTATGATCAAACTACCCGCCAAAGTACGATCAATTCACAGGAATTGTATCATAAAACTTTTAATGTAATTTCCATTCAATGGAATTATAATCAATCTACCCGCTTTCAGGCGAGGAATTCATGATATACTCCAGGCCGCCCAGCCCTTCCGAGGAGGTTGAAGTCGTCTCGTCGGAAATAAGAAATGAGGCACTGGCAGACATACCGCCATCAGAGATACCTACCGAGGTTTCCACCGGAGCTAACAACGTCTTACCGGATGAGATTATTGAGATTTTGGGGGAAGATCCAACACCCGCTTCACAATACGGGCCGGAAATTCGCAAGGAGTTGGCCGACCGAATAAATCACATCACTACGAACGGTCTCGACAAACAAGTACGAAAAGATTTATTCAAAAAACATATGGTTCCTGCCAATAGCGAGCGCGTTGCCGCCCCGTTACTCAACATAGAAATTAAGGCCGCCTTGCCAGAACTCGTACTAAAACGAGATAAAGGCATAGAAGCGCGACAAAAACAGATCGCTTCGGTAATTTCTTGCCTCGCTCGTGTCGTAGACACGCAAATAAACAACAATGGAGATAGCAATTTAACAAAGCAAATAATGGAAGGCGTTCGTATGCTCTGTGATATACAATACTCGGATTCTATGAGAAGGAGATATTTCCTCTCATCGTGCCTCAAAAAAGAGGTGAACGACCATCTTGTTCAAACAAAAATTGATAAATACATCTTTGGTGAAAACGTAGCGGATACCATAAAAACAGCAAAGGCGGTTTCAAGATCAAAAGTTGATATAATAAAGGTTCAAGACAGATCAGCAGTAAGGAAGACAACACAACCTCAACCATCAACTTCAAAAGGTTTAAACTACAAAGCTCCACCGGTGCGCAGGCAGCCGGCACAAACGAGGAGCCGCCCGCCTGTTCCAGCGCGGAAGCCCGATTACTCATCGAGAAGGTCGCGGCAACAGCAGCAGCAGTACAGGAATCCACGTCGCGATTAAACAAGGTAAAATATGCCGGTCGACTTTCCCTGTTTGCCCGAGAGTGGGCATTAATCACAAATGATCAAACGGTTATTTCGTGGATTCGGGGTTATAAGTTAACATTTTCACGTAAAGTTATACAACAAAGTCCTCCCATCGTTCCTGAGTATACTGCTGAAGAAAGGACAGCCTATGACACGGCAGTTAAGGATCTTCTTAACATTGGCGCAATTTCAGAATGTGAACCGTGCGCTGATCAATACTTATCGAGCATATTCCTAATTCCAAAGCCTAACGGTAAAAACCGTTTTATATTAAATTTAAAAAATCTTAATAAACATATTATAAACACACAACATTTTAAATTGGAAGATTTACGCACAGCTATAAAATTAATAACTAGAAATTCATACATGGCTACGCTTGATTTAAAAGATGCTTATTTTTTGTTAAAAATTCATTCCGACTCTAGGAAATACCTTCGATTTTCTTTCAATGGAAAAATATATGAATTTAATGTCCTACCCTTCGGGTTAAATACAGCTCCATACATATTTACAAAAATAATGAAACCTGTTATTAATATTCTTGTTACATTCATTATATGATCTACCGATCAGTAGTATATCGTCAAGATATATATTTGACATGAAGCCAGCTTGACGTAATAGTGTAATCTTTCACCATCCCTCTCTTGCAAGTTCCTTGGGTTTATAATCGATTCTCATAATTTAAAGGTTTGTTTACCTAATGATAAGAGATTAAAGATTCGTGAAAAATTACTAAAAATTAGGAATATGCGCCGATGTAAGATTCAAACATTTGCAAAATTAATAGGTTTACTAGTTTCTGCTTGCACTGCCATAGAGTATGGCTGGATATATACAAAAGCATTTGAAAGATGTAAATATCTTAATTTGCTAAGCCATGGTGATTATAATAGGACAATGTATATCCCAGAGTCTCTTAACGAAGATTTCTCGTGGTGGTTGAAGAACATTGATAGTTCTGTGCGCAAAATTAGAAGTGACGAGTATAAAACAGAGATATACTCTGACGCCTCAACAACGGGATGGGGTGCAGCGTGTGGGTCAGAATCCACAGGCGGACAATGGTCCGAGTGGGAAGCGACCCAAATCTAGAACTACTCGCTGCTTTTCTTGCACTTAAAGTTTTTGCTGCTGACCTTCATCACTGTCAGATTCTGCTACGCATCGACAATACTACCGCCATCAATTAACCGTATGGGCGGCGTCCAATACCCACACTTAACAGGGGTGACCAGGGATATTTGGCAATGGTGTGAATCACGAAACATTTTTATTTACGCATATTACATTCGCTCATCTGAAAATACAATCGCTGACGCTGAATCAAGGCGTACTCACCCAGACATTGAATGGGAACTCAGCGATTCAGCATACACCCGAATAGTCAATGTTTTTGGTGTACCTCAAATCGATCTTTTTGCTACTCGCGTCAATAAAAAGTGCGAAAGATTCGTGTCCTGGCATAGAGACCCCGATGCTTTCGCAATAAATGCTTTTACAATTAGATGGTCCAAATTCTATTTTTATGCATTTCCTCCATTTTCAATAATATTAAAAACTCTTCAGAAAATAATTTCTGACAGAGCAACAGGAATTATAGTCGTACCTAGGTGGCCGACTCAACCTTGGTACCCCCTTTTTCAACAACTTTTAATTTCCGACACGATAATTTTAAATCCACATGAAAATATAAAAATTTCTCCTTTTAGCAAACGCGATATACAATCGCAACTTACCCTGGTTGCCGGGATATTATACGGCGGTCATTATTACGAAGAGACGTCCCACCAGCATCAGTCGATATAATGCTGGCATCCCTGGCGGAAAGTTCCATCAAACAGTATGACGTTTGCTTGAAAAAGTGGTATAAACATTGTATTCAGTATTCTATAGACGTATTTGAAGCAGCAGTTCCAGATGTATTAAATTTCCTAACATTACTTTTCAATGGTGGAGCCCAATATGGATCCTTAAATAGCCATAGAGCTGCATTATCCTTAGTACTGGGCTCAAATATATCTAAAGACGACAGAATTATAAGATTCTTTAAGGGGATCTTTAGACTAAGACCCCCTCTTCCCAGATATGACATTACGTGGGATACCGCTTGTGTTTTGGATCATTTGGCTAATTATTATCCTAATGAAGGTTTATCCTTAGAAAAACTGTCAATGAAATGTGTTACCTTGTTAGCTCTAGTAACAACACATAGAATTCAAACATTATCGAAAATTCTAGTACATAATGTAGAAGTTTTGCCTTCACAAATAATCATAAAAATTCCTGAATTGATCAAAACATCTAGACCTGGCTCAAATCAACCCGTTCTCATAATACCTTTCTTTCCTGAGAAACCAGCTGTATGTCCAGCACAGACACTTAAGGTTTATTTAAGTGTAACTAGTGCAACACGTACCCAAAACTATTTATTTATTAGTTACAAGAAACCTTTTAAACCAGTTTCAACCCAAACATTAAGTCGCTGGGTTAAAAACACGCTAAAAAATAGCGGCATAGATGTCTCCATATTTTCTGCTCACAGCACCAGACATGCAGCAACTTCAAAAGCCTATAGTTCAGGTATCAGTATAGACCTTATTCGCAAAACTGCTGGCTGGAGTCATGGCTCTAATACCTTTTGGAAATATTATAATAAAAATATTTGTAATCGGGGTAATACTTCTATAGCCAGAGCAATTATAGAATAAGTAATAATTAAGTTGTGTACCTATTAAATTAATGTACCTACCTAATCCTAATTATGTTTGAAGAATCGAAGTAAAACTAAATCTGAAACTATTGATTAAACAAATTCACCTTTGTATTCTGATTTGTGAGGGTTATCTACTCAAAATGTAAAATTGATTATAAAATAATAATTAATAAGTTTATATAATATTATGTTATATTTTGTTTTTATATTAATAATTAAAGTTTAGAATGTAATGTGAACAAAACTTGATTAGTTTATTTTGTAACTCCGGAAAATTGTCTTGTGTAGGCAAGACATTATGGCCTGGTATTTTCGGAACTAGCTCTAAAAGTCTACAATATAAAAAACATTTTATTTCAGCTAATCTAAGAGGACAAGGCACGAGTATAATTGATGATTAAATGAGCTTACCTGTAAGTGAAATTCAATCATAATTATACGAAGTGCCTTGTCCGAAGAGATTAGCTCCCTCCCACCCTGGAAAAACCCTAATGTTGTTCCGAAAATACGCTTTTACTCTAAAATAAATGAGTTCAGAAAACCGAGTACCTACCCACGAACAAATGTAGGTACTAGGTGATACATACCCACAAAAAAAAAAAAAAAATCTCTAAAGACAGTGTTGGTGGTAGTAACTAACAAGTGTTACTACAATATAAAAAACATTTTATTTCAGCTAATCTCTTCGGACAAGGCACTTCGTATAATTATGATTGAATTTCACTTACAGGTAAGCTCATTTAATCATCAATTAAAGTGATTCCATGCTAATGTTTTTAACCATTGCGAGTACTTTGCTTTGTAAAGCGTAAGTTTACATGTTGTAAAATGTGTTTTCGTTTTTATTTTGTACAGGTGATCGTTTTACCGTAGTCAAAATTAGTGTATTTTTATCTCGTGATCCTATGAAGTAAGGTCTTTATGATTTCAAATCACCACCGCTTGTCAACATACAGATGTAATAGGACCAGACCGTACCATTAACTATTCTGTGCCGTAACTACAAGACTTTAGGTTCTAGTAGCAAGTAAAAAATAATTTATAGCCAAGACTAACGTTAAATTGGAAGAGTTTAGCTATCGTGACGACGTTTTGACGACCTCCCTGGCGCAGTGGTGAGCGCTGGAGGTTCCCGGGTTCGATTCACGTCAGGCCGCAGGGTCAAAATTGACCATATGATTCGGCAAAGACGTACCGCCAAGCGATTTAGCGGTCCGGTACGATGCCGTGTAGAAACCGATACGGTTTACGTTAAAAAAACATGAGCGTCCTTATTATTAGACTATCATTGAGTGTAGGTGCATTTTTCATTAATATATGAAAGGAACAATATCGTGATTTAACTTATACAAACTTACAGGAGCTATGTATTTCCTGAGCAAACATTAACTGCAATCTGAATTTAAATATGGGAAATTGAAATTAAATTGTTGTTTGGGAACACTTTAAAGTTGCAGGGAAAGAAGCTAAAGTGTACCCGCAAAGTATAAGTTTTCATCAACTTCATCGCGTCTGCCTGTCGCGAGTGGTCGGGAAACAAATTGAAAGTCCGAGGGAAAATTAAAATAACTTATTCATGTTTTAGTTGCAGTGAAACTACGAAATTGTATCAAACGCTGGCTAACGTCTGTTGAGGGAAATGTATAGGCGATTCAACCTGATTTGTTTCTGCAATGAGCTGTTTGTTCCGTAAACATCTTGTAGTTCTACTTCAAAAATTGAGTTTTTTTTCTTAAAAGATGTTATTAGTCACATAACTAATATTACTAGTTTCCCTTCAACTAAGTCAAAGTTATAGTAGGTAATTAGTTTCAATGTGGGGTAGCAATATACACTTTTTGAATGTTAACAACCTAAGCAGTAACATGACGTGTTAATAGCGTATTAGAGATATTTTTTTAAGTCTTTATTATCGAACACATTTTAATCTGACCTTTGAACCAGTGATGATGACACTATTCTGATGGGTTTTTATACAAATACTAATACTCATAATATCTATGATAGTCTTCCTGTATAGGATTCCATTTTTCCAATGTTTATACAGACGTGATTCCTTCCTTTGTTATAGAGTGGATATAGAAAATCGAGTAAAATCTTTGTGTACACTTTATTAGCGGAGCTCGCATTTTACGAGCGGGCCGGTGACCCAAATGAAATACGAATCTCTATATAAAGACCTTTTGTTGTCAATTTTACGGCGGACCCTAGGAAAGGTTTACGTGTCTATTGATAGTTTACTAGGTTTGCGCGTGCTTCAAGAGGAAGGTGGACGAATCAGTCACGTGGATTGTCATTTTGTGTAACCAAAAATGTTTACCGGAACCTTATTTACACCGTTAGTAGACAGGTACTAAAATTCTACATCAATGGTTAGTAGGTATTTTATACGGTATACAACTGTGGGGTACAAGTTGTAAAAACAACATATGCGCATCCAAAGGGCCCAAAATAAAATACTGAGGACGATAACTAACGCACCATGGTTCACACGCAACTCTGAAATCCACCAGTATCTGGAACTACCAACAGTCGAAGATGAAATAAAGAAATACTCGATAGAGCACAAAGATCTGCTCACCAAGCATCCAAATGTACTTGCCAACTCACTACTAAGGGCCCCAAGAATCAAGTGATTAAAACGAGCTAACGTGCTCGATGTACTTAAATAGACGCTTGAGCCTACGGCTTCAAGGGTCTGCAAAAGCTAACTTCGCGGAACGCATCCGATTATAGTCTGACGGCTGATTGCGGGTTTAATTTAAATAAAAAAGTAGGTATTTTATGCAGATTACTATTAAGAAAGCTGAACGCTATGAGATCAAGCTAGAAATGACGAGATCCGATTAGAAGAACAAGAACAACGGCGCGTGAAGCCAAAGTGGATGATAGGTGGGGTCGAAGAATCGATAGATATTGGAGTCCTATAGAACTTTAACGGCGGTGCTATGAAAAATGTACTAGATGAGCGAAGGATTTCAAGCAAGCCGCTGGCAGCCGCTGGACACATGACCGCGTCTTGTAGAAATCCTTGTAATAGAGCTGTGTATAGGATGTCTTACATTTGAAGCGACGATGAAGACGTAGCATTCCTTTTAGTATGGTATTCCTTTCATGTCGAGAGTTCTTTAAAATATGTGCTTCTGTGTTAACATAAATCTGAGAATCTTTTAATCTTTTATTATGTACAAGCAAAGGGAATTTCTAATGAGCCTTACATCACGTTTCTCTTGTTCAAGACTTACGCTGTTATTGGATAGCATTTACAATTTCACGTCTGTAAAACCTTTGCGAAGCTGTGTATCTCAATTTGAATGGCGTCCGAACCAAGTCGGAATACTAAATAAACGCTTTTAGTTCAAGCTAAGGTTCCATTCAGAGTCCCCGTTCTCTTAATTCTGGGAATACTTCAAAATTTATCGCACCTATATAAGACTTTATTCGAGGATTATACTGATGAATTAAATTGTAAATGAATAATTACTTTATTTTGTAGATGCTCGCGAGTATTTCGTATTAGATTTTTCTTTCATTTCATTTAACGTAAATTATGCAGTTCCGAAGAAAATATTGTATCAATTACTGACCCGATTTTGAGTAATTTTACAACACAAGACCCACTGAGAATAACCATACTACGATTCCAGCGAAGCGATGTAAGTAAATATTCCATAGAAAAATATACGGACGCAACGAAACGGAGTCGTTTCCGTATTTTTTCGTGTCGTATGGAGGCGGTGGTTAAACAGTCTTACTCATAATATAGAGCCATCTTCATAATTAGCGTATAAAGGGACTATACTGAAAGGTTTTAGTAATTTTCCAGAACTGCTTGTGAAATTTATATTTCATTATTTAAAATAATTATACCGTCTACCATGTTACATACATGTTACATGAATGTAACATGGTCGGTCGGTACATGATGTACTCGTAGGTACGTATGGGACGCCCGAATTACCAATAGAAAAGTTGTGTCTTAAGTTGAATTAAGGAAACGTTTTATATTTTGGCCACCTTGGAGTTTCATTCGATTATCCGGTTTTATTGGGGTGACAGACTTATTACCGATTCTGTTTTATTATAGTTGTAAAATTTTATTGAAGATTCGGCTTTTCATGGCGTATAGTTCATGTGAATTGGTTAAAGTTAAGATGAAATTAATATATTTTGGTTTGGTTTGTTGGTATGTCTAGTTCATACACTTATCTTTACTTGGCTGTGGCCAGTGGCGACCGATCGAGTAGTAGATGCCCGTCTTGTCATGATCATACTAATAATATAAATGCGAAAATGTGTTTGTTTGGTGGTTTTTGATTTTTGGTTTGTTGGTTTGTCCTTCAATCACGCTGCAACAGAGCAATGGACTAAAGAGATTTTGCATGAACATAGTGAGCTACCTAATTTTTATCCCCAGAAAATTTAAAAGTTGTATCGGGAATTTAAAAAAACTTAATCCACGTAGACGTAGTTGCGGGTATCAGCTAGTCTTACCATACTATGCAGAGAAAGGGTTGGATTCGTTCAAGTAACTATAACATAATATTTTAAAGTAACAACTATCCACATTGAATAACTGGAAACAAATTGAAGGAAGTTAGTAAAACTTAAGTTTTCATTTTCTATAACCGCAGTAGAGCTGCTAAGGATCCTTTGCTAAGTAAATTAAATAACTTAATTGAGTAACTCTTCCTCAAACAAAATCTAGTTAATTTGTTTGCACTAGCGTTCAGCAAAGTACTTTATTATTATAATTCACTCAAGAAATATTTGAACTACCTACATACTTTTTATTATTTTATATAACTATGTGAATGTAGCTCATGTCATGCCGGCTTATTTAAAATTAAAATAATCTACCATAGGTTAGCCCTTGACTGCAATTTCATCCGGATGGTAAGTGATGACTGATAAGATGGTCTTAACTGATAGCGGGCTAACTTAGCGGAGGGGTATGGCAGTTGTATTAAACCCAAACCACAGATGACCCATACCCCTAAAAGCTAGATGTCAGATTAACCATCTCTGTAATATGATGGTAAAAACTGCATTAAAATACAGTAAAGACCAGCGCATACAGATAGAGTAGAGCTGAGCCTTTTTGATAACGATTTAAACTCTGCTTTGTGTAGGTACGGTAACATATACATAGGTATGGTTTTAATTCGAGTATAACGGAGGACTCAGATGTTGTTATCACGAAAGACGCCGCGTCTCAGCTCACTTCCACCTGTATTATTACCTATTCTATGCCTCCACGTTAGCGGTGTGCATTGCGTCCAAGAAGTAAATCTTCTAAATTCTTACAGGTAAAATTTTTTTCAATAGTAAATGACCCAACAAAATAAACAAGACAGATTACAAATACTATCAAAAACAAAATTTAAAACCATCCAATGTCTCCTCAGTTACAGATTTAATTGACAACTGAACACGCATTGAGACTACTTAGCAGGGACTGGAAAACAGAATCATAAAGGTCACAGAATTATAAGTGTTACAGATTGAATTGATAACAGAATCAAATCTGAAACCGTTTCCAATGTGTTTTTAAATCTGTTAACCCAAAACACTTTTATTTATGAAACAGAAATGAATCTGTAACATAAATTTAAGTGTTTAACACTGTTTTAAACTGTAACCGGAATAGCGACGTTGCCAAATTTACTGTTGACGTGTATTCATATTTGAACCTAAGGTGAAAGCACCAATGGTTGCAATTGTTTCAAGAAAAACATAGCCAATGTTGTGTCAGTGTGTGTAATGTCCAACGAAGTGAGAAGACCACGTTGTCACACCGTGCGATTTGTTAGAGCAAGCACCTATTAGGATTACAGATAAAAACATATATTAACATAAATAAACGGTTACAGATTGATTAGGTTACAGTATCGTTTCTGTTTCTGTTATAAGTGTTTTTGTTCTATAACAGTTTCAAAAATCAGTGTTTAAACTTATTTCGGTTACTGTTTCAGTCCTTACTACTTAGGCTCTTTTCGCACTGCATCCGATCCGAATTTGAGAACTCTCGATCCGAAGTAGCCATAGTACTTTTTGTACGAGGGATTGCGTACTAGATCCGGAGTGCGGAAAGAGCCTTAGTTAGTAGTCATTTGTTTTAGAATTATTCAGAGAAAATATTAAGATAAGCGAAATTAACTCAACCCTTAATCCTACAATCCTACCACTTCCTATAACTATCAGATTTCTAGTGTAACTTGAGATAAAAAGTGGAAAATAAAAATGATCTTTTATCAAGTAGAAAATAAAAAGAAAGGTATTGACTTCATCGATACCATGAATTATGGATCGGCAGCCGAGGTCCAGCTTAGTGTCAAATGAGATCACGCGTAGCCTCAGTATTGGATTGTAGCGAATAAATGACAAATATCATTACTGATATCCGCGATAAAGTGAACTGAGCTTTTTCCAAAGTTAAAATCAGATCCAATTTGGTTCTCATGGTATTTTGAAGTGAAAACGCACGCGTTGACGCTTAGGCGCGTTGAGCACTTTTTAGAGGGTAGACTTGTGGATTCGCGTCACCGACACCGTCACCGACACCTCCGCGTTTTTACGAAGACAAAAGGTCCTAAATACAAATATACTACATTCGTAATTAAACTTAAATGCCTTAGTTTTAAGGTTTATATTTTAATTATTTTTAATGTTTTTCTTTTATTTTTATTTTTATAAAAAAAGAAAAAGTTTTCCTTTCTATCTGCAGTCCCTAATACGCCAGCCAAGTACTGATTGGCAGACTTCACTCACCTTTGAGAACATTATGAAGAACTCTTTGAAATGCAGGTTTCCGCACTATGGTTTCCATGTAACGTTTTTTTATCCACTACAAGTTAGCTTTTATCCACTACAAGTTAGCCCTTGACTGCGATCTCACCTGATGATGCAGTCTAAGATGGTAGCGGGCTAACCTGTTAGGGGCTTGGCGGTTATATTAAACCCACACCCCTATTCGGTTTCTACATGGTATCGTACCGAAACGCTAAATTCTTTGGCGGCACGTCTTTGCTGGTAGGGTGGTAACCTAGCCACGGCCGAAGCCTTCCGCCAGGCAAACTAACTAACGCAGAAAACGAACACACAACCTGAACTGAACACAACCAATAGGCTATCGCTGCTTCTATTTTCGGTTCGGTTGGGGTATTCTTCGTTGTCTCAATGAAAAGACTGTTTGACACAGACCTCGTGGATACCAATTTTCACAGATCAGCCTTGTGTCACTTGTTCCGACGAATCGCTTGATAATGTCTGTCCATACATATTAGGTTACTTCAATCAATCAATCAATCAATCAATCAATCAAATAATCAATCAAATCAAATCATCAATAAATCAATCAAATCATATTAAATAATAATATAATAATACGTTTACGGTACGTTTTACAGTACCTAACAATAGTAATAGAACATCCTAAAAGGTATGTTTTTGAAGCACTAAATGTATTCACTCAAACCGGTTATAAAGTTACTTACTTAGTTTAGTAGTCGCTAACTCAGTATTTTTGTCAGTTACAGTAGTCAGTTAATTTTTACGTCGATCGATTAATAATATCCCTTTTATAAATCAGAACTTTCAAAACGTGCAACACCTTTCTAATATAATGCAGATACAAGAATTTAAACGTGCAGTCTACGTCAAAATTTAACGAAGTAAAATGCTTTGTTACTCTGGTGTAATACGAATAAGACCTTATTCTCTTCTGACAGAAAAGGCCGTTACCTAGAATAAGCTGCTTCTTTACCCGTACAGCTCTACAAAAGTACATTATAGCCTTGTTGGAAAAAGTCTTTTAAAATAAAATCCTAGATGTGGATGATGAAAATGAAAAAAAGGTAGAATGGCCCGCAGCTACAAGGTAAACATCGCCTCGTATTTTCGCTCCTTGTAATTGAATAACGACACTCACTGGCTCCAGTGGATGCTCGGAAAAAATAATTCCATTATCTTACACTCTCCCTTCGCGAATACTCGTAGAATTTTGTAAGTTGTCGAAATTTACAAAATATGGATTGAAATTGGCTAAAAATTGATTGGCTTGTACCTACCCATATTTTGTTTCACATTTTTTTTTTAATGAACTTATCTCGGATTCGGATCGAATGCAGTGCGAAAGGCCCTTAGGGTGATGGAGTCGGTTTTATAAATGTTCTAAGCAAATTAATAATAGATAATTAACTAACACTTTCAAAACTTTTCCAATGAATGTTTAACAATTAACACATTCTCAATGGACGTGCTGAAGTTTTATAAGAATAAGACATATTGTATAATGAAAACTAAATGAAACAATTTTCATTTAATAAACGACATCGGGTAAAAAAAAATCACGCGGTAGTAAAAGTTTCAGCAACATTCATCCACCATATAACTTTTAACAAAACGCCAGACAGCGTTTTTAAAATGTTTAATCGTTCTGTTATGAAAACAGAGCCTTGGGTTTCGCTGTCTGAAATAAAATTGCTAGCAATTAGGGAAAACAAGGTGGCCGTGCCTTCGGATTAATAACCTTAATTAACGGTTTAGGAGCTGAGGGGATAATTAAAACCGTCGTCAGCAGCTTCAGAGACATAAACCGAGGGCATTCTGCTGGCGTCTGAACACCTGACGGGTGTGCAAGTTTATATTAATTTTACGTGAGTGGACTTTTTACCTAAGTCTATTCTAGTTTTATATTATACTAGATGATGCCCGCGGCTTCAAAGCGGATTTGCGTGGATAAATAATTTGATGATAAGGGCCGACTTTTGCCGACGGTGGCAAATCTCCTCAGAGATTAGCTACCTGCGCGGGGATATTATAGTGCACAAGTGTGTACGCAATCACAGGTGCACAAAGTACAAGAATTCCCGTTGGAACCAAAAACCTTAATCTTGACCTATAACCATGCAAAATACGTCTATCCACTGCAACGGAAAGCGCTTAGGGAAAAATAAGAAACCGATAAACAAACTTACAATTAAATGGGCAGTGATCTAAATATTACAAACACATTCCGAGTAAAATGATTCACACGACATACACTGTCTTTAAGTCCAATATTGCGGCCACACACAATCTCTAAACGAAATTAAAATGACGGGAGTATTATAAAAGGGTTAGCAATATTTTTAATGCTGTCATTTTAGTTTAGTTTAGAGACTGCACTACAGAATCAGCCCCATTATCAAAAGCCAAAATAAATAGTCGTTATGCCGATGTGAATTGTTCGAATAATCCAACAAATTGTCGAGGGTATAATATGGCAAGGCTCATTAAGGAACTCAATCAAATAGTGATAGTACATAATATCGGTTAATGTTATTGGTATGCTGTGAATAAACTGTTTTGAAAATAGCCATTTTACAGAAAAAAATAATACTTTTTCGACCCGTTGATTAACTCCATGAATAAAGATTCTTTATTCAAGCCATTTACATTACTGAATTGCATCATATTAACATACTTCTCTATATTACATACTACCTAAATATGTCTCTTCCTTCTCCAACTCTTCTCTTTATATTAAACGCACTCCTCATCTCGTCTTTCAAACCCACTACCAAAGGTTTACGTTAAGAGAATACCTCTAGGTATTAATTTCGCCTTTGTACATTGTATTTTATGTGCATACAATTCTTTAAAACAAAAAAACAGGATTTATGCTGCTAACGTACCTACCTTATTGTAAACTTGATTAAGAATATTAAAATAATTAGAATTACCTTTGTTTCATAAAATTAATTATAAAAGAAGACTGGTTCTATCGAAATTCGTCGATAGAATTTCTTATAGGGGATTCTCAAGCAATTAAGTATAAAATTCTTGATACTGGTTTTAATTTTTTATTCTTTACGTTAATCTATAAAAACAACGGCTTGACCTTCTTTGTTATAAAAATGCTAGTAATTAGGGAAACAAGGTAGCCGTGCCTTCGGATTAATAACCTTAATTAACGGTTTAAGGGATGGGGGGATCATTAAAAGCGTCGTCAGCAGTTACTGCGACACTACTGCGACACAAACCTGACGCGTTAATCTTTGATGTTTCATTATGACAATATTTAAAAAGTTTTACAATTTCATCATTATACATACGAGAGTAACCGCTGTCCTTAGCATTGCTGGAGTCAAATCCATGCTCTTTTATCATTTACGTAATCTTCAACAGTAGAATAAGCTTTTTACAGATCAAAATCAGAAAAGCGATATCTATCGTAGATTTTAATTCAATTTTATTATTATTGCCAAATAATGAATACTATTATAACCTGGTTTTATTAAAGTCCGATTCACAAATTAATGCCAGTGTTACCTGCCGTGTTTTTTTTAAAATCATGAACAAACTAGCATTTAAAGAGCAATTTGATTATATTTTTCTTTTGTTTTCTGTCTGAAACTGGCTGATACCAATGACTGCCACAGGTACAGCTTAGCCTCTGGGTTTGCATATATTTTAAGGTGTTTGAGTTGGTGGTTCTAGAAAACGTAAAGTAGATCAAAACTAAGAAATGACTTCAATATAAGAAACTCTACACGAGTGGGATCGGGCTGGGTTGATAAGCGTTACAATAATAGATAATAACATCATGTTGTTTCCTGTCTATAATTAATTTACGTACCTACGTCAAAATTTTCCGAAGACAAACAAAAACAACGAATTAAACGAAGCAACACAGGAAATAATTATGTCGACGCAATTATTTAGCGCAGGATCGATGTCGTAAAAATAAATGGCCGTTTTTATGGCATCGGCGAGCCAATTTTATGATGTGGGAATTTCAGTAGCGCCATGGATGCATAACATTATCCTTATCTACGGCACTTGGAAGACGCCGAGGACTTGTTTATTATTGCCATATAAATCATCAATAATTTGTATAGCGATCTCAATCCATTTCCTCAAAGGTCGCGATGGAAATAGCAATCATATTGGCAATTGGCATAACTTTCTTGAGTTCTTTTTTGCTATCAATAGATATTCTTTTTTTAATTTTTATATACTTAGAAATATTTTACGTCATGAAATTCATACACCTACCGGCCCTTATTTTATTTGATGTTTGTTATCCCGTAATCATTAAAACTTCTAAAATAACGATTTATAAAGATTTTTATTTGTATATGAATAGATATGAGGAGATATTATGTTGTAGGTACTATTCTTATCTTGAGATATTAAATTACTAGTACAGGATTTCAAAAAAATCTAAATCCAAGCAGACAAAATCACGGAAAAAAACAACTACGAAATAATTTCTGAAGCGCTCTTAACCTCGTGAGTGTGATTAAGGTTGGGAATGTGAAGGGATGGTACCACATTTCTAACTTTCATTCGTTAAATCCACCAGCCATAAGCTTTTGAAATTTTCATTATTTACGCACACACGAAATTTTCCAACTCAACAAAATTTAGTAATGAAAGGTGAACATGAAAATGCAATTCAACAGCAATAAAGGGATCAGTTGAACCATTAGCAAAATGCTTTGAATGCATGTGAAAATAAATTCAACGTTTAACTTAATTTATTAATTAATTATTTAAGTATACAATGCTACGCGTGTCTATCCCTAAAGATAAAGTCAATCCCATATATTAACAGTGAATTAGTAGTGATAAAAAGTGTTTTTATTATTTCGCCTACTCTACGTTTTATTTTGTTCATTTCCGGTTTGGGAGAACGTGAACAAAATTAATGAGTTATTTATAATTAACTAGATGATGCCAGCGACTTTGTCCGCATAGATAAGGTTTTTTTAAATCCTGCGGGATTTAAAAAACTCCTTAATTAGCTGTCCCATCTGCTCACACGAAACGTTTTTGCTCGACATTTCTTATCCAAACCGCTAGGGTATGGAACACCCTTTCAGCGCACGTGTTTCCAGTCACATATAACTTAGGTACCTTCAAGGCAAGAGTGAATAGTCATCTTCTTGGCAAGCGCGTTCCAACCTAGACCTCATCATTGCTTTGCACTAAGCATGCTCGTCGTCAAGCGCAAGCCTATCTCACAATTTATGAAAAAAATCTTATATTATATTATAAATACATCCTATCTCTGCACCGAATTTCATCAAAATCGGTTGAAATGACGGACCGTTAAGCATAGTAGACAGATAGACAGACAGGTACACTTTCGCATTTGTAATATACTAGGGATTAATGTTACATATCTAAACACATAAAACACTGTCTGTCTGTCTGATTAAACAGTGCATGCACTGTTTAATCATAGAATTCTTTTAAATTCTATGGATTAAGGGCCGCTAACACAAGGAAATTTAAACTGATTTAGTTAAATTTTGTAATTCTGTCCCTTTTTGGCAAATGTATATTGTAGTTGCTTAAAAGGGACACCATTAAAATATTTAATTAATCAATTTAAGAGTCCTTGTGCAAGTGGGCCTTAATGTTTACGATGGCGATTTTGAAATTTCGGTCAAAGAAGACATAGATAAAAAGGGAATACAGTTTCAGAAATAACCGTCATATTAAAATCACCGTACAGCATGAGTTTATAGAGTAAACACAAAAAAGAACTTTGACAATAATATTATGTGAATCTGGTCGCCCTTTCGGAAAATTAATCTTGATCTGAAATTATTAACAGGTCGTTAATTAAATCATTTAATAGCAAAGGATTACAGAAACTACAGGTAAATCATATTTCACTTCAGTTTAGTGAGTTTCCATGATGGTAGCTGAGACAGAGATAATAATTGATTGAAAATTTACTCAAATTGCCAAGCCAAGTTGTACCTAACAAGTGTTCATTATGCATTCAGAGTTCTTGCTTCCAACGTTGGCGGTACTAGTTCAGTAAAACTCTAGGGACGAACCAAAATTGGACGCGTGCCGAAAACCGAACTCAACAAAATCCCTTTGATGGCTGAATCATACAAAGTAACTGTCCAAATATTTGCTAAAAATATCCACCAACGCTTCAAATTGTTTGGTTTACTACGATGAAAATTGCGAATGCAGAGTTTTGTCGGTGAAAATAAGTTTGACTGTCATTGTGCTGGCCGATTTCGTTGCAAACATGGCGAGCGAGCCAACTTTGCACGGAATAAACTTGATGACCGAGTAAAATGCCAGATAGCATTTAAATAATTTAAACCATTGCGGTAGGCGGGTAATCAATGGCTTCATTTGAAATAGTACTTGTAATTTTCTAAATTACAAGTACTTGCCTTGTTACTTTATTACGATGTTACTTAAAATTCAATTCATGAGACATTTTCTATACTTATAATATTATAAATGTTTGTTACTCAATCACGGCCAAACGACTAAACGGATCTGGATGAAATTTGGCACAGAGATAGAGTATAACATATACCTAAGCTATTTTTTATCCCGGAACATTAAGTTGTTCCCCCGGGAACCGAAAAACCTCAATCCACGCGGAGGAAGTCGCGGGTATCAGCTAGTATTTCATAAATTTTAAAGTAAACATTTTTTTACTTTGTAAACGTTATGTTATAATGCTACGAATGCTACGATGCCTCATCGTAGCATTCGTAGCATTATAACGTAGGTTGCGTACAAACCTTGTAAAACTTTAACCAACAGTACGCTTACTCTGAGCTTTTACATTGCAAATACGGTTGATCGACGTGAGAACTCACGTCGCCAAGTGTAAGCGAACGGTCAAAGTAAAATGGACCCAAAAGCTCTTGCTTTAAAGTCACAAATTCAGCGTTTGGAGCGCTGGCTGTGAATAAATACACGAAATGATGAAATGAGCTCTACACCAATGCAGTTAAGGTTCATTTTACTTTAACGTTCGCTTGCGTTCGGTGAGGTGAGCTCTCACGTCGATCAAACGTATTTGCAATGTAAAAACTCGGAGTAAGCGTACAGAGGCCAATGGAAGCGAATGATCCGTTCAAGGGTAGGATCTAGCCAAGACCACGATCTTCAGCAATGAAGGAACGACTGAAGAGAGAGATGAAGAAACTCCACATTAATTATTCGCTGGCTTTCAAATTATTATTTAGTCGTAATTCGTATTATTAATACCACCACCTACCCTTACTACTAGTAATTTAGCGGGTTCACATCTCTGCGGTTACGAAGTGGCTGGCAGAGTCAGGCCTTCACCATCGACGACCTCCCTGGCGCAGTGTTGAGCGCTGTTGTCTTAATGAGGGAGTTCCCGGGTTCGATTCCCGGCAGGGTCAATTTGGGAATTTATTATTTATTTATTTACGGCAAAGAAGAACCGCCAAGCGATTTAGCGTTCTAGTACGATGCCGTGTAGAATCCGACTAGGGGTATGGGTTTAATATAACTGCCATACCCCTAACAGGCTAGCCCACTACCATCTTAGACTTATCAACACTTACCATCAGGTCAGAGGTGCAATCATGTAAGGATTGCCGATCAAATCGGCATCGGCATTAGGGTATCGTACATACCTAAACGTATAAGAATGGATACACGAAATTGAGCTCTAATTCAATGATGTTAAGGTTTATTTTACTTTGAAGCCGAGCGTTAACGATTTGATCGGCGATCCTTACACGATTGCACTACAGTTCACAGTTAGAACAACTTGTAGTGGAATAAAAAAAAACAACTTTTGCTTAAAACATAACATGTTCTGAGGTTACAGGCACCCATAAAAACGTTCAGAAGGCCAGCTCAGGCAGAAAAACGGAAGCTTTCGAGCATTTTATTGGTGTTGTAGAAAAGTTCAAGATTCTATGCATGACTGTTAGAAAGACTAGTTAGGCTAATAAATAAAGCGCCAGTCTAAGAGAAAACAAATTTCGATACCACCTCAATTTACAAGCCTCTATGGAGTAATATTTTATGGGTACATGTTACAAATTGTCTGTTTATAATGCGGTCTGCGTACGCAAAAACATTATAATGACAAGTTGTTTACTGCTTGGTATCATTTTTCATACAGAACCTTCCTCAGAATATTATGGTGCTATAGCGTGCTTGGTTTGTATAAATCTTTTTTATGAGTACTTATCTGATGGTGATAGACTTGTTTTGACGACGAAATAATTTGTATAATAATAACAAAAAAAACCCGGCTGAGTTTGTTGTGGGCTCTTCTCAGACCAGGGCGCGTTTGGAACCCTCGTAGCTTTAGTTTTAAGATACCGTAACAGATTATCACCATCATATTTTTATGTAACTGAACGTCAATGAGTTGTAGTGTAGGTACACTACAACTCATTGACGTTCAGTTACATAGGTACGTAGGTAGGTACCTAAATTGAATAAATATTTATGACTTATGACTTAACCCTAGCAGTGTAGCAGCACCCTGGTGAATGCTGCGCTTTTATAAATAGGAGTCTGATTCCCAGCAGGGTAAAATTGGGAATTTATACATTTAAAATTTTCTTAGGGTGTGGTCTGGGAGGCTTTGACCGTGGTAATTTGCAATTAGGATACGGGTTAGTTTATGAACACTGCCTCAGGTTATCTTTTTTTTTAATATATAGGCTAGCGCTTGGCTGCAATCAGACCTCCAACTTTCAGGAGAAGAAATCTTGCTTACATTTTAGATTTCAGCGTCCATGCACCACGAAGTGTGAAAAATCAAGAACTTTAATTTGTGATAGAATAAAAAACATGTGAGTAATACGGAAGACTTGAATGAAGAAAATAAAATCAGTCACTTTGTCCACAAGAGTTGATGAATTTTTCTCTATAAATCCAATCGTAAAAGCTTTTGAGTACTTGCAGTAAAACTGACAAAAGGGTCCATACGTATTTCTTCTTTCATTTAGTCTGGTCAGTCATAAAATGAAAAGCCTACATAAAAAGTGCTCACAAAAACTCCAATTCGATCGCCAACATAGAACCGAAAATTGTATTCTGAATAGCGCTCGAATTCATAGGTCTTATTTTTCTACTGAAGGACTTGACTGAAGCCTTGTGACAACGTTATTTATGAGCCGGCAACGTACGCCCAAGTCGATAACTGGATAGGTTATCAAACCTCTTTTTTGGAGCGTGTGTGTGTGTTTTACGTTGCACGAAACAAATTCAAAAAATTAAGTGGTAGTTAATTGATTTGAATGAAGATTTGTATGAAGTCTGGCGATTAAATTAGTTTAATCAACACTTTTTTTTATTATTTCGTGCAACTCAGCAATCAAATATCTTCTTTAACGGTAAAGAAACCTTCGCGAAGAAACCTCCACGCCCGAGAGGTCTCCAAATTTGTTTCAAATGTATTTGAAGTCTGCCACCCCGTCATGGACGTCATCTCGCTCTATGTCAGATATATTCCCCCGCTGTATGTAAGTATTATGAAATAAATTCCTCTACAAAAGAAGATCCGTGCTCAGTGTGCCATTGATGCTGATGAAGATAGCCCAGTGTGGAATTATTCACGAAGAATTGTAAATGTGAGCCTTCAGTAAACATTTTATAAAAACTTTTTTTCCAATAATAATTAATAAGTCTAGGCGGCAGTATTTTTTTTTTTAATCCACTACAAGCTAACCCTTGACTGCGATCTCACCTAATGGTAAGTGTTGATGCAGTCTAAGATGGTAGCGGGCTAACCTGTTAGGGGCCTGGCAGTTATATTAAACCTATACCCCTTCGGTTTCTACACGGCATCGTACCGGAACGCTAAATCGCTTGGCGGCACGTCTTTGCCGGTAGGGTGGTAACTAGCCACGGCTGAAGCCTCCCACCAGAGTAGTATGACAGAGATCGTGAAGATAATGGAATTACGTTTTCATCATTCATCCGCGTAACCGACAGGGGTTGTTATTTAATTATAAGGGACAGAACACTCTAGACGATGTTTACCTACGGGTTGAGATAGCTGCAGGACATTGGACAAAAGTTTTGAGGAAAATTCATTTGAGTTTGTTTATGTCTTACCAACTTGCCACAAACTTGATTTAAATAAAATGAAAAATAATTTAAAGGGTTTTCCGTGCCGTTTGCTTGTAATTAAATTAAGTGGGAGACTAAAATAAAAATATTGCAGTGCTTGCATAAAATTGTTCCGCGTGCATAATCCACACTGCCGGATTGACTGCATTGTAGTATTGATTGAAGTAGTGATATATGGATAGGTGTACTATAGGAATCTTGGATAATCCAATTTGCTTGAAAAGTAAATATTCTTCCCAATTCGCCACATAGTGTAATATTGAGTTGTTTGTCATTTATTCGCAATAATCCATTATGGAAGCTGCGCGTGATCTTGTTGACACTAAGCTGGGCTGTGAGCGATCCATTATTCATGGTGTCCGAATTGCTTACGGATACCTACTGTTTTACGTTGAAATGCCAGTAAAAAATATATGCACAAATAATTATTTTAATCCTTTTCAATATTACAGTTCATGACTCTGAGTTTGCTGGGTAACCCTCTGGTTAGGGTGCCTTTCCACCAGAGATGTGCATCATTTAAATAATATGTGTGTCAAATCCGCGAATAGGAGTTCTTGATTTTCATAGCTTTAAAGATAAAGCACTCCTGTATTATTATTATCAGTATAAATTTAGCTCTCACGCCCGCATACAAAATAAATACATATATGGCCAGAAGATTAATAATAAACTTACGTAAATAAATATAAATTAATAAACTTATATACACAAATACACAAATAAATAGTTGCAGCGGGCGGAGGATTACACCCCGGCAGGGGAGACCAGACGGCCGGGGGTCAGGGGGCCAGGTTGAGAAACCGGCGGACTATCCTAGCCGAGTCTAGCAACCGAACTGCGAACTGCCACGGAACCCCTGTCGCCTCAGATGGTGAGCGAGGCTGACTGGGATTAACCCATTCGCAGATATGACGATTGGGATGATTTCAGTGGACTCCACATGCTACATGGCGGAAATATTATTATTATTATTATATACTTTATTTGTACCACCACAAGTAAAAATAACAAAGACAAAAATTGGAAAAAAAAGTAAATACAGACAGGATACAAAAGGCGGCCTTATCGCTTAGGTAGCGATCTCTACCAGGCAACCTTAGGAAAAGGAGAAAATAAGGGAAAATAAACTGCAGGTGGACTTATAATATACTTACATTCAAATAACTACATACTAATACATAAACCAATAATAAACATATAAAGTATATATAATATAGATACTTATGAAATATACTAATATATATGAATTATAATATATAGGTAAGTATTTCAACTATGCTTAAAATATATTTTCCTGTCGTCTTTAGTTTGCAAGATAATGTTTCTTAACAGCATTTTTGAATATGTCCAGTGACTTAGATTGGCGTATGGTTTATTATGGTGGGTTTGACTTATTCACAGAATAGGTATTATGTGGTAAAGCTGCGTCATCACTTACGTAGGTACCACCAAGTCAAGGACTAACTTGTAATGTACTATTACCTATTTTGTGCTTGTATGTTATGACTTCGGAACGCTGCATGAGTATCAAGCTTAATGTAAACTCATTACAGTTCTAGAGTTTGTATCTCATTAACACATATCGTTAGTGAGGACCGCATTATTATTATGACGGTAGGTTTCAATAGCGAAGCCGATAATCATGTACTTAGTTAGCTACTCGTGTAATATGGATACAATTTTGATTAAAATCGGCTTTCACTGAAAATCAATCGGGATTTATCTAACAAAAATTAATTCATATATAATCAACATAATGTATAGTCTGGCGTAGACCGTACGTTGTATTAAAGCACAGAATTCTTAGTAGTACTTTACGTAAGTAATTCTATTATACGTGTGATGTAGGTAATTTAGCCACAACAAGTAGTTTCTTTAGAAAAACATAAAGCTACTTTGTAAAAAAAAAGTTAAGTAAGTATATGGCTTCCCTACCCTCTTTTCGAAACACCTCACATACTCCGTATCGTACAATGAACCGCGCTGATTTGGACCGTTTGAATTCCAATATTTTTATTGCCGCGCACTGTTTTGCGCACTGTACAAAATTATTTCATTTTAATGCTCGGTACAATGATTTTATCCAAGTCTCTTAATGGCACTATTAAAAAAAAACCATTAACATTACCAATTAGAAAATAAACGTTATAGTTCCACAAACTTATCTTTTAAGCTAATTTTTATTTTAGTCTTTGTTTTATTTTTCATATATATATCACACTTATTTGATTCGGTGACAGTGTCACTGTGACTGTGACACTGTCACCGAATCAAATAAGTTTGTCGGCCTATGCGCCACAGTATACCTACATAGATAAAATAAACATACGTGTGAGTTACTCATGGATATGTGTAAGATAAAATAATACTGTATTTTCCCAAGAGTCATGCCCCTAACAGGTTAGCCTGCTACCATCTTATCATCATCACTTACCATCAGGTGAGATCGCAGTCAAGGGCTAGCTTGTAGTGGATAAAAATAAAATAAATAAATAAATGAGTCAACGGAAACGTCGAGGGTCTTATTCAATTACATGAAGTGATGTAGCGAGGCGATGATTACCTGTGTAGCTGGGGGCTATTCCACCCCTTTTAAAAAATTAATGCTATGAGTTTATTCTAAAACAATTCTGAGATGGGAACAAAATGAAAAACGTAAACAAATTCAGATTTCAAGATTATCTCCGACTAGTCAAAACATAATAAAAAAATTGAATTGGATAAAAAACAGATTTCTGAACGTTTCATGAGTCAACGAAATATAAATGCCAAGCCACAGGGTTCTAAATAAAGTAATTATTTAATCACAATAGAAGTAAATCTAAAATCTAAATATTATACAAACTATACAATAAATTTAAATCAAATCCTTATATTACTACTAACAAAAAATAAAAATAAAACCCTAATCAAAAAGACCACCCCTGGTTGCCCCTGGGCCAAAGGTACCCATCAAACTTGCAGCGTTGCCACGCTGAATGGCAATGGATAACCTTTGAACCAGGTAGGAACCAGAACGTGGGTCACAGCCCCTTTCCCTCAAACGACAGCCAATCTCTTTTATAAATTTTTTTGCATACTAGTTAAAATAAAAAATAACAATAGTATTTCTATTTAGCTAAGGGTTAGTACGCAGCGCAAGCCACGGAAGCTCTCAGATGAAACGATTTTTTTCCGACTTCATTCCCTGCATTATTGCAATTTTCGTAGGGGTCTCTAATTAAAAAAAAATATAGCCTATGTTACTTATATAGACAAAGTAGCTTTCTATAAGTGAAAGATTTTTCAAAATCGGTTGAGTAGTTAGAACAAATCTTTCAAATCAAATCAAATCAAATCATTTATTCAATATAGGTACACTGTAGGTACACTTATTGTCGTTAAAAATTACTTACTTAAAAAAACATGATGGCGATGATCGGTTACGGTATCTTAAAACTAAAGCTAAGATGGTTCCAAACGCGCCCTGGTCTGAGAGGAGCCCACAACAAACTCAGCCGGGTTTTTTTTATTATCACCATCTCACAAATCATCTTAACTAAGGAACTATCAGAGCCATTAGAGCTAATTTCCACTTTATAATATTAGTTTAGACAAAATAAGTACCTCATTTAAAAACACACTCTCCTTTAAGTAATTCGATATTGGCTGCTCGAAAACAGGTGGCAAATAGGATTAGGGGAAAGTTAACACCCAGTGATTTTCAGGTCATAAGCAAACAGGGTAGATTAAATTATCTGTTTCAGTATATAGCATTGAGAGTTTAAACTTTTATAGGCTTTTAACTTTGCCACCTGTGATCTGTGAAAGGTAATGTGCCTAAACAAATACATAGCCCTTTTACCCAGCTATGGAATAGTCATGTTAGGTTAGTGTGGTTCATGGGTGCGTTCAGCGGTTCCTTTATAATTGCCAAACTTCGGACAAGGTACATTTTAATAATTAAACATCTTTTGCTTATAATCTATATTAATATTAAAAATGCGAATATTTGGATGGATAGATGGATGGATGAATGAATGGATGTTTGTTACTCAATCACGCCAGAACAGCTGAACGGATCTTAATGAAATTTGGTACATAGATAGATATAGACTGGATTAGGCTACTTTTTATTCCGGGAAAATCCCGGGAACCAAAAACCTCAATCCACGCGGACGAAATCGCGGGCATCAGCTAGTGCTCTACATGTCATGAGAGTTTTTGTAATCTATATTATTTATATAAAATATCAACCATATCATAAATATCATATTTTTATACCAATATGAGTAGACATGTCAAACAAAATTATTGGGATGTTGCGTCAAATTAATAATAGTACTTAGTGATTATTAAATAGAGGACCTGCCAAAAGACGTCATTTCTACGTCCCCTGTTAATTTTATGTTTGATAACTATTTTAAACTATCGATTAAAGTAAAAAAGTGTGTTGATTTTTGATGAAGTCACAAGAATTAAGTATTTCACATAAATTCATTTGTTTGACGTTTGACAAAAAGTTGCTGATTTGACTAGTTGTCAAATACCCAAATATGGCAGAACCACGGAACCCATTTGAGCGTGGTCTGACAGACAATTTTTTTTGTCGGCCTACCTTACCTTTGTCCATAGTGTGTTTTCACCCATAATCTGCAATGTAATAATATAATGTAAGGTTTGATACCTTACATTATATTATTACATTGCAGATTAACCGAATGTTATGAATAATGAAATATTATAATGACAATTTATTAATTTATAACACAGTGTTTGCAATAAATGAAATGAATGAAAACTCTTTCTCACGCTCGAATATTATTCAGTGGAGAGCACAAAATGCACCTGTTGTTTTTGTTACAAACTCAACACCATGTGAACACCAATTAAATAGAATCACTAATGAGTTGTTTTTCCCGGTGTTGTTTCAAAGCGGGATATTCATAAAAGCTTTTAATACTTGTTTGCTGAATAACTTTTCTAGTATTCGTTGAGTCTGCGTCTCATCAAGCTGGACAAAAGTTATTTTTTTGTTAATTTGTACCTAATTAAAAACTTAGTTACCACTGTTTGTAACATTCTAGGTAATTACAAAATGGTTTTGCCTCCATGTTTTATCAAAATGTGAATGGCACCAAAAGCAAGTAGTATAATTATTTTGTTGAAAATGTACTTTATTCGGACTTCTTTGCTCGGAAGTTCTGAAAATCCTGTTTGGGTGTCTACGTATAGAAATTTCTAGATCAGTACGCTTACTCTGAGTTTTTACATTGCAAATACGATTGATCGACGTGAGAGCTCACCACGCCAA
Source organism: Erebia aethiops (assembly GCA_923060345.2). Lineage (NCBI taxonomy): Eukaryota > Metazoa > Arthropoda > Insecta > Lepidoptera > Nymphalidae > Erebia > Erebia aethiops. The sequence continues at coordinate 7,999,444 of OV281083.1, read as the reverse complement.
GTGTAAGCGAACGTTAAAGTAAAATGACTTAACTGCATTGGTTTAGAGCTCATTTCATCAATTCGTGTATTTATTCACAGCCAGCGCTTCAAACGCTGAATTTGTGACTTTAAAGCAAGAGCTGTTAGGTCCATTTTACTTAACATTTTACTCAGAGTAAGCGTACCGGTGGCTTAGTGTAAAAATTCCGGAAAACGGACAAAAATATTATGTGTGCGCGTACTTTAGGAGTTGTTCAGACAGCCACGACAGGATAAAAATTGTTTTCTCTACAAAGCGAAAGTTTTGTCCTTTTTTTTTTTTTTTTTTTTGTATCGCTGGAAAAATGCTTTTACGCATACCGCACTAAGCGGTTATGTAGGACTCACGAGCGGTTTTGTACTCACTCCGGAATACCCACTAAAAAACCAGCGGCTCAGTCCGCGTCTAGAATGAACCGTCTCAGGGTCCCAAATCTTGGATACGACTGAGACGACTCGACGTTAACCGGCATAGTGTCGTTGACACCTAACACCTACACTATGGCGGGAGAAGGCGAGCATATCGTCGCCTTCTTCCACCCAGTCTTCTTCTACGGATCGGTGGAGCATTAGCGTCCAGCTCACGTTCCCGCTCCGCAGTCTCCTTCAGTGCGATGACGCTTTCACAGAAGGATGTCATTAAAGTCCAGAACGTCTCGCTGTCAATCATATCGTGGATTATGCTTGACAGCGAGAGGCTCCCACTTAGCGCAGACGACAAAATGTGTCGTTGAGGTCCCCACGCCGCACACTCCATCAAGGTGTGATGCACTGTATCTTCAGTAGCATCGCACTCATGGCAGGCTGGTGTTTCCTCTCGTCTCGCAATCTGATGCAGGTACTTACCAAAGCAGCCATGTCCCGTAAGCACCTGCACCAGCCTGTACGTAAGTGCTCCATGCCGTCTTTCAAGCCATTGCTCAAGATGAGGTCGAATTGCCTCCACCGTCCAGGTACCAGCGGCGGGGGACTCCAGATCCGCCTTCCATCTACGGACTAGTGCTGCGTTGGCCAGGGCTCTCCTTCTGTCGATCTCCTCAGCCCCCACTCGCTCTCCTTGGGTTCTCACGTCCGCTCGGTAGCGGTACATTTCGGTGAGTACCTCGGCCTGGAGTTCCCACGGAGGATCGCCCGCCAGGAGTGTTGCAGCAGTCCAGGACACCGTACGGTAACCTCGGATTGTTCGCACTGCAATGATCCTTTGCGGTCTCCGCAAAAGGATTTTGTTGTATGGAGTCATTGTGTCCATCCATATGGGGGCCCCATACAATGCCATGCTTCGTACAATTCCTGCGTAAAGTCGCCTGCATGTAGATTCTGGCCCTCCAATATTAGGCAGGAGTCTGCCCAAAGCGGCAGCGGCATTAACGAGCCTTGGGCCCAGTTGCTCGAAATGTGTTTTAAACTGCCATCGCCCGTCCAGGATAAGGCCCAGATATTTTAAGTGGGCTTTGACCGCTACCCTTGTTCCCTCGACATTGATGTGCGCGCCTCGGGGTGGACCTCTACGGGAGCCATGGAAAAGCAGTGCCTCGGTTTTCGATATGGAGACCCTCAGGCCTAGCATCCGTATCCTATCCACTACCAGCGATATGCCAATCTCCGCCAGGCGGGCCACCTCCTCATAAGTTTTCCCACGAGCCGTCACGAGGGTGTCATCCGCATAACAAAGGATGCTCATCCCAGGAAGCAATGGGGCCCGCAAGAGCCAGTCAAATCCAATGTTCCAAAGCACAGGGCCCAGAACTGAACCCTGCGGGACTCCGCTGCAGACACGGCGTCGGAACATTTGCCCGTTGCCTCCCTCCCACACCTGCCCGTAGTGTGCCCGTGGTTTTTTTTCGTGTTTTTTCTTTATTTTCTATTGGTCTTTAAGCATGTGCGTAGATATAATGTTAGTCAATCAGTTTTATGCTTTAATATTAAGTATGTATCAATTTTTTTTAAATAATATTATAAAACTTTATATCTTAATCAATATGCTTTTAATCCGTAAAAGTTATCCAGAGCGCATGGTTTCATATGGTCCGACCAGCACAATGACATCGCAATTTATTTTCGACGACGAAATTCTGCTTTCACAATTTTCACAGCAGTAAGCCAAACAATTTGGAGCTTCGGTACGATATTTTAAGCAAACATTTACACTGTTACGTAGTATGATTCGTGCATCACAAGAGAGTTGTGTTGGCCGAGCTTTTCAGCACATGGCCAATTTAAGCGTGTCCTAGAGTTTTGTGATGATTAGCAAACATTGGCTGTTGGAGTGATGAAAGTTTTTACTCAAAAGGTAAATAAATAATTCAAAGTCAAAACATTTTTTCCAAATAAACTTTTGTAATAACCCGCTGAATGATTGCTACATGAATCGAGTACGTGATCAAAAACAAATTTGCTCACGTTTAACAGAGTACAAGCGGTGCCATCTAGGTGGTACAAAGTAAATTACTTGGACGCAAACCATTATTATTATAATAATTAAAAATACTAACGGGCACTTTTGGATTGCCAACCTGGCAGATATATATTCCCCCATTTATAACAACACATAAAAATTGTGTTTGTCAGTAAGATGCTTGTAGGGATCTTGAATGGACTACCAGGATTGTCCTGAGAGCCGTGGAATCTCTCCACTCCTCAAGCACCTCAGGTTATGTTGCCCCCTTGCCGCTACGTCACTATGTGCCAACGGCTGTTTCCGGGGGGCATATTTACTGAGTGTGCGAGTCACCCCCTGCCATTTTATCCGTGTAAAATAACATTGGTCAGGCAGGGGCCATAGTACTTCCATAAAACCATTTCACCAGTCTACTATAGCACCCCAAACCCGTAGACCCATACTTAACATTTGTTTCCATGTTTTGCAATTGTCCTGCACTAATCGGGAATGGTCCTTGGGTACACTCGCATAGTGCATATAGGGATATTCGCCGGTGGTGTCACATTTCATTTAGAGTAAAATTGTCTAACGGGCCTCTGTGAGTTGGTTTCGGCCCCTCGTACGCCTTCCAAAGGTCCGGGACCCCATGGTCCCGAGATAAAACATAATTAAACCTTTAGTGTAGGTAGGCACTGCTGGAGTAATAATTCCACGCTCTTTTATAATTTACTTAATCTTCACAAGTGTAATATGTTTTTTAGGAGCATTCTTTAGTTCGATGTTTTATAAAGGCAAGTCTAAAATTGATATTATACATTTTTGTTATAAAAGAAGACTAGGTTCAAAGGATTCCATGCATCATATTCTTTGAACTCTTCCCAATATGAGAATATGAAACAGGCTTATTTCTTTAATTTTCCTTGTAGGAGCTTTTTTCTGACCATTTTTCATGAAAAGGAAACGAAATGATGAACATTTTCACTCATATAATGCTATAGCATTATTATATATATATATTTTTGGACTATGTATAGAAGACATTCTTTTTGTTCCATAGCTGTGAGTAGTTCCACTCTACCTTTTTCAATAGTTTTTAGTTTTTACTTGTTTACAGTAGAGGTTGGAGACGAATAGAAGGAAAATATAATGGTGTAAAATGAAAGGAATAATAGTGGTGTAAAATGGCATTGAAAAGGGAAATGTTCGCATGCTGGGCAAATATTCATAATGACATTACTTCTATTTGTAAACATGAGTATGAATAATAGTCTAGTGGTGATTCAAATAATGGGAGAGAAAATAATATTATGAGGTATACTGTTTTCTTACTATAGCTATAGTAAGTAAACATTACAGGTTTTGACGACTTCCCTGGCGCAGTTATGAGCGCTATGGTCTTATAGTGGGAGGTCACAGGATCGATTCCCGGCAGGGTCAATTTGGGAATTTATAATTTCTGAATTATCTCTGGTCTGGTCTGGAGGATTTGGCCGTGGCTAGTTAGCGGCAAAGACGTACCGTTAAACAATTAAGCGTTGCGGTACGATGCCTTGGAGAAGCCGATTAGGGGTATGGGTTTAATACAATTGCCGTACCTCCTACAGGTAAGCCCGCTACCATCTTAGACAGGGTAAAAAAATGGTTAGGTACTGTAGTTTCTACCATACGAACTGCAAGAATCCAATGAAAATGGATTTGAATCCAATGAAATAACCGAACCAATTAGGCAAATTCATGTAGACTTTTTTTACGTACGAAAAATTTCCTAGTTTTTCACGAAAAGTTCAGTTGGTCACTTTTTACAGAATACCTTTTATATTCAATGTTCGGGCTTACATTCTAAATTCCGATCATCCAGATTATCAACAAAGTTTTTATGCTTGTTAACCAAGCACGTGTCATCCATGTCGTTAACGTTTGAATAGGATAAAGATAGATATAAAGCTATTCGTATGGATAAAGTTCATGAACCGAGTTTTTAATTTTTTACTTTAACTTAAAAACTTAATCGTAATTTCATCAAACTACAACAAAATGTAAAAAAAAACACGAACTAATTTTTAAACTTGTAATGTTATTTTTTTCCCTTTTCCCGGAACCAGTGAGTGGTACTTAGCTATTAAATTACGCACTTACTATTAAGCAAAAATGTAGGGTAATGTTTTATTGGTAGTTAACTTTTTATTTAAAGCCTATAGGTACGAGCTTTTAAAGTATCAACGGTAGCATTTTTAACCGATTTTCAAAAAAGATGAGGTTGTTAACTCGGCGTCTCGTCCATCGATTTTTCTGAGATTTCTGAACTATTTTTATGAATTTTTAAAAACCAGATACATGTAGTACCTACTTAAGTTGTTGCTGAAACGGGCTAACCTGGAAGAGGGTTATGGCAGGGCAGTTTATATTAAACCTATACTGGCGGTACTATTTTGCTTTCAGGGTAGAAAGTAACCGCGGCCTAAGCCTTCCACTAGACTAAAATGATTTATCTGATGGCAGAAATGTCTTACATTTTTTAGGTGGATGATGTTAGCTAATAAACTATAACGTAATAGTTATTCAAAGTTATCCACAAGATAGCAAACTGGATGACGTCATTAGTAGCCCCTCACGTGGAGAGGCCACAGCCCACGTGCCACGCCAATTAAAGATACTAAGGCGAAGGCTAAGTAGACGTTCAGTATATTGCAAAAGCTGTGGTCCATCATACTATCATAAATCATACTAATATTATATATGCGAAAGTGTGTTTTTTTGTTAGTTTGTTGGTTTGTCCTTCAATCACGCCGCAACGGAGCAACGGATTGACGTGATTTTTGGCATGGGTATAGTTGAGGACCTGAAGAGTGACATAGGCTACTTTTTATCGAGGAAAACTAAGGAGTTCCCGCGGACCGCGGGACTTAAACCATGCGGACGAAGTCACAGGCATCAGCTAGTCAATATGATAAATACAAAAAGATCACATTCCGTTGACGGACACACTAGCCATCCATCAATGTACTAGATTACACGATCAATATATACATACCACGGTATTTGGTAATTAATATTGACGGCCCACCGTATTTACTGAACGACTAGCCAGCGCTATGTTATTCACATTAGGTATTTTCCATCCTCATAACTTCAACCAATAGACCAATAGATCAATAGTACTGTGTGTGTATGTGTGTGTGTGTGTGTGTGTGTGTGTGTGTGTGTGTGTGTGTGTGTGTGTGGGTATGTGTGTGTGGGGGTGTGTTTTTTGGTTTTCTGGGATAGTCAATTTCCGTCTCCGAGATGCAAGTAATCTTAGTATCTTACAGCTAAATCGTTTCAACGATTGGGTCGTGAAAATGTACATATACACTTTCGCGTTTATGATATTTGTATGGTAGTATGAATTTAAGCTGACAGTGTATTAAGTACGAGAAAATTGTTTCCACAATTGAATACAATCCTGTGACACATGCATCCAGCGACTCCCAAAAAACTGCTTGAGATTCTCCGTCAACTTAGTGGAGAAGTTCTTCAAACGGCCCAAGCCAAAGTGGGGTACCGGATTTTAGTAACCGGAACCTATTTTTAGGACCCTAAATTGAATCGGTGATTTAAGCTTTAAGCCCCTGTCCAGGACTTAACTCTGCTTATGTACCTCCTGAAAATTTAAACATGCATTGCATTCTACGCAGCCCCATGTTAAAACATAATTACTATATACTATAGAGCACAAAATAATAGACCATAGAGACCTTTGACGGGCTTTTGATAAAAAATACAATGTCCATATTGTTCGTATTGGCGTCGGTCCCAATTGCTATATCTGTAACCGCTACTGTCATTTATACGCAATAATCTAATATTGAGGCTGCGCGTGATCTCATTGACACTAAGCTGGGCCGCGGGCGGTGATCCATTATTCATGGTGACCGGCGAGGATAATGCTTGATTTGCTTTTGAAATTTCCAAATATAAAGAGAGTTCAAGCAGGCGGATAAGCTAGGTTTAAGTTTAGAGCTATGATTTTTTTATTACAATTTTGTACCTACTCAACTACTTTGCTGTCGACCAAATAACGTTCCATTCCATTAGCTTGTATGCGGCCGCTGCTGGACATAGGCCTTTTTGAGATTTTGTGAGCGCGAGAAAAGCCAATAAAGAGGTTGAGAACTTTTCACAACATCAGCGATGGATATTTTTATCCTTCGCAGAAACCCCTGAAACGTGAAATTCCATTCCAGTACCTAAGATAATGGCTCAAAGTTTATAATCTCGTGCAACCTATTTTTACAACTAAGTACAAACGAAAACAAAGAAAATATGTTATAATAGTTTATATAGGCTTTCATTAGGGTGCGTTTCGAACCTTCTTGGCATTCATTTTAAATTATAGACGAAGTTATCGTCCTCAACTAAGTTCAATGAAAAATATTTACAGATGTCATTTTTAAATTCTACAATTCATGAATTATGAGTAACTCTAAATAAAGTCCATAATTTTAGCGTTTAAACTGCCGTGAGTGGTGTTCATTACAAACATAAATAAAAATCCCGGAAAAGTCCAAAACTAGTTGGGCATATTATACCTATAAAATACGTCAGTTTTTCGATTTACATTTATAATTTTTTTTTCTGAACACTATCTTTCACTCACGAAAAGTTGAAATAAGTCAAGTGGAAACGTAAACCTGTCATCGATAAAACAAGCAACAAAAGAAAATTAGTAATAAAAATGTTGTCTGTATACCAACGTCGGCAAATAAAAGTAAACGTAGATTTATTTTATTTGTTTTTCTAATCTCGATGTCGACGGCTCCGAGAGCCCGACTAAAATTTCGGAGACCTATTCGATAAAAGCTGAAAGTTCGTAAGTTGGTTATTCTAAGTTACGTTGTATTATTTTCAAACTATTTTTTGATACGTATTTATTTAATCTATACTAATATTATAAATGCGTAGGTTGGGATGGATATATGGATGGATGGATTTTTGTTACTCAATCACGCCAAAACGGCTGAACGGATCTGGATGAAATTTGGCACAGGAATAGATTATAGTTTGGAATAACACAAAGGCTATAGGAAAATGAATGAGTTCCCGTGGGAACCAAAAAACCTCAACCTCCACGCGGACAAAGTCATGGGCATCAGCTAGGAATATTATATGCTATAAATTTAATGCTTGAAATTGAAATGAATTATTGTGTAATGATAGTAGCCGATTTTTAAATTAATTTATTTTAATTAATTTGAAAACAAAGTGACAGAATGAAAGGAGAGAAAAGCTACCTAAACAAATTTTTCTGACCCGGTGTCAGCGTCGCTAGTTTAAATGAAATTAAAAAAAAAAAACTAAATTAATTAACCAATAGTGAAAGCTACTTATGGAACGTGAAATTGGTACGTCATTTGACGTACTTAAGAAACGCAAAAAATCTGCCATAATAATTTTCAGCGTTTATGAAATACTTTTATAGCTTCCACTGGCTCTTCGATCTTAGTGGAAGTATCCAGAGGCAACTCATTTCAGATAAGGAAAAAGCCTACATGCCGTGTTGAATTTGCCCTTGCAAATTGTGATATCTTTAGAAATACGTCACAGCCCACAGGGCCTTTGTGAAAAGATTTGAATGTACTTAATTAAAAACCAAATACACCTATTGAATTTATTTAAAAAGCAAAGACTTTTCCTTTGAAATTCCGCGTACTTTAGCATGATATGCGGAATTTCAAAACAAGTCTTTGATTTTTAACACTTTACAAGTTTAGAATGCTGGCATGTTTGGTAAAGAGTACCTGCGTAAATTACCTGCCTGACCTAGAGGTTGTGATTTATGTTCGCATAATGTTACAAATTCACCGAGAAACCAGAAGATATTGGAGCCGTAAGATACGCCTAGAAAGCTGGAAGAAATGCAAATCTCAAAAGATATGAATATGCTGGTGACCTCAAATGTAAGACCAGTAAGACGCCCGGTACACAGCAATTATGACCACAGTACAAAATAAAAAGAATTTCATAACAATTAAAAGAGAATAAGGTGAAAAGGTCTACATTGGAGCAGCGTGGTGGGTCTAAGCTCTAGGAATAGGAGAGAGGGAATTGGAGCAGTCTAAGCTCCAATTCCCTCTCTCCTATGAGAGTGGAGGCCTGTGCCCAGCAGTGGGACGTTAATAGGCTGTAGTGGTGGTGGTGGAAGGTGAAAAAATGTGTTATGCTATACAATGTCTCCGATAACCATGTTGGAGGACTGCTAGCAAAACATAACCACATTAAAAAAAGTGGAGACTGACGTTGGATTGACCATTTTTGACCGTCAATGAAATCTGTACCCAAACAATCCGGATCGGGATCATTGATCGCAGATGGAGGATCGCGATCCAGATTGAATGTACCGGGCGCCTAAGATTCATCTGTATCAATCGCATTGAAATAAATAATGAGGTCTGCAAAGGTCTGACTGAGTCTGAGCGGCTCCTGAGAGATCTAGTTAATTTAGGATGTTTTGTAAGACGAGAATATTTAAAAATCCGGCTGAGTTTGCTGTGGATTGTTTGTGTGTCGTTTGGAAACCTTGTAGTTTTCGTTTTAAGCTACCGTAGTTAATTATCACGTCTCATATTTTGTTGACGTTCGAAAAGTGTAGTGTGTAAGTACATTTTAAAGAAACGTCAATCGCCTTTTCATTGGTGAAGAGTGCAACATTTGCTATGTAATGAAAACAAACGAGGCTCTTGCAGCCGTAGGGATCTACTTTAGGAATTCAATAATATATCAATTATATTTTATAATTATACACATGTGATTCCGGACCTAGAGTAAAAGAATTTTTAAAAGCAGTATGTATTTTGCCACAAGATATGTTTAGCTTTGTCTCCAATAAACAAATGTAAATATTTGTAATAACATATTTCAACAGGAAAGGTCCCCTTCTATCCAGGTTACCCCAATATTTTTATATTGCGTGCCATTTAATCCACAAAACAGCGGATAACACTACCTTTTCCGAACAGTTTTACGATTATGTCGTCCAAGGGACCCTTATTTATATGTGCTAATCCGAGTTAAAACTATAATTTATCGTCAGGCCCATTGCGTGTTGGCTTGCATTGTAATTAATCACTACCTAAGATTACCCTTAGCGAGTTTGTAATAGGTAATTTTCAAAAGCTGAGCTATTTTTATTTTTTTAATTATGATGCTGGTCATTTGCCTTCTTGGCATCATAATAATTTTAAGCCTTAACTTTTTTATGGATATTACCTATATATGCTTTTTAAAGAGATAACAAAACAAAACTACTCATAGTAGGAAAAAAATATCAAGTTAGAATAAAACAATTTTCATGACAATATTATAGAAGTGTGTGGAAGTCCTTGTAAGAAACCTATGTCCAGGAGGTCGTCTGTAGGCTGACGACAACGAGGAGAATATTATATAACAATCTATAGGAGAAATAAATAATTCTTAATATATACAAAAACTAGAGAACTCTAATGACTTGTAGTCACGAAATTATAACGAACCAAGCTGTCTTTTTTAAAATAGTTAGGTATAATACCTTCAAATTTTTAAAATAAAAACAGTAGGAGATCATATTTTGTCAGCAAACTCGACTGCAATGCATCCTAGGAGGCATACTTCAATCGCAAAAACCGTATTGTTTTTATATTGTTGACGTCCTTGTTTTAGAAAGTATAATCCTTATTTTAGGGACGTCAAGGTATTATACATGAAATTATCATTTTGAAATAATACTGCTTTAAGCGGTGGTAGGTGTAGTTAGGACTGCCCTCAAAACTGAAAAGGTTTGCATGACGCAACTAAAAATGAGGTCAAGATTTGATAAAAAAATGTGTATTTTTTTATGTCTCTATCATGTTACATGCATCTAGCTTCATGGAACATTCAAGCGTTGTTGAAAAAGTTGATCTTTTTTCACTCTCGTACTACACTTTGAAATGTTTTCATTAAAATATCCTTTGTGTACAATACCTACCGAATCTACCTAAAATTTCTTTCTTCTGCTTTCAATCTACCTTTTATCCATTCTACTTAATATTATTAATGCGAAAGTGTGTCTGATTGTCTGTCTGTCTGCTACATTTTCACGGCTAATTTTTTCAACCGATTTTGGTGAAATTTCGTAAAATACATGTAGATTGCAATCCGGGGAAGGACTCCTTCCGTCCCTCTCTCTCTTCCTCTTCTTCTAGGTTGTCTGCACTTAGACGCAGCTGTTAGGACACAGCGAAGGACTCCCTTATAAAGGTTTTCACGATATTTCCAAAAATCTAAATTTACACAGACAAAGTCACTGTCACCATCCGGTTAGGTATGTGATATTTATGAAATATTTACAAAAACTTCATGGTTAAATTTCCGTCCCTTTTTATTAAAGACCTCGCAGTGAACACAATTTCCTTTCGATCCGACTTTGACGTAATTTTCTTTTATGAGATTCCGACTTTTTCAATTTACGCCAATTAGCGAAAACACGTGGCTTATTATCGTAAGATTAATATTAATTAAGATCCTAGCGGAGGTTCGGGAGACTCAAAGCGAGTGCTCGGCTTTTAAAACATTGCAAAAGCTGCTAAGCGCTAAAATATTTATAAAATGTTGAAATTCATGTCTGCCGTTTCCCTGCTTTACAAAGTCCCTTAATCTTTCTTTGCTCAACTTTCAACGTACCTTTGCTGTGTACAGTTAATTTGCATAATATGGCTGCTCCGTGGCTGCAGTTTTGTGACATTACTACGCATTTGGTTCTTGCAGTTAACGTTACGGTATAAAATCGTCAACGTGATTTTGCACCTCAAAAGGTAGATTTGTTGCAAAATTTTTTTAGATGCCTATTAAAACTCTTCTATATATCTATATACTTCAACTTATTTTGGCGCGCCACCCAAAAACTTATCATGTCGTCACATTACAAAACAGTACCCTAATATATTATAATAAGATACATACTACAACAATGTCTCTTTAGTCATAAACACGATTTAAACTCAGATTAAGTCCTTTCTAACAGTTTATCTATAACATGTCCACTTGTCTCACGAGTTGGTACATTAAGTTAGCTAAATCGATAGCTATCCTCGCAAAATGAGACAATTAACTAAGTTTACGCTACGTTTGGCTAAGACTCGCTTTAGAGTCTTGTACTTGTGCGTAATGCTGTAATTATTTAAGCTACCCAGTGCTTTAGAAATTTCAAATGGGTATATCGTGGAAAAAGGCACGCTACAAACGTATAATTTAAACCGTCAGTTGTCAGCTTAGTTTTTTTCTACTGAACAGTTCTCAGTTTTCATGTTACAGTTTATCTGAACAGTCCAAAGGAACAGTTAAAATTGTACGTTTTTGGCGAACTTTTAAGTTATATCGAAGGTCATTTGGTCGTGGTTCATACTTCAGATAATTCATTCCATTCATTGAAATATGCAAGCGTGACAGATAGATGGACAGACTAATAGACGGCCATAGTCGCTTCATACGAGTTCTTTTTGAACAATTTTGGTACGGATCCATAAAAACAGATGTACTTTTGGATTTATAATAATTAGTAGTAATAGATTTCATTACAGGGTTAATACGGGTTTAGCAAATCCAAGTAGAATTAATAAAATAATGACCGACCTGATTTCAAAATCAATGAACTAACAGGTACAGCTTTAATCTACTTTAATTAGATTTGGCAAAATCCCACGCTGCCTAAATGTTAAGCCAACTGTGTTTTGTAAATTCTACACGGAAGATAAAAACATTCGCAAACATAATATTAATTCCTATGAAAATATCATAAATCTTTTCTTCAGTTCTACATTATACAGGGTGGCCCAAATAGTGACGTCCAAAGAAAACATTTAGATTCCTCGACCTATCAGAAAATACCCCATGTATGTTCAGCGATTTTTGGTAGTTTTCGAGTTATAATTTTTTAAAGTTTTTTCGTGAGGTTTCTGAGGGAGTGAGTGTTAAATATTTTATATTTTTATTTAGTATTTTTTTCTGAACATTTTTTTGTTAACATGCTTGCTATGAAATGTGCTACTTTGCATAAAATAATTACCATCATAACATTAACTCATGTCGGAAAATTTTTGGTCGAAAGTGAAAAGTTTACGATCGACAGAAGTAGAGACGAAATTTCAACTTAAGATTAAAAATACTTAAACCTGTCAACGTCACTTACGACTATTTTCAAAAACATTTAGGGTTTCTAAGCTTTCCTAAAAAAATTCTTTAAAAAATTTGGTACTCTAGGAGGCATTATTGTTAGAAATCGGACTTCAAATGTGGTAAGGCGGTAATTTATGAACTTAAAATTTGATTCTTAAAATTGGGTTTTGCCTATTTTTTACAATTTTATGGCTAATTGCAGTAGGACATTTTTGAATTTAAGTATTTTCTACAAAAATCATCGATATTTTTTGATTAAGTGACATCAACGTTACGTAAAAGTGAAAAAAAACCGAATTGCACTCGAAACTGAATTGAACTTTATTTTATTATCCTTCTGTCAATAAGGTATAGCTTTTCCGCACCTTCAAACTTTTTTTCCTGTTTTTGTCGGCAGCATTGTAAAGTATTGCTTGCAAAAACAGGTAAAAAAACTTACTTACTTTATTGACAGAAGGATAATAGGTAAAAGGTAGAAGGAATCTAAATTTTTTCTTTGGACGTCACTATTTAGGCCACCCGTATACGAATTGCTTTGTAAGCATTTATTATTAATCTGTTGTTGCTTTGTGCTGTTTGTATTTAAATCTAATTAGGTATGCAAAAGTTTAATTTCATCCGAAATTCTATTCACACAAAGCTGCAAAATATTTTTTGGTTCAATAATGAATTATTATAAGTATTACTAAGTACAAATTCCTGCAAAATTAAAATGAATAATATTCTTTTATCTAGAGATCCGGTGATAAGAATTCTCTAAATTAAATGTAAGCAATTCAAGTTATTCCTGAAAACTGTTATATATAAAATCCATTTACTTATAAATGTGAAAGTGTTTTTGTCTGTTTTATGACCTTTTGCTTTTTTACGGTTCAACCCTTTTGATATTTAATTTGGTACTAAGATAGCTTGCCCGATACGGACAAAGGCTACTTTTAATTCTGATAACTTTAACCACGGGATAACAGAAAATTCAAAAAAAAAATGTGGTTTATTGAGATATTTATTTATATGAAAAAATAACTTTATAGTTTTAACTTTATAGTTTTCATTTTATAGTAACAGTTTAAAGAAAATATTTCGTAGAGCATACTCTACGTATCCAATTTCGTAGTGGTATTTATACAATGTTTTTCTTACTATTTTCTAAAAGAGTGAATGCGATTAGTTATAAGGTCAGTCACTGAAGATTGAGACTGGTCTTTGCTCGATTTATTACCTAGAATTAGCGGAATCGAGTTAGAGTGGCTTAGAGCACTACTCGAGTTTAAGAGCAATTCTATTGAATTTGGCCATTGTTTACACTCGAATCCGTTCATTTCTATTTTACGAAATGGGCAACCGACATTGTTCTGCAAACAACTTCGGTTTCCTTTCTTCTCTGCAAAAAAATATAACCTTACTTACTTACTTCCATCGGCGCTACAACTCTTTGTGGGTCTTGTTATCCTCCACAGATTTTCTCTACCTAGCTCTATCCTTGGCCTCCTTCTTCCATGAAGGGAGCTTTCCAAGTTTCTGCAGATCATTCTTCTTCATAATGCATCCATCTTTTTCGAGGCCGTTTCTGTTGTGGTATCCATTGTGTCATCGAAAAGTTGCCTACGTTCATTTTGAGGATGCTACCATAGTACCACAGTCCGTCTATCGGTTAAAAAGAATTGAAATGGATACATACTATAATTAAATACCAGACTATCCAGATCATATACTAATATATGTATGCTTATGCATCTGTTTGCTACGCTTAAACGGTCCGTCTTTTTAACCGATTTTGATGAAATTCGGTTTAAAGGGAAATAACATAGGCTGCTTTTTATATCGGAAAATCGAGTCCCCTCGGAAATCAATAAAACTTAATCCAAGCGGACGAAGTCGTTGCAGACATCATATATTCTATTTTTATACTGAAGCCGAATCGAAATAGAGTTTGTGTATATTATGTGTTGCTTACGTCGGAAAGTATCAATCTGTAAACTTAGAGGAAATATATTTCTCTAACAGCGTATTTCAAACAAGAAGATAACATAAGGGGTTTCAGATCCAGTATCTGGCCTGTACGCCCAATTCTAAGATTCTGATGGAATATAAGATGGCTAAATTAACTAAATCACAGCGGGGAAAGGTTTCTTCAAGCACAAAATACGAAATCGTCGTCAATAAGCAGAGAAGACCACTGAAATTTGATACTCTTCAATCTACTTCAGTGTTCATTTCCTTATTTCTTAGGGTCGGTCATCATTATACATCACTATAATAATTATGGTAGATGTTCTCATAAAATGCTTACAACCATCTACAAAATGAAACGTATTATTAATTTTAAAATGTTCTACAATGGTTATAACACGGACGCCACGAGGAATTGTCAGCGAGCGGAAATTACATTTGTAATCAGCTTATTCCGAACGAGTGACAAAAGTTGCGAACTGACAGGATCCCCTGAGCGGGAAGACTCCACAAAATGCTAATTACCTACCTGAAAATTCAATTAATTCCAAAATAGCATTTGGTTATGTACAGTTTTACTGTTTTAACTAGACTTATCAAACTAAGGTAAAACTAGACTGGCGCCTTGTGCTTTTAAAATCCTTTCTTGACGAACTCCATGGCCCAGTGTTGAGCGCTGTTGTCTTAACGTGCGGAGGTCCCGGGCTCGATCTCCGGCAAGGTCAATTTAGGGATTTTATAATTTTTGAATTTTCCCTGGTCTGGCCTGGTGGGAGGCTTCTGCCGTGACTAGTTACCACCCTACCGGCAATGACGTGCCGCCAAGTGATTTAGCGTTCGGGTACGATGCCGCGTAGAAAATCAAAAGTACTTGTAAAAGTTTATTTGAATAAAAATCATTTGAATTTGAATTTGAATCGAATAGCGGTATGGGTTTAATATAACTGCCATGCCCCTAACAGATTAGCCCGCAACCATCTTAGACTGCATCATCACTTACCATCAGGATAAGATCGCAGCTAAGTGCTAACCTGTGGATAAAAAAAAACACTTCCAAATATTACTCAGCTGCGAATTGATTTTTTTCCGGCATGGGTAGTTAAGTGTACATAGATTTTCAATTTTTTTATTAAGGTAGCTCATATTAAGATTAATCTTTCTACGAAGAAAATCTTAACTGAAGTTTTAAATGCAATATAGCAGTCTTAAACATAAAATCTACCTACTCGTAGAAGACTTATCCGGATTAAACTAAAATACACGTCCTACATGCACGTTCAAGTAGGTAAAGAGATACGAAAGACGAAGTACGACAAGAATACCGCAGACTTAAGATCAAACATTTTCCTGAATTACCGCTTTAGTACTCAAAACCTTAACGTTTACATTTTTATTCAATTAGGTACAACTTAAATCGTTGGTTATGATCCTGACTAGTGGTAAGATTAGGCCTAACATAGACGAGTCTAAGATAGTAGCGGGCTAACCTGGAAGGGCTGTTAAGGCACTGTGAGCTCACGAGATGAAATCACAGGCGCACGGGGGTGAAATCGAGCAAGCGCATGTCGCAAATAATGCATGAAATAATTTGTAAAAAAAAATATTTACTTTTCAATACAAATGAAACCGACAATGTGTTTGATTTAGAAATATGAATTTTTTATCTTATATTTCTAGAGCTAATTATTGGTTTCAATAAGGAGAAAAATTGCTTTAAAAGGTAAATTAAGAGGTATGTTTAAAATAAATTTCAATGCAGAGATTTTTTAAAATTGTGTTTTGAGATGCGTCAATGGCTGCTCAAAACTTATGCTCTTTTGCTCAATGCTTTTAAAAACCCCCTTTTACGCTACACAGGGCCTTAAGATCAAACATTTTCCTGAATTACCGCTTTAGTACTCAAAAAGTTAACGTTTACATTTTTATTCAGTTAGGTACAACTTAAATCGTTGGTTATGATCCCGACTAGTGGTAAGATTAGGCCTAACATAGACGAGTCTAAGATAGTAGCGTTCTAACCTGGAAGTGCTGTTATAGTTTGCTTTACACATACACCTTATTAGTGGCCACGCTGCATCGTACTAGAATACACGTACGTAATAGTAGATTGTTACACAAGGGACGTAAGTAAGCTATTACAGAACAAGATCCAATTTGGCGCCAGTGCGAGCGCAGCTCGCATAGGGCGCTAATGGATCGCGTGCACCCGAGATATTTAGTCACACGAGCGAGCGCAGCGAGCGAGGGTGAATATAGTTCGAGGGTGTAATAGCTACTTGCAACCAAGGTAAGCATTTTACTTTATATCATTCTTGCGAGGTAAATAAAACATTGGTAATGCAAAACGAAATTTTAATTAGAATAATTAGCAAATTTAAAGAAAATGGACTTATCCGGCAAAAGATTTTGCATCATTTGTTCTGCTTCAAGCAAACAAAAAT
Source organism: Erebia aethiops (assembly GCA_923060345.2). Lineage (NCBI taxonomy): Eukaryota > Metazoa > Arthropoda > Insecta > Lepidoptera > Nymphalidae > Erebia > Erebia aethiops. The sequence goes on along the minus strand of OV281083.1, from coordinate 7,982,486 downwards.
CAGGCTCTCCTCCTTTTTCATCATCTGATGAAGTGCTTGACATTGTTGTAAATAACTTAAATCACTTTACGAACAAACTTCACAAACTTTCAGATCAAATGAAATGCCGCCATTTCCATTTTTTTTTCGTAAATAGTTTTCCATTTTTTTTTACGGCTCTGAGTTCCAAGGAGTTTTGCATAGTTTGAAATGTGTGGAAATTAAATGCCGCCATGTTCAGTTTTTTTTTTCAGTAAAAAGTTTTCTTACCATTTTATAAGAAAAGAGATTGTTTACCAAGGAGTTAAGTCGAGTTTTGCATAGCTTGAACTGTAATGTGAACATTTCAATTCAAGCATAGTGCGACGTAATGTTGCCTTGAATTGCAAACACCAACTTACAAGGAGACTTTCCACCATAGTAATCCCTAGTTACTGAGCAAGTATGATATAATATCTATTTAATACTTATTAGAATCTTTTAGGTACTGGAACGCTTAATGACTGTGGGGTACGGTTTTACAGGTAGGGTGATACACCGCAGCCCGAAGTCTGCCACCAGACCAGGCCAGATCCTATTGAGAAGTCCCTTTTTAAGATTAGATCCCTCAGGCATCCCTTAGGATCCCTTATAATTTTAAGAAAGATTTAGAATATTAAATCCCTTAGGCGCCGGGTATTGCACCTACAAAATGGCACAAGACCACCAGGGCGCCAGGGAGTTCGTTATCAATGATCTTTTGTATAGGTTTAAGTTATAACCACAGAATAGATTATCTATTCTGTGGTTATAACTTAAACCTGCGACTTCCAACGCCACTGTCACACGCGACTTCAACATAGTGGGTAGAAATAAAAATTATTTATTACTTTACAGTGGCGTTGGAAGTCGGTTTTTTGGAAAGAATTTTTTAATAATTATATGAGTACTATAACTACTAATTAATAAATAACAAAATCAAGCCGAATAATAATTATGCTGATGGGTTATCGATTAGGTAAAGTGAGTTTCACAAGATAATTAAGTACGTAGTAATTTAGAAAAAGAGACCGTATTAGATGGTTGCCTTTCCTTAACTGGTATTCAAATATAGATGCAATATGCGGTATTCTAAAATTGCGTTGCTAACAAGGTTGTGAGTATATTCACGTCTGTAGACTGTCTCTTATTGGCATAACATAGAGTGTCAGAGAAACATACTGTCTCAATGAAAGTGTAGGTTAATTGTGAAAAAAAAAAAACTGGTTATATTAAGTGAGTCGCAGAACACGCATAATATAGGGTTCCGTATTCACACTAGTTGTAAACAACTTTCGCGGTCATTATTTCGTAAACGGCTATTCCAGTAACTATGTACAAAACAATGATTTTAAAATATCTATTCGACGATGTATCACTCATGGGGGTTTACCTGTATAATTTATTCGGCTCTCGCTTTTCATGTTCAGGAGGTACTACCTTAAACAATTATAATTATATCAAATTTATTACTTGCTTCATTGAAGCGGTACTGTATAGGTACCAAATTTCAAATGTACATCTGTTTTAGTTGTTATTTTATTTGGCTTCACACACAGATGGATAGACAGAAAACTTTTTTGTTATACCTACTACAAAACCCTAAAACGGGCACAAATAGTACGTCAGGGTCGAAAACAAAGCGTTATAGACAGGGTCGATGTAGCGGAAACTGATAGAATGAGCCCCTTCGCATGGAATAAAGCCGATGCGAGACTCGGCCCTCCAACGCCCTCCAAGACAACGGAGTGCGCAATTCGGTGACACATTTATCGCGATCATTCAAGCGATAATTGTAATAAATGTGGCGCCAATTAAGGTGTAATTGTAGCTTTTTTTTTAATCCACTACAAGCTATCCCATGACTACGATCTCACCTGATGGTAAGTGATGATGCAGTCTAAGATGGTAGCGGGCTAACCTGTTAGGGGCATGGCAGTTATATTAAACCCATACCCCTTCGGTTTCTACACGGCATCGTACCGGAACGCTAAAAACGCTTGGCAGCACGTCTTTGCCTGTTTGTAGAAATCCCTTGTTTTAAAACCACTTGTAAAGGAGGCACTAAATAGGAGGTAGAGTCAAAACATGACGTAGCATAAGAGACACCTGTATGTCCTACATGTTTGAAATAAATTGAAACAGGAAAATGACTCATAAAATTATCGAAAAATAGTCGTTGCTTTTTGAAATCCTAGTCACAGATTTGAAGTACTAGTTAGGATTCAGACCCAGCCATACACGCAAATGGCCAAGTAAGTAAGTAAAAACACTTTATTACACACAAACAATTAACAAAACAGAGATAAAACTTAGAAGAAAAGAGAGCCTTATCACCAAGAGTGATCTCTTCCAGGAACCTTTAAATTATTCCGTTGAGTTTACTAGTAAGTAACATGTAATTTATATTGATGTGGTTAACTACTTAAGTTTTTTGGAAAATAATAAATTGTATTGTATTAAATTGCTTTATAAAAACTCAGAGCGAAAACTCACTAAGTGCAAACATACATTTTGGCCTGGCAGAAAAAAAAGCACGCGCTCGCTTTTTACTCGAGGCTTTTTTGACCGAGCAAAGTTATAGGTCTCTGAGTCTATTTGGGTGCATTGACAGTTAGTCCATCTGTCAGAAAATTGGATAGGCAATATCTTGAAAATATTGCGGCAAAATTTTAATTGGATTGCGTTGGATACGGTAATAAGAAAAACAGGGTTATCACGATGATCTAACACCATATAATAGCGATAGCAATAGTATATGTCAGTTAGATTATAATATTTGGTAAATAACCAAAATCCATAGTACGATAAGTATAAAAAGGTAAGTAATTATTTGATAGTAGACCCCATTAAAACCTTAATCCAAACAGAAGTGGCTACTCGTAGATGATATCGTGTGTGCCAACACGAAAGTTCCATTTAACACCTAGGCCGGAGCAAATGGCTCACTAAACTCAAATAGCAGTCACGAAATGGTGTCATTAGCCGAATTACATACGTGACCGCATAATTGAAAGGGACTCTACAGTTACTTACGAGCGGAACAACGGAGCACAAGTAATGCGAAACTATTTTTTAACCGACTTCAAAAAAGGACGAGGTTCTCAAATCGATTGTATGTATGTTTTTTTTTGTATTATGTTATGCGATCATTCCGCCAATTATGATTTATGAATTAATTTTGATAATTCTTTTTTGTTTGGTAGATCATACTTTAGAGGAGGGCTCATGTAAATTTTATTGAAATTGATTTAGCGCTTTTTGAGAAAATAAAATAAAAAAAAACAACAAAATATATACCCAGATAATGTTTTTGTTTGTAGTTCCTTTCAGCAAAATTTTTACTTTTTAGTTTAAGTTGGTACAAAGGTAAGTATAGTTTTGAATCGGTTTTTGTTTTAAAATTAATTAAGCGAAAATTTCGGCAATCGTTTGTTTGGTGGGAGGATTCGCAGCGACTATACGTTGAGCTATTGAAAACTTTAAATTGTGTTTATCTATACTAATATTATAAATGCGAAGGTATTGATGGATGGATGGAAACGGCTCTGAACGGACTGCATGAAATTTGGCACTGAGATAGATTATAGTCTTAAAACACAGGGCGGTTACTATCAACATTTAGAAAACCATTATGATACAGGAACATCTTGTTTCAATCTCTTTGTAATATTACTGAGAAAGCTACCATGACATCACAAAGTTATCATAGTTTTACTCTTTTAGACATGATGGCAAGAACGAATGATACTACCATTGTCTATTCATTGCTTTCAGAGTAAGCGAGATGTAGCTATATTTTTTCTATAGCGCTATCTCAATTGCATCGCGTTTCATTTCATGCTTATATAACACAGTGTTGATATATTTTAAATTAAATATTATAACTTTACATAGTGATTATACCTTTATAAAGTGCAATAAATGAACAAAATGTTTTTTAATGTTATCTTAAACTAAATAATAATTGTTTGTTTGCTCTTTTTCTGTTAGGTTAAAAATTAACTCAAAAATCTTAACTTACCATGGTGTAAAACGAAACGGTTGTTTTAAATGTCAAACAAGGCGCGATAGTAGTTTGAATTTGAAAATTGAGCACGGTCTTGTGCCGCTGGTTTCCAGCAGCTCCCAGCTGCACGCTTGATATAGTCTGCCCACCTAGTGGGGAGTTGTCCAACGCTGTGCTTTCCAGTCTACCGCTACAGCCCATTAACGTCCCACAGCTGGGGACAGGCCTCCACTCTCATAGGAGAAAGGAAATTAGAGCTTAGACCCACTAAGCTGCTCCAATGCGGGTTGGCGGGCTTTAACGACTATCATCATGTTAGTGATAATAACCGGGACCGACGGCTTAACGTGCTCTCCGAGCCACGGGAGTGAAACACCGCCAACTTCCTAACTCCGGGCTATGAGAATTTCTAGTCAGAAAACCCAATAAGTACTTAATTATGGCCCGACCCAGGACTCGAACCCGGTACCTCGTCGGCTGCAGTTGAGTTTCTTTTTTACCTTTCATAGTTATCAGCAGCTAACCCCATAATAATAATAACCTAACTTAATAAAAATACATTTTGGAAAATTAAATAACTCTCTTTTTTATTAGATATCTCAATTCTCAACTTACCGTAATCCAATATTCACTTAAGTAAGTATATTATAAATCCCCACAATTTCCTATTTATTTGTTTATAAAGTTAATTCGTTGTTGATCCGTCGCAAGAAAGTAACTTTTTTATGATTGCTAAATTTGACGTAAATCCTACGTAATACAATAATGCTAGCTCTCAAAAAACACTTCATGGTACGAATTGAGTGAATGATTTGCGTAATGACGTCACAAAACTGTTTAGGAAAACAATGTTCTAACAAGCTTACTTTAGGGGCGTCATGGTAGGATTTGTCGAAACAATATCAAAATAATAGTGCTTTAAGCAGTGATAGTAACCCCCCTGGCCCCCCGATTTTTTATCCCGAAAAAAGAAAGAGTTTTTAAAGAGAGAAGGAACGCGGACGAAGTCGCGGGCATAAGCTAGTTGGAAATAATAAAGTAATTTATATGCGCCATATAATTGCGGTTTATTGGCGGACTGCTGAGAAAAAAGCTCTAAAAATAATACAATAAAATAAAAAAAAGAATACTTACTGTTACTTAAGATAACTTTTTGATAAATTATTACTTCGAATTAATAACAACAAATGGATAATATTATTAATAATCAGATATTATTTTATAAACATTCACAAATTAAAATGTTACATCGTTTAATAAACCAGGTAATTAAATAACAAATTAACAAAATCAGATTATAGTACAGCTTACAGTCACCGAATCCACTTTAGTATTAATTAAAAAAAGCAACGCTACAGTGTAATTGAACAAGGAAATGTCGTTTTCGCAAAGCCCTTTTATTCGAAAGGCTTTAGCTTAATTATAATGAGCAAAGTTCATTAGTAGGCGCGCTCTTTCTATCCAATTTTACTTTATTTACCTTACGTGCATTCATTCCGAGTTGTAAACGAAGTTAAGTATTGGAATGGAACATATAGGTACCTACTCACTGGTTACCACTGAGTTAGGCCATGGCAGTTAACCTCATAAATATCTGTCATCAAAAAACTCTTCAAGTCAAGTTTACTTGACCCGTATTTTGAAAAATAAGTATTTATGTTTGTCAGAATTATTTACAGTCGGACAAACTTATCTGACTGGGTTTTAAAAAAATATAAACAGAAACTAAAGTCAGATGAGTCTTGTATTTTTTTGTATGTATAATGTACTTTTTTTGCGTACATAATATTGTAGTATATCGTAGCTAAGATTAGCTTTTTTGAGTTGCGTAACTTTTCAACAAAATGTGCGTTGTATGCAGTCAAATATGTAAACTTTGAAGTCAAAGGTGACGACGTAACCCTAGTCATCACGCCTTAAAAGGGGTGAAGCAGGAGGGTCTTCCCCTTTATGTTTGTATGTATCTATCCGTAGGTGTTGCGTAGCCGAAAATGAGAGAGCTATTATGTTTTCACTAAGTAGCTCGAGAGGCTTTCTAGGAAAAAATGCGTGGTACGCGTAGGATGTCTTTGTTCTCATAACTGTCTCGTTCGTCTAGTTGTTAGCACGGTCAGTTTCGGATGACGAAGATCCTGGTTTCGATTACTAGGCCAAAAGTATTTCTAAGGTATTTTTAGGATGTTTCTTTCAACAAAACTCAGTTCAAGACTGTTTGAGTTGGTAAGTTAGTGTTATTTTTCTCTCTGCCTCGGAAAGTATACGGTAAGCAGTCGATCCTGTAGCTGATCTCTCTCCAGACTTGGCGGATTACCGTCATCGTTCATCGTCGCTATCAACCGATAACGATGTCCTGCTGGACTTAGGACTCTTGAAGGCATTTCCACGCACAGTCTTGCGCGCTGCCATGGGCTTCTCGACTAGTTTGATGTCGTCCATCCACCTAGTGGGAGATTGCAAACGCTGCGTCTTCAATTGCAGGGTCACCAGTCGCCACACATAGTTCCAGCATTTTTAGACCCCGTCCATTATCAATTCAGCTACGTAACATGTCCATATGCGTAACACATGGGATTATAATACCGAGAAAATAAGGAATGCGTCTAGGTTTGCACACTGAATCAGAATCAGAATCAGAAATCATTTATTGCATTATACACAAATATTATAAAGGTGGTATTTAAAAGATAAAAAAGTCAAGTGTATTACCATTAATTGGCGTGCAATACTTAAACATAATCTTAATTAAAGTTAATAGTATTCAGTTAATTATTGTAAAAATATTTAATATAATATGTCAATTTTTTTGTTTGAGTTTGATAATATTAATATGAGATTGAGATATGTCATACATTTAGATTTTTCCCTATACGCAGCATATAATTCAGCCAACCGTCATTCAAAAAATTCTTCTAAGCTGTAGTAGGCTTTGCTTATCAACCAATTCTTTAAAACTCTCTTGAATTTGGGTAGGGGCAGTTCTTTGATGTTATCAGGCAAATTGTTATACACTCGTATGGCCATAACGTATGCACTTTTACGGAAAATATTGCAATTAATCAGAGGCAAATGGAGTCCATCTTTTTGTCTACTTGGTCTGGTGTGCAATTCCGATTTCTTTGTAAAATAATGGCTATTGTTTTTCACCAGAAGACATAGTTCGAGTATGTAAATACCTGTAAGAGTGAGAAACCTTTCTTTCATAAATACTGGACGTACGGATTCCTCTCTTTTTTTGTTAAATAAAATTCTCAGGCAACGTTTTTGTAGTGTAAACGTACTTTGCACGTTTACAGAGTTTCCCCAGAATATGACTCCATACAGTAAAATTGAGTAGACACTACTATAATAAAAAGCAGTAGCCACTGATATAGAGGATACATCCATAAGCATCGATAGAGCATACGTGCAACTGGACAACCTTTTGTTGACTTTATCGATATGGTCTTTCCAGCACAAGTGATTGTCCAATATTACGCCAAGAAACGTTGTGCTGCTCGTCTCTTCAATGTTTTGTCCATTTAACGTTAGATCTAAAGTTAGTGGATGTTTTTTGTAGTTCCTAACCTGCACGTATTTTGTTTTAGATGGATTCACATTCAAACCTATATTATGCAACCAATTTTTAATTATTTCTAACGAGACATTTATTTCTTTTTCATATTCTTGTACCGATTCTTTATCTCTGATAAAGAGAATGGTTGCATCATCAGCAAACATGACACATAGATGTTTTGTTAGTTCAGGCATTTCATTTACGTACACAAGGAATAGAAGAGGGCCGAGGATGCTACCTTGAGGGACACCTACAGTTGTAAGTTGGTATTTGGATTCAAATTTTTCCATCGTTTTCGTGTGGTTGTTAAATTTAGTTATTGTTGTGGATTGGGTTCTGTTATATAAATATGATTTTAGAAGATCTAAGGCAATACCTCTAACTCCAAGATAATTTAGTTTTTCAAGCAGAATAGTATGCCTGACACAGTCAAATGCCTTTGACATATCAAGAAATAACATAGTGCAATCTCTTTTCTTGTGCACTTCATCCTACGTACCTAATAGATCATATTGATATTATAAATGCGAAAGTGTGTTTGTTTGTTGGTTGGTTGGTTTGTTGGTTTGTCCTTCAATCACGCCGCAATAGAGCAACGGATCGACGTGGTTTTTAGCATGGGTATAGACTATAGTCGAAGACCTGGAGAGTGACATAGGCTACTGTTTTTCCCGAAAAATTAGGGACTTCCCGAGGGAATAAAAAAAAACCTTAAACCACGTGGGCGAAGTCGCGGGCATTAGTTAGTAGGCTATAAATTACATCCTAAGCGACAAAATAATTTTAAGGCAATCACTCAAGAAAATGAAGCTTATTTCATTGCGGCGACCGGAGCTCTATTCAGATCCGATTCTATAAATGTAAGTGCTAAGAGGTGATTCCGTTTAGAGCTCCGCCGGAATGGCCTATAAATGTATTGTTATATAAATTGCGCTGGCTCTCTACCACTGCGACGCATTGAATATTCAACTGTGCTAGCCACTTTTAGCTTTCAAGTATCGGTGAATAATTTCAGATTTGGGAAATTTAAAAAACTGAAATAGGCTGTGAAATTTCCCGTTTAGAGAAACGCTGGATGTATTTCTGCAGCGCCCCCAGCTGGTAGTCGTATAGTAGGTACCCATTATAAATGCGAAAGTGTGTTTATTTTATTCTCTAATCACGTCGCAGCAGACTAACGGATAAACCAAATAATTATTTAGCATATACCTGAGTTTCTATGAGGATCTGTTTTTTTTTTAAATACATTTTGCGTTAGTGTCAATCGTAAAGAGTCACAAACCTAAGCTATTTTATGTCGGAAAATTGAGGAGTTCCCCACGATTTTTAAAACCTGGATCCATGCGGACGAACTTACAAAATTCATCTAGTTATGTCGCAAAAAAATAACAGATTCGCTTAGTCGCGTTTTTATTTTATTCGTTTGAATTTTGTTTATGTAATTATTCTACAACAATTCAGTCAGTATCAGCAGTTGTAGGTAGGTAGTAAGTAATAAAATTTATTACACGCATACTCAGCTCAGCGCGGCAATAAACGATCTATTGAATGATGTTATTTAATAAAACGACCCCTGTTTATACCGACTCGTATCATAAAGTTGTGTTGCGAGAATATCATTTTATATTTCAAATGCATATAAGCATTATAGTTACCTCGACTTTCATGCACTGTATTTTATATTAAATAAGGAATTTATATTTTTATAAACCCCGGCTGAGTTTGTTGTGGGCTCTTCTCAGACCAGGGCGCGTTTGGTCGTTTCGTAGCTTAAGTTTTAAGATACCGTTACTAATTATTATCACCATCATGTTTTATAACTAAGTAATTGACGTCAATATATGTGTCCTACCTAAATTGAATGAATGAATATTTGATTTGATATACTGATATTTAAGGACTATAAATAGATAATCTCAAAGGAGATCCGTGACGCCTGATCACCCACGACTGGAATACCGGAAAAACCCCGCGGGAGGCACAAAATACTAGATTCGCATTAGTGACATCAGCAGCATCAGGCATGTCATAAAAATACTTGAACTGAGGTCATGTCAACACCTAGGTAAGTTGATGTGACATTTTTTTGATAGGCCTATTGATTTAAATGTATGGAACGGCTATTTCGCATAAAAATTGTGCTCTGTGAAGATGCATATTACATTACGAGTTACAATCATCAAAAAATGTTTGTACACAGAGGTCACTGATGTTACACGCATTTAAAAATGCGTTATCCTTCTCTCTCGCTTGTAACTCTTCCGGGGTTTCTATGTGTATATTATGCGATCATAGAGGACAAGCAAAGCATGCAGTTACTTTGAGGCTTGAGCTCTAATTATGTTTTGTTAATATTTTATAATATGAACTCAAAAAAGACTGATCAGTGATCACCAAAATTCGCTAGCCCGAAAAACTAGCAGGAGGCTCTCTACCATATCCACCAAATTTATCATGGCGATATTAAATAGTCACAATAGTAACTATATTTTATGTTCTAAGTTAAAATTATCCATTTTATGATTTAAGATGATATAAATAGTTAGATAGTAGATAGATAAATTCTTTATTGCTACACAAGACATAAAAATACATAGAAAAGAAAAGAAAACAAAACAAAGTGCGCAAGGCCGGTCTTATCACTAAAAGTGATCTCCTCCAGACAACCCATTAATTAAGGACCTTTAAGAAACAGCTTTAAATAGTTAAAGAAACAGGTCCGACTTAAAAGTATAACTTGTCATATTCCATTTTAACAATTAAAATGGTCTTGGAAAATCATTTTTATTGGCTTTATAGTATGTACTATGTATATTACAATTTGCATCAATATGTAAAAGGTATTTAACTCCCCAGATCAGGATTCCGTGCCGGTTCAATCGGATCGCGATTCACAAAAGGCTTTGTGAAGTCGATGAAACCCGACCGTTCAGTATTGTTCGCATCGTAACAGCACTGGAGTACATACCAAAAAGTTCCCTGAAAACTCTAACTACTAGGTATAAAAAAATTGTACGCAAATAGGTGTGTTTTATGTACCAATTACTTAAACTATGGTGCCCAACCCAAGATTGTTTTTCACATTTTTTTACTAGATTACTAGCGGATTAGTATAATCATAGAGTATACAAAACTAACACATATTATTAGACCTACCTACGTGGATTTCAGGTTTTGAAAGAACTCCTCTTTGATTTTCTGAGATAAAAAGTATGCCTATGCCCCGCAATAAATCATGCGACTTATCTATGTAAAACTCTGTTGACTAAATTGGTCGTGAAAAAGTATCAGATAGACAAACAGACGAGACGGTCACTCTCTCGCATATATGGATGCTTTGTCTCTTTATGCAGAAACTGAGTCTGTTATGGTCTTAATGCACCGTTATGGTCGTAAACGTAATAGTTTGACAGAAATGTCACTTGTATTGTTTAAAATCATTCAATTCAATTCAATTCAAATTATGTTTATTCAATATAGGTAGGTGCACTACATTTATTGACGTCCAGTTATTTATAAAATATTAGGTCTTTACCTATGAAATTGCCGTTTTGTAAGGGAGGAACATAAAGTCGATTTTTTTTAAATGTAATATATTTATTTAATCAAAGTGTCAATCACTTTTACCATCTCATAGGTAGTTCATTGATCCCTTTACTAAAAAAAACATTCGAACGGGAATCAATAAAATCTTTGAAGGCGCTTTGGACTGCCCCTTCGGAGTTGATTTTTTCCTGTACAAGAAGTTATACAAATTTCGAAAAAAAATGGTAATCTGTTGGAGCAAGGTCCGGGGAGTACGTTGGATGTCTTAGACATTCCAATTGAAGCTCCTCTAATTTGGTAGCCGTCTGTTGTGCAATGTGTGGTCTAGCGTTGTCCTGAAGCAGCAGTAGCCTAGAGCGATTGACCAGCCTCGGTTGTTTAGCAGCTAGCTTTTCCATCATGGTGTGCAGTTGCTGACAATAGACATCCGTCGTAATCGTCTGGCTAGATTTAAGAAAGCTGTAGTGAACGACACCGGCACTAGTCCACCAAACGCTCACAAGTAATTTATTTTGAGTCAATTTTCGCTTGGGGCAGGATTTGGCTGGTTCGCCAGGGTTCAAACATTGCGATGAGCATTTCCGATTATCGTACAGGATCCAATTTTCATCACAGGTAATAATTCGATTCGATTAGACACTTCGATTTAAAATCCCTTCATTGTTCTGCCGGTTGAGTAATGTAACACAGCAGTCGACGCGCGTTTGTCGGTTTGCTGCACTCAAATCATGAGGTACCCACCTTTCAAGCTTTTTCACCTTCCCAATTTGCTTCAAGTGGATTAAAACAGTTTTATCACTAACACCGCAGCTTGCAGCTAGCTTGGACGTGGTTTGCGATGGATCCGCTTCCACAATAACCTTCAATTCTACATTATCAACTTTGGTCTCCGGCCGTCCATGGGGCTTGTTCTGCAGGTCGAAATTTCCAGAACGAACACGTTAGAACGGTTTTTTTTCATTATCACCATTTCACAAATCATCTTAACTAAGGGACTATCAGAGCCATTTGATCAAATCATTGCCAAGCTTCCTTGTCATTTAAGTAATCCTTTACATGGTAATAAGATTTTTAAATGAGTTTACGTTTTACATTCACTTTGAACTTATTCAGAGACATCTTCAACATGTCTTCTGGAAGCTTATTGTAGAAGCGGACACTGTTTCCAACAAATGAATTGCTAATTTTACTAAGCCTAGATTGCCATTGATTGTAATAATCCCAATGCTCAAGTTTCTAGACCAAGCAGCTTGAAATGTTGATGCTATAGATGAATATGCCAGTCCCATAAAATTAAACTACCTGAGGCTCGGAACACAAGTTGCTACTAAAATTTCTTTACGAAAAACATGAAACAACCAAACCCTATAGTAGGTATTGATATCAAAATGCTTAGAAAACACTCCGATGGCTCGATGGGGCACTAAATGGAATCACCTCACAGCAATTACATTAGCCAAATCGTATCTGAATGGAGCTTCAGTCGCCGCAATAAAATCAGCTTCATTTCTCTGAGTAATCCTAGCGGTATTATATTATTTCTGCTTTAAAATCATTTATTCGCGGTAGCATTGAATTTGTATGTGGGTCTGTTCATGTTAATTTTCGGTAGGGTTTCATAATATTCATTTACATGTCCTCTGTATTATAATAAATTGGTATTATAAACCTATTGGTAGTACCTACGGGTACCTTCTAGGTACCCGTACCGTATTGTTCGTATTTCGGTGGTTTAAAATAATAACATATTCTACTGTCTTTGAAGTAAAGCCCGACGGTGAAATGGTGTAAAACAGTCTGTTCCGAGAATTTTCTGAGTTCAGCAGTCAGCTACATAGTAATATAACAGCGTAAGTAATATTCCCCTTACAGTTACACCATTGATGATGGTAATACTGTCACCTAAATCTGCATCTTTCTTGTCCATCAATCTTGTCAATAAATCAAACCTATATTTTTTATATCAGGAGAATAAGAATGATTGCTATTAAGCGATAAGGCCGCGTTTTGTATTCCACATCCTTGTTCTTGGTATTTTATTAATACATGTACAATAACTAAATAATAAATGTAAAAATAATAAAAATAATAAATGTACAATATAGTATAATAAAAATAAATTAAAAGGATATAATATTCAATTCCTTAATATCTGAAAGCGGCAGTCAAAAAATGATTCTTTTTTATCATGGCGATATTAAATAAGGGTAATAATAACGTAACAAATGTGTTGTCGGGCAACGAGGCAACTCTTTTTATGTGGAAACGTCGGGAAACGGCATTTACCTTTGAAAATACTTTCCCAGATATTACGAAAGGAATTTCGACAAATATGATTTTTTATGGTTATTTTAAGATAATTCTATGTTTTCAGATATATTTTAATCTAAAGTTGGGGAAGTACTTACGTAATAGCAATACCAAGTTTACCACTATTTCTCAAAAAATTTACCACCAATCACACCACATTTATAAGCCTAATAGCTAATGCCCGCGACTTCGTCCGCGTGGATTGAGGTTTTTCGGTTCCCACGTAAACTCTTTAATTGTCCGGGATAAAAAGTAGCCTTTGTGTTATTCCAGACTATAATCTATCTCTATGCCAAATTTCATCCAGATCCGTTCAACTGTTGGGGCGCGATTGAGTAACAAACATCCATCCATACATCCATACATCCAAGTCTTCGCATTTATAATATTTATTTGATTTCACTTACTCTGATCGAATTAAAAAAGTCATTGATGTAGAATTTTAGTACATACCTAGTGGCTTCAGAATAAGTAAATTTTAGGTCTTCTATTAACCAAATCAAAAATCAAATTAAAATCTACACGTAAAAAAAATTACAAGCCTTTTTTTCCACTACAAGTTAGCTAGTCTGCGATCTTACCAGATAGAGAACTCTTTCCAGTACAAAACTACTAGTACGGATTATTCACGTCGATCCTGACTACAGAATCACGTAAGTACCTGTCATGTTTACACCTCAAAGGACACATACCTAATCCTGAATATCTTCAGTTGGTCTGACTAGTGACTGTGGGCTTAACGCTTGGCTGAGTGCAACTTGTTAACGAGGATGAAATGTGTAGCATATATTAATTGAATTGAATTAAATGCGACCTCGTTTATCATATAAATATCGCAACATTCTCTGCTCTGGTTTGGTTCTTAGGCCTTGGCTAGTGGTCACCCTCTCGGCAAAAACTAAGTGATCTGGTACGATGCCGTGTAGAAACCGATAAGGGTTATAATGGGTATAATATAACTGTTACACCTCTAACAAGCTAGCCGGCTAGTTAGACCGCGTCATCACTTAACACCAAGTGAGAAATCAGTCAAGAAGTAGGGAACTTGTAGTTAAATAAAATAAAATAATATCGCTCAATTCCGGAAAGTTCAAACACCAAAGTTGATTGAATAAAAATGTCAACCTAACGGATTTGTTAAATCTTAATCTAATCCAATTTAAAATTAATCTGCGAAATGAAAAGCGGGAGGGTTGGACCGAGTTGAGGGTAGAATGGATTTGTTTCGGACGTATTTCTAATTTTCATTATAGACAACATAGCCGCTGGTGTTTAAAACGTATCTTTAAGCGGTTAAACTTATTAAAATTAATTATAATACCAGTAAATGATTTGAGGTAATTATAATACCATTAAATTGTCGTAAATTATAGCCATGTACATCTGATATCTGTTTGTTTACCCACTAGATATCTGTTTGATTATTGTTCTTGTAAAATGTATGCATATGCAATGATTGTGGACTTTCTCGAGCCTTACGTTGCTCTACCATAACTTTTCCAAGAGTCTAATAATTAGATAGGTTTTGATAAATTCACTATTATATCTATAATATCAATATTAACTCAAATAATAAACTAATTGAAGTACAGCTGTAACACCAATACATAAGGACTAATCCTATCCCACTACAGCCCATTAAAGTCCCACTGCTGGGCACAGGCCTCCACTTTGATAGGAGAGAGGGAATTAGAGCTTAGACCCACCACGCTGCTCCAATGCGGGTTGGCGGGCTTTAACGATTATTATCATATTAGTGATAATAACCGGGACCGACAGCTTAACGTGCTCTCCGTGAATGACCGCCAACTTCCTAACTCCGGGCTAGCACTGAGAATTTCTAATCAGTAAAATCCAATTTAATTATGCTCCGACCCGGGACCTCGTCGGCCGTAGTCAAACGGGATAACCACTAGACCAACTAAATTATAAAGGCGCAGGGAAATTTGTTCCTCATTTTCTTTTAACATACTTACCTAGTATTAATATATAGGAAGTCGCGTCGCGTCGTCCACGTGGATTAAGGTTGTTTTTTGAAAATCTTGTGCGAACTATTTTATTTCCCTCTACCAAATTTCCTCAAAATCCCTTTAACAGATAGGATATTAAAAAAAAAAACGAATCCTGTGGTGATTGACTGTCATAATATTATTATCAACCAGCTATTATCCAGCTAAGTATGCTCGAAGCATGGTTGGATTAGCTACCTAGTAACAGTCTAACATTTTACATAAATTTTGTACATTATCTTGATCTTTGATCACCCTCACCTTTTCCCTGTGTGAAATAGGCATTATGGCCCTAATATTTTCGTAGGTCGTAATACGGTGGTCGTAAAAGGGCACGATAAGATATTATGATCTCGATTATTTAACTTTTCTCTATAAGCCAATAGAAAAGTTACCTAAATATTCACATATTCGGTCGTTGCGGCGTCGTTGTGAGAGACGATAAAGATTTATAGCTCAATAATACTTTGATTATTCCTAAGATTCAGGGAACTCGACGTTTATGCGCGTTCAGGTCTTTACTTACGTAATAATGTTCGATATTGCCATTCTATATTTGTTCCTACGTTGCTAACGCCTTTTTCTTAAACCCATTACCTATAAAATGATATTCATCTACGTGGATTAATGACAATTTGTACATTAAAGTGGACATCTCATCTAGATACAATAACGCCTAGAATAGAACAGAAAATCTGGTGGAACACGAATCCAAAAATATCGGGATAGACATTAGGAGACTGAAAAATCTACCTTCTTCTATACTTATAATAATAGATATTATAAATACGAAAGTTTGAATGCATGGATGGATGGATGTTTGTTACTTAATCACGCCAGAACGGCTGAATGGATCTGGATGAATATAGATAGATTATAGTCTGGATTAACACGCTACTTTTTATCCCGGAAAATCTAAGAATTCCCGCGGGCGCCAATAAACCTCAATCCACGCGGACGAAGTCGCGGGCATCAGCTAATTAAAGCATATTAATGTTATCTTTATGAAGTCCCATTTTTTTCCTGGCATAAATTAGGAGTACCTATTTACAAAGAACTGCGTGGTATAGAAGCTTTAATCAGATTCTCTCATTCTCTCTCTTAACCAACAACCTAAACTAAACCTTTCCTCATTTTTAGTGTGTCAAACCTATCAAGATTTCGTATTAATAATTGTAACAAGTAACAACCTGCTATGTTTTGAACTCATAAATTTAACCATATAGTTCGTGTATTATTAACGTAGATATTTATAATAGTAGAAACAAATAAAACCCAGTAGACTGTAAATTTATCATTAGGTAACCGATTTAGCCTCCTGTGCGGACGTACGGTTATTGTCCCCGCGAAATACGTCGGCATTTCAAAGGACTGAGTTATTATGGCGATACGTTTCTCCGAATATATTACCGGACGCTGCTAAAAATATTGTGTCTTGTCCACCTTTGTCGCTACGTTTAACATGTGACAGATTTTTTACATCTCAGTACAGGATTTTATCATAACTCATAATATATAGTGTAAGGCCATAGATTTTTTTTAAAAATCAAGTTACACGTACTGAATAAAAATTCAAATTAATCAATGAAATATCTTTATTTTATGTAGGATTATTTTTAATGCAATTACGGTAGAAGATGTTGACTCGACATCAATCGTGCATTGTCGAGTCAACATCTCCTTAATAAGTTTAAGATTGACGTTAAAAATTATTACTTATCTCTTTGTTATCATTAGAAACGACATATTATTTTATTGTTTTCTTTCTTATACTTATTTATGTATTTATTGGTATGTCTATTTAGTTTATGTATGTCTATTATTATTATTTTGTATATATTAGTTTATCATAATATATGGTATTGGTTAGTTTGTTTAGCTATTAGTATTTATGTTTATTATTATTTTTGCACCACCTCCCTTTATCTTCTTATTCATTTTCTCCTTAACGTTAAGGTTGTCTGGAAGAGATCGCTGCTTAGCGATAAGACCGCCTTATTGTACCTACTTATTGTTGTTTTCTTATTTGTAACATGTTGTTTTTGTAAATTTGTGGTGTACAATAAAGTATATACATACATACATACATACATCTCCTGAAGATGCTCCGGTATCGGAGCGAAACGTATGTTGAGAATAATTTGGAAGATTTATGTGGTGTGGTGTGGTAGCTGTGTCGGTGCGAATTGCTGGCTTACTGGGTGGTGAATATCGCAAGCTACAAGTGCAAGACACACTGTACCACGTAGATTTGTCTACTATGGCGGATTATAGCGAATTAAACTTCTATTGTAGTTCATTCATTAACTAAAGTCAATCCCAATCGGATCCTTTTTTTAAATTTTTGTTGGAAAAATGCATTTACGTATCTCGCACAAGGCGGGTATGTGGAACTCACAGATGACGCATAATACCCACTACGAAACCAGCAGCACAGTTTGCGTCTAGAAGAATGTCTCGGGGTCCCAAGACGTATTGGATGCAGCTGAGACGTTGCGACGCTGAACCGACAATAGAGTCCTAAACACTTATTCTAAGGCGGGAGAAGGTAAGCAAAGCGTCGACTTCTTCCCCCCTGTCGCCTTCTGCGCATCAGTGGAGCGTTAGTATCCCAATCGGATCCTGGGACTACCCTGAAATTATAATGTTTATCTTTAATGTATTCTCATTACTGCGTCACTAAACGATCGTTTATTACATAAACAGTACTAAGTACCGCTAAGGTGTTTCCACATCTTATTAATCACGTCAACAGCAAGCCGTTGTACGCTCGCTATTCGTAGATGAACAACAAGCATTGTTAGCGCGAGCTGAGCAATTCAGTGAAAACGGGATGATGTAAACACCGCCTTACAATACTATCATTACCTTAAAGATACAGGAAGTGGTATGAAATTGATAAATTCAAGTTAAATCCCAATTTGACCACTCAATATACTATGTTTAAAATTTAAACTTGAATGCGCAGACAACTCCTTGAATTTTTCGTGTCTATTGCGTGTATCAAAATGTGGTTTTATACTTCTAACTGACCTGTTTTCCTATAATTATGAAAAGCGACGGTTTATGGACCATTGTAAAATTAACAAAAATGAAGAGATTTTAACTAAAATTATTCCACAATGTGGCCAATTCTGTATAATAAAATCTCTTAACTAAATTAAAATGACACCTTATAACCTTTCTGCCGAGAATATTAAGAATTAAGGTTAGCAATATTTTGAATGATAATGGGGCACAATCTCTTAACTAAACTAAAATTAGTTTAGTTAAGAGATTGTGCCCCATTATCAAGGTTATATTTTAAACATATACAGTAATTAATTATTAAAGTACAAAGCACTCTGTACTTTTTAAACGTGAATAAATATAATGCATCGTTGATTGCATGTTATATTATGTTTTTAAATGGGCCAATTTACGCCAGCGATATTATTTATTACAGAGCAGTACTTAATCATATTACCGATTAATAAAAACTGATCATCAGCCCAAGCACAATAACGCTTTATCGGGGCTATAACATCGTCAAATCATTCCAAAAAAAGAGAAATTTCTTGAGTTCCTGCTGTGTTAGACGGCTGGCAAGTATCTACAAGTTAACAATAATTTATGTTCTTGTCTTTTCCAGGTGCTTTTCCTATCGCTGTGTTTAGCATCGTCCCTATAATTGATGACACGCAATAATTCATCGTTTGTGTCGGGTCACACGCTCCCGATATACGGACGAGACTGTTCACGACTCCTATATAGATAATACTTGTGTATAGTTATATTTTTTCAAAATTGTAATAAAAGTATAATAATTCTCATTTAAATCTGTTTCAAATTAAAGTTTATAAGGTCCTTGCCTGCAAACTTAAAAACTTCTTAAAATTTAAAAGTTTCTTCAATATTCTATTAATTAATTACTCGAATCAGCATTTAGCCTAAATAAAAGAAATCAAATCACTAGAATCAGACCAAAAAAACGGGCGTAGTTTTGAAAATTGGCACAGTTATTCTTTGAGGTGTCCTGATGATACTTAAAGTCCCCTAGGGTTACTCAAAATGTCAAAGTAACAATGATAAGAAAATAAGAGCGATGATAGCCTGGTGGTTAAGAAACCCGACCTACGGGGTCGCGCGTTCAATCTCCGGGTACCTACGTACCAACGTCCAACATCTATAAGTTTTAACTTTTTAGAAATTATATATCACTTGCTTCAAACGGTGAAGGAAAACCTCGTGACAAATTATGCATGCCCGAGAAGTCTTTATAATGTTCTTAAAGCTGTGTGAAGTTTGCGAATCCGCATTGGCCAGTGTGGTGGACTACGGCAAAACACACTCACTGCAGTGAGCCGGCAATGGGTTGTTAAGAGAGAATGTGACTTGAATATTAATTGATTTGAATATACAGTCCTATGTATGTAGTATAGTTACAGGTACCACAGATTATAAACTAGAACTCCTTGTTGATAATAATTTCGCAGTAAAAAACTAGTTTCAAAACCAAAAGAGACGATCTCACTGCGAGCTATTGATACCACACTTGGACGGGCGCATTCGGTGTAGCCCATAAATAAATCGACTCCCGTTTTTGCGCTTCACTGTACCATAAAAAACAATTCCTTACTAAAATAGCTAATTTAAATTGCCCTGCCTCCCCGTGACATGTTCGCAATCCATAAATGGTAGCCATCCGGTATCAACCTCGTTGCACTTAGCGCCGCGTTCGCCTTGGGACTCTTGACATGGAATTAAAAATGCATGTTACGTTAGGGTTCCATTGGCATGTCGCCCTACCGCGCAGATGGGAACCGTTGCTAGCTCACTCGCTTTCTAGGTAATAGGTTATTTAAGTTTGCGGATTGATGTGGGGAATATTGACTCGACTCCGGAATGCCTTTAGAATTGCAACATGCGCTTTTCATATGATTCAAAAAGCTTCCCTTCCAATTTGGGTGAAGTTGAACAGATATAGGTATGTATCACTACATATATACCTTTATTGTTGTTTTGTCCTTCAATTACAACGCGACGGATTGACGTGATTGTTTGTAGGTTTATTTGTGTTAATTCAGCTAGGTATACACAACCTTTAAACTATAATGACAGGTCAATTTATTTGTTATCCCTTTCATAATCCTCCTAGCGGAAAAGGTTAAAATTACACTAGATTAAAATCTGTCAATTTAGTTTAGTTTAGGGATTGTGTACAACCACAGAATAATTAATAGTACCATTCAGATACAGGGGAATTACTCCGCAAAGACATAAATTACTAAATAAATAACGGCTCTTGATACGACGTAATAAAATGCAATTCAGGTCGCATAGAGCTGCTTTTTTAAGTACCAACACATTCCTTCTTTTTCTATCGCGTAGCTACGTTTAGCGTTAGGGTTGTCTTCTAACTTCTGGTAATGAGATGTCCTTAGAGTGATAAGTCCGATATATCTTCATTACATTTTAAATAACCAAGAATGATTGAAATAATTCATCTTTGAGTAACAACAACGTGTAGAATTAAACGTTAGTATTTCAAAGTGCGCGCGCGACACTCGTCTGCGTTCTTCAAATGTTTATCGACCAATACAACAAATTTGTACCGTGTAATACTTAAAATAAGTGTGGTCCATGGACCACCTCCTCAGCCACATCATGAAAGGTATGTACCTACCTAACATACCGCAACGGTGAATTTCAGGAGGGGCCTAAGGGCCGAGACGTCACGGACCATCGCTGTTAATTAAACAAAAAATTGTTTTTAATTATTTTATTTTATTTTTGTTTTTAATTTTATATAAGTACTTGCCAAACCTCACTACTTTCCGTGTAATTAATTAATCTGTGGTCTGTGGTGATGCTTTTATGTCCACTATGCTTTTAACCTTATTCCACTCTGAATAAGTAGTAGGCATTAGCTAGCGCTCACATAAATTCGTACGCGATCTGATAAGAATCCAATATTTGTAGCTTCTAGGTTGGCGAGTATACGTGAAACACGTTAATCTTAGTTGCACTTGTTTATTTAACTGTATTTGTTTTCCCGTGCTCCTTTCCTTTTAACGTGTAATTCCGAAAGGTTCTCTAGATTTAGATGGTCAGAGGTTGAGTTCTCTCACGGGAACTTTGCCGGAGTCCCAAACAGCTTTGTTGATGTTCCTGATGTTTGACCATGTTCCTGGTACCACGAGGAATTCTTTGTGGTTTCTAATTCTAAATTTATTGATATAGTGGAAATTCATTTATGTGCAAGAAAAGTTGCATCATCGCAAAACGAATAATTTATGGTTATTTTTTGTGGATACCTGTATAAATATTTAGAAATGAATAAAGAGGAAAAAAAAGTTTCCATATACGGAAAGGTGATCCTATAAGTGATCAAAAGGTATTTAACAGTTCTAAATATAAAATTAACAAGTTATAATTAGGGTCATGTTTAGTTAGTAAGTATGTACTGTAATATTTTGTCGCAGGAAAAGTCTTTGGAAATTGCACAAGTGACCACTTTATTTCCCGACTATACCTGAAAAGGTATTATGCAGACAAAGATATTAAAACCAGAATTTTGTAAAGGGGCATGGGTCAACATAGATAATTCGTAATTGAAGGTGAAGCAGTTAATGACAACGGGCATAGCTGCCGTCTGCAGATAGAAGCAGCAAGCTAAAGACTTGAACTCACTAAATGCGCGCCGGCAGCGAGGCGTGTTTGAAACCGTATAACAAAGATTGCATGACGACCACGAACGCGTGTATGATTTGAAATACAAGGACCTAGTACTAAACCATGTAAGGTAATGTGATGAAATACCGACACACTGCAGAATGCTAGGGCGATGGCATAGTTACGAAGTAAGTAGAATAACTATGCACATCAACTCGAGCTTTGAGAACCCTCTACACTTACTTAACAAATGATAAATAATTAATTTATTTTATAAGTGACAACTTGTGTCACTTATAATACGTTAAGACTCTACCATCGGTTCGGAAAAATGATTCTGCTGAGAAGAGCTGCCAAAAACTCCGCAGTTGCTCTTTTCTTAAAAAGAAAAATGTTACAATAAGTAAATAATACACCACATACCTTACGTTACAAGTATTACACCGACTTGTGGGTCACTCGATAGTATTGGTATTATAACTTCTAGAAGAGCAATGGAGTCGTACATTGATACCTCTGGTCGCATGCGGAGTGGATGCAAGCCGCTGAGACAAGCCAACCTCGCCCGACTCCGCAAAATAAAGACTCAGAAAGAAACTGTGTTCATTAACCACTTTGTGTCAGGTTTAAATTCGAATTTGTAAAGTTTATTGTGTATCTTGCAACCAAATATAGCTCGTTGTAGGAAGATAATGTTAATTTGTGCTTTAAAAACAGTCAAAGTTATTAAATAATTATTTAATAATTATTATTCATATATTAAACCTATTTATAATATTACTGTTATGTACATCCATTTATCAAATTAAAATCTAAAGTAAAAAAAATTAAAAACTTAACATTAAATAAAAAATAGGTCTAAATAATTGAACTAATTAAAATAAAATATTCAACTAACTATAAAATAAATAATTAAATACCTATTAACAAAAAAAACCCTGGGCCAAAGGTACCCATCAAACTTGCAGCATTGCCACGCTGAATAGCGATGGATAACCTTTGAATTATTCAAATTATTTAATAATTTTAATTATTATTTGAATGGTCCAATTTTAAGAATAGCTTCCTACTGCCAGTTTGTCACTTTTCCAGTGGCTAAAATAACTTTCTTGAGTGCAATTATGAGATTTTTTATTAATTTAACCATTTTTTTATTTAAAAAAAAAATTGACGAGTCCAGCCGTTTGGGCCATTCATCTTAAGTTTAAAATATTCGTAGAGCAGTCAGCATGGACCCCGGTCGTCTATTTGTTTTTATTAAATCTATTACGGACCTATTAATAAACATTATTTATGAGTCATATCAACGCGCAACGGGTCAAATATATTACACCCGATACTTTAGCTACTTACCAGAACTTTTGAAGTTATGGGGGTGAATAAACGCGATACTGCTACCATCACATAAAGTGGGAATTGAAAAGCATAATGGATGTCAAACGTGAGCGATGGTGTAAGGTGATCGAACGGGGCATCATTGAAAGCGAGTAATGCATCATAGTCGACATCGCAGCGATGCGATAAAATCTATATTTCGCAAGCTTTTCATACATTATGTACATGAAATATTTTTAAAAGTATCAAATATTTAAATATTAAAACTGTATAATCAAATCAAATAAATATTAAAAATGCGAAATTTTGGATGTATGGATCTATGGATGGATGTTTTTTACTCAATCACGCGCCAACGGCTGAACGGATCTGGCTGAAATTTGGCGCAGAGATAGATTATAGTCTGGAATAGCACATAGGCTACTTTTTATCCCGGAAAATTAAAGATACCCGCGGGAACCAAAAAAACTCAAACCACGCAGACGAAGTAGCGGGCATCCGCTGGTGTATTGTGCTAGCCTATGTGCTATTCCAGACTATAATCTATCTCGTTGCAAAATTTCAGCCAGATCAGTTCAGCCGTTGGGACGTGATTGAGTAACAAACATCCATACATACATCCATCCAAACTTTTGCAGTTATAATGTTAGTAAGAATTAATACAAGATATTAGTAAGATAAATCGAGTGCCAGCACCAACTCCCCCATCTTCAATGCAAGAGTAGGCAGGAAGTTAAAAGGATTTAATATCAATAGGTCATATCCTTTCCCAATTAGAGAAAAGGCTCTTATCCAACAATCCTGCTTAAAGATACTCTTTTTATTCCAATTTCTTTTCGACTCTTCATAATCTGTGTGCAAAGTCCTTCATAACACTGCAGTTACAATTGCTTTCGATTGAGTTAGAGAGAGCAATGGCGAGAAATTTAAATTTATTTCGTGCCTTGCGGCATCGTTAAAGTCAAGGGCGTGCTTAGTGCCAGCGCCCATTAGCTTAATATATGGGCACGGGTAGTTCCTTTTTTGTTACTTTCCTCCCAATGCTCTCATTATTAATTGGTTAATGGCTTGTAGAGGGTTTGGCGACGAAGTACTTAGTATGAAGACCGCACACAAAATACTGCCTGAATGAGCCGTAAAACGCGAATACAGTAGAGAAAATGCATGCGACTGATTCTGCTGAATCGATCACTTAGACCCTTAAAATCCCTCAGACCTATGGTGGATAGAACAGACCTCTGATGACGTCATCAGCTCTAAGCACCTCTAGCGGCTCTTGCGGATTTTGGCATCTACTGCGGCATTCCTGCTGATCGTCTTTTCGTATAGGACCACCACTTAGCAGTGATATTTTTTAATTCTTACCAGGTCAATTTGAAATAATATATTAAGT
The DNA here is from genome assembly GCA_923060345.2 of Erebia aethiops. Classification (NCBI taxonomy): domain Eukaryota; kingdom Metazoa; phylum Arthropoda; class Insecta; order Lepidoptera; family Nymphalidae; genus Erebia; species Erebia aethiops. The sequence continues at coordinate 7,957,680 of OV281083.1, read as the reverse complement.
ATTAAAATGTTAATGTCTGTTTGTTACGTTTTCACTGCTAAACTGATTTTAATGGTGTGGAGTTTAAAAGACACTTAATTTTTAAACGTTTTTGTTAAAATTGTTAACAATAATATTTAAAAACTCCTATAGTCCATACAAATATAGTTTCTTTAGTAAATACTTTAAGCTATGAAGCATTACAAAAAAAACTGACATAAAATCTATGCTCTGTACTAATATTATTAAATGCGAAAGTTTGGACCCATGGATGGATTTGGACCTGAATCACGCCAGAACGGCTGAAGGATCTGGATGAAATTTTTAACAGAGATAGATTATAGTCTGTAATAATACATAGGCGCTACTTTTTATCCGAGAAAATTAATAAGTTCCTACGAGAACCAAAAAACCTCAATCCACGCGGATTAAGTCGCGGGCATTAGCTAGTATCCGCCTAAGTCTATGTATCAAAATTGTTTTTTACTACAGTTTGATTGCTTATATTCTATCCGTTTTGCAACATATGTACATTTTCAACAACCTTTTCGATTCAACGGATGCGTCCAATTCAGTTGTGGAATGGGACTGAAATTGGAAAAATTGCTACGAACCAGGATTATGTAATACGTACAATAATATGTCTAACGTGATTGAATTGACTGCAAAATCTTGCATAACATTATTATGTTAGTATGTATATGTCACCGTAAGAATGTAAAAACCGTTAGATTGTAATCTAACTAGCGATATTGTAAACTGTCGACAGATTACAATTTAACGCATGATTTTGCTGTAGATTGTAATCTGTTATGTATATTAACCTGATAAAACCTACCTGATTATTTATGTCGAACCCTAACCTAACCTACAAGAAAGAAACAAGAAAACGTAAATACAATGAATATTTCAAAAATTGACACTGAACATTGAACGGTTCACAATCTGTCGACAGTTTACAATATCGCTAGTTAGATTACAATCTTACGGTGACATAATATATATAATTAGGTACGTAGACTCAATTTAAAAAGTGGAAGAGTGTAGGTAGACCAGCTCTTGTTACCTTGGAGTATGAAAATCCTGCCCCTCGATTGTGTAAGGAAATCGTAATCGTAATCGTTTGTCAAACGTATAATCCAACATGTTTATGGAGTTCATAGATACCTGCTCGTCAAAAAGCACGTATGAACTCCTTAAACAGTTCGAGGTATACGTTTTAAGCTGTCAAATGATTAAGATTTGCTTAGACAATTGGGCCTCTGATCCTGAGGTGACTATGGGATAACTATCGTGGCCCAGTACATTGACGCCCAATAAATAATATAGTAATATCACCTTAAATAAATATGATTCTGATAGTTCGACCTGTAGTGGACAGGTCGAACTAACAGATAGTGTAGTAGCGGGATAGTGTAGTAGCGGTCAATATATCCAATCTTAAAACATAATAATTGTTGGGGAAAAGGGCAAATTACAGTCGGAAATTTGTAAACAAACATTCTATAAATACTCGTACTTATAAAAAGGGTAAATTTCCTCAGAGCTCTCAGAAACATTTTTCCCATTTACGTGCTTCTTTCAAAAAGGTTTCATTACACTAAATTAGGCTCATAAATGTACTGTTAAGAAAGAATTTTCAATTTGGCAAAGGTTGGTTGGGTACAGACAGGTCGTAGGAGGTATTCGCAGCATTTGTTAAAGCGCTCTACGAGTTGCGGCGCCACAGTGTAATCACGTAGGAATCGAAGTCAGCATCATGGTTATCATCATGGTTTAAAAGCGAAAACACTAGTGTAAGAGACAATCCAGAAGTAGGTATTTATTATACACTTTTAATATATTTGTACTCTCATTTGGAACATGCATGAGTAGATGGTCAAACGTGTAGAGGTTCCACGACAGATTAGAATTCGACAAAAGTTGACAAAACTTAAATATAATATTCCTTTGGTCCGGCCACGATTGCTATCGTTAAGCTCTAAATCAAAATTCGATCTCAACACAAAAGTATTCAATAATCGCTGAGTCTGCGGTCTGCCGGCAGGAGACTGAACTACCATCGTTCAAACACTCGTATTTATGGCGTCCGTATCCGCAGATTAAATCGAATGTCATGAAACGAGTCAAATAGACAGATATTATACTTCCTGTTTCATGAGATATAATGACAAACAGTAATAATGCTAACACTAGGGACCGGACAGGGCAAAAAGTCTGCGATTCTGAAAACGTCCACTTCAACATGAAACGATGTATTATACTGGTTTGCTATAAGTGTCTAGCTATTTATTAATGTGCACGAGGATTTTTGGAAAGTTAAAAATACTTTGTCCGCATCACTTATTGACGTAGAATTTTTGTACCTAGTTTCACTCTTAATCTTTGGTATTTCAGTAGGTGGCTGCAAGAGTTTCATTGAGCACATGGGTTTTAGACGGAACCAAAATAATCTCGTCGAAGAAAATTCTTCGGTTATATCAGCTGACAATGCAAACAAGCAACTTTTTTTTGGTATCAATAGCATTAAGTTACTTTAATTAAGTTAATCTGTGTTAATAATATTTAATTATTAGAATTAGAATATAAGTGAAGGCTTCTTAAGGCTTGAGACTAATTTTAGAGGTTTAAAAGAACAACTGTTATACCAGCATGATAAAGTTTTGAAACACTGTTGTTTGTAGGCTATGGTTATAATGAAATCGTTGCTATCTAAGGGTACTCTTGGCAGCATGTCGCTCCAGAACTAATATGAGACGAACACGAATCATCTCGGGTGATCATTTATCTCACGTAGATGTCTCTAGTCTGGTATCGCTTTAAAGACGAAGAAAACATCGTAAGGAAACCTGCTCCCTGCAAACCTGAGATTTCTAAAAAGCCCTAAAAGGTTTATCAAGTCTGTCAATCCATTCTTGACCAGAAAGGTGGACTTAACTAATCAGAACCAGAATGGTACAACAACGTGCTCAGTTATGAGCTAACGGTGGGTTGAGATGATGATGATAATTTGAACGATGAAAACTTACATTAGCCCCCCAATTGTGTAAGAAAATCGTAAACGGAAACGTTTGTCAAACATAAAATTCGAACTGTTTCAGGTGATCAAAGATGCTACAGGTCAAAAAGTATGAAGGAACTCCGTAAACATTTTGAGTAGACAATTATTGGGCTTTAGAATTTGTCCATTAGAACACGAATACGAATAAATTAATCATGACAACATAAAAAGGGGTTGGTTACATGAATAACCATAACATAGGGTTTAAATTGTCTAATGATATTAATCATATCTCATACTTGTGGGTGGGCTGAAAATCATATGGATGTAATTAATAACACTGCGGTGTCAGGTTTGTTGCGTTCGGCAAAGGACGACACGCATATGCGACAACCACAATAACTTGGTAAAGAATATTAGGTCTTATTTCACATTCAGCAGAGTTTCATATCCAATGCTGAATATTTACTAGTTTTATTTTCATGTTGAATAGTATTATGTGATTGTGAATTTGGTCTGTAATATTTTGGCAGCCATCGCGTCAACGGCTTTGTATGAAATTCGTTAATCTGAATGCAACAGATATTTGGCGATGGTGTTATTTTTTATTTCTTAGCAAACTCCCAAAATATCAATGTGCTTCCTCGAGTCCATGATCCGTATTAATATACCGACGTCGGCTTAGAACAGGTTTCAAATATCAGTTTTAAGCAGAGATTAACCGAGTCTGAATCTTATGCGTCTGAGAGATGCCTTAAGCTATATGATGCATATTGCATGGGTCGTTCTAGATAGAGAACAAGATCACACTGACACGCAATGCTAAGGAAATCTAGCTGTCACGCAAAACCACCCTGTTAGTAATTAATAAAACACTTTGTACAAAACATTATACTCATCTATGATCTATACTGAAGTGAAAAGAAACTTTAATAGACAAGACTATACTTTTTCTGGATGGAAAAATACTTAAACGACACTTCTGCGGAAAATGGCCGCCATGAGGCCATGCCATCTTTTATATAAATTCTATGTGGTATCTTAAATAATCAGTGCCCCTTAATGTAACTGTGCCAATACAAATAAAAATTACAAAGAAAGATTATAAGTATTTAGTTGACACAATATGTAGATGACATTACTGTAGCAGGGACTAGGGTACAGAAAGACCATAAGTAGATAGAAAGCAATGGAAGGGAATAGAGGAGGCTTATGTCAGAAGACATGCTGATTGGGGATTGAGAACGGCTATACTGACGGGTGTTTATATAACAATAATTATGTAATTAACTAAATGTAAACAGCATAAACTCAAAGACTGGCTAATAAAACAATGTTTTTACGAAGTAAAGGAATTATTCCAAAATTAATCATAAGTGAATTACTATCACATGAAATAATTATAAGACCTCAATCGTGCGACAGCGTTTTTCCTTAGACTAAGAATTGACTGTCTTTATTAAATTATAATCTCATTTGACATTATATTATTACTTAAAATATTAATTTGACTACATATCTGACACGACATGACCCATGACACATATCTATTAAAATTTTACTTTTATATCCGTAATACATAGTTAAAAATGACTAACTAAGAATATTGAATTCAAAATAACTTGTGAGATTGACAATTTGACATTATTGTTATTGTAATTAGATTAGTACACGTAGGTAGATAAATTGAAATGTAATTTTACAAAGTAGACTTACTGAAATTGTTAATTTATAGTTGTTTAATTTTTTTTTATTGAATTAAAATAAATTTATTTAGGAAATACACAGAAAACAAACAAAATTACAAGATATAATAAAAACTTCTAGACTAAACGTTAATCTAAAATCCTTATATACCTACTAATTAATTGTTGTTTAATTGTTAGCTAATAATACTATTGTACAAACTGCAATGCCCTGACGGGGCCTCATGTTATTATAATTAATTGTATGTTCATGAATGTAATGAATAAATGAGATGAAATATATAAATGCTTTATTTATTAATCTATAACTTTAATAAAACTAAATCTTTCAATAATTTCATGAATATGAATGAATGTAATTTGAATATTGTATTATTTTAAAACAACAGAACTCAAGAAGTTACCTACTTATTCCATATAACTTGCTATCTTTACCTACTCTCGTGTTGGTATTGCATTAGCATTGGTGAGAAAACAGCGAAATTACATTTGCTTAGCTATCACTATTACTGTTTACTTAACTCCGGTACGTAGTTTGTACCTAGAATATTTAACAAGTACCTACAGAGTTAATATAAGTTAAACTTTTAACAAAAGTGAATATATGAACTGAACGTCTTATTACATGACCACGTGAATATAGATTTTTTATAACCCCATAAAAGTCGCTGCTATAGAAGTCGGGATTTTAAAAAGTAGCCTAATAATTTTTCTCTTGTCTTTTTGAAGAGAAGTGTAACAACCAAGAGAGATAAACCAAACTATCACCCGTTCAGAGAGTATATAATATATAATTCTACTGAAATGAGCCAGCAAGTAACAACTCTTTTAAGAAAGTAAATAAAAGGGTACAATTGAAGTGCTCACCAAAAATAAAATAACTAACTCCAAATAAATTAAACCCATTCTTTACTGAGGTCCCTAAAGTAAAAAAAAAATATGCGCACATCAGAATAATTTTAAGTCTTGTTTGAGTATTCTTTTTACTGGCCAAAACGAATACTTTGCTCACCAAATTCAACGCATTCAACTCGCGCGTGAACTATAGGTTAGGTTAGGGTTTGACATGAATATTCAGGTAGTTAGGTTCTATCGGGTTAATATATTTAATAGATTAAAATAATGGTTACGTCTAGTTAGTGAAAATACAAAATATTTGTTCTGAAATTATTTTTAACGGCATTTAAATATTTTTAAGGTATGCAATAAAAAAGAAATTGGCTTCATTTCTACAATACTTCAGGAAATACAATTTGGTGAGCATTCATTAATTTTGGCAGGTATTGGGAATTTATTGGGAGTAATATGTGAATTTCTGGTAGGCATTTAAATACAAGCCTAAATAAAACAAGCTGCAAATGAAATAATGTAGAATAGATAGATTTAGAAAGTATTAATAGGTAAAATAAAATCGACAGGACCTCGGTAGACGGCGTGTGGCCGCCCGCCCAGCCGGCGATTGTGCATCTGTGTCGCCTGTGTCATAAAGCTTAGTATACACGTCGAACTTTATTTTTTCTGTCAAATTGACCGAAAACACTACAGACAAAAAGTCTGTGGGCGCATTTTCATATCGAGATGTACAGACTACCGAGTACCGCGGCAAGAGAAATTAACAGTGTTCCCCTATTAAACAGGTGTTTTGCTCGGAAGTTTAGCCTTTCTTATTCTGTGTGTTTTCGCCATAAGGTGCATAACCAATAATTATTGTATTTCACCGTTTACAATATCATTTTTATTTACATGTCAGTTATAATAAATCATACTATACTTAATATTATTATAAATGCGAAAGTGTGTCTATTTGTTGCTTTGTCCTTCGATCACGCCGCAACGGGTCAACGGATTGAAATGATTTTTGGCATGGGTATAGTTAAGGACCTGGAGAGTAACACAGGCTACTTTCTATCCCGGAAAATTAAGGAGTTTCCGCGGGAATCAAAAAAAACCTTAAACCACGCGGACGAAGTCGCGGGCATCAGCTAGTATAATTTAAGAGCGAAAACAGACACGGACAGCGTCTGCGTAAAATGCACTGGCAAAGAACGACGTTTGGTCGTGTCGCGCTAGTGTCTGCAGTCCTATAAAGGTGAATCAGAGTTAAAACATACAACGCGGACGTTTCGCGTTTAATTCTGACTGTCCCTAGTTTGTTTTCGCTCACGCAGACCTATTGTCCGCCAGTAATTTTTTTTCCACAGAGTTTTCGCTATTTGTATCGTAAATAATGTACAATGGTTATAATAACCAATCGCTTTTGTGATCTCTTCATATTATAGTGATCTATTAGATGTTGGTAGAACAGAATTTGACTGTAAACCTAATGTGTATTCTAAGCTTTAGTCCAACACCAAGCAAAAAGATCAACGATATGACAGGTTGAATATATCGCGCGACGAGTATATCCGGGAGATCGTGTTCGTGTGAGGTGCGCCTGCGCTTCACGGCTTATTAGCACGGGAGATTAGTTCTTAAATGTACCTATCCGATATATTATAGGAGTTGGGAGTGTAAATTAGGATGAAATTAAAATAAAGTTACCAGTTCCCATTTCATGTTCAAAACAGATTCACACTAATATTTAGTTTGGTAACAAATGTTTAAAAAGCGATGATAATTATAGACTTAATTTTCATATTTGTATTACTTACTTAATTATTATTCGTCAAAGGTCCAGCGTGGGCGAAGCTTACACAAGCCAGAGTTCCCATTTTCAGCCGTTTTTTTAACCCTCTGGGAAATTATAAATATTGATCCGGAGCGAGAACTTTCTTTTGGGAAATTTCCTCCTATTTTTGAATCTTTTTTTCAAATTTGAAAAATATTCAATAGTTTTTGAGATATTTGCAAGAAACCAAACCCTATTATTTTTATTCAGTTATTTGTTAATAACTTTTGCAAGTTTTGCAAGCGGGTCTTGATTTTTGTTCCAAAATGATCTACACGATATTCCGAATCAGATGATACCTCGTTCATATTTTTCATGACCCAAAAAGCACTTATTGACTAGACTAGATAGCCTAGTGGTTTCGGTGCCCGGCTTTCTATTCGGGTGGTCGGGGGGTTCGATACCCGTCTTTCGATGCACGCATACTTCTCACCTTTCAAAATTAGTTGAGTGCGTTTTGAGCAATTAAATATCGCTTTAACTGTGAATTAAACATCTTAAGGAAGCCTGCATGGGCCCGACAGTTCCCGTGCGTAATGTTCTCAAAGGTGTTGTAGGTCGGCAAATCCGCACTTGGCCAGCGTAGTGGACTATGCCAAACCCTTCTCATTCCGAATACAGACTCGTGTTCAGTAGTGAGCCGTTTACAGCTGATGTTATCTATCTGACAGATACTTATAACCGATTACCGAACTCTTTAAATCATTGGTTTAAACTTTAAATCATAGACTTAATATATTTACTAAACTACTAAAATAGATGTAATGTAGGTACTTTAAAAACTTCTATGCTCTTATTCAAGGGTGAATAGAATTATTACACCTATAGGTAACAAAGGTACGTAGCACGTTGTTCTCCTATTGCAATTAGATAAAAGAAAACAAAAAGCTTATTGCAGAACAAAAGGGTTAATGATGGCACTAATGCACAGACAGTCCATGCCCTGAGGTCTTTGCCAGGTACATGGACGTTACTATGGACGAAGTCTTTCTATTGTTAAGTACCAGTCAACTTTAAACCTTAAAGACTCGAGTCTCCACCCGCAATACGATATGAATAAAATGGACTCATGCAATGTAGTTCACATAGATTTAGCGTACTTAATCTATGGTAGTTCACTCATATTTCACACGCACATAGCTCGCTCATATTTTGTGAAAGAGAGATTTAAAATTTTATTTTTAAAATGTACAGTTGCACAATCTATAAATAAATAGTTCTATTAAACAGGTTATGGATTATTATAGCTGATGCCCGCGACTTCGTCCGCGTGGATTAATTTTTTTGTTATTCCCGCGGGAACTCCTTAATTTTCCGAGATGAAAAGTAGCCTATGTCACTCTCCAGGTCCTCAACTATTCCCATGCCAAAAATCACGTCGGTCTGTTGCTCCGTTGCGGTGTGACTGAAGGACCAACAAACCAATAAACCAACAGACAAACACACTTTCGCGTTTATAATATTAATATATGATATATATTATATGATCTCTACGGAATCAAATAGCATTTAGGAGATACGTGCAAGAAAATGAGTGATACAAAATATGCAAGCATAGCTCGTAATACTGTAAACACAAAAGTGCCAATTGGCATAATAGAGAGGACACCTCGCCCGCGCACATCATACTTACATACGAGTACGAACGTTGCAGTTCTAGAATATTTTTTCCGTTTAGGACTTACCCAAACGATTTCTCAAAAAAAGTAAATACAACTTATTATGCTGAACGAAACCGCCGTAATAAATTCACAGTGGACCGATCATTACAGAATAACTACGTAAATAAATCTGACCCACTTCGCCCCAACAAAAAAGAAATCTTCGTATCAAACATCGCACAAAATTAATTCGGCCTTTATACGGCATCACAAAAATGACCAGATGTCAAGCTCCCTGTTTGCTAAGCCATTTCAAACCTTAACGTCATATCAAAAGGGTGGTAAAAAAATGACAAAATTGTAAAAAGTAAAACGCTATCATAATATCACAGAGGGGTCAATAGCGGTGTTCGATCGATGCCGGAAGTTGCCATTCGGCCGACACAGGATGCGATGCCTGAGTAAAGTGAAATTTATTTCATGGCTATTGGTCTCTGCTGGCCTTTTGTGTGTCTATTGGTTCGATAATTTTAATTACACGTGGAGAACCTACAAAAGATAAAAGAACTCGATTGATAACGTTGATACACTCAATAGCGGAGCTAGCTGCTAAGCCAATGAACTGCTTTTCTTTACTAATTCGGTAACGTTTATATTAACTTTTTATGACTAGGATTCTTTGTTAGCTTCTTACCAAGATTGATAGGTACCAAGTCAGAATTTATATTATACTAGCTGACCCGGCGAACTTCGTACCGCCTTAGTATGCAAAATTAAATGTATATTTTTCAATATTTCTGAGAGATTTTCTTAATATTTTTTTCCGTAAGAACCTTCTCCTAATAATAACAAATACAACAAAAAAAGAATTAGTGAAATCGGTCCAGCCATTCACGCGTGATGCCGTGACCAAGGAAAACGGGTTTCATTTTTATATATATAGATTATAAAGGTACATAATATCAGTTTTCCTTATCAGCATTCCAATATTTAGAAAATAATGCCGAATTAAACAACTCAAATGTACAGTCAATTTGATCTCTAGAACATAATATTAATTATTTTAGTTCTAAAAATAAAAGAATTTAAACTCCTACCTATTAAGAGGTATATTTTTATTATTCGTACAAATGGTTCTATCCCAAAACAGAAAGGATAAAATAGAACTGTCAACGTTTCTGTTGGCTTTTCCAATTTAGTCCATTACAACTAGATGGGTCGAAACCATGTCGAAACTTAATTTCCTTTGATCAAAATGGAAACAAATTCGAGAATGGATGACTCAATTTTATTTCACGTGACAAAATACACTTATTCAATGATAAATAACGAAAATTGAACATTTTCATGAAAGCCGCTTGAAAGAGGCCAATCGAATAAAGTAAACAGCGGCTTCATTTGGTTACGTTTATTTCAACAACGAACGCCACCAATATCTATTATTACCTACATATATAATAGTAGGCATACCTACTAAACGACTGAGCTGAAATTGTTGACCGGAATATTGCTTTTCATAGTAAATAAGCCAAGCCACTGGCCATATACGAGAACTATACTATTTTATTATTTTGGAGTACAAAGTTGTTACTGAATACTTTTATAATTATAAATAAAATAAATTATAAATATAAATAAAAATAGATTTTAAAGCACAAAATCCATAAACACATAGGTAATTATAAACATTACATACTAGCTCTACCCGACATGCATTGCAATGCCAAATACAGAGTTTTTGGGCCAGGAACCCTCGCGGCCGTCCCCAGAATACCCTACCAAAGTTTCATCACAATCTGATCAAACGCATAGAGGACAAACACACAAAAATTTATTTTTATTTTTAAAAGAATATTCGTATTTTAATCAAAAGTGAGTCTGTCTTTCTGTGTTAATTGTCAATCATAGGCAATCGATAGTAATAAATAAAGTATATTTCCAGATAAAACCTTGGCGTTAAAGGCGAGATTTCTGCGTCGTATTTTGTGAATTCTCGGTCATAAATAACTTTTTTACATGGCTGAACAAATTCTCCACCGTTTCATTATTATCACTTGCCTTTGAGTCCTTCGCAGCAATTGGATAAAAGAGGCATCTTGAGTGAAAAACCTTTCGGGGCGTCCTTTGGATCAAACTTTGAGGAACAACGACACTCGACAAATGTCAATGTGCTACACGTTCCGAATATTGAAAATCTTCGCAAGGTTTCCACGCGTAGAATTGATTAACAAAAGATCTATAACGTGTTTGGTGGCACGTAAAATAGTTGGTTATAGACGTTGACGACAAGTTCATCCACTTGGAATAAGGCTAATAAAAATTCGTAAGAAGTTTAGATTTTCAGGGATGAAAGTAGGCTCCGTCTCATAGAAGACAAGCTATATATTGGTGCCGAATTTAGTCACATTTTTATTTTTATTTTTTTATCCACTACAAGGTAGCCCTTGACTGCGATCTCACCTGATGGTAAGTGATGATGCAGTCTAAGATGGTAGCGGGCTAACCTGTTAGGGGCATGGCAGTTATATTTATTTAGTTATAACCCATACCCCTTCGGTTTCTACACGGCATCGTACCGGAACGCTAAATCGCTTGGCGGCACGTCTGTGCCTGTAGGGTGGTAACTAGCCACGGCCGAAGCCTCCCACCAGGCCAGACCAGGGAAAATTCAGAAATTATAAATTCCCAAATGGACCCTACCGGGGATCGAACCCGGGACCTCTGCACGTTAAGGCAACAGCGCTACACACTGCGCCACGGAGGTCGTCTAATTAGTATATTCAAACTTATGGGCCGTGAGAAGGTACCTAACAGACCGACAGACACAAAAATTATTGCATTTATAATATTATGAATATAAATTTGTGGTTTAAGTAGATTATCTAGGGTTTTTAATCGTGTTAAATGTTAGCTGCGAAGTTCCACCGTCAGAAGAAATATCTAGACAGGCGTTACCAGTTTTGGCTCTGGCGATATCTGTGCTCGCGCATTTTTAAAGGTGCGCCCATGGATTTGGGAGGTACCTAGGTACCTCCTACTTTCATGGGTGTGCCTGATGCTGTTGCAGAGCCAATGATCTATAGTTCTATACTAATATTATTATAAATGCGAAAGTTTGGATGGATGGATTACTCAATCATGCCAGAACGGCTGAACGGATCTGGATATTTGGCACAGAGACAGATTAATTATAGTCGGAAATAACACATAGGCTACTTTTTATTCCGGAAAACGAAAGAGTTCCCACGGGAACCAAAAGTTCTCAATCCACGCGGACGTAGTCGTGGGCATTAGCTAGTGTTTATATTATGTCAGAGCTATCGTCACTCGCGTTTTAGTACCGGTGCCGAAATTAACGATCTCTATAAAAATACTAAGTATTCACAAGATGAGCCGTTACAAAATTTTTTTTGGTGCGAGTTGGCTTTGCTTATAACTTGATGGTTTTTAGTTTTCTATGAAATAAGTGGAATATTGAATGCAAGAAAAAAAAATTCAATTAATCAATGATTAAAACATTTTCCTCTTATGATTTGTGTGTGCCTATCTTCGGCGACTCTTGCTCATATCATTGGTTCAATGACTTTAATGCAGTTTCGATGCGATGATAGTGAGATCACCTTTGACTATAATATTGAAATTGTTCTGAATCATAATTAATTTTGCAAGCTGATATTATAAAGTCAAGAGTAAAAAAATGAGGTGCGACATTTAGGTCGAGAAGTGTCTGGCGATACAGGTCAGCGCTTGACCTAAAATATAATTAGTTAGAATTTTCGAAGTCGCTGGCAAACTTGAACAAGGTCCTAACAAAAAAATTTATTTATGTAATATTCTGACTGAATTTTAACAATCTAATTATATATAAAAGGAAAAGGTGACTGACTGACTGATCTATCATCGCACTGCTCATACCAATGGATGGATCGGGCTGAAATTTGGCATACAAATAGCTTTTACGACGTAGGCATTCGATTAAAAAGGGTTTTTGATTCAGGGAATTCAACCCATATTATTTGAATATTAGTCGTAGTAGTATTATTATTTTAGTAGTATTATTTTAATATTGTTGCCGTTTGTGTTTTATAATAATTATAATCTTTATTTTAGGGACGTCAAGGTACGTGACATAATGGATGTATGGATGTATGTTTGTTACTCAATCACACCTGAACGGCTGGATGAAATTTGGCACAGAGATAGACTATAGTCTGGAATAACTGGAATTTTTATTTATTTTATTTTGTGGAATTAATAGTAAAGTAATATTAAAACAATAATAAAATAATAGTATATAGTACGAGTATCTACTTAAGGCGCGATCTTGAACTTACTAAGGTGATTAACGACACTATGACCGCTCGGGAAAACGTGAACTCGGTATGGTGTGAAGAGGTTACTGCGGCTTCGTCACTTGTTCTGGTGAGCGTCGCGAGCTGCATGGGGGGGCGATACATAAATGAATATTTTATGTATAGGTATTCAATAAACCAATTCGAACGCAATACGTAGTTCGTTGCCGTCTAATGCAAGGGACCCTTAGTGCTATGTACTTCGTGAACCTTGCTTGGAGAGCTTCCGACGATATTCCATCTGTATATGGTTGATTTATATACATACTTAAATATTAATTACACGTATATTACCATACAAAATACAAATTATTATTGCAGGTTGAGTTGGGCTGTGGAACGTACGGTATTGCCTTTCGGTGATGCCTCAGCGAGACTGGTTCTGTCTTGATGTCTACCTAGTTGGACGTTACGGTGGGATTGGTTTGTTGTTGAACCAGAGAGCTTTCTTTCTGGCGCAGTGTACTTCGTGTGCACTTCTACGGTCCGCAGTACATTTGACTTTACCTTGCGATCTACTTATATTTGTCGACTTGTGCTTACATTATCTAAATTACGACGTTCGCTACGGTCGAACGATAACTTACCATGGTTGATAGGACGCTGTTTATTATTATCAAAGGTTGGATTATGCGTAAGATGCACCGCAAGTCTAGCTTAGTTTTGCACTACGCCTGACTCAGCCTCGATACTTATTCATAGTTGCGGGGACTACAACCTGTGCTACTATACTATTTACAGTTTCATGGATTCACAACCCATGCTCCTTGTAAATGCGCATTCACGGCCTATGCTGCGGCACATTGGCTCACAACCTATATTACGTACAAACGACATCCTACTACCCATGGTGATTCCGCGCTGTATTTTGACTAACATCTTATTACTGACGGTTGCCTAACGCCTGTGGATCTGTTTCGTTGCGGCGAACAACCCCGCTGTGCGCCTGTGCATCCTTGAAATCTATTACAGGTATATTGTGGGAGTACACTACTCTAAAAATGTTATTATCCAGCTATACGCTAACATAGTGGAACGCACCACTATAAAGTATTCTCAATACGTTCGTTCTTTCTGCGAACACGTTACTTAATGCCTGTTTTAAGTTAACTGAATTACATCGAAATCGGTGTTTAAGCAAGTCGTTGGGTTGATTGAATTCGAAGCTTCCGAAACTCTAAAAGATCTTGTTTTATTATGGACACGACAGTATATGAGGGTATTACTGCTAGAAGATTCATGTGCTATTGGTTACCGTTTAATACTTAAGTACCTGAAATGTTGTAGTTATTTCCTATTTTGTGCACAAAACTAACTACATAATAACTATTTTAAACAAAATAGTTATGTACCACATAAACAATAAACAAATAAATAATATTACAATACCCGGCTATTATAATTAAGTACCAGTATGTTTATGCAAATTTAATATCACATTAATTAATGTGGTTTGATTTACATACATTTCTATTCAACACCAATACGAACTCCTATGTAACTATTTTAATTATTTAAATGTAAAACAAGTTTGTTTAGTTTGTCTGTTTTGTCTCATTGCATCCTTATATGTAAAAGTATTTCTCTTACGTAACTAAGTAGATACCAGTGCTCAGATAGGTTGATATGCGTCATATTTTATTCAAATGTTTCAAGAAAGGAGAACTGTTCTAGAAGTAGATAGATATATTTATATAATAGTACATTATGGTACAAGTGTGTAATCATCAATACACACGTGTATCATACGAAATTTTTCAACACAAATTCAAATTCAATTCAAATATTTTATTCAAAGTAGGTACCGTAGTACTCTTTTTGAAGGTCATAATAGTAAACATTAAATTCATTTAAAAAAAAACTTATTGGTAATGACGTATACAAATTAAATCTTACTAAATATTTTCTTACATTAATTATTCTACAGGTACATCAATGTCATAAAATTATAATAATAAAATCAAAATCAAAATAGCAATGCAAAAATAAATACTAAATAACTATTGATAATTAACATACTTAATATTATAATTCTATTGGAGTGTCCAAGCGTCTTTTTTTTTTTTTTTTAATCTTAATTTATTAGGGACTTTTGTCCGACACGGACACGCCAGCCCCATCGTAACCTAAATTATAATTAAAAAAAACTTAATCAACCTATCATAACTATACAATTGATCCGGTATTACTCCCTATGCAGAAATATTTCGACTACTGATCTAAAACCTTCTGTTGAAGGTAGGCTGAGAAGGCTTGTAAAACTACCTACGTCATATATGTTCAAATTATATTTCTGCATAAGGGCCTCCCTCTGAGCGCTATATTTGTTACATTCGACTAGCACGTGCTGGACATCATCTATCTTTAAACAAATATCGCAATTAGCGGAATCCACCTTTTTCATTAAAAATGCAAATTTCTTAGAAGGATAATGTCCAGAACGCAATCTATGAGCCACCACTATATATTTCCTACTTAGCCTAATATTACCAAACCAAGGGAAACGAGGAGGCTGACATTGGATAGTCCTATACCAAATTCCCTTTTCTCTACTTCTTAAATCAAAATATTCCTTAAATTTATCACAACATTTAAGCTTAAAACTATTCAAGATTTCTGTAAAATACGGTACAATGGCTGACTCGTTACCTACAGTTATTGCTAATTTCGCTAATTTATCAGCCTCCTCGTTTCCTCTCAGACCTATATGAGAAGGAACCCACTGCAACCTCAGATTTATATGATTCAAATCATACAAACGTCCCAAGATTTCGAAAGCTATCGGTAGACCTCTGCTATATCCAGAGGCACATCGAGCTATGTGTTGCAAGGCACTTTTGCTATCTGAAAAGATAACAAAATTTTGCCCGCCTAAGCGTGAAATGTACTTGAGAGCTTCTGAGATCGCAACGAGCTCCATCGTCATAATGGAGATTTGCTGATTTGTTTTAAATATAGCTGATTTTTTTTCATAATGCCAAAAAGCTGCTCCCAAACCTATACGATTTTTCGATCCGTCTGTATAAATGTGTGCCCAACCCTCATATTTTTCCTGTAGTTCATTTATTACCAAGTATTTTAAACAGCCAGTTTCAATTTCTTTTTTTGCTACCACGAGGCAATCTAAATTCGCTCTAATTATAGCATTCACATTAATGTAAGACACCCAAATATCAACTTGGTACATTTGTAATAAATCAGTGGAATAAACGTTACATTGCTTGCATTCATTATAAGTGGTTAACAATAATGGCTTCTTTTTAGATTCCCAATACGTATCGTGAGAACTTGAACCAAGATCATTTAATACACGAACAGTTATATTATTTGACCAGGTCATACTCTTAACTACATATTTATACGCAAGATATAAACGTCTTAGAAACAATGGTTGGATGCACATCTCACTTTCCATAACGTGGATAGGAGTACTTTTAATAAATCCGCCAATGATTCGAAGGGCCTGATTCTGAACTCGATCGAGTTTAACTAAATGTGTCTTTGCACTAACATCATACAAGAAGCTCCCATAATCCAATCTACTTCTAATTAAAGATATATAAAGATTCCGCAAGTGCTTAGGGTGTATACCCCAACCAGGACCCGCCAACACTTTAAATAAATTTAAAAATTTATGTATCTTTTCAACTAGTTCTTTAATGTGCCTACTCCATCGTAACGATCTATCTAACCATAAACCTAAATATTTAATATTTTCATCTGTACATGTTATATTGGTATTTTTAACAATCAACTTTATCTGCTTTCTTCTGTACCCTCTATTGAAAATACATAATTTAGTTTTACTTATTGATAACTGAAGACCAATTCCATCCAAACTTGTAACCATAGAACTTAAAGCATTTTGCAAGTTCTTTTCACAAATTTTTAAGTCCTTATGACGAAAATACAAAACAAAGTCATCTGCATATTGCGAGACACAAACATTTTTAATTTGATGACAAATCATGTGCGTTGTTATATTAAAAAGTAAAGGAGACAAGGGATCTCCCTGAGCGAGTCCTCTATTTGCATGTCTAACTTCATGTAACTGATTATCATTTTCATATTTAATCATTAATCTCCTGTCACTCAAATATGACCATAAATATTTACAAATATATTTCCCTACACCTAGTTCATCTAAGATTTTCACTACTCTATCGATTAATATATTATTATAGGCATTCTCAATATCCAAAAAACAAGCCGCTGTAGATATTTTTTCGGAAAATCCTACCTGTATATATGTCACAAGTCTTGACAGGCAATCTAGGCTTGATTGAGCCCTCCTAAAACCAACTGTATGTAAAGATAATATTTTATGTCTTTCCACAAACCATTCAATCCTTTTGCCTAACATATTGTGAAATATCTTGCATAGACAAGAAATAAGTGCTATCGGTCTAAGTTTAGAATCTGTATTTGCGTTAGCATTGGCTTTAGGAATAGGCACGATTAAAGTTTTCCGCCATTGATCCGGCACGACACCTAACCTAAATATCGCATTATAAATATTTAAAAGATATAACTTACCAGCGGGAGGTAAATTAAATATCATCGAATAAGTAACCCCGTCACTACCAGGAGCAGTATCTTTCTTTTTCAAACAACATTCTAACTCTTGCACTGTAAACGGCTTTTGTAATAATTCATTATCAGAACTAAATGTAGGTGGGCAGTTAATGACTGAATCTGGAGTTAAGGAATGCAACAATTCTTTTGACTTATCGGGTGAAGGACAAAACTTAGATTTACGGTAACCTTTAAACCACCGCATCTTATCCCACATATCTGACGTAGAAGTCGCTTCATTAATATTCGTACAAAATTTTTGCCAATCCATAGATCTAGCTTTCTGTAATAACATATTAGATTCTCTAGTTTTCAACTCTAATTTACTAAGGTTATCAGGAGTAGGATTTCTTCTAAAAGTACTCAATGATAGCCTACGTTCTGCAACACTTTTAGATAACGATGGTCCCCAATACTCTTTAGGCTTAAATTTGCTTGTCGGGTTAGTACAAAACATGATCATAGGAATATTTTTATTCGCGGACATATTTATCTTTTCTATAAAATAATCATAATATGTTTGCACATCACTTGATGTACAACTGCAACTATCAACATATGGAAATGAATTAACTAAATCATTATAATATAATTTCCAATCTGCTTTTTTAAAATTAAGTTTTTTATAGTAGTTTACAGTATCCTTGTAACACATCGAAATCTTGATGAGAAGATGGTCACTTCCTAAATTTTCATTAAAAACTTGCCAGTCAAAGTTAACTGCTATATCCGATGATGCAAAACTTATATCAGGAGACGAACTTTGCAGAACACCGCTAACTAATTTAATTCTTGTGGCCCCTCCATTATTAAGGGATACGAATCTATTATCTAGTGTTGCTTCAAATAGATGAATTCCTCTTTGATCTGTTTTATAAGACCAGTTAGTATGATGGCCGTTGAAATCGCCTAATATAAGTGTCTTTCTATTTGTTGCTGAAAATATACTATCCCAATCTGATTGACGGGTTTGAATAGAAGAAGGGCAATAAATAGATACCACATACTCCAAATATTTACAATTTAACACCTTAATTTTAATCGCTTCTATTCCAGGATTGATGGAATCGAGAGAGCAAATATGCGACCTGATAGATTTATGTACAATGATGGCCACCCCCCCATAAGAATCATGTCGATCTTTCCGATAGATATTATAGCCGCTAATATGAAGTGAAGTGTCTACATCCAACCAAGTTTCCGAAATAACAGCTATATGTATTTTTTCTTGATGTAACATATTATCTAACATTAATATCTTAGGTTTCAAACTTTGTGCATTCCACTGAATAATATTAAGGTTAAAGTCCTTATCCATTAAAACTAAACTTAGAAAAAATGTCAGATAATTTTCCTTCTCTCAAATAATTAACTAAAAAACACTTACACTCTTCGAAAACAGCCCTTACCACTAACATCACTTTCTCAAACCAATTTTCTTTAGATAATATAATCTCCTTGATTCTATTCATTAGATTCCAGACATCAAATCTCCTTTGTCTTCTTTTTTCCTCTTTTTCTGTAGGGTCTTCTTCTATATCTTGGTCACTTTCTTGACTTTCATCATACTCCATTATCTTATTCTGAGATTCACAATCATTTGTACTATCAGTTTTCTTAACTTTCTTTTTCTTTTTATCTTTACTCTTGCTCGGATTAATTTTCTTCTTATCTGATTTCTCATCTTGATTATCATTTCCATGTATTAAGGCCGTTGTTTTGAGAACACTGCTGTAAGTTTTTGTCGTTGTATTTACTGGTACCTGATATTCTATGTAGCTTGAATCAGGATCTTTATTAATTTCATCTCTTAGGTTCTTTGCTTTCTCTTCTTTCTTATTTTTCAAATGTATCTCTAATGCTGTTTTATATGTAACATTGTGCTCACTCATTATAACTCGAATCTCTTTTTCTTTTTTAAAAAATGGACAAGATTTATCTAGAGCCATATGCGGACCTTTGCAGTTAATACATTTAAATTCTTTAGTTTCACAGTTATCATGAGAATCACCACATTTGGGGCAAATATTCTTATTAAGCTTACAAAATTTTTTAATGTGCCCAAAAGACCAACACCCAGAGCACCTAGTGACTGGAAACTCAAATCGTTCAACGTCAAATTTAAAACCATATGCATTTATTGACAAAGGCGCAAAGGGATTCCTAAAGCATAATCTTACACTTTCACTTTCCACCCACTTACCCTCCTTATTTAGACGTTTCAATCGTTTAGCTGAAATAATATCATAGTCACACTCCAAGTTTTCTAACAGCTCCTTTTCATTCGTGTCTAAATCGACTCCCTTAATAATTCCGTAAGACAAGTGACCTTGATTTGTAAATTGAGCTCTTATGTCCATATCCATTAATTTCTTCAAATTTAAAAGTTTTTCGGCTTGATTTTTATCGCTAAATTGTATAAATATTTTATATGGACTTTTATATTTTATTTTTGTCACATTCAAAATTTTTTCGTCTTTTAAAAGTCTTGCAAAAGCCATCTGTTTCGGAAGAATATTTAATCCAAATAAACTCACTTCGTAATAACTACCGCCCATGTTTTCATTATTTTCATTGAACGACCTGTCTCTTTCGCCAGACTCGCTTCTAACATGTTTCTTTTGTCTTCTTCGCGTCACAGTTGTAAACCCGTCCTCACTACTATCTTCCGTCTCCCGCGGTCTCTTATCGACTTTTTTCGGCGTTGACTCGTGATTTCTATTCTCACTATTTTGTACTTCACATAATTCGCGTTCACCATAAATTTGAACAACATTACACCTACTCGTAACATCGTCCTCCATCGTTACTAATTTTATAAGTGGGTAGTTTAATGATACACTTCACGTTATCGCACAATTTCCTAGAAAACTCGCGCTCGCTAACGCGGTTCACCCGCGACTGTCCAAGCGTCTTTGTCCGATAGGTAGTCGTCAAGACTACAATAGCCTTTCTTTCATAGGCTTTTTTTAACGTATTGTTTAAATCTCCCCTCTGGTAAACTTTGGACTTCTGTTGGAATTTTATTATAGTAACGGACACCACTGCCCAAAAATGATGCGCTAACTTTCTTTAATCTAAATCTATTGGTTTCTAATTTATTTTTGTAACGAGTGTTAATGTTATGCCGTTCAAAATTGGTTTTAAAGTTTTCTCTATTTTTGCGTACATACATAATGTTTTCGTATATATATTGACTCGCTACGGTCATAATATTACTGGCTTTAAATAGATTTCTTGATTCACGTGGACCCAAGTTGTAAATAGCGCGAACTGCTCTTTTTGTAATAAAAATATCGGCTGCTCGACCCCAAAGCAAGATACTGTATGACATCAGACTATGGAAGTAGCTAAAATAAACAATTTTAGCAGTAGATACACACTTATGAAGAAAATAATACAAAAAATTTTTTTTTTTAGTAGATAAAATAAAATAAAAACTCTATAACTCACTTGTGAATAATAGTAATGAAAAAGTTTGGAAACAGTGTCCGCTTCTATAATAAGCTCCCGGAAGACATGTTGAAGATGTCTCTGAATAAGTTCAAAGTTAATGTAAAACGTAAACTCATTGAAAAATCTTATTACCATGTAAAGGACTACTTAAACGACAAGGAAGCCTGGCAATAATTTGCTCTAATGTCTCTGATAGTTCCTTAGTAAGAATATTTGTGAGATGGTGATAATAAAAAAATAAAAAAAAACCCGGCTGAGTTTGTTGTGGGCTCTTCTCAGACCAGGGCGCGTTTGGAACCCTCGTAGCTTTAGTTTTAAGATACCGGTACCCATTATCACCATCATGCTTTTTAAGTACTTAAGTAATTTTTAGACGAAAATAAGTGTACCTATAGTGTACCTATATTTAATAAATAAATGACTATGACTATGACTAGTCACAGTTTGATTATAGGTGTCATTATGTGCCTTATTGCGGTGACATTAGAGCCACTTTATGAGCGTGTTGAAAAATATTTTTAAACGTACCTACTATATTTTTAAGTATTTTTTCCTACATACTTAATGAGATTCAAGATTCAAGATTCAAGTCATTTATTAAATATAGGTACACTGTAGGTACACTTATTTTCGTCTGAAAATTACTTACATAAAAAGCATGATGGTGATAATGGGTAACGGTATCTTAAGACTAAAGCTACGAGGGTTCCAAACGCACCCTGGTCTGAGAAGAGCCCACTGCCAGCGACTTCGTCCGCGTGGACTGCACAAATTTCAAACCAATATTTTACCCCCAATGGTTAAATTTTCAAAAATACTTTCTTAGCGGATGTCTACGTCGTAATACTCGTAGCTATCTGTATGCCAAATTTCAACCTGATGTGTCCAATAGTTTGAGCTGTGCGGTGATAGATCACCACCTCCTTTCTTTTTTTTATATAAACTCTGTATACTTTCAAGTCTGTATTTTTAGTATAGACACTAAGTGATCGTTGAACTGGCCGCTGGACGTGCGCCGTGTAGTTTAGAGACATTTAGAGGAACCATTTGAATATTTTTATTTTTGCATTAGATTAATAATTAATTATAATCAGAATCACTGAAGTCGTAGAACTAAGCCTGTATATTTTTGAAGTAACCGTTAGAAGTTCAAAAAGTAAACTAAAGATACTTCAAAAGTACAAGATGATACTCGCATAATTTTCCTGGATTTAAAGTAGCTTACGTCCTTTCCCGGGATACAAACTATCCCTATACCAAATTTCATCAAAATCGGTTGGACAGATGTGCCGTGAAAGCGTAGCAAACAGACAGACAGACGGACCGACAGACAGACTCACTTTCGCATTTATAATATTAGAAGGTATTTTTAAATTAAGCCATATAAAAGAGCATAGCAATTCGTAGAGCGGTAGTAAAACAGTAAATTCAATTAACTGAGCTAATTCTGCGACATAAATTCATAAATTAGATTTCAATAGGTATTTGTGATAATTACAATAGTTTCAACAACTCCAATCAATTATTCAAACAACTCGATCATTATTAACACATGTAATAGAATGTAGTACTCGGTTCAGCTTTGTTATTATAGTAAACACTCTCTTTGTTGCTGTTTCACTACATTCCTCTAATTAGAATAATAAATGTGTTTCAATTATCTAATTAGAATAGTTAATGCGTAACTTTTTCGACCATTTTATTTCAGTTCATATTTTGTGACATATTGATTAATTATATTGAAATCTTGTGCCAGATTTTTTAACTACTTCAATAGAACCAATTCGTTTTTTTATTCCTCTTCAAGTTAGCCCTTGACTGCGGTCTCACCTGATATTAAGTGCTGATGCAGTCTAAGATGGCAGCGCACTAACTCGTTAGGGGTACGGCAGTTATATTAAACCTATACCCTATCGGTTTCTATACGGCATCGAACCGGAACGCTAAATCGCTTGGCGGTACATCTTTGCCGGTAAAAATAAAGAATAAAGATAAGATAACAATATAGAGATTAACAATAAAGCTCACACAAACACACGAATTACGTGTCTTGACGATAAATACAGAAATGTAAACTTCAAACGGAAACTATCCAAACTTCGGATTCCAACTTATCAATACTGATTAAGTGATTACTGGTATAAGGATATTGATTATCTAGGTACTACTTAAGCATTTGCGGTATAGATACCTACCTATAATGCCCAAACATTAACACCTACATAAGTAAATATTTACAGAAAGTTATTTCATATTGTTAATTGAACTACAGGTTCCAACTTCAATCTTCTTATTACAATATCTGATAGTTTTCACCGAGGATTAAGGATAAATTGTTGTGAAAAATAATAACTGTTTAATTTATCGTGAAATAAAAGAATATAAATTAAATTTCGTTTGTATAGAGTCGTGTCATTCATGATTTACTTTATGAAAAATGTGAAAACCCGTCTCTTTTGTTGCAAAAACCCCGCTCAGTGATAGAAGTAATAACATAAAATTAGGTACTTACTGTGTAACTTTTTGTCAATAACGAAATAATATTTCTTATTTTATTACGAAAGACGAGGAAAGGGCATGGACTATTAATAATTATAAGTATCTATGGTCCGGTTTTTTAAGCAACATTGGTTATCTTATCTTAGAAGAGCCGCAAAAAGCCGTTTCTCGCCGAAGACACAACATGCCGCAATCGGGCATGCTACAAATGGAAACAATAATTTTGCGGCCTTTGGCAGCATGCCTGAGGTATTCTTTTTTATGCCGAGATAATATTGTACTTCAGAATTGGATCATATTATAAATAAAAGTCCTAACTCAGTCTGCTGATCACTTTTGCCACATTTTCAACTATTTGTTGCGGCGGCTCTGTGGCATCAGGTATGCCTCAGTGTCGCACTATGTTGCTCTTGCGAATATTAAATTTTACAAGCACACGCCAAAAGTATCATCAACGTCAGCGGAAAGATTCGGCAGCATGTGGCACGTTAATAATAATAATAATAAACCCGCAGGGCAGCTTGTGGCGAGCTGTTGGGCAGTAGCGACCCCACGGACCTGATCGCTCCCGGGAGAAGTCTTGTTCCTCATCTCTGGCTTGCCTTTATCAGCCGGCTGGAGTGAACACTGACGAGGAACAGAACTCCCACCTCTTGCTTGCCTTCATTGGCCGGCATGAGTGGAGATTCGCAAGAGCATCTGCAAAGATGCTCGGAGGAAGGAAGTATTCCAGTAAGATGCTTGTAGGGATCTTGAATGGACTACCAGGATTGTCCTGAGAGCCGTGGAATACCTCTCCACTCCTCAAGCACCTCAGGTTATGTTGCCCCCTTGTCGCTACGTCACTATGTGCCAGCGGCTGTTTCCGGGGGCCCATTTACTGAGTGTGCGAGTCACCCCCTGCCATTTTATCCGTGTAAAATAACATTGGTCAGGCAGGGGCCATAGTACTTAGATAAAGCCATTTCACCAGTCCATTATAGCAACCCAAACCCGTAGACCCATACCTATAATTTATGTCCATGTTTTGCAATAGTCCTGCACTAACCAGGGATTGTCCTTGGGTGCACTCGCATAGTGCATAAAGGGATATTCGCTGATTGGTGTCACATTTCCTTTAGAGTAAAATTGTCTAACGGGCCTCTGCGAGTTGGTTTCGGCCCCTCGTATGCCTTCCAAAGGTCCGGGATCCCATGGTCCCGAGATGGAAGAGACAGACATAATAATAATTGATCTTTATTTCAGACAACAAGGTCCATAGAAGGTTAACACAAAATAACTATTAGGTATTAAAAATAAACAAAGGCAATTTACAAATAAAAAAAAGAAAGGCATGAAAGGCCGTGACGTCTAGACATCGAACTTACGTGACTTCTCACGTATTTATTTTTGATTCCATTTTCAGAAGTGGATCATCAAAAACTGTAATGAAATACAAACGATGAAAATTAACAACCAGCGAAATATTAGAAAATCATTGTGGCTTTTAGAGCCTTCCAACGAAATATAATTCAATACATTATGGCTATAAATTGAGAAAGGACTTTTATGGTTTTATTTAAGTACGTGGGCTCCACTTTCGATCTTTCTTCTCATTTCAATATAATTTCAATTTCTACCCAAATTATGTTTTTAAAATACGGCCGAGATTTTGTATTTTCTCTTTCAATTTCAATCAATTTACTCGGAAAATAACTTTACAAATCTATATTACACATCTGTAATATAATTACAATGTAGCTAGATTAGATCCTATTTTGAGACACCCAGGCCCTGTAAGAAAATCGAAAGACAATATTATGTTAGAAACACTTGTTGAGAAATTAGTTAGTCGACGTTTAACTTATCGATTGTACCTATATAACAGTAAGTAAACGCGTAAATTTCTTTATATAAGGTCATTGATGATTGATGATGATGATGATTTCTTTATATAAGGTGCTGTAAATGCACAGAATACTAACTACTACTAGTAAATAAAGTTATTCATAGATTTCCAAAGATTTGTACCCCCAATCTAGTAATTTGTTACAGGGCAATTTGACAGCTGTTATTTCAGCGTAAATATCGTCTAAAGTAAACACGAAACAGTAAATATTAATTGTTCCCGTGTTTACAAGAATAGTTAGAATTCTATAACATAACTGTTTTTTGGTATCATTTCAATAGTACTAGAAATATTAGTAGGTATTAAAAAAAAGTGTGTGTGAGCAATTCACACAGGTACTTCAGAAGTGAAACTTCAGAAAAGTAGCCTACGAGAGAATGAGATAAATATTTCTTGTATTCTATCTCATTCTTTCGCAGGCTAAATCCCATTATGAATACCTATGTCTCTTTTTGGTGTGGCTTTTTCATTTCATCGAATTTTCAAATCACAACGATTCTAAAGTTTCACTTCAAAAACAAAACGTCCGATATAATTTAACTTAAACCATTTGTATAGCGGTGTTAACTCGCTCTGGTAATGGTAAAGGACAGCGTACTTTATTTGCCGAAATGCTAAAGCGGGCGTGCTGCGGCTTGGCGAACGGCTCTGTTCTGGTGCGACGGTGCAATTAAATTGCACATGTACCTACATGCGTCTAGGCACTGAATTATAACTACATTCAATGAATTGCGGTAAAGGGCTCTGTAATAATAGGTATTGCAGCTTCAACTGCAATCGATAATATAATATTAGGTACATTAATAATTGTTAATGTTCAAATGTTTTTTTGTTTACAAATTATACATAGAAGCTGATGTCTTCCTTTTGCCGTTACCCGAATATTACTGACATGATTTGAAGATTACTGACATGAGTATAAATATTACTTTGATTCCCGCGACTTTGACCGCATGGATAGAGATTTTTGGTTCCCTATTTTAGCCTATGTGCTAATCCAGACTATAATATTCTATCTCTGTGTCAAATTTCATTCAGATCCGTTCAGCCGTTCTGGCGTGATTGAACATCCATCCATCCATACATCCATCTAAACTTTCGCAATTATAATATTAATAGTATAGATATAGAAAGTATAGATACAATGTGTTTTCTTATGCCGTGTGTTGGGTTGTATGTTATTTAAGTATATTTATTATATTTAAGTATATTCATTTATACAAGTATGAACATAGATCAGTGTAAGGATCGCCGATCAAATCGTTAAAGCTCTGCTTCAAAGAAAAATAAACCATAACAGCATTGAATTAGAGCTCAATTTCTTGTATCCATTCTCATACGTTTAGGGTATCGTACATACCTAAACATATAAGAATGGATACACGAAATTGAGCTCTAATACAATGCTGTTATGGTTTATTATACTTTGAAGCAGAGCTTTAACGATTTGATCGGCGATCCTTGCATGATTGCACCTCAGATAGAACACTTGGTTGATCGAATATGCAAAAATTCAAAGATTTCCCAAGGGATTATCCTTAACTTAAACCCACGCGGTCCATGTCGCGGCTTTCGTCTTCTTGGCTTAGTATTATCCAAAACAGATTTATCGTTTTTAATTAAATAAGTTCAAGCATTCCAGTTTGTAGTCAGAAGTCCTTAATCTTCTAACAAACAATGTGTGTTCGTCCCAAATTAAATTCGAACAAGTTGCAACAAGTCTTAAGACGAAAGTACACAAAATCATATTTCCAAAAGCGTAGTTTGCAAAGAAACTGCATGAATACCCAATCTTGTTGAACTTAATGGAAAAGTTTTGCGCCCGTGGAGATCGTCTGCCATTCGCCCTCTTAACAATGCAGTCACGTTAGCGCGTTAATGAAAATTGTTTCGTGACGTCTGAATTCAGAGCGGTCTGCCTTAGTTGGGTATGTAGGTTCCATTTTGTACCTACTGAGCTTTTTATGGAAATTCGATTACTGGTTACACGATCACGAAGAATTGTACTCAATAGATCATGGTCTGATCCTTCTTAAGCCTTATTGATATTCCTCGACCGTCGAGGTATTTCTTTGGCACTTGTGAGACTGACATACGACGTGATCCAATCAGATAATATTATAAGGACAGAGTGACATAGTGACATAGTTTAGGTCTTGATTTTTCGCAAAATATGTTCGTAAGAACGTGGCGTTGCGATGGGAGAAGGATGTTACAAGAAAATCAACCAAGTGCGAGTCGGACTCACACACCGAGGGTTCCGTACAAACCTGTAGGTATATAAGTAAAAGTTATGGTATTTTTATTGCTAAATAAAATCCATAAAATTAAGTAAGTAAGTTTAAAATTATTAAAAATATTTTTATTATATATATATATCCTTTATCTGTGCTATAAGACGTTGCTTCATACCAAATTCCAAGATTCTGAGGTCCTGGGAAGTATCCTGTAGGTTTTGATTCCCTTGCGAGTGTCGAAAATTTGCAGCATAAACGGCTGTATCTTTTGATTGCCTTGGTTTAGAAGTTTGATTTTTTCACAACTCCAAGGGACAGTAGACTTGGGTATTTGATATGAATTTCAGCTTGATACCTCCATGCGTTCCAGAGAAGAAGGGTCTTGACAGACAGACGGAGGGGCAACAAAGTGATCCTATAAGGGTTCCGTTTTTTTCCTTTTGAGGTACGGAACCCTAAAATATGATTGATATTTTTGTGCTGTAAATCTTCACCTAGTCCTGTCATCAAAATTCACGATTTGTTTTTTGTTTAAACCTATGCGTTCTTATTGAAACACTAGCCACTGACTGCAGATCGCTTCTGGAATCTACAATTTAGATAAATCCGGCCTGGAATCTATACTTCCATACTTCCATCATTCAGCTTGAACGAGCTCAGCGCTCAGTATTTAAAACCATGGTAAAGAAACCGTTCAAATATCCTACAGACAGACTTTATCAGGAACGCAAAGCCCTTACGGTGCGTCATCAATTATATATTTTAAAACTAGCTCAGTAATTTCTTCAAAAGAATACAACATGTCACTAAAACGACGATTAGCTTCTGTAAAGATTTTCTTTGTTAATGCGACCCACGATACAGGATTACCTAGTGTGGGTACCATTGGATATAAGGAAAAATTGTCATAAGTTGTTTTTGGAAAATAAACATTTTCATTTTCATACTAATATTATAAATGCGAAAGTTTGGATGGATAGATGGATGTATTATTTTCGAAATGAGATTATTATTATTATTATCAAATGTGAGGTAGTCTGTCGTGCTGTATTTACTTAGTTGTACAAGGTAGGTACTAATTGGGTGAGTAACATGCAGTTCATGTCACCCAGCCAATTACTGAATTAGGTCAACATTGACCATGACCAATGCAATTGCATGAGTTGCTAGTTGAATTCAATATACGATCTCGTCGTCATAATAATAAATATGTAGATGCTAGGCAAGATAACTAGATTAATAAAATAGATACCACTCACTTTCCCACAAATACCTAAATCCACTCATACAAAGCCGCAGGCATCATCTAGTCTTAATAAAAGGTGACATCGCTATAATTTGTATTTATTATCAAAATAATAAAAATAATAGATTTTTTGAGCTGCAGGTGCAGCCGAGTAGACGTCTGTACTCGCAGTTATAAAATAAAACTTAAAAATATCTCTCGAAAAACTAGTGTCGGCTGAAAATTTGATGCCCCTGCAGTTTGTCCGTCCTTGCACGAAGACCCTGGACATATGCCAAGTCAAATATTATCTAGATAGTAGCGGCGAGTGGAAAGCGATGTAAAGTGACACTTAAATAGATTTCTTTCAGAATACGTGATAAAAGCGTATCTTCTCGGAAACAAGTTTCTACTTTGTACGTCGTTATGAAATGCTTTATATTTATTTACTAGACACCGCCCGCGACTTCACTTTCGTTAGAATTTCAAGAAATTCGGCTTTATACCATGTCTACTTTATTATTTTAGCTATTATATAATTTAGCTGTATTTACAGACTTTTTGTATCGATCTATGGATACAAATACACAGGTAGATGCAGTGTATACTGATTTTTCTAAAGCATTCGATAAAATTAACCACGATCTACTTTTAGAGAAACTTTGGAAACTCGGTTTTCATGGTAATCTGCTTAGGTGGTTAGAATCCTATATCAAAAATCGTAGTCAAGCTGTTTGTCTGAAAGGTTTTCGTTCAAAATTTTTGTCTGTCCCCTCCGGCGTTCCGCAAGGCTCCAATTTAGGCCCAGTACTTTTTTCATTATACATAAATGACATAGGAGACTCTCTGTTTAATAGTAATTACCTTTTATATGCTGATGACACTAAACTGTACAGAGTCGTTACATCCTTTGATGATTGTCTAAAGTTACAAGCGGATCTCGATAATCTATCAGATTATTGTGCTCGTAATCAACTATTTCTAAATTCTGACCAATGTTCTGCTATATCTTACACTAGAAAAAAAAGTCCCTTAAAATGTAACTATAACCTCTGTAACAATACTCTCAAACGTGTAAACCAGGTTCGTGATTTGGGTATGATCTTAGATGATCAACTAACATTTAACTTGCATATACATAAGATTATACAACGTGCTTTTAGAAACTTAGGTTTTATTAACCGTATTACTAAACCATTCAATAAAATTATAACATTAAAAATTTTATATTTTGCTTTTATTCGTTCTATATTAGACTTTGGTTGTGTGATTTGGAGCCCTTTCTACAAACATCATATTGATAGAATCGAAAAAGTTCAGCGTAAATTTATCAGAATATTAAACTTTCGTTGTAATCGCTATAATGAATCCTACGATAATTCCTAAAAACACCATAGTATTTTAAGCCTTCATAACCGCCGAAAGCTATTCGACATCGCATTCCTATATAAAATCATAAACGGTCAAATTTATTGTCCTGCGCTGCTATCTAAATTTAAGTTTTTATGCCGATTTAAACTCCCTGTACGCCCCAACCGTAAATATAATTTGTTTTCTCCGCCTTTTTTTAATAAAAACTACACACGCAACTGTTACGTTTCTCGAGCTACGAGACTATACAACGATGAATTTTCTGACGTAGATTTATTCTTCAACTCTTTGAAGGGAATTAAAACAGCATGTTTTAAAAAATATCTTTAATCTATAATACTGTTCTGCTCAATGCTTTAATAACTTTATGTATGTATTTTTTCGGCAATGTTTTGTCTATATATAAGTATGCGACTATAAGTAATTGTTTGTAATGACTGTTTTTGCCAAAATAAAAAAAAATAAAAAAAAAGATTATGGGAACCTCTGTGAAAAATTTAGCTTTCTACAAGGTTTTGGGCTGGGCGTTGGTGAGTCTGTCAGGTAGAGTAGAATGCTGAATCCACTGTACCTTACTAAGAATACCTTAGTATAATTTAAGAGTTCCATATCCACTAATGTTACTTTTCATTGTTTACATCTGATGTTTGTTAAAGGTTTTCCATTAGCGCATGACCTCCGTGAAAGCAAATTATATCACTTTATACATCAACAGGATCACTAGGATCAGTTATTCTAATTAGGTGTACTTAATTAAGTAGATAGCTGCAAAGTGTTTGCAGTGACAACAAATCTAGTGTTATATAAAGCGTAATCCTATGTGCCTAAGCTCTATCTCGTGTATTTTCCATGGAAAAATCGTTGCGAATACCGTGAGAGGAATCTGTCGTACAGGGACTGTGCTCGGATTGCAGTTATGTGAGGTTAGGTATCTATGATACCTACCTGCTGAATACTACTACTAACTAGAATACTAATTTTACTACCACCACCACCACCACTACAGCCTATTAACGTCCCACTGCTGGGCATAGGCCCCCACTCTCATAGGAGAGAGGAAATTAGAGTTTAGACCCACCACGCTGCTCCAATGCGGGTTGGCGGGCTTTAACGACTATTATCATGTTAGTGATAATAACCGGGACCGACGGCTTAACGTGCTCTCTGAGGCACGGGGGTGAAACACCGCCAACTTCCAACTCCGGGCTGGCACTGAGAATTTCTTAATTGAAAAACCCAACACCTAACAATTTTTATGCCCGACCGGGAATCGAACCCAGGACCTCGTGATCCGCAGTCGACTATGTTAACCGCTAGACCAACGAGGCAGTTGAACTAATTTTACTACTTAAGATTAATTAATATTGAAGAATAATCCTAGTATTACTACTGAAGAATGATTTCCGAATTTGCCATGGTCTGGCCTGGTGGGCTTCGGTGGTGGCTAGTTACCCTACCGGCGAAGACGTTTCGCCAAGCGATTTAGCGTTCCGGTACGATGCGCTGTAGAAACTGATTAGGGGTATGGGTTGATTATAACTGCCATGCCCCTAACAGGTTAGCCCGCTACAATTTTAGACTGCATCATCGCGTACCACCAGTTGAGATTGCAGTGAAGGGCTAATTTGTAGATGTAACTTGTAAAAAAAAAATTTGAGTGAGCAATCTATTTAAACAAATGCTCGTTTGTTAACAGTATGAACCTTATGAACTAGGTTACCATTTCTATGTGTGTGTAAATAAAACAACTATTTTACTAAACATAATTATTGGTTTAATAGTTGTGATAGGTACTTAAAAATCTTCCAAAAAATATGTTTAGGTTATTCAATGAAGCTCTGCTGACGACAAGCAAAAACTGCTTCCTAACTGCAATTTTTCAGTCAGCTTGCAGTAATTCAAATGCAGGTTCAAACTTTCGTCAACTTTGCTTAATCATATAGGTAAAGCTATACTTTCGTGTATTTTTAACTCCCGAAGCAAAGAGAGAGATGTGTCATAATTTATGTTTGGCCGTCGAGGGTATCTGTGTGTGTGTGAAATCACTAATTTACATGAAGGTGCTATATCTATACTTCTAAACTAATAATTATTATAATTAATGCGAATGGATGGATGGATATTTGTTACTCAATCGCGCCAGAACAGCAGAACGGATCTGGATGAGTCAGATTAGAGTCTGAAATAACACTTTTTATCCTGAAAAATTAAAGAATTCTCGCGGGAACCATAAAAACTTCCATCCACGTGGACGAAGTCGCGGGCATCAGCTAGTAGCCTAATAAATGAAAAAGAATTACACAGGTGTGCAATGAAGGTGAGTTCTCCTTAAATTAGGGTTGCGCATCTCAAACTCCAAAAATACTGAATATTTCATTCGCAAACTTATCTAGGCTGTAAAAGTTCAATGCCTAGTTTGTCTGCGCTCGTGTGGAGATATTGCTGGCGCCGAGCCAGCTCAAATACTAACCCGATGGTAGAACGGTTTGGAGCGAGCACTTAAATTTTATATTTCCCTACGAATACCTGAGCGGAAGACTTGCAAAGTAGCTGTGTCATATGTAATGAACCTTTCAATACAGTACGCATCACCCGCTTTGCGAAAAACCATACAACGTGTAACACCGCTCCGCTGCCGTTCCGCAGGCCGGCCAGAGAAAATTCAGTAATTATACATTCTCAAATTGACCTCCCACGTTAAGACAACAGCGCTCAACGATGCGCAAGGGAGGTTGTCAAACTCATTATCCATAATATTCGATTTTACAATCGCGCATGGTCGAGTCAACATCTCCTGACGATGTCGGAGTGAAACGTACGTTGGATTAACGATAATTTGGAAGATTTGTGTGGTGTGGTGAATATCGCAAGCTACAAGTGCAATATACACACTGTACCACATAGATTTATCTACTGTGGCGAATTATAGCGAATTAAATTTCTACTTTCATTTTAAAACTACTGAAAATGTTTAGGTTATCTTACCCTGTCAGCGTAAAAAGAACTGCATTAAAAAAATAACGTCATAGTTAGAAACTACAGAAATACACAAGCTTGTTGAAAGGTAATGTAAAAGTTTGGTCCCGAAGCGGGAAACAGAGGGGTGTCATTTGCCTTTTTAATAATGCAGTCACGTAATGCTCCCTAATGAAAATTGTTTCGTGACGACTGAATTGGGAGAAATTTAACTTGGTGTTAGGAACATCAGGCTATTTGAAACGAGACATTTGTAATGCTAAATTGTTCATGACGAAGATGAACCTTCGTTTTAATGATTTTAACATACTGTGAGTGTAATTTATGCAATTATTTTGCATTGTGGACTTACAGTAATACTAGACGATGATTATTTTTTAAATTCTCACGGAATTCCTTAATTTTCCCGGATAAAAGTAGCCCTTCTCCTTCCCCGGGATACAGCCTATCTTTTAGATACCAAATTAGATCAAAAGTTGGGCCGTGAAAGCGTAGCAGACAGACAGACACACTTTCGCATTCATAATATCAGTATGGATGGTCATAATCTATCTATTCACTCGAACTAAAGTCGCGACGTACCTACTCTTCAATTGCAAATATACCTTCAAGAATAAGATTTCAATATCTCGTAGCTGCTGCAATCCACTATCGGCACGAATAGCGCCTGGAAAGTATGTGTAGGTATTTGCGTTACACCTTTCCTCGATATTGGATCCGCGAGTGATACCTTAACCCACTGATTCTCGAATAGATGAAAGTAACTTTGAATAGAGACTTTTTATATTTAGTTATAATGTGTATGTCTTGTGAAGAGCTTACTATAGAAATGATCCTATGAAGTAAGGTACCTCCTCCTCAAGGTAGTTCTAATGTACCTACTATTTTTGTAATCACATAATTTGAGCTGGTGGTACCTAAAAAATATGGAATAGTAGCTACTGTCAAAGTCAATGGGAAAGCATCATTAGGAGATTCCCAAGCAGCCCGAGAGTTCTTCGTAATGTTTTCAAATGTCTGCCAACACGCACTTGGCCAGCGTGGTGGACTATGACCAAACCCTATTCATTCTGAGAAAAGACTCGTGCTCAGTAGTGAACCCGTGATGGATTGAAGTGATGATGATGATTTCGAGTGATGTATAAAAATAAAAGCCCTGATTCACTCATATAAAGTTTAGGTATTTTCTTTTATAAAATCTTAAATTTTCTCAGCTTGTAAAAAAATATATGTAAAAGGAAAAGGTCACTGACTGACTGATTTATCAACGTACACCTCACACCACTGGACGGATCTAGCTGAAATTTGGCAGATTGAATTTGACGTCAGCTTTTGTGACCTAGGCATCCACTAAGACGGGATTTTTGAAAGTTCAACCACAAAAATAGAACAATGAAATTTGCATGATAATTTTCTATCACGTGAGCGAAGCTGCGGGCGATAGCTTGTTGCATATTATTGTTAAGGGAGCTTTGCAAACTTGAAAAACTTAAAGATGCGATTGGTACTTCCCGTGATGTTTCGTATTGAACTCCTATGGAACTGTTTTTTTTCAATTAAGCATAAAATATTACTAATACTTAGTTTTAATTAGTGTCGAATACTTTCAAAGAATGCATTTCAACTTGCATTCTTCAAATTTAAACGCAAGTAAGCACAAGATCTCAGATCTCAATATCTGATGTCTGGAGTATTCCGCTATCAGAGCGAATAGCACCAAGAAAATAAGTTTATTTGCTTTACACCTTTACCCGATATTGCAGCTTTGAGAACTTTCCACTTGATCCTTGAGTACTTGGTTGAAAAGTAAATCGGCATCCGTTTCTAATGAAGTAAAGTGATTACTTTAGTTCGTTAGTTAGCTACTCTCTAGATTTTCTTACTTTATCGCTAGACGATCGTGTTAAGCATCACCTGAGATCGCACACCTTACCTTTCAAATCAAATCAATATTCATTTACTGAAATTATGTACACTGTACACTTATTGACGTCCAATTTCTTATAAAACATGATGGTGATAATCAGTTATGGTATCTTAAAACTAAAGCTACGAGGGTACGAGGCTTTATGCTATTTCCAATAAATTACATCTACCTGTATGCGTCTACGTGTATGCTGGACATAGACCTTTTCGAGAACACGCCACCCCAAACGGTCTTTCCCCTTCCTTATCCACCTTTTTCAGGTCATCGGTCCAGGTTCGGGCTCAGGAGGTCAACCTCCAAACTGCGCGTACCTGTACGTGGATTCTTTTTCAAAATATCAGACAGTCAGCGACAGTTATAACAATATAACCTGTCCACTGCATGTACACACACACGTCACTAATATGTAAAGCTATGTGGGTCACTTTTGCTGCGAGTTTGTAACTTCAAGCGGATGACGCAGTATGATGGACACGCTGAAGAAATGCAGGCCGAGTGGGAGTGTTGTACGTATTCGATCGCAACAACGTTAGCTATCGGAATGGAATTGATCGAGCGCCAGCTGTCAAGCGCTTAAAAATTCCATACAAATCGTAATTAATGGGATCGAATGGGAAGAAAATCTCCCACTAGGCACTCTGTTTTTGACGTCAAGCTTACGAAACGCGTGGGGCTTGTCAGCTATTGCGGCAGTGTGTAGGTATTCGTATTTAAGATGTCAAATCTTAGCAGATCTCTAAACGCCCTTCAACCGACCTTCAAAGACCACGTTAACAAGGACACTCAATACTTACTAACCCCAAAATATATAAGATTTACAATATTCCAGCCAAGTGACACACTTTCATGTTTGTCGATCGCCGTTTTTGCCTCAAACTCGGACATAAAGACAACCCGAATGGCATTTCACTCAAGATGCCCCTTTTATCCAATTGTTGCGAAGGACTCAAAGGTAGGTATATAACGAGGTATTGAGGGATACTTCTAAATATGCAAGAAGTTTCTATTCCGGATTTAAACGTTTTAATGCCTGATGGTAAGGAATCCATTACAAGTATGGCCATTTTTAAGCAGATGATGCTATCGAATTTGGAATTGGTGTTTACAGATAGGTAAATCAGCCCTATCTCAAACATAGTTATAAGAATCTGCTTACGCTTCAAGACAGTTTTTCTAATGGGCTTTTGGTATAAGAATCTAAACGGCAAAAATTAGAGCTCGTACGACGAATTTTTTTTGTGGCTCATTAATCAGCATCATAATCTCACATGAGTGAGTATAATTATAGCAAACACATCTTGAAATTTCCTGCGGGGTCAAACTTACCACAAGCCAATATTGGCAAAGCATTGGGTGAGTTGTTGACCTAACCGAACTGAAAATTGACTGCTGTTTTCTTAAGACCAACTTAGATTACTCCGATTGGGCATGTGCCGATTGAGTTCGGCTTTCCAATTCGGAGTAGTTGAAATGAAAATACATTCAGTGAAACTTACTCTAAGCAATCTTGTTGAAGTGACCATGGAATCAAAATACATAGGTATATTGTGTGAAGCAATCACAGCTTGTAAGTAAAAGCTAAGTTATTATTTCGTACAACTATAGTCTCTAACCATATTTAAGAAAAGTGGATACAAAAGCTGAGAAGATTATAAACGACCTCTGTAAGCAAGTGACGGAGTTATTAGTAAAATACTTTTTATTTTAATTATACGTTCAGAATAAAATTAGATGGTAGATTCGATTCACTTGACTGACTCAACTTAATTGAATAAAAAACATTTGAATTCTGAATTTATTTTAAATTTTGAATGTGATGATGCAGTCTAAGATGGTAGCGGGCTAACCTGTTAGGGGCATGGCAGTTAAACCCATACCCCTTCGGTTTCTACACGGCATCGTACCGGAACGCTAAATCGCTTTGCGGCACTTCTTTGCCGGTAGGGTGGTAACTAGCCACGGCCGAAGCCTCCCACCAGGCCAGATCAGGGAAAATTCAGAAATTATCAATTCCCAAATTGACCTTGCCGGGGATCGAACCCAGGACCTCCGCACGTTGAGGCAACAGCGCTACACACTGCGCCACGGAGGTCGTCAAATGCGATCGTTTTACCACACAAACCCAATTGCTCTTATTTTCCCTTAAGGAGAGAATGGATTATATTAAGTAAAGTGGTAGGCAGTTTTTATTATTACGGTGATTGTTAATGTATCAAGGCTTAAAATATTAGAGATTCAATTTATCGCAACAATAATTTTGGATTAATGCTCACAACTCCGGGACTTAATATTTCAAGAACGGGGATGGATAAAAGATAACATTTTCTTTATGAAAATCCATTACACGTTAGGATTTATAATTAGAAGAGCTTGTTTTGGCTTGATTATAGATGGATTCATTTTGAGATCGTATAAGACTAGGTAAACCTACAATAGAACGGAGTTTCTGAACAAAAACAAACGCTTGCGGCATTTGTTGTTACAAGGTCCTTATTATACGGTTAGGTATCTTTGTAGTATGATTTTGAACCGCTCTTGGACAAACTTGTTATGCTCATGGGTTCTGTTGTTGTGTGTTGAACTAGATTTTGCCCGTGGCATCACTTACGTAACCAAGCAGTAAGCACCAAGAGTATTAAGATTTACCTACCTACTGTAGTACCTACTGTAGTAAGTAATTAAATTACGAATGAGCCCTTATCTTTTTGAATCTATAGTTTATAACGATCTAGATGATGCCCGCGACTTCGTCCGCGTGGATTACGGTTTTTTGATTCCCGCGGGAACTCTTTAATTTTCCGGGATTTAATTAGCCTATGTCCTTTCCCGGGATACAAACTACCCCTTTACCAAATTTCATCAAAATCGGCTGAGCAGATGGGCCGTGAAAGCGTAGCAGACAGAAAGACAGACAGACCGACAGACGGACAGACAGCAGCATCTTTAAAAGAGCATTAAAGATTTACCTTATAAAATAATGTTTCACAGTCCAAAAACTACTACTTTAATTAAATAATTACTTTATAATAAGTCCAGAATATAAAGTCATCCAATATTATAACCGAAAATGATTGGCAGGTAGATATTTGCACAAAATTAATTAATAGAACATGGAATTTAATATTGTATTCACATGGACCGCATATGAATTGCCAGACGGCATTATTTACCAGATAATATCTGGCTATAGGTAAAATGTAACATCAAAGCTTTGACCGACGGCAGCGTGTCTGTGTTTTGACGCCGCCCGCGACGAGTGCAATGCGGACACTTGATATTATGTACAACACAAGCGCTGTACAGTGTAGGTACACAAGTGTACACTGTACAGACAGCGAAGAAAATGCTTTTATGTTAATGATGTTTTTATCAGTGGCATGCAGGTTACAGAGCCATAAAAACTCTGTTTGCCCTTGTAGTAAAAGCTCAGTGCTTTATTTTACTATGACCTTTCATAAGATAACTAGCTGATGCCAGCCACATCGACAGCGTGGATTGAGGTTTTTTACTTCAGGAAATCTTTAATTTTCCGGGATAAAAAGTAAGCTATGCCAGACTATAATCTATGTCTGTGCCAAATTTCATCCAGATCCGTTCAGCCGTTCGGGCGTGATTGAGTAACAAACATCCATCCAAACTTTCGCATTAATAATATTTATTATGTTATATGTATATTATATTATTTGCTTGACTTCAAACCCTGTGTAAGTGAGTTATGTGCACGGTCGTGATCAGCTAATAAGTGACCTTTATTTGGAGCTGACTTGCTCAGGTGTTATAATGGATGGTATTATTGAAACGGCAGATTCAAGACGATAGGACTTTTAATAAATTCCACAGCTGACATTAAAGACAAGAAGAAGTGCTATGATGATTGACAGGCATAGACTATAAACTTATGCTAGGGTTGAAGCGTACCACAGATAATACATTATGTAACATCTCCCTTAATTTAAAAAAAACAATATTTCCCCATTTTCCCTCATTACAAACATAACAAATTACTTACTGAAACTACTTACTCCTGAAAGGTAAGTGACAATTTTATTTTATTATTTACAATAATTTAATTAAAGCTACAAAACTATTTATTTACTAATCAAAGACAAAATGTATTACTTTCTAAACGTAAATAACATTTTATGACAATCTGTGGCATTACTCTGTGATGTTAATGATTTGACAACTCTAATGTCAAAGTCAATTAGTTCGATGACATTTCACATTTTAGTTTTTAGGTTAACTTACGAACAAATACAATAGATAATTTATGTTTAATAAAGATCGACAAAATAAACTTAAATAATTATTATAAATAGAGTTATGAATAATTATAAGAAGTCTTACGTATCATTTACAATACCATATCTCTGTACTGGTTTGCAAACACGGCGTCAACGTCCATGTATAAAAGGATTATTTTGTGTTTTAATGATAGTGTTTTTATTTTCAGGTGCTGGCTGTACTGTGTGCTGTGTAAACTGATGTGTGCTGTGTACTGGCTGTTTCAGGATAAACTGGCGATTTCTTCTAAACTGTCCTAGTTCGCAATTTATCAAGTAACTCCTAGGTTCCGGGCCTACTTGAGAAATAACTCCTGGCAGCCAATTTTTATCTTCAGGTTTATGCTTGAAAAAGACTTTTTCACCTATTCCTAATGGCTCTAATATTTTTGTGTGTTTGTTGTAATAAAGTTTTGAATAAGATTGCTGCCTTTCATTTCTTTCCTTTATCTTTTTAATATCACAAATATTAGGTTCTAAATTACATTTTGCTGTAGGAATGATTGTACGCAACTTTCTAGACATACTCAGCTCAGCAGGCGAGTATTGACTTAGTTTAGGGGTATTTCTATACATTAATAGTGCTAAATATATGTCTGACTTATCAGTTTTACACTTTCTTAGCATGTTTTTGATAGTTCCTATGGACCTTTCGACTAGGCCGTTGGATCTACTTAAATATGGACTAGAAGTTGTATGTTCTATATCCCATTCCTTAGTAAATTTATTAAAATCTTTACTATTGAACGGCGGCCCATTATCTGAAAACAAAATCCGACTAATTCCATGTCTTGCCAATATTGACTTTAATTGTGTTATCACTAAACTAGCTGTGTAACCTGACTTTAACATGGCAAGCTCTATATATTTTGAGTAGTAGTCTACGACAATTAGGTATTTTGTTCCTTCAAAGTCAAAAATATCTACACCAATTTTATACCATGGTATGTATTCATACTCATTTTGGATAAGTGGTTCTTTACTATTGTTTCGACGATAGGATAGACACACCTTACATTGACTTATATATTTTTCTATATCATTTTGCATATTGGGCCAAAAAACTGTAGTTTTTGCCAGACGGATTGAACTGTTAATGCCTTGGT
Organism: Erebia aethiops; assembly: GCA_923060345.2. Taxonomy (NCBI): domain Eukaryota; kingdom Metazoa; phylum Arthropoda; class Insecta; order Lepidoptera; family Nymphalidae; genus Erebia; species Erebia aethiops. The sequence continues at coordinate 7,916,830 of OV281083.1, read as the reverse complement.
GAGCAGAATGAAGGAGTTTTAGTATATACTCTCTCATTGATTCTGGTATTACAATGCAGTTAGATTTGAAGACAATATTATCAATGACATATATTTGGTCTTTTAGACTGTAATAACATTTGACTGACTGACTAACTGAGCGTTTGTGTTCAGGCCATCCATTGTGGCAATATTGAATTATTTGACTTAGAGATTGATCTTTGACTGTAAGTTCTTGGATTTCTTTTAGTTTCTCCGGGCTGACTGACAAGTTAGACATTATTATATTGACATGTAAATCTATATCTTGGTCAACCTCTGACAAATAAGTTTCACTTAATGCTGCTCTAGACAAAGTATCTGCAATGTATAAGTAACGACCTGGCTTGTATACAACAGTTAAATCATATGGCTGTAATCTAAGCATGATTCTTTGCAATCTTGGGGGAATGTCATATAAAGCTTTTTTGAACAGAGTTACAAGAGGTTTGTGGTCTGTTTCCACTGTTACGTTATGCCCATATATATATTGGTGGTATTTAATACAACCAAAGAGGACAGCGAGTAGTTCTTTTTCGATCTGGGAATAGGATTGTTGAATTCTACTTAAGGATGCAGATGCGTACGCTATGGGTTGCTTGTCATGGGATAAAACTGCACCCATGGCGTCCTTTGAAGCGTCCACGGACAATGTTAGCTCTCTTTTGGGATCATAATATGTCAGGACAGGGGTTGAACTGATAATTTTTTTAATATTATTAAACTGAGATTCGTGGTGGTCTGTCCAATACCATTCAGTGTTTTTTGACAATAGTGTTCTTAAATGACTTATTTCCTGTGACAAATTTTTAATGAATGGACTGAGATAATTGACCATACCAAGAAATCGTTGAAGTTCTGTTATACTTTTAGGACTTGACATGTTACAAATGGCTTCTACCTTGGACTTATCAACTTTTACACCTTCTTTACTAAATATATGACCTAAATATTTGACTTGATTTTGGCAAAACACTGATTTTTCTTTATTAAATCTTAAATTAATTTGGCGTGCTCTTTCCAAGACTTTTTGTAACCGTTGATTATGTTCTTCTATAGTACTGCCATAAATAAGGAAATCATCCATCATAATTTTAACACCTGCAATGTCACCAAATCTTTTTATCATTTCTCTATGAAATATCTCTGGTGCTGCATTAATTCCAAAAGGTAACCTAGTGAATCTGTACCGTCCAAAAGGTGTAATGAATGTACATAGCTTGGAAGCAGTTTCTGACAATTTGAGCATCCAATACCCTTTATTGGCATCTAGTGTTGAAAAGTACTGAGCTCCAGCAAGACTAGATTTAATTTCATCTAAAGTTGGAAATTGGAAGTGTGGCCTTAAAATTGATTGATTGAGCTTTCTAGGATCAATACAAAGACGTAACTTGCCATTCTTTTTTGATGTTAAAACTAGAGCACTTACCCATTCCGTAGGCTCTTCAACACGTTGTATGACTCCGCTTTTTTCCATAGACTCTAGCTCCTGTTTAAGTGGTTGTTGGAGACGGAATGGAACCCTTCTGCATGCCTCTATAGATGGGGTTGCATTTGGTTTCAGAGTTAGATCGCACTGAAATTCTGTTAAACAACCTAAACCTTCAAATAAGTCTTTATTTGCATTTACTATATCTTGACATGTTAAATTCTGAAAAGACACACTATTAACTTTTTTCACCAAATTTAAAGTTTTACAGGTATCCCTGCCAATAATACTTTGACTCTTTATATCAACAATATGAAAGTTTACAGAATATGACTTATCTTTATGAATGACAGACAAATTGCACTGCCCTACTAGGGGAATAACTTCTCCACTGTATGTAGAAAGTGTGTTCTTACTTTTGTGTATTTTTGAAAGTGGTAAGTTTAATGAATTATAAGTGTGAATGGATAAAATATTTGTGTCCGATCCCGTATCCAGTAAAAAATTAACCTGTATTTGGTTTATACATAGCTCAATGTTCCATGGTTCAGACAAATTAGACTTATCATCATGTATACAATAGACAGACGCAACATAGAATAAAGATTCATCATTATTGTCAGACTGGTTTTCACACTGCACTACTTTTACTTGATGAGAACGACAATACTGAGCAAAATGATTGGACTTATTACACTTTCTGCACTTGATACCTTGAGCTGGGCATTTGAACCTATGTACTTGACCACACCGACCACATGGTGTGTTCCTTTGACTTGACGGCGTACGTTGACTTGATAGTGTACGTTGACTTGATGGTGTACGTTGCCTTGATGGTGTACGTTGCTTTGATTGTGTATGTTGACTTGATTGGTACCTAGACCTGCTGTTATGGGAAGAGTCTCTGCGACTAGGAGATCTTGACACACGTCCTACAAAGTGCAGTGATGAGTCTTCTAGTGCTTTCGTTTGTTGTTTGGTGGACTCACAACGCTTTGCAATGTTTACGGCCTCATCCAATGTGTTTGGTTTTTCGATAAGAATCCTTTCTTTATAGTAAGTATTATTGCAGTTCCAGCTAAATATGTCTCTTAATAAACTTTCACGTAAGTTACCGAAGTCACAGGTGTAACTTAGATTTTTTAAATCTGTGATATAGGCGTCAATAGACTCGTTTGGTTGTTGTTTTCTGCTGAATAATTTGTGTCTTTCAACCGTAATATTTATTTTCGGTGTGAAATATTGGGTGAATTTGTCACATATTTCGACAAAAGTTATTTGCTCGATATCTATACCAAAGGAGTAGAAGATTTCTAAGCACTCGTGACCGATGAATTGGAGCAATATGGCTGTTTTGCGCGCGTCTTGTACGTCATCTAAATTATTTGCCTTGATATATACTTTTAGTCTAGTTAGCCATTTTTTCCATTCCAGTGGCATGTTATTGCAGTTGCAATTGAGTGGTGGCAAAGTCATACCCGATAGTACAAATGGCATCATGGCGTCGGCAGAGCACTTACTTGTAGTTGTTGGCGGACTGTTGGTTGTCTTTAATGATCTTGGTTTCGTGTTAACGAAATCTTCCTGCGACATTGTGCTTCTTCTTTTTTCGCCACTTCTGACACCATGTTATAATGGATGGTATTATTGAAACGGCAGATTCAAGACGATAGGACTTTTAATAAATTCCACAGCTGACATTAAAGACAAGAAGAAGTGCTATGATGATTGACAGGCATAGACTATAAACTTATGCTAGGGTTGAAGCGTACCACAGATAATACATTATGTATTCTTGTATTAGCACAGAGCCTAGAAGAGGACCAGATGGTTCGTCTTAATACGAAATACTTACCCACTATGAGCCAATTATCTTCTTTCCTGGTTACTCCTTCCTTGAGGTGGCTCCTTCACCAACCTCCAAGTCTTATATAGCCTTGTGCCTACCTTCAATTTCTCTCTTATTAATACTTCAATCAATATATAATAAATTTACTGAAAATATTTGAGGTTTTATTCAACTTGAAGCCTAAAGATAATGTAATTAAAAAAAAATACGCGCCGAATTGAGAACCTCCTCCTTTTTTGGAAGTCGGTTAAAAATCATATCTACTCACCATCCCTATTTCAGTTTCATTGTATAGGTACTTATCCAGATTTATTTTAGTAAGTGTGAACGGGAGGATTATCCTAGCAACACATAAATAATTGCTCGATGGTATGAACAATTTCAACAGATTATTATGTAAAATACGATTATTGACTATAAGCTCAGCCAATTTTAGCCGAGTGTGAAATATGAACGCTTATATGCCTTTAAACCTCTATCAAAACAGCAGCTGGTACATTCATCGAACTGTATTGAAAAGCTTGATTTTTATTTTTATTGGTAATTAAACAATTAACCCATTTAGATATACAAAGGGATGCCTGAGTTCGCCCCTCCCGATGGAGAAATTTTACACCCATTCAAGGCATTGTGGTAAATTTTAGAACGTCTATTCAGCCAAACGGATGAGAGGTTCACGTTGAAAACAAGCTATTTGCTCAATAAATAGGACTATTTCGAGACGTTTTGTGGATTCGCAGCAGAAATTTAGGCCAGGCGAATATTTTGCTTTTTTTTATCCACTACAACTTAGCCCTTGACTGCGATCTCACCTGATGGTAAGTGATGATGCAGTCTAAGATCGTAGCGGGCTAACCTGTTAGCATGGCATAGCAGTTATATTAAACTCATTCGGTTTCTACACGGCATCCTATCGGAACGCTAAATCGCTTGGCGGTACGACTTTGCCATCAGCTGTCAAATAACTGGCTTACATAATATCGTGCTATACTCGTACTGGTAGCGCCTGTCAAACAATTCGGCACCCTATGAGTAACGTATATAGAGTAATTATCGGATTTTTCAGTATACTTGTGCCGTGAGACCTTGCTTCTTGCCAAATTTTATGGATTCTAGGTCAACGGAAAGTACCCTATAGGTTTTGACCATCCTCCCAAAATGACAGTATGGTCTCTGTGGGTGACCATCTAATTCTTAACGATAAACAATATTTATCTCACACAGATTATGTGGTAATTGCATTAGTCTACAATTTTTTACGGTAGATATGAGCCAATTTCTAGGAAAATCTTAATATAATAATAAAAATTTCCCTATATCCCAGCAATTTCTGGTCCATTTAAAGATATCTTTCAACAATAATAGTTCGGTAAGCCTGATAGGCGGATACTAACCATTCAGAAAAGAGTTATGGCTCATCATTCTTACTCCTTCCTTTGATAGCATGAACCGGCTCCTTTAAATTGTCCGTCACGAACACTCGGCTTCCGTTTTATTTGATAAATGAATATTCAACTTAACTCCTTTAGATTCGAGTTACGGAAATCTTTTGTTATGACTGGGTATAAAAGTTGTGATATCTATAAAACCTGGTTTACTAACTTCATTTTATGTCTATTTGATTTGCTTCCTTGACATAATAGGATACAAAATACTTAATCGACACTTATCTAACAACACCGTGCGAATAATAACTTTACTGGAGAGACGAAAAACTATTTCATTTTGATAGCTTCCAAACCAGATTTTTAAATGGCGGAATGACGTCGTGTTGTGCAGCGAAATTGGCGTAATTGGTCTTGGAGCATTTAAAATTATAGATATAAAATACTGTGTTACAATTTTTAGAATAACGGCTGCTAATTGGTTGAAATGCTTGAATTTCATAGATAGTAGCGCGCGTTAAAATGCACCTACTGGCATTATTTGGCATGGCATTGCAATTGTTGGAAGCGTCAATTTTCGACTTGAGCGGTTTTGTAAGATAAGCTACGAAATGCAAAAAGACGCGCGTTCATGAAACGCGCGTGTAGAAAATACGCAAGGTGGATTACCTGCACTAACAGTAAATAAAACAATCCAGTGACTTTTTAGAGTTTATTTAATAAAAAATTCTTTTGACTTGAACACGATCACTAAATTACAGACAGTTAAAGAAATTGTGTAACATTGAATTATTTACGTCGAATCAGTCGAATAGCTTACAACAAACAATTATAAAATTATACTTAGTCCCGCTGATATTTTGAAATACGTTACGCATAATTATGAATAGGTATTTACAGAAACGGTGGAATCTAGTAGAGTAGAGCTAACGAGACGGAAAGCCTTGCAATTTAGCTTTACATACTTTATTATTTTTCCTCAGTTTTCTTTGGAAAGTAAACCTAGTCTTTGACACTTTCTCAAGAAGTTATGTATCTCTCCTCAAAACATGTTTCCGTACATTTCGTTTTCTCTATATAAAGTAGAACGCAAGTATCGCCTCCAAAGTGTCGCGTGTCGCTGTCGCGCATCGCAGTCGGGTACTGCTAAGTCTAACTTTGCTAAGGTTAAGCGTAAGAGACGGGCTATAGATAAAATGACTTGTACAAACCTAACAACTTATAGTCCCACAAACTTAGGCCAAAATTGGAACTATTTTTTATGCCTGTTTAGTTTTATTTTTTATTTTATTTTTAATATCACCCCCAGACCTAACTCAAAATTTGTGGGAAATGAGCAAAAAAGATTTCAAAAAGGCATACTCAGTATTGAATATATTTAAATGTATCTATCCTGTGTTTCATTGGAAACGATTGATATTTTGCGGATTTATGTATTGATTGGTATTATTATATTAAATTTAAATGTATTTTGACATTAAAATATAACGTAGTTTTAAATTAATATTTCTGAATTTCTGAGACTTTTTATGCGTCTTTTTATGAGCCTGTTTATTACGCAAGATACAACAAATACTGATGGCATATTATGGAATCGGTCACTATTTTGCTGTAAAGCTATATAGATTAAAGGGCGCAGGTTAAAATTTTAAGTTTATTAATAAATCAGAATTTACAGGAATTTTGAGTTAGGTCACTTTCATTCTAAGTGTGCGATATATCATGCTAGCGCCGCTGTCAACGGGAGGTTTGTGGGACTATACATGGCCCGGTCGCAAAATTTTAAGTAACTTTTATGATTGTTCAGTTTTAGTTTTTATATTTAATATTTATTAGCAACTCCCTGAAACTCATTTGACTCAGCGACGCTGTCACTGAGTCAAATGAGTTTCAGGGACTGGCTTTATTCTTAGTACGCGATAAAAAATTCTTCAACATCTAGACCTTAGATATTACAGTAGGTACACTATTTATATAGTTAACGCCCGCAAGTACGTGTTTTAAAATTCCCGTGGATAGATTAAAATGCCTCCCTGAAATACAACCTGAAGTGGAATTAAAAAACTACTCTCTCTCTTTGCGTCGTATTCCTCATTACTGAGGGTCGTGACCCCTTTCCATTAATCAAATAATGGTAGGAGTTTTCTTGGGATAATAATTCGGTGGGTTCCCACGTCCTTCCGCATACGTCTCGACTAAGAGTATTTTAACTTTTAGGTTTTTGTAATGTGGATAATTTCTCGTATCTATAGGTAATTATTATGGTTTACTTAATAATTAATTTTGTTATTCTACAGAGAGGCATATTCGCCAAGCGAATAATCTCTAAAAATAAAGATTAAAAATAAAAATAAAGGTTTTTGTAACGATTATTATCAGATGTTGGTGATCATGACCGGGACTGACGGCTTAACGTGCTCTCCGAGCCACGGAAGAAACGAAAAGGATAAATTTTAACCTCCAAACTTGGTCATCCATCCAGTTACCGACTTGGATCAACGTTGTTTAATATTCGCAATTGACTGATATGCGTTGTCACAACTAGGCCACTCGTCCCTCTCAAAGATAATATGCTCTCCGCTTGTCTTAGCTTCGCTCTACTAAATGCCACCTTAATTTTTAAATGTTCATGAGTAATTCAAACATTCATTTATATTACGGAAATAACAATCATATTTGTTTAATTCTTAATGTATTTTAATAATATTGACCCTGTAAATAAAGCTTTAGTTACCTAGGTTAGCAATGCCATATTATAGGGACAGCTATAAAGCGGTTAATCGTGAATGACGTATTTAAGATATTGTCAACTGAAATAATCCTATGGCCGCTTGGTGACAGCAATGCAAACCTAGGAAACCTTTCTTTATCAGCGTTTCGGATAAAATTAGTTATGTGATGCTGACATTTGGAGGCTATATTGTACTCTAAAGACATTGAAATTTTACACGATTCGGGGATCCCAATAAAAATAATAGAAAGTGTTTTTGGTTCAATCTTAAAAAGCAATAATAATGCAAAATACTACTGGGAACATGTTTAGAGACCCTAGTGAAACTTTTCAATTTTAAAACGCTGAATAACAACAAATATCAGTTTGTTTGTTCATATACGAGGCCGACAGATTTACGGCGGCAGACAAGACACGTATAGTACGCACAAACTTATTTGACTCGGTGACAGCGTCACTAATATCTATGAAAAAATGAATAAAAACAAAAATTTATCAGGCATAAAAATTTGTTCTAATTTTGGCCACCGAGGCAGATAAATTTGTGGGACTATACGTAAAAGTTTTCTGGTAGGTAACGTTGAAGTGTCTCGAAAAAGCACTATGCTACACTAGGGTCTCAAAAGTAAGTAGGTATGATATTGTTCACTAAATATGAAGTCAAAATACTATCAAGTAAATTACGGACCAAATTGAATTACTTCTAAATTTTTCATCTCACTGAATAAAAAGGGATTTATTAAAAGGGATCCTTTATGTAAATATTATAATGCCCTGCGATAAACATATTATTTGTATTCAAAACGAGAGCCTTTTAATCTCCCAATGTAGTGCAAACATTTATTTTCAATGAATCTAAGATTCTTTTGTTGCGTTTCAAGACTTCAGACACTTGAAAACATGGCGGCAAATACGCATGTTATTCATTAGCTTATACGAATGTTACACGATTTGTAGAACAAGAAACTGTTAAAGACTCGCTGACATTGCAGAGAGCGCGGCACGCCGGGCGTCCTCCTGAAAAAGCATGGAGTGAGCGATGGTTCGTACAGAATGATTCATTTATGGTTTCAAGCTTCAATTTACGCCATAGGTCTTCATGCCGCCTAAAGCCGCAAAATTAAATTTTCCATTTGTATGCCACAGCTATGCCCACGGCTACAGTATGCAAACCCCGCAGTGTAAACGTCTTCAAACAGTAGTCTGTTTTACAATTTCTAGTAGTTGTATTTCTGTCACGCGTTTTGTCTATCCCTGATGCTTAAATATGTTTCAATAACTGTTTAATTTTTATCGACGGAAACTATCCAATTCGATATTTTTGATCTGTGTAAAATATGTAAAAAACTGAAAAGTTTAGAGTTTAAACCAACAAATTTTGCCAAGAAATTTCTAAGAATATCAAATGAAGATAAAGATAAAAAGTTATCGTATAAAACTTGTGATTTCTTTTTACAAAGTTGCCTAGAAGTTGCCTAGTTGTTGTTGATATATTTTAAACATTTTTTTAACAAGAAGACCTACATATCTGTCATAATTTTATGGAAATCAATCAATAAAACTCTATTTCAAGGCCGGCAGTAAGTGGGCAGATTTTTTCACAAATTATACACATCTGTAACCTACGTAAATCACATATAAATATTAACTAACACAATTGCGACACTTCATTTTAAAAGTTTATGTACAAGTTATATGTTTAAGACGTAAAGTGAGTGCACCATGTTTATATTTATTTACAACATTTACAATAAGTATTACTAACAAATATTAACAATCATATTTTCACAAAAAATAACGGCAATATTATTAAAACAATATGTTATTATTTTACAGAAATGAGTGGTATATAAATGAAATATTGGACCATGATAAAAAATAATTTAGTAGATTTTAACGGATGGAAAATATTACTTACTACCCGAAATTGAAAATAATATTAAATCCCAATACAACTGACACTAACAATTGGTACTAGAAGCTTTGATGATAAATATAAAAAGCCATTTTATGTATAAAATCGGATTTAATCGTGTCAGCCTTTTTGTACCTAATCTACTAAAAATTGATAATTAACAACAACGTACTCATTATGTTTCTATGAAACTGTTGTCTTAACAATACAAAATATCAATTAGGCTTTTCTATCACTTCAACGTATACGCCTCTTTTAACATCAAGTAAGTAGTAATATGTACACTGACTTTTACAATACATAATTATCTATTTATTAATATGAAGCCTAAAACAGTTCGTCTTTTAGACGACCTTAGCAACATCAATCTGGTACCCTTTGCTTGTGACATATGGAATGTTGATATTAAAATAAATTCTCTTAAATCGACCAGTCCTCGTCAAAACGTGTATTCTGATAAGTGAGTATGCAAGTTAGCTTTCAAATTTCTAATGCAATTGACATAACGAGCGATAAAAAATATTTTCGTCCATACTGAGCGCATGCAGTAAAGAAGAGATAAGATAAGAACTCCGCGTCAACCGCAATCAGTGACGGCTTTAGTATTGCGTTTCACTGTGAACAGACCTTTACTATATACGAGGTTAATGCAAGGTTAACATGTAACAGTTGCATGTTTCAAGCAACTATGCAGTTGGCGTTTACCGACGCTTAGTACTGAGTAGTCCTTCGAAGGAGTTGGAGGCGGGAATTGCGAGGGGGTTCGACCCCTCAGCTCTGTGCTAGGGAATCCAGCGGCACCACCAGTTTTCCGTTGGAGTAGCTGCAACAAAGGAAAAATTCGAAATTGAACGAACGCTCCGAATGCCTAAAGCACTTTTATTTTTCGCTCAATACCTTTTAATGATTGGGGGACTTTGTATTGTAAGCATGCTTTATTTTCTGTTGATTTGAATCTGAATAATAATAACCTGTATGGTATCGTTGCCGTTCTGGATTTAGCTCTGCTCGGCCTACAGGCTTCATCTGAAACCAAGACATTTAAACTTAAGCATTAATTCGCTAGCCTGTCGATTGCTTCTACTAGGTAATACGAAGAAAAAGACTTCGTAAAGGCCTAATCGAAAGTTCCGCCTGTTCGTAGTATCGGCAAAGCTTAATTAAGTGGAAGCGAATTCTATTGTCTCGGTTCTTGCCGAACAATACTTATCTTAAGTCCCAAGTTAACAAAAGTAATATCTGCGATACCTTAATGAGAGAACTTTATATCGACTATCGACTTTGTTAATCGTTTCTGAACCAGACTCATCTGTGCTCGTTACTGACTTTCTTAGTATTTTCATAAACATCGAGACAATAGAGTAGAAAAATATGTGCTTTAAATATGAGAGCATTCATTGTGATGGTGAAAAGGTACAACAAAAAGATAGGAATAAGTTGAAAAACAAAAATAATGTAGAGAGGTCCTCCTAAGGGTAATTGACTGTTTTAGACTGGACGCGCTTAATGCTGATTTTAGTATAATAATAAAAAAAATGAGTTTGGTTAATCACTAGACAGTGTAATGTAAGCCACTTCAGTAAACGTTGTAATGTGAATGTATGAATTCGTTTAGAAGTTTAGTGTTTTGGTGCCTTACCATAAAAGCGGCTAACATCGTTGCGAGAGGCACGCATCGCATTTGACGGGCTCGGTACGCCTCTTGCCCTGAGAGCCCTGCGAGCCGGACTTACGCCGGAAAGTGTACCTAACGAACAGACCTGCAATGAAATGCCGCACCGTTAACAAAACAATCGAAAACAACAAGCAGCGTCCATCTGAATAGCGCCAACTGGCGGATGAAAGTGGACAAACAAAACAGGATGTCATGAGTTGTACTGCTCGAATTCATTTAAATTCTTGTGACGATGTAAAAGTTTAATTTTGTCTAGATATTATGTGTTACTTCGGCAAGTTTATTTTATTCCTTTGTGTTTTGAGCTAAATACAGAATGTAAAATCAATCATATTAAAATTATCGTGACTTTCCGTAAAAAGAGTGCGAAAAATAAAAATAGAAAAAGAAATCAAACATTCAGTAAATAAAAGATAAATGAGTGAAATTCTAGTGCAACAATTAACAGTCAAAATGACATGAACACAGATATTTAAAACTTATCTCACCTGTTAATCCTGCCTTGTTTATGCTGTTTGAGCTAGAGAAACCGGAGATTTTCTTCCATGCCTTCTTATTCCAGAAGCCGCTAGTCTTGGCATCACCACAACTCGAACTCCTCGGCGACTGGGCGTCCTTAGGACAACGTAAATTACATTCTTCAGCGCCTAAGATACGGACACCTGCCCCCCGCGTTCCATATGCTACTGCAGGTAAATGAGGTACAGATCCTGTAGGCTTCCTTCGCAAACTACCTACATAGCTTGCACCACTACTACTTCCACTAAAACCACTATCCAAATCTGGAGGATTACAACTAGCTGGTGATAATAATTCATCCGTTGGACCTACCCTAAGAAGTTCTTCTATATTGTCTCTGTCTTCCGCTCGTTCAGAATCAGGGGATTCGCACTCCGGCATGAGCATCGCTTCCACACTTAGATTTAATTCCCCCAATATTCTCTTATGCCTTGATTCTACTCGACGTACCTCTTCTTCAACGACACTTCTATCTAGTGATACAAGAGATTGCCTCGGAACGTACCGATGTTTCGGACATGTTCTAGAACCGTCTGTTATTTCTTCGTAAATATTTTCTTCGGTACCATATCTTGTGACGAAATTATGGCGATTCGTTCGATCTCGTGTTATCCCACCACGACCCCGTTGACGATTAACTTTTCTTGATGAAGAAGGCATAGATAAATGATGGTCGTAGTAGGCGTATGAATAATCAACTGGTTCAAATCGTTCCATAGTAGCCGCGATATTACTGCGGTTCCACGCTTGTGGCGGTTGGTCCCTCGAAAGATTTACAGCCGCTAGTCTCGCGGGTAATATTTCATCCAGATCTTTAGCGCATCGCTCATCGAGCGATTGAGCTCCATCGCCGTCCTCTCGCCTGTGTTTTCGATGTGGTCGACGAGTTGTTTGCGACCGCGGGTGTCCTCGATCACAGTCGGAATCATGGTCATGATTGTATTCTGGTGTACGACTGCGATTAAAATCCGATCTATGTTTATTGCAATCGATTGTGTGAAGAAAATTATGTCTTAAACTATAATTAGAATTTCCTTCATAGTCCGACCGATCGTAACAGGGACTATCGTCTGCATTGCTCGAATGGGCATGTGGACAATCGGCAGCGATGCCAGATTCTGATGAGGGGTAATCGTGAACCTCGGCTGTGGTGAGAACTCGATCGTCTGGCCGAGCAGGTTCTGAAGTTGCATGACGATGATGAGGACGAGGTCGACCGGTTTCTCGACAACTCGCGAACGCCCTTTGGAGCGAAGGTTGAAGCGGGTATCGTCCACAGCGTGAATCGAACACCGCCTCCCCAGACTCGTCGGGGCTCGGCGGCGCGCTGCGTGATTCCATGGTTCATCGTCCAATCGCCATATAGTGCCTGTAAAATAAAACATGTTTTATAATATCTGAAATATTTGTCGAGAATTTAAAAATTATTTTGCTTTTAATATGAGTCCCTATCTCGGGAGATGGATGCCGGAGGGCAATGAATCCGAAATTACATGCTCTGTGATAAGGGTAGGGTAAGTGACGATCAACACAGCAACCGACGTCGATATATCATCATCAGTCGCCGGATAATAAATTCGGGCTCACAGTGTTTGTTTTTGCGTGTTATTATTTGCTAACCATAAAATATTTTCAGTTAATTTACTTAGATTATTACTGTAAGTTGATCAACTTGTTTGCACTCTCTGGGACAAAGCCTAAAACTAAAGCTTGCGATGAGACAACTAGCCAGAAAATAAAAATGTAAATTGTAAAACTGAGATAACTTATAATTTTACTAAGATTTTATAAGTGCAGGATCTTCAGGGACCTTTACTTAATAATTATTTTGTAAACCTTGTACCAATACTTTGTATCAAGGTGCCTATAATGCATAGGTAGGTATGTAATATAGGCACGATTAAAGTAAGCAAAGAAAAAATTTCTAAATTGCTGTAACTACTACTGTGTCTATGTAATTTTACGTGAACCTTTATAATTTAATTTATAAAAAAACCCTTTAACAACTTTTAACTGTCGCATAAAAATGAAAAATGTATTCAAACGATGCAAAAAAGTAATAAATTCATTTTTATCATAACAAAAATTCCACATCTGAATTTTATTGCGAACTCGCTTCAAGTTATTGCACGCATTCCAGACCAATTTATTACGATAACGATAATAAGTGTCCGTGAACTAGACAGTGTCGGGGGAGCTGGGGACTACCCTCCAGCCGTCGCCATGGTAACGTTCCCGCGGTCTATCGGCCCTCTTCCGCCCAATATTCCTTGCATCTAAATCATCATCAATGTTGGGAAGCGCCTCGTAAAGGGCCCGTTGACCGTCCGGCAATAATAATTTGTAATGGTATTGCATCGCGCCGAGATTTTCCGTCCCTGATTGCAGATAAAGACGTTCTTTCGACACATTTCTTATTCTTTATATGTTTGGAGGAACTGCTAATGTTGGCTTCATACCTTCATGTTTATTTTGCGTCCCTGTCGCATTTCGAGACCACAACCAATTCCATCAATTTCCCTATAAGGAAGTTTCTTCTGTCGATGAATGCTTTGGTTCAAATTGTATTGGCTCTAATGCGATAAGGCTTTTAGAGTATTTTCTTCATTTACGCCATAAAATGGTAAAGTTCGTGATTAATTAACTAGCGGCAATCGCTTCTTTAATAAAGCCTTGAATTTATATATGAAGATCAGTATTGATTACTTAGAACTGGTATAGGAGAGATATTATAATAATATAAGAATCTATAGTACTTTAAAGCTAGCGATTTTAAGCTTGAAAATCTTGTCGGTGTATTTTTAGACTTCTTGCTTTTATAAATAACTTTCCTCTTGGTTCTAAGAGGCGAGGTGCACTTAAAGTTCCCCCTTTTAATAAAAGATATGCAAAAGAATACCTTGTTGCAAATGCTTAGTAGAATTTATTATGGGCATTATTCGAATCGTGATATCAGCACATTTACTCCCCCAACGTTCCCCTAACCTTACGTGTTATATACGGGGGTAAAAAAATCATGCAACATTGCCTTCGGTGGCATAGGTAATTGCAATCAATTCCATGTTATTTAACATTTATTATGAAATTTAGTTTACTTTTTCTTTTCAGCATATCATTTCCGCTACAATTTTATTATTATCATACCCGCTACACAAACCTAGTTAGTGTTATTAAACTGCCTCGTGAAAAGTTATATTTATTAAATTTTCACTGACCAGGCTTAATTAAACAGAATCCAGAATTGACATCTATTTTAATTATAGTACACGAACAGCCTTTATTATAATAAATTATAACAATTGCAGCTGAATGGAAAAATGATTAAAGTACCTACAAAGGTACAAAGAAAAATCTTGAACCATTACCCAAACTAAAAATGAGAAAGAATGTATGACAAAAAATAAATTAAAAAGTCAAACACCAATATAAAATTAATAATTAATTATCATCGGATAATTACCGCTGTAATTTGTGACTCATGTGTTAACGCCACCAGAGCGGGACAATTTCTCGCTATTATAATAATACATCCATCCATCACGCAGCGATAAGATAACAAGTGTTTTTTCTATGCACCCCTCGTTGTTTGTTCGTTAGAAATAATAGTTTTTGTGTGTGAGACACATGTGTACATGTTTTAGGATGGAATTCAATATTTTGTTGTATGTGCAATCATACGTGGCTTTATAAATTTACAAGCCTCCACAGTTTACTTTTATTGGAATAATTTTTATTTAAATTAAGTAGTACTTAATTATATTCTCAATGTTTCTTCTCCAGCTTAAATTGTGGTAGAAGTAAGACGTATGACAAAAGTGCAAAGTTGGGGGTTGAACCTGAATGGGGTATTTTCGTATGCTCCCTGTTGTCATGCCTACTAAATTTTGTCCAATTTATTTATTTGTATTATATTATTATTCAAGTAATATAATAGCAATGTTTCAACTTTACATAACCACCGGATAAACTCACATGTTATGTCGTTAAAGTAGCAATGTTTTCGTTATTTTTATGTTCATTTCAATGATAATAAATTTTATTATCAATAATTTGATCATAAAAACCCTTTTAACGTATATGAAGAGCATAAAATCAATTACTAGCACACGTAACTATTTCATCAAAGTCAAACAAAAAGAAAACAGTTTAATTCAATTAATCAAACAATCGGTAATCCAAATATCTAATAGCCATTTAAAATAAAACTATTTTTTATAGCCGACGCCCACAGCCAAGCCAAACGCAATAAATGTGCTTTTACGAATTACTTGAGGTTCACTAACTGAGCTAATAAACTATTGACAAATGCTACGAAGAAATGGTTTAACTGTTTATTGCTAAGCTATTTAGAGATGGCCAGAAGAAAACCATTAAGCTTCGTTGGAGATGCTACAGTTACTGTTTTTAGGACTAGTTAAACGTGCGAAAATATAAACGCACCAAGAGTAACTCGTGCCAGTGTAAACTAGGTTATGTTTGAACAAATGCGTACTGAATTACTGTTGGAGTTTAGTGTGCAATAAATGATTTTCAATTATTTATTTTTGCCGGTAACGATGGGCTGCATTCCTAATTTAACTACTCTACACTCAAATAAAACCCTTCTACAAAAAGTTCTAAAAACCAATCTAAGGTTTAAGTTATTTTCAAAGTGTTTTTAAACCAAGATTTAAATAAAGCACTTTAGCAATCAAATCCCAAGTCCAAACGTACGTATAATAAAACTGGTATTAATGGTATTTTATTTGTATTTTGAAACCTCCATCAAGGTTGAAAGCTTCCTTTTATTACGCAGTTTCTGTCCAAAATATCCCGTTGTTATTGTACCTACACCAAAAGCTTTTTTCCACAACACTGATATAAAAAGTCAAATATCAAAAGTCCGCAAGGATAATAATATTATTATGGAATCATTCGTTCGTTTTACGGCTTAGGTCTTTCACGTCAAGATTCGTCGTCTATCTAAGCACAAATAGAAATTTATATCATTTATCATACTTTAGAGATATTCGTTTGAGTTTGTAAGAAAAATATCCAATATTCACTGTTCAAATTGTGTTCAAAATATCACTATAATATTTTTATGTTACGTTATGTATTAGATGTGAAAATGCGCTATGAAGATAGCCGATAGACATGTTCAAACACAGATAATTTTGCTGAAAAAGCGGTCAATGCTTCGTCTTGAGGATTTTAATACATGTATTTATTTATTCATTGCCCTTGCAGTGTCAAAGTTGAGGAGTTTGACCGGATTGAAATGATGATAAAATATATAATTCGTGCCCATATCGCAATTCAATAGATAGATTTTTGGTGCCCGTGCAAAGTTCATACATGTGTAATACGGTGTCCATATCAAACTACGAAAGCAGCTAAATGAAATGGGTATTAACTTTTTAAAAATATGGGGATTAAATTATAATGAAGCTCAAACAATGAAGTAAAAGATCGAAACAAAGGCAAAGATGAAAGTAAACATCTTGTTATTTCACCTAAACGTAACCAATAAAACGCTACTAAAATTGGGGGTATTTCTAAGTGAAAATTTGCTAAGGAAACGGCGCGGCGAATTGGCTACCAGCCTATAAAATGTAATGTCACATTCATTTGCAATTCAAGAGTCCTCAGCTTGTATTATGCCTAATAAAATTTACATATTTAAATTAAACAGGGAAGTAACAAGACGCTGAAGCTATCAGGCTCAGATTACTTGAAATACGTATTTCGTTTGTCATGATCCGAACATGTTTTTTCAATCTAAGACCCATTTCAAAGCAATTATATACAGTACTTTGAATAATAATTTCTCTAATAACCTCCTTTCGTTTTACTTGACATATCGATGCATAATTATCTATACTATACTATAAAATATATATTTAATATTATGAATGCTAAAGTTTGGATCGATGTTTGTTACTTTATCACGCCCGAACGGCTGAATGGATCTGGATGAATTTTGGCACAGAGGTACCGGAAAACTAAGGAGTTCCTGCGGGAACCAAAAAACCTCAAGCCACGTGGACCTAGTCGCGGGCATCAGCTAGTATTATAATATTGACTCTAATTTAGTAAAAATATTTTATTCAAAGCTAAGCCTTCTTATTGACCGAGCGAAGCGAAGGTCTCTGAGTCTACTTGGGTGAATTGGCACTTGTCCGTCCGTCCGTCCGTCCGTCTGTCAGAGCATTATAACTTCTGAATTACTGAACGCAATTACTTCAGCTTTAAATATAATATGTAAACCAATGGCCTCCCGCCGAATATGGCTTAAAAAATAGTAAAAATCTTTATTTCAGGGGGGCTAGAAGCGAATGCGAAGTAAAATATTTTTATAAAGTTACATAGGGTTGCGGTATATCATTTTAACGATAATTAGGAATAGAGTCTAAAACTATTTTTTTTAATTTTTCCCCCAAAATTGACGAAAATTGGCTTTCAAAGTAGAGATTTTCTAACGTCCAAAGATGACCTCAGAACTCTAAATTTTCTGAAAGGATGAGCCTGAAACTTGATCAATTATTTCAATTGTATCCTGTACTTGAACAACAAATACTAAAATTAGATAAATATTGTAAGGAAACGGAATTATTTAATTTTTAATGAGCTTCAGTATTTTTAACAGAACTTCACATTTATGTCAATAGATGGCGCCGCGAGGTCTCAGTTCGGGGCGAACCACTAGTAATCTTATATTGATACATCACAGGGAAGCTATGGGGTTAACATCTTAATTTTCTTTAATGAGAAAATACGAATAGCTGCTAAGTTAAACGTTGAAGATTAATTACATTTATACATGAGCCTTTATTTCAGGCACTGCATATTTTACAGTGAATACGTCAAGCAATCTAGCGGACACAAAGCATTATCACATGTGCACTGACTGATGTCAAAGGTCGTATGGTGTGAGCTCGGCCGATATATTACTCGCTAGCTTATCTATCCGTGCGAGTATACGATGGTACCTACACGTTTTATCGGTTGATATATCTTTGGTAGAACATACGAGTATATTTTCCATCGTTTCAATTGGTATACGAATGTATCGTTTATGGTAAATTGTACCGTGGAGTCCATAAGCAACTTTTGTTTCATCAGTGCCGGAAGTAAGTATTAATTCTGGGTCATAGGTGCAAGAGTGTTGCTTTTAGGTACTATATAATACTATCTTATTACCATTATAAATAGGTATACGATGCCGTGAAACCGATTAGGGGTATGGGTTTAATATAACTGCCCTACCCCTAACAGGTTAGCCCGCTACCATATTAGACTGCATCATCATTTACCATTAGGTGAGATTGCAGACAAGGGCTAACTTTTAGTGGATTAAAAAACCCGCGGACATTTTCGCGCGTTTAATCTAGTACCAGACTATAATATAGTCTAAAATAGTATTTTTTATTGCAAGATAGGCTTGCGCTTGGCAACAATCATGCTTAGTGCGAAGCAACGATGTGGTCTAGGTTGGAACGCGCTTGTCTAGAAGATGCCTATTCACTCCTTGCCTTGAAGGTACTTAAGTTATGACAGGAAATACAGCGATCGCTGAAAATACCAAATAATGCCCCAACTGCAAGTACTAATTAAAAATCTTTGTACAACTTGAAAATAATATAATGAAAATAATATATAATGGGTCACATTCTTTACGAAAAAGGTGTTAATGAAAACTGACCTTTCATATGTAATTAGTTAATGTATCCATGAATCCTGCGGTTAAAGGACTGTTAAGTGGGGTCCTCCATCGTTGTACGGAAGCGGGGCGCGGCAGTGACAAACCATTTCACATTACACAAGTTTTACTAGTCACCTGTGCTAATGAAACCACTCAATTGAATGGACCGTGTGTATTGGATGATAAATCTTCATGTTGTCAGCTCTGAAGCAAACTTATACGAGTCAACTAGATGAATGTAGGTATAACCCCAGACCAGTGGCGTCACAAAGGCACTGCTTACCGTACTTATAAGCGAAGAAATAGCTCAGTTCTAATTTTTCTTTATTGTTGGCAACACCAAGAAGGTCTATGCGCGGGAGGCCATCTTGTCAGACAAGAGCATTGTGGTGTGAAAATAATTGTGATACAGTCATAGTGATTCAGTGATAGTGGTTGGTATAGTGATTCTGTTGTTATCTTCTGGGCAAATGACTATTATTATCATGTTAGGGATCATAACTGGGACCGACGGCTTAACGTGCTCTCCGAGGCACGGGGGTGAAACACCGCCAACTTCCTAACTTCGGGCAAGTACTGAGAATTTTTAGTCAGAATAACCCAATACTTAATTATGGCCCGACCCGGGACTCGAACCCGGGACTTCGTCGGCCGCATCGAACATGCTAACCACTAGATCAACGAGACAATCGAGGCAGTATGTTAGTATGGTCCGTATCAATAAACCGACATCAAGCTAAAAACACGTTCTCAAGTATCGGTCAATATACGAATCATATCAATACTTGAGAACATGTTCTTAGCTTATGTCGGTTTATTAATACGGGCCTGTGTCGGTTAAAGTTTAAAAATAGTTCAATTGAATAAAATAAGGATACTGCGAATTACCTAACGCAGTCCTTTAGTATAAACCCAAATTACTATAAATTTTACCAAGGTAGGTTGGATGTAATGAAATTATGGCCCCCAAAGGGATTTTCCCTAAAGGGCTGCAAAGTTACCGGGAAATCAGGTCAGCTTTGTCATTTCTTGCAAAGGTACATGGGACTTATGACGAGTAGAAATTTGTAACACACCCTCGTCAGAAATAACGCAAGGGCGGGTCCCATAATGTTTTACATACTATAATGAACTTGGCCCATTTAGGAGGAATTATTTTCGTTCTTATTTATTTATCTATAAAACAGTGTAGGTTTTCAATTCTATTATTATAAATAGTAGTTACTTAGATAAAAATACTTTACATAAATATATATATAAATACTTTACTGCATACAAAGAAGAATATCATATTACTAGTAGTATAAATGCGAAATTGTGTTTGATTGTTGGTTTATCCTTCGCAGCAACGGATTAACGTAATTTTTGGCATGGGCATAGACGAGGACCTGGAGAGTGACATAGGTTATTTTTATCTCGGAAAATTGAGGAGTTCCCGCGGGAATAAAAACTTAAACCTCGCGTCGATGTCGCGGGCATCAGCTAGTAAAATAATAAATACTAAAAGTACTTACAGGGAACTAAAACTACGTATGCAATGGCTACCTTATTGCTTACAGAGCAATCTCCACCAGGCAACCTTCCTTGTTACTTAGAAGGGTCAAGTTCAAGTTCAATTTATTGATAACATGTATAGGACATACAGGTGCGTCATGTACTCTACAACTTACTTCGGAAAGCAGATTCCGCCGAGAAGAGCCGGCAAGAATCTCAGTACTTTTTTTTTAAAACAATATATTACAATACTTAGGTAAGTATATATAAATAAAATGCAATAGTGTAAGTTAGTATACTACCCTGTGGGGAACTGGACCCAAAGTCGGTTGTCTTCGTAGCTTAAGATATTTTATGTGATCTTATAAACTATACCTTTTTTTAAGTGTTATAAATGCATCGAGCGCATTTATAGCGGTATAGAATTTTCGTATGGCCTGCTGCCAGAAAATACTCATCAGCTGGGTATACGGTGACACGGATTGGAGGACTCATAAATCACAATACATTTTATAGATCACAGTGCGGTATTGCAACGATTTGTCGATGTTACGATGATTTGTCGATGTAACGCAATGTTAGCTACGATGTTGAATTTTTATGCTGCTGAAAGTAACAGCCTTAAAAATATTGTTAACATCTGCTTTTCCGCATTTTTTTTTCAAATTTAAGTGATTTATTACAAAGTATTTATGAATATTGTAATTTTTAATTTTTTAGCTAGATAATTTTATTTCTTTTATACAGTTTTAATTTACTTCTTCTACTTTTGGAGTACTGTTTAGTTAAATAAGGCCTGATAATTCCAGCTGCCGCTTGAATTTCATTGACATTTAAAATTTCGCCTTAATTACAAGCCGAAAATAGGGAAACTTAATTTAAACTTCAGCAAACTTTTTACATCGTTTCCGTGTCAGGCGAATTGTTGGAATTCTCGGCTGATTGACTAATTACAAAATTTTGTTATTTTAACTTTTAATTAAAATCTATTTGATTTGCTTTTTTAACATGCACTGAAATGCAAACGAAACTATTATATAGGTCCTATGAATAATCGTACAGGGGTAACCTTCGTCATAAAACGTAACCTTCAGAAATATCATTGATAAGGGTTTTTTTATATTTTTGGGACATTAGAACAAGTTAAGAACCTTTATATTTTATCCTGCATTCTTCCCATTTTCTGTTTAGATTTCACTGAGCTCAACTAAACTATAACCTGTAACTTTAACTAACTATTACCTATTCCGTGCTGTAACTAGGTATTGTGAACCTAATTATCTCCGTACGTTATTGTATTATCAACTGATTGTAACTTTTAAGATGATTACAGTACTTACGAATCAAGATCATCTTGACTTATCAAGCATTACCGAAATAATTTTAATATTGTAAGATAGACTTGCGCATGACAACAATCACGACTAATGAAAAGCAATCATGAAGACAAGATTTAAGTGCGCTTACCTAGAAGATCCCAACATTATTGCCTTGAAGAACAAGCGTCACTTCAAGGACTACTTAAAACAAGCGTCCAGACGCCAGAAGGGCGTTGCATACCTCAGCGGATCGTATCGAAAAGTGCCTATTATGTTGAAAAAGGAGTAATTAAAATGACCTACATAAAATCTCGAGTTCCATAGACTTGAGTGTAATAACTTAAACGAACCTAACCCTCAACCGAGCCGCTCCATTAACGTAACATGCTTGAGCCCGCTGCAAGTCACCAAACTAATGATCTTGGTTAGTTTTTCTTCAAATAGGTGCTCGTTCCCTCTCGTTAAGCCGGAGTTAGTGAAATGAATTTGAGGTTTATTCCGCGGAGGACATATTTTATCCAACCATTAATTTAACAAGGCTTAATTTATTTCTTAGGTTATCTTTCTTGTTGGACTAAAATTTATAAAGATTAGTCGAAAATACTCCCAAATATGTTAGTTTTATGAAAAACTAGTTGATCCCTGTAAAATCATCGGTGTGGATGCTGGTCTCCTAAATCCCGTGGGAAATCCTTAAATTTTCGGGTAGAAAATTATATCTATGTTCATCTCAATATAGACTTTTAATCCGAAGCTGGATTTCGGCCAGATCGACCCGTAGCAAACAGAGACACTCTTTTTAAATATGCGAAAGTTACTTTTAATGTTAACTTACAAAGTAACTATTTATGATATTAGGTAATATTTTCGGTAGAACAATATTACATTGTACGTTGGATCAAAACAAGTCACTTTGAAGAATAAAGAGTAAGTCAATTTTCTTAACCCAATTTGCAGAAATTACCCGCCGCAATATAGCTTGGCTAAAAGTAAAGGCAAAACCAGACAACTGATGTGTCATCCTAAATCTCATTCGAACCAATTTATCAATGTTAACATGCCACAACCCACTGCAAGTCACTTAACTAATGGTCGCGGGTAGTTTCAAATAGGTAGTACTTGCCTTTCTTTCAGCTGAAACCAAAATTAAATTGGATCTATTCATGTTTTTGCTTTAAAACAGACAGTGACTGATTGCAACTAAATGTACCTATACTTACAATCTATTTTCTTAACTGATTTAAAAGGTTAACAAGTAGTTTTCCCTGGAGTACGGAACATTCATCATTATAGATAGATATATAGATAGATACATGCTTTATTTCCACACAAAAAATTAAAAAGAAACAAAAAGTTAACAAGCAAAAAGAAATAACAAGTGCGCAAAGGCGGTCTTATCACTAAAAGTGATCTCCTCCAGACAACCTTTATTTATATTCATTATCATGATCGTCAACACATCTAAACGTTAAACATATTAGGCTTTCCTATAATTCGTAACTCATTAAAGTTGCCAAACAAATAACAATGAAATAGTAATACGAGTGAAAACCCCAACTCCAGACGTGTCGTTTCACGTTCCTCTGAGAAGATTTCTTCGATTTTTAAGCCAACAAAAAAAAAAAAAACACCTGCATTAAATAAGACTATAACAAATTTAGACCGCCGCCGCGCCGTTTCAATGTGATACAATAATTGTTTTGGGAGCGTCATATCTGCGCGGAAAATGCTGATGAAAATTCTCCTCTCGCCTTTAAGACTACCTATAAGATTTTCCCTGACAAGACCGTATTAAAGACAAAAATAATATAGATTTCTTTGGGAGATGGTATTTTGAAGTTCAAGTTTATACTACTAAAATGACGAGCATTTATACGAGTAGGTATGGTATTTCACATTTGGTCACTTGCCCCTAATACATTATTTGAACCACAATTTAATTTATCTGAGCGAGTAAAATTACTATAATGGTTGTCCAGAACAGCTGTTTTATTCAATTACAGCTTTAGTTGCGGTTATTACTAATGGGACTGGGAAGCGGGTGCATCAATCATATTCTCATCCACTTTGTGTCAACATGAAATTTTGATACTAGCATGATTGATTGCCGTTTGCGTAGAGAAAACTTACGGGTTGAGTTCACTTGAAGGTTGAACTACGATAAATTTCCCTAATTTCCTCAGGGAATTTGGACGGAATTTTCAATTAGGATGAAACGAGCTTTAAACCTGGTCCAATATCAATCGATCTTTCAAACTGCAAGATGACTGCAAGAAGGTTCTGCTATGAAGCAACGTTGAATCTTTAGAGAATTGATTTCAAAGGATCAATTCAGCATTTTCGTTTTCACTACAACTCCACTGTTATCCTGGCTATAATCTGATAAGAATACATCTAGGGGTCAAAAAGGTACACTCAGCCTGAGGTCTTAAAAGAGTACCTATTTTGACCTTTTTCACATTTAAGAAAGTTAAAACGAGATAAATTATTTCTATCATACTAATATTATAAATGCGAAAGTCAGTTTGTTTGTTGGTTTGTCCTTCAATCACGCTGCAAAGGAGCAACGGATCGACGTGATTTTTGGCATGGGTATAGTTGAGGACCTGGAGAGTGACATAGGCTACTTTTTATCCCGGAAAATTGAGGAGTTCCCGCGGGAATCCAAAAAAACTTATTCCACGCGGACGAAGTCGCGGGCATCAGCTAGTGAGGACATAATTCCTCCATGTGAGGAAATAATTTCGTCTCGTTATAAATCTGTTTTAAATCCAAAAGACGTCAAATTACACTCTAAAGATCTAAGCCGGAGACGAGGCAACCACTTTGTTATCGCAAAAAAACCTTATTATGAACTTTATGTTTTGATTAATAGACAACGGTCATGAAGTTCACCAATGAGGGACACAACGACGTAGACTAAAATGCAAATTGCAGACATCCGAATGCAGTTCGATTATGTTAAAGACGATAAACATTCATAATGTAACATTTATAAGACGTCGACTGCTTTATAGAGGTGCAAAAATAAAAAGGTACAAAATGTTCTCCAGTCAGCATTCCCGGCGGCTAAGGCGACGACAGAAAACGAAGAAATAACGCTCCATCCACGAGCTGAAATACTTAAGATGGAACGCTTCAAGAACTGCACATTGTTTGTATTTTTTATGAATAAAACGTTTCAGTTGTTCCGTGAATTTGATTTTTTGAAGATATGTACGTTTTCATAAACAAAAGTTTCACTTTGCTTTCAATCTGCTGTAACGAGTTGTTTTTATTTAATAAATCACCTAAAATTTATTACGAACTTTCCTATTTCAAACTCAAATAACTAAGCAATGGGGGCTATCGCGCGTGAATTTGCCACTAGAGGCGCTGGTGTCGCGTGAGGTCCAATAACATTCACTTTTCACTGGTTTTGGCGGGCTTCGTGACATAAATTATAATTTCTTTAATTTACCTGTTGAAAAGTGATCTCCTTCGTGAAATTATCGCAAATATGTATTATTTAGCGAATAATGTGAACGTTTTGAAGGCGGAATTAAGAAAAAGAGGCGCATAAATAAGCGCAAAAATTTCTTTTTTTGACGTTGTTGAGCTCTTTCTGCACGTTTTCTTTTAATTTCCTTTCTCTCTTCTCTCTTGACTAGGTAGGTACAACTTTTGGCTTTAATTTAGGAGATGAGTAAGAAAGATAATTACTTACGATTTTCTGTACTTATTTGATTCTTTGGGTAACACATAATCCTCGGGGTTTAAAATGTTTTTTACAAACACGAGAATTTTTTGTCAGGTATAGTTATTACGTGGTTATTACTGCAAATCGCCACTAGCCACTGTTTTAGAACAGTTTTATCTTTTGGAAACATGTGTCAACATTTCGGCATAGCTACTCGTGATAGATAGTTAACTATTTAACTAAACTAATACCTATTATAAAGAGGAAAGATTTGTTTGTTTGTTTGTAATGGATAAATTCAAAAACTACTAAACCGATTTTAAAAATTCTTTCACCTATAGAAAGCTACATTATCAGCAAGTAACATAGGCTATATTTTATTTTCAAAAAAATTAGAGTTCCTTACGAAAATTGCAATAATGTGAAATAAGTCGGAAAAAATCGTCTCTTCTGAGAGCGTGCACTGCGTAAATAGTTAGCTACACGCAAACAATGTATGGTGAAATTGTTCCTCTTAAAAAGTTCTAAAAAATAGTCCGCGATAGCATATATCTATCTTTTAAGGTTGACTCACAATAACCATTTTTATGATTTTCAAATTTGGTCTAAACCAATGCTTTACTTGCGAAGGTGTTTTTACCGACACAGTATTAATCCTTATCAAAATAAATATATTAATCATCTCAAGTATTTAACTAAGATAAAAATTGTCCTTTACACCATTCAATTTAGATGAATAGCTTATGAGATATCATAGAAATAATGAGGACGGGGCGTACTCGTACAATGTAATATTAAAATGTAACCTGCCCACTGCCCACTGGCTATATTGGGTAGGTATATATTAGGATTATTAGTGCTACCCGTGCGAAGCCGGGGCGGATCGCTAGTAATGAATAAACTTAATGAAATTCAAGATTTAAAACTTTGTTTCGGCGCCAATCTTATAAAGTCGCCTTTGACAGCTATACCTCTAGACCTTAGTCAACAGTGGCGCCAACTGGTGAGCAAAGAAACGATAGTCCCCATTGTAGCATAATAATTAGAAATCGAAATCCGCTTAAGCACCGCACGAGTAATCGTGAAATTACTGATTTTCTATATAAAATAACAACAAAGTAATCCAATCTCATGTAGGGGTATCTCGCCCAAGTCTAATTATAAGTTTTACTAATGATTGTAACCAAACTTACTTAAGTACAGTATTAAAGTGAACCGTGGCCGAGTGGTTAAAGACGCTCAGGGCGCGATTCCCAGAGGGACGCAGGTTCAAATACTGCCGGTATGTATTTAAGTAAGTTTAGAAACTTTTCTCGTGGGTGAAGCACTGTAATAAAATTATAAAATAGATCGTAACCAGTTTAGTGATCCAAATAAAAAAAATTAACGACTGAATTTTTGTACAATCCAATGCAATGCATTGCAATTCAGTGGCCAGTGTGAAATTGATCCGGAAAATTTCTCCTAACAGCAAGGTATAAATTTTTATAGAGTCATAACTAACAATACATCCATAGTGATAAATGCGATATCTCTTCCAGTTAGCGAATCGCTTGGCCGTACGGATGTTCAATATTACACGGTAAATATAACAAAACGACCAATTACGCGTAAGGCGACTGCCGCAGACCGTAAGAGTCGCGCCTGTCCGGAAAAATGAACCTCTCATGAAATTTAATGTGAAAATATCTTGAAACGACGCCAAAACCACGCCTGAATTATTTATGTAGCATTATTTTAATGGGGTACTCCTTCGTTCATTACAGTAAAAGTGTTTCTTAATTTTGTATGCTAACTCAGTATTCCAAACTATACTGTCGTACGCGGCCATTAAAGTGAAGTATGAGGCATGATTCAGGATGTTTTGCGGAAAAAATGGGAATGCGAAAATGTAAGAGCCCCGTTGGCGTGCTAATTTTTTTTGGCAGAACTTTCAGCTAAAAAGTTCAAGTGCTTAACATCAGACTGATTGGATCCGATTTTCGGAGCAATGAGGCGAATTCAGAAGTTCGATTAGGTGAAGGATTTATTATAAAAAAGCTTAATTGAAATTTGATGAGGTTTTCCCCTCAGGCAGGGATATCTTTTATACCTAGTAGTTAGTAGTGGTGAAACTCAATATTTAACCTGACTTATCAAAAAAATATTCTGAGCTAAGTTACATGTTTTTTTAATAAAGGCAGATATACATTTTGATATTATGGTAGCTCCATGTCTAGATTTGTCAAGACTATGTGATGGATTTAGAAAAAAAATTGTAATGGTTTTTGAAAAATCCTTTGTGAACTTTTAGAATTTACGTTATTACTAGTACCGATAGCAATTAGCCAATTTCGTATTCATAATATTTGTAAAGATTTTACTTTCTCTGACAACATATTTATTCTCAGCTAGCGACAATATTTCTAGTTCTGAATAATAATAATATGATATAGGGTAATGTAGTGTTGTGATAATTTTAGACAGCAGTCAATGTGGGCTGAGACAAAGCCTGGAGCATTGCGTAGGCAAGCTTCAGACCGATATGTGTAAATCAATCGCCTACGCCGGGGATGCGCGCGAGTCGCTATAAATATATACAATAAAATAAACATATCCTCACTTCGTACTATGTAATAAAATGATTGTGCCTATTTCTGTCGTTGCATATTTCGAAGCAAACTGGGTGAACACATATAAAGTGAATCTATATATATATAAATGAAACCCGTTTTCCTTGGTCACGGCATCACGCGTGAATGGCTGGACCGATTTCACTAATTCTTTTTTTGTTGTATTTGTTATTATTAGGAGCAGGTTCTTACGGAAAAAAATATTAAGAAAATCTCTCAGAAATATTGAAAAATATACATTTAATTTTGCATACTAAGGCGGTACGAAGTTCGCCGGGTCAGCTAGTTTACAAATACAATCAGAAGATAGATTCTATAGGTAAAAGATTTCAAATGAAAAAGCGACGTAGTGCTTAAATACAACAAATCTACAAATATGCTTCCAAAAATAACATGGGGATAGGACTTTAGATAGCATTTAGTTCCTCACCCTTGAACACATTCTAGCATCTTAAAATTTGAGCAGATATTGTAAAGAATTTAAAAAAGGAACGATTTTTTAATTTGTTTCAATATCAATTGATATTTGGCAAACACGTCTTGTCTTGTGGGTTGGATACTTAAACGAGCGAGCGACGCGACGGCTGCCTGTGCAAAGTTGCGAACCGTGTACAACAAAGCTCCATTCCATTTTACCGATCGGCCGATAATAATCTTAACAAAATATGTATATACTTTATTGTACACCACAAAAACACAAAAGAAACAGATTAAAAAAATGAAAACTTAAAACGTAGGTACAATAAGGCGGTCTTATCGCTAACCAGCTAAAATACAACGAAAATCCAAAGAGAGATCCTCTGAAAAAATGCCAAAGATGTCGTAATATCCTAGTCCTCAGCTAGGATCAGATTCATTTATAATTAAATCGTATATTATTTCGAGAGGATTTAGTTATAAAGCTACGTAACAAAATAAAATTGCTCATTTCGTTCAGAAAACAGTTTCACTCAAAATAAACACCCATCTAATAAATTCGGTTAGTGGAAATATCGGCAAGTCAATGGCAAACAGTGGGACGAAAATGTTATGTAAACATCAGGAATATCTGCTCTCTGGCCCGGGGTCCTCCTAC
The DNA here is from genome assembly GCA_923060345.2 of Erebia aethiops. Classification (NCBI taxonomy): domain Eukaryota; kingdom Metazoa; phylum Arthropoda; class Insecta; order Lepidoptera; family Nymphalidae; genus Erebia; species Erebia aethiops. The sequence continues at coordinate 7,887,446 of OV281083.1, read as the reverse complement.
TGAATAAATAACGCCACAGTGAAAGCAAACTCAAACAAAAGTAAATTTATTCACCAAATACAACGATTAATACGCGATCTCAGGGGGCCTACTATAAACTTCACGGAAGCCAGTTACTATTCCATGCAGTGATGATGCCTTATTATTTCCGTCTGAGACATAAACTGATGTTTCTATTCGACTAAATAAGCCATAAATAAACAAGTCATAATTTTATTGGATGTTTTTCAGTTTAAATATCATGCCATAATATTTTTGTAATACATTAAAAATAACATACTTTCCATTTAAAGCTCTCAGAGGCACTCATAGGCGATGGTGAGAGCTATTCTCGGAGTAAGTACCTCTACGTGATCAAACATAGCTTAACGAGTCGCGAAGTTCGAGTGGCAATGTTCTTGTAGTTTGAAGAACTAATAGATCTTTCGATGTTAGATGATAAAATTAAGACCCTGCATTAGAAAATGCAGAATTCCACTTGATGGAAAGGCTATCTGAAGTGAGTCGCTCGGAGCCGCTAGTTTAGATACCATAACATAAGAGAACAGAGAAAACGACCGTATCATGGCGAATGGATCACTCACCCGACTTTGAATAGGGTAGTTTTATAAAACGATCATACATAGATACTTAGTATCTACCTTCAATATAGAATGGATGTATGAGATATATATCTATTCCACAGCAGGCCAAACGCTGTAGCCACAGCTTCAGGACAACGGGAATTTTAAGTAAAAATCAGCAATACAACAACACTTTTTATATTTTTACACCAATTTTACATTTATTACGAATCATACGTCGTTCGGCTTTACTAATTACCATCATTCAAGCGACAAAAAACAAAAGACGATCTCTCCCCTCTGATTGGTCGATATTCGCATAGATTTTAATCAGTAACTTGTTGGCGCCAAATTCAAAATATTATACAGTTTATACGAACTTATTTTTGTAATAAAATATTAATAATGAAAACTTTAATAATATTTGATACTAGAAATGATAAGTGGGCTTACAGCTTTATACACAGACTTATATTAACTCCCGGCTAAATTTCTTCTTGTTGTTTGTTACGTGCTAGTCGAATGTAGCAAATATAGCGCTCAGAGGGAGGCCCTTATGCAGAAATATAATTTGAAGATTTATGACGTAGGTAGTTTCACAAGCCTTCTCAGCTTACCTTCAACAGAAGATTTTAGATCGGTAGTCGAAATATTTCTGCATAGGGAGTAATACCGGATCAATTGTATAGTTATGATAGGTTGATTAAGTTTTTTTTAATTATAATTTAGGTTACGATGGGGCTGGCGTGTCCGTGTCGGACAAAAGTCCCTAATAAATTAAGATTAAAAAAAAAAAAAAAAAAAGCATATTCGTTTTGTTTTTCGAGATAGTCGTGAGCTACTTTACGGCGATCAGTTGAACTGTGTCACAAAAATAGGTATTTCATGAGTTTCGTATACACGAGGCCCCAGAGATGACGAGTTGTAAACTTGAATATTTATAAGTAAGTAAATAAGTCGGCTCAGTGGATTCAGAAAGCTATTAAATAAGTCTATCAAAATTGTCTTTGAAAATCATCTGACGTAACGATTATTAAGTTTTTTAAGAGTTCCGTACTTAGACAAAAGTAAGTGCAAACGGAACCCTATTACTAAGCCTCGGCTGTCCGTACGTCCGTCCATCTGTCTATCATGCCTGTATCTCATGAATCGTAATACTAGACTAGACAATTGAAATTTTCACAGAGTGTGTATTTCTATTGCAGCTATAACAACAAGTAATAAAATAAATACATATAAAAAACTTCAGTGTACTGCATCTAATTAATAAAAGTCCGAGCATAAATCTTGAACGATGGCAAGGAACACTTCGTGTGTGAATCAGACTCGCATAGGCCGGTTTTTGTACACTTACTGAATTATTAATCTTTGTTATAGTATGTTTATAAGCACAAACAAACACAATTATTGTTTTCGCTTTGATGATATCCATTTTTTTCATGGGTTAACCAAAGAAATTCAGATCCATTCAGCCGTTGGGGCGTGATTGAGTAACAAACATCCATACATCCATACATGATACATCCATCCAAACTTTCGCATTTATAATATTAGTATGATAAGATAAGTTAATTACTTAAATCCATTTATAAACCTCCAAATCCCAAAGCGCCGAACTTGAATGTTATGTAATGAAGAATTCATCATTAAATTAAAAATATCGTACAAAACTGATTCTGGGAATCACTTTTGGGAAATTAATTTAATTAACTTCCTTGTAATCTGTACGTACGGCTTCACGCAAACCTTTTATTTTAGGGTTTCATACTCGCTTGCGCGACATTATTAGTAGAAATTTGCTACTTTCTGATTAAATTTTATGAAGGTTTACTTAAATAAATTATGGTCTTAAATAGATCGGTTATTAATATTTTTATGCATTGCGCTTTCTAGGCTAAAACGCGTTCGTCAGTCTATGCTTGAATAGATACGCATATAGCTACTACATATGCCATGGTAAATATGCATGCATATGCGGTCATGCACCTTGCCGATTAGCAAACAAGGCCCTAGGATTGCTTTATACATAATACAAAATCTGTGTCTAGATGCCATACAAATCAAACCCATGGCATGTCATTTGGTTGCAAGCAGAAAATCTACTATGTAAGTACTAAGCGATAAAAATGTTTTATCGTAATAAATTGCTATCTAGCTCTTTTAAGGTTTTCGCTTTTCGCCTCTTCCAAATATTTGTATCAAAATTATGTTGTAACTTACTTTATATATACGTAGTTCTAGCTACCAGGTTCTGGTGAAAATCACCTAATACTGTGACACTGGTCAAACTTACCCACACAAAAACTATAATAAAACTTAAATTTAATAATAAGTATTCAACTGTACAAAATATATAAATAATAAATAAATAAAATTCATCTAAATTAAAAGGTGACCGATCATTTCATAAAAAACAAATTACAAATTTTCATTTCACAAACAACGTTTCGCAAAATTATGAATCATATATTAATCGTTATAAAACTTTTGGTCCTTTAAATAATTCAATTGATAAAACAATTAACAGATAAATTATCATTTCATAAAATATAATTTGACAAACAATTGATTTATTAATCGTGTTATTTAATAAAACAACGTAAAGCGTATTTATTTTTTGATAAAATGAATTGTTTGATAAATACTGTAAGAGTCTTCTGGCGTAGCCCGTTTTAAAAAGTTGACATTCTTGGGTCGAAATCTGAGCACTCAGACTCCACGCAGTCTTGTCTGTCCTACCCCTAGAGTGTTTTTGTAAAGCGCGTAGGCAGAAGCTCGCGAAGGAGGTCCTGAATGAAGCGAGCCTACGAGGCCGAGTGGAGCGAAGGGAGGAGCGGGCGAGCGAAGCGAACCGGCGACCTCCGTAGCGAAACGAAGGTCGAGTGGTTTTCCTAGCGTCTCCACTTCCTTTTTAGGCACCACTCCTACTCATGCAAGAGCGAGCGAAGCGAGCTCGGGACTGGGGGCACTCCGACTCGGATGGTTTAGGTGACGAAGAGGATGGCGGGGTCTGAAAGACCCCGCCATCCTCTTCGTGGTTATTTCCTTTTTATACCACCCAGAAAGAAGGAGCCCCGCGAAGCGGGGCTCCGTCGACCGGGCCTTGGAGGGGGTGAGAGGGAGAGGGAGAGAACCCATATCCCTAACATTATCCAGCCAGAGTTGGGTAGACCTAGGTGAGTAGGTATCGGTAAATTCCGAATTAAATTTATTTTACTTATTATTCGAACTTTACCCAAAACTAAGTAAACCCGTGTAAACCTAGGTTTACAACATCTTCTAGCCTTACCCGTAACATATTATATATATTGAATTCATAATATAAAAAATCTCAATCTCATAAGAAATCAGAGATTGTACGCGGACGACGTTGCGGGCGACCTATAGTTAGTTTTATTTTTCAAATAACAATTTATATTTTAATATTTTGTAAAATTATGAATTTGAAGAATGAATTATTTAATGAAATAATAAATTAGTAAATGACAATTTTACATTCAGCACGTTTGCAAAGTAAAGTATTTGTGAATTGAGTATTTGTCAAATGATCTTTTAATAAATTATATGTTTGCGGAATACGACGTTTGTGAAATGATTAGTTTTTGAGACGTTTTTTGTGAAATGATCATTTGTTAAATGTTTTTTGCGAAACATTAGTGAACCAAATTAAAACTTGAAACTAGAACTCAAATCAACTACGTGAAACGAAACACATTTATAACCTGCGCAAAGGCAGAGAGTGATTTGACATGACAGGAGACGTCACTCGAGACGCTAAGTAGCTATCCACTTTTTCACGACGGTTAATTTGGAAAATTGTGAGATCTCGATTGTGAATTGTAATTTTGGAATTTAGAATCAATAGAAATGCAACTGTGTACTGCTAATATACAAGAAAGTGAATGATCCCCGATATTGGGTGAGTGTTGAAAATTATCTAAAATAAGAAATAGGTACTTACCTGTAAGATTGCATCATTCTTCATTTCTACCAATTATCATGCTGATTAAATGTCATTTTAGTTCTTTATCATTACCGTAGTCTCATTATCGCTTTAGCTATGCCTTTCGTTTGCTATTTTAATAAAATTCATGCACCGAAAAGTTGAGATCGTTGACATGACCTTTGGTGACCTATAACTATTAGACTAGAATTATTTGTAACTATAGCTTATTTAACCATGGTGTATCGATTTATTATTAATTATTCTTTTAAAATGAAATACAAAGCTAAACTTGAGTTCAGAAGTCGATATTCTATGATATCTAACTGCATTATAATAAAACGTAATTCTACCAGTTTTTTTTATGTACCTACATAGTTTAGATTGCCGCATCATCATTGATCACTATTTAATGCTTTAATTATTGCTTCTGCCCTCTCACCACATCACACATTCATCAATTCATGGAAGCCGACGATCGATGTTATGTTGCAGTCAAACTATGAAACTGGACATTTTTTTAAAAACGCCGGTTTCGGTCAACATTTCAGGGAGCCTACTACGGGTCCATTCTACCGGATCATTATACGTGGCCTACCACTACTCACGACTCACCCTTGAGAGAGCGCGAGCGAATCACCCTTGGGTCATCCGGCAGCTGGCCACGACACCGTTCACCTACCCTACCCTCTGTGGCCGAACAGCTCTGCAAGCGTCACCTCGAGGGACCATCAAAAGGGCAGTGGCATTTTATTTGGACTGCATTAGGCCTAGCCGGAACTGCAAAGTGCATGAACCACGACCTACTCCGCGGTACTACCTACATCGGTTAAACATTTTTTTTATAACCTTCCTGAAATAAATTTATAAATTGTTAATTTTGGGACTAAATTATTTTCACTAACCCTACGTCTTCCCGATCGCGATCTAAACGCGTTACAATGGCGCCCAACTATTCTATGTACTATGCAGTTCTGGTGACCTCTAGGTAAGTTCTAGGCACTTTGTAGTTATCATTGGTGGTGGTGGTACTTGGATTACTAGTTTAAGCTAACTTTAGGCTAAGTTCATATTGTGATTGTATCATATCTACTGTTAATTTGATTTGCAACACTCACGCAATATTTTGCTATTGATTTTAATTATTTTACAAAAATCTAATAATGTCGTTCCACATAAAATACCTCTCACTACAAAAAGCTGAGCTCGAGTATGAAGTAGCTGTTCGAGGTAGAACACCAGCTGATTCGGTTGCTGAACTACGTAAACAAATTGTTAAATTAGCTCCAAACTTACCTCCGGAAGATATACTGGAGTCACATTTAGATGCGAATGTTGATTTGAGCGCGGTTAGAGAGATACTGATTAAAACGCAAAATAATATCATAACTCTAAAAAATAAATTTGATAAAAATTTGTTTACTAGAACCGAAACGTTACTTCATCATATTCACCACAGAATTAATCGTATTACACCTACAACAGACTGTGCTGACAGTTACAAAGTATGTCGCTCCAACTTCAAATCCCAATACAATGACATACTTGATCTAAAACCACAGCCATCTGAACCACCTACTGGTAATACTGAAACCACGGATACTGTCCCTACAACTGACACTAGTGAACCTGAGCGCATTGTTACTTGTGAACGGAATATAATTACTGAAATAGGTAAAATTAAGTTTTCTGGTAAAACGTGTGTAAGAGCATTTATACAAAAAATGGAGGAGTTTATGTTATCACGAAATATTACACCTAGCAAAATAATGACATACGCTTGCGAATTCTTCACTGAAGACGCACTACATTGGTACCGTTTCAAAAAACCCAAAGTTAATTCTTGGAATGAACTAGTGCAGTTGCTGAAGCGAGACTTTAGTGATAGTGATTACGACTACAGACTTCTTGCAGAAATTCGCAGTCGTACACAGGGTGTGCAGGAGAATATCACTATATACTTATCTATAATGCACGGTATGTTCTCGCGCCTAAACAAACCTCTCTCGGAAAGTGAACAACTGGAAATCTTACTGCACAACATAAGACCGTGTTACGCAAGCACATTAGCGGCATCTTCTGAAATCAACACTCTAGATACACTTATGAATGTTTGTCGTAATTATGAAACAATTCAGGCACGACTGAAACATTTTCATGAACCTCTCAGTGCTAATCCTGAAACTCTCGCCCCTGAATTTGCCTATAGAAAATTGAACACTCCTAGTAGTAGTTTTTCTAACAATCAACAAAATAAAAAATTTAATTATTATTCTAATACTTATCCTAATAACTACAACAAACATTATACACACTACAATAAGAACCAAGAAAAATATCACAAACCTCATTATTCTAATATAACAAATACAAATAATCCTAGCAATACTTCTGCAAGTAATTCCCAGCTACCTAAAACTAACTACAATAGGACATTACAAGTTGCTACAGTTTCTTCTGACCCTAAACAAGTATATTGTCCTAGATGCAGAGAAAATACACATTCCTTAAAGCAATGCAAACTACCTCACTTCCCCATTTGCTTTAAATGTGGAAAGAAGGAAGTCCGCTATCCAGACTGTCCTGATTGCCAGTCTCTAAACAATCCAAAAAACTAAATGAATCGGATTGTAGAGCCGATGACACCTCAAAAACTAGTACTAATTTTAATGTTTCAGAATGGAAATTATGGCTCGAAACTATCTCCAAATATTTTAACTGTTACACCATCTCTACAATCCAAAACGCTAATAATAACACAAGGCCTTACGCTTTAATTGATACTAACGGTCTAAAATTGCTGGGTCTCTTGGATTCTGGTTCCACGGCGACAATACTGGGAAATAACTCTCATACCAAACTACTTAACGCTGGCTACCAAATTATTAACTCTGAACAACTGCAATTTTCAGCAGCTGATGGAACTAGAATAAAATCCATAGGCTTTATAAACTTACCTATGAACTTCGCTGATCAACAACACATTATTAAGACTCATGTCGTACCTGAAATAGTAAACGACCTAATTTTGGGCATGGATTTTTGGATTACATTCGACATCTTCCCTAAAAATATAAACAATATTATACTAAAAGAACGAGATATAGTTTTAGCTGAACTAAACTCTCAAGAAACTAGTCAAGTTTGTTCCTACGACCACCTAACTCCAGCTCAAAAGGTCACTGCTGACAACATAATATCTCAATTTCATAGCATATCTTATGAAGAAAAAGGACTAGGCCGCACTTCTCTAATCGAACATACAATCGATACTGGTGATTCTCCACCAATACGTCAAAGGTACTATAGGATGTCACCTGAAAAACAAAGAATTCTAACTGAGCAACTTGATGAGATGGTGAAGGAAAACGTCGTAGAACCATGTGATAGTCCCTGGTCATCACCTGTCCTATTGACACCAAAAAAGAATGGAGAACTAAGATTCTGTTTAGATAGTCGTAAATTAAATGCAGTCACTAAAAAGGACGCTTATAATCTACCTTACATTTCTGAAATCTTAGACAATCTACGTGATGCTAAATATTTAACTAGCCTTGATTTATCAAAAAGTTTTTGGCAGATTTTAATAAGGAAAGAGGATAGATGCAAAACTAGCTTCTATATTCCATCACGAGGCACATACCAGTTTAAATGCATGCCTTTTGGATTAACCAACGCTCCAGCTACTCAACAAAGGTTAATTGACAGCTTATTCTATGGACCTGAGTTTGAAAGCATGGTATTTGCATACGTTGATGATATTATTATTATTTCCCCTACATTCGAAAAACACATATCACTTTTACTACGGGTAATAGATAAACTTAAACTAGCTAATCTAACAATAAATTTCACAAAAAGTCAATTTTTTAGAAAACAATTGAAATATCTAGGTTACGTTGTAGATGCAAACGGTCTCCACGCTGATCCCGACAAAGTAAAAGCTATTGTCGACTATCCAACTCCTACAACTAGAAAAGAACTAAGACGTTTTTTAGGTACGGCCTCATGGTACCGAAGGTTTATTCCAAATTTTAGCTCCTTAGCTTGCCCACTTAATACTCTGACTTCTCAAGGCAAAAAGGCACCTCCCTTCGCTTGGAATCCTAAAGCTGACGAAGCCTTTAAAAAACTTAAAGAATGTCTTATATCTGCACCTATATTGACCTGCCCAAACTATTCAGAACCTTTCCAAGTTTCCACAGATGCTAGTGATTACGGTATAGGAGCTGTACTCACCCAGAATATCAATGGAGAAGAAAAAGTAATAGCATACATGAGCAAATCACTATCTAATAGAGAGCGTAACTTTTCTGCCACGGAGCGTGAATTATTAGCTGTTCTCACCGCTATTGAACACTGGCGATGTTATCTTGAAAACGGTAAAAAAATAACTGTGTATACTGATCATGCTGCTCTGAAATGGTTCTTAAATCTAAACAACCCTACTGGCCGACTTGCACGTTGGAGTCTCAGATTATCAGCCTATAACCTTGAATTAAAACACCGCAAGGGTTCCGATAATGTCGTACCGGATAGTCTATCTCGCTCGGTTGATATTGCAGCTATAGACGATCTACAAACTAACAACTTACCTCCTACTACTACTGACAGCTGGTATCTGAATATCTTTAATGGAGTTCAGAATTCTCCAACCTCGTTTTTAAATTACAGAGTATCCAATAATAAACTTTATCGTTATGTTAAAACCCTAAACCCCTTAAATAGAGATTTTGAATGGAAAGAAGTAGTACCTGCAGAGTTAAGAAAGGAGATAATAACTAAAAATCACGCTGAACCAATTTCTGGACACCTAGGTATATATAAAACTCTCAAACGACTACATTTAAATTACTTTTGGCCTAGTATGCACAAGGATGTAGCTAACTTCATATTAAATTGTGATACTTGTAACGCTTACAAACATGCTAATCATGCTACACTTGGTTTTATGGGCCGACCTAAAACTTGTACTAGACCTTTTCAAATGATCAGTATGGACCTTGTAGGACCATTACCCATCACTAGGAATTCAAATACTTACTTATTCGTGGTAGTTTGTTGTTTTACAAAATACTGCTTATTGTTCCCCATACGTAATGCCACTTCTAATATAATTGCTCGTCTTCTAGAAGAACGCGTATTCTTAATTCACGGAATACCTTCTACTGTGCTCATGGACAACGGAAAACAATTTGTGAGTAGTACCTTGCGTCGACTCTACGATACTTACAAAATACCCAACGTACTATTCACCCCTAAATATACTCCTCAGGTGAATTCTGTCGAAAGATATAATAAAACAATTATGACAGCAGTATCAACTTTTATCGAAAATGATCACAGAACATGGGACACTAACATTGCTAAAATACAATTTGCAATTAATAGCTCTGTAAATGTGGTAACTAAATACACTCCATCTTTTCTTGTTTTTGGTCGTGAATTAATAACCTGTGGATCTCAATACAGAGATACTAAAATCACTTCAACTGATGACATAATTTACATACCACGTGACGATTATGCTGAAAATTTAGGCACACTTCGAAAAGTATTTGATAAAGTACAATCTTCATTACTACAAGCTCACTCTCGAAATTGTACTACCTATAACTTAAGGCGTAGAAACGTTGAACTAAAAGTAGGTGATATTGTCTGGAAACGGACATATTATCAAAGCAGTAAAGATAAAAAATTTGCAAAGAAACTCGCCCCTAAATACCTAAAATGTAAAATAGTTAACAAAAGATCACCTCTAGTTTACGATATTGAAGATATTCATGGTAATTACTTAGGGACTTGGCACATTAAAGATCTAAAATTAAATAACAACCAAGTCTAATCAATACTTACACCTTATAAAACTAATTAATTACTGAACTACAACTATTATTAAACGTACAAATACACTATAGAATTAAATTTAAAACTAAAATCAACACTCACCAATTCCTCTAACATAAAATTAAAAACAATTACAATATTATACACTACTCATCACTGACCTAAAAGGTGAAGGGAAGTCTAGACTCTAACGTTCTTCACTGACCTAAAAGGTGGAAAATGTTTTACATACTAGTGACCTAAAAGCTAGGATGTTCTATAACACATCATATACTCACTGACCTAATGTGCCGGGGTGGAATTAAAAGTAAATAAAGAATTTAGAAAAAAAGGGGTGAAATTAAATTAAAAATGCAAAAAGTTAAAAGGAAAAGAAAAAGTTTATTTGCGGAACCCTAAAATGGTGGCACAGAGTACCGCGGCTTTGCTCAGCGAATAGGCACACAAATTTGTAGGATCGTGGTGTAACGTGATATCTGCTTTGACCTCAGTGGTAGTTAGGTACTCTCCTGGGTGAATGGCCGCGATGGTAGTAGGCGGCCCAGGGATGAGGAGCGCAGCAGATGGTCAACGTTGGGATCCCGAACGGTGCTGGTGTGACGTGGCTGGATGTTATGCCACGTCGATGTTGAAGTGCGAACCTTGCTCCTGGAATTGATAACCAAACTAGTTATCGTCTGGTATATCGAATTCCGCCCTGGATCCGGCCCTGGCCTGTGTAGACCACAGGAGGTACTTTGGCGTGATAGAATTGTCGGTGTGGTGGATCCAGAACGGAGTTTACAATAAATATGAAATATTACTTGGCTGAAGGCCCAAAAATAGGAAAAGCAAAGATATAAAATTGACTAACGAAACAAAATGAGGGTGTATACAAAAATTTAAAAGATGATGCAATCCAATGGAAAGTTACTAACGAATTTTGATAAAACTATTTACGAAAAACTAAAATAAAGATTGCAAGGGACAATTGGGATTATGAATTTACTAATTACACTAATAAATGAACAAAATTAAGAATGTATAAAAAAAGAACTATGAACAATGAAAATGAAAATTACTACGATGACGTATTTTAGGTACCATTCAAAACTTACCCTAATGCGGGAGGAATGTTGCACTAAATTTACATTTTATGTTAATATTTAAAAAAAACGCATTTTAAATGGCGTCGCGTCTCAACTAGTGCGCTGAGACGCGACAAAAAGAATCACGCCCGACGCTAGGAACGCGCCGGGCCTGACTGAAGTGCATAATAATGCAACTTCAGGCCGCGGTTCCGTGAATTGCAAAAAACGACCGCTAGTAAAGTCGCGTTCAGAAATTTGTATTAAAGAAGTTTATTTATGTTATTATATAAATAAGATAACATAATATATTAATATAAATATGGCTTTAAATAGTAAAAAATAACATTATAAATGAATAATACTTAAATATGTAACACTTCGTTACATTACCCCGCTTCCCTCGTAAGGATTTTATTTTAAAAATAAAATCCATACTTACAAATTAAATTTACTTTTATACAATTTTCTAGCACATCTTTCATACTACTTTTCATACATTCGTATCATTCGCCCATCCATATTCCTAACATTCATCACCTTTCAAAAGAGCGTCTTGTAACTAGGCGCTAATGACTAGTGCGTCAAAGCTAAACGCTACAAGACGCGGCCTGACACAAAATGGAGTCATATGCCTAGTGCGGCCTATGACTCGGTTGCAAAAAGTAAAAAATAATCTTATGGGTGAGAGTGAATGTAATTAGCAAACAAATACATATTATAATTGCAGAAGGCACTATAAAATATTTACGTAAAAATATATTTAAATAAAATAAATAATGTATTAAAACGTATTATATATTAATATAATAAACAAAATAGGTAAATATTATAAAATATCCCTAAAATAACCGCAAAAAAAAATTAGGGGAAAGTTGTGAATGGTACAAAAAAATCTGAAAAAAAAATTAAATACTCCGTTCTGTTACAAAGAACTAAAACAGAACGTTTTGGTTTGTTGTCAAAAGAAATTAAGCAAATACAAAAAAATATCATTAAAAATATATGCAACTGGTGTGAATGCAGCTTTATAATTGTGTAGTATGTACTAGAACATACAATACTAAAACAATTGAAAACAAAAATATACCTGACAACAAAATGGTGAAGTATGTACTAGCACGCACAATACTTCTAAAAATTAGGTATGAAGAAATAACAAAACAAATCGAAGTTTGTACTAATGCGCACAAAACTTCTTAATAATTATTTAAATAAAAGAAATACAATAATTTTTCAGCCAACTGTATGAACACAAAAATAAAAATGTTACAAAATTAACAACTGACAGTGGCAACAAATAAGTACAATCGCTGCGTTCACCTCAGTTACTGGAAACCAAAAAAAATTAAAACGTTTTACAAACACAAACACACACCTTACAAAACTAACACTATACCGCAAAAGTGAAAGCAGAAATCAACCACGTGAAGGGCGCCAGTGTGCCGGAGTGGAATAAATAATAATATAATTTAGAAAAGGGGGAAATGGAATTAAAATGCGAAATGGTAAAAGGTAAAAAACGTTTATTACGGAACTCTAAAATGGTGGCACAGAGTACCGCGGCTTTGCTCAGTGGTAGTTAGGTACTCTCCTGGGTGAATGGCCGCGATGGTAGTAGGCGGCCCAGGGATGAGGAGCGCAGCAGATGGTCAACGTTGGGATCCCGAACGGTGCTGGTGTGACGTGGCTGGATGTTATGCCACGTCGATGTTGAAGTGCGAACCTTGCTCCTGGAATTGATAACCAAACTAGTTATCGTCTGGTATATCGAATTCCGCCCTGGATCCGGCCCTGGCCTGTGTAGACCACAGGAGGTACTTTGGCGTGATAGAATTGTCGGTGTGGTGGATCCAGAACGGAGTTTACAATAAATATGAAATATTACTTGGCTGAAGGCCCAAAAATAGGAAAAGCAAAGATATAAAATTGACTAACGAAACAAAATGAGGGTGTATACAAAAATTTAAAAGATGATGCAATCCAATGGAAAGTTACTAACGAATTTTGATAAAACTATTTACGAAAAACTAAAATAAAGATTGCAAGGGACAATTGGGATTATGAATTTACTAATTACACTAATAAATGAACAAAATTAAGAATGTATAAAAAAAGAACTATGAACAATGAAAATGAAAATTACTACGATGACGTATTTTAGGTACCATTCAAAACTTACCCTAATGCGGGAGGAATGTTGCACTAAATTTACATTTTATGTTAATATTTAAAAAAAACGCATTTTAAATGGCGTCGCGTCTCAACTAGTGCGCTGAGACGCGACAAAAAGAATCACGCCCGACGCTAGGAACGCGCCGGGCCTGACTGAAGTGCATAATAATGCAACTTCAGGCCGCGGTTCCGTGAATTGCAAAAAACGACCGCTAGTAAAGTCGCGTTCAGAAATTTGTATTAAAGAAGTTTATTTATGTTATTATATAAATAAGATAACATAATATATTAATATAAATATGGCTTTAAATAGTAAAAAATAACATTATAAATGAATAATACTTAAATATGTAACACTTCGTTACACTAAAAGGTGATTAATATGATTTCTTACTTAATTTATCTTCAATCAAATAATTTCTAACCATTAAAACTAAACTATATATGAGTTATTGTAGTATAAAACAAGAACTCAGTCTGTTAGGTAGCAGCGACACTCTATGAAAGCGACGCTGTTTTGCGTGTTAGTGTGAAGTATGAACTGATTTTTGGCTAAGATTGAGGTATGACAGATTGCATGCCTGGAAACGATATATATAGTTGAGTCCAAAGTTTAGTTAGTTGAGCAAGATTTTATTAGATAAAATCCTGACCTAAAAAGGGGGATATGTGACACTGGTCAAACTTACCCACACAAAAACTATAATAAAACTTAAATTTAATAATAAGTATTCAACTGTACAAAATATATAAATAATAAATAAATAAAATTCATCTAAATTAAAACTTGAAACTAGAACTCAAATCAACTACGTGAAACGAAACACATTTATAACCTGCGCAAAGGCAGAGAGTGATTTGACATGACAGGAGACGTCACTCGAGACGCTAAGTAGCTATCCACTTTTTCACGACGGTTAATTTGGAAAATTGTGAGATCTCGATTGTGAATTGTAATTTTGGAATTTAGAATCAATAGAAATGCAACTGTGTACTGCTAATATACAAGAAAGTGAATGATCCCCGATATTGGGTGAGTGTTGAAAATTATCTAAAATAAGAAATAGGTACTTACCTGTAAGATTGCATCATTCTTCATTTCTACCAATTATCATGCTGATTAAATGTCATTTTAGTTCTTTATCATTACCGTAGTCTCATTATCGCTTTAGCTATGCCTTTCGTTTGCTATTTTAATAAAATTCATGCACCGAAAAGTTGAGATCGTTGACATGACCTTTGGTGACCTATAACTATTAGACTAGAATTATTTGTAACTATAGCTTATTTAACCATGGTGTATCGATTTATTATTAATTATTCTTTTAAAATGAAATACAAAGCTAAACTTGAGTTCAGAAGTCGATATTCTATGATATCTAACTGCATTATAATAAAACGTAATTCTACCAGTTTTTTTTATGTACCTACATAGTTTAGATTGCCGCATCATCATTGATCACTATTTAATGCTTTAATTATTGCTTCTGCCCTCTCACCACATCACACATTCATCAATTCATGGAAGCCGACGATCGATGTTATGTTGCAGTCAAACTATGAAACTGGACATTTTTTTAAAAACGCCGGTTTCGGTCAACATTTCAGGGAGCCTACTACGGGTCCATTCTACCGGATCATTATACGTGGCCTACCACTACTCACGACTCACCCTTGAGAGAGCGCGAGCGAATCACCCTTGGGTCATCCGGCAGCTGGCCACGACACCGTTCACCTACCCTACCCTCTGTGGCCGAACAGCTCTGCAAGCGTCACCTCGAGGGACCATCAAAAGGGCAGTGGCATTTTATTTGGACTGCATTAGGCCTAGCCGGAACTGCAAAGTGCATGAACCACGACCTACTCCGCGGTACTACCTACATCGGTTAAACATTTTTTTTATAACCTTCCTGAAATAAATTTATAAATTGTTAATTTTGGGACTAAATTATTTTCACTAACCCTACGTCTTCCCGATCGCGATCTAAACGCGTTACAATACGAAAGATTGCTATCAGAACGAGTTTTAAAAAAGGCTATGAAAAGCCAGAATATTTTTTATTTAGGTAACCATGCGCACACCAATTTGGGGCAATAGAGGTTTCATACTGGCAGGAGTGGCTCCTTTTGTAGTTTCAATGCACCTTTTGTTTTGATTTTCAGCTTCAAAGGGGATGTATCGATAGTCGATCATACATCGTGTGTATTGACAGTGTTTCATACAAAGCGAACATATATTTTTACTTCCCACGCTACGCTAAAAGATCGACTATTTTTTGTGTTGAATGCAAGCAGACCTCAACTCATGATCTATGAGGTTTTAAATAAAATAAACATTTTCTCGATGCTTATTTAGATAAATACAGTTTACAAATGTTAACAAAAAATCTTGTAGCATTATGGTATCAAAAATCCAGATTTTGAGACGATTAGAACCGAGAGAGCTAAAGCACTATTTATAAATATAGAGCAGCGGTTTACAAATATAAAACAGTTATTGAAAACTAAACTGGATCACCTAGCTAGTCGGATAATTTGTAAACGTAATCATGCCTCGACCGTGCTAAGACCTAATCTCAAAGATATTTACTGAAGTGCATTGTCGTGGTTTATGTTTTAAATCCTCTTAGAGCTAACGTGGTGTCCCATGTCCTCTAACTAATATGCTATTAACTTTTATCAAGATTATATCCGTGTCATGACATTTATTCCAAAGATGTTGTATTTTGTGTTTTAGGTAGGCTTCAAAATTTACATTATGGTTCGGGTTGGCTACCAAATAGATCAAATTCCTATATTATATTCTATCTTACGATCTTTACCATCTTTCGTACACCAACTTTTTTACCTAGTGAAAAACTTGTTTCAACGTATATTGTGCAAAAACTTATGCGTTAAATAAGCGTTTCATAAACTACTATATTATTTCAGTAAATGTAGTTGGGCTTGCGATTTCATTTGCACAAAATATTTTACAATGTTTTCAAAAATCCCGAAAGGATAATATTATGTATGTACCTATTTCTTGCATAGTTTGGGGGTTTGAAGATAATTATGCCACACACAAGTAATAGTGCACCTGTAATTATGCGAAAAAAAAGCCTCATAAAATCAGTTATTTCGAAATCACCGACAGACACTTCAATTTTAATTATTCGAATATGTTATATATGTTTGTTATTGTTATGTGTTTGCATGTTATGTTTGTTTTGTTGTTTGTGTATGTGTGTTATGTTCGAATATACTTTCATTAACTACAAAATGCTTTGCAACAGAACTTTAATCAAGAGATTTCCTTAGTCAATTATAATTATTTGTATAATTATAATTATAGCAACTATATTCAAAGAGGAAATTATAAGTAAGCTACATACGTTTCGAATTCCACGAAAACATATTAACAGCGTTCTACGTATTAAACCCTATAAAGGCTGAAACATACCCAACGCGTGACGGAAGTCACGCGGTATGACGCTTTACTAACTACGCGCTTAAGCGAGTGCCTATTGTTTGTAATAAGTACAGAGAACAGTCAGAATAACTCAAAACTGCACAGCGTAACGCTGTCGGCGTGCAGTGCAGGTTGACGACACGTCGAGCAGCAGCCACGCGTTCTATTTGTTTCAGCCTTAAAAACAGGGCTTTGCCGTGAATGTTTATTTATTTCAGCAATCGTACCCAGTTTCAACGAAAACCTGTGACCCAAAAGACTTTTACTTTGTTTGCTTTTAGTATAAAATAACAAACGTTTTCTAACAGAAACCATCACATTTTATATCCCAAAGTTCACAGACAAGGGTTAGAATAAATATTTTTTGAGAAGCCGTGTTAAGTTAATTTACTGACGTAAACATAACTTATGCGGTAAAGAAAACGTGCGTTTCCACGTGCGTAAATTTAATAAGGAATGCCCAAGTTAAAGACTAAGGATGTTACAGAACTGTTTATAGAGTTTTCTAATTTACGTCAGTCGTAAACACGCACAAAACGCGACAGAAGCGCGTCGCGATGGCTACTGAACCGTAAAACGTTACACACTAAGTAGAGTTCGCGCGCGAGTTGAATGCAGAGTAAATGTAAGTAGTAAAAGTATGTAAGTAATCACCATACATTTGCTCTGCATTCAACTCGTACGCGAACTATAGAACGTATCAGAGTACGATCCCTAATACTATAGATACCTACTGCAGTGAGTTGCACCAAAATAAAATGTAATAGCAAATGCAGAAGCAATGCTTATATGCGCTTCACTTATAATTTCTGGGAATCGTATTAGACACGTAACCGTTACGCGTTCTGTTTGTTGAAGAGTTTAGTAAATTAGAGCTACAGCCTACAAATCTCAATTTTTTGGTATTAACCCTTACCTAATAATACAAAACATTAGTATCCAAATCGTTAGAGCATTTTCAAAGAGACACCAATTAGGTTCACAATATTAAAGTTAAGGTAAATAAGTTAAATACATTAAAAAAGGCAAAACAAACAATTCAATTTCTCATTTTAAAATCTGGTGGGGAAAATATTATGGATAAATTGTTCAACAGAGGAGTCGAATGGTACATTAGGTATTTTGCTGGGAAACGTCTGTAATTCTAATAACTTGTACGCTATTTACCCACACAAAATTAAACGACCGTGACGGCAATATTATTTGAAATAACCAGGCTCTCTGAAAGTATTATAATATTACAGACATTTAAATGAACGGCATGGAGAGCTATGTAGGTGAGTACCTACTCGGGGAGTTCGACATATAATCACACAAATGAGATTAGATTTTGCTAACTTTTGCTCGATTCTCTCTGGAAAAGAATATATGTCTGTTTGTTAATGCTCAGGAGTGAGGAATAATGCGAAGCATTTTAATCAATTTAAATATAATGTAAATATTACTTTTAACAAGTTTAAAGGTTATAACCCTCGTGTAACTAGATACGTTGGATAGATTTCTATCGATGTTGCCGATCGACGTTGATCGGTTGATAATGGTGCCTATATACCACAGACCATATAATTACTACTCGGTGCTAGCTACGAACAATTGACGGATAGCGATCGATAAAACAATCGATTGATGGTAGATAGTTGGCCTATAAAATGGCCAAGTGAAAATCAAGAGCCGATAAATTAATCGAAACGATAAAAAAAGCGAGCATATTTATAAGAAAGTAATTGTCGATCGACGATCACTGATCTTTACTATCGATACCACGTTGGTGTGGTAGCGCCCAAAATCCCAACAACATCGAAATACGCGCGCAAACTTTGCGACTCACATTTCCCCCGAGACTTGTTGATAAAAAATTCGCATAAAGCGTTGTCCTACTGATTGTGCTTAGAGGCTAGAGCAGCTGTACTAGACGTCCTTTATAGCGTACCTACGCCTACTGACCTAATAAGCGGATTATGAAATCCGCGTATATAGTCTAGAAAACGGGGCGGTTCGTTGTATGGAGACCCCCGCATTAAATCCTCATTCGTTGAAACTTGGCAAGGTTGAGGTATGATATGAACCAAAACTTATACAAAAGTATCAAAAAAAAAAACATGCGGAAGTTAGGTATTTATAGCTAAAACTATTTATATTTATTTATGACTATTTTCTCGTTCTCTTTTTAAAATAATACTAGGTACTTAGGTAGTATATTTACACTCAAAACCGAAATATCAAATTAAATAATGGAGAACGTCGATATTGAAACCGATTTTATTATCAAACCTAAACTGCGCTTACGCGATAATGTACCTTCCTGTTTTAACAATTGCGTAGGTATAGCATAAATAAATTTATTTCCTTTCTGATTTTTTATTGGATATTTATAATATACGTTTAACTCATGATACTTTATCATTCTGTGAAGTTCCGTCGGCTGAGGAATTATTGTTGGGGTCCACTAGCTTTATTGCCTAAACTAATAAGGTAGTTTCCCTTCAAGAAATTACAACGTCTCTAATAACACAAACCCCTTTTGTTGTTGTCTCATAGCCCAATGGAGTTCAGTGACTATAATATTTTCCTTTTGATATAAAATTAACGAAATTCAAGCCGGTGAATTGTGAAGTAAACGTTAGTTAACGTTTGCCCGGTTCACGCTTGGTTTGTCAGGGGGGCTACTACCAATTACCATCGCTTAAAGCAGTATTATTTCAAAATGTCAGTTTTATGTCACGTACCTTAATGTCCTTTAAATAAGGGTTATAATTCTAAAACACGAACGTCAACAATATTAAAATAATACGACATTAAGCGATGGTAGTATGCCCCCAGAACAGATTTAGGGTGAAGTTGACGGGTTTCCTGACTTCCCGCAACGGTAAACCGGCGTAATGCCTCTCCTATATTAAGTTAATGGATTAAGGTATTTTTCTTTGAACGGTTACGGCTGAGTGTATTTGGTTATTACTTATTTATAATATACCTACATAAGCTAAAACACAGAGTTTCATTCGAATAAACCCACTTCGACTATTTAGGGTGGATTTTATTCTATGACCAATCCAAAGAATTTCATTATGCAGTAATACCATCTTAGACCGTGCCATGTTGAGCCCAAATATAATGCCAAGTTTTCCTAATGCTGGACTTTCTACTTTTCTACTTTTTCTTACCTTTCTAATAAGATCTTTCTTTTTTTATTTTAATTGCTAATTAATCACATCGATTTCCTTTATAATATAATTGGCAAATGATTAAATTTTCACAGCAATTTGTGTCGAGTAACAAATTCAATTAGTCACAAAACAAAAAGCCAGCCGGATCTCGTCCCATCCAAGCGGTTCAAATAATGGTATCAGTAAATTGCGCTGTCAGCAAAAAATACCGCTGAAAAGTAAAGTCACGACACGGTTGATTATGTCGTTAGGTAGCTACCACAAAAACGCCATTTTGCTATTAGTGCCATGTTAGCTAAATAGAAGGTAATACCTATATTCAAACGTACAACCACAGGGTGTAAAATATCTTTAGGTTTACTCATTTTTAGACCCTGCTGGCTCAACGTACTCCTGCAGAGTTGAAGATTAAAACTCAATTTAAGGCGAGTCACCTCAGCTCAGCGGTGAAAACTGGTTTGCTAGATCAAATTTTTTCGGTATTTACTATTAAATAACGGTCTTACAAAAAATATCCGATACACTTAAAGATATTGTCTAAAGAATGTGCTAATTTGTTACACGATAGGATGTACTTTACTCGATCAAAAAAAATCTTGAAACATTCTAAATTAAAAGTTTAAAACGAATTTTTTATTAATAAAATTTTCGACTTTGCTCATCATTTTTATATGGATAAATTCCTCTTGAAGTATTAATGAGAACCTGCTAAACTTTATTTCAAACTGAAGTCCTATATTTATTTAATTCAAATTAATCCCAGAACTTGAACGTTGCCAAGCGGTTTCAGAATATACCGCGCTGCCCGCTTCCCCGCCAGTCTCTACGAGAAATGTACCAAGAGACGCGCGGGCGGCACCCCACACCTCACCTCCTAAAATCTTGCAGGTGACTCGCCTTAAGTAATTTAAGGAAACATTGTTTATTTTATAATTTTATTACAGTGCTTCACACACGAGGAAAGTTTCTAAACTTACTTAAATGCATATAAAAAATTGTTTGTTTTAATTGTTTATTTTAGCACAAGGGTCACGGTAAACTTATATAATAAACCCTAAGGTTTGGTGGACATTCTTTATGAAGTCTGAATGAATCCACTCCGGTACAGGCGGACTCAAACTTTATGACTTCTCGGAACATCGTGCGTTTCGATGCGCAGAATACAATATTAGATAGGTAAAAACGGGACGGTTTCAAACTGGCTGTACCTGCGCCTACCTAAACTCGCAACTTCCGAGATGACATAAAGTTTGAATCGGACTGTACTAGATAGATATCGTAGCCCGAACGCTTCAGTGTGGCTTCATTATGCACTACAAAAAGGCTAAGCGACCAAAAATCAACAGTATAACTACCGTCAATTCTATTCAAATACATTTTTAAATAGTGTGTTTAAATCCTATTCTTCCATTTTCATTTTTTTGCAGGAATTTCGGACTTTTCTACAATACACTCTCGCGATTGTTACATTCGATACCTATACAATAATATTATTAACTGTCGCACTAAATAATTATTATTAACGCATAATTCTTACATCCAATATAATATTATTATTAACTGTAGCACTAAATAAGTATTAAAGTATAGGCCAGTCGAAGGACGTAGCGATTAGGTATGAAGAAAGGGGATTATCCCGTAATCCCGCGTGGCTATGTCGGGACACGTCCGTGACTCCGTGGCAACATTAAACCCACATTAGCTCTCCATCGATTACCATTTGCGACATTTTATCTAACTCGAGTCATCTCCTCGTTATGTTGCGGTTACAGAAAAATTGCTTTGTATTTTCCCTACATAACAGGGCATAATGCTAGGCCAGACACCGTGCGTTACATAATGTTGCGAACTGAACCTAATACTTGCAAAGAGCTGCTAGGCATTCAAATTCTATTAATTTTGTTTATTCAAATAAACTTCTACAAGTACTTCTGAATCGCCCACGAGTTCGGAATGCCATTCTTATATACCACTGAGAAAAGCGGACACCAGCGTGCGCTATCAAAATCGCGTTCGCACGGCAATCTCCGGTACGATACCGACAACCACCACTCGCGACTTCGTTTGACATGGCCAAACGGGATAGTGTTAATAAAGGTCTAGCCCCACTTGGGATGCACCGGCGCGGCAAATATTAGTATGAGTTTGTATACGGGGCCACCTCGCGCAGTGCATTTCCGTGCCGCGTCGCTTAAGTGCTGAACTCCATACAACCTCTGCAGAGGCGCTGCGCCGCGCCTCTGTAGTGGGGTACCTTGATAGCGAATGCTGGTATCTGCTTCTTGGATAGAGCCAATCTTCTGTGTATTTCTATTTTGTAAAACTGTCGCTGTCGCGCGTCACGTTGTGTCTTGTCCAGGCTTCTACAGCTTGGTAAACTTATCTGTGCTTGTGGCAGAGTCATTATCAATCTGTCAGATTCTGTTTTTTCTGAATTCCGCCAGATTCACATAATATAAGCTTGTCAGAATGTAGGTAATTATTGCAGAAGCTAGAGCCTTTCAGTGCATAATAATGTGATGGTGCTTGGACGCTAGCTATATCGCTATATCGCTCATTCATGTTAAAGATGTTTAACAAGTAATAAAAGATGTATTGTTACCTCAAAATACGTTCATTAGTGTCGTCGAGAATATGTAAGAGCCTTTCTAACATGACAACATCCAATAAAAAGTATTTGACTCTCCGCAACAACTCCGTAACAAGTTCCAAGTTTCATCAATAAAATTGGTCCGGCTATTTCGGACATCACGTCACATACGTTTAGCCGCGTGGATGGATCCGGGTATTAGCTTATCCAATGCTCAACGAAAGCAGATTTAAGGCATACTAAACTTGACGGGTATTGGGCACAGTCTCGCAAAGCTATGAAAGCGGCTTAGGTGAGAAAGGGGATTAGAGCGTAATCTGCAACGGAGCGGTTGACATACGCCTCAGGCGCTCTCTGTTTCCAGTAAACATAATATATAAATCGGACAAGATCCGACAGCGCTAGACCAGACAAACCACTTCCTACCGGTGCTTGGAATGGCTGCCTTCATTATGCCATGGTTTAATGTGGTAGTTTGTAAGTACGGTTTCGAATAACACTGTGGGAATGCAGTAAAATAAAATCCAATGATTTAGCGAATTCAATCATCAGTACCTAAATATTGAAGAAAAATGTGAATGCAAAAATACAAAATAATTTTCCAGAATTTTAAACTTTTACACCTTACAAAATAACGTGTTATGCCCATCTAGCTTTCGTTTTACCAACTTACAACACAATAAATATATCTTAAGGCTCATCGCTAGCTTCTTTTAAAACATGGTCTTTTTCTAGGTAAAACGCTCTATTAGCATGATATACATATAACACAAAGCACAATTCTCAACGTCAGGGGTATTCCTATACTCGAGAGCAATTTTATACATAAGTACCTAAAATATACGTATTAAAAATCGCAAATGTTGGTGTTCTTCCGACAGTAGCTGTAGTCAGACAAGGAGATACAATGTCTCAGTGCAAAGCTTTGTAGAAGACATTTACTAGGTTCTAAGCATGTAACGTTGAATACCCTGTGGCATGTACCTATTACTTATTTCAGAGAGAGATAGCGAACACAAACTTAGACTGCTAGATTTAACATCAGGTATTAAAGTGTACCCGTTCAAAATTGCATCCTAAATTACTTGCTCACTAACTCAATAACGCCCAGCCTAAAATTTTGTGCAGGGATTCCTTTTTTAATGTAGAGTGTAGACTACGAATAATGCCTGATTTATCGAAATTCCTACGGGAGTGAGGCCGGGAGTTCACTTGTGCTCAAATATGATAGAGACGCTAGCCATAAAATATTTAGAGCCACACTCAGAGAAGTTTAATCGTTACTTAAGATTAAACGACTAACGTTTAATCATTACTTAAGATTTCAAAATCTATGCTAAGAAGTAGAGATTTTCATACAAAATCTATACTAAGGAGTTCCTTAGGCGATTAAGCGACTCTGAGTGTGGTACTTGATAAAACAATAGAGTTACCTTATGACATGTTTAAGCCGCCGGTAGTGATGTCAACTGAAAAGAAAAAAAAGAATGTTAATCGTGACTCGGGCAACGCTCGAAACTGACCATCGACCAATTGTCAGATAATAGCCGCACCCACATACGGGTGTATTGACTCACAATAAATGTCACATATTTCTTAATAGAGCCGCAGTAGTGCATAGCGCTCGGTCAATTGAAGTGACCGTTAAGACAGGTTTATGTCAAATGAATCGAATCACCTGCTGCGAGCTATCGTCATTGTTAAAGTGTTGGTCTTTATAAGCAATTTCCTGCAATCAATTTGTGCATTTATGTGCACGCCCGCTCTTATGATTGAGCATCAGTCCTCTTGAGATTATGAATGGTACTGTATAAATAAACTTGAGTGGCATTCTGATGTTTTCTTAGCACTCTTTGTGAGTAAATTATTAAGCTACCAACCATTTGTCATTAGAAAGAAGCGACTTTAACGAACCTCGACGATCATTCTGGCTTTCTAAAGAGTTGATGATGTGGAAAATTTAAAGAAATTTGCAATTTATTTAAGGCTCTCATCGCCATATTATAACAATACTGTAGAAGTAGTAGTAGTGCACTGCATACTATCGCATTTTATAAAACAATTGAGTTATAAACTTTCTTAGACACAAAATATAGATTACTAGACTAGATGATGCCTGCGACTTCTCGTCTGTGTGGGTAATCTCGCGGGAACTCCTTAATTTTCCGGAATAAAAAGTAGCCTATGTCTTTCCCCAGGATACAAACTCGGATGAAAAGTTGGGTCTTTAAAGCGTAGCAGATAGACGCACTTCCGCATTTATAATATAAGTATAGTATGGTAGTATGATTAAGTATGACAGTTGGAGTAGTATTAATTAATTTACAGTATTGAAAGAGTCAGGTTTGATATGACGTTGATGAGTAATGATGGTCAAGAAATACCTGTATCTGTATGAAAATTTTGGCGTTTTTACAGTTATGTATAGTTTTACTGTTGAATCCCATAAGTCTGGGTTTGTAATGATTAAAAATCAGTACTTCATAGAATATTGTTTAAAAGGGCCAAAGTTGTTCGCGTGTTCAAGTTCTACTTAAACTTGTGGTAAATACATCAGGTAATTTAAAATGCTAATAGCCTGTCGTCTGGAAAGTAGGGAGAAATGAATAATGAAACATCCGATACGAATCTCCTGTATTCCGTATTGATTGAGCCGATTGGTGGATTATGGACCTGTTTTATTCGTTTGTTTGCAAATTTACTAGTATCTTATGAAAATGAAAATCAATATTTTCTGTATTAACTTAACTGTCTTTAAATACGGAAAATATTGTATCCATACATGTATACGATTAAATTTATACATACGAGTAGCTATCAGTAGGAAGGTGTTACTAAAACAACAATTGAAATCTTATCAACTAAAGAGGTACATTAGTTAGGTACTTAACAATTCAGTGCAATTTAATTTACATCAACATAGAAGTTTAACATAAAAGTGGCATTAAGGCGAGTCATCTCAGCTCAGCGGTGAAAACTGGTTTGCTAGATCAAATTTTTTCGGTATTTACTATTAAATAACGGTCTTACAAAAAATATCCGATACACTTAAAGATATTGTCTAAAGAATGTGCTAATTTGTTACACGATAGGATGCACTTTACTCGATCAAAAAAAATCTTGAAACAGGCTAAATTAAAAGTTTAAAACGAATTTTTTGTTAATAAAATTTTCGACTTTGCTCATAATTTTTATATGGATAAATTTCTCTTGAAGTATTAATGAGTACCTGCTAAACTGAAGTCCTATATTTATTTAATTCAAATTAATCCCACAACTTGAACGTTGCCAAGCGGTTTCAGAACATACCGCGCTGCCCGCTTCCCCACCAGTCTCTACGAGAAACGTACTGCGAGACGCGCAGGCGGCACCCCACACCTCACCTCCTAAAATCTTCCGGTGACTCGCCTTAATTGGCAAAAATGCTATTTTATCAAACTTTGAGTCCGCTGCAGACAAGAAAAATATTCTGAATAAAAATTTAATGTAAGTTTCAGATTTCAGCTACTTCAGAGATGCGATTATGTAAGAATTACGTACGAATTTAGGTATGTACGATACCCTAAACGTACACGAGAATGGATACACGAAATTGAGCTCTAATTCAATTGCTGTTTTAATTTATTTTACTTTGAAGCCGAACTTTGACGATTTGATCGACAATTCTTACATAATCGCACCTCTGGTTAGTATATTAGATCTAGGTAGGTATTCTGTGGTATTCGTTTTTAAATAAATCGGACCGAAGCGACGGACAGCCACCGAAGAGATTGGTTTTTACATTTGATGGGCATTCCACATATTTTATTCCGGGATAGATATCTAACTTTTTCGCGATGTTTTCCGTAATCAAATCGTATCATTAAAAAAAAATCTTTCTATTTTAAGTTTAATGAAAAAATAAGCCGTCCACAAGGTTGCGGTCGGCCACTAGCTATACTTATTACAATCGATCGCGGTGGGCTGTGTAAAAGCTCTCACGATATCCCTATCTGAGACGGCATTACAATAGCGGCGGTGGTAGATAAAGCCCTTTTTTCATTTAAGCGACTTGATAAGGAACCCTTTTAAATTTAAAATGGTTTATTCTCTTATATTCCGCCAGGTTTGATTTATCTGTTCCGACGTAGTACAAAACCAGGTGTGTATTTACGTAGATTGTGAGAATCACATTCTGTTTATTTCATACAGGATATGTAAGGTTCTTGTGGAACTATGATAAGTTTTTTTTTTGATTGCATCACCGGTTCGGAAAGCGGTTCCTCTGAGAAGAGCCAGGAGTTTTTATTATTTATTAATATTTTTTAATTTTATTTTTTTTATTTTCGATAGAAACGATTCTGAAGAATGAAACAAAAACTACATTAAACCCCAAATGCTGAACGCAGGTCTTAAAATCCTAAATATCTGCAAGTGGGATCGACGCTTTACCTTTGTTGTTACCACAGAGTACTTTGTCTGTATACGAAACTTTTTTATTCTTCTACAAGCTAGCTCTCAACTATCATCTCTTCATATTGTTTTAATATTGTTGGCGTTCGTGTTAAAGCATTATAATCCTTATTTTAGGGACGTCAAGGTACGTGATATAAAACTGACATTTTGATATCATACTTACTGCTTTAGGCTACGGTAGTAACCCCCCTGAATAGTAAATTATGATGCGGATAAGTCCAACTTCCTTTGTTGAAGTCTTGACACGGATACGGATATAAAATAAAAATCACTTGGAAAAGATCATAACGGAACACACCTCTCAATCAATATAAAGCCGGCCCACGTCGCGCACTAATCGCTCATTTGGATTACGATTATGTGGACTTGTGGACGAATGCATGATGGTGGACATTAACGTGGCTATTGCTTCTAAATGGAATTAGCTGTTGAAAGAAATTTACGATGTAAGTCCCGAGATATAGGATTTTACGTGTCTGTCATGTGTCAACTTGAGTCGTAATTTCAAAATCGATTTTTATACGCTATCTTGATTATCGATTTTCCATTTGTCATTTTAACTTAATATACATCACCATAGTTTGCATTGACTATGAATTTTAACTAACTTATGCTGGGAATTAATTCGATCATAGATGATGGTCTTGGATTTAGGTTTAAAAAATCTCGTCGTATATGTCGTTGATTTTCCGGGGTATAGAAACCATGAAACCTGTTACACGCATTTTAAATATACTGTTTATTACTAATAGCTTTAGAAAAGCTATTATTTTTGTTTCCTTTATTAAGATACCTTTTTTATGTTACGTGTATGGCACGATATGGAAATTCTATTGCCCTATATAATTATGTATTCGTATTGGCCAATTGAAATAAAGGTACGCCCACACTGAGCGAGTTAATCGTTCGATTCGTTAACGACTGTGTGAACTGATAGTGGAATGCGTTATCTTGCCCCGAAATTGAATTAGCCGTTGAAAGAAAACCGTGTAAGATTCGAGATGTAAGTTGTCTATCCGATGTCAACTTGTGTTGTAATATCAAAATCGATGGCCATAATCTTGATTGTCGATATTCAATTTAGAGGATTAGAGAAAGTATTTTACGGATTTTATTATTCCGGACCACATACCGTACGTAATAAATTCAATGTAGAGATTTCACGGTTAAATTATGTTAGCGACATTTTTGAAAACTAGATTTCTTTCAAAATTCAAATTCAAATCTTTTTATTCAAGTTGACTTTGGCAAGTGTACTTTCTTTGATGAATAAATACTTAGTAAATACTAGCTGATGCCCGCGACTTTGTACGCGTGGATTGAGGTTTTTTTTGGTTCCCGCGGGAACTCTTTTATTTTCCGGGATAAAAAGTAGCCTATGTGCTATCTCAGACTAGAATATAATATGTCTGTGCCAAATTTCATCCAGTTCCGTTCAGCCATTGTGGCGTGATTGAGTTACATACATCCATCCATCCAAACCTTCACTTTTATAATATAGTATAGATATAATATTAGTATAGATTATGTTAATAGATTTTAACATTATGATATTATATTTGTGGCAAGAACTTTGTCTTATCAGTAAGTGAAAAGTATTTCACTGACAAGTGTACTGTCGCGCGGCACCAGTCAGCACTTACCAGTGCGAGCTTTTATTCAGGCCTAAGTTTAAACGGTAGATATCTTGTTAACCTTAAACCACAAACAATTATGTTAAAACAGCCTACCGAGTTTAGATGAAACATTTAACCGCACACACGATTGTGATGTCACACGGTAAGTGGCTAGCTCATACACTCACACACCTACATCATACATTCAGAAACCGCAGCGATACCGGTATGACACTTATTTCAACAATTTGCGGTCGAAGGGTAAAGTCAACTGTGTAAAGCCTGTGTAAAACGGTGTTAAGTTTCTATTGGTTGTATTGTTGCTTTTTTATAAGGATTAACACACGAACTCATAGTTTATGCGTCAAACTGGTTTGACGCATAAACTATGAATACTACTATGATTTGGTAATCTATATATATATAAATGAAACCCGTTTTCCTTGGTCACACATCACGCGTGAATGGCTGGACCGATTTCACTAATTCTTTTTTTGTTGTATTTGTTATTATTAGGAGAAGGTTCTTACGGAAAAAAATATTAAGAAAATCTCTCAGAAATATTGAAAAATATACATTTAATTTTGCATACTAAGGCGGTACGAAGTTCGCCGGGTCAGCTAGTTAGACAATAAGTAGGTTTGGTATGTCAAACTCATTGCATCATCCACGAATTATCAAGAAAATAATATCCGAAAGACGTATTAGTCAATTAACTGAAAAAGCCAAACGTTGTTTTTATCGAATGCAAGCAGATACGGATATGAGTAAGTAAGCTCATTTTAGATTGAATGTAATTGTATGTTCCCATTTATCTTAAACAGGGCAGACGTCAGCGGCAGCACAAAGGGCTACGTGTGTATATGGATGGAGGGCGCACACAATAGATACCCAACAATGTCTTCGAAAATTTGGCTTTTTATAATAATGAATGCTCTATTACTCTTTGAGAAGCGCTATTGTCGTATATTTCATCTTAATGTCGTGACATATGATCGTAGATAGTGCGTAAGCTGTATTTTTTTTAGTTTATAATTTTTATTTTTATGAAAATTAAGAATTCGTTTATTTTGACCATACTAAAATTCTGCATCAATTGAGTTTGACTGTGGTTAAAGAGCCGAACATTGACAGATGATTCGAATTCATAAATCTATGCAAAAATGCGAAAAGAAGTCTGGTGGGAGACTTCGGCCGTGGCTAGTTACCAATTACCACGTAACCGGCAAAGACGTAAAGACGACGTAATATAACTGGTTCACAGGTTAGACCGCTACAATTAATAAAAATAAAAAATAAATAAAAGTAAAAATTACTTGTCATATTTAGACCTTTCACTAAACAAGTGACCATTTTATCATGAGACTGGACTTCTATTGATTGTAAACGTAAAAAACGATTTATCAATAGCTGAGCCTTGTAGCCCAAAAATAGATAATTAACGACAAAATAATGGCCACCTTTAGAATTGACCTAATATTTTTTTAAGTTTACCTTCGCCGGACGTTCACTTGTAAGTATTGCCATTGAGTAAGACTATGGAACAGGGGCATGCTACCATTGCTTAAGCCGCTTTGTCATAATATTCGTATTTGAGAATTTTAATACTTATATATAGGTATTTTACGGACGTCAAGTACGTGACATAAAAGTGACATTTTAGTAAACCACATACATCAGGCGTTCAACTAAACATTCCGAACACGTAAGCTTGAAACTGTTTTTTTCAGTAATCACAGTAATTACCATATGACAAAGATAACGATAATATGGACACAAATAGTAAAAGTAGGTCCAACGCAAATTAACTGGATGACGATTACATATAGTTCATTTTGCGGAACATGCTCCTCTAGTACCACAACAACTCTCTGTCTTACAAACTGACAACTGCAAAGCTGAGCAGCTGCAGACTTGTTGTCCGGCTTTAAAGGATTGAGTATCAGGTGCCCGTTAGAACCTCAGACATACGAAACGTCTGACCTGATAACAACCAGATTGTCATTTTTGAAGTGAAAACTTCATTAGCCGCGTTGAGCACTTTTTGGTAGGGGGTAAACTTGTGGATTCACGTGACCGACATGCTCGCGAACACCAACATGCTTGCGTTGTGACGACGACAAAACGTGTTAAATACCAATAATACTAAATTCGTAATTAAACTTTAATGCCTTAGTGTTAAGGTTTATATATATTTTTTTTAATTCTATCGGCTGTCGTCCATAGGGACGACAGCCGATAGAATTAATTTTTTTTTTAACTTTTTATTAATTTTATTTCTAGCCACCACACTCTAATTGGGTCATTATCAAAATAATAATAAATAACAATGAATATTGATAAAAAAATGATCTAAAGAAGAGAGCATTATTCCATCGTAAAATTAAGTTAAAAAAAAGTCGATGAACTCGCTGTAATATCTGAAATTGAAAACATACTAGACCCTACTGCCTGCAGTTCACTTGCTAAACTTTGTTTCAATAGGAAATATTCATTAGTTTAATGGAAGTTACAATGCTTCGCTACTCTTTTACCATTATATCCCATACAATATGCACTTATTGATGTGGTTTTAAAAAGATTACAAAGTGACTGAGATTAATCACAATGTAAAACCACGAGCACACTGATGCAAGAGGCGCTGCCAGTGCACCAAATCTCGTGACTTTCAATATATATTTCCTTTTTAATAAAAATTAAACAAACAATTTACCTAATGTGATTTGATTTGTGAAATTGAAATTTAATATTTTTTTGAGTATTATACCTTATAACTTTCTGCGTTGCGGACGCATTTGGAACCCTCGTAGCTTTAGTTTTAAGATACCGTAGTTAATTATCACCACCAGTCCACCTCACCCACCAGTCAAATCCCACTGTTCCAGCAATTATACAAAATAGCCATATTCAGCGGTTTGAAATGAGCATACTACTGCTGGTCGAGTATTTAAAAAAAATGAATTTTACGTCTATGTGCACAATTCCTTATTTCCTAACCATTCTAATATATCTGGCGTGCGTGACTTGCACCAGTAACGTCACCTGCTTTATATCAATTAATTCCGAAGGTACGAAAACTGAATATTTCTGCCGCTCTTTTGTTTTGTTTTTAATTTGGCGACGGTACATTTTTTTTCTGTATAAGTACTTAATTATTATTATAATGGAAAAAACTGACTGACTGGTTTTGTATTCTGGAAATTTCATCCAAGCGTAGCTATAGTAGTTTATCACACCAATTTTTTGGTACTTGGTATCTTAACATGCAATCAAGTCATTTCAAGAAGTCAATGATTTCAACTCTCTAAACGAAACCTGTAATGGTATCATCAAAAGGTATTTAAATCTTTACAGGGACCGAATGTTATACTGCTGTATTCTAAGTATATCTAATGTAATTTTCAGTAGGTACCTACTTACTGAAAAATGCCTACGGCTCTTGACATAACAGTAGACAAATTTTTGTCTTATTTTCTTATAATTTACTGATAAGAAAATAAGATAAAATTATATATTAATTAAAATAGAAGACGTAAGTATTTTAAACAAAGTATGTACCTACCTATCTTTGAAAGCTATACAAGTCTTAAGATTGCCTTAGGTGCTTTTACAAATTGAGTTTATAATTATCTACGCAGCTTGAATTTAAAAGTCCGGCCATTTTATTTTATAATTTAATAAACACGCACAATTCTGAAGTAGATTTCTTAGTACTAGCCTTACGAAACAAAGTTCTTAGCGATATTCTCCTACTACTGAAACGGATTAAGTTAGGGGTCCAATTTTTATTGTTAGATATATAATAGAAAATGTAAACAATGAATATCCAACAACTGAGCTAGCATGTAATACGAAGTAGCAGTAAGTTGAAGAATTGTTTACTTAACTAGTTTAAAAAACTAAAAAAACTGCAGATAGAAGTAAAAACGAATATTTAATTATTTTTTTAAATAAAATAAAATAATATTTCAAATATTTAAACCTTAATACTAAGGCATTAAAGTTTAATTTCGGATGTAGTATATTTATATGTAAGACCTTTTGTCTTCGTAACAAAGGCAGCATGTCGCTGTTCGCGAGCATATCGGTCACGGTCACGCGAATCCACAAGTTTACCCCCTACCTAAAAGTGCTCAACGCGGCTAAAGAAGTATTCACTTCAATAATAAGAATAAAATCTATCTTTTAATTATTATTATTACTATTTTCGTATCTACTAATTATATCAGAATTGTATTTACCTCATGCGCTATCGTTTTTCGCTAATAAATTATAACATAGGTACCGCCAAAATAAATATTCAGAACTAGCTAATGTGCGCGACTTCGTCCGCGTGGATTGAGGTATTTCGGTTCCCGCGGACACTTTAATTTTCCGGGATAAAAATGCCTATGCGTTATTCCAGAATATAATCTGTCTCTGTGCCAAATTTCATCCAAATCCGTTCAGCCGTTGGGGCGTGATTGAGTAACAAACATCCATCCATACATCCATCCATCCAAACTTTCGCATTTATTACACGCTTTTTATTAGCTTCAGACGTATGTATGTTAATATGTAACGGAATCTTTGAACATGATTTTGACCCCCTTCAAAACGTCGGATTAACTCGAAATTTGGCATACTTATTAAGGACCAATGACAATTCAATATTTTAAACAGTTTGACCCGTTATCCTTACTAGGATATTCAGGATTAGCGATTTTTTGTTTTCCTGAGACCCGGAGTGTCTGCGTCAAAAGCGTGTTTTTTAGTTTTTTAAAACTATTATAATATTTATATTCAATATTTGATATTTGATAATATTATCTTCATAGTTTATGTACCAACGTTTTTACAGTTCTAGGTTAAAAAGTAATCAAGAAACAATAAATAAGAAGGAAAATAACAGTAAAATATTAATAGAAGGCCTAATTCGATCTAAGCCTTAAAAAATTAAATTAATTAAAGAAAATCCTTAAAATTGAGCACTGTATAGAAACTTTTTCACTAGCAAAACTCATTCGCCGTTCGGAAAATTTTCTCATTTTCTTTTGCCTTTACCATTTACTTTTCAGAACAATATTTTTCCTTAAGGTCTTTATGAAACACGTTTTGTGAAACTGATTACTCAGAAATCATATGATTGACTTTTTCCTGTTTTATTAAGGTAGCCCAAAATATAATCCGTAATTTTTTCAAATGAAAAATTGCAAAATGAAGCACATAAACACGTTGACCCAACGCAATCTACTGAGGTACTCGGTGAATGTGGCTCATGCAGTAAGCGCTGGCAAGCTTGCCGACTGGTGATGGTTTCAGAAACGGCACAACAAAACGCAAGAACATCAAAAGATCTTGAAAAAATTTGCATGCTAAGATATTGGCCGGCACCCATCGAAAGCGTAGGGTCAATGAGAACTGGAGGCATTACAATACCTCCAGTTCAGGATTGTCATAAATTAACTAAAGCTCCTGCATACACAACACATAAATCCGTAAACAAATAAATTCACGAAAGTATAAAGCAATTTAATCCAGCAGTATCGCGTGCCATGAAAGCAAATGCCACTCGTTTTATTTCAATTATCTGAGCCCATTTACCCGAAAAATGAAAGTTGTTATATTATATTCGACTGTTTCCTTTGTACGCTTGTCCTAATTTTTGTAACCTACTTCATATTGCCATGAATGATTGCGGTTATTCTTTCATCAAATAACACAAAGAAAGGTACCTATTTAATTAAGAAGGATTACCTTTGTGTCAGCGGGCGCTGCAAAAAGATATGTTATATTTCTACGTAGGTACGTACGCGTAGGTATATGTATGAAACACAAAATTACTTACTGCCA
This sequence comes from Erebia aethiops, assembly GCA_923060345.2. NCBI lineage: Eukaryota > Metazoa > Arthropoda > Insecta > Lepidoptera > Nymphalidae > Erebia > Erebia aethiops. The sequence continues at coordinate 7,852,743 of OV281083.1, read as the reverse complement.
TAGCTTACCGAGTCGTAATGCTGAAATGAACGAAGCACTTAGCACGGATCTGATAGCGGAATGAAACCTGAAAACACTTCAAGGAAGACATTAAATGGACTGACAATCACAAATGAGCTGCAGAAAGCAGAAGCTGGTCACCAAGATCATAAAACCGTGTAAAGCCCTTTAGGATACTCTTAGGTCTAACTAGTTACCAGTCGCTTGTAAAGATTTCCAAAAGACACACTTTTGGGCACTTGCATTTTATGGAATCCAGGAGCTAGCTTAACATTCTTCGTCCATCCAATAATTCAGTACGCTTACCTACTTTCCAGTATTCAATGTAGGTACTCGATGAGTGAATCTAAATCACGAAAATAAGCAGACTATAATTTATATTTCCCATTAATAGATTTTGAATTGGCTCTTATAGTCAAATCAGCGTGCTAATGTACGAGTGCAAATCAAAGTTGATTTCTGTGTACAAGTGTTATGACCTCATTTGAAATACCCCAGCGATGTGAGGCCAATAATAAAGTCTGAGGCACTCCACCTTGAATGGCCCTTCAACCTTTCAACTGCGCCTGTGATGATGAAAAAGGGAATTATTCTTATTTCACACTACGCTAACCTTGGGCTCCAAGAAGCCCCTTTTGCTTTGTTCCTCGAAAAACCAGCGTCGTTATACCTATCAGGGTTAATTATATTTATTGGGCTTTCAAGATCGGCACGCAATGCAACCACAAATCGCAATATGAGACGCGACCATGTTATTTTTTTATTTTATCGTTATTGTATGATCAATGGAGATAATAGTACATTATGGTACATTAAGTGTGTAACGTTGGTGATTACCGCTGAGGCGCTATTGAGACCCGAGCCGTTAGGTGAGGGTTTTAAGATATCCGAGGACGGTAATCATCAATACACACGTGTATGAATACATGTTTTTCACGACGTTTTTCAACACACTTGTGAAATAAATAGTATAAAATAATACTAAAAATTTTTTTTTTTTGTGTCGAAAATTTGTATTTACTTTTTCTACTTAAAGTGGCTTTAGTAAAGGGTGGCGCCTTATGGAATCAGAGAAGTTAAATAGTTAAAAAGTAGATTCCTTTGTTTTGTTAAAGAAATTATGGACGCTGTAACAGCACTCAATTCTCAATTTTGATAAGAATTTAATGTAATGCAAATTCAAAAGAGATTAAGAGTCCTTTGTTCTGTCATAACAATGGCTTATATTAAATCATAAGGTGTACCCTATTAACATTTTTCGCGGCCTGTCCTTGACATTAAACACGATTTGTATTCCGGAGTTCTAACGCTAACTCGCAATACAAGAAATGGTCAACGCCCTATGATGGCGGAAACGCGTACATTCTTGGAAAATGCTAATTCAAATGTTGCTTGGTTACTAAAGTATGTATCTGGTTAGGGAAATTTTTAAAGATTTTTTAGGTCGTTGACGGTTAACGAATTGGCGTATAACTTTTGATAGTCATGCTTTCGTAATCTGACATCTATGCAAACATACACTGCTGTCATACAGGTTTCCTAGCGCAGCAGTAGCAAAAGCTCTGTTTTAAATGATGTATAGACTAATTAAGTGCTATATTAATGAAAAACTTTGAATTGATATATAAAACTTTATTGATTAATTGTAGTGATAGATTGTATGTTTTTGGTTAAATAAATAAATGATAAATAAATGATACAGATCCTTGCCTTCTGCAAGTTAATTGTAAATTGTATGCTCGATGGTCGCTGCATTTTCTGATGCGGCTTTCCAGCATTGGATTCAAGCGAATCATAACAGTAAGTCTATCTGTTTTTCAAGCTACTTAAGTGTTCTGCGGTCTGCCCACTGCCACTTAAAATTCGTGACTCCTTGAGGTAAGTCTAATTAGGTATATTAATATGTTTCTTATATGTTTCTTAGGGTATTCTCCTTTCTGATTTCGAATTGTGATTTGAACAGGGTTTAAATAAATGACCCACCTTGATCTTTCTTTATAATAATTATAAGTTAGCAATCATATTCGTTAGTGTTAAGCTGAATCCTATAAATCCATACTAATATGATAAATGCGAAGGTGGGTCTGTCTGTCGGTTTGCTACGCTTTCACAGCCTATCTATTCAACCGATTTTGATGAAATTTGGTATATGGATAGTTTGCATCCCGGAAAATTAATGAGTTCCGATAATCAAGAACGTGAATCAAAAAACATTAATCCACGCGGACGAAGTCGCGGGATTCATCTAGTAATACCATAAGTAAGTACCTACAAGTCTACACTCTACATTTACACTAACTTACCATCGATACAACAAAAAAATAACCACTACTTTTTACCGGTACAAACTCTAAAATATGTAAAACCAAAGCAATATTGAATTATTATAATATGACATGGTGTTGCTGACCGTACATGTCTGAATGTAAAATTTAGGGTGCAACCACACTAGATGGTTATCTACAACCGATGAATATCGCTATAACTACAAAACACTTCCGGGTCCCGACTGGCTGCCCACGAAAATTATGATCTACTCCATAAAGATGGAAGCGATAAGCTAATATTAAAGTAAACGTTTTAAGAAAATAATATATACATTCAGGTATTTATTCTTGTTAAAGCTTTCCAATAAACTAGTAATCTTTAACTGAACGGATCTGGCTTAAATTTGGCACAGAGATAGATTATAGTCTGGAATAGCACATAGGCTACTTATATCCCTGAATATTGAAGAAATCCCGCGGGAACCAATAAACCTCAATCCACGCGGACGAAGTCGCGGGCATCAGCTAGTTAGAAAATAAATTCTTCTAGAGATAATTTACCACCAAACAAAATACCATTTTAAAATAGGACGATTTTTAATTTAGAACAATTTCATCTATTGCAGTAAGTATCCATAATACAATTTAGAAGATTATCTATTCCTATCTATTATAGTCTTCTGCTTTAATGAAAATATATTTACTTACAAAGTTTTAATAAGTATATGTTTTCTAAGCCTTACCGCTGCGCTGTACAAATTTTAAAGGCGTAACAGGATGTCATTTCCAGTCAAATTAGGTTGGTAGATGTAAAAAAATCGTTGGCTTCCCGGCATCTTTCACTTAAACATATTCGTTTAGCCCCGGGGGCTTTGGGGCGATGATTAATGAACCGTTCCGCAGATGCCTATTGCCAGCTCCTGATTCGTGCATAAATAAACAGCGCCTGAAAATTATAACCAGATTATGTATAATGACGGGGAAAGATGAAAAATGGCTTTAACGCGCACTTTTTATTTATTTCCGTATACCTGTAGGTAGGGCCACCGTTTTATTGTTCAAATGACTCATGAGCGTGTATTTCTATTCTACCAACAAACATCCATCCATCGCACAACTGGCCTTTTGAAGATCGCGCCACCACAGTCATCTGCTGTCCTCATCAAACCAATTTTCACCTCATGTTTCAGCGTGCTAGAAGTCTGGATGACACTGCGTTTACCCTGCTTCTCTATTTTACCATGTGTCCGATCCTACGATCATCACTGCTGCGACAGACGTGGCTTCCCTATACTTACTTAATTTAATTTTAAGTAGCTTGCTAATTCTAGATGTTATGTCAGTTACTACATTATTTCGTTGAGGATTCTATCCCTTAGAGTGACGCCCGCTTCATGAGCCACCCGTAGAGCAACTTTAAATTTATGGACGAGGCCAGCTGTCAATGTCCAAGTTTACGCTCAATAATTCATTACAGGAGAGAACCACTCGTTAATTACTTTCATATCATATATGTTACAGACTGTATACTGTATATTATATTGTTACAGTCAGAACACAGGAGGGACACACTCGTTAATTCTATTCATGTTGTATACTAGATGATGCCCGCGACTTCGTCCGCGTGGATTAAGATTTTTGATTCCCGCGGGAACTCTTTAATTTTCCGGGATACAAAATAGCATATGTTCTTCCCCGGGATACAACCTACCTCTGTACCAAATCTCATCAAAATCGGTTGAACGGATAGGCCGTGAAAGCTCAGCAGACAGAAAGACACCCTTTCGCATTTATCTATAATATATATAAAATTCAAAGTCCTGACTGACTTATATATCAACGCACAGCCTAAACCACTGGGCCTAAAAACTTGAAATTTTGACAGTAGGTTACTTTTATGACGTACGCGCACACTAAGAAAGGATTTTTCAAAATTCCACCCCTAAGGGGGTGAAATAGGGGGTGAAAGTTTGTATGAAACTCCGTCATTTCTCAAGTTATATCCATGAAACTTGGTATTTTGGCTTTAGGTAATAAATAAAGAAGTACGTGTGTCACAGTTTTTCAAAATTTCACCCCCAAAGGGGTAAAATAGGGGTTGAAAGTTTGTGTGAAAGTCCTTCATTTCTCAAGTTATAGCCATGAAACTTATCATTTGGGCTTTCAGTTAGATATGCAGAAATAAGTGATTTACAATTTTTCAATATTGCACCCCTAAGGGGGTGAAATAGGGGGTGAAAGTTTGTATGAAAGTCCGTCATCTTTTAAGTTATATCCATGAAACTTGGTATTTAAGCTAACGGTTTAAAATAAAGAAATACGTGTTTCACAGTTTTTAAAAATTCCACCCCTAAAGGGGTGAAACAGGGGGTGAAAGTTTGTATGAAAGTCCTTCATTTCTTAAGATATTTTTCAAGTCATATTAACGAAGAAAAAGAAGTATCTGTGTCACAGCTTTTAAAATTCCACCCCCGAAGGGGTGTAATAGGGGTTGAAAGTTAGTATGAAAGACCTTCATTTTTCAAGTTATAGTCATTAAACTTAGCATTTGGGCTTTCAGTTAGATATGAAGAGGTACGTGTTTCACCATTTTTGAAAATTCGACCCCCAAAGGGGTGAACTGGGGGATGAAAGTTTGTGTAAAAGCCCATAATTTCTCAAGATATTTCTCAAGTAATATCAACAAAACTGAGTATTTTAGCTTTCGTTAAAAAATAGAGAAGTACGTATGTGACCAACAGACCAACAGTTTTTCAAAATTCCACCCCCAAAGGGGTAAAATAAGCGTTGAAAGTTAATATGAGAGTCCTACATTTCTCAAGTTATAGCCATGAAACTTGGTATTTAAGCTAACGGTTTAAAATAAAGAAATACGTGTTTCACAGTTTTTAAAAATTCCACCCCTAAAGGGGTGAAACAGGGGGTGAAAGTTTGTATGAAAGTCCTTCATTTCTTAAGATATTTTTCAAGTCATATTAACGAAGAAAAAGAAGTATCTGTGTCACAGCTTTCAAAATTCCACCCCCGAAGGGGTGTAATAGGGGTTGAAAGTTTGTATGAAAGACCTTCATTTTTCAAGTTATAGTCATTAAACTTAGCATTTGGGCTTTCAGTTAGATATGAAGAGGTACGTGTTTCACCATTTTTGAAAATTCGACCCCCAAAGGGGTGAACTGGGGGATGAAAGTTAGTGTAAAAGCCCATCATTTCTCAAGATATTTCTCAAGTAATATCAACAAAACTGAGTATTTTAGCTTTCGTTAAAAAATAAAGAAGTACGTATGTGACCAACAGACCAACAGTTTTTCAAAATTCCACCCCCAAAGGGTCCTTCATTTCTCAAGTTATAGCCATGAAACTTAGCATTTGGGCTTTTGGTTAAATATGAAGAAGTACGTGTTCCACCAATTTGAAAATTCGACCCCCAAAGGCGTGAAATAGGGGATGAAAAATTGCATGAAAGTCCTCCATTTCTCAAGATTTTTTCAATTTATATCAACGAAACTTGGAATTTCGGCTATCGGTAAAAAAAATAAGTACGTGTGTCACAGCTTTTAAAATTCCACCCCCAAAGAGATAAAATAGGGGTTGAAAGTTGGTATGAAAGTCATTCATTTTTCAAGTCAAAGCCATGGAAGTTGGTATTTGAGCATTCGGTTAAATATGAAGAAGTATATTTTTCACCATTTTTGAAAATTTAATCCCCAAGGACGTTAAATAGAGAGTTTGTCCTTCAATCACGCAGCAACGGATCAACGAGATTTTTTGCATGGGTATAGTTAAGGACCTGAAGAGTGATAAAGGCTACTTTTTATACCGGAAAATCAAGGAGTGCCTGTGGGGAAAAAAGCTTAAACCACGCGGATGAAGTCCTGACTTATATATCAACGCACAGCCTAAACCGCTGGTCTTATAGACATGAAATTTGGAGGGTGTGTTTTTTGTGAAGAGTAGGTTTGCACTAAGAAAGGGTTTCTCGAAATTTCACCTCCCAAAGGGTAAAATAGGGGTTGAAAGTTTGTATTATGACATTTTTGCTGGTAAAAGCTGGAATGTCGATTAGCTTTTCTTCTGATGGTAAAGATGTCAAGTACGCATCTCAGTACTCGCTCCTCTACAAAGCTTTGGTGAATTAAAAATAAAAATTCTTTCCAAAAAACCGACTTCCATAGCCACTGTTAAGTAAAAAATAATTTTGATTTCTCCACACCCGATATGAAAAAAATATTCAAATCGGTTTAAAAAGCACGGAGATATGCACCGACAATCGACATGAACACATTTAAAAAAATCTTTTTTTTTATGTGTTCTCAATTCAGCGCGTATCTACGCGCCGAATTGAGAACCTCCTCCTTTTTTGGAAGACGGTTAAAAAAGACATAGCAATTAATTTAAGAGTACTTGTACCAGATTTCGAGTCAACCGACCTACAGATTAAAAAGTTTCACAGGAAATTCAACCCCCATTGACTGGAATTTCGAAAAACCCTTTCTTAGTGAATACCTACTCTTCACAAATAACACACCTTTTCTAGGACCACCGATTACAGAGTTAGATTCCTCCCTACAGAGTTAGGCACAATTGTGACCACTGTTGAAGAGCTAATAGCAAAAATCTACCCAGATATTAGTAATATCCAAGACAAACCTGCAGAATGGTTGTGCAAGCGTGCTATTCTAACACCAAAAAACGACCAAGCCGCAATTATCAATGAAATTATTTTGAAATCGTTCGAAGGAGTTGAACATCATTATAAATTAGTGGACTCAGTGATTAACAACGATGAAGCCATACATTACCCGGTTGAATTTCTTAACACATTGAAGCCTCCTGGTCTCCCAACTCACATATTAAAATTGAGAGTTGGTGCCCCAGTTATGTTGCTGCGTAATTTAAACCCACCAAAATTATGCAATGGCACCAGATTGCGAGTGAAAACATTGCAACGAAATGTGATCGAGGCAACTATACTGACCGGTTGTTCCCAAGGGGAGTCTGTGTTTATTCCGAGGATTCCTCTTACACCATCGAACTACCCCTTCGAGTTCAAAAGAGTGCAGTTTCCCCTCAAAGTCTGCTTTGCCATGACCATCAATAAGTCTCAAGGCCAAACTCTTAATTTAGCAGGGGTAGACCTAAGGGAGAACTGCTTTTCACACGGTCAGTTATACGTGGCCTGCTCCAGAGTAAGCTCACGGAGCAGTCTGGTGATTCTAGCACCTGAAGGAAAAACAAAAAATATTGTTTACAAAGAAATACTGCGGTAGGTTAGGTGCGGATAGTATTTCGTTGTAAACAATGTTAATTATTATCCACTTCTGGTTTGTTTTGTAATTAGGAAATTATTTAGATCTCATCACACACGCTTTGAGTTCTGTTAAAACCGTACTACTCTCATTCCAGAGATTAGTTTAGTTATAGAACTTAGAACTTCGTGCTTATTGCTTTGTTTGAGATATTGTCAGTTTGTATATTCAATTGAGAGGGAGTGAGAACGCTTATGATGTTTGTTTCTGAAAAAAATGACATTTGGTTCTTGTAGGCCACGCGGGCGAAGCCGCGGGCAGAAGCTAGTTATAATATATGGAAGTATGGATGTTACAGTCTGTATACTATATATTATGTTACAGTCGGATCATAAGGTCAAAACTACTTTTTACTGAAAAAAAAATAGTCAATCTACTTCGCAAGCTTCTGATTTCACGCTTAGCAAGCAAAAGCAACGAGGACAGACAAGATTTTGTAAAATCGGGGTGCTTCAATTTCATAATAGCTATTTATGCAACTGTATCGTAATGAGGGTCATTTTAATTCGAGTGCTGTTTTTTGATACGAGGCTTGCCGAGTATCAAAATAGGATAGTACGAGAATTAAAATGACTAATTACGTACAGTTGCATACAAGATTTTATATACGACAAGGACGTCTTTATAATTTTTTACTTTGTAAATTAGTAAAAAAGTCAAATCAATACAAATTTCACAAGTTGCAAAAGTAATCCGTTTACCGCGTAATTTTTCTATTTTTTTTTAATATTGGCAGTAAGAGTGGCAGTACCAACCATAGAGTGGGTTGGGTACATAGAGTATAGAGTAGGTGGAGATGAAATATATAATATGTACATATTCAATGACGGGTGCCACCATCCGCCATGATGTAGGTATGGCTCCTCTACATACTAAGAACTCTGTGGTTGGGAAAGTGCCAGAACCCAGAGCCGCTAAGCTATAGGTATCCTATTTATGAAGATAACCATATTGATACAGCTACGACTCATAACGATACAGCTCCCATACAACGAACTGTATCGTTATGAGAAGCAAACACGAAAGAGGGTTCAATTCGATATAGTTGACAAATTCGAAATTGGAACTTTTCGATGCTGGAGTAGATAAAATAAGAACAAGTATCAAAGAATTATGCCATTTTATGTCTTTCACTAACTTTTTTCTAGAAATTAAATGATTTTTTTTGTTTGCAATGTTGAATTTGTTTATATAATTTATTTAAACTTATATATTATTTATATATAGTATATTACTTTGAATAAATAAGGAAGTGGTAGAATTCGGTAGCTATAAACGATATTGTAATGATACTTGAAAGTTCAACCGGTATTCTGAGATCGAGGCATCGTCTCGAGCGTCTTCCTTATTTGGTAACCTACTCCCTATATTATAACTAACTTGAAACAGTATAGATGAATGCAGTGCTGCATTCATTTTAAACATATTATAATATTATGTAACTCACAAAAATAAACCAAATAATATTTCAAAAAGATTAGTTTTTTCTTGTCGAATTCGGCAGGTTAAAATAATGTAGGTATTATTGTAAAGTTCAATCGATATATTTTGGTTTATACCTAAATAATGACAGATATGTAGTCATTCGGTAAATTGTAAACAAATAAAAGAAAGGACAAATATTATTTATAAATTATGCATATCAGTACAAGCATAAAATAAAGGTTTCGTACCTATGCAGTGGCGTGCACGACATAGAGGCATAAAATTTTGGCATTGCTTACCCTAGTTGAAAACCTCAATGCTTATGTTTCATAGTGCCGTCTGAAAATAGGTATCTACCTAACCAATGCCTACCCTGGCTCCAAACATTGTGCACGCCACACAACACGCACGCTACCTATGCTTATAAACTTCGCATTATGTTAATTGTTCATAATATATTTTTTCCAGAAACCTGTATCAAACCTAGGTATTTAATGAAATAAAATCACTCAGGATAAATCATTATTTTTTACTTTTACTTTTATTTTTTCATGACACAAGCCTGTCCCTTATCTCCTTTCCTTCCTTTCTTTTTAGGGTGACGGAACTCTTAAAAGTAAATAACACTTTTTAACATTTTGTAAAAACTAGATCGCAATTCATTTGTTAGAAACAGTGTCCGCTTCTACAATAAGCTCCCAGAAGACATGTTGAAGATATCTTTGAATAAGTTCAAAGTTAATGTAAAACGTAAACTCATTAAAAAATCTTATTACCATGTAAAGGATTATTTAAATGACAAGGAAGCTTGGCAATGATTTTCTCTAATGGCTCTGATAGTTCCTTAGTTAAGATGATTGTGAAATGGTGATAATGGAAAAAAAAACCCGGCTTAGTTTGTTGTGGGCTCTTCTCAGACCAGGGCGTGTACTGATTATCACCATTATATTGTTACTCGTATATATTATAAACTAGCTGATGCCCGCGACTTCGTCCGCGTGGTTTAAGATTTTTTGTTTCCCGCGAGAACTCCTTAATTTTCCGGGATAAAAGTAGCCTATATCACTCTCCCAGGTCCTCAACTATATCCATGCCAAAAATCACGTCGATCCGTTGCTCCGTTGCGGCGTGTGAGAACACATAAAAAAAAAGATTTTTTTAAATGTGTTCATGTCGATTGTCGGTGCATATCTCCGTGCTTTTTAAACCGATTTGAATATTTTTTTCATATCGGGTATTACCAAGATAGGCAAAGTTGACGCGTGAGGCTCGCCTGACTTCAACATGGTGTGGAGAAATCAAAATTATTTTTTACTTAACAGTGGCTATGGAAGTCGGTTTTTTGGAAAGAATTTTTATTTTTAATTCACCAAAGCTTTGTAGAGGAGCGAGTACTGAGATGCGTACTTGACATCTTTACCATCAGAAGAAAAGCTAATCGACATTCCAGCTTTTACCAGCAAAAATGTCATAATACAAACTTTCAACCCCTATTTTACCCTTTGGGAGGTGAAATTTCGAGAAACCCTTTCTTAGTGCAAACCTACTCTTCACAAAAAACACACCCTCCAAATTTCATGTCTATAAGACCAGCGGTTTAGGCTGTGCGTTGATATATAAGTCAGGACTTCATCCGCGTGGTTTAAGCTTTTTTCCCCACAGGCACTCCTTGATTTTCCGGTATAAAAAGTAGCCTTTATCACTCTTCAGGTCCTTAACTATACCCATGCAAAAAATCTCGTTGATCCGTTGCTGCGTGATTGAAGGACAAACTCTCTATTTAACGTCCTTGGGGATCAAATTTTCAAAAATGGTGAAAAATATACTTCTTCATATTTAACCGAATGCTCAAATACCAACTTCCATGGCTTTGACTTGAAAAATGAATGACTTTCATACCAACTTTCAACCCCTATTTTACCTCTTTGGGGGTGGAATTTTAAAAGGTGTGACACACGTACTTATTTTTTTTACCGATAGCCGAAATTCCAAGTTTCGTTGATATAAATTGAAAAAATCTTGAGAAATGGAGGACTTTCATGCAATTTTTCATCCCCTATTTCACGCCTTTGGGGGTCGAATTTTCAAATTGGTGGAACACGTACTTCTTCATATTTAACCAAAAGCCCAAATGCTAAGTTTCATGGCTATAACTTGAGAAATGAAGGACCCTTTGGGGGTGGAATTTTGAAAAACTGTTGGTCTGTTGGTCACATACGTACTTCTTTATTTTTTAACGAAAGCTAAAATACTCAGTTTTGTTGATATTACTTGAGAAATATCTTGAGAAATGATGGGCTTTTACACAAACTTTCATCCCCCAGTTCACCCCTTTGGGGGTCGAATTTTCAAAAATGGTGAAACACGTACCTCTTCATATCTAACTGAAAGCCCAAATGCTAAGTTTAATGACTATAACTTGAAAAATGAAGGTCTTTCATACAAACTTTCAACCCCTATTACACCCCTTCGGGGGTGGAATTTTGAAAGCTGTGACACAGATACTTCTTTTTCTTCGTTAATATGACTTGAAAAATATCTTGAGAAATGAAGGACTTTCATACAAAATTTCACCCCCTGTTTCACCCCTTTAGGGGTGGAATTTTGAAAAACTGTGAAACACATATTTCTTTATTTTAAACCGTTAGCTAAAATACCAAGTTTCATGGCTATAACTTGAGAAATGTAGGACTCTCATATTAACTTTCAACGCTTATTTTACCCCTTTGGGGGTGGAATTTTGAAAAACTGTTGGTCTGTTGGTCACATACGTACTTCTCTATTTTTTAACGAAAGCTAAAATACTCAGTTTTGTTGATATTACTTGAGAAATATCTTGAGAAATTATGGGCTTTTACACAAACTTTCATCCCCCAGTTCACCCCTTTGGGGGTCGAATTTTCAAAAATGGTGAAACACGTACCTCTTCATATCTAACTGAAAGCCCAAATGCTAAGTTTAATGACTATAACTTGAAAAATGAAGGTCTTTCATACTAACTTTCAACCCCTATTACACCCCTTCGGGGGTGGAATTTTAAAAGCTGTGACACAGATACTTCTTTTTCTTCGTTAATATGACTTGAAAAATATCTTAAGAAATGAAGGACTTTCATACAAACTTTCACCCCCTGTTTCACCCCTTTAGGGGTGGAATTTTTAAAAACTGTGAAACACGTATTTCTTTATTTTAAACCGTTAGCTTAAATACCAAGTTTCATGGATATAACTTGAAAGATGACGGACTTTCATACAAACTTTCACCCCCTATTTCACCCCCTTAGGGGTGCAATATTGAAAAATTGTAAATCACTTATTTCTGCATATCTAACTGAAAGCCCAAATGATAAGTTTCATGGCTATAACTTGAGAAATGAAGGACTTTCACACAAACTTTCAACCCCTATTTTACCCCTTTGGGGGTGAAATTTTGAAAAACTGTGACACACGTACTTCTTTATTTATTACCTAAAGCCAAAATACCAAGTTTCATGGATATAACTTGAGAAATGACGGAGTTTCATACAAACTTTCACCCCCTATTTCACCCCTTTAGGGGTGGAATTTTGAAAAATCCTTTCTTAGTGTTCGCGTACGTCATAAAAGTAACCTACTGTCAAAATTTCAAGTTTTTAGGCCCAGTGGTTTAGGCTGTGCGTTGATATATAAGTCAGTCAGGACTTTGAATTTTATATATATTATAGATAACCGGACGTCAATAAGTGTAGTAGGTAGGTATATCTAATTATCTACCTAAATTGAATAAACGTTGTTTGACATTGACTTTACTATTACCTACAAGCTGTGCTCATAAGTTCTAATAGCAGAGAGTGAAACATTTCATAACATTTTGATAATAATATATTTTCGTTACCTAACTTGAAAAAAAACCTATTGGCGATACCCAGAATAAATAATCCTTTACCCAAAAACAAATTCGTATCGCGTGCATCCTAAGCATACTCGTGAGCATTTGTTATCCAAATGCTTTACTCGGTGGCTGTCAGTCCACAAATTGAATACAATTTATCATGCAATACATAAAGAGTTGAACGGGCTTGATATAACATATACCTACAAACACAAAGCGGGATTGTACGAATAAAACTAGAAATGAATAGGTAACTAGGTTCCGAACAGCGGTATTGAAACGTTACTCGTAAATCAAAGGATTTATACTTTCAAGAAGTATTGAGAATATGATATGCATAAAGATGCATCAAAGAGGTTTCTGTTTCGAGAATTTTGTAGTTGAAATATGGTATGGATTCTATCTGAACTGAATTCAATTGATATCACAGAGCATCCACTACCACTACAGCCCATTAACGTCCCACTGCTGAGCACAGGCCTCCACTCTCATAGGAGAGAGGGAATTAGAGCTTAGACCCACCACGCTGCTCCAATGCGGGTTGGCGGGCTTGAACGACTATTATCATGTTAGTGATAATAGCCGAGACCGACGGCTTAACGTGCTCTCCGAGGAACGCCAACTTCCAACTCCGGGCTGGCACTGAGAATTTCTTAATTGAAAAACACAATACCTAACAATTTTTATGCCCGACCGGGAATCGAACCCAGGACCTCGTGATCCGCAGTCGATTATGCTAACCGCTAGACCAACGAGGCAGTCGCACACTTCACAGAGCATAAAGTCACTAAAACCTATCTGCTGTTCTCAGAATGAGACCTTTCATTTGATACCCAACTCGATAAGTACCTCTATAAATATATTATCATACCACCAATGCATGCCGGGCATGCAAGAATTGGAATGCGACTCGCTTGTCATTTATTCTACGTGGATGGTAGGTACCATATAATATGTAATCTATTATTATTACTCTTTATTTTGTACACCACAACACAAAAATATAAAGGACACAAATAAATACATAGAATATAGCCTTTTTGCGATGGGCAAAAAGGCTGATGTGATGATTTTTTGCGTATTTTGTGTATTATTTTCATCACATTTTTCATGATACACGCGGATTGCTTCAACGAAACTTAGGAGCCTCATTAATGAATAAAGAATGAGAAAAAGTACGGGGAAAAGGGAGATGATAACACTTCTCCTACACAATCTGAATAACCTTGCGATTAGAGTTGACGGTGAGGTCAACTTTGGAAAAGTCATCATAATTCTAGTAAGTAGGTCTACTTTGGTGCAAGTTTGCGTGTCACCATCCAATCATCAAACTTCAAAGACGCACCGCAAATCTAATTAAGGTTCTAACAAGACGCTGTGTCCATGTATAAGACAAGCTTGTATACGAAAAGCCACTTTCACTATTAATCCTTTCACTATGTATAGGTTACGAACATAGTTTAAGAAGTAACTTTAAATTTATTATTAAAATAATTATCTTGGGCCCAGTCGCTTAACTTTAGAGTTTATTTGATCACACATCATATAAGCATCTGACCATTGCATAGCAAGCTGTGGTAGATTGTAGTGCTCTTGGGACCAGCCCAAGATACTTCCCAAGATAAATAAAAATTAGCCCATGCTATGCCCGTTTTCAGTGTACAAGTTATCACAATCGCCTTTCAAAACAGACTACACAGAAAACGACAAATCCACTAGTGTATGGCGTAGACTATAGAGTAGAGATCTTTATTAGTTCCACTAATAGTTAGTGACATAGCTTTGAAAATCAAATCAAATACCAGAGTGTAGCACATCCCTACTCGTAGGTATCAAATAATGGGATTTCATTTTAACTTTGTTATTTCATACTGGAACGGTAGCTGTCCGCATTCCGAACGTAGATATAATCAACGTGGAATCCTAGTGTTGTAAAATGTACAATATCTCAAAAGAAATGCTCGTGCCGTTGTCTGCTTCGAAATGAAACCACACCAAATACTGTTAAACTAAGCCAAAGCATTTTATCTTAAAAGAATAAAAGAAAATAATTTATAAAATAATATTTTCCTTCGCCTACTACAGTTCTTCTTGGAAAAAGGTATTCCCATTTCCCATTGTAATTTAATCAGATTTTATTTTTTACTTGTAGTTCTAATATCGTATAACAGACGTCTATGTACCAAGTACCAATCTTATTTGGTACTTCACTTTCCCAGAAGTATAATATTAACTAAGCCAGTGCAGCGGTAACGGTTATTATCGCACGTATTGGTCGTTATGCATAAGTAAAAAATATAAGCCTCTGCTATGTCTGTTGGTTTATCATTTATTATTGCATATTGTTGATATAGTCCTTGATAGTTTTTTTAGAATGACAGCTGTGACTATAGCTTCTTTCTCTTTCTTCCTCAGCTGTAGTCAAATTAGGCAGCTGTCAAACTTATGTGACTAGTGCTTTTTTCTCTTTCTTTCTCAGCTCGCTCAATAGTCACGTTAGTTTGACAGCTTTCATTCGGAGCTACTTAGCTATATTTTAAGGGCTATAGAATAAGTAATCTTTACTATTTCCTGGGCCTATAACCTTGTGACAACTCCTCTCTGATCCAGAAAATTGTTCGAAACTCGAAAGGTTGCAATCGCTAGCTTGTGCTAACACAAACACACACAAACGAAAATAGGTTTTTTTAAAATATTGATGTCATACCTACCTTATTTATAAGTATTGAGTTAAGATACACGATCAGTTTGTAGGGTGAAAGTGGTTTATGGGACAGAAGGGTTTCAAAATAAGAAATCATTACACAATAGGGAGTCAGTTAATGGCCCATTAAATGAACCTATAAATTTAAGTTAATCATGACTAATTGAAGTGGCATAAAGGGAACACGCATGCATCAGCTTAAAGCCGGGTGTAGAATGACGGGTAAGGCACCACCTCAATTTGTTATCTCTGTCCTGTGTACCTACTTTATGTTTTATTTTCGTAAAAGCAACATAATAGCTTCATTTATATATAGGTATATATTTTTACAATTAATTATGTATAAAATACGAATACCACGCATGTTTTCTAAAATTACTAATTTATAAAAAAATAACTTGCTAATGCCCGTTAATTCGTCCGCGTGGATTAAGGCGTTTTTGGTTCCCGCGGGAACTTTTTAATTTTCCGGGATAAAAAGTAGCGTATTATTCCAGACTATAATCTATTTCTCTGCCAAATTTCATCCAGATCCGTTCAGCCGTTCTGGCGTGATTGAGTAACAAGCATCCATCCATCCATCCAAACTTTCGCATTTATAATATTTGTATAGATCTGCTGTTTTACAGAATGATTGTGTAGTTTTTATTTAGAAATTATGAAATTTCACACTACTCATTATAATTAACATAGGACTTTTGTCAATAGTGTACAAGCACCTTAAGTTAAAATATACCGGGTGGTCCCATAAACATAGGTTTCGAGTTTAAGTTAGATAATACACAGGCAAAAGGTAAGGCAACATAAAAATTAAGATACGGACGGAATTTCTGAAAGGAAATTGTTATTTGATCCACAAATTTTATCATATGCATTATGGAAAATAGCGTTAAAAGTACCTACTTAATGGTGATTGAAGAAGAGTTAAACACAGGTCTATTCTGTCTTTTTTTGTAGGTACCTACTCTATACAACTACAGTTAGTCCGGTAGAGTTTGATGTATTTAAAATCCGTAATAATAGAAGAAACAGGATTGACTGGCATTAAAAACTATTGTCCAAACCTAAAATGTTTTAATTCAACTAAACTTTTACATGTGCTTTTAAATCGTTGAATGAATCTACCGCTAGTTCGAAATGCCTAGTGGCGTGCAGTTCATAGAGGCATAAAAGCACTGCTTATCCAAGTGGAAATACGTCAATGCTCATTTTTTAACAAGACAATCAGTAAATAATATGTATTCTAACTAACCAATGCTTACCCTAGCTTCAAATCCTGTGCACACCACAGGAAATGCCATACCTATCGAAAAGAACCAGCAAAGAAAATCGGTGCTAGCTCTTTTTTATGTACATTGCCCATTTTCTCACAGACTGTACTTTTATTAAATTTGTGAATGTAATCAAAATGTATCTAAAAGTCTCCCAAAGACGTTTAATGGTAGCCTACAATTTAAGGTAAGTACCTTACTATACTACCTGCGCCTTACTACCCCATCTGGAAAGTCTAATGCATTATTACTGTATTGATTTAGTTTTTAATTTACCCGTAAATATGATCAGTTAAAAACATAAAATCCAGATAACGATTTTAGAAAATCGATTAATAAGAAACAGTCGAAAATGAATCAAAACGATATTTAATTTATAACGTACATATCCAAGAATAGATACGTGTTACAATAGAATCGCCGATCGTGTTGATTCCACCCAAAGGATCTCCTTTTAAAACCCTTCATTAAACTTATCCGAGTAGGATCCGAGCTTGGAATCCGTGTAACATAATCGATTTAGAAACGAGAAGCTGCGAAGGACAAAGCGCGGTCACAAATTTACATTTAAATTTGGGCTTATTTTAATTTAAAATGCATTTCTAAAGTTTATTTGCATATATATGAGGACCATTACCGTTTCTTTGTAGATTAATAAAGTACCTATTCTGTGAGTGGAGCATTTGCGTCGAGGGGACAGTGTCGTGAAACGATTTTACGCTACACAAACATGTCGGGTCGGCAACCACTTAATAAAATTAAGCAATTTGTTAGCTGTGCATTACACCCATATTGACAAAGAGGGTAGGGTCTATAAGCTTATGTACTCGTACCTACGAAAACTCGTTAATTTATTTTACACCTGTGAGGTTAAGAGTTTCAGAAAATTTATGGGGGAATGGGTTCAGGTTGAACATTTTCACATTGAACGCTGCAAATAATGATCAACGTCTACGGAGCACAAACTACAGCATAAAGAATTATCTTGATAAAATTCTAAATTGAAAATGATTTTTTAAAAAAATTTTAGTAGGATATATGACACTCCGATTATTTTTTTTAGTTTGTTATGAATTGAATAAAGCTTGGGTATCAAAATGAATCAAAGCCGTATAATTAATAATAAGTACTTAGGTACACAAAATTTTACTCACGCATGATACATCAAACAGGCAAACTGATTTATTAGGCGCTGTTAATCAGAGCGGCGGGGATTTTGTAAATCAGCCATTCGCTAAGAGATTTCTGTGATCCGATTTTAGGGGGAAAGAGAGATGCAAGCAGCGCCTAATATTTGTTCTTGTTGTGCTAATAGCTCGTAAATATTTCAGCGGGAGCGGACACACATGCGCTTGAGACAAATGGCCGCTTATAAAATATATGTGCGCCGTCACTTTGAACCTTTCCCATTCATTACGACGACTGAAATAACAATGCCGACCCAACCGATTCCCGGGTTTTAAAACTCGAGCGGAAATGCGAGCTATCCATCAATTTTGTCGCATGCTTTACGAATACCACCCCTAATGATTGAAACATTGAGCTGTGGACTGTGGTTAAGGCGCTATTTTTGTCACACTGTCTAATTTGGGAGTGAATAAACCCGTCATTCATGTCACGAGTTCAAGTTTAACGTAATCACTACGTATCGGTGGAAAAAAATATTATTTGTGTTGAATACATAGCATTTCATAAAGTATACGTATAATATTGAGTATTTATATTGGTAAGGTTATATAGTTTTTATTCATAATATGACTATAAGTATTTGTCGGGAAATTTAAAAAAGCAAAAGTATCGTATGAGTTCAGTAATTAAGTAATTACAAAAGAAGCAATTTATAGCTATTTATGCAACTGTATCGTAATGAGGGTCATTTTAATTCGAGTGCTGTTTTTTGATACAAGGCTTGCCGAGTATCAAAATAGGATAGTACGAGAATTAAAATGACTAATTACGTACAGTTGCATACAAGATTTTATCTACGACAAGGACGTCTTTATAATTTTTTACTTTGTAAATTAATAAAAAAGTCAAATCAATTGACTGGTTGGGAAAGTGCCAGAACCCATAGCCGCTAAGCTATAGGTATCCTATTTATGAAGATAACCATATCGATACAGCTACGACTCATAACGATACAGCTCCCATACAACGAACTGTATCTTTATGAGAAGCAAACACGAAAGAGGGTTCAATTCGATATAGTTGTCAAATTCGAAATTGGAACTTTTCGATGCTGGAGTAGATAAAATATATTACTTAAGTATTTTAGCATGATATTTCTTTTACTGTTAATCTTTAGCGTATCATTGATATTTTATAAGGCGGCAGTATTTATGCCTTATAAGAACTGCCAGAATTTTTTAAATTCTTAATTCAATAAAAAAAATGTGTGTGTCAGCTCCGACGCACGACTGGAGTTTAAACATTACGAACGAAAAGTGTTACCATAGAAACATAGACAAGTGTTACCATGGAAATATAAACACAAGTGTTACTATGGAAACATAAACATAACGTAACGGAACGGAGAAAGTTTAATTTTATTCCCCATACATTTTCATACCTTACACAAATATATATGAAAAAAATCGATTCTTAAGGAGGTAAACTCCAACAATAATCCGACTTTGACCTTTTTCACTTTTACAGATCACAAAATAGGAGGTGCTCTGTTCGCGACAATGTGTTTTACCATACATTTTTCGTATAGAGTAACTTGGGTAGATAATATTTTCGTGTTATTTACTTTTGTTTTATATAGCTGCTGATTAGGTAATTATATTCTATAGATAGATTTTAAGATTCCCTACAAAATGATATAAGTTTCATTATAGTAGGTAGACTAGATCCGAAAATATTGTAAATTAAATACCTAAAATTCATAGGAATACGTAGGAATTAGGTATATTTCCGATTATTTTGTAAATAATAAATTAACCTATTGTTTAGTGACATATATCATTAGATAGCATAGAATAAGGGCTTTATAATGATATAAATTGTTTTTATGTAAGAGAAATAGGTTAGAAAATATTTTCGGATAAATATGTAACGCATAATAAAAATAAAATAAATGTCACGTCATCGCGTTGTCATCTGGCGCGGCTCTCTTTAAGGTAATAACATCGTAGTACATAACCGCCTTCGCGCGACGTGGTGGTGTGGTCGCAAGATAGTCGTCAAGCTCAGCTCACAAACGAGGTCGTGACTATTCAAGAAATCAGTGTTTCATTTGTACTCACCCTGGACCAATCTACGGTATCCAACAGCAGATTCGTTGTGGTAGCCTTTTTCAAGGCTAAATTTCCTGTTTAGTGCCCGACGAACTCTGTTAGGTACATCACCAGCTGAATATCCTGCGGTCTTCGAGAAGGTGATCTACGGTCATCGGCAGACAGTAACTCGCTTAAGGGGCCCTTTTCAGGGCCAACTCTTTCCTTTTACGAGCAACCTTTCGAGGTTTGCTTCCCCGGGCGAGAACTGTTCGTGCATCATTCCACGGGTATCGGCTGCTACGGTACGAGAAGACATCAAGCGCCACCCTTGAACAACGCGTGAGCTCTCGTCTTTTTCAAGACGATCTCACATTTCCTGTCAAATCGGTCTAATACCGACCTACGCGTTTGTTCCCCGGGCAAAGGTGCATGTCTAGTACATTTGCTGGTCCTTCGAGAAGCCGGATCCAGGGTGAAGTACACTGCACTGCCACGTCACGTCGCTGACCACAAACCGTTCGTAAGTGGTCAAGCGTTTTTTCACCCGCGCCGCGAAAAGCCGACGTGTTAACGCTCGAAACACGATACGGCTAAGTACATCGACGCCGGCGGCGAAATATCGTTTTCGTTCAGCCAGGCGCCCGCGTCGCGATCCGCCGCAAACTAGCGCGCCGATCAGTCTCAACGATCGAGCGCCCCGCGTACCGCGTCCCTCCGCAACGGTCGCCCGGTGCCCGTGCACCGGCGCTGACAAGGCACGCCACCGTAACCCGCGCGGCCCCTCGGCTACGCGCCTCGCGTCCGATTCCAAGAATTCGTGTACCTGCCTACCGCGACGCGCCGCGCTTAACTAGCGCTTGGCGCCGTGTTTGCGTGTGTACGTATAATATTGCGCGCTCCGTGTTTTCGTTCCGTATAGTATATAAACTGTGTTGTGTATATAAACTGTGTATATAAACTGTGCTGTGTTCGTGTCAAGAACTCAAGATGCCTATCACCAGATCACGTGGCCAGGCAGCTGAAAACTCCGAAGAGGCGGTGGGTGTCACTCCGTTCGCTTCATCTCATATCACCCGCCGTTCTCCACCTCCGCGTTCTCCGAGTGCTATAGTGGTTACGGAATGTACTTCCGGTCCGTTGAGGGAAGAAACCTCGAAACATCGACAGCCGGCGTCGTCAAGCAGAGAGACATCGCCGCGCCAAAATACAAGATATAGACAGCCGGTTTCGCCGCCGCCAGAGGTCGCGTCGCCGCGCCATATTAGAAGACCACATAGCAGAAATTCGTTAGTTCGGGAAGACACTACAGTTACGACAGTTTATAAGGGTGCACGCACACGCAAGACAAGTACGTCCGACCAAAGAGCTTTGCAAATCGACGAACAAATAAGTGAATTAAGGACTCGACTAAAGCAGCTGTCGCGGAAAAAAAGGCAGCTCGCATACGAAAATTCCGAAGACGACTATGATGACGACGGGCAGTCACGATCCGAGTACCTGCGGTCCTGGGTTCAAGACACCAGCGCCGTCAGGCCCGCGTCTCCACGCACCACCAAACGCCGGGAAATAGAAAAGGACGACGTACCTAGGCGAAGGAAGCCAGGACCGTTGCACCTACCACCGCACCCGGAGCCGAAGCAGGGAGAAAGAAGCTCTTCGCCGATCATCGTAGAGCCCTGCCCGGCAAGTTCGAGAATAGTGATAGATCCGCCTCTTAATTCCGATATACGTGAAGAACCGGGTTCTCAACCTCAGGGAGAAGTGTTGAAGAATCAAGGTACGTCCAGTATACCTACGAGTCAGAGTATACAAGAACGACAATTCGCTATTCTACTTGAAATGGAAGAAGAACTTCTCAATTTCAAGAAAAAGTACTTCGGGCTGGGAGTAGGGTGTCCATTACGTCAAGAAAAATCCGGGACAGTCTACTCGCCGCCAACCGAGCCCCGCAAAGAGGGTGAAATTCGTGTGGATAGCTATGCTATTACGTCGTACGTCATGAAGCTGCCAGAATTCAGTGGAGACGTTAATGGCTGGATATCATATAAGTCGATATATGATAATTCGAAAAATTCGTTCAGCAGATTTGAGAACATAGTGAGACTTCGAAAATCGCTGAAAGGAGAGGCGCTTGATTGTGTGAATATATTAATCGCTACAAACGCCGATCCAGATCAGATAGTTGAAGAGTTGCATCGAACATATGGCCGCTCCGACCAAATGGCGTTCAAGGAGTTCAACACTTTGAAGGACTTACCGGACGTCAGTGACAAGCCAAAGGAGATTGTCCAGTTCGCCCGAAAAGTGAGACAAGGGGTGTTACTTTTCCAGACACTTGGGGAAGAAAGGTACATCGAGTCGCCGGAACTTATGCAATACCTACAAGCAAAGTTGCCGAACCACATGAAGAGTAAGTGGAGAAAGATTCAAGCTTCGAATAAGAACAAGGCATCGCTGGTACAACTCAGGGATTTCCTCGATGAAGAAGCGGACAGCTGCATTGCCGACCTACCTCTGGACGAGAAACCTTCGACTAGGCGGTCATTGCAACGAACGCATACAGTCACAGAAGACACAAACGAAACTTTAGACGAGAGGAAACCCACCGCTATGGAAGAAAAGAAGCATGCTGCTGAACCAATCTGCAAGATCTGCACTAAGACTGGGCATCGAAGCGTCGACTGCTACAAGTTCAAGAGCGGGAACTCAGATAAAAGATGGGAGCTCGCCAAGCAGTTCCAGCTGTGCTATCGGTGCCTAAGGCCTCGTTCACCTGGACATATGTGCCGGAAGGTGAAGTGCGGTATCGAGGGTTGTACTGGTACCCACCACAAACTTCTTCATGGCCCCAAGACCGAGAAAACGAAGAATGAAGCCGTAGCGAACACATGGACGAAGACTACACCTCAAGCATACTTGAAAATAGTTCCAGTTACAGTCATAGGACCGGCGGGAGAATCGAAAGAATTCGCTCTCCTTGACGACGGCTCAACCGTATCTTTGATGGATGAAGAGGTAGCTGACAAGATCGGAGCTAAAGGACGTACGGAACCATTGAACGTGCAGACGATGGGGGAGAATATACGAGACTCGAACTCACGTCGAATCACACTCGCACTCTCTGGCCGCCAGGGCGAGAGAGTCGCTTTCAAGGTCCGCACCATCCCGTCGCTGAAGCTATCACCGCAGACCGTCGCTGAGGATGACATCGTGGGATGCAAGCACCTCGACAAGATCAGAAAAGAGATAGTGTACGAGGCCGCTGTTCCAAGAATCCTAATAGGACAAGACAACTGGAACCTACTGCTCGCCGAGGAGGTAGTCAAAGGGCCGGAGTCACAGCCAGTTGCATCGCGTACGCCGCTGGGGTGGGTGCTACATGGCGCGCACACTCGAGCTCTGGGACACGCTGTCCACTATACCAATTCGTTAACTTCGGATGCAACACTGAACTCTCAACTAGATGAATATTTCGCTTTAGATTCGCTTTTCGTGAATCCCCGAAGACCGGACTCCGACCCAGAGAAGAGGGCGGAGGACATCTTGAAGAAAAATACGCACTTTACGAAGGAGGGCCGCATAGAAACTGCGCTTCTCTGGAAGAAAGAAACATTTGTGATGCCTAATAATTTCGAGACTGCTATGAAGAGGCTCACAAGTATAGAAAAGAGGTTGGATAAAAATCCGGAGCTGAGTCAAAAGTACGCCGAGCAAATGGACGCTTTGGTGAAAAAGGGATACGCCGAACCAGCTCCGAAGAAAACGACGCCGGGAAAGACCTGGTATTTGCCACACTTCGACGTTAAGAACCCCGCGAAGCCGGACAAGTTCAGAATCGTCCATGATGCAGCTGCTAAGACGAGAGGAATGTCGCTCAATGACTTCCTGCTCACAGGACCAGACCTACTTAGATCCCTACCTGGGGTCCTCATGCGATTCCGCCGCCATGATATCGCCGTATCTGCTGACATAGCTGAGATGTTCATGCAGATAAAAATTCGTGAGGAAGATAGAGATGCCCTTCGTTACCTGTGGCGAGGGGATCGTCGTGAAGGCGCGCCCGACGAGTACCGTATGACTTCGTTAATTTTTGGGGCCGCCAGCTCGCCGTGCACTGCCATCTACGCCAAAGATTGGAATGCAAGACGACACCAAGAAGAACATCCGAGGGCGGTGGAAGCAATTACCGATAATCATTATATGGATGACTACCTCGATAGCTTTAGAAGTGTCGAAGAAGCCATCACCGTTTCGAAGAAGGTCCGGTCAATTCACAGCGAAGCGCATCTGGAACTCCGCAAGTGGCTTTCGAATTCGACGGCGGTCATAGAAGAATTAGAACCGAACACCGATACCGCCAGTTTAGTGAACATTGGCTCCAAAGAAGAAAAGATCTTGGGGTTAATGTGGAATCCGTCAACAGATCAGTTGGGCTTCAACCTAGGGATGGCTCGACTCCCAGCTGATATACTCCGCAAAGAAACTGTGACAAAAAGAGAAGCTCTGAAGATAGTAATGTCACTCTACGATCCGCTTGGCTTCGCGTCTCCGGTCACAGTGAACGCGAAGAAAATTCTACAGGAAGCTTGGAGGAAAAACGTTGACTGGGACAAAGAGCTCGACGAAGATCTAGCTGCCCAATGGTCGGCGTGGAAGCAGCATCTAGAAAATTTGAAGACAGTTAGTCTGCCAAGGTGCTACTCCGGCTTCAGCGATGCAGTCTCTCTACAGCTGCATGTATTCACCGACGCCAGCGAGACCGCCTACGCAGCAGCAGTATACTGGAGGGCGGTCACTCCCGACGAACGTGTCCATATCTCTATGGTCATGGCGAAGGCGAAGGTGGCTCCGTTAAAAGTTACGTCGATCCCACGTCTCGAACTGCAAGCAGCCGTCATGGGCAGTCGCATGGCCGCCGCTGTTATAGAAGAACACCGTATAGTTCCCGAGTCGAAAACCTTTTGGACCGATAGCAAGACGGTTCTCTCATGGGTGAAAAGAGGGGCCAGATCGTACAAACCGTTCGTCGCACATCGAGTGGCAGCCATAGAAGAAAACAGCAAGACAGATGAGTGGCGCTGGGTTCCAACGAAACTCAACGTCGCCGACATCGCCACTCGAGATGTGCCTCCTGACTTCGGGCCTGAACACGACTGGTTCAAGGGTCCAGCGTTTCTGCTCGAAGCTCCCGTATCCTGGCCCGTAGAGAAGATCTCAATCATCGAATCGACCGGGGAAGAGCGCGTGCACGCCTGCACCGAAGCTGCAAGTGCGCCGAAGCTCAAAGAAGCAGTTCCAGACCCAAGCCGTTTTTCAAGATGGGAGAGACTAGTCCGCACGACAGCAAGAGTACTACAGTTCGTACACTTATGTCGAAGATCGAAAGAGAAAACGTACTACAAAAGAACAGTACGTAATAAAGAAGCCGATCCTGACTGGCGAAAGAAAAAACCAAGGAAGGCGAAGAAGACTTCCTCCGTTGTTCCGAAACATTCTTCGAAAAACTACATGACTCTTGACGCCGAGTTCATAAAGAAAGCCGAAGAAATACTCATCCGCGCCAGCCAGGAAGATTCGTTCGGGGAAGATATCCCAAACCTTCGTGAAAAAGAACCAGTGAACAACAATAGTCGTCTGCGAGCTCTGCCGGTGGAATATCGTGATGGCCTCGTAGTTCTTCGAAGTCGAATCGCAGCCGTCACTGAAGTTAGTGAAGAAATGAAGTCGCCACCGGTCATAGATGGAGATCATCGTATCACTCAGCTGTATATCGATTGGACACACCGCTGCCTACATCACTGTGGAACAGAGCCCACAATCAACGAGGTGCGTCAACATTACTGGGTGATCAGACTCCGACCCTCCGCTAAGAAAATCATCAGTCGCTGCCTCCGGTGCCGCATTCGTAAGGCACAACCTCCGACTCCGCCGACTGGTGATCATCCAAGAACAAGACTCGCACATCATCAAAAGCCATTCACGTTTACTGGTTTGGATTACTTCGGACCGCTTTCCGTCACCGTGGGTCGCCAGCATCAGAAGCGCTACGTGGCCCTATTTACATGCCTCACAACGAGAGCGGTTCACCTGGAGATCGCTGCCAGCCTCAACGCAGACTCTGCTGTCCTGGCACTCCGCAGATTTGCAGCACGCCGTGGTCACCCGACTGAAATTTACAGCGACAACGGGACGAATATGCACGCTGCAGACAGAGAACTCCGTGAGGCACTCCGAGAAGAAGCAAGTCGTCGTGGGATAGTTTGGCGCTTCATCACTCCGTCCGCGCCGTTCATGGGCGGGGCCTGGGAGCGCCTAGTCCGCTGCGTGAAAACCACGCTCTACACCGTCCTGCATGAGAGACACCCGACCGAAGAAATCATGGCCACCCTACTCTGTGAAGTGGAGTACACCGTCAATAGTAGGCCATTGACACACATATCCGTGGATCCCGACGACGACGAAGCTATTACCCCTAATCATTTCCTGCTTGGGGGGTCAGCAAGAGTACCGACTCCGGGTACTTTCGACGAAAAAGACCTAATCAGCAAGAAACACTGGCGGCGCGCACAAATACTAGCAGACATGTTTTGGCGCCGCTGGGTCCGTGAGTACCTACCCGAGCTACAACACCGGCGG
Source organism: Erebia aethiops (assembly GCA_923060345.2). Taxonomy (NCBI): domain Eukaryota; kingdom Metazoa; phylum Arthropoda; class Insecta; order Lepidoptera; family Nymphalidae; genus Erebia; species Erebia aethiops. The sequence continues at coordinate 7,826,043 of OV281083.1, read as the reverse complement.
GAGCCTCATGGTCGTGGCCCTACGTACGAAGTTGGCGATCCAGTCCTCATCGCTGACTCCCAACTTCCTCGCAACACGTGGCCGCGCGGGAGGATAGAAGCCGTCTATCCAGGGAAAGACGGCCAAGTACGCATAGTCGAAGTACGCACGTCCGGTGGAACTTTGAAGAGGCCAACGAAGAAGCTCGTCCCTCTGCCGAAGTAGACGACATCGCCGCTCACCGATTGGGGTGCAGCATCTCTACGAGACCTGATGCTGCACGGCGGGAGAAATGTTCGCGACAATGTGTTTTACCATACATTTTTCGTATAGAGTAACTTGGGTAGATAATATTTTCGTGTTATTTACTTTTGTTTTATATAGCTGCTGATTAGGTAATTATATTCTATAGATAGATTTTAAGATTCCCTACAAAATGATATAAGTTTCATTATAGTAGGTAGACTAGATCCGAAAATATTGTAAATTAAATACCTAAAATTCATAGGAATACGTAGGAATTAGGTATATTTCCGATTATTTTGTAAATAATAAATTAACCTATTGTTTAGTGACATATATCATTAGATAGCATAGAATAAGGGCTTTATAATGATATAAATTGTTTTTATGTAAGAGAAATAGGTTAGAAAATATTTTCGGATAAATATGTAACGCATAATAAAAATAAAATAAATGTCACGTCATCGCGTTGTCATCTGGCGCGGCTCTCTTTAAGGTAATAACATCGTAGTACATAACCGCCTTCGCGCGACGTGGTGGTGTGGTCGCAAGATAGTCGTCAAGCTCAGCTCACAAACGAGGTCGTGACTATTCAAGAAATCAGTGTTTCATTTGTACTCACCCTGGACCAATCTACGGTATCCAACAGCAGATTCGTTGTGGTAGCCTTTTTCAAGGCTAAATTTCCTGTTTAGTGCCCGACGAACTCTGTTAGGTACATCACCAGCTGAATATCCTGCGGTCTTCGAGAAGGTGATCTACGGTCATCGGCAGACAGTAACTCGCTTAAGGGGCCCTTTTCAGGGCCAACTCTTTCCTTTTACGAGCAACCTTTCGAGGTTTGCTTCCCCGGGCGAGAACTGTTCGTGCATCATTCCACGGGTATCGGCTGCTACGGTACGAGAAGACATCAAGCGCCACCCTTGAACAACGCGTGAGCTCTCGTCTTTTTCAAGACGATCTCACATTTCCTGTCAAATCGGTCTAATACCGACCTACGCGTTTGTTCCCCGGGCAAAGGTGCATGTCTAGTACATGCTCTATCGTAACAAAAAAAACATGAAAAAATAATAAATTATACGAAGCCGAAAACCAAAGTAGGTATAGCAAGATAAACTTTGCGAAGTTCCCGGCTTTTTTCATTACATTGATGTCGGGCGCTTCCATTAACTAATTTTATTAAAGTTTTACAAGCCAATAAAATGTCAACTTGATTGGTAGAAAATCGTAAAGATAAGGGAATAATAAAGTTAAATATGGTAAGGTTTAATACAGCGAAGCTTGTGAAAAGGATTATCTTTTGAGATAGAAGCGTACAAAAGATATCAGCGTCCACGTCTTCATCGTCATTTTTATTTGTGAATATTAGGGCGAAAACACACGACGGACAGAAAAATTCTGGTGAACCAAAAGTCCGCGCCCACTCTTTTATATCCAGCTGCACAAAGTACCGTGACAGAACTAAACGTGTTTCCCTTACTAAGCGGGCGTTTAACGTGGACGTTTTGTGCTGTTCTGCCCATTTGTCGTTTTTGTCGTTTCCTTCAGGCGGCCATTTCTCCACAATTTGTAGCAACATGCGATAAAACCACCAAATAATATAATTATTTTGATATAATTTTAAAAAATCTTTTTGGTAACATGAATGGACAGAGTACATATTATACATATGGCATATGCATAATGTATTCACGTAAGAACATAGTCACAAAATACATTATTCCTATTTACTCGATAAAGTTTGTTAAGAAAAAAAAATTATATTTTCGTCCCCTTATCCCTTTTCTATTAAAAAATCAACTTTAAAGCAAACTCAGAAAAAGTCTCTCCACGTACTCCAAAGTTAGGCTAACAACTCCCGAAATTATTTGAGAATCTATACAACAGCGTCATCAAAAGTTATAGCATTGTTAGCGGCCCAGCCGGTGTTAACTGTTCACTGCCCCTAATATGGTCCCTTCGACCTCTGGATTATTATTCGAGGTACATAATTAGTGGTTTCACGAGTACAGGTATTGAGAAAATACAATACCGGTATTCGAGCCGGGAATCAACTGAATAACGTCAAGTTTGCGTGGGACAAAAATTAGGGTAGCCATATTTATGAGGGTAGTTAGGGGTTTTGGTATCGCCAGGTTACTTTGATAGTATGACTCTTAGTGTTCTCTACTCCCTAGCAATAAAACTTGCAAAAGTCGACTTGTTGCAATGGCTTACGCACAGAAAATGCAGTTCAAATTGTATTTGCAAGTTTTATTGATATGCTTGAGGCGACTAACTGGTAATCACATTCCTGGCTGCCAGTTTATCAACTAATCGATCAATATTTAAAAAACCGTAGTGAAGAGTCATTTATAAGGTTAAAACATTTTTAGTACCTAGTAGTTTCCAATTATGCAGTGACACTTGAACTTAAAGCCATCTATGGATAACGGCTAAAACTAATGACCAATTACAATATCTCTATTTTCCTGCAATATTTTTTTGAATTAAAAACAATAAATGACTATTACTACTATTTCAAGTAACTGACTATTTTAGTTTATTGTTAATATGAGTACGAAGAGCTTAATATCACATAGTTAAATTTGTGTGAAATATGTAGTGAAGTTCGGCAATAACTACGCTGAAAGTTCGGTGAACAATAAACTTAGCCGTTAGGATAATCTATCCAGGAAAACCATCCTTTATTGCAGATGCCGACGGGTTATGTCTCTACTGACCGTATGATGTCAAACTGAAAAAAGGAAGTTTTCGTTGAGCAATAGTTATATTAATGCGTTCATGCACAGTGACCTATTGACAATGTCTTTGGCCCAAAAGTGACACATGAAACTTTTATAATTGTAACACCTTTTTGTACCTACTGTATTCACAAATAAATAAATGAAATGAAATGAAAATGAAATGAAACGAATCCGCCAATATGCTATCCGGAACGATGCAATAAAATCCTGGGGTAAGTATAGGATTACTAGATGATGCCCGCGACTTCATCCGCGTGGATTAAGTTTTTTTTAATTCTCGTGGGAACTCCTTAATTTTCCGGGATAAAATATAGCCTATGTCCTTCCCCGGGATACATCCTATCCCTGTACCAAATCTCATCAAAATCGGTTGAACGGACGGGCCGTGAAAGCGTAGCAGACAGACACACACTCGCATTTATAATGTTAGTCTGGATTAGTATGGATTTAACTACTACACGTTGCCGCTACCAAGTTAAATATCAGATAGAGATCACAATCCAGTAAGTAGTAAATTAAAGTAAGTAAATTGTCACCGATGAAAAAGAGTTCCTTAAAAGAAAATTCAAATCTTCGTATTCAAAATTCAAGGCCCATATTGTATGTACAAGTTGAATCCTGCTAAGTTGTTTCGCATGTATACCCTATGAGAAAAGTTTGGGCAGCGATGGATTTATTTGTCAACTTTCCTCTGATAAAACTTTGTTTGACATTTGATTGTGAGGTCATGCTCGTTCTGCGATAAGTTGTTTCAAGGACCACCTCTTTTAACTTCAAATTAATTTCCCTCGGCGATATCGGCATTCAAACCATTTATTCTATGGGATCCTTTGCGTGTGGTGAGTATTTTTTTTTAATCCACTACAAGCTAGCCCTTGACTGCGATCTCACCTGATGGCAAGTGATGATGCAGTCTAAGATGGCAGCGGGCTAACCTGTTAGGGGCATGGCAGTTATATTAAACACATACCCCTTCGGTTTCTACACGGCATCGTACCGGAACGCTAAATCGCTTAGCGGCACGTTTTTGCCAGGAGGATGGTAACTAGCCACGGCTGAAGCCTCCCACCAGGCAATCACATTATGATTATTAACATAAAAATCACAATCATATTATGTTTGTCTCTTTTATTTTAATCTCAAATGAAACACTATATTTTTTATGTTTCGTGTTTTCGTTAGAGTGGCGATCGGAAAAACATTTTAATATAGATTTTGATTTATATGTCTAACGGACCATTAAAAATATAATATATTAACTTAAGACCACCCCGATTGGGTTCCGTGACGACGTATTTATGAGGGACGAACTTTTAAAGGATATAAAGCTAAATACACTCATGCGACTGGTGGCTTCAACACTGAATTTACACCAAAGTAACACACACACACACACAAGTAACAAACACGTCGTATTTTACATGTAAATCGTACCTATTTTTTGTTTAGTCTAAAACAAGCTAAGACAAAATATTAATTTGTAAAACACTTTTGAAAAAAATATTTTGCTCCACTATAACATTCTGATAACACAAATTAGTACGCATCGAACTGAGAACAAGAGCAAACAAAATAGGTCTGAATCAGTTTGATCGATATAATAAGTAAACATATTGTCTTACGTCTGTAGTTAGCTTATGCATCATCGACGTAAGTGGGTTTCTAAGGAACGATATAAAGCTCGGAAGTTGACAAATATCCCACGTTATTCCTGTACTAATTAGACACAAGCGTAGGCGTGTAGTGACAGGCGACATGTTTTCGGAGGATTTTTCAAACTAAATTCCTTGGGTGAATATTTAATAAGTATAGGATTTCAAATTATTTGTTTTGGATGATATTAAAATATTAAAATTAAATGTTAATAAATAATGTAGGGAATAATATAATAGAATTGGTAAAATCTAATTTTGCCAGTAGAATGTAAAATGAAATTTAGAAATAATCCGCTCGCGCATGGAAATAGAGTATAGGTACTAAAATTCTACATCAATGCGCTCGCGGCTAGAATTTCGAAAAATTCTAAATTTCACCTTACTAGGTCCAAGGGTTTAGTCTGTAAGGGGGTACTTAAGTTATGATTCTTGTTTTTATTGTAGGTAGGATATAATATGAAATAGATACTTTACATTATAATATTATAATAATTACGGCTCAGTTTTTCAAGATGCGCTGGATGTGAAGCCTCTTTTAAAAGATTAATTTTACGAATTCCCTAATTTAAGTGTAGTGTCTATCATCGAATGACTGGAACTCAACTTGTATTTTGTTATTTTCATTGTTTATATGTTATACGTATACAGTATTATATTACGTAGATTCTGGTTGCTATTAGCAAACAAATAGTGAGGCAGCTCTTATGCAACACATGTGGTAGCGGAAGCTAGAATTTAGCACTCTGATATTCGATTCACGACAGGTGTTTTCATCTAAGATTGCACATCTCGGGTATTTGAGTATACGATGTGTCTATAAAATTATACTTAGGTATAATTATGAGTTATGATTTTCATTTTTCATGAGTTTTTTTTCAATTTTATTTAATTGTTCAAGACTTCTTAGTTTTTTTATAGTGTAGTACCTAAAGATATTCTTGATATTCAAAATTCAAAATTCTAATTCTAAACCACTGAAGACACTGAAAGATAATCTTCGCAGGAAGCCTGAAACGTGGCGCGAAAGCTACTGCACGGTCACGGATAGTGTAGGTCGTCCAACGCTGCTGCGCCGGCGACGGTATAAAGAACGTCAAACTGCAGGGCCCCTTCATACAATCCTTCGTAATAAAAATTCTAGAAGCCACACTAGACATTTGCCGGCGCTTTCTGTTTATTTCAAGTTTCAACCCTCAGAAAGTCTCTTAGCTTGGAGAATCTATTGCGGAAACGGAAAATAAATACTAACCTAAAGATTTTATTAGCGTGTCAACGTTACTCAACCGACGCAATTCATCACTCACAGCTTCTAGGCTTTATATCTTTCCTAAATAAGGAGATTGCGTCCATTTAAAGGTATATCTACACGTTACTATCTATTACGCAAAAAGTACTATCCAATAACCAATCTAAGCCAATAACATACTGTGTACGTGCTTATTATGGACAAAAACTGTCATCAGTCGACAACTTGGCAATCCTGATATTATACCCAGATGTTTATTATTTTTTCACTAATGTACAATTTATAACATAGAAAATAAGTAGCAAATTTGCGTATACCCTATTCGGCGGATATGACTCTCTCATGCTGTTACTACTCCTATTTCACAGTCAAACGTTGCCTTTATAAGTCTGTGACGACATATTACATATTATGTCTAAGATCCACTCTAACGAGCACTTTCCCTTTAAAGGCACTCTTGATAATTCTAGTGATAAATGAAAGGAATTCAAAAGCTCAGACGGCACGATACTTCAATACATACATGGGTATGAAGGTTCAGGTTTACAAAAGATTTTATTTATAATATCATAACAAATAAACATCATTAGACAAATAAAGTCGTCGTTTGTTATTCATGTCATATTTTAATTAAATGGAACTGTCAAAATAACGATGCCCTTCCATACCTGCTATCATACTATTGTACCTATAGTAACTTCACATATTTTTTTAATAAATATAAAAAGTTATCAATCTTATTAATATTATAAATGCGAAAGTTTGGATGGATGGATGTATGGATGGATGTTTGTACCTCAATCACGCCTCAGCGGCTGAACGGATCTGGATGAAATTTGGCACAGAGATAGATTATAGTCTGGAATGACACATAGGCTAATTTTTATCCCGGAAAATTAAACAGTTCCCGCGGGGACCGAAAAACCTCAATCCACGCGGACGAAGTCGCGGGCATTAGCTAGTAAACTTATATAATTTCCAAAAATTCAATTTTAATTTTAAACATACCTAACTCTGACACTAGTAACTACAATTCCTCTGCTCATCCCTTCGCATGGTGTGACGTAGGCTTAACAAACACTGCGACACTGCATTCCAAAGCAAAATGCCAACGTGTACCTACTTGAACTCGTATGTACTGTCCACTTTTACACGATAACGTCTTTCTGCTATCTCCTTTGAAATTCCGGTGAACAGTAGTAGCAAAGGTGCGAAGGCGTTAAACAGGGTTCGTTAAACTACAAGTCGTTTTATTTTTTACCCAAGTTAAAATACTTGCGTGCGTTTAGAAGATACCGATAAGTATACCACTTTTTGTAACTTTTTCTAAAGAAAAATTGAACTTGATTCAATTTTCCGCTTACGTTTTTTGCCGAATCAAGCACGCTCTTGACCGTCAAAAGCGCTGCTGTAGATATTTTTTGTTGTCAACTTTATTTTTTTCGGATACCCTAATAAAACTTTTTATGATCACAAATGCCGAAGAAATATTATATTTTTCGAACGAAAGTTTTTTTTTATTCAACAAAATATTATGATTTTAGTATTTTTCTTAACAATCGGCTCATTTACTTAATTTATTAAACCTATAATTTGTCAAGCTATTCGAAAAATATTGTAATTTTCTCAAACGAAACCAATTTAATACTCGATAATAAAAAAATATTCATAGAATCAATTACGTTGTAATTTTAAATGTGTAATATTCTGCCTACCTTCTATAAATCAGAATTTACAGGTTTACGGTTTCAAATATCGAATCATTATTGTCAAATAAAATGCAGACTTTAAATAAAATATAATTTTCTATTCATATGATTATGGTGTAATAAATAATACGAATGTAAACAGCGGGTATGAATTTGGAATTTACCTACGTAAATTTATTCACAGGCACTAAGATAACGCATACCTACTAGAAGTGGCTATTTAAGCCGCAAACAGCCGTTTTTTAGATCTCAGTTCATCGATATTTAGTTAATCGGCTTTAATGGAGCTTCTTTTTGTACTATTTCGCTATCTTCGTCATATTATTACTCAATTGTTACATTAAAAGGCAAGGTTACACGAAAGCAGAAAGTTTGTCCTTAACCTAAAATCAATTATTATAAACACACGTCATGTATAAATAATATATATAATATTGTAATATTATCTAATGATAATAATATTACCTATTTTGCATAAACATAGTGTTACTCAAGCCGCGAGACCGCTTTATCACGTTCACTAGAGTTCAGTTTCCATCGGAATAAATCGTTACGAAAAATTTAAACGGTCAGTAACTTTCATTACACGGATCACGACACGATACCTACTCCATCTCAAATTCTCAAACCATCGCAGCAATTAAAATAACAGGGAGCTTATTATCAGGCTATTAAACTTGTTATTAAAGCACGGCCTAGACAATTATCTCGATTCTCAAGTTATAATTGCACGCCGACCTCCTGAATTTATTGCGTAGGCTCGCATTCCCTACGGCGAAATGAATATCGTTGTGATGAGAAAAGCTATGATTAAATGAAATATAATATAGAATTCCAGGTTTCATGAGTCGAGTATATTGAGTGTTATTTTATGAAAATTTTAAACATAAACAAAATATTTAACTTTTTGGGCACAATTTTTTTCGAGATATGCTTTGAGGCGTGAAATCTAATATTTCAACTTGGTATTTATGTGGGTGTAACAAAAACTAATAGCTGATAAAAAAAGAAAAAGACTATTTGAAATCTTTTGAAATCATTATTTTACTATGAATGTATTTAGCTGCTTTCTTGCTACGCTTTGATAGTCTAATTAGTTGAAACTAAATCATTTAATATAACTATGTAGGTATATTAGAAACAGGGTACCTAACAGGGGTAAAAAGCAAGACTGTGCAAAAGTGCTCTGTGACTGTGCTATCTCAATTACCTATTAAAATACATCGTTATATATCCCATTAACTGTGAATAAACATACATAACTCCCGTATCCCATCGTATTATAAATCACAGTAGGTATCTATAGCAGGGATGCTTACAGTGTATCTAACCCTCGTTCGCTTAATTGGTCGTGCCTAAGAGCCTGGATCGAGGTCAAGAGCCTTTACACAGTTCTATAGACTGACCCGCTATTTATTAGCTCTCTTAAACACACTTTATTATGTAATATATATACGAAACTTGACTGAAAACCTAATTAGGTTGATAGCGATTTATCTGCTGACGGCTTTTTATTGAGTTACCCATCACCCAACCTTTCATCTAATTCATAATATTAAAAAAAGTTTGTGAGATTTGAAGTGAATAAATGGGTCTATCTGAACAGTCTTTCATTTAGTAGGATTTAAAAAGATTAGAAAGTTAAGTTCTTTTCACTCATAAGATCACCAAAACTCAAGCGTGTTTATTCACCGCAAAGAAGAGCCCCTTCATCTTGGCTCTTACTTTCCATGGTATATCCGTACCAATTAGTGATCACATTGAGCTGTTTGGTATTGACATCTCTCCCAACTTCAATTTGGGGAATGTATCGAGTCAAAGGCAAAAACAGCTGCCAAAAAACTTGGTATCCTGAATAAAGTGAAGCGGTACTTCACGCCAGAACAGCGCCTCGCTCTTTATCAGGCACAAGTTCGATCTGGCATGGAGTATTGCTCCCACCTTTGGGATGGATCCGCCAAATACCAACTCGATACATTAGACTCGATAGATCGCCGTGCCCGAAGGATAATTGGCGATCAATCACTTACGCAGGCGAATTTGCTCAGTCTACAACACCGACGCAATGTCGCCTGCTTATCGGTTTTTTATCGGATATACCATGGAGAGTGTGCTCAGGAATTTCACAACCTTGTTCCTCTTTCTCCGTTCTACCACAGAACAACGAGAAACCGTCTGCGTTGGCACCTTGACGTCCAATCTGCTCGAACGAAGCGATTTTGCTCGACCTTTCTGATACGAATCGCTAGGGAACGTGTTTCCTGTCACATATAACTTAAGTACCTTCAAGGCATAGGTAAATAGGCATCTTTTAGGCAAGCACGTTTTAACCTAGACCTCATCATTGCTTTGCACTAGCGCAAGCCTATCACGCAATAAAATAAAATAAAAATACAAAAAATAGATATCAAAAGAACTTGATCTCAAATATAGAAAAGCGATACAAAAAAGCTTTTTTTACGCGATTATAATCTTATAGTCTATGTATTGTTGTACATGCAAAACAAACGAGTTAGTAACGTTTCCAGCATATCAGATTGCACTGCACAACCCTAATGAGAGTCCGGTTGATGTTAAGCAGATTATAAGAATTGATCTTGTACATCTAAATTATGCTAATCACATTAAGAGCGAAAAAACGGTTTGACGTGCCGAAGCATACATCGGAGTAAAAACACCCAAGAGGCATGTCGCGTGCGAAACTGAATGTGTGGGTGCGGACATCAAATACGCGCGTACGTCGATGTGCACAGATACGAATTTCGCTTTCGGCGGCGGCGGGCGGTTAACTTTTCGGACGGGCCGCGAGTTTTAATTTGTGATCAATTATGCTTGAGCACTGTTATTTATCGTTGTTTTATTTTATTTGCCTTCTCACAGCGCCGGTGGGTGGTCCGCTCCACGATTAAGTGTCTGCTCAGACGGACAACACCGCAACCCTGCTGACGGATAGATAGATAGATTGATAGATAAACTCTTTATTGCACACACATAAAACAAAAATAATAAACAAAAAGGTTAAAACGTAAAACAAAAGGGTGCAAAGGCGGTCTTATTGCTAAATTAGACGGATGTAATTTTAAATTAGAATGAATGCATTAACTGTGTACTTATACCTTATACGCTTTAACTAAATAGAGATAACATTATGTTGCACTGCTTGCGTGCGAGTACCATGTCTCGTGTTCGCCATAGACGTTGTACGCGGCAGGAAATTGTGGTATGAGTACGTGTAGATCAAACAATGCTCAAAAAAGTAAGTCCCCAACTAAACCACGAATGAGAGTCAGGCCGTTGGTCATAATATTATGGTGGTCCAATCCAGAGATAGCCCATAACATTACACTAGTGGCAACCAAGGACTAAAAGACCCCAAATTAAATGGAACAAGAGCAAGAAGAAGAGTGGAAACTCAACGCGATTTCATACAATATTGTGCCCAGATGAACTTGTAGCGCTATGGTGACCGCCACTGGTATAGTTTGCTTGTGGCACGTCTGAAAGGAACCTTACGGACAAGTTCACCAATACGTTCCACCGATTGTGCCATAGAGCTAACGAACCAATAACGGATCGATTACTTCAAATATTATAGCTGTTACGAAGCGGAATTACAATTTGATTGGCATTATTTTATTTTCCAATCCTATTTGGATACGGTATTATTTAGTCAATTTTTATATTTTATATTTGAAATTCACTTTGATAATAGGTTATTAATAATTTTATTGTAAGGGGAAATTGTATTACACGTATTACCATTTTGGTTTAATAATATCGCTGATAGAAATTATATTTCATTAAATAAATGCGAAGCCCGCCAACCCGCACTGGAGCAGCGTGGTGGGTCTAAGCTCTTATTCCCTCTCTCCTATGAGAGTGGAGGCCTGTGCCCAGCAGTGGGACGTTAAGGTTATATGCGGTAAAAATATAAGTTTATGTAAATAATTTCCGTTTTAATTGACACGTCTAATTATTAAAAGGATGTTTAGCTCATAAAGGAGTTAAAATTTGCTATGATCATAGACATAAGCACATATAATATAATATTTACATATTAATATTTTGAAGTTAGCAGTTAGACCCGGCTATCCCTAAACAAGGTGTAGGTACGCTAGTTGAGTTAACTTGTAATTTATTGCATTTAATTAAGACTTCCTGACCCCAGCCCCGTAGAAATTTCAGAAAATCTTGTATTGGGGTCCTCGTTATATGGAATACGGAGGTATAAGTGTAATCTCATTATAAATCTCTCTCTCTCTCTCTCTGCGTCGTATTCCTCATTACTGAGAGTCGTGACTCGTGACCCCTTTCCATTAATTAAATAATTGCAGGAGTTTGGGATAATAATGCGGTGAGATCCCATGTCCTGCCGCATACGACTCGAGTAAGAGTATTTAAACTCTTATGTTTTTATAACGATTATCATCAGATGTTAGTGATAATAACTGGGTACGACGGCTTAACGTGCTCTCCGAGGCACAGAGGAAACGAAAAAGCCAAATTCGAACCTTCAAATTCGGTCACTCATCCAGTTACCGACTTGGGTCAACGTTGCTTAACTCATTATAGGTAAATATACAAACTAAGGAATGAATATTCGGTGTGAAAATGCAAATACAAAATTGTAATCACGTCCTTTCTAAAATCCTGTTAGTCTTAAATATATTATAAACGCAGGAATTTTGTTATTCCGTGCACATCGCGCGACCCTCGAATGGTTAGCGGTAAATTGTTTCACGTAATGTGATTCTAATTGAGCAGCTAATACATACTGAGCATTGCTTAATTAGCCGTCCCACGTTTAATTGAAAGTATTTCTTGGTATTTGATGTTAAACTTTAAAATTATCCCTTCAAAGCTGGAATTAAAAGCTCTTGTGGGCTCTGTAACCTTGTCTGTAAAAGATGACTAAAATTGTGACGAACTAAAACTGAAGAGTTTTTTTTTATTCACTACAAGTTAGCCCTTGACTGTGATCTCACCTGATGGGAAGTGATGATGTAGTATAAGATTGTTGCGGGCTAACTTGTTAATGGTATGATGGCAGTTAAATTAAGCCCCTATAGTCGGTTTCTACATGGCATCGTAACGGAACGCTTAATCGCTTGGCGGTACGCCTTTGCCGGTAGGGCGGTAAGTAGCCACGGCCGAAACCAGAACCAGACCAGACCAGAAAAAATTCAGAAATTATAAATTTCCAAATTGACCCTGCCGGGGATGACCCAGGACCTCCTATGTTAAGACAACAGCGCTCAACACATGACCCGTTGTCCTAGCCCCTAGGTGAGCGACAAAAGCGATAGATCTGTTAAAAGGAAAACACACTAGGGGCGGGGCAGGACAAAACGTCTGCGAAGGAGAACGACGTTCATCCAGCGTCTCTACTCACTAGTCACTATAGTGTCTGCAATTTCGTATTTATGTGTATAGTATAAAGTAACGCGGCATTTTGGTCCGCCAGTAAAGCTTTGTTAGTAAGAACTAGCGTGTTTTCGCTCTTAAAAACTTGTGTTTTGCAGACCAGCTGAGTATAGGGCAAAGCCCTCATAAAATTACAAGACCTTTAACATGGCAATATAATGGTACATATTTACCTACTATCTACATAATCCATAATTTGCATCGTCTAGAAACCAATATAAAAGCCCGACAGAGCTCTATACATTTTATTAGTTTTTTCTAATCACAAATAACGATAATACAACTAATTTCTTTCGATTATTTTTTAGCAAATCCAAGATACCTAGACAATACTCGCAAAGAAGTATTGCAACTCTTTAGAGGTTTTCATCTGAAACTGCGTCCTCATTAATAAACAGAAATAGTTTCCATATAGAAGTATTACATTAAATCTTTTATAAAATTTATTCATAGCTATCTATGATTAAATTATTCCAGATCTTACTAATTATTTTAATTTAAAATGATAACTTTGATTGAGAGTCGTTGTGTGGGGTACCTATAGTATTCAATCATTTACGGCGTGCAAGATAAGAATCGCTTCAATGGTTTCGATTTTATCGACTACAAGCGATGAGAAGTTGTTTATCTTTAAATTCTATTAAAATGTGGGTCAAGTTATTATTGGATGAATTGGGTTATGAAGAAACACCGAATGAATGCTGAGGTTTTGTATTAATATTTATTTTGGCAACATAAAACTTTCCGTAAGAACGTTATTCAAGGTTGTTAAACAAATATTTAAATAGCAAGGGTTGAAATTAAAATCTTAGAACTTATGAAGTAACTAGATGATGCCCGCGACTTCGTCCGCGTGGATTAAGGTATTTTGATTCCCTCGGGAACTCTTGAATTTTCCGGGATAAACAGTAGCCTATTTCCTTCCCCGGGATACAATCTATCCCCGTACTACATTTCATCAAAATCGGTTGAAAAGATGAAAACATATTAGACAGACAGACATACACACTTTCGCATTTATAATATTACTATATTAGTATGGATAGTGAAAAAATAATAAGTATTTTAATTAAGTATCTCGGGTAGGTAAAGAGTTAATTTATTAAGTTTTGTTAAGTTGAAATGATATTATAAAATTAAAATAGAGTGACCATAGGTAGTCTAGTCTTCTGCAAGGATCTCAATCAATAAAGATCATAATATTATGCCACTTTTGGCCAGGAGCTCCCAGCTTCTAAGTTGAGATCGTATAACCATCTAATGGAAGTTTCTTTAGATGATTTGCTATCCGTTACAAGGTCGCCATTGAAGCACCTTTGGACCCCCTAATCTAATTATTATTAGTTTTTCGTTTCAATTTAAAAGTAAATCTTTGAATACATGTACGTAGATTCAAAGATTTACTTTGTGAGTAGGTAACCTTAATCCCAAGCGCAACCAAGTTTATTTATGCATTATTCTTGAACTATAGTAGGAGCTATTGTGCTTACAACCATAACTTATACTAACCTCTAAACAAAAGGGGCTCTTGTTTACGCACAGTGGTCGCATTCAGAACAATATGTCACAAAAAGTAACTGTGCGGTTAAGACATTTTCTCTACTTTATGATAAAGCTGGCCGAAACAAGCGTCTAAATATTGTTTAACTATTTACAACCACGCTGCTCTTTTGAACAATCCCCTTTTGTTTATGTTCACGAGTTCTATCTCCAAATTTAATATAGTACCTACCTTCTTTTTTATGTTAAACGTTTTGAATTTTACTATTCTGTTATAGAATTTTACAAACTATAGGTATTATATTCTATTCCATAGTTCTTTATTTTATGTGCTCGTCAATATGTGTTTGAATTCCATGTCTGAACTTTAATTTTACGTCGTTTTTAATTGACCGTAGACAGTAGAATAAATCTGGTACTTACTTGTCCACTAACCAAACCGTTCAGTTCGTACTGATTCGTACTGTACAGTTAGTACTGAGTTAGAACTAAATTAATATAGAACAGACGACCTCCCTGACGCAGTGTTGAGCGCTCTTAACGTGGGAGGTCCCGGGTTCGATTCCCGGCAGGGGCAATTTACAAATTTATAATTTCTGGATTTTCTCTAGTCTGGTCTGGTGGGAGGCTTTGGCGGTGGCTATTTACTACCTTACCGGCAAAAACGTACCACCAAGCAATTTAGGTACTTACTTAGCGACTAGAACTAGGGGTATGGGTTTAATATAGCTGCCATATCCCGCTACCAACTTAAAGACTGCATCGTAACGTACCTACCATCAGGTGAGATCGCAGTCAAGAGCTAACTTGTAATGGAATTGAAAAAAAATTAAAACTGGACAAGGTACTTATTAATGTCATTTCTTTTACATACAATACTGTGTCAATCATAGTTTGTAAGCACAATAATACATTGAATAGAAATCGTGTCATATCTAGTATTAAATACAATCGCAAATGTAATTAAACGACTCTACCATTGCATTGAATAGACGTGATTGTCGTAGAACGCATTAAAATTCATTGAAAACTTGTCTAATATGGCATTACGTAGTACATACTTGTACATTCTGGCGCCATTAAAACACTTTTTACATGTCACGACTATGTGCAGCCATAAAATTAATCTACTTATTATTTGTATGGATGGAGCTTGTTGAAGTGAAACTTCTTTAGAATTGTTGTGATTTGAAAATCCGACGAAACAAAACAGTGACGCTAAAAAGAGGCAAACATATTAATAATAGGATTTAGCTTGCGGGAGGATGACATAGAATACAAGCTATTTTTATATACTTTTCTGAAGTTTCACTTCTGCGTGTGTGAATTGCACACATACACTTTTTTAGCTACGAAGTCACACGATGTGAGATTTTGACTGAACATTGGACAATGGACATACCTAATGTAATGACTAATGAGTGGGGTCCTTTCATTTTGTAAAGACGAACAACTGGAACAACTGTAACGATCTGACAAGTGACAACTCCTTAAAAACTCACAAACACTCTGTGTCAGTCGTGACTGGTGAGTCGCGCCTTTTGAAGGCCTTTTGCTTCTCTTTGTCGATGAAAAATCATTGATGAAAGCAAGATGCATATAGCAAAGCAAGCAAAGCATAGCAAATAAGTATTATCTGCAGGTGTCACGCCTGTTAACTCCAGTTAATACTAAAGGCATTTTATATAGTCCCCAAATTGTAATTATCGATTTATTTTGTTGAATGCGAAAGTGTGTCTGTCTGTCTGCTACGCTTTAACGACACATCCTTTCAACCGATTTTGTTGAACTTTGGTGCATGATGTCGCCCTTAGTCACAGGCATCGTAGTTACCTAATAATTTTCAAAGGTTTTCAAAATATCTTTCCGGGCACAATTATAGTAACCTAAAATTTAAAACACGCACCGTGAATAGGAAAATCTTGTCGAGTCGAGATATTATCAGCTGATAGTGAAACGTACAATTCGCATGTTACACTACTTGATTTACAATCCAATTTGACGGGTTTATATTGTGTTCCTAAAATAGACAAGCAAATGTTGGCTCTGTCATCGTAGCCTTGTAGCTAACTATTGAATAAATATTAATATACTGAGACGATCCTAATGGTGTTTTCGTGTAGTGACAAAACATGCGTTAATAATTATGCCTTGTTTCTGTTTTTCATCGAGTATATAAAAATATTTTAAGAAATCGTTAGAATATATTTGATCACAGAATAATATGCTTTATTCACAAGTAGGTAAGGAAACTTTCGACAATCGCGATTCATGATAATATATTATTCATTAGAGTTATAATCTTTAGATAACAATCTTCGTAATACTTCTTAAACATCCTTTCCTTTTGCCTCTAAACTACCTGGTTAGATTTGTCACCTCTAGAAAGAAAATTAATGTAATTGTGAAAGAACATACAACACAGGCTTTAAAAACAGAAATTTCCAAATATGAAATGTGACAAAAAGTTATTTGTTCGCAAATTAAACAAAACAATTCTTAGCACTGGGCAGTATTTAAGACCGTTAAAACTGTGTATTCGCCTTCTGTTTCAAATTTCAATGCTCTCATTAATTTTTTAATGATCCATAGAAAAAAGAAAAGGCAGTATCCAAAGCTATAACCATTTACCAGCTTATATCTTCCCACTAAAATATCACGATAATAGTATATACAGAAATCAAATGCCTGTAAATGTAAATCCGGAGATACGTTGAACACATAAATAGGAACTACGAAATATTACAAATGAGGACAATGTAGATAAAGCGTAAAGCACTAAGAAACCGACGAAATAACATCCACGATAAGTATTATCCGCTTATCATAACAAATTATATCGTGTTTTTTATTTCCTTTTACATTTTACTCCTTGTGTCCTTGCCTCTGAGAACTCCCATCTCATGCCTATCGAGTATACAAATCAGAAATGTGTTACTATAGAGCGGTAGATTAAGAAATTTGAAGCGTATTCAGTTAGCTATAAAGACTGTTATGCTTTGAAGATGAGCAAGTGTATGCAAGATGCCAAGATAAACTTTAAAAGGAACAGCTCTTACAGCGTTGTACTCTATGATTGGTTTTCCGTACAGTAGATAACAAGGTACAAGTTTGTTAGTGTCTCCGTCAATGCAGCTTTATCGAGCGATAGCAATCGGGTTATTTGCGTAACTAATGTAGATGAGCGGACGCAGAGGAAGATTACCCTATGGAATGCGTGTATAACGATTAACAAGTAAATTAACATGCTTAAAGCTCTTTAAGTCTACCAGCTTCATTATTAGCGATATTAATCCACAATAATCGATAGAACGTAGATCCCTTTTGTTATGATACTGGTACCTACTGGCTCGACGATTTAAAAAATCAGGCTTCAAGAGTTAATATTTGATATGATCAGGTTGTATCATGTTGTACCTTCCTACTTAGAGAATTCAATTATTAATGCGTTCCATAATAATCAGTTCACTGGATCCCTCAATCCACTACGATCCACTTTTTGGATCCACCAGTGGATCGAATAGGACTCTGGATTCCAGTAGGATCCACCAATTGCCTGGGTGGATCCTATAACACTTTAACCTCATTAGGATCCACCATCTGGCTCCACCAGTGGATCACTGGGAGTTCACTGAGATCCACCACTGTTCTTAGTGAAGCCATGCTTAATTGCCCATTTTGATCCTCTAAGACCCAGTTTAGTGATAAATAGTTTGATAATAATAATATACTGGCCACTTTTTTTGCAATATAATTATGATCTATTGTCATTTACGTGAATTTAATAGTTTTTACGTAAATCTAATTTTATTAAATTGGTGAAAAATATGAATAAAATAAAATAATTGAGCTAAATAAAACTGTTCAAATAGTTTAAACTACCTTAAAGATGCGTAAACAACCGAAGATATATCAGTCAGACTCGAGACAGATCTCACGCAATGGATTCACCAAATGCTGAAGTCATAATACCTGAAAACAAACAAAATTAAATACAAATAGCTAAATTAAATAGAAATACATCGTTATCTACTATTTCGGCTACTTTTCCATTCAAAATTATCTTGAATGAATTTACAAACATGTCTGCCCTTTAATCTATACCCTAATCGAAATATTTTGTAAATTAATTAAAAGTTTGAAACAAATTAACAGTAAACCCTATAGATATTTTCAGGAAACATTTATCTACCTAAAGTTTGTAGATGCTTATTGCTTAATACTTTAATAGTAGATCAACAATATAATATAATACTTATAATATAATCCATACTAATATTATAAATGCGAAAGTGTTTCTGTCTGTCTGTCTGTCTGTCTGTCTGTCTGCTACGCTTTCCCGGCCCATCTTTTCAACCGATTTTGCTGAAATTTGGTACAGGGGTAGATGGTATCCCGGGGAAGGACATAGGCTACTTTTTATCCCGGAAAATTAAGAGTTCCCCTGGGAATCAAAAATCTTAATCCACGCGGACGGAGTCGCGGGAATCATCTAGTATAATATATAAAACAATGTATCGTGTATGCATAACATTATTTGGTGATAAAATAAAATATTCTCCAAATTTCTCGAGTACGTGGGAGGTTTTCGAAAATTTCAGTGACTGCCTAGTGCTCATCACTTAATTACTTGAGCAATTAAGCCTTACCAAATAATACTATACACTTCGATTATACAAATTATTTGTTTACGTGTCTGTTTGTTACGAGTATAAATTGGCAAGTTAGATTAAGAAACAATTATTATTTTAACTATCTGAGCTACATTTGAACTCTATTTGAAAACATTTTGATCACAATTCACAGCGTTCTCATTATTAAATTTGGTTAGTTGACAGAAGTTTTAACACCACTTTAAAAGTATCTACAGTAAGAACCTATTCCAATAAATATTCAAACCAACATCTTCCTTAGAGAAGCTAAGAAAATTCATGTAACGAATTTACTGAACTTAGATCCCGAAAAGCTGAGGTGGTAATTAATAAAAGTGTTTCTTTTCTTACTGGTAATTGGATAACGTTAGAGCAGATGGATAAGATATACCGGCTTACTTACTTACTTGAGAAACCTAGTCAGGAACATACTTTAGGAGCGTTCCAGTAGGTACAAAGCTGAATAGAACCCCAAATTTATTTCTAAAAAATATAGCATAAAAGACGGCTTCATACTTATTAAAGTAGATAAGCGAGCAACGCTTTAAAATTAAGCATGAAGTTACTTCAATCTCTCAACAATGCTTTAAATTTCACTGCAATAAAGAGTAGGCAGCGATCAAACTATTAAAGTGTCTAATTAGATTGTTAAATTGCTATCAGTAACTAATCTAAATGGCCTAACTGTACACAATAATATACTGTAGGAAGCGCCATGTAAATTGTGCTTGACGATGACAAGACCGCGGGTGTACGTTCTCGTCCAAACTTCATTAAAACGGCCATTGTTCGCTCGTCACACTATTAGTTTTTGCCGGCTCCATTACAAAAAC
Source organism: Erebia aethiops (assembly GCA_923060345.2). Classification (NCBI taxonomy): domain Eukaryota; kingdom Metazoa; phylum Arthropoda; class Insecta; order Lepidoptera; family Nymphalidae; genus Erebia; species Erebia aethiops. Next base: position 7,806,055 of record OV281083.1, on the reverse strand, counting down.
TGTGAAGGATTACAAAGGCCCTCAACATTCGTTAAGCCGAAACGATGAAACTGGCTATCCGATGCATGAATAAAAATAAATGGAATATTGTCACAACAAAATGCGAGTAGGGAAGTAACAACACTGAGCGGCTCTACACCGTATTTTTGTGTACACAAAGTGTTAATTGATACAAATATTGTATCAATTTATTTTTCAGTTCTATAGTTTTTACTTGTGTTTGTGTTATGTTGTTTAATTCGTTTTCCGTTTATCTCTATTAACAATTAACTATAAAATAAACTAAAAACTAAATTCTTAAATCGTGTCTACTAACTGTATGAGTTTGTAACTGTATTTAGCTATTACAACATTTCTAGCCCTAAAAGTTAAAACCGACATGAGAATTAGTTTTACGTAAAGAATATTTTAAACATGCAAAAAAAGTATAACCGTAGACTAAATATTTGTCTATCAAATAGTTTTCATAAATCAATTTAAATAAATGATACCTACTAGTTTTAAATCACAAGACACAAATCACGTACCTACACAATCCCCAAACACATCAAACATCAACTGATCTCAACAGGTACATCATAAATTCAATAAGCATAGAGCGCAAGCAAATAAAAAGTAAAATTGATTCAGAGGATAAAAAATTATCATCCTTATTTTGATCACTAAAATACTTTTTATTCGGAGTAGAACTGCGGGTGTTTTTAACGAGCTTTACCTATTCTCGTTACGACTACGAGGGAGGTTTTATAAAACTAATGAATGCCAAAGACTGGCTTTACCCCCGTTTGCGTATAACCTTTGAAGTCGACAGAAGCCAGATACGAATCATTTTTGGCAAAATATTTTTCGGCAGTGCCAATTTAGACGCCAGTAGGTAGTCGGTAGCAGGTTCGGTGAAATAAATTGAGAAATTCTATCAACACAAACGAATTGATTTTGAAGAACTTCAAAATAAAACTTTAGGTTAAATTAAACTTTTTTATAATTTATTTATACTTACTTCATGTACCTACTAAAGGTACATGAAGTAAGTATAAATAAATTATAACGGTTTCTGCCATGTGATTCTTGGTTCATGACTTGAGACTTGAACGTTTGCCAAAGGAGCACAAATTACTTTGCCAATGTCACGAGGATGAACACGAAGAAGATTGTTCGTAGATCACCTGCAGGCAAAATTCGTCAAGTACGTTTTTTCCAATTCTTGAAAAGGTTTCCTTCCTTCTACCTACAGATATTTTTAGGTAGGTACCTAAGTGAGATCCTTTTCGTTCATTTGAAGCGATAATTTCAAAATTGTTATGATTTTTTATTAGTTGGTTATTAGTTATTACATATTATATTGGTTTCATTTCTGTTTTTTCGACAAAAACAACAGACCACTTTTCACGGACCTATTCGTACCTTCCTGTTTCTACTGCAAATGATACCGTAGATAAGCATCTCCATTTTGTTAACTTAGGCTTAGCAAAGTTGTGATGGGCTAGCCAAGTTTAATAACTTGAGAAGTTTAAAGTCCATTTAACATTTATGAGGTCTACCAGAAAAATAAAGACGGCGAGACTTTTACAAAATCATTTCGTGTTTGTTTTGCAGTTATTTTGCACGTAGAGTTAATAGCTAAGTTGATAAAGGATTTAAAAAAAATGTAGATAATATAAATCTGAATTACTTACCTAAAAAAATATTACAATAAATCTTTGGACATAATATTTACTCCAAAACTACACCTAACTTAATAGCTGTATGCTTAGCGTTAAAATTTTTGTAATCACAAATAACTTGATTCAATATCATCGAATACGCCATTCTTATTATTATGAATCGATAATATTATAATGCTTGAATTTACAAGTCATGAAATTAGTGCATAACGAGCAACACATAAAATTATTCATAATATCGTGCGTGATTAAGCGTGGGCTGTTTTTCCTTACAACTACCAATACTATAGTAGGTATTCACGCTCAAAGCTATTTCTCTTCTAAAACGGGTTTGTATGGGCTGCCATTGCGAGATTATTGTGTTTAATTTGAAACTTTATTTCTTGTTTCATAAAGACTATTTTCGTGAAGTTAAATATTTTTTATGAGCCACGTCAGCTTTACAATCACACCAGTGAAAATATTATAACAAAATTAAGTATGTAAATTTTTTAACAGAGCTGATAATAAAGCAGGGCATAGGTCGGTGAATGTTAACGTAAACAGTAATTTAGTGAACAAGTCTGATTATTGGAACAATCTTGTGTTTGTTAGATAAGCTACAAAAAAATAGTTTTTTTATTTTATTTCAGTTAAATATCTATAGGAAATAGGAATAAACAGAAGGTAATAATAGAACTAGAGTTGCATCATTGTTCTCATGCTGGACCATGTTACTAAAATGACTGATCCTTACGAACGATCTTTGTGTGAAAAAGAAGGCTTATGTGAAGAATAAACACTATTAACAGTATTATTACTATGCGAAGTTGTGATTCTTTAATAATTTTACATTAAATTACATGTTCAATTTAAATGGAACATGTAATTTGATTGCGCAAATCTTTTAGTGTAAGATAACTAAAATAATTGTTCGCTTTAATCTAAAACAAAAACCGACTTCACCTCTATGTACCAACTTACACTAAAAAGTAAAAACATTATCTGGGTACATATATTTTGTTTTTGTTGATTTTCTCAAAAAGCGCTAAATCAATTTCGATAAAATGTATACGGGACCACCTCTGAGGTATTATCTACCAAACACAAAAATAATCATCAAAATTGAATACAAAAAATAATTATAAAAAAACATACAGTCGAATTGAGAACCTCCTCCTTTTTTGAAGTCGGTTAATAATTTTCTTCGATTTTATCTTTTCTATATACGATATTTTTATGACCCAAGGAAATTAAATTATCTCTAGTAAGTTTCAGAAAATGTGCTGTAATAAACACGAAATTCTACGTAAAATTTTCTCCCAAAATACCTTCTCCCTGCAGATAAAATGCCTTTCTAATATTATAAGTGTTATGACAGTATTTCAGATATCAGAGTTGTCCATCAGTTTAATCGCATTGGGCGCAAACGCGTCTGTCAAATTAAAAAAAAAAACAAGGAAGTTTATCATAAAAATCAACTTTAATACAGGCTAAGTTGCGAGAGTTTGCTAGAGCGCTCGTCCCAAGGTTTTTGTTTTGTTTTGCCGTAAATGGTAGCACTGTAGGCATCTCTTGGAATACTGCAGTCGGCGCTTCGTGCAATTTAAAATTTATTAATTTTAATCGTCCCTCTTTCATAGAGCGTTGCATTCATGCCACCTGTTGTTACGGAGCCTCGTACAAGTTTTTAATGTGGGTAGAATATTTTTATAATAAAGTAGCAAGTGCTTGCGGCTCTACCTTTTACTCTTCTAGTCTTACCACTAAAGGTACCACATAGTTTAATAAGATCGGTATTTTCTTGAGCTTGATTAATATATTTTAATATGTTTAAGAAGTTTCAGTTCTTTTGGCGTTTAAAGATTTGTACTGTATACGACTTAATCTCTTTAGTTAAAAAAAAAAGAAATTGGCAGTCATTGGGACTGCCGATAGAAGTGAAAACGATTTTTTTTAATTATATTAATTAAAATAATTAAAATATAAACCTTAACACTAAGGCATTAAAGTTTAATTTCGAATGTAGTATATTTATATTTTCGCGAGCATGTCGGTCACGGTCACGCGAATCCACATTTTTACCCCCTACCAAAAAGTGCTCAACGCACCTACAGAAATGTTACACTTCAATGCAAATTACCAAAAAGTGCTTACAGAAACTTTCCTAAATGTATCCTACCAATTACCTACCACTGTTATCATTTATTGGTGGATCGGTCAATAAAGCCGCATTCAACGTGATATTTTGCAAGGATATAGTTAAAGACTTTGAGCTGGGGAGTATGACATATTCTTTGTTTTATTTAAAAAAATTATAAAGTCCCCACGGGGATTCAAAATCCATGCGAATGAAGGCCAGCTGAAAGTAAAATTTTAGAACTTTGCAATACAATAACTATAAATGTAAAACGAAAAGGTGACTGACTGACCGATTGGTTGATCTATCAAGTATCAACGCACAGCTCAAACTGCTGGACGAATCGAGCTGAAAATTTCATGCAAATAGCTATTATGTAGGCATCCGCTAAGAAAGGATTTTTTTAGACCCATAAACCCATTAAGCCTAAAATAATTTATTTACGGAAATTTTGAAAAGCACAAAGACCTGTATATCAAATCAAAAAAAAGTCACGTGCCGTTGTATAAATATTTCAGCAGATACGCAATATAGAGTGGAAGCAGTACGCATAACATCTTACGAACTAAAAGTCACGTATATCGTCAAAAATTTGGCAGCGTATCATTCTTAAAACATCAACAACGGAATCCCCAAAACATTCAGCTTTTTTGTGAAACAAATACGTACAGACTATGGGTACATAGCTAGTAGATCTATATGAAATGTAGTATTAATTCTGACTGACTTGTCTGTCAACAAAAAAGACAACAGCAGACAAAATATAAACAGCTGACGATTCTAACGCTGAAGACAAAAGGGAGGATATTAAAAATTGATAATCAGCTTATACGTGGCGAAATAGTGGGTAGATATTTTTATATTATAGATATAAAAAAACATACTTATATTACTATGTGTCTGTTTGTTAGTTGTTTCTTGACACTTGACACCTCAACTAGTAGCTGAACCGATATATAGTTTGCGAAGACAAACTCAGGATTCTGTCTATCCAGGGCATGTAAAGGTTTTCCACGGAATGTATCACACCCTTAATTGAATTGAATTTAACTTTGAACTTAATGCGGACAAAAGTATATTTGTCAATTAAAAAAATAACTTGTCCCAACATTTACATAACTAATTCGTTTACAACGTTACACCCACCTGTGTAAAATATTTAATTTTTTTTTCAGTTAAAATTCCGTCGACATGGATGGAATTACGAGTTAAAGCTAGAACAAGCCGTTTCAAAATGGCTGATCACGTGACAGGTTGAAGTGGCACAGTCGTTCTACTGTTTTTATCCGGTGTTTTTTTCGAGTGCCGGTGAAGAGCCAACCCACACTTAGCCGGCGTTAACCTGTAATCTAAATTCATTTCTCGATACGACCCACCGGCCGAATCTCTTTTTATTACGGCTCCGAGGCCCATTTGCAGGTTTTTTTTATTTCTAACAAATTAGCTATTATTATTGTGACGGCCGGATCCATTATCCAACGAGGCTTTTACATCATACAAATATTGTCTGTCTGCCTACACTCGTTTCTTTAACCAATTTTCATAAATAAGAGGAGTAGTAAGTTTATGTACAGTGAAGCGTCTTCACTTCAGTTTTTGACTTTACGGTTTGGCATAGAATATCGGTGAGGCATAAACGTAATACCTAACCTACGGCATAGAATAAAATTAATAATTAGTATTAATAATGCGTAATAATATATAATTATTAGATAGGTATATAGTATGCATACTAATATAAGGCTAGTACTGCGAATTTCTAGTCAGAAAAACCCAATACTTAGTTTTGGCCCGGGACTCGAACCCGGGACCTCGTCGGCCGCAGTCGAACATTTCAACCACTAGATCAACGAGGCAGTCCTAGACCAACGAGGCAGTCATCTTTTGACATTTTTTACCGATTTTCATAACATTAAGTGTAGGTTACGTCTCGAGGAAGGAAATAGGAAGGCTACTTTACTACTTTATACCGGAAAAATAAAGGAGTTCCCCCGGGCATTAAAAAAAAAATTCCACGAGGACGAAGTCGCGGGTATCATCTAGTTGACGATAAAATAATAACACAATAGCAAGGACCTTTACTCAAAGGTCCTTGCACAATAGTGATTATAAAAGTAGCTGTACCTATACGATTTTGAAAAATTCACTGGTAGATTTACTCGACTCTTTAAAAGCACTCGTAAATTATTCATGAATAAAAAAAATATTAGATTTGAAAAAGAAAAAATCAAGAAATCTTTTGAAGAAAAGATCAGTTTTTTAAAATCGATATTTTATAGAAACGTAATCGCGACGATCAAGAAGAAATTATTTTATTCCGCCTCCCAGACTAGTGATTGCCTTTATTACTGCTCGGTAAAGGTTTAATAAATATGACTCCGCTTTCTGTCGCTGAATAGACGATACCAACGTATGAATTATTTAAATTGTGTTTGTCCGTAAATATTCCTTCCATATCGAAAATCCTCGTAAAAAACGGACTTCGATCAATATCAAGCACTTATAATATTAAAAGAAACTCATGATTATAACAAAGGTAAATCCTTAGACTATAATATTATTTCCATTCACCAAAAATGTACTTAAAAATGCAGTATCTTGAAGACGGTATCCATAACAAAAGTAAAAAATTGCCAGCGCAAAAAATAAACAACATAACCGTTGTAACTTTTTCATACACAATATTACCTTTTTTGCTCCTTTCATATTTAATGAGGTCGTGTAATGGCAATACTGAACACACGGTGTGAGGCGATGTGATGCGTGGCGACAGTCATTACGCTCCATTATGAAACGATTTCTTCGTGAGAGCAAAACTCTAGGTACCGTTCCTAACGAAATGTACTGTCATAATTTATATAAACATCCAAAACACGACAATTTGGTACGGCCTTTTGATCTTGATTTCTCGGAGCGATTACAGAAATTGTGCTGCCGGAAAATTTAACTGGAGGCTATGTTGATAATTATCTGCCGTGTTATTGTCTAAAATGCTGTGTTCGTCGTTTAGTTCACTGTCAAAATATGCTTGACAGAGACAAAATTAACACAGTTACCCAAACCTACTGCTACCTTTTATCATAATATTAAGCATATTAAAATATTAATAAATGAAATTTATTATTCCTTTTAGTTTTTTATTATTAACTAGCTGATGCCCGCAACTTCATCGGCGTGGATTGAGGTTTTGTTGCTTTCCGCGGGAACTGTTTAATTTTCCGGGATAAAAAGTAGCCTATGTGTTATTCCAGACTTCCATATATATCACAGCTCTGTGCCAATTTTGAATTTCATCCAGATCCGTTCAGCCTTTGCGGCGAGATTGAGTAACAAACATTCATCCATCCATTCAAATTTCGCGTTTATAATATTAGTATAGATAATAGTTTAAAATCACAAAAGACTTCCAAACTCATAACGAATTTGTAAAAAAGCTCGTAAATTTCGAGTAAAAATTCGCATAGCAATCACAAGAGAGTTAGGCAATTTGGAACATGACATAATTATTAGTACTGGCGTTCAAAAAAGATGACAATGTGAATAGCTTAATATACCTACTTGTGATATAATTTTAGCACATTACATTTTTTTCGCTTCATTGTAAACTCATTTGGTGATAATTAAAAAAAACTGGCTGAGTTGTTGTGGGCTCGGGCGCGTTTGCAATCCTCGTAGCTTTAGTTTTAAGATACCGCAACTGATTATCACCATCATGTTTTATAACTAATTGGACGTCACTAAGTGTAGAGTGTACTTGATTTGAATAAATAAATTTCACTTTGACTTTGACTTTAACTTTCAAATCAAATTAATGTTTGACTCCTTTGAAATTAATAAAGATATACCAGATATCTGCAGTATTTATGAAGCTGTACTTACTATCAAAGACATAAACGAAATGATTGATCCAGAAAATACCTTTTAGAAAGTGTCTCTATTTGAGTGGAAACCATGTCCATGTACCATCTTATCTTACTAATATTATAAATGCGAAAGTTTGGATGTATGGATGTCGGTATGGATGTATGGATGTATGGATGGATGTTTGTTACTCAATCACGCCCCAACGGCTGAACGGATCTGGATGAAATTTGGCATAGAGATAGATTATAGTCTGGAATAACACATAGGCTATTTTTTATCCCGGAAAATTAAAGAGTTCCCGCGGGAACCACAAAACCTCGATCCACGCGTACGAAGTCGCGGGCGTCAGCTAGTGATATTATAATATCGGAAAGTAAGCGCGGATAATGTATAAAGATTAAATCATTTAACTGGGTACAGTAACTATTAGTAGCGAACCAAATTTCCGAATAGCGGTCCACAAGATACCCTTATTAGGTTTCGATAGACTGCACGACGCAAGAATTTCCAAACAAACACAGCCTGACCATAACAATCGAATTACTTGTTGCAACAGCGTGTGTTGTTCCCGATTGCGGATCTCGTTTCACAAACTGCAAAGCAGTTGTGTTATACCTACATACAAGCTCTTGTACCTATACTGTTGCGGTTGTTTATTGAGTATAAGTTCACCAACTAGAGGTCAATATTACCACAGAGGAGAGGAGGAGGAGGCCACAATATTACCATCAATATTAATTACTCATCTTGCAAGATTTGACCTAAACATACATACATAAATACATTGCAAGTTAAATAAAAGTTTGTAATAATAATAATAGTCGACGCAAAACTGTTTTTGCGATAAAAAATGACGGTGCCATCTATTAACATTATTGTGAAGTTACGAGTATGTTAAAAATACTGATGTTCATTAAAAAAGAAATAGTTTCGTTTCTTTATAATATTTGTCTAATTTAAGTATTTGTTGTTCAATTTCAGGATATAACTGAAATTATACATTATATAACTTTATAATTTTTTTATTTTTTCCTTAAATTGTTGACATGCATCAGGTGACAACCCTAGCAGAATAGGTATACATTTTCGACGTTCTTAGGAAGCTTCCCCTATGTTCGGATATATTATATACCGTGTGATATTACACAATTTCATCGATCTACTCCGCAGTTTGAATATTAAAAACTCGCTGATACCCGCGACTTCGTCCGCGTGGCTAAATTATTTTGATTCCCGGAAGGGAACTCCTTAATTTTCCGGGATAAAAAGTAGCCTATGTCTTCAATGCCAAAAATCACGTAGATCTGTTGCTCAGTTACGGCGTGATTGAAGGACAAACCAACAAACAAGCATTTATTATGTTAGTACGATATATTAGTATGATTTACAACTGAAAGTCAAACACTGAGTGCATAATTATAGTAAATATTTTAGCATTATGGATGCCGAATGTCGATGGACTAAAAATTACCGTGAATACAATTTTGATAACTGTTGTCGAGATATATCCCACGAAATTACATAATGTGAATTCAATTTGTTAAGTAGGTACCTAATATACATGCGTGATACACGCAATCCCAAAACCGTTTGCTACAGCTAGCCGTGAGAAAAACAGCGATACCTAATATTCGTTAGTTACGAAACAGTATTCTAAAGGCAGGGCAGTTAAAATTTCCGCTACGTTTATAAAAATAAACTGGCCGTACCTGTAAAGTACACTATGAAATTAATTCAAGAACAGATAATATTATTTAGGTACCACCAACCCTACTAATTACACACAAAAAACTTACGTTTTATAGGAATTATCGTTATTAGTTCAGTTATTAGTCAATTGCAGGGAAATAGCTAACAAAATCAAAAACTTCATAGATGTAACAAATTGGGTAAGTAATTAAGTAGGATACATAGTAACGTCACATTCTAAACGACAGGCAGTAACCTACATCAGTTAGTACAATATAAACATTATAAATCGCGATCGCTTTATTTCTTTATATTACGCATTTATAAGCACTATAAAAAAGAACTGGTAAACGCTAATTTGAATGGTTGCTTAAATTAAGCTCGTGCGGTAAAAAACAAAGAGAACGGCGAACCAATCAGAATCGGCAGCTAGTGATGGGGCGGAGTCGCTCTTGTAAGCAGGAATAAAACACCATACATTTTGCGATGGAACGAAAAATAATTAACGCATTCAATTTTAAGTAGTAAATTCCCTTTTGTTTGGGCAAGCCTTTGACGATACATTCCGGTCTTGCGGACCCCTTTACGCGCTCCCGATTGCGTGTCGACGCAATTGTGTTTCGTCAGTAGTGTGTACTGTACTACCTACTGTGTACAAGCAAAATGGTAATGCCATGCCTACCCAAGGCTTTGAAATACTGTGCACACATCGATTTACTGCACAGTATGATCCAGCTATTTAACCAAAACTAGCTTATGGTGCTACTCAATTAATCAAATTAGCAGGCGGCAAGTTTAATAAGGAGCGACTTTAACTTCGCAACTGACCTTTGCAAGCGGTTTATCGTTAATTATTAATTTCAGTTAACGTTAACAGGAGTTAGATATATCAACCGGGATAAACGACTTGGTAAAGTCGGTCGTCCATCCTTTGCCAGCTAGCGTAGCGACACGTAATTATTTGCCCTAAAAAGATTTTTTTATCCACTACAAGTTAACTGCGATCTCACCTGATGGTAAGTGATGATGCAGCTTAAGATGGTAGCAGGCTAACCTGTTAGGGACATGGCAGTTATATTAAACCCATACCCCTATTCGGTTTCTACACGGCATCGTACCGGAACGCTAAATTGCTTGGCGGCACGTCTTTGCCGGTAGGGTGGTAACTAGCCACGGCCGAAGCCTGCCACCAGGCCAGACCAGGGAAAATTCAGAAATTATAAATTCCCAAAATTGACCCTGCCGGGGATCGAACCCGGGACTTTTAAGACAACAGCGCTCAACACTGCGCCACGGAGCACGTCTCACGGAGGATCTATGTACCTATCTTTTGTATACCTATATTTTTTGAAGTTAAACTTCTTCACGCACGCTTGACTTGGGGAGTAGGTAAGCCGGTGAATGCGTGACGAGAGCGTTACGAAAAGTGTGATCGGGCGAGGTGAACGGAAGATGAGAGAGGGATATAAGTTAGTGAAGATAGAAAGAGAGAGAGAGAGTTACGTTTCATATATTACTGTAGGGGCAAGAGAGAGAGGTGCGAGCACACATTTTCTTTCACTCTTTCTCTCATAGGCAGTTACGAGCTAAAGAAGTTTTACTTCAGTTGTGTGGTCTAAAGCACACTCGTTTTTTTACTTAGTAAAAATTAATATTACGAACGGTCATCGACAGTAATGTACCTACTTGTGGGTGGGTAATTTTGTATAGAATGCATTAGCGTTAGTTAAAGCGTAGGAGTACCTAGATTAGATGCTAAACTAGTTAGATTAGTATCTAGTTTAATCCCCTCCTCTGCATAAATGTATTTTATCAAATTAATAATATTGTAAGTGAGATTGGAAGGGAAATCATTCTAAAACAAAAAATGTCCTTGGAAACACTGAGGAATTTATAAACGGCATAGAAACGCAAATATTATACGCAGTTCAAATTATAAAGTAATTTTATCATTCGGTTTAAATCAGCCATCCATAAAATATCCTTAAACTAGAAGAGAAATGAATGTCATATTCACTACATATTAGCTTGTGAGGTCGATTATAATTTCTGAGTTTCCGGATCCAAAAGCATTTTGAGAATTTCCAACGCAAATTAGTTCTGCCTACCATGGATACAAGTCACGTAACCATCTAGCTAATTAATAAACTAATCTATGATTTATGATTCTTTTACTATGATTACCTTAAATTAACACAAGTTGAGTTGATGAATTCATAATTTTTCTTATTTTCATTTACAGGCTTCTGATATTATGCTGTCGAGGGAAAGCTGGAGCTAATCTGTTTCTTTGTTTTGCACCTGCACGCCCTCATAGAGCAAGACCAAATATCGAAGAATAATGAAATAAATAATATTAATTGTAAGTAATTATAAATAATAATAAGATAAAGGAAAAAAAGTGTGTGTGAGCAATTCACACACGGCACAAGTGATACCTCTGAAAAGTAGCCTACGAGAGAATGAGATAAATAACTTGATAAAATATAAGATGATAACTTGTATTCTATCTCATTCTCTAGCAGGCTTAATCTTATTATGAATATGTTTGTCTCTTTTTGGTGTCGCTTTTTCGTTTCATCGAATTTTCAAATCACTTAACGATTCTAAAGAAGTTTCACTTAAAAAATGGCAACATTTAAATAAATATAACGCGCAATAGGCCTAAATATTTTAGAAACATACTCTTTGCACATAATGCCTTTTGAAAGTGGTAAGACGTGGAAGTGTTTGAAGGCTTTCATGCACTGTGTAACGCGCTAAGGAAAGCCATCACTCTATACAATGGGTTTATCCAGATATTTAAGCACTAATCAAGTATTCTTAAACTAGCACTGATGACGGTGCCTGAATAAGATCCAAATCCTCAATCTTGTCAATATTGTCTTCCGTCTACGTAGCATCGGTAATAAGGCATACGATATAAACAGAGATTAAACACTTATCATAATCATCACAGATTAAAATGCAAATTGCCCCATGATTCATCAGCTGTTTGTTACAATAATGGCTACTCGCCTTGTAATTACCACACCCATGCACTTTAAATTAATTTCCTAGTGCAGTGAACCGACGGACACTGTCATTATGTTCTGATATTGCTAGCTGTTTATTATATTTTGTAGACAATGATGACAGCCGCCCAAATAAAGCTGGGTGCACACCGTGAAAATTGGGTTCATTCTAAAACAATTTTTCATTGGTAGGTTCACAGTAAATTAGATGATGCCCGCGACTTCGTCCGCGTGGATTATGGCTTTTTAATTCCCGCGGGAACTCATTAATTTTCCGGGATAAAAAGTAGTTTATGTCCTTCCCCGAGATGTAACCTACCACTGTACCGAATTTCATCCAAACCGATAGGACAGATTGGACGTGAAAGCGTAGCAGACAGACACACTTTCGCATTTATAATAGTACTAGCTAATGCCCGCGACTTCGTACGTGTGGATCGAGGTTTTGTGGTTCCCGCGGGAACTCTTTAATTTTCCGGGATAAAAAGTAGCCTATGTGTTATTCCAGACTATAATCTATCTCTGTGCCAAATTTCATCCAGATCTGTTCAGCCGTTAGGGCGTGATTGAGTAACAAACATCCATCCATACATCCATTCATCCATACCGACATCCATCATCCAAACTTTCGCATTTATAATATTAGTAAGATAAGAAGTAAGAAGTAAGATAAGATATATATATATATATATATATTATATATATATATTATAAGTAAGAGTAAGAAGTAAGAAGTATGAAATTAGAATGGATATCATATTTATTTTGGTTCGTATAGCAATTAACAAGTTTTAGCTAGTGGTGACTGGCGAAGACTTACTAATAACACAGATGTAACACAATAGAATGCCTAGCATAGCAAGGAATGCTGGCTGGATCACACCAAGAAAAAATAGTATATCAACCAGAAAAATATACTAAAAACTCAATATCAAATGTGTAATGGTATGAGTTATAATCCCTGCAGAACATATCATGTAAGGAATAATAATTCAGGAAAATTAAATTATATTACAGCGGAATAATATTATTATCAGACAGAGCCTATCAGCGCTATATAATAGAAGTAATACCCTCCAGAAGGAGCCTTTTAAAATGAAACTTCTTGATACATTTTTACCCGAAATTATAGTCTGCGGTGGGTCGCCATAAAACACGCGTCATTAATTCAAAGATTATGTTTTATAATAATTTAAGAAAGTATAAAATAACATTACCTAATAGCAATTTATGATCGAGGGTTTCAAAGACTCAAGGCACTAATATTAAATTAGATACTAATAGGGTTACCATATTACATACCAATTTTATTATTCTCAATTCAGGACATAAAGAAGTAGTTATTGAACCAAGCTATAGTAAAAGTTGTATTTAACTACAAGATAGCGTTTGACTGTGAACTCATCTGATGGTAAGTGATGATGCTATCTAAGATAGGAGCGGACTAACTGTTAGGGCAGGGCTTTATTTGCTAAGACTGTAACCGTTAGTTTGTTTATTTTTTACCTGTATATTTAAGTTACTGAATCTTTGTATTTGAACAAAATTACCTGAGCAAAATCCTTAAAACTACCTATCTGTATAACGAAATACGATATTTTTTCGTCCCAATGAGACAAATAGTTGTTGCTGGATTTTTATAAAAACCTTAACCATATACTAACGAGCATAATGTTTAAGCCTCAAGTTTTTTATCTAAACCGAAGTCGATTCTCGAAAATCAGCCTAAGTAAAAAGTTTAAGTGGTTCGTGTTGTCCCGTTTGTAGGGTTCAGCGTAAACACCACCTGTCCTAAGAAAACAGGCTGCTTGACAACTCTGAATTGAAAATTGAAATTGATATTATAATATAGCATCGCTCGGATATTATCAGATCCCTTAAAATACAAATGAAATCAAAATAAACCTTCTGGGCTATAAATTCGAATGAAAAACAGATACCTCCGTTCATAAGTATTTCCATTACATTTCGAATTAAATTATTTCAGTTTTAAGTGATATTCTATACTTAACAAGCTGTTTCGATTTTTATGCTGTGTTAAATTTCGAGGTCTATAACCGTAAACTTTATTACTTCATTTGACTTAAACGATTGGGTATGTAAATATTAATTTTCACAGTTTTATATTACATATGGTAATATAAAAATGTTAATATTTTAATTATAATGGCAATCAAAGAGGCATTGGAAGCAACAGTAAGTATTAATGTTGTAAGTGGTATTTTATGGCATGGCATTTTATTTTCTCTCTCTCTCTCTCTCTCTCTGCATCGTATTCGTCATTTCTAAGGGTCGTGACCCCTTACCATTAATCACTTAATGGCAGGAGTTTTCTTGGGATGATAATGCGGTGGGTTCACAGGTCCTTGCGCATACGACTCCACTATTTCAACTCTTAGGTTACTAACGAGTATTATCAGATGTTTCTAAACTTACTTAAATACATATCAAAAATTCGCGGAACCGGTTTAGTTTAACGCAAAATATGTCATGCCTCGTTCAATGAGTTCCATCGAATATGGGCCTTGAAAGTAGTTTCGATACTGAAATATATCGCTACTGGATGGCATAAACAGTCGCGTTAGAAGACTGGATTAAAAGATGCATATCTCAAATTTCGGCACTGGCAGGTAAGTGAACCGTGGCCGAGTGGTCAAGGCGCTCAGGGCGCGATTCCCAGAGAGACGCAGGTTCATATCCTGCCGGTTCGGCGAATATTTGCTCGTATGTATTTAAGTAAGTTTAGAAACTTTCTTCGTCTGTGAAGCACTGTAATAAAAATTATAAAATTATCAGATGTAGTGATAATAAGCGGAACCAACGGCATAATACAGTGCTCTTCGAGGCAAAAAGGAAAAATTTTGACTTCCGAATTCGGTCACCCATCCTGTTACCGGACTTGGGTCAACATTGCTTAACAATCGCAATCGCCGGCATTTGTCAAAGTGATAATGATAATCATTTCTGTTACAAAATGCCTCGAATAAGAATAATAATCAGTATGTTACATTAGTAAGTATATAAGTCATATTCGTAAAGAATACATAATATATACCATCGCAACAAGATTGAAGGTAGTAGAAAGAACTATAATTAAAAAAGTAGCCGTTACAACAAGCTATACTCAAAATAGTTTTTGTTAACACGAAAGCTCAGGTAAAACTGCCTTTTGATAATGACAGTATTCAACTCTTTGGCTTCGTTAATGCACTCCAATGTAGCGTCGAGACTGAATGCTTTTTAATGGGCTGACTGCATATTAAATAAATTATAACTTGCATGCCTCTCCATAAATAGTTTGTGGGCTTATGTAGGCGGTTGACACTTGAAAAGATAATTAATTTACTTGGATATGTACAAAAAGTTTTGCTTTCCCTTCCCTCATTAATCTTACTCGGCGAATGTTGAATGCTGAATAAATATTACATTTCTTTTGTATAGAAACACGGCTTGTATTTGGAGTGGTGAAAATAGACCAAAATATATTAGTGTAAGTCAAGTATCTTTTCATAATTACGTCATAGAAGAGATATTACAAAAAATATATTATGTTATTTCTTAAATTTACAATAAATTTAATGTGGAGGTTAGAAACTAGAAGCCTAGCTATGTAACAGAAAGTAAGCTAGCCTTAATTTATTTAAGTACCTCTTAAATCAAGACAATCAACTTAAAATATTATTGCAAGCCAACTTATCACAAGTGGAAGGAGGTGCACCACGATTATGTACTATTTACCAAAAAATTATTATTCAGATTTATTAACAGAATCATCAAGCAGCTACAGATAAAATCTGGGAAAACTAAGGATCTCTATCGGTATTAAGTATAGGTATACTGGATCTACTACAGCAATCACAATTTAATTATTTAGTAACACAATTGTTAAACGAATAATAAATAAGCCAATTTTTTAAATAACAGTTATTTGCAGTATAGGAAAGCCCAATTTGACGTGAAAATTTAACGAAATAATCGTATAGTTCGACTGAATTAAATTACTTCCTGTTACGTGATTTCATTATAAAAGTCCGAATGAGTATTCTGTTCAATTTTCAGATGATATTACAGCTATGATCATATTATTTTATATTCAAAGTAAATTTATAACTTTTCAATTAGCTTTTAATAATTAAATAGTTGTTAAATTAAGCGTAAAGTGTATTATCATATTATTTTATAGTGTTATATATCTATGTTTAATATTTCATGGCGTGAGTGTGTCTGCCTGTCTTAGTTTATTATAAAAAAAGTTAATTATATTATTTTTAGTTAATAATTGTTTTAATTGATTACGTAATATAATTAGCCGAGTTTCTTATCATGTGAATGTGAAACACTATCATGTGAATGTAACGAAAATTCACGAAAGCATTTAAAGTAGGAAACCCACTGAGTATAAATAGAGAATTTTGACTTTAATTATGACGTAATTATTGCCTATATAGGATATTTTACCTATTTGTAAACAGGAACCTACCAACGGAAATGACTCATGAAACTTAATAAGTTGCTAGGAAAAAAGGTTTGACTAATCCAAACAATGCATTGTAACGTAACACTTATAATGTGGCCATACAATATAATTTCGGACGAGTAATATACAATTCTATCTTAAATATTAATATGTATACGTTACTGCCCATTTTTCTTTTTACAGAGCATTGTTGTAATGTTAACGCATCATTCTCATGTCAAAATTTTAAAAGGTTTGAAACTATAATAATCATGCTAAGAGCTGATCATCAAAATCGAGATCAAGTATCTGTTAAGTGTTAAGTATGAGAAAGACTTTAATTAGGTAAGTAAGTAGACCGTAAATTATATTATAAAGTATTTGAATCTTTTAAAATTAAATTTATATTTTTTTATCTCAAGTATTTATAAATATAAATACTTAAATAATTAATTCATGAGTAGGTTTAATAGGAATTTAAAAAATGGCAATTGGTTTCATTCTTATTACAGCTGTAGTTTTTTTTATTAATTTATTGAGTAATTGGTCCTCAACTGAGATCTCATTGGTAAGTGAAGATGCTGTATAAGATAAAAGTTTATCTTAAGACCACAGCATTCACCAGTCACCACTGCGCGAGGAAGGTTATCTATTACGCAGAAAACCCACCTTTTATCGCACCCTTCGTCAAAATTCCCGTCGAGCTCTTGGACCATAACTGTATGTTAATATTATAATATTATAAACCGTATAGCTGACGAAACACGTGTTGTCGGTGTGGCCATTGTTAAAAAATATGTTGATATTATACAAAACCGGCATGTCGAATCGATTAACTGATAGCATCTAGAATATATTAAACCAAGTGTCTATCTATATACCTCAAATTGAATCGAGTATCAAAGGTAATAATCATAACTTGACTAACGAGTTAGCAACTATCGAATTGGTACTTAATCTTACTAATATTATATTTGTGAAAGTTTGGATGGATTTATGGATGTATGGATGGATGGATGGATGGATGGTTGTATAGATGTTTGTTAGTCAATCACGCGCCAACGGCTGAACAGATCTGGCTGAAATTTGGCACAGAGATAGATTATAGTCTGGAATAGCACATAGGCTTTTTATCCCGGATAATAAAAGAGTTCCCGCGGGAACCAAAAAACTTCAAACCACGCAGATAAAGTGGCGGGCATTCGCTAGTACGAAAATATTTCAGGTTTTTTTATCCATTAGAATTTAGCCCGTGACTGCGATCTCACCTGATGTAAGTGATGATGCAGTCTAAGATGGTAGTGGGCTAACCTGTTAGGGGCATGGCATGTTATATTAAACCCTTACTCCTATTCGGTTTCTACACGGCATCGTACCGGAACGCTAAATCTCTTTACCGGTAGGGTGGTAATTAGCCACGGCCGAAGCCTCTCACCAGGCCAGATCAGGGAAAATTCAGAAATTAAAAATTCTTAAATTGACCATGCCGGTGATCGAACCCGGGATCTCTGCACGTTAAGACAGCAGCGTTCAACACTGCACCACGGAGGTCTTTACATAACTGACAACGATATAGATGATAATTTATATCATCTATATCGTTGTCAGTTATGTAAAGACCATTAATTAGTAGAATGGAAGGAATCACATATAAAATTGTAGTTTTCCTACATTTCTATGGTTTTAAACATGCTCGGACTGCGTAAAAAAGCGGTAGTTATTACTTGAAAATCTTGTGTTCCTAATGACGAGAATGCTGAATGCTGAAATACTTATAATGTTTCTTTTGTATATGAAACACGGATTCATAATTACGTCACGGAAGAGATATTACGAAATAGCTATTTATGCAACTGTATCGTAATGAGGGTCATTTTAATTCGAGTGCTGTTTTTTGATACGAGGCTTGCCGAGTATCAAAATAGGATAGTACGAGAATTAAAATGACTAATTACGTACAGTTGCATACAAGATTTTATCTACGACAAGGACGTCTTTGTATTTTTTTACTTTGTAAATTAATAAAAAAGTCAAATCAATCAAATTGGCAGTAAGAGTGGCAGTACCAACCATAGAGTGGGTTGGGTACATAGAGTATAGAGTAGGTGGAGATGAAATATATAATATGTACATATTCAATGACGGGTGCCACCATCCGCCATGATGTAGGTATGGCTCCTCTACATACTAAGAACTGTGTGGTTGGGAAAGTGCCAGAACCCAGAGCCGCTAAGCTATAGGTATCCTATTTATGAAGATAACCATATCGATACAGCTAAGACTCATAACGATACAGCTCCCATACAACGAACTGTATCGTTATGAGAAGCAAACACGAAAGAGGGTTCAATTCGATATAGTTGTCAAATTCGAAATTGGAACTTTTCGATGCTGGAGTAGATAAAATATATTATATTATTAGTACATAAATTTATAGAAACTCTTGCAGCGGAAACTCGTAGGAAATCAGAAATTTTACGCGGACGGAGTCGCGGGCGACCACTAGAATAGATAATAATAAAAGGTAACCTTTAAATATAGCACAGATTTAAATACTGGTCATGGTGTGAAAGATCCAAAGTTTGATAATATTAAATCTACTGTTTAAACGTTAAACTCAGCTCTATTCTATTTCGTTACGGATTTCGACCGAGAAGTTTCATTTTATGTAAAATTTCAAACTTCACAAAGTCCATTCTTGTTGCGTTAAGAAACGTTTAAATAGTACAATCGTGGCGGCGAAGTTTTAAACAATGTACCTATATTTTAAATACAAATATCCCTTTTAATGTATCGTATCTTAAATACGAAATGTATTCGTATTGCGAGATTCACACACTCATACCACTTGCTCAAAAAAGTGACATTCTATGCCACAAAAAGCGAACATAACAATAGTCATTTTTAATCTGTTCAAAACAGGGAAAGAAAATTGTACTGAATTTCATTCATCCTCTAGGGGGAGAATGTGATTTAAATTTGGAATACTTATCTGTGTTTACCCCATTGAGTTTGTATATAAAGCATTATACATCTTTTTGAAAAAGGAATACGCATTTATTAAGCAGTTATGATTATTAAATAAAATTACGAAAACCGACGAGGCCGTATGAGCTTGATGCCTTTGCTTTTCCGACAAAAAAATATTAGTCTAGGAATTTGCCGCGTTTTTGTTTTCTTCAAATACATAAACGTTAAGTTTATTTTTATTTATTTTTATAATTAAGTTAATGTTCTAAAAATCTTTTAATTGTCATTATTTTTAATAAATGCTTATCTCATATTATTATTGTGTTAATTTTTTCGCAAATGGTACGAAAAGTAGAGTATTTTCCTCGGTGATAAAGCTGTCTTAGTCTTGGGTGAACTTAAATCGTCACCCGCGACAGAAGACACTGCTTTATCCCCTTGGTTAATAATCTACTATATATATTTCTAGGCAGGCGCGTTCCAACCTAGACCTCATCATTGCTTTGCAAATAAAAATAAAATATTATTATGTATACGTCGTAGCCGGATTGTAGGATCCGTCATATAGTAACGCGGCTAGCCGTTTTGTAAAACGGTAGATTTTACGATTTGGCAGTGACACAAAAAAAACAGTAATTTAATAAATAATGTATAATAATTATCAATAGCAGTATTTTGTGTTACATAATGGTTTTTTTTAAACCGACAGACATTTTTAAAGTTTAATTGATTAAAAGCTTTTTATACCTATACCTAGGTAGGTAGGTTTCTATATACCTAGGTCCCGAGTCTATTTCATAAGGTCAAGTTAGTTACAAGTTCTAGACTTTAAAAATACAATGCTTCATAATAATATCTACAAAATATACCTAGCAGGTAAATTTCGAAACGATCCAAGTCCAAGTTTGTAGTTTATGTTTTAATAAACGAAATCTGCTCCAATATCTGCGCGTACAGAAAGATAAACAACATTGTTTATGTCTGAAAGCAAGAAACTTTAGTTTTCGGCAACCTTTAGACGAATTTCGAAGCGACGTCCAAGTTGGTAGTTCATTTAATAAGCTGCGACGCCCGCTACATTCAACTAACTCGCTCTTTGAGCCACGTTTTTGGGGTACAAAGTTTAACAAAAACCGAAACCGACTTGTTGGAAAGTTAGATCAGTCTGTACATTGCACTAAGCTACCACTTTTAACTAAATTGAAGTTGGTGGGCAAAGAGTGCAGTGCGAACGTGACGCGCCTGTCTAACTCCTAGTTTGTGTCCGCATTACGCGAGTGGATTCTCTGTTGTTTTCTAAGCAGCCTGCTTCGCTGTGTCACTTGCTGTTTGATGTGGTAACGAAATACTGAGAGCAGTATTTTGTGAACTACACGTCATCTATACTAGACATAGAGAGGGCACCATGATTCATTATTTATCAGCTTTCTCTATCATAGCGAGATATTTTTATGTAAGTAAGATCCACGTCCGACTCATGTTCAACACCATAATTTAATATTAGTTTAGTGCATTCATATTATGTTTGTCATGGCATTTCTATTGGAATATGTTTATTTCTTTAATCTTTGCTTTCATCAGGATAAGAACACAACACAACGGTATCAATCTTCTTACTAATATTATAAATGCGAAAGTTTGGATGGATGTATGGATATATGGATGTATGGATGTTTGTTACTCAATCACGCCCCAACGGCTGAATGGATCTGGCTGAAATTTTGCACAGAAGTAGATTATAGTCTGGAATAGCACATATGCATATAAAATTAGAGATTTGGAATTATTTTACTTAAATTATTATTTCGATGGCAGCAAAGTAAAAGAAGACATCTACAAAATCGCAATTTTACAGGAGAGCGCATTTAGTAAAAATTAGTAGCCATTTTGAGATTTATGGACCGATTAGCATGAAATTTTCTATTACGCATTAAAATAATCTTCTTTATTGGTTGTATGACAGGTTGAATCGATATATCGTTGTTTTAATGAAATAATGTAGATGTCTTTATTTACTCTGAAAAAACTTCGACGTAGAAGAAGACGTCTGCCTGATATCCGTTTATGCGTTGTGATAAAGCGCCTTTCCATCTAAAATATCTAATAAACTAAGATAATACTCTCCAGTCATACTTTTAAGGATATTTAAAGAAAATCTAAGCATCATACAAACAATAATCCCTATTTTTTTTTTGCCAAATTTTGTAGATGTCTTTATTTAGCTACTTTGCATTTAACACACTTTGCACATTATTAAATGAGTTATCTACCACTAAACTCTATCATTAAACTAATTTATTAAGGTTCCGAACCACGCAATATATTATATATTTTTAAATAAAAATGCTTTATATTACTATGTTTTATTTATTCACAAAAGGTCTTTCTTAAAGAAAACTATGAAATGTATATTAGTCAATCACTAAATTTTAATCAAGTGACGGATGACTTTGTCTACGTTTCAAATCATTTGTCGATACTCCGAAGTAAAGGCGGACAAATTCAAATGTCCGTTTCTACTGCGATGTTTTTTTTAAATCGAGTGTAGATGACTTCATTTATGTTGGAGGTTGATACTTCTTACTGGCTGTTATTCGTAATCTGTCACATAGTGACTTGTGGTGTTTTTGATTGTCATGATTCAAAAATATAATAAAAATGTCTAGTGAAAAACGGTGTTTATAATACTCTATTAAGATATCAGGCCTAGGCACTGCGGGCACTCTGCTAGGCTCTTTCCATCAGGTTATGGGCCCAGAGCCCAGATAATTGCTGATATCGTAAATTGTAAAATTGGGAAATACGCACTTTCGATGATGACGGATGACCAGAGTTCGTCAGGTTCCATTTTTGGAATAAGGAAGCTTGGAGGTGCAGATGGCTTCGAGGTTTGGAAGTTCCAAGTCCAAAACTACCTGGAATGTAAAAACTGGTGGGTGGCTGTAGAAGCCAAGGAAGTCACTGCAGAACTCAAAGATGCTGATCGACAGGCGCGTACTACCATGTGTCTACTGTTGGAGCCTTCATGTTTTTCGAATGTCTACAATTCGAAGACCGCGCATGAGGTATGGCACAAGCTGTGTGGTGCATACGAAGATAAAGGCTGGGGTAGACGTATATCACTGCAGCGTCAATTATGGTCATGTAAGTTGGAAAACTTTCCGAGTATGGAGAAATATATCTCAAAGGTACTATCCATAACACAACAATTGGCTGCAATAGACGCGAAAGTCTCAGACGACTGGATCATTTCTATTTTGCTTGCCGGATTAACATCAGACTACAACCCGATGATAATGGCAGTGGATAATAGTGGAAAGGATATTAGCTTAGAGCAGATTAAAACTAAACTGCTGCAGGAGGCTAATAGACAAGCTGAAACAACTGGAGCTGGAGCTGGAGAGCAAGCCCTTGCCTCTAAACAGGAAAAGGCACCCAAAAACAATGCTCGTAAACCAGTGCGCAAGTGCTTCAAATGCCACAAAGAAGGACACAAGGCAGCTGAGTGTAAGAAGCTGAATGCCGGTATCGTTGGTGTGTGCATGAGTACGACGGATACCAAGGTCAAAAGCGATTGGTATGTAGATAGTGGATGCTCGACCCATATGACTTACGATGCGGAAAAGTTATGTAACTATCAGAAAGTTAAGGGTAACTTGACAATTAAAGTGGCCAATGGAGATGAAATACCAGTTGAAGGTAGAGGAAATGCTATGCCAAAAGTTAGCGAAAGTACAGATTTCACATTGAAAAATGTTCTACATGTTCCTCGTTTATCTTTGAACTTGATATCAGTGAGCGATCTTGTTAAGAATGATTTCGCGGTTAATTTTGACAAAGGAGGTTGCACTATCAGGAATAAAACCAAACAAATAGTTGCGACGTGCAATGAAGTTGACGGAATTTTCAAGTTGAATGAAAACGTAAACTATGTCAACGCTACATTGTCAAATGAACCTCTGTCAAACTTATGGCATAGAAGATTGGCGCATTTAGGACAAAATAACATGCTGATATTGAGAGATTTGGTAACTGGTATAAAATTCGACAGTAAACAAAGCATTGAGCCATGCATTCCATGCATAAAAGGTAAGACATGTAAAAGCCCGTTCAAAAACAAAGGCACACGAGCAGAACAGATTCTTGAGTTAGTACACACGGATATCTGCGGTCCAATGGAAGAGCCATCGTTTGTTGGTTCTGTATACATGTTGCTGTTTATCGACGATTACACGCGCAAGACGCACGTTTATTTCTTAAGAAATAAGAGTCAGACTTTCGACAAATTTCGTGAGTATAAGGCGAAAGTAGAAAAAGAGACTGGTAAGTTGATAAAATGCCTCAGATCTGACAATGGTACTGAATTTTGTAACCATGCCTTCGACAGATTGTTCAAGTCAGCTGGTATAAAGCACCAAAGGACGGTTTCGTTTACACCCGAGCAAAATGGCGTAGCTGAGAGGGCGAACAGATCGATCATTGAAAAAGCAAGGACGTTGCTTTGTGAGGCGAATCTAAGCAAGAAGTTTTGGGCTGAGGCAGTACATACCGTGGTATATTTAAAGAATCGAAGCCCTACAAAGGCGGTCACGAATAAAGTACCTGAAGAACTTTGGTCTGGTAAGAAAGTAAACTTGAGTCATTTAAAAGTTTTCGGATGTTTGGCGTTTGCATTGAAACCGAAGCAGAAAAGGCAAAAGCTTGACATGAAGACTGAAGGTTTGATTTTTGTTGGCTACTGTGAGCTTACGAAAGGTTACCGACTGATGAATCTACAGACTGGCAAGATAACTATTGCTAGAGATGTTAAGTTCTTGGAAAACGTGTTTCCTGGTGATGGTACGAATGTGACGAAGAACGCAGTTGTTCCTTTGTCCATAGAGGAGGAACGAACTGAACCTGCGATATTGGATGTAGCTCCTGATGTTCACTCGAACAGTGAAGATGATTTTCAGGATGCAAATACAGAAAGTAACGAAACTGCTACGAATTTAGAAATGAGTACTGAGCCGAGTGCTGAGACGAGTATCGAGCCAAGATACAACCTGCGTGCACGAAAGCCGGTCGACTATTCAAGTACGTGCATCAACGCTCTCGCGGCAATTAACGGCGATCCGACGACTGTAGAGCAGGCGCTAGCTAGGCCTGATCGTGAGCTATGGCAGAAGGCCATGGACGATGAGCTGCAATCGTTGAAGGAGAACCAGACGTGGACGCTAGTCGACTTACCACGTGACAAGAAGCCGATACAATGCAAATGGGTCTTTAAGATTAAGCGAGATAGCGATGGTAAGGTCTCAAAGTATAAAGCTAGGCTGGTAGCGAAGGGATTTACTCAGGTACGTGGTGTAGACTATAACGAAACTTATTCTCCGGTGGTTAGGAGCTCGACTTTGCGACTTTTATTCTCATTAGCTGTAGAATATGATTGGGACATAGATCAGTGGGACGTAACGACTGCTTTCCTCTATGGTAAACTAAAGGAAAATATTTATATGATGCAACCTGTAGGTGCTGTCGCCAATGGTCAGGAGACAAAGGTCTGTAAGTTAAATAGGTCGTTATATGGTCTAAAGCAAGCGTCGAATGCTTGGTTTCATGAACTTGACCGAGAGATGCTTAGCTTAGGTTTCAAGCAATCGAAGATAGAGCCCTGCTTATACCAAAAGTTGTTAGGGGATAAAGATAGGATAGTTGTAGTTATTTATGTTGATGATATTTTCATTTTTTGTAGTTCTTTACACAAAAATGAAAAGGAAAAGTTGAAGACAGGGTTATTAAAAAAGTTCAAGGTCAAGGATCTAGGTCGAGCTAGACATGTTTTAGGCATGAGACTTAGGAGGGATGAAAACACCATTTACCTTGATCAGGAACAGTATGTTATTAACGTGTTGAAGGAATTTGAAATGACGGATTGTAAACCAGTCATTACCCCCATGGAAGCTGGTCTTAGACTGGAAAAGGCTTCTGATGCCGGTTGTAGGTTGCCATATCAGAATCTGGTAGGATGTCTGAACTATTTAGCCCAAAATAGTAGGCCAGATATCGCGCATGCCGTTAGCGTTCTATCACAGTTTAATTCGTGTTACGATGAAATTCATTTTAAGTGTGCTAAACGGGTGCTAAGATATTTAAAAGGGACGTCTGATTTTGTGCTTACTTTTCGAAAGTCAGGTAGATTAAATCTTATTGGCTACGTGGATGCAGATTGGGGTGGGTCATATGATAGGAAATCCTTTACGGGTCTAATGTTTATGTTAGGCGATAGTTTAATAACGTGGGAGAGTCGCAAGCAAAGGTGTGTTGCTCTGTCTTCTACCGAGGCAGAATACATAGGTTTTAGCCAAGCTTCAAAGGAAGCGATTTATTTGAGGAGTTTGTTAAAGAGTTTAGTAAATGATAGTTGCGACAAACCTGTAGTCATTTATAATGACAATCAGTCTGCACATCATATTGCGAGAAACAAGATGAATCATAATAGGACGAAACATATAGATATTAGGTATCACTTTGTTCGCGAAGCGATATTCAATGAGGCGGTAGAGGTACAGTATGTGCCTTCACAAGAAAAAGTGAAAGTGGTATAACTTAAGTTTTTGATATGTTGTATTTGTATTGTACAAATATGTTTAGGTTTTTATAATGGTGTAATCTCTGTTTTGTTTATTTTTCATGGTTTTATGTAAGGTGTAGATATGGGAACAGTCGAGTACAATGTATTTGTGTACACTCGTGTACAAAGGTGCATACACACTTGTGCATGTTTTGGTACTTGTGACCTGGTGTGATTTAAGTGTGGATGTACACTTGTTAGTCTTAAGGGTGCGTACACATGTGGCAGATTAAGGGTGCGTGTTGGAGGTTGATACTTCTTACTGGCTGTTATTCGTAATCTGTCACATAGTGACTTGTGGTGTTTTTGATTGTCATGATTCAAAAATATAATAAAAATGTCTAGTGAAAAACGGTGTTTATAATACTCTATTAAGATATCAGGCCTAGGCACTGCGGGCACTCTGCTAGGCTCTTTCCATCAATTTACGTGCCAGATTTTCTTCATTATTTTGAATTTTAAAATAATTTTAATGCAAACTTGTAGATAGGGTTAATATGAGCTCATTTTTGTAAAAAAAACATTTTTGCAAAAATGTAGATGTCCGTATCTACTTTGCTGCCATCGATTTATACTATTTATACATTTATTATATTATAGTAAATCCAATACAGCCAACTCCTTGCCAGTCTTTGTTAAAGCTGAAACTCTCTCTTCCTATCTAAGTTTCCTTTATTTTCGAAACCGTCTATAAAAATCCGACGCTCATGTTTGCAGTTTATTTATTATATAGCACGTCCGTTGCATTCACTGCAAGCACTTTCACATCTATAAAGGTTCTCAAAAAGTGAAATGGATTCGATGCAGGCTATATGTGCCTAGAAACTAGGTACTACTAGGTACCTACTGCAGCAGTATAGTCTGTACCTAAGCTTATACACTTTTAGGTGAATTGAACTTTCTAGGCAGAGTGCACACTGTAGGTAGGTGCACACAGACTAGTACCTCGATCATTTTCATCATAGTCTTTAATGAATGTATTCTGAGGTGCAATCATGTAAGGACCGCCGATGTAATCGTTAAAGCTCGGCTTCAAAGTAAAATAAACCATAACAGTCTTGGATTAGAGCTCAATTTCGTGTATCCATTCTTATACGTTTAGGTATGTACGATACCCTAAACGTATAAGAATGGATACACGAAATACTTACTTCTTACTTTATCTTACTATCTTACTAATATTATAAATGCGAAAGTTTGGATGTATGGATGTATGGATGTATGGATGGATGTTTGTTACTCAATCAGGCCCCAACGGCTGAACGGATCTGGATGAAATTTGGCACAGAGATAGATTATAGTCTGGAATAACACACAGGCTACTTTTTATCCCGGAAATTTAAAGAGTTCCCGCGGGAACCACAAAACCTCGATCCACGCGTACGAAGTCGCGGGCGTCAGCTGGTATATCTATATATATAAAAATGAAACCCGTTTTCCTTGGTCACGGCATCACGCGTGAATGGCTGGACCGATTTCACTAATTCTTTTTTTGTTGTATTTGTTATTATTAGGAGAAGGTTCTTACGGAAAAAAATATTAAGAAAATCTCTCAGAAATATTGAAAAATATACATTTAATTTTGCATACTAAGGCGGTACGAAGTTCGCCGGGTCAGCTAGTATATATATAAAAATGAAACCCGTTTTCCTTGGTCACGGCATCACGCGTGAATGGCTGGACCGATTTTACTAATTCTTTTTTTGTTGTATTTGTTATTATTAGGAGAAGGTTCTTACGGAAAAAAATATTAAGAAAATCTCTCAGAAATATTGAAAAATATACATTTAATTTTGCATACTAAGGCGGTACGAAGTTCGCCGGGTCAGCTAGTAATATTATAAATGCGAAAGTTTGGATGTATGGATGTCGGTGTGGATGTATGGATGGATGTTTGTTACTCAATCACGCCCCAACGGCTGAACGGATCTGGATGAAATTTGGTACAGAGATAGATTATAGTCTGGAATAACACATAGGCTACTTTTTATCCCGGAAAATTAAAGAGTTCCCGCGGGAACCACAAAACCTCGATCCACGCGTACGAAGTCGCGGGCGTCAGCTAGTTTGATATACGATACTTTGCACCTCTGGTTCTTAACACAGTGTGTTCTGATTATGTTAAGCATTTATTTATTTGCAATGAGATTTTGAGTGCAAGATTATGGTTCTGAAAAAGTAAATTCAGAATTGAAAAAAGTTAGTCTGGGAACGATTCACTAAACATACACTTTAAAGTTTAAACTAAATTGAACTAGCTGGACAAAGAAGGAATGAACTTGACACATCAAGCTATCAATTAGTTCGTATGCGCATTACGAGAGTTTGAGGTATAGTTTGGCTGTTTTATAATAATTAAGTAAAGATATAAATGGCGCGTATTTATTTTTTTGTAAGGACCCCAGGGTCTCCACGGCAAACGGAACAAATATGTAACTCTCTATGAGAGAGGCATACTTCCGCCGCTTGCCGGTTTCAGCCTTTTCTGCTGCGGCTCCCGGCCTTGATGCTGTCTCCCTGATATGACACGGGGCCAATGTGTCTACGCATGTTGCGTCCCACATTAGCGCCCGTCCCCGTTCCCAGGGAACCAGCGTCAATCCATCAGGTCTCTTGCCATCATCCCGACTAATTCCTGCCGGCTCAATGAGCGCAGGAATATCTATGGTGGCAAGAGCCCTTTTGATCGTATCATAAGGATGTAAGGACTTGAAACAACATACGGCAGGTTAAAAAAGTGAAATTCAGAATTTAAAATGAGTTAGTCTTCGCTAAGCTTACACTCTAAACTAAATTGAACTTGCTGGACAAAGAGTGCATTGGACGTGACACATCAGTCCATCACCTAGTTAGTGTCCGCGTTACGTGAGTGGATTTGTGCAGGTTCTTTGTACGTGTTTCGGGAAAAGAGCTGTAAATGTTCATTCGGTATATCATGTTGACTATTGTCAAATTTGACTCATTCTAATTACATATTGTTCTACAACTTTAATCATTTTAAACATTGATGTAGAATTTTAATAAAAGAACTATCTGACCTACCTACAACTTTGCTGTTTGAGCGCATGTACTCGTAGGTTTGAAAACTTTAAAATAAATAAAACTTTATTTCAAGTAACATTGACTCATATTTGTTACTAATCCAAACTTATTACCTACTAGATGATGTTTTGGTTCCCGCGGAAATCCCTTAATTTTCCGGGATAAAAAGAAGCCTATGTCACTCTCCAGGTCCTCAACTATATCCATGCCAAAAATCACGTCCAACCGTTGCTCCGTTGCGGCGTGATTGAAGGACAAACCAACAAACAAACACACTTTCGCATTTATAATATTAGTATGTAGTATGATGTTAGTTCTAAGTTGATATCTCAGTCAATCGCTATTCGCTACTATCAGTAAATATCAGTATCTTAGTTGGTGAAACAGTAGTCATGGAGTACGAACTACGATCCTCATGGATGGAAAAAGATCATATAATGTTAAATTATTAGTCAAGAAATTAGGTGAATTTTGCAATCAGTTTGGTTGCCAAATAAATAAAACTATTTTTCCTTTTGCAAATCTGCGTTCCTGGTTTAACAGGTGTAAAAAGTATTAACCATGTTAAATAAACGCTGAATTAGCTTTCAGACTTTAATATTAATTATTATGTACCTAGATAGATAGAAACACAAACATAATGAAGTTTTATCGCAGTTAGTCTGGGCTCTTAAATGTTTGGCATGCCAAGTATGTATTAGTCATTGATTTCGTCATGTCTGCGGTTGGCATAAGTACCAAAGGAATGGCTTGAGGCCAATCCTTTAGATATTTTCTTTGAATTCGTGATCGAAGTGCGATAGCGGCACTCGCGATCGATAGGTATAAACTGCAACTTGTTTTTATACGTTCTTGTAATAAAATGACGCATTCCTAAACTGGAAGGACTTTTAAACTTTTATGAAATAACCAACACTTTTATCCACCAGTAAGTCTGTTTACTTCTTCTATTATTCAGTTGGATTATGAACTACTTACTAACACGCCACACGCCTAGAATTTTCCTTCTATGTTACGTTTCCCACTTCAACACCTCAGTTTTATCAGATCATAAAACATTTGGTAAATATTTTCAAGCAAACATGCAATTTCCTCAGCTTTGTTGCAGGGCATGTACATTTTTAACCGGCTTCCAAAAAAGGAGGAGGTTCGCAATTCAGCGCGTTTGTTTTTTTTAAATGTATGTCAGTGCATAACTCCGTTGTTTCTGAACCGATTTGAACAAATTTTTCATTACTTACGGCCAGCGTAATGTATGCCCGCAATACTTTTCCCACTGCTTTTAGGCATAGAACCTATAAAAGTTTTTGCTTAAAAGCGGGAGTTTTAAGCTAAGAAAGCACATCGTATAACATTTTAATATTCCAGAGAGAACAACAAGAGAGTACCTACTACTTACCTACTTTATTATATCTATATCCATACTTCCATACGAATATTATAAAGGCGAAAATGTACGTGTATCTGTCCGTCTGTCTGTCTGTTACACTTTCACGGCCTGTCTTTTTATCCGGTTTATAAAGATTAGCGATGGGTTGCATCCCAAGAAAGGACCTGAAATTATTCAGGAAAAATTAACTTCGTCAATCAAACAACCCTACCTCACGCAGACAAAGTCACGGGATCATTTAAAACTCTATAACAATAGGTATGTAAGGTTTTTAGTTACTTGTAGCTATGTTGTATTTAGGTACCTACTTATTATTCCTAGCTTCTTAATTAGCTCACGAGATCATATCATTTCCAAGACAAACGGCCCTAGATTACAGAGTAGGTACTAGTATGCCACAGAGAATTTCTAGCAAATTATTATGATGTTGCGACTTTCATGTTTGTTTATCAAAGTCAAATAAATATTGGATAAATTCAGGAGTTACTTTGCGGAAGTTCATGATTTAGCAAGAAAAGATAACAATTATTACAGCTCCGAGGAATCGGAACCTGAAGAAACGACGGCTGTACGCCATCCCCGATCGTCGCACCATATCCAGCTCGCTCCCAGCACTAGTTTAGAGCTTGACACGTGTAATTTTGCGATAGCAGTATTGTTTTGCACTTTAAACAACTCTAGGTCATTACTTTAACATTCCATAGGATTCCTCAGAGCTCGCGCGCGGACTATAGTTGTCATGCAATAAAAACTAGTGCACGCGGTGTTTTAAGCATGTTACATGTGTAAGAGAGCGCAATAAGTGCCGCTACAGGAGTTATAACGGTGAAGTACGTACTCCAATCTACACCGTTTACGGTGTTAACTTTAAAAATTGTTTCAACCTAAATGACAAGACTTGAAGTTTTAACATTTGCATACATTTTAAAATGTCGATCATAGAGCTAGGTCGTCTTTTGAAGGCATTAATGTAGAATTTTAGACTACCTACCTATGTTGGAGGTAAAATAAATTCTTTAGAAGTTTACGAAATACCAAAATTGCATAAAAAGCTGCAAAGACTGCTTTGCTTTTTTTTTTTTGCAAAGACCATCAATTAGTGCCACCAAGCGATACCGGAACCAGATGTTCCGATTTGACACTTAATAGAAACCACTACAGCCCATTAACGTTCCACTGCTGGGCACAGGCCTCTACTCTCATAGGAGAGAGGGAATTAGAGCTTAGACCCACCACGCTGCTCCAGTGCGGGTTGGCAGGCTAAAAAGAAACCGATCAGTGGTAACTTGGTAAGTTTTAAGTAAAAACTACCATCCCTATTCTTAGCCAATTTGCTTCCATTTTAGCCTGTTATTTTGCTGCACGACTAGCTAAGTTCCAATACCTAGTAAAATTTAGAAAAAGATCACCCTAATTAGTTAATTAGTCGAGACTCTTACTTCATCAACGTAATAAGGTAATGTTACAGGATAAGACGCAGCAGGCCCGGTACTACATAACGACGCATTTAGGCTGTGGAGGCAACAGGTGGCTCGTCTCGGTATAGAATATTAAAGAAAATACACGCCTGTGATGAACCGTCTAAAATTTCAGCACCGACTCGGCCGTCCTTTGTTTTTCGTGTTGCATCGAATGTCAAGAATTTCTTTTTACATAGATTTTATGTTATAGTGACATAACATATAAGTTTTATCACTTATGTTATAGTTTATACACTTATGTTATAGTTTCTTGTAGAATGTAGAGAGATGGAGTTTCATTCTGCAAATCGATATTATTTTCTATTAAAATTCTATCCACACAATATTATCCATATCCATACTTCCATACTAATCCATACTATACATACTAATATTATAAATGCGAAAGTGTGTCTGTCTGCTACGATTTCACGGCCCAACCGTTCAACCGATTTTTATAAAATTTTGTAAGTACAGGCATAGGTTGTATCCCGGGGAAGGACATAGACTACTTTTTATCATGGAAAATCAAGTTCCCGCGGGAATCAAAAAACTTAATCCACGCGGACGAAGTCGCGGGCATCATCTAGTATGAAATAAAAGTATTCGATAGTTTTATTATTTCTACCTAGTAGGTATAATTATTATCATAAGGAACCAAAACACCAACAATAATAAACATAGCAAAACATAATACTGCTTCACAAACTCGTCCCATACTGAGTTAAAAAGTCTAGTTTCTGTACGCTGCCTTATATATGATGCCTTTGTAATTATGCTTTTAAACTAATTGACAGCAGGCGATAGATTCATTCGAAGTGACACTGCAGTTATATAAAAGGCTTCTACTGAGCCTAAATGAAATTGGCTTTCGAAGCTATTTTAAAAACTGATCAAAAGTTTTTCAATTGAAATCGAGTCGCGTCGAACCCTTTGGGGATGAAAATGTTACGTTTTATACTAGTAGATGAATTTGTATTGGCATTCAAAATGGGTCTACAATAAATTATTATTAGTACTTACTTATAAAAATACACGCGTAATAAGGATTCACTCCACGCATCCTGCACTGTTGATCCTCAGGTTTATACAACTTAGTTACCTGCCTTGCCATTACACGTCACTTCGCTGTTGTCATTGACTTACTGTAGTGCGTTGATAAGCCACCTTACCTTTGTCCACTTTTTTTTTATTAGTTTTAAGACGATATTTTGTGCAAAAGTAATAAAAATAGATAAAATAAGCAGATTCCTATTTCTTTGGTGCGTTGTATCCAAGCTTTTAACATTAAAGGCCTCATAAGAAACAGCGTATACCTAAACGCTTACTAATAACCTACGCACGTTAGGTAACCAGTTTTTTTTGTCTAAGTTGCCAATTTGATATGCCGTTCACTCGAAGGTGATTCGATACACAATCTTTACACAGAACACTGAAGTTCGATCTCAACGAGGAAACCTGTAGTTATTGTTAATCATAATTTATTGAATACCGCGTAAAATTAAAGGTATTCTTTATTTAGAGTAAAGTAGGTAGATTTTACTGCAAACTAATAATACGCTACCGAATGCTATTCACGGCTACTGTGGATATGTCAGCGTCAGCAACAAAATGACAGACTGTGCGGCGTCTGCGGTCGACACCAGTTTACTAATTGACAGTAACACGCTCAATACGAACCTGCTTTGAAAAAGATTAATAAAGTCCCGAAAGTTTGTCTGAAACTAAACTTTAATATGCCAATTATTATTTTGCGTCCATTCTACCAACGAGACAGTAACACGCTCAATACGAATTTGAGCTTTTCTAAAAGTTTAATAAGTCCCGAAAGTTTTTCTGAAACTAGACTTTAATATGCCAATTATTATTTCGCGTCCATTCTACCAACGAGACAATAACACGCTCAATACGAATTTGAGCTTTTCAAAAAGTTTAATAAAGCCCCGAAAGTTTGTCTGAAACTAGACTTTAATGCCAAATATACTATTGCGTCCATTCCATCACCGAGACAGTACCACGCTCAATACGAATCCGCCCTTTGATAAAGTTTAATAAAGTCCCGAAAGTTTGTCTGAAACTAGACTTTAATGCCAATTATTCTTTTGCGTCCATTCCACCAACGAAACAGTAACACGCTCAATACCAATCCGCCCTTTGAAAAAGATTAATAAAGTCCCGAAAGTGTCTAAAACTAAAATTTAAGCCATATTATTATTTAATTTTTATTTTCCCGTCCATTCCACCACCAAGACACACGCTGAATACGAAAAAGAATAATTAAGTCCCTAAAAATAGATTAGGTAATATACAGATAACAAACCAGTCTCTATAATTACTAAACATTGAAAGCTTTCTTATTCCTAAATAATCCATAAATCATAAAATCAGTAAGACTTGTCTTTGCCTCGGTTAGTTATAATGTGTTTTCGCTCTTAAAAATATTCCCAAATTGGATGGATTCTATAAATATGAAATAAATTGGTGTGAAGTTGATAAAAACATTTCTACAAAAAGTGTAGGTGCACACGTGTTTTACGGATTTTTCCGAGTTGGGAGTTGGGAGTGGAGGAACACCTCCACCCGCAGCCGGTTACTAAACGACTCGGCATCGGCAGTGTAGTCTTAAACAACAAACACCCCCGAACTGGTTGCCGACACCTGTGAATTAGTAATTAGGGATGATGCCTATGTAAAAAATTAAATATTTCTTACGTCTTCCAATATTAGTATAAATGCGAAATTGTGTGTGTGTCTGTGTGTGTGTGTGTTGTGTGTGTGTGTGTGTGTGTGTGTGTGTGTGTGTGTGTTTCGCAGATTAATTATTATTAATCTGCGAAATTACTTCTTATCTTGTTATGCTGGAGTTACCCCTCTCCCACTCAAACTGTATTATTAAGTAAACCCCCCTTCCAAACCAGGAGGGATAAATCTGCAGGAGCTGCATCTTGTATTAAATGAAATATTTATAAGATTTTACGCTAGACATAATAGGTTTACCTTATTTATTCAAAATGCGCATGAATAAAATAAGCTCGCTCGTATAAATATGGTTTTTAGTTGGTTTCGCATTTGAATTTATAATCCGTTGGGGAAGTAAATGAAATAACTAGAAATGCTTCTTGCATTGTACTATACCTAAACGCTTTTTCTCGACTTCTTTTAACATTCTTTGTATATTGTAACAAAAATCCCTCGCCGGATTCAATAAAATATAATGAGAAACTTTATAGAATATAATTCTATTGGCTTACTCATAAACGTCATTTTGTCACTTCTAAATATAATAGGTACTTATATGTGAATATAAAACACGTTTAAAAACGTATAATAAATTACGTTACTTTTTATATAGAACCAATGTAAAAAATACGAATTCCACACGCGCTTTCACGTAAGTGATGAGCTATTAATACCAATTTGTCACAAAATCGTGACATCGTGCTGTGATTCATTTGGAAGGCACACATGAATATATTTTGTACTTGCCCGCCTCATACGGGCGCACATGTGCGTGTATTTTTACACTATTCCGTGACGCAGGGTCCCTTATCGCTTGCGACCCGACCGCCTGACCTGCATACATCATTTCCAAGCAAGCTAAAGTTAATAGAATAAAGATGCTCACCCACAATAACTACTTTAATTTAGTACTAGGTACAATAAAAACAACCAGCCACCCACCGCAGGTACAATCATACTAATAATATTATGAATGCAAAAGTGTGTTTGTTGGTTGGTTTATCCTTCAATCACGCCGCAATGGAGCAACGGTTCGACGTTATTTTTGGCATGGGTATAGTTGAGGACCTGGAGAGTGACATAGGCTATTTTTTATCCCGGAAAATTGAGGAGTTCCCGCGGGAATCAAAAAAACCTAAAGCGCGCGGACGAAGTCGCGGGCATCAGCTAGTAATTAATTGATTAGGTACTGTCTCCAACTTTTTTTACTCGTTACATTAATGGTGTTCTAAAGCTGCAAGTTGAAATTACTTAATCAATTAAATTGGCCTCTAGTAGTTACTACCTTGGCAAAGAAGTGTCGTCAAACTATATTTTAGCCTTCCGGTACGATGCCGTATAGGGGTATAACCGATACTCTTGACAGGTTAGACCGCTACCATCTTAGACTGCATCATCACTGACCATCAGATGAGATCGCCTTCAAGGACTAATTTGTAGTGGAATCAAAAACTAAGGAGTCCTTGTTGAAACCATGCTCTTGCAATCCTGTCGGTGATAATTTGGACGTGCATACGGCATCTTTTATTACAAACAGGCACACATACGCGCGCATATTAATAGTGTGAAATCAGGCTTTAGAGTAGAGGGACAGCATTGAGTGGCACTACCGTCGAGTGTATATATTTCAGGCCTTCTCTATCGCTAGCTTTTTATAGAGTACGATCCTACTTAATGGGTGCAGATGTTTAAGCGATAGCGTGATTCACTTACTTGGAGAGCATTGGCAATAATAATAAACGTTCATCAAATTATTCGCTCAGTGCGTTACGGAGCGAAATTGACAAAGCAAGCAAAAGGCTTTCAAGGCTCGCTTGCGTGCTGCGATGTGTTTGCATCAGTAATTTGTTTGTTGGCGGCAGCACAAGACAGACTACATTAATGGATCCTCGCTCTGCACGCAACTACATGCCACTCACTATGGAAAACAGTTTATCCTTATATATTTTTCTTTATATGTCACTAAGTGATGCCCGCGGCTTCGTCCATGAGGATTTAGATTTGTAAAAATACCCTGGAAACTCTTTGATTTTCCGGGATAATAAGGAGCTTAAGCCCGTCTTCGTGAAGCAAGCTATCATTGTACCGAATTCGTCAAAATTCGGCGCAAGGTAACAGACAGACAGATATACTGACAGACATCATGTAAGTATATACTAATATTAGAAGTATTCTGGATAAAGAATCTTTGTATAAGCAAAATTTTGTAATTGTGAAGTCCTTAACATCAGAAAAGGTTCTAAAACGTTGAACTCAATGGCGTCTAGACCCGCCTGATTATTTTAACGGTCCGCCAAGTTAGAAAGAATTCACTTAGTACATCTAACAAGGTATAACAAAGGAAGAGGATCGTCTGTTATCAAAAGTGTAGCAATTTTTTCTACAAAGCTATATTATAATACTTTCTTTAGAATTTACAGTCTAATGAAAGGATTTTTAAATCTAGATTCATTAAAATAATTTAGCTGTCGGAATTTTTCAAAGCTATCTTAGAAATATTTATTTACTTTTGTGGTCGGTGACTCAGCAAAAGTTACCACAACTTGTTTACATGTTAACGTAATATTTCTTGAATTTAGTTTGAAACCCAATTTACCTTTAGGGACAAAGATTAAACGATAAAACAGTAGCACAAGTTAACAATGTAAGACTTAACTCATTAATCAAGGAATCTAAATCACTGTTCAGAAGTTTCCAGAAAACTCAAACTTCCAGGAAACTAAGGACTGCAGTACCAAGACATTATCTAACCCGATCTTAACCTGTGTCAGGTACTACAAAAAAGTTATAAAACGTAAACGTAAACGTAATTATTCGGTGTCGGAGTGAAACGTACGTTGAGAATAATTTGGAAGATTTATGTGTTGTAGTAAATATCGCAAGCTGCAAGTGCAAGATACACACTGTTCCACATAGATTTACCTACTGTGTGATTATAACGTATTAAACTTCTAGTGACTGCCTCGTTGGTCTAGTGGTTATCATGTTCGACTGCGGCTGACGAGGTCCCGGGTTCGAGTCCCGGGTCGGGCCATAATTTAGTGTTGGGTTTTTCTGATTAGAAATTCTCAGTAGGTACTAGCCCGGAACTAGGAAGTTGGCGGTGTTTCACTCCCGTGCCTCGGAGTGCACGTTAAGCCGTCGGTCCCGGTTATTATCACTAACATGATAATAGTCGTTAAAGCCCGCCAACCTGCATTGGTGCAGCGTGGTGGGTCTAAGCTCTAATTCCCTCTCTCCTATGAGAGTGGAGGCCTATGACCAGCAGTGGGACGTTAATGGGCTGTAGTGGTGGTGATGGTGGTGGAAACTTCTAGTTATTTCATTATCATGGACTTCCGCAAAGTAACGCTTCTATCCAATACATAATATAGAAGTAGCAGAGCGCCAAATCGTCGACGTCGCTCTGATTTCTAGTGAAAGTTCAATACATGTTTAAACACAAGACGTATTTACATATAGCGTTAGGTTTGTTTTAAGTTGCTTTGAATTCTAGAAATATGTTTAACTATTTTCGTACCTATTCGTGAGTAAAAGACAGCAAATACCGTTTTTGTTAGTCCTTATGCTGTGTATCTATCGTGCATTGTCACTGTATTTCACGGAACGTAAAACGTTTCTCGCTAAAATTATCTTGACAGGAAATTCATGAGGCTTCAAAATGAAAGGAATTATACTGTCACGAGTAACACTTACACAATAATATCTTACTGCTTTAGGCTTTCTCCTAAAACTTCCCAAGAGGGAGTACTTTCCGCAGCAATAGAGAATTAGAGACCTCAGCTATTCTTTTTAATATACATTTGGATTAACATAATTAAGTACTTACCTAGAGTTTAGGAACATGATAAACGTTCTTTAGATTTATAATTTGAGTTAGTATATTTATTTATAGTTAATAAGTAGAGCTCACATTAGATACTTATAGATTTTTAGACGACGACCTCCGTGGCGCAGTGTGTAGCGCTGTTAACGTGCGGAGGTCCCGGGTTCGATCCCCGGCAGGGTCAATTTGGGAATTTATAATTTCTGATTTTTCCCTGGTCTGGCCTGATGGGAGGCTTTGGCCGTGACTAGTTATCACCCTATACCGGCAAAGACGTGCGGCCAAGTGATTTATAGCGTTCCCGTATGATACCGTATAGAAACCGAATAGGGGTATGGGTTTAATGAAACTGCCATGGTTAGCCCGCTACCATCTTAGACTGCATCATCACTTATCATCAGGTGAGATCGCAGTCAAGGGCTAATTCGTAGTGAATAAAAAAAAATATTAACCGTACTTACTTTATGATACATAGGAAAATGCTGTAGTAGATATTTATTTAAGGTTCACATGCGAAGCCGGGCGGATTAGCAGAGGTATCATAAAAAAGAATTTGGTTTAAAAAAAATATCATGGATTATTTTTACTAAATAAGCCTCAAACAAAATTTTACAGTTGAAAAAAACAGCGCCAATATCTTAAAAAAGCTTCACGTTCCACAAATTGCTTATCATTTCGTTCCAAAAGAATTCTTTTTATCGCTGTATAGTCGACAAACGCCCAGACTATTCCGACTACAAAGTAATTTCAAATGTCAAAGTTTAACAAACCATACCTAAATATTATTATTATGTGGCAATCAAAGGAATGTACTCAGTGAGTCAGTGATAAATATTTGAAACCATGTATTGCCTGCGACTTTGAGCGTGCCATTAAGAACCAAACCAACAAACAAACTGACTTTCGCATTTATAATATTACTATGATTTTGTACTTGAAACTCATTTAAGTATTTTTCCTATTGATTTTATTTCAATTTTAATATTGATTTGATGCTGGCGTATCTGATTCCACATTCATTAATATCATATTCATACACATACAATTCCAAACCATAAAATCCTCTTTAAATTCATAAAAGTAGTGATAATTTCATAAAAATGTTTTATTAAATACCATTTAGAGTCAGAAAGATGACTAATTATATTATAGTTTAATGTTGCTTTTATGCTATACTAGATGATGACCGCGACTTCGTCCGCGTGGATTAAGTTTTTTTAATTCCCGCGGGAACTCCTTCATTTTCCGGGATATAAAGTATCCCTGTACCAAATTTCATCATCAATTTGGTAATTTCACAAAAAAAATACAATTTAAATCAGCTCTCTTGATTTTAGTAAATTGAATATATCAATCCCAATCGCTATTTGTTAGCAATGTACATAAACGAAAATCAACACATAAAACTGAGTTACTGGTGCGTGAATCATGAATCGTGATTGTGAATAATTAAATATTTTTATAGACTCTACCTCTTTATTTTTTTTTACCACTTCAAGTTAGTCATTGACTGCGATCTCACCTGATAGTTAGTGATGATGTCGTCTAAGCTGGTAGCGGGTAAACCTTTTAGGGGCATGGCAGTTTAATTGGCATGGCAGAAGAAGAGAACAAAGAGGTCGTCAAAGCATAGTCAAATGGATATAAATATAATATCTCAAGAGTGATATTTTTACAACGGGTATAAGTCTGGTTAATTGGCAGTGCAAAGTGCGAAGCTGTTATGTATGCCAAGTTTATTGTAGACTACAAAATTATGTTTTTTTTAAATCTGTCTCTAAAGACCTGTTACATTGGAGCTAAATTGGCGTGTATCTATTTATAGTTCTTTACATAAGACCCTAGGCTTTGATAAACAGACAGCGAATTTATAAAGGCTTGAGTGATGCGAAATGGGCTTGACAAAACGAGCAGTGATCCATACAGGGATTTATCACGGAGAACCCTATGACATAATATAGAGAAAACTACAATAATAATATCTGTAGTTTACTTGGTGAATTATTGTGCTAACAATAGGTACTAATTATGTAAGTAGAAACTTATAAAAATAATGAATATATCAAATTCATTAAGTACATGTGTAGAGGTCATCTAATCTTAAAATGAACGCTCACATGCAAAGTAGGTTAATAGCAAAGAATATGCCGTCATTAGTCGATCAGTCACTATTTACTACTTAGATATCAATTGAATGCTGGCTCTGTTGGCCAACTAGTTACCTACATAAGATTTTGTGGGAAGCGTTCATTTTAAAATTAGGTGACCTCTGAAGGCCTGAGTGCGTTTTTTATTGTTTTGTATTTTTAAGTGTTTCTTTTTGTTATGTATATGTAATTTTAGTAATTGAAAATAATAAAATAATTTAAAAAATAATAATATAAATAATAATTTTATTATTTTCATAGGACATACCCGATTAGACATTATAGTTTCCCAATACGTCTTATCAGGCTACAATATTATATA
Source organism: Erebia aethiops (assembly GCA_923060345.2). Classification (NCBI taxonomy): domain Eukaryota; kingdom Metazoa; phylum Arthropoda; class Insecta; order Lepidoptera; family Nymphalidae; genus Erebia; species Erebia aethiops. Next base: position 7,764,740 of record OV281083.1, on the reverse strand, counting down.
TAAATTACTAAAATACTTAAAATCCTTACCAAAACAGTTCTACAATAACGTTCGTGAAGGAGTGTCGTCACGTCCGCAGCATTCTAAGCAAGGAAAGGTTTTCAAGTTGTTGTGAAATGGACTTATTTAAAGGCATCGACTCCGTTAATTGACAGGTGCATAGCGTGTTGATGGAGATAAGGGAGGTAAACGTACAAATTAGAATGCACACACGTTTTACAGTCCGTATTTTATTGGATAATAAAACAGGTATGCGACATTAATTGGGATAACGGATCACGAAATTACGGGCAGTGGTATACCCCATTTATTGTTATTTATAAATAACCTATAATATATTATTATATGATATTTATAAATAACAATAAATGGGTTGAATAGATGGACTGTGAAAGCGTAGCAGACAGAAAGACAAACTTTCGCATTTATAATATGTAAAGTATGGATAAGTACACATACAGATACATGAATGTTAAAGGATTGCATAGTCTCTTCAATAAAAATATCCATTAAATTGACTAAATAAAATGCATTTAAGCTGGGTATGCACTTACGGCTTATCTCGGCGAAAACACGCCAACGTCCAATGTTGTGCCAATTAACCGGGTAGTTCGCCTCCTATTTACAGAAGCTTTCGTTTTATTCACGATATTTTTAAATACTTATAATATATTTTTCAATTTAATGCTTCTTTCTGTAGAGGTGTTTGCATCATTTATTATTAAAGTTTGTTTGTTTGTTGGTGTGTCCTTCGATCACGAAAAAACGGATCAATGTGATTTTTATGGACATAGGTGAAACCGTGGTAAAACCTGCAGGTTGACTTTTTGTCTCGGAAAATTACAGAGTTCCTATGAGATTTTAGAGTATCAATACATAAGAAGTCTCGGATATCTTCTATTATAAGAATAAAATAGAAGAAATGAAAATAATATTGTTTATCAGTGCTATGAAAAAAAATTAGGTAATGATGAGCATCGAGAAACTAGAGAGTAATTATAATAACTAACATTACGACACTTAGAGTGGCACAAATGCTTAATATCTAAACCTCGGTTTTAAGAAAGTCCAGTGATTTAACTATAAAAATATGTTGGGGTCTCAAGGTGCTGGAATGACGACCCCGCACTTGAAGGTGTACCGTCGGCAGACCACCCACACGGTGGACGGATGACATCAAGAGAGTCGCAGGGAGTCGCTGGATCCCGTGGCTTGTGGAGGACCCTACAGAAGACCTATTTCCAGCAGTGGCCGTCTATCGGTTAACGACGACGACGACGAATATGAGCAAGCAGCAACAATTGTTTATTTTGTGAATTCATTTCATAATAAAAATTCTATTTATTGTAATCTAATATACTTATAAAAACAATGTATTAGTAAGGATATAAAGTATACATAGACATACTTAGCATTCTAAAGCTTCTCTGAAGCTTGAATTTCCCACATCGTTGGAAAAAAAGCAGCTACAAACAATAATTATACATCTAGAGTCACAGCACTCACACTTTAAATGCTTCTATCAATATTCATTATAGCGTTGACTTCATACTAAGCCGTGACAAAAAAAATCGTTAGTAGTATTATTAATTAGTTCCTGTATTACATGATTAGTATACCTTTGTATTTGTTACGATACTAGACCTATACTTAATAAAAAATAACAAAATAGTGTAAGTAAATGATAGTGAAAAATTGTAGTGTTGTGTTCATTAATTTAATAAAGATTAAATAATTAACAATTTTAACCATCTCAATAAATTATTCAATTGCCTCGTCTCAGAATTCTTCTTTAAAACCATCATACTTAATAGTAACTATTAATACTTATAATGGAAGTAATAGTTAAGCGATGAATATTTCAAGTGCCGAATATAACTGCTTCATAACTACACAACGTATTGTAATATCTTGTTAAAAATAAAAAAACAAGAGCAACTGCTGAGTTTCTTGCTGGCTCTTCTCAGCAGAATCTTCTTTTCGAACCGGTGGTAGAGTCAAAACATGACGTAACATAAGGGACACCTAGTCCTGTGTAAGGGACACATGTTTTAAATATATTGAATTGAATTGAACAATACCACATTTAATTAACATTTATTAAGGAGTTTGATACCATGTTTTTGGTGCATAAAAACATAGTATTTTAACTGGTTTATTCGTGATGGAATTGCATATTATTCATAAAGGCAATTTTATACTTTTTAGGCTCAGATTAACTTTAAAAGAAGACAACTTCTTCTCTATAGGTGTAAAACTGTAAACTATGACTTACTTTACAATAACTCGGCAATTTATAAAGTTGACGTCAGATCTTGAAAATAACTCTTATTTTATACAAGTTAGAATTCAGAATGAAGGCTGAGTAGTGAGTAGGTAGTAAAATTCTAAAATAGCCGGCTACGCCTGATTCTTTTAAGGAACCGATTCATATGTCGCGAGGAAATAATGTATGGCACAGTAACACAAAATTTTATTTCAACTTTAATATCCCATTGTGGTGGAAGTTGGAACGACAAGGGACATAAATAAGAGGGAATAAGTCGGGCGACGATTACTAAGGGCTGTAATGCATATAAGGCTGGGAACCTACTTAAAGTTATGTCTAGAATCCAGATTAGGTATATTTTTATTTTTATTTGGTCATGTAATTTATCAATAAGTATTTTATTGTGTAGCACTTTTACTAGGCAGCAAAGCCATACTTAATAATATAAATGCGAAAGTGTGTCTGTTCGTCTGTCTGTCTGTCTGCTATGCTTTCACGACCCACCTGTTTGACCGATTTTGATGAAATTTGGTACAGGGATAGTTTGTATCCCGGAAAATAAAGGAGTTCCCGCGGGAATTGAAAAAACTAAATTCACGCAGATGAAGTCGCGGACATTATCTAGTTAATAATACTTTGGTCATAGCAATCCTTACTGAGCGAGAGATTTTGAAACTGTTATAAAGATTAACTTAAAAAACAATAATGGAAAGCAAACTAATATTATTAAAAATAACATATACTTAATTATCATATTAAATGTTGAGAAGTATTAAAATATTTACTATAGGTACAGAGTCCAAAGAATGTTTCAAAATATACAAGATATAAGAAGCTTTCAACAAGTTTAATGTTTACCCATTTTGTGTTACAAAAAATGTTTGTTACCTACACGTCCCTGATACTTTATTGTGCGGTTGGGACGGTAAATCTTCAAAGTTAAATACGGCAATTATTCAGAGGAGGCAAAACTTTCATTGTATGCCTCGGTAATATGACCGCTCGAGGCGTTCACTAAATATGAAGATTCATGCCGTGTCATCCATCCCAAATATTTTAATACATTTAGGTACTATAATGTTGGCGAGGCTTGAAATGATGACCTAAGGCTATGATCGGATTGGGTGACAAGTAACCTCGCCTTTTTAATACAATATAACAAAAAAAATGTATATTGAAAATTTATACTTATCAGGCCATCTACCATCTACGGATAACTAGACATGATCTGATCACATGAAATTTTATTTTTTAATAAAAAAATATTGTAGTTGGAAACTAAATCTTATTAAAACAGCAAAAAATGGTATTATAATGTTATTAGCGTCCTATCTAAGAAGTTTTTTTCTACTTCCAATAAATACCTCGCAGTAATACAATACTACATCATTGTAATGTAATAAGCTCAATTCAATTTCGTCAATCACATCGAAGATCAATATAAAACCACAGTTTCCCTTACGATATTATGCGGTGTAATTTGAAAAGATTTCTCAACGGAATAGTCCCTTTGATCGGATGAGATAAGACCTCGGTAACCAGAGACATTAGGTACATAGTCTATTAAAGTCTACCGCACATTCATACAATTGAGCTTTGATGAAAAGCTTTACAATTACGGCTACGCAGTACGCAAGTCAAAAATTGTCCGTGAAAATATCCGTTAAAAAACTATGGTCAAGTACAATTGGACTTTGGAGGTACGATACATTATTATTACAGTACGATATATTATTTTTATATTAAGTACGTTTTATAAAGGAAAGCTTAAGCACAAACGCAATTTTAGCATTTTTTCGTACTTGAAATTATTAAATATAACGCATAAATTATGTTACCACGATGTGTCTATATTTTATAAGAAAGTAATATACTTAATATAAACATACACTTTTGTCTTTATCAATCTTAATGCCAATATTGGATCCAGATTCACAAAAAATGAGCACTGATCCCACATAAGAGATGTTTATCGCATTAATATAATACCGCATTAAGGTTACAATGGATCGGCTCTAGAGAGGTCCAATATAAGAAGCTCACAGCTTTGTTGTTAGAATAACTTTATGCTTAGAATGTACCGTACCTACACCATGGGATTCAATAAGGCATTGGCCTTTACGGACTTTTGTTACAAGTCTTTTGTGCAAAATAATGCAATTCTGTTCAAGTGTGAGATTTCGCTAGCTTTCTATTGACGTTTGGCTGTTTTATTTTGCAACAGTTGTTCAGTTTGTATAATATTTACCTAAAATTATACTTCGAAGTTTTTGAATAAAACCTTTGAATTAATTAATAAGCGATCTATCATTCGGGTTCGGAAAGTCATTCCTGCACAAGTATTTTGAAGTGAAACTTCTTTAGAATCGTTGCTATTTACAAATTCGATGAAACGAAATACCGACACTAAATAGAGATGAACATATTATTATTCAGATTTAGCCTGCGAGAGAATGAGATAGAATACAAGTTATATTTATCTCATTCTCTCGTAGGCTTCTTTTATGAAGTTTCACTTCAGCCGTGTGTGAATTGCACACACGCACATCTTTTTTCTACATTTAGTATAGACTCTAAGTTCACTTAAGGCTTGGACATACAGAAAGCGGAAAAGTAGTAGCGATGACTACTTGTCAACACAAAATCTGTATTAAGGCATCCACATGGCAGAATGATCGTAGGAACCACTCTTCTACCGAGTAGTAGTACCGTCGCGTCGCGCCTTTACCGTTTTTTTTTTAATTTACTACAAGTTAGCCCTGACCCTTAGTTAAGGGCATGGTAGTTATATTGAACCCATACCCCTATTCGGTTTCTACACGGCATCGTACCGGAACGCTAAATCGCTTGGCGGCACGTTTTTGCCGGTAGGGTGGTAACTAGCCACGGCCGAAGCCTCCCACCAGAAAAAACCGTTGCTCTACATATAAGCTCATATTTATACTCAGTTTTTTAAATTAAATTAAACTTATTACAAGTGCTTCTGAATCGTCAAGTGGATCTACCACTGGTTTGGAAAGTCATTCCTACCGAGAAGAACCAGCATGAAAATAAGTGGAAGCATTGCTGGAGCGCGTCAAATGCATGCTCTTTTGTCATTTACATAATCTTCAACAGCATAATAAGCTTTTTTCAGGAGCATACTTTTAATGGGTTTCCAAAATTTGTGAAAAGGCAAATTTAAAATAGCCAATTTTATTATAGAATAGAATGCTCACTCGCACGAATAACCCTTCTGACTTTCTTGAGGCGGAGCGATGGAGTTCTTCAAATTGTGAGTTGTGACGTCTTGTATAACAAATTAGTATCCTATACGTGCTCGGTGCCATGTTGAAGTCATCATATTGAATCTAACTTTATTTCCTAACTACGGGGAAGTTATTAATGTTTTAAATAAAACTTACTGTACTATTATAATAGTTCTCTGCTTATATATGACATATTAATTACTGAATTTATGCATAGGTATGATTTCTAAATTATGCCATTTTAAACTGCTTAACTGCAGTCGTTTGAAAATAACGGGAAGGGAAGCACGCTCGGTATGAAAATATCGAATTTATTGCTTCATAAGTCATGAGGGTTAAGTCATAATAGTCGACAATGGGCAATAAAGAGTTTATAGGTACTAAACTTCGATCTCATGGCACGTTGGAGTTCAGAAGTCAACTGCACGATTTCGAAATTATTCCATGTAGTTATATATAGACGACCTACCTTAGCAGCCACGCTAGATTTCTTAGATGTCGTTCAGTAAAAACTATATATGTATTGTTATTTTATAATTTTATGATTAAAATTATAAAACAACAATACATAATCCAAATGGGTAACCATTAAGTAATTAATAAAATAAATGCGAAAGTGTGTTTGTTTGTTGGTTTGCCCTTCATTCACGGCGCAACGGAGCAACGGATCAACGTGATTTTTGGCATGGGTATATTTGAGAACCTGGAGAGAGAATTAAGGAGTTCCCGCGGGAATTAAAAAAAACTTATTCCAGCTAGTAGTATATAAAAATAGATGGGTCTGACACGCACTGCACCTTAAAATGTCGAAGTGTGTAAAGACACTTTATGTAGATATTAAGTAACTTTCTAATATTATAACATTGTTTACTTTATCAACTGTTGATAACGTGAACAACGTTACTTAATAAATAATACCACTATAATTATTGTACTAGTAGTTGTAGCCATAAAACCTAATGCATATTAATTTTTATTAGCTTAAAAGACCCGGAGACACACCTCATAAACAAATTTAAAGCATGTAATTTAGTTGTCTTACCGTTAATTTTTATTGCAAGAGAAGTTAAATATGAAAATAAAATATATTGCACTGGTATGCCATTTACATAATTATGTTGTCACAGCTCGCTGTGGTTATTTTGAGAAGTAAAAATAATAATAATAATGTCCTCCCGACCGAATTTCGGTCACGGCGGCCTATCTCCATAGAGATTAGCCATCTGCGCGGGAGATATTATAGTGCACAAGTGTGTGCGCATACACAGGTGCACTCTCTGTTCCTTTACTCTCATAGCCCGATGGGACGGAAAATCCGACACGACCGGAGAGAGATCAGGCGCAGGACCGACGGCTTAACGTGCTTTCCGAGGCACGGGGGTGTAACACCGCCAATTTCCTAACTCCGGACTAGTACTGAGAATTTCTTCTCAAAAAAACCCAATACTTACTATGACCCGACCCGGGACTCGAACCCGGGACCTCGTCGGCCGCAGACGAACATGCTAACCACTAGACCAACGAGGCAGTTGAGAACGAGTTTGAGAAGTAAGAATAAGTACCTACAGTATAATACTAATAGATTTCGATGATATTTTAAGTTCGGTTTTCGTAAGTTACGATTATTCCAACGTCAGAGTAAAATCGAAAATATTTTAGTTTAAAAATTGCAGATACATGTAAATTCCGTTTCCCTCCTTTTATTTCATTAGGTTTTGCTTTTGACAATGGATACGGGCTGTAGGTATTAGAATGCACTCAAAACTGCAACAGAGTACCTTACGGGTCGTCGGGACTTTTTGCATGGTATAGTTGATGACCTGGAAAGTAACAAAGGCTACTTTTTATTCCGGAAAATCACAGAGATTTCGCGGGATTTTTAAAACCTGTATCCAAAAGTGTATCGTGTTAAGGGCAGGAAAGTATGCTCATTTTAGTTTGACAATGGGAAATCAATTTACTTAAATCTTTTTTTAAATAGTGATACGTTTAATTTTAAATAGTTACCATGCTAAAAAGACCGGAGCCGGGAAAGGCAGTTATCCGGTTTCCTTCTCGGAACAACGTAACTTTTTTAACATTATGAGCGCAACCGTTTTGTATACCTGATAAGTTTTAGGTACATACTATAAGCGTTAAGTAAGTCTGTCAACAAAATCTATATTATGTTTAACGAAAAAAAATACATAGTAAAAATCGGCCAAGTACGTGAAAGATCGGACAATGCAAAGGTATTAAGGCGTGTACAAAGTAAAAAGAAGATTCTCTCTCGAAAAGGACGCTCTCAAGATTTTTGATTGCCAGCGACCGACTAAATTCGGACCAATAAGTCCTTTCTTGAATAACTCAGCAACAAGCAACGCCCATTCTCCACGACTGTATAGCATGTATTCTCACTTTGTTAGGTCACATATCTATGCTCTAGACGCAACGATAATCATATTTCTATCAAATGTCTTACTACGGTAGAGTTTAAGACAACAACACGTCAGACAGACCACTTGGTCTGCTGTGTATTTTATCCGGCAGACACTTTTATATGGAACCCTCATTAGCGCGACAAGACAAAATGTGTCGTCGTAGTCGTCGCGACCTATAGACGTCCATTGCTGGACGAAGGTCTCCTGCATGGATCGCCACAGAGTACGGTCTTGTGCCCCTTGTTTCCAGGCTCCAGCAGCTCCCAGCTACACGCTTGAGATCGTCCGTCCAACTAATGGGGGGTCAATTCAAAATGTGTAATGTATGAAAATTATGATTACTGCAAACAGTAATCCTCAAGTGACAATTGACAAAATGGAGGCCATAAGCCGACCCATTCGTGGTATGGGCGGTCAGCGCGTATACATAAATAATTATATAATGGCCAAGTACGAGTAGGTCAACTAAATCCATATTATTGGCCGTGAATATATTTTAAAAAGCGTAATGAATGTATTTTGAAATAGCTAAATTTTATTAATGGTCGGAATGTTAGAATAGACCGACATGAAGGGCTCGTCCCGTTATAGAATTTCATCAATCACATTAGCATGTTATTTGGATACAACATGGGTTGAATGTAACGAATAGTTTATGGTTTAAGCGGCTTTTAATTAATTGGCTTTGCGGTGCTATATTTATCATCATATTACTACTTTAACTCTTTATGAATTAAATTTTACCATCAGTTAATATATATATATATATATCTCAGGAGAAGCTTCGATTGAGAGTCACAACTAAATTCATTGGCATGAATAATATTGAAAATAATGTTGGTTTGTCAACCATTACGTTTAAATGCCATAGACATACCTATTTATAGATATGTAAGCAATTAATTAGTGAATATAAAATAGTGAATTAGTAAGTTTTAAGTAAGTAGATAAAGCCTGCGACTTTCTCCGCGTGGATAAGGTATTTTTTATTACCGAGGGAACTCCTTAATTTTCAGGGATAAAAGTATACTTTGATCCGGGATAGGCCCCGGGACAACGTATCTCTATACCAAATCTCATCAAATCTGTTGATAAGATGGGCCATGGAAGCGTAGCAGACAGACAGACCCTTTCGCATGTATAATATTAGTATGGAAGTAAGGATTCATGCTAAGAGCGAATGTAGGTACACGGCAAAAATGGCCACGCGCCCACTTTTATATGGAGCTGCACAAACCACCGCGACAGGACAAAGTGCGTTTCCTATAGACGCGGCTGTTTTTTTTCGGATGTTGTATCCTTATAAATCAGCAATAGAGAGTTTATGCAGCAATAGAGAGTTTATCTATCTATCTTGTTCAAAGTGTGTTTGCGGCCTAAGCCGTGCCTGGCCGCAAACGCAAACGGCTGCGGCACGCACGGGCCTGCGCACTTAAGATGGAGTCAATTCTAAGAAACGATCGTAACTTATAAGTGGTGGATACGGAGAGTTAATAAGATAAGCTACAAGTTATTGATTCTATAATTGAAGTATTATGAGTCAAGTCACTCGAGAGCTCTTGAATGAAATTATTGAAAACTACAAGCAAGTTGAGAACTTGTATCAGTTTGTTCAGTAAAAGCATATGCACAGACAAGCGAGGACTTTGAGTAACATGTATTTACAATTTTAGATAGAGAAGCACCGCCATATAATATATGTCGGTGTAGAGAAGAGAAATTTTCTGAAAAGAAACCTAGGCTAACTGACCCAAACGAAACGTTTGTGTGAATTTTTAAGTGGCAATGTTAAGAATTAGATTTGATTTCCTTGCACCAAAGACCAAGAGATTACCAAACACGACACTAAATTTTAACAAGAAAAGGTTTCATCCCGGGGAAGGCATACATACGCTAACCTTTTATCCCGGAAAATGAAAAAGTTTCCACAGGATTTTTTAAAAAATTTAATCCTGAAACTTCTGAAATCCCTTCTCTAACAGTGGTTTTAGCTTTACTTTGATATCAGTTTATCAGTTTCTTTATATGTACATATTTTATATTATAATATTCTACAATCTACATATCCCATGATCACACCTGCAGTTAATGCGAAGCCATGCTGAGCGCGTATGTGTATATACCCTAAACAACCGTCTATCATAACATCATTGTTTTCACTGTCCGCTCCTGCACTAGGGTATTATGTAAACTTTAATGTACGCTAGCTTGAACAGGATTCCATAACAAAGAGTAATTATACGCCCGGGGAAGTAAGCCAACGTAAACTCTACTAATGTACACATCATTCGACGTCTGTTTGCCGTGTCAATTTATTTTAAAATAAGTTTCGTTCATTGTAAAAACAAACGAACACTGACTATAAGTTCAACGGGTCGGAACGGTTAGTTATGTTCATATGTGATTTTCCTTTTTAAATAATAGTAATACAAACTTTATGTGACGAATTAAATCTCGTAGGTAGGTACCGAGAATCGAGATAAACTTTTAGAGGCCTCTACATTCAGCAAAATCCTAAGTTTTAAAACTGGGCGTTATTTACTAATAACATATAATAATATTTTATGTCAGTCAATTTATCCTTATAAAATAAGAATAAATTAAAAAGAGTGAGAGGAAGATTTTAAGGTGAGAGGAAGATAAATAATTAATTGATTAGAATATAGTCCAACATTGTATGGAAACACAAGATACGTTCCGTACGAGCCTTACATCAATGATGATGTCTATTGGTGCTATTCGGTTTCCAATCTACTAACTTTATAAATGCGAAAGTTTGGATGGATGTATGGATGGATTTTTGTTACTCAATCACGCGCCAGAACGGCTGAACTGATCTGGATTAAATTTGGCACAGAGATAGATTATAGTCTGGAATTGCACATAGGTTTACTTTCCCGGCACAAAGGCTGGGAAATTAAGCCTATGTCTTTATTTCTAGCCTAAACCTCAATCCACGTGGACGAAGTCGCGGGCGCGTAACATAAAAGCCGAGCAGACACAAAACTGCCGCCATTTCGAACGTCGCCGTTAAACGGAAGAGCTAAGGTATTTCAAATCTTCACACATTATTGTAATAATATCGTATGTATGTAAATAAGCCGTCCAGGTTGTAAACAAAATATCACATCCCTATAATGGGATGGTGACCATTTCGTGACACTTTCCCATGCTGTGATAGTTTGGTCCTTTGTTGACCGAGCAGCGTGGAATGTTGCCCAGTCGGTTCAACTTGAAGGTTAAACTGACTTGGGATCTAATATTTACACTTATTTACATCGATATTTATGAAGTGTGGGTCTTTGACGGCATTACTTAACATGTATCTATACGGTGTTAGTTGTTACGTTTTGTTTGACAATAATACGTATCTACGCTTTGTTATTCTTCGATAAGCATAGAATTGGTTAAATGAAATCTGTGATAGGGTTAATAGATTTAGATACCAGAACTTTCACATTTAAGATGCTGTGGTTTATAATAGGTAGTTGTTTCTTCTTATGATATTTTAAACAAGAGAAAAAAAACTTAAGTATATATATAAGTATATAAAGTTACTACATATTGTAGCATAAACCTTTTTAGTAAGTATGAAAAATAATGAATTTGGTACCAAGTACCAACACAGAAAAGAGCAACAATCTCATTTTATTATTCTTGACATTGTTACAGAAGTCTACATTTATGTCTCGTCGAATTTATTTCCTATTCCCTCTTGTAATAAGATGTAAACTCCTTCAATATTGACTGCGTATTATATTCCCTGAAGATTGTAAAAGATTCGTTTACCTGCTTGTGTGTTGTGAGCCGAAAAGGGGCTATGAGAAGGGCCATTTTTTTATTTAATTTTACGTGTGGGAATTTTAATACGTAGCCCAAAAAGGCACGTTCTTTCGTCTGCAGATGTGCCACATTTGGTGTCTATTCGCAAAACACGTGTTGTTTGTCGTAAAATTAAGAAACGTTTATTCCATACAAACGATTTTACTTTGATAGTCTTTAGCAGGATCTTTAACCCAAATGGTCATACTACTAGCGAGCTATATTGGTCAAATTTTAAAAAGTATATAGGGTCAAACTTAGAAAGACAATATTCTGCAAGATACTGCTTCTATACCTCCACAGAGTTGATCGTAAATCGTGATGTTCAATCATGGGGCCCTGACGGTCGTTAAAAATCAACCACAAGCTGGTTAACTATCATTAATTATTATTTTATCTTTGAAACACAGTATGTTTTCAATTACCAACTGCAACAATGATTGATGTATCTAGTGCCTTTGCACATACGGACAAATTTATCGCTACCATCGATAGCTGGACAACTATCAATTTTATCAGTGTAGGCATGCCGCGTCAGTATAATAATGCAAAGTCATCGAATCGCTTATATTATGTCCCGCGGCAGCTTAGCCCTCGGCAACTTCTATCCACTTAAATAAACATCATTTCTTGGAAGTATCATTTTTTTGGATAGTTTTTCTATTAGGTGCCTCAAATATAATTTTGTTGCGGAGCTGTGATTTCTATAACTTTATCATGGTTTGATTCAGATTAAAATACTATACTAGGTATAAAATATTACCGTAGACTAAGGTGGTTAACTGGTTACAAATGTTGCTGAGGAACCTTCAAACGACCTTGTCTGCATCATCCTTTATCGTTTTAACTATATTGTTTCAAAACAATACGAACAGTTGTTGTATTCTAAACATCAAAATATTTCACAGCGCAGGGGACACAAAATTTAATTTCCATTCGTAATCGACTAATAAGAAGTAACTAATGTTTGAATCAGCTGGAGATCCAGAAAGAAATTCAACGGGCGGCGCCCTGCGGGACGCCCGAACAATGCCAACCAAATTAAAAGGAACCGTAAGCGATTCGACTTGAGCCTCGCTAAATTTATTACTCCAAGTTTTTATTCTTTGTTTCGGTCGCTAATGAGATTCGAATGTTGCAACTGTTATTCGAGATCTTGGAGAAAAAGATTAAAAATCTTATCAAGATTCCCTATTTGAGTTTCGTAATTTGCGTGGAGATTTTCTTCTTTTTCTTCAATGCTGTAAGCGAAGGGAGAATCTTTTACATCCTATAATTTAGATAAATATAAAATGATTTGGAGCGAGTAAGATGATTATACAGAATTGCAAGCAAATAGGCAGTATATTCGTACAGAACTATATGGGATTTTATCACGTCGAGATAAAGTTCGAATTGAATTGTAGGTATAAGGCTTCGCGGGTGGTCTAAGACGAGTTAACTGTTGAATTGAAACAGGAACAAGAATGCAAATTTCAACTTATGTTTATAGCCGGTGTGCCCAAAAAAGAGGATTGCCTTAATTAATTTGGGCAGAGTAAAATGCCTTTGCGTAGAATGCATAGTTGGCATGCCTAACTTATAACGTACTAACGAGCAACAAGCTTTTGCGGTACGGTAATTTGTTTAGTTGTAGACATAATTAATATGCAAACAACATCCATACTTCCATACAAATATTGTAAATGCGAAAGTGTTTCTGTCTGTCTGTCTGCTACGCTTTCACGGCCCATCTTCAACCGATTTTGAAGAAATTTGGTAGGGATAGTTTGTATCCCGGGAAAGGACATAGGCTTCTTTTTATCCCGGAAAATTAAGGAGATTCCGCGGGAATTGAAAAAACTACGCGGACGAAGTCGCGGGCATCATCTAGTTATGTAATAACGAAAATCATCAACCTGAAATCCTTGTTATCCACATCCATACTAGAATATTATAAATGCGAATGTGTCTGCCTGTCTGCTACGCTTTCGGGACCCAACTACTCAACTTATTTTAATGAAATTATATAGAAATAGCTTACATCCCGGAGAAAGACATAGGCTACCTTTTGTCCCGGAAAATTGGGGAGTTCCCGCGGGAATTAAAAAACATCAAGCCACGCGGACAAAGTCGCGGGCATCATCTAGTAGGTAATTATTATTTGACCTTTCTAGTAAAAAATAAGTAGGTAAGTATAGGTATCTCATAAATTTAAGAATATTTTCATTACAAATTATTGAATGAAAAGTTATAACTGGCAACTAATAATAACACGTACTCTAACCACTGAGTCATTAACAGTTTGAAAAACTTGTACTAACTTTATCTGAATAATGCATATTGCATACATAGATAGAGATAGAATACCGGCAATACCGGCCGGTAAAGGCGTAACATCGTGACGAGGTGCAATCCACTCAACTTGTCAAGTTGCGCATGACATCGTGGGGGCTTATTCCCAGTGATCAATATAAACCTATAAAACTTTATATAATTTTGAGAACTACTACTAGAAACGTTGAAAAAAGTTTTATAAGCTAGAAGCAGGAGATCATCCTGAAGCACGCCGGCTATGAGGAAAGTTTGGCTGAGCTGTATTTTTCTGTTCTTATCGCGGCCAATGGAGGCTCCATCCGGAGTTCCGAACCATAAGTTTAAATGATAAATGATTTATTTATTTCATGTAGGACAACTTGTGTCACTTATGATACGTTAAGACTACCACCGGTTCGGTGGTTCTACTGAGCAGAGCCGGCAAGAAACACAGCAGTTGCTCTTTTCATAAACAAGAAAGATAGTCGACCAGACGTGTCCTTCTGAACTGAGTCGTGCCTGTTCTGCTTGAAACAGTTCATAATCAACGACCTCAATTTACATAGACGGGCCCTGTCAAACAAAGAATGTGGGCGTATGTCTAGTATCGCCATCTAGTCTGAAAAGCGGGAACTTGCTTGCAACATATGCCCCATCTTGAATGAAAGCTTGAAAACGTATGACTCGGTCATAGATAATATAGGTCATAGCCGTACTAAGCCGTAAGGCCAGTTATGTTAAAAAAAAATATCATACAGTTTGCCGCGGAAATTAAATGATTGCGAAATGGATAAAAATATTAAATAGGAAGATTAAATAACGTTTTTTTGGAAATGTATAATTGTGGATTGAAACACTTACCTTAAAATAAAAATTATAGTGCCAAACTAATAAGACTTTAGATGTCAACTTAATAATAACAAATTATCTACACGACGAGCGACCGTGACAGCGCTACGACGGGGACAAAGACAGTTGAGGAACGTGTTCAGCAAGTCGAACGCTCGTCATTTTTCTATGACAGGGCCCATCTAGTACTCATATATATCGATGTTCATAATACCTCTAATCATGTTCAACATGGATATTGGAGAATCTTTACATGGCAGCTAATCACATACGCGCCACATGTGTAGTCTACTTACCACATACATAGCGTTGAACCAACCTAGAATTTGTTTTTCCTAATTAATCAACCGGGAATCGAATCTAACAGCTCTTTATGAAAAAGAGTAGTAAGAACATTGCGCCAGAGAGGAACGTCGAAAATGGTGTGGAACGAATGATGCAATACGAATTAAGTGCGTCAAACTAGATCCATTGAACAATGCGGCGCTCTTTTGAGAGCCTGACGAGGCTAAGTAGGGACAAAGGGACAATAGTGAAAGAGCCGAGTATCGAAGCGTGGCGATCCAACCCCGCTTCCGGTAACGTGGGAACGCCTCTTTACTAACGATAATATTCCCTATGCCGCCAAAACAGCCCTCTCGTCACTTATATGGAACGCACTCTTTGACACAATCCTTCCCCGATATAAGTAATATCATCTTTCTAAGTGAAACGCAAATCAAGGCCCCCCTTTTTTAATTCCCATCCCCAAATAATTAAGAAATTCGCATAGGTATGCAACAATAATGAAACAGAACCGAATATGGACCAGAAGCAGCAGTTTGTAGCAGTCTATAAAAACTTCCCTTGTATTCCAGTTTCTTTTAATTGATAGATTGGATATTAGCGCTTATAAGTAGTTGGTTACTTTGAATGCATCTATACATATAATGTTGTCAGGTGTAGATATCTTATTTAAGAGTTTTTTTTATGAAGTTTAAGAAAATACTCGTCGCTTTACATATAAAACGTTGATTGTATAATCAAAGTTCACTTTAGCAGTCTGCAGTGCTCAAGATCCATGAACAACATTAAATTAACTTTAACAATAAACCTGGTGCACTATGCACCAACTTTCCGCCCCCTTAAGCACATGTAAGCAGAAAGACGGAGTGTGAAGATTGCTTTTGAGACTATCTTTTTAGTCTCTTTTGAAGCCCCATTTTGTGATGCACCATTTTACTTAATTATTAACTCTTTTTCAATAAATAAATTATTCCTACTTAAGTAATATCCTTAAAAAAATTGATCTTTAATCTACCTACTTCTCTTGAACAGAGTAAAGCTTATGAAACTTAGCCATACGTTAATATTTATTAAATTTCTATGTCTTTTGTCTTCATGTATTATGAATTAATAAGAAGTTTAGAACACCAACGATACTACGATATTTATGGAATAATTATTATTATTAAGATAATTTCAGTACCTAAGTAATTGATCCCAGATAATCACACATAACCCGATTAGCATAAATCGGAAATCGGAATTAAATTACAGGCATCTACAGATTCGGAGGATTGTCGAAGTTCAAATAGATCACATTTAATCAAACTCTGTTCCTGAATAGATTTTCCGAACCCAGCAGATTGCAATATCAATAGGACTCTGGAGAGAATCCGGTCACATCTCCATTCTCCACGTTTCTAAACAATAGTTCATCAACTTGGTATGTAGGTAAGTAATACGAGTTTGACACGTCATTTCACGGACCATCGGCTTCTACTGTAACTATTTAGTGGTTCTATTTTCTTGACGGAATACCGACGCAGTCGAGAGCGGTATTCTTCAATTAGGTACTTTTTCGCATTGGTCCCATTTTGCCTTTTCGTCTTTTTTTCCACACTAATTACTAAATATAAAGTTGTACTTAGGCCTCATTACTTTAAAAGTTGAAATTCAAGTTTAAACCTAGAATAAAAAATTTAATTTCTTAATGTATGTTATTGAATCTAAATTAGCCATAGACATAGAATTTTTTCGCTATGCTCAATAGACTGACAAAGCGTGGGAGCGAGAGGTATTTAGTTAATAAACACTGCCGCGAGCGAAAAAGAGATAGCGAAACAAAAGGCCAGTATGTCATTGTTTACGCGAGTAAGAGGCCATAGCGTCCCGGCCTTTTCCAAGTCGAGGTGAATTTTGTGTATTTAATTAATAATCTTACGATTAAAACTTAAAATCTGTTCTACCACCATGGTGTCTTGTTTAGTGAATGAATGTGACGTTACAAGACGTAATAACCCGCATAAATACACGTTTCACAGGTAATTACTGAATATTTTTCTGAATTATTCATAATCATCTAAATCCAATTCAATTTCAATTATTTGACGACCTCCGTGGCGCAGTGTGTAGCGCTGTTGCCTTAACGTGCGGAGGTCCTGGGTTCGATCCCCGGCAGGGTCGATTTGGGAATTTATAATTTCTGAATTTTCCCTGGTCTGGCCTGGTGGGAGGCTTTTGCCGTGGCTAGTTACCACCCTACCGGCAAAGACGTGCCGCCAAGCGATTTAGCGTTCCGGTAAGATGCCGTGTAGTAACCGAAGGGGTATGGGTTTAATATAACTGCCATGCCCCTAACAGGTTAGCCCGCTACCATCTTAGACTGCATCATCACTTACCATCAGGTGAGATCGTAGTCTAGTCAAGGGCTAGCTTGTAGTGAAAAAAAAAAATCATTATTTCGTCACTTGTTGTTTGAAAATGAGGCAAAATAACTATTGAAAGCTTAGATAATAGGTTTCCCTTAAGACTTTTCATCAAATTACATTGCTAAATAAAGAATTTTTGGATATTTTGTGTTAAACTTAAAAATGTTTGGTTACGATAGGGATTGACAAAGTGATGACGTCATAAGTATTGATAGACGATAATCGTGTCTGCCGGTAGGTTTGACGTGATTGCTCATAAGCTTAGGTGTGTAGAGTACAATATTAAACACTACTTTCCTGTAAAAGAAAAGAACGAAATAAATATTTTCCTTAATTTTTGTTTTATTTGGCGTGTCTTAGATTTCATATGTACATGAAATATATATACAGGGTATACTGTACATACTGGTAATTCAGTACATTATGTACTTAAGTGCTTATCGGGGAGGTCATTAGCTATGACTTGAGCGCCATATATGGTTATTATTTATTTTTATTAACTTTTCACTTATACATTATATCAGAGTAAATTTGACGACCTCCGTGGCGCAGTGTGTAGCGCTGTTGCCTTAACGTGCGGAGGTCCTGGGTTCGATCCCCGGCAGGGTCAATTTGGGAATTTATAATTTCTGAATTTTCCCTGGTCTGGCCTGGTGGGAGGCTTCGGCCGTGGCTAGTTACCACCCTACCGGCAAAGACGTGCCGCCAAGCGATTTAGCGTTCCGGTACGATGCCGTGTAGAAACCTAAGGGGTATGGGTAGGGGAATATAACTGCCATGCCCCTAACAGGTTAGCCCGCTACCATCTTAGACTGCATCATCACTTACCATCAGGTGAGATCGTAGTCAAGGGCTAGCTTGTAGTGGATAAAAAAAAAAAAAGAGTATTATTGTAATTAATGAATGAATGAATTGATTTTGATTTTTTTTTGATTTTTAATGAATTTCTGCAAAATAGTAATGACAATCCCCAAGACGAAGAAGAAAGTGATTTTGGCAATGAAGTGGTAATAGATCATACCGCTAGTTTATCACAAATATCCATGACGATTGTCACGTATGTATCTGGGTATGTAGTAAAAAGGATTATTAAAAGAGTCAAGTGTGAAGACTGTGTACATAGTTTATTATCGGATCCAACAGCTCTATGTAATAATTCGTTAGTTATTAAGAGAGACTATTCTAAAACAGACGATAAGTATTTGATATATCCAGCTAATGATGTTGTTGCATTGTGTTGTAGTGCTGAAAAACTTTTTAGAGAAAACATGAAAAGGAAAATGATGGACGACCGTATTTTTGCCCAAAATGTCTTAAAAGTAATACGCAACAATCAACTTCTGTTTGAAAGTTTAAAGTATCATGTATTAGATCAAAACCCATTAAGCGATCATAGATATCTGCTCATGAAAAGCATTATTGAAATTTATTTTCTTCTCCGATTGAAGCATGAAAACAAATTATTGAAATTTAATCGGCAAACTTTAAGAACCCACTTAAATAAGACTATATTATTTAGAGGGCAATAAATATTGAGTTAGCACGAAAGTAATGAGATCCCCAAAAAAACTCTACAAAGAACAGTGGGCAAAATTGTATGGACCCCGTCCCCAGTGGTGTAGCATCATGGGCTATGCGTAAAAAAAATGATATTAGTCAGAATAATAAATAGATAGATAGATAGATAGATAAATTCTTTATTGCCACACATAACAAAGAGAAAACTTAAATATGAACAAAAAACAGAAAACAACAGCGTGCGCAAGGGCGGTCTTATCACTAAAAGTGATCTCCTCCAGACAACCCATTTCTTAAGGAACTTTAAAAAGGAGCGGGAAAGTGCAACAATAATAATAAACATGCAACAATACTATACTACATAAACTATACATACTAATGATACATAAATAACTAAATATAAATAAATATAAACATATAGCAGTACATAAACCTACATACAAACGAAAATACTTAAATATTCTATAGCATATTAGAAAGGTAATATTCCTTTACACGACTCTTAAATATGTTTAAAGACTTTGACTGCCTAATGACGCTTGGCAACTCATTCCAAAGCAGTACAGCCTTAACTGTGAATGAATTACCATATGCCCCTGTATGACTAGGAGGGATCTTTAACTTATTGTCATTTCTCGACCGCAAACAAAAAGGTACATCATAGCTGCCAAGAAAGTTGAATCGCTCTTTTAGATAAGGTGGCGTCTGAGGATAATATAAAATGGAGTACAAGAGAGAAAGAGCGTGTAAATTTCTTCGAGAACGAATTGGCAGCCATTTCAACTGAGCACGAAATTCGGACACATGATCATATTTCCGTAAACCATATATGAAACGTATACATAAATTTTGCAATCTATCAAGCTTGTTGAGCATGGTCTCTGATAAATCCAGATAGGAAACATCAGCGTAATCTAAAATAGGTAACAGCAAAGTATTAGCCAAAAGGATTTTAGTTTTTACAGGTAAAAAATGCTTCCACCGTCTTAAGCACCCAACAGCAGCAAAAATCTTACAACTCAACTCCGATATTTGAGGAACCCAGGACATAGTATTATCAAGGATGAGTCCAAGATCTTTGACTGCACTACTCAGGGGAATAACTGTACCATTCAAGAGAACTGGCGGTATAGAATAATTTGAAAGTAAAGAAATGTAATAATTGCTACCTATAATAGTCACCTGGGACTTACCTGGATTTATCGAGAGACCATACGACCGGCACCAAGCACTAATTTTATTTAAATCAGCATTGAGGGAATCAATAGCAACAACAAGGTCAATAATGGCTGCAGAAGCATAGATCTGCAAGTCATCAGCATACAAATGGTAAGATGAAGAAATTATTGAGGAAATAGAATTAATGTAAATGGAAAAGAGAAGAGGAGAGAGTACACCGCCCTGCGGCACCCCAGAATGAAGAGGTGTAAAAGTAGAGAATTTATCATCCAACCGAACACATTGCTTACGATGAAATAGGTAAGACCGGAACCAGCTGATGGCAATTGGTGATACCTTCATAGTGCTCAGAATAGCCAAAAGTAAATCAAAGTCTACAGTGTTAAATGCGTTACTGAAGTCCAATAGTACAATAACAGTAAGGAGTTTATTAAATAATTGAATGAATTAATGAGAAAACTAATGTATGAATGGACATTCTTTTTTTCTTAATTATTTGTATGTATTAAAAGGATTATTAAAAGAGATAAGTGTGAAGACTGTGTAGGTACATAGTTTATTATCGGACCCAACAGCTCTATGTAATAATTCGTTAATTATTAAGAGAGACTATTCGAAAACACACAATAAGTATTTGATATATCCAGCTAATGATGTTGCATTGTGTTGTAACGCTGAAAAACTTTTTAGAGAAAACATGGTCATCTCATCAATAAATAATTTGTACCTAGCTGTAGCTTTGTTGCTATTTGTGTATTTGATTTTTTAAAATTAAAAGATAGTTGTATTTTACTTCGTTAAACTAACTCATTAGAGTCCTATGATTTCACCAGTAAGATTATCGATAATACTATGCTAGAGTCAAGACAACACTATTTCACGCACACATTTACATTTCATTTTTTGTAACACCGTAATCTGTCACTGTTGGTCTTGTACATTCAGTCTATGAAATTAGCTATCTATAGATAGCGTATTTTCTCTACATTGGGAGGTTAATAATAGAGTGGCATAATCGTCAATCGTCATACTATTCATATGAATGTTTGACTCTGTGTAATGTGCAACGTGCCTTTCTAATAACTACGTAGGGATTGTATTATACTAATTAGGGAGCAAAAAAAGCCCAAGCACGGTCAGAGCTAGAGCACGTCTCGGAATTTTCCATCAAAAAATGGAATAAATTTAAAAAAACATATGCAATAAGTGCTTTGTCCGTATTGATCTTGTGTTGCTAAATTTGAAAAGATTTTTAGCAACAACTTAAATATTAAGTAGTTGTCAACAATGAAAGGAAGACGTGTGAGAATATTTGAGCAATTTACTCTTCTTCTTGAGCAATTTAAAATAATTTCAAATTGACTGACTTTATAGTCTGCTCCAATAGAGATGAGCTTTTTTCAACTGATTTAACGTCTGATCATGTCATCTTATCTGCCACTTGACCAATAGTGCCATCACTATTGAAAGACGACGAGTTTATTAGATATTCCCATCATCATTGGTTGAATAGCAGATGAGATTACGTGATCAGACGTTAATGAAGTTGGAAAAAATCTCATCTCTATTGGAACAGACTTTACAAAAAGCTCGCAATATAAACACTTCCGAAGTTCGGACATAAAAGATCGCCAAATGATTTCCTGAAACGCTATATTTTTCTCTGTAGTCGATCGCAGACATTAGATAAGGGTGTCTAACAAAACTAACAAGTAAGGAAATCTCTTGCCAAATACAACCCCAACGCGGAAGCTCCACTCGAACGGGAAAGCATGATTTATTGGTGAAACTTGCACCATTACTCATCTCACCATTCGTTACTCCAATAAAAAGAACGTCTTCCGATAATTTATTAGAAGCGGTATGGAATTTTATTACGGCTGTCTATTTTAGAGTGCCGAGCAGCTCCCCGTCGCCGTTATTAAATCGTAAATAACTAAAATTATTTATGACAACTTTCGAAAATTTTGAAACACTCTTGTCATGTGTTTTAAGAATTAACTTAATTGCCTGTTAATTATTTCCCTCATTAGGTACCACGCCCACTTGGATGTGAGGATAGTAGAATAAAGTTGAAGGAAGGTTGGAGGTTTTTATTCAATTTAAAATAAGCTCTTAGATTTGTTTTCTTTAATAATATCTAGCATAGCTACTTCATTTATATTTTCCTCTCCAATAGTAAATGTAAATAATAGTAAATGTAATATGCTACTTAAAGTGCGTACATTGGTAAAACTGGTAAACCAGCAACTTCTCTTTTGACCCCACTTTTGTTTTCTACTTTTATACTTATTTTTTATAAAACTTTTATACTTTTAGGTGACAGCCGCAACAAAAATTTCAAAATGCTTTATTCGGAAGTATAAACGAATACCTATAAATGTTGCACCTCAACACCAGTTCAAAGTTTGGACATAAACAGATAATAAAAAACAAGTAAAAAAGAAGATGTATGTGATAATAAACAGTAATAAAATGGAGCTATAAAGAATTCTGATTTGTAACGAAGCGAAAGCCCCAAATAGAGCTATTCGAGGAAAGCTGGGAAGTCGGTATGTAGATTTTTTTATTAGAATTCATGTAAAAAGTGATAGTAATTGAATGTATGAGAGGTATATGTGTATGTATATGGAATTTCAATAATATTCATAACATTGATCCTTTGAGCAATGTAGGGTTACTAATAATAATCCGGAGTACCTATCTATCTCGATTCAGACGCATAACGATTTTCTATGCTCATTTCCTAACTAGAAAAAAAAGCTTTTCGGGGTGTGTGTCCCAGCAGGAGTCCCATATAATAAGATCAATCACTTTTATTGATGAAGGGCGATTGATTGGAGTGAGAGAGATTTCCAAAACACTAGTGATTTGTATCAACTGGTGAATCCGCCAGGAGACTCGCAAGCTGTGTTCCTATTTATTGACCAACCTTTTTTTCTCAACATCTGGATAATCTTACAATAAAGCTTTTGACATGAATATAATCGTTAAGTGATAAGGGATCGTTAACAAAATTACTTAGTTAGAAACTTTGATATGGCAGGTTCAATATAATTTATGAACAATTAATATGCCAACAGGCTTGACATTCCATCCATTATACATATACTGTTGGTTTTGCTACATACATATATTTAAAAAAGTGCAGATAACCATGACATACCTGCTTAGTTTTGAGGATCAACTTCAACGCCTGTTTCGAAGCTCACCAAATGCAGAGATTAACCCTTAAAAGTTAAATTCTGTCAAACTTGACTAAGAAAACTTCTCATAAACTTGATAACAAATCCAATTGGTTCAACAACGCGGCACAAAAAAGGAATTTCCACCAGATAAAAACTGTTTATGTCACTCTATTATTCACAAACAAAAACTTTTCAAAACTTACACTTCACGAGAAAGTTACGACACAATGCACGCACTTTAAAAAGCTTTGTCCTTAGCACTAAGTTCTAAGAAAGCTTTTTCAAAAGTTGGTATAAAACACTGCACAATAATAATATTAGTAGCGGGGTAACGTGTGATCACATTTACAAGACCGGTTCGTAAGAGTGAACGAGAGCGCGGGACGGTAGAGTACGTATGTCCTGTAGGGCCGCGCGAGGCGCTCTGGCTGCATCGTAGAAGCCAGAGCGGGCGAGGGGGCAACGATAGACGAAAATGGCTTCACAAGTTAATTTTTTTCTCTTTCCTCCTTTAATATTCCGCATATGCCGTGCGAAGCCGACGGTGCACGCGCATGCGCCCCAACCCTAACAAACCATGTAGGGTTGTAAAGCGATGCACTCGCACTTTACATAACTTATTGGGCCGTTTATTGAAGCCACTGTATAATACCCTTTCCATGTCGAGGTTTGGCGCTTCCTACGTTCATACAATGCCAGTTAGGATAATATTAATCAGTGTTATACATACTTTGATCTCTATAAACGGGATATTTTCCATTAATATCAATTTGTTTAGCTTACAAGCCGTTCCATGATAGAGATTAAATAATTTGTTAAACAGTCTAGTAGGCACACTTTTCAGTTCGGTGCTATTTATAGACTTACCTAACCTAACATGACAATATGTTCGGTACTTAAAAGTAGGTATATAAATATAACCTAAATATGAACCAATATATTAAGATTAATAAACAAAAGATGAAATGAAATGTTAGAGACAGGTGATAGCAATACCTACGCAGTAGGCTTACTACGATCGCTCAAAGCCGTATTATTTAAAATTGCATGTTTACATACACTACCTTAACGTCCCTAATTAGGATTATAATATAATTCTGAAACATGAGCGTCATGCGCGTACTATAATATTTGAAAACAAATAGGCTAAGGGTAGTGTGAATTAACAACATACAATTTTTAAAATTCACACACGGCAGAAGTGAAACTTCAGAAAAGTAGCCTACGAGAGAATGAGATAAATATATCTTGTATTCTATCTCATTCTCTCGCAGGCTTAATTCTAATTAGAATATGTTTGACTCTTTTTCGTTTCGTTTTTCGTTTCATCGAATTTTCAAATCACAACGATTCTATAGTATATTGTGTGCTTAGGGGTGAAACGAGACGATTTCAGAATTCAGACAAGGGTGAAGTTGCCTGCCTGGGCGAAGCGAGGGCTGGCATCACCCAAAATCTGAAATCGTGTTTCATCCCGTGGCGCACACACTATTTTTCATATAATCTGCATTAAAAGTGCGAATTTTATTAAAATTGTTTTCTACTTTATTTTAATTGCTAGGTTGTTGTCATAGATTTATTCTTGGGTTCGCGAACCCAAGAATAAATCTATGGTTGTTGTTTATAAATATCATAGGTAATTGTCAGTTTAGTTGATGGGTAAAATGACAACCAAAAAGGTTTGAAATAAACCAAAGATACTCTGACAGGATTAAAGGAGGGCTGCTACGTCACTCAGCGGGTAGAAAACCATCACTTTCTGACGTATTCGTCTGAAATTGAATAGTTTCAGGTGGCTCAACAGGCATTGAAACTCGCATTTTCAACGCAGGTTATATGAAAAAGAAGTTTCACTTAAAAAATAGAAGATTCATTTTCCCCCCATTTCTTTTTATAATGTTCCGTTCCGTACATTTGGCTAAAAGCAGTCTTCTTCAGTTTGGATACAGTTCCCTTGTGACCTGTCAATCGTCCAAGCTCACCAATCCACGGGAATACAAATAAAAGAAAACCCGTTTCACATTCAGCGTCGATTCGGATTGCTCCTTTTACAGAATTTATGTGTTTTATTGCAAGGATAATGGTCAGGTGAAACGTGCGATGGTTTTTGTGTCTATTTTTAATGTATTTAACAGGTTTCTGCTTGTCTACGATCACGCACAGTTGTCAAGGCTTCTACTGAAGCTTTGGACACACGCGACGCGTCACGGTAACTTAGGTAGAACTACCAGAATTGTTATACAACATAGTTGAAGATCCCCTTGGCGCAGTGGTGAGCATTGGTCTTGGGTTCGATTATAATTAAATTATATATTCTAAATGGTCTCTTGTCTGGTCTAGTGGGAGGTTGCAGCCTTGTTATATAATCCTTCGTAACCCTTCCAGGTAAGCCCGATTACATCTTACACTCCACCATCACTTACCAGTACCACCAGGTGAGATCACAATCTAGGACTAAGTGAAGTCTATAGAGAGAACTTTGACTTTACTTAGACTTAAGACATGGTTAAAATGAGACAGATTTATGTTACTCACATAAGTCCATCTCATTTTATCTCTGAGTTAAGTCTGAGCCAAGTCAAAGTACCTACGCTCTATAGATCTCAGCATAAGAGCTCAAGCTCTAAGTAGGTAAGTCAAAGTGGAAGACTTCCACATCGCATAGTGTTTCTAGAAGCCTGATTTCGCCTAAGCTTGGAGCATGTGACGTGCGTATTACTTTATATTTTATTGAAGTACAATTAATATACAATAATATGTACAGTTGCGGTCAAAAAATATTTACCACATTAAAGTTCATAATTCCATGAACCCATTTGTGTCAGAAGGTCGTTAGTGGTTTGATTAGGCATATTATAGATCATAGATTTTTCAGTAGCAACTACAGATAGGATATAATATGAAGAAAACCACTTTTAATATTTTTAGTAAATGCCATTTTAACAAATGCGATGATGCTAATGTGTCATACTTAAAATTAGGAAATGAATTTTATTATAAAAAAAGTCATTAATACTCTTTTTGTCGAATTCGATGTTTGAAAACTTTTGATAGCTTTGAAACGTAATAAACCTTAATGCATAGTGTTATAAAGAATCTAATTTAAAAACTGGTAAACAGTTTCAGACGTGCGTTTGTCCGCATTTATGACGGTCTATGACGGTAGCACACCAGGAAAGTTCTTTTAATTCAATTGCATCAGTTCTCTCCATTTGGATCACGTATGTACCGACTTGGCAGGAAATCCTTCCGAAAATACGTCATGTGCAACACCTGATACATATTACATTTTGCTAACCTTAAAGACAACTTCAATGCAATATTATGACTCTAAAACCTACTGCTGGACAAGCTGAGGTATACAATCTATCATCTAATTCATTCATCCATGCGAAAATAATTCTTTATCTATCTCTTTGATTTTGCTGTATTGCATCCTTGAGGATACATTTATCCCAGAAGTATAAAATTTAATTCCCACGATGTTTTTTATCTTCCATCCACTAATAATAATCTCTTTTCTAGTTGATGAAATTGGTATCCTGTTACTTCAATATGTTGAAGGAATGAAGAATTTTAGGACCTTTGTCGGAGGTTATTTTTAACTTTTAAGGTCTAGCCCCACTACAGATATGGGGCTATGGGTTTGTATGGAGCTGGACCCACTTAAGCGATGCGGCACGGACATGTACTGCGTCATTGTACAAGAATACTTACTGCTACGTGCCGCGCCGCGGCGCGTCTCTTTAGTGGGGCTAGACCTTGAATTTATTTAAAGTAATTTTATAAATATGTAAGCTTTAGGAAGAAACTTTATTCGATGACATGAACCAACTGTAACTGTAACTTTATGGATGACTCAATCTTTAACTTAATTTGTATTGTATAGTAGGATCTAACTTAATTGTAATTATTAATTTTATTTTATTTTACCTAATTTATTAATTTAATTTAAATTAATTGTATAATATTATTTCGTTGAATTGTACTTAAATTTTTGAAAAAAAAAATATATTGACCGGATAATCTTCAATGCTGTATGGCATATAATTAAGTATTGTGCTAGAATTAGACAATTGTATTATTTTAACATTATTATTGGTTTGTACAATATTTGTTGGCATATCAATAAACAAAAAGAAAACTGTAATTAACGTATTTCAACAGTGAACAAAAATAGTTTAACAAAACAAAACATGAGCTATTAACATTTGAATAGGTTTTACTAAACCAAGGAACTTGTATTGTGAAGTGCGAAAACAGTTTGATGTGCATTCATAGTTCAGCCGCGATTGTCGGTTTGCGTGTGACGACTCATAACGAAGCTTAAAGTAAAACCTACCGTGAAATATGGAACACGCTGTCGTCAAAACTCTGCACAGCCTTTTCGTTTGATATAAGTATTCAGTTTTAGTCATTGATAAATATTACGAGAAAGTTTATCCATCCAAAATGTGCTATCAAATCGAGGCTATTATACAACTGACGTATTTCTTAATGACAACGTTGTATGGAAGCAATCGACTTTGGGTCCAGCACCCCACAGGATAGTATAACTTACACTAATGTATATAATTGATATGCCTACGACCTACGTATTGGAATATCTTGTTTAAAAAAAATGAAAACAGAAAGCAGAACGTTTCTCTGAATTGGGTGATAGAGTCAAAACATGACGTACGTAGCATAAAAGACGCCTGTACCTGTGTCCTACATGTTATAAATAAATTGACTTTAAATAATATTCACGAAAAACTATCACTATAGGTAGGATAAAGTCCACAGCCGATGTGCGGCCGCCTCGACTGTCCGAGGCAATCCTTAGAAATGGCGTGAGCACTTGATCCAAAGCGAAAACTTCGGCTTTGTCCTAACGAGTTTTCAGGCCAATCTCGACATGCCCCTAGTCAAAAGCCGAATTGGTGAAATGAAGTTTTTTTTGGCTTTGGACTAGAGATTCCTGAAAGATTTGTTTTGAATATTTGGAAAACTACATAAAATTTACTCACAATTGTACTTGCTAATTTTTTCCATCTGTAATAATTCACGTTCACATTTTGTTGAATTGCTATAATATGTACATTGGAGTGCCAAAATGATAAGTGCAATCGTCAGTCGTGATTCTTGGATTGAGTGTGCTGTACGCTTACTCTAAGTTTTTACATTGCAAATACGATTGATCGACGTGAGAACTCCCCTAGCCAAGTGTAAGCGAACGTCAAAGTAAAATGGACCCAAAAGCTCTTGCTTTAAAGTCACAAATTCAGCGTTTGGAGCGCTGGCTGTGAATAAATACACGAAATGATGAAGTGAGCTCTAAACCAATGCAGTTAAGGTTCATTTTACTTTATCGTTCGCTTACACTTGGTGAGGTGAGCTCTCACGTCGATCAATCATATTTGCAATGTAAAAACTCAGAGTAAGCGTACTGACTGGATAACGAAGCAGAAGTAAGTACGTGATACTAAATTCCCTTGTACTGAGTATCCTCTATATTCTTTCATTGATATTTCAAGGATTTCAAACCCTTCACGTGCCTCTTCACGTAAATACGAAACTCCATTAACAGCTGAATGAGACCAGTCGGTATTCACAGAATTACTTTATTTGATACAATTTACCTTCTTCTGAGTAAATACTCGGCTCATAACAGAAATGAAATGCGGATTTAATAATATTAATTGCAATATTATATTATTTACTTTATGTTCTTTTCAATGTTCCGCGCTCTACTTGTTAATTTACGCACCTGGGGATTTCAAAGTTTTCGCGGTACAGTATTAAACTAATATTAAAAAAGCGAAAGTATGTTTGTTTGTCGGTTTGTCCTTCAATCACGCCGCAAAAGATCAATGGATCGACGTGATTGTTTGAATGGATACAGTTGAGGACGTGGAGAGTGATATAGGCTTATTTTTATCTTAGGAGTTCATAAAAAACTTATTCCACGCGGACCTCACCAAATTTTCTATCTTACTAATATTATAAATGCGAAAGTTTGGATGGATGTATGGATGGATGTATGGATGTTTGTTACTCAATCACGCCCAACGGCTGAACAGATTTGGCTGAATTTTGGCACAGAGATAGATTATAGTCTGGAATAGCACATAGGCTACTTATTATGCCGGAAAATTAAAGAGTTCCCGCGGGAACCGAAAATCTCAATTCACGCGGATGAAGTCGCGGGCATTCACTAGTGATATAATAAGCTGGTGATGAATAACAGTAAGACCATTCAAAAAAAGCAAACTTTGATTTTAATGAGTAACATGTTACATAAATTATGTCGCTTAGTGCTTTAACATCCAAAAAAGTGGGGGGTCACTGAAATGTATTTCTCAGTAGGGCAGTTTTTGGAGTTTACCTCCTTTATAATCGATTTGCATTATATATGTATAAGCCCGGGGTATGAAAATTTATGGGGAGTAAAATCAAACTTTCTCCGTTACATTATTGACTTTATGATTCCATGGTTACACTTGTTTATGTTTCCATGACTTCGTAATGTATTTTATTGAATATAACTTATATAATTAATATACCTAAATATAAATGAATCAAGCATGGCTTTCAGTAATATAATAAAAATTTACCCTCATTAACTAATCTATATATTTAATAATCGTTCGTAAAGAGTAAACTTCAGTTGTACGTCGATGCTGCCACACACATTTTTTTAAAAATTAATATTACTTGTTCAATAACTTAAAATCAGCTAAGGACAGAAACAAAATGAATGGTTGACTAAAAACCAAACACGAACGAGATTTGCGTGACGTTGGACATTCATGGGTGAGATAGCCAATGCTGCCTTTATGCCAAAGTAAATATGTAAAGGTTTAGTGAGTTGTTAATAAACAAGACGCGCTTTCCACTCTACACCACGCTTACGACTCTGAAATGGTAAAACAAGCAAAATACTTCGGTTTTCTTTCAAAAACCAACAAAACATCAAATTGAATTATGGGTCAATTTTTACCGAGGTCGCCTTTCTTAAACCGCAATTCAAATATCAAAGCACTTGTAACGCTTTCATTCAAACACTTGTAATATTCAAAGCAAGTGGCTAACCGAAGTTCACGCTATAAAGGCCCTTGTCGTCGCCTGGTTGATATTCATGATGACTCAAAGCCTTCGCGCTATACTATACAGCCCTACATCAGCTAAATTGGTAGGCGATGGGTAAACATACATATACTTAAATATTTATAACGTGCAAATAGATACAAAGGCTGTATAATGAACCTATAACGGGTAATTTCTTACACCTACCTATATCAAAGTTAACGTTATAGTTTTTTTTTATCCACTACAAGCTAGCCCTTGACTGCGATCTCACCTGATGGTAAGTGATGATGCAGTCTAAGATGGTAGCGGGCTAACCTGTTAGGGGCATGGCAGTTATATTAGACCCATACCCCTTCGGTTTCTACACGGCATCGTACCGGAACGCTAAATCGCTTGGCGGCACGTCTTTGCCGGTAGGGTGGTAACTAGCCACAGCCGAAGCCTCCCACCAGGCCAGACTAGGGAAAATTCAGAAATTATAAATTCCCAAATTGACCCTGCCGGGGATCGAACCCAGGACCTCCGCACGTTAAGGCAACAGCGCTACACACTGCACCACGGAGGTCGTCAAAATTAGGTCGTTATAATTAGTAGATAGTTGTTTACACTACCATTCTTTACAGACCGTCTAAAAAAGTCGTTGTCATCTGAGAGCTTAAAACATATTAGTCGAACTGTTTACGGAGTTCATAATATTAGGTCCATGGTTCATACATGCGTTTTGACATGCAGGCATCTATGAACTCCTTAAATAGGTTGAATTATACGTTAATACGTTTACGATTACGATATTCTTACACAATCGGGGGGCTGATTTCAGTACAAAGGACCTTTTAAAAAGAGGCTTAGAAGAAAGCTGCACAACAGAATTTTTTATTTACCAGATCGTTATATCGTTCGATCGTTATATTTATTGACCGTGATAATATTATTCATTACCACCTACCAAAGTTAACATTGTAATCGCAAAAAAAAATTTTTTTTTATAAAAAATCTTTGTAGATCTACATAATAATAAAGATAAATAAATAAATTATTATCTATAGAGTTGGCAGTTAAAAACTTTGAGCTCCTAGATAATTTGTTAATATTTAGTTTAAGAAACAAGCAAGTTATGAAGTTCAGAAGCAGTTCTACATAAAACAACAACAAATAAACGATAACGTAGAGTCCAATACAGCCTCCAGTATTTTCATAAACACAAAAGATTTTATAGACCAAGTTTAAATCAATAGTCTTGTTTGGGCTACTTACACAGACCAGTTAAATATTATAAAAGATCGCTGGCTACTTACTTCGATATATTTTTTATGATGTTGGTTTTTATTCCACCCAAATAAAATAATAGATTGAACAAGCCTTTCACGACAAATCCAACCATCGGTTTATTAAAAAAAAAAAAAAAAATCGTATAGAAATAGGTACGTTGTATCCCGGGGTCCAAGTCAGAGGTAGGCTACTTTTAATATTCCGGAAAATCAAAGGAATGCCGAAGGATTAAAAAACCTAAATCCACGGTAACGATGTTGCGAACATCATTTATAGTTTTTATAATAAAGTCCGCTTGCTGAGACGCCGGGTTACGTTTTTAACCGCAAAATATGTAATAAGGAATAAATTCAAAATTTCGACAAGTTTTATACGAATTCTGTCAAAGTAGCAGCTTACTTTGGAAAGGATAACGCGGCGTTTCTGCAAGCGGGTTCCGGATAAATAAAAAGTAAAATAGGTACACAATATTTAAATAAATATACTGTCGTAATTATAATGCCTATGGAAGTTGTTGGTGTGGACAAATAAACAAATATTTTATCCGTGTTCTCCAGTCGCACCCTTCGTCGCAGAAACAAATTTCATCCTCACCACCTGGATGCCTGCTCTTCTTCCACCTCTCGTTACTCCAGGTCATTTCTGCCACGTACCTGCAAATTATGGAACCAGCTTCCATCTTCTGTATTCCTTCATGATTATCATAATATGGGGCTCTTCAAAGGGCGGATAAACAAATATCTCAAAAGCCAGCAACGCATTGGCGGTTCCTCTGGTGCCGCAAATGTTCATGGGCGGCGGTAATCACTTACTATCAGGTGACCCGCCTGCTCGTTTGCTCGCTATACATGCAATAAACATGTGTTTTTTTTTATATAGTTCTAATCTATCAACAAGGTTCATCGTTTATCAACAAGGCTGTCACAGATGTTTCTAATAAGACCCGGCACCGTGACGAAGATTTAGAGCGTTACACTCCAGGCACGTAGAGTCACAATTATACATTTTCTGAAGGGGCTCTTTGATCAGATTACTGAATTGGGTCAAAGTTACCAATATTACCACCCTCAAAAGATAGTACCTACCTTTCTGTGATAAGCCGAGTTCACCTTGTTTTTGTTAAAGGCCCCCTTAATGCAAGAGGTGCTATGGTAACAATGCTGTAACACTGTCATTTTTGAAAAGCCTTTTTTTGATTGAGGCAAACTTGCACTTCAGCAAGCTTGCTTTTTAGCAAGAGCATAATGCGGAGCATAAGTGTCAGGCATTACAAAGTCACTAAATCAGTTTTACATTAATGACCTCGTGCCTAAGTGGGCCTAAGATTATTAAGGAAAGATATAGAAAACTTAATTAAAATATTTAAATGTGTTTACATTCAACGGGTTAGTGCAGTGGAAGATATTGTACAAATGGAAAAAAAGATTTATTCATATTTCAGTTTGTACAAAATCGTGTCAACACGGTCAGAAGATAAATTATATAGCTTGTGCAACCATTGTAAAAAGTCCACACAGAACACTCCAGCGTAGGCAAATAATAGCGGATGAGAACGTATGCGAAGTAATTTATGTGTTAGAATTTTCCGGCTAACGGCTAGCGCATATCTAGGCGGGTTACATTGCACCGGAAAAATGTACCTGTAGCCTATAGCCAAACATTTTCAAGCATTCGCTAAAATCAACCTATTGTTTTCAATACGACATATTTCGGTGAGTGTGGCACCGGAACACAATGTCGTTCCTTGTTACTAAACTTTGGGTTTAATAATCCACTGAATTAATCATAAATTATGTAAAATATCCCACCTAAATATGCGCTTGATCTAATCTCATAAGTTTTGAAACGAATGTATCACGGTGGCCATATAAAATACTAGATGATGCCCGCAACTTCGTCCGCGTGGTTCAGATTATTTATATATACTAGCGGCCCGGTACGTGCTTCGCTACGTATAAATCGTTTACAAAAAATGTGATAAATGAAGAACCGCTCGACCGATTTTGTGCAAACTTCACATACCTAAACCATCTACTAAATAGTCCGAACAAAGCCTAAACATTTGTTTTGGATAGGTGAGCCCGTTCTTGAGTTATAAAATTACAACGAAAAGTGGCATTGATTTTTATATATATTGATTATGGGAATGCTTGCCTAATTTATTAATCTATACCTACCACTTTTAAATAGATGTTACACGTCTTTTAATCAGCAATAAAAAATAAGAATTATTAATAATATCTACTACTTTATTTTTCCACCTTTATTATTCTGCCTTTTGATAGTTTATATTTTATACTTCTATGCCAGTGACGTTCGCAAAAAGGCGGCCACTGATCCAAAAATCAGCGTTGGGGCACCTGGTACCTCAGATGTGCGCCATTATACATATACCTAGTGGTTTCGTGTCTGAGAGGCCCGGAGTCCCAACACAAGCTGAGTGGCTTACCTCACAATACAGTGATAATTTCGCATGCAAGTGTTTTAGTTTAAGTTTATTTTTTGTGCAGAAGTGTATAAAATTTTTTATTTCTTTCTTTAAATTTTTTGGGCTAAAATGTATGTCACTCTCTAAGGTCCTAGCCTAACTATCTTTGTACCAAATTTGATGCAAACAAAATGAAAACATAGGGCGATATAGCTTAGCCGACAGGCAGACACACTTTCGATACCTAGTATATGGATATAAATTAGTATAATATGATTTTAGTTTACACAGCAGGCAAGATAGGGCAACATGAATTGGTTAGTAGGCATTTCTCCATTCGATGTCAATATTGAACAATCGCGGTTCGTAAAATAAAAAGAAATATTTAAAGCAAACACGCAAAAAAGGGAAAAAGAGATTGTTGGTTTTGCATTATTCCGTGTCAATATTGATTAAGCTTTATTCTCTCAACTATTTGGGTAAGTTTAAGTATATAATATTTTCACTAGACGATGCCCGCGACTCGTTTTTGTTAAATGATTTTTGTTAAAAATCTGTGAGGAACTCTTTGAATTTCCGGGATAAAATGTAGCGTACGACGTAACTCCATGTCCACAACTGGAGCCATGCTACAAAATTGTATGTTTATTTCCTTGTTAATTACGCCTTTGCGGCCCATCTTTTCAACTGATTTTGATGAAATTACAGAGTTGCAGACGAAGGTGTCATGGGAAGGCCCTAAAATTCTGACCTCGCGGGCATCAGCCAGTTACAAATAAAGTAAGACAAACAAGCTGTAAAGTTGCGATTAAATAAAATTCCAAAACAAGCTAAAACGTTGAGTTTCTGGATCTGAGTGTTTTTCTCGCTAGTCGCTGCTAAACGAAAACAAAAGAAATAGCCAAAGTTTTGTAGCGTGTTGTTTTGTCCGCAAACTTTTTGAATTTAGGCTTTCAGGCGAAAAAACAATTTCATAAACGAAGAGTGATACGTTTTCACATGTGATTTTAATTCGATCCATACTATTATATATTATACTATATTACCACAGTAAACAGATACAACTATATATTACTATTATATT
Source organism: Erebia aethiops (assembly GCA_923060345.2). Taxonomy (NCBI): domain Eukaryota; kingdom Metazoa; phylum Arthropoda; class Insecta; order Lepidoptera; family Nymphalidae; genus Erebia; species Erebia aethiops. Next base: position 7,729,407 of record OV281083.1, on the reverse strand, counting down.
ACTATATCCATATCCATACTTCCATACTAATATCACACTAATATTATAAATGCAAAAGTGTGTCTGTCTGTCTGTCTGCTACGCTTTCACGGCCCATGTGTTCAACCGATTTTGATGAAATTTGCTATAGGAATAGGTTGTATCCCGGGGAAGGACATAGGCTACTTTTTTCGCGGTAAAATATAGAGTTCCCGCGAGTTCATAATCAAAAAACCTTAACCCACGCGGACGAAGTCGCAGGTATCATCTAGTAAAATATATTTTAACCTGAGTCTATAAAATAGTGATAGAATGTACTAAAATTATAAAAACTAGCCAATTCCCGCGACTTCGTCTGCTTGGTTTAAGGTTTTTTGGTTCCCGCGGGAACTCTTTAATTTTCCGGGATAAAAAGTAGCCTATGTAATATTCCAGACTATAATCTATCTCTGTGCCAAATTTCAGTCAGATCCGTTCAGCTGTTGGGGCGTGATTGAGTAACAAACATCCATACATCCAAACATCCATCCAAACTTTCGCATTTTTAATATTAGTAAGATGCGAAAATATATCTATCTGACCGTATTTACTCTGTTACCTTTACACAGCCCATTCCATGATAAAGATTTGCAGACCAGAGAAAGACACAGGTTACTTGTTATCCCAACGAAAGAAGACCCACTGGATTTTTTAAAATCGAAATCCACGCAGACGTCGCCATCAGCTTGCATTGGGTAAATAAATTAGTAAATACTGATACGGTTATACGTTTATTATATACCTAAAATTGAATATTACAGTCTACTGAAAGCTAAAAATTGTTTGTTTGGCACGTATTATTTTAACTTTTCTTATTGAAGGCTTCACTGTAGCACTGTTTGGGTAAAGTTACAAAAGCTAACCCAAGGACGAAGTTTAAACTAGCAATAATGTTCTACCTTGAAACTTGGCAAATTTACTGTTGTTGAAATCGTTTTTGCGGTGGAAGTTTGGCAATCAAATTCGTACATCATTCTGTGAATTTTGATGTTTTCTTTACTCACTCTTTTCACGTTGGTGTGTACAGCATTCTTTTCAACTTTATCAAGAAAAGCTTGAACACGTTTTCAAATCACTGAAGGATTTGTAAACTTATTTAATCCATACTTAAATATTATAAATGCAAAAGTGTGTCTGTCTGTCTGCAATGCTTTCACGGCCCAACCGATTTTGATGAAATTTGGTACAGAGACAGTTTTTATCCCGGAAAATTCAAGCTTTCCTGCGGGAATAAAAAAAACGCGAATGAAGACGCGAGCATCTTCTAATGGGTAATAATTTAATGGTAAATATAATCTCAAAAAACATCCAGAGGTTTGACTTCCAGCATAAGATATAAAACTCTTACTTAAAGTATTATTTTCCTATCCCACAAATAAAAGCCGATTAGAATAAAAAAACTAAATAGGAACATGGCAAAAAAAAATTAAGATTGTCTGTTAAGTCGGTTTACGGACGATAGTTTTACTTGATAACTATACCTAGTGTTGATCCGGTTATACCACGACCTTCGCCGATCTGTTTAGTAGATGAAACCTACTTTTTATTTTTATTTAAATACGCCTAAAATAGGTTGCCTATCAAAATGCAGGTCGAGGTATATCCGGATCTAGTACTACTAGAAGTTCTCAAAGAAGCTCGCGTGGTTGCGTTTCACTATTCGAACTGCTAGCTCTGACGTCACGCGAGAAGAGAGATAAATGTGTCACAAGTCAACGCTTGGGCCGATCGTGCCTCTCTATCGCTTGTTCTGCGCCCTCACTTGCACGCTCAGGCTCAGGCGGAACGTGACACTTTTTCGTGTAGTCGGTGTTCATCGATTTATAAGACGTAATCATAATAACAACATCTCAGCGCCAGTATTTTTTTTAAAACACAACACTAGTCCGTAAGAACCAACGTAAACAAGCTATAAACACTGAGTAAAATTGCAAATAAACGAAAGCGAAGAGTTCCGTAATCTTCAATGTTTTTCTCACTTAAATATACAAAACAAAAGAACTACTCAAAGTTTCGCATTCTGTTATATCGGCGAACTTTTCGTATTCAGTCTCGACATTAAATCGCGCAAAGCAATTTCATAAACGTTAGTAATTAATTTGGCTTCCAGCGAATTGCGTTAGAAAGTCCATTTGATTTCGTCAACAGTGGTGGAAATTCCGGAAAAGTAATGAATAGATTGGCTTGTTGTAGGGTGGCCAGTTGACCATTAGTGGACAAAATAACCAGAAAAATAAATACAAATCTATCTTATTAATATTATAAATGCGAAAGTTTGGATGAATGGATGTCTGTTACTCAATCACGCCAGAACGGCTGAACGGATCTGGATGAAATTTGCCACAAAGATAGATTATAATCTGGAATGGCATATAGGCTACTTTTTATCCTGGAAAATTAAAGAGTTCCCACAGGAACCAAAAAAACCTCAATCCACGCGTCTGAAGTCGCGGGCATCAGCTAGTACTTATTAATTTCATCAAATCTATTTAAAATATTGCAAGGTTTCAAACTGACGTTATAAATTATGCGAATGTGTGTCCATCTGTCTGTTCTACGCTTTCGCGGCCCATCTGCTCAACCGATTTTGGTGCAATCTGGTATCTTAAGGACATAACCCCTTCCCCGATTTTCTCAAAAAAATCAAAGAGAGAGGTAGCGGGATTTTTCAAAAACCTGATTGCACTCGGACGAAGTACTCTGCTACTCTATATACAATATTTTATCCGCGGTCAACATTAACATTTGGAAATCCTAGCGATCGGTGGAAATGTTTTCACATTAGGCTGTATTCTAGCTGTGTGCGGGATTCGATTTGTTGCATTCAACAAAACCACGAATCGCCGTGATTGCCAGTTCGCGTGTGCCGGTCTGATAGTTTATATTCGGTGAAAACTGCGCTTATTGCCTACCTGAAATGAAAATCTTTGCCATCAAGCATTGCGAAATAATAAAGTGTTTATGTATGTATGTATAATATGTTATGCAAAAGTAGATTGGAGAGTAGTTCCAATATTATTCTGAAGGTGATAACTGACAGACAGGACAGCGCTTTCAAAGCGCACTGGATGTCAGCCTTAGTTTGTAAGTGTATTAATTATATTAACTAACATATAATAAGTCATACTAACACATATTGTTTATTATTATTTATTATATAACTTATTGGAATTACTAACATAGGATAAGTCTTTACTAACCATTATGGACTTTTGTTGTCTGGAAATAAATAAATTCATTCATTCATTCATTAATTCATTCATAACTCCACATGAAAACCACTACTACAAAAAAACTGATTGATTACTTGTAGTAAAAAATCAAACGAGAACAGATATCTTTTAGGCAAGCGCACTCCATCAACATTTTCCAGCAGATATGATTTTAGCCAAGGTTGAATTTTGATTCAGTCCTTATTAATTTTAATTTTTAATTGACTAGGCATCTATAGAATTTACAAAGGATTTTTTAATTTTTTAGAACATGTACCTACTCTATCAGTCATTATTCAACTTCAAATATATTGAAATACGTTTTCATGCTAGCAGCTAGACAATGTCGTGCCGACACATCATAAGGTGATGTTTCAGACAGCTATACTTACTGTAATAATATAAAACTATAATATAATATATATTTTGATTCTCACGTGCAAGAAAACATAAAAGTATCTAAATCATATCGTGTTTCCATACATTTTGTTTGGAACTACCGCGGAAGTATTTTAGTACAGTTCTGTCGCAAATTTGTTAGAATAAGTATCTACAGTGACGTATTTGGCAAACCAGCCAACCGTGACAATGCGCTCTGTATGTTGTGAGAATTCGAACGGATAACCTAAAAGCTGGTCGCTTTAGAAGATTTATGTTCTGTCCCGGATATGATTATTATCATCGATGTGATAGAAATGTATGTATAAAATACGTGCTATTGGACTGTTACGGATTTTGCAATAAAATATTTTTTTTGAAGTGAAGTGAGACAAAGTTGGCTAAATAAGCTTGAAATGCATACTAATATCGCCGCTGTAGTTGGAAAAATAAATAACTAACAAAACCAATATCGTGAGTAAAACGCGATTTAATGTTTTTTTGCGTGAAAAATGGGGATAACTTTTTTTTTATAAACAATTTAACAGTCCACGTTTTTATATGTTATAGATTGTTGCTGTATCTATTTCAGAATCTACTTGTCATACATTTTTATTCATTTGTTTGTGAGAAAAAAAATAAAAAGCAACTATTTAATTTTCCCTCGCCGGACTTTTGAATATTTGATGCATTTATTTATTTGTGCATGTTAGTTATTTAGTTCTTCTTCGTCAATATTGCGCTGAAGTTCGAAAAATTGACAATATAAGTACCTTTATTTAATTTTTCCTCTTTAGTGAGATGATTAAATGACCTATTATGTACTTATTTTACTATAACTATCCTATTCATGGGTAATATTATAACTAAAAATAGGAAGTTCTTTAAAGGGAAACCAAAAAATAAACATTTATTTTTATTAGAACTGTGAAAAGTAATCAACAAAACTACTGAAACACTTAGATTCTTCTACCAGACGTACAAAATTAAATATAAAAAAATAAAACCACATAACAATCTATTAATCAACTCTACTCATAAAATCAACAAAATTTCACTTTTAGCAATATAACAACTATACTTATCAAAAACTAAGTATCAACTGAAATGATAACTATCAACTTTTCTTCAGTTTTACCATTATAAATTTAAATTTAACAATAGAGATCAGCCTTTTCAAACCAAATAGCTTAATAATTTATGAGTAACGTACAGTATTATCAAAATTATGTATTTAAAGATAGAATTAACTAAGAATGGTTTAATCGAGCTAGGATTATGTAAGTGATGCTAGTATTTGTTATAATAACGACTGTATACATAAAGTAATAAAAATTTAAACAGTTCGTAGAACACAGCGATTAAAGACTAGCTGATGATAGATTCCGCGAAAGTTCTTTAACTTTCCGGGATAAAATATGCTATTCTGATGTATAAGCTTTTACATCATGAAGTTTTATCAAAATCCGTCGTGTAGTTTTTGCGTGAAAGTGTAACAAACATTCATCCATCCACTCTCACAAACTTTCGCATTTATTTAGTTATTAGACATCAAAATCAAAAAGGTGCATACGTCCATTAAATTTTAAACTAAGTATCTATTGAAATTATAACAGCTATCAACTTTCCTTTAGTTTAACCTTTATAAATTTAAATTTTACATTTTAAATCAGATCAGTTCAAACGAACTAAGCTTATGTAACGTTCACTAAAATCAGAACTATCAATTATAAATTTATTATAATTAAGTAACTGAGAAAGGTTTACTTATAAAACTAGTACGATTGAACTTATTTCAATGTAGATAGGGTATGCTAAAAATTTACTATGCCTCTAAGCCTAATTCACGTACAGTTCTATAAACCATTCTTAAGCAGTCCAATCATTTATTAATCAACTTTTTAATTTACTATCAATTATTAATTGGCTATTGGGAATCATTTCTGGATTGCAAGTTATTTCATGGATTTCGCTCCAAATTTATTTCATTAAAATATTGACAACTAAATATCTTATAATTTATTTTTCGGTTGCTCTAATATTGTTGAATAAAATATTTGTACTGAAATTATAAATAGTTCGAGAACTATTTTTTTGATAATTGAATAAATGTGCTTATAAAATTTTTATAGTACGTATATCTTAGCAATCATGGGATGATTGCTAAGATATACGTACATACGTATTTATTACTATATTACTATATTTATACTATATTATATTAGTATTACGTATACGTAAATAACTGACTTTGTTTAATTTTTCCCAACTGAATTGCCCCTGTTAAGAATATACGTGTCGAGGGAAAACTAAATATCGAACTTTATGCATTTTATTCGTTCTCGAAGTGATGCATGAGAGAACTTATTTATTTTTTGATAAGTTATTTAACTTTCATTCGCTACTTTTTTATCAATTTTTCAATATTTATTTTTCCACCTTTGGCGCCTTGCGAGATTCACTTATTATTATCTTTTTAAGTAAAACTAACTAAGAAAAATTAGAAATACAAAAAGATGCGGCTTTAATTGGACTTTCTGGAAATGCAATAAAGTCGATTTCCCAAAAAGTGTAGTTATTTAATTTTCCAACTACAGCGACGATATTATAAATGCGAAAGTGTGTCTGTCTTTCTGTCTGTTTGTTTGCTACGCTTTCACGGCCCATCTGCTCAACAGATTTTGATGAAATTTGGTATACAGGGGTAGATTGTATCACGGGGGAGGAGATAGGCTTTTAAGGGCACTTTTTATCCCGAAAAATTAATTTTTTTTTATATTTAAAAGGAGTTCTATAGTAGTTTATATGGACTTGAGTCCCAGATGAGATAATCACTTGCCGTAGGTATTAATTACCTTACATGTATAACAAGTTATTAACGCTTTGTATGTACTTATCTAAATTTCAAAATTATCTAAGTAATTCAACATTAGTGCAGGCAATGAAAATTTGTGATGTAGTAGGTATATTCTACACCAATTTTGGCAGATAATTAATATATTAATATTAAGTATCTGCCAAAATTAATATTATAAATGCGAATGTTTAGATGGATGGATGAATGTATGGATGGATGAATGTATGGATGGATGTTTGTTACTCAATCACGCCAGAACGGCTAAACGGATCTATATGAAATTTGGCACAGAGATAGATTATAGTCTACTTTATAACACATAGGCTACTTTTTATCCCGACAAATTAAAGAGTTCCCGCGGGAACCACTAAATCTCAATCCACAAGAACGAAGTCGCGGACATCAGCTAGTAATTAATATGGTGTCATTGTAAATACAGTTTAGCCCAATTATTCAAATCAATCATTGTTGATCTCGATAATTGTGGTTGACTGAATTTATGGTAAGTATTCTTGCTACGACATGGATTTTGACTAAGAGCGAAAGCAAATGATTGCGATCGTTACATTGTAGCAATCATTTTAACTTTTTTTTTAAATTAATACAATAGAACTTAATGCTAGCTAGCCTAACCTAAGTACTAGGTATATAAATCATGTCCGCGTGGAATGGTGGCAAGAATGCTGGCTGCATTTCCACGCTGGACAGCCAGGCTGATCCTTTGCGCATAAAATGAGCCAGCCCTTCTGTCACCAGATGAGGCAATTAACCGCGGTGAAATATCTCGTAAATATCATTTTAACTTAATAAGAGGGCTGAATTCTGTTAATATTTGGCAGGTTCCACTGATTATTGTATTTTCTTGTTCCCTCAATTCATTATTCATCTAAGACGTTTTAGCTGAAATTTATTTAAGCTACAACTACTTGTTATAATCAGGTGGCCTGGTGGGAGGCTTCGGCCGTGGCTAGTTACCACCCTACCGGCGAAGACGTGCCGCCAAGCGATTAAGCGTTCCGGTACGATGCCGTGTAGCAACCGAAGGGTATGGGTTTAATTTATCTGCCATGCCCCTAACAGGTTAGCCCGCTACCATCTTAGACGGCATCATCACTTACCATCAGGTGAGATCGCAGTCAAGGGCTAGCTTGTAGTGTATAAATAAAATAATAATAAATAATAAGGTTCCTATATCTACTGCTTACCAAGGAAATTATACCGTGTTGTTTTATATTTTAGCGAAGAAATATTTGAATTTCAATGCGTTTTATTCATTGATGTAGAATTTTTTTAGTACTCATTCTATTTCAATGGTTTTATTAGAATGTGTATATAATTTTATCGTTACCGAGTCTCAGACCACTCCACGTGCTTCGGTGACTTCGTGTCCGAGACGAGAAGTCATAAAGCTAAGTTTACACAGACTATTGCAATATATTGAAAATAAACAAAATATTTAAGTTTATTTTAAAAAAACATTGACTTGATGCACATATTGATTTAATGATTGCACAGTTAAACCTTTAAATGCCATAAATAAAACATATTTTGATTTGATATTTTTTACATATATATTTTAATATGATTTTTATACTATTTAGTCTACTAATCCTTCTTTCAATTTTTCCACTGCTTCTTATTCAGACATTTTATTTCATAACCTTATTTTTATAGACTGCCACACTTATCGGATCCAGTAAGTATTACATTTTACGACGAATTCTTCAACAAATTCTGTCAACTCACCGCGAATAAATTGTTTATATTATCTAAAATAATAAATGTCTATTTTCTCGGTAGGAATGGCAAGCCGAACCAGCATTAGATTCACTCGACGATTCAAAAGCACTTGTCAAAGTTTATTTGGATTAAAAAGATTGAAGTTTGAAGTTTAAATAGGTAAAATATAAGAAAGTATCGGATACTGGGCGGAAATCTTAAAAACCTAGCCTTATAATATTTTCTAGTCTAAAGAATCTTGGCTTCAACTGTTCACCGAGTCGGACACGCCACCTCATTACTTTGCTACAAGTTCACTCTCTTAAATAAATAATATTGAAATGTAAGAGTAATATTTTTTTTAAACGATTCATGGTCTAAAGCTCCTGTAATTAATTTTACGTTATGATTTCAATCGTGTTCTCTTGTGAACTTTTTTAATTTCGCAGCCTCTAAAAGAAAAACATTCGTTTCATTTTGGTTCTACTCCTACGTAGGGTGGTAGGCAACTTATTACTTTATATAAAGCCAGACGATGTTTTTTTCAGTAAGTATATTTTTTCTAAAGATACGAAATGTTTGCGCCTGCCAGACCATAATCGGCAATTTGGTAATAAGCATTCTAAGCTTACCTACCTATATTTATACCTATTTTAAGACTGTATATAATTTGTTCTAAAAATAACGCAGAATAAGTATGTTAAAGTTGCATGGACTAAGTTACAAGTATATTTTGTCTTAAATGTCTTAATATAAAATTTACTATTGCTCCTAATTTCAGATTTTTTTACTTCTACGTGAATTTTAGTAGAAATATATCGGGTTAATAATATGAGCAAATATCACCCAGCGGAAGCCTACATTCCCCAGCAACACTGCCGGGAATCCTCGCCGACTTGGGCGGCCTGTTTTGATTTTGGAGTGAGCTCGGCTGGCTGGTCTGATCCAGCGGGGAGTCGCACCAAAGGTCTCACGCACAGCGTACGCCTGCGTTCAAGTGTGAAAAAACCCAGAGAAAGAAGAAGATGCGCAAATAGTATGTCGTACATAAAAGTGTAAGAATCTTTCAGAGAACAATTTTTCTATATTTAGTTGAAGAATATGCCACGGTAATCTACCACATTACCACCTAATCTACCATTTTCCGTTCCATTGGCCCAAGCTATTGCTATAAGCTATAAGCTACAAATATGGTCGAGCGAAGCAATGGCTGGATCATGCGTCATGCTCGTGAACGGGTGCCACCGGCGGGAATGGGGACTTTCTGTCTGCCCGTCTTTGACATGAATTGAATAAACAAATTTAAGAAATCCATTAAAAGTATGCTCCTGAAAAAAGCTTATTATACTGTTGAAGATTATGTAAATGATAGAGGAGCATGGATTTGATCGCTCCAGCAATGCTAGGGACAGCGGTTACTTATGTACACATTGATATAGTAATTGTAAATGAATTATTTAAAAAGAGCAACCACCGAGTTTCTTGCTGGTTCTTCTCGGTAGGAATGGCATTCCGAACCAGTGGTAGATTCACTTGACGATTCAAAAGTACTTGTAAAAGTTTATTTGAATAAAAAATATTTGATTTGATTTGATTTGATTTGATTGGCTCATACTGATTAGCAGATCAAAAGAACGTAACTCTTAATTATCTATTAATTTACTGATTTACTTTTGAAATTGCAAGAACGCTTCTTCTCGCCGCTTATATTTTGTCGTGACAATTTTTTTTTATTGTGTGATAGGCTTCGCTTGACGACAATCATGCTTAGTGCAATGATGAGGTCTAGGTTGGGACGCGCTTGCCTAGAAGACAATCTGCGCTAATCGCTGAAAAAGGAGGTAGCTAATTGTATAGTACACTTATCTCTTAACATAACTAAAATAAAATTACAGGACAATCATCGTGTCTATTCCTTTCACAATGCACCCTTTGGAAAAAACAACACTTGATATATCGCAATTCATTCATGTACACAATTCGTCAATTAGCCAATTAGCCACAATTTCTTGTTTAATCAACGCGTATAATTGATGTAATTTTCTACCAATCTGAATGAACGTCAATAATTAAAACTTGATCGTCAAGCTGTGCTTTTAGATGTTAAACCTAAAAACCGTGTGAATCCGACAAATTAATTGGTGTCTTAGTCGTATCAGATCGTCCCAAGCAGTTTCGATTAGTCAAAGTCACCGTTAATCTGCCCCTAATGACTTCGATACTCTATACATCGGCTACGTCATTATATTACAAAATCCTTACCTTTTAAATGACGATTATGTAAATTTTCCATTACCTAAAAAATAAATTCACATTTTAAAAAATCTATCCAAGGAAGCAGTATAATTTTGACTTGAAAGACGAGGATTATGATAGTCTTTCCGCATGTTAATAAAATATACATATATTAAAATCTTTTAAATGGATTTAAATTCGAGATGTATTATAATTAAATAAAAGTAAATCCTTATTTATTATTATAAGATCCTAAAAATATCTACGCAACTAAAGGTATATTTTAGTATCTCTAAAAGTAAATTTTCATCCGAAACAAGTGAGCGGGCACATTATACCATCAAGCCTAGGACAATAACAATAATAACAAATTTAGCACGAAAAGTCAAGGAGACCCTCGCTATAACGTAGCGATAAAGAGTAATTTATGTACATAATAATGAAATAGATGATTATAAATACTCTCTAGGCAAACATTTAGAGACTCTAAACATGGCATTGCCTAAAACTTTTCTAAGTAATAGCTATTAGGTATAATATTGTATTTGTTTCGTTGTTTATGAAATTGCGCTCTACATCCCTCGGATCTAGTGAAGAATTTTATTTACCTAATGCTGGAAGGTTCTATATTTAGCAATCTGTTTTAATACTTTTTCCATAGATGACTCAAAACGTAAACAAGTCGCAAAAATAGATCTGGAACATACGCGTACTCGGCTTTAAGTATCTGAATATTATTTTAGAGGCCGCGCCGCATAGAAACTGCAGCTTAGGGGGTATAGAGTTCCAATGTTAGAGTGCACCTCGAGTTTGCAATCAAGACCGTTGACGTCATCAAATAAATGAAAATAATAACAATAAAATCTATACTTCTATACTAATATTGTAAATGCGAAAGTTTGGATGGATGGATGGATGAATTTGTGGACGGATGTTTGTCACTCAATCACGCCAGCACGGGGATCTGCATGAAATTTGGTAGAGATGGTCTGGAATAATACATAGGCTACTTTTTATCCCGGAAAATTAAAGAGTTAAAAAGGAAGTTAGGATACACACGTTTTTATAATACGCCTCTGTTTGCTTCGGTGGTTAAATAGTACCACCACCACCACTACAGCCCATTAACATTCCACTGCTGGGCACAGGCCTCCACTCTGATAGGAGTGAAGGAATTAGAGCTTAGACCCACCACGCTGCTCCAATGCGGGTTGGCAGGCTTTAACGACTATTATCATGTTAGTATTAATAACCGGGACCGACGGCTTAACGTGCTCTCCGAGGCACGGGGGTGAAACACCGCCAACTTCCTAACTCCGGGCTAGTACTGAGATTTTTTTAACTTAAAAACCAATACCTAACAATTTTTATGCTCGACCGGGAATCGAACCCAGGACCTCGTGGTCCGAAGTCGACCATGCTAACCGCTAGACCAACGATGCATTGAGTAAACTCAAAACATAATAATAGTAACCATTAAATTAATATTATATACATAGTTCCACCTTCAATGCGCGCGTTTATTTCTAGCAACGCCTCATTATTTTGTAAGACCGCGCTTTAAAATAAATGTTATTTAAATGCAAGTGCAATATTTTTAAAACGTTAGACGTAAACGTTGTTAAACGAGGTGAGCTCTTTAATTAAAATTTTCATATTGGATTTTTATACATTCAGTTTTAAAACACATTTCAAGCACATAAAAGTTATTCAAACTTTCAGTCGTAACAAAAAAAAATTGGTAAGTAATGTACTTAATGTAATGTAAATCATTATGGCATACTTACCTATTTGAAAGATTAACTATAAATATTCAATTAATTATTTATTTAGTGTAAAGAACTAACAATTTAAAGGCAATTAATATCTTTTAAGGCGAGTCGCCGAGCGGAATCGAATCGAATGGTCATAAATCGCCACCCAGTAATTAAGTTTAATTAATTTTATGTAAGTATGTACGTATAATGTAATATTGAATTTTCAATCTAGTCAAATTATTACTTTACTATTCAAATATTATATATATTTATACCTAATATAATATATTAGATAAGAGCCCGCGACTTCGTCCGCAGTGTTTAACTTTTAATTCCCGCGGGAACTGCTTAATTTTCCGAAATTAATACTGGCATGTGTCCTTCCGCAGAATACGATCAAATTTCATCAAAATCAGTCGATAGGCTTTGTAAGCGTAGCAGACAGACACTTTCGCATTTATAATATTAGTGTGGAATATTTCCAAACACGGCAACTTACACAAAATATTGGTGATATTGTCATAAACTTGATTAAACATAAATCTCACTTTTGAACAATACTTTTTTATCGCAGATAACAATATAATATGGATAGGACCGAACAAATTGCAGAGTGGCCATCCTATCTGATAGCCGTCCTCAAGTGGCTCCATCGGTCAACGTCGACGATAATCCTCCCTTAATGAGTTCTTAGGCAACGACTCTGAGGGAAGAACTCAGCTTGGAGACTCGTACACTTGATTTGAAAGCAAATTGTATGTCAGAGTGGCATGATACTTTTCTTCGTCGTCTTTGTCGAAGTCAATCTTCTTTAACAATCAACACTTTTGGGTTGTGTTGAATATTCGTTCAAGCCAGCAGCGTAGTTCTCTTTTTATTTTCGATAAAAACCACAGCGTAGTTCTCTATCGTCGACAAAGACGACGAAAAAAAGTATCATTGCAGAGGTCGCAACTTAAAGGTATCATATTGTTGAGATTTCTAAACTTGCCATTTAAGAATAGGTACTGGGACTGTATCGGGGTTATCAGCGCTATGTTCCCTGCCCATCGCAGCGTCGTAATTTGCAAGGGTATTTCCCTGTATTTTTTTTTTCCGGCGGTAAAAGTCCGAGAGCGCAATATTATATTATGGAGTTGCGCAATCTACTGCGACAAGAAGAATAATGTTTCACATACGAAGCGGGCGTTTCACGCGGATATTTTGTCCCGACCTGTTTGTAGTGTGGTTTTAGGTTATATCAGTGACACTTCCACGGATCTCCACCTTTTTGATACTTTTAAAAGAGAAAAGTACCTATCATGCCACTTTTCGCATACAGTTTACTTTAGGTCTCCGCTGCGCGTAGGAGCGCACTCCAATCCTAAATCTATTGATAAATGTAGACAAGTGTAAAGTACTTAATTATTTGTAAAGTATGAAACCATAGATTTAGGATTGGTCTGTCGAAGCGCCAGCGAGACCAATACTATATCTATGTATGAAACAAGCTTAACTTAGTAGGTAGACCGTAAATACAATTTACTCATCACTAACTTGCATTTTTATGACTTCTCAATATGCTTGTAACTTTGAGGAGAAACTTGCTTTCCAAGCTCGTAACATATTGAAGAAGTTGTGGAAGATCTTTGTTTTGATAATATTATAGTATGCTATTTAACTATTTGCCTGGGAGGCTTCGGCCGTGGCTAGTTACCACCCTACCGACAGATACATGCAGCCAAGTGATTTAGCGTTCCGGTACGATGTCGTGTAGAAACCGATTAGGGGCATACCCCTAATCGGTTTCTACAAGACACCTAAACTAGTCCATAGACTAGTTTAGGTTTAATATAACTGCCCCTAACAGGTTTATAGATTGAATCATCACTTACCGTCAGGTGAGATCGCAGTCCAAGCCTAACTTGTAGTAGATAAAAGAACTTATTATTTGGTACTAGACCCATGACTTTGCCCGCGTTGATTTAGTCCGTAAATCCTGTGTGAACGTGATTTTTCGATGCAACTTAAACTTTAGGACTAAATTTCATTACACTCACTTGAACAGATGACCCTAAAAACGTTACAGATAGATACACATTCCCATTTATACATGTATTCTGTGGTATGGATAAATTCTACAATTGAGATGTTTTCGACTATAAATCGAAAAGTCTGACGATATTAATTGCGTTTGTTCGAGGGAAGGATCCGAATGAGACAAATTGTTTGATGTTGCGGTCGTATCTGATCCCCACGCTCAAATAGCGCGATCGGTCAAAGTCAACGATAATCCTCTCTTAATGAATTCTAAAGTAACGGCTGTTGAACACTAAGCACACTGGACTTTATACTCGTATGTGATTTACGTGAAAATACTGTAAGTCTATTCTAATATTATGAATGCGAAAGTTTGGATGGATGGATGGATAGATGGATGAATGGATGGATGGATGTATGGATGGATGGATGGATGTTTGTAACTCAATCACGCCAGAACGGCTGAACGGATCTGGATGAAATTTGGCACAGACATGTACTCTGGAACATTACATAGTCTAATTTTTATCCTGGAAATTAAAAGAGTTCCCGCAGGAACCGAAAGACCTCAATCCACGCGGACGAAGTCATGGGCATCAGTTAGTATCTAATAAATTAAGCTACTAATGCAATAAAAAAAACTATCAAATCCAGGTGCTATTAGGTTAATAGTTAGCCTTCTATTCTTTTCTCTCGAGTGATTGAAATCATAAGAGGAAAAGAGGTTAACCAATTTGTATTATCCTACTATTTAGTATCTTGATATGATAGGAATGGATGTCATGAGCGTAGACCAAAAAATCCTAATTCAAGACAGCCAAAACCTTGCATGCCTACTACCGTAATCACTTAGAATTTGAAAGAGCTTTTTATTCAAATAAAATTATAATTACACAATTAATGTTTTCGAATGGTTTTGTGTTGTTTGGTTTGAATATCGTTCCTATCCAGAAAAAGCCAGCAAGATGGTTGTTGGTTAATTACCTCATCTGGTGATAGAAGGGCTGGCTCATTTTTTGCGCAAAGGATCAGCCTGGCTTTCCAGCGCGGAAATGCAGCCAGCATTCTTGCCACCATTCCATGCGGGCATGATTTATATAATAATTAGGCTAGTCTAGCTAGCTTTAAGTTCTTTTGTATTATTTTTAATAAATAGATAAAATAAGTTTGTCTGAATAAAAAAAAAAAGAAGAGATGGTTGTTCTTTTCAAAACTTCATACAATGTGGCCAATTCTGTATAACACAATTATAACACAATCTCTAAGCTAAACTAAAATGACAGCTTTGAATTTAAGTTCTGTCCCTTTCGGCAAGGAGTATTATGACCCAGCTGAGTTTGTTGTGGGTTCTTCTCAGACCAGGGCGCGTTTGGAACCCTCGTAGCTTTAGTTTTAAGATACCGTAGTTAATTATATGACCATCACGTCCTAGACTTTGTAAGCATGACGTTCAGAAGGTGTACTTTGTACTGTACCTATTTTGAATAAATATATATTTATTCAAAGAAATTGATTATTTATTCAGTAAACATTAATTGAAGTACCTATCTGTAAACAACGTACAACAAATCTTCTGATAAATTCAGATCTATACATGCCGCTATTAATGGCGGATATTCGAGAAAAGGACACGATTTGCACAAAGTGTTTGATATCGCTCTTCTGATTGATCCCTATGCGTAAAAGGCGCGATCGGTCAGTCACGATAATCCTCTCATAATGAGTTTTGCAGCGGCGACCGTTGAAAATGGTTTGTACTTGACGATCCGTATACTTGATTCGAATTGGTCACATTTCAATAACCGAGTTGCATCGCGATGGTTTCCTGCACTAGCGTGAATTTATATACGTATGTTAGACCTGAAAAAATACTGAAATTTCCATCAATTAGGTCCTTTGGGATCTATATCTAGTTAGTTTGACCCGATTAGCGATAGTGCACGTGAAGTCGAGGGAAAAGACCTAGTTAATTCATAATCAATTGAAAGTAGTTCATTCAATTGTTGTAAGCCATTTTTATAATATTTTCGCAGAGGCATAAAATTTGTAGCACTGAATTTTTAATATCACAACATAAGAGTGTTCACAGCACGCGTAAATCTTTCTGAGTTATTATTATTTTAAGTTCCACAGAATACTTTAAGCCTCGTATTCACTAGGGAATAAATTGGGCGACGTTGGACGATGTCGTATAACGTCGATATTTTGTATCGCAACCTTTTGCCTGTTGCCAGACTTTCCGGGCGAAGTCGAGCGACTTCTCTAGCAAGCTCTTCTTTCGCGAGACATTTGTCCCCTAGTGAATACGAGGCTTTACTATTACTTTATAATAGGTACATTGTCGAAGAACGAGTTAGTACGCCAAATACGTCATAACTGATACCAGCGCATTTGAAAAGAGATTTGCTTGCAAGTAGACATTACAAATGTAGTTTTAAATTTTGGGAAAGTATACCTAGCTTAAAATCATTTTGAAATATAATATGATAACAAATTGGGACATATTATGCTCAGTTAACTTCATTTAATTTTACTGCTAACATGACTTATTTAAATTCTTATTGTTTAGGCATATAATGGGGCAAATAAAAACACTAACTTTAGCAATTAGTGGCTTTAATGTGGATCCGTTGATGGATATAAAACGAATGAATGACATTGCATAATAAAGCTAAGTACAGTGCTGACAACCCTGTTACAAATTTAGAGCAATTATTGTATGCGATAAACAAGTATTGCGAAGTGACGGGCGTCTGCGCCGTAACATCTTCCCCCCGGTTGAAATAATGATTTCAACTCTTCAGTTCATCCGCCGTGGGTAGAGGGCAGAGACGAGTAAACGTGCGACGCACACATCCTTTGGTAGTTTGTACGTCCGCAACTCTTGCCACTCCATCTGGTCCATGGATAAGTCGCAAAACTCGACCCAAGCGCCAGCACAACGGGGGCGCACAATCTTCAGACAACAGCACCATATCGCCGATGCTGAGACGAGCAGTATTTATTCGCCATTTGGTCCTCTGCTGTAGTTCAGACAAGTATTCCTTTTGCCATCGTTGCCAGAAATGATTTCTAATGCTCTCTAGGCGCTCATAGCGCTTTCGCTGGCTGTCGCTACAGTTGGCAGGTGCTGGTGATGGTATTGCAGTCAAGGGTCTTCCAATGGTAAAGTGTCCTGGGGTTAGGGACAGGAGATCACTGGGACAGGATGATAGGGGACATAAAGGGCGGCTATTAAGAATTGCCTCGACTTGTGCAAACAAAGTTGAAATTTCCTCAAACGTTAAATGACTGTTCCCCATGACACGTCTTAGATGAAACTTTGCGGATTTCACGCCAGCCTCCCAGACCCCACCGAAATTTGGAGCGTAAGCCGGAATGAACCTAAACTTAATGCCTTGTTGACTTGCAAAATCAGACAGAGGCTCTACATTTTGCTTGATAAAGTTTCCGATCTCTTTAGCGGCGGCGACAAAGTTTCGGCCATTGTCGCTGAATATTTCCGCTGGTTTTCCTCGGCGCGCGATGAAACGTCGCAAGGTCATGACAAACGCATCCTTTGTTAAATCGCTAACTGCCTCTAAGTGAATACACTTATAACGGAGGCACACAAAAAGGCACAAATAACATTTGATGACACGACTTCCACGACCCTTTCGGTTTATAATAGAAAAGGGGCCAGCAAAGTCTATGCCAACGGACAAGAAAGGGAAATCCGGATTAATGCGCTGAGCAGGTAAATCGCCCATTTTAGGACACAAGGTTTTGCCTCTTACACGTCTGCACCTCCCACAGATATTGGCTGTTCGTCTTGCTAACTGTCTACCATTAATTGGCCATATAACCTCGCGAACAGTAGCCAGGAGCAGTTGTGGACCTGCGTGCATACCATTTATATGCTCTCTTTCGAAATATAATTTAGTCAATTTATGATTGCCATGCAGCAGAATCGGGTGCTTCTTTTCGAAAGCACAATTTGATGCTTCTATGCGTCCACCAACCCGCATCAAATTGTCCTTGTCGATAAAAGGAGAAAGCATCAAGATTTTGCTTTTGGTGCTCAATGATTTTCCCTTTATAAGCAAATCGTATTCCGCAGGAAATGAATAACGTTGAGCCTTAATACAAAGTAAATGAAACGATTCGCGCAGCTCATCCACAGATAATACGCCTACACGTTTATTTAGAGGATTTCTTACGTTAAAAATGAAACTTAAAACATATGCATATGATCGTTGAAGTCTATTGAGTGACGAGTATTTATCAAAATCAATGAACGGCGTGATTATTGTGGCTGAATGCGTCTTCACTTCAGGTAATTTGTCAACATGAGTCGGCTTTGTGATTGGCCACTCCGTCTCATTTTTACTCAAAAAACTGGGACCCGACCACCAAATGTCCATGGACATCAACCTTTTAGCATCGACCCCTCTGGAAATCAAATCTGCCGGGTTGCATTCAGTGGGGACATAACGCCACGATGGGACCTTTGTAGTTTCCATGATTTCGCCAACCCTATTGGCTACGAAAGTTTTTAGTTTAGTGGGATCACCGTTGAGCCAAGCAAGAACCACCTGAGAGTCACACCAATAAAAAATTCGATCGGGGGTATACCTAATTGAATCGAGGACTGATTTCGTCAATCGCGCTGCGAGTAAGGCAGCACACAACTCCAAACGTGGTATGGTAGTGGGCTGTAAACGGGTAACCTTAGATTTCGCACACAGAAGCCGCACCGTTATTTTATTATCTTGATTCACAGATCTAACGTATACGCATGCCCCGAAAGCAACTTCCGAAGCGTCACTAAAAGAATGCAGCTCTATAGTTACAGGAGAATCGCATATAGTGCGTCTCGGAATCCGTATCTGTGAAAGATTATTTAAACTATCATCAAATTTATGCCACTGAATTTTAATATCATCTGGGACAGGCTCGTCCCAATCAATTTTGGCTTTCCACAGCTTCTGCAATATAATTTTAGCCTGAATGATACATGGACTCAGCAGTCCTAATGGGTCAAATATTTTGAAAGAATTGGACATGATAGTCCGTTTAGTAATACTTTGGGACTTAAGAGACAATTTTGTCGGGAAATGAAGTGTATCACTCGACGGGGTCCAGCCCAGTCCGAGCGTGCTCGATGATTCGCTTATAGTTAAATTATCCTGCTTGTTAATATCAATATTTTGAAATATAGATGGCATATTACTTTTGTATTTTCTTAAATTAAAACAGCCAGACTTCAAGGCCCTATCAACTGATTTTTGAACATAGATTAAATCACTTTCATTATCCGCTCCGGTGATTAAATCATCGACGTAAAAATCCTTTTGTATTACATCCCTGATGAGCTTATCGTCTTGCTCCTCGCCTAGCTGCCAGAGACAGCGTGTACTTAAATAGCTCGCACTTGCAGTACCGTAAGTAAGAGTATTTAGTTTAAATATCTGAATAGGCAATGACTCATCATCTCGCCATAGAATGCGCTGTAACTCGCGGTCCTGTTCGTCTACTAGCACTTGGCGATACATTTTCTCAATATCACCAGTGAATAGGAATTTGTATTGCCTAGCGCGAATCAATATGGCGAAAAGAGAGTCTTGAAGCTTTGGCCCTACCATTAAAATATCATTTAGTGCAAATCCTGACGATGAAACCGCCGAAGCATCAAACACTACACGTAAACGTGTCGACTCACTATCCTGTTTAAGAACAGCATGGTGACATAAATAGTACGCCGTAGCATTTTGTTGTTCAAGCCCTTTACCTTCAGCTAACGATAAATGGCCTAATGCCTCATATTCATGAATAAAATTTGTGTAATCGGATTTTAAATCCGGATTTCTTTTGAATCGCTTTTCTAAATAATGGAAACGTTTTCTAGCCAGTTTATAGGTGTCTCCGAGACAGTCACGGGTGTCATGTAAAGGAAGCCTAACACAAAATCTACCCTTATCATCTCGACGAGTGTGTGTAGTAAAATGTAGCTCGCAGAGCTTATCCCTTTCGCTCAATACGTGTTTTGTGGGTACTTGTTCTAGATCCCAAAATTTCGCAAGTGAATTTTCAAGTTTATCTTCGCTTGCTAGTTTAGAAACGAGTGCACTATTAGAGACTGTGGCTTTGTTGACAACCACTGAGCCTACAGGACCAGATAACAACCAGCCTAGGTTAGAACTTCTCAAATTTGGTTTCCCTGGCCCGAGCGAGATCTGTTCTGTTCCTAATATATCCCAAAACAGATCTGCTCCTATTAAAATATCAACTGGCAATTGTTTATCGAGTTTAGGGTCAGCTAATAAAATTCCTTTAGGCAGATTTAAAGCATCAACATTAACAGGGTACTTCGGCATCTCACCTGTTAATTCATTAAGCACTAAGCACGAAATAATTACACTGAATTCGCTATTAATAGAATTGATCTGCAAATTACAGCTTTCTGACACATTTTCTGATGTATGATTCCCTATTCCTATGACCTTAAGCGAGTCAATGGGAATTGTTTTTAGATTAATTTTATTTTTTAAAGATTTGGATATAAATGACATTTGGCTGCCACAATCCAAAAGAGCTCTAACCTTGACCTTTTGCTGGTTCAATGGATTAGTAACTTCTATAATAGCAGTTGACAATAGAACTTGCTTTGAATTTTGTTTCGAAAAAGTAACAATCAATTCTTCATTATCACTATTATTATCTGCTTCGTCCATAGTAGCGGGGTGGCTAATAGCGTTATTCGGACTGTGGAGCAAATTATTGTGGAGCTCCCCGCAGTGACAAGGGCGCAAGCGGCAACTTTTGGCAATATGACCTTGACGGAGGCAATTTACGCACAGCTTGTATTTCTTAACCTCATCCATCCTTTCGTCGACACCCTTTGATTTAAAAGTAGGGCAATCATAAATTCTATGGTTATCATTGCATATGACACACGACAGAGCGTTAGTTGATTTTTTAAACTTACTAGCTGAGGTTGAAAATGATTTGGTATAAGACGACTGCTGCTTGTGGTAATTATCATTTGGAGCTGAATTATTACGCACACTATTAACAGAGGGCTTAGGACCCGAACCGTCGTGCCGATTTGTCCGATTTAAGGCCTCTAGCACATCTGCACGATCAATCATAAATTTAAAAAACTGATCTAAAGTTGGAGTGTCACCGTCTAAATTGTTGCGGTGCTCCTCCCATTTTGCCAAAGTGTTGCTGTCTAATTTTGCAGAAAGCATAAAAATAATAAGCACGTCCCACCTGTCCGTTGGTTGTCCTAAACTGGCCAATGCGCGCAAATTTTTTGTCACGTGATCGACTAGAAATCTTAAGGACCTCTCTGACTCACGTGGAATTTGCTTAAAATTAAATAGTGAATTTAAATGATGATTTATCAAAATCCTTTTATTATTGTATCGACTGCATAGCAAGTTCCACGCTTGAGAATAATTTGCAGAGGAAACTTCTAAGTTTGAAATTATTCGCGCTGCATCGCCTACTAAATATGAAATAAGGTAGTGGAACTTGTGTATATCGGAGAGATGCGAATTTTTATGAATTAAGCCTTCAAACGTGTCGCGGAACTCCAACCAACGAAAATACGCGCCATCAAATTTAGCTATTTCAATACGAGGTAATTTTAAACCAATTTCTTGGTTCTCTGAACGGCAAGAACTATCAAGCAATGATCCACGTCTTGTATGTTCACAATCGACCTTTTTTGTGAATTTTTCCACCAATGTTTTGGCAGTTGCAATGTTAATAATAATCTCGTGTTCTATGCTTTCGCGTTCATCAATTTCATTAGAAATATTCTCTGGACTTAAAACCTCGATATCGTTTTGCAAGTCATCAAACCTAACCGACAATGCCTCAAACTTTGCAAGCCTAAGATTCAACTCCGTTAATTGCACATTATTTAGCTCGGATTTAATGGAAATACCACTTAAATAATTTTTAAATTTAGTAATCTGTCCTTTGGTGGACGACCGCTTGATAATTAATTCTTTTAAGCACTGTTTTTTATCACTTTCGTTAGGCATTGTCAGTTATTTGACGTTAAGCAACTAAGAAACTAAATACAATATCAAAACGCTCACGCTCCTCGTTTCGGTCTCGCCTGCAGACTAGGAGGCCGGCCTGAAGACCAAGCGCTCCGCAAATCACCCACCACGCACGTTCTTTAGATGCTGCTGTCGCGCAGCGGTCGCGCCACGAAAGGATGACCACAACCTGGAATTAGTCGGCGAAGTGATCTGAGTATTTTTAGCAAAAAAGTTCACGAAACGAGTCGGCGGTAATCAAGTCAATGGGCGTTTACCTTTATGTTACAAAAAACTAATGTTAAGTTGTGAACTATTATGTTAGTGCTCAGAATATACTTAGTTACGATTAATTGAAGAGAATTAAATGCAATTTAACAAAAATACAATAAGATATTTGGCAATTTAACAACTATAGTTCACCAAATGTAGGTAGGCACCTGATTAATTTGTTATGATCTATAATTCCGTTGTTGTTTTACGTTAATATACACTGATATCACTAATATATACTGAAAACAACCTTGTCTACACAAATAAAGGCAACCTGTAATAACTTTGGACAACACTTTGGGAAATTGGACATGAAACAATTTAGGAACAAAGGAAGGACACTTATCTTGTTTTTCTCCGTGATGCGATATCCTTGCTGTACCGCTGGCTCACGCTGCTTAGTTCCCCTCATGGGCCACCATTATATATGTTTAGGCATATAATGGGGCAAATAAAAACACTAACTTTAGCAATTAGTGGCTTTAATGTGGATCCGTTGATGGATATAAAACGAATGAATGACATTGCATAATAAAGCTAAGTACAGTGCTGACAACCCTGTTACAAATTTAGAGCAATTATTGTATGCGATAAACAAGTATTGCGAAGTGACGGGCGTCTGCGCCGTAACACTTATACTGATAAAAGGTATACAGTGAAACACTAAAACTTTTCTCCATTGTTTATTAAAACCGTATTCCATTTGACAACATTTTATCACGGGCCACAGCATTTGGTCGTCTAAGATATTGTACCTCAGTGCACACGCCAGTTAAACAAAATATAGCGTAATGAACAGTACACTGCCTCGTTGGTCTAGCGGTTAGCATAGTTGACTGCGGATCACGAGGTCCTGGGTTCGATTCCCGGTCGGGTCTAAAAATTGTTAGGTATTGGGTTTTTCAATTAAGAAATTCTCAGTGCCAGCCCGGAGTTGGAAGTTGGCGGTGTCTCACCCCCGTGCCTCGGAGAGCACGTTATGCCGTCGGTCCCGGTTATTATCGCTAACATGATAATAGTCGTTAAAGCCCGCCAACCCGCATTGGAGCAGCGTGGTGGGTCGAAGCTCTAATTCCCTCTCTCCTGTGAGAGTGGAGGCCTGAGCCCAGCAGTGGGACTTAATAGGCTGTAGTGGTGGTGGTGGTGGAACAGTAGATGTAGGACTTTATACCGTAAGTATCAAACAAGCCTGAGAATAAATCTTGGAAAGCACTATCTTCTAAGTTTACTGTTCAAATAGCTACGCCCACTGTATAAAGCGGTGTGACACTTGGCTGCAAGCATGAGTCGCTTGCCAAATACGTCGCTACTGATACCGAGAGAGTTCCCAACAAGATTTACACGCTACGATATTTTGTCACATTTTGCTTCTAAATTGCGAAAGCTCCCAACAACACTAAGTATATATTTACCGAACATGGTACATGTGTTTGCTTAAATTACTGGTTTATCAGCCTATATTTTAAGTTTCTTTGTATCTTGTTTTTTGTGTTGTACAATAAAGTATACAAACTGATGCCCGCGACTTCGTACGCGTGGTTCGGCGTATTTTGGTTCCCGCGGCAACTCTTTGATTTTCCAGGATAAAAAGTAGCCTATTTGCTATTCCAGGTTGTAATAATATGTATATCTCTGTGCCGAATTTCATCCAGATCCGTTCAGCCATTATGGCGAGATTGAGTAACAAACATCCATCCATCCATCCATCCATCCATAAATCCATCCGTACATCCAGCCATCCATCCAAACATTTGCATTTACAATATTAGTATGGATACATATATATATATATACATACATAATTGGAATACTTACTCAATGCATTTTGATAAATAAGGTGTCATACTCTGTATGACATCAAGACTCACGACAATTTTTTTTTTATATAGGCTAGCGCTTGCCCGCAATCAGACCTGCTTGCAAGTTGTGATGCAGCCTAAGATGGAGCGCGCTTGCCTAGAAGATACCTATTCGATCTTGGTTTGAAGGTAGGTACCTATATTATAAGAGGAATGGTAAACGGAAGCCGGAATGGTAACGAAATTTCAATATTATGGCCGATATTAATAATAATCGAGTTTGGTGTGAATTAATGAAATACTTAAACAATTTATATTTCAGTAATTTGCTACGGTTGTTTCCTACAAATCAAATCATACACCTCTGATTGGATTTGTAGTAATAATGTAAGAATAACTAATTAAATATTTATGAGGGTAACTGAAGTTAAACGTAAATTATAAAGAAGTATAATTAAAAACAACGAACGTTTTATCTCACACAAAATAAAGTATTATTCAAGTACTTTATGCACAAAAGTTTTAATAACATTACTCGAATAATGGATTTGTATGCTTGTGACAGTGATATATGAAATTCAAAAAGAACAATTCTTACTAACTTAAAAATGTGTGTATTGTATGAGTATAAGCAAAACTTGAGTATGGCACTGAAAGAGGCCGCGCATAAATCTTGAAAGCCTTAGATTTTAAGTTCCGTTCAAATAACTGCACACGACACAGCGATGTCACAGTTGGCTGCAACTGCGAGGCGTTTGCCAAATATGTCGCTACTGATAGCAACGCATATTGCGATAAGATTTACACGTTAGTAAATTTTGTCACATTCACTTTTCATCCGCACTATCATGACTAGCCAGTAGCCACTAGTTAACTTTAAGTTAGTTGATTAATCTAACATCGAAATCGTGGTATGAGCCAAACTCGTTTTTCCATGTTTTTTTATGATGTTCACCTATAAACTCAGCTAAGAAAAATATATCATTATTATTCTTTAATTACTACTATTCGACTATTTCGGCCTGTATATCTATTGCTATGGCGTAGATATATCTATGTATATTTTGCATTTTGGAGACAAAAACAATTTTCTTCTTTTAGCAGCCAATTATATTTTATTTATTATCTTCCTGATTGCAGTAAAGATAGGAGAAGACAATAAGTTATTTTAATCTATAGGTCTTATATTCGCTAAGTTAGAGAAGATAAGACCTAAAGACAATAACATAGATAATGGAGAGTACAAACTTGCAGCTTAGAGCATCTCATCTTTAGTCAACTAGCTCTCAAATCACTTAACAATAAAATGAAAATGTTTTACAAACAAAAAAAACCGAACCTGACTTATCCAGTTGCTTGAAATAACATAAAAAAGTAAAACAGATAAAAAAGGGAAGAATCCTAATGTTCTGCTTTTCGAATGTCATTCAAAACACAAGATAAACAGTTCAAGAAATCCTTCCCCAAAGTCAAACAACACGATACAGTGACTTATTTTGTTTTGCGCGACAACTTTAATGCGAAAAGGGTTGCATTTGTTCTACTTAGAATGACAGGATACCCAAGATACCACGCTGTTCGGATTCTTGAGAAAACATTTATCTGCGAGAGTGCGTACCTGTAAATTCACTAGTTAGTTTATACAGGTATTTAATATTGAACTAATGTCGATGTTAGTTTTTAAGTCTAGCGGCCGGTAGGTATATCATCTATATATCTAGGGATTCTAATAAAGGTCGATATCTCTGTATTTTTGAGTTGGTTGGTCGCTGCGTGCTATTATATCTCCTACTACTACTACCACAGAATAGGTAATTGCTACTACTAGTACTACTTACGTTACTATATTTTATCTCCAAAATCAGAGAAGCTTTCATTAAATAATTTATTCAAAGACTTGTACAATTGCTGTAGCCTTATCATACTATCAACAATAATTAACTTTATGTCTGTCTATTTAAAAGTTATAGTTTAATGTTAAGGGTTTCTAATTTTATTGATAGGTCACAAATTTTTATTTTCAAAATAAACTCGACGAGTGTCCAGTTATTCTACCACTGGTTCAATAAATTGGAAGACAAATTCGACTTATTAGTTTTTCCGCAATTCATTCAAACACATACACAAACTGCCACAATCTAAACATCGTTGGAATCATTAAGAAAAGAGAGTTGGACTATGACTGATCGGAAACGATTTCAGGGCGACGCTGATACAACGAATACAGCGATCAATTCGTTGGTTTCACATAGGTACATTGGCAAATTGATCCGCAAACGGTCTGAAAATATAATATGGATATATTTATTCTTCACTAGCTTATGCCCGCGATTTCATCCGCGTGGATTGAGGATTTTTGGTTCACGCCAGAACAGATCTGGATGAAATTTGGCACAGAGATTATATTCTGGAATAACACATAGGCTACTTTTTATCCCGGAAAATTAAAGAGTTCCCGCGGGACCAAAGAATCTCAATCCACGCGTACGAAGTCGCGGGCTTCATCTAATATGATATAACATTAGGAATGGGACGTGTTATTTTTAGAGAACACGATTTACTACTTTTCTATAGTCCAGTTTCTTAACAAGATCAGCTGATGTACGAGTATTCTAGTACACGTTTGTTCTCTTTTATTGCATTTACTCGTTTCTTCGCAAAAGCAGTTCTTCTATCTAAAATTTATAGGATTAATTCTGCTCGGGAGTGGTTTCCTTTCTCTCCCACCAGGGACCAACCATCGCTTTATTCAGACGCTGTTTTAATATAACTTCTAGTCTTTTTTTTTTTATCCACTACAAGCTAGCCCTTGTCTACATACTCCTTACCATCCTAACCATAACAACTATAAATGTAGGTAATCATTACCTACCACTCAGTCACACGCATTTAATTTGCTAATTTGCGAACAAATATAATAAGTAATTTAACTTTTGGAACATAAAATGTTTTAACTGTAACTTTGGGCACTAAAAAAAACGAGAAAATTCTATGCTTATATCGCAAGGGCTTATTATGGTACTCTTGACATTTATGGTACGGGTACTTACCAACAACTTTTCTATAAAAACTTATGCCATTTTTAACGAAATTTGAGGCATAAATTACGTCATAAGCGCGCTTTTTCGCTGAATAAAGTTTTTTTTGTTAACATATAATATTTTTTAAAGAAAGCAGTGCCGTTATACGTATAACGGTTTATAATATGAGATGGCATAGCTGTCTGTGCAATATTGGACACCAATGTTAGCATGTTAGGAAACTCTCTATATAAATAATAAGCTCTCTTGTTTCATTTTTCATTAGAGCTTCATATACCTCATTTGCCGCTATAATCTATAAATAACAATAACAAGTAGGTAGCCTTATAACCTAAAAATAATTGCTACAGAAATCTTTAAAAATCTGCTGATCAGTCAGCAATCTTCCGCTGTTGGCCAAAATAAATCGCAGCAAGTATACCATAAATTCAATCAATAAAAACAATTGAGATTGTATCAATAATTGATACAGATTCACAAAATCGATATCATCATCATCATCAGCCTGTCGAAATTAATTGTAGGACATCGGACTGTCCTAGTGCCACCACACCCGGTCCTCAGCTTTCCTCATCCAGCCTGCCAGCCTCTTTATATCGTCGATCCATCGCACTGAAGGGTGCTTTAAACTACACTACATAATAGGGTTATAGAACTTGAGTCACTTTATAGCAACAATTTTATGGATCTACAAACCAAAGATTACATATTTTGTAAGTTTCACTCACGAAAGTCGCGTATATGAGTAACTTACGAAATGTATACAGCCTTGTAAGTAGCGTATCGCATGCAAACGCTAGTTATGTACCTAAGTTACTTACGCTACTTATGTAAAAACTTGAAAGTGTAATCGCGGCCTTAGAATATTTACTTGCTACTTAACAAACATAAAATAAAGCAAATATATTATACCGTTGCTCAAGGCTGGAACCGACTCTAAAAACGTGTTTTATTTTTTCCTAATCCTTAAAAATTAAAGAGAATTCGTAATTACTTACGTCTCAAACATTCCCATATTTTAATTAAAAGAGGCCGTCTCTTGCAACAGAATGGTAAATGTAAAATTGTTCTGATAATATTATTTTAATTCTTGTTCATTGATATACTTCACGAAATAGTAAAGTTTCGTCAAAAAAATTGTAGGACTTCTACAAAATCACGATTATTCAAAAACAATGCAGATAAAAAAAATACGTTCATAATCAATACCATGTTTTTCCGTTTTCGTCATTCTCAATACAATGTCGAATTTCGGTTTGGGATTATGCTTAGGAATTTTTCATATGTACTCACTACTGATCAAAATTTTTCTACGTTTAATTATAGGTTTTAATTATTAAGAAAGAAGATCGGAGATACACTCGGAATAGCTCAACAAGTCTCGAAGCCAAAGTTTAGCGGCTAGCTCGATAGCGAGTTATCTCGGAGGATTGATTTTTAAACGTAAGGTTCCAAGCAGCTCACTAATTGCTGAATTGGTGACATACTAAGTCATAGTAAACAGGCGACAAGGCCGAAATCCTGAGACATCTACGTGTGGATGTGGATGTGAATGTTTGACGACTTTGTAGGGCATCTTACGGTGTGTCTGTATATCTAAAATTTTGTTTATCAATGCACAGTATTTTAATATGATATATTTAAAGGCAACTTTTAGCGAAGTAATGAGGGAGCGTCTCCGAGCCAGCGAGCAGTTGGCGCCAAGCAGCTTTTGAATACGCACGGCTGCGCGTCAACTTTTCGACTCGAATAAAATAATATTTTAGTAACTTGAAAAGGTTCAAGTACTTAGTTTAAATTTACCATAGAATAGATGTCTGAGATGTGAAATTATACGAATATAGCAGCAGACAACCGTCGATCTGGCGAAAGTCGACAATAAAGCTTATTCAGCGCTGGAATCCTAAAAAAATCGGAGAAATGACCAGCTTACCCGATTTTTTGATGTACAGCAAAGAATACACAAGTTAAAACGTTATGCAATCAACAGCGTGCGTTGAGTCCACGTTAGATGAGACATCACATGTTTAAAATGTGCAGTTATTCTATGCAGTCAAGTACTTACATTTATTGGTAATATCGGTCTAAGGCAAAAATTCAAAGTTTTGAATTTGCTATGCAAAGAAATCCAAATGGCCTCTGAATTGTACCCTACTAAAAACAAAAGAAAATAATAATTTTCATACATTTTTATATCAAATAAGGCATGACATGGATTTAGGTTTGTAAAATGACGTAGGATCTCTTTTTTCCAGGATTGCTAGTAGGTCATATCAGTATATTCGCGATGGAAACCTAGATAGTTTACAGCCGTCAAAATTGATTCGGTAAATACGCCATGAAAAGGACCATACAAACAGACAGGAACAGTCACGCAAATTTATTATATTAAGTATGGATTACTTCTCATATCATCGTAGATGTTTTGGGATAAACAAAGAGGGAAAAAACAAGCCTATCAAGATAGGCCCAGATATATAAATTATCATGCTCCTACACAAATTACAAAAAAGTATACTCTACGTAAGGAAAAATTTACTACGGCCACAATGAAGCCGGATAAGAAGTAAAAACGTATGTGACGTAATTTATGTACTAAATTTTCTGGTGAAAACTTTCCTATACCACGTTTCCCGACACGAGTTTTCAAGGCGAACTTTTTATAACTCAACTTCTTTAGTGGCTTTGCTGAGAAACATTGCGACTTGAGGCTGACCCTTTCTTTAGTCTTGAAACGAGACGAGAATTATCCGTATAAGCTAGCTTATTCCTGTGACTTCATCCACGTGGATTAAAGTTTTTTTTTAATGGATATCCTTGTGAAGAATCCTTGTGCATGTCGGGATTCGCATCTGAGGCATTGTCTTACGTGAGTAAGAAACGCGACAACATGACTCGATAAGACGCGACGCGGCAGTACCAAGTAACTGGCCCTTCACTACTTCGTCGCGAAGATTAGTTTGTCATTTTCTATGGAGCCGCGTTGCGTCGCGTCGCTTCCTTCGTTCACCTAGACCAACGAGTCAGATCCAGAACAAGAGGCTACAGTCTTAACCAGTGTCCAGGAGACTATCGGACATCCAATGTAATTATAATAATAATAATAATATAATAATAAAGCCTTTATTTACTGAAAATCTACAAAAGTATTATTTACATTCACGTTTTTAACTTACATCTATCTTACATATTATATAATTATAGTATTACATATAACAAAAACCTATTCTACTACTTAATGTCTAAACTAATTACACTGTGATTCATTTTTCATTTTCAGTACGCCCTTTGGACGAAGGCCTCCTCCAGTCGTTTCCATGTGTTTCTATCTTGCGCTACTCTTTGCCATGTTGCTCCCATCAATTTCACAAAATCATCGCTCCATCTTATTCTTTGTCTTCCTCTCGATCTTTTTCCATCTCTAGGATACCATTCTGTTACTCTCTTTGCCCACCTATCTTGTTTTTGCCTACAAACATGTCCGGCCCATTTCCACTTTAGTTTTCTGATTTTTCCTCGGACATCTAGTATTTTGGTTTCTTTTCTTAGGTTTTCATTAGTTATTTTATCTGATCTTTTTACATGCAACATGCTTCGTTCCATCGCCCGTTGGCATATTGCTAACTTCTGCTCTAATTTATTCGTTAATGCCCAGGTTTGGCCACCGTATGTTAGTATAGGCAGTACACAGCTGTCAAATACTTTTTGTTTATGTTTCATCGGCATTTCTTTGGATTTCATCACTTCTTTTAGCATCCAGTACCTACTCCACGCATTTGTCGTTCGCCTTTCGACTTTTTTATTCATCGAGTCTTTTGTTGACACAATTTCTCCGAGATAAATATAGTCCTCAACATATTCTACTTCCATATTATTAGCTTTAATGCATTCCTGTATGCTGTTAGTCATTGCCTTGGTTTTCTGTACGTTCATCTGTAGGCCTACTTTTTTACTTTCTTCTAGTAAATCATTTAACATTGATTCTAACGTGACAGGGTCCTCAGAAAGTAATACAAGGTCATCCGCAAATCTCAAATTATTTAAGTATTTGCCATCTATTTTTATCCCTTTTTCTGTCCAATTTAATTTTCTAAAAACGTTTTCCAGCACTGCATTAAATATCTTTGGCGATAAAGGGTCCCCTTGTTTGACTCCTTTAGATAATTTAAACCATTTTCCTTCACTTTCTAATTTAATTTTGGCCTTACTATTCAAATAAATATTTTTTATTATACGTATATATTTGGTAGGGATCCCTTGTTCTAACAGTGCCTTCCAGATTTGATCATGTTCCAGACTATCAAACGCTTTAGAGTAGTCAATAAATATAACGTATATTGTTTTATTGTATTGATTATACTTTTCAATTATTTGATTTAGCGTATGTATGTGATCAATAGTTGAAAAACTGGCTCGAAAGCCAGCTTGTTCTAAAGGCTGATTTTCATCAAGTCTCTTCTCTATTCTTTTAAGGACTATTTTGGAAAATATTTTATATATATTGGAACTCAAACTAATGGGACGATAATTGTTAATGTCACTTCTATCCCCTTTTTTATGTAGTAATTGTATTATTGAGCGAGACCATTGCGTGGGTATATATTCGCTATATAAGACGGCGTTGAAAATTGTGCATAGAATGTCACTAATTGTAGGTTCTGCCGATTTAAGAAGCTCATTGGAGAATCCATCTTCGCCTGGTGATTTATTGTTTTTTTGTGATGATAAAGCATTTGATACTTCCTCTGGCAAGATTTTTGGTATCGGTTCATCTTCTTCATTTAGGTCAATGTGTTCGTTTGTATTTTGGCTAGATTTATATAAGTTTTCGTAAAATGATGTAGCTATTGATAGAATCCCTTCTCTATGACTGACATGTCTTTTTTCTTTATTTTGAATTTTAGGTATCCATTGTGTTTTTCTATCTAATTCTCTGTATGCTTTTTTGATAGCACCGGATGACTCTATATATTTTTGTATAAGTTTTGCTCTCTTTTCTCGTTTCTTTTGTCTGGAGTGTCTATTTATTTTCTTGCTAATTTCGTTGATCTCTTTCCTGTTCTTCTTTCTATTTTTTATTAAAATTTTTCTCCGTTCCATTAATTCTATAACGCATTTTGGTATATCTTTTTTCTTGGTCGATTTCTGGGTAATAGATCTTTGTATGGATTTAAGCTTTTCTTCAAAGTTATTATAGTTATCTTGTATCTCATTTATAGCGTCTATTGTTTTAGGGAAGTTATTTTCTTGTTTCCATTGTTGCAATTCTCTGTTGATTAATAGACTTTCCTGTTTTCCAAACGTTGTTGTAGTGCAGTTTGAGAAGGTCTGTCTCGCTTTTCTTTGCGGTTTCAAAATTATTTCAGCCCTTAACAATCTATGGTCAGAAAAGAAATTAAAATTATTTAGTATTTTAAAGTTTTTGATTAATTTCCTGTTATTGCTTAAGAAAAAATCTATTTCGTTTGTTGTTTTTCCATCTGGAGAGATCCAGGTCCATTTTCGGTGTAATTTTCTATTATAGAATGTATTTATTATAGCCATGTTATTACTTCTTGCGAACTGGATCAAGTTCTCTCCATTATCATTACAAACACCATGACAATATGGGCCCATTATTTTATCATCATTCTTAAAGGGTACTCCGATTTGGGCGTTAAAATCTCCCATTACGAAAATATTTTTGTCCAAGTTATTATCTAGCGTCTCTTGTAGTTTACTATAAAAATCTTCCTTTCTCTGTTTGTCTCTATCTTCAGTCGGGGCATGTACTTGGATGATTGTTGATGTACCCAAGGTCGGAACGTCTATTTTTATTGCGGCTATGCGCTCTGATATCCCTATAAATTCTTTAATGCTTTTCTTGAGATACTTTTTGACCAAGAATCCTACTCCATAGTGGCCTTTTGTCTCCCCAATATGGAAAAATATATAATCATCTCTTTCCTCTATGCTTTCCCCTAGTCTGCGAACTTCACATAGACCAAGAATATCCCATCGCACTTTTTGAAGTGCTTGTTCTAATTCCATTAATCGTTCATCGCTTTTTAGTGTTCTAACGTTCATGCTTAATATATAGAGTGCACTATCCTGTTTTGTTTTTTGTTTTTTATTATTTGTGATTGTATTTTCTAGGACTGGTGGGTGCTGGTCTAGCGCTCCCACGGTGACCAACCGGGTTGGGAGGCTTGTTTTGTAGGAGTTGTTATTCTTTTTATTTGCTGTTTTTAACGTTGATTGTGTTGATTCGGCAGTGGAATTTCTTATATACTGGAGGGGCCGTGGTAATTGTTATTCTTCGGACTCATCGGTGAGTGTTATAGGGGCAACTTGTGGTTGTACTAATTCTTCGTTACGTTTCTCTAGAAAGCTATTCATCGAGCTTTGTCCATTTTTCAGGGTATAATTTTTTTGTTTATTCTTTTTCGCCTTGTGGTAGCTCGATGAGGGTTGACTTATTTGTACATATGGATTATTAAATTGACTTGGAGGGGTAGATTCTAATTCTCTTTTTCTAGAATTTGGGTTATTCATACTTTTCGTATTCGATCGAGTTTTATTTGCTTCATGTATTATAAGCCGATCCTGGCGTAGATATGCAATCTTTCCTTCCTTGCGTGCTTGAATTAATTGGTCTTGTAACTGTTTTCTTGTTTCCAGCACTTGTTGTGGGTAGTCTTCTTTCAAGTAAATGTTCTTGTTTTTAAGTTGCTGTTTGTTTTTTAGGATAGAAACCTTTTTTCCATAGGTTGTAAAAGTCACTACAATGGGTCTTATTTTATTTTCCGCTTTCTTCCCCATCTACTACCGGACTATCGGACATCCAATGTAATTATACTTTCTACTAAATCCAGGCTTCCAAACTTATAATGCCAACTACTAAAAATCCAGTGGCCTATTAAATCCTGATAATTGACTGAATAATGCTCAACTAACTGATGCCGCCTGAACTGAGGTTTTTGGGGAACTCTTCGATTTTCCGGGATAAAAAGTAGCCATGTCATTCCAGACTAATCTATCTCTGTGCTAAATTTCATCCTGATATGTTCAGCCGTTCAAGCGTGATTGAGCAACAAACATCCATTCATCCATCCATCCATACTCTCACATTTATAATATTAGTATAGATTATAAGTCGATCATTATACAAATTCGACTTATAAAGAAAGAAAATAATACACTCACACTCAAGCGATTTTCTATTATTATATTTGCAGCGTTTCCAAAAGAAAAAGACATTGGAAAAAAGTATCTGTCCGACGTGAACAGTTACCGGCGACTGGTCGCAATTTATTCTTCTCACAAACACGAGCGCCGTTGATTCAATATTGACACTGGCTGGAGCCGGAGTCAGGGCATTCCCTCGTGCTAAAGATAAAACCTTACTTAAAGATAGATAGAGTTTTTTAAATTTACAACTCTATCCAGTATCATTTATTTGGTTTTGCAAAAAAAAATGGAAGAAACACCCTTTTACAACTTTGTCCGTCCGAAATCTGTTACAACTGTTTGAAATGAAATGAATTGAAACCTTCAAGTGGAAAACTGAAATCAAATGAAATTGAATAAATTGAAACTTTTAAGTGGAAAACTGAAATGAAATGACATTAAATTGAATAAATGGAAACCTTCAGGTGGAAAACTTAGAAATTATGATCGGCAATAGAAAAAAAAATAGACTTTGAAAAAAGTTTCTCTGAAGAAGTGCAGATGAACCTGGAAGAACTGACGTCGAGTAATACGAACTATTTTAACTCCTACGAACTTATAGTTCTGGCACACGGTTCTGGCTTGATGCATACATGTGTTCCTCAGCGCTTTAGGGAAGCAAGGGAAAAATCCCTCCCTTAATAGACTTTTTCAGTTATATATCGTATATATCGTAGTATTTATAGTATTTGATTATATTATTTTATTTTGTATTTGTTAAGTATTTCATGTGTTTTATACTATGGGTTATATTGCCTGAAAAAAAAATTGCGTCAGCACCAGAAACCTAATCTGGACTAATAGATCGGTCAACGTTAGTGGACACAGTCTCTGTAAGAAATATAACCACACTACAAAAGTAGCATTAGATAAACTGGAAAGTAGGTACTTAGTCGTCACAATGGTTGTCACTGTAAGAATTGGAGGTTCTCAATCCTCTTTGAACTTTAAGCCTTAGTCTGTACGAAACTTTAGAAATAAGTAGTCTGCTGAGGCCCTGCAGTCCCAAAGAAGGATTAACTAATTTGAAAGCGTACAACCAATAGTGATTGACTACGATATTCATCATCACTTCAACCCATTGCCGGTGTCTCTCCTCAGAGCGTAAAGGGATTCGCTATAATCCATCACGCTGGCCAAGTGCTGAATGGCAGACTATTCACACCTTTGAACATTGAATATCTCTCGGGCATACAAGTTTTCTCACGATATTTTCCTTCACCGTTCAAGCAATTGATATTTAATTGCATAAAACGCACATAATTCCTAAAAGTTAGAGGTCGGCCCGGGGATCGAATCACTGTTTACTCGAAAAGGAAGCCGGGTGTCTAAACCACTAAGCTATCACCGCTATTCGATTTATAACGATACTGCAGCACAGTGTTAATATTCCCATTGTTTGGCAGAACGTTTGCAGTTTCAAATTAAGTCTTGCCCAATTTTGTGTCACAATCTAAATAGCCTCTTTGTGCGGTTTCAGCCGCAGATTCTGACGAAATATGAAAATCAAGGCTATTTTCTCTTTTGGAAATAAATTATTTGTTAGAAGTATTCCAAGCAATATCGAGATGCTTATAAAGACCTCTCTAAATTAAGTCCCTTAGATTTCTGTCCACGATATTATTAAATGAAAGTTGAATTACGCAGAATCACTCAACGTTCATAACATTATTTCATAAGTTTTAAGATAATATAAGTAGTTCTACAGAAATTGTTTTATAAGTTTTCTTCTTCATTTGACAAGTCTTCTAAAGATTTCTCTTTAAAATAAATTGCATTTTTGAATTACTAGAGTTTCATTCAATCGAGTATGAGAAGTTTTAAGTTTTATTTGCAACAGATTTTTACGTTTTAAGCTTACAACAGAATTTTAGGTTATGCTCCTCCAACTTAATATGAGAAGCAACGCTACTTAAGGCTCACGAGATGAAAAACACAGGCACGCGGGGGTGAAATCGAGCAAGCGCATGTCGCAAAAAATGCATGAAATAATTTGTAAAAAAAATAATATTTACTTTTCAATACAAATGAATCCGACAATGTGTTTGATTTAGAAATATCAATTTTATCTTATATTTCTAGAGCTAATTATATGTTTCAATAGGAAAGAAAAAGGCTATAAAAGGTAAATTAAGAGGTATGTTTAAAATAAATTTCAATGCAGAGATTTTTTTTAAATTGTGTTTTGAGATGCGTCAATGGCTGTTCAAAGGGCTTGAAAACAGCACATTATTTTTGCAAGCATACATTATGTCACCGTTTGATGGAAACACTGCTTTTAAAAACCCCCTTTTACGCTACACAGGGCCTTAATTAACTATCCTATCCTATTGTTTAAATAGTAAAACAAATTTAACAAGTAGCGTTGCTCAACCGTGAATATTCTTCGAGTATTTTTCAATCTAACAACTGAGTGATAAATGTGAGTACATCTATCTGAAACCTTCGCAATCGAGCTGGATTCCAATTAATTTGTCTCGGAAAAGTTTCATTCGTTGGAAGATACTGGATGTAAAAACTTTGATGGGTTTAACTTTGCTGTAGTAAAGTATAAAATATTTTACTTGCTGACTCGCACATAATATAATGTGATTAGAATAGAGATATTGTTTATTCTTCTTCTTCGTCGTTGCACTCTTGACAGAGTGGTCGTGGTCATCATGAAGTGACGGCTTTAGTGGCAGATGTAATGCGACTGACGAGCGTCCGCCACTTCTCCCTGCTGGCCGACAGGTTGGTACACTCGTGTAATAAACCGCTGACTTAATTTGGTCGGTCCATCGCATGGGTGACCTCCCTCGCGCTCTGGTGCCCTTCACTTACTTAAATATTATTAATATTCCTAATATTTATCAGACACTTTAGAATTTAGATACAAGATACACAAAGCAAAGAATAAACCTAACCCCATTATAATATTGTTTGCTTCCAAAGCAATACTACGTTAGTACGCTGTAACCATAAAAAGTAGTGTTTTGGAAACAATGACAGCATCGTCGCCGACGATTTCATGGCAAAATGTAGGGGATGACGCATGCAACTAACGGCTTTGAGATTATAGCTTTCCTTCATTGTCGGTGTAAACTAAAACTTGCTTAAATATTACTCTAAGTTTTTTTAACATTTATTTGTAAAATCAAACTATGAAATTACATTAAAATCTAAAATTTAAAAAAAAACATTAAAAATATCATCGAATTCACTGCAATGAGGCAATGTGCCCAGAACAAGTTAATTTATTTAATGAATTTACCTTACACAATATTTTGGGATTAGGTGTCGTGGAATTTCCGCCCAGGTACCACCTGTACTCAGTGATAGTTTCATTAATCAAGGTACAGCATATTATCCAACAATTATTATGATCAAAATTTTTATATTGATAACCAAGGCGAATGTTTTCTTCATTATACAGCTTTTCTACAACTTTGTTGCCACTGGTGTGATCTGACATACCCATATACCGTGGTCAATCTTAGCAATATCAGTATAGGAACTATAAGCAATATCTTAAGAAAAATGTTTTCTTTCAAGAAAGTTGAGGCACCCACTGGACATCTGCAGCACAAGTATTCTATAGAAACTATGGAAGAGATCAGCTGCATTATTCCTCTATGTAACTTCGATGGCAACGTGCATATATATACCTTCTATAATATCTACAATTTTAATTACTTATTTATCAAGAAAACTTATTGACCTGATCCCATATCTATCTTCCAAGACAAACTGCGTACGATGTCTAAGAGGCATTTAGTGAGAATGAAGATTGAGGGGTAAACGTTCGCATTTATGACACCATAGCGGATCAAACTCCGCGGAAATAATATACCCAAGGATCGTTGAGTATCATACTCCCCGGGTGGAATGGCTTCAACATATAGAAGAAGAAGACATAAATTGGACATGTCTACGAGTATTAACAAGTGCAAAGTTTTTGTAAAACGTAAACTCATTGAAAAGTCTTATTATAGTGTAAAAGATTATTTGAATGATAGGCAGCCATGGGTATGAATTTTTCCAGCGGCTATTTATGTTATAATTATAAATATAATTATATATTTATAATTATATAAATTTCCTATATTTGTGAGATGGTGATAGTAAAAAAAACACGGCTTTGTTGTGGGCTCTTCTCAAACCAGGGCGCGTTATGAACCCTCGTAGCTTTAGTTTTAAGATACCGTAGCTAATTACCACCATCAAGTCTTATTCCTTGTAAACATGACGTTCAGAAGGTGTACTTTGTAGGTACCTATTTTGAATAAAGATGCTTTTAGTTTGAGATAAGTGAAATTTTTGATATACTCGTAGCTATTAAAATACAAGCGAATTGAAGATATTGAAAAATGTACTAATTACCTTACAAACTTATTATAGATTATAGAAGGTGTTCAAAAAAAGTCGCAAAAGAATCCTTTTTGAAGTCGTTTTAAAAGTGAAATCCCGTAATGATGGAGTAAAGAGATTTGCCCCAAGCAAACGAATAGAATGAACTTAAAATTTGATTTAGTGCAAACTGTTCAGCGTTCATAGAACAAAAGTGTCCTGAAAATTTCGTTCCGGGAAAATGCATTATACTCTTCAACAAAGCGAAATTTATGAGGTAACTTTTACCGGGAGCGGCAGATAGATCGCAAATAACAATTTGATTTATGTCTGATAGCGGATACATCGTAAGTCAATAGTACCTAATTACAAGATATTAAGACTTAGATGTATTACAACATCATATTTTCTATACTCTATATGTCACCGTAAGATTGTAAAATCCGTTAGATTATAATCTAACGGTTTCTATCCCGCGAGATTATAAACTGTCGAAAGATTGTGAACCGTTCAATGTTCTGAGTATTAATTTATGAAATATTTATTGTTTTTACGTTCTCTTGTCTCTTTCTTGTACAGTTCGCGCGCGAGTTAAATGCAGAGTAAATGTAAGTGTCACCATACATTTACTCTGCATTCAACTCGCGCGCGAACTATAGGTTAGGTTAGGGTTTGACATGAATATTAGGTTCTATCGGGTTAATATACCTAATATATAACAATTTACCGAAAAATAACGCGTTAAATTGTAAGCAGTATGTTACGGTGCACAATCTGTCGACAGTTTACAATCTATCGAGATAAAAAACGTTATATTATAATCTAACGGTTTTTACAACCTTACGGTGACATATACATACGTTACTTTACTCACGCCTACCTTCGCACGCCGGCACGCGCGCACGAATGCAGAGTAAATGTATGGTGACACATACATTTACTCTGCATTCTGTAAGATTAAGGCAACGGTTTAACTCTGAAGGATTTTAAAACTCGGGTTTTTATCATAATTATCTGTCTATTTCTGTCTGTTTGCGTCTTGAAACTGGTACCTGGAACTGGTAACTTGGTAACTTTTTATTCTAGAAAAACATACAGTATCCAAGATAAAAGGTCCAATTCTGCTTCCCATGGATACAACCTATTTCAGTATTAAATTTCGTCAAATTCGGTTTAAGAGATGTGTCGTGAAAGTATAGCCGACTTATACTTTCGCGTTGATAATATTATGTACTATGGGTTAAGATAGATTAGTTTGCACTCAAAAATGATTAGTTACAAAATTCAAAATTCAATTTTTTTTATTCAAATAGACTTTTACAAGTGCTTTTGAATCGTCGAGTGAATCTACCACTACAATATCCCACAGCTAGTTTTGTAGTAATATATTAACGCAACAGCTGCGCCATCTCGATGTTATCTGATAATTACAGACTGTAATTTGTATTTGTAATTATCTGCGGTAATGTTGCTTCGAAGTAATTATGCGAGTTGTTCTAAATAATTCACATAAAACTCGCATTAGATAAACTCGCTGGTGCCACTTGCGCTGAATCGCGATTGCGACGTTTATAGAGAAGATACGAAATAACAATTAACATCTAAACACGAATGTACATACCAGCAACATTAGTGCGAGATATTTTGTTAATTAATTCCCATTTTCATACAAATGATAATATTATGTTTTACCGTCATCTACAATCAAACAAATAAAATAATTTTAAGGACCAAGAAAGAAAGGAAGAAATCTAATTTAACATAATATTTCAAATGATAAATGATTTATTTAATTCACGTAGGACAACTTGTGTCATTTATGATACAACAAGACTCTACCACTGGTGCGAAAAATATTCTACTTAGAAGAGCCGGCAAGAAACTCAGCAGTTGCTCTTTTCTTAAAAAGATAAATGTTACAATTTAGTTAACAATACAACATTAAACGTTACGTTACAAGTAGGTACTACACTGACTTGTGTGCTACTGGATGCGAGGCCGGTTGTTTCCATGCACTTTTGTCATTAAGAAAATTATCGATAGGTTAATAAACTCAACGTAATAAATGCTGTCTTTAAATTTATGCAATTTCTTTGGGAACCATGACCTTTTCAAAAAGAAGAGGTATAATAATTATTTTAATCTGAAAAAATGTCGTGCATGTCTTGGTGGCTTGAAAAGTGTTTTTTCAGCCATAAACCGTATCCAAAGCCAAAATAAATCGCATATTTGGTAAATAATACCTGCCGCATTTCCGCGATGAAAAATGTTCCCGCATCGCAAAGCAAACTGTTTCAGCGGATAAAGAAGGCGAGTCATTTGAAGTCGATGTTTGTACCGAGGCTTTATTCCGCCTCAAACGCGAGTGGAGATTGCACTCGGGTAACAAGTGATGCAGGTCGCGCTCACAAAACATTCGATAGAGGTACAGTGTAGTGTAATTTCCCCCAAGTGGGGCACGACCCTAGACGTAGCAATCAAGCGACGAGTTTCGTTCCCCTTGCGTCTACCTCAAAAATAACATTAAAACCTTATTGGTTTGGTTGGGAACGATATTTTATACCTCTCATCGAAGCACTCATCCATAATTAATCAAATATAATTAATTATAGAGGAACCTCGCGTTACTTAAACTATTATAAGTAACGTTTATATTAGGTTTGATATTTAGAAGGGATATATTATTATATCAAGCTTAAAGAATCTTAAAGCTTGTGTACCTAAAAATTACAGTCAACAAGAGTCAGGCGTCCTCTTAATAAAAAAATATTTTAACTTTTTTCTTAAAATAATAAATAACAGGACCATGGCAGCAACGTCCGCGCGTTTTATGATTTTTAAATCTCTCTAATTTGCTGGATATAAAGTAAACTATATCCGTCACTGGGATGTCCCTATTTCTGTAACTAATTTCGTCATATCCGGTTAAACAGATGAACAGATTAGGACAGACATACATTCGTACTGTACAAATTTTTTTCTACTCGAATTCCTAATAAAAGTTTCTTTTAAACATAAATTACACAACACTGCGGGAACATTTCTATGGAAACGTAGATAAGTAAGTAGTTTGTCTTGCTCAAACATATCCATGAAGTTAACGCTGATATAGAGTATGTTTTCTCCCGAGTACTGAATCGCCGGAAGAGCCAGTCATTAGTATCCGATTTGGAAACAACTGACTTTGTGGACTACACCTTGTTTCTTTAGCTCTCGATAATATCCTGTTTCTCTATTTTGTGTTGTTTATCACTCTATCTAGGAATCATGAACACATTTTTAGCGCACCTTAAAAGTTATTATTATTATTATACACTTTATTTGCACCATGACAATCGTTGTTCGTCAATACAACAACGTGTTGTTGAATCGTTGCGCTTTTTTATTCGATACCGGATAATTATTCTTAGATATTTTTGATAAAAACCTTTTATGCAATTTAAAGATGATCAATGAAATATTTTCCTATCTCATGTGCAAACAGGGATCTTTTTTTATTCCACTACAAGTTAGCCCTTGACTGCGATCTCACCTGATGGTAAGTGATGATGCAATCTAAGATGGTAGCGGGCTAGCCTGCTGGGGTATGGCAGTTATATTAAAACCCCTAGTCGGTGTCTGCACGGCATTGTACCGGGACGTTCAAACGCTTGGCAGTACTTCTTAGCCGGTAGGGTGTTAACTAGCCGAAGCCTCCCACCAGGCCGTACAACAGAAAATTCAGAAATTATAAATTTCCGAACTGTCCCTGCCGGGAATTGAACCTGGGGCCTCTCATTTATAAGACTATAGCGCTCACAATTGCGCCAGGGGGTCAAAAAGTCAGTCATATACATATTATTTATGTTTCTTCGAGTTCACGCAATATTTCGTACTTTATAATATTATGCAAGTCCATTGACACTGCATTAATGTGGTTAGGTACATAATATTTGACCTGACGCTGCAACCAAGGTGCCTTGACCATCATAATAACATAATGACGTTAATAGTGAATTGACTAGATGAATCGTTTCAGCTCTGACCAGTTGAGACTATGAATATCTGAATATATTGCGTTA
Organism: Erebia aethiops; assembly: GCA_923060345.2. Taxonomy (NCBI): domain Eukaryota; kingdom Metazoa; phylum Arthropoda; class Insecta; order Lepidoptera; family Nymphalidae; genus Erebia; species Erebia aethiops. The sequence goes on along the minus strand of OV281083.1, from coordinate 7,686,464 downwards.
AATGTATAACAAAGCTTTAAACTATGTATAAAACAACATTATTATTCCTTCATTTACCTAAATTAAAATAATGAACAAAGATTAATATGGGTACCTTTTAAGAAACAAATTATGTTTCCGAATACGTATCAGTTTCCAATTAATAAAAATTCAACAACAGGGAATATTTTGAATGAAGGCAAAAATATTTCTTCTACGCGGAAATTAATTAATTTTGAAGAAATATTTCATATTGAAAATTACTTCTTGTGAGGATTCCTAACAAATTAATTCTTTTAGGTTTATTTTATGGTTACATTTATCTTTTCTATATTAGGCGGTGTCGGGCAATAAAGACTCACATATTACTTTTTTATTATTAGGTATACAATACTAGCTGAGGCCCGCGACTTAATTCGTGTGGTATATAATTTTTTTAATTCCCACAGGAATAAAAAGTCACCCAGTCACAGCACATGCCTATGCTACTCTCTAGGTCCTCGATCTGTTGCTACTGCTCTATTACCATGTGAAAGACAAACCAACAAACCAATAAACCAACGAAGAAATAAACATACATCCTTATCAATAATATTAGTATGATACTCACTCAAAAATGCGGCCGACCATAAAATTGCAATTTTTATTTTTATACAACAAAACGCTTGGTATAAAATAATGTAAGAAGAAACATATAGAAAATAAATTGTCTGAAATAAAGAACCGTCTGCAAGTTCTTATTCGGTCTGTCTTCGACAGCGTAAAGTAAAAGGAATGGAGTTCTCTAACGCATTCTTTCGTTTCACTTTATTCGCTAGCATCAATCGTTGGAACTGGAGGTGAAAATTTAAAGGTAAAACTGATATTGGGTCATTTTTATCATTTTAAAAGAGGCAGCTTAAGGGTTGGGTTTAAATAAGTATGGATATAGATTTCTACATATTTACGGCAAAGGCCCATTATGCCTTTATCTGAAATAGACAAAGAGTTAAAAGTCTTGTCTAATGAAATTAAAAGCCTTTCGGTGTAATGCTTCGCTTCTTCTAGACTCATGCCGGTACATTTGAATCAGTACTGTGAAGTTTCCTCACGTTCTTCACTGAATCAATTTCACGTCAGCCCAGTGCATCGCTCGGCGCGTAGTGCTCTCATTCATGTAATTTTTTGCAACATATTATTATTGTAATTTCATTTACGAAATGTTACCTAAGTACAGCATAACTCTCTGGGTCTAGGAACTTAGAATATTACCAATATGAATACATACTTTTTTTTAAATACAGATGTCACTCTTAAATTTTCCGAGATAAAAAGTAGCCTTTGTCACTCCCCAGCTCTTAAACTACCTATATCTAGTCGTGCCAATTTCACATATTACATTTGTTGTTCCGTTGCGGCGTGAAAGAGAAACCGAAAATAATTTCGATCGAACAATTTATTATATTTAATATTAGTAGAATGAAGGTTGTGGTTGAAACACTCAATTAACCACTTTCAATGCTATACAAAGAAAACTAAGTATGTAATTCAAGCGTCCTCAACGGAAATAACTTTCAAGTTGTAACTAGGATGCACTCTCCGCCATAACGGGACAGTAAATTTCAAATAGTACACTTTCTCGCGTAATATAAACGTTCTTTACTTAATCTGAAAATATTTTCTGACAGCTTTATCTTTTTGCAAGAAGTGAAAAAGACAATTAAAAGCTTTAAAAAGATAAGTATACTTTGAGCTACAAATTCGGACGCTTTGATTATCACTATCACTACTCATTATAAAACAAAGTCCCTTCACCGTTTGTCTGACTTTTCAATCTTATCTCAGAAAATACTGTATGAATAATAATTTTGCCATGGGTTGCACGTAGCCACGGAGCCACGTTGTGTGGTTACGTTGCAGTCATCGCGTTTTGTTTGTCCTAGCCTTTAAAAATGAGTGTTTTATGCGCGTACGCACACGTACAAGTGGCTATTATAAAAAACCCTACAAACTAATTACATAAATACCCTTCCAAACGAATCATCATTAACATGATAACCGTGTTAATATTGTAATGTGAAAGTTACAGATGTTGACATTAATACTACCCTAGAAAATTCATAATTATGGCATACGTGAACAAAGAATACATGCGTACTTGTACTAAACAATGCGCACATCGCTACCACCTCAAGTAGAGGTACCTACTAAGAGGAATGTAATACGCTGCTTTTTCTTTAAAAAAATGGCATAGGGACTGCCGATAGAAGTTAAAATTTATAACCTAACTCAATTTAAATTATATAATTTAAATGAAATAACAATTAATATACTTACTATAATTATTTTAATAAATATATTTAATATAATTGTTATTAATTATTTGTCAACGTAAAATGATTAGTATATTTATTTAGTGCTTATAGCTACAGATATACTGCTAATACGCAAGTCGGTGACGCGAACTCACAAGATTTTCCCCTACGAAAAAGCGCTCAACGCGGCTACTGAAGTTTTCAATTCAAAGACTAGTTGGAAACATATTGACAAAACCGGTTGTGAGTAGGTACAGAAGCTGTCCTATTCTTGCAAATTACTCATAAAAGTAGATCTCGACGTCTTCAATTAATAAAAAAAGTAGAAATCAAAATTATTTTTTACTTTACAGTGGGTTTGGAAGTCGGTTTTTTGGAAAGAATTTTTATTTTTATCTTTTTAGTGTACTCTAAATCCCACAACTTAGAAGTGCAGTACCCTGCAGCATCAGAGTTGAGGAGCTAGGACTTGGTTTTAAGTATGAAGTCGTTGCTTGACACCTACAATCTGAATTCACCGTTAAAAATCCTAAATCATTATGTTTAAGGAGTTCTGTACCCTACAGTATCAGGGTTGAGGAGTTGGGACTCAGAGTTATATTGTATACACGTGACTTGATACCTACTCTAGGAATTCACCATCAAAATTTCCTAACTCCCTAGTTTTGAGGATTTCATGTAGTACGGTACACCTACAGCATCAGGATTGAGGATTTGGAGTCAGAAAGTCAGAATTTTTTATGGGACCACCTCGCGAGCTTTCTCTAACCAGTGAAAATAAAAAAATTCAAATCGGTTTAGAAATCACGGAGATATGCACCGACATACATTTAAAAAAAAAAAACATACGCGCCGAATTGAGAACTCCTCCTTTTTTGGAAGTCGGTTAAAAATAACTAAAATAACACTTATTAATTTTATATTTGCTTTACCCTACTTTTACTGATTTCTCCACAGCATCTATCGATAAAAGAGGGTAATTTTTTGCCTTTTGTAGTTTTTAGACTGCGATCTCACCTGATGTGATGACGTAGTCTAAGATGGAAGCGGGCTAACCTGTTAGGGGCCTGACAGTTATAATTAGCACATACCCCTAATCGATTTCTACACGGCATCGTACCGGAACGCTCGCTTGGCGCGCTTGGCCCATGTCTTTACTGGTAGGTCTTTACAACTAGGGACGAAGGCAAGCTTAACAAAGCTTAACGAAGTTATCGTATTGTTTTGCCCAACAGGCAAAAATAATACGATAATATAAATCACAACTGTTACAACTACAAAAAAATATGCATAACAGAACGGATAAAACTAAGCGCCATTTTAAGTGTCATCGTAGTCAAACATAAAGCCCCTAGAGCATACGTACGTAGAGTAGCCCACTTAAGTAAAATTAGCTCCTTCTGTAAGCGCGAGGCAACACTATTGGATGTTTTATACTGCTCTAATACTCCCTGACTCGCGTTTGACGTCTCTAGATTAAAAGGGAGGGTGTAGACGCGCAGATTTCCCGATACGCTTTGTTTGAAGCCTAAGCACAAGCTGCATGTTGTTATGTACCCTTACTTTCGAATTCTCTTTCCATTTGCGCACTCAAGTACGTCACTTACCTTAAACATGACAGGTAACTCTCGTACGCTCGTACGCGTAATTATGACCTTTATTTTCTGTAACGCGTATGCGTTAAGGGGCTCAGAGGGTATGAGATTTTAAAGTAGGCAATGTAGCGTTGTTTTGTTATAATTTATACAGACAGGCCTGTTTTCAAAACAAAACTAAAATCCTTAATTTCTCAACTTTGTGTGAGTACATTACCTACCTACTCATACATTTGTGTTTATTTTGTAAGCTAAGTTGATAAGACTATAGATAGAAATTAGAAAGACATAGTCAGAGGTGTCTTTATGTTTCCGAATGAGCTTTATAACTAACCACTATGAAGTCAATTCTTACAAGAATTAGAATAAAAATGTAAGTGGGTATCTGTATACTTGTCGTAGGTACTTAAATTAAACAAATATATTATATTGGGTCATTGTTTATTAAATACCGCTTTCAAATTCTTTTCTTGTTTGAGAGATTTATTTTTTCGATAAGAATCTGAAATCGGTATAAATTAAAATATAAAATAGGGAAGAGTCGGATGTATCGTACCAGTTTTCAGTTTTTATGAATTATCTCTTTTCTTAATAAACTTACAAAGTTTAGAGTAAACTACTTAGACTTTCGTTTGAATCTTATATTATATATAAGATTAATAGTATACAAGTGTTGGCATTATTACTATTTGTCATTATATCTCTTTAAACAGGAAGTATAATCAGTTAATTTGACTGGTTTCATGTCATTCTCTTTAGACTGGGGATACGGACGCCATATTGAAAATAGTATAAATGCGAATATTTTGACGATGGTAAATCAGTCTCCTGCCGGCAGACTCTTGTGTTTAGATCGCATTTTGATTGGATATATAGCAATCGTGGCCGGATCAAATGAATATTATCTTTAAGTTTAACCAACTTTTATCTTATTACATTAAATCTCTCGTGCCTCTACACGTTTAACCATTTATTCGTGCAAGTTCCAAATGAGAGTACAAATAGATTATTAAAAGTGTCTCATAAATACCTACTTCTGGATTGTCTCTAACACAAGGTACAAACCCCACATATATTATCATACTTACTCCTTGCTAATAACGCTTAGATGAAAGATTGTGACGAGGGGAAAGTGGTAATCCATGAATTTTTGCTGCATTGGGTTGGCAAAAGGGTAAATTTTACTTCACGAAAGATAATAATATAGCCCTGCAAGCGCAATATTATTAATAGTCGATAATAGAGGTATTCATGATATGATCTAATTAGTCTTAGCCTGCTATTGGGAGCTAGGTTCACAAGCTAACCGTATCCAATATCGCCCAAGTCTTAATTATACGCCCGAAATGTTTAGCTTCCGAAGTTCATTATAATAATCCAAAACTTTGTCAAACAATTGAATCCATGCAAATATTAATAGTATAAATGCGAAAGTGTATCTGTTTGTCTGTCCGTCTGCCTATCTGCTACGTTTTCACGGCCTATCTGTTCAACCCAGCGATCTGTTATGTGGTTCCACCCATTTTGGCGAAATTTAACCAAATACTACGGAGTATACTAGTAGTAAGGCGTTGGCACCAAATAGATTTTCATAAAACCCCACAGGATTATTTAGAGCCTCTGATCTATTTAACAAAGCCAACGATCATGTATTAAATAGAAGTGCTAGGCCAAATTGATTCCATACAGAAAAAAGCTCAAGCAAATCCAGTTTCAAGTACAACTATCAACATTACTGTAATAAAGTTCTCCATAAAAGAAAACACAAAAGGCCTCTGCTCACGCAATCTGTCAATCTTATATCAACAGAATAAACATTCGTGGGGAGAATGGGCACCTGCCAACGTGAGGGAATGTGCGCCGGATATCAATCACAAATTGCGTTCAGCGGTGTAAGTATTTGGGGCAAATTGAATTTGTTTGTATCAATACCCCTCAGTGCTAACGACTGTTATTCTATTATTCAAATGTAACCACGAGATGATAATGGATTTAGATTTTTTCCAAATTACGGATATACTTTTTTCTACAATAATAATTAAGATTTATTTTTGTTAACTAGTAACATTAAACTTAAACTCAAATTCATGTTTTTTTATTCAAATAAACCTATTAAAAGTGCTTTTGAGTCTTCGAGTGAGAGCGAGATACTCGGTGGTTGCTCTTTTAAAATAATTCATTTCATTTACAAATTAGTATAATATCAATGTGTACATAAGTAACCGCTGTCCTTAGCATTGCTGGAACGAGTCATATCCATACTCCTCTTACCTCTATCATTAACATAATATTCAACAGTATAATAACCTTTTTCCAGAAGTATACTTTTAATGGATTTACGCAGACCAACTCGTGGGCATCGTGTAACAAATTGTTAAATTATTCTATTCTATTCTACCTGATATATTTATTTGTAACCAAAACAACATTCATGTTAGGTAGATATAGGTATAGGACGAAAATACACTTGCATTAGCTCTAATGGTTTTACGGCACAACAAACAATGGAATATGTCGACACAAATTGATGTTGACTGACTGAACCGACAACCAATCGAATGCGCAGCAATGCAGCTGAATGACTTATGCATGCGATCATAGAATACAAGTGTATTCTTAGGTAGGTACCTATTACCAAGCGTACCTAAAGGTAGTTTAGTTCCTAGTGGTTTATTAAATACCAGGGCGCGTTTGGAACCCTCGTAGCTTTGGTTTTAAGATACCGTAAATAATTATCACCATCATGTTTTATATGTAAGTAATAATCGTCAAAATATGTACCTACAGTGTACCTAAATTGCATAAATGACTGATTGATCGATTGATAGTTTTCTATCATGTTGCAAAAAAAAATAAGTGAACAAGCAAATATAACAATAGCCCTTGCTCTTGTAAGAAAATTCCTCCATAACAAGGCTACATAATGAAAACACCGATGATGTAGGTACTCTTCCATTTTATTTCCACTAAACAATTATTTATCACTTTGATAATGTACGGAAACGTCTGTCCCTGATGCGTGCTTCAGATAGTAAATCTAGTTTATTATACTTAAAAGGACAAACAGATAAGTATTTTCTTCATTATTCGAACGTACAAAATTATTCGTGTCTCCAAATTCATAACTAATTCGATGCCTGACATTTATAAGATCCTAGACCCGTCACCACAGAACACTTTTTCCATGCGTTGGCCATAGAACCCAGCTTATTTTATTTTAAAACAAACCTCGACCTGGATTCCAAGTTGTTAATTTTAGATTCAATCAATAATTCAAATGAATAGCAAATAACTAGAAACCTAACACTATAGTCTACCTATACTCTATATTTTAACCGTTATCATCATTATTTGAATTCATCACGAGCCCAATACTTGAGCACACGTCATCTCTCAGAGTGAAAATAGTTTGGCCATATTCCACCACGCTTGCCCAGTAGCAGCTTTGAAACCATCATGAAGAATCACCTTTGAAAATATCATGAAGAACTCTCGGGCAAAAGTAGTTAGTACCTACATGATTAATAAATTAAGCTGATGAAGCATTCCGACAAGCATAAAAAATATTCATGTATTTAATTTAATAATACATTTTATCTTATCTTACTAATATATAATAATACTAATATAATAAATGCGAAAGTGTTTCTGTCTGTCTGTCTGTCTGCTACGCTTTCCCGGCCCATCTTTTCAACCGATTTTGCTGAAAATTGGTACAGGGGTAGATGGTATCCCGGGGAAGGACATAGGCTACTTTTTATCCCGGAAAATTTTCCGCAGTTTTTCCGCGGGAACCAAAAAACCTCAAACCACGCAGACGAAGTCGCGGGCATTCGCTAATCGCTAGTAATAGATTTTTTAAAGTAACGCTTTCCCTGAAGTTTCAACTGCACCCATTGGGTTTTGTTTCAACCGTGCTCCCCAGAAATAAAGTTAGTGATTCCAACTCACGAATAACACGTAGCTACAATAAATTGATTTGGTGCCAGATGTGTTCCGAGTTTCCACAACTACGCTATTTACCTACTCGTTCTTTAGTGCTTATGTAGTATTTAACATAACAATGCGAAGTAATTAAAATAAATAAAATGCAGGTGTTGTTTGTGTTTTTCGAACAACTGCCGTTTCTATTAATATTGAACATTGTGTTTTCCTTACGCTAAACCGATTTTGATGGGATCTTAAAGCGGTAAGAATAAAAATAAATAAATTATACTTAGCATAATATTATAAGATTTTTTTCTCAAGAAACAATATCCTAACCTGAATTGGTATTTCAAAAATATCAAAATAATTGTTTTTTTTAAATTTAATTAATATGATTATCCATAGTAGGTACGATGCTATGTTCTTATATCAAGGTACATTTATATAATCACGCTGATGCCCGCGAATTCGTCCGCGTGGATTGAGATTTTTTGGTTCCCGCGGGAAATCTTTAATTTTCCGGGATGAAAAATAGCCTATATGCTATTTCAGACTATAATCATTCTCTGTGCCAAATTTCATCCAGATCCGTTCAGTCGTTTTGGTCGTTTGAGTAACAAACATCCATCCATACATTCATCCAAACTTTCGGATGATTATTATAATACTAGCTGACCCGGCGAACTTCGTACCGCCTTAGTATGCAAAATTAAATGTATATTTTTCAATATTTCTGAGAGATTTTCTTAATATTTTTTTCCGTAAGAACCTTCTCCTAATAATAACAAATACAACAAAAAAAGAATTAGTGAAATCGGTCCAGCCATTCACGCGTGATGCCGTGACCAAGGAAAACGGGTTTCATTTTTATATATATAGATGATGATTAAGCATGTATTACGAAATGCATGTGAAGTACAAGTAGATAAACTGTGTTCTAACAAGACATCAAATCTACCTGTGTAGGTAGGCATATCACTTTGATGTTTGTTATCAAGGTGTGCTGTAAATACATAATAATAAAAAAATTGGCAGTCATAGGGACTCATGCCGATAGAAGTGAAAACGAATCATACTTAATATTATAAATGCGACAGTCAATTTGTTTGTTGGTTTGTCCTTCAATCACGCTGCAACGGAGCAACGGATCGACGTGATTTTTGGGATGGGTATAGTTGAGGACCTGGAGAATGACACTACTTTTTATCAAATCCTAAAAATCTTATTCCACACGGACGAAGTCGCGGGCATCAGTTAGTTCTTTATAAAACGTACCTACATATTAAATAATTTTCTCTAAAAAATCACGTCGATCCATAGCTCCGTTGCATCGTGATTGAAGGACAAACCAACAAACCAAAATCTAAACAAACAAACTGACTTTCGCATTTATAATATTAGTATGATATGATGCCATAGATTTTCATTACAGTAAGGTTGTATAAAATGTAGTAAAGTGAATGTTAAAAGTTTCCACTTCGACCTACAAAGGCAAAGTTCAGATATAAAATTTGCTACAATACAAGCAGTTTATTGCTGGTTGTCCCGTGGGGGTGTTCGAACGTGGCGCCGTCTAATAGAAATGGGATTTTCACTTGCGAAGTTTTTCCACAGACCAAGCTATGACACGATTCGTGGCCACGATACGTCAACCACTGCACTCATACGATTGGTAGGTCGTAAGTTTTCTACAATACACGATTCTAGACTCGTGAGTCGTGACTTAGGAAAAACAAACAAACACGGCCACGAAAGAATAAAATTAAACGCGTTTAATCCCAAGAAACTTCCTACCATTATTTGATTAATGGAAAATGGTCACGACTTACGACCCTCAGTAATGAGGAATACGACGCAGAGAGAGAAAAGAAAATATAGATCTTAGTCAACAAATAATAAGAGAGTATCGTGCAAACTTGTGTAGTAAGAAAACAAAGCTTTTTCGTACGGCTATCCTACGAGATACCTACGCGACTTCGTTCGCATGGCATAAGTTTTTTGATTCCCACAGGCATTCCTTAATTTTCCGGGATGAAAAGAAGCCTATGTCATTCTCCAGGTCCTCGTCTATATCCATTCAAAAAATCACGTCAATCCATTGCTCTGTTGCGGCGTGATTGAAGGTTTAGGCTGTACGTTGATATATAAGTCAGTCAATCAGTCAGTCAGGACTTTTAATTTAATTTATAAAATATTGTCACTCTAAAAAACTCGAAATTCAGAACAGCATGACCGACGATATAGCAATTAAGTCGTTCAGGAAACGTGTTACGTTAGATGATATTATGTTCATAGAAAAATACAAAACAGTCGTACGGATGTCAGTGGAAAAACACATTTAAGTGATGCTGGAAACTTGTTCAAAATTATTGTTATTGTTTCTAACTTGAATTGTCTGCGTTGCTTTGCCTTTGAAGGTTTTACCCCATAGCACTAGATAATCACATACCTAGCTGTTTTATATGTATAACGATAATATTTATAGCACCCTGTGTATTCATTTAAAAGATTTTAACAATGAAGTAAATTATTGAATTTGAATGACATAGGTAACTATTATAAAATAAATAATAAATTGCCTTATCTTGATCATTTTTTTTAATATATAGGCTAGCGCTTGGCTGCAATCAGACTTGCATGCAAGAGGTGATGCAGCCTAAGGTGGAGCGCGCTTGCCTAGAAGATGCCTATTCACTCTTGATTTGAAGGTACTTATATTAAAAAAAGGAGGGGAAAACGGAAGCCGGAAGGGCATTCCATAAGCTATCGGTTCGGTTAGAAACGAGGAAGCAAATCGCTTCGTACGAGCCCGCTTAATTTCGACTGCGTAAGGGTGCAGACCTTGTCGATGCCTTGCGGTTCGATAATAAAAAGGTGACGGAGGAACCAGATCGAATAGTTCTTGTTGTTGTCTAAATTTATACATCAATGGCTGAAACAATATCATTAGTGGATCTGTCTACCTATCTATCTTGATTTAAGGCATAGAGACAGCTTGTATTCTGAAAATTAACAAGGTCTACTTTTGTACCGGAAAACGAAATAGTTTAGTAGTTAGTCATTGTTCAGTTAATAACAAGAGTCTATCAACGTACATATTATTATCATAAAGACGATAGTATAATTTCTTCTTAGAACTAGTAGATATATGTGGGCGCTGATCATTTTTATTAATATTATTTTATTAAAAACAACCTCTTTGAACTTCTAACGCCATCTAGTGAGTGTTCTGTGAAGTTACTATTTTCTAGTTTAAGTTTTGTTACTTGGTATTAATTAATACTCACCTGTTGCTGTTGTTCTATTATTTTATGACTATCCTGTATCAAACATTGTTAAGATTTAGTCACTAAAGATATTAAACTATATTGAGAAGTTCCTAAACTGCATTTGAAATTGGCGCCAATCCATATAAAGCTATGGCGCGATTGCTGGTTACTGAATTGAGGATATGCTAATATTGACCAATCAGAGCGCCTAGATTGTCTTTTGTTTAACTGCATTTTGGCGGCAAACCTACTTTTTATATCGATAGTAAAAATGGCTAGACGTTTTGCTTCAACTTAATTTTTATTATTATTGTAATTTTAAAAGATATTATGTAAATAAAAAAAAAACAAAACCCGGCTGAGTTTGTTGTGGGCTCTTCTCAGACCAGGGCGCGTTTGGAACCCTCGTAGCTTGAGTTTTAAGATACCGTTACCCATTATCACCATCATGCTTTTCAAGTAAGTAATTTTTAGACGAAAATAAGTGTACCTACAGTGTACTTACCTATATTTAATAAATAAATGACTATGACTATGACTATGACTATAATTATCATTGTCACACAAATAAATGTTTGTTATGATCTACGGATTTCAATAATGACGGAAAACCTGGAATGTCGCCGGCATATACTTAGTCATTTAAACACTTGGATATGTTTATAAAACAATAAAAAATGTAAAGCAAAAATAAATATCAATATGTCAAATCGATTAAAACTTCTTCATTAATTAAGTCGATTTTTATCTAAAATCGAATCAGTAGCGCATTAGAACATCACTAAATCGAGCTGCCAAAAGTAAAATAAATGATTGCAACATGTCACTTATAATTCTTACGCACACAGATACACCCTTTAAAAGTATTTCTAAGAAGTGCCAACAAAATATCAGTTACAGGATATGATTAAGGGCCATAAAGGAAAGCCGAAGGCAATGTTTTCTATACCGGAAACACTAGTGACTGCCTCTTCCGGGCGACTCAGCGCTCGGGAGAAAATGTTACTTTTTCTCTTTGTCCTGATCTTTCCTGTTATCGCTTTTTTATCAATCTGAGAGTGCGAGAAAAATAATAAATATTGAATTATTATATCCTTTCGTTTTTATGTGTACTATAAGAACGCGTTAATGCGTAGAACATTGTTTTCTTCGTAAAGCTCTTATAACTTTTCTTTCTCCCACAACTAAGTGTAAAGTTTACGCTGCGCTAGGTGTTAACATATATAATTAGGTATAATTTTTTACAATAGAGTCCCAATCACAATTTGCTGCACGTGGCAGTGTGCAAAAGTATATTTTCAGTAGGTATACAACCATTGCTTATTTGGATTATTGACCGAGCGTAGCGAAGGTCTCTGAGTCTACTTGGGTGAATTGGCACTTGTCCGTCCGTCCGTCCGTCCGTCCGTCCGTCTGTCAGAGCATTATAACTTCTGAATTACTGAACGCAATTACTTCAGCTTTAAGTATAATATGTAAACCAATGGCCTCCCGCCGAATATGGCTTAAAAAATAATAAACATCTTTATTTCTGGGGGGCTCTCATAGAAGCGAATGCGAAGTAAAATATTTTTTATAAAGTTACATAGGGTTGCGGTATATCATTTTAAAGATAATTAGGAATAGAGTCCAAAAATTTTTTTTTTTAATTTTTCCCCCAAAATTGACGAAATGGGGGGCTTTCAAAGTGGTGATTTTCTAACGTCCAAAGATGACCTCAGAACTCGAAATTTTCTGAAAGGATGAGCCTGAAACTTGATCAATTATTTCAATTATATCCTGTACTTGAACAACAAATACTAAAATTAGATAAATATTGTAAGGAAACGGAATTATTTAATTTTTAATGAGCTTCAGTATTTTTAACAGAACTTCACATTTATGTCAATAGATGGCGCCGCGAGGTCTTAATTCGGGACGAACCACTAGTTAAACACACCAAACTAACGAAATCAGTTTACCTACGTCATTTTTTAAATCAAAGAATAGGCGTGCGAAGCAATGATGAGGTCTAGGTTGGAGCACGCTTACCTTTATGATACCTATTCACTTATGTTATACGCAGCAGGGAACACATGCGATGATTGCATTGATTTAATTGTTGCAGCTGATTGCACCTTATCTGAATAAGCTTTCCACCTATGTAATTAGATCTATGGTATTTAAATCAATAGAATTTGCAGTATTTGTACGCTGGAAGATACGAGTATGGAGTACCTACGTGTCTTATAAATGGAAATCTTACCCATACTAGTTACCCAACCTACACTAAAAAGCTACTCCAGCATTGTAATCAAATTAAGCTAGATATACTCACCAAAATCCAGACAGGCGTGTGACGTGTCCTCGTTCCAGTTCGAAAAATAAAATAAAAATAACCAGCGCAGTGCATCCAGGTCACAGGTATCTCGGTTCGCCTTTATTTTTAGTGCGGCTCATAACGCCTTATTGCGCGCAGTTTACGATGCAACACGCACCGTTGCCGCGTTTTGCTCCTAATTAAATTGCAGGCGTTTGCTTTGAACGGATTTGTCGTAAGAAATATCAAATAATAACACTTATAAATGTTCCTTTTGTACCATATTTGTCACAATCAAAGTACAACGAACTCAAAAGTTGGCATAGATGTTTAATTTTTTACTCATAATATAAAAAATCATAGATTTTGGGGTTTTTATTCGTTTTTTTTTGTTAAAAGGTCATCCTATTACGTGTCATACAAAATTTGGTACTAGATACTAAACCAATAGCTATTTAATAAAATTAAATAAATCGGATGTAAGTTATATTCTACCTTTAAAAATTAATAAGTAAAACATTTAGATTTTTAAAACTTAAATATATATGGGGTAGGTAACTAGAAATTCTTCTTCATTCAAGTAATTTCATAAAACCACACGGTACTTATTATACAAAATACTAGGTTTTCTCTTTTTGTACAATAGTGTGTAGGACAATATTTTTTTTATCCACTACAAGTTAGCCCCTGACTGCGGTCTCACCTTATGGTAATTCTTGATGCAGTCTAAGATGGTAGCGGGCTAACCTGTTAGGGGCATGGGAATTATATTAAACCCTATTCGGTTTCTACACAGCATCGTACCGAAGCGCTAAATCGCTTGGCGGCACGTCTTTGCCGGTAGGGTGGTAACTAGCCACTGTAACTGGCCAAAGCCTCCCACCAGGCCAGATTAAGGAAAATTCAGAAATTATAAATTCCCAAAACGACCCTGCCGGGGATCGAACCCGGGACCTCCGCACGTTAAGACAACAGCGCTCAACACCGCGCCACGGAGGTCGTCAGAATATTTATTGTTTTGTCAAATTGTTTATTTTCGGTAGCCAATTTGGTTTTTAAAATCTCGTAGGAACTCTCGTTATTTATACTAAACTAATTATATAATTTCCCGAGTTAAGAAGCCTACGACGACCGTCTACGAGATACAAGCTTTCTGTGGACTTAATTTCGTCAAGATAAGTTCATTGGTTCAGCAAATGAAAAGCTAACAAACAGAAAGGTAGACATTCGCATTTATATAACTATTAATTAGGTTTATTTAATATAAAGTATTTTGATTAACATATATTATATTATGTAGGTGAGAAGGTCGTGGTAGTAAGTAAAATTAACTTTAGAGAGCTAAGATGTAAAATAGCTCTTTTCACACTTTATTTAAGTAGCTCTTATTTTTATTTTATGTTTCTCCGCACATGCCTTCTAAACAGGTCAGCCGGTGTTAGCAAATATTTCCAGATTAAGTAAAGAACGTGTATATTACACGAGATAGTGTAAGTATTTGAAATTTATTATGCCTTTATAGCGGTGAGCGCTAGCTGCGAAGCTACGTTTAACGAAGTAAACTGACCTAACTGGCTCTATTTGAAGAAAATAATTATATGATTATTTATTATGATATTTAAGCCACCACCGAAAATATTTTTTTGTAAAAAAACACAGGGATCCATTGTACGTGAGACTCCCGAGCCCGGTGCAGTCCCCACCGGATCACTTCAGCCATTGGCTACTTAGCACCACTCCATTGACGATCAACATTTATTGTCGCCTACATAAATTATGTAGCCTCCATTAGCTACCCAGCGACACCCCTGAAGGTCTCGCTGACTTAAGACTTTAGTGAGCTGCTTGGGTTCTGTATGGAGCTCGGCTGGCTGAAGTGATTCGGTGGGAAGTTTTTTATCCACTACAACTTAGCCCTTGACTGCGATCTTACCTGATGGTAAGTGATGCAATCTAAGATGGTAGCGGGCTAATCTGTTAGGGACATGGCAGTTATATTAAACCCATACCCATATTCGGTTTCTACACGGCATCGTAGCGGAACGCTCAATCGACGGCGGTACGTCTTAGCCGGTAGGGTGAAACTAGCAACCGCTGAAGACCAGGCCGGAACAGAGAAAATTCAGAAATTGTAAATTTCCGAACTGACCCTGCCGGGGATCGAGCCTGAGACCTCCCACTTATAAGACCATAGCGCCATCCACTGCGTCAGGGGGGTCGTCGAAGTTCACCAGAAGTCTTACATACAACGGACGACTACGTCTAGGTGCAGATTTCTTTAAAAAAGCTTACTAAAATGTGGCAACCGTTTTAGTGTGAGCATCTACATCTTTTTCATTTACAGAAACACAAATACTGTGCCGCCTATTTATTATGCCAGCTTGAGTCGTGCTTAAGGCGAGATGAACATCGACTTAAACAACTTGTTTTTTTTACGCGTAGATAAAAACATTTCTCCTCGCCAAAGCTTTGCACAAATTACTCGAGTGCTATCTCGATTCGCAAACCATCGTCTTTATTCGACTCTATAACTATTATACGCATCGATGTGGCAACCCTGTTATTCCTAACAATTTCTCGGTAGGTTTCCGGTGTATTGATTGAATTTAATATCAAAACGATTAATTAATCTGGCTTCATGATGAGTTTGATCATCCAATTTATAGAAATATTGTAATATACCTGCTCGTAACAATTATTTCACTATCCAGTTCATTAAAATTATTCGAATGTTCATTAAAATCATCCATAATGCTCAAAATCAATCGCAATCAATCAATGTCTACAATAATATTTAAGTTACAATCAACAACCAAGCAAGCGTGTTTATTGTTAATACTAATGAATATTTCGTATCTGCTTCATACATAATGCCTGAAGTTAGTATATCTGTCAATCTTATAACATCCGTATAATCTCCGACTATATTTCTAAAATAACTACTTACTTGAATTCTGAGTAGTAAACATAAAATAGTTTTTCACCAACCATTCTTCATGAATCCTTATTAATATTACAAATGCGAAAGTGTGTCTGTCCGTCTGTCTATTTGTCTGTATGTAGGTCTGTCTGCTAAGCTTTCACGGCCCATCTGTTCAACTGATTTTGATGAAATTTGTTATAGGGAGTGTTTGTACCCCGTGAAAGTGCATAGGATACTTTTTATCCCGGAAAATTCAAGAGTTCCCGCAGAAATCAAAAAACCTTAATCCATGCGGACGAAATCGCGGGCATCATCTAGTAACAGAATAATATTATGTAAAAGAATATTTATTTTCAACTAGCTGATGCCCGCGACTTCGTCCGCGTGGTTTAAATTTTTTTGATTCCCGCGGGAATAATCCCTCCTTAATTTTCCGGGATAAAAAGTAGCCTATGTCATGCTCCAGGTGGTGCAGTGGTACAGTGGTTTTGTGTTAAAACAAACAAATATATTATCATTCAATTATTATTTGTAGAGCTAACATAGATTATGATAAGTACCTATTAAAGATAAAATATTAGGAATCCACTCGTGATTTCGTAGTGAATTGCAATGATTTGTATACAACGTTAGGAAAACGAAATAAAATTGAAAACGTAACATCGTGGAGCGACAGCGCGCAGAAAATCGCATAAGCCATGCCGGTTCACACCCATGGGCGATACAGAAATATTTTCCGTTTAACTAACGCCGTTCATGTCATACGAACACTGTGCGCGGTTCCATTATATCTTCTTGATCAATTCAAGTGATGACCAGTTAGCGCTTTATTGTCTGCATGTCAGCGATGAATGCAGATTGCAATCTTCTATCTATAAAATTAGTTTCGCAAAACTCGAAAATGGTTGGACTTTTTTTGGGTGTGAATGGGTCCCGAAGTGGTTGAGATTCACAATACTGCTGTGAGAAAATGGCGCATTTTCCCGAAACCGTTTTCATTATTTTCTGCTATATAAATTTCCAAGGCGGAATTGAACCCGGCAGGTTTTGCTGCAATCGGGTTCCAGGTAAATGATAATGTATGCCGGGCCCACTTTGTCTACTCTAAGATACCTAGAAGTGGTATATTAAGTATGAGAGTTTATAATAATCCTAAAAGTCAGCACGTTTTAAACTAACCACTACCACGGATAATATGGCCAAACCCGCTGCCTCGCATGAGACTAGAACCAAAACGAGACTAGACTGAAAATCGTACGTTTGAAAGCAATGAAAACGCGCCCTAACGCGATTTAAAATTTATTTCCCTA
Organism: Erebia aethiops; assembly: GCA_923060345.2. NCBI lineage: Eukaryota > Metazoa > Arthropoda > Insecta > Lepidoptera > Nymphalidae > Erebia > Erebia aethiops. The sequence goes on along the minus strand of OV281083.1, from coordinate 7,668,868 downwards.
CGTGCTCCAAGCGAGCTGACTTCATCTGCTCCTATCATCAAATTGATGTTGCATTGATTCTACTTTAAATTTATTACTAAATTGGTGCTAGAATTTACATGCGCAGTTTTTCCGGTGGACTTAAGAACGCCTACTCACAATATTCAGTAACAACGATGACACAAAGTAACCTAAACAAATAGACAACTCTGGTTATGCCTGGGCCAAAGGTGCCCATCAAGCTCGCTCACACCATTACTACGCTGAAAGACAATGCCGGCAATTTAGAAAAGCCTAGCTTCCTCGCAAATTAGAAAAAAGTACTATACAAGTCTCGGTCGAAATTTCAATTCACGGCCTTGATTACATATTAAGGCCACGGCCGGCGCGTCATCCTTTTAAAATCCCTTGGCAAGTCTTAGGCTTCGCCTCATCCTTCAAAATCAAATATTTTTTTATTCAAGTAGAGTTTTAACAAGTGCTTATGAATAGTCGAGTGAATATACCACTGGTGCGGAAAATGTTCCGTCAAATATTACTAAGCCGTGAATTGCTTTATTTCCGGCCTCTTGGACAATATAATATTAGTAGGGCGTATAAAATAGACCGTTTTTTTGCGGCTGCAGCCGAAAAAATGTATTACGGTAGCAGGTTGTTAACCGCTAAGTAGCTTTTATTGTTTATGTAAATTGTAAGACTCTATAATATTTACGAGTATATTAAAGGTTTAATGTGAAATGATTTCGATGTTAAACTTTATAATATTTATAATAAATATTGTTAATCCATAGTTAGCGTAAGCAATTTAGAATTTCGATTGAGTTTTGAAGTGCCACCAGCAAGCTCTAATGCGAGTTTTATGTGAATTATTTAGAACAACTAACATAATTTCTCCGATGAAACATAACCGTAGAATACAAATTACAAACTACTCAAGTATGAATATAATAAAGAGATAGCTGCTACCAAATAATATTACAGACATAGACAAAAAGATTTAATAAAATTATAATTATATCACCCATAAGGCTTGACAAGATCACTAGTCATTTTTACTTAATTACCACTACATGTATAGTAGATTTATAATATTAGATTTTAACAAAATATAATTGTTAGAAAAAAAATATCTTTTTAGAAATAAAATAACAGCAAGCAAAACATTTCATCTTGAAAAGTGTCACTGTTAAACAAAAAGTCAGACAGATAAACAATTCATAACACAACTTCATTACGACCTTTGCCTGTGAGTTCAACATCTACAAGAAGAAAAACTATTTAAAAAAAGTGCAGAACAAAGTGCTTTAATATATAAAAAGCTTTTATTACACTTTGTCTTCTGAGCTCGCAAGTTTCTAGTTCACTTGCTCAAGTAACTTTAGTTACTCGTAGAAACCTCTCCTCTGTTTGAAGCCTTATTAAAGACCTTCCACGATATCGATAGCCATACATGAGATTTAATCGTATATTGCATCAGCACATCTATGTTCTCATTTTAACGTAAGAAAAGATAAAATATTCAAAATATTATTTCTTGAACGTCTACGCCTAGGATTTTGACAGGTAAGTAAATGGTTTAATATCTTGTTTACTTACATGGCGCATGTAACTCGCGCCAGTTGAGATACTTGCAAGGCGAGGGACATGAACGGTATAAATAGAAGAGCTTGCCAGGTTATAACCCTTATCAGGCACGAAACTAGCGACGGCGACAGCGGGGCGATGTGGTCGCAGCTGGTGAAGAATTTCGGGAGTCTAAAAATCTAGTCGGGAGTCCTGCCAGTCTGGTAGAGCGTTTGCGGTTATTTGGCTACTGCGCAGCATATAACATTAATTGCAAAAAAAACAAAAAAAAATTTTGCCAACTTGATTTTTATTATCTTTAGTGACTTCTAAAAAAACTAGACGTTTTTGTCGGTTATAAAGTATTACCAGACCTCTTCAAAAATATATTATATTAAATAAAAATTCCCGAAAAATATACTTTTGGCAATCTGAAATTTTAATCCCGTATTTATTGAGTAATTTCAATAATATCTGCAAATCATTTTGTGGTTTTAAAAAAATCCCAGGCGTGAATAAATATTTCAAATGAGTAGGACAAAATTGCGGCGAAATTTGCGGCGCCCCGCTGCCGTCGTCGCCCCGCCGCCGCTAATTTGACACCCGTACACTAACACTAAGCGCAAAAACACACTAGGGTCAAAACATCGTTTGTCGGGTGGGCAAAAAGCCCAAGTGCCCAGATATTTTAGCCTGTCGCTAGTGTGCTTTGCCTATTTGGAAATAATTCATTCCAAAGTTGGCCCTGGCTGTACTTTATTGAACCAGATACCCTCACCGCTGCGCAGGGGACATCGTCGTTACATATGCCATAATACATCTTTACATTTTCTGAACATGAACTTATTTTAACCTAAAGTTATTTAAATTACCAAATCAGACTCGTACTAGACACCGAAAGACATATTTTAGTACCTGCGGAATTGATAGACTCAATTTAAATTGTTAAATAATTGGCGCAGCTTTAGTGCATTACCGTGTTCGCAAACGAAGCAAACTTCAAAAGCAAATTGCACGAACACATCACATTTATCTGCGGGTGAACGATGAAAGCTTCCATTACGGGCCATGGAATGGATATGTGCACTTAAGGTGGCCGTCAACTCGTCATGCCGGCTTGGACCATCTCGTGTTTTACATCGATTACATTAAATAATCTAGTGGCCCGCTTCGAGAGTGACGGAAGTACTCTAGAATGCATTGTTCGTTTTACACACGCTATCTTTTTTGATATTTTCCGAAACTTTCTTATGATTTTCCAAAAATACTTTCCACTACGTCCACCGTAGAAATCGGAGTAAAGGCTTGCTTGGAGAAGAATTTACTCAGCCACCGACGGGGGTTCGGTAGCTTAGAAAGAGGCATAGAAATATGTTAAAATTACTTTAAAATGTAAGAAACATCAAAAACAAATCACTTGTAATTGGAACCGCAAAACTAAGTTTGTTAAACTGTAGGCTATTGCGGACTTTTACAAAACAGTGCTAGTAAGACACTTAAGACGTTTTATTTTTCCTGTAAAATTAGCAAACTCATTTACCCTGATTATACCAGATTTCTTCGATCACTCTAGCATTTTTCATATATACTTACTTATTATTATGGTCCAATATATTAACAAGAAAAAGTATTAATTAAAAATCTTGAAACTCATTAAAATTCAGAAACTCCCGATTTTTTGGATTTAACATCCGTCAAATCGATTTTGTTCGTGTAAAATGTAGCCTATGTCACCCGGACCATAATAACGAATCAATTTACACTTCATCCATTAAAATCGGTTCAGTAGTTTAGGCGCTACAGTGGAACATTCATAAATACATACATAGGTACATAGGCTGCTAAAATAAAATAAAATCCTTTTGGCTATGCCTTAGTCGGGTAAAAATATAGGACCTAATTCATGTCCTTTACGCAGAATAAACATTCCTCATTATTTTTTAACAAGCCAATTTATATTTACTTTATTCATACCTTTATGAGATACGAAAATTAAAGCGAAAATGGCCGTCTGGTAACGTATCACTGACAGCCCAAAGCGCCGAGAGGTGAAATAATTACCTAGATTTATTAGGCTCATGCTCTCATTTCAAGAAAGGTTTAGGTTGAACGGATTTTTTTTAAATATATTATTAATTTTATTTATTTCTATACCAAATTACTAAACAAAGAACATTTTTTGTAATAATATTGTATGCATATTATGTATGGTAACCAATAACCGCTGGAAACACTTTCGTTAGCAATCTGTACTTTGCATGCGTTATTTTTGTCAATGTACTCTCGTATATCGATGTACCTACATATCAGTGAATGTGTAAATTTTTAATAACTTTATAAAATTTGTGTATATGTATATTGTTAATGTGCCTAATGAAACGATTTTTATTGCTCAAAGTAACATAAAAACAAATATTAAATTATGACTAACAATACATAGTCAACCAAGAATACAATAAATGCAATTAAATTAAGATAACTAAACTAAAACTAAGAATTAAAATAATTATCAAAATTTTGTGCCCTGGGTAAGGTGCCCAACACGCAGGCAGCATTCTCGCGCTCAGCGCTGAATAGCTATAGAAATTCGTTGCGCGAGAAAGCCGCGCGAGGGTCGCCTGTTGCCTCCCTGAGGCGTATACTAAGCTCCTTGCGGAGATTTTTAGCACCCCTGCCCCACGGGCCCAGTGTCTCGACGCCAAACGGGACAAATTCACTTTTGGCGCTCTCGTGCGTCCGCTGCCGCCCCAGCTCGTACGCTGGTAGATTGTAAATAGGACGCCGCCAATGTATCGGCACACGTTGCGTCCCATACCAGCGCACGGCCCATTCTCCATGGGATCAACGACATCCCGTCGGGGCGCTTGCCATCGTTGCGCACGATCTGGGGCTCCAGTGCGGCGGGAACGTTAGCACTGACGAGCGCCCTTCTTAGGATGTCGTAAAGTGTGGCATGGCGTGATAAGCGGCCGGCGCCTGAGGAGCAGGTAAGTCCGTGGTGGCCAAGATGGTGGTACCTGGGCTCCGCAAGGGGCACAGTTGTGGGCTATGCACAGAGCAGCTCCAAGCCGGAGAGCAGCGGCAATGCGTAAACATTCCGGGTCGATCAGGGTGCCAGTATTGGGTGAGGGGTAGGCCTGGAGCCAGTAGCCTGACTCTGGCTTAGAGGATGCAAAGAGCCTCGCCCGGTCCTTGCCTACCGCGGTGTCAATGAGGGAATCTTGTATTGAGACCGATATGATGTTGTCACAAGCCCTTTGAATTTTCAGTTGGGTCGGGAAATTTTGATTCAGTTCGGCTAGCCAGGCATTCTTGGCCTCATCCAAGCACGCAATCTCGCAGTTTGTACCCTGAGGGGTTTTAAGGATTTTACCTGCGAGATCGGAGGAGCTATGGGTTGAGGCCAAGAACGCTGGTAACGCAATGGCGGAAATTTTGCGGGTACCTAAGCCACCATACCTTATCGGTAAGGTGGCTTGTGTCCACGCCTGTTCGTTTAATTGGATATTTAGGATTGATTCTAATTGCGATTTTATAAGCTGATCAATAGGCCGAACTAAATGGCTGTGTTTCCATATAGGACAGCAGCGGAGCAAATATGTGAATTTTGGAACTAAACAACAGAATTTTAAGATAAAGAGAGCAGAGTGGCTGCTAATTTTAAGAAGGCGGTCCGAAATGAATGCCTATGGAAATAAAATTAAGTAAAAGTAGTGCAAGATTAGGGCCAAACGTGTTACAAAATAGAGACGCATTAAAGGACATCCATGAATAAGATTATAGGGTAGTGGATTGAGGATTTTTTGGTTCCCGCGGGAACTCCTAAATTTTCCGGGATAAAAAGTAGCCTATGTGCCATTCCAAACTATGATATAATATTATCTCTGTGCCAATTTTCATTCAGATCCGTTCAGCCGTTCGGGGTATCTTACATACCTAAACGTATGAGAATGGATACACGAAATTGAGCTCTTATTCTATGCTGTTATGGTTTATTTTACTTTGAAGCCGAGCTTTAACGATTTGATCGGCAATCCTTACATGATTGCACCTCTGGCGTGATTGAGTAACAAACATCCATCCATCCATCCATCCATCCAAACTTTCGCATTGAAAATATTAGTAGAGATACTTATCTGCTCTACCTGCCTGATTAAAAAGTCAGACATTTTGCTTATTAGCTAGTGTTGCTTATAGTTCAAATAAATTAATATGCACCCTGTTTTTTTGTTGGTTGTAATAGTTTGTATAAATATGTTTTTTTTTTTAAATGAAAATTCGTCCCTGCCGCGCCCTTTGCCAGACCACTTGAATTGCGATCCCTTCATTATAATATCTCAGTTAATTGGTTAACAATTATAACAACTTGCAACGGTGCAATTTATTTCAAGTACCATCCAAGATTAAATTGATTTTTCTAGAACATAAAGTCTGTGTTGTTGTTATGAGTTTTAATGCACTTGAATTTTAATATTACAACGTAAGTGGGCTTTCCTATCAATATTTTAGTAAACCTTTCGATTTCCAGAGCAATAATTATACTTTGATAAATAGTATCTACCTATCTCAATCTACCTATCTATATTCGAATTAATCTTTCTTTATCTTTATATCTGCATCAGTAACTTTCATGGATAAAAGTTATTCACAGCCAGTTTACAATTAATTACAGTCTTTTTCTTCAACTTAGCATTATTAAGTTAAGGGCTGTTTTTCAGCTTATTCTACAGGCAATAAAGAGATCTAATTAATTAATCATTTGAAAATGTTATGATAAAACTGCCATGTTGGACTAGACAAGTGATGAGCTTATTAAGATGTGAATTACTTATGACGTGGTCCTAATTTCCAGAAAAGCCAGCTGAAAAAGGCAAAATGCGAGGAACAGCATACTTCATACTTCATACTATAAAAGCGAAAGTGTGCTTTTTTGTTGGTTTATCCGTCAATCACACCGCAACAGACACAACGTGACAGATCGACATGATTTTTTACATGGGTATAGTTGAGTGAAATAGGCTTATTTTATCTCTTTCTCTATTGGAACAGACTTTACAAGCAAACGAACATATAGTGCCGCGTGCCAAGTTAAGTTCAAGTATCTATTGTTTAGATTAAAAAAAAATTAAATAACTGTACCAGAGTGGAGTAAATTGGTACCTAATAGGTCAGTGTAGTTTAAAAGCGATCCAATATCTTCGGGCGGCGATTCGTCAATGTCTATCTTTAATCCCTCCTCTCAATGAGTCCCGAGCTAGCACAGGCGACGCATCATCTATCACTGACCGCCTGTGAGACCGAGGCTTCGCGTCTGTATCAAGATATTATTTATGGAACCCTTTTAAATAGTTGTGAAATTTCAGTTTCAGGTACTTAAGTAAAAATGCAAGTATGCAAAAAAATGAGAAAAATCTGGAAGCCAATTCTCCATAATCGGAATTCCAAACACGAACAATTTTGTCATTATAATATAGGTTACAGGCAAGACTAAAAACATCAGAATATGAAGCATAGATAAGATAATATCTTGAGTAATAAATCCAAGTATCCTCGTGAATGTATGGATTTTTTCATGAGTTTCTTTTTCATTGTTAAAATTTAGTATTAATATCCGATATTTTACTGTCACCCAGGCTTCCATAAGTTCCGAAATTTATATTCAAAAGTTGAGTTGCCAGATTTTTTAATATAATAATATATATTTTACACACACTGTTGCAAGAATTTAATAAAAGTGATTAGAAGTTACAAAGAAATTTATTAAAATAATTACATAAAGCTGAATTAGTTTTATTATTATCTACTCTACTATCTGAAAAAGTTCTACCCCATTAATCATCCAACAACTATTACCACTCGTACCTATACAATAACCGGAAAATAATAATGTAATGCGGTATCGAAATATCTGGCAAAGTCTGAACACATCTGCTACCAAATCAATTTATTGTATCGACGTGATGGTTGCGAAAGAGAATCTGACAAATATTTCTGCGGAGCGTTGCTAAAACAATATACTTGAACCTGAAAATTTGTTCAATAGTAATTATTGTGCAATGATTCGCTTTACAGTCGCATTATTATGGTCGAATCTATACTCATACTAATATTATACTTAAATGCGAAAGTTTGGATGGATGGATTTATAGATGGATGGATGACGTGTGTTACTCCATCAGGCCAGAACGGATCTGCATGAAATTTGGCACAGAGATAGATTATAGTCTAGAATAGCACATAGGCTTTTTATCCCGGAAAATAAGGAGTTCCCGCGGGAACCAAAAAAACCTAAATCCACGTAGATGAAGTCGTCGTCGTCATAGTACGGTGTTATTATATTATAATAAAGTGAGCATGTTACAATCAGCCATGCAATGGCGTGCAAAAATACTTAAAACTATCATGGATTTCATAAAACTAGCTACTGCACTAAACAAGTTGTAAACTTTGTACACTTAAAATTTTTGTAAAATAAAATAAAATAATAAGACAAAATATAAGAGTTTAAAACGGTTCATTAGTTTTAAAATTCAAGTATTCTTTCAAAGAATATAAGTTACGGGCGACAAGTCATTTATACAATTTATTTTTAAATAATTTGATTGATAATGCCTTAATATCTTTTGGCAGCTTATTGTATATTTTTACGCATAATATAGGAGTTCATAGATGCTTGGACGTCAAAAAGCATGTATGGTCAAAATTCAAAATTCAAAATGATTTTTATTCAAATAAACTTTTACAAGTACTTTTGAATCGTCAAGTGAATCTACCACTGGTTCGGAATGCCATTCCTACCGAGAAGAACCAGCAAGAAACTCGGCGGTTGCTCTTTTGAAAAAAATAATAATTTACAATTTCATTAATTTGTAAAATACATAAGTAACAGCTGTCCTTAGCATTGCTGGAGCGAGTCAAATCCATGCTCCTTTGTCATTTACGTAATCTTCAACAGTATAATAAGCCTTTTTCAGGAGCATAATTTTAAATTAATGATAACGGTTTGCTCAGACAACTGGCCTTAAGGTCTGAAGCCATGCCATACCTATTCCGTGGCCATACTGTCAACGCTTAATTTGAAAGCCTTATTGTTTAAAATTATTGTTGACTTTTGTGTTTTAGAATTATAATCCATTAGTATTAGGAACGTCTACCGCGTACGTGACATCAAACTGTTATTCTGAGTAATATTGCTTATGTATTTATTCTGGTGCAGTATATTTATCCATAATAAATTTTATTAATTTAATAATTACTAATTAACCTACTAATAACTAAATTTACTAATTAGTATTATAAATTCGAAAGTGTGTCTGTCTGCCTGTCTGCTACGCTTTCTAGGCCCATCTGTTCAACAGATTTGGACGTAATTTGGTACAAGGATAGGTTGCATCCCGGAGAAGGACATAGGCTACTTTAATCCAGTCATCCAGCCATTGTATAGTAACTAGTTTCTTTATAAACGATTTAAAGATTGTCAGATGCCTTGGATATATATTATAACAATTCTCAGTGGATAATCTCTACACTTTGTGTACTTTTGTCACGGAACTCTTAGCTTTGCCTGATATATGATATATTTTGTCCAAACATCGTTGTCCAAATAGACCGCGACCGTCGCCTCGTTAATTATCACCATCACGTCTTAGTGCTTGTCCAATGTCCACGTAGACGCGCGGGTGCGGATGCGGATGCGGGTGCGGGTGCGGGTGCGCGCGCGGCGGATGGCGCGGTTGACTAGGTGAGTTCGTGTTCACATCACATTGGCCGCCAGGAGTTTGCGCAGGTGTACCATCTTCCAGTAGTTGTACACATGGACAACATTTTTAATGGAAATTTCTGAAAAAAATTGTTAATTTCATACATCCATACTTCCATACTTATTGATATTATAAATTCGAAAGTGTGTCTGTCTGTCTGTCTGCTACGCTTTCACGGCCCATCAATTTCGATGAATTTTAGTATAAGGATAGGTTGTTTTTTTTATCCACTACAAGTTAGCCCTTGACTGCGATCTCACCTGATGGTAAGTGACGATGCAGTCAAAGATGGTAGCGGGCTAATCTGTTAGGGGCATGGCAGTTATATTAAACCCATTACCTATTCGGTTTCTACGCGGCATCGTACCTGAACGCTAAATCGCTTGGCGGCACGTCTTTGCCGGTAGATGAAAGACTGTATGTAACTAACGTCAGAATAAAAATAACAGCACTGAAAAGGATGCGCGGGTGCGGACGCCCGCCGCGATTAGCGTTGTACGTGAACAAGCACTTGTATTTTATCTGATTGACGTCCATAAAGTGTACTGTGTGGACACCAATTATGATTAAACATATTTTGACATGACATAATATTATGAACGGATGCGTAAGCATCAGTAAAAAAGCCAGTTTTGAACATTTATAAAGTGCAGTGAGCAATTGAATACGTACATCAACTTGTAATACGTACTCGACAACACACATAGCAATGATTATTGTGCTTTACATAGTAGTGCTTATTACAATAGCTGTATTTGCAATAGGCCTTTACCAAAAATCGACTAACGCGATATGTCTATCGAAAAAGAGGCTAGATGGAAAGACTGTCGTAGTTACAGGAGGGACGGCTGGATTGGGCTTAGAAATAGCCACAGATTTAGCAGGAAGAGGCGCTCGAGTTATAATAGCATGTCCTTTAGAAGATGAAGGAGAAGATGTCAAAAAAAAGATAATTAGTGAAACAGAAAACGAACAAGTGTTGTTCAAGCTACTAGATTTATCATCAATAGCTTCAATTCGAGAATTTGTCAAAGAAATCTATGAAACAGAAAACAGATTGGATATATTGGTTAATAATGCGGGAGTTGGCGCTGTAAACGAGTTCATTACAAAGGATGGAATGAGTTATATAATGCAAGTGAATTATTTTGGACAGTTCTTACTGACAACACTTTTACTTCCACTATTGAAGAGAAACGCTACGAATTTGGAGCCTGCTAGAGTTATTAACACTGCATCAATTTTACACCTGCTCGGATCAGTGAATTTTAATAAATTGAACGATATAAAGTATTGGTACCCGGTACAATTTTATGCAAATAGCAAACTGTGCATAGTACTATTTACTCATGAATTGGCGAAGATCTTGAAAGAAGCTAACGTTGTGGTGAATAGTGTGGATCCAGGAGTGGTTGGAACTCGTATATTTGGATGTATCGGAAAAAATACCGGTGCTTTCCTAGCTTTGGTTTTACGAACGTTTTCGAAAACCCCGTGGGAAGGCGCTCAGACTGCGTTACACGTTGCCCTAGATCAGAGAGCTGGTATGGTCAGTGGTCAGTATTTCAGCAACTGTAAACTGTCTCATGCTAAAAAGGCTGGTTATGACGATGAAACAGCTGAACAACTGTGGCAGCAATCTGTTAGACTTGTAGGATTGAGTGATAAGGAACTTAAACAATGCATTTATGGGTAAATAAAAATAAACAAATAAATCTTTATTTAATTAATTCACAGATAAAAATTGGCCTCTATATCTAAAAAACTGAGTTGTCGGAAGTTAGTGTATATATAGTTTGAAATTATATTTAGTGTAGGTATATATTATATAGTTGAAATGTCAGAGCTTTAGTCAGAGACCCAATTTTCTAAGAGAATTTTAATCATTTGAGGGCTTAAAACGTATTAATTAATTGATCTGTTTAACGAGTTCATAGATGCCTGCATCATCTATGAACTCCTTAAACAGTTCGATTTATGCGTTCAACAAACGTTTACGATTTGTATACTCAATTTTCAATTTATTTATAACATGTAGGACGTACAGGTGTCTTAGACGGCAGCTATTTTAATAAAAAATTAAAACCATCGAATATAAAAGCAAATCAAAATTAAAACGATATACCCATGATATACCTAAGTATCCGAAACAAAACGGAGTTTTTTTTTATTTCATACCTGTAGGTAGGTACTTTTCGTAACTGCTGGCAGTTGGCACCGACCTTTGACTTCGATTTTTTTTGGAATATCTAAAAATATTAATTCGTGATTTAAATGTTTGTATTATGTAAATAGGTTTTTTTTCCTATTATTGAGTACCAGCGAGGTACTCATTTAACTACGATCTAGCCTAACTAATTGGCTAATGAGCAGTTTTGCTTTAACCTAAACTTATAATAATGTAAATAGGTGATGTGCATTTTTTAATCTATAGGTACAAACATAGCACGGATTAAACTCCGCCACGAAAAGCCTAGCAAGGAACTTATTCATTAATTTTGATCTCAGTAGGTCATTGATATATAATTTTAACCAATAGTTTTGATAGGAAATTGGCCATATAATTTCACATTATAATATTTTTTCTGAGATAAATATTACAAAATATGATACTACATAAAATATTAAATATAAACAAAACTAGCGGGCGCCCGCGACTTCGTTCGCGTGGTATAAGTTTTTTTAATTCCCCCAGGCACTCCTTAATTTTCCGGGATAAAAAGAAGCCTCTGTCACTCTCCAGGTTCTCAATTATATCCATCGATCGAAAAAATTACGTTGATCCATTGCTCTGTTGTGGCGTGATTGAAAGACAACCTCTCTAATTATCGTCCTTGGGGATAGAAATTGCAGAAACTGTCAAATAAATATCTCATAATTTTAAACTGGAAGCCCGAATTCCAAGTTTCATGGCTATAGCTTGAAAAATGACGGACTTTCATACAAACTTTCATCCCCTATTTCAACCTTTTGAGGGTAGTATTTCCAAAAATGACGAAACACATTATTATTCATTTTATAGTATTAGTATTAGTACCCCAATTATCAAGTTTTATGGCTATAACTTGAAAAACGACGGACTTTCATACGAATTTTCAACCCCTATTTTACGCCTTTAGGGGTGGAATTTCGAAAAACCATTTCTTAGTGGATACCTACTCTTCACAGAGAACACACCCTCAGTCAGTCAGTCAGTCAGTAAGGACTTTGAATTTTATATAATTAGATAATACATACATTTATTTGATAGACGCATAGTGAATAATAATTATGAATAGAAACTTAGGGGATTATACATTTCAATTACTCCAAATCCAAATAATATGTATTTGAGAACTAATTTCTTTAGCTTATTACTGAAGCTAGTGGATCCCTATCTCTTCTCCCCATACATAGATATACATATTTAAAAGTGTGTGTGTGTGCAATTCACACCCGGCAGAAGTGAAACTTCAGTAGCCTACGATAGAATGAGATAAATATAACTTGAATTCTATCTCATTCTCTCGCATGCTAAATCGTATTAAGAATATGTTTGTCTCTATTTGGTGTCGCTTTTTTGTGTCGTTTTTTGTTTTATCGAATTTTCAAATCACAACGATTCTAAAGAATTTTCAGTTCAAAAAAATGCGTATTATTTGTTTCTTTCGAGCAGGGCTATGTGCCGTGCGATGCCACGTATGCTTTGAATATCATGCCAAACTTTATTTTTTATTGAGTTTATTATGAAGTGCTAAGTTCTATAGTAAAATCTTTTAATGGTTGTCGTGTCATTCAGGTAGCAAGTTGCAGTTCGAGTCAACATTGTCGTTAACCGTAAAGTCGCAGCCCGTAAGGCGTTTAATGATGTTTTATGGCTGCTAGTAAATCTTTGCGCAGTTTACGAGCGTGGCTAACATCTTTAGAGTTTAAACTTAAAATTATAAGATATAACGTAATAATTAAATACTAGGTAATTAGGTACCACTGTAGAGATAATATTGAATGATGCCTTGCTTGACTGCCTTGTTGGTCTAGTGGTCAGTATGTTTTACTGCGGCCGACGAGGTCATGGGGGTCGGGCCATAATTAAGAATAGGGTTTTTCTGACTAAAAATTCTCAGTACTCTCCCGGAGTTAGGAAGTTGGTGGTGTTTGACCCCCGAGCCTCGGAGAGCACGTTAAGCCGTCGGTCCCGACTAATATCACTAATAAGCCCGCCAACCCGCAAATTGGAGCAGCGTGATGGGTCTAAGCTCTAATTCCCTCTCTCCTATGAGAGTGGAGGCCTGTGCCCAGCAGTGGGACGTTAATGGGCTGTAGTGGTGGTGATGGTGGTGGGTGCCTTACTCAATATTCTGCCTGCTAATCTTGTGTAGTATATTATACAAAATGAGGTGTGGTGTGTGTGCTCGTTATCCTAATTCATCCGATTGGACTTTGTTCATTTGTTGTCGGCACTTTACACAGTAGGTAATGTAGGCAAGTCGCATTGTTAAAATATTGTATTAACAAACACGTTGCTTTCAATGCTTGGAAGGCAAGCAAGCAATCCAAAAAAGCAGCAAGCAAGTTTGATATGGACAAGCAAGTTAAGAAAGCAACAACCAAGCAAATTCATAACTATAGTTTCAAAATCGGCTTGTGTCGCACCACATAATCCTCGCTGCAAATTACAGTGACAGACGTTAGAACTTTGGAGCATCGAGGCAAACAAATTCAATTTGCTCGAAACATGGCGGTGAAACACGATTTGTGATTGATTTCCTGCGACGCATGTATACGTTCTCCCGTGTCGGCAGGTGCCTCACTTTTGCAGAAATAGTTATTCTATTGAGTTAAGATTGACATACGCGAATAAATTCCCTTCCCCGCAATATATGTTTATCTTCCCCGAAATATTATTGTTTGATGTAGCGGGCTCTTTTACTGACTTTTACGGACGACCGCTCAAAAAAAGGAGTGTAACCATTTCAGGGGTCATGTATGTAGGTACTAGCGAATTTCCTGCATGGTTTGAGGTTTTTTGTTTCCCGCGGGAACTCGTTAATTTTCCAGGACAAAAAGTAGCCTATATGCTATTCCAGACTATAATCTATCTCTTTGCCAAATTTCAGCCAGATCCGTTCAGCCGTTGGTGCGTGATTGAGTAACAAATATCCATACATCCAACCATACATCCATACATCCATACCATCCATCCAAACTTTCACATTTATAATATTAGTATTAGTAAGATATGAATTTCTTTATTTCACTATAACTTCTAAATTTATGAAAAATTTTGGATTTTGGATATATAGAGTATCGTTAGAATCCTTACGCTCTCCCGAATGACACTGGCTATAATTTTATAGAAAAATTATGTTCACTTGTTTTTATTTTTTTATTTAATGATGTCTAAGACATCGTCCCCGATGATTTAATAGTTTTTTTTAATTAAGTGTATTGTTTAGGTATGTTTAGTTATATCCGTGGCCCGAATCACGTGGATTAGTAATTATTGCTCCGATGCAGATTGAACGACAGAGACAAACAAACGACGACGACCTCCGTGGCGCAGTGTGTAGCGCTGTTGCCTTAACGTGCTTAGGTCCTGGGTTCGATCCCCGGCAGGGTCAATTCGGGAATTTATAGTTTCTGAATTTTCCCTGGTCTGGTCTGGTGGGAGGCTTCGGCCGTGGCTAGTTACCACCCTACCGGCAAAGACGTGCCGCCAAGCGATTTAGCGTTCCGGTACGATGCCGTGTAGAAACCGAAGGGGTATGGGTTTAATATAACTGCCATGACCCTAACAGGTTAGCCCGCTACCATCTTAGACTGCATCATCACTTACCATCAGATGAGATCGCAGTCAAGGGCTAGCTTGTAGTGGATTAAAAAAAAAAAACAAACAGACAAGCAAACGAACAAACCATTATAGTACCTATCTTAGTATTTGTAAAGGCTCTATCTCTATATGGGCGGTAAAAACTTAGGAGGTATCTAGCATGCAGTATCTGCTCCTAATACTTCATCAATAATTTTAATACCTGAAACAGCGTTTTTGGCTAGGCTAGAGAGTCATATTTTCAGAGTTCTATCTATAGACTAGTTCTTTAGCCACATCTCCAGAAATGAAGGGTCAATTGAGCGCCTGGTGGTGCAGGGTCATGTGGAAGGAAAGCGAGCCAGAGGACCTTCTCCTACTCGATGGACAGACCTAATAAACACTGTGACCGAGACAACATCGTCAAATTAAAGAAGACCGATGACGACCGTACCTGTATCATCCCAGCAGCCACGACCACTCTGTCAAGAGTTCACGACTGAGAAGAATCTATAGACTTTTTACTATTTACGTAAAAGTTTATTTGAACATTTTTTGTGCTATATTTGGTTGAAGTTTTGCGAACAGTTATCATTCCCTACTACGGTCTCTTCCATCTCGGGACCATGGGATCCCGGACCTTTGGAAGGCATACGAGGGGCCGAAACCAACTCGCAGAGGCCCGTTAGACAATTTTACTCTAAAGGAAATGTGACACCAATCAGCGAATATCCCTTTATGCACTATGCGAGTGCACCCATGGACAATCCCTGGTTAGTGCAGGATTATTGCAAAACATGGACACAAATTATAGGTATGGGTCTACGGGTTTGGGTTGCTATAATGGACTGGTGAAATGGCTCTATCTAAGTACTATGGCCCCTGCCTGACCAATGTTATTTTACACGGATAAAATGGCAGGGGGTGACTCGCACACTCAGTAAATGGTAAACTACCTACTACGGTAATTATTAGGTAGGTATAGTAGGTAAATTCACCTACTATGGTTATTATTATGCAGTAGGTACATTCACATTCTTGCATTTGCCTCTAGGGGTCGATCGAATGGAAACAGTCGGCACTCACTTGTATTTCCATTATTATGAGTGTTTGAAAGTGCATTCAACTTGATTACATTTGTGATGTCTACCAATGCATACAACTATAATCGCAGTTTTGGACTTTGTTTGTACTAAAATTCACTTTTCAATCTGGAAAATCGATAACTCATTTCCAATTTTACAAGAACGAAAAGTTAGGTCTATTGTTTCGATAATACTATGAGTCTAATCTTTTGTCCCGTTAATAAATCGCTTCATCCTATCTTCGAAAAGGATCATTGTTAAATTTTACAGCGTATTCAGGAGATAATATTATCCAATCCTATATTGAATATCGGAAGCAGCCGATCTGATAACAGAATAAAACATGATAGATATATTAAGATAAATCCATATTAATTCCATACTAATATTATAAATGCGAAAGTGTGTCTGTCTTTTTGTCTGACTGTCTGCCTGTCTGCAACGCTTTCACGGCCTTGAAATTTGGTATATAGGTAGATTGTATCCCGAGGAAGGACATAGGTAATTCATCCCAGAAAATTCAGTAGTTCTCGCGGGAATAAAAAACTTAATCCACGCGGACTAAATCGCGGGCATTATCTAGTATGAAATAAATGTGTGATCCACAATTAAATCCTTATAGTCAATATAAGGATTTTACTGTGGATGACATCCCTAAGTCATCAGTTTATCGTATTATTTGGAACTTTTCCCTACTTTCCAAACAGCATAAATGTATTTTGACAAATAATCCGCGAAATTCGGTAGAGGCGGGTAAGTATAGGTACCTACTGTCAGTAAGTGCTTGAATTTGAAATCCTACAACACTGCAAAGCCATCGCGCGTTCACACGATTCATGCAATTAGGTCCAAATCTAAGTATTAACTACTGAGTATACCACAGAAGTTGTTTGAATAAGCCTATCTTATAAAGTCTATAAAAGAAGAAACTGACTCACGCACATATCAACTTACAATTAAGAGATTAATTTGAGAAATTGCAACGCCATCTTAAAAGTCTCTGAATCTAAGTAGAAGAAGTAGTGAGATAAAGCTAGTTCTCGACTAAAACCAAATATTTAAACAGTCTCAACTCAACTGAACTGTAAAAGCAGTTCTTATCTTTACGTCTTTCCTTGCGGTACGGAAGAGCAGTAAAAAGCAAATTTGCTCTCGAGGCTACTTCAACTAATCCGAGAGACATTCGTATGAACTGCAAATGTGCATTTCGCTGTTGAGACAGCTTACTAGCTATGGCGCTGCTTAAAAAGTATTAAACTTAGTAAAAATTGTGTCTGGCAACATTATTAATGTAAGTGTTTTGGGGGATGATTTGTGATTTTTTAAACGGTTACAAATGAATACTTATTCAAATATTACGAGTAATAATAGTGGCTTGAAACAGCTAATTAAAATGGGCTGAGGGCTGTTTTGTGGTTATAAAAACAATAACAAATGAACTAAATTAATATTTAATTAAATTAAATTAATGAAACCAAAAGCATTCGGTTTCTAAATCATTTTTTTTTCAAGTAATTCTGTATAGGTTTTACGCGAAAACATAGCTATTAAAAGTGAAGAAGTCTTATAAAATAAAAGTGATTACTTTTCAAAAGCTTACTGGCCTTATTACTTTGAACGAAGCGATAAACCAGAGCAATTACAAAAGATCTTAAGCAAAGATCGGACATTAAAAACTTAAATGCTCATAAGCTGAACATTGTTTGTTAAGGCTACCCTTAAAATCCAATATCACAACGAACAAAGTGTAACCTGTGTCGTTAAAGTACGACAATGTACGTCCTCGGATGCCGCATAACTTTAATGGTTACTTTTACTGACCATTTTGGCTATAATAGTGATATTTTCAACTGTTAGAGAGCCTTATTTCGCGGACAGAGTCGTTTAGATAAAAGTATTTCAATATGTACATCAAAATCTTATAAAGGGTCATCAAAACAAATGAACCAGGATTATTTCGTAGGTTATAATGGAGGATCGAATGTCGTACCTACTGATAAGCTAAAGCTACTGAAATCGCATTAAAATCTTAGTAAGTTATTAATGAGGTTGTGTATTGTACCTACCAGGTATTATTCGAATTTATGTAGGTTAGTTTCAATAACGTCACGAGAAAACGTGTTTTAATTTTCAGGACTTCTATATTTATCTCTATTTTTATCTAATACTAGCGAATGCCCGCGACTTCGTCTGCGTAGTTTGAGGTTTTTGGTTCCCGCGGGAACTCCTTAAATTTCCGGGATAAAAAGTAGTCCATGTGCTATTCCAGACTATAATCTATCTTTGTGCCAAATTTCAGCCAGATCCGTTCAGCCGATGGCGCGTGATTGAGTAACAAACATCCATCCACACATCCATACGTCCATTCATCCAAACTTTCACATTTATAATATTATAGTATAATATATATGTCGGAGATTAAAATAAAAATGATTATTATGTAAAGCGCCATCTATCTGGTACTAATTGTACTAGTTTAATGAATCGCTCAATTGACTCTAAAGCGCCATCTATAGCGAACTCAGGTATTGTTTGTACTCGATTATTCAAAACCTCATTTGACTCAATTAGTCAATTGACATACTTTCATACCTGGATGGAGTTGGTGTGGCGGGGGTGACGACTCGATAAAAAGATGAGGGGCTGGTGCCCAGGGACAGTTGTGCTTGAGAACTTGGTGGAGCATGGTCTCCCAGTAATACCGCCACGCCGCGCCAAACCCATCGTTCGCTATATACTTAGTGCTACTATTTACTTAGTTAATCTACAAAGTGTTTAAAGTGATTTCTGTTTGAACTACTGTGTTAATTCTAACTAGCCTAGTATTCTACGAAGTGTAAATATAGTGTGTGCAATAAATAACGTGATCGGCTTCTCGCGTTTATTTGTCCGAGTACCCACATAATGCAAATAGATCAAGACGAAGAACATGCCCACGATAATGAGGTGTCACCTCGGCCTCCGTCATATAGTATATTATTATGTTAATCTCCCTTAGCTTACATCTCTCACCTGACTATGATATAGCATAGCAAATTACTGAACCATTGGTTTGTAAAAATAATAACGAACCGTTTCTGTAAAAAATATTATTGTAAATAATGAGAATGAATTTCTCATTATTTACAATAATATTTTTTACAGACCTATCACTAATTTCGCGAAATGGGAACTAGGTATTTTTGTCCTTATTTATTTGTAAATCAAAAGAAAACGTACAATATTATGACCTTAGGGTATCATGTCCAATATAATTATCTTCTTCGAAGGGAGAGGAAAATGTAAACATGAAAACGAATTTAATTAAGTAATGGTAATTCTTAGGGCAGTCAGAGATCTTTTTATGAATTTGGACATCGACCAAAAGTATTAAGAACTGGAAAACAAAAAAAACTTCTATTACGGTATTATAACTTCATTAAAACTGGAATAGCAAGGGCAGCCAAACAATGTTACCACAGCGCCAAATACTATCTGGTGCCAACTTTAACCGTAAAATATTCATAAATTGTCAACTGAGTAACGTTAAAAAATTCATATTTCTTTTATACATAACAATATTTGATTACTTTTTAATAAGTTTTTACTAATTAAATTTTTACTAATTAAGATAACTTAGAGAAACTCAATAGTTTTTACATCAAAAGTAATATACATATAATAATATGTCACATAATTATAATAATTACTGTTATACTTACTTTTAAACTTAGAAATTCTTATCTATTTCATAGAGTGACTATGGTAAGAAATACTTACAGGAATTAAATACGAGTCAAAACAAATACTTAAGAAGATTCGGTTTGAGTCTATTACAAAACCACAGTACTGAACTCAAATTCAGTTGAAAATACTAGAAGTTTTTTTTGCTATAATCCGCCATAATAAATCTATGTGGTACAGGGTGTATCTGGCACTTATAGCTTGCAATTTTCACCACACCTCACAAATCTTCCAAATAATTATTCTCAACGTACGTCTCACTCCGACACTGGAACATCTTCAGGAGATGTTGACTCGACAAATGATGGACTTTCGCAAAGTGACGCCTGCTTCTATCCAATATTTCAAATTCATTTGTTTGCAAGAGAGCGCTAAATTGTCACAAAACCAGATTATGTCCGAGAATGTGAGACATCACTACGTACTGACCCTGGTTATACTCAGAATTATGTAATGCACAAAGCACATATTCCAGAGCACGTAGGTATATCTGATTACTAATTCGTTAGAGCAATAAATTGTCCTAACTTAATGAGAGTCATAATAGTTCATACTACAGTAGGATAGAGAAAGCAGTGGCGCATTCCCGCTGACACGTTTTCACTGAATTAGACTTTGCATATTCCAGACATTGTGGCCATTTCTAGCGCTACTCTAGATCTGATTACTAATTCAGCTGAATTTCAATTTTCAGGGAAGTTTAATCAAACGTTTAGTTTCTGAATGGTTTTCAGAGATTTATTTTATAACCGAAGCCTAAAATTAGTACCTACCTATTAGTTGCACAATCGAAGAGAGTAGATCCCAAACTTGTAGCACAGAAGGTAATAGTACAGGCTTGTAACTGATATATTTGCTGAACCATCCCTAATTGAATACGAATTTTTTGATCTGTTGGAAATAAAGCACATGCCAGATAAGTACAAAGGTGGCACGAATGTAGAGGTAGATAGGAATGAAGCATACGACCATGTTCCATACGAACAGCATGAAAGCACGATCATCATCATCATATAGGTTACGTGATTGATTGGTAAGTACATATATTATGGACTAGCCGATGCCCGCGACTTCGTCCGCGTGGTTCAAGTTTTTTTGACTCCCGCGGGAACTCCTTAATTTTCCGGGATAATAAGTAGCCTATGTCACTCTCCAGGTCCTCAACTATATCCATGCCAAAAATCACGTCGATCCGTTCCTCCGTTGCGGGGTGATTGAAGGACAAACCAACAAACCAATAAACCAACAAACCAACAAACAAACACACTTTCGCATTTATAAAGATTAGAGAAAATTTCTGGCGTCGCTAATTTAATTATCATTATCTTATGGATTAAAGTTGGGAGAGGCACTTGCTTACTACGAATATAGGTGTGTGTGATGATACGTAAAAAGTTCAGGTGTGAGCTACATGCGTATTCTAAAGAGTACACCGATAGATCTGAATATACAGTAGTAACAATAAATCGCCGAAACTTAATGAGTGGCTTAATAGTTAATACGGAGTATATCCGAGAAGGCCACACAGCAATGCCGCATCAGGCTGACACGCATTACAGGATTAAGTTTTGCATATTCACAGAGCGCGCTACTCGCCAACGCCAGTCAGTAGTTTGATTAAATATTCAGCTGGGCAATAAATTACAGTCTAGAGAATCTATAGACTAGAGTTAACCACGCTCTATATCAGAGCTTCAAGTCTCGAGCGTTGATGCATACGAACGTTCAAGATGCATACGTAAAGAGGTAAAGCTACAAACCAAATAACGATAAATCATCAAACAAAGATATTCATGATATTTTTCTGAATATTTGATACTAGCTGATGCCCGCGACTTCATCCGCGTAGTTATAGTTTTTTTTTATTACCGCGGGAACTCCATAATTTTCCGGCATAAAAGGTAGCCTATGTCGCTCTCCAGGTCAACTTTACCCATGCCAAAAATCACGTCGATCCGTTGCGGCGTGATTGAAAGACAAACCAACAAACCAGAAAAAAAACACACTTTCGCTTTTATAATATTAGTATGATTAGATATGATTTCATTATCCAGTTAACAATTGAAATGGGTATTTTAGCTAGAGCGATATCTAAGAAATAATAAAAGACGCTAAGTAGAATTTCTTCTAAACAATTGTTAACACGGTCTAGAAATCTTATATACAATCTCGGTGGAATACTTTTAATTAAATGGAGCACTCTTACCTCGAATTAAAACTTCCATAGTGATTCCGCGATAAATTTCTTAACAGCTTGAAACAAAACTTGTAAGACTAGATTAACCTATTTAAATTTTAGAGATAGCTCTATTGTTCATTTTAAATGCAAAAGCCGGCAAACGGTATTTTTATACCGTCAAATTATAATAATTTCGAATGTAGTATATTCACATTTAAGACTTTTTGTAATCGTAACAACGCGAGCATCTCGCTGTTCGCAAGCATTTCGCTGTTTGCGAGCATGTCTGTCACGCGAGCATGTCGGTCACGCGAATCCACAATCTCACCCCGTACCAAAAAGTGCTCAACGCTGCTAAAGAAGTTTTTACTTCAAAAAACTACGTTTCAAATATTTCCAAATTACTAATATTAAGAAAGCTATAGTGACAATGTATCCCGTATACGAATACGATAACGATCCCGTAAACGATACGAGAATGTCCGCAGTAATCACAAAACTTTAATGGAGCCTTTTATCGACTATTTGGTTCTTAATGTTTGCCTTTTTTCCGATTCAGGCTTTAATCACTTTAGCTGCTCGCGTTTATATACTTGATTCAAACTTTGTTTCATAAAATATCGAAAAATCGATTTTACCATCTTTATAGTTTTTTGTAATGATTTCAAAACAATTTCAGAGTTACACAATATAGGAACACCCCTTTGAAGATACCAATAAAACAGGCCATAACGTATCGTTAAAATTATACGACACTGTTTCTATATTTTTTTTTATCCACTACAAGCTAGCCCTTGACTACGATCTCACCTGATGGTAAGTGATGATGCAGTCTAAGATGGTAGCGAGCTAACCTGTTATAGGGGCATGGCAGTTATATTAAACCCATACCCCTTCGGTTTCTACACGGCATCGTACCGGAATGCTAAATCGCTTGGCGGCACGTCTTTGCCGGTAGGGTGGTAACTAGCCACGGCCGAAGCCTCCCACCAGGCCAGACCAGCGAAAATTCAGAAATTATAAATTCCCAAATTGACCCCGCCGGGGATCGAACCCGGGATCTCCGCACGTTAAGGCAACAGCGCTACACACTGCGCCATGGAGGTCGTCAAAAACAAAATCAAAAAATCAACATCAACAAAGTCAAAATCTGTGGTGCAAACCTTTATTTCTTTTATCGCACCCGCTCATACTGATCTCCCTTGCCATTATTCCGATGCAGTGTCGACATTGAAAGCTATCGTTTACTTTACACGAGTCACTGAATTCAACTGTAAAATACAATATTTCTAGTCGCTACAAAGACACGATAAAACTGTTTCCCTTAGGTATCCATAAGCGTAGGAACGACAAAGTTTCTGTCCGCGGCGCGACCGCAAAACTTTAATGGTTTCTTTTATCGACTATTTGGACTGTAATGGTTGCCTTTAATACCGATGCATGGCCTAATCACTTAAGCTCTCGTTTACTTGTACGTTATACACGGGTCAGTGAATGCTTTACAAAGAACGGTAACAGCAGGATCGAGTGTCGTATCGAATACCTAAGCAACCTAAATCCATTTAAGTAGGTAAGTATATATTAATTTCATGAAGCCGTAACTTAATCCTAACTTTATTCTGTTCTAGCTACGTTTACTAGTTTGGCAAAAATATAGTAAAAGATTAAAAGATTAAGCTGAATCTAAGTGCAAAGCGGACAATATGTGAATTTTACAATTTGCTTCTTTAATGAACTGCCAAAAACATTTACAAAAGCACACATATTGCGATAGCGTTGAATAGAAACGCCAGTTAAAGGCGAACAAAACAGAAATGAAGTCTTTATCTTTACTTACGCCTTTTTCCATGTAAAGCTCAAAAGTAGTAAAAAGCAACTTTGCTCCCGAGAACACTATTCGCTACTGCAAATCCAAGAGACATTTTGTATGAACTGCAAATGTGAATTTTAGAGTTTTGCTATCCTGCAAATGGAGTATTAAGTACACTATAAAGAAACCAAGACCTATTCAGAATACTAGGTGATGCCCGCGACTTCGTCCGCGTGAATTGAGGTTCTTTGGTTTTCGCGGAAACTCTTTAATTTTCCGGCATAAAAAGCCTATGTTATTCTGGACTATAATCTATCTCTGTGCCAAATTTCCCCCAGATCCGTTCTGCCGTTTTGGCGTGATTCAATAATAAACATCCATCCATCCATTCATCCAAACATACAAACTTTCGCATTTATAATAATATTAGTATAGAAGTATGGATTTCAAATTGTTCCTACTTGTAAGTATTACCTAGTTACCTACACGCAAAAGCTTTGTAAAGGTCGCAATATCTCGTATATTTTTCTGTGCCGTCCCTGCTTGTTATCTTGATTTGTAGGCACTTTTGTCCGCCATATAAAAATAACAAACGCTAAGGCCGCTATATCTCACCCTTGTGGAGAGCTCAAATGATGCATATCATGTTGCCCAGGAACAATAAATAAATCTAGCTACATAAATCCTTCTTTTTAAACAACGAAAAATAAGTGCCATTGATCTCACCTGATGGGTAAATGACAATGCATACGGTAGCTTATGTAACACATATTTTTAAAACCTATTTTTATACCGTAACAAGTTGTAAATTTAGTCAAGATTAGTGTTGCACCTCTGTTCTGTTAATTATTTGTATGTAATAAAGTGTTTTTACTTACTTTTACTTCCTACTTACCTCAATGCTGTGAATCGGCAGTGAGGTAAGTAGGAAGTAAAAAAAAGAAGATTCTACTAAAAATAGCCGGAAAGAAATAGCAGTTAAATTGTAGTAAGCAGCAGCTAAGTTGACAGCTACTCTAAATCATACCCAACTGGATGATGCCCGCGACTTCGTCCGCGTGTTTTTTTGTTTCTTTTTTGCCAAGCCAAATAATTTCAAGAAGTAGAGTTAGCTAGTGCTAGAAATAAAGATTGTTATATCACGATGAAGCCAAAATGAATTCAGAATTTCCTTCATTTTCTTCTACAAACGAAGTAATTTGTTAATTTGACTTGACACTTATTGTTGTACTTCATACATTTTGTGCAAGAACTGTGTCTCTACACGCTGCATAGTTAAAATAATGGAGCAGTTAAGTCAAAAATAACGTAGACACATTGCTACTAAAATTTAGTTCTACCATCTAGGCGTTATATTTTAAAATTCATGTCTCTAGTAAAATAAAAACTAACACTGACGACCGTTCTTGTGGGAAAGACTGAATCCAATTCAGCGGACAGCGGAAAGTTGAAATGCGATATTCAATTTTACGCATACTCAACGCACGCTGTCAACGTTAGCTAGTATGTGTTCCTATACAAGTTCCACCAAAAAAGAGTCGGACGCAACTGGTCAATTAATAACTCTGTGAGATCGATTTTTGGGTCGCCTGCGTTTAACTAAAAAAATAATATATATCGTAGACATCTAATAGCGCCAATGCGACGTCACATGGAGCCTTTTATAACGGTCGTTTGCAATAGAACTTAATTGTTTTACTACGACACCGAGAAGATTCGAGAAAATGTCGACAAACTAATCTACTGTGAATTTTCCCTCCCGTTGTGGCTTATTTATATTGCTTTAATGCCATCTCTTTCCTGGCACACTACCTACAGCGATAAAATATCTATCCTCACGCTCTTTGCATCGTTGTAGGCTCTTAACTACAAAATATTTTATGAAAATAAAAGTGTACAGAACTGCGGTCATCCGCAGTAAGCTTACACACAGAAGCTGTTTAGCCAAAGATATATTTTAATACTCGTATTATAATACCGCACTGTCAAGCAGTGGGAAAAGTAGACTATCATTCAACATAAGAAAACGAATAAAGGTTTTTAAAATTGTCCAACGTATAACAAAGAGTGTCTGAATCAATTTATAGTGCGGTCTACGCTGTCTATCCGTCCATCCGCTCGAGTGACGGTCATTTGTCAACGTCCAAAGTAAATCCCCTTAAATACGTTCTTCAATACGCGCCTCGTGGCTACTACTATCTCCTTACGCCCGATCAATAAATTGATGGAACCAGATGCTATGTACTCATTTACAACATTCCTATCTGCCTACTTATAGAAGGTTTCAATAAAATAATCGGTAATTTACGAGTACATATTATACCAATCAATTAAACCAATGTTTTTTGCTCTCGGTCACAGTCTTCGTGATTGAAACTCGTGTTCATATATATACTGTAGTTTTTATTGGTATAAAGAATGTAGCTAGGCGTTATCTTCTATATATATAAAAATCAATTGCTGTTCGTTTGTCTCGCTAAAACTCAGAAACGACTTGACCGATTTACGTGAAAATTTTGGTGCGGGTTTCAGTGGGTCCATGAATGTTTTATATTCACAATTGGACTCGGTAGGGGGCGCTGCAATCGGGTACTAGGCTCAGGGCAGGACAACGTCTGCCGGGCCCACTAGTTTTCGATAATTGCGTCATAATTTGAAACACTCATACACAGACCGCCTTAAGTAGGTAAGTGATGACACATTTTGTAACTTTATTAGGTACACATTGCTTTAGTCGTCGTAACCAGAGGTTCCTTCCTTTAAAATTTTCTTAAAGCTAAAGGCATAAAACGTCCATCTGATAGTTAAAATAAGAATTGAGCTTTAAGATAATATTAAAATTGTAGTTTTTAGTTTTGGTTCATAAAAAGCTTGTTTTTCATTTAAATACAATTACAACCTATACATAAGTATCCTAACAAATCTCTCGCGCTAAACAAGGTGCTACGACATTTCACTGCTACAATACCCGAGCGCAAGGGAGTGAAATGTTTCGCTAGCGCTACAATTATTTATAAACTGACTAATTACTATAAATACTTTCTTGTAATGAATGCATGTAGGTACTATGAGTGCAATACAACGATGAAAAATTTTTTGGAAAGTAGTACCTATTCATGATCGCCTTATTAAGCAAAACATTGGGGCTGATTCTGTTGTTACACAATCTCAGAACCATTCTAAAATGACAGCATTAAAAATATTGCTAACCATGATATTCCCTGCGGAAAGGGTCAAAACTAGATTTAAAGCTGTCATTTTAGTTTAGTTTAGAGATTGTGATGAACAGAATTGGGCTCATTATCCAATTAATATTAAACTACTCAGTTATTAATAATTGGATATAATGTTCGGTAAATAATGTAACGGAATTAATAGTTCGATAATTTAAAACTTCTTTAATGAGACAGAGTAACTAAAATAACAAGAGTAGTTTAATTAAAACTAAAACAACTAAGTCATAAAACTGTGTCTGGAACCGTCGCGGCGTCGGCGTCGTGCTCATCCAAAATTACTCTGTAACTTCCCGTCAACTTATACTATACTCGATAACAAACTGCTGTGAAACTTCTAACTACACTTACACGATTATCCGTGGGACGTTGTACAGCTAAACTTCTATACAATGAGGGTCCTGTTACATTTTTCTAATTTTAGTATAACTCAGTATGAAATACACGTAGAAAAACTGTACCTACCTGGGTGATTTCTGTACATTCAATAATATACCTATTTTGAAGTCTGGGTTTTAAAATGGGCGAAAATCATCACAATTTTAACTATTTGACGTTTAATGATGTCATTAGCAATATGGCGTAAACCCATAAATCTATAACAAGAAGTAGGGTCCATGCAATAGGTGCGAACTTCGTTTTCTAAAAAAAATAGATTACATTATATCCTACCATAATGTATTTATTATTCATTTTATATCACAAAAGGTTAGACTACGTTCCAAATATTTCTTCTCCGCATGAATCGGATATAACAATACCTATCTTGCTGTGTATCTAACCCGGCGGTTTGTTATCGGAGCATCTGAAGTGGCACGTAACGAGGAAGTAGAAACAATGTTCTCCCCTTTATG
Source organism: Erebia aethiops (assembly GCA_923060345.2). Classification (NCBI taxonomy): domain Eukaryota; kingdom Metazoa; phylum Arthropoda; class Insecta; order Lepidoptera; family Nymphalidae; genus Erebia; species Erebia aethiops. The sequence goes on along the minus strand of OV281083.1, from coordinate 7,640,894 downwards.
TTCCCCTACACTTGTACTCGAAATAATAAGGGCACTATTTTCAATTCCTCCGACGTATTCTGCGGCTCTGTAAGGGAAGGGAGCGGTACCCTTAAGATGTTTAAAGGGGATTTGCATATATGCGCTATATTATTTTTATTTAGGTAGAATACTATGCAAACCTGTCTGGCCAAAACGTTGACCATTTCCTACTTTCGGGTATGCAAAGTGGCTTATGTCTTTTTCCATCCATGCAAAAATTCTGTCGATTATTTTCTGCGTGAAACACAAATAGACTTATAAGTACACTTGCATTTCTAGTTTAAAAATTATGTATTTTGCATAGTTATTTTTACCTAACTTTTTAAATGCTAAATAGCATACTTTGTGCCTATGGGTGAAATCGTGTTTCATGCCGCGGCACAGGCTATATTTTTCACATAATCTGCGAGTTTTATTAAAATTATATTTCTTATTTATTTTAGTGGCTAGGTTGTTGTTTTCATTTATATGATATCTGTCAGTTTAGTTGATGGTTAAAATAACATTAAATAAAGGTTTAAAATAAACAAAAGATACTCTGATAGGATTTAAAGGAGGGCTGCTAAGTCTGCCCTAGGCCAGAAAGTGATGGTTTTCTACCCGCTGAATGACGTATTAATCGTTTGAAATTGACTAGTTTTGGGTGGCTCAACAGGCATTGAAACTCGCACTAATTTCAATGCAGGTTATATGAAAAACAATTTACTGTTTTGTAAATAATGAGGTATCGGAGCTCGCGAGAAGACTTAAAATGTAGTGTAATTAATTCACAGCATTAATATCATACACTCACGGTGAAAACCCAGCTGCCCTGATATTTTCTACATAAATTTTTTTAACGCAAATTTGCTGAATATTACTAAAGTTTAATTAGGTATAAGAAAAACACTAATTTATGCTTGAAAATTGGATAATTTAAAACGAAATAGTTGAAATGAATATTTTCACAAGCGTCACTAGTTCAGCTCGTAAAACAAAGCTTCAATGAATTTCCAGCGCTTACAGAAATCGTCAAATTAACGAGCGAGGAGTAACGTGTAATTCCTTACTGGCGGCATTTTGATGACGACGAATTATAATAGCTCTACATTATTTTGACTGCGTACTAAATACGTAGGTAGCTCGGAGATTACGATGACAATCTATTCTCATTTCATTATCTAATCTTGTGCTTCCATAAATATTTAAAACAAAGTTAAAATTGTCAGTTTCTAAATCGTAGAACGTATCACGAGGAAGATATACCTACTTTCGCATTTGGCGTAGCCGTCGTCCTAATAGAAAAACTACGCGCGTCCATCGCTTGAAACATAATTCCTGTTCTATGCATATCGGATTCAGCAATCCCTCACCAGCCAGTGATAAAGTTGTATACGTATTTAGGAATCGAGCGAAATCTATCCAAATCTGCAGGGCTTTCAATACTTAACTAAAAATTGAGATAGAGAAAACAGTGGAGCCAACTAGCTAACTGTTCTATCAGCTCCCAGTACTCTGCCAGTTTTAAATAACCGTCTAGACGTATAACTCCATCTCAATGTCAGTCTGATTAAAATTAAGTAATTTTTAATTAAAGTTTTACCATGAACGATGTACTCGTACGTTGAAATATTATTATACCTATACTAAATTCCGTAACAGAGTTTATTGGAGAAGAATTTAATGGAAAATGATAATAATACCTATTACATCATCATATTAATTTCATAATGTTTTTACATAATATGCGGTATCCCGTGGGATTGGTATAATAACGAAAATATTTTTATTAGGGGTTCGTTAATACAATTTTACCAGTTAGTGACTCCCTAGAAACTTCCCTTTCGGGCACTTACTTGAATAAATAGTTGGAAACAGTAATAGAGTGTATTTGGTCCATAAACAATGGACCAAGTGTTTTCAATTTTGAAAGGCTTAAATGCTTAAAACAATCTATTATTGGGGCGTCCCCATCATTTTTTTACTTATTTTCCATAGAATACTAGATGATGCTTACAGCTTGGTTCGCGTGGATGAAGTAGGAAAACCATAGAGGTAACATTATGGATTCTCTGTGGGGAAAACTCTTTGATTTTTCAGGATAAGTGTCCGTAGCAATAATTTAATCAAAATTGATTGAGCGTATACGCGCACATAATTTATAATAGTACCTACTACTTAATGGGTGATAATATGATATATTTGGTCTCAGTGCTGCTGCTTACTGCTTTTTTAATGTGCAGATTGGGGGCCTTAAATTATAGACATATTTTGTCGACGAATGAATTAAAAAGTTAATAGATTTACTTTTGGAAGCATACAATGCTTCGTGAACAAATCAAACTTTTATTTATCTAAACGTATTTATTTTATACACAAGATTAAAAGACACTTATTACATTTATAGTCCGGCCTATTAGTTATTTGTGCACTGAGTTTGGAAATTTATGGCTCCGCATAAATAAAAAAATAAAAAATATATAATATGCTCACCATACTTTTCCCCCTGTCGTATTAGTGGTTAATATTTTACTTATTATATTTTTATAATCAAAAGTTTAATTCATATAAAACATAGAGGCGATCTCACATTTAAAACACATTTTAGTACGAGGGCAGTTTTATCATACCTTGTTGAAACTAGGGCATACTTCAACCCGAAGAGCAATCAATTATACGTATGTAACTAAAGACAAAGGCTTATAGTTGTATACACAGGCATAAGAGCTTCCTGCGAGACGAAAAGAAAATGATGAACATCACAAAGGAAGAATGTGTGTCAGGAATGCAATGCTCAGGCGCCCTATCCCTTTGTAAAGTCGACAACGAAGAGTTGCGAGTAAATGTTCAATTATTATTCCTCTCTTCCTCTCCCTTTCATAGCTCCATAAAAAATACGAACTTCCGGTTCCAATTTAGAAAATGCTTAGGTGTTTAATCGTAAGATTGTTCCTACCAATGTTGCAAGACAGATGGTATAGACTTAAATAGTTATAATAATTTTGGATTATTGGTTCTACAGTATACCTACGCTTTTTTTTTTTGTAATGTAAGTAAGACAACCAAATTAACTATGTGTTAACGAGTGGTTTTTTTTCTATATATAGTCCACTTGTTTTGCCTTGTTTTGCCAAAAGATACTAATTATTTATTCATATTGAAGGCGGCATTATTGCTATACCATCCCGCGCGGGCATGATTTGTAAATAAGTTTATATAAGCTAGATAGCTTTAATTTTATTGTAATGTTTTTTTTTATGTGGTTATAATTTGTTTCACTTATCACTTATCAGAAAACTATTCTCACCTTTGAGTAGAAAAATACAAGTACACAGAGACGTTACCTTCTAATAATTTGGATGCATGCCTTTACATATTTATTTATCAGGCAAAAAGGTGATAATCAGGCCAACTGGTTGTCACTTTTCTGTTAGCGCCAAAGAAAATAAAAATAAAAGTCTTAAAGTTGCCTTTTTTAAATTTAAACTGCAATTTTCCCGAAGATGTTCGAGGAATAAAGGAATTTTCAGACGATAAAGTAAATTTCCCCGCTGGGTGTTTCGGTGAAGTTCCAATTATTTCCCGTGGCGCCACCTGCCGATGTGCAGTTGATTTATTTACGTGTTTGAAAATTAAGTTTTTCGCAAATGCAGTATTTTTAATTCGTTCTCTGTAGATATTGGTACTTTTTATTCGTATACTGTACGTGAAAACATAAATAATTTTTAATGTCATTGTGCCTACCCAATTTTTTACTTAATAAAATAATGTGAAAGTTGTCATGTTTGAAAGTTTGTATGTCAACTTACAAACGTCAAAGTTCATATTATATATGAAAGCAAACATAATGGCTTATTAGTTACAAAGTCACCGTCAAACTTACAATTTATGGCAATAATCTAATCAGTATTGAATAGTAATGGTTTGAACCTAATGCTGTTAAATTAAGGTAAATATTTTGGACAGATTATGTTTTTGTGGGTGAGTGATTCATATTGCTTGCACACAGTTTTAGCATTTAAGCTATGTATGGACTTTTGACGTCGACCGTACCTATCCTCCACGCCATTCAGAAGGCATTGAGGTCGCTAAACAGTAGCAAAAATTTTACAAGTTGAAGAGCTTTATCTAGTAATACATAATAATCAGGCTTTAAAGCCTGAATATTAATTTTCCGGGGAAGTTTTTAATTTTCCGGGGTAAAATATCTAGGTATGCCTAAGTGAGGGTGTATGATACGATCTCCTTTCTAAATTTCAGCCGAATTGGTTCAGGGGCCATACTGCCAACGCTGAAAGCCATATTCATGTATGTTTTATTATAATTGACTTTCGTGTTTTAGAATTATAATCCTTATTTTAGGAACGTCAAGGTACGTGACAGTCCGTGACAGACAGTTTGTAGTAGTATTGCATAAGCGTTCGCAGTGTGGTCCCAGTCGATGTGGCTTGACGGAGTAACACACATCCCAACATACAAACATCCAAACTTTAACATTTATAATATTAGTACTAAGATTCCTATGAATAACAATAATTATATTTGAGCGTAAAACAGTAACAAGCCTGCGAGCCATGGTTCCAAGTTTGGCCGTAGCTTAATTTACCTGAAGGCACGTATAGCCACATTCTATTAAACTTTGCTTTGATTTCGAGTATCCCGCTCATAATTACGAGTAAGTTTCTCTCTGTTATTGTTAAGTTTCCGGAATGAACCGTAGTCATTGTTTTAATGCACAACTGTTCTTCTCTGAGTCTGAAATCTGTAATACCCAGTGGTTTTGTTTCTTGCGGGTATGAGTTTGGACAACTGTCAGACTGCTAGAAATACAAGCTGCTAATCATACTTACTAATAATGTGATTGTTTGTTGCTTTGTTCTTCAATCGCGCCGCAACAGAGAAACGGATCTAAGTGATTTTTTGCATGGGTATTAAAGACCTGGAGAGTGGCTACTTTGATCGCGGAAAATCAAATAAATCCTTCATGATTTTTAAAATCATGCAGCCGCAGTTTACGTAAAAACTACTTCAATCTGAGCAAATAAATAAATGAAATGAAAAAGCTGAAAGTGTCGGGTCTAGAAACTTAAAATCTTGCATGTAAGTTTTCTCCATGATGTGAGACAAAGACACAATCACAGGATTGGTTAAGTATGTATTATCAGACATTCTACCTGAACAAAGATGGTTTATTTTTTTATTCCACTACAAGTTAGCTCTTGACTGCGATCTCACCTGATGGTAAGTAATGATGCAGTCTAAGACGGTAAGTAGTGGGCTATCTTGTAAGGGGTACAGTTATATTAATTACTAGATGTTGCCCGCGACTTCATCCGCGTGGATTAAGGTTTTTGATTCCCGCGGGAACTCTTGAATTTTCCGGGATAAAAAGTTTATGTCCTTCCCCGGGATACAACCTATCCCTGTACCAAATTTTATCAAAATCGGTAGAACAGATGGGCCGTGAAAGCTTAGTAGGCAGACGCATTTATAATATTAGTATGGATATTAAACCTTCGGCTACGTTTACGGCTTCGTACCGCTAAATCGCTTGGCATCATCTCTTTGCTGGTTAAGAATCTTACTAATATTATAAATGCGAAAATTTGGATGTATGGATGTCGGTATGGATGTATGGATGGATGTTTGTTACTCAATCACGCCCCAACGGCTGAACGGATCTGGATGAAATTTGGCACAGAGATAGATTATAGTCTGGAATAACACTGCTACTTTTTATCCCGGAAAATTAAAGAGTTCCCGCGGGAACCACAAAACCTCGATCCACGCGTACGAAGTCGCGGGCGTCAGCTAGTATTATTATAAATTAATGAAAAAACACTATCCTTTGGAAAGGAAGCAACATGCGAATGTACGACGGGCGCAAATAAATCAATTACGCATTGTCAGGCAATTGGTTTCGTACCGTAGTGCGCTGCAATCACTACTTTATTGTCTGGCATTCCCTGATTTCACGAATAACTGCTCGAGCATTGAGGGTGAGCATTGAATTTTTCTACTTTAGCCCTTATATTATCAAGCTAGGCGTAAGTTACAAGATCATAAAATACACAATTATGTTGGCCCGGCAGATTCTAGAGAAGATAAATATCATTAGAGCATTACAGATTTATAGGAACAACTTCTAGATTATACCCGCGACTTCGTCCAACTTTATTAAGTATGAGGCTTTTGAAAAATCTCGTGGGAACATTTTGCATTTTCGGGAAAACTAATTGTCGTTCATCGGGATACAATCTATCACTCGAATCTATCTATCGAATTTCGTTAAAATCAGTTGAAAAAATGGGCTGTGAAAGCGTATCAGACAAACAGAATGACAGACAGACCGACGCACTTTCGGTTTTATAATATTAGTGTGGATAAAAAATATAATTATAATAAACTCGTACTATTATTCATTTTCATGGAATAACCAAGGGTTATTTTTAATATCCGAACTCTTCAACTAATAGGTATAATACCGGATATGTAACCTAGCAGTACAGTCCTAAAACAACTAAAGTACAAGGTTAGTAGGCAGTCTCTCTCTCTGCGTCGTATTCCTCATTACTGAGGTTCGTGACCCCTTTCCATTGATCACATAATGGTAGGAGTTTTCTTGGGATAATAATGCTTGATATACCTATACTTACTATTCTAACCGAGTTTCGCGGGAATTTTAGTTGGAATTTGCCATCTACCTATATTCCATTATAGGTAGATGGCAAATTCCAACTACCCGTTAAAAATATCAGAGGCTTTGCAAATTGTAAAACAAGCATTTCGATTTCATCGAGAAAACAGAAAACCGAGAATCGAGATGCGGAATATGAAATCGGAACCAGATTTTAATACCGCAACAAGAAAATAGGAACAATTTTATCGGTAAAAAGTATTTTTGAACGTTTCTATATTTGATACCGTATAAATAAAAGATCCGCCTGGTAAATAATTTGGTTCTCGGTATTTTCAGCAAAACGCTGGCAATTATCTTTGCTTGTTGTTTTCATGTGCATCTAATAGTCCTAGAGCTCACGATAAAATCAACAGACCAAGCGAGATTTATTTTAATGTGCCACAAGCGCTGTTGATGACAGATTAAAATAAATAAAAACGGCAAGGTCGTATTTAGTACTTACACATAGTTTTATTTCCATGCGACCGGGCTTCCAAATCGTATCAATCTCCAAAAAATGCATATTAATGAAGTTACTCAGGCCGAAATAATATTTCAGTAAGTTTCAGTAAGTAATAATTATAGACAGAATAAGTAAGAATTTTTAGTAAGTAAATAATTTGTATAATATATGAAGGTATTTTTGGAGGTTTCATATTCTTGAAATTATTAATTTATCGAAAAAAGTAAAACATAGGGACATGGTACGAACACATAATATAGATTTTATGGTGTAAAAATATTTTCTCTATTGTAATTATGCGTGGAGAAAACAAACTAATACGATTGTATGGGAAATTTGGTGTACGAGCTACTGGTTGAAAATGAAGAAATACGTGTTTCACAGTTTTTGAAAATTCTACCCCCAAAGGGGTGACATAGAGTGTTTGTTTTTCAATCACGCTGTAACAGAGCAACGGGTATTTTGCACGGGTAGTTGAGGATCTGGAGAGTGGCATAGGCTACTTTTTATCCCGGAAAATTAAGGAGGGTCTGTGGGAAGTGGGAATTAAACAAAATTTTACCACGCATCGTGTAGTAAGGAATATAACATTTCTAGGTATTTTTTTTTTCTTATATTAGTTTTCCTCATTTTAAACGCAAGACTTTTCACAAGCGAGCGTTTCCAAAAAAAATTACAAGTAGGTAGGTAGGTAACCATCAAGGTTATAATAGCTAAAGACAGTATGGAGAATTCACTTATTATCTGTACAAAGATCCTAAACGCTCTCGCGATTTAATGTTTTACAGCGCCATCTATATTTGGTTGGCTATAATTTATGTTTATAGAGAACATAAGGTTAACATTAATATGACAGCACTACATTACACTTTATAATGTTTACCAAAAACGTAAGTCACTTACATGAATTCTGAATGGTATTGTCAGTCGCTTACGATAAAAATATTTATTTCCATAATACACGTCATATAACTAGGTGGTTTACAAAAAAAGAAAAAAAAATACGTCACAGTGTATTGCCATGCCAGGCGTGCAAATTTGGTTATGTTAAGAGTTACATATTATTTTTTAATATAAATAATGTCACGTAGTATAGCATATTGATAAACATCACATAAATTATAATCATCATTCTATTAATTTAACACAGAATTATTTAAAAAAAAGACACAATAATGAAATAAATAAAAAGTCACAGTATTTTAGGTCATCTAAAGGGATCTAAGTAGTCATTAATCGAGTAGAAGCACTTCTCGAAAAGCCACTTGTTTAGGTATGATTTGAGTGCTGGCAGTGACATAGTTTTAACGTGAGCTGATTAAATATGCGTATCGCCATGCAGTAGGTAGGAATTATTCTGGAATAAGCGTAATTTCATGTTGGGCAGTAATAATCTGTCCCTATATCTAGTTACTTTCCCAAGTATATCTTCATGTTTGGTGAAAAGATCAGGATTCTTTTTTACAAATATGCACATTTCTTTTATATAAATACAAGGCAAAGGGAGTAAATTAAGCGACTTAAATAGAGGTTTGCAACTATCATATGCAAAATATGTTAGTTAGCTATAAACTTACAACTGTAATTGCGATTTGCGGCCTTATACTTAGCCATCGAAGAATCGCTGAGTCGGAAATCAAAACCGTACTTTGTAGTGGAAGCGTGCTCAGTTGGAACTGAAAGCCCCGCACCTCTACCTAATTATTATTTCAAGCAACAAAATCCGAAAATCTTATTCGGATTTTGAAATTTTGAAAGATTCTCTTTTTACCGAAAGCCAAAATACCAAGTTTCTTTGATCTAGGTATGTGCCTAATTCAGGGTATAAGATATCTCCTTTCTAAATTTCAGCCGAATCGGTTCAGTCGTTGTGGCTTGACGGAGTAGCAAATATCCAAACATACATCTAACATCCACACTTACAAATTAATAACATTAGTAAGATTAGTACGAGTACAATTATTGTACCTACTTGAGCGTAAAATTACAGTACCCAGACTTTGAGTCATGGTTACAAATTTGGCCGTAGCTTAATTTACCTGAAGGCACGTATCCACATTCTATTAAACTTTGCTTTGATTTCGAGTATCCCGCTCATAATTACAAGTAAGTTTCTCTTCGTTATTGTTAAGTTTCCGAAATGTACCGCAAGCATTGTTTTAATGCACAACTGAAAACTGTAGACTGTAGTGGTATCCAGTGGTTTTGTTTCTTGTGGTTCAGTTTGGATAATTGACAGATTGCTAGAAATGCTGCTATCCATACTTACCTACCCTCATATTATAAATACAAAAGTGTGTTTATTTGTTGCTTTAATGTACTTCAATTGCGCCACAATAGACCAACGGATCTGAGTGATTTTTTGCATGGATAGTTTTATATACCTGAGGTTCATACCCCCGACCACCTGAATAGGCCCTACGTCTTAAGTCTGAAGCCCTAGGCTACCATTTCTTGAAAGTATATTGTTGGTAGACAATAGAAGTTTACTTAAATTTTCTACGTTTCCCAGAATATTAAAACATTTTATTTTTATTATACTTTAGAAACAAAATAAGAATTCATCGTCTGAAGGAATTATTAAGTTTCGTGAAGTTCAGTATCTCTAATGCAAATTTTAACCCAAAAATATTTCGCCAGATAAATCAAAATTGGAGTTGTTAAAACTTTCACCATTTGGATGTTAGACAAAAATAATATCCGCCTTACGAGAGTGCTTTTGTTTAAAACTTAACTAAAGATCCATCCAATGTAAAAACTTCGGATTCATCTACGGAATGCTGTCAATTCCAAGATTCTGTTATTTTTCTTTCAACCCCTGGGCCCCGTTTCAAAATAAAAGTGGCTTGAGGAAGTTTGTGTAAAAAATATGACTTACGGACATACGATTATCATTATTTTTAAATAAATAATATATTTTTATGACCTCAGAGTAAGGTAGTTTTCTTAATATTGATTTGCGTAGGTATGTAAATCATTTAAATCAGTACAAATCAGTCTAGACTCTAGTGGGAGGCTGCGGCCGGGGCTTGTTACTATCCTACCAGCAAAGCCGTGGCACCAAGTCATGGTACGATGGCGATGGGGATGTGGGTTTAATAAAACTGCTATACCTACCCATTCCAAGTTAGCGCGCTGCTATCATTGGCTGCTACCTCAAACTGCATCATCCTCGAATAACAAATCTAATGAAATAGCTGAGCACTTTTGCATAATATGCAATTTTGTTAAGGATTTGGGTGAGTAACTAGTGTAGATTCAAGATACAATTTGGATTTTTACCAATACATACAACTCACGAACATGAGGTTTTTTTTATTTTTATTCCACTACAAGTTAGCCCTCGACTGCAATCTCACCTGATGGTAGGTGATAATGCAGTTTAAGATGGTAGCGGGCTAACCTGTTAGGGGTATGACAGTTATATTAAACCCAAACCGCTAGTCGGTTTCTACACGGCATCGTACCGAAACGCTAAATCTAAATTGCTTGGCTGTACTTCTTTGCCGGTAGGGTGGTAACTAGCCACAGCCGAAGCCTCCCACCATACCAGACCAGAGAAAATTCAGAAATTATTAATTCCCAAATTGATACTGCCGGGACTCGAACCCACGACCACCCACGTTAAAACAACAGCGCTAAACTCTATGCCAGGGAGATCGTCAAACTCACATGATGTGGAATAAGTATTCAGAATTTTATTTTCTTCATTTAAAACATATAAAACGAAAGCAGAAACAATTACGTCTTCAATCGAACGTACTTAATACTTAGATTCAATTGAATACTAAGGTAAGCTACGAGGTTACGAGGCAGCAAGCATCGCAAGCAGCAATGACGGGGACGTGGTGAAGTCGACTGGATGAAAATTGCTGTGGCCCACGGAACGAGCGAACTGTGAAAATAATGGCCTCTAGTAATACGACTTCATAGATTTTCCGATAGATGCTAGCAGCAGGTCAATGACCTCTGAAAACGGTTACCTTGGCAAAGACTGATAAAACCGTCTCATGATTGCTATAAAAATGTTAATTAAGTAAGTACCATGTTACTATTTTTTGTAACGTAATGCCCACGACTTGTCCGCAGTTTTTTTATCCCCGCGGGAAATCTTTTATTTAATATTCAAACATTTCAATAATTGTGACTAGATTAAGAGTACTATTTCAACTCTTAATTTTATCGTTATTAGGTTTCTCACGATTATTATTATTTATCCGGTATTAGTGGTAATAACCGGGACTGTGACGACCTAAGGCCCTGTGTAGCGTAAAAGGGGGTTTTTAAAAGCATTGTATCCATCAAACGGTGACATAATGTATGCTTGTAAAAATAATGTGCTGTTTTCAAGCCCTTTGAGCAGCCATTGACGCATCTCAAAACACAATTTTAAAAAAAACTCTGCATTGAAATTTATTTTTAAACATACCTCTTAATTTACCTTTTAAAGCAACTTTTCTCCGTATTGAATCAAATAATTAGCTCTAGAAATATAAGATAAAATTCATATTTCTAAATCAAACACATTGTCGGATTCATTTGTATTGAAAAGTAAATATTAATTTTTTTACAAATTATTTCATACATTTTTTGCGAAATGCGCTTGCTCGATTTCACCCCCGCGCGCCTGTGTTTTTCATCTCGTGAGCTCACAGCGCCTTAATGTGCTCTCTGATGAACGGAGGATCCATCTGAACATCCATTCATATTTATAATTTAATTTAAAGTATGATAGGATAGTAGACGTGTGAGAGATGGTTCGAGGAGATTTAAAAAAAGATAAACGCGGATCAAGTCGCGGGAAAGCTATTATTAAACAAACACCCATCAAACTATTTCCTCAATGAAAACTCTCCGGAAATTAAAAGCAGAGAAAAGACCCACGGGACATTAACTCGCGGAGAAGAGGGAATTTAATTTAAAATTTGCTTTCAGCCCTGCATTTTGTTTACGGAAGGATCTTTGGGAAGACATTTTCCGGCAGGGAAACCAACTTAGTGTATTAATTTGAAAGCTTTTGATAATAGAATTTAGGTGCTTTATGTACCTAGAAAGTAGATAAGGAACAACTAACACTTTATAAAATTAACTTCTTGCAACTTCATTTGCAAGAATTTACGTTTTGAAAAATTCCATACTAATCCTGTGCTTACCCAGGATATAAGAGTTCCAGATCATTCCTAGCGGGATAGTCCTTCATTCGAGCGTGTTATCGCCTGCTACACAAGACTTATCATATCATACTTTATTAATTGAATATTATAAATGCGAAAGAATGTTTGTTTTTTTAACCGACTTCCAAAAAAGGAGGAGGTTCTCAATTCGGCGCGTATGTTTTTTTTTGGTTTATTTGTTTGTTGGTTTGTCCTTCAATCACGCCGCAAGGGAGCAACGGATCGACGTGATTTTGGGTATACCTGGAGAGTGACATAGGCTACTTTTTATCCCGGAAAATTAAGGAGTTCCCGCGGGAATCAAATAAAACTTAAACCACGCGGACGAAGTCGCGGGCATCAGCTAGTCATTTTAATAAATTTAGTACCTACTCAAGACCTCTCGAGGGTACTTATGGAATTTTGTATTTTTCTTATAAATTAAAGCTATACTAATGTTATAAATGCGAAAGTTTGGATGGATGTCTGTTACTCAATTACGCCAGAACGGCTCAACGGATCTGGATGAAATGTGGTACAGAGATAGATTAATAGTCTGGTATACCACAAAGGCTACTTTTATCCCGAAAAATGAAAGAGTTCCCCTGGGAACCAAAAACCTCAAATGGGTTTGTCACGAAAATCACGGCTGGACGGATCTGGATGAAATTTGGCACAGAGATAGATTTTAGTCTGGAATAACTGATAGCCTACTTTTTATCTTGGGAAATTAAAGAGTTCCGGATGAAACTAAAAACCCGTGCGAGTTGCGGGCATCAGCTAGTGTACCTACTTCTTTAATGTACAAAGCTAGTGTACCTACATCTTTGGTATTTTACCAAGTTAAAGACGTACACATTGTCATTATCATTTTAAACCCGTTTTTCATGAATAAAGTTAAGATTGTTAGGTACCTTCTTCTTTTACGCCTACTATAACTAGAGGTCACCCGCGACTTCGTCCGCGTACAATTTCTGATTTCCTATGAGATTTCCCGCTTCAAAAAGCCTATCTATAGAGGTTTTATATATTTAGCTTATGCATCGAATAACCTAAACCCCGATTTTCAAATCTCTAACTTCAAAAATATAATAATAAGCTCTTTATTTCAGATAAAAATCCAATGTTAGGTACAATAGTATAAATAGTAAATCAAAAAACAAATAATAATAAAAATAAAATAAAAGCTAGCTAAAGCTATTTCCTAAAACTACTTCCTATTTCTTATTTGCGTCTCGGTGGACAGAGCGCCAGTGCTTGATTATATCACTAGACATATCCTCACCGATGACCCTAAGAATGACATTATTCGTTTGTCGCAATCGCTCCCAGAAGGAAGCTATACGATTGCGCCTGATCGCAAAGAAATCGGAGACTCCAGCCTCGGCAAACATGCCCGACGCGCTGCAGTACCTCGGCAACCTCATGAGGATGCGGAATGCATCATTATACTGCACCCTCATGGTGCTCATCGTCGTTCGCCTGAATTTCGTCCATAATTGGCAAGTGTAAAAACATTGACAATATGCACGAAACAGGGTTAGCTTTACGTCGGTACTGCATTTAGAGAATCGGCGCGCGAGCATGTTGCACCGAACCGACAGTGCTCTTCTCTCTCTTTCGATGTCCAAGTCATCCCTAAGGTCATCGGTGACCACATGTCCTAGATATTTAAATTGCCGCACCTCCCGAATTGCAGAGCTATTCAAAAATACCGGTGGCACCCTCTCCGGACCCTTCCCCGATCTGAATATCATCATCTCTGACTTGGAAACATTATATTTCAATCCATGATCTTTAATATAACGCTCACAGACCGAAAGAAGTCTCCTTAGCCCTCCGATCGAGGGGCTGAGCAGCACCATGTCATCTGCATAACTGAGATTATTTACACATACATCCCCCAAATGACAGCCGACCCTGGCGCCTCTCAGCTCCTCGATCAAACCGTTGATATAGACGTTGAAAAGATCCGGAGAGGTGAGTCCCCCTTGACGTACCCATCAGTCTAGCTTGTATCCGCTAGAGGTCGCGTCGCCCCATCTTACGTTGTTCACTTGGCCTCCGTACCAGTATCTCAACAGACTCGTTATCTCGTCCGGGACCCGAGCAACTCGCAATTTGTTCCAGAGAACTTCATAGTTCACAAGATCAAATGCGCGGCTCAGGTCCAGAAAACATGCATACACAGATGTGTTACGTTTTATGTAGTATTGTACTGTATGTTTGAGACTGAGGACAGCCGAGTCCGTCGAGAGACCGGGGCGGAAGCCAAATTGAGCATCATCAATACTTACATTCTTCTGCAATTCGGGATGCAGCAATCTTTCTAGCACTTTTCCAATTACAGTACCCAGAGAGATAGGCCTGTAATTACTCGTTACGCTCAAGTCACCGGTCTTGTTTTTAATTATGGGTACAACAAGGGTTTTCATTAGGTCACCGGGTAAGTATGAGTATCTTATACACGTGTTAAATAGAGTACAAAGACTTGAATACAGTATGTTACCGGTTATAATGAAAATCATTTATTTCACATAGGACAACTTATGATTAGTAGTAAGAATCTACCACTGGAATATCATACAAAATTCCAACCCCAATTTCACTTTCTTTTGGGTAAGTTTTCGAAAAACTGCTTATACAAAATTTAATTTTTTAAACTGTTAACTTAAATGCCAATTTTCATGTCAGTAACTTCAAAAATATAGGACTTTCATACAAACTTCCAACCCCCGTTTCACCCCCTTATGAGTAAATTTTCTCAAACCCGTTTCTTAGCATATCTACACTATATAAGGAATCTACCTTTCAAATTTCAAGTTTGTATGCTCTATAGTTCCTGAGATATCGTGATTAGTCAGTGAGTGACTGAGTGAATGAGTGGTTTATGTACTTTATGTACTTAAAGCCGAGTATAGATTATTTAGAAACAGACTTATTTTATGTCCGCTCCGCCTCTTTGCCGATCATCGAGTAAATAGGTACCTATACCTTTTAACATTTCTGTTTTATGTTTGACAGAATCAGTATAATAATATAATATGCCCCTTGCAACTAGTTTACTCAATTATTTGAACCCATACAATTTATATTATCATACCGAAACAATGATAATAATGAACAGGTTTCCAAAATACAGGTTTTTAAGTATTAATGCATAACCACAAGTTCATTTGATTAAAATTTCAGTACTTTTAAACGATTTCAAAAAGGAGGAGGTTTTCAGTTCGACGTGTATTTTTTTCTTAAATCAATGCACCAGAACCCAGGTTAGTATATGTATACTTATTATTATATAATTTGTAACTTTTATCTTTCGCATCTTTGTAGATAACTAAAAACTAAAAATAAAATTTATGAAATTAATAAGAATTAATTCCTTATTAGGTATTATTCAAAGTAATAGTAAAAAAATTAAGAAACCTATTGAAATTTGGTGATTAATAAAAATATGAAATGGATACAAAATTTACTATAAAAGAAGTTTAATACAAATTATAATTTAGGAGATTATAGCGGATATATATATTCTTTTTCTTTGAAGTTTTTAAAGAAAATTGTTGTTAATGTAGTAGTCAATAATTCTCGAAGTTTAAAAAATTAACTTTGGAGTTGGGTTACCAGAACTTTTTTATTATCGTCAAGGTAGCCCTTGAATGCGACACAAAATGGATTTTTGTTACCCTTATTGGGATTCTACGCAACGCTACGATGCTATCTACCCAGACCGCTACGCCCTGGCGACCCGTCTTTGCTGTCCGTACGGTTACTAACCTCGGCCGAAGCCTCTCATGAGACCAGCGAAAATCACAAATCATTTTCGAGAGCCTCCGCCAGACATCAGGCTCTATTTACGTTAATTTTAAAACAATACCTACTTGGTTTTGTTTTTAGAATTTATTGTTGTTGGTGTCCCTAACCATCCCTAACGCAGTGGTGAGTGTTGTAGTGTTATAGTGGAAGGTCCTGGGTTAGATTCCCGGTAGGGTCATTCATATTTTCCGAATTTTCTCTAGTCTGGTCTGGTACGTGGGAGGCTCGGCTGTGGTTTTTACCACCCTACCGGCGAAGACGTAACGCCAAGCGATTTAGCGCTCCGGTAGGATGCCATGTGGAAACCGAATAAGGGTTAATATAACTGCTATACCCCTAACAGGTTAGTCCGCCACCATCATAGACTGCATCATCACTTATCATCAAGTGAGATCGCAGTCAAGCGCTAACTTGTATAGTGGAAAAAAACCTACTATGTTATATTATATTCGCACTGATCTTCAGTTAATATTATTCTTTATTATTATAAAAAAAACATGCCAGGGAAGACTTTACAGTTGCCCAATTCGTCTCCCCTGGCTACATAATTACCTAAAAACTACAACAACAATTACAAATTAAACATAACAATAATATACATAGGAAATTACTAAATCTTTACAAAAAAAAATGTTTACTTACAAAATTTTTACAGATAAAATTACACTAACATGACCATAAAAATTACCAGCTAAATTATTTCCACTCTAAAAAAGGTTTTAGTTGTTTAATGAGTTGGAGCGGTGGGGTGTGAAAAATGTCCAGATCTAAGTGCGTGGGGCTGAACATTCATAGAACAAACACCCCTGTTGGCATTAGAAATTAAAAAAAAGTAGGTAGAGCACCATTTCCAGTATTCTAAATTAAATTGTAACTATAATAACGTCGCTATAATAATGCCGCGTTCTATGCATCATTCTTAGTAAAGTGCCTAATTAATATCTCAGAGATACTCTATATTTCACTCCAGTGTATGCTGTGTTACCATTCTGACGGTTCGTGCGAGCTAATTCCCTTTGTTTCACTCGGGAGCCCCAGTCGCACTTCATTCACGAATTTAATACCATTAGAAACGGGAACACTCATACATTCAAATGCACTGTTGCCAACATTTCCAACATTTTAGCTTGTCTACTTTTCGACTGCATAATAATTATAATACTTACTTTATTATTAGGTAGTCAATAAACATCCATACTAATATTATTATAAATGCGAAAGTGTGTCTGTCTGTCTGTCTGCTACACTTTCACGGCTCACATGTTCAACAGATTTTTAACAAATTTGGTACAGGGATAGGGTGTATCCCGGGGAAGGACATTAATTTTTATCCCAGATAATTAAAGAGTTCCTGCGGGAATCAAACAATCCTCATCCAAGCGGACGAAGTCGCGGGCATCATCTAGTAGAATCATAAAAAATTCTAGCATTTTATAGCTATGTTTATTCATCATATCCACGAAAATATTAAACGAGATATTCTTCTAAAAATCCGATTTCCAAACGAATCTGGATTTCAATTGGTTTGATTTACCGAGAAACAGTTAGGTTCCAGTTAGTACTCTTTGGGTACGGAACCATAAAAACACGATGATCAATAAAATTATATGTAGATAAAAATAAAAACATAATAATTAAAATGCGAAGTCACACAACTCATCTGATATCAGACTACTGGCTAAGACGACCGCCAAACGATTTAGCGTTCGCTACGGTCGATGCCGTGTTGAAACCGATAAAGCAATAATATAACTGCCGTACCCCTAGCAGGTAAGCCCGCTACCATCTTAGACTGCATCATCACTTACCATCAGGTGAGATTGCAGTCAAGGGCTAACTTGTAGTGGCGTAAAAAAAACAACAGAACGGATAATTTAAATTTAATAATTTGTAAGTAGATGCAAGACTTTGTGTTAGGAATGATCTAGGCTAATTTTTATCCCGAAAAATCATCGATTGCCCACGTGGTCCAGAAAAACCAATACTACTTGGATGAAATCGCGGGCAATTGCAAGTGATAAAATATTTATGTTGAGAATAGGTTATCTCACCAAGTTAACAGTTGATGTTCTATTTAATCACTTCTTGTCTGTATTCGAAGCTGGTTTAACGTGTGATAAGCTTAGTTATACTTGTACAACTAATTTTATTCTTCTTTATTTATAAAACAAAACTGAATTGCAGTTTCCTTTAGGCGCATTTTATTGGATATTTGATTAAAAAATTGCACATACGTAAGTTTCTTAATAGATATTTTTATCCCTACTGATATTTATATTATATTATTTAAGTAGGTACCTACCTAGTGTTTTTGTTTCTTGGTCCGTCTTGCAATCACGCCACAATGAATTATAGTATCGACGCGTTTTTTTTTTCAAATATTATTCAAGAATATAGTTAGACTTGGAGACATACTACTTTTTATACCAGAAAATCGAAGAGTTCAAACGGGATATTTGAAAGGTTAAATCTACGCGGAAGTTCCGGGCATCATCTATTTATAAATTTAAGTTTTTTTTTATCCACTACAAGCTAGCCCAAGGACTGCGATCTCACCTGATGGTAAGTGATGATGCAGTCTAAGATGGTAGCGTGCTAACCTGTTAGGGGCATGGCAGTTATATTAAACCCATACCCCTTCGGATTCTACACGGCATCGTACCGGAACGCTAAATCGCTTGGCAGCACGTAAAACGTTAAGTGTGTTGATATCAAAATAAACTCAGCTTTATTGTTTTTGATATACGGTTGACATATATATTACTCTCCTTTGTATTATGAATAATACTCAAAGGGCGGGTCACGATGCATTTTTGCGTGTCAGGCTGTAGCATAATATGTAGCTAGCTAGGCTATAGGCAGTGACTTGCACAATATTTGGAGCCAGGATAGGTTTGGTTAGGAAGATACCTATTTTCAGGCAGGGCATCATTAAAAATATGCATTGAGCTTTTTTAATTTACTAGGGTAAGCAATGCCACTGGCTATAGACTAAAGAAAACACAAGATTTAGATTTAGAAAAAGGTCAAGTGTCACATAAGTTAGATGAAAACAAGATCTACAGACACAAACTACAACATTTCTACAAAGTCACTGGATGTTTGTTACTCAATCACGCCAGAACGGTTGAACGGATCTGGATGAAATTTGGCACAGAAATAGATTATAGTCTGCAATAACACGTACTTTTTATACAGAAAATTAATTCGAAACTAAAAACCAAAAACTCAATCCACTCAATCAATATAATATCTATCCCAGTTTGTCTATAATATGTAATAAGAAATATTTGTCATCAATGACGCACCAAAAACCGTAATTTTAAGACATAGATGATAATCCTATACTAAGATATATTGTTGTATATAGACATGTTTGCTTAAAATGTTTATTAGTTTTAAGTTTGCATCCATATGCGTCTATAGTTAGATGCCTATAGGCCTTTTGAAGAGGGCGTCACAAGTTCAGCTTAGGGCGATGAATATATTAAAATCTAATTTTTAATACCTAAGTTCAAATAGCTATATACACAGATACACACAGTTTGAGATATTTACACAGTATAATGTGCACATGTTGAAAATCTCAGTGTTTTACTAAACACAGTCCCAGAAATTCTATAGACCTGGCAACCCTAATACAGCATCCCACTTGGTCCGCCGGGACAACATCCGTAGTTGCGATGGGAATCGAATCAATTTGTCGGAACAACATTGAGCATGTTCGATCTTCCTTGCTCGTTCCAATCTATAACATGAACCTTATCTCAATAGAAGCATCGTGTGCCTAACATTTACAACACAATGACCTCATTGACATTGATAGTGATACCAAAGTGGAGTTACATTATAAATTCCATGTGAGTATTTTGTTCGATAACCATTATAAGCAAAAATAAATAATTTGAAATAGAGATAGCACTTACCATGAATTAACACATTACTACATTTTATCCCGGAAAATTAAAGAGTTTCCGCGGGAATCAAAAATCCTTAATCCACGCAGACAAAGTTGCGGGCAATCTAGTAATAATAATTAATTCAATAAATAATGCTAACAATTGATAATAAAAAGAACAAGCGGCCATCCGCGGTTTCGCTTCCATGGGAATTTCTAAAAATCCTACCTTATTCCTTATTTAAATTAAAAGGTGAATCTCTGCGCTAAATTTCAGCTTTCTGTTCTGTAATGACTGGGCGTTGATGAGTCAATCAGTGAGTGTGTCAGGACTTTCTCTTTATTTCAAGAGATTGTACACCAAACCCTATGGTCAAAATATTGACCATCGGGTGGTGTATAAAATGTTCGGCACTTCCACTGTCCTGGCCCGGGCGAGTCAGTTGCCAAAAACGCCGACCGATAGCGCCTGAATAGACTAGCGAAACAACCACCATATCAGCAGTAAATCAAGACATTAACCCGTATTCTGAAACCAGAACTTCACTGTTTGCTCGGCCAAGATATCCGATTTAGCCTATTTTCTTATTTGAGGATGGGAAATTAGTTCAGCAATAAACTACAGACTAGGGACCATCATACCACTTGGCGATACGGCCAGGTCTGAGACAGTGAAGGGTAACTTGCATCCGAATAAGTAGGTTGAATCTTCTTCTAAATAAGAAAAATAATAAGGTAATGTGGATAGTAAACAAGACAGGCACGTCAATGGCAAATGACACCCTGTGCCCTAACTACTTACCTAGCGTTATAAATTGAAAATCTTTCCCCTCCTTTATTATTGGCTTTTATTTATCCATTGTTAGACTCTTCAGCGAGTATCCAGGTTTTCCCGGTAAACTTGATGTAATCGGACCGAAAGGTCTTCTCACAAGAGAAATACTCTTTCTTGTTCTGTTCACTGAAGTCACCAAAAATTTGATCACAGTAGAATTTCAAAATTATATGGGTAACAGCAATCAGAGCAAAGTAATTTGTATATAATTAAGTCTCTAACGTTGATAGAGCGGTCAAGCTGATTATATTGTTGGACTACCAGGAATTTGGGACCCGTAGTTATTTTTTTAATGAAACGAAATGAGAATAGTCAAATTCCAAATCTGCAAAATATCACAAATTGATGTTGTTATTTGTGAAAGTTTCTTGTTAAATTACATTCAAAAATACTTGTTAATGTGATGTGATAGCGAGCAGAACAAATTCTCAGCTGGCAAGCGATGCATTCCACAAACGGACTGCACTTGCCAAATGCTACGCCGATACCGCCAAAACATTGCAGCGAAACAACCACACTATTAGCACTAAATTTAAACATTAACCCGATTTTAGCATACAAACTTGGTGGTAACTTTACCACAATATTGTTTAATTTAAATAAGTTTTAGTTAAATGCTAGGAAGATCACAATGAAATATGTATTATCTGCGAAAGTTTGGATGGATGTATGTTTGTTACTCAATCACGCCCGAACGGCTGAACGAATCTGAATTTAATTTTGGCACATAGATAGATTTTTTTTTTTTATCCACTACAAGCTAGCCCTTGACTGCGATCACACCTGATGGTAAGTGATGATGCAGTCTAAGATGGTAGCGGGTTAACCTGTTAGGGGCATGGCAGTTATATTAAGCACACACCCCTTCGGTTTCTACACGGCATCGTACCGGAACGCTAAATAGCTTGGCGGCACGTCTTTGCCGGTAGGGTGGTAACTAGCCACGGCCGAAGCCTCCCACCAGGCCAGACCAGGGAAAATTCAGAAATTATAAATTCCTAAATTGACCCTGCCGGGGATCGAACCCGGAACCTCCGCTCGTTAAGGCAACAGCGCTACACACTGCGCCACGGAGGTCGTCGAGATTATAGTCTGGAATAACACATAGGCTACTTTTCATCCCGGAAAACTAAGGAGTTCCCGCGGGAACCTAAATACCTCAATCCACGTGGACATAGTCGCGGGCATTAGCTAGTATTATTTAAATCCTTGATGTGTCTTGACTCTTGAGGACACGACACTTTCTTTTCTGCACTCTTATATATTCTGCCCCTTGCAAATGAGATGAGACTGCTGAAATAGGCGATATTTGGCTAGCTGCTGGCTAGCGATCCATCTATAACACTTTTTTATCCTAAATATCATTAGGTACAAAAAAACTCCAACCAACCCTTTCATTTAAATATTACACCCTCAGCAGCAACAGAAGAAATGTTTACGACAATCATTTTCTTCTTTTCAGAACCGCAGAAATGTTTGCTTCAAAAATAACAGTACCAGTGCCGAAGATAGAAAATCGAAATGTTGTAAAGCCATTGATGTGCGGACCAGGGCCTTGCGACATATGGCCGTCGGTTGCAGAGGCTCTTAACAAACCCGTGTTATCACCTATATGTGACGAATACTATAACGTGAGTTCAGTTGTATTATGAGAACCTATTACTGACTATATTTATTTTACTATTAAATATAACCTAATAAAAACAATCGTTATTGAAGTGTAAACTTCTTTAGGCGCGTTGAGCACTTTTTGGTAGGGGGTAACAATGTGGAATACGCGATACCGACACCGTTCACACCGTTCTTCTAAATGTACATTCGTAATTAAACTTAAATGCCTTAGTTATAAGGTTTATATCGATAAGTGATGTGGATTGGAGACCGACACCTCGCGTTGTTATGAAAACAAAAGGTCTTAAATATGTAATTCGTAATTAGAAAAAAAAAATTAAATATTCGTTGTCACTTCTATCGGCAATTTTTTATCTCAGTTTTGGGTTAGAGACTGCTTCGGTACTTGGCGATTTCTCTGTCTGTCTCCGTCTTGTACCTACATCAAGTCCTCCTTAAACAGCTTTTGCATAACTTATACCACCTTAACCTGATAGATTTACTGTTTTAGTTCAGTCAATAAACTAATATTTTTTTGCCTTTTGGCTAAGGAGTGTGGATTGAGTGAAAATTGTTGTTGTTCGGGGCCCGCATTATGCGCAGTATTTCTCAATTTCAATTTTAAATAGAAAGAAGGTAGGTTTAATGAAATATATGTGCCTACGAGAATTTACACAAATTAAAGTGCCCTAAAACTAATTGCTAGTTTGTAGGCTAGAAAAATGACTACCTCCTAGTAGGTGTGAGTTTTTACCAGACTCCGGTAAAAAGGTAGGGTTATGATTTTATAATAGTCTATGTATGTATGAATGTAAATATGTATTAAATGTATGTTTGAATTTATATATTTATTTTGTATGTATGGATTTTTAGTTATTTACTAACTGCTTGTTACCTAAATAATAGGTAGGTTAGCAGGTATCAACCTTAACAATATACAACCCTAGATATATTATGTGATTATCTCAGCCCCAAACTAGGATGGAAACTAATGGGAAACCACGATAAATGGTATTTATCAACTAGTCTAATAATATTATCATCAAATTTGCTAGTACTCTGATACTTTGCTAATGGAACTTTTGTTTATTCTAGAAATATAATCTAATCATGACTGCTCAAACACAAGTGAAAGCTTTTAACTAATCTTGCAATAGATTTTTCCAATAATTACTTCTACTGAACCGATTTTTATGGCATACGGCATACAAAAAAAATTGGCTTAGCAGGATCTAAAGTAAAAAAAAATTGGCAGTCATATGGACTGCCGATAGAAGTGAAAACGAATATTTAATTTTTTTTCTAAT
Source organism: Erebia aethiops (assembly GCA_923060345.2). NCBI lineage: Eukaryota > Metazoa > Arthropoda > Insecta > Lepidoptera > Nymphalidae > Erebia > Erebia aethiops. The sequence goes on along the minus strand of OV281083.1, from coordinate 7,617,132 downwards.
TAAATAATTAATAAATATAATTATACTTAATAAAAATATTTCAAATATAAACCTTAACACTAAGGCATTAAAGATTAATTACGAATGTACTATTTATACTTAAGAATTTTGTCTTAAGAAGAGCGGTGTCGGTGTCGCGGTCGGTCACGCGTATTCCCCATTTTTTTTACCCCTACTAAAAAGTGCTCAACGCGCCTAAAGACGTTTTCACTTCAAAAACATCTTTGATTTTTCAGGTAATGGGTGACATACGCAATGGTCTCATGTACCTTTTCCAAACAAAATCCAAGTTGGTGCTGGCAATGAGTGGTTCCGGACACGCTGGCATGGAGGCCACCATTACTAACCTCGTCGGGCCAAATGAGACTATGGTCATCGCCACTAGGGGCATGTGGGATGAACGAGCTTTAAATATTGCCCAGAGATACAGTAAGTTTTCTCTCCTCTCTCCCTCGATTAGAATGGTTCACGACCTTGCGAATGAGAAATAAGTTTCTCATTCGCAAGGTCGTGAACCATTCTAATCATCATTCAATAGTAGATTGTTCATCAAGGGACTAAAATTAGCCATTTCATATGAGATGTTTAGCTTACCGAGCGTAGCGAGGTATGCTATACAATCGAATAGAATGGCACTCCACTTTTCACTTCGATTGCGAGAAAATAAAATAAATACCGATTTTTTATTATTTCTTTGCCTTTCTTTTCATATTAGGAGTAAGATCTTTATTTTTACATGATGATATTAACAAATAAATAGTCACATTCACTTTACCTGCCTTCACCTTGTATTGCGTATTGTGCATCGAAATTTGAAATGGATTAATTATCATCTTTAAAACATCCATTTAAATAAATGTAAAATAATTACAACAAAAAATCCATGATTTCGTGGCAAACCGCAATACCAACTTTATTTTTCTCCGTATAGTTATCATGAAGGAATTTAAAAAAATACCGTAGTACCTTATACATAGATCTGTAGGATAATGGTAGGATTCGATGGGTAACATTGGCATTGAACTAAGTGACATGAATTTTTTGCCTGTTGATAGTAACCATAGACTAAAAATTTTGGATAACCGAATGAGGATATCACGCATACCGATATGAGGATAGTACGGCAAAAATCCCTAGATGCTTACTTCAGTCCGCATACGCTAAGCTATAATGACATTTTAGAGCATGAGAGGTGAAAAGATTATTTACAACGGGACAAATGAAGGGCAAATGTAAATGCCGATTCATTTGGAACCTATATTTCTTTGCATTTGCTTCTAAATAAAGGTTGTCTGGAGGACATCACTTTTAGTGATAAGATCTCATTTGCGCACTAGTTATTTATTTTTGGTTGTTAACTTTTTTGTTTCTTTTTAATGTTTTGTATGGCATTCAAGCATATTTTATCTATCTATCTATAAATTCAAACACGACACAACTTCGTTTCTCCTTCAGCTAATAAAGCGTAAAGCTTGCTAGTAGCTATAATTAGGTTACGGTTAAAAATCTACTTACAAATGGAATCTGAACCTAAAACTTTTCGGATTTTAATTAATGCCATGGATCGACTTCGATCCATAGCATCTATTTACGATCCATCCATTGATGGTCTGGTAACACCGTCAGACCTCAGCACTCAAAAATCTAAACATCAGCATTGAGCTGACGGTTCCCGCATTTCGAGAACAATTCACAATTATTATACCTACTGTCTGTGATTAAAATGGTGAAACAAACTTTAAGTTCTCATCGACTGTTATGTTTATATAACAACAAGCTGATGCCCGCGACTTCGTCCTCGTGGATTGAGGTTATTTGGTACCCGCGGAAACTCGTTCATTTTCCGGGATAAAAGATAAAAGTAGCCTATGTGTTATTCCAGACTATAATCTATCTCTGTGACAAATTTCATCCAGATCCGTTCAGCCGTTCTGGCGTGATTGAGTATCAAACATCCATCAGTCCATCCAAACTTTCGCATTTGTAATATTAGCTTAGAACTATAAATATCACCCTTATTGTACCTACGTTTTAAGTTTTCATTTTTGTAATCTGTTTATTTTGTGTTTTGTGGTGTACAATAAAGTATATACATACATACATATCAAGCAAAAAGTAGTGGCAGGACCTGTATAAATTTACACAGTTTACTCTTTTCTATAAACTATATTCCTTCTTATACTATTGTGTGAATTTATATTACACAAATTATTCATTACAGACATCAACGCGATACCAATTCGTGTCCCATTCGACGCCACGTTCACTTTCGAACATATTGAAACCGAGTTGAAAAAATGGAAACCTACAGCCCTTTTCATAACCCATGGGGATTCCTCGACCGGCACCGTTCAGAAGCTGGAAGGTCTTGGGGAGTTGTGTCATAAGTAAGCGATGTGTTCTTTTTTTCTTTAATTTCTTATTAGTTGACTTTAAAAAATTCCAGAGTATAGGTTACAGTGACATCCTACAGTTTGTAATAACAATAATATATAATTATACTTTACTTTAGGATAAAATATTTTTTAAAAAAGGCAGTCATAGGGACATGCCGATAGAAGTGAAAACGAATATTTAACAAAAATACTTCAAATAAAAAAATATAATGATAATAAAAATATTTCAAATATAAACATTAAAACTAAGGCATTAAAGTTAAATTACGAATGTACTATATTATTATACTTAAGACCCTTTGTCTTAAAAAGAACGGTGTCGGTCTCGCGGTCGGTCTCGCGTATTTCACATTTTTACCCCCTACCAAAAAGTGCTCAACGCGCCTAAAGAAGTTTTCACTTCAAAAATCTGGTCGCCTTAGAGGCTTTAATTATTGACAGTTATGAAAACATAATGCCCGAGGTTGTCATACCTACGTAGAACTGGCATCAGACATACCTGACTAGGGAGGTCATAGGTCCCGTTGTATCACCTGCCAATTTATTTATTTTCCAGTGTCATTTTCTGTTTGTACCGCGGTTTACGGCACTAGTTTACGGTAATATTATAGTAGTTACGTAACTCACTAGGTAGTGAAACAAGAATGTCATAACTACAGTTTTAATTGGATAATATAATATTAACGTGAGCCGCGATACAGTAGGAGTAAATATTACTGAAAAATAAAAGATTATTCTACAGTAACGAGAGTTCTAGCCTTGTTCTAGCTTAATAAAAAGTGTCACGCTTCTGTTGATTTAAGACTAGTGGAGTCAAGAACGCTAGCGTGATAAGTGGTATTGTTTGTTAGGTGACTTTTGTTTCTTGATTGCTTTGAAAAAGTAATCAGACAGAAATGTGAAATCTTGATTACCTGTCAGTTTTTACATTCTTATGTTAATTTAAATGCATATTAAAAATGGTTAATCTGCCTACTATTTATTACCTTTTCCTTTGTGAGGTTACCTTACCGCCTTAAGAAAGGTAGGTACCATAGACATCACCTAAACGTACCAAGACCTATCGTCATAGCGTATCGTATGTACTTAACCAGGGCCTATCATTAGGGACACCTGGCGGTTTGTCCTATGAAAAAAAGTTTGAAATTAAATACGTATGTACCTGGGTTTCGCATGTAGGTTTAACATAAAAATAAGGGCTATTTTTACCCCAAGAGGCCACTGCAAGCTTTTCGAAATACATAACCAGCATTACTTCTGAAATGTATATTTTTAATTTACACCACCCATTAGCTAAACAAACACGAGGACGAGGACTTTAATAGGACGTTTATTATATAAAAGGCGACGCGACGCAAGAATAATAAAAGAATTTAAAAGTATAAAAGTTTCATTACTTGAAAGTGACAAGAGCTTTTGCTTTAGTGAAAAAAAGTGTCAAAAGCTATAATATGATTTAAGGTTAGTGGCGTCACGAACGCTGGCGTGACAAGTTTCAGTATTGTTTGTTTGGCGTCTTTTGTTTCTTTGTTGCTGAGAGTCAATTAAAAATAAAGCATTTGGTTCTTCGTACCTACTTAGTAAAACTATATTTTAAGATGCTGAACTCCATGTCAGGCAAAAACACACCACGCACAATTTTTGAAGTGAAAACTTCTTGCCGCGTTGAACACTTTTGGTAGGGGGTAAAATTGTGGATTCGCGTCACCGACACCGACACTGTCACCGCGTTGTTACGAAGACAAAAGGTCTTAAATATAAATATACTACATTCGTAATTAAACTTTAATGCCATAGTAATTAATTATTTTTAATATTTTTAAATAATTAAAAAAAAAAAAAATTTGAAAAAATTTAAATATTCGTTTTCACTTCTATCGGCAGTCCATACATGACTGCCAATTCTTATTTTATACAAATTTGTAGAATATATTTATTTTATTAAACAATAAAAAATCCGTGCGTACTTTTTTAAGAAGCTAGACAGATTACCGCACATAACGTGTTTCCTGAAAGCTACTATTGATATCTATATAATAATATACAAAATCCTGACTGACTGGTATTTTTTTTTTTATCCACTACAAGCTAGCCCTTGACTGCGATCACACCTGATGGTAAGTGATGATGCAGTCTAAGATGGTAGCGGGCTAACCTGTTAGGGGCATGGCAGTTATATTAAACCCACACCCCTTCGGTTTCTACACGGCATCGTACCGGAACGCTAAATCGCTTGGCGGCACGTCTTTGCCGGTAGGGTGGTAACTAGCCACGGCCGAAGCCTCCCACCAGGCCAGACCAGAGAAAATTCAGAAATTATAAATTCCCAAATTGACCCTGCCGGGGATCGAACCCGGGACCTCCGCACGTTAAGGCAACAGCGCTACACACTGCGCCACGGAGGTCGTCAAACCAAAATATCAACGAAACGTGGTATTTTGGCTTTTCTTAAAAAATAAAGAAGTACGAGTCACAATTTTTCACCCCCAAAGGGGTAAAATAGGGGTTAAAAGTTTGTATGAAAATCATTCATTTTTCAAGTTATAGCCATGAAATTTTGTATTTGAGCTTTCGGTTAAATATGAAAAAGTACGTGTTTCACCATTTTCGTAAATTCGATCCCCAAGGATAAATTGAGAGTTTGTCCTACAATCACGCCGCAACAGAGCAACGGATCAACGTGATTTTTTGCATGGGTATAGTTGAAGACCTGTAGAATGACATAGCCTTTTTTTATCCCGGAAATTTAAGGAGTGCCTGTGGGAATTAAAAAAACTTATGTCACGTGAAAGAAGTCGCGGGCGTCCACAAGTATATTATAAATTAATAACAGGTAGGTATATTTTATTACGAAGGGTATTATGATTCAAGTTAATAAGAAAGTATTAAATAATGTACTTAATCAATGAGAATAAGAATTTTCGATTGTATACCTACCTACTCGACGTTAGCTGAATAAAGCTAAAACACAGCTGAAAAACTATTTCATTCAAGTTGGAAAATACGGCAGACTGAACAATATAATTATGCGTCTACCTCCCTTTTTCTTGTTTTCTTCTCATCCACGCAAGATTCAATGTAAAGAACTCTTAATTAATTACCTTCTATGATATTCACATTAATTGGAACTCACGATTAAATACGTAGATTATATGCCATATTATAACGTACTTACATATTATTATTCGAAGTTCGAACCCAAATAATTATAGAAGGTTGAAGTTGATTTGGAATTACTTAAACGATAAAAAAATTAGGTTCGTTAACCAATTTTTCTTATCAATAAAATACTTAGGTTTAGGTAGTATAGGTAATTCAATGATGTCTACATAAAATTGTACCAACTCATTGTTTGGTTATATTGATAGTAGGGCTTCCAATACCGGGACGAAAAAAGTCCGGGATCCCGATATTAGCTAATACCGGAATCCCGGACATTTTTCGTCCGTTTTCAATACCGGTATTGAAATGTCTAATACCGGGATACCGGTATTGGTGACACTATAAATGAAACCGTGACTATTGCATATATTTCTTGGTACATGCCACTGTTTTTATTCGGTTAAGTTTAAAACTGGTATCTGAAGCACATTAGCTCAATAAGAGATTTCTAAACCAGTGAAGAAATGTCATCTTCGATCACTCAGAGGGAAAAATTATATAGTGTTTGAATTTAGAATCCTGAGACTTGGCATTTCTATTTCATTGGCTCACGAAACATTCAGAAATCTGTTTTTTATCCAATAAATGCAATATTTTATTATGATTTATTTTCTTTTAAAAAATAACTATTCAATTTTAATTAATTTGTGTTTTGACTAAACTATGTATTTATACGAGTAAAAAATGAATTGAATTTAAGCAGAAAAGTGCTTTTTTGGAGTTGTGGTGAAAAAATATTTTATAAGGAAAACTGTTTTTTATGGTGCAGTTTCCTTCAGAAAAGATTAGTTTTAAGTTAAAAACAATCTATCTTATTTTAAGATTTTGCCATTACCGGGATCCCGGGATCCCGGTATTCAAAAAAACCTGTATTCGAAAGCCCTGATTGATACTTAAAACTCAATTTTTTAAATCATTTAGTACGGTTATTATTGCTGATTAGATAGGGATGTATCCCTACAATTGGTATGTATCTGGGCAATTCTCATTTTGGTAAAAAAAAATCACCTCCATGGTTGTCACCCACGTGGATTCTAGTCCATGGAAGTAACAATATTATCAACATTTTTGACATAACCAATTTGAATAAAAAAATTGTTTTTGGTATTAGTAAGCATGGCACCATCTAAAAACTCAAGTCAACGTCAAGTCTTAGATTAAACTTATGAAAAGGCGATGATGAGTACACAGAGTTTGTTTGGCCAATAACAAAACAATCTGAGGGTATTTCGAAAGTAAATAATGATGATATAATCGTGTATAATATACCATGTAAAATTTATATTCTTGTAGCCGGATTAATTTTATATATTTCTTACGTACGTTTTTGAGAATTGCCAGATCTACCTACCTTAAAAGTAACAAAGTAAAATATTAAAAGTAACAAAAGTATCGATTAAAATGTGTATAATCCCGGCTTATCCACGGAGTCTTATCTAGGTAGGACTATTTATAACTAGTAAATGATTTATATTTTACCCATACTAACAATAGATAAATCCATATTAAATCTATAATCATTTCGTAAGTTAAAAAGTCCACAGATATCTCTAGATAAGATCCTGCCTACTACGTGCGTACCTATACAAAAATTCCTGCTAGGATTTCGTTTTTCGCTTGCTAACAAGATATTTTATATTATCACAGTATATACCTACACTTAAGGCGAGTCACTCAGCTCAGCGGTGAAAACTGGTTTGCTAGATCAAATTTTTTCGGTATTTACTATTAAAATACGGTCTTACAAAAAATATCCGATACACTTAAAGATATTGTCTAAAGAATGTGCTAATTTGTTACACGATATGATGTACTTTACTCGACCAAAAAAAATCTTGAAAAAGGCTAAACTAAAAGTTTAAAACGAATTTTTTATTAATAAAATGTTCGACTTTGCTCATAATTTTTATATGGATAAATTTCTCTTGAAGTATTAATGAGAACCTGCTAAACTTTGTTTCAAACTGAAGTCCTATATTTATTTAATTCAAATTAATCCCAGAACTTGAACGTTGCCAAGCGGTTTCAGAACATACCGCGCTGCCCGCTTCCCCGCCAGTCTCTACGAGAAACGTACCACGAGCCGCGCGGGCGGTACCCCACACCTCACCTCCTAAAATCCTTGAGGTGACTCGCCTTAACTTTATTGTTCTCATAAGATTTTATCTAAAAGTATTTCTACACTTGCAAATACGGTCATCGTAAGTACAGCTTGACGTAGGTAGGTCAGCTGTCAGGTTAGCTAATAAAATAGTGTATGCCTTATGCTGAGATCTTTAAAGCGTACTTTGACTTGGCTCAGACTTTATTTAAAGTTAAAACGAGATGGACTTATGCGAGTAACATAAATCTGTCTCGTTTTAACCATGTCTTAAGTCTAAGCAAAGTCAAAGTTTGCTAGATCTCACACTAAGAGCAATTAGTGAAGTTTGTTACTCTTTTTCAGTTACGGCACACTCCTAATAGTGGACACGGTGGTGTCAATAGGCGCAGTGCCGTTTTTAATGGACGAGTGGGGAGTAGATGCTGTGTACGCATCCACCCAAAAAGCTCTAAGCGGACCCGCCGGTATATCCCCGGTGGCATTCAGCGGGAGGGCCGAGTAAGTATTTATGAAAGCTCAGCATACGTTTTTACACTATTTGAGCCTTACTTTTAATAACATGTAATTGAACTTAGGTATTAAATTCGCCTTTGTGCATTGTATTGTACGTGCAATAAAGAATTTAAAACAAATAAACGAACATGACTTGATTTAATAGAAAGAAGAACCAGGTTTATTAATTCTTGTTATCAACGAAACTATAAGCTTTATAGTTTGATAACTTTTTACATAATAATATATAACTATATGATATATAGCTTTTTAGCAAAGCGCGGTTACAACCCCGCTATGCCAAAAATTCACAGATTTCGCAGTCCCCGCAAGAATCGGAGCATTGAAAATGAATACAACGACGAAACGACGAAAACGAAAAAGAAATTATTTTAACAAGTTGACTAATAAGGATTTTTTATTGAGATTTACTTCCCTAAAATTACACAACTACATTAAGTAGGTACTTAAAAGTCGAACAACCTTTTTCCAAAATTTTTCAAAAATTTATTAACCGATTTTCAAAATTCCAATTCGAATGCACTTCTCGTCTGCTTCCGCATCGCGTATTTTCGTTAACGTGTTCAATAGAAGGAAGAACTTCCTCGAAACCCGCACGGGTTTGTTATGCTAACTTCCTTTCAAACTCGTGCTCAATCGAGGCACAAATTCTCCAATCGCGCACGGGTTTGCGCCCTGATAAGCATATTTATTTCCGTGTTCAATAGAAGGCAGTATTAACCTTGATGCCCGGAATCCGTGTTTGTTTGATGTGAGGTGTTTGATGAATAGGCAACAAAACCCAATTTTTTTTGGGTTATATAATCACTTCTTAAAAATTTTTCTTAAAATTCTAACTCAAATACTCTCGTCTGTATTCGCATCTTTACCATTAACACCATTACCATGACGATCGGTCAATAATCATAGAAGCTACATCACTTTTTATATACGGAAATACCCGTTTTTCCACAATTCCATTCAAAAAAAAATTGCCATTTTGAAGCTAAAGTAATACAATAGAACCTTTTTTTTTAAGTCGGTTTTTTTTTCGAAATATTTACAATTTAGTAAACAAACACCCCCCAAAAAACCGGACTTTTTCATAATTCCAACAAAAGTTAACAGCCAATTTTCAAAATTCAGACGTTCACACGTGTCTCGATAAATTACTCAACTCTTGGTACTATTCCCATCTCGATCCTCCCAAAATCCTCGGAGCTATGGCCAAAAATACGGCTCGGGCGATTTGCATCTGATAACCATTTTCAATGGTAAAAAAGTAAAACTTAGTTACCGGCAGCTACGAGCGTCGTTCGTGTTTTGCTTTAGAATATTATAACAATTTTACGGAGGTTCAAAGTAAGTGTATAAGATGCAAGCTGAGTTTAGGTAAATTCTGAGTATCAAAATTCAGTGATATAAAGTCAAAGTAGAGGCTAGGCGAGGTATTATACCGAGTGCAAAGCGCGCATTGCGCGAGCCCTCATGTTAATTGTGTCAAATTCCACCATATCATGTCAAAGTATGATCAGAGTAAATAAGCCTACTTTTAATTCTTAAGAAAATGGAATCCTCGCCTAGCTTTAATGTACTTATGTAGCATACCTACAATAAGACTGTTCTGAGTTGTGATACTTTTCACAAAAAAAAATTCCATACTTAGAGACAAAATCAACAACCGGAAGCACCAGCCACCATTTTACTTGGACATCAAGCTGTTGGCACTGCAATGGAACTGCTACGGGAACACGCGAAAGTTAGTAAGAGTTTATATTTTACGCATCTAGATTTAACGTTGATAGATTACAAATATCGAAAGACAATAACTTCAAGGGGTTACAAACTAAAACAAATGTATTTACACTCCTTGACTTGGCTCTATGGCTTGTATGATTTATAGCGGTTAGGTTATGTTCACCAGAAATGGGAACAATAGTTTTTCTTACAAAGTCAAGACTGTTATTATTGTATAAAAAACGTAAAATACCAGTGGCTAATCCTCATTATTTTTTATTGTTGGGTTTATTTAAATTAGTAAATTTAAAACAAACTCTAGCTGTTTGGATGGTATGATAATTTTTAGATAAAAAAGGCGCTGGTTTCGAAATAGCAATCAGTCGAACTAAACGTCTGAAAATACTTATAATAAATTTTTTTGCGAGATAGGCTTTTACTTGGCGACAATCATGCTTACAAAGCAACGATGGAGGTCTAGGTTGGAACGCGCTTACATAGAAGATGCCTATGCACTCGTTGCCTTGAAGGTACCTAAAGTTATACGTGGTGGGGAACCCGTGCGAAATATATTATCTAAATATATTGGTACAAAACCAGATTCATTGTTATTGTTTGTAAAATAATTTTTTTTTTATTTGAAAAGATTGAAGCCCCTACGCCACTACGCCAAAATGGTCGTCAAATCAAATTATAAAAATCATTGTCTTTTTTAGCAGTTACCATCACACGTTGTCACCTCCTTTGTTATGGGCTCTGCGACAGTGTTTGCAAGAAATATGCCGACGAACTCTTCCGATAGTCTGGAAAACTCACGCTGATGTCGTAGCGCATTTCCACAAGCGTCTGCAGCAAAATGGCTTCAAATTCCTGGTACCGAAGCCTGAAGATCGCTTGGTGACGGTCACCACAGTAGTGTTACCGAAGGGCTATGATTATTCAAAGTTCGTCAAGCATTTGAGAGAAAAGTGAGTTCCAACAATTGGGTATTTGATAACTAGTCAAATAAATTATTTTTTTGTGACTACTATATAGAGGACCTGCCAAAAGATCCACGTCTCCTGATAATTTTATGTTTGACAACCATTATAAATTATCGATTAAAGTAAAAAAGTGCGTCAACTTTTGATGACGTCACAATTCAGCATTTCATACAAAATCCTATACTAGGGGGCGTTTTGAAGTTTGAAAAAAGTTGCTGATTTGACTAGTTAGTTGTCAAATACCCAATTCTGTACAATCGTGCTGCAGTTTACAATTTAGTTACTGACAATGTGCGTTGTGTGGCAAAAAGTAAACATTTTTTTTCCATTTCAGTCACAATATTCTGATATTCGCCGGTCTTGGACCTACAGTAGGGAAATCTCTACGAATCGGTATAATGGGAGTGAACGCGACTACGGAAGTAGTAGACGCTGTAGCAGACGGAATGGCTGCCACTTTCAGAGCACTTACTTCCCTGTCTTCCCTGTAAAATGAGATAATAATATTAAATATAATTATTATAGGATATCTCAGTCTTGGCACCTAATAATAAGTATACAAAGCGTTTTTCTTACTTAAACACTTTTTAAACATCTGTTAATAAAGTACGTACTTAAATTTAAAGCATTTTACCATTGTATGAAGAATATTTTAAGAACAATGACAAAAACCTTCCAACTTTTCCCTCCAAATAAGCGTTAATCGCGGAGATTGCCTGCCGGTCGTGACCTACTTACATAATTCATCAAGAGGGTTTCCAGGGTTCGATCCTCAAACGCATCAACCTCCAAGTTTTCGAAGTTATAGGTATGCTTTTTAAGAAATAAACTAATATTGCTTCAATTACGATGAAGGAAATCATCTTCAGGAAACCTGCATGTCTGACAGTTTTCCATAATATTCTCAAAAGAGTGTAAACGGTTGACACAAAGCGAGATACAGGGAGCCACTGGATTCAGGCGGTGCGTCAGCGCAACCGCGGCGAGTGAGTCCCTACAAGAGACCCTAGTCCATCCGTGGACGTCTATAGCTTAACGACAACGACGACGAATAGGTATTAATACTATTGTGTATTTTTTTTTAACATTTCCTGCAAAGGAAATTATAATTAATATTTTAATTAGATATATTAATTTAGCCCTCGCAATCTTACTTATCTTACTAGTACGAGTATATTATACCTACTACAGTAACTACATAGTTTGATATTTTTCGATTTCGCCATCTCCAACCATCTGATAACAGAATGAATATGATACCATTTCAGAGCAGGAAAATCAAGGTCATCATTTTACCTATTATAAAGTTAAGGATACGTGGGTAAAGGAAATAAATAATCAGAATTCACAGGTAATTTAATGCATACCAAAATTGTATGACGTTGTACAGACATTTTGACCAGTTACACCAGTCAAAGCAATTTAATTTTACACAGGTATTGTTTGGACGCCGAAATGTTTAAGGTATAAATGTCTAATGTATATATCTATTGTAAAATTTTGAATTATAAAAAACAGTCGATCCCTTTGTATAGCGAGGGAGAATATAATGAGTGAGCTACTAAAATATATTTATCAAATAAAAACAATGCAACACAAGCAAGTGTATAGTACCCTTTATGGCTATTAGTTTTGTTATTCGCAAGCCATAGGTAATTATTGTCTACTGTTAGATTATGTACTAAAACCAAAATAAATCGTGTTCTTTATGAATCATATTCTAATTACGTCAAAACATAAAATAAAGATAGCCAATAACGTGAGTATAACAATATTATAATACATTCACAAATTTTGATGGACTAGATCCCACAACAAACGCAAAAATCCTTTACAAAAAAGTTTCCAATTTTTGGCAATGTTTCACAAAATAAACCCCGAATTTTGTGCCGTAAAAGCGAAATACTTAGATGTTTATATAAACATAATATAAAGTATATTATCAATATCAATCAAAGCAGACATATTATTTCTAGCTACATGGCATTTATATCCATCACCTCAACACATTTGGACTAGCTTCCTTAATTTACGTAACTATAAAACTGTTTACCTAAACAATTAAACAAAACCTAGACAAGATTACGTAAACTATATCTAAATAATTGCTTTTTAACGGTGTGTAACCATGCTAACGGTCTATAACAGCTCATTAAACGTAAAATATCATTAGGTATTATAGTATATAGAATTATATAAGTAGAACAACGTATATGAATAAGGTTTTTAGTATTTACAAAATCTGCTGTGGCCGATTCTCGCAACATTATATCGAACTTAAGTTACTTAAGTTTACTTACATATTAAAGTTAACACAGGCTTATTAAATACGGTAAGAACTACCGAATATGTAACATGTACAAATGTGGTATTACATAAAGATATACAAACTACAAGCAAATGCACAAATAGAGATGATTGAATCGACGGCAATATAGTTGTGATGGTTTCGACATGACAAGGTACGATAACTACGATACCGTGTAATATACATTAGAGTTGTAAATAAATATGCACATAGGAAAAATAAAGTTTAATAATTTATTATTTACATTAAGAAAATATGGCACATCTTTAACATCATCGACCGCGCTCACACTCCTGTCTCTCCGTGCGGTCGAGTCGGACGACCGACGCGCTCCGTCTGGTCCTGCCCACTACCTCTACCGAGCACTCCGTGCGCCTACAAGTACGAATTTCTGGACATAATACCAATTAAAATACCGGTGGGAATTGAATATTCAAACGCCGTATGCGACGAGGCGCCCCGCTCCGAGCCGTCGCTCGGCCGACCGCCGCACCACCGACTAAACTAGACACATTCGAATCGCAAGAGAACATAAAAATATATCAGTCTATAGAGCGAAGCGTTCACTCATTTAGCCTAGGAGCAGTCTGGGACATAGACGGGGGTTCCGGCGCAGTAATACTGTGTCGGGCGACAGCGGCCGGTGTGCGCGGGGCGCGAGGTCGCGGCGCGCGGCGCTCAGCTCGGCGCGTCTCGGCGCGGCGCGCGCTGGCGGCGGTGGCGCGTGCAGGCGCAGCACGCGTCGCCGCGCCGCCGCCGCGCGCACGCCGCCCGCCCACAGCGCTTGCGGATGCACGTCACCTCGCCGTCCTGCGGATCAATGCAGTTATTAGTGACAGAAAACATCGAAAAAATCATCATCGTAAAAAAAATATCATTAAAATATCTTTGTGTTAAAGCATGTTACGCATATTATTTGTACGCCACACTGTGGTAGGATACATGAAACTTTTTTAATTGTAACACCTTTTTGTACCTACTAAATTCATAAATAAAGAAATGAAATGAAATGAAAAAAAGGTGCATTTCAAACCGTCGTCGACCTAATTCAGAGCACGGGTCTCCTTTGAGATTTAGAAGGATTCAGTACATCTTGGTCCACTAGCCAAGATCAGATTGGCAGACCACACACATTGATTCCTCAAGATATTTTCCTCCGCCGCTGAAGCAAGTGATATTTAATTCCTTAAAACACACATGACTATCGAAGTTAGAGATGCTTGCCAGGAATTTGAGCCCCGGACCGTTCGAAAATGCCCAAGACTTAATCACTTTCGGGTACCACTAACCACCGTGTCTGAGTGCCTATCATAGTCTTCTCGCTAAGAGCCTGAGAGTACCTAAGGGGATACCTACCTATTACCTACATCTATTCAAACTAGCTCAACAGATTTAGGCTGGCTCTACAAATTTCCTGTATTTGTAGAGCCAGCCTAAATCTACCTGATGTAGAGAATTGGCACAGCTTACCTTGCACCTGCACGTGACGCATCTTTGTTCCCCGTGCGAATGTATCGACGGATGCACTTCCTTGCCATTGGGCAGAGGGCCGTCTGGGAACTTGCAGCCTCCTTCGGCGAGGATCTCTTCAGGCGTGCGCGGGGCTCCTTGGTCCTTTGGCGTTTCTTCTTCTGTCTTTTTTGCTTTCACCTAGAACGGTAATAGGAAATTTTAATTTTCTGGATGTTAGTGCGTATATCAGGAAAGCTCAAGGTAAGTGCAAGGTTAAATGGATTATACGCTAGCCTGGAACTTGGATGGGTCATGGCTATATCCTCAGTTCCTACCTATACAGTTCAATAAATTGCTTGGCATTTGTGAGCAGGGTAGTAAACAGCTGCGGTGTTAGCCTATCAAACCATCCTTCAGCATCCTCCTAAGTTTATTTTGGATTTGTAGAAACTATGGGAGCAACTAGATGTGAATCTTAAATATTGATGTGTTAGTAATTGAGAGTGGCCTAGATGTTACAACGCAATTGCGATTGTTAAGCAACGTTGATCCAAGTCGGTAACTGGGTGGATGACCGAATTTGGAGGTTCAAATATGGTCTTTGCGTTTCCTCCATGCCTCGGAGAGCACGTTAAGCCGTTGGTCCCGGTTATTATCACTAACATCTGATGATAATTGTTACAAAAACCTAAGAGTTTAATACTCTTAGTCGAGTCGTATGCGGAAGGACGTGAAAACCCCACCGCATTATTATACCAAGAAAACTCCTACCATTATATGATTGGAATAGCATGGAAAGGGGTCAATACCCTCAATAATGAGAAATTCAACACAGAGAGAGAGAGAGAGAGAGAGTAATTGCTTAGTGACGTGAAATCACCGTGGGTACCTCTGGGCAGACTCTGCAGCAAGCCTTCTTGTCAGGTCTGTACGCGTCCTTCTCTGCGCACCTCAGCGGCGGACACCGCACCCGCGGGCACCGCACCTGCCGCGTGCTGAACTCGCATGTGCATATCGCACACGTGTCGTACCCGCCCGGCACTAAGTACGGGTGCCAAGAAGAGCCCGGCGCGTGGTACTGCCCCGCAAGGTGGCAGCCGTGCGACTCGTTCCAGACTGCTGTCGATGAATCTGCAATTTAAATAAATAGTACTAGGTAGGTACTTATTTATAGAAAATCTCTGGTATTATCTGATTCTCTGGTCGCTATAGGGAAGCGAGAGAAAAATCCCTACCGTAGTGTATTTACGCGAGGACCTGGTGTCTTGAGACACAGGTTCATGCCTAGCTCAAGCACAAGTCCCAACACTATAACTGTTTAGTGTAAGAATAGCTATTGCAAATTTTGTGACTGGGAAAGTAAATAAATTGCTTGGTTTCAATACCAGCTGAAAACTTGCAGCAACGGTTCACGTAAAAGCTGTTAAGTTAGCTAATTGTTAAGTTAAAAGTGTAACTCAACAATTTAATTGTTATTTATCTTGGACCGCCTATTATTTTGTGAATTTCAAGTCACTTGTTCATATATAGCTTTATTAAATCCACGAACACGAGGTCTAGAAAGCGAAGGGATTAGAATAAAGGGAATACAGCACACCACCACCACCACCACCACTACAGCCCATTAACGTCCCACTGCTGGGCACAGGCCTCCACTCTCATAGGAGAGAAGGAATTAGAGCTTAGACCCACCACGTATGTATGTTTATTCATATATTATGTGTGTAGTATTTATGACTTTGATGTTTTATTTATTATATATATGTATATATAATATGTATATATGTATTATAATATGTATTATAATTTGTTTTTCTATATAAATATTTTTATTTATTTTGTTATTTCTGCACCATCTACCGCATTTGTAGCTATGTCCTTTTAAACCATTGGTTGCCTGGAAGAGATCGCTGTCTAGCGATAAGGCCGCCAAATTGTATACTTACTTTGTTATATAAGCTAAGTTTACTATTGTTTATTTTCCTTTGTGGTGTACAATAAAAGAATATTCATTCATTCATTCATTCATTCATTCATTTACGCTGCTCCAATGCGGGTTGACGGGCTTTGACGACTATTATCGTGTTAGTGATAATAACCAGGACCGACGGCTTAACGTGCTCTCCGAGGCACAGGGGTGACTCACCGCCAACTTCCTAACTCCAGGCTAGTACTGAGACTTTTAAGTCACAAAACACCGATACTTAATAACGGCCTGACTCAGGACTCGAACCCGGGACCTCGTCGGCCGCAGTTGAACATGCTAACCACAAGACCAACGAGGCAGTTTACAATTTAGAATACAGGACAAGATACCTATTATTGCACGATTACTTTTCAAAACAATCCTTTTGATTTTCGAAGATGCGGGGCCTGCATAAACGGATGCATAAAACTATAAAAGTTGTAATAATAGAAATAACTTACTGGTACAAATAGGGCAACATTGTCCGGGCGGTTGGACTGTGGGAACGGCGCACTCGACAGGTGGACATCGCACCGCGTCGCATCGCAGTATGCCGTGGACACATCCGCACATATGACAGGACTAAAATAATACATTCAATATTAAAGATTCATACATATTATGTAAACATACAAAAATACATACTGCAAAACTGGTTATGATGATTTCCATTAAACGCAAATGACCTAGATATGTAATATCTCCTAATAGTTACTACGCGATAAGTTTATGCTGAAAATCTTTTAGTTATCTTTGGTACCTTTGAATGAGCAATCGCGAAATTTTTATAGACTTCATTGACTAAACCTTGATTCTGAGTTTAGTGTTACCATTTTATGTATAATCTACCTAGTAGCTAGATTACATCTCAATTGGTAGATTGTTTTGTAACGTTTTTGTAATTGTAATTATTTCGTTTGATTAATGTTTGCAAATAACTTTTACTAAAGGTCGATCGACAATTGATGCGGGCGCCGTGCTGTTAAAACATATATTCGACGCGTGGGAGAAATCACAGAATGCTATTGGTATTTTCTGTGATTTGTCTAAGGCATTTGATTGCGTTGAGCACGAGACGCTTTTAGTTAAGTTGAGCTACTATGGAGTCAAAGACACTGCGCTTGGCCTCATTGCATCCTACCTCAGTAATCGCATTCAAACAGTATGTGTCAACGATGTGAAGTCATCCGGATCAGCCTCACTAATGGGTGTCCCTCAAGGCTCCATTTTGGGTCCCTTCATGTTCCTAGTGTACATCAATGATTTGCCATATTTTGTCCGTAACACTTGCGACATTGTACTATTTGCTGATGATACGTCCTTGATTTTTAAAGTCGATAGACATAAGGACAACTTTGACGACGTAAATACTGCAATTTCTCAAGTCACGAACTGGTTTACGGTTAACAATCTACTTTTAAACACAAAAAAAACTAAATGTGTCGAGTTCGCATTGCCGAATGCCAGATCCACAAGTGATATAAAACTAATGGTAAATAATGACATGTTGAAAATAGAAGATACTACTGTGTTCCTGGGGGTGACCTTGGACGCAAAGCTTCAATGGGGCACCCATATATCAACACTTGCTGGCAAGCTTAGTTCTGCTGCTTACGCTGTCAGAAAGATTCGACAGTTAACTGACATCGAAACTGCCAGGATCGTATATTTTGCTTATTTCCATAGCATTATGTCTTACGGAATCTTACTGTGGGGTAAAGCGGCAGATATTCAAAAAATTTTTGTACTACAAAAAAGGGCAATACGAGCAATTTATAATTTAAAACCGCGTGATTCACTTAGAGAGAAATTTAAAGAAATTGGTATTCTAACAGTAGCCTCGCAATATATTTACAGTAATATAATTTTTGTAAAACAGCACATCCATAATTATAAAAAAAAATGCGATCTGCACGATAGGCCAACTAGAGGCCGTAATAAGCTCGTGACTCCATCGCTCCGCCTCAAAAAAGTCAGAAGGTCATTCGTGGGAATGGGCATTATTTTCTATAACAAAGTTCCACAATCTATTTTGGACTTGCCAATAAATAAATTTAAGAAATCCATTAAAAGTATGCTCCTGAAAAAAGCTTATTATACTGTTGAAGATTATGTAAATGATAGAGGAGCATGGATTTGATCGCTCCAGCAATGCTGGGGACAGCGGTTACTTATTATAAATTAGTGTTTGAATATTAGTATTCAATTCGATGCTTTGATACGGGTAGACTGAGTATGTCACGCTCTCTTTAAACATTTCTGTGGTGGTGTCGTGTGGTGCGGGTTGTTACGTTCCCTCAAATATGGTCGAGCGAAGCAATGGCTGGATCATGCGTCATGCTCGTGAACGGGTGCCACCGGCGGGAATGGGGCTACTTTCTGTCTGCCCGTCTTTGACATGAATTGAATAAACAAATTTAAGAAATCCACTAAAAGTATGCTCCTGAAAAAAACTTATTATACTGTTGAAGATTATGGAAATGATAGAGGAGCATGGATTTGATCGCTCCAGCAATGCTAGGGACAGCGGTTACTTATGTACACATTGATATAGTAATTGTAAATGAATTATTTAAAAAAGAGCAACCACCGAGTTTCTTGCTGGTTCTTCTCGGTAGGAATGGCATTCCGAACCAGTGGTAGATTCACTTGACGATTCAAAAGTACTTGTAAAAGTTTATTTGAATAAAAAAGATTTGATTTGATTTGATTTGAAATATTCCTATTTTTTATAATTCCTATTTTTTAGTGTATTTTATATCATTTAAGTTTTATAATATTTCTAAGATATCTATTATATCTATTATATTATATTAGATAGATTTATTTTTATATTATCTCTAAGAGAATGGTACTTTTTCGCAATAATATTGATGTATGGAAGTTTGCCTTTGCTCTTTTATATTTCAGTCTACTCACTAACGACATTGGCAGTACTAAACGGTTAGCTATTGGGGCATACGTTCATAAGTAGGTATAAAAATTCCTCACCTCAGTAGACATCCATTGCGTGCCATCTTCATACAATTTTCCTGCGTAGTAACAGGATGCAGAGTTGGAAAGCGAATTGTCCGGTGGCGGCGAATTCATATGCGTTGGTACATAGTTAGCACCAACATCATTCGAGTATGAACCTGCTGGCAGACACGAAGCTGGCACGCTTATCTGAAAAGGTTGATTTGAACTGTAATTATTATACCTAAGTCGTTGAATCAATCCATAAAATCTAAGCGATGTTGCTAAACGCTGAGCTAATTTTTTTGTAGCCTACCCGCCATATTTTTAAGTTCGTCGCATGCTTATTTCCTTAGCTTTACTTAATTATTGATTTATGTATAACACGGTGCACACTGCACAGTAAAACCGACTGTAGTTTTTGTGCCACTGTTTCCTACACAATTTTATGTACATTTTATAAGATTAATAATAATGTACTGTACCTCGACCATCTGAACAGAAACAGTCAATAATGATTGACTGTTCCTGTCCAGGTGGTCGAGGGCTCGAACCTCGTGCAAGCATTTTTTCTTTTTTTTTCGGAGGTATGTGCGTTTTAAGCAA
This sequence comes from Erebia aethiops, assembly GCA_923060345.2. Taxonomy (NCBI): domain Eukaryota; kingdom Metazoa; phylum Arthropoda; class Insecta; order Lepidoptera; family Nymphalidae; genus Erebia; species Erebia aethiops. The sequence goes on along the minus strand of OV281083.1, from coordinate 7,596,971 downwards.
TTAAATAACATTTGTTTATGGTGAAGGTAATCATCCTGAGGAAACGTGCAGAGTTTTTCATAACGTTCTGACGGTGACCAAGTGAAGACGTATTATGTTACGGCCGGCTTTACAACGATCTGACGATGACCAGGTGAAGACAAATCAATTCACCGCCGGCTTTACATCCTCGTTTAATGATCCGCCGACCTTGGTATCTTTTATCTTTCAGAAACAAATGAGATTTTTTCGTGTTTAAAAAAACTCACCTCATTTTCATAACCTTAGTAGCCGCAAGAAAAAATAATATGGTGATATTAATACTTATTATTCACTAGATGATGGCCGCGACTTCGTTCACGTGGATTAAGGATTTTTAATACCCGCGTGAACTCTTTAATTTTCCGGGATAAAAAGTAGCCTTTGCCCTACCCCAAGATACTACCTATCCCTGTACCAAATTTCATCAAAATCAGTTGAAAACATGGGCTGTGACAGACAGACAGAGTGTTCCTGCTACATTATCGGAGTGCATTTGTTTATTTACATATTTTTATCACATCCTTGGGAATTTTGTTATACTGAAGAATCTTCCGAGATAAAAACTTTATAGTCTACTAGCTGATGCCCGCGACTTCGTACGCGTGGATTGAGGTTTTGTGGTTCCCGCGAGAACTCTTTAATTTTCCGGGATAAAAAGTAGCCTATGTGCTATTCCAGACTATAATCTATCTCTGTGCCAAATTTCATCCAGATCCGTTCAGCTGTTGGGGCGTGATTGAGTAACAAACATCCATACCGACATCCATTCATCCAAACTTTCGCATTTATAATATTAATAAGATGTTTTTCCTTCTTAATTTTTCACTCTTTAATATTTTTAAAGTAGGTAGTATAGTAAAATATACCTGATGCAACCGCGTGCGCAAGAATTCCGTGTCATTATCAGAGGAGCGAACGTTGAGGTAAGCAGAGCCTGCATTCAGCGCTGCCAACTCCGCTGAAGAAGGCTCCAGGACCGAACCCTCTAATCCAGCCAACACTCTCGGACCACTGCTGCTGAAGGGGTGACTTTCCAGCCAAGCAGACCAGGCACCCGAATATCCATTTACAACCACCTGTAAGACAAAAGTATACATGGTTTTTAAGGCTAACTGCAGCTGATATTGTTCCACGCCTATTTTGTTTCTTACGATTTCAAGTAAAACATATTTACGTGACATACCCAATACATGCAAAATCATACGGGAAGAAATGAAACCTTTACAATGTTAATGACAATGATGACCTTTTGCAGTTAGATTAACTACATAAGCTAAACTCCAGTTTTGGCAAAAATTATAGGTCCTGTAAAGTAAGTACAACCCGAATGCCTTTGGGGAAACTCGCCCTATGCGCGAAGATCCTCTTTAAATTGGGGCAAAAATTATTTTGCCTGTTTTCAGAAATGATACAATTGTTCAATTCAAATTTCACAAATGAGAGTTACTTGATAATGTTGACAAAGCGTCAATTTAAACTTATAAATATTGTACACTAGCTGATTCCCGCGACTTCTTTCGCGGGGAATAAGTATTTTAATTCCCTCTGGAACTCCTTAATTTTCCGGGATAAAAAGTAGCCTGTCACTCTCCAGGTCCTCAACTATACAACTATACCCGCAAAAATGCAAAAAATCACGTCGATCCGTTGCTCTATTGTAGCGTGATTGAAGAACAAATCATTCAGCTGCAAATATAAATTTAAAAAATCAGTTAGTAATTTGTAGTACCTCATAATTAATTCCACACAAAGAATCAACTGCTAGCCAGGCGAGACCAGCAACTGGGTTGATGGACGGTGGCATACGCGCATCTGTACGTCTCAGTAACGCTGGTCCTGCACTTGCTGCGTCTGGTAGGGATCTTGAATATAATCGACCCCTCAGCATAGGAGGACCTGGAATTAGATTAAACGAACATTACAGACACTCAAGCTATAAACTTTCACCAGTTATTAACATCTCATTACGTTGGCCATCTTATAATTGAGTATAGTCTATGTCTCACTTGATTAGATATCTACAGCCAACATCAATGGCTGAACAGGGTTTGCAGCCGTTAGATAGATAGGTACTTAATTGCTGACAGAAAATCCAATATAAGATTTTTAGCCCAAATTCAGGCTAAAATAATAAGCACATCTCATCCGAATTGCTAACAATGTGGTGAGAAAGTTTTGATTGGTAGATTTTATTTTGGCGTATAACAAAAGAACCTGACTACACCAAGGATTCACTCTTGGCTGCGCTGGCCCTTAGTTAGCTACGTAGGTATGCTGAGCTGAGGTGCAAATGCTTGTTTGCGCAGCTCTTACACAAACTGTCGAAGTCCGTTCCATAAACGCGCGAAAATATTAAGCTATTGCAACGCGCCTTGCGATCAACTTCAGACGCAACTGAATGGTAGGCGTGGGTACAATTACTGATTATAATGCGTCAAACTCACCTGTATCTGATCCAATATGAACAGCAAGCTGATCATCGTAAAGCGGAGGGAATATCCGTGCACTGGGCCTCGCAAGTACTCCCATTCTGGTATCCAGTATTTCCACTTGCGAATGACGCTTGCCTTGCTCTTCCACGAGAGTTATCTTAGGATCAGCTATACTCAAGTTTTCTATCTAAAAAAGATTTATACATAGTTTCTTCAGGTGCATCGGTAGGTACTACATCCGTCATATAGACTCCCAGAAAGCTGATATATAATAAAGCTAAATCTTGCTCTTAGTGTAACTACAAGGAAATTTATCTCTGAGTGGGGTTGGAAATTTAATTTAATTTAATTTATTTATTTAAATTTTGGAAATCGGAAAGTATTTTTGATAAGTGTATAATTTCTGTGTAAGCGTTGTTTCAATAGAAACCTATCGACTAAATAAATTTAGACTGATTTTGAAAATCCAAGGAACGTAGCAGGCAGGTTTAGCAAAAGACAAAAGGGCAAAGTAATCTTTTAACTAATACTACAGCCGTAGTACTACAGGCGGTACTATGCCGTGTAGAAACCGAAGGGGTATGGGTTTAATATAACTGCCATGCCCCTAATAGGTTAACCCGCTACCATCTTAGACTGCATCATCACTTACCATCAGGTGAGATCGCAGTCAAGGGCTAGCTTGTAGTAGATAAAAAAAAAAAATACTACAGCCAGCATCACTTTATTCTATAAATTGATTCATTCAACAAAACAGAAGGAAGTCATTTTTTTATGGTCCTATTTAAAATTCAGTAGAGACGTTATAGACAGAAACTTTATTATACTTAACGCAAACGAGTATCGATAGAAATTCTATACAATTGTGAATCACTGAAGGGCAATGAACTATGACAATTTTCAATGTCTCAGTAATTATAATATTACATCAAAATCATCTATTTAAAAGCATAATATTATGCTGGCTTATTTGGTTACTATCACAATAAAAATGGTTATTTATTATGCAAGGCTGTAAAGCTGTTATTTGGCGCGAGTGTCTCGTGCTTATGAAGCTCTGCTCTGGATCCTAAGGTTCAAAACGGAATCCAGAGCGTAGCGAGAGATTCAAAGAACACACCATGACCACACAATAGCTTTGCCAGTTGATGCTAATACCTAAATGCACTTACCTGTATATCATAGACAAGTGATCCATCTTTATCGATATAGAGCAAGGCAAGACCCTCAGGTGCAAGTGTTGCAGGCGGTCTTTCAGCCATTAAGGGTGCATGGAAGACCTCGCACGCTGCCCTTTGCCTGACGCTTCCAGAAATACGTCTCTCCAATGTTCCTAACGCTTCTACAGATAGAAGCAATCGTCCCCTTGACAATGAACGTAACTCAGCAGCGGACACCGGTGTTGAAACTTCTAGAACGTTCAACTCGTATCCAGGTTTGTTTATTTTCTGAATCTGTTGAACAAAAAGAAGGCTTTCAAATGCATCAAACAACATATTATAGAACACGATATAGAACTTACTTTGCAAAATAATAAAGATAACGATCAAATCTACCTGAATAGCTCATAAAATGTACACTGCCGTTATTTTTACGGCAACGTTACTATATTATTGTTTTGCAATAAAAGCATTAAGGTGTTTTTAATATAATATTATCATTTTCCTCAAAAACTACTTGAACGCATTTATTTGATAACGTTTTTTGATTAGGGTTGGTTGATAAATTGCTTGATACAGTAATTTTGTGTAAACTTTAGGCGAATACTTAATTATTATTCATCCAAAGTATAAGTACCTAGGTACAAAATAATATAATATTATTTATTACAATAGCATTTTTCAACTTACTTCATCAATAATTGTCTGATTTCTGTCGGGAAGTGTCAACAACACCCTAACAGATTGGTCTCTAGAAGCGGGCATGAAGACTCCATTGTAGATTATCGCCAGATGTAAGCTAGGGGCTGCTCCGGCTGCACCGGTTACCACAGCAGTGCCTCCCCACCAGCCTTCCTCTTGTCCTGGCATACGGTAATCATCACACGGACCTTTAGTGATCGCGGTAGGGGCACGTTCAGGTTCAAGAAGCGACGTAAACATTTCCGTAGAAAGCGCTGGATACCTGTGATTGGAATATATGCATATTATGTAAGTGAAATATTTAGACACCGTTGGCATTTAATGAAGAAAAAAAAGGAGCAATGTTTTAAGGGAGGGATATCATCAAGGTCATGGGCCCAAAAAAAATGCAAACGAACTTGAACGATACTAAAATTTGAAATAATAGTTTAAATTATTTAAAGACTAGGTAACCTTCGTGAAAGCAGAGCCGGTTTCTAACATTCAACTATTCATTCATTAACACATTCGCTGGTGACACACAATGATACACAGTGGAACAGAGTTTTTCGGAAAATTTGATTTTGCAATTGGATTTTGAATTGGAAAATCGATTAGTATAATACAATATGTGTTTTAGGACACACACAGATTTTGTGAGTCCTAAAACACATATTAGATATAAGTAAAAAAAATATGTGTACATATATTTAGGCGGCTGGTATACCTACACAGATTTTGTGATTACAAAGCACATGCATGCTTGAATATTTATGCGACAGTGTTTACGTAATTTATGGTAGGTACATATAATTCTTTAAAACACATGAAATCATTATAGAATCAATCAAGTAAATTTCCACGCCGGACGCCGCACCACGTCGCGTCGGCTCCATACATCACCTCACCTATTCTTACATCAAGCCAAGTCTGGTTTCCGTTATTAATCATACGGCTAATTTAACACGAACAATGAGGCCACTCGTTACATCCTTGGTACAATATTTCAAGGCCAATCTTTATTGCACAGTAACGAATGCGACTGGCATTGCACGTAGACCTAATGAATCTTTCGAATTATAAATTGAGTCTGGTCGTTAGTCTCACTTGAATGGTGATTTAAATTCAAAATAGCACTTCTTTCGTTGCAAGCAAAACTCATTCTGGATTTTGGGAGGTGTTACTTATTACCTATTGTGAATATGTTTGGAGATTATTAAACTGATGTTAATGTTAAAAGTTGGATTTTTTATTAAATCTTCCAATTTGCACTTTCCATACGTCTTTCTTTTAAAAATCACCTCTTAATTTTCTAAGTGTACCATGTGAATTTCACCGCCATTATTAAGGTATCAAGTATCCTCCTTTGCTAACAAGTAGGTAGTACATTACTGTTCTGCCTTCGTTTAGATATAATGAAAACATATTCTTATTACGCATATTTTTCGTATAATTTTAATTAAAAACCCGTTACCATCTGAACAGCATCTCACGTATAATATACACTTTAATCGAGAAGATTGGCAGTAGCGGTAAATAAAAGCAATTGACAGAGCGTGTATAGGTTACCTAAGACGCAAATGGGCTATATAGAAGTAATGCATACGATTGTAATGCATCGGAAACGTTAGTGCATATAAAGTTACATTACGCTTTATGAAAGTGCTCATATAAAGTATACTTTACGATTATTCTCTTGGTTGGTTACAGGCGCGCCTGACGCGCATAGATATTTAACGGGCCTTTACAACGCCTTTAAGCATGTACGGCCATTTGTTTGTAACACTCATCTTTGCAACGGCATCTATAAAATCTGTATCGTGTTTCTACAGTACTAGTAATTTGGCTAACTTAGTTGTAAATTTATGACAAAGTTACTAGATACTATATTTCATCTGTGCTTAAAATTATAGAGCTACATTAAGAAATATTTGGGAAATCGGGTATTATTAATATATTCTAGTATTAACCTTACACCTTATTATTAACCTCTAACAACTTACCTGTTTATTCTGCCACTAAGTGCACTATCCATTGAGTTGTTCCGTTCGTCACCCCAAATCAACGCCACATACAAAGAACCTTCTCTCAATAAACGCTTATACTCTCTGGGAACTCGACGCCAGACGCCACACAGCTGTAAACAAGGCAATTCATTGAGCAAACAAAAAGAGTGAGCTTGATTGAGATAAACAACAACAAACAAGTTGCAATCCAATCGTACCTTATCGGTCTTTTCCTCGTAAGTGGCGTGAATCCCCGGAGCTCTCTTTAGTGGATGTTCGAGAAGCATACGTCCACCTCTGTCTAGGAAGGCTAAGGAGCGTGGTTGGACGGTCATGGATGGGCCAAGTAAAACGGACCAGAACAAGTGACGGCGTCGAAAGGTGAAACGAGCTGTTGCGACGCCTGAAGCCACAGGCACCCCTGTCATATCATCCCTCCTTATGCATAAAGGTGATCGACCAGTTAGTAGAGCTCCGAAATCTGTGAATTTAAAAAATGCATAAGTACAGCTTTCATGTCCTGAAATAAAAAGTTATGGAATATATGGAATCCAAAATATCACATGACAGAAATTCAGGCTGGCTTAGTTAGGTAATCCTTGCATATGAACTATTATCACATATTGTACCTATAAAATCTACAATGCTCCAGTATACTTCACAAGATATTATTAATTATTTGATTCATTGAAAAAAGACAAAATATTTCCTTACGTCTCATACTAAGTTCTTCATCTTCATTAGTTGTAATCACAACGGTGGGGCTGTCTTCTTGTACGATATCTGGTGCTGCAACAATAAAGAGAAAAGATTTGAAATTCTGAAATCCATTCGTACAATGTCCGATTTGTATTCAATGACTTAAAGTATCCGAGTTGTAAATATCTGAAGATGTAGATGCGGTGGAAAACAGTGCAGTGCAGTGCTTACATGATTTCGCGATATTAGTTAGTCGTTAAATAACCGAGACTGATAAATTAAATGGTAAGTCGAATAAGTCGATCTATGCCTTGATAAATATGAAGGTGGAGACATTAGCAATTTCATATGTACATATAAAGGTATAATACCTATCAACACTTTCTCCCTACAATTCAATGGCTCATAAAAACATGTCACGCGATGAATTGATAGCAAGTAGTTGGCGGGTGGGGGGCCGTATCGCAAGACCTCCCTGATCCCTTCAATCGGGTTGATTGGATCAAGTGTTGTACGATACAATATCGGCGTCCAAATGGCGACGTTGATAGAATTGCCTTTCGTATTGCTTTTGTGATCAATAGGTACGAAAATGTATGATTACAAAAGTTATTTCTGTTTCAATTTTGCATTTTTGACGGCCTCCGTGGCGCAGTGTTGAGCGCTGTTGTTTTAACATGCGGAGGGCCCGGATTCGATTCCCGGCAGGGTCAATTTTGGAATTTATTATTTCTGACTATTACCTAGTCCCCTAGCATTCAAGTAGTGGAGTGTAGTGGATACAAAAAAAAATATTTTTATCAATGCATCGTATGAAATATTTTTTATCATATCACTACATAATTCCCGTATGAACTTTTCATATTCCAGGATGTAAACTTACCGAATTTCAAGAAAATTGTTTAAGTAGATTGGTAGTATAAAGGATGGACTGACAGACAGACACTTATTCACTTTTACGATTAGCGTGGATAATATTAATCCTCTAGATTATCGCTCATTTAGCTTGCTTGGACATGATGAAAATTAAAAATTTAATCACAATCCGAAAACACAAGAGTCAGTCTTTGATATTTAAATAGCAAAAAAGTATATAATTTACTTTTAATACGACAAGCAAATTGAAAAAAAATACCTCGGGATGTAGTTTGCCATAAAAATATGGATCGTAAACTGACAACGAGATCAAAAGATTTTGTTGACGATGTGTCTGGAGCAGCGTAGTGCGAATTTTCGCCTCAAAAACGAAAAAACTAATAAATTTTTCGGTTGATGGGCTTCAACATCTACCTTGCCTTTCAAATGACAAAGATTTGAGGGAAGAATTCCAAGTGCTCTGATAAAAGGCTATGTTAAATAAAGTTTTATAAAATACAAAGGTCTGTACCCAATGCTGGTACCTAATACCTCTCAATTATAGCTAAAACTTTGTATCAAAAGACAGAGATATTAAAGCAAAAATCTTAATTAGATTTATAATAATTTATTGATGGAATGGATGTTTAACAAACCAACATCGAAGTAAATGGGGTTAAATATCATTTTACGGTGTTCAATAAATTATCTTATCATAATCGCGTTCACTATACTAGTTACGTGTTAAACAAGCAATAATCAAGTAACCTTGGTAAACATTAAGATGAGTAGACTTGTTTACGCCTTGATATCCCATAGGTAGATTATGATCTAGTACAACTCGGCGCCAGCGTTCATAATTCAATCTGGGAATTCATTTAATGCTCGAGACAGTCCTAAATTTATTGGCCAGTGGCGCCAACATGGTGACGTGTAAGTCTACAGTACATGCAAATGCAAGAAATAGACGGATTGGAGAGCGGCAAACATTACAACTAGGATCGATCACTCTTATTAGTCCCATAGCTCTTTTTGGATCGTCTGATTTAGAATATCATTCCTTGGTGCCAATCCGATCTAACACAAAACTTTAAGCAAAAAAATCTTAATATTCTTGCATTACTTTAGGTATCGCCTGCTGAAGATGATTATTTTGTTTGTGTATGAAATTGCAGGGTAAAAGGGGAAAGGAAGTTTCAACTAGGAAATTCAAATCATTTAAGCTATGAACAAGCACACGAAGAAGGAAAACCACGCTGGAATGCTGATATTTATTCACCTGACTGCGCGTACTGAACCCTTTTAATCGCTCGCAGAAGCAGTATCACGGTAAACACATCGTGTTTATAGGAGAGCTTTGACTTTGAGGAAGTATCGATAGAAAATAGTGCAAAAAACCCAAATCATGTGAAAATAATAGATAGCATAACCCTGCACAACCTCTAGCTGTAGGTAAAAGATGAGACGAAGACGAAGTTAATTTGACAAGTTTAATTTAGCGCTCAATGAAATTTTGGTTAATATACTGAATTTGGTAATGTCCAGCAGTGGACGCAAACAGCTGATTGAATGCTTGTTTACTCTTGTAAAAGTTGTTCACTAGCAATATGATAAGGGTTGAACCGTGAAAAATAAAAAAAAAGTTAATCTTACATTATCGTAGGTAAGTACAACAATTCTGTCACACTACTAACTACTGTCGTTACACATTTCTCTTGTTGAATGCTTATTTGCCTACTTACTATTTGAGATGCCGGCGACGTCGGGCACCTTTGACTCTGCAGAGCAATCCGAGGCGCCACATAATGTTCGTGTATGTGTGCGATGAATATTTATACATATTATCTACACACATTAACACTTCTGATAGAGAAAATCTGCTCATGTCAAGGCGCCTTACCTAGCGGCTTTGCTCATTAACGTCATTTCAACGTAAATTTAAACTTTTGAAAGTATCCTTGAGTGCCATCCGAGACGTGAGACGACTAGGGCCGCGGGAAAATTTTGTTTACCTCTGGCGCAACAATCTCTGGCAACGAAAGGTACCTACCAGGTTAGTAATTTGAAACCTTCAAGTGCATACATTAATGGAATTTATCAGCGACGAAATAGCCGTACCAATACCACTAAGAGTAGGGATTACATCTTAGTTTGATACAATGCAAGAAGGAATGTGAGTTTTCCAACTGCCACTGATACCTTTCAAATTTTTGAGCGATCCATTTCAATACAGTGAGTTTATTATATTCATCAATAATATATAAAATGATATCATAACTATCTGTCATCGAAAAACCGTAAGTAAGTAACTCCGAATCAAGTCGCGGTGCAGTGAGGCCTCTCCGAACGCGACGCGGCGAGTTTTCCAATCGCGTGATGTAACCAGGCGCCGCTTTGACGACAACGTTCACGACCGATACCATGAATAGACTGCATATACACGACACTTACGACTATCAATAATTCATACAGGAACAGCGTAACAAAAACTGTAACATGATTTATCTAGTTCGCGGAAAGGTTCTCTATTTCAGCCAACAGCACAATCTCCAATCAATCGATTCCCAGCTCGTCTGGCGACTTCTCATCTGTCGACTTTTACGATACGTTCGCTATCTCCGAGTCCTATTTAGATTCTGTTTTGCATTAATTTTCACACGAACTGAGGATGTCGCGCCACCTAACGGTCGTCGTGAAATCATACAAGCAGAACACGCTCCTCGAAAAAATAAATGAACAATGTTTTCTGGCACCTGTTTAGACTACTTAAATAGCGAATTTGTCACCGATATGGCCTGACTTGTCGAACGCAAGGCAAAGAATGCACGTATAGGAGTCGAAGAAAAACCGATTCTGACCATAAAACCGAAGTCTATATACGTAGCAACCTGTTGTACTTCCTAAGTTGACTGCATATTCATAAACCTTTTAAGTGAGGATTAGGTTAAATGGCACGAATACTTGCAGAACAAGATTATTCTATTAAACATTGAATAAAGTTGTGGTCGTTAATGCTTGATAATATAATAAATTTACTTAGGTTACTTGGTATAGCACACAGCATAATTAAGATTAAAAGATAAATAGGAACTATTATTAATATTCATCTGAGTAAGTAATGTAATAATTTACTTTAAAATATTATTGATAACTCAAGTTGTTGTTGGTTTTATCATATATTTTGCATTTCATTACTAGGTACAACCTAATATTGATGCCTACTTTTACAAAGTATTATACAGTACAATATTACATAAAATATTGAGGTTTTTAGCATAAAATAATCATACTTATTATTAAGCACATATCTACTAACTGGATGATGCCCGCGACTTCGTCTGCGTGATTTTAGTTTTTATTCGCGCGGGAACTTCTTAATTGTCCGGGATAAAAGTTAGGAAAATGTCCTTCCCCGGGAGGAAGTCTATCACCTTACCAAATTTGATCAAAATCGGTTGAAAAGATGGGCCGTTAAAGCGTAGCAGACAGACACACTTTCGCATTTATAATATCCAGGATTATCATTGATTTAATTTGGCGTCAAATAAAAGCTAAAGCTCTACTTTTTTACTGATCAGTCTCATTTTCTTTTCTTTAGAGTCTATAAACCTACGCACGACTGCTTACTAGGAAAATAGTTTTTATTGGTAAAGATTTATGTTTCAAAAAGCAAGTCCAGGGTAATCTGTGATTAGTGATACTGATTACGCGAAGTGAATTCATCACGACGCGACGCCTTGACCTCCGTACGTTCCGCGTGAAACGATATTTTAGAGGCAGTACTATTCTGAACTAATGACTCCGTTATCTCATGACGCGGAGTTTTTAAAATACCGTGGCCGTATCTCATCTCGTCTTCGTGCCGGAAACGACCATGCCAAATTTTCATGACATAATTTTTTAAGAAAATCTGATTTTTTTAATACATAATCTCTTGTATGGGTGACTATTAGAGCATGAACTCTGATCTTAAAGGTTTTCCACTAAAAGGAAAGTAAACTTAAGATTAAAATTTTTATTGTATAAATAGTAAATATACTCTTTTCTTTTTTAATTTTTATGTTTTTTTTGTAATTCTACTCAGGGATTAGTTTCCGTGATCTTGGATTTTTTGCTAAAAACTTTGACGGTCTTTATTTCGTGAACAGAAGTATAAAGCAATATGATAATAATATTTCAATTTTCAAAAGAGCAACCACCGAGTTTCTTGCTTGCTTTAGGATTTAGTAGTATTGACGACTTCCGTGGCGCAGTGTGTATCGTTGTTGCCTTGACGTGCCCCCGTGCCCCTTGGCGTCCCGGGTTCGATCCCCGGCAGAGTCAACTTAGGAATTTATAGTTTCTGCATTTTCCCTGGTCTGGCCAGGCTTCGGCCGTGGCTAGTTACCACCCTACCGGCAAAGACGTGCCGCCAAGCGATTTAGCGTTCCGGTACGATGCCGTGTAGAAACCGAAGGGATATGGGTTTAAATAACTGCCATGCCCCTAACAGGTTAGCCCGCTACCATCTTAGACTGCATCATCACTTACCATCAGGTGAGATCGCAGTCAAGGGCCAGCTTGTAGTGGAAAAAAAAAACACTTGGCAATTCAAAAGCACTTACAAAGTTTGACTTTGAGTACGGAACTCTAAAAAAGCGGAATTCAACTCCACTGCTTCTGGGCGAGCAATAGGTTGCTGGAAAGCCTATTTATTTATATACCATGCTATTTAGATACAATATATTTATACTTGCTTACGTAAAACAATCAATTAAGCTTCATCAATGCGTACACTCGACCCAATTAACTGTTAACCTACATGCGGTTCAAATAAACTCAAGATAACATTGATATTGTTGTTTTATTATATTTAAGACGACGCTCCTAAAACACTAAATGATTAAAGATCGATTGTGTAATTTGCAATATTTTTTGTTTTAAAATCATAGGTTCTTACTACTTAGGTATCTAAGTATTTTTTATCTGAGAACATGAGTTCACACATGCTTAAATTTCGAAATAAGAATAAACAGCCTTTACAAATTTTATTTTATTGTTTTATTTTACTGACTTAGTATTTTTTGAAAAATACTCAGCCGTTCGGATACTAATAAACTGAATACTCTTACAAAGTAATGAAAAACTCAAACAGGCATTATTTTTGAAAGAAAACACTCGAAATAAGTAAAGTCTGTAAATTATACAAGGCACTTGACACAGGACTGAACAAACCTATATAAATTATTTTAAATTTGACATGATATAATAATTATGTATCCGAGTCCTGCGTACGAGGTTTGGAAAAATGTTTTTTGCTGGCAAAAATTTGAGGCCCCTTAATACAATTTATTTGTCACTTAATAGTCTTATATTTACCTACATTTTTTAAATGCCCTCATCGTCTTAAATTAAAAAATGTCGTTTGTCTGTCTGTTTGTTACCTAGATGCGTTCGCGCATCGTTCATTCATCGTAGTCGACACTGAAAGTATCGTGTGTATGTAGGTGAGTAATGAGTATTGCCTCAATACTTATACAATCGTACCTTATCGATATGTTTTCTTATAACACATTAAGAACCATAATGTTACACTCAAGCATGCCAATTGCCAATCATAACATTCTTATAAAGATAGTTCAAAATCCATACCTATTCGAAGTACAGAACAAATAGAATACCTACAGACGAAACAATAGAAATAATACATTCGCTTTACAAACAAAGACCGGTATAGACAAAGTGCCTATCATGTCCGTATTTAAACGGCTGTTACCAAATCTTGACGCAAGGTAAAGAAATAGCTAGTATCCAGGGACAGGATCTTTAGAAACGTAAGTAAGTAGCAGAATAAGCACTTTTACTATAGCCTTGCAAGCTTTTGCCTGAATCTTCGCCCAAGTAGGTTATCCCGTGGACCCCTTTTCCGGGATATGAATTTAAAAATATGAGTTTATTTCAAGCAAAAAGGTTCAGTAGGTAAGTAGCACATAATTTGTTCTAAATACTTTGTATAGGGCCCAATTGTGAATAAAGATCATCTCGAGAGTTCAGGGTCCATACAAACAGAAAATTCTATCAAAATCGGTCCAGCCGTTCTGAAGTGATGCGAGAACATATACATTTCGGTAATTGATTTTAATTTACCTATATAAGATTACAAGCTGATGCCCGCGAATTTGTCTGCCGTGGAATATTTTCTTTTATTTCCACAGGAACTCCTTAATTTTCCGGGATAAAATGAAGCCTTTGTCACTCTCCAGGTCCTCAACTATACCCATCCCAAAAAAATACGTCGATCCGTTGCTCCGTTGCGGCGTGAAGGAAGGACAAATCAACAAACTAATAAACCAACAAACATACACACTTTCGCATTTATAATATTAGTATTATAGTATTATTGGTATGGATTGGAGAGGAATGACCCTAGTTAATTGTGAATTGAGGCGATCGCTGAATGGTTGAGCGGCGCGTTCGCGATCGGTTCCGCGCTAATTTATAGGTTACATTCACATTGATCGTTGCAAAGAATGTTTATAGCACAAGGTGCGGTCTTATTGTTGTCGCGACGCGGAGGCTCGCCTTAAAAGTCAAAACGATGATGTGTTGCCAACATTGTTTTATATACAGCAAGTTTCAAAAAGAAAGCACTAAGCACTTTCACTATAAATAACTCATTTGATAAAAGTCTGCAAATGCTTCAGGGATATCAAAAATATTTTACAACGAAGTAGACGAATCCCGCCGCTTTTTCGTCCATGTGAATTTAGGTTAATTCAAATCCCGTGCGAACTCTTTGATTTTCCTTCTAGCCCAGGGATGTAAAATTTGTTCTATACGTAAAGGGCTGTGAAAAGATACGGACACAAAAACACACTGTCACATTTTTAAAATATTAGATGGATAATAGGTACATACCTGGTAGGTACTTAGATGACTTACGAGTTTTGAGTTTGACTAAGGTAAATTAGTTTTATAATGCCGGGCGGCGGACCCCACATACACACTCCCGCATTTCTGCCGCGCTATGTGTATGCAACGAGAGTTGGCTCCGATTCAATGTCCATACTCCGTTTCCATAAAATATAATTTCATCTCGACATTCTCTTGATGTTCTGATGTTAATGTTTCCGCGCGATCTATATTCATGCTTACCGCGAATTGCATGAGTTCACGTAATGTTACGTGAAAAATAGGTCGCTTTTTGCATAAGAAAAATATTTTAAAAAATTGGCATCCGCCCACCCGAGTGCATGCCAAGTTTGCACAACGCCAAAACTGCGAATTTCACCGCTAACTAAAATGGGTGGATGTAAAATACTTAGGTAATATCGTACAATCGTGAATCGCTGCATTAACACCGCGTTTTCCATGTAGGGCTGCGTGGAACGAGGCATTGTACCGCCAGCGGTATTTCTGCGGCGGCCTATGCGCAACCGTTTACGGAGTAGCACTTAACCAAAAAAGTAGAACAACAAACCACGTCCGCGCTGTTTACAAGACGGGCAACACTTCGGCGGCATTGTCCCGCAGTGAAACGCAAGCGATTTGCATTTAACGCCTACATGCTCGAAACAACCCTTCTGCGTCCGCGTCATGTTGGCGCCCAGAGCTCATGAATTTCTCTTTTATACCTATTACCTACCCACTCAGTGAGAATTATTTGCATGTAATATAATGTAATGATGTACCTATTTTGATATAGGGAACTCATCGAAATTCACAAGGCTTTCGTTTTCGAGGGCAGCTGTATATTGTGGTCAAAATTACTGACCGTTAAGCGTAGGCATTGTCTATAGCTTGGTGGCTTTGACTGGAGTTAATTCGTTGGCTTGGTTGCTTTTAATCCTGGTCGTGGACAAGCGATATTAACGAGCTCAGAGGATTGCGAGTGCCTAAACGAAAAGGTAATAGATATCAAACAAAATATAGAGTCTTCAGGTTATCTATTCACATTGTAACAATATAATCATTATGCAACTTAAATCACGTGTATCGTAGTCACGTGCAAGGTTGCAAGGTTATCATCAAAGTAAATATTTTGCTAAGTGGGTTTGAAATGAAATGAAATGAAAATGATTTATTTTGCTAAATGTGAGTTCAAATACATAGTAAGCTGGAAATTGGATAGATAAGTCTGTCACATTTTGCCAAATAATTGGCGTGCAAAATTGGCAGTAGGCACAAACACACCTGCTGCACAAAATACATAGATTATAATATTAAGTTAGAAAGTTAAATACATTATTAGATTTGCATATATAAAATTACAAAATTAAAATAGATTGTTAGATTAATTCCTATCCATACTAATATTATAAATGCGAAAGTCAGTTTGTTTGTTGGTTTGTTGGTTTGTTGGTTTGTTGGTTTGTTGGTTTGTTGGTTTGTCCTTCAATCACGCTTCAACGGCGCAACGGATCGACGTGATTTTTTGCATGGGTATATTTGAGGACCTGGAGAGTGACATAGGCTACTTTTTATCCCGGAAAAACAAACAGTTCCTGTGGAATAGGATGCTCTTTTTCTCGCATTTTTCTTCAATTAGGCGGCAACGGCACACCGGATAGAAGTGATTTTTTACATGGGTATAATTGAAGAACTGGAGAGTGACATAGGCTACTTTTTATCCCGGAAAAACAAACAGTTCCTGTGGAATAGGATGCTCTTTTTCTCGCATTTTTCTTCAATTAGGCGGCAACGGCACACCGGATAGAAGTGATTTTTTACATGGGTATAATTGAGGAAGTGGAGTGACATAGGCTACTTTTTATCCCGGAAAAACTAACAGCTCCTGTGGGATAGTATGCTCTTATTCTCGCATTTGTTCATCAATTAGGCGGCAACGGCACACCGGATCGACGTGATTTTTTACATGGGTATAATTGAGGAACTCGAGAGTGAAACTGGCTACTTTTTATCCCGGAAAAACTAACAGCTCCTGTGGGATAGTATGCTCTTTTTCTCGCATTTGTTCATCAATTAGGCGGCAACGGCACACCGGATCGACGTGATTTTTTACATGGGTATAATTGAGGAACTGGAGACTGACATCCATACTTATATTATAAATGCGAAAGTCAGTTTGTTTGTTGGTTTGTTGGTTTGTTGGTTTGTCCTTCAATCACGCTTCAAGGGCGCAACGGATCGACGTGATTTTTTGCATGGGTATATTTGAGGACTTGGAGAGTGACATAGGCTACTTTTTATCCCGGAAAAACAAATAGTTCCTGTGGGATAGGATGCTCTTTTTCTCACATTTTTCTTCAATTAGGCGGCAACGGCACACCGGATCGACGTGATGTTTTGCATGGGTATAATTGAGGAAGTGGAGAGTGACATAGGCTACTTTTTATCCCGGAAAAACAAATAGTTCCTGTGGGATAGGATGCTCTTTTTCTCACATTTTTCTTCAATTAGGCGGCAACGGCACACCGGATCGACGTGATGTTTTGCATGGGTATAATTGAGGAAGTGGAGAGTGACATAGGCTACTTTTTATCCTGGAAAAACAAATAGTTCCTGTGGGATAGGATGCTCTTTTTCTCACATTTTTCTTCAATTAGGCGGCAACGGCACACCGGATCGACGTGATGTTTTGCATGGGTATAATTGAGAAACTGGAGAGTGACATAGGCCACTTTTTATCCTGGAAAAACTTACAGCTCCTGTGGGATAGCACGCTCTTTTTCTCTCATTTTTCTTCAATTAGGCGGCAACGGCACACCGGATCGACGTGATTATTTACATGGGTATGATTGAGGAACTGTAGAGTGACATCGGCTACTTTTTATCCCGGAAAAACTAACAGCTCCTGTGGGATAGTATGCTGTCTTTCTCGCATTTGTTCTTCAATTAGGCGGCAACGGCGCAACGGATCGACGTCATTTTTTGCATGGGTATATTTGAAGACCTGGAAAGTGACATAGGCCACTTTTTATCCCGGAAAAACAAACAGTTATCCATATCCATACTAATATTATAAATGCGAAAGTCAGTTTGTTTGTTGGTTTGTTGGTTTGTTGGTTTGTTGGTTTGTTGGTTTGTTGGTTTGTCCTTCAATCACGCTTCAACGGCGCAACGGATCGACGTGATTTTTTGCATGGGTATATTTGAGGACCTGGAGAGTGACATAGGCTACTTTTTATCCCGGAAAAACAAACAGTTCCTGTGGAATAGGATGCTCTTTTTCTCGCATTTTTCTTCAATTAGGCGGCAACGGCACACCGGATAGAAGTGATTTTTTACATGGGTATAATTGAAGAACTGGAGAGTGACATAGGCTACTTTTTATCCCGGAAAAACAAACAGTTCCTGTGGAATAGGATGCTCTTTTTCTCGCATTTTTCTTCAATTAGGCGGCAACGGCACACCGGATAGAAGTGATTTTTTACATGGGTATAATTGAGGAAGTGGAGTGACATAGGCTACTTTTTATCCCGGAAAAACTAACAGCTCCTGTGGGATAGTATGCTCTTATTCTCGCATTTGTTCATCAATTAGGCGGCAACGGCACACCGGATCGACGTGATTTTTTACATGGGTATAATTGAGGAACTCGAGAGTGAAACTGGCTACTTTTTATCCCGGAAAAACTAACAGCTCCTGTGGGATAGTATGCTCTTTTTCTCGCATTTGTTCATCAATTAGGCGCCAACGGCACACCGGATCGACGTGATTTTTTACATGGGTATAATTGAGGAACTGGAGACTGACATCCATACTTATATTATAAATGCGAAAGTCAGTTTGTTTGTTGGTTTGTTGGTTTGTTGGTTTGTCCTTCAATCACGCTTCAAGGGCGCAACGGATCGACGTGATTTTTTGCATGGGTATATTTGAGGACTTGGAGAGTGACATAGGCTACTTTTTATCCCGGAAAAACAAATAGTTCCTGTGGGATAGGATGCTCTTTTTCTCACATTTTTCTTCAATTAGGCGGCAACGGCACACCGGATCGACGTGATGTTTTGCATGGGTATAATTGAGGAAGTGGAGAGTGACATAGGCTACTTTTTATCCCGGAAAAACAAATAGTTCCTGTGGGATAGGATGCTCTTTTTCTCACATTTTTCTTCAATTAGGCGGCAACGGCACACCGGATCGACGTGATGTTTTGCATGGGTATAATTGAGGAAGTGGAGAGTGACATAGGCTACTTTTTATCCTGGAAAAACAAATAGTTCCTGTGGGATAGGATGCTCTTTTTCTCACATTTTTCTTCAATTAGGCGGCAACGGCACACCGGATCGACGTGATGTTTTGCATGGGTATAATTGAGAAACTGGAGAGTGACATAGGCCACTTTTTATCCTGGAAAAACTTACAGCTCCTGTGGGATAGCACGCTCTTTTTCTCTCATTTTTCTTCAATTAGGCGGCAACGGCACACCGGATCGACGTGATTATTTACATGGGTATGATTGAGGAACTGTAGAGTGACATCGGCTACTTTTTATCCCGGAAAAACTAACAGCTCCTGTGGGATAGTATGCTGTCTTTCTCGCATTTGTTCTTCAATTAGGCGGCAACGGCGCAACGGATCGACGTCATTTTTTGCATGGGTATATTTGAAGACCTGGAAAGTGACATAGGCCACTTTTTATCCCGGAAAAACAAACAGTTATATACGTATATCTTAGGTACCTTCAAGGCAAGAGTGAATAGGCATCTTCTAGGCAAGCGCGTTCCAACCTAGACCTCATCATTGCTTTGCACTAAGCATGATTGTCGTCAAGCGCAAGCCTATCTCACAATAAAAAAATAAAAAAAAAGTTCCTGTGGGATAGTATGCTATTTTTCTCACGTTTGTTCTTCAATAAGGCGGCAATAGCGCAACGGATCGACGTGATTTTCGCATGGGTATATTTGAGGACCTGGAGAGTGACATAGGCTACTATTTACTTCGGGAAAACAAACAGTTTCCCGGAGACTTTCACACAGTCTGATAGTAGGTATAGTCTAGATCTTGGAAAGTAACATAGGCTACTTTATGTCCCGGAAAATCTAATAGATCCCACAGGATAGCATGTTGTTTACAGTAGCGTGTTAAAATAATGCTCTGCCCTGTGTCCATAACTGTCCACTGACTAAATATACTCCTCCCTTCTCCTTTGCGGCGTAATGTAATTGTTCCAGTAGTGTCTCTTGCATACTTAATTTAAATACAGTTTTCTAACAAAAACTCATTTATTGGACCCTTGAGCCACGCGAGCGATGCCGCGGGTAATAGCTATCGTGAATATTTTTTCGAATATTTTTCATTTTTCGTGCATGAAAAACCTAGCAAGACGTATTTCATCGAAAGGCAAGACCTTTCGATGAAATACGTCGATACTGAACGTCTCAGTATTCTTCTCCGTGGCATCCTCTTGCATTCTTAATTTAAATACAGTTTTCTAACAAAAACTCATTTATTGTTCCCTTGAGCCACGCGAGCGAAGCCGCGGGTAATAGCTAGTGTAAAATAAAAATAAAAAAATTGATTTAATAGGTTCTTGTGTTATAGGTTTAGTATAGTTATACTTAGTTTTGTTAACAGTTCATACCCATTGATACTAATATTATTAATCCTTGGTTATACGTTATTCGAATTTGGTCAAATCGGTACTTTCCATCCAGCACAGCGAAGTTTCCATGGGATTTTTAAAAATCGCAAGTCCACGCGGACGATGTCACGGATATCATTAAGCTTACTAAAATTAGACAAGATATCGATACACGTGTATTATCCCAGGATAAAACTAATGAGCAAATCGAACAATAGTGTCATTCGTACAGTTCGAGGTTGTTGACCTTTGAAGTTCGTAGGTATTTAATTAACAACGGATTCGCTTTATCTTTTATCCAAATAAAAACAATGATGGATTCTTATTTATCAATGACAGCTACTGTTTCGTGGTTTACGTAATTTACTTCCTACTATCTACATCAAAAAAAAGTAACTAGGTATGTACGAAATCGATATTTAAGAGTTTTCTTTATATATACTCGTATAATATGTACTAATATTTTACCAAGTATGTAGGTATGTAATTAATGTAGGAGCAGGGTATTTCTTTTGTAGTTAATTTTTGATTTTGTGGAATAGGGATGATGCCTATATCAAAAATAAATTATTACTAACTGATTATTAAATAGAGGGTCTGCCAAAAGACCTAAAATTCACATCCTCGGTTAGTTTTAAGTTTGATAACCTTTTTAAAATAGAGATTGAACAAAAAAGTTTGTTGAAATTTGATGGCGTCACAACTGTGAATTTCTTATAACTTCCATTAAAAAGTTGCTGATTTGATTGAGTTGTCCCTATTGTACCTAATTTCATACAAATCCGTTGAACAGATGGGTCTTGAAAACGTAGCTTTGCGGAAGTCCATGACCACGATTGTAAAGTTCACTGTCGAGTCAACATCTCCTGAAGATGCTCCGGTGTCGAAGTGAGAATAATTTGGAAAATTTAAGTGGTGTGTGCCGGTGCGAATTGCTGGCTTACTGAGCGGTGAATATTGCAAGCTGCAAGTGCAAGATACACACTGTACCACATAGATTTGTCTACTGTGGCGGATTATAGAAAATTAAATATCTAGTTCCTTCATTATAACAATCTAACAATGTGAGGACTTCGTAAGCAAACACTTAAAATCTATATTTCCTATGCTCTTACCGGGACCACTTGCAAATGAGGCAGCCTTTATTTATAAACAAAGTCCCTAAACAATTACTCATTAACTTATCTCAAGTGCAACGTGCCAAGAACAGAAACAAATATTCATAGTTAATCTGCAACGTGGCTGCAACACATGAAATCTTGTTTACCTACTGTTTTAGTTGAGAAAATGGTTAGCAAACATTGACTTGTTGTTTGAATAGGTACCGCACTAGAGAGCTGACCAGATGTTTAGGGTACAGATTTAAATGGAAAATCTGTGAAAACGCAACGTATTTTCCAGATTTCTTGTACCACGCGAAAAAATATCAATAGTTACCTAGACCTATGTCGGCGGTGGTAGATACCTACTTGATCAAAATGTATAATATATGATTACTAAGAAACTTGGACGTATCCAATACATCGTCCAAACTAAGAAAGCTAGTCTAGGTCACCTGAGTGATTGACCCATGAACATTTGTAGAGGATCCTAGGGAAAATTTAACAATGCCATATTATATATAATAGTAGCCTGGTTTTTTCGTGAACGAGGAAAAAAATTTTTTTTTAATTTAATTTTTTTAGTAATCACCACGTTCGTAAACCGTTCCTAATAACAATAACTAATTATTTAGACCTTTCGTCGATTCCAAAACATAGAAATAAAATTCGCCTGAAATCCAAATGCATTACAAATGATATGAGAATCAGTTGCCTCAGATACAATATTTGAAATGGTGTGAACGAGGGCTATTGGCGAGCGACATATCAAATTACGTACACTGCACCTCAAAGGTCGACGTCCAACATAATCTAGTACGAAAATTTAACGTCTACATCTATAAAACTAGAGTTTAAATTCATCTGAACGGTATTACGATTTGCTACGTTTGTCTGTCGGATGGCGTGATCGAACAGCGAGGACGCGCCGACAGATCAAAGGCGATTCGTTCTGAATACACAAGTCAACTTTGTGTCTGTATAATATCTAGAATTACCAATGCGTTTGTGAATTCGAGCATCGTTTAATATGAACCTATGCTAATGCAAATACCTTAAGGAAAAAGTAACATACAACAGGTAAGTAACTAGTTATCTACAGCATAGCCGTAGTTCTAAAGAGTAAGAAAAGAAAGAGTAGAGGATTTAGGAAAATCCTTATTGGTCCGCTTATTGTTAAGAAAGAAGTTATTCAAAACTATTTAAGCATTTTAATCATTAATTAAATGTTTGAATATAATAATTAAATAATAGATCATAACTGAAATTCATCTCAGTGAGAACCAAAATGACGGTGCAGATGATTCAGTGAAGATGAATAAAGCCGAAAAGAAATGAAATAGCCTGCCAACTCGCATTGGAGTAGCGTGGTGGGTCCAAGCTCTAATTCCCTCTCTCCTATGAGAGTAGAGGTCTGTGCCCAGCGGTGAGACGTTAATAGGCTGTAATGGAATAAAGCCGAAGACATATAATATTTGTTTGTGGTGTGTCTAACTTGTAAGTTGTGACGTAACAGAAAATTGGTCGAGAGACTAGAGAATTTTTTCTTATCTTAAATTATATCAACTGCATTTAACCGCATCCCAACTGCAGTTTTGTAGATAGTTTGTCTGTTAGGCCGGGATATGTTGAATTGGAATCTGCCACACGCAATAATGTGTCTGCAGCTTTATCGATCATGGGATGCTTTTCCTTTTTGTGTGCAGCCACACAAAGCAAACGATGTCGCTCTGTCTATGTTTATCTCAATTTAGTATACAAATATAGACTGATGGAGTAAAACCAATGAATGCTGTTAAGTTTTTAATCATTCGAAACCTAAATAAATAAGTACCTAACCACCTTTAAGTAAGTAGGCTCTAAATTAATGGTTGATACTTCTGAGATAATTAAGCTCCAATTTTACAGGATATAATATGATATCAAAACCCTTTTTTCTGTATGAATCACTATTAATTCTTTTCTGTATTACTGAAATTAATTTATCTCAAACTACGTGTAAAATCTAGAGAATTTGTGTCCACCCGGAATACCTACTACTCACTTACAGTTGAACTTAAAGTGTTGTTTCAAGTTGTAGGTACATAGATTTAATAATTTAACATTATTCCCAGATAAGGATTTACATGAAACAAAACATTCTTCTGATATTGATAAAGGGTAAGGACGTACGTTAAAGCCTAAAGCCTAAAAAACAACACTTTACAGCGCTTAACGCAGGTAGGACTGGTTTACCGTTTACGTAGTATTGTATAAAAAATATAAAACATTATATTGTATTATATACATTTTTAACCGACTTCCAAAAAAGGAGGAGGTTCTCAATTCGCCGCGTATTTTTTTTTAATGTAGGTATGTCGAATGTCGGTGCCTCCGTGGTTTCTGAACCGATTTGAAAAATTATCTTTTCAGTGGTTAGAGGAAGCTCCCGAGGTGGTCCCATAAAAAAATCTGACACCAAATCCTCAATCCTGATGCTGTAGGTGTACCGAACTACATGAAATCCTCAAAACTAGGGAGATATGAAATGTTGATGGTGAATTCATATAGTAGGTAGGTATCGAGTCACGTATATACGATTCAACTCTGAGTCCCAACTCCTGAACCCTGATGCTGCAGGGTAAAGAAATCCTTAAATATAGCGATTTAGGATTTTTTTGTGGTAAAGTCATATTATAGTGTCAAGCAACGACTTCATACTTAAACTCAAATCCCAACTCCTCAACTCTGATGCTGCAGGGTACTGCATTCTTAAGCTGTGGGGATTTAGAGTACACTACAAAGTTAAAAATAAAAATTCTTAATTTAATTCAATTAGAATTTTGGAATTGACCTATATAAAAAATTCTTTCCAAAAAACCGACTTCCAAAGCCACGTAAAGTAAAAAATAATTTTGATTTCTACACACTATGTTGAAGTCGGGCGAGTATACAAAGATAGGCAAAGTTGACGTGTCAGGCTCGCCCGACTTCAACATATCTTATTCGACTCATAATCAAAATTATTTTTTACTTTACGTGGCTTTGGAAGTCGATTTTTTGGAAAGAATTTTTTAAATAGGTCAATTCCAAAATTCTAATTGAATTAAAATACCTATTTGTTCAGATATCTACTATTAAAACCAATCGTTGATGTCATCCAATCGATGCATTACTTGTTATTACGTCACTATCCGCCGCTTAATTAATTTTATGGATTTTATATTAACTTCTTAAGTATTGTATTTTTAAGAATATGATGACTCTCATAAATAATAACTCAAACTCAAACTCAAACTTAAAGAACGTTTATTCAATTTAGGTAGGTATACTACACTTATTGACGTTCGGTTATTTGTAACATATACGATTAACAATATAATGGTGATAACGACAATACGACATCTTAAACTAAAGCTACGAGGGTTCCAAACGCGCCCTGGTCTGAGAAGAGCCCACAACAAACTCAGCCGGGTTTTTTTTTTTTTTCATTATCACCATTTCACAATCATCTTAACTAAGGAACTATCAGGGCCATTAGAGAAAATCATTGCCAAGCTTCCTTGTCATTTAAATAATCCTTTACATGGTAATAAGATTTTTTAATGAGTTTACGTTTTACATTAACTTTGAACTTATTCAGAGACATCTTCAACATGTCTTCTGGGAGCTTATTGTAGAAGCGGACACTGTTTCCAACAAATGAATTGCTAATTTTACTAAGCCTAGAAGCAGGCATTACAAGCTTATTTTTATTTCTAGTATTGAAATTATGACAATCACTTTTCTTCTTGAATTTATCAATGTGTTTATGCATGTATACTAAATTTTCAAATATATATTGATTGTGCACTGTCATAATATTAATTTCTTTAAATTTATCTCTTAGTGACTCTCTTGGTCCCATATTATATATGGCTCGAACAGCCCTCTTCTGCAGCACAAAAACAGAATTAATATCAGCAGCATTACCCCATAATAATATACCATATGACGTAATGCTGTGAAAGTAACCAAAATAAACTAATCTCGCCGTTTCTATATCTGTCAACTGGCGAATCTTTTTAACCGCGTATGCAGCAGAACTAAGCCTGTTCGATAAGTCATTTATGTGATGGCCCCATTGGAGTTTAGCATCTAACGTTATTCCGAGAAAAACAGCGGTATCCACTAAATCTAATTCCTCATAATCAAGTTGTACAGTGGTTTTTACCTGTTTGACATTAGGTAATGTAAATTTGATACACTTTGTCTTTTTTCCATTGAGGAGTAGGTTATTAGCTTCAAACCACTGTACCACTTTAGTGAGAGAATTGTTTACTTCGTCAAGAGTTGTTTCGTAACGATTTATTTTAAACAAAAGTGATGTATCATCAGCAAACAATACTATCCCATGATTATCCTTGGCAAGATAAGGAAGATCGTTAATGTAAATGAGAAATAGAAAAGGCCCTAAAATTGAACCTTGTGGAACCCCCATTTTTACAATCGATCCGGAAGACCGCTTTCCATTAACGTCTACCTTTTGTATCCTACTTTTTAAGTAGGAATTCATCATATCCAGTGCTACACCCCTAATTCCATAATGGTGCAGTTTTCTGACTAATGTTTCGTGATCAACACAATCAAAAGCCTTGGATAAATCACAGAAAACGCCAAGTGCATCACGCGACTCCTCCCAGGCCTCGAATATATTTTGAATTAGCTCAACACCAGCATCGATTGTTGAGCGACCCCGTGTAAATCCAAACTGTTTACTGTGTAGTAAGTCATTATTACAAAAATGATTAAGTAATTGAATTAATATTAATTTTTCAAATATTTTACTGAAAGTGGGTAGTACAGATATAGGTCTAAAGTTAGTGGGGTCACTGGTACTACCTGATTTGAATAGAGGTATTATTTTACTATGCTTCATTAAGTCAGGAAACTCACCACAATCAATACAATTATTGAATATTAATGCTAACTCGGGTGTAACAATATCAATCAATGATTTTACAACGTTAACGGAAATGCCCCACAAATCATTTGTCTTCTTATTGTTAATTAATTTGAATGCTTTAATAACGTCAGAGCAGTTAACGTGACAGAATTTAAAAACGTTATTACATTCAGGCACGTTATCCTCGAGTAAAGTAAGAGCGGCATTTGGTGAGGAGTTCAACGATTCTGTGGTAGAAACAGGAATATCCGTAAAGAAGCCTTCAAAAACGGAAGCAACTTCGGAGTCCGAAGTCACAGATTTATTACCGATTGCAAGTTTAAATTCACGATTTTTTCGTGTTGCTTTTCCTGTTTCTTCATTCACTATGTTCCAAGTGGTTTTGATTACGTTGGAGCTATTTTTTATCTTAGTTTGAATATGTTTTGATTTAGCCACAATGCAATCTCTTTTAAATTTCTTGGAAAATAGTTGAACATGCTGCTTGAACTCATCACTAGTATTATACTGTCGCTCTGCATACAATTCATATAATTTTTGCCTGTTTCTGTGTAATTCATTTGTTGGCCATTCGCTAATAACATTACGTTTGCATCTGGTGCTGAATTAAAATTTCAATAAAACGGCTACGAGGCATTTCCGTAGTCCGTACCTTTTAGTATAAAAAAATGCCTATTAAATATTTAAGTAAATAATATAAAATCGCTGAGTCGTGGGATAGCTCTCAAAACTATTATTTTCATTCAATCGAATATTTAGGAAACTTTCGTGGTTTAATGAAAAGATTAAGATCCAAAATATATAAACTGCATTTTACAAATAAGAGTCGTAAACCAGCTAAATTACTTACTGAGTTTTCTTTACAAGGTGCCATTAACGTACAAGCATATGAGTACAAATTGTTTTTTTTTTGCAAAAAAATGCTCAATTACGTGCCAGCATTAATTTACTGTCCTTAAAAAGTGTGAAATTCGAATAAAATTAAAATTAACGAATGCTCTGTAAAAGGGGTGTAAACGTAAAACATAATTTTAAGCGTAATGCTGTTGCATTTAAATATTTGAACACAAGAAAATTTAATGCTCTTTTTTGCTTTTATGATATTGTAATGGCTGATTCGGAATTTTTTCTCTGATTCTGATTCATAAAGGCATACGTATATCTTCGAATGAAGCGACTCATATAATTATGATAGAATTTCACTTTGTAAGTTCGTTTAATCTATATATATAAAAATGAAACCCGTTTTCCTTGGTCACGGCATCACGCGTGAATGGCTGGACCGATTTCTCTAATTCTTTTTTTGTTGTATTTGTTATTATTAGGAGAAGGTTCTTACGGAAAAAAATATTAAGAAAATCTCTCAGAAATATTGAAAAATATACATTTAATTTTGCATACTAAGGCGGTACGAAGTTCGCCGGGTCAGCTAGTCACTAATAAATTCTACAAGATATCACTACAATTAAAAGAATATTATAAATGCGAAAGTGTGTCTGTCTGTCTGTCTGTCTGCTACGCTTTCACGGCCCATCTTTTCAACAGATTTGGATGAAATTCGGTATAGTGGTAGGTTACATCCCAAGGAAGGACATAAGCTACTTTTTATCCCGGAAAATTAAAGATTAAAGGATTCAAAATTCCAGGTGCTTAAGTTCTAAATGCAGAACTCATAAAACGACCTACTGTGAAAGCTTGTCATGCCAGTGCGCATACTACCATCGACTTACAGTTATACAGGAAACTAAGGAACTTAAATATTATAATGCCAGCCGTGAAATTTAATTGCGCTTGCACTATTTAGTAGGTATACCATTAACTGCCTGAACTGTCTTTATGAGCTACGACCAAAAGTTTGCGGATTTGAAAACATCTTCGTTCATTTATTTTCCCCTAATATCATTGTTTTGCTCGTGTGGAATTCCTGAAAATTCCTTAGTGGTAGAATTTCAAATATAATCCTTTACTTATCATTTAATTTTAAATAGTTTTTTTTAGGTTATAACTAGCATAGCAGAAACTATTTGTTTAAACATGCCTTTTCGCCTAAGACTTGCAGATGCGCTCACGATGTTTTCGTAGACTACGGAGCACGTATTGTCGATTTCCACAGAAGTCGTTATTGCTAGCCTACTTTCTTTTCTAGGAGCTAGAAACATTTTAACAATCTTTTGCACTGCCTTTCCATCAGACATCTGTAAGGATGCGTAGCGAGGGATGAGTGTGAAAGCTCAGCAGTAATTATTGCTTTTTTTACATCTTAGCTCTTTGAACACAGCTCTCTCACAAAGACAGAGTGCTATATCCACCACCACCTCTACAGCCTATTAACGTCCCACTGCTGGGCACAGGCCTCCACTCTCACAGGAGAGATGGAATTAGAGCTTAGACCCACCACGCTGCTCCAATGCGGGTTGGCGGGCTTTAACGACTATTATCATGTCAGTGATAATAACCGGGACCAACGGCTTAACGTGCTCTCCGAGGCACACCGGGTGCAGCACCGCCAACTTCCAACTCCAGGCTGGCACTGAGAATTTCTTAATTGAAAAATCCAATACCTAACAATTTTTATGCCCGACCGGGAATCGAACCCAGGACCTCGTGATCCGCAGACGACTATGCTAACCGCTAGACCAACGAGGCAGTCAAGTGCAAGGCACGAGCAGCACGAGTGCTATATAGGTCAGGGTAATTCAGTTTTTCAGTGGCCGTCACAAAGTAGTACATTTTCTTTATTAAATTTGAAATTAAATTCTATTTTTGAATTTAACAACAGTCAATGTCTTGGTCATCAAAGCTACGGAAATGAATAATAGCAATAATATAACCGATGGGATTTAACGAATGGCAACCGCCGAGTTTATCGCTTGTCCTTCTCAGTAGGAAGAATTCCGAACCAGAACGATTCAAAAGGTTAAAAAAAATATTTGAATAAAAAAAGTTTCTTTCCATTTAGATTCCAATTAGTTATTAGATTCAGCCCCCCGATTGTGTAAGAAGATCGTCCCACCTGTCCAACCGATTTTGACAAAATTATTAAAAAAGATTGCATCCCGGTGAAGTACATAGGCTCCGCTTTGCTCCGGAAAATCATGGAGTTCCAATGGGATTCTTCAAAAAAACTTAAATTCACAACTATATTATCTATACTAATATTATAAATTCGAAAGTTTGGATGGATGGATATTTGTTACTCAATCACGCCAGAACGGCTGAGTGGATCTAGATACAGAGATAAATTATAGTCTGGAATGGCCAGGAGGCCAATTAAGGAGTTCCCGCGGGAATAAAAAACTTAAACCACGCGGACGAAGTTGCGGGCAACAGCTAGTTATTAATATAATTCAAATTCCGTGCAGTTAATAGCAAGGTTTATGTCGATATCACAAATCTTTCGCAATCGTGAAATGTCAATTGAACACGTTACCTGCGTTATTGACATTTGACGATTACGAGCGCGGTGATAAGAGCAACACTCGTTAAATATAACATGCAAATTATACCGACATCACTAAGTATGTATTAAAAAATAAAAATGAACTGGTCGTTGTTTTGTTAAGTTCTTAAACTGAATAAAAAAGTGGTCAACGCGCCAACAGAAGTTTTCACTTTAAAAAAAAAATTAAAAATAATAAAATTATTTAAAATATAAACCTTCAAACTAAGGCATTAAAGTTTAATTACGAATGTACTTTATTTAAGACCTTTTGTCTTCGTAACAACGCGAGGTTGTCGGTCACGGTGTCGGTCACGCGTTTCCACATTTTTACCCCCTACCAAAAAGTGCCCATAACGCGCCTAAAGAAGTTTTCACTTCAAAAATTATACTAACTAACCAGATATCCAAATTATATTCGTTTTAAGAAATTAATTAAAACAATTGCTTCGGGGATGGAAAAGATCGTGAGGGATGTACAAGAGTACTTCATAATGTTCTCAAAGGTGTGTTAAGTCTGCTCATCTGCACTCATCAGCATGGCGGCCAAAACTTTCACATTCTGGGAAACCAAATCTTTCACATTTCGACTCGTGCTTGCTATCTAAAACTATCACTACAGGAAGTTTTTATCGCTTTCAGTAGTGATAGTTTTAGATAGCGAAAAAAGTAGAAGAAAAACTAGCCCACCCCCTGAATTTGATTTGGTGGAATTATCAGAAAATGCTTCCTTATAGTTGATAAAATATAGCTTGATACCTGTGACAGATGTCATCCAAATGACGCCTATGAAGTTCAGTATTATGTCATCGTAAAAATGTATGGGAAAATGTCATACTTTATTGGTTTCTGCACATTAATAGTGACGTTCCTTTTTTTATCGTAACCAAAGTCTATTTTATGGGCACTACAAATACGTTAAATCGGAATAAGTTGTTACTTTTTAAATTAAAAAATATAGTTATTAACATTTTATTCATATTATTATTTGGGTAATTGAAAAAATAATAGCAATTTAAATACCTTTTTTGAAATAATTAAATACATTTATCCCTTTTGTTTTATTTCGTTATAACAAGTAGTTATAAATTATTATCCTAGTATAGTATCAATGAAAACATAATACCAATAGTAACAACAAAATCAACATTTGTAGCTAGTACCTACCAATAATATCGATAATATTATGATCATAGACATAGGATTTTTTCGCTACGCTCAATAGACTGACAAAGCGTGGGAGCGAGAGGTATTTAGTTAATAAACACTGCCGCGAGCGAAAAAGAGATAGCGAAACAAAAGGCCAGTATGTCATTGTTTACGCGAGTTATAGGCCATAGCGTCCCGGCCTTTTCCAAGTCGAGGTGAATTTTGTGTATTTAATTAATAATCTTACGATTAAAACTTAAAATCTTTGTTCTGCCACCATGGTGTCTTGTTCAGTGAATGAATGTGACGTTACAAGACGTAATATCCCGCATAAATACACGTTTCACAGGTAATTACTGAATATTTTTCTGAATTATTCATAATCATTATTTCGTCACTTGTTGTTTGAAAATGAGGCAAAATAACTATTGAAAGCTTAGATAATAGGTTTCCCTTAAGACTTTTCATCAAATTACATTGCTAAATAAAGAATTTTTGGATATTTTGTGTAAAAATTAAAAATGTTTCGTTACGATAGGGATTGACAAAGTGATGACGTCATAAGTATCGATAGTCGATAATCGTGTCTGCCGGTAGGTTTGACGTGATTGCTCATAAGCTTAGGTGTGTAGAGTACAATATTAAACACTACTTTCCTGTAAAAGAAAAGAACGAAATAAATATTTTCCTTAATTTTTGTTTTATTTGGCGTGTCTTAGATTTCATATGTACATGAAATATATATACAGGGTATACTGTACATACTGGTAATTCAGTACATTATGTTTTTAAGTGCTTATCGGGGAGGTCATTAGCTATGACTTGAGCGCCATATATGGTTATTATTTATTTTTATTAACTTGTCACTTATACATTATATCAGAGTATTATTGTATTTAATCAAATTAAAACTACTTGCACCCTTTAAAAAAATAGTAAAAAAGTAATATGCAACAATCAACTTCTGTTTGATAGTTTAAAGTATCATGTATTAGATCAAAACCCATTAAGCGATCATAGATATCTGCTCATGAAAAGCATTATTGAAATTTATTTTCTTCTCCGATTGAAGCATGAAAACAAATTATTGAAATTTAATCGGCAAACTTTAAGAACCCACTTAAATAAGACTATATTATTTAGAGGGCAATAAATATTGAGTTAGCACGAAAGTAATGAGATCCCCAAAAAAACTCTACAAAGAACAGTGGGCAAAATTGTATGGACCCTGTCCCCAGTGGTGTAGCATTATGGGCTATGCGTAAAAAAAATAGATATTAGTCTGAATAATAAATAATTGAATGAATTAATGAGAAAACTAATGTATGAATGGACATTCTTTTTTTCTTAATTATTTGTATGTATTAAAAGGATTATTAAAAGAGTTAAGTGTGAAGACTGTGTAGGTACATAGTTTATTATCGGACCCAACAGCTCTATGTAATAATTCGTTAATTATTAAGAGAGACTATTCGAAAACACACAATAAGTATTTGATATATCCAGCTAATGATGTTGCATTGTGTTGTAACGCTGAAAAACTTTTTAGAGAAAACATGGTCATCTCATCAATAAATAATTTGTACCTAGCTGTAGCTTTGTTGCTATTTGTGTATTTAATTTTTTTAAATTAAAAGATAGTTATATTTTACTTCGTTAAACTAACTCATTAGAGTCCTATGATTTCACCAGTAAGACTATCGATAATACTACAACTAGCTTGCTAGAGTCAAGACAACACTATTTCACGCACACATTTACATTTCATTTTTTGTAACACCGTAATCTGTCACTGTTGGTCTTGTACATTCTAAGTCTATGATTATGATGGATTTTCAACATTGTTCTAGCCCTATCTATGTCACTCTGACAGTTGTCACAGGTATCAAGCTATATTTTATCAACTATAGTAGAGTTTAAAGTTATGGCGATAATAGTATATTTTCTACTATAAGATCGATTCGAAACTGATAAAATACGTTTTGTAGCAGCTTTATATCCCTGGAATAAATGAGTTCCCTGTTATTTATTAAAACCTAGATTTACGCGGACAAAGTCGCGGGTATCATTTAGTAGCTTATACAGTAAAAAAACACAGACCGAATCAAAAGGTCAAAGATTAAACAGGCCGCCAAGTCAAGCCGGCTTTTACAATGCAAACACTAATAACGCTATTGTTTCACAGCGAACGTCTCATTGCGTCTGTCTATTGAGTATTCTGCCCATAGAATAAAATGATTTGTTGTATTTTTTAATCGGATGTGCACAAACCATTATAAATCGAAGGCTCAAATATTTATTGTACTCGTAATGTTATGCTAGCGTTCATGAAAATTTATTCCAGCTATTGACAACATTTTGAACAACGTCTAACATTTTTGATGGCTACCTACCTATTGAATAATTTGAAATCAAAGCCAATTTTTTTTTTCATTACTGTTGTTACAGATAATATTATCTAATATATGTGTTTTATGTAGAAGAGATGTGCAGCCTGTTATGATTATCACAGAAAACTTTTCGAAATGCTTATGAAATAGGCAACGTGACATCAAGCAAGCAGAATTTAAATATTCAATTCTGTGCAAATCGTAAAGAAAATATTATGTTTTTAAGGTAAAGCCATACGATTTACGAGATAAACATGACTTCCTTTTATCAATTAAACATTAATGGCGCACGACAGAACAATTTCGCTTTGTAATAATTTTAGTTTGAGGAATGTACGGTCACGACGTGTCATTACTCATTAGGGTTGCCATGGTTAAAGTATTTTAAAGACCTTATATTTAGAGATGATTCCTTCACTCTTGTTTGTGGAGCCTCGAATTCAATTTTATTATAAATCTTTGTGATGTCTTTACTTAACATCTAAGATTATTATTGATTTAATCACATTCTCTAAAATATATTTTTTACTAAATGACATTGTTTTAAATAAATATTTTAATATTATTATCTTCTTTTAAACTAAATCATGTTATTAAATAAATAAGGAATTTCTTTTCTTAGCTAGACCAGTATATTTGTCATTTTTTCTTTCTTATTTAGCTACCTAAAAAACAGTGTATATGTGAGTTTTCATGAATAAATAAATTAAATAATTAATTAATGTAATAATCATTCTTCCCCGCCCGCGACTTCGTCCGCGCGTCGTAACTAACTAATTTTTCCATATTTTCTCACCGTTTAAACCTTCCCCGGACTACGACAAACATTTCAAAACCAAAATCAGCTAAATCGGCCCATCTCGAGTTTTAGCGAGGCAAACGAACAGCAATCGATTTTTATGTATAAAGATTTAAATCATGTGGCAGCCCTAATTGTTGCTGTTTCAACTCCCGACACTTACTAGAATACTATAAGTGCAGTTCAGCCTGGAATACATAATTGAGTTAGCCGCTACTTCTTAGAAACACGTACATACATCCCGGTCGGATAAATTATTCTGACATTTTAGAGAAAAATACATTATTTTATTTTCTGCACAAGTGCTTATTTTGTTGTAAGTATATCTACTGGATAGTGGTAGTTTATAAAAATATAAACCTTGCTTTGTTATTAATTTGCTTGTCTCCTATTATGTTTAAAATTATAATATTATTCAAACTACATTTGTAGTCAAAGTAGAACCTTGCATAATTTGCTTTCATCGCGGAAACATCCGGAGACAGTAATGTGGTCTTCGCTTTACGTTGATAGTCAACCTTGATCTTGGCATGAACAAAATATCAATCACATTTACAATAATGGAGATCAAACTGTGATTCGTGGATGGGTTATGAATGGTGGTCGTTGTAAAGGGGCCATGTGGCGCGGGGCGCCCAACCACTGGCGCCAGTCTGACCATGAACGCAAGATACCAAAGGTTGTAGATCCCTGTCCCTGACCTCTATGAACGTTATGCTTTCCTGGTACTATTTTAAGGATATTGCAATGTAAAGACGATTTCAAAGTGGTTTTTACTTGCCAGCTGATTTTAATTAAGATACCAAACTTATTCTTCAATGAGTGAGTGGTAAAAAGCTGCATGGCCATCTTTAAAAAGCTAAAATAAAATAAAATATAATTGCTTACAACAGCTTGAAGGTAACATTGTGGTTATAAGATTGATAGCTTGTTTCATCAATTGTTGTTACTCCCTGCGAACTTACACCTGCAAAATAGAAGCTACTATTGAGTTAGCCCGCGGTTAAAAATCTTGAATACGAAAGAAAGCTTAATACCTCCACTATTGCCTAGATAATTATAATCATAAAACAACAAACATGCTGCTTAATAACATAAATGACAAGCTTAATTATTTATACTAAAACCTTAAACAGAATTAAGCATAAACTTTTATCTACAGATTACATAATATCACAGACCATTGGGTGCATAATATAAACGCTACTATCGCAAGACGCTTGTTGGGTTCACAGGTTAGTTGCAAAAGCAAGTCTCCATTATTGATTAGAATGCTTAATTAATTGTACATTCGTTACACACAGACACAGTGGAACACAATTTATAGTTTAAATTACATGCACTTCGATGTATGTAACGTATACGTGAACTGTTTGTTGACTGGGCTAACCTAAACTGGTGACCGGGAAGACTAAGAATTAAGAATTATGTTATCGTAAGTTATGTTAGCATAGTCTAAAATTAAGGATTTTTCCCAGTAATCAATCATTGTTGATTTAATCCGCGTGGATTTAGATTTTTTATAATAGGGATGATGACAACTCAGTCAAATCAGTAACCCTTTATCAAACTTAAAAACGGGCTGCTAGTATAGAATTTGTATGAAAGTATGTTTATAAGCAACCTTAATACTATGGTACCTACCTATTAAACAGGTCACTGTCCACACGGGGCCCCAAATAATTTATTTTTAAACAAATGACGTATCAATGGGTTGGTCTCAATAATATAATTATTATTAGATATGTAATTTGATATAAATATAATTTATAGTATAATTTATTTGCTAATTTATGTACAACCGCCATAAAATGATATTGTTAAATCATAAAAATCACATCGATAAAATATATCATAGCATACTTAATCCATATCAATATTATAAATGTGAAAGGGTGTCTGCTTAGTTTTCATGGTCCATCTTCAACTGATTTTAAGAAATTTGGTACTGAGACAAGTTGCATACTTTCTATATCGAAAAATCGAAGAGTACCCACGGAATTTTTCAAGAAAAGCTTACCTACGGTTCGATTACTTTCGTTTCAAGTCAGATTTCTAACAACTTTTAGTGACATTTTATTAAGTTACATTTATTTTATGTTGATAAATTGATTGATTGATGTTTAAGTACTTTTTTTTTGGGCACCTCTTGCGTTTGTGTGCGATTTCCTTAATAATTTATAAACATTTGAACGCCAATGTTTATAAATTGGTTTCAACGCTGCATCGCACTAACGCCTTAACTCGATAAACACGTTTGCCAGCACTATCGTAGCAAAACTGTTTACAATTTATTATTTTGTGAAAAAGATAAACTTGCTACAAAATCGCACTAACATACTTGGAGCAATATATCTTTTTCGCTCGATGGAGAGGATAGAAAAACATGACTAAACTGTATGCAGTAAAATTCGCATTTTAACATCGGTTGTTAATCGATTTGGCAAGCAGCAGTATTAACAACTTTTATCTGATATTGTACGGTTTTTTTTTATCCAAAGGCATATCCGTAACCAATCATTGGAATTACTCAAATTGAGAATCACAGAGTTTGTTGGTACTTATAATACGCGTCATCTATCAATCACGGCTCAAACGCCAAATTGATCCAAGCGAAAAGCTCTGCTGACTGAGAGACCTTAGAGAGAGAGAGAGAATCTTAATAAAATAAGTAGAACATTAATTCGCTATAATCCGCCACAGTAAGTGAATCTATGTGGTACAACAAACACCACACAAATCTTCCAAATTATTTATTTTATTTGTGTGTCGTGGTGAATATCGCAAGATACATACACTTACTGTACCACATAGATTTACTCGTACTTACTGTGGCGGATTATAGTGAATTAAAGTTAAACTTATTTCATTATCATGGACTTCCGCAAAGTAACGCCTGCTTCTATCAAAATATAAATGAAAATCTTTTTTATTTATTACCTAAATCATAAAAAACCCGAAAAGAATACGTTCTGCAATTTACTCGACTAAAAAATAATTTTACCTAATAAAGAGTTTAAACTTTTGGAAGAATTCTAATAGCGTTTTCTAAAATGAGATCACGTAATGTTGAAAGTACCTACGCTCTTTCACAATAGTGTCTCTGCATTCCAAAGATATCTTTTAAAAGGTAGTGTGTTTTAAATACAACACATTAGGAATTGATGTTGATGCGTCCTAATTTATCTTAAAAATGGTTTATGAGTCAAACAACTTCCTGGTAATGCACTTATTCCATTAAGTCCAAGTGTAAACAGCTCTTAATAATTCTATCGATACATTTCCGCTTGTAAGTGTACGACGCGGACGCCCAAGAATGTACTGGCGTATTCCACCACTACCACCACTTCGACCCACGTTTCTTGAAGTCCCAATGCTGGGCACAGGCCTCCACTCTCATAGGAGAGTGGGAATACGAGCTTAGACCCACCACGCTGCTCCAATGCGGGTTCGGCGGGCTTTAACCACTATTATCATGTTAGTGATAATAACCGGGACCGACGGCTTAACGTGCTCTCCGAGGCATGGGAGTGAAACACCGCTAACTTCCTAACTCCGGACTAGTACTCAGAATTTCTAGCCGGAAAAACCCAATACTTAAGTATGGCCGGACCCGGGACTCGAACCCGGGACCTCGTCGGCCGCAGTCAAACATTTTCACAAAGGCATTAGGCAATGTATTTAGAACACGCGTGTAAGTGCTCATGAGTTAGTTTAGTTTTAAAAGGACCGTTTGTGCCCACCGTGCTCTGTTCACATTCAAACGGCAAGTATGCAGAAAACAGCAAGCAAGCGTTGATCATAAAATTACGTGTGAACAAGTTAGTGCCGGCGCCACTTTTCTGTGAACAATGGAATGGTATGTAAATGGCGCCAAACGCGCGATCATAACTCGTACACACATACTCGTACAAATGTATGAGCACTGCATGTCATTTTGACGCTCATCTTTACGACTTTGCGTCATCAAGCTGCGTCCTTGCTTAGGGTAAAAGCTCACACGATACTTATGCATCGCCAATAGGCGCTTTTCAGACTGCCCGCGCCGCGCCATTCGCAGCTCTCAAGTCCAGCCTCAGGCCAAAACGCGATGAAACATCGATGCAGCCACGAAATGGAGAAGTTTTTAATGATGTTGTGAATATCATATTAATTAACACAATGGAAGTAAAATATAGATTAAAACTAATAAATCAGTGTTTTTTTTTAATCCATCAATTTTAAGTTTGACTGAGAATTTAATTATTTAAAAGTTTAATTATTTAGAGCCGCTTGCACAACAACATTTAAACTGATTTAGTTAAAATTTGTAATGCTGTCCCTTTCTGGCAAATATGCATGTTGTAGTTGCCAAAAAGGGACAGCATTAAAATATTTAACTAAATCAATTTAAGAGTCTTTGTGCAAGTGGGCCCTAATGTACACCGATTGCTGTATCTTACTCGAGTGAGAAATTTTGTGAGTGAGTTTTAATACCTAGCCGAGATTTAATACTTCAAATTTATCTTCACAAACAAATTAAGTGCTTTTAATTCAATTAAGTCACTTTTAAAAGTCCATTTATTTCTTTTATTCGGCAAAGATAAAGTCGGTTGATAGGATGGTGTGACGTCACGCCACCGACTTGCAAGCGCAACTTTAAAGTTCCATAACTTTTTCATTTGTTGAGATATTTTAATGATTCTTTCATACTTTTGTTTTATTTTGTCTTAATTTTCATAATATATTTTTTAAAATGGTAAACTTCTCTATTGCTGGTGACCGATTTTAAAACATGAAGTATCACTGTGTTACACCGAGTAGGTCTATGCTGTGTGACAACTTACAACTACCTATCTCGCTAGTAGCTACCTTAAGCAATGAGAAACAGGCAGACAGACGGACAACAAAGTGATCCTTTAAGGGTTCCTTTATCCTCTCGAGGTAGGGAACCCTAATAAAATATGTCAGCTCTACAGCTTGATAGATTTAAATTATTTGAGTTTGCACATAAAAGTTACAAGCTTGAATGCATCATACCCATCTTCAAATTATGTTTTAAGGTGTCATACTCTGAATCACTTTTTCCTTGTTATATACCTACTTATTTAAATACACATCACATTCATTACTCACTAAAATTATCAAAACTACTTGGCGTTTTAAAGTTTAGTCTGTGGTGTAGTACTCAGTAACTCAAATATATTTGTACTAAATACGAACAAGCCCGAATAGCAAATATATAGTTTGATTTGATACCATAATCACATTCCGGATTAGGTACTTATAATCATTAATGGAGGACTCGATTTTGTTATCTATCGCGTTCTGTGGTCTCTATTTTGCCTAGATATTGTATCTTAGGACATATTTAGCGCCACCAGACTAAATAGTAGGTAAATATTCGCTGCAGAACTAGGGTCAGGCGTCAGTATAAATCTCGTACACCCGATAACCTACGTATGACAATGACGTCATTCATTGCAAGCAAATCAAACAACACAGGATTCGACCACATCAGGCGAATGGTAGGAAATTGAAATGCCAAGGACCTTAACAGAATTCAGCGTTGACCAAGTCACAAGTCATTTCGGCATGCCGCCGGCATCAACTCTCGAATTTTCAGTGCTGAAAAATGCCTTAGAGGCTCGTGTGGGTTTTGCTTGTGACTCGTATTTTGGACTTGTACTTGAAGTAATTGAGGTCTACATCATAAAGCGGTGTACACAGTGAAGTGTAGATAGAACATAATCTAGTGTCAATTTACCAAATGCGGTATGCCGGTAGTCGTAGACATTCTCATTCTCGCCAAATTTGCTTAGAGCCGCCGTGCGCCGGCGCCAGTCTACTTTCCAAATAGCCTTCGCGTCTCGCCTGTGACCTTTTAAGCACGTACTTGCCTTATGGGACAACTCCACTCCTAGTTTCATAGATTCTGACGCTACAATTTTAATTGGTCAAATTTTATTCTCTCGGTTTGTCGACTGCTACCTAAATACGCTGCTAAATACGTGTCGAGCGTAATTGCTTTCAATACGACACGAATCTAAATTGATTGCGAAGTCGAATCGTTCTAACACTCCATTAGTCACAAGTTTTAACACGGAGCGATTTCTACCACACCTTCAACGTTGGGCTTAGAATAGTAATGTTTCTTAATGTTAAAAGATTAGTCTTCAACGTAATTAAGTATACCTACGGTAGATAATGATATAATGTACCCATTAGGTGCACCCTTTTCACAGTAGTAAATAATAATCAAAACTCGGCAAACATCAATCTATCTGTTGATGTATTTTTACAGAAGATCATTGATCAGTATTCAGTTGATTCAGAATTATCCTACCACTGTCTCATAAAACTCAGCGTCTAACTTCTCTTTTCAAAATGCTGTTGTTAAAGATTTAGATACAGCAGAGAATTACCACACTGAGAAAATTTCTCGTACTTATCCTGGGTATGAAAATTTATCCATGTTACCTCTATCTGACTTTAACTTAATTGCACCTTCTCTAAAGCTTCAAAAACATCCGATCCCATCATCAAAGGAGACATTGTAGTCTGTATGTATGGATAGGTACGTTATAGTTAGCTATCAGCTATTACTATGAAGATATGCCTGATGCCAATCCGTCACATTCACGTAATGTATTACACATATCATAAAGATAACGTTATCTCAATAAATCTTTCTTTAAAAACATGAAATGATTACGAAGTGGCGCCACTACTAAATTAGCTCCGACGTTCGTAGAGAACTGAGAAACACGCCTTCAACATTTGATCTCACGTAGTTGCCAATAAAGTACTATTCGTAGTTATGATCAAATAGAACAGTTATATTAAGAACACGATAGTATCACTATATCAAATTTAATACCTATAGCGTGCAAGATAGTGGTTCGTCGACATGAATAAGTAGGCACGAGTCATACTACAAATACGTGGGGCAGGGTAGAGCTTGAATGTTGTGAATTTTACTACTACCTACTTCCTATTTTATGCTATGTAGTAAAAGGTTAAGATAATGTATTGAGCGCGCGTTATATTTTTATCAAAATATAGAAAACAATTAGTTTACTATTGCGATAGGCACATTAAAATGTATGTTTGGTTACATACATACCTACATATTATTGTATGATTGAGGATGGATTTTGAAAGATCAAGAATAAAATAATCACAGATTTTGCAGTCCCCGCAAGAATCGGAGCATTGA
This sequence comes from Erebia aethiops, assembly GCA_923060345.2. Classification (NCBI taxonomy): domain Eukaryota; kingdom Metazoa; phylum Arthropoda; class Insecta; order Lepidoptera; family Nymphalidae; genus Erebia; species Erebia aethiops. Next base: position 7,555,592 of record OV281083.1, on the reverse strand, counting down.
AATTAATGAATACAAAAATTTACGAAAAAGCATTTCTCGCTTGCATCCGCATCTTTTAACACCATTAATGACACCATGACGATCGGTAAATAATCATAAAATCTACATCACTTTTATATACGGAAATACCCGTTTTTCTACAATTCCAAATCTAAAGGGACCAAAATTACAATTTATATTTACATTTATAATTACAATTTATATTTACAATTATTAACCGATTTTCAAAATGTTTTTCGCCATTTTGTAGGTAAACTAATAGTCATAGTTGGCTTTTTTTTTCGAAATATTTACAATTTAGTAAACAAACATCCCCCAATAAACCCAACATTTTTTTTCGTTTTTCAAAATTCCAAAAAAAATACGAGCCGATTTTCAAAATTCAAACGCTTACACGTGTCTTGATGAATTCCTCAACTCTGTACTATTTCCATATCGATCCTCTCAAAATCCTCGGAGCTATCGCCAAAAATACGTCTCAGGTTTGCATCTGATACCTACCCATTTTCAATGGTAAAAACAACCAATATAAGGACATCGCAGAAGCTGTAAATATAACTGGCTTAAGTACTTTAGTTCTATATGTAAGATAATACACCCCTATTCGTGCACTCAGCAGCGCGTCATGGTCCATAAGCGTCTCATAATGCCATTTACAGACAATACGAGAAAATGTGAACGCGACAAGGAATTTGCGGTCGCGGTCAATGGATTCTTCGGCTTGAGTAAGTATTTTACAATTTAAATACAGCATCCTGTTACAACAATGTGCAGATTTCTTACACAGTTAATGTGTGATGTCTTATATTATATGATAGCGATGATATTGAAGAGGTACATTATGTTGGCGCTAGTTCAGATTTTAGTTCACTGCCCATTCATAATTAAACTGACCCTCAGGAAATGTTGACATTTATACCACACATAATAATATTGTAGTTATAATTTTTATTTATGTTCTCACCAAACCACCACCATTAAAAAGTCCTTAAACTAAACAGTCATAAGAATATCAGCAAATAAAACAAAAATGATTTTGCCAAATCGCTTAAGTATATCTATTCGGTTAATCTCCAAGACGGAGACTATAAAACACCCGATGCCCCAGATTTCATCAGTTTGGAGATTTTAGGTTACAGAAAAATCTCGTGTGAACTCTTACGGTATTCAAGGTTAAAAAGTATAGTAGTAGCTTTTGTCATACCTCGCATGTAACCTATTATAGGACTAAATTTCGTCGAAATCGTAGCAGACATACAGACACTTTCGCATTTATAATATTGGTATGAATTAACAACTATACATTTTGTAATGTAGGTGCTCAATTTCAACACCTCATAAAATTAAGAGTAGGCTCACGTAAATATTAAATACCTACCAAATATTCGCGTTGGTATTTTCATCGGTTGCAAAAACATGTGCAATGGTATTTGTGTCAAATAGCTATCAATATAGCAGCGAACTTTATTACAAAATTCACTTTGTGCCTCTTTGTATGAGCCTCTTATAAATGTAACGAAAATGCAGGAGTGCGTTATTTGGACTGCGCCCGTAAAAAGCTGCTTCGTAAACCCTGAAACACACGCAACGTTCGGCGGGAATTTTGCAGTAGGACAGCACTCTTGATAAACCCGTTTTCACATTTATAATATACAGAACAGAACTTAGAAGGTACCAGAACAGGTATTTATCAGAACTGTTGAACACGTTGTCGCTGTGCCTAATTTCCGTCGCGCTTTCAGTTTGTTTCTGCCTTAATTGCATGAAAACATCAAACAAAATAATCTCACTAACATATTAGCACACTGGCGCCACCTAGCCGCAGCATTTCCATTCTCGGTGATGTATGTTTGTTTGCCTCCTTGTGTAATGGCATCAATAAATAATTCAGTGGCTTAATTACAAAATTCACTCCTGTTTCGCATTGCATCCTCGTTTTGTGTGAATAGCAGGTGATAAATTAAAATGCAAGCAAGCTTAAATATAGCCATGTAGCCATATATAGCCAAAAACCTGACCGCTCGCGACCGCTCAAAGGTTCGGCGTCAACTAACAAACAGTAAGGCGTCAACTAATTCTTCGATATTTTCATCATTGAATTTCCACATTGTAAGTATACCGACATATCTTTTAGTTGTATCAAAAGATAATATTATGTAAGAGTAAAATAAATAATGAATTTCTTATTAATTTTATATTATTATATCAGGTAATCTTTAAAATCGTTCGAATTTTAAATAGATAATAGAGTTTTTATAAAAATGGTATAAATCCTTAAATTCCGATTCAACATTTTGCAATTTTGAGCTCTACCAGCTCTAGTAGAATTTGGTTTTCTGCAAGTTTCCTCGATACTACTTCCACTTTACCACAATAGATTACTTAAGCACTTATATTAATCAATCAATGATTCACTCGTACCTACTTCTCCTATCTAAATAGAGCAAAAGGTGATAAATCGAAATGCAAACGTGCGCAATACGAGTATCAGTTGCATTTAGATAAAACCACCCGCAGGCCTGAACGTAAAATATTAGAAATTAAATTAATCGCATTTATATTACAATTTTACTGGCGCCATCAATGTCATTTTTCATCTTCCCTGGCATTTCCGGGTTTGTTAGTATTTTATAACAGAGTTCCGTCTATTCAGTTTCAATAGCCGCTGTAGTACTCGTACAACGTTTTAATGCTAGTTTTCAATTTCATACGCAACTACTAAGTCGGAATTTGGTGACGCAATGAACTTTTGCAGAGTAACGTTTCGTGGCATCTTTTTTTCCTAAAACTTCAGGTGTTATCTCAATGGGCTGTCACACTACCACACTCGCTGCAAAACCAAGGAATCAATTAAAAATTATAAGAAGGGCCGTGTTTTTTTTAAATAGACGACGACCAAAATGCGTTTTTTGGCTCGATGTTTTTGTTAATTCTAAGGAACTTTAACGTCACACCAATGACACCACCAATGACTATCTCACTGAACTCGTATCACTCCCTTTTTTCGTCGGTAATTTAAAAAAAAATGGGCAGTCATAAGGACTGCCGATAGAAGTGTTTTTTTTTTAATTAAAATTATTAAAATATAAAAATTAATACTAAGGCATTAAAGTTAAATTTCGAATGTCGCTGTTCGCGAGCATGTCGGTCACGCGAGCATGTCGGCCACGGTCACGCGAATCTACATTTTTACCCCATACCAAAAAGTGCTCACAACGCGCCTAAAGAAGTTTCACTTCAATAATGCTAATCGCGTTAACATGTTCGCATATTTTAGACCGCTGGCGCCAACTAGCGCCGACATTCTCACTCACTATGACCGCATTGCATAATTGTATCTATATTATTTATAATTTTAATTATTAAATCCTAATCGTGTTTTTGCATTCGCAATTTGCAGTATTCATGCTGGTTTTTATGTTAAACATCGGATCATTGGAATGTTTCAGCACAGCCACCACAGCACACCCATTAATTTTGAATAATTGATTTCACATTTAACTACCATTACAGCCCATTAACGTCCCACAGCTGGGTGCAGGCCTCATAGGAGAGAGGTAATTAGAACTTAGACCCACCACGCTGCTCCAATGAGGGTTGGCGGGCGGGTTAACGGCTATTATCATGGTTGTGATAATAACTGAAACCGACGGCTTAACGTGCGCTCTAAGACACAGGGGAGAAACATCGCCAACTTCCTAACTCCGGATTAGTACCTACTGATAATTTCTAATCAGATAAGATAAGATAAGGTACCGGTACTCGAACCCGGGACCTCGTCGGCCACAGCCGAACATGCTAACCACTAGACTAATTCCAGGTTAATAATTATGCAACTAGCTCTCACCAGCTGTGTTCTCTAAAAAGTTCGACATTGGGCTATTCAAGGGGCGGTAGGAAAAATTCCAAGCTTGCAGCGTATTGCCTGTTTCTTTGGTGCTGCAGATGTTCATGGGTAGCTGTAATCAGTTAGCACCAGGTTCCACTTGCTACTCGCTATTAATAATTTCAAAATATTTCACAAATGAAACAAACATAATATTATGTGTAATAATAATTGTATTCCAAAGCAAAATAAGACTTCGTCATAAATAGCTTGCTGAGGAAATAAACTAACAGACGCTTGACCATATTTGAACAACCTCTTAAATGAAGCTAACTAGGGTCTCTAGGTCGTATCTACGAGACCTAGGTTAAAAATAATATGTGACATTGAAGAATAAAATTGTTTCATTGGTTTTCTGTTTTCCAAGGAAAAGCGAAAGAAATAAAACTTAATTTTTGGCTCTAGGAAAATGATCATCCGCGGTCACCGGAACTTTATGTAACTCAATATAATACTTATTTACTTTCATAATATTATAAATAGTGCATAGTATTATAAATAGCGTAGTAAAGAAACATTTTAGAACAGACTCATCGATGCGTTTTGATTCTGCGCTATTTACTACCGATTCTGTGGCAATTTGGTGCCAATTCCTTGAGCCTTTTTTCGTAAGCTCGCCCTCGGCTTCGTTACTAATTTTCCATTTCGGTAGTACACATACTTACTACATAAATGTGAACTCTTATATTACTGGACTCAGCCCTTGACTTCGATTTGATTTGATCAGTATCAGTATCAAATATGAAACTGCGTTATTACCGCGTTATTTTTAACAATATGAATCGGTTTTTTACACGTCTAATTAATTGTAAAAGGATGCTAAATTTGAAGGTCCCTTTTTTATGTGATCAATGTAAAAAGAATAACACAGACCGGCGCCGGCGCCGGCGCCGGCGTCGAGATGTCGTGTCCTTTGTTAGCGCGACGCGTATGTTCTCTATTTACGCAAGTAGGTGTAGGTATGCCTTGTTTCAATTAACACGTCGCAAATCGCTGCAATCAATCTAACGCTGTGTTGTATGCCTCAGAATGTTTCACCTAATAAAGTTGCTGTTTATGACACTCAATCTTCTTCTTCCTGTACTTTTCCCACGCTGTGGGAAGTTGTGTACTTTTCTTCCACTCTCTTCTGTCCTTCTTGAACTTACTATCGTCCTATTACACAAAATATACTATCACACAATCCATCCATCTTGTTTCGGTCTTCCTCTTCTCTTCTGTCCGTCCACAAGAATATTAAGGTAGGTACGACACTCAATTACTGCTTAGAAATCCCTTTCTTTGCGTTTGACGACAACCATGCCTGAAGGAGAGTGCGAACTCAACCACAATTTATTTTTTTGATTCTAGAAAAAGCTTTTCCACTATAAAACATGCTACAAATATATATAATATTGGTAATGTAAGAAGCTTGTAGGCCACGGGATGCAGAACATGAGCGCATCCTGCGCATGTCTAGAAGACGCCTTTTCAACTTGGCTAGAAGGCACTCAAGTTAGATATGACATAAAATATAATATTTTTTTAATTAGTAGCAAAGAAAGTATTGTAATAGATTAGTCTACAAGTTAGTAAGTTATAGATTACTGGACATTTTCAATGAGAGGTTGATTTAAACTTAATTTAAAAGTAATACCTACAGTATCTGATTTAATTGGCTAAATAAAAGTAGGTATTATTTCAATTATTAATATTAGACCATTTATTTTCTGTATCGCAGTCATTGAAATAGAATGAGGTACTAAAAAAATTCTACATCAATGATCGCAGTACATAGTAACATTGAACTGTTTTGAAATAACTTCGCGACTCAACACTTCTATATTCTAAGTTCGAATAGAAGCTCATTTTTTAATTTCAACGGAGCCCTGTTTCTCTCTTCTTGCCACTTCGCATTCTTGACCGAAATGCGACGAACTTTGTAACTAGATGGTGCCCGCGACTTCAATCGTGTGAATTTTAAAAATCCCGGGAGCTCTTTGATTTGGGGGTTAATATATAGCCCATAGCACTCTCCTCATACACGTACGTCGATCAATAGCTCTGTTTCGACGAAATTAAAGGAAAAACCAACAAACAAACTTTCGCAATAATAATTTGAGCACGGATTTAGATTATAAAGTAGGTAACCTGTAGCTACCTACTGTAAGTATGTAAATATGAAAAAGCGTATATATCAATACAATATTTTAGAGTGCGTTTGAGAAACCTAGACTAATACTTCCCAAGAATCAGTAAAATAAATGATTATTTCTTAGGAATTACTACTTAAAATCGAATTGCAATAAAAATTACTCCCGCAATCAATTTTACAGCAAGTCAGCGGATATCGTATAAATCAAAGGGCGTCGGTTGAAACAGTTATGACTATCAGGCAGCAGGCGATGGCTAACAATAAGGTTTACAATCGTGCACGTCTAGAATTCCATCACGTTGTACCTAATTGTACAATAGATTAAACAGGCAACGATATATTCAAATACCATTTAATATAAAACACGACTGGCTTTGATCTAAAGATTAATGTTTGAGGTAAATCAGAGTGCTGTTGGCGCCAGGGCGCTAGTCAAAGAGGCGCGCGGTTGCTGGAGGCCTGGCGAACTATATTATACTCAACTATTATTTCATCTGCGGCCTGACCCGCTAGTCGCGTACTGTTTATACGACAAACGGCGTCCCTATTGGGCCGAAAACACACTACGGACGGGCGGACAGAACAAAAAATCCACATCTTTTATGAAGTGAAAACTTCTTTAGCCGCGTTGAGCACTTTTTGGTAGGGGGTAAAAATTATGGATTCGCGTCATCGTCATGCATGTCGCCGACATGCTCGCGTTGTTACGGAGACAAAAGGTCTTAAATATAAATAAATAAAAATACTACATTCGAAATTAAACTTTAAAGCCTTAATGTTAAGGTGTACCTAATAAATAATAAAAATAAAAAATATATTCGTTTTCACTTCTATCGGCAGTCCCTATTTTTAGACTGCCAATTTTTTTTTCATATGTGCACACATTCTAGGCAACCGGATAAACAGTCATTCCTCTTCGACGCGGACCTTCGAATATCTACGAATCTCCAATTCTTATTTTCATGCATCGACAGATACCATCGATACCAGATAGATTCGAAGCATACCATCCACCTCTTGCGTTTACTCTGTGTCTTGCAGCTCGTTTTTTTTACATATATACGTATATAGCGAGCAAACGAGCAGGCGGGTCACCTGATGGTAAGTGATTACCGCCGCCCATGAACATTTGCAGCACCAGAGGAACCGCCAATGCGTTGCTGGCTTTTGTAATATTTGTTTATCCGCCCTTTGAAGAGTCCCATATTATAATCATGAGGGAACACAGAAGATGGAAGCATAATTTGCAGACCGTACGAGGCAGAAATTACCTGGAATAACGGGAGGTGGAAGAAGACCTGGCATCCAGGTGGTGGGGATGAAATTTGTTTCTGCGACGAAGGGTGCGACTGGAGAACTCGGAAGGTGGTATTAGATTAAATAACTCTTCAGAGCACCCCCCATTGTAGATGTGCAATCACCTTTAGGCCCGCACACTAACCGCAATCGGCTAATGCCTCCTTATTAGCCAACATTAAAATAATAACAAGCGCTGTGATCACCGCAATTACTTATACTTTTCATTTCTTTAAGGATGACACCCCGTTCATAATTTAAAAGCAAAAAATTACACGTTATGATTCTTTTAACGGAATTTTTAACGAGATCCCTTTTCTGTACGGTTAAGTTTGTCGTTTTCCTTTTATGCGATGGATATGATTGCGATCTATTGTAATAACAGGCGTAAGATATTATACTTGCTAATTTTTAAGAAGTTTTCCTAAATTCTTAATAAGCATCCCTAATTGTGGAAGTTTTGCAATTTTCTTCATCTCCAAATAGATAAACCATCATCAGCTCATTATGATCTTATGGCTGGATGTTCGCTAAATTATTTTCAATGAGTTATTTTAAAAAAGGTCAAAAAATGTGATGTATATTATTATATTTATGTTTACTGTAGCTTAAATTAATACCAAACTTCTTATTTATTTTATTTTATTTAACCATCCGGATGTTTTATTTGCACAGTTGGCAGCCCAACGCGTGCATCGTCTCGCACGTTCGATTCGACCCACACGGCTGCCGATCATTCAAATTGAGAAAAATCATCTACATCACAAAAAAAACACCCGATTCCTACATCAAAGCTTATTTTCTCCGGAACTGCGAAAAGAGCGAAAACAAAATTACAGCAAGGAATGCATCGCAGGGACACCGATCTTACGAAAATAAAACATGGATTGTATGTGGCATCGGCGTGCACAAAACAAATTCCTCGGAGGCAGATGCTGCACACTGAATTAGATACACTCGTGATCGGCGGCTCGGTGGTCGGCGATAGGATGCCCGATGAACCATAAACACACTATGCGCACCTACACGCATACTAGCCTAGGTATACGTGAACCAAGAAAATATTACGGAATTTTTAAACCAATCATACTTTAATATTATAAAGTGTGTTTGTTTGTTGATTTTTTCTTTAATCACGCCGCAACGGAGCAACGGTTTGACGTGATTTTTGGCATGGGTATAATTAAGGACCGGAGAGTTATTTAAGCTACTTTTTATCCCAAAAAATTGAGAAGTACCCGAAGGAATTAAAAAAAATTAAACCACGCACACGAAGTCGCGGGCATCATATTTTTGGATTAAATTTTCAGACAAAACACAAAAACTGGTATTTATATTGATTTTATTGAATAATTTATGACTACTAGATGATGGCCGTAACTTCCTCAACATGGATTAAAATTTTATGATTCCCGCGGGATCTCGTTAAATTTCCGGGATAAAAAGTATATGTCTCCGGGATTCAACCTACCCCTGTATCAAAATTCATCAAAATTGGTTGAACAGGTGGACCATGAAAGCGTAGCAGACAGATAGACACACTTTTGCATTTATAATATTAAGTATGGATACCTATTGCATTATTTGGCTATAATAAAATTAATAGATTCAATAAAGTACAATGTGCATAATAGTATACTTAAGTTGACTTGCTAGACAGTTCCCGTCTGGAGGCAAGTAAATTGTACATACCTAAGATTTTTATAGCTCCAACACCTGGCGGTGTTGAAGTAATAAAAGTCGTAGATTCAATTAAAAATTAAACGTTTTACAGTCATCATAATATGGCGAAAAGGATTTATTGTAAAATCACGATAAACCAAGCACTGCATGGAGAGACGGCAACCGGCCAACTGGACTCACAAAGGCAATAGTGACTCAGATTTGATACGTTTTATAGTTATGGGCATCGAATAGTGTTTACGGCTGTTCCAGAGCATCGTCCATGAAATCAATTCCTAAATCACGACACAACTGTGCAGCTAAAATGGCTTAGCACGTAACATATTAATTATTTATTGAGCGACGTTTAAAATGCAAATGGGTATTCTGTTTATGCGCAAAGGTCAAAGGATAAACACAATCGCTTGCATGATGAATACAATTTGTTTTGTCACAGTAATTTGATGCTAATAACGTTAATCAATTTAAAATTAATTTATAATGTTCTCGCTTAGCGAGCAAACGAATTTAGGACGCGTTCTTGGGCGATCAATTAACGAGACAGTGAACGACGACGGCATTTACGCATCCAGAACGGTTGATAATGTTTGGATCCTAAGAAAACGTCTCGAGGGATACAAAATCGAGTACATTGACATCGTCGATATTCACTCGCAAAAAATGCGTGCGTTATAAGTAGTGTTCGCTAAAAAGGCGCACAGACGGCGTCGCGGCGACGGGTCGACGGCCGCGCCCGGAATAACTACCACCAGCAGCTATATTTGCAGCAGCGCTTGGGCGCGGGCGCAGGGGGACACCAGCGCGTGCCATTTCTGCACCAGCCCGGTGCATCTGAGTAATGCCATTGTAATGCTCTCGATATATCCCTCGCGTTGGACGCGGGCGGCAGACGCGCTGACGGCGACGACGCTGTTACCGCGCTGCTGACCGCAACTTTCGGCAGGCCCAAGCGCTCCCCGAAGTGATTCATTGTACTCGCAGTCAGCAGGAGGAATCTCGCTTTTAAATTAATGGCGCATATATTTTCTCAGTTCATTATTGGAACGTGTAATTGTGTATTAAGAATTAGCGTCGGCCGGAATGATTATCCAGATCGAATGTAAGCAACGAGCGTCCATGTGTAGGTAGGTAATGATGAGAATCAGCCGTGGGAGCCGCCGCGGCTGTCCACCGTCATTTGTCATCGCCAGTTCCTGTCACTTCATATGTACGCATGCTTTCTCACATTTGCAATTACCTTTTAAGTCGGGAATTTGCCGATTCAACAAAAACGCGTAATGAAATAATAAACGACGACAATCAAGCGACATTTAAACGTAACGAGTCTAAGCTTTTTATGATACCTCATTAAAATACGCATGTTGCCATATTCTAGGCGAAATTCGATAATTTATTCAAATATCTAGAGTCATAAGGTCTATTAAAATTGTATTTTTATGGGTGTTATGGCATGGTGACTAAATGTTTTGCAGTATCATATTACAAAAACGCGACGGGTCAACCGAAAACGGCATATTAATCGTTATCATCGAAAAAATCCATAAAATGGTATGTCGTTCAGTCAATTTCCACATGTGTGGATAGTTTTCGCGACAGATGGCTCATGACTCACCAAACCTGTTGCCGCTGGGCGCTGCTGGTACGAGCGGAACAAGACGAAACCTATAAATCATTACCTACTTGACAATATTAATAAGTTTCAAATTAATTTCTGGTTGTTGCCTGACCTCATAAGATGAATGCCATAATATATTATACGTGGCATAAACAGGAGAAAATTTTAGAGAGCTATTTTCATTCTAGAGATGCCAACGCCATGAAATTCTTGATATAGCATAATTGGCTAGGTAGCTAAACTAATCTACTTAACTACCCTTATATTGTTATTTTATGTAAAAAGCTTCTGAAGCAAAAGAGTTGTAACAATACTATTTAAAGGTACCATCACTTTGACAAAGCATCTAAGCGACTCTTAACTACTGCGCAATTGCAATGCACAAATAATAAATAACAGATTTAAATATTTAGTATAGAGCACGAGACGACCCGCAACCGGCATCAAAGTTGCAAGAACCTCAAGCAATGCAATTTTTAACAAAATGTGTTTGACATCAGCTATAGTCCCTTCACAACAATTCATGGTAGAAGAGAGACTCTCTGAGAGACTTGTAGTTTGATCTTATTAAAAATCACCGAAAACCGTAAATTCGTCTGCTGACTTAGAATCTATTGCCTAAAGAAGAAGTGAAACCTAACGGGGCTCTAGATGCTAGACTAGATCCGGATTGAAGGCATCGAATTAGGAGCGACCCATGTCATGTTGAGAAAAGCATGACATCAGTCGATACTGTACGGCTTAAAGTAAGAGTGACATCACCAATTTAAGAAATTGAATCGACATCGTGACGGGCGTATGATGAACATAGAGGCTGAGACGTTGTGAGCGGCTCTTTGAACTGTGAATAAATTAATTTAGCTTTGCGAACTGAAGATTTTAATTGCTACCTAATAGGATTTAATAGAATAAGTAGGTAAGTAGATTAGGTTACTTTTAAGTTCTACACTAAAAAAAGTACGGAGCAAAACATTAAAAATATTAAATGAAAGAAATAGAAGTTTAATTCGCTATAATCCGCCATAGTAAATACATCTGTGTGGTACAGACTACAGATCTATCTTATACAGTATCTTGCACTTGCACTTGTAGCTTGCGATATTCACCAAACCACACAAATCTTCCAAATTATTCTCAACGTAATCTTCAGGAGATGTTGTCTCTACAATGCACGATTGTAAAGACCTTAACACATATTTATTCTACTACAAGTTAGCCCTTGATCTTGGTAATACGAGCTTGGTTAAAATAATCCCCCCTACCTCTAATCTATCCGTATTCCGTCATCGGTTTCTACTCGGTACTATACTAGAACACTAAGATACAGTATTGTTGGTAGTATAGTAAGTACCTAATTAGCGACGGCCGAAGACACCCTCGAGACATTTTTTTACTATCCACTACAAGTTAGGCCTTTTGCAATCTCACCTGATGGTAAGTAATGCTGCAGTCTAAGATGGTAGTGGGCTAACCTTTATTAGGGGTAGGCATGGCCTAGTTATATTAAACCCATACCCCTAATCACTTTCTACATCCAGACCAGATAAGAGAAAATTCAGGAATTATAATTTCCCGAACCTGCGCCGTCGCGTCGCGTCGTTATCAAATTCGGGTCCCCTTGGCAATATAAAACAAATAAATCTTCATTGAACTTCATTTCATCAGCACCGTTGGGCCAATGATAATTTAAAATTATGCAAGTGCCTGCGTACTGGCAATCGCTTAGCGCTATCAAGATGCTCTTTAGCTATTGTCAGATAAAGAGTTACACATGCCGCATGCGTTGTCGTTCTCTTAACTATATCAAAACAAAATTAATTTAAATAATAATTAAAATATATAAATATTTTGTATAATTTAAAAAGTGTCCTTATTCCTTTAATTATATTAACTTTTCTGCGATCAGCACAAACCAAAAATTTCTACTCGAAACCACCACCACCACCACTACAGCCCTTTGACGTCCCACTGCTGGGCACAGGCCTCCACTCTCATAGGAGAGAAGGAATTAGAGCTTAGACCCACCACGCTGCTCCAATGCGGGTTGGCGATGTTTTAAGGACTATATTATCATGTTAGTGATAATAGTCGTTAATAACCTTAACGTTCTCTCTGAGGCACGGGGGCGAAATACCGCCAACTTCCTAACTCCGGGCTAGTAATGAGAATTTCTAGTGAGAAAAACCCAATACTCAATTATGGCCCGACCCGAGACTCGAACCCGGGACCTCGTTAGCCGTAGTCGAACATGCCAACCACTAGACCAACGAGGCAGTTTTAATCAAAACGGTTCCTTGGGTCGGGTCTTGTTGAAACACATTTTTAACCGACTTCAAAAAAAGGAGGAGGTTCTCAATTCGTCGGAATCTTTTTTTTTTTAATGTATGTTCCCCGATTACTCGAAGACACCTGGACCGATTTTGAAAATTCTTTTTTTGTTTGAAAGGGTATACTTCCAAGGTGGTCCCATATAAATTTGGTGAAGATCTGATGAAGATCTTCGAAGACAGATGTTCCCCGAGATCTTCGAAGACAGATGTTCCCCGATTACTCGAAGACGCCTGGACCGATTTGGAAAATTCTTTTTTTTTGAAAGGGTATACTTTTCAGGTGGTCATTAGGTCTGATGATGGAATCCTGGGGAAATCAAAGGAACTTAAATTTTATAAGGACACGAACCCAGATAGTTATTAGGTACCTACAGGTCTACCTTTCGAGAACCTATTTTTCTTTTTTCTTTTTTTTATATTTACAGCACTAAAAAGCAAACAATAAAATTATTTTTAAATAAATTAAAAACCGCCTTCAAAAACTAAAAAGCAAAAAATAATTGGATATATTTACATATTATTATTTCTACCCACTATGTAGAAGTCGGGCGGGTATTACAAGGATAAGCAAAGTTGACGCAAGGCTCGCCCGACTTCTACATAGTGGGTAGAAATAATAATATGTAAATATATCCAATTATTTTTTGATTTTTAATTTTTGAAGGCGGTTTTTTTTTTATTTAAAAATAATTTTATGGCACCACGTCTTGTACCTATGCGAGCTAGAGTACAAGTGGTGCCATCTAGGTGACACAAAGTAAACGAAATTAAAAAACACAATTATTTTAATTAAAGCTAAGAAAAAAATAATTATCTATATTATATTTACTTATTTACGTATTTTGAAACCCGGAATGTCGATAAATATATTATTATTAGCTAAATGGTTAAATAAACTTAACCTCAAAACTTAAAAGTCTGATTACTCCAAACTCCCATTGAATAACTTAATTATTTTTTTATTATATAATCCTGATATATTTCCAAAGTTTTACCGTTAATTTCATTAAGACGCAAGAATGGCCCACTTTTGGGCATTCTCCTTTTAAATGTTTTGAGATGCGTCGATGACTGCATAAAGGTCTTGAAAACAGCAAATGATTTTTACAAGCATACATTATGTCACCGTTTGATGGATACACTGCTTTTAAAAAACCCCTTTTACGCTACACAGGGCCTTTAACTCTAGAGACTTACATAAAAAGTAATGTTGCATGTGATGTGTTGTGTGTGGTGTTGATTGTGATTTGTGTCCTTTGCGATAGTATACATTTTATTTAATCGTATGACGTTTAATATATATATTTTCGCCTGCAAGTTCGTCGCTCGTTTAGCACCACCCAGGAGACACGTGCAGGGAGGTAGAAGGTAGTTCCTGCGGACGTGAGCGAAGGGGCATCCCGCATAGTATAAATATAAAACGTACTTACAATTTATATCACCCGGGCAAGTCTTGCAGCATCTTCCGGGCAGCAGGGTCGGGGTGTCGCACGAAGGCTCTGGGCACTCATTCTTTATATTGCGGCAGTGCACCTTGGCCACTACCCGACGTTTCTTTTGCACCTGAAACAATTTCCTTTGTGACTATGTATAAGGCAGTAAAATTCCTTTGTTTTAACTATGATTTTGTTATGTAAATTTCTAGAAATGTAACAACACATCTATTTTGATTACTGTTGCTACTAAATACTATTAAGCTAGGTAGCTAGTTATTAATGAATCTGTGTAAAAAAAACTGAAAAATTGTAGGTAGGTACGCGAACCTGCTTATTACCACTTTCGGAATAAAATTATACACAATTTCAGAATTTTGATGAGAGTCAAGGGTATATAATAAACATTATAGATTAAAAAATTCTTGCCGATCGATCGAATTTCAAGATTCAAAGTCAATAGGTACTTTTAATTTAAATAAATAAAAATATAGAAAAAAAATGAGATTTACCTATGTTACTGTACCTATAGAAATGTGCCGTTTGGCTTTGAAACTTTTTGTAAGTTGCTTAATTGTTGTAGGTAGTTTAGTTAAGTATAGAAATCATCCCCGCGTGAAATTGTGGCAAGAATACATAGGCTGCATTTCCGCGCTGAACAGCCAGGCTGACCGAGCGTGAAAATGGGCCACCAGGTGAGACATAAAGTTGGATTTTTAGAGTTTAATGTAATAAGTAGCGATAGACTACACCATTATATAGTACGCGCGCGAGTTTAATACAGTTGGGACCCGAGGTGACACATACCTAAGCTCGGCATTCAAATCGCGTGCGAACTATACCAGTTTACGATGAAAACAAATCTACGTGTCCACTTACCGATATACACTCACATTTGATGCAGTACATCACACCGAACGGCGGACCGAGGTCTGCGTACCACGTCGAGCCGAGCTCTTTCGCCTGCTTGCCGAACTGGCATTCTGCAACAAGTAACAACAATAAATAAATGGTTTAATATAGATAATCTATATTTCTATACTATCTATACTTCTATACTAATATTATAAATCCGAAAGTTAGGATGGATGTATAGATGTATAGATGGATGTTTGTTACTCAATCACGTCACAACGTCTGAACGGATCTGGATGAAATTTCGCACAGAGATAGATTATAGTCTGGAATAGCAAATAGGCTTCTTTTTATACCGGAAAATTAAAGATTTCCCGCGGGAACCACAAAACGTCAATCGACGCGTACGAAGTCGCGGGCATCAGCTAGTATAATAATATATTGATTAAGGCCACAAGAGATGCGCTACGTTGCTAGCGGTTGTGTGTCAAACCCAACCCAATGTGCTACCTTAATATTGGTAGGTATATCAACGTAGCACATTACTGGTAAAACGCACAATAATGCCTGATGTAGGTATAAACAAAAATAAATTTAAAATAACCCCCGACATTAAAGTAATAGGAGAATTTCTATTCGATCAGTCCTGTGGTAGTTGCTCACAACTAACTAGAAAAGAGCTGATAAATAATCTTCAAACGGCTCCGATTTTCTTGAATCGTAGCTAAGAACACTCTCGATCCAGACACATTTCAAACAAAATAAAACAAAATCGGTCCATTGGTTTTGGAGCTACGATACACAGATATAAAGATACACACGTTAAAATTATAACACCCCTCCTTTGGGTCGGGAGTTCAAAATCATGAAATCCGGCGAACCAGGGAAACATTAATTTTAAAAATTAAAACCTAAACTATACGCGGGTATTCGATGGATATTCGACAAGTGAAGGTAACTAAGTAAGGAACTAAGAGAAGGTAAGGTTTTAAGTTTGCAGATACTATTATCTATTCAGTCGTACTATAGGTACTTAACTTCCATAATAGCAACGAATTCTTTTTTCGTAGATTACAGCAGAGCCAAGCTTGAGACCCCCATTTTGTGTCATACCGAATTCGAAATATGAATTTGGCAAATAAATGTGGATGACGTCATCACCACACATTCCAAATAAACTTGTGGTTCATCTCACATTCAATTTGTGATCAGTAGGTATAACTATAAATAGTTATAGATCAACAAAAAAAACATACGTAAAATAAAAAACATACATAAAAACATACATAAAATAAAAAACATACATAAAAACATACATAATGAGAACCTCCTCCTTTTTCTGAAGTCGGTTAAAAAGAAGGTATGCATCGTATAAAATAAAATATGTTGCAAGAGCAAGCCCTGAGTTTCACAACCCTAATTATCAATTTACCACAATAAGCTAGTATTAATAAATTGGAACGTCTACCAGCCAACCTTCGGGTTGTACGCAAAAGTCGTGGTCATTTGCTGGTTCAGATAATAACGGACTCCTTCACCCGACGGATTTATATCAGCGAATAGCTGGAAAGTGAAACCTTTCCAATGCCCAATGATAAATGTGTCACGATCGTGGACAATTGTTTTACATTTTGCAATTTTATTAATTAATTTAAAGGCGCGGTCACGAATTCAAATGGCACTTGACTTTAATTACACATTTAATACGATAAATAGAATATTAAACAGCTAGATTAAATAATTTAGCTATGAACAGCCGATTTGGTGACACGGATCCGGTCGAATGATAACAAACATAGTGTGTACGTGAATAGTTATGTATTTGTATTATGGAAATATTACTGACTCGTCATACAATTTTGTCAGTGCACTATTATAGTCTAGGAAACGAAGCGTATGTCTATGGAGACCCTTGCATTAAATCCATAGTCTTTGAAACTTGGCAGGGTTCTAGTATGGTATGAACCAAAACTATATACACAAAAAGATCCAACAAAAAAACAATGCGGAAATTAGGTTATACCTAAGTTAATATTTTTGACTGAATAATTTCTAGAATAATCATGCCGAACGTCGATATTTGAACCGATCGTAATCAAACCTATCTTCGTTTACGCATACTGCACCATCCTGCTTTCACAATTAAGCATAGTATAAAAATAGCTAACTTCCCTTCTGATTTTTAGGGTTCCGTGCCTCAAAAGGAAAAAACGGAACCCTTATAGGATCACTTTGTTGTCCGTCCGTCTGTGTATCAAGACCCTTTTTGTCAGGAACACATGGAGGTATCAAGCTGAAATTCATATCAAATACTCAGGTCTACTGTCCCTTGGAGCTGTGAAAAAATCAAACTTCTAAGCCAACGCAATCAAGAGATACAGCCGTTTATGCTGCAAATTTTCGACACTCACAAGGGAATCCAAACCAACAGAATACTTCCCGTGAACGCAGAATCTTGAAATTTAGTACGCAGCAACGTCTTATAGCACAGATAAAGGAAAAATTGCGAAAAGCATAAATTTTTAGTTACATCATATAATAAAAATATTTTTATGCAAATTTTCGACACTCGCAAGGGAATCAAATTTCAAGATTCTGAGTTTACGGGAAGTGGGTCCGCTTCCCGTGAACTCAGAATCTTGAAATTTGGTACGCGACAACGTCTTAAAGGACAGATAAGGAAAAAATTGCGAAAAGCATAAATTTTAATTTTTTATAAAGAACTAAAAAATAAAAATATTTTTAATCCTTAATTTTAAACTTACTAATGTTATGGATTTTGCTAAAATACCATAACTTTATTTATATACCTACAGATTTATACTGAACCCTCGGTTCGCGAGTCCAACTCGCACTTGGCCGGATTTTTTGTTGGATATTTATATAATACGTTTAACTCATGATACTTTATAATATTGTAAAGTTCGTCGCCTGCGGAATTACTGTTGGGGTCCAGTAGCTTCCTTTCCTAGACTATAAGACTAGGATTACAGAGTCTACTACCCTACAGTATCTTAAAAATGAGCTGAGCACTGTTGGCTGAGATAATATTATGTAGAAGGTTTGCAAATTCTCCTAATTGAGAAGCCTGCGACACGATAAAAGGCAAAACATAAGTATTTTATTTATATTACTAACTACGATTTCTACATTACATTATTAACTATGGCCAAAAAGGAAATGGACACACTATAAGAGTTCAATACAACAATGGTTTCAGGATGCTGTTGCGCTTGCCGCGGTTTTGTTCAGCGTCAGGTATGTTTGCGAATGAGCGTCAGCGAACTGATCACTTCTTTGCTATAATTGGGAAGAAGTCGTCATCACCGCTGACAAAACAGCATCCTGAACATATTTGTGAGGAAGATGGACTCACCGGTGCTTGAGCACCTTATTCAGGTGTTGGTGAGGCCACAATTATGATAAATGTGCTATAATTTGTCTTTTGCGTTACTAACATTAGTTTTTAAAAGTTAAGTAAATTGTAACACTAACAAGTTTAACCCCAGTTGCTAGAAATAAAGATTATTTATTTTATTTATTACAAATGACAATAAATTGGAAAGTGCAACCTTTTACACTGCACAGTGATAAAATATACATAACGATCGTGATCGGTTTTAACATTTTAAAACGGTATTAATTAATTTATAGGCGCAGTCACGACATTAAATGGCACTCGATTTTAATTACGCGGCATATTGATAAAACCTTATCATTTATTTAGAAATCTAAAGTAAATTTTAATAGCAAATCAACCATACAGTGTGTTCTCGCTCAGTCGGTTATTTATAGGCATATCTAGTTTTGTAAATTCCAAATTGGTACTATGATTTTCTGTAATAGAGACTGCTATTCTATAATCTATGTTATTTAACAATAATAATTATAATATATAGGAATTGGGTATTTGACTACTTTTCAAATAAATTATGTTTTAGTGATTATTAAATAGAGGATCTCCCAAAAGTCGTAATACGTCCCTTAATAGTTTTATGTTGAATAACCATTTTAAACAATCGATTGAAGTAAAAAGTGCGTTGAACTTTAATGACGTCACATTTCAGAATTTCGTATAAATATGGGACGCGTTTTGATGTTGAAAAAAGTTGCTGATTTGACTATTTGTCAAATACCCAATTCGTATTAAGAGCTACGATTGTCAACGCCATCAGTTTTGACCACCCCGGTGCCTCTACCGGTGTTGTTTTATTGAAAGTCAGGAAACATTAAACATTGACGAAAAAAAAAAAAATAAAAAAAAAACATAGGTACGTATAACCTTTTCTACAATGTCATACGTTCATTTGTGTGTCGTCGCTATTATATTATAATTTTCCATATGATTTATAGCTAGCAAAGCAATGCGCAGTAGTAAGGTACAAGCGAGTGTTTATTGCTTTGATAAAAACAAACAACATTCAAAAATTGTATGCAGTGACGCGCTTAGCCAACTATAATCACGTTACAGTATTTTTAAAGCGGAAATTTCGTAGAATATGTCAGTGATTATTTATTTATCCTTTCAAAACATTGCATCTCAAGGTGAGACGAAGATTTTCAATGTATTATAATATTATTATTGACTTGCTCCAGTTTTGTATAAAATCAGTATAAAGTATTTTCATTTCAGCCTAGCGAGCTACTATCGCAGAATGTATCACGTAAGTGGAAAAAATGTACTAAATTTCAACCAAATTTAAAACGAACATTATTTGTTATAAATAAGAAGATTAAAAATTCGTTAAGTATAAGAGTCGCATTTAATTAACTGTTTTCCATAACAATGTAAAAATAATATTTAAAAATAAATATTCTCCTGTAAATAATATATAAAGGCTTGCGAACCCGACAAGCGTCTTTAATGTCTACACTTTGTTATTACAAAAACGCGGAAAAAAGAATTCTAAGAGTCGCCGCGCCGTGTCAGTCAAATATAATAGTAACTGATTATTTTAAAACAGAAAACACGAATGGCCATGTAATGAGACGCGACGCCAAGGTCTTAGAATTTTTCTTTGAATAAAATGCGACTCAAAAAAATATACTTAGGACTGACAAGTATATTTTTAATGATCCCACTCAATATTTTTTTTAAACCTTGGCCAAAACCTGACGTGAGAGCCTTTCTAGATGAAAATAAGTTGATATACAGAGTTTCAACGCTACTATGTAGGTACACGAGCCGATTTGAGTGGTACAGTAATTACGCTTGAGGTTAATGTTGATGAGTGTTACCTAATTATTCTAGTAGTAACAAGCAGATTACGTTTTCTGTAATTCTAGTCCTCAACATAAGTATAATGAAAAGAAAACTTATTACTTAACGTTACCCTTTCAATAATTTTATAAGATGTGTACCTTTTATTCAAAAGAATTTTGAATTTATCTCCTTTTAAAGGAGTAGGTATATTGTTTTCAGGGTTCATGTATGTATGTATGTGAGTTTGTATATTCCACCATAACTTCTATACGCCTGAACCGATTTTGATAAATGAGGTATCGTTAGAATCCCTAGCTTATTTCGGGTGACATAGGCTAGTAAAATTTTTAAAAAATTGATGGGTTGACCATGGTCCCTCATTAAAGACCCAAGTTGAAAAAAAAAATTCGAAAATGATATTGACTATATAATCGTCATCTAGAAAATGATGAGTAGATTCCAAAAATATATAACACTATAGTTCAATATCCAGTAATTCAATACGGGCTACGGCAGAGCAGTCGTATTTTTTAATAATTTTATATTCACTTGTTAGATAATATGGAGTCTCGTGTATTTCTTTGGTAAATATCCATACTGCCATAGAGCATACTAATTTATACTATATATAGCTCGATTACCACTCACTCACTTTATTATAAATGCGAAATTGTGTCTGTCTGTCACTACCCTTTCACGGACCATCTGTTCAATCGATTATCATGAAATTGGTACAGGGATAGGCTATATCCCGGGGAAGGACATAGGCTACTTTTATCCCGGAAAATTAAACAGTTCCCGCTGGAATCTAAAAACTTAATACACGCGGACGAAGTGGCGGGCGTCATCTAGTTCCTAAATAAATGTAGGTAAGTCCTCAATTAAAATTTTTCTGTCCTCAAAGGAATGAAGACTTGGTTACGCTATTAACAAGGTGCATTAACATAGCGTACTGAGAGGACATCTAAAAATAAAAGTGCAGGTTGTAGCGTTGAAAGGCACAAAACAACCCCGTGATACCTTGAGGACTTTACGAGTATCTAGCGCGTCCTAAACAGAGTCGGTACTCGTTTGACGTAAAATAAACCAGTTGGTTTTATGTTTCATTAAAAATAATACTATATTTTTTTACATAATATAACAACTTTTATTGATCGTGATGTTGATTAGAAGTAATCAAGATTAATATAGTTTTACGACTGCTATGTACTCTACATAGGTACCTAAATACATAGCTATTTAACTTGTTTACCTACTCTTTAAGTGAATCCACATGAAGCTTATAGAAAATGAACAGATAATGAACAGATGGATCTCTATGTACTATTACCTATTCTGTGTCTCTATTATTACACGCTTTTATTTAACTTGCAATGCAATGTTTGTATGTTCAATGAATCAATGAATTTTAAAACAGTTATCCTCAACCGATTGATCTAAAATTTTGCTTTTACGTTTAGTTTGGACGACAATGCATGGAATATGACGGACTCCACAAGATTTTATATGCACCATGATATTATTATAGGTATCAAATAAACGGATATGCTCAGAAGAAAAATACGAAATACAAAATGACGTCACGCTAAAGTCAATATGGCGGACGATAAAAGCTTGTTTTTAATAATATTTTTTAATGATTTAAGACATAAATTATCTTTAGCCCGCAATTTCTGCTATGCGACAACTACACGATACTTTCTTGTTGTGATAAACATCCTTACAAACAATTTTAATGTGTGTAGTAGGTACCTATTAAGTACTTTAGTATAACCCTAATACAAAGTTTAATCGTTTGTCTATGTTCGACTGCAAATGACGAGGTCCTAGGTTGGATTGCCCGATCGGGCCAAAATTAGCAAATTATTGGGTTTTCCTGTCACTAAAATCTCAATATTAGCCTAGAGTAAAGAGGTTAGCGTTGTTTCAACATCGTGTCTCGGAGCACTTAACAGACGTATGGGAACATAGAATGCATATCTGTATTGATGCATGCGCACACACTGGTGTCCTATATAGTATCTGCCATGGATGGTTTGAGATTGGCCGCGCTAACCGAAATGCATTCTATATCCTGGGTTTATTTTCCGCACTTGGACTCAGGCGTCCGCTGTGCGTGCGAGTGGACGTTTACATCGGGTGGACGGTGTTATTATACAAAGTTTCAAACTCTCAAGTCCTAAAAATGCAGGAGGTTCCCTACCCAAAACTATTCATAACTAGCTGATGCCCGCGACTTCGTGCGCGTGGATTGAGGTTTTTCATTTCCCGCGGGAATTCTTTAATTTTCCGGGACAAAAAGTAGCCTATGTGTTATTCCAGACTATAATCTATATCTGTGCTAATTTTCAGCCAAATCCGTTCAACCGATGGGGCATGATTGAGTAACAAACATCCATCCATACATCCATACATCCAAACTTTCGCATTTATAATATTATATATTATAGTATAGTAAGTATACTTATGTTATGAATATATGTTATGATATATTATGTTATGAAGTATGGATGAACTATAGGCATGCTATATGATCTATTATAGTTACAAATGTAGGTATTAAATTTTCGAGCCCTAAGTAGCTGTTAGATGGCCCGATGCGATAAGATGCCTCTATAAATAGGCGTCACTGTTATCTGTTTCGCGTAACTATTTAATTAAAGCCAGGAGTCGGGGGCACTGATATCAAGACGTGTTGCGTGAGAACATATTGATCTTAGTGTCAATTCGTTACTTAAGACGTATCGTATCGGTATTGGACACGTTTATGCAGAAAAAGTCTTACCTTAGTATGGATAGCTAGAACCCTAATAGTACGACAACCTCCCTGGCGCAGCGTTGAGCACTGTTGTCGTAACATGGTAGGTCCCGGGCTCGATCCTAGGCAGAGTAATTTGGGAATTTATAATTTCTGAATTGCCATCTTTTTTTTTTGTCGTAATAAAGACTCTGATTTGTCCCAGTTCAGCTGGTCTTTTTTTTTTATTGCGTGATAGGCTTGCGCTTGACGACAATCATGCTTAGTGCAAAGCAATTATGTGGTCTAGGTTGGAACGCGCTTGCCTAGAAGATGCCTATTCAGTCTTGCCTTGAAGGTATTTAAGTGGCAGGAAACACGTGCGCTGAGAGGGTGTTCCACACCTTAGCGGTTTTACAGAAACCATCTCCAAGAATAGTGATTCTTATCTTACCGTGGATATAGTGATATATATATTATATACATATATATTTGCGCTTATGCACATATCTTAAAACACAAACTTACATTTTTTTTCTATCAAGCTCATTGTCTATTCATGAATATGACTAGCTGATGCCCGCGACTACGTCCGCGTGGATTGAGGTTTTTTGTTTACCGCGGGAACTCCTTAATTTTCCGGGATAAAATGTGTTATTCCAGACTTTAATCTATCTCTGTGCCAAATTTCATCGAGATCCATTCAGCCGTTGGAGCGTGATTGAGTAACAAACATCCATCCATACATCTATACATAGGTACATATGGACATCCAAACTTTCGCATTTATAATATTAGTAAGAGTAAGATTGTTGAGCAAATCTACTGATACTACGTATCTACCGCTACTCGCTAGTGCTTTCTAAGCGATGAGTTATCGTCTTTAGTTCAACTCAATTTCCGCACTATTACAATGAGGATGGAGGGTGCGGCGCCTGGATAAGGATGCAACAATCACCAGTCGTGTTCACTATGTCATTTAATTTGAACTGTCTGTATAAATGATCATAAATTTTGTCCAACCATTTATTTTACTTTTGGCAGCTCGAGTCAATCATGTTCTAATGCGTTACTGATTCGATTTTTAACAACAATCGACTTTCTTTATGAAGAAGTTTAATCGATTCGAGTTTTTGGACTTGCCTATACACAAATTTAAGAAATAAAAGAAAATTAAAAGTATGCTCCTGAAAAAAGCTTATTATACTGTTGAAGATTATGTAAATGATAGAGAATGGATTTGATCGCTCAAGTAATGCTATGGACAGCGGTTACTTATGTACACATTGATATAATAATGGTAAATGAATTATTTAAAAAGAGCAACCACCAAGTTTCTTGCTGGTTCTTCTCGGTAGGATGGCATTCCGAATCAGTGGGAGATTCACTTGACGATTCAAAAGTACCCACTTGTAAAAGTTTATTTGAATAAAAAACATTTGATTTTGATTTTGAATTTTGATTTGACACATTGATACCTACTTATCTTTCCTCAGCATTTTTTTATTGTTTTAATAAATATACCCAAGCGTTTAAATGACTAAGTATATATTTATGTATGTATTAAAATAAATTATTTATGTAAAACAGTCCAGCAAATGTACATGAATCAGTCATGTCATAAAAACCATCTGCATGGTGCTTAAAGGACTATCAAGAAATCTAGTGTTGCAGCTCCATGACCATTTTGAAAAGAAAAGTCGTACTTGTAATTACTAGTTGAGTATACGAGTTACGAAATATCGGAAAAAGGACACGTCGCTTTACTATTGTAAAGAACGATATGCGTCTATGGATTTATTGTCTATGGTTGCCTGTCAGTAATTATAAAATAATAAATAAAATAACTTCTTTAATAAGGCAACCTACAATCTTAAAACTATGTTAGTATTTTATTTCTAGGATTATTTTTTCTTTAAAAAACTTTAAAAAGCCAGGGTCACCGAACGAGAACTTTAATAAAATGTTGCAGGATCGGTGACTCTAATTTACCCGCTATCATCATCAGGATACTGTTTGAGCTTGAACGCAGCCTTGCCAGGAGGGATGCAGTCTTTTTTCTGATGACGGCATAGAAATCATCAGTGCGTGCCTCTGCAAACATGCCTGATACTGAGCAAAATCGCGGCAAGCCCAACAGTATCCTGAATCCATTGTTGTACTGGACTTGCAAAGTATCTAAAGCCTTTTGCGTGTAGTTAGTCAACAGGCCCCCCGTGTAGCAGGATTGACAGTAAGCTTTGAATAGCGTTATTTTCGCTTCCTTACTACAGATTTACTATAGATTATGACACTTCATAGGCGTGCCTATATCAAAAGTAAAATAAATGGTTGGACAAATATAGATGTTAAATTGCCTTATATTCACTGCAAAGGTACTTATTGTTCCCTTTTGTATATTCGTTGGTTCAGATCTGATGGCAAACTAATGATCATTTTTTTTCATTTCATTTTTACAAATAAACACTTGAAGTCAGAATCACTAAATCTTTGCACAAAAATACACCTTGAACGTCATAGCTTTACATAAATAACAAGTTTTCGCAGTAACCGCAGAGCGTAAACGGAGCAGATAAATAAAATAAAATCTCTATATAAACAAGTTAAATACATTATTTTCATCCCGCAATCGGCTAAACAGATGAAGTGTCCCTTCATGAAGAAGATGAAGCATAACAGCAAAGTAGACAATTTTTAAAAGAGTAACCACCGAGTTTCTTTCTGGTTCTTCTCGGTAGGAATGGCATTCCGAACCCGTGGTACTTAGATAGGTCTGTTTAGAGCATACTGTCAAAACTTCTACTCGGGAGGCCTGTGGGTCAACTATTCAAAAAAGGCCATAAACACTCTGAGGGTGCAATATAATAATGGATTCAGGATGCTGTTGGGCTTACCGCGGTTTTGTTCGGCGTCGGTTATGATCGTAAATTGCTAATATGATCGAAAATTCGCGGACTGACGACTTCTTTGCCATAATGCGGAAAAAATCTTCCTCACTACTGACAAGGCTACGCTCAAGTACCAACCGCATCCTGAATATGTTTGCGAGTAAGGTGGACTCGCCAATGCTTGGACGCATTATTCAAGTGTTGGTGAGGCCATAATAGTGTAATGATAATAATGTTTATATTTTGTAGGTAATTACTAACATTAATTTTTAAGGTATGTGTTGTACTAACAAATTCAGCCTTAGTTGCTTCAAATAAAGAGTATTTATTTATTTTATTTTTTATTTTATTTAGATACATTCGACTATTTAAAAGCACTTGTCAAAGTCAACTTGAATAAAAAAGATTTGAATTTTGAATTTTTGAATCAATCCTCCCTGATTAAAAACTCATAATGGAAAGTACAGCTTTTCCTATTTCTGACGTCATCCGAATGCAGGTTAATACCATAATAGTACATTGTTCACCGAGGGGAGAAAGTGACCGATTACTATCGAGGGTGTAGTTTGAGGCCCGAGGCGTAGCCGAAGGGCCGCAATACACGCGAGGTAGGAATCGTACTTTCTACCGAGTGATACATAGTGCTTTATACTACACCTGCGAGGAAAATAAGCGACTTACAAAGTGAAGTTCTATCATAATTAGGTATATGAGTCGCTTCATTCGAAGCTTCACTATCAAAACTAGACTAGACCTACATTTTGAGGATTATTTCAATATAGATTTCGATATCGACAATCGACATCGACATCGACAATCGATATCGACAATCGACATCGATACCGACAATCGACTACCATATCGACAATCGACAAAAGTGGTGAAGCTGCTTCTAATATTATATCCATAAGGACATACCCAAATTCTCAACGTCCATATACCTAATTTAATTAAAATTAAAAAAAAACAGCGCGTTAGAAATGGATTTCCATATAGTTTTTCTCCCCGCTTAGCACGTTAGAAATGAAATTTCATACATCTTTCCCTCCCGCATATTTGGTTTGTAGCAATGACGTACTTTCTACCTCGTTTTAAAAAAAGAATGAAGGTACTTTCCGAGCGGGTGTAGTATAAAGTATTTACCCCAAAGTTTTGATCCTGCTCGGGCTCACAGGAAGGAGAGTTAGGATACCGAAAAAAGCTTTCGTGCTCAGCGTTCTTCCCAGTGGTCAGTAGTCAGAGTGGTGGCTTTTTGACACATTCCCTAGGTACGGTCCCGAACTCTACATTTCAATGATATTTAAGAACGTCGGTAGGTACTTGTATTGTACAAAATTAGAACTCCCAAAAAATTGCTGGACTGCAAAAATCACAATCGCCGTACAACAAGATTGAGGTAGGTAAATTAATTTCATGGAGACGGATAGGAGACCTATAGGTACAATATACGTCGTCTCTATAGATAATCTGACCGTCTCCGGTGAAGAAATGTTTTGTTTTATCAACCTAGGACAGCCGATGTAATAAAATTAAACATCAGTCTATGATGCACTCAGATAATAGTTGTAAAAATATTATCTCCGAGATGATTTAGGCATATAAACTGAGGCGAGACATCGCGTAACCTTCTCCCGAGTTCTAGGAACCGCTGGCAGGCTGCCAGCAGCGGCGCGCCGTAGCCGGGGAAATGAAGTATGCCCGACGTCCGTCTTATGCTACTCTCACGTTCTGTTTATGGAAATTTGTACCCGCTTTAATATGCAGCTGTTTATTTTGAAATGAACTCAATATCTATAAATTTGTCAAGATCATCGCGAAAATACTTGCATGATACCTACGTCGGTTAGCAATAATGTAGCTAATTTAGTGATGCAAACAAAATTTCTCTTTGACACTAAAGTATTGCACGTGGCGCTGTAGCTGTACTCGCAATATCATAATAATATCATTAAAGTTGAGGTAGCTGTACTCTCATTTTAAATTACCTCGATGGATCTTCATTCTTCATGCATCATCCAGAGAGTTACTACCTTTCTTCTAGAGGCAGTATGTAATGTCCCGTAAAATGGCCTAGGTCTGATGTGACCGGTTGTATATTCTGCCATTGAGTAAATTGATATCGGAACTGTTTTTACTCTGTTCGTCAATAATATTGCTATATTCATTGTGTATTCAGAGTTATATGCAGAGGCACCATGATGGCACGTTTCCACACTTTCCAAAAAAAGTCATTGGTCGACGTCTGTCATGAGTCTGAACGCACCATTGCGGAATGAAATAAAGTATAAATTCTACCAATAGGTGCTATATTCGTGTGTTGCTCAGTAATTATAATGCTGTATGACTTACATGTCAAGCGGGCAAAGGTATACGACCAGATCAATGAAACTTGTTCAGGTCGTTTCAATAAATCCTCCACATAAAAGGGTTGAAATAGGCGTGCGTCGTATTTCAGCGGGCGTAGGCAGACTATAAATTGTTTGCTGTGAATTAGCCTTAAGCAGAATCTTTGATATATATTTGGTCTGCTAACACACGTCTTGCTAAACGCAGTTAGATGTCACGACTCGTAAATTCCTTTAATACATATTTCGATATTAGGAATAGGTTATTTTTGTAATTTTGTCATGAGAAATATGAAGTTTCAGTAGGTAGTATATCAGCCGATTTTCAGTAACGGCCCACTGGCAATCCATTCTCGATTCCTTTGAAAAAGAAGTTTCGCCTTTATGTCTAATAGAGAATACCTACTAAATATTATTATGAAGATTTTTCACAACAGGTATGCATGACTAATATACTTCATATAAATACCTAATTATCTTTTATGGCATAACTAAACATAATTATCTTATGTTGTCTAATTTATTTAATTAAATGGAATGATAAAGCGGAAAACAAAGATACCTATTATATTTCTAGATGCTAATCGTACTACATGCCCATAAATTAGCGAATTTCATTAAAAAAATGTATGCAGGTGCGCACAAATGCGCGCAGCTAACTATGGTAACTGAATCATAACAGAACAATATTAAACAAATTGGTAAGCATAGGTAGGTACGTCATTAAGTGCCTTGTGATTAGATCATTTCAACTTTACAACTCTAACTCTAACTAAAGTTGCTTTAAAGTGTGAGGGTCTGTCTGACTGTCTGTCTGTTACCTGTCCATGATCAAAGATCAAGTTATACGTACTTACGAGATATGATATGATACATAGGTAGATAATTAACGAACATCTCTTTTAAACAAAAAGAAGGTCCTTTTTTGATGAAGGCATGGAGTTATATAATCGTCCTAATGAGAACCATTGATATCTAAATATCTGTCTGTAGATATTCGCTACATATTTGGTATGGCTACGTAACATAAAGGACTGAACTAGTATATAATCAGTCGGAGAACTATTCCGCCTAGCCTGGACAAAGAGAAGTTTAGAAAACTAAGTAGATATTCGCGTTCAAATTGAAGGCAAAGCTTTACCAACAAATATTAATTAATAAATTTAATATACCTAATCGATACGGATGATTTAATGATGCGCAACAATAATTCCTATGATGCCGATACACACCTGTTACTGATATTTGATACCCGCTTTACATAATACGCGTGGCCGCAGACGGACAACACCTGAGGCCAAGCGATCCTGCAACGGACACACTAACCGAATTTAGCCGAACTTTACAATTTTTTCAAATAGTATCATCAAAGTTTTTATATCGATAGTGGATATATCTGCATAGGGAGTTATACCTGATCAATTGTAGATTAATATTAGTTTAAGTAATTTTTTTTATTATAATAATTATTTAGATTACGATGGGTCAAGCGTGTCCGTGTCGGATAAAAGTCTCAAATAAATTAAGATTTTTAAAGAAATGTAGTAAACATCACATAACTTAATTTCTCACTTTTTAGTTTCTTATTTTAATCTAACAATTAAATTCAGTTTGATAACTTTTCATTAGAACGTTCTTGTTTCTTTAAATAGTGTTTGATGAAGTGGTTGTGTACAATACAAACATTATTATGAAGATCTACGCTCTATAATATTCCTTTATTAATAGATACATAAACAAAAAGAATATTTTCTCTAAACTCAAGAGTCATTAATTGTAAGGAAATTAGATACCGCATTCACGATTTTTAGTTTTGCAATGCTGATCCGATAACTTCGATGGATAAGGTCATAGCAGTATAGTCGCCACTTTGACTCGGTTGAATCAAGGACTACTGCCAGTGCCCGCATAACTTGATATTTCACTTATTTTGTACATTTTTTGCTTTGACTAATTTTAATTTGTTCGTATTATTTGCTTATGTTATGACACTGATCTCTTTTAATATAATTACTTAATTTTTTATTATTTTTGCACATAATATCGTCTTAAAACTAATAAAGTCGTCGTAAAGCTTATCTCTAAAAAGAAATCTCTTCCAGCCTTCCTTGAAAGTGAGTGAAATTGTAAAGTGGTATAGGTACAAAAATTTCTTAAAAAATCCATTTAAAATCTAAATTAATAACTAAACATTAAAAATATAATCTATGCCGCTGCAATGAGGCAATGTGCCCAGATCTCTTTTAAGTTACTTTTCTTCCATGGACGTATCTTTTATCCACGTATACATATTGTGATTTTTGTATTTGAGATCTCATACCTAAATATTGTACATACCTTCGCATAAAACTTGTTTGCTTGCATGGCCTTAAATCGCCGAAAGTTTCCTGGGTAGCAAAGTTAAGGATAAGCTTAGCGCAACACAATAATATCGAAGGAACATTCCACAATCCTACATGTAAGCGTAGGCTCAACAATCGACAATGTTTGGCTTGCGACGAGCAAGGTTATGTCTAGGTGCCTACGACTTCCTGTATCTTCAACCATCATGAAATTCCCCACTCTCAGGCATCTCACTGACCTTCTTCATTGAGTCAAGTTTTTATTTCCATTTAATTCAATTCGTGTAGCATTCGATTCTGTAAAATTAATTGTAATTAAAAACAGGCATCTGTATCTTCGTATACTTACTTCGTATCTTCTCCTTTTATTAAAAAATATGACACTGTCATAAAAAAATCAAAATTATAATGTAAAACCACAGAATAGGTAATAGGTAAAACTTAGTAACGTAGACCGTGTTTGCTTTCAACGTTGCTGTCCTGCATGTCCGGTCAAAGCAAATAGTCTGGTTACTGAAACACGGCATTTTTGCATAACAGTGTCGTTTCCCTCAATTTTTATTCATTTTTTGGACTTCATTGACTGCTCCCGGCGCCTGCTTGTCGCAATTGTGACTGGTTCTTCTCGTTATATGTGCCTTTAATACAATAATATGCTTCGTTCCAAGGTGCTCTGATTAAAATGCAAGAACTCGACGCAGAGGCCGTTTACATTGTCGAACCCATTAGTAGCGACCATAAAAACCATACAAATCATTCTTCTTCCTTATTAGTATTTCGGCCGGGTGCCGACATAATGTTTATTTTCTCGTAATCTCCGGTGGATGCATATTGAGACAGTTTTACGAGCTGTAGACAGTTTAAAAGATAGCGAATACCTTATCGGGAGCAATTCGTTCAACAAAATGTGTGGATAGACTCATAAAAATATCAAATTGTTGATGTTTATTTATTTTTTATCGTCGAACCACGATTTACCGTAGTGTTTCCATAGAATTTGATGGATTGTGCGATTTGAGTTGATTCAGATAATATTACTCAATCATTGTTGATTGTATTTGGAAAGTATTTTGACGACCTCCGTGGCGTAGTGTGTAGCGCTATTGCCTTAACGTGCGGAGGTCCCGGGTTCGATCCCCGGCAGGGTCAATTTAGGAATTTATAATTTCTGAATTTTCCCTGGGCTGGCCTGGTGGGAGGCTTCGGCCGTGGCTAGTTACCACCCTATCGGCAAAGACGTGCCGCCAAGCGATTTAGCGTTCCGGTACGATGCCGTGTAGAAACCGAAGGGGTGTGGGTTTAATATAACTGCCATGCCCCTAACAGGTTAGCCCGCTACCATCTTAGACTGCATCATCACTTACCATCAGGTGTGATCGCAGTCAAGAGCTAGCTTGTAGTGGATAAAAAAAAAGTATTGATAGGTACGACTGTTTACAATTTCAGGGAGGTAGGTATTTGTGAAAATTATTTCATCGCCTAATCGATTATTAGTCTGATATTATAATATCCAGTAGCAGACAGTGGACAGGAGCCAACTCTCTAAATAAAAATATCACATATAATTTATTAAGTATCATTCTACGAATGCTTTGGAAATGAGCACTCGTACAGTTGCACCTCATAAAAACAATCTTAATAAAAAATGATTTCGCGAATGTAAGTCGCCATTTCTTTCTCCTCTACAAATATAAATGGTGCATATTTTGTACGTTAGTACAAAATGCTATTTCTGTCTGATTTCCCTGAAAATGTAGTGCGTAGTAACCGTAGTGGTTTCACAGACAGTAGACAATAACCGGCGAAAACAATACGTAAAACGTGAAATAAGGTACATGAACGCACTAAATCGGTCTGAATTTCCATTAGAATAGGACTGCACTGCAAATACAGTTTACTGACTGAATGCAGGACGTATAAATTAAGGCTTCTATTAACTAACTACCTAATATTCGAACATCTACGTAGTAAGACCACTGAGTAAGACACTGGTAGGTAAATTACGTAAGTCACTGGCTCAAGTCATCTTTTTGATATAACATTGACGCTTTCCCGTTATGATGTCTCAAACTCTATCCTGTATTTTATATCAAAAAATTCGTGTAGTCCTAACCGCACTCTACAATTTTACGCTTACTCGCCGTTCAAATGTGCTCGCACCTTAATATGCTATATAAAAATTCTCTAGTGTCCGCGTATGCGAAAATATTTATCCCGTACAACTATAGCATCTGATGATAGGTTAATGTTGTCTATATTTTGATAGGGCAGCGTACTAAAATTTTATGTAAATATTATTATTATCGGTATAAATTTAGCTCTCACGCCCGCATACAAAATAAATACATATATGGCCAAAAGATTTATAATAAACTTACGTAAATAAATGCTAATTAATAAACTTACATACACAAATACACAAATA
Organism: Erebia aethiops; assembly: GCA_923060345.2. Lineage (NCBI taxonomy): Eukaryota > Metazoa > Arthropoda > Insecta > Lepidoptera > Nymphalidae > Erebia > Erebia aethiops. The sequence goes on along the minus strand of OV281083.1, from coordinate 7,522,420 downwards.
AATAGTTGTAGCAGGCGGAGGATTACACCCCGGCAGGGGAGACCAGACGGCCGGGGGTCAGGGGGACAGGTTGAGAAACCGGCGGACTATCCTAGCCGAGTCTAGCAACACCGCTTTCTGCATCCTGGCTGCGAGCGAACTGCCACGGAATCCCAGTCGCCTCAGATGGTGAGCGAGGCTGACTGGGATTAACCCATTCGCAGATATGACGATTGGGATGGTTTCAGTGGACTCCACATGCCACATGGCGGAAACCTCGTGAGCCAGATCGAGATACTTACGTTTTTTCTCCGTCTCAGCTCTCACAAGGTTCTCGTCATATGGAATAGTGATGTCCACCAAAAACACCCGCGACTGTGCCCGGTCCAACAACACGATGTCAGGCTTATTCGCAAGAATAGTCCTGTCCGTGATGATGGACCGGTCCCAATAGAGCCGGACTCCGTCACACTCGAGTACAGGCACCGGTGTGTACTTGTAGTACGGCAGCCTCTCATCCAGGAGACCGTACTTGAGAGCAAGCTCCTGGTGAAGGATTTTGGCCGCTTGGTTGTGTCTGTGCAGATACTCAGTGTTAGCAAGCGCCGAACATCCCGAAAGCACATGTCTGAGTGACTCACCGGGATGGCGACAGGCTCGACAGATGTCATGAGTGCCATCCTTCAGAATGTACTTTCGGTAGTTCCGCGTCTTAACTACATGATCCTGTATCGCACAGACAAAACCTTCGGTTTCCCCAAAGAGGTCACCGAAGCGCAGCCATTGCACGGACGCTTTTTTATCGACGTGTGGCTCATTAAGAGCTTTAAAAAAGCGTCCGTGCAACTCCTTCTCCTTCCATACGGTCTCCCGGTCAGAGGTGCTAAGTACCACCGGCGCCTGCCACTCGATTTTGGCTAAGGATAGGGGAGTGAGTCCTTTATCACATTCTATGACCTCTCTATGCATGGGTGACTCCCTCTTCGTCTCAAAGTATGTTCTGAGATTGGCTATCTCCCGGTTATGCATGGTCTTGACGCTCAATACGCCTCGACCACCACATTTCCGGGGGATATACAATCTCATCACAGACGATTTCGGGTGATGCATGCGATAGAGAGTCATAGTCGTGCGGACTTTTCTATCCAGGGCGTCAAGTTCGGTCTGAGTCCATCTGAGTACGCCAAAGGTGTACATGAGAACGGGCATAACCCAGCCGTTATAAGCTCGAACCTTATTTGCGCCTGACAAAAAGCTTTTACAGATTTTTGTCAGACGGCCAAAGAAGGCCTCGCAAACAGACTGTTTCATGTCCGCCTCATTTACTCCCATCGATTGCGACATACCCAGATACCGGTATGATTCAGCTTCGGAGAGGGTCCTAATGCTCGATGGCTCGAGACTAAACTCAGCCGAGTGAGTAATCTGTCCCCTCACCACATGCAAGACCGCACACTTGTCTAGACCCAGCTCCATCCTGATAGAATTGCTGAACTCAGTGGTGATATTCAGCAATTCTTGCAGGCGGGTAGCATTGGGTGCCAGCAGTTTGAGGTCATCCATGTAGAAAAGGTGAGGCACTCTTGTCCCTCCTCTCCGAATCTGAAAGCCCGTCCCTGAACTCTCCAGCAGTGAGCTGAGTGGGTTCAGGGACAGGCAAAACCAAAGTGGGCTCAGACAGTCACCCTGGAAGATCCCTCGCCGTATCCTTATCCGGTCATCGGCAGCCGCCAATCGCTCACCGTGGAGACAAAGGATCGTACTCCATTGCCCCATGCATTCCCTGAGGAAGTCTCGAACTGTACCATCGACTTTGTACAGTTCAAGGACCCTCAAGAGCCATGAATGGGGCACCGAGTCGAATGCCTTTTTATAATCAATCCAGGCGGCGGAGAAATTCCGGCGGTTGCGTTTGACCAATTGCCCCGCAACGGAGTCGATGAGAAGGAGCTCCTTAGTACCACGGCTACCTCCCCGACATCCGTTCTGAGCCCCAGACATGATGTTATTTTCGTCTACATGACGAGATATCTTGAGGCTCAGAACGGATGTTAGTGTCTTATAGATGGTCGTAAGACACGTAATGGGGCGGTATTTTGCCGGATCAGCGGCATCCATGGACTTTGGAGCTAGGTGAGTGATCCCAGTAGTGAAAAGGTTCGGGAGCGTCCTCTGCTCGAGAGCCTTTTGGAATTGTCGAGCCAAGGTCGCATGGCAAACCGAGAAACCCTTAAGCCAGTAGTGATGCAGCCCATCGGGACCCGGACTTTTCCAGTTCGGGGCCCGCTTTACTGCATCAACCACATCCTCCGCAGAGATGGCTACCGGGTTCATCGGTTCAATTACGGCACATGCTTCCTCTACCGCCGCAATCCAAGGGCCCTCTTCATGCTCAACCTCTCGCGACCACACACTCCGCCAAAAAGCGACGAGATCTGCCGAGCTTGGCCGTTGAGAGGCAGAACAGACTGCTGGACACTCCAATCTTTTATAGAACCTTTTCTGATCACTCGAGAAGAGACGATTTTGCTGAAAGCGCTCAACTCTTTCCGAGTATCGCCGTATGCGGTTCCCCCATGCAGCGATTTTCTGCTTCAGGTCGTCGATGCGCTCCGTTAGCTTTTGGGCTATGTCGGGCTGATCCAAACTAACCCTAAGCCCGTTGAAGGCAATTCTAACGGAGCGCACAATCCTTGGCCTGGTATTGCCCGACCTGAAGCTTTGCAGTCTGCCAATGAGGCCTCTGGCTAGGTTGATACGGCGTTCTATTCTCTTTATTATTATTATTATTATTATTATTATTATTACTCTTTATTTGTACCACACATAACAAAAGTAAATTACAGAAAACATAAAAAGAAACAAAGAAGTACAAAGGGCGGCCTTATTGCTAAGTAGCAATTTCTTCCAGGCAACCTTATTAGGAGAGCACAAGGATTGGAGGCAGCAGGTGGCGCAAAATTATACTAATACTACATACAAAAAAATACATTACAATACATAGACAACAATACACAAATATCTTAATACATACAATGCATAACTAAATATATTATAAACTAATATACATAATACATATACTTACATACCATAATATAGCTTAAATAAATATATTATACAATTACATATTATACGTACATATACTTACAATAAAATTAAATATAAACTAAAGTCGTCTTCAATTTGTAAGGTAATACGTCTTAAGAGTATTTTTGAATACCCCCAGCGATTTCGACTGTCTTATATTCAGTGGAAGTGCATTCCACAGTTCAATTGCCTGCACAGTGAATGAATTATTATGATACGAAATAGATGAAATTAGGCTTAGGTACTTGAACACGTCATACAACAAAATTCACATACCTACCACATTTTCTAAAGACAAAAGTCATATCAGGGTACATAGTTATCAGCAATGACATACGGTGCCGAAGCGTGGAAACTGCGATGTGGCAATAGCGAGGCTAGTCCACAAACTCCAATTTGCTCAAGTTGAAAATACCTGACAATAGAAAATACCAGTAGAGCTAGTACATCTCGGAATTTCTTTGAGGGATGAAGCCCGATAGGTATAGTGATTTGCTTAAGAACTAAAGTATCCAACGTGGCTCAAGGCTAGCCAGTTGAATAAGCAGCAGTCAAGTTTATAGGACCGACGGTTGCTAGAATCGAAAGGTTCTCGACTGAAGACCTCGTTTCAGTAAACGTAGTGCAGAGCTTGGATTGGAGTGTTGAGTAAGGAACACCAGAAATTGGTTAGGAACACCAGAACGTTGACGTGTAGCTAAAATAGACTGAATACAAATTTGCTGTTGATGATGATCAAAATGAAGAGAGGTTTATAGTGATAAGAAGAGGTTAACGCCGACATATCGACTAAATCTCACTCGCATTTTCGTTCTAAAAATTTCGTTGTGTACCTACCCTTTTACATAAGTACAGATGTGAACACGCATCGTTAACCTTCCTACTCAAAGTACGTAAGACAAGGGTAAACTAGCATTAATATTATATTCGACAAAACATATTTTACAGTTTATCTGCTGTCTTCGGCGATTTCCGTGAATATTATAGAATTTACGACTCTATCCCGTGCATGAGAAATCCGGAAATCGAAATATCTTGTATTCCATGCTATGATAAGATAGATTAATAGTCGTAATCCTTGCATAAATCACAGGATTTTATATTCAACAATATTATTGATACTATACATATTATCTAATCTATTTAGATATTTTCATAAAAATAACCTCTTGTAGGCATTGACCCATGTAGAAAACACTTTATATGCATGCAGGCCTGTTTTTAGTGTTAAAATACTTTGATACAATTGTACAATAATAATTTATATTCATCTTGAGGTTGCAAAGGCGGGCACAACCATGAGTTTACAATGACGAAAACTTTACAAAAAAATCTGTTTACTTTCTTTTCTCAATAAATTGAACTGCGATCGCATTGACACATTATACTTCAGTCTTCCTGCACGTTCCAAAACCAATCTCGTAGATTTGAATTTCATAGTGCTTTTTTAAAACCTAAACGTATATATTATGTCACCGTTAGATTGTAAAATCTGTTAGATTATAATCTAACGGTTTCTATCCCGCGAGATTATAAACTGTCGTAAGATTGTGAACCGTTCAATGTTCTGAGTATTAATTTATGAAATATTTTTTTTTACGTTTTCTTGTCTCTTTCTTGGACAGTTCGCGCGCGAGTTGAATGCAGAATAAATGTAAGTGTCACCATACATTTACTCTGCATTCAACTCGCGCGCGAACTATAGGTTAGGTTAGGGTTTGACATGAATATGTTAGGTTCTATCGGGTTAATATACCTAATATATTACAATTTACCGAAAAATAACGCGTTAAATTGTAAGCAGTATGTTACGGTTCACAATCTGTCGAAAGTTTATAATCTATCGAGATAAAAAACGTTATATTATAATCTAACGGTTTTTACAATCTTACGGTGACATCTTCAAATCAAGAGTGAATAGACATCTTCTAGGCAAGTGCGCTCCACCTTAGGCTGCATCACCTCTTGCATGCAAGTCTGATTGCAGCAAAGCGCTAGTCTATATATTTAAAAAAATATAATATATATCAATGGCAAAATATCAAATGTTTCTTTTAAATTTACTTACATAATAATGACATCAATCAAATGTCAGAATGCAAATTATAAGTGATTGTGCAACGTTGATGTCGCGCGATATTATTATAATTGCAACTAATTTGCATTGGTTCAACAATTTGACATGACAGGTATTTACAATTTTCTAGAATTACCTATATTATACTGTGCCTTAATTCCATGGTATACAAATTGAATAGATGATTGAAAATTCAAATCCCGATGTTGGATTTACATTGCATAGGTGTATGTAATAACTAACAACCACTGCTATATAATAATTAATAGTCATAAAAGTTTAATATTTTGAATTAATTTTATTTAAATTCGATAATTTAGTACTTAATATTTAAATTAATATGGTAAAAACAATTGTAGGTACTTATCTACTGTATTACAACCAAAATAGCCACATATTAATATTTTGAGCTCTATTCTAAAGAATTCTTTCTTTGTGTGTAACTTTTCAAGTTAATATTCATGAACATTGATGTAGAATTTTTTTAGTACCTATACTTCTATTTCAATGTTCATGAAGCGTCAATAAATTGTATGTATATGTCAATCATAATTATATTATACTTAAATACTATTTGACATCATAATATATTTGATAATCATGAGATATTTTCCCCTCATTTTCCCATTCTATTTAACCCACAGTCACTTAAAAGTTATAATACAGTCTATTAGAATTATTATTGTAATCGCATGACAAGGGTTCCTTAATGTAAGCGCTATCATTCAAACAACAAGAATGTAAATTTTAATTGTGTCTACCTGGGCGGTGTTAGCGATATTATGATCACAATTTATTTACACTTTAAATACGATTGCCAGGCCTCTGTGAATTATTGGATTCTTGTTACATCTATTATTTATCAAGAAATTCCAGCTTGTGGTTAGTTCATCAGTTGATAGTATATTTTGATCCCAAAAATAGCTTAGTTTCTTGTTTTATGTCATGTTGATGAAGCCAATATTTTATACAGAAATGATAGAAAAAGTATAGGGTACAATCGACTCGAATTGATTTTTGAACGACTGAAAAACAACAGGGCCACGAAACTTCATTCGAAGCGTATTTGCCCGACTGCAATTATAGATCCAAGTAAGTTATGACTTTTTTCTGGGCCAAGTTTTTCAAATACTGGTAAAAAATCTTGATTCCTGGCAACCCTAAATAGGACGCGAGGCGCAGGGCGGAGCGAGCTACGCGCATTGCACTATGGAGGGAGATAACCGTCAATTATGAATAAACTAGCTTTACCACTATGTTAATAAGAGTTGAGATTTTTCCTCGACGATTTCACCAAGCGAGAACACTCATTAATGGTTTTGTGCCTCCTTTATCAGTCCTCGTAGAAAGCCTTTAACGATAACCTGTGCCAACCGCAAAATGAAAACTGTTGCGTTTGCTGGAATTATATTTTATTGCTATGGTTTATTTTATTGCTAGCAGACTTCCGTATAAAATGCATAATATTTTCTTATCTGAGTTTAGTCATGGAAGTCCACATCGCAATATGGCAGGGCAGGATCAATATTTCCTAATAGGCATATTATATCCATACCAATAGGATTATAAATGCGAAAGTGTGCCTGCCTGTCTGTCTGCTACGCTTTCATCACCCATTCAACCGATTTTGATGAAATTTGGTACAGGGATAAGTTGTATCCTGGGGAAGGACATAGGTTACTTATTATCCCGGAAAATTAAAGAGTTCCCGCGGGAATTGAAAAACTTAATCCACGCGGACGAAGTCGCGGCCATCATCTTGTCTAGTTATCAATATTCCGGAAGCAAGTCGTAAAATATTATTGTTTGAAAGGCTAGAATATAGGTTAAAAATCCTTAAAATACTTACTCGAATTTCAAGTTACGGTACTAACTCACTACATTGATTCTTCATAAAATATAACTCGTAAGTAATAAAGCAATTCTCAATTACCTACTTACTTTAGATTAACAATGATAGGTACAACTACAAAATCTAGATTTATATTCTACAATATGTATAGGTCGAAGAACCGTCTGCGTTTTAATTCAGCTAAATTTAGTTTGAGGAGTTATTAACACTGAGTTTTTTTAGTCCCCATGAAATTTTCAGTTGAGGCCAATGGGACGGACGGAGCAAGACGCGACGGACGCGGAGTTGTCCTCATTTCTCGAGCTAAATATAATTTCACTTGATCATTTAATTATATGGAGATTAATAGGCGCGAAGGGATGCCAACATTCACGTTAAAGTGTACAATATGGCGTGAAATGTTTACTATTGGGGCAGGCGACGATCTATTATACTCCGCTTACCTCGCCGTGTGCGTGCGGATTTGTTTATGTTTTGTAATTATGCCGCAGAATGCTAAATTCATCATCTATTGAGCGATTATACTAATATATTTGGCCAATGTGTAAATAAGCAATACTTGTACATTGCGCCAAAATCATATTTTGAGAAACGAAAGACAGAATCATAATATAGATATTATTTCACTAGATGATGCCCGCCACTTCGTCCGCGTGTATTGATGTTTTTTAATTCCCGCAGGATAAAAAGTAGACTAGGTACGTCCTTCCCCGGGATGTAAACTATCTTTGTACTAAATTTCATCGAAGTCGGTTGACTCGGCCGTGAAAGCGTAGCAGACAGACAGACAGACACACTTTATAATATTAGTATGGACAACTGTCACTACCTATATATATCTATATTTTACTCGTACAATATAATTGGGTACATATTATTTAACAGAGTGGCTGGAGTAAAGGGAAAGGTCATCATTACGCACCGAGTGGCGCCAGAGATAAAGGAATGTAGGTAAGCGAATAAAAATATCTTCGCGGCAAAAACAAGACCCGCAATTACTGCTCTTTATAACTTAACAAATGACGATTAATAACCACCAATTTTTTTCTGCTAGCTTTTAAATTGTAATGCAGAAGCAATACAATTTAAAATATCTTCTTTATAACATCTATGGCAATAATATCTATGTTCAGTGCAGTTTATTAAATTTAAAATATAATATCGCGCTACGGCCATTTCGGCAAAAGTCTGCTGAATCACAGAATAGTGCAATGTAGCTGAATTACATAGGTACTTGACAATCACATGTCTAAGTTCTAACATTATGCACACGGAAAATTGAAGAGCTCCTATACGGGATGATAACATACGAGTAGGGCCTTATTATCCTTTTATTGTTCTTTGAGAGGTGCAATAAAAAATCAACTAGATAAAAACATACAAAATAACGTTTTTCCCTCATAAAATAAAGATAGACGTATTTACTATTTACCTATAACTATAAATTAATAAAGAATTTACGTAAAAAATCATGAACAATACTTATTTCATAAGTCAAGAACAGTTCCACAAAGTGCTAAAAGGGTTATTTATATCTTTGGTTTGAAGACAAAACGGGCAGCGGCGCCTCTGGTCGGCCCAATAATTAAATTTTATACTAAATGCTCAATTTTTGAACCTACTAACGTTTTATTTATAATCAGCCGTCTTAATTATTGTACCTAATTTGCAGTTTAATTATTAATCCATATATAATATTATTAAAGTGGGTGGATTAAAGTAGACACTCTGTTTCTCTCTACTACATGGGACAAATTTTATCTCGAAAATTGGAAGAGTCTTAGAGTCTCCTACAGGAATTTCCAAAACTTATTAATAAATTAATTTAATTTATTTTATTTCACCACCGCTTACATGTAGAGCGGTAGGAAAATTGGCAATTTCACAGAAAACGTACCTGACCTAGCGCCGCATGAGTACGTTGGCAATAATTCTGCATTTTTTGCATATTATTACTAAGTGAATGACTCGATGAAAAATGAGAACATGATCCAATTGCACAAGTTAGCAGCACACGCGTGTTTCTTTCAATCTTTACTCAAAAGACACTTGATAACTGATTGAAGGTCTACTATCGCACAGCCTAAGCCTCTGGGGTTAGAAACAATGTTAGAAACCCGTGACATTAGGCTATTTTTGTGACGTAGGCTCTCGCTTAGAAAGGATTTTGGGAAAACTAACCCTGAAGTGGTCAAACGCGATCATTTTTTCAAGTTATATTCATGAATATTGGCGTTTAAGCTTCATAATTTCATGATTTCTGCAATAAGGGAATGAAAGTTAAGTATTTTTTTTTTTTTTTTTTTATCCACTACAAGCTAGCCCTTGACTACGATCTCACCTGATGGTAAGTGATGATGCAGTCTAAGATGGTAGCGGGCTAACCTGTAAGGGGCATGGCAGTTATAATAAACCCATACCCCTTCGGTTTCTACACGGCATCGTACCGGAACGCTAAATCGCTTGGCGGCACGTCTTTGCCGGTAGGGTGGTAACTAGCCACGGCCGAAGCCTCCCACCAGGCCAGACCAGGGAAAATTAAGAAATTATAAATTCCCAAATTGACCCTGCCGGGGATCGAACCCAGGACCTCCGCACGTTAAGGCAACAGCGCTACACACTGCGCCACGGAGGTCGTCAAAAATAACAAAAAAAAGTAGTAACATTTTTATTGTTATAACGGTAACATTTGGTGTTCGGCTACTCCGTTAAAAAACATTAATAGTACATAGTACATATTTCACGGTTTTTGGATATTCAACCTGACTTTCAAAAATCCCTATCGAGTAAAGCCCGGGTCTGCTAGAAAACGAATAAAATGTCTGACATACTTACAGACGTACTTACCTCCATAGAGTTTCACCATTTATGTACCGTATTACCTATTCTGTGATATTATGTAGGAAGGAGTTGGAGATATTCCAATAAGATATTTGGAAAGCCTTAAAGCACACGATCGAAGTCGCAGAAAAACAAGTTATATTTAAAAAGTTTTATTTTGCAAAATGCTATGACAAACGCACATTGGCTCTCATTTCAATCATGCTACTTTTTACTCACAATATTTGATTTGCATATTAAACGCTTGCAACTTTGTAATCCCATGAATAGGTATCGCTATAAGTTAGAAGTAATCGAAAGAAAAATTGCAAAGTGATATTTTTGTCCATGCGTTTAAATAAAAGAAAGGAAACAAAACCTTTCTTTGTGCTGATGAATTCGATCAATAGGCATGTATAACGAGCTTTTATTTCGGGTAGGTATTTAGGTATTGGCAGGATAAGCATGACGCCTTGAAGGCGTTGATTAAGAAAACCAATCCTAAAAATCCAACAAAAAAAAAACCTACTGAAACTGTGTGCTGATTATCCACATTTAGCGAATGTTATAATTTGTGGACTTCTATAAACTATGTGCGAGTTGCAAACCCGTGTGACACCATTCGGCTGTATTGTGCGACCAGCTGTAGCTACAAGAGTTAGAGTACTTCGTCCATAGAGTATAATATATTATATAACTTCTTCTTCTTAGTTTGATTTATGGCTTTTATTTATGCCAAGACAGCACAATTTACTTCGCCAATGACACGTTATTATATAACTTACCTCTATGACTAAGTCAATTTTAATAGTAGTAGGTAAGTAGGAGCGTACGTAGTAGTACGTACCTGGTTTTTGTTTTTCCGAAACCTTACGTTTGATACATAAAATCGAAGGTACAATTATAACTACACAAAATACACATAAATTATACATACACATTATCTTTCATGTTTTGATGAAAACTTGGCCTCACATGCAAAATGTACGCCAATTATTGTCGTGTACATCGGACCATTATTCAATAGAAATTAAAAATCTTTTCCAGAGGAAGCCACATGTAAAATCTCAAACTTCTAAACCGAGTAGGTTAAGTTGCATAAACTGATAATGTCAGTCAGTCAGTTTATACAAATGATAAAGCTAATAATAATGTAATGTAAATTATGTAAATAATAGTAATGATTTTTAAATGCACGCGGGATAAGCTGCAGAAGTAGAGGTGTGTCACTCGCCACAAAGGACGGTTCGCGCCTCGCTTCGCACCCTGAATCGCGACGCGTCGGAATTTAAATACAATACGGCAATAGTTCAGACTCGATAGCCTATAAGCATGCATAATCACGGCCGCTCAAACTCCACAAACGTTCTTCAAATCACTAAGAAAGCAATTTATTTTTTCGAAACAAATCAATCTAAAATTGCCTATCTGGGTGCATACTAAAGCTACGAGTAAGAAGATTTTGCCTGTAGATAATCCGATTTGGCCCAACAACAGGAAAATACACTGACCTAAACCAACTTACATAGTTAAATACAAAGTTGACCTAACCTAAATGCAAGACCTCACAACTGCGAACTCGGTTTAAAGTACTAATAAACAATAAAGCACGAATCACGATACTGTTGTTAAAATGACAAGCCCAGACATCAAATCTTAGAATGACGTTCGTAATAATTGAACCTCACAAATTGTAAGGATTTAACTACCAATTGACTTCCAATTGGGATTAATAAACAGAAACGAGCCAACGGTTACTTATTGATTTCGTGCCTACATATTTCATCCATTGAACGTTACGATCAATCCCCAAGGCTGCATTCCGTGCGGCGAGACGGCTAGCTGCGCTCGCATATCACATTGTGATTTCTGTTAGTCCTAACTAGCTAACAGAAATGTCGGCATAAACATGCCTGAAATGAAGATAAACTCCCTGTTGAATAGTTGGGGATATTACAGAGCCGGGGCCGTGGGTGTGAGCGGGTAAGCGATTCCCGCGGGCCAGACCTCGCCCACTCACCCTGCGGCCTGCCGCGACACTCACTCCAACCATTTATCTCCACTGACGCCGCCGAGGGTAACTGGAGGTCAGTAAGTGATAGTGTTCAGTCACGAGCGATTAGTCAATGCCGCAGACCACATGCTCGCTAGAGTGCACCGCGCCGCTATTCCGATTCTTGCCCACCGACAGAAAAATTACACTTGGCACCGATCCCTCTGATTCATACACTATATTAATGTCTATGGAATCATATCAAAATTATTCTTTTTAACAGTCGTGTCACATTATTAAAAAGTAGTGGAAACGGATTTATTTGTTTCATTATTCATTTCATTATTTTGCACCTTTTCCATAGTCGCAGACTGACATAATATGCTTCGGATATGCCTTTATTTTATTAGGTTAGTGAAATATATTGGTCCTGCCTTTTGCAATATATAAAACTGTACATACTCCACATACATAACGGTGTAGCTATTATAAAGCAGTAACGAAGCTTTCAAAATATCAGCAGATTTTTAAACTGAATCAGGCACTTAATATACGAAAACCTTTCGAAATTAAGGCTTTAGCTTATTTATTGGGGTAAATAATCATCAATATAGTTAATCGATTGAAAAGCAAGCAAAATTGTTTCTCCCAATGTGAAAGTGCACATTTTTGGAAATCAACGAAAACAACACAAACACTCCCCATAATATCAGACGATACGCGATATTTCACAATAACGTATACCTATGTCTGGAAATAGCGATATCCTAGAAAACGCCGCCGATACAAGTTTATTTCGAGCACACGGTACAGTGACTCCGTGTAGACTGGACGTCCTCGATGAAGATGCAACATTGGTGTTGAGCTGCAGACACATTGCTGTGGGGCGATGTATTAACGCAATTCGGTACGACTATTGACTAATCGGAGAGCATCAAGGATCAGCGCGCTTAAACGCCACAACGTATAGTCGGGTACAGACAGCGCAAACATGGGCAAGCGAAGGCTAAAGTAAGACCGAGTTTGTGTGGATGACAACGGAAAGCGAACGAATCGAAGCGAATACGCAGCGCATCGGAACATCATGTCACACAACCTGTGATGGCGAAGTCTGCACTAGGCATAAATTGTATGACTCCAATCGCCTTCGTGACGTATCGCGTCATGACATACCACAAGCACAACACAGTAATGTGTTCGCGCCTTCAGAGAGAGCAAAAACGTGTAGACAATGGGAAATGTTGCGTCCTCGATAGTGAAGACGGCGGTGGCGGCGGCCGTCCGCCCGTTGCCTATTTGGGAACACGAACTCCCTATTTGGAAGGCTGTGCTCCAAGTCAGATCGATATCGTTCGCAGCGATGCAGAGTGCGGAGTTGCACGTCAGAAACCAATCACTACCTTTATGATTACATTTATGTTAACCATTTTCTTTTTCTCGTAGCTGTTTTCACTTTTTTGTAAAATTAGAATTATGATATTCTTTAACGTGTCCAGCGTCAGCCCCTTTATCATAAGCCCCGCCTTTATAATAGCTGTTATTCATTATATTATATTCGCGCTCTCGGAACAGCGCAGAAATCTATTTTAATAAAACATAGCAACCTAGCTCACTTTTTAAGAATGATGCTCTAAGAATAATGATTTACAAACATTGATATCCTAAATGCAAATAAAATCAAAGCTTTTCCTTAGTTTTTTTGATGCAGTTAGGCTAGAATAAATTTACTTTATTTAATCGTATTGCGAGGATTTGCGTGGAGGATGGTGTTTTTCAAGCGGTATAGTCAACACAAGGCTAAAATTAGTCACAAACTCACCATCATCATCATTTTAACCCATTACTGGCCCACTAATGAGCACGAGTCTCTTCTGGGACTGAGAAGGGTGTGGCCATAGACCCATAGTCTACCACGCTGGCCAAGTACGGATTGGTAGACTTCGCACACCTTCGAGAACATTATGAAGAACTCTCGGGCATGCAGATTTACTCACGATGTTTTCTTTCTCCGTTTGAAGCGAGTGATATTGTATTTCTTAAAACGCACACACCTTTATCTCCGAAGTGTTCGAACTCGCGACTCCGTAAAAGTCGGGTGTCTACAACTCTAAGCCTCTAGCCTATAAATTAATAATTATTTTAAAAAATCATTTGCGGCATTTTGAAAACCGACTAAAAGTGGATATTATTTGTGTAGGTATATGTCACTGTAAAATTGTAAAAACCATTAGATTGTAAACTGTCGAAAGAATGTGAACCGTTCAATGTTCTGAATGTCAATTTTTGAAACATTCATTGTATTTACGTTTTCTTGTCTCTTCCTTGTAGGTTAGGTTAGGGTTCGACATAAATAATCAGGTTGGGCACCTGCGGCCGTGCACTTAGGTTTTATCGGGTTAAAATACCTAACAGATTACAATCTACCGAAAAATAATGCGTTAAATTGTAATCTGTCGACAGTTTACAATATCGCTAGTTAGATTATAATCTAACGGTTTTTCTAATTTTACGGTGACATATACATCCATCCACTAAAGTCGAAGCTGATTGTCAAATCTATAAATAAATAAAATAAATTTCGAACGTAATAAATTATGACATGTGAAAACGTTAAATATCATGTAGCAGTGTGGTGTGACAAATGTGATAATCTCAAGAATTAGATAATAATTATTACATTTCCATTTTAAGCCCACTTATGTCATCATTCATCAACGCATCATCATCGTTCTAAAAAAATATATAACATACCTATATAAATACATATTACTGTGAATTGCTTATTGACTATGTTAACACGGATGTCGTATGGCAGAAACCGTTATAAATATCCACGATTTACCTAGGTATACCTAGACCATAAAATATACCTTAGACTAATATACTCGTATGTATTAACAGTATAGACAATAATATTTTCTATAATTTGATTTTAATATTTATGCAAATTCTTCTGATCCTATTTCTACGAATTTATTTATCAAATAACGTAACAATTTTTAAAAATAAAATTTATATATGAGAGTAAATTAAAAGCTCGCGGTTTGCCTGTGTTAAGCTTGTAAGTTCTCGGGTGTTCTCAGTGAATTTCAATACGGTTTTCTTCTTTTAGAATATTTTTCACCGAAACCTAACAAGCAAGAATTTTTGCCTTCATGTGCATAGAGCTCTCACTTCTGTGTGTTTTTACTTCGATGGAATTTCATGAATAATACCTATGCATTATTAACATACTAGATGATGCCCGCTATTTCGTCCGCGTGAATTTAATTTCTTTTATTCCGGGAACTCTTTAATTTTCCGGGATAAAAAGTAGCCTATATGCTTACCCGGTATGCAACCTATCACTACACCATATTTCACCAAAATAGGTAAAAAAGCTGAGCCGTTAAATCGTAGCAGGCATTCAGCCAGACAGAATAATTGATGGACAGACACACTCTCGCATTTATAATATTAGTATGTTCTTTTTTAATAAATCTAACATTTCTATTAAAAAGGATTAACAATTTTCAAAAAATCAATTCGATTTAGACAATTAGTTTCTAAATGAATATGACGATAGGTTCCTAACGATCTTCATAGGTACTTTATTGATATAACGAAGTAGGAATAGGCATGTTGACAGTAACCAAGAATCAATGAAATTATGAATTTATCTAATGAAATAGGATTCGTGGATTATAAAAAACTTATTTATTTTTCTATTTCAAGTGAGATTGCTATTTACTTTGATAAAATAAAACGATAAAATACAGCAATCCGCCATAATGGATTAAACACCAAGAAGCGAATGACGTCACAATAGTTTATTTTCGAGCTTTGCCAATCACACTAAGTATTGTTTACTGCACACTGCACAGAGTAAATTGGTAAAAATAATAGTGACGTCACAAACGACGCCATGACACCGCCGAACGTTTTGGCGTGAATTTTAAAATTCAAAATTTCAAATGCCAATTTTATCTACCAAACCTTATTTTTCTGCTGAAATAAGATATTTTTTCGAAATAGTAGATACTTCCGAACATAATCTGACCATTTTTCAAAATCAATCATCATGCCTATTGCAATATCCCTGTTATAAACTCGGACGACACAATTTCAATCGCAATATGTTTGACCCGCATAAATTGTAGGTGGGTCGTAAGGTTTGACTATAAATTCTAAATGTATTTAGTCTTAAATGAATAGAATCGTTATGGACTACTATGTATGTTACTTACCTAGTAGTAGAATAATATGCCCTCGGCTTTATTTCTTGGGTCATCAAATGAGGTAAGTACTTTTGTAAGCTCTTACTTAAAGCAATAAATATTTGTATAAAATTGCTTTATTATAATTATTTAAATAATATAGAGTCCAATGCGGTGGCCGGTGGATTATTACTTCTAGTTCTACTTACTAAATTTTTATGACATAGGTATCTAACAGCATAATGTTATCAATGCGAAAGTAACTCTTTCTGTGTGTTACGCAATCACACCTAAACTACTGAACCGATTTAAATGAAATTTGGTACTGAGATAGTCTAAAGCCTAAGAAAGGACTTAGGCTACTTATTAATGCGAAAAAAGGGCTGTAAGGGGTTGAAATAGGGGATGAAATTTTGCATGGAAATTACGTCATTTTTAAAGCTAGAAGCTTGAAACTTTTTGAAATTTTTTAGGCTTTTGATTAGATATAAATAAATACGACATTCAAAGTTTGTAAAAATTGTACCCTAAAGGGGGTAAAAATAGGGGATGAAAGTATTTGTAAGATGACGTCGGCAAAAATGCTTACGGCCCAGAAAATAAAAATATAGAAGAAAATACAGAGAATTAGTCTGAAATAACACATAGGCTACTTTTTATCCCGGAAAATTAAAGGGTTCCCGCGGGAACCCAAAAAACCTCAATCCACGCGGACGAAGTCGCGGGCATCAGCTAGTTTGATATATAAATGATCATTGCCTTTTAGTAAATTCATTGTTAGAGAAGCGTTGTAGTTAGTAAGTACATATGGAGGTATTAAATGTGCACGATGGTGGACATGAGTTCTCTGTTTTTGGGGACTAATTCCTCTACCTTACTTTTAAGTTTAAAGCCGTTCCAGGTGATCTTAAGCATTTTCCTGTATTAATATATTCTAGTAAATAAATAATAGGTACTCCTACTCTCAATTCAAACTCATTACTCTTAAGGTAAAAAGGACCGAATTGGTTTGTATGGTTTTATTGCAAAAGGGAAGCGTACATTGATACTATTGAGAAGGCGCGTAGGTGTGACGACTGCGCGTGCGCGTGCTGTTAAACTGAATGAGTGCTCGTTAAAAAGCGACCCGCCGTGTAATTAGCTGCCGGCACAACATAAAGCATTAAAAATAAAACAAAGTCCGCGTGTCCCACGGCCCCCGGGCGCCTCGTGACTACTCTCACGGATCCATCACGAAAATTTACACTCGTACTGCATCTTATTAAGTGTTATGAAAGGTCTCTCGTAAGTGACAGTGCCTTTTAAGGGAAACCGAGCGCCCTTTGCGAGCTCCGCCGCGGACCAAGATGCCGCCCCACGGCGTTGTTTTTCATGTATTTTAAGAGCGTACTACAACACACTACTGGTTTTTATTTAATTTATACTAGAGATCAAATATTATTTGGACAGTAGATCAAATTTTTTTTTAATTATTTTGCATTATTGCATTATAATATCATTAAAACCTCATAAACGTATATTATAAAGCTTTACCATAACACAAAACTCTACGTCTAAATCTTAATATAAATCAAAGGTTTTCCTCGTTTTACGAATTGAATAGGCAAAGTTTGCCGCCCGAAGTAGCTATTATTCTGTCATGGAGCGTGCTTTATCTCTCAATTTTGTGATAATTTCATAAAGACAAGAAGGCAGCGTCAGGCGACGGCATTTCTCACGGGAGGTCCGACAAGTTTCAACCTCGTACTGCGCTTAAATAAACTACTAATTACAAGCCATATTTGTGTACTTGTATCGCATATATAATTGTGCTTATTTGCGTATTTTTTATAGCTTGACTTCGAAAAATTACAATATTTAAGTTTATTTATTGCCAATACAAGAGAGCGAAATTAATTAACAAGAAATTCATGTGAACAATGGTAGAACAGCAACAGCAATTTACAATTTCCTCGTGGATTCGTCGCACGCCTTAAATAGGCAAAGTAAGTAGCTCGAAGGCGCTATTATCACGTCAGGGAGCGGACTTTATCTCTCAATTTTGTGATAATTTCATAGAGACAAGAAGGCGTCGTCACTCGTCAGGCGACGGCGTCTCTCACGGGAGGTCCGACAAGTACGGAGTACGGACCTGGTAGATCGCTTAAAGAAACTACTAATTGCAAGCCGCTTTGAGGACGTTGATCGATAATACGATAATGTCTTTAATGCCAGTCTTGTGCCGGTGGGTATATTTTATTTGGTTGTCGACTTGCTAAGACGTCCTTCTGATTAACGTTAACTTACTTACTCCGCGCTGTACTGACGAATGCTGGTATATATATGGCTGTAATAAACCTTTTAAGTACCTATATAATTTAAAGTGAAAATATAAAGGCAAACAAATCAAATTATTTTAGCTAGACTAGTGTATTAGGGAAACCTGTAAGGCTAGTTATAAGTGGAGAATAAATAAATTGTTATACGGCGCAGACGCCCGGTCACTTCGCAATACTTGTTTATCACATACAATAATTGCCCCATTATATGCCTAAACATAAATAAATAATAATAAATAAATAATTATATCGTTTCAGCGGCACTCATTATGACACTTATAAGGCCGCATTAATAAAATATTTATCTTAATGTTTCGTCCAAATCAATAATATTTTTACCATTGAAAATGGTTATCAGATGCAAATCGCCTTAAACGTATTTTTGGCCATAGCTCCGAGGATTTTTGGAGGATAGGATAGATAGAGGATATTTTTATTTTTTTTAAGAATCAACAAAAGCTGGAGTGATTATTGACCGATCGTCATAGTAATGGTGTTAAGAGATGCGGACGCAGACGGGAAGTGCATTCTAGTTGGAATTTTGAAAATCGGTTAGTACATTTTTAGTAAATTTTTGTATTCATTTTCAATGCTCCGATTCTTGCGGGAACTGCGAAATCTGTGAATTTTTTCGTGTGTTGGTCATCTGCATTAATTAGGTAACTACGCCCATGGAAATTAATTCATAGACTCTAAGAACAGCAAATTAATCTACTTGAAATATGATTGAGATTCTATGACTTCTATATCTATTTCAACTTTGCAAGTTGGTGGTCATATTTTTTAAATAAAATTGAGAAAAGGCTTACTAAATAAAAACAATTTTAAGGGTTTTAATTAATTACGAGTTTTTATTATGAGAACGAAGTAAAATAAAGACCGATTTTATAGTGACTAACAAAAGTAGGACGTCCCGGAAAATCCGCGTCGGTTGGCGATCCTACTAAGGGCCCTCTCTGATTTCGTATGCAATGGATGCGGCTGTTTAAGATGGACCGATATCTGAGGCGCGAAACCGCATGCCTTCACGGCCTTTTTACCACCGTCCTTGATGAACAGTTTCCTTTGTAGGTTTTTAAAGCACTTCTTTTGTATTTTAAACAACTGTAACCTTGTTCTGATTAAAATCCATTGTATTTAAAATAAACAGCATGTATACTAGAATATTAAATTCGAAAGAGTAAAATAACTTTTTTACGTAAAATCAGTAGTCAGTATTCACACAACTGAAATTCAGTACCAATGATCGTAAACAAGCTTTCATTAGCTGTAAACAAACACTCCAGCCACCACAGTCGGCGGAATCATTCGCGATGCACGCACTTAAGAACGGCCGACCCCTCTCGAACTCCCTCGACGCACAAATTGCGACCAGTTACATTACATGCATTATTTAAACGCGACAACCTTATAAGAAAGTAATATTGTGATAGCGTAGGTACATATGTCTCATGGTGAGTCAGCCGGCGCATTGACCCTTGCGCAGACGCCGACGCACACTATTCCTGTGCACAACGCTGTTTGATACTCAAATATTACGTAAGTGAGATATTGACACGCTTCTAATCTCCTACCGGGGTTTAGGACCTTAATTCTTCACTCTGCTTAACTTTTCCTAGTTCTAAGGAAGCGCCTGGCAGCGATCGCTACTAAACAACAAAGCCGGGACTTTCTACTTCTTTTTCTTTTCTTTATTCGTGAAGTTTTTAGCGCTGTACTTGCGTTACAATATTATGTTTTCTGTGGCTCGGATAAGATAAAGAAGGGTAATACCTACTGCAAACCTGCTGACTACAGAAAATATTTATGTAACAATAGAACTCAAATATGGTAGAGTCGGTGCCTTTAAATAAAATTTATACCTAGTACTAGTAGTTATAAGTAAAAAATTATGTAGTTTTTCACGCATGAAATTAATTGTTCATGAAAAACAGATGAGCTTTGCTTCATACATAACTATGAAAAACATAAGTAGGTAGGTATATATATTTTCGAGCACATCAATCACGGGTCAACCTCTGTGACATCAATATTAAGTTTCTTCATCTATAATTGCTTATATTAAGTTTTTCCTCGTGAATCTTTCATTGCAAAAATATTTAGGTTTTTTTGCTATTCCCATAATTCGACGTTAAGATTTTAATTAATTACCTAGTAGCTACTACCAACAAGGTAGTAGGTAATTAATTAAAATCTTTTAAGGTTTCTGGTCAGATCGTGGGAGCCTCGTACGAGAACATAAAGACGTTCATTGCATTTTTAATTTTACCGAAACCATCACCGCTAGTTCAAATACGTGGCAAATTTGGGTCACTTTTAATGTATCGTGTTTGTTGTTATTACAAGGATACCGAATTTGCTAAGGTTAGGTTAGGTTTATTAATATTAATTTTAACACATAAAAGTAATAAAAATTACATTCATTTTAGATATATTATGTCTGTAAATATGTATTTTTATTTATCACTAGCAAATGATGACTAAGACTTCGTCCGCGTGGATTGAGGTTTTTTGTTCCCATGGGAACTATTTCGTTTTTCGGGAATAAAAGTAGCCTATGTGTTATTTTAGACTATAATCAGATCCGTTAAGTCGTTCTGGCGTGATTGAGTAACAAAATATATCCATCCATCCATCCAAACTCTCGCATTTATAATATTAGTAGGTATAGATTTCTAAAATAATATCTCATTCCAGTTTTATAAGTAAACTAATTAAATGTAAAACTTTGCATTTGAAATTAAATAATCCTACTTTATCAAAGTATATTAATCTAAACAGCTCTTCCAAATAGGTACATAGTTAAATATTATTTAACTAAGTTCTCGACACGTATCTGTAATGCGCGACACCGTGTGAACGCTTTTTTCGATTTATGCCAAGATTCTTTAATCAAATATTTAAGTTAGTTTAGTTAGTGTATTTGCCAAACGCATAGGCCCAATGTAGAAAAAGACATAACAACCATCTATCCAATCGCTGAATATTCGTGCCGCCATTAGCGCGATACATCAGAGGGAATCGCGTGAACATACTCTGGCGCGTCAGTATATCATTCATCAGTTGTTCCTTTCGTGTAAATTTGCATACTGCAGCTTCGGCTCGGCATCGATGGAATTAAAAGAGGGCCAAGAGGGCCGATGTTGTGTCGATACTGTCACATGACTAATGGAGCAGGCGCCGCTAGCGATATCGGCAAATAAAAATATACGCGGGCCACCGCCGCTGGCGCTGCGTCTGCACTGCGCACGCCGCCCCGGCTAGCTTCACCAGTTCTCAAGGATTTTACGGATTGTCTTGACTGTGGGACACAGCCCGCACAGAACACGCACGGAATTTGTCCTCATCGTGGTCAGTCTCAGCCAAATAGTATGTATAAAAATATATGTATATAGAATATGCAATATAGGTATAGAAATAATATGAGAATCATAGTCCAAAGCCGAAAATGAAATTTAATAAGGACTAGCTGATTCCCGCGACTTCGTCCACGTGGATTGAGGTTTCTTGGTTCCCGCGGGAACTCCTTTATTTTCCGAGACAAAATGTTGATGTGCTATTCCAAACTATAATCTATCTATGTGCCAAATTTCATGCAGATTCGTTCAGCCGTTCTGACGTATTTGAGTAACAAACATCCATCCATCCATTCAAACTTTCGCATTTATAATATTAGTATAGATTAGTATAGATTAAAATTCATTTTCGGCTATAAAGATTCATTATTTATGGATACCAAAAGGAGTTCAAAGTAGTCTCTACCCAGATTTAAATTTAAAATAACTTTTTCAACAGAGACTTTTTAAAAGATTTAGAAAATGGATGACTATCAGAGTCGCTGTTAGATCTACTGTGTCCCGAGGTTGATGACTTTATTTTAATTGTGACTATTGTATATCTTTACTTAAAGCAAGTCCTATAAATTCATTTATTAAAGTGGTAGTCCTAACACCGACAAAGTTATCCGCCGCACGCAGTTCCACGCGTTCACACCCAAAGCATCTTGAGCCAGCAAGTACCTATCCAGTACGATTCATCGCCGGCATGCCAAGCTAAATGATTTATCTGAATACTTATATATATTATTATATACTGAATACTTATTAAATTATAAAAATATGTACTAATATTGATCATCTCTCATAGAAGTTACAGTTTGCTTACTATTTTTATTTGAAACGATCGGTATTGTAGTAGATAAGTATTAATCTAGGGCATTTAGTTATTTCTATATAGGCAAATTTAGTTGGATATACAATTAATTCGTTCAACCCACTTTTCTATGTCTCGACAAACTTTTATACCTACCTAAATAATTAGGTAGCTAGAAGTATATAATATATGTAATATGAATAACCGACTTTATGAAAATCGTCAACAACTTTACATACAGTTTTCATTTGTACCGTTTTATAAAATATTTAACCTAACGTTTACGTTTGAAAAATAATAGTTTACATTTCGTAAACTATTATTTTTCAACGTTTCTTTTAAATTACAATTTCAATTCAAGGCTGACCATAAATTTGAATGAAAGTATCATATTTTACTTGATATTTTATCGAAATAAACGGTTACAGTTAATAGAATTGTTTTAATGGACTCACGCTTTATTGTTTACGCTTTTATTTTATCGCGATCTAAACTATTTTATTAGTAAGTAAATAGGCCACCACCACAGAGTTTACCACCACATAATATTACTAGAGCAGCAATATCCCGCAATGTGCTTGAACGGCGGCCTAGCACTAGAAAGCGCATCGTAGGACGACCCTCCAGTCTCCACTACGTATACGGACGATCTCAATTGTCAATAGAGCTGGGAGTCTCAAGCTGGGGAGCCCCTGGAACCGTTTTGTGTGGAGATATATTTATGGCCCTAGGCTAAGATCTACGTCTGTCGGTATAGATGACAACTTTTCAAGAAATATAAAACTACTTCTATACAACAAATCTGTAACCACTGTTAATCAATAGAAATATTAAGTATTTAAAATTTACATCTGCTACAAATCCGGTGAATTCCCATACTATAACAGAAAATTCAGCTTTTACCGTGTAAAAAATTGCACTACTGCATATTATAATGATTACATATAATATAAAAATATTTCATTGTTACTATATTTATTGCGTGTTACAACCAAATTAATAAGTAAGTCAGCCTCGCAACAGCAGCGATTACGTTGCAAAGATGCCGTTGATAACGTGGGTGGTATGTCACCTCTTGCATAATTTGTACGAAACCAATTCAGTTAAAACCAATTAAAGTCGGATAATTATCCTCGGAAACAACTTTGGCGAAAATAATTAAACAACCATATTTGTATGGTCGCCTTTTTGAAGCTTACTCTGCGTAGGTGAACACTACAGTGGCTAGAGTTTAGGGAGACTATACGTTCTTTCCTAACAGCCGTCCGACCGTACGGCGCTGTCTAGGCTATAGACGTCTCCGTTTATAGTCTAGACCAGGTATTCCCAAAGTGGTCGATTTCGATTTCCCAGGGATCGACACGGACGAAAACTGGTTTTGGGGGTCAACGAGATCTAAAAATCGACCCCTATTAATTAACACAAGTTCTTATTTGAAACTTTCAAGATACTGTATAAATTGTGTTACGTGTACCAATTTGTTATAAGAATAACTTATATTTTAGTAAGACACCATTGTTGTACTTTTAAAAAATTTTTGATCATCATACTTAGTGGAAAAAGGCTTCAGTGTGGTTATAAGTATTTTAACAAAACAAAGAAACCGTTTGAAAATCAACGAACGCGGAGATTTAAGGCTGCAACGACTGCAACTCACCAATATTGAACCGAATTTAGCTAGGTTGATAGAAAGTCACCAGGTTTATCCATCACACATATTTTTTTATCTTTACTTTGCGATTCTAACGTTTTTTTTTTTCAAAAAAAATATTTATTACACTTTATGTTAATGTTAATTTTATGTTTATTTATTTTGATAAATTTTGATGAGAAAATGATGTCAAGTTTACTCACTTAACCAACCGCAAAGTTTTAAATTGGTAAGTATTTTGTATTAATAGAAAAAAAAACTAGAGATAGGATTTTTAAAGTAATTTGGCTACGGGGGTCTGAGGTATCAGTTCATATTGGAAAAGAGGTCTCTCGGCCAAAATAGTTTGGGAATCCCTGGTCTAGGCAGAGCAACGCTGCGGAGTGACACTGGTGTGACGTATCTCTAAGCTGGCATAATTTCCAATCAAAATTCTGCCAAACCTTTTCCAGGTTAGACCGTATCCATCTAATAGGTTCAGCACCCCTATTCTCTAATTCAGTGACAATCTAAAAATTAAAGCCACTGACATATATTTTTTATCCATTGAAGATTAACTATGAAATAAAAACAACCTTGATTCATAGAAAACCTTCAGTGGATAAAAAGTATATGTCAGTGGCTTTCATTTTTTGATACCCACTATGCTAAAGAATAGGGGGGCAGATTGCGTTCATTTATGAGAGCTCGAAGCGTCCCGACATGTAATGGATATTGGGTGGATATTATTGGCGCCTGGGATGGCCACCGATGGGATATTAGTGAGTAAGAATCTCACATAACCTGGCTTTCACCCCAAGGAGCCAGGTATCTTATAAAGATTTCCTCCTCGTATAAAAAAAGGGCCGTATCTATCTTAAACGGCATCATCTCTTATTATCAGTTGAGTACCATTGATATCGCATCCATGAGCAGCTAATTTATAACAAAAGTACCTAGGTATATTTCTTCTGGCCATTCTTATTGCTTACTTCAAAATTGATTGTGATTTTACGTATTATAGTTTCATTAATTGTACTTGTCTTTAATTTTACTGTTCAATACACTGTTCTGTTCTAACACATAAACCAACTAAAATAAAATTTAGGTTAGGTATTAAAAACAGACTACGTAAACACCGAGATAAATCCTAAGAGAAAGAAATAAAATTATAGTTGCCATCTGTATGAATTTCTGAAACATATACAATATTTTCATATAGCTACGGCCTACGAGTATAAAGATAAGAGCAAGTAGCACCGTTTAAAACAGAGCCGGATAAAAGCCATAAAAGTGAAAATTTCATAGTTGGTGCTATGTAGGTACTTGTATTTTATAAAGATAAGAGTTTACAACAGATTTAACCCAAATTCCTGTCACTGAATTATATTTTGAGACTTACCTACATACTAAATAAGTAAAAATATTATGTACTTTTCCTATATTAAAATTTGGATTAATACTAGTATGATTTGAGCGTGATATACCTATTATCCGTCATCAAACTTTGCTTAACTGCTGGCATGTACCTACTACCTACCTATTTTCAGGTTATTGAATAGGTTTTTTTTAGTTAGCTCTTGACTGTAATCTCACCTGATGGTAAGTGATGATGCAGTCTAAGATGGTAGCCGGATAACCTGTTAGAGGCATGGCAGTTATATAAAACCCATACCCCTATTCGGTTTCTACACGGCATCTTTCTGGAACGCTAAATCGCTAAGTGGCACGTCTTCGCCGGTAGGGTGGTAACTACCCACGGCCGAAGCCTCCCACCAGGCAAATACTATACTAAATAGGTAAGTACTTCATCCAAGATAGGTAGGTACAGCTATTTTATACGACTTAAACTCAAACTGGTATTCCTCGACGATCTCTTAGGTGGGTTTTGATGAGAAATGGAACAATTAGCTTCTCTCCAATATTTTTATCATGAGTCATGAACTACGAAAGAGAGTTTAAAAATCACCTATACCGACGACCACCGAGGAGTTACATATTATGGTCAGTGCCGACGACGTTTCTGCCTATCAGTTTATTCACCCACAACATTCTTACGCATTTACAACTACCGGGCAATTATCAGGCCATCACGACAAAGCGGCTCCCACTCAATGGGCATTTGTTTAGATAAAACATAAGTAAATTGGTCAGCAATAAACTTAGATTTGACCGATGACCAGTGCTGTGGGCGCGATGTGGGCGTGACACAACCTTATAAACATGGGATTAAACTTAAAGAAACGACAAATTCAGTCGTAACAACTTTGCGTATTGCTTTAATCACAGTGGATGGATGATAAATTAATCCAGTACATAGGTAATATAAATTATCTTAATTTTCCCCAAATTCTAGAGATAATTCCTGAAAAAGCTGAAACAGCATTTAAGACTGATTTAAAGTTAAATGGAATTGCTTCATAAAGCTTTAAAGGATAATAATCGAAAAGTTTATTTTTGTAAACTTCAAAATAGTGCCGGCCAATTTTTCCGTACGCAATTCTGTCATATCCGCTTTAAATATCGCTTTCACGTTAAATACAAGAACGAGGCATTTTGAACCCTATGTCAAGACATTTTCTATTTCTATTTTCTATGTTTTCAACACAGACTTTTAACAACAGAATTGCTTGTGATCGCGTTGCGGTAATTGGCAATTGTCGACGATAGTGTACCTACCGGCGTACTAATTATAATTCGCCGTCTAATTATATCATCATTGTAATCAGGGGCGTTCGACGTCAATAATGAGAAAATGCGTCAAGTGTTACGTTTAAAACTAGGCGTGACAATTTGCATGTTGGTCGACACACAGACTCGGGGGCTTTGCCAAATGTCCACTGTATGGTATGGGTTTATCCTGTATGGGTGTGTATGGGTGACTGGGTGTACGGGTGCAGTCCGTCCATCGCTCGCGCTGACGACAGACACTTCCGGTCGAGAGTGTGATGCGTCGTCATTACTAAATATACAGAGATGAATGAGACACCCAGCCGCCGCTCCCGCTACGACAAACACCTGAATGCGTTTGCCCAGTCGCCCAATAGTCTCAGCCTCTATAGAAAGAGGTTCAACAACCGGACTTCCCGAACCAGAGAGCCACGACGCGACGCCTAGATAATATATAATTATATGCGGTATGTGGTTTAATATCCACCGAGATCGAAATAAATAGCTAGGATTATTGCCAAGTGGAAAATCATATAATATATTGGACGTGAGGAATTCACTTTGACAATATTTTGACAGTGTGCGATCTGGGAGGATTTAGAGCCGCTCGAAACGCCCAAAGTTTTTAATATCAGTTTTATTTTCGCCGCATGCGCTTGACGCGAGATATTTTTATCCTAGACTACCTACTAAAGGATCTATTTTGATGGTTGTTAATAAATGTTTCGAAACAAAGTTAACACTGTTCCGGACTGTTATTTAAGGATTTAAAACTAAGAGTAAGAGTCATGGTATAGTGAAATAAACATAGATTTATTGTTATTTTCTTATTTCGCTAGTGAATCCATCAACTCGTTCTTCATGGAGAAATAGTATTAAAACAATCGTGATCGTTAACTTACCAATACCAATTAGCAACCGTTAGTCCGTTACCAATTAGCAACCGTAACGCCAAAGTCGTCAAACCAACTAGTAAATAATAGATTGTCGTCTATTCCCGATGGTAAATCATTTTGGATCGATGGATTTATCGCCAACTGCTCTGCACATGTGAGAATTTAATAAGCAGAGAAAAGGTTTTAGCTAACATAAGCAGTTCATCAAGTGAAATATTAATTCGGAAGAAATTTAGGCTTTCGCTGACACTCGAAAGCTCCTCCTCCTCAAATGCTGGCAAGCGCGCCAGGGCAACAGTAACGCGAGCAGCCCCTAGCAGTGGCAATGTAAGAACTAAAGGAGCTACATTTAGCAAGTCGCAGGTCAGATCCGGATGAAAGAAAAAAATATCTCGGCCCTTTACTATGCACCTGATTTTCTAGAACATAGGAGTAGTATATTATTTACGCGAAAATGTTGAAACAGTACAAAAATTTGCAATGAATTTGTCTCTAGTTTTCTTAGGTGGTGGATCAATCACTGCACTGCCTTGCATAGCTGTTGCGTATAAGGTAGAGAAACTGGCGCCACCTGACCATTTAAGGTCTGCAACTGTACAACCGGACAGCCTGTTTAGAAATAATCGTATCTTCGACTCGTTTGACGATGTCGCGCAACGCACCTTTATACGACGACTTCACTGATTTTGGCTCATTCAAAGTATAAATCAACTAACTAATATCAGAATGTTTTTACTATTCCTTATTGTAAAACTTCAAATACTCTAGTCTAGTTTAAGATATAAATATTATTGAATCATTTAATCTATTGGTTATTAGTAGAGATGCGCCGAATGTTCGGCCGAATATTCGTATTCGGTACATTCGGCATATTTTTTCATGTTCGTATTCGGCCGAATATTCGGTTGATTTGCCGAATAATTACCGAATATTTAAATTATTGTTAATATTTAAAAAAGAACATTTTATTAAACAGTAAGGTTAACTAATTACTAAAGTGTGGTTTTTTGACGAATGACAATGTTAGCAAAATAAAATCTGATTCCCAAGATTACTATTATGTCCTTTAATAATCATATCGTAACATTAACATACATAAATTATGATGATTTATCGACAAATTAAAACAACATAATATTTAATAATTAAAATTTAAGAGTGCTAAATTATGATGCAGAAATACTAGGCTCTCAGCCCTGTGAGGCAACAATCTATTTCTTTTCTCTTCATATACATTGCCTGCTTCCGAGAATAACCTTTCACTATATACAGTGGTTGCTGGAGAAGTTAAAAAAAATCTGGCTGAAATAGCCATGAGTTCATACTTTCCTTGATTTTTTGCCCACCATGTAAAAGGACTCATACTGCGTTGTAATAAAGTCTCATTCA
Source organism: Erebia aethiops (assembly GCA_923060345.2). Taxonomy (NCBI): domain Eukaryota; kingdom Metazoa; phylum Arthropoda; class Insecta; order Lepidoptera; family Nymphalidae; genus Erebia; species Erebia aethiops. The sequence goes on along the minus strand of OV281083.1, from coordinate 7,493,361 downwards.
AATATTTTTGTAATTCTAAAGCTAATTGGCTTGTATGACTTTGACTTTCTTCAGATATCGTTGACTGCTTAGTAGACGCTAACTCTTCATAACACCTCCAAAATGCTGAATGAGGATCGTGAGATTCGCCGTACAAACGTGTTTACCGCGCAGAATTGAACCGAATGATTCGGCCCAATATTCGGTTCGGTACATTTTGGACCGAATATTCGGCCGAACATTCGTATTCGGTTGAACCTACATTCGGCGCATCTCTAGTTATTAGAAATGTAAATCATAAAAGTGTGTTTGTTTGTTGGTTTGTCCTTCAATCAGGCCGCAACGGAGCAACGGATCAACGTGATTTTTGGCATGGGTATTATTGAGGACCTGTAAAGTGGCATAGACTACTTTTTATCCCGTAAAATTTAGAAGTTCTCGCGGGAATCAAACAAAACTTAAAACGCGGATGAATTCGCAGGTTTAATGAACCTAAATAAAAACTTTTAAAAATCTTATAAAGTTAATCCTGCTTTGTTGTTATTCATAAAAAACGCTTCTAATCTTTATTTATACTATATAAATAAATAAACAAAACTGTCGAATGCAAATAACTACCTACTCAAATTTCAATGTTATCAAAACAAAATCGTTTCATTGTGTAAACACTTCAATCGTTTGAGCTGCCTAGCTGCCGATTCATACAACTTAATGAGTATTGGTTACAACAATGTGCGCGAAACATTTCTTCGTTAGCAGTTATGAGTTCATGACACAATAAATAATAATAAGTAATTGAAGAATTGTAAGTAAATTTAATAATTGTAAGTATTTGGAAATATTATTGCAAATGCACAAAACAGTGTACATGTAAAATACCCTTCACCAAAATCGTAATAAGTGTGAAAACTTATTTATCATCCCTCCAAATTTACCAGAGCGGAATTACACTAATGATAGGTAAAAGATAGGAACTCAGTTACTCACCTGTGGTGACTGGTGATACCTCGCAAATAAATATTTTTTTAATTCCTACTCAGATAATTATGGGAGGATACCTAATTTATGATTATATCAGGAAGTTTTTGCATAAGTATCTGACATGTTTTTTTTTTACTAGGGAAAATCTGACGAAACCACAAGATATCTTATGCGCATTATAGTGGCTTCTAGACTAAAAAGTTTTATAATTTTTACTAAATATTTAAAATTCATTATTTATTACAATGTTTAGTCAGATTTATGAATTTTATTTTACGTATGTCATTTACGCCGTCTTGCACAAAACTGTATAAACCAAGTTTAAACTAATTTAATAACTGTCACTTTTGCAGAAGTTTATTGAAGCGTCGACATGGAAAGAACATTTCGGCACAACGGTTTTGTGCATTGTGCACGCTTAGCGTAACTATTTTTGCATGGATACCTGAAAAGTGACAGGTTAATTCTTATGGCTAGTTCTCATGGGACTTTTAAAAACCTAAATCCACGCGCAGGATGTCGCTGTATTCTCATTATGTCACATCACCACGATTAGCCTCAGCAAAATACAGTGATTCATAAAATAAATGCAATAAATACAAATAGTATGATGAGTGCAGCAAGCCCAACGCTCAAGCAGTTAGGATATGAAAGTCACACTAGCATTTATCCATAACACGTTTGGCGAGCGATTGAGAAGAGTGCTCGGATCCATTACAAGTTGCGTGAGCAAACACTCTCTCATCACACCATTATCGCCATTATATCGCACGTAATAAGTGCGATGTTTCAATAACCGCTTCAGATACAAGTACTTGTTGGCTGGCCGACGATGGGTAATCTGCAAAATTGACATTTGGCGCCAAAAGGGGCTCTATGAGTGATTTTGAGTGCACCATTTGGCGAGATCTGGAAGTGAATAAATATTTATTGAGGCGGGATTTTAAGTGGCTGAGTATTTTATATTATTATAATTTTATAAGGAGGATGACAGTGCAATGTGCATGATCTTTACCGTGAATGATTTACTAACATCAATATAGGTAATAGGTATCTACTATCAACTATCTACCTAATTTTTAACCTACTTATGCTATTTTATGAATCGGTTATTTTAACATTTGACAAGTTTTTCACGACACCAAGACATGCCGCCAAGCGATTTAGCGTTCCGGAACGATGCCGTGTAGAAACCGAAGGGGTGTGGGTTTAATATAACTGCCATGCCCCTAACAGGTTAGCCCGCTACCATCTTAAACTGCATCATCACTTACCATCAGGTGTGATCGCAGTCAAGGGCTAGCTTGTAGTGGATTAAAAAAAACCTATGAAATGAAAATATGTATTCTTCAAATACCTAATGGTAATAACATTTTAATTGAGGGTAGTGAGTTCCAACTTCCAATGTAGGTAAGTACTAGATACAGTAAAAATGTAAGAACTTATATCAGCAAATAAAATACCTATATTATAGATATAATGGAATCTATATGTCACCGTAAGATTGTAAAATCCGTTAGATTATAATCTAACGGTTTCTATCCCGCTAGATTATAAACTGTCGAAAGATTGTGAACCGTTCAATGTTCTGAGTATTAATTTATGAAATATTTATTGTTTTTACGTTTTCATGTCTCTTTCTTGTACAGTTCACGCGCGATATGAATGCAGAGTAAATGTAAGTGTCACCATACATTTACTCTGCATTCAACTCGCGCGCGAACTATAGGTTAGGTTAGGGTTTGACATGAATATTCAGGTAGTGATAATTAGGTTCTATCGGGTTAATATACCTAATATGTTACAATTTACCGAAAAATAACGCGTTAAATTGTAAGCAGTATGTTACGGTTCACAATCTGTCGAAAGTTTATAATCTATCGAGATAAAAAACGTTATATTATAATCTAACGGTTTTTACAATCTTACGGTGACATATATACTACTAGTAAGTACAAACATAAGGTACGTAGAGTTTATTCATGCAACCGATTGCTTTATTGCGGACACTTCCGTTTATTAGGTAGGTATTATAGCAATGGCAAATAGCTGGTTAAACGGAAATGAATGAAATGAATAGCTTTAGCTTCAGTTTTAGATTTGAGTTTTGAATAGGTACAAGTATTTGTTATATAATATATAAACATCAACAAATGTTATCGAACTCGACTTACTTAGATTTCTCTATTCAATGAGTCCAACTCAATTTCATTGAAGAAGCGATAAATTTTCCACAGTTAATCGAAACAATATCGTGACAACTGACAGTGCCTCACAGAGTTAGACGACATCATGATTTTATATTATCTGTCATCAATTGAATTGAAAGGCTTTGAAATCTTCACAGGTTGCAAGTGTGTTTAGTCCAGGGATCGCGAACCAATGGCATGCGACACAATATTTTGGGCACGTGCCCAATATATTGTGTCGCGTGCCATTGGTTTTGTGATCAGTCACGTGACTGATCACAAAATTCATTATGCACTAAGAAAAAAACCCTTATATAAGTTATTTGTCATCTAATCCGCAACAACAGAAATCACACTAATTTTAATTTAAATTACGCGTATAATTGAGACATTTCAAAATGTATTTTTCTTGTAGTAAATAAAGAGTTTTGTCACAAAGTCAAAATTATTCGATGGCACGTCTATGACCTCAATAAACATTTCTCTAGAAAAAATGGCACGTTGATACATAAAGGTTCGCCTACCCTGGCTTAGTCTATCGTATGCTATCGTCACGACTTGTGGAACGCGGTGCAGACGGCCAATGATTATAATAACTTATTGCTAATTTATGCTTTTGTGAAGCAATGATTAACAATTAACAAGCCACACCTGTGCTGATTTTTCAACAAACACAACTGGTAATACCGAACGTCTCTATTTACTGAAACAAATGGCATATCTAACTACGAGTAGTATATACACGGTGCATAGCATATAGAGCTGCTTTTAGTGATACCTACTGAATACTGCCTCCAATGCAAAAGTGTGTTTATTTGTCGGTGTGTCATTCAATCACGCCGCGACGGAACAACGGATCGACATGATTTTTGGCATGGGTATAGTTGAGGACCTGCATTTTTATCCCGGAAAATTAAGGAGTTCCCGAATCAAAAAAGTTTAAACCACGCGGACGAAGTCGGAGGCATCTGCTAGTAGTAAATAAAATGCAAATATCACTTCCATGCGAAAATGATTCATAGATTGCCTAGCCTTGCCTTAATTACGTAAACTAATATCGTATGTTCGTCTTGAACGTAAACATTATAAGTTTTCCGCTACGCAATTCCGTTGGGAATTTAACGTTTCTCTTATTTATGAGCACTCAGGTGTACCCGCTGTAGTGTAGGTATTACTTGCAAGCAATGCTGGATTTGATCGACGATGAAAATTTTTATGTAAGACTCTCAACGTGCCGCCAAGATGCCGTGTAGAAACCGATAAAGGGTATGGGTTTAATATAACTGCCATACCCCTAACAGGTAAGCCCGCTACCATCGACTGCATTATCACTTACCATCAGGATTCAGACCGCAGTCAAGAGCTAACTTGTAGTGGATTAAAAAAAAAGTTTAAAAAATAGTGGACAATACTTGGTCGCTATGGAGTAAGTACCTAATCGGTTTAAGGCTAGGCTCAAATCTTGACTTTTCAAGGCCACAACTCTGAATTGATCTTGGTGAAATATAGCTCAATGGCCATAGAGAAGTAGAGAACCTTTGATAGAAAACATAAGCAGTACTAAAAGTTTGATGTGCCCAGAAGTAACGAATTTTTCATCATATAAAATAAAAGGTACGGGCCAGAGCTGCATTGTGATTTGTGATTCCGTGTGTCGTATATTTACTCAGAACTCGAAAAATATTATAGATTTTCTCCTTGCGTTCTAGAAAAATAATCTGCTCAGGTACATATCGTGAGTTAAGAGGTAGATACCTACTAGATATGTTGATAATTTCAGTAAAGGATTTTCAAGAAAAGTACATGAAGTCAAGCTAATAAAATATTTCACTTCGTTATGATTTAGAGCTTCTGATATGGCACGCCTAGCGTTATCAAGCCTAGTTCAAACTAACAAATCCCTGTTTACACTGTACCAGCACTACAATAGCTTTTCTAAATGTGAACATACGTACGCCTTACACCTGACTGATAAGGCTTATCGCTTACAAGTGTCAATTGTCAGTTGCATCTTCTAGTTCCCAAGGCTATTTACCGTTGTAGCGGATTTTGCCTTTTCGATGATAAGTTTTTTAGATCCCACTACAAGTAAGCCCTTAACTGCAATCTCATCTGGTGGTAAATGATGATGCAGTCTAAGATGGTAGTAGGCTAACTTGTTATGGGTCTGGCTCTAAACAAGAAAGCGCGTTTACCTACATCACATTGGTATAGCGGTAGGTAGGTACTATTCACTACCTCGCTGTTCCTGAGTCCTGACTCTGTCCTGTTCAGTCCTGTCCTGTTCTGTTCAGAGGACAGTCTGTTCCTGGGGACTCTAATATTTAGATACATTGTTAATCAAACCACTCATAGATAAGATCTTTTGTAAAATTTAGCAAGCTCTTGTAGGATATCTATATTATGTGAATTAAGACGTTACTTCGATTTATATTATTACCTACTTAAATATCCTCACACCCTGAAGAGTAGCAAACGCAGGACGCGCCGCTGGCGGATGCACGTGCTGCGATCGACTAGCGTGCTGAAGCTCGCATTTCCGACTCGCATTCATTGCCACGCCATTCATGCAACCGCGTCATTCATTTAATTCAAGTTCATAAAGCCGTAGAGCCATTGCCATTACTGTGTTGTGGTGTGTTGCCTGGGAAGGCGAACGGAGTAACAGTCATTTTATATGAAACTGTGCCAACTAGTTTGTCGCTTGCTGGCTCTCGAAGTACCTACGCTCCGATTGGTTGCTCATCGCGCCCGATTGCGTTACAACTTAAAACACACCACCTCACAGTAATATTGTGTCTGCGACTTCATCGCAGCGCCATTCATACAACCACTCATTCATTTGATTCAAGTTCATAACGAGCCGGCAACCGCACGTAGGAGGTGCTCCGCAATTCAGTTAACACACTCGAAAACCAACTAATGAGCTATTACTTTTGAATTGAAAACACGGATTGTTCGACAATGGACTTCGACTTTACGCGAAAATGAATCAGCAATGAGAAATTAAATCCATTTTCCGCATACCTGGCTAGTTTCTACGATCACGCGAATAAGTAGGTTATTTACAATTATTACCTTCTTATTCGTGTGATCCTAGAAATATTATCTAAATTATTTACTTCTGAGATTTACATCTAAGATAAAGAATGTTCACAAATCAGGTTCGCCTGATTTCAGTAGAATATCTGGATGATCTCTAATCAAATAATTTCTTACCGATAAAGATAAGGGACAAGACAAAACTGGAGTTCGAAGCACCATTCGATCCCCGAGCTTCAAACCACCAATTCGACCAAACGGTCCATAAAATAAATCAGATCGCTCAACTGTTGGTGCCGCATTTATCGATTCTCGGTATTGACACCAAAACCATTTAAATTCTCTAAGGTGTGCAATAATTCACGGGCCCTTAAAAGTAAATTTCTAATTAAATGAGTCCGCGCCTTCGTCGGCGAACGCTCAGGCCTCGCAGACAGTTACAAAATGGTCAAAAACGCGGCGCTCGTGCGAAGTGGATTGTATGGCGCCGAGATGGTATCGTGCGTCCCACCGTGCCACACTTTTCTAACTTTTTGGTGTGCCGGGTCGCGCGGGGGCGTACTGTGTGCAATTGTAGCACGCGAGGGCACCTCCGGCCGACGACCCGCTCACCCGCCCGTCTCTCGCCGCATAATCCGACAGTGTTATGGTCAGCCCGGCGCCTTTGTTGGCTACCGGCTTAATTAGAAGCCGTGGGTGGCGTATGACACGCCAGGATCTGATCATAAAGGCGCTAAAAATTCTACCTGCCCGAATCTGCGCCGACGACATTCCTATCTCGCGTTTTTCAAAATTAATGCCTATTGTCCGAATCTAAAAGGTATGAGATTATGAACACCGATACCGACCGATCCTGCCGGCGTGAATAGGACTTCTCGTGAAGGATGAATGTTACGAACTAACGCAGAACGCTGGCGGTGATTATTGTTTGAGTTAGGAGCGTTGTTGTGTTTAATTGAGACGTATGCACTCAAATTCTTTGACCTCGATTAATTTCGAGGAAGCGAGTTCGTTGCGCGTTAATTAAGTGCGTTAATATTTGGTGAGAAGTGAGAACTCTGTAATTTGCTGGCAATTGTACTTAAGTAGGTATACTTTCATTTATTTTTCGATGTACGAGTAAAAAGATCAGATAATCGACGACGAGGAGGCAATAGAATTAACTTCTTCGTTTGCAAACGATGGAAATGCATGAAAGTCAAATGCGAATTGCTTACAAAAAACATTCTTTGATATTTAAATTATAGCAAAAAAAATCGAATTTATGAGTTGATTCATTTAGTCCGCTCGCCAAATTTTTGTTAAGTTTATTTTTATTCGCTTCATTAATGATCAAAGTTAGTTTGTTTTTGACGCCGACGAAAGATACAGTTGAGTGCTATATCGGGTACAAGTAAGATCGGGTAAATATTTATGAAAAATATTCAAAAATAGAACTTTAATGTGACTGGTGAGATGGAAATTTTTGGGAAAGATTAGGTATGAATTTAAAAATACTTAATTTTACAATAACATATTTCAAGTAAGAACGTAAGTAGACACCTAATAACTACACTAGACGGTCTACCTAATAATTATTTATTTACTAAAACAAGTCAATTAAATGGAAACAGATGATATTATTATACAGTTTTATTAGGTACCAACAGATAGGTAATACTGAACCTAGTTTCGAATGAATAATTTTAGCTGGAATGTACCTAAAGCTAGATTTTCGGACACATCACACAAGTGTACGCTTATACCATATTCATTAATTACACTACATTCCAATTTGAATAAACGATGTTTGTATAAGTGTAAATAATGAAAATATATTAGAATAAAGCCAGTGATATGTACTATCATACTATAATCTACCGTAAGGTACATTTTATCCTTTCCTACCCACCAAATTTTGACGCTTTTCTCATCGCGTTTTATATGCGAATAGTTACGAAATTAGTAGTAGTGTGCAAAATCTTTGGAAAATTAGAACACAGATAAGTTAATTTAAAACTTAACTCCTAAACTTCATATTATAACAAACAATAAGACATCTAAGGTACAAGTGAAAAACAGACTAGTATGCAGACTCAATAATTTTCACACTCCTTTTATATTTTACCCATTACTTAACCTGAACCAACTAGATACTTTTCTACTTACAACGCTACTATCTACTAATTACTACTACTACCTTCCTCTATTACCTAAGCTATTAGTAAATTCGTCAAGCCCAATATGATACCGTACAGGCAGTGGCACCCCTTTTCTTTTCCTCTTCTTCTTTTCATGGTTTTTCCTCACTCAAATACCACTCAAGCTCAAATCCGTCAAATTTTTCTAAAGTTCATTGTGCTAAAAGGCGTTTATCATAAATGCAGAGGGAACTCCGTTGCAATGCGAGTGCAATGCACATGCCGTGACGTCACTCAACAGATCGTTTGACGCCCAAGCCCCGGCCAATGAACCACACTGTATTGGACATGAGTCCTGCGACAGCCACCGACATAACGTAATCCAACCGCGATTTACGACATTACACTTCGACCATAAAATTCGGCTACGTTTTGGTAAAATACGCTACGTTCCATTAATAATGTCAGCACTAAAGATGCTTCTGTTTCTGACAGATTTCATAGTGCACTTGTATTTTATGGCTTTAAGGTGGTATCTAAGCTTTTATGCTACTCTCAACTCGGTAATGTTAATTCTGAACCGTGGTAAATATTTTTTGACCGAGCGAAGCGAAGGTCTCTGAGTCTACTTGGGTGAATTGGCACTTGTCCGTCCGTCCGTCTGTCAGAGCATTATAACTTCTGAATTACTGAACGCAATTACTTCAGCTTTAAATATAATATGCATGGAACTAATAAGTACTACGTACGTAGTACTTATTAGTTCCATGCATATATTATGATCTTATGAACTTATTATAGTTCCATGCATATATTAGTTCCATGATAATATTATGTAAACCAATGGCCTCCCGCCGAATATGGCTTAAAAGATAATAAAAATCTTTATTTCAGGGGGGCTCTCATAGAAGCGAATGCGAAGTAAAATATTTTTTATAAAGTTACATAGGGTTGCGGTATATCATTTTAAAGATAATTAGGAATAGAGTCCAAAAATTTTTTTTTTATTTTTCCCCCAAAATTGACGAAATGGGGGGCTTTCAAAGTGGAGATTTTCTAACGTCCAAAGATGACCTCAGAACTCTAAATTTTCTGAAAGGATGAGCCTGAAACTTGATCAATTATTTCAATTATATCCTGTACTTGAACAACAAATACTAAAATTAGATAAATGTTGTAAGGAAACGGAATTATTTAATTTTTAATGAGCTTCAGTATTTTTAACAGAACTTCACATTTATGTTAATAGATGGCGCCGCGACGTCTCAGTTCCGGGCGAACCACTAGTTATTAAGTTTTCCTACCAAAAAAGCGCACTTTGATAGCAAAAGCTGCATTGTTTCAGCCGGTCCTGAAACCAATCAGAGCTACTCTTAATTTAAAATACAGAATTAGGTATTTCTTTTTTAAAGAGAGCAACTACTTATACATCAGATAAAGAGACTAGAATAGAATATTATTTATTTGCATAATATGTGTAAGTACATAAGATTTTAAGTTTATGTATAAAGAGACGTCCATAACTTAACTCAAAATAAAGGTTTATTCATCAATTAAAGCTAAAACAGAGAAGTCATTACTTAAAGATAATAAGCTTGTGATTTCCTAGAAAGGAGAAAAGCCATCATTGGCCGTTAAAATTTTACTACTAAACAAAACAGTCAAACGATTGATTAATTTCCCTTGAAGTTGTTCCCCGATTTATGATGTTTGATATTAGTTATGAGCTATTTCATATAATAATAATATAATTATGATTAAAACATAAACAAGAGCCTTTGAGGAGGTATCTTGGGGTACTTACGCTGCGGGAGCTATCTATGATAGAACAACTCTCCAATTTTTAATTAGTCACATAAATCCGCGACACAGTTGTTGTAAGATAGACTTACAGACCTATAGGTATAGGTCACGGTACACAGGTAGCACATCGTACAATACACAGGTAAGTATATCGCAGCAAAAAGAGGGGTGTGAAGGAGTAAGATATGATTGCTATACGAAATAATATTATAAATGCGAAAGGATTTATAATAGGATTTATAATATAATTTGGATGGATGTATGGATGTTTGTTACTCACACAGCCCATCTATTCAACCGATTTTGATGAAATGTGCTATAGCGGTTTTTTATATTCCGGGTAAGGACATAGTCTTGTTTTATATAATAATTTTAACATTTAAGTAAATATAAGTATATAATAATAATATTATATATTGATAATAATGATATTTATGTAAAACATATTTAGGAGTAATTTTATAGAAATCAATATATATAAATAAATGAGAGAAAAAAAATAAAGTTAATAAAAGGTCGTATGACAATCTCCAGAGAGTCGAGAGTCGTAGGTACAATGCCGCGCAATATAATCAGCCGCGCAAACACATTTTCATTCCAAACGCGACGTTGACAAACAATCTCGTAATAAAATGCATAAACATTCCAGAAATCAGGATTATTCTCGTGTACAAATGACATGTGTGCAACATTACGTATTCACTAGTGGCACACTTAGATACCACACACCGTATTGGCTGTATCACACTGAATTTAACCGAACACGTTTTTTCTGTAATCTATGTCAAATCAATCATATTTTACACACATTATCGGTTATGCCTATTTGTCTTATTTACCTACCTATTATCAATAATACAAGCCCGAGTGTTAATTTGTGCACAATTTTTCCGCGGATTCTCAATAAAGATAGGGGCCGAAATGAAGCGAATAGAAACGTGAAAGCCGCGGTCGTGCGGTGTTGCGTCCGCCATAGTCCCTTTGCCGCCTTTGCTCCAAGTCCTTTGCCGCCTTTGCCCCCTCAAGCATGCAATGAATGCATTGCATTCATTTCATGCAAGGTATAGGTAGTCAAAAAACATAAACAATTAAATAGCAAAAAAATAATACATTTTAAATTGTCATCGTCGTAAGCTTTAGCAATCTTCAATTTTATTAAATTAATTATCCAAACACTTAATAGAACACAGATTAGTGTTAGCAATCAATTGAATAAAGCCTGTCTCAAATTACAGTCTTATTTGAATGACCTTGTTTTGTATGGCAATGAAGTCATTGCTAAAAACTAACTACTTAGGTACCTAACAAAACTCATTTCCACACAATGACACAGAAGTTACCTATGCTAATTGCATTATTATAATTATTAAACTTTATAAAACCTACTGTAGGTATTCACTGATATTAAGTATTTTCAAATACTGCACCGAGAACGCAAAATCACACAACAGACAAAAAAATATGTCTGTGGTATAAAAAGTCCCCGTAAGTAAGTCACTTTTCTAAAGAGCTACGAAAACGAATCGCGGTCGATTGCCCAGACGTTTTCTCCTGCCCCGTCTCTAATGTGTATTTGCTACCACAAGTTGTTTTTGTTACTTAGGTACTACTTTGATTTTGAAAATTATCTTAGCTAAACTTACTCAATAATCCACATTCCATACTTTTAATATTATAATTAATGCGAAAGTGGGTCGGTCTGTCTGCTACGTTTTCACAGCCCATCTATTTGCAGCCCGGTTGCATCCCGGGGCAACATAAGCTACTTTTATCTCGGAAAATTAAAGAGTTCCCGCGAGAATCAAACAATTCGCAGGCATCATCTACCTAGTCTAGTTGTGCATAATTTTTAAAATTTTATTCTCTCAATACGCTGCATACCGAACGTTACCTACTATACCTATTGTACTTGAGGAAAGCATGTAAAAGATCTAAATGTAAATTGTCATACAACTATCATTAAATTTCAAGCTAAAAATCTACCAAAAAAAAACTTTCAGAAGTCACTGTCACATCAATTTCAATTTCCGCAAGTTTTTAATATTTTGGTTGTAAAACTTACACTAAAGTTTAGTGTAAGTTTTACAACCAAAAACTAAACTAAACATGCTGTATGACTTTACACGTTGCCTTGACTTCTGCAACTAATGATTGCAAAAACTATTAGCCAGACAACCATTGGCCTACGATATGTGATACCGTAATTGGCTACTGGCCAAAAAAAACCTAAAGTTTCATATCAAATGTACCTACCTATTAGGTACATTTGATGTGAAACTTTAGGTTTTTTTTCCTACTCGTCAACATTGTACATGCGTATTTGGTGAAGTCGATTGTGTTTCCGCAGTGAATAGTTTGCTGTTGTCTGAAGAATGTTATCGGAAGAAAGATGAGATACGTAGGTCGTAGGTACATGTAGGTATTTTCTATGATGCAACGTAGATTATCCTAAATAAAGCTTTCAAAGTGGAGATTTCCTAACGTCCAAAGTTGACCTCAGAACTCTCAATTTTCTGAAAGGCTGAGCCTGAAACTTGTTCAATTAATTGAATTATATCCTGTACTTGAATAACAAATACTAAAATTAGATGAATATTATAAGGAAACGAAATTATTTAATTTTTAATGAGCTTCAGTATTTTTAACAGAACTTCACAATGATGTCAATAGATAGCGCTCTGTAAAAGGTTATTCGTTTGTGCTTATACAAATAATAGACGTAAGCACCATTTAACGTGGAATAAAAAACTAGTCTACTGATAGTAACTGATGTCTATGAACGTAAAGATGAGCGCGCATTATAACTATATCTTATGGATACCGCGAGGTCTCAATTCGGGGCGAACCAGTAGTATACTACTGCGTATTGTTTACACCTCTATTTCTTATGCTCTATCTAGATAGAGCTTGAAAAAAATCGTCTGTCTCGAGTCTCGACTTTACCCGTTGTTTAGTACCTAAGTATATCAAATCAAACTCTGCAGTTTAAAAAAAGGTTTCTTTGATCGTAATTCAGCGTAACATAAGCAAAAAAGTAATCTTGATATATAATTTTTAACCGTTTAGTCATAGAAACATCGGTACAAACTAAGTTCTGAAATCAGGTTGGTATAGTCACATATGTTTACTCTGAAAATCGCTATTTACTTGAGACTAAAATATGTAAATAGTAAATACAGTACCTATTACAACTTTGATATACACACAATAAATATAAACACCGCATTGTAGGTATACAAATATAGTTAAAACCCGAGTAACCATTAACGTAACTGAATTCGCTTCTAGAGTTGCGAGGTTTACGCTTTCATGCGGTTTCTAATGTAAAACCATGATAGCATTGCTATTATGATCAAATGATCAAATCAAACATAAGATGTTTAAAAATATGTAAAATTCAGGAAATAGATAATATTATAAAGTATAAATAGGAAATAATAGGAAAGAGAAAGCGCCGTTAAAGGCAGAAACTAGTTAATGCTTATACGATTATAATAAATGTCCGTATGTTTAGAACTGAGTGCTAAACCAACACAACAAATCTCAAATCTCAAAGAATGACCTTAAATTTTTAAAAGTCCTATGTTGTCAGTTCGAGCTGCTAATAATATTATCTAATAAAAGATTTGCTAGCAGTTTGGTTGCTTTATGTTCGACTTCTATTGAAAATTGAGCAAAATGAATAATAGTGCTGTAAATCGTCCAAAATTGCGTCATTTATTAGCGATAATATAAAAAAGCATTATTAGCTTTTATTGATACGCTACCGCCTTCGGGTTACAAGATCATTTGATAAACCACAATCATTGTGTCAAAAATAAGTTATGAATAATGGCTAATTATAAAATTGTTATTATTTACAAACACAAATCACTATCGTGCCTATCAGCACGTACCTAGTATTTCAGCGTACCTACTGAATTTCCCCGTGACATCGCTCACGTCGTCTTCGGTCGTCAGTCGTCACATGCACTTGAGACTCGAGTGCGATCGAAGAATTTTAGTAAGCAACAAAGACCATGTTATACTTTATTCAAGTAGGATACACTGTACATTTTTTTAACGTCAATAATACACAGCATGCGAGGTTTCCAAACGCGACTTGGTCTGAGAACTCAGCCGGATTTTATTCAACATTATGGAGAAAACCTACGTGCAAAGTTTCTAGATATCAAAGTGCAGGTTTGAGATGTACCACAGAATAGGTAATACGTTCAACGTTGGTTGTACGTAAATATCAGTCTCGTGCGTCTTTTAAACCCATCTCACTTAATATTATGTTACTATTGTCCGCGCTTTGTTCTGTTATAAACTTAAAGAACATTTTCCTCTTTCGCTTTTCCGCTATCGATAAAAAAATCTTTACCAATATTATATCCGTTGAAAAAATTTACGATCCCGTTTTCTTTGCGAGAAAAATTTACCTGACATCACTTCTCGGGATGCTCCTAAACTCTTTTAACGGCGCTGTAATTTAATTGCGGCTGTAAAATGCGTCTGCGGGGATTTTTCGTGTTTTTCATGACAACTTCATAACTATAATCCTACATGGCATTGTAGGATTGTAGTTATGAAGTTTATGCAAATACCTACCTCGCATATTATTACAGATAAGTTGATCCTCACGATTATACGTTTAACCTTTGTGACTCTGCGCTAAAGGATCTCCCCACGCTTACTAATTGATTGATGTAGGTACACTACACAACTTTTCCATTACAAGCACAGAGTACATTGAATAATTACAAGTAAGAGTTTGCCTGCGATCTCACTGTGTTAAGTGAGTGAATATGCAGTATGAGATGCACGTAGCGAGTTAACTTGCTATGGGTATAGCAGTTAAGTAGGTATATTAAACTCTATACCCCTAATCGGTATTCTATTTCTAACTATAAGGCTGATGCCCGCGACTGCGTCCGCTTGGGTTGAGTTTTTTGGTTCCCGTAGGTACCTACTCTTTAATTTTCCGGGATAAAAAGTAGCCTATGTGTTATTTCAGACTATAGTAATCTATCTATGTGCAAAATTTCATGCAGATCCGTTCAGCCGTTTGGGCGTGATTGAGTAACAAAAATCCTTCCATCCGAACTTTCGCTTTTATAATATATAGTAGATTATACCGTACATAAAGAACAAAGATTTATTAGATGCTTTTAGACTCTATGCCTGAAAAATGGTCTTATTTTTTACTTAACCTAGTTACGATAATGTGTACAGGAAAAACCTTTGAATATATTTCTGAAAACTTAAGCAGTAAATTATTCAATACAGTACGTATGTACATTACACAGTACACTACAGCAGTAGGTAATACTTACGTATTCAATAGCTTTACGTTAAGGTCGATGACAAGGGTCTGCCCGCGAAATTCAAATTTAATTTGGTTTTTCACAATTTGTAAACTAATACGACAAAGTAGGCTTATGGCATTCAAATTGCAAGCGTAGGAATATCATCTTCACAGGTTTATATAAAAATCTTTACTTGAAAGTGTCCAGTTTAAGAAATTAGTCAAAATAATGAGTTTGACGTGAGTTACTCACAAATTAGTCATTAATTTGACTAATTTCTTAAACTGGGCACTTTCAAGTAAAGATTTTTATATAAACCTGTGAAGATGATATTCCTACGCTCGCAATTTGAATGCCATAAGCCTACTTTGTCGTATTAGTTTACAAATTGTGAAAAACCAAATTAAATTTGAATTTCGTTCCCTCAAATATGGTCGAGCGAAGCAATGGCTGGATCATGCGTCATGCTCGTGAACGGGTGCCACCGGCGGGAATGGGGCTACTTTCTGTCTGCACGTCTTTGACATGAATTGAATAAACAAATTGAAGAAATCCATTAAAAGTAATAATAATAATAATAATAATAAGCCTTTTTATTTCTAATCTCATGATATTTACAATTGTATATAACTACTTTTTAGATGAAATAAGTGTTAGTTGTGTTAGTGTTTGTCTTATTCTAGTTAGTATTGTTATTTGTTGCAGTATTTGTTGGTTTAAAAGTATGCTCCTGAAAAAAGCTTATTATACTGTTGAAGATTATGTAAATGATAGAGGAGCATGGATTTGATCGCTCCAGCAATGCTGGGGACAGCGGTTACTTATGTACACATTGATATAATAATTGTAAATGAATTATTTAAAAAAAGCAACCACCGAGTTTCTTGCTGGTTCTTCTCGGTAGGAATGGCATTCCGAACCAGTGGTAGATTCACTTGACGATTCAAAAGTACTTGTAAAAGTTTATTTGAATAAAGAATATTTTGATTTGATTTGATTTGATTTGATTTCGCGGGCAGACCCTTGTCATGCACCTTAAACACGTTTTAAAAAATAATGTGAAATGAGTAAAATGACAATGAGTTTATGTAAATACATACCTATATCTACTTATAATAAAGACAGACAAACTCTGTGGAGGGACTTTGTTTTATAGTACTATGTACAACAGTACCTAGTGAATACTGATAGTGATATATTTTATTT
Source organism: Erebia aethiops (assembly GCA_923060345.2). NCBI lineage: Eukaryota > Metazoa > Arthropoda > Insecta > Lepidoptera > Nymphalidae > Erebia > Erebia aethiops. The sequence continues at coordinate 7,476,750 of OV281083.1, read as the reverse complement.
TAAGCGATTTCGTTATTATCGGACTTCAAAGCTGATAAAGCCAAATAAAATGTATCGAAAGCAGGTGTATATCATAAAGTAAAATATTATTTATATTTTATTTGGATACATTTCCCTGACACGTCGCGTCGCCGGTCGCGTCTCGCTGGATCGTCTAGACGACGACTTTTTTCTCTTCTCAGTAATACGATTTTTGGCACGCTTCTTAAGATATTTTGGCAAACATTCTGACTTTAATCCTGTCCGAAAAATGAATGAAAGGTGTCAAGAAAGTGATTCACTTTAATCTCTGTTGAAGGGCCCTTAAGTCTGAATTTTGATACGTGGTTAGGGGGCTAGCAGATAGACCATTTAAGATCCTTACCTATTTACCTATACCTTTACCTTAACGTTATGATGCCTAAAATCAATTAATGTTACCTTGGTAGTTTTACTCCTATCCTAAAAACTATTAGGGTACCTACAGAATATACGCATACGTTTTTTTTCTATTCTAAAGCACCTATTAAATACGTTTCGATATTTTGCGTCGCGTTTTACAAGATAGAATAAAATATGCATAAAATATGTCGTCCTGACGCTTGGACGAGGTTAAACGTACCAATATAATATTTTGCTGACGTCAGAAGTGAAAATTTTAATTATGTAAGCCGGTATTATAAGAAGCTTTTTCGTGTTTGTTTTACTTAAAAATTATTCCAAATAATTATAATTATTAATAATGAAAGATACTTACTTACTTTGTTGCACACTCTTCGCCTGCATTGGATTGCAATCAGACCCAAAAAATTAGCCTTTCATTATTTAAATGATTCCAAAACCGTCATGTTTACGGAATCACATCACATCTGAATATGTGATTTTTATATAAATACGGTAAATTACGTAATATACCTACTTACGTATTAAATACGTAGAAAATACATTGTTGCAAATCTTCTTTGATTATCCGAAGTTAATGCATTAATTTGTTTTTATCACCAAAAGTCCAAATGTTAATTTGGCAAGTGATCTGAAAAACTATAGTTATTTAAAAATATCACATTAGGTCTGGTCATCGATTTTAAATTTGAGGTATCAAAAAAATGTAGGAAAAATCATTAAAAAAAATGGATTTTCGAAGTAAGTAGAGAATTACAATATCTCGAGCGCGCTAGTGCTAAAACGTCACAAACTCAAAACAAAACATAGAAGCGAAATTAGAAATTGGTTACAATTTTCGAGTCGCAAGTTCAGTAATACTTCATGGATTGAAGTGAAATAAAAATTTGTGAAGGTATATGACATATGAACACACCGGTCTTCCCATGGGGTTACTCGTAAGAACGTAGTTACTGATAATACGTCTTTATTCTTCTCTTTTGTCAATGAATGCAAGAAAAAAAACCTGCTCGCGCCTCGTTGGGGCGGGAATGTCTGGGAAAATTTTTGTTGGGCTCTAGAGAGAACCTCCATGCAAGCTCTCAAGTTTATAGACAGAAGATTAAGTTGTTGGATAGAAGCAACTACTCTGCGGAAGTCCATGATAACCAACGTACAAATCACTCACTCGTCACATAGTTGAGTCAACATCTCCTTAGTCCTTAGCATGCTCCGGTGTCGGAGTGAAGCGTATAGGTACGTTGAGAGTATTGTGGAAGATTTGTGTGGTGTGGTATTACTGGCTTATTGGGCGGTGCATATATCGCATGCTGCTCATTGTTCCACATGGATTTGTCTGTTTTGGCGGATTAGGTATAGCGAATTGAGCTCCTTGTTCATTGTTGAAAAGATTGAGCTTTACGTTGATATTTTAGTTAGACAGCTTTTTGTTTTATTTGCATAGTAGATAATGCCCGGAAAGTGTTCCGCGTGAATTGGTGAATTAAGTAGGTTTTGAAATCCCCTGGTAACGCTTTGATTTCCTAGGATAAAAAGTTCGTCAAAAACAGTTAAAGATATGAGTCGTGAAAGGTAACAGACACACTACGCATTATAATAGGTATTAGCATGGGTTATATTAAGATATTGTTGTTATTTATTTATTATTAGCTTGGATATGGATTTCGTCCATCCATCATTAATGTTCAATGTACTTACTTATCTACTTAGTCCATTCATAGGCTGAAAGACAATATTAAAGCAAAAGGAAAAGCAACATCATAAAACTTTATGAATGATATTATATTGCATTAATTATTTATATAAATAATAAATTGAAATCGTAGTACGCGTTATTATCAACAATTGAATAAAACATTGATATGTCCATTAAATAATCAGTTATTGATTAAAGTACCTAGGTATCACAATCAGATAGTACGGAGATACCACCCACTCATCTATGAGTGATAACAGTAATTGTTACAACATGTTATCGCTTTAACACTTAAGCGATCAGAAATAATTATTATATTATTGATTTTCTTGTTATACTGACCCAGATCTGATGAGTCTTCTCTGAACTATACACGGCCTAACGCAGATGACTGTTTTGTTACATACCGATTTTAATCTTGAGACGTGGAGTCCTATTTTATGCCAATTTAACGCGCACTGATGTTTGCGGTAGCTCATGTGCACTTCTACACAGTATCTCAGTAGGTAAGTAAGGTAAGTATACCAGTGTATACTTCTATCCTCCTCTCTATCGAAAATCGGATTGACGAGAGTCTTAATACCGCTTTTTGTAGAACCCTATTTCATGTGTAGCATTCACGTACTAAATAAATGTAATATTTTCGCCGACTTTTGTTAGACCGGCTATAGTAAAAATTAGTATCTAGAATAAAAGACAGGTTAAGTATATCAACGATCACATAATATTATGGCGCAGTAAGTAATGATTTTAAGAAATTTTACTACAAAAGGAGGAAAAGGGGGAATAAAAGTTTGCATGACAGTCCGTAATTTTTCACGCTATAAGGTACTAGATGATGTTCGCGACTTCGTCCGCGTGGATTGTTTTTTTAATCCCGCGGGAACTCTAATTTACCGGGATAAAAAGTATCCTATGTCTTTCCTTCGATGTAACCGCCACTATGCCTACCGAGTTTCATCCAAATCGGTTGAACAGATGGGCCGTGAAAGCGTAGCAGACAGACAGACAAAGTATCTAGACTTTTCGAAGAAAAATTAAGATTTCCATTCCGCAAGGGCGGGTCATATATTAATATGCTAGCTATCTAATATTGTGTATTTACTTATAACCAGAGTAAACACAATATATGTATGTGTGTTTGTTTTTATGTATGTATGTTTGTATTTATGTATATACCACGGTAGCGCCGCTCGTACAACTGTAGTAGCGCCACAGCTTTGGTAGCGCCTTTATCTATTCCGTGGCGCCTATTATACAGAGCCGATTTTGAAGAAAGAGGTGTCAATCGATTCGTTATTATGGTCCGAGTTACACCGGCTACATTTTACACGCACAATATCGACATGACTGATGTTACATAATTAATAAAAAAATAATAATTAATAATCTTCTTAAATCTATAAAAATGAAACCCGTTTTCCTTGGTCACGGCATCACGCGTGAATGGCTGGACCGATTTCACTAATTATTTTTTTGTTGTATTTGTTATTATTAGGAGAAGGTTCTTACGGAAAAAAATATTAAGAAAATCTCTCAGAAATATTGAAAAATATACATTTAATTTTGCATACTAAGGCGGTACGAAGTTCGCCGGGTCAGCTAGTACTTAATAACGATAGTCCTCAACGCAATATGGTTACCGTAAAATAACCTAATTATTACCTACTATCTATTAGGGCCTACATAGAACTACGAGTACATGAGTAGTCATTCGTGATTTGCAATCATTTGCAAAATTACGTTTTGAACTACGTTAATAATAATCTGTCATAATAATAAACACGTATTGATAAGATTGCAAAATCGTACGATATCAGTACTTGAGTGCTTACGAAATAAAATAAATTTAAAAAGGACGCGATTTTAACTTGCCCTTACGCCATCATTTTAGGTTATTTAGTTGGTATAATAATATATATATAATTCCGTGCGTTTGCGAATGTCGGGTCCTTTGCAAGTTAAACGTTTTTACAGTGGCAACCAAGGCCGAAGCCAGCGGGGGGGTTGTGACTTGAAGTTTGATCCGACGCCGAAATACCTATTCGATGGGATAAAAGTGAACTGCTGCATAACCTTAGTATAATTCGAATAATTTCATTTATTATTTTATTATTGCCTGCAGAAGGATGACGGAAAATTAAAATGTTAAGTTTTGTTTTATGATAACTTAAAAATTAACACCAGCTTCGCACTGGAGGACTCAAGTATTATTATTATATTATTAGTCTTTCTAAGTAACCATCTCCTAGTCGCTTTCTTGGGAATTTTTTAAAGAAAATCCGTGCAACCCTGTTTATAGTAGTGCAACTATTAAATAATAAATAGGCGTTTTAGCAATAGATTTTTTTGTCATCCACTCAGTACAAGTTAACCCTTGACTGCGATCTCACCTGATGGTAAGTGATGATGCGCAGTCTAAGATGGTAGCGGGCTAACTTGTTAGGGGCATGGCAGTTAATTAACCCCATACCTCTATTTTCGGTTTTTACACGGCATCGTACCGGAACGCTAAATCGAAACTAGCCACAGCCGAAGCCTCGCACCAGGCAATAACTAACTAGGTTAAGTAACTAAAATATACGCTCAGTTGCAACTGAACACACAGAAAGTAATCGTTATAGTTAAACTTGCCCAGCAAAAAGCTATAAAAAGTTCTTAGACCGACTATAAAATGTAAAGGCTTTGAGATTAAGTGATAATAAAAATATATAATAATATTATTATAACTAGGTATGAATTACAAACCTACGTCAGCCCATATTGGATACCTATTGGTGTAGATATCTCCAACTCAACGTCTTTGGCAGATAAAAATTAAAAAAGATAAGTTCTATCACGCAAAAATAGATCACTTGACATTTCTCCGTGTATCGTATCGAGAAGAAAGCCGATCGCCGCACTCACGTGGCTTTGTTTTTATTATCCCAAAGGCGCGCACGGTATTGCATCGACAGCCATCACAGCCATACGTCAAATACAAAATATCGATACCTATATCGAAATAGAGAATAGTAGCGCGGTATTTCGAGTGACGGCAATCGGCATACCTATAGTCACCGCGCACCTATCTATGTATACCGTGTAAGATTTAATTAATCGCGTCGCCCTACTACTTCACCAGGCCAGCAAATGCGTAATGTAATTACTGACATAAACGTTAAAAACGTATATAAACGTTCTAATCCTACAAGCTTGTAACATTTAAACTATGCAAATATAGCTGATCTCACATCACACATATCGTAGTAAGTATTGGCAAGGGTTAAATAGTGGTGTGAACTTACCGGCCGGTCTAGTGGTGCGTCTCGCGGGCTCGTCTTCGCGCAGGTCGGGCGCGTGCCGGCGCGCGGAGACAGGCCCCGTGGGCGCCAGCAGCACCAGCAACACCAGTGCAGGCAGCATCGTACTGCCCGCACCTACCACTGAGTTTCCAACCTACCAGACCGATCCCAGCCACGAGAAGGGCACGAGCGGACCACGAGCTCACTATTTTCGTTGCGCGCGCTCGTCTTTCGAATATCTGAGGCGCGTATGCGTATTCGAACGGAGGCTCGCGAAGGGCGAGTGTGTCGCGACGAGTACGCGTCGATACTACACGACGGTCGAACCAGACTGAGGCGAGCGACGAGCGATTTCCCAGCTCGTGCGGGCGAGGGGCCGGCGCGCCCCTCGGAAAACGCGGCCCATCGCGGCACGGGCGGGGAAAATTGCAGCGCCGCCATCGCAGCCGCCCGCCCCGCGCTGTGCCGCGAGCGGCGTGCCATGCACTCGCGCGGCAGCTGGCGCGCTAACGCTGCATTCCTTTCGCATTCCATGTTAGTACCGCGGTACTCGTACTGTGTAAGTTAACTGCCATTAGAAATCACTTTTTTCAGGAAATTATAATGCTGAATTGATAGGCAAAACTTTTAACTCTTTTTTAGGAACTTTTACCAATGATTGGTGTTAGTTATGATACAATTCGTTCGCACATCCATCAGTTAGGACAGTCATAAATACGGAACCTATGTGAATTTATCCCTGATGAACTACATAAGTAGTTATCAGAACAAAGTAGGTCCTTATGGGTCAGTATGAGCTTTTTCAGCATTGTTTTCTCGTTAAACAACTGAATTGTTTTAGACTGTCGTCTTACCCGTGTCTGCAAAAGTTTTCCTACTGAATTCTTTTGAAATGATGAGACCAAGAGAGAGTAAGTATGCCATGCCCCTAACAGGTTAGCCCGCTACCATCTTAAACTGCATCATCACTTACCATCAGGTGAGATCGCAGTCAAGGGCTAACTTGTAGTGGAATAAAAAAAAGGGTAGTATCAAAATCTACACCAAGATTTTACTATATCAAAAATTCAAATGTTTTTCATTCAAATAAACTTTTACAAGTATGTACTTTTAAATCGTCGAGTGATTCTACCACTGCTTTGGAATGCCATTCGTACCGAAAAGAACCAGCAAGAAACGCGGCGGTTGCTCTTTTGAAAAAAATAATTTACAATTTCATTAATTTGTAGAATACATAAGTAGCAGCTGTCCTTAGCATTGCTGGAGCGAGTCAAATCCATGCTCCTTTGTCATTTACGTTATCTTCAAAAGTAGGTATGTATATCTAATAAGCTATTTCAGGAGCATACTTTTAATGGACTTCTTAAACACAAGTTTACTTGTGTAAAGGCAAGTTTAAGATAGGTTGTGGAATTTTGTTATAAAATAGAATGCTCATTCCTACGAATGACCTTCGAACCTTTTCGAGGCGGAGCGATGGAGTCACGAGCTTATGGCGGCCTCTAGTTTGCAGATCGCATATTTTTTTGTGATTGTGAATGTGCTGTTTTACGAAGATTAAATTACTATAAGTATATTGCATTATTTACGTATTCATAATTGTCCTTGTTTCTATCGACTTTAAAAATCAAGGACGTGTCGTCAGCAAATAGCACAATATCGCAAGTATTTTTGACGTAGGTAATATGGTAAATCATTTATACACAACAAGAACATGAAGGGACCCAGAATAAAGCCTTGAGGTACACCCATTAGAGAGGCTGATCCGGATGACTTCACATCGTTGAACATACCGTTTGAATGCGATCACTCAGATAAGATCCAACGAGGCCAAGGGCAGTGTCTTTGATTCCATAATGGTTCAACTTAACTAAACGCGTCTCATGCTCAACGCAATCGAATGCCTTAGACAAATCACAGAAAATTCCAATAGCATTCTGTGATTTCTCCCACGCATCGAATATATGCTTTAGCAGCATAGCTCCCGCATCGGTTGTTGATCGGCCTTTAGTAAAACCATACTGCTCTGAGTGAAATAATTATTTGAGTTAAAGTGCAGAAGCAGTTGGTTGAGTATAATTCTCAAATATCTTGCTGAGTGCTGGTAAAATAGAAATTGGTCTGTAATTATTAGGGTCACTTCTACTACCAGATTTAAAAAGTGGAATCAATTTACTGCATTTCATAAGATCTGGAAAGGATCCTGAATCTACAGACTCATTAAATATTAGAGCAAGATATGGTGCAAATACTTATCAATAACATTGCTGATTATTTTTACTGATATCCCCCATAGACCCCGGTTTTTTTTGCGTTGCAAAGATTTGAATATTTTAATTATAAGTATATGGGGTCACATGTTTAAAATTATACAGCACACTGCACTCGGTGACGAGATTACGAGATTTTACTATACTAATATCAAATAATCTTACTAATATTATAAATGTGAAAGTTTTGATGTATGGATGTATGGATGTATGGATGTATGGATGGATGTTTGTTTCTCAGTCACGCCCCAACGGCTGAACGGATCTGGATGAAATTTGGCACAGAGATAGATTATAGTCTGGAATAGCACATAGGCTACTTTTTATCCCGGAAAATTAAAGAGTTCCCGCGGGAACCACAAAACCTCGATCCACGCGTACGAAGTCGCGGGCATCAGCTCGTCAAATAAATATTGTAAATGCGAAAGTTTGGATGGATTGATGTTTGTTACTCAATCACGCCAGAACGGCTAAACGGATCTGGATGAAATTTGGCACAGAGATAGATTATTGTCTGGAATAACACAAAGGCTATTTCTTATCCCGGAAAATTAAAGAATTCCCACGGGAACCAAAAAACCTCAATTCACGTGGACAAAGTCGCGGGCATCAGTTTGGTATATGGGAACCGCTGCTGGTATGCACTACGAGTTTAATTCCAAAGGTTACTGCTAAATTATTGATGAAGCTCGATCGATATCAGGACTCCTTACTTCAAAGGAAGCCTGGAGTAGAAGTAATTTTCTTTTAAAAGATAACGCTTGGCCACATTTCTTCACATTCTCAACTCACTCTTGAAAAATAAAATGTTTTGTTATACTTAGTTATATGGGAGTTGGACCCTTATTCTCCAAATTATTAACCTGATATTTCGCAATTGACCGGTTTTGACGTGAATACGTCTTTAAAATTGCTTGCATAGGGACGCAATTCAAAAACACGATTGTAAACAAAATCGGGGGATACAGTTTAATGATGCAGCTACATAGGTATCTATCATCCCCATCCAAATTTCAATTACACCACTGGATGTCTAAAGAATCAAAGAAATTTATTACGCTAAGTAGGACTTGTAACACATCGCGCGCAGCGGAGGGGGAATCCCGCCATTTTGAAGGTCATTCTTAAGTTTTCCGTAATTCCGTTTAGTATAACTTTCGACTCAGTGAATCTACGACGTTCTTTCTAAATAGTTTCAATCGTCAGCTCTCGTGAAAATCTACGTGTAAGCCCGGAGGACTTCTTATGATTATCACATATATAAATAATAATATTTTATATAGGTAGAAACTTATTACCTGTTACGAGACGTATTCACGTACAACAAACGGCCGTGTCCATAACACAGCCACACCCCATTTTTTTTATTCCACTAGGTAAATAGATACAAGATACTTAGCCCTTGACCACCTGGTGGTAAGTGATGATGCAGTTGCAGTCTAATATACTCGTAGTTGGTAGGTAATAGGTACCTGTTAGGGGTATATCGCGGGTAGGTACCTACCTATATTTTTATTAAACCTATACTCGGCTTCTACACTTTCGTCTCCGTCGGCATTCTACCACCAATGCAACCAATTATCAAGTTATTATTTTTTTGAACCAATTGATATGGTGTCTACGGTGAGGATTAAATCTATCAAACAATAATTGGCTACTTGACAGCTGTAACTATAAAATATGAAATATGTTAGATTTGGTAGCTTGTGGGTTAACAATAATTATACAATATGTATTTTGCATTAAAATAAATTGTAAATATTTTATTTTTGCAAAACAAATTTGAGATTTTTTATCTGTGGATTACAAGAAGCAAAACGCGGGCGGTCATGATAGAGCCCCGTGTGACGTCACATTTCAAAAAAAAAAACGTCGTGTGTACTAACGTTTGCGTATTGTTGAGAAAATTAACAGTAATATACTTCGATTTGTGATTGTGAGCGGTTAAATGAAATGGGATTATATATGCTTTACAGCTGATAGTACAAATCTGCCTAAAGTCGATTCATTTATGGTTGCAAATTTATTTGCGTGTAAACTTTTGCACTGCCGAATTTCGTAATGTATTATAACTTCCATGTAAGTACCGAAATAAACAAAGTAAGTAATAGTACTTAGGTCTCGTGTTTAAGACCTAAGAAAGTGCTGCTGTAAAGTGACAGAAATATAATTTATTTTAATTTTGTCATGTTTTATGAAGAAAATGTCAGGTTAGGTTAATTCATTTTTGGTAGATCAGAGTTTTAAGTTGATTTCTTCAAAACACGAACATCAAAGTGGTCTTCACAAAGTAATACCGCAGATATTTATCCGATTTAAATTCCGGCTCTCGGCAGATTAACTCTAACCACTGCTTTCGACGTTTAAATTATGACATAGGTAATATAGTATATAGGAATGTGTTTATACAATTTGTCAGGATATTAATTACTTATTATTTATTGTATTGTATTGTTCTACACACGTCTTGTAGCTTGTAATTTCCACAATTGCATTAAAGAAGCTGTAAACTTTGCACTTAAAATTAAATGAAACTTGGAGCGTCGTATAGTTAACTTTGTTTTATTTTGAGCTGAGCTGTGACGTCACAGCTAGCAAATGTCACGTGACCGGCTGTTTTCGCGCGAATTTAAAATTAATGTATTAAAAATGTATTTTTTTCTAATAAATAACGCTTTTTTTGAGAAAAAGTTAATTGTAAGCGGTATAAAATGAACCTACGTACATTTTTAAGTATTTTTCCGAAAACTGTCAAATAGCCAATTATTAATTTATCATAAAGTAAGACCATGAAATCAAACAATTCTTACATTACTACTTACTAGTGGAAAACACACCCTGCAATAGTAACAGCGTGACGCCGTAACAGACTGACAGACAAAAATATTTTTTTGGACTCTATACTCGTACGATACGCTTTAAGTACCGGGGATAAGTGCTAAAGCTTCCAAATAATTTTTACAAAAAATATTTATTGTAATAAGCTGCCTCGTTAGTCTCGTGGTTAGCATTAGGGCTTCCAATACCGGGATCCCGGTATTGGAATCCCGGACTTTTTTCGGCGTTTTTCAATACCGATATTGAAATGTCTAATACCGGCATTCCGGTATTGGTGACACTATAAACGAAACAGTGACTATAGCATGTATTTCTTGGTACATGCCACTGTTCTTTAAGCACATTAGCTCAAAAAGAGCGCATTTCTATTGCTTAAAGTGAAAAAAAGTCGTTTGAGTTCACTCAGAGGGAAAAATTAGTGTTTAACTTTTGGCTTGGCATTTCTATTTCAGTGTCTCTCAAAACGTCCAGAAATCTGTTTTATAACTAATGCATATTTTATTATGATGTACCTATTTTCTTTTAAATAATAACTATTGAATTTTAGATTAATTTGTATTTTGACTAAATTATCGTTTTCTCTCGACTTCAATCGACTTCTTACAAAAATATCGTTTATTACTCATATAAGTCACAATACATTTTAATATAGTGGTTTAACGCTCAACGACCTCAGCAGAGTAGAGAACAACGGGTGGGCCTAAAAATGAATAGGATAAGCAAGACGAAGATCATGTCTAATGCAAACGTTCAGCCCCACCCTTTGTTAGTTAAGAACTCTACACTCAAAATTGTTGATGAGTGCATAACTATACATGGGACATACAGTCCAGTTAGAAGTCTGAAATTACAAGCGTAGGAATTTTATAGGAAATAGGTGGTAGAAACTAGCTCAGAGTAGGTAAACCTACCAAGGACGAAAATGCATCCGCTGACCGTTCCCACATACCTACTTATATGAGATTTTGTCACGTGCGCTCCCTCGGCCCTCACCCCAGCTATTGAGATTTGAAGACCGTGTCACAGTATTGGTATGTCTGTAAATTGGTGCGCATGGTGTGAAGACACAACTGGTGCAGTGTTTACTGTTGAGCGCTGTGATCTTAAAAGGGATTCGATTCTCGGCAGGTAAGCGGCACGTTCAATTAAAAAATTTATCATTTCTTAATTTTATCTGGTCCTTACTTTAAGTTTATACATTACAAACTAGATTAATCGTATTGAGCGTTCGATCACATTAGCGTCAAAGTAAAATGGACCCAAAAACTATTGATTTAAAGTAACAAATTCAGAACAACCAATTTTTATTTCGAAACGTATCATTTGGAGCGCTGACTGAGAATGCAATACTCAAAATTAAGCTGTAAATCAATGCTCTTTTTCTCTCTTTTAAAGGTTCATTTTACTTTAACGCTAATTTGATCGAACGTTTACTATGATCAATCGAATTTGCAATTTCAAAGCATAGTAAGCGTACCTACTGGTCAGGTGGGAGGTTTCAACCGTGGTCGTGATAGATCTGTGTCTATTTACTTACATTTTTAAGCATGTTTGGAAATGTCGCGAAGATCGATTTTTTTTAAAGAGAATCAACATGCCTACTACAGACACTGGACACATTAAAGGAGTATGCAATAAACACTCACCTAGGTGAAGAATTAAGTCTACGGCATCGCTCTTACATGTACAATTATTACTCCAGTGAATTATTATACTTAGACAAAGTTAGTCTTAAGACGTAGGTATCCTATCCTAATTCCTATATGGCCTATGGTGTCAGTAAACTTGTACAACCAGTAGATTTCATTATGAGTGAGGACAATGGGATCCACAAATCCTCGTGAAATCCTTCTGAACCAACAGATATTTTTTTAGTCTAAAAACTTTTTTCATATTTTGTCTGTTCAATAAAACCAAGTAGGTACATGGATAAATAAACAAGTTACAATGATAAATAGTATAAAGCAACACGGCGAAAGAATCATGAATGAATCAAACAGATGTAAGAAACAGTCCAACTCTTCAAAAGTACTTACCAGCAATTATTGGTGTCGTTAATATATTTTCTAAAACTATGTAAACTCAAAAACTGACTTATTAACTGAACACTCTACCATCAATATCCTTTATCAAAACTCAAATGTATTTTATTCAAATAAACTTTTACAAGTGCTTTTGAATCGTCGAGTGAATCTACCACTGATTCGGAATGCCATTCCTACCGAGAAGAACCAGCAAGAAACTCGGCGGTTGCTTTTTACTTTTTACGTATAAAGTTTACTTTTTACGCAACTAGCACTCGCAGCACTTCTGAAAGCTGAGTTCAAAATTATTCGTGCATTATTTTTTTAGCTACTAGCTGATGCCCGCGACTTCGTCCGCGTGGATTGAGGTTTTTTGGTTCCCACGGGAACTCTTTAATTTTCCGGGAAGTCTGTGTCAGACACTACTATCTCTGTGCCAAATTTCATCCAGATCAGCCGTTCTGATTTTTTTTGTGAAATCACATTCATCAAACGCGCGAACATAGATTTAGGATTGGCCTCCGCTGCGCGTAGGAGCGGAGCGAAGACCAATCCTAAAGCTATGCGCGCGAACTACCGAACGCGCGAACTGTCAAATTTTTCTTATTTTTTCTTTCGGTAAGTAAGAACCTTCTACAAAGTATTAGAAAACTTGAACAAAAAAGATGAATGAAATCGGTAAAGTCGTTCTCAAGTTATGGCGTGACCAGGGGAAACAGGGATTCATTTTTATATATATTTAGAATAATATTATGATATTAATAAAAAATCGCATGTCCTTTAGGATATTCAAAAAACGGGGCCTCAGAAAAGTTAAAATTAGAGGATCTTAAGTAAAAACGAATTTTTGGTGAGGATATTTTATTCCTTAATACAGCATCAAGACAAACCGGAATGTCACATTTCGCTTTCATTTAATCTTCTTGATTTTCATAAAAAATAAAAAATAAATCTCCACAGCACGCCACATAATCATATCCTTGAATTGTATTTTAACAATTTCTTCTAAATTATTATAAAAATGCTAGTTATAATTAATTGTGTAAGAGCATAGTACCACTGAGAGCTCCGAGCGCTGTATCCATGTGCGCCACACTTCTCAAATGAAACCATGAGCATCTAATACATATTACACCTAAATTAAATCTCGGTTCGTCATGAGAAGTCCACTATAAATGCAGGTTGCGACGAGTCGTCTAAACGGCAAACGCCGCCTGAAATGATTTTGAAATGTGTACCCATGTAAAATACATAACAGCTTACTCTACCTAGTTAACTTCAATAAAAAATAAACTATCATCATACAATAAGTTGTTCAAAGTGGAATATGCACGACAATGGTGAAAGATACCACCATAGAAATTAAAATGGAGGTGAGTGGATGGAGTTAGTATAAGAAAAAACCACAAAGCGATGTGAATAGGTTCTGACACATAGTGTCAAGGACCTCTTTGTAAGATCTCTTCCCATTACCACTAGGGTCGACGCAACTACTGGTCCCACGAATGGTCCCGCAGCCTCCGTATCCCACTACAGGCAATTACTACTAAACTAGTGAATTAAAGTCACAGAAGTAAATTAACTTTAAATACTTTATTACGACAACTTATTCCACATTATAGTATACATATAAAACAAGTTATGCTGTGATTCACTTTATCACGAGTCAGCTACACATATGTACCTATCCACATCACAATGCGCGATTAATCGAATGTACACTGTTATATTAATTTAACTTTATTTTGTTTACAGATACATTTGAAACAATAAAAATGTAATTTTTGCATTAACTTTACACACTATATTTGTTCAACGCCGTCAGATATTGAACAAACAACGCAATCCCAGACTGATTACCGCATTGCACTAAGTACAGCATGACCCCTAATATTTTTGTACAAATTAATATTCGTTATGTTATATTTTGGAACTAATCAATAATATTTAGCATCGCGTCGTACAAGTTAGCGTTCGAGTCGGGCATCGATGCAAGGGGGCGTCCATATAGCAAGTAACACTAATAAAGGGGTTATTCAGTGTCACTTAAGTCACATAGAGGGGCAGGGGTCTAAAATGTCAAAGTGACATGACTTTTTTTATTCCACTACAAGTTAGCCCTTGATTGCGATCACAGATACAATATACAAGCTGTATTACCTGATATAGTATATTAACTGTATTTATATGTATAAGTTTCACCTTTTTGCGGATACGGTTGGGTAACGCAAGACGGCGGGCGAGTTTCCCCCTATACCACACATTCAATCTACATGCACAAAATTTTGTATTATAATTCCTCATATGCATGGTTTGGAATACTCTGCAGAGATCTTTATTTCCTACTCTTCATAATACAGGTATCTTTAACACGAGTGAATATCCTTTTTAAAAAAATTGTTATAGTCTTGAAAACGGGGAATTGGATTATGTTTAAATAAATAATTCACGGACGCCCCCCAAGCGAGTGGTTCGGCGAGAACGCGATGCGAGCTCGGCCACCGGGGTGACACAGTAATACATTAATGATACCGCACATAATAATACATTGTATTCATTTATAGCAAATAAAGTGAACATATCTTAAACCATAGTCTCTTTCAGTGATCAGATTAGTTAACCGCACGCGGTTAGCGGTTGGCGTTCTTGAGCTGGTTGGAGAGCCAGTCGAGCCCCTCGTAGAGGCCGTCGCCGGATGTGGCGCAAGTGGCTTGGATGTACCAGTTCCGGTTGCGCAGCGAGTGCAGCCCCAGCTTGTCCGTGATCTCCGCCGCGTTCATTGCGTTCGGCAGGTCCTGGCGGATGTCGAACCAGTTCAGATAAGCTTGACACCAAGCCATAACCACAGTAAACAGATTACAAACAGTACTGAAACTACCTAGAAACGTTCGAAACAGCTCACTCACACAAACATGCGCATCGAACATGCTCATGACGCGGCACTCGCTACTGACGGCACTGCGACCAGCGCTTAGCGCTCTCGTCGATGCGCATGTTCGTGTGAGTGAGCTGTTTCGAACGTTTCTAGGTAGTTTCAGTACTGTTTGTAATCTGTTTACTGTGCCATAACCTTCATTATTACCATTTACCACTGGCCACCTGTCCAGTGGTAAATGGTAATATTGGCGATTTGTTTTTGTACCTAATTGGGTATTTGACAAGTCAATAGGGATGGTGACATCTCAATCAAATCAGCATCAAACTTAAAAACACACTTCTAGTATGGAAGTTGTATGAAAGTCACAGTTGTGATGTCATCATTTGCAATACTATATTAGTTACGTAAAATGAGACCAACAAATCCAGTGAATCAAATAATGCAGACAGTGACACCAAGTGATAGAAATTTGTTACTTTTGAGGATTCTCTGATTTTGCAACCTTGAAATTCAGGTATGTGGCCTGCTTTTTGAGATTTGTCTATAGCCAAATTATGAATAAGAACCAATAGGCCAAAGAGTAGCCAAAATCTAGATAAAAATTAAAATACAAATAGTTAAAGACACAAACATTTCACCAGATTATCCCATACAGTTCCCAGATTTAACCTGAGTTTGACGACCTCCATGGCGCAGTGTGTAGCGCTGTTGCTTTAACCCTGGTCCCTGGTCTGGCCTGGTGGGAGGCTTCGGTTGTGGCTAGTTACCACCCTACCGGCAA
Source organism: Erebia aethiops (assembly GCA_923060345.2). Taxonomy (NCBI): domain Eukaryota; kingdom Metazoa; phylum Arthropoda; class Insecta; order Lepidoptera; family Nymphalidae; genus Erebia; species Erebia aethiops. The sequence goes on along the minus strand of OV281083.1, from coordinate 7,460,598 downwards.
AGACGTGCCACCAAGCGATTTAGCGTTCCGGTACGATGCCGTTTAGAAACCGAATAGGGGTATGGGTTTAATATAACTGCCATACCCCTAACAGGTTAGCCTGCTACCATCTTAGACTGCATCATCACTTACCATCAGGTGAGATCGCAGTCAAGGGCTAGCTTGTAGTGGATTTAAAAAAAAAACCACTCCTTGACTTTTTGTGTTTAGATTACCTGTTTGTTTGCGAAGATTAAAAGTACTGCATCTCGTAACTCGTCTTCACTTAACATTCTCATGAGTTCCTCGCGCGCCTCACCAATACGCTCTCGGTCATTACTGTCTACTACGAAGATGAGACCCTGAAAATAAAAAACAATTTTTATAGTAAACATAACAAGACATTCATTGACTAGAGCTCTGTCTGTTTGTCTGCTACTCTTTAACAGTATCTTTTCAACCGATTTTGGTGAAATTTGGTATAGAGGTAGGTTATATCCCGGAGAAGGACATAGGCTTTTAATCCCGGAAAATTAAAACCTTGATCCATGCGGACATCTCATAAGAATTTGACCACACATGAACAAGCAACTAAATACCTATAAACTAATGAAAACTCGCAAATCATGAAGTGATGTCTCAGTGGATAAGATGATTATGCCTAATCTTACTTCCTTCACCATTTAATATAATTCTAAATAGCAAATATATTTGCCTTTATATTAGTCCATCCCACAACTCATATCTGTAATAGTATGACTCATATCATCATAGTATGTAACCAAACCTACATTATTTATCATAAAAATTATGTTAACATTGTTGAAATTAAAAGATTAATCCATTGAAGAATTGGTAATAGATGAATCTAAGCAAAGCATGCTATTCAACTTTTAAACACATTCTTCAATAGCTTAATAGCATAAGGCAGCGTTCACTCCAAAAGAATTGTCAGCCACCATCAGTGAGTCTCAGTCTGTATGTGAATACAGACTACATTGTTTTACACACTTTGTTGATGACGTGTTTTAGCTGTATCATCACCCTTGAGGTATTTAATTAGCTTCAATGAGCTATGCTGTGAATAATGGGGTTTAGGCAGTCTTATGGCATCATAAAATCATAGTTTATAAACCCTCCACAATAGAGTCCTGTTATACCCACTCCTTGCACAAGCTTTCATTCAAGATGAACGAGGATAGATATATTTAATGTGTTTCTTAAACCTTACAAACCTAAATAAGTGTATTTTTGTATGTATTAGCAAACAAGAAGGAATGGAAAAGATGGACCAAACATCTTTTGGAAAGGGACATAATGTCACCGTAAGATTGTAAAAACCGTTAGATTATAATATAACGTTTTTTATCTTGATAGATTATAAACTTTCGACAGATTGTGAACCGTAACATACTGCTTACAATTTAACGCGTTATTTTTCATTAAATTGTAATATATTAGGTATATTTACCCGATAGAACCGTGATAGAATGTTCAGGTAGATAGGTTCAGGTGATAGAATGTAGGCACTACCTGAACATTTATGTCAAACCCTAACCTAACCTATAGTTCGCGCGCGAGTTGAATGCAGAGTAAATGTATGGTGACACTTACATTTACTCTGCATTCAACTCGCGCGCGAACTGTCCAAGAAATAGACAAGAAAACGTAAAAACAATAAATATTTCATAAATTAATACTCAGAACATTTAACGGTTCACAATCTTTCGACAGTTTATAATCTAGCGGGATAAAAAACGTTATATTATAATTTAACGGTTTTTACAATCTTACGGTGACAATAATATCGAACTAACACATTAAATAATTAACAACATATAGAAATGGCTGAAACTGGTAAGGGAAGCCTCTCTCATTCAGAGTTATCCAATTGTTCTGTTCTATTTAGTGCTAAAAAACTCTTACAAGAACTAGCTCATTCAGTACGCCTCTGATCAGCCTGGGTGTTTGGTGAGGAAATGCGGCCAGTATTATTGGCGCCATTCCATGCAGGCATGATTTGAACCATAATAAGGTAAAGCTAGCTAAAAGTTTTAATGTTACATTTTAGCTTAAAAGAACATAATGCTAATTGTCTTAATAAAACATAATCCTATTGCAGTTTATCTTAATTATGTAAAAATAATAATAAATGAAAACTGACCTGTGTATTCTGGAAATAATGCCTCCATAGTGGCCTGATTTTGTCCTGACCACCTACATCCCATACGGTGAAACTGATGTTTTTGTATTCTACCGTTTCCACATTAAATCCTGAAAAAAAATTGTGACATCTTATGAAAACTGATTTTATCCAAATTTTCAATAATTAAAATCCTGACAACAATCCACAGTGTTTTGTACAAGACTGCCCAGACTAGATTCCTGGCTGGCTCATTTTGGGAATTAGCAATTTCAAATTCATCTCTGGTCTGATCTCTTTTGGGAGGCTTCAGCCAAGCAGTGGCGTGCAGTTCATAGAGGCATAAACGCACTGCTTACCCAAATGGAAATACATCAATGCTCATTTTTCGCCATGACAGTCAGTAGAGGTATTCTGACTAACTAATGCCTACCCTAGCATCAAACCCTGTGCATGCTACTGCAGCCAAGGCTTGTCTGCTAGTAGTTTTCTAGTACAATACTGCACAGAAACCTACTTATTATATTAAATATTAATTAATATCTAATAATTTAATTCTAAACAAACATTTTGTTTTGTGAGGCATACTCGTACCATCTTACAAAAGATGTAATTCACACTAAAAATTTATTTTTTGGAATGGCCAGTTTGGTGTACAGTACAATGAGTTTGTGGGTTGTACTTGAATTAAAATACTGCCATACTCTTTAATTAATTCTAATTACGAAAGTACCTATGCAAACATTCCAGACAATAGGTCTAATATGATATTATAGTGTACTTGTTTTATGTCTTTTATCATGTTGCAGCAATACCAATCATCATTTCATCATCATGAAATCATTTCAACAGATAATTTCAATTATTACAATAATACCTATTACTATTGAAATAATTCAATGTGTTAAAAATTATAATGTTATTATTGCAAACAAATTGTGTTGAGCAAAATTCCAACATTTTGTAAAAAAAAACTATTTTCTTAACTGATATCCCACACTATGCTACATAAAAACATAAACCATATTATGAATAATTATTCCTACTATATATGCAGTTTCGTACAATACTAACTGACACTTACAGGCTCTGCTTGAGTGACTCTACTACTGCATATTATAAAAAAGTACCTTTTTTTTTTGCACATCACTTTCAAACATTTAATAGCCTTTAGCAGTTTTGCACATGTTCAAATAAAGATGAGTAACTCAATAATATTGCACACATGTTAACTTAATGTTGACTCAAGCAACCTATAGTTCAAACAATAAATTAATACAAATTAAGCACAAATTTCAGTGAGATTTCTTCACAAAGTTAAAAATGTAATCTTGTTTAATTTTCACTTAATTCTTGTACAGAACTAGCTTTTGCCCTCAGCTTCGCTCACATTAAATTTGATTTCGATACCAAACTCCTATTTTACCCCTTTATGGGTAGAATAAGAAAATCCTTTCTTAGCAGATGCCTACGATTGAAAAGCTATCTGTATGCCAAATTTCAGCCTGATCCATCCAGTGGTTTAAGCAGTGAGTTGATAGATCAGTCAGACAGGCTGTCATCTTTTCTTTTCTTTTAATAAATATAGCATTGTATTTTTATGTTTAACAACTACATTAATTCTAATAACAAGTAGGCAGAATAAAGAAATCATATGAATAAGATTGTCATTTCAAATAATAAGGTGATGATCTTCACATTTTCAAAACAGCAATAGTTTTGAAAATGTATAAAGCATATTAATACAATACAAAACAAGTTGCACTTACCGATTGTGGGAATCGTTGTAACAATTTCTCCTAATTTAAGTTTGTATAAGATTGTGGTTTTACCAGCTGCATCAAGACCAACCATCAATATTCTCATTTCTTTTTTGCCAAAGAGGCCTTTAAATAAATTTGCAAACATATTCCCCATTTTGTTAATTTATGAGCCGTCTGGAAGAGAAATTGAGAAATTATTAGAATCCATTCACTGTGACTCATCCGTCACTACACGTTACTGTAATCAATGATAATGACATGGCAGGTCCCAGCTACAATAAGACGTACATGGTTAAAATCCGACAACAGTTCCGTGTGATTTAATTTAAATATGAAAGAAACACTGAAGTTACTTGTACATTTTGTGTAACACAAGTTGAACGTAGAAAATTAGACAAAGATTACCGACACCGCTCTTGGTTGTTCTGTTGAGAGTCGCCACCCAGTTTGAATGGATCTATTTACGATTTATACTACACAATTTAATTTTTAAACAGCTTTAACAAGGATAGAACAGTACACTTACGTTTTTTTTCAAGATAATCTAATCAAATATCAAGTAAAACGCTTCAATCCAATAAAGTTTCTACTATTCGCTGGATGTCAAAATGGCGGCGAACGTGGAAGTTGTTCGTGCCTATGCCACGTATCGGCGAAAGTGGCCAGCTTATAATAATAATATTTTATTATTAATAATAAATAACGCTGCTCATTGCTCTGTATTTATGCAAATAATTATGCGTCTATATTTTCTCATAGCATGATTTAATTGCGTTTCTAAATCGTTGATTATAATATTAAAATTACTTGAGAATTTATTGGCAATAGAATCAAAAAAAAGAAGAAAAAATAGGGGCGCCATCGATTGGCTATTTTTTTAAATCTAGCCACCCCAACAGTATGACAGTGATGACAGCATATTTTTGACTTAAATACAGAGACACATAAATAATATAATAACCCAGAGCCGTAAAGCCAGCTAACAAAAATTAAAAAGACCCGGCGCCCTCAGAGTAAGCGGAGTAGGAGTAATAGGCCTGTTACATGGCACTTTTCACAGGGACCCTTAACTCAAATCAGTGTAGTGTAAAACAATCCCTAATTTGTACCTTATTGCTTTGTAATAAGAGGCGCCAAAACGAGCGGCCACGCCCACCCTTTACTTAGAGCCCTGTGATAAGTGCAGTGTAATAGGCCTATCATAAGCGACGCTCTAAATAATCGTCCACGCACACCCTTACCACAGGGCCCTTTGAAAAACGCAGTGTAATCACAGACATAAGCCGGCGCCAGACGTTTAAGGGCAAAACACACAGGGAGCGGGTGCGATACAAAATAATCTACCAATTTAGATTTATTCTAGCTACTAGGTAGATTATATATAAAATGGTAACACTAAACTGAGAAACGGGAACTAAATAATCAAAAAAGATATTTTTTTTACCTAGGTTCAAATTATTAAGGTGAATACTTGATAAAATATAAAAAAATAAGCAAATTCCTTTTGTCTTTACAGTACCCGGCAATGAATATTGCACATCGACCTTTGGAAAGAGACAATCGGTTATTTCGGCTTCGTATAGCGTTATCTCTGTCGCACACTACCGATCGGTATGTACCTTACTTGTGTACAATCAAGATGTGGTCTGTACTAATTTCGCCATTGCTCTTTAATTGTCGACTAAAGTACTTATTTATTAAAAATTTCAAAAACTTACGTTGTACAAAATAATGATGAATGTTTTCTTTCCTTGTTTTTTTCTCAAACCTTATCTTTTAATAATATTTGGTGCTTCCTTTTTTACCCTGATGCTATTGTGGCGCCCGCTATTTAATGCATTTCGTCGGACACATTTCATATACATAGATGATTCTCTTTATAGGCCTATTACACTGCACTTTTCACAGGGACCTTTACACTTGATTCAGTGTAGTGTAATAAGATATAGGTAGCAATTGTATCTAGATCAATGACCTTCTATACAATGGACAAATCGTGGCATACAAAAACAGAGCCCAAACATGGCACACGCTTCTAATTCACCCTATTTGGCTTCGACTGCTCCATCTATACATTGCCGCTGACATTCAAGTCCTGTAAACTGACCTCTGTGTTTAAGCCGCAATGTAAATCGATTACTCAGTCGAAGCTTCATAAGGTGATTTTAGAAGCAGACTGGAACAAAAAGGGAATGGAGTAGTGTAGCGCGTTAATTTTTGTTATTTCTGAGAGATTTTTCATTTTTGTAAATATGAAACTATTATATTAGCCCAGTCGAATTAGATCAAAAGAGTGGCTGACACGGAAAAAATTTTGGTACTTATCAATTTTTCTAGGATCGATATTTTTCGATTTAGATCCGAAAAGAGAGGAGAATTTCTGTTTATTGAATAATTCGTTTATTTTCAATTTTACACGAAAAATGGCTATAACCAAAGTTATTTGAAATTAAATTTCCTACAATTTTAGTCCTTATCAATTTTTCCCTAGGATCGCGATATTTTTAGATTTAGATCCGAAAAGAGCGGAGAATTTTTGTTTATTGAATAACTTGTGATCTCGTGTACAGGAAATCTAAAAGAACAGCCATTACAGATTGCGCAACTTACCCTATGTAATTTATATTTGATCGAGTAAAGATAAAAAATATTACCTTCGAGGCATGTAATATGTTTTTTCTTTAGGCGCCTTATACCGCTGTCATACTGTTTCCAGGTACACTTTAAAGAAATAGGAATCACAGCTGTGTCGATATCTGGATATCGACACAGCTGTGATTCCTATTTCTTTTCCTATTTCCTATTTCCTATTTCCAGCTGTGATTCCTATTTCGAGCGTCGAGTTCGAGAAATCGAGCCTAGAGCGTAGTGCTCGTATATGCGTACCTACAGATATATAGTGTAGTGTGGCGTGTTTTATACCTACAGTTGGTTGCGGCCTGATTGTTTAAAGGCCCTTAATTGGGAAAACTTGCAAGATAGTGAAAAAAATGTGATAACAATAATTGCCAATAGATTTTACATGGAACAAAAAAAAGCTACTCCACAGTTTTGTTTTTCTGACTTTAATGACGCGCCCACAGATCACGGAAACAAGGGAGATATGCCTATGTATCAAATTGTATTGAAACCTGCTGTCTCCAGTTTATCCCTACCTATCCCTACTACCTGCTACCAATACAAGCAACTAAATAAATACAATAGACAAGAAGTCTCACTCACACACACGCATACCGATAGATCAGTGCATGAGGCACGGACAAATATACACTTTATTGTTTACCAAACAGGGTTCAATTTCAATCACCGTGCATCTTACTCACACAAACGTAAAACGTTGTCGATGTGCTGTGCAAAATTCAAATATGATACAATTAGTGGTTGACTAAAATGGATCTATCGATGCTAAATTTCTTAATATTTGTGTTTTTGACAATGACTACCGATTATGAAAAGTGATATTTTACTTGTGTACCAAAAATAAGATGTAAAAAATCATCTCATATTAGATTATTTTTAACCGACTTTCCGAAAAAAGGACGAGGTTCTTTTTGTGCACATTACAACACTTTTTTCTTCAAGTTTGTTTGGTTGTTTGTTTGTTTGGGTGAATTTTAAGTACACATTAATCGAAAAATTATTTTACAAGACCTTTGCTCGTAAAGTGGCTCTTACTTCCTCGTTATTAAATATACTTTAACCACCCTTGGGCGACGAAAATATCACCCAAACGTCCCAACTAGACACAGAATTTGTACTTTTTTTTTTGCTGGAAAAATGCATTTACGCATCCCGCACAAGGCGGGTATGTGGGACTCACAGATGGAAGCAGAATACCCACTAAAAAACCAGCAGCACAGTCCGCGTCTACAAAGAGAGGTCTCAGGGTCCCAAGGCTACTGAGACATCACGACGCTGAACCGACCATAGGGTCCTAGACACCTATACTAAGGCGGGAAAAGGCGAGCGAAGCGTCGCCTTCTTCCCCCCTGTCGTCTTCTGCGGATCAGTGGAGCGTTAGGGTCCAGCTCTCGTTCCCGTTCCGCAGCCTCCTTCAGCTCCATAACATTTTCCACTAGGGTATGGTGCGCTGTGTCCTCTGGAGTACCACACTCATGACAGATGGCTGTTTCCTCCCGTTTCGCAATCTGGTGCAAGTACTTACCGAAACTGCCATGTCCCGTAAGTACAGAATTTGTACCTACTTCACTCAGAAATTACTAGACTATTTTATCCCGGAAATTAAGGAGTTCCCGCGAAATTAAAACAAACTTAATCCAGGCGGACGAAGTCACGGGCATCATCTAGTGGGTATTATTAACTTACAGTCAACACAAAACGCAAGTTCAATGTTGGGATTGACCATTCGAAGAGCCGACGAACCATCTTCAATGGTTGAAAGCACTTTGGCTCAAAGTGATACGAGCATATTGTGCTATTTTTCGTCGGAAACCAGCTTGGACCTCTTCCTGTAGCATTTATCCACTTTTCTTTTCTTTCTGCATCCTTCGGATATCTTAAATATTAATATTAAAGAGTGACATTAAATATATCAATAAATGAGTAATGAGTATCTACGTAAATTGACATTATATTAATTCACCTAGTATATTTTTTATACGTTTCGTCAGCTAAGTAAGTCGAGTACTTACATTAAAAAAAATTGTAATAATTATGACTAAAAATATAGTTATAATGAATTTTACTCACGATAGTTTAAACGTTAAAATAGCAATAATTGTTTACTAAGTTATAATTAAGGTACTATTAATTATTGTATCACAGATCATCGTTTGGTCGCTAAAATATCGACAACTGCATTGTACTCGTACCTGCATCGTCACATCTCTAGTTCACGGCACGCCGACAGCGGCCGAACTACGAAATTTGATCTATCGTGCTAGTGAAAGAATCGGTAAAGAACACTTAACCATTGCGTCGTAAGACTGGCCGATTCATTGATAGATTTCTACTAAGCAAGCAATGGTTTTTGTTCATAATGAGATATAGACTTGTCACTCTATTACATTATGATACCACTAAATAATGTTTTATTGATTTTAATGGAAAATTACAACAATTTATTTGTACTTACGTGTGAAATGAGATGCCATCTTTCATGTAATTCACTTTGCAGCTTGAATTTTTACAAACAACCACTGAACAACGCGGCATTTTGTTAAAAACCGAGAGAAGTGAACCAATCTTTGAATGACATGCGACTAAAGACAAAAACGGCCATCAGGCCTATTTTGTGCCTGATGAGTTCGCACGCAACACGCCCCCTTAGCACATCTCCCTTGTTTCCGTGATCTGTGGACGCGCCCTTCCATCTGTCTCTTTCCGATGTGCGTGAGAGAAAGGAATGGGAACATTGTAAATAATTTTAAATATTTCTTGTGTTTTCAATAGATTTACTACGTATTTTACACTTTTTTGCATATTATCTTACGTAAATAAAATTAACTTATCGATGGTACGTCACACCATCTTTTTTCTGCGTCGTTAATGTATTATTTCGGCACTTTTTGAACGCGCACTTAGGCATCCTGACCGCTTCGCAGTGAACATGCGACTAATGAAAAAAGTGTGCTTACAACGTGTTTAAGCACACTTACTTGGTCCCATGTTATGCGCGCCAGTGCGATGTCCTTGTGTATAGAAGGTCATTGATCTAGATCCATATTATGCTGTGTAATAAGCGACACCCTATTTGCGGCCACGCCCACTCTGAGCGCATGGTGACTGGTGACATGGCACTGTCAAAATTCCAGTGTATTATGCCTATGTGCCTATGCCCTGTGCTGTGCCCTCGTGCCCTCCATCTCCATCCTTGTTACCTTGTCTGTCCTCTGATTTTATTTCTGGCCTGCCATCAAAGAGTATAATAATATACTGCCATTCTGGTCGGTGGTGGTCGGTGGCGCGAACGGATTAAATTATTTTTATATTTTTATGAATAACCGGTGATCAGCAAATGAAATCATTATATTCAAACGATGTGTCTGAGTTCTTTACAGGGTTGGCTTTCGAAAGCGCCAAAATATACAATATTCAGAGTAAATAGGTTAGCAAATTTTGATTATAGCAATTTGCAAAAATTCTTAGAGATGGTAAGTAAAAAAAAAAAATGAATTAATTACTGTACTTACTTTTTAAAATAACTTTGTACTTATGTAGGTAGTTTTTTATACCCATATTTTGCAAGTATAATATCAAGTGTTGTATTTTTACTTTTTAGCAAAGAGATGCTCTACATAGTCCAGTAATGCCCGAGATAGTTTTTGTAAAAACTGACTGTATTGTCATCGAGCCATGGCCTGCAAACATTGTTATAGAGAGAAGTAGAAATGAAGTCATAGTTGATACGATGTGTGGGGCTGCAGTGTTGAGGGGCGCACATGTTTATGCACCTGGAGTACTTGGGCTACCCCCTAGTAGGTATATATCCATACTATACTAGTGATAATACATGAAAAATAAATTTATCAGTTTGTCTGTTAACTATTCAGTTACCACACCCATCTACTTACTTTCCAAAATTATGATACTTGTTTCAGACTGCCAACTGAATGAAAAGGTTGATATTTATGTCGATCTAGATGGCCAGTGTAAGAGAGGTCTAAAAATACAATATGATGGAAACAAACAATACGTTGGAACAGGACAGTTAAAAATGTTGCGTTATGAACTGTTTGATAATGGTGTGCAAGCAAAGTAAGGATTTTCGTTGTATAAACTATGTCTTACCATCATAAAAAGCATGCCGCTAGTACCTGAAGTGTTTTTGTACGATCATCATTAAAATATTTATTTTTTTATTGTGATGCTATTAAGTTATATTTCTGTTTGTCGCATGGAAATCCCATACTGTGCCATCTATATCTGCCTTAAAATGTACAATACAGCTATTTAAACTATCAGGGAAGACCAAAAAGTTCTTCCAAAATCATGGTTCATCAAACCTACTTCTATTTCCAATTAATGTTTTAGCCAATATGTAATAGTAGATTAGTAGCCAAGGGCTGTAAGGCATCAATTGCAGCCCGAGATATTTAGGCGCACGAGCGCAGCGAGGGCGCCTATTGTTCGAGGGTGCAATTGATGCTTACACCCGAGCTAACTACTCTGCTTTACATCTCGATTATGAGGTAAGTAGAAAAAAACCGGCATTACAATAATAAAACATTTTATTAGTTAAAATTTATAGTGAAATGAGAACAATTTTCAGGCCAAATATTGTTAATTGCTGCTTCAGCTTCCATTTTCATTGAATCGGGAGTGCAGCTTATATCTTCATCACTTGCAGAACTCATGTTTTTTTCCTAATTAGCACGTAATTATAAAAAAATCCCAAAAGCAAAGTAACGTTTTATTACCGCCTTTTTTTTCTATTTTTTTTCAAGGACGAAATTGAGCTTCTCCGTTCGATATTTAAAATTGATGACTATTATACTCATACGAAGACAAGGCTGAATAGCGAAGCGACCTCTTTTGTCATTGGGCTGAATGCATGATGTATATTGCCAGTATGATGGATAGATGTACGCGAACTTTTTGAAAGAGTGAAGAGTTTTTTTTAAATTACTTACCGCCCTAGGGCTTTTCTAGCTACATTATTACCCTAGAGCGCTAATTGATCACCTACAAGCCCCATTTGGGGGTAATAAGGACCTACTTACCGAATATGAGAGATGTAAAATTATTGTTAGTCATTTCATTTATTTATCATTTTCTCTGTAAGGAATTATCATATTTATTTCAGTGGTATAGCAATACATACACTGCTACCTGCATCAAGATTGCCTGTGATCAATGAAATGGTATGCCCTAAAGGACAATTACTACTGCAGAATTTTCCATCAATTGTGGTTGGATGGGTTGTTGATGCTAAGCCTTATGAGCATATTTTGGATATGTGTGCGGCACCAGGAAACAAAACCACTCACCTAGCTGAAATGTCGGATGACAAAGTAAGTATAGAATGTTTACTGTGGTATAAAATGACAGCCTTATGTTCCTAAATAAAATAAATAGTTTCTGTTAGATATCTTATATTAACATGTAGTTTTATAATTCCTTATTCCAAAAGATTGCTTAGTATGCTGTTTATTCTTTGTTTAAGTGGTTTAGTCTTCCTACACAATGCATAATGATTCCCATTTAGTTATTCCCGCACTATGCTTAGTTACCCTCACACAATGCTAAGTAATCCCATGCAATGCTTAGTATTGCTGTCTGCTTTTCCAACTCATTGCTGACGATTTTACAAAAAACCTGGTGACACAATTAAGTTATCCAACTTTCAAGACGTGTTAACCAACACTAAAGCTGGAAAACTCAATAATTTGAATTTATTGTATGTATTTAATTTAATTGCTTTTACAGGCACATATCATAGCAATTGACAAAAGTGAACCAAAAGTAGCCAAGATTAAGCAAACATGTGAGACGCAGGGTGTGTCTAGCGTCAATGCATATGCTTATGATTCACGAAAATGCCATTCTGATGGTAATGGTGATATAAATTGTCCACCATTTCCTTCAAATACTTTTGATAAAGTTCTTTTGGACGCCCCTTGTAGTGGCTTAGGACAAAGACCTCAGCTAAGTGATTGTAAAATGTCTACAAAAATGTTACAATCCTACAAATTTGTTCAAAGACAGTTATTTGATGCGGTCAGTATCTTTTATTATAAGATTCTTTATTTGTGCCTTATTTGTTGCAAAATCGGTTGAGTAGATCCAGAGATTACCCCCTACAACCTCAAAAACTTTTCCTCTTTATAATATTAGTATAGAACCATAGACAAACAAATCTTTTCTTTTTTGTATTAGGTACAATTAATGAATATTTGTTGTTCCTATTTTTGCTTGCTGTATATCTGAAACAATGAAACTTTACAAAGTTTTGTTGGGACTTGTGGCAAGGTTTCTTACATAGAACGAACAATAGACGGTGTTGCAACGCATACTGCGCTTTAGCTAGATAAATTCTTATTTGAAACTAAGCCTAATAATAAACTATTGATTTTTAGGCTGTGAAAGTATTAAAAGTGGGTGGCAAATTGGTTTACAGTACATGTACTATAACAATAGATGAAAATGAAGGCATGGTTGCATGGGTGTTAGAAAAGTTCCCGTGCTTACAACTTATACCAGCTGAGCCATATTATGGAGGACCGGGTATACCGAATGTTGGCCTATCAGATGAGCAAAGGTAAATAAACTTTATCCAGAAATTAGACTCTTTAAGCTCTCAGTTATTGAGAAATCAGCATTAAAAAGTCGGTGAACTCTACCCTTAATATGTTGTTTGTTTCCAGTAAAAAGATCCCCAGGGCGACCGCGTATCTTTTGCATAAATCATTGATACATCACAATCACCTCTGATTGGCTGAATTTATGGTATTCTTGCTGCATCAATGGATTTCGTCCAATAGTGGAAGAGTGTTAACCAATCAGAGGTGATTGCGATGTGTCAATGATTGATGCAGAAGATACGCGGTCGCCCTGCCCTTCGCGTCACTGACGGATTATTTAAGGCTAGGTCCACATCATTTGATCCATACTGGCGTATCGTATCGATACTCGAAAGCATGGACGTACTCGTATATTTTATCGTACTGTAATGTACTAGCTGTATCGTCACAAAAAAGGCGTCCATTCTTGACCATATTGTTTCATATCAGAATATCGGTGTATCGTGCTATATATTATTTGAAAATATTTGTATTTTCCTAAAGACCGTGTTGTAGCGAGTAGTCACCTCTTTGATGATTGGGCAAAAACCGCCTCGAGATGGTACGGCCCGTATCACGTAACGTATCGCGATACATTAGCAAAATCTTGTCTACACTGCCGCTTACGATACGGGGCATATCAAATACGGGGTTCAGTGCGGAACGGGGCGTATCAAGATTACAGTATCACAACGGCGTATCCATGAGTCAGTGACACGCCGAAATGATCAAATGTGGACATAGCCTAATAATTTGTTCTGTAATGCGAACGTCGTCTTTGTAGAAAATATGCGAGAAATATAAAATTGAGACCTCGTAGTCCTTTGGAGCGTTTGTCCGGCGTTCACTAATCATGCTTATTATTATGTGCCAAGTAATTCCATGAGCGTTATGATTGCCGTGTTACGATATTCTTTTCTCTATTTTTTGTTAGTGACTTATGTCGACGTAATGGTTGATAATATTTTCTTTCCGGACGGAGCTGACGTGATAGACTCGACTCTAATGATATGATATTTTTGTTCATAGGATAATGGTGCAAAGATTTGGGCCGGTGGACGATCCTTTACGGAAAGTAGACGACTTATCCAAAAATACTATAGGCTTCTTTATAGCTTCCTTTATAAAAATCAATGACCATAAACACAATGACATGTAATCAAGACGTTATAAATAATATAATAAAGTATTATACTTACCAACTTGTGTATTATTTGAAAATTTAATTACTGGCCTCCCGTATCAAACTAATAAAATTTTATTTAGTTTGCATATGAAAAAAACGTGACTATCACATAAATCGTCATTTTGTTTAGGGTTTTTTAATAATACATTTAAAAACATTGAATGTAGATTTATAGTTTATCTTTATTTCTAGTAAAAGTGTAAATAAAAAAATTCCTTACTAATCTACTCAAATTATAAAACCCGTATAACCTATTTTAATTATTATCGGCAAGATCACAATAATTATTATTCGTTAGTCATTTGTACCCAAAACGTATTTGTACCAGCAATCTCTATTTTGTACATTTGTCAAAGTAACTACGCATGCAATATGAGCTGGTGACGTCACTTCACGATGCGCAAAAAAAAAAGCGTTATAATATAATCGAAGCGCTGAAAGATATTAAAATATATTACCGTGCTTAAAACTGCTATGCTTAAAACGGTCTAAAAATACGTTGTTCTCTGACATACAATCCAATTGCGAAATGTAACGAGCGGTAAGCCTATCTTTTATGTTATTTTGTATAGTTTATCTTTATTACTAGTAAAATTGTAAATAATAATTTCCTTAATAGTCAAATTATAAATCCCGTATACCTATGTTAAAGTTGGCAAGATCACAATTATTAGTCGGTAAACATTTGTACCAACGATCTCTATTTTGTACATTTCCTATTGACAAAGTAACTACAGTTCGCGCGCGAGTTGAATGCAGGGCTAATGTATGGTGGCTAAATGTATACATACAAAAGCTTTGCATTCAACTTGTTCGCGTACTATACGCATGCAATATAAGCTGGTGACGTCACATCAAGATGTGCAAATTATTCTCTGTCCAATCAATTAATTTACTTTTGGCAGTTAGAGTCAATGATGTTCTAATAATGCGTTACTGTTTCGATTTTTGATAACAATCGAATTTCATTATGAAAAAGTTTTAATCAATTTGACACATTATTATTTAGGTTTGCTCAACCTTGTTTATTGTTTTATAAACATACCTAAGCGTTTAAATGACTAAGTGTATGTATTAAAATAAATCATTTATGTAAAACAGTACAGTAAATGTACCTACATAGAAACCATCCATCGCCAAAGATGTGTGGTACTTAAAGTACAATATCAAGAGAAAGCTCTCTTCGCAACGCGTTGCAGCTTTGTGACTATTTTGAAATGGAAAATACGTACTGGTAAATAATAGATGAGTATACGAGTTACGAAATATCGGATAAAAGGGAACGTCGCTTCACAATTGAAAAACATCTAATATCTGCGTTCATGAAGTATTGACTTTTTTGTCGATGGTTGCCTGTCAATAATTACGAAACTTCATAGGTGTGTGGTCAAAAGTAAAATAAATGGTAGGACATTACTGTGCTTAAAACTACTATGTTTAAAATGGTCGAAAAATAAGTAGGTAGTTCTCTGATATACAATCCAAATGCGCGAAGTGTAACGAGCGGTACGGCCAGCTTTTATAATTATTTTGCATGCTTACTATTACGAGTAATTACTGGCGCTTATATCACATAAAAAAAGCTTAGCAGTAGCGAGTAAAAAAAAATTCAAAGCAACAAATATAACAAAACTTAAATCCTTTCAACTCGCACCCAAACTCCACTTTCAGCTGTCAACAGAAAAGCTTTTCTATTGAATTTTATTGGCACTTCCGTTTTGGAGCACATAGAAAATTTATAATTTCGGACGAGTGTAACGATTGTTGCTTTAACGATGACCATCGCGAATCGAGCACCTGAAATTATAATGAAAAAAGAGTACAATAAATAATTTGCGATGTCGAAAGGAATTTTGTCCAATATGTCGGATGTCCTACTATGTTCTAGGTACATGTTATAAATAAATTGAGTTTATAAGTCATTCGACATTAAAAAAGACAAAGCTAACGGTAGGTACACTCCCTTTTGTGCATGAAGTGTTAATATTAAAGTATTATAATGTAGCTAGGTTTATTAGTTTTGTATTATATAACTGTAGTAATGCCTGATAGTGATAAAATTAATTCTTATCACCATTGATGTAGAATTTTTTTAGTACCTATACTAGATGTAGGATTAGCGCTTCAAAAATGTCCCCGACAAATTACAGCACAAATACGAAAGTGCTCTTATTTGCCATTAGTATGAGCCAACCTTAGCCAGCATAACGACGCGTCAAAATGCTGCAGTGCTCATATAAAAAGTGTGCTAATATCCTTTGGCCAATGTTTGTGACAATGCGTCAAATATTGTAACAAACATTGACTGTTCTGGATAGACGGGATGCATGGAGTAGTGTTGGTGTTTTAAAAGTATTGTTGCTTAGTGATTCCCTAGTAATCCATTTCGTTATGCAGTAGAGTTGTTTAAGCCATCTAAAATATACAGATAACATTAATTATGTTCAAATTCGTTTTGATAAAATTGATATTACTGGAAACACACATACCTTAGTTACATAAATATTTTATAAAAAAATGTAGTAAAAAATAATAAAAGCCGCAAAGGCTAAATCTGAATAAAGTTTACTTGGTACTTTTTAAGTTTACGTGTAATACGTCAATAAAACGTAGATTTTTAAACTTGATATTAATTTTAAAATGAAACTAAGTAAGGAAAATTTAATTTTAAGTTAAAATCTTACTTCTTAAACAAATGTTAGGTAGTTTAGTTTTAGTTTCCTCATGTTTTTACACAGATACTTATGCATATCATAACATTGTATAGTTATAAATATTGATAGAAGAGGAGAGAGTACGCCATTTAAACCTACGTGGTTTTTCGCAGTGCTACCCACCAAAACTGTATCAATATTTATTTTGATAAATAAAACATACTGTACAAGTATAACACATAAGTGAGTTGCTGGGGCGCGTAAGCTAGTAATAAATATACACGACCACATATACCACCACGATATACAACTTTTAAAAAATCAGCAACTCCATGTCTCCATTGTTCTATTTGAATTTCGTTCCATTGAATTTTTTGTTTTTGCCTTTTTACAAAGACAAAAGGTCTTAAATATAAACATACTACATTCGTAATTCAACTTAAATTCTAAGTTTTAAGGTTTATAATAAATTGACGTTGTTGATATTGACAATGTGATGCCAAGAGTTGCGTCTTGTTCCAAAATAGTGTAAAGGTATCAATTTGGCAACGTATGAAGTACCTTATTGCTTACATATTAAGTTTTATTTTAATAATAAATATTTTTGTACTTATTTTAAAAATTACTTTTTGTTTTGGATTGAAAGGTTATTCCTACCTTTTCTCTGATGACAGAACTGTCGGGACGCCTCCCCTCGTTCTGCATTGCTCTGCCCAATTGGTAAAATGACTGCCTAGGTACAAAAGGGGGGTTGCAGAGAGAGACGTCTCGAAATGTGTTGTGAATGTTTGATTATACACTTACCCTGGTCCTCCTAGCGTAGTCTGATTGTCCGTGTGTCACGAACCGTTTGCTTATCGAACTTATCACGATCGGGTCCACCGCAAGGACCGGCTCCCTTCGTGGTGGCCGCTGTCGTTCCCCAATACTTCGTGCTTTCTGTAATGTAAGTGGCAACGGGCAGGTCTCGTCGCCAGACGAGACCCACCAGGGCAACCAAGCAGTGAACACAGATATTACGTACGTTAGAGCAGGAATGGTTCCATCGCTAGCTTATTGGGTCCTAAAGACCAACTGTGAACGGATCCTGTCGGATCAACTGTGATGCTATTCCCCTTGGAATAGCTAACTCTTGAGCCTGTGAATGGATCCCAATTTGATCAACTGTGAAGCGACTCCCCACGGAGTCGCGTGCTCGTGAGCCTGTGAACTGGTGGGTAACCCACCAACTGTGAGGTAGGATGGAAACATTCCCAATGTATTCCCATGATGGGTAATCTTAAAGACTATGCCACTTACTTGAGGAATACAGCGAGAGGTAGCAAACCAGCACGGTATGACGCTACTTGCCCAGACGCACGAGTAAAAAATGGTGCCAACCGCGGGAATCCCATATGAGAAAATTTGAGGTACCACAGACAATCGACTACGCATAAGAGATGTAAAATGGTTAACTGGTCTGTGGTAAAGGTAATGATCACAGTAAACTCACCATAGATTTATAAGCGTCGGGCTCCGAGTTCCGGCTTTGAGATACGTGATGTTGCCAAAGTTTATGTTTAAGTGATTTAGATTAGTGATTATTATTTACATTTATATTACAATTTACAGATTCGCGACGATTGTCGCGACAAGAACGTCTTAAAAATTAATATTTTCTAATCGTAATGTAGCTTTATGTGTTAAACTTAAGGTGCATAATTAACTGAAGTTGTTGCTAATATAATACCTTTTTCTACATTTCCCACTCAGCATACAAATGTTTATGTGTGTGCAAATTGGGACATTTTTGCGATATTTTTTGTTCGTGACCCTGTTTCTAGTACTCATTCTATTTCAATGCTTATCACGCTATATTTACAATATTTGTACAACAATTCCTATTGTTTTGACTAAAGAGCAGATAACACTTTATCAATATTAAAATATACAAAACATAATATATTTTGTGGTCTAGCGTATTATGCTAGTTAGCAGAAAATATTAATAAGTACTAGCTGATGCCCGCGACTTCGTCTAGATGGATTGAGGTTTTTGGTTCTTGCTGGTAGGTACTCTTTAATTTTCCGGTATAAAAAGTAGCCATGTGTTAATTTAGATTTAAATTTTTAGATTATAATATATACTCCTGCGCGCGTTCCAACCTAGACCTCATCATTGCTTTGCACTAAACATGATTGTCGTCAAGCACAAGCCTATCTCCCAATTAAAAAAAATCTCTCTCTGTGCCAAATTCCATCCAGATCGGTTCAGCCATTCTGGCATGATTGAGTAACAAACATCAAAATTCAAATGTTTTTTATTTAAATAAACTTTTAAAAGTGCTTTTGAAACGTCGAGTCATCCATCCATCAGTTACAATTTTGATGGTCAATTTCAATTTTCAATTTCAAATATTTTTTATTCAAAAAAACTTTTACAAGTACTTTTGAATCGTCAAGTGAATCTACCACTGGTTCGGAATGCCATTATGCTTAACAGAAGGCCTCAGCCACAATAACTTGTTAATATTGTATATGGTAATAAATCATTTTCATTTTCAAATCATTTTCATTTTCATATCAGGGGCTCCGCAGTGCCTCCGCCACTTAATTTCTAGGCTCTTTAAACTTTTTATACAATAAAGTTGATTCTGTAGTGCACAATCTCTAAACTGACCTTACGATCGCAGTCAAGGGCTAACTTGTAGTGGATAAAAAAAAACAACTAAAATTACATCATTAAAAATATTGCTAACCCTTTCATAATACTCCCTGTGGAAAGGGACAGAACTTGATTTAAAGCTGTTTTTGGTTTAGTTCAGAGTAATTGAGCTATACAGAAATGGCCATATATCTTTTTCAGATTTGGACGACGACACAGTGGATGCGCAAGCGTTGATCTTTCTTATAGCTGGTTTCGAGACGACCAGCACATTATTATCCTTTGCTATTTACCAGATGGCTATACAACCCGAAATTCAAAATAAATTAAGGGATCACATAGAGGAAATTACGAATGAAGAAGCCTTTTGTTATGATCATCTTGTACAGCTGGATTATCTTGATGCTTTTGTAACAGGTAAGAATTAGAAGCCACAACTCATATAAGAGGTGGACTTAGATTATAATATGAACAATGAAAGTTTTGGTTCCCATTTTTAGGGTAGCATACCTGAAAGGTAGATTTGCAACCCTTATGGTTTCCAAGGTCCGAATCGGCCGGTGTTTTTTTAGATTACTGTCATTTCTACCCTTTATGCTTATTTGGGTAGTCATTTACTATTTTTGGGTTAACAATGATTATTTTGGAGCTAGGATAGCAAGATGAAATTTCACAATAAAATAGGGTGTCAAAATGTTAATTAAAGAACAGTTTGCCCATGTTGAGTTAACAGTTTTTTGGATGTAACTTTTTACATTATTTGGTAAGTAGTCAAATATTAGCCATAACTTACCAATACAGTTCCTAGGACCAGCGCCAAACGCCAAAAACAAGTGGGAGGGGATCTCATTTTTTCCCTCCCGCAAAAATCTTTCCGGTTTGAATTTTTCCGGTTCATGGTATATATCTGGATCCATATGGATTCCGTATGCAGGTATTGCGACAAAATCTCCTACATTAAGGTGCACAGACGTTCCAGGCAAAGTGTACGGTTTTGTACATTTTCGATCAATCCTAGCCACAGGGGGATACATCCGCAGTGTCTCTGAAAGCAAAAATTTTAGTTTTAATGCTCGGCAATCGGAGTAAATTCATCGACTAACGGCATGCTCGACAGGCAATGTTGGAGGTGCAATTTTTTTACCAAGACTGACAACCATTAAGGCTTATTACCATTATTGGACTTCTTCCACCAGTACACTTAGTAGTACCAACCACTTACAAAAATGTTTGGGTTATCGTTGTATAAAAGGTCAATCATGCTTGCCTAAAATGATTGTTCATGAAGGCTTGAAATTGTGGACAAGCTTGGCAGTACACAATTTATTCCCCTTTTCCGTCCCAAATAAGCATAAAGGGTAGAAATGACAGTAATCTAAAAAAACACCGGCCGATTCGGACCTTGGAAACCATAAGGGTTGCAAATCTACCTTTCAGGTATGCTACCCTAAAAATGGGAACCAAAACTTTCATTGTTCATATTATAATCTAAGTCCACCTCTTATATGAGTTGTGGCTTCTAATTCTTACCTGTTACAAAAGCATCAAGATAATCCAGCTGTACAAGATGATCATAACAAAAGGCTTCTCCATTCGTAATTTCCTCTATGTGATCCCTTAATTTATTTTGAATTTCGGGTTGTATAGCCATCTGGTAAATAGCAAAGGATAATAATGTGCTGGTCGTCTCGAAACCAGCTATAAGAAAGATCAACGCTTGCGCATCCACTGTGTCGTCGTCCAAATCTGAAAAAGATATATGGCCATTTCTGTATAGTAGCTCAATTACTCTGAACTAAACCAAAAACAGCTTTAAATCAAGTTCTGTCCCTTTCCACAGGGAGTATTATGAAAGGGTTAGCAATATTTATAATGATGTAATTTTAGTTGTTTTTTTTATCCACTACAAGTTAGCCCTTGACTGCGATCGTAAGGTCAGTTTAGAGATTGTGCACTACAGAATCAACTTTATTGTATAAAAAGTTTAAAGAGCCTAGAAATTAAGTGGCGGAGGCACTGCGGAGCCCCTGATATAATCTCTGCAAATTGGCTAAAGCGCTGTTCGTTTACAGAGACAGCATATTATTGCTCTGGGGTTTAATTTAGGAATTAAACTTACGTCTTTCATTTTTCGTGTTAGCGATGTCTTCTTTCTCTGTTATAGAAGCATCAATTAAAAGCTGAAGAAAATCATTTCTTCTGCAAAGAACAATAATTGAAATATTATAAAATGATTTTATCAACAATTATGTTATGCTTCACAGTTATTGTTTTGCTGGCATATAAGACATAATATTGACATGAATTTATGAGTCTAGATATAACCAGCATCAGTGCATTTGATACCTACCTGATTTTGACATTACATAATATAGGTAAACTAATATAGTCCCAAGTCTATCGAATACAGGTAGATAACAAATAAACAAGACTATTCCTCTTGCATATAACATGTTAAGCTGATTCATTTTACTGACCTGGTTCCTGTGGATACCCTTTCAGATCTGGTCTTCCGTAATATTGATGCAAGTTTTTTATTTGCTTCATAATTGAAAAATGATATATTAATATATTTTAACAATGACGGTGCAAATAACAAAATTGAAAAGATCAACAGCCTTTTGGATACAGACATTTTATTGAAGTCCATCGCAATCTAAAACAAAATTAACGCTGAATTATCACCGAGCTAAACAAACTTTCACATTGTTTTAACTCAGTAAGTTTAATATTGTATTTTTGTTAAGTATATTGTATTTTTATTAATTTTTGAGAACTATACACTTAGTATGTATCTACTAATCCCATCGGGCTTTGAGAGTAAAGGAACAGCGTGTGCACCTGTGTACACACTTGTGCACTATAATATCTCCCGCACAGTTGGCTAATCTCTGTGGAGATTGGCCGCCGTGGCCGAAATTCGGTCGGGAGGACATTATCATGTATCTACTCAACTTCTCCAAGAGGAATAGAGGATGCATTAGGAGGTTTACTCAGAAATCCACCAATTCAACAATTTTAATCCAATTAAATTGTCTGAAGATAAAAACATATAACAAATTAATGTGTAAACACACACACGCCACGTAATTCTAAAAACATAGAAATTTCATGGCATGAAACAAAAGTAGCTAAGTATACTAATATTATGAATGCGAAGTTGGGATGGATGGATGGATGATACTCAATCACGCCAGAGTGGCTGCATGGATCTGGATGAAATTTGGAACTGAGATACATTATAGTCTGGAATAACATATAGGCTACTTTTTATCCCATTTTAAAGAGTTGCTTTCAAAACCTCAATTCATGTGCATGAAGTCGCGGGCATCATCTAGTATATAATAATCAACTTGTTACCTTTTTGAATTCAGCATTTTCATCTTTGAGGCTATCAGTGCTTATGCCAAATGCACACACACCTGTGATTTCTAATGTCAGGTGGACCATCATATCTTTTATCTCAATATCAGAATTATCTAAACAATAAGAAATTAATAATATAATATTTAGCATCTTGGTTTTTAAACACTTTAGATTTTTATCAGAACAATAAATTAATGATTAGCATGCTTAATTTATATGTGGAAACTCCTCCAGAGTCTTGGCACACAACATCATTTATATTGATGAAGGTGCCTGTCATACGGACTTCTACAATGTCATATGGACTTCTACATAAGCTGTGTCTGCAGTGTGGAAAAGAATCCAAAAAAAATAAGATAACCAGTTTAAAGGATGGTGGCTGATACTTACTATATTTTTCTAAGAAACTGACTAGTTGGTCTGTGCATTCCTGAATTAATGGAAACATATTTTTTAAGCGGGCTGAACTGAATGCTGGTGTCACCAAACTGCGTACTGCTTTCCATTCTGAACCCTAAAACATTAATTTTTTATTTACTTATAGACTAGTCCTTGGCTGCAATCGAACTGCAATACAGAAGAACTCTTACCTAGAAGATATACACTGGAATTGAAGACACCAATAAAAGCTGAGGAGAAACCCGAAACTTACGGGCATTCCATATGCTATTGTTTTCAATTTGAATTTTTGTTTTTATTTTCAATCTTCATTAGCAACTCAATTTTTATTAGCAACTCTAAATGTGATAACAGCAACACTGTCACCAGGTCAGATAAATTGTGATGTGAGGTATACACTATACATATAATAATATATTGTAGTCCAAAGCTGACGTGCGGGCACATTGTGATTGGCCTAGGCAAACCTCAGAAATGGCCAGAGCACTTGGTCCAAAGCTGAAAACTTTGAATTTTGCCAAGCAAGTTTTCAGGCCAATCGAGAAGTGCCCAAATTTCCAGTGAAAAGCCGAAACTTAATTAACGAAACTAAACTATAACATATACGTAAATAATATTTAAATATAATAATAAAAATCTTACCCTTAAGTGTAGAATAGACCTATTGATGTATTTAGGTTCATTAGTTGGGAGGATAGCCCTATCAATAAAATGATCAGAGTCCCTAATTGTAATTGCTTTTATTAGATCAGGATCAAGGATGTACAAAACTGGCCTTCTTCCTTCGAAGATACCTACAATAAATTTCCATTTATAGGCATGATATATTAATTTTTTACACCTTCCACTGGAACGCATTTACAATTCTGACTCATTAACATCGGAATCTGTCTCTGATCAGATAGTTATGGTGGGGTAGTAACAGGAGATTGGCGAAATTCAATGCAATCAGTAATATAATGTAACAGCTTCAATCTTTATTTATATGAACACCAGACGAGTTGAGTCTCTAATTACCAAATATTATTGACTGCTCACATGCCAAGTCCCAGCTATCGAACAAGTACTCTGCACCAGTGGAATCAAGCTACTTAACAACATAATCTTTGAATGGTAAATACTATTTTAACTATGTATATTTACCTCCAAATGGTTGTCCTTTGAAGTGTTTGTAAGTATCTAATTGAAACATTATAAAAGACTTTTTACCAATTAATCTCACAAAAATGTTCCCAAAGAAAATTGTAGGCTTTATGTAACTTATTCTACGTTTTTCAAAATAATCAAACGTATTCGTATAGTGGAAATATACGAAAAACACCAAGCTGAAAAATAACAACAGTTTCCATTCTTCTGAAAAAAACATCAGCAATTTGTTTATCCCACTATAGATATCCATGTTTTATTATCCTTTAAAGTTAGTAACTCTCTGATGTCTATATAATTTCTAAGATTTTTTAAATAAATTATTTTTAAAAATAAATAGCTATTAAACACTTTTTTATTTTACGGTCGTGTGGTCGTGAGCACTTTACTCTATGGTCGTGAGTCGTCTGGTCACAGAACACTTATACTCCTAGCGGAGAAGAACGCCAACTTCATACAAAAAACGTGGTTACAAAGTTCGACTACTAGCGGCGCTTGTGGGCCCCTTTGGTAACTTCATCGTGGCGCGAAGTTTGAATTTTGTTTGTAAATGGCGCGAAGTTTGAATTTTTTTTCTAAAAACAGGAAATTAATAAATTCGAGCTCCTTCCAAAATAAATCACCAATTTATATTATTTAAATAGTTTTTGAAAATAATATAAATTGGCAATTTATTTTGGAAGGAAGCTCGCGCTAGGGACAGAAATTAAAACTAAAGCTTTTATGTTTGCAGCTTTATTCAAATCAGCCATCATATTATTATTATGATTTATAATAAGTACATAATATTCGTATTATTTATTGATATTAATTATTTTATTTGTGGTTGATGCAGCTTATCTCTTAGACATCCTCTTCCTATCATCCAACAGATTATACTTGTTTATTTTGGTACAGTAATATTATCTATTGATTAACAAAACCACTACATTACTACGAACCAAGAATTATTCTTATGATTAATAATGATAAAGATGTAATGAAGTATAGAAGACTTGGAGATAGTGCGCCGACCCCAAAAATACAAAGGAAAATTTTGTTAGGGCAATCGTTATTATGGCTAATACAGAATCACAAGACAAGGAGAAACCGCAATTTTACAATTATAATTTTTTCCTTTGTTTATGCAGAATAACATACTTTTAATTTTGCATGGGTATGATTTAGGACCGTGAGAGGGATATAGCCTATTTTTATCCCTGAAAATTAACGAGTTCCTGCGGGAATTAAAAAAAACTTAACCACGCGGACGAAGTTGCGGGCATCACAATTTAAACATAAACTTAACATTTGTTAATGTGGCCAATTCTGTATAACACAATCTCTAAACAAAATGAAAATGACACCTCTTAATCTAGTTCTGTCCCTTTCCGCAGGGAGAATTATGAAAAGTATTGCTTTTTAAAGCATTCATTTTAGTTTAGAGATTTTGTACAACAGAATCAGCCCCATTGTAGCTTAAAGCACACGTGATTTTTTATTTTACTCTCAATCTCCACTGACTGTCCAATCACCAACCTATTGGTTTGTTAAAAGTCTCAGCAAGTGCAATAGAACATAAAAATGTACAAAGACACCATTAGTATGAACCATTAGTAGGGATTAAGAGAATTATAAATAATCATGTGTGCTTCAATATATTAATTTTCTTCTGCAGGCTTTTTTTTTTTCCTGTAGGAGGGGAAAATCCTCGTGGACATCCGACTCCGAATCGGATAGTGCCGGACTCCTACCGGCTAAAAACCCCTCCTTTCTCCAAGCAGTGATGTCCCCACCTTGAAGGCCTACCATTACTGCCTCAGCTTGCCTCATCCTCTTCCATTCCTTTCCTTTTCTTTTTTCATTACATCTTCAATAAATTCTGGGACTACAGCCCAGTTTCTTTTTATCTCCAGCATTATACATATGATACTCTCCACTCTGAATTTGCCTCCTAGGTCATCAATCACTTTTTCATTTTTTCTTTTTTCCTCAAACTGAGGGCAATGAGGGCGTGTGCTCAGCATCATCAATTGGATGTATGCAGTACATACATTTACTACTATCCCTTTTCCTTATGCGCTCTGTATATTGCATAAAAACCCCATGCCCCGTGAAGCACTGTGTCATATGGAAAGTCAGTGTTCCATGTTTTCTGGATACCCAGGTCTTTATGTCCCCAATGAGTCTGTGCGTCCATCTCCCATTCTTGGACTTGTCCCGTTGTTCCTGCCATCTAGCAAGTTTCCTTTCACGAATGGATCTTCTTTCTTCTGGCAGCTTAAGTCCATAGCTTTCTGATCTTTCCCTAGCCTGAAGATGAGCTGGAATTAAGTTCGCCAGTACAAGGGCAGCATCGGTGGATGTTGTTATATAAGTGCAGCAGGTCGCGCCTTAGCGCCATTGCACGCTGGGTGCTCAATACTTTCTTCCTGTGTATGTACTTCCTTTCCCATGGCAGTTACCCATATTGGAGCCGCATACGTAACTGTAGACTGCGTTGCTAGGGCTAAAGTCCTTCTCTTCCCTAAGTCAGGTCCACGTGTATTGGGTAATATTGCGGAGAGTGCTTTCATAGTTTTTCGAAGTGAGGGCTTCGGTCTGATGTACATATTTCTGAGATATTTTTTTTACCTCTTTTAAGCTTGGAGTCTGCATTTAAGCTGTCAAACAACTGGTCAATTTTTTGAGTAAGTTGACACTGGCAAGAGCTTCTTTTGGTAATTCTCCTGTAAGAATAGACAAGTGCTTTTAAAACATGAAATTTGTTACTTACAATAATATTATAATGTTTTTATGAATCTACTTGCATATAAATTTCATGGCAATGCCAATATC
This sequence comes from Erebia aethiops, assembly GCA_923060345.2. NCBI lineage: Eukaryota > Metazoa > Arthropoda > Insecta > Lepidoptera > Nymphalidae > Erebia > Erebia aethiops. The sequence continues at coordinate 7,433,260 of OV281083.1, read as the reverse complement.
GATACTGTGATAAATGCGAAAGTGTGTCTGTCTGTCTGCTAAGTGCTACACTTATATGGCCCAATTTTGCAACTGATTTTGATGAGTATAGATATAAGTTGTATCCTAGAGAAGGACATAAGACTTCTTTTTGTCCCAGAAAATTAAGGAGTTTAAAAAAACACATCCATGCAGACATAGTCGCGGACATCATCTAGTTATGAATATTTTCAACATATATACCTTGGGCAATTTTTGCAATACATTCCAGCAGAAACTGTATGGCTCAACACCTGCGCCGCTAACTTCACCTTTATTTTTTGTTTATTGTTTGGTGCTATGTGGGTCTTAGTAAGAGCAGGCGCAAACACGAAGAATGGATTGTTGTTATCTAATTCATAAAAATTTTCTATATGATTCCATTTTGCGATATCTGAAAATAATGTAGTATTTTGATAAGTATCTCAAAAGAGACAAACATAAAAACAATTATTTCATCATTTAAATGTAAATATTATTATCACAGTGATACAATGAACTTTGCATAACACTTACTTAATTAAAAAAATTCCATTCCTTACCTGCAATTTTTGATAATTTCATTATTTTTAAATTTGAAATATGGCTTTTCAACTGACGCACTTAGTTGTGTAAGTGCTCTTCTATTTACCCCATCCATATCGCAAATAGTTGCAGCAATAGTAATGCCAGCTTCAAAACAAGCATGGAGTGCCTGTAATGTACGAGAAAATTAATTGTAACAAGTCAAAGTCTTCTCATTTATGTAGATCACTGGACATACGTATATTATCTCTTCATTATAATATGACATGAAATATGCTTCACTGGATATTAATCAGTACCAATCATTAGCTAACTAATAAAAAAATGGATTTCAGTTTTTAACAAATCCTGAAATGACAAGTAGCCCGCGTTATTCCAGGGTATAAGGTATTTTCCATTTCAGCCAAACTGGTTCAGTAGTTGTGTGGTAAGAGTAACAAACATCCAAACATACAATTTATAATATTTATTGATATCAATGAATAAATTAAACTGGTGTGTCAGTCAGGTTAAATTTATTCAATGTAAAAAAATAATTATGAAAAGAATTGATGCAAAAATTATACCTGAATGGTATGAACCATTAGTAGGGATTAAGAGAATGATAAAATATAATCATGTGTGCTTCAATATATTAATTTTCCTTTGCAGGCTTGCTTGTGCAGCACTTTTCTTCAAATTCTGAAAATTAAAAAAATAATAATTTAATTCTGAAAATTAAAGTGATTTAAAACTAAGGATTACCTCTCATAACAGAAACTACAAAAAGTTAATATATATAGGTAGTTATAGTGTGGGAGGTCCTGGGTTTTGGATTTGGGATTTTCAATTTGGGAATTTATAATTTCTGAATTTTTGCTGGTCTGGCCAGGCCTGGTAGACTTCGGCCGGGGCTAGTTATCAACCTACCAGCAAAGATGTGCTGCCAAGAGATTTACAGATACGCGTTCCAGTATGATGCCATGCAGAAACCAATTAGTATAGGTATAGGTTTACATAACTGATGTACTCCTAACAGGTTAGCCCGCTACCATCTTAAACGGCATCATCACTTACCATCAGGTGAGATTGTAGTCTAGGGCTAACTTGTAGTGGTTAAAAAAAGATTGGTATTCTTGGTGTCATGACGACATAGCAAACTAAGCTAAGCTATAAGGAAAAATACTAAACTGAAGGCTGCAATTGATTAAAATATTTATTTGAAACTAGACTTTTGCCAGCTGGATATTTAATTTCTGGGGATAAAAGTAGCCTATATGTCACTCAGGGATAGTGCAGCTTTTATATTTAGAATCAATTAAGTAGTTCCAGAGATTACCCCTTACATACATTTGATGATGTAGATCTTACCAATAACATCACTAGTAATCATGAGTAGGTAAATAAGAAATAAGTAGTAAGTACAAGGAAACTTTGTAAATACTATAGTCAGATTAGTTAGAATTGAAAAATAAAACTTACATCAGATGCAGCTGCAGTCTGTGCTGTATGTATGAGTGGATCAGAGGCTCTCGAAGTGCCAGGCTGTGGACCTGGAGTTTCAGTTGAAGAGGTGATCGTTGCTGTTGTAGAGAGCTCTGATGGAAAAGCATATCTATGCAGCTTATCCCTTTGTAAATGATCTTGAACAAATGCACTTCTGGGAAAATGCTTAGAGCAAAGCATTTTATGGCTTGAAAAGAGCTTTTTTTGAAATTCCTTAGAGCCAGATGAAGACTGCATCTGGATAGCAATATCTTGCCCAAGCAGCAGCCCTGAAAACATTCAGTTTAAGGTTTAATTTTTGTTAACAACATAATGATTATTAATAAGTTTGAGACTGAGTAAGGATGAACCTACCGCCGCGTGCTGGCTTCGCCAGGTCCTGGCTTTGGAAATCAATGTAAAACAAGTTCATATAAGAAAAACGCATAAAACGATATCAAAATTCAAAATCAGATCAAAAACAAATTAATACAGCAAACTGTTAATCTGTTTATAACCGTTAGAATAGAATTTTGAAAACTCTCGATTTGAAATTGACAAGTATGACATTTCATGTCAGCTAAAAGCTTTGGTGCTGCCGTTGTAATAAATCATTTTTGTCATTTATTTTTTCCAACTGAACACCCTATATCAAACCCACCTACTGAACCAACCAATCCCTACAGAGTTGACTGCCCCTGCGTCTGGTCGTCTGCAGCTGCACAGAACTCAACACCCACCGACCAGAAAAAAAAGATTACTCCTAGCGGAGGTCGTCTCGTCTGCGTCTGACCAGTCGTCTGACGTCTGGTGAGTCGTGACCACCGACCAGAAAAAGAAGCGTGACTGCCACAGATTAGTATAGAATACTACGTATTATATTGATAGAGGACACATTAATACCACAGGTGAGCGACATGAGTATATAATATAGTTTCCATAATCATTGGAATTTATACGCTAATGGCAAGGAGTGACAGGGCGAGAAAATATTTTCTTGTATCTACTATCTCAGAGTAACACTTTTTTTTGCTTGACTCAAATCGTTGAATCGACAGTTGAGTTAAACAATCCTGTGTTATTTTTGTTATTCACACATAGTCGTACGAAATCCAAATTTGAAAAAGTGGAAACTGTGCTCGTAGTTCACGAAAAAAGTGTTTAAAAATAATATAGACTATGCTGTTAGTCTGTAAAAGCCGGAATGGACGTAAATGCAAAAACACAACCTTTCATACGTAAGTTTACAATTTTGACCTTATTTTTACCAGATTGTAAATATTTTTTCAACACACTTGCTCATAAAGTGGCTCTAATTTCACTGCAATTAGGCACATAATGACACCTATAATCAAACTGTGACTTTTTCATTACTATTATTCACAAGTGAGTTAAAGAGTTTTTATTTTATTTTATCTACTAAATAAAATTATTTTTTAGTAGGTATTATTTTTATTCACAAGTGAGTTATAGTTTTTTATTTAATTTTATCTACTAAATATTAGTATTTTATCTACTAAGTATTTTTAGTATTATTTTTCTCACAAGTGTGTTGATAAACGTCGTATGATACACGCGTGTATTGATGATTACCGTCCTCGACTATCTTAAGACCCTCACCTAACGGCTCGGGTCTCAATAGCGCCTCAGCGGTAATCACCAACATTACATACTAGTACCTTGTACTAATTTGGCAAAATATGATACATGCAATATTAGTATTAAGCATTAGCAGTTTTCCCACAAAATAGGATAAAAATTGTATGATGGCAATAAGAGTTGTTTTACAGTTAAAGTCATAAAATAATTATACCTCTAGAATCAATGCCAGCGTGTAACCGAAAGAGATAGGTTATAATAGGTAAAACGCTGCAATGCACCAAACACACCAAGCTTATGTGCTTTATGAACAAAACAAACTAAACTTTTTTCTCGTTCTATCTTGTGTAACAATCCAACACTGCATCTCTTTCATGTGGGAGTGAAAAGGAGATATGGCTTGGTCTCTAAGCTTGGTCTATATACCTCTCTCTGTCTACGGTTAAAGTAGTAGTAAGGTTACCCAGTATATAATGTACTCTGTGGTTATACCGTTGAAGTAGTTCAACGGTTGAACATCTTGAACATATAGTGTATTATCTATGGGTACTTTACTAAAAGAAAAAATATCTATGGGTTGAACTACGGCAAATCGCAATCAGAGACAAGTTAACCAGATCGCAATCGCTAGACTAGACGTTAGTGCAATTTGCAATTTGCATATTATCTTATCCTCTGTTATGTACGGTAGGTACTAGCTATTTTGAATAGAAAACAAAAAGTTCGTACCCTAATAACATGGGGAAAACTTCGAAGGACAAAAGGGATATCTACTACAGATTAGCAAAGGAAGAAGGTTGGAGGGCAAGAAGTGCTTTTAAACTACTGCAGATAAACGAAGAGTATGATATATTTAATGGTGTACTGCGTGCAGTGGATCTGTGCGCTGCACCTGGGAGCTGGAGCCAGGTTCTGACAAAGAAGCTACGACAAAATACAGACAATGCTGATGAAGTCAAAATAGTTGCTGTAGACCTGCAAGCTATGGCATCGCTGCCAGGAGTGAAACAAATACAAGGTGACATCACAAAAGTATCCACAGCCAATGAAATTATAAAAGAGTTTGAAGGTTTGAAAGCTGATCTAGTTGTTTGCGATGGAGCACCAGATGTCACAGGGCTTCATGACATTGATGAATATGTACAGTCACAACTTCTCCTTGCAGCGTTGAACATAACAACACATGTATTGAAGACCGGTGGAGTATTTGTAGCAAAAATATTCAGAGGGAAGGATGTTACTCTTTTGTACTCACAGCTGAAACTTTTTTTTGAATTTGTCACAGTTTCCAAACCGAGAAGCTCAAGGAATTCCAGCATAGAGGCTTTTGTGATATGCCAGAATTATAATCCACCAGAAGGTTATACACCTACTATGGTAAATCCACTCTTAGATCACAAATACTGTGATTTTAATCAGTTTACTGGACCAAACAGGTTTATTGTTCCATTTAATGCATGTGGAGACTTGAGTGCCTACGATTCTGATACATCATATCCACTGTTGTTGGAAGGCCAAACTTCATATGAATACAAGGATCCAGTACAGGGCCCTATTAATCCTCCCTATAGAGAAATATTAGAAAAAACTAAATCTATGCAAATTAAAGGCAATAATAAGTAACTATTTTTGTCTTATTTCAATATTATAAATTTCTTTTTAAACTAGCTTTTCTCTAGCTTTCAGACTCTGAACATCATCTAAGTACTTGTCAAGACAAAACCAATGAGCCCAAATGTGATGGAGTTCTAGTTTGTGTCACAAAGTTCCGAAGCACTTAGTGGAACTAATACATCTTCAACAATAATTGCATAAACATGCTACTATTAGCGCCACCTCTTTCGGACTTCTTTTGTGACACAAACTATATCATGAGTACTTGAAGAGTTACTATTACCCCTTTCTAGCTTTATTTTGAGACCCTGACAAATACTCTAGAGTGTACATGTGAACAGTTCTTACATTTGGGAGGAAACTGCAGGATTTGAACATCACACAATATACAAACATGCATGTGAAGTTAATCGAAAGCTAAAATTTTATAGTATATCTAATGTTTTTGTTAAAAAGTTTGATTACCCTATATAGTACCAATTGAATAGTAGTCCAAGTGCAATATAATATTTATTATTATTTTTGGTTGGATAAATATTATATAATATCATAGACAGTAGAGTAGGTTTGAAAAACTCCATTTTTAAATATATTTTTTTCCTTTATTTTTTCATACCTACTTCTCCAGTCATCTTCAGCTTGTCATTCATTGGAAAATGTCAAAATTTTGAGTTTGCTAAACTGGATTTCACAATCTAAATTTTTGTTTAATTAAATTACAGGTTCAATAATATAAATTCGTGGTAAAATGGGAAAATATAAACTACCCACTTTGCAACAATTTCTAAAGAAAAAAGTAAGTTCCTTCTATACTCAGCCTTAATCAGCTTTTAGCCATCTTTTAGCAGTAGTCAATTGCATCAGTGTTGTGAGTCGTACCTAAGTCGAAATAAGTAGTAATTTTAGCCCCGCCGCATATTTTCTGAATAAAAACATACAGAACATACACAACATACAGAAGTTAGAAGGTAGGTATATAGTCCATCAACCATGTCACGAAACGAGTCGCTAGGCGGCGTTAGTATCGCATGTTTATGCAATTACTAGCTGATGCGACTTCGTCCGCGTGGAATAAGTTTTTTTTGTGATTCCCACGGAAAATCCTTAATTTTCCGGGATAAAACAGTGACATAGAACTGGAACTGTAAATCGCTTGGCGGTACGCCGCACGTGCTACCTCTGGTGTACCGGATAGAAGGTATGCAGAGGTTAATGAAACCTACTTTAAAGGAATATTACTTACAAGAATTATTTTACTTGTTACTTGCAGAAAATCTACGACCCTAAAGAGCCAGTATGGGTTTATCTCGAAAGAGAGATGAGAGAAAATATCGATAAGAAGCCGTATAACGAGAAAGTGGGCAAATGGCTTCGGTTTTTGAAAGATTTAAAATATTATTATTTTTGCGAACGTAAGATTTTAACTTCAGTTACATTCAATTTATAATAGTTATCTATCCATTCAATATTATAGGCCACGAATAAGGGGAGGATATAGGTATTGGTGATTTTAGAGATGTCCTATTAATCGAATTGGAGTGGAGGGTGCAACCCCCTCAAAATAGCTGCCTGACTTGTTTAAGTAGGCACACTGTTAGTGCTTTTGGTCAGTCAGTGAATTAGCGCTTGACTTCTTTTACTATAGGTATAATATTTTATAACCGCTAGAGCGATCTTACGAGAAAACAACTCTCGGAAAAACACAGAACGCAATAAGAGAATTTTGAGATTGATATACCTAATAATAGATATAAATACTTTTCGTATGGAGTACCTACTTAGCCTATCTCTGTTAAAAAAAAATATGGCAGTCATAGGGACTGCCGATAGAAGTCAAACGAATATTTAAAAAAAAATATAATAATAATAAGAAAAATAGGTATTTCATATTACTATGATTTAAGACCTTTTGTCTTCGTAACAACGCGAGATGTCGGTCTCAGTTCCACAGCACTTATTAATATGAACCTTAAAACTAAGATATTAAAGACATTTGGCCCCAACCAAAAAGTGCTTAACGCGCCTAAATAAGTTTTCGCTTCAATAATACCGAGACCGAGCACCGAGCATGAGCTTGTTCGCGCGACGCGGTCTGGTGCTGTAGGCTCATGATTATGGGTGAATCGATAGTGAACAAGTGTCTTTTTGCGGTTTATAGAAAAACGAAAAGTGAAACGGTTGCACCGGGAAGTGGGACCACCTTGGTATTGCGAGCTTTCCAGCAGTCAGCGGGAAGTTCTCTGCAGTCTAAAGGCAAATATCCACCAAGACTTACTTGAGGATTTGCCGGCCAGAGTACGCAAATCCCTTTCCGATTTAGGGATCACGTTAAAAATACCTAAGAAATTATTAATGACGGCAATGACAGATTCTGTTGAAGATCCTGGCGTATTCATATGGAACCTTTATACGGCTTACTACAAAAAACCTCCAAGTGAATTGCGCCCTGGTAAAACCTACTTATTATGTATCATGCGTATTACACCTACACTGCAAAAAATCTTTTATGTAAGAATTAGGTACTTACGGATTTGAATTAAGATGGCCGTTGCCAAGGCCGTGCTCCGTAACTCTCATGCTCATACCACCAGCTATGTACCGAGTCCTCTACACGTCGTCCTCGTTACTATCCATTTCTGTTTTAACCGTATAGGAGTCAAGTCTAAAGCATAGCCATTCATATTATGTGGTATTTAGTAGCACTGTAGGTGTACCTTTCGAACATCAATACAAGTACGGACTGTGCTACGGACACGGTGATAATTAATTTCAGTACCTACTCGTATTTTTTAAATTTCGAAGGTTCTAAACTGGTCTGAGAAGAGCCCACAACAAACTCAGCAGGGTATCTACTATCTAGGTATTTTACCTTAACCTTATTCAGAGGTATCTCAACCTAAAAGCTTTTTAGGGTTCCGTACCTCAAGAGGAAAAAAGGAACCCCTATAGGATCATTTCGTTGTCAGTCTGTCTCTTTGTCCGTCAACCAGCTTTTTCTCGGAAATATCAAGAATAGAATAGAATAGAATTTATTTGTCTGAATATGTGTTATAATGATGGTTACAGTATGAAAAGTTGCAGCATATCCAGTCAGGCAACCCTGACGTACAAAAATTTTTTTTTCGTGGTTAGATATTTAAATTATCATAGTACAAGTAGGTACCTACCTATGTTCTAGTATTAGGATAACACTTCATAGGAATTTCATATCTAAATAATTTCTTGAATAATTAAGTACAAGTTGAAATTAATATCAAATACTTAGGTCTACGATCCCTTGGAGCTGTAAAAAATCAAGTTTCTAAGTCAACGCGCAAAAGATAAAGAACGCTACCTACTGCTGTTTATGCCGCATGGCATGCGGGTACTTATTGCATGTTTTGACACTTGCCAATAAACTAAATTCTACTACACTTTAAGGTACTTCCCGTTGACCTAGAATCATGAAATTTGGTATGAACCAGCTTCAGGGTCTCACATCACAAGTATAGAAAAAAATCCGATAATTGATTAGGGTTCCGTACTCATAGCACATCATGTAAGCCAGTTATTTCACAGCTGATTACGTGTTTTTATGATATCTTGTTATTTAGGTACTAAAATAATTTACAGTACCCGGCAATAAATATTGCACATCGACCTTTGGAAAGAGACAATCGGTTATTTCGGCTTCGTATAGCGTTATCTCTGTCGCACACTACCTATCGGTACCTATCGGTAGTGTGCGACAGAGATAACGCTATACCGAGCCGAAATAACCGATTGTCTCTATCCAAAGGTCGATGTGCAATATTTATTGCCGGGTACTGTATATTGTGTGGTGGCTGGAACTGGTTTGACTGTTGATTTTATTCTACTACAAGAGCCCTTGATAGAGGAGTATACTTAGTATAGCAGTTTACACTTTACACGGCCACATCATTGTACCGGAGTGCTAAATTGCTTGGTGGTAGACACTTGTTTGCCTTTGCCGGTAGGGTGGTAACCACGGCCAAAGCCTACTACCAGACCAGTTGTAATTTTAGATATTCCAGGGATCGAAACCTGGACCTCCTTCTAAGTCCTTAGACCACGTCTCATACCACTGCGCCGTGGACGTCGTCAAGCTTAGGTAGGTAGCGCATATTTCATTTTTTCTTTATGAATGTTTCAGTTTACGATATGAACTCAATGATTTTAATGTCATGCTTAGTATTTGTGGATTTAGTGGAATGTGTTGAGAGCCTCGAAAAGTTAACGTTTACACCTCGGGTACCGCTAGCCGTTCCTGAGAAAAGTAATTTATTTTTATTTAAGTATTCACTAATCAAAGTAGTATGTAGTTACCTATTTATAGATCGAATTTAATTTGTTTTGTTGTAATGTCTTAGAACCTCGGAAAAATACGCAACCAAATACCCGTTACGGCGAATATTTACAAAAAAATTACGTCAAATGTTATAGCACTCATTCTAAGAAGAAACCGCCTGAAAAGCCTCTGCCACTTGGATATAAAGTTAGACTTCGCAGTACTGAGGTGGGCGTAATTTAATTTTTTAAATTAAAACATACACATTGAACTTGAAATATAATAGTCGGTCAAGCGTGTTTCGCAATACGCATTCAGAAGTCCACAAACGGGACCCCTGTTGAGTAAGAGTGTAATTTTTCCATCTATTTTTTATCTCTACCGATAGATATATGAATGGAAATAGTACATTACTGCCCAGGCCGGAAATAAAGCCATTTACAGCTGAGTAGTATTCTCCCTTCCCTTCTTCTCGGATGACTTCCCAAGTGAACTTATATGGACCAGGTGCCAGCCGAGGCCTTTTTAATCAAACAAGGCCATGAATTGCTATTTCGGTCGAGATTTGTATAGTACTTTTATCTAGGAGGAGCGAGGAACTAATAGACATAATTTTTTTGAAAGGTTTTCAACATAGCTGATAGATTTTTTTGGTAGGCTATTCAAGCAATCACTAAGCTGTGTAGGCTTAAACGACCTATAAGGAAAATAATGACCGATATCCCTGCTGGTAGGTAGGTAGGTACTTCTCTGCTTTTTCTGGGATTTCAGACTAAAATACCATTTAACTTGTTCTTCATTATAATGTTTTCTTTTGCAGAGCTACGAGAATCTTTGCAAAGACCATTCATTTGTAAGTTTTTAAAATAAACATCCTTGTTGGATTTATGATCATTATATTTCGTAAGTATAACTAATAACATTAATTCACCACCACAGCTAGAGAAACGTAAAGAGAGAAACAAAAAGGAACTGCAAACCGAACGAGTGTGTAATTACAAATTTTGGGAACCGCCTAGTACACTCCGTCAGTATTTTTTTTATTTACTTACGTAGATATTTCACAATACACACAAGTACGTACCACAGAAGAAAACACAGAATTCACAAGTACCAATACGAAGTATAGTTGAGGCCCGACGTAAAACCCGTTGTTCTAGGTGAGCGACAGAACCGACGCCACGCGATGCGACGCCATAAGAAATAGACGTACGAAATCTACGCCACGCTTCTTTCGCTCACCTAGCAAAACGGGTAAGGGTGCTTGTCCCATTAAAGCGGAGCTTCAGAGAGATTATAGATCATCCTACAGGGACTCGAAGCAATTATCGCGTTATCAACAATCCCATTAGACCGGATAAGATAATATATCTTCGCTACGCTGTGCTTCAGCGGGCAGGCAGCCCAGAATAAACCAAAATCAGCAATCAACACATTCTCAAGAAAAAAGCCCAAAGAATATAGAAACGCATCAGTAGTCAGTGACGTTGACTGGAGTCAAAGAAACCATGCGAGTTTACTAAGGGTGTTACGTGAAGATGTGTAAAATACACCTATGCGATCTGAGTAGTCAGTTTGGAGGTGTAGTTGGAAATAAGTGATGGCACAAGTTGCTCGCCATTATAAAATCAACAGTAATGATATTTTTTCAGGTAATTCGAACCCCAAGAGTGCTAATTTAGTAAGCAAGCAGAAAATGTTAAAGAAACGAGCAAAACCAAAGTTTAAGGCACCGTATAAACACGTTCAGTATCAAGTGGGCGGAGTTGCCTTTGTAGGAAATGAACCTCGATATCTTTTAAACAGTGAGTACCTATTTATATCTTGAACTTTTTTCGTTCTTATTTACCCTTTGTCCTAGGTAAGTACACGCGTCGCGATACGATTCCATAGAAAACGACGAACTTATCTTGGCGACAATGTAGGTAATCATGTGAAGGATCGGCTACTGTTTGATACTGTCGCGGCGCGTCACTACTACTATTGAAATCGCGTTTTCACATTTGCTACTGACATTGTAAAACAGCTGTCCATAAGTCTATGGAGTCGTAATGCGTCTCTTTCTTCGCTCACCTAGGACAAGGAGTTAGACGATATACATATCTGATCAGTTTGACATGCGATATATTATTAAAATGTTTAGATGTTGCCGTATTATCAACGGGTCACATACCAATAAATGGAGGAGTTACTTTATTCAACGGGGAAACAATCACAACGATACTCGGTTATTGGAAGTTCCCGCGTGTCGTCAAACAAATATGTGATGTGACTTGTGATTGCTTAGCTCAATGGTATATCCTTAAAATACTTGCGTCCGTAAGACGTATCCTATACTCTATGTTTAACTACTTAATCACTATCTCGCTACACTTATCATAATTTTATACTAGGTACTCAGACACGAAGTTACGCCCGTTGGGACCGACGACGGACGAACCCTATAAATTGAAGGGGTAGTCACTTTATTAATCCAATTAGGTGTTCTCTAGGAATTGTCCGTAAAACCTAGCATAAGTCATTTCAATTATTGTTCAAAGCTCGTTACGAAATGATTTCTAAGCATAATTATCTATTGTTTCACTATTGAACACGGAACACGGTAGGATACTTTAGATCTGGATTTCTAAGTACCTACCATTCTCAACTTCTAACATCACAGGGAAGGTTCAGTAATGGAATATCTAAAAGAATCGAGATGCAAATGCGGTCATCTTTATTGTAGCATAGTCTATGGTCATAGATGTCAATGTCTATAGAAAGGAAAGAATAAAGTTTGTCTTTGATCGGAACTGAGAGCTGTGTCATTTAATAAACCTGGTTTCCCTTTAGAATTAAATAATAAAATATAAAAGCCAACAAATACTCTCCACTAGAAGGCCAATAATACATGGTGTCAGAAGATAAAACGAAGAAATAAGAAGAATCAAAATGGTAACGCCTGAAAAGTCACAAAACGTAATCCTCGCGAACGGTCTCAAGCCGCTGAAGCTAAGCGTACAAAATGGCGGAGGTACGGAATGCGCTAACTCGGAAAAATGGAGGAGATGGAAACAGAAATACGAAATTTACTGTGAAGCAAACGACTTGGAGAAGCTGCCAGAAAAGAAACAAATCGCAATATTGCTCAATGCGATAGGCGACGAAGGACTGGAAATATATGATTCATTTAATGTTCAAAGGTCAGAAGAAACCGTTAGGTCAATTCTAAAAAGATTTGACGAAAAATTTAATGCATGCAAAAACACAACAGTAGAAAGATACAACTTTTTCACCAGATACCAAAAGGATGAATCAATAGATGAGTATGTGACGTGTTTAAACAATTTAGCTTCCACGTGCAAATTTGAAAATCTAAAAGAATCCCTAGTGAAAGACATGTTTATAATTGGTCTAAAAAATGAAAACATCAAAGAAAAATTACTACAAAACAACGAAATAAAAGATGTCAATGAAGCAGTCGCAATAGCAAAAACCATTGAATTGTCCGGCACAAGATCTAAAAGAATAAAACAACATCAAGAATTCCACAGTCAAATTCAAACAATTTCAAAACAATTTCGTCAGCCAAGACCAGCCTCAAGACCGTCAAGACCAAAAACAAGACCAAGACAACCAAGCCAGGATCGCAGCAGATCAGCATCAAATAGCCGCCAAGCCAGCAGTGGGACGTGCAGAAGGTGTGGGCAGGTACACCGCTACAAATGTCCAGCGCAGGGCAAGACCTGTGCAAGTTGTCAGAAGCCGAACCATTTTGCTAAGTATTGTATTACCAGAAAAGTAAGTGAAATATACAGTAGTTCAGAAATAGACCCTAATTTTAGTCAAAATAGTCATAGTCCTAGTCAAAAGAATCATAGTCAAGAAAATTTTATCATTGAAACAGTCATAAATAAAGTAGAATGTAATAAAAATAATTGGAAAATTAATCTTAAATGTCAAAATCAGTTGTTAACTTGCCGAATTGACACTGGTGCTGAAGTAAATGTTATTTCAATTTATACTATCAAAAAATTAGAAAAGGATAACAACATTAAAATTCCAGTCAGAGAATCATTTGATAACATATTTTCATTTTCAGGACAACAAATAAAAAATTTAGGTAGTGTAATACTGACTTGTACACTTGAAAAGGGGACTCAAGCTAACATTAAGTTCATTGTTGTGGATTGTGAATGTTCAACCATACTGGGTGCGAAAACATCTGAAGACTTGGGCATTGTCAAAAGACTGTTCGAAGTGACAAATCAAAGGTCAGTAACATCATTGTTGGAAACTTATTCTGATACATTTGAAGGTTTAGGCTGTCTGCCTCACAAGGCACATTTACATGTTGACACAAGTGTTGAGCCTAAAATTTGTCCCGTCCGTAGAATTCCTTATGCTTTACATCCAAAACTTAAAAATGAGCTAGATAGGATGGAAGAGTTACAAGTCATAGAAAAAGTAACAACTCCTACAGACTGGGTAAATGCAATAATTCCGATAGAGAAACCTAATGGTCAATTACGCATATGTTTAGATCCAAGACCGCTGAACAAAGCGATTATGCGACCACATTTTCCATATCCTACTTTAGACGATTTAAGATCTAAAGTAGCTGGTGCCTCAGTATTCTCAAAATTGGATGCAAATTCAGGTTACTGGATGATACAATTAGATGAAGAAAGTAGTCGACTATGTACATTCAACACACAGTTCGGTAGATATCGATTCCTTAGACTACCATATGGCATTAAGTCTAGTGGAGAAATATTTCATAAAGTAATGTCAGATTTATTTGGAAACTTACCAGGAGTACTCATTTTTGTCGATGATATTTTAGTATTTGGATCAAGTCAAAAAGAACACGATGAAAGGTTAGAAAATGTTTTCAAAACAGCTCGTGAAGTAAATCTAAAGTTCAATAAAGCCAAGTGTATGTTTGACAAGACGCAAATAAGTTATGTAGGTCATATTTTCAATAAAAATGGCATTTCAGCAGATAAATCTAAAATCGAAGCAATAGTCGAGATGCAAAGACCAGAAAATGTTAAAGAATTACAACGATTTTTGGGAATGGTGAATTATTTAGGTTCATACATACCAAATTTAGCTAATGAAACAAATTTGCTCAGAAGTCTACTTAAAAAACAAAATATCTGGCAATGGACAGATAATCATGAAAAAGAGTTCATTAAATTGAAACATCTCATTAGTCAGTCACCGGTCTTAGTTCATTATGATGTCAATAAACCTATTAGAATGTCAGTAGATTCGTCTAAAAGTGCGGTGGGTGCAGTTATTTTTCATGGAAAAAATCCTATTGCTTATTCATCAAAGTCACTCACAAGCACACAGCAAAATTATGCTCAGATCGAAAAGGAATTATATGCTATTTTGTATGGGTGTAAAAAATTCCACCAATACATATATGGTAAAACCATACAGGTGGAGACAGACCACCAACCATTAGTCACATCGTTTAAAAAACCCTTAGCAGATGTGCCAGCTCGTCTGCAAAGAATGATGATTGCACTGCAGTCATACGACCTGATTGTTTCATATACAAAAGGTACTGAAATGTATGTGTCTGATACGCTTTCAAGGGCTCCAATATCATCAAACACAGCTATAGAAAAATTTGATGTAAACGAATTGGAAAGTAACATTGTTTGTCAAGTAAACTTACTAACCTCCAATTTAGCCATATCTCAAAACAAATTACAAAAAATTAAAGATTGTACTAAGTCAGATGTAACTTTGCTAAAATTACAAGAATATTTTTTGAATGGATGGCCAAACAATAAAAATCAATGTGATCCTATAACTTTACCTTACTGGAATGTTAGAGATGAAATTCATGCCATTGATGATATTTTATTCAAAGGTCAGTCTGTAATTATTCCAAAGTCAATGCGTACAGAAATATTAAATATCTTACATGAAGGTCACATGGGTGTAGAAAAAACAAAAAACCTAGCACGAGGTTTAGTTTTTTGGCCCAACATATATCATGACATAGAGATGAAAGTTAGACAATGTGAAACTTGTATGAAATATAGTCCAAATAAAACAAAAGAAACTTTATTGACTCATGACCAGCCTAGCCTGCCATGGCAAAGGTTGGCAACAGATTTATTTGAGTACAATAGCAAGAGATACCTATTAGTAGTAGATTACTATTCAAATTACATAGAAATTGCTCAATTGAATACAGATCATAGAAGTCAAACTGTCATCCAGCATTTGAAGTCAATTTTTTCACGTCATGGAATCCCAATGCAACTGGTCAGCGATGGGGGTCCACCGTATAATAGTCAAGAGCTCCAAAAATTCCTTAGTGATTGGGATATTGAACACATAGTGTCTAGTCCTCACTTTCCAAGGTCAAACGGTTTAGCCGAAGTGTCTGTAAAAATAATAAAAAATATATTAAGAAAATGTCAAGACTCAGGTACAGATTTTCACTTAGGTTTGCTACAATATAGGACAACACCTAGAGGAAATTTAAAGTCACCGTCAGAATTACTCATGTCTAGAAAGCTCAGAACTAGGTTGCCATACCAGTATGAAAGTCTAAAGCCTAAAGTGATTACATTTTCAGAACACTCTAAAAATAAGTCGGAAATAATTTCCAAAAGAGAGACATACTATAATAAAAGTGCTAGTTCTCCAGAGGAGTTTCAGTCAAATGACTCAGTATTTTTCAAGAAAAACCCAAATGATGTGTCATGGACAAGAGGTACAATTGTGTCTAAAACTAATTTTCCAAGATCATATTTAATCAAAAACTCAGATGGAACAATTTATAGGCGAAATACTCAACATATTAAACTGTTCAAATCATGTTTGTCAAATTCAGAGTCTAGATCTAGTAGTAATGATAAGTCTAGGTCCAACAGTCTCAGTCAGTCCAACAGTGCCAGCCAGTCAAACAGTCCAAGTCAAAGTATGTCAAACTCCCAGTCAGAACAGTCGAATCAAGTATTCACAAATAAAAACTGTCAGTCTCATAGTCACGGGTCGAGTCAGTATAATAAATTTAATTTAAATCAAGGTCAAGATGGAGAAAGGGAAGATAATCGTATATTTTACTACATACCTGAATATTTACTTCAGAGTCAAATGTCAAGTTGTCAGTCTAGTCGAGATGGTTCAGATAATGAAAGCTTTGTATCGAGCCAGTCAAATGAAAATGTATCAAGTTCTAATTCTAGCCAAAATAATGAGTCTAGTTCAAGTAAGTCAGAACCTAAGGGTCATAGTAAAAAGAATGTAAACAATGATAACTTACCTTGCATGTCAACATCTATTGTTCAGAAAGAGGAACCTCGGTACAGTTCGAGAGGTAGATTGTTAAAAAGAAAAAACAAATTAGATCTATAAATAAGTTTATTTAAAGAAAATGACATTGTATTTAAAATAATAATAGTTGACGAGGTTTCCACTGATGTAATTCAATTTGCACAAGTATTTAATTTCACTGGTTTAATGTAATAATTGTAAACATAATGACGAATAGATTGTTGTTGTATATCAATATGTAAATTTAATAATAATGTTAAAAGTATTTAAATGTAATTTCAAATTATGTATATTTAATAATTAAGCTCTTGTTTGCCTAAGGTAAATAAAGGTTAGCTGTCAAATTGTCGCATGCCATGTCAATGTCATCTGTAATTTTTTTGTTTTTTTTAAAAAAGGGGCATGTAGCATAGTCTATGGTCATAGATGTCAATGTCTATAGAAAGGAAAGAATAAAGTTTGTCTTTGATCGGAACTGAGAGCTGTGTCATTTAATAAACCTGGTTTCCCTTTAGAATTAAATAATAAAATATAAAAGCCAACAAATACTCTCCACTAGAAGGCCAATAATACAATAAGCGTCCGTAAGACGTATCCTATACTCTATGTTTAACTACTTAATCACTATCTCGCTACACTTATCATAATTTTATACTAGGTACTCAGACACGAAGTTACGCCCGTTGGGACCGACGACGGACGAACCCTATAAATTGAAGGGGTAGTCACTTTATTAATCCAATTAGGTGTTCTCTAGGAATTGTCCGTAAAACCTAGCATAAGTCATTTCAATTATTGTTCAAAGCTCGTTACGAAATGATTTCTAAGCATAATTATCTATTGTTTCACTATTGAACACGGAACACGGTAGGATACTTTAGATCTGGATTTCTAAGTACCTACCATTCTCAACTTCTAACATCACAGGGAAGGTTCAGTAATGGAATATCTAAAAGAATCGAGATGCAAATGCGGTCATCTTTATGATATGTATCACGAAGGAAAAGCCAACGAGAAATATTTTTACCCACCGAACAGACACGGTCCCTATTGGATTGATAAGGCCAAGATATACCAGCTTGATCCTATGGAAGATTTTATTAAGGACACAGTGAAGGAATGCTTAATGTCTACAGAGCCCACGGTAATTATTTGCTGAAATGAGATAGCTCCTGAGATAGATTACCAACCACCCCAAGGTCCAACCACCCCCCAATCGGCAGGCCACTCTTGGGCATGGCCTATGCCCAAGAGTGGCCTACCGATTGGCCGATTTCCTCTTAGAATTAGAAGGGTTCAGGCCATATAGAGCCCCCCACGCTGACTTATTGCGGATTGGCAGACACTACACCTTTGAGATCATTTTGTATAACTCCTATGTCAAAAATAAATTATTTCTTAGTGATTATTATATAGAGGGCCTTCCAAAAGACCTAAAATTCACATCCTCGGTTAGTTGAAGTTTAATTACCATTTTAAACTATAGATTAAAGGAAAAAAGGGTGTTGAAATATGATAACGTCACAACTATGGACCTATTTCATAAAAAATTCCATAGACACTAGAAGCGTGTTTTTAAGTTTGGTAAAGATAACTTGCCACTTGCTGATTTGATAGAGTTGTCATCATCAAATGCAGATTTACCTACTTACGATGTTTCCATTCATGTTAAAACAAGTAATATTTAATACCTAAGCGTATTTTAAGCCATTTTTGCTTAAAATACACGTATTTAAAGGTGCGTGCTCGGATTCTTCCACTTCTGAAATCTCATTATGCGAGGTCCATCAGTTCGTTACGTTAAAAGTATCCGGAACTTGCTTCCACCTGATGTGTAGCCTCTAAGCTACAATATGGGGCTATTTAAGGCCAAGGGATGGATACACTAAATCTTCAAACACGGACAACGCATCGGCTCTTCTGCAAATGTACAAGGCTATAGCTAAATAAACGCAATAAATCACTAAAATTGCCTGTGATACAATTCTGAATACCTACTCAAATAGGTACTTTTTCTTGCAGCCTCAGCCTTCAATGCCAACTATATCACCATCAGGCTTAAAATTGAAAGATTTGCTTGCGGTAAGACATTTTCTTCTAATCATGTTCAGGAAAAATGGGTTTTGTATAGTTAGTCCGCGCACGAGCTCCGAGGAATCGGGGTCTGAAGAAACGACGGCTGTACGCCAGTACGCCAGTACGCCACCCCTGATCGTGGCTCTATATCTATCCAGCTCGCTGCCAGCACTAGTTTCGTGCTTTACGCGTGTAATTTTGTGATAGCACTATTGTTTTGTACTTTAAGCAACTGTAGGTCATTACTTAAACATTCCATAGGATTCCTCAGAGCTCGCGCGCAGGCTATAGGTACATAGCTGCTTGTAAAAAACTCGGCATCCTATATTATTCGCAGGCATTTTTGGCGGAGTTATCTGATACGCCACTGCTTATACCACATTTACCACAAGCGAATCTTTTGGCGAATCTTCAAGAATGGGTCAGAAAACGAATAAAGGGCAAACTAACGCCGGAAGATACTAGTAAGTTACTAAGTAGATTCTCTTTTGCACTGTACATGCTCTCTAAAGTTGTAAACCAGTCGGCAGTGTTAATAGCTTTCAACGCATATGTGACAGCTAATATTAGATACGGAATCATATTTTGGGGAAATTCAACTGACAAGGAGAGAGTTTTTAAATGTCAGAAGAAATGTTTAAGAGCCATATGCCATCTGAGCCCCACTGATTCGTGTAAACCATATTTCGATAAGTTTAAAATACTCACCTGTCCATGCTTGTATATATATGAAGTGCTAGTATTCATTAAAACAAATTATCAACTGTTTAGATACTCTGATAATGAACGCAGAAAGAATAAACTGTGTTTTACCCAGCATGCAACATCATTTTATGGTAATAGTTTCTTTAATATGGCACCTCAGTTATATAATAAACTACCACCATCATTGGCTGACCGAAATCTAAATATCGTAACGTTCAAACAAAAAATTAAGGAATTTTTACTGAAGAAAAGATATTATACAATTAAGGAGTATTTAACAGACACAAATATATAAATAATTTAAACGGTTAAGTAATAAACGATAGAACATTAATAAGAGTTACAGTTTAAATACAATACAATAAATTTTAATAAAATAATTTGATATACTAAATATTGTGTAGAATAATTAAATATATTATAATATAATTGATAATAAGATTTAAATAATGTTTAGAATAAGAATTTGTTATTATTAGATAAATTTTGCATGCCAATACATGGCAGATTGTAGTTCATAGCATAGCAATGTAACACCAATGTACCTACGCAATCTGGGCAAATAAATGATTTGATTTGATTTGATTTGATTTAAGTACCTATTTAAAACTGTTTACAACTGCTTGGACTTTCGAATTAACTGGACCTCGTTGGTCCAGTGGTTCGCATGTTATACTGTGCATGACCATGGATTTGCGTCCCGGTTCGGTCCATAAATTGGGGTTTCTGACTAAAAGTCAAGCCGTCGGTCCTGCGCCTGTTGTCTTTCCGGTCGTGTTGGATTTTCCGTCCCATCAGGCTATATGAAAGTTGGGGAATATTATTATGTATGGACTCCTTGTAAGTTCATGGCGTTAATCATTATCTCTCACTTAAGTATGCGCTATTCCTGTTTGTCTTATTAGTTCTTACTAATGACATTTACAACTTCTCGTTACGCTAATAGCGAACTTAGTCATAGATTGAAGAAATTTTGTTCCAGAAAAATGGTTGTATCAAAGTCAACGCAGATGGCTAGACCTCAAACATATTGATTTTAGAGCGCGAGCGTACAGAATACCATTTACACTCAAACAGTTAAAGCATATAACCTGGACCCATAGAAAGCTTGTACAAACATTGGTAAGCCGCAACTAGTATTTTACTAATCTGATATTAGATCTGATATTAGTAAAATTACGCTTGCACAGTCTCTCCTTTTACCGATTCTCGATTATGCTGACTCTTGTTATGTCAATCTAAGTGAGGAGTTGCTTAATAAACTTGAGCGCATTCAAAATCTATGTACCTATACGGTTCATATTTGGACTCAGGAAGTATGACCACATTTCTGAATTTCGCGAAAAACTCAAGTGGCTTCCGATCCGCCTTCGCAGGGATACTCATATTCTTTCTCTTTTATACTGTATTCTATTCAATCCTACTACTCCCCTTTACCTCAAAGAGCGGTTTGAGTTTCTTAGCGACACTCACTGTCGCTCTCTTCGCTCTAATGACAATCTTATCTTAAAAGTTCCTCCTCATAATACTTCCTTCTATTCTAAATCCTTTTCTGTTGAAGCTGTTAGGCTCTGGAACTCCTTACCGCTTCATATTAGGCGTGCGCAATCTCTTGCATCATTCAAAAGACTCATCAAAGCGCACTTTGTTCCTCCCTAAATTCCTAAATTACCTGTGTTCAACAATTCCATCCTTACTGTCTACGTTAAGTCTTGTGGCTTCTATTTTTAATTATTTTACTCCTTAGTATTGTCGTATCTAGGTATATACTTATAAGTGAATGTATATAATATTATATATGATATTTATATTCATTTATTTTTTATGTATCTATTATGCATGTATGTATTGTTATGTGTATGTATTATTTGTATGGTATTTATTTATATTTGTGTGTATATATTATAATAATATTAGGTATATTGTTAGTCAAGTGCTCGATTTTTTATTTTTATTTGTTACTTTTACGTACATCCATAACCCTCTATCGCTGGTTACAATTACTATGTAAATTGGTTGCCTGGCAGAGATCGCTTAAAAGCGATAAGGCCGCCAATTGTACCGACTTGCATTTGTTTGTTTATTGTTTTTTTGATTATTTATAAGTGTACAATAAAGAATATTTCATTCATTCATTTCATTCATTCAATAATTTCATACGCGTGGACATTTTTTTTTAATCTGAGGTAAACTTCTGATAATTCGAGATAAAAAGTACCTAAAGCTCCGTACAGACAGACACGCTTTCAACAATTAGTACCTACATGCATACCTTGTCAAGCATATTGAGCTGTAAGTGTGTAATCAATGATAGTCATAAGATTAAATAACTAATAGAATAAGACAAAACATCATTGTATTACCGTTGGCTTCCTATTAAATAAAATAAAATAAAAAAATATGATGTTATGTTTAATAATCTAATTATTGAGTAAATTAATACTTGTACGGTTGTAATTACCACTTGTGAAGATTATAGTAAAATACAATCAACGAACAATGGGCGGCGCACAAGTAGGTAGCATTGCAATGGAATAAAGCGACTAACTAATCTACGAAAAATCATTTTTTTAGGTAAACCATTAGTTTTCAACTTTTCATGATCTATGTAAATGTACCTACTTATCCTGTTAATTATGTCCTCCATAATAGGTACCTACGTACTTTACATTATTAGAACTATTTTTTTTTTTTTTTTTTATCCACTACAAGCTAGCCCTTGACTGCGATCACACCTGATGGTAAGTGATGATGCAGTCTAAGATGGTATGGTGGTATGGATGGTAGGATGGTACTATCATTAAACAGTAGTATAACTAAAATATTTTCAGTTCGAGATACTCCTTGACGATTTCGTTTCGAGAAACAGAATAAAGCAACTGAATCAGACTAGGCTGTGGTGGCCGACGACTAAATATGATGCATATTCTATTCCTAAATCATTTTTGTAAGTTATTTCAATGTATCTTCTGCAAGCGTTATGGATATTGTAATGTACTATAGATTATATCATGACTTCTATCCGACTTAGTCCGCGTGGGTTTAGTTTTTGAAAAGTCCCGCGGAAAATCCGGAATAAAAAGCCTGCCTATGCCCTGGGATGCAAAATTAATAAGTTTTAGGAGGGCCTCATGAAAGCACTGAGCTTCTTAGCGGGCGACCGAGAAAGCTCGAAATTTCTTCGCGTGATGAAATCAGAAATTAAGAGATAAAAACCGACGTAGCTTGACTGGTTGCGAAGTTGAAATGACAAAGGGCAAATTGTTTGAAGAACTGATAGACGCTGGTGTCCCAAGGTGCTGAAATGGCAAACCACCACTAGAAAGCCCAGTGTTGGGACCCTCACTAGGGGGACTGACGACAGTGGCGTGCAGTTCACAGAGGCATAAAAGTACTGCTTACTCGAATGGAAATACGTCAATGCTCATTTTTATATCAAAACAGCTAGTAAATAGGTATTCTGACTAACTCATTCCTACCCTAGTTTCAAAACCTATGCACGCCACTGACTGATGATATGAAGCGAATCGTAAGCGGCGCAAGTTTTTCGGCGCGGCGGCGTAAGGAAGTTCCTAAAGAGACCATGTCAAGCAGTAGACGTCTATCAGTTGACGACGATTAAAAGACGTTTATCGATAAATTATTCACACTGAAATGACAAAATAATATATTATAGCCTAAAACGGTTTAACACACCAACGCATTTCGCATGCGATAGCGAAATATCCTTTAGCCAAAAGACTAGCCCTTAGGAAAGCCTTTAGGTACGTTAACGGCATAAAATGCTATTGCTAGCTAATAATTACTTCAGTACACCAACGTATTATGTCTTTGACGTAATGAAGTGTATCTTTCGCTACCCTGTGCGAGAGATGGCGACGACTTACTAACGGCGCGCGTGCGAATGCGTTGGTAAGAAACCTATATCTAAATTGAGCAGGGAGCAAACATTATGACATGAATCCATGAATTTGATGACACTTTATCTTTTGCAGAGATATTTTCTTCACGTACATGCCTGGACGCATGAAGGACACCTTCCTCATAAACCCGTATAGCTCGGAGCGTACCCCAAAATATGGAGCAAAAACGTGTCCGTTATAAAAACTTGTTCACTTAGACCCCGAGCTTTTGCAACGCACCATTTTCAAATACCTAAGAATACATTATGTATATTGTTAAACCTAGGTATATAAAAGTATCAGAAGAAACAATGCGGCCATGCGTACATATTAACGTGTTCTACAAAAAATATGCGGTCGCTGGTAAAAATTAAGTTCCCTTTCCAAGCGGCTGGCGTGCACAGGCGGCACCCCCGTCTAGTGCTCTGTGATGAGATGCCAAGCTTGTCTTAATATTAATAATTATTATTCGTTTTCGTTAAGTAGGTACCAATGTGTTGTATTGGCTATTGTAGTTATGTCAAGATTTTAAGTAGATCTGACCATAATTTATTATCCACATAATAAGTGTTAGTTTTGTGTGCTAAATGCTTTATATGTATAGTTAATGTTAATATATTGAATACAATTGTATTAAATCGTTTTTTTTCAGATATTTTTTATTTCGACCATTCGACGATCTTCCTGGCAACTTTAAGCGCCTTAAGACTGTTTTCTTAATGTGCGGATGCCAATTTGGGAATTTATAATTTCTGAATTCGCCCTGGTCTGGCCTGCTTGGGCTTCGGCCGTGGCTAGTTACTATCCTGCCGGAAAAAGCGATTTAGCGTTCCGGTACGATGCCGTGCAGAAACCCGATTAGTGATTCCCCTAGATTGTCCAGCAGGGTTAAATTTAATTACAATGCCCTTAACAGATTATCCCGCTACCATCCTAGACTGCATCATCACGTACAAAGTAGGGATAACTTGTAGTAGATTTTAAAAAAAACGACATTATTTCATTAATGTTTACATACATGGCGTGGTATGGCTCAAGTAAAATAATGTATACTGACTGTAGTTGGCTGTTGGGCATAAATCTTTCCTAACATCGATGTTCCTAACTCTACGAGGTATGGTTACCGATCATAGAATAATATTTCTCTGTCTACGTGACCGATACAATCTATGTGAATATTGATCGGCAAGCCCACATGATCAATATTTATCACGATATCTGGATCATGACTTGGATTTCAGAAAATCCAAATATTGCAATCCGTATTCCGTATCGCGATCCAATCAAGTCGCACAGTAGACCATCAACAATATTAGCTGTTGGCAGTGGCCACGGTGTCCGCAGACATAGTGGCAGTGGCCATAGAGTTTTAAATTAACGCAAATCTGTGGCAGTGGCCAAGTGTGCGAGAGGGACACCAAGTGTGTTCCTCTGTGTCGCACTTGAAACCAAGCAGTGAGCACAGACAACAGCTGGAGCTTTGAGCTGGAGACAACAAGTCAGCGAAAGAGTAACTCGAACAATGAATTACTATAAAATACTCGATTACGAGTTGAAGAAACCATATATATGTTACTTGTCTCTGGAAGAAACAGATTACAGGCTGGAGTCGCGCCCGTCACTATTCAAACTGTCAGTTACGTCAGAATAGGTGACAGGTGTCATGTTACTTGTCTCTGGTGCTAATAAAAAATACCTGAAAAATACCATCAAAAGCAAAATAAAGTTTCATGAAGTGTTTCTTTAAATTCTGGTGAAACAATGTCGGCCAGGCAAGCCATACAAGTTGGCACTAAAACTGTAAGACCAGTACTTTCCTTGACCCAAGCAGATGCTAAATCAAGAGTGCTTAGCCTTTACAAAGCATGGTATCGTCAAATTCCCTACATTGGTTTGTAACCTGTTATGTCATCAACTATATTAATCAATTGCTATTTGCAAATGTTATCAGTAGTACATACATAGGTCAGCGTATTTCGTATGTGTAGGCACATTCTGTAGTGCTAGTACATTGTTTATTATTTTTTTGCAGTAAAAGATTATGACATCCCTAAATCAGAAGCACAATGCCGAGCAAAACTGAAAGAAAATTTTTTGAAGAACAAGGACGTTAAAGATATACGTGTGATTGACATTCTTGTTATTAAGGTAATCCTTTGATCTATATTTATTATTATTATAAAGATTGAATTATGTAGATACACATTAATGTAGATATGTTATGTGTTTGTGAACGGGACTAATGATAAGAAAACAACTGTTGTTACCCACAATTTGGCAAAATAAAAATTATGAATTATGAAAAAAATCCACCTTGTCTATGGAAATCAGTATTGCAGTATAAAGTATAATCTAGAGTCCAAAGCTGATTCTCAGGATTGATAGTTATTGTTAGTACACATAAGTATATCTATGGTTGTAGAACAAAATATGTTGTTCAGTATTACATATTGTAAAAGATACAAGATGAAGATTATTAAAAAGGTTAAGTATTTCTATTTTTTAAATACCTAGATTTATTATTTACTTACCTTTTCTTATTCCAGGGTCAGATGGAACTGAAAGAAACTGTAAATATCTGGAAGCAGAAAGGGCATGTTATGACATATTTCAAACCAACTGAAGAACCTAAGCCTAAAGATTTTCTATCTAAATTCTTTTCTGGTCATGAATAATTTTTAATTTTTAATTATGCCATAAGTAATAAGTGATACTATACTGTAGAAATAATGAAATAGAGAATTGATTTAATGCAGCTACAGTATTTCTCTTAGAAGTACTATAAATTTATGTTACATTGAATATAATGCCCAAATCTATCTGCACAGATTTAGGTTTTTTAAAAACTGGGAACTTTTAGATCTGGGTTCCTAGCTCAGCTGTATGGATTACGTCATACACACTTTCGTATTTATAAAATTAGTATGGATGTCTTAAAATTGTCCATAAACATCTTAATAAAAGTACTAGGCATTTTATAAATATGAAACGTCTAAAAAGTTACCTCCAAAATGTTAACTATATTATTTTATTTATGCTCATTAAAATGAAATAAAACCTAGTAGCTTAATTAATGATATAGATTATACACATAAATCTTTAAAATTTTAAAAAAAAGTGGCAGTCATAGCGTTAGGGACTGCTGATAGAAGTGAAAACGATTTATTTAAAAATTATATATTATATATGAAAAATATTCCCAGTAAGTTGGTAAATTACCATAGTCCATAGGTAAAACGGATCTGTTAACCGCTTGAGTTATATGTCAAGATATAGGTAATTTTTTAGCAAATGCGATGGTATAGCATTATATTATAAACTTGTCAAAAAAAATTTATTAAAATTAATTAATTTAAAAATAGCCTGGACCGGATTTTGATAGGCAACCTATTTTAGACGTATTTATCTATTACTAGCTGATGCTCGCGACTTCGTCCGCGTGGGATAAGTTTTTTTGGATTCCTGCGGGAACTCCTCAATTTTCCGGGATTAAAAGTAGCCTATGTCACTCTCCAGGTCCCCACCTATACCCATGCCAAAAATCACGTCGATTCGTTGCTCTGTTGCAGCGTGATTGAAGGACAAACCAACAAACAAACTGACTTTCGCATTTATAATATTAGTATGATTAAATAAAAATAAAAAGTAGATTACATCTGGTAAACAGATGGGTGAAGGTCGTGCTATATCCAAATCTCGGACTAAATGTATTACCAAATAAGCGAACATGCAGGGGTGCGAGGCAGCGAGGGGAGAATGGCATATTTCGAAGATATTTTTGACGGGCTATATTTGGGTAGGTACCTATTTACTTATTATTTAAAACCACGTCGCTCGGGATATGAGCCTGCTGGTTCCGGCCGTCTGTGTCAACGCGTGTGGCGACCTGTGTGCATCTCCTTTACATCCGACGCATTTGTTAAATGCCCAGTCATTAAATAAAAGGGACTGCTTGTCTTCGGAAGCCATATAAAACGTGGACAAGGCTGATGGTAGTATCAGGCGCGGGATATACACAAGAGCTTCTGTCACATTTCATACAAAATGTATACAAGCGACGGGTCACGGGACGCCAGCTGGTATACACAGGCGGCGAGGCGCGGACGCCGCTTTCATACTTCCAAGGCCACAACGCCGCTACGCCTCTCGTTAAATATCCCGCGCCTCAAAGACATCATCGGGTCTGTTACATGCTTTACCATTACCGTAGGCAGGGCACTATCCTCGACAGGACAGGGACTAGCTCGTGTGACGGTGCCTTTATACCTACTCTGCCTCGCCGCTTTCGCTATTCCCGTACATAGACAGTATAGATAGGTATGTCTTACTGACGGCCCAGTAATCAGAATCAACAAAATCAACGAAAATCATATAAAAACGTAAAACATTATTCTCTTTGCATCCTACATCAAAGAAAATGGCTGGACGAGAAGCAGTGAAGGCAGGGTGTAAAATCGGTAGACCGGTTTTGTCCGCTGATTATTGTGAAGCTCATAAACGTGTTATGGGCCTGTACCGAGCCTATTTTCGTTATATTCCTTATTTACGTATGTATTTGCTTTACGAAGTACTTGAAAAATACCTAAATAGGTACTTAGGTACCGAAGTATCTAAGAGTTAAGAGTGGCAAAAGAAACCCTTAATGTTGTACACTTGAGAAATTGCTCGTTTTAGGTAGGTTTACTGTTAGAGAGTGGTAACTGGTAACCCTAGGTCGACATTTGGGGCAGATGGAGCATTCAATTCTTCTGTTTTAGACGATAAACACCGGTGAGGCCATGTATTTTTTCTAACGATGTCACGCCGATAATATCCGTTTGGAGACGGACTAATGTTTAATACTTTAGACACAAAAGTAAACGATAATGTACTACCTAGGCAGTAGTTACATACTACGTAGATAGTGTAGTCCTTACATAGGCATGAATTAAATTCCTATGAGCAGATTAGTTCTGGACTCTGTTTTGTCCCTTCGCTTGAACCTTAGCGTACTTCCTTTAGCGTTCCGAGTCCGCGGTATTTAGTTAAGTAGGTAATAATAAAATCTGGCATTTCACACAGTTAAATGTTTGGATATCCCCAAAACTGAGCGAGATTGCAAAATGAAGCTGAGGGAGTATTTCTATCGAAATGCATGCGTTACTGATTTACGCGTTATTGATATACTCGTTATAAAGGTAACTATCTACATAGGTACTATACC
Organism: Erebia aethiops; assembly: GCA_923060345.2. NCBI lineage: Eukaryota > Metazoa > Arthropoda > Insecta > Lepidoptera > Nymphalidae > Erebia > Erebia aethiops. Next base: position 7,404,579 of record OV281083.1, on the reverse strand, counting down.
TACTTAATTAAGTTTTAATATTAAAATTAACTCCCTTCCTACGTTGCTTTCTACTTATGTAGATAGCAACCTAGTAGGTAGGTACATATGTATCTCGGTATTTATTATAACTATGTAGGTACCTAATTACTCAACTACTGTTATTAGATATAGGTAATATCTAATAACAGTCGACACAAATAGGCAAAACTAGATTCGAAAAGAGCTCAGATGTAGACTGTAGAAATCAGCAGATACCCGCGACTTCGTCCGCGTGAAATAAGTTTTTAAAATTCCCACGGGAACTCCCTGATTTTTCGCGTTAATATATTGGGTTAATATATTGTAAAGCCTATGACACTCACCTATGTAAATGTATGTATGTAGGCATGGGGTAAGGGAGTGTGCTTCCACCACAGCGCTCCAGCAGCCAACCTCACCTGCCCGTGGTGCCCCCTGCTGGTTGACGAACGAGGCTCTGGCGACCGACTAATGGCGGTACATAACCATTACAAACTAGCTAGACTTGAACAAATGGCTCAGGCCGGTGTCGGGCAGCAGCGACACTGGCGCAACAAGTCTAGCCCCGCGATCGCCAACCCTTCTGCCCAGCGTGGCGATTAGGACATTAATCCTTATGAGTAGCGTAACAACGAACAGGCCCCTAGTTCCCGGCGGCTCCGCTTCTCCGGACTCTGGTAGCGGTCAAGGGGATGGTGGGGCAGGGGGTGCTAAAAATCTCCGGGTGATGATATCCGGAGGGTGGCTGGCATCGAGTGGATGCGAAAAGCCGAAGAAAGAGCACGTTGGCACTACTTTAAAGAAGCCTGTGTCCAACAGTGGATGCACAACGGCTGATGATGATTGATGACACTCACAAATAATGTAGCTTTCTATTGGTACCAGAATTTTCAAAATCAGTTAAATAGATCCAGAGATTACCCCCTACAACGTCACAAACTCACAAACCAAGTACCTCTTTATAATATTAGTATAGATGAGAAGAACAACCTTCATGAAATCATTGAGTAAGATTTGGTATTTTAGATTTCTTTTAGCTACAGTTATTCCAGATATTTTTTTCTCTCATTAGGGCTTTATGAATCTAAAGGAGATCACGCACCAATGGCAACAGAAGGGTCACCTCATGGCCCACTGGCATCCCACCATGGAACCGAAACGATGCGATTTCATAGGCAAGTTTTTAGCCAATGAGGATTAGTCACGTTTCGTTTTAAAATTTAGCATATATATCTAAATTATCAATAGAAATGTACCTACTATCTAGTTTTTTACCAATTTACGATGGAGAGCAGCATACCTAATATTGTTTTGACATAATACCTAGGAATTATCTTGAATAAATTGCTTGCAAATATTTACCAAGAGAAATATTTTTTATTCATTAGTCCACTTTTGATCCTATTTAAAACCTAATTTTAACTGCTTAGATAAGGTACCTAATCTACTAATACTACTACTACTACTACTACTACTACTACTACTGGTACTAGTGACTTAGTTTTAACTTATAAGTACCTAAGTATCTAGTTAGAGAAAGGATAGGTATGATGAAATAAATACTTAGCTAAAAATAATAAATTTAAGATTTATTCAATCACGTATAATCCACATCACATGACTTACAAAGTCGATTAAGGTATCTATTCCGTAATACCTACTATTGCAAACGATCTAGGAACTTACGCGTAAAACGTTAAAAAAATTCTAACGGAAAAGTTTTTTCAGGAAACCTACTATTGACATAAGCCGTCGCGTTTGCAAAAGCCTTACTCTTATCATGAAAAATAATTTAAATAACATGATGTCGGCACTTCATCATCATCTTCATCAACCGAAAGACGTCCACTGCTGGACATAGGTCTCTTGCAAGGATTTCCACACGCCGCGGTCGGCACTTAGTTCACCGTTTTCTTGAAGACCTAACAAAGGATGCGAAATTCACTAACGTAGGCCGACTTGCACAATACAGCCTAGAGTAGGTAGGTAAGTACTTAGTTAAATTTAGTGATGCTGTCACTTTTTGGGCTTTCGGGGTTGACATGAAAAGGGAATGCTTAACTTTAACATTAGGCTTAAGGGCAAAACACACAGAAAGCGGGTGCGGGTTGGGTCGAGTTCGCGGCGGGTTGAATTCCTTGTATTTATATGGACGACATCACACAGAACGCGTGGCGGGTGACGCTGTGTGTTTTGCGCTTAAATTCTTTAACGGTATTGTAACAGAATAGATTGGTCAGTAGTTTCAGCTACTTATCAAAATTGTGTACGATATCAACTATTGTGTCTGTTATAGCATAATTTCGCAACGGTTTTGACGAGGCGCTAATGACGTAGTTGTTGTGTGGTTGTTGTAAACAAAATACCCGATTCAGTGTTTGTTTGTGACACAAATTCATTCAAATGGGAATTTTTCTTACCGTTGCTTGGTCAGATTGATATGACATTTGGTAATTCATCAGGATTTCATATAAAAAATAAAAATTACAATCACAATAAAAATTGATCTAAAATTTTATTACCTAGGTACTCTTTTTCTTTAAATTATTTCCTTTTGTAAATAATGAATTTCTCTACAATATCGCGACGAACCTTCTTGCCTTTTTTTTTACAACTCTGCTAAAATACATAGTTTACCTTTCACAACCATAAAATTACTAGTATTTTATGATAAACAATAGGCAAATTAACATACCATAAATCATACTAATATTATAAATGCGAAAGTGTGTTTGTTTGTTGGTTTGTCCTTCAATTACGCCGTAACGGAACAACGGATCGACGTGATTTTATACATGTATATAATTGTATATAGTTGAGGACCTGGAGGGGGTGACATGCGCTACTTTTTATCCCGGAAAATTAAGTAGTTCCCGTGGGAATAAAAAAACTTATCCCACGCAGACGAAGTCGTGGGCATCAGCTAGTGGGTAATATTTATATAATAAGGTATGGGTTATTAGGTAAGACATACCCTAATGGGTATGACTTACCTAATCATAATTGTTTATACAAGCTTTTACATTATTATTTTAAATCAGTAACTTTTTATTCATCTTACAAAACCGTACCTACTACATAGATAATATAGGTACCCAATATTTACTATATATTACATTAATTGTACTTAATAAAAAAATAAAGAATATTTCGGTAGACAAAAAAATATAAAGCAATGGCGGTTGCGGCGCGTCAACTCACACGTCAACCTGCGCGTGCGCTTCCTATGATCTCCGTTCACTCGAGCGAAATTCGAATATAATACGGAATACCTAATTAATTTTAATTAATGGATAGTAAACCGGTGCATACTGATTTGCTTTTGTTACACGTTATTACAAGTTAGTTCTTGACTCCGATCTCACTTGGTGGTAAGTGATAATGCAGATAGATGGTAGCGGGCTAACCTGATATGGCTTCTATATTAAACCTAAGTATACCCGTACACGGCATCGTAGCGCTAAATTGCTTGGCGGCACGTCTAGGCCGGTAGCGTGGTAACAGCTAGGCACATAGTTGATAGGTAGGTATTGTACTGACGTAAATAAAGCATTTCAAATCTAACGGAGCGTAGGTAAATGGTAACCAAGATAACGTATAAAATAGATATAGTTAACCTAATAATATATTGGACAATTATTCATCCAATTATAACTATAACTAAGTACTTATGTATATTCGTATATAAACAATACTATGGCGCATCGCCAGCAAACATAATATGGATACAAAAGTCATCAACTATCTATCTAAGTATTATCTCATTAGTCATTACATCTAGTGAGGTCTTTCATCGCGTTTGAGGTACATTACAGCAGCATCTTCACAAATTCTGAAACAAAATTTTTAATTATTTTAATTAAATTTTAATTATTTATCCTACTTTGCATCTAGTATTAAATATAAGATGCAATCTAGGAAAGTTTACCTGCTTATATAGGTAATTGGGATAATTAAAAGTTCAACTGATTAGCTCTATTTATTTATGTAATCAAAATTCAAAACGCCCGCGCCAGTAAGACGTTCCTAACTCATATGAGTCAAATAGATAAAAAAATAACCACCTGCACTACTGTGGTTTACAAAATAGGGTTTCTACCCTACTATGTAAAACCGGGATAAATTAGGTTGAAATTTCAATCATATATTCAATGTACTCTGTGGTTTCAATTATTTCAGAATTTAGTCCTTAGTTGTGTCTGTGCGGGCCAATATACCGAAAGTGTTGGCCAACCAGAGGTGATTGCAATGTTTAAGCTGTAGCAATCAATTTAACGTAAAGAAGCCCAAGGTTATTTTCTTCTTTCAAGTCCATTTTACCTATCAACATCACTAGCCTGTGGTAAGTCAGTCTTACCTTCATAGTCAATCCGGCCGTCGCGGTCGATGTCGCCGAGGGCCAGCACCTGGTTGAGTTGCGCGTCCGTCACCGGCTCGCCTATCATCTCGAGCGCCGTGCGGAGCTCGTCTCGCGTTATGTAGCCGTTGTCGTCACGGTCGAAAACTCTGCGCAAATACACAAACAGTAAGCTGCCCATTGACGGCAAGTCATTTGATTTAAGTATTATTTATTTATTTATTGGGGACGACTAACAATTACACATTAAGTATTAAATCTAATCTGAACAAAAATATAATATTGACAATTAATGTGTTATCCACCACACCCACCCCATTAACCGTTAACGGTTAACCGTTTAAAATTTAATCAAATCAAATCAAATCAAATATTTTTTTATTCAAATAAACTTTTACAAGTACTTTTGAATCGTCAAGTGAATCTACCACTGGTTCGGAATGTCATTCCTACCGAGAAGAACCAGCAAGAAACTCGGTGGTTGCTCTTTTTAAATAATTCATTTACAATTACTATATCAATGTGTACCTACATAAGTAACCGCTGTCCCCAGCATTGCTGGAGCGATCAAATCCATGCTCCTCTATCATTTACATAATCTTCAACAGTATAATAAGCTTTTTTCAGGAGCATACTTTTAATGGATTTCTTAAATTTGTTTATTCAATTCATGTCAAAGATAATAACGAAGTCGACACAAAAGTCGCTATATAAAGCCAAGTTTGGACGTAAGTGAAATCTGTAAATCAAATGACGCGATGCCAGCTCACGATAATTCCGTGCTCAGCATAATCCACAGCCATAAATTATTTGGCGTCATGACATATGACATAATAAACAAGTGTGCGTCCAAACTGGATACAGACTCCTTTCCAAGAGCGCGCCACTACGCTAAGCTTTCCACTTTCATCATTCACCCACTTCCCGCCACCTTCTGAAAGTCGAAATTCCAGCGATATTAAGGGTCGTCCCACGTGTTCGCGTCTTCGCCGCGTTAACCGTAAGAGCTGAGGCCTTTACTACACCAGCGACAAACGCGACAACGCGACTCGATACAACAGTATACTTACTTAAAAGCCGCGAGCAAATCTCTCGTGATTTCCTCTTCTGAATCGCCTCCACTCGTAGTAACATCCAATCCTTGCAGTGCCTGAATCTTTGTCACCCACTGCATAAACTCATTCTCATCAATAATTACACTGCCTGCAACAAAATAAGGTAAGGTTTAATGATTTTTTCAAAACACTTGCTCATAATGTGGCACTAATTTCACCGCAATTAATGACACCTATAATCAAACTGTGACTTTTTCATTGCTATTATTCACAAGTGAGTTATAGTTAGTTTTTTTAATTTTTTATTGGTTGAGTTGTTCTTAAAAAAGTTTCGATACAAAAAAGATCGTGTTCAATAGTACAAGTAAATTAATGTATCTATTGCTTGCTCATTTCATGCAACTTCGTATTTAAATAGATAACTTGTACGTGTTTAATAAATAAAACTTTCACTCAAATATAACATTTGTTTTTTCTGTAATAAAGAAAACTTGAAATTGAAAAGAAAATGGGGAATCCATTTTGTACGTGGCTAAAACGCTATCCGCGAAAAGTCAAAAAAAAACCTCATTCTTTTAGTCTATGGCCGATCGCCAGTGTAAGATGCGCGCGCGAAAACTGATTAATTTTTCCCGCCATTGCGAAAAATTTTTCACAACTCGTTTTCACTGTTGAAATTACAGTTATTTATTAATTAAAATGTCTACAAGTATCTACTAATTATGAAGAAAATTAATTTATGTTGTCACTTGTACACCGCCTGATATAAGATGTGAAGCTCTTATCGTTATGGAAAGTTTAATACCTGAAAACTCCAAGGATATAAGGAAAACTATGAGGAAAATATCTAGTACCAAAATTTCATACTTGATGGCAAAACAACAAGAATACGCAGTCTTTTTCAGAAAATGTGTTCATGTTCATAGTAGTTAGAATAGTTGCCTTGAACTATGACATTTTTTTGTGAATTCGAGGTAATTATATTCAGTAGTTCGGACAGACGGACGGATGGACGGACGCGGACGGACGACGGACGGGCAAGAGCAAATTCACCTAAGTAGTCTCAGAATTCACTAGGTTAATTTCGATAAAATATTATACATAAGCCTAATTAGGTTTTCTGTTTAGATACGGAAATAGAGTAAGCATCTATGTATTTTATTTGACTCTTTGACGTGTGCCTAAGACCAAATTTCACCACTCGTTATTTTCGCTGAATTCGGAGACCTATTAATTTTATGAAATTGTATGAAGTTCTCGCAAAAAAAAACTGTAAGCAGGCGTTACTTTGCGGAAGTCCATCATAATGAAGGAACCAGAAGTTTAATTCGCTATAATCCGCGACAACAGGAAAATCTATGCGGTTTTTTTTTCACCACATCACAGAAATCCCCCAAAAACTACCCTCAACGTACGTTTCACTCCTATACCGGAGCATCTTCAGGAGATGTTGCCTCCACAATGGTATAGATTTTCCTGTTGTCGCGGATTATAGCGAATTAAACTTCTGGTTCCTTCATTATAACACAAGTTTCTCTTGTTTTTTAAAAAGAGCAACTGCTGAGTTTCTTGCCGGCTCTTCTCAGTAGAATTTTACATTCCGAACCGGTGAAAGAGTCAATACTCAAAACATGACGTAAAATAAGAGACCGAGAGAGAGAGACATGTCCTACATGAAATAAATGAATTGAGTGAGTGAGAGTTTTTTCAAACCGCGAAATACTCTTTAAGGGTATTTCATACTCAAAAAGGGTACCTACCTATTTCGCGGGTTGAAAAAAAAAACTTATTGAATCTTAAGTAAGTACGCCAAAGTACACGTACCTACTTACTCGTGTGTCTATCACCCGCATCAGGCGAGTCATATTAATCTTCGACCCTCTAATGCGGCAGTCAATAAAAGGGGGGTCGTTAAATGTTAATTAAACGCGATAAAAGGGAACTCATTACAGTCGTGAGTTGGCACTTGGCAGGTCTGTCGAGTGCTTTTAGTTACCTACGTTTGCAGTTAATCATTAACTATCCATGGTACAGCGTTTGTTATGATTTATGAGTTAGCATAGATATGACCTAGGTCACTAGTGCTTTTTGATATTTGATTAATTTTTTGCGCAAAGTATCAACCTGGCTGTCCAACGCGGAAATGCAGCCAGCATTCCACGTGTGCATGATTTATATAATAATTAAGTTAGGCTAGCTAGCTTTAGTACCTATTGTTTTCAATATAAATGATCATAATAAAAATATCTACAATAATTACCAGTTCGCGTGCATCAAATTATTCTAATTCGATGATTTTTTAAATCCCGAGGAAACTCAAATTTTCCAGGCTTCAAAGACACGTTTTTGTATATCTTTCGTTTAGGTATGTATACCTAACTAAATATATTAGTAGTAGGTAAATCTAATTTTAAACCGGCTTAGGTAGCTTTAGCAGGCACTCTAAGCAATTAGATATTATCGTGGATTAGCATATTGCGATGGTAGATATAGAGTCAGGTGGAGGTTACTATGGTGGTTACGTTGGGTGCTGAACTGCTGACCACATAGGGGTGCCAGCTCAGATACCATACAAATAGAATAGCATACTTAGAATAGGAAAAAAATCGAATAAATATTATTGGTCTGCATAACCCGTCTCCCTTCCACTCCACTTTTATGGACAGGCATCCTACCTAATTTTAGTACCTATTAGCTTAATTTTATTAGATAATTTTGATAAGCAGCGTAATATTTTGATAAGCAAAGCGACACACTAGAAAATTTGAGACCGAAATTTAATTCTAAGACAAATTTATAAATTCATACGTTAGGTAAGTACAAAGTGTACAAAGTGTTCAGAGTGAGTGAAAGAGTTTACCTAGGGACTTTCCTAATACCTAGGTGAACCTACCTACAGTGTGAAGAATTTGCAATTGCAGTGGAGAGAAGTTCCAGGTATCGTCGATATATTGCTGTTGAAAAAATCGTTACACGATTAAGCTCTGGCCTCTGGCTCAGCTGCAAATAACGCAATGGTATCGTTCACTATGACTCTACGATCTACCTACTGTTTAAAGCTCGTTTTATCAAGATGATAGCATTATCTACCTACCTAATAATAAAATACCTAGGTACTTACTTAAGCACTAGATAGATACATAAATTATAAATTGCCACACATAACATAGAACTAAATCATAAACAAAAACAGAAAACGCGAGCGCAAGGTTCCTAGGACGAATCCTAAAAAATCTGGACCAATGTTACCAGATAGTTACAGTTTATTCTTGTCCAGCACAGGTGCTTTATCTACGTCACAGTTTTTACAAGACAATGTAACGACTTTTTCATGTTTCTCTCATAAATCATTTGTATTCATACAATAAAGTTTGAAAAATTGTTTGAGCTTCCAAAATTCTTTTTCTCGGAATAATTTACCACTAATATAACATTGCGTCATTTATGGTTTAAAATCTACATGCGACTCGCTCGATGTCTCCGTCGCGCGTCCGTCCACCTAGTGGACCTGATGGTATACCTGGACTGCCGATCAACCAACGCCCATCGGTAGGTACTCCAAACCACAGATCACGGAAAGTGATCTGTGCTCCAAACTATATGCCCCGCCCTCCGAATACTAGTTTTACCGTAGATCACTGATTTCTAAAATATCTTTTATTTGAATCTAATGGTTATTACTATTACCAATTTCTTCCACCAAACCCCGCTAAAGTTTGCACAGGCCAATAATATAGAGGTTCAATAAAAGGGGCCCCAGCCAGCTGCCTTGCATAGCAACAATGGTGCCAAAATACAATGCAAGCAATTTTGATTCTCTACAATGCCCATGTGACGGTGTTAACTATATTCAGCTTCGGAACTTGTCGAGCTATATCGGTATGGTTCTCCTACGAATCTCTTAATTTCCGATTTGATCATATATTGGTACTCCCAACATAGCCCTATCCATCGCGCGCTAAGTGACCCTCTCCAATACCCTTGCTAAAATCCCGTCGACCCAAGAACCTGCTCAAAGATTCTTGAGTCGACCCGATACTCCGTTGCGACGTGATTGAAGGACAAAACAACAAACAAAAACTCTATCGCATTTGAACAATGAACTACAAATCAAGGTAAGTTGAACTTAAGGATTGATTTAGTAAGGACAGGACAGGAAAGGATTTTTATACCTACTAGATTTTAGTGCTTGAATGATAAGTTCCCACTTATTGAATCTGATCATTACTTACCTTAAGTACCTACGTCATAGAACAATAATGGCATTAGTGTACCTAATGTTCAAAAGCAACGTTGGGGAAAGGGGGTGTTAGGAGCGAGGCCACCGGAAGCCGTCGGCTCGCACCTGCACGCCATTACAATAACGCCTCGAATACATTTTCTCCGTTTAATCAGCGTTGCTTTTAAAAATAGCTCGCATGATAAATCTGTCTTTTCGTCATTCTTCGTGCCAACAATAATAAGTATTCAACGAAAATGTTCCTAATTTTAGCAGACATCAACATAGTAGGGCGCCACCGTTCAATTGAAGTTTGGAGTTTAAATGGAGCAACGCATAAGGAATTTTTGGCGATGATTTAAGTAGTTAATAGGTAAGTTTCCTACCTTCTTCAAAAACTTGGGTTATTACCAAATAGCAATAAGGGATTAAATATTATTAAAAGTCTAAATTCAGGTCAAAACGAGTTCACCTGGCTTACACCGTTTAAAACCGTACATAGTAATGTATCTATTCACGTATTTATTTCTAAGAATATTAGCTATGCTCTTTTCCTTGCTACTTGTTCAGTTAAAAACATTAGATGTACAGTTACGACTAAGGTAACGAATAAATAATAGCACATGGTAGGTAATACTTAGGTAGGTATACACTTAGCTTATGTTCTTACAACATTATGGGCAAACGGTAATTTTTCTTAATAACTTTCAACTACAATACCTACCTAATAACTGTCTTATTCGGAGAATCTTTAAAATGGCCTAATTTTACTGAACGTGAATAAAAATCTACCTACCTACGTTGCACCGTGTTCGTTTTTGGCAAAAATTCAAATCAAATTGCTAAGTGGGCGATGCTCTAAAAGTACACTTGCAAGGACATACACGTATTTATTATAAGCTCATGACATTTTGGCTTGTGATTTATTGGCGTTAAATTATATCTACCTATTAAGTATGTTTTTTTCGAGTTGATAAAACTCATTTACGAGTTGTTAATTGCAAAGTAATTTGTTAAGTATAATACGTACCTACTTATAATGTGATATAACTATATTACGAAAATGAAAGGTGTGAAGTTGATAATTATGTTAGTAAAACTAGCAATTCATTTGTTGGAAATAATGTCCGCTTATATAAAGCTCCCAGAAGACATGTTGAAGATGTCTCTTAATAAGTTCAAAGTTAATGTAAAACGTATATAAAACTCATTGAAAAGTCTTATTACCGTGTAAAGGATAACTTAAACGACAGGGAAGCCTGGCAATAATTTTCTCTTATGGCTCTGATAGTTCCTTAGTTTAAGATGATAATGTGAAATGGTCATAATTAAGAAAAAGGCTAAGCTCTAACAGGGCGCGCTTGGTCGTAGATCCCGTAACTGATTATTATCATGTTTTCATGTTATTGGACGTCAATACCTAATTTGAATAAATACATATTGATTGATTGAATAGTGAATACATCTGTTATAAACTTTATGTCAAGTTTATGATACCACTATTTTATCGGTCTCTACGCGACAACATACAGCTGCCCGTGTAGGGTGGTCAAGTAGGTACCTACTTAGGTTGGTACTAATATCCAGCCAAACAAAGCCTGGAGACAATTTAGAAAATCGATTCACCACTGCTCTGAAATCGTGAATTAAAACGATAAAGAATATTTAGGCACTTACCAGTTTTACTGGCGTCTTTGATAAGGTCTGCTATAAGGTCATCGCTGACCTCAATGCCAAGGTTTCGCAACATGAACTGCAACTCCGCCGGAGTTATGTGTCCGTCGCTATCCCTGTCCAGCAGACCGAATGCTGTCCGGAGATCTACAAGTAAGGAAAAAGGATAATTATTATGAATACATACCTATTTCAAAACAAACTTAACTATATTATTTTTTATTCGATGTCATGTTAGCTGATAGCTCACCTTGTGAGTCATGTTAACAGCGGCCAAAGGGTCAACCGAGAAGGGGTAAGTATGTAAGTACTTAGTACATTGTACAGCTAGTTTAATTAAATTATTGAACCCATATTCCTAATCAGATTCTGAGCGATATCGTGTCGGAACTCTTAATACTAATAGAATATTCCATTAGGATTCCAGCACTTAACTTTTTTTAAGTTGTCACACCACTAGTCTAAGTACAAGTTAGGGCCCAGAACGCTAAATCGCTTGGCGGAACTTCTTGGCCGATAGGTTGAAGGATGCTTTAGCAGGATAATTATTTAAAAATGGTTTCCTTCAATTAAAAATACTTTACTAATATTTTTTCCGAACCTATGGTAGAGTCAAAACAAGACGTTTCCTAACCAGACACCTTTAGGTCCTACATTAAACTAGCTGATGCCCGCGACTTCGTCCGCGTAGTTTGTTTTTTTTATTCCCGCGGGAACTCCTTAATTTTCCGGGATAAAAAGTAGCCTATGTCACTCTCCAGGTCCTCAACTATACCCGTGCCAAAAATCACGTCGATCCGTTGAGGCGTGATTGAAGGACAAACCAACAAACAAACACACTTTCGCATTTATAATATTAGTATGAAGTATGATACTCTATTTCTTTACAAATAAACTAGCTAATTCCCGCGACTTAGTCCGCGTGGTTGAGGTTTTTCGGTTCCCGCGGGAACTCTTTAATTTTCCGGGATAAAAAGTAGCCTATGTGTTATTCCAGACTATAGTCTATCTCTGTGCCAAATTTCATACAGATCCGTTCAGCCGTTGGGGCGTGATTGAGTAACAAACATCCATCCATACATCCAAACATTCGCATTTATAATATTAGTATAAAAGTATAGATAAGAATACTCCTTTAATATTTTTTAATATTAAATTTTAATAAAATATTGTTAAAATTGAATATTATAAAAATCCATTTAGATAATGGGCACCTACAACTAGGTAGATATGCTACGCTACAGATACCGTGCTGCAGTAATAACCTCTAAGTAGCTAGCTAAGTACTTAGTGGAAAATTATGGAGATCCCTGGGAATAATAAAATTTAATTCACACGTACGAAGGCGCTGACATCTAGACAATATATAAATACTATCGATTTAAAAAAACTTACTGTCAATTTAAGTAAATAATTAAGTTTCCGATAGGTACTCACAGAATTCATTATTCTTTGGACAAGCCATTTTGTTAAAAAATTCAACACAAAACTTGTCTAAAATGTTAAGTATGTGTTATATATTACCTAAGCATTTTATTAATAATCGCAAGTATTTCTTACATGGTAATTAGGAATTAATTAACTAAAAGATGAATTAATTGTCACAAGGTGTTTACGAAAATGAGCAGACTCTCATCAGTTGGCCTTATATCGTCGTTAACAATATTGACCAAAGATTAGGGAGACGTTACGTATATCATGTCTTTCTTATCTTTCATCTTTCAGTCTTAAGAGTTAAGACCTACTTACATACCTGCTAGCCTTCATGCGATAAAATATTAAGGGAAATTGTAAGTCAAGCCGTAGAATTTTTTCTGGCCGCGGTACCTAATTTCCGATTTTACAAAGGGAAAATGAGAAAGCTTCTAATAAACTTATTCGTCTTTTTTACAACCTGGTAACTAAATATTACAAAGAAAGCATCAAGTAGGTAATGAACAACATTTTTTGGATAATATTTTTCTTGTACTACCTATATTTAATTTTTTAGTTTTTCCTATAGTAGGCATGATGACAGTAACCAAGAATCAATGAAATTATGAATTTATCTAATTAAATTGGATTCATGGATTATAAAAAACGTATTTATTTTTCTATTTCGAGTGAGATTGCTATTTATTTTGATAAAATAAAATTATAAAAAATACAGCAATCCGCCATATTGGTTAAAACACCAAGAAGCGATCACAATGGTTTGTTTTCGAGCTTTGACAATCACACTATTGCTTACCGCACAGAGTACATTGGTAAAAAAAATAGTGACGTCACAAATGACGCCATGACACCGGGAAGCGTTTTGGCGTGAATTTTAAAATTTAAATTTCAAATGCCAATATTATCTACCAAACCTTATTTTTCTGCTGAAATAAGATATTTTTTCGAAATAGTAGATACTTCCGAACATAATCTGACCATTTTTCAAAATCAGTCATCATGCCTATTGTGCTGCGAGACCTTGCTTCTTGCCAAGTTTCATGATTCTGATTGATGACTGATGATTTCAGGAACTACCCTATAGGTTTTGATTTATTGGCGAGTGTCAATATATATGCGTCATAAACGGCCGTATCTTTTGACTGCGTTATATCTTAGAAGCTTGATTTTTTTTCAGCTCCAAGGGGCCTATTTCCTGAAGGGCCTACAGCCTATTTTTATCTATTATAATTGTCTACCGGCCTAATTTATTATTTATCTCAGTACCCTAGGTATCTAGTTACTGACATGGACATAAAATTCAGCCACACATGATTATGATGATTGTGTCATAAAAATAACTCTCTCTTACTCATTTCAGCCCATTGTCGGGTCACTACTAGCACTCTCTTCTCATCATGAGAAGTGTTTCTTTACGATGTTTTCTTTCACCCGTTCAAGTGATATTTAATTTCTTAAAACGCGCATTTAACTCTTATCCTATCTGGGGAAGAACCCTCGAACACCCAACTTGGAAGTTGGGCGTCTAAATTAATAGACTGTCACCGCTTACCTACGAGTAACGCTAATAAAAATTACATGTTGGTTGTAATTTAATGTGGCATTTCGTACCTTTTTTTTTAATCCACTACAAGTTAGCCCTTGACTGCGATATCACCTGATGGTAAGTGATGATGCAGTCTAAGATGCTAGCGGGCTATAACTTGTTAGGGGCATGGCAGTTAATTAAACACATACCCCTACCCATGCCTGTAGGGTGGTAACTAGCCACGGCCGAAGCTTCCCACCAAGCTAGGCCAGGGAAAATTCAGAAATTATAAATTCCCAAATTGACCCTGCCGGGGATCGAACCCCGGACCTCAGCACGTTAAGACAACAGCGCTGCACCACTGCACACTGCGCCACGGAGGTCGTCAAACCTCCTACACCTACCTACCTACCTATTTTAATGAGTGTAGGTGTACCTACACTCAGTAAAATAATTCGGTTTGTCAAATATTCCATCGTGAAGTTGTAATGACTTTAAATGCTCTAGCTAGAGATTCTACACCGAAATTTATCGCAGTTCCCGAAATATCTACACATAACTTCTTGTATAATATTATTAAGTCAGCACCGTGAGATGATCTCGGGAACCGTTTTTTTTCGACTCGATGCTTCAATTCAATTATATTGTATGAATTCACTATTGTTCAGCTACAGATTAGTTGAATTTGAAGCATTCTCGGCTTGGCCCTAAAATCTAAATGGTCAAATCGATCAATCGAAACTGTTAATAATTTGAATTAAAACACCCTACAAAGTATTATAATTGATATTCCAATGTGCTACAACTTTTTTTCATTGTTACCTGCTATAAAAAGCCGGTTAAGTGCGAGTCAGACTCACGTACAAATGGTTCGGCTTAATAACAAGAAAGATGTCATAAGAACACATAATCAGCTGTGAAATAACTGACTTACATATATTATGGCGCTAAACTTGTAGCGCCTCACAAAAAATTAGACACCCTATGAGTGCGGAACCCTAATTATTGATTTTCTGTTTTTTTCCTATACTTGTGCTGTGAGACCTTGCTTCTTGCCAAATTACATGATTCCTAGGTCAATGGGAAATACCCTTACAGGTTTTGATTTATTGACGAGTGTCAAAATATACAAAATTCGCGGTATTTACGACCGTATCTTTTTTTGCGTTGACTCAGAAGCTTGATTTAGACTACTAGACTGGGCCTATAGACCTAAGTATTTCGTATCAATTTCAACTTGATACCTACACGCATTCTTGAGAAAAAGGTGGTTGACAGACAGACAGACTGACAACGAAGTGATCCTATAAGGTTTCCGTTTCCCTCTTGGAGGTACGGAACCCTAAAAATCACGGAAAATAAATAAAAAATGATACAAATACACGAAAAAGAGAAAAATTTATACAATTTTGGGATACAAGTATGAAGTACCTAGACGAACATCTGTATTTTTCTCGATATACATACACTTAACTAGGTATGTACCTATATCTTACAGGCATTATTAAATAACATTATTAGATATACCTATATTTTGTAGCATGTGCTACGGGCACAGCTACGGGTAAGTAGCTAGGTAGGTACTGTGGTAGGTATCCAAGTTAATCATTCTACGTCGTGATATCCCTGTTTGTCATTACTCATATTAATTTATGAGTTCGTAATTCTAAAGCCACTGTACATTAAGCTATAAATTCTAATATGTTTTGCCAAACATTAACCTAACGATGATGTTTTTCATGCCTTTAGTTCGTACTGTCGTGATACAAATAATTTAGTGATGTATTCCGCTCAAACCGATTTTTTTAAAACTTAATCCTGCGCAAACCTAATAATTTAGAATTGCGTACTGTGGTTTCTGATGGTTACTCGTCATTGCTAGGTGCGAAAGAAAAAGAAAATATATACGATCTACGAAGAGCATACCAAACCCTAGTGGTCCTATACATAGAGGACATCAACTTTATAGAATTTATTAACTAAGTAGGTACTTAGGTTAGGTAGGTACTAACATGTTCGACCTCCGTACCTTCCTCCAACTTACGAGTAGGTACCCACATGCATAGCTAGTGCCATGAATCATGATGTAGGTTTGGCGTCGACCTTTAGAATCGATTTATGAAAAGTGATGCCTTAATGGACACCTAAAACCTATTACAGGTCGATGGTGTTGACTTTAGCATCTATATCACTGAAATATCGCAATATTAATATTCTTCCTGAGTAAAAGCTTGACCATTGAATAACTTTTCCAACTTCAGTCCTATTTCTAACTAATAGATCTATCGAGATTTAGGATTTTTTTATTACTTAAGTTATTTTTTAAGTTGGGCAATGTTATCTAACCCTTTTAAAATCAAGGCAATGATTAAGTTTATATTAAGTATACCTAAAGCTAAAATGAATAAAGAACTTACTCTGTAGCATTGCTTCGCTGGGGGAAGGCACGGATGGTCGGTCGTCAACGGGCGACTGTTTTTTCTTATTCTTTTTCTCATCATCTTGCTGCAACAACAGACAACCACTTTGATCAGACATGTACGACACTTTACACCACTTTAACATTAAATACACACATAGAACACTCAAAACAAAGTTTTTATTGCAAAACAATGGAATCAATGTGCATAAATGATATCGATAATGAATATCATTCCAATTTATCAATTTGAGACATTATCAGTCTTTTGTTTGTCTTATCGGCGCGGTATTGAATGATCAATATTTTATATCTTTTCATTTATTTTAGGTTTATTTTATTTATCTCTGTTTAACTTTCTGAAATCTACACCAAAACAGATATGCTTTTTGCTAGTCATTTTCCTATACAAGCAATAATAACCTTTTGTATTTTGATTTTCACTAAGCCCGTACTCGTAGACAAATCAGGAATAAAATACGTTTTCCTGTTATCTTCTAAAATTTGGACGATTCGCTACGTCATTAGGTCGATCTGCTGTTGTTCACACGAAACTGTTTCATTTAACTTTCAAATAGATGGTAAGTTACACCACTGAACAAATAAATAAACACAGAAAAAACCCGGCATCCTGAATTAGTTGAAGTGATAGGTACTTCACGCCAGATCAGCGTTCTGGCATGGTAGGTATACCTACAACCTTTGACACGATACATCGTCTGAAAAATTATCGGCACTTCTCAGACGAAACTGCTAAGCTTGCAGCATCGTCGGAAAGTCGCCTGCCTATCGCTATTTAATTTATAAGAACGTCACTTTTATTTAAAATCAACAACAAACATATCTGCGAGAAAACCTGAGCGTTGGCGATATAAGTGGTTGTTGTTCAATCAAGTCGTAACGTTTTTATTCCACATACGAACCGCTAAGGTTTCGAACGCCCTTCCGGCGTCCGTGTTTCCTGCCACGTATGACTTTCAAGGCAAGAGAGACTAGAGAGTATACATTTTCTAGGTAAAGGTGCTCCTAGACCTCATCATTGCTTATTTTGCTATAGTTGGACACGGAAAGATTGTTTATGCTTGGTTAATTTAAAGTTATCGAAAACTATGTAAAGATTTGAGTAGTCTAGGTAGTTAAGTAGGTAGGTATCAAATTTGAAAATGAAAATTAAAAAATTTATTTCACGTAGGACCACTTGTGTCACTTATCTATATGATAATGTCAAGACTCTGTATCATGTCATATATTTAAAATAAGTAAATTATCATGCTATATTTTGTGAACTTTAGTGATATAACTTAGCCCTAACGCAGACTATGGTCTATTTGGGCTGCAATTTACAAACGCCAGCCTGTGTTTTTAGTCTAGTGCTTTGGTCTGCAAAATTGTGGTGTAATTTCAGTTTTTTTTAAAGGCATTAAATAAAATAAAAAATAAAATGGATTTTCGACTAGTTTTTGTTAGGATGTTCGACTGCGGCAAGTAATGGGTTTTTCTGACAAGAAATTCTCAGTACAAGCCCGGGTTAGGAAGTTGGCGGTGTTTCACCCCATGCCTCGGAGAGCACGTAAAGCCGTCGGTCCCGCGCCTGATCTCTCTCCGGTCGCGTCGGATTTTCCGTCCCATGAAGAGTGCACCTGTGTATGCGCACACACTTGTGCACTATAATATCTCCCGCGCAGATGGGCCGAAGTTTCGGTCGGAGGACATTATTATTATGTCAAGACTCTACCGGTTCTACCACCGGTTCGGAAAGCAAATTTGATAATAATTAAATGTAAGTACAGCTTTATTTATAACAACTTACATAGTTATATTAGATAAGTACTTCAAGTTCAGGTTAACAACGATATTCTAGACTCCGGTTTATGTAATATTAAGTTGGTCTTAAATGAAGATTCTGTTCTTCTCTCTAATGTTACTATTAAATAGATAACTACACTGATCAAGCAGCTGCCGAAAGCTATTTCATTAAATAAATCGTTATTTATAAAAGATCATTGAGTTACAGTAAAAATGAAGTTTTCAAGTTTAATGTCGACAGTGTACAGCGGTTATTTCATCTCGCACTCTGCCAAAAATCCATGAAGGATAATCATCTAGGTACTTCAGACTTAGATTAGGTAAAATAGGTGCAAATAATTCAGTAAATCTAAATCTCTTAGGACGCCAATGAAATTCGCATTGGAATCAAATTGAAATAGCTAATGTCGCGTTTGGCATGATATCAACTCGGGACTTAGCCAGTAGGTATAGACCTACATTGTGCCTACATAATTAAGCGTTATGACAAAATGTCTCTCTATTTCCTATCTTGAATAAATAAACCATGAAACAGCAACAAGAATAAGGTGATTCCATTGGCTAAAATCTTCAAAGACACCAGTATATCGATCTGTTGAGAATCTTCCTCGTACATTAGTCGCTCGTCTTCAATAGTCCAAGGTGTCCTACTTGATCTGAGCTTCTCCCTAATCTCTTCTTTATTATACCTACCACCCACCACCACTACAGCCTATTAACGTCCCACTGCTGGGCACAGGCCTCCACTCTCATAGGAGAGAGGGAATTTAGAGCTTAGACCCACCACGCTGCTCCAATGCGGGTTGGCGGGCTTTAACCACTACTATCATGTTAGTGATAATAACCGGGACCGACGGCTAACGTGCTCTCCGAGGCACCAGGGTGAAACACCGCCAACTTCCAACTCCGGGCTGGCACTGAGAATTTCTTAATTGAAAAACCCAATACCTATCAATTCTTATGCCCGACCGGGAATCGAACCCAGGACCTCGTGATCCGCAGTCGACTATGCTAACCGCTAGACCAACGAGACAGTCGCCTTTATTAAACAATTAGGTATTATTATAATATTATTATTCTCCAATATGCAGGATATTGGAGAAGCTGAGACACGTACCTATTCTACAAAGTCATTGTAAGAAGATGCCTCACTTCAGCAGTCGTTTGGTTACATTCTGTACTTTAAATACTAGGATATTTAAAATATTAGAGCTTGAAAGCTTGCATAATCATAATATAAAGCAATCTCGAAACATATTAAGTTGGGCATATTTGAAGTACAATTTGGGCAAAGAGAAAGGGACAGGGTTTGAAATTGGGCACATAGTTGTGAACATTTTCAACATTAGGTACATGATAGAGTTGTGTCAAGCTCAAGAGGCTGAAACCGCATGTTTTGAAAGAATCCAGACATTATCTACCTACTGCTAATTTCGCTTTTCATTATGTGTTTACAGCGGTATATAAGCGGAATACTAACCGATCAAATTATTACAGCTCGTTGAGTCGT
This sequence comes from Erebia aethiops, assembly GCA_923060345.2. Lineage (NCBI taxonomy): Eukaryota > Metazoa > Arthropoda > Insecta > Lepidoptera > Nymphalidae > Erebia > Erebia aethiops. The sequence goes on along the minus strand of OV281083.1, from coordinate 7,384,577 downwards.
TAGTATCTATTCAGTCTAATAAAATCTGAAACGCGTCGTTTCTGATTATTGAGTTTTTTTTTATTATTTCTGTGCAATAAAATTCTGAAATAATTAAAAAATAATATTTAAATGGACATATTAAGTTATTTTTTAAGATAAAATTGAGACCAATTAAATTAAATATCTCCCTACTCGTCATTTCAAATTAGTGTCTCGTCAGCAAATATTAATTAAGTAATCACATCACACTTTGTTGGTTTATTTTTTTGTTGGGATTTGATTACGTAAACAGAGACAGACAGGTCTAACAATTAAAAGCTTGTACATTACATTAATTAACTTACCTTTCTTCTACTTCTTGAGGTGGTAGCCATGCCCTGCAATAGAAATTACAATACTTTAACAATTTCGGAAAGTAGATAGTTAAAATTAACTAACGCAATTGGGTATTTGACAACTAGTCAATAACAACTTTTTTTCAAACGTCAAAATGCGCGCTTAAAATACAAGTTGTATGAAATACTGAACTGTGACGTCATCAAAATTCGACGCACTTTTTTACTTGTTATGACTTATATTTAAAAATCCTCAATAATCAATTAAAACAAAATTAATTTGAATAGTTGTCAAATACCCGATTGCGTAAAGTATACAAAGCAACTGTGTCATGTTTAGAATGCAAGCATTATCTATATATATAATTATTTTCTTTTCAATAATTTATTGTAAGCAGGTATTTATAGTAAGTAGGTACGTGCGCGAATTGAATGCATTCGTGCTTGAAATAGAGATATTTCAAATGTCATCACTTTAAAAAATACCCAACAATTATTGTTTTCGGGCATTATTTAATAATGGAGAGATAAATCGATATCTGGCGTAATTTAGAATCTTGGTATACAAAATTAAAAATACCTAATAGGTACCTACCAGAAAATTACGTTTGTATTGGGAAGCGAGTAAACAGAGAGAGGTTGTATGGTAGTTGCAAAGAGACCATAATATCTGAGTGAATGGTAATCTACAATCATACCAACTTATTTTGATTTACGTACACTATTAAAACTAAGTGTACTCTCCCCTCCGCGGATAATGACATAACTCTGAGATTTAACTACCTACCTCTTTTAAGAATAGTCAATCTGCATCTGTCATATTATTTTGCAAGCTTTAGAACATCATAATTTCTACAAACTGTCTCAGTTGGCATCACGCCAGTGTATCGGAGAAAATATTTTAAATTTCGCTGGAAGCATTAGGGTAGGTTAACCTAACTAAATCATAGGATTACGGTCGAAACCTTGAAGATATAGAGGTCAGGAGATTAGGTACTTTCGGAGGCAAGGTTTGGAACAATCGAATACTAGTTAAGTATGTACTTACGTAACTATTTATACGACATCATAATTATGTACTTCAAGGCAAATTTAAGAGAAGGTCAAACAAGGGTTAGAGCAGGTTTAGTTAGTTAGAATTAGTAATTTCTATTGATACCTAGGTACCTACCTACCTAAGTATTTTTCAAGCAACTGTTTCAATATTGGTAATGTTTTACATAATAGAGGTGTTTGTTTTACTACAATCGTAGCTTCAGGTTAACTGACCACAATTGACCAGTTAACGGTAAGTAGTTATCGCCAATTACAGGTATTAATTACTCATATTAAGTATCTATCTCTAAGCCTCAATTTTGAACAAATCCCAGAAAGCAATAAAGACATAAACGATTCAAACGTTGCGGAAACTCTTTTACTATTTTTGTAGATTACAAACATGCTAGTTTAGTACTTTGGGAACAAATTTAAAAACTTACAAATAGCTCGACGGACGGAAAACTTACAAATGCGCTCTTAAATACATAACCCCATTGACACTGCAAATTCATGCTCCAAACAAACCCGCGTTTAACCTGGCCAGTGGCCGTGTTCTTGATTTCGGAGCAGGTTTCAATCAGAAATAGCAGGAGCAGTGGCCGCGTTCCCTATCTTTTATTTATAATCGCTAATTCGAACGTCTGATGCGTACCACTGTCCAATCGCTATTTCCCGCTAAACAAACAGTCAGACTAAAATTACTCGTCTCACTCTTTTACAGTATTGTGACAAGCTGAACGTACAAGTTTTGGAAGCGTTCTATGTTCAATAGCATTTTGCGCCTACGCATTCGTAAAGTTTTTCTTACGAATGCGTAGTCATTCTTTGTTCTTACGAACCCATACTGTATGAGTTTACAAAAATAAAAGCCACCATTAATTATTATGAGAAAATGAAGTCTTATTTTTCATAGAAATTGTGGAAGTACGTATATATTTTAAGGGCATAACATGAACGTGACATACTACTCTATTACTCTAAGCCACAGAGTACATTGAATATATGCATGCACATACTTAAATGTTTCCGTTGACAAACAAACAATTCAAAAAAATATTTGACCGAGCGAAGCGAAGGTCTCTGAGTCTACTTGAGTGAATTTGCACTTGTCCGTCCGTCCGTCTGTCAGAGCCTTATAACTTCTGAATTACTGAACGTAATTATGTAATGATGTAAAGCGATGGCCTCCCACCGAATATGGCTTAACAAGTTATAAAAATCTTTATTTCATGGGGGCTCTCATAGAAGCGAATGCGAAGTAAAATATTTTTTATAGCGTTACATAGGGTTGCGGTATATCATTTTAAAGATAATTAGGAATAAAGTCCAAAAATATATATTTTTTAATTTTTCCCCTTAAATTGACGAAATGGGGGGCTTTCAAAGTGGAGATTTTCTAACGTCCAAAGTTGACCTCAGAACTCTAAATTTTCTGAAAGGCTGAGCCTGAAACTTGATCAATTATTTGAATTATATCCTGTACTTGAATAACAAATACTAAAATTAGATAAATATTGTAAGAAAACGAAATTATTTAATTTTTAATAAGCTTCAGCATTTTTAACAGAACTTCACAATGATATCAATAGATGGCGACGCGAGGTCTCAGTTCGGGGCGAACCACTAGTTTCTGTATAAGTATATTATACAGGCCAGTGTGATCGTAAATCACCTGGAAAGAAGACGTTACGTACCTACTATCATTTAAATAGTTATATGGAACTGAAAATATTCCAATAACTCAACCAGGTATAGGGAATCTTATATAATAGTTTGAATAATGGCGGTCGCTGACACTTTCCGAGATTAATAGATAAAAATTTATCGAATAGGTATGTACGTCACAATGAATGGCAATGGCAAAGAAAAAGAGGGCAATGCTAACGTCGTTTACCGATCGATTCAGTCAAACCTCAATATTCTATAGGGCTACCAGCAGTAAAATTACACGTAAATAACCTACGATACAACTTACAAGATTAAATATAGTATAGCAGGTTTACCTAATTATTTTTATCATTAACGGTATCCCATTACTTATTGTTTCTATAACGTAGATATAAAAACAAGAAGTAATAGTACGTAGCTACCTACTACATAAAAATAATTGTGACAGACAACACCTTTACTTAAATGCCAAGTAGGCATTCCACAAAAATATTACTTATACAAAATTAAAAAAAAGCTTTTTCATGAACATATTTTTACCTATAGATAAAAATATGATAATAGCGAAATACCATACATTCACTGACTGACTAATCACGATATCTCGGGAACTTTAAAGCATATCGATTTGGGAAAGTAGGTTATATGGTGTAGACATTAGCTAAGAAACGGTTTTAAGAAAATTCACCCCTAATAATATTATTCATTTTATTTCAAACGTAGACGCGTAGCGCAAGTGCTACGACCTGTGTCTACGAGGGACACATTTTTGATTTATGAAGTGAAAAGTTCTTTTTAGCCGCGTTGACCACTTTTTGGTAGGGGGTGAACTTGTGGATTCGCGTCACCGACACCTCGCTCCGACATGCTCGCGAACAGTGACATGCTCACGAACACCGACATGCTCGCATTGTTACGGGAGACAAAAGGTCATAAATTCGTAATTAAACTTTAATGCCTTAGTTGTAAGGTTTATATTTTTAAAATATTCGTTTTCACTTCTATCGTCAGTTTTTTTCTGTGGCATTACTAGGGTGGAAATAAACAACTATCAGCCCTAGAAAGGAATGGAATCATGGAGGCAACCTTGCACTGTGTAGTTTATATTGGTGTGACCTAATGGCACCGCCGCTTTTGCCACTACACACAATAATTACAACCCGCAATATTTGTTTTGATTTATTTTTAAATCTATACACACAACACCTTAATATGATTGAACAGTACTTGGATTAAACTCCTCGTTCACACAATTACTTGACTTTCAATGTTATCTTATCTTTAGGGTAATTTAAAACCAATTTGATGCTCCAAGGTAAAGGAAATTTTATCTACTTCGCGTTGTTATAGGAACAGATCAGGGACAGGAGGAACAGGTTTGTTGTGGGCTCTTCTCAGACCAGGGTGCGTTTGGAACCCTCGTAGCTTTAACACCAAGTCTTATTCCTTGTAAACATGATGTTCAGAAGGTGTACCGTACCTACTTTGAATAAAGATGCTTGGACTTTTGATCTAAGAATTTAAGTAAGTACATAAAAACTTATTTTAATCGAAACCTGAACTACTGAAAGTACGTATGGTTAACGTTTATTATACGTTTCATTCTGTTGCCCAACATATTCAATTTCAGACCTTGACCACTAGTGTGTCTTATCACTTTCCGAGGCAAATCCATCGATTACAAACTCAGCGATCCTATGAATATGAAGCTGAGTTTCAATCCTTTAACCTCTAATATTACAATGTAGGTAATTTTAAATACATAGAGGTAATAATTTTAAAAAGAGGTCTAACCTAAAAATGAACGCGCCTTCAATGTAAGTACGCTCACGTGCAAAATAGGTGACATGAATAATTCTACGGCCAACTAGGTAGAACATAATATGGCTATACATATACAGTAAGACTCGTTCATTTTTACATTGGTTGATCGCTAGATTTTTTTGTGTCTGGGATCAAAAAAAAATCATAAAAAATTTACACGTAAGGGCACTGAATCCTTTTGGATTCGTGGATGAAGTTTCGTTTGATAAGATGAAGATAAACTCAAAAAATAACAATAGAATAGTTAATACACTCAATCATTGATGTAGATTTTTTGCACTCATATACACTCTATCAACCTAGCCTCAAAACGTCAGAGCTTGTCTTGACTCATGAGATGAAAACAAATCGACTGAATTCGCTCCAATTAGCAGTTAGCACTGCAATTAACTACTTAAATATTTTTTTGCAGCTAACAACCTATTGTCAATTCGTATATAATCTAAATAAAGAATCGGTTGAAAAGATGGGTCGTTACAGCGTAACAGATAGACAGACAGATAAACTTTCGTATGGACTGCATATTAGTATGGATAACTCAAAATTTATTACGTATAATGAAAATAAAATTTATATGTATCACTAGCTGATGCCCGCTACTACGTCCGCGTGGATTGAGGTTTTTTGGTTCCCGCGGGAACTCCTTAGTTTTCCGGGATAAAAAGTAGCCTATGTGTTATTCTTCCATCAATTTCATCCAGATCCGTTCGGGCGTGATTGAGTAACAAATCCATCCATACATCCGTCATCCATTCAAAATTTCGCATTTATAATATTTGATAATTTTGTTTGTAACTCCTTACTATTTATTAAAAGAACGTATCTAAGTATCCTTTTCTAAACTGAATTTTACTTCGCACTTTGATGCCCAGATTATCTCGCGCTTGGCAATTTAATATGGACCATTTTATTCACAGAAATGTATTCACACTCAGACACATTGACATTAATCTAAGCAATACTTAGGTCAAGCACAAACAGGCAATCAACTGGTTTAACGTATGAGTTTAGTCCGATTAGCACTAAGAGATAGGTACCTACTTCGCAAATTGTGGAGGTTTGGTTTTAAATGGACATTAAATATTTTGGACTATAGTCCTATTATTTTGGATATTTATAATATATGTACTTAGGTATATTATGTCTATCCTACCTGTTTATGAAAGTCAATCTTCTTTACTTATTATCTTAAACAACGGCCGTTGATAAATAATTCATAAATTTTGATTTTCTAAAAAAGTCATTTTTAAAAAATCAAAAAAATTGTAGTAAGTAGCACCTACATGGTGAAATTAAATTTAGGTAGGTACTACCGGGAGAAATTTTCGATCCGAAATGTTAAATTGCTATTGGATCTAGAAGTACTAAGAAGACAAAATATTGTAGAGTAGGTAAGTAACTAGGTAAACCTCCGTGACTACCTCCGTGGCGCAGTGTGTAGCGCTGTTGCCTTAACGTGCGGAGGTCCTGGGTTCGATCCCCGGCAGGGTCAATTTGGGAATTTATAATTTCTGAATTTTCCCTGGTCTGGCCTGGTGGGAGGCTTCGGCCGTGGCTAGTTAGTGCCGCCAAGCGATTTAGCGTTCCGGTACGATGCCGTGTAGAAACCGAAGGGGTATGGGTTTAATATAATTGCCATGCCCCTAACAGGTTAGCCCGCTACCATCTTAGACTGCATCATCACTTACCATCAGGTGAGATCGCAGTCAAGGGCTAGCTTGTAGTGGATAAAAAAAAACCTTTGTTAGATAGGTAGGTACAATTGACACAGGGCCTTAGATGCTGAAATAAGATGATGCAATAAAAATAAGAAAGTATACCTGAATACGATTACCCGAGTAATTTTCAATAATTAAATACTTATAGGTACCTACAAGTAATTATGTAGGCGGTAGCTAATATTTAGATATTATTATTATTAGAAAATAGGCAATAGCGTGAGTCTACAATTATTATTTTATGAAGCATGCACGTTGTGATTCGTTTGCGTTTAATGTTTAACAAATTAACAACATGGGTGGCAAACAAGGATTATACAATTTCTCGTTTCTGTCAACGAGGTACTAGTAGATACCTACTTATAATAGGTACATTAATTAAATATTAGATGATGTGAAAATTAATTAATATAAAACGTAGGTAGAACTCTCATTAGAGTAGGATAGGAGGTAGGTAGGATTCTTATATGTGAAAAATTTTCATCGGTCGATAGTTATTATTTTTAGCGCTCAGAATTGGCCCCAATGCCTAATCTGTTTATTATAGGTAGGTAGGTACGCGAGTAGGTTGAATATTATAGTGATGAAGACATATTATTACACGTTTAAGTGCTTTAACAAACAGCAGGCCAAACCATAGACAACACATTTATCTACATTCGTGCCGTGCGTGCCATTCAGCCGGCACGTACTTATAATTATGAAATTTGCTAATTGAAACCACGTGGGCGTTTAATAAAAACAAACCTTTCGAACCTCAAACTTTGTAGATTGTAAGATAAAACACTTTTAGAACACTCACAACATGCAGTTTACGTAGTAGATAGATAAAGTAGGTGTAAGAAAGAAGAAAATAGTAGGTAGTGAAAAACTTATTTTCATTCTGTTCATCACAGGGCCACATAGTTCACAAAACTTGATAAGTAAATTGAATTAATTTTCCTTGGGTATAGCAAATGCGAAATCAAAATAGATAAGTAATTGAATGCAATCCAGGATTTTTATTGTACCTATTGCAGTTGATTAACTGGTTTTCACGAAGACGGCAATGCGCGGCGAACACGGTCGGGAGGATGTCGCGACAGGCGCTGGCCGTGGTGAGCGGCTTGCAGAGTTCGCGCGAGTGGCGGCCGCCGCCGATGTCGCGCCCGTGCTATGAACGTCGCGTCGTTTATTGCGCGGATATTTCGGTATATCACAGCCATCGTACAAATCACGGCCGTGCGACCCGGCACGAATGAGCATTCTAATAATAAACTTGTTTATATTTTTTATTCCCGTGATAACTCTTCTGATAATTCTATGCCACCTCCTGCCTCCAGAATCCTGCTATCGGGGACCTTGCTTCGCGACCTCGCGGAGCACGTGCGTCTCGAAATAGATTACGACGCGACACTTCAATTAGGCAAATTGGCGTCGGCTACAGATTTGACGGGGAATTGAATGGTAGCGTGTGTCGGCGCCAAAAATCCGTTTTTGGCGGTGATACTCAAATAAAACTTTTGGCCAACGAAAATGAGACAAAAACTGCAGGGCGAGCGGTTGGAGCGATGCGGATGGGTACAGTACGTACCGAGAAAGTTTCAGAGATCGCGTTGCAGAAGGCACCGAAGCCGGATTGCGTGGCGGGAGGAGTTTGCGGCGGGGTGCCGCTCGAGCGGTCCATGGCGCGCTGTGCACCGGCGTCGGCGGAGCACTGCCGCGAGCGCGTGCCGCCGCCGCCACCGGAACGAGTTACATAAACGCAGACGGCAGAGCACTCCGCCGCAGCCGCTACCCGCTCCCACCTGTCGGGTGTCACCGCGTGTTGGCATTACATGCATTCCAAAACAATAACACCAAATAATAATTATAGACATACTTAACAACTCAACACCTGTACGACAGTTACTAATTTTATACATTTTATATTTACTACTTACTCGCAACAAATTCTGTATATGTACGAGATTTTTGGCACACGATTCAATTCGGTAGGTACGTACAAACGTAGGTATGTACCTACGTACCAATAATATTAGACAAACCGAAGAACTATAAATAAGATCTTTAAACAAAGTTCACGGTAGAGCAATAAATGCAATGCGTAGGCCATATCTACTAAATTAACTAAGTGGGAATTGGGATTTTGCTTCTATCGTCTCTACATAATTGACCGAAACTGATTGCCTCGCGTATAGGTCTGTACCTTTAGAACTCTTATTTAATTTGAAAATGTATATTATTTTTGTAAAAGAAAAGGAATTTTATAACATGTTTTTTTTAAAAATAATAAGTTAAATGATCATTTTAAACAGTCGCCATAGCTCATAATCGGCCTCGCAACGAAAAGTGCAGCGGTGGATAACCCCCATTAACTAGGGGAACGCTGCACAAAAAATGTACTCTGTGGCTGCACAAGTGGCACAAGATCGTGTTCGGTGGAGACACAGATCAGATCACGGAAACAAGGGAGATGTGCTAAGGGGGCGTGTTGCGTGCGAACTCATCAGGCACAAAATAGGCCTGATGGCCGTTTTTGTCTTTAGTCGCATGTCATTCAAAGATTGGTTCACTTCTCTCGGTTTTTAACAAAATGCCGCGTTGTTCAGTGGTTGTTTGTAAAAATTCAAGCTGCAAAGTGAATTACATGAAAGATGGCATCTCATTTCACACGTAAGTACAAATAAATTGTTGTAATTTTCCATTAAAATCAATAAAACATTATTTAGTGGTATCATAATGTAATAGAGTGACAAGTCTATATCTCATTATGAACAAAAACCATTGCTTGCTTAGTAGAAATCTATCAATGAATCGGCCAGTCTTACGACGCAATGGTTAAGTGTTCTTTACCGATTCTTTCACTAGCACGATAGATCAAATTTCGTAGTTCGGCCGCTGTCGGCGTGCCGTGAACTAGAGATGTGACGATGCAGGTACGAGTACAATGCAGTTGTCGATATTTTAGCGACCAAACGATGATCTGTGATACAATAATTAATAGTACCTTAATTATAACTTAGTAAACAATTATTGCTATTTTAACGTTTAAACTATCGTGAATGAATTTTATTCATTATAACTATATTTTTAGTCATAATTATTACTATTTTTTTTAATGTAAGTACTCGACTTACTTAGCTGACGAAACGTATAAAAAATATACTAGGTGAATTAATATAATGTCAATTTACGTAGATACTCATTACTCATTTATTGATATATTTAATGTCACTCTTTAATATTAATATTTAAGATATCCGAAGGATGCAGAAAGAAAAGAAAAGTGGATAAATGCTACAGGAAGAGGTCCAAGCTGGTTTCCGACGAAAAATAGCACAATATGCTCGTATCACTTTGAGCCAAAGTGCTTTCAACCATTGAAGATGGTTCGTCGGCTCTTCGAATGGTCAATCCCAACATTGAACTTGCGTTTTGTGTTGACTGTAAGTTAATAATACCCACTAGATGATGCCCGTGACTTCGTCCGCCTGGATTAAGTTTGTTTTAATTTCGCGGGAACTCCTTAATTTCCGGGATAAAATAGTCTAGTAATTTCTGAGTGAAGTAGGTACAAATTCTGTACTTACGGGACATGGCTGTTTCGGTAAGTACTTGCACCAGATTGCGAAACGGGAGGAAACAGCCATCTGTCATGAGTGTGGTACTCCAGAGGACACAGCGCACCATACCCTAGTGGAAAATGTTATGGAGCTGAAGGAGGCTGCGGAACGGGAACGAGAGCTGGACCCTAACGCTCCACTGATCCGCAGAAGACGACAGGGGGGAAGAAGGCGACGCTTCGCTCGCCTTTTCCCGCCTTAGTATAGGTGTCTAGGACCCTATGGTCGGTTCAGCGTCGTGATGTCTCAGTAGCCTTGGGACCCTGAGACCTCTCTTTGTAGACGCGGACTGTGCTGCTGGTTTTTTAGTGGGTATTCTGCTTCCATCTGTGAGTCCCACATACCCGCCTTGTGCGGGATGCGTAAATGCATTTTTCCAGCAAAAAAAAAAAGTACAAATTCTGTGTCTAGTTGGGACGTTTGGGTGATATTTTCGTCGCCCAAGGGTGGTTAAAGTATATTTAATAACGAGGAAGTAAGAGCCACTTTACGAGCAAAGGTCTTGTAAAATAATTTTTCGATTAATGTGTACTTAAAATTCACCCAAACAAACAAACAACCAAACAAACTTGAAGAAAAAAGTGTTGTAATGTGCACAAAAAGAACCTCGTCCTTTTTTCGGAAAGTCGGTTAAAAATAATCTAATATGAGATGATTTTTTACATCTTATTTTTGGTACACAAGTAAAATATCACTTTTCATAATCGGTAGTCATTGTCAAAAACCCAAATATTAAGAAATTTAGCATCGATAGATCCATTTTAGTCAACCACTAATTGTATCATATTTGAATTTTGCACAGCACATCGACAACGTTTTACGTTTGTGTGAGTAAGATGCACGGTAATTGAAATTGAACCCTGTTTGGTAAACAATAAAGTGTATATTTGTTCGTGCCTCATGCACTGATCTATCGGTGTGCGTGTGTGTGAGTGAGACTTCTTGTCTATTGTATTTATTTAGTTGCTTGTATTGGTAGCAGGTAGTAGGGATAGGTAGGGATAAACTGGAGACAGCAGGTTTCAATACAATTTGATACATAGGCATATCTCCCTTGGGTGGAGATATCCATGCTGGAGACCTTTGTCCAGCAGTGGGCGTCCGTTGGTTGTGACGAACGTACAAAGGGGCCACTTTAAACATAAACTCGTTCACTCTGGCGAAACAAGTTAGTAAAAGTAAACCAAATTATGAAAATGTTGTAAACTGTAGACAATAAGACCTTACACTCTCGTTTACTCGTTCTTCATTATCTTTTAGGAAGTACTCACTAGGCAAATGTTTGCTTAAGAGAGATTCGTTAAATAATTGCGAAAAATATTGAGGCCTTAGTTGAAGGTAAAGTCAACATTTTTTACAACTACTAGTCCCAAGGTTTAGCTTTTGATTGTACGTCAAGCCAGCCACGTGGGTTTCCGATAGGTATGTCGGACGCCTACCAACTAAAAACCTCACGAAGTTCCATCTCACCGCCAATGACTGAGCACTGCAGGGATCGCCAAATCCTTGTCACTTCGCCAGCGGCTGACCGTCAAAGCAGAGCAACCGCTGAGGTCAGACCGGATATACCCCAAATTACCTATCGTTAGATCCTCAGGTCTTGTTGAAGGCGACCCCGCCTTTCACGGAACCTAGCGCCATTTCAAACAACTGACATCAGCTCAAGTTCTGAAAAACTGTTCTTGCTTGATGTCGGTTTATTAATACGGGCCTAGGTTGATGTATACCACTAGAGTTGGTGCTCAATGTAGAAGTGTCGTAAGTAGCAGTATTCTTGAAAAAAACGGTTGGGATACTGGATACAGTGTAATAATTACTTATCTACAAAATTACTGCAGAACGTACGTAGAAACCACGTACGCTGCTGCCATCGCGTCTGTATTGTGGCTTGATTTCAAATTTCAATTCCTCGTACTATGAACGTGACGTATTCCGAGTGACGTTCAGATGCCGTGCAGCTACCGTGTCGCGCCGTAGGTACGGAGTTTCTGCCGCGTCTTGTGTCTCGCCAACTGCCGACGCTGTAACCTGTGCGATAACTGAAATTCATATTATCCTGTTATGGCATGTTATAATATTTTATTAGTACCAAATGGGCGACTCTTGTTGATTAGTTTTTACTCGAGTTTTAGTCATGTTTTCGTGTTTAAGTAGATATGTTTTGAATCCGCTAAACATTGGTTTGGCAGAAGTTACGAACTATCAATTCAACTAACTAGTTTGGTATAATATGTTCAATGCTACTCGTAAATTCAGGAATTCACCGCGGTTATGGCATGGTTAATGACCGCTGAAGAAAGTGCTCATCCTTTCGACTCATCCTCTACACCTTACATACCGACTCAGTGAAAAATCGACTCGTTTCTATTCTATATAACTAGAAACCCGCATTGGAGCAGCTTGGTGGGTCTATAAGCTCTAATTTTCTCTCTCTCGTGAAAGTGGAGGCTGTTATTGGGCTGTATTGGTGATATAACTTCACTAGCTGATGCCCGCGATTTCTCGTCCGCGCGGAATAGTAGCCTTTGACACTCTCCAGGTAAAAAAATAAATATATATTATATAAATATATATATATATTTATTTATAAACTTCAACTATACCCATGCTAAGACTCACGTCGTCGATCCGTTGCTCCGTTGCGGCGTGATTAAGTACTTTTGTTCTAGTTTCACACGCCTTTAGGTATTTATTATCTTCTCTGAGTCTTCGAGAAATACTGTTTCGTGAAAACCATGTGAAAACAGAAATAATTGACAACATTCAGTCAGAAGTCCTAACTGTTTCAATTATTTCAATCAGAACTAGGTATACCTTGTAAATATAATTGAAATAGAGGTTTTACTTAGTTGAAAATATTTATACTTTTACAAAATGATACCAATGGCTCAGAATACTAACTATTACCAGTCTTAGGTTCCTTTCGCACTGCATCCGACCCGAATCCGAGAATTATCGGTCCGAATTAGCCGTAGTACTATTTCGGTTCAGATCGGATGCAGTGCGGAAAGAGCCTAAGGAGATACCTTATGAATATACTTAGGTACACAGTGCTATGTGTATGTACTACGCAAATTGTACAGGTATGTCTTCTTGCAAGTGCACAAAAAACTGACCATGTTTAACATACGATATTCCTTCTTGTAAAGTACTTTTGTCATAACTAAAAGTATGTTGTTTATCGTTATGTTTACATGTAGGTACCATACATATTATGAGCATCCACTGTCATGCCGCGGTGGCGCTACAGTAAACGCGGAAAGAAAACAATAATTGTATTGAAACAGCTGTAATTTTATCTTTCGTCACGATTTCTTTCATGAACGGCGTAAGTAAATACGTGAAATGAATAAAAGACAAAATATTACAGGCATGTGTTGCATTACAGTAACGATCGTAGGTGATAGGTAATTGTAGCAAAGATAATATTATTATTATGTCTCTAAGTAATAAAATTATTAGTGTAGTGTTTTTAATAGTATTTTTTGGTTTCGTTGAATGCAAGAGAGTTAAAAGAGTAATCGGTGGAGCAGAGGTGCCCTGTGGTATTTCTTTAATTTATATTTATTTTTACATGATTATTTTTGTAATTTTGTCCTAATCATTCTGTGTAAATCTAGCTGTTCTTTATAACTATGATGAAACTTAAATAAGTAGATACCTCATTTCTATAGCGTTTTGTATGAAACCCCAACTTTCCGTAGCAACTTAAATATGAGAATAATTAATACTAAAAGATAATATTTAAGTTAATACAAAAATTCGCTATAAACTAGTTACGTTGTAGGTAACTTGTACGGACGTGTATACTCGACCTACGGCTGAGCTCCAAAATAATGCCATGTTTTGGTCTCTACGACGTAGCTATTCGCTACGCACGTAGCACTCAAAATACAAATAATGACCCACCCGCGCCCTACGATTTCCGGGCTTTGGCCTCTTCGACCTTGCCTTCGAGTTCGAGCCTACTGCATAACTAACCTTTTTTGTACGTTTTCTGAATATACAGTCATATTATCTGGTGTTTTTTTTGCTCCAAGTTGGGTGTCGCTATATTCTATGAAACGATAATTGCTTGGAATAATACACATCCAATACCTACCAATTTAGATTACATGATTATCAATTTTAAATTACAATAATAATTTGTACTTTGGAAGAAAAGGATGCTCGAAGTGTTTCACGCTGAATTTCAAATACTAATTAGTTATATTATTTAATTTAAGGCCTTCAAATTGGAGTTGCATCATTGAGAAATTCAAGTGACGACAATCATCTTTGCGGCACCCTCATCCTGACACCACATGCCGCAATAACCGCAGCGCATTGCGTAGAACACGAACCAGACGAATATTCTGTCTATCTCAATAACTATTGTAGAAGAGATAACGAGATAACGCCAAACACTCAAGTTTTGGAAGTCATTAGACATCCTCTTTACAATCGGTAAGTGCGTATCACTAGGCTGGACACTTACCCATATCACTACATGTACCTACACCCATATTATAAACATACTAGTTGATGCCCGCGACTTCGTCCGCGTGAATTGTGGCTTTGTGATTTCCGCGGGAACTCTCGATTTTTCCGGGATAAAAAGATGCCTATGTTCTTCCCCGGTATACAACCTATCCCTGTACCAAATTTCATCAAAATCGGTTGAACAGATGGGCCGTGAAAGCGTAGCAGACAGACAGACAGATACACGTTCACATTTATAATATTGGTACAAAGTATGGGTTATGACACCGGCGACGTCGGGTCGTCCGCGTGGATTAATGTTTCAAAACTCTCGGGGTAAAAAGAAGTATAGGTATGCCACTCTCCAGGTTGTCAACAGTCAACCCATGCAAAAAATCACGTCAATCCAAGGGACTAACAAGGAGCGGGATTTTGAAAACGAATGAAGAGACTAGGTTATGCCCGTGATGAAGTCGCGCGGCGGCAAAACCGGCCGGTGGCGGCGGAAAAACAGGACCCACAGCGGTCTGTTTGCCTTTGAAAATATTCCTAATCAATAGCGTATCAAAAACAAATCTGTTTGTCGGGGACAATGTCTGAATGAAAACAACCTAATCTTCTTACAGTAATAATATAGTGTACATAGAGTAACAACTACCTTGGTACCTATCTATAGGTAGGTACTAATATTATAAATGCGAAAGTTTGGATGGATGGATGAACGGATGGATGTTTGTTACTCAATCACGCCAGAACGGCTGAACGTATCTAGATAAAATTTAGCACAGAGATAGGTTATAGTCTGGAATAACACATACCTAGGCTAGTTTTTATCCCGGAAAATTAAAGATTTCCCGCGGAACACGGAGAACCGAAAAAACAATCGCGGACGCGGACGTCTTAGCTAAGTATCTAAGTAGCTTTTGCTATACTTAATAGTATTTTCCTTTTGTATATTAAGAGGCCGGTTCGCGCCGCTCGCAACTTCTATTCGAACCGCAAATATAAATTTGCCGGTATATTGCTATCTCTATTTCACTGATGACACATGATCGCGTTCAAGCGAGATAGCAATATGAGCTTACAGAATTTGTTATACATTTAGTCTTGTTCCGTGAATACCAAAAATGATGAATGAAAACTTATCGTGCTTTTTACTTCGTTTTGTTATTCTGTAACTTGACAATATAGGCTATGCTGCTGACCAATTAATACGTAAGATATCGTTGGTTTTAATATGAAACAAATAAGAGGGAAACATGTCCATCTTGTCGTAAAAATATGCAAAACGCAATTCATTTACATTTCATTTTAGGAAAGTATTTTGAAAACATATAAATCCAGGGGACTAGATAAATACAATTTGAATCCAAATAAACTCTCATTTTGGTGGAAATGTTCTCGAATTATTAATTATTTTGGTATTACGTTTGTATGGGCAATTCATTCTCCGCTGGCACCTTAATAATATTTTTCCTTTTATTTATAACTATAGCACAGGCTTAACTAGGTACCTAAACTTTAGGTAGGTATACTTCTATACTAATAGTATAGTTTAAAGAGGTAAAGTTTGTGTGTTTGTGACGTTGTAGGGTAATCTCTGGATCTACTGAACCGATTTTGAAAATTCTGGTACCAATAGGAAGCCACATTTTTTGTGAGTGTCATTTTCGGGTTAATATAACCCGAAAATAGGGAGTTCCCGTGGGAATTTAAAAAACTTATTTCACGCAGACGAAGTCGCGGGCATCAGCTAGTATAAAATATAGGTTTATGGTAGCCACGATTGTGTTGTGAAAAGTTTGAAATTATGAATTTCAGAGTCGCAGGACGCAAAAGAAAAATATTGGTTTGCTAGGTGCATACTTACAACGTTTGAGTTATCATATTTTACATAAACATAATATGTAACAAAGTAGTAGGTAGGAAGTAAAGTATGTCTCCAATTCTCCATAGCCTCTAATAGTCTTACACCACTTTTACTGTTTCAGATTCACACGAGCTCATGACGTTGCCGTGTTGCGGTTGCAACGTCTTGCCGACGACATAGCCTGGCTGAATGACACAGTGTTACCCAAATCCTCGTTCGGTGTATCAGGTAATTGTGAATGAAGCCTCGAACAATCGCCGCTGTTACAGCCAATGGGCTATTATTACAATGTTTTGTGCGTCTGATAAACGCTTCAATTTTCAATCAAATTAAGGTGTTTTACCACGGCCCTAAGCCTCTTACTATTATTCCTATAGTAAAATATTTGATAGTCAAAGATATTACCTAATTAATCTCTATACTTGATTACGGAAGCGGCTTGGCGATGTAGGTCTTGAATTGAATGTTCCCAAATCCCAATTAATTATTAAGAAATCAATTAAGAAAGATCTTTCTAATGATGTAGGTTTTTATGGTCTGTTTTGGTGAGGATTCAGGTGGGAGGAACCTAACTAATTTTTACAAAGTCCGAAAAGGTTGTTCGATACGCTACGTAGCTGCTACGTAAAAACCGGTAACGTGTCTACGAGATTTAACATGAACTATGAAGAAACATGTACCTAGGTGTGCAAAACGGATTAGATACAATCGAATCAGAGACTTCAACCTCGCAGCTTCGAACCGCAGGCTTCAACTATCATTCATCAATGCCTTTCGAAGCAAATTTAATAAAATTTATTCACATGAATGACGTCTACGGTTTTTTTTACAGGAGATTGTACCATTTACGGATACGGCTACACAAATGTAAACACAAAAGAGCTTTCCCAGACACTGCTTGCCGCAAACGTGAAAATTATATCCCTAGATCAGTGCACTAAATCACTGGGACAGTACGTGGCCCCGAAATATGATAGCGGAATGTTATGCGCGTTGGGCGACGGAGTCGACGCTTGTGAGGTACTTGGAAACAATAAATTAATAAGTATCATACTAATATTATAGATGCGATGTTAAAATTATAGATTCATACTAATATTTTTAATATTAAAGATGATATTTATCCTTCAATCATGCCGTAAAGCAAAGCAACAGATCGACATGATTTTTTGCATGGGTGTAGTTGAGGACTTGGAGAGTGACATCTTAGGCTACTTTTTATCCTGGAAAATAAAGGCGTTCCCGTGGGAATTAAATAAACTTATTCCACGCGGACGAAGTAGTAATAAAAAAGTCGCACCATAAGGGTCCATTTTACCATTTTGGTACGGAACCCTAAAAAGGTAGGTATAATGCAGGAAACATATTTTCATCCCATGTAGGTATTCGAAAAGAACGACTTGGTTCGCCTTGTTCTTGTAAATGTTTTATTCTTGTAATGCCGGTTTTTTTCTACTTACCTCACAATCGAGATGTAAAGCAGAGTAGTTAGCTCGGTTGTAAGTATCAATTGCACCCTCGAACTATAGGCGCCTATAAATATCTGCAATTGATGCCTTACAGCCCTTGGCTACTAATCTACTAATTAATCCTCTTTATTTCAAAAAGTGCGCCGCAATTATCTTTACCGCGCACTTTTTGAATTTGGAGGCGCCTTTTATTTTCTCATACAGGTGATGAAAAGTAAAGTGTATTATTCGGGCGCAAAATTTTTTGGCTCGGGCTACGTACTTTGAATCCCTCGCTACGTTCAGGATTCTACTAAAGAATCCCTCGCTACGCTCGGAGTTTTCGACTACTTAGCAATATCTGTAGTAACATCCTGTTAGGTTACAATCCCCGCTACGTTTTTTTTCGTTAGTTGTGGAAATAGCACAAACCCGAACAGGTTAGCCGGTAAGCAAGTGATATTTAATTGCATAAATAACTCCGAAAGGATTGAACGGGATTGAATTCCGGACCTCCCGAATACGAAGTTTTAACCACTAGGCTATCACCTTGATAATAATTATTTTCTACTCGACAGGGTGACTCTGGAGGACCACTTATATGCGCGGGTAAAATCGAGGGTGTAGCTAGTTACGGCGTCAGCTGCGGGGTACCCGGTATGCCTGGAGTGTATACCAGCATTGCGGCTAATTTGCATTGGCTTCAAGGGTTATTGGAAGAACTAAAGTAAACCACAATACATACATTATTAATAGTTAATTTAATTGATTTCTGTTTAAAAACAATTAATTTAAAACCATATTGATAGGTACCTACTGCCTGTGCAACTACAGTCAGCTGCAGTTGAGAGCGTCGTTAACAGTTGACAGTGGAGGCAGATAAATATACCTAATAATAATAGTACTTTTGAGGTAGTGCACAGTAAATTATGATTAAAAACTTCCACTTAATATTTATGAAACATTAAAATAATTAGGAATTAAATTAGTTTAATTAAATTATTTTATTTAATAAAAATACCTACTTACTAATTTTTAAATAAAGTAATTTCATTTTATTCTACTTTTAACTAGAAAAAAGATAAACAAGCTTCTCGATGAAACGAGCGCGCTTTGCATGGCAGGTAAGATGCTGTTACCACGAACTTTCTTTTGAGAGAAAATCCCGACTCGAGAATGTATGAAGCACACGAGTATAATATATCCGGTATGAAGCGCCGGGCAAAGCGCGCTTTGCCCGGCGCTTACGTGTTTCGCTATAGTTCAGTTAGTTAGTTGTTTACATCTTCTACATTATAAGTACTGTTCTACTGAATCTAAGTATTCCAAATTCCAATGCATCTTTAACCCTAATATCTGTGTATTTTTTTAACTTTGCAGTATTAACGTATCTACTTAAATAAATAAAAACGGTTTTGTATATAATAAATTTATTTAATACACCAATTCATTCTAACGATAACATCAAACATAGATTCTATTGCATTGTAACAACACTTAACATGCCTATACATTTGTTCAGACAAAATAATAATACATAATATTTTCACTAACAAAAATTACGGAATGTAAATAATAAAATATACTGGTTGTTGCATTACGCTACGTTCGCATTGCGAATAACATTCACGCGAACTATTTTTCGCAATTCTATAACACTAGAAATCATAAGGAGATGTACACAATAGCGAATAAAATTCGCGCGAAAAAAAAATCGCTGGTTTGATACAAATTAGGTGGAATAATCATGGAATTTGTACGCTAAATATAAATTGCAAGAATAAAATTCGGGCGAATGTTTTTCGTATTGCGAACGTAGCCTTACAAGAATCAATTTTTTTTACGTATTACTGATTTTACTAAGCCATGCTGATTATATTTATAATACCACTCAAAATACAATTATTTATTATTACCCATAGATTTAGGATTGGTCTCCGCTGCGCTCCAAGTGGAGACACATCCTAAATCTATGTTATTACCTAAATAATATATGTAACTTAATCGAAATAATATCACCAACTATTGACTTTATTTGTACCTACTCAGTAGGTATTAGGCACCATTATTTGCCCATAGAAAAGATATAAATAGTAGGAAGGTATGTATGTATTGGTACTATCTAAATTCTAAATGTACAAAAGTGAAATTATTAGAAATGTAAGTACGATTAAAAATTTGATCTTCCTGCTAATAATTATAATAAAATATATCATTCGAGACATGAGAAAAAAATTAATAATATCATATCCGGCTTAGGAACTTTCTCCGTATACTGAAAAGTATGGATATGCTCAATTGTTTTATGAAATTATCAATTCTACAGTCTGTTCACGTATACTTAATCAAAAAAAGTATCTAAATGTGGATTTGATGTAACAAAAACTGTAAAACTATAGAAGTTGTTGACGCGATAATTTCATTACATTTGTGTTTTCTACACGTTGAGTATTCAATTAAACTCATTTCAATTATATTTAGATTGTTATTTAAAATCCTATCTTTATTATGATTAAGTCCAGGGATGTCGTGGAGCTCCGTAACTGTAACCGAAACTATCGGATATATCCGAAATAAAAATGTATCCGTTATCGTAACCGAATCCGATACAAAGGTTTTAAATAATTAGGATCGGATAGGGGGAGAATCTAAATGAGACATGTTTTTTTTTTTTTTATCCACTACAAGCTAGCCCTTGACTACGATCTCACCTGATGGTAAGTGATGATGCAGTCTAAGATGGTAGCGGGCTAACCTGTAAGGGGCATGGCAGTTATATTAAACCCATACCCCTTCGGTTTCTACACGGCATCGTACCGGAACGCTAAATCGCTTGGCGGAACGTCTTTGCCGGTAGGGTGGTAACTAGCCACGACCGAAGCCTCTCACCAGGCCAGACCAGGGAAAATTCAGAAATTATAAATTCCCAAATTGACCCTGCCGGGGATCGAACCCAGGACCTCCGCACGTTAAGGCATCAGCGCTACACACTGCGCCACGGAGGTCGTCAAAATAATAATATAAATAACAATAAAATAATAATATAATAATAATATAATAGATAATAATAGTAAGTAATGTTATAATAGGTTTTTGTTTATGCGCGGCCGAGCCGACCGAAAAATCTAATATTCGTAACCGAAACTATCCAAAACTAACGGATAATCCGAAATAATTGCATATCCGTAACCGTATCTGAAACCGGTATAATATTATTCCTATATCTGTATCCCTATCCAGATCCGAAATTTCATATCCATAACATCCCCGGATTAAACCCACAATCTTCAATGTCGTGATAAACCCTTCGCCATATCTGTCCTTCCGTCTTTCTGTCTGCCTATTCACGGCTTTAGCTCCAAGAAGCCTTTATTACTAGAAAGCTATATAATGTGGCATAGGTTTACATCTCACACCGCCAGTCGTAAAATAAAATTTTATAAACAAAATATATTATTCTACTTGTTTTTCATTCTACTACAATTAGACAAGCCTTGATTGTGGTCTCACTTCGATTGTATGTGATGATAAAGTCCAAGATATAAAGGTAACCTAACATGTCCACACCCTGAATCGGTTCATACATGGCATGGTACCGGAACGCTAAATCGCTTGGCGGTACATCTTGCCATAGTTACCACTAGCGCTCACAACTGCGCCAGGGAGATCGTCAAAGTAGACTAAACGATCTATAAAAAAGTTTACAATGACTTTACATTACGAACATACATAAACGTGTGGAAAGACTTCTCAGAAGTGAACGATTCTAGTCAGGCATACACTGATAAAAATCACGTGAGTTTAGCAATTTATATATGAAATTCTACATGTTAAAAGTTGGATATGAGAGGAAGGCAACAGATGAACACAAATTGAGTCGACAAAAGTAAACCCCCGTATACACAGACGTGAGATCAAACTAGATCTAACTAGTAAGCTCTTTTAAATGAAATTATGACCACGAAAACCATGATTTGGATTCCGCCGAGGGTGTAGATGGACTTTTCGGAGATTTGGGGGTCGCCGGCTGTGATGACTTTGGTGTTGCCGGCTGTGAAGATTTCTTACTATCTTGGCCCTCTTTATTTTCTGATTCTTCTAATGCGCTTTTAACCTGGAAAATAAAATCGATTTATATAAGTCTTTACTATATGATGCCAGCGGTTCCGTTCAGGTGGATTTATGTTTAAAAATCCTGAGATAAATTTTTAATATAACTTTAATTTTGTATTTTTAGATTTAATTACTTTGTTGACATAATTTAATTTAAATGTTTGTAATCTTTAAAGAATTTGATTTTTAAATAAATTTTATTTAATTACTTTGGGGATAAATTACATTGCACTCTACTCATATTACGTTTAGTATCATGTTAAATGTAATAATAGATAATATTAAGTGTTATTAGATTAAGATTTGCAATGCCCTGACAGGGCGTCATGCCAATGTAGACATGAACGCAAATATGAAATTAATATGAAATATTATTTAATTTAAATTCTATAAACTTTTTGCATCAGTAAAGATACTCTATCTCACGTGAAATTCTCCAATACAAACCTTTATATTGGTTTTAGCTTGCATCTCCTGCTCGTAATTTCTAACATCTTCTATTGTCA
Organism: Erebia aethiops; assembly: GCA_923060345.2. Lineage (NCBI taxonomy): Eukaryota > Metazoa > Arthropoda > Insecta > Lepidoptera > Nymphalidae > Erebia > Erebia aethiops. The sequence goes on along the minus strand of OV281083.1, from coordinate 7,362,009 downwards.
TGTTGAACCATTCATCCATCCATGTAAATGCTTGCCGATGGCCGAGAAGCAGGATTTCTCTAATGGCCTGGTACATAAAAATAAATACAATATTAAACATTGCTATATTATGGTATACTAATTTGTAACTTTTTAACCTCCAGTATGCCAGGTCCCTTCAACCGAGTACTTGGTGCAAGTGGCATGCCCAAGATTAATCTATTTATTATTAGTATGATTTCAATTGAGGATGAAAGGGATAGAATTACTTTTGAGCCTGACATTTTAGTTTACTCAATAAAACTAAATTTTTAAGATGTTATGCAAGTTAATTGAAAAGTTTTCAAAACTTTTTATACATACCACCTGAACATAGTCTTCTACTTTAGTCTGCAGTCCCCAAACCTCAAACTTAGCATGAACAACTTTATAGCAGCACATTATAGGCTTCTGAGTGTCCCTCCAGCCCTCAGCAAGAGGCCCACGGCCAGACTTCTCAGATTTAAAGAGTTTGGGGTCCTCAGACTCTTTGTAGTGATGTGGTTTGATTTCATCAAAGGCTATGTCCATAAAATCAACTTCTCTCAATTCTTGTTCTTCTGGTGTGAGGCCCAAACACTTCAAGGAAATAATAAAGAAAAGATTGAACATTGCTGAACAAGTGATACTTTTTTAGTACAATACAAGTATTTACTTCAATTCATTAAAATATTATTACATGGAAATAAAAAAAGGTATTGTTTCCTAGAAAATTATAGTCAGCTACAGATTAGAATGATTCATTAGTTTCCTGTTATACCTACTTAATGGGATTTTCAATATTCAAGAAAAGACGGGAACTCACATTTTCAGTTGTACCATTGTTATCCTCATATCGAGTCTGAATAGATATTGAAAATTTTGGAATGAAGGAACACTGGAAAAAACAAAAGTACATAACAATGGACATTAAGTAAAATAAATTTAACAAAATAGTTATTATAAAAGTGTTTACTCACTGTATACTCTATGAAGTAGTAGAATACCATGAAAAAAAAACATACAGATTAACTAAGTGACAATAGGTATCTATATAGCTTCAATTTATGTCATTATAATTCATAGTTACCAGTAATTGTGTAGGGGTAGTAATTCCATGCTTTTTCAGTAACATAGAAAATCTTTGGTGTTATACTTTGGATCCAATAAGGTAAGTGGCTGGAAATATTTAATTAACTCAGTTATCACTTCAATAAAATCCTTTACATCCGTTTTGAACTGTACAATTTCCATTAATGCATTCATGTTCACGCCATGAGTGTTAAGTAGTATGACTGTATGAGTGAAATGCTGCTTCATTTATTGTTCAAAGACTACTTGGATACTGTCACTCAGACCAGTCGATACTCGTTTATCGAGTTTGAGAGAAATATATATATTTTTTATATATATTTTTGGTATGAAACCACTAGGTGTTTTAAAGTATGCTAGTCATTAATAAAAACAGTAAATGAATACCAGAATTCAGGAATTATAGAAAAGGTTAGGTAAGTCTGAGTTACAATCATGAATTTACCTGGACAAGTGTATTCTTTTCTCAGTAAATTGCCCAACTCCGTTTATTTCATCATTGACTTGCTCATTCGCTATCACTTCGACGCCTTCACCATTACTTGATTGCTCGTAACTGTGACGAGCAATCATATACAACTGCCCGATACGATACTAAAAATATTATCCATAATTTGTATTATTACCATATTACCTGAATTTCAGATAGGATTAGCCTGCAACTATTCAATAATCACAAAAAGTGTATAAGTGCAATGATTCATACCTCTTCGACGGTCATTGGCATGCAAATTCTGTATTCCTTTGTTAGCACCATTGTATAGGTTTTCTATGTTTCAGGAAAACTAAATATTAATAATTACTGATATATCATAAAAATATTTTAAATTTCTACGACTCGGAAGTCCCAATCACAGAGTTAAGAAGCACCGACCAGATAATAAAAGGTCGCAACCACGCAACTGTGGGTCGCAACTCGCAAACATCTTCTTTTTCTGGTCGGTGGCAAACATCTCGCAAACCACCGACCAGAAAAAAAGTGAAAAAACCACCTTATAGTCAGAGACAAGTTAGTCCATAGAATAAATATTATAGAGGAGACAATGTAATAATAATACCACATGTGAGCGACATGAGTATATACACATAAAACAAGGAGTGTCAGAGCGAGAAAATATTCTCTTGTCCTGCTCAGCATATCACTTTCTTTTTGTTTGACCTATCCGACAGTTTAATCAGGCTGCTACAGCCTGATTCTGTAACTCAGTGGCTATCAAAGAGTGAAAGCCACTGACATATATTCTTTATCCATTGAAGGTTTGCTATGAAAACTTAATTTTTATTTCATAGCAAACCTTCAATGAATAAAGAATATATGTTAGTGGCTTTCACTCTTTGATAGCCACTGAGTTACAGAATCAGGCTGCTGTGTCGTTTTTGTTAGTCGCCCATAATCCATATTCATACGAAACCGGAATTGGACAAAGTGGTAACTGTGCTCGTAGCTTACGAAAAAAGTGGTTTAACTTATAGACGATGGTGTATTACTGTGTGTTAGGCTGCAAAAGCCGAACTGAACGTAAATACGAAAACATAACCTAATACGTAAGTTTACAATTTTGACCTTATTTTTACGTGATTGTCATAGATAAAAATAGGTTATATTTGTAAAGACTCACAAGTATGCTACAAAGTATAGTAATAATAAAAATTTACTTGTTTACCTGAAAATATCGCAATAAGACTATCGCTATCGCATACTGTATACGCTGACGCCATGTCTGTATCTCTTTCTCTGTCTATGACTGTGTATAATAATAATTGTCTATATAGCAATGAATAAAGAACTCTAGAGTTCTAGACTCTGAGGATGCTCTGAGGGAGCTCTGTAATGTGTCTGTGGCTCTGAGGCTACTATTTGCTTGTCTCTGCTATCCAGATTCCAGACTCCAGACACACAATGTCCAGACCAGACCTGGACCCACAGAATACATTTACTCCAAGGAGTAAATGTATCCTGGACCAGACATTAAAGGATAATACCGGTGGATAATACTCTTACATAAATAATCAAAGATAATACAAAGGATAATACTAGATTTATTTTTCATTGGATAATACTATCCTTTAAACTTCTACACTATGTGTTACTTGTCTCTGGCTAATAAAAAAGTTCTAAGCTGGTGACGTTCAATCGTAGACAGAGAAAGAGTTATGATGAGATCTTACCTCAAAACTTGGTGGAGTGACCTGAAGGTATACTTCGATGGCCACTACTGGAACTCCTAGACGCTTAGAGCTAGGTGTATCGAATTTGGACTCAATTTGTTAGTTATGATGAGATCTTACCTCAAAACTTGGTAGAGTAACCTGAAGGTATAGTGTATACGTCGATGACCACTACTGGAACTCCTAGACGCGTAGAGCTAGGTGTATCGAATTTGGGCTCGTTTTGCTAGTTATGATGAGATCTTACCTCTAGACTTGGAGAAGTGACTGAAGGTTTACTTTGACGACCACTACTGGAACTCCTAGACGCTTAGAGCTAGGTGTGTCGAATTTGGGCTCTTTGTTAGTTATGATGAGATCTTACCTCAAGATTTGGTGGAGTGACCTAAAGGTATACCTACTTCGACAACCATTTTCGAATTTCAATAAGTCATTTTATTTCGTTACCTTTTTGTTACAAAAGTAGGCGTTTTCCTAGTTGGAAGTTTCAGGTAAAATATAGGTAAAATCTAATCATAACAAACATAAACTGGACACACCTAGCTCTAGTCACCTCAGTGTTCCATTACTCCAGTAGATAACCTCCAAAGATAACTTCTGGTCACTCCACAAAGTTCAGAGTTTTTTTTAATGCAAGATAAGTTTGCACTTGACGACAATCATGCTTATGAAAAGCATGAGGTCTAAGTTTGAGCGCACTTGCTTGAAAAATGCCTGTTTACTCTTGCCTTGACGGAGAAGTAAGATTTCATCATAAGTAACAAAACGTATCAGAACTCGACACAACTACATCGAAGCGTCCATCAGTTCCAGTAGTAGTCGTCGAAGTCTACCTTAGTAAAATATTATTTATTTATTTATTTACGCGTCTAGGAGGTCCAGTTGAAGTCGTCGAAGTGTACCTTCAGGTCACTCCACCAAGTCTTGAGGTAAGATCTCATCATAACTAACAAAACGAGCCCAAATTCGATAAACCTAGCTCTACGCATCTAGGAGTTCCAGTAGTGGTCGTCGAAGTATACCTTCAGGTCACTCCACCAAGTCTTGAGGTAAGATCTCATCGTAACTAACTAAAGGAGCCCAAATTCGATACACGTAGCTCTGCGCGTCTAGGAGTTCCAGTAGTAGTCGTCGAAGTATACCTTCAGGTCACTCTACCAAGTCTTGAGGTAAGATCTTATCATAACTAACAAATCGAGTACAAATTCGATACACCTAGCTCTACGCGTCTAGGAGTTCCAGTAGTAGTCGTCGAAGTATATATTCAGGTCACTCCACTAAGTCTTGAGCTAAGATCTCATTATAACTAATAAAACGAGCCCAAAGTCCGGAAGTGAAAAATAAATAAAACAATAAATAATAATATATCAAAGTATCCATAAGTACAAGTTGATTCAAAGCAGCATATCCGTGCATGTGTGTACGTGGGAATGAAGCATTTGTAGTAGTGCGATTTCATACCTATCCGTTCCGGAAATGCATCCTTAATAAATTTTCAATACAAGCGCTATCTTTTTAAAATGCGAACCCCTATTAATAAAATGCTTAAATTTTACCGCCATCCAAAAGAATTATCCTGCCAAGTAATTATTTCGCATCGTATACATAATATATCATGCATACAGAATATTTCTATAGTTGCAAATCATATTATGATTTAAGTGCAAGTGATTTTATGTTTTTATTCCAAACCGAAACATTATAAATCAAATCAAATCAAATCAAATATTCTTTATTCAAATAAACTTTTACAAGTACTTTTGAATCGTCAAGTGAATCTACCACTGGTTCGGAATGCCATTCCTACCGAGAAGAACCAGCAAGAAACTCGGTGGTTGCTTTTTTTAAATAATTCATTTACAATTACTATATCAATGTGTACATAAGTAACCGCTGTCCCCAGCATTGCTGGAGCGATCAAATCCATGCTCCTCTATCATTTACATAGTCTTCAACAGTATAATAAGCTTTTTTCAGGAGCATACTTTTAATGGATTTCTTAAATTTGTTTATTCAATTCATGTCAAAGACGGGCAGACAGAAAGTAGCCCCATTCCCGCCGGTGGCACCCGTTCACGAGCATGACGCATGATCCAGCCATTGCTTCGCTCGACCATATTTGAGGGAACGTAACAACCCGCACCACACGACACCACCACAGAAATGTTTAAAGAGAGCGTGACATACTCAGTCTACCCGTATCAAAGCATCGAATTGAATACTAATATTCAAACACTAATTTATAATAAGTAACCGCTGTCCCCAGCATTGCTGGAGCGATCAAATCCATATAAGTTAACCAAATTATTTAACTGCAATTTTCTTTTCGATAACTACCTAAGTAGATTAATCGCAAATCGTTTCATTTACTCCCATAAAAAAGTAGTAAAAAGTAAAAGCTTTAAAAATATTTTTACTTATTACTTAAATCAAGTTTTTATTTTATTTCATATTATTTTCCAGCTACACTTTTAATTACTATAATATTAACATAATTATAAGTTTTTTAATACAGTAACAAATAATAACATTAATATAATCAATAAACTACAGTTAGTATTTAGTAGACTAGTTACTAGTTAGTACACATAAATAGAAGCTAAGTCATCGTAATCATAAGTCCTTTTCAAGAATAAATCCACCAATGAAACTCCTCTTATATAATGGAGACCAGAATTAATGGGGAGGGCAGTTAAATTTACAAATGTCTCTTTTCCTGGTTCCAGTGGACCCAACTTTCTATTAGAAATACCACACCAGAGCAGGCTTGAATCTGGAAGCGAACGAAGTTTTAATATTAAATCCAGAGTTCTGTCACTGGCATTGATAATTTGACACTTGAAGTTGAACGGTTCATCGATAGGTACTTTGCTAGGCAAGTTTTCATATGTTACTCTAATATCTCCATAATCAGTGGTCATTCTTTTAAGCTGACTTGTTTGTAATCTGCCTTTCTCTCCCAAGTTAGATCTCCAGACAATATCCAGTTTTCCAATATTCTTTGCTGCAGCAATTAATTTTATATCCTTTGAAATGTTGTCTTTAGGTGTAAGGCAATATAAATACTGGCAACTCTCTTGTGATTGTAGAAGTGTTACATCCCCAAATACTGATAATCCATCGCTATCTTCATTTAAAGACTTTACAGTAAATTGAGGAGAGCTTTCTAATGAAACTTGTTCAAGTATAATTGGTCCTGAAGTAATGTTTTGCACTTGCGCTTCAACAAATACATCATCTGACTCAGCATTATAAAACTTAGTTTTTACATCTAATGGTTTCATAACTTCAAACTTAAAGAATTTGCGAAATGAGGCCAAGGTATTGTAATTGGACATGTAAGTAACTTCACACACTAATATATGAGTGCCTAGATCCTTAACTTCATGGTGTATTACATCACTAAGTGTTTCATCTACGTCAAGCATAAGAGGTGCTGAATTCTGTTGAGTTGTAAGAGGAATCCGGTATGAACTTGTTTGTAAGTCTGCTTTGATGAATACACTCTGGACAGGTTGGTTTGTTTCATTATGAACACAAACATAGCACGAAAATGTCTCGCCTAAGTATATGTTGCCAAAACTTTGAGGCAGTAACAGAAATTGCCCAGCAGCCAGTGTCTCCATTTGCACAACTGATGTGGCATCATCTTTTAAGAAGTTGTTTAAAATATTTCCTGGCAGATCCTTAAAGTCACAAGTGACAATTTTGGGACTAATCAATGCCGGTTTTGTCAGCCTCATTACTTTTAGGGCAACTAGATGGTCCACGACTTCTTTTCCATCCATTTTTTTAGGAAACTTATGAACCTACGTTACTTGTTCAAATTTTCTAAATACCACTCATTTTGGTGCGGAATTGTCTAAATTTTATGCTTGTTTATCAAGTATTAATACTAAGATTTAATTTGAAATTGATTTAATATTTTTGGTACGTACCCTTGGCCTTGTACTCTGCTGTAAGCTGACTTTTTTTAAAAATTTATTTCACGTTTTGGGCTGACGCATAGACATAGACGGAGACACAGAACATAATCCAAATAATCAGAGACAAGTTAACCAGAGAACCAGTTGGAACCATGGAACTAATAAGTACTACGTACAACCGGAATGAGCTCTTGTTAATAAAGTGTGCCGAGTGAGAGATACCATACTGACCCTTGTGTCCCTTTTCCACAAGAGTGACCACACTATTTTTGAATTTTGGGATACTTCAATATACGGGATATAAATATACCTCTATGAAGAAATAAAAATCAGCAAATAATTTTAAAATATTTATATTTATAATGATGTTGTTTTATATGTAGTGCCTATTGCCTCTTAGTAAGTCTCTTACACAAGTAAGCATTTAGGTCGTCGTCAACCGATGGACGCTGGACATAGGTCTCCTGTAGGGTCCTCCACAAGCCACAGTCTTGCGCCGCCTGGATCCAGCGATCCATTTAGGATCGATAATTATCAATAATAAGCATTTAGGTAAAAATAGATAATTATCGGTGATGGTTTAACAAAAAATTTTTTTTTTTAAGTCTGTTAAAAATTCAATAAAACTGGTATTGCTGTAAAGCGAAACATAAATTGACTTCTTGAACCATACATATTTGGCTTTTCGAGCCATACATATTTGACTTTTCGAACATACTGGGTATATAAAATTATCAACATGCTCAAATTTTTCATACAAAAATATTTTTAACTCTTTGTCGCTCCTGAACTCATCTCATCACTATGCCAGTCTCCATGTTTGAAAATGTTTTTAATTTCATTCTGTTGAAGTATGGTGATACAGCACATACGGTGAAGGAAACATCGTAAGGAAACCTGGACTTGACAGTCTGAAATCACCAACCTGCAGTGAGCAAGCGTGGTGATTAATGCTCATGCATTCTCCTAGTGAGAAGAGGCCCTTGCCCAGTAGTGAAACAGTTACGGGCTGGATTTTTATCATTATCTGTAAACGTACCTATTCGAGATAAAAATAAAATTGATCTTGCTTACCACGAGGAATCGTGAAGGAAGATCATTTTCTTTTAAAACGGGCCGTGATAAATTAGGAATATAATCCTCTGGCATGAAATGTTTGCTGCATATTACAGAATTTTTGGGTCACTTTTCTGTTACCACCAGGTATAATGCTTAACCACTTTTCAGGCAATGTATCATTTTTTGGTAATCTGAAATATGAAAAAAATATCTATCCTGTTATAATTCGTGTTTCATAGTTTACGATACTTGTCCCGTATACTTGGTACCTAAATTTATGTCACCCGAAATTTCGTCTATCGTAAGATTCATCAAAATGGCCGTTTGTGTTGCAACCATCATAGTACATAATAATTCCATGGTTGCAACGTTTTTATTTTTATTACTACTACGATTGCCCCCTTCAACATGAAAACAAGTGACTTATTGACGTACTAATTTTCTAAATGCTTGAAATTTTAATCGGAGGATAGGAGGTGACTAATTCGATAGTATAACCATTTTTCAGATTGCTTTTATAAACGTACCAAATTTGAAGTATAATGTTAAATGTGAAATAGCAACACAAAGACCACTGTTAGAAAGGGACACCGCGGTATGTTGTGGATGTCTCACTCGGATTCATTTTTATACTGCGCGCGTAGTGGTCCTTATGTCCGTGATATAAGGATTAAATTTGATTAAAAATAAGTTAAATAAGTTTGTAGTACGCATTCCAGTTGTACGTAGTACTTATTAGTTCCATGGTTGGAACATAATACTCTGGACCAGAGACAAGTAACATATCCTCATGATATCCTCAACATATCTCTGGACAGAGAAGTACCAGGAGAAGTACTCATTACCATGAAGTTGTATGCTTTTTTTTCTGGTCGGTGGTTGTATGTAAATTTGTGCTCATTACTCATGGAACTAATAAGTACTACGCAATGACTAAGGAATATGTATTCACAATGGACATGCCCTAAGCTATGTCAAAACGTGTCCAATTTATCAGCTGATTATGAACATAAAATGGCTGCCATACTAGGGTTAAATGATTATAACAACAAACTTTTGACAGCAAACCTACCACCAAGAGTGAACAGAAAATGGCGAACCGTTCCACATTTCGTTCATTGTGACAGTTGTATAACCAAATGTTTCTAAAATGAGCAGAAACAAAAATATTGCTATCTCTTTTATCACTGGAAATTATTGTATTAGATAAAATGAGACCAAACGATATTTCAATCTCTGTCTCATATTTCCATCATATTTGTATAAACGCTAGTATGTATAGAATGTAAGGGCCTCTCCATGTATATTATCTCTATGGTACTACGTAGTACATATTAGTTCCATGTCATTACTAAACTTCGTCGACTATGTTTTTTTTTATTTACGACGGTTTTATGGCTCTGGATTTCAGGTTTAATGAGCTTATATAGGAAAACACCATAGAGGTAGGAAATTAGTACCTTGAAGTGGGTGGTGGTAACTAGCCACGGCCGAAGCCTCCCACCAGACAAAATATATATAAAGGCCATAGCATAGATATTCATGTATTGTAACAATCACAACACCACAGAGTACTGCGGAATAAAGAACCATGGAAGAAATATGTTGGAAGCCTAGACCATAGACATAGAATTTTTTCGCTACGCTCAATAGACTGACAAAGCGTGGGAGCGAGAGGTATTTAGTTAATAAACACTGCCTCGAGCGAAAAAGAGATAGCGAAACAAAAGGCCAGTATGTCATTGTTTACGCGAGTAAGAGGCGATAGCGTCCCGGCCTATTCCAAGTCGAGGTGAATTTTGTGCATTTAATTAATAGTCTTACGATTAAAACTTAAAATCTTTGTTCTGCCACCATGGTGTCTTGTTCAGTGAATGAATGTGACGTTACAAGACGTAATAACCCGCATAAATACACGTTTCACAGGCAATTACTGAATATTTTTCTGAGTTATTCATAATCATTATTTCGTCATTTGTTGTTTGAAAATGAGGCAAAATAACTATTGAAAGCTTAGATAATAGGTTTCCCTTAAGACTTTTCATCAAATTACATTGCTAAATGAAGAATTTTTGTATATTTTGTGTAAAACTTAAAAACGTTTGGTTACGATAGGGATTGACAAAGTGATGACGTCATAAGTATCGATAGTCGATAATCGTGTCTGCCGGTAGGTTTGACGTGATTGCTCATAAGCTTAGGTGTGTAGAGTACAATATAAAACACAACTTTCCTGTAAAAGAAAAGAACGAAATAAATATTTTCCTTAATTTTTGTTTTATTTGGCGTGTCTTAGATTTCATATGTATATGAAATATATATACAGGGTATACTGTATATACTGGTAATTCAGTACATTACTGTATTTAAGTGCTTATCGGGGAGGTCATTAGCTATGACTTGAGCGCCATGTATGGTTATTATTTATTTTTATTAACTTGTCACTTATACATTATATCAGAGTATTATTGTAATTAATCAAATTAAAACTACTTGCACCCTTTAAAAAAAAGCAGCGGAAAACTAACATTTTTTTATGAAAAATCCCAAAAATTGCTCTATTTTTAAAAAAAAATATAGTGTATATTTTCAGGCAGATTTTTTAAAAAACATCTCTGTTTCAAAAGCTTTCTTTCGAAATATCAAAAAAAAGATGTATGGTAGGTGGCGCGAACACATCACACTTCACATCACATCACACTTATATCCTACTAATATTATAAATGCGAAAGTTTGTGAGGATGTTTGTTACTCTTTAACGCGACAATGAATGAACTGATTTGGCTGAAATTTGGCTTTTGGCATAGACATAGATTATAATCTGGAATAGCACATAGGCTACTTTTTATCCCGGAAAATTAAAGAGTTCCCAAAAAACCTTAATCCACGCGGACCAAGTCGCGGGCATCAGCTAGTAAGCTATAAAATAAAATAAAATGCAGTCTTAGTATAATTCTATAATAATAAATCTAACAAAAAAAAATTAAAAAAATATATTTGACCCATATTTAAATCAGATGCATATACCCTATTCGTTAATTATTAAGAGAGACTATTCGAAAACAGACAATAAGTATTTGAAATATCCAGCTAATGATGTTGCATTGTGTTGTAACGCTGAAAATCTTTTTAGAGAAAACATGGTCATCTCATCAATAAATAATTTGTTACCTAGCTGTAGCTTTGTTGCTATTTGTGTATTTGATTTTTTAAAATTAAAAGATAGTTTTATTTTACTTCGTTAAACTATCTCATTAGAGTCCTATGATTTCACCAGTAAGACTATCGATAATACTATGCTAGAGTCAAGACAACACTATTTCACGCACACATTTACATTTCATTTTTTGTAACACCGTAATCTGCCACTGTTGGTCTTGTACATTCTAAGTCTATGGCCTAGACAGAGAAATTGGGAGTGCTAACATCGACGAACTGAAACAAACTTTATTGGACAGGTTTAAATTTTGCATTCTCAAAAATTTTTGCACGTAATAACACAATCACAAAACGGTCACGAAAGTGATCACTCTAAGACTCTCTAAGACATAGTTGGTGTCCACTTGGTGTCCCTCTCGCACACATTATCACTGTCATTGATATCAGGAATCTATGGAGTGTAGAGGGAAGGAGGTAAAAGTTGAAAAAGTGTCCAGTGGTTGCTGAAAATAACAGTTCAAAAACCTTCCACAGTGGCGCTGGTGTAGCAAAGTGGTATGAATTCTACTAAAATAGTTAATTATTGAAAATTTCAACAACTTACGTTGTACAAAATAATAATAAATGTTTTCTTTCCTTGTTTATTTCTCAAACCAACTCTAATAATATTTGGCACTTAATTTTAAATTTACCTTGTTGCTAATGTGGCGCCCCCAATGTGGTGTATGGATGGATGTTTGTTACTCAATCACGCCCCAAGGGCTGAACGGATCTGGATGAAATTTGGTACAGAGATAGATTCTAGTCTGGAATAACACATAGGCTACTTTTTATCCCCCAAAATTAAAGAGTTCCCGCGGGAACCGAAAAACCTCAATCCACGCGGACGAAGTCGCGGGCAATATCTGGTGTGAAAATAAATTTTCCCAGATTCAATTCAAATAGAACGCCTAATTACTAGTGGTGGTTAATATAACACGTAGCGCAATATTATAACGCGTTATTGTTCCATAACGCGGATAATCTGTTATGTGAGGAGCCGCCATCACGGCTTTATGAATATCACGCCATCGCGCGCGGCACCTCGTCGTAACTTGTAGCGGCGCCCGCCTACCGATAGCGCGCAGCCGCTGGCCGATGCTATTAATCAGTCTCGCGTAACGCACTGTTGTGATTGAACGTCATCTTTGCGTGTTACGAAATTATGCGCGTTACGAAATTTAGCCTGCTGCAAGACATATTGCGCCTGCCGGCCGCCCACACTTTTCTTATAACAAGCGTGTTATAACATAACATATTTAATAGCGCGTTTGAAATTTATAGTTTATAGTCCGTAGCGTTTTATGGGTTTATAGCAGTTTTGAACAACTCTATTAATTACCTCAAATATGTATGCAAATGAACCCGTCAGTTACCAGCGAGGGTGGTGCCATCTGTGATTAACGAAGCCTGTACCTACTGAAAACAAACACGACTGAATAGGCTGTATGGTCTCGGATCTTTGCCTATCCCGAAGAGGGACAAAATGAAAAACAACAACAACTTATATAACCCTGTCCCTCCTCATTGTGTTCCTCAGTGTTCTGTGTGGTTCTGTGATTGTATCAACCATAGACAAGTACTTGTCTCTGGTGTCAAGTACACTGGTGTCAACCATAGAGTAATTATCTGTCTACGGTGGGTGGTCGGTGTCAGTGGTGTCAACTGTCAACCAAAGACCCCCAGAGACAAGTAACATCAACCCGCCTAGGGTAATATTGTTCTGTGATCAACCCTTGATAATCGTCAATCGACCCTGAATAGCGAAATATTTTATTTTTCACATGTTACTTGTCTCTGTTTTTCACAATATACTGGCAAAAACTGAGTTTCATTAGAGATTTGGCTCAATGTAAAGATCAGAATTTCAAAACATAACCATCATAAGCAACTTACCTATTGAATACCGGTGTTTAATATTATATCGAAAAGTTATATTTTGTAACTGTAGACCATAATATATTTTAATCCTGATGTGGCCCAATCGTGTTGAGTTATAGTGTCTGAATTGCCTATCAACAGGCTTTACATCTACTCATAGTATGCAACTTTACAGGATCATTAAGTGAATCAATAACACAACAGTTTTAAAAAATGGCATATCAAACACTATTGCAAGAATATATGCTAGTGCCGCCTGTAACCAGAGTTTATACTACTGCATGTGTAATCACTACTTTGGCTGTGGTAAGTACTTCGTAAAAATCTTTTAAATTGAAACTGCACTGAGCTATATATTATGTGAGCTCATAATGTGATGGAGTGATAATTGTTTCAGCAACTGGATCTTGTATCCCCATTCCAACTTTATTTCAACCCTATATTAATACTGAGGAAGTATCAGTTATGGAGATTAGTTACAACCTTCCTTTTTTTTGGCAACCTAGGCTTCAATTTTTTCTTCAACATGATATTTACCTACCGATACTGCAGAATGTTGGAAGAGGGATCATTTAGAGGAAGGACTGCTGATTTTGTTGTAATGTTTATCTTTGGAGGAGTTTTAATGATTGTATCCTTTTACATACACCCTATAATTAGTTTAAAAATTAAAAAACAACGACATTATATAAAGTCAGTGCCACTTGGGATAATGTAATTTAATGGTAACCCATCCATCCAAATATGTTCAGGCAAGTTAAGGTGAATTAAAGATACTCATATACATACATGAATGAAACAATTTCTCTTACAAAAAAATCTGTTTTTCAAAAAAAGAGTGTCTGGGATCCTAGTTGGCATTAAAACTTATAATTCTTTTGGGATTCAGTTAAATTTTTTTTACGAACTGGGCCCACCTTAAATTAATTGAATTGCCGACCCCTGTACTAAACCTTTGAGTTGTTGGGCCCACACCAGCCTGCAGGACAATATTTGATGTGATAATAGAATTTAGTATGACAGCCCTTCATTGTGATCTCACATGGTGGTAATAATATGTTTCTGTTTGCTCCTTAACTAATCTACAGTTGTGTGCTTTCTTTGTTAACTTATTATTTTTAGGTCAAGCATTTACGATAATGATTGTTTATATATGGTCAAGACGAAATGTTTATGTGCGAATGAACTTTTTTGGACTGATGAACTTTCAGGTACCTACTTACTTACTAAATAATTAAATAGTTTTTAACCATTCAATAAGAGTAAGCTTACTATGAATAATAAAATGTTTTTTGATGGGTATCATTAAGTAATGTTTACTCAAAATATCAAGAAATAAAATATTAATACCTCTCCTCCCTCCGCTTCCTCATACAGATTCTCAAGTACCTAAACTCAGTCCCTTGGCCAGAATGGTGGACTATATTATGGTTAAACTAAACCCTATTCTGAGAGGAGACTAGTGCCAAGCCACTAGGCTCACTACTAGCAATGGGTTGAAATGACGATGACGATTATGACTAAATGTGATATTGTACTAATAAAATGATATGTATTACAGGCACCATACCTGCCATGGGTTTTACTGGGATTCTCTGTATTGCTTGGTAATGCAATATCTGTTGATTTGGTCGGAATGGCCATTGGACACATTTATTTCTTCATTGAAGATGTTCTTCCACGACACAGAGGTGGCCAAAAGTTACTGAAGACACCCAGATTTCTGTAAGTACCTAATGCTTTTTGAAACTTGCCTGCCCTGGTAGGAGGTTTTGAGAATAGTAATCTATACTAATATTATAAAGAGGTAAAGTTTCTGAGTTGGTGACGTTGTAGGGGGATCTCTGGATCTACCGAACCGATTGAAAAAATTCTGGTGTATAGAAAGCCACATTATTTGTGAGTGTCATTGGCTATATATTAACCTGAAAAATTTGGGTTACCGTGGGAATTTAAAAAACTTATTTCACGTGGACGAAGTTGCAGGCATCTGCTAATGATTTATTTTTACCACTTGTAACTTAGTGAGACACTAAAAACTTACCTTTTGACCTTTCTAGTAAGAAGTTATTCGATCCAGCAGCAGATAATGACTACGTTCCACTACCAGAACTAGCCAACGTAAGGCCCGGAGGATTCGACTGGCGAAATCCACATCATCAAATTAACAACGACAATGAAAATGCAAATAGATAAAAGATGTACAGTTTATGTTTAAACATTAAGTCAAATTATAATTTTATACATATTATTATTATTATGAGTTCCTTTTATCAATACAAATATCTTAAAATAAGACTATATTATTGAATCATAATTAATTAATACATTCATGACGTTTGTGTAGCACAAAGATGAATTAGGGGAAAATGGTTCCATGAGTTTTGTCTCATTTGTTTTACTACACCAAATATAAGTCTGTTCATTGTGATTATTTAATAAATGGTAAAACTCAAAGCTGTCCGTTCTTTTGTGGTGCCGCCTAAAGGTCTATCCGCACACAACAGTGCCGGTACAGTGCCGACACGTGGCGATCAGTAACGTATCCATCAGTGTCAGTGAAAAATGATAATGTAGCATACATTTTGTTCGACGCTATCCGTACTCGTCAGTGGACAGTGACAGTGACGTTCAGTGATGTCAGTACTGCGCCGACGCTCGCCGTGATCCGATGTGAATTTCTGGCGGACAATATTTTGCCTGACACGGTCGCAGTATTCCAAGATGGACGACGAAAAGTTGATTGAATTAGTCCGTGTACATCCTGCAATTTATGACCTTTCACATAGAAAATACATGGACAATAATTTTTCTATAAGATTTTTATATAGAGTGGCGAACCCTCCTTCTTCTCTTTATGAACCCATTGCCTTCTTCTCACGTAAATTTCTTCATCTTCATCTAATATTAAAGCATAATTGTGATTTTGAATATCGAGGCAATTTCACGTGAAATTGCTGTGGTACTAGGGTAAAAATTACTGCACCTGTCGACACGGTACTGACATATATGAATAGCACGTCACGGAACTGTACGGTACGGAACTGTCGGTCACGTGCCGGCACTGTTGTGTGCGGATAGGCCTTAATTCTTATTTCAATAATATTAGGTCTTTACCTATGAAATTGCCGTTTTGTATGGAATAAGTGAAAGTACTTATTTTTTCAAACTTTTTTATTTCTGTTATTCGAAGTAATCACCCATGCAATCGACGCATCTTTGCCAACGCATTGGCAGTTTATTGATGCCCTTGTAAAAATCAGCTGGACGGGAGGCAACAAACTCTTCAAATGCATTTTGTACCTACTGCCTCTCGGGAATTTAATTTTTTGCCCACTTGACAGTTGTCTAAATTTTGGAAAAAGTAATAGTCGGTAGGTGCAAGGTCTGGTGAGTATGGCGGATGAGGGAGAGCTTCCAACCCCAGCTCTTGCAGCTTGGAGACTCTGTTGCGCAGTATGGGGTCGCGCATTGTCGTGAAGGTGCAGTGGGGACGACCGATTGACCAAAGCTGGTTGCAGATGTGCAAGCTTCTCCATCATTCTCTCCAGTTCTTCACAGTACACATCTGCAGTAATGCTCATGCCGTTTTGTTAAAAGCTGTGGTGAATCACACCCGCACTAGACCACCAAACAGTGACCATCACCTTTTTAGGGGTCATAGGGGGTTTAGGGCATTGCTTTGGTGCTGAACCAGGATCTAACCAACTTGCTGAGCGCTTTCGATTGTCGAACAGAATCCATTTTTCGTCGCACGTAACAATTCGTTTCAAAATTCCGTCATTTCTTTGCCTGTTGACAGCGCAAGGCAGGTCTCGACGCGTACGTTGCGCTGGCGATCTTTAAGGTGGATGACAAGGGTCTGTCCGCGAAATTCAAATTTAATTTGGTTTTTCACAATTTGTAAACTAATACGACAAAGTAGGCTTATGGCAAATTGTGAAAAACCAAATTAAATTTGAATTTCGCGGGCAGACCCTTGTCATGCACCTTAAGGTCGTGGGGCACCCATCTATCAAGCTTTTTTACCTTGCCAAAAATGGATCAATATTGTTTTGATGCTTACATCAAAAGCTGCTGCTAGCTCAGCTGTAGATTTTTGACGACCTCCGTGGCGCAGTGTGTAGCGCTGTTGTCTTAAGGTCGATGACAAGGGTCTGCCCGCGAAATTCAAATTTAATTTGGTTTTTCACAATTTGTAAACTAATACGACAAAGTAGGCTTATGGCATTCAAATTGCGAGCGTAGGAATATCATCTTCACAGGTTTATATAAAAATCTTTACTTGAAAGTGTCCAGTTTAAGAAATTAGTCAAAATAATGAGTTTGACGTGAGTTACTCACAAATTAGTCATTAATTTGACTAATTTCTTAAACTGGGCACTTTCAAGTAAAGATTTTTATATAAACCTGTGAAGATGATATTCCTACGCTCGCAATTTGAATGCCGTAAGCCTACTTTGTCGTATTAGTTTACAAATTGTGAAAAACCAAATTAAATTTGAATTTCGCGGGCAGACCCTTGTCATGCACCTTAACGTGTGGAGATCCCGGGTTCGATCCCCGGCAGGTTCAATTTGGGAATTTATAATTTCTGAATTTTCCCTGGTCTGGCCTGGTGGGAGGCTTCGGCCGTGGCTAGTTACCACCCTACCGGCAAAGACGTGCCGCCAAGCGATTTAGCGTTCCGGTACGATGCCGCGTAGAAACCGAATAGGGGTATGGGTTTAATATGACTGCCATGCCTCTAACAGGTTAGCCCGCTACCATCATAGCCTGCATCATCACTTATCATCAGGTGAGATCGCAGTCAAGGGCTAACCTGTAGTGGATTAAAAAAAAAAAAAAAAACCACAGTCCACAATCGCCTTTAATTTAATGAATTAAAGGCGATTGTGGACCAAAGTCTCCGGACGACCACGAGCTTCATTTTTCAAGTCAAAATTTCCAGAACGGAACCGGGAAAACCAATAGGTAACGGGTTGGGCGTTCGTTTGTACCTACAGTTCTCTCCGTAAACGTTTTTGATGTTCGTGTGCCGATTGTATCGCGTTGGTGCCACGACGGAACTCATATTCCATAATTACACGAATTTTAAAAGTACTTATCCATTATGACGAAAAATGTTGAAATGTAATGAAAATAACGCTAATCAAAAAACAAAAGACTGAGTTTGTAAAAAGAATGTCATGGTTTTAAAACAAAATTAATTTGAATTTAGAATACAGAGCCATTACAAACTTTTTTGACCGAGCGAAGCGAAGGTCTCTGAGTCTACTTGGGTGAATTGGCACTTGTCCGTCCGTCCGTCCGTCCGTCCGTCTGTCAGAGCACTATAACTTCTGAATTACTGAACGCAATTACTTCAGCTTTAAATATAATATGTAAACCAATGGCCTCCCGCCGAAAATCGCTTAAAAAATAATAAAAATCTTTATTTCAGGGGGGCTCTCATAGAAGCGAATGCGAAGTAAAATATTTTTTATAAAGTTACATAGGGTTGCGGTATATCATTTTAAAGATAATTAGGAATAGAGTCCAAAAATATTTTTTTTTTAATTTTTCCCCCAAAATTGACGAAATGGGGGGCTTTCAAAGTGGTGATTTTCTAACGTCCAAAGATGACCTCAGAACTCTAAATTTTCTGAAAGGATGAGCCTGAAACTTGATCAATTATTTCAATTATATCCTGTACTTGAACAACAAATTCTAAAATTAGATAAATATTGTAAGGAAACGGAATTATTTAATTTTTAATGAGCTTCAGTATTTTAAACAGAACTTCACATTTATGTCAATAGATGGCGCTGCGAGGTCTCAGTTCGGGGCGAACCACTAGTTTATTTGAAATGACCAGTACTGAAGAAAGGCAATTTCATAAAGGGGAGCAAATTCAATATAATGAAAAAAATAGCGTGGCAATTTCAACCACACGGAAAGATTACGCACACATAGGCAAAACTCAGGGCCGCACCTTGTTGCTACATAAAACATATTGAAATGTAGGTAGTCGTGTAAAAAAAAGCGACTAAAACGTTACATAAGAAGCTATAATTTGTAAGGCTTTTAAAAATAATCATAGGTACTTTTTATGATTTTTTCATCACAAGCGATCACAACTGCACTGTAGTAACAACAATGAAAATTTTAATTTCATCTAGCTTTTGCCCGCAGCTTCGCTTACGTTAAATTCAATTTTCATTTTTCCCTTCAAATCCCTGTTTTTCGATATGATGAATTTTCATAAATACTTTCTCAGCATCCGCTCCTACCATTTTACCGATTTGTAGTTGGCTTAGCCAACTACAACATAAAGGTTACAGAAGCTGTAACCCTTTTGAATGTGTTTTTAATTTTTTTTAAGGAAAAACACACGGAGCGGGCGCGGGTCGGGTCGGGTTGAATTCTTTGTATTTATATGAACGACACATAGATTTATTATTGGGTTCGCGCGGGTGAAGCGCGCGAATCCAATAATAAATTTATGGAACGACATCACACAGAACGTGAGCGCGTGGCGGGTGACGCTGTGTGATGTCGTCCATAAAAATATAAGGAATTCAACCCGCCTGACAGCCGACCCAACCCGCGCCCGCTCCCTGTGTGTTTTGCGGTGTAACCCGAAATACTTATATTTCTGTAACAGAAACGAATCTGTACCAGAAATAAAGGGTTTTAAAGTGTAACTTGGTCTTTGACTTTAACCGAAATAGCGACGTTGCCAAATTTATTGTTGACGCGTACCTATTCAAATTTGAACCTAAGGTGGAAGCACTGATGGTTGCAATTGTTTTAAGAAAAACATGGCCATGTTGTGTCATTTTATGTAAAGTCAGAAGAACGCGTTGTAGGGCATATACCTATAGGGTTACAGATAAAAACACTTATTAACAGAAATAAACGGTTACAGATTGATTGGGTGACAGTATCGTTTCTGTTTCTGTTTTATAAGTTTCAAAAAAAAAATGTGTTTAAACCCCTTATTTCGGTTACTGTTTTAGTCCTTACCCCGAGCCGTAGGCGCCCGGGAACGCAGTAATTCTGCTAAATTATTTAAACTGTGGAAGATGAATTTAGGTTTTGGTTTGCGGCGCTCGTACGCTAAAACTATTGATTCTACAAAAAAAACGTTACTACATAAATTGTAGGAATATTTTTCTAGTTTAATTTATTACATATCTGTTTTCATCGTAAAATTAGTCCGAAAGGAGTTATTGTCAAAAAACTGTTTTTGGGCGCCATTTTTCCAATATGCCGCCTTATTGGAAAAATGGCGCCATATTGGAAAAATGCGCGAGCGGCAAAGATACGAGGTGGCAAAGTGAAAAATCGGAAAGAGCACGTCGAAATCTATAAATTACACCAATTTTCAAAACTCCCGAGAATATTTCTAGGTAAAACTACTAAATGACTGGACTATTATGTAAGATTATAACATGATTTACAGGAACAGTTATTTATGTAAGGAGTAAATGATTTAGTGAAATTTTAAAAAAGACAATTATGTATTTGAATAAAATTATTTATTTGGCTACATACATAATTTATTTGTAGCGCAAGAATTTATACAATATGAAAAAGTGGTGTTTGGACTGAAACAAATTTAGAGTTCATACTCAGACTCAATGCAGTAATAAATTCAAATTATACAGCAGCCAGCTCATTTCTTTTCAAAACTTGATCTGTTACAGGCAATGGGTATGTGTGAGTAGAAAGTGGCATTCATCAGGCACTAGCTGATGCCCGGGACATTCGCATGGTTTGATTTTTTTAATTCCCGCAGGAATTCCTTTACTTTCCTGGATATAAAAAGTTGCCTATGTCCTTCACCGGGACACAACCTTGTGTACCAAGTTTCATCATAATCGGTTGAAAAGATGGGCCATAAACGTAACAAACTCACATCCGCATCTATACTAAGATTAGTATAGATGCGGATGTGAGTTTGTTACGTTTATGGCCCATCTTTTCAACCGATTATGATGAAACTTGGTACACAAGGTTGTACCAAGTACACACTACACTACACACACTACACGAGTGTACACTATATAGATATATAGTATACTAATACAAATATATAAATTTGAAAGTTTTTATGGATGGATGGATGTTTGTTACTGAATCACGCCAGAACGGCTGAACGGATCTGGATGAAATTTGGCACAGAGATAGATTATAGTCTGGAATAACACGCTACTTTTTATCCCGGAAGATTAAAGAGTTCCCACGGGAACCAAATCAGCTCAAGCCACGGGGACGAAGTCGCGGGCATCAGCTAGTTATTTACTATTCTAAGATACAATAATAAATAATTAACACACACACATTAATTGAAATGCCTTGAATTTGTTACAAAATTTCTTCACACTAAATAGCAAGCAATGGGACCTCATTATTGCACCCTGCTTTATCTTTTTATAAAGATAGATCCTCGCAAAATGCAGAAAAGTCATAAAATTAAAGATATAAATGAAATGACAGACAAATTATTCATGAGTGAAAATATAATAACATCATTCATAAGAATCACAACAACTGAGCCGCCATCTCAAATGATTCTAAGCACACGTCTGATCATAATATGAAAAAGCCAATAATTATAATAAGAATAAAAAAAATATCATACACAAGTTTATGAAAAATCTGAGACTTTTGTCAAAATACCTAATTGTTATCCAAAAAGTAGAAAATCAAATACAAAAGAATACTACATACACAGGAACTGGGTTAGTTACAATCTGAACTTGACTTACGACCGAAGTTTTATAAACAATATATCTGTCAATAACATTGATGTAGAATTTTAGTACCTATCGATAAGTTACTTTAGGAACGTCATTTATTTGTCAATAATGATCATACAATTTTAGTCAAAAAACAACAACGCCGCTAAGTACCACAGTAAACAGATACAACCAGTATGGAAACTACCTAGAAACGTTAGAAACAGCCTCACTCACACAAACGTCAACGAGATCAACGAGACCCCAAGCGCTCGTCGCAGTGCCGTCAGTAGTTAGTGCCGCGTCATCGCATGTTCGATGCGCACGTTTGTGTGAGTGAGCTGTTTCGAACGTTTCTAGGTAGTTTCCATGCTGGCTGTATCTGTTTACTGTGTAAGTACTTAACATAACGACTGATTACAAACTGATATTAATTTCGGCAGTTAGTAAAATCTCGATTCAACGATCATCGTTATCAAGTACAGTAGGTACCGTAGTCGTTACCTATAAAAAAATCAGTCTTCATTCAAACATCGAATCACATGTTTATATATTTATATTTGTGACTTCGTCCCCACAACCAACCCAATTATCTATCTCAAAAAAATAGCCAAGGCTTGGACATATTATAAAAGCGGATACAGTGTCCTAGTCAGCTCGAAGTTGAATAATTATCTAAAAGAAGGAATGACTTAAATACCGCAATGCAGTGCTTTGTGTCCAAGCCCTAATATTCTTTTTTTTTTAAATTAGTTTATTATAAGCCCTGTAGACAAAAGAGGCCAAATTTTGTCAAATCCTGTTTTTAAATTTAATCTTCAAAGTCCGTCAATTCTGGCGTTTAATTGTTATGAGTGATAGTCATAAGTCATTATGAAAGTAAATTATATAAACTAGTCCGGCAAAATAACCGAGCTCAACAAATTTATATTTACAACAGAATTGTATGAAAAAGTATTATGAGTCCGTTTTGTACTAGCTCTCTCTCTTATTATAAAACGGGATTTTTGGTCGGTTCATTATTATGATTGAAAAAAAAACAAAATCTGAAAGCGTTCTTTTTTAAAATCAAAACCAAGGTCTGACAATACTGTTTTATTCATAGAATATCACCACTAACGTGTTTCTATTAAGTATGTATAACAAGCTTGTATCAATTGACATTATCATTTAAATCCCTTACCTTTGGACTTTGTACCAGATCTCTAGTTGTATAGAACTATACAAATTATTAGCTAGAGATGGTAAGGGAAACTACGTGCAGATCTTAGATTGAAAGTGCCGCCAAATATTCAGATTTTAACCAAACGGACCCAAGTCCAACAAAGACTATTATTATGTGAAGAAGTGAGGAATATTATTTCGTTGATACAATAATTTATCATTAGTATTATTTACAAACTTTTTAGCTCAGACAGTGTCAAAGTTACAATTTATTGTTTTTTTTTTATTTAACTGGTTTAACGTACAATTTATTGACTTTAACGACCACAACAGACATGTATAATATTATAAAAACATACCAAATAAAATTGACAAAAATAATTTATCTGTTGCATCTAGACAAGAAATGCTATGACTTATTTCAGAGAGATTGTATCCTGGGGTACTTTCCGCAATTAAACGAGTTGTCCGCTGTACGTGGTCGATTTCAGTAAGATATTTTGTAACAGATCTTACAAAACTTGTACAGCATTCATAGAAAAATTATATTGCTTAATTAAAGAAATTGACGATTGAAATTAAGCCTATTCAAAAGGACCAATATTAAAATTTTTGGTGTCGTTGTTAAGCTAACGTATGCGAATGGTTTAAAAAAACCTGTTCCTAAAAATATAATCTAATAAATCACATGATGACATCTTCATAGCGCTACGATTGCGAGTAGCACCGTTATGTCGTCCGGTTTTCCTCCTGCAAATGTACAAAATAATATTTAAAAATACATATACATACATACTGATGTCACACACTACAGTAAATTAACGTCCCACTGCTGGGCACAGGCCTCCACTCTCATACGGGAAAGGGAATTAGAGCTTAGACCCACCAAGCTGCTACAATGCGGGTTGGCGAGCTGTAACGACTATTATCATGTTAGTGATAATAACCGGGGCCGACGGCTTCGTGCTCACGGGGGTGAAACACAACTAACTTCCTACCTCTGGGCTAGTACTGAAAATTTCTAGTCAGTAAAACCCAATGTATTGTCCTCTGAACCAAGGACACACAAAAAGGATTGAAACAGGACACACAAAAAGGACTGAAACAAAGATATAAAAAAAAGTACTAAACGGTGTACAGTCGACAGCATATCAAACTTAATTACAATAAATTCAATCGGTACGGCGCACAAACTGGATAAGATCAAGATAGGTCGTCGTCCGTTACTGGTGAAGCCATGCTTTCAACTGGCGCGGCATCATGCAACTTTGAAGGCGAACTTGATCGTGTATGGTCTACTGCAAACTGGACGCCGCCGCTTCAAGTCAACTTGACGGTAAACTCGACCGTGTATGGCCAGCATAGAAGTGAAATTATAAATAGGGCTCACCTATCGCGTCGATGCCGTTCTGGCGTGCACTCTTCGCGAAGGGCGACATGTAGCAGCCGTCGAAGGAGAGGTTGCGCGCCATCCACGCGATAGAGTTGGCCACGGCCTGCAGCCCCGCCTCCCCGCCCGCGGCCGTCGCGCGCCGCATCTCCGCCACCAGCACGGGCTCGGGCACGTTGTCGAACACGCCGTCCGTCGCCACCAGGATCACGTCGCCGCACTCCACGCTGAACTCCGCCGTCTCCGCCGATTCTGGCCTGGAAGCCGTTTCAACGTGTTATATACCTTCGAGTGTTTAGCCAACAGGATTAGTCGAGACGTGCCTACCCCTCTGCCATTAGAAAACGTTATACCGTGCCGTGCGGCATGCCTATTGCCTACCCCTGCGTCCCCCCTCTGCCAAATGCATATATAATAACACTGGCGAATGCCCGCGACTTCGTCTCCGTAGTTCGAGGTTTTTTTGGTTCTCGCGGGAACTTTTTATTTTTTCTGGATAAAAAAACCAGACTATAATCTATCTCTGTGCCAAATTTCAGCCAGATCCGTTCAGGCATTGGGGCGTGATTGAGTAACAAACATCCATACATCCATCCAAACTTTCGCATTTATAATATTAGTAAGGGTAAGATCAGTATTTGTCACTCTCGGTCAGTGTTACACATACCTACGTAACGTATTGTATATTAACTACATATTGCAAAACTTTTTCTTTTTAAAAAAAAGAGCTTATTATATGAATCTATCATGCTTCAGTAAATCCCATATTCCCCTCTTGGGCTCTTACACTATACAGTACCCGGCAATAAATATTGCACATATAGCGTTATCTCTGTCGCACACTACCGATCGGTAGTGTGCGACAGAGATAACGCTATACGAAGCCGAAATAACCGATTGTCTCTTTCCAAAGGTCGATGTGCAATATTTATTGCCGGGTACTGTACTGTATTAGTACTCTTACCAGTAGTAGAGGTCAGAAACAATCAAAACCAAAAAGTAAGTATTAACATACTTCGTAGGTATAATACTTTCTATTGATTTTTATCTGAAGACTGCTTTCTAGCACATCCACAACACACCATCAAAGAGTCGAGTGAGAGATAAGGCTCTCGAGCTTTAAGTCCGCCTATATATCATAACAGCTAGTTCTGGTTAGCCAAAAACGTTTTTAAAAAAAGCCCGTTTAAAAATTGGAACACTGTCAGACTTCGGTTTGAATAACACTGATAAAATTCCGGTTAAGTGCTGGGTCGAAGTTTATATCAAAACATTGTTGTAAAAATAGCAATTAAAAAAACGAAGCACGTAAATAAACAATATATTCCATTAAACGGCGCACGTGAGTTGGTAAGAGCTGGCAAATATCCAGTGGACCAAAAATTCTAATATTAGTGCATACAGAAATACAACAAACGTTATGGAATGAGAGCACATGACCAGTAACCAGTAGGGTTACATAAAGTTGTTAGTTGACATATAATACGAAAATATCGAAAAAAATATTAGTTATCTATCTATAAAATATTACTTATTGGATGGATGGATGAATGTTTGTTACTCAATTACTCCAGAACGACTGAACGGATCTGGATGAAATTTGGCACTGAGATAGATTAAGGTCTGGAATAGCACATAGGCTTTTTATCCCGGAAAATTAAAGAGATCCCGCGGGAACCAAAAATTCTTAATCCACGCGGACGAAGTCGCGGGCATCATCTAGTAAACAATATATTATTGTCCTTAATCTACCCCTGTACCTTCATCAAAATCGGTTGAGCAGATGGGCCGTGGAAGCGTAGCAGACAGACAGACAGACACACTTTCGCATTTATAATATTAGTATGGATGTATTAATAGAATGTATAGTTTATGTAGTATATTATATGTATTAATGTTGTTGCACTATCCCGCTTCATTGCATTTGCTTCTATAATAATTAATTAAAGGTTGTCTGTCGAATACTAATATTATAAATGCGAAAGTGTGTCTGTCTGTCTGCTACGTTCCCGTTCAACCGATTTTGATGAAATTTGGTACAGGGATAAGTTGTATCCCGGGGAAGGATACTAGGCTACTTTTTATCCCGGAAAATTAAGGAGTTCCCGCGGGAATTGAAAAGACGGCATCATCTCGTCATCTAGTAATACATACATAAATTATAGCGCCCGCGGCCCGCGCCGTTCAATAATTGAAACGTAACAATCGATTTCATATTATTATGACTATTATTCTTCAAACACAAGTTACAACCCTATTGATAAAATAAGTAACGAAAGTAGACTTAAGTATCTGTCGCCTCTAGTCTTATGACTCTTGAGTCGTGACTATGAGATGTGACGATAATATTATCCACTAGCTGACGTCCGCGACGATTGAGGTTTTTTGGTTCCCGCGGGAACTCTTTAATGTTCCGGGATAAAACTAGCCTATGTGCTATTCCAGTCTATAATCAATCTCTGTGCCAAATTTCAGCCAGATCGGTTCAGCTATTTTGGCGTGATTGAGTAACAAGCATCCATACAAACTTTCGCATTTATATTATTAGTAAGAAACGACAATGTCAACGAAGTACGCCCATGTACTGTAGATAATGATTATAAATTTAAGCGGAAGAGTAATCTATTTAGTTTGAGCACAAAGTCAAATTAGGGTGGTAAAATTAATGGCTCTTTTTTTATTTTATGAATAGCAAGCAAATGAACAGGCATCAGATTGCTTGATGTTATTGTTAAGCGATTACCGCCACCCATGCAATTATTTCCGACTTGTATGTTTAAAGCGATTTGATCAAAAAAAAGAGATTTATCACAAGTAGATAATTATGTAACTAAACGTGCGAGTATGTATTCGTACATAAGTATATCACTGTGTTACTTTTACTAAATCCCTTCTATTGGAATGTTATGTCCAGATTTCCTAGACTTTTAATTAAGTCAATGACAATGATGCATATCTTGAAATACCTAATCATTGTGAGATATAATAAATCCGTTAAGTAGGTAATAGAAATGAAATTGTTCTAAATTTATCTGTTTTTAATTAGGCTATTTGAATACTATACTATGACGTCCTTCTGGCCGATTTCGGCCACGGCGACTGCTTGGGAAGAACTCCTAGTTTCTCGAGGTTTCTGGAGGTATGATTTGTTATGAAGTTTTCTACTTTGCATAAAATAATTACCTACCATCTTAACACAAACACAAGTCTAAAAAAAATTAATCGTAAGTGAAAGTTTTCGTTCGACAGAGGTAGTAGAATTTTCAACTTTAGAATAAAAATACTTAAACCTGGCTACGTCACTTCCAACTAAATTTAAAAACTTTTGAGGATTGAGCTTCCTTTATTACTCTAAAAATTTGGTACTTTAGGGGGCATTATTGTGAGAAATCGGAGTTCAAAGGTGGTAAGGTGGTAATGCGGAAATTTTTGAACTTGCAATATTTCTGATATTACAATTTGATTGATTTTAGCCTATTTTTGTAAATTTTGTGGCTAATTGCAGTAGGATATTACTGAATTTAAGTATTTACTACAAAAATAATCGATATTTTTCGATTAAGTGACATCAAAGTTACGTGAAAGTTATTTATTTAGCTTTTTTAGTTTCTGACAGTTATTAGGCAAAAAAACAGCACTCGGTTACTAAAATAGCTTTATCCTATTATTCTTCTGGCAATAAAGTATAGCTTTTCCGCTCCAGCAAGTTTTTTTACCTGTGTTTGCCAGTAACCTACTATACTTTCCAATGTTGCCGACAAAGGCAGGAAAAAAACTTGTAAATAAATAAAGAGTTCTAGCTTTTAACTATCCATCTATCTCTCAATCACAACAAAATTGCAATTGAAGTGAAAGATAAGTCCCTACCTAATCTGATCACAACTTTTGTGGCAGCCAGTGGCAAATTACAATGGCTTGAATCTACTAAAATAATATGAGTTATCACCAAAAAGCATGATATATTTAATGACTACCAAGAAGCAAACAGTTGAATATAAGTTCAAAAATTAAGTTGTATTTTAATAATAAAAGGAAGACAGACATAATAGAAAAAATATATGAGTCCCTTGACATCAGCCACTTATTAATCTAATTATTATATACATAAGTTAAAATCCTTGAAAATGCTGTTTGTGCCGCTATCTATATTGAAGTAACCTTTTGCTTAGCTTCTTACAACAGCATAGTCAATTGATAAACTTGTTTTCAAACAACTAATAATTAATAGTATTATGAATACGATACCATTTCTCTACATGCAATTGGGTATTTGCCTATCATTCAAATAAATTATTGTTTAGTGATTATTAAATACAGGATCTCCCAAAAGTAATATCCACGTCCTCTGATAGTTTTATGTTAAACTAGCTTCTGCCCGCGGCTTCGCCCGCGTGGCCTACAAGAACCAAATGTCATTTTTTTCAGAAACAAACATCATAAGCGTTCTCACTCCCTCTCAATTGTATGTAATATACAAACTGACAATATCTCAAACAAAGCAATAAGCACGAAGTTCTAAGTTCTATAACTAAACTAATCTCTGGAATGAGAGTAGTACGGTTTTAACAGAACTCAAAGCGTGTGTGATGAGATCTAAATAATTTCCTAATTACAAAACAAACCAGAAGTGGATAATAATTAACATTGTTTACAACGAAATACTATCCGCACCTAACCTACCGCAGTATTTCTTTGTAAACAATATTTTTTGTTTTTCCTTCAGGTGCTAGAATCACCAGACTGCTCCGTGAGCTTACTCTGGAGCAGGCCACGTATAACTGACCGTGTGAAAAGCAGTTCTCCCTTAGGTCTACCCCTGCTAAATTAAGAGTTTGGCCTTGAGACTTATTGATGGTCATGGCAAAGCAGACTTTGAGGGGAAACTGCACTCTTTTGAACTCGAAGGGGTAGTTCGATGGTGTAAGAGGAATCCTCGGAATAAACACAGACTCCCCTTGGGAACAACCGGTCAGTATAGTTGCCTCGATCACATTTCGTTGCAATGTTTTCACTCGCAATCTGGTGCCATTGCATAATTTTGGTGGGTTTAAATTACGCAGCAACATAACTGGGGCACCAACTCTCAATTTTAATATGTGAGTTGGGAGACCAGGAGGCTTCAATGTGTTAAGAAATTCAACCGGGTAATGTATGGCTTCATCGTTGTTAATCACTGAGTCCACTGATTTATAATGATGTTCAACTCCTTCGAACGATTTCAAAATAATTTCATTGATAATTATTAATCATTAATCATTTTTTACTTAACAGTGGCTATGGAAGTCGGTTTTTTGGAAAGAATTTTTATTTTTAATTCACCAAAGCTTTGTAGAGGAGCGAGTACTGAGATGCGTACTTGACATCTTTACCATCAGAAGAAAAGCTAATCGACATTCCAGCTTTTACCAGCAAAAATGTCATAATACAAACTTTCAACCCCTATTTTACCCTTTGGGAGGTGAAATTTCGAGAAACCCTTTCTTAGTGCAAACCTACTCTTCACAAAAAACACACCCTCCAAATTTCATGTCTATAAGACCAGCGGTTTAGGCTGTGCGTTGATATATAAGTCAGGACTTCATCCGCGTGGTTTAAGCTTTTTTCCCCACAGGCACTCCTTGATTTTCCGGTATAAAAAGTAGCCTTTATCACTCTTCAGGTCCTTAACTATACCCATGCAAAAAATCTCGTCGATCCGTTGCTGCGTGATTGAAGGACAAACTCTCTATTTAACGTCCTTGGGGATCAAATTTTCAAAAATGGTGAAAAATATACTTCTTCATATTTAACCGAATGCTCAAATACCAACTTCCATGGCTTTGACTTGAAAAATGAATGACTTTCATACCAACTTTCAACCCCTATTTTACCTCTTTGGGGGTGGAATTTTAAAAGCTGTGACACACGTACTTATTTTTTTTACCGATAGCCGAAATTCCAAGTTTCGTTGATATAAATTGAAAAAATCTTGAGAAATGGAGGACTTTCATGCAATTTTTCATCCCCTATTTCACGCCTTTGGGGGTCGAATTTTCAAATTGGTGGAACACGTACTTCTTCATATTTAACCAAAAGCCCAAATGCTAAGTTTCATGGCTATAACTTGAGAAATGAAGGACCCTTTGGGGGTGGAATTTTGAAAAACTGTTGGTCTGTTGGTCACATACGTACTTCTTTATTTTTTAACGAAAGCTAAAATACTCAGTTTTGTTGATATTACTTGAGAAATATCTTGAGAAATGATGGGCTTTTACACAAACTTTCATCCCCCAGTTCACCCCTTTGGGGGTCGAATTTTCAAAAATGGTGAAACACGTACCTCTTCATATCTAACTGAAAGCCCAAATGCTAAGTTTAATGACTATAACTTGAAAAATGAAGGTCTTTCATACAAACTTTCAACCCCTATTACACCCCTTCGGGGGTGGAATTTTGAAAGCTGTGACACAGATACTTCTTTTTCTTCGTTAATATGACTTGAAAAATATCTTGAGAAATGAAGGACTTTTATACAAAATTTCACCCCCTGTTTCACCCCTTTAGGGGTGGAATTTTGAAAAACTGTGAAACACATATTTCTTTATTTTAAACCGTTAGCTTAAATACCAAGTTTCATGGCTATAACTTGAGAAATGTAGGACTCTCATATTAACTTTCAACGCTTATTTTACCCCTTTGGGGGTGGAATTTTGAAAAACTGTTGGTCTGTTGGTCACATACGTACTTCTCTATTTTTTAACGAAAGCTAAAATACTCAGTTTTGTTGATATTACTTGAGAAATATCTTGAGAAATTATGGGCTTTTACACAAACTTTCATCCCCCAGTTCACCCCTTTGGGGGTCGAATTTTCAAAAATGGTGAAACACGTACCTCTTCATATCTAACTGAAAGCCCAAATGCTAAGTTTAATGACTATAACTTGAAAAATGAAGGTCTTTCATACTAACTTTCAACCCCTATTACACCACTTCGGGGGTGGAATTTTAAAAGCTGTGACACAGATACTTCTTTTTCTTCGTTAATATGACTTGAAAAATATCTTAAGAAATGAAGGACTTTCATACAAACTTTCACCCCCTGTTTCACCCCTTTAGGGGTGGAATTTTTAAAAACTGTGAAACACGTATTTCTTTATTTTAAACCGTTAGCTTAAATACCAAGTTTCATGGATATAACTTGAAAGATGACGGACTTTCATACAAACTTTCACCCCCTATTTCACCCCCTTAGGGGTGCAATATTGAAAAATTGTAAATCACTTATTTCTGCATATCTAACTCAAAGCCCAAATGATAAGTTTCATGGCTATAACTTGAGAAATGAAGGACTTTCACACAAACTTTCAACCCCTATTTTACCCCTTTGGGGGTGAAATTTTGAAAAACTGTGACACACGTACTTCTTTATTTATTACCTAAAGCCAAAATACCAAGTTTCATGGATATAACTTGAGAAATGACGGAGTTTCATACAAACTTTCACCCCCTATTTCACCCCCTTAGGGGTGGAATTTTGAAAAATCCTTTCTTAGTGTGCGCGTACGTCATAAAAGTAACCTACTGTCAAAATTTCAAGTTTTTAGGCCCAGTGGTTTAGGCTGTGCGTTGATATATAAGTCAGTCAGTCAGGACTTTGAATTTTATATATATTATAGATAACCATTTAAACAATTGATTAAAGTAAAAAAGTGTGTCGAAATTTAATGACGTCACTTTTTAGAATTTCATACAAATCCCATACTTATGACGCGTTTTGACGTTTGAAAAAAGTTGCTGATTTGACTATTTGTCAAATACCCACTAAAGTATTAATCCACGTTACAATAAAATACTTGATAAATAAAAATGAATTGCTGTTCGATAGTCTTGCTAAAACTCCGAAACGGCTTAACCGATTTAGATACAGTTTTTTTTTTGTGTGTGTTTGACTAGGTCCATGGATGGTTTATACTCATAATTGGACCCGGTTGGGGGCGCTACAATCGGGTTCTAGGTTCCGGCAGGACCTGTGCCGGGCCCACTAGTCTAAAACTCGAAACTTATAATATAAAGAGAATTGATTTGTTTGCTTCTCAAAAAATTCAAAAAAAATCCTCGATAACATTCTATCTATCTTTGAAGGTTGTCTCACAATTACCATTTTTATGATTTTCAAATTAGGTCAAATTAGTAAAAACACTTTCGAAAGTGTTTTTACTCACATAGTATTAAACGGTTGATGATTTATTTTTGTGTACATTTCGATGCCTTTAATAATACACAATTGTAATTTATACTACACTATATAACATTCAGTTGCAAAAACTGGAAACTTTCCAGAATGATGTTCTTATTTATTTTTTCTAGAAAGTATTCAACAATCTACCATTTCAAGTTGTCCTAAATATGTTGTGCTGTACGCACT
Organism: Erebia aethiops; assembly: GCA_923060345.2. Lineage (NCBI taxonomy): Eukaryota > Metazoa > Arthropoda > Insecta > Lepidoptera > Nymphalidae > Erebia > Erebia aethiops. The sequence goes on along the minus strand of OV281083.1, from coordinate 7,329,002 downwards.
GTACAAGTATAAATGATATATTTTAAGTATTCACTACTCATTATATGGATACCCACACACAAGACTAAGAGCTCTATAAGTCCAGACCTCACTAAATGGAAAAGCCTATCCCCAAAAAATGATGTCGTTGAAATGAATCTGATAATGGTTCAGAGACTAATGTTTGACCGAGCGAAGCGAAGGTCTCTGAGTCTACTCTTGTCCGTCCGTCCGTCCGTCCGTCTGTCAGAGCATTATGACTTCTGAATTACTGAACGTAATTACTTCAGCTTTCAATATATTATGTAAACCAATGGCCTCCCGCCGAATATGGCTTAAAAAGTTATAAAAATCTTTATTTCAGGGGGTCTCTCATAGAAGCGAATGCGAAGTAAAATATTTTTTATATAAAGTTTCATAAGGTTGCGGTATATCATTTTAAAGATAATTAGAAATAGAGTCCAAAAATATTTTTTTTTTATTTTTCCCCCAAAATGGACGAAATGGGGGGCTTTCAAAGTGGAGATTTTCTAACGTCCAAAGTTGACCTCAGAACTCTAAATTTTCTGAAAGGCTGAGCCTGAAACTTGATCAATTATTTGAATTATATCATGTACTTCAACAACAAATACCAAAATTAGATAAATATTGTAATTAAACGGAATTATTTAATTTTTAATAAGCTTCAGTATTTTTAACAGAACTTCACATTTATGTCAATAGCGCGAGGTCTCAGTTCGGGGCGAACCACTAGTTATTTCAGACTAGCTGATACCCGCGACTTCGTTCGTTCGTTCGTTTGGATTCCCGCGGGAACTCCTCAATTTTCCGGGATAAAAAGTAGCCTATGTTACTCTCCAGGTCATGCCAAAAATCACGTCGATCCGTTGCTCTGTTGCAGCGTGATTGAAGGACAAACCAACAAACCAACAAACAAACTGACTTTCGCATTTATAATATTAGTATGATGGAAAAAAATTACGCCAATGTCAACCAGCGGAATGAAATCCGGCGTGGCAAGACGTAAATGTGCTGGGCGTGAATTGAAATTGGCAGGACTTTTCACACCGACGAAGCTAGGCGGGGCGTGAATGGGACGGCTCTTTTAGGGCTTCAATTGCACATTCTTAAACAAAATTACGAGGACTTACAATGAAAAATGTAAGATATATTTTCTCTCTCTGTCCCATAAATTACATTTGAATTCCCATTCATGGGGTGAAATGCGGTTTGGACTTAGAAGCTAGAGGCCTTTTAATAACCTGTACAAGTCTTTTTGAAAATCTCCCTTTAAGAGGCCGGTTCGCGCCGCTCGCAACTTCTATTCGAACCGCAAATATAAATTTGCCGGTATATTGCTATCTCTATTTCACTGATGACACATGATCGCGTTCAAGCGAGATAGCAATATGAGCTTACAGAATTTGTTATACATTTAGTCTTGTTCCGTGAATACCAAAAATGATGAATGAAAACTTATCGTGCTTTTTACTTCGTTTTGTTATTCTGTAACTTGACAATATAGGCTATGCTGCTGACCAATTAATACGTAAGATATCGTTGGTTTTAATATGAAACAAATAAGAGGGAAACATGTCCATCTTGTCGTAAAAATATGCAAAACGCAATTCATTTACATTTCATTTTAGGAAAGTATTTTGAAAACATATAAATCCAGGGGACTAGATAAATACAATTTGAATCCAAATAAACTCTCATTTTAGTGGAAATGTTCTCGAATTATTAATTATTTTGGTATTACGTTTGTATGGGCAATTCATTCTCCGCTGGCACCTTAAGGTTTATAAAAAAGGGGTTTACAAGTTTTCATGTTCAGGTGGCACATATTTTCAATATTTCAATATAACCCTGTATAGCTGTAACATTTTATTTAATTAGTTCATTATATAGTTAAGGATTATTTTAGCTAGACTAGTGTATTAGGGAAACCTGTAAGGCTAGTTATAAGTGGAGAATAAATAGATAAATAAATTTTCTATTTCCTTTTTTTAAATGGCTGTGACACTCGAGATTAAACTATATGCTAAAAATCTTATTCAAAACTAGCTGTTGCCCGCAACTCCCTCCGTGTGGTTTAAGTTTTTTTGATCTCCGCGGGAACTCCTTATTTTTTCGGGATAAAAAGCAGCCTATGTCACTCTCCAGGTTCTCAACTATACCCATGCCAAAAATCACTTCGATCTGTTGCGGCGTGATTGGAGGACAAACCAACAAACAAACACACCTTCGCATTTCTAATATTAGTACGATTTCCAACTCACCTATCGCTAAGAACGGTCCTGTCGTGCCCGGGCGGCGGCAGGCTGAGCTGGTAGGGCGTGTTGAAGTAGTGCTGCTGTTCGTGCGAGCGGTGCACTACGCGCCCGCCGCGCACCACCATGAAGCCACTCACCTATCGCTAAGAACGTTCCTGTCGTGCCCGGGCGGCGGCAGGCTGAGCTGGTAGGGCGTGTTGAGGTAGTGCTGCTGTTCGTGCGAGCGGTGCACTACGCGCCCGCCGCGCACCACCATGAAGCCACTCACCTATCGCTAAGAACGTTCCTGTCGTGCCCGGGCGGCGGCAGGCTGAGCTGGTAGGGCGTGTTGAAGTAGTGCTGCTGTTCGTGCGAGCGGTGCACTACGCGCCCGCCGCGCACCACCATGTAGCCACTCACCTATCGCTAAGAACGGTCCTGTCGTGCCCGGGCGGCGGCAGGCTGAGCTGGTAGGGCGTGTTGAAGTAGTGCTGCTGTTCGTGCGAGCGGTGCACTACGCGCCCGCCGCGCACCACCATGAAGCCACTCACCTATCGCTAAGAACGTTCCTGTCGTGCCCGGGCGGCGGCAGGCTGAGCTGGTAGGGCGTGTTGAAGTAGTGCTGCTGTTCGTGCGAGCGGTGCACTACGCGCCCGCCGCGCACCACCATGAAGCCACTCACCTATCGCTAAGAACGTTCCTGTCGTGCCCGGGCGGCGGCAGGCTGAGCTGGTAGGGCGTGTTGAAGTAGTGCTGCTGTTCGTGCGAGCGGTGCACTACGCGCCCGCCGCGCACCACCATGAAGCCACTCACCTATCGCTAAGAACGTTCCTGTCGTGCCCGGGCGGCGGCAGGCTGAGCTGGTAGGGCGTGTTGAAGTAGTGCTGCTGTTCGTGCGAGCGGTGCACTACGCGCCCGCCGCGCACCACCATGAAGCCACTCACCTATCGCTAAGAACGTTCCTGTCGTGCCCGGGCGGCGGCAGGCTGAGCTGGTAGGGCGTGTTGAAGTAGTGCTGCTGTTCGTGCGAGCGGTGCACTACGCGCCCGCCGCGCACCACCATGAAGCCACTCACCTATCGCTAAGAACGTTCCTGTCGTGCCCGGGCGGCGGCAGGCTGAGCTGGTAGGGCGTGTTGAAGTAGTGCTGCTGTTCGTGCGAGCGGTGCACTACGCGCCCGCCGCGCACCACCATGAAGCCACTCACCTATCGCTAAGAACGTTCCTGTCGTGCCCGGGCGGCGGCAGGCTGAGCTGGTAGGGCGTGTTGAAGTAGTGCTGCTGTTCGTGCGAGCGGTGCACTACGCGCCCGCCGCGCACCACCATGCAGCCACTCACCTATCGCTAAGAACGTTCCTGTCGTGCCCGGGCGACGGCAGGCTGAGCTGGTAGGGCGTGTTGAAGTAGTGCTGCTGTTCGTGCGAGCGGTGCACTACGCGCCCGCCGCGCACCACCATGAAGCCACTCACCTATCGCTAAGAACGTTCCTGTCGTGCCCGGGCGGCGGCAGGCTGAGCTGGTAGGGCGTGTTGAAGTAGTGCTGCTGTTCGTGCGAGCGGTGCACTACGCGCCCGCCGCGCACCACCATGAAGCCACTCACCTATCGCTAAGAACGTTCCTGTCGTGCCCGGGCGGCGGCAGGCTGAGCTGGTAGGGCGTGTTGAAGTAGTGCTGCTGTTCGTGCGAGCGGTGCACTACGCGCCCGCCGCGCACCACCATGAAGCCACTCACCTATCGCTAAGAACGTTCCTGTCGTGCCCGGGCGGCGGCAGGCTGAGCTGGTAGGGCGTGTTGAAGTAGTGCTGCTGTTCGTGCGAGCGGTGCACTACGCGCCCGCCGCGCACCACCATGAAGCCACTCACCTATCGCTAAGAACGTTCCTGTCGTGCCCGGGCGGCGGCAGGCTGAGCTGGTAGGGCGTGTTGAAGTAGTGCTGCTGTTCGTGCGAGCGGTGCACTACGCGCCCGCCGCGCACCACCATGAAGCCACTCACCTATCGCTAAGAACGTTCCTGTCGTGCCCGGGCGGCGGCAGGCTGAGCTGGTAGGGCGTGTTGAAGTAGTGCTGCTGTTCGTGCGAGCGGTGCACTACGCGCCCGCCGCGCACCACCATGAAGCCACTCACCTATCGCTAAGAACGTTCCTGTCGTGCCCGGGCGGCGGCAGGCTGAGCTGGTAGGGCGTGTTGAAGTAGTGCTGCTGTTCGTGCGAGCGGTGCACTACGCGCCCGCCGCGCACCACCATGAAGCCACTCACCTATCGCTAAGAACGTTCCTGTCGTGCCCGGGCGGCGGCAGGCTGAGCTGGTAGGGCGTGTTGAAGTAGTGCTGCTGTTCGTGCGAGCGGTGCACTACGCGCCCGCCGCGCACCACCATGAAGCCACTCACCTATCGCTAAGAACGTTCCTGTCGTGCCCGGGCGGCGGCAGGCTGAGCTGGTAGGGCGTGTTGAAGTAGTGCTGCTGTTCGTGCGAGCGGTGCACTACGCGCCCGCCGCGCACCACCATGAAGCCACTCACCTATCGCTAAGAACGTTCCTGTCGTGCCCGGGCGGCGGCAGGCTGAGCTGGTAGGGCGTGTTGAAGTAGTGCTGCTGTTCGTGCGAGCGGTGCACTACGCGCCCGCCGCGCACCACCATGAAGCCACTCACCTATCGCTAAGAACGTTCCTGTCGTGCCCGGGCGGCGGCAGGCTGAGCTGGTAGGGCGTGTTGAAGTAGTGCTGCTGTTCGTGCGAGCGGTGCACTACGCGCCCGCCGCGCACCACCATGAAGCCACTCACCTATCGCTAAGAACGTTCCTGTCGTGCCCGGGCGGCGGCAGGCTGAGCTGGTAGGGCGTGTTGAAGTAGTGCTGCTGTTCGTGCGAGCGGTGCACTACGCGCCCGCCGCGCACCACCATGAAGCCACTCACCTATCGCTAAGAACGTTCCTGTCGTGCCCGGGCGGCGGCAGGCTGAGCTGGTAGGGCGTGTTGAAGTAGTGCTGCTGTTCGTGCGAGCGGTGCACTACGCGCCCGCCGCGCACCACCATGAAGCCACTCACCTATCGCTAAGAACGTTCCTGTCGTGCCCGGGCGGCGGCAGGCTGAGCTGGTAGGGCGTGTTGAAGTAGTGCTGCTGTTCGTGCGAGCGGTGCACTACGCGCCCGCCGCGCACCACCATGAAGCCACTGTCGCCGATGTTGGCCGCGCGCATTATCGACTCGTTGCGGTCGAGGATCATTACGCAAGCTGTGCTACTACCTACGGCAAAGGTCAAAGTCACTTTTCTCTACAACCAATTTTCATGAGAAATCTATGTTATATTGGTTCTTTTCCTTACAACATTGGCCACATACAATTTTAGTCGGGAAACTATTGAATATTTTGAAACCCTAGAAGCAAAATATAAAGTTGTCATGACTTATACTTATACACACAATTTTGTCAAATTTTTTTATTACCTAAAATTGGTTTTTTGTGTTCTAATAGCTCATAGTATGATTTCGCCAGCAGGTCTCCTGGTTCGGACATTTTGAAGAGTCCCATTCGAACAAGCCTCTCACATGTTCTCATAAGATATGACGAGAATTCCCCAGGATCAATGCCATAAGCACGCCAGCCTCCCACTCCATCAGCAACTCCTATAGACATAAAATCCTGCATTAATAAAAATTTGTTGCGTTGCACTTGTACAATCTATCTATACATAATATATGTAGGCTAAATTACATAATGTTTCATTTTTATTTTGTTGAGTATTTCTCTCGTTTTGAGGGGTTTCATCTTTATGTACCAAAAAACACTAAAAATCTAATAGATGACATGGGTTTCATCTATTGGGGTTACAGCCAAAATTAATTTTGAGAATGCGCACATAGGGCCGCTAGGGCGCGTCTGGGGCTGGCACTGGACGTGACAGCATGCGGACCGCCAGCCACATCCGTCGACCGCCACTACCATCGGGTCGGTCGACCAATCCATCCTCGCCATCAGAGGGCTTGGCCCCGATAGGATCCCCTAGGACCCAATCTTCGGGGCCCGCCGCTGGTGGTGTACGCCGCATGAGATGGACGTCTCAAATGAACGAGAATGTCATGCGTGCGTACTACAGGGCGACGGGAGGGGAAACCGGACGGACTGGCTACCGAGCGGCAATGTACCGCGAGTTCCTGCTGCTTGAGCCGACTTTGACTGTCACGGAGCAAAACCTGGCAGATCGGGCTCGGTATATTCAGCGTTCGAACATCTTTAACGCTACCGAGCTCGAACGGTTACGACGTGAGGCTGTTTCCGAGGCGACAACTCCAACAACAGAGCAAATCGTCTCTCCAGTGGTGCCTAACCGCGAGGAGATAGTTACCACCTCCCACGATTTGCCTGTTGAGGAAAGCACCGAGGAAACAGTTTCCCTTGATTTAAAGCGGATGGAAAGGATTCTAGAAGAGGCGATTTCTGAGATTCGGAGCGCTCCTCTAGAGAATCGTCCGCGGCTCTCCCGACTCACGCTGAATATAGCGACGCGGGAAGTCATTGAGGCCATAAACCAAATGCTGCCTCAACATCTCGCGAACAGCACTGGTTTGGATGATACTGATAGATTGGCTTCTATTCTCTTTCTCTCGGCTTTAGCTGTGCACCGATTTAATGGAGCCAAGACCGCGGGTCCGGGACGCGCTGCTGTTGCAAGACGCAGCGCGGAACTGGTCTGGAAGAAGAGAATAGAACGCCGTATCAACCTTGCCATAGGCCTCATTGGCAGACTGCAAAGCTTCAGGTCGGGCAATACCAGAAGCTAACGGAGCGCATCGACGACCTGAAGCAGAAAATGCTGTTATCAATATTCAGTAATGCTGAGCTTGCTTCCCATTGTATATTGTTAGATTTTATTTTACTTTTTACTTTTTTTTTAGTCGTAGGATTTAGTTGATACAGTGGTTAAACGTGTAAATTCTAGCAAAAAAAAAATCGCTGCATGGGGGAACCACATACAGCGATACTCTGAAAGAGTTGAGCACTTTCAGCAAAATCGTCTCTTCTGGAGTGAGTCCACGGATGCTGCTGATCCGGCAAAAATGTAAGTGTTCCTCTACCTTATTCATGCAAGAAACCTCTAAATTTATCTGTGATTTGATCCAAGACACAATACAACATTCTATTTGTCTTGATTTTTGTCAATATCTTTGTTATCCTGATTTTGCAAATGCTTTAAACTTAATAATTAGTATTAAGTAACTATTACTTAGCACCTAAAGTTGGGAAACAAATCTTAATTATAATCTGAAGATTGTCTAATCTATTATCAAAACAAACTAACTTTGTATAACATAACTGGCTATAACATGTACTCAAGACTGCGAATAAACAAAAAAGGGGGCGGTATTATTGTTTATGCCAACAACTCAGTAAAATTCACACCCGTTCTGTATAAGAGTTACACATTTGAAAACCTTACTGGGATTCTTAAACTTCAAGGTCATGATGAGGACACAGTCTTGTGTGCAGTTTATAGGCCGCAGTCTACAAACAAAATTATCTTTGTAAAGGAACTAAGTAAGTATGTCTCACATTTCGATCACAAAAGCAATGTTCTTCTCATCGGCGACACCAATTTCGACCTAAAAAACATATCATCATATACGGATTCCTATCTGGACACACTCAGCGAGGCCGGATTAATGTGCGGAATCACGACATACATCGGTAACGCCTACAGCGACACCTGTGTGGTCAGTGAAGGCACGGCTCCGTCCTTGGCCCGTTGCACTTTTTGTCGTATGTGAATGACATGAGGAATTGTATCCAGCATTGTTCATGTTCCCAATTTGCGGACGATACTTGCATCATCTTCGCTGACCGGGATCCTAATAAGATCTGTGACGCATTGCAGACGGACTTTAACACCCTGACCATGTGGTGTCATGATGCTGGTTTAGTTCTTAACATTAACAAAACCAAATTGATTCACATCAGATCAGCCTATCTAAAATATCATCCCTTTAAAAAAATCATGTCTGTCTACACAGTGATAATCCTAACTGCTGTAATTGCCCTTCGATTGAGCTAGTCGACCGATATACCTATCTCGGTCTCACCATTGACTGTAACTTTAACTGGAGTTTGCACATAGATTATGTATATAATAAACTAAGGCAATTTCTCGCTAATATAACTATCTTGAATCGACGGATTCCATTTAAAATCAAATTAATGCTATATAACTCGTTTGCTCTTACTTACGTACATTATGGTCTCAGTAGTTACGGTCGTACTTATAAAACTTACCTCAATAACATAATATATAAGTTACAGCTAAGAATTTTAAAAACTATTGTCTCCAGTTCCATTAAATCTAAATATGATGGCAATGAACTGGGGCTATTTAAACATTGCAAAACATTACCCGTTCAGGAACAGTTTAAATGCTCATTACTAAAGGAGGAGTTCTTCAACGAGAACATACTCCGAAAAAAAGAACATCCTGTAAAGACGCGAATGATGACGGCTAACCGTCTCCACACTACGCGCGCTAACAATACATACGGTGAGCGAACCACCCTGTACTTGGTTCCGCGATTCATAAATGAACTACCTCCAACGCTGATAAAAAAAATAGATATTAAAAACATTAAGTATAAATTAAAAGAATATTTTTTAACAAAGTAGATCGCTGAGTCTTTTGTGTCTATGTAGATTATATTAGTGCTAATCCTATCCACATAATAAGAAACCTATAAACCTAGTAAACCAACTGAAGATTACGTGTCATATACTTACTTGATTCTTCCCGTTCTACACCTACTGTTGCAGTACTTACCTACATTGTCTTACAACTGGATTATTTCCTAAGTAATTAGTTATTTACCAAATCGTTGCAGCTAGGCACTGAGGACAAACCTCTGTGGTTTTTTGAGTGTTTTTAGACTAAGCTTTTTGTATTGTATTTTGATTATAAATTTAAAAAAAAAAAAAAAAAACTACCCCCATGGAAATGCCATGAAAGTATGTCAGTGTATCTTTGTCTGTAAATCCATGATCTAACTCAATGTAGTAAATAAAATTGTAATTATGTACTTCGTTATTCAGTAAATTATAAAGTACAATAATATGAAATTTTAACTTACCAATGACATCTGCATTGTTGAAATTTGTGGAAAACCATGCGTCGTCTCCAAACTGTCCTTTATGAGATCTTCCATTGGCAATGTCTTTTGGAAACCCACAAACAACTGATACTAAATATGGATGCTTTTTATTTGAAATGTTCAATTCAGCAGCATTAGAAAAACTCGAAAGTCCATTTCGTAAAGCACGTGACAGCACTCTGCCTGTCCAGAATACAGACTGCATCATTCATTAAAAAACTGTAGTGTACTTTGTTACCAGGCCCATTCACAATCGTATTTCCATTAATGAGCCCATTTTGGAAGTCCATGAGAGATTAAACACAAAATTAATAAAAACAAAGCAATCCGCAATTAAAACGTACAGCGTACTCTGAACTGTTACATTTACAGACGCACCATCCACTAACTACACACACTGACACAACACTATTTTAAATATATTCATACTTATCGCAATATACATCTCCTTTTACGTCTTCATCCAACCACTTAAATAAAATATTACGACATGAAATGAATAAACGGAGAAACGAGAAACACACAATACAACCACTCACAGAGAGAAATGAAAGAATGAACCTTCGTCCTTCTTTTTCTGGTCGGTGGAATCAGGGTGGAATGAGCTAAGAAAATAAATCTCAAACGTCAACATTCAACAATCTTGTGACAAATGTTTTCTATCAGAGACAAGTAACATAACTAATGTTTTCTCTAAAAAATAAAAATTTGTTTTACAGCCCTCGATCAGTCCCTCGGGCCTCGATCCTCTAAATAACCTGATCACGGCCTAATGATGAGTAGAGACTAGAGACAAGTAACATAGTGACCAGAGACAAGTTACACCCTCTGACGTAGACAGAGTAAGAGATATAGACCGGGCGTCAGCGTATAAGTATGCGATAGCGATAGTCTTAGTGCGATATTTTCTTAATGGTAAATAAGTATTTATTTTTTGTTATTTCTATACTTTGTAGCATTTATGCAAGTCTTTACAAAAATAATTTGTTTTTATTTGTAACAATCAGGTCAAAATCAGCTCAAAATTGTAAATTTACATGTTAGGTTATTTTTTCGTATTTACGTTCAGTTTGGATTTTGCAGCGTAACACAGCAATACACCATCGTCTGTAAGTTAAACTACTTTTTTCGTAAGCTACGAGCACAGTTACCTTTCTTAATAAAATTACAGTTAATAATTCACGTGAAGTTGATTGATATTAAAAATTATGAAGGCATAAGAATTTTTATTTTTATTTATTAACAGCAATCAACGTGACGACATAATAATTGCTTATATTTTTTACAGAATGTATGTCCATAACGTCTTTGAGAGGTGATATCTAGTGTAAGGCCCAATGAATAGCGTCAGTTTTAATACTGTTTACATAGGAACTGCGCATACTTTAATACTGTACAAGAATCAGCTTTTCTAGTTATGGTTCATTTTTGGTAACCATAAACCGTCTTTAAACGGCCATATCTAATGAAAGGCGTATCCGCATGCGGGAAGACTTTCACTAACGTCATCAGTGGAGAGCCCTAAACCCACCTAATACTGAATCAGCTTTTTTGGCGATAGTTACCAAAAGTGCAGCTATCTCTTAGTCTATTAGCTAAGCTTAAAACTACAGTAAAAATACATAAAAACATTTACAAAACACACCGGAAGCACAGTTCTGGTAACAAAAAATTTACTTCAATAGTCGAAAGTTAAGATGTCAAATAACATTTGCGCGACGCGTTCACGCAATAACGTAATACTCCTGCCTCGTTCTGAAAACGTAGCTTTCCTTATGTTAGAAAAGTTAAGACATAGTAATACATGTTTTATTGACAAAATGCATCGTATAACTATAATTGAGTAGAATGCAACATATCCTCTATATACCTAATCCAAGAGCACTCCTCAACATATTTCCTACATTCAGTAGCTTATATAATTAACCTCTAGAATCAAGGCCAGCCTGTAACCAAAAGGGATACCTACAATATTTAGGGTTGCCATGATAAAAAGTTTCTCCCAATATTAACACATTTCAGTCCAAAAATACTATATAGTAGAATGAACTTTACTACACTGCTAACTTCTAATATGCGAAAGAGTGTCTGTCTGTTTGCCTGCTACGTTTTCACCGCCCATCTGTTCAACCGATTTTGACTAAATTGGTTACCGAAATAGTTTATATCCCAGAGAAGGACACAGGCGTGTAAATCTTTTTATACTAGAAAATCAGAAAGTCCCCAAGAGACTTATCAATAACCTAAATCAACGCGAACGATACCAGTCACGGGCATCATCTAGTACATATTCTATTCTTGTTAAACTATTAACTAAATTTACGGGTCGAGATCTAGTCATTTCAATATATAGAGATTATAATTCTTACTTAGAGATTATAAGTCTTACTGAATAATTCTCAACCAATTACTGTTGCACATAAAAACGCCAATTTATTTTAGTACTTTCGTAAACCTACGCTTGGTCATATAATATGAGGTAAGAGGAAAACACAGGTTATTGAAGTTGGTTCAGAAAACAAAACCTTCCGTGGCATTTCTTCTAACTTTTTGTATTCAAATGATTTGAACACATCCTTGACTATTTTGTTGGGTTCCAGTTAATTATTTTAGTAGCAACAATGTGCCAACAAGAGTGTAAAGAGTTCAACGGGAAATCTGGAATTATAAAGTTTCTCTTTACTTCCTCGTTTAAAACCATTGCCGTATCACTACAAAGCGCGAGTCTTCTCTCATAATGAAAAGGGTTTGGCCATCCATCAAGCAGACCAAGTGCAGATACCTTCGAGAACATTATGAAAAACTCTCGGGCATGCAGTTTTCCTTACAATTTATTCCTTTATTAATTAATTTCTTAAAACGAACATAACTCTGAAAAGTTAGAGGTGTGTGCCTGGGGATTGAACCCGCGACCACATGGTAGGGTGTCTTAACCACTTAGGCTAGGCTATCACCACTGCTCGTTTCTTACTATGCCTAATATACCTAAAGCTGTAAAGTCAGCTAATATAAAAAATTAATCAAAGGCTTGGTCTACATTCCTTTCTGTCTACGTTCTTTAGGGTTAACTGTTATTGTGTTCTGAGGTCTTGAGTAGCATTTGAGTAGTGACTCTGACGCATGTTATTAGTCTGTGTTTACTGCACATCATCTGCTGCACATCACCTGCACATTATCTCGTCTTGGTTTTATGTAAATAAAAAAATCAAAAAGACTGACTGACCAAAAGCTATTCAAAAAAATTTTTTTTTTTTTCTCTTTGCAGCGCATTATTTAACGTCTCATTCTGGCACATTGCCACGTTGTGTCACGATGCGATGTCGTGTCGTAAAAATATACGACACGCTTTGTAAATTATCATGACACGTGATGTCTTTGTACGTCGTGTTATTGTACGAAGTGATGTATTTTTCAAGGCACTATTATTTTTCTTAAAGTTATTTCCAACAATATTACTGGAACGATATGGATGATGGCTTCTGTATTGTCTGCGTTTGTCTTGATTTAATGCATTTTGCAACAGCAAGACTCAGGAAGAGAAGACGTCTAGTACATTCTAAAATACTATGTTCGACAGATTTCTGATTTACTGTTTTCCTCCCAACGTCTATAGCTGTTGACTTCGTGCCGAAAACATCGGGCCCTTCATCGTCGGATCGTAGATTTCCATGCCACGATATCGCATCACGACACGACATCACAAACTGCCACGATACGACGTCGTAAAGTGTGTTGTGTTTTGGCCCTAACTTGCCTAACACCAATACGATATTGATCCATAAACAAGGATTACATTCTGATTTCTGACGTTTTAATTTTCATAGATAATGTGGGAAGGCGTTGTAGAAGAAAGTTCAGGTGCCTAGCCGAAATTAATAAAATTGTGTTTAGTGACGGATATTAAAGTACTAAGCAGAGTTTAAAGCCGCTACATGAATTTTTACTTCCTGTAGTATCTTTGTAGTTGGCTGTCGCAAGCTTAAACCTGTGAGTTGAAGAAAAGGCATAAAACTGGTGTTCGATAAGTCTCTTGGCAATATGCCTGCCGTCAGGGGAGATGGAATGCGAGGGCTCGCAGTTTTCATATCTGACATTAGAAATTGCAAAAGTAAAGAAGCAGAAATTAAAAGGATCAACAAAGAACTGGCCAACATACGAAGTAAGTTTAAAGGCGATAAAACTCTCGATGGCTACCAGAAGAAGAAGTATGTCTGCAAGCTCCTATTTATCTTCTTATTAGGTCACGATATCGATTTTGGTCATATGGAAGCTGTAAACTTGTTATCATCCAACAAATACTCTGAGAAACAAATAGGCTATCTATTCATATCAGTACTGGTCAACACTAATAGTGATCTTATAAAACTTATAATTCAGAGCATTAAAAATGATCTACAGTCTCGAAATCCGATTCACGTAAATCTGGCATTGCAATGCATAGCCAATATAGGGAGCAAGGACATGGCTGAGGCCTTCGGCACAGAGATTCCTAAACTTCTTGTTTCTGGAGATACCATGGATGTTGTTAAGCAGTCGGCAGCTCTCTGCCTTCTAAGATTGTTTCGAAAGTCTCCAGAAATAATTCCTGGTGGTGAGTGGACATCTAGAATAATACATTTACTAAATGATCCACACATGGGTGTTGTAACTGCAGCAACATCATTGATAGATGCACTTGTGAAGAAAAATCCCGAAGAGTACAAGGGGTGTGTCACTCTGGCTGTAGCTAGACTGAGCAGAATTGTGACTGCAAGTTACACAGATTTGCAAGATTATACCTACTATTTTGTTCCTGCACCTTGGCTATCAGTTAAACTATTGCGCCTATTGCAAAATTATACTCCACCTTCAGAAGAACCAGGAGTAAGAGGTCGTCTATCAGAATGCTTGGAGACTATCTTCAACAAAGCTCAGGAGCCACCAAAGTCAAAGAAGGTCCAACACTCAAATGCCAAAAATGCTGTCCTCTTTGAAGCCATAAGTCTAATAATACATAATGACAGTGAGCCTAACTTGTTAGTTCGAGCATGCAACCAGCTTGGACAATTTTTAAGTAATCGCGAGACCAACCTTAGATACTTAGCTCTTGAGTCAATGTGTCATCTTGCAACATCTGAATTTTCTCATGAAGCTGTCAAAAAGCATCAAGAAGTTGTAATCCTATCTATGAAAATGGAAAAAGATGTATCAGTTCGTCAGCAAGCTGTAGACTTATTATATGCAATGTGTGACAAAACAAATGCTGAAGAAATTGTACAAGAAATGTTGGCATACTTGGAAACCGCCGACTACTCTATAAGGGAAGAAATGGTCCTGAAAGTGGCTATATTGGCAGAAAAGTATGCCACTGACTTTACTTGGTATGTGGATGTTATATTAAATCTTATAAGAATTGCAGGAGATTATGTATCTGAAGAGGTGTGGTATAGAGTGATCCAAATTGTAATAAACAGAGAGGAAGTTCAAGGGTATGCTGCTAAAACTGTTTTTGAAGCTTTGCAAGCACCAACATGTCATGAAAACATGGTTAAAGTAGGAGGTTACATACTGGGAGAATTTGGCAACTTAATTGCGGGTGATAGTCGCTCTTCACCGCAAGTCCAATTTGAACTTCTGCACTCCAAATATCACCTTTGTTCAGCGGCTACAAGAGCTCTGTTGCTCTCAACATATATCAAACTTGTTAATCTTTTCCCAGAGATCAAAAATAGAGTGCAAGAAGTATTTCGTGCAGACTCTAATTTACGTTCAGCAGATGTTGAGTTACAACAGAGAGCATCAGAATACTTACAGTTAAGCATAGTTGCCAGTTCAGATGTATTGGCCACAGTTTTAGAAGAAATGCCTGCATTTCCAGAAAGAGAATCATCGATTCTAGCTGTATTAAAAAAGAAAAAACCAGGACGCATTCCTGATGAGGTGAGAGAATCAAAAAGCCCACAACCTGGTGCTACACCAGCTCCAATAATGAATAACACTGCAAATACAAACAGTTCCAGTGCTGACCTTCTTGGATTGTCTACACCACCTGGCTCTAATGCAAACACTGGAAATGGTTTATTTGATGTTCTTGGTGACTTATATGCAACTCCTAAAATAAGCCCAAGCACAGTGCAACAAAATAATATCAAGAAATTTTTGTTTAAAAATAATGGGGTACTCTTTGAAAATGACCTTATACAAATAGGAGTGAAGAGTGAATTTAGACAGAATCTAGGACGGATTGGTTTATTCTATGGAAACAAAACTCAGTCACCCATTCAAAACGTCCATCCTGAATTACACTGGACAGATTTGCATAAACTGAATGTGCAGATGAAACCTATGGAACCTGTACTAGAAGCTGGTGCTCAGATTCAACAGATGTTGACAGCTGAGTGTATTGAAGATTTCACTGATACACCTACTATGTCTGTATCTTTTGTGTATAACAATGTTCCACAAAAAATTTCCATGAAGCTCCCACTGACACTCAATAAATTTTTTGAACCAACTGAAATGAATGGAGAATCATTCTTTGCTAGATGGAAAAACTTAGGAGGAGAGCAACAGAGAGCTCAAAAAATATTCAAAGCTCAGGGTACAATTGATTTGGCAGCTGCACGTACAAAGCTGTCAGGCTTTGGTATGCAGCTACTAGATGGGATTGATCCTAATCCTGACAATTTTGTTTGTGCAGGCATAGTACATACAAGAATGCAACAAGTAGGGTGTCTCATGAGATTAGAACCAAACAAGCAAGCTCAAATGTTCCGACTTACTGTAAGATCAAGTAAGGAAACTGTCTCACAAGAAATATGTAATCTGCTAGCTGATCAGTTCTAACTCATAGTTTCATATTGGTAAAATATAAAAAAAACCATGGGTTACTCTCATACCATGTAAATTGCCCAAAAGTACTATTTTTTTTAAATACATTATTACTGTACACTTTCCTGTTAAATCTTTTTGTACTATTATTTTATTAATAAGAATTTTGTAAAATTTAACCTGCTGAAAATATAATATATTTATTGTTATAAATGTTAGAAGGCTTAAAAGACGTAAATAATATATTTTTTGTTGTCTCAATTAAGAATATTTCCTTAACATCTAAATAATGTTTCATCTATTTTTAATCTTAACATATTCTATAATATAACAGCTATAAAGATATGCTGTAAGTTCAGTCACTTTTAATTTTTTTTACACGAAAGTGTTTCGTATTATATTATTTAAAAATTAATTATCTTTGATATTGCATCATACATACCTAGTGCAAATCAGTAGTAATTTATATGGTATAAATTTACCAAAAAATGTGTATATAAGTTTGAATAGTTTGTACTTTGTATTCATTGTATATTGATTTTTATTTCATTATATTTTCGGTTAGCGGGACACAATCATTTAGATATCAAAATTTGTTAAAGCTGTTATTGTAGCAACGCAACATTATTGAGATAGTAAATAGTGTTAAATTGTAAGAAAACATTGTATCAAATTTGTTTGGTATCACAATTTAACATAGGATTTTTTAAAGAAGTCATGAATGAATTTAATATAGCTGTTGAACTTGATTCCAAAATAGTGTAAATTCCATGTTATTTATTTCTTTACTAAGTAATCCCTTGCATAGCAAACTGAATGACATCTCTGAAGCCTTGCTTTGTAAGATGGATAATAATTGACATATTATTCTAGTTACATTTTTAACAACAAAATTTATTAAATACTAATTTCAGAAATTCTAGGCCACCAAAGCTGTGCAGAGATGCGTACTGGCTAGACTGGAGCGGAGATGTGTGCTGGCTAGAGCGGAGATGTATGTTGGCTAGAGTGGGACTGAGCTGCGTGCGGTGAGCGTTTGGATGTTGAGGTGAACGCACAGGCGGCGCCGCTCACATCTCGTTTCCGCTGCGCGCCGTCGCCAGCTTGCGAGCCACAGCTCACATCTCCGCATCGATCGCGCCATACAAATATGATACATCTCCGCTCAGTGGTATCCACTGAAGCTGAGCGGAGACGAGATGTGGAAATAACGAAATTCTATTGGTTGTTAAATCACATCTCTCCTCTCGTCTCGTCTCCGCCTGGGTGGAGTCCGGGCCTTTCTGTCTATGTATCGAGCCATGTATCCATTGTCACACTTGTTGCGTAGACTGGTTTGGCATTTCATAGACCGGGACATGTGTAAAACCAAATGTTTTGTACAAATGTTGGAACACAATGAAGGATTATTTTTGATATTTTGCATAGATAATTAATTGATAGTTCGTACTCTGTTTTGTTTACATGATTTTACCCAGTTTCTTGCAGTGTGAATGTCAGTCCAGCATAATAAAGTTTTGGATTTGTTTCATGCGAGACATTACATGTTTAATGTTGCATCAGTGGAAACCCACAGTTATGTAGAATCAGATTTATTATAAGTTGTTTTTCTTTCAATTACCATTCATGTTGCAAATACAGCTTCTATAATACCTATGCTTAAATGTTAAACAAAATGATAATATTGTAACTGTAACTTTGAGCTACAGTGGTGTGCACTCCGTACAAGTAGGGTGCCTTTCCACCAGAGATATGCTCTGTTGCTAAGCTCTGGATGTGTGTCAAATTAGAGGAGTACTTGAGTTTCATAGCTTAGATTGCTAGATGTACAGAGTTTGCCACACATCCATAGCTAAGCAACATAGCACCTCTCTGGTTGAAACTTGAAAGGCACCTTCAGTCTTAGGGCAATTATGTCTCAGGGCAGTTTCCATAAACGACTTTCAGTTAGCTGTGACTTGACAGTACAAATCCTTCATACAGCAATCGAATTTAATTATTTTTTAAACCTTTAATTCAGGGTGGCCTTTCCATCAACCCTGTGCACAGCACTGCTAAGCTTTTCTAAAATAAGTACCTATATCTAAATTAGTGCAACTAAACTAGGATTAATTATTAAGCATCTAATGCAGTTGAGTGGTCATTTATGTTCAATTATTTAGTCATTGAACTTAATAAAATATTGTTTTCAAATCTATCTCATACATAAAAAATGTAGGTGTTTTCCATATTGTGTTAATACTTGATAGTAATATGATTCTGTTGCGAGATAATATCGTGATGTGATTAGTAGTAACATAAAAATGCCATGTACCTCCCTAGCTCACCCATTTAGAGTAATCAAATAAAATTGTTAACATGTTCTCATGAGTGTATAGAATCTCTTAGGTAGACATTTTATTTTTTTATATTGTTTCCATGAAGTATTTTGAGATAGTTTAGGCAATGTAGTATATTGGTAGGTACTGAATATTAAAACGTCATTAAAATTTGTAGTGAAGCTTTTTATCAGAGTGCACCAGAAAGAGGGTAATGTTATTTGCATGGTAGTTGTTTAAGGAATAGATTCAATAAAATATGCATGTTTTATCAATTTATGTATTTACAACAATTTGATAAAAAATTAGGTACCTATATGTATATTATGAATTTACGAAGTATAAATGCTTATTTAATATATGCGTACACTATGTATTGTGTGATTAAACTGTAAAATACACGAGAAATCTATGTGTGGTTCATTATGAAAAATTATAGTTGTTTGCCTTTGCGCTTCATTATTAATAATTGTCTACAATAAATATTTAACCAGTACATATTTAACAAGTTTTTTCATTTATAGGGCAGTATGCTCGCAGAACAAGACTTCTACTATTTTAAAGCACCCTGCAAGTTTAAAATCTACTATAAATGCAGCAAGCATAAAATAAGTTCAAACCCTGACTTGCGAGCATATTGCCTGTACATACAAAGAACATTAAATATACCTATAGCTATGTAAGTACAAATCCAAATTTTTATATTACTAATGCTTTGCTTGAATCTAAAGGTATTCCTACAATGAATCCAACACCTTTGTTGAGACATGTTCTGGATTTTCACCGAAGTGATTAACAGAAACTGTTAATCAAACCATTCATCCACATTTGGGGAATTTTCCAGAACATCATTTGATTCACTGAAAAAATATATATTCATAAGACCTACAAAATGGTATGTAATACGGAATACCCAAAGCATAAGATTTTTTAACAACTAAGATACCATGGTTAATTGGTGACAAGGGCTGGATGGTTGTCCAGCACGGAAATGCAGCCAGCATTCTTGCCACCATTCCACGTGGGCATGATTTATATGGTAATTATGTTAGTCTAGCTAGCTTTAAGTTCAATAAATTCTAAAAAAACTGATATTTTAGTTAGATGTACTACGCCATCAAAACAATTATATTTGTCCAACCATTTATTTTATTTTTGGCAGCTCGAATCAATAATCTAATGCATTACTGATTCAATTATTGGATGAGTATACGAGTTACGAAATATCGGGTAAAAGGGTACGTCCGCGTCGCGTCGCTTGAGTATTGTAAAACACGATATGCTTCTATGGAGTATTGTATTTTTTTGTGGATGGTTGTCTGTCAATAATTATGACACTTCATAGGCGTGCTTATTTCAAAAGTAAATTAAATGGTTGGAAAAATAAAGGCACATGACAGATGCTGTTTTAAATTTTTTACTTAAAAATATTTACATAAACTATACCTACTAACTGATGCCCATAACTGCGAGGATTGAGGTTTTGTGGTTCCCACAGGATTTCTTATATTTTCTGGGATAAAAAGTAGCCTCTGTGCCAAATTATTTATTTAATCGTATGGCGTTTGGTACACAATAAGCGTTTTTATAAAAAGAACGCTTATTTTGTGCCAAATTTAATCCAGATCTGTTCAGCCATACTGGCATGATTGAGATCCATCCATCCAAACTTTTGCATTTTATAATATTAGTATAGAAGTACAGATTTAGGCATTCATACTTTTATATTATATTTTATTTATTATGTTAAAATAATATTATACTATAGTATATAATATTATAACATAGTAAGTATCCTATATAATAAAAGTATGGGCGCTGTAACTGCACTTGTCATGTTGTTCGGTCTAAAACCCTTTGAATGATAGAATTAATTGATATATGATTTATTGATTGCTAATAATTATAACTATTTTAATTATAATTAAATGATAAATGTTAATGATATTGAGTGGCACGCGTGCTGGTCGCGGTGATAATTTGCTCACTGATTTATTGTTAGTTTAAATGTGTGATGAAAACTAGGTTAATGCTGATGGAGCAAAATGTACGGTTGTACTGTGGACCATACACATGTGCTTTATTGTATTGTAATTTTAGTATACTAGTGGGTTGCATAGTAATATACTTTTAGTGCTTTGTGTTGGCTTCTTAGTACATCTATTATTAAAACTAGCTTTTGCTCGTGACTTAATCCGCGTGAATTGTGGTTTTTGATTCCCACTGGAACTCTTATTTTCTTTGATAAAAAGTAGCCTGTGTTATTACACCTATATCTACTATAATCTATCTCTGTGCCAAATTTCATCCAGATCAGTTAAGCCATTCTGGTGCATTTATAATATTAGGTTAGAACTAGAAGTATAGATAAAAAAAGGCTAATGGAAATACTAATTCATACCTGTCAAGTGAAGGGTCATTGCTGAACATTTCTGTAGGTACAGTGGGAGGTGCTCGCTCAGGCAACAGCTCAAGGTATGACTGTCGAGATTGTAGGTGGCGTTCCACCTCTTCGGGAGTCATATGACCGTCGCTGGCTGACAGACCAAATCCTAGTGCTGGCGATGCCTTCGCCATCATGGTACCACTAGCTTGATGCTGTGAAAATACATTACTTAATATAATATCTAGTATTTTAGTTACTGGTAAAATCCTACTTCAAAGGGTGAATGTCCCCATATATCTATGAAATTTTATTATTACTAAAATTTTCTGAAACAGCCATATTAAGATAAAATCTTTATAGACCGTATAATTAGAGTAGAGAGAGTAGATTTTAGACAAATTTTTGTTACATTTACTTATGTGGATACCATCTTTTGTCTTACAGGATTATTAGTATTTGGTGTTTTTTTAGGGACAACAGCTCTTTTCCTTTTCATAGTATTATTGAGACCTTTATTGAGTGCAGATGGTGTGGATAAGACTTGTGGGCCAGCTCTGGTGTCCATCTTTTTCCTATAAAGAAAAGAGCATTTTTAATACAATAATATAACATTCTCAAGCCATTAAATTAATATCATAGTCTAATAGTTTGACTGTTCTAATAATTATAGTAACTACTTTATTTTCATTACCTTTTCATTGTATCTGCATGATTATAAATTGTGTCATCTGAGGACTCTGTATCTTCACTATCCGAAGTGGAGCTTTCATGTTTTTCATATTGCAACAGCCTGTCTAATAGGAAACTGCGATCGCGAGAAACTTTTAGCAGCCTTTTTTGACTGCATCTTAAAGCGTCTTGAAAACATTCATTCTCCTAAAATAAATAAAATTGTTATTTATGATTTCTGACATTAAGTTCCACTATTTTAAATACAAAATGAATAATCTGCAAAGCAGCTCAATTTTTTGAGAATATTGCTAGAAGAGAACATACATAAATAAGATACTTAAGTTTCTTCTTGAGTGTTAAATACTGAGCCTTGTAATTGGGTTCAGGTTCTGGATCACTGCTGCTATCGCTAGAATAGTCTTTCCGTGATTCGTGGCTGAGTGGCGCCTCTGCACTCACATTACTACTGGCGCCGGCACCTTCGCTAGCCTGCATATTCGCTATGGAGCGGCAATACCACCCGTCTAGCATCTTCTACAAACATAGTAACGAAAAATTATAATATGGTCGACGCTTAGGAGTTCAATGAAAAATTAAACTTTCAATGAAAACCTTTGGATAGTTTTCGGACGCCAGTGTGGTTTTTTTAAGATCACCAATAAAGCAAAACAAATTTATTTATTTTGGATTTATAAACAGAGACAAGGATAATCAAAAATTTATGCAACAGAGCAGGTTAACCAGAGAATACAGAGATTACGTATAGACTATAGTGTATGACAGTCAGAGATCCACAGAGTACATTGAATCCTGGGGTACAGACTACAGAGATCTCTGACAGAGATGAGATAGCAACATCGTATAATAGTAATTATTATGTTCCTTGAGCAACACTAGTACGGGACTAATAAACATTGACCCTAAAATAAAAAATGTAAAGCTGATTTTTGGCACAAGTGTTCCTTGGGGTCTGAGAAGTACCTCTTAAAAATTCCCCCCCCTAGCCCGCGGGCTTAACCCCCCACCCCCCCAAACGTCTCCCCAACCGCAGTTTTTTGTAATTTTCTCAAAAAATATTAGTGCTAGAAAAAAACTTTCTATGGTGAAAATTATCTCCATTAAATTATCTACAAAATAATATTTCAGTTCATTTCCATAAGACTAATAGTTTCGGAGATATGTTAACCCTTTGTGCATGAAAAGAAAATATTTTGCATGTATGGCTTTTTGTAAAGTAGTTTCTTGTAATTTCCATAAAAACTGATAGAGCTACAAAAATATTGTCTGAAGCAAAATGAAAGGCTATTAAATTAACTATAAAATGATATTTACTTTATTTTGATAAGAGTAATAGTTTTGGAGATATGCCTACCTATTGTGTAAGATAAAGAAAATAATATGCAAATATCGTGTACGTTGTTTTTAATTTTCGAAAAAAAAATAACAGAGTTAGGAAAAACTGATTGAAACAGTAAGAAACATAGTTAAATTACCTACAAAATAGTATTTAGGTAATTTTGATAGCACTAATAATTTCGAAAATATACCTGTCATAGTTAACATAAAAGCAAAATTTTTCAAAATTTTATATGTTTTCTGTAATTTCTAGAAAACTATTAGAGCTAGGAAAAAAACTCCCAGAAGTAAAAATAAACACCATTTAACCACTTATTAAAAAAAATTAGTTCATAAAGATAGGACTAATAATTTCGAATATATATCCATGTATAGTGTACGCAAAAAAATAAAAAAATTGCTAGAATCCCATGTTATTTGCAATTTCCACAAAAACTATTAAAGCTGGAAAAAATCCACGGAAGAGTAATTAATTTCACTAAATTACCCACAAAAAAGTCTTATGGTGAATTTAGATAGGACCAATAGTTCGAGAAATATGGCAACCTATATTCCAAGTTTTTTTTTTTTTTCGACAACCGTTGGTATATTTTTGAATTTTCACAGAAACTACTAGAACTAGGAAAAAATACATGAGAAGCAAAAATGAACTTCATTAAATTATCTTCAAAAAATTTTTTAGTTTATTTTGATAGAACTAATAGTTTCGGAAATATGGCTGCCTAACTGGAATAAAAAACTAAACCTTTGTAAAATCCGTAAATGTTTATTGTAATTTCAAGAAAAAGTATTAGAGTTAGGAAAAAAGCTGTCAGGACTTAGTACAAAGATTATTAATTTACCTATAAAATAGTGTTTAGTTTATTTTGATAGGACAAATAGTTTTCGAAATATACCTTGCTGTTGTGTAAGAACCGGTGGTAGTCATGTAGACTTAGCATAGTACTATGGAATAAATAGAAATTAACCTGTAAATAAATAACGTATTTTTGATTTTAGGCGCAAATGATGTCCACTTTTCTCCCCACTCCCACAACCACCCCCCTACCACCTCCTCCACCACGGCCGACGCGACGCCTTGTCTTTGTTAGAACTTTGAACGAATATAAATAATAATATTTAGTATATTATTTACTGAGTGTGGTGTTGTTTTGTAGATAAAGATATCATGATTATTACCTACTATTAATTTATTGTAATATAGCGTCGATCATTATCAAATAGAATGTGTAGGTACAAAGTCAAAATTATTGCAAAATATTTTTCTGTCATGCACGTTTTCGATCGTCATATTTCCGAAAGTATTCGGTCGATTGAAATGAAATAAAAAGCATTTTGTAGAAGATTTTATGAACTTTCATTTTGTTCTTGTCGTTTTTTTCCTAGCTCTTATACATTTTGTGCAAATCACAAGAAACTTACACGATTTTAAAAAAAAAAAAAAAATGCGTCAAATAAGCCGGCATATTTGCAAAACTATTTATCCGATCATAATGATTTAAGTGCCATAAGGTAGATTATTTAATGTTAATTATTTTCGCCATAGATGGTTTTTATCTAGCACTAATATTTTTTGAGAAAATTACAAAAAACTGCGGTTGGGGAGACGTTTGGGGGGGTGGGGGGTTAAGCCCGCGGCCTAGAGGGGGGGAATTTTTAAGAAGTACTTCTCAGACCCCAAGGAACGCTTGTGCCAAAAATCAGCTTTACATTTTTTATTTTAGGGTTCCCATACATAGCTTGCACAAGTAGCCTGGGCTACACGGAGGCGGTCGGCATATTAAAATCTATGGTCGGCGGAGCCAAACTGGTTTCAGGTTTGTGAACAGAGTAGTGGTGGGTCGTTATCGTATTTTTGACGGACGAAACGCAACCGTTTTCCTGGCGACGAAAACGGTTGCAGAAAACGGTTGTCGTTGCAACTAGTTTTGAAGACGGCTTAAAAACCATCTTCAAACCAGTTGCAACAACGTGTGTGGTTAAATCAATTCATTCTCGACTGTATGTCATGGGCATAAAGTTCACTTTTGATTGTAAGAACTGTTTTGTGAAAAAACGTGGAACGAGGACGACTACGTTCGCGACGACGTGTGTCGAAGACTGGTTTGTGCAACGAAGACTGTTTTACCCAGGACGTAAAAACGGTTTCACCGTCGCAGAACAGAAAACGGTCTTTAGAAACGGTTCGTCGTCGCAACGCCCACCACTAGAACAGAGACAAGATAGTGTTCGGGACACGGAGAATGAGAATTTCGAGAATTTATATTTTTATCCTGTTATGTGTATATATTATTGTATTCTGTTTACCTACACTTTAGAAATGGGATTTTAGTATGTCTAACTAATTTTAAATTGAAGTTAGGAATATATTATCAAATTGGGGAACTAAAATATCGTCAATAAACATCGTACTTACGAATGAAAAGTCACTCCGTCAACGCTCTTTGCACTATCTCTTTTACATGATAAAACGCTGCAATGCACCATTGTTTGACTTTTAATAGTCACTCTTTTATATTATAAGGCACTCTTTATTTCAGGATAAATTAGTAATTGATTAAAAATAATATATCAAATTTAATCTTCGCACCTCGAAACGAAACGTCATAATTTGTCTCGCACAATAATGTGCCAGACAAACTAAAACCATGGCACACACTGAGGTATAGATATAAACATAGCTTTTTCTCATTCTATCTTGTGTAACATCTCAATACTACATCTCTTTCATGTGGAAGTAAAAAGGAGATTTGCCTTGGTCTATATTCCTATCTCCGTCTACGTTATATCCAGTTTTCTTTAAACAGCGACCGCGTATCTTTTGCATCAATCAATAAGCACAGAGTATATTGAATATAGGACTGCATCAATGCCAAAACATGGTTTTGGCTTCGCGATTTTCGCGGCGGAAAATCGCCGAAAACCGGTCTTACGGTGCCGCGTGCGCGATTGCTCGCGTACTGGCCTCGCCCGAGCCGGAAAATGCGGGAAATTTAGAAGAATATATACTACGATTAAATTTTTACTTAAAAAATTTCTAAGTGTCGAAAATTGTATGAAAATGTGAAAATTTAAAATTTTGACTTCAGTGACTATCGATAAAAAAAAATTGCTGAAAATTCACGTAACGTCACGTAAGACTTTTGAAGTAAGCAACGACCTCAATTTACATAGACGGGCCCTGTCAAACAAAGAATGTGGGCGTATTTTTAGCAACGCCATCAACACCATCTAGTTTGAAAAGCGGGAACTTGCTTGCAACATCTTGAATAAAAACTTGAAAACGTATGACTCCGTCATAGATAATATAGGTCATAGCCGTAAGGCCAGTTAGTAAAAAAAAAATTATACAGTTTGCCGCGGAAATTAAATGATTGCGTAATGGATAAAAATATTAAATAGGAAGATTAAATAACGTTTTTTTGGAAATGTATAATTGTGAATTGAAACACTTACCTTAAAATTAAAATTATACAGTGCCAAACTAATTAAACTTTAGATGTTAACTTAATAATAACAAATTATCCGCACGACGAGCGATCGTAACAGCGCTACGACGGAACAAAGACAGATGCGGAACATGTTCCGCAACTCGGACGCCCGGCGTTTTTCTATGAAAGGGCCCATCTAGTGCCTACATATATATCGATGGAAGTAAGATGTCGTATAGTGGACCACGGTCCACGACAAACGTTACGTCAAACTAGGCTTTCATTGATACATGGCAAGAGGTGTTTTTAGCGGTCACCTAGGGTGTCCGTTAACCGCTTTACTACTCATATTAACTAAAATAATTATAATATAAGGATTTAAATAGCTCGAATACTTAGTTAGTTAATGTAAAAATAGAAAATACTATTATTTCAAGCAAGTACTAGGTATGGTAGATTGGAATGGTTTCAAAATATTATTTAATTTAAGACATTCTATTGATAATTATTTAGCTACACCGTGGCTTATATAGCCACGGTCCACGGTGTAGCCTAGTAAATATTCCCATCGGCAGTATTACGTGGTATTACCAACTCACGCTACTAAAAAATAAAATAATAATGCTTTTCTAAAAATAATATTACATATATATATATTACAATAATATTACGATAACTTTAAAAAAAATAATTACTATAAGTAGGTAGGTACTTTAACCTTACAACGGCGCACAAAGTACAAATTAAAATATCCATAGACAATTTCAGTATCTGGATACTAGTCCTTCTGAGCCTTTAGAGTCTGCAGAATAAGCTCATGTACCAAAGACAAGTAACATAATTACTTTGCATAATAATTAGGCTAGCCAAACTTATAGCGAGAGGTCTTTGATTGTATAATATACATGGAGGTAAGGTCCGCGAGGCGTAAGCTGAGCTTTGCATTTGTGTGAGTGTACATAGATACATTAACATTGTTGTGTAACATTGGCCTAAAGCGCGGCGCGTCCCTTGCTTGGTATAAACCGGTTTTTACTGCTTTTTGACAATCGGCTTGAGGCGCGGTGCGTCCATCGCTTGACGCAACTTCACCTCTTGACTCTTGTACTGGTAGCAGCGTGACGTGTTTCTTAATATTTTATTTTATTTTTATTTTTTATTAAAACATTTGGGCTATGATAAAAGGCTACGTTGCGAAAAAAAATGTGTCAATGAATATGGATGTAATAATGAGGTTAGTGACAGAAAAAGTTGGCAGTATCACTACACAAGAATGGAAAAATGTATTAAAGGCCACGACGCTGTTCTTGATGATTTATCGGAACGATTCATTATTAACACAGACGACACATCAGACGAGAGTGAAAATGATGATAAGGAAAATGATGAAGATGCAATGTCCGATGTAGAAGAATTTTAATATTTTTTCATATTTGAATTGTATTTATCTTTTACGAATAAAATTTATTTTTAAAAGTTTTTTGTCTGACTCTACTTTTAGTGATAACTCACACAAATGCAAAGCTCACCTTACGCCTCGCGGACCTTAGTAGTCTGGAGAAGGATATGTTGCATTTTCCTCAATTATAGTTATACGATGCTTTTTGTTAATAAAACATTTTTTGACTTTTCTTACTTATTGGTATATGTGAATAACCTTTGTTACTTTAAGTTAAGTTAGTTAAGACGATTTTTCGTCTAGTTTTTCTTTTTGTAGCGAGTATTTTAAGTTATTTCGCCTAATTATAGCTTAGTTTCTTCTTCACTGAATCCAAAACACGTCAATTTTTGCGCTGTCCCCAAAAATTTGGATTATTTCATTAGTTTTTGTTTGGAGTGTATATACATATAGTGTAGGGATTGTATTGTTTACAAATAAATTGAATATCGATAAAATTAAAACTTCATATCACTCTTAATTCTCACGCTGAGGGGTAGAGAGATGAAATTAAACAGTCAGCTTCTACTTATAATATTGCCAAACTCATTGTAGGCTGTAGCGATGATAACCTAGTGATTAAGACTCCCGATCTCCGGTATGGTGTCTCGTATTCGTAAATTACAGTGTTTATTTATGTGGTTTTTGGTCCCTTCATTGCAGTTATTGTGTATCATTTTAACTATTTTTTTACAATTGTTTCAGATTCCCAAAATATAATGAATTTAGGCTAAGATGGCTGAATACTATAAATATTTCTCAATATTCTTTACTCAATATTCTTGTTTGTGATGAATAATAAAAACAATTATGTAAATTTCTCAATAATGCTTTTCTCTAATCCAAATAATAAAATTTTACTATTTCCTTCTTATTGCAGAATTCACCACCGGGGCAAGGCAACACTTGCAAGAATTGAATCTCAGTTTGTATCCAGAAACTAATAACGATGTTTCTCAAAACAGAATACAGAATACTTCAACCCATTGCAGGCTCACTTTAGCATGAGTCTCCTCTCGGAATGAAAATGGTTTGGCCATAGTCCACCAAGCTGGCCAACACGGGGCGTTGCAGCATGATTCTATTTTTACTCATCATTTCACATATCCAGCGCCCACTACTGAGTAGGAGCCTCCTCTTTGAATGAGAAGGGTTCAGCCATAGTCCACTACGCTGGCCAACAAGAGGCCCTCCGATTGTAATTACCATTTTTTTGAAAAACTACTGGGCTGACATAAATGCTGTTTTTGGTTTTAGATATGCATACTTCTGAGAAGTTCTAATAAATGTTTCAAATTTATGGGCACAAAGGAGCGTCTATGCAAGTTCGTCGCCGGCTTTTTTTAAATTTTATTAGGTACTTTTATAATTAGAAGATCAATCCGAAAACGCAAGAAGTTCTAAGTATGTATAATGTAATATTATCAATTCCTTTTTTTATCTATAAATTTTAGAAAGAAAATATAATTTATAAATCAGTCTACTTTTATTATTTATATTATCACGTCATTCTATAACATTTTTCCATAATATCTAGGTATTCCAACGAATATCATGAAACAGTTTTATTTGTAAGGTTTACATTCAACTGATAATATAAATCTATACCTACTAATATTATAACCCGAAATATTGGATGTATGGATGGAAGAGATAGATTATAGTTTGGAATAACACATCGGCTAGTTATTTCCGGAAAGGAGAATGCCCAAAAGTGGACCATTCTTGCGTCTTAATGAAATTAACATTGGAAATATACTCAGGATTATATAATAAAAATTCATTAAGGTATTCAATGGGAGTTTGGAGTAATCTGACTTTTAAGTTTTGAGGTTAAGTTTATTTAACCATTTAGCTAATAATAATAATAATATATATATCGACATGCAGGGTTCCGAAATAAGTAAATAAATATATATAATATAGATAATTATTTTATTCTTAGCTTTAATTAAAATAATTGTTTGTTTTTAAATAAAATAATTGTTTGCGTATAAGTTAATTTAGTTTACTTTGTGCCACCTAGATGACACCACTTGTACTCTAGTTCGCATAGGTACAAGTGGTGCCATCTAGGTGGTACAAAGTAAACTAAATTAAAAAACACAACTATTTTAAAGCTAAGAATAAAAAACATATTATATTTACTTATTTCGGAACCCTGCATGTCGATAAATATATTATTATTAGTAGCTAAATGGCTTAATAATACCTAACAATTGCCAAACTTAACCTCTTAACTTAAAAGTGAGATTACTCCAAACTCCCATCGAATATCTTAATATTTTTTTTATTATATAATCCTGAGTATATTTCCAATGTTTACCGTTAATTTCATTAAGATGCAAGAATGGCCCAAATCTCATACAAAAATGGTCAAGATCCTTTGTTACTGCGGGAACCAAAAACCCTGTATTCACGCGGACGGAGTCGCTGTCACCAGCTAGTTCATTATAAAATGCGAATACTAGTGTTTTTCAAAATATTATGTTTAATTATTTATTGAGTATATTTGTGACAATTTTATATCGAGTATTTATGTATCGACAATAGCAGCCCTAATGCTCGCGTTAAGCTCCGCCCATGACGCCATTTTTACTTACCGGAAGCTTCAATTTAACTAGAATATTTCATATCCTTTTCCTATTTATATAATCAAAGCGAGAGGTAAATAGATATCCTATAAGTTCCTTTTCTCTGGTAAAAAGGGTAAAGTGTCTATGGTCACTATCCAACATAGAGTAAGTTTAGGTATATCACAGAGGTATATCCATCTATTTGTTACCTCCATGTATCTATCCAATAAGATTCCGCATTCATGGAAAAGTGGGAAAAAGGAAACGTCAATACCACCGACCAGAAAAAAGGTCAATACCTACTCAATACGTAGCATTCGCCATTCTCCTCGGCTAAGCTCCTCGGTGATTCTCCTTCTCTGTCATGTGTAGTATCTGCCTGTCTATAGTATTTTCTTATTTGGTCGGTATATACCTGAGGTATATACTATATAATGGAAACTGAAATTGGAACTTCAACCTGCGCTGCGCTGAGCGCTCTGCGGCTCTAAGTTGGCTTTAGGAAATTGAACTCTATCTGTACCGCATGTGCTCTTTCAGCTGAGTGTGGACCGTGCTTGTCGCGGTCAGTTGGTGCCGGATTAATTCCTCGTGTTGTTATGGCTCTCGGTAGTGAAGTGAATGATGATAATGGTACGAAACAAACTTCCCAAAAATTGAAGAAATGTCCAGTGGCCAGCAACCTTAGCGACAAAAGTGGTAGCGAGAATGTTATCAAAGGTAAGGTTTCGAATGGTCATGCCCTCAGTTATGTAACATTGACTAAGTAATGCATACAACTAAAGAAATCATCATTTTATTTGAATTAACTATTTATTCTAGTGAAAGAGTCATGTGACAGAAACATGTGATCGATTTTTACAATTGTCAAAATATATTTTTCGCTGGTAGGTATCCTCATATTATTTTAATTATTATGTACTTCATATCAATATAATATAATATCAATGAGCTTTCAGTATTCCTATAAGATATCATCAAACTATGTAAAATTAGTAATATTTTTGTAATTCACTCTTTAAAATATTGTTGCACATGGTATGAACTTCTTCCCATTACACAACATTTAAAATTGTTACATACCTAGGTATTGTTATCATTTCAGTTTGTCTTAATGATACTCATGGTCTACATAATATTAAAGATGTAACATAAGCACTTCTATTTTACTGACTATCATAACAAACGGAGTAGGTACTTATCTATTAATTAAATTTACTATTTACTTGATCAGTATATATTTTACCTAGCTATTTTATTTTAGCAGTGGTAATTTATTAAAATTTTATGTTTTATTATTGAATTTTGTTTTAAGCATGGTTAGGATTTACTCACATTAATTATGTTTAAAATATTGGGTTTATTTTATACTTACTTATGAATTCAGAACGTAACTGTCAAGCTGACAAGACCTATAATCAGCTGTTCCGATAATTAATTTTTTTTGGGAATGATCACAGAATGCTATTGATTGATTGATTGATTTATTCGTTGTGAACACAATATTAAAATGCATTCTGCCATTTCTGGCGTACAACATTTAGAATTACATTTTACATTATTATCTTACTAATTAAATTATATACAAAATTAAATTGGTAAATTAAATTCAGAATTATTTTTACACTCAATAATGGCAATGGCGGGGTCTGTAAGACCCCGCCATCCCTCTTCGTGGTTATTTCTTTTTAAACCACCCAGAAAAAGGAGCCCCGCGTAGCGGGGCTCCGTCGACCGGGACTCCGTCGACCGGGCCTCCGTTGTATAGTGGATCCTCCAGCAAGGGGTCTTGTCACAGAGACCCGACTCGGATAGGTTAGGTTAGAAGAGGGATGGCGGGGTCTGTAAGACCCCGCCATCCCTCTTCGTGGTTATTTCTTTTTAAACCTCCTAGAAAAAGGAGCCGTCGAGGGCTCCGTCGACCGGGCTCCGTTGCATAGTGGATTCTCCCTCCCCCCTCCCCCTCCCCCTCACCCTCTCACTCCCATATGCAAGTACCGGACGTCTATATTTTTACCTCCACTGGCTCCCCCTACTGACTACTAAGCAGAGTTAACAACCCTACCGCTCCCCCTACACCTTCCTCCCCCACCCCCACCCTTACCTCCCTCATCCCCACCCCTTCCTCCCCCCTCCCCCAGCCCACAGAGCACACTCTCCGCCTTAACAAGCTAATCTTACCCCGACTTTAGTTAAAAGTAACCACAAAATTTTGAAATTTTAAAAAATTCATATCTCAAAAACTATTAGGAATCGACGAGTTTGACTTGGAGGGGGGTTTTAAAGTTGAAAGATGTAAAGATAATTTTGACGATGTAAACAATGTTATATCGCATGTATCACACTGGTTCACAGTCAATGACTTGCTTTTGAACGCAAAAAAAAACTAAATGTTTAGAGTTTGTACTTCCTAATGTGAAGAAAATCGATAAGGAAATAGTGATGAATGGTGAAACACTGAAAATGGAGAACTTCACGGTTTTTTTGGGGGTGACCTTGGATAATAAGCTTCAGTGGGGCGCTCATATAGAGACACTGGCAGGGAAACTCAGCTCAGCGGCTTTTGCTATCAGGAAAATTAGTCAGCTTACCAAAATTGAGACTGCTAGGCTTGTCCATTTTGCCTATTTTCATAGTGTTATGTCATACGGCATCTTATTGTGGGGCAGAGCTGCTGATATACAAACAATTTTTGTTTTGCAAAAGAGGGCGATTCGTTCAATATATAAACTCGGATCACGCGAGTCCCTTCGTGAAAAATTTAAAGAAATTGGCATCCTTACGGTTGCATCGCAGTACATATACGATAATATAATATTTGTGAAACAAAATATTCATCTCTATAGACAAAGACGGGATACACAAAATCGACTTACTAGAAACCGGCATAAACTAGTAATGCTCCAATGTTGTCTACACAAGGTGCAGAAATCCTTTGTGGGGTCGACTATTACCTTTTATAATATAGTTCCAAAAGAACTTTCAGATTTGCCATTGCACAAATTCAAAAAAACCGTAAAAGAACACTTGTTGAGTCGGGGCTATTATACAATTAACGAATTTCTTAATGACAAAGTTGTATGGAAGCAACCGACTTTAGGTCCAGCTCCCCACAGGATAGTATAATAACTTACACTATTGTATTTTATTTAACTTGCATACTTACATATTATGTGTTCCGTTCTACATCCAAAGTCCCTTTATATGAGAGAGTACACCTTTCTTTGCCACCGGATGTCGCTAGAGGTCGCCGTTATCCTCTTTCCGCCGCTCCACAGATGCCCAATCTGACAAAAAACTTATCCCTCCTCTATGCCTCCACTCAAGCCGCCATGTTTGATCATTGTTGCGTCTTTTCTAAAGCCGCGTGGATTACTTGGTCGCTATTTTAACAAAAAATTTATCAATAGACACTTAAAAGTGTTGTAAAAGTGAAAATGGACGAAAACACCACGCCTTCTAAGGCGCCTAGAAGACGTCATAGCTCAAGTTCGGACGATTCATCAAAAACCTCAGGAAGTAGCAGCTCGGCGCCGGCACCTTCGCCTCCGAAGAAGGCACGTCACGCACGTGGCAGGGATAGGTCCGCATCCCATGATTCCGTCACAGTCGCAATGGAACAAAGATTTACAGCCCTGTCTAACGACTTGGTGAGTCAGATTAATAATTTTTTACTAACAAGTTATAACAATTTTGCACAAATGACTCAAGCGGTGCCGGCGCCATCTTGTACCACGCTTCCCGTGTCATCTTGTACCACTCTCCCGGCGCAAGAAGAACAATTATTTTTGCGCCCTCCTGAATGTACAAATAAGGCTTTTGAAAATATTTCTAACCTTGCTGTATCGGTTAAGGAGCCAGTGGTCCCCAAAGCTGTGCCGGAGAGGGTTAGCATGCTTAACAATATGCAACGTTTTGAGTCTGGGGATTGGAATGCGGTCAGATATAATGACTCACAAAAGAAGTATGTTGCTTCGCCGGGTTTTGTTGAATTAAAAGTAAATGAGGAACTAAGGAGGTTTGAAGATCCGCATGGCCCGTTCAAATGGTCTCGCTTAGAGAGAACCTTTGCAGCTTTATCTAATGCTTTTATGGCTCAGAATGAGGCTGTTAACACAGCTTTGCAATGCCTTATTGATTGGTCATCGTCAGCTGGAGAGGAGCTTACATCTCTTACCATATATGATAAGTTAAAAGTTTTATTTGGAAGTGAGTCTACTTATAAAACAGTTTCGCATGATGTTTTGCAAATAATTTGTGGAAAACGGGCTGAAGTTATAGAAATGAGAAGAAGGGCCATCTTAAAAAATATCAAAACAAAATACATGAAGGAAGACATAGAAAATATTCCACCCTCAGCGGAATATATTTTTCAGCCTGAGGGCTTGTCAAATTATATCCAAAAAATTGGAGGTTTATCCAAATTAGAAAAACAGCCATATACTCATTCTGCTCGGCCTCACTCACCGCAGCCATCTACATCAGGACTGAGAGATACCTCCCAGCGCTCTAATACAAAGAACCAAACTAACCAATTATCTAAGAAACAAACTACTTTTCGACCCCGAATTGATGATAACATTTCAAAAAGAAAGGGGGGGCAAAAATATAAGACATCTCGGAAATCAAATAGACACAAATGACCCTTCACAATTCACAGGGGGTTGTCTAAGACATTATGTAAAATATTGGCTCCGTTTCAATCCGCCCCCACCTATTCTAAAAATGATTTCAGGCATCAAAATCCCATTCAATCAAACAGCACCATTAATTCTGCCATCAAAGGAAATATTGTCACAGTTTCAGACACCAACAAGTTTGGAAATGTCAATTCAGATACAGGAGATGATTCAAAGCCATATTCTGGAGCCAGCCCCCTTAACTCCAAGTTTCATTTCTCCCCTTTTCATCATAACAAAAGAAAACAGAAAGAATCGGGTTATTTTCAATTTGAAAGCTTTGAACCAGTACATGGAACCAAAACCGTTTCACCTTTTCAATCATCACCGCATGCCAAGGTTTTTACAAGAGAAGGACTGGATGGTAAAATTAGACTTAAGTCAAGCCTACTATCATTTACCAATTCACAAACAACACAGATGTTACCTGCGTATCAGTTACGAAGGAAGGCTATATCAAATGACTTGCCTGCCGTTCGGCTTGGCAGTGGCACCAAAACTTTTTGCATCAGTGACAAATTGGACAGCAGAAGTTCTTCGAAAGAAGGGATTCCGAATAGTGGTGTACCTGGACGATTACCTGTTAGTTCACCAGTGCAAAACAACTTTAAGTGCTCAAATAAGTTCAGCAATCAACTTTTTGACCAGTCTAGGTTGGTGCATCAATCTCGAAAAGTCAATCATTACACCCACCAAGGTGATCGACTTTTTAGGAATCATTTGGAATACACAACAGAACAGCAAAAGTCTTCCTATGGAAAAAGTCATCAAGATCAGCAGCTGTCTATCAACTCGTTTAGCCGCTGGCAGTTGGACCCTCAAGCAGGCACAACACCTCTTAGGGTATCTCAACTTTGCAACCTTCATCACCCGACGGGGAAGGTTACATTGCCGGACTCTACAACGCCACAGCAACCGACTTCGTCGGAATCCTCTCTCTGCAGTCACTTACTCGGAAGAGGTAAAGCTGGAACTGGAATGGTGGTTACGAAATATCAGTCAACAGACACCTATACATCACCAGAAAATGCCAACAAATTATATAGTTACAGACGCTTCAAACATTCAGTGGGGAGCATTGGTAAACAACGAAGCCCTGTCAGGGCCTTGGACTCCCGACCAGAACCGTTGGCACTGCAACGCGAAGGAAATGTATGCAGTAATAGCAGCTATATCTTACAAAGCCCACCAGCTCAGAAACTCAGTGGTGATTCTTCAAAGCGACAATCAGACAGTTATAGCTCACATAAAAAACGAAGGTGGAACCAAGTCACAATTCCTCCTAGACTTAACAAAACAGCTCCTAGCCCTGGTGGACAGTATCAACGTGGAGCTTCTCCCTCACCACCTTCCAGGTGTGTACAACACGGAAGCCGATCGTCTATCGCGCAATCGCGCCGGCTCCGAGTGGCACTTAAGAGCAGAAGCAGTGAGAAAAATTTTCAATCTTTGGGGTGTCCCAGATATAGATTTATTCGCATCTCAAACCGCGCATGTAGTACCAAATTACGTGACGCTCGACTTGACAGACTCGAACGCATACTTTCACGACGCGTTCAGCAGATGTTGGCATTACAACCTAGCTTGGGTGTTTCCACCTCCATGCCTTCTGCCCCAAGTTCTTCAACACCTAAATGCAGCGTCAGGTCATTTTGTGATAATAGCACCCAAATGGAAGAAACCCTTTTGGAGACCAGATTTGAAAGCCAGAGCAGTAACGTGGCCCAGAAAGATTCGGGACTTAGAACTCAACCTAGTGGATACAGCAACGAATCTGCCTCCAGCCCAAGTCAACACCTTAAAGCTGGAAGCCTGGCTCATTTTGGGTGGGATACATTAACATCTGATTGGTCGACCCAAGAAAAAGCTCTGCTTTCTACTTGCTGGAGAGCATCAACTGTAAAGACTTACATACCTATTTGGAACAAATGGTCTCTCTGGTGTGGGAAGTTAGGATTGAATCCTCGCTCTCCAAGTCCATCGAGCGTGGCAAGGTACTTAGCAAAATTATTCCTATCTGATAATTTGGCCTACCGTACTATTTTAGTTCACAAATCAGTAATCGCCTCAGTCTGTGAAACCCTTTCAGATATCAAAATATCTTCTAGTAATTTAGTAAAGCATATGCTAAAAGCAATTTCACTATCAAGGCCTATACCTCCTAAAGCACCTATTTGGGATGCTAGAATACTTATTGAATATTTAAAGAATAATGATCCTAATCCTAATAGTTTATTTGATGTGTCAAGAAGGGTTGCTACAATTCTTCTATTAGCTTCAGGCCGCAGAGTCCACGATTTAACTCTTTTGCACTGTGATCCCACTCATTTCGTAGATAACTCAAGTAATATCATTCTATATCCACTTTTTGGTTCTAAAACAGACACTGTGTCGCATCAACAGTCATGTTGGAAGTTGTTGTCTTGCCCTGACCGTAACCTAGACCCGGTTTATTGGTTGAGAGTCTTAAAAGACATTACTAATAATGTAAGAGGCTCAGTGACAAATTTATTTATCTCCATTAGAGAACCGGTCAGACCAGCCACTCCAACTATGATTGGTGGTTGGATTAAAAGACTTCTAGTTGAGGCAGGCATTCAAGCTACGCCGGGTAGTTTCAGGTCAGCAGTGACCTCTTTAAATTGGATAGAAAATTACCCAATTAATGATATTTTAGAGAAGGCTAACTGGCAACATGAATACACATTTAGAAAATTTTATCATAGGAATATTCAGCTAAATAATGATTCAAATGTGGTAGAAAAGTCTCTATCAAAATTTTTTGAAACATCAGACTAACATACTGCTATCTATCACATTGTTGCTTTCTCTTTATCACCCACTCAAGCCACCAGGAGATAACAAACAACTCTCATATAAAGGGACTTTGGATGTAGAACGGAACACATAATATAAAAATTTTACCTTGAAATAAAATTTGTATTATGTTTCCTGAGACATCCAAAGTCCCAATAATGGCTTCCTGGTGGAATTTAATATGAGAACAATGATCAAACATGGCGGCTTGAGTGGAGGCATAGAGGAGGGATAAGTTTTTTGTCAGATTGGGCATCTGTGGAGCGGCGGAAAGAGGATAACGGCGACCTCTAGCGACATCCGGTGGCAAAGAAAGGTGTACTCTCTCATATAAAGGGACTTTGGATGTCTCAGGAAACATAATACAAATTTTATTTCAAGGTAAAATTTTTATATTATGTATTGTAATAGATTGTTTAAAAAAAAAAAAGAGCAACTGTTGAGTTTCTTTGTTGGCTCTTCTTGGCAGAATCTGCTTTCCGAACCGGTGGTAGAGTCAAAACATGACGTAGCATAAGAGACACCTGTATGTCCTACTATGTTTGAAATAAATTGAATTGAAGTTACCATCATTTTAAAAGTTAAGGCTGTCATTGCACCTTAGCAAGTTTTTTTAATTATTTAACTTTAAGTTAGCCAATTGACTGCAACATCACTTGTTGGTCATTACTTACCAACTTGCAGTCTTGAAGTCTATCCTGCTATTATTTATTATTTTTATGTAAAATAAATAATAATAATAAAAAATATGTTTTCCTTAATACTTCAAAGTACTACTTAACTAGTAAGTTTCAATATTTTATGAAAGTAGGTCACAGGCCTTCTGATAAGGAATAATAAATCACAATTAAATCAATCATAATAAACTTGAATATATGCTTTGTAATTCAATAAGTAAAATAGGCATCTTCTAGGCAAGCGCGCTCCACCTTAGGCTGCATCACCACTTGCGAGCAAGTCTGATTGTTAGCCCGCCACCATCATCACTTACCATCAGGTGAGATTGCAGTCAAGGGTTAACTTGTGGTGGAATAAATGTAGTGTAGAAATTAAGTTAAAGTCAACGTTCATCTTTTGCACTCAAAAATATACTCTACTCTCTTAAAAAAGAAAATACTCAAAATAAGTTGAGGAAGTACGTTAGTACTTATTCAATGTTAAAACAGAATAAAGAGTCAGTCACAATAATTGCTATTTAGAAGCTTACAGGATGCGAAGTCGTGAAGTAAAGGGGCTGCCGGTTGGTCATACTAGTGACGGCGGTTAGCAGATGTGCAAAGTGGTAGTGAAATTTGTCGGCGGTCGGTATTTGCGATAGACGCGAAGTTAATTTGGATTTTTCCAGTCCCGCAAATCCCGCGGATCCCGTAGGCGCATTAGCGGGATTGGATTCCCTATAACTAAAGCTTTAAAACAGAAATCGTCCCGTTACAGTATTATTCCACGTATAGAAAGATGTGAAAGTGTTGTATTGGTACTTCACTAACTACTGCACCGATTTTGACAAATTTAGAATGAGAGTGATTATTGCAATGGGAACGATAAACGAAGCGCGCCGCGAGTAACACGTGCGTGCTTAAGGGTGCGTTTCCACCAGACGTCACACTCGCCGTCCACCAGCGCTACGAAGTGTGAGCCCTTTGGTTCGTGGCAAAAACCGATAGTCGTCGGCTCGAAGCTCGCAAACCGCGTACACACTATGATTTTTGGTAACAGTAACATGCAACGGTTACGGTTACAGCTCGCTAATGAGTACCCGGCTTAAAGCTCGACCACCTTAAAGAATGTCAGTGTTGTTGATGTGGTGTAAATGAGAAATTGAACATGTGTCTCTCTTATGTTGGAGTAATGACATCGCTCTTGGGAGAGTTTAGATTATTATTAATCAATAGCTGATGGCCCCGGCTTCGCCCGCGTGGATTAAGTTTTTTTAATTCCCACGGGAACTCCTTTTCTGGGATAAAAAGTAGCCTATATAATGTAATATAATGTGATAATTAAATACAGTATTGAAGAAATCGGCGAATTTTGATTTCAATGTGTCATAAAAGGATATATTATAATCAATATCAGTCAGGATTGGTGTTATATAATCAATATCACTCGTAATTCAATCAAACGAAAAGAAATTATAATTTTTTTAATATTATTGTACAAAATACTAAAATTATACAAAATTATTTCTTTCGGATTTTTGTTTTACATAGTTGTAACAAAATTAACGTATTAAATACTTCACAATCAACAAATTAATTCAAGATGGCGCTGATTTTATTGCCTCTCGCTTGTTCAATATAAAATAAGAGCGAAAGGCAAGAACATTCATGATCTGTATTTCTATTCTTTTCATAATGCTCTGTACAGAAAAGCACATCTTGATGTCGGAATAAAAAAAATATCAGCGCTATTTTGATTTATTGACCGAACGAAGCGAAGGTCTCTGAGTCTACTTGGGTGAATTGGCACTTGTCCGTCCGTCCGTCCGTCTGTCAGAGCATTATAACTTCTGAATTACTGAACGCAATTACTTCAGCTTTAAATATAATATGTAATCCAATGGCCTCCCGCCGAATATGGCTTAAAAAATAATAAAAATCTTTATTTCAGGGGGGCTCTCATAGAAGCGAATGCGAAGTAAAATATTTTTTATAAAGTTACATAGGGTTGCGGTATATCATTTTAAAGATAATTAGGAATAGAGTCCAAAAATATTTTTTTTTTAATTTTTCCCCCAAAATTGACGAAATGGGGGGCTTTCAAAGTGGTGATTTTCTAACGTCCAAAGATGACCTCAGAACTCTAAATTTTCTGAAAGGATGAGCCTGAAACTTGATTAATTATTTCAATTATATCCTGTACTTGAACAACAAATACTAAAATTAGATAAATATTGTAAGGAAACGGAATTATTTAATTTTTAATGAGCTTCAGTATTTTTAACAGAACTTCACATTTATGTCAATAGATGGCGCCGCGAGGTCTTAGTTCGGGGCGAACCACTAGTTAAAATAATTGTTACAAAATTAACTAGGTATTAAATACTTCACAATCAACAAATTAATTCAAGATGGCGCTGATTCTATTGCCTCTCGCTTGTTCAATATAAAATAAGAGCGAGAGGCAAGAACATTCATAATTCTGTATTTCTATTCTTTTCATAATGCTCTGTTCAGAAAAGCACATCTTGATGTCGGAATAAAAAAATATCAGCGCTATTTTGATTTTACTCGTTTATTAAAAGAGTTTTATCAAGAGACTACTATAAAGATATGTTTTATTCTTATTCAATATGTATACATAATATATGTATAATGAGCATTTTTTGTCCCAAGGCACTGATACAAAACATTCAAAGTTGAAACATTCACCCTTTGCTCACTCAATAAAATAAAACATCTTACGATGATCTTAAACAATGCATACTATCAAGGCACTCTCCAGGTCCTCAACTATGCTCATGCAAAAAATCCCGTCGAACCCATTGATGTATAATGTACTATTTAGTACATATTACTTCAATGGTCGAACCGTTGCTCTGCAAGCAGCGTGATCGAAGGACAAACAAACACTTTCGCATTTATTATATCAGTATGACGTACCTAAGTACGAGTAATTTCTTCTTAACGTCAATCTAGACTCTTATGTGGCAGCATATCGGCGCGCGTGAGGCCAACCGACAAAATTTTGGCTCGAGACTTTATGTAACGCTATTCTGTCTGGTTGCCATGTACGGTGTAGGTAAAATACAAGCTTCATTGCAGTAATGACCTTACGATGAGCAGAGTCTTCGTAGGGTCTGATTCTTCAAACTACTGAATTGTACGTGTTTATTAACAATTCTAATAATATTGATCGTCTATTAGTTACTAGTTAATGTCCGCGACTTCGTCCGCGTGGATTGGGATTTTTTGGTTCTTGCGGGAACTGATAAAAAGTAGCCATGTGTAATACCCGACTATAATCTATTTTTATGTCAAATTTAATCTTGATCCGTTCAGCCTGGCGTGATTGAATTAGAATCATCCACCCATCCATCCATCCAAACTGTCGCATTTATAATATCCACTAGCGACGCGCCCCGGCTTCGCACGGGTGCATTGCTGCTGTATTGCTTAAAATCGCTTCGTAAATAAGCCATTATTTCTCGTAAAAAGTAAAGGATAAAAAATGGTTATTGTGGGTTATCCCTAAGAGATAGACATATACTATCGCGGACGTTTTTGAAGACCTTTTTAACGTGTTTATTACTGTAGTACATTATTTTGATCTATCTCGTCAGCGTTTGCAATGTAAGCGCAAAAAAAGTGTTTATTTACGACATCAGATTAGAAACTTATTATCAGTGTTTCTCTAATAAATTATGCATGTATTATACTTAAAACCCTTCCTGTTGAATCACTCGATCTACTAAAAAACCGCATCAAAATAAATCCGTTGGGTAGTTTTAAAGATCTAAGCATACCTATGGGCAGACAGCGGGAAGCGACTTTGTTTTATATTATGTAGTGATACTAATATTATAAATGCGAAAGTGTGTCTGTCTATCTGCTACGCTTTCACGGCCCATCTGCTCAACCGATTTCGATGAAATTTGGTACAGGGATAGGTTGTATCACGGGGAAGGGCATACTTTCTATCCCGGAAAATTAAAGAGCTCCCGCGGGAATCGAAAACACTTAGTCCACGCGGATGAAGTCGCGGACATCATCTAGTGAGTAATAAGTATAGAAGTATAGATGGATTCTCTGTATTCGTTCAGATTCGCCAAGACTAGGCATTACGAGATTCGAGATATTATAGTCAGTTTATTTTCTAAGGTATGTTGAATTTCTTTCATAGGCATGAAGGTATTGTGGATCAATGCTTTATTAATAAATCCATAGATTTAGTATTGGGCTCGCGCGCTAAAGACCAATGCTATGAATAAATCCTCTTCCACTCCAATTAGGCATGAAATTGGTTAAATAATACGGCATGTACCTACTTACTTAGATATTAATTAAATGCATCAGAAAACAAAATCAACCTGCTTTTATCATCTATCTTGTAATTTCATGTGATTGATTCGTCAGTGCCTCTTTTATCTTCACTGATTCGTTTCAGCGTGTGCTATTTTTATAAGAAGGTTAATTAGTAACTAATATTGTGACGTTGTTAATAGTCAAGTGCTAATTAATTTTTTATTAATTATTGTAATGTGTTGTAAGGGGCTGGAATCTTACATGAGGGTTCTAAGTTTTTGAAGTTAGAGACTTGAATATCGGGATTTAGGTCATTATTTTTAAGTAAATAATAATAACCTGTTTAAGCAATTTTACACGTTAATACACCCAAAAATGAGTGAAATGAGTGTTGGTAGGTTACAATAAAATCTCTATGATTTTGAAGTATAGACATGAAAATCAGCATTTAGGTTATTAGTTTTAAAATGTCAATACTAGACATAAAAATAAACTTGTAATGCCTGTTTCTAGGCTTAGTAAAACTAGCAATTCATTTGTTGGAAACAGTGTCCGCTTCTATAATAAGCTTCCAGAAGACATGTTGAAGATGTCTCTGAATAAGTTCAAAGTTAATGTAAAACGTAAACTCATTGAAAAATCTTATTGCCATGTAAAGGACTACTTAAACGACAAGGAAGCCTGGCAATAATTTGCTCTAATGTCTCTGATAGTTCCTTAGTAAGAATATTTGTGAGATGGTGATAATAAAAAAAAACCCGGCTGAGTTTGTTGTGGGCTCTTCTCAGACCAGGGCGCGTTTGGAACCCTCGTAGCTTTAGTTTTAAGATACCTTTACCCATTATCAC
This sequence comes from Erebia aethiops, assembly GCA_923060345.2. NCBI lineage: Eukaryota > Metazoa > Arthropoda > Insecta > Lepidoptera > Nymphalidae > Erebia > Erebia aethiops. The sequence continues at coordinate 7,285,356 of OV281083.1, read as the reverse complement.
CATCATGCTTTTTAAGTAAGTAATTTTTAGACGAAAATAAGTGTACCTACATTGTACCTATATTTAAAAATAAATGACTATGACTATGACTATGACTAAATAATTAAGACCTGCATAAGCTGTATAAAGCCTCTATCTCTAAATAAATGTATGTGTCACCATATTCATCTCGCGCGCGAACTATAGGCAGTTTGCAGCGGGAAAATTCAATAATCTCATAGGAAATCAGAAATTGTACGCGGACGAAGTCGCGGGCGACCTCTATTGATTAATAAAATTAATCGTGCAAATATTCAGATGTGAATGTTATAAAAACCTTGACAATGATGAATGAATTAAGTATTCTTTAGTGTACCTACACACATGCATTTAAACAACATCATTATAACAAGCAAAGAAAAATCGCTATAAATGGCGGCCTTATCGTTCGATTCGTACCTAAGCGATCTCTTCCAGGCAACCACGTTCTAAACTTCTAAACAACTAGTGAACAAGATGCAACTTATAATATATAATAGTGAACAAGGATATTATAATCAATACTAATAATTGCGTAGCATGGCATGCAATATTTAATCTTTAACTGTACCAACGAGTACCATAGAAATATTAGAAACTTATTTTACGATGAAAATAAAATTACGATAACAAGCTAAAATTCCTACATCCATGCGCTAAACTGCAATTGTCAAGGTGTAATGATGAAAAGATGTCAAAATTTATAACGTAGTAGGTATTTGAGCTCGTCAATGATTTAGATAGTTTTATTTAAGGGTCAACACAACGTCTTCTCCCGGACAGATTCCCGCTAGATGGCGTTGTTAGGGCTTTTGACAGGTTTTTGATATTTTCGCAAAGTTGCAATGCACTGATTTTAAAAATATTAAAATTGCGGCAGTACATCAATGCCTATTATTTTATCACATAATTAGTTTACTTTAAAACAGAGCCATTTAGTCAAATAGTCAAATTATAAACCTCTGTTATATCGATTACTGTATATACGCAATACCCACGCACACACTGACAATGGTTGTTATCCAAGTTCTGTGGTTCTAACATAAACTACGAATTGTTTACTATAAAATTTAACTAGATGGCATTGAAACAAAAACTGCTGCGTTTTGCTTAGTATTGTTTTTTTATTTATTTCATTCGGATACAAGATAAACTTTCAGCTTTGACTGCAATCTCACATGGTTGATGGTGCCACCATGTGAGATGGCGGTAAGTGATGATGCAGTCTAAGATAGGAGCGGACTAACCTAGAAGGGGTATGGTAGTTTTTATTAAACCCATACTTTATACCCCTTTGATTTCTACATGGCATCGTACCGGAACGCTAATCGCTTGGCGGCACGGCTTTGCCGGTAGGGTGTCTTTGCTGCGGACGGGTGACAACTTACAATAATGTGGCTAGGGTTGCCAACTTTTCTGGAAACAAGCTACTTCAAATTTCAATATACCTACCTACAGAAAACGAACAATTGGCCAATTCTTGAAAACTATTTAAACGATTTTAATGAAACTTGCACTGTTCCCTAAGTTGAAGTAAATGTAAGCCAGTAAAAAAGATTAGTCGCATATTTTCGAATAAATGCATGGACAAACATACATGACATACAGACTTACATATACATATTATGTTTGGAAGCCCTAATAGATTGTCATTTATGTGAATACTAGCTGATGCCTGCGACTTCGTCCGCGTGGTTTGAGTTTTAGTTATTCCCGCGGGAACTCCTTAATTTTCCGGGATAAAAAGTAGCCCATGTCACTCTCCAGGTCCTCAACTAACTATACCTATGCCAAAAATAACATCGATCCGTTGCTCCGTTGCGGCGTGATTGAAGGACAAACCATGAAGTATGATTTTGCAGTTCCAATAATATAACACACGAAATATATTATGCGTGTCGAATTGTCTTTTGGAAGTCGGTTAAAAATAGTTCAAAAGTTGTGAAAATATACTAGTTCTGGAAAATTATATAATTAAGTAGGTTTTTTACGAATCCCGTGGCAGCCAAATCGGTAGTGACGTGATTAAGTAACAAACATCTGTAAGATTCCTGGTCAGGTCCCCCGTTGAAGTGATACACATACTTCGCTTTAATTCTTTTTTTTTCTTCTGTTTGCTTGTTTGCGTGATTTTCCCCCGTTTAAGTACTCATTAATGCAATAACTGTCATTTCGGACAGAGTGCCGGCTTATAATTAAATTTTCGAGAGATGTAATAATAAATTAATAATTGGGTAGTACCGAGTACGGGTGGCAAGTGGCAACCCTACTGATGAGGCGTACTGTTGCAAGCCACGCGCAAGAGCGAAATAAGAAATTATTATCACCGCGATATTATAGACCAAGAGGAAACGAAATGTTTTTTTATCTGATTTTATTTATTAGACACACAACAGATTATGACAAATACAAGTAAAACTGATAATGTACCTACTTATTGATGTGAATGTTATGCCTATACCGAAGTTGAACGATTTATATTAAAATATAAATAGGTAGGTACTTATAATAAAACTGTAACGGGTCCAATTCAGTATATTGAAAAAAAATTTTTTTTTTGAAGAGTACTCCATAATCTTTTTAATTTTTTTTCATTTATTTAATTATACTCCATAACTCAGCCAAATCTGAACCGCTGATCTGAAATCGCTTCGCTCGGTCAATTAGAGATAGGTACGGTATATATTGCATAGGTACTTATCTCATCACTCATGCAGATACTCAAAAAATAAAAACAGGAGGAAATTAACGGAAATTAGTGCCGCTGCCTCCCGGACTAGGCCGCATCGGCTAGCGATGCGCGATTTTGAATTCAATTCGAATTATCAAAATCAGTAACTAACTTGAATAATGCTCCACTACCTAATTCGAGTCGATTAGTAGGCTACCTAGTTAGTAGTTAGTACTAACGAATAAAACTTTAATTTGAAATTGAGCCATAATTGCAAATTTATGTTATACTAGCTGATGCCCGCGACTTCGTCCGCGTGGAATAAGTTTTTGGATTCCCGCGAAAACTCCTCAATTTTCCGGGATAAAAAGTAGCCTATGTCACTCTCCAGGTCCTCAACTGTACCCATGCCAAAAATCACGTCGATCCGTTGCTCCGTTGCAGCAGCGTGATTGAAGGACAAACCAACAAACAAACTGAATTTCGCATTTATAATATTAGTATGATGATATTATGAAGTCAAGGACCTTTAGACAAGGTCCTTGTATGAAGTATGATATGATTTCAATTATACCTCCTAGGTATCAATAAAAAGTTTCAATTTAAACCTAGGTAGGTAGGTATAAAGCCGCGGAAAAACGGTAGGTAGGTAAATACCTAAAAACATGAAGGCTATAAACACAGTAGACATTTCATCTATAGGTAAGTAGGTAGGTATACCTACCTATCATACTTTTAATATTATACCTATGGGGGAAAGTAAGTTTGTTTGTTACTCTTTCACGCAAAAACTACTGAACCGATTTGGCTGAAATTTGGAATGGAGATAGCTTATGATAGCTTAGAACATACCTAGGCTACATTTTATCCACACGGGCGAAGCCGCTTGCAAAAGCTTGTATGTATAAAAATTATAATCATACTTCATAGGTACTAATATTATAAATGCCAAAGTGTGTTTGTTTGTTGGTTTGTCCTTCAATCAAGCCGCAACAGAGCTACGGATCGAGGTTATTTTTTGCATGGGAATAATAGAGGACCTGGAGTTACATAGGTACCTAGGTAGGCTACTTTTTATCCCAGGAAATCAAAGAGTTCCCGAGGGATTTCAAAAACTTAATCCACGTAGACGAAGTCGCGGGCATCAGCTAGGTAGTTACAAAGTTATATTTTAAACTCTGAACCGATTTTGATGAAACTTACAATGATATTTTACTCTTTTCCTAGATTTATTCGACGCATTGGACTATAGGTTGCCTTGTTTATTTAGTTCATTTTGATCTCAACAAATCCAAGTAGGTAGGTATATCGCAACACACAATCCACAATTGGGGGAAGCCCCGTCGCTAACGTCCGCAGGAACTACCTTCTACCTCACTGCACGTGTCCCCTGGGTCACAGTATTGGTATATAGATACCAATACTGTGCCTGGGTGGTGCTAAACGAGCGACGAACTTGTAGGCGAAATAAGCGTTCTTTTTATGCCTGGATACGATTAAATAGTTTCGATCCCGATATACCACGACCTTCGCCGATCTGTTTTATAGATGAAACCTACTTTTTATTTAATAATAGATAAACACGCCTAAAATAGGTTAATTTGATAACAAACGCGATGGTATAGCATTGGCTACAATAAACTTGTCAAAAAAAAAAAAAATTTAATTTATTTAAAAATAGCCTGGACCGGATTTTGATAGGCAAACTAATTTAGGCGTATTTATCTATTATTAAATAATAAAAGTTGTTTCCAAAAACCGACTTCCAAAGCCACTGTAGAAATCAAAATTATTTTATACTTTACAATGGCTTTGGAAGTCGGCTTTTTGGAAAGAATTTTTATTTTTAACTTTTTAGTGTACTCTAAATCCCCACGGCTTAGGAGTGCAGTACCCTGCAGCGTTAGAGTTGAGGAGTTAAGACTTGGTTTTAAGTATGAAGTCGTTGCTTGACACCTACAATCTGAATTCACCATTAAAAATCCTAAATCACTATGTTTAAGGAGTTCTGTTCCCTGCAGCATCAGGGTTGAGGAGTTGGCACTTGGGTTTAAGTATGAAGGCGTTGCTTGACACCTACAATAAGAATTCATCATAAAAAAATCCTAAATTGCTATTTTAAGGAGTTCTGTACCCTACAGCATCAGGGTTGAGGAGTTGGGACTCAGAGTTGTATTTTATACACGTGACTTGATACCTACTATATTAATTTACCATCAAAATTTCCTAAATGCCTAGTTTTGAGGATTTCATGTAGTACGGTACACCAACAGCATCAGGATTGAGGATTTGGAGTCAGAATTTTTTATGGGACCACATCGGGAGCTTCCACTAACCAGTGAAAAAAAATTTTTCAAATCGGTTTAGAAACAACGGAGATATGCACCGACATACATTTAAAAAAAACATACGCGCCGAATTGAACCTCCTCCTTTTTTGGAAGTCGGTTAAAAATAAAAAGTAGGTTTCATCTATTATACAGATCGGTGAAGGTCGTGGTATAGCGGGATCTACTACGAAAATAATTTATCCACAATCCGCGTACTTAGATATGAACCTTCATGCAACTTCCCCTATCCTATAAAAGTTTATAGCATGTAACAGCGAACTAGTTTTACAGTTTATTGATAGATGGCGATCAAATATATTTTTTTGACGCATTATTTAGGCGACACGGGCGACATCTATCAAGACGAATGTAAACTTCACAACTCACACATGCGTAAATCTGACACTTTTTGAATGCCGTTTTTATATTATAAATAATGTAAATATTTGTCTGACATGAAAATTGCGACCATTAAAAGCCCTAAAGAAATGATAAAACCAATTAAAAAAACACAAAAATGTATATATTTCAAGAATAATCGAAAAGAAAAATGTATGAAAGTCGACCTATGCACGTGCGCCTTAAAGCAAGCATAACTAGCTAAGGTCAAGGGAAGAACATAATAATCCGGGAGTTGCAGGTTAAATATTCAGTGAACGGCGCGACAACGCGACGCGGGCTTCTCGTTGCATAATTCATTGATTTGTATCGTCACTGTTCAGCAGCCTGTAGTCAACAAATGCTGTTTATCTGAATTGAAAATCTACATATCCGATTGTACGTCTTGACGTCAAGTGATAGTTATGCATAAAAGTGGTTTGAGCTACAACCACGGGCTGAACGAAAAGAAGATATTCGGAATGAGACTTGGCATTACTTTTCTCTCATCTCATTTTCATTTGAACTCTGAATTGTGACAGCCACGGCGTTCTTATCTGGATAAGATTATTCGTTATGTACTTATTTAAAAAAAATTGGCGCAAAATATATATCACTTTTCTCGTCACTAAGCTAGAATCACATAAGTTCTAGTAGGTGTTATTTGAACCTTTAGTCTCGCTAAGTAGTTCATCTTAGTTTCCGTTGTGTGCGTTCATTGGACGATAGCGTTCACACGCAAAGGAAAGAAATCGTGTCAACGTCTGTTTATCAGAAATTTTGATTTAATATCTAGAGTCATGGGCGTCTTACTTCTGTTATCTTGTTTGGTAACGCTACGAGTAAACAACATTGCGCTTCATATCTTCCTTCACTCTCGCATGACTATGCTTATTGTCTATTAATTTTATCAATTCTTAATAATCATAACTGCGATGTTCTTTTAAAAGAACTTTATTGTTTTCTTATCACCATACTTGTTGTTTTTCTTATCGCGCACACCTACGTAGTACGTATGTACGATTATGACTCTTGATTAATGTAATTACAAAAAATTGGGTCAACAAACGTTACTTAAATATCATTATAGAACTTGGTTACTAGCATTAATAGTTTGCTGTTAAGTTTTCCCATTTTCATTTATACTTATGTATTCATTATGTGACTACAATGTAAGTACAGACCTATTTTTTTTTAAACATTAATGTTAAAATGAAATGCAAAGTGTTGATGGTGTAAAACGAGGAACTTAGGCTTTTCAATTGATTGAAAGCAAGAGAGAGAACAATCGGCGGCGTCGAAGGCGTCTATTGTTGGCGGCATCCCGTAGCCGTCTATTATTGACTCGCCGCTGGAGATATTTGGCGTGGCGCCAGCTCTGACCACGTGTTCACCAGTCACGGGACGGGAGATGCGTGCTCGATTTTTCACTTATCGAGAGCAGTGCGTCTAACCGCAATTTCTAACAGCAGAATATCGTAGATTGCACAATATGTATGACTATATTAATTTGCATAACTATCCTTAATTGGTTTAATTAGGTCAAACTATGAATACTTTATTTAACACATACTTTATAATTTCCTGTTATTTACAACCGAATTCTCAACTGACTTACTTACTTTACTTTATTAATTATTACCTAGTAATTAGCATACTTAATTATGCTGTAAATCTTACTTAATTAAGTTGCTGAAACTGTACAAGATCCTGTAAGACGTTCAAATAGCACCACATGAGAAAATGCAGTTTGTGAGGTCACAAATTGCTTAAAGAATAAGGTGTTTCAACACTACACGTTTTGATAAGTAGAAGTTTTCAGTAGTTTATTTTTATTTTTTCAGGCTCTAAAACCGAGAAGACGGTTAAGATGAAAAAAGAAACAGTCACAGGTATAACAGTCAGCTGTAGTAATGGTCACGCGAGCGCGCCTAACGGGCGAGCAGATGACGAAGGTGGTGGAAGCGTGCAGACACCGCGTGTCTCTTACGCGGCAGCGGCACGCAAAGCGCCGTCACCACAAATAAATAATACGCCCCCGTCATTTCCACTGAACACAGGTTTGTTGATGTTTTACCCATTCTCTTACATATCTAACTTATTATCCATTTATTTAAGTGATTTACGACTACAAGCATTTACTTTAGTGATTATAATTTCGATTTCCAGAATGTCCGAAAGGTAAAACGATAGCTGAAAAACCGTCACAAACCAAACTCGGTACTTCAACTACAAAATTAAACGGAGAAAGGTCCCTATCAGATAACAAAGATAAAATAAGTACCAAAGAATCAATCATGAACGGCACCGAAAATACTAACATAGATGTTTTTAATGGTGATCTAAAAAATATTTCAGATTGTGATATTAGTAGTAGTGATAATACTAAATTAGTTTCTAATGGAATCAACAGTGATTCAGATGATGCAAAATCAAATAAATCGAATGATGGAAATGAAAATATAGTTTTTGCTGAAGATTTACCCTTAAAAGTGTCTGAACCAAAATTAGTTAGTAGCAAAAAGAAAGAAAGTAAAAAAAATATACTACTGGAGAAGTCTCAAGAATCTGAAAAGAAAATGTCTGTTTCCGAAATTACTTCAGAAGATAATAAAGAAGAGGAAACTGCTATACGAACAGAAAATGAAAATGATAAAAATGAGGTTGCAAATGTGGTCAATGGTGAAAAAGACAGAGAATCATCTCCGAGTGAAGATGGCGACGAAAAGAAGAGAGATGCAGAAGTAGTTTTTATTCAGGATTTGGGATTCACTGTGAAAATTGTGAGCCCCAGGGCTGAACCTTTAGATATTCAGGTTATTGCTATTTTTCAATTTAGGTATTTGTACTGATTTTGCAATACAAAATAAAATAATGTTTAATATTAAATATTTTTCTAGGTTTCCAGTATGGAACTTGTACAAGAAATACATCAAGTACTAATGGATCGTGAGGATACATGCCACAGAACTTGCTTTTCTCTACAACTTGATGGAGTTACTTTAGACAATTTTGCTGAATTAAAAAATATTGAAGGTCTCAAAGAAGGTTCGGTCATTAAGGTAAATCATTTATTGCACAATTAATTTAAATCAATAGCTTTTAATTTTATTATTTTTGATAATAGCAGTGAAGCTGCCTACTCATTCGGTCTAAAAAATAATGTTCTGTAATATATTATGCTTATTTAGAAGATATTTAACAACTGTCCAGTTCTGCATACGATAAGGCAAAGCAAGTATATTTGTGAAGCAAACTTTTTTATTACTTCGATATTTGTTTTTGCAGGTGGTAGAAGAACCGTATACTATGCGTGAAGCCCGAATTCATGTACGACACGTACGTGACCTGCTCAAGTCTATTGACTATGTGGACGCGTATGCAGGCCAGGAGTGCAGTTCCCTTGCTTTTCTCAATGTTGTCACACAGGGAGACATTTTAGGTATATATTTCAACCTCTTTTTCATCTATACTAATATTATCAATGCGAAAGTTTGGATGGAAGGATGTATGGATGGATGTTTGGATGGATGTAATGGATGGATGTTTGTTACTCAATCACGCCACAACGGCTGAACGGATCTGCAGTGTCTTGCAGATTGATGGGATAATTTTAAAGGAACTCTCACTCAATTATGATATTTTCCAATAAAACAACTAATAAGCTCTTGTCATTTTTGACTTTTCAGAAAAGAAGAAATCCCGACCAGAGAGTGTAGACTGTACTCCGCCTGATTTTATAATGCCGGGTAGTACAGAAAGGCCTTTGTTAGCTCTCCATCCTGGCCTCACTAAAGAAAATAAAGCCCCACAATGTTTAAAGGTAAAACATTTTCAAAGGTTTTGTCAAATTTTAGCATTCTTTCTTGTTTTAATAATTTAATTTCATTCTTTATTCACTAAAATGGGGTGTTCCTTTGTCGTTAGGTGCTAACTACTTCTGGTTGGAATCCACCGCCAGGCCCGCGTAAAATGTGCGGCGATCTTTTGTACCTGCATGTTGTCACTCTGGAAGACCGACATTTCCACATAACAGCGTGTCCACGCGGTTTCTACCTCAACCAGTAAGTGCCACTTTTCGGTTTTCTCCACTTCTGATTCATCGATTTAAATTAATGGTTTCAAATTTGAGTGTTTTCTTCTTTACAGATCCACCGAAGATGTGTTCAATCCACGCCCTTTTAACCCGTCCCTACTTTGTCATTCCTTAATCGAGCTATTGAGTATTGTGTCTCCTGCTTTCAAGCGAAACTTCGCTCTGGTGCAAAAGAGACGCATGCAAAAGCATCCATTTGAAAGAGTTGCCACACCTTATCAAGTTTATCAGTGGGCTTCGCCGATGCTGGATCATACAGTTGATGCTATTCGGGCGGAAGATAGTAAGTCTATTAAAATCCTAGTTTTAATGGGTGCATGAGGTTTGTTTTTTATTATTTATTGCATACTTGAATACATAACCAAAAATGCATCAATTTCTTAAATTTGCCAAAAATCTGTTAAGCAACAGAAAAGATTAATAAATGAACAGGCATGCTTAATTATTTTTAAGTTCAGTAAGGTTTAAAGCTCTTGAATTCACCACTAGACAGCGCTTTGGTAGGGTGAGGTCTTTACCTCACCCTACCAAATTTTAATTAAAAATTTTATTTCTTTAAATGTAAAAAATAATTAAATTTTTACACAATTTCGAATGGTGACAAAACTTCAAAAGAGGTAGGAAAATGGGACTATAGATACAACCCTAATCTCTGTATTCACAATCATTGCTTCATAGTGCAGCAGGACCGCGGTAGAGTCAATATTTAGACGTGAAATTCCAGTATTCCAAATTACTATGGAGTTTCGCGACTATAATTTTTTGCAAAAAATTTCATTGCTGTTACTTACACTGTTTTCCTTCCACTGTAGTTAATAGTAATTATTGTGAATATGGGGTTAAGAAAGAATATTTTACAAGTTGTTTTATATTTGGTGTGCGAAGTCATTATTTTAAAACTCTTTCAAACTTCCACGCCTAACAACAACTTCGGTCAGCTACTTCATTATAGTGAGCCTAACGGTGGTCCATTCCAACCAATGTATATGCTGATTGGTGATGTTCGCATGCAGCGTTCTCCTCGAAGCTGGGCTACGAGGAGCACATTCCGGGGCAGACGCGCGACTGGAACGAGGAGCTGCAGACCACGCGCGAGCTGCCGCGAGCCACGCTGCCCGAGCGGCTGCTGAGGGAACGAGCTATATTCAAGGTAGATATTGTATATTCATTAAACAATCTACTGTAATATTATATTGTATTGTGACAAGTAACCCAATCCAGCAATAATAGTGTGTATGTATGTATATGTATTACTTTACTGCACACCACAAATATACAAAAGAAACATATTACAAACAGGAAAACAACAATAAGTAGGTACAATAAGGCGGTCTTATCGCTAAGTAGCGATCTCTTCCAGACAACCTTAACGCTAGGGAGAAAATGAAGAAGAGGATAAAGAGAGGTGGTGCAAAAATAATAATAAACTTAAATACTAATAGCTAAATATTAAATAAACTAACCAAATACCATATACATACTAGCTGTTGCCCACGACTTCATCTGCGTGGATTGAAGTTTTTCGGTTCTTGTAGGAACTATATCGGGATAAAAAGTAGCTTATGTGTTATTCCAGACTATAATCTATCTCTGAGACAAATTTCATCCAGATCCGTTCATCCGTTCTGGCGTGATTGAGTAACAAACATCCATCCATCAATCAAAACTTTCGCATTTATGATATTAGTATAGAATAAGACAAACTAATATTATATACAAAATAATACCAAAGACATACCAATAAATGCATAAATAAATATTAGAAAGAAAACAATAAATATGTTGCTATTACTACCCAGGCCGGAAATATTAAAAGCCAAGTGATTTTAAGGTGCCAGCGGAGAATGAATTGCCCATACAAACGTAATACCAAAATAATTAATAATTCGAGAACATTTCCACCAAAATGAGAGTTTATTTGGATTCAAATTGTATTTATCTAGTCCCCTGGATTTATATGTTTTCAAAATACTTTCCTAAAATGAAATGTAAATGAATTGCGTTTTGCATATTTTTACGACAAGATGGACATGTTTCCCTCTTATTTGTTTCATATTAAAACCAACGATATCTTACGTATTAATTGGTCAGCAGCATAGCCTATATTGTCAAGTTACAGAATAACAAAACGAAGTAAAAAGCACGATAAGTTTTCATTCATCATTTTTGGTATTCACGGAACAAGACTAAATGTATAACAAATTCTGTAAGCTCATATTGCTATCTCGCTTGAACGCGATCATGTGTCATCAGTGAAATAGAGATAGCAATATACCGGCAAATTTATATTTGCGGTTCGAATAGAAGTTGCGAGCGGCGCGAATCGGCCTCTTAAGTGGACGAGGCCCCAGACGGTTTCAAGACTTGTATAGTACTTTTCGTGGCAATTCCTATGGAGTGCGAGTGCGAGTAATAAAAATGTGTCGTAGGTACACAGCGACTTCGTAGCGGCGGCGACGCGCGGCGCCGTGGCGGTGGTAGACGGCAACGTGATGGCTATCAACCCGGGCGAAGAGCCCAAGATGCAGATGTTCATATGGAACAACATTTTCTTCTCGCTCGGCTTCGACGTCCGCGACCATTACAAAGACCTTGGCGGTGATGCTGCAGCATTTGTTGCGCCGGTGAGTATTTGGATCATATCATCATCTATCGATAGACGTCCACTGCTGGATATAGGTCTCTTGGAAGGACTTCCACACGCCGTGGTCTTGCGCCGCCTGGATCCAGCGACTACCTGGGACTCGTCTGATGTCGTTCAAAGTCTTCGAACATTGTGTGTTGCCAGTGATAACATACAGATGCGAGACTTGTTCGCTAACTATGGGCCTCATAAGAAAGCATAGCGGTCACTCAGCGGGCTATGGAGAGAGCAATGCTCGGTGTTTCTTTGCGCGATCAAATCAGAAATGAGGAGATCCGCAGAGGAACTAAAGTATTCAGATAACCAAGTGTCGTATGCAAAATATTTAGATTGAGATTTACCACATCTTTAGAATCAAAAACAAGACTTATCTGTATTGCATCTCTGTCTCATATTCACAAATCGTATACTATAAACAGCATGTATAGTGTTTTATCTATGGTTATAACTGAAAGTTTTAACTGTTCAGTTGGACAGATCAGTTAAACTATACAGTTCATAAAACTGAACTGATAAAACTGTCAGTTAAAACTGTATGTTTGTAGCATACATAACTTGTATAATCATACTTCAATCCATAGCAAAAATTTGCGGAACCGGCTGAATTTGAACTTGCGTCTCTCTGGAAATCACACCCTGAGCGCCGTTGACCACTCGGCCACGGTTCAATTACCTGCCAGTGCCGGTTCAAATCCTGCCGGTTCCGCAAATTTTTGATATACGTATATAACTAAGTTTAGAAATTTTCCTCGTGTGTGAAGCACTAATGAAATTATAAAACTTGTATAATGTACAATTATTGTGCAGCGGAATGACTTGCAAGGCGTGCGCGTGTACAGCGCGGTGGACACGCCAGGGCTGCACACGCTGGGCACTGTGGTGGTGGACTACAGGGGCTATCGCGTGACCGCGCAGTCGATCATACCCGGCATCCTTGAAAAGGAGCAGGAGCAGAGCGTCGTTTACGGAAGTATCGACTTTGGAACCACTGTACTTTCCCATCCAAAGTATATGGAACTGGTACGTTTTTATTCAAATCAAATATTCATCTATTCAAATTAGGTACACTGTAGGTACACTTTTTGACGTCAAATTACTTAAAAAAATGGTGGTGATAATCAGTTACGGTATCTTAAAACTGAAGCTACGAGTAATATTATTTTTTTCTTCTTTTTTCCTGCCATTAATTTTGTCCTTCATTAGATAGACGTTGCCAGCTATGTATGTGTTGCACTCCAATCCGTAATCCGTACTTAGTGTTGTTACCTACCTCTACCAGTCTTACCCCAGTTTATATTATAATATTAAAGAATCCAGCCCTATTGCAACTTTTTGAGCCCAGGTTTGATGTCCAGTTGTGTCTCAATTAATTGTTCCTGCCTGCGTATACTTATCATGCTGTTTAGCTACTTTTATGCCGATCTTCGCTTTACCCACCTTAGTGAAGTTATTCATACTGAATTTGTATTTAGCATTCGTTAAACAAATGATATGAGGCAAAAACATTTGGTTCCCAGTTGAGCAAAGCCGGCCAACAGCTCAAGATAATGCCGCACTCGGTGATCAGTGCGAACGGTGAGACTGTTGAGTTGTGCTCTAGTGTGGAGTGCAAAGGCATCATAGGAAATGATGGCCGCCATTACATTCTCGACCTGCTGCGCACGTTCCCACCTGATGTGAACTTCCTGCAACGTAAGTTTATCATAGTTACGATGTTGGCAATCTGTGTGACAACCAAACTTTAGTAGGCAGATGGGAGGTTAAATATATTGTACTTTGTTTTCAGTGGAGGATGACGATTTGAGAGAGGATATAAAATCAATGGGCTTCCCAATTATACATAAGCACAAATTGTGTTGCCTTAGACAAGAATTAGTTGATAGTTTTGTTGAGTAAGTAGTCTCACTATTCACTAACCACTTACATTTAATTCTATACATAAAACACTCGAGGCTCATGAGGGTACTTTGTTTTAGGGCACGTTACTTTATGTTTATACGTTACGCTGCGTTCCATTTACAACTGCTAAGTGCAAAGCGTCAGCGAAAGACATCGGAACAGAAGTCGATTGAAGTAAGTAAGGATAGTGATAAAAAAGAGGCTTCAAAACAGACTGAAAAGGAAAATAAGCGAGATAGCAAGAGTCAGGATAAGGAGATTAAAAGGGATACCAAGAGTCAGGATAGGGACACAAAAAGAGATAGCAAGAGTCAGGAGAAGGAAACTAAGGGAGATAGCAAGACACAGGAAAAGGATAAGAAGCAAAAGAAAGAGGAAAAGAATGAAAAGCTAGATACAGCCAAAAAGGACGAATCGAAAGATGTAGAGAAAACAGAAAAAGTAGAAATTAAGGTGAAGGATGATGAAATGTTGCTCAATGAAAACTATTCGGAAATCGATACAGATGTTGCCAAAAAAATTGTTGAGAGCATAACTGATTCAATATGCAGTGGAGACAAACAGGATAGTGATTGTGAGTATAGAATATTTTTAACATATTATTTTAATTGTAGGTAGTTTTGTACAGTGATTACACATCACATTTACACCATTAGAATATCACAGCATTTGCACGCGGTAGTAGCCATGCAAATGACCATGCCACCACATTTTGGTTGTAAATTTTATAAGCTACATTGGAATAACCATATCAATCTTGAAATGGTGTCTCCTTGATGACTATCATGCAAAATGATAATCAATGATAAGATTTTGTTGGAGTACACTTTCTTAGAAGATGCCTATTGTATGTGGCAGATACCCGATCGCCTGAGGTTGGCCTGAGGTCGCCTGAGGAGGCTGATGTTCCCACAGCGTTGGGGTTAATATCAGTAATGTTGAACCAACACTTTTGTGCGAGTAGAATAGATGTCACCGCTCACGGGTTTTCGTTGTCCTGTTGTTTATTGCCTTCGCCCTTATTGTCGCGGCACTAGATTAAACGACGGAATTCAGATGTTCGCGCGGACCAGAAGGTTATACGGCCACGTAAAGGAGGACCGCGGATAATCGATTTAACTTGTAAACCTTGTAACTTTGTTGTCAATCTCTAAATAAATTAGTAGATATACAGTCTATTAGTTAAAATGGATGCCCAGATTTCCCTAGCTTCAAATGCACTTAGCGCCAACGGATCTGTTCCAAACACTACTACGAAGATGATTGCAGACAGTCCCTAATAAGAGAATAAGTGCGGATATGCACCTGGTGTTTTAGCTGGAGAGCGTTCCCGAGCGGTAGTAGCGGCCGCAGCGCGCGCGGTGGCTTCTCTGAAGGAGTCAGAGTTCGACGTGCGCTTCAACCCCGACGTGTACTCCGCGGGGATCAAGCACGCGGCCACTCCCGAGCAGCTCGCCAAGCAGCGCCATCTGGTGAAGGAGGCCGCGGCGTTCCTGCTCACCACACAGATACCCGCCTTTGTGAGTGCACTTTTGATCATTTTCCTAATATTAGAGATATTTTCTAACTGGCCTTACAGCTACTATGACTATGACCTATATTATCTATGACCGAGAGTTCCCGCTTTTCAGACTAGATGGCGTTGTAAAATACGCCCACATTATTTGTTTGACAGGGCCCGTCTATGTAAATTGAGGTGGTTGGTTATAATAAATAAATTGAGTTTACGTTTGGTGCATTTCGCAGGTTCGCGAATGTCTTGAGCATACGTCGGCGCCGATGGACGGCGCGGGTCTGACGGAGGCGCTGCACGCGCGCGGCATCAACGTGCGCTACCTGGGCCGCGTGTGCGCTGCGCTCAAGCCGCACGCCAGCCTGGCCTATCTGCACAGCATCGCCGTGGCGGAGCTGCTGCTGCGCGCTGCCAAACACGTGTACACCACCTACCTACAGGTATATAGATGGACGGCGCGGGTCTGATGGCGATAAATGAATTATCAGAGTCATTATCTCTAATCTCGTTAAAATATCCGTCTGATATTTAACTAACAAAACAGCACATTTGAATCATTTACTTGTGCATAAAAGACTGACTACAATTACCCATTACAAATAATCTCAGTTATTCCCAAGTTATGAAGTAAAACTTCAAAAAGTTGGCAAGTTAATACAATAATAAATAATTGTCGTTCAGGGTTGCGAGGCGATGTGCACTAGCGCGGCGGTGTCGCACTTCCTCAACTGCTTCCTGGGCGCGTGCACGAACCCCGCACCCGGCGCCGCCGAGGCGCCGGCGCGCGCGCCGCGCTCCCGCGGCCGCCGCGCCAAGAAGACGCACCACGCCGCGCCCGCCTCGCCGCCGCCCTCGCCCGACTGGCAGAACCTCACGCCCAAGGCGCTCTTCGCGCAGATCAAACAGGAGCTCAAGGTCAGTTCCCCTCGGCCTCGAAAGAGAACACTTGTACGGGTTGGTGTCCCTCTCGCACACATGGCCACTGCCATAGATGAAGAATATTATAGAAAGGTCATATATTGTGTGGCATGTATTTACACACTTGCATTACACACTTGCAAGTGTTTGAACCCACATATTGCCAAATCACTTTGTTTTTAATGTTTATTGAAATATGTCCATTTGCACTGAGATAATTAATTTACTTGTAAAATTAGTACAATGGTCTACCATATTGAAAATTAATAATTATGAAAGAGGAAATTGTATCTTGGTGTTGCCACTTATATTAATTGTGGTCTT
Organism: Erebia aethiops; assembly: GCA_923060345.2. Lineage (NCBI taxonomy): Eukaryota > Metazoa > Arthropoda > Insecta > Lepidoptera > Nymphalidae > Erebia > Erebia aethiops. Next base: position 7,268,566 of record OV281083.1, on the reverse strand, counting down.
TTATTTTTTTACTTTGTTTATAGTTGTGTTAACACACACACACAATATGCGAAAGTTGACTTTCTTTTAATGGTTTACGATTAGCTTACCTTAACATGTTCCCTGGTATCTTGAGAAAAACATATTATTCATATTTTACCATTTTGCTTTTTTAGGCCTACTGGGGATATGAACTTAATGTTGAAAGTATGGATGTAGTTATAGAGAAACATAATCTACAAAAAATATCACTTCTTAGGTAAGTTGTACAGAAGTTATTTTATTTAGATTTTGATCTTCTTGATCTAAGTAACTGTGGGAAACTATTACCTATGAACTCTTTTACAGATCATTTTCACTTAAAGTAGGCTTGCAAGTGCTGCTGCGAGAGTATGACTTTGATAATAAAAACAAGACCACATTCTCATCTACAGACATCATGAACATTTTCCCCGTCGTCAAACATATCAATCCAAGGGTAAGCCGTATAATCGTATTATCAGCACAAAATACCATTTTAAAACATGAAAATATAGTTACTAACCTGATAATAAAAAAAGAGACTATTCAAGCATTGGTTGTTATTTTCAAGCACTGGTTGACAAAATAGAAATCTGAACTTATTATATACTTAACTTGGATATTATCAAGCTGTGATATTTATTTATGAAAATCTTTTTAGGCATCGGACGCTTACAATTTCTACACAACCGGCCAAAACAAAATCCAAGCGGGCGCAGTGTCTGAGGGCCACGAGTTAATAGCGGAGGCGTTGAATCTACTGAACAACGTATATGGGGCTATGCATGGGGAAATAGCACAGTGTCTGCGAATGGTGGCGCGCCTGTGCTACGTCACCGGTGAGCACAGGGACGCCATGGCGTACCAACAGAAGGCTGTGCTCATGTCCGAGAGGGTCAACGGTATTGACCATCCCTACACCATCACAGAATATGTGAGTATATTGCAGGAAACTTGGCAATAATTTGCTCAAATGGCTCTGATAGGAATTGTGAGATGGTGATAAGTAAAAAAAACGGGCTGAGTTTGTTGTGGGGTCTTCTCGGACCAGGGCGCGTTTGGAACCCTCGTAGCTTTAGTTTTAAAATACCGTAACTAATTATCACCATCATGTTTTATAAGTAATTGGACGTCTATAAGTGTGCAGTGTACCTAATTTGAATAAACGAATATTGATTTGATTTATTAATGTGGAGTATATTGTATCCGAGCATGAACGGTTTATGTGAGTAGTTTAAAGGAAAATTATTTCAGGGGGGGAGGGATTAAACACTGTTCCTCAAAGTAGATTTTTTGTACGGTGCATCTGCTCATCTTAATCCTATAAAGGATGACTCACGCCAGACCGTGTCGGGTCGACCCAAACGTCGGCCGTAGCACGGTTAACTAATATTACGTATATTTTGTATGGACACACTCACGTTATACCGAGCGGCAACCGAGTGACAGCCGAGCATCGGACAACGCTACGTGCTACGGCCGACACTCGGCTCGGTCCCGAGACGGTCTAGCGTGATGACTCACGCTTGACCCATCCTTAAGTCAGCGTGTGTTTGTGATTAGTGTGTAATTAATATTATTAATGTTTAATTGTTTCTTTTCAGTCTCATTTGGCGCTATATTGCTTTGCGAATGGTCAAGTGAGCACCGCATTGAAGCTGCTGTACCGCGCTCGTTACCTCGCCCTGCTTGTATGTGGCGAAAACCATCCCGAAATGGCGCTGTTAGATGTAAGTTTTCTACTTATAAAATATTTCCGTCACATCTAGTTGTAAGTTTACTCACCAGAATCTGACAGCTTACGTTTGGAAGGAGCCTACTTTATTTATCTTTGGGATAGCGGGGAAGAAGTCGTTTCATAAGCATTGCCTGAAACTGCCAGCTACAGAAATGTGTATATGATTGGTTGACGACATAAAGAGGGAAGCGGTTGCGTAAGGACAGTGTACGGCGGCGCTCACAGTCGCTGGTGATGACCTGTGACGTCCACAGGTTGATACTATGATGTGGCGATGATAATTTGTTTGTTAACAGAGCAATATCGCCCTGATTCTACACGCGGTTGGCGAGTACGAGTTGTCACTGCGCTTCGCGGAGCGCGCGCTCAGCGTGACGGGCGCCACGCACGGCGCGCGCTCGCTGAAGGCGGCCGTGGCGCGGCACCTGCTCGCGCGCACACTGTCCTGCCTCGGCGACTTCCGCGCCGCGCTGCAGCACGAGAAGGAGACCTACTCCATATACAAGCAACTGGTAAACTAATGACCGCACTTTACTTGAAACTATTACGTCAATATATGGCAGAGCTCATGCGTTTAGTCCTTCGGGCCGGATTACCGATAGTGGCGCTGGCGCGTACTCCCTGGCGCAGTGTTGAGCGCTGTTGTCTTAACACGAGAGGCCACGTGTTCGATTCCCGGCAGGGTCAATATGGGAATTTATAATTTCTGACTTTTTCTCTGGTCTGGTCTAGTCGGCGGCTTTGGCCGTGGCTAGTTACCACCCTACCGGCAACGACGTGCCGCCAAGCGATTTAGCGTTCCGATACGATGCCGTGTAGAAACCGAACAGGGGTATGGGTTGAATTTAACTGCCATGCCCCTAACAGGTTAGCCCGCTACCATCTTAGACTGCATCATCACTTATCATCAGGTGAGATCGCAGTCAAGGGCTAAAAAAACTGTTACGTCAATGTATGGCAGGTTTTTTTGCGTTTGGTCCTTCGAGCCGGATTACCGATATTCAAGTGGAAACGCTTGTGTGTTTATTTGTAGTTGGGTGAGAAGCACGAGAAGACGCGCGAGTCGTCGGAGTGCCTGCGCCACCTGACGCAGCAGGCGGTGGTGCTGCAGAAGCGGCTGACGGAGGCGTACGCGCGTGGACACCCGCACCCCGCGCCGCTGCACATCCAGCCGCCCGCCATGGCCTCCGTCATCGACATGCTCAACCTCATCAACGGCATCCTCTTCGTGCAGATAAGGTAGGCGTCGCTCACTTGGCGTGTGCGGATGCACCTCTACCAAAGTAAACACTGGATTTTGGACTCTGAGCACGTTTTTGAAGTATTGTATGAAATAACGTTCAAATCGGAGATTTGCGGGGCAAGGGGAGATTTTCGAAGATGGAGAACTCCAGTTTTTTTGAGGCTAACCTTGGATAGTAATGCTGCCATTTGTTGCTATTATCATATAGGTTCCCTAGCGGAGCAGTAATTAAAGCTTTGTTTTAAGTGGCGGGATCATTTGATGGACTATAATAATTATACTCACATGAGTCTTGGTGAACGGTCCATAGTCCAAACCGTACAATTTGCATAGTCACCAATCACCATTTACCTACATTTCATCTAACCATCAGTGCACATTACACACCGCGACCATCGTGCATGCCTCTCATTCCTTACCTGAGTTATTTTTAAACTTCGATCAAACTTTAGGTAAGTATATCCTTGGATGAAAGTATATCTCATTCTCAAGCATTTTTATCATGCGATTCAAGTACATGTTGGTCCTTCAAGCCTGATAAGGAAACAAAACAGCTTTAGCGAAAATAACCGAGTCACGTGTCCCGTCGATAATTTCTTCTAGATTTTTAATGAACACACTAAACTGGATATTATGTAGAATCCACCTTGACTCTAAATACTTCTATTTCTTTCACAGCCCCCAGGACATAGAGCAGTTTAAAGCAGAGATAGAGAAGAGACAGCTGAAAGACTTACCCATACCGGGATTAGCGGAAGCGAGCGTGAAAGAGAAAACAGAGAGCGCGAGCGCAGAGGAGACCGCGGCTGTAGTCAAGGAGCTGAAGGACACGCTGAACGGCGCCGCGAGTTGAAAGCCGCCGCTCGCTCCCAGCGCGGGACCCCATCGTTTACGATTAGTATCGATCGATCATATTGTTCCTTATTATCAAGGTATGCCGTAGTGGATAGTTTGCTAAGGTTTGATGTAGATTTTTTGTTAGTCAAATTTTTGAGAATATTATTTCGATCAAATATCTATTTAAGAGTTATTTTATGAGTCGCGATGTGCAATAGTTCGTGCTCGTGCATCGCTCGCAGCCCGCGGACACCCAGAGTAGTGCAATTTCGTAGTGATAGTAGCAATAAGTTTTGGTTGTGAGCCCGACACGAACGCGTCGCTGGTTATGGTACTGGTGCTACTGCCATCTTGTTCTTTCCTTGTGTAATGTAATGATTTCATGAATTATTGTTGTTGCTGAGTATTATTTTAATGATTTTTTTTTAATAATGCTGGATTATATTGTTGAATTACCGATTTTAAAACATTTTTGTATTGCGATTGAAATGTAACAAGAAAACGTGACAGTTTATTTTATACCCATTCGATAAGATTCTTTTGCATAAGTGCAGGACGTTGCGGGGACGCTCGATTTTAAATCACTGGGAAAACTGCCTTGAAATATTTTCTTTTACTTAATTCTGATTTTAGTATTGTTAGTGCCATATATGTAGTAAAATTAAGTTGTTTTTACAAAACAATTCTGTTAGTCTGTGATATGCGGTGTTTATCTTCGAGCTACTTGCCTTGTCGGCTATGCTAACAAAGCTTTATTAAATTAAAAATAATCACAAATAAAATATTCCCATTTACATGTAATAAACGTGTTTGTATATTTATAGAAGTACTTATTACTTTCCTTTACAGACAATTTCTGCCTGCTTTTGTGGTTAAAAAACTATGAATAAGGTTTCCAAAATTGTAACCAGATATTTGGAATGGTTAAAAATTGTTAACCTTTCAAACTCATAGTTATTGAATGGTTAAATCAAAGAGATGAACAGTTTGTGAACAGGTTCAAGTACACATCAAATTGCAAAACATCGTTTGACGCCAGGCATCTGGTAGTTGATAACAAAAAATATTATCTTTCTGTCCATTTGCATTAAGGTGTATTTTAAGTTCATAATATAAATTATTGTCCTTCGACAAACAATATTACTACAATCATCTTAATGTTATGTCATGTCGTGTACACATATTATGTGGTGAAATATATTACAAAGGTATTGTATGAAATATACCCATTATACTAAGAAACTAAGATGTTATGCAGTTTTATCATTGATGGTTATTGGTTAAAAGCATTGCTTGAAACAATTTAGGGCCTCTGTCCACGTCAGGCTAGTTTTAAGTCCGATAATTACGCTGACTTATATCACCGATTGTGTGGCCAACACAACGCACTTTCGTCACTTTATCGGTCGCTATCGTAGGAAGTGCACGTCATGATTTCACTGACTGTCGGTGCGTATGCGTTAGCGCATACATTTCCGAAAGTTTCAATTTCCACCCACAGTCGGCACGGTCAGGATGCACTTATTTTGTTTTTGACCCACTTTTTGTAGGACGTGTGCGTTTCAGTATTGAATCTGTATGTTTAATTTTTTGTCGACAAAAATCGGTCGCAGACTATCTGATGTGGGCGGAGCACCACTTGTGTATGAGACAGCAATGCTATATATATTCCCATTAACTTATCTGGCCCAGTGTCCAAAATTGAAACAAATTTTTATGCCTGTTTTATTTTATTTTATTTTTAATATACAAGTAGCGACGCTGTCAACGGGTCAGGTAAGTTTGTGGGACCATACTTAACATTAGATCGCTCAATACATTAACAGACTTACAAAAATAAATTAGTTGAAGTAATATTTGCTTTTGTAATCAATTTTTCAAATTTTTCTTGCGCATACGTAAATGCGTATTTTCATTGGCGTTCCTTGTATATGCCAATATAGTAAAGCACTCATAGAATTAATGTAGTAATGACTTCAATACAGTTTAATTAAGAAATATGTAAGGCGCCAGTACAGAATTACACAAGTACCGGCAAAGACTTGCCGCCAAGCGATTTAGCGTTCCGATACGATGCCGTGTAGAAACCGAAGGGGTATGGGTTTAATATAACTGCCATGCCCCTAACAGGTTAGCCCGCTACCATCTTAGACTGCATCATCACTTACCATCAGGTGAGATCGCAGTCAAGGGCTAGCTTGTAGTGGAAAAAAAAATAGGGTCTGAATTACTGTTGATACAACAACAGTCTTTTGGTGAATCAATAATAGACTATCAGTTATTGAATACTAGCTGATACCTACGACTTCGTCCACGTGGTTGAGGTTTTTGGTTCCCGCGAGAACTTCAATTTTATGGGATAAAAAGTAGCATAGGTATGTCCGTTTGTCCACCGCTACCGTCACCGAGACGTCACCGAGAATGTGATGACGGCGCCGTGGTACCGATAATACATAGTAAATGTATTATCGGTACTACGGTAGCAATCCAATAGTAGTTTGTGATATTAGGGCGGTAAATAGGTTTTTACAATACGAGTTGACTAATGTCAGCCCGATGACGCCAGTCGAGGGCTGTTTACTGCCTCTGTAAGTGCATTTTTCGAGCAAGTGTATTCAAAAAACACATTTCGATCTTGTCTAAACACTGCCGTCATACGGTGCCGTTCGCCCGGTCTTTGTTTTGTGTATCATAATTCATAACAACAATGGCCCAGTTTAAATGACATATTTTACTCACCTACTATTACTATTTCACTACTACTACTACTACTACTACTACTATTTTACTTACTTTTAATAGAAGTTATAGAAAGTATTAAGAATGTTTATGGGATAAAACTAAGGATGTGTCCAAAGACAAGATTTTGCGAAAGACGTTTTTTGTAGCCGAACTTCGAACGTACAAAAGCGGAAGAAGGGATTGAGCCTATTCATCCATACAAAAACGCGCCTACCACGCACGTCAGCGAGATCATACTGAACCGCCGAGTTCGGTCGCGGTGGACACACGAACGCCGTCACGTCGTTCCGAACTCGGTCCAAAATAATCTCGTTTTTCGGCGACTTTCCGGTGACGGCGGCGGTGGACAAACGCCCTATATGTGTTATTCCAGGCTATAAGCTATCTCTGTGACAAATTTCATCCAGATCCGTTCATCCGTTCAGCAGTTTCGCATTAATAATATTAGCATAGATTGATATATTTTCATGTTCACTGATTCAGTCTCTGGGTGTTAGTTTAAACACAATGAAAATGTTGGTTTGACGCACATTGCATACAAAGAGCAGAGTAGTTTATTTTCTAAAATGCTTCAAATTAAAATCTGTAGATTAAAATATTTTGCCTTCGCACTTTACGATTTGACGACCTCCGTGGCGCAGTGTGTAGCGCTGTTGCCTTGTTGTGTTAACGTGCGGAGGTCCCGGGTTCGATCCCCGGCAGGGTCAATTTGGGAATTTATAATTTCTGAATTTTCCCTGGTCTGGCCTGGTGGGAGGCTTCGGCCGTGGCTAGTTACCACCCTACCGGCAAAAGACGTGCCGCCAAGCGATTTAGCGTTCCGATACGATGCCGTGTAGAAACCGAATAGGGGTATGGGTTTAATATAACTGCCATGCCCCTACCATCAGCCCGCTACCATCTTAGACTGCATCATCACTTACCATCAGTTGAGATCGCAGTTAAGGGCTAACTTGTAGTGTATGAAAAAAAAAGATGAAGCTGCGAATATTTACAGAGTAGACTCTGCGGCATCATTGTCCCGCATGTCAATCTCCGCATTTGAATGCTATCTATTCAAGAAAGTTAAAATATATTTTTGAAACATAAGTCTGTTAATGATTTTCGATCTAAGAACGTTGCAAATTATAGTCGATAGAATAAAAATTGCGTAGGTGTTTGGTACCCGTAAAGCTAATGTTGAATTGTGTCGTTGTTTGCTAATTTTAATGTGTGTGTGCATAATTTCGGGCATCATTACTCCTAATGTTAATTAAATTTTAAGGAAATGTTCGATGAAGTACGTGCCTAAACATACAATAAGTTATTGTTGTTACATTTCTCTAACAATATGACGATCATGTAAATATGGCGCTGTTCGTAGTATACTAATATAATACGTTTTTAAATAAACTTTGTTTTATTTTGAATGAAACACCCTTTAAAACTCGGTCATAAATCCTATCTTCATGTCGAAATAGACGAGACAGCTTGTGGGGTAGGGTGATGGTTGCGGGCTGTTAGCTACCCGCCAGACTGTTTCCTTTAACGTAGATACTAAATCTTTAATCTGTGGTTACATAGTGGAAAGGAGGAGAGGCAAATCTTTAAAATTTTACTTAGCAAAGCACAAATTCCTTGCGGGTTTTTTAAGGCCGGAGTCGACTACAGCTGAATCGTGTTTGTTGCGGATTGACCTGACTTCAGCAAGACTGGGCTCGTCAGTCGTCGTGCCTAGCGGACGTCAGCTTTTTCATAGTAAAAACTAAAGATAATATATGCCAACCAGGCCGATTCTGTTGTACACAATCTCTAAACAACAATAACAGTTTTAAATATATTTCTGTCCCTTTCTTTATATTCGCTGCGGAAACGGACCACACTAGATTTAGAGCTGTCATTTTAGTATTGTTTAAAGATTTGACTACGATTATGTTATATTAGACAACGTAGACAGGGCTTAAGTATTTTTTAATCTAAACTTGAAAATTCGACTTCTAACTCTACCAAACGTTAATTTTTCACTTATGACCAAACATTTTCCGACTTGTGTTAGTGTTAATATGGTAATCATTTTATGCAAAGTAGTACACTTCATAGCAAGCATATTCACAAAGAAATGTTCGGAAAAAACTACATAAAAAGAAAAAAAAGTTAACACTGTCAAAAATCTCACGAAAAAACTTTAAAAAATTATAACTCGAAAACTACCAAAAATCGCAGAACATACATGGGGTATTTTCTGATAGGTCTAGGTACGAGGAATCAAAATATTTCTTTTGGATGTCACTATTTGGACCATCCTGTATACACTAGCAAGCCGACGGAAAACGGTATTGTTTATTATATATTTCCGGTAACGGTTTTGTGTGTTAAAACACACAAAACTAAATTGACCGATCTAGTGCTATTCTTTTTAGTCTTTTATGGCATAGCAATACATTTAGACCTGTAATTATTATTCGCAAAGGAATAACCCACAGTGAATCATCGAGTTTCAAAAAAACATAGCATACAATATAAATAGTATTTATTTACACAAAGAAAATGGAATCCGCAAAGGAATATAACATGTGTAAAAGCAAAAAAAAACTATGCGTTCAGTAACTACTATAAAAGTAATGACGCCACAATATGGCAGAATAACTGTAATACTTAGTTCGAACGTGTTATATATCGTAATTTATCTCAGTATCCCTATTTCGTCTTCCAGTAATACACAATGTCATAAAATATCAGAAAAACAGGCCTGTTTTTAGTTAAACGCGTTATACAATGTATTTTAGTATCTCTACATTTGCATACTTCACAATATGGCAGAATAATAGATTAAAATCTCCCATCGACGTTGAGCGTAATCGAGAGTCAACGTAAACTGACTTCCTCAAAGTAAAATGCATCTTAATTTTGATGTTTTAGAGCTCAATTTCGTTCAGCCAACACTCTAAGACGAAAAGTGATTGATATTAAAGTCAGTCATTAACTCATTATATTGAATTTGTGAGTAATATATTCTGGGCGTTTGTATCAATTTTACTTTAACGCTAAAATGTTCCTACTTTCTACGTTGTACGTCGGTATGAATATGATTTTAAATCATTACAGTTTTAGACAAAAATTAAACGTAAGTTTTTACGTAAGTAGTGCAATTATTTCATAAGTAACATTTGCATACGATACGCGACTTATAGGACTGTTTACTTTTCGTAACTCGTAACGTACTCATATACCCGACTCACGCGAATAATACGTATAAATGTGACAGATTATACATTCTTGGAACTTGTATAGTCCGTCGGGGTGTTTCGCCAGTTCCGCCTAAATTTGAGTTAACGTATAAACGTGTTTCGCCAGTTCAAGAACGACCGCGTTATACCTACAGTGTAGGTATGTCAGTGGCACTACTTGCGGGCGCGGGGCCGCGGGCGGGGGCGGGCGCGCGGGCGGGGCCGTGGGCGGCGGCGGCGCGCGCGCGCCGAGCGGCCGCGCTCCAGCTGCGCGGACATGAGCTCGGCGAGCACGCCGCGCTCCGTCAGCATGGACAGAAACGTGCAGATGAACTCGTCGTAGTTGTGCGTGCGCCGGCAGTCGTCCACCTGCCGGTACCCAAACACGCTAGTCAAGCTCGAAGTCGACTTCAGCCATATGAAGTCGAATCGAATCGTTTGTTCCTTATAGTTAAAACGTGAGTCGAATCGAATCGCAATAATTCGCCACCTTATATAATAATTTACTATGAAACTGCGTCGATTAGAAGCGTACCGAAGTGCGCTGAGTCGATATTAGATTTTATGCGATTCGACGGTAGCTTGGTTTTCATGCTAAGCCATTTGACGTAAATGGTGATAGTTATAAATTAATATTTTCATCATGAGTGAAATATGCGAGCCAAATTGAAACGCCATTTCGACACACATACAGGAATTTCATCCCCATCATAATCCACAGCTTAAATCATTTGGCATCATGACCGTGAGTACGAAATCCGTGCACCGTGGCTTCAAGCCGCGATGTTTTGAGTATGCGGACCCCGTCGATCGAAATATAAAGTTTTTTGGACTGATGCCGTGAGTGGGCAACAATGTTCTAGTCAAAGGACTTATCATAATAATAAAAATTTCAAGGCTAAGGCTTTATTTACTTTTTTGACGTAATTTTTTTTTTCATTATTTTACCTTATACATATCTCGTTTATCATTCTCATCGTTCAGAGCCTGCTGACACGACTGCACCTCGTTGACTATTGCGCTCATGAGCGAAGTGAGCTCAGAGTGCGTGAACAGTAGTTTCCTCATGCGGTACGGTTGCTCGGGCGCCGCTTCGCAACACAGTACTATGGGCAACTCGTTGCTTTTGACTAGAGCCGTTGTGGAAGTGGGGTAAATCTGTAAATAAAAAAAATATTGGCAGTCATAGGGACTGCCGATTGAAGTGAAAAGGAATATTAAAAAAAAAACAAAAAAATTATAATAATAAAAAATACTTAAAATATAAACCTTAAAACTAAGGCATTAAAGGATAATTACGAATGTACTATATTTATATTTAAGAGCTTTTGTCTTCGTAACAAAGCGAGGTGTCAAACCTCAATTATTGTTGTGATTGGATAAGTTTATGGTATTCTATTTTTTCTTATTATTGAATGGTACAATCAAACTTATAGCTCCTTATCAAATTTCTGTACACACCATGCCTGCGTGGGAGTTGACCGCGATGCTTGATGGTTAAATAAGCAACTCTTTGATGAACATATCTTTAATTGGTCAATTTTTATAGCACAGGGAGAGAGCTCTAGTAGTCAAAGTAGAGAGTCTATTTGTGGGGAAGTGGGATCAAAGCCTTAAAACATTTAATTCTATATTTCTCAACAAAGCTGAAAAGCTTACTTACATCTGATAGTATTTGATTCTCTCCATTTATACAAACAAATTTTACAGCTGTACCCGATTCAACAGGATCAGCTGAAATTAAAAATAGTAAATATTAAATTAAAAATATAAAAAATAAATTATATATTAAATAGAATATTTGAAATTAATTATTTGTGCTATAGTATTTTTGATGCGACTTTTACATAAGAAAGAAAGCGCAGACACCTTACTTTAGTGGACCGACAACATCAAACGTGTGGCTGGATCCAGGCGGCGCGGCGCAAAGCCGCGGCATGTGGAAATCCTTGCAAGAGACCTATGCCTGTAAGGCCTGTGGACGTCTATCGGTTGACAAGTACGCCGATACATAAGAATATTAATAAGAACCAATAATGTCATGGCAAGAACATTATAAATTGCTATATCGGTGGAATTACTTGCTATAGAGGAAAACATCGTGAGGAAATCTGCAAGCTGACATGCATGACAGCATTATGGAGAACAAAGGTTTGCAAAGTCTGCCGTTCCACACTTCGCCCCCATTGGATTATGAGCTGAACCTTTCTCTAACTGAGAGGAGACTCATGCTCAGTATTGTCCTAATGGGTCAGTCTGGTTTGAGACTTGAGATCAGGAATGCTTTGGATATGAAATAAAGGAGTAAAAATGTAATGATTTGACTTTATTTATTGGTTTTCATTAAGAACAACAATCTGTAAAACATACAATCGGCTCGGCAAAATTTATCATAACGTGTCTCATTTAAGACTGTAGCCATATCCAAAATTATTAACAACTTTTATATCATAATACATATATATGTCGAATATCTGATAGTTCTGCTTTCGGTTACAGAGCACCATAACGTCCCTGGTTGAGATCAGATATGATGATTATAAATATTAAATTGACTATACCTAGAGTGAGGCTATCATCATACTGTGATCGATCTGTTGCGCCTATTTCTATAGTGATGCCTTGTGTGAAGTCTATGTCCAGGGATGACACTTCTGAAGCATCAAGGGCATTGAGGATTGCGTCTTCCGATATTTGTATGCAGTTATCGTTTGCCGTGTCGTTGTGATTACTTTGGGATACTGTATTTTCTGTGAAATTAGAAACATTACAATATAGTTTTTGCTAATTAATTTTGCATTTCAGAAAAGTTCAGTGCATAAAAAATGAATAATACATATACATAAGGTCTATTAGGTTAATACCAGTTGTCTGGCCCATTGCAATTTGCTTTGGCAATCCTCAGGAATTATTTATATAATCCTGCACAAAGGCAACACATCTTCTTTCGTTTCTGCCTGACAAGATTTAGTCCATCCATGGAGTGCCTAAATTCTGACTCTAAATCTCACTACATTGAAAATCTGCCTCTAGTCTTGCTAGACAGAATCCGAAGTCTTGGCTTTGGACTGATCACCCTTTGAATTTGTGAAGATTCGCGATGTGCTTACGCAGCTTTAGACTATAAATAACGTAAGAAAAAAAAAGATAGTAAAAGTAATCCTTGACCAAATATTATGTAAATAAATTCTTAGTTTCCACACTTGGACGATTTTGCATGCAAATTGCATTTTCCAGTGCCCGAAGGCTGTCTATTGTTTTTAAAAGAATGAGTAATTACCATAAATCTGAGATGCATCAAGGTGGTGTGATTGGGGTCATATATTTGTTATACAAACTAAAGGCAAAGACAGCAAAATGAGCCCATGTACAACATAAAAACTAGTGATTACTGTTAAGAATACCACAAAAAAAAACAAACAAATAAAAAAATTGTTTTTGTATTGGATTGTGTTTAGGCAGTACCTACAAAGTATGATGTATACTGAGGTCCTATATTATATACAAAAATACATCAGAACTTTGAATAGAAAGAAAAGCAGATTTTTACTTGTTAATACTTTTTTTAGTTACTTACCAACAAACTCCCTGTTCTTATTAATTAAATGTCTTAAATGTTTGCTAATCTTCGATATTGCCTCTTTCACTCTTTTCTGATTCACCTCTAGAGCGCTTAATCTTTGTGTAAGTGCTATCCTTCTGTCTGGTACTACTGCCATGAGATTAAATCTAAAACAGAATAAGAAATAATTAGAGTAGGTAGTTAAACTTGTGGACCAAATGAGATTCATTTATCTATTCAAAAGCACTTTACAAAAGTTGTTTTAAGGTATATGTACTGAAGTAATGTTAAATGAATGTACATATTTTAAACATACATATTTATTTCGAGTTTTAAAAAGAGAACACACTGTAAGTGCTTACAGTTCATTGGTAATGTAAGATTTGAAATGTGTACCCAACAAGAATTAATAATTACTAAGTATTACAAAATAATATTCCTGTGGCAAACAATATTATCGCTGGACCCTGACAAATGGGAACACAGAGCTGGATGTCAGTTAAGAACCTTAAAACGCACTGAATGGATAGAATATAAATATAATATCTGTAGTGCAAATATGAAAATACATTGTAATCATTTGACAGCTCTAAATTTTTGAAAAAGCCAACACTTATTAGGCTGGGTCTACCCATCTATCATAATAAGAAAGCTTATCATGAGAATACCTGATGTCATGCACTTGTTCCCCGGCATCTCGTCCTAGTCTTTCAGCCATCATCCTCCTAAACTTGTCAGTCCAATCCTCATCAGCGGCCCAGGGGCCATGGTCAGTGGGATAGGGTTTTAATCCATCCAACTCGAATAGAGAGCCATTGATTGGCACAAAGCTAACAAAGTGGTAGGCTTCTCCTGGAAATTTACTTTTTTTATTTAAATACAATATATTGCCTAGTTATTAGTGTATAAATTTATTACTTGAATTGTTTTCTCTACCCTCTCAGCAGAGCAACAGATTGATGTAATTTTTTGCATAGATATAGTTCAAGTCCTGAAGAATTACATATATTGCTACTAGGCTTTTACACTGGACACTGAGACTTCCCATAGACAAAGTACAGTCACAAGCTAGTAAGTTTATCAGATAAACATCTGATGACATTTAAAACCTGGATAGGTATTTATGTAAATATGATAGTTTATAACCATAATATTTGATGATGTCAAATGTTTTTGCGATAAAATAATGACAAATTGTGTGTCTTTTAGTAATAACTGACCTGTGAAGCGTCCAGTTGAAACACCAGCATTTTTGTCAGTCTTTTTCCGAGCTTGTGGTATAGCATGTGAATTGTGAGCACAGGCAAGTTCTGGAGTATTTCCTATAGCCCATCCTTTGTTTTCTGGATTCATACAAAGTGTATGATGCTGAAATGTTAATATCATTGCAAAAGAGAAGTGCTACTTTAGCTCACTTAAAAACTTCATTCATCAAAATAACACAAATACTGAAGTAGAAGGGTGATAGTTAAACCAAGCAAGCAGTAGACTTAATCTAATAAGATTGTCTTTAGTCAAGACTTATATAATTATCATTACATTATTAGCGATTCAGGTGTAAAATTTTAAACATAGAGCTAACCTTTAACCTGCTAAGCGTTTCCCCTAAATGAAGGTTCGGACAATTCAACAATATTGATAATAAAGCATGCGTCGCGCAGCTGTTTGGCACCATTTGTTGAGCGAAAAATATGTTATTGATAGTTTCCTCATCGCGAACGAAGCTTTCAATTTGCTCGACAAACTTACGACGCGATCGCCTCTCTTCAATCCAACGGAATAGAAAGATAAACCCGTAGACTGGACTCTCTAAGGGTTTATGTAAGTCATATATTTCTTCAACTTGAACACCTTTAACTCCGAAATCTTCTAGCAGTAAAGTGAACAAGCCTGGATCGCTCTCCAATTCTAACCACCCCTCTGTTAGGCTATTTAATTCCACGGGCATCGTTTTCGTATATGTCACACTTATTTTATATTGCTGGTTGAATTTATTTAATCCGCATTACGATACTTAATTGCATTTTTATTTAAATAATGTGCTAAAAAATCAATTTTATTTATTTTTGTTTTTTAGCCCGTAAGACCAGAGACAAGTTCGACATTCGACAAGTTATCCCGTAGGGCGATAGTCTGTTTAAAACTGACAGCCAGCTGACAGCTACATTGTAACGATTGCAATCACCTCTGATTGGTTAACATATGGTTAACATTCTTTTACTGTTGGCCAAAATCCATTGACGCAGCAAAAATACCATAAATTCAACCAATCAAAACAATTGATACTGTAACAATGATTGATGCAGGTTTTACACAATCAGCTCAATCGCCCTGCAGAGCTGCAGAGCTAAGCCACAGACCTAGTAAGCTAAGCCCGGCCATACCACAGCATACCAAAACCACATCATTTGGTCTTTGGTGGTCTCTGATAGCCACAGAGTAAATATATCACCGTAAAATTGTAAAAACCCTCTAAAAACCCTGTGAGTTTATATATTTTTTTTTCTTCCTTCTTACACGTTCCTTTTTTTGTGGCCTTAGTAGCTCTTCTTAGCTTTGGCTTCCGGGTTTTCGGCGCTAGATTCAATAATTATTCACCTTGCGGAGCGTGCGGAGGGCACGGGTTCGATCCCCGGCAGGGTCAATTTGGGAATTTATAATTTCTGAATTTTCCCTGGTCTGGCCTGGTGGGAGGCTTCGTTGGGTGGCTAGTTAACACCCTACAATGCCCTGTAGAAACCGAATAGGGGTATGGGTTTAATATAACTGCCACGCCCCTAACAGGTTAGCCCGCTACCATCTTAGACTGAATCATCACTTACCATCAGGTGAGATCGCAGTCAAGGGCTAACTTGTAGTGGATAAAAAAAACATCATTTTAGGTACTAAAATTATTTTTCAATATTATCATATAGACCTACTAGCTGAAGCCCGCAACTTCGTCCACGTTGAATAAGTTTTTTTAATTCCCACGTTGAGGAGTTCCCTCACTTTTCCGGGATAACAATCCTATGTCACTTACCAGATACTCAACTAGATACCCATGCAGAAAATCACGTCGATCCGTTGCTCTGTTGCGGCGTGATTGAAGAACAAACACTTTCGCATTTAAACTAATAATTTTACTAGGATTTACACGCCCCACCACAACTACTCATAAGTAACATAATAGGTATGCCCTATTATGACAGTCACAGTGGCGTGCACAGGGTTCGAAGCCCGGGTAAGCATTAATTATGTATGAGGGTGAAACAGCCAGTTTCCAACTCCAGGCTAGTGCTGAAAATTTCTTAAAACAAAAACCTAATATCGAACTTCCTTATCTAAGATTTTTGGTCCGACCCGGGAAAGAACCCAGCACCTCTCAACTGCAGTCGAACATGCTAACCATGCTAACAAACCATGCTCAACTACTAGGTACTTAATATATTTTAAAAGGTGAATTGTAATGCAAAAAAGTACACCAAGAACTCTCTCGTTTCACACCCAAAAAGGTTTAAGGTAGGTAGGTACTTAAAATAATAATAATACTATATGTAAGTAGATTGTTACGTTACCGATTACAATACCGATTTCTGAACAATTCCAATAATTTTGTAATCACTAATCACTAAAAAAGTTGTCACATGCTGTTCTCACAATAATTCACGTGTTTTTTACAAAGAAACGTCCTTGAACGTGTTATAACAATTTTTTAACGAGACGAAATTCGCAATCAAAACAATAACAACACAATAAATAATATGGCGCGCGCGTTCGTCTGGTAGCCGGCGGAAGTCTCGCTAAATAACTCTTTTATTAAAATATTTAATTTCAATACTTTAATTACGCTATTATTTGCGTGAAAAAATATGTTTACCCCTTTTGGATGTTTAATCGGTGGCCGTATTATGTTTTTTTTTAATTTAGACTGCTTTTGATTTAATACTTAATTAATAATTTAGAATCTTTATAATTTCTTAGAATACAAAATCAGTGGAAAGAAATACGGTAGAAAATTTTAATTTATTTAATAATTTCAACAAATCTTTTTGGTATCTAGGTAAATACAGTTACGTTATGACTAGGAGTGATGACTCACACATGTAAATGTATTTCGTGTTGTATTACTGAATGTGAAACACACACACCTAAAATTTTAGCCATTTGCGCCACGGAACAAGCAGGAGTTAACTCCTGCTTGTTCCGTGGCGCCAGCGTCGCGTCGGTGCATGACACGGGTCTGCCCGCGAAATTCAAATTTAATTTGGTTTTTCACAATTTGTAAACTAATACGACAAAGTAGGCTTATGGCATTCAAATTGCGAGCGTAGGAATATCATCTTCACAGGTTTATATAAAAATCTTTACTTGAAAGTGCCCAGTTTAAGAAATTAGTCAAATTAATGACTAATTTGTGAGTAACTCACGTCAAACTCATTATTTTGACTAATTTCTTAAACTGGACACTTTCAAGTAAAGATTTTTATATAAACCTGTGAAGATGATATTCCTACGCTCGCAATTTGAATGCCATAAGCCTACTTTGTCGTATTAGTTTACAAATTGTGAAAAACCAAATTAAATTTGAATTTCGCGGGCAGACCCTTGTCATGCACCTTAATATGAGCGTATTGACTATGGATAGAATTCGTGACAGCGCCATCTTCGTGATAATTACAGAATTAATATAGATGCGGGTGGTGATTTACTATAGATGGCGTTTTTATGAATTTATATTACAGTTGTTTTTTTATTATTTTATTATGTAATTTACTTGAGTATAAGTTTCATTCAGTTGGGGTAAGCAGTGCTTATTTGCATCTATGAACCGCACGCCACTTCACAGTCATATTGGCTAAGTGTTAAACCACTGTAAATAAAATATATTATATGCGTGCGATGTTTCCGAATTCCGATTTAAAGCTGAGAATATTCAGCCTACATAGGAATATTCAGGGTCAACTACCTACATACATCTAGAGCTGAACGTGAGTTTCCTTTCTGCAATGCAGTGTACGCGGGAACAGTGATGATAGCAGACCGTAAAGGCAGAGGTTGTAGACTTTAAAATCCTTTTTGACTATCTTTATATGAAATTCGGTTAGGGAGGTCGTTGATGTTGGTTTTAGAGGTACCGGCTGAGTGCCTATATCGCGCCTATAGGTATATCCACACACTGCAAATAATATTATTAAGACGTAGGCGGAAGCGAATTGGCTGTAAACATGGATGAAGTCGAAGATTATAATCAACTCTTTACCTCTCAGAAACCTTGCATCTAGGCGTCGTCGCGCGTCGATACTGTAATCGTTAGATAAGCCTGTTATACGAATCCTATTATTTAAAGTTATTTAAAGCAGGCATGATGCGAATGAAGGTCACTTTCATACCGATACGAACGGGTTTCTTTATCATACCTAATAAATATCTACTTTAAATGTTAAATACCTAGGTATTTAAAAAGCAATTTAGACTTATTGATAAAGAATAGACTTGTGTGAAGATGCGTTTCGAAATTCAAATTGTCAAGACCAACGTATTAATATATTTGAAAGGTTTTGGTGAAGTAGGTTGGTAGGTACCTACTTGGTATAAAATAACGATCGTCGGTTCGAAATTTATACGTTGTAAATTGGTACGAATTGTAGGTCTCTCTATTTAGTTACTTACCTAAGACTTATTTAGAGACCTAAGAACTTCAATTATTATTATTACAGCACATAATTTTAATTAATTATTCTACTCACTATTATGGTGGGTAGTTACAATAGGCACTGTAAAGTGCATACTACCTACCTATTATATTACCTATTCTGTGCTGCCATAGTACATACTGCTAAGCTGTCGGTGCATAAAGCAGCACAGAATAGGTAATATAATAGGTACCTACGTACATGAAAGTACTCGTTATCACATTATTATATTTTATAGGAATAGGATAAGTAAAAGGTTTATGAGGCAGCCAATAAAATGACAAGGTTACTTTCGCAACAACATTTATTCTGTATGTACACTCGAATTTTGTATGTTTGTTTAATGTACAAATAATAAATGCACAACTTCAGCATTGTAAATCTTAACATAAACTGGCAACTAGTTAAATTGATGACGTTAATTAGGTATATCAAAGTTACAATAAAAATATTAGTTATTGGTCCCAATTTATTGCAAGCTCAGATCAATTTAACGTTACATAAGTAAAGGTGGTTGATGACGGTTGGTACCTCGGTACCTACCTACACATATATGTATTTCATTTAATATACAGTTTACTGTTAGGCCAAATTACACATTATTTATTCTAATCATTGGTTGTTTATATCGTATTATTTACATTTATAGTAAGCAAATGACGACGCGACAAGGTAGTTAGGAACGTAATTGAACTTTTCACTTCCAAACGCACAATGTGAAATGTTTCCATAGGGTAAGTACCTACTATTAAAATATATTTCTGTGCCGTAGGTGTAAGTGGGAACAGTGTGCATTTCCTAATGAAGGTTATTTACAATCTTCAGTATGTAACCAATGCACATTGTAGGTAGGTAAATAAGTACCTAACAACTCTACCTACACCTGAACTGTTCATTGAAACTATGTACATTTCAACCAATAAAATCTAGTCTTTCCATAGCAAATGAAATACATATCTAGGCTTAAATGAAATGGGCAGGTAGGTATAAAAAAGGAAAGGTATTTTGGTGCTGGTAGGTAGGTACGCAACACAGATCACGGAAACAAGGGAGATATGCCTATGAATCAAATTGTTTTGAAACCTGCTGTCTCCAGTTTATCCCTACCTATCCCTACTACCTGCTACCAATACAAGCAACTAAATAAATACAATAGACAGGAAGTCTCACTCACACACACACATACCGATAGATCAGTGCATGAGGCACGAACAA
This sequence comes from Erebia aethiops, assembly GCA_923060345.2. Taxonomy (NCBI): domain Eukaryota; kingdom Metazoa; phylum Arthropoda; class Insecta; order Lepidoptera; family Nymphalidae; genus Erebia; species Erebia aethiops. The sequence goes on along the minus strand of OV281083.1, from coordinate 7,248,348 downwards.
ATATACACTTTATTGTTTACCAAACAGGGTTCAATTTCAATCACCGTGCATCTTACTCACACAAACGTAAAACGTTGTCGATGTGCTGTGCAAAATTCAAATATGATACAATTAGTGGTTGACTAAAATGGATCTATCGATGCTAAATTTCTTAATATTTGGGTTTTTGACAATGACTACCAAAAATAAGATGTAAAAAATCATCTCATATTAGATTATTTTTAACCGACTTTCCGAAAAAAGGACGAGGTGAAGGAAGAGTGACATTAAATATATCAATAAATGAGTAATGAGTATCTACGTAAATTGACATTATATTAATTCACCTAGTATATTTTTTATACGTTTCGTCAGCTAAGTAAGTCGAGTACTTACATTAAAAAAAATAGTAATAATTATGACTAAAAATATAGTTATAATGAATTTTACTCACGATAGTTTAAACGTTAAAATAGCAATTATTGTTTATTAAGTTATAATTAAGGTACTATTAATTATTTAAAACTATCTAAACAATAACTAAATATTTAATTATTAAACGATCATCGTTTGGTCGTTAAAATATCGACAACTGCATTGTACTCGTACCTGCATCGTCGCATCTCTAGTTCACGGCACGCCGACAGCGGCCGAACTACGAAATTTGATCTATCGTGCTAGTGAAAGAATCGGTAAAGAACACTTAACCATTGCGTCGTAAGACTGGCCGATTCATTGATAGATTTCTACTAAGCAAGCAATGGTTTTTGTTCATAATGAGATATAGACTTCTCACTTTATTACATTATGATACCACTAAATAATGTTTTATTGATTTTAATGGAAAATTACAACAATTTATTTGTACTTACGTGTGAAATGAGATGCCATCTTTCATGTATAATTCACTTTGCAGCTTGAATTTTTACAAACAACCACTGAACAACGCGGCATTTTGTTAAAAACCGAGAGAAGTGAACCAATCTTTGAATGACATGCGACTAAAGACAAAAACGGCCATCAGGCCTATTTTGTGCCTGATGAGTTCGCAAGCAACACGCCCCCTTAGCACATCTCCCTTGTTTCCGTGATCTGTGGTACGCAAGAATTAATTATAGCAAGTTTTACTTCCAACCAACTGCAGTCATGTCAGTGACTGACTCGGCCCATTGCATTGTTGGTGAATGGTGAATGGTGATATCATGATACCTTTGTACAGGAATCATCACAGAACCATAGACTCTTACATAGTCTTACTGATAGTAAATCTATGTCATCTATGTACAGAATATTATTATTGATAGTGATGATTAATTAATTAAGTTTATAAATGAAAGAACTTCGTGCAAAGCAAATTATCTAAATTACATTAATAATAAGTACCTAGGCAATTTTTGATTTAAATTGCCGCTCAGATTAACGAATGGAGAAGTTTCATGATGTTGTAATATCATATTTAACACAACAGAAGTAAAATATAGATTAAAACTAATAAATCAGTGTTTTTTTTAAAATCCATCAATAAATGACTGAGAAATTAATTATTTAAAAATTTAATTATTTAATGTAGGTACCTACACCGATTGCTGTAGGTATCTTACTCGAGTGAGAAATTTTATGAGTGAGTTTTAATACCTAGCCGAGATTTAATAGTTCAAAATTATCTTCACACACAAATTAAGTGGGTGCTTTTAATTCGATTAAGTCACGTTAAGTCCATTTATTTCTTTTATTCGGCTTTATAAAGTCGGTTGATAGGGTGGTGTGACGTCACACCACCCCACTTGCAAGCGGAACTTTAAAGTTCCATAACTTTTTAATTTTTTGAGATATTTTAATGATTCTTTCATATTTTTGTTTTATTTTGCCTTAATTTTCATAATAAATTTAAAAAAACTGGTAAACTTCTCCAATAGTTGATCTTTTTGTTACATTTTGAACCAAAATTAATTGAAAAGATACTTATTTGTATATCTAAATTCTGTACATTTTTTTATACTAAACATTTTGTATGATAATGATATGTAGGTAACCTAGTTGCAACTTATATCAATGTAGAATTTAACAGTATCAAGTAGGTAATCATGAAAAAAATTATATCAATTCCAAGTTGTGCAAAAAAAACTTGTACAGATACAAATAATTATTATGCAAAGTGTTTAACAAAAAGTTTATTTATACGTAGTCGTTTAATTAGGACTAGAATAGAAACAAACTGATTGCAAGAACGTACCTAATAATTAATTATTTTTACGGACAATAGGATTTTCTTTGACTGATAAAATGCAACGGTACGCAATAAACAAAAACACGATCACCTTCGTCTATTTCCGCCATCTCTTATAGTCATGATGTATTATTTTAGTACGTATACCTACACAAATAATGAAATTGTCACAAATGTGTTAAACGCAGTAAGTAGGTAGGTAAATAATAAAATAAAAATACAGTTTTTCGTGCCAATAAATTTACCTACTTATGTCATTTGAAAAGTCAAGCTATCTTGTACGTAATCACGTAGGTTATTATATTAGGCAGATAGTCATTTCACTATCCAGTAGGTAATCAATAGATATTTTTCAGTATGCTTCTCGGAAAACTGATCGTCAATTGTTTAGTTTTTTTTAATTACTTAAAAGATATTTAAGTATTACAAAGCATAAATTACGAACATGCGTTTCTTCAAATATTGAGCAAGTGAAGCACTACCTTAAAAGAATAGTGGCACTAGTCAAACAAAGGTTGAAATAATCTAGATAATACCAATAATACTGTACCAAATATCATATTTTAATATTACAAAACTAAGTACTTAGTTAATTAAATAGGTTGTTATTTTTTTAAATGGCACAGTGCTTCCATTGATTCTATAAATGCTACATAAACATTTTTTTACTAAGGTAAAAGCTGCCTACATTATTATTTTTAACAATAAATAATAGGAGTTCATGCCATGTGGAAGAAAATTTTTTACATAGGTAGGTAGTAGGTTCATAATTATTTGCTCACTACTCAGCATACTAATTCATAAAAAGTTATTTTTACAAGAAATATAATATATACAGCAGGTAGGTAAAGTAAGTACTTACCTAATCACTCAATCATAATTCAAAGTTTTATTTTTTAATATCACATAAGTACGCATAGGTCCTACGCTCGACATCCTACTAGAAATAAAGTAAAATCGTTCCATGTGTGGATATGTATAATATTATATGATACGATCAAAATAATACCGCAACATTTCAGTATTTCCGCGCAGTTCCGCGCGGGAGATCAACCGCTCACGGCGTCTAAAGTATTTACAACTCTTACAAGTCACATCACATGAAACAGCAGTCGATTTAAAGTAACACAGCTTTCCGGCCGAACTTTCATCTGATCGCTTGGGGTGGTCTGTAGGGCGGTGGAGGTGTCTTGGGCACGGGCGCGTGCGTGTGCGACGCGTGGACCGGCACGGGCACTGCTTGCGCCTCATCCAGTTGTCCGGGGATGATGGTGATCTCAGAGCTGAACGCGTGTGCGCTTTCTGCGGGACTTCGCGCGCTGCTGGTTGCCGGCAGCAGCCGCGCTGGGTTCAACTTGATAGCGTCATCGTACGTCGGCGGCGCGCCCGCTACCGTGTCGTAGTCTGGAGGCTTCTGCTGCATTGTTTCCTCATCTGGCATTGATATAACGTGGATGGGATCGTCAATCTGTAATGAAACAATATAGGATTTTAAATAATAAGCATCTCTTAACTTTATACAATAGAACAAGCCTAAATCCAGCATCACTTTTAGGACACCGACGAAGACCTCAAGATAGAGCATTAGGTAAACTACAGGGTTAGGTATAGGAAAACAGTTAACTGACCGGCAGATGTCGGCAGACGAATCTTTAATAAGTAATCATTTTTCTTAGTAAATGCTCGTAGTCGTTGGTGGTGCTAGGACCGAAAAGTAGGCTCGTCCGCCAACATCAAGGGCATCGCCACTGTACTGTAGGTATGTATTTATTATTTACGCTGTGTAATGTGTTATACCTAGAGAACTCCTTACCGCCATACTAAGTAGGTATAGGTAGGAGGACCAATGCCTACTCTGCATTGAATTGTAAATCGCGGTATTAAATTACTCTGCACAGACAATAACGTGAGAAATCCCTCGGTCGTATTTTCCACGGTAATGTATCAGATTTTCCTTATCATTAATTTTTTTCGTTATTATGTAGTTATTAATTTACACGTGTACCACCATGCGACCTATCAATATATATATTATATATAGGCTGCCTTGAGATCAGTCTTAGTAATAAGGCCGCCTTTACCGCGCCGTAACAAGTTGTAAATTTTGTCACGATTTACCTCTGTTCTGTTATCTGTTTCTGTGTAATAGTGTTTTTACTTACTTGTAATTGTAGTCGTATCTACCTAGATTATAAAAGAAAAATCTTGATTTTTTTTACCATTTATCATTATTATACCGCACGAGCTCTGCGTAATCCTTCGCCAAGCCCACTGTTAATGACCGCGCGTTTCTAGAGTTATATTCTGGAGAATATAGGTAGGAACTCACTTAGTGGGTATCTGGCGACGCGCGGTGGTTTGCGGCTGCTGAGTGGGGGACTGCTAGCAGCACCTGGCGGCACAGATGAGTAGCGCGCCGGCGAAGATGCAGGCCAACCCCACGTAGGGCACGGGTTCTGCGTAGTCCTCCGCGAGCCCTACTGATAATATAATAGGCCTTTCTAGAGATATATTCTGGTCAATAAAGGGTAGCAACTCACTTGGTGGGTGTCTGGCGACGCGCGGTCGTTCTGCGGCTGCCGGGCGGGAGACTGCAGCCAGCAGCACATGGCGGCGCAGATGAGCAGCGCGCCGGCGACGATGCAGGCCACTCCCACGTAGCGTACGGGCTCTGCGTAGTCCTCCGCCAGGCCCAGCCAGTTGATCAGGGCGCCTGCGCACAGCAGGACCATGCCATAGCGGTATGGCCGCTGCGATTGTCTACCCTCATCTAAGGACATGCCTGAAACAAAAGAGCAAAAGATATATAAGAATTGTTTTCTCAATTCAAAGAAGTAAGTAGGTAAAGAATACGTAGCTACTTGGACTCCATTTAATCGTATAATGTTTTGATTTAAACATTTTATATGTTTTACAGTTTTTCGTTCACTCTGGGTTAAGAATCCGTTTCCCCGCAAACCGACATTTTAAGAACTTTTGATGAGCTTTATCTATGCATGAGATATTAGAATTATAACAAAAAGAAAATTAAAACATTAAAGATTAATCCCTCCTAGAGTATTGCACCAAAAAAATATTTTATTCAAATATAATAGTGAAATTCTCATTCTTGCAGAATACGTTTACCATTTTTACACTTTTGGGTGACACTTTTGACCCATATAAATCCACGAAAAATTATAATAAATTGCTTATAAAAAATACTAATATGATAAACACACTCTTAGAATTAAAGTGTTGCGATTCGTTTTTATACGTTCTATAGAAAGTTAGATAGTAAAAAAATCAAATCAATGTGCACAATTTATCCAAATTTACGCGTCACAATAACCTGTTGGTTGGTCGAATACCGAACTTGAAAATTGAAATTTTGCTAATAATAAAATTACGACGAAATCTAATGCTAATGACAAGCTAATTCTCAAAAAATAGATGAAGTATAGTTCGCGCGCGAGTTGAAAGCAGATTAAATGTATGGTGATTGGTGACACATACATTTACTCTGCATTCAACTCGCGCGCGAACTGTAAGTATATTGGGATAAATTAAAGAACAAACTTAACTAGTGTCGAATTAAGTTTGGTATGAAAAATCTTATTTCTACTAAAGAAGGTATATAACGATGTTGTTAATACATAGGAAAATGAGAGTCAAATCAAACGAAGTGTCTTGGGTAAGAATTACTGTTGAACCAAGACATTAGCACTTAGCGGGCATGGTAATGAAATGGTGGCAGTAAACGTAGGTACAAATAGGTATATACACTGTAAGGTCATTACATTCCCGGCACTAAGATTCTACATCAATGTGTTACACACAATATGATGATGTCAGAGGGATAGATAATAAAGTAAGTAGGTACCTAGTTAACTCGAAGTTGTATTTTGTTGTATTATAATATTATAATTTGTGTGTTATTTTCTGCTTAAAAATTGATTTCTATGATGACGTACAGGTTCTAGGCCACTTTATTATGCTATCTTTAATATACCTAATAACTACCTGTAACTACACTGACTTAGTTATTGCGTATCTAGGTATATAGTGCAATTTTGCATAAGTAGGCAAGTAAATAATATTCATCGAAATAAACCTGAAAACAGTAAAGTCAAGCCAAAAGTCATTTATTCAAAGTTGGTTTTTGAATAAAGTCAACAAATTGAAATTGCTCAATAGAAGTATAACAACTAAGTATAAATATACGCACGTGATGGTGACAGTTAAAAATACGCTATTTTAGAACAAAATCTGTGACAGCTCCACAGTCCACACGTGCCCAAGTCTGAGAAAAGCCTGTAACGAACTCAATCGGCTATTTTTTTTATTATTATAGATAGGCAATTAAAATAACGACATAAAATATCCTCAGATTTTGCCATCAAAGTTGGAAGTGACTTAGTAAATGCATAGCTGATCAAAGCGATGGAAAGCGCCTGTCATGCAGTAGACTAGGGCAATGGCATATTATAACGGGATTTTGTTTCAATGGCCAGTGGGTTAATGAAAGTTGGGAAAGTAATGGTTAACAGTAACCATGATTTGAGTTAAAGTGTTTCTACAAATCTAATGTTGTTATGCATACCTAAGTTTTCGGAATAAGTAGGTGCATCAAAAATTGGTGGTCTTTGATATTTTGCGTACCATTTCTCCAATTAAACCTCCCAAATTAATCTAGTGAATTTATTTCTTTCTTATTTTGTTTTATGGCCTTTATTAGTGCCACACCAGCAAAAAAAATAATAATAGAAGATTTAATGGTATGCTGCGGGTATGGCGCTGAAACTTACATATTGCTTGCTTTTCCTGCATGTTTAGAAGCGGGATTCCTATAAGATGCTTGCATATCGTATGCTACTCACTGTACTATCTACCTGCTTACATTGATTTGTCTGTTTTAGTGGACTATATCGAATTAAGCTTCTTTTTACATCGTTCCTTGGTTATTACTAAGCATTAAATTAAGTAAGAACAAGTAAAAACATATACTTATGTAGTAGGAAAACCTTAGAAATATTTTCTCGTAGGTAATCATTGCCGGTCACGTTGGACTCATTAGCAAGGCACTTTTATACAACACAATTTGAAAATACAAAGAAAGTAGGAAAAAAATTATGTAAAACAATTGCCCTTAATGGGAAGAAAACTCAAGACTGAGAACTCTCGAAAAGTCCGATACTTTATTAACCATTGTTTTAGGAAGGACGTTCAAGGAAATGCAAGTATTTTCAAGTCAAGACGTTGGTTGTCATCGTAAATGGAGGCCAGGCGCGAAAACAATAGATTCTCATAAGATGTGGGTCAAGTTCGAAACGTGCAACTTAGTGACGGAGAATTAGTCACGCACATCGAGACATGCCATGCTCGGGATTAAATATAATATACTAGTGGTTCGCCCCGAACTGAGACCTCGCGGCGCCATCTATTGACATAAATGTGAAGTTCTGTTAAAAATACTGACGCTCATTAAAAATTAAATAATTTCGTTTCCTTACAATATTTATCTAATTTTAGTATTTGTTGTTCAAGTACAGGATATAATTGAAATAATTGATCAAGTTTCAGGCTCATCCTTTCAGAAAATTTAGAGTTCTGAGGTCATCTTTGGACGTTAGAAAATCACCACTTTGAAAGCCCCCCATTTCGTCAATTTTGGGGGAAAAATTAAAAAAAAATATTTTCCGACTCTATTCCTAATTATCTTTAAAATGATATACCGCAACCCTATGTAACTTTATAAAAAATATTTTACTTCGCATTCGCTTCTATGAGAGTCCCCCTGAAATAAAGATTTTTATTATTTTTTAAGCCATATTCGGCGGGAGGCCATTGGTTTACATATTATATTTAAAGCTGAAGTAATTGCGTTCAGTAATTCAGAAGTTATAATGCTGACAGACGGACGGACGGACGGACGGACGGACAAGTGCCAATTCACCCAAGTAGACTCAGAGACCTTCGCTTCGCTCGGTCAATTATATATATTTATACCTATCGCTGTCCAGAGGTGTCAGGTAGGTATAATTCCGATACAAAAATTCCGTAAACTATATAACAATCGATAAAATCGGTAAATTCCGAAAACGATAACAATCGATACCTAAACTTCTGCAGATTTTCTTTAGAAATAATATACATATAGTATTCTTTGTTTCCAGGTATATTATGTGAGAAGGTAAGAAAAATAATAGTATAATAAGACAAGAAACAGGGAAATGTAGGGAAATTCGAATCAGCTCCATGATTGTGTAAGGAAAACGTAATCGCTTGTCAAACGGATAATCTATGAACTCCTTATACGTCGTACTACATACATACTAAACTACTTAACGTATTATTCAAACATGCTTTTTAACGTGCAGGCAGAAGCATGTTTGAATAATACGTTTTACTAATACGCTTAGACAATTGGGTCAGCTGCATTTAAAAAATAAAAATGTAACAGTATTAGGTCTAGTTTACCAGTTAGTAGGTACAAATTACTATCTAAATAGTAAATAGTAAGTTACTTACTGCAAGTACTTACCATTACGTACGTATTGACTGTCAAAAATCTGATACATGGTCCATACCATCTTGAGTCTTGACAGTTCACTAAGTAGTAATAATTTATATAAATCAACTTTCACGGACAAACGATTGAGAAATATTATATTCCCAACTTCACTTGCGGACATTCGTCTTTAAACTAGTCAAACGAATGAAAACATTTGTTATCTAATCAAAGAAATGATGTGTTCAGAGACACAAATGGAGAAAAATTCTCATAGATATCGCAAGAGATATTTTGTTTTTGCAACTTGCTGTTTAAATGGTTTACCTATAGGTACATATTATAGAAGCCTGTAGTGTTCCTATGATTCCGCATTATCCTATCTCTCTCAACTTAACTCAATGTTCAATGGTGTGTTAAAGGCTTCGTTATATAATTTAATTGTACACCATAGTATCAAATTTCGCCTAGTAGCATACTTAATTACTTACTCTTATTTACTACCAATGCAAGTCGTCGTCGTCGCTCGTCTTTCAACTTATTTTAACTAAGTAATTTTAGTTCCAAAATGCATCTAATTTGCTTAATATTTTTCGAACTATAATAAATTACCACTGTGGTTTAAGTTTATTGTTGTAAGTATGGGATGCCCAGTCGCTCACGTCCGCAGGAGCTACCTTCTACCTCCCTGCACGTGTCCCCTGGGTGGTGCTAAACGAGCGACGAACTTGCAGGCGAAATAAGCGTTCTTTTTATAAAAACGCTTATTGTGTACCAAACGCCATACGATTAAATAAAATGGTTTTTGATTGACAAAATACAATCAACTCTTATTCTCTATGAACCTCATAAGGGTTTGAACTAATTATTTTGTGATAGATAGGTAGATAGTAGACACAACTTAAAAATACTACTAGAAGGCTATTTAAGTATAGGTGCTGAGTGCTGACTGCTGTCACCACGAAGAACTAGATATTATAATGACGTGATATAAAAGTCTTTAGAAAGCGACATCACGTTGAAAGCCAGTCAGTACAAGCAGCATGCATATTATAATAATGACATTATGAGCTACCTATTTAATTACTCATCAAGGTGACGTAGCCATTGGTAATAGCACTAGGTAAGTATCTGCTTTTGAAGATAAAACATCTGCAGTCTGCATCGTTTATAAATAAATAAAGCCGGCACACAAACTGCCGGTAATTTATTATCTAATGCTTACCGAACATTATAGTTATAATAATAGTTACTTATACGGATTTTGTAAATCAGGTGACTGTATTAAGTCCACCCACGTAACTAAGCACCATATAAGGTTTCCACCCTTCGCCCACTGACAGACCACTAATGCCACGGTTCGGTAATAGGATTCTAGTTTCTAGTTACCTTTACCTGTGAGAAATCACCGTATGTATATTGCTGTATTTAAAGTGTGAATGGCGTATTAAGGCTAAGGCAAAGGTTAACTACCTTTTGTGGTATTAACTTTTAAGTCTATAAATCATAAAGAAAGTTGTTTTCAAACTCTTAAGAGCGGTTGGTCGTTAAAGAAAATTAGTGAAAGTGTCTTTATCCGGAGTGCAGACAAAAGTGCTGAAAGTAATTTTCGCCGAGTAACTTTGTTGAGAATAAGGCGTAGGTACTAGTTATTACCCATTCTGTGGAATAAGTTAGGCGCTATTTTCTCCTAAAGTGCGTAATTCACTACGACAGGAGCGTACGTATATATTAGTTTTGACACTGAGGACACATTATTTAGTCGTACGAGTTTTCTATGATATTTTCACTCAAACACCGACATAATACGTAGGTAAGTTAAACTAGGTTACCAAGTCAGTTGCCCGTTGGATTACCGTCGCGTTGATTTTGTTCCTGTAGTTCAATTTACATGCTAGATTTTTATAGTAGTATATACTTATCATATTATTATATCTCATTACTAAATAATATACATAATAGGTAGGTATACTTAGGTGAATATTATCTAAGAGGAAATATATAGGACTAGATATGTATGAAAGAACGAGGGGCCACTCTATAAGAATTTGACTTCATCAATTGACTTATGGCTAGTGCGATTTTATAATAATCGCAGAATATTTATATAATTCAATCGTATAACGACCTATTTGCATTATTTATTTCATCGGTTTTAATCCTACTAAAAGAGGCAACTAGGCAAGTTAAATCCGTAAAAATATATAATTGTGTACCTACAAAAATATACATTACAACTGTATATAATATGCTTGACGAAAGTTGGCTGGATTCCTTTGGTGACTGATAAAACAAATAATTAATGTTAACAAACATTCATTCCGTTAGAATATTATAAAGACATTTTTATTTTCTTTGCTTCAATTTTATTTACTACCGATAGGTAATATAAAATATTGTAACGCTTGTGCACGTTTTTTTTACACGTGCGCGGTATAAAACGAAAAACGTGGCTATGAAACATTGGTCGCTGAATTTTTAGGGTTCCGTACCAAAAAAGGAAAAAACGAAACCCTTATAGGATCACTTAGTTGTCCGTCCGTCTGTGTGTCAAGACCCTTCTTCTCAGGGACGCTGAAGGTATCAAGCTGAAATTCATATCAAATACTCAGATCTACTGTCCCTTGGAGCTGTGAAAAAATCAAACTTCTAAGCCAACGTAATTAAAAGATACAGCCGTTTATGCTGCAAATTTTCGACACTCGCAAGGGAATCAAAACCTACAGGGTACTTCCCGTGAACTCAGAATCTTGAAATTTGGTACGAAGCAGAAGTCTTATAGCACAGATAAAGGAAAAATTGCGAAAAGGATAAATTTTTAGTTACATCATATAATAAAAATATTTTTAATAATTTTAAACTTATTAATGTTATGGATTTCATTTAGCAATAAAAATACCATAACTTTTACATAGATACCTACAAGTTTGTACGGAAACCTCGGCGTGCGAGTCCGACTCGCACTTGGCCGGTTTTTTATTAATTAAGTAGATACTGTAATACCTATATGTAGTTATGTACCTTTATTATATATAAGAATAAAATATTTTCCGTTTTCCATGAAATAAATAGCATTTAACGTACCTATGTGTACAAAATACATGTATTCAATTAGGTATATACTTACTACTTAGGTGTATAAATTATTGCCGACTGTGCATTTCCTATCACGTGTAGATACCTATAGAATATCACGTGCTTGGAATTCTTGCCAGGTGGTGTGACAAGGGGATATTCACAAATCACATCTAATTATGAATGTATGATGTAGATGTACGGCAATTTGGTAATAAGCAACATTTTACATTTGGTTGGCCCGGCAGGTATCTCTTTATACACATTAATCAAAATATATCTTATTATATTATCACAATTAATTATTGTAAGATTATTTATAATTATAAGTTAAATTTGTCCTTATTTAAGTTGTGAAGAGATGTGAAGAAATGTAAGTCCGTTCACTAATAATTCTATTAGTTTAAAACTACATATTATTTATTATTATTTTAATAGATTTATTGGTATTTCGTGCGTGACTGTGTGACCGGATGCGGGCTTCCTATTCGTTCCCGTAGCTACATGGCTATTAGAAAAAAAAAGAGAAAAGATCTATTCACTACTCAATTATAATTTTCTACATATTCCTGTTGGATGCACGTACCCGGTGCCTACCAAGACAGTCAATTGCGTAGAATCTATACTTAATATTATAAATGCGAAAGTTTGGACGGATGGATGGATGTTTGTTACTCATCACGCCGGAACGGCTGAACGGATCTGCATGAAATTTAGCACAGAGATAGATCATAGTCTGGAATAGCACATAGGCTTTTTATCCTGGAAAATTAAGGAGTTCCCGAGGGAACAAAAAAAGCTCAATCCACGCGGACAAAGTCGCGGGTATCAGCTAGTATAATATATATTTTCAAATAAAAGTTATTATCCTTCTGTTCTAGATTGTCATTAACTTTTCACTGGGATTAGACTCTAATCTACCCACCCACCGTTGTAACTCTCTAATCATTAGAGAGTTACAACGGTGGGTGTGTTGCCCGTTCTATAACTTAGGTAGGTTACAGTAACTGTCTATAAATTATAATGTTAGAATTGCATTAAATATATTCAAGTGCTTTGTCGGCAGTTTCGCCCACATCTCATTGAAATAATACACAGATTGAAAAGACGAACAACGTAGGCAGGCATGATGAGATATGATATGTCTCGTTATTTAACAGTGATGCCCGGATAAACCCATTTAGGTAAAATTGTACCAACTACTATAGAGACTAATTTAGTTTTCGTAAACCCTTTGATTTTCCAGGTTAAAACTTTTTTCTCGCTCGTAATTCGAAGGGATTTTAAATCGAATGAAATTACCTGTGATGAAAAGTGGATCCTGTACGATAATCGGAAATGCTTATCGCAATGGCTGAAACCTGGCGAACCAGCCAAATCTTGCCCCAAGCGAAAATTTACTCAAAAAAAATTTCTTCTGAGCGTTTGGTGGACTAGTGCCGGTGTCGTTCATTACAGCTTTCTTAAATCTGGCCAAACGATTACGGCGGATGTCTTTTGTCAGCAACTGCAAACCACGATGGAAAAGCTAGCTGCTAAACAACCGAGGCTGGTCAATCGCTCTAGGCCACTGCTGCTTCAGGACAACGCTAGACTACACACTGCACAACAGACGGCTACCAAATTAGAGGAGCTTCTATTGGTATGTCTAAGACATCAAACGTACTCGCCGGACCTTGCTCCACCAGATTACCATTTTTTTCGAAATTTGGATAACTTCTTGTAACGGAAAACATTCAACTCCGATGGGGCAGTCCAAAGCGCCTTCAAAGATTTTATTGATTTCAGTCCGAATGAGTTTTTTAGTAAAGGGATCAAGGAACTACCTATGAGATTGCAAAAGTGCATAGACAGAAATGGTTTATACTTTGAAATAAATTTAAATATATTATATTTTTAAAAAATCGACTTTATGTTCCTCCCTTACAAAACGCTAATTTCATATTATGTAAGGACCAATACTTAAAATAAATAAATAAATTAGCATGGATTAAAAGTAGACCGTATAGCACAGGTTTAATTAATCAGATCAGGCAATTTCTGAAAGCTATAATATTACCTACTAGCTGATGCCCGCGACTTCGTCCGCGTGGTTTAAGTTTTTTTTTATTCCCGTGGGAACTCCTTAATTTTTCGGGAGAAAAAGCAGCGTGATTGAAGGACAAACCAACAAACAAACACACTTTCGCATTTATAATATTGGATTTGGATTGTCTACAGACACGGCTGCTTGTTTAGAACAATGGCCATCGCTATGGCAATTACTTGAGCTAAGTAGACCGACAGCAGACAGCACAATAAATTTGTAAACCGGGAAAATGTACCGGTAGTTACTGCGTGCTCGGACGCCGTGACCATTTCGATGGGGGGAACATTGACTTTGTTACTTTATGTCCCAATATTTGTAACTTTGATGTTCTTACTTCATTCAAATTAGATGCAATTGGCAAATACATAAAGTAGAGACCGGATAATGGTAGCTATGTATAGGTACTACTTAAATATTGAAGGAGACAATTTAAAGCGCAAAACCGGTCTTATCGAGGCCGGTGTCTAATCTAGCACTTAAAATATTAATAGTTAACTATCGTATTAAGTAACAAAAATACCATGAACCGTTTTTAGGGTTCATAACTCATGATGACACTCCACCACACACGTGGTCTGTCGACCGGACAGGACAAAATGTCAGCGCGAGCTTTGAAACGTCCGCGTCGGAGGGGACTATTGCGTTAGTTCTTATAATATTTAATGAATATCTTTTATTGTCTAATGTCTTCTTTTATATCTTCAAAGAAGCTGTGTGTCTCTCTACACAACGATGTGAATAGGTATTTCTTGCTACGAGTATGAATAATGCCTCCATTTTTTATTCAAAACCAATAAAGTTACTGCGTACTCAATTTCCTACCAGGAAGTTATAACCGACGCGACGTTGAGTGGTTCGTCAGTCGTCATACGTCAACCGGTATCACTTTTCCGCTTTACATCTAGAGAAGCATCCCCTGTTTAACCGACGTTAAAAATGGGAGGTTCAAAAGAGTTTAACGCGTGCGAGGCGCTATCATCGATTTTTTTTGCGAGTCCCAAATGTCAATTTTCAAAAGTTGATAGAGTAGGTGGTAATATGTAGGTATAGAATCAAACGGGTTTTTGTTGTATCAGACAGCTCGTTTATTAAAATGATCTGGTTTTTTCTTTATGTATTTTACTTAATATTGCATACTGTTATTGAATGTCTACTTATACTCGTACAATATACCTAAGGATGTCTTACCAATAATATAGCAGCTTAAACATTGTATTTCCTTACTACAGGTTCACTTATAGCTGATACCCGCGACTTCGTCCGCTTAATTTAAGTCTTCTCAGGTATGTGGCAGAAATGACCTGGAATAACGGGAGGGTGGATGAAGACCAGGCATGCGAGGTGAGGCAGGTGAGGATGAAATTTGTTTCAGCGACGAAGAGTGCGACTGGAGAACACGGAAGGTGGTATTAGATTAAATAACTCCTCAGAGCACTCCCCATCGTAGAGACGATAGAGCACACAAAGAGAACTAACGTCTCTTCGGTGCACTAGGGATTCCAGCGTGCAAGTAATTTTGGGACTGTCTACGAGTCGAACTGCCCGCTTTTGTATCCGGTCAAATGGAAAGAGCTGGTCCTGAGGTGCTCCGGCCCAGAGGTGAGAGCAGTACTCCATGTGGGGCCGAATTTGCGCTTTGTACAGCAGAAGCCTGCGCTTAGTCGCAAAGTATCTTTTCACACTGTTACTGAGCACGCCTAGTTTTTTGGAGGCTAGTTTGGCTTTACCTTCCAGATGCTCGCGGAACTGGACTTCGTTCGATATAGGATCCCGATGCTGTTAGAATGGAGTCGTGGGGAGTGCTCTGGAAGAGAATATAGGTTGTAAACGCGGTCTTTTTTGCCGAAAATGTGCATACTTGTGTCTTGTGAAGTACACAATATTTTGTGATCCCCATCGTGATACTTGCTGGAACTCCTTAATTTTCTGGTATAAAACAGGACGGATGTTTGTTACTCAATGACGCCAGAAGGGCTAAACGGATCTGGTTGAAATTTAGCACAGAGATAGATTATAGTCTGGAATAACACATAGTCTACTTTTATCCGGGAAAATTAAAGAGTTTCCGCGGGAACCAAAAAACCATAATTCGCGCGGATGAAGTCGGGGCATCAGCTAGTTTATTATATTTCCTATGTAACCATAAAGATAACTTTTAATAGTGAAACTGAGCTTAGTATTGACTTTCTACTCGTAATGTATTTTACTATTTTTATAGGATCGCCTTAAAAATAGGGAGTTAAATTACCTGTTAATACAATATTATAGTACTATAGGTACTTGTAATAAAAGGAGCAAACTTTCAATCCCTGTGCAGAATATTAATGCTTAACACTTATTGATTTACCACCGGCGTTGCTCTCGCCCACCTTATAAATGTAGACTTTCACTTACCTAATTAATTCTCTTCCTTATACCTCGACGGACTGTGAAGATGTTCTACCTTTTGCCAAAACTGTTATATAATTATTCCAGACATGGACGATGCCCGCGACTTCGTCCATGTGGATTTAGGTTTTTTGAAAATCCTATGGGCAGTTTTAGATTTTCCGGGATTAAAAGTATCCTACTTAAGTATATCCTTCCCCGGGATACAACCTATCTCTGTAACAACTAACAAACTTCATCAAAATCGGTCGATCAGATGGAGACAAAAACACGTTCATATTTATAATACCTATTAAGTTTATTATTCTGTTCTCATCTGTTCCGACCATCAAAGTTCAAACCAACTTAAACAGATTAGTGGAGCTTAGTTTCAAATGGTATAATGTCCGGAAAAGTTGGAATGTAATGAGCAATTATGAAATTGATTGGAGTACCTAGTCTAGTATCTAGAATGAATTTTTACAATAGGCATACCTATCTCCATTTGGGTTTTACGAAAGTAATGGAGTTTAAGTTAGATACTTATTGTACTTTACACAAATGTCAAATGAAAAAAGTTTCATGTACCTTACTGTATCTTTTAAATACGATGGAGATAATATTTAAGATATATTTTTTAGATACGAATTTAAGTAAGAAATTTTTAATTAGAATTCTACGCTAATCTGAATGTCAAGTTACACACTTGATCGCGGGAATTGCGTCTCAGTACTTTAACTGATAATATGTCATCAATAGATATAAATTTTTTTTTGTCAGGTTGGTATGAGGAAGTTCTTATAGTCAGAGATCCCGATATACGACGACCTTCACCGATCTGTTTAATAGATGAAACCTGCTTTTTAGTTTTATTTAATAATAGATAAATACGCCTAAAATAGGTTTCCTATCAAAATCCGGTCCAGACTATTTTTAATTAATTCATTTTAATAAATTTATTTTGACAAGTTTATTGTAGCCAATGCTATACCATCGCGTTTGTTATAAAATTCCTATATTTTGATATATAACTCAAGCGGTTAACAGATCCGTGAAGTTACCTGTGGACAATGGTATTTCACCAACTTACCATAGTCCACAGGTAACTTAATGAATCGGAACCGTTTGAGTTATATATCAAAATATAGGTAATTTTATAACAAACGCGATGGTATAACATTGGATACAATAAACTTTCCAAAAAAAAAACAAATTTGAAAGTAGTCTGGACCGGATTTTGATATAGGCAACCTATTTTAGGCGTATTTATCTATTATCAAATAAAAATAAAAAGCAGGTTTCATCTATTAAACAGATCGGTGAAGGTCGTCGTATATCGCGGGATCTAAAACTATTATAAAAAAGACAAATAATAAAGCCGCGAACTTCGTAGAAAAATCTGTCCGATTCGGTGTAATGTGACGGAATCAATAGAATCATCTTTTTGTATGGTCCAATCGATTGCTTTAATGACAAACAAATTTACTCGAAGGCTGCTGCCGAAAGGTGACTAATATCGCCGCTTTATTTACTTCAGTACGTAAAAACGTTAAGAGGAAAAAAATGTAAGTATATAGAGAAACAGATTTTAAGAAATTATTGTGTCGAGCACAAACTAAAGACTTCACTTTTTGTTAGTCATAAGTATGTCCCTTGATTGCACAATGCAAAGCAATAAGCTGAAATATCACTTTATTAAACTTGATTAATCTGTGAGAAATTATATAGTTTTCGCATTTATATTTTTTACATTTAGGTACTAGATTCCGGTCGTCCGTGACTTCTACCGCGTAGTTTCTTTTCCTATAAGATTATGAGATTTTCCTAATGCAAAAGGCCTACTTGCATTGCATTGCATTGTATGTGCAATAAATAATATCAAACAAACAAGCTTCCAAGTTTCAACCCCATTTCACTCCTTTTGGGGTGGATTTTCTCAAAACCGTTTCTTAGCTCATGCTTACATCATAACTAGAAAGAATTCAAATCTGTATTGCTTTATAAGTCCTGAGATATCGTGATTAGTCAGTCAGTCGTTGAGTGAGTGCATTTCGCTTTTATATATATATACATAAGATAGATATAATCTTTACCCACAAAATTTTGCATTGAGTAAATCAATTATATAGATTTTTAAATTTATCTTTGGTTGCATAACTAATACACGGATAGGTAACTTTCATGTGACGTTCTTTCTGAAATGCCACAAATATTGAAAAATGAAGTGATTTTCATAATTTTTCCGAAGATAAGTAGTATATGTGTTATTAGCAAGGTAGACGACATTTGTTACGAGCAATCATATAATAATGATTCTAATGTCGATGCTAACAATTAGCGTAACTACCTATATGTATATTTTATGAAAATTTTCAAAAATGTTTGACGACTTAGTTCTATAGAAGCTCGTTAAAGAATATATCACGCTTCCATAATCACCATAATGGTTCACGTAAATAACTTAAATAAACGAGCTATTTTTGAGATATTTCCACTGGCTATTTTGCTAAAAATAGAGGTGCAAATGAGTCGGTATAGTGACTCTCGAAGTACTGAAAGTCAATATCGTTATGCCGGAAATAGTTGCCGGGCGGCGCGGCGGCGGTACGCGGCTTTGGCTCATCGTGAAGCAATAAAATGCATTTAGTGCAATTCGTCCCTCAAGTTTTTATTGCAATAAACTAAAGAATTGCATTTTATGACTGATAAGATAGTTTGTAGATAAGAAACGTGTAATATTAATCTGATTTAATTGCGAAAAAAATATATATAACACTAGCAAACCCGGCGAACTCCGTTTCGCCACCAGATGGCTTCGTTTTATGCAACATTTCGTTTGGTGATTAAAATATGAATAAAAATTTTTTTTTGTTTTATATTTGAAAAGAAAAAATTTATTTCATTTCACAACAGTAATGAATTCATTTCGATTACAAAAATGAAGGCTATGTATCAGAGATGGCGCTGTATGTGAAAAAAGTTTTTCCCGTTTTTCTGTTGAAAGAATGTGCAGTACGACCGCCATCTAGAAGAGTCGCCGCAATTCCAGATGATGCTAACGCCAAAGCTATGTCACATCTTGATCGAATAGTGGCCAAAATCAATGAAATGACAAATGTTTTCCCTGTTCCTCCAGGTGCGTCCAGGAAGAATAGACCACCAGTATTATTGTCCACCGCTTGCATTAATGTTTCGAATACTTAAAATATTGGTTTGTAGTACATGCTATGTATCAGAGATTGCGCTGTATGTGAAAAAAGTTTTTCCCGCTTTTCTGTTGAAATTTTTCCTGAATTTTCTTTGCTATAAACCTCACGGAGCCCGAGACCTTTCCAACGAATGCAAAACCGTGGAAATCGGTTCGTGCGTTCTGGAGTTATAGCGTCAGGAAGGAAAACCCGACTTATTTTTATATAGTAGATAACTCTACGAGTAGACTTGATAAGTTTGTATAAGTTGCTTTGTAGTAAGAAGTGCATTATTTTTGAAACTAGTTAAACTAAAAATAGATAAAATAATAACTGCTTTTAAGTAGGATGTCAGCTAGGGTGTGGTGTGCTTTTAATAATGGTTGTATTGGTTGCTTATTAATAATGCTTCTACGACCTTAGCTTATACCTAGCTAGTTATCGAAATTAGTCAGGTATGATACGGTCGAACACAATTTTTAACCGACTTCCAAAAAAGGAGGAGGTTCTCAATTCGGCGCGTATCTTTTTTTTAACCATATTGTTGTCACAATCTATTCAACTCGGCACACTGCCGCACTCTTTCCTGTACCTACTCCCGCATTTTTTTCTTGTGGTGTAGACTCTATAATACAGTATTATACTTTAGATTTCAAGTATAATTGATATTTTAAATGTAAAGTCCATAAGGCGCCTACCAAGTACTAATGTAACTTTAAAATCATTATTGTATTATCTGCAATCGAAAGCGGCCTATAGATTTGAATGGCCGTGTTCTTGCTGAATAACGAAGGAGAAAGTTCGACTTCGAAGTGACTGTACAGTCTACCATACGTGCAAAGCAGCCCACGATCCTAACCTAATGCTTGAAGTCTACTTACATTGCTAAAAGTAACTAACACACTATATAATATGATGTTTTTTGCCTTGTTTTAATATTTTTAGATACAGCGATTTCTATGTAGATAGCAGTGAATTTATTTCAATATTACCATGCTGGAACCTATTTCTAAAATTAATAGTAATATTACGTAGTACGAGTATATTATAATATACCGTCGTATTATTTCGGCACGAGATTCGTTAACCTTGATCATGCCTTGATCTATGAAGTTGAAATGGCATCTCACCTGTTGGTGGATGTTCCATAGCTGTAGGTACCTACTTATTACTATATTGGTTGATGAAGAGTTTGATACGTTGTCACAAAATCTAGTTAGGTAAGGGGCAAGAGGACATATGTAAAAAAAAACTACAGGTGATGTGTACCTCAACCTAGGCTGGTAGTCAATTGAAATGTGGGTAAACATTGCATTTTTCGAAACTCAAATGCCTAGCCGACATAATATGCTATTATATTTCCGGGCAAATTTGGATTTCAATTTCGGTGAACGTGTCTTGGCTTCGTTCAGTCTGTCCGGCTGACCGAAATGTGCGAACAACTTCTCTTTTATGTATGGCCGTAACGCCCGTAACTTTTTCCGAGAAAAAAGTGAGTAAGCGGCATAGCGGTATGTTACTCCACGGGACATCCCGTGGTTTTAGTGAATGAAAGGATGATGACGTTGTAGCACACACTACATCGCATTAGTTATTCGTTTCGTGCTTTATCAGCTGACACCGACCGTTGCACAAACAACAACGGAAAATTGCGTAACTATACCGTCTTTTGTTTTGATATTTCATTGTTTTAACGGTGAAACATTTGTGACAAATATCTACCTTGTTTTTGATAGGTATTCATAGCATTAGAAATTTAGATACGTCGTACTATTATGTTGAGTCGGTATTTGGAGTTGGACGAAATTTGGATGTACTGATTTCTAGATAATTTATATCTTTAGGTAGAGTTACAAAGTCTTAATAAAATATTTAGAAACAATAGCCGCATAAGTGCCGATGCAAATAAACGTGTAAAAAATGTGAAAAGCACATTCAAGCATACTTGAAGGTTTTTTTATACATATTTGATTTAATTTGGTTCTGTTTATTTAGGTTATTTGTGTTTTTTCATAAATAAATATTTTTAATGTTTACTTTAACCTCTTCGTATAAGTTAAATTAGTTTAAAGTACCTATTGTAGTTAATAAGTTATCAACGAATACCCCTATGCCTACTTAAAATACATTAGTTTTTGTATGAAATATTATATGTGATTATTCAAGGTTTATTCATAAGGTACTTCTTTATATACCACAGTCCTCATTTATTCAACAGGGCTCCGGGTGATTTATCTTTAAACCCACCTTAATAGGTATGATTAACCTTAAAGACGTTGAATCCATGCTAATAATCATCCATGCAGTCCGTCTGCTACGCTTTCGCGGTCCATCTGTTCAACTAATTTTGAGGACATATGCTACTTTTTGTCCCGGAAAATTGAGGAGTTCCCTTGGGAATCAAAAAACTTAATTCACGCGGACGAAGTGGTGGGCATCATCTAGTAGGTTTTAGTTCTCAAATTACCTGTTTATCATAATAAGATGTACGAATCTGACAAGGTTTCTCATTGGTTGTAACTTGTAGGTAGGTAATAAACCTCATCGGTTTTTAAACTATACCAAAGGAAGAAACTAATCCGTTATGAACTTAAAATCTCAGTAAGAAAACTTTTTTCGCAATAAATAGGCCTTTTGAATCGTTAAGTGCGTTAAATTTAGCTTCTCCATTAAAAGGTATAACACGTAAATAAAGTGCCTCAGACGTTTCCTCAAAGGAAAATTGAATAATTTAAGAAGTAAGTAAACTCGTAGACCCCTCTACAATATACCTATTGTACGAAATGTTTTCTAGGTATAGGTAGGTGCGTAACCTATACTGCGTATATAATGTTTGCGTACCTATGTACCTATGTTTATGTGTTTAATTTCTCTACCATTCCTTATTTACGTACCTGCCAATTTTGAAGGTTCCAATCCAAATGAAAGCTGGCACAAATCACTAGTCAGACACTACAACGAAACGTTTATAAAATAAAACAACCTTTAAAATATCACAGGTAAATTCGTTTTATGGTGACGTCAAATAGAAGCACTCAAATCGTGTGTTATCAGTTAATTTATTGATTAGTTTCACACTGCGTCCGACGTCGGCGCTGCGTATTATACGTGTGGTGGCAATGGCTCAGTCAGCCGGCTTTTAATAATAATATTATTCGGCAAAAAGTCGTAACTCCAGTTGTGACGTAGACTGGCGCTACGCGACCAAGCACGCCTTGCTGCCCCTTCTGAGTTATTGATGTAGGTACTTTTAGCTATAAAAATATTCAACGAATCACCTACAGGACGACAGATCAGAAACCTATTTTGATACTTTCAGTCTAGTCGGGACTCGGGAAGTAGACCGAAGTAGACCTCAAAAAATTGTATACTTCTAAGAATATGATTTCTAAGGAGTTACACATACAAATACAATGTATTACGAACTAGCTGATGCCCGCGACTTCGTCCGTGTGGATTAAGATTTTTTGATTCCCGCAGGAACTCTTTAATTTTTCAGGATAAAAAGTAGCCCATCTCCTTGTCCGGGATACAACCTAGTAACCTACCCTTGTGCCAAATTTCATCAAAATCAGTTGAGCAGATGGGCCGTGAAAGCGTAACAGACAGACAGACAGACACTGAAAAAATTGCTTCTTAAATTTTTACTCCTAAGTTTAAGTCGAATAACCTTTTGTAGCTAAACGATAAGCAGTCACCACAAGCAGATTTTTTAGTCAAATAGGTAGCGTGAAATGTCAATAACACAAATATAAATTATTGGTTCGCATTATTTAGCTTGATTCTTGAATTAACTGGAACTAGGGTTACCAGATGACAGGAATTTTCATGACATGTCCGGAATTTCAGCAGTCTATCAAGGAAAATTGGAAATTGTCAGAAATAAGATTATAGTTAAGGAATAAAATCTTATAATTAGAAATTAATTAATAAATTATTTATTTATTATTCATCTGAACCTCGTACTTTTCATTGGTGGTTAAATAGCTTTCAGCAACTTCTGGCCTTTCATAACAATTTTATGAAACTCTTCACATGATCTCACACGCATATTCAAGGTTCGTCGCGAGTTTTAAAAATAAGATACTTTGCTGCCGAAATGTCAGAAAATTTATTGCTAAGGCAGGGATTTTTCCAGGAAAACTTATTTTCGCATCTGGTAACCCTAACTGGAACTAGTTCTTTTACCGAAGCGCAACAAGTGTCTCTACTTTCTGTATCTACCTAGGAAATTGACTTTGATCACAGGTGAATATAATTAAAATTATTAAAAAATACGACTGCTCTGCCGTAGCCCGTATTGAATTACCTTTGGAATCTTATTCACATTTTTATTAAATGATATTTTTTTGTGAATCACTGGATATTGAACTGTAGTGTTATATATTTTTTGAATCTACTCATCATTTTCTAGATAATGATTATATAGTTAATCTTATTTTCGAATATTTTTTTTCTACTTTAGTCTTTATTTTTTTATTTTTTTACTATCCACTACAAGCTAGCCCTTGACTGCGATCTCACCTGATGGTAAGTGATGATGCAGTCTAAGATGGTAGCGGGCTAACCTGTTAGGGGCATGGCAGTTATATTAAACCCACACCCCTTCAGTTTCTACACGGCATCGTACCGGAACGCTAAATCGCTTGGCGGCACGTCTTTGCCGGTAGGGTGGTAACTAGCCACGGCCGAAGCCTCCCACCAGGGAAAATTCAGAAATTATAAATTCCTAAATTGACCCTCCTGGGACCTGGGATCGAACCCAGGACCTCCGCACGTTAAGGCCACAGCGCTACACACTGCGCCACCGAGGTAGTCTTTAATAGGGGAACATGGTCACCCCATCAATTTTTTTAAAATTTTACTAACCTATGTCACCCGGAATAAGCTAGGGATTCTAACGATACCTCATTTATCAAAATCGGTTCAGTCGTATAGAAGTTATGGTGGAATATACAAACTCACATACATACATACATACATGAACCCTGAAAACAATATACTCCTTTTTTCAGGCAGGCGTATAATAAAGTTAAAGGTTAATTGGTTGCACGGTCTTATTGTAGTAAATATAATAAATTTGTGGTTTTATTAGTACTTTCAAATTTAAATTCAACCGTTATTATCGTTACCACGTCATAATTTCACCTCAAGATCATATAAATGATGATGATGAAAATAAAAGCCTGACTACCCTAATATGGTTGAAAACTGCGAATGAGACGTACCTATACCTAATTTAAATGGTTAACATAATATTATTGTAAGGGCATATGAATTACTCCTTTCAGTTCATACTGCTTTTAAGTAGGCTAATAAAGGGGTTCGATCGAAATTTAGGTACCTATTCCTTAATCTTAACGAGAAAAGCTCACATTATTTTCACGACAAAAATATACAATCCTACTATTTCTCCAAAGAAATAGAGTTCGGAAATCGGATATAATTTATTGTTTGAGATTTTTTTTTATTCCACTCCAAGTTAGCCCTTGACTGCGATCTTACCAGTATGGTCAGTGATGGTGCAGCCTAAGGGCTAACCTGTTAGGGGTATGGCAGTTATATTAAACCCATACCCCTAGTTGGTTTCTACACGGCATCGTACTGGAACGTTAAATCGCTAGGATCTTTGCTGGTAGGGTGGTAACTAGCCACGGCCGAAGCCTGCCACCGGACCAGACCAGAGAAAATTCAGAAATTATAAATTCCCAAATTGACTCTGCAAGGAATCGAACCCAGGACCTCCGCACGTTAAGGCCACAGCGCTACACACTGCGCCACCGAGGTAGTCTTTAATAGGGGAACATGGTCACCCCATCAATTTTTTTAAAATTTTACTAACCTATGTCACCCGGAATAAGCTAGGGATTCTAACGATACCTCATTTATCAAAATCGGTTCAGTCGTATAGAAGTTATGGTGGAATATACAAACTCACATACATACATACATACATGAACCCTGAAAACAATATACTCCTTTTTTCAGGCAGGCGTATAATAAAGTTAAAGGTTAATTGGTTGCACGGTCTTATTGTAGTAAATATAATAAATTTGTGGTTTTATTAGTACTTTCAAATTTAAATTCAACCGTTATTATCGTTACCACGTCATAATTTCACCTCAAGATCATATAAATGATGATGATGAAAATAAAAGCCTGACTACCCTAATATGGTTGAAAACTGCGAATGAGACGTACCTATACCTAATTTAAATGGTTAACATAATATTATTGTAAGGGCATATGAATTACTCCTTTCAGTTCATACTGCTTTTAAGTAGGCTAATAAAGGTGTTCGATCGAAATTTAGGTACCTATTCC
Source organism: Erebia aethiops (assembly GCA_923060345.2). Taxonomy (NCBI): domain Eukaryota; kingdom Metazoa; phylum Arthropoda; class Insecta; order Lepidoptera; family Nymphalidae; genus Erebia; species Erebia aethiops. The sequence continues at coordinate 7,222,609 of OV281083.1, read as the reverse complement.
TTAATCTTAACGAGAAAAGCTCACATTATTTTCACGACAAAAATATACAATCCTACTATTTCTCCAAAGAAATAGAGTTCGGAAATCGGATATAATTTATTGTTTGAGATTTTTTTTTATTCCACTCCAAGTTAGCCCTTGACTGCGATCTTACCAGTATGGTCAGTGATGGTGCAGCCTAAGGGCTAACCTGTTAGGGGTATGGCAGTTATATTAAACCCATACCCCTAGTTGGTTTCTACACGGCATCGTACTGGAACGTTAAATCGCTAGGATCTTTGCTGGTAGGGTGGTAACTAGCCACGGCCGAAGCCTCCCACCGGACCAGACCAGAGAAAATTCAGAAATTATAAATTCCCAAATTGACTCTGCAAGGAATCGAACTCGGACCTTCCACGTTAAGGCAACAGAGCTCAACACTGCGCCAGGGAATTCGTCAAAGATAATATAGCAAACTCAATGACGTAGCAACAACGGAAACCTGAACATAATATTGGTAATCCCATTATAAAAATGTAAGTGTTCATAATCTAGGCGTTTATGGAAAATTATTTTATGTAAGAAAATAAGATAACAGATAATGTACCTTGATATGAATATTAGTAGTGAAGTAGGTACATAACTAGGAATTTCATATGATATTGTGTAATAGTACCTAACGTATTGAATATCAAACGCATTTAGCAACTTTTTTTTAGTAACTTACTGTAATTTAACACCTTTTATATTAGCCATCTATAGCTGCTCGTGGTTACAATGTTTCCGCTCTTGCAATGAGTAGATAATCGCGCGATAAAATAAATAAGGGTAGAATTATTGCAATTGCTGCCATAATTAAAGCTTTGCCAAGGTATTTTATCAATTACTTGGAAAGCATCTTACTAAAATACGTAAGTTTCGTGCTTGACAAAGTTCAATAATTAAATTTCTCAAGAAACATTTTGGGTATCCCCGTCCGTATCATCATTCATCATGACGTCAACTTGCATAGCTATTGGGTTTCAAAATTAAGCAATTTTTTCCTTCTTTTGGGATTAAGTTATACCTAATAAAATGCACGAACTGAGATTCTATATTCTAGAGAAATATCTAGGGATATACCTGAAGGGTCGCTAATTCAAATTATGACACATCGCTCCAAATAGGTATCCTCCTATTGATACAGTTTATTTAGATTAGTACACAGTCTAAAAATACATTGTGTTCATGTATTATTAAGACCAACAATAGGTCTTAGAAAAATATTAGTCAAAAGGTATATTTTTCCATGAATCTTGTATTTTTCAAAACTGAAACATGGTTATGCTATTCGTTTCGCTAACTCTATAGTAGATACCAACTATTCCAAATCCAAACTTAAGTAAGTAGGTACCAATATAATAGGCTATGCAACTTTATTGAATTAAGGTTATTTTTAATAATTTTTTTTCTTGTACTTTTCAAGTTATAAGTCACAATTTATATGTAACATAATATACTCCAATAACAATTAAACACGATATTATGTATAGTAGATATTATAATGTTGATATATATTTTGATATCTCACAAGCAGAAGTAGAAGACAACGATTAAAATTAAAAAGAAATAACTGTGGCCTATACTTGAATACCGAGGTACTTTATTTAAATATGTATCTTATGTATATTGTTCAGTGTTAAATGACATATCCAAAATATATTAGATATCCTTATCAACAGGGATAAAAAACCGTTAGATTGTAATCTAACTAGCGATATTGTAAACTGTCGACAGATTACAATTTAACGCATTATTTTTCAGTAGATTGTAATCTGTTAGGTATATTAACCTGATAAAACCTAAGTGCCGTACCGGGCACTACCTGATTATTTATGTCGAACCCTAACCTAATCTACAAGAAAACGTAAATAGTTAAATACAATGAATGTTTCAAAAATTGACACTCAGAACATTGAACGGTTCACAATCTGTCGACAGTTTACAATATCACTAGTTCGATTACAATCTAACGGTTTTGACAATCGTACGGTGACATATACATAGTTTATACCTAGCGACAGTTTAGACTTCAATAATAAGTTAATAATCTAAGAAAGTAGTTAAGTCTATGATAATCTTGTTATGAATAAAACACTTATTTGCTATCGAGGTAAGCAAACATATTAAGTACGAAGACATAATAAAAATTATATCATCATTATATTAATATTAATCCTTTGTTATAAAGATACCTGGGAAATACCTAATTTAATGATAAAACAGACGGCATAATATTCAAATATTTGATTGTGCTTTATTATAAAAATCTTCAAAGAAAAATTATTGTCTAAACCTTTATAAAGGCAGAAAATTACGTACTTACTGGAAAATTCTAAACAGGTAAATTCGCATTTTCGGTTTGCTTATCCAATATAGGTACTCGTAGTTAGTAGTGGGTGTTTTGAATCGAAGCGGCAATATTAAATTGATGGAAACAATTTAACCATGCATGATATTAATCACTGGAAGATGCTCAACAATTATATTTGGTTTTAATATGGTTCTGCATTATCTATGTATATTAAGTATTATCTATTACATCGTTAAAACTATTTGAGTTGAAATCAACGGCAATAATATTTAGTAAAACAGATTTCAAAAACATATCGAAATATAAGCGATTTAGCGTTCCGGTACGATGCCGTGTAGAAACCGAAGGGGTATGGGTTTAATATAACTGCCATGCCCCTAACAGGTTAGCCCGCTACCATCTTAGACTGCATCATCACTTACCATCAGGTGAGATCGCAGTCAAGGGCTATACTTGTTGTAGATAAAAAAAATAAAAAAAAATTAATGAGCATATCAAAACATATGAAAAAACTAGCTGACGCCCACGACTTCGTACGCGTGGATCGAGGTTTTGTGGTTCCCGCTGGAACTCTTTAATTTTCCGGGATAAAAAGTAGCCTATGTGTTATTCCAGACTATAATCTATCTCTGTGCCAAATTTCATCCAGATCCGTTCAGCTGTTGGGGCGTGATTGAGTAACAAACAGCCATCTATCCATCCATACATCCATACCGACATCCATACATCCAAACTTTCGCATTTATAATATTATAGGTAGTAATATAGTAATATAATAGTAATAGTAATAGTAAGAAATCATACTAATGCATATAATAAATGCGAAAGTGTGTTTGTTTGTTGGTTTATTGGTTTGTCCTTTAATCACGCCGCAACAGAGAAATGGATCGAAGTGATTTTTGGCATGGGTATAGTTGAGGACCTGGAGAGTGTTATAGGCTACTTTTTAACCCGGAAATTAATAAACTTGAACGACACGGACGAAATCGCGGGCATCAGCTAGTGTGTAATAATATGAAAAGGACTTCTTGATAAAGAGCTAATTACTAGTAGATATTATAACTGTTATAATTGATTGGTCTTTAACATTGTATGGACCAAAAGTAAAAACACTTCAAAATGTAAAAAGTGAAATTAGGCCATGGTTAGGCCATTCGATACCTAAGCGACACAGTGTAATGAGAACTACGACAGTTTACACAATGATAGGTACCTACTGAATTTTCACTGAGCATCTCTGATTGAATCTTGTTCAAAACTTTTTATAGAAAGAGGCAGATTGATTAATTATTTATCTTATTCCAATTAAGAAGTTTTGCTCTATTGATAATCCAACTGCGGAACACAAGGGGCGAACATTTTTTAATTTCTCCAAGAAGCATATTTACTTTGGAACTCAAATAAATAAAAAGGAAAAGGTAACATGACTGACTGACTGATCTATCAACAATACACAGCTTTTTAACCACTAGACGGTTCGGCGCCTGGCATACAGAATCCGCTTAGAATGGACTTTTGAAAATTACACCCCTAAAGGGGTAAAATAGGTGTTTGAAATTTACCAACCAAAATCACACTTGAGCGTGAGCAAAGCCTCATAGTAAAAGAGCTACATAACTATTTATATAAAGACACATTTATCTTTTGTACCTACCTATATAAGTACCTACGTAGGTATCTAAACGATTATCTCTAAACATTAAGTACCTCTACACATTTGATTTATCAAGTACAGCAATATAAATAAGTAATGTATCTGCATACATTTGCATTCATTTCACTGTTGCGTTTTATCATTAATACGCTTCCGTGTAGGTAGAAAATAGAATATCTACCAACATATTGAGACAGAATACGTGAGACATGTAGTTAGTTATTATCTTCCTTCAGACTCCTAGAGCTGAAATCTATTCTGGTCCGGTGTTAATGACTTTAGTAGGTAGGTATACAGATATGTAACGTACTCGTAAGTTGACATTTAGGTCATGCTATTTTGGTCAGTGACGTAGGTATATCGATATTTAGGAGACATTGAGGCATTATAAACAATTCTCGGATCGCAAATAGAAGAGTATATGAACGTACTCGTGGTTTTCACTATTCTCTGAAAACATAAGGTTAGTGCCCGCCCCTAAAAAAGTTCACTCATCAAGTAAGTATACTTACCTACCATCGGATCGGATATATACAACTTCTATGTACCTAGTGTACACTATACCTACCTCTTTGATATTGGCTCTTCTGTGTCACCAATAATATTAAAAACATCTTCATGTACTTACCTAAATACCTTCACCATCGATAAGAACGTTTCCCGGGGAATGTTTATTTAGACCATAAAATAAGTAAGAACATCGTGTGAAAAGCATATTTCGATATATTGATGATGGCGTGGAAAATCCGTTTTGGGAATATATTACTGCAAGATGAGTAGGTTGCAGTGATAACAACCGGCATGGCTCGACCTTTTCAAGGTATTTAATCTAGTACCTACCTATCCACCAAAGTCTGGGCAAATTAATTACTAGATGATGCCCGCGACTTCGTCCGCGTTGATTATGTTTTTTTTATTCCCGCGGGAACTTTTTAATTTTTCGGGATAAAAAGTCCTATGTCTACTAAACTAAACTATTCCTGTACCAAATTTCACCAAAATCGGTTGAACAGTTGGGCCGCGAAAGTGTATAGTAGACAGACAGACAAACACACTTATAATATTAAGTATGGATTTAATCTGTGGTCTTGGGATCCATCCAGCAGAATAGAGTCGATTTCACTACATTTTGTTTTATTATAATATCTTGAGTTGTACTTGTAGATCTATCTATCATAAAGTTATTAGTTTTCAATATACAAAACCATTGCATATTTCCAACACGCGGTAATTTTTCTTTACATGTCCACCTTTAAAAAATCAATAGAGTATGTTGAACAAATCCAATGCGAGCTCTATAATATGTCATTTGATAATTATGGAGGTCATACCAGTCGCGACATGGAAGTATCGGGTCAATCAATAAAGTAGGTATACTTAAAACCTATATAAAAAATGTACTGTCTATCAGTAACGATCCGACATAGCTAACGATATGTATTTTTATAAGACACTAGCTGACCCGGCGAACTTCGTACCGCCTTAGTATGCAAAATTAAATGTATATTTTTCAATATTTCTGAGAGATTTTCTTAATATTTTTTTCCGTAAGAACCTTCTCCTAATAATAACAAATACAACAAAAAAAGAATTAGTGAAATCGGTCCAGCCATTCACGCGTGATGCCGTGACCAAGGAAAACGGGTTTCATTTTTATATATATATAGAATAGAATAGAATAGAATAGACTAGCTGATGCCCGCGACTTCGTCCGCGTGGAATAAGTTTTTTGGATTCCCGGGGGAACTCCTCAATTTTCCGGGATAAAAAGTAGCCTATGTCACTCTCCAGTAGTGTAGAAAGTCGATTCTGGCCCACCCCGGGGGGTCCGCGAAAAAAAAATTGCCCCGCCCACAAAAAAAAGACCACCCACGAAGAAAAAAAAACCCCGCCGGAGGCGAAAAATTTTCGAGAAAAATTCCAATAAGACGAATTCCAATAAGAATTCCATTGTAAGAAAATTCCCACTTAAACTTGTATAAATTAGCTGACTCTAGACCATTGGCTCTGGATGTTCGCCGTTTTTAGACCGTTGGCTCAAACCTAACCTAACCTAACCTAACCTAACATATATCGATCAGGTCGTTAGCAGGAAACTAAAAAGGCCAATTGGAATCTCCTACCACCCATCTAGTCACCGACTTGGATCAATGTTGCAGGGAAACGAAAACTTCATAATGCCCAAGGTGCGGCGTACAAGGTACCTGTTCCGGGTGCCGGGGGTTTTAACAATGCCCCCCGCCCCTTACCCCCTCACCCGTCGATCCATGCATTTCGACAATTTTGTCTTTAACCGACTTTAAAAAAAGGAGGTATTTTATGTATGTATGACTGTATTTTCATAAAATGTTTAAATACGAGTTTATCATGTTATCACCATATTGGATGACTGATATTGTTTATAATGAATAAGTAAATTAGAATTTGATAGCAATGCATTTCGTGGAAACTTAACCCAAGCTTTTATGATAATGTGTTCTCTTACAAAAATATGTGACATGCTCCCTCGTGTCAGTTTAAAATATATTATTTATTATCTCATTAACAAAAAATTTCCTCAATTTCGCAACTTTTTTTGGATATTATTTTTTTCTATCCTGGTGCTGTGAGACCAAGTTTTTTTGTCAATCTTCGAATGAACAAAATTCACGCTCGATCGTGTCGTTGATTTTTTTAGTTAGTCCACTCAATCTGTTTTTATCGTCCATTAACTTTAGGTAGATGCAAAAACTGATATCGCATGCAGGTGTTTCTCAGAGCATGTACATTCGTGTTTGTTTCGAAGATTTATTAAGAAGGACTAACAAAAAATTAACCCAAGCTTTTATGATAATGTGTTCTCTTACAAAAATATGTGACATGTTCTCTCGTGTCAGTTTAAAATATATTTATTATCTCACTAACAAAAAATTTCCTCAATTTCGCTAGATGCAAAATGCCTAGTGCGAGTCAGACTCGTGCACAAAGGGTTCCGTGCAACCAACCAATATAAATTATTTTAGGAAATAACAACACTTAATCAGCAGTGAACTAACTAGCTTACATATGGTGCTAAGCTGGTAGCGCCTGACAAACGAATAAGATACACCTTATGAGTTCGGATCCCTAATTAACTTTTTTTGGATATTATTTTTTTCTATCCTGGTGCTGTGAGACCAAGTTTTTTTGTCAATCTTCGAATGAACAAAATTCACGCTCGATCGTGTCGTTGATTTTTTTAGTTAGTCCACTCAATCTGTTTTTATCGTCCATTAACTTTAGGTAGATGCAAAAACTGATATCGCATGCAGGTGTTTCTCAGAGCATGTACATTCGTGTTTGTTTCGAAGATTTATAATCCCATTAAGAAGAACCGGTATTAATTTCATCTTGGTACCTCAGTCATTCATTTTAATTAAATATGACATTGACAGACGGATAGACACATGAGGCACCAAAGCGACCCCCATAAGGGTTCCTTTTTCTATTTGAGGTACAGAACCCTAAGATAAGAATATAACAATTGAACGGTTGGTCTTCCAGACACAAAGCGATCCTTGCCCGCTGTGAATACATAACAAAAGCCAGTAACCCGTGAGTGACACTTTACGGAAATATATTTTTAAATAATGTGTACTTTCCCTACCATTTGTCGTTGAACAAATTTGAAACAAATTATAAAAGAGCCCTGTTCTAGCACAGTCGCGTCATATTCCTTCTTACTACCTACAACGATGTTGTCTCAACTGTGTGCACTGAACAACTCGGTCTACGATGAAGAAATGGTTGCAATTTGTGAAGAAGTCGAATTGAACGCGATGTTAGTTGACCTATGTATGGAAACCGAACGAGATCAAGTTTATTCGTAAGTATTTTTTATTTTTTTTCCGCGAGCAGTTTTTATTTTAATCTATTGTATTTCAAAAATTTCATCGAATATTAGGTGCGCGACTATAAATTATTAATGTAATACCGCCATCCTCGACGCTGAAGTTCAAACTTGTTTAAACACATTGCTGACAGAGAGGGGGTTTTTTTGTGTATAAATATCCGGGCTTAGCTCTAGTAACGCCCATTCAGAGACAAGTTGTGATAGAAAAATAATAACCATGGAAGCTTTTTCCAGTGATGAAATAAGTGTATTTACAAAATCATTTGTGTTAAATAAGTTTCATAGAAACATCCGGTTGTGGTATATATCTAATAGACTCCCTAGATGGATGTTAGAGGACCCAGATATTAAACCGTTTTATACCCCATGTAGTGGTCATTCTGTCTCCATGACATCCCCTGTTTGTGATGAAATTGATGGTGTGTTTCCTATGATAGCATATTGTAATATGTGTGCTTCAAATGGTAAATTATATTCCAATAAAGATAATTGTAAGGTGTATTTTTCAGAACATATTTTTAACTATTGTATTTTTATTTTTTAGTTCGGGGCAAACTGGAGCCGGAGTAAAAAGAAAGGCTACTGTGGTCACACAGTCTTCGAGTAAGCGACCATGTTCTCAAGAACCTTCTACTTCTACGGGGCTATTGACGACATCAACATCAACGGAGGGAGGATCTACCTCATTTGTAAGTTCCGCAAACAATCATAGTGTCGAGTGCCCTTATTGTAAAACAAATGTTAATCAAAAATATTATACCAGCCACCTTAAAAGCAAGAAACATATAAATAATGTACTTCTTAATAGCTCCATTCAAAACTTAGCTAATGTGCAAATAATAGAAAACGCTTTCGGTCGAAGAATAGTAACATACAGGATTTCCAATACGAATACGTCGTCTAATTCAGAATTCGAAACACCTGAATATTTCCTAAACTCAATTAAAAATATTATTTATGAGTTGCTTGATAAGCTATTAAAGGAATATAAGGCAATTAAAGTAAATTGCATTTTAAGTGGGGATTTTATTCAAACAACAAAAAATTTAGAGAATTCTTTTGATTTTCAAACCATTAATTATATTCTATGTTTAGAGCAAGAAATCAATAAAATTTATTCAGATTTGCATGATGAAATTTCAAATAAAGTTTGTAATTTTGAAAAGAAAGATAGTGGTTGGAGTCTAAAAAAAATTAATTACATTGATTTAAACATAAATAAATTTAACCCGTTACGAGGATCTTCATATATAGATCTACCCTTAGATATAAAACATAAGCATGCTGTAATTAATGTAAAAAATAATGACTATCAATGTTTTCAATGGGCTGTGCTTTCCGCATTGTATCCAGTTAACAATCATGTAGACAGAGTGAGTTCATATGCATCTAAACAAAACTCTTTAAGTTTTACAGATATTCCATTTCCAGTAAAGTTGAAAGATATATATAAATTTGAGCGCTTAAATAATATTAGTATTAATGTTTTTGGACTTGAACGTGATACTAAAAGTAATTCCACAAAGGTCATTGGTCCACTCTATTTCACAAAATGCCGAAAACAAAAACACGTAAATTTACTTTACATAAATAATAGTTCTACCGGTCATTATTGTTACATAAAAAACCTATCCCGACTAGTTAGTCACCAATTAAATGGACATCAACATGCGAACTATATTTGCGACGGTTGCTTGCTTTATTTTCAAACAGAGTGTAAATTAAAATCTCACCAAGAGTTCGATTGTAATCATGTTAGAACAGATTTACCAGGCATTAACAAAGCTAAACTAACATTCCATAAACACGAGAGGAAGTTAAAATTACCCTTTGTTGTATATGCAGATTTTGAAGCATTTTTAAATCCTATACAAGGATGTGATAATGATCCATCTACCTCATATACAACAAATTTTCAGAAGCATGAAGTATATAGTTTTGGGTACTATATCAAATGCACATTCAATGATAGTCTATCTAAATACAAAACGTATACGGGTAGTGACTGTTCAAAAGTTTTTATGGAACGCCTAAATGAGGACGTCAACCGCATTTATAACGAATATTTAATTGAGATCAATCCACTTCCCCTCTCAGAGGATATTAATGAAAAAATAAATAAAGCAACTATATGCTATATATGTAATAAAAAACTAGATTCAGCTTATAAAATAGATTATAATAAGTACACTGGCGTTTTCACAGGTGTCTGCCATAAAAGTTGCAGCAAAAAATTTGTCACGCCTCGATTTATCCCTGTAATTCTGCATAACCTTAGTAACTATGATGCTCATTTCATTGTACACGCATTAAACTTTTCAGAAGGGGTGGTAAAGGTCATACCTCAAAATAAGGAACGATACATTTCGTTTTCAAAAATGTTAAAAATCGATGAAAACCAAATTGAATTGAGATTTATTGATTCTTTTAAATTTTTATCGTATAGTTTAGAATCCTTAACAAATAATTTGAATGATGATGAATTCATTGAATTGCGCAGAAATTTTCAGAATGAAAAGGATCTTCTTTATTTAAAACGCAAAGGTGTGTACCCATATGAGTATATGTCATCATTTGAATCCTTAAAGTTGACATCACTCCCCACTCAAGATAATTTTTTCAACACACTTACAAACAGTTCTATTTCAAATGAGGATTATAAACATGCCAGTGATGTCTGGAATCATTTTAAATGTCGTAATATGAGTGATTACTCTGACTTATATCTCAAAACAGATGTTCTCCTTTTAACGGATATTTTTGAAAACTTTAGAAACGTATGTATTAAAACTTACGATTTAGATCCTGCTCAATATTATACAGCGCCAGGTCTTAGTTGGGACGCAATGTTAAAGTATACACAAGTAACGTTGGATCTGCTTACAGATTACGATAAAATTGCATTCATAAAATCAGGTATACGCGGCGGTGTTTCGCAATGCAGTAACCGTTATGCGCAAGCAAATAATAAGTTTATGGAGAATTTTGATGAGAAAATTCAATCATCTTATCTCATGTACTTAGACGCGAATAATTTATATGGATGGGCTATGTCTCAATACCTTCCTACAGGTGGTTTTGAATGGGTAAATTGTGACACTAATTTTAATGTACCAATTGATTCTGACGTAGGCTATATTCTTGAAGTAGATTTAGAATACCCACAAATTTTACACGACTTACATACCGATTTTCCACTATGTCCAGAGAATATACTCGTAGGAGGGAGTAAAAATTTGAAATTAGTGCCGAACCTATTTCATAAAACTAAGTATGTTATTCATTATAGAAATTTAAAACAATGTTTAGAAATGGGCTTAAAGCTAAGGAAAGTCCATCGGATTTTAAAATTCAATCAAAGCCCTTGGTTACAAAAATATATTGATTTGAATACCCAGTTACGTACATCTGCACATTCTGATTTTGAAAAGGATTTCTATAAGTTAATGAATAATTCCATTTTCGGGAAAACAATGGAAAATGTCGAAAAACGAGTAGATGTTAAATTATGTACACATTGGGAAGATAAAGGAAAAGTCGCTGGTGCACAGAAACTTATCGCGAGACCTGAATTTCATAGTCTTTCAATATTCTCTGAAAGTTTTGTTGCAATTCAACTTAAAAAAACTAAAGTGTTATATGACAAACCCATCTATTTAGGTTTATGTATTTTGGATATTTCCAAAACGCTTATGTATGATTTTCATTACAAATATATGAAAAACAAATATGGTCCAAATTGTAAAATGTTATATACTGATACTGACAGCTTCATTTATCACATTTTTACTGATAATTTTTATGAGGATATTAAACCTGATTTAAATAAATACTTTGATACTTCAGATTATCCCCCTGATAATGCATTTGATTTCCCCCGAATAAATAAAAAGAAAATTGGTCTTTTTAAAGATGAAAACAATGGTGTGATTTTGACAGAATTTGTCGGATTGAGATCAAAAGTATACGCTTTTAATACACAAAAAAAATTCATTGCTAGAGCAAAAGGAGTAAACAAATCAGTAACAAAAAAATTTAAAATGGAGAATTACAAAACAGTCTTATTTGAGCAAAAAAATGAAATATGTGAAATGTATAGATTTAGATCTATAAAGCATGTTGTTTTCACCCAAAAAAATAATAAAATATCGTTATCACATTCAGACACAAAACGGTTTTTAATCAACAACTCCACTGACACTTTAGCTTGGGGCCATTACAAAATAAATACATTAAATAATAATGAACAGTGAGGTTTATCGACGCTATTTTTGTTTGTAGAACACGTTTTCTTTAGCAAAAGAACTTCTACGTATATAATATGTAGATACGTATTGAAATGTATAACTAGTTATAATTATAAAAATGTATAGTTAATAAATAGAACTAAGAAAATATATTTAAGATTAATTTTAGCAATAGTTCGGCATTCATCGGAGAATTATGTTACAGTGCAACTTATTGATGTACTGTAGGATAAGTTCAATTCCACACAAATTCAGATTAAATCTCTCGTAAAGCTTCTACGCGTTGGACCTATGCCCCTGCGCAAAGCTTAAGTTCTGGCTTTGCACAAGCTTAAGTGAGAGTACACAAATAAAAAAAGGAAATTCATAATTTTTGATGATAATATACAAAAGGAAATAAAATTATTATATTGACTCTAAACCCTGTTTTTATTTATTTCCTTATCTATCAGTAATAAGATTCAACGATGTTGGTTTGATCATAAACTTTATTTTTCACTTTCTTTTACATAAAACTTCTATGGCTAAATGTAGAGCTATTAGTCGTAATTATTAAAATATAAATGTATAGTTAGTAAGTAGAGCTAAGATAATATTATTATATTTAAGATAATAATATACAAAGGAAAATAAAATTGTTTTAATTGATCCTTAAAAGCAATAATATATTATTTTTTTATTCATTTCCTTATCTGCCTTAATTAAAGTCACACGCATTTATTTACGATGTTTCATTTTCTCCATCCATTTACTGCTATAGTAGCAGGCCCAAGTGGCTGTGGTAAATCAAATTTTGTTACAAATTTCCTGAAGCACTGTAATGATTTATGTAACATACGGTTTGACCAAATTTTATGGTGCTATGATGAAATGCAGCCTCTTTATAATCTAGAAAATGTGACATATATCCAGGGAATTCCTGAAATGAGCATGTTTGATGGAAAACATCCTCGGTTAGTTATAATTGATGATCTTATGAGAGAGTCAGATGGTCGCGTTGTCGATATTTTTACTAAAGGTAGCCATCACCGAAATTTAAGTGTATTTTACATTACACAAAATCTATTTCATCAAGGTAGAGGACAACGAGATATTTCACTGAACACAAGTTACATTATTTACTTCAAAAATCCTCGAGACCGTACACAGATTCGTCATTTAGCTCGTCAAGTGTTTCCAGACAATGCAAAATTTATTGAGGAAGCCTATAAAGATGCTACTAATGAACCTTTTGGTTATTTAATGATTGACTTGAAACAAAATACAAGTGATTCATGTCGTTTTAAAAGCAAAATAGACCCCGTTACTAATGAATGTGTAGTATATGTCCCCAAAAAGGGGTTTAAATATGGTGAGCATCACCCGATTCTTGTTAGTAACAAATAATGGTTGAAGGTAACACAACGTCAGATATAAAAAAGCTGAGTGCATTACAAACATTTAAACCAAAATATCGTAAAATTTTACTTCGTTCTCTTAAAAAGGAGGAAATTAATTGTGTATGTGAATATATCAAAGAAATTTTTAAGGACAATACCCCAAAGTATAAAGAAGCAAGAAAACCCATCATAAGTATCGTAAAACTAAATTGCTTTTTTTCTACAAATGTGATTTAAATTTTAAAATTCATTGATAATAGTAATTATAATGTTTGGACGTGTGAAAACTCATAAAGATTTATTAAAGGCTTTACTCACACTTAAACCTAAATTTCGTACAGCCTTATTAAAAGTTTGCAAGGACGAAGAAATTGATTGCATTAGTGAGTGCATTTTTAATATATTAAATGGTAAAGTACCCTTGAAGGATAGTGAGAAGTCTAAGCTGAAAAAACACAAAACTATATTAAGACAATTAATTAAGAAAGGAAAAGGTAAATTAAGAAAACGCATTATCATTCAGCAAGGAGGAGCATTTCTACCGATTATATTGGGGGCTGTTTTGAATGGATTGTTCAATTTAGTATAAAAAATGGAGTACACAAAGAAAATGATTCTTATTGAACCAGAGGCTATTGCACGCTTGAAATCAAGAGATACTATACATGAAGATTCTTTATCCCGATTAGACAAAGAAATGAAAAATATATTAAAAAATAAAATGGATGACCGTGAAAAATGGTTGTTATATATGCAAATTTTGCAAAGATATCTCCATTTTACCGGGGAAGAGAGGAAACCATTAATACTACCGGTGACAGTAGAGGATGGGCAAAAACATTGTACTGACTTCCTTAAAAAGGAAAGTAAAGATAATGATTTCGCAGTTAATGAGGACTCTGAGGATGATAAGCACGTACGTGATTCATCAATTGATATTTTATATACCACCACTTATATAAACAAACTCATACCAAAAACGTATAGAAAAAAAGGTGATATATTGTTGAACACTCTCCTAAACAATAAAGACAAAATTAACTGGAAAAATGATGGATTAATAGTCATAGATAATGAGATTGTAGATGGCAGTAATATAGTTGATCTAGTGAATTACACACTAAGACCATTAAAACGCCCCAAACCTGCTGGATGGGAAAAATTTATTGAAACTCTAAAAAATATTGGAGTTCCATCGGCTTGTATCGGTAATCCTCAAGCTTTTGAAAATATTAATGATAAATCGCTAAAATTTAGAAGACATAGTTCCTCAGATGATGAAAAGAGTCGTGAAACTTTAACATCATACGCATTAAGAAAGAAACACGACATTTGGGAAAGATGGAATCCATACTAGACATTAAAGACATCTATTATGACGTTTCGAACCCAGCTGGTTACAGTAGCGTAGATAAATTAGCCAGAGCATTAAAAGGTAAAATGGATAGGAAACAAGTTAAAGAGTGGTTGCAAGCCCAGGAAACTTATACGTTACACAAGCCTGTGCATCGAAAATTCCCAAGAAACAAATACATATTATCTAACTTTAATGAACTTTGGCAAGCAGATTTAAGTGATATGCGTACTTATTCTCAATATAATGAAGGTTTTAATTATATTCTGTGTGTTATTGATGTTTTTAGTAAATACGCTTTCGCTAGAGCACTTAAAAAGAAGAATTCAGAAAGTATAAAACGGGCATTTGAAAGCATATTTACTGAAGCTAAAGCAACTCCCACCCACTTACAATCTGATAAAGGAACTGAATTTGTATCAAAAGATGTTAGACAATACTTTAAAAGTAAAATTATTAATTATTACACAACCAACAACCCAGATATTAAAGCTAGTATAGTTGAGAGATTTCAAAGGACATTAAAAACTAAAATGTGGCGTTATTTTACACATAAAAATACCTATACTTATATTAACGTTTTACAAGATTTACTCTATTCCTATAACCATAGCTTTCATTCGAGCATCAAAATGTGTCCATTTGAAGTTAACTTTAATAACATCATGACAGTTTGGAACAATTTATATGGAAATCTCAACAATAAAATAAGTGTTAGACAGCAAACTAAGTTTTCAATTGGTGATTATGTAAGGATAACAAAATATAAACACATTTTTCAAAAAGGGTATGAAACAAATTGGAGTGATGAAATATTTATTATATCCGGCATAAAAAAAAGCATGTCTAAGGTTGTCTATACCCTCAAAGATCTTCAAGATGAGTCTATTGTAGGAACGTTTTACGAGGATGAATTGCAAAAAATTACATATAACCCCACCACTCGATATAAAATTGATAAAATAGTACGCTCTCGCTACTCAGGTAACAGAAAACAATTACTTGTCAAGTGGAAAGGTTATCCTGATAAATTTAACAGTTGGATTTTAGAATCCAGTCTTAATCAGATAGGATGATGGAAGAAAATTTTTATTTAACTTTGCTTAGTAATAGTTCAATGGAATACTTCCCGGAAAACACAACGACCATGTTCTCAACAAAATTACCCAAAGCGCTTATTTTGGAAGGAGAATGGTACGTTGGAGTTGTTGAAATTCAATATCCTTGCACTATGTATACGGTTCGAGAAAATGAAAATGT
Organism: Erebia aethiops; assembly: GCA_923060345.2. NCBI lineage: Eukaryota > Metazoa > Arthropoda > Insecta > Lepidoptera > Nymphalidae > Erebia > Erebia aethiops. The sequence goes on along the minus strand of OV281083.1, from coordinate 7,206,512 downwards.
TATTTTTACATCAAAATGGATTATGATACCCGAGGACGATATTAAATCATTAGTACACTATAGAAACCGTATTCCTGCCATGAACTATGACTGCATTGCTCATATTGTAGCTGAATTAAATAAAAATACTGATGCTGCAATAATGTTTAATTATGATGAAATAAAAAATAAAGTATCAATATTATGTGGGGATAACTTAATTGAGGTACTTAAGTTATCAACCAAGTTATGTTTACAACTGGGTTTTGAACCAAATACGAATCTAATTCAGCATAAAACTGGGACATATCCTTATAATTTAAAATTAGGATTGCCATCTCAATTGTTCATTTATTGTGATATAATAGAACCACAAATTGTTGGAGATGTGATGGCCCCTCTTCTCAGAATCGTACCACTAGATCCTACAGTCTATATATACGGGGCAAACAAAATGCATATTTTTTCACCACCTCATTACGTACCTGTCATGCGCAGAGAGTTCGATGTAATAGAAATAGATATAAGAACGAGTACAGGTCGGAAAGTACCATTCCAGTTTGGGACAACGTGTATTAAACTACATTTTAAGAGAATCAAGTGAACGTGCATGTAAAATGCCGTGCCCATATTTACAATATTATTCTCATCAAGCTGGTACAGGTGTAGGTGCAATTTATAAGGGAGCACCTTATCAGCGAGGTCATGGTATTGGCAGTTTTTTGGGTGGATTATTTAGATCTGTTCTTCCACTTTTGAAAAATGGCGCTAAAGTTGTGGGTAAAGAAGCTTTAAATGCTGGTGTGGGCCTATTGTCCGATATGTTAAATGTGCAACCAATGGATGAATCTATCAGATCACGTTTAAAAACAGCAACTTCGAATCTAAAACAAAAAGCTGATAAAAAAATTGATTCAATAATGAGAGGATCAGGCTATAAAATTAGGCGACAAAAGAGGAAACGTACCACTTCTAAAAAAACTCTCAAACGGAAAGGTACTAAGAAAATTAAACAGAGTAATATTCAGGATATTTTTCATAAAAGTTAAAATTAAAAAAAATGTCATTTTTACATCATAACTCCTGTGAATGCGTAAAATCTGAGTTGGATTTGTTTGCTCTACCATCGACTCAAACAAGTATTGAGGGGGGTCAGTGGATTCATTACAACCCCATTTCATCACTGACCGATGATGGACCCATTGAGTTCTTAGTACCGGGAAATGGAGATGATTACATTGATTTATCTCATACCCTACTTCACATAAAAGCTAAAGTTCAGAATACTGATGCAACTAACATTGCAGAGACGGCTAATGTTGCTCCAGTTAACAATTGGTTACACTCACTTTTTAGTCAGGTTGACATATATTTAAATCAAAAGCTCGTATCACCTCCAAACAACACTTATGGGTATCGAGCCTACATCGAGACATTGCTTAATTATGGTACAGCTGCCAAGAAATCTCATCTCACTTGTGGTCTATGGTATAAAGATACCACCTCGAAAATGGATTCATGTGATGCTTCAAATCAGGGATACGCAAAAAGAGAAGAATTAGCAAAGGAAAGTAAAACTATTGAAATGATTGGACACATACACGCTGATATTTTTAATCAAGATAAGTTTTTAATCAACGGTGTTGAAATGCGTCTAAAACTAGTACGTTCTAAAGATACTTTCAATCTTATGTGTTCCTCTGCAGATGGTAAATTCAAAGTGCATATATCTAGTGCTAGCCTTATAATGCGTAAAGTTCGGATCAATCCGAGTGTATTAATTGCACATGAGAAAGTATTAGCTACTACAACCGCTAAATATCCTGTCACCCGTGCCGAAGTTAAAGTGTTAACGATACCCTCAGGAATCCAAGGAAAAATGCTTGATAATGTATTTTTAGGACAAATTCCCAAAAGATGTATTGTTGGTTTCGTGGGAAACTCTGCTTTCAATGGAACTCTAAATACAAATCCTTTTAATTTTGGTAATCACGGACTTAATCTGTTCGGTTTATATGTTGATGGCCAATCGATACCATCAAAAACATTAACACCGTCTTTTGATAATGATATGTTCACGAGTGCATACCATACTTTATTCTCGGGAACAGGAATTCATTTTTTGAATGATGGAAATGATGTCTCTAAGGAAGAGTATAAAAATGGATATTGTCTGTTTGCTTTTGATTTAACTCCTGATTTATCTGCTAATTCAAACTCCCACTGGAACCTTATTAAACGGGGTAGTGTAAGATTTGAAGTTCGATTCGAAAAAGCTCTAACCACAACTGTTAATTGCATAGTATACGCAGAGTTTGATAACGTAATTGAAATTAATAAAAATCGAGACGTTAGTTTAGACTACAACAGTTAAGAATTAATATAAATGGAGATATTTACTTTTTAAGTCATTTCTTAACCATCCATTCAGTAAAGAAGATTATTTTACATTTTAATTTATTTATAATTAAAGTTTCAATGGATACCAAAGAGATAGAAAACTATTTAAAAAAAATTGATGCAAATATTCACTTCAATGTATTTGCAGCTAATAAGATACCGATATATTTAACACCACCAGCTTATTTAATATCCAATTTAGACCCCGATACAAAACCTGGATCTCACTGGGTAGCGATATACGTGGGTACTAATGGTGTCGGTGAATATTTTGACTCGTTTGGTCGAAAACCAATGGATTATCATGAAATGTTTCTAAAAACCAACTGTAAGAAGTGGATTCATAACAACAAAGTACTGCAAAACTATTTCAGCTCATTTTGTGGAATGTATTGTTTAGTTTATATATATTTTAAATATAACGACATCTCAATGTCACAATTTCTTAATGTATTTTCAGATAATACTTTGTATAATGATCAACTGTTACAATATATGTTTAAGACTTTATTTATAAAGAAATGAAATAAAAAAGATTGGTTTGAAAAATTATAGTTTTATTTGCATGAAAATCTTACATAACATTTTTATTAAAAATGAATCTTAAAGTACCCATAACTATAACTTAAGTGTACACTGTGATGAGAGCGAATGGAGCGAATCTTGCACAGTTTCTTCATCATCTGTTGCTGGGCCTCGTATCCCAAATAGTGCATCTTCCTTCCCAACGAAGTCAACAGGGCTGTAGAGACTTGGTGATGGTGATGGACTTCTATATAATTGCGATAACTTAAGTGTACACTGTGATGAGAGCGAATGGAGTGAATCTTGCTCAGTTTCTTCATCATCTGTTGCTGGGCCTCGTATCCCAAATAGTGCATCTTCCTTCACAACGAAGTCAACAGGGCTGTAGAGACTTGGTGATGGTGATGGACTTCTATCTAATTGCGAATACCAATTTTCATCTACTATCTCCTCCAAATTTACTGTATTTTCTACTTCTTCACATATTGTAACCATTTCTTCGTCATAAATGGTCTCGTTCAGTTCACAAAGTTGAGACGACATCGTGTAGTTGGACGTAGTGTAATGAAATATGAAGTTCGTATTTTCGAAGCAAAACACTTTTATACTTTGTTGTATCGGCGAAGAGTGGGGGACTCGGCTTAGGCAGTGATCAGAAAAAACTCATGTGTATGCACCGATCATTATGATCCTAAGCTAGCTAAACCATACTTTATAAGTATAGTTAGTAGTTATTGCTTGTTATCTCTGTCGATAAAATATTTTTTACAATCATGTCTTCCTGCGATCTGCTTTGTTATGTTGTAAATAACATCTCGCGTGCTGTGATAAAATTTATCAGCGTCTGATTTCACGTAGTACTTTAATCGTAAATCTGCATATTTCCAGTAATCAATAGGTAAAACCCCTTCCAGATTCTTCATGTCATAGACATCTATTTTGATGAGATGACTTGCACTGACACCATCACCATCATTGGATGAGATATAGGATAGACCTCCATCAGTCGCTTGAGCTACCGATGACGAAATAGTAGTTCTCCTCTTTTTCTTTGGTTTTTCGAAAAATACATCTATATTGTTTTGCTCCGTTGGTTTGCTCCTTTTTGAAGCAGTCTTTTTATTATTTAATGCGGAATCACTCGCATCTTGATCATCTGACGCATTGAGTGGATAGTAGTAATGCTTGTAAGTGAATTCTTCCTGTGAGTCCTGAAATAAAAAGGTAATAGTGCATAAGATTAAGGTGATACTTTAACTAATAGAATTACAAAAACTAATTATAATATTTACTTAAATTTATAAAAGTTTATAAAAGATCCTAGTTACCGCTAAAATTGCAAACTTACCGTCATGATGGATGGAAATATGTAGATTCACAACACAATCGCTCTAGACTGGTGATTTATATTTAAGACTTATAGCACTGATATTTGATCCTAACGATCTGGCACCGAGTAAACTTGTGACACAAAATTACAATGGTGCGTTTTTATACACACATCTTTTTAGGCAAGAGTCAACATGTTTTCATGCAGCTGCATGTGACATATTTTTTGTATCTACTAAGAGAACACATTATCATAAAAGCTTGGGTTAATTTTTTGTTAGTCCTTCTTAATGGGATTATAAATCTTCGAAACAAACACGAATGTACATGCTCTGAGAAACACCTGCATGCGATATCAGTTTTTGCATCTACCTAAAGTTAATGGACGATAAAAACAGATTGAGTGGACTAACTAAAAAAATCAACGACACGATCGAGCGTGAATTTTGTTCATTCGAAGATTGACAAAAAAACTTGGTCTCACAGCACCAGGATAGAAAAAAATAATATCCAAAAAAAGTTAATTAGGGATCCGAACTCATAAGGTGTATCTTATTCGTTTGTCAGGCGCTACCAGCTTAGCACCATATGTAAGCTAGTTAGTTCACTGCTGATTAAGTGTTGTTATTTCCTAAAATAATTTATATTGGTTGGTTGCACGGAACCCTTTGTGCACGAGTCTGACTCGCACTAGGCATTTTGCATCTAGCGAAATTGAGGAAATTTTTTGTTAGTGAGATAATAAATATATTTTAAACTGACACGAGAGAACATGTCACATATTTTTGTAAGAGAACACATTATCATAAAAGCTTGGGTTAATTTTTTGTTAGTCCTTCTTAATAAATCTTCGAAACAAACACGAATGTACATGCTCTGAGAAACACCTGCATGCGATATCAGTTTTTGCATCTACCTAAAGTTAATGGACGATAAAAACAGATTGAGTGGACTAACTAAAAAAATCAACGACACGATCGAGCGTGAATTTTGTTCATTCGAAGATTGACAAAAAAACTTGGTCTCACAGCACCAGGATAGAAAAAAATAATATCCAAAAAAAGTTGCGAAATTGAGGAAATTTTTTGTTAATGAGATAATAAATAATATATTTTAAACTGACACGAGGGAGCATGTCACATATTTTTGTAAGAGAACACATTATCATAAAAGCTTGGGTTAAGTTTCCACGAAATGCATTGCTATCAAATTCTAATTTACTTATTCATTATAAACAATATCAGTCATCCAATATGGTGATAACATGATAAACTCGTATTTAAACATTTTATGAAAATACAGTCATACATACATAAAATACCTCCTTTTTTTAAAGTCGGTTAAAGACAAAATTGTCGAAATGCATGGATCGACGGGTGAGGGGGTAAGGGGCGGGGGGCATTGTTAAAACCCCCGGCACCCGGAACAGGTACCTTGTACGCCGCACCTTGGGCATTATGAAGTTTTCGTTTCCCTGCAACATTGATCCAAGTCGGTGACTAGATGGGTGGTAGGAGATTCCAATTGGCCTTTTTAGTTTCCTGCTAACGACCTGATCGATATATGTTAGGTTAGGTTAGGTTAGGTTAGGTTTGAGCCAACGGTCTAAAAACGGCGAACATCCAGAGCCAATGGTCTAGAGTCAGCTAATTTATACAAGTTTAAGTGGGAATTTTCTTACAATGGAATTCTTATTGGAATTCGTCTTATTGGAATTTTTCTCGAAAATTTTTCGCCTCCGGCGGGGTTTTTTTTTCTTCGTGGGTGGTCTTTTTTTTGTGGGCGGGGCAATTTTTTTTTCGCGGACCCCCCGGGGTGGGCCAGAATCGACTTTCTACACTACTCTCTCCAGGTCCTCAACTATATCCATGCCAAAAATCACGTCGATCCGTTGCTCCGTTGCAGCGTGATTGAAGGACAAACCAACAAACCAACAAACCAACAAACCAACAAACCAACAAACAAACTGACTTTCGCATTTATAATATTAGTATGATAGAAGATTTGGTAAAATTGGTGCTTTACAACCCATTTTTGAATAAAATATTTAGCTATTTTCTAAAGTCTTAAAAATGTAACTGTTAGGGAGAAAACACTCTAGGTACCGATCAGGACAAACCCTTGGACAAGACGTCCGCCCGAAATGTTTAAATCATGTTTAAATTGTAAATTGACAGGTTTATTGAAAAACTCAAAAATCAAAATAGCTGCAGTGAAATCCTTTAGGTGACTCGTCAATTAACATCCAACTGAGATTTTGAATGTAATAGGTTGATAGGTACCTAGATTATTTCTATAAAGAAATTAGAGCTCTTAAAGTAAAAATAGTTGCAACGAGCTCTTTAAAAACCTAAATTAATAATTCGAGGAAAAACGATAAATTTTTAACATGACGTGAGGTTTTCCTCAACATTCGATTTCTTAAAACCAAAGGTATGCTTTCTCAGATTGAATCACGTTGAATGGTCGTTACTCGTTAGGTTACTTGCCCAGAGCTCACGTATCTGCTGCAAATTCACATTAATTCATTTTTACGTCAACAGTCAATTATTATGAGAGGAATAGTACGTGGATCAACATGATACTGAACGCGATATGCCGGTTTACTCACGTAGACCACACCTAACAACTTGCGCATATAAATAATATACCTATTAAAATATCTTTCTATAGTGTTCTATACCTTAAATAAACCTACCTGTTCATAGTAAACATCAATACACCGTTTGTTATTCTTAGATTTATTTTCTTGTACCTACCGGTAATTCGAGTAATTTTCCATGAATCTTCAAAAATCTAGAATGATTTAAACGTAGGTAATAGGTATATTGAAATACTGAATATATTTGTCTGTCAGTAACATTTTCACGCTCTATATTATGTTTAATGGAATTGGACGATACCTTGCATCCTATGGACACAAATGGGGCCACTCTTTATCTAGGAAAATTAATAATAAGTTTATACTTAATCTATACTTACTAATATAATAAATGGGAAAGTTTGGATGGATCTATGTATGTATGGATGGATGTTACTCAATCACGCCAGAACGGCTGAGCGGATCTAAATGAAATTTGGCACAGAGAAAGATTATAGTCTGGAATGACACCTATGCTACTTTTTATCCCGGAAAATCAAAGAGTTCCCGCGAGAACCGAAACACCTCAATCAACGCGGACGAAGTCGCGGTCGATTAGCTAGTAAATAATAAAAATATTTTAAATGCGAAAGTTTTATAAATGAATGGATGTTTGTTACTCAATCAAGCTAGAACGGCAGAACGGATCTGGATGAAACTTGGCATGTAGATAGATTATAGTCTGGAATAACACATAAGTAGCTACTTTACATATCCCGGAAAATAAAAGAGTTTCCGCGGGAACCAAAAACCGTCAATCTACGCGGACGAAGTCGCAGGCTTCAGTCAGGAAGTTGCCTGGTGGGAGGCTTCGGCCGTGGCTAGTTACCACCCTACCGGCAAAGACGTGCCGCCAAGCGATTAAGCGTTCCGGTACGATGCCGTGTAGAAACCGAAGGGGTGAGGGTTTAATATAACTGCCATGCCCGTAACAGGTTAGCCCGCTACCATCTTAGAGTGCATCATCACTTACTATCAGGTGCGATCGCAGTCAAGGGCTAGCTTGTAGTGGATAAACATAAAAAAAGGCATCAGCCTGTAGTATATTACAAATACGAAAGTGTGTCGTATTATCTGCTGTTTTCATGCCCCATATTCTGTAAACGGTTTAAATGTTTTTGGCACCATTTAGTGCGGCAATCGGTTGCATCCCGGGAAGGACGTACCATACCTACGAGTAGGTTATTTTTTATTCCGGAAATCGAGGAGTTCCGTGATTTTTCAAAACCAAAATCCTCGCAGACGAATCGCCTGCTTATTACACTAGATGACGCCCGCGACTTCGTCCGCGCGGATTATTGATTTTTGATTCCCACGGGAACTATTTAATAGTCTATGTCCTTCCCCGGGATACAAACTATTCTTATACCAAATTTCAACAAAATTGGCTGAAAAGATAAGCCGTGAAAGCGTAGCAGACAGACAGACATATGACACACTGTCGCATTTTTAATATTAATATAGTATGGATTTTCATTTTCATTTCTCATGTCTTAGTTACTACTTTACATGGGGGTATGCAGAAAGTATGCAGATACAATTAAAATTGGAAACAATTTTCCTTGAATAATGGATGTAGAAAAATGTTGGCAAAAAGGTAAGGCACTCGAGCACGTAAATACATAATATAAAGACTGTCTCGAGGGAATCAATTAGAGAAGTGAAATGATAATAGGACCACCAGACCGTGAAGCCAACGAACATTCTTACTGAGGCGAGGGTTCGCTCTTAGATACAACATCAATGAATGCAGTATCTTGGAGTCGACCTTCACACATAACGAAAATAGCTTCCTTCACATTACCCTGCTTAACAACGGCGAACGATTTTATTCTTGGATGGATTATTTAAAATCATTGGCTTCTTGGAGAATCAAATCAAATCATTGTAAGACCTTAACTCTCACTTGGCAGTATTTGATGATGCTGTCTAAGATGGAAGTGTGTTAACCAGGAAATTTATATTAAACCGGCATCGTAGTACCGGCCTTCTTTAAGTGAATCGCTTGGCGGCAAGGCTGCGAAAAGCAAGAGTGGTGACAAGCAAACATTTAACCAAAGTTAAGTACTCGATGGCCGAAGGCTACCACCAGATTACACCGACAGAGTCAATTTAGAACTTGTGAATTACCCCTTCCTGGAATCAAACTCAGGACCTTATCTCACCGCGTTGCTATACGGGCCTTGTCGACACAAAGTATGTTTGCATTTGGCTAGTTTTTGTCAGTAACTTATTTTTAATCTGTGGTTTTGCTATCAGTTTGTCAGATCAGTTCCTACTCAATAATCCAGTAAACTAAAAGGAACAAAAAGCTTACAAGTTGAGAATAGTCAATAACGAGATTTAACTGCGTGACAAAAATGTAGGTCATGATTTACTTAGTAACGTTACCATTCAAAGAGTTCCGTTGCCGTGTGAATCCGATTATACCATGACTATGTGTACCGTCTTTTGACCCAAATTACACTCAATAAAGCTTGATACATCACTATGGGTATGCTCATAGCTCTGGTATACCTAGTTCTAGCCACTTACAATATTATTAGAGAAGCAGTCCTGCAAAATCCCGATCAGTGAATTGATTGTATAAGTGCATTAATGTCATGCTTTCAGTTACTAAGCAAGCACTTGCTGATTTTTTATTAAAAAGCTAAAGTATTGTACGGTAGCAGGTGATATGGCTCGATCGTAATAATGAGATGATCATCCTCCGAGCGGGTATTGTGCGGGACCACTGGTTCGACCTTTGTTCTTTGAAAGTCGTATTATATTATAGCATAGCGTAATTCAGAGAAAACTTCGTTATTGCGATTTAACTTTCTTATTTTTCGTGCGCTACTAGTAGGTAGTACCATCTATTGGCTTTTGTGCGGACTGCGAAGACCGCCACAGTACCTAAGTACGCCTAAGTACACGACACGGGTCCTGCACGTGGCGGTGACGACGTCACCCGCATTGCGGACCCAACACCAAACACGACATCCGGCCTAGGGGCCCCTAACTTTTAAGGCAGGGCCCTATAGGCTAAAAGACATTCACCGGGTTACAAAGTTAACCCGCGCCCCACCTGGGTAATTTGGCCAGGCCTCGAAGCCCGTACCCCGCTTAGCCCTCACGGGCCAACCGGAGGAGACCTCTGCTTTCGCCTATGTAGCTATTAAATGTCATAACTTTTATTTCAGAAATTATTTCTTATAGTTTACGTCTGCTTAATCATTGTTGAAGTCAGAGGCGCTTATTTGAGATTTTCGATGAATTCATTTCTTCATGTCCGAAATAAAATTGTAAGCCCGAAAGAAAATGTTTGTATATTTTGAGTCGTTCGTCAAATCATAAACTAAGGATGGATCATGTTAACTGGGGCGGAGTTTGATTTATCCTCGTTTGCTAAAATATGGGATATTTAAGACGAATATTTTATTAGTTAATTTTGGTTACAGATAGGCAGAAGTAAGCAGATAAATAAGTCAATACAAATAAAGATATCTCATACAGATAAAAAATAGTGGTAAGTATACTATGATCAAATAGGATACAAAGGTACTATTTACTATTGGCATCCAAAGGTTACGCCTTCCAAAGGTTTCCCCTTATAGCTTATATTTTTGTTCATACTATATCTACCCCCTGCCTGTTTTTAGGCTTAAGGGTGTTTGATTCGTGCAAGGTTTTTGGCAGAAAATTGTTTTAGTGATGCCTTATCTAATCTTCAAAATGCGAATATTATGCGCTAGCTCACAAAGGAATAGCGGCACATGACGCGCTCCAATTCCGCAGAATAAAAGAAGGCCATTATTAGTTATGAAGGCATTAAAAATCTACTAAGTATTATATTTTAATACCATGTTACGCAGGTGACTCTTTTTCCAATATACCTACTTGAAAAATACAAAATGCAATTGGGTATTTGACTACTAGTGAAATAAATTATTTTATAGTGATTATTAAATAAAGGATCTCCCAAAAGTCGTAATATCCACGTCCCCTGATAGTTTTATTTTGAATAACCATTTTAAACTATCGATTAAAGTAAAAAAAGTGCGTCGAACTTGGATGACGTCATAACTTAAAATTTCATACAAAGTCCATACTAAGCACGCGTTTTGACGTTTGAAAAAAAGTTGCTGATTTGACTAGTTGTCAAATACCCAATTGCACCCCTTTTGCACAAGTATTTTTAAGTATAAATTGAATACTTTACAGCAGTTATGGCTATGTTAACGTCTAAGCAGTGCATGGTGGTACCTATAGGCCATAGGTAGGTATTAGTAGTAGTCTAAAAACACTGTGTTTCGAGGCATAATATTATAGTCACCAACAGCAGCGTTTAAAAGTAACAAATGGTCGTAATTTATTCAGGTCACTCTGCCCACTCGCCCCCGCACGTGAGAACGAACAAAATACGTACCTACCTATCGGGAACGACAACCGTGCCGCCCCTGTTGTGCTTCACTTTACAATGACTTTCTTTAGAGCTATTTTCTCGCCCTACGCTGCGCCCTGAAATGCTATGACGGGCAATTAACCTAATGTAGGGAAACTATGAAAAATGTTACATATAAGAGCCTATACACACGGCATATTTTACACGCGCAGACGACGCGCGTTTCACGAGCCGTTTTTAGTTCAAAAAGCCTTTTAGCATTTGAATCGTTCGCGCCCAATACCATCATTGACAGCGCGTCTGCATCCATTTCGTACTTAAATGCAGATGCAGACGCGTGAACTTCGCTGTGAACGCGCGTATATCCCATACGCGCGTTAACAGCGCGTCTGTATTAGGGCTTTCGAATACCGGTTTTTTTCAATACCGGTATTAATACCGGAAAGATTTTTGTCAATACCGGGATCCCGGTAATTTTTATTTTGAAGTATTAAATCTCAGATAGGTATTAAAACTTACAAAATTTCTCACTCGAGTAAGATACAGCAATCGGTATAGACATTTACATTAAATAATCAAACTTTTAAATCGTCATTTCTCAGTCATTTATTGATGGATTTAAAAAAAAACACTGATTTATTAGTGTTAAACTATATTTAGCTTCCGTTGTGTTAAATATGATATTCACAACATCATGAAACTTCTCCATTATGGTGTATTGAAAGCCTGTGATTTTTTTTGATTTTTTTTAAAGATTACTTTTATATGCGCAAATCTAGCCAGGTAGTGGATAATAACATATTTCTTTAGGTATATATACGTATGCGTGTTAGGTATTATATTGTCTATCCGAATATCAATATCCTCAAATAACTTGTTGAGCAGGTAGGTATATTTTTATCATAGATTTTCACATTTGTAAGACAATTTACCCATTACCAAAAATTCTAAAACTTTCCAAATAACTTTCCCTTACATAATCTATACTAATATTATAAAATGCGAAAGTGTGTCTGTCTGTCTGCCTGTCTACTACGCTTTCACGGCCCATCTGTTCAACCGATTTTGATGAAATTTGGTATAGGAATATATTGTTTCCCGGGGAAGGACAAAGGCTACATTTTATTCCGGAAAATTAAAGTGTTCCCGCGGAATTCAAAAACCTAATCCACGCGGTCTTGGTAATCCAAGTCGTGCGCATTGTCTAGTACTATGTATAAGTAAGTATAAGTACTTAGTAATTTTTGTTTTATTTGAGGTTAAAATATTATTTGGAAAATTGTAGTAAGTAGTATTGTAGCCTTGGAGTTAGGACCTACGCTTTCGTGTTAATTAACGGGTCATAAATCATGGTGAAGCGTGACAAGTTTATTAATGGAGGCAAATTCGAAAAATCCTCACGCTTGGTATGCAAATAGCACAATATTATGTAACCCGTGAATTTCTGAGGAAATAGAAAAAAGTCCCAAAGAGAAAATCAAAAATATGACAAGGTTATCTTGCTATAGTTCGATAGAACGATATTGATAATTAATTAATTTTATTCCCATGGTGGTGGTGGTAATCGCGAGTGGCACCTAATTTAGCGCAAAACTCGCATTTAAAAGGTCTCTGACATCATGTCAGAGGATAAGGAGGATGTTGGGGTGCAAGTGGCCAACAACAACAAAAAAAAACCATGGTGCAACTTGCAACATTAAATACTATTGTTGACTCTAACCAGTAGGTATACAGGTATTTAGAAGGTTAATATTGGCTAAAGGTTAATATTGAGTAAAGACTTCGCCTGTCGTAATAATAATTACAATAGGCGAAGTCATGGGCATCAGCTAGTTAAACAAAAAAAAAAATTAAAACAAAAGACGTATTGAAAATACTAACAATAAACACCGCGCGCCCTCCTAAAACAAAACATGCAGGAAAAGCAAACAATACGCATCACCATTTGCAACACCACAGAATAATATGATGCTTATTCCAGCGACTTTGTCCGCGTGGAATAAGTTTTTCTCGCTGATGAAGTCGCGGGAATCAGCTATAGTTTATAATGTATGTAGTATAGTATGATATCATAATCTCCTGAAGCATTTTGGGTAAAATATATGCTTCATGTCTTCATCATAAATATTACCTCTTTATTGTTGGCATTAACCCGCATTGGAGCAGCGTGGTGGGTCTAAGCTCTAATTCCCTCTCTCCTATGAGAGTGGAGGCCTGTGCCCAGCAGTGGGACGTTAATAGGCTGTAGTGGTAGTGGTGGTGGTGGATTGTTGGCATTATACTTGATCTTGATAATCAACTTCAAAATTGGACAGTGGCTTGAAAAGGCAACAACTGTAGAAAGGTCAAACCAAGTCTATGGACTTGGAGGTCGAAATTTATAATGGGGCAAAAAGCTAAAAGCGATGCGCGTAACCCTCGCAAAGGGCATAGCAGGGTATTTGTATCATACTTTAAATAGATATTATATGCCCGCGACTTCGTTTGCGTGGATTTACGTTTGTGAGAAATCCCGTGGGATATCTTGGATTTTTCGGAAATTAAAAAATGTAAATGTTCTACCACGGGATGCAACATTAATTTTAGTTTCAATTAACTAGCAAATACCCGCGACTTCGTCTGCGTGGTTTGAGGTCTTTTGCTTCCCGCGGGAACTCTTTAATTTTCCGGGATAAAAAGTAGCATACCAGCTACTTATACTTATATTATATATACTTATATACTTACTTATATTCCAGGCTATAATCTATCTCTATGCCAATTTTCAGCCAGATCAATTCAGCCGTTGGCGCGTGATTGAGTAACAAACATCCATACATCTATCCAAACTTTCATACATTTATAATATTAGTAAGATTTTTTTTTAAATTTATTTCGAAAATAAAACTTATTTGGGTGAATGTTTAAATTTTCGTCGAATGGTTTAGTTAATATTGACAATCAGTTAGTTTATTGCGCTAAGATAAATCCTAGTCAAGGCCAACCGACTAAGACTTTAGGCACGTTTCGATAGCTAAATTACCTACTTATACAATGAGGCAGTAGAAATTCTAATGAGTGTATTTACATTTGATCCTTTCAAGATCATATTAATAATTGTCAAAAGTATAAGGCTTTAGTCAAATTGCAAGGAATCGATAGTTTTTACGTCTTTCTAAAAGTGCAACTTACAACAAATAGACTTTAATATGACCTGCCTATAATATTATCTTTATTTATTTTTTCACCTCTCATGCTCTAAAAAGATGTCATTATAGCTTAGCGTGGGCGGACTAAAGTTAGCATTTAGCCTCTAGGGATTAAAGTATTTTTATTTTTATTTTTGCCGTACTATTCTCATATATCGGTATGCGTGATATCCTCATTCGGTTATCCAAAATTTTAATACTACTGGTACTATCAAGCCAAAAAATTTATGTCACTTAGGTAGTTGAATGTCAATGTTACCCATCGTATGATCGTATCCTACCATTATCTATCATTATATATGTCTATCGTACTACTGTAGATATTTTTAAAAATTCCTTGTTGATAACGATACGGGGAAAAATAAAGTAGGTATAGCAGTTTGCCGCGAAATCATAGATATTTAGTTGTAATTATTACATTTATTTATATGGATGTTTTATGGATGATAATAATTAATCCATTTCAAATTTCGATGCAATCACATCAAATAAATATTATAAATGCGAAAATTTGGATAGATGGATGACTATGGATGTGTCATGCACACATCATCATCATGTCATCCACAGTACCTTAGTACTCATTATTACTATAATATTATAAATGTGAAAGTTTGGATGGATGTATGGATGGATGTATGGATGTTTGTTACTCAATCACGCGCCAACGGCTGAACGGATCTGGCTGAAATTTGGCACAGAGATAGATTAGTCTTTTTATCCCGGAAAATTAAACAGTTCCCGCGGGAACCAAAAAATCTCAAACCACGCAGACGAAGACGCGGGCATTCGCTAGTGGATGTATGAATGGATGTTTGTTACTCAATCACGCCCGAACGGCTGAACGGATCTGGATGAAATATGGCACAGAGTTAGATTATAGTGTGGAATAAAACATAGGCTACTTAATACTTTTTATCCCGGAAAACTAAGGAGTTCCCGCGGGAACCATAAAACCTCAATCCACGCGGATGTAGTCGCGGGCATCAGCTAGTACGTAATAAGTACAAGGTGAAGGCAGTTAGGTAAAGTGAATGTGACTACAAGTAAAAATAAAGATCTTACTCCTAATATGAAAATTTAACAGAAAGGAAAAGAAATAATTAAAAATCGTTATTTATTTTATTTTCTCGCAATCGAAGTAAAAAGTAGAGTGTTTACCACGGGACTAAAAGCCATTCTACGCGATTCAATAGCATACCTCGCTACGCTCGGTAAGCTAAACATCTTGTATGAAATGGCTCAGTTTAGTCCCTTGATGCACAATCTACTATTATCTTATTCGAGTAAGTTCCTATACTATTTTTTATGTTTACATACACAAACTATTTACAATAAATAATTTCAAATAATGGTACCTAACTGTTGTTTATTTTAAAATCTTCTGTTGGAACTTTGTCAAAACTTTTATTTTTATTTGCATTCTAGGTAAAAGTCTTGATAAACATTTCAATGTATGGTGGTATTTTAGAGATTTTTGTAATCAAGAAGATATTATATAAAAGTTCTAAGTTGAAGAGAACGCTTCTTCCAGAGCTAATTTACCGTAATTTAAAATTATTGCCTTAATTGGGACAAAAGTGGGATGCATTATAGAGGTGGTTAAGATGACTGTTGCTAGGTATTTAGACTCTGACGGGAAAGAAACATGTGACAATATCATATTTTGATCTGAGTCAATAGGTACTAAAATTATGCATCAATGGAGTCAATAGAATTAAAGAACTGTCCCATCATGTGATTTTGCTTTGATGAAAATAAACTATTTATGTTATAAACTATTTCCGCATAGGTATTAAAGACTGAATTTTCAACATTTTCACTACAGGGTTGAAAAATTAAACGGGCCGCGGAGGAAAAATAATTTAAATAATGAAGATAAAAATATTAAAATCTGCAGTCACGTATGCAAAGAACGAACCGTGCCCTTTGTGAAACACTCTCTTCTCTACCCAACAATCTACGTATGATTCCATATTTTTTTAAAAATAAAACTCAATAGACGAGGATATTAAAATTAGCATAACTATCTAAAACATTATTCTTATTATCTAAGGCCTTTTAAATATTTTATTTAAATGTATAAATTGTCTACATGCCTATTATGTTAATAAATAACTAATTATGTCATCACACTAGGACCGTGACCTTATATTTGAATATTTTAGTTAAAATAATATCTTGGAAGCTGCTTCACTAAAACAAGGCAATGTCATTAAATCCGTAATGTGTTCTCTGAGCGGTAACTTCTGATGATCTACAGAAGTCAGAAACACATCGGAGAGCAGCGAAGCAAAGCTGTGTACAATCTCTTCCGGCAGAAGGTCTCGAGCATTCGCAACGAAAATCCGTGTTCGCTCAAGCGAAGGGAGATCAAGGGCTAGTGGATAAAAAAACCCTCTCCCCCTATTGAGGATTCAAAGTTCAAACTAAGCCTGCGCTTTCCGAAATTTTCCCATGTGAAATCTAAAAGGGAACAGTTATTTGCCTTCTGGTGATGTAAGTTTCGATTGAGACAAGAGAAGTGTAACACTCCTATTCAAAATATAGCAAGCAAAGTAGAATAGTTACATTGTCATTTTCCCTGCTATAGTCACGAGTAGGTTAGGTGAAGCGAATGGATTTGCCTTACGATTTCGAATAGCCCGATCAAGTGTGACTGAACACGATTAGAAATGTCGCTGACGACATTAATAAAAAAAATTATTTTTATGATAATATAAACATAACGAATTGGCGTTTAAATCCTCTGAAATAACAACAGTATTTATTATTAATAATATTATATGCTATGAGGTATGTACCTATGAGTGTATTAAAAGAAAAGCTTTGGGATCAGTCACTTAAAATGCTTTTGATGCCACTGAAAATACGTTGACCGACCAAGTTGACTCACTTACTATTGAATTTGTCGTTACTAGCTGATTTATGGCTGCACCTACTCAACAGAAAGTAGTTCTATAGTTTTGTAATATTATGTACAAATTTTAATCATAACAAATGAACGATACGAGACTCAAGATTTTTTAAGATTTTTTTCTCCAAATGGACTTCTTTATACCTACGTGTATTTTGATATTTTAACAATTATATCAAAATCATATTCACAAAATATGTATACCTGCTGTTCATATGCGGATTTGTTGTGTTATGGATTCAGTTTCAAAATATCAACTGAATTTTCTCTAAATGAGATATAAGTTCAACGCAAAAAAACAAATAATCCTAATATATAAACCTAAGGAAGATTCGAGACTGGTGGTAGGTATAGTGTATACAATTACAAAGTACCAACATCCTTCGAGAACAAAGAGGTGTAAATAATATCTTATCTACATAATATATCCATTTGATAATATATTATATAATCGTAGATTTTATGAATATATAGTACCTAGACACTAGACTCTTTAAAACTGTTATCAAGTGATAAAACAATAATTATCATGTACTTATTTATTGTTGAATATGTTGATATGTAATAACACCTCTATTATCCATCCGATTACAAAGATTGTTTACAAATCTCGGCGAGTAGGTACACAATTCTAGCGGTAATCATACTTCATATTAATATTATAAATGCGAAAGTCAGTTTGTTTGTTGGTTTGTCCTTCAATCACGCTGCAACGGAGTAATAATCTAACGGTTTTTGCTATTTTACGGTGACATATATAATACATATAACTACTTGCTAGTTCTTCTCAGTTCTAACGCGCAATAAATAATAATAAAGCAAAAATTTAATGACTGTCTGTACAGTTCGCCTGTATTATTCAATTGCTGCATTGTGAATAAAAACTCGATCTGGGTTTAGCCTTGGCCTAAGTTTTTATCTATCGTTAGCAGTTAGCACTTAGGTGCAATTGTCAACATAACACAAAATAAGGTAACAATGCAGACATTTCTGTATAACACAATCTCTAAACTAAACTAAAATGACATGTAGGTATAATATATAAAATCCAGTTCTGTCCATTATTAAAACAAATACTGTTTTGAAATGGGTTTAATTTTGATCATAATATTAGATACCAGTTCTAAAGTTTGGAATATAACTAATACAAGTGTTTTCTAGTACCTATTACATGATTGACTTCCATTGACAACAATCAAATCACAATGAGAGTGATTGGCTCAATTGCCTATGTTATTGATGAATGAATTTTGGCTATTATCAAGATTTATATCCGGTATATATAGCTCTAATAGAAGATAAACAAGTCCTTACTGAGCTGTCCTCTATACATAGGTATATGTACATAATATATTACGGGCAAGTTGATTAATCGGGCAGTATTAATATGGACCGATCATTATGAATATAATGACCAAGAGCGTCGGGTCAAATCGATTAATGTATTACTTTGACCGGCCCATATCTATATAAGGATAGTTTGTATCCCGGGGAAGGACATTTGAATAAATAAAAAAGCTTTAATCCATGTGGAAGAAGTCGCGGGCACCATCTCATTGTAATTTCATCAATCATAAAAAATGCTGCTTCAAAGAAAACGGCCTAAATTCAATAAACTATAAAAAAACACGAGAAGTAGATACTAGATACTCAGTACATAATAATCAATGTTGCTACTTGGCCATAAAAATGATAATGCATAGCATGTCCATTGTCCAATGACAACCGCCATAATTATATGAGCGCCAGTTTGTTCGTTATCATTCGTTGTTCCAGTCATTTGGTAGTTTTAGAAGATTTCCGGGAGTTTTGAAAATTGGTGATTTCATAGATTTCGACGTGCCCTTTTCGAATTTTTACTTTGCCACCACGTATCTTTGCCGCTAACACCGCCATATTGGAAAAATGGCGCCCAAAAATAGCTTTTTGACAATATTATACTGAAACTATTGATTTTACAGAAAAAAGTTATTACATAAATTGTAGGAAATATGAAAATAGGCAAAGTAACCCCCTTTTTGATTCCAGGTAACCCCCTCAAAAAGGGGGTTACCACTTACCTTATCGTTTGGAACGATTACTAGTCCAGACTAGTAATCGTTCAATCAAACGATAACATTCAATTGCTATTTTTTTTGTTTGCCATGCTGGTGAGTGGTGACGAGTAGGTCATACTCAAGTGAGTTTTTATGAGTTACTATTGTACACTGAATAACCTATACTGAATAACACGCAAATTGTTAAGCTTCAGTTTATTACAATTCTGTCGTAGAATTCAGTGTTAAGAATTAAAAATTTAGTAATAAAGTAAATTAACGCAGGTCAGTCACGATTTTTCATGTATACTTGTAATATTCATCAAATAGGTATGTTATGTAGGTAGGTACATAGTACAACACTTTAGTTGGAGAATGCGTCATTATTTTGGTCAGATTTGGCATCACTCCATAAGTCGGCGTACTCTTGAATCTCAGCGATTCATAATACGATCAACCAAGTCTGTGAGTTCGAATTAAAAAGAACTCCGAAATGATGAAGGACACGCCGGTTGCTACCGAGGCCATCGAGACGACATTCGGCGGAGCGAGAAATCGAATACATACAACTTAAGTATACGGCCAGACAGACTGGTTTTTACCACTTAAATTATTTTAATGTCAAATTCAATAAGATGAATTCAAATATATCTATACCCCGTGTCGTATAAGCGTTGTCTATCTTATTGTGCCGTTCACATTGCAAAAGAGTAGGTACGTCTACATGTCTCAAGTCATTGTGAGAAATAGATATTGCAATTCATACTGGATTACCGACTCGCTGATGTATGGTAAGAGTGTCAAGGTTCGGAACTGCAGCAAGTAAAGCTATACATCGATGTGTTGGAGCATTTTATAAACTAAACACTAAACTTAATAACTTATGCAATCAGGGTTGCAGACTGCAGTCTTAGATGTGTCTGAGTTTAACTAATTACACTAAATAAAAGTTGTTCAATACCAGCGTGGTTGGCAAAAAACAGAATATTAATTGCACGATTTAAAAGTTCGCTTGCCAACAACCGGACACTGTAAACATGGCCATTCATGATGCTGGTGACCCTGGTGCTTGCGACGCGGAACTACATTCTCTACTTTTAACAAGTTCTTAATGTCACGATCTCTTTTTACTTTGTTCCAATACGCAAGAATTCTCTTGATTTATTGGTGAGTTTGAAAAATTGAGCCCTCATATTTGTACGCATACCTATTATCCCCAAAATGCAGGTAGTAATTTTTATTCAGGTTGATAGGGATACGTTTTGGGTATATTGGAAACAGTACTTAGGCTTTCATCACAAACTTGTCCCATTTCGAAGGTGATAATGGGTGAATGGTGGGGTCAGGGGTGTGCCGGTACATGGAGTCTGTTGTCACAAAGTGCACCATGAGGATAGCTCACCTGCGCCACATGAGTTTTTCCAAAAGTCGCAGAACTTGCTGCACGCACACATCTCGATAGAACGTCACTCAGCACTACCGCAAATTTATTTTTAAACTTCACTTCTACAGTTTCGCAATGTTTCAGTCGGTGCGCACGATTTAGTAAATGTCGACAGCCGGGAAAACTTTATAATACGTCTAGTAAACAGTCGGGATGTAAACAAGTTTAGTGTAACGGCTTGGATCGCGGTCGCCCTGTACCGTTGAAGCGTAGAAAGCGCGGAGTGCCGGGCCAACGCTATGGACAGTCATCGTACCGGACGGAACGTCTGTATGGAGTTGTGGACAGCCGCAGTGGGCAATGGTTCGCGCGTGTCAGGCTTAGGAAAGCGCGGCGCAACGTGCTGCCAATGCGGGCGCCTTTCTGCGACTGCCGGCAGTAGCACGGCTTCATCCGTCACTCCGCCGTAGATTCAATCGGATATATTTAACCAGAGTAGAACCAGGGGGAAATAGACGAATTTCGCTCTTCCTTGATAAAATTTGTACCGTTGGTGGAACTGACGGCAAATCTTCGTGCTACATTAAATCGAATATTTAATACGCGTGAAATTGCATGTTAACCCACCAATTGTACCTCATTACAAAAGTATCACGTATGACAGGCTGGAAAAGCGACGTTATTTTAATATCAAATCAGAAAGCTCCGTTGCGTTGTTAATATGTGGCGGTTCCAAATATTTCCATACAAAAGAGTTCAACGATTTGTTTATAGCCATAATATATATATAAATGTTTAGTGTTGACTGTAGAATATCATATAAGTATATTATTTGCGTAAATTTTTCAAGATACCTACCTACTAGAATTGATTTCGTAGGTATAGAAATTAGGTAGGTAGGTACTAGGTATACGTGATACCATTATCTGACTCGCCTTATTCAATAGGTTTCCTACTTCCCTTATAATAATTCCCTAATTCCCTTCGTTTAGATTGAGGTTTTTTTACCAATCCCGTGGAAAGTGGGAACTGTTTGATTTTCCGGGATATATATCTCTGTACCAAATTTTGTCACAATGAGTTGAAAAGATGGGTCATGAAAGCGTAGCAGACAAAGATAGACAGACACACTTTCGCATTTATAACAGAAGTAGGTAGGGTAGGGGTAGGGTACAGGTAGTATATGCATGCTTAAGAAAAAAAGAAACGCCACTTATTTACTTAACAAGAAAATATTATTTGCTAGTTGCCAGTTGCCACATCGCGATTAGTCCTAGCGAAGCCTTAGGATTACAAATGGGTTAGTACTTAGCACATGCCTGCTTAGGTTAGGTATAAGGCCAAAGCCAAGGTGCTTGGAGGCGTACATAGGGATTTTAATTAAGGTTGCGAAGAATTCCTCTACCATATTATAAACCTTTAAAACAGAACTACCTGGGTCAATTAACTGATTGAAACTGAATACGAGGTTAGACATTCACAATGTTTACATCAAAAACTCAACTATACATTTTTTAGTACGAACTTACGAAGTAAGACGTGCTTAGACTTTAATGTACTGCACAAACGAATAAGTAAAAAAAGGATTTTTTAAATACCGTAGCACCTGAAATCATACACCTGCTATGTTCAATTACAAGATCTTTATACAGGGAATATTTATTATATGTATGGACGACATGTTTACGTGATAACAACATGCTCGTAATGTATAGGACTGTATGCAAAAGATTTTTTTGCGATATATATTGTGTTCGTCAATCCATCTTATAGGTAAACAGTGGTGGTCATTACCTATATATAGCAACTTTCTGTGGTCAGGTGCACCACAGAAAGTTATAGTTAGTTTAGTTTTTCTCACCAAAGCAAGCAAAGTGAGCCACAAGTCTGTATTCTTACATCCATAAAAAATAACATTTCCAATTTTGGTTAAAAGTAAAAGGACCATGACCAAAGGGGCTTTATACGAATACATGTGGTCAAATTTAACGTTATCGTTGGTTATGGATACGTAACTAACGTTTTTGAGTATTTCTTAGTGAGTGAGTGACTAAGTCAGACTTAGTCGGTAAGAATTTCTTCTATCTGTGGTTTGATCCATTAGGTATAGGTAACCAGCTAAGTACCTACTTAATTCCTTTCTATCAATTCTTATCAGAGTTCATCGATTCCCTTTCTAATCTTTTAGGGGGTTAGAATAGGTGACGTGCCTGATATTACATATTGATATTTGATTATTTTACATATTGATTTACTTACTTATATGATGTTACCTCGCATTTAGATTCATCAACGTGTTACCCATTAAGTACCTAGGTATATGACGGCCGAATTCGAGGGCGTAGTAAAGACTCAAGGCGTAGTAAAGGCCTTAACAACGCATTCATAGTTCGTAAGTCTATGGATAATAATTATTTTAATAATGCATATGTTCTTGAGGATAATATAATGCAGTGTAGTGGTAACAAAAGCAAACTTAGTAGAATTACAGGAGAACAACAGCTTATTAGTGAGACTTCGATAATAAGTAAATAAAAATTTAACTTCTACATAATATTATAACACAAATGCTAAAAACCATAATAAGTAGGTATGTGACCAAATGCTGACTGCCGGCTAAGTATACGTACCTGTTGGTGGTTTGTTCAACAGGATACAGGAAGAAATCGTACAAGTGAAGCTGGGCTGCACACATGTGCAAAACCATCTAAGTTACAATATTATGTGTGAGGTGATTGACCGGTACACGGCTGAATTTGAGAATGATAACAGAAATAAATATGAACTAAGTACATAACATAATATGTTATTATGTTATGTAGCTACTTAGTAATATGATGTTATCATGCAGGGAAAAGAAGCCTAGCCGCGGAAGGATATCGTGGCATATAGAAATACGCCATAGGTACCAAACCTATAACCAAGGCCTCAATAAAAATAGTTTAAGATCAATGGTAATTGGTATCATCTATAGCAAACACACGACGCACTGCGTAGGCATCGGCAAGGTCGGGTAGCCATAAATAAATATAAGTAAATAATACGACCTAATAAAGTAATCGGGAAGTGTTAACATGACGTTGCTAATCAACAGCTATAAGCAACATTCAGATTTAAAGTTTGTTGAAGCCTCTCGTGCACTTATTATTATGTACGTTGTAGACTGTAGTACCCATGTTACCTACTTAGTTTATCATACTTTATACTAATATGATATTTGCGAAAGTCTGTTTGTTTGTTGGTTTGTACTTCAATCACGCCGCTATAAGGCAACTGATCGAAGTGATTTTTATACGACTGCCTGAAAAAAGGATATTGTTTTCAGGGTTCATATATGTATGTGGGTTTGTATAATCCACCATAACTTCTATACGCCTGAACCGATTTTGATAAATGAGGTTTAGCTTATTTCGGATGACATAGGTTAGTAAAATTAAAAAAAAAAATAGATGGGGTGACCATCCGCATTAAAGACTAAAATTGAAAAAAAAAAATTCTTATCATCATTTTCTAAATGATGAGTAGATTCCAATATATAACACTATAGTTCAATATCCAGTGATTCACAAAAAAATACCATTTAATAAAAATGTGAATAAGATTCCAAAGGTAATTCAATACGGGCTACGGCAGAGCAGTCGTATTTTTTAATAATTTTAATTATATTCACTTGTTTTGCATGGGTATACTTAGTTGAGGATCTGGAGAGTGAATAATGTGTAGGTACTTATACGGTATACCATTGGAAGGTATCTAGGTAACTCCCGCGTTTTGACTTATATGTAATGCAAGTTGTTGTTTTTTACACAATATCTAAACTAAACTGACAACTGGCACTGATTGTACCCATTGCTATTCCATATATACCCTGATGCCAAAAAGGATAGAAATTAGCTATGACAGAATATCGTATTCGATAATATACAGAGATTGTGTACTGACAGGCGACAACCAAAATGAGCCACGTACCCGATTGTCTTGCCTTCATAAACGAGAATACTTATATGTTCTCAATACGTACCTAATTTAACTGATTTCCCCTAGACAATTTTGTATATTTCTTCGAATCAATCGTGATTTAACTTCAAATTTAGGTTATCTACCAAATTACAAGATTCCCAGTTTTGGTATCTAACCGCAGATGACGTAAATAAATTGGACGTAAGTATATTATATTTAACTGGTTTTAAATTACTAGTTAAGATAACAACTGACTTATCATCCAACTCACTATAATAATTACAAACCAATTCCTATTTAGGGTTGCGTACCTGAAAGGTAGGTTTACACTTTGGTAGGCCACTTTTGCATATTTTAGTAACTACTAGCTAAGTAGCTACAGACTTGAAATTTGGAAAAGTTTTAAATAATGCTTACTCAACCTTATTGCTAATGAAAGAATTCAATATTACTATTACAAAAGGGGTTGAAAGGGGTGTTTAAATTCGGTTTACTGGATCGGAATTCGGAGCGAAGCGAAAGCTTTGAGTCCACTTTCGTGAATTTGCACTTGTGCGTCCGTCCGCCTGTCAGAGCCTTATAACTTCTGAATTACTGAACGTAACGTTAATTACGTTAAAAAAAAAGATACGCGCCGAATTGAGAACCTCCTCCTGTTTTGGAAGTCGGTTAAAAACTTAAAACTACCTTATGGATACCGCGACTCGCGAAGTTTTAGTTCGGGGCGAACCACTAGTTAGAGTTGATAGAAGTACTCGTATATGATAACTTTCCACAAAAAAATATTGATATTTATATCTACGACAGTTTTTCAGAAATCAGCAAGAAGCTTATTTATTTTTAAGTCTCTTAGATTTTGACTTTAAATGGTGAAAAATGAAAAAAATAAGGGCGATTTTATTTTTATTTTAGTCATGTTTTATCCATTCCTTTTATAGAGGAAAGTCACCAAGTATGGAATAGTATCCTAATATGGAATACCTTCATTTCTCTAAGACTATAAGTATGAAACGCAACACAGAACACTCGACCATCTTTTGTTTCATTCGGTCTCCTAACTATCGCACTGCGATCGGTGTGATCGAGCCAGTTGCGCGAATGCTTCACGTGTGGCAGGCGTATTTTGTTTTGTTGTCGTGCAGAAAATTTTAAAGGTAAGTAATAAACGAGTATTATCAGCTGTTATTTTTGTTTACATAAGTGTTATACTATTTAGTATATCGGTATTATGTTTATTTCACCATTTTGTGATCTTTTGTCATTAAAATATTGTGACTATAAAAAATATTTAGAAGAGTTTGAACTAGTATAAAAATCCAAATATGGACAGTCGTCCGTGTCTAATCATGGAATATTCCATAATTAGGTTTCTCCCTACAAAAATGATTTAGAAAATAAAAATATGAAGAGACAAGAAAAAGAAAGTAAACTAGTCAAGAAAAAGAATAAGAATAAAACTGCGAAGAGAAACAAACAAACAAAGAAAAATAAGGATGATAGTGAAGACGAAGACTCTGAGGAACTAGACGTTATCCAGTTTGATGATGGTAGTGAACATGATGAGTTGATGGACCAATTACCTCCTGACTCTGCTGATGCAGACTGTATATTCTGTTCAAGTCTTTTTTCCATAGATAAAAGTGGAGAAAACTGGATTAAATGCTTGATGTGTGGGCTCTGGGCACATTAAGATTGTGCTGGTCCAGAGTTTGATACTTGGATCTGTGACTTTTGCAAGTAATTATGTAACTTCTTTCATTTATCACAATATATTATATTTATTTAATTGATCTCAAAGATATAAATGTCCATTTTTGTTATTGTTATGTTGATTTATGCTTATATTCCATATATGGATACCTATTCCATATTTGGTTACTCATTCGTGATTTTGTTTTTTGTGTTAGATTTTAATTTGAAAACTAATATATTTGATTAAAGGCTGTTAATTACTACATATAAATATATTACTGATTAGTAAAAACATTAAACTGATTTAATTTATACTTATGTAGTTTTTTTTTTATATCCCAAAAACAAAATGGTATTCCATATTTGGTGACTTTCCTCTACTTATTGTTATATTATGTACTAGGTACCTATAGATTTATAAAAAAAAATTGACCTATTGAATACGGGACCGAGGTTCTCACACGAGACATTTTATAAAGCGTTCTAATCCAAAATCATGGAAGTAGAAGCACAGACTATTATCTACGTGATATTACATATTACGTTAAGTAGGTACATAGATTTAGTATTGGGCTCGCGCCAATGCTAAATCTATGGTTAAGTAGTACAGTTGTAGAAGGAAAGTACCTAAGCTACCTCCTACTTCCATGGTTCTAATCTAAGCAAAGCAGATCTTTATCTTTATTAAGTGCAATAGAATATGAGTAATTAATAAATAAATTAAAGATAGTGAATGAGTGCGATCACTAAGTAATTGTTATTGAAGTAAAGATAAGGTTATTTCCCGCTTTCGAACGAGTAACGACAGTTCAACGCAATGTCGAGGGCAGTACGACCGCGTAACGTACCTACATTATAATGAATGAATGAATGAATGAATATACTTTTATTGTACACCACAAAGTAAAATAAATAACAGTAAACTTAGCTAATATTAAAATAAGTATACAATTATTATAATTTATATTATACCTACTCGACTAGCTGATGCTCGCGACTTAGTCCGCGTGGTTGAGTATTTTGGTTCCCGCAGGAACTCTTTAATTTTCCGGGATAAAAAGTAGCCGTTTTATTCCAGGCTATAATACCTATATCCCTATGCCTTTCATCCAGATCCGTTCAGCTGTTCTGGCGTGAAAGAGCAACAAACATCCATACTTCTATACATCCTTTCTACTTACAAACTTTCCCGCTTATATAGGTAAAATATTAGTAAGGACTAGTAAGAATATTTTTCATTAAAAATGATTTATGGCTGTAATAGTTATTAGGATAGGCCCCGGTGCGAGCTATCTTAAAGTTAACTTAAACTTCTCATCATAAGTCATTAACCTTATGTAATTTCCTCACATTTTCAGATTTTTTCGCATAGGTACATTGAGCTTCGGGCCAAAAACCCAAAGAGAGATTAAGGAAGGGGTAGACTAAACAGTCACTCTCCGATTAGTGCGGTACAGGGTACTAATAAACAGTGTAGTAAATGACGACAATGAACCTCACTATCTCAGGTTATCGAATTCACTGGAGGTATTCTCTGACATCTTGAATTTTCTATATTAATGAATATTATATTATTTTGCTTGTCTGTTATATATTTATTAGAGTAGGTATAGTGAGTGGAAAAGAAAATATTTTAAAATTTTCAAAATGTAACTTTACTAGCTGATGCCCGCGATTTCGTCCGCGTGGTTAAGTTTTTTATTCCCGCGGGAACCTTTTAATTTTCCGGGATAAATGTCACTCTCGTCCTCAACTATACGTATGCCAAAAAGCTTTGAAGAACAGGTCATTTTGTGATGGGCAACCTACGAGCATGTATTTCGTAGTACTTAGTATCGAGAGTGGAGTTTTTTCTGAGGATCGAGCGCCCCCCCCCCCCCCCCCACCACTATTAGGAGTAAACCACTATCTCCTATCTATCACCGCTTACCTTTTTAATGTTATTGCAAGTAGGCGCCTTACCTGTTTGGCAGACACTGTGTTGAGAGGAAGAAACTCCAGACATAACGTCCTGATTTGACGTATCGCGTGTACAAACTGGAGCTTGTCTGTCACTTACCTGTAACAAATTAAAAAAAAACTTTTAAAATACCTATTAAACACGTATTACTTAATCAGTAAAGGTTGTCTGTAATGCAAACATTTCTCTCTACGTCGTATTCCCCATTGCCGAGGGTCGTGACTCGTGAGTCGTGACCCCTTCTCATTAATCACAAAATGGCAGGGGTTTTATTGGGATAATAATGCGGTGGGTTCCCACTTCCCAGGTCCTCCTGCATACGACTCAACTAAGAGTACTTACTCATATTTCAACTCTTAGGTTTCTAACGATTAACCAGGTTAGTTGTTAGTGATAATAACCAAGAACGACGGCTTCACGTGCTCTCCGAGGCACGGAGGAAACGAAAAGGCCAAATTCGGACTACCAAATTCGGTCACCCATCCAGTTACCGACTTGGGTCAACGATGCTTTATAATCGCAATCGACTGATACGCGTTGTCGTAATTAGGCCACTGATCCCTCAAATGGACACATAATGGAAACCTATTCTAATAGAAAAATTAAATTCACGAAAACGGCTAGTCCCTGTTATCTAACTCTGGCTATCAAAAATGACGTAGAGTCACAGAATAGCTGTTAGGATTCCGTAGTTGCCTGTCTAAATATGTATGCGAATATTTTATAGGTTGGTCGCCTAGTAAAGCGTTTTTTATTTTTGAACTACCACTCCACAGTCCACACCATGGGATAGACGAGACCAAAAATTCATCCCGACTTTATGTGTAGGGAAGGTAAGTACATACTACCTAAAAAAAATTTTTTTACCTCTTTAACGGTGTGACTTAATATGTAGTATGTACCTATACTCATGGCCAAATTACAGGTTTCTAGTACTAACAGCCTCTGTGCTAAGCTGAGGACGATCTAATGGACATGACGAAACTATTTTTAAGGGTTCCTTGTTGACCAAGGAACACTAAAGAGGACGAAAACAAAATATAATTTCTGGCGCAAGTCGCAAGCGCAACCGGTAGTCTAAACGAGAATTATAAACATTTTTCATAGATATTAGATGTACATACAACGCTTAAAAACCTAGATATTCTGTGGCTGGCATTTCACGCGCCATTTAAAGGTCTTTTTACTATTATATTATAGTTCCAAAAATTTTACGTGTATAATTAAAAAAATAATTGAAATAATAATAAGGTACCTTTACGAAGCTAAAATTTTCCATATTTTGTTTGCGTCTTTGGTTGAGTATTTTTTGTCAAACTATTTTAATGAGTAAGTACCTATATAGCTTCTTGAAGTCCAACTGGTTTTTGTTAAGGGCATGGCAGGTATATTATACCCATACCAATACTCGGTTTCTACACGGCATCGTACCGGAACGCTAAATCGCTAGGCGGCACGTCTTTGCCGGTAGGGTGGTGACTACGGCCACGGCCGAAGCCTCCCACCAGGCCAGACCAGAGAAAATTCAGAAATTATAAATTCTCAAATTGACCCTGCTGGGGATCGAAGTTCGAAACCGGGACCTCCGCACGTTAAGACAACAGCGCCCAACACTGCGCAATGGACGTCGTCGAAAAAAGTCGTCGGAGGTCGACTAACATCATAATTATTACAAAAACCTAAGAGTTTTAATACTCTTAGTCGAGTCGTATGCGTAAGGACGTGGGCAACCCACCGCATTATTATCCCAGGAAACCTTCTACCATTATGTGATTAATGGAACGGGGTCACGATCCTCAGTTAGTAATGAGGAATAACAGAGCTGGTGCGGCTTGTGAAGCGGCTGAAAAAGCTAAAGTATGCAAATACAGGGGTCTAGGCTCCGAATATGATTTTGTCCCATTCGGTGTCGAGACCCATGGTCCGTGGGGTCCTAGCGCTATAAGGCTTTTTAAGGAAATAGCAAAAAGGTTAGTCGACATCACAGGAGACCAAAGAATTAGTCTAGCTATTCAAAGGGGGAACGCTGCCAGTATCTTCGGAACCTTGCCTAAAGGGACTCCTTAATAATATATTTTAGTTATTATATTTAGGTCTCAGATTGGGAACACCCCTGTGGTACGAGCACAGATGTCCGTGTGGAAAAGAGGTTGATAAATTTGGAATTCACGGACTCTCTTGCCAAAGGAGCGCTGGTAGGCTTTTTCGGCATGGCTCTCTCAATGATACGATCAAAAGGGCTCTTGCCACCATAGATATTCCTGCGCTCATTGAGCCAGCAGGGATTAGTCGGGATGATGGCAAGAGACCTGATGGATTGACGCTGGTTCCCTGGGAACGGGGACGGGCGCTAATGTGGGACGCAACATGCGTAGACACGTTGGCCTCGTGTCATATCAGGGAGACAGCATCAAGGCCGGGAGCCGCAGCAGAAAAGGCTGAAACGGGCAAGCGGCGGAAGTATGCCTCTCTCATAGAGAGTTACATATTTGTTCCGTTTGCCGTGGAGACCCTGGGGCCATGGAGTCTTAGTGGCAAAAAAATTTTACGAGATATTTCACCGCGGTTAATTGCCTCATCTGGTGACAGAAGGACTGGCTCATTTTTTGAGCAAAGGATCAGCCTGGCTGTCCAGCGCGGAAATGCAGCCAGCATTCTTGCCACCATTCCACGCGGGCATGATTTTAAATATAGTAATTAGGTTAGGCTAGCTAGCATTAAGTTCTATTGTATTATTTTCAGTTATTATAATATTACATATTTTTTAAGGTTTTTATGATATTAATGAATTTAAATTATATAATTAAATATTAATATAAGTCATCTAGAGGAAAATTGCTCGGCGTATTACGAAAAAAAAAAAGTATAAAAGAGAATATTGAATTTTCATTTCCATTGTTGGCTCCACAGCTTATCTAACGTTGTTATACCATGTTGTTACTCAGTATAGAGATAAAGGTAGTGATATCCAATATAAGCAATTTATAACCTAAGGTTTAAACGTATTCCAGGTAATAAACGGGCTGTTTATTATCTATAATTGCAAGAAGTATAATTTTATTGTGCTACATCATCGTAGTGTAAAACCTTTCTGTCGGTGGCGTTCAAATGAAATAAATTGAATTCTCGTTTGAGCTGCAGATTCAATTAAAACTGGTAACTGGTCTGTTTATTGTGGTCTTTTACAAAGGGATCTAGGTTTTATAGGAAATGAAAGAAAAATTCTTGTTTACTTTTCAAATGCTTTGTCAAAGTGCCTAACCTCTAGATATGATTAAAAAAAAACAATCCTACTAGTCAAACAACCCTATCTGACACAAACCACACAAGAATTGCCTGTTAACCACACAAGAATTTGGAATATAAATAGAAAAGATAGTAGTGACTAAAATCATTATAAACGAGGTAAGTAGTTAATATGTCGTTTATAATTTAAGTCAAGCGAAAACTATCCATTTAGGTATATAAGCACCCGTGTAAATACTATTGAAATATTTACTGAAATTTCGTCTATATAAGTTCTCTGTGGTCCATAAACTTACCGTACCTTCTTGATATCCAGAATGATATAGATGAAGAAAATTGTAGAGTAAAATAATACTCGTTTAAGGGTGTTGATCCCTTAAAAAGGTTAATAAGATAACAAATTTCTTAAAAAATCAATTTAAAATCCAAATTAAAAACTAAAAACTAAACATTAAAAATATAATCTATGCCGCTGCAATGAGGCAATGTGCCCAGAACGCTGGCTGCGTTACCCCGCTGAATAGCCATAATAACTAATAAAAGTTATGAATGAAATAAGTACTTATCATGAAGTCTTCTGAAAATAGTGCCACGTGAGGCTCTGCCTACATTGAAAGTAACCCAATGGCCAATGCTCCCCGTTCAGTGACCTGAATTGCTTTTTCTCACCTCAGGGTCCTACCTGTACCCGTACCTACCTGTCTACTGAACGTTGAACCACTGCTGAACTCTGTCAAGTGATATAGTAAAACTAAACGTGCATAAGCTTAGAGGTTCAATCGTCAATGCAAATAACTACTAAAATTAAGTTTTTAATAAAATATTATAAAAGTCCTGAATTGTTTATTGGGTATAATAAAACATAGTGGTGATAATATTGGTAGGTATAGGGTTGAGGTTGATAGGCTGTACTATAGTGGTTTAGACGTCCGGCCTCCATGACGGGTGAACGGGGTTTGATGCCTGCTTACTTTTACTGAGTTATATTATATGCGTTTTAATTATTTAAATGTCTTATAGTATCTTATAGTTGAAATGATGATGATGATATGGTTGGTAGTGTAATTATGAATGATTTTGTTATTTAGTAAATTCAATATCAAATACTTATAATATTATAAATGCGAAAGTTTGGATGGATGTACGGATGTATGGATGTTTGTTACTCAATCACGCGCGAACGGCTGAACGGATCTGGATGAAACTTAGCACATAGATAGATTATAGTCTGAAATGACACTTAAGCTACTTTTTGTCCCGGAAAACTAAGGAGTTCCCGCGGGAACCAAAAACGTCAATCCACGCGGATGTAGTCGCGGGCATCAGCTAGTTCCTATATAAAAAAAAAAATTTAATATCAAAACTACGTTATACCTGTGGTTATACTTAAATGTTGTTGGTTACGAACGAAGTTTTTTTAGGATTAGGTACGGTAAGTGTTCCGTAAATAAGGATACACGCATTGTTCTTTATAACTAAAAATATAGTAATAGCGTGAAAAACATGAAGAAAGATATCTACTACGTTTAAAAATTGTATACTTAGTCAGCGATTCAGTCAGCATAATATACTTCCAAGACTTCCACCGTTAGACCAAGGCTCCTTAGTACAAGTAATATAAGCAGTTACTGAGTTAATATTACAACCATATTCCGTGATTACAACAACCGATAATTAATTAATTATCGGTTTGACCCGTGGCAGATTATTATTAGGTATACCTAATCGTGCCGTTCCCTCAATCCAGCGGATAGTTGGATAAGGATATTTCGCGCCGGAATCTTTTCTAAAATTATCCCTCTTTCTAATCAATACTTCCTGGGTTACCCGTGCCGTCTAGACAGCCATATACGTACCTAGATTTCTACTATAAATACCTACTACCTACATTTTAAACGACGCATTACTTAGGTGTTGAGATGCTGTTATCTCTTGCTCTACATATTATCTTGATACATCACGCTAAATTAGACACATGTCCTACGTTGTTGAATAGTAGGTCTTTATCACAAAATGTCGGATATATTTACCTACTTTATATTCAGGTTAATATGTAGGTCTACTACTAATTACTATACGTCCGTTGAAAATCTGTCGTTAAGTAAGATATTATAAGTTAGGCAAAAATTTTGTGGTCTATTTTGACAAACATAAACTTATCTTTGAATCTGTTAAACTTAGTATATTACTATGATGCCCGCTATTCCGGCAACGTTTTTGATTCCTACGGGAACTCTGATTTTCCGGGACGAAAAGTAGCCTTAAGTGTTATTCCAGACTATTTTATCTCTGTGCCAAATTTCATATAGATCCGTTCAGCGGTTCTGGCGTGATTGAGTAACAAACATTCATCCATCCAAACTTTCCAATTTATAATATTACTAGTTGATTCCCGCGACTTCGTCCGCGTGGATTAAGATTTTTTGATTCCCGCCTATGTCCTTCCCCGGGATACAATCTACCCCTGTTCCAAATTTCATCAAAATCGGTTGGGCAGATGGACCGGAAACACTTCATCTATGTCATGGTACCTAGATTCAACCTCGAACTTGACTGATTATGTATTATTGTTTATAAATAATATATAGATACAAGGAGAGGTCATGCCTTACCATTTAGACGCCTATCTGTGAGATTGTCTTCCTCATCCCACCACGGCTGATCTTGGTGCCTTCGGGTTTGCCTTTCAAAGTTCCCATAGTACTGGAACTCCATTATCAGCACAATACATTCAGTCACTCACTCTCGTTAACGCAAATTCGTTTTCGCGCGAAATATAAATAACAGACACCACGTACTGATTAAAGTGCGCGAGTTACTGATATGTTTATAAATTATAACTCGAGACTCAAATGAGATAAAGCTGAGACGACCGGCACTTTATAATTAAAATGTGGCTGCAGTAAAGTTCACATGGCTACTGATATTGGAATGTAGCGTACAGCCGATATTGCCTTGCCTGCCCGGCCGGGGATTCTAAAATGTTTTATCTGCGGCGTGTGAACTGCCTGCAAACACTATCAGGCGCTTTTGCAAATAAGAAAATTCATCTTCAAGAGACCTGGTTTACTTTGTAGAAGGTGATATGCGGAGGTAAGGTTTAAGGTGTTTATTTAGTAGACAGAGTGTTTTATGAGCTTAGATGTTCATGCGGACTGGCCTAGTTTATGTTGAACCGTAATTTGTGACCCTGAACTGATTAATTAATTATTATTCATAAGTTAAACTAAAACAAAAAATATTATAGGTACATTAATATGCTGAAATCTAAATATTAAACTAACTATAAAATAAATTTAAACTAATATATTTAAAAGTACATAAACTGATATTAACAATGTTCCACCATTAGCAACCGGACGTGTTGGATGAGGTCTGTGCATTGTGATGGTAGGCTGTTACAGGTACCTAAGTGTGAAACTAAACAGTATTATTTTATTTACTATATTACAGTCTCAATTGCACCAATGACCAAAGTACTTAGTTAAATTTTGCGATGTTGCCACATTCCCAGAAACGGTTTCCCAATCCTATTCAATAGTAAGTCTATTCCTCATAAAAAATCCTCAAAAATTGGTACAAATATGAAGGAGTTATATCGAACCAAAAATATACTCGATCCGAAAAGAACCCCGGTATTTTCAGAATTAAAAACATTCTAAATGCCAATTCATTATTTTCGTTTACATCAGTAGGTAGGTACTTATTGCTAAATACCAACAAATTCATTTACTTAGTAGGTACTCAGTCCGTATTTAAAGTCTGCGTGGATCTCGGTTTCTTTAAATTCAGTTTTTCTTAGTAGAGGTCTTTGTTAATACATACAAAATCTTAAGTTTCGACTGAGTGGTTTGTTGAGCTGTGCATTGAGAAATAGTTGTTTCTGATAAAAAATCGATGCCCTTAATAGAGCTGTAAGAAAGTGTTAACCGGCTGTTATGACGTTTTCCTTGTGATAAATCGTACTATGGTATCTTAATTGTTGATATTAGTAATCTTCTCCAGTAACCTTATATTCATGATGCTTTCTCAGTTCATTCACATTTATTGTGTAGATAGATAGATAAAACTCTTTATTGCACATACTTAGAACAAAGACATTAAACAAAAAAACAACATACGTGCCGAATTGAGAACCTCCTTTTTTGGAAGTCGGTTAAAAAGGTTTTAAAAGATTAAACAGAAGGGTGCAAAGGTGGTCTTATTGCTAAAGCAATCTCTTCCAGACAACCTTTGGGGAGAGGAGATTATCAAACAAGAGCGCGGGATAGTGCAACTTATAAACACTAAAGTAAGTAATAATAAATATAATACATACATACTACACATACATACATGCATACATACTAAATAATTCTGATCTAATATCTATTTAAAATTATAATGTGTTCCTTGCGTCGCGTAGGTGCGTATTTTGGTAAAGTAACACCACCACCACCACAGCCCATTAACGTCCCACTGCTGGGCACAGGCCTCTACTCTGAGAGAGTATAGGAGAGAGGGAGTTAGAGCTTAGACCCACCACGCTGCTCCAATGCGGGTTGGCGGGCTTTTTAAGGACTATTATCATGTTAGTGATAATTAACCGGGACCGACGGCTTAACGTACTCTCCGAGGCATGGGTGTGGAATACCACCAACTTCCCACCTCCAGGCTAGTACTGAGAATTTGGAAACAGAAAAACCCAATATTTAATTATGGCCCGACCCGGGACTCGAACCTGGGACCTCGTCGAAATGCTAACCACTAGAGTCTAGACCAACGAGGCAGTTAGTTAGTTAGGTGGTAAAGTAACATCGTGTAAAGTGTGTTTTGGTCCATATACCTACTGGTATGAGTTTTATGGCAAAGTGAAAAGCTAAAAAATATAGAAGCTATACTCACACCGGTATAATTAAACAATCCGAACATGGTGTTGATCTTAGAAAGAACAAGCTATATGTTGTTCAAATTATTAAACTAACGAAAAAAAGTAAATACACTCATAAAAATGTATAAATACACGCTCAAAGAGTTGATTTCGAAAATAAACAAAAAAGCCACGATCGCGTGAAAGACTTCTTAATATTATAAGTGCTAATTGAATTGGATTCGAAACGACACTAACTTCGTCCTGAAACATATAGTCGTGCAATATCATCCTATATAAAGCCTTCGTCAAACATCCACTCTGATAAAAAATTCACATTGGTATCACATTCGTACGTACCGAGACGCTAAATAAAGCTTTATGTACAAGCCATCAGCAAATACCTATGTACAAAAGTTCATCAGCCTGGCATTATCTACTCATATACCAAAATATGATTAAGAATTTTATATTCACTCAGATATACGTACCTACTCGTAAGCAACAAACTCTTAATTAAATTTCCCTCAGTAACTTATCAAAAAGGGCAAAATATTACAACGATTTTGCTAATATGGGTACTTAGTATATCAATTATTGAGGTAAATATCATGTATAGCTGATGCCCGCGACTTCGCCCGCGTGAAATATGTAGCATAACTCAACGTTACCCATGCACCAAATCACGTCGATCCTTTGCCGTGTTGTGATTGCAGGACAAAGCAACAAACAAACAAACTTTAGCATTTATAATATTAGGTATTATCATACGAGTATCCATAAATAATAGGTCTTTAGTGGTCTTTAGCTATGAAATTGCCTTTCTTCAGTACTGGCCATTTCAAATAAAAAAAAGTTTGTAATGGCTCTGTATTCTAAATTCAAATTAATTTTGTTTTAAAACCATGACATTATTTTTACATACTCAGTCTTTTGTTTTTTGATAAGCGTTGTATTTTAATGTTCAACATTTTTCGTCATAATGGATACTTTAAAAATTCGTGTAATTATGGAATATGAGTTCCGTCGTGGCACCAACGCGACACAAACGGCACGTAACATCAAACACGTTTACGGAGAGAACTGTACAAACGAACGCACAACCCGTTATTGGTTTCCCGGTTCCGTTCTGGAAATTTTGACTTGAAAAATGAAGCTCGTGGTCGTCCGGAGACTTTGGTCAACAATAATGAATTAAAGGCGATTGTGGAAGCTGACAAAACTTAATCTACAGCTGAACTAGCACCAGCTTTTGATGTAAGCATCAAAACAATATTGATCCATTTGCGACAAATTGGCAAGGTAAAAAAGCTTGATAGATGGGTGCCCCACGACCTTAACGATCGCCAGCGCAACGTACGCGTCGAGACCTGTCTTGCGCTGCTCAACAGGCAAAAAAATGAAGGAATTTTGAAACGAATTGTTACGTGCGACGAAAAATGGATTCTGTTCGCCAATCGAAAGCGCTCAGCAAGTTGGTTAGATCCTGGTTCAGCACCAAAGCAATGCCCTAAACCAAAAATGACCCAAAAATGACCAATGTAAAAAGGGAGGGGTGATGGTCACTGTTTGGTGGTCTAGTGCGGGTGTGATTCACCACAGCTTTTTACAAAACGGCATGAGCATTGCTGCAGATGTGTACTGTGAAGAACTGGAGAGAATGATGGAGAAGCTTGCACATCTGCAACCAGCTTTGGTCAATCGGTCGTCCCCACTGCCCCTTCACGACAACGCGCGACCTCATACTGCGCAACAGACAGTCTCCAAGCTGCAAGAGCTGGGGTTGGAAGCTCTCCCTCATCCGCCATATTCACCAGACCTTGCACCTACCGACTATTACTTTTTCCAAAATTTGGACAACTTTTTAGTGGGTAAAAAATTCAATTCCCGAGAGGCAGTACAAAATGCCTTTGAAGAGTTTGTTGCCTCCCGTCCAGCTGATTTTTACAAGAAGGGCATTAATAAACTGCCAATGCGTTGGCAAAGATGCGTCGATTGCATGGGTGATTACTTCGAATAACAGAAATAAAAAAGTTTGAAAAAATAAGTACTTTCACTTATTCCATACAAAACGGCAATTTCATATGTAAATACCTAATAATATACACTCTTATGCAAAAAAAACGGGCACTTAAGCAAAGAACTATTTTATAGTTACTATTAGTTTGTTTGACAATTTTAGGTATTGTTATCCTCAGAATTTTATAAATTAATTAGGAAGGAATAGTTTTCATCAGTTTTATCATAACATTATGATTAAATTATTGAGAAATAATGTTTAAGCTCAAAACACTATTATTGTACCTGCGCGATAAATAAAAATGAAACGCTTTAATTTCTTTTTTTTTCTTGAATACATTAAAAGCAGATAAAAGTTTATTATTGAGTGTGACCCCCTCTTGCTGAAATCATAGCTTGCATTCGTCTGGGCATGCTAGCGAGTATATCTTTTATGGTTTCTTGGGGAATACGTTCCCACTCCGCGGTAATCACATTCTTTAGCTCTCTGATGGTCTGCGGAGCCGGCTGCACTGATCTCACTCGTCGCTTCAGAACGTCCCAGACATGCTCTATGGGAGTGAGGTCCGGACTTCTAGCTGGCCAGTACAAACGACGAATTCCGACTTCTAGCACATACGCTTCCACATCGCCAGACCGGTGGGCGCGAGCGTTGTCGTCCATAAAAATTGAGATTTCGCCAAGAGCGGCTAAAGCGGGTTGTGCATAAGGAATTAGAACTTCTGTTATGTATCGGCGTCCAGTCAGTGTACCGTTTTCGATGAAGACTAACTCCGTACGATCCATAGAATTTATTCCTGCCCAAAACATAACAGAGCCCCCTCCATAAGGTGTGATTTCCTCAAAACATGCCTGTGCAAAGCGTTCTCCTCGTCTACGTAGCACTCGCCGACGTCGGTCTTCACCATGCAGAGATATCCTGGCTTCATCTGTGAACAATACCCTATCCCAGTATTCATGAGTCCATGACACACAATTTCGAGCGAAGCTTAG
The DNA here is from genome assembly GCA_923060345.2 of Erebia aethiops. NCBI lineage: Eukaryota > Metazoa > Arthropoda > Insecta > Lepidoptera > Nymphalidae > Erebia > Erebia aethiops. Next base: position 7,167,010 of record OV281083.1, on the reverse strand, counting down.
CCTGGCAACTCGATGTCCACGGAGTAATTTAGGGCCGCGTGCTGGGCGATGACTGTGTATATTAGCAGCGAGAAGCCTCCTCCTGACCGTCCATAGACTAATTTGCACATTTCTTACTTCTTCGAGGCTGTTCTTGAGGGTCACATAAGAATATTTGCGATTTCTCAAAGCTTGACTAACTAGAAAACGACCATCCCGTGGTTCGGTACATGTCTTTCTGCCAGAACCAGGCCTTCTCTTGACGGAACCGGTCTCTTGATAGCGCTGCCAGGTCCTTTGAACTGTCGACCGACTCACATTTAGCCTCTGAGCCACGAAGCATTGACTGCAACCTTCTTCAAGCAGCGCAATAATTTTGCTCGATTTTATCACTTTATCTACCATTTTCGAGATTGCTAAACAGAAATAACAATACTTTTAAATGTCAAGGACATCAGATAATTTAATAAAAATTGACAAAAAAATTCAAATGATTAAAACCTTTTTGGTATTTTATTTTTTTCAGCCAGGAAGAAAATCGAAACCGCCCGTTTTTTTTGCAAATGAGTTTATAATAACGATTATAAAATACATACCTACATTGGTACATATTATGTCAACTTGTATACTCGCACTATGAGAAACTTATTTTCCGCTACTTAATACTTATATTATTTGTTCTATTTAAATGCTCATTTGTAATGTATTTAAAAGATAAGAGATAAATAAGTATCTACGTGCAACATTTTTGATATCTAACTGCCCATATATAAAGGTATATCTTAAGTCATGTCAATAGTTTCGAGTATACCTAGATATCATTTTCTTATTAAACTTTCAGGTAAGTAACCTATAAATATAAATTACCTACAATTTACAATTATAAAGATAAAATTATTTTACGAAATAATGACTGCTGAATAAGTATGAATTGAAGCTCTATGAAATAAAATACATGTATGATAATTTACAATGAATTATTAGGTATGCTTAAAGATATTTGCACATGACTTATCAGTCATGGAAAATGCCTGGTAGATTATTGTTTGCGTCAATCATGTTAATCCGGTGCAAATATTGAATAGCAAAATGGTAATAAATGGTACAAAGAGTAAGCCTGAAACAAATACAGACGATATAGCGTAGCATGACTACAACACGGCCAAACGTTACATGGAATGCGCATCTACGTGTGTGCGATTTATATCTACTTCCGTGTGAGACGACCACGAGACTAATTAAACGTAGGAAGTGCGGCTCGTACGTCGCGTCCGAATAAATAAATAAATAGACGTTTATTTCAAGCAACAAATACCCAAAAAAGCGTTTATGATAAACTAAACTATAAAACAGCATTGCATAGTTTATACACAGGCTGTCTGCCCGCTATCATGCTGTACTCTAGTGGCGTCGGCCCCTACCCGTCATACCAAGGAAGAGGGTTCTTTTGCGCAAAACTGCAGAATAGCAGTATATTCTTAAATTAAATATAATCGCGTACATTCTTGATGCGCTCCAGAAAAAATTATATTCCACGAGAATGTCTTTCAATGCTCACGTTGCAGACTAACGAGGTTTCATATAGACCCTTGTACGTGTACTAAGTATACAACTTACACTCGTAGAAGCAGCGTTGGTTGTTGGATACATTTCCGACGCGCGCTTTCTGTGTCTCAGGTATCAAAGTATCTACTCGTGTATCTACGTCACAGTTTAAATATGTGACTATATTGTCGTAAATTGTTATTGTTGATTTTATGTTGAGGGTGATAAGCATTATATTATAGCACCAGTCACGCTGCAGTGGTTAGGCTGCTTTTCTACAAGCGAGTTTTAATCAGTTTTTGCTCATCCCTTGAATCTGATGGAAAGGCAACTTTACTGACAACTGTACAAGAAATACGGATAAACTTAGACTATTGGAAGAAATAAACAAATCAGGTCTTTTGGAATGCTACTTAATAATTAAATGGCTTTAGGTCATCGAAATAGAATGAGTTAATAAAAATATACAGCAATGATTTAGGTGCTTAATCTTTAGCATAACGCCTGGGTGCTGAGTGATAGTTTTACAATTCCAGCTCCATTTTATAGGGTTGCGTACCTAAGGAGGATAAAGGAACCCTTAAAGGATTGCACTTCGTTGTCCGTCAGATTGACTGAAAAAAAATTTGAAAAAAAATATACTGGGTGATGGTACGGAACCATTTGTGCGTGAGTTGGACTTGCACTTGATCCGTTTTTAAATTATTGTTTTTTTTAAATATCCAGGTCGTAGAAAGAACATGCTTGTACTTTATTATTTTCAAATCGGTTCAATTGAAATTAGTGCCAAAAAAATGTTTTTGGCGTGTTTCACGCGAAAAGTTCGCGTAACCCACTTTATATAGATAAAACCGCACACAATAGCACGGCAGAACAGAACGTACTACACTGTACACATCCGACGCACAAGAGACGCGTCTTGCAGGCGTTGATCCTGTCTGGTTCTAGCTGTCGTAGGCGAGGCTCGTAGCGCTACGAGGAACGCTACGAGAGCTAGATAATATTTTAATAATAATAATAAATCAGATAGTTAAAATAATTAAAATCGTTTATCTACATCCTTTATGTAGGGTTAGGCCATATTTTAAATCAATGAGAGATACTTATTTTCTATGCCATTACAGTAGGAATTTATACTACCTATGATTACAATTTTTGAGATGGTTTTTCTTTAGTATCTGTTGACTTTGGTTAGCTGTATTTTTAAAGGGCCTTCTATTTTGCCTGACCAAGTGCACTCCATTGACCTTCTAATTTAAATTATTTAAATTTAATCTAATGTAAATTGACGTTTTGGTAAAACCCAGCCTTTGTATTATGTATCTAAATAAATGCAGTTATAATGTGCTTCCATAAATTTAATTTAGTAATATTCTTTTTACTCACGTTAAAGTAAGCCAGATTTATCAGTGAGTATGTATATTTTAAATTTCGAGTAATTAACAATTCAATATATGCAAAAACGAGCAATATCTACTAGGGTTGTAACGGAACCTCGCCTCCGCCTTCGTTAGTGCGGAACTTTCGCAAGAAATCGTACCTCCGCCTCCGCCTCCGCTAACCTCCGCATCCGCGGAGGCAAAGCCCCTTCATCTCCGCATCCGCCTCTGCTCCCGCTAAGTTCGCCTCCGTTACAAGCCTAATATCAACAAATTGCCATTATGTCGGTATTGGTGCTATTGATAGAATTATCATGTAAACGTACGTACGTATTGTAGCGCGTCGTACGCACTATAAGTACGCGGTTTCTAATAAGCCTTATTATATTCAGTAAAAAGATGCCCACATATAATTTTTAATTACTTGGCTCTTCAATATCTGGATAATTACCCAAAATACAAGCATTGCGCGTTTACGGTTACACGGTTAAATGGTAAAGAAAGAGAGACCCGATTTATTATACAAATATAAATGAGGAATTGTGTTTGTTTGTTGCTTTGTAGATTAGTCCTTCAATGACGCCGCAACAGAGCAACGGATCGACATGATTGTTTGCATGGGTATAGTTGAGGACCTGGAGAGTGAAATAGGCTATTTGTCGATTTCCGTGGGAATTAAAGAAAACTTATTCCACACGTACGAATTTGGACTAGGTATGACATATTCACATAGGGTAGGTAAATAATGCGGACGGACGTGGGAAACCACCGCGTTATCATCCCAAGAAATCTCATACCATTATGTGATTAATGGCCTTTCTATTCACGGAATCGGGTCACGACCCTCAGTAATGAGGAATACGACGCAGAGAGAGGTTAAGAATGAAACTGTTGTATGTAGAGTTACATGAGAGGCAACCCTATGTTTACTTTCTCATATAATATAATGTTACGTTACTTCACCAAATATTTAGATTTATAATATAACCAAAATTCTTACCTTCGAAGTCCTTCCCAGCGCCAAGAACATAAGCACTCCTCAGCAGATGTGCCATTTTACCTAATTAATATACGATTTTCAATGCTGAACGTGTGCAAAATTTGAATGTACAGTATGATATACATATATATTCTAACCTTATTACATAGATGTTGCGAAATAATAATTATAAATTATACAGTGAAACTAATAAGTATCTACTACAAGAAACAAAAATTATTTTGGAAAATAATGTCGAAACTACCGCACTAGTCGGCTAAAGCGATAATCGGCTACATCTCTGCTGCAATATAATAAAAAAATCACGATCACGTAAGAAAGCCTCGTATAGTTAGTAACGTCAACAGTATTCAAATGATGTTGCGTGAGCGCTAACCGAAATTATAGGCTGCGATCTGCAGAGACGCAGCGAAAACCAAAGAGTAGAATGGTACCTACTTAATTTTTATTTAATTAGGTAACAACACTACGAACGATAGATGTAGTAGAAGTATTAGGAAAAGGCAATCATCATCATCAATCATTGTTACAAACTCGACTTTTGTTATTATTCGCTGAATTTATGGTACATACATATATATGCTTGCTGCGGCAAATTAATTTTGGCCAATAGCAAAAGAGTTTTAGCACTTTATGCCAGTCAATGGTGCAATTACACTCATTTTACCGTGACTGTCCACAGCTTTTTGAAGGCTCACTCGCAAACGTCCACACAACCTATAGTGTGCGCTCTACCACACCCCGTCTTCATATTCCTCTACCAGCTATTTCCGCAATCTTCATAATATCTTCGTGGCCTATCGTCGTGCTGGAGTGCGCCCCATGCTAAGTACCTACGCTTGTACTAATTGTTGCACAACCAACTATGTGTTAATGCAAAATTAAATCACACCATTAGTTTAGAAATTACTCTACATATGCTCCAGTTCTTGCAAAGTTAAGATACAATAAAACTATCAGCGTTATCATATTTGAGAAGTGCGAGTCAACAACATGATGATAGGTAGATGTGATTATTCAGTGTAGGTGTCGCCTTCTAGATTTATAACTATAGTTGGGAAACCCACAGGTTCTTCTATTTTCATTTTGATAGAAGTAGAGTACGAAAATGAAACTTTATCTTTACTTACTTAACGTAATAATTTTAATTCTGAAAAAAAAAAACATACACGCAACTCTATGTATTTTCTAGTGCATTTAAACTTAGAAACAATGTGTAGTGGCGATCAGAGCCGAGACGCGTGTGCAAACACACAAACTAGTAGGTACCTACCTACCGAATACCTTAATGATATTTACATTTTTTTAAACATACCTACCTAGCTAAAAAGTCTATAAAGAAAGAGTGGTATGTAGGTTATAGGTAGATCTAAATTAGATCGAAAGAATCTAGTTGAGCTTGAAACGCGTCGGTAGATTTAAATATGGTTTTATTGATTTCAATATATTTTTCCTGGTCTCAAATCCAACGACTAACACCCCTAATTATTGTCAGTAGGTACAATATTGATTTCCACCTAGGTATATTTTATCACTTTATAGGTAGGTAGATATGAAGTGGTAAATATAGGCGGAAATCAAAAAAGGCACCCTCGCTCGCCCCATACGGATTGCAAATTGACCTAAATTCTGACGGAAAACCGGTAAGGGTTTATGAGATGGCGGTTATTACAATTTTACACCTTATTAACTTTTGGGGAAGACATACCTACGTAGGTAACCAACCATTTTTAGGGTTCCGTACCTCAAGTGGAAAACAGGAACCCTTATACATTAACTATAGGATCACTTCGTTGTGTCTAAAAAAATATCTCATAATATGTAGCTATGGTCCCATACAACAACCATTGTGACTGAATTTCTTTTGTAGTCATAAAATAAGACACAAGAAATTTTCTTATAATGCGCAAAATGCCTTAGAATCGTATTTGATAATAAGCAAGGTCTCACACCAAAAGTATATATACGAAAATATCCGAAATTGATAATTATTATAATAAATTGTTAATTATTGATAATATTAATTAATTATTTTAATAAATTCCGTACTCATATTATGTAAACCAGTTACCTACCTATTTCACAGCAGAGTACGTCGTGTTGTTATGACATCTTTCTTGTTATTTACAAAAAAAAATATACCGTGTGGTACGGAACTCGCACCTGACCGGTTTTTATTTTGAAAATTTATAAAAGTTCATACCAGATTTTCTCAATAACGATAAAATATGTAATCTAATTAATGTTTATGAAAATCTCCAGCAAGTTCATAATAAGTTAATGACATATTTTGTAAAGCCATATAAATCGATATTTAACTCAGGTAGGTACCTAAATAATTCATTCAAATTATCGTGATAATAATCTCAAGGCCAATTTAATACTACGCTTGATTAAGCTATAGTTAGGTGGTTTACCTACCTAGGTAAGTGTAGTTTAGAAAATATAAATCAATATTTTAGTACTTTCCTAAATAGAATAATCAGAGTCATTTTCTACCCGTGCATGCGTGCGTGCATGATGTATTTGGTCTGAAATTGACTAGTTTCAGTTGGCTCAACCGGCATGAAACTCGCATTTTCAATGCAGGTTATATGAAAAAGAAATGTAGGTACTTGGAGAAGCTCCGAGTAGGTATCTCAAAAGATGCTTTTGAGATAGCGCCTTGACACAACATCTCAAAGTTTTCTGTGTTGAAAGCTATATCGTGTACCGCGATCCACGGAATACAATCATAATGTTAGGTACATTATGATTGTATTCCATAGATTGTAATTTTTTTTTAAATCTACATTTTAATTTTAAATTTCATCAAAATCGAATGAAGTTGAGCGAGTGCCGTGAAAAAGTAGCAGACAGACACTTTTGTATCTACACACAATAAATTAGTGTAGATAATTATTATGGATTTATTTGTAAATAGTTTGTACAAAATACAATAGATAGTGGAATACCTTATTACAAAAATTTTATCGAAACATTTTATTGTTTAGATAATGCTTAGGTACCTACCAGAGCTGTAGTTTGTAGCTATTTTAAATGAAATAATGGTGTTTAGTTGTAGGTCGCCATGGATACAACCTCGTTGCCCCATTATACTTAACCTTACAGCTTACCTATTACATTTTACACCATAAGGAATATACCTACTTACCCTGCGGTTGCTATCGCATATCAGATGTCATAGTTCAGGGACCTAATTAATACATACCTACATCGTAAACAGTAAAAAAGAACTAAATCGTGAAATTAATTACCTGCCTAGGTACGAATGAAATGATCTTTCTTAGCACCTAATAATAATATATATGTACCTACTTCTTATATAATAAATGCGAAAGTTTGGATGGATGGATGTTTGTTACTCTATCACGCCACCTTCAGCCATTTGCTGAACGGATCCAGACAAAAGGCACAGAGATAGATTGTACCGAGTCTGGATTATCACATACGCCACTTTTTATCCCGGAAAATTAAAGAGCTCCCACGGGAACCAAAAATCCTCAATCCCCGCGGACGAAGTCGCGGGCATCATCTCGTATAGGTAATATATACTTAGATGTCCTCCCGAATTTCCGCCGCGGCGCGGCAGCCAGTCTCTATCATTGGCCATCTGCGCGGGTATAGTGCACAACTTTAGCCTCGTGGGACGCTTCGGCCGTGGCTAGCTTCCAGCCTTTACTAGATTTAGCGTTTCGGTACGATGCCGTGTGGTATGGGTTTTAGTATAACTGCCATACCCCTAACAGGTTAGCCCGCTATCCATCTTAGACAGCATCATTACTTACAATCAGGTGAGATTTCAGCCAAGGCCTAACTTGTAGAGGATAAAAAAATCTCTCCAAAGTCTAACTTACCTACTCTCTCTCATCTCATCGTCCGATGGGACAGAAAATCTGACATGACCGGAGAGAGATCAGGCGCAGGACCTAGGGCTTGACGAGCTCTCTGCGTCTGAGGCATCAGGCATGGGGCTTTTGTTAAACCCTCATGCCTCAGACGCAGAGAGTGGCGGTGGCGGTGTTCCGCCAACTTCCTAACTCCGGGCAGGACTACATCACTCGCCCACGTGACCGGAGATAATAACCCACTGCAGGGTGTACCTGCTATAACTCAGTAAGCTGTCACCAAAGAGGATAAATGCTGCAACTCGTACACGTGTACGCGCGCGCTCACGGTGTCTAGTCGCGCAGGTGGCATAAATAGACAGTAAAATCAATCTTAAAATCTACATCTTATTTTATTTACATCTAAGCAATTAGGTACCCTCGGGGATACCGCATCATTTTTTTTTAAAGATGTGACCTTTGAACCTCTAAAGTCTAACATGACTTCCTCAGTGTCATCCATCTGGACTCTTATGCTGAGATCTATCGAGCGTACTTTGACTTGGCGCAGACTTTACTTCTAGAGGGACTCTAGTCCCTCTCGAACTCTGACTTTGCTTAGACTTAAGACATGGTTAAAATGAGACAGATTTATGTTACTGATATAAGTCCGTCTCGTTTTAACTCCGGAGCAAAGTCAAAGTACGCTCTATAGATCTCAGTATTAGAGTCCATGATACGGAGGAAGTCCTGCGGGGAACTTCTTTCGTAAGGTGCTCTTAAGTCTAACATGACTTCATCCATCTGGACTCTTATGCTGAGATCTATAGAGCGTACTTTGACTTGGCGCAGACTTTACTTAGAGTTAAAACTAGAGGGACTCTAGTCCCTCTCGAACTCTGACTTTGCTTAGACTTAAGACATGGTTAAAATGAGACAGATTTATGTTACTGATATAAGTCCGTCTCGTTTTAACTCCGGAGCAAAGTCAAAGTACGCTCTATAGATCTCAGTATTAGAGTCCATGATACGGAGGAAGTCCTGCGGGGAACTTCTTTCGTAAGGTGCGCTTTTTCTGACTAAACGTCAGAAAAAGCGCGCACTTACGAAAGAAGTACCTCAGAATACATAATACTTATTACCTTTCTTTAAACTCGTGCGTTATATATAGTTGTATGGAAATGTGAAATGACGAATGACGAAGACAATACCTTCCAGTTCATAGAGTTATTATATCTCTATGTTCCAGTTGCATAAACTAAAGAATTTAAAGCCTACCATTTTTAATGGCTTCACAACACAGAGTTATTGCTAATTTGCTATTTGAGGAGTCTTTGATGCAGAGTAATAAAGTGTTTAAATTAAAGAAAACTTTATATTTTTATAAAATATTATGTTATTCCTACTAAACCAACTTCCGCAAATAAATAAGAACTTGCTTCCATGTTAAAATAGGCTTCGAACTCCCAAGCGCTAGCATAAACTTCAATCAAATTTTCATCTCTACAATGTGCAATGTTTTCTAAAACAAAAGAATTTATTTAAATAATTATTGTATAAATGACTATAACCGGTAGCACAAACTACGAAAATATGAGGATTGAGAGTATTAGTATCTTTCACTTCTTGTGCTTTATGGAAAGTTAGTGTAAGCTGTGATTGTGAACCGTTCAATGCTCTGAGTGTCAATTTTTGAAATATTCATTGTATCTACGTTTTCTTGTCTCTTTCTTGTAGGTTAGGTTAGGGTTTGACATAAATAATCAGGTTTTTGCAGGTGAATATATACCTAATAGATTACAATCTACTGAAAAATAATGTGTTAAATTGTAATCTTTCGACACAATCTCGCTAGTTAGATTATAATCTATCAGTTTTTACAATTTTACTGTGACATCCATCTGTTAGTTCCTTCTGTGTGAAGATTTTATTTATTATTTATTTTATTTTTATGGCCATGTCTTGTTTAAATACCTGTTATAACTTGTTTTAAACGAAGTTCTTTTTGTAATGTGTTACATATTTTGTCAATGTTTTCAGATATTTCACTGACAGACCAAGTGTTTATGACAGGTTCTTCGTTTGACTGTAACTTGGCCAATGCCTGCATTTGATGGCTTATTATTTCAGCTCCTGTAAAATTTATTCAAAGCATTATTTATTTTTAAATTTAAGCAAAAGAGGAATGCATGTAGGCATACTTACCACTATTCCATGAGTCTAGCTATCTGTAAGTTTTATGTGGTTGGGCTATAGTATACTACCTGCGAGGGGGGAGGAAGGGGAGGGGGGAGGAAGGGGAGGGGGGGAGGCGGTCTACCCCCCCTGTAAGCCAAACTCGTCGAATCCTAATAGATTTGGAGATATTAATTTATTAAAATATCAAAATTTTGAGGATAGTTTTACCGAATTCGGGCTTAAATACATACTTTAGAGGGGGAGGAAGTGGGGACGCTAGGAAAACTCCTTAGACTTCACCCTCTCCCTCTCACCCCCCCCAAGGCCGGTCAACGGAGGCCCGCTTCGCGGGGCTCCTTATTTTTGGGTGGTATAAAAAGGAAATAACCACGAAGAGGATGGCGGGGTCTGAAAGACCTCTTCGTCACCTAAACTATCCGAGTCGAAGTGCCCCCAGTCCCGAGCTCGCTTCGCTCGCTCTTGCATGGCTCATTAGAGTCTAACACTTGCACTGGCAAAGCACTAACACGCGAAGAGGCAACCGCAAGTGGCTCATTAGAGTCTAACACTTGCATTTCTCTCGACAAAACGCTAGAAGATGGTGACGACGACGAGGCCTGAGGCTTCGAAGACGCCATAGCTGTCAAACGTAATCAGCACAGTCAAGAGTACAAAAAATAAAAATGTTCTCTACTGATTTGAATTCAATAAGATCATTTGGACAGTTTGGCGCCAACGCACGCGTTCCGTTTTTCCAATAATCGGTACAAATAAAACTCGATGTTTTATTCGAATGATTATAAAAAACGTCCATGTACAGAAAATAAATACTAATATGCCTATTAAAATGATAGACATTTTTTATGGTTTGAATATGAACTCGATTATTAACATTTGGTAATACTTTTTATGTTTGGAACGGATTATAATACGTAAAACAAAACTCTAATACGCCAACAAAACGTCAATGAGTCTGTAATCTATGGCAAATGTCGTACGAAATAGTGAAAAGTGGTGCAAATTAGCAATTTTCAAAAAATTATTTCTCGAAAAGTATTAGAATTCGACATAAAATATTTTAGTGCAAGGCTTACCACAGCAAGGTCTTTCTGTAAAAAAAATATGAACGTCCAACTCCGCGGGGAGTATACTATAGCTGAGCCGTTTTATGGTAACATTTTCATTAATTAAAAACAAAAACTAAAATTTATGCTAAAAATAAAAGAATTACCTTCAACTATATCCTTCAGAGTGTCCAATGATTCCAATAAGCTTTCAGTGAGTGGTTTAGTTTGATGTGGATAGTAGTCATCTTCACACTCATGCAACTTCAAAGAGGTTAAAGATTTGCATATTTGTACTCCTCTGACTCTGATATTTAGCCAATCATTTAGGAGACGATGGAGATTCGACAAATGAGTGTAAACAGTCTTCGGTATTCCAGGACTATCCTTGTTCGGGCTAGTAATTTCTACAAGAATAATTTTAATTCAAAAATCATGGGAAACACTGAAGCTTAGGGAAATTAAAATTTACTAACAAAATGTATGTTACCTACCCTTCGAAATGAAGTGGGTGTTTAAATTTTGCGCACTTTTAGATGGAGTTTTTGACATGATTATTCTGTGATCTGACTAATTTACCATCACTAAAATACAATTCATCGAAATTGAAAATTATATTCTGAATACTGAATCTTTCTCTAATAGAATAGAAAGCCTTTTATAAATAAGGTTCAGCATTGTTCAGCAAAAATAGAAAGAATAGAATGTTTGTCTTTTTTTTCTGGTCGGTGGTTTATGTCAGAGACAAGTAACATGGTTTATGTCATATTCAGAGACAAGTTAGTCTTCTGTCTTATGATTTGACATTTAATTTAAGTTACATGTCTATGGTTTTGACGGGAGCTCTGCTTACTGCTGGGCGACCGCGTATCTTCTGCATCAATCAATAATCATTGTTGCAGTATCAATTGTTGTGATTGGCTGAATTTATGATATTCTTGCTGCGTCAATGGCTTTTGTCCAATAGTGGAAGAGAGTTATCCAATCACAGGTGATTGCGATCGTTACCCTGTAGCTACTAGCTGTCAGTTTTAGCAGGTACGGTCAATGAAAGTTTCCTTAGTCATTGGGTACGGTAGCCCTGGCCCCACAGACATCCTGGCCCCTGCTGGTTTTGACCAGAGACAAGTAACCTATAGGCATAGATACTTACTCTATGCTCTATGCCTTTGAACTTTTGACAACTCACAGGTCACAGAGTACAATACAATCAATACAATACAATAAATTAAATGGTTGAGGTCCGGTTGAGGTTGACAGACAAGGAGTAATAAGTGTTCTGTGTTGACGGACTGACGAGTGACGGTTGTGTTTGTTTGTTTTTGTTACACAGGAAAACCGGAGTAATAAGTGTTCTGTGAACCGGAGTCGTAGAAAATATATTAGAATTAATGAAATAATAACGCCGGCGACCGAGTACTAAAACTTAAATATATTAGTGGTAAATTTTTGAACATTTACTGTAATGTTTTAATTTTACGTACATACAATGAAGCCTGAATGAATTGATGATAAAAAGCGGAGTTCTATTTAAATTACACACATTTTTTTTCATAAAATACGTTCTCTACTTAATATTTAAAATGTCTGGACCAATTCAGGACGTCGTGGAAGAAGATGCAGCAGATTTGCAGTTTCCCAAAGGTTTAAAACTAACAACATTTATTGAGGTTATGTTTGTAATGAGTTATTTATTTGTTTATTCTAACTTTATTTTACATTCAGAATTTGAAAACGCGGAAACTTTACTGATATCAGAAGTTGACATGTTGTTAGAGCATAGAAAGGCACAAAACGAGTCGGCTGAAGAAGAACAAGAGTTTTCCGAGGTATTCATGAAGACCCTGACATATACAAATATGTTCAAAAAGTTCAAAAACAAAGAAACTATTACTGCTATCAGAAAGTAAGTATTTATTTCAGTATATTTGTGTTACTTGAAATTACTTTCCAGGAATCTGTAACAGCATCGTTCTGTAGATGATCATGATGAAAAATTTAGGGGCCCAGCCCACGTCAGACAATCTGTGTCTGTTTTGTCACCAAAAAATTAAACATACCTACTGATTGCAATATTGAAACGCCCACTTCTGACTAAAGTTGCATCCGACATGCACCAAGTTGGTACATCCCGACCAATCTGATTTTCAGTTGAAAATTAATTGTTTGGAAATGTATGATCTTATGCATACTTCTCACTGACAATCTGTGAATTCATGAAGCACTTCCCAAGATAGCCACCAACAAAGTGATTGATGTATACTGTATGCGTTGAGTTGGTGATAAGTCCTCCCGATTATGGGACCTACAAAATGGCCTAAGTGGGCAAAACCTCTAAACCTTAACCTTCAAGTCAGTATTCATCACATGATGGAAGGCATTGCGCATTTTCATATTACCTATCGTACTTAAGTAAAATCCTATAAGAATTTATGCATAAAAAAATATTTATATTTTAAATAAAATATAAATGCACGAACTTATGAGGATCAATCTATCTACAACCTATCTAGAACCTAGAAACCTACATCTAAAAGACATTTCAAAGGAGTTAGGTTGGTATAGTCCAACAAACTTATCTGACCCAGTGACAGCGTTGCTAGTATATTATATGGAAAATGAAATAAAAACAAAAACCAATCAGGCATAAAAATCAGTTCCCATTTTGGCCACCGGGCCAGATAATTCGGTGGGACTATAATTAGTTTTTAATTATTACAGTCACCATTCACCAGTTGAAGACATTTTTCTTTAAAAAAATTAAGAAACTTAAGACTTGTACTGGTGACTTGTGACTGTGTAAAGAATTTGGCATTGGAATGTTGCTTTTCACTAACTACTATAATTTCAGAAAAATATTATAAATGTAATTAGTTATTAATTACATCACCTTTCGCCAGTTCAAGACATTTTTCTTTTCCAGCCTTCTGCAGTCAAAAAAGTTACACAAGTTTGAAATTGCAAGCTTAGCGAATTTATGTCCAGAAACACCTGAGGAAGCCAAAGCATTGATTCCTTCTTTAGAGGGCAGATTTGAAGATGAAGAGCTCAGAATATTGTTGGACGATATACAGACTAAACGTAGTATTCAGTATTAGTATAATACTGCTAGTTAAATTATTTATTAAGGAAAATATACCATGATCTTATCTAAATGTTTATTTTTAATTTACCTTTTTCCCAATTCAAAACTTATACTTATGAGGCATTAGACTCTAGTGGATAGCATGTTCGACTGCAGCTGACAAGGTCCCAGGCGTATAATTAAGTATGGGATTTTTAGTCTAGAAGCCGTCCGTTGGTGGACTATGGCCGTATAAGAAATCATTTCTAAGAACCTTTTGAGAAACTATACATATCTATTGCAAAAAAACACATTATAATCGGTTCAGTAGTTTTCCAGGAAAATGGTAACAAAAAGGGCACAAATAAAGAACCTTAAAGGGCAAACATACCCTCTCGTTCGTCGTCTCGTAAATGATTTACGAGTTTTTTTCTAAATTTAAACATACTTAATTTATGAAATATTATTCATGCTCAAAACGTTGCAATCGGTATCACTAACGTTGACACTTCAATGGGGACGATTGGAAATGATAGATTTTTATATTCCCAGAGAGGTGACAATTGGGAAAAATCAGTTAACAATCTTTGGTTTCGCTAAAAAGTAATCATACCTACCTTTTTCTTTCAGAGGATTGCATAAAGATTAATTATTTCTTTTCATCATTTAATTATTTCTTATAAGTAGGTAGGTACTCTTTTTCCAAAGTGAAATCAAGTTTCCTTAAAAAATGTGCGAATTTGATTCCTGACCTGTGTATGAGGTACGTTTTAAATATTTGAATGCAGTTTTTAGTTTCTTTAAAATCAATGACGGTCGGTGTCTTTGAGCAAATTCATGTATTTCCAATATATATGTATAGTTTATATTTTCGCCTCACTGACTGCTCCAAAAAAAACATAATTATATGTGAAGGGATATGATGGAATTACTTAAATAAAAATCGAATATTTTAAATCAGTCTGTATATTGGATATGTCTGCAATACAGCAAGATACATTACAATGAAAACAGGTAAAGGGATAAAATATTGGAAACAAAAATAGTAATTAGAATTTCTTCTTTGAAACAAAACTATAATAAAACCATTCTTATCATTACTTAAAATCGATACTATTATTATTGATGTTAATTAATGCCTCTAAAGCAAGCCTTTTGTTGAACATGGCATGTAAAAAAAATTAAAGAATTTTTTCAATAAACCTCAACAACTTTAGAAAACTAAAACTCAACAATCCTTCCATAATTTCCTTAATCACTAATTTTTAAGTCGCCTAAACATTATACTTTAACAAAATGCTGAACAAAAGGCTTGCTTATTTATAAACTTATCTCAATGGGCACTTTTGGTTTAGTTTTATGTTAGTATTAAAATCTAATATCGTAGTAATAAAAATTACAAACTTATCAATCATCTAAAAGCAAACATTAAAATAATATTAACCATCTATAAAAGAACTATCAAATCTAAGATTCTAGCAAATTTACTTTTATGTTACATCCTCATCTCGCGCAACTCCTACCCTGAACATACAAAAATATCTTTATGTACTTTAAAAACATTAATTTTTATACACAGAGTTGTTTCATTTTTGTGAATATGGTTTACAAATGTATTTGAAGAGCGCAAGAAGTAAACTGAGGTATTTGATGTCTCCATAATGTAGGGTACTAATTTTTGACAACAAGACTGGTCACCTCCTAGTACCTACTAACAAAAATGACAACAAACTATAATATGTCAGGATGATATGAATTCCTCAATTATACACCTTGGACTCTTACAATATTATAAATGCGAAAGTTTGGATGGATGGATGTATGGATATTTGTTACTCAATCACGCCCCAACGGCTGAACGGATCTGGCTGAAATTTCGCACAGAGATAGATTATACTCTGGAATAGCACATAGGCTACTTTTTATCCCGGAAAATTGAAGAGTTCCCGCGGAGACCAAAAAACCTCAAACCACGCAGACGAAGTCGCGGGCATTCGCTAGTAATTGATGAATATGATTAATGGAATGTGGAAACAACTCTATATAGAAAGCTCTTACATAAATTAATTGGTTAGGGTACCGGTTGTAGCACACATTTATTAACAGCTAATGTTTTCGGGTCACCTAAAATTACTAAATCTTAAAATAGGTAACGACATTGGGAAAGATAAATCCTAAAGTACAACCTGGACCTGTGACATTAATCTAAATACATATTGTAAGTCGTACGTTAGTAAAGCAGAATATTCTTTTGGGTTTCATGTAAGAATCTATTAACATCTGGAAACTAACAGAAAGCGATACAAATATTATACACTTACGATGATTACAGACACTGTACAATATTGTATAAGTGTGCAACTTAATGAAAGTTTCTTTGGAGGAAACAAAATAAAGTCACAGTTAAATGGTTCGGTAGAATATTTGTCAACATTACAGCTAGATATTGCACTTATTAGAGACATCTACACAGTAATCCGGTTTTTAAATACTGGCTCGGCTTTGTATTCCATATTTAAATGAATTTTCTTATTTTTGCGCAGTATATACTAATATCGTTACAATATTTACTACTAATGATTGTGAAATCATACATGAGTTTTATTGGCTTTATACAATACTACTGAATATTTTTTAAGTATCTAAAATACATATTCAAAAAATGAAATAATTTGTACGCAATCAAAACTTTTTTAGTTTTGTTCGTTATTAACACTGCTATAATCTTAAAAAAACTGCCATCAAGTTACCGCAAGTCCAAAAGATATTTGAACATCTGCCTGTCACAAGCCAGTGCAAACGTCCCGCTCTTTGCCCCTTACACATATAAATCACTCCGCAGCACCCTCGGTAACACTTCACAACTCATGGTCACTTTCTACTTTGTGCTTGCCTATCTAGAGTACGGTTAGATATAAGCACGCTCGCGTATCAGTGCCGAAAGTTGTCAAGTTACAATCTTTATTCACTTACATATCACATTCATTTGTTAAATAATATAATTGATACACATTATTATTTAAAATTATATAATACACATATTATAAATATCAGCAACTTGAAATTTACAATCACATTGTTCACATTTGAAATTCGGCATATATCATAAGTGTGGCTCTTAATAAAAATTTTGATTTGAGCAATGACAAGTTTTAAAATACTCTATATTCCAAAGGTGAGCCGTCCAAAAAATATATATTCGCCGTCGAAATTTACAAATCTTTAAAAAATAATAGAACAGATCTAAGTTACTATGTTTTCAACATTCTACATTATCAGTCTCGATGATAGAAATGCGTGTTGGCCAAAATGAGAGATCCAATTGGCATGGTCCATACTTTCCTATCCAATGATATAAAACAAGTACCGTGTCTATCCGTTGCACCCAGTACAGTTACCTGACCTACGCATTTCTCAAAAAAATGTAAACAACACTGTATATTATACTCTCAATATACAATCAAAAACAATCATTTATTACATATTGTGTGGTAATATTCTTATATTATGAGGTGGCATAAGTTCACATTTCTAATACCAGGCTTGAAGGAAAACGGTGCGCATGCTCGACTATATATATTTTTATATTTATCATAATGTAATCATTGTCAAGATACCTGTACTAAAGCATGAGTAAAGATTTAAAAAATCAGTCTATCATCTTCAACATTTCTTGACAAATCCCTTAATTTAAAGCTATCTTCATTAGAAAAACAGCGTACCTCGAGCCAACCGCTTTCATCGTGTCTCTGATACTATGGCCCATAAGAATTTTGGTCCATTCATCATCTCTGATAATAATAATTCGAATGCAGAAACATTTAATACTTGACGCTATTGTGTATTACGTTTCTACGTGTATGAGTTTATGTACAGATTTAAACAATATTTGAGATCAAAATTATAATCCAGTCACTCTGCGTCTAAAACATAGGAAGTCGTTTTAACCCAGATCTTTCTGTATCTGAAAAACCATTTAAAACGGTTATAGTACTTGCGGTTGGCGAAATTTGGGTACTGTTCTTTTGTTTTATCTGAATATGAAAATACTAGCGCCGCCAACTCCAGAGATTGATGAGCGTGATCTTTCTTTTAATTATTCAAATAGACAATTTAATTTATATACAATTTATTATTGTCTCTAATGATTAAAGATTCGTACTCACTCACGACATAGTATTTAACCATCTTCAGCCAGTGTTTTGGCTGTTTTGAATTATTTGTGATTACCTACACTTACTGCTTATTGTAATGAAGCCTAAGATGGCATATCCTGTTTTCGGTGCTACGAGTATTTTGGTATATATTTTTAGTTTTATTAACTAAAAACGACCTACACTCGCAGAGCAGGTCTTTTTTAGCTTATATACCTAAAAAAACCCTACATTTAATTTATGATAGTCAAAATACTAATAGTCTTTATATAAAAATGAAACCCGTTTTCCTTGGTCACGGCATCACGCGTGAATGGCTGGACCGATTTCACTAATTCTTTTTTTGTTGAATTTGTTATTATTAGGAGAAGGTTCTTACGGAAAAAAATATTACGACAATCTCTCAGAAATATTGAAAAATATACATTTAATTTTGCATACTAAGGCGGTACGAAGTTCGCCGGGTCAGCTAGTTGGATATAATTTTAATGTTCCACTGTGAACATTGCTTTGTTTAAACTCTTTGTATCTTTATCTTAACTCTTTTTGATATTCAATAAAGCAAAGAGTTCAAGAAGAATTTTCTCAAAGGTTCTTTGAAAACTTGAAAGAAATATCTTACAACGCCATATTTGTGTTTTTATTAAAGTTGTTATAAACTTAGATAATAGTTGTGTCAATTTAGTTTTTTGAAGGCATTTTAGTTAACTTTAGATATTTTATACAACAGAATCGACCACATTCGAAATTCACGATATATCAATAAAACTGTTCACTCAAATGCACGGGCTTGGTCAACTGGAAGGAAACTTCCGCAATTTTTTGCAAAAAGTACGCTTGTTTCTACCTACAGCACACAGTACAGGTGTTAAACTATCGCTAAACGGTTAACGGTATTAAACAATCTTCACTCCTGTCCACTAGCGAGTGAAAAAAAAAACATTGTTTTTTTACCACCGTTTGTTAAACGGTTAACGGTAGTAAACGATCTCTTCTCCTGTGCACTAGAAACATTGTTTTTTTACTACCGTTTTCAACCGTTAACAGTTTAACCGTTTAGCGATAGTTTAACACCAGAGCCGTCCTTCTGGGAATATGACTATTATGTGACCATACACTATACTATCGATTGACACTCACACAAACGCCAAAGTTTCTTGTTACAACACTTACAATCATACAAACATACATATATATAAAATGTGGTATCTTCAAATGTTTATTACAAAAGTGGGTGGATTTAATCTGAAACGTCCAATCTGTGTTTAATGTATTTTCTAATCATTACTTCGAACAATGACCAAGGGTGATGTGTGATGTTTACGTGTCGTATATGACCAACAGCAATGTCTGGCGATTTTAATTAGGGTATTTGACATTTTTATTGGTAAAGAAATAAAAATATATGTGACCATACACTATACTATCGATTGACATTCACACAAACGCCAAAGCTTGTTACAACACTACAACCATACAAACATAAATATTTATGAAATGTGGTATCTTGCAATATTCCATGTCTATTACAAAAGTGGATGGATTTAATCTGAAACGACCAATCTGTGTTAAATGTCCTTTCATTACTTTGAACAATGACCAAGGGTGATGTGTGATGCGTTTACGGGTCGTATGTGACCAACAGCAATGTCTGGTGATTTTAATTAGGGTATTTGACATTTTCATTGGTATAGAAATAAAAATATATGTGACCATACACTATACTATCGATTGACATTCACACAAACGCCAAAGCTTGTTACAACACTACAACCATACAAACATACATATTTATGAAATGTGGTATCTTGCAACGTCTATTACAAAAGTGGATGGATTTAATCTGAAATGTCCAATCTGTGTTTAATGTACTTTCTAATTGTTACTTTGAAAAACGACTTGGGTGTGATGTGTGATGTTGATGGGTCGTATGTGACCAACAGCAATTTCTAGTAAAATAGGGTATTTGACATTTTCATTGGTATAGAAATAAAGCAGGTTAAAATAATAATATGTTGGGATGTAAATATACTCAAGTAGTCAAGTGTAACAAATAGTGAGAATATAGATACAAGTTTCTCTGCAGTATGCTGAGTTTTAACACTCAATTTAGTAATAGTTATTTATGAAATGGTTGAGTAATTCATTATTTTCATTTTCAATTATTCATCATTATCATATTCATTTCATTATTCAATTTACATTAGAGATGTTCCTGAATACTCTATGTCATGTAGTCATCATTCTTAATTTCAAATAAAAATATAAAGATATGAGTGTAGATAAAGTTAAGTAAAGCTTCATTTACACAAGAGAAACAGTGCGACATTGTGGCATGCCACAGGGCTGACTGTTAAAATGTAGCAAAACTCACAAACTCAGCAGGCTGTATTAGTGTAATAATATATTTAACTTTGACGAGACCTCCGTGGCGCAGTGTTGACCCTCGTTTTAAAATATACTGCGGCTTTGGACCGCAAATTAATATTTCCATTTGTAGGATGCCGCATTGTCGCATATTGTTACGGATATAAACAAATTGTTGACTTACAAAATAAAGGATAAAATAGAAAAAATAAGGAATACAACACGAAAGTTGAATATGGCGCTAAAACCATCCATCCTCTAAATCCATTATTGTGTTTGTTCAACTTTTGTGACGTGATAAGAAGTAAATATAAATCTCTTTACGAACCTGGATCAATCCCTGCTACAATTTAAATGTTGTAGCTGAACTTTATAAAATACAGCAATCCGTGGATTAAACATCAAGAACCGAATGACTTCACAATTGTTTGTTTTCGAGCTTTGACAATCACACTATTGTTTACTGCACACTGCACAGCACAGAGTACGTACAGAGGGGAAGCTTCATACAAACGGCTCGCGGCGACTTCACCCATACATAGCGCAACGATGTGTGCGTGAGCTCTCACCGACACATTCATCGACACGCCGTCCGGGTCAGTCCGGGTTCGAACGTAAGGGCTGACGCATAGCTGACGGTCGTGCGTTTAATTAAAACAAATAGATGGAAATTGTCGTGATTGAACAAATTTACTAATTTAGTATTAAAAATAAAACTATTTAGACTTTACTTACTTACTATTTAGATTTATTTATGTAAATAGGTTTGTTTCAACAAAAATGCCGAATACTTGCACAGTTTGCTTGAAAAGTTCCAAAGACAATAAGGATGTTTCCTATTTTTTATACCCGAGAGATAAAGAGAAGTAAGTAGAATACCCGAAGTACCTAATAAGGCTAAAAATGTTTGACTTTGTGGTACCAAAATTTTTAAAAATCAGCGCCATTTTGAAATTCTTTGTTAATGGACCGATTTCGTTCAAAATCGATATTTAGGACTCCCTGGGGTTACAAAACAGGAAACTGGTACCAAAATTTTTAAAAACCAGCGCCATTTTGAAATTCTTTGTCAATTGACCGATTTCGTTCAAAATCGATATTTAGGACTCCCTGGGGTTACAAAACAGGAAACCGGTACCAAAATTTAAAAAAATCAGCGCCATTTTGAAATTCTTTGTTAATTGACCGATTTCGTTCAAAATCGATATCTGAGAATCCCTGGTATTATAAAACAGGAAACTGGTACCAAAGTTTAAAAAACTCAGCGCCATTTTGAAATTCTTTGTTAATTAACCGATTTCGTTCATAATCGATATCTGAGAATCCCTGGTATTATAGAACAGGAAACTGGTACCAAAGTTTTAAAAAATCAGCGCCATTTTAAAATTCTTTGTTAATTAACCGATTTCGTTCAAAATCGATATTTAGTCTAATTTAAGTATTTGTTGTTCAATTTCAGAATATAACTGAAATTATACATTAAATAACTATATAATATTTTTATTTTTCCTTAAATTGTTGACATGCATCAGGTGACAACCCTAGCAGAATAGGTATACATTTTCGACGCTCTTAGGAAGCTTCCCCTCTGTACGGATATATACTCGTGTGCTGCACAGGGTACATTGCTAAAAACAATACTGACGTCACAAACGACGCCATGACACCGGGGAGCGTTTTGGTCAATTTTATCTCCCAAACCTTATTTTTCTGCTGAAATAAGATATTTTTTCGAAATTTTTCAAAATCAGTCATCATGCCTATTACAACAATCGACAAGTTAACAATGATTGTGTTAAGGTAACTTGTTCAACATTCATGACGAGTTAATTAAGGCCAAACCGCACTATAGTGGAGGTACGCGGCGAGGCGGTAATGTGGTTAGGGTCACATGAATCTATAGAAATATTTTTTATACTACACCCACTCGGAAAGTACCTTCTTTCTTTTTTCAAAACGAGGTAGAAAGTACATCATTGCTACAAACCAAATATGCAGGCTGGAAAAATGTATGAAATTTTATTGCTAACGTGCTAAGCGGGGAGAAGAAGTGTATGAAAATCCATTGTTAACGTAACGTTTATTTTTTAATTTTAAGTATATATGGTATGGACGTTGAAGGATACGTCTTACCTTATGGATATAATATTAGAAGCAGCTTCACCATATTTGACATGTCCTCGTGTCGTGAATTTCGATTGTCGTTATCTATGTCGATTGTCGATATCGGTGTCGATTTATAAAATATATCCTCAAAATGTAGTTTAGTTGTGATAGTGAAGCTTCAAACTATTATCGCTTATTTTCTTTGCAGGTGTAGTATAAAGCACTATGTATCACTCGGGAGAGTGCGATTCCCTGGTTAGTAATCGGTCACTTTCTCCCCTCGGTGAACTATTCTCGTGTCTCGCTACAGTGCGGTTTGACGTTTAGTAGGATGAGGGAATAGTTTCAACATCTGAAACACTGTAGGAAAATGCCAAATACCCTATTGCGTGGCCGGGTGACGTCCGCCCCCCGGGGCGCGTCGCGTCAGTGCGGCGACGCATGCGCGCGCGCGGGGATGGCGTGCGCAGGGGTGGCGGGGGCGGGGGAGGGCACGGCGGAGGCGGGCTGCAGCGGCTGGAACGCGGAGCCAAGCGAAGGCCGCAGCGTGAACGCGGGCACGGACGGCTTCATCGGCATCGGCTCCACGTACGCGCCCTCGCCCGCCTTCAGGTTCACCTGTTTCACAACAAAAAACCGTTAGATTGTAATCTAACTAGCGATATTGTGAACTGTCGACAGATTGTGAACCGTTCAATGTTCTGAGTGTACATTTTTGAAATATTCATTGTATTTACGTTTTCTTGTTTCTTTCTTGTATAGTACGGCCATTTTAAGCGCGGACAAAAGTTCATTGACGCACCTTCACTATGAAACCCTCACGAAACTAACTAACTACGTCAAAACTATTACTGTCTCTTTCGCGCATATGAATAGACGCGCTTACGTGGTCGACAGTGGATTTCATATTAAAAGTCGTGACGTCTCACCACCGAATCATAGGTGTAAGTAACATTTCAAATGATGAATCATGATTCATAATGTACTATAGTAGTACTAACGTAAGTAAATATATTTTTCAATACACTTGCTCGAAAATGCACTTACAGAGACAGTAAACAGGGCTTGTAAGTTAAATTTACTGCCCTCGTGCAGTACATATTTAGTGCTTGCAAGAAGGTTCATAATGATATTGACTTTGTATTTTTTTTTATTTTTTTTTAATCCACTACAAGCTAGCCCTTGACTGCGATCACACCTGATGGTAAGTGATGATGCAGTCTAAGATGGTAGCGGGCTAACCTGTTAGGGGCATGGCAGTTATATAAAACCCACACCCCTTCGGTTTCTACAACCACAACAAGTTACAAGTTTCGGGTGTATGTAGAAAACCCATTGATGTAGAATTTTTTTAGTACCTATACTAGATGTAGGATTAGCGCTTCAAAAATGTCCCCGACAAATTACAGCACAAATACGAAAGTGCTCTTATTTGCTACTAGTATGAGCCAACCTTAGCCAACATAACGACGCATCAAAATGCTGCAGTGCTCCTATAAAAAGTGTGCTAATATCCTTTGGCCAATGTTTGTGACAATGCGTCAAATATTGTAACAAACATTGACTGTTCTGGATAGACGGGATGCATGGAGTAGTGTTGGTGTTTTAAAAGTATTGTTGCTTAGTGATTCCCTGGTAATCCATTTCGTTATGCAGTAGAGTTGTTTAAGCCATCTAAAATATACAGATAACATTAATTATGTTCAAAATCATTTTGATAGAATTGATATTACTGGAAACACACATACCTTAGTTACATAAATACACATAAAATACATGGGTACATAAAGATATTATATACTTTACATAAATATTTTATAAAAAAATGTAGTAAAAAATAATAAAAGCCGCAAAGGCTAAATCAGAATAAAGTTTACTTGGTACTTTTAAGTTTACGTGTAATACGTCAATAAAACGTAGATTTTTAACCTTGATATTAATTTTAAAATGAAACTAAGTAAGTAAGGAAAATTTAATTTTAAGTTAAAATCTTACTTCTTAAACAAATGTTAGGTAGTTTAGTTTTAGTTTCCTCATGTTTTTACACAGATACTTATGCATATCATAACATTGTATAATTATAAATATTGATAGAAGAGGAGAGAGTATGCCATTTAAACCTACGTGGTTTTTCGCAGTGCTACCCACCAAAACTGTATCAATATTTATTTTGATAAATAAAACATACTGTACAAGTATAACACATAAGTGAGTTGCTGGGGCGCGTAAGCTAGTAATAAATATACACGACCACATACCACCACGATATACAACTTTAAAAAAATCAGCAACTCCATGTTTCCATTGTTCTATTTGAATTTCGTTCCATTGAATTTTTTGTTTTTGCCTTTTTACAAAGACAAAAGGTCTTAAATATAAACATACTACATTCGTAATTCAACTTAAATTCTAAGTTTTATGGTTTATAATAAATTGACGTTGTTGATATTGACAATGTGATGCCAAGAGTTGCGTCTTGTTCCAAAATAGTGTAAAGGTATCAATTTGGCAACGTATGAAGTACCTTATTGCTTACACATTAAGTTTTATTTTAATAATAAATATTTTTGTACTTATTTTAAAAATTACTTTTTGTTTTGGATTGAAAGGTTATTCCCACCTTTTCTCTGATGACAGAACGTCTTAAAAATTAATATTTTCTTATCGTAATGTAGCTTTATGTGTTAAACTTAAGGTGCATAATTAACTGAAGTTGTTGCTAATATAATACCTTTTTCTACATTTTCCACTCAGCATACAAATGTTTATGTGTGTGCAAATTGGGACATTTTTGCGATATTTTTTGTTCGTGACCCTGTTTCTAGTACTCATTCTATTTCAATGAGAAAACCTAAAAAATAATGACATTTAGATGTGAATTGATGAAATTAATTGATAAAATAAAAAAAATTATTTAATATTATGATTAAATAAAAAAAATTAGGTTTTATAAATCAAAAAAGTAAAGGCTGTTACTGAGTTAAGAACTAGAAACTAGAGCCATGAAGCCAATTTAAAAAAAAGCAATTACAACAACGCGCCGTAGATACAATTCATACAAATCTTTAATTTGTGCGCGCTATTTTTAAAAGTTTCATTGAGTATTTCTTATAAATTATTAAATAATTTATGTGGTTTAAGTGATGTGGGATCATAAAATTAAATCAACAATTAGGTAATTTAGCTGTGAGAAAAAAATCACGCTTGTAATATAGCCGCCAAAAATCTCGACTAAGTATGGGCGTGAAAAGCCATTTTCTAGTGAGTACCTAGTACCTTCCTACTCGACTTTTATTTTCAAGTTTTCTCACAAATGTATTGAAAAATATCGTGTGATACACTTGCGTTAAGGTTTCTACATACTCGTGACGACGGTCAGCCCTCGACTGGCGTCATCGGGCTGACATTAATCAACTCGTATGTAAAAACCTATTTACCGCCCTTATATCACAAACTACTAATGTACGTAGTAGTTCAGTAATCAACGATCAATTAATGTTGCGAATAATTACACAATTGCTACGTGAACCTTAAGAATTTGTGAAATTTTTTTAATAAAAACATGAATAATTACTTCATTTGTTTATTTTCTTTGCCTTTGAATTAAACATGATATAATAATCATATCTATCGACTTTCCAAATCACAGAGTTGCTCAGATTGGAAGCAAAACTAAACCGAATTCTGCTCCTAATGACTGAAAAATAGCTACTGTTTGTGTTTATTAAACCACAACGGCTACGAGTGATTAGTTTCTAAGATCAAAAATTCCAGGCTTTATCTTCAAACATATTAATAAATACGTAAACGTAGCCCTTGACGGTACCTCAATACATACATAGGTACATCTTGGTCAAATTGCTTATACCTCCTCCTTTTTTTAAAGTTGATTACAAATGAATCAATTACAATACAAGAATAAAAAGATAGACTCCGTACAAGGAGCCGATAGATTATATAATTTTTTACAGAAGACCAAAGTGTTGTTTACCCCTTCATTAGGCGAACGACCTCTCGTTTATTTGTTTACATTTTGTCCGCGCTTAAAATGGCCGTACTTTAGGTTAGGTTAGGGTTCGACATAAATAATCAGATAGTGACTCAGGTTTTATCAGGTTAATATACCTAACAGATTACAATCTACCGAAAAATAATGCGTTAAATTGTAATCTGTCGACTTAGATTACAATCTAACGGTTTTTACAATCTTACGGTAACATATATATATTTTACGTGATAACGTCTTATAAATCGATGAACACCGGCTACACGCATTAAAAAGTGTCACGTTACGCCTTCTTAATAACACCATCTAGTCTGAAAAGCGGGACAGCGCTATGGCGGGGACAAGAACAGGCTTATACAGGTGAGAGGCATGCACCACGAGTCGGACGCCCAACTTTTTTCTATGAAAGGGCCCATCTAGTACCTACATGTATATCAATGGTTTTACCATACAAAGCTTAAATATTTTTTTCCTGTGCTGAAATGGTTTGTTCTGGCCTGTGTTTAATCCTCAATCAAAAGTAATGATGAGGTCTAGGTTGGATCCTACTTGCCAAGATGATTCCTATTCACTTAAAAGTACCTAGAACTTAAGGTATTATAGTCATAGTAATATTATAAATGAGAAAGTGTGTTTGTTTGTTGGGTTTTTGGTCTGTTGGTTTGTCCTTCAATCACGCTGCAACACAGCAACAGATCGACGTGATTTTTTGCATGGGTATAGTTAAGGACCTGGAGAGTGATATAGGCTACTTTTTATCCCGGAATATTAAGGAGTTCCCACGGGAATCAAAAAAACTTATTCCACGCAGACATTGTATGGGTGGTATGCAACTCATGAAACTTTGATCCAATAGTCCGTGTAAGGAAAGAAGTGTCAGGCAATTAGTAGAACTATTATATAGTTATTTGTTTATTTGAAGTCGCGGGCATCAGCTAGTTTATAACATTAATAAAGTAGGCTTTACCTTCTCACAACCATCTGGAGGTTCTCGAGCTAGGAATCGATTTATCTGTGGCGATGTGCCGAGTTTGGAGCCGTCGAGATCGGGTGATGAGCATACACTGCCACCTGGAAAGCCAAATTACAGATTAAAACATGATATCGGCAGACCAGTTATTATTCTATTGTGAAATAACAATATATTATGTCTTCTAACAAGCAAAAAAACTGGAACTATTACTAGTGGATACTGGATCTCACAAAAGTTAGTTTTATGTTTGAAAACCATTATAAACTTCCCATTAAGAGCACGTTTTGACGTTTGAAAAAAGTTGCTGAATTGACTTTTTTTCAAATACCAAATTTTGTTTTAAATTTTATTCATTTTCCATGGGTGTCATCCCTTAGTTCTCGTGGGAAGAACTTGAAAGGCGCCGAGCAAACCATGGTCGCCTAATTTATTCATCAGAAATATTGTGTAACAAATCATTATTCCATGTATTCCTATATCAACTCTACTTAATTGTACACAAGCTACGGAATATCAGAATTGCATGCTTGGAGTTTTCTGTTGGTGCATTGCTATTCATTGCAACAAGATGCAAGGGATCTAAGTGGACGAGCACACTGCGGTCTTTTGCTCACGTTTTTATGGAATGTTATGCATGCATGTTTAAAATACGAACTCATGGATTTTTGTTTTGTTTTCTACTTGTAGCTGTTATTCATGATATTGGTGTGACATGAATAAAAGTGCAACTTTTTATAAGTACAGATGAAATGAATGAGGGAAACCAAGTATTTTGTTTATTGTATTAGTAACCACTTAAGAGTTAATATCATAACGATTTTTAATACTCATTAACAAAATAAAGTCAGTTAATCTGTACTTGTTATAAAAAGTTTTCAGCATGAGTTATAAAATTGCAATGTTGGTTTTTTTAGTAATGAAGTTTTAAACCATTAAGTTCTATGCCCAAAACACAGGAACATGTCAAACCTCACGAGTACCCATAGTCTAAGCAACGGGGCGGTTTGTTGTATGGAGACCCGCAAATTAAATCCTCAGTTGTTGAAACTTGGCAGGGTTGTAGTATGGCATGAACCAAACTTATACAAAAATATACAAAAAAAAAACCACATGGAAGTTAGGTATTTATACCTAAGACTCAATATTTATGATTGTTTATTTTCTCGATTCCTTTTTAAAATAATTGTACCTAGGTAGTATATTTACACTCAAAACCGAAATATCAAACGAAATAATCATGCAGAACATCGATATTTAAACCGATTTTATTATCAAACCTAAACTGCGTTTACGCGATAATGTACCTTCCTGCTTTACAATTGGGTATAGCATAAAAAAATCTCAATTACTTTTTGATTTATTGTTGGATATTTATTATAATATAAGTTTAACTCATGATACTTTATCATACTGTAAAGTTTCGTCGCCTGAGGAATTATTGTTGTGGTCCACTAGCTTTATTAATGTGACTGTGAGTTTGTTTGTTATGCTTTCATGGCCCATCTTTTCAACCTTTTTTAATGAAATTTGATACAGACATAGGTTGTGTCCCAGGGAAAGACATACTTTTTACTAAAGAATTCCCATGGGAATAAAAACTACTTAAACCATGCGGACGAAGTAGCGAGCAATAGCTAGTGAATTCATACGCGAAAGTGTTAATTCTTAAAAGTCTCGGCAAAACTATGGTCCTGTGTAATTGGCTTAGAGCTTATCAGTAGATATTTTACTGCAGTGTGCCTAAATCTAAAGCGTAGGTGAATTAGAGACCTGTCGCTAGTAGCTCTGCTGAGCCCGCGCTGGAGAGAGATCCTCGGGATGGTGGATCTATGCCCACAATTTATTTTAATTATATTTATTTACTTGATATACTACTTCATAATATCTGACTAATTAAGTCAGATATAATTTCAAAAATCTTATTCATTTTAATGGAATTAAGTAGAAGTTAATTGGGTAATTAGATATATAATTATTATAATAAAATAATTAAACATTTACAATTATTGTGTTGTATTGAAAGTTGAAACTCATAACTAAATTAACATGTCATATTTTACATGATTACATATCTTTGTATTTGTAGTTTAGACATTCTATAATGTAAAATCTCTAAACTTAATTAAAATGACAGCATTAAAAATATTGCCAACCCTTTCATAAAACTCGCGGTGGAAAGGGACAGAACTAGATTTAAAGCTGTCATTTTAGTTTAGCTTAGATATTGTGATATACAGAATTGGCCACATTGTGGTAAATTCTGTTGTATACAATCTATTGGGTGGTTACTAGCCTCCAAATCCCAAATTGACCCTGCCGGGGATCGAAATCGGGACCTCCGCACGTTAAGATAGTTGTCATTAAGATAATACATTAGGTGTGAGATCTATAGAGCGAACCTTGACTTTGCTTAGACTTAAGACATGGTTAAAACGAGATAGATTATGTTACTCACATAAGTCCATCTCGTGTTAACTCTAAGTAAAGTCTGAGCCAAGTCAAAGTACGCTCTACAGATCTCAGCATAAGATTCAGTTTAGTTTAAAGATTGTGTACAACAGAATTAGCCAAAATAGTAGAATTTCAGTCGATCAGAAGTGATGGCACTTGGCACTGACACAGATAATACATTTAAATAGAAATCAGTCAAAGAGACAGAAAAAGTTCATATTATGCAAATTACTATGATAACCTGATAACTATGACCTCTATGGGATAACTATGACGCAGCCTTCTGATTTGATCCGATCTCCTTGCTTTATTTTAGTTAAGCATAAGGTTCAATAGGGTAGCCAATGGGAAAGATTTCCATTATTTTGTTGATTAAATCAAATATAATCAGTTTGTTTGTTCCAAACGCGCCCTGGTCTGAGAAGAGCCCACAACAAACTCAGCCGGGTTTTTTTAATTAATTTATTATCACAAAAAATGTATGTATAATGTAAACAATATACCTGACGAGTGAGCGGTGTGGCACAGGTCATGTGGAGTTTGTGTGTTGACTGAACGTCTCAGGAGCTCAGCGAGCGGCGCGCGGTGCCCTTCTGGCGTAACCTGGTGATACACATCAAATAATTATATGTAAGAGCTTATGCACACAGTGTCTTTTGACTTTTCTACGGGCACAGCCAAAACTCAACTCTCAGCTTTCTCTAACCTTATATTATAACAAGTAATAAAATTAAAAATTTTAAAAAACCCACGACGAACTGCACAGCTCCATTGAAACAACAATTTAGCGTTCCGGTACGATGCTGTGTAGAAACCGAAGGGGTATGGGTTTAATATAACTGCTATGCCCCTAACAGGTTAGCCCGCTACCATCTTAGACTGCATCATCACTTACCTTACAAGGGCTAGCTTGTAGTGGATTAAAAAAAAATATTAAAACTTAGCAAAAGTATATATAAAATAATATAAAACACAAAACTGCATATTTGCCGGCTCAGTAGTTTTTTTGACCAGCGTGGTGGACTATGGACAAACCATTCTCACTCCGAGATAAAACTGTGCTTAGTAATGAGTAGAGGTGTCAAATAGTGTTAAATTTTAATATTCTGATAAAAATTGTTAAAAAAAATGTGATCACTTA
Source organism: Erebia aethiops (assembly GCA_923060345.2). NCBI lineage: Eukaryota > Metazoa > Arthropoda > Insecta > Lepidoptera > Nymphalidae > Erebia > Erebia aethiops. The sequence continues at coordinate 7,135,776 of OV281083.1, read as the reverse complement.
AGGAGTTCCTATGACCACCTCCTGGCTCCATCATGAGACCCTGAGCAGCATCTAGGTACAAAGTGCTTGTCAAGAAAAATCAAAAGAGTCCAAACACGACGGGTTTACGATGAGAATTTAAGGAGTTCCTATGACCACTTACCAAATCACGATTGCAGCTCAGCTTGATTGTCTATGGTCCTAAAACCTGGAACCTTCTCACAAGCTAAACATATCTAATGCAAAAAACCTCATCTCAATCGGCCCAGTACTTTTTGAGAAAAATAGTAACATATTGAAAAATTTTAATCATAGACTACAGCTCAGCTTGGTTGTCTATGGTCCTAAAATATATCTAAGAACCTTCTCACAAGCTATACATATCTAATGCAAAAAACCGCATCTCAATCGGCCCAGTACTTTTAGAGAAAAAAGGTTACATATTGAAAAATTAAAATCATAGACTACAGCTCAGCTGGGTTGTCTATGGTCCTAAAATATATCTAAGAACCTTCTCACAAGCTATACATATCTAATGCAAAAAACCGCATATTAATCGGTCCAGTAGTTTTCCCAGAAAACGGTAACAAAAAGTGCACAAACAAACAAACAAACACACAACCTCTTAGAGCAAACACATATACCGTCTCCGGTTCGTCGAGGGTAATAAAAATTCTTTCCAAAAAAAACCGAAGCCACTGTAAAGTAAAAAATAGGGACTGCCGATAGAAGTGAAAATGAATATTTAAATATAATTTTTTTTTGTCATTAAAATAAATTATAATAATGAAAATATTTCGAATATAAACTAAGGCATTAAAGTTTAATTACGAATGTACTATATTTATATTTAAGACCTTTTGTCTTCGTAACAATTCGTCACAGTACACAGCACTTATTAATATAAACCTTATAACTCAGACATTAAAGTTTAGAATGTACTATATTATTATACTTAATTAAGACCGTTTGTCTTAAGAAGAACGGTGTCTTTCTCGCGTATTCTATATTTTTACCCTCTACCAAAAAGTGCTCAACGCGCCTAAAGAAGTTTTCACTTCAAAAATAATTTTAATTTCTACATACTATGTTTAAGTCGGGCGAGCCTGACGCGTTAACTTTGCCTATCTTTGTTATACTCGCCCAACTATTAAAATATTCGATTAAAATTAGAGATCACGCGCAATACTTCTTCTGTTTTTTTTTTTTTTTTTTTTCTTTATTTGTTTAGGGACTTTTATACTTATGTACATGTCAGCCCCATTTCTTCTGTTTTATTAGTATTATAAATTTATAAAAGATCCTCAAAATGTAGTCTAGTAGTGATAGTGAAGTTTGAAAGTATTATCGCTTATTGTCTTCGATTCTTAACTCATAATATGTTCCTCATGCTACAAACTACACCCTCATTAGTAATCAGTCACTTTCTTCCTTCAGTGAACAATGTCCTATTGTTTATGTTTAAGTTAAAGATAAATATGATTGTTTAGATTACCTTATCTCGTAGCCGGTCCACATGAGGTGTTTGTGTGCCACTGGCTGGGTATAGCACAAGTCTTTCTATCTCTTGGTTGAGACCTTCCACTGATGAGCGTGCTGCCCTCAGAGGGACGCCGCCAGTGCCAAAACGGGACCCTGCAAGAAATACACTTTGTCTATACCTTTTTGGTTTTTCATCATGGCTAAGCCTTGGGACAAAGTAATCACAATATAATAGCAAATAATTAGTAAATATAGCATTCATTCATACATCAGCATTAGTGATGTGCCTCATCGTCAAAAATGTATATCCGTGGACACGGATATTTGGTGTCAAGATCCGCAGATAAGGATACGGATCTTAACTTTCGTACTTAATCGGTGTTCGTGCGCGTGACCTTTTAAACGATAGTCGACGCCACTTGACGCTTTGCGCAACATGACAAGTTTCGACTTGCATTGGGCGGGTCTTTCTTTTGTTTTGTTTATAGTTTAGTGTGACACTGGACAGCATAGATAACGTTTGTTTTGGTACATGAGTTAAAAAAAACTTCGTCAGCGGGGATTGAGGTATTTTGGTTCCTGTGGGAACTATTAAATTTTCCGAATTTTGGGATTTCCGAATTTTGGGAAAATATGCAGGTTTGAGAAATACAAGAAGCAACTATCTGTATAAGCCTTGGATGTTAAGAATGTAAAGTCTCCAAGGCTTTTACAAGCCTACAAGTTAAGTATGCACATAGAGATTTGGCTGAAGGATGAGGTAATATTTGCTGCTTTCAAATCTATAATATGTCTTCATATTTAACTTTTCAATTCATTTATTCCACTAAAAGTGGTAAGTGATGATGATTCAGAAATGAATAATTCCCAAATTGTCTCTGCCCTTAAGGACCTCCCTCTTATAAGGCTACATTGCTCACTGTTATTTCTTAACAGCTAAGCAAGTAGTTTAACTTGTTGCAATTGTACTTACAGAAGCCAGGACTCATAGAATGTGAAGAATAATCTCCCGATGCGGATGGTTTATGTGGTCTTTGGAGGCGGCTTCTGAGGAAACGGTCTAGTTTGTCATCTTCTGAGCCTCTAGATGACCGCCCAGAAATTCCACCTCCATCATCAGTCTTAAAAATAAACAAAATTGATTAAAAGCAGCCATAATGAAAATAATACACTTAAAGCACAATAAGACTGCCTGAATGAAGACATTGCCATAAACAATAAGACCACCTTTGCATGCTCCTATTCTTTAACTATTTTTGTATTTTTTTTTATTTGTGTACTACCACTTCACTCAGGAAATCTCTATTACCGGTAAGCCCTTTCAACATCCACCTCATTTATTTTACTATGTAAATAAAATATTTTGATAGAGTTGCTGATTTCATTCAAATGACATTCATATTTTTGTTAGAATCAGGCAAAACATTATGTATTGCATTTTTGCTAAACACAATATGTATGTTTGTACAATATGTATTTCAAGATAATTATTAATAATAAAAAATCTTACTTGTGTGGACTTATCAACTTGTAACTGGCCTGCGTGAAGGTAGTAGTCCCTGGGCCATTGGCCTTTATGATAAAGAGTGTCTAGGGAGGCTGTGCGTCTGATAACACTGGAGCTGAAGCGCCCTTTTCCTGCTAGCATATAGAAATAACATGTGTTATTCTTAAATGTAGAATATTTTTGATTCATAAATATGAAATAAGTTATATAGAATATCATAAGTTTATATCTGAATTTTGTTTTTTCTGATATATTATATTATTAGATAAGGCCAGCAAATGTGTCAAACTGGATTTAGGCTTTTTACTTAAATTACCAGTCTTTATGGAATCAAGATAGCTGGGATACAACCTATCTCTGAACCAAATTTCATTAACATAGGATAAATAGATGGCCAGTAAAAAAGTTACAGACAGACACACTTTCATATTAATATGGAAGTATGGATAATTCATTAAATCTTGCTGTCTATTACATTAAATGGACTATTGTAAGATAAAAGCAGAATGAAAGTAAGAACATCAAGTATAAACAAAGACTGTAAACAATACCTTTGTAGTTGACAGCTCCAGGACTCCTCTGTCCAGAGAGCGCGTGATCGGGCGATATCCGGCGCCACACGTTCGTTGGTGAGAGCGTTGGACTATTCGCGGCGTTCTTCTTCAGTCCGCCGCCTTTCATAATTGACGACACCGGTAGAGTCGCCCTCATAGGGCCCTGCTTGCCCACAGGGCAATCCGACTGTTTTCGAACACGGCCCGACATTTTCAAACCCCACCCGTTACTATCACTTAAAAAAATATAACCCTTGCACCAACTATAACACAAGCTAATCCGCGATGTCCAATAAAATAACATAAACCGCCGACGCCGCACGGGTCCTTTGTAGAAGGAATTTGTTAGGCCATGAAAATGACTGCGCTACGGATTTATACTTAAGAAGACTATATTATACAGCACTGGCACCGGCGAATGTGTAAAACTACAAATAAACATAAATCGGTTGCACTTAGTCTTCATTGGTCTTCATCTTACAAGTAGTGAATTTAACAGAATTTAACAAACAAGTCACATTTTTTTCTGCGTTATAATGGATGAATGAATAAAACTGACAGATGACATAGGAGATCGCGCCATTCTTTTGCTGTTTGAAAATAAACTTTAGATGAATAAATCACTTTCTGTTGGAAAATCTAAAATTAAAAGCACGAAGAAAACTGTGCATTATTGATCAAAATTAAACAATTTATTTCTACTCTTCGGCATTGCAACTAACAGCAGACTAACAGCTGATTACTCCGCCATGACAGATTGTCTGTGGTTTAGATTTTACTTTTTAGTCAAAACCAGAGACAAGTAGTCAAAACCAGAGACAAATAGTTACAGGTTAGCATAGAGTAAATCAAAAGAACACAGATTACTAAAGATTATTGTACGGATTAGGTGAAAAATATTGTCTCTGGTTACAACATTTTTATTTTTAAAATAAACCATAAAGCTCTAGGTTCCAGTGTTTCAATCAGTTTTCTCAAAAGCTGTTCCAGGTTTTGAAAGAAAAAACAGCTTCCAGGTCCAACTCAGATAAGCTCAAGTATTGGTGTCTCTTGCCATAGCTGTGCAAGAATATCATAATACTTAGGACACAAAACATTGCGTGCGTTGTCTCCTGCGCAGCGTTTTTGTGATTTCAAAAACACTTAATTTTAATAAGTTATTATTGAAGTGAAAACTTCTTTAGGCGCGTTGAGCACTTTTTGGTAGAGGGTAAAATTGTGGAATACGCGAGACCGACACCGTTCTTCTTAAAACAAAAGGTCTTAAGTATAAAAAATTCCTGTCTTAAGGTTCATATCATAGACATAGAACTTTTTCGCTACGCTCAATTCTAAGTCTATGGTTCATATTAATATGCTGTGGAAAGGAGACCGACACCAGAGACAAGTAACATATTGACCGACACCTCGCCGCTCGCGCATACCTCGCGTCCTCGCGTTGTTGCAGAGACAAAAAAAAAGTAAAAACTGTGCTAAGGGCGCTAGTGCCATAGATAATACACTATATACTAGAGGCTAGTGCTTCCTACATATGTGCTTTTACTTTTGCAATTTATTGTCTGCGTGTCTCTCTTCTGATGTTTCAGAATAGTGTATTTCTAGCACAGAGTACATACTACATTGAATCTAGGGGTAATTTCTAGCATTTTATACTTCTCTATTCCGTAGCACAGGAAAAGTCTTTAACCTCTAGCATGTGTAGTCACGGATACGTGCGGGCCGCTTGTCTGTGTTGTCGCGGATCTGTGACACGATAGATGACAATAGCTGCGCCTCATTTAATTGGATTTTTAGTTTTATTGACATTTAAATAGAGTCTAAAGTCCAATGTAATATAATAGCCAGATAACTAACGAACCATAAACAATCGTCGTTCATTCAATTCAAAGTTTATAATAAATATATCTCAAAAATCTTCACAAGTGCGTCGGTCTATAGTTGCTAATTGACCGTTTTCGTGTGTATTTTTATTTCTTTTGAATTAGATTTAGTAACTAAATGATTTTCAGTGTAAAACTAAATTTGTTTTTGTTACTGGATCCAATATATATTACAGCTCAAGGAACAATAAATAAATATAAAATAATAAGTGAAACAATGTAGAAAAATCCTGTATTTCATATGTAGGGTGAAAGTCTATCAAATTTTGTAACCAATGTCTATAAAATACTTTCATAAGAAGATCTAGCATTATTTTTATTCGTTCAAAAACACTCTTTAGTTATCTGGCTAGCAATATAAATTACAATATACATGTGAGTAGAGCATTTATATGGTAAAATTCATAACCAAAAAAATGGTGCTTGATACGCGCGCAGATGACATGTTGCGCACACAGATGGAGGTAATGTTTTTTTTAATTGCTTCACATCCGAAAGGTTAACACGGGAACCCCTTACTTCTGACATGGTTGACTAATGAAGGAATGCAGCAGCAACTTTGTACGTGTGCAAAGGTCTTTTCTTCTTTTTCGATTTACGGTAGATAATTCCTAATTCCTAGACATAGATGATAGTGTTCAGGGGGTAGAGATACAATAATTAGTAAGTAGATTAAAATCATGGTAATAATGATGTACTTTTTATTAGGTAGATTTAAATCAAAATAAGTAACTAATAACAAAACAGTGCTGAAAAATTTCGGTAGAACACAAACAGCAAGTACTTCATGTCAATTAGCAAATAATAAATTTATACTATATAATATTTTAAATATTCTAAATTATTAAACACATTATTTCTTCAGAATTGCACTAAACAAATGTCTTTCGTTATTTAGATAAATATTATACATAGGTAGGTACTTAATGGGTACCTACAGGTTTGTCTAATTCTAGTTAGATACTGGCAGCACTGGGACCAGACAAAACTTATGGCGAATTGAAGGCAAACAGCAAATTTGACCCGAACTAAAAATTATAATTTTCCCGCCATTTTGCAGTCTCAGCTCTTACTAGACAGACTAACTTACACCAAAATATTCAAGTTAATTTGAAAGTGATTTGGAACTTGAAACGGAGAAATCTTAAATATTAATTATACGCACACTGCATAGTTATTAGCCTGCAATAAGGAGTGCGGCAATATTCATTTACATACTAGTGCGGGAATTTTATTCTGCCGCCATACAAAACAACAGCTGTTTCGATGCCACCATCTTTGTCATACCAACTATTATAAAGTACCAAGTATTTATTACGATAAATTAATATAAAACGAAGTTTCAGTGTGTCATGTTGATAATAAGAAAAGAGTTCTTATTAGCTACATGACACACTAAAATCTCGCTGACACATAAATACATACATTCCATACAAAAATACAACACGCCAGCCTTTTTTATTTGTGTGGAAAATGGCATATTTTTCATTTTTCACCATGTACTTATTTCACATTGAAAATTAAAGTAACAGCGTTATTTATGTTTGCGCCTTTAGTGAAATTTTCATCATGCTGCGCTTGTAGCAGTCCTTAAGTTGGTCAGTGTAACTAAGTAGAAGTTTTAGTAGTATTATTTTCGATCTTCGTTATAAATTTTATTATGTTTCTATCCGATGATTATTATTATTTTTAAAAATAAAATAAAGACAAATATCACAAAAACGCCACTTTTAGTAGCTGCATACAACAAAATACGATATATAAAAAGACAAGTAATGTCACCTACTTCGTGTCATTTACCTATTCCATCATTAGTTTGTTAGCGGTGTATATGTAAGTTTCTATCCCGCGAGATTATAAACTGTCGAAAGATTGAGAACCGTTCAATGTTCTGAGTATTAATTTATGAAATATTTATTGTTTTTACGTTTTCTTGTCTCTTTCTTGTACAGTTCGCGCGCGAGTTGAATGCAGAGTAAATGTCACCATACATTTACTCTGCATTCAACTCGCGAGCGAACTATAGGTTAGGTTAGGGTTTGACATGAATATTCAGGTCGTCCCGGCCTGCGTTCTATCGGGTTAATATACCTAATATATAACAATTTACCGAAAAATAACGCGTTAAATTGTAAGCAGTATGTTACGGTTTACAATCTATCGAGATAAAAAACGTTATATTAAAATCTAACGGTTTTTACAATCTTACGGTGACATATATGTATATGTATACAGTACGATTCGTCACTTCGATCAGTCTGAAACGACAAATCGTACCGTATATGGGGTCTTTTAGGACAACCAAATAACCTTTCTAGTTTTTTCGAAATAATGTAATAATAACTAACTAAAAGATGAAACCATATTTTCTCCAAAACTTTAATGGAACACCTAAATTCAATTACGTGCAATTATATTATATTATACAGTATTTAAATAACGGATAGAATATTTTTGGCAATTTTAGCATAATATTGTTTTGCAATGGATTAAAGTTGGAAGACTGAGGGTTTTGTCGAGGCGAATAAATACATTTCCAAAAAAACGTTATTTAATATTTCTATCCATTACGCAATCATTTAATTTGCGCGGCAAACTGTATGATATTTTTTTTTACTAACTGACCGAGTCATACGTTTTCAAGCTTTCATTCAATATGTTGCAAGCAAGTTCCCGCTTTACATACTAGATGGCGTTGCTAAAATTACGCCCCCATTCTTTGTTTGACAGGACCCGTCTATATAAACTGAGGTCGTTGTAATGTAGTTTTTTTTTTTTTTTTTTTTTTTTTATCCACTACAAGCTAGCCCTTGACTGCGATCTCACCTGATGGTAAGTGATGATGCAGTCTAAGATGGTAGCGGGCTAACCTGTTAGGGGTATGGCAGTTATATTAAACCCACACCCCTTCGGTTTCTACACGGCATCGTACCGGAACGCTAAATCGCTTAGCGGCACGTCTTTGCCGGTAGGGTGGTAACTAGCCACGGCCGAAGCCTCCCACCAGACCAGACCAGGGAAAATTCAGAAATTATAAATTCCCAAATTGACCCTGCCGGGGATCGAACCCAGGACCTCCGCACGTTAAGGCAACAGTGCTACACACTGCGCCACGGAGGTCGTCAAATCAGATATGAAACATTCTGGCAAATTCGGGCATCGGTCGGCACGCTTACCGGGATACGAAAAGGTCCAGGCCCCTAAAGAAAAAAAAAGAAAAAAAAATGTCATAGATTCACTCGACGATTCAAAACCACTTGTATTAAGTTTATTTGAATAAAAAAATATGAGTTTGAGTAGGCGTCAATCATACCCACCCAGGTTTTTACATACTAATTCTACGCCAACACACAATACCTATCCAACAATACAATACTTCCAACAAAATTCTACATCAATGCTTCCAACACACTAGGAATTTACAAATTATAGTTTCACACTGAAAAATAATCAAACACATAGTATACTTCGCGCGCGAGTTGAATGCAGAGCATAAGTATGGTGACACATACCATTCTCTGCATTCAACTCGCGCGCGTACTGTATTGTATTTATTGTAAGTATTCCGGAATAAGTACAATGCAATGCAAATAACACCACAATAGTTATTTAAATACACTTAAAATATCCACCACCGCATAATGTCTACGTGACACAAGTAGACAATAAATCACATTTAATTGCAATTAAAACAATCATAATAGTCTTTCTATCAACATGATGGAAGGTTTCAATCCGTGAAATCATTTTAGTCGTTCATTCTGTCAGCTAGAGTCGTGTGTAGAAAAAGCTGTTAGTCTGATCTTTAGATATTGGTAACACTGCTATACAAAAAAAAATTATATACGACCTCACTTATTTCTCGCCTTTACGCACCTTTCGTTAAACAGAGTAAGAACTCTTTTTTTATTTTATTGTGTGATAGGCTTGCGCTTGACGACAATCATGCTTAGTGCAAAGCAATGATGAGGTGAGTGAAACTGGGTTGAAACGCGCTTGCCTAGAAGATACCTACTCGATCTTGCCTTGAAGGTACTGTTATTTTGCTGAGATTAAGACCAGTCAAGTTACACAAATTATTTGGACGTCTGTAAATTAATAAGTTAAGTGCTACCAATTTTGACTAAATTCTTGAATTTGACTTTGAAAGTCAAAACTTAGTGTGTAATAGTTTACGGTATCGAATTGCTTTGCAACAGTTGACAGTAAGCAAATACAAACTTTTAATCTAGCCTTACTAGTTCAGGTAAAATGTACAATCAATAGACGTGTATACTAAGAAGTACTGGCTCTATTTGGATCCATTTTTTGCCTTTTATCTGCAATCCACGCATGTATACGATCCTTTAGTTCGGTGTTTGATTTGACTTGATCCATAGACAGCGGCGAGCGGTTAAACGGATCTGACTGATCGCTTAGAAGGTGCCTGAAAGATGTTAGTGTAAAAATTAATGCCTTATTATTTACTAAATAACCACGACTACTTGCGCGTGGATTGGTTTCTTAAGGTGCCAGCCGAGGGGGAATTGCCCATACAAACGTAATACCAAAATAATTTGTAATTCGAGAATATTTCCACCATATTATGCGATTATTAAGATTGAACTTGTATTTATCTAGGTCCCTGGATAATTATATCTTCAAAATACTTTCCCAAAATTGTTTTTTATTTTTTTTAACCGCTACAAGTTAGCCCTTGACTGCGATCTCACCTGATGATAAGTGATGATGCAGCCTAAGTTGGTAGCGGGCTAACCTGTTAGGGGCATGGCAGTTATATTAAACCCATACCCCTATTCGGTTTCTACACGGCATCGTACCGGAACGCTAAATCGCTTGGCGGCACGTCTTTGCCGGTAGGGTGGTAACTAGCCACGGCCGAAGCCTCCCACCAGGCAGACCAGGGAAAATTCAGAAATTATAAATTCCCAAAGTGACCCGGCCGGGGATCGAACCCGGGACCTCCGCACGTTAAGACAACATCGCTACATACTGCGCCACGGAGGCCGTCAAATTAAATGTAAGCACATTGCGTATTGCATGATTTTACGACATAAATGACATGTTTTCTCCTTATTTGTTTCATATTAAAGCCAACGATATCTCACGTACTAATTGATCAGGAACATAGCCTATATTGTCAAGTTACAGAATAACAACACGAAGTTAAAAACACAACAATTTTTCATTCATCATTTTTGGTATTCACGGAACAAGACTAAATGTATAACAAATTCTATACGCTCATATTGCTATCTCGCTTCCACGCGATCATGTGTCATCAAATATACCGGCAAATTTATATTTGCGGTTCGAATAGAAGTTGCAAGCGGCGCGAACCGGCCTCTTAAAAAAGTCTTATTTATTTATTAAAAAGGGAAGATATAAGAAAAAAAACAAAATTAACGGCCGATCTTGATACACTGTCTAGATGCCATTTTACTGTCTTAACTTGGGGCGACGACTATACTTTGGGCCTCCCCAGGGAAAATCATGAAGCCCTAACAAAAGATGGCAAGGATCTCCTCGTTACGCTGTCACTACTCAGCCAGTTAACTCATACCTGGCGATAGTAGTTTTGTTGCCGGTGCCATGATAGGGTCATGATAGGGTCGAGGAATTCCCCAGGCGCGTTGGCGAGGATCTCCTCGTCACGCTGTCGTTGCTCAGCAGTTAACACATACCTGGCGATAGTAGTTCTGTCGACGGTGGTCCTGGAGCTGGGCAGTGTGACGGGGTCCAGCATGAGGGTGCTCATGATAGGGTCGAGGAACTCCTCAGGCGCGTTAGCGAGGATCTCCTCGTCACGCTGTCGCTGCTCAGCCAGCGTGCTGACTCGCGCCGCCACTTCTTGCAGGGAAGTTATGAGGCCACCGCCTCCGATGCGTACTGTTGAGGATTTCAAATGTGATTTTTTAAAATTTTAATACAGTCGTACATAACAGCCTTGTTAATAAAACTCCACTCTTGCTCCTGTTAGTGTTTTAAATATCTATGTTACATATTGCTTTATATCACGCTATGAAGATAATTGTGTATGTGTACAGTCTACGACGTGTAAACTGAGCCATGCATTTGCTAGAGTGTGCAGAAACCCGCACGTCACGGTACATATACACGAGAGGCGACGGGTGCGGGCGAGGTATAGGCGCGGCGCAGGCGCGTCGTCGCTTTTATCATATTTCATACAAAATGTATGTAAGCAACGGGACGCCAGGTATACAGAGACGGCGCGGCGCAGCGCGGATACAGTTTGGACGCCGCTTCCATAATTCCAAGGCCACACCGGCACCTCACCTCCACCGCGCCGCCGCTGCGCCCCTCATATATTATATTCCGCGCCTTAAATCCGTTTTGTACGCTTTTACGATAGCACCCCCACAAATGCAAAGCTCAGCTCAGGCCTCACGTAGTGTAATCTATAATGATTACGTAATTACCTAGCACGGCCTCAGCGAGCGTGAAAAGTTGCGGCGAATAGGAGCGTCCATCATCCGAAACGGCGGCACAGAACCGCTGGCTGTTGCCCAGCTCCACGTACATGCGGCAAATATCCAGTACTGTTTTCGCCGGATCGAACTCGTACTCTTTCAAATCTTTTACCTATAAAATTGATAGTTTGTTAGTCGCCGGGTGGACTTCTAAGTCCGTAACCTTTTAATGGTTTATTTAGCAATACTGGGATATAATTGTAAAAAAAATGCAATTTTTTTATTTTTTTAATCCACTACAAGCTAGCCCTTGACTGCGATCTCATCTGATGGTAAGTGATGATGTAGTCTAAGATGGTAGCGGGCTAACCTGTTAGCAGCATGGCAGTTATAATTTACCCATACCGGCCAAATCGGTTTCTACACGGCATCGTTCCAGAACGCTAAGTCGCTTGGCAGCACGTCACGGTAGGGTGTAACTGGCCACGGCCGAAGCCTTCCACCAGGCCAGACCAGGGATAATTCAGAAATTATAAATTCCCAAATTGAACCTGCCGGGGATCGAAACCGGGACCTCCGCACGTTAAGCCAGCAGCGCTTAACAATGCGCCAGCGAGGTCGTCGAGGATGATAAATGATTTATTTATTTCATGTAGGACAACTTGTGTCACTTATGATACGTTAAGACTCTACCACCGACTCGGAAAGCTATTTCTACTGAGAAGAGCCGTCAAGAAACTCAGCAGTTGCTCTTTTGTTAAAAAACAAAAAGGTTACAATAAGTAAACAATACAACACATACATTACGTTACAAGTATTACACTGACTTGTGAGTCACTGGATGCGAGGCCGGTTGCCATGCAACTTTATCATTCAGATGCTGTGGTGAAATACAGAAACGCTCTAACATGGAAAAAGAGTTCAACTCACCTTGAAATTTTTTTTGTTAGGTCCCACCAGGTGCAACAGAAAGTAGTTGAGCATGGAAGCGATCCGGTCTACCAGAGTGGGGTGGCAGAAGAAATAAGGAGCATGGGACGTGAGACGAACGAGCGTACGTATCGTGTCACGGCCGAGGATATTGTCGAAGCGGGCTAGCATGCCAATATGTGACAGGTTAGCTAGGTTTTGTTCGCGTTCATTTGGAGGTAAACTGGCCCAGGCACCTGATTCCCTGTAATTTTTAACAGTGATAAGTGAGCTGTGGTTTTGATGGAGCTATGAAAGTGCGGTGACAGTTTATTAAACTAATACCCTTTCTTATTTGATTATGCTAATTTTTAATTTCATCGTCAGGGTCTGCTAACGTTAGTTGAAATTACGTACGTACGAAGCTATTTGCTTACTCGTTTCTAATTCGAACCGCTAGAACACCCTTCCGGTTTCCTTTTTTCCCTCCGCTTATAATATTAGTATCTTCAAATCACGAGTGTTTTAATTTCATCGTCAGGGTCTGCTAAGTGGTAACGTTAGTTAAAATTACGTACGTACGAAGCTATTTGCTTACTCGTTTCTAATTCGAACCGCTAGAACACCCTTCCGGTTTCCTTTTTTCCCTCTGCTTATAATATTAGTATCTTCAAATCACGAGTGTTTTAATTTCATCGTCAAGGTCTGCTAAGTGGTAACGTTAGTTAAAATTACGTACGTACGAAGCTATTTGCTTACTCGTTTCTAATTGGAACCGCTAGAACATGGAACGCCCTTCCGTTTTTCCCTCCGCTTATAATATCGGTATCTTCAAATCAAGAGTGAATAGGCATCTTTTAGGCAAACGCACTCCATCTTAGACTGCCATCATACTAATATTATAAATGCGAAAGTGTGTTTGTTTGTTGGTTTGTCCTTCAATCACGCTGCAACAGAGCAACGGCTCGATGTGATTTTTTTGTATGAGGATAAATTAAGGACCTGGAGAGTGACATAGGCTACTTTTTGTCCCGGAAAGTTAAGGAGTTCCCGTGGGAATTAAATAAATAAATCCACGCGGACGAAGTCGCGGACAAAAGTTAGCTGTTGTATTCTAATTACAATAAATAATAGGTACATACTGCGCCGTTTGCATTGTCCGTATCTGAGCCATGTTTCCTAGCGCTTCGTCCAAGAGAAAAATGGCGTCATTCATCAACAAATTCACGAAGCGTAGAAATAATGGCGGGTGAACTGCTTCCATGTTAGCTTCGGCTTCTTTTGCCAAGCGCCTAAAATCATAGCCAAGTCATCAAGAAGGTACTTTTCGACTAAAGTGACGATGAGCGGAGCTGTAGAAGAACTTTAGAAGTGTGTAAAGAGAGGAGGCGATAAATGTTTTCTACCAATAATCCATACTATAATATTATAAATGCAAAAGTGTGTCTGTCTTTCTGCTACGCTTTCACGGCCCAACTACTCAACCAATTTTAATGAAATTTGGTACAGGGATAGTTTTCATCCCGGGGAAGGACATAGGCTTTTATCCCGGAAAATTAAGGAGTTAACGCGGGAATTAAAAAACATCAATCCACGCGGACGAAGTCGCGGTCACCATCTAGTTTTATAATTATAATAACTGACCACGCATTCCCACCACTTCGTCTTAGTGACAATGAAGGATCCGTTGAAGGGGAATCTTAACATAATATAAAAGGAAAAGGTGACTGGACAGCTTTTATGACGTAGGCAACCGCTAAGAAAGGATTTTTGAAAATTAATCCCCTAAAGGGGTAAAATAAGGGTTTGAAATTTGCATGAAAATTGAACTTAACGTAAGCTGTGGGCAAAAGCTAGTAGGATTATATAGAAGTGACAAGTATAATATTATGCAACACCTATTTAGACGAGACATTGTTTTATGAACCATGTCAAAAAATTGCATAGGCATTTGAGGGAGGAACTAGGTCTAATAAAGACAAAAAAATGTCTTCTTTAAAACGATACATAAACAATTTTGTAGGTAATATTGTACGGGAGCAGGTGTTGCACAACACCCGCTCGGAAGGATGATCATCCTTTGTTACGGTTAAGCCATATCACCCGCTCCCGTACAATATCATCATCAAATATTTTTATTAAGAAATGACAGTAAAAATAATCAAAGGAAAAAATAAAGCCGATTAACAATCTGAAATAAGAAACTTACGTAAAAGCGTCCCTGTGCTCCTCAGAGCCCCAAAGGAAATCCATAACGAGGTACATTGGACGGCGATAGTTAAACTTTTGTTCGAACTGTACACTCTGTCCCGTCATTTCTATCCCTACAAACACATCCAGCAAGCAGGATGCGAGCTGCAAAATAACATACACAAATAACATACACCACGTTTAGACCGTTTGATCGTTCTTACATAGAAACTAAGAAAGATTGGCCATATAGAAACAAAGTCAATTCATGACTAAGAAACAAGCATATATCAAAATGTCGGACTACATATTATTTTATTGTTTTAATATCATACATCAGTGGTAACTCTGATTTTCCAGGATAAAAGGTAACCTTCTATACTTCCCCTTGATGCAACTTGCCTGTGTACCCCATTTCGTCACAATCAGTTGAACGGATTGGCCTTAAAATGTAAGACACTTTCGCATTCACATATAATATTAAAGGAACTTTTACAAGTGTTTTTGAATCGTCGGGTGAACCTACCACTGGTTCGGAATGACATTACTACCGAGAAAAACCAGCAAGAAACTAGGTGGTTGCTTTTTTGAAAACCTTAATTTACAATTTCTTCAATGTGTAAAATAATACATAAGTAATTGCTGTCCTTAGCATTGCTGGAGCGAGTCAAATCCATGCTTTTTTATTAAGTTCAAGTTCAATTTATTTAAAACATGTAGGACATACAGGTGTCTCTTATGCTAGGTCATGTTTTGACTCTCGTACATCACCGGTTCGGAAAACAGATGACGTAATCGTGACGTAAACGTGACATAAACATATCAGTGACGTAATCTTCAACAGTATAATAAGCTTTTTTCAGAAGTAATACTTCGAATGGATTTTTTAAACTTGTGTTAAGGCTAGTTTAAAATAGGTTGTGGATCGGGAGTAAAATGACTTACTTGTAGTCTGTGTGGGTGGTTCTTGAAAAGTTGTTCCCTGTAGAAAGACGCTATGTTGCTCAGAGGTTGTTGGTCGTCCGGGTGGTTGGGCAGCATCGCTTCAAGACATTCTGCAAGACGCGCCCTAAGATAATATGCAGAAATGCCTTGATTAATAATTTTATTAAATTTTTTTTATTTTTTTCTTTGCAATGTGCCTTATCATGCGATCAGTCGACTATGAGCAGATTGGTTGAAATTATTAAATTCTTATTATATTGCCCTCCCTGGTGCAGTGTTGAGCGCTGTTGCCTTAACCGGGGAGTTTTGATTCCTGGTAGGGTCAATTTAGGAATTCATAATTTCTGAATTTTCTTTGGTCTGGTCTGGTGGGAGGCTTCGGCCATGGCTAGTTACCACCCTATCGGCATAGACGTACCGCCAAGCGATTCGGTACGATGCCGACGAGAAACCGACTAGGGGTATGGGTTTAATATAAGTGCCATACCCCTAACAGGTTAGCCCGCTACCATCTTAGACTGCGTCATCACTTATTATCAAATGAGATCGTAGTCAAGAGCGAACTTGTAGTGGAATAAAATAAAATAAATATTTTTAATCTCATAGAATACCACTAGCCTGAATAAAATATCATCCGGTTCAAAACAATGATAATTTTAAATTATTTAAGAATTCATGTAGATAATAACTGTGTACACTATTATATTCTGTAGTACGAATTCTAGAATGCATCTGCAGTGCTATGGATTTAAAGAATAATCACCTCAAATGCGGGTTGTAAGTCCTTGTGGAGTCGCCCATGAACGTGAGCACCAGAGTGAGCGCCGGTTGCAACAGGCCGGCGATGTCCGCCTCCTCAGTAATGGCGCCCACGGTGCGCCGCGCCATGGTTATTAACACTACTATATTCTCTAGCACGAATTCTGGAATGCATCTGCATGGACAATACATTTAAGTTTATTTTGTCATGTATGCAAATTAGATTGTCGATACGAACTTACTTGTTAACTTATAATTTTTTTTAGGTTCCCGCGAGAACTCTTTAATTTCCCGGGATAAAAGTAGCCTATGTGTTATTCCAGACTATAATCTATCTGTGTGCCAAATTACATCCAGATCCGTTCAGTCGTTTTGGCGTGATTGAGTTACCATCCATCCATCCATTCAAACTTTCGCATTTATAATATTAAGTAAAGATGCCAAGGATTCTGTGTGCCAAATTACATCCAGATCCGCTCAGTCGTTTTGGCGTGATTGACTTACCATCCATCCAACCATTCAAACTTTCGCATTTATAATATTAAGTAAAGATGCCAAGGATTCTGTGTGCCAAATTACATCCAGATCCGTTCAGTCGTTTTGGCGTGATTGACTTACCATCCATCCAACCATTCAAACTTTCGCATTTATAATATTAAGTAAAGATGCCAAGGATTCTGTGTGCCAAATTACATCCAGATCCGTTCAGTCGTTTTGGCGTGATTGACTTACCATCCATCCAATCATTCAAACTTTCGCATTTATAATATTAAGTAAAGATGCCAAGGATATATTTAAGCGAAATTAGGCGGATATCTGATATGAATTTTTCAATAAATTATGATTGAAAGTACTACTTAATAAAAATTAAAAAAAAAGTTTTTTTAAAATATTGAACCAGCTCCGTCACAAAAAAACTCTCGCAGCTCTCTCGTTTCAAATTGTCTTAAAGTTTTATTTATAAGTGTTTCCCTATCTTAAAGTTCACATAACATACCTTAAAGTATCAGGTGGTGCAGTAGTAAGAGGCATCTGCACAGGCACCATGGTAACGGGGGCGTAGCTTGTTTGTGGAGTTTCAGGGTTGGCTCGTACCGCCACTTGTACCAGCCAGGTGCAAGTGGTGGCTTGAAGGCGGTGCAGGTTTGTCAACATTTCATTTTCCAGAAGCGCACAGCGGAGGCTCACAAACCTGAGAATAGGGATGATGTCTATATCAAAAATAAATTATTTCTAACTGATTATTAAATAGAGGGTCTTCCAAAAGACCTAAAATTCACATCCTCGGTTAGTTTTAAGTTTGATTTTAAAATATAGATCAAGAAAAAAAAATGTGTCGAAATTTGAGGACGTCACAACTGTGAATTTTGAAGACGTCAGTTTTTGTTTTTATTTTAGCGCATTTGCTAAATGCGCTTCAGACCGGAACTCCAAAGCTGAAGGATTAGTGTAAGGCATTGATGTAGAATTTTTTTAGTATGGTGTAAGGCACATAGTTAACTTGGTCATGAGGAAGTGCGCGCGCTGTCGTAACGGCTCGACCATGTGGTGCGCGGCCGCCACGTCGGCCATCGCTCGCTGCGCACGCCCCAGCTCCTGACCGCACCTCCATAACTGAAGGATTAGTGTAAGGCGCATAGTTACTTGGTCATGAGGAAGTGCGCGCGCTGTCGCAACGGCTCGACCATGTGGTGCGCGGCCGCCACGTCGGCCATCGCTCGCTGCGCACGCCCCAGCTCCTGACCGCACCTCCATAACTGAAGGATTAGTGTAAGGCGCATAGTTACTTGGTCATGAGGAAGTGCGCGCGCTGTCGCAACGGCTCGACCATGTGGTGCGCGGCCGCCACGTCGGCCATCGCTCGCTGCGCACGCCCCAGCTCCTGACCGCACCTCCATAACTGAAGGATTAGTGTAAGGCGCATAGTTACTTGGTCATGAGGAAGTGCGCGCGCTGTCGCAACGGCTCGAGCATGTGGTGCGCGGCCGCCACGTCGGCCATCGCTCGCTGCGCACGCCCCAGCTCCTGACCGCACCTCCATAACTGAAGGATTAGTGTAAGGCGCATAGTTACTTGGTCATGAGGAAGTGCGCGCGCTGTCGCAACGGCTCGAGCATGTGGTGCGCGGCCGCCACGTCGGCCCTCGCTCGCTGCGCACGCCCCAGCTCCTGACCGCACCTCCATAACTGAAGGATTAGTGTAAGGCGCATAGTTACTTGGTCATGAGGAAGTGCGCGCGCTGTCGCAACGGCTCGAGCATGTGGTGCGCGGCCGCCACGTCGGCCATCGCTCGCTGCGCACGCCCCAGCTCCTGACCGCACCTCCATAACTGAAGGATTAGTGTAAGGCGCATAGTTACTTGGTCATGAGGAAGTGCGCGCGCTGTCGCAACGGCTCGAGCATGTGGTGCGCGGCCGCCACGTCGGCCCTCGCTCGCTGCGCACGCCCCAGCTCCTGACCGCACCTCCATAACTGAAGGATTAGTGTAAGGCGCATAGTTACTTGGTCATGAGGAAGTGCGCGCGCTGTCGCAACGGCTCGAGCATGTGGTGCGCGGCCGCCACGTCGGCCATCGCTCGCTGCGCACGCCCCAGCTCCTGACCGCACCTCCATAACTGAAGGATTAGTGTAAGGCGCATAGTTACTTGGTCATGAGGAAGTGCGCGCGCTGTCGCAACGGCTCGAGCATGTGGTGCGCGGCCGCCACGTCGGCCATCGCTCGCTGCGCACGCCCCAGCTCCTGACCGCACCTCCATAACTGAAGGATTAGTGTAAGGCGCATAGATACTTGGTCATGAGGAAGTGCGCGCGCTGTCGCAACGGCTCGAGCATGTGGTGCGCGGCCGCCACGTCGGCCATCGCTCGCTGCGCACGCCCCAGCTCCTGACCGCACCTCCATAACTGAAGGATTAGTGTAAGGCGCATAGTTACTTGGTCATGAGGAAGTGCGCGCGCTGTCGCAACGGCTCGAGCATGTGGTGCGCGGCCGCCACGTCGGCCCTCGCTCGCTGCGCACGCCCCAGCTCCTGACCGCACCTCCATAACTGAAGGATTAGTGTAAGGCGCATAGTTACTTGGTCATGAGGAAGTGCGCGCGCTGTCGCAACGGCTCGAGCATGTGGTGCGCGGCCGCCACGTCGGCCATCGCTCGCTGCGCACGCCCCAGCTCCTGACCGCACCTCCATAACTGAAGGATTAGTGTAAGGCGCATAGTTACTTGGTCATGAGGAAGTGCGCGCGCTGTCGCAACGGCTCGAGCATGTGGTGCGCGGCCGCCACGTCGGCCATCGCTCGCTGCGCACGCCCCAGCTCCTGACCGCACCTCCATAACTGAAGGATTAGTGTAAGGCGCATAGTTACTTGGTCATGAGGAAGTGCGCGCGCTGTCGCAACGGCTCGAGCATGTGGTGCGCGGCCGCCACGTCGGCCATCGCTCGCTGCGCACGCCCCAGCTCCTGACCGCACCTCCATAACTGAAGGATTAGTGTAAGGCGCATAGTTACTTGGTCATGAGGAAGTGCGCGCGCTGTCGCAACGGTTCGAGCATGTGGTGCGCGGCCGCCACGTCGGCCATCGCTCGCTGCGCACGCCCCAGCTCCTGACCGCACCTCCATAACTGAAGGATTAGTGTAAGGCGCATAGTTACTTGGTCATGAGGAAGTGCGCGCGCTGTCGCAACGGCTCGAGCATGTGGTGCGCGGCCGCCACGTCGGCCCTCGCTCGCTGCGCACGCCCCAGCTCCTGACCGCACCTCCATAACTGAAGGATTAGTGTAAGGCGCATAGTTACTTGGTCATGAGGAAGTGCGCGCGCTGTCGCAACGGCTCGAGCATGTGGTGCGCGGCCGCCACGTCGGCCCTCGCTCGCTGCGCACGCCCCAGCTCCTGACCGCACCTCCATAACTGAAGGATTAGTGTAAGGCGCATAGTTACTTGGTCATGAGGAAGTGCGCGCGCTGTCGCAACGGCTCGAGCATGTGGTGCGCGGCCGCCACGTCGGCCATCGCTCGCTGCGCACGCCCCAGCTCCTGACCGCACCTCCATAACTGAAGGATTAGTGTAAGGCGCATAGTTACTTGGTCATGAGGAAGTGCGCGCGCTGTCGCAACGGCTCGAGCATGTGGTGCGCGGCCGCCACGTCGGCCATCGCTCGCTGCGCACGCCCCAGCTCCTGACCGCACCTCCATAACTTTTCAGCACACACACGCACACCTAAATACCAAATATATAGATATACTAGCTAATGTCCGCGACTTCGTCCGCGTGGAACAATTTTTGGTTCCCGTGGGAACTCCTTAATTTTCCGGGATAAAAAGTAGCCTATGCCAAATTTTATCCAGATTCGTTAAGTCGTTCCCGCGTGATTGAGTAGCAAACATCCATTTGAGGTTTTTTTGGTTCCCGCGGGAACTCTTTAATTTTCCGGGATAAAAAGTAGCCTGTTATTTCAGACTATAATCAGATAGACTGTGCCAAATTTCATTCAGATCCGTTCAGCCGTTCTGGCGTGAAAGAGTAACAAACATCCATACATACAAACTTTCGCGTTTATAATATTAGTAAGGATTACAGCCACAGATTAAAGATTTAGTATCTACAATAATTACAGCCGTCCTGTTTAACAGAAGTGTAATATAGATTGAAAAATATGGGGATAAGTGTGCAGCAAACAAAAGCAATGCAGTACCATTTTGGTAGCCGAGAACACCAATTCTGCTTAGCTAGAAAACTGATGAACAAATTAAGAGAATACTTTAGCAAGAAAAAAAAGGAACTTAAGAGCGTTCATTCCTTGAGCCGCTTCGCAAGTTTAGGTATTTAGCTCTGGTAAAACCTTTGTCTCGGATAGTCCTTTGTTCAAACGAGCGAACAGAAGGCGTCGGGTGCAATGTAGTTTGACAAACCGTTTCGATCCTAATCCCATTTTCAAACAGGCTATTATTTTTTCAATATTAAAAAAATATGTTTTTAATTCACTTTACATACGTTTACACTTTATATAAACTTTTTTTAATATAAAGTGCATTCATATAAAGAGTAGGTTGCATGATTGTTAGTATAGATATTTTTAAGTAGGTACATCCATACTAATATTATAAATGCGAAAGTTTGTCTGTCTGTCTGTCTGCTACGCTTACAGGTACGAGGTACATTGTATCTCGGGGAAGGATATAGGCTACTTTATATCCCGAAAAATTAAGGTATTCCCACAGGAGTTTAAAACAAAAACGCGGACGAATTAGAATTTCTCTATTTTATTGCACTCATATAAGACAAGATATAAAGAAAAATGCAGAATAATTCGTATTTATTTACAAAATCACATTTAAACTATGTTTTCCTATAACATAAATTGTCTTTGTTTACTTGTTTTCTGTTAGTTAAAAGATACATTTTGTACAAAAAGAAATAAAAATATTAGCATTATTTTGATTTTTACGTAATGTTATTTACAATATAAAATTATTAGAATTTGTATGGTTCATTTATATACATGTCACTACGTTTCGTCTTAGTTTTCACATTGCAAATTCGATTGATCGTAACCATTCGAAAATATTAGCGTTAATGTAAAATGAATCTTAACAGTAAAGATTTAGAGCTCAATTTCGTGTATGTATTCACAGCCAGCGCTCCAAATGGAAACGTTTGAAATTAAAATCGGTTGGAATTTGTGACTTTAAATCAAGTGCCTTTGGGTCCATATTACTTTGACCCCAATGTGATTGAACGCTCGATTACGATACCCGTAAATGTTGATGCCGTCACCAAAAATCTTCTGAGTTCAAGCCATAGAGCGCTTTCAGCTTTTGAAGCACTTTTTAATTTCCTTGCCTTCGCTAGTTGTTCACTACGTAAATATTTTTTTCTTTTTAGTTTGAAAATTGGAGTTTTAGAACCCATATCTGAAAAAAATAACTTATTTACTTTCATGAATCCTAAAGAAAGAAAGAAAACAGTGCAATAAAACTAATAGGCACGTGCAGATGCATGTGTTTTACCAACGTAGGTTTTTGTTTATCATGATAACAATAGCGATCACGGGTCAATAGTGGTACAATAATAAAAGAAAGATCCGGTTCGGCAAATATAAAACACAATCATCAAGTGCCGCTCTGTAAACGATAACCACTTGTAAAAGGTAATAAAACTATATAATCCTGCAGGTGTTGCGCTAGTATACTCAGTTTACCAAAATAACAATAGAAGTTTACTGCGCCTGCGGTAGTAAAAAAATACAGCTTTGCTGCCAATTTTTCAAATAACTTTATACTGTACTAACGAGTGTATTGTTATTTGTTAGAAATAAATAATTTTGACAGTAAAATACAAACGCGATCCCAAAAATGCACATAAAAATAACACAAAAAACCTAATTAAATTTTTTCGTGATTGACTGATTGACCGACAACGTACAGCCAAAATCGATAAACCTAAATATTTGATTCATTGAGTAGTCTAGGTGTGAACTGTGAACTGAGGAAGTAGGAAAAGGCTGATAAGTGTACAGTACATTAGACTGTCCGAAAGCACATTGCATATGTTTACTAATGTACAAGTATGTGGCTGCATCCCTGGACTGAATTTCAAGGCATCTGTGGATAAGCCATGCTGGTAATTAATTGACAGGCCGACAACAATACACTTTCGCATTTATAATTAGTAAGAATTAAAAATTTATAGTAACTTACCTATTTAATATATTATATAACACGATACCCAATAGTGAGCAGTATCAGTCAGTAATTCAAGCTGGAGGTCATCGATCCAAAGGTAAACAATATCCAAATCACAATGCAAATCAAACCAATAAAATCCCAAGTCAATTTCACAATCGAACACAAGATACCGCGCGTATGCCATAAAAGACAATGAACGAGTGACTGAAATTTCAAAACGACAAGGGGATTAGTAGAGATAAGGGGTGGCCTGTCTACGTAGAGATTGCTGGTCAGCCTATAATAATAGTAAATTTAACCACAAGCCCTATAAATGCAATTTTATAACTAATAACTAATAATTGTTTATAACTAATTCTAGTTAATTTTCTGAATAATGTGTAAAGGTTTTTTATAACAGTCTGATAAACATGACCTTGTCTGAATTCTTATTTAAATATTTACCATCAATATAATTTGCCTTTAGTATAACTATAAAGTAAAAAATACAAACCCTAAACTCTTTAAAACAAAATAGTTTCACCTATCAATAAGAAAAAGTAGCGAGTATAAAATGCCTACTATTGAGAAGTGACAATCGCACTACAATCTCAGGTATATTCTACGTATTTTATTTTGAGTTGCGGAGACAAAAAGCGTTACGTCCACCCTCGGAGAAGCCTCGGCTACGACTAGTTTTCCTAGTGCTTGATCGCGCAGTTTTGTTGTGTGTTTGAAACTTATTTTTAGAAGTAAACTATTGTTAAAAATATTATTTTTTTGCTTTATATAATTGAAAATATGTCCTACTATTAGGAGTTGTGAATTTTCTTTGCAAATTAAGCTAAATAACCTCCTAAAATGACGGTTTTATGGGTCCTTAATTTTGTCAAAGTAAATTTTCTTTGTTTCGAGTTTTATAATACAAAGAATAGCAAATTAATAATTTTTCTCTTCAACTATTGTAGTTCAGGACCTTATACTCAATAAAAGTATCTCTTTTTTTGACCACAATGAGTAAATTATGATGTTCGCTAACGTCAAAGTTTACACAAAATCCAAGATTCAATAACAGCCTCTTGGTATTTTCGCGATAAGGAACAATCTATTAATTAATTTCAAAATGTTGTCAGTCATTGTGGTAGATAAGCGATTTGCCTACAATTTGGTATAAATAAATTTTGAGTTTTAATGCTATGAATAATAAAATATCAGGGGACAAAAGAGCTAAATATTGATCCGAACCGTTACAGCTCGAATGAAGAGTCTTAAGCATTGGTCAAAACTGTCTGAGAACCAAACTTCTTTCAGTAACTGATACTTACCGAGGTCAATACATTTCTGAGTCATAAAAAAGCATTCGGTAACAAAGTTGTATGTATCAGCAGTTGGCCTCTTCACAGTCTGTCCGTCTTCCGATTCACGCGCGGGCAGCAAACACGTTTCACTGTGTAAAAAATCCAGATGCACAGATTTGGCTGCACACTCCTCGGGCTGAAAAAAAAAATTTGGCTTAATTTTTTTTCGAATTTGAATATTGTTATGCATCTGTTTCAATAATATTCGAAAGGCAGATTATTTTGATGAGATATTTCCCTGGACATGACTGCAGTATAATGTTTTAAGCCTATGTAAAACAGAAATGCTGATGTAACCAACAACAGTTACTTTTAACCATAAGAATATCTGAAATCCATGAGCACCTTAAAATAAACACACTTACACAGTGAACGAAGAAATCAGCTACAGAACTACAAAACAAGACTTGGCAACGATTCGTCGATTAAAGAGAAGGCAAATACTTGACAATGTATAGCTGACACTCATGGAGTGCTTCCCGCTGGGGAAGTCTTCCCTGCACGCCAATTTCTCCTTAAACTAATCTGCTCATAGTACATCTACTGATCAAGCCCATATAAAAAAAAAAAAACTTATAACCATAAAGTTACGTTATTTTTTACTTTTATCTTATTATTTATTTTATAATATATATATTTATCAATAGTTATTTTCATTAATTTTTTGTAGTCTTGTATTAGTAATCTTAATTATTTATTAATAATTCCCCAATGTAAACTTGTGTCAATTATGTACGACTTTTCCTATGTGCATGATGTAACTACTTATAAATTGAATTGCTTGTTACCTATTGCCTAAGCCATTCAACACTTTGTATACATACTACTTGTAATTCTGTTGGTAGTTCAAATAAATTAAAATAAAGATAAAGAAGAAATCATGTAAGATCCAGTTTTGTAAAGTGAAGTGATTGTTAAAGTCTCACCAATACTGCACCATATGTAGGATCAATTTTAAGTGACTTCGGATCGTCAGCTGTAGCACAAAATGGTTGACACAATTGCAACAGAACTGCTCCAAGATTTATCATGAATCCATCGGAAACGCAGGATAAAGTTGCTGCACTCATTTCTCCGGCCTGGAAAGTAAATAAATATTTTTAAAGAAAAGAAGAAAAAGCTGATTATTAAAAGATAACACTACATATCTCAAAACCAGTGGAAAAAAATAATAGAGGGAGACCAAAGAAAATATGGATGGATTGTGTGAAAAATGTTGATGGATAGTTCGTAGACAGAAGACTTATTGTGCCGACCGTAAATAGCCTGCAGTGCGATTGCATAACTTCTGCATCAATCATTGTTACAGTATCAATTGTTGTGATTGGCTGAATATATGGCATTCTTGCTGCATTAATGGATTTTATCCAATAGTGGAAAAGTGTTAACCAATCAGAGGTGATGGCGATCGTTACAATGTAGCTGTCATTTTTAGCCGGTCGCCCTGCTGGTATAAGGGCAGGAAGAAAAGAAAATTGCACTAGTCAAGAGAGAAAAACATCAGCACAAAATAGCAGTGCTTGCATTCGTAAAAATTCCGTATTACATTTTCATATACATATATATTTACCATATTCATTTATTTCAATTTTACCTGAACATTCCAAAGTTTTCCTCTAGCAACATTAGTTTTTAAACACTTTCCAATCCATGACAATAATCTATTTTTTATTGCTGGGCCACATTTTAGAAGAGTCAGAAATATTTTGTGTAAATTATTTGTTAGATGTATTGAGGCATTCCAAATTGATGTTTCAGTCATTGAGGTAGCTGCCTGAAATAAAAAATAAACACTGATAAATTCAGTTGTACACAAAAGTTAAACAATAATTATTGGGCAAAAATTTTCTGCCTTTTTCTGCAGAAAACATAACCCTTTAAAAATATGGATATGATAATATCCATATTTTATTTATTTATTTTAGTATTAATAGTCTTTACTGCTTACATACAATAACAGTTACACATCTAAGGCCCACTTGCATAAGGGCGTTAAATGTGTTTAAGTAAAATATTTTTTACCTGTCCTTTTCATGTCAACCCAGAATTAACTAATCAAAAAGTGACAGCATCAAATAATTTAACTAAATCAGTTTTAGGCAGTGTTGTGCAAGTCGGCCTGAGTTTATTAATTGTCATTTATGATTAAAATTGAATAAAAAAAAGTTTTTAATATCTAGCTAGACTGAAATTATTTTAATATACTTGGTGCCATGGATGGTATCAATCAGAATTTGCTGTATTTTCTATGAACAGAAACATATTTTAAGGATATTATTGCAATATGCTGTTGGGTGTATAGTGTTAAATACTTTTGCTTTAAAACTTACATCTTCGCCGGCGAAGACAAGGACCCCATATATCTTATGTCACCCAGATGTGGTTTCAGCCCACGGCCTAGTCTAGTCCAACCGACCTCCCATTTGTCCCAACGTCATCCCTAGGCACAGGATATAATATACGAGAGGCACAGCATATTCAATCCGAAAAAAAAAAACTTAAGGTGCCAGCGGAGAATGAATTGCCCATACAAACGTAATACCAAAATAATTAATAATTCGAGAACATTTCCACCAAAATGAGAGTTTATTTGGATTCAAATTGTATTTATCTAGTCCCCTGGATTTATATGTTTTCAAAATACTTTCCTAAAATGAAATGTAAATGAATTGCGTTTTGCATATTTTTACGACAAGATGGACATGTTTCCCTCTTATTTGTTTCATATTAAAACCAACGATATCTTACGTATTAATTGGTCAGCAGCATAGCCTATATTGTCAAGTTACAGAATAACAAAACGAAGTAAAAAGCACGATAAGTTTTCATTCATCATTTTTGGTATTCACGGAACAAGACTAAATGTATCACAAATTCTGTAAGCTCATATTGCTATCTCGCTTGAACGCGATCATGTGTCATCAGTGAAATAGAGATAGCAATATACCGGCAAATTTATATTTGCGGTTCGAATAGAAGTTGCGAGCGGCGCGAACCGGCCTCTTAATACCTGGTCCATAGGATTATCGAAGAATTCAGGCATCCCTGTAGAAGACCGAGGTAAAACTGACAAACTCAACAGAGCACCTATCACAGAGTCCTGGTACAGTCTTCCATTTGTCTCAATCTTTGGTTCACATGCTTCCATTAGTATTGATGCTAGATATGTATTTCCTGTAACATATAAAGATAATTGTTTTATAGACGAGCATCCCTTATGTTTGACTGTGGACCTCATATTAGGCAACCTGTATCGCGAGGTCCTGATGTAGTATTTCCAATGTGATAGACTCAGCCTGAGATCAATTATGTAACATGGAAAGTTGCAAAGGTAACAAATATAATAAAGCAATGTTTAGATACAAAATTGAACAGTAGATTGATATACAAGGGGGGAAATCAACCCATTCACACCTGAGGTATTTGTATGCACGAGCATACTGAGGGCATGCATAGTCTGAGGGTGTGAATGGGTATTTTTCCCCAGTTAAGCATACTACTAATCAAATATAAGGAAAATAAATAAACACCACATATTAAGTTAAAAAATATTGAACAAAATATAATGTGATCTTTAACCATTTTGACTCCATTAAGAAACAGAACCTTGCCAGAACAGACCACAAACTCCAGCAGAAAAATATTGTTATTTAATCCCAAATCAGCTAGAAATAAAATATACGACTATACTCCATCCAATAATTTATTAAACTTTTGGCAGCTCGAGTCATTGATGTCCTAATGCATTATCAATTTGATTTTTGATAACAATCAACTTTATTTATAAAGAAGTTTTAATCAATTTGTCACATTGATATTTTATTTTTGCTAAATATTTTGTAGTTTTATAAACATAGGTACCCAGGCGATTAAATTACTTTATTGCATGTATTAAAACAAATCATATAGGTAAGTAAAGCACTCAGATCATAGAAACCATCCATTGCCTAAGTCATATGGTGCTTAAAGGGAGAGCTGCATTGTTGTGTTGCAGCTTTGTGAGTTGTGACTGTTTTGAAAAAGAAAGTTATACTTGTAATTACTAGATTAGTATACATTATTGAGTATAATATCTGTGTCCATGAAGTACTGCATTTTTGTCGATGGTTGCCTGGCAATAATTGTGAAACTAGGTGTGCTTATGTCAAAAGTTCAAATAAATGGTTGGAGAGACATAGCTAAGTTTTAATACAAAGACAGAGTTGCTTCTGGTTTTATATATGTCACCATAAGATTGTAAAAACCGTTAGATTATAATATAACGTTTTTTATCTCGATAGATTATAAACTTTCGACAGATTGTGAACCGGAACATACTGCTTACAATTTAACACATTATTTTTCAGTAAATTGTAATATATTAGGTATATTAACCCGATAGAACCTAAGTGCCCGGCCTGCGGCCGGGTACTACCTGAATATTCATGTCAAACCCTAACCTAACCTATAGTTCGCGCGCGAATTGAATGCAGAGTAAATGTATGGTGACACTTACATTTACTCTGCATTCAACTCGCGCGCGAACTGTACAAGAAAGAGACAAGAAAACGTAAAAACAATAAATATTTCATAAATTAATACTCAGAACATTGAACGGTTTACAATCTTTCGAAAGTTTATAATCTAGCGGGATCGAAACCGTTAGATTATAATCTAACGGATTTTACAATCTTACGGTGACATAAATACAAACCTCTTTGGTACAAACTCCACCATGACAGTAAATTATCTATTTAAAAAAAAAGTGAATCGAGATTGCCTGTTCCGACTATTCTATATTTGAATTCATCACTGCCTCTAGAGCAGGAATCCAATGCTGCACTCACAGTTTGGATAAAGAATGCCTATTTTTCGAATGTAATTAAGATAATATGACAATAATATTTACTCACCTGCAAAAAGTTGTATTGATGATAAAATGTAAATAGGTAAATTAATTAAGTTTGATTTATAGATATCAATATGAATTCTCTTTAGTACTGGAATCATAGCATCTCGTAATTGGTTTTGACAATCATCATCTTCTGAAAAATAAATATCAAAATTTAAGTGTACTTTTCATTATATGAGGCAGATAATAATCTAAGAGCTTACTTACAGCTTACTTCAAAATTTGATTATTTGTATGTA
Source organism: Erebia aethiops (assembly GCA_923060345.2). Taxonomy (NCBI): domain Eukaryota; kingdom Metazoa; phylum Arthropoda; class Insecta; order Lepidoptera; family Nymphalidae; genus Erebia; species Erebia aethiops. The sequence goes on along the minus strand of OV281083.1, from coordinate 7,105,994 downwards.
GGTTTTTGATAAGTACTTCAAGAATGGATTTTCAAAATTCCATGAGTGAAGCTGGGGAAGAACTGCCCTTTCCAGATAGTGATAAAGATTAGTACAAAGTTAAACTAGTACTACAATGACTTACCATCTGCAACAAATGCTTTTACTAATTCATTAAAAAAAGTGTGACTTTGGGATCCTCCATTTTGCAGTATTTCCACTAGTTGCACTGAAAAATCCTGTCCCTCAAATAATGCAGGCTGTTTTAATGCTGTCACAGCATTCCGAAGAATAAGCTCATTCATTTTTTCTAATGCATCCCTGATAAACTGAGTATTAGTTTGACTGTAATTCTGAAGATTTTCCATTGAACTAAATAAATAAGGAAATACTTGCGTCTGTGTTACATGTTCTTTGAATATCTTGCTCGTCTTGGGAATTACATTTTGCTCAATATCTTGTAACAACAGTCTTTCAAAAAGTGCTTGTTCTAATGTTTCTAAATCAATATGAACTCTTGGATTCATAGCTTGTGCTAGTTCTTCAAGGTATACTAATTGTTCGTCAGATTGGCCATCCAAAGCATTAGAATTTATGGTGAAATGGAAAACATTCTCAACTATTTGGTTTATCATCTGAACCTGTACTTGCCCGTTGGTCTGCTTAGCATCCAATGATACTGGACTGTTATTAAACTCCTCATTCGTAGTTTTCAAACCAGACACTCCTAATAGACCCGCAAAAGGATTACTTGGATCAGACATTTTTATTCAAACTTTTGAATGAAAATCAAAACAAATGCACAAACTAGTATTTAATCACATTGTAAACAAGAAACTGGTTATGTACAAACGTGTCAGTAAGGTTTAAATATATGTTTTTCCCGTACAGACGAAATCTTCAATTTCTTATTTTCTTTTTCTTATAAAAGTGCTGACTGTAATTTTGCTATCACAATTCACAAACTCACAAACATGATGATTGATCATTGAATTGATTGATGAATGATCAATGACCAATGTCCAATGATGACATGAAGATGATAATAAATTGACATTGACATTTCACGTAACGTTCATGTAATTGCTCTTTTATAATCTAAATATTATTTTTTATAAACTCTAATCAGTTAATAATTTGTGCTCTGATAATTAAAAAGCAGAATATTATAGAAATAGTTTCTAAATTAATATTCATCTATTGTTTTGCAAAGATTTTGCCACTTTTGCACGAGATAAATGACGTGACTTTATATCTTTAGTCTATGGTCTACTCTATGGCGCAAGGCTAACAATTGGCAAACTTTTATTAATTAAATTTAGATTCGTGCAAAATTCTTAGTTATATTCAAAATATTTATATTCTAATATGAATAAAAACATTATTTAATTATACATTTTTAATCGAAATATAATTATGATAATATTCAAACATAATTCGACCGGAACATTTGTGTTTCTCAATGTGGTAACAATGTCGCAACATAAGCGACCTACGCCACATAATTGGCGTGTTAAAAATTGGAACTAAATTATTACGAATCTTGCCTTTGTTTCGCTGCAGTCGTCGTCCGAATTCGAAATCAATATTTTGCGTATTCTATTTGTTACGCCGTCTTTATGCAGCAATGCTATGAAAGATTTCTTTTACATGGCGTATAGTAGTCGCACATAGTGATTTGTTCATTTAATGTAAGATTGGTAACACTATTATGTATTTAATTGTTAGGCCACATAATCAAATGCGTGCCCCCTATATTTTTATCGCAATAAGTGCTTGGTCTGCTCAAATTGTCACACACGTGCAATATTTAATTGCTACACATATTTTTCAACAAGGATTTAATCCGATTTCACGAACTATCAATATTTCCTGAAATCCGAAAAGTTTTAAGTTGTTGCCTTAAATTCTCAAAATGGCGGCCGCCATTTTAGAATTTATGTTGAAATAATTTAGTAACTTTATGTTATTAAGTTTGTATGAAAAATTTGTATAGCATTTGCATGAACTATTTTCAATTGTCATTGTTAATTATAATCTAATGATGACTGGTCAAATAAGTATTTATTATTGATTGTTGATTTCTATGGGTAGGTACCTTATCTAGGTATCCATAATATTATCTAATGGGGATAAAGGTGGTGGAAATTAATTTATGCTTTTGTAATCATTTTCACTAATAAATTGTCTATTTGAGTTCCTTTGTTGTAAAAGTTTCGTATAGATGTCAAGCCATAGTACCTACCTGCTTTTGCCTTTTTTACATTCAGTTAAAATTTATGCGACCTATTCAAATCGGTAGGTTAGTAGTTAGTCATACAGACGCGAGTCACTATACGCCAATCTTAGTACGTCTGTGTTTGTGTGAGTGAACGTTGTACGCGTGACCTCGAAAAGGGAAGGACACCGACAAAATATTATCTTGCCGTTCTAGAAGGTTGACGTCATTCATTTAAATCGTGGTGAGGCGAGAGCGCAGCGCACAGCAAATAGCGAGGCATTGTGAAATGTGAACGGCCACCCACTGCTTGCATACCTATCTGCCCGTATCTAATAATAATTTACTTGAAAGTTGTGGCTATGTACAGTTAGTAGTCGACTGACTGCTGCCATATACATGTTGAATTATTCTAAACTGCGCATTTTTCTTTGATTTGTGATACTGGAAAAATTCCAATGACAATCGACTTTATTGTTCCGACGTTTATTAGGTATAGTATTGACAATATCGACAATAACGCTTTAAACAAGATACCTACCTATGTAGTATAAAATATTATTAAATTAACCAGGTAGGTATTATTGTAAACAAAGATTCCTACGTAGTATATTTTTTTAAAAAATTTTTTAGTATGCAGGCTTATTTAGGGCTTCAATCTTCTAAACACTAGGTATTTACCTACGTACATGTATTTATGTGTGAGTATATACTTAATTCAGTAATGTGATTGTAAATCACAGTGTGGATGATATTTTTTTTTGCAATAATTAAGTTTATATATTTTGTAGAATCAATAGGATTCTTTGTTATTTGCTATCAATGCAATCAAAACCTATTTAGAGTAGGTACTGTTCACAGTTCAACTGATGTCTTCTCAATATTGTCGGGTTATACGAAAATGGCGATGGGTCTGCGACGTTGCCAACTGTGATGTCATGATCCATGAATGGCGATTTAGCGAAATAATACACAATCAATGTTAATTTAATTAATGTTGTAGCATAGATAGCGTTAAAATACCTAGGTATATAACTGTGTTAGTTTAATATGATGGAGTTGATTATATATATACAAGTCTTTAAAACGAATAGTTCTGCATCATTAAAATCTATAAACAGCAACATGTTATTGTCCTAGATAACGTGGTAATTGATAACGAACCTGTCTAATCAAAGTTTTCTCAATACTTTGGTGGCAATATGCCTTCATTACCTTTAAAATATTGAAGTTAAGTGCAAAACTGTAAATATAAGCACTACTAATCGATATGTTAGGTTTTTTGATTAATTTAGGTCATGGTTCATATTTTTCCGTCGAATGTATTTGATCTTATACTTATTCGTCAAGATTCGTCTATTGCGTAAATTTTTCGAACCTTCACTGTTTATCTGAATATCCATAATTAGCTATCCCAATAGAGATCATCGATGTTCGCTACTCCTATGCACTTGTAATTTGATACATGAATTTGAGATTAGCAGTTGGGAAACAGATGTAGAGATTTCCATGTCAATGAATAATATAGGTATTTTACCATAATTTAATATTTAAAAATGAATGGTGCATTTTGGGTGCAGTATAAACTGCGCCCAAAATAATGATAATATTTTAAGTGGCATTTCTTAGGAATTCATTTCTAATTATTAAATTAATAAGTAGACATTATTGTCTACTGAGTACCTATGCATAAAATAAGTCTATAATATTATCGATAAGAGTAAGTAGGAATCGTGTAGGAATAGTTTTATCAGTTGCAAGGACTTAGCGAGAATAATTCATTATCTATGTTTATTATTTGGTACTTACTTACTATTAGGTTATTTTATCTATAGGTAGGGTATTTACATATTTACCAGCACCATTCTGATGTACCTATCATATTAAATCTATTTTTTTAAATTATGCAGTCATCAACATACGTAGTTGTCTCAAATATCCGATATATTAAAATATTTAAGCTATATACGATATAGGTAATTTGTTTAGTAAAACAATTTTTAAAGTAATAACTTAAAGAGCTAATGGTTGTAAAAAATTGGTAAAACAAGAGACAGTTTTTTTTTGTGATTCGTACTTCTATCTGTATTCAGTTGCATTCAAGCAGAATGTCAACTTCAACTTTTTGTAACATTATTGCACTCTCGATAGTTTAAACTCTAAAACTTCGATTTCATTAATTTTATGCTATCTTAATTTCAGTATCGTCAAAATGGCAGAACCTGCAACTAACATAGAAGATTTAGAAGACGGGGAGATTGAAAGTGATGGTGAGGATGCCAACGATGTCCAAAATGAAGCAAAAAACGAAGAAACAGTTCCAGTGGCTGATGATGAAAATATTGATCAGGATAACTCAGAAGTCCAAAATTTTTACTTTTCAAAATCAGGTAAGAAAAAGAAATCTAAATCAAATAAAAACGAACAAAAACTTAAAGATAAAAGTAAGAAAAGCCGTAAGTCTGTTAATAAAGAAGAAGATTTTGCTGGTAGTGTTGAAAAAGCTATTAGAAAGGCTATGAACAAAGCTGAAGCTAACGAAGCGCAAGATGAGGAAGACGTTGATGAGCGACGTAAACATAAGAAAAGAAAGAAGTATGATGGGAAAGAAGGTCAAAGTAAAAAACGTAAAAAGCAAGATTATTCAGATGAAATGGATGAAAGTGAAATGATGTGCGTTAGGGGAGCATCTCCAGTACAGAGAGAGTCTCCTCAAGATATTATGTATCAAGATGAAGATAAGGACTCTTATGAATCAGATAGTAGCCATGACTCCAGGGGACATTCAACCCATCGACCGCAACGACACAGACCACCTCAACGTGAAAGAAACAAAAATAAAAATAATGATAGAAGACGAGGGACTCACCCGATGCAAGACCCTGAGGGCGTTTGTTTATATTTTATGCAAGGAAAATGTCATAAGGGTGACGACTGTATTTATTCACATGACGCTCAACCGCCACGAAAAATGGAATTGTGTAAGTTTTATCTTATGGACTGTTGTGCGAAAAGAGATAAATGTCTTTATATGCATGCAGATTTCCCTTGCAAATATTACCATACTGGGCTTCCTTGTATATACAAAGATGAATGTAAATTCGCACATGGTAAACCTCTAAATGAAGGTCTTAAAAATATTCTGCTAAAGCATATTGAATCTGCGCCTAAAGAAATTTTGGGTGATTTTCCTAGATTAAATAGGGAAGGAGCAATGAAGATGATTCAAACTACACAACTTAAATTAATACAGCAGTTTTCAGAAAACACAGATAGCCAAGGAAGGAATATACCTTCACTTTTCGACTTAAATATTCCAAATCCACAAAATAATTTTGATTCAGTTCAAAGCAATCAGTTTAATAGTGAACGACCAAATAAAGTTTCGCCGAAAGTGCGTCAATCACGGTGGCATAATGATGATCAAAGTTCAAACTTATCTCCAAATAGTAATTTAGGTAATAATAACGTTTTGTCCATTAAAAATTTGAATGGAGTTTTAACACCTCGGCAAATTTCGGATCTCACTAAAATGGGCATAGAAAATCTCGATCAGCTAGGTCAATTGACTGTACTACAGTTAAATAGTATTGGTATATCATTAAAACAGATAACCGAAATTCAATTAAATACAATGAGCATTCAAAAATTCGGTTTAATTAATAATGCAGAGCAACAAGCTCCATATCTAGGACCGAACATAACGAAAGATTTAGACTTACGTGTTCCGCCTGCAGCACCAACATCTAACAGTCCGACTATGCCAACTGAATTGCCTGAGCAAGATATTGATATGCGTTTTCTTCCAAATATAACTGCCGGCGTAAAAGAAGATTCTTCTACCAATAAGCCCTTAAAAAAGGATACAAGTAGTAAAGATATGATTGATATTGATCAGTATACTAAAGATGCGCTGAAATTTGCCTCTAAAGATAAAGAAAATATTGATAATTCGAATGAAGCTTTAGATATTGCTAAAGGTAATACTTTGAATGAAGTGAAAGATGTTGACCACCGAGTGCTCTCATTTGTTGAAACCAATCCATCCTGCCGTCAACCTGATACAGGAGAAAATTTATTACATCCTGAAGGCGATACAGACATCCGTTTTCTGCAACCGGAACCCATTTTCAAAAACCCTGAAAAAAGAAATCGTCGCTCTACAACAGATGACGACGAGGATAATAATTTGTTGATTGACGAAAAATGGTATTCAAGCGACGAAGAGAAGTGCGGCAACAAAAAGAAATCCCCATGTCTTTCACCACAGAAATCATTATTGTCACCACCAGCACCTCATGGCATAGAACCAGCGGCTGTTTTAAGTAAACTCGGAGACCTTTCTAAAATTGACATCAGCGAAGAAGTCACAAAGTTGTTAAATACAATGAAAAATAATTTACAGGATAACAAACTAAATACCAGTGAACCATCTGAGCACAACATATCAAGGGATCCTCGATCCAGAAGATCTCCTGTTCGAACTACTGAAAAAGTTATAAAATCCCCCCCTAGCAAAAAACCTCCACGAGTGTCAATATATGAATGTGTTGACGGTGAACCTACTGACGGACGTAGAAGGAGTGATGTTGATTTAAGACAAACAGATTATAAAACACCAAGCTTTGGGGATACAGATTTGAGGCAAACCGTGAGTGGTGATATTGATTTACGCTTAGCTTTACCTTTCAAAGCAATGTCTAATTACACACCGGCGTCTGAGATTAATGGCTCTATTAATAGTCACGCTCCAATTCCATATAAATTAGTACCAGTACATATTCCACGTCCAGATTACACTGATATCAGAAACAGTACTGCTAAATCTCAAGCTTTAACGGATCCTAGGCTAAGAAAAGTCTTTAGACTATCGGTAGAAGAATCAAATAGCGATAATGAAAAACCTACTAAAAATGTAAATTCAGGGCCACGAATAGATCCCCGTAGAAAACCAAAAGAAATTGTTGGTCAAATTGAGAATACCAATCAAGAACAGAAATGCACTACGTTAGAGTTGCAAACAATTTTGCAAAATTCTACTTGGTACCGGGAATTAAGTTCGACACATAAAATCTTTGTTAACCAAAACTTAGCGCCCATAACTCAAACGATAAAACAGTATCAACAAGAACAAATGCCTGGTAAAAAATTTGATATAACACCAATTCAAAGCAATACCGTATTATGTAGTATTTTTAACAATTTAGGCATTACGTTGGGAGAAAATGGCGAGTTTTCATATCTACCAAAACCCAAAGAGGCTTTGTTAAAAACACCAACAAATTTTAATCAGAATACAAATCCGTTTTCCAGTATGCCAGGACCTCCAGGCTCCATGGAAGGTAACATGAATATGATGAACATGCAATCAATGGGTGCGATGAATTCTTTGAATCATTTACATGGCTTCAATCAGGGTTTACCTGATCCACGTGGTGGTCCTACTCCGGGACTTTTAGGCATAGCCCCGAACATACCTCACAATTTCAATAACAACAATAAATTCGGAGGTCCCCCCAATTTCGGAAATATGGGATTTAACGGTCCTCAAGGTGATTTTAATTACATGGAAGGTGAACAAGACTTCCAAAGATTTCCTAACAGAGGTGGACACCGTGGCCGTGGAAATGATCGATGGAATCGTGGTGGTTCTGGGAGGGGTCATAGGGACCGAAAAAACTTCAATGAACGTGGCAACTGGAAAAATAATAGACATTAGCTGTTGTAAATAAGTATAAAACATGAAACATGAAACCCTTCCACATATTACTAAGTGTGATCAAGGTGATAATTTGATTAGTAACAGACATGTTAAGATAAAGTTTTTTATAATTTATTTTATCCTGATAGAGTAAGATATTCTGTACAAGGTCATAAATATAGATAGTATAAAATAGTGTATATATTTTTGAAAGTAAATCGATTCGTTATAGTTTCTAATAAGGTTAATCATATAAAATTAATAACGTATTGTGTAATAGAAAGGTAGTAAAGAAACAAATGAATTCTTAAGTTCATTTTAAAAAGTACTCATTATACGAGCCAAATGTTTTAAGACTGAGTGCAGATTTATAATCAAGTTTTTATGTTTATAATAATAATTATGCATTATCGTGTTGATTGTGATCAAACTATCGTACATTTCGGGATCTTGTGATCGTGTTATGTTAGAAAATGTTTTGAGGCATAATTCCGTCTTAAAAAAAGGATAGCAATAAGATTTTAGATTTGCAATGAAATTAAATTATTTTAGAGAAATCACGTATAAGTAGGTATAATGTGTCCTAATCGAAAGCAATATGATTCTTAACAGTAATTTACCGTTGCTATAGATGTAGAAAATCTAGACTTCCGTTCGTTTTGAAATGTACTGTAAAAGTTGTATCAATTAAAGCCTACTCAACTTAAAATAAATATATTATCTTTAATACATTAACAGATCTGTCTTAATTTGTAACTTTTCAGACCTCTAATTTCAGTTACAGCGGCATACGTGCACCTTTTCCATTTAAAGCAGGAAAGTGAAAATACCAAAACAATACCTAATTTAATGTTACAGACGAAAAAATGAATGGATGTTTTTCAGATATCACGTATGTTGAAACTCAGGCGAGGTGAGTAATACCGGTAAGAACAATTACTTACTGGAATAAAACGTGATAAATTACATGACATTGACTTTATTTATTGTCTGTAAGATGGAAATGACGTAATTGGAAAAGTCGATTTTTAAGCGATTCCCTCCTGCTTTCAAATTAACAGCCACTTGTGATACTTTGGAAAATGTGGGAGCTGCAAGAAACAAGAGCTAGAATAAATACTTAAATTGAAATTTTTAAACAAAAATATCACAAGAATGTCTCATTTTCTGTTTTTGTAAATTCTTAATACCATAGGTTATGATCACTGAATTGGTTATTCAGTGGTTATGGTGATAACCTGAAGTACCTAATATTAGATGCATTTTATAAAATACGAGACACTTTATTCTAGTAAATAAGGAATAAGATATTCAGCCTAATGGACGAAATTATATGAAAAAAAATCTTTCCAAACCACCCTGACACTAAAACGTTAAAAATAAAAACTCTTTCCAAAAAACCGACTTCCAACGCCACTGTAAAGTAAAAAATAATTTTGATTTCTAGCCACTATGTCGAAGTTTTTTGGAAAGAGTTTTTATTTTTAACGTTTTAGTGTCAGGGTTGAGGATTTGGAGTCAGAATTTTTTATGGGACCACCTCGAGAGCTTCCTCTAACGACAAAAAAAAACATTTTTCAAATCGGCTTAGAAACCACGGAGATATCCGTATATCTCCGTGGTTTCTAAGACGATTAACATACCTACATTAATAAAAAAAATACGCGCCGAATTGATTATCTCCTCCTTTTTTGGAAGTCTGTTAATAAAATACGGGTAGGTACATACACAAACTTAAGGACTCCAAGTCTTCTTGATCGTCTTCACAATTGTAGAATACTACGCATTGCTTGGCTGACAACTTCGCCTGGCTTACAAAATAATTATACAGTAGTTCCATTTCCCTTGCTGCTACGTTGACAGTGTTTGGTGAACAGACTAATATTACACCTTGGACGCCAAGACGAAGGGCTGGCCAACAAGACTCGTATCTGGTCGTAAAAGTTGTCAAAACACACTTTAAATCATAATTATTATTATTGGGGTGTTGAGACATAGTTAAAAAGAGTAAGTAAGTAATTTAATATTACAATCCGGGTATCTTTAAATCAAGAGTGAATAGGCATCTTCTAGGCAAGCGCGTCCCATCTTAGGTCGCATTATCACTTCCCATCAGTTATGATTATGGTCAAGCGTAAAGCCTATAATGAATTTAAAAAAAATAAGTATAGTGAGAGTGAACATCCGTATAAATGGTAACTTTTCTCTTAGCTGTGGATTGATCCCGGCTAGCTTAGGGTACCTGTTTTCTCGAGGATGTGTGTAAAGCTTACTTGTGGTCACCACTGCAGTCCCACATTTCGATGTCAACTTTAAATTGCTTATCATTGACGTTCAAATGCGACAATTCAAACTCAACAATTCGCACACCTTGCGTTGGTTTAGGTATCCCGATATTTTCCATGTTTGTGGATTCTGATAAATAGTTGGCTATACATGTCTTTCCACTCTGAAAGAAAATTTACATTGTAAAGATGCAGTCAGAGTTGAGTGGTTGCACAGATGAAATAATATTTTGGTGGTGGTGTAGGTATAATGTATTGCAATTTGCAACTTGGGGGTGATGATCGCCCAATCAGAGTGATAAAAGAAAACCCAGTAATTCTGTACATGGGTGCCTTTTTTCGTCACAGGGATAGTAAGAAAAATTCCCAGTGGTTCTATCAACATAAATAAATGACCAACAGAACCACTGGGAAACGGGAATAAAATATGTCACAAAACACAAAGTGTGCACTGTGCACGTAGTTTTTCATTTAAAATGAAAAACTACGTATCGTATGACTCCGGATGCTCCGGTTCGGTTGCATCTGTCGCGTCAGAACATGGTCACAAGTCACAACACACGACGCTAGTTCCATGACACCACAACAAAATAGTGTTTGCAATTTTATGATACATTCCCAATAACGCGAAGGATTTCGAACTAGGTTGCTCAAGAAATTCGATGATTGTATTTTGGAGCCTTTGTTTGGAGCTAATACATTACATCAGAGGGTCCAATTAATAGTATTTTCAACTTGTCAAGATGCATGACGCTTCTTCTCAGCAACTATCGTTAAATTACTTGCACTTTTACCAGAGAACGGATATTGTAATTCTCTTTGAGATCAATATTAAAACGAAAATAAATTATAGGACCTTTGTTTTGTTTACATTGGAATTATCCTAGCAACTGTATTATTGATTGAATTTGAGTGACAGAGTTGCAATAGATAAGAAATATTATGATCTATCCAACCCAAGCCAAGTCAAGCCAATCCGGAAAATTCAACAGCTATGAAATAGTAAATATGATTGTAGATAGCTTTTTTTTGAAGTATCTATAGTTACTTCGTCGTAACGCGTAATTAGTTAAGTAGTCTTCAATTAATAAATAAGATATAGTTTTATCTCGATGAGGCCAGGGGACTCTCAATCTTTTGACGACTTATCATTTATTATTTATCAATTTTATCAATGATCCCCGTTAAAGTCTTAAAAAATCACTATAGAAATCTTTCGATAAGTTCGAACTTTGAACCACCACCGGCCTTATGTACGTAGTTAAGTACTAAGTAGATTATTAAATAGGTGTGTTCGAAGGCTCCTTGCAATGACTTGAACTTTTCGTTTTGAGATCTTAATATAGATGTCGTTACTGGCATTCATGAAGACGTTTATTTTGTATCAGAACGAGGACATAATGTTGTAAATTGACCCTTGTCTTGTACAGTCCGTCAAACTTGTCCGGCCCTGGTGGCCAAAATTGGAACTAATTATTAATATGCCTGGTACAATTTTACTTTTTGAAGTGAAAACAAACTTCTTCAGGCGCGTTGAACACTTTTTGGTAGGGGGTAAAATGTGGATTACACTTATGTATAATATTATAGTACATTCGTAATTAGGCTTTAAATCCATAGTTTTAAAATTTATATTTGTTTTTTTTTAAATTTAAATATACGTTTTCACTTCTATCGGCAGTCCCTAGAGTGCCAATATTTGTTTTTATTTAGTAACAATTTAAACTAGCGACGCTGTCACCGGGTCAGATACTACCGTAAATATAATAAATCTATGGAAAGTAGGTAGGTAGGTATAATGATTATCATAATCAAAGGTAGACCTATTATCTTTCGATGGTAGGTCGCCGATCAGTGAATGTGAAATTATTTAAGGTCAACTTCCTATCAAAAATATTGGAGTATTATTCTAAAAGGAGCCGCGTTATATGCTTCCGTGAAGTTAAGGACTGAAACAATAACCGAAATAAGGGGTTTAACACTGTTTTTTGAAACTGTTATAAAACAGAAACACTTATAACGGAAACAGAAACGATACTGTAACCCAATCAATCTGTAACCGTTTATTTCTGTTAATAAGTGTTTTTATCTGTAACCCTAATATGTACATGCCCTAGCAAACTGCGCGGCGTGACAACGCGTTCTTCTCACTTCACCGGACTTCACACACACTGACACAACATGGCCACGTTTTTCTTAAAACAATTGAAACCAACGGTGCTAGACCTTAGGTTCAAATTTGAATACGCGTCAACAGTAAATTTGGCAACGTCGCTATTTCGGTTACTCATTAAAACACTTTAAAACACTTTCATTTCTGTTACAGATTCGTTTCTGTTACAGAAATATAAGGGTTTCGAGTTAACAGAATTAAAAACACATTCAAAAGGGTTACAGATTCGATTCTGTTACACTTTCATTCTCTAACACTTATATTTCTGTAACCTTTAGGAATCTGTTTTTCAGTCCCTGCGTGAAGTACCTAAGTAAGTATGTGATAAGGGGTTTTAGTTTTCCAGAATTAGGTAGTTAAGTAGTAGGTAGTTACGCAGTAGGTAGTGATAGGTATACATACCTATTAACTTAGGTATGCGTTTGATTACTCTATGTTTACGCGGCGTAAAATGTAAATGCAACATCTAATCTCATACCAGAAGCATCTCGTATAGGTTCTTGCACTTTACGTTAGAGAGTATGTATAATGTTATACAACCAGTTTCAAATTGCAATCTCTGCATGGCAAATGTCAACGACCTACCATGTATAACTATGAGAAACTTGTAAATAAACTATAAGTACACAAGTGAAGCAAACGTAAATAGCTCATTTATATTCACTAAACTTATCCGTCATCATCATAACTTGACATGAAGCTCATTACTTACATCTTTTGCCCCAAACGATTATTTACAAAACTGCATTGAAATGAAATATGTACCTAGGTACCTTCCTATTCGGTATGCCTATATTATTCTGAAAAGGGCACTTACCTTTTGGACTTTTTGCAATAAGTAAGTACCTAGGTAGGTAATAGGGGTTAAAGTATGAAATTGTCGTTTTATTTTAATAGGTACCTACTTCGAATTGACATAGAACCTTCATGGTTTGAGATTTTTGAGTGAAACTTTTTTCACATGGTAGGTACCTATGTAGGTAGTTCTTCTTTTAAAAAATGTGCAATATTCGATTATCGATTTTCAGTCGTTTTTTTTATTCAGCTTAAACAAGAAAGATGGATACTTCGAAAATTCGAGTGATTTTTGAATACGAGTTCCGACGCGGAACTAACTAACTAACTAACTCACTCTCAATATCAATGTTGTTTTTGAAGAGGGGACTGCTAATGAACGCAACTTATTTACGAACGAACGAAATTATTATGGATTTATTATTCCAAACAAGGTCGAGGTTAAAATGTCTAAAAAACAATACGTTTATTGTAATCTTGAGCATCCGCTTTCCTCTTTTATGCACTACTCCATTTTGACGTTCCATTTTATCCACGCCTAATAATAATCTTGTAACCCTACATAAATACCATTTAAGTACATCTGTCACTATATAACGAGTGATTTATTTTTGATCAATTAAATAGTATTGATAAGGAAATGTATGTTTTGTTTAAATTGATCGATCAAAGCATTTTTAAATAACCACTGCGTTTAAAGGAACGCCCTTTGACATTGCATCTGTCTGCCATCAGTGGTTGAATAGTTGAACTCGCTAACCAAAACGTCTAGCGCCATCTAGTGTGGGAAAGCAGCAGTACAATGTAACGTGATTTATTAAAAGAATTACATACTTCTTGCAAATATAGTTTTATTATTCCAGTATTATCCTCATCCCTGTCCAAATAATGCAAAGCTTAATTTTTTTCTGAATAACGTGGTCGAATATTTATTAACGTGGTTTAGACTCGCTAACCACAACGTCTAGCGCCATTTAGTGTAGGAAAGCAGCAGTTATTTGATGAAACTTTTCTTTATTTTCTTTTCAGTTTTCTGAGCCTTCAGACTCCTGAAACGGTTTTATCTGAAAACTATACAATTTTACAATTGCAATAATAAAAAAATCTTTGCTGCACATTGATTTTTGACACCTAGGCAAGCTCCCATAGTTCCGCTGGTCAAGTCCTTTGGGGCGCATAACCTGAATTAACACATACTTAATATATATATCCTGGGGAAAATTAAAGAGTTCCCGCGGGAATCAAAACCTCATTAATCAGAGGAAATAGTCACTAGCTAGCTAGTTCACCAGTAGAGCTAATTGGTTGTAGTGGTGCGATTGACCCGTCGAATCTGAGTAGTCTCCTCATAGTCTTGGTGGTACGTGGTATTGTTTGGTTTGGTGAAGGCTGTCGGGCTTCAAGTCATTGGAGCCTCTAGGTTTCAAATAATTCACACAGGTGACGGTAGATGGAGCTGTTAGTAGCGCAGGATGTTAATAATTTAAAATCTTCATCTTTAGAATTGAAAGCAAAATTATAATAAAAATATCTGGTATTCCCGGATGTACCTAGGAATAAACCACTGAATAAACGTGCTAATTGATTTTGTATTGATTACAAAATCCGCTTGTCTGCCTGTCTGTCTGTCTATCTGTCTGTGAGTCTGTCTGTATGATTTTGTTGAACAATAATTGATATAGTTACTACAAACTCTACACTATCTCTTTCTCACTTAGCTCCATAGAATCGATAGGTAGGTAGATAAGTACGCAGACCTAGCACGTACTGCTGCTGAAATTAAATCTACCTATACTAATCTTACTAATATTATAAATGCGAAAGTTTGGATGTATGGATGTCGGTATGGATGTATGGATGTATGGATGGATGTTTGTTACTCAATCACGCCCCAACGACTGAACAGATCTGGATGAAATTTGGCACAGAGATAGATTATAGTCTGGAATAACACACAGGCTACTTTTTATCCCGGAAAATTAAAGAGTTCCCGCGGGAACCACAAAACCTCGATCCCCGCGTACGAAGTCGCGGGCATTAGCTAGTAGTATAAATGCGAAAGTTTGGATGGATGGATGTATACCATGTATTTTTGGCCTTCTAGTGGAGAGTATTTGTTGGCTTTTATATTTTATTATTTAATTCTTAAAAATTATTGTAGCAAACCTAAGTGAAAATCTGTACCTGAGTCTTGACATTTTCTTAATATATTCTTTATTATTTTTACAGACACTTCGGCTAAACCGTTTGACCTTGGAAAGTGAGGACTAGACACTATGTGTTCAATATCCCAATCACTAAGGAATTTTTGGAGCTCTTGACTATTATACGGTGGACCCCCATCGCTGACAAGTTGCATTGGGATTCCATGACGTGAAAAAATTGACTTCAAATGCTGGATGACAGTTTGACTTCTATGATCTGTATTCAATTGAGCAATTTCTATGTAATTTGAATAGTAATCTACTACTAATAGGTATCTCTTGCTATTGTACTCAAATAAATCTGTTGCCAACCTTTGCCATGGCAGGCTAGGCTGGTCATGAGTCAATAAAGTTTCTTTTGTTTTATTTGGACTATATTTCATACAAGTTTCACATTGTCTAACTTTCATCTCTATGTCATGATATATGTTGGGCCAAAAAACTAAACCTCGTGCTAGGTTTTTTGTTTTTTCTACACCCATGTGACCTTCATGTAAGATATTTAATATTTCTGTACGCATTGACTTTGGAATAATTACAGACTGACCTTTGAATAAAATATCATCAATGGCATGAATTTCATCTCTAACATTCCAGTAAGGTAAAGTTATAGGATCACATTGATTTTTATTGTTTGGCCATCCATTCAAAAAATATTCTTGTAATTTTAGCAAAGTTACATCTGACTTAGTACAATCTTTAATTTTTTGTAATTTGTTTTGAGATATGGCTAAATTGGAGGTTAGTAAGTTTACTTGACAAACAATGTTGCTTTCCAATTCGTTTACATCAAATTTTTCTATAGCAGTGTTTGATGATATTGGAGCCCTTGAAAGCGTATCAGACACATACATTTCAGTACCTTTTGTATATGAAACAATCAGGTCGTATGACTGCAGTGCAATCATCATTCTTTGCAGACGAGCTGGCACATCTGCCAAGGGTTTTTTAAACAATGTGACTAATGGTTGGTGGTCTGTCTCCACCTGTATGGTTTTACCATATATGTATTGGTGGAATTTTTTACACCCATATAAAATAGCATATAATTCCTTTTCGATCTGAGCATAATTTTGCTGTGTGCTTGTGAGTGACTTTGATGAATAAGCAATAGGATTTTTTCCATGAAAAATAACTGCACCCACCGCACTTTTAGACGAATCTACTGACATTCTAATCGGTTTATTGACATCATAATGAACTAAGACCGGTGACTGACTAATGAGATTTTTCAATTTAATGAACTCTTTTTCATGATTATCTGTCCATTGCCAGATATTTTGTTTTTTAAGTAGACTTCTGAGCAAATTTGTTTCATTAGCTAAATTTGGTATGTATGAACCTAAATAATTCACCATTCCCAAAAATCGTTGTAATTCTTTAACATTTTCTGGTCTTTGCATCTCGACTATTGCTTCGATTTTAGATTTATCTGCTGAAATGCCATTTTTATTGAAAATATGACCTACATAACTTATTTCCGTCTTGTCAAACATACACTTGGCTTTATTGAACTTTAGATTTACTTCACGAGCTTTTTTGAAAACATTTTCTAACCTTTCATCGTGTTCTTTTTGACTTGATCCAAATACTAAAATATCATCGACAAAAATGAGTACTCCTGGTAAGTTTCCAAATAAATCTGACATTACATTATGAAATATTTCTCCACTAGACTTAATGCCATATGGTAGTCTAAGGAATCGATATCTACCGAACTGTGTGTTGAATGTACATAGTCGACTACTTTCTTCATCTAATTGTATCATCCAGTAACCTGAATTCGCATCCAATTTTGAGAATACTGAGGCACCAGCTACCTTAGATCTTAAATCGTCTAAAGTAGGATATGGAAAATGTGGTCGCTTAATTGCTTTGTTCAGCGGTCTTGGATCTAAACATATGCGTAATTGACCATTAGGTTTCTCTATCGGAACTATTGCATTTACCCAGTCTGTAGGAGTTGTAACTTTTTCTATGACTTGTAACTCTTCCATCCTATCCAGCTCATTTTTAAGTTTTGGATGTAAAGCATAAGGCATTCTACGGACGGGACAAATTTTAGGCTCAACACTTGTGTCAACATGTAAATGTGCCTTGTGAGGCAGACAGCCTAAACCTTCAAATGTATCAGAATAAGTTTCCAACAATGATGTTACTGACCTTTGATTTGTCACTTCGAACAGTCTTTTGACAATGCCCAAGTCTTCAGATGTTTTCGCACCCAGTATGGTTGAACATTCACAATCCACAACAATGAACTTAATGTTAGCTTGAGTCCCATTTTCAAGTGTACAAGTCAGTATTACACTACCTAAATTTTTTATTTGTTGTCCTGAAAATGAAAATATGTTATCAAATGATTCTCTGACTGGAATTTTAATGTTGTTATCCTTTTCTAATTTTTTGATAGTATAAATTGAAATAACATTTACTTCAGCACATTTAAGATTAATTTTCCAATTATTTTTATTACATTCTACTTTATTTATGACTGTTTCAATGATAAAATTTTCTTGACTATGATTCTTTTGACTAGGACTATGACTATTTTGACTAAAATTAGGGTCTATTTCTGAACTACTGTATATTTCACTTACTTTTCTGCTAAGACAATACTTAGCAAAATGGTTCGGCTTGTGACAACTTGCACAGGTCTTGCCCTGCGCTGGACATTTGTAGCGGTGTACCTGCCCACACCTTCTGCACGTCCCACTGCTGGCTTGGCGGCTATTTGATGCTGATCTGCTGCGATCCTGGCTTGGTTGTCTTGGTCTTGTTTTTGGTCTTGACGGTCTTGAGGCTGGTCTTGGCTGACGAAATTGTTTTGAAATTGTTTGAACTTGACTGTGGAATTCTTGATGTTGTTTTATTCTTTTCGATCTTGTGCCGGACAATTCTATGGTTTTTGCTATTGCGACTGCTTCATTGACATCTTTTATTTCGTTGTTTTGTAGTAATTTTTCTTTGATGTTTTCATTTTTTAGACCAATTATAAACATGTCTTTCACTAGGGATTCTTTTAGATTTTCAAATTTGCACGTGGAAGCTAAATTGTTTAAACACGTCACATACTCATCTATTGATTCATCCTTTTGGTATCTGGTGAAAAAGTTGTATCTTTCTACTGTTGTGTTTTTGCATGCATTAAATTTTTCGTCAAATCTTTTTAGAATTGACCTAACGGTTTCTTCTGACCTTTGAACATTAAATGAATCATATATTTCCAGTCCTTCGTCGCCTATCGCATTGAGCAATATTGCGATTTGTTTCTTTTCTGGCAGCTTCTCCAAGTCGTTTGCTTCACAGTAAATTTCGTATTTTTGTTTCCATCTCCTCCATTTTTCCGAGTTAGCGCATTCCGTACCTCCGCCATTTTGTACGCTTAGCTTCAGCGGCTTGAGACCGTTCGCGAGGATTACGTTTTGTGACTTTTCAGGCGTTACCATTTTGATTCTTCTTATTTCTTCGTTTTATCTTCTGACACCATGTATTATTGGCCTTCTAGTGGAGAGTATTTGTTGGCTTTTATATTTTATTATTTAATTCTAAAGGGAAACCAGGTTTATTAAATGACACAGCTCTCTGGTTCCGATCAAAGACAAACTTTATTTTACCTTTCCATAGACCTTGACATCTATGACCATAGACTATGCTACAAGATGGATGGATGTTTGTTACTCAATCACGCCAGAACGGCTGAACGGATTTGTGTGAGATCGATTATTGTCTGGATTAAATTAAAGAGTAGCACCATAGGCTACTTTTTATCCCGGAAAATTAAGGAGGAAGAAGGAAATAAACCTAGTCTAGTTTTTATATAAATACTACTAATAATAATCCGGAAGTACCAGGTGCTGGACCATAAAAGGAAGTTGAAATAACTGTTCCTAAGACAGGTTGAGTACTGGAAATGTTACTAACCTTACGTTATAGTTATTCTCGCCTTAGTATCTAATAGATTTATTATTAACTCAGTCCAAACGAATGTACCTAGTACATAATATACGAGTACGTGTACCTCTTTTGTGACAGTTACGTAAGTCTCATAAGACGATTGTTTTTGTAAGGTGAGAGATGTAGAGATAAATAAACAAGTTATTAGAAAGAAAGAAAGGAAAAAACATTGATTATTCACAGGATTGTGCCACACAGAACAATACCTTAGGGTAAATGTTACCCTGGCGCCTCCAGTAAGTAGGTACCTGCCTGAGCATTACACTCATGATCAAGTCATAGAAGCACCATGTGTAGCGCCTGACAGACAATTCGGCAATCTATGAATACGGATTACGGACCCCAATTAAAGGATTTTTGGGATTTCTTCTTAAATTATACCCAGCTATAATTGTATATTATATACCCTGCTGTGAGACCTTGCTTCTTGCCAAATTTCGTGAGTATAGGTATAGGTCAACGGGAAGTAACGGGAACGGGTTTTGATTTATTGGCGAGTGACAAAATCCATACTAATATTATAAATGCGAAGGTGTGTTTGTCTGTCCGTCTGTCTGTCTGCTATGCTTTCACGGCCCACCTGTTTAACCGATTTTGATGAAATTTACAGCGATAGGTTGTATCCCGGGAAAGGACAGGCTACTTTTGATTTCATTGACTTAGAAAGCTTGTTTTTTTATAGCCAAGGGAATTTGATATTAATTTCAACTTTATAGCTCCACGTGTAACCGAGGAAAAGGTGGTTAACAGACAGACAGAGAGACAGACAGACAGACAGACAGACGGACAGACAGACAGACAGACACCGAAGTGATCATAAAGGATCACTTCGTTGTCCGTTCTGTTCAGTTCGGGCTCCTTTTTTCCTTTCTTTTTTTCTTTTCTTTTCGGTTTGAGGTACGGAACCCAAAAAAAACATGTAAGTACTTACCTCACAGGTTTTGTATTGCACACATACTAAAAAAATTCTACATCAATGATTGCACACTAACCTACCTATAAAATATATGTAGGGTAAAACCGGGATAGATGCCGCAGCAGGATAGATGCCTCATATTCTAAAAACCTAACTTCCCGAACTCGCGACTAAGAATTAATTTTATAAGTAGGAGCCGCAGTCACCCCGTACCATAATTACCCACAAACAGTCGTGCGATGAGGATGCGTTTCGCTCGTACATGTAATTATCTCCGCAGCGATATTCCCGAACACGTCAAAGATTTAAAGGTTAGCATGTTGCGTTGTATAACTTTATAATTAGTAATAAATTCAGTTATATTTTTTATTACGTCAATATACTGGTTCATTGAGTCTGCATCTAGGTGTAAGTAGATGCTATTTTGTTTATAATTTATTAAAAAAATACTTGGGCATCTATCCCTATCGAAAAGGATAGTTGCCCTGATTTTTCGAGGGATAGGTGCCCCTAAGGGCACCCTTAGGGGCACCTATCCCTGCATACACTGCCATATATGATTACCTACAACACCACGAAAATATAAAAGAAAAGAAGGAGTGCGAGCTCGAGTATGTTCTTGGACTACAGAAAACCTACAGTCGGCTTTGGATGAAATGGACATAAACCATGGGAATACAACAATTAACAAATTATATTTTTTTTAATAAATGCTTGTAAAATTTTATTTAACAAACAATATGGTTATGCATGTTGAAACTTAAGAATTTTTATTTTAGTTAAACAAACGCTTTAAAAATTTAATTAACTATGTCATTTGTGTGATATTAGAATAATATCTTATAATGATAACAATTAAAAGATTTAAAAAATACAAAATGTTTTTCATTATTATGACCCTTGGACTTCTACCTAACATTTGGTATGGATTTTTCGTTTACACCTATAAAGGGCATCCATCCTGCACTGCAGGCATCTATCCTTCTCAGTTTTTTCATGGTGGGGCAACTATCCATACAGGTAGGCATCTATCCTCAAAAAACATGTTCCACGAAAAGCTAATTTCTGCAAAATCTGTATTTGATAGGTTAAAAAATAATAATAATAATTCAACATTAAGGATTGAGCTAGCTACATTAATAGAAATTATTCGTATAAAATTAATATTTTTAAAATTAGGTGTCCTTTTCAAAAAGTGGGGCATCTATCCCGGTTTTACCCTACATAAATATACATATTTAACACGTGGGCGGCCGGGAAGTGCTTTGCGACATACGCGTCCGTAGTTGAGATTCAATACTGTTTTGCTTTTGTTAAACCATTGATGTAGAATTCAATGTGTTAAACATAAGGTTCAATTGCATCATAGGAGATTTAAAGTTACTAAACCAAAGTGATTACCGTCACTTAAACTTTCACCGTCATTAAAAGCAAAATGGGTTGTACAATGGTCAACTTCGGACCACTATTTTACAACTCCTCAATCATGGAAGTGTGCTGCTGATTATGTTAACTGGCCTTGAGTGTCAAGTGTAGGTACATCAGCTGTGGGAGCTATACAAGATATAATTCGTACCTCCAAGGTTAAGGTTAAGAGGAAATAAATATATTAATTCACCTAACTAACGCAGTACATGCTCGCTTTCCTTTTTTGAACTAACCTAACCTAACGATTTAACTTTAGTAGGTAGGTACTATAGTCTGTAACCGTTTGATTTGCCTTTTAATGACCTCCCTGGCGCAGTGCTGAGTGCTGTCTTATAAGCGAGAGGTTTCGGGTTCGATCCCCGGCAGGGTCGATTTATTTTTTTATAGTTTCTGAATTTTCTCTGATCTGCTCTGATGACGGCTTTGGTCGTGGCTAGTTACCACCCAGCAAAGACGCGTCGCCAAGCGATTTAGCGTTCCAGTATGATGCCGTGTAGAAACCGATTAGAATATCGTACGAAACGAAATTCGTAATCAATTCAATAAATTTCGTTTATATAGTTCCATTACGAATTGATATACCTACCCCCACCCCTAACAGGTTAGCCCGCTGCATCACTTAATAGTTAGCGCGCGAGTTGAAAAAGCAACTGACGGAGAATGACAAAGTATTGAGCTTCCAGTTTATTAACTAGGTAAGTATATTTAATCATATACTTACCTTAGTTAATAAGCTTATAATAAGTTCATAAGCTCGTAAGCAAAATTCTACAAAATCGGATATTTTTTAGGTTTCCAGGTAATAATCGAATAATAATCGAAAATAATTTACCTAATTACTCAAACAAATTTAAGAAGTAAGTATGTATTCATAAATATTTCAAAATATGAATTTCCCTCTCAATACAGCTCCATTATTATATTATAAGCATATTGTAGTCGTTTATTGCTATTCGAAAGGCTGGCCACTATCTGTCCTATAAATCAAGGAAGCATCCGGGTTCGTCGTGCTATCCAGCTTGTACTTTCAGCTATACCATAATATAGGTAGAACCTAGGTGTCCTAACGCTAGGTCATCGACCGCCTCCAGCCTCAGAGGCTAGATTCGCAGGATACGATAAACTTCAATAGTGCATTGGTTGTATACAGTTCACTACCTTGTATTTAGTTGTTAGACGGCAGGGAATTCAATATTCAGACGCAAATAATTTCCGTAAGATGCTCCAACTTTTCCTGTTAGCTAAATCAAGATTTAGGAACCTTACTTACTTACTTAGAGCTATTTTTTTTGTAGTCCTTCAAAAAAAAAAAAACGGCCCTTTATCAAGTTATTTTTCTCTAGTGTTTGAGAAAGATTTCCTTCCCTTTGACCGATCGAATTTTACTAATTCGAACTGGGTGTTATGCATAATTGGCGTATAATACCGAATCGACAGTCACGTACATAAAACAAAATGATGTTTTGTACAGGTAGGTACAAAATATGGTCGTTAGTAGATAAAGTACTTTTCATTACTCATACACGGAAAGTAGGTCTGAAGTTGCCTGAGAAGCGGGTTGAAAGTAATACTTTTCAGCAGGGACTGAAAAACAGTTTCATAAAGGTTACAGAAATATAAGTGGTACAGATTGAAAGTGTAACAGAAACGAATCTGTAACCCTTTTGAAAGTGTTTTTAATTCGGTTAACCCGAAACACTTATATTTCTGTAACCGAAATGAATCTGTAACAGAAATAAAGTGTTTTAAAGTGTTTTAATCGGTAACCGAAATAGCGACGTTGCCAAACTTACTGTGTACATAATATTATTGGCTATTAGATAGTAACACTGCCTCGTTGGTCTAGTGGTTAGCATATTCGACTGCGGCTGACGAGATCCCGGGTTCGAATCCCGGGTTAGGCCATAATTATTAAATACTAGCTACTTCGTCCGCGTGGATTGAGGTGTATTGGTTCCCGCGGGAACTGTATAATTTTCTGGAAGTAAAAGTACCTAGCCTATGTGTTATTCCAGACTATAATCTATCTCTGTGCCAAGTTTCATCCAGATCCGTTCGTCCATCCATCCATCCATCCATCCAAACTTATGCATGTATAATATTATAGTATAGATTGGATTTTTCTATCAAGAAATTCTTAGTACTAGCTAGTAGCTCGAGTTAGGAAGTTTAGGGAAGTTGGCAGTGTTTCACCCCCATGCCTCGGATATCACGTAAAGCCGTCAGTCCTGCGCCTGATCTCTCTCCGCTCGTGTCGGATTTTCCGTCTATGTGAGTAAAGGAACAGAGAGCGCACCTGTGTATGCGCACACACTTTTGTGCACTAACCTATAATATATCCTGCGCAGATGCCCTGAAGATAGGCTGTCGTGGCCGACATTATTTTTATATCGATAGTTTGAGTCAAAAGAATGAATTTATTACTCGTAGTTATTTAATTACTTAAAACCAGTGTAAAAAGTTCATCATAATTTAACAAGAACGCTTGAAACTACATTATTTTAAAATTACAAATCTTTAAGTAGGTACTAACTTATAATGCAACTGTATCAGGTCAAATTCTGTAAGTAAGTAGGTAGGTATATTGAATATATTCTGAATTTTTGTCTGTCTGTATTTTGGCCGCGCAACACGCCGAAGCTATCTACTGAATGAATTCAAATGAATTGTAATTAGCATGATTATAACCTTTCATTTTGCTACGGTCAACATTTTCGTAGCTCTATCAGTTATTATGGAAATCATAAGAAATCTTTTCATGCAACACAGATAACATATCTCCGAAACTATTAGTCTTATCGAAATGAACTATAAAACCTACCACCTAATACCACCTAATAAGTATAACACCAGCTAAGAGCAAAGTTCCATAATACATAAATATTAATTTCATGTTCTAGTCGAGGTAAAAAGAAAATAATTATTCAGGTATACATTTTTTATTATGATTTTTGAAGTCAAACTCCTTTAGCCGCTTTGAGCACTTTTTGGTAGGGAGTAAAATGTGGATTCGAGGCGTCAACGACATGCATATCGCCGACATGCTCGCGTTGTTACGAAGACAATAATTATTAGATCTTAATATACTACATTCGAAATTAAACTTTAATGCTTCAGTGGTAAGGTTTAATTTGGTTTAACATGCTTCGTCGATCCATTGCTCTATTGCATCGTGATTGAAGGACAAGCCTACAAATAAACAAACACACTTTTGTATCACTAACATATTTTATACCTACCAAATATTTTTTATGTATAAAACAAAGTCGCTTCCCGCTGTCTGTCCCTATGTACCTACCTATGCTTAGATCTTTAAAACTACGCAATGGATTTGCATGCGGTTTTTTTAATAGATAGAGTGATTCAAGAGGAAGTTTTATGTGTATAATACATGCATAATATAGTAGAGAAACACTGATAATTTTAGAGGTTTCTAATGTGATGTCGTAAATAAACACATTTTTTGCGTTACATTGCAAACGCTGGCTGAACCCTATGAGATAGATCAAAATAATGTACTACAGTATTGTACCTACACATTAAAAAGATCTACAAAAAAGTCCGCGATAGTATATATGTCTATCTCTTAGGGATAACCCACAATAACCATTTTTTATTCTTTACTTTTTACTAGAAATAATGGCTTATTTACGAAGCGATTTTAAGCAATACAGCATTAATCCTTATCCAATTAAATACATTAAATACATTGTGCATTTAGTATAGATCCATATGGCCCTTTACAGCATGTAATTTAAATTAATATTTTCGAAGATATTACAGATTTAAAATGCATAGCGGTTGCGGCGGCGGTCGGGGGTTATTTAATATCAGCATTGCACCCGTGCGAAGCCGGGGCGGGTCGCTAGTTTATAATAATAATATTATTATTGTAGGTATGATGTACAGACACCGTCAAAGAATTCAAAGAAATTCAAACTGAAAAATTCAAAGAATTGACAAAAACCTAAGTAGGTATAATAACAAAATTCTAAATCAATGTTTTTAACCTTGTTTCATATGCAACTAAATCTAATATTGAAAAATAGGAAAGATCTTAACTTAGTTATTTCTAATTTGGACCTAAGTTGTAGGCATCGAGGGTTGAAATTGGTAATATAAATAAAACACTAAAGTCTCGTGTACGTTGCTATACGTAATATCACACTGTTGACGCGTATTCAAATTTGAACCTAATTGAAAGCAGTTATGGTTGCAATTGATTTAAGAAAACCATGGCCGATGTGGTGTCAGTGTGTATAAAGTCCAATGAAGTAAGAAGTTGCACAAAGAGAGAGACCGCGCATGCGGCGTTGCCACGCGCGATATTCAAGCGGTAGTAGGTCATTGCATGTACTTTATATCGGTTACAGATTAAAACACTTATTAACAGAAATAAAAGGTTACAGATTGATTCTGTTACAGTTTCGTTTCTGTTTCCGTTATAAGGGTTTCTGTTTTAAAACAGTTTCAAAAAACAGTGTTTAAACCCTTTATTTCGGTTACTGTTTCAGTCCTTGCTTTTCAGCCCTAGGGAGAATCGTTTTCAACTGACAGCTGTCAAATAATTAAAAAAACTAGTTGTCACATTTATAACCCTTCCTCTGCGTATATTAAATATTAAATTCGCGCGCCCCTGCGAGCCCATTTTAACAGGTGTCGAATTTCGCGAGCCGCCGGCCGCCCGGCGCAATATAAATAAACATATCTCTTATTACGTACTAAAGCTATGTAAACAAAGTATGTCATTCAAATCGTTATGAACTATAGCTATAGATTAAAGTTTAAAAGGTAATCGCTCTTCTTTATGGTTAACACAGGAAAATAGCAAAAAAAAATAAAAAAATGATCCCGTTTTTAAAAATAGAATCTTTGTAAAACATAAAATATTACCCGTATCTTTGTTCTAAATTCGTGGTTTTGTCTATGGTTAGTCATTTCAGAGTATTAAGACACGATACAAAGATTCTTTTCCATATATATTTAAAAAAAAAAAAAAAAAAGTATCAAATTACAAGTGGTGTCCTCCTCGCACGAAATTTCTACCCATAGATTTATTTCATTGAGTAGGGCCCCCAAAAAAATCCCAGTGTGTCCTTGTCTATCATAGTAGGTTTTACCAATATACGCAGAGGAAGGATATTCGTAATGAAAAGCACAGTGTTTACCTCGGGATAAAGACTTATTTAGTCCCTCGAACTATAGGCCCCCTCGCTACGCTCGGGCGCCAAACCCCGTCTCGGGACTAAATAAGTTACTTTCATCCCTAGGGTAACAATGTACTATTACATAGGTACAGGTATATTGTGGCAGTATGTTGATCTGCAATAAAACGGGACAAACGCATTGCATGATGAGTATTAATCATACTCGTTCTCGTGCATCAACTTATATCAACTTATTCTTACCCCTATATCTTCTTCATCCCACATAGACTTTATTTCTGTTTAGTTAAGGTTCAAATAGAGTTCGTACTTGTATTCAAAAATATGATATAATTTATGGTTTCGTTGAAGACATGTTGAAGATAACTATGACTTACAATGTGTCAATATGACCATACTTAATTTTAGTTCAGAGTGGCAGGCAGAATGTGAACAATCACATTCCGCAGACAACTGCGCGACTCTTCATATTATAGGTATTATCCTTTTTGCTTTTCCGAGCTCGAAGATAGCTATAGATAAATTTCTTTATTGCACACACTTAGAACAAAGACGATAAACAAAAAGGTTAAAAGATAAAACAGAAGGGTGCAAAGGCGGTCTTATTGCTAAAGCAATCTCTTCCAGACAACCGTTGGGGAGAGGAGATTTTCAAACAAGTGTTTCCAGCGTCTCAGGCTACCAATAGGTAGTAATGCTTAAATATCAAAAATAAATTATGAATTTCTAACTGAATATTAAATAGGTACTCAGAGGGCCTTCCAAAAGACCTAAAATTCACATCCTCGGTTAGTTTTGAGTTTGATAACCATTTTAAAATACATATTATAGATTAATGAAAAAAAGTGCGTTGAAATTTGATGACGTCAGAACTGTGAATTTCATACAACTTCCATACTAGAAGTGCGTTATTAAATTTGTTAAAGAGTTGCTGATTTGATTGAGTTGTCATAATCCCTATTGACGCAAACTTTTTCTGGCTAACCTCAGCGATTTGCGGGAACCAGGATAAATAGCTGTCGATATACTTAAATGCCAAGGTTTTTGACCGAGGGGCTAATGTCCAGGGTATTTGGGCCGAGGCGGATGGGAGGTAAATTGCTTCCTATGATCTTTTCAAGCTGCTTAGACCCACCTAATAGTTAGAGCTATTTGAGATTTTTGTGGGATAACAGACAGTCCATAGCATTCGCTCCAAGTGCTAATTTGGTTCAAATCCCGGTTGAGGTTTTCTATGTCAATGTGGATGTCATGGATAGTACCAGCTGTAGGTTTACATTTGAAGATCATCAGAATAGAGATCAGAATAGAGGTGATAGGAACAACGACCTCAATTTACATAAGCGGTCCCTGTCAAACAAAGAATGTGGACTTGTTATAGTAACGCCATCTAGCCTGAAAAGCGGGACAGCGCTATGGCGGGGACAAGGACAGGCTTATACAGGTGTGGAGCGCGCTCTAAATGTCGGACGCCCATTTTTTTTCTATGAAAGGGCCCATCTAGTACCTACATGTATATCGATGGCGGATGGATAGGAAGCTTAGGTACCTACATCAGAAAGTTTAAAAAAATCCTCATTCTGATGTTAAAATGATTTTCCGGGCATCATCACACTATATAAATTTCAATCGATTGATAAATCAACCTTAATAATGAGGATCAATGTGCCTTTTTAATGTTCCTTAAGGTTGTAACCATGTAGCGGAGAGCGGTTAACCTGCTAATTGCGCATTTAAACGATCAATCCGGAATACCGGCCATAAACAAACATCGCAAATTGAATGCGAGTAGCAATTCGAGTCCAATTACTATTTTATCGTTTATCTCCAACGAGTGTTTCATTTTCACGTGCATTGCAATAAAATTGTCGCATTGTATAGGTTACTGGGTAATTGATTAATGTAGCATCGATACGGCCTTATCGCGGATCGCAGCGTACGCACAATGTCCAATAAAGAAGGCGACTTTATCAGATGCTGTAAATGAATCAGTGCAGACTGCAGGGGAGTTTGCGGTTCGTTAGATTTGCTTGTTTTACTTACTCTATAGGTAAATTCGCGTATCGCGTATATATCAAGTAAGCAACGTTCAAAACATAGTGTAGTGTATGTTATAATATGTCATATTTTGTTCTATTGATTAGATCTGCGCTATTGGATTTCAATAAAGATGAACGACAGGTTCAGGTTTTATGAATAGGTACAGTGTTTATAAATAATTATTTATACAGAATAGTGCACCTTGCTGGAATTAGGCCTAATTTTCGCAAGTTCTTTGAATTCAGGATTTTTCATTTTGAGCAACTTAGAATTACTAATTATTTTGAGAAAATTGATGGACAAGGTCGTTGCCCAGCAGACTGTATTCTCTCAGGGAACTCCTTAATTTTCTGGGACAAAAGTAGCCTAAGTATGTACTTCCCCGTGTGAAAACCTATTTCTGTAAGTATCAAATATCATTAAAATTGTTTGAAAAGATAGGCCTTAGGCATGAAAAGCGTAGCAGACAGACAGAGAGACAGGCAGACAGACACACTTTTGCATTTATAATAGGTACTACTACTTATCTACATTACTTACAGTAAAAGACATCATAATATTTGAATTTCCACTGGTTCCACATGTTTTTATCACAGTATTTTATTGTTAAATCTGCACTCCACGTATTTGTTTATGCAAATATGGTGATAAAAAGGTGGTTTAGACACTATTTCAGTGAAGTCGCACCGATAAAAGGTGAGTAAAAAGTAATCGAAAGGCAAGGTAAAATTTGTTTACGAGTGGCGTTTGTTGGATACCTATTCAATGATAATTTCAAAACCCATAAATTACTTACATTACAGTTTCATATCAGCATCGAGAACGCTGTATCGGATCTAGTGACATGCATGACCTTTGTGTTTCTTAAGATGTTTCTTTCCTCAGATTTTATTAATACAATACAGGTAAGTAGTATTTGGTGTGGTTTTAGGCATAGGTACTTACTAACTATGATGTACCTACGCGTGGAATACCGAATAAGTTTTTTTAATACCCACGGAACTCTTTAATTTTCCGGGATAAAGAGTTCTATGTCACTCTAGGTCCTCAACTATACCCATGCAAAAAATCACCTCGATCCGTTGCTCTGTTGTGGCGTGATTGAAGGACATACCAACAAACAAACTCACTCGCATTAATATTAGGTATGATGTATTATGGTTAATTAATATAAAAATATCAGTTAGTGCAATATATTTTGCTACTTATAGGTGTAATTTTATGTTCCCACACCGGAGACATCGTTAGTCGTTACAAATACATCAAGAAAATGTGACATGGTTCATTTAGATTTGTCTATAATATAGATACTATGAGATAGAGAAACAAATACGACTAAGTAAATTAGCGCTCGAGAGGTTTATTTTTACGTTTAACGTTTTATTATTAAGTTCATCCAAAGGGTCCAATGATAGGATATTCTCATTCATATTATAATTATTTAACCCAGCTGTGTTCCTATTGGTTCATCAATCATTTTATTGTGTTATTATTTTCTTTTAAGAATGCCCTCGGTACTTAATTGACTTTTGCAGTATATATGCAGCTGTTCTGAGGTCTTATTAGAAAAGGGTTTCAACTATCTAAAAATATTTTGATTGGAGTAAATTTTGCCTGAGAAATTCGATTTCGTCTTTCGGTACATTTCCGAACAAATATGATGTCTTATATCAATGGTAACGAACATTAATTGCAAATTTGACGACCTCCGTGGCGCAGTGTTGAGCTCCGGGTTCGATCCCCGGCAGGGCCACTTCTGCAGTAAAATGGATTTCGTTAAGTGGGCATCTACGATAATATAAAAAATCTCTTTTTGTATCCAGCGATGCAGATTGTACCTAGACTTTAGGTAAACCTTGCTGGACAAAAAGATAGTGCTACATAAAAACAAAGACAAAAAAAATTGTCGGTATTTTATTTGAAGCAGAGAGCCATTGCAAGAGCTCTTGTTAGGCGTCTTCTCAAACGAGTTGCAGAATGGTCGATCCGTGCTGTTTTAGAATATATTTCGCACTCCGCTACCACTGTAGAGTTGCATGACTCCTGTAACACAACACTGTTGTTTAGTAAACCAATCGTGCCGGGAGTCGCTAAATTATTGTAATTTCTCTTTGAACGCTTTGTATTTAAATAGCCGCGCAGCATCTTCTCACGACTTCGTGCTATTCGAAATAAAATATTCTGCACGGACTTTCCTATGTTACATTTACTAAATTTATAAGTAATAGAATTGCAAGGATTTAATTTTAAGACAAGAGCTTTTTTGTACTCTATTTATAAATGCGAAAGTTTGGATGTTTGTTACCCAATCACGCCCGAACGGCGGCTTTACGGATCTGGATGAAATTTGGCACAGAGGTAAATTATAGTCTACTTCTTATCCCGGAAAATTAAGGAGTTCCCGCGGGAACCAAAAAACCTCAATCCATGCGGACGTAGTCGCAGGCGTAGTCACGCGCGTCATCTAGTTGTCTTATAAACTAAAATTACCAGTCAGAAGTAAACTGTTCATATCACATCATGTTATGAAAAAATTGGTTTGGTCTTGGCATCGGAACAAATTGATTAATGATGTGAATATTGGTTTATTTTACCTTGTAATGGTTGAGTTGCACTTCGTTAAAGGGCGCCGACCATCCAGCGATGCCCGCCGCTCCGAGACTTGCCAAAGGATAATGATTAAATGCTGTCAGCACTCTCTTTGTGAGCATAAAGCTTTTGCTGTAATGTCCTATTGGGCTAATAACTGCTGAGCTAACTATATGACTTGCTATTTTAGGTATTGGCATTTCTTTGCCACATACCGGTTTATATTTGTGTATTGCATCGATGGCATTTTCATAATCTAATTCATTCTTAAGACTAGTATCATTTATTAATTTAATTTGCTCTAATACTACATTTTCATTATCGTTTATTCGTACATCATCTCGCTTTATGTAAATCTTACTGGAATTTGAATGTTTATTAGATTTGTAGTTGCTGACTTCTTGAAGAAAGTCGAAGAAGAAAACGTTCCGAACTAAAATTGCAGAATATCGGTTTGGATTCCAACCTTGATAAGTTAATCTTTTCAACAGTTCAGTCCAAGTGTAAGCTATTTTTGGTAATAGTATTTCGTCAACGTCTAGCGGAACAATGAATTTAGATTCTCTAAGATTTCTGTACAGACAATCATTGTACGTTAAAATATGATCTCTTCTCCTCTGCCATAGAGATCTTTCAGAACTATATTTAATAGGAACATGAAATAAACGGACAATGCCCTGCGAGCGATAACGAAGCAACACATCTTCGCTTTCCTTACTTAAGCTATCTATATACAAATCAATCATATCCACTCCAAGCAACTTATTTGTCTCAACCCATTCAACCAAATTTTGTGATATATCTTTTTGGAAACTCATATCTTTTACGCATATTGTGAAGGTTCTTTCATATTTGTATTTAGTATTTGAAGGTGTCAGAATTAATCCGTTCGAAGGATCTTCGCATGGTTGGGTGACAACGGATACAATAGACGCATCAGTTATAGCCTCAGTCAGTGGACAAGACAGTAGGAGGGGTGTAACAACTTCGGATTGACTATTATCCCATTCATGCCACCATATATCTTGTGGCTTTGCTGCAACAACTTCTACTGCATATTTGTTCGTATCCATTGAGCGTGTTTGACAGAACAACGACCCCTCGGATGATATGTTGCGACCTGCGAACAAATATTATGAATTATGCGATTAGATCCATACCACCACCACCACCACTGCAGCCCATTAACGTACCACTCTCCAATACCCTGCAGCCCACCACGCTGCTCCAATGCGGGTTGACGGGCTTTAACGACTATTATCATGTTAATGGTAATAATCGGGACCGAGGGCTTAACGTGCTCTGTGAGGCACGGGGTTGAAACACCGCCAACTTTCTAACTCGGAGCTAGTACTGAGAATTTTCTAGTCAGAAAACTCAATACTTAATTATGGCCCAACCCGGGACTCGAACCCGGGACCTCGTTGGCCGCAGTCAAACATGCTAACCACTAGACCAACGAGGTAGAGGTTAGATCTATACATTCATTTTTATTTATTATGCTCTAACCAAAAACAAAGATGTTTAAAACTATAAGAGTCACAAGCATTCTTCAAAGAAAAAAGGTGACAAAATTGAAACTAGAATGATAACCAAATATTGGTGTAAAGATTTAACGTTGAATTTTTAAAAATCAATAATAAATCTGTTATTTTGTAATATTACTTAGAGTG
Organism: Erebia aethiops; assembly: GCA_923060345.2. NCBI lineage: Eukaryota > Metazoa > Arthropoda > Insecta > Lepidoptera > Nymphalidae > Erebia > Erebia aethiops. The sequence goes on along the minus strand of OV281083.1, from coordinate 7,072,871 downwards.
CAGAGAAAGGCACTAGTGGCACACCGCGTAGGTTGATAATAGTTATTTATCCGAGCTATTTTCTTGTGATCGCGTCGTTCAGGACCGTCATTACAACGGTTCTTCGATTGCCGTCTGGATGACACTTCCTACTATATCAAACAGTAAAGTATTAACGTACCTACTCTAATCCACCAGGTATAATAATAGATGCTTTTAGTGTTTCTAAGTCAATACATGTTAATGAGCACGTACAGAGAGATACATAATGGCGAGCGACTAGGATAACCTAGCATGTACGAGGTACCAAAATATGTTTATTCCTATTCTAAACAAATCCTTTGCTTGATTTTACATTCGATCACTTTAATTGGTTCCTACAGTTGTTCAAGTAGATAATGTAGATGTGTGATTTTGGTATAAGTATAAAGTAGGTATTTGCGGAAACATTCCAAAATCAACTTAGCACTGCTAACGCTATACAGAGTGTTTTATGTTTGTCTCGATATTCGCCAGATCACGAGGTTTGCTATGACTGTATTAGTGTCCTTAATACTAAATGAATACAAAATGTTTCATAACTATGAGTCATGACGTTAAACTCCAAAACTTTCACGTTCAGACATCCGATCCAATGTGAAAAAAGCACTAAGCAGCACTGCGGTTTTTAATCTGTCACTACTATAATATTATGGGGAGAGAAGTTTATCTGACCCGGGGAAGAATGCACACGATGCAGGCCCGACGCGGACACCTTGGAGTGACAAATGAGTGTAAACTTATCTCACTCGTGCATTCATACTGTGATGCTGCACGATCACGTCATGGATTTTGTTTTTTGCTACCGGATAAGTTATTGCGAACAGATTACTTTTCAATTTTAAACTCTTTTGTGTTTCATAATCATTTTGGTTTTCCTGTTTTATAAGCCAACACATGATATCTACGTGTGTATAAATCACTACATTGCTTAGCTTTTTTAAGCTACAAAAAACATTAATTATGGCGCGGTGGTGGAGTCCGAAAACTGCCTCGTTGGTGTCGTTGGTCTAGTCGTTGGGATGTGCGACTGCAGCCGACGAGGTTCCGTGTTCATCATTGAGTATTGGGTTTTTCTGACTAGAAATTCTCAGTAGGTACTAGCCCGGAGTTAGGAAGTTGGTGGTGTTTCACCCCCGTGCCTCGGACAGCACGTTAAGCCGTCGGTCCCGGATATTATCACTTATATGATAATAGTCGTTAAAGCCCGCCAACCCGCAATGGAGCAGCGTGGTGGGTATAAGATCTAATTCCCTCTCTCCTATGAGAGAGGAGGCATGTGCCCAGCAATGGGACGTTAATGGGCTGTAGTGGTGGTGGTGGAGTCCAAAATGGGTGCATTATATTATTCGTTTATTTTAATAATAATTTTGTGTTTGATATTATTGTTTTTAATTACTCTACATATTCTTGTAATGTTTTATAGGTTGATTTACAGGTTTGCTGTTCTGGTGATTCTATCAGTTAGCTATTTATACAAGTTTACAAACTCACTGATGGATCATCTGGGTTAGGAAAAGGGAACTTATAACAGTTTAAATTTTTTTTAAGATTAGACGTGTATACTATCTTCATCACCGGCACTGCATCATTTCAGATGTCTCAACTCGGTCTGTGACATAATTGCATACCTATTACCTACCCATTTGCATTTGAATGTGCCAAGAACCATGACTATTAATATTCTTTATTCTTTATATTGCATTCTCTATAATTAGTGTTTTATTATAAAGGATCGATGATCTTGCCAACATAGCCATTTTTTTGGTGCTGAAAAAAATCACTAAAGCATAGCCTGCATATAAATTCTTATTGCAGGGCGTTTAATGAAACCGTCGCCGCCACTACAATATGGAAGAGTAGGATGGGATGACTTGCTCCAAAAGGAATTCGCACGACGCGTTGACAAATGATAGTGAACTTATCTTACTCGTCCTTTTGATAAAATATGCTTCACAACCAGTTGTTTTTTGCTACTGTTCTGTTCTATGAGTTAGTAAAGTTAACACGTTTTTATTAACGGACTAGATTCTTGAAGGTCGATTTATTTTTATACTTAGATAAATAATTTTGATTATGGTGTCATCAGCAATACGTACAAACTACCAGCGCTATGAGAATCAGATGTGATTGCGCTGATTGACGGATATTTTTCTCTTTTCAGGGACAAGACTTTAACACGTTCACTGCGGATCACACAGAATCGGCCCGCCACGGTGCTTACCGCCTGTGCGTACGGTAAAAACTACATCTTTCTCGCTGGTGCGGAACGATTATCTTAGGTATTTGTAGGAGTTAGACAGAGACAAATATAGATTTCGGCTCGTGGTGTCAAATGTAGATATTTGGCATTAAAACATCGTGGCGGGCTCTTTTCGACCACCATCGCACTGACGGTAAAAAACATCGCTCCTTGCGGCGGCGGGCCTATTGTGGTATATGACCGGTGCCGACCTGTTGCCGCAAGGAGCGCGCGCGCAAGCGTCGAGTCACCAGTCAGTGTTGTGCTCTCTACAATCTACATGACCGTACGCGTGCGTAATGTTATTTTATCGACAGGTATTTAAGTATGGCGCAACGCAAATGTAAAAGAAAAATAACCCTGTACAGTGATAGTGAAGATAGTTTAGATGAAAATGCACAAATATGTCCACCTGTAAAAAAAAAACAAACACCGTCAACCAGCAAGATTTGTATTCTAGAAAACAAGTTGATTTACCCCGCAAATAATGTACAAAAATATGACAGTGACAGATGCAAATGTAAAACAAATGCAATCAATCTCTTTGCGTGCAGTGCTTTATAGAAAGACACATATAAGTTCACTGTTCTTGTCTGGCTCATGTGATTCGCTTAATACATACTTTTTATTTCTTTTACAATAATTCTGTTTTATTTTCGATAACCCAAATATTTTTGTCTGTCCCATCACTATGAAAAATACTTTCTAGTGCGATATCGGTCGTTTCCGACCTGACATTTTCCTTGGTTGATTTCTCATTTCCTGGTATTCAGATTCAGGGGCGAAGCGAATGTAAACAAATGGGGTTAATGATCATTTTAGCAGTATAAAAAAAATTATTATACACCACATATTCGCAAAGTTATAGCTCTTTAATCTTTCCTCGCGGTGTCAGGTCAAAAAGGATTGATACGCACTGTAGAAAAGGTCGATGGATGCATATTTGGACCGCCACCGCACCAGATGAAAGTTTTAAGGATTTTTGCCGCAGTGAGCGTGTTAAAGATATAGAGAACTATAAGAGTGATCTAAGTTACTCCTCGTGAAAACAAAGGGTATTACTTCCTACGGGATTAAAAAAAAAGTTGAATCCGGGCGGACGAAGGATCCAAGAAAACGCAGGCAACTAATAGAATAAAATCATAATGAAAAAATATATAAATTACATCGACACGTTCTCGGCTAAAATATTTAAAAACAAAACTACACGCACCTCCATGCAAAAACACTACAATTCCTCACCGCGTCCAGTGGAAACAAAACAACTTTGTCAGATCTAAATAAATGGTCCAGGCAAGCGCTTAAAACAAGTCTTATGTGAGGTGTTAATAAATGTCCTGCGCTAATGCGTTGGACAATTGTTTAATTACAGCGTTTTTTTTATTTCTCCCTCATTTTTTGTTTTTGTGTAACATGACTTGCGTTAGTGGACATGTTTTCAATGCAAACAATAGTTTTCAATGTAGAGACTTCTACGTATAATGTGCCTCTATCATTGATGTAGAATTTTAGTTTCTATTTCAATGGCCTCTATAATAATGTAGATGAACAGTTCCGATTAGAGAGCTTGTGAGCAAAGACGTGGCGTTTTATTTATATCCTGAATGTAACATTAATTAATTAACCCCTTCTATGATATACTTTTGCTATCATTACATGGGTAATTTAACAGTTTAACAAAACCTGAGAACAAATGCGCAGCCGTAGGTATCCATGGTATCGTTATCTTTCTACTCCTACTTTTCATGCATTTCCCTAACTTTTATAGAAGTTGTAATAAAGGAACTGTTTTAAAAGTTCATACTCCGAAGCACACTTATGAGCTATATGCTCCTGCAGGCAGGCTTCGCAATCACGACGTGCTGTTGCAGACATTGCATCAAACACAAAACATACATAAAGATCTAAAAAATGCAACTGTTCAGAGAGAGAGAGACGTGCCATTGCCTTTGCTCGAAGAGTGTGTATGAAACTCTATCGCGTAATTTTTCAGGGAGATAAAATCAAGGATGACCATATTGGATTCGAATTTCGAACATGCATCTTACTGCTTGTATCTTCATTGGTTATTAGCATAACGCATAGGTAGATATTCGTATCTTGTAATTTTTACCTATTCGTATATTGACGCCACAGACCATATACTCGGTGATTGACGCCCAGCATTCCACAATGTGATGTGAGCTTAGCGTTGGTGCATAATTTTTATTAAGACCTCAACAACTACCTGCTAATTACCTATTGCTCGCGATATATAATTAAAGAATGAAATTCTTTTTCCCTTTGCTGGTTGGCAGATAAAAAATGCACACCTACGTTAATAATGTCATGTGAATAATGTATGACGGTAGGTTTTATTTTAATTAACCGACAATGCATCAAGATGCGCTTGCGCCTGAGGGCGTATTAATAAAACTTGTCAATTGCGCCACCTAGGTATGCCGTAGAATAGTGATGGGCCACTGCAGTTCTTTTGCAGTCAGTACCGATAAAAAATTGTGTTAAATACGAACTTAAATGGAATATGACGTTTTAGGAAGATTAGAAAAAGCTTTTACAAGAGTTAAGTTTTGGAAATGATTTTAGATTTTAGGATTGCACTGCAAGGAACCTTAATATAAAGATCTTGCTGCAGGGCCTAAGTAAAATATTTTTTATTTTCATGGGATTGTGGTATAAACACTATCGATAGAACTATCGTTAATCCATGATTTCCTAGATATTTATCAGATTAGGCATCCCGGTTTTTAAGTATCCACTCAATGAACCACCAATAGGCTTTGAACGTTTTAAAGTTTATTATCTTTCACTAGATTCACTAGGTACCAGATGTGGAACCTAATAAAAAATCAAATGTTCCATTAATCATATTTTTGACAGTTTTGTTCAAATATCAGTTGTCGAGCACCTTGCTATACCTGTAACAGATGAAGCTGAAAGCTCAATTAGAAGAAACTTTAACTTAGGAAATTTCACTACAAAAATATGCGACGAATTGACAACCTTCCTTTTAGAAGCCGGCTAAAAATACCTCTTTACTATTTGCCTAGATTTGCCGAGAATTTACTCATATTCCAAAGGTTTTTGTCCTATATGTTCCTCCGTATTAAGTGTATGTAAATGAAAACATTAAAACAGGCTAGTGTTTTTTTAAATTACCTAATTGACCTAGCTTAATATTTAACGCACGGGAGTAGGTTTATGCAAACTACTCGAATTATGTCTTTTTATGCTATAAATTGCTTGACATTTATAACTATGTTGATTATAATTACAGTTACTAATGTACTGCTCTCAACTTGTTTAATCATACAGCAGCGTTATCTTTACAGTTTTCTTAATTCAATTCAATGCTAAAAGGATCTGCTAAAATGCAGCGAAAGATTCAGATAGATACCTATACTGCACTTTGATGTTGAATATCTTTATATGTTTATTTTATTTGTCCGCAAACAAAACACCTATATACTTACACTATTCGATAATGATCGACACTACGAAAGTAATAAATGTTGAAAAACTTGACTATCTTTTAAAATAAATTCGGTTCTATCTATTGAGAGTCTAGCCTCCCAAGAATTACATGCATGATTTAAACAGCTAAAAACTAACGCTCGGAGGCTATATTGCCACCCTCCAGTCTAAGACATTCGTTATAAGGTGGAAACTCCTAAGTAAAGTTTTAGAAGCAACTATTTGGGATTTAGGTTGGAGCAAGAAAGAAGAATTTACTCGAAGAGCATACCTACCATTATAAAGGTAGGGTAGGTCAGATGGCAATGTTAAGAATGCTCCTACTGACCGTGAAAATTAGCAAGAATGCGTATGTAGCGTTGCGAAGTCCTATCATCGTAGTATGCTGCATACAGCGAGACTGATGTCCCCCTTACTTGTTGCCACGAAGAACTATGTGTGATTGGTGACCAGGTACGGTTCTGAAAAGAAAAAACACAATAATATCAAAAATATGTAGTGGGTAGGTAGGTATCTACTCAAAGTCTAGTGGGTGGCTTCTGCCTCGGCAAAGCCGTTGCCGCCGAGCCATTTATAGTGTTCTTGTCATAATTTAGCTTAGAAACGGTTCGATCTAAATAGGTTTGTTAAAACTGATGTATAGGTACCTAAATGATGCAATAGGTATGCTTTCCAGCTTAACGTATTTTTGGCCTAAACTGCTCAGTATCGAAATAGAACATTTTCCTACACACTCTGAATTTTATGTCAGAAAATTATTCTATTGCTAACTTGTGGCTAACTTAATTTTATATTTGGTCGTGTGTACCTACCAGCATAGCGAATTCCATAATGCAGTAGGTAATAGCTATTTTACTAAAGAAATAATATTCACATAAATATTTCTGAGTTGATTCTATTTCTTATGGAACCCCAACATTTTTCCTGACAATTAAGCACTTACTCTGGCCTATTATCAAAATAAAAAAATATAATATACCGTACGCTCTCAACTGAGAGTGGCGCAAATTATGGTAATCGTTTACCTAATTGGGAAATTTGCAAACCGCTTTTACTAAGAATTGTACGAATATGTGTTCCTCAGTGCAACTGGAAAAAAACAATATTATTAACGACTGCTTCCCACGTATTTAAGTTTCATGTTTTCTTTTCATGCAGGGCGATATTATTTGTGAAGGTAAACCATTTATATTTCAATCGTTTTTTAAGACAGGTACATGCATATACTAGGGCCACTTGTCTATTTTCTATAGTATTATATTTCTGTCTATCAATATAAATTCTTTTTTCACCTCTCATGCTCTAAAAAGGTGTCATTATAGCTTAGCGTAAGGCGTAGGCGGACTAAAGTTAGCATTTACGAGTATAGGGATTAAAGTATTTTTTTAAATAATTGCCGTACTATCTTCTTTACGGTATGCGTGATATCCTCATTCTATTATCCAAAATTTTTAGTCTATGGTTACTATCACAGATCACGGAAACATGGGAGATGTGCTAAGGGGGCGTGTTGCGTGCGAACTCATCAGGCACAAAATAGGCCTGATGGCCGTTTTTGTCTTTAGTCGCATGTCATTCAAAGATTGGTTCACTTCTCTCGGTTTTTAACAAAATGCCGCGTTGTTCAGTGGTTGTTTGTAAAAATTCAAGCTGCAAAGTGAATTACATGAAAGATGGCATCTCATTTCACACGTAAGTACAAATAAATTGTTGTAATTTTCCATTAAAATCAATAAAACATTATTTAGTGGTATCATAATGTAATAGAGTGACAAGTCTATATCTCATTATGAACAAAAACCATTGCTTGCTTAGTAGAAATCTATCAATGAATCGGCCAGTCTTACGACGCAATGGTTAAGTGTTCTTTACCGATTCTTTCACTAGCACGATAGATCAAATTTCGTAGTGCGGCCGCTGTCGGCGTGCGGTGAACTAGAGATGTGACGATGCAGGTACGAGTACAATGCAGTTGTCGATATTTTAGCGACCAAACGATGATCTGTGATACAATAATTAATAGTACCTTAATTATAACTTAGTAAACAATTATTTCTATTTTAACGTTTAAACTATCGTGAGTAAAATTCATTATAACTATATTTTTAGTCATAATTATTACTATTTTTTTTAATGTAAGTACTCGACTTACTTAGCTGACGAAACGTATAAAAAATATACTAGGTGAATTAATATAATGTCAATTTACGTAGATCCTCATTACTCATTTATTGATATATTTAATGTCACTCTTTAATATTAATATTTAAGATATCCGAAGGATGCAGAAAGAAAAGAAAAGTGGATAAATACTTTTCATAATCGGTAGTCATTGTCAAAAACCCAAATATTAAGAAATTTAGCATCGATAGATCCATTTTAGTCAATCACTAATTGTATCATATTTGAATTTTGCACAGCACATCGACAACGTTTTACGTTTGTGTGAGTAAGATGCACGGTGATTGAAATTGAACCCTGTTTGGTAAACAATAAAGTGTATATTTGTTCGTGCCTCATGCACTGATCTATCGGTATGCGTGTGTGAGTGAGACTTCTTGTCTATTGTATTTATTTAGTTGCTTGTATTGGTAGCAGGTAGTAGGGATAGGTAGGGATAAACTGGAGACAGCAGGTTTCAATACAATTTGATACATAGGCATATCTCCCTTGTTTCCGTGATCTGTGGTTACTATTAACAGCCAAAACATTTGTCACCTAGTTGAATGTCAATGTTACCCATCGTGTCCTACCATTATCCTACAGACACTACAGATATATGTATAGACATACTCATATTCCAAACAGTAGTACCATAAGGTACTACTGTTTTTTTTTTAATTCCTTCATAATAACGATACGGAGAAAAATAAAGTAAATTTAAGTTTTGCCGCGAAATCATAGATTTTTTAGTTATAATTTCAAAACACAATACATAATACAAGGTGAAGGCAGGTAAACTGAATGTGACTATTTATCTTCTTCTTCTTCATTTCTTCATCATAGATCTGTAGGATAATGGTAGGACACGATGGGTAACATTGACATTCAACTAGGTGACAAATGTTTTGGCTGTTAATATCATCAAGTAAAAATAAAGCTATCTTACACCTAATATGAAAATGTAACAGAAAGGCAAAGAATTAATTAAAAATCATTATTTATTTTATTTTCTCGCAATCGAAGTAAAAAAAAGTAGAGTGTTTACCACGGGACTAAAAGCCATTCTACTTGATTCTATAGCATACCTTGCTACGCTCGGTAAGCTAAACATCTCGTATAAAATGGCTCATTTTAGTCCCTTGATGAACAATCTACTATTAGAAATATCTAGTGGAAATGAAAAAAAAAACTTTTCATGTGAGCCAACTTTAATATGCTTAGGTAGTTATGACAATTCAAGACTACCTATCGTTCCGGTTGGAATGCAGATGTTATTTACAAGTTATTTAGAATACTTAGCTCAGAAAATTCTATGACTACAATATTTAATGCATACTATGGAATAGGTAATAGTGGTTCCGAGTCTGACAAAAGCAAGTAAAAATATAGGTATATATTTTTTCAATTTAAAACTTTTTTCACGATGGCTTAGTATAGCTGCAAATTATGGCTTTAGTGCGTGTGCCGGTAGCGGTTACAATTTAATATCTTAATACGATCGCTCCTTCAGAACGTGGTTAGCAGTAATTAATTTAAGGATGTGTCACTTTCAATGCATTCCGGCATCGAGTGTAGCCGGTTCATTTGCATAAATCGAGCCTTCGTTTGCTTCTACGGAGGAAAGTCACTGATTTATACCAGCTTTTTAAACAGAATCTACTTATTTCTTCTTATCGCCATTATAAATTGTACCCTATTGAACAGTTAAAAGGTTCATTATAGCAAGTCTCAATGCTTGAAACTTAGGACCTTTGTTTTACAAAATGATTCATGAGCGGAGTCGTGCTTGATTAGCTATTGTGCTTTCGAACGTGTCAAGTATTGTTTTATACTATTTCTCTATTGAATAGGTTTTACTTATTAGATCAAATCAAATGATATTTATTAGAGAAATGCGCCCTTATACGTTCACCGAGAACAAAGAATATGGGTGCAATTTCATAGTAGGTATCCTCTTTTTGCGAGCTTAGAACACAGAGAAATATTGCCGCTTTGTATGCAAACTGAGGATAGGTATAGAAACCGGTTAGTTAAATTGTCTGCTTTGTATTAAAACTAGCGAATGCCTACGACTTGCTTGCTAGAAGGTTGTCGATCCTCAAAACAGTCAAAACCTAACTTACCTACTTTAACAATAAAATTAAAACAGTAATTAATTTCACTAAGTCATTATGCTAAGTTATGAATTTATTATGGGCTTTTTTCAGACAGGGCGCGTTTGGAACCGTCGTAGCTTTAGTTTTTTCAGATACCGTAACTGATTATCACCATAAAGTTTTATAGGTAATTGACGTCAATAAGTATACAGTGTACCTAATTTAAATTAATAAATATTGTATTGAATTGAATAAGTTACAAGTAGGGTTGTAACGGAGGCGTTCTTAGCGGAAGCAGAGACGGATGCGGAGGTGAAGGGGATACCTTCGCGGATGCAGAGGTTGACGGAAGCGGATTTCTACGATTACATCGTACATTTTCTGTGCTTTAGGATGCGATGAATCCTACATTTGATTTTTTTTAGGATTCTTCTAAGGACAAAAAAAACACTGAAAAACTGAAAAAGACAACAGTAATGGTGTTACTGACGTCACCTGCTTAGATTTGTACCTCTCGCATTGTAAATCAACGTAAATAAACCCCCGTTACAACTCCGCAAAAGAAACTGCGGAGGTACGATTTCTTGCGGAAGTTCCGTACTTACGGAGGCAGAGGCGAGGTTCCGTTACAACCCTAGGTACAAGCATAAAAGTAGCATAAAACATTTGAAACATTAAGCAATTTACAGCAATAATGTACACCATTATCTTAATTAAAACTCGATGAATTAACAACCTTCATAATTGAACCATCTCGCCAGACTCCAGAGGAACCAATTAGGTACGTGAGCTCAGAATAGATCGATTACGCGTGCTATAATTCAATCCGGGACCTCTATGTTGTGGGATGAGCATTTCTTCTACTACTGGTTCGAGCAAATAAAGGTTGTCAGAATGTCTGTATTAGGTACCTACTAGCAGATGCCCGCGACTTCGTCCGCGTGAAATAAGTGTTTTGAATTCTCACGGGAACTCCCTAATTTTTCGGGTTAATATATCCTCTCTCAAATAATGTAGCTTTCTATTGGTACCAGAATTTTCAAAATCGGTTCAGTAGATCCAGAGATTACCCCCTACAACCTCACAAACTCATAAACTTTACCTCTTTATTATAATATTAGTACCTATAGATACTATAGGTTATGTATAATAACCTTTATAACGCTTCGCAGTCCAGCGTATTTTATATCTGAGCATTTGCACCGAACTTTCTTTTTATTTCGTTCACTCAATTTTATTATTACAGATTCCCTGAGATCTTTATCCAGCTTTTATTTATTATAAAATTTATTGACTATACTTATATTTTATATTTATGTATAAGGTACTTACATATTATTATAAGATGGCTTACTCATAAAGTAATGTGTGTGTACGATGCGAGCAATACGAGCGGTTGTGATTCTACATAGGTTATTTTAAGGCGATCTTTATGACTACACAGCTATACCCACTAGGTACTACTAGATTTAGTACAGTAGTAAAAATCGCTAAATGATAATAAACTTTAAGCTTACTAGTGGTTCGCCCCGAACTGAGACCTCGCGGCGCCATCTATTGACATAAATGTGAAGTTCTGTTAAAAATACTGAAGCTCATTAAAAATTAAATAATTCCGTTTCCTTACAATATTTATCTAATTTTAGTATTTTTTGTTCAAGTACAGGATATAATTGAAATAATTGATCTAGTTTCAGGCTCATCCTTTCAGATAATTTAGAGTTCTGAGGTCATCTTTGGACGTTAGAAAATCTCCACTTTGAAAGCCAATTTCGTCAATTTTGGGGGAAAAATTAAAAAAAAATATTTTTGGACTCTATTCTTAATTATCTTTAAAATGATATACCGCAACCCTATGTAACTTTATAAAAAATATTTTACTTCGCATTCGCTTCTATGAGAGCCCCCCTGAAATAAAGATTTTTATTATTTTTTAAGCCATATTCGGCGGGAGGCCATTGGTTTACATATTATATTTAAAGCTGAAGTAATTGCGTTCAGTAATTCAGAAGTTATAATGCTCTGACAGACGGACAGACGGACGGACGGACAAGTGCCAATTCACCCAAGTAGACTCAGAGACCTTCGCTTCGCTCGGTCAATAATAATACTAGATGATGTACACGACTTCGTCCGCGTGGATTATTTTTTTTATTTTCGAGGTACCCTAACTCTTCAATTTTCAGGGATAAAAAGTACTTAGCCAATGTCCTTCCCCGGGATACAACCTATCTGTACAAAATTTTATCAAAGTTGGTTGAAAAGTGTAGATAGCAGACAGACAAATACTAATAACAGACAGTAATATGGATTTTACTCCACCTGAACCTTTGTTCAGGTTTAGTACCTACTAACTACTTACTTAAATTGTTATACAGGTTGGCCCGCTACCATCTTAGACTGCATCATCACTTCCCATCAGGTGAGATTGGAGTCAAGGGCTAGTTTGTAATGGATAAAAAAAAAATCGGGCTCATTTTGGCAACCTCTGATGATCAACGTTTGTTAAATATTTTTAGGCCATAATTTATTTGGCTTCAAGAAAAAAATCATTTATACTTCTATACATAATAAAAGCTTGGATGGATGGATGGATGTTTGCTACTCAATCACGCCAGAACGGCTGAACGGATCTGCATGAAACTCGGCACACAGATAGATTATAGTCAGGATTAGCTCCACGCGGACTAAGTCGCGGGTATCAGCTAGTTAATCATATTACTCACTCCTTTAGTCACATTATTCTTTACAATTCGTCCCCTTTTACTTTATTTATATTTTTTAGATTATATTGTTCAAGGAACATAATTTTTACTGACACTGAAGTGGACCACAAAGTTGTCTTTAAATAAACGAAATTGAAATTGAAATTAGGTAATATCAGTTATTGGGTTTTTCTGACTAGAAATTCTCAATACTAGCCCGGAGTTAGGAAGTTGGCGGTGTTTCACCCCCGTGCCTCGGAGAGCACGTTACGCCGTCGGTCCCGGTTATTAACCCGCATTGGAGCAGCGTGGTGGGTCTAAGCTCTAATTCCCTCTCTCCTGTGAGAGTGGAGGCCTGTGCCCAGCAGTGGGACGTTAATGGGCTTTGATTTGTGCGACATAATCGTCATCTCTCGCGACTTATTTTGCAAAGCTTTGTTTGATAAAACCGCGAGTAAGCGTTGTCGCGTGGTTGTGCTTAGGCTGACCGTGACTTTGAAAAGGGGACGCGCTTTGTCTTGATCTGAGTTTTGTCAAATGCAACAAGCAACGTGACTAGAAGCCCGGTCACGTTCGAAGGCTTTGGTTTAACATTTTAATGACGAATCATTCCTCTATGAAGAGGACAGTTATCTTTGCTACTAACCTATTTATTTAGCGCAAACACGATACGGAAGTACGTACCTAAGCGTAGTAACTACTATAGGTACTCTATTTATTTTGTCTTTAGATATAAATATGGTGTTTGCATATTTTATAAATAATATACAGCATCCCATATTATAGGTATCTTGCTCTAACTGAGAGCAAATACTTTGTGCTTACTTCAAATAAGTAATGCAAATTAAATCGAGATTTAATTTGCATTACTTATGGATTAATGAATTCTTGACCATGGAGTGAGTTCCATCTCCTCACTAGATCTTTTCGAGTATCATAAGTTAAGCCGCTCATATATATACCTATCATATTCATAATATCCATATTCCATAATTACCTATCACCCATACATATTCCACTATCACATTCACAAGCCCTTTCGTCACTACATCTTGGACCAAGTAGGGCAAAACATAACTGCCATACCCCTACAGGTTAGCCCGCTACCATCTTAGACTGCATCATCACTTACCATCAGGTGAGATCGCAGTCAAGGGCTAGCTTGTAGTGGATTAAAAAAAAAAAAAAAAACATCCACGCAAAAAGTCTGCGCTACTCACTTTTATAATATAGAGTGCGACCCGACAAAACGTCGTTCTCCCTCCGACACGGTAGACGGTAGTTTCGCGCGGACGTTCTGTTTTGTCACAACTCACATCTATGTTCTAAAAATTATGAATTATTATAATTATTTTTGGCATATTAGGAAAATGCCAAAGATTAATTAGTGTTCTAACCTGTGGGTCTAACAATATACAATTGTGTAAAAGACATTACATTACGCTCTTTATGAGCTAGACTCCCAGGCCATAAAATAAGTGGATAAAAAATACTAGGTCGAAGAAGAGCAAAAAATATTATGATCTCATATTTTGTAGCAGTCGCGTTTCACACGAACAAAATGGCAATAAGTAGTAATATAATTTAATCGACTGTAATGCTATATAATCAATTCCCTGCCCGATTTCATCTCCATTATCTAATGCCGCAACTAGCCTTTTATGCGCACGGTGCGAGCTTCTATGTGCCTTTGAAAATCTTAGCCAGCTCCGAAAAATGTCTATATGTATAAAACATCCAAAAACAAAACTTTTGTCCAAAACAGTAGGACCCAATGCGCCTCGCATCGAGTACCTATTCGATTTAGAAAAGCTGAGCGCGAACGAAGCGAGCGCAAAATCGCATATCTATAGATACTATTATTATAAATGCGAAAGTGTGTCTGTCTGTCTGCTACGCTTACACGGCCCATCTGTTCAACCGATTTTGATGAAATTTGGTATGGGGATAGTTTGTATCCCGGGGAAGGACATAGGTTAGTTAATCCACGCGGACGAAGTCGCGGGTATCATCTAGTGTAAATAATAATCGGAAACGGTATACTACCCGGTTGACACTTTCCTATGCAAATGCTTTTAAAAAGCACAGTTGAAAAGTATTGCATGGGAATGTTTTAAAATTTAAATGTTTGCTTCGTGACTACCACATTGAAGGAATCAATATTTTATTGTTATTGGTATTTCATTGTATGATAAATTCCTCGTAATATGGCTATTATTGCCTCTTCTTGAGCTCTTGATACACGATCGTAAAAAATATGCTCTGTAGATATGCCTAAGTTATAAAAACTTTTCGTTTACAGAATTGTAAACCTGATTATACATATACGCAGGTAGGTAAGGAGGTAGGTATATGATAAACTTATAACTTTTGAGTTGCCGTAGAAAACAGGAAAAAAACTGGTGGTTTTTTTCTGGAAAACCATGGGAAAACCTATAATAAATGCTTGTTTTAGAGAAAACAAAATGTATTTGGAACATACTTACGGATAGAATAATTTTACTTCGCAGCTCATTGTTTCTTCTAAGGATAAGGCAGGTACGATTCTCAGCTTAGAAACCGGGATTTAACCATATCGAGATAATACATATTATAATAGATTTATTATTCCGAATAACCTTTGATCGCGAATGAACTTTCTTGTTAAAAAATCTCCTTGTGCAAAAGATAAGAAATAGCAACGCGTGAAGGTATAGGTAGCCTTATATACTTCGTTGCCAACGAAGAAAACCATAGGTATGTAACTCTAACTATGTATATAGCAGTTTTCCCGTGTGATGGTTTTTATTCTGAATAATAGGCATATGATAGACGCAAATATTTAATGCAAATATTATGGCCTAAAACATGTCTCAGATATTTTCGTACATGGTACCTATTAATTATCAATAACTGGAGTGGAGGTACCTATTATGTAGTACAAAATACATATATTGTCCGATCCTAAATGAATTAGTTGTAGGTAAACATGATTTACATAATATTTGCAAAATATGTTTTATTCAACCTCGCGACACCTGGGTCAATGTCTTCCATACATGCCTATAGTATTTAGATTTTAGGCGTACTGCCTACCTAATAGGTATAGGTATTGTATATTTTGTAATAGCATAAAGTTTGCCTATTAAAATGTATAGTATGGTTTTTCGCTTGAAAGATAAGCGTCGATTTTTTCGCATTAGTTAGTAGTGAAGAGTGAATTCCAATATTGTCATACTTTGGAAGTTTGCCACTTTTCTTTCTTTCTACAAGTTTGACGATATAACTTTAATGCACCTACACTGATATATAGCTATTATGTTGCTCCATATATTGTAACTACCTACAGTATCTATGCGGCACCCAGGACGTCTAAAACCAGTGCCCACTCGTGCGGGAGTCTTTTACTTAGAATGCATTATTCTATTTATATATATTCCATTCCTCAAATGAAAATCTCAGGACAAAATAAAATTAGTATGTTTAAAAGGGCTTTTTACATAAATCACGTCACCCAGCAAATCTTATACATAGGTACTATATTCTGGTTGGGGATCTAAATGAACAAAAAATCTCGAGACGAATAAGTAAAAAATTGTGAAATGCCCACTATCCCAAATTAAAGTTTTCTAACCCCTCGGACGTAGAATGTATTTACGATTTTAAAAATAAAAATACTGAAGACGTTACAGAATTGACAGCCCGATTGTTTTAAAATATTGTAATAATTTGTAAGCAAATTCGAACAGCTTAGGGAGTTTATACTTACATGGTTTTCGATAAGTAAGGATCTACGAACTCCTTAGTCCTTAATTAGTTTGAATAAGCCGTTTGGCAAACGTAACCGATTACGATGTTCTTACACAATAGCACTGCAGAGTGCAGACCATAGAGTTGTAAAGCCCTTTGTTTTATTTTAATATAATATTTTATATTTTGTAAAACTTCTATGATTGCTCTTTGCTTTGGCTTGCGGCCCATTCTTTCCCTATACGTACCTAATCCTTAACCATTCCCTGCGTTTTCCTTGATGTTTCCCTTTATTTAACTTTATTCTGACGACCTCCGTGGCGCAGTGTGTAGCGCTGTTGCCTTAACGTGCGGAGGTCCTGGGTTCGATCCCCGGCAGGGTCAATTTGGGAATTTATAATTTCTGCATTTGCCCTGGTCTGGCCTGGTGGGAGGCTTTAGCCGTGGCTAGTTACCACCCTACCGGCAAAGATGTGCCGCTAAGCGATTTAGCGTTCCGGTACGATGCCGTGTAGAAACCGAAGGGGTATGGGTTTTAATATAACTGCCATGCCCCTAACAGGTTAGCCCGCTACCATCTTAGACTGCATCATCACTTACCATCAGGTGAGATCGCAGTCAAGGGCTAGCTTGTAGAGGATAAAAAAAAAAAAAAAAAAAAAAAAATTTGGTATCATTACATTACTTTTGAATGTACTTACATAAAATTTATTCCCTTGTTTGCTCCAGAAAAGTATGTATTGAAATCAGGACACGTTTTTAGAAAAGGCAAATGGTGGCCTACCTACCTGATACCGGCCAGGAAGAAAACGTGAATAATAAGTATAAACTAATATTATGCTTATTTCTTAGATTGTATTCTTATCAACATAACAATTAACATCTTCTCAGACTTTCGTTATTTGCATAGAATTTATGCAAAACATAGTATTCTATCCATTATAAGTGTTTTTAATTGCGACGTCGTAAATAAGTGCTAACTGCATATTGTTTGTGCTAAAAGAAATTGTGAGGGATAACAATGTAGAGTTTAATGACCGAAAGCTTTGAAATGGTGTTCTTTACGTTAATAAGTACATATATACATAAAAATGAGACTATAGTGTATATCGTACCTTCTTGAATGGTAACAACTTCTACATAGGTAGAAATCTGATATTATCATAAACGTGTGATACGAATTTCAGGTTAAAGTATCAAAATTCTTCATCAGTCATCACTGTAAGTAACCTATTTCTTTGGTAAATAAACGTCGAGCATCAAAGAATCTAGAAATGATAGATCCGGCGTTTACTGCTTTATTATTTAAATTTTTAAAAACGGTAGGCTTTATTATACGCACAAATTAAATTTTGCCAGTGATGTTAGTACTTAGTCATCTGCCAGGAAGTTGCCTCATTTGCATTTTATTGGCTGAAGTTCGAGTTTGATATTTACAGAGTCCTGTTATTTTTTATGTGAATGCAAGGCATTGTTTAAAGAAAAAAGAAGTTTATGGTCAATTTTGCCAGATAGCACTTACCTACTCAGGGCGATGTTATTAAATTGCGTTATAAGCAATAAAATGTGTGGAATTAATCTTGGGATAGATATACCAATGTGAGGTTTTTATGATTGAAGTAAAATACTGTTTATTTTTAACCGACTTCAAAAAAGGAGAACGTTCTCAATTCGACTGTATGTTTTTTTTGTATGTACGAGTATGTTACGCGATCATTCCTGATGATCCTTTTTTTGTTTGGTAGATCATTCTTCAGAGGTGGTCCCAGATTATCGAAATTGATTTAGCGTTTTTTGAGAAAATCAACAAAAAACAAAATATATATACCCCGATGATGTTTTTTACTTTTTAGTTTAAGTTGGTACAAGTATAGTTTTGAAGTCGGTTTTGGTTTTAGATGAAAGCGAATAATTAATTACGAGTATTAGTCATCGTACCTTTGTCCTTAGTGTAATGAATAGTATATATTTGTAGGTTTATTGTACTATTATTTTAAATCGCACCTTTTGTAGATAACTGTAGTAGATATCACAATAAAAGCTCATCGTTGTTTAAAATACTTACAACTACAACAAAGACTTCAAGCTTCAAGCTTAGTCAAACTAAAAACGTTAACAGATTTTTAATTTTTGGCTAAGCTATGTCTGAATATGATACTGCTTTATATTTCTTTAGTACTAACTAATAAAGATGAAAAAATATTAGTGCTGGGATTTATTACAATTGTTATTCAACCAGTTATTTCATGATTGTTATAAAATAGGTACGTAGTTCATTGGGGCTTGCATCTTCCAATCGACATTTTTTAATTTTAGCACCAAAATAATCCAACCAAGAATATTATTAAAGTAAACTCAGTTTTTCTCTTTTTATTAATAAAGGCCTTATGAAAATGGAAATGAAATGATTTATTTCACGTAGGACAACTTATGCCACCTATGATAATTGATTGATTTTACTTGAATCTTAAAATGATTGATTTTACTTACTATGCTAAAAATCACTATAAATGCTTACAATATAACGTATATTCGGGAAAGCCGGGAGCCGGTTACAGGCCACCGGTAAGGGTCTGTCGAGCTCTGCTTGCTTGGCTTCCGAGTAACCAACTATGGTCCTCATGGTCGACTGATTCTCTTGCACTCGCTGTCCATTCCACCCCAGCCCCGGATGCCACTCGTTGACACTGGCTATCCAACTTACACAGAATATTGTCACGCCGGCAAGTAAAAATTTTGTCACTCGAACAAATTTCCGCGTGCCACGTGACATCGCGTTTTAATTATAATCCATTTTAATTAATATATTTTATATTTATGTCAATTATTATTCAAGTATAAAGATAGAAGAAATTATTTTGAATGTTGCGTTGTTGGGATGCGTGTGCGACGTCGGAAGTCGCGGATGAGCGTTGTGCGCATGCGTCCGAGGCGCAATACTATGGCGGACTGCGCTTGAACAGCTGATAGCGTATCAAATAACTCAGCCTAATCGTTCTAAACGCTTCAAAGTAGAAATCTAGTTTTCTATCACCAGTTTTGCGCGGACCAACTTCTAATTTCAAATTCTTCAGGGATGTAGCTAGAAGTAAATTTGAAGAGGATGGTGAATTGAATGGACGAATCATGCGTCTCGTAGGTTTTGATTTATAAAATTTGTTAAGCTTATTAAATAGGAATCAGAATACTTAGTTTCTTGAAATTAAAAAATAGTAGGTATTTCTTCGTAACCTAGGTAGGTACTCTACTTTTTATATTATTCGTAAATTAGGTATACCGTAATAGTAAGTACTTATAGTAAGTACCGTATAGTTAAGTACTTCAATTTACCTATACTTACTAATATTATGAATGCGAAAGTTTGGATGTATGGATGGATATATGGATGGATGTTTGTTACTCAATCATGCCCCAACGGCTGAACGGATCTGGATGAAATTTGGCACAGAGATAGATTATAGTCTGGAATAGCACATAGGTTATTACACTTTTTATCCCGGAAAAATTAAGGAGTTCCCGCGGGAACCAATAAACCTTAATCCACGCGGACGGAGTCGCGGGCATCAGTTAGTATATTATATTAGTATTAGTATTAAGTAGTATTGGTGTAGATGAGCAGAAGTTTATATTTGGTACTATAAACACAATCACATAAGCCTTAAAGTTTTATAAGGAAGGTTTTTCTAATAAGTAGGTATATAATTTATTTATGAGATGAATAATTTCCCATATTTTTATTATTTGGTATCAATAGCGGCTGCGGGATATTGTAATACGAAGGAATTTTCTAAGTGTGTGTGGTAAAAAGATGTTGCAACCTTACGCCGAACAAGCGAGTGTTTATAGCGAGACGGCTCTCCCATAATAATGTAATGGTAATTTGTTTAATTGCATAAGATCGATTATTGACGGTTTGTACTTTAATCGTTTGCATGATCAGGTTTTTGTGGATAAGTTTATTATGTTGCAAGATGGCTTATAGCTGGTTACCTACTAATTATAGCTTCCCTACCTTATGTAAGAGTAAATTATTGTGATTAACATAAAATTAATACTGCTGTCTACACAATTAATTGCTGTAGATGCTTCTAGGTAAAGACTAAATAAAATCTATGAAATCTTAAAATTAAAAATCTACTTAAGATGACTTTTTCCACGGAAGGAACGGGGTAAAAATACCAATAGTTACTTAGTTATTTTAATAAATACCATTAAAATAACTAAGTAACTATTGGTATTTTTTTATCCACTGCAAGTTGACTGCGATCTCACCTGATGGTAAGTGATGAACTGATGATGCACTCTAAGATGGTAGCCGTAGCGGGCTAAGCTGTTAGGGGCATGGCAGTTATATTAAACCATGCATCTAATCGGTTTCTAACTTTCTACGTGACGGCATCTAACCGAAACGCTAAATCGCTTGGCGGCACGTCTGTGCCGGTAGGGTGGTAACTAGCCACGGCCGAAGCCTCCCACCAGGTCAGACCAGAGAAAATTCAGAAATTATAAATTCCCAAATTGACCCTGCCGGGGATCGAACCCGGGACCTCTGCACGTTAAGACAAAGCGCTCAACAAAACGCCAGGGAGGTCGTCAAAATCATAAATCGAAAAAGGCGCCTACCAATAGGTATAGATACCTAGTGTATAGATTCAGTTACTTATTAGACGAGTCTAGAATAAATTGATAAAATTGGTCAAGTGAATCAGACTCGCGCGCGAGTCCTTACGGAACCCGTTGTGCGCGCACAAAGGGTTCCGTATTTATTCCGTATTAAATTTTGATAGTAAATATCAAGAAGATGTCTTAGAAGCTGTGAAATAACTAGCTTAGGTACATAATATGGCGCTAAACTGGTAGCGCCTGGCAAGCAATTCGACATTCTATGAGTACGGAAACTTATTAACGATTTTCGGAATTATTCCCATACTTGTGCTGTGCTAAACCTTGCTTCTTGCCAAATTTCATAATTCTTGGTCAACGGGAAGAAGCCTATAAGTTTTTTTATTTATTTTCGAAAATATGCGGCATAAACGTATCTTTTGATTGCGTTGAATTAGAAGCTTGATTTTCTACAAGACCAAGAGCCTCGCGCGAAGACGCGTTTCCGAGAAAAAGGGCGCTGACAGACAGACAGACGGACAACGAAGTGATAACGGAATCCTTCTATGGTTCCTTATTCATCTTGAAGTATGGATCCCTAAAAACGGTACTAAATCCGGTCGCCTACGAGATGCATGTCAAGTTTTATTTTTAGAAATAGTATTATTAGGTATGATTTTTATATGCCTTGTGGGATTGATTTATTGGTACTAATCAATTAAACAACTATTTCCATACAAAATGTGAGAGAATTAAACCGGAAATACTTATATTATAATATGTAAAACAGAAATGAACAGTTTTAACGAGAACCCGATGAAGTAAAATCGAAATAGTTATCATTAGCTTACGTCCTCTACAACAATTTTATTTACACTCGTAGCACACGAGAAATTCCGCGCCATTCTTGTTTAACGTATTTATGCTTAACTAGGCGTTAGTTGATGGAACAGCATGATATGTAACGTGTCTAATGCAAATGTCTGTGTACGAGAAAACAAGAATTAGCTGGATACATTGAGTTAGACCGTGGAGCAGCAGCCAGCAGGCATATTCACTGCAACGTCATTATAGTGCAACCTAAAGTCACAGATTTTTGGATCCCGCGAGAACTTTTTAATTTCCCGGGAAAAAAAGCCTATGCAATTCCAGACTATAATCTATCTCTGTGCCAAATTTCATCTATTTCCGTTCAGCCGTTCTGGCGTGATTGAGCCTGAGGAACAAACATCCATCCATACATCCATCCAAACTTACGCATTTGTAATTATTAGTATAGAAGTATAGACGATTTATTAAAAAAATATTAAGGGACAGCCTCCGATTTGCCAATTGTTTCGTTTGCGAAGACTATTTTACACTTACCTACGTATTATATAATATCTTGTCGATTTGTTTATCTAGTATTTAGCAACTCCCTCACTGGAAACGTATTTCTGGATACGACCGTTCGAGACAGACGGGTACATATTATATTTAATGACTCTGCCTTAGCCCCTTGGGATCAGGGACACGGGGACAGACACGTTAAATAAACGTTAATATAAGCCCATATACCAAGACACTGCTGCTCTAGTATATATGACAACTCTCTATCTGGAAAAGTATCTATGGATGCGTCAGCTCGAGACAGACGGGTAAATGACTCCGCCTCGGGGAACAGGACACGGGGACAGAAACGTAATACTATAGCGTAATATAGTAAATTGATGTTGCTTTGTGATACCACAAAATAAAATAAATCAATGAATGGGTTCTTTCGTAATAAAGTAGGTATATCTCAAGTTTCTCAGATTCCCTTTCTCACATTTTATACCGAGTTATGGTCGGTATTCAGATTTGAGTGACGACCTCCCTGGCATAGTAACATGGATGGGTATAGTGTGTTACCGGATGAGACATTAATTGTAATCGTATGCCAAAAATCGGAAAATGTGTAATATAAATTACACACCTAGGAATTTTATACATTTCTTAGACTACAATTTCTATGTTCTAAAGTATTTCTGGTTTAAGATATTTATTGTTTCATTAAGAATTAACAATTCACTTATATGAAACTTACAGGCTAAGGAGATTAAGCATTTTGAGCATACAAGATTAAGATTAAGATAAATTACAACTAGATACAATTCGATGCAAAATATGAATTTCTTATAGTGAGGGTAGTCTTACGACCTGTACAAAAACATACCAACGCATACACCGATAGTTTGCCACGGAGCTGTGTGAACATAGATATATCTTAACTAGAAGTGTCTTGTATTTCCGGAGGTAATTAAAACAATATAACCACGAAAGCTACGGTTTCTAACCTAACCCAGCTGTAAGGATTTCGGGTGCAATTTAACCCATATCTTAGACTGAAATAAATAGCTTTACTTATAATTAAATTGGCTCGACATTGTAAACAAATTATAGTTCTTATACATATCCGGTGTCACATAATATACAATTGTACATGCACCGGATAGTTATCCGGTGAATAGTCACTGGATCGGTATTCAGTTCCGGGGCATGTGTGTATTATATATATACATTGTAGGCTATAAATGAAAAACGCGATCCATTGTCCGAAGAAAATGACGTCTACAAGCGGTCTAAGATTCGTATTGCACCAGAACCGCGAGGGAAATAAAATAAACAATGTGAAGTTACTCTGCTATTGCGTCTAACGCCGTAGTGGGTTCAATACTCGGCCAGCGCTAACGAACAAGATGCTCGTGTCCAGATAAACAGCATTTTAATACGAGCCCTGTTCTGTGACACTGGCTTTGTGCGAATTTAGCTTTATTATGTTCTAGTGCTATGGCTCAAGGTGAGGATGCGCGGATCCTTACCAAATGGGTCGGAGGGATCGAATCTTTGCTACCTCTGTCCAATTCAAATAAACTTCTTCTTCTTATTCAAAAACTTAGATCTACGGTCCGTTGGAGCTGTAAAAAAAAATCCCGTTGATCATGAAATTTTGCAGCACTTGAGCATATGAAAAAAAATGATTATTAAGGTTCCGAACTCATATAGAGTGTCGCATTGTTTGTCAGGCGCCAACGACTTAATATGTTTTAAATATCATAGTCAGGCGCTACCAGTTTAGCGCCATATGTAAGCCAGTTATTTCACAGCTTCAGAGTTGATTTGACATCTTTCTTAGAATTTACTAAAATAGAGTCTAACTCGCACTTGACCGGTTTTTTATAGTAGATTATTCATCATGGGACTAAAAAGAGCCATTTTATACGAGATGTTTAGCTTCCCGAGCGTAGCGAGGTATGCTATAGAATCGAGCAGAATGGCTTTTAGTCCCGTGGTAAACACTCTTCTTTTCACTTCGATTGCGAGAAAATAAAAACAATAAAATTAAAAAAAATTGCCTACTTAAAAGCACGTCGAAGCGCGACCACAAAAAATACAATTAGTTTTTTTAACGTCTCACCTGGCTCATTGTGGGAACAAACTGCATCATAATCCGGCCACAGGAAATCATTTTATGCCTCACTTCATCACCAATACCGTTGCCTGGGATATAATAAAAGCGATCACTTATAAAACTAATTCGGATAAAAACTTAAAGTCCAACAAACTTATCTGACCCGGTGGCCAAAATTGGAACTAATTTTAAGCCTGTTTAGTTTTGTTTTTTAATTTACAACTAGCAATGCTGTTACCCGGTCAGTTTGTGGGACTATACGTAAAGTACTACCTGTTCTGTGCTGTAAGTTTTAACTTATAAAATTCCGGATCTGATTTGATCCGATGGATCTAGTGACACAGTGACAAGGCCTATTTCGAAGTAAATTGAGGAGTTGTTAGTTCCAAAGTGGATCGTAACTGAAAGAAAATTCCGATTGGTATATATATATGTATTAACTCATAAATATCATATTATGTTAAATGTATATATATTAGGTTTACATCACTTTTTGAAAATGCATAATTGCCACTGCTTTATACGGATTTATGAGCCTCCTGCCTCACTAATTAGATACATTACGCACACATATATACCGATCAAAACATTGTTATAGCCCACGATTAATTGTGGTTCACTGATTATAGTATTCAGATCATCTACACAAACGAAAATTACAATGTGAACCCAACAGAATCGAATTAATGTAGCCCGATGCAATCTAAAGGCATCGAGAAAGCATATTTGTGTCTTGATGTGTTTATTAAATTGTCGTAAGTAATTTACGAGAGAAGAACGACATCCCGAAGTGTGTATTTACTCGCGTTCGGACTTGTATTTATCATAATTGTCTTAAACACGGCCAATGAGCAGAAATAAGTGGAGGTAAATTGTGATGAACGTCAATATGCAATTAGTTTTTCTTTTTTTATGCGGCTAAGGGAAGGAAATCATCTGTATGTTTATTTTGAGATATTCCTTGCGGCCATCCAACCTAGTAGGTACTTGTTTAGATAGGAATAGTTGACAAGCTAGTTTTATAGATAGAAAACTGACTGACATAAGATTAGATTATTCTGTTCTTGGGATTTGGTATTTTTCTCTCAATAATAATTATAAGTAATTCAAACTTCGATGCACTTCTTCGCCGTGCAAATATAAACTAAAACGATTTGCGAGGTCTAAAAATATTTGTCAACTTAGGATAACATTGAACTGCCTTGAGCAGTGGAACTTACTAGCAAGCAAAAGGTTAGATAGTTAGGAGAGGTTAGTAAGGGCGGATAAACAAACTCAAAAGCCGGCAACTCACTGGCGGTTCCTCTGGTGCTGCAAATATTTATGGGTGCTGGTAATCATTTAACAACAGGTGACACGCCTGTTCGCTTGCTCGCTATATATTTACAAAAAAAAAGATTGCGTGCCAAAAATAAAAAAAATACAGATTTTGCAGGTCCCGCAAGAATCGAAGCATTGAAAATGAATACAAAAATTTACGAAATAGTAGATTGTATTTATTATAAGGGACAAAATAATATGTTTACGGCGAAGGCGCTTTTTTGAATTCAGAGCGAAGTGAGTAGTCCATTCTAGAGTAGAATTCCGAGCGTAGCGAGGGATTTTTTAGTAGAATCCTGAACGTAGTGAGGGATTCAAAGTACGTCGCCCGAGCCAAAAAATTTTGCGCCCGAATGATACACTCTACTTTTCATCACCCTGTATGAGAAAATAAAAGGCGCCTCATATATTATTGTAATATTATTATTTAATAAAACATTCTATACTTTCACTGTCACTTGAAGAACTCATTTTTCAAAACAAAACCATGAATTTTGAACATATTTTTAACAATCCGTGAAAATTGACGAAAACACGGGCTGTAGTTCGCGCGTTTTTAAATTGATTTCTTTTTTTTATTCAGCCGGCGGTGCGATTAAGGGCCGTCGTACCAGCCAGTCTTTATTCAAACAATATTTGCGTTGGATTTCTTTGGCGCTGAACACTAAGATGTTCCAAATTCAAAAAGTGCGCGGCAAAGATAATTGCGGCGCACTTTTTGAAATAAAGAGGATTAAAAACTCATTTCTGCCCGTTTCTTATAGAAAACACCACCTTTGGGTGCACTTAAAGGCGAACCAAGTCGTCCTTTTCGAATACATGGGATGAAAAAGCACTTCTCGACTGCATCCGCATCTTTTAACACCATTATCATGACGATCGGTCAATAATCATAGAAGCTACATCACTCTATATACGGAAATACCCGTTTTTCTACAATTCCAAATCTAAAGGGACCACCGTCACAATTATTAACTGATTTTCAAAATTTTTCCGCCATTTTGTAGCTAAACTAATACCCTAGGACTATTCTTTTATTTTTTCTTAAGTCGGTTTTTTTCTGAAATATTTACAATTTCCCCAAAAACCCGTCATTTTTTCATTTTTCAAAATTCCAAAAGTAGTTACCAGCCGATTTTCAAAATGCAAATGCTCACACGTGTCTCGATAAATTCCTCAACTCTTAGTACTATTCCCATCTCGATCCTCCCAAAATCCTCGGAGCTATGGCCAAAAATACGTCTCAGGCGATTTGCATCTGATAACCATTTTTAACAGACTTCCAAAAAGGGAGGAGTTTCTCAATTCGGCGCGTATGTTTTTTTCAATGGTAAAATCACGACAGTACAAGAGCACAAAATAAATTGTACTTTAGTTGGAAAATAAAAGTACACAGTACAGCTTTCTTGTAAGACTGTGCAAGTGACGTTGTACTCGTATTTGCACTCAATTACAAAATAAACGCCTGCATAAAGAGTCGGACCACATTGTGCAAGGTTAAAAGAGAAAATGCCCTGTGGTCAGTATAAATTGAATCTACAATCCAGTATTGAGTGGTCGTTACTGTGATATGTGTTCGGGGAGTAAAAAAAGCTTAAAAGGTTCTTTACAGATACAATTTGAGGCAGAAATATTCAAAGATAGGTAGTGCCAAGACCGCCTTTGCATGCTAAATTTCTTACCAAGCTGTACCTTATCTGTACCTACTGGCCATGTTTACAAAACAATGCAAAAAAACAAATTCCAAATATAAATTTAAAGGTACCTACTTAATAGTCCTGAATTGTTTTTTTTCAGTATAGGACGACCTCCAGCTCGCTGGTCCGATAACCTAAAGAAGGTAGCGGGAAGTGGGTGGATGAGGAAGGCAGAGGACCGTACGTTTGGTGGCGCGCTCTCGAAAAGGCTATGTCCAGCAGTAGATGCATACAGGCTAATGGATGGATGATGGATGATATTTTTTGGATGCAAGAAATCATGGATAATTTTTATTTGTTTGGCCTTGTGCTTTGTATGGAATGAATGTAAATATTGGGTTCTTCTGAAAATAAATTCTCAGTACTAGTCCGGAGGTTTGGAAGTTGGCTGTGTTTTACCCCCGTGCCTCCGAGAGCACGTCAAGCCGTCGGTCGGTCCTGCGTCTGATCTCTCTCCGGTCGTGTCGGATTTTCCGTCCCATCGGGCTATGAGAGTAAAGGAACAGAGAGTGCACCTGTGTTTGCGCACTTGTGCACTATAATATCTCCCGCGCAGATGGCTAATCTCTCCGAAGATTGGTCGGCGCTGCTTAAATTCGGTCGGGAGGTCGGTAATGAATGTATTGTATTATTAAAGCACTTTGACATATTTTAGTCTAGTATTTTATTTATTTAAACCCTTTTTGTGGAGACTAAGTAGATATGCCTATTGGCTGAACAAATTGTCCACAACCTGTCGTGCCTGGCAATTACCTGATGTTTACAGACCCTGAGTCTACTTAAGTATTCTCATCATGATTTGACAAGCTACCCTTTGTTATATGGACGTTTTGTATCTGAACTCTACAATCTCTCAAGAAACAACACTGGCATTCAGTTCGAATAATTTTTCCTTCTTTGGTCAAAGAATTACGTTAGTGGATTTAGTTCGGCCCTATTGGGATACTCACTTTGTACGTTGATTCTAAATCTAATATTATATTTTCAGTATAGTTACCCACCTAATTTAGGGAGCTGCAACATATAATATAGAACTAGACGATGTCCGTGACTTCCGCGTGGATTAAGGTTTTATGATTCCCGCAGGAATCCGGCAAATATTTTCCGGCATAAAAGGTAGTCCTAGCCCGGGGCCCGACCCGTTACCGGGTAACCTACCTCTATACCAAATTTCACCAAATCGGTTCAAAACATGGGCCATGAAAGCGTAGCAGATAGACAGACAGACACACTTTCGAATAAATTATAATATTAGTATGGCCGTTGAAATAAATTAAAAACCATAACCCTTCCACTGCACGGCTATTACAAGTGCAGACACATCTGCGCCAGTGACGTCACAGGGTGTCGAATTTCCGAGCCGCGGGCGGTCCCGCGCCGCTATAAAAATTCTAACTCATAAGTCATAATACTTGTACGGAAGTCGGAACTACATCACACAGTACATTTCATTCAAATCGTTACGAACTAAAGCTATAGATTAAAATTAAACAGGATATCGCTCTTCTTTGTGGTTTACAAAGAAAAATAACATTAAAAAAAAAATACTCCCTTTTCAAAATTCGAACCTCAGAAAAATATACAATTTATCCAATATCTTTGGTTTTTATTTGCTGAATAGCTCTATGGTTAGTCAATTTAGAGTAGGATATAGACACGAAACAAAGACTCTTTTCCATATTTCTCACTCAAGAACAAAAACCAAAAAAATACATGTCACGAAATGTTTACGAACTTCCCATTGATTTATTTCATGGAGTAGGGCCATAGAAAAAATCCTTCTGCGTCCTTGTCTGTCATATTCGGTTTTAGCTAAGTTTGAAAGGGACCGCATCCTAAACTGCTTTGAAAATAATTCCAAAACCACCACAACTGCGGGTCTACTTTTTCTCCGTACACGCGTAGCCTTTAGATGTTGCTTACCAGATAACCGGTAAAAAAATTCTACATTCTAAATGTGGCTCCCCAGTCTTCAATGCAATGTTTCGTTGGACAGGTATTGTTTTAAAAGCACCTATAATTTAGCACGCCTACAGATTGCTTCTATATGCAACGCCACCGAGTAACCTTATACCGTAGAAAATACAAATAGCACGCGACTTATCTCACGTACGTGCCTACCTACTGGCAGATACTCTCTGTTGTGGCCATTTGAGGCCTGAGGTCGTAACTCGTGGCTCAAAGTGGCACACAACATTTTTAATCCACATCGCAGTTGCAATCTCAATAAACCAATTTGCGACGGGTCCCGATGTACACGATACGCGATCCTATCCATACTAATATTATAAATGCGAAAGTGTTTCTGTCTGTCTGTCTGTCTGTCTGTCTGTCTGTCTGTCTGCTACGCTTTCCCGGCCCATCTTTTCAACCGATTTTGCTGAAATTTGGTACAGGGGTAGATGGTATCCCGGGGAAGGACATAGGCTACTTTTTATCCCGGAAAATTAAGGAGTTCCCGCGGGAATCAAAAATCTAATCCACGCGGACGAAGTCGCGGGAATCATCTAGTGTTAAAATATATTGGGCGACCATAAGTTTTGGTTTCACTCGGATTATACCCGTTTACCTTGTGTTAAGATAATTTGAACTCTAAACTTCATCTCATTATGGTGTGGTACATCTGAGCCCTATCACAAATAGGTACCAATAGTAGGATTATATTTATTACAGCAAGTTATTATTTGTAAAAAAATACGGGCATCACTATCGGAACACATTTAGGCGTACGTCTGTCAGACGTCTACCAAAAATAATCTACGGGTTGGAAATATCGAAAGCTTTCCTTGCCGTGGAAAGCTCGGTCAGATTAATTATTTATCGTTATCTGAAAGTTAAAATCTCGTTTTCACAGTCGAGTCGTAACTCGTATGATAAGAGATCTGGGAGTCCACCACCACCACTACAGCCTATTAACGTCCCACTGCTGGGCACAGGCCTCCACTCTCATAGGAGAGAGGG
The DNA here is from genome assembly GCA_923060345.2 of Erebia aethiops. Lineage (NCBI taxonomy): Eukaryota > Metazoa > Arthropoda > Insecta > Lepidoptera > Nymphalidae > Erebia > Erebia aethiops. Next base: position 7,042,434 of record OV281083.1, on the reverse strand, counting down.
AATTAGAGCTTAGACCCACCACGCTGCTCCAATGCGGGTTGGCGGGCTTTAACGACTATTATCATGTTAGTGATAATAACCGGGACCGACGGCTTAACGTGCTCTCCGAGGCACGGGGGTCAAACACCGCCAACTTCCAACTCCGGGCTGGGACTGAGAATTTCTTAATTGAAAAACCCAATACCTAACAATTTTTATGCCCGACCGGGAATCGAACCCAGGACCTCGTGATCCGCAGTCGACTATGCTAACCGCTAGACCAACGAGGCAGTCAGATCTGGGGGTCCACCGTATTATTATCCCAAAAACCCACGTGGCGGGCTCGCAAAATCACACCACCTTGCAGAGGGGTTGACCAACATTCAAACACACTCAATATTTTAATACTACAACGTTCTAGCATTTTGATAAGTGGAATCCTCCTCTTCATGACCCTTAACAATGTGGAAAACTACGCAGAGAGAGAAAGAGGGAGATAAGACATCCATACATGTACCTTTACAATCAATGTAGGAATAATATTGAGATAATATGTATATATGGCTATTTTTGAAGTACTCACGCACAAAATCTGTAAACTAAATTAAATTGATAGACCCTACTCCAGTGCTAACATTTCCCAGAGTATTATGAAAGAGATAGCAATACGAGTTTAGCTACACGTGTCTCAGTATTTACTAAATCGTGGTAAGCCTGCACAAGCCCTTTGTTTCGGAGACGTGCTATCCGACTAAACTGATCCCTTGAGGTATTCACTTAAAATCCCTATTTATTACGTCTGTCTGTCAGGGAGATACATTGTTTGTCGTATCTAAGGGCCTATAATTTGTTACACGTAGGTAGTCGTAATTTAGTTACTAATTGAACGACTAGGTACTTGTTCATTAGGCTCGGATTTAAAAAGCTCGGAATTATTTTATCAATGTGATGATTGGTCCAGTATTTATGTATCTCCGTTGCTATCTATTGTACCTAGTTTGTTTAAAAGAAAGTGAAGTTATACAGCATACTCATCGGATTTTAACGTACCTACGTTGAATATTACCTATGTAGGTATCTACATGTTACGCATACCATGTTGACCATATTTTTTTAACAAAGTTTTCTTATTCAAGTATCTTTCATTGACAACCTGTATGTAGTATTTAGCAATGGATTAGTAAGATGAAGTAAATCATAGTATTATGAAGGAAATAAATACGAAATATGAATCATAAGTACCTAGTCCAATTTAGATGTGTTTGTGGGCCCACTTACACGTAAAGGTAAACGGATATAAACATTATTTCTTCTACTTCTTCGTCGTTCCCTCAACTTTGAGGATCGTGACACCCCTTCGATAACACCTTTTGACGACCTCCGTGGCGCAGTGTGTAGCGCTGTTGCCTTAACGTGCGGAGGTCCTGGGTTCGATCCCCGGCCGGGTCAATTTGGGAATTTATAATTTCTGAATTTTCCCTGGTCTGGCCTGGTGGGAGGCTTCGGCCGTGGCTAGTTACCACCGTGCCGGCAAAGACGTGCCACCAAGCGATTTAGCGTTCCGGTACGATGCCGTGTAGAAGCCGAAGGGGTATGGGTTTAATATAACTGCCATACCCCTAACAGGTTAGCCCGCTACCATCTTAGACTGAATCATCACTTACCATCAGGTGAGATCGCAGTCAAGGGCTAGCTTGTAGTGGATAAAAAAAAATGCTTTCCCTCTTGTTCCCGCCGCGTAGATGGCCTCGCGTGTCGGTGTGTCAACTGCTTCCTTTATTTGGTCTGACCAACGTCTCGGGCTACGTCCGCGGGCCTCTTTTCTCCGATCTTAGCAGTAACCATAACATAAGTTTACATATATCTAGTATAACAAGGATAATAGGTAGGTATTGTTGACGATGTCTTACCTAACAATTTAATTCCTGAAGTATTCAGAACTAGCGGATGCCCGCGACTTCGTCTGTGTGGTTTGAGGTTTTTTGGTTCCCGCGGGAACTCTTTAATTTTCCGGGATAAAAAGCCAGCCAGTGCGATCCGTTCAGCCGTTGGGGCGTGATTGAGTTTACAAACTTCAAAACATCCATCCAAACTTTCGCATTTATAATATTAGTAAGATTTCCTTGGAATCCAACAAGTCTAATGGCGCATTGTTAGTGTATCATACAGTCTGTGGTTATTATTTGTAACAGTTTCCACGCATTATTGTATATTAACGTGTGAGTGTTTGAAACAGGCTAAGCACATATTTGCATTGTAATATCTAGTTCGGTTGGCTTTGTATGTAAACTATTCTACAATACCGTTGTTATGAGAAAGTTTAATTGTGTCACTATTGTATGTTGTACCTATATCATGTAACCTTTCGTTTCATTTTTAAATGTACCTATCTACCAAGGTCAGGGGCTTGATTGAAATTGACAAAGTTTCAGGTGATCCTGGAGTTGCAAACGCAACGCAAATGTCTCGCAAAAGTCTAATACTTAAAAAAAATTGATCCTTTTTAATTATTCAGGATATCCTTAAGCAATGAATATAATCTAAGTCCTTAAGGTTCAAATACTCACTGATTAATAATCGCAGACCAGATAGATCAAATAATTTGTCATAATTACGGAAGTAGTAAACACAGCTGCCATACCTCGAAAATCACTCGGTAGGGATAATTGTAAATATTTTTTCCACTCATCCCTACCGTAGGGATAGGTGGAAAAAATTCCACTCTTACCCCCCAGGGTGGGTGGGTTGTCATAATTATATTCATATTACCTATTAGGTATAGTCAACCTGTTGACCCACTTGCGACGACAAAATATTCTTAGAGAGAAAAAAAACCATTGAAATAATTTAGGCAATAGGTATTTAGATTCGTAGGTTCAATCATAATTTACAAATATATATATATATACATATATATAATTTCCTACTAATAAAACAAATGACATATTGTGTAAGCGTTTTTTAACTAGGTATATTTTAAGAACAGCCGCAATTACCTACGAGAATAATCGCGCAAAAAATTCAAAATTTGATCACATGATGGATGTGCTAAGAAATTATGTACGAGCAGTGAGAACTTATGTAATTTAAAGTTAAGTATACTAAAAAAATCACTATAAAGTATCTACAAAGGTTTATTACTTACTTAATAATAACATGTAATATTGCTGCGCCTAAATAAAAAAAAATAAAAAATGATTATGATATTTTAGAGAAATGTTAACATGTTTTTTTTCCACATGTCGTTATTATTGGTACATTTTCAATTCAAACGCTTTCAATTAAATAAAAAAATCAAAGAATAAATTCTGAGATTTAGCATATTTTCAACATCCCAGATCATTGTGGAACATTCCAGAAGACTCTCGAATGTTGTGGAACGTTTTCAAGTTGATTTGATTTATATTTTATACCCCGGATAACAAAATGGATTTTTTTTCTATAAACAAGTAGGTATCTATTGTAAATAGTTAGAAATGATAGAATATGTTTTCAATAAAAATATTGGTACCTTTTATATTTTAAAGTTTATCCTTTTATTCCAACTACTACACAATATCATATCGTGACCACAGATCACGGAAAGATTACGTGATCTGTGGGGGTGACCCAGCTATAGTCATTAATAAACAGTAAGTAAGTAGGTAGTTATTTTACAAAAAATTATATCAACTTACTCTTGGCATAGTCGTCACTTCATCACTTTAGGGTTAGAATAATTATTAGATAATAGCTGACTGGCTTCTATCTAAGATTGCTACTGACCCAGCATTTACGGCAGCTCTCAGAAACGATCGCCTGTCAATATCTACCAATCCTATTGAGATCGGGATTACAGACCATCCTCACTTTGTGGTTCCGTCGATTGAAGGATGTAAAATCCAATAGCATTTAATCTTCAATCTTCTGCATATGCACATACTATATACATAAGTAGCTTAGGTACGTTTTTTATTCACTTTGATGACTTTGGAATATTAAACACTATTTCATTTGAGAAATAAAAAGAAGATTGAAAGATTGAGAAATCAAGTATTCATTTCGAAGGTATGTATATGTATATATCTACAGTTTACAGATAAAATATCTACAGTTTCTCTAGAAAACTTTTACGCAATAAGTATTTGTTATATTTATAGTATCCAAATGCTCATGTTATATGTATTAGGCAGAGCCTATACGTTTTTTTTGCTGTCATATATTATACAGTAACCTAACCATACACTAGCCATTATCAATTACGCTTCGGACAAAAACCTCCATTAATATTAATGAAAATTTGCCATGGCAAACTCAAACGCCAGCGTTTGCTTTCATCGTATAAGGCAAATGGTGTTTAATTAATAGGTAGCCTTGTATGTTACCTTACCAAGCTAGTATTGTAATGGGACATATACAGGTAACTCGGTCTTATCAGACTGTTGATCTGTGGACAGACTTTTCTATTGATATTCATTGTAGAGGCTAATTTTAGCCTTGCTTTTTTTCAAAGATGACATTTAAACCCTTTTAAGTATTAACGAGTGATCATACGTGGAAGGTGTACTTTACCAATTTAATGATATGGTTAATTTTTCTAAGCTTGCTCATCTTAGCTTTGTAAAAGGCAATTATAGTTCTAAAAGGATACAAAGAACAAATCAATAAAGATTTGTCCTCGTAGTTGGAGTTAGTACATAATATGGATTTTGGTCCTTTTGTCCCTCGTAATAGTTAGATTTAGTTTGAGTTTGATAACAAGCTAGGGGTTGACTGCAATCTCAGTAACTTACTGTGGCCCGTATTAATAAACTGACATCAGCTAAGTACTGACTACTGGTACTCAAGTATCGATTGACCGATACTTGAGAACCTGTTCTAAGCTCGATGTTAGCTTGCCGGTCTATGCAATCTATGATAGAAGCGCTTTACAACCTGGTTGGTGTATGGCAGTTAATGAACCCATAATTATGTACTTACACCTGACACGTAACTTCTAGTATCTATAGAAATAGAACTTTAGGAGACATTGCCCTGTCTTCTTACGTAGCGTTACATAGTTTAACACCGTAATAAATAAGAGCCTTGGAACTTTTATGGTTCTGGTACATGATTTAAATGCCGCATGGATAAATTATTTATTTCATGGGGCGGCATCATCAAACGTTAAATTGATTTTGTACGCCATAACTTTCGACGTGCGAATCCCGCGGTGATTCGCAGCTACTTTGTGCCTGTACATCGAAACTTTATTGCATAATTCATTTTATGTTCACGTCTAATTTTATCTAATTGTTTTGCTTTATGGTTCTTCCTTCATATGTTCGTATGGACCTTATCAGAAAAAGTCAAAGTTATTCAGCAGGCGATCGAAAGTCATCTCATTATGTATACTCTATAAGTCTATACTTTATAATTAATTATTATAAATGCGAAACTTTGGATGGATGTAGATATGGATAGATGGATGGATGGATGGATGGATGGATATTTGTCACTCAATAACGCCAGAATGGCTGATCAGATAAAAATAAAAATAAAATAAAATAAAATCAGATCTGGATGAAATTTGGCACAGAGATAGATTATAGTCTAGAATAACAGATAGGCTACTCTTTATCCCGAATAATTAAAGAGTTCAAGAGACGAAGTCGCCGACATCAGCTGGTAAATAATTATAAGATCCATAGGTAAGTACCATAATAATTAGAGTAACATAAATAGCTCAAATATGTAATAGCAACATTATTGATGGTTTTTTCTTAATTTATCATTTCTTTATTTAATTTTTTACATGGCTCGTATCACCGAGGAATAATAATTCGGGTCCCAAGGAGCTGAAATGGCTTAGATACCACAATGGAAAACGCAGCATGTACTAGGTGGACGCGGACATGCGACATCAAACGGTCGAGTTGCTTACAACAAACGGCACAAAACTGGAAATCATTTAAACATTTCAGGAGAGCTATTTTCAGCACGGAACGTTAGGTACTCAGTTAGGCAACGATGGTAGCCGCGGCGTAAGTTGAACTATGCGCCGAAACACAATTCGGGTGTTAAACGAAGTGAGGTATGAGGTGCGCCGCGAGGAGCCGCGCGTTTCCATACCCCTCGCTACCGCGCATGCTCCGCTCGGCCCTGTAGTACAATTTACCTGCGCAGACGACCGCCATTTTGGGTCAACTTACATGATACAGTCGATTGTAGCTTCTTTATCAATGAAGATCGTGGGTGCGAATCTCTAATGGATTTTTTGTGAAGTCCGCCAATTGCTGGTTATTAATTTTTCCCAGATGGTCTGTAGCGGTTCTAAAACTGATTACTATGTTAATTAAAGTCGCTTTGAATAGGTACTTGTGAGAAACAAAACTAATTGAAATGCTAACAGTTTTTACTGTGAAATTATCGGATGTTTGCTAATGTCCATCTAGATTAGATTAGATTAATTTACTATTAATTTATTCTATTAGATGTTTGCGATGTTAACCGGTTCACACGGTTTTCCTAGCAAATAGAGATGTAATGCTCGACAAACTAAAATCAATCATAATTGTCTAAATATAGAATTACGTTGTATAAAATCCTTATACTAATATTATAAATGCGAACATGTGTTTGTCTGTCTGTCTGCTACGCTTTAACGGCTCATCTTTTCAACCGATTCTGATGAAATTTTGTATGGCGGTAGGTTACCTACATGATACATCCCAGGGAAGGACATAGGCAGGAAAATTAAGAACCCCGGGAATAAAAAATCTAAATCCACGCGGACGAAGTCGCGGGCATCATCTTAGTTGTTTATAGTACGTGAAAAATATTTTACTATTTAAAAAACATAATTTTTCTTAATTTTGTGTTAAGTAAAACTGCAAGACGTTAATGAAAACGCAGATCTAAATCTGGGTGAAGGTTCTAGGCGCGTTTATTTTTCCTAACAGCACGAAAAGTGCCTATTCAACTGTCTGCCTTGATAAATTGTTAAAGATTTGCATATAAAAGGGTGAAAGAATTCCAACATCTAAGTTTGTACTCACGGAACCTTTTACGGAACTTGGAAGTTGGCGCGTCCCTTCATGGCTTTAATGTAAGCAAAGTTTTGGTTTGGAGCTTTCTAGGACGTTTTACCTTATAAGTAATGTAAGAAAAGTCCAGTAAGAGTCCTAGATCTAAAGGCTAGAAGGTAAGTACAATGAGGCATTCTGTCAATTTCAGTTTCTGGCAGGGTCAATTTGGGAATTTATAATTTCTGAATTTTCCCCGATATGGCCTGGTGGGAAGCTTCGGCCGTGGCTAGTTACTGCTCTACCGGCAAAGACAAGTGCCGCCAAGCGATTTCATGCTCCGGTACGATGCCGTGTTGAAACCGATTAGGGCGCCATGCCCCTAACAGGTTAGCCCGCTACCATCTTAGACTGCATCATCACTTACCATCAGATGAGATCGCAGTCAAGGGCTAACTTGTAGTAGATTTTAAAAAACCATATTGATATTTAGCTGAGAGTAAGTACCTACCTACTCGGCGTTGGTTGAAGGTTGTTAGGAGGTAGGAGCCAGGTCAACGACTGCTCGTAGCGGTCCCTAGATGATATAATTATAACTGGCCAGCAGGATTCCCTTTCCGGTTCGTGAGGCCATTTAACTTCCTAGAAGTCGAAGGTTCCACTTTTTATTCAGGACCATTCTTGCGTAACCTGCTTGACTTTTTATTCTAATAAACGAGTTGGTAGTTGGTACTACATCATGATAACACCAGGCGTTATAAAACCGGACTTAATGCTGGCAGCATACAGTCGATGTAAGTTATCGTTTGCTTTGTATTATTCAAGTTTAATACTTGAGAAGTACCTATGTGCGCTTACCGTTCAAGCGCTCTCGTCATGCCCTTTGGTTAGAAAATAAAAAGTTCAGTATGTGGTCCGATATCTCAAAGGTTTTGTAGCGAGGGTTTACCATAAACGGGTAAAGGAAATTTTCGAATTGTTACATTAAAATGCAATTCTTATACCTATTAGGTAAAGAATTTACTCGTATTTTATAAAGAAGAAGTTCAAATATGGTAGCATGCTGAATAAGTGAACAATCTATTATATCTATATATAATTTAATGTCTAACAACACTCAGCTTCCAACTTCGTTTTCAAAGCTTAATATTATTATTATGAACCGTATCGTGAAATGTACCTACTTATTGTGATGAAAACCGTACTAAAATCCAAGAAAGATTAGAAGTTACGAGTAGGTATTTAAATGCATGGAAAAATTTGGATTGCATCTTTTTTCTACTACTGGAAATGATTTGATAAACAATGATTTATTTATTTCATGTAGGATAACTTGTGTCACTTATGATACGTTAAGACTCTACCACCGGTTCGGAAAAATATTTCTACTGAGAAGAGCCGGCAAGAAATTCAGCAGTTTTCTTAAAAAAGAAAAAGGTTACAATAAGTAAACAATACAACACATACATTACGTTACAAGTATTACACTGACTTGTGAGTCACTGGATGCGAGGCTGGTTGCTTCCATGCAACTTTGTCATTTAGAAAATCATCGATAGTGTAACAACCTCAACATAACAAATGCTGTTTAAGGAAGCGATGCATAAATAAATATCATTTTATGCGCTGCGAATATTATATAACAGTGTGGTCTCGCGAGGACTGGGCTGTTCAACGCTTTAGGCAGTCCAGGGATCATTGAAATACGTTGCCATTGTTGTAACATCCGCTGAATAAATATTTCTGTTAGCGTACCACCCAGGCCGCACGCAAGCCCTACAAACATGATTGATCTCTGAAGGGCAGATATAAATGGACTGAATGTATAAACATGGTTATTGTACCGATTATGCTAAACATGCTTTTTAACCGACTTCCAAAAAAGGTTTCCGAGGTTCTCAATTCGGTGTGAATTTTTTGAAGTGAAAACTTCCTTAGGCGCGTTGAGCACTTTTTGGTAAGGAGTAAAAATGTGGAACGGTGTTGGTTATAAATATAAATATAGTACATTCGTAATTAAACTTTAACGCCTTAGTTTTAAGGTTTATATTTAAAAGTGCTGTGTAACCGTGACTGACACCTCGCGTTGTTACGAAGACAAAATGTCTTAAATATAAATATAGTACATTCGTAATTAAACTTTAATGCCTTCGTTTTAAGGTTTATATTTTAATTATTTTAAAAGTGCTGTGTAACCGTGACCCACACCTCGCGTTGTTATTTAAAATATTCATTTTCACTTCTATCGGCAGTCCCTATGACTGCCAATTTTTTTTTAAGTCGCAGTTTTTATTTTTTTAGAAAATGAAATATTTAGATGAGAGGAAATCAAATAGGTAGGTACCTGTTTTAATGGTAAGCAAATGTTATGCGCAGGTTGCTATAATATTTATTTTGCCGGTATTTATTTAAGTATATTATGAAATCCACGCCATACCTACAATATTTACATAGGTCACTTAGTTTTATATTATACATACTTTGCCATGTTTAATCGTTGGTGTCTACGCGCATATGATCCTTCTTCAAATATTAATCAAATAAATATTACAAATGCGAAAGTTTGGATGTATGGATGGATGTTTGTTACTCAATCACGCTCGAACGGCTGAACCGATCTGGATGAAATTTGGCACAAAGGTAGATTATAGTCTGGAATAACACATAGGCTATTTTTTATCCCGGAAAACTAAGGCGTTCCCGCGGGAACCAAAAAACCTCAATTCACGCGGACGTAGTCGCGGGCATCAGCTAGTAATATTTTAGATGTGTAAGTTTGGATATTTTTTAGTCCGTCACACCACCATGACTGATACGATTTGGCTAAAATTTGGAATGGATTTTATCACATTTTATCAAATCAAAGAGTTTCTGCGGGAATCAAAAACCTTAATTTTTTAAGCTTAAAATATTTTAATTTTTATAGGTACCTATCTATAGAATAAGTATATAATATGTACAAGATAAATTAAAATCTAAATCTATATCTATAATGTTTATATCTATAGATAGATATAAACATTAAAATATAGTTGTCTATGTCTTTCAGTTTAATTACAATGATACCTACTTATACGACTAAGGTAAGTAGGCGATTGGCGAAGGAAACTTTCCATTCTGTACAATTCTTACAGTTGCCTCTTACTAAATATTGCATCAATAGAACCTCTTAGTGTAGTTTTAATTCTTCTTGGGATCCAAGTAGATACTCCCAGAAGACGAAATATTGTGAGCTCATTAGCTACAGGAGCGGCAAGATTGCTCAGAAGTTTAGCAGTGGATCTAATTAGCGGCACCACGTAAGAATGTTCGGTATTTGCTTTATGTGTTGTGATTTAACTACCTTAGCCAAGGTACGTGTAAACCTCTCCATGCAATACGTTAAAAGTAGGGTTGTAACGGAGGCGTGCTTAGCGGAAGCAGAGGCGGAGGCGGAGGTGGATTTCTCCGATCACATCGTCCATTTTCTGTGCTTTAGGATGCGATGAATCCAACATTTGATTTTTTTTTGAGGGTCGAAGGACAACTGCCTTTTTTGCTTGTTGTAATGGTGTACCTAACTGACGTCACCTGCTTCGAATTATTGTACCTCTCGCATCGTACCTACCTAAGTCACAAAAAAAACGGTGGAGGCGGATGCGGAAGCAGAGGTAAGTTAAGATAACAGTTCCGCACTTTCGGAGGCGGAGGCGAGATTCCGTTACAACCCTAGTTCAAAGCAATTCGCGTGTAAGTGTAACCATTTCTATTTAAAACAAGCCGGCTCGCGCGGCTGGCTGTAATTTGTAGGTGGTCGTTACATTTGTTGCAGTTAGCACTAATAGCCTAACTAAAGCTATTGGTGCAATGTATCTGGTGAATAGAAACACACCTCTTTTTTTGATGCCTTGAGGTCTTGCACTTTTTATTAGCTTCGTGACTCATTTGCACCATAGAGGCTTCATAAGACTGTAATAACGATGAAAGTAGAGAATAGAGATTCATCTAGGTACTCCAAGTCTAGTCCCGTCCGTCTGTCTGTCTGCGTACAGGGTGGTACAGGCACCGCTATTGTGTTATGTTCAAGTTTCGTAGTCAGTGATTAATTATTTGCATAGTTATTAGTTACTTAGTTACCTATAGAAACTTGTCAACGCTGCAAGACAAACAAAATTTTGAAATGATGACAAATGAAATTTTGAAAAATGAATATCAGGTTAGGCACCTATACCTAATTCCTAATAATAAATTTGGTTGACCCTTTCGAGCTCCTCATACTCTTAACTTGTTGAGTAGGTAGGTATTCTGATTTCTGAAGTCGTTAAGGTTTATTACAGATTTTGGAAGAAGACTAGTATAATAGTAAGTATATGAAATAATGGCCTTCAAAGTTAATAGGTAGCAAAGGATCTGTGTTCTGAGAGGCATTAATTGACCAGTTTTTTAAAGAGGTGATGTTCATCTCGTTTGTTCGTAACCTTCTTGAAAGGAAATTGTTGTATTTCAATTAGCTTTTGTATTTTAGAGTCGGGTTTATTTTGATTAAAATGTATTAGACACCGGTTTGTTCTGGACTACGATACAATCTGAAACTAGACAGCGGGGTCTTCACAAAGCGCGGCAGCCGGCATGGCCGGCAGGTTGGTTTCGGATTTAGATTTAGAAATGCCACTTCTTCGCCTGGGGCTTTCGACCACAGATTAACAATAGTTAATCTATGGTCAGTAACAATAGTTACTTGAACTTCGTCCGAGGAAAAGCGTGGCTTTCGATCGATGCAGGTGCGTCCAAACCGTGCACACTGCCACGTAAAGCAAGATCCAGCTAGGTAAGTGTAGACCTAGCGAATGATATTGCATTCTACGGTGAAAATCGCTAATCTGTAAAAGGAAGGATTATGGCACTTGAACAGATCTCTATCACTAATAGGCCGAAACGTGGCATCGTACTGGAACGATAACTCGTTTGGCGGCAGAGCTTTGCCTGTAGCGTTAGTAGGTAATTAGGCGTAGCTTAAGGCCTATGCCACCCACTGCAATGCAAGAAAATTTTGCTTTGATTCTAGAAACATCGGACTATGAAGATGACATTTCACATTTACTATGAATTCGGGCACTGCTCATGATTGTTCGTAATTGCTCATCAATATAGAGAGATCTTTACGTTAATTCATTAATAAACTTTGCCTACCTACCTCAATTTTATGTTATGCCTTAATTTGAGTTTTCAAATTCTAACTTACATACCTATACTGATACCAATAATCAAACTTCTATCCGAACCTGTCATTCCCTGAATCTCGTTGCAGCTATGCACGTGATGGAAGTTTTGTACCAGTGTAAGCTTTGATGATTAATAATGATAATTAATACCGTCGCAATTTTTTAGATTGTATGGTATTTTAGTTTTTGCTTTACCTACCTTTAAATCCAATGAGTAATGGAAACAATTAGCTTTAAGTAGGTATCAAGGCCAACAAAGGCGTGTACGTTCTGCACTTCTGCCAACATGTCTCTTTAAGGCTTGGTATATAATGGGTAATGCTGTCCATTTTGTAAAAGATTATTATAGTTTTATTATGGTTAAATGCTGACAGCGTCTTGCATTGCCTCGCGGGACGTCTGAATGATTACGAAAAATAATATTATGTACATACTATTACCATAGCGTACTTAAAAAGGATGAATTTCATTATCTTTAGTACCTTATACAGGATTTTGTTTATTTAGTTATTTTATGTAAGTAGATAATAGCTATTTATGCAACTGTATCGTAATGAGGGTCATTTTAATTCGAGTGCTGTTTTTTGATACGAGGCTTGCCGAGTATCAAAATAGGATAGTACGAAAATACAAGATTTTATCTATGACAAGGACGTACAGTTGCATACAAGATTTTATCTACGACAATGACGTCTTTATAATTTTTTACTTTGTAAATTAATAAAAAAGTCAAATCAATCAAATTTCACAAGTTGCAAAAGTAATCCGTTTACCGCGTAATTTTTCTATTTTTTTTTTTAATATTGGCAGTAAGAGTGGCAGTACCAACCATAGAGTGGGTTGGGTACATAGAGTATAGAGTAGGTGGAGATGAAATATATAATATGTACATATTCAATGACGCCATGATGTAGGTATGGCTCCTCTACATACCAAGAACTCTGTGGTTGGGAAAGTGCCAGAACCCAGAGCCGCTAAGCTATAGGTATCCTATTTATGAAGATAACCATATCGATACAGCTACGACTCATAACGATACAGCTCCCATACAACGAACTGTATCGTTATGAGAAGCAAACACGAAAGAGGGTTCAATTCGATATAGTTGTCAAATTCGAAATTGGAACTTTTCGATGCTGCAGGAGTAGATAAATAATATTTTAATTTTCTATGACAACTTTACTTATCGTCTTTAATCTTTATCGCTATCAAGACTGATTAGTGATTACATTAAACAGCTTATTACCTAGTTACATAAACGTTTCACCAATAAATCTTTAACCACTATCTCTCTTGGTTTGGCAAAGCTCAAACTTGCTCAAGCTAGCTTTCTCAAGCTTGGCTTTTCTACTCAACGATTTCGATTACCAAGTGGCTGGGTAGGGACGGATTGACACGGACGTATTTTCCTCTTTTTCTTTAGGCACCTAAGTTTAATGTTTATCATTTGGTGACTTAAAATCTTAACCGTGCTTTGGTAATCTGCTTTTCCAGCTTTCCTGTAGAAACGTAGTGCCAAGATCGTTAAATTTAAAAGGAACGTTTACTTGCTTTTTGGTTATACTCCTATCTGAAAAAGTGTCATCTATCTCGTAATCGTCATTTTTGTATGCACTTTTGTCGCATCGGACTTGATAACTCGTTAAATCTATATTCTTCGTTTTTGAGTTTGTTTACCAGTAAGGAAAACCAAAACTCATACATCAAAGCAACAATAATAAATATAGTTTCGTAGTTAGTAAAAAAAGTTCGGGGCGGGGTTCGCTAGTCGGGCATTTTCCGACATAACACCTGACTTTATCCGGTAATTATATGTATATTAAAAATAAATATCACTCACGATAGTTTATTTCAATGACCTTAAGTAAAGATGCCACGTGTAATGTCGAATTTCTGGTTTTAAATTATAATATCTATATTGTACTTCTGGGGCAATTACGTACAAAGGACGTGTGCTCGCAACCTGCCCAATTATAATACCAATTACATTAATGTTCAAACTCGAGCAGAACACGTACCTACCCCAATTACAATGTGATGTTATTTGCTTAGGTTATGTGCAAGTGCAAGACAAAATTGTCGGCGGATATGTCGCCTGATAAGTACTTAGTTAGTTTTCCGTACAAATACTATACTTAATTAGGATAAAATTTATTATTATACCTAATATCTTTGTGAAAATTTTATTTCGTTGTCAATCATACTAATATTATAAATGCGAAAGTGTGTTTGATTCTTGGTTTGACCTTAATTAATATTTGCATGAATACAGAAACATTGGGTGATACTTATATTCTATTATGATTCAATGTATTATGTAATCAGCCATTTCTGGCATGAAAATGTTAAATTTTACAACGGTCAGTAAGTTAATAGAATTGAGGTATTCTTATATGACAATTAATTTTTCAAGAATACAATTACAAAACACAGACGCAAATAGTAGGTATTTCAACTCAAATACCTTCAATCACGCCGCAACAGAGCAACGGATCTTCGTGATTTTTGGCATGGGTATAGTTGAACTTCAACTATACCCATGCCAAAAATCACGTAGAACTGTTGAAGACGTGAAGAGTGACATAGGTTACTTTTTATCCCGGAAAATGAAGGAGTTCCCGCGGGAATCACAATACAATCAGCTGATGCGTAAAATTTAGTACCTATAAAGATAAATATTCCTGTATGGGTTATGATTTTTGCTTTAGTGTTTGATATGTTAGATTTATTCTAAATTTCTAATCGAAGTTACTTATGAAACAATGTTAATCAAACCAGTTAAACTGTGTAAAAGTTCAACAACTAAGTTATAACTTAAGTTCCATCTGGGGCTCTAGTCATTTGATCATAGTTGGAGTTGGATATAGGTATTATATGTGGGATATTATACTTTCGAACTGCGATATAGCACAGTCGTTGGACGACCTCACTGGCGTAGTGTTGAGCGCCGTTGTCTTAATGTGCGAGGTCCTGGGTTTGATCCCCTGCTGGGTCAATGTTTTTAATTTATAATTTCTGAATTTTTCCGTTTGGGCTGGCGGGAGGCTTTGGCCGTGGCTAGTTACCACCCTAGCGGCATAGACGTGCCGCCAAGCGATTTAGCGTTCCGGACAAGTTCCGGACGATGCCTTATAGAAACCGATTAGGGGTATGGGTTTAATATAACCACCATGCCCCTTACAGGTTAGCCCGCTACCGCTTACGATGGTAAGTGATGATGCAGTCTAAGAAGACTGCATCATCACTTACCATCAGGTGAGATCGCAGTCAAGGGCTAACTTGTAGTCACCTTGTAGTGGATTAAAAAAAATTGGTATGCTCTTAGCTTATCTTTGCGACTTGTTACTTGTATTGAGTGTGCGCGGATTCTCGTACGCGGAGATTGCTCAGGAGCGGTTGTTCCAACGTCAATCAGTCCATTTTTTAGCGTTTTCTTTCTTTTGCCTTGCCCCACTATAATTGCACATCATAAATCCTCATCGTTGACGTGCCATGATGAATGCGAAATGTAGAACGCGTAACTAATGGACCGGAATACGTTACTAGCGCGGTAACTAGGGGTTATTTTAGTCGCAATTTGAATTTTATATGTGTACCTACGTAATCCAGTGAATATATTGCAGTTGTTTGTTGTCAATTCCTGCGGCTTTGCTTGTACGATTGAAAGAATTGAATCTCGGGCTGCACGCGAGAGGTATCTAGTATCTACTATAGGTAGACACCTACGTTTTTATGGCATCGCCATTTGGTCGTTAGGTAGGTTCTAATTTGAGAAATATTGGGAATAATAAATTCTTACTCGTTACTAGCTAACTCCTTGTTTACTTACAGTCTGCGGAATATATCTTTTGAACTCTATAAATTCAGAAAACTATTGTTTTGATGGCCTTGAATATCTGGCTGTAATGAAAAGTTCTGATGATAGGTTTTGACCATGTCGAACCTCCATTAGCATTTACACTAATGAATAGGTACATCCAGGGCTTTTTAAGCTTTTTGTGTTTTACAACCGTGAAGCACTACTAAGTATGATACTAGTATTACAACGTATAGGTAGAGACCATGGTACAAACGTAATTTTTCGATAATACTCACTTGTACAAAATTACGTAGAAATTATGAGAAAATCGTTACACTTATCTCTAAGTAAAGTATGCATAATAAGTACTTAAGTAGGTAGGTAAATAGTTATTTTTGGCAATTTGGCATCAATAGTTGTCAGTACAAGGATGTCTTTGAAAATATAACTATTTTCGTAATTACGAGTAGGTATAGGCTGGGCGCAGTTACGGTACATGATTATTTACAAGGATAAATACTCCCAATTTAGCAAAGCAGTCCTCGAGAAACCCACATCCTACCTATCTACCTACTTACCTAAGAATTTGACTTAATATTTTAGGGACGTGCCCTTCAAAACAAAGCTCGTACTATTTAATCCATTGATGTAGAATTTTAGTACCTACCTCGTTGTGTATAGTGTATACCTATTTTTTTTTTTTTAATTTATTGTTCAAGATAAACATAGGTACATTAGGGTTATAAACACACTAGCCATCCTCTAAAACTTTAGAGGATGGCTAGTGTGTTTATAACGTCGTGTTTACGACGTTTATGCGAGGATAGCGAGTTCACATTGCAGTTTTATTAGTAAAAAACGAGTATAAATAACATTTTAAATGAACTAACGAAAATATAAAATAAAATAAGTTTAGTTTAAGTTAGGTTAGTACTTAATATAGCTTAAAATATTGTGTTATTTCAAATTTTAAAAAGAAACAAAAAAGGTAACGTCTTACATATTATAGAAAGCGTTTTCTAGATAATATTGTCACAGAGAGTGGCACCCTTATCCAGGAAATGCTTCTTACATTTCCCTATAAAAATGTTTTTTTAAAGTTACTAATATTTTGAAGCGACAAAGGTAAATCGTTCATGATTTTGGCCAAGATATACATAATTGATGGCATATTTGACGGTACAATAATAGGTACCTACGAAAACGCCAGAAAACAAATACCTAAGTATATTATGAGTAAAGCTCATACATAAATAAATTAATAAATTATTAAAGACTGATTTTATAGTCATATGCATACCAGAGCATGCTAAAAGGCATCTTTAATATTTTTTATTATTTAGGTAGATGCGTGTTATCTAGAACTTTAACATATATCTTTATTCTTGGCATCAGGAACAATGGCGTAGGAGGCGATAGACATGGCTCTCTTTACTAAAGAAAGATATACATACGCATGTCTTTGAACCGATCCTGTTTATGATATATTGCTTTCTCGTGATACCTCAGGCAGTGGAATACTGATTGCGAGTGAACTGGATTTAACTTTATTCAGAAAAGTATACCTAATGAAGGCATATTATTATAATAATTTATCGCATGGGAAGTTGGTATCAATAATTACAGATCAATGATTTTCACCTACTAGCAAATTCGAGAAAGTTGATAGAGATTTTTTTTCGTACCGAAACGCTAAATCACTTAGCGGTACGTCTTTGCCGGTAGGGCGGTAACTAGCCACGGCCGAAGCCTCCCATCAGACCAGACCAGAGAAAATTCAGAAATTATAAATTCCCTAATGGACCCTGCCGGGAATCGAACCCGGGACCTCCCACGTTAAGACAACAGCGCTAAACACTGCGCCAGGGAGGTCGTCAAAAGTTTGCAGTCAAAAGTTACATCATAGCCATAACTTGCACAGACGAGACGATGACTTAGTCCCAAGAAGCATACTGTATACAATACATATTTCAAAACGGTTAGGTACAAGTATTCCGACGCATATTGCATACTATTACTTGAATTTTTTTACATGTTCAATAATACGCTGATTACCATAAAGAGGTAGGCGATTACCTAACTTCTGTACAACATGGCCTTTTACATCTCTAAGTGCTCTTGCATCTCTATATTTATTTAAAATGTATTTAAAATAACTGTTGCGATACGACCTAAAAAAATTCTACATCAATGGATACGACACACCAGAGAACAAGGATCTATAAAGGATCATGTCACAAAAAAGGAAATACGTAGGTACCCCTACCCACCAAGTGTTACTTTATCAAGAAATACTTTGACCTTGACGTTGACTCCCTGGCGCAGTGTTGAGCGCTGTTATCTTAACGTGGGAGGTACCGGGTTTGATTCCCGGCAGGGTCAATTTGGGAATTTATAATTTCTGAATTTTATCTGGTCTGGCTAGTTACCACTACCACCCTACCGGAAAAGACGTATCGCCAAGCGATTTAACATTCCGGTAGGATGCTGTGTAGAAACCGACTAGGGGAATGGGTTTAATATACCTACCATCTTAGACTGCATTATCACTTACCATCAGGTGAAATCGCAGTCAATGGCTAACTTGCAGTGGAATAAAAAAAATGCCTAGGCCGTGGGCCGCGGCGCGTGAGCAACAAGCAGAGATAATTTGACGTCTCCTGTCAGCCGAGCCCGCTTGCTTACCCAACGACACTTGGTTAAGACTACTATTAATCGTAGGTGACAGATCAATTACCTTCACTCTTGCGCATATCGTACCGGGATTTTGATTTGTGATTCATAAAATGGGTGGCCGGTAACTATAATTTTTATTCTGTATATGCATAAATGCACGGACAGCGGTCATAGAACTTGAACCGCCGTCTAAATGGAGAGGGTTTAATAATTGACCGGTTAATTTATTAAATTGATTTGATAGGGTATGCATTCACGTTAACTCCAGATAAATTTTAGATATTCAGCACTGTAGTCTTTATGGGTGAGGTCAGACGGCCTTTATTGGATAGAAGCAGGCGTTGTTTTGCGGTAGTCCATGATAATGAAGGAACTAAAAGTTTCATTCGCTATAATCCGCGACAATAGGTAAATCTATGTGGTACAATGTGTATCCCGCACTTATAGCCCGCGATATTCACCACACCACAGATATCTTCGAAACTACTTACTCTCTACGTACGTTTCACTCCGATACTGGAGCATCTTCAGGAGATGTTGACTCGACAATACACCACAGTGTAAAGTGACGATCGAGTAGTAAGTTGTGAGTGACGAGTGATTATCTAGTGAGTGAAAAGTGAGTGAGAGTAGTTTGTAAGATTTCTGTGGTGTGGTGAATATATCGCGGGCTATAAGTGCGGGATACACACTGTACCACATATTATACCTATTATGAAGCCAAGCGAATTAAACTTCTAGTACCTTCATTATACGACCTTGATTTTATGCAGAAATTACGCTCCCTCACACTTACTATAATATCAAATAAGTTCGTTGTTAGTAACGATACATTTCCAAAGCTTTTTGATTTTGTAGATTTTTGCCATATTTATCTCAAACTCGTGGAATTGATAAACCAATTATTTTTTTGAGCGTTTCTACGTTTGAAATTAGGGATGTCAAATGCTTTGAACCTAGTTAAAGCTTTTAACTTACACTACTCTATTCATCTGTGTTTGCCTGTCCTCTAGTAGGTACATAACAAAATTAAACTTGGATACATAGGTAAAAATATAAGTATCATTGCTTGGATGATTGAGCTTTATTAATTTCACTCACGAATAGGGATATTATAATGGGTACTTACAAGCTAAAACCATAGGATTAGGAATCTCTTTTCAAGATTCAAGATTCCAGTCATTTATTAAATATACCTAGGTACACTGTAGGTACACTTATTTTCGTCTAAAAATTACATAAGTACTTAAAAAGCATGATGGTGATAATGGGTAACGGTATCTTAAAACTAAAGCTACTAGGGTTCCAAACGCGCCCGTCTGAGAAGAGCCCACAACAAACTCAGCCGGGTTTTTTATTATTATTATCACCATCTCACAAATCATCTTAACTAAAAACTATCAGAGACATTAGAGCAAAGTATTGCCAGGCTTCCTTGTCGTTTAAGTAGTCCTTTACATGGTAATAAGATTTTTCAATGAGTTTACGTTTTACATTAACTTTGAACTTATTCAGAGACATCTACATGTCTTCTGGGAGCTTATTGTAGAAGCGGACACTGTTTCCAACAAATCTTTATTTTATATCTACCGGGATTTCACTCATAAAAACTGTTCATAAGATTGTAAATAGTAATAAAATAACTTTTTATTAAGACTTACCTAGATATTATTTCGAGAGACTTTTATCGAGTAGAACATTGATGGCATACCATCATAAAAATTGAGTAGAGCCGCATAAGTACAAAAAAGCTAAGTATCAAATATGTTACTTATTTTGCATAATTTATCCATTCGATGCACAATGCGAAAGCAATTTAATAATATTATGTTCATATTATAATATTTACACATACGTACCTATAAATAATGTTTATTTTATTATGGAGTTTCTTAGAATTTCTTGCTGGTTTTTTTTTATTGGGAAGGCATTCGGACCACTGCATTAATTTTATTGCCTATTCCTTTGTAAAAGTTTGTTTGATAAAATGTTTATAATATTCTGGTAGGTGTATAATATATTATCTCCTAACTTTATATATTTAAAGCTCTAGTCAAAACGCTTACATTGAGCTTTAGATATTATCAACATTTACTAAGAAGAAAGCTTTGCATTCAGTAAATATATTTCTAAATGCCATCTACCGGAGCTTCATGGAAGTTAACCTGTGATGTGTAGTGTTTCAACTTTCCTCACATCTTGTTTCACTATATATGGAACCCAAGCTTTTGCCGTTAAGTACTTGAATCGCGATAGATGTCGCTATGAGTACACGCCACATAAATCAGGGAATCCACATCCCAATCTCGAGGCTCGGCCACCTCCAGTCCAGTCTTATTTAAGGGGGGGGAACAACAACAGGGATGTTAAAAAATAAGCCGAAATGAAACATATAAGAGTCAAAGTACTAGGTAGGTACTCGGTATAGATATCGCAACTCTAATCAAATCATCAATCGTTATACCTAGGTTTGGTCTCAGTCAGCACTCAGCCCCGCTCATCATCTGAAGCGACTGGGTTAGTATGGTAGTTTACCTACTCGCAGCCAAGATGCAGAAAGCGGTGATATTATGCTTGGCATGACTGGGAGAGTTCGCCGGTTTCTCAACGCGTTATCCTGATCCCGGGCTGTCCCTGGCCTCCCCTGTCTGGGTGTATTTATGTAACGTGTAAGTATGTTAGTTTATTATAATTTTCCATTTGGCATCTACGAGTAGGTACATATTATATGCCTACGCATAATTATGTATTTTGTACAAGAGAGTGAAAGCGAGAAATGAAGGCGAGATGGTGAAAGATAATTTAACAAGCCATGCGGTAACGTTGGCTGCACAGTAAGGGTACCTACTTTTGATATTAATATTCATTTAAGAAAAATAAATAAAAAGACAAATTTGCGAATTTCGTGAGAGGGATTTGAGCCTGCGAAATCTTACTTCCGACGCGACTCTTTTCCCGCTGAGGTACTGAGACCTCCTAGAACGTGTTTGGAATGTGTAACACTAAATAAAACAATTGTACTCTGTCTCTTTCGATCTATACTATAAGGTAAGAGACAGAGTTTAACGCTATTTTTACAGGTCTCCGCCTTTTATCGTGGCAAAATATGGGCAAAATGAACTAAGTATATTCTAAAAAGCCTACCCAAGTCACACCTTGTAGGAGATTTATGGGTTTGATTTAGCAGCACAAGGAAGGGGTCACGACCCTCAGTTATGGGGATACGACGCAAGGGGATAGCAACCTGAATTAAATTGTTAACAGTAAATTGTTCGTTGAACTTATTCCAAAATAAACCCTCCAAAAATATGCTGACTTAATTTTTTTACTGACTGATGAAATTAGGTTACGTCTGACAACTACCTATACCTATATACCTTGGTAGTTGTCAGACGTATCTAGAAAATTGCGTTCCGAGACCTAAATTTCATTTTAGCTTCCATCGTCCGTTTCAATAAAATAAAACGTTAGGTAGTAGGTTTCACGAATAGGTAGGTAAACATCGGTCCCGAATTTACAGAATTGAACGAATAGTTGGCTCTACTGGTCGGTTAAATATTTCAAAAATATTGGGGTCGGATGTTACATATTATAACAGTTCCTTTCATAAAGTTTTCATATTGTATATTACCAAAGTTTAAAATCATCCAGATATTATATTTGCTATCAAACAAATTTAAATGCTCATAGAGAGAACTCATCAACTGTTTATGAAATTGTTTCGTAAAAAGCAAATTACCTACTTACCTTACTTACTTACTAAATCTATTGAGCTATCAAGTAAGTAATATTATGTAAACAAATTATGATATACTAGCCGATGCCCGCGACTTCGTCCGCGTGGATTGAGATTTGAGGTTTTGGTTGCCGCGGGAACTCTTTAATTTTCTGGGATAAAAAGTAGCCTATGTGCTATTCCAGACTATAATCTATCTCTGTGCTAAATTTCTTCTAGATCCGTTCAGCTGTTTTGGCGTGATTGAGTAACAAACATCCACCCATCCATCCATCCATACATCCATACAAACTTTCGCATTTTGACATTCGCTATAATTATAAGGCCATAAAGTACTTGAATCCAGGCCCGTAAAATGAAATAATGAAAAAAGAGGGGATTCTGTGGGCCAATGAAGTCGCTTCCCGCCAATTGAGAAAAAAGGACGAAAGGAAAAACGGATTATAAAAAGATATTGTTGATAATTAAATTAGGTACTCTAAGAATATTATATTATCGTGAGGAATAAAATTTTGAAACGAACATTGGGTTTTGATTTATGAAAAGTAAGTATAGGTCGTAGAAATTGGAACTATTGTTCATACGATGAAACAGAAATTTAATTTCAGCCGCAAGTAGGCTACATACAAAGGAAGCCTCAAATCCATATCTGGCGTGAAGCCTCCGTTCAAGCTTTGTGTCGCAGAGCAAGTTCTCCGTCTCCGCTATTCAGGTCAACCTCGGGGAATCATTTTACGAGCTCGCTTCAAGTAGGTATTTCAGCAAAATTTTTGATAAGCATGAAAGCTCCGGCGAATAGACTTTTTATCTTTATCGTTTTAACGAGATGCTTCAGAAGCAAATCCGAGTGCACTAAGGTAGCTGTTATGTGTGGGGATATAATATAATATATTATATACGAGTAATTTAGAATTTCCTAAGTAGGATTAAGACTTAAATGATGTTTTATTCACGTGATGAATCTAATGTACAACTATCATACTATAAATGCGAAAGTGTGTTTGTTTGCTGGTTTGTCCGTCAATCACGCCGCAACGGAGCAACGGATCGACGTGATTTTTGGCACGATTATATTTGAGGACCGAGAGTGACATAGGTCTGTGTGATAGTGACTTTTATCCCGGAAAATTTGGGGAGTTTCCGAGGGAATAAAAAAAACCACGTGGACGAAGTCGCGAGCATCAGCTAGTAATAAAATGAAATTAAAAACTTTTCAATAGGCGACAGTTATTTTGACATTTAATTTCAAATATCATTTGCATCGCAGGCTTCGTACAATAAAAAATATACGGCGATCTTTCAATAACGATCTACGGACTACGGGTGGAAAGTGGAAACCAAAAAGAGCTGGGAAATATTGAGGTTTGAGGTTTCCTCAGTAAATATCCATCCGAAACTGAATAGTGAAACGAGAGATTGGTTTTACTTTTGACCAGTTTAATTTCACCGAAAATCCCTTGCCTATCGGCTACCGTCATGTCAACTTTTCACTTTGTTTTTAGACTAGGATTTTCTAATTTCGTTGGTATTTTCAATACTTTTCGCAAATCCTATCTCACAGACTCACAGACAAAGAGTATATCGGTTTTCGGGCATATTATATCTATAAGCTCGTCACAAATCTGCATAGTATTACTTAAATATCAGTTCTTATTTTATTTTTACCAGTTACTTCTTCTCAATTTATTCTATCTTGAAGCTGCATACTGGCCATAAAAAATGAGTCAGCAAAAAGTTGTGTGTTCATATCATGTAGGTAGTAAAAGTATAATAGAACTTATAATCTATGACACCAGCACCCCGACTGCGTGTCGCAATATCACATTTAAAAATATCCGGATCGTATTTATTAGTTTTACTCCTTATAGCCGGCTACTCGTAAGCTTTTTCAGGAATGTTGCAATGGGCCGCAAACCACAGATTACTAGTCACGAACGCTGAATATCGACATTTTGGTGGTGCAGACCTACATATAAACCGACTAATTTGAATATCTATGGTAACCTAGCAATTTAAATCGACATCGCAGTCTTCGTAATTTAACTGCGTTACCTATCTAACCAAGTAACATTTTAGAGTCTGTGGTATCTTGTGATTTTCTGTTTAATAATTGGTTTTGTTTTTTAATAAATATAAAATATTAATGGTAGGTTCAAAAGAAGAGTGAACAGGCACCTATTAGGTAGGCTTGCTCCACTTTACGCTGCATCATCATGCATCAACCACTATTTGGACTTGTACTTGCACTTGTACTTCCGCTACCGTGGCTCCAGGTCCAAAGAGTTATGGTATATACCTAATACAAAATACTTTACTTTAAGGTGGATGACAAGGGTCTGCCCGCGAAATTCAAATTTAATTTGGTTTTTCACAATTTGTAAACTAATACGACAAAGTAGGCTTATGGCATTCAAATTGCGAGCCTAGGAATATCATCTTCACAGGTTTATATAAAAATCTTTACTTGAAAGTGCCCAGTTTAAGAAATTAGTCAAAATAATGACTAATTTGTGAGTAACTCACGTCAAACTCATTATTTTGACTAATTTCTTATACTGGACACTTTCAAGTAAAGATTTTTATATAAACCTGTGAAGATGATATTCCTAGGCTCGCAATTTGAATGCCATAAGCCTACTTTGTCGTATTAGTTTACAAATTGTGAAAAACCAAATTAAATTTGAATTTCGCGGGCAGACCCTTGTCATCCACCTTAAGAACCTATGCGTGTATGTTAGTAAATTTTCTTTTTACGATGCAATCAAAGGTACCATAAGCTAGAAATATCTCGAGATACTGAAATGGTCTATGGATATTTTCATTTCTACTTTGTGCGCCGTAATTATAGTACTTAAAGCAACTAATTTTTTTAAAAAGTTAATATTATTACTTGAAAAGCATTATTATGTATTTGTCGTACAATTATTTTATTTTTTAGTAGCGTGAGTTGGTAATACCTACTGCCGATGAGAATATTTTACTAGGTTACATAAAAGGTATACATAGGTATAGCCATGGTGTAGCTAAATTATCAATAGAATGTCTTAAATTAAATAATACTTTGAAACCATTCTAATCTACCATACCTACTTGCTTGAAATAATAGTATTTTCAATTTTTACTTATCTAAGTAGCTATATATTCGAGCTATTTAAATCCTTTTTATATTTATTTTACGTAATATGAGTAGGTAGTAAAACGATTAACGGACACCTTATATCACCACAAAAAACACCTCTTGCCAATTGCCATGTACTTCTTCTTCTTAGTTTGATTTTTGGCTTTTAATTATGCCTTAGACAGCACAATTTACTTCGCCAATGACACGTAGCTTGGAGAAAACACAAAGGAGGTTGACCGGTTGTTTCTTGATGCAAGTTCTGGATTATTCCAGTCTGTTTTGTGATGCAATAGAAGGGGTTATGATATTAGTAGTTAGATACCTACAACAACACAATAAGAATTTTACTTACATAGACTATACACATGTATTTACAATAAATTAATATATGTATTTACAATTTTATTTTGTTAGATTTTATATATTTACACAAAAATTTTACATATGGAGTAAACACCAACATTAAGAGACATTCAACACTTAAGGGACGGGGGATCTTAGAAGGAAGAACATCATACAGTTTATATAGAAGTTTGGGACAAGAGAAGAGGATATGAGAGGGTGTGCCTTCATCTAAGCCACATTCGCACATAGAGTGATCTTTAATTCTTAAAATTGCCATGTATCAATGAAAGCCTAGTTTGACGTAGGTAACGTTTGTCGTAGTCCATAAACGACATTTTACTTCAAAAGTCTTACGTGACACCAATTTTCAGTAAATATTTTTATCGATAGTTACTGCATCAATGTCAAAACGTTTTTTTGTCCTCAACGATCCTTTACGGACAGTCTCAATGATACGCGAAGCCAAAACCATGTTTTGGCATTGATGCAGTCCTTTAATGATTGATGCAAAAGATACGCGGTCGGGGTGCTGACTTAAAACACCTCGATAAAAGCAGGCGGCCTCAAAATATCTGTTTGGTGGTCATTGTAAATATGGACGAAGGTAAGTAAAAAGTAAAGTAAAGTAAATATTTATTTGGAACTAGATAATGCCCGCGACTTCATCTGTGTGGTTTACGTTTTTTCGATTCCCGCGGGAACGATTTCCGGGATAAAAAGTAGCCTATGTCCTTCCCCGAGATCCAACCAACGGTTTGGTACGGGAACCCTGTACCAAATTTCAGTAAAATCGGTTGAACAGATGGGCCGTGAAAGCGTAGCAGACAGACACATAGACAGACGGACAGATAGACACACTTTCGCATTTATAATATTAAGTATGGATCAAACGATAAACGACTGAGTTGCGCTCACGGCTCAAGTCGCGCCTAAAGAAGATTATTTAACATTTCCATGACAAAGTTTTTTTATGAAAAAGCTGATAACTCGTCATGCTCACACTCCAATTTTCATGTGACTGTGGAAATTCCAAAGATTTATTGCGATGCCTGACGTTTACGGTTCCACAAGCGGTACGGGTGGCCCGCGCGGCATTCAATCATCACGTTTCTGACAGGCCTTTATACGAGTAGGGACTGAGAGTAGAGACGAGCTGGCCTCTTATTTTTTTATCAAATTTATTCGTGCGAATTGCTATAAATTTGTAGATCTACTTTCAAACGATTATAAATTGCGATAAGTAAACAGAGGTGCAATCATGTAAGGATCGCCGCGCCGATCAAATCGTTAAGGCTCGACTTCAAAGTAAAATAAACTATAAAATCATTGAATTAGAGGTCAATTTCGTGTATCCATTCTTATACGTTTAGGTATGTACGATACCCTATGCTGTTATGGTTTATTTTACTTTGAAGTTGAGCCTTAACGATTTGATCGGCGATCCTTACATGATTGCACCTCAGATCCACTTAATAGATTTTGTAATGGTCGTTTTAGACGTGGTTTTTACAAAACAGGCAAAAGCAGAGACAGTAAGGATTCACGATTATCGATACCTATAATGAACTTGAATACTAGTTATAGTCTGTCATCCTTAGTCGTCAGTAGGTAAATACCAAGGTTGCGTCACAACAATTATTCTAATTTAAAAAAAAGCAAAGACGTTCCTTGCCCAGTTAAATAAGGTCATAACTCCTCCTAAAGCAAATCCGTGGTGGTCTCTAATAGTCTTTTTTAATAAGCTAAATAGTTCTCGAGCCGCAAAACCGCAGCGTACAGTAAAATTTAATGAAAGCGGGCAAACGTTGTCTACTTTTAAACTTGATACCCATTGTTCCCGGACGAGGCACGCCTCACTGCATCTGTTTATTAGCGCTCTTGCAGATTACTGTACAGGAATTTCTTTGTTATTCCTGCTTTAGAAGAAACTAATTGAATTAAGTGAGGATATCTTTGGGATTGGCAAGAAGCAAGAGATGTTGTACTTAGGTAATTCATGGTAGAGATGAAAAATAGGTACAAGATATTTCCATGGACACTCATGGTCGCTCATTCATCATCGATGATTTAAATATAAGACCATATTAAAATGTAAAAGCGATTTATAATATTATGTTAAATCCTGAAATCGGTGTGACAAATACACCCGTATGAGAGAGTCTATGTCGGATATTCGGGTAGGTACCTAGGTACTTACTCCTTATTATAAGAACAGGCCTGACTAGACCGCCTTATCTTTTGGTACAGAGATACGTTACATCCCGGGGAAGGACATAGGCTTTCCCCTGGGAATAAAAAAACTTGATCCACGAGGACGAAGTTGTGGTCATAATTTAGTCAAAAATATTTTTACTGTAGCTTTAATGTAAACTTTGTAATTTTCTAACGTCAAAGTGTGCGAGGACAACATAAAGCTAATTATGCAGGGGCAAAGCCTTCGAAATAATTCAAATGTTGACGGAGGATGTTCCCTGATAAATAATTCATAAGTCACTCAGTGACGTCACAGTTGGCGAAACGGGACACAGAGTGGAGGAACTGAGGAACTTTGTGGAACGACGCTGATAGTTTTTTGATTTCATTCGTTTCTCATGGTAGATATAATTTACAGTCTCACAAACTTATCTGACCCGGTGGGCAAAATTGGAACTAACTTTCATGGTTGTTTAGTGTTTGTTTTTATTTTATTTTTCATATAGGTATACTAGCGACGCTGACACCGGATTATATAAGTTTAACGGGCGCGGACGCTTCCAATGAGTATTTACGTCATTGTGTTAATTACTTTCTAGTTTTTTTATTGCTGCGGGAACGCCGAATTTTCTGAGATAAAAAGCGGTCGATGTCCTTCCCCCGAATGCAAGTTGCAAGCAACCTATCTCTATTCAAAATTTCATCAAAATTGTAAAGATGGGTCGTGAAGACTGAAGGTGTAGCAGACAAACAAACAGACATACCTTCTAATATATATATTATACTATAAGTATTCATTTGTTTGTTTGTTTCATTTGCCGGGGTCTCAAGGCTTCAATAAAAGAAACTGGGAGCCTCACTCAGATCACTGAATACCGCCTCGGGTTACGGTCGCTGCTCACTAAAGTGAACTGAAATTTGCAGAAATCTTACGGATACAATGTGATGACGTGACCTACTATATACTTAGGTACATTCGTGTGATCGGTAAAAAATCCCATTGAGCTGGAAGATTGGAATTCGGATTTAGTCTGACCGTCGTCCATACTTGCTACGAGCTTGCTCGCAGCTCAAAAGCAAATGGTCTGATTTATTTTGATTGCACCAAACAGCACTACAGCACCGTTCGCGTTGGTCCGTTGCAGTTAGGGTCAACACAGACTTAGCGCGCCAAGCACAGTCTAGAGCAGAGTCGAGTAGACAACGAATAGATTTTGGCAACCTTCCTGGGGCAGTGATCAGCTCTGGGAGGTTTCTGGCTTGATTCCCTGCTCCGCAGGAATTACACATGCACGCATTCAGGTTATAAGACACTGTTACTTTTTTTCGTCGTCGAAATATATTATGTTTATTATAATAAGTCTTGCTGACAATATTGTCGTTTTTCGCAATGCAATATAAAATCTACATAGTAATAAATAAAACGTAAACTATGCGAAATAGTTATCCAAGATATAGGACAACCTACCGTGGTACCATGGTACCTAGTATGTGGTACCTATTCATGTTTTTAATTTATTATTAAACATTTTTCAATTTTCATTTAAAATATAACTACTCGTATTAAATATTGTAGAAAGTTATTTTACCGAATTCCAAATAAAGCAGATGCCAAAAACATAGATTCATTCTTGGGTTCGCGCGAAGCACGCAAATACATCTATGGCCAAAAATAATAGCATGCGACGCATTCTCGAGTTAGATTTGGTATTTAAGTCCTACCTCTTGGTATCTATGGTATGGCACGTCTATGCTTTCTATGCCCCAGATTGCTAGTAATTTGTCGATGCTTGTTGCTATCTTGACTTGGAGATATCTACCAAATACCTAGATAATAATTAATCAAACATAATATATTCCAACAGGACATTCTAGGTCAAGCAATAGGTGAGTAGCCCAATTTGCTCGGTCTTAAGCTATTGCTTCTTCGAGCATTGACTATCACGAGTAGAGAAGACGAGACTATCCCTCTGCCAAATATGTCGGAGTAATTACATAGGTACTTACTTAAAATTTTGAGAGTAGGCACGCAAAGCACGACCCGTTAGGACTGTATGTGTATTGTTTATTCTGAATTCCGATCGTGTATGTTATTTTTAACCGACTTCCAAAAAAGGAGGAGGTTCTCAATTCGGCTCGTATTTTTTTTATTTTAATGTATGTCGGTGCATATCTTCGTGGTTTCTGAATCGATTTGAATTTTTTTTCTACCAGTCTTTAGAGGAAGCTCTCGAGGTGGTCCCATAAAAAATTCTGACTCCAAACCGTCAACCCTGACACTATTAAGTTAAAAATAAAAATTCTTTCCAAAAAACCGACTTCCAACGCCACTGTAATGTAATAAATAATTTTTTTTTACCCACTATGTTCAAGTCAAGAAGCGGGTATAACAAGGATAAGCAAACTTGACGCATAAGGCTCGCCCGACTTCAACATGGGTATGAAATAAAAATTTTCTGTCTCCTTGTCCTTGTCTCTTGTTGTCTTGTCCTCCGCTGATAGTGAAAGACATCTTTGCAAAAAAATAGCAGTAGGTAAATAAGTGGGCAACTCAACTGCTGTTGGTTAAATGCTTGAAGATTGTACCCAACGATATGTTAGGTCATATGAACCAGAAACATGGGTTAGGTATATCTACCCAATAATTTATCATTGTAACAATAATCCGTTTTCGCCGGAACATGCATATTTTAACCATCCTTTTTAATGTCCCCAACAATTCTGCTCCGGAATATCTACGAGAGCGTTTTACACTGTCCCCCCCTGCGAAAATGGGTCTCTCTTGAAATTCCTTCTTAAAAAAGATCTTTATATAAATAGTATGTATTTTAAAGTATATATGATATCTATTATATTCATTTATTTATTGCGTATTTACGTTTATATATTGTATATACATATGTATATAGTTTGTGTAAGTAGCATGTCGTTTTTATTTAAGTAATACAGTTTGCCAATTTTTAAGTATATATTGTAGAATTTTATAATTTCCATAAAATATATTACTTTTTTGTACATAAACCACTTAACAATTTCACTTTACTCACTTTCAAGGAAGGATAAAGGGATTTCTTTTTAGAGATTAGCTTTACCTTTGACCACTTTTTCTTTCTATGGACAAGATTTTGTACAAAAATAATAAAAATAAATAAATAATGTTGCCTTTAGACTTTTTGAAAAGAGTAGCTTTTCTGTTTCTCTCCGACTCTTCTCCGTAGAATCTGTTAGATATCCTAACTGGCGGTAGAGTCGACAGTCGGCACCGTATCATTGTACTTGTAAAGAAAAAGTTAAGTATATTAGATGTTTACATAAACAATCATCATTTAATAACATGAGGTAAATCATAAATTGCAATACCTACGTATTATCAACTTGAAGTTTATTTTCGCTTGTTAATTAGCACCGTCTGTAAATTCGCAAGTTACCTAATTAGAAACACCCGGTTGACTTCAAAGACATCTGTTAGTATGTATTTCAAGTAACTGAACCGACGCGACGTCTACATATTCAATATTGGTGAATCACTTGAATATTACGTAGATTTTCTGAAGAAATTTGCGTCTTCAAAGCTTATGTAAATGTGAGTAATTCTCTTTTAGGATATTCTGCCGCGCCGAATACATCAAACAGTGTTGACGGTCGTGATTGAATCTGAAGTTTATTTACTAGAACACTCTTAGTGTTGTTGAAGAAATCTTATAAATGAGATCTTGGTTCTTTGAACTCAAACCACCACCTATATTGTAAATCAGTTTTATTTCGCCTTTTTCAAGTCTTGCGGGGGAGTTTTATATTACCAAAATTGTACTGTACTGTTTCATATGGAC
The DNA here is from genome assembly GCA_923060345.2 of Erebia aethiops. Lineage (NCBI taxonomy): Eukaryota > Metazoa > Arthropoda > Insecta > Lepidoptera > Nymphalidae > Erebia > Erebia aethiops. The sequence continues at coordinate 7,010,571 of OV281083.1, read as the reverse complement.
CTGGGCAGTTTCGCACAGGAGTTTTGTGACCATGACTTAATATTACTATTCCTATTATATTATTGTTAACTCTTGGTTCCAACTCTTAAATCTTGATTCTATACATAAACCTAATATCATACAGTAAGCTTCATACATCACACAATAAACATACAGTTAGTTACCGCGGCGGAATAATATTTTTGTATAATAATGCAATGAGGAACCGCGAAAGTGGTGGAAGTTTGTGGTTTCCACGATACAGGAGATCCTAGTGTGGAAACTTACCAAAACTATTGTAATAATTTTTCTAATAAAGAAGTGAAAAAAAGTTTAAATTCTTTATAACTCGTAGAATCTCAAGTTAATGGATGCACTTTGACCTTTCAGATTGCCAGTTCTCTTCTAATCCTTCATTGTAGCGTAGGTTTTATGGGAATTCTTCGACGTATAACACGAATAGTTCTTTAGCCCGAAAATCCCCCAAGGAACCGTAAACGTTAATGTAAACGGGGTTCCTTTGCCAGTTATTGGTGAGAGATGTAATAAAGCTCAAACCCTCGACGCAAGTTCACTGGACGTTTACACGTTACAAAATATATGTCTGATAATTAATTCAGAGACGGATTTCATGAAAAATGTCTGTAGGGATGGCATGTTTCACAGCCTTACGTATTAAAAAAACTTTGTGTACCTTTATAGAATACATATTGCATAAGCATTAATACTTTTTTACCATAAACTTCTAAGCATAGATAAACACTGGTGTTTAGTTAGACATTATTTTCACATAGCTTTGCATAATTTCATCTGTGAACAGTGGAATACAGTCTCAATATACAATTTACTGTTGAAAAGACAATAATCCATATTAATATTATAAATGTGAAAGTGTGTCTGTCCGTCTGTCTGTCTGCTACGCTTTCACGGCCCATCATAACCGATTTTGATGATATTTGGTACAGGGGCAGGTCGTATCTTCGGGATAAATATAGGCTACTTTTTAACCCGGAAAATTAAAGAGTACCCTCGGGAATTAAAAAAACGTAATTCATCGTCACGGGCATCATCTAGTAAGTATAATATATTTCCAAAATATTTAATTACAGTTTTGAAGCATTGCGCTATTTGCTATAGCTTTTATTTATGAGGGTTTTTTTTTTAAACGAAATCTTATGTAAATAAGTAAGTGATTATATTAAAATTACTGATCTAGAGATTATAAAGTGCGAAGTACTCATATGAGTCATTAAAGTAGGATTGTTTCACTATGTAATACCTAATAAATTACTTTGCATTAGTTAAAACTTTTGATTAGTTTGTCACGCTGATCACGAAATGCACTAAAACCAATTTACAAATTGAAATGTTTGATGCGGTTTTGTTTTGCCTTTTCGATTTAATCATTTAATGAGTGGTTGTGGGCTGCAAACTAATTTAATGGAATTGTAAATTATTTACTAGCCAACAAGGTTGTTTCATTGATAATAATAATTAAAGCCAAGTTATTTTAATATGTTAATTATTGTTTTTGTTTTATTTCTGACAAACATTGACGTTTCATTTCTGATTGAAGTTCAATAATTTCTGTTAATTGTTATTATAAAACTTATTCAATAACGCAAGAATTCAAATTGTAATATATTTTTTTAATTAAAATCATTATTATTAATTTTAAAAATCGTGAATGATGAACTTTTTGGGAATCAATAATATCTATAATACTTTGATATATTATTTATAAAATATATTCTATCGAATGCTCTGCGATGAGTAATAATTTTGTTTATTGTGTCGTAAATATTGCATTTAGCTCATTTTGAGGGTGATAAAATACGTTACATTTACGTTCCGCATACATCACGAAATGAGATTTTTTTATGTACACCCAATCAATGGATAATGTTGAAGTTTGCAAGGAGCCTCTGTACGGAAAATATGTGTAAATAATAATTTTCCCTTTTATGTTTTTGCGCATCTCAACAGTCTCCAGTATTCTTCCTGTACTTAGGTACAGGAAGAATACCTACTGACAGAAAAATCAGCACTTACAATGACGGCTGATGCCATATGTACGTTTCTATTTTTTCTGCTCATACTAAGCGGTAACCTTATTGTTCAGAGAGAGAGAGATATTGAAAGGAATTAAACACAATAAATATTGAGTAAGTATAGTAAAACTCGATTTTAGGGGCAGAAAAAGAAGAAGACAAGTATGAAAATAGAAATCGTTAAAAAAGAAGGACACGGCTTTAAAACTCTTGTGAATTAGCTTTGAAACATGTTTTCTTAATGTATCTATACTAATATTAATTATAAATGGGAAAGTTTCGATGGATGGATGGATGGATGGATGGATGTATGTTTGTTACTCAATCACACCAAAAACGGCTGAAGGGATCTGGATGAACTTTGGCACAGAGATAGATTATATAGTCTGGAATAGTACATAAGCTACTATTTATCCCGAAAAATTAAAAAGTCGCGGGCATCAGCTAGTGATATAAAGATATTATGATTTAGGTAATTAAAAACACCAAAAAGTTCTACTTACAAAGCAAAGAAGCGGTACGAAGACTAATTTCAAGTTAATTAGAGTGAGCAAATGTTTCTTTGCTCAACTTCACCCTTGCTTTGATCTTTAAACTTTAAAGTTAGTATCGACATTCTACAAAGTAATGAAAGAACATCTCCTGAAGATGTCGAAGTGAGAATATTTTGTAAGATTTGTGTGGTGTGGTCACTGAGTTTGTATGGTCTGTGGGTGTGGTGAATGTCGCAAGCTACAAGTGCAAGATACACACTGTACAACATAGATTTACCTATTGTGCCGGATTATTGCGAATTAAACTTCTAGTTCTTTCATTATCATGGACTTCCGCAAATAGTAACGTCTGCTTCTATCCAATATTTTACAAAGTACTACACACTACATTCTACCGACTATAGAGTAGGTATGCCAAGTGTGACAATAAATTCTGGATATATCCAATTTATGATTCCTTACAGTATTCACTCCATAGTATTCAATTTTACTTAAGTTAAAAATACCTTGAGAAATGCCTAGATAAATCTTCAGTAGGTACCAAAGCTTTACGATTACTCTCATTAAGAAAAATGCTGCAAATGCCATAAGATTCTGCTCAGAATCGAGACACTGAAGTCTGGGTACGAGTACGAGTACTTAAAAACTGTGACAGATGGCAATCCTACGACCTACGTTCTCGGGAGTAAAGAAATTAAATGCGCCCACCTGCCAGCTAAGTTTATTACGCGGATGTCTGCTTGGAGGAAAGAAATATTTTCTCGACGTCTGACGCGCTGGAGTTAACGTATCGTAAAGTTGGACAGTTATTGCATTTGAAGACTTTGCTAAAGTTTTCTCTTTACATGAATGCTCCTTCCTACATCAAATTCAAATTCCAGAGATACGTGCAAGGGCCAGCAGAGCCGAAAAAAGTAATAGTAAAGTTGACCTGTACTGACGTCATCAGAAGTTATCTGATGCTCCCGATGAGCTCAAATCCAGTACAGCCCATTAACGTCCCACTGCTGGGTAGGTACATGCCTCCACTCTCATAGGAGAGAGGGAATTATAGCTTAGACCCACCACGCTGCTCCAATACGGGTTGGCGGGCATTCTACTTCTATTAAGGATGTAAATTGTTCTGTAACTTTGTCTATTAACATGCATATTACGTAGGAACAAGTGAAGATATTTAGATGGAACTTTTGCATTTAAGTTCTCCAAATACAGCTGAAAGTTCTTGTAAAAGCTTCGGAGCCACTTAACGTGTCCGACTTTTAGTATTAAATTTACGAGATCCGTGTATAGTAGATATAATGCGGTGTAAGCATAACCTCAAGAATAGATAATACTAGCTGATGCCCGTGACTTCGTCCGCGTATCCGGACGATCGCGATCCGCGATCACGTCGGTCCCTTGCTCTTTGGCGGCGTGATTGAAATACAAACAAACACACTTTCGCATTTATAAAAATTGTATTATTATTCATTCTAAAGAAATCATTTAGAATGTTGCTGATGTTGAGTCCGTCTCTATGAGTAGAGCCTTTTTTTAGATCAGAAGAAATACATGGGAAAATAATATTATGTACTTATGTAAAATTGATGATAATTATCGAATCGATATCGGATACCAAAATAAGGTCAGCTTATTAAGGCCAGTCTCACTTTATATAGGTCATCACAAAATGAAACGCGCATGAATAATTTCATTTCAATATTTTCATTTCGTTACATAAAAATTTATCACAGGACAATCTGTCGGAAAGAGTGCAGAAAACTACTTTTCTTGGAATATAACTAAAAGTTAACGCGTCATAAAAGTTACGACATTTATTGAGTTTGAAACTTTGCAAGACCTTCGCATTTATTCAGATAAATCTTGCAGGTGTAGTGAATTGAGTGAATTGGTGATATTTGATAGGGTTCAGCAAGTATTGCCTTGCTATTTGAAATCCCGTAAAAACAAAAGAATATATTTTCTAGGCTACCTAGTTCCTTTTGTTTCCCCTGTACCTAAAAATAAATTTATAAAATAGCTGCAATTTAAATTATTTAGTTCATCACTCATACTGATACTGACATCCATACTATCCATACTAATATTATAAATTCGAAAGTGTGTCTGTCTCTCTGCTACGTTTTTACGGCCCATCTGTTCCACCGATTTTGATGAAGTTTGGTATGGGGTATACCAAACTTCACGGGGAAGGACATATGCTTTTTATAGGCCCGGAAAATTAAAGAGTTCCCGCGGGAATCAAAAAATCTTAATCCACGCGGACGAAGTCGCGGGCATCATCTACTTATAAATATGTCTGCTACGCTTTTACAGTCCATCCGTTTTACTGATTTTCGAGAAAGGTAAAGAGATAATCGGGGACGGACTAAGCTCGCGTGAAAAACTTGAGCGAGTAAGGCCGTGAGCATTATCTACCATATTATTTAATCAGTTTTTGCTTCGCACGAGTAGCCTTAAATGTGAATAACTCCCAAGGTCCTTAACAAAATGTTTCAAGTTTAGTCAATTATTTGGTTTTAGGGTGATATTAGGAAACTTTGTTTAACTTTTAGAAGCCCACTTAGTTTCGTTAGTCGTTTAGTAGATAATATAAATGCCGCCTTTGCATTCGCTGTGTTAGTTTTTATTTTAGTTATGATTTTTCCTCTTTTGTCTATGAGAGAGACCTTCTATCTATGTTTCTTTATGATCAGGGCTTAAGTTTATTGCATGTACCTACGTTCGTAAGGAAGAGTTTAATATACCAAGGATTACGCATTACGGCTAAAGTGCTGTGAAACAACCCATCGTTAAAGAGCACCTTTTATGGGGTTTTTAGGTACGCGGTTTTAAATCAAAGAAGTAACTTTTTTAAAAAACGTCATAATATAACATATTTTTCAATTATTGGAGTTTACTCCTTAAGAATCGATTTTCATATAATTAACTCCGGGGTATGAAAATTTATGGGGAGTAAAATCATACTTTCTCCGTTACGTTTTTGTTTCAATGGTAACACATTTTGTTCGTATAAAGGAGCAAACTCCAGTCGTGCGTCGCGTGCTTAGCTGACACCCACAATTTTTTTTATTGAAATTTAGATATTGACACTAAAAAGCCTAAAATAAAAACTTTGAAAAAATGAACCTACTTCAAAAGCACTGAAAAGCATGAAATACATTATTAATTACTTTCATCCAGTGTACTCTCAGCCAAGGAACAAATAATCCAAAACTTATATTGTTTAAATTATTATAAAGGTAAGTTTTTGGATGCGGCGCCAAATTAATGGATAGATTCTAATAGTAAAAATAATACGACTTAGTAAGTACCAGCTAACCTTCCGACTACATAGAATCCTTCGCAGAATTAACGATTCATACTTTAATTTTATAATGTATTCCTTCATTGATTTGGAACATCCAAAATTACACTCGAATAACTTTCCAAACCCAATCGTGGCGTGAATAATACAAAAAGCTTCGCCTCTAAAGGCAAAAGGCATAATTGAGGTTCTACTTTAATCCAGAAAACTTATTGTGTGCTTAATAGCCCGCGAAGGCTGAGCTCCTTTAAGAACCCCGGCAAGAATTCGTTTGAAAATTATTCGCTCATACAAATATTAAATGAAAGAGCTAACTGCTACGGTCATTTTATTACTTATTTGATTTATCTACTTTGCATTATTTGTAATTACAAACGGTCTCTTCTTCATATTTACCTTCGATATTTGCTTATCTACTTAGCACAATAGGTTGATTCTTCTTCGTTCTTGGACGGCGGATGTCAAAAGTTAAAATTATTTTTATTCATATTCATATTCATATTCATATTCATATTCATATTCATATTCATATTCATATTCATATTCATATTCATATTCATATTCATATTCATATTCATATTCATATTCATATTCATATTCATATTCATATTCATATTCATATTCAATTTTCATTCCAATATAATAGTAATTTACATGTCAATAGTTGATAACAATAACAATGTTCGTAACAATATTGGAACCCCGGTGGGGCACAGCAAAAAAATCAGTGGTCGTAGAGATTTATTTAAAATGGGTACTTATAGTTCGCGCGCGAGTTGAATGTATAGCTTATTTATGGTGACATACATACTCTGCAACTGTACATGTGGTTTAAACCAATTATCTGTATCTCAAATAGATTTTCTACTTCTAAAGTTGAAACAAAACGGAAACATTATTTGAAACAACTTGAGCAAAAAGCAGTAACCGTTTTCCGGACGATGACGGATAAAGGGTCGTTCTCGCCCGATTGTAATTAATTCCAGTTCGCTTCATCAAATTCTACAGTTCCTTTGGTAATTTTCACTGACACCCTTTATAATCCGTAATTTATAATATTATGTAATACGTAATATCATAAATCGAAAGGGTGTTTGTTTGTTGGGTTTTCCTTAAATCACGCCGTAACAGTGTAACAGATCGATCTGACTCATGGCGTGGGTGTAGTTGACAGCCTGTGGAGAGTGGAATCAAGTTAACTTTTTCCCTTTAAAGGTTCCATCGGGATTTTTGAAACATAATTCACTCGGACGAAGTTCCTAATGAACTAGTTAATTAGGATTTGTTAATTATAAGTAAAAAAATAATTCTTTTTTTTTTAATCCACTACAAGCTAGCCCTTGACTGCGATCTCACCTGATGGTAAGTGATGATGCAGTCTAAGATGGTAGCGGGCTAACCTGTTAGGGGCATGGCAGTTATATTAAACCCATACCAATTCGGTTTCTACACGGCATCGTACCGGAACGCTAAATCGCTTGGCGGCACGTCTTTGCCGGTAGGGTGGTAACTAGCCACGGCGGAAGCCTCCCACCAGACCAGACCAGGGAAAATTCAGAAATTATAAATTCCTAAATTGACCCTGCCGGGGATCGAACCCGGGACCTCCGCACGTTAAGGCAACAGCGCTACATACTGCGCCACGGAGGTCGTCAATTCTCGTTTGTGCTTAAAGATGAAAGGGGAATCCGTTACGAGAATGTTAAATGTGCAATGAGTAAGGACTGCCGTTTAGATTATGGTCTGACAAAGCTATAGGTACTTAGGTATATATGACAACTCAAGGAAATAAAATTTTATACTTACGTTAGCTTTTTCCCTAGCATCTCTAGTCTCACGTTAAGTTCGAATTTAATACAAATTTCAAACCCCTACTTTATGCCTGTAGGGATTGAAATTTCAAAAATCTTTTCTTAGCAGATGCCTACGTCATAACTGCTAAGTAGGTATCTATTCCAAATTTTTGGACGATCTGTCTAGTTGTTTGATCTGTGATATGATAGATCAGTCAGTCAGTCACCTTTTCCTTTTATTTATTTATAAAAGAAAATATAAAACAGGTTTCAATCCATAAAATTCCCTACTATAAGTAAAAATCCTTCTCTACTTCATATTGTTTCCGACCGGAAACGCTCCGGTGCCTCTACTTCATAAAGCCCAGTTCATTGGCATGTTTCCAGCTTGCAATTGTGCTTCCAAGAGGTTAATGAGCTAAACAGCCAATATTTATTATTGTTCTAGTAGTCTGAAGCTTGTCGAAATTGTAAAATCTAGGTTAATTCTGCATCAGTAGATCAACTACTTTGTAACTACGCCAGATGATGCCCGGGGCTTCGTACGCGTGGATCTAGGATTTTATAGCCTTTTTAGATTTGAACTCTTTGATTTGCCGGGAAAAAAAAATAGCCTACATATTTCAATCCCAGGGATTAGGGATCAAACCTGTCTCTTTACCTCGTAGAACACCTCGATGGGCTGTGAAGGTGTAGCAGACAGACAGACGGACAGGCAAACATTTACAGTATTATTATGGAAAAGAGTGTGCTGAGTAACTTCACAACCTTATTCCCCATGCTCTATCGACCACGAAGCAGCAAAAAACTGTGCTCGCATTGGTATTCTTATGTGGTTGATATCCTGTCCATAAAAATGTTGTCTTATCTATAGTACGCGCGCGAGTTGAATGCAGACCTTATGTATGGTGACACATAGTACATAAGCTCTGCATTCAACTCGCGCACGTGCTATACTTATTTAACTTCATTTGAATTATATACATAATTATAATAAATGAGACATGTGCACCTGCGGCCTCATGCGGCACCTCAAACTTTCAAGTTTGTCATAAACTTGAAAGTTTGAGGTGCCTCAAACGTCTGCCTTAAACGTCTGGCTGCGATGATATTTTGTTGAACCACGTACAATGTACATAGACTTTTTAACCTTTAGAAACTTATAATATGAATATTTTCATCATCAAAAATAAATGTGAACATAGAGGAATTATTAATGATGTTGAAAACGGAATGTGAGAAAGTGTACTTAGTCAACCATCCATAAACCTATATGTAGGTACTTACCTACCATTATTAATTCATAGTTTAAAGTACGAAATAAGCAATTTTTTTTATGTAGTTTATTTTGTTTGAATACCCGCCGAATTTATTTTGTTACCTGAAAATAGGTAAGCCTCATAAGTCGTAAAATATATGGTGTACATTGTCGATGGAAGTTTTCATCGGACAGCAATAGAACATTTTATACGCCTAATCAATGGGTATTGTGGACTCCCGCACGTGCCGTCTGATTGTACACTCCTTCGTATAGAAAACTACCTGTATATTATTATCTTTAGAAATGTATTTTTCTTTATTGAAGATCTTTCGTATTTATTTTATAGAAGAAAATGCGATACGAAGTCCTTTCTGTGCAATAGAGCAGCTAAGAGGGCTCGTAAATAAATTGAAAAGTTATTTTTCATATTTTTCTGACTTCGATGTTATTGGTTCTACCTTTTTCTTGTTCATTGTCATCAGCTTTACCTATCATAGAAGTATAATATTATAGTATACCTATCGACATATTAATCGTTTAAAGAACGTTACATTAAAAACAACTGCGGGCTATATACAGTAAGTATGCACCCTTCGAGCATTTAACACCACGCTTATATTTTAATCAATAGAGCGCTGAAGGTATTTACTGAATTACTGAGCTCAAGCTATCTTATAGCAACTTCTACGCGACTCTGCTTAAGTTTATTACACCAACGTCTGTCAGTAGGAGTGAAAATATATTATATTGGTGGGAAAATAACGCCTGCGAGGTGCTCGTAAAATGTCGTGGACGACTTTTATAGCGCTTGATAACGTTGAAGATATGACGCGTCTCTATCCACACATAAAATAGTAGAGCAAGATGATACCCGCATGGACTGATGAAAACCCCCGTTTGAACTCTTTGAGTTTCCGGATAAAAACAATGCATTCCGTCCCTTAGATTCCTGATTCCTTAGATCCGCTGAAGCTATTTTGCCCAAATTTGGTGTGGACCAAATTTAGGCAAAATAGCTTCAGCGGATTGGCCGTGTTAACGTAACAAACAGATGGACATACTTTTGCATTTATAATTAGTATTATCCACCACTACAGCCTATTAACGTCCCACTGCTGGGCACAGGCCTCCACTCTCATAGGAGAGAGGGAATTAGAGCTTAGACCCACCACGCTGCGCTGAGAATTAAAGAGTTCCCGCGGGAACCAAGAAACCACGATCCACGCGGACGAAGTCACGGGGATCAGCTAGTGTAAAAATAAAGTTAACTTTAGCCAAAAATAAAGTGCTTTCCAGATGCAAATATAGAAATGTAGGAAAAACAACTTCAATAAGAAGTAATTCAGGATAAAAATATAATTAATCTCGAAATTCCTAATGTAAAGTTTAAAATATTCAATCAAGGCCAAGTAGGTGTCCATCATATCGTGTATTGTTTATAAATATTCTGAGATAAACTTCTATCTCTCAGAAATGATAAATGAATTAACATCGTAGATAAAATTTACCACAGAATGTCTTGAGCCTGACCCTTAAAATAAATATTTATTAAGTATACTCTTTATCCTGATCTTTATCAATATGAAAACATTAATTGGCTACTTGACAGCTGCAACTATAAAATATGAAATATGTTAGATTTGGTAGCTTGTGGGTTAACAATATGTATTTTGCATTAAAATAAATTGTAAATATTTTATTTTTGCAAAACAAATTTGAGATTTTTTATCTGTGGATTACAAGAAGCGAAACGCGGGCGGTCATGATAGAGCCCCGTGTGACGTCACATTTCAAAAAAAAAAACGTCGTGTGTACTAACGTTTGCGTATTGTTGAGAAAATAACAGTAATATTTCGATTTGTGATTGTGAGCGGTTAAATAAAATGGGGTTATGCTTTACAGCTGATAGTACAAATCTGCCTAAAGTTGATTCATTTATGGTTGCAAATTTATTTGCGTGTAAACTTTTGCACTGCCGAGTTTCGTAATGTATTAAAACTTCCATGTAAGTACCGAAATAAACAAAGTAATAGTACTTAGGTCTCGTGTTTAAGACCTAAGAAAGTGCTGCTGTAAAGTGACAGAAATATAATTTATTTTGATTTTATGTCATGTTTTATGAAGAAAATGTCAGGTTAGGTTTAATTCATTTTTGCTAGATCAGAGTTTTAAGTTGATTTCTTCATAACACTAACATCAAAGTGGTCTTCACAAAGTAATACCGCAGATATTTATCCGATTTAAATTCCGGGTCTCGGCAGATTAACTCTAACCTTTATCTATTCCGTGACTCTAACCACTGCTTTCGAAGTTTAAATTATGACATTGGTAATATAGTATATAGGAATGTGTTTTATACAATTTGTCAGGATATTAATTACTTATTATTTATTGTATTTCTAGACACGTCTTGTAGCTTGTAATTTCCACAATTGCATTAAAAAAGCTGTAAACTTTCCACTTAAAATTAAATAAAACTTGGAGCGTCGTATAGTTAGCTTTGTTTTATTTTGAGCTATGACGTCACAGCTAGCAAATGTCACGTGACCGGCTGTTTTCGCGCGAATTTAAAATTAATGTATTAAAAATGTGTTTTTTTCTAATAAATAACGATTTTTTTGAGAAAAAGTTAATTGTAAGAGGTATACAATGAACCGACGTACATTTTTAAGTATTTTTCCGAAAACTGTCAAATAGCCAATTCCTCATTATTTTGATTGATATTATGACGCACCAGTCAGATAATCAGGCCTAATATACATGTTTCAGTAGACAATAAAGACCCTGGGAAAGTCTGGAGATTCCTTGACACCATGGGAATGGGGGCTATCGCGCGTGATTTTGCCACTAGGGGCGCTGGTGTCGCGTGAGGTCCAATAACTTTCACTTTTCACTGGTTTTGGCGGGCTTCGTGACATAAATTATAATTTGTTTATTTTACCTGTTGAAAAGTGATCTCCATCGTGAAATTATCGCAAATATGGATTATTTAGCGATTAATGTGAACGTCTTGAAGGCGGAATTAAGAAAAAGAGGCGCATAAATAAGTGCATCTTTTTTTGACGTTGTCGAGCTCTTTCTGCACGTTTTCTTTTAATTTCCTTTCTCTCTTCTCTCTTGACTAGGTAGGTACAACTTTTGGCTTTAATTTAGGAATAAGAAAGATAATTACTTACGATTTTCTGTACTTATTTGATTCTTTGGGTAACACATAATCCTCGGGGTTAAAATGTTTTTTACAAACACGAGAATTTTTTGTCGGGTAGGTATAGTTATTCCTGCAAATCGCCACTAGCCGCTGTTTTAGAACAGTTTTATCTTTTGGAAACATGTGTTCTCCTCTTTTTTCCGATTAAAACGGAACTGCACAACATTGCGGCATAGCTACTCGATAATATGATGATAGATAGTTAACTATTTAACAAAACTAGGTAATACTTATTATAAAGAGGAAAGATTTCTTTGTTTGTTTGTAATGGATAAAATCAAAAACTACTAAACCGATTTTAAAAATTCTTTCACCTATAGAAAGCTACATTATCAGCAAGTAACATAGGCTATATTTTATTTTCAAAAAAATTAGAGATCCTTACGAAAATAGCAATAATGTGAACTAAGTCGGAAAAAATCGTCTCTTCTGAGAGCTTACGCGGCGTGCGCTTCGTATATAGTTAAAGTTACAAGAAAACAATGTATAGTGAAATTTTTCCTCTTAAAAAGTTCTAAAAAATAGTCCGCGATAGTATATTATATCTATCTTTTAAGGTTGACTCACAATGACCATTTTTATGATTTTCAAATTTGGTCTAAACCAATGCTTTACTTGCGAAGGTGTTTTTACCGACATAGTATTAATCCTTATCAAAATAAATATATTAATCATCTCAAGTATTTAACTAAGATAAAAATCGTCCTTTACACCATTTAATTTAGATGAATAGCTTATGAGATATCGTAGAAATAATGAGGACGGGGCGTACTCTTACAATGTAATATTAAAATGTAACCTGCCCACTGCCCACTGGCTATATTGGGTAGGTATATATTAGGATTATTAGTGCTACCCGTGCGAAGCCGGGGCGGATCGCTAGTAATTAATAAACTTAATGAGATTCAAGATTTAAAACTTTGTTTCGGCGCCAATCTTATAAAGTCGCCTTTGACAGCTATACCTCTGGACCTTAGTCAACAGTGGCGCCAACTGGTGAGCAAAAAAACGATAGTCCCCATTGGCCGAGATCGCAAATCCTCTCTGACCCCTAGCAACGTTGATATAGAATCACTTAATAGACATTTTACGACTGTTCCTTTATTAGACAATTCAACGAAATCTAATACGCTTAACTCCCTTAGTTTAAGACCCAGTCCTAATTCTGGGCTATTCAATTTTACACCCATCACGGCTACGGAAGTCCAGAAGCATATCATGACTATAAAATCTGATGCCATCGGCAGTGATGGTGTGAGTCGTAAAATGATTTTGCTGGCACTGACATAATCCTACCTGTCCTTTGCCATATTTTCAATCACTCTCTTTCCTCTAACACTTTTCCGAATATTTGGTGCTCGGCTTATGTCATTCCCATTCCAAAAAAAATTTCCAATCCTTCAACCTTTTCTCTCTATCGACCAATCTCAATTCTTCCATTTTTATCGAAAGTGCTTGAACGTGTGGTCCACAGTCAACTATCACTATTCCTCTCTAAGCACAATATTCTGAGTCCATACCAATCCGGTTTTCGCCCTGGGCACAGCACTGTGACTGCTATAATCAAAATTTGTGATGACATAAGGTACGGGATTGATAGCCGGCTAGTTAGTATCGTAACCCTACTTGACTTTTCAAATGCCTTCAATACTGTCGATTTTGATATTCTCCTAATTAAGTCAATAAATGTCTCCTCTGATGCTATTGGCTGGTTTCGCTCTTACCTTTATGATCGCAAGCAATGCATACGTATTGATGATAAATACTCGTCATTCTGCTGTCTCAGTGCGGGTGTACCTCAAGGAGGAGTTCTGTCTCCCCTCCTCTTCTCTATTTTCATCAACTCTATCACTGACCTTCTCTCACTATTCTTTCATCTCTACGCTGACGACTTGCAAATTTACACATCAACAACCGTCGACGATCTTAGTGATGCTATAGCACGACTAAATTCCGAACTCAATACTGTGAGCAACTGGAGTAAGTCGTATGGGTTGTGTGTAAACGCAAGTAAGTCGCAGGTTTCCTTATTTGGATCAAGGCAGCAAATTACCAAAATTAATCCCTCATCTCTCCCTCCTGTAGTATTCAATGGCACTAATCTGGAAATTTGCAGCACTGTCAAAAACCTGGGTCTTGTTATGGACAAGTCTTTTTCCTGGGCTCCCCAGATAGCTGCAGTTAGTCGGAAGATCTACGCCGTGATCGGTAGGTTGAGAAGATGGAAAAACTTTTTGCCGGTCAAAACCAAAATATCCCTGGCTCAATCACTTCTGCTTCCCCTCCTAGATTATGCAGATTCATGCTATTCTGATTTACCACAGATTATCCTTAATAAGCTTGAACGTCTGCAAAATATGGCTATCAGATTTGTGTTTGGGCTGAGGAAATTTGACCACATAACTCAATATCGAGTCCAACTCAAATGGCTCACCGTTAAAAAACACCGTAATTTTCATATCCTTTCTCTTCTCTACTCTATCCTCTTTCTTCCACATACTCCTCCATATCTAAAGGAAAGATTTCATTTTCTTCGGTCTAGCCATCTTCTCAACCTTCGTTCAAAGAACGATAACAAATTAGCGATGCCAAGCAGTCGCTCGCAATGGTACGGCGACTCCTTCACTGTCAAAGCTGTGATTCTCTGGAATGCGCTACCGCAGCATATCCGCCAGTCTGTATCATTACCGACTTTTAAACGACGTCTTAAAAATTACTATTTATCGCTATAAAAGTATAAATATCTATGTAAAGCTTCTGTAAGTAAGTTTATGATATCATATTTATTATTTGAGTATATATTATGTTTATTTTATTTTTAGATTCATATTGTCATTTAAGTAAACTAGTATGTAATTATAGTATGTACCGTTATGTAAGTTTATTATATTATTGTAATATTTAGTAGGTTTTTATAATTTTTCTTTTAGTTTACACGTGTGCACCACCCTGTCCATCATGCAACCGATCTCCTTTGATAAAGGTTGCCTGGAAGAGATCACTCTTAGTGATAAGGCCGCCTTTACACCGCAACAAGTTGTAAATTATATCATGATTAGTTTTATCTCTGTTTTGTTAATTGTTTGTGTGTAATAAAGTGTTTTTACTTACTTTTACTTACTAATCAGGCTTATTTTATAATTTGCGGTAACACCAACGCAGAATATACCTCATAGTTTTACCTCTCAGGATGAATAAAATTCATTACATTTATTTGGAGATTTAGTGAACTATGATGGGTCTAGACTCTAGACTAACCCATTGTAACTTTGTTTGGATCAATATTTTTTATCAAATACGAGTAGGATGTTGTGGTTCCAAGATCTTGGGATGCCGAGCCATGTGTCATTTTACTTTAACGTTCGCTTACACTTGGCGAGGTGAGCTCTCACGTCGATTAATCGTATTTGCAATGTAAAAACTCAGAGTAAGCGTACAGTGCTAGTAGGCCCCTACGTTGACTGACGTAAGAGACGCAGGGAGTCGAGATGAGATGAGATCAGGTGAGATCGCAGTCAAGGGCTAGCTTGTAGTGGATTAAAAAAAAAAAAAAAAAAAAAGAGTCACTGGATTCAGGCAGCGCAAGACCGTGGCATGTGGAAGTCCCTACAGTAGACCTATGTCCAGCCGTGTACATTTTTTGAGTAGAATAGGTCAACAGAAACATAATAATATTTTATAGAATAAACTAGGTATCTATATAAACTAGACCTGCAACCAGATCATACACTAGTTCCTCTTTGCAATAAAGGTAGCGGAGATATAAATGAGTTACGTGTACCAGCAACTTAATCGGCTTCATCCAGGATCAAAAATTCGTGCCGAATGAAAAGTCAAAGCGGAATTCGGCAATCGGCTTATACATTTATGGATTTTCCTTTAGGAAACGGAATACCCACAGGATTTTCATGTCAGGCACGTACCGAATTTTCCACTGTGAAATGAATTCCGATATAAACAAATTTAAACCTGAATCTTTTTGGTCACTTGATAACATATCTTTATAACAAGGTGAGAAATACTCTTGTTTCAATAAAAACCTTATTTTCAGTTGTTAATTTATTCTGCGCAGAAGCCGAGAAAACCTAATTAAAAATTTTCTTTCAATCACTTCGTAAATAGTAAAAAACATTTTAGAAAAATCTGAAGAAACCTCATTAAAATAGGACTGAATGCTGTAACGTCTAGCTGAGGATTAACATTTTTGAGACTTGAAAAAACATTGCAATGAAAAAATTATGAAAAACTTAAAAGTGTTTTTAAAAATTGTATTGGTACTTAAAACATGTGTTACTTAAAGTAATTTGGAAAGTTAGATTTCTTAGGATTCGTTTTATTAATTGTTTGTCAAATTGAGCTATTTTCCCAGCCCTGTATTAAAGTATTCAAGATTTCCCATCGCTATTACAGGAATGCTAGTGATGCCCGCTTAGTCGAGACGCGATTTATGAAATAAGTAAAATTACATCGAGGCATATTTCGCGAGATATTGCCAATCTTTGAGATTTATGCAAAGTAAATAACAGAACAACATTCTGTTATTATTAAATTCTTCATATTATTATTCGGCTGTGCAGCGTTCGGAAAACTTCGCGACATCTTCTCGTTCAAACCTCAGTGCCTGAAAACGAAAGTCTCTTACGGAGTCTTAAGGCTCCGAACCTTGGTCGCTTACTAAGGGCCTGATAAGAAGTAGCCTTCACTCAGCGGGCGATGGAGAGGATTATTCTCGGAATGTACCTGCGTGATCATATCAGAAATGAGGAGATTCGTAGAAGAACCCGAGTAATTGATTTAGCTCGAATTATATTCTAGCTTGCTTGATTGAATCGTCGTTAAGCTTAAGTGGCAAATGGGCGGGGCAGTTACTTCGAAGAGTTGATAGGCGTTGGGGTCCCAAGGTACTTGATTAGCGGCCTCGCACAAGGTCTGCACCCTTACGCAGTCGAAATTCCGCGGGCTCGTACATAGCAATTTGCTTCCTCGTTTCTAATTCGAACCGCTAGGATATGGAATAGCCTTCCGGCTTCCGTTTTCCCTTCCTCTTTTAATATAGGTACCTTCAAATCAAGAGTGAATAGGCATCTTCTAGGCAAGCGCGCTCCACCTTAGGCTGCATCACCACTTGCAAGCAAGTCTGATCGCAGCCAAGCGAAGCCTACATATTAAAAAAAAGCGCAGCGTTGTATGACCCTCAACTACGTAAACGCTGGAAGCAAGCGGCTCAAGACCGTGTTCTGTGGAGATCCATGCAAGAGACCTTCCTCCAGCCGCAGAGTCATCTATTTGGTTGAGACGACGACGATGACGATTAATATAAAAGCATTTCCAAATTATTGGTGCAAAACTTTTGTCTGCTAAACTTATTACTTAAATTAAAATTATTATATAAGAAAGCTCAAGGTAAAAGTATATTTTCGTATTCTAATAATTAGCTAGGTATTCCCTAGAAAATCGATAAGTTTTTTAATGTAGGCACATAATTATAATATAATTAGTCAATCAATCCTATAGTAATTACAAAATACTAGCAACCTATTAAATCTTAAAACGTAGAGTTCAAATTTATACGTAGGTACATCGTAAGTCGTAACACAAGTTATTTGTTTGTATTGGAATAATAGTAACCTTGTCTAGTTTTTAAGGAGTATATTGTATTTGTACATATTGTTGTATTCACAATAAATAAATATTGGTGGCAACACTGGTCAAGTTGCAAAAAACAGCTGACCCAATAATAATTTTAATTTTATTGTTTTATTTAGCTTTAAACCAATACTTTTGTATTATTTAGATCTTAAAATAAATGTGAATATATGTGAATAATAATTTACTAGTCTAGTATTGGCGAAACATAAAAATACAAACTGTGAAGTTGTGACAGCAATTGACGGACGGCGTGAATCATTTATCAACGGCTAAAACCGGGGGAGTATTGCTTTTATTTCTATTTATAGAATAAACACGTACTAATTATTAGCTCATTATCACACATATTACTCCCTACACGCCATTCGTACACTCTCGATAACTTCGAGACACGTCCCTCCTCACACAAAGGCAAAGACTTTTGTCACTTTACTTGACTGATCCGTGGAAGTAAAGTTGCAGAATGACCTAGATTGCCGCAGACAAAACTAACACTACACTGTACTATAACATAAACCCCTATATAACATATATATAACACCAACAATAAGTTTTGTTTTAATTATTTACTTTAGTCTCAATTGGTGAACTAATTTTGTGTCATACCTAGCCCATAACACTACTGTGATCTATGTAATTACACCCCTGTTTATTTATTTACATTTATTATTTATTTTCCTTACTATTTTAACCTTCTGTCTACTCAGCCTCTCTTCTATACTCTCACAACATCTTTAACTTCCTTCACTAACATATATAACTTGGTGTGTTTCAGTTGTAATTACCTACTGCAGAATGGCTCCTATCATGCAGACCAGACGAGCAGCAGCCTTAGAGGAGCAGCAGAAGTTAAAAAATACACTAATGGAACTCAAGACGCTGAAACAACTGAATGAACAGTTACTGAAGGAACAGGATGATAGTGAAGCTGAGTTGAGAGTCATCATTGCCCGGAACACTCAGTTGAAGGCTGAGCTAGCTAGTCTGCACAGCGCTCACACTCAGGTGCTGGAGGAGCGGGACCAGCTTCAGGTGGCAGTCAGCTCATTTGACCGGTGTATTCGGACATATGAAGAGGCACTAGGAAAAATTTCAATGTTAGAGGATGAATTGAGTAGATCACAAAAAATAATTTGTGACCTTTAGTCACAAATTCTGAGTTGTGAAATACAACAAACAAATAATTTATATGACGAGCTGCTCACTTCATCCTCAACTGCACCAGCTGTGGTGACCATTGATCTCACATGTGACAGCCCTTGTGTTAAAAGACCGCCCTCAGTGCCAGTTACTTTGAATAGCCACAAAAAAATTAAGAAGTACATAAAACTTGGCAAATTTATAGCTAAAACACAAAAATTAATTAAAAATCAAAAGACAAGCTCTAAAAATATTACACTGAGGAAAGAACGTTCACAATTGGTAACAAAGCTGGATACATATTGTTCTTCTCTACAGGAAATGAGAGAACAATATGAATCTGATGTAAACCGCCTGAATGATGAAATTTTACAATTAGAAAACTCATTGAAAACTGTTACATCACAATATGAGCAGTCACAGAAACAGATCAATGAGCAAATACTGGTTGCAGATGAAATATTAGCAATAGGAAATTATAATATAGACCGTTTTGACTCTCTGATCAATAAGTGCCAGTGTTCGAATAAAGACAATACTATAGTGCCAGTGGAAGTCCAGTGTTCAAACAATGATCCCTTAGTTGTATCAGCGCATAATGACATTCCATTACATTGTCCGCAGCGGAAAACATTTGTAGTTTCGGATGGGCTGGGAAAAGACTTTGGTTACTTACTTAGTAATAAATTACACCAAAATGTCTTCAATAAATGTAACCCCAAGGCCTCATATGAATATATAATTGAAAATATCCAAGATCTTTGCTTGGATAGTTATAGTACAGTTGTTCTGTTGATAGGTGACAGCCTGGACATAACCAAAAAGGAAATTTACAAAAGTTTGGAATACTTATTAAGTGTTCAAAAAAAATCAGGCTGTAAGTTTATACTTTGTGCTTTTCCTTTTTCTAACTCATTGACCCTAGCACAAAATAGGAGTATTCATAAACTTAATATGCTCCTTCATAATTTAACATATAGTCATAGGGACTATTTCCATATATTTGACACAAATAAGTTTATACAGAATTTTACACTGACAAAGGATACTATGTATCTGCCCAATAGATGTAAGAAACATTTAGCTACATTAGTAGCTTGTAATATACAAGACCCAGCTATTTTTAGCTGTAATAATATGGTTGGAAATGGTACATGTTGTACACTGAATGCTAACTCTATTAGTAACAACAGCTCTAATTCCAGTCTTTTGACAATGGATACAGATTGTAATAATATGGGTATTTTAACTTCTGGTACTAGCAGTTGTACTAATATTGTTGAAATTAGTAAAAAAAATTTAAACTAAGTAGTAAGACAACAGATAAGCTATGTAATATTAATCTTGTACACCAAAATATACAAGGCTTATCTGGCAAAGAACATGAAATTGAACTTTTTGTTAAAAAATTTGATATTGACATTTTATGTCTCACGGAGCATTGGCTCAGTAATTACCAATTAATTTTAAATCTTAAAGATTACTCGTTGTCAAGTGCGTTCTCTAGAAAGAAGGCTATACGCGGAGGGTCTTTGATAATAACTCGAAGTAATAATAATTATAAGGAAAGAAAAGACATTGTTAATCTTTCTGTTGAACGCACTATTGAGCTGTCCTGTGTTGAGCTGGAGCGATACATAATAGTTTGTGTGTACCGACCTCCCTCAGGCGACTTTTTACTGTTTGAGGATGTCATGGAGGAGGCCCTAAGGCGGATATGTAGGTCAGCAAAAAAAGTGTTGATATGTGGAGACTTTAATATAGATATTTTGCTTAACACTCCTCTTTCTGATAGATTACTTAACTTATTTAAAAGCTTCAATTTAGACAATATTTTTATTGAACCAACACGGATAACAACAAGATCCGCTACCTGTATTGACAATATTTTCAGTGATTGTAAAATTGTCAGCAAGACCGTCATTGCTAACCTCAGATCCGACCACTGCGGGCAAATGATATCTGTTCCTAGCTCTAAACAAAATACAACTAAAGTAATAAAGTATAGGCCAGTTACCACTAAAAAAGTACAACTATTTAAACAAAATATCTTAAATACTTTACCTACCCTTGACCTTACACAGGGTGGTCCGGATGAACACTACAATACCTTCTTTGATCTGTTAAATTCTCAGTATAGTTCCATTTTTAAAATAGTAGAAAAAAAATTGTTTAAAAATCTCAAATTTAGCGACTGGGCTACTGTTGGCATTTATAAAAGCAGGAATAAGTTGTTTGATCTGTATGCTGAAAAACAGTATAATTACACTCCTACATTTGTTCAATATGTAAGAAATTATTCAAAATTATTTAGAAATGTATGCATGCAAGCAAAATCACTTTATATAAAACAAAAAATTATTAATTCAGATAATAAAATAAAAGCAGTTTGGGAAATAATCACAGATGAAATTGGGAAACATAAAGTGGAAAATCCTAAATTGGAGCTAAAAGTTAATGACCGTATTATTAACTGCGATACTGAAATTGCAAATACATTTGAAAATTTTTTCAAAAATATTCCTGTTACCACTACTAGCTCCCTTAATTCCTCGCCAATAGAAGCCCTTAAGCTTCTCAAGGGTAATGTCACCGAGTGCAGTGTGTTGTTTAAGTTTAAACATGTGACCCCATATGATATTATTAAAATATTTAAATCTTTGCAGTGCAAAAAAACCGGGGATCTATGGGGAATATCAGTAAAAATAATCAGCAATGTTATTGATATAATTGCACCATATCTTGCTTTAATATTTAATGAGTCTGTAGATTCAGGATCCTTTCCAGATCTTATGAAATACAGTAAATTGATTCCACTTTTTAAATCTGGTAGTAGAAGTGACCCTAATAATTATAGACCAATTTCTATATTACCAGCACTCAGCAAGATATTTGAGAAAATTATGCTCAACCAACTGCTTCTGCACTTTAACTCAAATAAACTACTACACTCAGAGCAGTATGGTTTTACTAAAGGCCGATCAACAACCGATGCGGGAGCTATGCTGTTAAAGCATATATTCGATGCGTGGGAGAAATCACAGAATGCTATTGGTATTTTCTGTGATTTGTCTAAGGCATTCGATTGCGTTGAGCATGAGACGCTTTTAGTTAAGTTGAACCATTATGGAATCAAAGACACTGCACTTGGCCTCATTGCATCTTATCTCAGTGACCGCATTCAAACGGTATGTGTCAACGATGTGAAGTCGTCCGGATCAGCCTCACTTATGGGTGTTCCTCAAGGCTCTATTCTGGGTCCCTTCATGTTCTTGGTCTATATAAATGATTTACCATACTACGTCCAAAATACTTGCGATATTGTGCTATTTGCTGACGACACGTCCTTGATTTTTAAAGTCGATAGAAACAAGGACAATTATGAAGACGTAAATAATGCAATTTCTCAAGTCACTAACTGGTTTACTGTAAACAATTTACTTTTAAACGCAAAGAAAACTAAGTGCATTGAATTCGCATTGCCGAATACCAAGTCCGCAGGAAACATAAATTTAACTGTAAATAATGATATTTTAAAAATAGAAGAGACCACTGTGTTCCTGGGGGTGACCTTAGATTCAAAGCTTCAATGGGGCACTCATATATCAACTCTGGCTGGCAAACTCAGCTCTGCTGCTTACGCTGTCAGAAAGATTCGACAGTTTACTGACGTTGAAACTGCAAAAATTGTATATTTTGCTTACTTTCATAGTATTATGTCTTACGGAATTTTACTATGGGGTAAAGCAGCAGATATTCAAAAAATTTTTGTATTACAAAAAAGGGCAATACGTGCAATTTATAATTTAAAACCGCGCGAATCCCTTAGAGAGAAATTTAAGGAAATAGGTATTCTCACAGTAGCCTCGCAATATATTTATAGTAATTTAATCTTCGTAAAACAGCACATTCATAATTACAAAAAAATATGCGATCTGCATGATAGACAAACTAGAGGCCGCCATAAGCTCGTGACTCCATCGCTCCGCCTCAAGAAGGTCCGAAGGTCGTTTGTGGGAATGAGCATTCTATTTTATAACAAAATTCCACAACCTATCTTAAACTTGCCTTTACACAAGTTTAAGAAGTCCATTAAAATTACGCTCCTGAAAAAGGCTTATTATACTGTTGAAGATTATGTAAATGATAGAGGAGCATGGATTTGACCGCTCCAGCAATGCTGGGGACAGCGGTTACTTATTATAAATTAGTGTTTGAATATTAGTATTCAATTCGATGCTTTGATACGGGTAGACTGGGTATGTCACGCTCTCTTTAAACATTTCTGTGGTGGTGTCGTGTGGTGCGGGTTGTTACGTTCCCTCAAATATGGTCGAGCGAAGCAATGGCTGGATCATGCGTCATGCTCGTGAACGGGTGCCACCGGCGGGAATGGGGCTACTTTCTGTCTGCACGTCTTTGACATGAATTGAATAAACAAATTGAAGAAATCCATTAAAAGTAATAATAATAATAATAATAAGCCTTTTTATTACTAATCTCATGATATTTACAATTGTATATAACTACTTTTTAGATGAAATAAGTGTTAGTTGTGTTAGTGTTTGTCTTATTCTAGTTAGTATTGTTATTTGTTGCAGTATTTGTTGGTTTAAAAGTATGCTCCTGAAAAAAGCTTATTATACTGTTGAAGATTATGTAAATGATAGAGGAGCATGGATTTGATCGCTCCAGCAATGCTGGGGACAGCGGTTACTTATGTACACATTGATATAATAATTGTAAATGAATTATTTAAAAAAAGCAACCACCGAGTTTCTTGCTGGTTCTTCTCGGTAGGAATGGCATTCCGAACCAGTGGTAGATTCACTTGACGATTCAAAAGTACTTGTAAAAGTTTATTTGAATAAAGAAGATTTGATTTGATTTGATTTGATTGAAATTGAAATATTTAAATAATTTACTAACACAGTTAACGGATCATTTAAATTGTAATTAATCATTCAACACCGAGCAACAGCTTAGTTTAATATTGATTTACACAACAAGTTTACACAATAACAAATTCCTGGATAAGACACTTCGTCTATAAACCGAAGTAAGATTCTTTGAAAGGCAATCAATTCTGAAGTTAGGCAACAATTTGAGTAATTAAAGACCACCAAACCAACCCTTCGAAGTAGGACTACGTACATACAGACTTCGAAATGTCTCATAGTTATTATGTAACACTTCTGTATTACGTTGTAATACTAAGTTTACGTTTGAAACGAACTCGATTTCTAAGGCCGTAATTACGTCTTGTAAATTTTACTCAATTGAGGACATTAGGTAGGTACCATTTTACAAACCGTAATGTTACTTTATCGTTTGCAAATGTATGTTATGTAAGTTACTTACTATACCTACACAAGTAAATACTTATAGGTGTTTTTGCGGTCTTCATGTGTCGTTAAGTCCCTCATAAGGTAAGTAAACAATAATTTTTGGATTACTTACCTTATGTTTATTTAGCCCGCCAACCCGCATTGGACTAGCGTGGCGGGTCTAAGCTAAATTTCCCTCTCTCCTATGAGAGAGAGGCCTGTGCCCAGCTGTGGGACGTTAATGGGCTGTAGTGGTGATACCATATGTTTACTTTTACGGTTTAATTTCCGCAATTTGAATGCGGGACATTTAAAACACTCTACCAATTACTAATTAATTTCATAGTGTCCCTGAGTTCCAATAGAATCAGAGTTGAGAAGTAGGAGTTCGGAGGTCTCTATAATGTCAATCGAATTCGTGCAATGAGTTGCACAAGAACCGCTTCTGTACTCAGAAGAGTTTACCACTGACTTTTATTTATTTATCTAATGTGCGATTGTTTGTTGGTTTGTCCTTCGATCACGCCGCAACACGCAACGGACTAACTAGATTTTTCGCATGTTTATAGGTGAGGACCAGGATAAAATAAATGATAAATTATTTATTTATTTCACATAGGATAACTTTCGTCACTTATGATAAGTCAAGACTCAAGACTCTACCACCGGTTCGGAAATCTGTTCTACTGAGAAGGGCCGGCAACAAACTTAATATCTATTGATAATTTTGAAAGAAGATTGATATCTTTTGTTGCTAAAAAGGACATGTACTCAATATATTTAAAAAATGTAGTATTCAAGTACGTAGGTGTAGGAAATTAAAAGACTTGGATTTGCGGTTGATCTCAGAACTTTTTTAAGGTGTATAATTTATAAAGTTCCGTTAGATATATTTTATTTACATTTTAATGCTTTTGATAGGATGTTATTTATTTAACTGCCTCGTTAGTCTAGTGGTTAGCATGTTCGACTGCGGCCGACGAGGTCTCGGGTTCGAGTCCCGGGTCGGGCTATAACAAGTGTTGGGTTTTTCTGACAAGAAATTCTCAGTCCTAGCCTGGAGTTAGGAAGTTGGCGGTGTTGCACCCCCGCCGTGCCTCGGAGAGCACGTTAAGCCGTCGGTCCTGCGCCTGATCTCTCTCTGGTCGTGTCGGATCTTCCGTCCCATCGGGCTATGAGAGTAAAGGAACAGAGAGTGCACCTGTGTATGCGCACACACTTGTGCACTATAATATCTCCCGCGCAGATGGCTAATCTCTGTGGAGATTGGCCGCCGTGGTCGAAATTCGATCGGGAGGACATTAAATTATTATTATTATTTATTCAAATAGAAGGATTTCATATTTTATGAGTGCCAAGTCTTGAGCATGCCATCAAGCAGGCTTCACTGCTGTCTAGTTACTATGCATACAAATAGGTAAGTTTACTTTTTCAAACAAATATATTTACACAAGGAATCATGACAGAGACGATCCGAGTATAAGCTGTTATTTTATAATCATTCAAATCAAATTAAATCAAATAATGTTTATTCAATATAGGTAGGTACACTACACTTATTGACGTCTAGTTATTTATAAAATATAATGGTGATAATCAGTAACGGTATCTTAAAACTAAAGCTACGAGGGTTCCAAACGCGCCCTGGTCTGAGAAGAGCCCACAACAAACTCGGGTTTTTTTTCATTATCACCATTTCACAAATCATCTTAACTAAAGAACTATCAGAGCCATTAGATCAAATCATTGCCAAGCTTCCTTGTCATTTAAGTAATCCTTTACATGGTAGATAATAAGATTTTTTAATGAGTTTACGTTTTACATTAACTTTGAACTTATTCAGAGACATCGTCAACATGTCTTCTGGAAGCTTATTGTAGAAGCGGACACTGTTTCCAACAAATGAATTGCTAGTTTTACTAAGCCTAGAAGCAGGCATTACAAGTTTATCTTTATTTCTATTAAATTAATTTTGTATCCTCATTCCTTTCTCTACACGAGTCATTGTAAAGTGTTATGGAAAAGCTGACCTTAATAAACGTAAATTGCATTCATACCGAGCTCTTTGCAACGTGAAACATTGTTGCATATTATGCATAGTACTTATTCCTCTATTCCTCTACTCACTATGTACCTGAGTAATTTATACATAGCTTGCAATTTTCTTAAAACCACTTTAATCTAGTGTTTGAAGTAGAAATGCAACTATGAAAACTAATTGATTAGTGTAGTAGCGTGTCTTAAAGTATATATTTTTTTCGTTATTCTGTACTAGATGATGCCCGCGACTTCGTCTGGGTGGATTAATTATTTTGATTCCCGCGGAAACTCCTTAATTTTCCGGGATAAAAAGTAGCCTATGTCCTTCCCCGGGATACAAACTATCCCTGTATCAAATTTCATCAAAATCGGTTGAACGGATGGACCGTGAAAGCGTATTATTGTATTAGTATGGATTTATTAGTGTGAGGCCAGACGAGTGGTGTGTCGCGTAAATCCTGCTTCGTTCTGTTTGATATAAAAGTTAAAAGCTGCCACTTTTGAGTTTGGGACATGGCATCGTGTGCAGCGACTCTGTCACAGCTCAAAAAATACGCTCGTCTGGCCCTACTCTGATGGATACAGAATAACAAAAGGATTGAAAAGTTTTTGCCATGTCCCTGATAAATGTCAAATCAACAATAAAGGCTACCAAGAGAACAGTTTTTTTAAGAAAGGAAGATAAACTAAAAGAAAGATTTACAGGAGGTAGTTAATTAAATGTTTCGCTACAGAAAGCGTATTGAGGGGGTTCAAAAGGATTTATTGTCTCAATCCTCTTTTTAGGCAGATTAAGGTGAATAAATTTCGCGGCTGAATTATTTTCAAACTAGGGTTACCACGACGGATCAGGGTGATTGGTCTGAGGTTAGCGAATTTTAGGTGAAAACGAAATTATGTGTCTTTGTGAAATCCATAACTGAATCCTTTTCGTGTTTTTTCCAAAATGACTTCAAGTATATTATGATTGTAAGTAATCAAATTCAATCAAGTTTATTTCATTTATGTATGTGAAGTCATGTCTCTGCCACCCGATAAGCAAGAGCCGGCAAGAAGCTCAGCAGAAAGGTGTAAAGTAGGTACAATACGTAGTAAATAAAAATGTAGTTTTCAGAAGACAGCTTTAGACAATGTGATATGATGCCATTTCACACCGACTCAACGTGCTAAAGGTCAGTTTCGTTTTTCTTCTTTAAAAATGGGTCCGAGTCAGCCTGAGTCTCAAATTTTTTTGGGGACTGTTTCTTGGGGGATAATTTTTGAGTGTTTAAAAATGTCCTGTATTCTATTTTTGCCCATTTTTGTTGCACCGATTTATTATTGATAATTTGTGATAGGGGTTAAACCGTAAACGCGGTTAATCTATTTTTACATTTGAACTTAACATATTGGCATCTTTTGAAGCAAAAAGGAAAGTCTAATTGAGTGGGATTACATCCAAAGGAGGATAAGTCGTCCTCGAGTGAACCGCTCATTCGCCGCGATTGAAATGGTAATGTGACCTCGGAACCGTTTTAATTGACATGCAAATTTTCAGCTCTCGTTCACCTTCGCAAATCAAAAGTTAATGATATTAAGATTTAACGGTATTATGTTGTTATTATTGATGACTTTAGGAAAGGAAATACATCTAGGTAATCGCTTAGGTACAATACTTACTTCAGAGTAACTATAAGGCTCTACCTACATCGATTTCTGCCAGCTTATATTTTCAGGTGCAAACAATTATTACTATTGTGTTGTGGGTCTCCGGCCGTGACGATATCGTGAATCGACATATCAAATCGTATGTTACACTAGTAGCAATCTAGTTTTCCTTAAATTACAAAAGGAAACAAATCGCTGAAATTTTCTAGCGAAACGCGTAAGCGACACAATTTGCATGATAAATTCAATAGAAAAATACCAATGCATATTCCAGTTGTCATAAATTATTTTCATTTGCATATTCAGACACTAATGAACTGTGCATTTCCTGATTAAAAATAACTCCCCAATGTACATACTAAATCATTTCTAAACAATGGAATTCATTATTATAGACTACAAATCACTGTAGAAGCTCGCATTACATGATGCGAAATTTACAAAATATTTCTTATTCAATGAGTAAAAATATTTTTTTTTAAATTTGATGACATGTAACGTACATGAAAATTTGGAACTGACTGATCATGCTGGTATATTTCGAGTACCTACCCACCCACTTAGTTTACCCGTCCCACCTTATACGTGCTTATACCGTATACCTTCCCACTTAACCGTCAAAACGCTCTCGCGAAGGTCTAATGGATATAAAGTATAACTGGATACAATGATATTATATACATTACAAGCTGGATAGCTATACTTTAGTCACAGAAATACTTTTCTCAATCTTAATCAATAAACAAACATACTTTGAATTTAATTTTTTGTTATTTGTAAGTATACTAGAGATTTAATTACATAATTTTTATAATACCTACCTGCACAGATTACACAGATGATTGACATTTTAATATGTACGTAACGTTCATTCTTGTTCAGGCCCTGATCGATGAACGAGCGATTGGCTTATGGCAAACATCATAACGGTTTGCTCATCGGCTCATAAAACAGCTAGCAATATTGATAGATACTACTACTAGGAAGCTTTACCAGTGAGACCTATAAGGCTCTTCATAACTTTTACTTGAAAAAGTCACAACTATAATCTCCATAGAAGAAGGTAGCTTGAGTGTTGTGGGCGGCTTCTGCTTCGAAGCTTCGCTCCCACGCTCGGAACAGTTTAATATAGATTCAAAGGAACTAGGATGTCAGGCGCCCACGCCTGACACAAAGACTGCTTGCGTCACCTTTCAGGTCGATTGCAACTACTTACTCAACTACAGCCCTCTTGGTGGTTTGGTCGGATACAGGGTAGGATAAGAAATAAGGATAGACCTAGTATTGTCTATCCTTCTACGTTTTAGTAGCTATTGAGATACGGAACCATTAAAATTTATCCTTACTAATATTATAAATGCGAAAGTTTGTCTGTCTCTGCTACGCTTTCACGGCCCAACTGTTCAACCGTTTAAGATGGTATTTGGTACAAAAATAATATGTAGGTTCTTTTTATTCCGGAAAATCAAGGAGATCCCACAGAAATTTCAAAAACCCAAATAATAAATATACGTGTACTAATTCACGGCCATCATCTAGTCATAAATAAAGGTCAAATACAGATAGGAATGAAGAAATGCTTGACCTCGTTCTAAGCAGCAATACAATAACGGGGGATGTGACTATGATCCTAATATCTCGAGAGATTGGCGGAGACGTTTGACGCCGCACGCTCTGCCTTTTAGAAGATTAACTTTATGGCATCGCAATAACATACCAATTTTTTATTTCGTTTACATCCATATTTACTCAATTTGAGTAAAGGTGCTTCCACACAGCAGTTATATAACATTATTATAAAACATTGTGTCCACGGTAACATTCTATAACATTGTGCAACATTTTGCTACAACATGTTAAAGAATGTTACATGTTATAAACGCTCCAACACTGATTCAACTTGTTGTTTAACATCCTAACATTCTGTAACAATCTGTTTGGGTCTGCCTTTCGAGGAAGCTGGTCATAAACTATTTATTAGTTTTGTATCTTTTTCATTTAATAATATTAGGAGTATAATTGACGACGAGTGTCATAGGCAACTTCAAGAAAATCGGTTATTTATACAATGAATAACTGTGTTAAATGTTCAAGGGAATTCGGAGATCACTAGATCACTAAGGATCAATAGGGTGTGGCATCGTTGGGTGGCACCTGTATCAAGACATCCATAGGATTGACATGCCACTAATTGGCTTTTGAGCGTCTCTTCTGAGATAGTTAAAGCTACAGGTTAATCGGCTTTAGGTATACAGGTAACACATACGATTGGCTTCATTATTTGTACACAGACACGTACTGTATTTAATCAGATTAATGTCATGTCAGAATTGGATAAACCTTATTCTGCGTAATCACTATTAGAACCATAGTCATTTAGAACGTGCGATGCAAAATAAGCAAAGTAGCATTATAGCATTTAGTCTTAGTAGGTATATTATTAAATTATTGTTGGCTTTTAAAAATGCTGGTATAGTTAGCTGTTGGCCAAATAAACGAAAAATAATGTATAAGATGATGATAGTAAAACACCCGATTTGAGTTATTTCCTTTTTATTTAAGACATTCATATTTAAATATTGGTAACCTAATTATCACAATGAAAATAAATCACAAAGTTCGACAAAATAATGAAGTATTCAATTAAAAAATCGAAAAATAATATTAACAACAAAACTAACGAAACAAAAACAACAATTTATTAAATATATAGTAGGAATTCAAGCTCGATTGCATTAGTAGATTAAATAAG
Source organism: Erebia aethiops (assembly GCA_923060345.2). NCBI lineage: Eukaryota > Metazoa > Arthropoda > Insecta > Lepidoptera > Nymphalidae > Erebia > Erebia aethiops. The sequence continues at coordinate 6,979,923 of OV281083.1, read as the reverse complement.
TAAATATATAATTTCATATAAATTGACTAATTTTTTATATTATATAAAAAAACAAATACCCAACTTTGTATGTGTAAGTGTATTAATTATCGGTTTGCACTTCTCATATAATTAGGCAATAACATAGCAGGAGAGTCTTTCCACATTTGGTTATGATATACGTAATAAAAGTATAATTATTATATTATTGGCTTTAAAAAAACTATAAAAAATATGCCTAAAAAATCATAAAAAGCGTATTCTTATATTCTAGTTTATTTGACTTCGGTATATCTTTGAAGTACAGTTGTAGGTCACAACACTGTGAGCTTATGATTATAGGGCCTGCAATTTACGTATACTTAGTATAGAAATTTCGAATACAGTCCTATTTAATAATAAAAATTACAACTTACCTAATGCAGAAAACTATAAATTGTAGATACGTTTTATGTGGATAGACTCTTGACAATTCTTATACGAAAAAAATAAATAAAAAATATATTAAGAAAAGTAGATCTTATTAAGATACAATTGCCTATGCCTCAAAAACTATGATATCATATGGAATACTGAATATCATAAGACAGAACTTAATTATTATGATATTATTTTTATCAGTCTGTACGATCTGTAGCTTCTTATACGAAATTGTGATATGCTAAATGCTTATTTAATTATTTATGAAATGTACTTTCAGGATCAGAGCGATAGGAACATGTTTGGTAAATTATTATTAATTTACGTTTAAAAGATCGACAAATAAGTTTTAAAAGTTCGAAAAATACAACATTGGTTTGTCTAATGAGTAAGTTGTACACATCTGTTAACGATTAGAAATTTCCTAATTATATACTTGTAGGTCTCAGTTATGCTTTTATTTATTTTACAATATCAAATAATAATTTATTTACGGAAAACTACATTTTTATTTAATAACATCATATGGCTGTTCCTATTTTTTTCATATTACTAAAGATAAAAAAATACAAAAAAGCAGGTAGGTTCAACTAAAAATACCTTGCGAGAGGAGATTTCTAAATATTTAAGGTACAAAATTTATTTATCAATTCACCATTCATTTATTGTTTCTAATCTAACATTAAATTCATTAGCTATAATTTTCATGATCTTAATTTCCGCATCATTATTATTATTATTGTATTGGGTATAAATACAATGATCATATTACTGACTTAATACTAAACGGATGTCTTGCTCGACGCGTTAATGTCGCCAATGCTTTTGACTCGCCTATGTCTTTTTTGTTTCACGACGCTGTCATCGGACTTAGGCAGTGGGGAGCTCACTCTGTGGGCTTGCTCCGCTCTTTGCCCATACCTGGAAACAATATTAATACTTTTAACATATTCTCTCGTCCGCCGTCAACTGATAGACGGCCACTGCTGGACATCAACATGCCGCGGTCTTGCATCACTTGTCTCGTTTCATGTCGTTCTTCCAGCGATTGGGGGGTCAGCAAACGCTGCGCTTTCCAGTGCGGGGTCGTCATTTTAGCTCTTTGGGACCCCAACATCTTTCAGATCTTTGAACTATTTTACTATGTTATAAATACATTGATTATAGTATGGTTTAAAACGTTTACGTTAACCAAGTTAACTTGGTAGCGTACTTCGACTATCAATATAATTATTATTGTTGCTTATTTTCTAGTCTACGTAGTCCCTATTATTATATATTGAAATCCTTACGTAGTTAATATTATGATTGATTTATTATAATAATAATAATTACCTGTGATTGAAAGTTTCTAATTCAAACTTACCTGTGCGTAATACGCTCTGTCTCTTTAATGTCATTGAGTCGTGTCATACTATCCCTCGTCGATACACTTGATTGTGAGTATAAGCTTAGAGGAGTATATATCGGTTCGTACTCCTGTAGTGTGGGCGGTGGGGCGTACGTCATGCTCAGTTGCGAAAGGGTACGCACAGCTATGGGGGGTGAATACGACATGTAAGGCTGCGTCAAACTCATGACACTCGAACTTTCGCTTGAACTAGATGGTGATGGCCGATCATGTTTGGGTTTTAGGGCTCCTAGTGCACGGGTTATTGATCCCTGAAAAGGTAAATGATTTTTAATACTGATTCAAATAGACCTTCAAAACTTAGAACCTACCTATTTTACCACTAGTTGACCAACTTCATCGGCGTTAAGTTATTAAGGTTTATTTATAAATACCGTAGGATTTTTTTATTATTTTTAAATAAACATTTTATATCCATATTCAGGACGTACAAGGATTCTCTGCGTAAAATTTAGTCAAGATCGGTTAAGCTGTGATAAGGTAACAGATACACAGTCTTAGACAGATATTAGTAGAAATTAGAAGACTTAAGCCTCAAACTTACCCTCAAACTGTGCCTCCTAGAATCAGCGCTGAAGTCAATTCCTGGCAAACCCGTGGCGACTGATCTTGAGTATGGTCGTCCCAACAACCTTATTTGATGACCGAACATATTCCTGTAAAATATGAATGTTACAAGCACCGCGCTATAAAGGTACAAATTTGAGAAATCATTCACTTTAGCCAGATAGCAGTTAGCTTTTATTTTTTCTGTAATTACTCCCTCAAATTTGCACTAATTCATTTCAAACATTGCTAACACAAAAAGCAGACATGCATAGTCTATTGTAATGTGTTTTCATTGCTTTATATCTTGGTTTGTATTGAATATATTTAAATCAAATTTTAATCTAGATTCGTATAATTTGATGATCGGCATTAAAAAGTGATCAAACTATATTGATCTAGACATTATTATGATCGAAGAGTTATAGGAACTTTAATACAACTCGGCATAGACACCAAAAGCATGATGCACTTAAAAATAATACGAATCATGCTAATTGTGTATAAGAGTGATGATTAAAATGGCCTCAGAGAAACATAAGAAACATTTAATAAATCAAAGAACAATATCGCATCTTATGTACTAAGTTATTGGTTTATAAATAGTTTCATGTCTATTTTATTTAGTTTCTTTATTAATAAGAGCGATATTTTTCTTCGTTAAAAATATGAAAACATCAACGATAATAATTATTACGTCTATAGCAGACAAGCATAATATTATAATCATTGTGTTGAAATCAATAAAATCTTTACGTATGGTTGAAAACAAATCAATCAATGTTTTATGGAAGAAAGAAAGTTTGTACGGACAGAGTGGACAAAGCCCGAAAAGTGCGATCTAATGATGATGACAGAGTAGCATTCATGACGTATCGATAAAATGGTTTACCGTTCTGTCTCGATGTAAGGATCGCCAAGTTTATGGTGATGGTCAAGAAAAGAAATTGGCTCGATATCCCTTAGGTTTTTCGTTTTGAAAGGATTTATTCACATTTATATGCCAATTAATAATGTTACAATAAAACTAATACACCGTTGTCAATTTTACAATATGAATGTATACAAGTCAAAAACATAGTTATCTTACAATATTAGTATATACTATTTATTGTTATAACCCTAAAGCTATTGTGAATGGTTCTGTTTTACATCTAATGATATTTAATGAAGTTTAAACTGTTAATTATGCTTAAAAATGTGTTGCTATAAATAGAAATAAAACTTTTGTAATATTTTTAATATTTGTATCTTCGTAATGGGCCATAACTCACCCCCTAAAATAACAAAGCATTTCATGCTTTTATACCAATATAAGCTACTTCGTATGTTATAATATTTACTATAATTACCAAATTGATCGTTTTCGAATAACATTAAATGTGACAAATCTAAACTACGGCACGTCGGAAAGTTCTGGGGCACATGGAGAGAGAACACCGAATCTAACACAGACGAAGGCGAAGGGGCGACGAATTGTGTTGTGAAGTTTTCCATTATGAACTTTTCGTTATGCTGTACTTACAAACCACGACTCCTACTATTACTTATCAGTCTTCACCGCTCGTAAAGTTTTCGATAAAAAAGTAAATGAGCAATTTCAAGAAACTTTTCTACAAAATCGCAACATAATATTTACTTTCGTGTAAAAATAGCACTTTTACAAATATTTGTAGTGGAAATTTTACATAGGTACAGGTTTTAAAAGGACATCGAAGCAACATTTATTTCCTGAAGGAGAGCTTTTTGTTTTTTTTTGATTTATCTTTGTTTTGTGGACAACATGGATGCTCGGGCAGCCTCCACTTGCAGTTCTTCCACCTGGCAAAATATCGTATACCTGCAGGATTGCACCTTATATTATAATCATCTACAGGTTGCATACCTACGGGGTTGTGACGGTGACTATGCTTTCATGCAGTGCATTTCTCCTTTTTGCTCATAGGGTTTTATTGTGTTGTTGCAGTAATTTGTTTGTGTTACAAAATATTGCACTTTGAGAGTTGTATTTAATAAGAATGTCGAATAAAATCTTTTTTTTATGTTATATAAATTTTGTCTCAAATTGTACCATTTTCAAGATTTTTTTGACTTTAATTACAATACTTAAAAATTACATAGGCTATTTCATAAATATGATTTATGGAAAATGTTAGAATATTATTCTAAATACTAAATAATGTTTGAGGAATACGATTTTTTTTTACCTGGCTGGGACAATTAGTGCATCAAACTCAGCTACTAAATGTCTTCGTATTATACTCTTGGATGGTGGTATACCTAGAGCAGTAGCCATTGTTTCACCGGTAAAAGACGGTTCCAACACAACCAATCCACCGTGTACACCACTATCTATGAATAAATAAGAATTGGTTCAGTTATAATGATATTTTGAATTATATAATATTAATACAGGTAAAATGTAAATGATATTGTGTTTTGAAAGTTACCTTTGAGATTATCAGCAAATTCGCCTAAATCGATGTTATGCGCCCAACGCATAAACCTTTGATTGGTCCATACTAACGGATCTGCGTCTACGTTTTCACATTGATGCCGCCTCACTGCTAAAGCCTGAGAAAATAATTGCTTTTAGTTAATTCAAATAAGCAGAGTTTTATCTGTCATAGATCAGGAATTGTTTCATTTGCATAATTTAGCATAATTTACCATAATCTTTCGTAAAGCAAAGACATGACATATGTACACAAAAACAAAAATTGCCCTTCCAATGAATTTATGCAGTTACGAAAAAGAATATTACGTGTTTACTGTGGGACTGGCTATTCAAATAATAATAATAATAATAAATCATTATTTTATGCAAACTAGAAAACATGACGCTTATTACTTTAAAAATACAGAATCCTACTGTGATGAGCGAGAAGAACGTGGAAAAATGTTGTTCAATGTTGGTCTGGAATTTAAAAGAGGCTTGAATAAGAAATGATTAATGACGTTACCATTACAGGGGTCGCAGCTAAACAAAACAGCCTGTAAGGGTGGACGCAAATAAGTTCCACCAATTAACCAAATAATATGGATATTATTAATTACAATATACTTTGAATACGTATATTAGCCATCACAGATTAAAATTATAATTCCATTTGATCATTTCGGAATACGTACATATAACAAATAATTATTATGAAAATACAACTTTGGTTTCAAAATATCAACAAACCTTTTAAAGAACAAATCTCCAAGTTTGAAATATCAAATGTAGTGACGGTAACGGAGGGAGAGAAACTCAAAACTTGCCCTGAAGATATTTTGACTAAAGTCTGTGTTCACCCTAATAAGCTTCGCAGTGCTATTTGTTTGCCTTCGTCTTATCTCTGTTTTTGTTTATCGCGAATGAACTGTGAATTTGTTTTACGAATAAAACACTTTTAACGAAAAGAAAAAGACCGTCTCCTCCAAACTGAAATTTTGTTTGTATTCATCATTTTTGGAGATAAATAATCAAGATATTTTTATCAAGAGGATTGAGGACCGCCGACAATAAAGGGAAATTAGAAATAGGTAAGTACTCAATTGAAAAAGTTTTATATAGAGAGCATATATAGCATTGTGGATATAAAATTAATGGATTCCGTAGTTATTACTTTCACGAGAAGGTCATAGCCTAGTTGCGGTTGTGAAGATCGCACTCTTCTGAAAATAGGTCAACTAAGTATTGAGATCTGTACAGGTGACATAAATAATTGTGCATTTAAGATATTACTTATTATTTCAAGGCTTGAGAAGAAAAATAGGTCAAGACTTTAACTTAATTCAAGCGTAGACGGCAAAAAAGAAGAGAGGAATGAAATTGTACTTTTATGTACACACTTACTTGTCTATCGTATTTCATTATCCTTAGTAGATGAATGCCATGGACGATAGAAGCTTGGTGGAATTTCCTGGTAACACCAAGATATTTCTCTAGCTCCTTCTTACTGATGGTATCTAGCATCCGAGCGTCCACCAGATTTGTCACGAATGATTCGGCATACTGTTAGCATATTTAACAACAAAACATGTTCTTATATAGAGATGAAATCAATCAATCTCAATGTTTGAGATTTATTTAATATAATAATTCGTTTTTCATAATTAAAATAAAGGTAATAATAAAATATTGAATAAAAGATTTTATCAAAAAATTATACAAAACAATCGTTCAAATACTGGCTATTACAGTAAAAATCTCATAAATAAAATATACAATTTACCACAATATTAGTGAAAATTACCTTGGTAATCCTAACTTACCTGTGAAAGTCCTAAATCAGGTAACCACTCAGCAGCAACCCAAGCGTGAGTCAGCTGGCCGATGCTGGGGTTTCTGACGAGGTCTGGCCGCCGCCTCTCCTCTATCGCCAGCCGCAGTTTCTTCCTGTGCATGGGCTGGCTGATGCCCAGGCCGACCTCCAGGTCCGTGTCTGTGAGCTCGAGCAGAACCTGCCCATTCAAAGCACGAATCTAGAAACAACCAGAACACAATATTTGACGCTTCAATTGCGTCAGTTGCTTACCATACCTACTTATATAAAGATAACACATAAAATATATATATATACAGATTTAACAATAAAATATAAGTTTCAATATAAAATAAAAGGAAAGTTAAATTAAAATGAATAAGTTTTTTTTTTTCGTCAAGCTAGTACCCTTCGTAGCTTCGTCCAGTTAGATAGGTACACAAATAAGTAGGTATATTTAATTTAACAAAATTATACAAAGGAAATCTAATAACATTATGAATAATATTTTGTGGAAATAATGGTTATGATAATATTATATTAATTCTTGTTTTAATAATGTCCCCTTGTGTCTCGACTCGCGTTCGTTTAGAGAGGCGTGTAATATGATTTAATATAAAATACGATACGAATAGTGTCAGGTTTATGAGCTGTGAGGAGAAAGTAATTTTTCTATTTAGGAAATTTCTTATATATTCTCTCTACATTTGATAAATAAATATTTTCCATAGATTTAGGATTGGTCCTGAATTCTAAATCCAGTTTAACATTAATATAGGTAACTAGCTGACCCGGCGAACTTCGTACCGCCTTAGTATGCAAAACTAAATGTATATTTTTCAATATTTCTGAGAGATTTTCTTAATATTTTTTTCCGTAAGAACCTTCTCCTAATAATAACAAATACAACAAAAAAAGAATTAGAGAAATCGGTCCAGCCATTCACGCGTGATGCCGTGACCAAGGAAAACGGGTTTCATTTTTATATATATAGATAATATGTCCGTATAGCTAAACCATATTGAGAAAATAGTCATTAATATGTTATTATAGAGTGAAATCAAAGATGTATATGTATATGTATTAATAATACAGCGATTGTAAAGTACTAAGCGAAACTAATTTTCTTAGGAATTATTGTTATCCATCTAAATAGAATTCGAATTGTTGTTTTCCAATATAAAATTATAACAATATCTCTCCGTCCCGAACCGATAAGAGACATGATTTGAATAAACAAATACCGCGATGAATTTACTAAAGGACTGCGTTGCGACTTCATTTCCATATAAATGTAACAAAAATATTATTGTGAATAATAAATTCGTTTCCGTGAAAATGTATATTATTTTGTCTACTTATCAAGTTTTGTCGTGAAAAGTTTGTGAGACGGAAATAATTTAGATTAGGAGAGCTAATTTTGTGGGATTAAATAATTTACATTTTTTTCTTTAGACAACCTGAAATAATAAAAAGTTTGCTATACCTATACAGACTAAATTTTGTTATACTTATATTACAAGAGCTGCTTAACAGAGGTTGGTAATCAACAGTTGTATGCAATTTTACAATAATTAATTAATGTATTTTTAATTATATCATATATCTTGCTGTTTAAATTATACTTAATTATTAAAATAAAATAAAGTGCATAAAAATATAAAGATTTTTATTTAAAATAATGTTTAAAAGTTAGCTTACCTTGCCACTCTTTACATTGTCGGCGATCGCAGCTGCATATTGCGGCATGCCAAGAGCGAGTTCCAGCCAGGCAATGATGGCGGGTGCGCGCCATCTCGACACGGGCAGAGAGGCTGCTTCGCGTAGTGCCGCTTCGCTGCCGAGAGGTGACCACGCGCGGCTTGTGCTGCCCGTTCCAGCGTATACCGGCTCTGTGACGAAAAATGTTCTAATGAACATTTTCTGGTTAGCCTCCCACCATAATTGGTGGGAGGCTTCGGCCGTGTCTAGTTACCACCCTACCGGCAAAGACGTGCCGCCAAGCGATTTAGCGTTCCGCTACGATGCCGTGTAGAAACCGAATAGGGGTATGGGTTTAATATAACTGCCATGCCCCTAACAGGTTAGCCCAGTACCATCTTATGGTATTGGGCTATATACATATATGGGTTAGCACTGCCTGTCGGTCGCGCGCAGGCGACTATACGTAGTGCCATCCTGTGCTTCGTAAGCACATTGTATCCCCACAGACTACATCATCACTTACCATCAGGTGAGATCGCAGTCAAGAGCTAACTTGTAGTGGATTAAAAAAAATGTAATATAGTAACGATGCGAAGCAAATCAACTATGCATCTTCTAAGCAAGCACACTCCGCACGCGCACTTGCCAGCAGGTCTGATTGTGGCCAAACTTTAGCCAATAAATTTAAAAAATTGCGTTTATTATTTAAGAGAAAAGTCGTACGTGTAATTAAGCAATCTAAACATATATAAATCACATGTCACGTTGTTTGTCCGCGATGGACTCCTAAACTACTTAACTGATTTTAAATTAAATTTGCACACCGCGTGCAGTTTGATCCAACTTTATAGACGCAATATTATTTTATGTCGGATTTGCAATGTAAGAAGGAGAAAAAACGGTCGAACGAAAACGTTTCTTACGAAAAGCTCATTCCACGCGGACGAAGTCGCGGGAATCAGCTAGTATAATATAAAATGCTGTGATTCAACAACAAGTAATGAAAATGTTAGATTTTCCTCACCCAGGTGGCGCTATATTTTCTGGATTGATCTTCTTTATTGGACCCATATTTTCTGACACTGTAGGATTTTAATAAAATCCCATCAGTGTGTGAGTGAGAAGAAGTACCTACTACTTCGGTTTCATAGAGTATCCAACACCTCATGGCTCCCTTATCGCTTAACTTACCGCTTTCATGCCCACTGCTGGCAGCACTGCCTGATTTGGTACGGTGTCGACTTCGAGCAAACACTCTCGAGATCGATCCCCACGCTGAGCCTCTTCCTCGACCGCCTTTGGAACCACCAGCCCGCGACCTCATGCCTACCAGTCCAGAGTCACATTCCCCCGGACTTGACAGTTGCTCGACTGACCTTTTAAACCAGAATTAGAAACAGATGAGGAAAATGTGCTCGCAAGAAAACTTGATTAATTATTATTGATTCAGATGAAGTGTGTATGATTAAAAAAATTAGGCAACGGTGGTTAAGTCCAAACCAAGGGCACTGGGTTGTGGTATGGTCACACCCTTGCAAGCCAAATGCTCCGTCGAATTTTAATAGTAAGGGAATGACTGAACGGTTGTTTTCAAATTAAGATATACCTGAAATAATAAAGGAGTTCAGTAGAAGGATAATCGTAGGTAGGGAAAGATATGTGATTATACCTACGAATAATTTTAGGGGACGAAGAGGCGAGACAAGGTGACCCGACAGTATCACATTAAGTATAATATTATGCAGACGATGTTACACGAACTGCTCTCCTGTGGCACGAGGTGTCGCGCCAGTTTGCAACTGTTTAAAATATTACACAAGTTTCTAGAAACAAAAGGAAAAAGCACTCCGAACTAGTGCGCAGTATGCAAGTTAAAGCTCACCGCATTATTTTTTAATTATCGGTAGGTATCTTTATTTTAACGCATAATTCTGATGCAGAAAATTTATAATACGGAAATCTGAACACGAATTTCTGAATACACAACTCTTCAATTTTCCGGGATAAAAAGTAGCCATTGTCCTTCCCCTGGATGTAACCTGTCTCTGTACCAAATTTCATCAAAATCGGTTGAGTAGATGAGCTGTCAAAGCGTAGCAGACAGACAGACAGACACACTTTCGCATTTATAATATTAGTTTGGATTCGAGTTCACATACCTGTAAAATACTTAAGTAGGCTAGAATATAATATCAGGGCAATTGAGCAATTGCACATTGCACAACTCTTTAAAATAAAATTTACATGGTTCAAAGGTTATCCATCGCCATTCAGCGTGGCAATGCCGCAAGCTTGATGTGTACCTTTGGCCCAGGGGCAACCAGGGGTGGTCTTTTTGATTAGGGTTTTATTTTTATTTTTTGTTAGTAGGTATATAAGGATTTATTTTAAATTTATTTTATGTTTAGTTTAATATTTCAATTTCAGCATATTTTTTTTATATAATCTTGTAAGAACTGCCGCTTACGATGTGGCGGCACACCCTTTTTACGGTTTTAAATAATTTTGAAATATTCTTGTACCTAAATTCTTTGCGTGCAGTTCTGTAATGCTAAATCATACTAGAGGGCGATAGCACCATTTGCTATTTTTGCCGCTATTTTTAGTGCTTTTTCAGCAAACTAATGTATAATATTTGTTTATTTTAGTTTTAATATATACACATATATGTATTAGATACATGCGTAAGAGAATAAATAGTCTTTAACTTATACATGTTAATTTCCTCCTTAATATAATAATTCATCTTTGCACTTTTGTCATACTCTCAGAAACAGCATTAATTGTTCATATTTTGTAGAACTGACACAACGAAATTAAGCACAGAACATAGCTGCAGGCATAAAGTTAATATTTGATATTAAAAGCAGTCGCCGATGTAATTTCTACTCGCTCCAGTTGTTAAAGTTGTTTCCGGGGAAGTTCATTTAAATTCAATTTCGCACCGTTTTTAAACTGTATTTTGTTTAAAAGCTTTTGGCGATAAATTAATTATTCCCTGAAAATTTCAAATGCTTTTTTTATGATCACAGAACTGAAAAATGAAATTTACACCGTCGAAAATATATTTCGAATTGTCCGCATTTTAAACTGTTCAGCAGCTAAATTCATTAATAATTATTTTACAATTAATTAAAAACCTTTATTTTGTAATCATACTATTAATGCCATAATCAGTATCTCCACCTGAATAGAAACTAGCTGTAATATTTTGAGTGTTCGAAGCAGTGTTTTATTCGTAAAAACCTAGCAAGCGGTATAATTGAAGAGACGTTCAAGTTTGTTGAATTTTGACTAACATAAGCAACGATAGCCAATGTTTCTGATGGTTTAAAAAAAGGAACGAACGTTTTTAAATTTAAGTTAAAAAAACTACGATGAGAGTAGGTAACAACAAAATCTACAAACCTGGAGAGCGATGCGGCATCAATAGAGCGCGAGAAAGACGAGGCGCTATTGTGTGGGGACAGCGTCGGGCTACAATCGCGAGGCGTGCTCACTGCAACAACATGTATGTATCCATCATTTCGTTCTGACCTAGATTTTAAAATAGTTGTTTTTCAATTTCTACTACAAGTTGGCCCTTAACTGCAATTTCACCTGGTGGTAATTATGTGAAGGTTTGCTAATAAGCAGGGTCCAAACTATGCGTCACTAACTCATTTAAAAGCAACGTAGCCCAGGATGTGCCTTGATATCTTCACAGCCTTTCAGCTTTGAATAGGACTTTAACAAAATTTCAATCTTAACATGATTTGGGATCAAGTCGCGCTTCAGTTACGCGTGCTCTTACAAATTGGTCACTCGCTTATTTTAGCTTATCTTGAGGCACCAGAAACTAGTCGGTCACTTTAATATTGATAATGCAATTTGGACCGAGCTATTGTTGCATTGTCTTAGGTTATCTTTGCTTCCCAGAAACCGGTTGTTATGGAAATGTAGTTATGTTGCTCCTAAGACCTCATTTTGAGACGGTTTTATATGATATTAAAGATTATGGATATAGAGTTTATGAACTATCTAGGTATATCATATTATTCTAACGGTAAGTAATGATATTCATTTACATTCATTCTTATCCAAAGTAAGAAGCTGCACTTATGGTTAATATATGAATATAAAATACTCTAGATAAGAAATTAAGGCGTCAGTTTTTTTACAAAATGAGAAATATCCATTTTAATTAAAGCCCATCAGTAACCCGAAACGAATAACTTGCACAAATATTTATTCAGGCTTTCAATGAAACCTTTGGAAAAGAAAATGATAAAAAAGAGCTTAATAGATATAAATTCGTCTTTCTTAAAATCAAACTCCGTGACAGCTTGTAAAAAAATAAAATAATGAAGTATAATGACCATGTATTGAAGATTAACAACTATAAAAGGTACCTACTCAGTCGATCAACCATAATATGTTTAAAAAATAAATAACTACTGAGGGCATGCGTGAATGGTATGCGCCTTCCAAATATAATTTTTTAATTTAATCAAATCGGAATGATATTTATTTTAACTTTTATATTTCCATATTGATAGTTTAGACTTTAGATCAAGAGTGAATAGGCATCTTCTAAGCAAGCGCGTCCTAACTTAGGCCGCATCATCACCCCATCAGGTGTAATTGTGGTCAAGCGTAAGCCTCTAATGAAATTCAAAAAAATATCGAAGCACTTCAACTTTTAGTAAAAATATGAAGATATGAAGCTTTAACCCTAATGGCCGACGATAGTGATTTTAATTCATTAAAACTGCTGGTGTATTAACGCGAAGCGGAAATATAAGGACTCAAGGAGAAAGGTTTCTCATTAAATACCTTTTGTTGTAACAAAATGTTGACTTAACGGTCTACGTTGCGGAAGCGGAACAAAATAATGTTCCTTTTGTATCAGTTATTGTAAATTGAAGACGATGTACCTAAATTCAATCTATGTAGACAAAGACCTTGTACATAAATTATAATAATTATCAAAACCAAATTATTTTAATTTGAATATTTTACGCTGTACAGTATAGCTGTGGTTATGTTTTGGGAAAATAAACAGATGGCAATGTAAGTATGTAAAACATGTTGAGCATATTGTGTTGAGGTAGAGAAAACTTTCATCCGAGTGGTAAATAACTTAAAATTTATTTTTTTCTTACAAAAAAAAAGCGAGTACCTTCACATTTCTTTACAAACATTCGGTGCAGTTGCATAGAGTTAAAGATATTTTTGTGCACGAAGATAAAGTAATGGATTTACTATTCCTTGTAGGTATATTTACTTACGCTGATATATAGGGTGTGCGGAAGATACGAGTGAAGCTGCGTCTGTATCATACGGGTCCAGGGTGGGCGGCAGTCCCTCTGCTGTGGAGTCCGACAGGTTCCCGCCGCACACAGACGTGGCACCGCCGTCGCTGCTACCTGTCACTGACAACGCTTTATTTACATAAACACAGCTGCATTAGCAAGGAGACCATGACCCAAAGCTCACACTCCCGGTTGCCCGTTCAGCTATTTGGAGAAGAAATTAATTTGGTTGTATAGACATTATTAGAAGTGAAATAGGTAGGTACGTTATGCATAAAACTTCGGCAATAAGACTAAAACAAAGCTTCTTGAAACTTCAGAAAAGTAGCCTACGGCAGAATGAGATAAATATAACTTGTATTCTATCTCAATCTCTCGCAGGCTAAATCCTATTATGAATATGTTTTTCTTTTTTTAGTGTCGCTTTTTCGTTTTATCGAATTTGAAATCACGAAGATTCTGAAGAAGTTTTATTTCAACAAATACGGAATCAGCTTCTCTGAACTTGCGGTGCTTGCTCCCTCAAAACTATATAATATGGGGCTATTCGACTGGCGGATGAGTAAATCCTTTAAAAGCTGGCAACGCATTGGCGGTAGGTACTTCTGGCGCTACAAGAATTCATGAGCGACGGTAATCACTGATTATTGTGACTCACCTGCTCGTTTGCTGGCTATATATTAAAAAAAAGTGTGTGCAATTCACATACGGCAGAAGTGAAACTTCAGAAAAGTAGCCTACGAGAGAATGAGATAAATATAATTTGTATTCTATCTCATTCTCTCGCAGGCTATATCCTATTATGAATATGTTTGTCACTTTTTGATTTCGTGATTCTAAAGAAGTTTCACTTCAAAGACGCATTTTTTGAAATGGGTAATTTTAGCTTGACTGAAAAATTACGTATTTTTGAAGATTACATGATAAATAATTGTTTATATTTGATTTTCTGGCATGTTAAGATAGTAACCTCTAACGCCAGAGTCGGCACTACAGCTACCTCGGTCGCCCATCAGACCCGACGGCCCGCCCAGCATCATCGGTGGGCCGAGCCCCAGTGAGGCCACACTCTCGCCTTCTGACAGACACCCTGCAGCTTGCAACTGTCTTCGCGCCTGTGAACAAATACTCCACATTATATTTTCGTTTCAATAATAGGTAAGTATACTTTTTTAATCATTTTTTTTAAATAGATGACTGTTTAACGGTTCGGTCTTTTTAAAGAAAAACTACTTTCGTATTTATAAGTATTGACGTAAGATATCAGTTGGAAATAGGATTTGCCAACGCATGTAAAACACAAAGACGTAAGTATTATGGTAAAATTATGTAGAAACATGTTTCGTGAATTTCATATTCATACTAATACTAGTGGTTCGCCCCGAACTGAGACCTCGCGGCGCCATTCAGTATCATATAGTACAGGTTTGATAGCAATAAAACCTCGAATTTATATTTAAGGTTATATAAAGCAGCATCAGCAAGCATCAGTTAAAGGAAACATAAGTCTATAGCTACGCCAATATTTTGAGTGATTGAGTTCCTTTATTCAGAAGCTGAATATAAAAATAACTGTTGTACTTAATTTCCCCCACATTTTCATCAGAAGGCGCAATTTGAATTGGTAATGAGTTGCGCATGTCGATGATGGATGGACAAAGGTGCCGACTGCTGAATATAACCTGGCCGCATTATGCACAACTGCCGGCACGGTATATGATTATTTTTATGTACCTACACTACCGAAGATTATTTTAATATTGATGTCGAAATACTTCCCAGTAAACTTTTAAAATGTTATACCTTTATCTGTACTTACCTATGCGTGAAAACTTACCACGTAGCAAGTTTGTAGCGTACTGCTACGATCGCTACAAAGGCAAAATTGTAGCACAGAATAAATAATATTATTGTACTACGTTGAGTAAAAAATACGCAACTTAAAATAATAACGTACACAGCATTAGTAGTATCTAGTAAGATACTCTTGTGCGTAGTGCGTACCTAACAAAATCTAGGCTAAAATACACTACGGTCATATCATTTACTAGCTGTGATGCCCGCGACTTCGGCAGCGTTGTTAAAGTTTTTGATTCCCGCGGGAACTCCTTAATTTTCCGGGATAAAAAGTAACCTATGTCACTTTCCAGGTCCTCAACTGTACTCATGCCAAAAATCACGTTGATCCGTTGCTCTGTTGTGGCGTGATTGAAGGACAAACAAACACACTTTCGCATTTATAATATTAGTATGAAGTATGATATAATGTTTGGCGTACAAAAGTCCGCGCGCTCACTTTTATATATGTATATGGAGCAACACAAACTACCGCGACAGGAGGAGACGTGTTGCTACTGCAGTAGTATCCATACAATAGAATATTTCCGTTGATCCGCTGCGAAATGATGAAGGAAAACCCACCAATTAAACACACTTTCGTAGTGATTACAATACCCACATCTAACAAAAAATATTGCTTATCAATAATTGTGTTGTTTTATTGACTCAAGTTGATTTGTTCAGATACTTAAAAAGATTTTCACGCTGCCAAGTTGTAGGTAAATAAATTTCAGCGAGTGAGTTTCTGTTGATTGTTTCGTTCACCCTCGTGATTATTTAGGACTACACTTTAATTAGATTACTCTGAATACTACAAAGTTCAGTGGCTTTATCTGCAAAAACTCCTTGTTTTACAAAAATCTCGGTTTGATGGTCGTCTCATGGTTGATTGTTACATACGATTAGGTTTACAGTAACCTATTTTCAACTACTGTAACTAACTAAAAAACTTAACTAAAACTAAAAACTAAAGTCATGATTTTTTCTATGAAGGAGGTAAGATTTCTAGATAAATTTTTAAGACATATCGAATAGAAATTTCATGAAGTATTGTTGATAATTTTAAAATTATTATTGGTAACTCTTGCTTTATAATGCTTAACTACATTATTCCTAATGTACTCTATAATATTGAAGTGTCGATTAAATAATTAATTGAAATGGAACAATATTGTTCTCTACATAGAAGGATTAAGCTGCCTTTACTAATAGGTATTATACACAATGTCGTATAGTACGCTGTTACGGAATGGGTATAATATAAGGCATTCCCGACCACTAGTAATGTATGGATGTACCCACTAACTACCACATTACATGCAAAACCTATTACTCTTGATAGATTATGTAAGTGATCAGGAACATTCATCCTTAACACCTATTAACTATGTATTGAGGCACATACTCGTACATGAATCTACATAATTATATTATAGCTTGCGATTGTTCCTTTAATTGAGTGCGCTACAATTTCTATACATTGAGTTTAATAGCTGAAATAGGATCATTATAATGTTATATTGAAAATCAGCGCTGTATGGTTTTTATATTGCTCTTGTGCATATTCAAATCATACAGCATTCTGCTGAGCTGGAGCCTTTTTTCGGATTATGCCACACATTACTCCTGCGTTATCCCGGCGCTTCTGTCACCTGTCTGATGATGGAGGCGCCGGGGTAGCATACTTGAGGTAAGCAAATGTGTGGCAAAACTGGAAAATAAATGTTTTTCTTTCTTTCTTTCTTTCTTCTTCTATATAAATATTAATACATATTAATATTATCATATCTATATATCAAAATTATAAATGCAAAATGGTGCTTATCTTTCTGTTACGTTTCACTTAAATAACGATAGATATAGTATAGCTAGATAGACTCTGTCTGATATATAAGTTGCTAACACACAAAGACATCCAGTTCAACACTTGGATGACATCCAGCCCGGCGAATGAGGAAGGCGGAGGTCTCTTGTGGTGGCACACTCTCCAAAAGGCCTATTCCCGGTGGATTGTAACAGGCTTGTGGATGACGCATTCTGAACCCATAAAAACATACCTCATACAACTGCTCCCTAGCGTGCCGCAACTGCGTGTCACGGGCGCTGAGTGCTGCCGCGAGCTGCAATGACCGCTCGGCTTCGTCCCGCGCGTGACGTAACAGCGCCGCTCGTTCGCGCTCCCTTTCCGCACGCTCGACACCTAGCGCCGAAGACGCGCCGCTTCTGGACCGCATCTTAACAACAAAAGTCAAAATGGTCTTTAAATTTTTGGAAGGAAATCTCTAACAAACCAGCGCCAAATACGTTATCATGTTGAAATTAGAAAAATCAATTTACCTATATAAATATCTACACACTGTCGTACATAGGGATATTAAAACGTGAGATAAACAAGTACTTATTTGTATAAATTTCACGCACAACTGTACCTATAAATATTCTGAAATATTATCGTCATTTTGTCACCTACCTACATCACGTACCTACCAAGCTAAAGCACAGAATAGGTAGGTGGCTAAAGCTTGAATCAAACACTTCGATGGCTGCAGTGATCGCCGTGACCGCAACATCAGGATGTTCATATCAAACGTGTATGCGCACGCGTGTATTATGTTATTGTGATACAAGAAATCAGGTGAGTTCACATTCCACGACGCCAGGGATTGGCCTCCCTTTGCTTTAAATATCTGATAGTGCGCAATTTCAGAAGAAACTACTAATATTATGTTTCATCTTTCTATCTGTCAATTTTAATGAAGATTTGTACAGAGGTCGCTGGGAGTAGGATAAGTAAATTTTTCATCCTGGAAAAAACAAAGGTTCCACCGTGGATTTCAAAAACCTACAACAACGCGAACGAAGTCGCCAGCATCATCTAGTATTCCATACAGTATAGTTTCTTGTATTAAAACTCATTGGAGCCACCCGCCCTACCAAATTGGCTTAATTAAGCCATAACTTTTGATATATAACACTGAATACATATTTTAATGCCATATCCATACCGCAATGTAATTAATATTAAACATTTAAGTTCATTACTACAATATTAATACTAGTATCAATGGAATAATAATCATTGCTCATTGTTGGGATGGAAACAGTTACCTATTCGACAAATTTTATAAGCAGCCGCAATTGATCATCACGTACACCTTTGATTGAATTAAAACAATAATTTGATGTTCAATAATTATAGTAAACTAGCTAATGCCCGCGACTTCGTCCGCGTGAATTGAGGTTTTCGGTTCCCGCGGGAACTGTTTAATTTTCCGGGATATAAAGTAGCCTGTGCTATTCCAGACTATAATCTATCTCTGTGCCAAATTTCAGCCAGATCCTTTCAGCCGTTGGCGCGTGATTGAGTAACAAACATACATACATCCATCTATCCAAATTTATAATATTTATTTAATTACTAGCTGACCCGGCGAACTTCGCACCGCCTTAGTATGCAAAATTAAATGTGTATTTTTCAATATTTCTGAGAGATTTTCTTAATATTTTTTTCCGTAAGAACCTTCTCCTAATAATAACAAATACAACAAAAAAGAATTAGTGAAATCGGTCCAGTCATTCACGCGTGATGCCGTGACCAAGGAAAACGGGTTTCATTTTTATATATATAGATTTGATACTGTTTCAACACCATGTGATCCTTGATAATATAATGTGTATATTAGTCACCGCCCGTTAAAACGTTCCTAGCTTAGTGCTGACATCCGGTTTCTTTTTTAGGTTGTCGGGGGTTCGCTTCTTTCATTTTAAGCAATGAAATAAAAACACTTGCTCGACAGTGCTTGAACTTTTTTATCGTATGAAGATTTTTTACAGATGCATCGTAACAAATCTTATTATATTATTATAATCTCTTTATTAAAATAGTGCCGAGAGATACTATTATTTAAGGGTTTATATAGTTATACAACACAAAATATAGAACATTATATATCGGCTGTATAAATAGTCGCTACGGCATCACGTTTATTTTACTTGAACGCTACTTTATTTTATTAATCTCAACGACCTTAGAAAGACCTTACTTAGAAATATATACTAGAAATATAATATATATAATATAATATAATATATACTTAGAAATATATTTTTGACGACCTCCGTGGCGCAGTGTGTAGCGCTGTTGCCTTAACGTGCGGAGGTCCCGGGTTCGATCCCCGGCAGGGTCAATTTGGGAATTAATAATTTCTGAATTTTCCCTGGTCTGGCCTGGTGGGAGGCTTCGGCCGTGGCTAGTTACCACCCTACCGGCAAAGACGTGCCGCCAAGCGATTTAGCGTTCCGGTACGATGCCGTGTAGAAACCGAAGGGGTATGGGTTTAATATAACTGCCATGCCCCTAACAGGTTAGCCCGCTACCATCTTAGACTGCATCATTCAGTCAAGGGCTAGCTTGTAGTGGATAAAAAAAAAAAACAAATTACGTAGCTATTTAGTTCATACATTCTCGCCCATGTACGTACATCAAAATTCATTTGGCGTGCTTGAAGTGTATGGGTAAGTATACAGATAAGTATATTATAATGTGGTATGTATATATGGATACACCTCCGCGTACGACACCCTTACATAGAAAAGTAGGTAATACACCTAAAGCCTACAAATTGAGCACGCACCTGTTCATAATTTCTAATGAAGTCCCGGAGCTCCTTTTCTTTGTCCTCTAGAGTGGCGTATAGCTGCTTCATCTGATTCAGCAAATCAAATTTCTCGGCTTTGAGCCTCTTCTTGTCGGCTTTCAGGGCTGCAACAAAGGAGCTGTTAGTTCTACGCTTGCATAGCGGGCTGTTTTATTCATTTTACTCCACTATTTCAGTACACGGAAAGGCTCTATCGGGAATACGAAGTATATTTCTTTGCAGCTTTTGTCGTGCTAACAGTGTTACTAAAAAAAGCTTACATTTTTATTTATTTATTTTTTACTTCCTTTTTTAAAATAAAAAGTTTTGTAACGAGGACCGGAACCTTTTAAATAACAGATGCTTTCAAATAGGTGTAGGCAGTAGGCAGTGCATGTTATAATTATTGTGAAACATTGAAGAAAATTCAGTAGAAAAGTCATGTATTTATTTATTTCTTTATGTGATATCTAGGATTAAATCCACCGGTACCAAATGTCCGAGGTATTTGAAATAACGAGGTTTTGTAAGTTTACTAGACAATGGAACTAAGCAAACACGGTTGGCTTCAACTGGCGAAAGCAAATATGCGATTTTCCACCGGTAATATGACAGCACAATCTGCGAGTTTAGCGATTAGAAGGCTTACAAAAGCTTTTGATCGTCGCCGGTGCTTCATGGGATGGTTTGGATAACGTCACGTCTGTTTAGCTATAGATATATCGTAGTTAGTGCACTATTCCCGGTCCAACCATTTATTTTACTTTTTAACCGACTTCCAAAAAAGGAGGAGGTTCTCAATTCGGCGCGTTTTTTTTTTAAATGTATGTCGGTGCATATCTCCGTGGTTTCTGAACCGATTTGAAATTCTTTTCTATCAGTCGTTAGAGGAAGTTCTCGAGGTGGTCCCATAAAAAAATCTGACTCCAAATCCTCAACCCTGACACTAAAAAGTTAAAAATAAAAATTCTTTCCAAAAAACCGACTTCCAACGCCACTGCAAAGTAATAAATATTTTTTATTTCTACCCACTATGTTGAAGTCGGGCGGGTATAACAAGGGTAAGCAAAGTTGACGCATCAGGCTCGCCCGACTTAGATAAGTATCGACTTTCTATTATAGGAAGTTTTAATCGATTTGACATATTGATATTTATTATTGCTCAATAATTTATATTGTTTTATAAACACACCCAAGCGATTAAATGACTAAGTATGTTAGTATATGGTTTAAAATAAATCATTTATGTAAAACAGTACAGTAAAATATGTTACATGAATTAGGTCATAGAAACCATCCATCGCCAAAGATGTTTGGTGCTAGGACAATCAAGAGAGCTTGTTACAGCTTCGTGACTATTTTGAAAAGGTTTTGTGCTGGCAATTACTAGATGAGTATACGAGTTACGAAATATCGGATAAAACGGAACGTCGGTCGTCGCTTCACTATTGTAAAAAAAATCTGCATCTATGAAGCTTTCATGAAGCTGCGTCTATGCCTTTTCTTGTCGATGGTTGCCTGTCAATAATTATGAATATTCATAGGGGTGCTTATGTCAAAAGTAAAATAAATGGTTGGACAGAGAATATAGGCAATTGAACCGATTATACACTGTCATCTTTTATGGATTTTCATGTCGTAGAACAAACCTGAAGGAGGAAGCAAAAACGGCACGTATCAGTTCTGAGCATCTCGCCAAAGTATAACCAATAAACAGATAGAGCTCGGCTAATCTAAGGATGAAGCGCCTGATGAATTCTACGGCAGGATCTGATGACCAACTAGTAGCTACGTAAATAACGAAAATATTTAATAAGGCATATACTTTCAGATTAGATGACTTCTAACCTCTTAGAGCAATGTCGTCTGTTTTACTCGTAGTGAGTCAATTATATGATTTCGTTGTCAATGATACTTCGGGCGCGGCTTTCTAGTCTACCAATGAATCTCTGTATCAGCAGTGATTAAAATGTTGGACATTTTATGGAGGTACAATGTATCGTTCAATAGTAATATAAATAATGGATTTTGTAAAAGTAATCTGTAAAAAATCCATGAACTAAAAAAAAACCAATAGTCGAATAAATCGGATTGGATTCAAAATGCATATTATAAAACCTGTAACTATACATTCATGAGTTAAAACCCGAAATCAGTTATGCTATATTGAATTTTATGACAGCGGGATAAAGGCCATTTCGTTTTGCTTTGAAAGAGCGGTGATACTTTGGACAAACTATTAACGTTAAAAGCTGTCGTTTCAGTCGACACATGGGGTGAACCATTTTGACATATTGGATTACTTGCTATCTATTTTATAACTGTCTCTACATTTTGTTTAAACATTTCAGGTAACATACATTTTATGTAAAATACTGTTGTTAAACGGACTTGACCTCATACGATGTACCTATCGACTATACGAGACACATTCTGCACGATATCAACCCTGGGAACCACTTTATACGGCCCAGGTTATGTTCTGTGGAATCCATACTTACGTATACTATTTTATAAATGTAAAAGTGTGTCTGTCTGTCTGCTACGCTAACGCGGGCGAAGTTGTGGGCATCATTTAGTTCCTTATAAAATTCTATGGCCAGCAGTAGATCAAGGGTTCAAACTGCTATACCCCAAATACGATCTTAGACTGCATTATCACATAACGTAGATACTACTGTGAGTTCGCAGTCAAGGGCAAGCGCATGCCTTGGCTAAAAAAGAAAGATAGGCAAAGATGTTCAATATAAGAAAGACACTCTACATACCATTATGCATTACCCCGCGAAATTCGTCACTCCGAATCGATATATATATTTAAACGTCGTTTAAAAAATCATTATTTATCTATGTAATGTACTTGTAAGTGTATGATAACAATATATATTTTATAATATGTATTATATTTAGTTATTGTAGTATCTATATGTGTAATTTATATGTAAACTATAGTTTGTATGTTTATGTAAGTATATTTTATTTTATACTTTTGTTATTTTTATTTTTCTTTTATGTGCATCGACCACATGAGCTCCTAGACCCAGTGTCATCAGCTTTGTACGCTCGGGTTGCCTTTAAAAGATCACTTTAGTGATAAGGCCGCCTTTGCGCTTTACCACAGTTTCCTGTCTTTTGTATTGTATGCATAATTTTGTACCGATGTGTTAAGATGCAATAAAGACTTATACTACTACTACTACTACTACTCTATGGGCAAGTTTCTGTACGATATTTACCTACTATTGCATTTGCGTTAACGTAATAAGTTTTAATAAAGCAGCCATTATTTAGTTTACCCATTTTAGTAGCTTCGATTTCCGTGATAGCGAAGTCGTTGATACTAAGACGTAAGTAAAGTCAAAGGGCGACCCTCAAGACGACGTGACTAGCAAAGTAATTCTTACCGCACGTTTCCGTCCAATACTTTGCGAAACATTATGAGTTTAGTTTATCAAACTGTCGGCCCGTTACTTCTTTTTCCTATCATGAACATCGGCCTAACAAATTTCCTATCTTCGTGCTCGAGTGCCGTGGATAAAGTTTAGTTCAGTAGTTTGTGCTGTCGGCATAGAGTTTGCCTTGTTGACGGGGAATATTTTATATGGACGATAAACTCATATAATATATCTACCTACAATTATGTTTTGAAAAAATTCTTGTGAACTAACTCTTTTTGATTTAGAAAGGACTAGCTGATGCCCGCGACTGCGTCCGCGTTGTTTAAGTTTTTTTTATTTCTGCGGCAGCCCTTAATAATAAGATGAAAAATAGCTTATGTCACTCTCCAGATCCGCAAATATATCCAGGCCAGAAATCATGTCGATCCGTTGCTCCGTTGCGGCGTGATTGAAGGACAAACCAACAAACAATATGGGTATGAAACATGATTAGAAAAGGATCGACTTAGAGTCTAAGCTAGAGTATCTAGAATATTGTATCTAGAAGTTAATTTCATAAAATCGGTTGAGACAAAATTTCTGATGGTGGGAGGTTATTTGAAATTATCATCCGTTAGAGGCACCTCCTTTTGGTACATCTAAGGATTCAATTCAATCAAATTGAACCAGAAAAAATGTATCTCGTAAGTATTTGAAGTCCTAGATTGAACTTAAAAAAAATATGATCATATTGTCTAGTTTGAAAAACAATAGCACGGTAAATTTCGTCATGATATCACGATAGGACGAAATTAAATTGACTAGATTGGGTAAATGAAACTATCGTTTAGAAGTCGGAGTGGTAATTTCGACTTTCGGGTCCCTAAAAAGTCAACGAGTGTGCCTACAGGCGACGTGACTTGTGAGCTAAACGGAGCCGTCGTCTTCTCCAATAATTTGAGAAACATCTAGAGTTTTTTTATCCAAAACGTATTAGGTATCTAATGTATCTAATTTCGCCTATAAGTAGAAGTAAAATTGAATAGTATTAATAGGTGTAGTTACGTAGCCGTGGCGTCACCCTGGAGAATTCCAGCTGAAAATCAAGGCTGTATAGGTACTCTGGTAATTTATCGCAATGCATGCAGCATTATACTGAGCTTAGGTTGTGCTACACACGACAAACGATAACCTGAGGCTTCTGTTTTTTTTGAAGCTGCAAGACGTATTATATTCGTTCATCAGACTAATAAAGGTTCATTCATGATTAATGAAATGATGACTAAACGAACTTAGCTGTAAGGGATTTTTATTTTAGGTAAAAGACGAATGAGCACAAAATAGTGCAAGGTTGGACTAATACGTTTCGAAATGTCTAATCTATATAAAAGTAACGTTATGCAGAAGCGTCTAGACTCTAGGTATCAAGTAGGTAGGTAGGACTCAAGTGGTCTAATTGTGTCTGATATTTATGTTACCGTACTACCGTACTGCCCGCTTCTAAGCATGCAGGAAAAGCAAGCAGGCAAGCAAGCAATACGCACCACACCAGACAAAGTGTTGAGTGTTTGTCTGTTTTAGCGGATTACATTGGTTATCATTGGACTTCCGCAGAGTAACGCCTGCTTCTATTCAACCAATTACAATTCTAGAAACATATATATATGCTCTTGTAGATCTACCCATACTCGTACCTTAGATCGATTTGGAAATTGGCAGTAGCCACATTATTTATCGAGGTCAGGCCTATAACTCCATTCCGTTTAATGGCAAACTCGCACTGCTAATGTACCCACTCGTAACGTGAGTCATAAACTACAGTCATTAACAATTAACTCACAGTTAACAGCTTCTCTAGCGAGTAGGAGCTCCTTTTCTAACTGTTGAGGGTCGACGGGCGGTCCATCTTGCATGTCCCCTTGGGTTCGCTCCATCAACGTATTCCCCGCCTCGCCCCTCTCCGCGGCAGCTACCAGCAGTCGCCGTACACGTGTCAACTCCGCCTGTATGACCATATATAAAGCACATCTAACAGTTGAAACAACATAACAGGTGAAAATAAGTAGCCACAAAATAAAACTGCTGTAGGAAAGTTTAGTTACATTTTTTTCACACCCGTGTATGAAATGAAAATTTGATTCAATTTGCTAATATTAAGAAATCTATCTCACTGAACCGCCCACAGTATCACTTGGAGGAATTTCTCAAAATCGTTTCTTATTCTAGAGAATCTAGAGGCTCCATGATACACGTACTATTTATTCTGTGATAATACATATATATCTTTCTAGGCAAGTTCCTAACTTGCTTTACCCAGCGATTGGAGCTGTGGAGTTTCGACTTCTTTGTTATTTAGAGATCTAAGGTATTTGAAAATTTGTAAAATTTTAAATCATTATTGATGTTATGAAATGGAGAGAAAAGAAATTTAATCAAGGCGTGAAAAAGAAAATGTAACATGGATTGACGATGACTTGCCACGGACCGGAAACTACTTTCAACTCAAACTCAACTTCATTCCTGCACTCATATCTTTCCATAGTTTGTTGGTCTTTGAGAAAGACAATATATTCATACATCTACGTTAACCTTTCCTTTGAAAATGTACCTGTACATTTTTATTACTAAGGGTTACTCTATTTATTTACCCTAGCGCCCGGCTGCATTACGATTAATCGTTATCGATTTGTAAACTTCTCCTAATGCTATATATACCCTTCGTATCAAACAAGTTTAAGTAAGTCACGCGATCACGGGAACAAATGGGTATTGTCGAGTTGCTTTATTATTATATGCTTAGTGGGTATCAGCTTGCAATTTTCTTATATCTATTCTAAATTAATTTCTAGTATCAACTAGCAAAATTCACGTCAAGAAGCCTCTCCACTGAAGTGGGACACAGCTCCTGTGTTCAACAGGGCTAATCAAATTTTATATTGATAGATGACGTGATAATTTTATTACACGTATATCATTATGGTCTCAATCATCTGATTAGTTTAAGAACATACTTCGCACCTTCATTCTCCACTCCTTTGCCGCTTTAATGTTCAGTGGACTTACTACCATATCTCAAAGCAATACTATTTTACAGTTAGCAGTTCTATATTACGTACCATGACGTCTGTATAACATAAGAATTATAATAATTATTCTTAAAAAAGGGCAACATGAAGATTAACATAATACTGCAGTAAGCGCAATGGTGTAAGTCCCCAGGTAGCCTCGTTACTAGATAAAGTAAACCTATTTTGTCAAATAAGTTTTTTCCAGAAATCCAGCTTAAGTTAATTAATTGTTGTTTAGAAATATCATACTGTCAGTTTAGTTGATGGGTAAAATTACAGTTAAAAAGGTTTGAAATAATCAAAATATACTCTGACAGGATTGAAAGGAGGGCTGCTACGTCATTCAGCGGGTAGAAAACCATGGCATGCCCTAGGGCAGAAAGTGATGGTTTTCTACCCGCTGCATGACGTATTCGTCTAAAATTGACTAGTTTCAACAGGCATTGAAACTCGAATTTTCAATGCAGGTTATATGAAAAATAATTTCAATACCTGATTGTACATCATAAATATGGAATCCATACTAATATTATAAATGTGACAGTGTGTATGTCTGTCTGTCTGCTACGCTTTCACGGCTCATCAGTTCAACCGATTTTGATGAAATTTGGTACAGGGGTCTAAGTTGTATACCGGGGAAGGACGTAGGCTACTTTTTATCCCGGAAAATGAAAGAGTTCCCGCGGGTAAAATAATCCTAATCCACGCGGACGAAGTCGCAGGAATCATCTAGTAACAATTATTATAAAGCGTCAGGTAGGTATAAGATAAAATAGGTTCATTCTCTGGACTCTAAATAGGTAAAGTTGAAACGAAAAATGGCGTCCTTTTTATACGACAAATAGAAACAAAGGAAGTTTCTTGTTAATATTTTGCAGATAAATACAAAAAAAATCCGGGCAGCACATTGAAATGAAATAGCAGACAGTCTTTTATCATTCAAAAGAACCGCCATCTTTACAATTAGATGGCAAATAAATTAAAAGGGTGGCTAAAGACGATCGTTTTTGAGCCGCGCGGACCATTCTGATGTCCCTGGGGATGTTAGAACATCTTTCAGAATCTCTCTTTTCAGGACATAAGTATTAGCCAATTTTGTTTTATTTTTCCCCTAGAATCAGCCCGCGACCGCATAGATTAAGTTTTTTGTTACCCGGGCGAACTCCTTAATTTTCCGGGCTTAAAAGTAGCCTATGTCCTATGTCCCCAGGATGTAACCCACCGCTATACCAAATTTCATCAAAATCGGTTAAATCGATGAGCCGTGAAAGCGTAGCAGACAGACAGACAGACACACTTTCGCATTTACAATATTACTAGGTATGGATTAAATCCATACTAATATTATAAATGTTGTTCCTGAGTGTTGTTAAAGTGTTGTTAAATCCAATCAAATTAACAACACTCTGGAGTGTTTGTTTCTACTATAATGATTGACGATTCTTACGTATGCGATCTTGACACTACTCTTTTTTTTATCCACTACAAGCTAGCCCTTGACTACGATCTCACCTGATGTTAAGTGATGATGTAGTCTAAGATGGTAGCGGGCTAACCTGTTAGGGGCATGGCAGTTATATTAAACCCATACCCCTTCGGTTTCTACACGGCATCGTACCGGAACGCTAAATCGCTTGGCGGCTGGCGGCACGTCTTTGCCGGTAGGGTGGTAACTAGCCACGGCCGAAGCCTCCCACCAGGAAAAGCTCACTCAAAGCCATAATATAGCATAATCGTTGCATCTATACTTAAGTTTGTCTGTTTGTTATCTTTTCACGGCCAACTCGTTTATTTGATTTGACGGGTATAGCTTACACTACGGATGGACGTAGGCTCTCGGAAATCCGAGCTCCTACGAGATTTTCATAAATAATCTATTTTAATTAATTCACGCGGAAGAAGTCGCGGGCATCATCTAATAAAAGTGGAAAAATATATCATTTCACTAAGTAATCATTTTTAATTTCATATTAATAATTTTAAGATATGGGCGTAGATAATAGCAATCAAGTGGAGAATGATGAATGTATATCACAATAAGATCACCTGCAGGCGCTCGTTTTCCATCCGCAACCGACGCGCCAGCTGAGCAGCGCTGAGCATCCCAGGGGACGCGGGAACCTCTTCCTGCCTCGACCGGTCCGAACGCCCGCCAGGAGACCCCGAACCTGTTTGTTTTAGATATTATAATGACGTAATCCCATTTTATTTTAATATTTTAATCTTCCTATAGAAATTAATCACGAGTAAGTCATAAAAGATGATTATAATATTAAATAACCGGTCAAGTGCGAGTCAGACTCGCGGACAAACGGTTCCGTACCACCACACAATAAAATTATTTCAGTAAATAACAAGAAAGATGTCATAACAACACGTTATCAGCTGTGAAATGACTGACTTACATATAACGCTAAACTGGAAGCGCCTGTCAAACAATTCGACACCCTATAAGTACAGAACCCTAATTAACAATTTTCAGATTTGTTCCTATACTTGTGTTGTGAGACCTTACTTCTTGCCAAATTTCACGATTCTACTTCAACGGGAAGTACCCTAAATGATTTGATTTAAGGGCGAGTGTCAAAATATGCAAAATATGCTGCATAAACGGCCATATCTTTTGATTGCGTTGACTTAGAACCTTGATTTTTTGCAGCTCCAACGTGGACCGACTTGATAGATAGATAGACGGATAACGAAGTGATCCTATAAGGGTTCCTTTTTTCCTCTAGAGGTACGCCCTAAAAAATAACATACACTCTTGGATTTAAAATACATATTAAAATAAAGAATGGACATGAAATTATTATGAGTATCTATGAAAAGATTTTATTATAGTCCTACAAAATAATGTGACCCGGTGGAAACAGGTATGTAACCCCACATTTATAATGAGATCTGTATTAGGAGTTATGAATAACACGTTACCGGGGATGAAAAAGCTTGCATCCCTGAGATTCATGCAGTACATAATATTATGCTACTTTTAACCTAAAAATCAAAGAGTTCCCATAGAACATTGGAAATAACCTAAATCTACGCATCGTCTAAGTAGTTAATAATAAAAATATTACTGTATTTGTAGTTTAAAATGTGCTAGTAGTTTAAAAAGTAAAGTTTCTTGTACACAATCATATCATACGACCCAACTTATCTCTCTAACTTCACTTCTGACTTCGAAGTCGACGTTACCTCGACATACGTGTGATACATACGTGTGATATTTCACGCTTCCACATATACTGACAACATGGTAGATATTGTTATTACCAGTTATCGTACCGCGTAAGTTCACCCAGTCACGAAAGCTTGGCCAGACGAATCGATTTTTTGTTTATCATATACGTCAGGGCAAAAGGACACAGGTGTATACGCCGCCTCTTTTATTGGGTCCCGTCCAGCTTTCACAATTAAGGGTCAGTAGCACCAAAGAAAGCTATCGTTAATATTCCTAAGCGATGATTGTTAACTATAATAATTAAACTAACTAAAATAGCTAACTGGGTGGCACTAGTCAGTATTTTACCTACATCGATAATTATAATAAAGGTTATTACCTATTCAAATTCTGACAAAAAGTAGAATAACAACTGCAACCCAAAGACGTTAACTGTAACCATATTATACAGTGCGTATCTGTAATGGGTCTCATTTTTTTTTCAAATTATGAATACGAATTGTAAAATTGTAATGTTTGTGTCATCCTTACTGTGCTTATTTTTTATTACAGTAGTGTAGAAAGTCGATTCTGGCCCACCCCGGGGGGTCCGCGAAAAAAAAATTGCCCCGCCCACAAAAAAAAGACCACCCACGAAGAAAAAAAAACCCCGCCGGAGGCGAAAAATTTTCGAGAAAAATTCCAATAAGACGAATTCCAATAAGAATTCCATTGTAAGAAAATTCCCACTTAAACTTGTATAAATTAGCTGACTCTAGACCATTGGCTCTGGATGTTCGCCGTTTTTAGACCGTTGGCTCAAACCTAACCTAACCTAACCTAACCTAACATATATCGATCAGGTCGTTAGCAGGAAACTAAAAAGGCCAATTGGAATCTCCTACCACCCATCTAGTCACCGACTTGGATCAATGTTGCAGGGAAACGAAAACTTCATAATGCCCAAGGTGCGGCGTACAAGGTACCTGTTCCGGGTGCCGGGGGTTTTAACAATGCCCCCCGCCCCTTACCCCCTCACCCGTCGATCCATGCATTTCGACAATTTTGTCTTTAACCGACTTTAAAAAAAGGAGGTATTTTATGTATGTATGACTGTATTTTCATAAAATGTTTAAATACGAGTTTATCATGTTATCACCATATTGGATGACTGATATTGTTTATAATGAATAAGTAAATTAGAATTTGATAGCAATGCATTTCGTGGAAACTTAACCCAAGCTTTTATGATAATGTGTTCTCTTACAAAAATATGTGACATGCTCCCTCGTGTCAGTTTAAAATATATTATTTATTATCTCATTAACAAAAAATTTCCTCAATTTCGCAACTTTTTTTGGATATTATTTTTTTCTATCCTGGTGCTGTGAGACCAAGTTTTTTTGTCAATCTTCGAATGAACAAAATTCACGCTCGATCGTGTCGTTGATTTTTTTAGTTAGTCCACTCAATCTGTTTTTATCGTCCATTAACTTTAGGTAGATGCAAAAACTGATATCGCATGCAGGTGTTTCTCAGAGCATGTACATTCGTGTTTGTTTCGAAGATTTATTAAGAAGGACTAACAAAAAATTAACCCAAGCTTTTATGATAATGTGTTCTCTTACAAAAATATGTGACATGTTCTCTCGTGTCAGTTTAAAATATATTTATTATCTCACTAACAAAAAATTTCCTCAATTTCGCTAGATGCAAAATGCCTAGTGCGAGTCAGACTCGTGCACAAAGGGTTCCGTGCAACCAACCAATATAAATTATTTTAGGAAATAACAACACTTAATCAGCAGTGAACTAACTAGCTTACATATGGTGCTAAGCTGGTAGCGCCTGACAAACGAATAAGATACACCTTATGAGTTCGGATCCCTAATTAACTTTTTTTGGATATTATTTTTTTCTATCCTGGTGCTGTGAGACCAAGTTTTTTTGTCAATCTTCGAATGAACAAAATTCACGCTCGATCGTGTCGTTGATTTTTTTAGTTAGTCCACTCAATCTGTTTTTATCGTCCATTAACTTTAGGTAGATGCAAAAACTGATATCGCATGCAGGTGTTTCTCAGAGCATGTACATTCGTGTTTGTTTCGAAGATTTATAATCCCATTAAGAAGAACCGGTATTAATTTCATCTTGGTACCTCAGTCATTCATTTTAATTAAATATGACATTGACAGACGGATAGACACATGAGGCACCAAAGCGACCCCCATAAGGGTTCCTTTTTCTATTTGAGGTACAGAACCCTAAGATAAGAATATAACAATTGAACGGTTGGTCTTCCAGACACAAAGCGATCCTTGCCCGCTGTGAATACATAACAAAAGCCAGTAACCCGTGAGTGACACTTTACGGAAATATATTTTTAAATAATGTGTACTTTCCCTACCATTTGTCGTTGAACAAATTTGAAACAAATTATAAAAGAGCCCTGTTCTAGCACAGTCGCGTCATATTCCTTCTTACTACCTACAACGATGTTGTCTCAACTGTGTGCACTGAACAACTCGGTCTACGATGAAGAAATGGTTGCAATTTGTGAAGAAGTCGAATTGAACGCGATGTTAGTTGACCTATGTATGGAAACCGAACGAGATCAAGTTTATTCGTAAGTATTTTTTATTTTTTTTCCGCGAGCAGTTTTTATTTTAATCTATTGTATTTCAAAAATTTCATCGAATATTAGGTGCGCGACTATAAATTATTAATGTAATACCGCCATCCTCGACGCTGAAGTTCAAACTTGTTTAAACACATTGCTGACAGAGAGGGGGTTTTTTTGTGTATAAATATCCGGGCTTAGCTCTAGTAACGCCCATTCAGAGACAAGTTGTGATAGAAAAATAATAACCATGGAAGCTTTTTCCAGTGATGAAATAAGTGTATTTACAAAATCATTTGTGTTAAATAAGTTTCATAGAAACATCCGGTTGTGGTATATATCTAATAGACTCCCTAGATGGATGTTAGAGGACCCAGATATTAAACCGTTTTATACCCCATGTAGTGGTCATTCTGTCTCCATGACATCCCCTGTTTGTGATGAAATTGATGGTGTGTTTCCTATGATAGCATATTGTAATATGTGTGCTTCAAATGGTAAATTATATTCCAATAAAGATAATTGTAAGGTGTATTTTTCAGAACATATTTTTAACTATTGTATTTTTATTCTTTAGTTCGGGGCAAACTGGAGCCGGAGTAAAAAGAAAGGCTACTGTGGTCACACAGTCTTCGAGTAAGCGACCATGTTCTCAAGAACCTTCTACTTCTACGGGGCTATTGACGACATCAACATCAACGGAGGGAGGATCTACCTCATTTGTAAGTTCCGCAAACAATCATAGTGTCGAGTGCCCTTATTGTAAAACAAATGTTAATCAAAAATATTATACCAGCCACCTTAAAAGCAAGAAACATATAAATAATGTACTTCTTAATAGCTCCATTCAAAACTTAGCTAATGTGCAAATAATAGAAAACGCTTTCGGTCGAAGAATAGTAACATACAGGATTTCCAATACGAATACGTCGTCTAATTCAGAATTCGAAACACCTGAATATTTCCTAAACTCAATTAAAAATATTATTTATGAGTTGCTTGATAAGCTATTAAAGGAATATAAGGCAATTAAAGTAAATTGCATTTTAAGTGGGGATTTTATTCAAACAACAAAAAATTTAGAGAATTCTTTTGATTTTCAAACCATTAATTATATTCTATGTTTAGAGCAAGAAATCAATAAAATTTATTCAGATTTGCATGTTGAAATTTCAAATAAAGTTTGTAATTTTGAAAAGAAAGATAGTGGTTGGAGTCTAAAAAAAATTAATTACATTGATTTAAACATAAATAAATTTAACCCGTTACGAGGATCTTCATATATAGATCTACCCTTAGATATAAAACATAAGCATGCTGTAATTAATGTAAAAAATAATGACTATCAATGTTTTCAATGGGCTGTGCTTTCCGCATTGTATCCAGTTAACAATCATGTAGACAGAGTGAGTTCATATGCATCTAAACAAAACTCTTTAAGTTTTACAGATATTCCATTTCCAGTAAAGTTGAAAGATATATATAAATTTGAGCGCTTAAATAATATTAGTATTAATGTTTTTGGACTTGAACGTGATACTAAAAGTAATTCCACAAAGGTCATTGGTCCACTCTATTTCACAAAATGCCGAAAACAAAAACACGTAAATTTACTTTACATAAATAATAGTTCTACCGGTCATTATTGTTACATAAAAAACCTATCCCGACTAGTTAGTCACCAATTAAATGGACATCAACATGCGAACTATATTTGCGACGGTTGCTTGCTTTATTTTCAAACAGAGTGTAAATTAAAATCTCACCAAGAGTTCGATTGTAATCATGTTAGAACAGATTTACCAGGCATTAACAAAGCTAAACTAACATTCCATAAACACGAGAGGAAGTTAAAATTACCCTTTGTTGTATATGCAGATTTTGAAGCATTTTTAAATCCTATACAAGGATGTGATAATGATCCATCTACCTCATATACAACAAATTTTCAGAAGCATGAAGTATATAGTTTTGGGTACTATATCAAATGCACATTCAATGATAGTCTATCTAAATACAAAACGTATACGGGTAGTGACTGTTCAAAAGTTTTTATGGAACGCCTAAATGAGGACGTCAACCGCATTTATAACGAATATTTAATTGAGATCAATCCACTTCCCCTCTCAGAGGATATTAATGAAAAAATAAATAAAGCAACTATATGCTATATATGTAATAAAAAACTAGATTCAGCTTATAAAATAGATTATAATAAGTACACTGGCGTTTTCACAGGTGTCTGCCATAAAAGTTGCAGCAAAAAATTTGTCACGCCTCGATTTATCCCTGTAATTCTGCATAACCTTAGTAACTATGATGCTCATTTCATTGTACACGCATTAAACTTTTCAGAAGGGGTGGTAAAGGTCATACCTCAAAATAAGGAACGATACATTTCGTTTTCAAAAATGTTAAAAATCGATGAAAACCAAATTGAATTGAGATTTATTGATTCTTTTAAATTTTTATCGTATAGTTTAGAATCCTTAACAAATAATTTGAATGATGATGAATTCATTGAATTGCGCAGAAATTTTCAGAATGAAAAGGATCTTCTTTATTT
Source organism: Erebia aethiops (assembly GCA_923060345.2). Classification (NCBI taxonomy): domain Eukaryota; kingdom Metazoa; phylum Arthropoda; class Insecta; order Lepidoptera; family Nymphalidae; genus Erebia; species Erebia aethiops. The sequence continues at coordinate 6,945,052 of OV281083.1, read as the reverse complement.
AAAACGCAAAGGTGTGTACCCATATGAGTATATGTCATCATTTGAATCCTTAAAGTTGACATCACTCCCCACTCAAGATAATTTTTTCAACACACTTACAAACAGTTCTATTTCAAATGAGGATTATAAACATGCCAGTGATGTCTGGAATCATTTTAAATGTCGTAATATGAGTGATTACTCTGACTTATATCTCAAAACAGATGTTCTCCTTTTAACGGATATTTTTGAAAACTTTAGAAACGTATGTATTAAAACTTACGATTTAGATCCTGCTCAATATTATACAGCGCCAGGTCTTAGTTGGGACGCAATGTTAAAGTATACACAAGTAACGTTGGATCTGCTTACAGATTACGATAAAATTGCATTCATAAAATCAGGTATACGCGGCGGTGTTTCGCAATGCAGTAACCGTTATGCGCAAGCAAATAATAAGTTTATGGAGAATTTTGATGAGAAAATTCAATCATCTTATCTCATGTACTTAGACGCGAATAATTTATATGGATGGGCTATGTCTCAATACCTTCCTACAGGTGGTTTTGAATGGGTAAATTGTGACACTAATTTTAATGTACCAATTGATTCTGACGTAGGCTATATTCTTGAAGTAGATTTAGAATACCCACAAATTTTACACGACTTACATACCGATTTTCCACTATGTCCAGAGAATATACTCGTAGGAGGGAGTAAAAATTTGAAATTAGTGCCGAACCTATTTCATAAAACTAAGTATGTTATTCATTATAGAAATTTAAAACAATGTTTAGAAATGGGCTTAAAGCTAAGGAAAGTCCATCGGATTTTAAAATTCAATCAAAGCCCTTGGTTACAAAAATATATTGATTTGAATACCCAGTTACGTACATCTGCACATTCTGATTTTGAAAAGGATTTCTATAAGTTAATGAATAATTCCATTTTCGGGAAAACAATGGAAAATGTCGAAAAACGAGTAGATGTTAAATTATGTACACATTGGGAAGATAAAGGAAAAGTCGCTGGTGCACAGAAACTTATCGCGAGACCTGAATTTCATAGTCTTTCAATATTCTCTGAAAGTTTTGTTGCAATTCAACTTAAAAAAACTAAAGTGTTATATGACAAACCCATCTATTTAGGTTTATGTATTTTGGATATTTCCAAAACGCTTATGTATGATTTTCATTACAAATATATGAAAAACAAATATGGTCCAAATTGTAAAATGTTATATACTGATACTGACAGCTTCATTTATCACATTTTTACTGATAATTTTTATGAGGATATTAAACCTGATTTAAATAAATACTTTGATACTTCAGATTATCCCCCTGATAATGCATTTGATTTCCCCCGAATAAATAAAAAGAAAATTGGTCTTTTTAAAGATGAAAACAATGGTGTGATTTTGACAGAATTTGTCGGATTGAGATCAAAAGTATACGCTTTTAATACACAAAAAAAATTCATTGCTAGAGCAAAAGGAGTAAACAAATCAGTAACAAAAAAATTTAAAATGGAGAATTACAAAACAGTCTTATTTGAGCAAAAAAATGAAATATGTGAAATGTATAGATTTAGATCTATAAAGCATGTTGTTTTCACCCAAAAAAATAATAAAATATCGTTATCACATTCAGACACAAAACGGTTTTTAATCAACAACTCCACTGACACTTTAGCTTGGGGCCATTACAAAATAAATACATTAAATAATAATGAACAGTGAGGTTTATCGACGCTATTTTTGTTTGTAGAACACGTTTTCTTTAGCAAAAGAACTTCTACGTATATAATATGTAGATACGTATTGAAATGTATAACTAGTTATAATTATAAAAATGTATAGTTAATAAATAGAACTAAGAAAATATATTTAAGATTAATTTTAGCAATAGTTCGGCATTCATCGGAGAATTATGTTACAGTGCAACTTATTGATGTACTGTAGGATAAGTTCAATTCCACACAAATTCAGATTAAATCTCTCGTAAAGCTTCTACGCGTTGGACCTATGCCCCTGCGCAAAGCTTAAGTTCTGGCTTTGCACAAGCTTAAGTGAGAGTACACAAATAAAAAAAGGAAATTCATAATTTTTGATGATAATATACAAAAGGAAATAAAATTATTATATTGACTCTAAACCCTGTTTTTATTTATTTCCTTATCTATCAGTAATAAGATTCAACGATGTTGGTTTGATCATAAACTTTATTTTTCACTTTCTTTTACATAAAACTTCTATGGCTAAATGTAGAGCTATCAGTCGTAATTATTAAAATATAAATGTATAGTTAGTAAGTAGAGCTAAGATAATATTATTATATTTAAGATAATAATATACAAAGGAAAATAAAATTGTTTTAATTGATCCTTAAAAGCAATAATATATTATTTTTTTATTCATTTCCTTATCTGCCTTAATTAAAGTCACACGCATTTATTTACGATGTTTCATTTTCTCCATCCATTTACTGCTATAGTAGCAGGCCCAAGTGGCTGTGGTAAATCAAATTTTGTTACAAATTTCCTGAAGCACTGTAATGATTTATGTAACATACGGTTTGACCAAATTTTATGGTGCTATGATGAAATGCAGCCTCTTTATAATCTAGAAAATGTGACATATATCCAGGGAATTCCTGAAATGAGCATGTTTGATGGAAAACATCCTCGGTTAGTTATAATTGATGATCTTATGAGAGAGTCAGATGGTCGCGTTGTCGATATTTTTACTAAAGGTAGCCATCACCGAAATTTAAGTGTATTTTACATTACACAAAATCTATTTCATCAAGGTAGAGGACAACGAGATATTTCACTGAACACAAGTTACATTGTTTACTTCAAAAATCCTCGAGACCGTACACAGATTCGTCATTTAGCTCGTCAAGTGTTTCCAGACAATGCAAAATTTATTGAGGAAGCCTATAAAGATGCTACTAATGAACCTTTTGGTTATTTAATGATTGACTTGAAACAAAATACAAGTGATTCATGTCGTTTTAAAAGCAAAATAGACCCCGTTACTAATGAATGTGTAGTATATGTCCCCAAAAAGGGGTTTAAATATGGTGAGCATCACCCGATTCTTGTTAGTAACAAATAATGGTTGAAGGTAACACAACGTCAGATATAAAAAAGCTGAGTGCATTACAAACATTTAAACCAAAATATCGTAAAATTTTACTTCGTTCTCTTAAAAAGGAGGAAATTAATTGTGTATGTGAATATATCAAAGAAATTTTTAAGGACAATACCCCAAAGTATAAAGAAGCAAGAAAACCCATCATAAGTATCGTAAAACTAAATTGCTTTTTTTCTACAAATGTGATTTAAATTTTAAAATTCATTGATAATAGTAATTATAATGTTTGGACGTGTGAAAACTCATAAAGATTTATTAAAGGCTTTACTCACACTTAAACCTAAATTTCGTACAGCCTTATTAAAAGTTTGCAAGGACGAAGAAATTGATTGCATTAGTGAGTGCATTTTTAATATATTAAATGGTAAAGTACCCTTGAAGGATAGTGAGAAGTCTAAGCTGAAAAAACACAAAACTATATTAAGACAATTAATTAAGAAAGGAAAAGGTAAATTAAGAAAACGCATTATCATTCAGCAAGGAGGAGCATTTCTACCGATTATATTGGGGGCTGTTTTGAATGGATTGTTCAATTTAGTATAAAAAATGGAGTACACAAAGAAAATGATTCTTATTGAACCAGAGGCTATTGCACGCTTGAAATCAAGAGATACTATACATGAAGATTCTTTATCCCGATTAGACAAAGAAATGAAAAATATATTAAAAAATAAAATGGATGACCGTGAAAAATGGTTGTTATATATGCAAATTTTGCAAAGATATCTCCATTTTACCGGGGAAGAGAGGAAACCATTAATACTACCGGTGACAGTAGAGGATGGGCAAAAACATTGTACTGACTTCCTTAAAAAGGAAAGTAAAGATAATGATTTCGCAGTTAATGAGGACTCTGAGGATGATAAGCACGTACGTGATTCATCAATTGATATTTTATATACCACCACTTATATAAACAAACTCATACCAAAAACGTATAGAAAAAAAGGTGATATATTGTTGAACACTCTCCTAAACAATAAAGACAAAATTAACTGGAAAAATGATGGATTAATAGTCATAGATAATGAGATTGTAGATGGCAGTAATATAGTTGATCTAGTGAATTACACACTAAGACCATTAAAACGCCCCAAACCTGCTGGATGGGAAAAATTTATTGAAACTCTAAAAAATATTGGAGTTCCATCGGCTTGTATCGGTAATCCTCAAGCTTTTGAAAATATTAATGATAAATCGCTAAAATTTAGAAGACATAGTTCCTCAGATGATGAAAAGAGTCGTGAAACTTTAACATCATACGCATTAAGAAAGAAACACGACATTTGGGAAAGATGGAATCCATACTAGACATTAAAGACATCTATTATGACGTTTCGAACCCAGCTGGTTACAGTAGCGTAGATAAATTAGCCAGAGCATTAAAAGGTAAAATGGATAGGAAACAAGTTAAAGAGTGGTTGCAAGCCCAGGAAACTTATACGTTACACAAGCCTGTGCATCGAAAATTCCCAAGAAACAAATACATATTATCTAACTTTAATGAACTTTGGCAAGCAGATTTAAGTGATATGCGTACTTATTCTCAATATAATGAAGGTTTTAATTATATTCTGTGTGTTATTGATGTTTTTAGTAAATACGCTTTCGCTAGAGCACTTAAAAAGAAGAATTCAGAAAGTATAAAACGGGCATTTGAAAGCATATTTACTGAAGCTAAAGCAACTCCCACCCACTTACAATCTGATAAAGGAACTGAATTTGTATCAAAAGATGTTAGACAATACTTTAAAAGTAAAATTATTAATTATTACACAACCAACAACCCAGATATTAAAGCTAGTATAGTTGAGAGATTTCAAAGGACATTAAAAACTAAAATGTGGCGTTATTTTACACATAAAAATACCTATACTTATATTAACGTTTTACAAGATTTACTCTATTCCTATAACCATAGCTTTCATTCGAGCATCAAAATGTGTCCATTTGAAGTTAACTTTAATAACATCATGACAGTTTGGAACAATTTATATGGAAATCTCAACAATAAAATAAGTGTTAGACAGCAAACTAAGTTTTCAATTGGTGATTATGTAAGGATAACAAAATATAAACACATTTTTCAAAAAGGGTATGAAACAAATTGGAGTGATGAAATATTTATTATATCCGGCATAAAAAAAAGCATGTCTAAGGTTGTCTATACCCTCAAAGATCTTCAAGATGAGTCTATTGTAGGAACGTTTTACGAGGATGAATTGCAAAAAATTACATATAACCCCACCACTCGATATAAAATTGATAAAATAGTACGCTCTCGCTACTCAGGTAACAGAAAACAATTACTTGTCAAGTGGAAAGGTTATCCTGATAAATTTAACAGTTGGATTTTAGAATCCAGTCTTAATCAGATAGGATGATGGAAGAAAATTTTTATTTAACTTTGCTTAGTAATAGTTCAATGGAATACTTCCCGGAAAACACAACGACCATGTTCTCAACAAAATTACCCAAAGCGCTTATTTTGGAAGGAGAATGGTACGTTGGAGTTGTTGAAATTCAATATCCTTGCACTATGTATACGGTTCGAGAAAATGAAAATGTTATTTTTACATCAAAATGGATTATGATACCCGAGGACGATATTAAATCATTAGTACACTATAGAAACCGTATTCCTGCCATGAACTATGACTGCATTGCTCATATTGTAGCTGAATTAAATAAAAATACTGATGCTGCAATAATGTTTAATTATGATGAAATAAAAAATAAAGTATCAATATTATGTGGGGATAACTTAATTGAGGTACTTAAGTTATCAACCAAGTTATGTTTACAACTGGGTTTTGAACCAAATACGAATCTAATTCAGCATAAAACTGGGACATATCCTTATAATTTAAAATTAGGATTGCCATCTCAATTGTTCATTTATTGTGATATAATAGAACCACAAATTGTTGGAGATGTGATGGCCCCTCTTCTCAGAATCGTACCACTAGATCCTACAGTCTATATATACGGGGCAAACAAAATGCATATTTTTTCACCACCTCATTACGTACCTGTCATGCGCAGAGAGTTCGATGTAATAGAAATAGATATAAGAACGAGTACAGGTCGGAAAGTACCATTCCAGTTTGGGACAACGTGTATTAAACTACATTTTAAGAGAATCAAGTGAACGTGCATGTAAAATGCCGTGCCCATATTTACATTATTATTCTCATCAAGCTGGTACAGGTGTAGGTGCAATTTATAAGGGAGCACCTTATCAGCGAGGTCATGGTATTGGCAGTTTTTTGGGTGGATTATTTAGATCTGTTCTTCCACTTTTGAAAAATGGCGCTAAAGTTGTGGGTAAAGAAGCTTTAAATGCTGGTGTGGGCCTATTGTCCGATATGTTAAATGTGCAACCAATGGATGAATCTATCAGATCACGTTTAAAAACAGCAACTTCGAATCTAAAACAAAAAGCTGATAAAAAAATTGATTCAATAATGAGAGGATCAGGCTATAAAATTAGGCGACAAAAGAGGAAACGTACCACTTCTAAAAAAACTCTCAAACGGAAAGGTACTAAGAAAATTAAACAGAGTAATATTCAGGATATTTTTCATAAAAGTTAAAATTAAAAAAAATGTCATTTTTACATCATAACTCCTGTGAATGCGTAAAATCTGAGTTGGATTTGTTTGCTCTACCATCGACTCAAACAAGTATTGAGGGGGGTCAGTGGATTCATTACAACCCCATTTCATCACTGACCGATGATGGACCCATTGAGTTCTTAGTACCGGGAAATGGAGATGATTACATTGATTTATCTCATACCCTACTTCACATAAAAGCTAAAGTTCAGAATACTGATGCAACTAACATTGCAGAGACGGCTAATGTTGCTCCAGTTAACAATTGGTTACACTCACTTTTTAGTCAGGTTGACATATATTTAAATCAAAAGCTCGTATCACCTCCAAACAACACTTATGGGTATCGAGCCTACATCGAGACATTGCTTAATTATGGTACAGCTGCCAAGAAATCTCATCTCACTTGTGGTCTATGGTATAAAGATACCACCTCGAAAATGGATTCATGTGATGCTTCAAATCAGGGATACGCAAAAAGAGAAGAATTAGCAAAGGAAAGTAAAACTATTGAAATGATTGGACACATACACGCTGATATTTTTAATCAAGATAAGTTTTTAATCAACGGTGTTGAAATGCGTCTAAAACTAGTACGTTCTAAAGATACTTTCAATCTTATGTGTTCCTCTGCAGATGGTAAATTCAAAGTGCATATATCTAGTGCTAGCCTTATAATGCGTAAAGTTCGGATCAATCCGAGTGTATTAATTGCACATGAGAAAGTATTAGCTACTACAACCGCTAAATATCCTGTCACCCGTGCCGAAGTTAAAGTGTTAACGATACCCTCAGGAATCCAAGGAAAAATGCTTGATAATGTATTTTTAGGACAAATTCCCAAAAGATGTATTGTTGGTTTCGTGGGAAACTCTGCTTTCAATGGAACTCTAAATACAAATCCTTTTAATTTTGGTAATCACGGACTTAATCTGTTCGGTTTATATGTTGATGGCCAATCGATACCATCAAAAACATTAACACCGTCTTTTGATAATGATATGTTCACGAGTGCATACCATACTTTATTCTCGGGAACAGGAATTCATTTTTTGAATGATGGAAATGATGTCTCTAAGGAAGAGTATAAAAATGGATATTGTCTGTTTGCTTTTGATTTAACTCCTGATTTATCTGCTAATTCAAACTCCCACTGGAACCTTATTAAACGGGGTAGTGTAAGATTTGAAGTTCGATTCGAAAAAGCTCTAACCACAACTGTTAATTGCATAGTATACGCAGAGTTTGATAACGTAATTGAAATTAATAAAAATCGAGACGTTAGTTTAGACTACAACAGTTAAGAATTAATATAAATGGAGATATTTACTTTTTAAGTCATTTCTTAACCATCCATTCAGTAAAGAAGATTATTTTACATTTTAATTTATTTATAATTAAAGTTTCAATGGATACCAAAGAGATAGAAAACTATTTTAAAAAAATTGATGCAAATATTCACTTCAATGTATTTGCAGCTAATAAGATACCGATATATTTAACACCACCAGCTTATTTAATATCCAATTTAGACCCCGATACAAAACCTGGATCTCACTGGGTAGCGATATACGTGGGTACTAATGGTGTCGGTGAATATTTTGACTCGTTTGGTCGAAAACCAATGGATTATCATGAAATGTTTCTAAAAACCAACTGTAAGAAGTGGATTCATAACAACAAAGTACTGCAAAACTATTTCAGCTCATTTTGTGGAATGTATTGTTTAGTTTATATATATTTTAAATATAACGACATCTCAATGTCACAATTTCTTAATGTATTTTCAGATAATACTTTGTATAATGATCAACTGTTACAATATATGTTTAAGAATTTATTTATAAAGAAATGAAATAAAAAAGATTGGTTTGAAAAATTATAGTTTTATTTGCATGAAAATCTTACATAACATTTTTATTAAAAATGAATCTTAAAGTACCCATAACTATAACTTAAGTGTACACTGTGATGAGAGCGAATGGAGCGAATCTTGCACAGTTTCTTCATCATCTGTTGCTGGGCCTCGTATCCCAAATAGTGCATCTTCCTTCCCAACGAAGTCAACAGGGCTGTAGAGACTTGGTGATGGTGATGGACTTCTATATAATTGCGATAACTTAAGTGTACACTGTGATGAGAGCGAATGGAGTGAATCTTGCTCAGTTTCTTCATCATCTGTTGCTGGGCCTCGTATCCCAAATAGTGCATCTTCCTTCACAACGAAGTCAACAGGGCTGTAGAGACTTGGTGATGGTGATGGACTTCTATCTAATTGCGAATACCAATTTTCATCTACTATCTCCTCCAAATTTACTGTATTTTCTACTTCTTCACATATTGTAACCATTTCTTCGTCATAAATGGTCTCGTTCAGTTCACAAAGTTGAGACGACATCGTGTAGTTGGACGTAGTGTAATGAAATATGAAGTTCGTATTTTCGAAGCAAAACACTTTTATACTTTGTTGTATCGGCGAAGAGTGGGGGACTCGGCTTAGGCAGTGATCAGAAAAAACTCATGTGTATGCACCGATCATTATGATCCTAAGCTAGCTAAACCATACTTTATAAGTATAGTTAGTAGTTATTGCTTGTTATCTCTGTCGATAAAATATTTTTTACAATCATGTCTTCCTGCGATCTGCTTTGTTATGTTGTAAATAACATCTCGCGTGCTGTGATAAAATTTATCAGCGTCTGATTTCACGTAGTACTTTAATCGTAAATCTGCATATTTCCAGTAATCAATAGGTAAAACCCCTTCCAGATTCTTCATGTCATAGACATCTATTTTGATGAGATGACTTGCACTGACACCATCACCATCATTGGATGAGATATAGGATAGACCTCCATCAGTCGCTTGAGCTACCGATGACGAAATAGTAGTTCTCCTCTTTTTCTTTGGTTTTTCGAAAAATACATCTATATTGTTTTGCTCCGTTGGTTTGCTCCTTTTTGAAGCAGTCTTTTTATTATTTAATGCGGAATCACTCGCATCTTGATCATCTGACGCATTGAGTGGATAGTAGTAATGCTTGTAAGTGAATTCTTCCTGTGAGTCCTGAAATAAAAAGGTAATAGTGCATAAGATTAAGGTGATACTTTAACTAATAGAATTACAAAAACTAATTATAATATTTACTTAAATTTATAAAAGTTTATAAAAGATCCTAGTTACCGCTAAAATTGCAAACTTACCGTCATGATGGATGGAAATATGTAGATTCACAACACAATCGCTCTAGACTGGTGATTTATATTTAAGACTTATAGCACTGATATTTGATCCTAACGATCTGGCACCGAGTAAACTTGTGACACAAAATTACAATGGTGCGTTTTTATACACACATCTTTTTAGGCAAGAGTCAACATGTTTTCATGCAGCTGCATGTGACATATTTTTTGTATCTACTAAGAGAACACATTATCATAAAAGCTTGGGTTAATTTTTTGTTAGTCCTTCTTAATGGGATTATAAATCTTCGAAACAAACACGAATGTACATGCTCTGAGAAACACCTGCATGCGATATCAGTTTTTGCATCTACCTAAAGTTAATGGACGATAAAAACAGATTGAGTGGACTAACTAAAAAAATCAACGACACGATCGAGCGTGAATTTTGTTCATTCGAAGATTGACAAAAAAACTTGGTCTCACAGCACCAGGATAGAAAAAAATAATATCCAAAAAAAGTTAATTAGGGATCCGAACTCATAAGGTGTATCTTATTCGTTTGTCAGGCGCTACCAGCTTAGCACCATATGTAAGCTAGTTAGTTCACTGCTGATTAAGTGTTGTTATTTCCTAAAATAATTTATATTGGTTGGTTGCACGGAACCCTTTGTGCACGAGTCTGACTCGCACTAGGCATTTTGCATCTAGCGAAATTGAGGAAATTTTTTGTTAGTGAGATAATAAATATATTTTAAACTGACACGAGAGAACATGTCACATATTTTTGTAAGAGAACACATTATCATAAAAGCTTGGGTTAATTTTTTGTTAGTCCTTCTTAATAAATCTTCGAAACAAACACGAATGTACATGCTCTGAGAAACACCTGCATGCGATATCAGTTTTTGCATCTACCTAAAGTTAATGGACGATAAAAACAGATTGAGTGGACTAACTAAAAAAATCAACGACACGATCGAGCGTGAATTTTGTTCATTCGAAGATTGACAAAAAAACTTGGTCTCACAGCACCAGGATAGAAAAAAATAATATCCAAAAAAAGTTGCGAAATTGAGGAAATTTTTTGTTAATGAGATAATAAATAATATATTTTAAACTGACACGAGGGAGCATGTCACATATTTTTGTAAGAGAACACATTATCATAAAAGCTTGGGTTAAGTTTCCACGAAATGCATTGCTATCAAATTCTAATTTACTTATTCATTATAAACAATATCAGTCATCCAATATGGTGATAACATGATAAACTCGTATTTAAACATTTTATGAAAATACAGTCATACATACATAAAATACCTCCTTTTTTTAAAGTCGGTTAAAGACAAAATTGTCGAAATGCATGGATCGACGGGTGAGGGGGTAAGGGGCGGGGGGCATTGTTAAAACCCCCGGCACCCGGAACAGGTACCTTGTACGCCGCACCTTGGGCATTATGAAGTTTTCGTTTCCCTGCAACATTGATCCAAGTCGGTGACTAGATGGGTGGTAGGAGATTCCAATTGGCCTTTTTAGTTTCCTGCTAACGACCTGATCGATATATGTTAGGTTAGGTTAGGTTAGGTTAGGTTTGAGCCAACGGTCTAAAAACGGCGAACATCCAGAGCCAATGGTCTAGAGTCAGCTAATTTATACAAGTTTAAGTGGGAATTTTCTTACAATGGAATTCTTATTGGAATTCGTCTTATTGGAATTTTTCTCGAAAATTTTTCGCCTCCGGCGGGGTTTTTTTTTCTTCGTGGGTGGTCTTTTTTTTGTGGGCGGGGCAATTTTTTTTTCGCGGACCCCCCGGGGTGGGCCAGAATCGACTTTCTACACTACTTATTACTAATATAAAACTTTACAATATATACGCATGTAACTTCTAAACTTTTAATGGAATTTCAATGTGGTTTTGCACCATCGTTGACTTTGACGCATTATTTCACTCGATATTATTATACCTATAATTTCCTAAATAGAGAAAAAAGTCTAGACTATATATCTCAGCGTAAAATTGTAAATACGGTTAGATAATTACGATTAAGATTACAATTTAACGCACTATTATTCGGTAGATTGTAATCTGTTAGGTTTATTAACCCGATAAAACCTAAGTGCACTTAGGCACAATCTTTCGACAGTTTACAATCTCGCGAGATAGATTATAATCTAACGGTTTTTACTATTTTACGGTGACATACGGTGCTTTGTGAAACGTAGAAAACTGCACATGAGGTACTAAATACGATTTAGATTTTAGAACGTAACTCGAACCTGCGACTGCAAGTTTCGTGAGCTCTTTCAGTATTCAAAGACTTGTTCAGCCCAATCGATTACTATAAGTACTTATATTGCTTTTATTAAGTATAAGTATATTTTATTGAGCACAACTATAGGTCCGACGTAGATGTGGAAAATAAAAAAGAAATCGGTCTAGAAATATAGTTTGTCGGTTTAATTGTGGCCGGTTTCTATATTTTTGCTATAATTTAATTTACGTTAAACTTCTAGCTACTACAATCTTATTAGCTACAGTACAAGTCATGTTAGTGTGAAATTTTGTCAAAAGCGTGCCAGCGCTGGATAGGCAGGCTGATTATTTGTGCAAAAAATTGAACAAGCCTTTTTGTCGTTAAGAAATACTATCTTAAACGTAAAGGAAGCCTTTATAAACATTTTAGATATATCAATTTCGCATTCCAACATAAATATTATAAGCTCACAGATACTCGTAGCGTGGAACCATAAAAAGTAAAAAACTCCACGATTCATCGAATATCACGTATGCACGCGTGATGCCCAGAATTCCAGTACAAACATTGCGCCGCAAAAGTTCGCCCAGTCACGAATGGCTCGGCCAGACGAATCGATTATTCGTTTTATCGCACATCGTGGGACGCAGGTGTGTACGCCGCCAGTTTTATTGCGCTTCGTTTCTACTCTCGCAATTAAATCACTTACGAGTCAGTGATTATTTATTCTTCTTTAAACGCGCCTATAAGGTAATGTCAATTTTATACATTACTAGCTGTACCCGGCAATTTACCGCCACGGCAATTTTTTGGGTCAGGAAACTTCGCGGGCGTCCCCAGAACACCCTACGAAAGTTTCATCAAGATCTGATCAATGGTTTCGGACAAACGTATAGAGGACAAACATACAAACATTGGTTTTTATTTATGCAAACAATTATCACCTCAAGTTGAAATGTGTAACTTTTCAGTGCAAATCTTTCATTTAGTATAGAATATCATCGATTTACCATGTCGATGTGATTGGTATAATTATAATATAGCTGGGATTTTTTTACATACATACAGTACATAAGTCGATTTTGGCAGATATACACAGACATCTTTAACTTAAAAGTACTCTAACTATAAGAACTCAGAGATTTTATACCTAAATCGCACTTAAATGCACCATAACACATCACAAACCATGCATAACCACCAAACCACCATAACCGAGAACTATCATAAAATAAAACACCGCTATTTGAACGGTGAGTTGGAAAGTTCACAGCTTCTGATTATTATCAGATGCTAATTAAAAACGTGGCGGAAACTAAATGATAAATTGCAACATCAGACAGAAAGTTTCTTCTCTGCAAGTTCGTTGCAATCGCAAATGAGCTTATTCCCTACGGCAGCACCGAGCTCATTAGTACGAGAATTTCCGCTGAGGCGACGATCAATGTACGCGAAACTTCTTTTAAAACCAGCAAACCAAAAGAACAACCGGCAACTCATACAGAGAAGTTCGCGAAAAAATAAAGGTCAATTACAAATCGAACTCGAGCATCCAGGGAGCCACTTCAAGCAAGCTTTTTAAATGGAATTGGAAAATCAAGTCTGTTAGACAAAATTAAACTGTGCTTTCTTTTGATTTTGCTTTTGTATTTTATTCAACGCTTTTCTCTGGGAGTCAGGTAAGCTGAATGTGTAAATATCATGTATGTATGTACGGTGTCGCTTATTTACATAATTATATAAATGAAATTATTTGACTGCACTCTTAATTCGCATAATAAATGCAAGTCATTTTCATAATTATTAGAACAGGTTAAAATGGCATGGAAATTGGTTTGATTGCGTGTTGCCATGTACAATAATAAGATATTTAAAAAAATCTCAGGAAACGCATGAAGCTTTTTTGCATCGCTGCCAACGTTAAAGTAATAACTTACAATCCAGTAGCGATACGAGAACTGAAACATTGCGGCCACTATTCAATCCGTGAATATACCTAGCAGACGATGACAGGTACCTAATGCTTTTACTTTTATTAATCGACTTCCAAAAAAGGAGGAGTTTCTCAATTCGGCGCGTATTTTTTTTTAAATGTATATCGGTGCATATCTCCGTGGTTTCTGAACCGATTTGAAAATTTTTCTTTTCAGTGGTTAGAGGAAGCTCACGAGGTGGTTCCATAAAAAAATCTGACTCCAAGTCCTCAATCCTGATACTGTAGGCGTACCGTACCTACTACATAAAATCCTCAAAACTAAGAAGTTTTGATGGTGAATTCATATAGTACTTAGGTATCAAGTCACGTATATACGATCCAACTCCTCAACCCTGATGCTGCAGGGTACAGAACTCCTTAAAAATAGCGATTTAGGATTTTTTGTGGTGAAGGCATATTATAGGTGTCACAAGCAACGACTTCATACTTAAACTCAAGCTGTGGGGATTTAGAGTACACTAAAACGTTAAAAATAAAAATTCTTTCCAAAAAACCGACTTCCAAAGCCACTGTATAAAGTAAAAAATAATTTTTATTTCTACACACTATGTTGAAGTCGGGCGAGTATACAAAGATATGCAAAGTTGACGTGTCAGGCATGCCCGACTTCAACATAGTGTCTAGAAATCTAAATTATATTTTACTTTACATAGTGGCTTTGGAAGTCTGTTTTTTTGGTAAGAATTTTTATTCATTTACGTAGGGATTAATTTGCAAGAGATAAGTCCGTCATAGATACTCGTAGTAATCAATTAGCTCTTACGTTATACCTAGTTTTTTCAGTTGCCTCTGCTATTATTAAAATTGTATTTGTACAAATATATTACCTACTTATTATTTACACGAAATAAAACTAAAACCGCTCCACTTTTGGTCTAACCCTGCGGTTTTGTTCCATATTCGTTCAGGTCATAAAGGACACAGGCCTGGACAGGCAAAGAATAAACACAAAAAGGCATGCCAGCATTTTGTGCATTTTCAGAACGTTACAGGTGAACGTGAACGTGAATACAATTTGTAAGATAAACAAAAATACAAAGAACCGTATTATGAAGAACGCACGAATATTGTTAATTTTTGGGCTTTATAACTAAAATAAATAGGTTGATGCTATTACGCATTACATTATAGCACCGTGCGAAAATTTCCAAACTAATTCCTTACTTCATCAGTAAAACAAACATGTCGGCCAACTTGTTAGCAACTATTATCTTCCGTATTATGAACTGAGACAAGGGGAAAATATTATAGATGTCCTGTCTGAAAATAGCCCATTAAGGATTAATCAAAAAGAAGAAAGAAATGCTGGATCCTAACTGAATACACGCAGTGACGTCACGGGAATAAGCTTCTTTACACATCAAAAGAGAAAGTGAATATTGTTTTCTCTTAGCAAATTGGTGAACTAAATTGTGCCGTGGTCACACGCGCACGTAAAAGTCATATCCAGTAAAATATTTTCTGAAAATTCTTTTGAGCGAAGCCGGGAAGTGAGAGTTTATAAAAGTCTTAAAAGTATAGCTATATGTTCGTCCTATGTCTTCGTCTCGTTCTTTTTACGATGTTATTCGTAACAAAATTACCGTAATGAAACTGTGATGAGGACACGTGCAAAATGTGTAAGGAGCTTATAAGATTTTCCAAGTTATATTTGACCTAGTTTCATAAAGACGCCGCGTAATAGCTTGTTGCAGCTTCAAAGAACTTCAAAGTTACGCAGAACTTCATCAAAACAGTAACTGTTATATTGTATTATATAAGCTGGATTGAGGTTTTTTGGTTCCCGCAGGAACTCCTTAATTTTCCGGGATAAAAAGTAGCCTATGTGCTAATCCAGACTATAATCTATCCCTGTTCCAAATTTCATCGAGATCCGTTCAGCCGTTCTGGCGTGATTGAGTAACAAACATCCATCCATCCAAACTTACGCATTTATAATATTAAGTATAGATAATATTATTATGTATCAGATACGTCGTCGTAGGCTTTTACAGGAGAGTTTCAGCCCAATGGAGAGATGCCCATTTCCCCGACCATATCCCCGATATTAGGTACGTAGAGTCGAGTCTATCTAGTTAAGCATAAGCTGCAATAAAAGAAGCGCTTAAATCTAAGTTAAAATTTTAATAAAGTATCTCAATTTTTTTTGTAATTCTTATTTTATATACTTTTTCGTAACTACAAGTTTTCACCGACAAAAGCCGTTTTTCAGCTTCGAAGTTTTCAACTAACTTAGAACTTTCTCAGCAAAACTAACATGCCTGCCGACTAGTTAGTAACTTAATATCTGTAGGCAAGGAGTTGTCATATTTCTAGAACAGCAAAGCCCCCGTTGAGTCAGCAATCTTCAAAGGTCTCATCAATCAATCAGCAATCAGGTTCAAAGGTCAAAGGCCTGGTCTGGCCTGGTGGGAGGCTTCGGCCGTGGCTAGTTACCACCCTACCGGCAAAGACGTGCCGCCAAGCGATTTAGCGTTCCGGTACGATGCCGTGTAGAAACTGAAGGGGTATGGGTTTAATATAACTGCCATGCCCCTTACAGGTTAGCCCGCTACCATCTTAGACTGCATCATCACATACCATCAGGTGAGATCGTAGTCAAGGGCTAGCTTGTAGTAGATAAAAAAAAGGTGCCTTTTGACATTTAGTAAATTAGTACAGGATATGGGGCCAAACCACTAATATTGAAAGCAATACTTAAACTATATTACTCAAAATGACAGTTTGATGTCACGAACCTTGACGTTCCCGAAATAAGGATTACTCTAAAATAACGTGATACAATGTGGCTATAGGTGTTGGCAGTACTGCCCTGCCATTATTTTATCTGACAATGACATTACGCTTGTTCACAACGTTTGTAGTAATGTAACAATTGTAAATTACAATTTCAATTATTTATTTAAAATATGTAGGACATACGGGTGTCTCTTATGTTACGTCATGTTTTGACTCTACCATCGGAAAGTAGATTCTGCTGAGAAGAGCCGGCAAGAAACTCTGGTTTTCAAGAAAGTTGCTCTTCTTTTTCTTTTTTAAGATACAAAGATACAATATGTTTACTAAAAATATGAATTACAAGCATTCATCTGGTATTTTTAAAACCTGAATGACGTGAGCTGCTCCATAGTTGAACTCATTGTCTGTTAGTATTAAAAAGCAAGCGACTCATATTTTAGCTATTGGTATTTGTTACTCGTTTAATGGATCGCGTTGGAAACTTCGATCTTTCACTTTATATAAAACAGCTTTCAAAAGCATGACAATGAAGACCTATAGAGATAAAGTTTTGTTAAATCCCTGATCAATTTATTGGTAAACAACAAGATGACGAATATAATTTTGTATTTCTTACAATTGTTCACCTACTACCGATATTTTTAAATTTGTATGTTGATACAAGACATAACAGGTATTTAAATTTATACCAACCCCATGTCGAAATCGCAAATCGCATCGAATTTGAAGTAAATAAACTGTTAGTTACATAAATACACGAAAAAAAACGCGGATTGCTACTTTATTTGGTAAACTATTACTACAAAACATACATACATACCTCCATCAAGAGTTGCAGTAATGTCTGCTCTAGGTTCAGGACCATCGCTACTCCTACCCGGAGATGTAGCATCTGGTAGGGGAACCTCCTCTTCCGAACTGTCAGCAGGATCAAGAACATTCCTGTCACTAGTATTGCTGTTCCCTCCTGTGCCAATTTCGGCGTACGTTCCACTGTCGCTGCCATTTTGTACGGACCATTTTATAGGTGAATCGATTTTGCCGTTTGCTTGATTCTCCTTGTTATCGTCGTCTGGTGAAGATACTGTGAAACACGTGATTATATCAATTACAACTCCTAACTAATGTACTAAACAGATATCATTACCTCTAAGTCTTAGTGAGTCAATACTCAAACCGGTTTAAGGTGCAAATAATCGACCTATTGATATATTTGAAGTCTGAACGCGATTTGAGCTTATGTTATGCGCTGCGGCAATGACTGTGCACGACTTCATATAAAAAGTATGACTCCTATCCTCTTCTGTCACATCACTACACGCTGAATCAATGCAATTTTTGCACCTGGACTGTTTCAATTTCGTATGTCTAGGGACGCTGGTATAATTTTGGGTAAGTTGTAGTAAATTAATTTAAATTTTCGTAATTTAAATTATGTATACTCCAAATTCATTTAGGTATATGTAGTTACTTTGGTAGTAATTTCACTTAAGTAATATAAATAATTAACATGTAATTAAAAGTGTGCCTAAGTAAGTAACTTAAGCTTTACCTACTTTAGTTAATGAAATGTTTTTTACACTACGTCTTCCGACAAATTAAATATTAGCTACACAGACAAAGAACTGGCTCGAGCCAATATTATTCTTAAATTTCGGTAATAAAATAAAAGCGTTTGCCGTGGCTATTTGAGAAATTATTTATAACTCGTGCATACCTAAAAGGTAAGTACCACTCCCATATCTCACATGCATTGCATCTTTTATAGTTGTCAAAAGCTGACTTAGCTCTTGATTACGATCTAGCCAGAACCTGATAGTTATTGATGATGCAGACTACAGCTGACAGCCGAAGTAAACAGTAGATACTTAGGCCAGATCCCAAAACAATTTCTACACGGCTTTGTATCGAAACGCTTGTGGCAGAGTTTTATTTGTAGAGTGGTTCATCAGCCTAACCAATCAAGGGCAGAGCGTTATAACGCTCTGCCCTTGATTGGTTAGGCTTAGGTAGAGGCTTAAACTACAGCAGAATGCTACTGGTACTTTGGCTACAGATGGGGACCTACCTACGGATAAATAGTTTAGTAACATCGTTTTCGCGGCAAGGTGGTAGCCAGCTGCAGCTTAAACGAGCTTATACGAGTAAGTTTCCAAACATCACTGGGAGTCTGACCATTTGCGTCAGGAAAGTTTACAAGGAGGAAATAACTGCTGTTGGGCCCAGGGTGCTGATGAGGAGGCGAGTCAGAAAAGATGGCAAAGTGGAAATATAAAAGATTAATACAAACCGATAAAAGGATTATCTTTGGTTTTAATGGAGAGCCTCGTCGATCTGTTCAGCGTGCCCTCCTTATCCCCGTTGAGCGAACCGTTGCGGGGTTTGTCCAGGGTGCTGATGAGGAGGCGGCGCTCCGGGGGGATGGGCCGCGGGTCGTCGCTCCTGTCGAGCGCGGAGCATGCCGGCGTGATGAGCGGGTCTGCGGGTTCGGGCTCCGCTTCAGGCTCCACTCTTGTGCCAACTGACACTTGCTCGTCGACCATCTTGCGAAGTTTCGCCTGGAGACAGAATATAAATTAACTTCTGCTTTTAAGTGCTTTGTTTGTTAACGTGGAGTGCGCTAAAAGTAAAACTAGACTTTTGGAAAAGTTAGAGATAGATCCCACTGAAAAATTGTGTCAGATAATATAATGGCTGTAGTGTAGGACAGTAAGGACAAAAATTATTACTAGTTTGGTCAATATATCCACCATTTGAATGCGTCCCGAGTTCTGCGGAATTAGTAATGTAATATGATAGGTATGTAGTTATTCTCAAAAATAAAGTTTTTCTACCCAAAAATTATAATTCATTCACCTGTATACCTATATTTTTCGTATAAGAATGCTTATAATGTTAAGATTTTTTCAGAAGCGACTCTGTATTTTCTCAAAATTGCACGGATCAGCGGTGTATGTAAGATGCCTTGAGGGGCTTATTATAGATCTTGATAAAGCAAAGGACCCATGTTCGCAAAATCCTCAATTATTGTAAATCCCAAGCAGGGTTCGCTTGCTAGATTTTAACAGGAAAAAAAATATTCAGTAGGGATATATTAAAATCCGTACTATTTTACTATTATAAATGCGAAAGTGTCTGTCTGTCTGCTACGCTTGCACAGCCCATCTGTTCAATCAATTTGCACGAAATTTTTTACAGAGATAGGTTGCATTCCAGGGAAAATCAATAAGTTCCCGCGGGAATCAAAAACATCCTAAATCCACGCCGACGAAGTCGCGGGCATCTTCAAGTTTCCAATAAAATAAATCATTTTTGGATCGTTGTGTGTTGTTAGCCCGTCAACCCGCATTGGAGTAGAGTGGTGGGTCTAAGCTTTAATTCCTTCTCTCCTATGAGTGTGGAGGCCTGTGCCCAGCTGTGGGACGTTAATGGGCTGTAGTGGTGGATAGCAAATAGCGCAATGCTTCAAAATTATATTATATCTTTTGTCCTTTGAACAGTAAATTGTACATTGCGACTGTATTCCACTATTTGCGATGCGACTGTAGACCCAGTTAGACTCAATGTGGTGGTGTGCGTTTTCGCTCACACGCGTTAAAAAGCACGGACAATCACGCACGATTGCGCATTTTGTAATCGTTTGACCGGTCATTGGCATTTTATTCGTCAGCATGACATTAAATACACTGGCGGTACCTGGATACTCGCGAAAATGTTCAAAAGATTAAAAATATAATTTACAGATAAAGTATTTTGCTCGAGTCGCGTTAAAATCCATCTTCTTACTAATTGACGAGCGAAGCGAAGTCTACTTGAGTGAATTTGCACTTGTCCGTCCGTGAAAACCTCAAAACAAGCAGACGAAGTCGCGGGCATTCGCTAGTATATATTGACAAAAATTTTAAGATAACATCATACCAGGTAAATTGAATATAAAAGCTCCGAAATGAAATTCAAAGCAACAAAAGTGTTATTCACATTTGTTTTGGATTAGAATTGTATTCCGCGAGGAAAAAAACATTGCCCTCCATTGTGCCCCGAAAAAATTCCCACAGCCAAATTTCGCCGCTTTACAACGGATGAATCCTATGAAATAAAAGGTTCCCAGCTATAATATCCATTGAATATAAGAAATGGACGTTATTTCATTTTATATCCAGGTCGCGACCGGGCGTGTGTCTAATATGGATGCCGAACAAAAACAATTTAGGTTTACCTCATTTAGCCGGCGAATTATGAAGGCTCTATAAATGTCCTCAATTCTTAGGCCGTTGACTTTATTTACAGGGTTATTCATATGATATTTATGAGCGCGTAGGAAGAGAAGATTGCGTAGTCTTTTTCTAACTGCCTGTTTCATTTTCTTAGATAGTTATTATTTAAGTAGTTACCTAAGAGGATGAAGTCACTGTCATAGACCTTACGAACATGATCTGGCGTAAAATTAAGTTAACTTTTTCAATAAAAAAAATTACTAACATCCGACCTCAATAAATTGAAAATATTCTAAATATTTTCGAGAATGCTACAATTTCTTTATTCAACGAAAAAGTAACTGCAGCGAGGCAGATACCAAAATAATATATCTTGTTAGCTACTTACATTAAAGAAAGTCTTCGTAATTTATTGAAACATGAAAATGTAATAAATAGCTCAAATGCAAACTTCTATTAGCATTAAACAAATTTAAAAAAAACATTTTTCCCTAATATTATATGTTATCAAGAAACTCGTTCGAGGTGTCTTCTACGCTGCGCCGTAACTACTCGTAGCATTGTGAAAGCAAAAGAGTGTGTTATAGAACCCAGTTTAATAGGATTAACCTTTAAGGGTGAAAACACACTTTGGACAAGACAGGACAAAACGTCCACACAAAATGTTAGCATCGTTGAAGAAACTTGTTGTGTCCTGTCGCGGTAGGCTGTGCAGCTCCATATAAAATTGCACTCGCGAACATTTTGTCCCGTAGGCAGTTTTTGTGTGCGATGTGTGTTTTTGGCCTAATTTACCTTATTTAATTGGTAGGAACTTGAAGGCATTGCTTACAGTCCACCTAAAAAGGTATTATTACTATCCCATAATGACCTTTAACCTTAACGTAATAGTCACTTCAATCGGCAAGTTTGATAGCTACGGAAAGGCGGATTACCTGAATAAAACCAACTTTGTAATCAATGTTAGCACTTCGATGAAACTTCGACACTGAAGCATAAAATTATGGGGTATCACGTACATAAAGCTAGTGGCCACGATTAAACGTGGCGTAGTTTAAAAGCCGATATTGGTGCGATTAGAATTTCGACGACAACAGGAATTTAACCCTGAAATTTTTAATATATACTTGAGTTGGTGTGTATACAATATATACCTAAAACTAAAGCCTGTACAGATATATTTTGCACAAGAAGTGTACGGACCGAGATGACTTCGGAACATGTTCGGAACATAAACTCAAAACAGACAAAAACTGACTTACGAGACTATCTTGTACCAAACCGCAGAATTTTTAACGTAAGTCAATAATTTACATGTTGCTCTGTGTATTGTCTGTCAAAAAATAACTGGTCCGGTGGCCAAATTAGAACAAATTTGCCTGTTTAGTTTTTGTCATTTTTTTATTTTCATATAAACTAGCGACTGTCACCGGGTAAGATAACCGAGCTTGACGGACTGTACAATCCATAAAGCTAATGAAACGTTCAGTGTCGGTCTAATCATAATATTTACCTGGGCGTCGCCTAGTATCCGGCGCACCAGCGCCATCAGGCCGCCGTGGCAGGCGCTATCATGCTATCCTCCCGAGCCTCCCCTCATGGTGGCGAGCCCGGACGTCAAACTATCCCCTATATCGTTGAACTATTCCACTTAGTTACAGTCTCCCCTTTTGTGTCCTTATGAGCTCGAATAGAGGCAATCTGCAACAAAGAAAACTCGTTTGAATTACTGTCAAAAGACACCTAGTTATGATATTGATACAATATTATCGTTATGGCTTGGTCTATTTTGCTATGTAAGTTATTGTATTGTTTTACTTTAGCGCGTGGATTATACAATAATAGCCAAAGTACAAACATTACATATTTATTACCTATTAAGTATTTAACTATTATTTTAAACGTGCAATAAATAGAGTAGGTACTTTTAAACAAATATATTCATGTAGGTAACGATGAAATTCTTGAAAATTTCATCGTTACTAGAGAAATTAATTTAAAACCACTAGAACAGAAGAAAGAAGTTTAATTAAAAACCGCTCGTTACGCCACTTTATTGGGTCAAGTACACCAGCCAAGAGGTCATCAATGCGCGATAAAATAGTTAAAGTTTTATTTTTCCAATTTAAAACAAATTTTAATTAAGTATCTTTTACTGTGAGTGCCAATTGTAATGAAGGAGATAATGACTTGAGTTTCTTAATTATTTTATAAGATTTTTCTAAACCAAGGGCTTTTATACAGTACTATATGTTAAAAATTTAGACATGCACGACAACACGCATTATTCCAAATTATTTTTAAAAAAAAACTAGGTGGTAAAAGGTTCTATTTTAACTTTACTGTGGGTCTATTATTGATAAGAAAAATTAAAAATGATGGCTAAAGAAATGCTTTAATGTAGAGACTATTAAAGCAGCAAGTATAGAGACAGTATACGTTTATAGTGCATATTAACTTGTATTTGGCATCGTATCAGAACCGCTAAACACCGCTAATTTAACCTCGAAATTGAATTCGGGTTACATTGCTTGCCTAAAGAATAATCGTATTGCTTGCTTCAGGTAAAAGATTAGCGATATATTTTATGATCTACATAAAATATAGGTAATTTCCTTTTGATTTCATATTATCTGGTGTTTCAATAAAACAGACGCCTTTCCAGTCGATAAAATCTTGTTTTTATGGCGGTCCTACATACATTTATTTAAATTTCTGGGGAACAAAGCCGCTTTGGCGCTCAGTAGCAATAAAATGACTACAAAACACCATACAACGACCCGTAGTAAACATTCGAAAAACGATAAGCCCAGGGCAATATAAAATTACCGCCTAATTCCTCAGCGAAAGAGAAACAGAAGAATATTCCACAAAGGTGTAGGTATCATTCCATATTATGTATTTATTGGCATAAATTTCAGGTGATATCATAATACAGATGGTTAAAAGACAAATAGGGACATACAAAGATAGAAGCTACACTTACAAGAACGCTGCTCTCTTATAGTAACAAAAGAAGGTAGCATAGAGTGGGTTGATGTTGAATCATTAACATGTCGCATCGCATACAAATACCTATCAAATATCAAATAAATATTATAAATCCGAAAGTTTGGATGTATGGATGTCTGGATGTCTGGATGTATGGATGTATGGATGGATGTTTGTTACTCAATCACGCCCCAACGGCTGAACGGATCTGGATGAAATTTGGCACAGGGATAGATTATAGTCTGGAATAACACATAGGCTACTTTTTATCCCGGAAAATTAAAGAGTTCCCGCGGGATCCGAAAAACCTCAATCCACGCGCACGAAGTCGCCGGCATTAGCCAGTTTGTATATAAGTAAAACAAATGGTTGGACAAATATAATATCGAATTATTTCTTACATCATGAATTTTGTGGCAGGATTTGAAATATTGTTTACTTTTCACCGTATTTAAGTGATTTACCGCTGCGTACTAAAGGGGGCTTATTTTCTTTTTAAAAGTGTAATGAAAGCACTCGGAAAACCCTTTCAGGTTCAGGGTTTCGGCCGTAGGCTGTCATTGTACACAAAAGGTCTTTACGTTTACGTGACGCGGACGTCCTCCCACGGGCTGAGGTTCTCGCTCTGAAAATCAAAAATTCACCGACCGAAGCATAATGTCGTACGGCGTACCTAAATTCGTTTTACTACATAGTACTGAATCAATCTTATAGATTAAAAAGGCTTTGTAAGGTTTGTTAGTTTTATCTAAGAATTTAGCTAAGTACAAATTTTCTTAAATTCTATTCCAAAGTACCTACTTATGTGACTGCATATTATCATTATATCATTAGCTATACGAATGTTAAAATCTAAAAATATGGTGTTGCGAACTTGTTTGTCAAGGATTGATTGATTAAAATTCAATACGCAAACAATCGTACAACATTCCGTAAAGTAGGTCAGCTTTTTCCATTATATTGTGATTCTCCAGGAATATGTTTTGTTAGAAGGTGTATTGTTTAAATCAATATATTTATTATTTTTGTATAATATTAGAATCCAGTATTATTTTCCGAACACGTTTGTCATTGGTTGATTGATAAAAAAATTATAAGCAAGAAACCGTGCAAAACATACTGGAAACTAGTAGGTCCTTGAGGTAGAATAAAAAAGAAGGTAACCTATAAATAAATCAATACAGCTTTGCCTCGATATACGAGTCTGTGGAAACGTTCTGCTGTTCTGCCTCATTTGCGTGTAACTGAAGACTAACTCAAATTAATTATAACTTATGCTGTGTCAAATTTGTAATACGTATATTTACTAGAGCTCCAGCTCCGGGTAACATTGTTAGACGGCGATTACGAGTATACTCGGGTAATTTCAATCTTTGTAAGTCATTACTCATTAACCCTACCATTGTCTCTGTTCAATTTCCATTGAGTTTGTTGTGAGTTTCTTCCCAGCCCTTTAACTATAACTCAGTAACTTTAAAGATTTCAAATGATAATAATGCTAGGCCAATAAGTTAATAATTATAAATATTTCAAATCAATAAAGGCACCTATTTGAATAAGCAAAATTCTTATTTCTGAACTTTCAAATACCTTATTTCAGGGGTGCAGAGTTTAAAGGCGAAAACACACTATACGGACAAAAAATTGTCATAAAAAAAGTGTAAATGTATTTAATTGCTTTTTTTCGCACGGATTTTTGTCCTGTCCTTTAAGTAATGTGCAAAATATAAGCTACACCACGCAATTATATTATATCTTTCATTATCTCCTTGTAGATTTTGTTTATTAGGCGAAAGAGTTCCTCAATGCTTAGGTTTATAATTATACAAATTTTCGAATAAATCGACAGCGAGAAAGTATGCGTGTGTTTTTTTTTTTATGTAACGCTTCTATTGTACCAAATTATATTTTTCCCAAACGAATATCCATTTTACTTAGGTACTCCTCCTTGTACTAACACCAGTCACGGAAATAGTGGTAGGGATTTCTTTTTGCTGTACTACAATACAGTTAACTATTCAGCCCACAGAATGACTGACGGGGCAATTACATTTTTTACCTGACGAGCAATTCGCTGACGCTGGACAATTTTCCATCCACTTGTGGTTGGAATTGTGAGTTGTGCCTTCCATGCATAAAATACCTACCACGATTTTCCTTCTAAACTGGTAACCATTTCTAAATCTTCTACTGAATAAATTATTTACCTAGAGATAAGAAGTTTTTGAAACGAATAAAGAGAGTAAAATAAATTTAGTTTTTTTTAAATGCTGCAGGAACTTGTCGATTTTCCGGAATGATGAATAGCTTATCTCATACTATACTTATGAGATAGGATACAACCTATCTCAGTACCACATTAATTTTTTTAAACGGGATACAGCATGAAAGATACACTTTAGTATTCATAACTTTAGTATTTACTAGCAGATGCCCGCGACTTCGTCCGCGTGAAATAAGTTTTTTAAATTCCCACGGGAACTCGGGTTAATATATAGCCTAAGACACCACAAATAATGTGGCTTTCTATTGGTACCAGAATTTTCAATATAAGTTCAATAGATCCAGAGATTACCCCCCTACCAACGTCACAAACTCACAAAATTTTACCTCTTTATAATATTAAGTATACATCTGGATTTCGCATTTATAATTACTCCAGTAAACTTGTTTTATATCTACCAACATTTCATGGATAAGCAATAATTTAGTGACATAAATCTCTCAAAGTACCTACTAATATACACGAGCGATATTAATTTGTCTGTAATAAAGCCGTACCAAAAACCAATTACCTAAGTGTTCGCAAACATTCATCTTAAGAGTTAAACATAAATCAAATGCGTAGCCACGATTCCGAAAGCCTGAGGCTTTTTCTACCGGCAATTTAATAAAAAGTACCTACATAGTCGAGGTCCTGCGCGCGCTTTCGGAATTTTAATAATATTCTAGCGAGCCTTCGCAAATTATCACCTTAAGGAGACCGCTTATAGGGTCGTAAGATCCGCAAGGGCCACATGGGGCGCAACAGCCATTAGAGGCTGCAATGCGAGTGACGTCAGAAATATTCGGAGCGCCGAATTATCAGCATTTCTTCGAAGCAATCGATTCGAAGTTGAAATGGTAATGAGCGGAGTGCGTAGTTAGAAGAAGTGCTTGAATGACAGTTTCATACCGGAAAACGGAGTGTTGGAAAACCCCCCAATAGGTGGACGTGCGAATACTAGCTAGTAACGGGAAGCCGCTGGAACCAAGCGGCGTGGATATCTATACAGACTTTCGTTCAACAGTGGACGTCGATCGGTTGAAACGTCGACGCGACGGTGCCAAAACTAATCTAGGAAACGTTAGTTTCTCTAATTTTAATCTTTGAAACTAAGCAGTGTTGTAGTTTTATAAAATACCTTTTAAAACTCATGATACTTTATCATACAGTAAAGTTTCGTACTTACTTTACTTTTGAGTCCACAAGCTTCCTTTCCTAGACTAAACGATGCGGCTGCATTGGGCACATGCATGTTTAAGTCTTGCGGCTCTTACGCCTCTTACTCGGTACGTCTCATGGTATGCGATCGTCTTTAGAATGTTTCCCTTGTCTTTATTCGTCAGGATAACAGCCCCAAATTAAATAAGGTGAGCTCACTCAGGTGATTTACATAACAGCCCGCTTACATTACGCGGAGCACGTTCGAGTGATCTATGCCGTAAAACGAAATTGGGCGTTGTTATGCCGGAAACTCAACATCAAATCGACACTGCATTTAATCTATAAATAGGTATTTCTGACCAAAAATATACTTATAGTTTATATAAAACATGTTATTATTATGTACTAATACAGTTACTGGCACTTGTATGAATGGTTTCTAACAGTAGTAAGTATATAGTCTATCACTGTCGTTCATCATTCAACTAAATTATACAATAACTAGCTGATGCCAGCGACTTCCTCTGCGTGGTTTCAGTTTTTTTGATTCTCGCGGCAATTCCTTAATTTTCCGGGACGGGTCCTCAACTATATCTACCCATGCCAAAAATCACGTCGATCCGTTGCTCCGTTGCGGCGTGATTGAAGGACAAACCAATAAACCAACAAACAAACACACTTTCACATTTATAATCAAATCAAATCAAATCAAATGTTTTTTATTCAAATAAACTTTTACAAGTAGGTACCTACTTTTGAATCGTCAAGTGAATCTACCACTAATATTAGTTTAGTATTGAGAGAATGTAAGTACATATGTCACATTATATTGACGACAAATAGGTACGGACCACGGTCCGTATTTGTCGTCTATATTAATAAATTATACTTTAACAATTATTATTACAGACTCTAAAAGACTTTTTGTTTTATTTTTATGATTAAAAGTACCGAGGTTGATACCATATCAATTCTTGACTCCGTGTTCTCCAAGAGTCAGTACATCACAGGAGATTTGTGTACGTTGTTGTGCTGTGATGACTCTGCACTCCACACAAAAAGAGCAAACCACCCTTAACTTTCCTGACACATATTTTAAAGAGCTCCTTTCATGCAAATCCGACACGTATACAGCGTTCATCAAAGCGATTGCGGTATCATTAAAAATCAGGTCACATTTTCCTAAATTTGCATAAAAAAGTTCCTCCGCGGGTAGATAGACGTACGAGTTGCTCCGGTTACGTTGAACTCAATTTTGACTTGATAGGTGACTTCTTATCTTACTGAAAAATTTTGTTCAGAATCCACAATGCTCGTGAAAGATTCGTCAGTTTTTAATTTCCGAAATTTTATATTTCAGACGAGCGGGTGTTTGAAGACTGAAGACTAGAAGGACAGCCAATTTGCCCGAATCAGCTTAGGGACCTGGCAAGACAAAACGTCCACGCGAAACATTACCGCTTCGAAGGAGAAACATGTTTTGTTCCGTCGCGCTAGTCTGTGCAGCTCCATACGAAAATGAATTACGTGGACTTTTCGTCCACCAGATAAAATTTTGTCCGTCCTAGGTATCGTTTCGCTCTTACTTTATGGAAAAACTGGCTGATACCCGCGACTTCGTTTCGCATTTAAAATATTAGTGTAGAAAAATAATAAGTATAGATAGATACATAAAGTTTCTGAAGCTAGTACTAAGTTAAATTTTGTATTTAGGTATAGGGATAGTTTATGAACCTACTTACGTAATTAATAACTTATAATATGCATGCACTGGTAGTAAGCATATTTTAATTAAGCTATAAAGTATTCAAGGCGCCAACAGCGAGCCCGCAACTTTGTAAGTTAGAACATGTGTGTTGGAGAAACTTTTCAACCAGCCAACTTTGCCCGCCTTTAAGACTAATTTTCAATCATAGCCGTTTTCACAACTTTTACTTACCGAAGTGAACAAAAAAACAGGAGCCACGTCCAACCATAGCAATGAAAACCTAAGCTTTTTTTTTATCCACTACAAGCTAGCCCTTGACTGCGATCACACCTGATGGTAAGTGATGATGCAGTCTAAGATGGTAGCGGGCTAATCTGTTAGGGGCATGGCAGTTATATTAAACCCACACCCCTTCGGTTTCTACACGGCATCGAACCGAAACGCCAAATCGCTTGGCGGCACGTCTTTGCCGGTAGGGTGGTAACTAGCCACGGCCGAAGCCTCCCACCAGGCCAGACCAGGGAAAATTCAGAAATTGTAAATTCCTAAATTGACCCTGCCGGGGATCGAACCCGGGACCTCCGCACGTTAAGGCAACAGCGCTACACACTGCGCCACGGAGGTCGTCAAAAAATCAAGCTGCTGAAATTCAAACTCTTCAGCTGCTGAAAATGTTGAAAAGAAGTCATCGCTCCGAAGATTAATAGCCATGGTATGCCCAGGCTTTCTCACATGAATAAAAGTATAAAAACACGTTCACAGTTGAGAAGCAACAAAATCTGCTATTTCTTGTTCTCATCGTCGAAAAATTACAGCTTTAGGTTTAATGTAAAGCATCTCCTAATTCAATCAATCATACATAAAAGTAAATTATACACATATTTGTCATTGTCAAACATTGATGTAGAATTTTTTTAGTACCTATATTTCAATGTTGTCAAAGTATCATCTTGATTAAAATCGATCGATCTACCCAGTACATTTTATGAATATTCAGTCAAGGGAATTAATTGTAATACACCTAAATATATGGATAGGTACAATAAACACACATTGTAACACGTCATGTAAGATCAACTATGAGTACGCTTTATTTTTATTAAAACACGTTTTTTTTGTCTTTGACTACAAAATTTTAGAAATCTAAAAGAATTTCTCCTATACCTATATTGGAAGTGTGAAAAGTAGACCTCATATTTTGCTACAGACATCATATTTTCACCTAGTAGGAAAGAAAACTGAGCATCGCCTCCAATTTCAATTATATTAGCCCACTTCCCAAATTCAGAGTAATCTTTTTTAATGTTTTGACAAGACCAGTGATTATTTCGCCTGAGGCTACCAGGATGATCAAAGCTCTGTGTGTACATAGCGAATAAGGTTACCCTTTTTGTTCTTTTTACTGCCAGCTAAATTGCTTAGGTACCTACTTACTTGGATATGGGTTCTTATTTAGAAATGCGATATTATTTTAACCAACCAATTAAACCGCTGGCAGATTAACTGTATAATTTTATGTCAGTAGTAGATAGGTAATTTTTAAAATTGCAACCAAGGCCTCTCTGGTTTTCGCGAATAGTTCTCTACCGAAGCAACGATACAAGCCACATGTATCACACGACAAGCGATTGGAAAATAATAAGCACATTAAGTTTGACTGCTTTATACCATAACCAAGGTTTATTGTTTCTCAACAATTTTATACTGAACTTGTTCATATCGAGAATACTATTATCTTTACGTACAGTACCTATTATCCACCCATAACCGACGTAGTGTATGTGCGGTAGTACAAACAAGGTTCTAGTATCTCAAATATGCATGCACATGTCTAATATCGATTATCGGATTGGGACATAGAATTGCAGATGGTGTTTATGATAGGGCGCCACCGCCTATAGATGAAGAATTGCATTTAGAAGGCTGCCCTAGATAGATTTAGCTATCAATTCAGAGCTTAAATTACCTGATTTAGTTATGACGAGCAAGCAGTTCTGCGTGCTACATGATACATTGTAATTTAGGAAATAGGTACCTAGTTAAGTACTTGTATGCGATGAGACATAAAATAATATTGTTTTTTTTACAATTATTAACCAATACGCGTTTCAACAATGATCGTAGCTATCATCAGCACTAAGTTTGAATTTTGAAAAAACATTGCAAGCAGTAAAAGATTAATACCTAAATGATTTACGAGTAGCCAATCGTCGTCTTTACTACTGCTAAAATATGATGACCATCGCTCCCAGTGGAGGACTAATCCCGTCGAAGCCCAGAACGACATTACGGCATTCACGTCATATTATGAAGCGGACATACGTGCAATCAGAATCTGGTTATTATAATTGGCTACTTGACAGCTGTAACTATAAAATATAACTGTGAACTTTAGGCTCAGAAGGACTGGAATCCAGAGCCGTTAAACCAGTTAAATAAAATAAAAAAAATATAAAATATAAATTTGGTAGCTTGTGGGTTAACAATAATTATACAATATGTATTTTGCATTAAAATAAATTGTAAATATTTTATTTTTGCAAAACAAATTTGAGATTTTTTATCTGTGGATTACAAGAAGCGAAACGCGGGCGGTCATGATAGAGCCCCGTGTGACGTCACATTTCAAAAAAAACGTCGTGTGTTACATAATGGAATATATGACTCATTATTGCACACCCTTAAAAAAAGCATACGTGGAGTAAAATAATACAAAGATGGTCTTATTATTGCTAAGGAAATTTCTTACAGATATCCTTTGGAGAAAAGAGATTGTCTGCAAGATGTAGTTTAATATTGTGCTTTAAAAAATAAACTTATATTATGTGTATAACGAACGGCTGATACCAAGCTTCTCGTATGTTATTAGTACATTACTGCAGCGGTCAGCAAAACAGGCATTGAAGGACGAGCGTGTAATTGTGTGCCGAGGCGAAGATACATACGTAAGTCCATCAATGCCTAGTTGTGGTCAAGGCTTGTATAGTACTTTTCTCAAATAATGCGCGGAAATTAAAACTAAGTAGTACCTAGACAAAACTTTTTATTTAAAAATACAGTTATTCAATGTACAATTTTTGAAATTTAAAGTGGACTTTCCGGGGATTATGTTTGTTTGGGATAATTCTAACGAGGTCGAAGTTTGTTGTATAGTAGTCTCTTCAGTGTGATTCTTATGTATTTCAAACCTTTGATGCATGTCGATGGTCGAGATTGAATACTTTAGATGATTTTGCTTGTAATTCTACTTTTATTTTCAGTCGATTCTTCTATGTAGCTTTCAGCTACCCGGTCAGCCTTCAATCCGCCATGTCTTTTAAGTGTAATTAAATTCGCACCTGTGTCAGCAAGAAGAGTCGCTGAAGATCGACGAAAGCAATGCCCAGTATAATATTCCGGATTTGGCAAGTTTAAAACTTTAAATAGGTAGCAATTGCCTTTGGTTTTGCCGCAATTTTGTGTCTTCCAATAACTTGCTTTGTGCATTTGTTATTTTTGTAATTTAGAAAAAATCGGTCTGATTTTACATCAGTAGGACGTAGCGCTATGTACTTTTGTACGATTTCAGCTGATTCATCTCTGATAACAAATGTGCGGTCGATCTTGGTTTTAGTATCACGTAGAGTTACAATTATCACACCTTCGTGATTTTCTACGTCTTTTATAGTAATATTTGTTATTTCGTTACGTCGGCATGCACTAAAAATGCCGAAAATAAGAATAACATTATTCATTATTCAGTTTCATTAAAACTGTGCATTTTAGCATTGATGCTCCATAGATGACCCATAGAGTTGTCAGCTTAACTTTCTTGGTGAGTTCGCCGAAATAATTTATTTTGCCGCTAAACCACGACAGATATGGATTTTCATTTGCCGGCCGCTGCTCGCATGTATGCGAGCACAGTACCAGGCCAGTACGAGTATGTAGGCCAGTACAACAATTTTGATTAATCTCGAAGAAGGTTATCAAAATAATGCTCAAATTTTCAAGCATGTTTGAGAAAAATATGTTTTATCTGGTCAGTTACGGGTAACAAATAATACGTGGTTGTCTAGAAGCAAGTTAAATTCTATATGGTACGAGTAATTTGGAAAGTCAATGTGTAGATCTCATCCTTGCTGGTTTTTTACAAAATTTGATCGTATAAATGATACCATTAAGTACAATGTATTGAGATTTGAGATTTAAGTTATGTAAAGTTTTTTTTTTTAAAATAAATATTTTATTTATTTCACATAAGACAACTTTTATAATAATATATACAATTTCTTAAAAAATCGATTTAAAATCTAAATTAAAAACTAAAAACAAAACATGCCGCTGCAATGAGGCAATGTGCCCAGAACGCTGGCTGCGCTACCCCGCTGAATAGAAAATCTTATATGTTGGCCGAGGTAACTGCCAGCCCTCCGGTTACCTGTGGACTCTGTGAGATGAGAAGATAGATTCTTAAAAAAGGGTCTAGCATCTTCGCCCCACGACCCATGGTTTCAACACCAAAAGGCACAAAAATTAAATTATTTTCTATAATTTCAAATTTGCGCCTCTTGGCTCTTTCTGCATTAGTGGCCGCCGCCTCCGCCGTCATGGAAGTCGCCTGCAAGTGGGACAACGCCAGCGTATCCACGCATATGGCATCCCAAACAAGCGACCTTTTTTGTTTCCACGTATAATTTACTTATGTAAAGTTATATTTAAAGGACTAAAATAACATAGTTCAGTCCAGTACCGTCAGCATAAATTGTGTTGCTATACCAGAACTTTGTTTCGCATCTACACACATAGCTCGTTAACTAGGTGGGAACGTGACTTCGTAGCCGTATAACATGATACATCAGTAGTTTCGGTTAGTGCGCACAGAATAAATTATCGTAATGTGACAATCCCAGGACTAATATATACGTGTGTGTATTCTATAATATATTGTGTAGGTATATTTTATGCTCATCATTAAATACACGGTAAAGTGTGTATTTTTGTCTCCCATAATTATTGACTCAAACACTAAATCTACATTGACGATATCCTGCATCGGCCATTTTAAAATTTAAAATACATGAAAATGGAGCGATGTTACACCCTTACCTATTTTGTCCGTGTTGGAAATGAAATTTGAAATTCAACTTTTTTTTTTCTTTTTTAATTTATTTAGTAAAAAAAAGTTATAAAATAAGAAGAAAAACAAATACATAGTGGACAAGGAAGCACTTCTCTTTATAAGAGATCTCTACCAGTGACACTTGGCAGTGAGAAAGGTTGTGGAGGAAAAATAGGTACAACAAGATATGAGATAGAATGAAACAAGAAATTATACCATAAAATTACATATAAACACAAAAATAGACATACTAATGACATAAACATATATTATATATACATAAATAAATACATACCAACATACATATCTATGACATATTATATAATACATAATGATATAACAGATACATAATATTATTTATAATTATGATAGAGAAGATAGATAGTGCTGTAGTGTGTAGTGTGGGCAACTTGAAATGATATAACATGAAGTTAACACTTTAATAGTTCGACAAGAACCAATTTCATCCTTATAAATTTTTAGGGGATTTAAAAATCATAAGCCTTATAGTCTAGTGACATTTCATATTGTCGGCAATGTAGGATTGTTACCCTCTCAGTTCATAAATCACAACGCAATCCACCAGCTATCCGATGCCATCTGGTTAGCATTGTCATTTGTCAAGCTTTGCATTTCCAAGGAGAAAATGAAATGAGGAATAAATAATAACCACGACTAACCATGGTTTAGTGCGTTGGTTTAAACCTTCTGTTAAGTATTTAAATAAATTTGTATACAACTGTAGTTGCTACTATCTCTACAAAAAAAAACAATACTTGCCAAGTGCCAATTACTAATATCATATAAAGTTAAAGTGTGTCTGTTTGTCTGCTACGCTTTCACGTTTCATCTGTTCAACCAATTTAGACGAAATTTGGCAAAGAAATAAACAGCATCCCGGGGAAGGACACAGACTTACATTTCATCCCGAAAAATCAAAGAGTTTCCGTGGAATTCATCAGAAACCCAAATGAACGCGGACGCTTACTAGATGATGAATTATTCATAATATTATCTGGCACTTATAAATATTATAAGATTGAAAATGTTCGTCTGTTAGCTATTCACGGCATATTAATGGAACCGATCTTGATAAAGATTGGGCTCTAGAGATATCAGTAATTTCATGCACATTTTTGGTAAGTTTTACTTATGTTATGATAATATAAAAATTAAATTTTATAATTATATTTTATATATATATAAATATAATTAAAAATAGTTACAACCTGTGGTGGCGATAACATAACGATTCTCGTCACAGAGTAACTGTACACATGTTGACACTATCGGTAATGGATTGTAAAATTTTCGACGGCACAAAGTGCTATGAAAATTGGTTTGTGTAAGGAATTTAGTAAATTAATTTTTGACTTCATCGACGGTCAATATATGTTTACTTAGGTACGGTACGGCTACGGTATTGGGATTAGAAATCAGCTAGATAAAGAATTCAATTAATTAAATGGGTATATTCAGAAAATGTAAAGAAAGCTTAAGCAATATGCATCACAAAAGAAAGCACCAATTTTGTACGGACAAAAGCTGAATCGAACTGAATAAGTGTAGTTAGTCCCTAAAACTTGGAGTTCCTGATACTAACCGTCAGTACGAGCTGTGTCGCTATTCGAAACTTTGTTCCGCTCTAGCGCTTTCACTAACTAGGCGGTCATGTGACATTTCACGTTAAACAAAATTACTAGTAAAAAAAAACTAACACTAAAAATCAGCTATGTCATTATTACATAAGTGTGTCTAGGTATGTTTAAAACTGGCCAAGTCCGAATCCAGAATCGTCCACAGGAAGTTTCGTTACTATGGAAAGAAATATAATATAAACAGTTATTTGGCTTTTGTGGGCGTCTGCAATCAGCTTTATCCAAACATCTTTGTGGTAGCAATATGGAAAGGCAACTAGGCCAATGTAGCTCTATGTTGTTGTATTTAATACGGAGGCTTAAACTCAAGTATTTATGATGCTGTACAACAGCCACGCTTACCAGAGCTGTTAAAGTAGCATTTATTATTAAGTTCGTAGAAAGCCGTGGGAATGAGCATTACACAGTGGCGTGCAGTTCTTAGAGGCATAAAAGCACTGCTTACCCAAATGAAAATACGGCAATGCTCATTTTTCCTCAAAACAGCTAATAAATAGGTATTCTGACTAACTACTCCTACTATAACTTCAAAATCTGTTCACGCCACTGGCATTACATGACAAAATTCCAGAACCTATTTTAAACTTGCCTAAACACAAGTTTAAGAAAACCATTAAAAGTATGCTCCTGAAAAAGGCTCATTATACTGTTGAAGATTATGTAAATGATAATTAAAGAGCATGGATTTGACTTGCTCCATCAATGCTTAGGATTGCGGTTACTTATCTACTTACAAATTAAGAAATTGTAAATTATTTTATTCAAACGAGTAACCACCGAGTTTCCTGCTGATTCTTCTCGGTAGGTACCAGTGGTAAATTCACTCGACAATTCAAAAGCACCTGTCAAAGTCTACTTGAATAAAAAAGATTTGAGTTTGACTTCTATGAAGCTTGTTCTACACATTACATGCTAAGTTAATAAATAAGCACTTGAACCATTGATGTAGAATTTTTTTAGTGTACTCATTCTATTTCAATGACTTGAACGGGATTATTATTTACTAGATGATTCCCGCGACTTCGCCCGCGTGGATTAAAGTTTCTTGATTCCCGCAGGAACTCTTGAATTTTCCGGGATAAAAAGTAGCCTATGTCCTTCCCCGGGACACAACCTGTCCCTGTACCAAATTGCATCAAAATCGGTTGAACAGATGGGCCGTGAAAGTGTAGCAGACAGACAGATAGACAGACAGACAGACACACTTTCGCATTTATAATATTAGTATGGATATTGATTTTTACTTAATAGTCCGAAACTTAGCCCGTGAGAATTTAGGTTCTTTTTAATTCCCGGGGATTATTAAAAAACAAACGAACTTGATTTTCCAGTCAACGTAATATAATGTCATTCCCCGGAATGCAACCAGACTGTACCAAAATTTGTCTTGTACCTACCTACTTAATAGGTTAAACAGATATCATGATATCGTAGCAGATATACAGATAGATACACTTTCGCATTTATAAAACTTTTAAAGACCAATAATTCTGCCGTTGCTTTGTTAAACACCTACCGAGTTTCATAATAAACAAACAAATTTAATTAAGTTTCCAAGTATCGTAAATTGATTCAAGTAAGCAGGTGCCAACTTTGAAGTTACTAATTAACTGATAGGTTCACCTACTATATTATTATAAGCTACAATACAT
Source organism: Erebia aethiops (assembly GCA_923060345.2). NCBI lineage: Eukaryota > Metazoa > Arthropoda > Insecta > Lepidoptera > Nymphalidae > Erebia > Erebia aethiops. The sequence goes on along the minus strand of OV281083.1, from coordinate 6,907,370 downwards.
AATGAACAAAATTGTATATATCTAATCGCTTCGTGGTAAGTGTTAAATTTTAATATTTAACTTAATATTTTAAGACGATACGGGAGGGCGGTTTCCCCATACAATCGTATTAGTCTGTTTTTTTTTTTTTTTTTAAATATATAGGCTAGCGCTTGGCTGCAATCAGACTTGCATGCCAAAACCACAATAGATAGTTTTTGCACCATAAAATCTATATTATGTGTCCGTGGCATGTTCCTATGTTTTGCTTTTTTCGAATTCCTTCAAGAATTGCAAAAAATGGCCGTTTTCGCGTCATCATCAGATATCCCGCAAATAAATTTGAGGAATATAATGAAAAAAATAAAAACATACTGACATAGCCTAAGTCCTTTTTAAATTATTCTTGAAAAAAAAAATCGGTTCTGTTTTGGAGGAGGAAACAGAATAATACCAGAGTAAGAATTGGACTGTTTTTCATAGGTAGTTATATCGGTCCAAGCTGCAGTTTTCCCTATCGGGTGTTATGGAATTCTATTCGAGGAGCAGCGCGACGGCAATATAATTGTTCAATATCATATCATACATGTTCTCAAAGTTTCCCGTACATGCCATATCCTCTTAACTATCTTTATTAAGTGTATTTTACGATTAACGCACACGACCAGCGCGGCGGCCCCGTCAATAATTTGTGTATTTCGAAAACTTTAATTAAGTACTGTTAAACTGAAATCAAAATTAGTTTGTTTTTACTTTATTATACTTCAAATTAAACGTCGCGCGTCGATGGAATTTTAAACAAAGGCTGCTCGATCAATTTCCATCAACTATAATTAACTTCATCGCTTAAAATTATTAAAAGGGGAAAATGTATCAAGTTTCGTCATGAAAATCATAACATAAGTATCCATTTACGTTGTACACATTTGGAACAATTAAAAAGCCGAATCAATCATAATACACAACATACTGTATTGGTCAATATTTTACATTTCGCATCCGAAGCGCCTTGGAAACGTCGGGCTTGACAAATGGCATCGCTAACCAGGTGGCATCGAATAGGTATGACATCTGAAATGGATTGCTTTTTGATTTATGAACTGGTAGATTAACAGACCCCAGTCCTGAAATGTCAGCTTTGAAATGCTCACTGTAAAATCATGATTGTTCATAACAAGTAACACCTGAATGTTTGGGATATCAAATCAAATCAAATCAAATAATGTTTTATTCAATATAGGTAGTATACTACACTTATTGACGTCTAGTTATTTATAAAATATAATTAATGATTAAACGAACTTACCTGTAAGTGAAGTTCTATCATAATTATATGAGTCGCTTCATTCGAAGATATAAAGACACACACGTAGTTTCCCCACGTACTAGCAAATAATCGCACGTTGTTCAGAGGAGTTATAAAAAAAAGAACCCCCACTACCCGCGTCTGTCTCGCACGACAGAGCGGATTCGTTCGTCATTTAGTTTAGAGATATATACCTATACTTAAAGCTCTTGCGAAAATATGTTTCGGGATGGGTGGGTTGGGAACTTAATATTATATCTTCGAATGAAGCGACTCATATAATTATGATAGAACTTCACTTACAGGTAAGTTCGTTTAATCATTAATTATACTTCGTCGCTTCATTCTTCAGATATAAAGACACACACGTAGATGTTAAGAGATATTATATATTTTTGCAAGAGCTGTATCTACGCTGAATAGATACTAATTATTGTTATCAATAATTTTATTTATTCTTCTTATCTCTTATTTGAGCTGTAATGTTTTAAACAGTTTATGTTTAAGGTTGAAATCATGAGCTGATTTCCCCGAGATGCTTATTTACGTACATTTAAGAAATTTCTCTTAAGTATTTATTGTACTTAAGTTTCAATTTAAATAACTTTCAATTTACCAATAATACAATCTTGCGCTCTTTTGCTTTAGTTGCTAGTAACAAGCATAAACGTATTATAGTTTCGATGCAATCGAATGGAACTAAATAGTTATTGATGTCCATAACTAGTAGCAAGATTTATAATCTAATACCAAGTATATTAGCCGGGGCAATACTTTATTTTATTTACACAATTAGCACAACAGACGTCCAATGGGACGTTTAAGTGCGAAATCCTGCCCAGTAGCAGAAGACGGAACGTTTTGTTTTTTGGAAGCGTGGCGAGAAAAGAACAGGTTTATTCTGGTCCTGTTCTGAAGGTACTATCTCGAGTATTGCTTTAACTATATATTTGAGTAAAATTTTATATTAAAATACCGTTTTAAGATGTTTGTCGAACAATTATATCGTCAATAAGGTTATGGAATGTAATAAATTCCTACCCGCATAAAAGTTACCCCGAAATTATAGGTGAAGAATGAATATTCGGTCGATATTGTGACAGACTACTAATATCGACTTTGAAGGGTTAATCGATTGGTTTGAACTTTTTAGCCCCACTGACGTTAGAAGCTTTAAAGTAAGTTATCTAAGAAGTCTAGACTTCTATACTATTTAACGATGCGTAACCTAGCTGTGCAGGTCATTGAATATTGTATTTGAATAAAAAAACATTTGAAATGAGAAAAATAAACATCATTATAAGCTATTTAATTAATGAGAATCTTTGAACCGATGCATTAATTCCCTGATATTTTATGGAAAATGCACTGACACCACTGATCCTATGTGAGGTAAGTGTGATCCAGAGGTTACATTTGCGGCCGCTGCTCAATGCCGATTTTTGGTTTTCATTAATGTCTTTATTGGTAACTCTCATTCAGGGTCTGAATTGACTAAACAAGAATTTTAATTTTGCAAACAACTCTATGCAAGTGTTGCGGGAGCATATTGTTTACGCGAGTAAATTGTACCATGTTTTCGATTACGATGTACGAGTACGTATTATTATAACGACAGTTTTATATTTTGTTAACAGTTTTTCAAAGATTGTTTCCAATATGCGGATAATGGATATTTATGGATGGATCTTAAAAACTTTTTACCCAACACTTATTAAATATTTAGAAAAACAGAAACATAGTGGTCAAGGAAGCACTTATCTCTATACGAGATCTCTACCAGTTACCCATGGCACCCCGCTTGGATTCGCGTTTCGGGTAAGACAGCCTACGCGTTTTACTGTGTCTGCAGAAACAATTTCCAACGAAATATTTTTAAAACAGAAAACAATAATACGATGGAGATTTTAACCTATTCCGTAATATTATATAGTCTTCATCCGGTCGTTAAAATACTCGCCGTTAGATTATCATTTTGAACCGACTTCCAAAATGAAGAAGGTTCTTTATTAGTTTTTGGTTTTTCGAACTCTTTTATGGATAATCTTTAAATAATGACAAGCTAGCCCCTGACTGCGATCTCTCCTGATGGTAAGTGAAGATGCAGTCTAAGATGGTAGCGGGCTAACCTGTTAGGGGCATGGCAGTTATATTAAACCCATACCCCTTCGGTCAATCGTATTACATGTCAACGGGTGTATGATATATGCTTCCCGGGCACTAAAGAGTTGTAAAACTCGAGAGTACGTTGTTAGGGAAAAAACATAAAACTTGTGGGTAATTTTGCAATCTAACCACACAATTTAACAATAATATTAATTGTAATTAATAAGTTAAAATATTTGTGCACCACACTGTGGTAGAATACATGATACCTTATTGTAAAACATCTATGTATACCTCCACTGTATTCAGAAATAAATAAATCTGAATCTGAATCTGAATTTCCTTCGTAAATGTTCTTTGCATACCTACCACGCTGAGGGTAGAATACTAGCAGTTTTTTTTTTTTTTTTTTAAATTTGACGTTTCTGTATCATATTAGCAAACAAATTGATTTATTGCTGAAGTAGCTGATAAAAAAGATAAAGATATTTATTACCTCAGAATTGTCAGAACTCTCGTTACCACTCCGCAGGTGTATGTTTGATACCGAGAGGCTTTGCATTGAAAAAATTACATCTGAAAATTTTGAGCCCCAGATCTTGAGTCTGCATACACTGTATGAAACATTTATGTTTCTTTTGTCCATAGTGACTGCGTGTGAGGCGCTGAAATCTGTAAAAGCTGAAAACTTAAATAGCGGTGTTACGCTGAATAGCGGTGCTTCAATATTACTATATTGCAATCTCAAAATAAAAATCTGAAATGTTTGAAATGAAAATCTTTTCATGTTTTAGTCGAGCAGATATTATGTAAGTAACGTTTGCAGAAATGACTAGAATCACCACAAGTGTTTCATTGAAAGTAAAAAACACTGGTATAGAATTTCACTAGTCTTCTTTATGGTCGATTAGACATACCTACCTTTTTTGTAAGACGGTACTCCAAAGATTATATCATGGAATTTGTTCCGTAGGTTTACATTTTAAAATAAGGTTCTGTGATACCGATATTAGATTAATAATTGCATTTACTTGCTTGAAAGAAATTAAATACATAGATATTTTTAAGTATTCTGTTTATCTGTCGCCGTAAATAATAAACACTTTTATTGTGCTATGCCCATGCTAATAGATTTATCTTAAAAACATAACCTCATTAGTATTTAAAGGTTTTTTGGCCTTATCGGTGATAGTGTGTGAACTATGAAGACAAAGCAAAAAAAAAAATATGGTAGGCGATGCAAACACTAATAATAATTATGATACATTACATTACATGGTACTTGTGATTGAATAAATCATGTCCACTATTTTGAGCGGTAACACCTAGGTACCTACAAAAGATAATATTTAGCTTTGATTTCGAATTAAGTAAGTATCCATACAATCTTTGACCCAGTGAATCCTGAAGATTGTTAATAATTTACCGCAGTGGATAAATAAAGTAGAAAGTAACCTTCTTTATGGTAGGTGCATAGTATTTACCTGAGTTCCGATTACTTCTCAAGTATTGCTCGAAATCACTTTGTGTTAGGCGTACTAAGCTGGGCCTTGGTGACGTATCCGATCGTTGGTCCACTTTAACCCCCAACGCCTTCCCCCTGGTTCAGAGGACGGTGAACAGCTTGCTAAGTGCCAGCTATCTTGATTTAGTGGACAAATTCTTCATCGCCGGAATGCTAATTGGGCAGATGTCATCGCCCGGCTCGTCTAGCTGAAAGGTTTGATTTCCGTCATGCTACTTCGCGGGCGACCTCCCAGTGTACCATTGTCGTACTTTAACACGTCTTCGTGTAAGTACCTATTTTACTTAGGTTTATCATGCTGAAACGCTTAATCTTCGTGTTAACTTTGAGGCGACCCGCCGGAAAGTCCTTTAGTGCAATTAAACACTACATGGACGAGTAATCTCTTAAGTGCGTTCCATGCTGAAAACGTTTATATTCTTTTGTATTAAGTACCTCTCGAGTAACCTCCCAGAAATCCTTTAGTGCAATTTAACATTGCATGAAAGTATATATTTTCTGTAATGAGCGCGTATAGCTGATTCAATACTAACTTTTATTTTAAGTACCCTCCTTAGGAAATCATACATTTTATATGGTATTGTACTACAATTCCTCAGGCGCGTCGTATATTGAAAGGTTTATTGTCCATCATGTTGACTCTTGGGCAACCTCCAGGAAAAGACTTTAGTATAAATAAACACTGTATGAAAGTATACCTAATTGATTAGGCGCGCCATGCTAAAAGGTTTATTCTCCTTCGTGTTGACCCTCAGACAACCGCCAGGAAAACCTTTAGTGTAAACCAACACTCCAAGAAAGTAAGGCGCGTCATGCTGAAAGGTTTATTCTCCTTCGTGTTGACCCGCAGACAACCGCCAGGAAAACCTTTAGTGTTAACAAACACTGCATGGAAATATAATTGTTTAGGTGCGTCATGCTTAAAGGTTTATTCTCCTTCGTGTTGACCCTCAGACAACCGCCAGGAAAACCTTTAGTGTAAACAAACACTGCATGGAAATATAATTGTTTAGGCGCGTCATGCTGAAAGGTTTATTCTCCTTCGTGTTGACCCTCAGACAACCGCCAGGAAAACCTTTAGTGTAAACAAACACTGCATGGAAATATAATTGTTTAGGCGCGTCATGCTGAAAGGTTTATTCTCCTTCGTGTTGACCCTCGGACAACCGCCAGGAAAACCTTTAGGGTAAACCAACACTGCATGAAAGTATAATTCATTAGGCGCGTCATGCTGAAAGGTTTATTCTCCTTCGTGTTGACCCTCAGACAACCGCCAGGAAAACCTTTAGTGTAAGCAAACACTGCATGAAAATATAATGGTTTAGGCGCGTCATGTTGAAAGGTTTATTCTCCTTCGTGTTGACTCTTGGCCAACCCCCAATAAAACCTTTAGTGTAAAATATAAACACTGCATCAAATAATGATTACTCAGACACGTGGTGCTGAAATAAATTGCTGAAAATGAAAGATTAAACACTTACTTGTAAAAAGCACTTTATAACACTATTTAACACTATCTTAATTTTAATATTATTATATTTTTAAAGATAAAATTATCTTTGTTTGTAGAAAGTAGGAACGTGTGATCGTTGCTACGCACGAAAAAGGAATGACGAACGAATCCGCTCTGTCGTGCGAGACAGACGCGGGTAGTGGGGGTTCTTTTTTTTATAACTCCTCTGAACAACGTGCGATTATTTGCTAGTACGTGGGGAAACTACGTGTGTGTCTTTATATCTGAAGAATGAAGCGACGAAGTATAATGGTGATAATAATCAGTAACGGTATCTCTCCGTTTCGAAACGGAGTGCCGTACTATTGTCATAAAATATAACTTAACATATTTTGCGTTATATTAATATTTAAATTGCTGTTCGTTAGTCTCGCGAAAATTCAGAAACGGCCGCTTGACTCATTTTGATGGATATTTTTGTGTGTATTTGTGTGGGTCTCGGGATGGTTGTTATTCACAATTAGATCCGGTAGGAGGCGCTGCAATCGGATTCTACAAAATCAAAGCAAGGCAACGTCTGCCGAGCTCACTAGTTAACAATATTATTAGATTTAAACTGATCAAATACCTATACTTCTACTAAGTTTACTTTCTCTGAAATCCTCTTGTGAGAATGAGATGAAATTCCCAGAAGGCGATGGGAATAAATCCTCAAAAGGTCTAAGCTTAGAAGGCACAGTTGAATCTAAAAGGCACTCACATTTTCGTAACCCAGTCTTCAATGATAATAATGATAATTTTTTTTGATAGTGAAAATGAAAATTTTTATTTTGCCAAATTGTGGGTAACAGTTGTTTTCATATAAATAGTCCCGTTCACAATTTACTGCCAGTGGCAGTAGGCAAAAATATACATATACCTACAGCCTTAAATAATGTTTATTTTATTTTTTATCAATTATTAGACTTGAGCGGACATAACTTTTGACTTGTATAGAAAGGCAACCCAATTTCACAATAATAGGCAATCACGATGGGGAGCTTTCTTCCTATTTATTTTTACTACTTTATCGGAGTACATAAAATAGATGAATCGTCGAATAAAGTAATAAACGAAGTCATGATAGACACAAATTCAATCTCACTATAAAGGTGACCGCACATCCACTGCAATCACTGCGCTGCACTCATGCCGCTAGAGCCTGCACCCCCTTCTTATTTTTTGGTACTACAAATGCGAATGACACTATGATGCGAATCGTAGCACTACTTTGTCGCAGCAGTTGCCCTAACGTGATAAACGTGATGACACTGACAACTGCTAACGTGATCCTCAATTCTTTAGCGCGTTGAAAATCCCGACTTACGAGTATGTAACTTAGGACAACTGAATTTTCAGTACTGAAAATAATTATCACATGCGGCTCAACTAACGTCTTTAGCGGCTCCTCTTTTAGTAGGTTAGCGATCAGTTTTAACGCGTGTCCTGGATGTTCGGATATCGAGCCCTAACTTTTACCATAAGCCATCAGAATTATCCGAACTCCTGAGAACATTTAATAAAGCTTTCCCTCCAAACCTCGTGCACTGATTGGATTAATAAATTAAAGTTGTTCGGCGGCTTTGCAACTTTAATGAATATTGGCAGGAGGTATAATATTCATTGAACGGCATCTTACATTCTTTGTAAAACACTACTGAGAACTGGTGTTATATAATCCTGAGAGGTGGCTAGATTAAAACACATTACCTACCCATTGGTATGGTATTTTGATGGATATTTTTGTGTGTATTTGTGTGGGTCTCGGGATGGTTGTTATTCACAATTAGATCCGGTAGGAGGCGCTGCAATCGGATTCTACAAAATCAAAGCAAGGCAACGTCTGCCGAGCTCACTAGTTAACAATATTATTAGATTTAAACTGATCAAATACCTATACTTCTACTAAGTTTACTTTCTCTGAAATCCTCTTGTGAGAATGAGATGAAATTCCCAGAAGGCGATGGGAATAAATCCTCAAAAGGTCTAAGCTTAGAAGGCACAGTTGAATCTAAAAGGCACTCACATTTTCGTAACCCAGTCTTCAATGATAATAATGATAATTTTTTTTGATAGTGAAAATGAAAATTTTTATTTTGCCAAATTGTGGGTAACAGTTGTTTTCATATAAATAGTCCCGTTCACAATTTACTGCCAGTGGCAGTAGGCAAAAATATACATATACCTACAGCCTTAAATAATGTTTATTTTATTTTTTATCAATTATTAGACTTGAGCGGACATAACTTTTGACTTGTATAGAAAGGCAACCCAATTTCACAATAATAGGCAATCACGATGGGGAGCTTTCTTCCTATTTATTTTTACTACTTTATCGGAGTACATAAAATAGATGAATCGTCGAATAAAGTAATAAACGAAGTCATGATAGACACAAATTCAATCTCACTATAAAGGTGACCGCACATCCACTGCAATCACTGCGCTGCACTCATGCCGCTAGAGCCTGCACCCCCTTCTTATTTTTTGGTACTACAAATGCGAATGACACTATGATGCGAATCGTAGCACTACTTTGTCGCAGCAGTTGCCCTAACGTGATAAACGTGATGACACTGACAACTGCTAACGTGATCCTCAATTCTTTAGCGCGTTGAAAATCCCGACTTACGAGTATGTAACTTAGGACAACTGAATTTTCAGTACTGAAAATAATTATCACATGCGGCTCAACTAACGTCTTTAGCGGCTCCTCTTTTAGTAGGTTAGCGATCAGTTTTAACGCGTGTCCTGGATGTTCGGATATCGAGCCCTAACTTTTACCATAAGCCATCAGAATTATCCGAACTCCTGAGAACATTTAATAAAGCTTTCCCTCCAAACCTCGTGCACTGATTGGATTAATAAATTAAAGTTGTTCGGCGGCTTTGCAACTTTAATGAATATTGGCAGGAGGTAATATTCATTGAACGGCATCTTACATTCTTTGTAAAACACTACTGAGAACTGGTGTTATATAATCCTGAGAGATGGCTAGATTAAAATACATTACCTACCCATTGGTATAAAGAAATACTTGGGAACCACGATTTAAGAAAACTTTAGTAGAAATTGTCACAATAAGTATACATATTATTAATTTCCAGTTTTGGTAGAAAAAGTGATCAGAATGAAATAAAACTTACGAGTTAGTATGTTTTTTTTGTAGTAAAATTATATAATACAAACATACTGTACTTCTTCCTACCTTGCAAACCGAATACTTATACCCAACCGTACTAACACGAATCTTAACATTAAATTTTCCTTTCAATATCAAACAAAGCAACAAAGACGGAATAACACTGGAGAAGTTTTCCAGTTTGGTCTTCAGACTGAGAGTAGTAGTACGAATTTTCGTGAAGTCAAATTTATTTTGAAGTAGTTTCAATAGCTTTAGTGGCTGACTGTCCGGGCTTTGGGCCGAGGCTCTGCAGTTGACGGACTCTCGAGACACTTTGTGTCTACTTACTCCTCGACGTAGACTGCACTTCGAATGAATTCTGGCCAAGGGTTTGAAGTTAAATTTAAATATTAAATAATTTACATGAGTTATGGGAGGCACCACAAAAGCAAAGTAATGCCCGTGACTTCGTCCGCGTTGATTGAGGGTTTTGATTCCCGTGGGAACTGTGTAATTTTCGGACAAAATGTAGCCTATATTATACTCGTAAGTTAGTTTAAGGAATAAGCTATCTCCATTCCCAATCTCAGCCAAATCGATGTTTTAAAGGAGTCACAAATATTCAAACTTTCACATTTTTGATATTAATCTGTTCTAGACATAATTATTGTTTCGTAAAGTAAAATAAACCCTTTTACATGTTTTATACCGAAAAGTGCGTAATTAGCGTGTGCGTAACGTGACCGTAGCGTAGCGTGTGCGTCTGTGCAGCTCTAGTAGATTTAGTTTCACAAGAGAATAGAAAAACGAGTAAAAGTCTAAGGCAGTTGAAATCCAAATCCTATTAGAATTAAACCAAACTAAACGGATTCGAAGCTGTTCTGTATCAATCGGGTACTAAGCTTGCTACGTTTGGAGTGCAGCAATTCTGTGCAGATACAAACCCAGTCTCGAGTATCCATTAGTTACAGAGAGCTCCAGACTGTTGGCCACGAAAGCTTTTGTAATCTAAATAATAGTTTAAAATAAAAATGGTGACTGACTGATTGACTGACAGACTGATTTATCAACGCACAGTGACGGGTCAGGGGCCATACCGCCAACCCTTAAAGCCATATTGTTTCATTATTGTTGACTTTCATGTTTTGGAATTATAATCCTTATTTAAGGCACGTCAAGGTACTGTCAATTTGAGTAATATTGCTTAAGTACTGCTTAAAGCGTTGGCAGTATGGCCCCTGGCTGAACTTTGGCATACAGATAGCTTTTATGACGTAGGTATGGTATACCCTAAGAAAGGATTTGTGAAAATGGTGGAAATTTGTATGAAAATCAAACTTAACTTGAGCAACGCTGCGGGCAAAAGCTAGTTTAAATATAAACTCTGCTCTCTTGCCCGCTTACGTCCGCGTGGATTGAGGTTTTTTGGTCCCGCGGGAACTCCTTAATTTTACGGGATAAAAAGTAGCCTATGTCACTCTCCAGATCCTGAACTATACCCATGCCAAATTTACGTCAATCCGTAGCTCCGTTGCGGCGTGATTGAAGGACAAACCAACAAACAAACACACTTTCGCATTTATAATATTAGTAGGTTATTATTTTCAGGAATAATATCCAGGCTGATTTCGAACCTGCAAAGCCAAAAGAAGCGTAGACAAACACTGCAAACTCAGCGGCCTACTTTTGGATGATGCTTCAGTAATTAAGGTGAATTAAAGCAAACGATGTCCGAAATACTTGCGAAATATCATTTCGGGATATAATAGTGTCCCACTGTTATATGGGTCCAGTAGATACGAGTATATCATACTAAAGTTATAAATGCGAAATTGTATAGTTGAGGACCTGGAGAGTGACTTATGATACTTTTTATCCCGAAAAAATTAAGGAGTTCTCACGGGAATAAATAAAACTTAAGCCAGGGACGAAGTCGCGGGCATCAGCTAGTTCATGATAATTTTATAATTATAATCAAATCAAATCAAATAATGTTTATTCAATATATAGGTAGGTACAATACACTTATTGACGTCTAGTTATTTATAAAATATAATGGTGATAATAATCAGTAACGGTATCTTAAAACTAAAGCTACGAGGGTTCCAAACGCGCCCTGGTCTGAGAAGAGCCCACAACAAACTCAGCCGGGTTTTTTATAAATATCTATCTATATTTTGTCAAAAACCTAGGATCATAATGATCTACTTTTGATATTTCATTTCATTTTATTTATTGACATAAACACTTTTACATTTACTTGGGTTCTTAACACACTTAAGCTTTGTCGGCTTGTCTGGGTGCTGCATATTCCTCATATACAATGTATTATGCGGACATACCACAACCTCTACACCAGTCGAGTAATCTCCCAGTAAATAATAACACTTGGCCTAAATTTCACAGGGACCTAGGCCCATGTAGTGGTAGTGGTATACCAAGAGTAAAAGCTTCTGCCCTCTCGACTTGGCTTGGTTCGGTTGGTTAATTTTGCAAACGCGAAATGCAGAATGAGAAACATTCTCACGCAATTCAAATAATTCAAATCCCATTAAAAGTCGAACCAAACCAAACGGATTCGAAGCTGTCCTGTAGTTAAAGTTCCAATCGGATACTTGGTTGCAATTTGTTTGAAGTGCCCCTCTGTACAGATACAAACAGTCTCGAGTATCCCTCAGCGATAAAAATTCTCGCGCGATTCAAATAATTCAAATCCCATTAAAATTCGCAACCAAACCAAACGGATTCAAAGCTGTCCTGTACTTAAAGTTCCAATCGGATACTTGGTTGCAATTCGTTTGAAGTGCACCATTTCTGTTCAGATACAAACAGTCTCGAGTATCCCTCAGCTACAGAGAGCTCCGGGCCGCTAGCCACCAAACCTATTGAAACTTCTAAATAAATTCTACTTTGCTTGCAAAATTTGAAACAACACTCCCTTAGTGCAGACTAGATAAATAAACTTTTCCAGTTTAACTTACCGCTTCATTACAGAGCGCGCTATTACCTAATGTACTCGTAGTTTTATTTGTTTTACTTCAATTACTTTGACGACCTTTTTTTTTATCCACTACCTACAAGCCAGCCGTTGACTACGATCTCACCTGATGGTAAGTGATGATGCAGTCTAAGATGGTAGCGGGCTAACCTGTTAGGGGCATCTCAGTTATATTAAACCCATATACCTCTTCGGTTTCTACACGGCATCGTACCGGAACGCTAAATCGCTTGGCGGTACGTCTTTGCCGGTAGGGTGGTAACTAGCCACGGCCGAAGCCTCCCACCAGGCCAGACCAGGGAAAATTCAGAAATTATAAATTCCCAAATTGACCCTGCCGGGGATCATCATCACTTTCCATCAGGTGAGATCGCAGTCAAGGGCTAACTTGTAGTGATATAAAAAAAAATTAAATTACAGCATCAAAAAAGTGAAATCAGTTTAGGCAGTTCTGCAAGTCGGCGTTACAATGAGAAACAATCACACTAATATTATAAATGTGAAAGTGTTTGTTAGTTGGTTTGTCCATCAATCACGTCGCAACAGAGATCGACGATCAGAACAGGATGGACGTTATTTTTGGCATGGGTATAGTTGAGGACCTGGAGAGTGACATGCACTTTTTATCCCGGATTATTCCCTTGGGAATTTAAAAAAACTTATCCCACGCGGACGAAGTCCCGGGCATCACCTACTAGCTATAGCTAGTACCTAATCTAAAGATCAAAAGTTTTCAAGACAAGTAGTTTGCATTCATACTTCCTAGCCGATATCTTTTCCTTGAATATTTTCCATTATTTTCCTTCCATCCCATTCATTATCTTCCAGTTTCAGATAGCATCTATCAAGAACAGATCCACGTTCCGCACCGGCAGTTACCGAACCATTGAAACTACTTTAAAATAAATCCTCCCTAATCCGTGAAATACAACACGTGTACATTCCTATATTCTGGTTCCACAATTTTTTTTAATTTACATTACCTTATAATATTATAATATTATGGATTAAATTAAAAATAGATAACTAAGCTGAAATTTTTAGAACATAATTAAATTTTTAGGATCGTAGGAATTCATATTATTTTATGTAGGTAGTTACCTAGGTACCTACCAGGTGTCTACTGTCTTCATACTTAGGTATTAAATTGGTAAAAATAAAGAATAAATCATACTATCATATTATAAATGCGAAAGTGTATTTCTTTGTAGGTTTGTTCTTCAATCACGCTGCAACGGAGCAACGGATCGACCTGATTTTTTGGATGGACATAGCTGGAGGACCTGGACCATGACCAGAACCAGGACCTAGGACCTGGAGAGTGAAATACTACTACTTTTATCTTGGAAAATTAAGAAGTTCTCGCGGGAATCAAAAAACCCTTAGGTAAACCACGCGGACGATGTCGCGAACATCAACTAGTAAAAAATATATATCGACAGTGAAACTTCGATTGTTTAATAGAAGTTTGACTATCGATATATATATTTTATATATTTTTTTAAGGAGTGTTTACTCCTTATTTTTGAAATAGGTTAAAATCATCCTTAATTGCAAAATGTCGACCACAGTGATTGTACTAGTTGCATCACATTGTTTGAATTAATCGTATTGATGTTAAAACAATGCCGGTTCGTTTCAAGTTGCTTGAAGTGTTCTCTGTGGGGTTATTGTGAACTGAACTCGAAAAGTTAATTGCATATGCAAATTGAGTCAACGCTGGGTACACTGTGTGGACGTGACCCGAAACTACTTGACTTCGCGGGAGTATCATAGTTTTGTACACAGATTTTGATCACGAGTTTTGTATCGTGAACTAGTCGTCTATGGTATTAATAAATAAATAAATAAATAAAGCCTTTATTGCTGATAATTTTTTTACAATACAATTACACATACTTAAATACCTAAGTATCAATAAAATACCTATAGGTGGGTAAGCCCGCCAACCCGTATTGGAGCAGCGTGGTGGGTCTAAAAGCTCTAATTCCCTCTCGCTTATGAGAGGGTCTATGCCCAGCGGCGGTGGGACGTTAATAGGCTGTAGTGGTGGTGGTGGCTTAGGTAGGTGTGACATTGCATTTGTAGAGGATATCCTCTACATAAAAAAATCAAACTTACATGGTCTTTAAAAATCCCAAGGGAACTGTTTCATTTATTAAGATAAAACGTAGCCTATGTCCGCCTCCAGGGATCAAGCTAGGTACATATCTATGAAATTGGTTAAATAGATTAGCTGTAAAACGGTAACGAATAGGTAGATAAATAAATAAATAAAGCCTTTATTGCTGATAATTTTTTTACAATACAATTACACATACTTAAATACCTAAGTATCAATAAAATACCTATAGGTGGGTAAGCCCGCCAACCCGTATTGGAGCAGCGTGGTGGGTCTAAAAGCTCTAATTCCCTCTCGCTTATGAGAGGGTCTATGCCCAGCGGCGGTGGGACGTTAATAGGCTGTAGTGGTGGTGGTGGCTTAGGTAGGTGTGACATTGCATTTGTAGAGGATATCCTCTACATAAAAAAATCAAACTTACATGGTCTTTAAAAATCCCAAGGGAACTGTTTCATTTATTAAGATAAAACGTAGCCTATGTCCGCCTCCAGGGATCAAGCTAGGTACATATCTATGAAATTGGTTAAATAGATTAGCTGTAAAACGGTAACGAATAGGTAGATAGATAGACATACCTACTTAATTTTGATTAATGAAAAATTAAATTTTTCATAAATCAAAATCAATTTTTTTTAGTAACTTGGACTTTTAACGAGTGCTTTTGAATAGTCGAGTGAATCTACCACTGGTTCGGAATGCCTTAGTATGGATTGAAAAATGAAGGTGTAATATACTATGTACTTCAACTATATTTAATTTTGATTTTTGACCCAGTTACCGCAATATGAGTACCTTGTTATTATTCAATCACGCACAAGAAAATAGTACTAGCTCTTTTGTACTCGAGTTTCCATGGCGAAGTTTGCAATGTATAAACGTGTTATCTTGTTTGCTTTACAAAGCATATTATTCTCTTACAATATGAAAAGCTATGTAAAGCATGTAACAATGCGGGCATGTCTAGGCATAACGAATGTGACCTTTGTAAAGTTTATTAAGGCCGCCTTAACTTCTCAAGTCTTCTGAGCTTACAAGTATAAATATTAATATTACTAAATGATGTCCTCGACTTCGTGCGCGTGGATTATGGTTTTTGATTTCCGCGGGAACTCTTTAATTTTCCGGGATAAAAAGTAGCCTACGTCACTCTGCAGGTCTTCAATTATACCCATGCAAAAAATCATTTCGGTCCGTTGTTGTTCTGTTGCGGCGTGATTGAAGAACAAACACATCGCATTTATTATATAAGTAGCTACGAAGTATGATTATAAGACATAATACTAAAACTTTATATCTGTCACCGTAAAATTGTAAAAACCGTAAAATTATAATCTAACTGGCGAGATTGTAAACTGCCGAAAGATTACCCCCGGGGTACACACTATCGCCATACCAAATTTTATCAAAATCGGTTGAACAGATGGACCGTGAAAGCGTAGCAGACAGACACACTTTCGCATTTATAATATTAGTATAGATTATTCTTGTTTGTGTTTAGGTAAATATCAAGTTACTGTTTAGTGGCAAATATTATAACAATGTCTACTGACAATGGCTTTAGAGATATAAATTGGAAGGAACTTACTTAATTTAATAAATAGCTAGATGACGCCCGCGACTTTGTCCGCGTGGATTATTGTTTTTTGATTCTCGTGGGAACTGTTTAATTTTCGTTTATAAAAAGCCTGCGACCTTCCCCGGGATAGAACCTGTTTGTACTAAATTTCATAAAAATCGGTTTAAAAAATGGTAAAAGCGTATCAGACAGACATACAGACAGATTTTTAATGTTTATATTTGATTATAATAATATTAGAATAAGAATCTATCGAGGAAGAAGAAGAATCTATCTATCTAGGATTATTCCAATTAAAAGCTTATTACATCACATTATTAAAATACCAAGACATCCTGAAATAACTTTGGAAATTAAGAAAAACGCAGGTATCACAGAGTGAACAAAGAATGAAATATCTCCAAAATTAAATTAATCTCCAAATTACTTTAGGGTAGAATGTTTTACGATAGTGATTTTGCTAAGATTAGCGAAATGCCTAGATACAAAATGTAATAAATTATCCTCACTTTGCGAAGTCGTAGCTGAAATAAATGAAGGATTAACGCACGTGGTACCGTTAGGTGACGTTTAATAAATTTCCAGAATATATTATGGACCTTATTTCATTCTAACGTCGACAGATATGGATTATGCTTTCATAACAATATGTTAAAAGCGACCGTTTGTAAATCCTTAGACAAAATATGAAGCGAATGTTAACATCGGTCATACAAAGGAAAGTCATTTCCAGGCATTTTCACAGTTCTTCAGAGGAGATTCTTGAAGACAAAGTATGAAAGTGCCTACCTGAAAAAGAGAACCTAAAATAATTTTAATTATATGTACATATCTCATGAAGAGCTTACTATAGAATAGAAATTATAATAATAAAGGTCTAATAATGAAATAACTACGTACCTAGCCTAATGTCGATTACATAAAATAGTTACAGTATAGGTAATATATAATTAATAGTTTTATGATATTCTAGGGTCTTTCATATAATTATTAAATATACCTACGTCTTTATAAAGATATCGATTAAAGTTTTTTTTTTAAATACCGGAAGACTGCTTAATCTTCCGACATTATAGTATTCTTCTTCCGTCTCCAGAGTGCATAAGCTATCTATACTAGCGGCACGCTATGATGGCCGGTTTGAATCATCAACGCTCATGAAGTTCCGTATATCCGATAACGACTTTGAAGGAATGTATTACTTTATTGACGATAGTGATGTGCAGAGATTCATAAATTTTATCGAATGTAGTTTTAGGTTTAGGACCTTTATTAAAGGTTTAAATTAACCGGTAACCGGCCATCATAGCGTGCCGCTAGTTGTAGTACCGTTAAAGGTGGAAAGGTGGATATTTTCACATTTTTTTAAGGTTTACTCTCATGTCATAAAAACATCTACTTATTTAACTTTTCATATTCTTATTATTAGTATACGGATAGAAAGGCAAGTATCGATTGGTGTGGAAAATATAAAAGAAAACGCGCAATCGCCAGCAGCGGTAAACGTTTTCACCGTACCGCTTCCCCTAGCTGATTATGACCGGGTTTAATTGAAAAACCCAACGCGACAAGCACTTCCTAACAGGGAATCACAACACTCAGCTCGAGTGCCGTATTTCCTCCAGGCATGTTCGGTGTACACTGTACTATACCTACTGCCAGAGGCCCTGTCGGTAGGGGAGAGAATAATCTATATTCCAACACAACTAAGCCTCATAGGATCGCATGAATTTATTGATATTCGGAATGTGGAGATCGTGATTTGGTAAAGAATTTCGTCGTTGTTCAATGCATAAAATTGAATCAGTATTTTGCTTTACTAGTTGGCAAGGTATGTAGCAGATATCTATTCATGATAAAAATGTCGAGAATTTCGATACCTATAGTACACTTGAAGAGCTCTTTGGGAGTTTATAGATGCTTCTTTGTCAAAATCACCTTTTCTCTACTAACATAATTTAAGCGAAGATCTAAGACTGCAAGTACACTTATAAGTTTACTCACGTAAGTAGCTTTCATCAGTCACTTACGAAATGAAAACATTCCTACATAAAATAAAAAACAAAACATAGATTTAGGAGACCAATCCTAAATATTAATTAGATTAGATTAGATTAGATTAGATTTATTTATTTTCTCATAAACATAGATGACATAAAAACTAAGGAACGGAAACAACTGTGTTGCAGCTGTTTACGCCCACCTCCAGGTTCACAAATCAGAAGAAAACAAATGACATACAGAAAATTAATGTTAGTGACAAATTAAAAAAAAAATTATACTTAAAATTAATTCTTAGCATTAATATAGATTAGGATTACGTGTTGTATGGGTGAGTGTATGAGTACATATGTGTGTGAGTATGATATGTGTGTTGTAACTTTGTAAGCATTGATGTAGAATTACTCATTCTATTAATGTTTGTAAGGCATGAATATGGATGAAGTTTAATATCTAAGGAGATTTTCAGTCTCATCATAATTTAGGGTAAGAAGCCAACTAGTCAATTTTTCTTTGCATTTTCGAGAAGTCAGAGGGTAAATATGTAATATTTTATTAATTTTGTTATTGACCAATGCACTGTAGTAAGACGACCCGCTAAGGCAGTTCTACACGGCACGATTTGACAGACTTTGTCAGACCACCGCTTATTTTTTCAAATTCAGAATCGTAAATAGTTGTAGCGTGCGTTTGAAGTATTAGCGACAATATGAAGAGTTGATACCTATATGGCTTTAAGCTGGACAATGTGAGTTAAGTTACTACTTACATAGAAACTTACAAGTGTAATTACCTACGGCCTAACATGGAAGCACGCTAACCTAAGCGAATATGAATAAAATTGTTATGAATATGTTTCACATACTTAATGCAATATTGAAATGCTCATGTCCTACAACAAACGGAAAATGAAAGGTTGGGCATGTCTCTCATAAAATCGGTAAAAGGTCGGCTTAATTAACGGGCCTACAAAGTTCTGACGTGGGCGGAGGCCCTAGCTGGTAGTATAATATTATACGGTGACACGTACTTACGCCTGATACAATCGTTGCCGTTTGCGGCCCTACAGGCTACAACCTACGTATTTCTCAGAGCAGCTCTATGTCAGAGTATGATAATATTGTAAACAAAGTTTAACTCCTGGACATCTGCCTTTTCATACAAAAGTTAGAGGGTGGGATGGGCGCTCTGTTGTGCAAACTTCAAACAGTACGTTTTACACGTCATAAATTGTACTCACGCTGCACGATTAAGAAATGCGCCAGTGCCCGTTATCCATACAATGGAGCCTCGTTCACGGCTGCTATAGAAAATTTTGTAGTTCAAGAATACCCTTTTGTCCATACAAAAGGACGGTTAAACCTTTGTTATCATACCACAATCCATTGCCGCTAACGCGTACGACCCCAAAGTAGAATGAAGCCATAACATCCGGAAAATTACTAAACATTATCTTTTACAAAGTACAAAAATAGGCCAATAATTTATTTGCAAACTTCATGATCCCGCGACTTCGTCTTCTTGAATATTATCTATACTAATATTATAAATGCGAAAGTTTGGATGCATGGATGTTTGTTATTCAGTCACGCCAGAACGGCTGAACGGCTCTGGATGGAATTTGACACAGAGATCAATTATAGTCTGGAATAACACATATACTACTTTTTATCCCAGAAAATCAAAGAGTTCGTGCGAGAACCAAAAACCTCAATCCACACGGATGAAGTCGCGGGCACCAGCTAGTTAGTAGATTATAAAATCCCAGGAGAACTTTTATTTTAACCTATGACACTAGAGTGTGAAAATGAAACTAGAACTAGAAACTAGAAAATGACACTATGAAAATAGAGTAAAAATGGACTTATTTTACCTTGTTTGAAAAAACTAACAAACAAACACACTTTCGCATCCCTTTTACTTACTATGCGTAGTGTTGGCTTTGATTATTAAAAAAAAATTGAATCCTAGTAGGTACTTACTCAAAAATGTAAATTGTGCAACTTTTGTCTTTGATCCGTCGTCTTTTTCTGGTTTCTGCAACAATAAAATAAGTGTTTAAAGATAAATAAATCAAAATAATATAAAAATAATATTCAATTATTGGTAGACACTAGATAGTAAATACCTAATACTTTTGTGTGACAGTGTATAAATTAAATGTAAAAGTTAATTTACATTAATTAAAAAATTATCTTCTTTATAAAAAGTATAACTATTTTTAAAAGCTATTGCACTGCAATTTGTTAGGAAAAACTTACAACTCGTTCAAGTTTGTTTAATATTTGAAGCTTTTTGTGAGACTCTTTCAGGAGCTGTTTAATTAAACAGCATCGAAAAGAGATTCTTTTCTTTTTTTGTAAAACAAAGTACTTGAATGTCGACGAATAAGAATCTTAAAAAAAATTAGACGCGCCCGGTCGCCCGAGAGTTCTTCATAATGTTTTCAAAAGTATGTGGAGTCTGCCAATCCGCATAAGGGCCAGCGTAGTGGACTACATGGCCAACCCTTTTTTTGCAGTTTACCTCCTTTAGAATCGATTTTCATATATTTTTCCTTTCACTTCCTCCGTTGCGTTATTGACTTTATGTTTCCATGGTAACACTTGTTTAAGTTTCCATGACTATGTACCTAATCATAGATTTAGGATTGGTAAAGACCTATCCTAAATCTATGCATGTAATGTATTTTGATGAATATGAATTATTTATTTTATAGTACCTCGCGTATTATTACATCGCGAGACCGGGAAGTACGCGTTTTCTGGTCGAGTGTTAGTTAGACGGCCGAGCTAAGCGAGGCCGGCTATATACGAGACCAGAAATGCTCTCCCGGTCGAGGTGTGTATAGTGCTTTTCTAAAAAATTAAACAAGTGACTTTTTTTTAAATATATTATATTATGTAATTAAAAGAAAGTAAATAAAAAAGCAACCTACTTAAGAAATATTAAAAGTTAAATTAGTTATATTTATACTTTTAAATTTTTGTTTTCGCTGTGAGTGCTGAACGCGTAATACGGTAGAGTTCCAAATTTAAACTATTTAGGCCAAAGAACATTATCACAAGTTACAAGATATTCAGGAAGAAAGATTCCAAATTCAAACTTATGATATGTAATGAAAATACATACATTCGTTACTGGCCTAGGCCGGGAAGTTTAACTTTCGAATTCATTTACAGGGTATGAAATGTGCATTTCATATCATTTTTTAGAAATATAAATAAAAGTATCAAGTTCGTAAAGAGTAAACTCCAGTCGTGCGTCGGAGTTGACACCCACCATTTTTGAAGTGAAAACTTCTTTAGGCGCATTGAGTACTTTTTGGTAGGGGGTAAAAATGTGGATTACGCGTGATTGACATTCTTTTCAAAAAACCGACTTCCAACGCCACTGTAAAGTAAAAAATAATTTTGATTTCTACCCACTATGTTAAAGTCGGGCGAACCTGATGCCTCTATTTTGCTTATCCTTGTTATACCCGCCCGACTTCAACATAGTGGGTAGCAATGAAAATTATTTTTTACTTTTTTATCTACTTTACAGTGTCGTTGGAAATCGGTTTTAGGAAATAATTTATATTTTTAACTTTTTAGTGTCAGCGTTGAGGATTTGGAGCCAGAATTTTTATGGGACCACCTCGAGAGCTTCCTCTAACGACAGATAGAAAAAAAATTCAAATCGGTTTAGAAACCACGGAGAAAAAAGAATTGAGAACCTCCTCCTTTTTTGCAAGTCGATTAAAAAGCTCTTAAGTATAATAATATAGTACATTCATACTTAAACTTTAATCCCTTAGTTTTACTAGTACTATATAAATATAGTATTCATATTGTATACTATATAGATATAGCATTCTTAATTAAACTTTAATGTGTTAGTTGTAAGGTTTATATTTGTTTCTTTTTAATAAGAAAAAAAAGTATTCGTTTTCACTTTCTATCGGCAGTCCCTATGATTGCCAATTTTTTTTAGAGAAGCCTCGTGCTCCGTTTATTGAGCTGCCAGTGGGTTAATATAATAAGCTAGGCATTTCAAATATTGAATGCGTTTTGATTTATAAATGCGTGTTATGTTGAAGGTAGCTCAACAGAAAGTAAATGTTTGTATTCGTATCCTTCATTAAAAATAATGAACTTGACGTATTATGTAAGCAATTGTAGTTCGCTCTGACCTGCATCGAGTACGATTCTTATATTTTTTCGCCAACATAATATCGTACCCGTAGATGTGCACAAAGAGAGAAAGGTAATAAAAACTGGTCGAGTGCGAGAATGGCTTATTTCTGTTAGGGACCTGTACGTAATATGACTTGAAACTTTTTACATTTGTGTAATGTTTTTTTTTCTATCTTAGTTCTAACATAGAAATAAACAATTGAAACCATATACCTAGTGGTAAAGTTTTTTTTGATCATAGAACACTACATCCGTGTAAGGTAAGTACATTTGGTAAGTACATAATTTTTAGAAATTTCAAATTAATTTTTATGTTAGTAACAAACTATTGTCTAATAAACCTGACAACTATAACGGCCACCATATTTCATCATTTAGGAAGACAAATAGGGATCCATATTATCCTCTGGGTACGGAACCCTAACAATCGGTAGCAGCTTGCAATTGCTTTCATTTTATTTCAGCTGCATGTTTTATGTATTATGGAAATTTGTGTTTTCCCTCGCAAAAGTTACAGTTAAAATATTTTTGGTTATTTATAATAATATGCGCAAATTGTTTAATATTTTATATTGTAGTTTATTGATGTGGAAATGGGTCATGCCGAGCGTAAATAATTTACGTGTAGCAATTAAAATAAGTATTTATATTATAGCTACGAGTACATATCGTATAAATTGTTTACTTTTATTTCAATGTTGCTGCTTTTTGTATGCCCAATAATATAATACTTTGTATTCTGTGGAATTCATAATTATTGTAAAAGGGATTAAAATTAAATTGGACGAAAAATAATTGCTAGGATAGGTAGGTAGATAATTAGGTAAATAAAGGTATGAATTTTACAGAGCCGCTTAGCTATGGACAAGGAGAAATTAAAAAAATACTTGTTGGCGTTTAGTAATGGAGAGGCGAAGACGTTTGTACTCGAATAAATTAAATAATGTCATACTAACAAGACCTTACTAAGTAAAAGATAGATAAAATATTTAGTCAAGTAGATAAAAACACGTAAAAGGTACAATAACAGTAGTAGTTACCTAAAATAAAAATACACAAAGGTTCCATAGTTCCAAACGACTGCTTTCAGAATTCTTAAAATAAAAGCTCAAACTACTCCAACGCTGAACTCGAATATTATCCTAAACACTACTTGAACATCTTTATCGTTATTTGTCTTTCCAACTCTTACACAAAAAGTTTGGAAAGTAGCGAAACTTTTTGGTATTTCGAGAGAAATAGGAAAGTTTTCAACAGATATTCAATGTACGCCTCCTCTTGATACCTGCTTGTAAGTGCCTATAGAATTTTAGTCCATTTGCCTTGTTTCGAAAATTGAAATGGAAGGTAAATAGAATTGCATTTTTCAATTTTATCGTTCTGTTTTACCTAAGTTTGAGTGGGTACAATTTTTGCAGCAGTTTTATTTTAATTTATAAAATAGATAGATTTCTGAAACGAAATCACGGTTATTAAGTTAGTTAGTGACTATATACAGTTAACGTTACTTACTATAATGAATAATGATGAAAGTGTCCACGAATTTGTTGGATTTAAGTTTTTAAAAAACTCACGGGACCTTTGATTTTCCGCGATAAAAGTACAAAGGTGAGAAATGCGAGCTATATCTGTAGGTGCCTAATTTCTTCGAGGAAAGGTTCCTTTCAATTTTGTCTTTTTCTTGACTTATTTTTGTGTTTCCAGTCAATCATAATCAGCCACATTGAATTTAGAGTAATCTAATAGGTATCATCGATATACATAGTACAGGCTTTAGACAACTCACACCATTCCATGGTTGGGTAAAAGCTTAGAGGCTCAGGGTACATGTTCAATTATAAAAAAAGTAAAAACATTCGGAAAATAAACTGCCTAAAATTATGGCAATGCCGTCATTCCTCAACAAGAACAGCGAGAAAATTTCCTTTTTAATTAACCACCCTTTTCATCCTAGCCAAGTTTAATTAAGGACCCCAAACCTTTTACATTGGTAATAATTGTAGGTATACCATATTTCAAAATCTGTTTTGTGATTATTAATTGCGAGGGAACTTGAAATGGTCCTAAAAACCTTTTAAAGTCTCACCCCTTACCTCTTTAAAAGCTTTTTACCGAATACTCTGCCAAGGAGTTGGGTACTTTATAGTGTATGTTTATGTTTATTGAATACTTTTAACCAGTGGTTCTAGGCGACAGCAACACTTAAACAACTTTAACTTTTTGGGAAAACATAAGACGATTTACCATGGACCATCATACGTCACGATATTTACTTTTAATCGGTTGGTGGTTATTTTTTTTTATCCGCTACAAGTTATCCCTTGACTGCGATGTCACCTGATGGTAAGGGATGACAGTCTAAGATGGTAGCGGAATAACCTGTTAGGGGCATGGCAGATAAATCAAACCCATACCCCTAATCGGTTTCTACACGGCATCATACCGGAACGCTAAATCGCTTGGCGGCACGTCTTGGCCGTTAGGCCGAAGCCTCCCACCAGGCAAAGGTTAGTGGTACACGTATTGCTTACGATTTTTTCGCTGTCGTCGCATGTTGTGACGAGTTTGTTGCAGTAACGATAAAATCTTAAAACTTCGACGACTCTCCTCAAATGGTCTCTCGTCGACAAACATACGTGACAGGTTATGTGCAGATGTCGTGTATCGCATGTCGTGAACCCAATGTCGTATATCACCATCGTACCATCGTACCGTACCATCTTGTCGTGTGGTAGTCCGTGAAAACACGCTTCATGAACTTAGATTATTATTTAGTCAGTGTTACCTTGAATTGCTAATAATATAAAGTAAGTCGCAAATTCAGTTACTTCACTTTTGTAACAATGGATTACTGTGTATTCAAACGAAATAAAATTGCGCTTCTGCTTACTTATTTCCAGAGAAATATGCTGCATGAAATACGATCGCCGATTTAACGCTAAATAAAAGTTCAGTGTTCCAGGCGTAGCTCAATATTGAAATGTAAAATTTTAAACTTGAAGTATTTGTTTTGACAAAAATGTATTATTCTTTTCCTTTTTAAAATCGAAAATTGAACGTGGTGAAAATGTTTGCAGTTAACATGTAGAATTTTTGTAATGGCACGCTAAGATTTTCTTGAGAAAACAACTTAATTAGCACTAAAACTGTTTTTATGAATAAATAACTAACTCACGAGAATTTGTCCGCAATATTCAAGGCTCCAAGTAAATTTTTTATTTTTATTCCACTACAAGTTAGCCCTTGACTGCGATCTCACCTGATGACAGGTGACACTGCAGTCTAAGATGGTAGCGGGCTAACCTGTTAAGGGTTATGCCGCTACAATCCTGTTAAATTTTATCCAAGAGTTCCTGTGGGATAAATTTACTCTTGGATAAAACTGTCGCCACGATGAATCGAAAAAAGACGTTCAGCGGTTGAGCCGTGGAGGGGCAACAGACACAAATTCAAATGTTTTTTATTCAAATAAACTTGTACGAGTATTTTTGTATCGCGAAGTGAATTTGGCACATTCGGAAAACCATTCCTACCGAGAAGAGACACGAACTTTAAATAAATTCTGCGTGGTTTAAGTTTATATGATTACCGCGGGAACTCCTTAATTTTCCGGGATAAAAATTAGCCTATGTCACTCTCCAGGTCCTAAGCTATATTCATGCCAAAAATCACGCTGAATCGTTGCTCCGTTGCAGCGTGATTGAAGGACAAACCAACAAACCAATAAACCAACAAACAAACAAACAAACAAACAAACAAACACACTTTCGCATTTATAATATTAATATGATATGATATGATGGATAAAATAGTTTTTAAATAATAGTACTAACTTTTTAATTTTAATAAGCTCTAACATAGGAACATTAAGCACTAAGGAAAGTATCTCCAGACAGTACGTCTACGTACTCGTAGCAACGAGATTTCCTATAATAGGTAGTATAAACTGATTACAATTAAGGCGGTGCAGGCAAAACAATTTACCTCCCCCCCGAGTATTACGGGATTTAATTAAAAATCCCAACCCAGTAAGAGCTCGCTAACAGGGAATCACAACACTCAGCACTCTTCAATCCCACGTATCGACCGACGACGTCCCTGGCGCAGTGTTGAGCGCTGTTGTCTTAACGCGCGGAGGTCCCGGGTTCGATCCCCGGCTGGGTCAATTTGGGAATTTATAATTTATAAATTTTCCCTGTTCTGGCCTGGTGGGAGGCTTCGGCCGTGGCTAGTTACCACCCTACCGGCAAAAGATGTGCCGCCAAGCGATTAAGCGTTCCGGTGTGATACCGTGTAGAAACCGAATAGGGGTATGGGTTTGATATAATTGCCATGCCCCTAACAGGTTAGTCCGCTACCATGTTAGACTACATCATCACTTACCATCAAGTGAGATCGCAGTCAAGGGCTAACTTGTAGTGTTTAAAACAAACCGATTAACTTGGGCTTTTGGCGCCTGCTTGCTTCGTGAACTGCGTTAGGGCGAAAACGAAGGGCAAAACGTCCTCGCAACACAGCCAATTCGTAGGGGGTTTGCCCTGTCCTGGTAGTCTGTTCAGCTCCATTTAAAAGTGCTCGCTTGGATTTTTTATTGTCTGTATTGAGTTTTCGCATTTAATATCTCCTTAATGTTGAAAAAAAGTATATGTTTCGCCATTAGTAAAGAGATCGTGGTCTAAAATCATTAAGAGTACTCCAAAGACGCGATAGCCAGAGAGTTTCAGGTTCACCCCTTTACAGAATTTATAATGTGTAGGTATATATAATGTGATAATTGCAGTGTTTCACAATTTCCTTCAACATTGGTAAATCTATACTTACTAATATTATAAATGCGAAAGTTTGGATGGATGGATGTATGGTGCTGGATGGATGTTTATTACTTCATCACGCCAAAACGGCTGAACGGATCTAGATGAAATTTGCCACAGGGATAGATTATAGTATGGTCTGAAATAGCACATAGGCTACTTTTTATCCCAGAAAATTAAAGAGTTCCGGCGGTAACCAAAAAACCTAAATGCACGCGGATGAAATCGCAGATGTCATCTAGTTTAGTATAATTTCATATAAAATATTTTTTTATTTATATAACTGCAGCATCAGGATTGAGCAGTTGTAATTGGAGGTGCAATAACAATATCTTTCACTAACATATAATAATCAGATCACTATCTCAACCAATTAGCAATCTGATTCTGAATAGATCTTAATTGATATTTTTATGTACACAATTTAAGTCTTCATAAGAAAAAACTGCGAATTTGTATAGATACAAACCATTGAAGTAATATGTACGTTAGTTGGTACATTATACCTCAATGATACAAACACATATATATGTTACGAGTTACGACCTGTATATTGGTCTAAATATGAAAAGTATCACTATTACAATGGTCGTTGGTCATAATGAGGCACTTTTCAAAGAAGTAATCCATACTAATATTATAAATGCGAAAGTGTGTCTGTCTGTCTGCTACGCTTTCACGGACCATCTGTTCAACGAAGTCGCGGGCATCATCTAGTACTTATTATATTATTGTTTATTAATTTTATGTTGATTAAAAAAATAAGTAAATACCAGGAAAACAATTTATGAACTGGCTTGAACCCAATATTCCTTACGAGTATTTAAATCTTTATTTCAACATAGCTAAGCTCTCGTGAAAATTCGTAAATTGATTTTCGCAAATGAAGTGCTCGTTCGCATTTCGGGCCATTACATCAACTACGTTGTTGATTTTAATTTCAAACAGCGGTTTACAATTACCCCTCCGCGGTAAGCGTTTAATTAAATAACAATGTGACGTCTGATCTGAATAGCCTTTCCTGACTAAGGTCAGGAAAGGCTAGGTCAGACGTTACATTGTTGTTGTTGTTGTTTGTTGTTGTTGTTGTTGAGTGACGTTTTATTAGAGCTAAGGCTCTAATAAAAACTAACTTACTAGTGGTTCGCCCCGAACTGAGACCTCGCGGCGCCATCTATTGATATAAATGTGAAGTTCTGTTAAAAATACTGAAGCTCATTAAAAATTAAATAATTCCGTTTCCTTACAATGGGGCTGATTCTGTAGTGCACAATCTCTAAACTAAACTAAAATTGAGCATTACAAATATTGATAACCCTTTCATAATACTTCCTACGGAAAGAGACAGAACTAGATTTAAAGCTGCCATTTTAGTTTAGTTTAGAGATTGTGTTATAAGAATCAGCCCCAATATTTATCTAAGTTTAGTATTTGTTGTTCAAGTACAGGACATAATTCAAATAATTGATCAAGTTTCAGGCTCAGCCTTTCAGAAAATTTAGAGTTCTGAGGTCAACTTTGGACGTTAGAAAATCTCCACTTTGAAAGCCCCCCATTACGTCAATTTTGGGAGAAAAATTTAAAAAAAAATATTTTTGGACTCTATTCCTAATTATCTTTAAAATGATATACCGCAACCCTATGAAACTTTTTCAGTCATATTCGGCGGGAGGCCATTGGTTTACCTATTATATTTAAAGCTGAAGTAATTACGTTCAGTAATTCAGAAGTTATAATGCTCTGACAGACGGACGGACGGACGGACGGACGGACGGACGGACGGACAAGTGCCAATTCACTCAAGTAGACTCAGAGACCTTCGCTTCGCTCGGTCAATTATTGAAACGGTTTAGGGTGGAGTTTCGAAAAGAACCACCATAGTTTTTAGGGTTCCGTACCTCAAAATAAAAAAAGGAACCCTTATAGGATCACTTTGTTGTCCGTCCGTCTATCTGTCAAGATCCTTTTGTCTCAGGAACGCATAGAGGTATCAAATACTCAGGTCTACTGTCCCTTGGAGCTGTGAAAAAATCAAACTTCTAAGCCAACGTAATCAAAAGATACAGATACAGCCGTTTATGTTGCAAATTTTCGACACTCGCAACCCATTTGGGAATCAAACCTACAGGGTACTTCCCGTGAACTCAGAATCTTGAAATTTGGTACGAAGCAACTTCTTATAGCATAGAAAAAGGAAAAATTGCCAAAAGCATAATTTTTTTGTTGCATCATATATTAAAAATAATTTTAATAATTTTAAACTTACTAGAGGTTTGTACGGAACCCCTTGATGCGCGAGTCCGACTCGCACTTGGTCGGTTTTTTTTAATAATATGAGGAATGACTAATGAGAATATAGGGTCTTATATTGACGTTGAACGAAAAAAAACAACGCTTACCATCGAGTGCCACAGAGCACACCATGGTGCTCCAGCGTCAAAATGTCCTTTTTTTTTTAATCTTAATTTATTAGGGACTTTTGTCCGACACGGACACGCCAGCCCCATCGTAACCTAAATTATAATTTAAAAAAAACCTAATCAACCTATCATAACTATACAATTGATCCGGTACTACTCCCTATGCAGAAATATTTCGACTACCGATCTAAAACCTTCTGTTGAAGGTAGGCTGAGAAGGCTTGTAAAACTACCTAAGTACGTCATATATGTTCAAATTATATTTCTGCATAAGGGCCTCCCTCTGAGCGCTATATTTGCTACATTCGACCATATGATAATGTTCAGAACGCAATCTATGTCATAGTCATAGTCATAGTCATTTATTTATTAAATATAGGTACACAGTAGGTACACTTATTTTCGTCTAAAAATTACTTACTTAAAAAGCATGATAGTGATAATGGGTAACGGTATCTTAAAACTAAAGCTACGAGGGTTCCAAACGCGCCCTGGCCATAAGCCACCACTATATATTTCCTACTTAGCCTAATATTACCAAACCAAGGGAAACGAGGAGGCTGACATTGGATAGTCCTATACCAAATTCTCTTTTCTCTACTTCTTAAATCAAAATATTCCTTAAATTTATCACAACATTTAATCTTAAAACTATTCAAGATTTCTGTAAAATACGGTACAATGGCTGACTCGTTACCTACAGTTATTTCTAATTTCGCTAATTTATCAGCCTCCTCGTTTCCTCTCAGACCTATATGAGAAGGAACCCACTGCAACCACAGATTTATATGATTCAAATCATACAAACGTCCCAAGATTTCGAATGCTATCGGTAGACCTCTGCTATATCCAGAGGCACATCGAGCTACGAGTATGTGTTGCAAGGCACTTTTGCTATCTAAAAAGATAACAAAATTTTGCCCGCCTAAGCGTGAAATGTACTTGAGAGCTTCCGAGACTTATTGAAATATCCATACAAAACGTCACGTTACGTTAATAATCGTAAAGTGACACCTGTCACGTTACGTTAGTGTATAAACGTTACGTTATTAACATAGATTTAAAGGTCGCGCGCGCTGCGAACCTTTAAATCTATGGTTATTAATCTGTACTACTGTTTGACTCGCATTCACGTCCCAATATTTCAACAGATTTTGATGAAATTTGGTACCGAGATAGATTGCATACTGGGGTACGCTTTAATTAATTTACGCTTACGCTTTAATTACTTTTTATCAAGAAAAAACCTATTTTTTTAAAAACCAAAACCCAGGCGGTCGTAGTCATGGGCGTTATTAGTCTCAATATAATTTGTAGGGACTAAAGTAAAATTTTAAAGCTAGAAATAAGTACTTACTACTTACCTACTTTAAATAACGTAGGCAATGCACGAGCTTCTAAGGCCGGAAATTTATTGAATGTCAGCTTTAAAGCGTACGGACATACGTTCAGCTTTGGTTAAGACTTCATTTATTCTAGACTAGCATGAATGAACACTGAACGGGTTCATTTATTACGTTCTGCAAGTCTTCCATCAAAAACTATACTCGCCTAAATAGTATTCACATGTATGAATATCCATCACCACTACAGTCCATTAAAGTCCCGATGCTGGGCACAGGTCTCTCATACGAGAGAAGGAATTAAAGCTAAGACCCACCACGCTGCTCCAATACGGGTTGGGGGCCTTAATGACTCATCATGTTAGTAATAATAACCGGGACCGATGGCTTAACGTGCTCTCCGAGGCACGAGGGTGAAACACTGCCAACTTCCTAACTCTGGCCTAGTACCGGGAATTTCTAATCAGAAAATCCCAACACTTATTATTAACAATTAGAGTCCGACTCGGGACTCGAACCCGGGACCTCGTCGGCCGCAGTCGAACATGATAACCACTAGACCAACGAAGCAGTTGTATGTGTATATTGTTGGCAGGCGGCAGTTGTGTATGTATGTGTACATTTTTTTGTAAATAAGGATCTAGCACGAAAACTTAAAAGACTAAGCTTTCGTTTTCGTTTTCGTTTCGCCAAAAGCTTTCGCCTTTATGATATAGAATAGATTCTCTGCCTCGTATCTGAAGTGATTAACTGTACCTGCCATAGTATTTCCTCATTACTGTCTGTCGTGAACCCTTACCATTTCTAAGATTTTGATGAAATTTTAGGAAGGTATATTAATAGTTGAGTAAGTTATTAATAAACATAGATTTAGCATTGGTCTGTCGTAAAGACCAATGCTAAATCTATGTTAATAAAATACAATATTTTGCTTTAAACCATTACAAAGTGTTGCTAGTGTACCTAGTTACTACCTACCTATTGTTTCTATATTTATTTATAATAAAGCGTTCCAGAAACTAATTTACATTTTACGCTTTACCATTTTCCCTGAGGAAGTATTGAAAGTTTTTGCATAAACTAAATTATTATTCGTATAGTTGTTATCATAATTAAAACGACGGTCGCGCTACCATTTCTAGGTTCCGTAACACATAAAACCCAATCATATTTTTTGTACATCATAAATGTGAAAGTAGGTACATCTGTACTCAGTCTCACTATCATACCATTTGCCTGTCTGCTTTGCTTCCCATCACGGGATTTAAAAAAAATCGTATTCCACATGGATTAAAGTACATTTTTATTAAATCTCGTAGGAACTCTTCGACTTTGGATGAGAAATCGGAAATAGGCTGCGTAACTGTATCTAATACATCACCACCACTACCATCAGTATGGATTCGTCGATCATGAAAAAATTCCTCATAAAGTAAAAAAATAGTATTAAAATTGAAAGTAAACGAATAGATGGACGGATGGATGTAGTCTTACAATCCATCCATATCCAAACTAATATTATAAATGCGAAAGTGGGTCTGTCACTTGGTCTGTCTGTCTGTCTGACCGTCTGTCTTTTTGTCTGTCTGCTACGCTTTCACGGCCCATCTGTTCATCCGATTTTGACGAAATTTGGTATAGGGATAATTTGATACCCGGGGATGGAAATGGCTACCCGGAAAGTTTTTTATCCCGGAATCCCGGAAAATTAAGAGCTCCCGCGTGAACAAAAAAGCCTCAATCCACGCGAACGAAGTTGCGGGCATCAGCAGGTAAATAAAAATACCTACACCTAAAAGCATCCTCACCAGCAGGTGCTGTTCCAAGTTTGACGAGGTTTGCCGAACTTTTAATTACAAGCGGCCAATAAATTCAGAACCCCTCGGGGGATTAAAGAGTGGGATTAAGGAAACTTAGACAGATTACAATTTGTTACGAACTACCTTGGATGCTAAAGCCGTTGGTATAGCCTCCGCACCGCGGAAAAGGATGTTGGCTAATGCAAATTTAAAACGATTCGCTAACGACTCAATTTCATTTTTTTTTAATCTTAAAAAGCATAGCATTTTAAATTTAGCTACCATTATAAACGCCACAGGTACAAAGGTTACATGCCCAGTAAGTTTTCAAAGTTTTTTCAATTTTTCAACGACTGAGGACATTCCAAAAGCTTTTGACGCATGTTCGGATGGCGTATTGTACACTCCGCATGACGTTGTCCATGACGTATTGTGGCCCAGCAGGGCGACCGCGTATCTTTTGCATCAATCATTGATACATCGCAATCACCTCTGATTGGCTGAATTTATAGTATTCTTGCTGCGTCAGTGGATTTCGTCCAATAGTAAAAGAGTGTTAACCAATCAGAGGTGATTGCGATGTATCAATGATTGATGCAAAAGATACGCGGTCGCCCTGCTGATACGTAAATATGATTGCTACCCATTGATGTAGAATTTTAGTACCTTTGCTACCGTATTATAATCGCATTCATATATAATTAGCACCCGCAATTGGCCAAATTCTATTGTCATATTGTGAGATCGTAGCATTGACTGATGCTGCTACGGAATAGAACTACGAGTACTGTTCGTTAGATGGGTGAACCAAATATTATATTTAAGTACAATATGGCAGTTAACTTTACCATAAACCTTGAATTATAAATATTAATACCTTTAATAAGTATAATTAGAGCAAGTAGCAGTTAGTCTTGATCATTAAAGTTAGGTCGTTATAAAGTTTCGAGAGCAATGCATTATAACCCACAACATTATATTTGGAACGATGTTTTTAGTTTCAAATTGCTCCACAAAAATGTTTCTCACGTAGCAACACATTTTCATGTTCACAAACTTTAAAAACGGGCGTTAGGTAATACAACTTCCATATAAAAGGGCCTTGAGCATGCATCTCTATTTCACATTTTGCTTCGTACAGCGAATAGGTACGCGAATGTCAAAGAGCATTGGAAAAATGAAAAACTAAAATAAAACTATGAACAGCTAACCTAACTATAGAGTGGCATGCGTTGTATACAGCTAAAAATCAATGCCTGTCCTCTTATTTAAAAGTATGTAGGTACATAGTTATTAACCTTAATTTAAAAAAAATGGGATTTAAAAAAAGCGATGCGGTATTTTGAAATATATCCAAATGAGCATTTTTGAATATGTTATAATATGATAAGACTATTCTATTAAAGGGAGCAGCCCTGCCAAGGTTGCTCTTCGTTCAAATTTAATCATCATTCAAGGTTGCAAGGTTGTTCGAGATGAATGCCACGTATTTATTTAAACGTCATGTCTTATTAACCGACTTAAGGACTTATTACCGACTTATTACCGACAAAAAAGGCGGAGGTTCTCAATTCGGCTGTATGTTATTTTTGTATGTATGCTACGCGATCATTCCGCCAATTATGAATCAGTTTTTATTATTTTATTTATTTGGTAGATCATACTTCAGAGGTGGTCTCATATTTAAATTTTATCGAAATTGATTTAACGCTTTTTGAGAAAATCAATGAAAAACAAAATATATACCCAGATAATTTGTTTTTTTCTTCCTAGTTTAAGTTGATACTTAGGTTGTATAGTTTTGAAGTCGGTTTTTGTTTTAGATGAAAGAGAATAATTATTATTCAAAGCCCGTTTAAAAGGCATTTTCTTTTTATGTTTGAAACAATACTCTAAAAAGCTTAAATTTATTTCCATAAAAGACGTCTGTGATTCTATATTTTAGTTATAGTTGCTACCATTTATGCGCCGGTGTTTTGTTCCTCTGGCTTTATAATTACGAAAAGGCTGTGAGATGTAATAGACTCATTAGTAAAATAATGCTTTTCACATTTTATATCCCGTTATTGTGAAGGATTTTTAGTTTCCATTATTGCTAATCTACCTACTGTTTATAATATAATGCTATGTTATAAATAACTCGCCCCAATAATTACCGGCTTTGAAGACCTAACTAATTATAACTCTTCCTAGCGAGTATTTCTCCATTTTCTATTTATCACAAAAAATTCAACTTTCTTTATTCTGTCCATTATTTTATTATTATTACGCATTATTGTAATACTTGTAACGTAATGTATACTCGTATGAGTTGTGTTGTTTCCTTATTGTAACCTTTTTTTTTTTTAAGAAAAGAGTAACTGCTGAGTTTCTGCCAGTTCTTAAGGTTCTTAAGGTATCATAAGTGACACCTACGTGAAATAAATAAATAATTTATCATTTATTAACTTATTTTTATTATACAACAAACGCAACGGTCAACAGGGGAACAAAGAGGTCTTTAGAAAAAAATTTAAACCCACACGGACAAAGTCGCAGTTATAAGTAAACTTTAATACCTACGAGCACTATTTCTAGAGAATGAATTTGCAGCCTACATTCCAGTAGAATATCTATACATAACTTACAACCATAACACTTACCTACGCGTTTGTATGTACAAAATGTAAATGTAAATGTAAATACAAAATACAACACAATACACACAACTGACATATTACTAGCGACCAATGCTTCTTTTTTATTTATTTTCGTTTTTATTTTATGGTAAATTACTTGGTCAGCAAAGAGGATAAAGTTTTTTACATTCACGGCACATGTTTTTTGGCAGTATCATCCGTTTAGCTAGGTGCTATGATGCACATCGGCAGAATGCTTGGAGTGTATGGAGTCGAGGAGCGGCGACTCTCTTAATAACATCTCTAACTAAGCTTTATTTACTTGGGAATAACGGCTGCTCTTGACTCTACTTTGTCCGTAGGTATGCATTCGCCCTAATCGTATTATATCGCGTTAGAATTGAATATGACATTTGAGAAAACTATCTTTTAGGTATCATAAAGTATTGACGACCTCCCTGGGGCAGTGGTGAGCGCAACTGTTATGGTCCCGGGTTCAATACCCAGCAGAGCTAATTTGAAAAATCATAATTGCTGAATATACTCTGGTTTGGTCTGTCAGGACTCAGGTGGCTTCGGCCGTATTAGTTAAGTTAGGGAAAGACGTGCCGCCAAGCGATTTAGCCGTCCGGTGCGATGCCGTACCCAAAGGGGTATGGACCATGCCACTAACAGGTTAGCCCGCTACCATCTGAGACTGCATCACCGCCAGGTAAGATCGTAGTCAAGGGCTAACTTGTAGTACAAAAAAGTATCAAATTTAGTCATTAATTAAAAAAATCAGTTACATAATGGCCAGGGACGACGGTAGGTATCATTCAAAACTTTGCTCCCAGAAAATGACCTGGAACCCTGGTAAGAAGTTAAAAGAATATTAAGTGCTCTGACATTTAAGTAAAGGGTAAAAGAAAAATAATAATATGCTCTTTGTAAAGAGTTTTTTTAATTAAATCACTCGTGAATTCCTGCCTTTGAAGAAACCGCTGCTAAAGAAACTTGAACGAGTTGTAAAATGTCCAAAGTTTTCTTTTGCAATTCAAATTGTCTTTATAACTTTTAAAATGTGTATAATAAGAATATGTATACGCTTAATTTTTTAATTTAATAAAATCGAGTTAAATGAAGCTACCATTGTAAATTATGCATTAGCAACTGCATATACCTGAATATTATGTCTACTCACTTAAATGTAGTTCCTACCAAAATCTCCTCAGAATGCACCGGTGTCCAATTGAAGGACACATAATTTTAAATTGAAAGGTTAATCTACGTTTGAACGTACTAAAAGTCTACGTTCTTAAATACACGACAGCGGACAAAAAATAGCAGCTTTATAGCTAGTGATAAATTTGCTATTTTTTGTAATTTTTAAGGTTTCACAAGGAAATAAAGGAACCCCTTATCTCTTCGTTGCCCATCTGTCTGTCTGTCTATCGGTCAACGCCTACTACTAGTAGAAAAGAAAATAATGTAATAATAAAATCTACAAAATATTATAACAAGTTTTGTGAATGTGGGTGCATAAGAAATCAATACTCAAAGCTTTTTGCCATAGGCCCCCAATCGGTATTGAATGTTAATATTCTGCACCCGTCCCCCAAGTAGTCGCCTCACGTCCCTCCAGCATCACGACCCCATGATAACAACAAAAGAAAACTATTTTTGTGTGCAGTTGCACTTAAAATCTTACTTCTTACTTCTTACTAATATTATAAATGCGAAAGTTTGGATGTATGGATGTCGGTATGGATGTATGGATGGATGTTTGTTACTCAATGACGCCCTAACGGCTGAACGGATCTGGATGAAATTTGGCATAGAGATAGATTATAGTCTGGAATAACACATAGGCTACTTTTTACCCCAGAAAATTAAAGAGTTCCCGCGGGAACCAAAAAACCTCAAACCACGCAGACGAAGTCGCGGGCATCCGCTAGTTAAAATAATAAAAACTAAACAGGCATCAAAATTTGTTCCAATTTTGGCCATTGTGCCAGATTAATAGGTGTGACTATACCAGCTTATTCATTTCTCATATTCGTGATAAATATTCAGCCTATATGCTATTCCAGACTATGATCTATCTCTGTGCCAAATTTGAGCCAGATCCGTTCAGCCGTTGTGGTGTGATTGAGTAACAAACATTCATACATCCATACATCCATCCAAACTTTCGCATTTATATTATTAGTAAGATTTTAATGTATACTAATGACCCTGTCACCGGATCACATAAGTTTGTGGGACTATAAATGCATATGCATGTCAAGCGTAGTCATTACTGTGATGAACAAGGGTTCATTGAGCTATTATAATATAATTTATAGTACATAGAGCAAGGTAAATAGCGCCAGAGCACCACGGTCGGTTAACGAAGCGGTCGGGGCGTGCGGCAGCTAATATTTACTCTGTCAATCGAACCCCCACTTGCACATAAATAGATCTGAAGGACCCCAGGTCGATACAATTTGACATGCACTACCTCCGTCATTGATGTAGAATTTTAGTAGCTATACTCCACTCATGCAATAGGTATACAAGTCAATTGTTTTTTTCTGAAAATTTTGTTGCGCGCAATTATATCCACGTGGATTTAGTTTTTTATTCCCGTTGGAATTTCTTAATTATTGGGGATAAAAAGTAGTATCTATTTTTTCCCGGGATGCAACCTATCTTTATATCAAATTTCATCAAAATCGGTTTAAAAGATTGCGTACTGACAGACAGAAATATAATTATTTCAATTTTACTTTTATGTCGTTTTAAAATTTGACGACCTACTAACAGACTTAGCGACGTACAGCTTGAAATATTAAGCAAGACGTGAAATAAATAACTAAAACGACGAATAAGTAACAAGAGTTGAATACGTAATTTACATTACCAGCAATTACAAAAACGTTATTTTAAAGGCTGCACAAGTTCAGCTTTTTCACCAAACATTAAAATATTTCACACCGGACAAAGCCACAGTTTGAAGCTGACATACAAAGTTCGTTGAACTACACTATCGCACATCATGTAAAGTAAATATCCACAATTCAACACGATCGGTTAACAAAGCAGTCGGGAACGTGTAGCATGTAACATTGACTTTGTCAATCGATCCAACGTGATTAAAGAAATAGATACGTTATGCTTATATTAGACAACATTTCGGAAGATCTCAAATATACCATTTAAATGTCAAAATGTCAAAACCAAATACTCAACTATTACTACGAAATCGAGAATTTAAACTTATAGGTACGAGAGATTATAGTCAGTTTCTAGGGCATTCAAAGACTTCTATGTATGGTAATAATTTTTGTGAGGGGTTATGTAATTGTT
Source organism: Erebia aethiops (assembly GCA_923060345.2). Lineage (NCBI taxonomy): Eukaryota > Metazoa > Arthropoda > Insecta > Lepidoptera > Nymphalidae > Erebia > Erebia aethiops. The sequence goes on along the minus strand of OV281083.1, from coordinate 6,868,642 downwards.
TTGTTGTCTTATTTTTACCGTGCTTTTTATAGTTTCTGAACTGAATGGGACTTAATAATTTTACGCCTCATGACCGAATTTCCACCGAGACGGAACAACGGAACTAGAAACAGACTGTAGCAATGAATTTCAGTGGTTGTGTGGCCACATTGTACCGATGATTATGAAATTAGGAAAAAATAAGGACGTGCATTTCATAATCATAATCATAATATTTATTTGCTGTTTGTAGGTAGGAAGTTCTTACAATAAAAACATAATAGCATTTGTACCTAACACAAAAAAACAACATCACGATTCACGAGATTATCTATTTTTGGATTTCAAAAAGAATGAACGATATTCCAGCGCTTTTAAATTCAGGCCTGGATGAATAAATAAAAGCTTGCCTCCCAAGTAGTAACCTTGGAAGCCTACCCAAATGAACCTGTTACGAAATTCATGAAATTCACGTTAAGATAACTGAACACGGGTATTATTTGGATTAGAACGAGATTATCTGCCTCGAAACGGTTTGTAATTAGTTTTGGACTGCTATGAATACATTAATACCATCAATGTGTTTGTATTATAAATTGTGTGTATTTACCAAAGCAATTTATGATCAGTCTTACACAGGGAAATTTAAGGACGAGAACACACTACGGACCGGACAGGGCCAAACTTCCACTAGAAACGTCCGTGTCATTCGGAAATGACCGGTTCAAATAAAAGTTTATGTGAACCGGTAATTTTGAGCGGATGTTTTGTCCTCCGCTGAAGTGTGTTTTAGCCGTACCCGTAATCGACTTCTACGCAGCATTGAACTGGAACGCTTAATCTCTAATCTAATCTAATGGTAATTAGCCAAGGCTCGAACCAGATCAAACTAGTTTAGAAAATTATGAATCACTAAATTTGCCCCGATTGGAAATAGAATCCATGACGTCTCACGTTTAAGACTCGCCACTGCACAAGGGACGAAGTTAATACAATCGTCATTATTATCGTCATACAAACATTGTCATTAGCTTACAAAATTATAGAAATGAAAGTCCCGACCAATAGTTACATTGTTTAGTTACACTAATAATTTAATCTAACACAGTTTAATACATAGACATAGGATTTTTTCGCTACGCTAAGTCTATGGTTTAATACGAGGACATTTTCACGACGCGAACATGATAGACGAGAGAGAGAGCAGCAGCTATATACGTCAATTTAATTTTTTAATTTTTGAGCCTCCGAGGCAACGGTCTACGTTACATTCTGCCTACAAAAATAAACTATATTATGTGTATGGTTGTATAGCCAAATACCTTTGGATATCGGCCTTCATCGGTCTGAGCCTTGGAAGCCCGACGCCTCTAGTAGGTAAGCACTAAGCACGCGATTTACTACTTAGCCGACGATTAAATAGAAAGAAAATACTGCAGCTATGTTTAAGAAAACTTGAAGATAAACGGGTCAGTGACCCCTGGAATAATAAAAAAACAGCGTTTCTATTACACGTAGCTATACAAGTACTTATTAACATGGTTTACTAGGTCGTGGCTTTATTGGGCAAGTAAATTAAATTATATTCTTTATGGAGTAACTGAAGTTCGGTAACCTTTTAACCTTAAACCAAAGTTATACCGTCATAAAATAATGTTTAGCAAAAAGCACTCGTAACTTCGAGATTACACATAATTTCGTAAATTTTAACATCTTAAAATTGAGTCCACTTAAAGTTTCTAAATAATTTGTTACAAAGCTGCTGAACTGCATAAACCTTTAAAAATATATTATTTTGACCTGTTTCTGAAACTTTAGAATTAAGAAGTGTAGAGAGAGAGAACTATAGAGACCTGTCTATGTTCCAATTAATATATTGCTTGGAACTAAATCTGTGCTTGGAACATAGACAGATACCATAATATGAAATGGTACTATAATAATTATTCCATAGATAGAATGAAGTATTTCACACTTCAAGGAGAGCTAAGGCGAAGTTTAATGTAAAATAGCGTCACAACGAGGCATCTTACGACGCAAGTGCCTCATTAATTTCAAACTTATACGCTCTTTGCGCAACAGCCATTTTAGTCACGTAGTCAATAATTATCATATATTCTGGGTTTATTCAACGAATTTAAGAATTTTGGAGAAATCTCCCACAAGTTTTATTCGGATATGTACCTACTCCCCACTTGATCAACTGATTAGTTCAACCATAGAACTAATGGTTTTTTTTGCAGTAGTTCAACTACAGTTAAATCGTGTCGAGAGTTGAACTTTTGGAATAAAAATAGTTGTACCTATTCTGTGGTTGAAGTCAACTATTAATTTAATGAAATTCTAATATTACAGTTCTACCTAGGTAGGTACGTACATTTTTACCTAGGTAACTTATTATATAGCTTGTCTACAAAATAACGTTAAGTTGAATAACACCTTTTTAAAGGAAGGCACACGTACGTAGAAAGAAAGAAAAGTCGTACGAATAATTGATCGATTATACCTACTGATCACATGACATCCCAGGTTAAGGATTTTTACCGTTAGAAGAATAACGGTAGCGTTAAAAACTCTTGAAAGCTTTTAAATCTTAATCCATAAAGACTTAAGGTCCTTCACTCAGCTACTTACTAATTTATCTCAAGGATTAAGATACTAAGTGTCGCACAAGAAAGAACAAGGTATAACAATGTCACGAAGCATTACAAGGATTAATAGTAACAAATGGGCATCTCTCTGCGCGTACATTTGCATTTAAAGCTGTTTCCCACACCCTGGGGTGTGTCTATTGTCTTTAGATTATGGGGTAATGCAACCCCCATAATGAATGAGTGAAGACGGTACACGGGCGTGGCGTAAAGCCTTGTTTACGTTGGCTCTTATTCCTCCACGACATTTAACTCTTAACCCACTGAGGGCTGCAGTTTATGTCGTCACTCATCAAACAGAAAAGCTCTTGTAGGGTAGTTTTTGCCTTTTTCTGTCCGAATGAGCGAACTTTTGCTAGGAGTTTTTTTTTTAATCCACTACAAGCTAGCCCTCGACTGCGATCTCACCTGATGGTAAGTGATGATGCAGTCTAAGATGGTAGCGGGCTAACCTGTTAGGGGCGTGGCAGTTATTTTAAACCCAAACACCCCCTTCAGTTTCTACACGGCATCGTACCGGAACGCTAAATCGCTTGGCGGTACGTCTTTGCCGGTAGGGTGGTAACTAGCCACGGCCGAAGCCTCCCAACAGACCAGATCAGGGAAAAACCACCATTGAAACCACCTTTCAGATATCAGTTCACTACCTAACCCCTAAAGCTATTGAGGCTTAGATAGATTGCACGACACAAAAGAAGATTTCTTGTGGAAAGTTTTCAAGGCTAATAAATCATACTTACTTTACTTACTAATATTAAAGTTGCGAAAGTTTGGAAGCATGGATGTATGGATGGATGGATGTTTGTTACTCAATCACGCCGGAACGGCTGAACGGATCTGGATGTTATTTGGCACAGAGATAGATTAAAGTATGGAATAACATATAGGTTACTTTTTATCCCGAACAATTGAAGGGGGAACGCGGGAACCAAAAAACCTCAATCTACGCAAACGTAGTCGCCAGCATCAGCTACGTTACATAAATAGTTGGTTTGATAGTTTTTTCAAGTCTAGAAGCAGCCTATAGGAGTGCAGAAGAGTGGCAGTGTTTGATGAGACCATCAAACGCTACCGTCAGTGTATTTTGGACTGGAAAATATGGAAAATAATATTGGCACACGTCCATTAGCCAAAGATTAAAGAGTCACTAAGTCAACGACCGCTTGGCTTACGTTGAACTTTGTGGATGCCAAGTTGGGCAGTAATTTGCATAAGATAGAGTGCATACACGGTGTAACTATATTGTGTACATACTTCTAAGTATTAGTTTTTTCATTGGACTTCTTTCATCTATATTATTTAATATTATAAAGAGGTAAAGTTTGTGAGGTTGTAGGGGGTAATCTCTGGATCTACTGAACCGATTTTGAAAATTCTGGTACCAATAGAAAGCCACATTATTTGTAAGTGTCATAGGCTATATACTAACCCGAAAAATTGGGGAGTTCCCGTGGGAATTTAAAAACTTATTTCACGCGGACGAAGTCGCGAGCATCAGCTAGTATAATATGACAATATAAATACTAATAAAATTTAGTAAGGTTTCATTAAAGACTACTTAGGTATAAACTAGTAGTTAACGATACGGGCCCAAAATCTTAACGAAGTTCAAATCTAAAATAACTTAGAAAGCTGGCAAGTCTCCTCAAAAATCCAATAGTCCAAGTAATCATTGGTTCAAAAGCAATAAGCTGATAAAACCACCGCGGTCGTTAAATACGCCCGGCAGATATAAATCTCGATGGCATCGAAGCTCCGCGGGATTCTCCCCATTAGATTTCATGGATTTCTCTCTTGTCCGCACATTAAATTATAACTGGAGGGAAAATGGTACGGGGGATTGAAATTAAATTTCAGATTGTGTTAGAAAATAGAATTCCTTTTACGGCGTATTTCCACAGCGTTGTATACGAGCGATTATAAAAATGTAGTTAAGTAGATTTATATTCGCTCACTTTTAATGATGCAACGAAACCACATACACATATTTTTAGAACGGCTTTCTTGCTACGGCTTTACGTTTATCTACAGTTTATTAAATTGCCGTGACGAACAGTGAAAAAAAAACTTTTTTTTCCTATTATTGAGTACCAGTGAGGTACTCATTTAACTACGAACTAGCCTTACTAATTGGCTAATGAGTAGTTTAATTTTAACCTAAACTTATTATTTATCTTATGTACCTACCTACTAAGAAATTGTCCATTGACTCATCTTAGTCTTTCTTGATAAACTACTACTACTAAAAGACTACTGCTTGAAGCCACTGTGCTGGTCACGGTAGAAATCGTCACTAATTATAGACCGTATAACGTATCGTGCCATAGATAATCAGCGGTAAAACGCGCTTAGGTATTGAATGGGGGTTTTATTAAAAGCCGGCTAAGTTAAACGGACATGAAGGCTCTGTCACGAGTAGGTACCACAAATTGAAATGGACGAAGCTATTAACGTAATTGCATATTTTTGCCATATTTGAGTTTTAAATATTTTCAGGCCCAGTGCGGAGATAGCATATTTGAGAAGTTTGAATGAGAAGTTGGAATAAGAATTTTTGAAGTTTGAATAGTTTTACTAAAACTTGTAAAATTGTAGGTACCTAGCTAGGTGTTTGTCACTCGAAAAATCTGAGCACACAGGAGTTGACAGGCCTATGGGAGGCATAGTCCATTGATATTCGAAATCGATAGCCTTCGAAAACCTTTGAAACGCCGAACCTCTAAAGCCCGGTGCGTCTGTATATACATTTTTCATAAAAAACACACGTTTCAATGAACACTCATTTAATGGGAATGCAAAAATCGAGAAAATATTCATCCATACTAATATTATAAATGCGAAAGTGTGTCTGTCTGTCTGTCTGCTACGCTTTCCCGGTCCATCTTTTCAACCGATTTTGCTGAAATTTGGTACAGGGATAGGTTGTATCCCGGGGAAGGACATAGACCCGGAAAATTAAAGAATTCCCGCGGGAAACAAAAACATTTATCCACGCGGACGAAGTCGCGGGCATCATCTAGTTCAAATAAAGGTATGTAAAATTGTTACAAATTAAAATACTAACTAACCTATAATTACCATGAAATGTCCGTCATCCAGTACAAAATTATTTATATTTATATTGATATCTACAATATTCACGAAAATCATTATTTTTAATGTCCTCATATTTTTCGGGTGAATCATCGTAGGAGTTTATTGATTTAGCGAAGACTTTCGCCGACAAGTATCTAAAAGACAATCTATAACTATGCAAGGAGTTTATATATTATTGTCTAAGGCTTTGTCCGAAATCAGTTATTCCACACTGACGACTAACCAAAGTTAGTGCCTAGGTACCTACTTACTCGACTTTCCACCGAGCTAATTCAAAACAAAGCTCAAAAAAATACAAGCCAGTTCCACTTTCCAGAAACAATTTTCAAAGCAATGAAAACAACGAATAAATAAAACTCGGCAGGCAGCGCCAAACCATTTCGTACAACAAAAGAGTTTGTTTATTCAAAGGAGCACTCGAAAGTAATTAGATTATGAGTGGGCTACCATTGACTTAAGAAAAACAAGGCCAAGGACTTCGACCATCGATATAATAAAATTGTACTCGTATTCTTCTACGCTACATTGACATCTGATCTTTACGAAGTTCAAATGGGACTACCATTTGAACTTCGTAAAGATCAGAAGTAATTTTTTTTTTTAATTGGTCAAGTGTGAGTCAAACTAGCGCCCAAAGGGTACCACCACACAATATAAATTATTTTAGTAAATAACAAGAAATATGTCATAAGAACTCGTAATCAGCTGTGAAATGACTGGCTTACTTATGCCCGGTTGTTGATGTTGCCAGTTATCTTCTTGTTAGATATTGATTCAATAAATAATTTACAGGATATAAACACGTCGATCAACTGATGCTGCGTTTCTGAATGCCCAACAACCCTTCAATAACTATGAAAAATAACCAGGTACATATTCTCCCGCTAGATCGATCTTTTTCAGAGATAGAGTTCAAAACGTATATAATGATTTCAACTCTTTAACAAACTAACAATATCATAAATAAACAATATCATTTTTAGCGTAAATAAATGGCTAAGGACTGTTTTATGTATAAATTATGATATAATATTTTAATATAATAATGTTTGACGGACAGAAAGACAGGCAATGAAGCGATCCTATAAGTGTTCCTTGTTACCTCTCGAGGTACGGAATCCTAAAAATTGCAAAATTGGTTCAGATATTTCGTAAATTTTAAGTTAAATCAACCAAAAATTTCACGCCAATGTTTTTCGGACTAGAAGAATATCAATGCGAAAGATTGTAATATGTATGCCCGTCTGTCCCGCTGTCTGTTTCTCTGCCAGTCTTTCTGTCTGCTACGTTTTCAAGGCCCATCTGTTCAACCAATTTTTACATCGTATATTACCGAAAGCCGTAATAGATGGAAACCACTAAAGTACCTTAAAAATAGCTTGAATAAATATAGCCGTTCAGTTTAAGTTACTGACGTGAATATTTCACGTAACGTCTATTGGATACGTTATTTATAGTTCAGATTTACGCTAGTTCATGTTCGCAATATAGCACGCGCTGGTGGAACGAAGAACAAACACTTGCCCCTGTCCCGATGTTAACGATGTTGTCCGGTTTGTATATTGTACCTACACGCAAGCTCTTTCAGGCTGCACACCCCTGTGGCAAGCTAGAATACACTAGATTATCATTGATGGCCATACTTTGTCTGCGTGGATTAAGGTTTCCCGCGGGAATTCTTTGATTTTCCGGGATAAAAAGTAGCCTTTGTCTTTGAATTTTGGTATGGAGATAGTATGCAAACTATCTCCGTACCAAAATTCGTTATAATCGGTTGGACAGATGATTCTTACAAATGTAGTAGCAGACAGATAGAGCCATAGTTGCTCAAAGATCCTGACGACATCCCTGGCGCTGCGGTGAGCGCTAAGTTCTGATAATTGGGTGGTTCCGGGTTCGATTCCCGTCATGGGCAACTTGGTAACTTATGATTTTGAGGCTTCGGCCATCATAGCCCTCACCCAGATAATTGCAATCAATGAATAACTTGTAGTAAGTACCTAGAACAAAAAAATTTAAACACTTACAGTGCTTTACAGTAGTTAACGCATATTATTCATATTCATATTCATATTCATATTCATATTCATATTCATTTTTATTTTGCATTCCAATATAATAGTAATTTACATGTCAATAGTTGATAATAATAACAATGTTCGTAACAATATTGGAACCCCGGTGGGGCACAGCAAAAAAATCAGTGGTCGTAGAGAGACGGCTGCCTTATTTTTCTTCCAAAAAATCATTTAGTTTGTAATATACTTTATCAATGAGAAATGTTTTTAAAGAGTTGACAAAAGCTGTATAATTCTCCAAGGATTTGATGTGGTCTGGGATTTTGTTATAAATTTTTACACACATCGGGTTAGGACCAGTACTATGGATATTTAAGTTGGAACTGGGAATCATCATATTATTTTTCCGCGTGGGTCTTATATTATATTAAACTAATAACCAATTTAATTCCTTTGGAGAAGCAAACATTGAATTATTTTAAAAGGATGAGAAAGCGCTGAGGAAGATGAAAATAAAATAGGGAATGGGGAAGGAAATAAAAATGAGATAGCGATATCTGATTTTGCATTTTATGGATTCATTCCCGAAATTGAAATAGCTCGATCCGAAAATGAACAATGAACAATACAAAGTCGTAAACAAACAACCTAAATTAACTTTATAGTCCCGACAAAAAACGCAGTCCACAAGCACAAACCGAAAGTAAAATAACAAAATTTTCATGCCGAGTATTTACAAAATTTAATTAGAGTCCACTGGCGGAATATTCTAAGGCTTAGTGCTATATATTTTATGAGTTTCGTGTTTTTCTTCTGCCCTGAGCTCAAACGCTATACGACAAGACAGTCTGAACTCTTAATACTAACGATTAAATAGCTCCGAAAAGTTTACAGTTTTTTTTTATTCCACCACAAGCCCTTGACTGTGATCTCACTTGATTGTAAATGATGATGTAGTCTTAGATGATAGCGGGCTAACCTGTTAGGAGGGGGTGTTAGTTCAAACACCTATTGTAATCATAATATTACCATACATCCTCGTATAGCGCAACCACAATACAGACAAAAATGTCTAATAGACAAAATGTCTACGTTACTCACTTTTATAAGGAGCCGCACATACTAGCCTAATTGGACAAAACGCAGCTCCCTTCGACTTTTCGCGCAGACGTTTTGTACATGTTTTGTCCTGTAGTCTTTATTTACACTTGCTTCTAGAACAAGCTTAACGCTTAATTGGATAGTCAAATCAGGTACTTTTTTCAAACTTCAAAACGTGCGCTGGATTGCTGGATTGGATTTTGTATGAAATACTAAATTGTGTAATAAACTTGTAATGCCTGTTTCTAGGCTTAGTAAAACTAGCAATTCATTTGTTGGAAACAGTGTCCGCTTCTATAATAAGCTCCCAGAAGACATGTTGAAGATGTCTCTGAATAAGTTCAAAGTTAATGTAAAACGTAAACTCATTGAAAAATCTTATTACCATGTAAAGGACTACTTAAACGACAAGGAAGCCTGGCAATAATTTTCTCTAATGTCTCTGATAGTTCCTTAGTAAGAATATTTGTGAGATGGTGATAATAAATAAAAAAAAAACCCGGCTGAGTTTGTTGTGGGCTCTTCTCAGACCAGCGCGCGTTTGGAACCCTCGTCGCTTTAGTTTTAAGATACCGTTACCCATTATCACCATCATGCTTTTTAAGTACTTATGTAATTTTTAGACGAAAATAAGTGTACCTACAGTGTACCTATATTTAATAAATAAATGACTATGACTATGTAACGTCATGAATAGTCAACACACTTTTTACTTCAATGGATAGGTAATTTAGGATCATCTTATATAATATATAAAAATTAATTGCTGTTCGTTCGTCTCGCTAAAACTCAACAACGGCTTGACCGATTTAGATGGATTTTTTTGTGTGTGTTTGAGTGGGTCCAGGGATGGTTTATATTGATAATTGGGCGCTGAAATCGGATTAAAGGTTCAAGGCAGGACAACGTCTGCCGGGCCCACTAGTCAAACATAAAATTAACAGGAGACGTGGATATTACGTCTTTTGTCATGCCTATTTTATCATTAAAAATATTTTTTTAACATGGGCAACATCCGAATTGAAGGGTACAAAGGGGACATGCAACAAAGGTTGAGATGTAAATCTTTAACATGGCTAATTCGAATAAAAAAAATACAATACCAACCAGAAGAAAGATTCAAATCCCGAGAGCTATAAACTCCCCATAAATATTTAATTGAAGTAAATCTACCTACTGCGAGGATTTTTACTACTTACCTAAATTAAATTATTGTGTACGTTTTTCTGCTACACAGATTGTTACTTTTTTATTATTCGTGTACCAATAAATAAATAATAAATAAAATCTTTATTTGCAAAATTACAATGTTCAAAATTATAATTTGGCCTCTAACTCCCAAAAAAGTAAAGACTGTGTTATGGGAGTTAGTGCCTTCCCGATTACATAGGTGCTATTTTTGCAATATTAGCTAAGGTTAACAATTATAAAAAATCAATTAAAACATTATTATGACATGCGTGTTTGAGTGTGTGTGCGTGTTTGTGTGTGTGCGTGCGTGCGTGTTTGTGTGTGTGTGTGAGTGTGTGTGTGTGTGTGTGTGTGTGTGTGTGTGTGTGTGTGTGTGTGTGTGAGAGTACGCTAGCGGAATTGTTGAAGGGTAAAGTATACGTGGAATATCGGGAATTATTTTGGTATTTTTAAGAGTTCTTCAGTATATTCGTAACTAAGATTTTAAAGGAATGAATTAATTTGTGTTTTGGCAGAGTAGAAATTACTATTTTTAATAGGGGTTTTTCTGTCAATCGCTTTGTATAATAAGGGTGCTAGGAAATTAAAATGACGTGTTGCTAGTGCCGATTTTACTGTTGGAGTTGGATATCTGGTTACTCTTTTATCGCTTTCTGGTAGCATTGGAACAGTAATGCGGTACAATACAATATACTCGTACATAGTATTAACTTAGTAATTAACATTAATGAGATGAGCATTGGAAAAGCTTATCTCTAATTGAGATTTGTTCCAGCTCCCTGACTGTGCGTAAATATTAGATTGTAGATTCCTGTGACTGTGAGTGTTTAACTGTGTTGATAAGCTGTGTGTATAATTGTGTTGTTGAGCATGTTAAGCCGTCGGTCCTGCGCCTTAATACTCACCGGTCGTGTCAGATTTTCCGTCCCATCGGGCTATGAGAGTAAAGGAACAGAGAGTGCACCTGTGTATGCGCACACACTAGTGCACTATAATATCTCCCGCGCAGATTTTCATAATCTCTCTGAAAATAGGCCGCCGTAGCCGAAATTCAGTCGGGAGGGACATTATATACTTGAATTAACTTATTTGGATGTAATATAATCTTTTTAATAAATACATTAATGGCTAACTTGTGTACACAGCTTTATTTGGCTTTGAGTGCTCCATTTTTCGAAATACTGCTGGCGTAATTATATTCCTTAGGGAGACAATTTACATCTAGAATTTGGCGGAATTTCAGTGACCATTTTATGCTACGTTTTAGGAAAGGAAGAAAGGTGAAAAGTACCAGGCGAGAAACGGTCCCATACATTTCAATCATAGGTGCCTAGTTACCTACATGAACCTTTTCCTGGCGCATTTCTAAGTATTTTAGATACTGAAAATGCTAGAAAAGTTAATGAAATGTTGTGTGCAGAGGGTACATCAACGCATTCACTAAACAAAATCATACTTCGTTGCGTCCGGTGCTAACTCTTAATGTTTTTCAGTATAGAAAATTTTGTTGCTTATACACCTTTTGCACCTGTTGCAACTTACAGTTTGTCTATACAGTACGCGCTTACCTATTTTCCGTTTTATCTTTTTGGGAACAGAAAGTGTCTGAATATAGTGAGATATTGTATCTTACCCATGTCAATATCGACGTGTGGGTATATGGCGATACAATGGCCGCTCGGTTCAGGTAAATATACGAACTGCCGGCGAATATAAACAATACAATCTTTCCCTGGAGATTACCCAAAATAATTGAAAACTGACGGATTTCGGTTCCCTGTCTACCCATTTTCCTTTATTTATTTTTCTACCGTAATTCGTTTAAAACATAGTGCACTTTAAATACATATGGCGAGGGCTGGAGAGGTACCTATGCAAACACTTTTTCCTCCACAGATCAATTATTGGTGTATGGTGATGACCACCACTCGAGTGGTAAGTATATACAAGAGACTACCACGACAAAAGTTAATATTTAACTGTTGATACACCACAAGTCAGTGTATGTCGCGGTTCTAGGAATTAGTCTAAACCGTATTGATAAATCCGACGTGTTCATCAAGAGTACCGAATACCTTTTGGAGACTCGTCCAATAGTAGGAAGATTAGTATGAACTTGAGTAGGTCCAACATTGGATAAATAACGGCTAACAAAGAGGAAGTCAAGACCGTGCTTCGAGTCCGAGGTTATTACACGACTGCCCAAAAAAGGAGTGTAATGTTTTCAGGATTCATGTACTAGGGTATATGAGTTTTGTATTCCACCATAAGTTCTAAATCCCTGAACAGATTTGGATTTATGGAGTATCGTCAGCCTGAGTGAGACTGGCCAAAGAAAATTTTGATTAAAAAATATTTCTGGCAGGGCCGTCATGTTTTATGTACAATTAATTATAGCTTATTTTTATTTATTTAGTAGAAACCGCCCGCAGCCGCTTCTCTCCAGAGGGAATTTCGATAAAATCCTTCCTTATTCTTTGTTTTCCTTATAACGGAAACCTTTGCACTAAATTTTAGCTTTTCAGATTAAATAACAGCCTCAAATGTGCCTACCACAGAAGTATTAAAAGGCTAATATTTTTTGTGATACCTACCACTGAAGGAAACAATGAAATCCACTGGGACTCTAGACTCTACTCTATTCAATCGGTTATTTTCTTCTTTCTGAACATTGCCGTAAGTCTATCGACTTATAAAAATAAAAAATAAAAATATTGCAAAATAATTGGGTATTTGACTACTAGTGAAATAAATTATTTTTTAGTGATTATTGAATAAAGGATCTCCCAAACGTCGTGATATCCACGTCCCCTACTAGTTTAATTTTGAATAACCATTTTAAACTATCGATTAAAGTAAAAAAAGTGCGTCGCACTTTGATGACGTCACAACTTAAAATTTCATACAAAATCCTTAATAAGCACGCGTTTTGACGTTTGAAAAAAAAGTTGCTGATTTGACTAGTTGTCAAATACCCAATTCATGGTAAAAGCTCGTACTCGCACTGAGAGCGTACAAATATTACTTTAACGAATAGGAACTATAGAATCAGCTTCATTTGCGGTAACAATAAATACAATACTATTACCAGTTGTTTGTTTCACCGATACACTAGGGTCCAACATTTTCCCGATATTTATTTTATTTTCCCCGGTCCCACTACGGTATTACGATACTTAAATCTCCTTTAGTACTTGACTATTATTTCTATTTCCGTTACATAATTTTTGATGACTTCCCTAGCGCTGTGACCTGAGCCTGCTCTCAGTAGTGGGAGTTTCGAGTGATATTTACAGACGAATTCATAATTTCTTAATATTATCTAGGCTGGTCAGGTCTGATGGGGGAATTAGTTTGTAACCAACCTATTGGCAAAGACGTCCAAGTATCCAAGTCCAAGCATGTAGAAACTGACTACGGTTATAGAGGTTTTTTGGCATCAAACAGTCATTACGTACAATCCGTGTTTCAATGAGGACAAACAGTGCCGAGTAGTTGGAAATGAGTATCATACCCCTCGCAAATTACTCGTTTCCATCTCAAACTGCATTTTCTTGTGAACACGGTTGAGAGCTAACTTAAGACATCGAAACCTTCTGGTGGGAGGCTTCGGCCGAGGCTATAGTTACCACCCTACCGGCAAAGACGTACCGCCAAGCGATTTAACATTCCGGTACGTTGCCGTGTGGAAACTGACTAGGGGTATGAGTTTAATATAACTGCCATACCCCTAACAGGTTAGCCCGCTACCATCTTAGACTGCATCGTCACTTGTAGTGAAATAAAAAAAAAATTAAGAAAAGAATTAAAATTTGGGGGAAAAACTTTTGAACAACTCTCCCAGTTGCGTAGTATTAAAGAGCAATGTGTCACACCCAACGAAAGTAATACTCTGTTAACCGTTAGCACGTAGCTAGAGTTGCGAGGGTTAAGTGAGATGTTAGACTTAACCCTTTTAGTTGGGAACAATGGCCGTAAATACCAAGCACCGGTGTGCTTGCGACAAGCGGAAACTGGACGTTTCTCAAGCATGACGTGTTAAAACGTTTCAACTTTTCAAAACAGTTTTGCTTATCACTCTTAATTACATTGAGTATCTTAACTTGAGAGTGTTGTAAACTAAGTCTAATTCCTAAGTGGAATAAATTATCAAATAATGATAATAATTCTCTGAATTACGCTAAATATAGGACTTCCAAAGATGAACGGTCGGACCAGTGGTCCCCGAGCACAACACCCGCTCGGAGGATGACCAACCACCAACCTTTGTTACGGTCGAGCCATATCACCTGCTCCCGATCAAGTTAAAATACTTTTTCAGGCTTAAATACTATCAAATCAAATTAAATTCTAAATTAAATCTACAGTAAAAAAACTAAAAACTAAACATTTAAAATATCATCTATGCCGCTGCAATAAGGCAATGTGCCCAGAACGCTGGCTGCGTTACCTCGCTGAATAGCCAAACTTATATGTTGGCCGAGATAACTGCCAGCCCTCCGGTCACCTGTGGACTCCGTGAAACGAGAAGATAGATCCTTAAAAAGGGATCTAGCATGAAGCATCTTCGCCCCACGACCCTATAATATGGTTTCAACATCAAAAGGCACAAAAATGAAATTATTTTCTATAATTTCATATTTGCGCCTCTTGGCTCTTTCTGCATTAGTGGACGCTGCCCCCGCCGTCATGGAGGTCGCCTACAAGTGGGACAACGCCAGCATATCCACGCATGTGGCATCCCAATCATGCGACCATCCTAGCTTCCACGGATTCCAAGCATGACGCGAAAGACGACCGGCACTTTTAATACAAGAAAGCCCGTGATGACCATACGCGTCCACTGGCCCACCACAGTGGCATAGATGTGGCTGTATACATAATAGTATATACAATACTTGGTTTTACTCCATCCAAGTAAAATAAGACCAATTAATGTACAGTCAAAAGGGGCATTAATTAATTTGTAGACGTGTTTTAGTGTTTTGTTTCGATAGAATTTCCTATCACTGAGCCGAGTTCTTCTCGGTAGAAATGTCATTCCGAACCAGTGGTAGATTCACTTGACGATTCAAAAGTACTTGTAAAAGTTTATTTGAATAAAAATCATTTTGATTTTGAATTTTTTGAACCGTCAACACCAACAAGCCAGCAATAAGTTATAGCTATCCAGCATTCGATGCCACTGATCTGCCTTGCCTGGTCGGGGGTAGAGGGACTAGTGGAACAGGCCATCTGCCTTTGTCCGCTAGGTCTCTCCTATATGTATAAATTGATGTAATATATTATGTCTTTTGGAGTCAACTTAAATCTTAATAACTGTCATAAATATTGGTAGGTACCTTCTTAGAAAGAACGTCATAATCTTGTATTATAACATTTTGTCATGGTATGCTAACATTCAACAGATTTTTAAAGCACTAGTAAATTAAATATTTAAATTACCAGCCTCCTAACTTTTCATTTATCTCAAATCAACTTCAACATACAAGCGAATGCTTTTGTTACTAAAGAGAGCTTTTGAAATTAAAGCCGCAGGCGAACACGTGCGGAAAGCTATTTGAAGTTAGATCAAAAACATGCACTCGTCTGTTACGAAACACACCACAGTATTTCAATTATTTATTAAACGCCTGACCGTGGGCAAAGCCGCAGGAATCAATAGCTCAATATGTTCTATACTCTGTGCATTCTGTTTACTGTTTACAGGTGCGGGCCGCCGATGTGCAAATAAAACTAATGAACTTCATGCATACAATATCCGAACGTACCTACTCAAATTTGCATTTAATGTTAGATCAATAAGGTTATGACGACGGTTTAAAATTTTAAACAGCTCAGGTAATAAAATACAGTTCATTCAAAAACCATAAAATGGATAATTTTCATCGTAATGTGCTTAGCATCATATTAGCTATGTCACTTTATGAATCCATACTGATATTATAAATGTGAAAGTGTGTCTGTCTGTCTGTTATGCTTTAACGGATCATCTTTTACACCGATTTTGATGATAGGTATAGAGGTTGCATCCCGGGGAAGGACATAAACTAGGTACTTTTATCCGGGAAAAAACTTAAACAACGCGGACGAAGTCGCGGGCATCATCTAGTGGTAAGATAAAATTGTAAACGCCATCGCAATTTAATAAGCTACCGTAAGGAAACGTAAAAACATAATTACACCTGAAAGTGGTAATCTGAGTGTCCCTTTCCGTCGCATTCACACATTAAAATCAGTTTTAGAATCCGTTCTCCGTGAAGTAACAATTTTCGTGCTCACTCACCCTTAAGGTGGGGCCGGCGGGTACAAGTTCAGGGGAAAATTAGATTTAACCCCAACACCAACACAGAAGATTTTACATTTACAATCCATGCCAGTTTTAAGCGAGTCCACCCCCGCGAAATAGCCAAGTCTTTAACCTCGCTTGAATTCATTTCCAGCCTAAATTCAATTCATTTCAGCATTAAAAGTTTTTAAATCGTCCATTAGTAGAATTACCTACTCTTTTGACGTAGTACAGCTGTTAGGAATTAGCAGGGATATAAATTAGTTTTGACAACATCAATGAAAGAAGCTTTTAGCTCCGAAACCCATGTAACTTTCAGAGCGATTTTAACCCTGCCGTTATCCGATATTTTACATTTTGGCTACAAAAAATAAGTAATAATAATTCTGTAAACATTTTATCAGTATTCACAAGATTGGAAGTTTATTTTTCTTTTGACAAGTTAAAAAACACACCTATTAAATGCGCTCTACTACAATTTTCGCATTCTCTCAAGAGGGCGGGGCAGGCGTGCAGGGTAAATTAGATTTGACCCCGACACCAGGGAGGAGGTTGTAGCTTAGCCATCCATGTCTCCGTTTTGCCAGACCGCCTCTGCAGTTTATTCATTTTTTATTATTTTCTGTGGAACAAGAACAACACAAATGATAATATATTTCTTAATTTCTTCCGGAATGAGGTGCTTGTGTTGCTCAATCGATTTTGAACTTTAACATGAATCGCTGTAGATGCAAATTGTTTAACAAATTAAATTTATTTAAGGCCATTCTTCTTGTACATTGAAAATCTCTTCAACAATATCAATTGGTCATTTTGTAAAGCATTCAAAATATTTGCGCATTAACGCATTCTTTCATTACATAAACGACCTCTATATTATTATGTTTGTGTCATAAAGCTCCTTGTACAAACATCGTGCTGACAAGCATTAAAAAAAATCCAGAATTATGAATGAAACGATTCATTAGCAAAGTTCCACGCTGAAACGAGCGGAGAGCTTAGCGTTAGAAGTTAAACAGTCTATCACCTAGTACAAAGGGGGTTTTATGCTCATTTACGCTCAGTTCACGCTCCGAAATACTTAGGCTTTGGAGCCTCTGCTCACTGTACTTTCATCAAGGTAACCTTTTCTTAATATAATGAAATTAGGATGATGAAAACTCAATCAAATCAGCAACTCTTTATCAAACTGAAAAACGCGCTTCTAGTATGGAAGTTGTATGAAATTCATACTTGTGACGTCATAACATTTCAATGCATTTCAACTTCGTTCTTTAATTTATAGTTTAAAATGATGTGACATCCTCACAACCGAGGATGTGAATTTTAGGTCTTTTGGAAGACGCTCTTATTTAATGTTCAGTAAGAAATAATTTATTTTTGATATAGAGGCATTCTCTTTATTAGTTAAACATTGAACTATGTAAAGCCTTCTTTGCTATAAATGCCAATAAACGCATATTTCCGCATATCTCAGTTTGCCTCCAATCGGGGCTACTCAGCCTTAGACTCCACAAATAAGCACGAAGCTTCGCAAAGTTCCAAGTGTGAGATTCACTTCAAGGAAACATGCGTAAGCAGTGGATAAACATTACTTTTCAATTATTTTGCGTATCCACGGTGGAATAGGTGTTTGGATACGCAAACTGCCCATATATTCACCTGAAACTTAGCCGCAGGCAACTTCAACGTCGATATTGATATGGGTGAAGGGAAATTCACTATATTTTACAGCCTGGTAAACGTGCCCGTCACACCAAAAACAAACATCCAGTTCTTCGTATCGTACATAATTTATGTTATACACATAAAACTTGAAAAATATCACCCGCAAGTGTGAAATGATGCTGTGAAGAGTGACCTAGATATAAAATATTTATAAAAACCTCTAGAATACACGTGTATTTTAAGTGCTAGCGAAGGCTATCATACTAATGTTATAAATGTGAAAGTGTGTTTGTTTGTTTGTTGGATTGCCCTTCAATTACTTACGTTGCAATAGAGCACCGGATCGAAGTGATTTATTGCATGGGTATAGTTGAGGACCTGGAGAGTGACATAGGCTACTTCTTAAACCAGAAAATTAAGAATTTTCCGCGGGAATCGAAAAAAACTTATACCACGCGGACGAAGTCGCGGGGATCAGCTAGTATTATATAATACTTCAGACTTTTCCTGTTTCGCCGATAGAGTTCCAACTCTGTTCATGTTACCTAACAGACTATACACAACCTGTCCATTTATCATTTACCTGTGCCTTGGCTGTGGGCCACCCTTGTGTCGATATTGACATGGGTGCGGAAGAATATCCACTATTTACAACCTCGTAAATATTCCCGTCGCTTCGAAACCAAATAACTAGTTTTCCATGCTTCTGTATACCAATTTTGTAACATGAGTGAGTATCTATACTAATATATGCGAAAGTTTGGATGGATGTATGGATGGATGGATGGATGTTTGTTACTCAATCACGCCAGAACGGCTGAACGGATCTGGACGAAATTTGGTACAGAAATAGCACATAGGCTAGTTTTTATACCAAAAATTAAACAGTTCCCGCGGTAACCAAAAACCCTCAATTCACGCGGACAAAGTCGCGGGCATCACTTAGTACGGAATAACACGAATAGTGCGGAGCTTCAGCTATGATTTTGGTTTTTGTTTTTATCGTTTGAGCATTCAAGCTTAGGTTCTAGATAATAATGGTGCAGCCAAAATCCATACTAATATCAAAAATGCAAAAGTGTGTCTGTCTGTCTGTCGGTCTGGCTGTCTGTCTGCCTGCTACGCTTTCACGGCCCCATCTGTTCAACCGATTTTGATGAAATTTAGTACAGGGAAAGGTTGTATCCCGGGGAAGGAGATAGGCTTTTTATCTCGGAAAATTCTAATGAAGCTGCACCTTCATATAAAGTGGACTTGCACGACTTAATTTGCTCGCCAGTGTTTTTGCACTTTGAGCACTTATTAGAAGTTTATTAGGTATTTTATTTGGCCTAAATGGTATTTCTCTCCCTTGTGATATTGCAGATAAATTCATAGCCTATAACATTCCAACATACTACGCCGCCTCGAAAACCACTACACTAAACAAGTAAGTAAATAATTATTTGTCATGGTAAACAAGTGAACCAAGCAACCACAGTTCGTTATTCACAGAGAAACCACAGAGGCATTGAATATTAAAGTTCATTTAAGCTCACGCCATTTTCACATAGCTTCTAATTAAAATTCATATTACGGGTAGGCAATTACTAATGCTACGCTAAAGCTAAAAATAAAGGAGAAGTTTATTTGGAAACCCAAGCGTATAATTTCCACACGATAGTAAAATGTTATCTGCGAATTTTACATAAATAATAAACTTTGCTCAACCAAATTTCGAAAGAATTATTTACTACAAAATCCGAAATTTCTCTTTCTTTCCGAAATTTCTATTTGGTACGTTTTCACTCTTTCTGTTTGTTACGTTTTCACGGCTTATCACTTTGACTGATTTTGACGAAAGGTAAATAGGTTACATCCCAGGAAATGATATACCAGGCTACAGATTTCAGAGGATTTTTAAAAATCTGTATCGACATGGTATCATCGGGTCTAAAGACTTCAACAGCGTGAATTTTTTGAGTTTCTAAGTATCCTATCCGTCTCTTTGCCTATTATTAGGGAGAAAGTATCCTACTATGTCCACACATCAAATAATTATAAATATCGATACCTTTGGGTAGTAATAAAATTAAAACGAAACTCTTAGGATCGTAAATCTCCTAACATTGAAATTTTAGTGCTACGCGCGTAGACGTTTACATATAATCTGAAATATGAGTGTTTTCATAAACTAGTTTTTTAATCTGGGTTATTTTTTCATATTAAGTATTTTAATTTTCATAAAAATACATTCTCTACGAAGTTTTTGGTAAAAACAGTAAAATATTGATACAATATCATTGATTAAAACTTAATATTTGCCAATTGTGGACGTTTTCGTAAAAAGTATTCAACCTTGGTGCAACGGTCCGTGTTACACAGAAAACTCGTCGAGAATGCTTGTAGTTTGTACCTACTTCAAATGTCAAGAGAGAGAGTGTTAAATATTACCGGCGCTCGCAACCATTACTTTCCTTTCAACAGCTTATCCGTTCCATCTGAAAAAACCTTTGTTACTGACAATTAACTGCAGCGCTGGAATTTATGTCTTTCTAGGGCCCTTTCAACCGTCATTCTAAATTTTTTCTCAGCAAACACTGGATCTTGCAAGCGCACGACAATGAAGTACGAGTACAATGAGGACATTGCAGACTCTGATATTTGAAACCTGATTTTTGACGACCTCCGTGGCGCAGTGTGTAGCGCTGTTGCCTTAACGTGCGGAGGTCCTGGGTTCGATCCCCGGCAGGGTCAATTTGGGAATTTATAATTTCTGAATTTTCCCTGGTCTGGCCTGGTGGGAGGCTTCGGCCGTGGCTAGTTACCACCCTACCGGCAAAGACGTGCCGCCAAGCGATTTAGCGTTCCGGTACGATGTCGTGTAGAAACCGAAGGGGTATGGGTTTAATATAACTGCCATGCCCCTAACAGGTTAGCCCGTTACCATCTTAGACTGCATCATCACTTACCATCAGGTGAGATCGTAGTCAAGGGCTAGCTTGTAGTGGATTAAAAAAAAAAAAAAAAAACCTTTGCTGATGGAGTACGACATAGCCTGCGCATCGCAATGTTTACGATTTCTTTATATTTACCCGTAGGTATATGCAAACTGTCTCGTAGGTATAGTGGTTAGTATGTTCAACTGCAGATAACGAGGTTCTGAGTTCGATTCCCGGGTCGAGCGATTATTACGTACTTAGCTTCGTGACTTCTGAAAATTCAACGATGCTTCACCCCCGTTCCTCGGAGAACACGTACCTAAAGCCGTCGGTCCTATGCCTGATCTCTCTCCGATCGTGTTTTTCTGTCCCATCGGGCTATGAGTGTAATCGTAGTTATCTGTATTTGCGAACACAATTGTGCACTAAAATATTATTATCTCCCACGCTAATTGCCTATCTCTCAGGAGATCGTCGTGAACAAAATTCTGTCGGCAGGACATTATTTACCGAAATTATTTACTAATTTTTAAGATCTATTTTATTATTACACAATAAAAATATCTTTACTGTTTTAAAATTGCATCCAAAGAATAGTTCCTTTCGAAAAAATCTGCTACTACTCCGTTAACTCTTTCCACGTACAACGACTTATTTTGGGTTTCGTAAAGACACGGTTCTTCGGCGTGATATTTCATTTCAGTCATTTTTAGGGCGTCTTCAGTTTCGGCTGTTATTATCTTCATTGATATTAGGGCTTCAATCAAACCAAGTACGGAATACTCTTGTAAGTGCCTTAGAAAAACGCTCTTAGGATAAATGTCTTCGACATTTAAATTGCACTGTCTTAGAACAGCTGATAGAGTTCCAAAATATATGTCGAGTAGTTGGTCATAGTGTTTGGAGAGAAACTTCTGCTCCATAGACATGTATAGGAAGTAAGATATATCTGTAGCCGGTGACGCGTAGCGGACCAATTGGTAATCAACGAACAGGACATCCACTGGTCTCTTCCCCTGCAATTGAAAACTACAATTTACAAAAGTTTGACCTTCTCAGTGGTAACAATACAATAATAACAGCTGATCGGCTGTTCTTATTTTTAACAGACTTCTAAAAGGATGTTTTGTATTCGACCCGTATGAATTTATAAACACGTATGTATGTTTCTTTGTTAACGATTTTCTCGAAAACTACTGCACCGATTTTAATGACTTTTTCACTATTGTTATTATTGAGTTTGTTGAGTGTATATGTCAGCGTAAAATTGTATGTACCGTTAGATTATAATCTATCTTCGCGAGATTGTAAACTGTGGAAACATTGTGAACCGTAACATATTGCTTACAATTTAACGCATTATTTTTCGGTGGATTATAATATATTAGGTATATTACCCATAAGTATTTACCTGAATAACCCCAACCTAACCTAAAAGATTAAGAAGAGGAAGAACAAGGAAACGTAAATACAATAAATATTTCAAAAATTGTAACTCAGAACATTGAACGGTTCACAATCTTCCGACAATTCACAATCTAACGGTATTTACAATTTTACGGTGACATACATAAATAAAAATATTCATATTAATGTTACCTGATATTTAAACATTATATTATTATTCCAGCAATCTCCGTGACATATCGCACTATAATTGGGTACTGGTGCAGAGCATTTATTTAGCAGCGCTAAAATATTCGGTGTAATATCTTCAAGCTTGGCTTTTGACACAGGATTTGAGATAACATTTATGGAAGATTTAAAATAGCTGATCAAACACTTCGGTATACTTCCCAGATCAGCATATTGAATATCCTTTGCGCACAAGTTACGTATTACCTGAAACTCTTCGGGATAAAGTTTTTGTAAAGCAAACGATAGTGCGTGAAGTTTGGCAAGATTTTTGATCACTAAATAAGTGTGAGCGAAATCCATTTTGTGGAATCTATCCAAAGGCCCAAACTCGTTTGAAATGTATACTACAACAGTTTCTCTATCGTATTCGATACTTGCAAGTACACAATTGGGAAATTTTATCTTTAAACCTTCAATTATTCCACATCTTCTCTGCAGTTCTATCATTTTTGGGACGATTATCTCGTAGAACACATATTCTCTGTGATAAGATGCCCTGAAGCACTCGCGATCTATTGGATTAGAATGCCATTTTACCATGACCCTTATTTCAATGAGCACACCATCTCTGAAACCTTTAATAATTACTTTATGTACGCCACCGAGAAAACAGTCTATTTCTTCTGTACCGAACACTATAAAATGTTCAATATGCTTAATGTTAGTAACATGAGACACTTTACGAATAATATCCACAAGATCTTCATGCAAACGAGATATTTTCCGAACACGCATTTTATGATTGTATTTGATGAAGCTGCTGATAATACTAAAAAAATATCTAACAAATATATCAATTGATACTTGTGACTGACACTATCGTAAGGTACAGTAGTTTATTATGACTGTGGCGATAAAGTGTTGTATTCTAGTGTATTGGTTTTCTTAAGTAAATTGAGCAACATACATATTTTCGTTTCAAATCAAATCCTCCGTAATTGATGCTATCATGTGATTTTTTCTTGTTTATCATGAGATTTTAGTTTTATATCTACTTCTAGCTAGATTTAAGTTATAGATAAAACGCATGTTGTAGTTTCTGACATGTTTGTAACATGAGCCCACGAAGCTGGCTTGCATTGAACGCTATCAGCGCGGAACAAGCCCTGTCCAGGCGAGGATGAGATAAACTAGTATACAATACCTTTTATCACGTCTCTCAATGCGTGTTCAACGAACTTGTACGTAGGTATAATAGGCTACTGGTTTTGCATTCAACACAGCTCTGCACAATTGTATAGAGGTTCTGGTCACTGCAAGTATAATCTTGCTCCTATTGAAAACTATACTTGATCGCTTTAATACAAGCAATATTATGATTTAGTAATACAAAGCACAAATTGTAAATACTAGGGTGCACTCCATAAGGTCCTGAATACTCTATTATATGTATATACATTTCAGTTATATGTCGAGACTAATTATTTATCGGTACAGGGTACTTCAATTATTGTAATCCATTCTGATATTATAAATGCGAAAATATGTCTGTCTGTCTGCTACGCTTTCACGGCCCAACTACTTAAAAGATGTTGATGTACTTGGTATAGAGTTAGCTTACATCCCGGGGAAGGACATAGGACTTTTTATACCGGAAAATTGAAGTTTCTGCGGGAATTAAAAAACATCAATCCACGCGGATGAAGTAGCCGGCATCATCTAGTGTACTTAGTAATGATTTTCGAGAAAAAGAATTTTCCAGTTTAATCTAATAATCTGTTATTATTTACTGAATTAATCTAGTCTACAACTTGTTTGTGTAGATTCTCATACCATGAAAATTAATGTATTCCTGCCTCGCGAATACCAACCTGTATTCCGTATTACCAAAGGTATTCGTTTACACGCTAAAGGTAATTGAGTTCGTTCGCCTCGCTGAAAATATTTTGCTGGCAGGCACCTAGCTGTTTGTTTAGGATGTGTTCGTTGACGCGGGTCTCCTGCTTCCAGGCGTTCTGAATTTGTAAGACCCAAACCCATTTGCCACACCCTGGGCGTATAAATTTATGACACCCTGTGCTATTTCATGGCAATGGATATGTACAGCTATTTGTCATGGGAAAACAAACATCTAATACATCAACAGAGTAAGGACTATGCATGAATAGCTTTGGGAATATTGTTCACGTCCCCTCAAAATAGTCTGTGACCGTTGATAAGGAGCCTCAACCCTGAACAAGCAGGGTTTCCATTTCCTTTTTTGCTGGAAACCTAAATTGGCTACTTTCGCCTGTTCGATAGAATCTTCGGTTTGTTTTTCGCAACTTCTTTTTCAAAACCTCAGGGTTTCCGAAGACAATCGAGCGACCGCACAGAAAACCTGTTTAGTGCTCAGTACTAAAAACCCATTTTGGAAACCAATTTCGTCAGCCAACACTCAAGACTCCTGTTGAAAGATTCATATTTGAAGTTTTAGTTTGATTTCTAAGATAGAAAAAATGTCTCTATCATTTCAATAACTCAAGCGTCTGGTTGGCTGCAGTGTAGTTCGAGCTTTCTTTACAAACCTTTTTCTCTACTTTTTTTGCTTTCGATCAGGCTATAGTTAATGACAATATGCATTAATTATAATGCTAACTATTTTATAATGCTGTCACTCACCGACTTTTTGGCAAAAGCATATTGCAGTTGCCAAAAAGGGACAGCATTAAAAATTCAACTACATCAATTTAAGAGTCCTTGTGCAAAGCCCTAAGAATAGAGCTGAATTTGTTCCGCCATATTGTGACGTCGTAGCTGGAACTATTATTTGAATTCAATGTTTTGAATATATTTTCTATAGATTTTGCCTAAGACTGAGATAAATACTTAATTTTTCATACAAAACAATTATTAACAGCTGCCAGATGAAAGAGTTAAGTAGCCTTCATATTATTCATAATGAGGAAAAGGTCAGAAAGGGTTAGAAAGCTCAGAACGCATGTGAAGTTGCTAAAGGTACTATAAAAAACGGCTATTTTAAACTGTCCTGTACCTTATCATTAACTGAAATAATTATGCCCACCTTTATTAGCTGCATAATTATGTTTAAACCCGTCCTTAGACCTAATTAATTATTATTATCGTGTCAGTGTTGTAATCTCGGAAATAATTTTATGGACTTAAAATTATTATTTATTTGGAATATGACGCCTATTAAAGTTTAAAAGAAACATTTTTTTATAAACACATTAACTTCAAGTTTCTGTCCAAAATTTGCATAAAACTAGACTTAGCCAAATACTTAAATAATACTCCCTTACCTACAGCAGTAAAGAAGGGACCAAAGATGTCGACAATATCTTTATTTATCTTAATGATAGGCAATGGCGTACCTATCGAAAGTCTCGATAAGTACAGCTGTTACTACAAAAAAAGCAAATGCAATGGTAACATAATGATGGCAAACGGAAATAAGTCTAGACTTTCGGGAAATCGGTTTTGGGTCCAAATCGAATTCGCATGAAAAGTCTATTTTTTCGTTAGCTCGGCCGCAGAGCTTGCTCGTTTAGGTACTTGGCCCTCGTACGTAATTGGCTACGACTGACATATGTATACCACTACCACCACCACTACAGCCTAATAACGTCCCACTGCTGGGCACAGGCCTCCACTCTCATATGAGAGAGGGAATTAGAGCTTAGACCCACCACGCTGCTCCAATGCGGGTTGGCGGGCTTGTATGTATACATGTATAGGAAAATATTATGTGGCTAATAGCAGTAACCAACCTCCTACCTTCCCCCTTTGTGAACCTCCCTGGCGAAGTGGTGAGCGCTTTGCCTTTTAAGCGGTAGGTACCAATAGTACTTGACCCCTGATCAATCAATTTGGTAGGGTCAATTTGGGAATTATTTAAAGTGAATTTTCTCTGGTCTGGTCTGGAACAGCAAAACCGTGCCGCCAAGATTTAGCTCTCTGGTACGATGAAACCAATTAGGGACATACCCCTAATCAGTTAAATACGGTTTAAACCCATAGTAGAGAGTTAATTTGTAGAGGATAAAAAACAAGCCTGACCCAAGATCAAATAATAGAGTTAATATTGGCTCTATAGAACAAAAAGATTCTTGATTTCTAACATTCTTAAAACACAGTTGAGTGTTGATAACCAGTTAGAGTAAAGCGATTATGTTCTTTGTACCTAACTATGGGAAACGAGACAGTTTCCAATGATAGCACATTTTATAAGACCGGTGTACTAAGATATACTATGTATCATTGGATTGGTGTTAACAAATCCACAGGAGTATTTGGTGCTATCAGTGTTTAATACAATTTAAATGCTATTTATTGTCAATTTACTGTCCCCATTTTCAATCATCCACCAATCCAGGAATTTCGGCTTATGAGTCGAAAAATTTAGGTATTTTAAATGAACTCGTGTGCTAATAAATATCCCCCTTAACCCTTCAGATCTCACCCCCTACCATCGACTTTCGCACTTTCGACAGTGATTAGGATCGGTGTATGGCGTGAACACCCATGTCACAACAGACAGCCTGTCATAGAAGGTGTTATACTGACTCGTAATGAGTTTGTTACAAGACGTCTGAAATTCAACTTTGGTTTCCGCAGATATTATTGGACAAAATTCAATAGGTCGGGTCAATTACATGGATGGGAGCTATAGCTTGATATCCAAGTCTAGAGAGAGAAGAGAACTAGTTGGTCAAAGAATTTCAGTTGGTCACAAGTAACCAGAACAAAGAATACCTTTGTTCTGTTGTTCTGTTGTTATTTGTTTGTTCTGGTTACTTGTGACCAACTGAAAATTATATCGTTTGCAGATATGATTTGTTCATTCAAAATAACAGAAGAATGCGTACAAGATCCAGAATACTAAATGCATACCTACCTACATCTTTAACTAATATTTAAACGTAAACACCATGAAATTAAATGGGTGAGCAAATCAGCTTTTTCAGTTCTTGCTCCAAAGAGCGAGTTAAGTCAAAAAAATAAAACTTTTTTTTTCATTCGATGGCAAAGGCTTTCCTTTGATAGCCATGGCTAAAACACTCCACCAAACCAGACCATGGTAATTTTAGAAAATATAAATTTTGAAAGTCACCTTACCGGAGTCGAACCTGGAATCCCAGTAATAAGACCAACAGAGGAGATAAGATAGCTCCTTTAAAAGAGTTTATGCTATAGAATACTTTAGAACTCTCCATTCCTGAGGAAACGTGCATTGATACTGTCAGTATTTTCATATTGTTTCAACATAAAAGAATTTTGTTGACTAAATTTGAATGCCAAATGTATTGTATTCACGCTCTTTGTCGCCGATAATAAAATGTAAAGTACCGCCTGCGGAACGTCTAAAGAGCAAACACAGGTAAACGCTACAATATTGTGACTTGAATACCTATAGCACTGACCAATGGGCTTAATATTTACATATTATTTACGATATACGTTAATTTTTTATCGAAGTTAGATCTACGCTAGATAGAATTACTGATCACAATTTTTTGACGACGTACTGTTGTATAAATAACTGACCGATATCTTTTTGCGAGCGAATTGTTTTTTGTTTTTGGGCGATTGGTTTTTTAACTTATCATAATAATTATGAAGGTAAAGTCTGTTGAGAGCAATAGTAAATAGATATAAGTTTGTTGGTCTATGGTTTAGAGAAAACTTAAGAGTCGATTATACTAACACTGGGACTAAAACAAAAAAAGGCAAAGATCTAACTAGACCATACAGCCTCTTCATTCATCTAATTTTATATTCCATGCCATTTTACACTTTCACTGCACTTGACAGACTCTCAAAAAGAAGAAAAAGTTTTGTACTTCCAGTGTAAATGCCTAATTATTAAAAAAATATAATAAATTTAAATAGCTTAAGATTATTTTATTACTATTTGATAGTTTATATTAGTTATTTATTATAACTGTTATTAGTCTTTTTACTCGACATTAATTTCTGCACTGATGTTAGTAAACAAAAAAAAACAGCACGTTAACACTGAATTTTCATACACTTTTTCTGCCCGTTTAGCACGTTCACAATGAAATTTCATACATTTTTTCCGCCCGCATTGTTGTTGGTATCTATGTACTTTCTTCCTCGTTTTGAAAAAAGTATGAAGATACTTTCCGAGCGGGTTTGGTATAAAATCTAAATGTGTTACCGTACGCATTGTACAGGTTTTGGCGTATTGACGCCAAACTCGTCACAGCAATACCGATTTGAAGTAAACCAGCTTCATAAAATATAAACATTTTCCAGAAAAATCGAGCGCACTGTGTCGAAATTCCGCTTTGAACATCTCAAATGCAATACTGGCTTATTTTGCATGCATTCAGAGCTCTGGGAAATGTTTGAAAGGACAAGGGAATTATTTTGAACAATCTCTTGTATACAATATGCGGATTTAGTAACATTTCTGCTCTATGAAATTTCGCTGCAGCTGCTTGCCAAAACTTTACCAAAGAGACAAACCACTTGAGATGTTTAAGGAGTTTATTAGACGATGGGTTTGGCATAAGTAAGTTCCATCGTAGAGTGATGACTTGAGCGCCAGATGGAGCAGAGAAATATCCATATATACTGAAAAACACAACTCAACGCAACGTCCGTCCGTCCGTCCGTCTGTCCACTTTCATGGCCCATCTGTTAAGCTGATTTCAACCAATTTTGGTGCCAAAAACGGTTGCATCCCAGGGATATAGGGTACTTTTTATCCCGAGAAATTAATCCACGCACACGGCATCATCTATTCGTTAAGCTATAAATAATAATGCTAATTATAGCTATAATAAGCTATTAGGTATTAATAAGTAGGTACTTACCAATGTTCTTACTAAGTAAGACATAATTACCATAACTACCATGAAAGTTATCAATAAAAAAGTGAGTTAAACCTTTTTTGATAACAAATAAAACCAGAAAAGGTTAAATAATAAAAAGGTTAGTTACTTTTTGTGGACAAAAATGATCTTCCTAGCATTTTTGTTGTTTAAATAGATTACACAATGAAAATTATGTTACCTAAATTTTGAAAAAGGACTAAAAATTCCGATAGATTTTTGATCAAACGAAATCGTTGTATGAGGCTAAGCGATAAAGTGGAATGCGTAAAAAAGTGTGAAATAAAAAGTAGCAATTATCGTTTCAAACCTCAAAGCCACTGAATGAGTTAAAATTAATTGGAGCGAAGTGACATGATGCGAATTTTGTGTTTCATGCCAAAAATATTTAAATTTTTAAATTATCATAATTTACGCAAAGTTCATATACGAATATCAGACAAAAGCAGGATTTTGTTTTATAAACTTTAAATTCAAACTGACAATGGCGCTGAAAAGTTGAAGGCACTCTCTAGTTCGCTCTGTAAAAAGATCACTAAGTATGTTACAGTTAAATTGAAATAAATATTTTGATTTATTTAAAGATCATTAAATTTGAAATTGACTTGCTTTATTATTTCTCCACGTTTGCGGAATGGCAGTGCTCAACGCATGTTGTATGTTGTTCTGTACCAGTTGACCTATCTAGTTTAGTGTTTTATACGCAAAATAAGTGTATCCTTGAGTAAATTTGGTGAAATAAAAGACTACCTTGTTGGTCTAGTCAGTGGTTGGCATGTTCGACTGCGGCCGACGAGGTCCCGGGTTCGAGGCCCGGGTCGGGACATAATTAAGTATTGGGTTTTTCTGACAAGAAATTCTCAGTACTAGCTCGGAGTTAGGAATTTGGCGGTGTTTCACTCCCGTGCCTCGGAGAGCACGTTAAGCCGTCGCGTCGGTCCCGGTAATTATCACGAAAATGGTATTCTGTGGTCCTAGTCATTAAAGCCCGCCAACCCGCATTGGAGTAGCGTGGTGGGTAAGCTCTAACTCCCTCTCTCCTATGAGAGTGGAGGTCCGTGCCCAGCAGTGGGACGCTAATGAGCTGTAGTGGTTTTATTTGCAAGCGCATTGAATGCTGGTGTAATATGAGAATCCAAATATCGTAAGATCGGGAGTAAATACATTACGTGCAACATTTTCAATAAATACAACACGTCGACCCAGTTTATCCTCCCTATTGCATTGCTCAGTGCCGGTGTTAGGGTGCATTAGACCGTAGGGGTGTGTATCGATTGAGCCAACCCCACACACTCCCACCCTTTCATTACTTGCGATACTCGCTTCATATTATCATTGTTTTAAATGTGATGAATTTATTTTTATGCGAAAAAAGAGAAATATTATTTTGGATGCACTTTATTTTCCGATTGTATTTAAAAATGAAAAAGTAGTGAAATAGTAATTTTTTTTGTTTTCAACTTTTCGTGCTCCAAAATATCTTCATTTTCACTACAGGGACGGCGGATGCCCGCGACTTCGTCCGCGTGGATTAAGATTTTTGATTCCCGCGGGAACTCTTGAATTTTCCGGGTAAAAATAGCCTATGTCCTTCCCCGGGATACAACCTATCCCTGTACCAAATTTAATCAAAATCGGTTGAACAGCGCGAAAGCGTAGCAGACAGACGAATACACGTTCGCATTTATAATATTTGTATGGAAGTATGGATAGTTTGGA
This sequence comes from Erebia aethiops, assembly GCA_923060345.2. NCBI lineage: Eukaryota > Metazoa > Arthropoda > Insecta > Lepidoptera > Nymphalidae > Erebia > Erebia aethiops. The sequence goes on along the minus strand of OV281083.1, from coordinate 6,837,568 downwards.
TATGGATAGTAAAAAGTTTTTTTAACCAATGTCAGTGGGCTTACTACCATCGCTTAAAGCAGTATTATTTTAAAATTGCAGTTTTATTTGACGTACCTTGACGTGAAGGTCTAATAATAACATACAATAGCTTCAACAATTTTAAAATAATACTGCTTTAAGCCAAAGTAGTAATCCCCCAGATCAGACTGATTAGATATTATTATCTCTGAACCAAATCGTCCAAACATCTAAATTTAGAACATGAATGGTGACTGCTGATCAGTGATATGGCTAACGCAACAATTGTCAGTACTCAAGCTTGATTCCAACGATAATCTAATAAATCAACCGCAAGCACCTTTTAAGGATTGCAACTAATGCGTAGAAATCATAATAATTCTTTTTAGATTTTAATATCAGCAGCCTAATAGAAATAAATCAATGATTCTCAGAAACAACTTATATTAAATTAAGTAAGTAATTAAATAAAAAAAATATCAAAACTTTAATATACCGAACTATAGGCCACACGATCGAAAGGAGTGCCAACCTTACGTAAAAACTTTTTGTTACGTCTTTTACATACCAGTTCTACCAATACAAAAAAAGTTAAAAATATGATGAATAAAATCGAAAGAAAAAGAAGAAATATTTAATAATAAGAATACTTATTAGATAAATCACGTGAGTTTTAGCCAAGAAATATGTCTATTAGTTATAACTAATAACATAATTATATTTCTTAATCACCAACTTTGCCTGTAACACCAACCAGTTAATAGAAACTATGGGGAAGAAGAAAGTTACTTATCAACCAAACTCGTAAATAAGTAGGCGCAAATTACACCACTAATTGCAAGATTGCGATTTATATGAGGTTCGTTCATACTGTACTCGTACAAAGTTTTAATAGCGTACGTGAGTTTCTTGCCGAGCGTTGGTAATATGACTCGTAGTCGTAAATGTGGGTAGTCGCGCATTATCCGCTTACCGCCTATTGCACTCATACCACGACCCTTGAAATTTAATCCTAGCCGTTTAAAGTATTAACTGCTTCAACACACCTTGCGTTTTGATTTTGTCGTGATTTCTGTTCAACGGTAAGTATTTCTTGTATGATAAGATATAATGTCTATATCTACGAGTAATTCTATCGACTGAACTATCACCTCATGAAAATGAGTAAGTATTCTGTGCAGTAAACTCAATAACGATCAGCAGACCAAGCACAGTCAATGCGGCAATAATTTATCGTGACTTTGTTGCGATTTTATCAACGAAGAAACATTAGAAAATCCGTGAGAATTCACACTGATTATGCTCGGTATATCGGCTATAGTATCAAATCAAATCAAATATTCATTTACTTATTCAATTTAGGTACACTGTAGGTACACATATTGACGTCGATTACTTACTTATAAAACATTATGGTGATAATTAGTTACGGTATCTTAAAACTAAAGCTACAAAGGTTCCAAAAAAAGTTCCAAAAAAGCACCCTGGTCTGAGAAGATTACGACTTTGATGATAAACAGATGAAAATAGGCCTTAGTACCCCGTCAATCACGAATGGGGTGTATAACTATAAAATACTAGGGACAGAAAAGAGGTGTAACGCGAACTTCAAAACTTTTCATTAAACAAATAGGCAATAGCGATCTTGCGTTTCTAAATAACGCTTTATCTCTTAGATTAAATGCGAATGTACATTTATTGAAAGAGATGCGGGCGATCAGGAACAATTTACCGCACAATGCGTGTATCAATTGGTGGTACCAGAGAATAGGTATAGTACTCAGTTCCGTAACGCACCGCCTACACTTTGGTGGCTATATTGGCGAGTTTGACACGTTTATACACTAAGCTTATTTTCATAACATATTTTGCTATCTAATAGATTTGATTATCTAATAGGTACAATCATACGAGCTATCTCAAAATGATGAAAACACAACAGAACGAATTCAGTTGTTTTCGTACGAACCGCTATGGTGTGGGAGAACGAGAAAGGTTGCGATTCCGGCAACCGTGTTCCATGCCACGTAAAAATTTAAATAAGAGTGAATGAGAATCGTCCGAGACTATCAACGTTTTAACCGACTTCCAAAAAGGAGGAGGTTCTCAATGTATGTCGGTGCTGTGCTCTGTGGTTTCTAAACCGATTTGAATTTTTTTTTGTCATTAGAGGAAGCTTTCGAAGTCGTCCCATTAAAAATTCTGACTCCAAATCCTCAACCCTGACGCTAAAAGGTTAAAAATAAAAATTATTTCCAAAAAACCGACTTCCAAAGCCACTGTAAAGTAAAAAATAATTTTGATTTCTACACACTAATAATTATATTGAAGTCAGTTTTTTGGAAAGAATTTTTATTTCCATATAAGATACTCGTATAGGTATGATTGACGTAAGCGCTATTCTTCTTCCATATAAAATAAGTTAGAGAAGCAAAGGTAGATTCACTAAATTGACTATTTTCATCACCAAACTAGTAATGTAAAGACGAATAATTTTATAAACGAAGGCTGAGATATGTAGTAAATAAATATCATTTTCTAGAAAATTGTAGATTACTACGAGCAAAGCTTTTTGCTTACATTTACTTTGCCCATTACGGGCCCTCAAACAAAACCAGTATCAAAGCAATTTTCTCATAGAAATGTAAAGAGAAACGAGCTGAAAAATAAAATACGTCTCGCTGGCTTTATAAAAGAATAATAAATAAAATATTGGTATTCAGTTCTTACGTACTTTATTCAGTATTTACACAGCTTAAATATTATTTCAGTTTTTACTAAGAGGTTTTCACCAATCCTATTAAAGCGTTCTTTTTATAAAAACGCCTATATGTAAACGCCATACGATTAAATAAATAAACCAATCATATTGATGAAAAAGATTTTTTTTAATTTTTACTTCAACAAAGTTATTGATTGTTCTATTGACTTAAGGACGGTTCTAACTTTATATATCAAAGACAGAAAAATATAGCCTTTTAAAAACTATCAGTAAGTAACTATTAACTAGGTTTATTTATCCATTCCTCATTTTTTATGTTCTGTAAGTATTTTTAGGCACCTTCTTGTCCCAACCCGGCATTTCAATTTGAGACCTTCAAATTGCGCAGTCGAATAAGCTTTACTCGCTTCGCTAGGCTCTACAATTACTCCAAATCATGTATCAGTAGCCGGCGGCATTATCAAACACTCAAAACAAATCCTCTAATCAAGCGAGATCATGCCCGTATTAGGCATTACAAAGCAATTCCCGGTTTTATAGCGGAAAATTAACCGTCAGCGAATACGTCTAAAATTCTAAATTAGACCCAATTAGTCGAATTTGTGCCTATCATCGCGCCGAACCGTAATATCAATAGCATTTGAACCACCGACCATTATCGATATAATGAGGCATAGAATGATATTGGTCGATACCGCCTGGATGCAAATAGATATACCCAGCCGTTCTCTCGTTAAATTTACCAACATAATCAGAGTGAATATTTGATTGAGGCCCTTTCTGAAAGTGTACTTGAAGTGAACACCGGACCGTAGGATGCAAGTCCAATTTCCAATTGAAGTTTTTTCTTCTTCTATTTAGAGAAAAAAGGACGGTAGGTAAGTGTTCGCGCTCGATGACAACTTTCAATGTTTTCAAACGGCCCAGAGTCCAGAGCCGTAAAAACTAAATAAAATAAAATAAAATGCTAATGTCAAAGTCGCTGTTTTTTGAACTTTGACAGATGACGTTGTGAATTTACGATTTTTGGCCGGTGACTCAAGGTTTTGTTGAAAATTAAAAATTAATTAATTTTCCCAGTTTTGCTCACCTAATCTTAATAATTGTTTGTCTTTATGTGTAATAATCAAGTTTGTTCTGCCATACCGTGTGGCCTTGATTCTTTTGACGGATTATTATAACCTTTTTTGTGTTCACGTGCTTGCCAGCTAACCTGGTCAAGACTTGAAGGTTTTGTGATTAAGCTAAGTGCATGTGAAGTGACGTGTTGGTGCTAGTGCGAAGAGACAGCAGACGGCGTGGTGCCAGCTGAGGAGCCTGTTTGAATTGGGGTCCAACCCCACAGTTCCTAGAGGGAGTCACCAACAAAAACACACACATTCACCTCTACACACTCAAATTACCATACACCACAACATAACCTCCCTCAGGACCCTTCTCGTCGCAGCCAGCTGACCAGGTGAGTTTTGAAACCCGTCCACTAAAGAGGACCCACTCCAGCGACCCGTCGCCGTTCCGCTATGGGCCCCGGAGGCCACGGGCTGGTACGTTGAGATTGGGTAGTGGCCTCAACAGTAAGTATTTTGTAATTTTACATGGCTAAATTGTTATTGTGCTAGTAGCTTACTAGCTGATGCCCGCGACTTCGTCCGCGTTTTTACTCTCGTGGAAACTCTTTAATTTCCCGAGAAAACCCTGGGTTGCAATCTATAGCTGTACACCTTAAAATCGGTTGAAAAGGTGGGCCGTGATAGCGTAACAACAAACAAACACACTCACATAAAACTATTAAAAAGTACTGTTAAATTATGAACATTGTACCTAACTGTTTATCATATAGGTAGGTACTAATAACAACTATAATAAGTATAGTAAGATTTTAAAAGTAAAGATAGTAATTATAAACACCCCTCTCTACCATAGACACTCAGCCTCTTCAAACTCCCATAGCAAGAACGAGGGCTCCAAGTAGGTACCTACTCTAATAAATTGTCATATATTACGAAACCTTTTTCACTCGTAATTAAATGATTACAGTAAGTTATTGAAATATTTTGAAATCGGCCCCCCGATTGTGTAAGGAAATCGTAATCGTAATCCTTTGTCAAAAGTATAATTCGACCTGTTAAAGGAGTTCATAGATGCCTGCATGTCACAAAGCAAGTATGAACTCCATAAACAGTTCGAGTAATACGTTTTATGCTGTCAAATGCTTACAATTTGCTCAGACTTCTGATATGAATAGCTATCGCAGATTAGGTACTACAGTGCAAGCCGCAAAGAACAGCAAAAGCCGCAAGCCCCAAACGCAATCAATTGTTCGGTTCTGAAATTGGGGCGTATTCTACCTCGTTACCATTTCATTTCAATTTTCATCAAGAATCATTGCAATTAATTGGAGCAAAAACACACTATGGGCAAAGAATAAAACCGCGCGTGATTTTTACATGACTTTCAAAAAAGCAAGAAATGGACTTCAATCTTTTTTTTTTGCCAATGTTTCCTACAAAGAGATAAATAAAGGTGAATTCTCCGCCTCAAAGTTTGGGTTAATCCGCAGTCAGTTTATCCCGACAAGCTCACTTCCGATACTTTCCCCGAGTCACAAATGTAAAATATCTTAAAGCGCTTGTTATGTCTTCGGGGGATGAAACTTTTTCAATTTTCATTCAAATGCCGAGTCGACGGCACTTAACGCGAAAATATTGCCAAATTCGCGGAAAAATATTCCCCCGGGTAAGTTTTCAAATACCTACCTATTCGCTTTTGTGTATATCCTCTGTTTTACACTCTTGACTACTCAAAGTGAAATATGATAATCATAGTTCATACTTCATACTTATAAATGTGATTGTGTGTTTGTTTGTTGGTTTGTTGGTTTGTCCTTCAATCACGCTGCAACGGAGCAACGGATCGACGTGATTTAAGGCATGGGTATAGTTGAGGACCAGGAGAGTGACATAGGCTACTTTTTATCCCGGAAAATTAAGGGATTCCCGCGGAAATAACAAAAAACTTAAATCACGCGGACGAAGTCGCAGGTATCATCTATTTTATAATAAGTACAAGTCTTCATGTGTGATTGGCAATTCATCATCATCAGAGGTGATATTGTGACAATAAAATTTAAATTTTATTTGAAAGCTAATCAATTGGCGTGAACAATCTTGGATTTTTTTCTAATGATCCTCAAAGCACAATAATCAATAATCACTTTTTTACACACAATGGAATCTTTTGTCTAAAATAACCACTAACGTGCGTAACCTCATTCTTTTTTTAAATCGGTCGGAAGTCGGTTAAAAATACAACCTCTCTTTATAAACTAACTCCAATCCAACTCTAATACCATATATTTTTATCTCTACGCTAAGTACACTGTACGAAATGCTATTGGATCCTTGAGATTTTGCATTTAGGTTTCTCTCTATTTTCAGAACTTAAAACTAAACGGTGACGATGCGGGTCAGTTCTTGAAATAAATTCAGTATGAGTTTTTTAACCCACAACGGGTTACGGGTACATTGCCACGTTTTTTCATCTGAACGATTACTTACCACATCTGCAAGCGGTAATAAATTCAATTAGGATGGTTCAAGCCTGGTTTTTGACTGCCTCGTTGGTCTGACTGCCTCGTTAGTCTAGTGATTAGCATGTTCGACTGTGGCCGACGAGGTCCCGGGTTCGAGTCCCGGGTCGGGCCATAACTGAGTATTGGGTTTTTCTGACTAGAAATTCTCAGTACTAGCCAGGAGTTAGGAAGTTGGCGGTGTTTCACCCCCGTGCCTCGGAGAGCACGTTAAGCCGTCGGTCCCGATTATTATCACTAACATGATAATAGTCGTTAAAGCCGCATTGGAGCAGCGCGGCGGGTCTAAGCTCTAATGCCCTCGCTCCTATTTGAGTGGAGGCTTGTGCCCAGCAGTGGGACGTTAATAGGCTGTAGTGGAAGCCTGGTTTTTGAAGAAAAGTTTCGGACACGAATAGCGTTTTAACTTTTAATATCAGTTATAATATTAGGTCATTTCCAAAAGTGAAATTATTGAATACTTTCCTACCTATTTACTTACCTATTAAAAGAAGAATTACAATTTCTCTTTTATATTTTATGATGAGAGGAAGCTTGCGATATCTACTTGTCGCTGATTTTTATCTTGCTATTTATATTTTATCTTTGAGTTCCGCATTAGAGTGCATAGGATGCTTTTATTCCGCTTCGTCGAAGATTTCCCTCGGGAAATACTGCAGACACAGTCGTTAGGTACCTAATAAATAACATTAAGTAAATATAATATATAATAATATTATAATCAGACGTATTTGATTTCCGTCAGCGTTGGAATAAAAAAACGAATGTAAAAGTGTATACCTACATTAGATGGCCATACATTATTTAACTTTAGTTTAGGTATATAGTAAATTAAATACTAGCTGATGACCGACCGTTGACTTCATCCGCATGGTTTATTTTTATATTTCCGCGGGAACTCCTTCATTTTCTAAAGCAAAATGTCCTGTCCTTCCCCAGTTAAACAACCTATATTTCGCGCGCGAGTTGAATGCAGAGTAAATGTATGGTAACAAATACTTACTCTGCATTCAACTCGCGCGCGAATTGTCTGTAGTTCTATACCAAATTTTTTCATCTTCACCAAAATCTTAGCCTAATAATATTTGTACGCCGGTTCGGCTAATATGTTGGGTCTATGTAACTAAATTAACCATCTCATATGTACACATATTATGCAAAAAAAGTATCTGAATCTGAATCGTAGTTGAAAAGATGGCACGTGAAAGCCCGCATGTATAACGTAACAAGCAAACTCGCATTCGCATTTAACCATTTATAGTTAGGTAATTATATTAGTTAGGAAAGCTAGCAGATCGCAAAGAGCATTTTTTTTTACCCACAACAAGTTAGCCCTTGACTGTGATCTCACCTGATGGGGTATGGCAGTTATATTAAATCCATACCGCTATTCGGTTTGTACACGGCATCGTACTGGAACGCTAAGTCGCTTGGCGGCACGGCACGTCTTTATAAATAAATGAATAAAAACTTTATTGCTTGCACTATTATGCGTAACTATTATCTATATATATAAAAATGAAACCCGTTTTCCTTGGTCACGGCATCACGCGTGAATGGCTGGACCGATTTCACTAATTCTTTTTTTGTTGTATTTGTTATTATTAGGAGAAGGTTCTTACGGAAAAAAATATTAAGAAAATCTCTCAGAAATATTGAAAAATATACATTTAATTTTGCATACTAAGGCGGTACGAAGTTCGCCGGGTCAGCTAGTGTACAATAAATTTAACACCGGTAAGGTGTTAACTAGCCACGGCCGAAACCTCCCACCAGGCAAAATTAATTCAATTGTAATTCAAATTGTCGTGATCGTGTGTTCGACTGGCAACATTTATTTATTATTTATAGAAAGGCAATACTGATTGTCATGATTTTTAAAAATGAATGTTGATTGATGAATGATCAAGACACCGTATTTAAATAATAGTTATTTATTAGTGTGGCAATATTAAAAAGCTGGTCACACAAAAAATACCAAACGTAATGGTAGAGGATGCTGGTGGGATGCGTGGTGGGGCTGATAGGTACAGCCTCTCAAAATTAATGAACTACGAGTCAGATCATCGATGCGCGAACTAGAAGAAACACCTCTAAAAAGTATTATTTTAATAAAATGGAATTTAAATGCCCAAGTTATACAAGCGCCGGGATATTTGTGATATTAAATGTGGTACAAAAACCGGAAAACAGTCAGTTCCTAAAAAATACTATGTTATCATAACTACCAAAAACCCTTCCTAAAGAAACGAGCTGTACCAATGGTCCATATGTCCTTCATGTCTGCAGATAGGCAGGACCCTTAGATTCCGACCCTCACAAACGCAAACGAAGATAAATTGAAGTGTTACCCGAGCCTTACTGTTTTGTAGCCCAATATGGTTTTCAAATCCGGTAAAATGATTCATACCCGTGCACAAAATAAAATAGGAAATGAAATGGTAGTATACCTACTAGTGGTTAAAACCTCGACCAGGGTTCTGTCCCTGAGCACCTCTCACTTTTTGGAGATAAGTTTATTCCATTAAATTAGATAATATTAAATAAATGCCTGTGACGTCTGTCAATCTGAACTTAGCCAGCATAGTAATTATGAATTAAATTAATTAATTTTGCAAATAAAGATTTTATTTATTTATTATTTATAGTGGATTATGGCCTTATCATTCTGAGACGAGACGAGTGCTCAGCAGTGGGCCGGCGATGGGTTGATTATACTCAAACTAAATTTATTTATTTCAGGACATACTTTTGCCTCTTATGTTACTTCATGTTTGGCTCTACCACGGGTTCGGAAAGAAATCCTATTGAGAAGAGCCGGCAAGAAACTCAACTCAGCAACAGATGATGATGATAATAATACACACCCACACACACATACACACCCGCACACACACACTCACACACACACACACATACACACACACACACACACATACCCGCGCGCACTTGCACTTTTTTAACTTTTAACTTTAAGCTTTATGGTACCTATTTATTTTAATAATTGTATAATAATTATGTAATCTTTTTGGCCTTATTTTAGTTTTTTAAGAAATAACTGTAAATTAAAATGTAAAAACGCTGTTGATTACAGACTAATAAACAAAATAAAATAAAAATAAATAATGATGCTAATAAATAGGTCAATACTATAACTGGTTTTTAAATAGTATAAATCAGTCAGTTAATGGTACTGAAGGACAAATAGACCTACTTATCTGAATACCTACCAAATCCATAAAAGACGCGCTGACCTCTATAAAGAAGATACGCCCTCAATCTTCTCTCAGTGAATGCATCTGATAAAATGATTAATTCACAGCAAATTATTAAGGACGTATCTAAACGATCCTTTCTGACGCAAGGTAAGATAAATGGATGCGGATAACAAACAAGCAGAACAGGCAGATGATTATGATTATGATTATGAAGATTATGATGGCAGTAACAAAATCGGCCATTGTCGACATCAATTAGAATTAAAACACCCATAGACTTATTATATTTACAACAAAACACCAAACCAACAAACTTTACACTGTACTGAAAATGTAAAGCAAGTTCATAATCTAAATCTCTCAGTAAACCTTGCCGATTCAATGGTCCATGTCACTTTAAATCTGGAGATAGGACGGCGTCCCTCCTTGCGTCGACGGTCGACCCCAGCAAACGTAAAGGAAGATAAATTGAACTGACATCCGAGCGTTACCGTTTTGTCGCACAATATCGCTTTACAATTTGCTGGAATGATTCTTACCTTCCGTGTACCCGTAACAGGTTATTATGACTGTGACAAAATTAGTCAAAGGCTTAGAATAACAGCTGTTAACAATAATAATAATTCAGTACTAACTTTTATACTCGAACTCAAATAATGAAAGAACTGGAAGTTTAATCTATACTATAATATTAAAATAGCTATTTATGCAACTGTATCGTAATGAGGGTCATTTTAATTCGAGTGCTGTTTTTTGATACGAGGCTTGCCGAGTATCAAAATAGGATAGTACGAGAATTAAAATGACTAATTACGTACAGTTGCATACAAGATTTTATCTACGACAAGGACGTCTTTATAATTTTTTACTTTGTAAATTAATAAAAAAGTCAAATCAATACAAATTTCACAAGTTGCAAAAGTAATCCGTTTACCGCGTAATTTTTCTAATTTTTTTTTTAATATTGGCAGTAAGAGTGGCAGTACCAACCATAGAGTGGGTTGGGTACATAGAGTATAGAGTAGGTGGAGATGAAATATATAATATGTACATATTCAATGACGGGTGCCACCATCCGCCATGATGTAGGTATGGCTCCTCTACATACTAAGAACTCTGTGGTTGGGAAAGTGCCAGAACCCAGAGCCGCTAAGCTATAGGTATCCTATTTATGAAGATAACCATATCGATACAGCTACGAGTGACTCATAACGATACAGCTCTCATACAACGAACTGTATCGTTATGAGAAGCAAACACGAAAGAGGGTTCAATTCGATATAGTTGTCAAATTCGAAATTGGAACTTTTCGATGCTGGAGTAGATAAATAAACTTTTACAAATGCTTTTGAATCGAATGAATTGAATGAAAACCCCTGGTCCGCGAAACCATTCCGGTTCCATTTAGACTTACCTACTACGAGTAGCATTTAATTTTTTTAAATAATATCATGTTTTACGTAATTTAAATAATCTAAATATCATCAATCCTATATACGAAATAATGGGGCTGATTCTGTTTAACACAATCTCTAAACTAAACTAAAATGGCAGCTTTAAATCTAGTTCTGTCCCTTTGCGAAGGAAGTATTATGAAAGGGTTAGTAATATTTGTAATGCTCTAATTTTAGTTTAGTTTAGAGATTGTGCACTACAGAATCAGCCCCAATGTATCGACAAAGAAAAAGTAGAAAAGAAAATATTATTCACCTACAGTGAATTCATATTAAAAATCTTCGTTTGTTCAATAAGCAAATGTACTTATTTAAAAATAATAAAAAACTTGTTTGGCCAATATTCCTGTTTTTTCCGCTGTATATTTCCTGTTTAGATTTAATCAGAGAAAATTGTTTTACCTTTGACTTGCTATACATTTCTTTGAATAGAATCAAAGTATCTTGAGAGATGTTTTTATTTCAAGAAAAGGATACAACAAACCACGGAGCCGTTATTCATACTTCAAAGAAGCAATTCATATAAAACGATATGGGTATTATCAAGGTATTATCTCTCAATAGCATTCTTTGCCTTTATACATCGTGTCACAGAATAATATAATAGTACTGACGATCGTGTCACAATAGCTACGTGGAGCGTTTGTGTTCAACATAAAAACATCAATGGGATCTGAAATAGCTTTCACCTAATATTGCATAATATGTTATTCGGTTTCCTTCGGTATCTGTTTTATCCACTCAATACTTTTTTTTAACAAAAATTAGTACGAGACGCAAACATTTTACAAAAAGTTAAATTTTTTATTATATTATTCACCTAAACTACAGGCAACTATCTAATGTTCTTAAATCTATACGGGATAAAGAAGAAATGGCGATATTATACAGTCCCAATGACCTCCAAGTAAATAAAATACATTGTGTACTTTCATTTACTAGGTACTATTGTTGTGTAATCCCGCTGGAAGACACAGTGATCTCTACCAAATTTTAATGAGAAGCCTCGCTATTTGTGTATCTGCGATCTGCTATCGGAATGCAAATTGGAAACCCATAATTGGAAATGGAAGACTTACACAACGATTGCAACTACAAGTGTAATTCAGACATGTACAGATTAAAACTGGTTTTAAGATTTACAGGTAAAACTTGGTTTTAAGATGGTAGGAGTAAGCCGAATATATATCATCAAAAATATTATACCCAAAAGGAAAGATATATCAATATAGAAGAAAATATTGAAGAAGAACGTGGTTAGGGCAAGGATTCTTTTGCTTATTTAGTGAAATAAACAAAAACGTGGTGAACAGAACTTTTTGGCGATAGCTATTATATCTACCCACAAGAGGCTCTTTTAAATGATACGTATTAAGGTTTGTTAAAAAATTGTGGCAACTCCGTGTTGATAGAAAGTAGTTGAGAAGGACATAAGTATCCTTCTCCAGGATGCCAGCTATCTCTGTACCAAATTTCATTAAAATCAACAAACAATCAAATATGACCAAAAACAAATCGGTTAAGCTAATGCAGCGTGTAAAAATAACGGCGAAACAGACAGTCACGATTCTGCATTTATATCATTAGTATGTATTCATATTCATATTCATATTAATTCATTTTGCAATCCAATATAATTCTTATAGTAATTAACATGTCATGTATGGATATTAGCGTGGATGAGAACTCTGTGAGTAGTATGACGCTCCCAGAAACCACGCAGTATATTGCTTTCATCAACACTAAGGGCAAAACCACTACGGAACTGGCGACGGAACGACGATTTTTCATGTCGCCTAGTGAACTTGCTACATACAAAAGTGAATGCAGCAGACTTTTTGTTCGTTATACAATTTTTATCCGCAGTGCGCTTTCGCCTTAAACTGTATTGCAAACATCAAACCCTATTCGAAGCGAATGAAAATGTAAATTCGAAGATGCAGCACTAAGATTGAAAATTCTACTTATACAGAAGGCTAGTTTAAGTAGTGTAGTTCAAATACTTTTGCTGCTTTTATTTTTATATTTAAACATCACATTTAAATATTTCAGCAATTTTCATCCATTAAAGATACAAACCGAGAGAATGACATACTTAGACTACTTTTATCCCGGAAAATTAAGGAGTTCCTTTAAGATTTAAAAAACAAACGGACGGTTTCGCAAGGCTCATCTATTAATCTAACACCTTTGCAAAGCACCAATTTATCAGTGACTAAAAGTAAGCGACAATAATAAAGGTTTTACAAAGAAAACATAAAGATGTAACTAAAACTAGGGCTAGATCTATGTCGTTAAAACGTGCATAGTTTCAATGTGAAGCGATTACTCTCGGGAGTGGGATGCAGTACTCTAACGACTTGCATTCATCGGCGCCGAACTGTAAAGACAAGCGGCGGTATTTGTATATCTGCAACGGAGGCTGGGCTAATGGCAATTTCCAATATTGGAAATGGAAATCCTATGTAGGGAACAGCCTTCGGAGACAATATTGAATGCATACTAAGGCGAATACTTGGTTTAATTACAACTGTTGCGTAATATAAAGTGGTATGACCTAGATTAGAGGTTATATGAATCGACTAGCTGATGAACGCGACTACGTCCGCGTGGATTGAGGTTTTGTGGTTCCCGCGGGAACTCCTTAATTTTCCGGGATAAAACGTAGCCTATTCCAGACTACAATATAGATTGTAGTCTGGAATTGACTACGTAGATGAAACGTACGTGTAGATGAAATTTGACACAGAGATAGATCTTTGTGTCAAATGTCATCTAAATCTGTTCAGCCGTTCGGCCGTTATTGAGTAACAAACATCCATCAATACATCCACATATCTGTCACCGTAAGATTGTAAAAACCGTTAGATTGTAATCTAACTAGTGTTTTGTAAACTGTCGAAATATTACAATTTAACGCATTATTTTTCGGTAAATTGTAATCTGTTAGGTATATTAACCTGATTATTTATGTCGAACCCTAACCTAACCTCGTGGGTGTAGGAAAGAGACAAGAAAACGTAAATACAATGAATATTTCAAAAATTGACACTCAGAACATTGAACGGTTCACAATCTGTCGACAGTTTACAATATCGCTAGTTAGATTACAATCTAACGGTGACATATCCATCCAAACTTTCGCATTTATATTGATTATGATGATGATGATGATTATGATATGAATGATGATGATATATGATGATATGATATGATGATATGATGATGATTATGATGAATAATTATGAATCGATTTCGCTAGTTGCAACGTTAGGAGTTATAACACTACGGACAAAAACAAATTGTCAAGCGGACAAAAACTCCGCGTAACTCACATTTATATGGCCACATAAAATAGAGCGACAGGACAAACCCTCGTTCCAGCTCGTTGCAGTTAAGTATAATATTACCTATGTCCTATTGGTATATGCAGCCAGTTCCTATTTCGTCCGCTTATCTACTGTAAATTTGTGTATTGTAAGATATACGTTAATGCCTTTAGTCTCAATTGTATTGCCAGCACCTAATTATTGAATATTCAATTGTTGTAGCGCGAATAACAACCTAAAACCTGAACTAGAGCCTTTTTAAAAGAAAATGTCATTCGTTTTTGATACCTCACTTAGCTACTCGTTATGTTCGTTTGCTGGAACTGCCTCGTTGGTCTAGTGGTTAGCATGTTTTACTGTGGCTGACGAGGTCCCGTGTTCGAATCCCGGGTCGGGCCATAATTAAATAATGGATTTTTCTAACAAGAAATTCTCACTACTAGCCCGGAGTTAGGAATTTGGCGGTGTATCACCCCCGTGCCTCAGAGAGCACATAAAGCCGTCCTGCGCCTGATCTCTCTTCGATCGTGTCGGATTTTCAGTCCCATCGGAGATAAAGGAACAGAAGTGCACCTGTGTTTGCGCACACACTTAGTGCACTATAATAATATTATCTCCCGCGCTAATCTCTCCGGAGATCGGCCGCCTTGGCCGAAATTCAGTCGGGAGGACATAAATATTCGTTTAGAATACTGAGGAGATCCTAACACAAAAATAGAATTGTAGTTTTAGTTCAGTGTTGCTAATTTATTAATTCATTCATTGTGTTAGTCGTAACTAACGTACCAAACTATGCACGGGCTTTAATATCATTTTACTTGCATAGTATCATAGTAGAGCAATTTCTCCTGGGGGTAGTAAAGTGCACAAGCGCTCTACTACTTGCATTCATCAATAGTGGAAACTATGTCCCAACAGACAATAGTAATTAAAATATTCGAACTGCACGTCGTCTAAAATAGAAAATAAAATCGAATTTTCCGGATTTTAAACAAAACAAAATGTGGAAGATTTCTATTCTTTTTTTTTTTTTTTTTTTTATCCACTACAAGCTAGCCCTTGACTGCGATCTCACCTGATGGTAAGTGATGATGCAGTCTAAGATGGTAGCGGGCTAACCTGTTAGGGGCATGGCAGTTATATTAAACCCACACCCCTTCGGTTTCTACACGGCATCGTACCGGAACGCTAAATCGCTTGGCGGTACGTCTTTGCCGGTAGGGTGGTAACTAGCCACGGCCGAAGCCTCCCACCAGGCCAGACCAGGGAAAATTCAGAAATTATAAGTCCCTAAATTGACCCTGCCGGGGATCGAACCCGGGACCTCCGTACGTTAAGGCAACAGCGCTACACACTGCGCCACGGAGGTCGTCAAAACCACCATTCTACCACATCTCTCTCTACTTGTTGCGAATTTTTTATCTTTTTCGTGTTTTTTTTACAATAAAAGATATAAAGATATTAGAGCTCCGAATAGACATGAAGGTTTTAATTATCTTGATCTAAAGTTTTTTTTTTAAAGTTTCATAATCTGCTTCAGAAATCTAATCGACAGCGGATTCAAATTTCGAGTAAGTAAACTTATGTATTTGAAATCGGATTTGAATTTTTTTTATCACTAGATTAATGGCTTTCGCCTTTTTATCATTCTTGCGAATTGGTATTTTTAAGAAACCTAGTTTAAATACGGGAAGTCCATACTAATAACAATAATAAATGAGAAAATGGTCTTTCATGTCTGTCGACTGCTATCTTTTCAGACCCCATCACCCGTTTAAAACATTTTTTTTGATGATATTTGGTATTTACATATAGGAGCTTTAATCCCGGAAACGTTCCCATATGCTAAGAATACTTTTAAATCATAGAATTCCCACGGAAGTTCAAAAAGGTATTAGTATATAAGCGGCGGGCATAACATAATAAACTATTTAGATAGAACTTAATGTATTGAGATATACATGAACAGTTTCACAATGCAGCGATCTCTCCAGGGTGCGGTTCCAGGCTTTAGGAACTTTATAACAAAACATGCTTTAGTGAGAGCTCTGGTATTTTGATATCGATAATGCATTCGCGGTGAATAAAAATTCCAATACTAGAAACGGAAACATTATGCAAAACGAAAGCTCTACGACCGCAAGTAGGTATCAATTAAGATTGCGAATCCAATGGAACTTCTCGTTTTCCATACATTTTCCTTTTTGGCATATTTTTTGCATTTTACTGAAATAACTATTTTGTAGTATCGTTTTATTCATAAAAAAACTAACATTTTATAAATAACATACAATTTCAAACGTAACTTTAAACAACAAACAGATAAACATAAAAACAAAACAATGTCTAGCTTGAGTTCCTTGACCCAAACTAGGATTCCCTGTGCTATGGGAAGCCAGCATTTCGTCCGACCAATATTGTTTGACCAATGTTTATTTATTTTCTGCAAATTGTCGAATACATGCCAAAAGATGATCAGATGTAAAACACGATTGAATTATAACATAATCTACTTACCTATTGATTGTTTCACAATTCCCCCCAGTATGCCTCGCGGGTTCATGTTGAAAACCAAATCGGGCTTATTGAGTGTAAAAATACCCATCAAAAAACATATCGAGAGCAGGCCAAGTACTTAAACTCATAGATAAATAGTGAGTCCTCCCATTTAACACGTTCACTGCGCCATCATTTTCAAAAAACTTTCAGCTGGTGCTTTGGAGACCTAAAAGATCTCGAAACTAACCTACCCTTTGGTGCGTTAGAGACCTAATCAGTCTCCTAAAAATACAGTTTTGAAAATAATTTATATCTTCCAAAAAACCAATGACATAATATTTTGAAGTTTTTGTGGGTCAAGAGAGATTATTGCTCTACATTTTGCTAGGTTCGCACGCAGTTATGACATTAGAATAAACTACAAATACAAAAAATAAATTAGGTATCGATTGTATCTCTTACCGCAATCGAAGATAGTTCAATATATGTAGTAAAGTAGTGATGGGAATAAAATAATATCGATTGAAAAAGTTTTATTAAAAGTGTTTTTCATTAAAACATGGTAAGCACATTGATTGTTTGCATTGCACGCAAATGCTAATAATTCTTTTGGCTTTTTTAGAAGCGTCAGTGCTGTTGAATGTACGTCGTAATTTTTCGTAACAATCCACACAACGTCTTTTTTTGTTGCCACGTTGGAAAACATTATCTGTACATCTTCCTTCGGGAAATTCTGTAATAAAATGCATATGGGCCTTTCTCTACTAACTGGAAACTTGTCTATTGACAGTTGTCCCAACCCTAATTTTCTAGAAAATTAAAATATAATATGTGGAGTCGATAGATAGTTACAATATAAATACATATAAACAAGAAACCATTGTAATTTTCCCTTATTTTCGGAATTATAGGCAATTTTGTAAAAAAATGCGGCAGAGGACTGTTTTGCCACCCAGAGGACTGTTTTTTCCACCCAGAGAACAGTTTAATGCCAATGCTTATATGAAAAAAAAACACAATATTAATTATTAAATGTAATCAAATAATTTCTCTTCTTTATTGAATACTGTATCACATACAGAATTTAAATACTCTAAATGACGACTTAAAATAATTATAATCAAAATTAAGCTTAGGTACTAAGAATCAGCCTTGTTTACTTATCAATGCAGACTTATTTCTCAAAAACAGGTACAGGTATATTAAAATAATAAAATATTCTTTTCCCTTTTAGGGCAATATCTGGGTTTGGCAACTTCTTTAATACTTGGTCAAAGGACACATCAGAAACATCATTTTCATCGACTCTGAATGTGTGTCCTTTGTCATCACAAATTTTTAAGAAGGTCACTGTTAGTTCGCCTTCTTCCGTGTCTATCTTATTGATTACTGCAGCATAACAATATTCAGTGTTTCTTACTAGAAATTTAACCAAGACGTAATCACCGATGGTGTAATTCTGTTGGTTGATTGAACTAGGTCCAGCCAGTGCAGCGTCGTCGGTCTCCCTTGTGGAATCCTGTGAGTTGTTCATGTTTTCACTTTCAGAGTCTGTGTAAATATCATCTACGTTAAGTTTTGCCTTTCTTTTGTACTGTAACACTCCTAAATTGAAATGCTGGCACTCGTCTTTACAAGTGCAACTTAAACTTTTCATTATGAGTTTAGCGGCACTTGGAGCTGATTCCAGAGGACTTCTTAATATTTCAGCCTTTACTTGGTGTATTTTAAGAGTGCCATTAAAGCTTTTTAAATTAACAGTTTCATTTTGAAGGTCGTCTGCCAATTCTTGAATGGCTTTATCATCGATTGATATTATATTATCGATTGATTTATTGATATTATTGATAGGATAGGATAGGATTTTGCTTTCTCCTTTCTTTAGTCACAGCTTTGTGTTCACGTCGACTCATATCTTTAACTAGCTTTCTTGTACCTTTTTCCTTTTTTCTTTGGTAGTTTCGTCGTTCTTTTTCCTTCAATTGCTCTCTTTTAACAGGGTCATTTTTTAGCCGTTGATATCTTAATCTTTCTGCAATTCGTTTCTGCTCTTTTATTTCTTCTTTGGTTTTAGGTTTCTTCTTTGGTGGCATTGCGGCAATAATATATAAAAAAAAATACCGTAAGGGTTTAAAAACAGGTAGTTACTAGGTACGTATTATTTTATATTCCAAAATCCATAATAATAGAAAACACAAGTCCTGAATTAGCGTGACAGGCCAATGTAAGAAAAAAAGAGGTTATCGACAAGCAGTAGGTTAGTGCAGATTATAAAGAATATTAATAAAATACAAGGACGTCAAAAAAAAACAGTCCTCTGTCACATAGAACAGTCCTCTGTGTTATAAATTTCCAGAGGACTGTTGTACAGAGGACTGTTATTTTTACGTAAAAAAGTCGTACCACGTATCAGTTTAAATATTACTTCATAACACAGAAACAGTTATAAATTATCACACTGAGCAATTTTTTTGTTAAATAAATATAATTATAACACACAAAACACCGTAAAATAGACTTACCAGAGGAATGTTCACTCAACACTACAGAGACGTGGCTCCCACACAGACGCGGAGTTGTCACTGCGCAGAATGGCGGCGACTTGTTTAGCATGGCGACCGAGCAAACTTCACACTGTTAACGTTCGGTTTCAAGGGCAATGTAACCACAATAGTGTTTAATATTTTTGTGGCGCGATATTCAAATAGTGACAGAGGAATGTTCAAAAACTGTATGGACAAAATTCAAACACTAGTTTTTAGTACTAAAAAAATCTCTAAAATTATAATTGTTTTTTGTTCACATGCATTCAATATTCTTGATGTTTATAGAGTTATAAGATTTTACATTTTTAAATACAACTAATAAAAACCGAACCGAATCATACTCGATCCGGAATTAGGACATAACAGAGGACTGTTTTTAGTGGCTTTTAGACCGAATTTATGAAACAATTATGATTCTAAATATTGATTAAGCTTGGCTCCTTAAATAACAGGTTATATATTATGTGTTTTAATAAATAAAACTATGCATTAATATAGCCAAAGTAAAAAAAAACGCTTGGACCATGATTTTCCTGTTAGTAGAGAAAGGCCCATATCTTATCTATGCATCTATATAAAAAGCATGCACCCATATCACGAATAAATGCAATGGAGTTTAATTTTATTAGTTTTTCTAATAGTGAAAAGTTCGAGTGTCTTATTTGTATTTTTGTACTTAGGCTGTTGTTGCTTTAAAAAATATACTTATGGTTGTATTAAATTGATGACCTTTTTTGAAATGGGAAGTTCAGAAGCAATAGGCTACTAAGCTAAGACAATCTCAAAAATACCGAAAAATATTCAGGCAATAAACAGAAGAAGTACACCAACGCATTTCAAACACAAAAACCACGTAAAGTCGAAATAAAGGCAGGCAGATGTTAGTTGGAAATAAAGCCTTTTTTAGAAAAAGAGGAGTTTTCGTTTTTAGAAATCTCACCAAAATAAATAGACTTTTTCCCTTTAGAATTACTCATTGTTTATTAACAATAATCAACACACTTTAAAATAAAATTACGTAGTGATATTTTCGCGTACCATGCGCGCGACCTCCCACTTCGATGCCACAGTCGATGCTAGGACAACACTAAATCTCCACACCCTCCCTCTCTTGCGTCTACGAGGCGTACGATGTCACGAGTACTGACAGGTCTCCTAACGCAAGGAATGGAAATAATTATACTACTGTGCGTTAGGGACCTAATCCAGCTCTATATTTTTTTTTATGTCTTTGAATTCACCTTTAAATAGGAAGCAAATATGTATATTTGTCTTACTCATACTTATAGAACTTTACACGTTAGAGCCTCCCGCAAGGAGTGAAACAACACGATTATAGTCAACGCACAATACAAAAGTCCTGCAAGAGATCTGATAGATCTCGTAATGCAACGAACGTGTTAATGTGCACATTCAATTCCAGGTGTATAAATGGACTAAGGAATTATACGGGACGGCGATAGTGGGGTGAAGTGCTTAATAAATAATTTATCACTTTGCGGTGAACGAAAACGCCACAGAGAACGGAAAGGAAGACATCTACATGGACATTTATATAAGATACGTTGATCTGAACTATCTCTCCATTATACCTTTAATACCTTTACATACTTATAACTGAAATTTTTGCACTTATCTCGGCTAGCATCTACCAGTGGAAATTTTAAAAATTTCGTAAATCTATATCAAGATTTACGAAATTACTAATACTAATATACTAATAATAAAAATATACCTAAGGAGGTCAAGTTTGTGAGGTTGTAGGGGGTAATCTCTGGATCTACTGAACCGATTTTGAAAATTCTGTTACCAATAGAAAGCCACATTACTTTTGAGTGTCATAAGCTTTAACCCGAAAAATGAAAAGACTTTTTCGTGGTAGTCGGATTTGCAAAGTAAGTCGGAGATAAAACGGTCGAACGTAAACGTTTCTTACGAACGCTGCCTTACGCTCTTATGAAGAGAGATATGTGATTGAGTTTTAGAGAAAAGGTGTAGAGCTTGATAATGCCTACAAAAAAGAGTCAGCGACAGCATATGTCTAACTTTCATATTTAAGTCACAAAAAGATGAGAACACTTTTTCGTGGTAGTCCGGAAGCAAAAAACCTCAATCCACGCGGACGAAGTCGCGGGCATCAACTAGTATTAAATAATACACCAAAAATACGAACATAAATCATCAAATCTCCTGTTATACCATTAATTAAAAATAGCAATGTATAATATGTATAAGTGAACTAATTATAATACAAATAACATTCCCTAGAGTTCAAATTTTCACGCAATAATATTCTATTATAACAAGGTAACTCTTCGGTGATTTAACTTTTTACTTTAGGTGCTTAATATTAATTATAATGATATAGGATGTCTGGCAAAGTTTAATGAAGCATGAACTTCCAAACTAACATATTATACCTACATACTAATAGTAGCTTAAAGCTAAGCAAGAGTATTGGTTCGCGTGGTTTATTTTTTTTATTCCCGCGAGAATTATTTATTTTTTCGGGATAAAAAGTAGCCTACGTGTTATTTCAGACTATAAACTATCACTGTGCCTAATTTCATCCAGATTTGTTCAGCCGTTCTGGCGTGATTCAGTAACAAACATCCATCCATCTATCCATCCATTTATAATATTGGTATAGATAGGACCCAATTCATGGCATTATTTAGAAGAATATTTTGCATGTTTGCATTTTTATGTAATCGGCTTAAGAATAATAAGGTAATAAACTTATATATTATTATATAATATAAAGATATATAAACTTTATTGCAGAAAAGAGCCATCCGTTCTATTTATAAACTCGGATCACGCGTATAATATCACTTCGTGAAAAATTTAAAGAGATTGGTGTTCTTATACGATGCCTTCACAATACACATACAATAACATAGTCTTTGTTAGGCAGAACATTAATCTGTATAAGCCTATAAGCAACTAGGTGATACTCACAATCGATATACTAGAAACCGCCATAAGCTAGTGACAGCGTCGTATCGTGTGCGCAAGGTGCAGAAATCTTTTGTGACAAGTCAGTGTAATACTTGTGTTGTATTGTCTAGTTATTGTAAACTTTTTCTTTTTTAAGAAAAGAGCAACTGCTGAGTTTCTTGCTGGCTCTTCTCAGTAGGATCAGCTTTCTGAATCGATGGTAGAGTCTTAACGTTTCATAAGTGACACAAGTTGTCCTATACGTGAAATATATAAATCATTTATCATTTAAACATGGAATGATAATATCTACCATCCACATTGAAAAATCTAATTGAGAATCTGGTAACAAAAGACAACAATTATGTGAAGTAATAAAACGTATTTGACACATTTCCTTTCATACAATAATTGAAATTGAACAAAGCGTCTGAAATTACTTCAGGGCGTGATCACAAACTCAAATCAACAACACAATTTTGGAATTCGTTCTCATCTCAAGTGATCCTTGACCTATTCGTATCCGTCAGAAATTACGCGATCTTTTTATTTTCCACTGTGATATATTTTTTCTTTTTTAAGATAAAAAATTCTTAATTAGATTGTTAGTTTTACAATTTGATTTGCCTGATTCAGTGATCAGTGATATGCTCTCTATGCGATAACTTGGATACACTTAAAGCATAAATTGGCTTGAAATATACATCTAATTCACATTCATTCATAGAAAACTGGTGGGATAAATCAGTGGTAGTGTAGAGACGGCTGTCTTATTTATCTTCTTAAAGCATACTAGAATTCAGAATTCAGAAAGAGTATTGGTATATAAATGAACTAGCGTGAGCTTATCGCACCCAAAGCAACATATCTAAATTAAACTGTAACACTATAAAAATACGTCTATTTTTACAATGAATCACACTTTACCTCCTTTACCAGTTACCAGATCTGAATTCTCTGCTTGCAAATATTTGGAAGTTCATACTTTGTAGCTTCAAGCTAACTTAGAAGGGCAATGACAATTTAGAAAAAAATATCTCGCGGAATCCAAAGAACTTCAACAAAACAAAAAAGAAACATCAAAATTGATCGAGTACAAACAAAAAAGAAACATACAGTCGAATTGAGAAACTCCTCCTTTTTGAAGTTGGTTAAAAATCACAGTTCACCTAATATTTAAATTACCTAATAACGCAGCCCCTCACCCACAGACCTGATAAAAAAGAGCAGACGATTTTAATGGGAAGGGATGCAAATATTTCTTCAGCCCCGCCTAGAGCGCCATATAATAACGCTGTTAGTATGCAAACCTCTCCGGCATAAACGCATCTTGCTTAATTAAAAAAGCCTTATATTTTAAACCAGCTGACTCGCCCTATTTTCGCATGGGTAGGATTGACCTGAGTTATTACAGGTGTAAACCTTCCCAATTAAATTTTTTATTTTTTTTATTTTTTTTATCCACTACAAGCTAGCCCTTGACTGCGATCACACCTGATGGTAAGTGATGATGCAGTCTAAGTTGGTAGCGGGGTAACCTGTTAGGGGCATGGCAGTTATATTAAACCCACACCCCTTCGGTTTCTACACGGCATCGTACCGGAACGCTAAATCGCTTGGCGGCACGTCTTTGCCGGTAGGGTGGTAACTAGCCACGGCCAAAGCCTCCCACCAGGCTAAATTTTGGTGAGCATTACATAGAAATCCACTTCGGTAATTTACATTCACTTCAAGTGAATGATAGGTGAAGTATATTTAACTAATACTAGCTGATGCCCGCGACTCCGTCCGCGTGGTTTAATTTTTTTTGATTCCCGCGGGAACTCCTTAATTTTCCAACACAAAAAGTAGCCTATGTCACCCTCCAGGTACTCAACTATCCCCATGCCAAAAATCACGTCGATACGGTACTGTGTTGCGGCGTAATTGAAGGACAAACCAACAAACCAACAACCACTAAACCAACAAACAAACACACTTTCGCATTTATAATATTAGTATGATAGGTATACCTATATTTGGTAATTTCAGAATTAATTAGAGGATAGAAATTAATTATTAGCAGGTACCTAGAGCTTTGTGAACTTCAAGGCATGATTTCAGTTTAATCAAATCATCCTCATTTCGCGAAGGTGCAGGCGACCCTTAAACACACACCGTATACCTTCCCCAAGATTCTTTCTTGTGGGGGAGTAAGAGAAAAAAAATATGCAATTTGCACTTTTCGAGATAACCGCTTTCAATCAGACAAACGCAGCGGACTGCCTTCACAAAAACGACGCAACGACGACGCAATGGTATAAAAAAAGGTTAATAATAAATTATTAGGTATAACTAAGAACCTATTAAATCTATAAAGCTTTCTTCAGTGAGACTTACATTTTGCTGAAACAGTTTTGGAAATCTATTATTTTTCTTATCGATGATATTTAAAGCCTTTGTGGTAACAATGTCCACCGATTAAAGTATTTATTCAAATTACTTCAGTTTATACATAAATAAAATCGAACTCGAAATGATGACAAAAATCGATTCAATTCGATAGACACTATCGTGCGACGGAGCAATCAATTATAAAATTTTCAACAAATAAACGACCGCTCCACTTTGATACCATTAACGTTAATACTAAAGTAGGCTGGGACGGACACACCAAATAATGATATTGAATCATGGTTACGAAAATTCTAACTACGCAATATAGAATTACTAAGCCCGCAATAGGTTGAAAATTGAAATGATGATGATGATCTTACAATAATCCATATCCAAACTAATATTATAAATGCGAAAGTGTGTCATCAAAATCGGCCCATCAGTTCAACCGATTTTGATGAAATTCGGTACCGGGATAGGTTGTATCCCGGGGAAGAAAATAGGATTATTTATCCCGGAAAATTAAGTAACGCAGGAATCAAAAAAATTAATCCACGCGGACGACGTCGCGGGCATTTACTAAATAGTAATTATAATAGTCCTGAATATTCAGGTTTTCTCTACGGAACACTACATATTATAATATATACGTATAATATAGAAATTCCAAGCTATATATTTGAACAACAGCTGTGTCTCCAGGCATACCTACCACATTTTCGGAGGACGATCTTAGTTGAACCATGGACGAATCGATACGTCCATGGGTTTAACCCACATCAAGCTCCCGTACAATTAATTATCTATGGAATGTGCGCCTGGACCGCACTGCTTCTGTCATGCACTGCTGGATATAAGTTAGTCTATTGTCTTGTATGGAATTCTTCACGGCGAGGTCTTGCATCGCCTGGTTCCAGCGGCTGCCTGCGATCGTTTGATATCGTTCGTCCACCTGATGGAGGCTACCACCCTTACCAGCGCTGCCTAGTTTATTAGAATAAAAATTACGAGGAATACGCGCGCGTTCAGTGTGATTATCGACGCGACGCGACGCGCTTTATCCTATATTTCAGGGATAGGCACGCCGAGAGCCCATTTTAATAATTACAGCAGTCAGCAGACAGCGTGTCGAAAATAAATTAAAAAATGCAACTTTTTTTATCATCCACCTAAAAAGCTCTCTTCTCCGCACGTTTTTTACGGCCGGAAATGTAATCTTTGTTTATGGCAACATAAAAATTCAGCATATGAAATGAGTTAAATTATTAAGGTAATGGACTAAGTGTAAATTTTCAAATTAACAATCGTTGCATCGGCGTTGATGTAAATCCGTGGATAATTTTATATAAACTGTATTAACCTCGAAAGACCATAACCAGACTTTAATTATAAATTTGAATTTACTGAACGTCATAAAAAGTATCGGAACTGTTCATAAAATTTCAGTAAATTTACATTTCATGCGCATTATATTCATGTAGCTTGTTCCATAATTCCTCTTTGCCTCATGAATTATTCCGACCCCACTTCGAATATTCGAAAACCGATTCCATTGTCACGTCGAATTCGACGACCATTTTCGTTCACTTATACACGAGGAAATGAATAATGTCAAGGTCAGAATCTCAATAAGCATTCTCAACTAAAGAAGTTATCTTAATAACGTTGATATACAGTGTAAAATGTTATGTTTGATCAATATTTGTGTCCTTGACATTCAAATAAGAGTAGCCTATACTTATACTCGTATCTTTAAAATTCACCCACCTTGAACGCCGGGACTATGCAAGCACTTTTGGTTCCCAAAGTGGCACAAACACCGCTTCACTAAGGGTCGTATTTGGTTCATTAACGTTCACAGTCACAGGTAGACACTTGCGTGTAGTGGGAGGATACAAGAGGCTACGTACTACGTAGCGGGTCGTAGCGCGGGCGCGTAGCTCTCGCGAGTGACTCGACTGGCCCCGATGCCGACGCGGACACGGATTGTGATCCACAGTGTATGCAAACTTTTCAGATTAAACCGCGGAAAAATTGAGCGAGTAATTTTGGGAAGCTTCTTAATGCACGTTTGTGATGAAGTAACACTACGAAGTAAGTATTCAGTATATAATGTAGGAACCCTATTGTTTTTTGGGTTTTAGCTATAAGTGTCCAAGAGTTTTAGCGTGGTGCGTGCACAGCTATACAGACAAAAATTGAATTTTTATAACAAAAATCTATTAAAATAAGTAGCTACTTACCTAAAATACCTATAAAACTTGAAATGTAATTATCGCACTGAACATAAACTTTATTATTGTTAACTCTTTTAAGTTCAAAGCTGAGCCCAAAAAGTTCACAAAATATTATCCGATGGATAGAACAGACGGAATATTAATTTTTCTCTTGAATCCATACTAATATTATAAATGCGAAAGTGTTTCTGTCTGTCTGTCTGTCTGTCTGTCTGTCTGTCTGCTACGCTTTCCCGGCCCATCTTTTCAACCGATTTTGCTGAAATTTGGTACAGGGGTAGATGGTATCCCGGGGAAGGACATAGGCTACTTTTTATCCCGGAAAATTAAAGAGTTCCCGCGGGAATCAAAAATCTTAATCCACGCGGACGAAGTCGCGGGAATCATCTAGTTATATATAAATAAAGCTACCCCGAGTCAGCTACCTAACCTAATTTTTTTTATAAATTATAAAATATATTAAAAAATACTCGTTTTATCTGCATTTTGTGCCTAGCCTGTACATCAAGGAGTCGTGAGCAGCGCATGCGCGCGGTGACGTCAGCGCGTCGCTCACAAAGACCGGGCACGCTCCACGTCGCGTCGCCCGCTCCCGTCGATCGCTGCGATCGCATCATTAATAAAACGAAAATGAAACACCTAACCTACCAATAGTCCATACCCATTTCCTTAATTATGAGTACACTCGTATTACGAAAAATTCACACAAACTACCGAAAATACTGGTCAAGTGCGTATTAGATACACGCATACGAGTAAGATAAGGTAGAGTTTCATAGCCATACCTACTACTCGTGGAACTTAATAAAAACTTAAGCACAGAAGACACAAAATTATAAGCTATAGGTACCTAGTTATTAAAAGCGAAAGCCAGCGTACGTAGGGCAACCTCAAAACGAATTCACAGCGGTGGCATTCGCGAATTATTTCTGAGACACGGTACACCACACGACAAGTAAAGCAACTTACTTTGCATAGAATAAATAAAGATTATTAAAATTTTTGGCTGATATTAAAAACACTACATCATCCTGCTTGTCGCAAGCACTGCATGAAACGTCTTAAGTAGGTAGATATACATTTATAAAGAACACTGAAGTTACGTCCTGCTCTATTAGTAACCCCGGCTATACTCTACATTTTTAGTTTACCGTTCCAAGAGAGGTAATTTATTAATATTTTTCAATAAACTTTGGATTATTTTTAAAATATGGACTTTAATAAGTTGATTAAATCTTGCTTTATTTCTCTTCCTAAAACCAACTGAAAATAATCTTACACACTGTGAATGTCTTGCTCAACTCTCTATATTTCTTAGACTACAGAAAAATATTGTCGAGGAAATTTTTTCGAAAGAAGACTATTATACATAATACTTACTGCTAACCTGAAAATTACTGAGCGAATTAATTTTTCATTACTAGCGTAAAAACGAGCGGAGTTTACACGGGAAAATACAATGCCTTTTAATGATAATCTTATACTGAAGTCTTATATTAGTCTTGCAATCATATCAGAGCTTAAGGGTGCGTTTCCATCAGAGAATTGCGAGAAAGCTGAGTGGCGCGCAAACAAAAGATTCACCATTAGGATTTCTTCAATTTCCTAGCCTTGCTCATGCACATGCTCTGCGGAAAAGGGTTTAGGTAGCAGAGCGAGGTCTTCGTACATACGAAATTGATAACCTCCTTCTTTTTCGAAGTCGGTTATAACTAGAGAGTTAGAGATGAGTGCAAAGCGAGCGAGAAAGTGTGGCTAAATGAGCTTCTAGACTCAGAACGGAGGAAATATTCGTGTGTTGATTTGGATTTTGGAAAAGACCTTATAGTTTCTTTATCTAAGTTTCATCCGTTTACGCCAAGAAAACTTTGAATAGTGAAAGATTCTCTCTTAATTTATCACAATAAATGCGAAAGTGTGTCTGTCTGTCTGTCTATCTGTCTGTCTATCTATCTGTCTGTCTGTCTGTCTGCTACGCTTTCACGGCCCATATATTTAACCGATTTCGATGAAATTTGGTATAGGGATACTTTTTATCCCGGAAAATTAAAGACATCCCGCGGGAATCAAAAAACCTGAATCCACGCTGACGAAGTCGCGGGCATCATCTAGTATTGAAATATACAGTACCATAGAGGTCGTAGCTTTCATATAAATATTTCACGAAAATATATTAAATGGACTTGAACGCGTTCTGCAAAATATAAAAGGAATTTTGACACGAACGGGAAAAGATCCGATCATCGCTATTTCCCGGTATTATCGATCGTTGTTCCTGCCAAAATTGAGCAGCCTGTTTAGCTGAGTTAAAGCCGTTAAAATAAAAACTTTACGGTGTGTGCACTCACAAACTACTCGTAAAAAGTGGCCTAGAGCCTTTAGACACTCAACCTTCTATTCAGGTGGTCGGTGGCATGCCCTTTTAATTTTTCGGAGTTATGTGCGTTTTAATAAATTAAATGTCACTTGCTTTAAAGATGAAGAGAGTTCTTCACACTGTTCTCAAAGGTGTATGAAGTCTGCCAGTCCGCACTTGACCAGCGTGGTTGCCTATGGCCAAACGTAATTGTAAGATGAGATTCGTGCTCAGTTATAAGCCCCCAAGGGGTATAAGTAAGTCAGTGCATGCACTTGCTTAGGAATAACAAAATATAGGGAAAATTGGAAATAAATGCGTACGCTTTCTTATACTATCACGTCAATACCAAGTCATGCACGTTGTTCGAGATAAAAACAAAATAATTTCATTGAACCGACACACATATTAGAGCCGAAATAAGTTGTAAGGGATTCGTAACAAAGGTCGGCCCGTGCAAAGTTTTCCCTGGGATCCCTTTTATTTGGGGTTGTCGTCACCCCAACACTGCCCTGCAAGGGGACATGCCAATATAGCACAAGTTACGAACGAAAAAATAAAATAACAAATTGCAAAACATGAATTGGACGCGCTTTATAGTTATTATAGTTATATATATATAACTCTCTCGAAAAATATTGACCACATTTCAAAATTCATATATCGATTTCTAATTAACTTTATAAAACAGAGTTCCTTCGACGAGTTTTCTGTCTGGATGCGCTAAAACAAAAATTTTATTAAATTTGCAACTGAAACGCCATAGATACTGTAGTAGTAATGAGTCGTAGGTAGGCTGTAGGTGGGTAATTATAAAAACAGTTATGTTACCGACCTTCTAAATAATTATTAACGTGATTTAATGTTATAATGACGTGACACCGAAAAGCAGCAAACAAGTTCCAAAAAGCACGTAAATTAAATAAAAGTAATGCAGTGGCGTTCGAGAGCTTGCAAATCTAAATTTTCGAGAGCCAGGGGTTTAAGCTGTAGCTTCTTAAGTCAGTACAGCCCCGTATTCACTAAGGGATCTCATGACTACCTAGTGATCAGCTGATATTGCTCTCAATATCGACTGACGTATTTTGCCTAATGTTGCCTGTTGGCATACTTGTCGTGCGATGTCGGGCGAAGTCGAGCGACGTCGCCAAATTTCTCTAGCGACACGTGCCGTGAGATATTAATTGTCCCCTAATAAATACGAGCCATCAGTTTCTTCTTTTATATTATAATAAATAAAATAAAATAAAAATATTTTATTTCAGACAGTTGTCAATATAAAATTTACATTTTCAAACTAAATTTAATAAATAAATTTAAGAACAGTAGAATAAAACAAAATAAAAAAATTGAAAGGAACAATGTGTCAGGTATTAAATTGTTAAAATATTATGGTGGTAAAATAGTCTTACATAAAACAGCTCCAAGTCTGTTAATACAAACTGGTTTAAAGATTCAATAAAAATGTCAAGTACACAATACTAAAACCCTCGATCGAGGACCCTCGAAAAGGGTTACGCATTGTCCACATTTCAACAGGTCATAAACAGCATGAAACATAATCGTTTAAAGCGCTTTTACTTGTACCCTACTCCCCAGTAAAATGAGAGTTATTAACACTCATAGACTAGCAATTGCTGTAGATAGTGACCCTTGAACCCCTACTGTATTTTCGCCAAAAACAACAAAATCAATCTCAACCAAGATTTTATCTACTACATTTTGGAGTATTGGGAGGAAAAGACACCCTATTCTGTAGATAAAGAATCTTCCCGAGGTATACCTAAGAATTGATCATACACATAATATTATGGTAGTCTAATTGATTATATGGTAATCTAAAACTATAAAGAACTAAAAAATTGCAGTTTGGAAAATAATATGGCTACTACAAAAATTGGTGTATAAAAATACTTAAGAACCAAGGCTAGTCCCTTCTGCTTGGTTATTTTTACAAAATAGAATCCATGCTTATATACTATCCATACTAATATTATAAATGCAAAAGTGTTTCTGTCTGTCTGCTACACTTTCAAGGCCCAACTTCTGAACTGATTTTGATTAAATGTGGTACAGAGATAGGTATATCCTGAGGAAGGCCATTGGCTACTTTTTATCCCAGAAAATTCAAGAGTTCCCGCGGGAATTAAAAAACATCAATCCACGTGGACGAAGTCGCGGGCATCATCTAATTCTTAGATATTTAAATTATTTTTCTACACAACTGCAGCAAATACGAATATTAAAATACCGCTGCACATAAGATACTGCCAATAAATATGCATTCAGCGCGAGGGAAATAACAATATTCTCTTGGCCATCTTTCAGCCACGGCAACCAATACAACGGTGACCAGAAAACTTACAGGAAATTATAGTAGATGTGTTAGCAAAAACCCAGGTGGTACAAACACATTACACTTTTTTAATAAAGAGTATTTGAGTTGAACGTGAAGCTTTTGAGTTTAGGGTATACTTAGTTTATAGTTGCATGAAGGTTGATCAAAGGATATAGAGATAGTGAGATCTAAGTATGACCAACCTCAACTACCGATGAGCCAGCTCAATACTAAGGGAAATAAAACAAGTATTGAGCCATAAAGTATCATTGCTCCACGCACAAATCCAACAACACACGCCTATGTCTCATTTCCTTTGTGCCCCGAGAGAATGAGAGCTATTAACGAAATGCACAGGCGATGGCGAGATAGTGACCCCCGTAATCTTCCGCCTCATTGGACAGTCAGCGCTCACAATGAATCCCGTCTCTCACTCATTACTTACAGTTCTCTTGGAATTAACGCCATCCAAGGATAAACATGTCAGCAAGATTTATTTGTGAATTCGAATTATAATACATAGGTAGTTGTATTGCGGTGTTTGACTAACCTTTTCGGTGTCTATAGTTTATTATATTTTGTCTGTTTTTCCAATTAACGTTTAATAGTGCATCCCTCTTCTAATACTATTCTATAGTAGGTATTACGAAATTGTAATTTTTATTTTTTATTAGTCTAAGTATTATTTGTTTAAATGTGAAAACAGCGACTGAAATGCAGATTTTAGTACTGCTCCAACTCAGATCAAAATCAGTCCAATAGTACCCGAGGCATGACTCGACCCGAATTCCAAGCTGGGTGGCAAAGCCCGATTATATTTATTCACAAACAAACCATACCTATGTCCAACATAATATTATTCACATAGCAAACTGCAAAACTAGTAACTTTGTGATCCAGTTCAAAGGGGATAGCGATACTATGAATATAGACTTAATCCCTCTGCTCTGTGCCTAGTATTCCAACCACGAAACCACAGAATATATAATTGACCAAACACCAAATAACATTATAAGTAAAGGCTTACAACTTCTGATTCTATTATTATCGAGACTTCGCTTCGAGTTTTTTTTAATCCAAGTAAAAATTGTGTCACATGAATAGTATTCTAAAATAAAGTATGAATTTATAAATATCTCTGAGTCTGTTTTCATGCCATTTTTCAACAGATGCCATAGTGCCATGAATAAATATCACAGCTTCAAAATTGGCAATAAATACTTACAAAAGAATACTTATCAGATGTACGAGAGTACGTGCTGCATACTTGAAATTCAATTTGCTTGAAAGTTTTAAGCTTGAAAGTCATTTAACGGTCATTCGCAAACTTAGCACAACTTCTGCTAAAACAGCACAGTCACATCTTTAATGGTTTAACTATAGATTCCAGAATTCCAAGCAGATGAGTTTAGAGGGACCCTCTACAGACGTCCAGAGTATGCTACACCTGCAAAGTACAGTCACCAGAATGGAGAAATTTCATGATGTTGTGAATATCATATTTAACACAACGGAAGTAAAATATAGATTAAAATTAATAAATCAGTGGTTTTTTTACAATCCATCAATAAATGACTGAGAAATGACGATTTTCATTTGTTGTGATATTTTAATCATTCTTTCATATTTTTGTTTTATTTTGTCTTAATTTTCATATTAAATTTTAAAAAAATGGTAAACGTCTCCATTGGCAAAGTTTGAAAAAAATGGCAAGGAAAATTTAATGCGTTATATAACAGAATTTAATAGTGTTGAGATTGTTTAGCTTAGTTTATTATATATTTTATGTATTTAAATGTGTTCAGTATAATGTCATAGTATTTAGTTATAGAACAGTAATGTAAAGTTATCTCTTAGTTAAAGTCATGTTAGTTCTACCTTAAGATCATAGATGTACATTACATGTACATAGTACATTGCATCGCGGTATTCCTTCGCACCCAAGAAACAGATATACAGCGACGAGACGATGAGGTTGGCAGTTCAATACAAATATCGGTACGGTTTTTATATAAACGTTTAGCTTAGAACAGTGAAAGTACGACGTGGTTTAGTGTACCTTGGTGCGGGGTACACAAATAGGATAGGTGATGTCGATTGGCAAATTAATTTTAATATATACTTGACATGGGAAAAGTTAGTCGCATATTTGTTATTCAAGTTTATATTTAAAATTTCATACATTGTTAGAGTAGATAGGTAAGAACTAGGTAGGTAAATGTTCTAATTAACGTTCAGTTCATCAATAGGTATTTATTTCAATCGCACTTCCTGAGTTCCAAGTTCCAAAATAAGTGTATTAATCAGGGATGTTAAGGAGCTCCGTAACAGTAACCGAAACTATCGGATATCCGAAATAAATATATATATCCGTATAACCGTAACCGAATCCGATACAAAAGTTTCGAATAATTTCGGATAGAGACGGAGGCTAAATAAGACACGATAGGACAGATTTTTGATTTTGATTTTTTAGTAAAAACAAAAATATAATAATGACTTACCTATAATATGACTGTCATATCTTATATTTTACACTTGGCATTATAATTTTAATACCAAATGATAACTAGACTAGATAAAACCTATAAATAAAACCAAATTATTACATGCTATTTGTGTTTATATTTTACTTCAATCTAATATCCGTAACCGAAAGTATCCGAAACTAACAGATAATCCGAAATAATTACATATCCGTAACCGTATCCGAAACCGATATAATTTTATTCCTATATCCATATCCGTATCCAGATCCGAAATATCATATCCATAACATACCTAGTATTAATAAGCGACCTGTGCTAGCGACCGCGCGAGACCTATTAGGTAAGTCCTCACTGTCGAGTCATTTTTCTTGATATGTAGAGATCCCCTGGTTGGCTGACATTCTCTTACTACTGGTTAAAATGCCATATTATAATAAAGTAAACCATAAATATGTAACTGAACAAGAAATACCATTAATTGTGAATAATCAATAATACGTTGATTTGATCACAATTTCGGCCCTGCCATGGTATGGCCAGGCATAAAGCAATTGGTTTCAGTAAGAATGACTGATTATTATTTACAAACCCGAGTTAAGACCCGCTGCACGGATTTAGTTTATTACCCGTTCATAAATCTTCATCATTAAGCAAATTGCGCAGTAGGAGTTGAAAAGTGGTATGCACTAGATTGCTTCAGCAATTTTCGTCCGCCCACGGTCCTGCCGAATGCAGAA
Organism: Erebia aethiops; assembly: GCA_923060345.2. Classification (NCBI taxonomy): domain Eukaryota; kingdom Metazoa; phylum Arthropoda; class Insecta; order Lepidoptera; family Nymphalidae; genus Erebia; species Erebia aethiops. The sequence continues at coordinate 6,802,738 of OV281083.1, read as the reverse complement.
CGAAAAATTGCACCTTAAATATGTAAAAAAAGATAAGTAATACATATTAGTACCTAGTAGAAAGGTCGTGCAACATACGATACATCAATATACATTCACACCAAGCCCCTAGAAATTAAAAGGTAAGTACATAGTGTTATTTCAGCTACTGACGCTGATAGTTAATTAATAATTATTTTTATTTTACAAAAATTTTGCAAAATATCTTCCAGATAACAGCTATATTAATATTCGGAGCAAACTTGCACTCATTGACCGTGCAAAATATGGAAGTATTATTCTTTGGCAACTGCGTGGGCAACTGATTGGGACGAGTAACCGAGTAACAAGCAAAATGGAACGTATTGTGAACGGCGAAACAGCTGCTAAAGGTCATGGGACCATTTTAATCCCCAACACAAAGGACTGGAAGAGTGCACGTGCGCGAGATTTTCACCGAGCCATTCTCTTCTTATAACACTTTGGTGAAGTTTGGATCACAACACCGTAAATATGAAATTATATATGAAAGATTCAACCTTTTGAACTTAGACTAATTTTTGAAGTGAAACTTCTTTAGAATCGTTGTGATTTGAAAATTATATGAAACGAAAAAGAGACATTCTAGAGAATGAGATAGAATACCAGTTATATTTATCCCATTCTCTCGTAGGCTACATTTCTGAAGTTTCACTTCTGCCGTGTGTGAATTGCACACACACAATTTTTTTAATTCTGCAACGTTCCCAACCATTTAAATAATGATAAAATATAGTTATAGTAGTAGGTATAATAAAGGTGACCACGAGACCGACCGCGAAAAGCGGTGCGTTAAATTACGCATTTTTCAATACTACTCGTAAGAGTAGGTACTTGTTGTATCAGGATCCAGCAAGATTCGGCTGCATCATGCTCATCAAAGAAATGCTGATGAGGTCACCGTGACATCCATTCACGTATTTTTACGGCACGCCCGATAACGATGATGTTACCTGCAATTTCGGTACTGAAATACGGCTCCGTTTGCGGCTCAAACATTCCTTGAGCCCTTAGACGCTTGAGCCTCCTGAGAGCTTAGGGCTGAAGTAATTTATATCAAGTTACGAAATCAGATCACCATATTAAAAATAATCAATCATCCAATTAAAATTACCCAAAACAGTTTAACTACTTCACTTTTTGTCTCATGTAAAAATTGACTCCACTCTTATAAGGTCTGTCGTTAAAACATGAAACTCATAGAACATAGAGATTCTTAGTAAGATCCTAGTCAGTTTCAGAGTCAATCGATATTGGCCATTATGTTTTTTCATAAATATAAACTATTAGCTGATGCCCGCGACTTCGTGCGCGTGGATTGATGTTTTTTTTTGGTTCCCGCGGGGACTCTTTTTTCCGGGATAAAAAGTAGCCTATGTGGTATTCCAGGCTATAATCTACCTCTGTGCTAAATTTCATCCAGATCCGATCAGCCGTTCTGGCGCGATTAAGTAACAATCCATCCAAACATCCATCCATACATCAAAACTTTCGCATTTGTAATATTAGTATAGACTATAGACTATAGAAGTATAGATTCACTCAAAAAGCCACCATTGCCCATCCCCGAAAGAGCTGATCTCGCCTAGAGCGCTGTTATTCGATTACAATTTGTTTCGGTGAGTGATTTATGGGGCCGGATCGGTTACTTAACCACTGCAGGCGGTAATATTGGCATAGGAAATAGGTATTATGTATTCCCTGAATCAATCAATGTTAGGTATTTATGTATGAAAATGACATTTAGCAGCTGATCATACATTGCTAGACGAGCCATAAAATATACCTACCGTTTTAACTTTTTCAGTAATGTCTGTACCAGTACCTACTATCTATAGTAAGTAATAAACATAGAATGAGTAGACAATGCATATTTTATATAATATAAGATTTTTGGAAGATTTTCTTTCGTGTGTTTTATGTGAAAGTTTAATTTTAAGTTTTTTATAACTTTTGAGCTATACTTTGATTTTTTTCTCCCGTTGTGGTCAATATTGCTTAATTGACTACTTTTTCCAGCAACTCTACAATGATCTATTCTTACGCTCTTTGGAACATTTTGGGTCCTTAAATGTTGTCATGACCACTCAAATAACTCTACGGTAATACTTGAAAATGCTTTGTATTCCACAATATTATAATTTAAATACTTGTTAGTTGTTAGTAAAATATTCACAAAGGGTTGCAAAGTTACGATACCAACAACGCAATATAAACTATAACTAACTGAAACATGCTGTATCATTCGAAAACTGCTCTCGGCATGTGTAAAGTTCGCGAGTTTTCGGCTGAAAAATACGTGGAAACGATTTTATTAAATCTGATTAAATATATACAGTTCGTAAATGTATGTGTCACCATACATTTACTCTGCAGTCAACTCGCGCGCGAACTAAAGAACGTAACCTTTATGTACCTATTTGATGATTTTATGATTTACGAGAAGACACGTCCACAAATATGATAGAAATTATTGTTTAGGTCTCGAAACAGGAAATCCGCTTATTACTACTATTCTTTGTTCTGTAGTTTGTTGTATATTACTTTAAAATGAAAAGTAGGAGTAGGTATGTTTACTCGTTCAATAGTTTGATCTCGCATTTTTCATTCGTATTTGAACTGTAAAAAACAGGTTATCTGCGTCGCCTTAAAGGAACTGTAAGAAAATTTTTAATTCTGAAGAAAGTTTCTCGTTTCGCCTCCAACGTTACACAGGCTTGTAATTGTTATAAGACATTCAAGACGTAATTTCAGGATTGATGGCCGTCCTTTCTACGTTCATTTTAAATGAAGATGGGTGATTTTCTTCGACCGTTTCACGTAATTGTTTGCTAAATGATTCTTTGGGCTCTCAATTTTGTATTCAGCATTATGAAGCTTTAATTAAAGAACGAGCAAAATGGGACCACTTTTCTGTTTTAAGAAGTAGCCGTTGATTACAAAACTTCAATTGTTCTATCTGATTTGTTAAATCTAAATGTGAATACGCTTACAGCTACTAAACCAAAGACAGCATGAATACCGATAACGGACAATGAACTTAATAAAAACGAGTGTGCTTTAGACCACACGACTGAAGTAAATCTTCTTTATGGTATGAGAAACAAGATACAATATAACTGAAACATACATATACGAAACGCAACTGGCTATGAGAGAAAGTGAGAATAAAAATGTGTGCTCGCATCTCTCTCTCTTGCCCCTACAGTAATATTATACGACATTCAATTCAATTCAACTCAATATCATTTATTCAATATAGGTACACTGTAGGTACACTTATTGACGTTAAAAAATACTTAGGTAGGTACTTATAAAACATGAAACATGATGGTGATAATCGGTTACGATATCTTAAAACTAAAGCTACGAGGGTTCCAAACGCGCCCTGGTCTGAAAAGAGTCCACAACAATTTCAGCCGGGTTTTTTTAAAATTATTATCACCATCTCACAATAATCATCTTAAGTAAGGAACTATCAACGTAACTCTCTCTCTTTCTATCTTCACTAACTTACATCTCCCTTCCAACTTTCGTTCGCCTCGCACGATCACACTTTTCGTAACGCTCTCGTCACGCATTCACCAGCTTACTCCCCAAGTCAAGCGTGCGTAAAGAAGTTTTACTTCAATCATCAACTCCGGGCTGATACAAGGTTCCTGCAGAATTTTACTAAAGTAAGTGCACTAATTACGAGTATCTAATACGTTGTTGTCTTTAGAAGATGGAATCTTCTAACATAAAACTAATATGAGGCTAAGTTGGAGATACCAAACCTATCAAATAAACAACATTCATTCATATATTGGACGAGAAAACAAAATGTTATGCAAGAAAGTTCCCAAATACATACGTGATACGGATCGAAATGAGAACCTCCTTCTTTGGTCCTCCACCAAGATCTACAATTGACATAGCTACTAATTAACGTTGTTTTCCCTAAGGAATTATTGTCAACCCTATTGTTAGCTTAGAATTATTAACCACATTAATATTGTTCATCACAGTCGTCTATTTGCTTTGACTGTGCAACTAAAATCATTTGTTTCCTAAAGACGGGAGATAGGTAATCGGATTTTAGTTGGCTTTAAGCGTTCGTGACATTTCGTGATCTATCATCCACCTATGTATCTCAGTGGCAAATATTTGCATTTATATTTTTGCATCTGTAAACTTTTTTTGAAGAATCCTTGAGGCACTGAATGAAATAGTAATATCTACTTATACTTACTTATGAATGAATCTTGTTTATTTGATAGGTTTCGTATCTTCAACTTAGCCTCATATTAGTTTTATGTTAGAAGATTCCATCTTCTGAAGACAACAACGTATTACTCGTAATTAGTGTACTTACTTATAAAAGAGATCGGCTGTTATTTGAGGGAAAGGGGCTGTGACCCACGTTCTGGTTCCTACCTGGTTCAAAGGTTATCCATCGCCATTCAGCGTGGCAATGCTGCAAGTTTGATGGGTACCTTTGGCCCAGGGGCAACCAGGGGTGGTCTTTTTGATTAGGGTTTCATTTTTATTTTTAATAGTAGGTATATAAGGATTTGTTTTAAATTTATTGTATAGTTTGTATAATATTTAGATTTTAGATTAACTTTTAAATTAATTATTAGTGAAATAAACAAATACTTATACTTACCTATTACTTTATTTATTAATAGCTGAACCCGCGACTTCGTCCGCGTGGAATAAGATTTTTTTTTATAGATTTTTCGGGTTAATATATAGCCTATGACACTCACAAATAATGTGGCTTTCTATTGGTACCAGAATTTTCATAATCGTAGATCCAGAGATTACCCCCTACAACCTCACAAACTCACAAAATTTACCTCTTTATAATATTACTAGCAAATGCCCGCGACTTCGTCCGCGTGAAAGAAGTTTTTTAAATTCCCACGAGAACTCCCTTTATATAGCCTATGACACTCACAAATAATGTGACTTTCTATAGGTAACATAATTTTTTTAATCGGTTCAGTATATCCAGAAATTACCCCCTACAATGTCACAAACTAACAAACTTTACCTCTTTATAATATTAGTATAGATTAGTATTAGTATTAGTATTATTAGTAATAGTATATTAGTATTAGTATAGAGTATGATGAAACCCTAAAAAAGGAAGTAGGTAGGCAAAGTCAGGAATAGGCAATGAATCCCTTATCCCAAACTTTAGCTAGGACTAGTTGTGAAGCTATTAGTAAATACCTCTGAGTTCTGAAGCTCTTGTCCGACGCCCTCTGGCTGAGCCTTTGTGTTGTCAACAACTTTGTCGAAGTTTGGACGTTTGGTAAACTTAGACACGCTCAAGATTTAATCTAGATGTAGTTTCACCAGTAACTATTAACTGATACAGGTGTGTTGGATAAGGTGTATTAAGATTTAGATCTAACTAGCTGATGCCCGCGACTTCGTCCGCGTGGTTTAAGTTTATTTTTATTCCCGCGGGAACTCCTCAATTTTCCGGCATGAAAAGTAGCCTATGTGACTCTCCAGGTCCTCGACTATACCCATCACGTCGATCCGTTGCAGCGTGATTGAAGGACAAACCAACAAACAAACTGACTTTCGCATTTATAATATTAGTATGATTTAGAACTTAGACTTCGACATATTTTCAGTTTTCACACTGTCGACATCATTGATGTAGAATTTTTTTAGTACCTATACAAGGCTTGAGTGTTTCTCAACTAAAAAAGAACTACCCATTCCTTACAAAACTAGAGCTTCCTAGAAGCTTTGGCGTTTCATGTTCAAATTATGGTCGACATACAAAGAACACTGAATCTGCGTAATACATAGATGATTTATAGCTATCAATTTAGTGGTATGAAGAGAAGAGTGGGGGTGTCTACTGTCTATGCTTACGTGCATTGGTTCGTCAGTCATCCTTTTGCTCGCGGGCTGAAGATAGAATATGTGTGCTCACACGACGAGTTTTCTAGTAGCACACAAGACTACAACAATCACTACCGAACATTACCCATATTATAAATGTGATGCTGAGATTTTACTTTGTCCTTCAATCACGCCGCATTGGAGAAACGGTTTAACGATTTTTTTTGGAATGAATATATAAGTAGTTAAAGACGAAAGTAACATAGATGTACCTACCAACTTTATTTGTTTACTACCAACTTTTTATCCCGGAATATCAAGGAGTTCCCACTGGATTTTGGGAAACTTCATCTACGCGGAAGAATTAAATAAAATAATTTGAGCATTCACCTTCTCAATACAGAGTGGTATGTGATTAACTGGATTACCAATCGTGAATCATTTTAATGTACTATTTTATTGAATTAAATCTTACTAATATTATAAATGCGAAAGTTTGGATGTATGGATGTCGGTATGGATGTATGGATGGATGTTTGTTACTCAATCACGCCCCAACGGCTGAACGGATCTGGATGAAATTTGGCACAGAGATAGATTATAGTCTGGAATAACACATAGGCTACTTTTTATCCCGGAAAATTAAAGAGTTCCCGCGGGAAACACAAAACCTCGATCCACGCGTACGAAGTCGCGGGCGTCAGCTAGTAGGAACATAAATAGGTAGGTACAAGAGAGGTTACTTGAGTATTAGAATAGTAAATAGGTCGTTGTGTAACACACAGCTCGGTTCCCTTTTATTTAAATAAGTAGACAATGTTAATGTAATCCTATTGTTAAACACGTATAAAAGCAAATTGTCAGGTAAAAATCTTGTATTTGTATCAGAATCGAACGTAAGTATTCATCGTTCATCCATTACCGGCTCAAAACAGCTGAGCATGAGTATCCTCTCGGAATGAGAAGGGTTTGGCCATAGTCCACCATGCTGGCCACGTGCGCATTGGTAGACTTCATACACCTTTGATAACATTACGAAGAATTCTCAGGCATGCTGGTTTCCTCACTATGTTTCCTTTACCGTTTGAAGCATTCCAAAAAGTCTCAGGTGCGTGCTTTGTTTCGAACTCGCGACCCCGTATTCGGTCGGGTGTTTCTAAACCACTAGACTATCACTGCCATATTCATCGTTTACTATGAAAAAATATAATATACTAGATGATTCCCGCGACTTCGTCCGCGTGACAGACAGACAGACAGACAGAAACACTTTCGCATTTATAATATTAGTATGGATATGGATAAGTAGGTACCAAATAAGTTTCGACTTGACCTCGTAATGTCGTCATCTTCGCCTCTTCACAATAGAAGTCACTATCTTCTTACATAAATTCATTTGTCAGCAGTATTTTTAAATGTATTTTTTTTTTTACTTTATGTAAGCATAGTCTGGCGTTAATAATCCCATTGATATTATTAACGACAGAATTGGAAGAACCAGTTTTTACAACGTGATTTAATACCACCTGCTATTTAATGCCCATCCCCAAATGTTTATTTATTTCTTTACAAAACACTAATGTATCCTTTTTTTTTTTTCAGAAAATGCCTCCACTAGTGGACCCAACACCAAGTGGAGTGCTCTTCGAATCAGATACCCAAACGTCAGACTTGGGATTAGCAAAAGATGTGTCAGTGCTCAAGAATGCTACGCCAAGGAAATACGAATACGTCTGGTTCAACATATTCTGGTTTCTTTTTCTGCACATAGCCTCTCTTTATGGAATTTACTTGGCATTAACGTCAGCGAAATGGCAGACTAATGTATTCGGTGAGTCCTTGATGACATCTTTGAGTAGGTATCTAGTGGTATTTATCAACACCTTGCACAACTTTGTAGCAGCTGAAGTAGGTTGTGTGAAACAGAAAAGAAACTGCTTGGGATATCATCGCTTAAAGAAATTTTATTTTAAAATTGCTGTTTTATATGACGTACTTTCCTTGACGTTCTAAAAATAAGGATAATGAGTCTGAAACAAGAGCGTCAAAAATATTAAAATAATATTGCTTTAAGCTACGGTAGTAAGAACAAAATTATTTGACATAGGTATAATCAACCTTTCCCACATGATTTGGGCAATACGCAGGCCTCTAGCACATCCACACCACAGAGTACGTATCCACACAGCTAAAAAAATACACATAGTAAAACCGTCACACGTTACGCATAGAAAAAAGATGCACTCTGTCTCAGAACAGGTAGTTTCGCTGATATGTTTTGCAATTCATACTTACACAAATTATCGCGGAACTTCAGCGGTTTCGCGGTTTGCGATGTTATAATTTCACAGTGGGAGTGAACCCACTAGAGTCATATGATAGTCTAATAAGTAGGTAGGTACACCATTCCATTACCATTTCCCTGAAAATAAATCAATTTTGTTGCTGTTTTGATCCTACTATAGTTACTGTCAGAGCAGGTTCTCAAAAATAATTCTCAATACTCAATTTATTACATGTAGGTCATTTAGGTGTCTCCACCACCACCTTTGGTGGTGAAAGACCACCTTCTGCTGTTTTTTAATTTTTACATAATATAATTTCTAGCATTCGCTGTCCATCTGATGTGTGCTACCGGAATAGGAGCTGGATCACATAGACTATGGACACATCGAAGTTACAAAGCAAAAACGCCACTTCGTACACTTCTGATGCTTTGGCAAACTATGGGCTTCCAGGTAATTACACGCTTTTTATTAGCTTCAGACGTATGTATTTTAGTATGTTAGTATGTAACGGAATCTTTGAACATAATTTTAACCCCCTTTAAAACGTCGGATTAACTCGAAATTTGGCATACTTATTAAGGACCGATGACAATTAAATATTTTAAACAGTTTGACCCGTTATCCTTACTAGGATAATCAGGATTAGCGATTTTTTGTTTTCTTGAGACCCGGAGTGTCTGCGTCCAAAGCGTGTTTTTTAGTTTTTTAAAACTATTATTTAGTCTTTAATTTCATACTTACGTTAATTACGTTAATGACATAACATCATGACGTCTACACCTCTTCCGAATTAAAATATCTACGTAAAACAATAACTTTCATACATAGAGAAGAACTTTTCTTAAATTTACCGAACTGGAAGATAGTCTGGTAGAAACCTCTTGTTTATGATGCAGTTATTCACATCATACCTTTCAATTTAAATAGCGATGATCATTAGCCGAATACTAGCGTGGATACATCATTTTAACTCCTGTAACCATTAGGACATTAGAAGGCATAGCCAATGTAACCAACCAGGAGTTCTTTACCACTCGCTCCGCTTATGGAACGTGCCCCGTAAAGATTTTTACCCCTAATGCAAAAATAGGGATCTGTCTGTATGTATGTGTGCCTATGTATTTGTGTATTGTCTGTGGTATCGCAGCTCCGTAACAGATGGTACTTTTTTCTTACAGGATAGTATTTTCGTGTGGGTTCGCGACCACAGAACCCACCACAAATACGCAGACACAGACGCCGACCCGCACAACGCTGAGCGGGGTCTGTTTTACTCCCATATGGGCTGGTTGTGCGTTAAGAAGTTGCCCGAAGTTATCGAAGCCGGACGCCGTCTCGATCTCACTGACATATTTGAAGATCCAGTCGTTATGTTCCAGAAAAAGTAAGCTGATAAACCTAGGTAACCAGTGCTTCTCACAAAATTGTATTGAGAATGGTCATGGTCTAATCTTAATTTATGTTGGCCCTTTCTGAACCTGACGTAGAGTCAAAACATGACGTATTTATTAGGCACTTGTATGTCCTACAATATGGAATAAATAGAGTATTGATTATTAACGTAAGATAAACAATCCGCAGAACGCAATCACTTACGCAGGCGAAATTGCTCAGTCTACAGCACCGACGCAATGTCGCCTGCTTATCGGTTTTTATCGGCTATACCATGGAGAGTGTGCTCAGGAACTTCACAACCTTGTTCCTCCTTCCCTGTTCTACCACAGAACAGCGAGAAACCGTCTGCGTTGGCATCCTTAATGTGGTTGATGTCCAATCTGCCTGCACAAAACGTTTTTGTTCGATGTTTCTGATCCGAACCGCTAGGTTGTGGAACACCCTCCCAGCGCAACACGTGCGCTGGGAGGGTGTTCCACAACCTAGCGGTTCGGATCAGATCGTACCACGTATAACTTAGGTACCTTCAAGGCAAGAGTGATTAGGCATCTTCTAGGCAAGCGCGTTCCAACCTAGACCTCATTATTGCTTTGCACTAAGCATGATTGTCGTCAAGCGCAAGCCTATCTCACAATAATAAAAAAAAACGCAAGCAACATGTCTTTTCAATGTTCCAGGCACAATCAGTACGACAAAGCTATCTCCTGGCTTTTTCAACGACAAATCATGAGCGAGATTTAACTGTACTAAAATTTTAGGACTTGGGCTTGGCTTGGTTGTAATATGCGAACATCATTAGATCTCTACCCCCAGTTATATAATTGCAAATATGTTTAATATACATGAATGCGATGAAAAGGTGATCACACATCCACGAAAGGCAGTGATGGCTTACAGAAACGGATATAGGCTAGGCTAGGATATTTATAAAAACCGACATTATGATATCATCTAAAATTGATGATGATAATATAGCTTCACAAGCACTCGTAAAAGTTTATTCTGGTAAAAAATAGTTTGACGTTGGCACAGGAAGAGAAAAAAGAAAATACTTAGGCGTATTTTTTGCTCAACTTACATTTACATCTTACATCAAGACCGACACCGCTTAAACGCTATAAACTAACAAGATTCCAAAAAACAGAACTAACATTCTTATCTCCACAACTTTATACGCCCTGAAGCTACAGATACAATATTATTTCTTCACAGGCATTACATGAAGATGATGCCAGTCCTATGCTTCCTGTTACCGACGGTTATCCCTGTCTATTACTGGAATGAAACGTGGCTCAATGCATTCTTGATACCGACCATTCTACGATATACCATTGGCATCAATGTTGTGTGGAGCGTTAACAGCTTTGCTCACGTCTTCGGATACAGGCCTTATGACAAGTAAGACGCTTCGAAATTGAACTATTAGCAACTTTATAAAGTTTGCCCTATTCTATGTGACCTACTCTCGATTTAAACCTATGTACGTTCATGTACAAAATTATGTTCCTATTGTATAGGTAATAAACTGTGATTAAAGGTGAACATGCGTTACCGATATTTGATTGCAATATGTCTCATATAACAGTTTAAAATGTAGCCTGTTTCTACGCACTAACACAGATGAATTATGAATCAATTTTGATGATTCTTTTTTGTTTGGTTTGTACTTCAGAGGTGGTCCCATGTAAATTTTATCAAAATTAATTTAGCGCTTTTTGAGAAAATCAACCAAAAACAAAATTTACCTACTCGTATACCCAGATACTTAATGTTTTGGTTTGTGGTTCCCTTCAGCAAAATTTTTGATGAGGACTTGAAGTCGGTGTTGTTTTTTTTTAAATTATTGATAGATATTTTTAACGAGTAGCATTGTCACTTTTAGCTTCTCTAATGCCTGTGTCCAATTTTCCCCGCATGACAAATGAAACGTACCTACGAGTATGTTAGTACGTCCCAAATATGTCTTATCTCCACAAATAAATAGACATAAATATTATAACAGGCTACATTTTGACATAAATCCCAAGACACCTAATAATATTACGTGTATATTATGTTTAAATAAAGCCTTAAAGGATGATTGTCACTTGTACGGTAACGACGTTCTCAGGTCACTGAACCCTCGGGAGAACATCGCCGTGTGGATGATCTGCGTGGAAGGCTTCCACAACTACCACCACACGTTCCCGTGGGACTACCGCGCCACTGAACACCCCCTGCTCAACATGCTCACGCCTACTATCATGTTCATCGATGCTATGGCTAAGGTAAATAAAATCTTACCTAACTAATATTATAAATGTGATAGTGTGTCTGTCTGTCTCTCTGTCTGCTACGCGTTCACAGCCCATTAGTTCCACCAATTTTGACGAAAATGGGTAAAGAGATATACTGCATCCCGGAAAACCAAACAGTTCCAGAATCCAGACATTATCTAGTTAGTTATTTTATAATAGTACAATACCCGTAAGCCGTGAATAACAATTTCATATCATATCATTATCCATTCACTATTTATTGTAGGAACGTTCTTTTAATTTAAATAACAGTTGACCTTATTATTCCTTTGATATTATTTTATGTTGATATTATTATATCCTTTTGATGCTTATTTTATATTTAAACAAACGACCAAATATTTACGATAGAACTGTTCACTAGTCTACAAATGAAAAATACTTTAGTCTACGGACAAATTCGTCATGCTTCTTCAGATAGCAACGGGGACTCCAGACAGGGATTTTCTTTTGATAAGACAAAATGTAATTTCGCCATTTCGCCATAAGCTTTTATTGTCTTCTTTACTTATAATCTTTTACGTAGATACTGCTACTCTTTTTATACCTATTCGAAAAGTTGATGTTCAGAAATTTTCTACAAGTTGCAGAATAACGAAACAATTCAGAACAAAGGGTCATACACCTTCATTTGTATCAAATTAATCGCGATAATCAAATTTAAAGTATCTATTGAGAATTAATTAAAAAGTGGAGTTAATTGTCTTCTCTATTAGTTATACATATACCTACCTACTCCGTAAACCAATTCGAAAAGTTTAATAATGTTCAGAAATTTTATCGTTTCTCAATCAATTCTGAATTGTTTCGTTATCAACGAAACAATTAAGTACAAAAGGTCATAATATAATTGTATTGTATTGCGATTTACATTCGAACTGGGTTGCTTTATAGTGTATAGAATTAATTAATTAATTATTTAGTTATTTAATTAGTCAGACAGAATAAATTATTCATTTTATACATTAGTAGGCAATTGGGATTAGGTCGCTGTTTTTGACTATGGCCAAACACTTTTTATAACGAGCAGATTCGTGCTCAGTAGTCACTTAAGGCCCTGCGTAGCGTAAAAGGGAGTTTTTAAAAGTAGTGTATCCATCAAACTGTGACATAATGAATGCTTGTAAAAATAATGTGCTGTTTTCAAGACCTTTGAGCAGCCATTGACGCATCTCAAAATTGAAATTTATTTTAAACATACCTCTTAATTTACCTTTTCTAGCAATTTTTCTCCTTATTGAAACCAATAATTATTTTTACAAGCATACATTATGTCACCATTTGATGGATATGTCACCGTAAGATTGTAAAAACCGTTAGATTATAGTAATAAATAACGTTTTTTATCTCGATAGATTATAAACTTTCGACAGATTGTGAACCGTAACATACTGCTTACAATTTAACGCGTTATTTTTCGGTAAATTGTAATATATTAGGTATATTAACCCGATATAACCTAAGTGCCCGGCCTGCGGCACTACCTGAATGTTCATGTCAAACCCTAACCTAACCTATAGTTCGAACGCGAACCGTACAAGAAAGAGACAAGAAAACGTAAAAACAATAAATATTTCATAAATTAATAGTCAGAACATTGAACGGTTCACAATCTTTCGACATTTTATAATCTAGCGGAATAGAAACCGTTAGATTATAATCTAACGGATTTACAATCTTACGGTGACAGATACACTGCTTTTAAAAACCCCCTTTTACGCTACACAGGGCCTTAAGCCGACTTCAATTCAAGCCATCAATAGGGATGATGCCAAAAATAAATATTTCTTTCCGATTATTAAATAGAGGGTCTTCCAAAAGACCTAAAATTCACATCCTCGGTTAGTTTCAAGTTTGATAATCATTTTAAAATAACGATTGAAGAAAAAAGTGTGTTGAAATTTGAATTGAGTTCATCATTCCTATTCCACCGCATCGAGGCATATTATTACCTACCCAATATATTAGCAGCATTGCCCATTTAGATGACCAAATTCATTCTTTGAACAAGGTAGCTGTCAGCTCTTGGTATTTTTAAATAATTGTCTCGGTTACAGATTGGGCAAGCATATGATTTGAAGATGGTTACCCCCGATATTATAAAGCAAAGGTCACAGAGGACTGGCGACGGAACGCATCATCTTTGGGGTTGGGACGATCCCGAGTTTACGGAAAAATTAAAGGCCCGTTTCAGCACTATCAATCATCCCGAAGAGAAAGAGGCCTAATCAATGTTGACACATCCCTTAAAATTAAGGTTGTTTACAATATACTCCACTAGTTTAACGTTGGAAGTACTTTGGGAAATGGAATGAAATTATTTATTTCATTTCACGTAGGACTACTTAATGTGGCATTTGAAATGTCATGACTCTACCACGGGCTCGGAAAGAAGCTTCTACTGCATGGCAAGAAATTCAGCTGTTGCTCTTTTTAGGGTTCCGTACCAAAATGGTAAAATGGAACCCTTATGGTGCGACTTTCTCCGTCTGTCTGTCTGTCTGTCCGTCCGTCACACTCGATTATTTCAGTAACTACCGAAGCTATCGACATGAAATTTGGAATAGTTGTGTATATTAGTGGCCCAAAGACACTGGAATTAAAAAAAATTGGAAATTATTTTTGTTTTTATTTAAAAAGGGAGGAAAATCGGAGGGTTGAAATTTAAAAGTGAGATAACTGTACTGTGTGGGGTATCATATGAAAGGGTTTACTTTTTACATTCTAAAACAGATTTTTAATTATTTTTAGTCATGATAGTTTTTGATTTATCGGGGAAAAAGTCTAAAAAAAATACTGTTCCCCCCCCTTATCTCCGGAGTTTACCAATCGAAAAATCTGAAATAATTATGGTCAATAGGAATTTATGTATATTTTACAGGAAAACTATAGCCAATGCTCTAACTAGCATAGTTTTTTTTGATATTAACAATAAACCTCTACAAACAAAGTTAGTCTTGCGGTTCATTAACAAAGGTAATTATTTATTAATAATGGTACGGAACCCTTCGTGCGCGAGTCCGACTCGCACTTGCCCGGTTTTTATTTTTATCTTCGTTTGATCAGATCATTACCTGTAGTATTAGTTTAGAACTAATTATTATTATTTTTCCTTTTTAAATAACGTAGGTTCACCCTAGAAGTTTTCTAACTGGCTTATAATCATTTGTTGCATGGTTGCCTGGTACCTAGAGATCGAGCGATCGATCAAAGCGATAAGGCCTTAGGGCGCCAATTGTACCATTGTTATTGTAGAAATTATTTGTACCTATGTGTTTCTTGTTTTGGTGTACAATAATAGTAGATTGTTCATCAAGGGACTAAAATGAGCCATTTCATACGAGATGTTTAGCTTACCGAGCGTAGCGAGGTATGCTATAGAATCGAGTAAAATGGCTTTTAGTCCCGTGGTAAACACTCTACTTTTCACTTCGATTGCGAGAAAATAAAATAAATAAGTAACGATTTTTAATTATTTCTTTGCCTCTCTGTTACATTTTCATATTAGGAGTAAGAACTTTATTTTCACTTAATGATATTAACAAATAAACCTTGTATTACGTATGTATTGTGCATCGAAATTTGAAATGGATTAATTATGATCCATAAAACATCCATTTAAATAAATGTAAAATAATTACAACAAAAAATCTATGATTTCGCGGCATGCCGCAATACCAACTTCATTGTTCTCCGTATCGATATCACGAAGGAATTTTAAAAAGAATATTTCATTCATTCAGTAATTCATTATCTACCTACCGTACCTACTGTAGTAATGAGCAGGTCAATTTACTTCCCCGAGATTTTATTAAAGGACAAGATATTGAAGATATCATAGAGCATACCTATTATAGTGGTTTAGGCGATCAGCTTCAAATTTGGTGGTCGAGGATTCGTTCCTCGGGCACGCACTTCTAACTTTTCTGAGTTTAAAAGCGCGTTTTGAACCATTAGAATAGGTATTACTTGATTTAACGTGAAGGAAAACATCACCAGAAAACCAGCATTCCGGAGAGTTCTTCATAATGTTCTCAAGATGTCTGAAATCTGCCAATCCGTAGGTACTTGGCCAGCGTAAAACCTACTAATTCGAAATGATACTCGAGCTCAGTAGTTAGCCGAACAAATCAAAATGTGCCTGGTGGGAGCCTTCGGCCGTGGTTAGATACCACCCTACCGGCATAGACTTGCCGCCAAGCGATTTATCGTTCCGGTTCGATGCCGTGTAGAAACCGATTCAGGGTATGGGTTTAATAAAACTTCTATACCCCTAACAGGTGCGAAACATAAAAAAACAGGTTTGCCCGTTACCATCTGCATCATCACTTACCATCAGGTGAGATCGCAGTCAAGGGCTAACAGCTTTTAGTTGATAAAAAAAACTTTTTTGCCTCTTTTGGAATTGAATTTTTGTAATAATAATGATTTGAAAGTCGAAAGATTAATTTAACCAAACACAAAACTAAACTATTTACATTTCGAAGCTACAGAATCCTCAAGTAGGCATGTCTCATCCCTACTTAAATCTGATGTTTTTCAAACTAAGTTCCTAGGTAAGCGAACTGGAACAAGGTTCAAATCTTTTTCCATGTCGCAGCTGGCATCGTAATAAACGATAAGCGAAAATCAATACCCTCCTCTCCCATTACCGGGGTATAATTAATGCAATGCAATCATGTACTTATACTGGTACTTTGCGCTTAATATTCCTACATAAAATCATAATGGGATAGTAGACTGAAACATCTCAATTTGAAGGCTTTTTATTCGCGCCACTATTTCACAGCCCAGGCACAGTCAGTGCGATAGTTTCTCACGGCTTTTTCAACTAACTATCAGCTAAGCTTTGCTTAGCTTTGGCGTATCAGATAAATATACATGTTTGTACAGTTGGTGAACCTAATTTTGTCCAGCACATCAAAATCTTAAGGCTTCAATCGGCTGGACATTTACAATGCATGAACGACCATCGACCACATAAAAAGATCACAGCCTGAAGGGTGCCGATCTATCGGTATAGGCCGAAGCTGCGCTGGATTGATGGAGTCGACCTAGATGCAAAAGCCATCATATAAACTTTTGCGTTTATAATATTAGTAAGGATAAGTATAGCATTGACTTCAGTAGGTACTATGTGTGACAATGCTTAGTACATTACAACTTACATTCTAGATCGTCGTCGCCGCCTTTGTCGACAACCGATTCTAAGTAACAAGGTCAAAAAAATATCTACATCTATCTATATATATAAAAATGAAACCCGTTTTCCTTGGTCACGGCATCACGCGTGAATGGCTAGACCGATTTCACTAATTCTTTTTTTGTTGTATTTGTTATTATTAGGAGAAGGTTCTTACGGAAAAAAATATTAAGAAAATCTCTCAGAAATATTGAAAAATATACATTTAATTTTGCATACTAAGGCGGTACGAAGTTCGCCGGGTCAGCTAGTCCTCTATAATCATGGATAAGAAGGATAAAAAAGCGAAGATGCTGTTGAGGAAGAAAGCGGCTACAGTGGGCAATTGGGCATTGATTTAAGTGGGTAATACTATACCGTTTGTCACATTGTAGATACCATCGATACGTCACTTGCAAAGTACTATAATTCACAAAGCTCAATAGTTATAACCGGATGCAAAATGGCATCAATGAAAATCGTCTAGATGTTACCTATCATCCTCTACCAGATTTATGCCATGAAAGTAAACATATGTGAAGGGAATGAATGGCAAATCTTCCGGTCGGGTTACTGGAGCGAGGAACGGAGATTTTATTCAAAAGAGCTTCACATGGACCGCTTTGATTTTTCCAGTTCGTTGGTTATTCTCATTTCTTTTAGCTAAGCTTATAATTTTGCCTGCAGAAACAAATTATAAATAGGTACGTAAGTAAGTAAGTAAGATTTGTATGATTATCTGAATCCTACTCACTTACCTACTGTGATCTTCAGCAACTATTCAGTTCGAAAATTCGTGGCACAGGCTGAGGAGGTGGCCCATTGATCACACTTAGTTTTAAATTAATATAATACCTATATAATCATCGATATATTATAAGTAGGTACTAGATGGGCCCTTTCATAGAAAAAATGGGCGTCCGACCTGTCGAGCGCACTCCACACCTGTATAAGCCTGTCCTTGTCACCGCCATAGCATTGTCCCGCTTTTCAGCCTAGATGGCGCTAGTAAAATTAGTCCACATTCTTTGTTTGACAGGGCCCGTCTATGTAAATTGAGGTCGTTGTATATATTGGCTTAATATAATTTCGCAAACGAATATCCCTGTATCGAAAAAATGGTTTTGCCACACCCGCACTATTTTTGAACGGCCTATATCCAACGACACCCCACACCATAGGACTAGGAGCGTGATACTTATGCCAAATTACAGCTCTAGTAATAATAGTCTCGGAGCTAATGCTAATAATAATTCGAAACTGTATGGTTCCTTGTTGACTACGAAACCCTGAAAATCCAAGCATCAAATGTTTTAGGGCAACTAATATTATAATATAGTTAGATAAGCAAATAAAAAAAGTACATTCATAAATGGGTTTCCACTTTCTGCGAATGCAACGAAGACCTAAATGGCAAAAGAGTGAATCCGATTACATCAAAAGCGGTTTAAATTGCTCTCGGTCATGAAAAACGATTCTAGGACATCTCTTTATTGGAAGCGGATTAAATCTTTTTGTGAGGAATATTTTTAATCAAATGAATCGTCGTTTAAATACCTAAACTCAATCTAGTTTTAGAGGTTTAAAATAACAGAGAAATATCTAGATAAGTACATAATATTGTTGGTGGGAAAATGGTGGGTTAACTTTGATGGAGGATACCTACTTTGTGAACCTACCAAAATAAACTTAAAATAAAAATAACTAGTGGTTCGCCCCGAACTAAGACCTCGCGGCGCCATCTATTGACATAAATGTGAAGTTCTGTTAAAAATACTGAAGCTCATTAAAAATTAAATAATTCCGTTTCCTTACAATATTTATCTAATTTTAGTATTTGTTGTTCAAGTACAGGATATAATTGAAATAATTGATCAAGTTTCAGGCTCATCCTTTCAGAAAATTTAGAGTTCTGAGGTCATCTTTGGACGTTAGAAAATCACCACTTTGAAAGCCCCCCATTTCGTCAATTTTGGGGGAAAAATTAAAAAAAAAATATTTTTGGACTCTGTTCCTAATTGTCTTTAAAATGATATACCGCAACCCTATGTAACTTTATAAAAAATATTTTACTTCGCATTCGCTTCTATGAGAGCCCCCCTGAAATAAAGATTTTTATTATTTTTTAAGTCATATTCGGCAGGAGGCCATTGGTTTACATATTATATTTAAAGCTGAAGTAATTGCGTTCAGTAATTCAGAAGTTATAATGCTCTGACAGACGGACGGACGGACGGACGGACGGACGGACAAGTGCCAATTCACCCAAGTAGACTCAGAGACCTTCGCTTCGCTCGGTCAATAACTGCCTCCTTGGGGCAGTGGTAAAGGGCAGTGTATGAAGCATGAAACTTTTCAAGGCATCACGATAGTAGCGTCAGTAATTACTATTATTCCTTTATTAATTTTAAGCTGTCTTTATTGAGCTTCGATACGTTGGAATTTGGTTGGAATACCGTACCTCTGGCACCTACCTTTTAGATAGGTAGGTACATGGTAGGTACCTAATCTATACCTAATATAGAGTACGTTTTAGAACAAATACCTACAAATTGAGGGCAGACTCCAAACCGGATCAGAGTGGAGCGGGCGGCACGTAATTTCCGCCAAATCGTGTAGACGGCATCATGAACTAAGCCCCGATCCCACCTCAATTTGTAACATGTGACGATGCAGATTTACTGGATTTATATGTAGGTATATTATTAATCTGTCTAGAAATCTATACTAATATTATAAATGCGAAAGTTTGGATGTATGGATGTACTAACTAACGTAATTGTACCCTTTTTCGTTATATTAAGGCTCCCAAAACTTTAAGATTTTTTAAATATATTCCTAAACATGATTTCAGTTTGAAAGCTTTTGTGTGTCGAAAATTGGTATTTTGCCAGTAATTTAATGTATGAATTATGTAGTTTTGTTGCGTAGTTTTTTTAATATTTATTTATTTGTGGACCTCTTGTTTGAACCCTATTTCGTGATAAAATTTTGCTCTGCTCCTAAGTTCATGAATTCGTGGCCCCTATTTCGTGATAAAGTTTTTACAGCGAGTTACGATTATTTATTAATAAAAACATAATTATTTAAAAGGTTGCATAAATAAGAACGGAATAAAAATATTTTTTTAAAATAATTATTAATAAAAAAAGATGTGAGAGTGAGATTTAGCCGAATGACAGCTTTTATTAGGTACTAACCTACTTGAAACTTAAAATCAAAACAAAGCTAGTCCCTTGTTTGAAACTTTGGTTAATTAAAGAATATTATTAACTAGATGATGCCCGCGACTTCGTCCGTGTGGATTTTCTGATTCCCGCGGGATTTCTTCAATTTTCCGGGATAAAAAGTTGCCTATGTGCTATTCCAGACATATTCATATCTATCTCTGTGCCAAATTTCATCCAGATCCGTTCAGCCGTTCGGGCGTGATTGAGTAACAAACATCCATCCATACATCCAAACTTTCGCATTTACAATATTAGTAAGATAAGAAGTATGGATATATTGCGATACCAGTGGTATGTGCCTTACCTACTAGCCTACCACTATAAATATATCTGTCACGAACTTGGGGAAATGTATAACAAAATAGACTGTCCCGTGGTTCGTGATATTGATGTTTGGAAATTTCAGCATTTAATTTTTTAGACCATTTTAAAATTATGTAAATTAACTATTAACTGCCCTATATTTAGTAAAAAATATACAAATATACCTAAAATAAATCGAATAATAAATCGAATAATAAATTAAGCTGGAAGTACCTGTGCGAATTTACCTCCAAAATGTAAATTCAGGTCACCTTCAAACTCGTTTTATAAGAATTCTAGTGAACAAAACATATAACGAATTTAGCTCCTAAGAAACTTAATTAAATACATTATTTGATATTCAATTTACATTTAAATTATCTTAATTATTATTGCACGAGCTACAAAAATGTATCTCGAATATCCCTAATTCGGTAGTGTCACGAACTAGGGTACACATGAAAAATAAAATGACCGCTATTTCGTGAGTCGGTTTATTGCAATTTTAAAGGAATCCTATGTTTTTCTTTAACTTTTTCCGAGTCAAATCGATTGTTAAGGAACACATAAAAGCCCTATTAATTTTTTTATTCAAATGGACTTAGTATGCCTTTCTGTAAGCTTAAGAAATACGAGCGCTACCCTTACGGTGACGAGTCATAAAAGCAAGCCCCACAGTTGTTCGTGGCCGGCTGACAGTTTCGAGGGTCGTATTGCTTTCAGTTTAGCAGCCAAAATGTTGGTACTTAATTTTTTGGACAGTTTAAATGATAGAGACTTTATAAAAATGTATAATTTAAATAAATATTATTTAAATTGCTTATTTTTTACGCCAGACGTACTATCACGAACTAGGGGCCCGTTACCTTAATGACCGCGACTTCATTCGCGTGGATTGAGGTTTTTCGGTTCCCGCAGGAACTCTTTTAATTTTCCGGGATATGTGTTATTCCAGACTATAATCTATCTCTGTGCCAAATTTCATACAGATCCGTTCAGCCGTTGGGGCGTGATTGGAGTAACAAACATCCATCCATACATCCAAACTTTCGCATTTATAATATTAGTATAGATAAGTAAGTATTAACTTAACCTTTAATGAATAAATATTTATTAAACCTACTTATTAATGAAAATTAAGAATTGAAAAAAATTCAGGCATCTACCTACTAATGAACAATAATTTACTATCGCGAACTTTCTATTAATTTTATCAATTCAATTTAAATTCAATTTGCTTTGTTAATTTTCAATTGAAATCAAAATTCAAATTGAATTAAAATTGAATTTTTTTTGAGATTTTTTTAAAATTACACTATACATTAATTATAATTATTTAATACTAAATATAATTATAATATAAGCGACCGGCTAAAAGCTCTTCCACTATTGGACAAAATCCATTGACGCAGCAAGAATGCCACAAATTCAGCTAATCACAACAATTGGTACTGTAACAATGATTGATGCAGAAGTTACGCAATCGCACTGCTGAGTTCTGTCAGTGTGTGTCAGTGTCAGTCTCTTTTTTTTTATTTAACTGGTTTAACAGCTCTGGATTCTAGTCCTTCTGAGCCTGTGAAACAAGTATGGTTAGTCTCTGTTGACTATCACCTTCAGAGACAAGTACAGTATAGGATAAGGATAGGATTAGGACCTTACTCTATGGTTATTGCTTGAAGAGCGTTTACTCAGGCCTTAAAGAACTGGTATCCAGGGCCGTAAAATAAATTAAAAAAAAAAATGAGAGTGTTTACTGTTTACTCTCAGTTCTCAGAAAATAAACAAATAAATCTGAAAATTAAATTCTGCTGCGCTCTCAATGAAAACTGAAGAGTGAAGAGTGAAGACTCAGTATTGTGATTTTCAATAATCACTGCAGGTCTAAGAACATCAAACGAATAGATTACCTAAAATGTTGTCGGCTCTGATTAAAGAACATCAAACTAAACAGGCTGCCAAAAGAGTTGTACAAGGTAAATAATAGCCAACTTAATATTCATTTTACGCTTTCTGAGTATTTGTTACATTATTCTTGTGGTAGGTACTAGGTAACCATCAAATATCAAATATAAATATTATAAATGCGAAAGTTTGGATGGATGAATGTATGGATGGATGTTTGTTACTCAATCACGCCCCAACGGCTGAACGGATCTGTATGAAATTTGGCACAGAGATTGATTATAGTCTGGAATAACACATAGGCTACTTTTTATCCCGGAAAATTAAAAGAGTTCCTGCGGGAACCGAAAAACCTCAATCCACGAGAATGAAGTCACGGTCATTAACTAGTAATAGAATAAATCTTACAAATCGATAGCTTCAATGTAGGTAAACATTCCAATGAGTCCATGCAACTTAGCATTACAGCAGAATAGCTTTTAGAAGCAGTTTTGAGGGTTTTTAACTGTTTAAGTAAGAAGATTTGATAGTATGTATTATATAGTTGTCCATTATTGAGTGTAAAAATAATTCTGAATTTAATTTACCAATTTAGTTTTGTACATAATTTAATTAGTAAGATAATAATGTAAAATGTTAGATATTAATAATTCTAAATGTTGTACGGCAGAAATGGCAGAATGCATTTAATATTGTGTTCACAACGAATAAACCAATATATCAATACCTTATGCAGTATAATTTAATTAATACATAAAATCATACTCAATTCATTTGTATTGAATAAAAATATTTATAAATACTAACTTATAGGTACTTCCTCAATTATTTTGCAGAACAAAAACGCAAAGAATGCATTGTGGCCGCAAATGATTTGACTCAAGCACTTGTAGATCATTTAAATGTAGGGTAAGCATGAATAATTTATCCTACTTCATCAGTATGTTGAGTACTAGATAGTAAACAAGTCTCCAGAGTATGAATGCTAAAGAGTGTTTTGTCCTACAACCATGCTGCAATAGATCATCAATGCAATATTATTTTAGTTAGAAATCTGAAGAGTGACATATAGACAACTTTACATCATGAAAAGTTAAACAGTTCCCAAAGGATTATTATAATCTAACATATATTTTTGTCTGCCTTGGGTTGGCTCCAGGGGATGGTTAAGTTTTTTCTGAATAAAAATATTCACTTAAATCATCATTAACCCCAACTTATGCTACATTATTTATCCCAGAAATATAGGTTCCCTGGGAATCAAATAACCTAAAACCACACAGACAAAGTCTGTACTACTTTTTCTTATATACATAAAGAATCATCATCTAGGCCTATATAGAAATTAATACATTTACTTATTTTACCAAAAAGATGCCTCAGAAAAAATAGTGCCTATTCAAATACAAACAAATGCAGGTAAAAGATTTTCTATTTTAGATTTTGCACTCAACCTGCTTTATTTGTACTATTTATCATAAATAAACCTATTGATACATATTATAATGAAATTCACAGTGAATTTAATTATATCAATATCAAAGTGACATTACTATTTGAACCATGTATTTCCTCCGTATTAAGTAAAATCCAAGCACAATTAAGCCTTACCTAAGTGCAAGTTTCAGTAGCACTATTACTACCCGTTCGCGCTAGGTTTGCCGCTACATCATATTATGTGCTAATATATTACCTTCCCTGCCCCTTCCCGTCCATAGAAAACCTACTGTGAACCGAGCATACGTACTTTTATATCAGTGAAAAGATCACCATTATTTCTTTCTATTCTATTAAAATCTTAACAGACTAGTATCTTATTGAGTTTTTTTTTATTACAGAGTAGCCCAAGCTTATTTGAACCAAAAGAAATTGGACGCTGAAGCAAAATTACTTCATCAAGGAGCTATAAACTTTTCCAAGCAAACCCAACAATGGTTGGCACTAGTGGAAAATTTCAGTAGCGCTTTGAAAGAAATAGGTGATGTTGAGAATTGGGCCAAGAGCATTGAGAATGATATGAAAATTATCACAGACACTCTAGAAAGAGCATATGAAATTACTCAGGAAAGCCCCAGTACTAGTCAACAAGGAAGTTAGTTAAAACAGTTACATTTATTGTCAATTGCAATCGGTTATCAAATAAATCTATATAATATTTCATACCATTTGAATTATTACATTTACTAATCCATACTATCCATACTAATACTATAAATGTCTGTATGCTATGCTTTAATGGTCCATCTTTTCAACTGATTTTGATGAGGTTTTAGTTTACATCCTGTGGAAGGGCATTAAGTGTCGATGCAATTCAAGATTGTAGTGTCTCTGCTTTAACGTCTTTAGTGCATGTGTTTGTGTCTACAACACAGAGATACGTCTTGAACTATGGCCAAAATCAACTTGGCATAAAGTTATTTGCTTCAAGTGGATATTATGAGTAATAGAATTATTACACTGCACTTTTTACAGGGACTCTTACTTACATTTGAATCAGTGTAATGTAATTAAATTTAGGGATAAAGGGTCCCTAATTTGGTCCTTAATGCTGTGTGATAAACGACGCTCCCTGGGATAAGTGCAGTGTAATAGGCTTATAAGCACTCCAGTGTAGAGATTCTTTACATAGAGATTCTTGCTCTTAACAACAGCCACAGACCATAGTAGTCTGTGATGATTTGAACAGCAGGGCTACCAGAGGGCTACCGGCCTCCGGCTAAAACTGACAGCTACAGTGTAACAATCGCAATCACCTCTGATTGAATAACACTCTGGGTGAATACATATTCCTTAGTCATTGCACTCTGGTGGAAGACAAGGGTCTGCCCGCGAAATTCGGGCAGACCCTTGACTTAAACTATTGGACAAAATCCATTGACGCAGCAAGAATACCATAAATTCAGCCAATCACAACAAAGTTTTAAATCTTGAATTTCATTAAGTTTATTCATTACTAGCGATCCGCCCCGGCTTCGCACGGGTAGCACTAATAATCCTAATATATACCTACCCAATATAGCCAGTGGGCAGTGGGCAGGTTACATTTTAATATAACATTGTACGAGTACGCCCCGTCCTCATTATTTCTATGATATCTCATAAGCTATTCATCTAAATTAAATGGTGTAAAGGACAATTTTTATCTTAGTTAAATACTTGAGATGATTAATATATTTATTTTGATAAGGATTAATACTGTGTCGGTAAAAACACCTTCGCAAGTAAAGCATTGGTTTAGACCAAATTTGAAAATCATAAAAATGGTTATTGTGAGTCAACCTTAAAAGATTGAGAGAGATATATGCTATCGCGGACTATTTTTTAGAACTTTTTAAGAGGAACAATTTCACCATACATTGTTTGCGTGTAACTTTAACTATTTACGCAGCGCACGCTCTCAGAAGAGACGATTTTTTCCGACTTATTTCACATTATTGCAATTTTCGTAAGGAACTCTAATTTTTTTGAAAATAAAATATAGCCTATGTTACTTGCTGATAATGTAGCTTTCTATAGGTGAAAGAATTTTTAAAATCGGTTTAGTAGTTTTTGAATTTATCCATTACAAACAAACAAACAAATCTTTCCTCTTTATAATAGGTATTAGTTTAGTTAAATAGTTAACTATCTATCACGAGTAGCTATGCCGAAATGTTGACACATGTTTCCAAAAGATAAAACTGTTCTAAAACAGTGGCTAGTGGCGATTTGCAGTAATAACCACGTAATAACTATACCCGACAAAAAATTCTCGTGTTTGTAAAAAACATTTTAACCCCGAGGATTATGTGTTACCCAAAGAATCAATAAGTACAGAAAATCGTAAGTTATCTTTCTTACTCATCTCCTAAATTAAAGCCAAAAGTTGTACCTACCTAGTCAAGAGAGAAGAGAGAAAGGAAATTAAAAGAAAACGTGCAGAAAGAGCTCAACAACGTCAAAAAAAGAAATTTTTGCGCTTATTTATGCGCCTCTTTTTCTTAATTCCGCCTTCAAAACGTTCACATTATTCGCTAAATAATACATATTTGCGATAATTTCACGAAGGAGATCACTTTTCAACAGGTAAATTAAAGAAATTATAATTTATGTCACGAAGCCCGCCAAAACCAGTGAAAAGTGAATGTTATTGGACCTCACGCGACACCAGCGCCTCTAGTGGCAAATTCACGCGCGATAGCCCCCATTGTCTGAAAATGAAGCAACAGAGAAAGCTGAAAGAGTAGACCGGGCGTCAGCGTATAAGTATGTGATGCGATATTTTCCTAATGGTAAATAAGGATTTTTTTTGTTATTTCTACACTTTGTAGCATTCATGCGAGTCTTTACAAATATTATACCTGTTTTTATCTTTAACAATCAGGTTAAAATAACTGGTCAAAATTGTAAACTTAAGACGTATTACCTAGGTTATGTTTTCGTATTTACGTTCAGTTCGGCTTTTGCAGCCTAACACACAGCAATACACCATCTTCTATAAGTTTTAGTTAAACCACTTTTTTCGTACTCGTGCTACGAGCACAGTTAAGTACCACTTTGTCCAATTCCGATTTCGTACGAATATGGGCGAATAACAAAAACGACACCGGATTGTTTGACCTCTACTATCATAGAGGTCCAACAAAAAAAGTAATACGCTGAGCAGGACTGAAAAGCGATTTTCTCGCTCTGTCACTCCTTGGCATTTGCATATAATATATATAATCATTTCGCTCACTTGTGGTATTATTAATACAATATACTCTATGCTATATATTCTTACTCTATGCAGCTACAATGTAACGATTGCAATCATTTATAAAGGATGTTTAAAGGACTATTTCAATCACCTCTGATTGGTTAACATTCTTCCAAAATTGGCCAAAATCCATTGACGCCAATGATTGACGCAGAAAAAATACCATAAATTCAGCCAAGAGACTCTGGTTAACTTGTCTCTGATTGAGACTGTAACCAATGTTTGATACAGGTTTTACACTGTCTGACAGTCTCAACCAGAGACAAGTAACATATAGTGGTCTCAACTCTCACCACTGCTCACCACTGACCAGAAAAAAAAGCTGCTCACTGCTCAGTGCTCAGCACGTGCTCAGCATAAATAACACTTTACGTCTGAGGCTCTGAGCTTTACAGGCTCTTTAATCTGAGTTTACAGGTTTACACTGGCATAGCAGACTCTGAAGTCTGACAGACTGACTCAGAGACTGTGGACAAGTGCAAAGGCCAAAGAATATACTACTTAAAACGTAGTGGTTATATTCTCTTTGATACTACTCTCTACCGCTCACAAGTGGATTTGTATTTGTGTGAGGTGTCTTCAAAAAATTGATATTATAAAAATAGTTTATCAAAGTAATTACCCACATCAAGTAGTGTTCCACTAAACAGGCACATTGATCTTATACAGCTGGTAACAGCTTTATAACTTGTTTATTAGGTTAAATTAATAAAATTAGTTTTCATTTACTCTACTAAAAATATTTTTTACACTCTTAAAGTTACTTACCTGCTTGATAATAAGTATTAATTCCTCATTAAATAATTGTTATCTCCACCACTACAGCCCATTAACGTCCCACTGCTGGGCACAGGCCTCCACTCTCATAGGAGAGAGGGAATTAGAGCTTAGACCCACCACGCTGCTCCAATGCGGGTTGGCGGGCTATCTCAACAGGTATCAAATGTTATTAATAATTGTTATCTCACCAGGTATAAAATGTCTGCGGAAAATACTCCAAAAGTTCTTTCAATCCAGAGCCATGTTGTCCATGGATATGTAGGCAACAAGAGTGCTGTTTTTCCTCTTCAAGTAAGATTTATTATTATACTAGCTGATGCTCGCGACTTTGTCTGCGTGGTTTAAGATTTTTGATTCCCACGGGAACTCCTTAATTTTCTGGGATAAAAAGTAGCCATGTCACTCCAGGTCCTCAACTATATCCATGCCAAAAATCATGTCGATCCGTTGCTCCGTTGGGGCATGATTGAAGGACAAACCAATAAACAAACACACTTTCGCATTTATAATAGTAGTTTGATACTTACTAAATGATGACTGTGACTCTGTACTGCTGTGTGGATTTAGGTTTTAAAAATTCCAGGAGTATTTATTCCATTCGTTTTTTTCTGGATAAAAAGTACTCTTTGCGAGTCTACAGGTCCTCATGTGAAAATCATGTGGTTCTGTAGCTCTAGCAGTGTGATTGAAGAACTAACTAACAAAACACACTTGCATTATTATATTCTAATTTATATAATAAAACTGGATTATATAAACATCCTTTATCATTTATAGCACCTTAGTTCTTTCCTCATTGTTCTGTACAGTAACCTAGTGTTATTGTCATGTCTAGACAAATATTGAATTTGTAATATTTTCTTTGATTTTCATAATGTATGCACAAAGAGCATATTGCAATGTCAAAAAATTGATATTTTCTGAAAATTTCTAAACTATATTTTCTGGAATAAATTTGTTTTTAAAACTAATAGTAGATGCAACATTTTAACAGGTTTTAGGTTTTGAAGTAGATGCCATCAACACTGTCCAGTTTTCAACACATACAGCTTACAAGCACATCAAGGGGCCCCTTCTAAAAAATGAAGACCTGGAAGAACTCATTGAAGGGTTGAGATTGAATGAAGTTGATTATTATACTCATTTTTTGACTGGATATTCAAGATCCCCTGATTCATTGAAACAAATCGCTCAAATTATCACAAAACTGAGAGAGAAAAACCCCAATTTGATTTATGGTTGGTTTCTAAATGACTATATTATTACTAAAAATGCAGAAGAATATCAGTTTGTTGCCTTTGCATAGCTTTGCAGCATAACTTCATACATTCAACAATCAACATACATGTACAAATTTATTTACTCCTCCTCTGCTCTGCTTAAAATATGGAATGCTTTTCCCCTCTCCATTTTTCCCAT
This sequence comes from Erebia aethiops, assembly GCA_923060345.2. Taxonomy (NCBI): domain Eukaryota; kingdom Metazoa; phylum Arthropoda; class Insecta; order Lepidoptera; family Nymphalidae; genus Erebia; species Erebia aethiops. The sequence continues at coordinate 6,773,333 of OV281083.1, read as the reverse complement.
CACCTCTAAATAAAACACTTTACCCCTATCATAGGAGCCAAATATAAGGAGTAACAAAAATTGTTTAAAATTTAGTTTTTCCAATTTAATTACTTTAGTTACATTTATTGTTTCCTATTTTGTTGATAACTCTTGCTTTTATTCAAAGTACTTAAGTAGGTATATTAGTTTGTCTTGTGTTAAAGCCTAAATGCCTCTGCAAATAACAATGCTTACTATTCATTATTGTTCAACAGCCTTGAATGCAAGTTACAACCTAATCATGTTTTGTAATTGTAACCTGAGATGTATACTTTATTGAAAAATTTAGTCCAGTAAGTATTTTCGTATAAAAATGGATGACGAGAAAAATTGTTGCTTCTTATGTTAAACTATTAAAAACTCAACTAATGAAAAGACTAACTGTAAACTGTCTGGTGGGAGGCTTCGGCCGTGGCTAGTTACCACCCTACCGGAAAAGACGTGCCGCCAAGCGATTCAGCGTTCCAGTACGATGCCGTGTAGAAACCGAAGGGGTATGGGTTTAATATAACTGCAGTGCCCCTAACAGGTTAGCCCGCTACCATCTTAGACTGCATCATCACTTACCTACCATCAGTCAAGGGCTAGCTTGTAGTAAATTTTAAAAAAAAAACTTATCTACAATTGAAACTATTCTTAGCCAGGATTGTATTGTTCATGCCATAAACTATTTATTTAAACAGCACAAAGTTAAGGAAATTGTATTATATATTGTTGCTGCATGCATATTACTTAAATAACAATATTTACATATTTTACATACTTTCCCATATTATTACTTATTAACTGTTGACAGATAGTCTCAAGGTCTGATGAGATAAAACTCAGTTTCAATGTAATATAGTATCTTGTTTGAATATATATACTTAGGTATATTAAAATTACTATAACATTTATTGCTGTACTCTATATTATATATTTTGAAAATTGTAATAGGTGGAAGCTTTATTAACGTTACAGAGCAGAAAGCAGTTTTTTTTTTTTTTTCTTTATTTATTTAGGGGCTTTTATAATTAATTACATGTCAGCCCCATTATAATGTAATACATTAAATTAAAACAAAATGGTTATTTAACAAAATTAGAAAACAAGAAACACTAAAAGAACAACAATAATCAAGTAAAAAAAAATCAATTCTCAAAAAATCTGACTTATGGATTCAAACAGATTCAGTTATTTGTCTGTCTGTCCGAAGTCCGAACATCCTAGACTCTATCTGTTTGTTTATCTGTCCGTCCGTCCGTCTGTCTGTCAGTCAGTCTGTGCAATATGAAAGGTTCCCTTTGGGATAGAGAATAAAAGTCAATGTTACTCCATAGCTCCGTCAAATCGGTACCGATTTTAACATCTTATTTTAATGTCAGGTTGGCCCCATGTAACTTTCATGAAGTTCTGATGACTATTTCTGAGATAGAAGGCAGAACTCCACGTGTAAACGTTTAAGACGTCTTAAGACGGCTAAGAAGATTGGGTCAACTATTGTGTAAATTCGGACTATAACATACAAATAGCTACAACTCTTATGACCTTAATGAAAAACACTGATAACATTAACTATGCACTTAGTTCATATGAAATCAAAGGAGTCTTTATGAAAGTGATAAGGTAATATTATTCTACTGATATGTTCTTATTACAGTATGTGATCCAGTTATGGGCGATAACGGCAAGATGTATGTACCAGAGGACATTTTACCGGTATACAGAGATGTAGTAGTCCCCCTTGCAGATATATTGACACCCAATCAGTTTGAAGCTGAACTGATAACTGGTCTTAAAATGAAGGACTTGGATGGAGCTCTCAAAGTCATAGATGCGTTACACGTTAGAGGAGTAAAGACAGTGGTCTTAAGCAGTACAGATTTGGGTGATGGGGCGAATATTATTGGCATTGCTAGCAATAAAGGTAAATAATGTGTCCCTACATCATTAAGCCTTTTTAGTTTGAAATATTAGACTTTTGAGAATCTTAGACATAATATATATAGTAATGTAATAGCTTCTTCTTTCATTAAGCATCTATAAATTTTTAGGAGACCCTTTGTTCACGTTTTCCTTGCCCTTAAGTATGTTGCCTTTAATGTTCGATTTCTTATTAAAATACCAAGATCATGATATTTAATACCATGACAAAATTAGAATTTTAAAACCGATTTTGGTGATAGACCAATAAGTGATAATATTTTATAATATACTAAACGAATTCTCGCACCTTCGTCCGCGTGGATTAATATTAATATTCCGGTATAAAATATAGTCTTAAGTATGCCTCTTTAATGCAGGTTGTATGCTATCTCTATTCCAAATTTCAGTCAAATCGGTTCAGTCATTGTGTCTTGAAAGAGCAACAGACTGATTCTGTACAGCATTCAAAATATTTCTTACCCTTTCATAATCTTACTCCCTCCGGAAAGGGACAGAGCTAGATCTAAAGCTGTCATTTAAGTTTAGAGATTGTGGTAAACAGAATTGGCCACATTTTTAAGTAGGATTATAAAACAGTTTAACATAATATAACACACAAACCAATTTATTTTCTTCAGAATCCTGTTACAAGATCGAAATGGCGAAGCTGAATGCAAATTTTACTGGCACGGGGGATCTATTCGCGGCTCTCTTTCTGGCGTGGTTCCACAAAACTAATAACAATTTGAAATTGACCCTTGAAAAAACGACAGCGACCCTCCAATACATTGTTAAGGACACTTACGAAAAAGCTAGGGGTAAACTTGTTTTTTTTTGTTGTAATTAATTAGATTGACATAGAGATAATTCGATGTGTGCTCCAAGCTTAAAACTGGGAGGTCCCGGGTTCGGCTCCCCAATTTAGGAATTTATAATATTTTCTTAATTGTTAGTCTTTTAAAAGTGTATAATATAGTCGTTTAAAAGTAATAAAACAATAAAAAATTTGAGTAAAAAAAAAAATATTATCAATGCTTCAAATCGATTAAAACTTCATAAATTAAGTCGATTTTTATCAAAAATCGAATCGACCTACATATGTATTTTTATTTTATTTTAATTAATTTATTATTATATTACAATTATGTTACAAGTAAACATGGCCATGAACATAAACAATACACGATACAAACGGTAACGATTGTTTACAATCGTGCATTGTCGATTCGCGCATCTCCTGAAGATGATCCGGTATCGGAGTGAAACGTACGTTGAGACTTGAGAGTAGTTTGTAAGATTTCTGTGGTGTGGTGAATATCGCGGGCTATATAAGTGTGGGTTACACACTGTACCACATAGATTTACACATTGTCGCGGATTATAGCGAATGAAACTTCTAGTTCCTTCATTATGTATTTGTTTATCATTCCAGCTATTCACACCACTGGAAAAATTCCGCCGGCGCTCATAGAATTAAAACTTATACAAAACAAATCTACTATAGAAGATCCCAAAATCACCGTCGAGTCTACAAAAATAAAGGGATAAAGTAAGTGAAATGTTATAAAGACAATAATATTCATTTGTTATTTCGTTATTATTTATTAAATTTTATTAGATATAATGTAAATCATGTTAATAACATATTAGATATGTTATGAGTAAAATGGACTATAATTAATTAATTATATATAATTATAATAATATAGAAATATGCTACGAATATTAGAAAAATTCTGTTAATAATTAATGATCATCGCATATTCGCCAACAAACTACATGTGTAGTTTGGCGAATAACATAATTTTTGTATATTTTGGTGCAATTTATAAAATAAATAAATTAAAAAAATATAATGACCAAATCGTACGATTTCGTACTGAATTCGAAATTAACTTTCGGTAAATATATCTTGAGTGTAACAAAAATTCGCTACTTACTGCATTTCTTGTAATGCTTTGCTAATATTTCAATAAGCCTACCATGTCCTATGTCTATCCAGGTATTTTTCGGCGAAGTAGCATTAGTTTGCTCTTCTTTTCAGTTTTTCTATCCGGTGACTCTAATCCCGGCCAAGTAGAAACTTACAAACTTTTCGCTTTTATTTAAGCACTACATTTCCCACGGGCCAATATTATATTAAGTAGATTAAGTTCCATGCAAAAGACCAACAATCGTCTTCCAATAGATAACAGAATAAGGATAGTCTGTGATATTTAAAAAATTTGATACTTGAATTGTTATAATTTAATGTGATTTATTTTTAATTTTGAACGCCAAAAAATTTTTATACTTAGCTAAGTTAGTTTTAAGTTTCATTGCAATAAATATATTTTGCTCGATGTGCAATATGTTTTTTTATTTGTAAGGAAATAATTATCTTTCATTATACAAGACCTTTATGTACCATGACTGCTTAGACTTAGATATTATCGTCTCGTCGATATAGATTTTATTGTTGTTGAGAGTAATTAGGTCTACCACTGTTTAGTCTGTACCCCTTAACAAAAGTTTGTAAATCATACCGACGTTGTGCGTACTCGAGCGTCGAAACATATTGACATTAAAACAAAATGTACATTAATATCCGTGTTTTAGATCTCAAAGTCGATACATCCCCAGCCAGCGCTCCAAGGGGAAACGTTTCGAAATTAAAATCGGTTGTAAGTGCTGAATTTGTGACTTTAAATCAGGGATGCTTGGAACGATTTTATTCTGACTCTTAATATTTTGTCTACTCTTAGTATTTCGATGCTCGAATACGCTCAACGTCGGCGTGTTTAAGAAACTCGTGGTAAGAGTGTCGCTGGTAACAATAAGCTTCTTTGTATTGTACATTTCTGTGTTGTTTCTCATTGATAGGTAGACGTTTTAGTAAAACATAATCAGATACTTACAACAGCAAATTTATTCAAACAGAAAAACATAAAAATTATTCACTAGTTCTGCACTTGAACTCGATGTTTGTAAAGGTATATAGAAGAGAGCATCAAAACAAACAGAATTAAATGAAACACCCAGAATATAGAATTGTAGTACCTCAACACGGCAGAAGTGTTCTTGATCACGAAACAGGGGGTGAGGTAAAGAAGACAGAACAGGCGCATGATAGAAAATCCTATGTCCCATGGCATCTTCATCTGAAAAATTAAATCTTGATTTAAATTTGCAATAACATAAGTAACTATTGATGTCCTATGCGAGATTGCCAAGAAATCATCACGTGGGTAGGTGATAAAATATGATTCTTCTAATCTCAATTCCATTCATAATATTTTGTCTGAGGTGATCATGCTACTCTGTGTTGTGAATTGTGATTGATTTATATTTATGTGGTGTACCAAAATTAAGCCAACTGTGATTAGGTATATTGACGACCTCCGTGGCGCAGTGTGTAGCGCTGTTGCCTTAACGTGCGGAGGTCTTGGGTTCGATCCCCGGCAGGGTCAATTTGGAAATTTATAATTGCTGAATTTTCCCTGGTCTGATCTGGTGGGAGGCTTCGGCCGTGGCTAGTTACCACCCTACCAGCAAAGACGTGCCGCCAAGCGATTCAGCGTTCCGGTACGATGCCGTGTAGAAACCGAAGGGGTATGGGTTTAATATAACTGCCATGCCCCTAACAGGTTAGCCCGCCACCATCTTAGACTGCATCATCACTTACCATCAGGTGAGATCGCAGTCGAGGGCTAGCTTGTAGTGGATTAAAAAAAAAAATTGTGATATTTTTTCAGTAAGACACAATATATACCTACTATCAGATTTTTTGCTGATAAGCTGAATTTATTTCCCGAAGACTGAACTCTGAATTGTATCTACATATTAAAGCACCTATAATCTTGCTAATTTATTATGTTTATACATTGTGTTCTTTCGTTTCCAGAATTTACCATTTTAAAAGCAATCAAAGAATTATTTTTTAGGTTTTTCTAAACTAAATTATGCTTACTGAGCCAGATGTGTCATAGAGAAGGGCGTATTCAGCCTCGAGATGCACGTATACCCATAACGTGCAACCGATAATGAAACGAGGTAACGAAGGACCCGCCCATATTGTCCACGCCAGCAGAGAAAATGCACTCCTGTGAAATAGAAATAAATTGCACTACCACCAGCAGGTCTTGAGATGCTTAAAATCGGTCATAAGCATAGATTGACCGATATTTGAGAATGTGTTCCTAGCTGATGTTATTTTACGGACCGTGGGACCGCTATACCTACTACTTTGCATGAGAGCGACTTTGAAAGCGCGTTAATTTTTAACACACTTCCAAAAAAGGAGGACCGATACCGATATCTCAGAGGTTTATAAACCGTTTTGAAATTTTTTTTTCAGTAGTTAGAATGGATCTTGCGAGATGGTCCCATAATTTTTTTTTGACTCCAATCGTGACGCTGCAGGGTACTGCACTCCTAAGCCGTGGGGATTTTGGAACTGTTATTTTTTACTTTGGAAGTCGGTTTTTTGAAAAGATTTTTTATATGATTAAGCGATGCGATGCTTCTGCGTCACAAAGATATTTAAGTACCGTAAAAGAAAAGGGATAAACTATCAATGCAAACGAAAATTTGATTACTTGACTTCCTTATTGGACTTCAAAGACGCTTTCTGCGCATACGCCCAGAACCAGTAGCGAGTAGGCATGTCCCAGCCGCGCATGGTGTCTCTCATTTTAGGCCCCATTATCACCGCTTCGTTGTCGAAACATTTTATCATCGAGAAGTTGTATTCCTCCTCTAACGCCACCTCCGTTGAACCGGCTCTGTTAATATCACAAAAAAAAATGTTGCAAAATATCAAATGTTGCGTGCTAAGGGCACTCAATATTTATCTATTAATCTGAGATTAATATTTAGATCTCAATATTTCTGAGATCTAATAATGTCCTAGCCTAAACGACTATCACACATGTAGCGGTCTTCGCAGTCCGCACATAATCCAATAGATGGCATTACTAGTAGCGCACGATGAACACGAAGAGCCTAACTCACGCTAACGAAGCGTTCTCTGAATTACGCCTATATACGACCTCCAACGATGAACGGTCGGACCAGTGGTCCCCGAGCACAACACCCGCTCGGTGGATGATATCATCCTTTGTTACGGTCGAGCCATATCACCTGCTCCCGTACACATAGCTGGTATGTTATTTGTAACTAACGCCATACTTGGTCTATGGAAAAGACATAGGTAGTGCCCTCACCACTATCCACCAGACGCCACTTCTGATAAATCTTTTTTTTTTAAAGCTAGGGCTTGGCTGCAATCAGACTTCCTTGCAAGTGGTGATGCAGCCTAAGGTGGAGCGCGCTGGCCTAGAAGATGCCTATTCACTCTTGAGAATAGGCAAATCGCGCCTAAAGAAGAGTTAAAGTCAAAACTACGACATAAACTTACGCCACCGCAAGGAAACTCAGTCTAGCCGAGGGTCCAAATCCGGGAAGAGGGTGACATTTCGCCGGGAAAACCCCAAATCCAGTCTCCGTGAACACACTGGTGCACAGCATCATAACTGCCTGGTGATGGAGGAAGTATGTCGTCAGGTGTGGCACGTTGTACAAGTAACGGACTTCCCCGCTGTAGACTTTGTAGAAAACGTCGTTGAAGTATAACTGTAAGTTACGAGTAAGCTTTTATTTATTGCAAGATTGGCTTGCGAGTTGCGCTTGACGACAATCACGCATAATACAAAGCAATGATGAGATCTAGGTTGAAGCGCGCCCGCCTAGAAGATGCCTATTCACTCTTGCCTTGAAGGTAATGGCAGGGAATACATGCGCTAGAAGGGCATTCCACATCCTGGCGGGAACGTAAGGGCCAACGCCTACAAATGGAATGGAGTAGAGTCTTTTTGTTATCAAAGTATCTAAACTCAGCGTTAAGTATATTTATATTTTTACTTTGACATACCGACCCGTCAAATTGGTATACTGAAAACAAAACACGTAGAATGCATGCTGCTGCTGCGCCGTTACATAACAAACTACTTACACGCAGCGTAATTTGAGCTGGCGAAAGCCGCACAACCTAGGATAGGATATAGGCTTTGATATGCTTGGGTCTACTTTATTTTCTTTTCAGATATCTTAGTTCGCCGCAACGTGGCCGCAACAATTTTATTTAAACAAATCAAAGTAAGATTTTATGCTTGTAGATACTTATTTATAAACAACTTCAACCGGGTGTTCATAAAACTGAGTTTAGAGCCCAAGGGGTTAACCGGGTTCCATCTTTACCGTTTGGTTACGGAATCCTAAAAGTATACGTACATCTTGGGAGTATTTCAGACTTAAAATCCAAAATCCGAGTGCGCATAATAATGCCTTTTTTAGCTTCTGCTCGGTAATGATCGTGCAATCACCCAGTTCACCAAAGGGTGCGTTGAAATGGTCCTCGAATATTTTCCATCTGTAATACGGACCTTAAACAAATTACGTATTTTAATGTTTAGGTGGGTTCGATCGTACCTATACTTAGCCAATTAGCTTAATTAAAGTAACGTTAAGACGTAGGCCATATGATCGATGTAAGGAGGATGTGTGGTTTATCTCACGTATAATCACTGAAGTTTACCTACATAGTGATATCATGAAACAACGTAGGCCAGGACGAGAGCAAAGAATCGAATTACTTACCTATAGGATTGTCTCGTTAGTCTAGCGGTTAGCATGGTCGACTGCCGATTACGAGGTCCTGGATTCGATTCTCGGACGGGCATAAAAATTGTTAGGTAGGTACATATTAAGATACAGACCATAGCTTTCGATGATTACCTCTATGAAGTCCAATGAAGAAATAAGCATACGATATAATATCCGTAGCAGTTGGTTCCGGTGTGATGCTGTCGGGAACTTTGGATACGCCCACACCCTTTCCATCGGTCGTTATTTGAACCGCACACATTTCGAAGGCTAGTCCAACCAGTTTCAGTGCTAGGGTTTGTTGCAACCATATCACGTAAATGTTCGTTACGTTTAAATGCATGTACCATAGATACATCCATGTAAATACCAAACTGATTTGGTTCATGTAGCTGAAAGGATTTTTTTGAGGTAGATAAGCAAGTAGGTATAGATACTCGATAATTCCTGATCTGTTTCATTACTATTTTCTTGTTTTCATATGTTTGTTTCATGGTAAGCATATGTTCGACTTCGGATGACGACGATTCCCGGGCCAAAAATAGTTGGGTTTTCCCGTCATGAAATTCTCAATAGGTAAGTACCTACCTACTTAGGTATATTAGCCCACAGTCGGATAGTTGACGGTATTTCACCCCCGATATATACTCGTGTGCCCGTGCCTCCGAAGAGCACGTTTTTTTTTTATCCACTACAAGCTAGCCCTTGACTGCGATCTCACCTGATGGTAAGTGATGATGCAGTCTAAGATGGTAGCGGGGTAACCTGTTATGGGCATGGCAGTTATATTAAACCCATACCCCTTCGGTTTCTACACGGCATCGTACCGGAACGCTAAATCGCTTGGCGGCACGCCTTTCCCGGTAGGGTGGTAGCTAGCCACGGCCGACCGCCGAAGCCTCCCACCAGGCCAGACCAGGGAAAATTCAGAAATTATTAATTTCCAAATTGACCCTGCCGGGGATCGAACCCGGGACCTCCGCACGTTAAGGCAACAGCGCTACACACTGCGCCACGGAGGTCGTCAAAACCATCGGTCCTGCGCCTGATCGCTCTCCTGTCGTATCGAATTATCGTCCCCCAATATAAAAATAACGGTACCTATTAATCATCGTGATTTATGATTTTAGAAGCCCGGCGGCGTGCGCGCGTGCTCATAAGTAGATGAGCTTATATAACTTACCGTCTATCACAGCATTTAATGATGACGATATTTCCCCAAACCATCATAATAGAGTGGAACACATGAGTGCCACATATAAGACAAACTAATAACAACCCAAGGCCGGTTCCATAGTTGCGTTTCATTTCAATATCTGTTATCTTCTTGTAGGAACTACCAAGCGATATGCATACGAGCAAAGAAGCGTAGTATAAAAGACCAGAAAGAGACATTGTTGTTGGATATTCTTTGACCACAATAGAAATAGTAGATACACAAAATCGAGGTAAAGTAATTAAAATTTGAGTTGTATATTTATGGGTACATGTTTAGGAATAAAACTTTTGGGCCAAACAGACATTCACTTTATTTTCTTTTTGAGTTTATTCCGAGAAAATTATCAACAAAAAAATCACTTGTGTATTTCAAAGCCTACCGGATTGTTGAATATTTTGTGACGCATCGATGTTTAGTTAGTCTGTGGGCACAATCAATACGCCATGGTTATGTTGAGCAATAGAGCCAATTAATCACAAATAATCTTTGATTATGTATATACAATATACATACTTAATCAAAGCCATAAAAAATCAAAGATCAAAGCAAATAATAGTGCACTAAATATATAATGTTTGTTTAGTTCATATGGGGATATAATATATCACGGGGATATCCTACATCCATGATATGCTTTGTCAGAAAGACGTTAGTTACCTCGATAAACCTTAAAAAACTCGTTCTAAAGGAAGACTTAGCGGTACGCGACTGTCCGTTGCGCGCAAAAGTATGATCCCTTGTCGCGTTGTCCCTTGAATTCTCTCCATGATTTTCTATACAGAGCAGTGGGCAAGTTTCGCCTCCGTGTTGCTGTCTCAAACCGCAGTCTATGGCTCAACTAACGTTGTCAACGGGTCGTGCCATCGACCATATAACCTATGGTCGATGGGTCGTGCGGACCTCGTTGCCCTCGTACAACGTAGTCCACGTATCAGTGTCAGCTATACTGTTTGATACTGTCGCGTTTGTCGCCAACCCGTTGTCCTAGGTTAGCGACAGAAGCGACGCGACGCTATAGAAAATGACAGACGCTGCCGCGTAGATACGTTGCGTCGATTCTGTCGCGTACTAGGAAAACGGGTTACCGTTGTCCTAGGACGATAGAAAATGATAGACGTATCTACGCGACAACGTAAGCTACGTGAAGGGATAGCTACTGATTGATACTATCGCGTTGCCGCGTTTGTCGCTCACCAGGACCACAGATTAGAAAATGACAGACGTATCTACGCGACAACGTAGGCCACGTGAAGGGTCAGCTAGTGTTTGAACCGGTCGCGTCGCGTCGCATTACCGCGTTTGTTGTTCGCCTAGAACAAAGTGTTACATAAAACAGGGCCTTACGAGACTCCCTGTAGAGATGTATTAAATAAAAGTCATTATGATTAAATAAACAATTTACTACACATAATGTAGGTTCACAATAAAAATATTTTCTAAAAAGAGGTATGTACGATAACACATTGTCTGATACAGATCTAGCTGTGGATATTGTTCTATAACCGGCTACCTAACGAATTTTTTTAGCAAAATATCATTAGATGCAATGCAGATGCTAGTGCAAAGCTAAGTTATGGAAAAATTAATGTAATCTTAAATGCATTTTTACACCATTTAATACTAATTTGGCATACCGGAATGTTTGCAACTCCACTTTTTTACCTATTATATGAATAAAGACGCAAACACAACAGGTGTGTCACGTCCAAGCGCATTTCACGGATCACGGAAACGGATTTTCATTTCAATAAGCAATCAAACTATAACATTTTGAAGACATGGATAGACACTAATATCTGTGCTGGTATGCCGTGTCAGATTTTCTTGAAAATAAGTACCTACCTAGCTCACACATCATACCATACCAACCAATGGTTGCACAGTTTTGCGGAAATCTAACAAACCGTATGATATATTCTACATAACTTCCAACGAGTTAAATGGCATAGGTAATATTGAATTGCATTGCAAACTACGTATCTACGAGTAGGTATGAGGCGCGCTTAAAGAACACTCCCCTTTGCTAGTGTTGTGGTGTATCCAGAGTACCTAATGACCCGGCAGGTGACAATCGGAGTCTTATTATACTTTTAATATGAAGGCACACCAGTAATTTTGTTGGCTTTTTCTTTTCTTGTTTTTGGTTTCTACAAAGGAGACGGTTCGGAATTGTATGGGGGGTGATCTTGTACAAGTAGTGTAAAAAAAAAGGAAATAAAATATTAAACCAGCTTTGATTGTTTAAATCCACGAATTCGTCCTAATTTCAGAGGTGAAATTATTTAATCTGTCCACGATTAGCAACACTAAACATGAGTAGGTGACAATGTGGATTCATATGTCAAATATTATGAAAGAAAAATAGCACGATGAGTCACGTCACTTGTCAGACATGACATTTGACACATTTCGCGCCTCCTGACTTCTCTACTATGGCTAAAGGGCACCATTTTGGAAGCCAGGGAAGCATATCGAAAAACTTGAAATAGATTTTTATTTTTTGCACGTCATTTGCTATTCTAATTTATTTTTATTTTTATAAAATCATGTATTTTACTCTATTCAAGATAAAGTGTACATAGACTACACCCAAAATGAACCTCCTTCTTTATGCTCCTCGCCAAAGTCAAGTAGCTTGCATGAGACTCAAAGGAGTAGCAAGTAAAAATGTGCCAATTTTCATAAAAAATCTCCGACTGTGCTAGTCTTCTGTTGCGGGTGCGCTCCGATTGGTCGACTGTAGCGTCAGATTATGTTCTGTGGCCCAATAACACAGTAAGTGTCTACAACTTAATTTTGAATCTACTGTGTTCATTAATTTTTATCTACCTACGTCTCGCAAATGGGGTAAAGTACCTATTGCATTCAGACCCCTATTCTAATTGCTATAATAAGTAGTATTACAAAACTCATTATTTGAATGGCTAGTTAGAGGCTTTTGATTAACTGGCTGACTTTACTCCAGAATATAGCCCTTTGTTTTAGTAGCTCTCTTATAAAATCGTAAAAAACAAATAGTATTCAGAATAGAAGCAACAAAAACTATTTTAATTTTCTGATGTGTCCCTTTATGCCTCCATCTGTAGGTATTTATGCATTTTAAATCAATTTTCATTTCATCACATAAGACAATGATTTTATCAATCAACCTAACCTATAATACTGTTCAAGCTGAAAATATCTATTATATTTTTTTATATAATAAATTTATTCAATCATCCAGTTGTGTAAATTCAATTGACTAGCATCTAATTCATCTTCTATTAAGATTAAATATAATAAAATAATATACATAAACAATTACATAAAAAATAAATCTTATTTAGAAAAGTTTCTTATTATATCATAATATTAACAACCTAAATAAGTAGTACGAGAAAATATTACGAGTAATAATAACATAATATTTTACACACATAACAAATACCCTTGCATGTAACAAATAACCTAAATTCTATATACATATAAAAATTCACACTGTTTATTAAGTAATGCTTATTACATGTCTTAGGGTGTGTTTCCACACAGATGTGCTATTGCTAAGCTACGGATGTGTTTGACACACCAATAGGAGCCCTCGATTGTCTTCACTAGATTTTAGATCTAGCACTCCAATTGGTGTGTTAAACTCACAAAAGTAGCTCAGCAACTTAGCACATCTCTGGTGGAAATTCAACCTTACACATATTCGACGAACATCCCTAAGTAATGTTTAAAAGTGTATATTATTATACTCAAAAACTTTGGAACATATTCCTTTTATGATTGGTATTTATATGGTAACATAATATATATTACATATGTATTAAAAAATGGATATATAACTTTTGTGATGCTTTACGCAAAATATTTACAATAAAAACTAATCTTCAGCTAATGATAAGCAAAAAAATATTTGTTCAGAACAATTACAATAAGACCCTAACAGAACCTAAAAATCTATGCCATAAACAGAATCTCTGAAGAAACCTACAAGATATAGTATTATTAATGTATCCCTATCAATGAATTAATATATTGTATAGGCAGAAAGAAATATCTGTTGGCGTTATATGTACCTACTTTACTAGCTAATAGGATGTTTACATTTCCTTATGTTACACCTTCTATTTTAATAAATTATGTACAAGTAAAATTTTATTGCATCAATTTATACTACAATATTAACTATTATTTTAAAAGAATCCTATCCACACTTTCAGTTTTACCTACTTACATAATAATAATTAATTGTTTGAATGTTTAAATGATGTTACAGAAATGTTTAAAACACCTTGATTTGTGTTCAGTTAATAAAACCAAAGTATTGTATTAATTATTAGACAGGTATTGAACACCAACTATCATTAAAAAATGTTTCTGGAAAAACTTGATAATTGATATTTGGATTCCATTTTAATTGTTCGCCCTGTGAAGTGTGGTGTTCAAGACAGGGTTTTCTAGCACATTAAATTCATCAAACTATGCATTTTCTCATTTTTTTAAATGTGTGGTGTGTAGGTACACGGCACATAGCAGTTTTGTTACATCTTAAATGTTACACTGTTATAAAGTGTTAAATTGACTTCATCTCCACTATAATTTTTTAATGAACATATTTTGTGAAGCATAAAAAAAACGATGCTCAAATGTGCGTTTCAGTCGTTCTGAGTTATGTCAAATTGGCAAAATTTTTAAAATTATGCTGCTTGTTGCTTCAAGTCCGATGTAATGTGCCTTGAGCCCTATGTATTTAAAGCGGCCTGAGCACCACATCTCAAAAACTGTAGTTAAATCTAAAGTCATGTGACATAATTAAAATCAGATATTTTTTAATGTGATTGCGATTATATGAACAATGCTTTAACATTAATAAATAACATCCGTGTAACATCAATTATTAGCATAACAAACAATCAAATTGTATACAAATAACAAAATTATGAACTTTTTACTATGGCAACCTCAATGTTAAATCATATGGGAATCATACTCTTTATTGCCTGATATTGTTGAATAAAATAGTTTCATAAGTATAGGAAACCAATACGTACAATAAATAATAATTTTACGTGGCAAATTTTTTCAAAATAAGTAAACCATAAATCTATCAAATAACTATGAGACTGATATAAATGAAACATGCTTTAAAGAAAGCGATCCAATACAAAGATCTTACCAATAAAGAATACACAACTAAATCTGCATCAGACCCTTACATCCTTTCAAATAAAATTGCATTGTTATAAAACATACAAATATGTCTGTATAAGTCAATTTCAACATTGTGTGAGAACAAAATTACAGTAAAATTCATAAACATGGTATATTATTTAATTATCACTATAATAATTTCATTCACAACTATTGTTATTATACCACACCTAAGGTAGTTAGAAAAGTATTGCCTCTATGTATCATATTATGAAAAGAGATTTTTCAATAATCCTACTTACATTTTCCTATAATATGAATAAATAACAAACTATTGCATACATATGCAACAGTAGATATGAAAACAAACTTTAAGTACCTTGTAATAAATAACATAATTGCAATATTGAATTAACTACAGAACATATGCAAGAGAAACTTATTTAAACTGCACAAGAGAGCTATCAGAGATAACACAAAATGTAACGTTATTATACATACTGTGCAATAGACTGAGACATAACTGAAGTGCTTGAAATGTCTAATTACAATATAAATAGATTAATTTTGTCAAGCATCTATAATTATACGAGTTATTTCAATTTTTGCATTATAATGTCAAGACTCTCTAATGTTTATCATTAATCAATGACAATTAGTCAATAGAGCTTTTAGTACTTTTATCTATTGCACAAACACAGACATAAATAGGTAATCTCTATAACTACTAGATTTATAATATGTCATTAATTATTATTTTACATAGTTAAATACAACATCCAGAATGTTACATTAATTACAAAATTCAATTGGTGCAAACAATTACAAAAGTTATTCCACAATAAAGTCACTGTAAAGGATTTTTTTATTTATACAGTTTTTATTTAATAAATTTAATCATCTCATTAATTCGTACAACAATAAAAATGCGAACAATATTTATTTAGTAATAATTGGCAGTCCTAATGGTCGCTATAGTCCATACTAACGAGCGATGGCGTTAAGATCGCGTTTCGATGCCATCCGCTCGTTCCTCTAAGAGCATAGGTACATCTATTAAATGTGAATACCTGAACGATTATTCCTCCAGTGATTACTCGAAACTACACTAAGTGTGAGATCTATAGAGCAAACTTTGACTTTAAGCAGACTTAAGACATGGTTAAAACGAGACAGATTTATGTTACTCACATAAGTCCATCTCGTTTTGACTCTAAGTAAAGTCTGGGCCAAGTCAAAGTACGCTCTATAGATCTCAGCATAAGTGTCTCTCGTGATTCCCGGCACGACTTATATATGGTCATTAAGGTAAGGTTAGCGCACACGGATCGCTTTGAGACCTTACTACACTATGAGGAGAATATTCAATGCTAATATTTTCATCTCACTATAGGCTCACTCAAAAATCACGTCATTATGGTGCCCTGTACACTGTTAATCAGATCTAAAACCTGTGTTCAAACCAAGGATAAATAGTTTGAAGCTTCGGATTATCAATTGATTGTTTTATTTAAGCTTTTGTATTTATTTATAATAATTATGTCACTCCTATTTAATTGTTATGTTCAACAATTGAATCAAGAGGTGTACAGTGTTACACTTTGACTAAATGAGTTCGAACTTAAGCACAAAATGCCTAGATATTTTGCTAACAAATTGATCCATCAATCTAATTCTGTAATGTTTCACAACCTATGAAGGGTTATGGATCAGATTAACTGTGTATGCCTAGTCGTCAACATTATTAGGTCCAGTTAGCAGGAGATATCAAGTCATATTACAAGCACTTAAACACAACAAAATACGAAAACAAAAACAAAAAGAGTGTATTATGAAATCTCGGCCGTAAATCAAGTTTATGGGAGTTGTTGACATTTCGTTATACGACAAAATCTATAATCACGTTCCGAACTCAAAACACAACGCACACTTCAGTAGTCGCTTTGAGCTAGCAACTCTATTGACAGATTACTGTAAGATTCGATATTTAAATCTCAGCCAAGTTAACGGGAGTTGTTGACACTTCGTTATATATGTCATTATAACCAAGTTTCGAACACAAAAACGCAACGCACACTTTAGTAGTCATTTCGCTTGGTGCTAGCAACTCTATTGTAAGATTGGATATTTAAATCTCAGCCGTAAGTCAAGTTAACGGGAGGTGTTGACACTTTGTTAAGTCACAATCGGTAACCACGTTCCGAACACAAAACCGCAACACGCACTGCACTAGTGTGTTCACTTGATGAGCTGCGCTGCGCTCTTGGAGCGGCGGAACATCTTCGCGCCCTTGTTGGGCGCGGGAAGCTCGTGCTAGTTGCTGCCGTTGGGCGCGCGCGCCATCGCCGGCGAGGCGGCGGGCTGAGGCCGCACCGGTCCTAGCGCCTCCTTGGAACCATCAGTGCCATAGATCTTGCCCGCCTTCTTCGCCATAGAAGCGAGCAGCTCTTGAGAGCATTTGTGGGCCGATCGCAGCGATATCGCCCACTCTTTCAGTCCGATCTCATCCTGGAAATGATTATTACATTTATTACTAGCAGATGCACGCGACTTCGTTCGCGTGAATTGAGGTTTTTTGGTCCCCGCGGGAACTCTAAATTTTTCGGGATAAAAAGTAGCATATGTGTCATTCAAGCCTATAATCTATCTCTGTGCCAAATTTCATCCAGATTCTAAACCTCAGTCGTTCAGGTGTGATTAAGTAACAAATTTCCATCCATCCATCCATACATACATCAATCTATACAAACTTTCGCATATATATTATTAGTATAGATTATTATAAAAATATGGATATAGATGACTAACAGGCAACACACAGACTAAACTGGTGGACATGGAGATTTTGGTGTTTAAGTTATGGCCATCTAGAGATGCTTTTTCTATGGCTACTCATAAGCCAAAATATACCTCATTACCTCTTTCTCTACTTTTAATCTACACAATGACTTTGAGAAATTATAACCGATGTATGTTTGTGCTTGATGCCTTCGCACTTCCCTCATCATTCATGTGTGTTGAAACTTTGTACAGTTGGGTGAAATTTTTCTCACTATGAAAGGTGAGTTTCTCACACAGGATCTTCAACGTAGGTAGCGCGCATTGTAATGCTTGCCTGGCATTAGCTAAATATTGGTAGATTTATTTAAAAGCGACTGAACGATAACATTGTGAGGAAATTCTTAAATCCTTAAACCCTGAGAACAGACATGCTCAAAAATGTTCCGGCGATCAGTTGATATGATAATCATAATGAAGATGATGAAGGAAAGGTAAATACATACAGAATTGGTAAGAACGATTTTCGTATCATTCCTAGTTCGCAGCACGATACATTGCTCGCTCTTGATTTGAACCAGATCAGAGGACACCTCTTCCACAGTATCGAGCAGGATCATCTCCGGCTTGGCGCTATTCTCCAGATGCAGTTCCAAGCGGTTAGGATACAGCTTCGCGTAACGTGTCTGCCAGGCGCTGGCGAACGGCCCTCCAAGTTTCTTTATATAACCATGCAGTATGCAATCGGATTCTGGAAATATGAGATCTTATATAAGCATACTTGTCGCGTGTAAATGTGTTCAATCGCATAGCTTTTGAACACATTTGTCTAAAATCTAAACTAATATTATAAAGAGGAAAGATTTGTTTGTTTGTAATGGATAGACTCAAAGACTACTCAACCGATTTTAAAAATTCTTTCATCTATAGAATGCTACATTATCAGCGAGTAACATAGGCTATATATTTTATTTTCAAAAAAATTAGAAATCCTTACGAAAATTGCATTAATGTGAACCAAGTCGAAAAAATCCTCTCTTCTGAGAGCTTACGTGGCGGGCGTTGCGTAAATAGTTAAAGTTACACGAAAACAATGTATGGTGGAATTGTTCCTCTCAAAAAGTTCTAAAAAAAAGTCCGCGATAGCATATATCTATCTTACAAGGTTGACTCACAATAACCATTTTTATGCTTTTCAAATTTGGTTTAATCCAATGCTTTACATGCGAAGGTGTTTTACCAACATAGTGTTAATCCTTATCGAAATAAATACATATGTTAGTCATCTCAAGTATTTAATAATTAAGATAAAAATTGTCCTTAACACCATTTAATTTAGATGAATATCTTATGAGATATCATAGAAATAATGTAACGTACAAGGGAAAATAGCGCAACTGCGGCCGGCACTCAGCACTGCCCACTGGCTATATTGGGTATAGACTATTATTATTTTTAGTGCTACCCGTGCGAAACCGGGGCGGATCGCTAGTACGTAAATATATTTGAGCCTGTATAACTCTTACGAGTTTCAGCAATCTGAACTTACCCTTTTCATCAGCGTCAAACTTGTGCTTGTGTTTGTTCTTTTTCTTCATTTCCACCTTATCGGCTTCTTGGTTGATAGTTTCGAACACGGTCTCGGCCACTTCGCCCTGCCAGCGCTCCGATATCACGAGCGGGAAATCCTTGTACTGAGCTTGATCCGCTTCTGTGAGCTACACAGAAAAAAATGTGATAAAAATAAACTTATTGTGATTATATTTTACCCAAAAATAACATGTATCAAACAAAAACTAATTTTGCTATATACGAATATGCTAATTTATCGGTCACAAGTTGCTGGCACACCACACAACACGCCACATTTAAAAACTACAATGCCACATAAAAAATATGATATTAGTGTGTACTTTGGTCGCGGTTCAACAATTTTGGTGAAAAGTGCTATCTAGACTCCTGATTCCTGAAGGTGATCGCGGTACTGCGGCAAGGAACAAGATACAGCGATGGTGTGAGTTCAGGATATATTAATATATATATTTATCATAATTATATTGTATTCTACAGAGGAACTTTCGGTATCATATCAACCCAACGGCGGACAGCAGCCAGCGGAACGCGCCACATTATTGATTTACAACAACAGTATGAAATAATCACAGTTATAATGCCACATCAATGCTCTTTCTACAACGTATAGCCAGAGCCCTGATATTAAGAAAGAATTTTAAAGAGCCTTAAAAACGTGTGCATCAAAATGACTGCCCAAAGTGATGGATCGGCTTAAAATTTCGCTAGCATTTAGTACCTATTTAGTACTATTTTGTACCTTTGTTTAAATATTTAGTACCTAATTATTTACGAAGAAATATAATTTTTTAAGTGGGCAGTCATTCTGACTTCAAGATGGCTGCCCACATTTTAATTTCCGCATAAAGGTTCCGTATTTTGCATTTGTCTCTGCACCATAATTTAGTACCTAATTAGTACCTACATATATATTTTTTCTAGATTTTTTAGGCGAAATATAAAGATTTTATAACAATCTGAATATTCAAGAAGTCGAGTCCCGAACACTCGCTCACAGACTAATCAACGCCCAGCCCAAACCCTTGGACCTAGAGAGCTGAAATTTTGCACAGAGGTTCCCTTTGTGATGTAGACAAAGAATAATCAAGGGTTATTCCCACGGGACCGGGAATATAGAGGATTTATCTGTTTGATTTAAAGGTTACAATTTCCAGAACTATTATCATGAGAATCTTCAAATTTGGCATGCAAGTCGGTAATTCTTTTTTTTTTTTTTTCTTACGGTAATTCTAATCGTTAATTTTACTTTTTTCAGGATTTTTTGAAGTTTCCACGGGATAAGGAATATAGAGAATTTCTTTTTGCTGAGAAAACGACTTATTTCCGTTTGTTTGCATGAATATAAAACCTGTAGAGCGATATATAAGGCTACTTCTTATCCCGGAAAATCGGAGTTCCCGCGGAAAACCCAAATACGCGGGCGGAGTCACGGGCATCATCTGATATACCATACGACGTTTTTACAATACATTTCTGAGTAAAATTCGTAAAGAAAACTGGAAATGTAACGTGAGTTTCCATTGATGTAAGAAACATGTTGAAAACTCTGTTTCTCTCTCGCTCTTCAATAACTACCTACAATATAAGTTTTCACCTCTCATTGCGTCATGCTCTAAATAAAAAAGTAATTTAAAAAAAAACAAAAAACCCGACTGCGCTTGGATACCAAAAAGTATAAAACAAGATGTGAATTTCATTATTATCAATTTACATAGTATAATACTTTTAATGAAAAAAATAGTTATAGAAATTATAACCTTTAAATCAAACAGATAAATCCTCTATATTCCCGATCCCGTGGGAATAACCCTTGATTAATATTCTTTGTCTACATCACAAAGGGAACCTCTGTGCAAAATTTCAGCTCTCTAGGTCCAAGGGATTGGGCTGGGCGTTGATTAGTCTGTGAGCGAGTGTTCGGGACTCGACTTCTTGAATGTTCAGATTGTTATAAAGTCTTTATATTTCGCCTAAAAAATCTAGAAAAAATATATGTGTAGGTACTAATTAGGTACTAAATTATTGTGCAGAGACAAATGCAAAATACGGAACCTTTATGCGGAAATTAAAATGTGGGCAGCCATCTTGACGTCAGAATGACTGCCCACTTAAAAAATTATATTTCTTCGTAAATAATTAGGTACTAAATATTTAAACAAAGGTACAAAATAGTACTAAATAGGTACTAAATGCTAGCGAAATTTTAAGCCGATCCATCACTTTGGGCAGTCATTCTGATGCACACCTTAAAAACCTAACGGACGAAGTCGAGCGACTCAAGTCGTTTCATATTTTTTTCTAGACAAGCTAATCCAACTCGCCATATCTAATTCGTCATATCTAATAATATGGTATGTATATGCGAAAGTGTATCTGCTTGTCTGCTACGCTTTCACGGCCCATCTGTTCAACCGATTTTGATGAAATTTGGTACATTGAAAAGTTGATTGTATCCCGGGGAAGGACATGGGCTACTATTAATCCCGGAAAATTAAAGAGTTCCCGCGGGAATCAAAAAATCTTAATCCACGCGGACGAACGCGGCGTTTTAGCATTTCAAATAGCAGGGATAGTGGATATGGTCTATGCCATATATCCCTGCTATTTGAAATGCTAAAACGCCGCGTTCGTCCGCGTGGATTAAGATTTTTTGATTCCCGCGGGAACTCTTTAATTTTCCGGGATTAATAGTAGCCCATGTCCTTCCCCGGGATACAATCAACTTTTCAATGTACCAAATTTCATCAAAATCGGTTGAACAGATGGGCCGTGAAAGCGTAGCAGACAAGCAGATACACTTTCGCATTTATAATATTAGTATGGATATGTATGTTTGTTTGTTCGCGATTTGCACGGAAACCAATAGACTGATTTTGATGATATTTTCACTACAGTCAGACAGTCATTACGCAGGCGCTATACAAAGTACTAGCAGACTTGCCCGTGACTTCGTCCGCGTGAAATAAGTGTTTGAATTCCCACGGGAACTCCCTAAATTTTCGGAATAATATATTATAGCCTATGACATTCACAAATAATGTGGCTTTCTATTAGTACCAGAATTTTCAAAATCGGTTCAGTAGATCCAGAGACTACCCCCTACAACGTCACAAACTTTACCTCTTTATAATATTACTATAGAAAATCGAACCTTAATCCCCTTGGTGTCCTCTTCGTCGAAGCTGCCGATATCGAATGCGTCGGCCGCGTTGACCTCGCCCCGCGGCGGTATCAGCGGCGGCGTGTATTTCTGATGGTACACTTGCTGCCAGTCGATACCCGCGAAGAACACGTGCTCTTTCACTTCCTCGGCACTAGAATAAGAAAAACATTATAATAGGGATGATGCCTATATCAAAAATAAATTATTTCTAACTGATTATAAAATAGAGGGTCTTCCAAAAGACCTAATTCACATCCTCGGTTAGTTTTAAGTTTGATAACCATTTTAAAATATAGATTAAAGAACAAAGTGCGTTGGTGACATCACAACTGTGAATTTCATACAACTTCCATACTAGAAGAGCGTTTTAAGTTTGATAAAGAGTTGTTGATTTGTTTGAGTTGTCATCATCCCTATTATTATGATTATATTAAGAAAGCGGCGGAGGATGAATTGTCCATATAAACGTAATACGTAAAACGTAATAATTCAAGAATATTTCCACCATATTATTAGCGATTATTTGAATTCAAATTGTATTTATCTAGGTCCCTTGTGTTAATAATAAAATAAATTATAATATTGCTATTGCGCCATGTGTCATCAACCAAATTGAGATAGAAAATATACCGGCCGATTTTTGCACGCGCCTTGAATTGAAGTTGCGAGCGGTGTTATGTTGCGGTGAGATATAGGATTAACGACAATCATGCTTAGTGCAAAGCAATGATGAGGTCTAAGTTGGAACGAGCTTGCCTAGAAGATGGCTATTCACTCTTGCCCTGAAGATACTCAAGTTGTATGTGGCAGGAAACACGTGAACTGCGAGGGTGTTCCACACACTAGCGGTTGGGAGCAGAAATGTCGAGCAGAAACGTTTCGTGCGAGCAGATTGGACAACCCGCTTTTTTTTGTTTTTTTATCTACAAGTTAGCCCTTGACTGCGATCTCACATGATGGTAAGTGATAATGCAGTCTAAGATAGTAGCGGGCTAACCTGTTAGGAGCATGGCAGTAAGGCATCGTACGGGACCCTAAATCGCTTGGCGGCACGTCTTTGCCGGTATAGGGTGGTAATTAGTCACGGCCGAAGCCTCCCACCAGGAAAGCCAACACATAAGGCACATTATAAGGATGCCAACGCTGACGGTTTCGCCATATTCAGTGGTAGAACATATTACATCTTATCTTACCCCCGTCCTTTACAGCCCAAGCGTTTGTTGATGTCCCTTTGCAATAGACCTTCCAATAAACTCTTCAAACTTGGGCTGAATGACTCTGGTAGTTCCACATTCTGAAATCAAAGCATACTTACTGGTTTTGTTAATTTTAATTAAATATTGTAACCATGACTAGTATGTAGTAGTTGTGGTACAAATGATAAAAAACAGGACATTATATTATTTGCATACTGGCTGATCGGAGCAACTTCGTCAGCGTGGATTACCAGATGTTCATGAAGTGGGCTTGGTCGATTATATTTCTGTACGCCACCAGTTTTTTTTTGAGGTTTGTTTTGCGTGGTTTGAGGTTTTTAGTTCCCGCGGGAACTCTTTAACTCTCCGGGATAAAAAGTAGCCTATGTGTCATTCCAGACTATAATCTATCTCTGTGCTAAATTTCATTCAGATCCGTTCAGCCGTTCTGGCGTGATTGAGTAACAAACATCCCTCCATCCAAACTTTTGCATTTATAATATTAGTATAGATACATTTTTTTTTGTAATTTAACTGATTTTGGCGTTTTGTTTGAGTGGTCTTAAGCATTAGAATGCATTACTTGGTGAATAATGAGTACATCAATAAAATATTTAAAACTTATTTTCTGTGTCGTGACTCGTGACTGGTCATTTATACCTCATACTACAAAAAACGACAGACACACTTTCGCATAATTTATGATATTATTAAGTAGGATGGCAATTTTTGCAATTTTCATAGCAAAAAAGGGTCAGATTTGACAAAACAGCTCAATGCAAGAGGACCTTAATTAAAATAAAATAATAAATAGAAATGAACATTCATTACAGTTTCGTTTACCATGGTAAGCGTCATCCGGTCGATCTCGTGTTTGTCCTTGGTCTTGTGCTGGCGGAAGGGCGAGTGGCCCTTGAGCAGTTTGTAGAGCATGCACCCAAAACTGAACCAGTCAGCAGACGAGTCGTAGCCGGTGCCCTTCGAGAGCACTTCCGGTGCCATGTAGCCGTGGGTCCCCCTACAAATGTAATTAAAGTCCTTTCATTCATTCAATTCATTTATTTACTAGCGAATTCCCGCGACTTCGTCTGCGTGGTTTGAGGTTTTGGTTCCCGCGGGAACTCTTTAATTTTCCGGGATAAAAAGTAGCCTATGTAAAGGTAGCTATTCCAGACTATAATCTATCTCTGTGCCAAATTTCAGCCAGATCCGTTCAGCCGTTGGCGCGTGATTGAGTAACAAACATACAGTACCCGGCAGTAAATATTGCACATCGGGCTTTAGAAAGAAATAGTCGGTTGCGTCGGCTTCGTAGAGCGTCGTCTCTGTCACTCAGACTCAGTGTCAAAACGTCACATACGAGTGACAAAGACGACGCTCTACGAAGCCGATGCAACCGACTATTTCTTTCTAAAGCTCGATGTGCAATATTTACTGCCGGGTACTGTACATACATCCATTCAAACTTTCACATTTATAATATTAGTAAGATATTGAAGTTAAACTTCTTTAGAATCGTTGTGATTCGAATTTTCGATGAAACTTAAAAGAGACACTAATAGGGTTTAGCCTGCGAGAGAATGAGTTAGAATACAAGTTATATTTATCTCATTGTCTTGTAGGCTACTTTTCTGAATTTTCACTTCTGCTGCCGTGTGTGAATTGCACACACACAGTTTTTTTGTTTTATTTTTCAAAATACACACCTGCTAAGACATAACAGTTTCCCAATTCGTATTTTCAGGTAACAATATTATTTAGGCACTATTATAATTATAAATAATGATTAAAACTATCTATTTATTAATTTATTCATGTTCGACTGCGGCCGAGGTCGCGGGTTCGAGTCCCGGGTCGGGCCATAAACAAGTATTGGGTTTTCCTGACTAGAAAATCTCAATAGGTACTAGCCCGGAGTTAGGAAATTGGTGGTGTTCCACCCCCGTGCCTCGGAGAGCACATTAAGCCGTCGGTCCCATTTATTATCATCATCATGATAATAGTCGTTAAAGCCCGCCAACCCGCATTGGAGCAGCGTGGTAGGCCTAATCTCTAATTTCCTCTCTTATTTGGACGCCTATAAGTGCACAGTGTACCTAATTTTAATAAATAAATATTAATTGATTGATTGAATAGAATACAAAGAAAATTTTGCAACACATGAACATAGACAAACGCCATCTGTAATCGAATTAAAGGAAGACTTACACGCTAGCATGTGGTTTCTTTTTGGAGAAGTCGCAGGCAAGCCCCAAGTCGGATATTCGCACGTGCCCGTGCTCATCGAGTAGGATATTCGCAGGTTTCAGGTCTCTGTATACTATGTGACGTTTGTGCATGTGCTCCAAGCCTGCAATGAAAATAAATGTTATATTAGGGTACGTGTATTCCTCAGAAGCTGAAGGTGAAAATAATACATTAGGATATTGTAGAGGTTTATAAACGAAACGGCGTTCGAAGTTGACTAAGTTGGAAAGAGTATCATCATTCATCATCGTGTGCTTCCTCGAATTGAAGTTTGGCGGTCATCACTCGAAAAGCTTCTCTTTACATCTTTTAATTTTGACGAACTAAGCTCTGTCCACCCTCTTATATTTATTAAATACTAGATGATGTCCGCGACTTCGTCCGCGTGGATTAATTTTTTTTTTAATTTCTGGGATAAAATTGAGCATAATATGTCCTTCCCCGGAATGTAACCTACCTCTATACCAAATATCAAAATCGGTTGAAAAGATGAGCCGTTAAAGCGTAGCAGACAGACAGACACACTTTCGCATTTATAATATATATATTAGTATGGATAAATACAATTTACGTTAAAAATACCGCTGGTGCGCAATTCATACATTTCCGCATGATGCATCGAGGCGGAAAGAGTAGATAGATGTTCTGTTTTTATATAATAGTATTAGATCCACACAATAGGTTATCGGGTTTTAACTTGTAATGATAATTTTCAAGAGCACAATAGGTTTATTGAGGTCATTTAGTATTATTTTAACAGCGATAACAAAGAACATTAGCAAGTGTGATAAAATGGTAAATAATAATGGTAATATCATTACAATTTTCCCACACCTTTGTACCATTTATAATGTAGAAAATCTATCGCACACGACCTATACATGATTTTAATGAGTCAGGCTCAAAAAAAGTAATTCAGTAAATTGA
The DNA here is from genome assembly GCA_923060345.2 of Erebia aethiops. Lineage (NCBI taxonomy): Eukaryota > Metazoa > Arthropoda > Insecta > Lepidoptera > Nymphalidae > Erebia > Erebia aethiops. Next base: position 6,746,509 of record OV281083.1, on the reverse strand, counting down.
CAATAAGTATCTGCGATAAACGTGTCGCACTGGTATAGTTTGAACTAGTGATCGAACATATTTATCTTTATTCAGTAACCTAATTTGTGTAAATGCGCGATAAGTTTAATTTTTTACAAAGTTCCGAGTATTTCCGACAGCGCCACAGTAAAGCACAGTGGGCTCTGAATCGATATTAATTTGGCCCCAAAAAAAACAGTCGTCTGCGTTACCCCTTATACCTTTTACAACGATGAGCCATAGCTCATAATAATAAAAGAAACATAATTCTAGTCGTACTAGAACAATTATTATATTAATGAGGCGTCATTTCCTGGTAATGGCGTAGGTTTTAATTGAACTTCAGCACGATGGGATTTTGTATCTCGATAATGCAAGCTTACTGAAAGGCTAATATATCAATTAAGAGTTGATTGTTGAGGTTCTTAATGATGAACTACTGGATAGATTGATGCCCGCGGCTTCGTCCGCTTGGTTTTTAACAATCCGGAGGAACTCGTAAGATTTTCGGGATAAAATGTAGCCTATGTCCACTCTCCAGGTTCTCAACAGTCCAAAATCCGATGCGTTGCTCTTGTTACGTTGTGATTGAAATACAAACGAAGAAACTAAACAAACACACTTTCACATTTAAAATATTTTGTGAACTCGCAGATTTAGTAAGTATTACCCAATCCACAGCCTCTTTGTAAAGGAGGCTGTGCCCAATCCATATGCTATTAGGATAGTAAAAAAAAGTTTATCTCTTTTCCTCGTATGGACGAGATCGTCCTTTTCTCTCGTCTGACTATAGTCAAGGATGGAATACTAACTGTCATCATAACTATAAAATCTGGATATGATAGTTATAGTGGTCTACAATTTATATAGCAAAGATTTTTATTTAAAAGTTTCTTTTAATTCCTAATATGCCTTCATACCTACCTACCTACCTACTTAATCAAAATAATAATTACTCAAAACTGGGTCTGGCTTAAACTCAGTTTCATTTTACATACAAATCTGTAACAGATAGCAGACCCCAGTTATTAAGTTTCAAACCACATTATAGTTATCTATGACACGTGCTGTAGGCGATTGAGTAACACGAACTTAATACTTCACATAATATTATTATTAGATTGTTGGTTCATTAATAATTATGAAGAATTATACATAGAATAAAAAATTGGCAGTCATAGGGACTGCCGATAGAAGTGAAAACGAATATTAAATATTATTAATAATTAATTTAATTTAAATTTAATAATATTAAATTATTTTAAATATATTTTTTTAATTTTTAAGAGAAATAATTAAAATATAAACCTTAAAACTAATGCATTAAAGTTAAATTACGAATGTAGTATATTAATTATATTTATGACGTTTTTGTCTTCGTAACAACGCGGTGACGGTGTAGGTGTCGGTGACGCGAATCCACAAGTTTACCCCCTACCAAAAAGTGCTCAACGCGGCTAAAGAAGTTTTCACTTCAAAAATAATCTGCACATTGCATATGGACTAAAAGTTGGTCAGCTGTTACAACAACTGCAAAAAAAAAACGCGTCCAACCGGTAACTTTCAAGTTTATTTTCAGTCTATAGGCAAAGCGGTCCTCCCAGATTCTTTGTCATATTTATATTTCAAGTTTGCATACCATTCCAAAAATTCCATATCAGAAAAATTTGGTTATCTAGAATAACTTGAAATTCCACACAAAACAGCCATATTCATTATAGGACCAAGGCTAAATACAGTGTAGGTACATTCATTCATGTTAAATATGGTACAAGTACAACAGTACAATTTCCTCATTCGAATAAAATCGCCTTTATTATGATAGCAGTAAGGGTGCAATATAGTTAAGAGGATGTAAATAATATTCGCAGGATGCGTTTTCATTACGTTTAATTAAAAACTCCAGTGCTGTGCGAGTCTAATGGTGAACTAACTGCAATTGTAACAATTTGAATGCACGCAGGGTTGACACTGCTATAAAGCAGCCGCTAATTTACAGTCCGAAAAACTTATCTTACCCGGTGACAGCGTCGCTAATAGATATGGAAAAAAAAAACTTGTCAAAAATTTAATTAAGGAACCAGAAGTTTAATTCGCTATAATTCGCGACAAATCGCGGTAAATCTATGTGGTACAGCGTGTTTACCGCACCTATAGCCCGCGATATTCACCACACCACAGAAATCCCCCAAAAATAATTCTCAACGTACGTTTCACTCCGATACTGCAGCATCTTCAGGAGATGTTGACTCGATAACATCTCCTGAGATGATGATGATTAGTTCCAATTTTGGCCACCGGGTCAGATAAGTTTGGCGGATTATAAAATGACTGCTGAAATCAAATCAGTGAACATAAAAAAAGGTTACTAAATTACATATTTAGCGTACAATAGGTATAATTTAAAATCGATCGCTTTACATATTATCTCGAACGTTTTTACTACCAACACGATCTTGACATTTCCGTAAGTGAATTTTTCTTACTACTTTTATATTTCGTGTGTCAATTATTATGTACGAGGTTCAATAAAAATTTTGCTACATCAACGAGAGGGAGTTTTATTTTCTTTGCAAATAAAAATTTGAGTTAAAGTTTGAATCAAATACATAAAAGTATGAAATCTCTGGATAATACCATTCTAGCAGCCCTGAGTGCATGCCTCTTCGAGCCGCTCGTTAAAGTCAATGGCTGTCCACATCGATCGGATACTTGCTACAAATTAGAACCGTTTCTGTTGTGTGGAAAAGCAACGTATAGGTACAACTCGGCCACTATATTAATGTTTTGGTGTTAAATCCATTATTCATGCTACTTCAGTATCTAGTATGCAGGGGCGGCCTCAGCCATTGCGAGGCTCTGGGCGACAGATATTTGCGAGGCCCTAATGCTTTGTGGAATTTATGTGAATTGAAAGCATTTTTATTCATGATGCTTGACGAGAAGTGCAAAAGTTATAAATAATTTTAGAAATTAACAAAAGTTAACAAGCCCAAATACGGCATATCATTTATTGTTGATGATAAACTAACTTATGAAAGGTTTAGCGATAAAGATATCTTAGGTAGTAAAAAGGCAGGATCTTACATCAAAGATTAGGTAGGTACTAATGTATACAATTATTAGACATTAGTACCTAATGACTATTTCTACTTGGGCTATAGTTAGCGCGAGGACGCGAGGCCCCTGCAAGGGCGAAGCCCCGGGCGGCTGCCCTGTTTTCCACCCCCTAAGGCCGCCACTGAGTATGTGACGAGATGACGTAAAACGATGAGGTAGTGGTGATCTTCAGAATTTTCATGCAGGACATTTTGAATGTCATATGGGTTTGTGTATGTACCTACATTAAATATGTACTGAATACTGACGTAGGTAGGTACCTATTGACAGTATCAGCATTCCAATTACTATGTTGACGTTGACCAAAAACTTCCAACAATCTTCTTCCGTCCACGTTATTTTGAGCATCTGAGTCATAAATCCATCTCTTTCATCATCGATATAATCAGATGTGAATACCTTGCTTAAAAGATTACTGCTATCTTATACACGTGCACAGGTTTACCTGTATTTACTAACATTGACATTTTTGTCTGGTTAGGTAATGCTGCTGACTATGAAAGACTGAAAGTTATAGACCTTATTGCCATTAACGGAGGAATCAATCCGAAAATCTTTGGACTGGAAATCGCGTATAGAATTCTAATGAAACAAAGCTATCCTTTAAAATTTTTGGTATGCGTAAGTGATGTGATAGCAAATAATGATACTTCGGGTCCTGATCGAGTTGTTACATGGTAGATCAATTCCAAAGGTGACATGGAGACTGGACTACCCACTAGTGCAATCTCCATCTCAGAACGAACCTGAGCCTGTAAAGTGAGGCGTTGTTTTGGCGTACCTAGTTGATTTGAAGTTCCGATTCACCTTCACAATTTTGCATCCATACTAATATTATAAATGCGAAAGTGTGTTTGTCTGTCTGTCTGCTACGCTTTCACGGCCTATCTATTCAATCGATTTCGATGAAATTTAGTATAGGGATAGTTTGTATCCCGGGGAAGAACATTTCCCGCGGGAATCAAAAAACCTTAATCTACGCGAAGGAAGTCGCGGGCAATAAATATCTCGTTACATAATTCTGATTCGAAAACAAGATTATGGTACTTAAAATTAATTACTTATAACCATTGAAATCATTTCACAGTGCAATGAAAATATTCCGGTTTAACGAAGGAACTAATAATGCTTACAAAGCTAAAACAATTACTGGGAATTTCCGAAGTAGAAGCTTGAACGCAGCAGTGGGTATTAAAATCTTTGTGCTGCTGTTAACTTTTAAAACTAGCGAAGATTGCGAAAATCTGAACACAAGTCGCTTATTTGAATACTTCTTTTACAAGAGAACAAAAACGTAGACAGTGAAGGAATTAAATATCAGCTTCATTGTTACAACGCGTTGTTTATGAATAGGTAGTTAATTAACTTTGATTTTGAAAAAACTAGAAGTTTAATTCGCTATCATCCGCCACAGATATGTGGCGGATTATAGCAAATTAAACTTCTGGTTTATTTTATTGTCATGGACTTCTGCAAAGTAACACCTACTTCTATCCAATAATTTTGATTTAAAAACCCGTCCCAGGATACGTATATTTGAAGGATACGTATATTTATTTGGTGTTTAACTTTTAAAACAATGTAGATACTTATTTTCTTGTTACGTTTAATTTTTTTACTGTTTTCCACTAATTAATTAATCCAAAAATGATCTTGTTAATACGGCTACTATAGGTAAGTTTTCGTGTAATAATTCTACACAGGATTTAAAATTATGATCTTTCTCTCAACTTGAACCGCGAGACTTTACTTCGTGCCAAAATTCAATTAAACGGGACGTAGGTAGGTAGAGGTACGTTTTAGGTTTGTCGACGCAATTTTTTTTAGTGAATAAAATTAACTACCTACTAGATGACGCCTGGCGCCTAGTTCCACGTGGCTTAAGTTTCTAAAATTCCCAGAAGTTGGATTTTCCGGGTCAACAAGTAGCCTAAGTCCTATAATAACCTATCCCTGTACCGAAATTTCGTCAAGGTCGGTTGAACGTAGTAGATTAGACAGACAGACGAACAGACAGATACAGAACAGACACTTCCGTATTCATAATATAAAGTTAGTTTATATTTCCTCCTAGACTTACGTACAGTGTACACCCTCGACTCATGTTCACTAGTCATAATTCCTATAAAACGTGGTTGCCTGTAAGAGATCGCTTCAAAGCGATAGGGCCGCTTTGTACCTTTCTTTTTCTTATTGTTGTTGTTTAAATGGATTTCTTCTGTTTTTTGGTGTACAATAATAGTATATTGTGTGCTTAGGGGTGAAACAAGAGGATTTCAGACGAGGGTTCGCTCTGGCAGGCATCACCCGAAGTCTGAAATCGTGCCTCATCCCCAGCACACACTATATTTTTCATATAATCTGCATTAAAAGTGCGAGTTTTATTAAAATTGTATTTCTTATTTATTTTAGTTGCTAGGTTGTTGTTTACAAATATGACATCGGTCCGTTTAGTTGATGGTTAAAATGACAATTAAAAAGGTTTGAAATAAACAAAAGATACTCTGACAGGATTGAAAGGAGGGCTGCAACGTCATTCAGCGGGTAGATAACCTCGGGTATTCGTCTGAAATTGACTATTTTCGGGGGGCTCAACACGCATTGAAACTCGCATTTTCAATGCAGGTTATATGAAAAGAATATTTAATTAATTCACTCAAGTATCAAATATTAGCCCTTATCCTTACCTAATATAACTTCAGCCGCGTAGAACTTCATCTCCGCCTCATTGAAGACGCCATGCTGGGAGAGGTGGTAGTGCAGATCGCCGCCGTTCATGAGGTCCAGGATGAAGCAGAGCTTGTCCGGCGTGTGGAACGCGTACGTCATGCACACTATGAACGGGCAATCCACCTGCAACATTTTGTATGCACTCATAATTATGCGGAATTACCTACTGTATTATTATTTACTAGCTGACCCGGCGAACTTCGTACCGCCTTAGTATGCAATATTAAATGTATATTTTTCAATATTTCTGAGAGATTTTCTTAATATTTTTTTCCGTAACAACCTTCTCCTAATAATAACAAATACAACAAAAAAAGAATTAGTGAAATCGGTCCAGCCATTCACGCGTGATGCCGTGACCAAGGAAAACGGGTTTCATTTTTATATTATTATTTATTTATTACCACAGCCTAAGTAATACCACCAACAATTTTTTTTTATCCACAAGTTAGTCCTTGACTGCGATCTCACCTAATGGTAAGTTATGATGCAGTCTAAGATGGTAGCGGGCTAACCTGTTAAGGGCATGGCAGTTATATTAAACCCATACCCCTAATCGGTTTCTACACGGCATCGTACCGGAACGCTAAATCGCTTGGCGGCACGTCTTGCCGGTAGGGTGGTAACTAGCCACGGCCGAATCCTCCCACCAGGCCAGACTAGGGAAAATTCAGTAATTATAAATTCCCAAATCGATCCTGCCGGGGATCGAACCCGGAACCTCCGCACGTTCAGACAACAGCGCTCAACACAGTGACAGGGAAGTCGTCAACAGTTGTAGACCCTACACTCCTATTCGGGGGACAGGGGCTCAGCACGCACTTCTAACATTTCCAGAGTTATGTGCGTTTAAGAATTCAGTTAATATCACTTACTTTAACGGTATAAAAAAACTTAACGAGGTAACCTGAATGCCTGAGAGTTCTAAATAATGTTCTCAAAGGTGTGAAATCTGCCAGTCGGCTAGTGTGGTAAACTATGACCTTCTCATGAAGAAAATCGGTTTTCAGATAAAATGTTTCAGAATTTTGGCCCCAAGGTATTTTCAGTAATTCCATCTGAGCGAAGCAGTGATTAGAGAGCAAGTTAAAAATAAAAAGTAGCCAGAAAAGTAGACGATGAATGGGTAAATCCACCTGCAATATTTTGGATAAGTATACCTACCCATTTAACAATAGTTACACATACTTATGTATGAGGAATTATTAACGTTCACTTTAGGTTTTCACGATGATTCATTATATCGGATATTCTTATACTTTACGTTGATCTGAATACGAAGAATTCATTAAGCATTTTCATCTCGCATACTTTTAAAGCATAAGGCTCAAGGTATATTTACGCAGTCGAAGACGACGCGTCTGAAATGTTTCAAAGCAAATTGATAATTGTGTAAGGGTGGGTGTAGACTGTAGACTAAATGTACATATAACCAGAGCAAGAGCCTGATGATGATGCCTATGTAAAAAAAAAAACTCTTACTGATTAATTTAATATAATACCTAGACCTAAAAGTTACATCCTCGGTTAGTTTTAGTTTGATTTCGACCAAAACAGCGAATGTTTTGGTCGAAATCTACCAATAAACACAAATATGCAATTTGCTTTACAAAACCCAGTGTATTACGCAGTGGAGATAAAGTTTAGTCGCTGTTCTTTTCTTAATGCTCCCTCCTGCGAAAAAGGACAGCACAAGATTTACTGGTGTTCATTTAGTTTAGAGATCCTGTGCAACATAATGAGCCACAATGTACCTTGAGCCTTATATAAATTCAAGATTATACCAACAAGTCTGAGCAGAAATAATCCAGATATCTTAATACTATCATCATATCCTAAAATCGGAAATCATAATCCGGTTGTGTTATTTCGAAACATTGAACAATTCCGTTGTTTCCAGTTGATATGAAATACACGGCGGCGGCGTCGGTATGAAAACAAATAAAGCTTGACGCATTGGCTAGACGAAAGGCAAAATAGCGTATATGCTATAAACTCGTGGATCGTTATGAGGACGTATTACGAGATGCGGAAATATTAACACAGTATTGTGATGAATGCGAGCTTTTGTTTACCGACAGCCGCGTGACACGCGCAGTCAGATAAATGAGATAGTATGCGCTATATCGCTGTAAGATTAATTTATTAATAGAGGAGTAAAGCAGTAAACCGCATGTAACACCAGTCATGATTACAAAGACACGTAGGTAAGCTAGGAACTTAGGTACATACGGATGAACGGTCTGCAAGCGTAAATTATGACGTAGGTATTCATATATACCTAGATTAGTATCACATTGGTTTACTGTTAATAATTTGTTACTGAATGCAAAGAAACCCAAGTGCTTAGAGTTTGTTTTACCTAATGTAAAGAATATCGATAAATCAATAATGTTAAATGGAGAAACACTTAAAATGGAGAACTCCACAGTTTTCTTGGGGGTGACCTTGGATAGTAAGCTTCAATGGGGCGCTCATATATAAACACTAGCGGGAAAACTTAGCTCGGCTGCTTTTGCTGTCATGAAAATTAGACAGTTTACCGATATTGAAACGGCTAGGCTTGTCTACTTTGCCTACTTCCACAGTGTCATGTCGTACGGTATTTTATTGTGGGGCAGAGCAGCTGATATCCAAACAATTTTTATATTGCAGAAAAGAGCCATCCGTTCTATTTATAAACTCGGATCACGCGAATCACTTCGTGAAAAATCTAAAGAGATTGGTACACTTACGGTACCTTCACAATACATTTACAATAATATAGTCTTTGTTAGGCGGAACATTAATCTTTATAAGCAAATAAGTGAATTACAATGTATGTACTAGAAACCGCCATAAGCTTGTAACAGAGTATCGTGCGTATCGTGTGCGCAAGGTGCAGAAATCCTGTGTGGGGTCGAGTGTACGCTTTTATAACATGGTTCCCAAAGAGTTTCTAGATTTTCCATAACATAAATTTTAAGACTTTGTTAAACAGCATTTGTTTAGTCGAGGTTATTAAACTATCGATGATTTTCTGAATGACTAAGTTGCATGGAAGAAACCGGGCTCGCATCCACTGACCCACAAGTCAGTGTAATACTTGTAACGTAATGTACGTGTTGTATTGTTACTTATTGAAACCTTTTTCTTTTTTAAGAAAAGAGCAACTGCTGAGTTTCTTGCCGACCCTTCTCAGTAGAATCAGTTTTCCGAACCGGTGGTAGAGTCTTGACGTATCATAAGTGACACAAGTTGTCCTACATGAAATAAATATATCATTTCATAAATCATTTCATTTCATTATATCTATACTAATATTATAAATGCGAAAGTATGGATGGATGGATTGATGGATGGATGGATGTTTGTTACTCAATAACGCCAGAACGGCTGAATGGATCTTGATGAAAATAAAATGGCACAGAGACAGATTATAGTCTTTAATAGTCTACTTTTTATCCCGGAAAATTAAAGAGTTCCCGAGAGCCAAAAAACCTCAATCCATGCGGACGAAGTCGCGGGCATCAGCTAGTTATTGTATTTTGAGCAGCAGGTTCACACCTATTTTCTGAATCCAAAAAGCAAGATATGGTATCAGAAATATACCTATATAATATAGAACTTTGTTATGTTCTAACTGGTAAAGCCTTTGTTTGCGCTTTACCAGTTTCCTGTCTTTTGTATTGTATGCATAATTTTGTACCTATGTGTTAAGATGCAATACAGACTTATACTACTACTACTACTAACTAGTATGCGTTGCTAAACAATTTTGAATACTTTTCTGGTTTTTCAGTGCAAAGTTAGTTTTGAGTTCTGTAGAACTGAAGAATAAATCAAACTCATATAGGTTAATCAAACAAAAACTGGTGGCGTACAGAAATATAATCGACCAAGCCTACTTCATGAACATCTGGTAATCGAATTATATTTTTGCGATCACTTCAGACATTATCTACGCGGCGCTGCCCGGTTGATTGATGAGCTGCGATAACGTTAAATGTAATACGGGTACTTAAATATATTCGAAAATTAGATGATGTAGTAGTCCAGTAGGGCTAGCATGCGCACAACGACTTAAATTATGTCTACCCGTTATCTCTATTTGTAAACCGAAGCTAACATGGTTGCTTGTCTCTTTACGTCAAAAGTAGAGATAAGAAATATTACTTTTATATTTCTTAGCTGTGGTATTTTTCTCTACGAACCCTTAGGTACATGCCAAGATGTGTACATGAGGTATGTACGATACCCTAAACGTATGAGAATGGATACACGAAATTGAGATCTAATTCTGCTAATCTAATAATGCTGTTATGGTTTATTTTACTTTGACGCCGAACTTTGACGATTTGATGGACAATTCACCTCAGATCGTATAGTGCGTCGGGTGACGCGTCGCTCTCTATTCAGCAAACAAAACAGACCAACAAACAAATACCCCTATTAATAAATATTACTTACATTGTAATATGTAACAGATAATATCTAAAATGATAAAATTTTTGTACCTAACGATTTTAGTTTACATTGTTATTGAAATGCACATAATATATAATCACAATTTTCATAAATGGAGCAGCAACTATGGATGAACGCATCCTAAGACTGGGGGTCTTTTAACACACTTGTGCCAAAAATCAGCTTAACTTTATTTTTTTGAGGTTTCCATACAAAGCTTGCATAACTAGCCTGAGCTAAAGATAGTAAAACATGCAATCGCTAAAATAAGGAGAATTCAGCACCGTTCAATTTACACTCGCTAGACAGAAAACACAAAAGTTCTTCATCAATCTAATACAAGAAAGAAACCCTATGTGATGGATTATTATTTAATCATGTTGTCATTGTATTGAAGACCAACTGGCAATTTGGATACTTGGGAGGCGGCGTGTCGGTAAGCTGAGATAGCAACTTTCTTGTAAAGGCTTGTTTACACGAAGACGCTAGTCACGAGTCACTACGGCAAGAAGTACGACCAAGTTTTATACCAAACGCGATTGCGATAGTAATTTTCTTGTGACCGAATTCGGGCTGTATGAACGATTCACGACGACATCAAACAAGGCAACATTTTATAATCATGATTATTTCAAAGTGTGTACGCTATGTAAACATTATTTTCCTACTCTTAACCGAATTTCGGCCACGACAGCCAATTTCAACAATGAGTTATTATTGGGTATTAGAGCCAAATACGCTAGAGGTAGTGTATGCGCAAACAAGGTGCTATAATCCCTACTCTCATCCGTCCGATGGCATCGACAGAACCGGAGTGTTCAGGCGCAACGCGCTTTACGCAATCTGCCAGGCACGGGGATACAACACGTCAATTTCTGAAGCAATTCATCATTTTTTGATAGAAAAATCCAAAACCCAACAACTCGTCTGGCCCGACCAGGGACTAGTATACGGGTTACATAATCAATCCGCATCCGAATAAACCAGCCATTAGACTAACGAGGCAATCAGCGATTTGTAATGGAACTGTATCAATTAAGTATAGACACGACGACGTCGCGCGTTGGGTCTGTACAAGCCTTAACTATTTGGTACAACTGTGGCAGACAAGAAGGCGCCCTGACACCAGACGTACGCTCATAAAAGATAAACTTCGTCGTCCAACAGAATGTACCGTAGCCCGTGATGCATTAAGCTTTCAAGTTCTATGCTAATAAATGATAGTTACAACTGCTGGCATGAATCATCGTAACAGCTGTTACGATATTTTACAATGCGATTGTAAGACAACTATTACTTACCTAATTTAAATTAATTTATGATATTACAATATACGCTAATAATGCATTTGAAAGGTAAGTAGCATAACGGAGATGTATTATTTACGACTAAGATAGATATACCATTTTGATAATGATTATTTAACGATCGTTTAGATTGTAATGCCTTTAACGGTAATCTTTAGTCGTAAAATCGGGATTTTATGAATAACAACTTGAACATTTACTGGGAGAATTTTTCTTTTGAAGTCCTTCGTCTTGTTATGAAAATGGAATAGGGTTACATTATGTCGTTCCGAGTTCTTGTCTGGGTGGTAAGAAACGACGAAGCGCAACGACGCGCCGACTAAAGACTAAAAGTAGAGGTCTCATCTTGACCATCTAACCAAAAAAGTTCAGATATCTGAGACAGAATCTTAGACATACCATCTCCTTCAGAAGTTCAGACCATCATGATGGCTCGTAAATTGCGGACAAGAGAAGATTGTTTCTAAGGCATGAATCCATACATGAAAGAGGCACGCCTTAGAAACATCCGGGAGTAGACAGAAATCCATACTAATAATATTATAAATGCGAAAGTGTGTCTGTGTGTCTGCTACGCTTTTACGGCTCATCCGTTCAACGGATTTTGATGAAATTTGGTACAGGAGTAGGTTGTCTCCCTGGGAAGGACATAGGCTACTTACTTATCCCGGAAAATTAAAGAGTTCCCGTGGGGATCAAAAAATCCCAATCCACGCGGACGAAGGCGCGGGCATCATCTATAGTAGCCAATATAAATGGCAAAGGCGAACTTGACGGTCAACCTCCAATAGAGAACAAGAAAGTATCGTCTTCTTCAGAGTACCTTTTCTTATAATTTTGGTAAACTGAACTGAGTTATCACAGTTTGAAAGCGCAAAAGGAGGTTTCGTGAATAATCAAAAGCAACCACATACGGGTATGTAGATCATACATAAAAGCATATTGAATACTGATGCTACGTCTATAAAACCTCTGCCAGCAGATACCTAATAAATGTCTTCCTATTTTACGTAGTACAAAGTCTGAATTACAGCGTCGCAAAATCCAGATCCCAAAACAAGGCCACAACTCACACAATCTAAAACAGGGAACTAAAGTTACAACTTAAGCCTAACTGCGTTGAGTTAAATATAATAGGAGGAGCAAATATCATCAATCATCATACATCAAGCGTCCAAAAGGATGCTTTTTATGATTACAAGACGATGGAACCGTAATTTAATGTCATTGTCTTTTACTTTTAATAATTGCGTAACAATGTATTACTGCGATATTATAGTCAAAATGGGCACATCCAGCTCCAATTTACTGAATAACTAAAAACATGACTAGTAGACCAACTCCCTTGTACAGTTGTACCACCTGTACCAGTTGAGGCCATTTTGCGGGTCATCTGACTCTAGTAATAGGTAATACGGCAACTCTATGCCTACATGTAAATGTAATAAGTTATGACTCCAAAGTCGAGGCGATCCCCGTTTTATAAACTTTGGGTACCCACCGTCGGCCTTGTTGAACTACGGTAAGGCTTTTAGGTCACGAATAAAATAGTCGAGAGCTAAGGGGAGTGACAGGCCCTTTTCTTAATACTTTAAAATGTTATTTGCTAAGTTCTACAATATTCTATGTTTTTTTCTGAAAAATGTTATCTAAAGAAAGACAAAAACGAGATATTAACATTTTTAACATCAAGCTTTTTTATCCGTTATGAGATTCCGCCATATTGGATTTAGAATGACGTCACTTACCTAGCATGTCATAGCATTGTCATCCAAACTAAACGTGTATATGCCAAATTTCAGCTCAATCGGGAATAAGGAACTAGGAAGTGGGTCAAAAACTTGCAAAGTTGGACCGTGAAAGCGTAGCAGACAGACAGGCAGACAGACTTTGGCATTTATAATATTAGTACGGATATACATTTATTCTGGGGAAAAACCAGTTCCCACTGGACTCGAAAAGACCTAAAATCCATCCACACGGACGAAGTCAGTCATCATCAGCTAGTTTCAAATAAAAATAATTACAGTTTGAATAATAAAACAAAATGCAACGGAAGCCGGTAGGAGTATAACAACAAATTGAGGGCGAGGCAATTCGTTTCAGTCCAATTGGTTGGATATCGTTTATGTGTCCCGATGTAGGGTCGCCATTTCGACGGAAGTACCTACCTAGAACGTACACAGTTTGAAAAGAACGCAGAACAATGTGGGATAACGAAATGAGGATTGCGTTTGACCTTCTATATTCGTCCATTCAGTGGGTTATATATTTTTCTTACAAGATTCGAAATCCTGACACTACAAAAGATTTTTTTAATCAACTACAAGTTAGCTTTTGTCTGCGATCACACCTGATGGTAAGTGATGATGATGTTATAGCAGGCTAACCTGTTAGGGGTATGGCAGTTATATTAAACCCATACCCCGGTTCTATTTCTACACGGCATAGTACCGGAACGCTAAATCGCTTGGCGGCACGTCTTTGCCGGTAGGGTGGTAACTAGCCACGGCCGAAGCCTCCCACCAGGCAAATTGTACTAATTTAAATAGAGCAAAGTTATAGAAGGAACCAAACATCGTGAAAGCTTCACTATGCAATGGATCGAATAAGGCTGCATGCTCTGAAAGGTCAATCGGCGAATGCTTGCAAGGCGCACTTCGTCTGCTCCAAAATTGGAATAAGTGGCTTTCAAAATTAAGTTCCCTTCAACTACTGTGGAGGAGTGGGTTCAATAAATAAATATTTACACGAGAATCGAAATAAACCTTCTTCGTTTGAAGTTGAACCACATATAAATATAATTTCAATGCAGTTACTAAAGAATTTCAGAAAAACAAATAACGGAAAAGATAAAATGCACCGGAAGTTGATTGGATTAATAAATATAACAAGTGCGAGCCAATTTGTGCGAATGTCACTCCCAATCTGATATTCGTTTTCCTGCATCGATATATTGTACTTTACGAGCATTTCCTGTTATGAACCTATGACACCTCATAAGAATATCACTAGCGTGAGTCGTGATACGCAATTATTTCGTATCTCATTATACGAAAAACTAATTATTTTAAGTGTACCTACTAATAACTTATACTAAGATATCTAAGATTCTGTCTAAACAGTAAAAATTGATCAAAACTAGATAAGTCACTAGTTTGATAAATTTTTATTAGGAGACACTTTGTTGACGTGTTTTTGGGATTGCACTAGCGTCTAGCACAAGATCCGTCTTCCATACTGTCGAGGAATTGGATTGTTTCGACGAGATAAAGAAGCCTGTTTCGTATTATTATTATTAAGATTCAAACAGCAGACTGTCTTTTTTTTTTTAACAAGGGGGAAATCTTCCGACACCCGATCTCCTGGGGGAGAGTGCGGGTGATGTGGGATTTCTACACACTAAAACCCCCTCAGTGGCTATCTTCTGAGAATCTGAACATAATGGGAATCTCCGGGAACTCTCAAAGACCGTGTGAGGTGATGATATTTTACCTCGTAGCCTCGTCTAGGGCTAAACACTCCGTAAAAGATAAACGCGGGTAAAATAGATATATTGTTCCTTATTTGCATTACAATATTAATATCAGGTATATAAAAATAAAAGCAGAGGGGTTGCTAAAAGCACTACTAGATGCTTATCGTATTATGGCTTGTGTTGTAATGGCCATCTTCTTCACAGCGTAGTTGTTTTGCGCATGCCTCGAATTTTGAATATTTGAAAAATAGACTTCGAAGCTATGACCAGCCAGCGTCTAAGGAGTATGCACACCAAACGTCCTAGCAATGACTGGGATAAGATCTAACAATTGAAAGGCTAAACAGTTTACAGTTCCTAATCAAGCATGACCTCTGAAGCTCTGATTTAGTAAGAAATGTCCCAAACTCCGACTTCAAATAAAAGAAATCACATTCAACTTGATAAATTCATATAAACGCTATTAACATTCCGCCCTAGACAGACAAAGCGATAAAAGTAACATCTTCTATATCATATCTTGGATGGATGGATGGATGTTTGTTACACAATCACGGCAGAACGGCTGAACGGATTTGGATGCAATATCGGACAGAGATAGATTATAGTCTTGAATAACACATAGGCTACTTTTGATCTCGGAAATCTAAAGAGTTCCCGCGGGAACCAAAAAGCCTCATTCCACGCGGACGAAATTGCGGGCATCAGCTAGTTATGTAATTAAAAAAAGCCACCAAAAAAATAAAGTGTTTAATGTACCGCACATTGGCATAGAAAGTGTCGGGATAGTAAAAATTACGCGCCGCAAAATGCAGCTGAATTGGATTGGTACGACAAATCGCTGGTTAGCCAATTCGTTTCAGTCCAATTGACTGGATATCGTTTATGTTACTGATGTAGGGTTACCAATTCGACGTAACACACATCAACCGAAAGCACCTGACTAATAAATCTAAACAGCTTGCGGAGTACGTGACAAAGGCATCAACAAATCTATAAACTTATACAGTGAAACTATTTTTAACCTTCCCATACGGTTTACGTATTTATTTAAATTTGATTTCTGGCAAACTAACCTATACATCGGATCTGTTAGAAGATTTAAAAAAGACACAGCGCAGACTCCTCGTAAAGATATTGTGTACTTACTTAATACATAACAAGGAAATATTTTTTAAATCCCCATTCCCCTATATCCAATAAGGCAAAAGATATGCCAGGAAAACGAACGAAAATAGTGTAACTAAAAACATTTTTTAACCTCTGAAATATATGTACATATAAAGTAAAATCTTTTCCATATAACCTACATTGAAAATGCAAGTTTCGATGTCTGTTGAGCCACTTAAAACTAGTCTCAACTAACTAACTAGTTTCAGACGAATATGTCATGCAGCGGGTAGAAAACCATCACTTTCTGCCCTAGGGCAGACTACTTCACTTCACTTCACTTTCTGCCCTAGGGCAGAAAGTGAAGTGAAGTAATGGATGGTGGTGGTATGGTGATTGGTGGTGGATGGTGATAGTGGTTGATGGGCCTTTCAATTCTGTCAGAGTATCTTATCATTGAAATTAAGTTATTCAAACCTTTTTAATTGTCATTTTACCCAACAACTAAACTGACAGAGAAATGTATCTGTAAACAAAAACCTAGAAACTAAAATGCAGATTATATGAAAAATAGTGTGTGCGCCACGGGATGAAACACGATTTCAGATTTCGGGTGATGCCAGCCTTCGCTTCGCTCGCCCTCGTCTGAAATCGTCTTGTTTCACCCCTAAGCACACAATATACTATTTGCCATCGAGATTTAAAATCAAAGAGAGTGGAAGTGTAATAATTAACCCTACTAACTAATGGTAAATCAGATGAAATAGTGGAGTAACATGGTGAACCTACTCAGTCGCCATATCGTTTATAACGTAAAGGTATTGTGAAGATAGTAATGAATCAAAGCAAGCCATCGATAAAGAATCAGAATCAGATAGCTCCTGCGGTAAAACTTTCATGAATCATAGCCACTTGCGGATAAGATTCTAGGTCTCACGGAGAAGTCAAATACTGAAATACTTAGTCCAGTTATGTAATATGATTACTGATATATAGCGATATTTGATTGTAATGATAGAAACTTAGAACTGTCAACCTCAGATAAAAACTAGTATTTGTGGAATTAGATATTACTTAGGTAAGGATAAAGTAAAAATAAAATTAAGCCAAATCATTAAGATAGATGTTTTTTAAATGGCTGAAAAATTTATTGGAACAGAACCGAGAGTACAGAATTTCAAAATCTAGTGACAAAAGAAAATTTACACTAAACATGACTTTAGGTGATTTCGTGAATTTAAGGTAGAATTCAGACTTCAAATATACCAGTTGATCAAACGAAACACTCTCCTCAAAGTCTGTAACATAACAACGAGGAAGCTCCTCTTACTGTCCTACATAGAGAGGAAAACATACAGTGACTTATCGCCAGCAAAGATACGCGTCATAAACACACAATGCATGGTCTTATATAAGCTCTCCCTCGTCGACAAATTCTACGCCTTTAAGTAAAACGGCATAACGACCTACCTACTCATACGAAATCGGTCAGCTTCAGAAGTTATTTAGAAATGAGTTGGCATTAAAGAAAATATTTGGAGAAAACACAGTTTGTATAGACCTGTGTAATGTACTCACCTACATTTTCAGCTATTTGTAAAATGCATAAAGTTTGTTGAATAAGGCTGAAACAAGTTAATGATTTCACAGGTCACCATTTATTTTGGCATCTAAATGATCTGCCCCCGATTGTGAAAGGAAAACGTATTTGTAATCGTTTGTCAAACGTATAATTCGACCTATTTAAGGAGTTCATAGATGCCTGCAAAAAGCATGTATGAACTCCTTAAACAATTCGAGTTATACGTTTTAAGCTGTCAAATGATAACGATTTGCTTAGACTTAGATTGGGCCTCGGCTAAATGATAGAGATAACATAATGCCAAAGATACGCATTATGTATTCTGTTAAAATTCTCGGGTACGAATATTGTGCCTTCAAAGTATTATCATATTATACTTGAAACAAAGACCTGTATCTATCTTCCCTTCTATTTTAAACAATAGCGTTTGATTGTGGATTCGCCCGCATGCTTTCACTGACCCTATGTTACGTAATGGCTATAACAATAGTCAGATATCACATTTACGTCCAGACAAACATTTTCCGACGAACGAAGGAACATTACCATTAGATTCAAATGGGAGCTGGTAACAAATTTTGGAAGTTTAAGTTGCTAACAGAATACGCTTTACTTTAGATTTAGTTTAGCGCAGCGAGGTTTGTTCTAAGTAACTATCTCCATCACAGAACTCTGAATAGAAACGGTATATGTCGTGTTTCATTCATGTTTGAACCGCGTGTCAGCGATTTTGAGCATATTGTTGAAGTTAGGGTTATTATAAGTTGAAATTAAACGATTAATATTGAATTATTTTATTATTTATTTTAATGAGCACGGAAGGACATGTTAATTTTGTAAAGTTGATCGAAAGAAGGGAAATTATAGTAGGTGACAGCTGACAGTTAAAATCACAGAACATAAAAATGGCTGTCACCGACAATAAGACATAGATATATTTTTTGTCTCTAACATAAATTGCGCCGGGCAGAATGCGCTGATGAATAAACTTATAGTTACTACTACAATGATATTGAATTATGTACTTACATGTATGAAATGTTAAATTGAGCAAGTATATAAATAAATTCTGTATAAAATCTAATATGAAGTTACATTTAACCAAAATTACATTAAAAGCCCTTTTTTGGTTGATGAGACAAAGTATTATTAGGTATTACTTAATAAGTATTTTAAAAAACAATTATGTACTAAATTTATAGTTGGCTTTATTGCCAATTCAATAAAGAAATGAATGGATACATAAATTGTGAAAGTTAGCTCACACTAGAAATCAATGTATATATAAGTTGTAGAAGTTAGTTAAACTTAACCTATCAAAAACATGTAAAAAACCTTAGTAAATTAACTAAATAATATATTACCTAGATATTACGCTGTCTTTTTAATCTAACCTAAACCTTAGGATAATATAATATAGGAATAGGATTTTAACAAGTAAATAGTTGCTCTCTTGGCATCGTAGACCAGTGAAGCTGGACCTACACTTCAGAAGAAGTCCTACGAGGTGCTAACTACATTATATAAGGTAGTGTCATCATCAACTGGCAGCACTACCACCTTGGATATAGCCCTATCATGGAGCTTACCATTACAGGTCCTCACTTGGACCACTCTGACTTTAAAGGTCCCTGGTTCGCTCCCGGGTTTCGGCACCAATGTTGAAGTTAGGGTTATTATAAGTTGAAATTAAACGATTAATATTGAATTATTTTATTATTTATTTTAATGAGCACGGAAGGACATGTTAATTTTGTAAAGTTGATCGAAAGAAGGGAAATTATAGTAGGTGACAGCTGACAGTTAAAATCACAGAACATAAAAATGGCTGTCACCGACAATAAGACATAGATATATTTTTTGTCTCTAACACATATCACCCAAACAAAAAAAAAATGACTAAAATCTAGACTGTAGGGATTTTTCCGAATGCCTAGATAAGTCTAATTTTTTTATTATTATATTATTATTAAGTAAGTAAGTAGAGTTCAGTCTTCCGAACGACGTAATATCCATGTCCGTGATGACCACATTAAACTATCGATTTAAGTATAGGAGTGCGTCGAATGTTAATGAGTGAAATGACGTCACAATTTTTCTAACAGAATTGTGACGTCCGTCATACTAAGTGCGCTTCGTGAATTTTGATAAAGAGTTACTCATTTGATAAGTTGCCGAATACTCAAATTGAATTCTACCGTAATATTCAAGTTATCACGAATCTCAAATCGAAAAACGAAATTTCATTACAAAATTGTACTCGTTTCTATTGTGCCCTCTTCACACACACGGTTTCCGTATAAACGTTCCTTGACGTTTTAGTTATGTAGGAAGGCAGCAACAACTGCGTAAGCGTACGTGTGAAAAGGTCCATTTGAATAGTCGCCGTTATTATAGAAACCGTGTGCGCGTGAAAAGGGCCAGAGTTTCCAATAACAACTTCTCCAAGCTCCACTTACCCCGGTACTGACTAGAGAGAGCATGATCCGCTCGTTGAGAGCGAGTGTCTCGCCCTGTTTCATCTTGATTCGCTTCTTGTCGAGGCATTTCATCGCGTACATCTTCCCTGTGTCCGCCTTTCGACATCCATACACCTTAACAAAAGAAAATCTATGTTTACACTTCTCATCAAGATTTAAACAACTTGCAACACCTTTTGGTTGGGAAGTAAGTTGCGTTTTTTTATGAAAAGTATATTATTATGCAAGTGCTTATAAAATGTCCGTTTACTACGTTTTCAAGTCACCCTAGTATGACGGACATAGCAGGTTTTTGTCCCGGAAAATTCCGGGCTGTGACAGGATTATAACTAAATTAACCCAGAAAGAGCCGCAGCCCGCGACATCAGCTATAGGGTATAAATAAAATCTCATTACGTTTTGACCCATCGATGTAAATGAAGTCATGATATGCTTTGATCAAGTTAAGTTTAGGTCTTGCTATAAGTAGATACTAACATATTAAAAACCCTGTTGTTTGCTACTATAAAAACCACATACCAAACTTTTTACATTATGATAATACAGCGACATCTGACTGCATACTTTTGCTTTCGAGAATTGATACACATAATTTTTAGCATGTAGCTAGTGTAAAAAGGCGTAGATCGTACATATTCCGGACTGGAATTTAGTTTAGTGCGAACGTGAAAACTAAACTTTTCGAACGTTTTATCGGTAATTAATAGCAATTTAACGTAAATAAACACGTTAAATAGTAAAAACGAGTAAGTTCCTCGTACGTTTACGTAAATCGGACTTTATTGTTTATAGTAGAGTCAAGAGTCAAGACTCAAGAGAGTATTTATTTTATATCAATAAAGTCCCCGTTCTAGTTTTAGCAAGAGCAAGACAATCTCGTTTAGTTACTGGCAAAAGTAAACATTATTGGTAGCGCTGATGTTTGCTTACGGAGACCAAAGGGGATTCTAGTTTCTACATGTAAAGATCTGGACATATACGCGACGGCAGTAGTACAGCACTCGGCAGAATGTCATTCAACAGCACTGAACTGGATACAATTAAAAATACGATTTACGAGTAACTGTACTATTCGCACATCCTTTGTTAGCCGTCTCGAATGATTTAACGAGTACCAACGATAGCGAAACTTTTTTTTCTGTGATCGAAGTAGCGAAAGCGATCATTGGTCATGGCGGGGCGTCATGTCGATAGAGATACGTGACTAATTTCTAACCAGCCAAGTAAAATTGCGCGAAATAACGTCACGAAGGCGATGACGCGCGATCGCAGGGTGGAGCCTTACGCGAATTCTACAATGTGAATGCCTTCAAACATTTCCTTGTATTATTTACATCTTCGATAAACCGTGAAAAACGTTGCGGTCACGAGTTGTGTCTGTACCAGCCTTAAATGTAAGCTATTTTGAGATCTTGTGATACTGTAGCTTTCAATACGGGTACTGGTACGTACCTATGTTGCTGTAGCTTTATTATGGACATTTATTATACTATGAACGAATTAATGCTGAGACTCTAACATGCACTTTACTTTCTAGTACTCTCTAATTAAAATGCCACTCCAAAATAGTCTAAGGAAATCTCTTTTGGAATTTCACTCCCATCATTTGAAAAACGTGTTGCATTTCAGCAGTCAAGAAACCCATTTTTTACTCTCAAAGCTTAAAGAGCATAATGAGGTTAGTCCACTTTAGCTACCTTAAATGTTGAGGCTGCAGCGTAAATTTTTTAATTTTCCATCGTAATCTAAATAACATCAAAGCGTTAGGTATATTATTTAAATTTCCACATTTCTCTTTACAACTCTGTGATTTCAGTAACGGCAGTCTGAAGCTAACATACAGACACACTTTCGCACTTATAGTAATACAGTTAATTCTAGGTTTGCTTACATTAACAAACATCTCAATAAAATATGGTAATCGGAGCTTCCGGTCATCTATTAGTCAGTTTATGATATCCTGTGTGATATGACGATATCTCTGTATGTACTTAAATTAAGTAGGTAAGTAAATCTTTGGTCCCAGCTGTTATATTACTCGCTATATCTAATACCTTTAAACGAGCAATTCTTGTATATTTCCAAGATTCAGAATATGAATGAATCTCGGAAACGGCTCAAACGATTTTCATGAAATTTAGTATGCAGGTGGTTTCGGGGGTGATAAATCGATTTAGCTAGGATTCATTTTTAGGAAATGTCGTTTTATCCGTAATTTCAGGCGATTATTTTTTCCTTATTATGTCGGTAAGATCGAAAAATACTATTCATATTTCACCAGTAATTCGTATTTAAATATAATTTCCAAAAAACACGATTTACCAAAAAAAAAAACGTAGCAAAGCTCGGTCATCCAGGTACTATACCAGAAACAAGACATAACTCCTACTAGACTAATATAGGTAGTCTTATCCAGTGGCGTGCTTGAAGCCAGGGTAGGCATTAGCTTGTCAGAAAGCCTATTTACTGACTGTTATAATGAAATGAGCATATACGTATTTCCATTTGGGTAAGCAGTGCTTTTCTGCCTCTATGAACTGCACGCCACTGGTCTTATCCCTAAAATGTATGTGGACGGATGTTTGTTACTCAAGCCAAAAAGTCAGACCGTCGCGTCGCGTCCTAGTGAGACGTCGATTGATAGTTTCCGAAGATGACTCATATTTTATCAGACTTATGAAAAGAATACGTGGAATCGACTTGGTCCCATCTGCCCCGCTGGCTCTGCCCCGCTAGCGGGGCAGTTGGGAAAAAATGTGCCATCGGCCCCGCTAACCTCGGCGACGTCGCTTAACGGGGCAGATGCAACTTTTTCACACAGATCAAGTGTCATTTGCCCCGCTACGCTTCCGTAAGAAACTTACGAAAAACTAATTTTTGTTTTTTTGACCTATAAATGAAAAAGTTTGAATATTATAATCAGCTTTCACTTTTTGAACAAAAATAATATTAAGAAAAAGAGTTTGGCAAAATATCAACACTATAAAACATTATAAAATAATTTCCTAAACAGTTACATTAATTAGTCATTTTCGATCACAGGTTAAAAAACACAGTCAAAAATCAACATTACAAAACAAGAACATTATAAAGTATAATTACTTACTACTATTTATTATATTCTTCAGATGTTATAATTTGCAAACAATGAAGGGGTCATCCATAAAGTACGTCACGCTAATTTCGTAATTTTTTGACCCCCCCTCCCTAGTGTGACGTCGCATTTCTTGCAATTTTACATCTAGAAATTATAAAATTAAAACAGCACTTCCGAAATTAGTTTTATTCCATTTTAATTATTTTTTAATATAGTGAAATCAAAATTCAAATCAAACATTTGAAAAAATTAACAAAACTTGGAAATATTTTTAAATATTTCAAATTTGGCATTGTAACACTTAGATGTACATAAGGTTTTGAAATGTGACCTCACGAAACTTAGGACTTGACGTGACTTTGTCACACTTCGTGACCCCACCACCCCACCCCCCACCCCCTTAACTTCTTAAATTACAGATGTATTTTATAGATTAATATTTATATTGACTATAATATGTATAATTGTATATAGTTTTTAATAAGAAACTAGAGTAACTAATTCGCGTCGAAAGAAGCTGCTCACGTAATAATTATAATCGAAGTTCACTTTGTAGGTACTCGTTTTTGTTGCCAAATAAATAAATAAATAAATAACCTGTGATGTAAAGACTAATTAATGTAGCTGTTTAGGAAATTATTTTATAATATTTTATAGTGTTGATTTTTTGCCAAACTCTTTTTCTTAATATGATTTTTGTTCAAGAAATGAAAGCTAATTATGATATTCAAACTTTTTCATTTATAGGTAAACTAGCTCATGCCCGCGACTTCGTCTGCATGGATCGAGGTATTTTGTTCCCGCGAGAACTCCTTAATTTTTCGGGATAAAAAGTAGCCTATGTGCTATTCCACACTATAATCTATATCTGTGCCAAATTTCATGTAGATCCGTTCAGCCGTCTGGCGTGATTGAGTAACAAACATCCATCCATCCATCCATACATCCATCCATCCAAACTTTCGCATACATTTATAATATTAGTATAGGAAAACAAAAATTAGTTTTTTCGTAAGTTTCTTACGGAAGCGTAGCGGGGCAAATGACACTTGATCTGTGTGAAAAAGTTGCATCTGCCCCGTTAAGCGACGACGCCGAGGCTAGCGGGGCCGATGGCACTTTTTTTCCCAACTGCCCCGCTAGCGGGGCAGAGCCAGCGGGGTAGATGGGACCAAGTCGTGGAATTCGCCAAATTCGATACAATATAATATTAAGCATGCAACCTAGTTATCTATAAATAATTAGTTCATCATAGATCATATTATTAAATGTACCGTCTACTGTATCCTTGTATAGTTTTATTTAGATATTTTTACTTTCAAAGTTTCAACAGCAAATATTGTAAGTGCAGGTTTTTTAAACCAATAAACTGTAGAATCTTAGAATAAGAAGAAACGGATTCTTAAATCTCGGAATAATCCTAGGACGACTAAAAATAATAAAAATGCCTCATTGTTTCTAAACTAGTTCGTAATAATTTTATATTAAAAAAATCTATAGATCATTAGGTAAAAGCACACGCATTCTGTTACATGCGATTTCGATTTTATTAAACTTAGGTTGGCTACATATTGAACGCTTTGTTATCTTTTTTACTCGAATATTACCGGGTTTTGGTTAAATTATGTTCTTAACTAATTTTGTTAATAAAAAATGTATATAAAACAAAACATTAAGAAATGGAAGGAATAAAAGAACAACAACAACTTACTTCTCCAAAGCCACCTCGGCCAATGATTCGATGTACACTAAAATCATTCATCGTCAATTGTATATTGAGTTCTAAGTTCTTCCATTGGCAAAATCTC
Source organism: Erebia aethiops (assembly GCA_923060345.2). NCBI lineage: Eukaryota > Metazoa > Arthropoda > Insecta > Lepidoptera > Nymphalidae > Erebia > Erebia aethiops. Next base: position 6,721,351 of record OV281083.1, on the reverse strand, counting down.
GTGTACTTATCGCTGAAAACAAAGAAATATTTAGGAAATGTTCAAGTACTATCACGAGACAACGATACAAAAGCCGTTGGGCCGCAAGTGACGCTAGTACACGCATTTTCCAATACTGAAAAAGTGAAACAGCGTGACGTCATGGATGATCGTAGTCAGTGGCGGCCTTACGGGGTGGCAAGCAAGGCAGCCGCCCGGGGCCTCGCTCTTGCAGGGGCCTCGCGCCCCCGGGCTATAGCCCAAGTAGAAAAAATCATTAATTATTAATGTGATTTGTTTCTTTTTAATAATGTTTCGCACTCATTTATCCTCTGACAAAACGTCAGAAACCTTTTTAATGCGAGTTTTACTCTGAATAGGAAATGTGTTTTTGTATACATTAGCAACTAATTTTTGATGTAAGGTCCTACTTATTTACTATCTATCTACTTACTACCTACATAAGATGTAAAATCTTTATCGCTAAACCTTTCCTGTGTTAGTTTATCATCAACTAGATTATGCCCGCGACTTCGTCCGCGTGGATGAAGATTTTGTTTCCCGCGGGAACTCTTTAATTTTCCGGGATAAAAAGTAGCCTATGTGTTCCCCGGGATACAATCTACCTCTGTACCAAATATCATCAAAATCGGTTAAGCAGATGCCGTGCGGCCGTGAAAGCGTAGCAGACAGACATACATATTTTCGCATTTATAATATTTGTTTGGATTATTAATAATATGCCGTATTTGGGCTACTTAACTTTTGTTAATTTCCTACATTAAAACTTAAAATTTATTTTTAACTATGTATTGTATTTCTCGGCAAGCATCACGAATAAAATTACTTTCAATTCACATAAATTCCACAGAGCATTAAAGCCTCACAAATATCTACCGCCCAGAGCCTCGTAATGGCTAAGGTCGCCCCTGAATTCGTAGTATCGAAGAAATGCTCATGTGACTTCACGCAGCGAGGCCTTCACTGACATGACCAGCACGCAAGCATTTCTACGGCACTCCTGATGCTGCTGACGCCGCTTACATTAACATGCATAACAGTAGCAAGACAGACTATCAGACAATGCGGAGACTTAACTTGTGCATCTAGAAAATTGATATTTTGCGTTAAAGCTAAGGAGCGGCCTTAAAGAGTATGAGAAATTACATTGGAATCTTTATTAACTCACATCCACGTGCAGCAAGTCTGGTAAATCAGTTAAGTCAGTATAAATTTGCGCCCCCTGCATCCGTGTGCGACCTCATTTAAGTAATTTTTTAAGGGAAGTGTAATCGTAGCGCGCTCCATACAAACGGGATTCTTATCTAAATATATAAAATGAAAAGGTGACTAGCCTCAACGCACAGCTCAAACCATCTGGACGGATCGGGCTGAAATTTGGCATACAGATAGCTTTTATAGCAATCAAACATAACAATTATGCTAACACGTCTAAACGAGCTATTTGAGTTTGCGGCTTACCAGATTTCCGTAAAAATAACATTCAATTTCAAATTCACAGGGTCAAAGGATATTTAATAGGAACAATAATTTATAATCATTGATAGATATTCGTTTCTAGAGCGTTTCTATGGTACGATTGTTTTTCATTGAGTTTGATTGGTTTATTCGTTATTTTGTTTGTATGGGTCGTGCTCGGGAGAGGGAGATGAATTCCGCTTAAACACATCCAGGTTTTAGTGCTCTTACCTTTCTAAGAAATTTTTAAACGGCTCTCCCCTTAAATGTTGGAATATTTCTTCTATGTACGGCTAGAACACAAACTTCAGTTGAGTAACTTACGCGTTAAAGACAATAGTATGCGAGAATACCAAAGTGTGGTTTTACCTCAAAAAGATTCGGTGGTACTTCGTGTTTCATTAAATATTTCTGTACATGCGCTACACATTCTTTTGAATAGTCCTGAAACAAAACATACGATTAAATGATTTATAAAATGTTTTTATTTATAAATTTATCTGCAAATGAATTATTGCAAACTCCACCATTTCGGAAAACCTAGTTTTTACAACTTACTCATATTTGATCGGAATGAGATTGTTTCATTCTTATTGAGTAAATACAAAGTCAATTCAACGGAAATGACAATCTCCTTGAGAGTTTTGCAATTGACTGCAAACTCGTCTTAACATAAAGAGATGAAATCTTGGAAATAAAATATCAAGAATATTGACTTGTTTTTCTTTTCCGTAGTAATTATTGAGAGGGAAAGCGCACTCCAATGAATCCCTCTCAGTAATCCAATAAGGATCAGTAGGTAGTAGACCAATGTCTTCTAAGTACCTACCTACTGAAATTTGTGTGCAACCAAATTAACACAATGAACTTAGTATATCTGTACAGCGTTAAGTAGTACACTAAAGATGATAATTTTCAATTTTCTCACCCCCCGCGAATGTCACCCGAGATAAGTAAACGGCGAGCGCTTGGAAAAAGGAAACAATTCCCATCGCATTGAAAAAGTCGCTTGAAATCTTCAATTTACTGACTAAAGAGGTCCTTAACTTTCAAAGAGATCTCTCTTGCATTGAAATCAGCTATCGGAGCTTCGGTTAGTATATTTTTAGTACATTATGACGACAGTTTGACATTAAGTATTTTGTAAAACACTTTTGTATAATAATGGTTCACAATCGTTCCATTTATCTCAAAACTTTTATGTACCTATGTCTCGCGTTATCCAAAATATAGGTACATATAATGGCTCAACCTGTTTAGAGCATTATTTTGGAAACGTAACATCGAAAGGCCGAAACGCATAACGCTTTATTAAAATTGTTTGCTACCCTTCCCCGCGTCCTATATACTTTATTAGACTTTTGGTCAATAACATTTTTGCAAAGTCACTGCATATAACATTTAACTGAATAAAGAAATAGACAAGCATTTTCTCTGAATATAAAACAAATGTTACCTGCGTCTATTTCTGCGCTAAGTTACAGATGAATAGTTACTTATAAGTGCGGGTTTTAATACGATTCACTTTAATTTAGATAACTTCTAGCTTTCTCTTCTTCTTTCTTATAACATGAGAAAAGTTATCAGATTGTACATGTATTGTGTCAAATCGCTATGACACAGATGCCACATTAGTACCTACCTGTACCTACCTACATTGCACCTACCTATAGTGCGAGCTCGGTGCGGGTCGCTTCGCTAGTAAAGTCATAGACCATAAAAAGATTTTCTTCTGAAAAGGCTGTCTTAACCTTTAATTTGATTCATCAACAAAATTCCTGGAATCTGGTAATAAAATACCGTGATAAATACCAAATTTATTAGACTCGTATTAAGTAAGGTTCAGTCGTTATAGCGATTGAAGGCTTGCGAAGTGTCACACGGCTGGCGCGGTGCCAACATCGTCATTACACACTTGCACAGCTCTTTACGCAAACAGACTGTAGCCGAGCTAATGTCAATTTGAGATTCTCGAACATGCTTCTTTACTTATTATTCTGAAGACCTCCCTGGCGCAAAAGTGTCCTCTATGCAGTCCTTCATAAGGTATAAGTAGTAAGTAGGAGCTTTCTCAGCTGGTTCAATAATATCTAAATTCTAAATTGGTTTAGGTATGTGTGCGGACTCTGGTGGGAAGCTTCAGCTGTGGCTGGTTGCCACTACCTAGCGGCAAGCAATTTAATGTTCTGGTCCAATACCGCGTAGGAACTAATTAAATGTCTTCAGGTTTGCTTTATCCTTTGAGGTATTAGTTGGTATACATAATAATTCAATGGCTTTATCCCAGTTCCATATCAAGTTACGTCAATTACCATGTTATTGTGACTAACAGGTTATGTTGCACTTACATACTTAATCTCTGTTTTAAATCGTATTGATAAAGTCTATAATATATATAGTGTTTAATATAACTAATCCTGAGCATCTATTTCTTTTGTATATAATCTATGTTTTCATAATCGAATTGATAAAGCACTGTATGGTCCTGAGCATCTACAAGGGATTAGGGAGTAAAAAGTGAGCAAAGCTGTTGTAAAGCTTTGCTTTCCATCCATGTTTTATAAAGTTGAAGGGCGGGCGGTGCATATTGCATTATGTAACCCTTTGGGTACGGAACCCTTAAAATTAACCCTTTAAACCCTTTACGCTAAGTAGAACCCTTTAAAGTATGCATTATAAAGCGATTTTGCTTAGATTTAAACTTGTACTTTCATATTTGAGAACTTAGTTCATACAAAATTTGCGCAAGTTCGTGAGAGCGAAAATGAGTCATTCGAGTCAAAGAACTCTATCCCCCAGTACCTGTTAGTTAATTGCGGTCAACTAAGCATTTTGAGCAAACATATTACATAACCTAAAATACATTATTTTAACACATAGCTCGTACCTATAGATAGACTAAGTAATTTAACCTAATAAAGTTTAACTGATCTTCATAGAGAGTATTAAGTTATCATAACAATACTCACATGTGAATGTGCTAATAATTCCTTCATTATAAAATTGTCATAAATATCCCTTGCGATTCTCCGCCTCTCTTCGATACATTCTTGTTTTTCATATAATTTAATCTGTGGAAATATATTTGTGTTAGGTATGGCTGGCATATTTTAAAATGCAAACATTCATGTATGGGACTTGATATAGGTAGCAGGCGACTAGGCATTCGAGGCGCGCACCTTCGAAGCATATACATTCATTATATTATACATATGCTGCTTGGTCTTATAATATTACTAGCAACCAACCGCGGCTTCTTATCCGTCCAAATTTTCTTTAAAATCTAAATTATTGTAAAGTGAGCAACTGTACACAATTTCAGCTTTCTAGGTCTAAGTCCTTCTGCGAAACCGTTATGGGTAAGAAGGAGGCTGCTGAGCGGATTCGCGAGCGAAATGATTCCGCTCGGAGAAGAGGCCAACGAGATCCATCCATTCATCCGTCCGTTCATTAGTCCCAGACGAAGGGACTCTAGGATCATGACAGATCTGGAGTGGGGCTCCAGTCGCACACTATACCATCTTTAGAGCAAGTCAGCCGTTTGTTGTAGCACAAGCAGCTGTGCTTAAAGGCAAAGCACGTGAAGTGACCGCAAAGGATCGCGTTCTTAGGGACGAGCCCAAGTGGCGTAGCGGAGCGGATATTATTGGCGCGTAGGATGGCCATCGAGGGGTTTTAGTGAGTAAAAATCTCACATAACCTGGCTTTCACCCCAAGAAGCCAGGTATCTTATGAAGATTTCCCCCTCGTGAAAAAAAAAGGTATGGGTTGAGCATTGATTAGTAAGTCAGTGAGTGAGAGTGAGTCACAGCTTTTCTTCTCATTCAAGGAGAACCATCTGCCCCAACTTCACACTCCGAGACGCGCTACCAAGGCGCACGCCATAACCGCTTACTATATAAAATCCCAAACTATCGTTACCTCTTCATAAAATTTTAAGTGTGGCACTGGCTCTTCTGACGTTTGTTCGCAGAATTCCTTAAATAATAAATAACCTGAAACAAAATAAACATTTTAATACGAATATCAAAAGAACAGTGTAAATAGCCTAATAGTTTAACAAACAATTAATAATGGTTTTATTCGTCGATTCGGCGCTTTTTTTGCACTGAAGTCGCAAAAGTGAGTCGCGTGTTCCCGCTCAAGAAATTTTTTGAAACTTCGAGGCCAATATGTAGTAGGGATGTACACGTACATAGTAGAGTACATACTTAACGAATTAGGAAATATCAATGATCTTTTATATATAAACTGGAAGGAAATATACATAAAAATCGTGTATTTGTTGTAAATATTCAACTAGCATCGTTCTTATATTAAACCACTTAAGCATATTCAGGAGTTTTCGATGTTCAGCATTTGATCTGACAAAGGTACTTTAAAAAAGCTGCCAACTCGCGACTACCTACCGCTACAGAATATAACATATTTTACTGAGTTATAGCAAAATGCGATTTCAAAACTGTACTGTTCGTTTTCGATCGTGGATCGTGGATTTTTTCGATAACAAATAATAATCAGATAATGTGGCCAATTCCTACGATTTGTAAACTTACTTTCTTCAAAATGTAATTACTGAAACCTTCAGAGATCCAGTAGCTAAACACAGAATTGTACGATTCTAGTTAGCCGCTGGTTCAAATAAAAATCTGTTTAACAAAATCTCTAAGCTTAAGTGCTGCCCCTTTCCGCAGGCAGGTTCTGAGGTTCTGAGACATACCAGTAACAATAGAGCTATGATGGTGTAAAACAGAATTGGCCTCAAAAGCTGTTATCATCCGTAGTTTTCAAGGAATTATTTTTTTCTTCAAAACCCATACTAAGTAATATAATATTATAAATGCGAAAGTGTGTCTGTCTGTCTGCTACGCTTTCACGGCCCATCTGCTCAAGCGATTTTGATGAAATTTGGTACAGGGGTAAATTGTACCCCGAGGAAAGACTTTGGCTTCTTTTTGTTTCTTTTTGTCCCCTAAAATTAAGTTCCCGCGAGAACCAAAAAACCTCAATCCGCGCGTACGAAGTCGCGGGCATCAGCTAGTATTAATTAACTAAGTACATTTATATTGAGATCGTTACTTAATATGTATTAACTTAAGTTATAAATATCATTATGACAAGATTCCCAAAGCACCTGTAATACTGTGTACTGATACCTTACTGACCTTTGTGACTCACTTAAGAGTTTCCAACTGAGTTTGCCATTTACTTAGCATGCAACAGTTTTCCTTAAATAACCGACCGAGACACTTTCATGATGAAATTTAATATGTATTGAAAGTATTAAACAATAAATACTTAAATCAATAATAAAATAGTTAACTACGGTAGAAGAAAAAACGGAATCTCTTTTAAAATAAGTTAGTATGTATAAATGCAAGGCAGGAATGAGGTGTTTTTATTAGGCTTAGGCTAAATCATTAGGAGGTTAGACTTATTTTTAACCGACTTCCAAAAAAGGAGGAGGTTCTCAATTCGGCGAGTATTTTTTTTTCATGTATGTCCTAATTTTTTTTCTATCAATCTTTAGAGAAAGCTCTCGAGGTGGTCCCATAAAAAATTCTGTCTCCAAATCCTCAACCCTGACACTAAAAAGTTAAAAATAAAAATTTTATTTCTACCCACTGTGTTGAAGTCGGGCGGGTAGAACAAGGATAAGCAAAGTTGACGCATCAGGCTCGCCCGACTTCAACATAGTGGGTAGAAATAAAAATTATTTATTACTTAACAGTGGCGTTGGAAGTCAGTTTTTTTGGAAAGAATTTTTTAAAATTTAAATCTCTACACTTATCCCTAACCTATATATCTTTTATCGTGCATAAGAAGTATAAGAACTACAGTGACTAAGTTGTAAGTACTCTTGGGCTGAATATTTCTATTAACTATGACTTGCTTATTAAATATTTATTTTCTAGTCATAGTTACAATTTAATAAAACTTCCAACTCATTTCAATATTTTACTAAATAAGGATGAGTAAACAATCGTCACACATTCCACGTTCTTGACGTCAACTCGCATTCGTAATTATCATTAAGTATAAATTATACGAGAGAATTACGTAAAATCTTATATTATTAAAGAAAATAATTATTAATGATTAGTGTTATCGTTTGATGTCCCAATAATGCAGAACCGTTTGGAAGCTAGCTCGTACTATCTAATATGGGAAATTATCTTTACAACGTTCTCAATTCTCATTAATTATGCGTAGTAGTAGATATCGTTGTGTGTAAAAGGAAGGCCAATTATAATTTCCAATTATCGACAAAGTGAGTAAATATAAAACATTACCTTTTTTTTTATTCCACTACAAGTTAGCCCTTGACTGCGATCTCACCTGATGGTAAGTGATGACGCAGTCTAAGATGTTAGCGGGCTAACCTGTTAAGGGCATGGCAGTTATATTAAACCCATATCCCTATTCGGTTTCTACACGGCATCGTACCGGAACGCTAAATCGCTTGGCGGCACGTCTTTTGCCGGTAGGGTGTTAACCAGCCACGGCCAGGGAAAATTCAGAAATTATAAATTCCCAAATTGACTCTGCCGGGGATCGAACCCGGGACCTCGGGACTGGACGTTATTGACGATATAGCTATACTGCAAACCGACATTAACTAATTGCAAAACTCTCTTGTAATGCTGACAATTGACATACTGGAGTATTCTGATGTTGTTTCATGTCTTTTCTGGAATTTGAGATGAATGACCTAGTAGGTCTAGCTTCTTTCATCCTAGCTCTTTCATTCCTGTCTGGCCTTTAAATTATCACACTCAATGCTCTATACTTGACCCTAACATTAATCTTGCTTGCTAATATAATGACATTATCGTGTCCTTTTTAGATGATGATGATCCATAAATAGACCGCTTATATTTTCTAATAACTTTTGCATACCTATTCTCAATAATGAAGTATTTGCATATTCGTTATCTTCATTACGCTGGTGCTAATGTAATTAAGTAGAGGAATGCAATGCATCTATCAAGGAATAATGTGTATAAAATCTGAGAAATAGATTTTCTTGTCAATCTTCAAATTCCATCTGCTAACCACCGAATGCAATATCGAGCTATGTATATGTCACCGTAAGATTGTAAAATCCGTTAGATTATAATCTAATGGTTTCTATCCCGCTAGATTATAAACTGTCGAAAGATTGTGAACCGTTCAATGTTCTGAGTATTAATTTATGAAATATTTATTGTTTTTACGTTTTCTTGTCTCTTTCTTGTACAGTTCGCGCGCGAGTTGAATGCAGAGTAAATGTAAGTGTCACCATACATTTACTCTGCATTCAACTCGCGCGCGAACTATAGGTTAGGTTAGGGTTTGACATGAATATTCAGGTAGTGCCCGGCCTGTGGCCGGGCACTTAGGTTCTATCGGGTTAATATACCTAATATATTACAATTTACCGAAAAATAACGCGTTAAATTGTGAGCAGTATGTAACGGTTCACAATCTGTCGAAAGTTTATAATCTATCGAGATAAAAAACGTTATATTATAATCTAACGGTTTTTACAATCTTACGGTGACATAATATATGTCACCGTAAAATTGTAAAAACCGTCTCTATCTCCGGTATCTATCTCGCGAGATTATAAACTGTCGACAGATTGTGAACCGCAACATACTGCTTACAACTTAAGGCGCTGTCAGCTCTTAAAATCAAAACACAAATCGAGAGGTTGGCTCTCCTCAGTCCTCACCCTTCACGCCAGTTATGCCCACTTCGGCCGGGTGGCGCTCCCGTCGCGGTTTTCTTTATTTTCGCGCGCTTGTCATAGCATGTCTCGGATGCCCTCGGATGACAAAACACGGTAACTCAAAATTTGTGAAATTGATAGAATAACGTAAGTGAGTAAATCACGTACCAAAGTCTCTTACATGAGTAGGTAATTGACAAAATACCTATTGTAAATCGCATATCGTGTGCAAATCCATTTTAATACTTAATATTATAAATGCGAAAGTGTGATTGTTAATTGAATTGCCCGTCAATCACGCCGCAACGGAGCAATGGTTCGACGTTATTTTTGGCGTGGGTATAGTTGAGGGAGAGTGACTTTTTATCCCGAAAAATTAAGGAGTTCCCGCGGGAATAAAAAAAACTTCAACCACGCGGACGAAGTCGCGGGCATTAGTTAGCCCAGCATACTAATATCCATACAAAATATAATAAATGCGAAAGTGTGTTTGTCTGTCTGCTACGCTTGCACGGCCCAACTACTCAAACGATTTTGATGAAATTTGGTACAAAGATAGATTACATCCCGGAGAAGGACATAGGCTACCCGGAACCATTATCCTGGAAAATTAAACAGTTACCGCGGGAGTCAAAAAATCTTAATCCATGTGGACGAAGGCGAGGGCATCATCTAGAGTTACATAAGTATCTTATTTACATAAACTACTTACGTGAGTTAATTACAAGTATAATTGTGGCATAAATCAATATCATACGTATATACAATGTACTTACCGACTAAGAGTCTGATATTCATTTTTTGTCAGAAACAAGAAATACAGATGTTATTTCAAAAATTTAAATAGCAAAAAGATGTTGGAAATTGATCATTGAAATCAATTTCTAGTCTTTTGCAGACATATAGTATTATTTACAGTGTTTGAAAAATACTCAAAAATAAAAAACGAAGAAAATCATACAATTTTGGTGTCATGATTTTTTATCTTTACATACAGAATTATCTATATGGTAGAACTTCGTAAGAGCCAAAACCGTAAATTAGCCAATTTATGTAAAATTTCAAATTTGTACGTTGTTTCCGTACTCTAAAATTATAAGTTTGATTGACAATATTATGTCCGAAGCAAAACCTATTATATTAATTAACTGGACTTAGGTTGGGTGAAACTAAACAAATTAACTTTTTAAAAATCCCACTCAATCAAAATTAAAAATAAATCTCGGGAACGGCAAATTTTCAACTCAAGGAAACGGGAATAAAATTGGCCGATTCCCGGGAATTCCCGAGAATCGGGATTTTTAAAAAAATAGTTATTGCTACTTTTATGTACCTTATATCCAGTTTTTTTTAATTAAATACAAGTTAGCCCTTGACTGCGATCTCACCTGATGGTAAGTGATGATGCAGTCTAAGATGGTAGCGGGCTAACCTGTTTGGGGTATGGCAGTTATATTAAACCCTAGTCCATATCCCTAATCGGTTTCTACACGACATCCTACCGGAACGCTAAATAGCTTGGCTTGTCTTTGGCGGTAGGGTGGTAATTGGTAACTAGCCACGGCTGAAGCCTCCTACCAGGCCAGACCAGAGAAAATTCAGAATATTTAAATTCTTGAAATACAATGCAAGAAAATATTGTAGCCGTGAATTCACTACGGTCCTTTAAGTAACTCTTTCGAAATTGTCAGTCAATTGAACAAATTGGTACTCAATGGATTTCTAAAGGTTTGTACACGGTTAAGCTTTTACGGCCCCGAGTTTTGCATTGGAAACGAGTATTGTATATATTAAATTATTCAGGTGTAACAATGGCGCTGACATCTGGTGAAATAACAAGGCGGCATATAGAGAAATTAAAGAGGGACTCTTAAAAGTTCAAACAATAATATAATATAAGAAAATAACACTTGGAGCTCGTAAAATCTAGAACAAGAAAAATATCCGAGGTGAGATAAAATATCAGAAAGGGAGAATCGAAGAAGACAAAACGCAAAAAAAATTGTTACTTATAATCATTCTTACAATGTGATTTAACATACTATACATTGGTTGGAAGTTCTACTTATATTTTATAGACGACATTTTACATAATTTAAGTACAAAATAAAGAATAAAGAGTTTAAAATACTCAAAAGTACCTACTACGACTATTATAGTTTTATGGTAAGAAAGTACAATAATTCTTAACATTGTGATCAGTGCCCTTACTTTTCCTTTGAGTAATTGTCAAGGTTCCACTGACAAATTGTCCTCTCAAAAAATCCTCCAAAAAGTTTGGACAGATGGATGTATGGATGTATGAATGGATGTATGGATGTTTGTTACTCAATCACGCCCCAACGGCTGAACGGATCTGGCCGAAATTTGGCACAGATATAGATTGTAGTCTGGAATAGCACATAGGCTACTTTTTATCCCGAAAAATTAAAGAGTTCTCGCGGGAACCACAAAACTTCGATCCACGCGTACGAAGTCGCGGGCATCGGCTAGTATTGCATAAATACTTATAATATTGACAATTTATCATTAATATAAGTTATTGTTATGTTATATTTAAATGTATATTTTTTATCGTAAACTAACTTACTTGCAAAAACAAAAATAAAAAGCATTGTCTATTTCAGAAGTTATATAATAAATTATGACATAAATTTGCCTGCTGCCTGCTTGTCAAAAGAACTAAAATTATCAAATTTTGATAGTGTTTCTGTTATTTTATGTTTGCTGTCCTATTTTTGTGATTGGCATGATTGGTAAGACTAGTAAAACACTTCTGTGAATCTTATCTAAAGTTGTTTTTTTAAGTGCCTTTTGTGAGATAAAGTTTAGTTACTCAATGGAATAATTCTCCGTCACTTAATTTTAAAATGATTGTTTTTGTTACTATAATTTAACATAATATTTGTAAACAGTGCTACTGCTCATAAAGATAAATAACTAAGAAACACAAATTTATCAATAAAATAACAAAACATGATGAAAAATAAACATCGATTTTATTTCATGTACAATTTTACAAAAATACGCCCAATTCCCAAATTCACTCTGCTGGGGATTAAACCCGGTACATCCCACGTTAAGACAATAGTGCTCAGCACTGCGCGAGTGAGGTACCTAGTCAATAGGGCATGCTCCCGATAATTCCTGGTACCAAAAATTCCCGGTACTTCTGAATAATTTTCAGTCCCGGTTCTCCACACCATAAAACCGGTACTTTTGATACTTTTGAGACTCGAAGTACATACATTCTGTCGATTCTTCTCTAATTAAGTGTGGATATTTCTGCATGTAACAATAATTTAATTCACTATACTGTATTTTATGCTCACAAATTCGAGGTATTAGTTTAAAAACCCCTATTTTTACTTTGGCTATAACGATTATTTTACTGCCACTTCGTACAGTTTCGTATGTTAGTCTTTCTGGTAAGTATTATTTACCAGCAGAGAAGAGCTTTTTTGAAGATCAATGAATTGATGGATCTGTCACTGGAATAAAATTTGTTCAGCCATAATAAATTACAGTAGATTATGCTATATTCTGTTAATTGTATCGTTACTTTCATAAATTTCACATGAAGATTGACAGGAAAATATTGATAGACTGTAATATAAAATATACCTCATAAGCCCGAGGCTACTAAATTTTGATTTTTGACTCCACTGTCAATTATACCAATAGCAGAGGGAAAAAAAATATGGATATCCGTATCCATAATTCCCTAAGATGCTCAGGAGTTCTCCATACAATGTTATGTAAAAACCAAGACTGTGAACAGTCCAATCTTTATGTATGGATGTGAATCCTGGACAGTAACGCAGCAGTAACGAGGCTCTTTATGGCTGATAGGAAACGTCTTTAGAAAATCCTAGGGTCCTCGATCCTAGGATCCTCTATACGTACGGGGAGGACGGTGAATGGATACCAAAAATACTAAGAGGTACCATATCCAATATAATTGTAGAGACCAAATCAGCGTGCGGCAAAACCAAAAAACGGCACAGAATAGGAGAGAGTAACATCTTCACGAGATTCTCTTGGGAATACTGAGTATGGGTTGGAAAATATTGTTGATTTAGATTAACATTTGTAATTCTTTGAGGTGAGGTTACTACGTACGCCTGTCTATAAAAAAAGACCCGTAAATTATCACTTTGTTGTCCGTGTATCCAAGCCTCAAGGCTTGTTTCTCATAAACTGCTTGATGTAGTAAATTTATATTTGCACTGGCTTCTAATTGCTATAAAAGTAGTTACATATGAGCGTATCACGATAAAAAAAATTTCAACTTTTCAAAGTGTATTTTCATACAAGACGCAATCTCTGTAAAACCTATGAACTACAATAAAACTTTGAAATTTGTAACGAAGCGAGTTATGGTACAAGTACATGAAAAAATCATGAATTTACAGTCCTGTGTGAAATATTATGCGATAAATTTTTGTATAATGCCTAATGAATAGTAATATTCAGTATATTCCTGTGTGAAATATTATGCGATAAATTTTTGTATAACGCCTAATGAACAGTAATATTTGGTCTATTTCATACTTTCTGTAATGTCTTAGCCGTGTTTTTGTGATAATTTAAGGTAGTATCGAAAGTATCGAAAGTCCCGGGAATTCCCGGTTCCGTGCCAATATCGGTCCAAAATTTCCCGGTACTCAAACACAGCACCGAATGCATGCCCTAGTAGTCAGGGAGAATTATAATAAACAAGTTAAGAGATCAACTTGTTCTCAAATATTTCTCAAGAGATAAGTTAAAAAAATACTCTGTACACAAAAACGGGAAATCACAAAAAAAACCAACGACGTATTTCCCGGAAATTTCTAACTCCCGGGTCCCAGAAACGAAACCCTAAGGGTATCTAATATCCAATCAATTAGTAATAAAACTTGCAATAGGCACTTATTTGAAGTATTTGAGACACTACTAGGTCCTTACTCAGCAAGCTTTCGATATAATAATATTATCTGGTCGGTCTGGTCCAATGAGAGCGGACGAGTAGGCAGTAGCAAGCTGAAGTGGCAATGCTTGATTTTCAGTTTTCCTTTCTGTCTTACCACTGTTTTGTTATTTTCCATTCATATCAAAAATTGCACTGGAGGCATACTACTATCGCTTAAATCCGTATTGTTTTAATATTGTTGACGTTCGTGTTTTTAGAATTATAATCCTTATTTTAGGACCTTCAAGGTACCTGACATAAAACTGACATTTTTAAGTAATACTGCTTTAAGCGATGGCAGTGAACCCTCTGACAGTAATTGGATGTTTGACAACTTACCTACTTCTTGGAAATATTAAAAGACGTCATTGTTACAACCAGCAGGAGTTTTTTTTTTAAATAGTGAAGCGACGTGCCTTTTTATGCGATATTTCGCAACTCGTATGTCAATCTAGTAATTACTAGTACGATTTTAATTTTGAAAATAGTTTTCAAAATAATTACGAAGCTGCAACACAAGCTCACTTGATTGTCATTTAAGTAGCGTCATCTTTGGCGTTGGATGGTTTCTATGACCTGCCTTATTGATATTGCCAAATAATAAAATATACATTTACAGCATTGCTTCACCAAAAATATTTATTTTAATACATAAAAAAGACATTTAGACGCCTGGGTATGTTTATAAAACAATACAAAAAGTTGTAATATCAATGTGTCAAATCGATTAAAACTTCTTCGTAAATGAAGTCGATTGTTGTCAAAAATCGAATGGATAGCGCATTACGGCATCATTATTTCGAGCTGTCAAAAGTTTGGTCAGAGAACACATATTCATACTTTATTTGATTATGTATTTTTAGTTATATAAAAGAAGATAGCTCACGAAAGTTGTAATATCCACGTCTTCTGTCAATTCATGTTGAATAAACATTAGTCTTATTCATGTTATGTTTGAAAACCATTTTATAATATCGATTTAAACGCTGGAGCAAAGGAGCACAGATCCATCGTCTGTGAAGTTCTTTCGAACACTGGCGGAGGTGAAAATGAGCTAGCGCTTCTCGAAAAACCGGAATACAATGGAAAACAGAAAATATGTGTACATTTTAATAAATATTAATAAATCGATGGATGTCATTTAGAATTTGGAATTTAATGATATATTTTTCAAGTAAATTGAGGTTTTCAATTTGGAGATGTGTTGATTTGAAAACTGAAATAAGAGGTATGTTTGAATTTATTTTTTATGCAGCGAAGTTGTTTAAATCGTGTTTTGGGATAAAACAATATCTGAGTTAAGGTCTTGAAAACATCATATATTTTTTTCAATCTTCCATATGCCACCATTTAATGGATACACTGCTTTGGAGACCCCCCCCCTGACCACACACAGCGCCTTAACGCATTATTTTTCGGTAAATTGTAATCTATTAGGTTTATTACCCGAGGCCGCGGGCACTACCTGAATATTTTTGTCAAACCCTAACCTAACCCATAAGTCGCGCGCGAGTTGAATGCAGAGTAAATGTATGGTGACACATACATTTACTCTGCATTTAACTCGCGCGCGAACTGTACAAGAACGAGACAAGAAAACGTAATAAATATTTCAAAAATGAATACTCAGAACATTGAACGGTTCATAATCTTCCGACAGTTTACAATCTCGCGAGATAGAAACCGTTAGATTACAATCTAACGGTTTTTAAAATTTTACGGTGACATAATAGGCTAACTTATCTTTATTACTTATATATTTTTTTACGTTCAGCGTATTGCCTGTTTGAATTTTTGCATCTGAGCGATCAAAATTGCACTGTGTACCTACTTAATTATATTAACCACTAGCGAACCGCCCCGGCTTCACACGGGTTCGTAAGCTCTCTGATGAGACGATTTTTTCCGACTTAACTCATTATTGCAATTTTCGTAAGGATCTCTAATTTTTGAAAATATAATATAGCCGCTATTTACTCGCTGACAATGTAGCTTTCTATAGGTGAAAGAAATTAAAAAATCGGTTGAGTAGTTTTTGAGTTTATCCATTACAAGCAAACAATAAAATCCTCTTTATTATAATACTAGCAGATGCCCGCGACTTCGTCCGCGTGAAATAAGTTTTTTAAAATACCACGGGAACACCTTAATTTTTCGGGTTAATATATAGCCTATGACACTCACAAATAATGTAGCTTTCTATTGGTACCAGAATTTTCAAAATCGGTTCAGTAGATCCAGAAGTTACCCCCTACAACGTCACAAACTCACAAACTTTACCTCTTTATAATATTAGATAGATTAGTTTATATATAACTACGTGTTCTATTTGATGTTCTTGCTGCTCTAATTGCAACGTATTGTAAAGATGGTCTTGAGGTAGATTGTAATAGATTTGAGGATATTTAATATTAAGTATATAGTTCGTTTTAGTTACCGAAGAAAATTTTAATCGCCTGGATCGTTAAAAACCCATATATCAAGTATTCCACGTGACTCGACTCTTACCGAACATTTAGTTTTATTGGCAAAGCACTCAAGACACGACACGCGGTTGAAACGGGTTCGAGACCCGTGGCGTTGTGATTTTTGGAATATATTCCACACTACGGTTTAAAAATATGCCAGTTGCAGTAGATATAACTAACTAAACGATATAAAGTACAAGTATTATGTCTTATAATCATGCTACTAATATAATAAATGCAAAAGTGTGTTTGTTTGTTCCCCAATCACGCCGCAACAGAGCAACAACGGATCGCAGTGATTTTTGCATTGGTATAGTTGAGGGCCTGGAGAGTGACCAAGGGCTACTTTTTATGCCGGATAGTTCCCGCGGGAACCAAAAAACCTAAATCCACGCGGACCAAATCGCATGCATCAGATAGTATTATTAATTATTATACCTGTCCCTAGTTACAGTTACCTACTTAAATATTCATTTATTGTAACTGCATTATTATTATCGCTAAGCGAAATAAGTCCTGCTGTTCAATAAGTCTCTTGTAGGGACTTCCACACGCCGCGGTCGTATGCCTCCTGGATCCAGATATGCCTACATATAGGTCTACAATCGTTTTTTAATCAACTTCAACTACAAGTTGGCCCTTGACTGCGATCTCACCTGATGGTAAGTGATGATGCAATCTAAGATGGTAGCGGGCTGAACTGTTAGGGGTATGGCAGTTACAAGTAGTTTTAACAAAGATCTCTTCAAAACAATGATTTTAAAGACTGTAGTTACGCTTTTAATCTGCTTACAAAGCAATTTTCAACGTTCACTGGGGAACGGTAACTATTATAGAGTTCATCAATCGGATCCTTATAAGATTACCTCCTTAACAACATAATAGTTATAAATCCTTTTTTTCATGCACTCAAGCTAGGCTATTTATTATCATTGTTAAAAATTTGTAGCTATAGCTATTTTCATACCTTAACTATAGTTTGCCATAGTCAAACAATGATTTACAGAGTTCGACTATTTTCTTTTTTCCAGGCGGAACCAAATTACGGAAGCGATCTTCAACTTTTCGTCCAACATGGGGCCTCATCTTAATTCGTAAGACGAGATTGTTTCAACAATTATTAACCTACTAGATGATGCCAGTTGATGCCAGAGATGATGAGTTAGACTTCGGTTAATGCCAATTCAGGTGATTTCAAACAAGGGTGCAACTTCACCCTACGTCTTGTTTCACCCCTAAGCACACAATATACTATAGGTGAAATTACATCTTGAAACTTCAGTTTACTGCATAGTATATAATGTTAAGTTTATCGCTTTAAGTAATTACTTACTTATCTAAGTTAACTACATAATAATTAAAAAAAAAAATTTAGATGTATGGATTCTAGCTATTTCATTAACATAAAATAATACGTACCTAAGACTTGATTAAAAATTTTGTCAAAATTTACTTCATTCTTCTTCTCCATATACTTATGCATGACACTCCGTACACTGCAACAAACAAAATTACATCTAAATATTATATAAAATAAGTCCTGACTGACTGACTTATATATCAACGCACAAACTAAACCGCTGGTCATAGACATGAAATTTGGAAGGTGTGTTCTTTGTGAAGAGTAGGTAGTATCCACTAAAAAAGGGTTTTTTAAAATTCCACCCCCAATGGGGGAAAATAGGGGTTGAAAGTTTGTATAAAAGTCCGTTATTTTTCAAGTTATATCCATATTTGAACTTAGGTTTAAAAAGAATAAAAACGTGTTTCGCCCCTTTTGAAAACTCTACCACCAATGGGCTGAAATATGGGATGAAAGTTTGTATAAAAGTCCTTAAGGCGCTGTCAGCTCTTAAAATCAAAACACAAATCGAGAGGTTGGCTCTCCTCAGTCCTCACCCCTCACGCCAGTTATGCCCACTTCGGCCGGGTGGCACTCCCGTCGCGGTTTTCTTTATTTTCGCGCGCTTGTCATAGCATGTCACGGATGCCCTCGGATGACAAAACACGGTAACTCAAAATTTGTGAAATTGATAGAATAACGTAAGTGAGTAAATCACGTACCAAAGTCTCTTACATGAGTAGGTAATTGACAAAATACCTATTGTAAATCGCATATCGTGTGCAAATCCATTTTAATACTTAATATTATAAATGCGAAAGTGTGATTGTTAATTGAATTGCCCGTCAATCACGCCGCAACGGAGCAATGGTTCGACGTTATTTTTGGCGTGGGTATAGTTGAGGGAGAGTGACTTTTTATCCCGAAAAATTAAGGAGTTCCCGCGGGAATAAAAAAAACTTCAACCACGCGGACGAAGTCGCGGGCATTAGTTAGCCCAGCATACTAATATCCATACAAAATATAATAAATGCGAAAGTGTGTCTGTCTGTCTGCTACGCTTGCACGGCCCAACTACTCAAACGATTTTGATGAAATTTGTTACAAAGATAGATTACATCCCGGAGAAGGACATAGGCTACCCGGAACCATTATCCTGGAAAATTAAACAGTTACCGCGGGAGTCAAAAAATCTTAATCCATGTGGACGAAGTCGAGGGCATCATCTAGAGTTGCATAAGTATCATATTTACATAAACTACTTACGTGAGTTAATTACAAGTATAATTGTGGCATAAATCAATATCATACGTATATACAATGTACTTACCGACTAAGAGTCTGATATTCATTTTTTGTCAGAAACAAGAAATACAGATGTTATTTCAAAAATTTAAATAGCAAAAATATGTTGGAAATTGATCATTGAAATCAATTTCTAGTCTTTTGCAGACATATAGTATTATTTACAGTGTTTGAAAAATACTCAAAAATAAAAAACGAAGAAAATCATACAATTTTGGTGTCATGATTTTTTATCTTTACATACAGAATTATCTATATGGTAGAACTTCGTAAGAGTCAAAACCGCAAATTAGCCAATTTATGTAAAATTTCAAATTTGTACGTTGTTTCCGTACTCTAAAATTATAAGTTTGATTGACAATATTATGTCCGAAGCAAAACCTATTATATTAATTAACTGGACTTAGGTTGGGTGAAACTAAACAAATTAACTTTTTAAAAATCCCACTCAATCAAAATTAAAAATAAATCTCGGGAACGGCAAATTTTCAACTCAAGGAAACGGGAATAAAATTGGCCGATTCCCGGGAATTCCCGAGAATCGGGATTTTTTAAAAAATAGTTATTGCTACTTTTATGTACCTTATATCCAGTTTTTTTAAAATTAAATACAAGTTAGCCCTTGACTGCGATCTCACCTGATGGTAAGTGATGATGCAGTCTAAGATGGTAGCGGGCTAACCTGTTTGGGGTATGGCAGTTATATTAAACCCTAGTCCATATCCCTAATCGGTTTCTACACGACATCCTACCGGAACGCTAAATAGCTTGGCTGCACGTCTTTGGCGGTAGGGTGGTAATTGGTAACTAGCCACGGCTGAAGCCTCCTACCAGGCCAGACCAGAGAAAATTCAGAATATTTAAATTCTTGAAATACAATGCAAGAAAATATTGTTGCCGTGAATTCATTACGGTCCTTTAAGTAACTCTTTCGAAATTGTCAGTCAATTGAACAAATTGGTACTCAATGGATTTCTAAAGGTTTGTACACGGTTAAGCTTTTACGGCCCCGAGTTTTGCATTGGAAACGAGTATTGTATATATTAAATTATTCAGGTGTAACAATGGCGCTGACATCTGGTGAAATAACAAGGCGGCATATAGAGAAATTAAAGAGGGACTCTTAAAAGTTCAAACAATAATATATAAGAAAATAACACTTGGAGCTCGTAAAATCTAGAACAAGAAAAATATCCGAGGTGAGATAAAATATCAGAAAGGGAGAATCGAAGAAGACAAAACGCAAAAAAAAATTGTTACTTATAATCATTCTTACAATGTGATTTAACATACTATACATTGGTTGGAAGTTCTAATTATATTTTATAGACGACATTTTACAAAATTTAAGTACACAATAAAGAATAAAGAGTTTAAAATACTCAAAAGTACCTACTACGACTACTATAGTTTTACGGTAAGAAAGTACAATAATTCTTAACATTGTGATCAGTGCCCTTACTTTTCCTTTGAGTAATTGTCAAGGTTCCACTGACAAATTTTCCTCTCAAAAAATCCTCCAAAAAGTTTGGACAGATGGATGTATGGATGTATGAATGGATGTATGGATGTTTGTTACTCAATCACGCCCCAACGGCTGAACGGATCTGGCCGAAATTTGGCACAGATATAGATTGTAGTCTGGAATAGCACATAGGCTACTTTTTATCCCGAAAAATTAAAGAGTTCTCGCGGGAACCACAAAACTTCGATCCACGCGTACGAAGTCGCGGGCATCGGCTAGTATTGCATAAATACTTATAATATTGACAATTTATCATAAATATAAGTTATTGTTATGTTATATTTAAATGTATATTTTTTATCGTAAACTAACTTACTTGCAAAAACAAAAATAAAAAGCATTGTCTATTTCAGAAGTTAAATAATAAATTATGACATAAATTTGCCTTTACGTTAGTCAAAAGAACTAAAATTATCAAATTTTGATAGTGTTTCTGTTATTTTATGTTTGCTGTCCTATTTTTGTGATTGGCATGATTGGCAAGACTAGTAAAACACTTCTGTGAATCTTATCTAAAGTTGTTTTTTTAAGTGCCTTTTGTGAGATAAAGTTTAGTTACTCAATGGAATAATTCTCCGTCACTTAATTTTAAAATGATTGTTTTTACTATAATTTAACATAATATTTGTAAACAGTGCTAATGCTCATAAATATAAATAACTAAGAAACACAAATTTATCAATAAAATAACAAAACATGATGAAAAAAAAACATGGATTTTATTTCATGTACAATTTTACAAAAATACGCCCAATTCCCAAATTCACTCTGCTGGGGATTAAAAGTAAAGTAAAAGTAAAGTAAAATATGCTTTATTGTACACAAAGAAATGATATGATAAAAAAAAAACAATCATATTAATAGATAGGGCACAACAGGCGGCCTTATCGCTTAAACAGCGATCTCTTCCAGGCAACCTTAGGGCAGAGGAAACTTTTAAGAAAGCGGGAGGGGTGTACTGAGACATAATACTAATAAATAAATATTATATACATAAAAATAATGTAAAAATATATAGAATAAATACACAGTATAGAAGTAATAGATAATATTAGGATTAAACCCGGTACATCCCACGTTAAGACAATAGTGCTCAGCACTGCGCGAGTGAGGTACCTAGTCAATAGGGCATGCTCCCGATAATTCCTGGTACCAAAAATTCCCGGTACTTCTGAATAATTTTCAGTCCCGGTTCTCCACACCATAAAACCGGTACTTTTGATACTTTTGAGACTCGAAGTACATACATTCTGTCGATTCTTCTCTAATTAAGTGTGGATATTTCTGCATGTAACAATAATTTAATTCACTATACTGTATTTTATGCTCACAAATTCGAGGTATTAGTTTAAAAACCCCTATTTTTACTTTGGCTATAACGATTATTTTACTGCCACTTCGTACAGTTTCGTATGTTAGTCTTTCTGGTAAGTATTATTTACCAGCAGAGAAGAGCTTTTTTGAAGATCAATGAATTGATGGATCTGTCACTGGAATAAAATTTGTTCAGCCATAATAAATTACAGTAGATTATGCTATATTCTGTTAATTGTATCGTTACTTTCATAAATTTCACATGAAGATTGACAGGAAAATATTGATAGACTGTAATATAAAATATACCTCATAAGCCCGAGGCTACTAAATTTTGATTTTTGACTCCACTGTCAATTATACCAATAGCAGAGGGAAAGAAAATATGGATATCCGTATCCATAATTCCCTAAGATGCTCAGGAGTTCTCCATACAATGTTATGTAAAAACCAAGACTGTGAACAGTCCAATCTTTATGTATGGATGTGAATCCTGGACAGTAACGCAGCAGTAACGAGGCTCTTTATGGCTGATAGGAAACGTCTTTAGAAAATCCTAGGGTCCTCGATCCTAGGATCCTCCATACGTACGGGGAGGACGGTGAATGGATACCAAAAATAATAAGAGGTACCATATCCAATATAATTGTAGAGACCAAATCAGCGTGCGGCAAAACCAAAAAACGGCACAGAATAGGGGAGAGTAACATCTTCACGAGATTCTCTTGGGAATACTGAGTATGGGTTGGAAAATATTGTTGATTTAGATTAACATTTTTAATTCTTTGAGGTGAGGTTACTACGTACGCCTGTCTATAAAAAAAGACCCGTAAAGGATCACTTTGTTGTCCGTGTATCCAAGCCTCAAGGCTTGTTTCTCATAAACTGCTTGATGTAGTAAATTTATATTTGCACTGGCTTCTAATTGCTATAAAAGTAGTTACATATGAGCGTATCACGATAAAAAAAAATTCAACTTTTCAAAGTGTATTCTCATACAAGACGCAATCTCTGTAAAACCTATGAACTACAATAAAACTTTGAAATTTGTAACGAAGCGAGTTATGGTACAAGTACATGAAAAAATCATGAATTTACAGTCCTGTGTGAAATATTATGCGATAAATTTTTGTATAATGCCTAATGAATAGTAATATTCAGTATATTCCTGTGTGAAATATTATGCGATAAATTTTTGTATAACGCCTAATGAACAGTAATATTTGGTCTATTTCATACTTTCTGTAATGTCTTAGCCGTGTTTTTGTGATAATTTAAGGTAGTATCGAAAGTATCGAAAGTCCCGGGAATTCCCGGTTCCGTGCCAATATCGGTCCAAAATTTCCCGGTACTCAAACACAGCACCGAATGCATGCCCTAGTAGTCAGGGAGAATTATAATAAACAAGTTAAGAGATCAACTTGTTCTCAAATATTTCTCAAGAGATAAGTTAAAAAAATACTCTGTACACAAAAACGGGAAATCACAAAAAAAACCAACGACGTATTTCCCGGAAATTTCTAACTCCCGGGTCCCAGAAACGAAACCCTAAGGGTATCTAATATCCAATCAATTAGTAATAAAACTTGCAATAGGCACTTATTTGAAGTATTTGAGACACTACTAGGTCCTTACTCAGCAAGCTTTCGATATAATAGTATTATCTGGTCGGTCTGGTCCAATGAGAGCGGACGAGTAGGCAGTAGCAAGCTGAAGTGGCAATGCTTGATTTTCAGTTTTCCTTTCTGTCTTACCACTGTTTTGTTATTTTCCATTCATATCAAAAATTGCACTGGAGGCATACTACTATCGCTTAAATCCGTATTGTTTTAATATTGTTGACGTTCGTGTTTTTAGAATTATAATCCTTATTTTAGGACCTTCAAGGTACGTGACATAAAACTGACATTTGTAAGTAATACTGCTTTAAGCGATGGCAGTGAACCCTCTGACAGTAATTGAATGTTTGACAACTTACCTACTTCTTGGAAATATTAAAAGACGTCATTGTTACAACCAGCAGGAGTTTTTTTTTAAATAGTGAAGCGACGTGCCTTTTTATGCGATATTTCGCAACTCGTATGTCAATCTAGTAATTACTAGTACGATTTTAATTTTGAAAATAGTTTTCAAAATAATTACGAAGCTGCAACACAAGCTCACTTGATTGTCATTTAAGTAGCGTCATCTTTGGCGTTGGATGGTTTCTATGACCTGCCTTATTGATGTGCCAAATAATAAAATATACATTTACAGCATTGCTTCACCAAAAATATTTATTTTAATACATAAAAAAGACATTTAGACGCCTGGGTATGTTTATAAAACAATACAAAAAGTTGTAATATCAATGTGTCAAATCGATTAAAACTTCTTCGTAAATGAAGTCGATTGTTGTCAAAAATCGAATGGATAGCGCATTACGGCATCATTATTTCGAGCTGTCAAAAGTTTGGTCAGAGAACACATATTCATACTTTATTTGATTATGTATTTTTAGTTATATAAAAGAAGATAGCTCACGAAAGTTGTAATATCCACGTCTTCTGTCAATTCATGTTGAATAAACATTAGTCTTATTCATGTTATGTTTGAAAACCATTTTAAAATATCGATTTAAACGCTGGAGCAAAGGAGCACAGATCCATCGTCTGTGAAGTTCTTTCGAACACTGGCGGAGGTGAAAATGAGCTAGCGCTTCTCGAAAAACCGGAATACAATGGAAAACAGAAAATATGTGTACATTTTAATAAATATTAATAAATCAATGGATGTCATTTAGAATTTGGAATTTAATGATATATTTTTCAAGTAAATTGAGGTTTTCAATTTGGAGATGTGTTGATTTGAAAACTGAAATAAGAGGTATGTTTGAATTTATTTTTTATGCAGCGAAGTTGTTTAAATCGTGTTTTGGGATAAAACAATATCTGAGTTAAGGTCTTGAAAACATCATATATTTTTTTCAATCTTCCATATGCCACCATTTAATGGATACACTGCTTTGGAGACCCCCCCCCTGACCACCCACAGCGCCTTAATTTTTCAAAGTATTTACGCGAACGAAGTCGCCGGCATTCGCTAGTAGTATTATATAATTTCAATGAAAGTAGGTCATCCTTAGATTTATAGTTAGTTAATCTATAGTTAATGATGAAGCAGACAGATCAATTTACTATTGTTTATTTTCCTTTGTGGTGTACAATAAAAGGATATTCATTCATTCATTCATCAATATTATCTACTAGTCTAGGAAAGGAAGCTAACAGTTGACCCCAACAGCAATTCCTCAGGCGACGAAACTTTACAGTATGCGAAAGTTTGAGAAGGAAAGGAAAATAAAAGAGTTCCCGCGGGAACCAAGAAACCTCAATCTACGCGGACGAAGTTGCTGGCATCAGCTAGTATTTTATAAATATCCAAAAAAAAAATAGAAAGGAATACATATACTGGTATTTTTATAGTATACCTAATTGTGAAAGTAGGAAGGTGCATTATCGCGTATACGAAGTTAGGTTTAATAATGATGGATCGGTTCAAATGTTCTGCATGATTATTTATTTTGATCATTTGATTGTAAGTGTAAATATTACTAGGTACCTAAGAACTTACTATTGTTTAAAAAAGAAATCGAAAAATTATTCAGTCCAAAATTTTTCGAATGGACTTATTTTTGGAATTAAGTTTTAGATTTTGTTAGGGTCCCGTACCTCAAGAGGAAAAAGGAACCCTTATGGGATCACTTCGTTATCCGTCTGTCCGTCAACCACCTTTTTCTCGGGAAAGCGTGGAGGTATCAAGTTGAAATAAATATCAATTACTTAGGTCTACGGTCCCTTGAGTAGTAAAAAAAATCAAGCTTCTAAGTCAAGGCAATCAAAAGATACGGCCGTTTATGCCGCATATTTTGACACATGCCAATAAATCAAAACCTATAGGGTACTTCCCATTGCCTAGAATCATGAAACGCAAGAAGCAAGGCCTCACAGCACAAGTATAGGAAAAAATCCGAAAATCGATAATTAGGGTTCCGTACTCATAGGGTGTCAAATTGTTTGTCAGGTGCTATCATTTTAGCGCCAATTATTTAAGTATAATAAAGTAAGCCAGTTATTTCACAGCTGATTACGTGTTGTTAAGACATCTTTCTTGTTATTTAGTCTCGTAGTCTCGGCGCGAGTTTGACTCGCACTTGACCGGTTTTTTTTGTATAAGTTTTGATTCATACATACTTACCATAGTACAACCCTGTCAAGTTTTAACGATTGAGAATTTAAGTAATGCAGGCAGTGCTGGATTTAGGCCTAGGCCCGTGAGGCCCGTGCCTAGGGCGGCATGATTTTAGGGGCGGCAAAAGTTTCAGAACCATTAGTGTAGAAATATTTACAATTTAGTAAACAAACACCCCCCAAAATACCGTTTTTTACATTTTTCAAAATTCCAATAAAAGTTACCAGCCGATGATCAAAATTCAAACGCTCACACGTGTCTCGATAAATTCGTCAACTCTTGGTAGTATTCCCATCTCGATCCTTCCAAAATCCTCGGAGCTATGGCCAAAAATACGTCTCACGCGATTTGCGATGCATCTGAATAACCATTTTCAAAAGGTTAAATCAGAGGCTAAATGCTAACTTTAGTCCGCCTACGGCCTACGCTAAGCTTTTAAATAGACATCTTTTTAGAGCATGACAGGTGAAAAAAATATTTTTCACCTTCAGCAAATATTTTTCGGGTTAATATATAGCCTATGACACTCACAAATAATGTAGCTTTCTATTGGTACCAGAATTTTCAAAATCGGTTCAGTAGATCCAGAAGTTACCACCTACAACGTCACAAACTTTACCTCTTCATAATATTAGTAATTAGTATAGACTAGTTGATGCCCGCAACTTCGTCCGCGTGGATTAAATTTTTTTAATTCCGGGATCTCCCTAATTTTTGGGGATAAAAAGAAGCCTATGTCCTTCCCCAGGATACAGCCTATAATACTACTACAGCCCATAACGTCCCACAGCTGGGCACAGGCCTCCACTCTCATAGGAGAGAGGAAATTAGAGCTTAGACCCACCACGCTGCTCCAATGCGGGTTACTTTTTAATACTAAATGATTCCCGCGACTTTAATGTTCCGGGATAAAAGTTAGCCTATGTCCTTCCCCGGGATACAATCTACCCCTGTACCAAATTTCATCAAAATCGGTTGAGCATCTGGGCCTTGTTGTCAATTGTAATATGGGAGGATTAATTATATATGTGTTTGTGTGAATGTAGCTAGTAGCTACCTATTCGTTATCCACACTATGTTATCGCTAGCGTACGGAAAACTGTGATAAATACACCGGCCTCTTTTTCGGGGGGTACGGCGTTCGATCCCGGGCATGCACCTTTTTAACTCGCACACAAACGGTACCGTATCATCGTACCTATAAGATTTAACACTACCATCTACTTTTTAGTTCTGGACTCGGCTTGGGACTCGGGTATCTTAGGTTATCGAGTACTTACCTACTAGGTTATTTTTTTAGTTTTGAGTTTTGAATAGCCCATGCAGCGTTGCCAGTATTAAAAATCCGAATCTTAGTTTTTAAGGTCTAATAATCTGTAAAGTTGTAACTATAATATCTGGACTGGACACTATTTGACTACCAATGATTTTGATTTATTATGACTTTCGTTGTGGGCTTACTCAACAACAAAGCTATGATAGGCTGCGATTAGCATTTCTTAATGAAGCCCCATCTCGTGCCACTATTTACAATTGGTTTAACGAGTTTAAGCGTGGACGTAGCAATCTCAATGATGATCCGCGTAAGGGACGTCCTTTAACAGTGACTACTGAAGATAACATCAGTGCTGTGCGACGCATGATAGAGGAAGATAAGAGAGTGACCTATCAGCAGATACGGGCAAGCCTAGGCATTGGTATGAGTCAAGTTCAAAAAATATTACACGAACATTTAGGCGTCATTAAGCTTTGTACCAGATGGATTCCCCATACTTTAACCGACGACCAGAAACACCTTCGCATGGACTGGTGTCGCCAAACGTTTAAGATAAGTTCAACGGCGGTGACTCAAATGTTGTATTTGACATCGTCACCGACGCAATGTCGCCTGCTTATCGGTTTTTTATCGGATATACCATGGCGAGTGTGCTCTGGAACTTCATAACCTTGTTCCTCCTTCTCCGTTCTACCACAGAACAGCGAGAAACCGTGAGCGTTGGCACCCTTATGTGGTTGACGTCCAATTTGCTCGCACGAAGCGTTTTTGCTCCACGTTTCTGATACGAACCGCTAGGGTGTGGAACACCCTCCCAGCGCACGTGTTTCCTGCCACTTATAACTTAAGTACCTTCAAGGCAAGAGTGAATAGGCATCTTCTAGGCAAGCGCGTTCCAACCTAGACCTCATCATTGCTTTGCACTAAGCATGATTGTCGTCAAGCGCAAGCCTATCAACCAATAAAAAAAAAAAAAAAAAAAAAAAAAGGTGATGAAAGCTGGATATATTGCTACGAACCAAAACCAAAAGACAATCAGCTCAGTGGGTGTTTCCTTTCGAGGATCGGCCAACTAAGGAAAAAGTCAAGGAAAAAGATGATTGCCTCATTCTTTGGTCGGAAAGGTCATTTCACGACAGTTGTGCTAGAAGATGGAAGGACAGTTACTGCAGACTGGTATGTCAATCGCTGTTTGCCTGTTGTCTTGGAAAAAATTCGACAGCAGCGCCCTCGAAGCAGGATCCTCCTTCACCACGACAATGCTTCAGCATACTCCGCATAACGGACTGTTGAATATTTGACTATGGCAGGTGTCGAGATAATGAGTTATCCGCCATACAGTCCTGACCTGGCGCCCTGCGACTTTTATTTATTCCCAAGAACTAAAGATAAAATTCGAGGTATTTGCTTTACGAGCCCTGAAGATGCGGTGAAAGCGTACGAAATTGCCATAGAAGAGACCCCTAAGGAAGAATGGGCCCACTGCTTTTCTCAGTGGTTCCATTGAATGCGACGATGTGTAGAGAGGAACGGAGATTACTTCGAAAAACAATAAAAGTATTGGCAACTTTCTACATTAAGCCGTTTTTCATTTTCTAAACATTTTCAGTGTTACCTAGGTATAATAATGATTTTTTTTCATGGAGTAAGTTGTGAAATTCTGCTTTTAGTAAATAATAATAAATAAAGTCCCAGAATGTTTTATAGTTTTGTTTACTAACTAGACATCTCCGAAGAGATTTTATGAGGCACATTCTTACTTTTCTAAGTTTTTTACGACCTGAAAGCCAGCGCCTTGTTCGCCAGTCCAATAACTTAACCAGAAAATTCAAACCTTATAAGTATATTATGATTACTTATCCTATACATTCAAACAAGATAAACTTTGAGTAACTCACTGACTGACTGACTGACTAATCATGATATCTCAGAAACTATAAAGCATACAGACTTGAAATTTGGAAGGTAGGTTCCTTCTATGGTGTAGACATCAGCTAAGAAACGGTTTTGGTAAAATTCACCCCTACAAGTAAGTGGTTGAAATGGAGGTTGGAATTTTGTGTGAAAGTCCTATTTTTTTTAGATTATTAGTTTTAAATAATTAAAACCTGCATAAAGCCTATATAGAAAGGCTTATTGCAGCGGGAAAATTTCATAATCTCAGAGGAAATCAGAAACTGTACGCAGATGAAGTCGCGGGCAACTTCTAGTATATAATTATACTTCGTATATAGACCACCTTTAAGAACTTACATTAATTACTTTCTTTAAGTCGATAATACCAAGTTTCATATAGTAACTAAAATTTAAGTACTCATATTATGATGTTATTTAAGTACTTGTTATAAACTATAATACTTGAAAAGAAAAATATCTGACTGGATGATTAGTTATTATAGCAGATTGAGAACTACTTATATAATAAGTAGTTTGCGTTATATACTTATGCCATAATATGCTTGATATTATTTCGTGACCGCGCCCGCCACCGCACCCGCGAGTTAACGTGAACAAGCGCTAAGCGCTAAGCGCTAAATAAACGCATGATGGTTGCGTGACTTCTCTCTCTCTATAATAGGGTAACAATCACTACATACTAGAAAATCCCCCTGCTGCGTCTGTCTGTCTGAACGCGATGAACTCAAAAACTATGAAACCGATTTTCATATGGTTTTTACCATTGGAGGGAGTAATTCAAGAGGAAGGTTTAGTTGTGTAATTTATTGATGTTTTGCGTAAACATAACGTTGTCGGAGATGTCGGAAAAAATTAAGCTGACTGCCCTTTGAGACATGACAAAACAAATGTTGGCATTTTTCTTTTTTATAGGTCTACAGAAATGACAGCAATGACATGTCTTCTAAGGATATCTTACTATACTTAATGTGGTAAATGGAAAACTATTATGACTGATACAATATTAATTCTCGTCAAATTAAATATGTTTTTACCTTAAGCACATGCACATAAAAAGTACTTGAGGACCTAGCGAACAGAACCGGATAAGTACACTATAATTTGAACACTTTTATTTATCAAATCATGGTGTCTTGATCCAGTTGGATCGATCCCTGTAATAATTTTCAATCAAAACCGGCTCTAAGTAGGAAAAAATTGCTTTAAAATGTGTTTTCAAATGAAATCTTCTTGGATTATTCCTATACTTATACCAAAGTTGTTAAAAATTCCATAATATCCTTTTTTCATTCTAAAGTGGACTAGTCCTTTTGGCATTCATATCTTTGACAAATTTTCAAACAAAAGCAGATAAATCTTGTATTATCAAAACTGGACTTGTCGCATGTTTGCAAATACAACTGGATAAGATCCACTGTTTTCTAACAAAATTAGATAAGCCAATTAAATTTAAAAAAAATTAAATTCATTACTTCTGCAACAATAGATCTAATCCACCTACCTATAATGATACTTTGTGTATATATGTCACCGTAAGATTGTAATCTAACTAGAGATATTGTAAACTGTCGACAGATTGTGAACCGTTCAATGTTCTGAGTGTCAATTTTTGAAATATTCATTGTATTTACGTTTTCTTGTTTTTTTCTTGTAGATTAGGTTAGGGTCCGACATAAATAATCAGGTAGTGGCCGGCCGCATGCTAGGCACTTAGGTTTTGTCAGGTTAATATACCTAACAGATTACAATATACCGAAAAATAATGTGTTAAATTGTAATCTGTCGACAGTTTACAATATCGCTAGTTAGATTACAATCTTACGGTGACGTATATATAATCTCCTCCATACAGTAATATTACTTTTTCCCCGTCCTGTAAAATTTCATTTTGCAGACTAAGTAATCCCGTTTTGTTGGCCAGCTCCTCAATTGTCCTTTACAATTTTAAATAATATCTTAGGAGTTATTGCAAAATTAAAACTATCACTTGACCAAATAAATTCAGGGGGTCTCACTCCAATGCATATATGCTATGCTACCTGAGTGAAGCCAGGGCGAGTCCCAAGTATTTTATAAAAATGTCCTAAAACAGAATCAACACAACCCAACTTCACGAAGTAAAGCGCGAAGCCAGAAGCAATTTGTCTAATATAACTCATCCTTTTACATCAGCATTTTCATGGACACCATACATGAAAATGGTACAAGTGCAACGAGCGTGCCCATACATTGGCCGGTGAAGTGCTAAAACCAAATTGTAGGTGTATTTCTTCAAAGTAGCCTATGTCACTCTCCAGGTCCTCAACTATACCCATGCCAAAAATCACGTCAATCTGTTGCTCAGTTGCGGCATGACTGAAGGACAAACCAATAAACCAACAAACAAACATACCATTCCCATTTATAATATTAAGAATGATGGATAGATGTTTATTGATCAATCATGCCACAACGGCTGAACAGATCTATATGATATTTGGCACAGAGATAGATAATAGTCTGGAAGAATACATAGGCAACTTTTTATCCTGGTAAATTAAAGAGTTCCTGCTGGCACCAAAAACCTTAATACATGCTGAAAAAGTCACGGGCATCAGCTAGTTCTTCATATTTTTCTATCATGGTGATTGTGTGCCTATCTGCCTATCATACGCTTTCTCTGGCAGCCTGAAAAATATTAGTTTATGTGATACCAACTACACCTGTTGTGCCATATTCATTATATTATTATTATAGTTTTGGTATTTATGTTTCTTTTTAAATTTTATTTTTACTTTTAGTTTCTCATAGTAAAGTTCTCTGGTGAATGTGGAGAAAAGCTTCCCAATCTAAATCCTAACTCCAAAGCCATTCGATTTTCCTATCTAGTCGAAGTAGAAGTATTTGGTGTTAATGATGCTTATTGAGAGATTTATCATAAGATTCTTCATGTGATTTTATTGATACGCATAAATAGTGCGAGAGTTGAACTGCAGTTATAGCTCTTATAATTATATTGTACATAAATGTAAACAATGTTGATAATATGACCCAGCAATGAACGAACGACCCGTTATGGTTGCGAACGTATTTTATGCAAATTTACCTTGGATCAGGTAAGACAATCTTTTTGCTAGCTCTGGCTGCTGGAGTACATTTGGACTTCTCCATTGCCATCAAGTAGCTGACGTCGGCCAGCACAGCTTCGAGGTCGGCCATCTTGAGACTGGATAATCACCTTCACCACAAAAACTAAGCACTTTCACACAACACAAACACAAGTTTCACGCCTAATTCCCAATTTAATTCCCTGCTTATAGTCATAACCTTCTTCACATGACTATCGTTCATTAATAAAAAACACCATTTGTTGGTGCTGATTGACACAATATTTCTTTTCCCATTATATTCTGTTAATAGCATAGGGGCACGCAGTAGCAGTATTGTTTAATACTCCTTGAAGTACTATAATTATGTTTATAATTATCTTTTCATAAGCGAAAACTTGCAAGTTACAACAACAATCATGTAAATAACCCAAATCCACCATCACCTCTCGCTTGCGGCCCACTTGCGGCCCGTCATTTCACATCATTTCATTCGAGTTTCATTCACCTAATATGTTACTTGTCTCTGCTTTCACACAGATAAATAATCACTAATCACTATTATCACTACCACAGATCCCTACATAATAAAAATGATTCGTAAACACAGAGATAAGTATATACATATATGGATTATTTAAGTATAGCAACATTTAAACAGCTTGTTGGAATGTCAATAGTGGCTTGGCTTGGCTTGGCTTGACTTGGGACTTAACATAAACATTTTACTACCGTTCTTGATTTGCATCATTTAGTTCTTTTTATGATAAATTGATAAAGATTGGTACTAGATCCTGCAAGATCATAAGATGTTGGTAATTTGACTTGTCACCAAAAATCCAAGCTGCCTAACTTGGACATTGGAATTGCATGATCTTTA
Organism: Erebia aethiops; assembly: GCA_923060345.2. Taxonomy (NCBI): domain Eukaryota; kingdom Metazoa; phylum Arthropoda; class Insecta; order Lepidoptera; family Nymphalidae; genus Erebia; species Erebia aethiops. The sequence continues at coordinate 6,687,882 of OV281083.1, read as the reverse complement.
TCATACAAGGTGCGGAAATGGAGATCTTGCACCAGAAAGTGCATCGTTGGCAGACCCTTAGGGACCCCACACCCGTGACATGAATTCTATGACATTGATTGACAATGGATATGATTCAATCACATCATAAGCATACTGTGCACCACAACTGAACCATCGATGAACACACGATATGACGATACAATGATTACAATGTTACTTAGTTTAGTATTTTATCGGATACCCAATTTGTCTGAGAGTCTTCAAGAACTTCACATCCTTGGAATCCTTGGAATAAAATCGAAAGTGTTGAAATTAATATAATTATAGCGTTTTCGTTGCGTTTTCCGCATCTTTTAATTCTCATACAAGGACCTTTATTCTCATACGAACGACTAAGATTTTTTTGAGTTTTTGAGTGACTTTCAATTGGATAGAGTAGATGAATTTAAGATTTATGATTCCCGCGGGAACTTTTTAATTTTCCGGGATAAAAAGTTGCCACCTATCTCTATAGCAAAATTCATCGAAATTGGTTGGAAAGAAGGGTCGTAAATTATGCGAAAGCGTAAATAACTACCCAGTATAGTTGAGATACCCAGTTCCACAACATAAACATTTGCAATTCTATCTTGGAGACTTATTACGAATTGATTGATAGTAAAATACACAATCCGTGTTTTCCAGGCGTAGAAAATGCCATTCTTTTGTATTCGAATTCTTTCTCCTACAATAATTATATTATTCTCCTTACAGATGTATCCAATGTACTCTGTGGAATGTGGATGTACACTGAGTAACAAACTAAATGAAAAAAAATATAACAATCAAACATGGCACAAATATCAGATTTGTTCAGGCATGCTATATACTGCAATACTGACCACGCAGACTTTTGAAGCTTTATAGTGTTGCCAAGAATGAAAAAGATTTGTTCTGTGTCAAACGAAGACGTTTTTGCCACAGATTAATAAATAAAAATAGCATCCACACTCGGGAACAAAAAACTTAACGCGGCTTAAATCGCGAAGGCAGTGTCCTAACGTCCTAACACTCCATACAAATATTTTTTTCTTAAAGAAAAAAAGTTCGTCAACATCGCAGTAGATGGCGCTATTGATTCCTGGACTCCAACGACTTTCCTGTTTCATTGGAATTACGCGCAGGCTGGACACTGATATGCCTAACGATTTGGACTCAAAGATTTGGATTTATAACATAATAAATCCAATCGCTAAACTGGTGTTCTATTTGCCAAAATAACTTAAATTCCATTGTCTCCAAAGTGATTTCCAAAAAAAATATGATTTGACTTTTGGAAATTACTTTGGGGAATTATTATAAACGAGCAATTCTTGTATATTATGTCATCGTAAAATTGGCTATTTGACAGTTTTCGGAAAAATACTTAAAAATGTACGTAGGTTCATTTTATACCTCTTACAATTAACTTTTTCTCAAAAAAAGCGTTATTTATTAGAAAAAAATACATTTTTAATACATTAATTTTAAATTCGCGCGAAAACAGCCGGTCACGTGACATTTGCTAGCTGTGACGTCACAGCTCAGCTCAAAATAAAACAAAGTTAACTATACGACGCTCCAAGTTTCATTTAATTTTAAGTGGAAAGTTTACAGCTTCTTTAATGCAATTGTGGAAATTACAAGCTACAAGACGTGTGTAGAACAATACAATACAATAAATAATAAGTAATTAATATCCTGACAAATTGTATAAACACATTCCTATATACTATATTACCTATGTCATAATTTAAACGTCGAAAGCAGTGGTTAGAGTTAATCTGCCGAGAGCCGGAATTTAAATCGGATAAATATCTGCGGTATTAGGTACTTTGTGAAGACCACTTTGATGTTCGTGTTTTGAAGAAATCAACTTAAAACTCTGATCTACCAAAAATGAATTAACCTAACCTGACATTTTCTTCATAAAACATGACAAAATTAAAATAAATTATATTTCTGTCACTTTACAGCAGCACTTTCTTAGGTCTTAAACACGAGACCTAAGTACTATTACTTACTTTGTTTATTTCGGTACTTACATGGAAGTTATAATACATTACGAAATTCGGCAGTGCAAAAGTTTACACGCAAATAAATTTGCAACCTTATATGAATCGACTTTAGGCAGATTTGTACTATCAGCTGTAAAGCATATATAATCCCATTTCATTTAACCGCTCACAATCACAAATCGAAGTATATTACTGTTGTATGTAATGTGTATGTTGTATGTAATTTTCTCAACAATACGCAAACGTTAGTACACACGACGTTTTTTTTTTTGAAATGTGACGTCACACGGGGCTCTATCATGACCGCCCGCGTTTTGCTTCTTGTAATCCACAGATAAAAAATCTCAAATTTGTTTTGCAAAAATAAAATATTTACAATTTATTTTAATGCAAAATACATATTGTATAATTATTGTTAACCCACAAGCTACCAAATCTAACATATTTCATATTTTATAGTTACAGCTGTCAAGTAGCCAATTGTTCATTTTAGAAAATGTCGTTTTATCCGTGTTTTCAGGCAATTAAAAACTGCTACAATATCATCAGAACAGAAGTTTATAATAGCTCAGGTAGGAAGTTGGTCGGTCCCCATACCAGAAGACCCCTGTTCTTGTCCAGATAATCCAATGACGATTCAGTTTTTCTTTTTTTTCCTTTTTTTATTTAAATATATAATTTACAAATAACACGGTATTTTTAGCAAAGCTCGGTCACCCAGGTACTATAATATACAAAATAATGAAGAGCGCTATTTGCTTGGCTTTAGGGACGTCGTTTAGCGACATCTAGTAATAAATAGATTGAGTATTATCTACGTAGTTTGTCACTAGTTTGGATCTTCCTATACATTTCCAAGTGATAGGTGGGAGCAAGAACGAAGATTTTCAGCAACCTCAAACAAGGCAACAAAATATTAAAATAAGCGACAAAAGCTAAGCTTACGGCACCTCGTGTAGTTTGACCGGCAATAATATTTTCGTTTCACTCACACTCATTGATAAAATAATAGACAAAAAAGTAAGATAAAGATGTACTCAGTCTCCATTAAAATATTCTTACATCCATGGTTTTGCCCTTTGTTTTGCCAAGCTCTTTGTGTCAATGAGTTATTTTATGGGCAACACTTTATAAATGTCAATGTTTGACAAAACATTTTTTCGCACCCTCAGAATGAAAGTGACCTAATTTAAAATTTGTGGGAAATGAGCAAAAAAGATTTCAAATTCAAAAAGGTATAATTTTGAATATATTTTAAATCTCTCCCGTGTTTCATTGGACACGATTGATTTTTGCTGGTTTATATATTGATCTACTAAGATGGATTGGTATTATTGTGTGTACCCCGCACCAAGGTACCCTAAACCACGTCGTACTTTCACTATACTAAGCTAAACGTATATATAAAAACCGTACCGATGTTTGTATTGAACTGCCATCCTCATCGACTCGTCGCTGTATATCTGTTTCTTGGGTGCAAAGGAATACCGCGATGCAATGTACTACAGCGACATCTATGATCTTAAGGTAGAACTAACTAAATACTATGACATTATACTGAACACATTTAAATACATAAAATATATAATAAACTAAGCTAAACAATCTCAACATCCTCCGCCGCCAAGGACAATTTAGTCCTTGCTACATGCAATATGATCTAGATATTCTTGGAGGAATGTATAATTCCATCGCGTCTCTCGGTTATCTGGTTGACTTTGTAACTCTGTTGGAAATTCTCTGATTTCTTGTCTGCGCAATAAGGTTGGTTTATTTCTGTTCCAAGTAAAAGGTCTGGCAGAATCTGGATCATCAATAAAATAAGGAAGTGATGTATTCTCTCGAACTTCTGTTAAGTCATCCAACTTTGGGTTAGCGGTGGTGTCATTGTTTCTAGCACATAAGTTGCACCGACGACAGTATCTTTTTATACCTTTTGTTCCTTTAATAATCCAGTATGTTTTTTTCAGGTGAGTTGTCATTTGCTTAAATCCACCGTGTAAGGTTTTCAGATGAGCGTCTCGTACTATCAGTGGAAAAAGAACATTATCTTTCGTAAGTATGATGGGATGTTTTCTGTTAAGTTCCTTGTTTGTATTCTTCAATCTAGATCCTGCTCTTAAAACTCCATCATCATCCAGGTAAGGATTTAGTAATAACAATTTACTTCTAGTACTTATTGCTTTACCATTTTGCAGGTTTTCTATTTCATCAGGGAATTCTATCTGCTGAGCTATCTTCAAACATAAGGTAAGTGCTTCTTCTATCTCTTGATTCCTTTTATGTATAAACAATTTATCTTTCTTTTTCAGGTTCTTCGATCTTCGATAGTGTACAACTTCATCTAGCAGTTTCTCTAATGACGAAAAGTTCTTCAACAAAGTAAGTTTTATTTCTATTTCTTCTTCAGTTAAATTATTCCTCACATATTTTCTTACACTAATTTGTTCTGCTTCTGTTTCAGGTATATTTTCGACTGGGTTGAATTCTATCATATTTTCTGTTGCTGATCGATCGATGTATCTTAATGTTGAATCTTCATCATAATATTTATTATAATCGTCTTCTATTGTTATTTTGCTTCTCTCTTTATTCTCTAAGTTCTTAAATCTCTTTAATGCAATCGTTCTAGGATCTTCTGGTATTCTTGGATAATCTGTATGAAATGGTAAACTAACAATGTCTCTCTCACTCTCTTGCCTCTCTAACCCTTTATCATAAACTTCGTTTTTGTTAGTCTCCAATGTCTCTGTTTCCCCGAATCGTGGCAGCATGTGGTCTAGTTTCACGTTTAAATGCATGCTGACGACTTCGTGGCTCATAGAATCTTTCGATTGTAATCCTCCAGATATTATCCATCCAAGTTGTGTTTGTTGTGCTATAGGACTCGGTACTCCTTGATTGTTTTTAATAATGCCATTCATCAAAATCTCAGTATAGACGTTGACTCCAAGTAATAAATCTATGGGTCCTGGAATTTTGTAATTCGGATCAGCGAGTTGTAAGCCCGTGAAATGAACCCAATTTCGATTATCAATTTTTGTAGCTGGCATTATTCCAGTCACTTGCTTCATGACAAATGCGGTACATCCCAACTTAAACTTGTGTTTCAATCGTGATGTGATCTGTAACTCCACCGCATGCCTAATCGAAGTTGACAAATTGCCAATCCCAGTGACTTTTCCCTTGACTTCTTTCTTTCTCAATTGTAATCGTTGTACTGTTGACTCTGATATAAACGATTCTTGAGAACATGGATCTATCAGAGCTCTGACTGTTTGATCTCCTTTACTCGTCTGAATGTTAACTAAGGCGGTAGCTAACAGTGTGTCATTGCTCTGGGTAGTTACATGGGCTGAAATGTTTGGAGTACTTGCTGTATCATCTTCTTTCTTCTCTTGCTCATGTGTATCGGTTCGGTCTTTGTTCTTTTGCTCTTGTGTCTCGGTTCTGTCTGTCTTCTTTTGCTTATTCTCGTGTAATAGGGTGTGGTGCTTCCTTCTACACTTATGGCAAGATGTACTATGTCTACAGGAGATTACGCTGTGTCCTGGCCATAAACAGTTGTAGCATAGTCCTTCGTTCTTCACAAACTCTGTTCTGTCTGTTGGTTCTAGTTTAATAAACCCTTGACATTTAAAAATAATGTGTTCTCCCTTGCAGTAGACACAAGAAGTTTCTGAAGAACTTGTCTCTGGTGCGGAGGTATAATAAGTTCTTGTTTTAACATTAGGCCTTTCTTTCGACTGTGTGGGTTCTATCATCTCTAATACTCTAAATTTTCCTTCAAGGAAGTTATGAAATGTCTTCCATGTTGGAAGCTCTTGTACTGGTAGATTCTTTAATTCTTCTTCCCATTCTTTGTGTGACTCGTGTTCTAATTTATTTACTATAATATGTATTAATATTGGATCCCAATTATCTATATTCACATCATTGTTTTTCAGGTTATTGAGACATTCTGTTGTGGTATCCAATAGGTCTTTAATTCCCTTGGCTGTTGCATTGGTGAGTTTCTTTTGTTGTATTAATCTATTAAATATTGTGTTTATAATTACTCTTCTATTGTTGTATCTATCCTTTAGCGTGTCCCAGGCTACTTCATAGTTTTTATCTGCTATTGATATGTGTTTCAGTAATTGTTCTGCTTCACCAGTTAAACTTGTTTTCAAGTAATGCATCTTCTGTATGTTACTCAATGAATTATTGGAATGAATCAGTGACATATTATATATAAATCTTGAAAAGTATTCCAGTCGTTATAGTTCCCATTAAATTGTGGAATACTTATTTTAGGGAGCTTTACTTCTTGATTCTTATTTACACTACTAGAATTATGTGCTTGCAGTGTTGAACGCTGTGGTTGCATTTTTTCTAATACATCTGTTAATTCACATTTTGCTATAATATACTCTTCTTCACATTTAGAAAAAATATCATCATCAAAGTATTCATGCCTTTTTCTTTGCTCTAGCGTTGCAATCTTCAGTATTTCATTATGTGTACTTCTAAAAGCTTCCCAATATTTTTCTAAGTTCTCAAGTCTAATTTTCACATAGTTGACCGTTAACCTTGGTTTTGGTGTCTTTTTAAAGTTAACTAATGTTTTTGTAATAGTAGACAAGTTATTATCTTGTAAAACACATAAAGATTCCATGGTGGTAACTTTAAGTTGAAGTTAACATCAATAAAAATGTTCTAAGTTAACTCAATGTCCAATATTACTATGTCCACAGTACACACTTGATTCCAATGTTCTAAGTTTAGAAAACGTTGATTGCAAAGTCTCGACTTTAGCGAAAATAAACTATGTCCATAAAAGGACAAAATATTTCAAAGTCCAAAAATTCGAAAAATTACAAGTCCTAAGTTATCGCAAAAATTATTCAAAGTCCAAAATTCACTGCAAATACACTATGTCCCAGAAGCACAACACAAATTCTAAGTTCATATTTCACCAATAATTTTCAGTCTTTTTACTAGTAAAATTATCAAAGTTCTAAAATTTAATATTTTAACTATGTCCAAGTCACTGATATTTTTCAAAGTCTTTTAAATAACTTTATCAAAGTTCCAAAATTTATGAAAAACTAAGTCTTTGACATTTAAGTTTAATTAAACAAAGTTCAAATTCTACCTTGACATGCAGACAAACCCATCCAAATGCAATCCATTACTATGGGCACTTCACTTATCACTTTCACGTCACACACTCACAAACCGCCTATAACACACTGTCGTGGATGCTCAAAAACGAGTCTCGGCCTAAGTCCGACTCGATGGACCAATGTGTACCCCGCACCAAGGTACCCTAAACCACGTCGTACTTTCACTATACTAAGCTAAACGTATATATAAAAACCGTACCGATGTTTGTATTGAACTGCCATCCTCATCGACTCGTCGCTGTATATCTGTTTCTTGGGTGCAAAGGAATACCGCGATGCAATGTACTACAGCGACATCTATGATCTTAAGGTAGAACTAACTAAATACTATGACATTATACTGAACACATTTAAATACATAAAATATATAATAAACTAAGCTAAACAATCTCAACATATTGTAATTAATTTAAAATGGTTTTTTTATATGTATTTTGACATTAAAATATAACATAGTTCTAAAATAAGTCCTTTTATTCCAAAAATATTTCTGAATTACTACGACTTTTTATGAGTTACCTAAGCCTGTTTATTGCGCAAGATACAACAAATACTGATGGCATATTACGGAATCAGTCACTATTTTGCTATAAAATTATATAGATTTAGGGGTGCAAATTAAAGGTCAGTAATTTATAACAAAATCTGAATTTACAGGAATTTTGAGTTAGGTCACTTCGACCTTTGATTATTGGTGCGATTTGACATTCAAAAATATACAGCGAGCCATCAGTGAGCAGTCATCGGTGACAACTGACAGTCATTTTACAGATAAAACAAATAGGCCTATTACACTGCACTTTTCACAGGGCCCTGAATATAGGGATGGCGTGGCCGCTAATTTGCGCGTCACTTATCACAAAGCGATAAGGATCAAATTAGGGACCCTATATTTTATTACACTATCCTAATATGATACTACAACTTTAGGGTCCCTGTGAAAAGTGCAGTGTAATAGGCCTATAAAGCAAATTAGAATTATTGTACATTAGTCATTAACATTTTCCATTCTTGAAGCTTGGTCTTCATTTCACTTCATTTTCTTTAATTTTCGCGAAGGAGTAATTGAAATTTGAATATTTGTGTTGTGTAGTGAAATGTGCTTGATACGCGATTTTTTAGAAGCCATTTATTTATGAATACGAGATTTGTAAGCGGAGCTACCAGCTGATCACAAACGCTGGGGCTTATTTAATTTCAAATCTAAATTGCGCTGTCTTTTGGCAAAACACAGTGAGTATTTATAAACTTGTTTACTCTTACTGTAGTTTTATTTGCTATTACTACATTTTACACATTACATTATTTTAGTTTACATTATTTCACTTGGCGTTGTGCACTGTTGCGGCCGGCGTTTACCTTTTTCAAATATTTTGAATTTTCATACTTTGCTCCCTGTTTTCAAGGCGCCCAAATGGAATACTGTCCACCGAACGTAACCTTGAGCGAAATATGGATAGACCATGGGATATCACAATGTTTTATGGAGACAGCTTCAGCCGCCCTAATTGGTGGTTTCTTGATCGTTTGTGGATTAATGCAAATTGTTATGTATAAAAGGTGAGTTTGATTATTTAATGACATAGGTAGAGTATTTAAAGGTGTTATAATAATACTAAAATCTTCTATAAATATAAAATTACTTCCTGCCCATATTATAAAATAATGGGTCAGTTTATTTGTTCTTTGTCTTTTTATTTGGGAAAATTAAGTAAATAGTTTTCACATAACTTTTAGACCCAAATCTATGAGGAAGTTGCAGGCATTGTTCTAGTGTATACTTTATAAATGCAAAAGTTTGGATGGATGGATAGATGTTTGTTACTCAATCGTGGCAGAACAGCCCAGTGGATCTGGGTGAAATTTGGCACAAATAGATAGTCTGGAATAGCACATAGGCTACTTTCTATCCCAGAAAATTAAAGAGTTCAGTGGAAACCAATAAAGCCAAATTCATTTATTAAACATGGAACTTTTTTACCAATTCAATTATGTTTCAAGACTACTTACACTGTTTTAACAAATGGCATGTATTTTTTTACTACAAAATAAAAACAGCATTGAGTGAAATGTTATGATATCCGAGAAAGTACTTACTTGTAGACGAGAGTTTCCCTAGAATCTTTCAACTAGGATATTGAAAGTTTTCATTCCATTATTAGTAATTTTACATTGATAGTGAGTATTGACACTTTTCTGATAACATGTGTAATTCATACTTGATCTTGTTATCAATATCATTGTGCAAACAATAGATAAAACAATAGAATTAGTACTTCGCATTTTCTAAGGCTTAATTTTTTACAGATATGCAACAGAAGTAGTTGATGTTAGGACATCAAATCTATTTGTGGTGCAGTTGTTTTTTACACTTTTTGTACCTGTATTGGCTGTTGTAAGGTTCCTATTGCAGGCCTTTGTATTTAAAGGGGGACATATCTATGGGTATATGGTGAGTATTATATTAATTTATTATTATTTATTTTATTTTTATTTTATTTATTTGGCAACTAAAACAGATTACAATACTGATCTAACCTAAAGTTTTAACTAAAAACATTTTAATCTTATAGTAATCCTACAGAGTCGCACTACATGAATATTAATAAGGTCTAATCTAGCGTGCAAAGTAAACCACAAAATAGACGATTAATAATACCTAGTATAATAATAACGAACACAGTGTTATCAATTATTTTGAAATTATGCGTTCATTTATAGATTTTGCATGTTATAGTAATGGAGGATTGTGGACCATTTTTATTTGAGTAACTAGCTGACCCGGCGAACTTTGTACCGCATTAGTATGCAAAATTAAATGTATATTTCTCAATATTTCTGAGAGATTTTCTTAATATTTTTTTCCGTAAGAACCTTCTCCTAATAATAACAAATACAACAAAAAAAGAATTAGTGAAATCGGTCCAGCCATTCACGCGTGATGCCGTGACCAAGGAAAACGGGTTTCATTTTTATATATATATAGATAGATAGATATAGATAGATAGATAGATATAGATTACAGTGTATCTCACCTTTTTCTGTATAGGTACCTGCAATGTTTTCAAAAAGATTTTAAAGGAAAGGACTCCCTCTCTTTTCTTTAAAATCAAAGCTTATGTTTATTCTCATATAGCCCAGGTTTTTGGACCTAGAAAGCAGAAATCTTGCACAGAGGTTCCCCTTATAATGTAGACAAGGAATTAGGCTGGGTTTTTTAAAATTCCCATGAGCAAAGCTGCGGGTGTTGGCTGTAATTTATAATATAATCAATAGGTACTAAATGCAATAATGACGTGTTTGTTTGGGCATAGGGTACTTTATATACCCGAAATCCATACTAATATTATAAATGCGAAAGTGTTTCTGTCTGTCTGTCTGTCTGTCTGTCTGTCTGTCTGCTACGCTTTCCCGGCCCATCTTTTCAACCGATTTTGCTGAAATTTGGTACAGGGGTAGATGGTATCCCGGGGAAGGACATAGGCTACTTTTTATCCCGGAAAATTAAAGAGTTCCCGCGGGAATAAAAAAACTGTCTCTTCACCCGATTTTGATGAAATTTGGTACAGGGGCAGATGGTATCCCGGGGAAGGACATAGGCTACTTTTTATCCCGGAAAATTAAAAAGTTCCCGAGGGCATCAAAAATCTTAATCCACGCGGACGAAGTCGCGGGAATCATCTAGTGTAAAATATTCCATGGTATTTTTAAAAACGACACAGACAATCTATAGGGCATGGTGGCTAATCCATTGACTTACCAATAGTTGTTAAATCGATGGGCTAATCAAATCAAATATCAATCAAATAAATATTATAAATGCGAAAATTTCGATGTATGGATGGATGTTTGTTACTCAATCACGCCCGAACGGCTGAACGGATCTGGATGAAATGTGGCACAGAGATAGATTATAGTTTGGAATAATACATAGGGTACTTTTTGTCCCGAAAAATTAAAGAGTTACCGCGGGAACCAAACAAACCTCAATCCACGCGGACGAATTCGCGGGCATCAGCTAGTATTTTGTATTTTGAGGTTGCTTGAAATTTCTTACACAGCATCTCTTTTCAGATATTAGCCTTAGTGGTGAACATCATTGTGTTCCCACTCTCAGTTTATTTGGCTTTGATCGAAAGGCGATTTTTGTTACCATCTGTACCTCCGAGAGGACACGGCTTTGTGCTACTTGTGTTCTGGGCGTTAATATTTATATCTGAGAACTTGTCGTTCTTAAATCTCAATAAGGAAGGATGGTGGTGGCATTTGAAGAAGTAAGTCATTTTTATATTACTACAAACATATATTTCTCAATTGCTGTTCTGATTGTTTGTTTTATACTTTATTCAATTAAACTTCGTAATGATAATATACGATCACCCTCCAATACGTTTTACGAAGTCTCAATTTGTGAATTGTTAAGAGGCAAACAGATATCCGAAAGCTCATAGGTTCAAATTTTATTTTGTACTATTGACGTACTTTATCTTAGGACAATTTTCTGTCTTAGTTCGTGGAAAAAAAGAGAATATTGGTCTTATTTCATGTAGCAAATTTATACCTATTAGTATAATATAAGTAATGATTAGTTTCATGTATAAATATTTTTTTTTAGTCTTCAAGATCGATTGGAAATGTCTCTGTTTGTGGGACGATACGTTTCCTGCATGATAATGTTCATACTCGGCATGAAGGCACCTGGTATAATGCACCAGTTTGAATACCTACTACCTGATGACGGAAATCGCAGTAACGTTCCTCCGAGGGTAAGATAAATAATTGATCAAATATTACCATCATAATAAGTAGGTATGTCCTCCCGGCCGAATTTCGGCCAGCGCGGCCTATCTCCAGAGAGATTAGCCATCTGCGCGGGAGATATTATAGTGCACAAGTGTGTGCACTCTCTGTTCCTTTACTCTCATAGCCCGATGGGACGGAAAATCCGACACGACCGGTGAGAGGTCAGGCGCATCATAATAATTGTAATAAATCTTATTAATATTATAATTGTGAAAGTTTGGATGGATGTATGGATGTTTGTTACTCAATCACGCGCCAACGGCTGAACGGATCTGGCTGAAATTTGGCACAGAGATAGATTATAGTCTGGAATAGCACATAGGCTACTTTTTATTCCGGAAAATTAAAGAGTTCCCGCGGCAACCGAAAAACATCAAACGCAGACGATGTCGCGGGCATTCGCTAGTCGCTAGTAAATTATAAATGCGAAAATGTGTTTCTTTGTTGGTTTGTCCTTCAATAACGGAGCAACGGATCGACGTGATTTTTGGCATGTAGGCAGAGAGTGACATGCTACTTTTTATCCCCAGAAAATTCAGCGTTCCCGCGGAAATCATAAAAACTTAAACCACGCGGATGAAGTCTCGGGCATCATCTAGTACTTAATATTATAAATGTGAAAGTGTATTTGTTTGTTGGTTTGTCCTTCAACACCTAATCACGTCGCAACGGATTTTTTGCATGGATATAGTTGAGGACCCAGAGAGTGACTTTATTTATCCCGGAAAAAAATGGAGTTCCCGTGGGAATAATTCAACGCCGACGAAGTCGCGGTCATCTGCTAGTGATATATATTTTCGAACCAGATGCTATTTTAGAGTACTCTACAAACCTTTTTTTAGGGAGTTATATTTTGATGTACCTACTCGTATACTTTCTTAAAAACTTTTCTTTAACAATAAATATATACCTACTAAAAGTGACAAATATGTCATTTTTGTTATCATTTTGTATAAGTTTATAGGTTAAGATGTCTTGTCCATATCAAAATCATAAAATTGTAGTATCAGACAACGTTAAAGATAAATTAAAGGTATAATTTCTTATCAAATAGGCAAGAAATGTGGATATGAAATAACAGTATTCAAAAACTAGTAAGAATTCTTCATTACAAAAGTTCAAAAAAATGCATAACATTTCTAAATGGGTTCCCAAAGACGTAATTTTTGTTTAATATGCCTGAATTTCTCCTACGCTGATATCGGTCGCGGTCACTTTTTTTACTGCGACTATGATGAATGCGTAGGCAGTGTCGTAGTACAATACGGGACAAGTCAGTACACACAATCTGTTGTCCTTGACCACAAGTTCAAAGTCATTCAACGTGCTGTGGCTATGGGTGTCTCTGAGGGACAAAATGTGTAACAAGTAAATCCTTGGGAGAATCCAAGTGACCGACACAGCCCTATAGGGTTAGCAAGCGGCCATGTCTATCTCAGACCGATGACCGCTGGGGCAGACGTAGACCGCGTAGGTACTAGGAAACGTAACTTGGGATGACCTTCGCCATTCTAAGGTCATTAGTCCGCTGCAATGATTGTAGAATGACTATATCTAGGTGAATGACGAAGGCGAAAAGACCGTGCGTGGCGGCTTGCTTTCGGGAGAGCAGCAATAGAAAAATGGGTGGATTATGTATGCGTACGCATGACCGACCGATATTCAGCGTTGGAGGAATTCAGGCCTTATTCTTTTTTTTAAACTATAGTAGATATTATAATATCAATATTTTGCAACCCGCAGGCAGGCGACCCAAGCTGGCATTTATTCGTATTTAGCCGAATGACCTATACTTTGCAATCCATTTATAGGCTATTATATTTCCTTGGAAAGCTTGGCGCCAATCATACGCACCTTCCCCACAAAATAAAAATAAAGCTGGCGATTTATGCCCGTTAAAAAAAAGTTTAAATGGTCAATACGAAATTCTGCTTTAGTATGTCAATGAAAACCAGTGTGACTTTGCAACTTATGAATATGCTTAATCTATAAATAGAATTAGATTATGCACAACTACATAATTATTTGTGGGACTGCTTAAAATGTTTTATAGTTCTGATCAAATAAATAAAATTGACATGTTTGTCTATTTCCGGAATAACTGCCTTAGCTCGTTTAAAGTGCATTTAGCATTATCTAAACTTTACAACTCATAAAAATTATTTTGGGCTTATTTACAAAGTGCTGAACTGATTTCGGTGGGACTTTGCCAGGTTTTCTAAATTTAGTTTGAAGTTAAAAATCGCGAATTCAGAGGATGAAAGGTCTGGTTGTGTGAACTAGCAACAGATTGTTGATTTTTATTATTTAAAGAACAAGTTAGTCTATTTGAGTGGGACTGGAACTTAAGTGCCTCGTTCGTCTAGTCGTTAAAGCCCGACAACCCACATTGGAGAAGCGTGGTGGGTCTATAAGGTCTAATTCCCTCTCACCTATGAGAGTGGAGGCCTGTGCCCAGCATTGGGTCGTTAATGTGCTGTAGTGGTGGAATTTAAATCCCTGGTGGTATTTTACAAAATCGACAATATTCATAAACTTTTTTTTTTCAGGATGACAGCAGATCGACATTTCACGGTGTATTCGTTAAGCTTCGTACCCTTTTGCCGTTCCTCTGGCCGAAGCGGAGTATTCGCCTGCAGATATACGTATTCATCTGTATCTTAGCACTAATCGCTGGGCGTGCTATAAATTTATACGTTCCTATTTATAACAAGAAAATTGGTAAGGCCAACTCATTAATTTTTATGACAATACTAGCGAATGCTCGCGACTTCGTCTGCGTGGATTAAGGTTTTTCAGTTCCCGCGGGAACTCTTTAATTTTCCGGGATAAAAAGTAGCCTTTGTGTTATTCCAGACTATAATCTATCTCTGTGACAAATTTCATTCAGATCGGTTCAGCCGTTGGGGCGTGATTGAGTAACAAACATCCATCCATATATCCAACCATCCGAACTTTCGCATTTATAATATTAGTAAGATTGTAAGAGTCCAAGGTGTATAATTGAGGAATTCATATTATCCTGACATCAAATATTATAGTTTGTTGTCATTTTTGTTAGTAGGTACTAGGAGGTGACCAGTCTTGTTTAAGGAAAAATAAGTACACTTTGTATATTTTTGTATATTGCGTCCACTTAACAATACGTCGAATGTTTTCACGGAATTATATGTAAACCCTGTGTACAAAATTGTACATAATATACAACATAGCAGAATCCGACGCGCAACGATTATTTATACTCCTTGGTCTAGTGGTTAGCATGTTTGACTTGTGGGGCCATAACTTCAGAAATTTCAGTACTAGCCCAGAGTTAGGAAGTTGCCGGTGTGTCACCCCCGTGCCTCGGAGAGCACGTTAGCCTTCGGTCCTGCGCCTGATATCTCTCCGGTCGTGTCGGATTTTCCGTCCCATCGGGTTATGAGAATAAAGGAACAAGAACAAACACCTGGAGCGCTCCAGGTGTTTGTTCTTGTTCCTTGTGCACTATAATATCTCCCGCGCAGATGGCTAATCTCTCTGCAGATAGGCTGCCGTGCCCAAATTTCGGTCGAGGTCGGAACTTATGCTGTTATTAGGCCTTATTTATTCATTTATTTGAAAAGAATTTTAAAAATTCAATACCTGTTACTTATTTGAAGTTTTGAGGTAGTAGAATTGGTGAAAATCTTTGCCGAAAAAAGGCCAATGGTCTATTGATAAAATTTTGCGTAAGTTCAAATGTTATCATTCGGGTTATCACATTCGCATACGGTTGTGAAAAGCAGCTTAATACTTTGCTATGTTTTTGAAACAAATATAATATGGGATCAATATAATCAATATATATATATATATATATCAATTTTAGCCTAAAAACAACCAGGAATCGATTTCCAAATTATCGATACCTGGATGTTTAAACCACACGATTATACCTACTCTGTGGTTTAAACTGAGCGTAAATGTATCATTTTATGGAAAAACATCTTATAGATTGACCTAAAATATCCCGACCTAAATTTTATTGAACACAAGGTCGGTAATTCTTTATCTAAGAAACTTTATATTAGTTTTATTGAATGTGTTATCCATACTTCCATACTATTATTATAAACGCGAAAGTGTCTGTCTGTCTGCTACGCTTTCACGGCCCACCTGTTCAACCGATTTTGATGAAATTTGGTACAGGGATAGTTTTTATCCCGGAAAATTAAGGAGTTCCCGCGGGAATTGAAAAACCTTATCCACGCGTACGAAGTCGCAGGTATCATCTAGTTATAAGTAATAAGTAGGTATATAAATCTATACCAATATAATAAATGCGAATGTTTGGATGTATGGATGTTTGTTACTCAATCACGTCAGAACGGCTGAACGGATCTGGATGAAAGACACACGGATAGATTATAGTCTGTAATAATACATAGGTTACGTATTCTCCCGGAAAACCTCAATCCACAGGAAGAAGTGCGGGCATCAGCTAGTAATTTATAAGAGAGAGAGAGGGTAACATTCTTTCGCTATTGTTGACGTTTCATTGTCAAAATTGCAGCAATAATAATTTAATGAAGATTTTCCATAAGCTGTGGCTTAGGTATATCTTGGCAGAAAAGGTGATCCGTCACGACCCTCAGTATTCAGGATACGCAATTCAAAAAGAGTGTACGACTTATATACAAGCAATTTAGCGTTCCGGTTCGATGACGTGTAGAAACCGAATAGGGGTATGGGTTTAATATAACTACCATACCTTTAACAGGTTTGCCCGCTACCATCTTAGACTGCATCATCACTTACCATCAGGTGAGATCGCAGTCAAGGTCTAACTTGTAGTGGATAAAATATAATAAAATTAATATATTATATGTTTTTGTTTCATTGCAGTTGACAGTTTATCAATACCGCCACTGCTCTTCCGATGGGATCTAGTCGTAATCTACGTAGTCTTCAAATTCTTGCAAGGTGGTGGGACGGGCGGTATGGGGCTCTTGAACAATCTACGTTCCTTTCTATGGATAAGAGTACAACAATATACTACTAGAGAGTTACAGGTATGTCGTCAAAATATATATATTTTTATAATGATTCTAGGATTCCTGGGACTTCGTCCTCGTGGATTTGGATTTTTGAAAATCTCATGGGAACTTTTTGATTTGATAATTGATGCTAACTTGGTTCCACCAATGATATAATGTGGTTATAATTATGAAATATTCTAAATAATGATAATCAGATTAGGTATGTTATTTCTATCATCTATACTTCTATACTAATACTTATATTATAAATGCGAAAGTTGGATGGATGGATGGATGTTTGTTACTCAATCACGCCAGAACGGCTGAACGGATCTGGATGAAATTTGGTACAGAGAAAGATTGGTCTGGAATAACACATAGGCTACTTTTTAACCCGGAAAATTAAAGAGTTCCTGCGGGAACCAAA
The DNA here is from genome assembly GCA_923060345.2 of Erebia aethiops. NCBI lineage: Eukaryota > Metazoa > Arthropoda > Insecta > Lepidoptera > Nymphalidae > Erebia > Erebia aethiops. The sequence continues at coordinate 6,670,466 of OV281083.1, read as the reverse complement.
AACCTCAATCTGATTCCACGCGGACGAAGTCACGGGCATCAGCTAGTAATAATATATGTTTTAGATTAACATAAACAAAACTTAAGAGAGTTGTATCAATTTCGGTGAAAATTAAAATTTAACGCCACATATCGACCGCCGCATTTCGAAATCGGAGATCAAGCTAGTCAAGGCACACCGCTCACATATTGTATTATCGTATTACTATATATGAAGTACACGGCTTCGTTTCGTTCGTTCATTTGAAGGGCGATATATGATAGGCGATAGTTTCCTTGAATTAAAAAAAATGCGCATCCAATTTATAAACTCCTCCTTTTTGGAAGTCGTTTAAAAATCTATACTTCTATACTAATATTATGAATGCGAAAGTTTGGATGGATGGATGTATGTTTGTAACTCAATCACACCAGAACGGCTGAACGGATCTAGTTGAAATTTGACACAGATAGATTATAGTCTGGAATAACACATAGGCTACTTTATATCCCGGACAATTAAAGAGTACCCGCGGGAACCAAAAAAACCTTAGTCCACGCGGACGAAGTCGCAGGCATCAGCCAGTATTATTATAAAACAGACATTTCTCACCGAATCATTTATCACTGTCTAATGGCTGCACATTTCAACCTGAAGAGTAGAATATGAATAACAGTGTCGCAGCCAACCGAAAAAAAAGGACAAATTATTTTGCGATTTTGTAAGGAAATCGTAATTGTCTGTCAAACGTATAGTTCGACCTGTTTAAGGAGTTCATAGATGCCTTCACCTCAGAAAGTATACATATGAACTCCTTAAACAGTTCGAGTAATACGTTTCAAGCTGTCAAATGATAACGATTTGCTTAGACAATTGGGCCTCAGATTAGAAAAAAAAACTTTTGTTCCAGCTAGAGCTATTCCGGCATTTGCACGACTTACCTCTCAAATGGCATCTAGCACGTAAGACTGGTGAAGTTCTACGCGTTATGGATCGAGGCACGGATTCCATAGACAATCTCCTGTCGTACATACTTTTCTCTATAACACCAACCATTATAGACATACTGGTCGCAGTGGTTTACTTCGTTACTGCATTCAATATTTGGTTTGGGCTGATAGTATTCTCAACTATGGTTCTTTATATAAGTGAGTATCAATCAAATATCAATCAATCAAATCAAATATCATCAAATCAAATACAACCCGTACACATAAAGAATGGGATTGAAAATGGCGTCGCTACTGTTCGCATCTCACTCGCACACTGTCGCTATCTATACTCACACTCGCCGGTACGGACAACAAATTAAAAACCGATATGATGACCGTCTTTTGTTTTCGTAACAGTCCAGTTTCGCATAGCTGTGAGCGAAACTGGACGTGTTCTAAGTTTCTTCGTAATTGTTGATGTTATTTGTCGATTTTGGTTGTTAAAGAATTGTTATTGTTGTCAAAAAGTTGATATTGTTAAGTGTTGTTAGTTATTTCGTTTTCTTGGTGTTTTTTTCATTGTTACACCGTTTGTTACCTAATTGTTATTTCAATCTACCTAATTATACACTTTTTATTATATGGTCTCTTAATTTAATAAATTTAAATATTCATGTACCTATTTCCCCATAGATATTTTAATGAGATGATAATGTTTTAATATAACGTTATAGCGATATATCTAGGTATATCGCTATAACGTTATATTTAAATAACGTTACAAGCGGATTGTTACTATAGATCCCGTGTATGCTGACCGTACCGGCAAAATGAGCCGCCATTTCTAATCCCATTCTTTAATTGTACGGGTTGTAAATATTATAAATGCGAAAGTTTGGATGGATGTATGGATGTCTGTTACTCAATCACGGCTGAACGGATCTGGATGAAATTTGGCACAGAGATAGATTATAGTCTGGAATAACACATAGGCTACTTTTAATCCCGGAAAATTAAGGAGTTCCCGCGGGAACCAAAAAACCTCAATCCACGCAGACGTAGTCGTGGGTATCAGCTAGTTTGTTAATAAATTACATGCTACTCAATTTCATACAAGTTGTATCATCTGTCAAGTTGTCTACAAGTTGTATCTGAATTAGTTATTGTATGAGCTATTCAAATGGTCAGTTAATAAAGTAACGACTAGTTATTAAGCTGATTTTCGCAAAGTCAAAGAAGCCTTGCTTGCTAGTTATCAAGTTCCCAGTGCCATTTAATCAAGATTTTTGCCTACTTGTAAAGGTGCGCTGCAAATAAACCAGTGTCGACACGCCAGATTACGTTACGACACACCATGACTCAATAGGTTGTCATCACGCAAAACCACTGGACTGATTGAGACGGATATTTTTCAGTTTGAAAGCATAATATATTCAGACTTGATTAAACAAGCTGGGGTTATGCGTTTTTTGAGTAATAAGCGCCCAAATAACCATTTCCAGCACCAGAGAAATCAAAACTTTGCCGACTTTAGATATTGGGGCTGATTCTGTAGTGCACAATCTCTAAACTAAACTAAAATTAGAGCATTACAAATATTGCTAACCCTTTCATAATACTTCCTACGGAAAGGGACAGAACTAGATTTAAAGCTGCCATTTTAGTTTAGTTTAGAGATTGTGCACTATAGAATCAGCCCCATTGTTTTGGTAAACCGATTAGAGATTGTTTTGGTATATAACTAGAGAAAAGTTGAATTAATTAACATAATATTTAACTTTGTAGGTTAAGGTGTTAGATTTTTTATTGATTTTGTTCTTAGATGTTCGTTGCGTGGAAATAACATTTTTTTTTCTTTTTCAGTCGCCACAATAGCAGTTACAGAATGGCGTACAAAATTCCAACGTAGAATGAACCTTGCTGACAACGCGCAGAAAGCGCGCTCGGTAGATTCGCTCCTCAACTATGAAACTGTTAAATACTACTGTGCTGAAAATTACGAAGTTGTTACGTTTAAGGATGCCATTTTGAATTTTCAGGTCCGTATGCACACTATTTTGATGACTCAGTAGTAAGTGCAGTGGTCTTCTTAGACTCGATAGGTCGCCGGACCCGAAGGATAATAGGGATGATGACAACTCAATCAAATCGGCAACTCTTTATCAAACTTAAAAACGCACTTCTAGTATGGAAGTTGTATGTAATTCACAGTTGTATCGTCATCAAATTTCAACGCACATTTTTTCTTTACTCCATATTTTAAAATGGTTAGCAAACTTAAAAATAACCGTCGATGTGAATTTTAGGTCTTTTGGAAGACCCTCTATTTAATAATCAGTTAGAAATAATTTATTTTTGATATAGGCATCATCCCTATTGGCGATCGATCACGTATGCAGGCGAAATTGCTCAGTTTACAACACCGACGCAATGTCGCCTGCTTATTGGTTTTTTATCGGATATACCATGGGGAGTGTGCTTAGGAACTTCACAACCTTGTTCCTCCTTCTCCGTTCTACCACAAAACAGCGAGAAACCGTCGCTATGGGATAAGATAACGCTATATGAAATATAAGGATGTCAGCGTTGGCATCCTTATATGGTTCAATTCCAATCTGCTCGCACGAAACGTTTCTGCTCGACGTTTCTGATCCGAACCGCTAGTGTGTGGAACACCCTCCCAGCGCACGTGTTTCCTGCCACATACAACTTACGTACCTTCAAGGAAAGAGTGAATACCCATCTTCTAGGCAAGCGCGTTCCAACCTAGACCTCATCATTGCTTTGCACTAAGCATGATTGTCGTCAAGCGCAAGCCTTTCTCATAAAAAAAAGAGAGGTTCTATCCCCAGCTGAACCCTAACCCTTTTTGGTGGGAAGGTTTCCCTACTTGTTCCGTTCCGGCACAATGCCACTTTTAATGGTTGGGGGATAAGTATGTTTTTATTGAAATTGACTAGTATGATTATTTAATTAAGCTCGTTTTAAATATTTTTCGGTGATAGAATCGTAAATTGATTGGTTTTGTTTCAGAAAGAAGAATATAAGTCGCTCATAACCCTAAACATGCTTAATACGATGCAGAATATTATCATTTGTGCTGGTAAGTACCCATTGTTTTAAAATAAATAAACGTTTACCGCCTTACCACTAAAAATAAAACCGATGCCTAAAGTGAAGTTTTAACAGTTTTTCGGTAGGAAATCCGGTTTAAAATAAACACCAGTCTATCGCTTGTTTAATTTTTTGTGTTAAGGCCGATCTTACACTGATCAAATTTCATTGTGGTATGGATTACGGTTACCGACCTTGTACCTACTATTTAACCTACTAATTGACCAATAGGGCTAAAGTTATTCGACACGATTACTTAACTTCAGATTCAAAAAGTTGATTCTCAACCCAAAATAGTATCGTCAAATCTGTATCACTCATAGCTGTAGGTATAGCGCAATAAAAAGATGTGTCATTTCATTTTCGAAAACTAAAGAAAATCGTACTAAGTATCATACTAAAATTATAGATGCAAAAGTGTTTGTTTGATGATTTGCGTTTCAATCACGTCGCAACACAGCAACAGATTGACGTGATTTTGCATGAGTATAGATGAGGACATAGAGAGTGACATATAGGCAATATTTTATCCCGGAAAATTAAGGAGTTTCCGTGGGAATAAAAAAAATCCACCCAGACGAAGTTGCGGGCATCAGCTAGTACAGAATAATAAAGAATCTATTGCGTGAATAAATTCTTTGGAGTCACTGTTACGCCGTCGAAGTAGTAACAATCGACTGTTGTGGATCAATATATTGCATCAATAGTGTGGATAACCCAAGGAGGTGAAGATGCGTATAGGTTTAATGAATATGAGATAAACGAGTTTTATTCATAACATAATAAGTTGAATATAGTTTATCTTAATTAAAAATTATAAATCATAAACTACCGTGTTATGGCTCATATCTTTTACAATTCGCTTTAAATATCTGACGTTAGTGTCTCGTTTTTTACGCTTATAGCTGGACTAGATGATGCTCGCGACTTCGTCTTTATTTCCCAGGGTAAAAAGTAGCCCATGTCCTATCTCTGTATTAAATTTATTATTCTCTGTATTTTATTTATTATTTCTTCAAAATCGGTTGAATAGATAATCGGTTGAATAGTTGAATAGATAATAGTAGAATAGAGGGCGTGCAGGTGTAATAGACAGATGGATGGATAGACAGACATACTTTCTCATTTTACCATGTTAGTATAAATTGTAGTTACTTACTGCTACTTATTTTATAAAATAGAATCCTGCACGCATTTTTTTTTTGCTCCAGCTGTGCGTTGCATTGGGTTATATTAAAGGTTAATTTGAAATAGTTTCTATCATTACTTACTGATATAAAAATAAGATGCATTTTAGGGTTCACTAATGTTTCGCAAAAAACATTTAACAAATGATCATTTCACAAAAAACGTTTCAAAAACTAATCATTTCACAAACGTCGTATTCCGCAAACATATAATTTATTAAAAGATCATTTGACAAATACTCAATTCATAAATACTTTACTTTGCAAACGTGCTGAATGTAAAATTGTCATTTACTAATTTATTATTTCATAAAATAATTCATTCTTCAAATTCATAATTTTACAAAATATTAAAATAGAAATTGTTATATAAAAAGGAAATAACCACGAAGAGGATGGTGGGGTCTTTCAGACCCCGCCATCCTCTTCGTCACCTAAACCATCCGAGTCGGAGTGCCCCCAGTCCCGAGCTCGCTTCGCTCGCTCTTGCATGAGTAGGAGTTGTGCCTAAAAAGGAAGTGGAGAAGCTAGGAAAACTACTCGAACTTCGTTTCGTTACGGAGGTCGCCGGTTCGCTTCGCTTGCCAGCTCCTCCCTTCGCTCCACTCGGCCTCGTAGGCTCGCTTCATTCAGGACCTCCTTCGCGAGCTTCTGCCTACGCGCTTTACAAAAACACTCTAGGGGTAGGACAGACAAGACTGCGTGCTCAAGAGTGCTCAGATTTCGAGCCAAGAATGTCAACTTTTTAAAACGGGCTACGCCAGAAGACTCTTACAGTATTTATCAAACAATTCATTTGATCAAAAAAGAAATACGCTTTACGTTGTTTTATTAAATAACACGATTAATAAATCAATTGTTTGTCAAATTATATTTTATGAAATGATAACTTATCTGTTAATTGTTTTATCAATTGAATTATTTATAGGACCAAAAGTTTTATAACGATTAATATTATATGAATATTATAACATAATATGAACTTGCATATATAGATTCGTGTTTATCTTACCTTGTTGCCACGAGACGTTTCTTTGGTTCCTGCGGAGACGATTTAATGCTAGATGTACCTAGTAGGTTTTTCAATAATTGTTTTTTTTTTTTTTGTGTTTATGAAGCCTGAGGCGCAGACGTTTCTGCATTGAGGTCAAACCTCTGTGGTTTTTTTCAATGTGTAATAACTATGTGTTTATTGTTTTGTAAAATAATAAAAAAATAAAAAAAAAAATAAAAAAAAATGATTCATAATTTTGCGAAACGTTGTTTGTGAAATGAAAATTTGTAATTTGTTTTTTATGAAATGATCGGTCACCGCATTTTAGGTGTTCCGTTTCCCTGCCAAATACCTATTTCAAATAACTTAATCTAAAAGTAGCTTAACTGTACGAGATATTGGGGAATTTATACCATTTAACTCTGATTTCTAATTTAAGGTCTCTTGACTGGTTCGATACTGGCAATCTCGATGGTCGTCCGAACGTATGAGTTGACTGTCGGAGATTACGTACTGTTTGCGTCCTACATAGTTCAGCTGTACGTGCCACTTAACTGGTTCGGCACGTATTATAGGTGAGGTTTTTGAAAATCTTCAAAAAATCAGACTATAATTGAAATTGAATTATTCTCCAAACCGTTTTTCAAATCTTATTTGTAATTTCGTACTGAACAGGTAACCATACATAACGGTATCAAATGTAAAAAAATAAATAATGGCATAATCATAGACTTTCATCCCTATATGTACTGTTTTTGTACCATTTGTACTTAGTGGCTGATGTACTTTAGCTTCTCATAAAAAAGTACAATATTTGAAGGCTATGTTTACTTGTAGTTGGCACATAGTAGCCTAAGGAGTCTCTCATTTTGAATTTATTATAACGTTTATAAAAATAAAAAAAACTGTTGTCATTTCTTAAGTAACTTCTTATTAGGGCTATACAAAAGAACTTCGTAGACATGGAAAACATGTTCGACCTAATGCGGGTGGACTCTGACGTTTGCGACGCACCGGGCGCGCCCGATCTGTTGGTGCGGCGCGGGGGCATCGAGTTTAAAAACGTGTCTTTCGGCTACGGGCCTGAGAAACTAGTACTTAACAATATTAGCTTCAGGGTCTCTCCGGGCTCTACTGTCGCATTGGTAAGTGTTGAGTATTTTTGTAAATTACACAAGCTTACGATATACAGAGGAGTTTTGGAAAAATGGAGAATACTGTACGAACTAATGCGGTTGGACTCTAACATATGCGACACACCGGGAGCGCCCGATCTATTGTTGCGATGCGGAGGCATTGCGTTCAAACAGGTGTCATTCGGCTACGGCCCTGAAAGACTAGAGAAAGCTCCATAGTGGATAGTAAGAGTACATTGATTACTTAACTCATAGTTAATAGAGAGGAGGTGCTCAAACATTTTGCGTACCTTTGCCCAAATTTGAGACGCCTTAGGCAATGTGTATGTTTTTGGTTTTAGAGCACAGCTGAAAACTTTCAAATTATGACTGGGTAAAACAGGAAAGGGTGTTAAGTGACTCCCTAATACTGCTTTCACCAAATAAAATAATATCAAACACTCTAATATAATTTATGGTCGTACGTATCTCAAGTGTAAATTTAATCAGCCGATATTGAATTAAAAAAAAAAGAGTGCGCTTTAGACCACACGACTAAAGTAAAACTTCTTTTACAAAAATACATATACGAAACGTAACTGGCTATGAGAGAAAGAGAGAAAGAAAATGTGTGTGAGTTACGTTTCGTATATTACTGTAGGGGCAATAGAGAGAGGTGCGCCTCTCTCTATTGCCCCTACAGTAATATACGAAACGTAACTCTCTCTCGTACTAACTTATATCCCCCTCTCAACTTTCGTTCGCCTCGCCCGATCAAACTTTTCGTAACGCTATCGTCACGCATTCACCAACTTACTCCCCAAGTCGAGCGTGCGTAAAGAAGTTTTACTTCAAAATTCTTTACGAAAGTCAATCTATGATTACATGAAAAGTTTAGCATACGAATTGGAGTTAATAACAGCTAGCTTAAGGATGACTCACGCTAGGCCATGTCGGGTCCGGCCCGAGCGTCGGCCGTAGCACGTAACATTGTCCAATGCTCGGCTGTCACTCGTTTGCCGCTCGGTATAGCGTGAGTGTGTCCATACATAATATACGTAATATTTAACCGTGCTACGGCCGACGCTCGGGTCGGGCCCGGCACGGTCTGGCGTGAGTCATACTTTATCTTACATATCAGGTTGGTCCAAGCGGTGCAGGCAAGTCCACAGTGATGAGACTGCTGTTCCGGTTCTACGACGTGAACGAGGGCGCTGTGCTGGTGGACGGGCAGGACGTGCGCACCGTGACGCAGGCGTCGCTGCGCGCCAACATCGGCGTCGTGCCGCAAGACACCGTGCTGTTCAATAGCACCGTCAGGTACTTACTGATTTTTTTATTTACTACTAGCTGATGCCCGCAACTTCGTCCGCGTGGTTAATTTTTTAACGTCTTATAAATCGATGAACACCGGCTGCACGCACAAAAAAGTGTCACGTTCCGCCTGAGCCTGAGCGTGCAAGTGAGAGCGCGGAGCAAGCGATAGAGAGGCACGATCGCGTGACGTCAAAGCTTGCAGTTCGAATAGTTCTGCGACTGGAACGCCGCCACGCGAGCGCTCGAGAAAACATCTAGTTATTACGTGAAACTATCGTCTGTAAACCGACTTTACAGACAACCGTTATTTAACATAGTTAAATATCACTTTTTTTTTACTCCCGCGGAAACTCCTTAATTTTCCGGGATAAAAAGTAGCCTATGTCACTTCTCCAGGTCCTCAACTATACTCATACCAAAAATCACGTTACGAAACCCATGAATATGGGAAAATCAAAGGAAAATGTTTTTTCTTTTATTTAATTTTTTCGTCACTTTTCCAATGTTGCGTAGTTGTCTTTGATGGAATTAATTGGATAATATGTCGTGTTTTCAAGTGATGTTATATTTGCACAACTTAACACATAGGTAGGTACAAAATTATGCATACAAAACAGAAGACAGGAAACCGTGGTAATGCGCGAGTGTACAAAGCTGATGACACTGGGTCTAGGAGGATAGATTTTTAATAGATAGATTGCCAAATTTTCTGATCGGGAACCCACGTACTTCTAGATTCCAATTGGCATTTCGTTTTGCTAAGAAGAACTTCTGCCATTCAAGATTCCATAGAGCTAGTTCCGTTGTTCCAGATACAACATACTATATGGGAGACAAAATGCTACCTCAGCGGATGTCATCGCAGCTGCTAAGAATGCTGACATACACGACAAAATACTGACATTCCCAGATGCGTATGATACTCAGGTAAGCATAAAACGACGTGGATTTTTTGTCTTTTGGAAGATTCAATATTTAGTCATCAGTAAAAGAGAATTTATTTTTGACATTAGACATCATATCTAATGAGTTAAAAACTGAAAAAATACTAAAACAAACAGCATTTTATAACAGTCTTTTATTTTAAGGTCGGCGAAAGGGGTCTTCGTTTGAGTGGCGGCGAAAAGCAGCGGATAGCTATAGCGAGAACTTTGCTCAAAGATCCCGCTATAGTTCTACTGGACGAGGCTACGTCTGCACTAGATACTAACACAGAAAGGAATATACAGGTGAGAGTCAAATATTGGTTATAATAATATATTAGTTTTTTATTGCAGTATTTACTATAAAACTAGAGGAGCAGAGCAATGTAGGGGGTATGTATGCATGTTTGTTTGTACAGTTTGTACAGTAGTATCTCACTAATCCGGCACTTCAATAGACCGATACGTCCAATAATCCGGCACCCTCCGCCCACGCCTCCCTCGCCCCTCTAAACTATGTTACTATTGTATTGTAAAACTATGTATTTTAAAATTATTTAGTTCTGAGATATCTTACAGTTATAAAAAAGACGTTTAGATCATTAATACAAATATGTCATAGTCTCTTTATGAAATTCTTTATTTTATTTATTATGAACTAGATGATGCCCGCGACTTCGTCCGCGTGGATTAAGCTTTTTGATTCCCGCGGGAACTCCTTAATTTTTCGGGATAAATAGCCTATGTCCTTCCCCGGGATATAAACTATCCCTGTACCAAATTTTATCAAAATTGGTTGAACGGATGGGCCGTGAAAACGTAGCAGACAGACAGATAGACAGACAGGCAAAAACACTTTCGCATTTATAATTATTATTATGAATATGAATTTTTCTACATAATCCAATAATCCAGCACCCTCTGGTTTTTAATAGTGTCGGATTAGTGAGATTCTTCTGTATTTATGTATGTTGCACCGTAACACCTAAACTACTAGTACTACGCGTACTAATGCTAATAATTCTGTTTGCAGGCGGCGTTGGCGCGTGTGTGTGCAAACAGGACGACCTTAATAATAGCGCATAGATTGTCGACAATCATACACGCTGATGAAATTCTAGTGCTCAAGGACGGGGAAATCATCGAGAGAGGAAAGTAAGTACCCATATAAAATAATAATGTCCTCCCGACAGAATTTCGGCTACGGCGGCCTATCTCCAGTGAGATTAGCCATCTGCGCGGGAGATATTATAGTGCGCAAACACGGGTGCACTCTCTGTTCCTTTACTCTCATAGCCCGATGGGTCGGAAAATCCGGCACGACCGAAGAGAGATCAGACCCATATAAAATACCTAATCCATAACAATCATACTAATATTATAAATGCGAAAGTGTGTTTGTTTGTCGGTTTGGCCTTCAATCTGCCATGCCCCTTACAGGTTAGCCCGCTACCATCTGAGACTGCATCATCACTTACCATCAGGTGAGATCGCAGTCAAGGGCTAACTTGTAGTGGATAAAAAAATACGGAGCAACGGATCAACGTTATTTTTGGCATGGGTATACTTGAGGATCTATAGAGTGACATAGGCTACTTTTTATCACGGAAAATTAGGGAGTTCCCGCGGGAATCAGCTAGTAGTTGACAGCAGTGCTTTTTGACTGTGATAGAAGATGCTATGTAGGACTGCTGGCAGCGATATATATATGGACTAGAATAGACTTTAAAAATATATTATCTTAAACAGGTAATCTAAAATTAATTTTGGTACATTTCAGTCACGAAGACCTATTAGCGCAAGACGGTTTCTACGCATCGATGTGGCAACAACAATTAGAGAATAGAAATAGTACAAACGAAACTAACGCCGAAGGCAACAACAACAACACCAGTAGAGCACCAAGCCAACAGAATGGCATCAGCGGGTATGGGCACGGCCATGGCCATGGTATCTAATTTTGTTCTAGTCAACGACCTCAATTTACGTAGACGGGCCCTGTCAAACATAGAATGTGGACCTATTTTACTAACGCCATCTAGTCTGAAAAGCGGGACAGCGCTATGGCGGGGACAAGGACTAGAGTTGTTCAAAACTGCTATAAACCCATAACACGTTACGGACTATCAAATAAATATTATAAATGCGAAAGTTTGGATGTATGGATGTATGTGTGGATGTTTGTTACTCAATCACGCTCCAACGGCTGAGCGGATCTGGATGAAATTTGGCACAGAGATAGATTATAGTCTGGAATAACACATAGGCTACTTATTATCCCGGAAAACTAAGGAGTTCCCGCGGGAACCGTAAATCCTCAATCTGCGCGGACGAAGTCGCGGGCATTAGCTAGTAAACTATAAATTTCTAACGCGTTATTAAATATGTTATAACGCGCTTGTTATATTGTGGGCGGCCGGCAGGCGCAATATGTCTTGCAGCAGGCTAAATTTCGTAGCGCGCTAAATTTCAGCGCTCACATAACAGGTTATACGCGTTATGGAACAATAACGCGTTATGATATTGCGCTACGTGTTATATTAACCACCTTTAACAAGGACAGGGCTATACAGGTTAGGAGCGTGCTCTAAAGGTTGGACGCCCAATGTTTTTCTGTGAAAGTTCCCATCTAGTACCTACATATATATCGATGGTTGTAGTAAATAATTTGTGAAACAAATCCTATAAACAGGAGCTCTAGTTTACATGGACATGGACAATAGGGATGATGACAACTCAATCAAATCAGCAACTCTTTATCAAACTTGAAAACGCACTTCTAGTATGGAAGTTGTATGAAATTCACAGTTGTGACGTCATAAAATTTCAACGCACTTTCTTTCTTTAAACTATATTTTAAAATGGGTATCAAACTTAAAACTAAGCGAAGATGTGAATTTTAGGTATTTTGGAAGACCCTCTATTTAATCATCAGTTAGAAATAATTTATTTTTGATATAGGCATCATCCCTATTGATGTGGCCACTAATTTAGTCCTTAGAGAAATAATAATAATAATTTGCTATCAGCGCGTGTGGACATGGCCACGGCCACTAATTTAGTTCTAATTAAAATAATTTGTTCAATGAAACCTACAATAACAAGAGGGTCGCAGTACCAGAACGGCTATTGTTCCCATAGACATTGCTGTGGCCACTATAATTTGGCTCTTACACGACCAATAATTTATGGTACAATAAAAATATATGAGCATGGTCACGATCATGGTTGTGGCCACTAAGAAAGCGTGGAATGCCTTCCCTGCGTATATAACGCAGCCAAGTTTATAAAACCAAATGATGTCAAACAATAAAACGCTGAAATAGCTGAATTTATCATAAAATACTCTGCCTGTAGATGTATTTTTGCCTGCACTATAGATATTTTATTAAAATCCCTTTGAGTGCCCTATTATGCTGATCGCATATTACGTACACATCTTAATCACCGTCTGCACCGCATACCGCACCGTTTTTCGGTATTTAAATATTGTCAGGATAATGTGCGATCAGATGAATTAGGGCATAAGGCGAATTTATGAATAAAAAAGTTCTTATGACTTTATCATATATTACTTTAGAGCACTTGGATTCGAAGACAGCATTTTTTTTATTTAAAACTTGATCACTAATCAACATTCTAGGAGATTCGATAATAGATTAGTAAATTGTAGTTATGTACATTTTGGGGTGCTAAATATGGAATCTGGGTCAAAAGGCAACACTATTTTCATTTCGATGTGTGAATTGGTATTTGGAAAGTGTTTTAATTAATTAATTATTTATTAAGGACTAGCTGACGCCCGCGACTTCGTACGCGTGGATCGACGTTTTGTGGTTCCCGCGGGAACTCTTTAATTTTCCGGGATAAAAAGTAGCCTATGTGTTATTCCAGACTATAATCTATCTCTGTGCCAAATTTCAACCAGATCCGTTCAGTCGTTGGGGCGTGATTGAGTAACAAACATCCATACCGACATCCATACATCCAAACTTTCGCATTTATAATATTAGTAAGATATACAGTTTTTGACTTTCTACGTCCGCATATGATCCTTGCAGTAATAATAAATAATCAATTTCCATATAAATATTAAACAGATATTCAATTTAGTTGCAAATTGACATGTAAATAATATGCTGACAGTAAGTACATTATTTTGTTAATATAAATGTTTTTGTTACGCAATGCAATAAGTTACTCGTATACGTACTTCGCGGAAAGTAGATGTCTTATATTTGTATGGACAAGTTCACAGTGCCTGGTGGGAGATTTTCTTCCCATTCGATAGCGTCAACGTCAACTACTTTTTGTATGGCATTGTCAAGCGCTTGTTGACAGATGACAGCTGGCGCTCGATAAATTTCATATAAATGGTACCTAGTTAACGCGATCGAGTAAGTTAAAATCCCACACGGCTCTCAGCAGATATGTGAGCGGTGTGCGGCAAGCGGGCGGGTGGTACGCAGCGAATGTAATGTGTGAACTTCACTCGATACGATTACTTCACTGATTGTTCTTCTGATTCAAGAATTCGTGCTAAAGCCTCTCAAATAAATGTGATGAATTGGTAAGTTATTGCATTGTGATTGTTACCGTATTGTACCTTGTAGTATTAAAATATATTGTAAAGGTAAATCTTGTGTACGTAATTTCAGTGATTATTAAATGTTTTGTTTTTTCATTTATCTTTAATTTTTGTTTAGAACGATAGGTCCCATTCTGTATTTATATGAAGTTTCGGATTTCAAAGTCCGCTTTTAAGTATCTTGGCGACAGAGTTTTGATCGGCGTCCCTTAGACACTAAAGTATGTATTGAAATTTTCAAAATTTTGAATTATGTGTATACGTGCAATTAATTTGGCAAAAATTAATAATCTCAAATTAATAGGTAGTATAATTTTATTAAAATTATAACATTTTAAAAATTCTTCTGTAAATCTTTTCTTTACTCAGTTTTCTTTTGGGGCTCCATCTGAAATATGTAATTTATTCAGCAACATGGTTCAGCTTTTAATATTCGGTAGAAGAGATTTTGTATTCGCCTTGTTTACCTCATGATAGGTACTTTAAACGAATAAATTGTTATCGTCACATTATAGCTGGTAAACCAAGGCCCGTATTAATAAACCGATATCAACTAAAAACAGATTCCCAAGTTTTGGTCAATCTATGCTTAGGACCGGTTTTTACCAAAGATTGACCGATTCTTGAGAACCTGCTCTTGGCTGATATTGGTTTATTAATATATCCCTTGTGATCCCTAATCCATATGCACTCCTAAGCTGTGGGGATTTAGGAATTGATTTATTTTATTTTATTGTGAGAAAGGCTTGCGCTTGACGACAATCATGCTTAGTGTAAAGCAATGATGTGGTCTAGGTTGGAACGCGCTTGCCTAGAAGATGGCTATTGTTGATGATGATGATACTATAGGCATGGAGCATGGACTTCGCCACTCAAGTAAAAGTAGGTACACTAAAAAGTTGATTGAAGTTGGTAGGTACAATATAAATCCGTATGGCCGGAAATACACGGACTGCTCAAGCAGTTAGCCAGTGATCAAAATAAACGGACCGCTCTTGCAGTCATAGTCAACAGCTTGAAGCTACCATTTATAACTGCTACGAACCGCCCGAAGCAGTGTATGTATGTACGAACGTAGAAGACTGTAGTTCACTATGAAGTCGCAGCTTAAGGCAGTCCATCCTGTCCGTGTATGGCGTCACCAGCAAGTAATTTGGTCCAATCAGCAATATCATTGCATTGCTCTCATTTCATTGTATCGAAAATAGGGTTCGGTCACATGATTGTTGTCAAGCGCGCAAGGCTATATTGCTTATCAGCTTTCAACCATTTACGCTCAACAAATTACTATACCTACTTACATCTATCATTGAGTACAGAGGTGTATCTCCTGGAAGCCGTAACCCATCCATTTCTGAAACAACGTATACAAAAAAGATAAATATAGGCTCCAAGAATCAAGATAAGTAGGTACCTACTACTAGTAGATATGTAATAATCAGCGTATGAACAAGTTAAACCAACCTTAGGCCGGCCATACAAGGACTGCTTGAGCAGTTAGCCAGTGATCAACATACACGGACCGCTCAAGCAGTCATAAGTCAACAGCTTGAAGTTACCATTGATAAAAACTGCCAACCGCCCGAAGCAGTCGCAACTGCTCGAGCGGTTCCATGTAACATGTATGTATAGAAGACCATATCCGTACACCATATGCCTCAGATACACGGACAGCTTGAAGCAGTCCATTCTGCGACTGCATAGTGAACTACATTCTTCTACGTCCTACCTACCATGGAACCGCTCGAGCAGTTCCGACTTCTTCGGCCGGTTGGCAGCAGTTATCAATGGTAGCTTCAAGCTGTTGACTATAACTGCAAGACCGGTCCTTGTATGTTGATCACTGACTAACTGCTCGAGCAGTCTGTGTTTGGCCGAAAATAAAGGGGTTTGAATATTTTGTTATGTAGCCGGGCCTACCTACTGTCCCGTCATTTTTTTCGAAATAATGGCCACTAATAAAACCTACCAGTACTTTGATTATGTACCTATACAGGAGCAAGTATTATTTGAGACAAAATCTAAAGCGTCAGGTTTCAGAGACAAGCTACCAAAGCTGGACTGGTGACGCCATCATTGAGTAGTTTATAACTTTGATAGTTTAAAGAAAACCTGGTGCTTTAGAAGATTTTGCCTCATATAACTACCTACTAAGTACGTGCTTGTGTTAAATACCAGCTTTTGGCTACTGTGCGGTTGCGGGCGAACTCGCGAAATACATAGCATAGGTACATACTTAGGTATGCCCGTGCTCGCGGGTTATATAGGACACCTATGCCCGTAACTTTTAGGGAAGTCCACTTGACAGTTAAGTAATGTATGTGAAAATTTACACTTTGGTGATAAGAGGTGCTGTTGGTTTGGTGGGGTGTGCATCGTTGGTGAAAACGGGCATTAACGACTTAGGTTTATTTATCTTTACGTTTGGTTTTCTCCATCTGTTCTTGACGTTTTAAATTCTTCATTTGATATTCTGAAACTGACATCGAAGGACGCGTTTTCGCAAATTCCACACTTCGGATTGAGCTTTCAACTCTGTGTTCGATTTGATCGATCGTTTTCACGTAATCCGACGAAACTTTTCGAGCAAATTTTTTGCTATGTTGTAAGTTTAGTACTTGCTCGACGGAGCTGCCTTCAATTGTGACTGAGTGGCGTAAGTGACCATCTTGAGAAAAATTTACACTATCTTTAGATAAATGTTTTATGCGACTCATTGGAGATTGTGTTAAAATGAAATTCTTTTCCTTAACCGAAGGCGATCTGAAAAGAAAGGACATTCCTTAATTATGATACGGAAGTATAATATGTTCTTATATCATACCTTAAAAATATTAAAAAACTAGCTATTATCCGCGGCTTCGCTTACGTGGCTCAAGGGATTGTTCCCTTGACTGAGTGAGTTTTTCTTAGAAAACTGTATTTAAATTAAGCATGCAAGAAGATGCCATGGAGAAGAATACTGAGACGTTCAGTATCGACGTATTTCATCGAAAAGCAAGAGCTAGGTTTTTCATGCACGAATATTGAAAAATATTCGAAAAAATATTCACGATATCTACGAAAGAAAACACAATGCTATAGGTTACCCGTTACCTATACAGATTCCTGATTATACAAACGATGTCGCATAGTTGCAGCAGCATGTAATCGATTAGTCCATCGGATACTACTGGAACAATTACATTACGCCGCAAAGAAGAAGGGAGGAGTACATTTAGTCAGTGGATGAGTGGACAGATAAGGACACAGGGCAGAGCAATACTTATTTTAACACGCTACTGTAAACAACATGCTATCCTGTGGGACCTATTAGATTTTCCGGGACATATAAAGTAGCCTATGTTACTTTCCAAGATCTAGACTATACTATCAGACAGTGTGGAAGTCTCCGGGAAACTGTTTGTTTTCCTGTAGTAAATAGTAGCCTATGTCACTCTCCGTCCTCAAATATAACCCATGCGAAAAATCACGTCGATCCGTTGCGCTATTGCCGCCTTATTGAAGAACAAACATGAGAAAAATAGCATACCTATCTACTATCCCGCAGGAACTGTAGGTTTTCCCGCGATAAAAAGTAGTATATGTCACTCTCGACATCAAATATATCCATAAAAAATATCACGTCGATCCGTTGCGCCGCTGTCGCCTAATTGAAGAACAAACGTGAGAAAAATAGCATTCTATCCCACAGGAACTGTTTGTTTGTCCGGGATAAAAAGTGGCCTATGGTCTTCAAATACTTATACCCATGCAAAAAATTACGTCGATCCGTTGCGTCGTTGCCGCCTAATTGAAGAACAAATGCGAGAAAAAGAGCATACTATCCCACAGGAGCTGTTAGTTTTTCCGGGATAAAAAGTAGCCGATGTCACTCTCCAGTTCCTCAATTATACCCATGTAAAAAATCACGTCGATCCGGTGTGCCATTGCCGCCTAATTGAAGAACAAATGCGAGAAAAAGAGCATACTATCCCACAGGAGCTGTTAGTTTTTCCGGGATAAAAAGTAGCCGATGTCACTCTCCAGTTCCTCAATTAACTATACCCATGTAAAAAATCACGTCGATCCGGTGTGCCATTGCCGCCTGATTGAAGAACAAATGCGAGAAAAAGAGCATACTATCCCACCCAGGAGCTGTTATTTTTCCGGGATAAAAAGTAGCCTGTGTCACTCTCCAGTTCCTCAATTATACCCATGTAAAAAATCACGTCGATCCGGTGTGCCGTTGCCGCCTAATTGAAGAAAAATTCGAGAAAAAGAGCATCCTATCCCACAGGAACTGTTTGTTTTTCCGAGATAATAAGTAGCTTATGTCACTCTCCTGTTCCTCAATACCTATGCAAAAAATAACGTCGATACGTTGCGCCGTTGAAGCGTGATTGAAGAACAAACCAACAAACAAACTGACTTTTGCACTTATAATATTAGTATGGATTACTTATAGTCTCTTAGTGTTGGGCCTTCCTCATCGATATCCATATAATCTGTCATATCATCGTAGAGTCGCGACAAGGCCGATTGTCTTCGGACTTGTGTGTCGGAGTCTGACAGGTTTGTAGGTTTAACGAATCCTGTAGGCCTCCGTTGAAGCTGCTTCTGCAGGCTCATACGCGTTTGAGAGGGTTTTTTTGCCGCTTCTGCTATACGAACTTTTCTGGAAATTCAATGGGTGCTATTGAATTGGGTATAGGTACTCGTCTTCATTGTAGAAACCAGTTATTTCATTAAATTTATTTATAGCTTTCATGTAAATGTAATAATATAATAGTTGTTAAGTTTACAGGTAGGTACAAGTATTTATTTAAATTTTTCAACATTCTTTTGACGTAGGTACCTACTTAATGCACATGTAAGAATATCAATGCGCACCGGTCCCGGGTTCGTTTTCCGGCATGGCAGGGGCAATTTAAGGATTCACAATTCGCCGGCGAAGATGAGGACCCCGATATCTTACGTCACCCGCGGACGTGGTCTCAACCCACGGCCTCGGGGGCGTATGGACTAGTCTAGTCCAACCCGACTTCCCATTCGTCCCAACGTCATCCTAAGCCTTAGGAAGACGTTGTCCCCGCACGCTATTTTACGCACGCACAGCAAAAATGCTAGACTGTGGTTTAACACGATAAAGTGACCAATTTTAGTAGCAACTTACCGACATCCTGTTAGGGAAGTCGTGGATTCTTCATCTTCTGCATCGGTTTTCGAATCCCCTTGGCGTATATGATAGATTTTTTCCAAGTCTTCCGGTCGGACGAAACCTGTCTGTCTCCTCTTTATCTTGGATGGTTGCCTTAGTTTAGGTATGGCCGAACTTATCGATACTTTCCTTATAAAAAAATAATAAAAAGAAAAATAATAGTAAAGGAAAAATGTAAAAAAAGATAATAATTTAGCAACTTACTTATTTTCCCGCCCACCACGGTGATCCATTGAAGCTATTCTGTGAATTCAAAAAAATAAAACGTAACGTAACTTCAATGTAAAATATTACATAAGTAAGTACCTACCTACTTAGGTACACAATTGATTGTTATTTTAATGACCTACCTACCTAAACCTTCTTAGCTCTTCATCGGTGATTAATTCAGACCTGCAAAAATAAAAAATAAATATGATAATATTATAAGTAAGATATTTTTAATCCACTACAAGTTAGCCCTTGACTGCGATCTCACCTGATGGCAAGGAATATACTACTCTCTACCGCCTGATGGTAAGTGATGATGCCGTCGAAGATGGTAGCTCTTAACACATCTACATCGCTCTTAAAAAATCACAAAATAGACTGTGAAGGTAGGAAGAACCTTAAAAAGTACTATGCTGGAGCTATACCGCGGCTAGCTAATAACTCATGTAAATTAAAACATCTAAGTAAAATAGACAATAATGACTTAAATGTAGAATTTTACGAACATTACTCAAAAAGTACGAATTTTGTACTACATTTTTCCGTTTTCGTAACCATTTTGAGTTCTGGCAACTCCCGTAGTAAATATGTTCCTTGCTGGCAACGCTGAACACGGCACAGCCTTAAGGTCAGTCCACACGAATAACAAGTGAAGTCCGGTTTCTGTCCGGTTCAAATCCCGAAAAAAGCCGAAATCTTGAGGGCGTTCGTCACTACTACTACCAGTCTTACTATCAGAAAAGCGACATGAGGGAGGGGATTATTAAATACGAAACTTTAGGGAGGCTACAGAACCACTTTACCTCTGGCCGTACCTACCTCACCTCTGCGCGATATGGTGGGTATCACGAAGAGTAATGTAAAACGATACGAGTAGCCTTCAAAAGTTCGGTTCAATAGTGTATTAAAACCGTTAGCCGTACGGTAGGTAGGTACGTACTTTCTTGTCCCTTCAAATATGTTCACTTTTGCGATGCTCCTCGCGATGTTTCTTATAACACTGCCAGCGAAGCTCACGCGATCAACATTGAGCCTGAACATAATATTATTATTTCATTAAGGTTTATTTTAAAACGCGAGTATCAAATCTTAGACAATAATTATTAGTAAGTGTAATGTTACTTTAGATAACGCCGGATCTCTTGTTCGTCATCTGAGGATAGCGATTCCACTACAAAAAATCATTCACACAATAATTAGACTCTTGATATTATATTTAACGACTAAAGATCAAGTATTAATTCCATTTTATACTTACCTGACATGCTGTCCGATTCATCATCGAATTTATAAACATCAGATATGAATGATACATTTGTCCCAATTACTTTTTTATGCTTGGTGCTTACCAAATCACTTTCAAGGCAGTAGTCACCGCGCAAAAATCTACAAATCATTAACATCATAAGATTTTTAGATTTAATGATATCTTCATGAATTTTGGCCTTTATTATTTGCGGTGATAAAGTTATGTTAGTACTAAGGTTATTTACGCGGTAAAAAAGTTTTTTAAACTAACTTCTTGAGATCATATGTAGAATCTTTTTCACCAGGATAAGTCACATCTGTCAGCGGTATGTAAAACGGTTTTTCTGGTTTCACAACAACGCTTAAAGTTCTTGTTATTGATACATGTTGATATGAGTATTCTTCTGGTTCATATTCATCCACATCAAAATCATTATTAACCTGACTTACAGCTGAAGATGCCCTACTTGTATAAGTTTGATTTTGTTGGAGTTTATCGATATCTTCTTTCTTTCGATGAAATCTAAAGAGCAGGTTAACAAATTAATGTATTCACAAGACTTTGCAATTCATGTTAATTTATTAACGCTGAGATAGAAACCTTTCCGTTGCGCGAACTCTACCTTCCTCCTCTTTCACTGACTCATCATGGTCCGCCTCGCCTTTTTCCATTTCTAGTTGCATTACATTCTTCAATTCAATCTCAAGAAATACTTTTTCTATGAGTTCCTGATAATATAACAATTTAAAGCAACTTGCACAAAATTTTAAAATTGTTCGTTTTAACATGCAATAAATACCTCTATGAGAAGATCGCCCAAGGCAATAAGGTCTTCAATATGACCTTGTATATACTCATTTGTACTTTTACTGACTCGTATACCTTGACATTCTAAATTCAGTATACCTGCTTTTTCAATTTTAACACTAACTGTAGGAGATTCATAAAACGTTTGCACAGATTCGATTGCTTTTAATGTAGACTCTCCGTCTATTAGCTGTCCAAAGGCAACGTATTTGTGGGCCATCCAAGGTGCTGATTGCAGTAGTACAAAAAACTGCGTCGAACAATCTACATGTCTACAAAGAAGCACTTTACTATATTTTATATGGACTTAGGACATGACTTCTTAATTATTATTATTTTTTAAATGGTCATACCTTCCATTATTAGCCATACAGAGTACACCACGGCTGTCGTGAGGAATAATAAAGTTTTCACAGTCCAAATTAGTGCTCTTAAGCCCAAATCCCCCGCACTGAATCCACCCATCTTTTACAATACGGTGTACTGGAGTTCCAGAGTAACCACCTTTTTTAGTTTCACAAAGTCTTAGAAAATTTTCACACGTGTTTGGTACTAAATCTGCATAAAGCTAAAACGATATAATTATGTCTTATAAATTATATTACATAAGTAACACAAGAATAACAACACTAAGTACAATAAAAACCTATCGGGGTTTTAAATCGACGGGGATTAAAAGTGTGTTTAACTATACTCACCATAAAAATCAAAGTTCCCGTATTTTCGCAGTTTATTGAGATATGCATATACGCACATGGTCTCTGAAAATAGGATTTTATTTAATATTTTAGTAATATAAAAATACGATTAATTTACTTTTTCATTGGTGCAGCAACTTCACGACAAGTTTGTGACTTACCCCAGAAGCTCTAACAAAGTTTACAAAACTCCCAACTCCTTCTAAGTAGTAATCTAAATTAAGGTGATAATCGAATCGTGATTCTAGTAGTTCTCTCAATTCCTTATCGCCGCCAAGGAATTTATCGTTAATCAATACAGCCACTGGATTCTGCAAACAGTATGCAATGCCTCCATGTTGCAGTTTCAATTCGTTCCAAACTTTCGGCCATTCTACTGTGGTCACACCTGTATTAGTTTTATGAGTGTAAATATTGCCCATAACTTCAGTGATAGATTATATCCATCCAACACCGAAGATATTTCTTCATTCTTAAAATTGAACGCCTTGAACATGCACATAGGGAATGTTCCAAAACTGAAAATTCTTTCAAGCTTCTCCACTCCCTCAATGGTACAGGTAAGGTAACTGGTATCTGGTTACAGGGGTACTACTTCCACCTAGGCTGAATAGATCAGCTGCTGGTAATCGCTCTGTATGACATTTTTACAAGTTTTGGGACATGAAATGTAAGATATAATATAGTACTTCGGACACTACATAATAAGCACAGACCCGTTATAAAGTAAATGCTTGAGAACTTATCCTACCTCTTATAATAGGTGCGTCAAATATTTTCCAGCGATACTTATGCAAGCCTTTGACCAATTTAACAGAGTGGATAAAGTCCTTATTAACTCGATCGCCAATTATTGTAAACTTCACGCGATGTTTTTTGTCAGAGATTTTCTGTTTTTTATTTGGATATTGGAGATTATTTATGGAGTTATGAGCTGTTTGGAAGCTGTTGCCGTGGACATCCTTAATAGTACTTTGCCATGGATGGTAATACGATTCTTCTAAATTAGGCGATCCTTCTTTTATTGCTGACATAATAAAAACTAATAACTGTAATAATATTTTTTTAACCAAGGTATTTAAAAGAAAAACTACAAAATCAGTTAAAGTATCTTTGGTAACAATGATTTTCTTTATAAAATTATTAATATAAAAAAGAATAACTGACAATTTTATCTATTTTTTTTTTAAATATTTCAGACGCGAAGCAGATTTCTATTTCTATGGTTTGAATCTTGTATATATGAATAGAAGGCTTATTTTATAAATCCAAATCGAAAAGGCAATCGAGTATTATTAAACTGGAACCGGAGCTAAAACCGGAAGAGAACCCTGTGTAGATCTACCTTAGAATTATAATAATTTATTTCTGAACGAAAACAAACTTAGTTGACATTGACGTTGGCTTTTTACATGACATTTTGCATTTTGCTTTTGACAAATCAGAGTGACAACTGACAAATAATGACAAATAGCAGAAATAGCAAATGACAAGAACACAAGAGATGAAGAGAAATCAAACTGAATCAAAGAGAGAAATGTTTTTGGAAAACCACTAACCAGGAGACTAATTTCACAATTATTCTGAACATGTTACTATAACTACGATGTTTTTTGTATAAAATGTAATATTTATCTCTAGTCTCTGTAAGACAAATCCTTACGAACTTTGAACAGTTTACCTATGCTTTTTAGCAACAAGATTAATTAAAATGAGTGTGTCTCAGCAATTTGCTTTACTTTCCGGCGAACTTTGCAGTCATTTGTATGTGAAAGATTTCAACAAAGAGACTGTAAACTCTTTGATCGATGAGCTAAATGCTAAGCCTTATAAAGCTGAGCTATTCGTTGGGAAACAGGCAAGTTTGATAACTTTAAACCTCTATTTTGTATTGATACTTTACTTATATTTAAGAGGTTTAATTATACTTTATCATGTTTGGAAGTTCTGCTGCTTGATATAAAAGCCATATTTAATCTATAGAATGCTTTATTTCTATTATAGCAACTCATATTATGCATTTTTATATTTTCAGGATGCAGCGGCTCTTATAACCTCACTGTGTGTAAATATCAAACCAGTAGATGAATTTTTGACTGCAAAATCTTCCCATTTATTAAACAGTATTGTGACAAAACAAAACATTCAATTTGATAGCGAATACTTGAGTAAAGTTGTTCTATGGCATATCAATTGTATCAGGAAATGTTCTGATATGATTTTACCAGATATTCTGCATAACATGCAAAGTATATTGCAGAGCAATCCACTTAGTGGACTAAAGGTTTGCTAATTTGAGTTATATCAAAATCAATAATTAATTACGATCCTAGGATCACCTTAGATTTTATTTATTTATGTTTTTTACTAAAATCTTCACCTAAACTGTAAATTTTAATCTTATATGAGTTGTTCAGTTATCAATTGTTTTCTTCATAACTTCTCTGAAGAATTATGATATATTTCTGCAAAAGTTTTACATATCTGATTATTCAATTTCAGTATATTGATGACTTGATAGGAAAACAAGGTCTTCTCACGAAAATCATCAGCGGTGATAAACGTAACACCTTAACTACTCAGGACCCCTTGCAAATTTGTTTAATGGCTCTCAAATGTGTCATTAATCTACTAACATTGGATGAGACTAAATCTAGTGTCGAAACTGATGTTAGCAATGAAGTAAAAGAACAGATATCTCAAATCATCATCAGCTATTTAATGAAGGGGTGTTCTAAATCTAATGATGAATCCATTTACTGTAAAGTAAGTTTCTCAAATTAATTTATCTCAAAACCTAATTAAACTATAATTACTAATCACTTAGCAGCAATTAGTTTATGCACCACTATGGCACTAAGTTATAATATTGACTACAGTATACTATAGAGTTTCACACTGTTATGTGTGTATGGGAACTGCACATACCCATGTCTACTACTAAGTAAATCATGTTCACAGAACTTCTGCAGTTTATAAGCAAATTGGTGCTAATTCTGTTGCAAAATCTCTAATCATGTCAGTTCTAAAATATGTATATATTGCTATAATTGCACTGTTCTCTGTGGACAAGGATAGTACTAGATTCAGGCCGGTCAGTTTCATGTAGTTTAGTGATTGTGAGTAGAACAATTGTCAGGCTGACATAAAAAGTTGGAACCCAAATTGCAGCTTGACCTAAATTTCGAGCAAATAAAGCGTGTAGAACATTAATGAAAAATGATGTGAGAGTAGGCTTTTTGAAATTTAAAAAGAACTCAATATGCGAAAGAAAATGCAGACTAAAAAATTTTGGTAGATTCACTTGATAGACAATTCAAAAGCACTTTAAAAGTTTATTTGAATAAAAAACGTTATTGATTATTTATTTGTCAGATGGGCCATGGAATATTAGCATGCATTGTATAACAGGTTTTCATTAATTTTATGATGAAAATCACTGTTACGAAAAAAACGTCACCATAATATTTCTAGCATCAATATTTTTTTTTGTAGATTGTCATATCAGCTCTAAGAGTACTGTCACACATTTATTTCAATG
Source organism: Erebia aethiops (assembly GCA_923060345.2). Classification (NCBI taxonomy): domain Eukaryota; kingdom Metazoa; phylum Arthropoda; class Insecta; order Lepidoptera; family Nymphalidae; genus Erebia; species Erebia aethiops. The sequence goes on along the minus strand of OV281083.1, from coordinate 6,644,612 downwards.
AACAAAAGATTGATATACCAATGCCTGAAGTAATGGGAGTTTGTCGGTATTTTATTTTATATGGACTTGTGAGTCAAGGCAGTAAACCAGAACGGATAATGCCATCTCAGCAAACCGTTGCTGCTGTGCCTGTTAAGGCTAACCCTAAGGGAGGAAAGGTAGGTTATACAGACAAGTGTGATAATTTTTGCTTTCTCTGAACGAGTAGACTCTGTGCAGATTTGTGTGGTACAACAATATTAAGTTCAATTAATTGCAAACACCTATTCACATGTTTTCAGAGCGAATGGGAGCTTTGTGCAGTCTGTATAATTCTCTCTGATAAATCTGAATAATTTTCTATTTTTTCTTCCTCGCAATCTCGTCTAAGATCTTATCTAAGATGTATATTAATTTGTAGAAAAAAGAAATTGTATGTTAAATGTTTTAAAATTTTTAGAAGCAAAAAATCAGGAAGCAAAGGAACAATGCTATAGAGAGCCTAAAAAAAGAAATTCCTGTGTCCGATCGAAGTTTAATGAAAGATGTGGACAACTTTGAAAACAATTCCGCATATAAGCCAGCCAGTAAGAATTACTTAGACCCCCAAAAAACTAGAACATGTTGGAATCTTACAAGCGACTCTGACATGTCAGATGTTGAGAATGGGAGGGAAACTAAGCTTATCGCGTTGAGGTCGAGAGTGCGACAGAGTGCTGCGAATTTGTTTTTGGTAGTTTTTAAGGTAAGCAGTAAGGGCCATTGATTTCTGTGGCCTGGATTATAAGTCATATTCGTAAATAATGTACGGCTGGCTAGCAACCACTGAGCAATTAGACTCCACTTAGTCTTGTCTGTCCAACCCCTTGAATGTTTTGGTAAGCGCGAAGTCAGAAATTCGTGAAAGAGGCCCTGAATGATGTGGATCTGTGTGGCTGAGTGGAACGAATGTGGCAAGCTAAGTGAGTAGCGTCGGACGTATTTACGAATATGCTTCCAGGATACAAAGACAGACCATATAGAGAAGCAAATATACTTAATTGCTCTTAAGATTTTTAAGTAACCCTTACCTTGTATCCAGTAAGAGTTTGTTTTGAATGAAATATTTAAAAAAATGGGTTTTTAGTTTTTTAAGAATGTCATTAAAACTTTTTTTTTTGGATTCTAATTGTAAACTATTAATTCTTTTTTATATTTATTACAGGTGAAAGAAAAAAAAGACATATTCGGTTACTGGTGGGCCCTATTACCAGATTCTCCCGATGAAAACAATTGGTTGTTAGAAGACAAATCTAAGAAAACTCTCGCATATGCCGGCGTTGCAGATCCTATAGCCAGAAGCAGGGCAAGTGCGCTCAGTGTTGTTTTGGCTTTATTATCTGGGCCCAGAATTTATCTGTCACAGGCAGAAAGTAGGTAGGACTGTTTTTAAACATCATACTACGAAAACATTTCTCATCCCTTCAAATTACTGTTTCAATGCGGGTAATCACGCCGCTAGTCTAGTAACAAATCCTTGGATTTATTTTTATTTGACGACCGTCTGAACACGCACACCTGCTTTGTAAATAATTTGAAACGTTTTATCCACTACAAGCTAGCCCTTGACTGCGATCTCACCTGATGGTAAGTGATGATGCAGTCTAAGATGGTAGCGATTTTATCTGTTAATAATGTCTCAAATAGTCTGTCGATATTAAATATCGGCCTAAAAGTCGAAATTGTTATGAGACTCATTCGAGTCATGAAATTTTCGTCAAAAAGCTAACTAAAATTATACTTTACCATGCTATATAAATACTAATATATAAATGAGTCACGTCGTTACGTTTTAAATAAAGCTGAGATAACAAAAAATAGCAGTCATAGGGACTGCCGATAGAAGTGAAAACGAATTTTTTTTCTAAGTAACATTAAAGTTTAATTATGAATGTATTATATTTATATTTAGTCATTTAGTCATTTAGTCATTTATTTATTAAATATAGGTACACTGTAGGTACACTTATTTTCGTCTAAAAATTACATAAGTACTTATACTTATTTAAGTAGTTCTTCGTAATAACGCGAGGTGTCGCTCACGGTTACACAGCACTTATTAATATAAACCTTAAAACTAAGCCATTAAAGTTTAATTACGGATGTAGCATATTATTATACTTAAGACCTTTTGTCTTAAGAAGAACTGTGTCGATCACGCGTAATCCACATTCTCTAAAGAAGTTTTCACTTTAAAAATCGATACTAACGACGGATATTTTAAAATTCAAATACCTTTGAATGAGTCTTTTTAAAGAATGCAATATTTTAATTTTTTGATGACCAACAGCAGGAAAACCCATACTTCATTCATTCCGTTCTCGGTTTCTCTCGGCTACATAATTACTTGTATGCATAAGATTCTAGTCGGCATACTGGATAGCGAGAGAAGCCAAGCGGTTATCCTAGTCGCGCTCAAATGCTGTGCTGCATTGGTACAGGCGACTCCTTATCATAAGATGCAAGAAGGTTTGATAAGCGAACTCGTGAAGTCGACCAGAAAGTTTTTAGTACATAGAGGTAAGTGAAGCAGTGTTTTGTAAGTTTTGCACTCTTAGTCTTAGGGTATGTTCCGCTATACGCGTACATTGCGAGCACTGTAAGGTGTGACGTCAATTTAGTATGCTCCGAAGCCGTTCCTTTGTAGCTATACTGGTTACTGTTTAAAACGGAACACAGTCAGCACTGAGAGCACCTTACCTTGAAAGCGCCAGTGCTCCTAGCACAAAAATGGCGACAATTTATGACGTCCTATATTTTCCTAGATACTGCGGCATTATACTGTCAGTCCATAACGGAACGAATTTCTACCCAGTTAGAGCACTGAACAGTGCTCGCAGTGTATTTATATCAGATACCCTTAGTGGAATGCTGGGTGTGACTGTATTGATGAACTATTACAAACATGAAAAACCTTTATTTGGAATTAAAATTCTATATAGTGAAAATTACAGTAATGTTTGTAGATTAGTTCAAATATTTTAGAAAATGTGCAACAGAATTTGCAAAAAATTCTATTATAAGTACTTTTCTGAAGAAAAATTTAAATCAGTCAAGTTTTTTTTAAAGCTAAATAATTTGTGCAATAACTAACCATTTTATCGACTATTTCTATGTTTTTTATATCGTAACTCTATTCTATATTAGTAATCTATAAATATTAAGTCTAATGCAATTTGAGATTTATATAAATACTTTATTAAAAATTTGTTATAGATGTATCATTACAAGTCGGTGCCCTTATAACTATAGGATGCGTCCTGTCAATAGATCCTAAAGTGGATGAAACTTTAAAAGCAATGGAGAAAGATACAGTACCATATAAATCTCAGAATGAACAAACAAACAAAGAAAATATTCCTCTAAACGATGAATGCGATGACTTCGAAGAGGGATATTCTGACGATGAAATGTTTATTGCTGTTGATTCAGAAATCAGTGACGTAAAGGTTGAAAAAACTAAGGATACATACTTTAAATACTGGATATTAGATATTTGCTTTAAGAATATGGGATGGTTGTTTAGAGACAACAAAATAACTGTAAGTATAATTCATACTAACATCATAATATACTAAAGCTGAAGCTCGCTACTTCTGCCACATGGATTTAGGTTTTAAATTCCGTAGACCTCTTTGATTTTTCGGGATAAAAAGTATCCTATGTGTGTCTCTGGGTTGCAAGCTATCTCTGTAAAAATCCTCTTCAAATTAGTTAAGCCAAGGGAAAGTGAAAAGGTGAAGGTTTGGCATTGATAATTTTGGTATGGATTATGAAAGCGTAATATTATGTTACCTTTGACGCAATGTGAAGCTTGGTCTAAGTTTTTACATTGAAAATTCAATTGATCGTAATCGAGCGTTCGATCATATGAGCGTCTCAGTAAAATTTACCTTAACTTCATTGATTTAGAGCTTAATTTCGTGTATGCATTCAGAGCCAGTGCTCCAAACGGCAACGTAATTAAACTCGGTTGTACTGAATTTGTGACTTTAAATCCAGAGCTTTTGGGTCCATTTCACTTTGACGCAAATGTGATCGAACGCTCGATTACGATCAATCGAATTTGCAATGTAAAAAAGACTACAGTAGAGAGAAAGTAGCCTTACACTTAGGCGTAAGGCTACTTTTTGCTTTTAATACTGAGGATTACGGGAAAATAAAAAAATGTTCCCACAGGGCTTAAATCTATACTCTATACTAATATTATAAATGCGAAAGTTTGGATGGATGGATGTTTGTTACTCAATCACGCCAGATCTGGATGAAATTTGGCACAGAGATAGATTATCATAGGCTACTTTTTATCCCGAAAAATTAAAGGGTTTCCGCGGTAACCAAAAATTCTCAATCCACGCAGACGAAGTCGCGGGCGTCAGCTAGTAAACACTAATCCACGCGGGTGAAGATGCAGACATACATCAATCAATAAAGAATATTTGGTAACTCTTTCCAGAGGTGCAAGCCATCTGCGATTCCAATAGTCCTGGAATCCCTCCAAGTATTATCAGCGATAGCGTTTCACCATCTCTCAGAATTACTACAATCGTACATTACACTTATGGCGGACGTTCTCAGTGAGATGCTACAGCACGAACATCAGGACGTGGTGTTACAATCTGCAAGAACTATAAGCGTTATTGGAGACGCCATACAGAAGCTGGGTAAAACTTTTTTTAGAATATCTGTTTGTAATAGTTTGTTAATTACGGGTCCACATGTTCTAGGTCAGTATTTATCTGTGTACTTCTTTATTAATATTATAATTAATGCGAAAGTTTGGATGGATGGATGTTTGTTACTCAATCACGCCAGAACGGCTGAACGGGTCTGGATGGAATTTGGCACAGAGATAGATTATAGTCTGGAATAACACATAGGCTACTTTTTATCCCGGAAAATTAAAATATACTCGTGGGAACCGAAAAACCTCATTCCACGCAGACGAAGTCGCGGGCATCAGCGCGTCGGAAGCCGTCGCGTCGCATCGGTGGAGGCGAGTGTCGTTCTTTTCACCCTTCATGCCTTATACATATTACATATTATAGTTCACACTAGCTAATGCCAACGAATTTGTTTGCGTGGCACAAGTTTTCTTAATTCCCACAGGCATGCCTTAATTTTCCGGGATTAAAAGTAGCTTATGTCACTCTCCAGGTCTTCAATTGTGCCTATGCAAAAATCACGTCGATCCGTTGCTCTGTTGCAGCGTGGTTGAAGGACAAACCAACAAACACACTTTCGCTACAATACTCGTATGATAAAGCGAGTATCGAGTTACGTATCACGATTTCATTGTTATTTCGCGGTAACATTGTCCCAATCCGTGCAAAAAGCCACTCTTAAGCGCAAAACACACAGGAAGCGGGTGCGGGTTGATGGCGGGTCGGGCGCGGACTTACCTTGTCAGCGGCAGCGCGAATGCATTTTCTTGCTTTCAAAACAGTATCTATGTAGTTTTTATAGCTTGGCTCGTACAAGTAAATGTGTATATTCTAACACATTTTATATTTTTTTTCATTCTCCATTTTCAAAACAAACTATTTTTTGAAAATGAATACACAATCTACTCCAGATACGTGCCGCGCACGTCCCACGCACGCGTCATTGTGAATACCTATCGGAGAATACCAGCGACGCTGCGCCCGCTCGCTAAGTTAAGCAAAAACAGATTAGTTGTAAAGATTTGGTAAAACAATGTTTCGTTTTTCCAGAACAACAAGAAAAATCATTACCCCTAAACCAATGCGTGTACATGTGGGAAAGGTTGTTGACGCCTCTGTCTGCAGTGTTACAAAATCACGAGAACGTTCCCGCTAAGGCTGTAGTTTGCGACTGCATCGCTAATATCGGGGAAAAGTCTTTCAAGGAATTACCAGTAAGATTAAATCCCTTGTTTGTAGTTTCTTCTCAGTCAATGTAACGAAAGATTGTTGTGATTTGCCACGAGATTGTTTTGACTGGCCTTGAAGTAAATTCTGTAAGGCATAAGCTGAGCTTTGCCTCCCTCAAGTTATTTGTCACTGGTGAAGTGCATTATACGGTTTTGGCACTACTGAAAGCCAAAAACCAAGAAAAGAAGAAGAAGCATAGCTTTGCATTTGTTTTTTGTATGCTACTATAAAATCAGTTTAAACCGGATTAATACGGTGCGTGAGGTGGTCAATACATAACTGGTCAATTATGTAAAAATCAAGCGCTATGAAACCAATAGCAGATTTTATAGCACTTGATTTTCATACCACGTACCGGTAAGCGCAGTGTAGGACGACCTCTATCTCGCTGGTCCAATGTCCTAAAGGCAAAGGACCGTGTTTGGTGGCGCGCTCTCGAAAATACTTATGTCGAGCAGTGGATGTGTGGGACGAGTGAGTGATATGTACTCGTCCACACCAATAGGAAGATCTTCCTCCTCCGGCCTGGTGTTGTGCCCGGGGACCTTTCTGGTCCGACCGTTGTAAGTTTGAAAGGTCTATATATAGCGCTATTCTCGATATCGTGATTCAGGCAATACAATATAAGTTTTCAGTCGATTATCTATCCTGCCGTGTAAGTTCAATTAGAGCCATCTAGTTTACACTGAGGTAACCGCTACTGGTGCACACAGGCTGATGGATGGGTGATGGATGATTTTCATATCTTAGGCTTGTACCTTATATTGTTCATATTTGTAGGGTCGCATGCAGATGCTGTGTTGCACACTACTGATAGGGTCGTGTAGTGACGAGGAGCCAGCGGTGCGCGCGGCCGCGGTCAGAGCCCTTGCTATGGCGGTTATGTACCGCACACTGAGAGAGGTAACACACTGTGGCAAATTCTGTATAACACAAACTCTAAAATAAAATGACAGCTATATGTATATGAAAGCTATAAATCTAGTTCTGTCCATTTCCGCAGGGAGTATTATGAAAGCGTTAGCAATATGTTTAATAGTTTAGAGATTGTGCACTGCATAATCCCGCTTTGACATACATAGGATGTTATGAATCAATAAAATTTCGAAAAGAAAGTTCTAAAATTGTAGTTGCTGATTTCTTGAACATTTTGTGAGGCCAATGGGTGGAACGGAACGTACAGCTCTATCCATCACTAGGAAACGTCAAAGAATAGAATAAATTAGGATTTCATGGGTCAGTGATGACCGTCCCGGTCGTGACACAGAATTGGCCCATTCAAACCATACCATACATTATAATACTTGTAACATTCGAACTTCAAAATAATCGACCTTTAAATTGTCAAATTTTATTCAAAAGTATAAAACCTTCAAAGAGCACCGAAAAAAAAACAAAAACATTCCATTGTTTCTGATTTTATGCTCTCCTCAAATAATTCTGGTAATAAAGTTTGTAGTTGTATATTTGAAACTCTTTCAGGACATTTGTTTCGTAAGCGACTGTGGCGAGAATATACTTCGTGCGTTAGCTGAACCAACATTAGTGGTGCGTACTAAAGCGGCGTGGGCTCTTGGTACACTCAGCGATGCACTGGTTTTGAATATGTAAGTTTTTACATCGCTGTTCCACCTTTGTTTTAAAGTCTTTATTGCACATAAAATACAATTTACAAAGGCGAACTTAATACCTAGAGGTATTCCAGTTAACCTTTGGTAGTGGGGACAGGGTTGAAAGACAGTGCGTATAATATAAAGAGAAAAGTTTGGGAAAGAAGAAACATATTTAGGCAACTTGAAACAGACTTAATTTAACGTAAAGGAAGAAAACGCTTGACTACCAAAGGATCTCGCCGGATTTCCTTACGAAATCTGCCCTGGCGTCTTTTTTTGAAGTTGGTGCCGTTTTGCTAGGTGTTGGAAATATTTTCTGGGCAATTTTCGAACCCCTGCCTTTATTGTTTTTGGACAGACCCTAATTTCGAAATCGATTTTCTACCGACACTTTTACAGATATTTTAATGAAACTACAATGTTATGGAAGCTACTAACTAGATGATTAGATCTACATTTTATATTGTTTTGATAATTTGCTGACCAATTCTAAGGTGCCAATTTCTTTTTTTAATTTTGGCGTAGTTTTTTGAAGCTAGTTTTCCAAGCTAGTACCAAAAAAAAATTTTTTTTTTTTAATCCACTACAAGCTAGCCCTTGACTGCGATCTCACCTGATGGTAAGTGATGATGCAGTCTAAGATGGTAGCGGGCTAACCTAAATAGATGCTGAAATCGCTTTTGGAAATCGGCTTTGGAGTGGAAGTAGGTTATACCCTGAATTTACTCATACATTTTATCCCGGAGAATTCAAGAGTTCCCGCGGTAATAAAAAAACCCGGACGAAGCCGCGGGCATCATCTAGTCGCGGGCATCAATAAATAAACTGTTTTAATCAATAGAAGAAAAAATGATTTAATAAGTAGTATGTCTATTTCTGTGTTGAAATGAAAATAACAAACCTGTTTATGTCGTCGCGTAGAAATGAACAGTGACCTTCAGTGCTGCAAAACTTTCCTTTCAATTTTCCTCATAAATATCGTCAAGGTAAGGAAAGCTACCGCGTCTCTTACATTGATTAATTTTCAATCGCGCAGGTGTTTACCTACGCCACTCCTTAATTAATTGATAATAATGCAAATAAGTGGTCTCATAAATATGTCTGGACTTTGGTCTTTTCTATTTATATATGTGGGCCAATTGATTGGCGGTTTATGTAGCCACAACAACCATATTTAAGAATTAAATGGAAATGTTATGATCAGGTCATTTCTTAAATTGATGACAATAATATTGACGTCGTTCATACATTTTACCGTCCAGACAAATAGTGGGTTTAGGTTTATCTAGCAGTTGTTGACAAAAATCATGCCGTATTCCGTAGTGACGAGTTGACGACATCTAGGAGAATTCCCACAATAGAATTATAGTCTTATATAGTTTTGAGACCATTGAAAGTTTAACCAATGTTCGGAATCGTTCTGGGGCCATATACTGGCGACGCTTAAAGCCATATTGTTTCATTATTGTTGATTTTCGTGCTTTAGAATTATAATCCTTATTTCAGGTACGTCAAGGTACGTGACATCAAATTGCCATTTTGAGTAATATTGCTTAGGTATTGCTTTAAGCCTTTGCATTATAGCCCCTGGTCGGTGGTTCGCACCATTACGTAAAAAAGACATTTACAAAGGCGTAGATATGTTAATAGTCCTTTAGTATCTCACTCTCTCACTAGACTCAGTCACTCAGACAGATTGACTCATCAACGCCCAGGGCCCAGCCCAAAACCTTAAACCTAGAAATTTTGCACAGAGGTTCTCTTTGCAATGTAAACAAGGCTGAATATTTCCAAATTCTTACGAGAGCGAAGTCCTGGGCGGTTGCTGGTTTATATTATGTAGGTTACTATGTTTTGAGTGCTATAAATTAAATTTCATATCGGAGGATTTTACAGGAAGGATCCGGATATCGAGGACATAGACGATGACCTCTTGCTCCGACTCCTAGAGGTCAGCATCCAATGCGCCAATGACAATGATAAGGTACAGAGTGATCAGCATAATAAACGTATTTTAAAAACCATTTTAAAATATAGATTAACGAAAAAAAGTGCGTTGAAATTTGATGACGTCACAGTTATGAATTTCATACAACTTCCATACTAGAAGTGCGTTTTAAAGTTTAATAAAGAGTTGCTGATTTGATTGAGTTGTCATCATCCCTATTGTATCACATTTTAGACCAATTTATTAAGACGGCGATAACATTTTACCGTTTGACCTATTAAATATCCGTTTGATTAAATATACTGTTTACTATAATGCCATTTTTAGCTTTTGTTTACGACTGGGTATTTTCCGTGTCGGTTTTGGATAATAGTGACGCAAAAAATCACGTCTTTTAGACATGATGATCTTGACAAGTGAATAATCACAAGTACCTACACATTTTTTTTAACCAGCTTGGGAATCACTAGTTTATTTTTGAATTCAATGTTTTAGGTTAAAATGAGTGCAACCCGGGGTCTCGGAAACCTTTTGCGGATTATAAAGAATGAGAATCTACAGCGGCACATACAATTAAAGTCTTTATGTGAGACAGCAATAGGGAAGCTTTTAGATTGCGCGTGCAGGGTTTCAAATATGAAGGTCAGATGGAATGCTTGCTACGCTCTCGGCAATGCGATGAAGAACGAAAATTTGTTCACGTGCTTCAGCGGATGGCAGGTAAGTCCAAAGATCCTATGTCATGTCATATTATAACGACGACCTCCCTGGCGTAGTGTTAAGCACTATTGCCTTAACGTGCGGAGGTCCCGGGTTCGATACCCACCAAATCAATTTGGGAATTTATAATTTCTGTAATTTCCCTGGTCTGCTGGTAGGAGGCTTCGGCCGTAGCTAATTACCACCCTACCGGCAAAGACATGCCGCCAAGCGATTTAGCGTTCCGGTACGATGCCGTGTAGAAGCCGAATAGGGGTATGGGTTTAATATAACTGCCATGCCCTTAACAGGTTAGCCCGCTACCGTCTTAGGCTGTATCTTCATTTACCATCAGGTAAGATCGCAGTCAAGGGCTAACTTGTAGTGGATAAAAAAAAAGTTATATTAAAGTCCTACTTCCATGAAATGCCCTTCAGGCCTCCATAAGCCACGTATAGTTTAAGTACCATATTGTACAAAAGTCAATCGTCATCTAGGCGAGGCGTTCTTACCTAGATTACTCGTCATTGCTGTACATAAGGCGCAGTAATTGTCGCGAAACGCAAGCCTATAGCTATGTTACAATGAAAATATTTTTATTTGATGTGTTATTCCCGACTGCGACGTCACGTCTTATGATCAGTGTGTACTAAAAGTTTCGTGTAATTAATACACAGTTAAAAATGTTATTTTGGTTATGTTTTTTCATAATCTGCATTGAAAGTGCGAGTTTCAATGCCTGTTGAGCTACCCGAAACTAGTCAATTTCAGACGAATTCAGCGGGTAAATTTTTTACCCTCGACGAAACGGAGACGGTATATGTGTTTGCCCTTAGAGGTTGTGTGTTTGTTTGTTTGTTTGTTTATGCACTTTTTTGTTACCATTTTTCTCAAAAAGTACTGGGCCGATTGAGATGCGGTTTTTTGCATTAGATGTGTATACCTTGTGAGAAGGTTCTTAGATATATTTTAGGACCATAGACAACCGAGCTGAGCTGTAGTCTATGATTTTAATTTTTCAATATGTTACCATTTTTCACAAAAAGTACTGGGCCAATTGAGATGCGGTTTTTTGCATTAGATGTGTATAGCTTGTGAGAAGGTTCTTAGATATATTTTAGGACCATAGACAACCGAGCTGAGCTGTAGTCTATGATTTTAATTTTTCAATATGTTACCATTTTTCACAAAAAGTACTGGGCCAATTGAGATGCGGTTTTTTGCATTAGATGTGTATAGCTTGTGAGAAGGTTCTTAGATATATTTTAGGACCATAGACAACCGAGCTGAGCTGTAGTCTATGATTTTAATTTTTCAATATTTGTTTTATTTAGATTTTCTACCCGCTGAATGACGTAGCAGCTATTTCAGCATCTCAGTCTGATTGACAGTTTATATATAGAATGTAAAAAAAGCTAATTTGAAGTTTACGGTCATCAAAGACGATCAAAACATAAATGACGCATTCGGGTATAACGAACCATGAACATGGACTGTTTTCACTGGCACATGATTGAAATGAAACATTTATAAATAAATTGGGGTAATTTTACTCTAATTTTGTTTTTAAAGAAACCTTTTATAGAAAATAAGATACTATGCTAGTAATAAAACTATATTCCAGACTAGCTGATGCCCGATACTTCGTCTGCGTGGAATGAAGTTTTTTAGTTTCCGCGGGAAACAAGTAGCCTATGTGTTATTCCAGACTATAATCTATCTCTGTGCCGAATTTCATCCAGATCCGTTCAGCCGGTCTGGCGTGATTGAGTAACAAACATCCATCCATCCATACATCCATCCAAACATTCGTATTTATAATATTAGTATAGAGTATAGATATAATGTTTATATTACAGAGTAAAGTTTTGGCGAGTCTCTGCACGCTGGCTCAGGAGTGTAAAAATCTCAAAGTGCGTATAAATGCAGCGGTTGCGTTGCGCGCGCCTGAGAACAGAACCCAATATGGCGACCAGTACGTACCGCTATGGCGGGGTATAATGGCTGCGATGGAAAACGCTGCTAATGTTGACGATTTTAACGAGTACAAACATAAGGATAATCTTATTGAACAGGTATGTTATCGTTAATACTTCGTCAACAACCCAGCCGTTCTGGCGTGATTGAGTAACAAACATCCATCCATCCAAACTATTGCATTTATAATATTAGTATAGATTTTTATTTTTCTTACTTATATTTAAAAAAATGTCTACACTAAACCTTTTATTTCAGTTGTGCGTGACACTGGCACATCTATGCTGTCTATTGAAGCCTTCAGATTTACCGGAAATATTGGACCCCCTAATCTTCCACTTCGACTGCGCCAAGGCCCTATACACCCAGTCGTATCACAAATTGCCCCCTGAAAACGCTTCCTGTATGAGAATATTGCAAGCTGCGAAATATATTACAGTCGATTTGACGCCTGACAATGAAATACAGTCGCAGTCTTTAGGAATGCTTCAAGAAATCTTCATATGGGATGTGTGATGTTAAATCCGTCCAACCATTTATTTAATTTTTGACATCAGCACGCCTATGAAGTTTCATAATTATTGCCAGGAAACCATTAGGGTTGTAACGGAGGCGTTCTTAGCGGAAGCAGAGGCGGGTGCAGAGATGAAGGGGCCTTGCCTCCGCGGATGTGGAGGTTAACGGAGGCGGAGGCGGAGGTGGATTTTTCCGACCACATCGTCAATTTTCTGTGATTTAGGATGCGATAAATCCCACTTTTTTTTTTTGAGTATTCTAAGGAGAGTTGGCTGTTTGCTTATTGTAATGGTGAAACTGACGTCACCTGCTTCGATTTGTACCTCCGCATTGTAAGTCAACGTAAATTCCGCGAAGGTTCCGCACTTACGGAGGCGGAGCCGAGGTTCCGTTACAACCCTAGAAACCATCAACAAAAAAAATGTAATACTTCATACACGCAGATTTTTTTTTACAATAGTGAAGCGACGTGCCTCGTATTTCGTAACTCGTATACTCATCATTACCAGTACGGCTTTCCTTTTAAAAATAGTCACAAAGCTGTGACACAAGCGCTCTTGATTGTCATCTGCCTGATTAATGTTGCCAAGTAGTAAAATATACATTTACTGGACTGCTTTACTTAAATATATATAATTTATTTTAATACTTATAATATAGTAATTTAAAAGCCTGGGTATGTTTATAAAATTACAAAATTTCAGGCAAAAATACAATTTCAATGTGTCAAATCGATTAGAACTTCTCATAAATAAAGTCGATTGTTATCAAAAGTTGAATCAGTAACGCATTAGGACATCATTAACTTGAGCTGCTAAAATTTAAATAACTTTAAACACTTGGGTATGTCTAAAAAAACAATTAAAAAATGGCAGTCGATGGCAATGATGGAAGTAAAAACGAATATTTTTTTTTTTTAAAAAAGAATTAAGTTAGAACCTTTTAAACCTTTTAAATTTTAATTTCGAATGTAGAATATTTATATTTAACACCTTTTGTCTTCGTAACAACGCGAGCATGTCGCTGTTCGCGAGCATGTCGGTCACGCGAATCCACAAGTTTACCCCCTACCAAAAAGTGCTCAACGCGGCTAAAGGAGTTCAAAAAATGTTGAGCAAAGATAAAATTATCAATGTTTCAAATCGATTAAATATTCTTCATAAAGAAAGTCGATTGTTATCAAAAATCGAATCAGGAACGCATTAGGACATAATTGACTCGAGCTGCCAAAGGTAAAATAAAATGATTGGACAGAGATAATTTGAAAATGTACGTTTCGTACTAGGTCGTCGTATATCGGGATCAGAGGTGCAATCATGTAAGGATCGAAGTCGAGCTTTGATGATTTGATCGGCGATCCTTACATGATTGCACCTCTGCCTGTACTACATATGTATATTGTGCGATAATGCGATTGGTGTCGTACATTTGACAAGACGACGTGTATCGCAAGTGTTTGTCGTCATGTCGTGTCGCTTCGGTGCATTATCGTTTGAGGCCTTGTTGAGGCGCGTTTCGATTGGTTGATAGTCGTGTCGGATTGCGTTGCATGGCATCACAATTTTTTACTGTTCGGCTATTATTTATGAATTAATTAAGAAGAATGCAATTTTATATCTCAGTTAAGATTAATATCAATTTTTAACAATATTTAAAAGAATGAAATACACATACAAGAGTATAGTTCTCGCGCGAATTGAATGCAGCGTAAATGTATGGTGACACATACATTAAGTCTGCATTCAACTCGCGCGCGAACTGTACTTTGTACATACTTTTTTAAATAATATTGTTATGTAAATTTAAGTCTCTAATATCTCCTAGATTTATTTATTGTATGTTTAATTACTTAAATAAACTAATATTAATATTTTATAAAAGGTTTTTATTTATTTCTTAACTGTCTATTCCCAAACTACTACTTTCATATCACGACGACGACGTTCACAAATCAAAAGTTCTAGTTTAGTTTTAAAAAGTATACTATAAACTTGTGAACGTGTATTTAGCTGTCTATTAGATTTTTTTTTTTTTATCCACTACAAGCTAGCCCTTGACTTGCCCTTGACTACGATCTCACCTGATGGTAAGTGATGATGCAGTCTAAGATGGTAGCGGGCTAAGGTGGTTAGGGGCATGGCAGTTATATTAAACCCATACCCCTTCGGTTTCTACACGGCATCGTACCGGAACGATAAATCGCTTGGCGGCATGTCTTTGCCGGAAGGGTGGTAACTAGCAACGGCCGAAGCCTCCCACCATACTAATGAATTGCTGGCTGATAGCTGTAGCTTGCATTCTAGAAAAGGCTATAGGATACATTTATCCTTATATTGAGTACAAAACTGAGTTCAACAAATTACACAAATTGTAAAATTTAATTTACACAAGTTACCTAACATTTGAGATAATTTCTTATTTTTCCTTTAAAGATAATGCTAAATGAGTTAACACACCGAGTAGGTAGACTTACAAGATATCGTGAAGTATTAAATATATTTAACTACGATATGTATGTAACGAAATACTATAACTATTAATTTGTCGTACTACAGTGTAAATAAAGATAAAGTTGAGAACGTGTAGACGTAGGTAGTTGCTTATGTCCGGTTGAATCTAGTGAATACCTAGTGTAGAGATAAGCCCAACCGCATAATTTAGGGTATCTCGCTAAGATAAGTGTTAATTATTAGTACTTATTATTTTAAGTGCAGTGTCACAAATCATAATGCACTAGTGCGATTCTCTACAAGGTCAACTTATTTAACGCCGATTAATTCTTTATCAGTGCATGTTAATTGGCGAAAGTTTACTATGATCTAGGATGTTTAGATAACTTTGGTATTATCAAGGGGCAGATAAGGTAACCTCGACGCAATTATTGCAGTCATCATATTAAGGTACTTACCTAATTTTAAACTGGGCGATGCCCGCGATTTCGCCATAGTGAATTTAGGTAATCCCGCGAAAAACAATACACATTTTAGTAATGAAAATGAGCCTTGCTTCAAACTGAGCCTAACAGCATTAAAAAAAAATGAAAAGTTAAGTAAAAGTAAAATATACTTTACTTTGATTTAGCTAACTTTTTCTTGATTTCCGCGGGAGTTCGTTAATTTTCCGCGATTAAAATCTCTCTGTGCCAAATTTTATCAAGATCCGTTCAGCCGTTCTGGCGTGATTGAGTTACAAACCATATCCATCTATCCATCCATTCATACTTTCGCATTTATAATATTAGTATAGATTTGATTTAGCTATTCCAGCTGCACGTGCCGATATAGGTGCTAGGTACATGTTACATACATAAAACACTGCATAATACGATCTGTTCTATACTTCGGCTAATCTGATCTCGTGATAGGTCAATAGGTATACTTATAATAATAAAATTTATAGCATTTAAGTAGCCAAGGTTCTTTCTTTGATAAGACATGGAAGTACCTACTTTTCTCATTCTCTAGTTATGTTGTACCTATGTCCGTACCTAATTGGTTATTCTTTCGTTAGCTAAGTATATCTTGGATCAATCAAGAGCTTGCATTACCTGAATAATTGTAAAATTGGGTCGCATTGTATGAATTTGACAGCGTAACAATTACGTAACCCCCCTTTAGCATTATCTTTAAAGGAAAAATAAGAAATAAGCTAGTATAGCACAGAGAAGACTATGTTTATTGTTTAGTATGCGATCGCATCCTACTAAGAAAAAATCGGGCGAGTTCCTGCGTAAGAATGACTCCATCGAGCGCCTCATGCAGGGCAAGGTGGAGGGCATCAGAGGATGGGGAAAGTCGCCCATGCGATGGACCGAACAAACAACCATCAACTTTGAGTGGTCCAATGCTGTCGGCCAGCAGGGAAAAGAGGCAAATGCTCGTGAGCATGCTGCATCGACCTATAAAAGGGCTCATGAGTTAAATTACCTACATCTGCCACTAAAACCGAAATTTTATTTTTATGATGACTACAACCGCTCTGTCTCTGTGTAGCGAAGAAGAAGATGATTTTATGTACTTAACCACACAGCAGCACAGCAGCAGTATGATGTTATGTATTTTATTCTAGCACAGGGTCACTTTTACTGTCTGAGCGAATAGAGCGTAGAAACCAGAGATCATTCGAGATATTGCTCGATTCGAGTGCACATTATACGATGGATATCAAAGAATTACAACGATATATTGAGTAAGACGTACCTAAGTAGGTAATAAATTAAATGGACCGCGCGCTTAGTAGGTACGTAGAATCATAGGGTAGAATGATGTCGAACAAATCAGCATTTTTATTTGCGCTTGCGTTTTCACACAATTTTCACCTTAACTACCTATGTGGGGAAGTGTAACTTATTAGTACACAGACGACCTTGTTTTAATGAATTTCAATAGAATCGATATAAAAAAACAAAGGTAGGTAGGTATATACCTATACCTATATATACAGGAAATCTTGCTTCTTATTACATGAGTAGGTAGGTATAGAGTAATATAAAATAATTATTAACTAGGTACTTACTTAATAAGAAAAAGCTTCTCTAGGGAAGTCTACCGTACCGTCTATTATTCTTACCAATTAATTACGACTATTCTTTATTACGAATATTAAGGGTGCGTTATTATTCAGAAAGTACCTACCTAATATGCCTTATAAATAGATAGTTTAAAATACAGAAGTCAATAGAAGATTACAAAAACGTTTAAAAACGTTAATTATGTTCATACTAATTATTGAACCGTTCAGTTTTCATCTATGAACGTGACTTGACTTAAGTATTCAGTATTGGTAAGTAACTCTCACATTACCTACATAATTACAAAAATTCAGTCTATATTGAGATCTTCATCTTCATGTTTTCCCGTTTAGGTACATAAATTAAATTGTTAAAGATGTAGGTACGCACTACGCACTACGCACGCAAAACACTCAGCGCATGAAAAATGCGGAATGCCCAATGTGGCAATAGATAGGCATGATGACTGATTTTGAAAAATGGTCAGATTATGTTCGGAAGTATCTACTATTTCGAAAAAATATCTTATTTCAGCAGAAAAATAAGGTTTGGTAGATAATATTGGCATTTGAAATTTAAATTTTAAAATTCACGCCAAAACGCTCCCCGGTGTCATGGCGTCGTTTGTGACGTCACTATTATTTTTATCAATGTACTTTGTGCAGTGCGCAGTAAGCAATAGTGTGATTGTCAAAGCTCGAAAACAAACCATTGTGACGTCATTCGCTTCTTGGTGTTTTAACCAATATGGCGGATTGTTGTATTTTATCAAAATAAAAAGCAATCCCAATCGAAATAGAAAAATAAATACGTTTTTTATAATCCATGAATCCTATTTCATTAGATAAATTCATAATTTCATTGATTCTTGGTTACTGTCATCAATCATCATGCCTATTGTCTGTGGGCTAGTGCTGTGCCTAATGGTCTGTGGGCTAGATCCTTGTTACCCGGAGGTGACCTAGCACATAGTAGAGAAGTTACTCTACCCTATTATAATTTCATAAAGTTGATGGATCTATTGACAGCCTCGTTGGTCTAGTGTTTGGGATGCAGCCGACTTCGACTGCAGCCGACGAGATCCCGGGTAGTAGGTAGTTAAGAATTTTTAGAAAACCGTGCTCTAGGTAGTAAGTTATCTACCTACTGTACTGTACTGTACGACTGTCTGCTTTTCATTTCGTATCTAGGTGATGCCCGCGACTTCGGCCGCGCGGTTTTAGATTTTTGATTCCCGCGGGAACCCTTTAAGCTATGCTTTAAGTTTCCGGGATACAAACTAGTCTAGTTCTTCCCCGGTATGCAATCTACCTCTGTATCAAAATTCATCAGTCGGTCGAAAAGATGGACCGGGAAAGCGTAGCAGACAGGCAAATACACTTTCGCATTTCGCATTTATAATATTATAGTATGGAATATAGATAATAATTTATTTCAATGACATACTTATTGTATCACTTTAATTCTTACCTACTAATTCATGCCCTCATCCCACAAAAGTACTAACCTTTCAAAAATAAGCATTGCACTGCACATATTATTGGGTAGGTTAAGGTATGCAAAGATAGTAATTTAAAATCTTGTTAAAAATTTCGTTACCATTAAAGGTAAGTAGAGACAAGTCCAGTTATTTTAAGACTTTAAGGCCATGTTATTGATCTTACATTTTCGATGCAGGCTACGTTGAACCTCTTTCATGTACCTATTATAAATAATAAATTGAGAACTCCTAGGAGTTCTCAAATAATAATAATTTATAATAATACTAATATAATAATAATAATAGTATTAATTTAGGAGTTAATTATTAATTAATTAATTATAAGTGGGTACCTAGGTACCCACTTATGTATTTTTCACATACAGTATTGGAAAATTGTAGATTTCATACAATAGTTCGTTTTCAGGGTTGCGTACCTAAAAGGTAGGTTAGCAACCCTTATTAACGCCGCTCTCTCCGTTTTCGTCGATTCTAAAATCGATATAAGTTTGTAACGCGTGGATGGAAAAATTTGAAATTAATATATACTATAATTCATCATATTTTCAAGTATTGGATCACAGGAAAACATGATTGGACGAAATTTTCTCGATAGAAAAAAATTCCAAAGTCATGAAGAATAAAAGAGCAAGAAGGTTTTTTCTCTTAAATGGCTCGGCCTATAAGAACGAAACTTTCAGTATAGGTGTACAACAATCAAATTAAGATTTGGATCACTTTATTTTGCGGTAGGTATCGTATTTCAAATGATATTCTTGATTACTTTAATTCTCGTATGTCTCCATGAAATGTTCAAATCGCATGGAAAGCGAGTACAAAGAATTGTCGACCCTATTGCTTGAGAGTTATGGGCCGTAGTTACGTTATCTTGTCAGTCACACGCGACGCTTCAGCGCGGTTGGACCTGTGTCAGGTTCTCTAAGCGCCTAGGGCTTATTACGATGCCAAAAAATGCCATAGTGTAACGAATTCAGAATGGTATCTTATTAGAAAATGACAAAGTAGGTAATGATAAAATATTTTTATGCCCATCAAAATGAGTTAATATGCTGTTTATTTATGTTATTGAAATAATGATAAAAATTGATTCGAGTTATTACTACATTTTAGCTGTAGTATTTACTTTCGATTAGTTGCTTAATTTAAAAATATGTTTTGAAATGTGTGAATATGTGGTTTTTACATAAATTAAGTTTAACCTATTCTCCAAATAGACTCGGCTTCATGACTCCTTTTTATTATTACGCATCTTAATCTTATCTTTTTCGGTTTTATTTAGTACGATATAAAAACATCTGAAACATATGCACGCTTAAGATATTTTTTTAAAGACAGAATTTACAATAACAAGGATTTTAACTTATAAACAAAACACAATTATAAAATTTTAAGTCATTTTATTTTGCAGGTGCGTTGAAATATAAACAATCCTTTTCAGATGTTTTTGCACACCTGTGTTCTACAGTGGTTTATAGTCATAAAAGACAAAGGATTTTACAACCCCGCTTATTAGCGCAACGGAAGGACTTATATTTATTGATGTATAAGAATCTTAGTTGAGTGTAATTTTTTATCCGATATTATTATCGGAATATCTATGATAGTGTTCGGACTCTATCACTTCATTATAATTTACTTTTTAGTTTTGTAATGTAGTAGTAATGTACACTTCAAATAAATTGAAATCCAGAACCTACTAAGGTAAATATTTTTAGTTGATTTGACTTTTACGGTGCATAGTAAAACACCGCCGTGTGGCCGTGAAAGCGTAGCAGACAGACTTTCGGATTTATAATATTATATAGTATGGATGTTTTATTCGATTTCTTTACATTTTTTGTAGGTACATTTTTGTTAGGTTTGTCATAGCAAAGATAAAAAAAACTGCAATTGTGAAGTTGCTAGCGCATAAGTGTCAGTACTTACTTTTTAATAAATTAATAATGCTACAAATGCAATTCGTATCTAATTTTCACAATTCTTTTGTCTCAGCCGCGGACACCTTCCTTTGTCATAGGACAAAAGGATTTTACAACCCCGCTTGTTAGCGCAACGGTAGGACTAGTATTTTTTTATGGATTATATCGGTCATTGCTAACCAACGTCTAGCCCTAATTTCTTTGCCCTCACTGTCCATTTTAGCTGCTAGATTTTCGATATTATTTACAAGCCAGCAAAGTCGAGAATGGTTTGGCAGTGAATTTGTTTTTACTTGATTACTAAATTAGATACATATTACATGTATCAAATTCAGAAGTGCAAATTAACACCAAACATTTTTGGATTCTTATGATTCTTGGTACTTCAAATTATTAGTCTTTACGTACAAATGTTTAAATCCATAACGTAACAGTTTTGGTTATTATAAAATGTAGGTACTTTAATGTCATTTTTAAAAAAATAACAATAAAAACCATATAAGTTTTACAGCCCGAGCAAGTGGAGTTTACCATTCCTAAATATAATACTATTATAAATGTAGTTATTCGTTTATAACTAATGTCATCAGAATTGGGCTGGTTCCATTAGATTATTTCACTTGAATTATCATAGCGTTTGGTAGCGCAGCGGTTAAACGACAGACACAGACGACAGAGTATATACCGCAGATGCGTAGGTTCTAAACCTGAGACGTCTTCAAAAGGGCATTTTTTCCTTTTTAACATTTTTTAAGATTATCCGTACAGTTGAGGTGAAATAGGGATCACGGTCAGCCATTACCGATCGGCTGTCTAGTAAGGTAGGTAAATAAGATTTAGGATTGGTATCCGTGGAGCGCGTGAATCCTAAAACTATGGTTAGGACGCATAGTGTACGTGTCCTATAGTGTCATTTAGCAGTTTGGCTATTTTTGAATTTAAAGAAATCGTTATGTATTAATTTGCAAGCAACGATATTCATATGTCATCAAAAAAACGTAGGTATATTATTAAAAAGTGTTTGAAAGTACTCCAAAAGTAAAGGGGTAAGTTGCACCGAAATTGTAATTAGAGTTGATTAGTACATCAGTTTAGCTTCATATAAAGTGTGTAATGTCGTTTTTTTCTGTTATTTTTACTGCCGATTGATTTTCAATATTATTTCCACGTCAGCAAAGTCGAGAATGGTTTGGCAGTTAAGATTGCGTTTCACTAGATACGGTGTTTGACAAATTTATGCATGAATGCTGGCATCCTTGACAATTCTCCATTTTGTTTTACTCGAATTCCTTTATTTTATTATATAAATGTTGGTATTTGTTTAAACCTTTTGTGAAATATGTATTAAAAATAATAAAAAAATTAATAGTTCCTTATCTAGTCATTTTTAGTGGGTTTTTAGCACTTGATAACGTATCCCTATGACATACAAATTATAATGAAAACATGATTAGTAGTACTATCATATCCAAATGTTATTTGGATGACAGTTAGCAGTTGTTATAAAAACTTGTTCAAATTTGCGAGAAATACAAACAATACAATACAATACAATAGAAACAATACAACATAAGCTTTATGACCATTTAAGCTCGCCGTCATAGAAAAAGTTACTAGTGTAAAATATTTGTCTTAAAACTTACCTTATTTAGTTACCTTTAAAGTATAAATTGAATTGTATCAATAGATTGTTATATATTTTTTTTATTAAAGGTTATATTCCATACCTAATACGAACTAAACAAAATAAGAAATCTCTTGGTAAGAATACAAAATTTAGAATGCTTGGAAAGTAATGATTATTTCAAACGATGCTAATCCTAGTACATAATTATCTTTTTATTTATTGCAATTAGAATTGTTTCGATCTTGCACTACTATCAACTCACATCACAGTTTTTTAGTTGTATAAAAAGACTGAAAAAACATATAGTGAAATTAATATTACTTTAATCCATATTAATATTATAAATGCAAAAATGTGTCTGTCTGTCTGTGCGTCTGCTACGCTTTTACGGCCCATCTGGTCAACCGATTTTGACGATATTTGGCATTGTATTCCGGGGAAGGACATAGGCTACTTTTTATCCCGGAAAATTCAAGAGTTCCCGCGGGAATCAAAAAACTTTAATCCACACGGACGAAGTCGCGGGAATCATCTACTTAGACTATAAAAATTAAAGGTAATCAATATCATATATTATTAGGTATTAATAAGATTCATAAACATAATTATTCGTTTAAGTTCGCGAAAATTAACAGAGCTAACTTGAATGGAACTACAACGTTAAGAATTCACGCAAATGCGGTGCGTCGTTTTATTATTATTCTACACTGTGGCCATTCGCAACCGGTAACAGACGTTGGAGTGCGATAGCTGATACCTTGCTCTCATAATGAAATTTCCGCTGGAGTAGTAAGGAGCCTTAAGAAGATATATTGGCATGAACACAATTATATTGCCGTCGCGCTGCTCCTCGAATAGAATTCCATAACTTATGGACAACTGCAGCGTGTGACTGCAGCTTGGACCGATAATACCTATGAAAAACAGTCGAATTCTTACTCTCGTATTTTTCTGTTTCCTCCTCCAAAACAGAACCGATTTTAATTTTTTTTCTAGAATAATTTAAGCAGTACTAGGGCTATGCCGGTATGTGTTTCTTTTTTTGATAATATCCGTCACAAATTTATTTGCGAGATGTCTGATGATGGCTCGAAAACTGGGCCATTTTTTGCAACTATTGAAGGTTTCTTGTACTTAAAATTATTAATTTATTGAAAAAAGCAAAACATAGGAGCATGGCACGGACACATATGGAATTTATGGTCCAAAAATATTTTCTCTATTGTAATTATCCACGAAGGAAACAGACAAATGTTTTTGTATGGAGTGTCTATCTGTCTGTAGCATTGGTTTCTAACTTTCTGCGTCATACCTATTTGTCATTGCATTTTTGGTCGACACTCTTTCCATTGATCACTAGTAAGAGTTATTGGAAAAGTAGATAAAGGCTTAGTTCGGAGGTAAAGTGTATTTAAATTTTTACACATATTATATCAAAATGTGGCATCAATTAACCGGTATTTGCTAGATTATTCGCGAACAAAGTCGGTTAAGCACCCTAGAGAAGCGGTGAGTAAAATTTGTTTGTGTTGTTTAGGTTTATTTAGGTCACTCTGGGATTCAAATTAACTACAGCGTCACTATTTTATTTATAACTTCTATGGCTTCTGTTATTTTCATAGCAAATCTTTAATGGATTTATGTGGCGTTAATTTTTTGATAGCCACTGAGTTAAAAAAATAGGGGGCTGAAAGGCATTCTAGTATGATCAAAACTTTCTTATCTTATTTCCTTACCACATACCTTAGCCTAGGAAACGGGGTGGTCTGGAGACCCCCGCATTAAATCCTCAGTCAGTTTTTGTTGGATATTTATAAAATTCCTTTAACTCATACTGTAAATTTTCGTTGTCTGAGGATCCACTGTTGCGATCCACTAGCTTCTTTTCCTAGACTACCTAGTAGGCATTTACCTACCTAGCCATTATTCAGATAAAGCTACCGTGAATTATCATAAAGCAAACATAAAATTGATGAGTAGGTTGTATGCAATATTACTTTCATGTAGAGAAGCTTATAAATGTGCTCACATTGTGTGTTTACAAAACATGGACTTCTTGGAATGTTTCAGCTTACTGTATAAAGTCATCATACCACAGAAAGACGATCCGTTTCCTTTCAATTGACTGCGAGATTGTTTCTTTGAAACGTCTGTTGTTAGCAAGAGTTATTATTTACGTTCCTTATTATAATTATGTTTTGGATTTATACAGCAGGGGAAATCCTGATGCACTACCGCAGGTAGTGCCGATTACCGACTTATTGTCTACCTGTTGACCGTGTCTGCCTTTCGGCTTACAACGCTTGCGTCTTTTTTCACGACCTTTTTTGTCTTCGTTTTTACTTCGAAGCGACACTTGCATCGTCTTTCTCCTCTCCATCCCATTTTTTACTCATAAAAATCGTACGCATAACCTGTGGCATAACATCGTCGGTTTCGGTACAGTCACAGTAAAGGAGGCTGTGGTAGGTACAGTACATAAAGCTAGAGTCTTTTTAACCGACTTCCAAAAAAGGAGGAGTTTCTCAATTCGGCGCGTATATATATATTTATTTAATGTATTTTACCGCATATCTCCGTGGTTTCTCAACCGATTTGAAAAATGCTTTTTTTAGTCGTTAGAGGAAGCTCTCGAGGTGGTACCATAAAAATTCTGACTCCGAATCCTAAACCCTGACACTAAAAAGTTAAAATTAAAATTCTTTCCAAAAAACCGACTTCCAACGTCATTGTAAAGTAAAACTGTCAAGTCGGGCGAGCCAGGCGTCAACTGTTATACTCGCCCGACTTCAATATAGTGGGTGTTAATCAAAATTATTTTTTACTTTACAGTGGCCTTGGAAGTAAGTCGGTTTATTGTAAAAAAAAATTATTCCAATAACAGCAAGGAAGCAGATGATTACGGCATACCTCGTTAGGCATTGCATTAGCCTGTAAGACATTCAACCATGTTGTCAGCTAGTCCAAGTTCCTTATTCCTTACAATACAAATAATATGAATTAGGCAGTCGTGAAAGTCTTCAACAAAAAATTGAAATTTTCCAATTAAATCTTTGATTCTTCTTTTGCCTTTACAAATACTAAACACGCGCCTGGGTGGCTGAGGTTATGGAGCTTTTGAAAATAAGCTCGACGGAATGAAGGGGTCAAGAATGGCCGCGGTTTGCCCGTGGACACATCACAGAAAACCGCCAGTTCCGTGCCAGGTATAAACACCTTCTCCAGCGTGAGGGAGGAATTCTTGATAGCCTCCTGTAGCTCGAGATCGGTCTCTTGCTCTTTGGCGAGGGCAGCAAAATCCTCTTCCAAATGGACTGCCTCCACGCGCGACATAGCATCGGCTACTACATTATCTGCTCCCTTTACATGCACAATGTCTGTGGTGAATTGGGAAATAAATGTGAGTTGGTTTAATTGTGGTGGAGGCAGTTTTTCGCGCCTCTGAGTGAAAGCATAGATCAGGGGTTTATGGTCAGTGTAAATTGTAACATGCTGGGCCTCCAAAACATGCCGAAAATGTTGGACAGCCTCGTAGACCGCGAGCAACTCACGATAGTAAGCGGGCCACGCCGCTTTCCGTTCCGTGAGCTTCTTACTAAAAAACGCAAGAGGCTGCCAATCATCTCCGACACGCTGTTGGAGGCAAGCACCGACGTGAGACGAAGAAGCGTCAGTAAACAGCCCAAGTGGCGCAGTGTTGTCAGGATGAGCCAACAGAGTGACGTTAGCCAGATGATCTTTGCATTTTTGGAATGCCACTTCTGTTTCGGGTGTCCAAGGGACAGGTTTTGCACCTTTGAGCTTAGAATCCGCTAAAATATTAATGAGCGGTGCTTGTAACTCAGCTGCCTTCGGGAGAAATCGGCGGTAAAAGTTTACCATGCCGAGGAACCGGCGGAGGCCTTCAACCGTTTTCGGTAAAGGAAAATTCCGCAGGGCTTCAATTCTCTCGGTTGGCGGGCGAGTTCCATCCTTGGAGATCCGATGACCTAAAAATGACACCTCGTTAGAGCCAAACACACATTTGGATGAGTTAATGACTACTCCATATTGTGACAGCCGTTTGAAAAGTACACGCAGGTGTTCAGCGTGCTCCTCAGGAGTTCGGGAGAACACCAGAATATCATCCACATAGGGGAAACAAAAAGAGAGGCCTCGCACAACCTCATCTATAAACCTTTGAAAGGTTTGTCCCGCATTTCGAAGCCCGAACGTCATAAAGGGGAACTCAAATAACCCAAATGGCGTGGTAATGGCAGTTTTAGGAATATCATCCTGATGTACGGGAATTTGCTGATATGCCTTGACTAGGTCCACAGTGCTAAATACCGTGGAACCAGCCAAATCCTGACTAAAGTCCCCAATATGACGAACGGGGTATCGGTCAGGGATGGTGCGGGCGTTTAAAGCGCGGTAGTCGCCGCACGGCCGCCAGCCATCTTGACCTTTCTTGGCCAAGTGTAGTGGCGAGGACCATGGGCTAGTAGAAGGGCGCGCCGTGCCGCAACTAACCATCTCTTCAAATTCTTTCTTTGCAATCTGCAACTTCTGGCCTGCGAGCCTACGTGGACGGCATGCTACAGGTGGACCTTCGGATGTCAAAATATGATGCACCGTGCTGTGCTTGATTTCCCTATGCATGCCTGGTGGACGTGTTATATCAGGAAATTCCTTAAGTACTTCCAAATAAGGTGAACTTCCTGAAATGACAGTCTTAACGCTGGGCTGAGCAATATCTGCAATGGTGGCTTTGGTTGAAATATTTGTAGTGGCATCTATCAGCTTGCCAATACGGCAATCTGGTAAAAGATGATAGTGAGCAAGAAAGTCAGCGCCGATAATCGGCATGCCCACATCTGCCACAACAAAATTCCATTTAAAGTCCCTGCGCAAGCCCAGATTTAAATGCAGGCAAATGGTCCCATAGGTATTTATAGGGGTACCATTTGCTGCTCGCACATCAAAATTGGTCAGTGTGGCCGGGCCCTTAAGCATCCTTAATGGAAAACAGCACAGGTCAGAGCCTGTATCAATCAAATATTTGATATTTGTCTGAGCATCTATAATGAACAGCCGGCGTGAGACAGGACCGCAATCAGTAGTCGCCACTACTGATTGCTTGCCCCGTTTCCCGACTCTGGGGTCCACGAACATGGGCTGATACACCGGCTTGCTTTGCTAGCAAATTTTTTGTGGTACCAGCACATCCGTGGACCAGAGCGGGAGACCGACCTCTGACGTTGGCTCGACCTTGGCTTTGACCTTGACCTAGGCCGACTGCATAATTCGTCCATTCTTTTCATGAGCTCGTCCATCTGTTTCTTTAGTATTTGTAGCTCCGTGGGTGCTGCAGAAGCTGCATGAACAGAGCTGGGCTGGCTGGATGATGAGGGTGCTTCAACGATTGCGTCTGCAATTTCAGCAATTTTCTCAAGTGGCAAATCGCATTGTGCCATTAAAATTCTTTGCACTTCTTGAGGCAACCTCCTCATCCACAGTTCCCTTATAATACCTTCATCACTGCAGTTTGAGCCTGCAAGGGAACGCAGGTGTCTGAGAAATGCAGAAGGTTTACGGTCCCCCAACTGTACTTCACTCAATAATTTCCGCACACGCTGCTCTTTTGAGGCAGAGAATCGAGCAATGAGCTCTCGTTTTAAATTCCCATACTTATTTTCTGAGGGAGGATTTGCAATAACGTCCTCAACCTCCTCCGCCATCCTCGCATCCAGCATGGAGAGCACGTACCCATAACGTGTTGAATCCTGTTTTACTCCGGCTATCTCAAACTGCGCTTCGGCCTGAGCAAACCAAATGACAGGTTTGTCCTGCCAAAATGTAGGAAGCTTAACAGCTATGCCATTCACGGTAGCGGTAGTTGGTAAAGACTGTAATTCTGTTAATTGTTTTTGGAGTTCCTTAATTTTTACATGTAGTTGTTCTTCTGCCATTATTACAACTAACGCGTTAAACAAATCCAAATATACAACAAAAAAAAAAAAATATAAATAATAAGTAAATACAGTGATAAACAATAAAAAATATACTTAATACTTTAAATTAATTTTATACCGCTGTATACAACTAACTACACTTTATGTAACTAACTACACTTTTAAAACCAAATCTGGCACATACACAACTGGTGAAACAATCACCAACCGTAGACAGGCGCCGGCAGTGCAGTACAGGTCGTAGGCCTCGGGCAGTGAGTTGCGCACAAGGCAGTATGGTACAGGCCTCGGGCATAACACAGGAACGGCACGCAAACACACGGATGATGCACCCAAACACTCAGATGTCCGTAGTAGGAACTTTTCAACGTATTTCAAATATCGGGGTCACCAATTATGGGGATAAGGAGGGCTCTGCCCAATCAAACACCCATCACTTTATACTCGATAGTTCTTTAATGTGGTGCATACATCAGAAAGTTCACAGGTTACACAAAAAGTAATTGCCTTAAAGAACAGTTACAGTTATAATGTGTTATAATAATTAGTCACAAAACAAAACCGTTGGGTAAACTTTTTCTCCCAGCGAACAAGAAGTAAACAAGCATCGACAAATATTAGAAGTTGTGTCAAGAGTGACACTTGTCATTTTGTGGGAACATGGACTATGTCTGTCAAACAATGAATAATGAAGGCAGACACAGACTATGTCGCCACAGTAAGTAACTACCTAAAACACTACGAGTAAGTCAAAACAGCTTAAATAGTTTTTGAGAGAACCCTGATAATCAGGTCAAATCGTAGGTCAAATGGAATGGATTGATTACAAATGTATCTCAATCTAATGATAGGTTTGCACATGTATTTTAATCAAAGCAATCTTGTCATAGGTAGGTATCTATTGTGGGTTTTCTTTAGCTTGTCTGGGATATTAGCGACTCCCTTGTAGGTCTTTCATGATGTCTCCGGCGTTTTCTTCATTGCTGTGGGTTATGCTCATTCCATTTCCATTAATCACGTAGAACATAAATCACTTTTATCTCAATAATTCAGATATTTTGAATACGACTCGTCTCTCGACTCGACCTAAAGTAGATAAGTATCTACTGGAATTCATTTGTTGACCGAGCGAAGCGAAGGTCTCTGAGTCTACTTGAGTGAATTTGCACTTGTCCGTCCGTCCGTCCGTCCGTCCGTCAGAGCATTATAACTTCTGAATTACTGAACGTAATTACTTCAGCTTTAAATATAATATGTAAACCAATGGCCTCCCGTCGAATATGGCTTAAAAAATTATAAATATCTTTATTTCAGGGGGGCTCTCATAGAAGCGATTTTATAAAGTTACATAGGGTTGCGGTATATCATTTTAAAGATAATTAGTAATAGAGTCCAAAAATATTTTTTTTTTAATTTTTCCCCCACAATTGACGAAATGGGGGGCTTTCAAAGTGGAGATTTTCTAACGTCCAAAGTTGACCTCAGAACTCTAAATTTTCTGAAAGGCTGAGCCTGAAACTTGATCAGTTATTTGAATTATATCCTGTACTTGAACAACAAATACCAAAATTAGATAAATATTGTAAGGAAACGGAATTATTTAATTTTTAATGAGCTTCAGTATTTTTAACATAACTTCACATTTATGTCAATAGATGGCGCCGCGAGGTCTCAGTTCGGGGCGAACCACTATAATAAGTTTGATTTTAGGTTTTACTGATAGTACCTAAATATTGGGACCGACTTGACAGCTTAGCGTACCTACTCGCCGAGGCTGAACTGAGGACTGAGGAGGCCAAATTCGGACCTCGGATTCATAACTTCACTGTAGCTTTTTTATTTAATTTACTTTTATCCTACAAAACTGTTCTCACAGTTTGACTGTAGGAACACAGTCTCAGTTTCTATATTCTTCTTAATTTGATTTTTGGCTTTTATTTATGCCAAGACAGCACAATTTACTTCGCCAATGACACGTTGCTTGGAGCAAATTCTATATTGTATTTATGCTTAAAAATAATAGGTAATTAATACTAAACTCAATACTTATTTAATAATACTCATGTAGGTAATGTTTTTAACAGGTAGGTACTTTCTTAATAATATTTTAAATCTAGACTTTTTTTCTCAGTTCTTAAGTAAGCTGATAAGCGCTTTAACTTTAGAATGCGTTTTTAAACATTGAATTAGTATAATAATTACTCAAAGTTTTTAAAGGGTTCGATCCCCTTATTACCTACTTTGGTAGTAGTTGCTTACCCTGGGCACGAGAATATATTTACCCAAAATAATCGACGTTAATTTATTGTCGCAAGTAGCCCACAAGTCCCCTTTAAGTTTCAGATGATAAATGGGTTTTAATATTCAGACGAACTTTAGTCTTACGCTATCATAATTTTACGTTATGTACAGTTTACTTATTAGATGGTAATTAGACATAGATACCTACTTAATGATAAGAGTCTAGTCATATTGTTATCTTTGTTTTTTTGGCATCTAGGGTTAATATTTATTATTCGCTTAAGGAATTACTGTTAGGTTGCCTTTCCACCAGAGAAGCGTTGCTGCGTTGCTTAGCTACGGATGTGAGTCGAACCCACTAATAGCACAGATAATAGGTAATATTATACGATATACTTAGTACGAAATGTACATGTGGCTAAGGCATGGCTTTAAGCGTGGGTTTGTAAGTATTTTTCACCTCACTAGCTCAAAAAGGGCGCCTTTGCTGCTTAAAACCAGTGATCCAAAGTAGTTTTTGCTCACTCTGTGAGAAAATTTTGCGACTTTTGCACATTGGTTCTGATTGAAGTCGCGCTTACGAAGACGCATCAGCTGGAAATTTATAAAATCAGGGATCAAATTTAATAATAAAGGGAAGCAATTTTATAATTATTTACCATTTGAGAAGAGGGAATAATATATAAGTTGCATCCATAAAATTTACAAATCTAACTAGTTCCCTATACGCAGGTCTATTTAAAAGTGAAGTTTTTTTTTTAAACTCTTTATTTATTTTAAAGGGCTTTTATACAATATGTATATATGACAGTCCTATTGTAGCTTATCCATTATTTTTAACTATTCTACCTAATTTATTTTACTACATAAAAATTCTAATTATGTATCTATTCTATTTTTTATACTATTAATATAAAAGTTAAATAGGATTTTAGCTCAAACGGATTCCGGTTCAGATAAAATGCTATTTAACCACCCAATATTATATATTTTTTAAATTCAATGCTGACAGAGCTTGTTCCCTCAGACTGTTAAGATTATTTTAATCTTTAAGGTTTTATTTATCTTGTACCTACATTACCTAATTAATACATGGGACAAACATCCGCGGGCTTAAAATTAAATGCTCTGTAATATTATGTTTAACAAATTCAAGGACTGTTTAAATTAAGCTGGTCTAATAAAAGTCTTGCTTTATTCAATGTCATTTACTTAATTTTGTACTAGATGGATAGATTATAATAGTACTTACTTATAGGTGGAAAGAAGGCACATCATCATACTTCATACTAATACTGATATTATAAATGCGAAAGTGTTTGTTTGTTGGTTTGTCCTTCAGTCACGCAAAACGGAGCAACAGATCGACGTGATTTTTGGCATGGGTATACGTGAGGACGGAGTGTGACATGGGCTCCCTTTTGTCGTGGAAAATTAAGGGGTTCCCGCGGGAATCAAAAAAACTTAAACCAAGCGGACGAATTTGCGGGCATCAGCTAACTATATTTCATGTATTATATTGTAGGTTAATGTTTGGAAAAGTTCATCTCAAAAAGCACTTATCGGATTGTATTCAACTTTTCACCGATAGGATGTACTTATGTTAGTACTTAATGTGACGCTGGTGAAAATAAGCTGTTTTTTATTAACAATTAAAAAACAGCATATTTTCACCAGCACTAGGTACCTATAACCTAGGTACTTAATTCCTTTTATTGTTCCTAATTGAGTTACAATTGACCACGTCTTGTAAACTTTTGCTTCAGAGCTAAGTATCGCTGAATTTCTCAAACCCAAGCTTAAACTTATCTCGTGAATTATTTAACAATATTCTGCAGCTAGTATCTACTTCATACTATCTTCTAGAAACTTAGCACAAGTAGGTATATATTATAGTAGATTCCAGACTCAAGGAAAATATAAATGTGAACACCACACTCAATGACTCATTTGAACTAATAATACTTTGAACCTATCACAATAATTCGAAAATTTTCCTTGAATAAAGGAAAATCAATGAAAGCTCCAGGAACCGTGGTAGTTTAGCGGTTAGGATAGGACAGCATACGGTCGGTTCTAATTCCGATATTGACTCCGAGACATGAAACTTCTGCAAACACCGATCAGACAGACAGATATGCAATCAGACAGACGGAGAGAAGCAGGATGCCACGCTTCATCGATCATCGATCTTCATCATCAATCATCATCGTTTTAAATATCAACCCATCGTTGGGCTACTACCACAGAATAGTACGTTACTACTGAGCACGTTCTCCTTTCAGAATGAGATGCTTTAAGCCTTTTTTTTCCCACTACAATTATTAGTTAATTGGTACGATGGTGGTAGCAGGCTAACCTGTTAGAGGTACGTCAGTTATATTAAACCCATACCATAATCGTTTTCTACATGGCATCGTACCGGAACGCTAAATCTCTTTGCGGTACGTCTTTGCCGGTAGGGTGGTAACTAGTCACGGCAGAAGCCTCCCACCAGACCAGAGCAGACAATTCTGAAATTATGAATTCCCGAACTGACACTGTACTGCCACTGCTGACATATAATATAGCTCGTGCTGATTCACTGATTGATCCCACCTCTCCTGTAAAATTTTGTATGAAAATATTTTTTTACTCATCGTTTCGTATAGAAGACAAAAGTTCATTTAGAGGAAAAATACGGAGAGAGCTGATGATTGAGGATTTCGAAACGGATGAAGAGCACACCCAGGGTATTGAAGATAGGTGGGAGGTGCTCGAACAAATGTCACTCGAAACTTCATCCAATTGACAGTGAGCTGAAAAAAAATTTAAAAATGGCGGATTTAAGATGGCCGCCATACAAATTTCGTCAGTGTCGATCTTGGAGAGTATAAAAGATGGAAGAGTAGTTTCTTGGCAAAAGATGAGCAGGACATGAAGGTCTACTTGATGAACAGGAAAAAAATTCAAGATGGCGGAATTTATTTTTCCATAGAAAATGTATGGCGAATATTGACGAGGCTACAAGTGTAGAACTATGCAAGACTTTGATGCGGTTCCTTTTCAACATGTCAGAAAGTATACTAGATGGAAGAGTTGAAGTAGGAAATATGCATGACTTCGATATGGTTTTTTTACAAGATTTGTTCTGTATGGAATAATTGTCGGTTTGCCGTTAGGAAAGCCAAGATGGCGAAATTCAATGGCACCCAAAGGTACCCGATCGTCAGCGGTATAATATTGATATTTACCAACTAAGGAAGGTTTCTTTGTGTTTTTAATTCAACGGTCTCTTACACTATATGCATGTCCGGAAAGTTTTTTTACATTTAAAGGCCCTTTTAGAGTTTTAGGGGGGTCTCTGTTTTATGTCTTCTTATGAGATTTTTTTACGTCTGTCGGACGCTTGGCACGCTGGCGCTTCCACTGTGCTCGCTAGCATAGCAGTGTGTTGTTTACTTCAGAACACGTAGGCAGTAAACACTAGGATAGAAGGAGAACAAGTAAGTAGACAGTGGGCCGCGCGGTCTACTACGCGGTCCGCTTCAGCGGGCCGCGCATCCACGCGCCGTACTAGTAGCTTATAAAGCTGGCCAAGTGCGGATTGGCATATAATAACACATTGGTACATTGGCATATACGAAAACTCAGGCAGTGCAGGTGCAGGCAGGCCGTGTCCAGTCAGTAAATGACTTTACTGTGCGTAATCAATGTATTTGCGTACCTATACGTATCCATTTCAGTAGCTACATATCGAGAAATATCTGAAGCTGAAATTTAAAGAATACTTCAACGTTATATTTAAGTGTCTCAATTTTAAGTAATCGAATAGCAGTAGTTTCGCTATGTATCGGCATGTCGACGTCTATATTTAACCAGGGTTTGCCAGTATTTGTATTCTCTCTATCTGCATCGTATTCCTCGTTGCCGAAGGTCGTGAGTCGTGACCCCTTTTAAGGAGTATTCTTGGCACCGAGTAGGTTGTATGGTCTGTGATTCTTGGGATAATAATAATTTATTTTGAATCTTCAGATGAGATAGCAAGACCGCACCTGGATTGCATAAACTTAGTTAACTCTGTATCGTCTTTTTTATCGCTAGAGAATAATTAGTTAAAATTGAGCAATGTCTCGTTGTATTTCTTATCTTGATATTATATTCTATCCGCAGTCGCACATAAGATTACGATTTCGACTTTTAGGTTTTAAGGAGAAATATCAGATGTAATGGATAAATAAATAAACTTAAGTATTATTATTGTTTTCTCTTATGTAACACAGTTTTGCCTCTGCAATTTGGTTTCGACATCTAGGAAAATGTCATGATCTATTGGGGATTCAAACCACTCATTATGTTGTATAGCTTACGTTGTTGTTTAGTTTATTATAGTATTATGTAGTAGGTAGTTTTTAGTATAATGCTAAAAGTAACTATTGTCACACGTATACGTTTTTGAATATTTTAGGGTTAGTTCGTATACCAATTAGTTAATTGTTCCTTGGCTGTTTCAAAGAATTTCACTATTTCTTTTAATCTTTCAATGAATTTTGACCCATAAATTCTAATTAACTAATTATTTTCTTAGTCCACTAGAAGATAAGGAGTATTGTTATGGTTATAACGATTACGTACCTACCTAATCAATTTTTGTATGTACCTACTTATTTCAATCTATTTATAAATAAGGCTGTATCTTTATTGCTGATTTTTTGTATGTCTACAAGTCTGGAGTAATCGCGATAAATAGATAAATTAATATCTAGGATGATATCACAATTTCCAACAGATTTTCTTATAACTTTAAATAGTTTATCTTTTGATTTACTTATGTAAATATATTATGTGTACTCCTCACCTACTATGTAGGATTGACGTATAGGACCTATAAGCGTAGGTAGGTATTATCTATGTTCAGGACTTCTTTGCTCCACTATTCGTTATTCAATTATTAATAAAATCTGTATCTGCTGGTCATGGAATATTACTTTGAATGATCATGTGAGGACTTTTTAGTTATCGATGGTTATCACTATTAGTATTCTGTAAATTAGTAAACATTGCACGAACTGGTTTATGCCTTGGCCTAAGCACCCTCCGTTGAACTGAACTTCGGACTTAAAGGAGGCCAGTGACGTCGTTCAACGTATGCAGACGGTATCGATAGCTGGAAACGCATGCGTAACACCTTGCCTCAGTGTGTGTGAGTGTCTGGCGGAACACGCGGACCCTGCGTGCTCGTACTTCTGTCTCTATCTTCCACGTAGCTCCATACTCTTTATACGCAGGCAGTGCCTGGGGAGGACCGATTACTAAAGTTTAAAATACCTCATTCGTTGCACGAACCCTCAGTCGTGTTCGAGTTGCGCTCTTAAACGCTTGCCCTGATACACGGTGTGAAGAAACGTCCGCAGTTGTGACCCAAAATTTTACATTGCAGATTTACATTGATTTCAAGAATCAAGATACATTCTTCCGCGACCGAGAGAAATTTTTCTGAATTTTGATTTCGTCGAGGTAAGAATTTGGAATGAAATTATGGATTAATTCTAGTTATAACTTTACCTACCTACGGTTACCTACTTGGTTTAAATGAAAAATCTGAAAGAAAAGTTAATTTCCCAGGAATTAAGTAAAGGGAAATTTAAAAATAGAATGTTCTGGAAACAAAATGGCTGCAAATGGCCGACATGGATGCAACGGCAAACGCTTTCTCTCTGCTGTATCCGCTGAACTAGAACTTAGAACTTGATTTTAAATTACTTTCTCGTGTCTATCGGCCGTAAATAATATAATAAATTGAATCACTTACCATTTTAGCGGTATTTAATTTCATGTATATATTTTTATAAATAATGCACGCTCATAAAATTAATTAACTTTTATACTTACGAGATTTAGATACAGTTCGTATTTCTAGCAGCTGTTCTTGGGTTAGCTGTGGGTTGGATACACAGACCACTCTTGGATAGCAAAAATTTTATGGAATAGCAGCGTGAATTACTCGTTCATTAATTTGATTTTATTCTTCCACTTTTTCATTTATAAAATTTTCTTTTAAGCTAGATAGCAGTTCAAAGTTTTTATGTACCTACCTAGTTTAACAGAATTCAAAATTAATCATCTTCTCCCTTCACGATAATTATTAAAATTGTTTACGAGAATTCTTATTGCTACGTTTTCAAAAGACAGCTTTACCTGTTTGGAAGCACAAAATATTCAATGGAGCCGAACTAAGGGATAAATGGAGCCGAAGGGCCGCTTTTTGTATAAGCTACCCTTTTGGAACCAGTCTTCCCTTTTTTCATTCAAATATGTTATTGTCAACGGGTAGATATATACCTGTATCCTTAGCTTTAACAATATCAATAGTTTCTAGAACTTTAATGATGTATGACGGTTTGTATAAAAACAGCTTAGGATCAAACCTTGATGATATTTTTAAAAGTCCTTCCGATTGAAATATTGAATTCGCTTAGCTATCATACAATGCTCATAAATAATAAATTGAAGAAAATGTTAAGAAAAAACTATAGTATTTGTATAAATATTAAACATGTTTGAACCTATTTATTTTCATTTGTACCTAATTTGTTACGTTATCTAGGCGGTAAACCTATTTCCTCATCGTTTACTTTTTGGGCAACCATATTTCATAAAATATACAGAGTACCTACTATCGAGATAGTTAACTAACTACATAAATACAAAAAATTGACTATTTAGGAAACGTATATATTTACGTTTCCCACGCTTTTTGTTCTACATATTTGCTTGATCGACATAGCTTGCAAAGTGTATTCCAAGGACTTTCTCTTTTCTAATATTTTGGTCAATAATAAATTAAAACTGGTGGTTTAAAGGTTTCTGTAGCTACCTATTTATTTTATCTACTAAGTACTTGACACAATATTTCCCCCGCATTATCTACCTCATAAAAGTATCAAAAACCAAATACTTAGTGACAGAGAGCAACAAATACAATTCACAAAATATCGCTTCGGTAGATTGCAACTTTGTGCATCATACATCTATAAATTTATCTTAAATAATACCGGTAAAAATATGAAACTCGCCCGGTATTTTATGCAACATGTAAACTACTACTCAAGTGTATTCCTTGTTTTTGTAATTAGGTAAAAAAGAAGCGAAGTCATCAAGATGATGTCAAACCAAGGAATGGAGTTGCAAGTCGAGGAGACCCCATTGGCTCTTCGCCGCCTCTGGAACCTTACCCGTGCTCGGCTTGCTGGCACTTCTACCGCTCTCGACGATGAACCAGCTCTGGTCGAAACCTTGCCTTCAGCTCAGGTAAATTGACCTGATTCGTTTTGAAAAAATCAAATTTTGAGATCGACTTTTTTGGGAAATTACGCACGATTTCCTTCACGAAAGTTCTATTAAAAACTCGCATCATCCTATTTTAAACTCACTCCTAATTTGGCCTTCAAAATCATGAGGAAGGATTTTTTTTATATGTGGCCGAAACCTACCCTAACCTAACCTATCATTTTATTGTAAAATGAAATTGTGTCTGAAAATTATATCGAAATCCGATACGACACTTGTAAAATTTGAACAAAAACAACATAAATTGTTCCGCGGAACATGAGTTTTATGAGATGAGAACATGTACCTAGTGTAATTTTCGGAAGCTGTTTTATGGTGAACAAATATTGATAATATTAATTGCCGATTTTTCGGTCTCATTATACCAGTAACAATAATTATAAGTTCAGTATAACCTAATACTAGTTTTTCACTAGGTACACCTTATTAATTTTTTTTCTCACATGTAAATTCCTGTAGTATAGAAAAAATTGCGAGAATTTCAAGAGTCAAGTTATTGCCCCATGAAATATTTTATTAGACTTGAGTTATTTTTGGAAAAATATATTTTAAGCATTATGAAAGTGGTACTTAAAATTGTTTGCACTGACTTATGTCAAGCTGACTAAATATTATACCTACCTAAGGTCGTACTGACCTCGCCCAATACTATGCCCTTTCAGCACGCTTGCGTAAACAAACATAATGGAATATTTTGATCAGGAAATAATTTGCAGATTCACTAACATTATTTAAATTGTTTATCATCATTAACAACATTTATACAACTACCCTCCAAATATTTAAACAGTGGAATATCGGCATTTCTTTGCAAATTTTATATACTTATAATAAATATGATATTATTCAATATTTCTCTTTTACGAATCAAAGGTATATTAATGTAAATTTGATATATCACTCGGCGCATGCTCTTATTTTGCATTTTCATATTTATATTATAAAGGGTCTTTTGAAGTCAAGGGCTTTGAAAGTTTATCTTAGTTTAGCTTGGCCTCCTTTCGGTATCGTAAATGGCCGTTATCAACAAACAATATCAATACAAACGAGTTTAGTCAGATTCACCTCATGACATCTTAACTACTCAGTCCTTGGCTTGATCAGTTCCTTATGGTTTAAAAGCAGTTTATTTGGAATATCATGTACTAGCTGATACCCGCGATTTCCTCCGCGTGGTTTAAGTTTTTTTATTCCCGCGGGAACTCGTTGATTTTCCAGAATAAAGAGTAGCTTATGTCACTTTCCAGGTCCTCAACTATCATCATCATGTTAAAAATAACGTCGATCCCTTACTCCGTTGCGTCGTGATTGAAGGACAAACTAACAAACAAACACTTTCGCATTTATAATTTTAGTATGAACTGTGAAGTATGATGATAGTTAATTAAAATGCAAATAGTTATTATTTTTCAGTTTAAAAATCAGTATCTATTTTACAATTAATTTAGGTGTAAAAGTTACAGATATTATATTTTTTCTGCATTCCATTAATCCATTGCGGAAATAATGGCTCGGTTTTGTTCCGGAATACGAGAATATTAATAGACTATTTTTTTATATAAGGTCTATAGTTTATGTCATCATTTCTTACAATATATATTTTAATGTTTCTGTACAAATAACACAGAATTTATAAATCATTGGTTTGCAGGAGCCTGAGATTGCACCGAAAAGCTTTCTTCCAACTCCTAGCGAATATGAGAGCGATGGTGAAGAGGCTTTCCCTGAAGTGGATGTACGTGTAAGTATAATACCAACTTTTTTTCTACATAAACTTTGAGTCATAGGTTGAAACAATTTCCTCCCGATGTAACTGACTATAATTATAATACTATATGATCGAAATTTTCAACTTTTCTTAACGTATCAGACGTTAGCTCATCTTCCATTCGACCAATAATGATATGAATAACACTATTGGTCAACTGGCATAAGTGATCAGATGTTATAGAAGTTTAAAAAATTAATCGTCCCTATTGGAACACACTTTAGATACTTTTTGTTATTTGTCAATTTTAGGTTTAGAGCTGGTTTATCTAGAATCCAATTTTGTTCGAATTGTTTCTCAGATGGTTTTGAAGTTACAGTCACAGTTTTAGAAGGTTGTTGTTATTTTAGGACTACAATTACACGCAATAGTTCGTAGTTTGATATTTGATATAACTTATACTTATTAGCACTGGTTCTTTTATTTATTATTGCTTTTGACATGCCGATTAAAGATATTGTTATCTTTCGTCACATCTTGAACCATTGTATCTAGATTGCACAATTAATCGTAACATGAACTGTATCGTACCAATCTTAAGACGGCCATTCAGTCTCGCCTTTGATTTAATAGAAAATTTGTTGCGCTTCAGTGGTTTATTATTTATTTGCCACAAGGTCATTAGCTTTGTAAGGTTTCGACAACTTCCAAGTGATTATGGCTTTACCGTAGAATTACTAACTATTATACTATGCAGACATATTATTTGATCAATGCAAGCGAAAGAACGATTTTTAATTAAATTCAGGTTAAGGTAGTTCCTTAATACCAACTGTAATTGAGGAAATCAATAAGCACAAAGCACCGGGAACGATTACTGTTACACCCCAACCCACTGGCAAACAACCTACTAACAGTGAAAAAAATAAAGCGTCTGAAGCGGGCCAATGTGCTCGACAGTGTGCAGATATGAGGACGCTGGTCCTCTTCTCTGGAAAAATCAATCAATCAAACAAATCAAATCTGCTTATAGTCTGTCGACTGATTGCAGATCCTACTCAGGGGAAAAAAAACTGTAGTTCCTGCTTGTGGAAATGAGTAGGTTGTATTGTAAACATAGTACAGAAATAACCGAGATGTGGCAAACATAAAAATAGATCTAACATTCTTTCGCATGGACTTTGGTCTCTAGATAATTATTGTCATAGGGTGTTGACAAGTTATTATTTTTTTTGTTCTTGAGATTTAAATATTTGCTGTCATTTTCTTCTTCTTTTCGTAATATAATAAGATAATGTACTTACATTACAAAATAATCTGATTTTTGGTGTTTATACTTTCTAGGTATAAATGTGTATTCTTTAGCCTTAGTTCAAATTTGTCTTTTAGCGTTTTTAGGAATTTCCAGATTTTGCCGAAATAAAAATAATGAATTTTTCCATGGATATTTTCAATTCTAACTGAACGCAAAGTATTCTATTACGTGAACTGCAGGAAGTGCTAAGTAGTATTACGTATTAAAGTTGTCATAACAATGTTTCATACAAATCAAATTTTCTTGGCATGATTTTAAAAATGTTGTTTTGGTGAGGTATACTTTGCCAAGTTTTGTTTAGACGCGGTTTTAATTGTAGATATTTTTAACTTACTTTATTTATTTCTTTTGAGTGCGGCTTGCAGTTTGGTCACTTTTTAGCTTCAAAATTTTGTTAATAAATTATAATATATTCGGAAATGATGAAAGCACTTATTTGTGAAAAGTGTGACTGCATCTGTTGC
This sequence comes from Erebia aethiops, assembly GCA_923060345.2. NCBI lineage: Eukaryota > Metazoa > Arthropoda > Insecta > Lepidoptera > Nymphalidae > Erebia > Erebia aethiops. Next base: position 6,603,379 of record OV281083.1, on the reverse strand, counting down.
GAGTGCGTGTGTCTTAGATTAATAGAGGTCAAAAAAAAATTCATATCTGATATGGCAACTGTTAAACGGCATTTTTTGGAGAAATTTCAACTAGCGGCTTTTTCAGGAACAACTCGAAATACCTTCAAAACCTTTTTGGAGTGGAAGTTCATACGAGAAGGAGGTTTTACTGGATGCCAGTACCCTTGGAGATATCCCAGCTGTATACCGGGTTCCAGCTCCAGCACCTCATCAAATGCCAGTCATTGGAGTCTACATTGATCCACGAGTCAGAACTGGCTTCAGATATAAAATCAGACCAATGCAGGTGAGATGAGAAATTGAATTGATTAAGAAACATTCATAACAATTAGTGGCACGTTACAGAAATCGTCGCATTTAGTATAATTGATATAAGAAGTGTTGATGATTGCTCTTTTCTATTTAAAAATAAGCAATCTTCCACATTTCGTTTGATAAAATATATATCTTTCTTTATTTTGACCAGCGACGATTCTTTAACAAAATCTGTTAAATGTGGCTTGATCATCAACACGTCATGTATAGTTTGAAGCGATCAGCTTTGTTTCATCAATGTGATGCTTATTGATATTTAAAAAAAAAAGAAAAACTACGAAGATCCATATTTAGCTTTGGGGCAAATTTTTTACTGAACTGCAAAAGAATCCGGCTTTATATTTAGTATTGATGGTCATTATAAAATTGAGTTCTGGACTTCAAATAAACGGCAATCTTATAACATGATATTGTGTGCAAAAGTTCCCACGGTATTCAAGTAGGTACATATTTATTTGATGTGCGAACATTTTTCGTCTTATCTTTCTTTTTTGTACCTACCTACTTTTGTTAGTTGTTCAAATTCTCAAAAGTTGTTACTTATTTGGTTTGTGAGCACGAAGAAGATTTTTGCAAGATTTATCTTTTCAGAATTCCCGTGGATGGTGAGTTTGTTTTACCGAAGTAATCTTGCGAAAATGTTCATCATAAACTTTGCGAAATATTCTTTCGACTTTCGAGCTTATTCTGAACCTCTTTCAATCTATTGTTCTTATAACAGAATGAAGGAACATAAATTGAGTATATTCGAAATATCAAATCAAAGAATCTTCGCAAGGTTTTATTTCATATGTTCACAACCCTACTAAGAATTAAGTTATCACTCTAGTTTACTTGTTAAGATGCACAATAAAAGTAAGGTTGTCATCTTATGCTAAACAAAAAACATTATTTTATTGATATATATACCTCATATAGGTACTTAAATTATTTAACTATATCTCTAACAGTTAATTCCATGTGAGAAGCTAATGTAATTTATTGCCTCATATCAATTTATTTTGATTGACGAAGTTTTTTAAAAGAAATTTCTAATGGCAACCTTATACTTAAATGTTAGAAGATGCTGTGATTTCAATTTTTTTTTTGTAATTTTAATTATTGAAGTGAAACTTCTTTAGAATAGTTGTGATTTGAAAATTCAACGAAACGAAAACACTAAACAAAAAAGCGACACCAAAAAGAGACAAACATATACAGGATTTAGCCTGCGAGAGAATGAGATAGAATACGAGATATATTTATTTCATTCTCTCGCAGGCTACTTTTCTGAAGTTTCACTTCTGCCGTGTGTGAATTGCACACACACATAAAAAAAAACAAGTTTGTCCGAATTCAATTGTAATGGATCACAAGCTGAATTCAGCGGTTCAAGTATTTAATGGGGTGCTATTAGGTTAGAGGGTGATAGACAGTGAGTAGCGGTGTCCGTTGCTGAAATTTACAGAATGAAAATATCATCAACGACAAACACTGTTGACTTGCGTGTATTTGCCACTGGTTGTGTGCCGTTGTAGGCGATGGATCGTCCAGTTTTTCAGACCCACGCCCAGTGAGGCGCTCACAAAAACTCCAAGAACCCTTGCAGAGACCCGACAGGTCAATCTGACTGGCCGGCAGCATGTTATAGGTAAACCATAAGTATCATTCATAAGGGCGTCATGCCATTTTATCATATTTTCCCCAACAGTAAATTCATTTAACAAAAACTGTACATGCTATTACATTTTTTAATAATATCTTTCATAATCATAATTTTATGGGAAATTAATTAAGTGAGATTATAAACTTTTAAAAAAAACTTGGATTCAAGAAACTGATATTTTTCTATCAAAGAAAATAAAATATCGAAAATAAATTGACAAAAGTTTAATTTCAGTTTTGTTATTACTTAATAAATTATTGTGAATCCGATTTCTAGTTAACTTATTAGGGCACCGTATAAATCATATTTTCAATATTTCAGGCTTTGGATGCCCCTCCACTATCAGTGAAGCCCAGATATTTGTTCGGTGGCAAAGCCCTCACCCTCCAGTCGATTGGGCGTGGATTCGCAAGACGACTCACGTTTGAGCCCGTTGACTCAACTCTAAACGAGAATACAAATTACTTTTGGTCTGACTCCCGTCCAGAAGGATTTGTATTTGAGATTGAGGCAGTATCCGTTGGAGACAAGTTCACTATCTATGACGCCAATCATGAACCGCAGGGAACACTGGAGGTTGTCCAGCAGCAGGTAAGAAATGTTTTGTGATGAACATATTTTATCAATAAAGTTCAGTTTGACTAATAATTTGCTACATGAATTATTTTATCATTACAGAAAAATCAAATCGAGCTTGAACAGAAAATGTCTGATAATGGCACCATTGAAAAGAGAGTAAAAATAAATAACTTGTGTAAAGTGGAATGGTACGAGAATGTTGACGTTACTAAATTGGTGCCCGTAACTGGAGTGGCCATCCTAAAGAAAGGTCGAGGAAATGCAGTCGTCACTAGAGTTGTTAATGTTGCCATTGGTATAAAACAACTGAAGAAGGGATATGAACTCAAACCTGGCATCAAGTCATCTTCGAGGAGAATCACTGTCAACGGAAGTGACATTAAAGATATCCCTTGCCAATACTCCGTTGTAGGGCTAGAGAGATATGAACTTCCAGTCATTGGTGAGTTTCTTAACGGTGAAATTCTGTATTGTTTTAATTATAAATATTCATAAAATTAATACCTGTTATTTTTAATTTTAGGAACGTATATTGATCCTCGCATTGTACCTGGATTCCACTACCGCGTGCGACCAGCCAACAGCCGTTATCATTTGTTCGAGGGCCGTAGCATGTTATTGCAATCCATTGGCATGGGTTACGGAAAACGCATCACTTTTAAGCCTGATACGCTGAACGCACCTGAAAACTATTTCTGGTCAGACTCCCATCCCGACGGTGTCGGTATGGAGCCACGTGCTGTACACCCTAATATGAAATTCACAATAACTGGAAACGGGGTAATTATAGTACATTGTTACCCTAGGGATGAAAGTAACTTATTTAGTCCCGAGACGGGGTTTGGCGCCCGAGCGTAGCGAGGGGGCCTATAGTTCGAGGGACTAAATAAGTCTTTATCCCGAGGTAAACACTGTGCTTTTCATTACGAATATCCTTCCTCTGCGTATATTGGTAAAACCTACTATGATAGACAAGGACACACTGGGATTTTTTTGGGGGCCCTACTCAATGAAATAAATCTATGGGTAGAAATTTCGTGCGAGGAGGACACCACTTGTAATTTGATACTTTTTTTTTTATTTTTTATTTTTTTTTTATTTTTTATTTTTTAAATATATATGGAAAAGAATCTTTGTATCGTGTCTTAATACTCTGAAATGACTAACCATAGACAAAACCACGAATTTAGAACAAAGATACGGGTAATATTTTATGTTTTACAAAGATTCTATTTTTAAAAACGGGATCATTTTTTTATTTTTTTTTGCTATTTTTCTGTGTTAACCATAAAGAAGAGCGATTACCTTTTAAACTTTAATCTATAGCTATAGTTCATAACGATTTGAATGACATACCTACTTTGTTTACATAGCTTTAGTAGTTACGTAATAAGAGATATGTTTATTTATATTGCGCCGGGCGGCCGGCGGCTCGCGAAATTCGACACCTGTTAAAATGGGCTCGCAGGGGCGCGCGAATTTAATATTTTATATACGCAGAGGAAGGGTTATAAATGTGACAACTAGTTTTTTTTAATTATTTGACAGCTGTCAGTTGAAAACGATTCTCCCTAGGGCTGAAAAGTATTACTTTCAACCCGCTTCTCAGGCAACTTCAGACCTACTTTCCGTGTATGAGTAATGAAAAAATTATTACAAACCTGTTATTATATTTGGATTTGTGCCAAGATAATTATAGTATAAACGCGCATGGTTGATAAACGCGCACTACTTTAGACTATTTATTTTCTTTGTGAATTGGTTTAATATACTTCTCTCTTTGGCATAAGTATAGTGGTTTCTAATTTGGCCATTGGATTGGAGCCAACGCGTACGGATCAAATTTCAGATAGTTGATTTCCTTTAAAACTTTTATTGATATCATTTTCTTATAAAATATTATGTCCTCCAGGGACTCCTCGGGGAAGCTGTGGTATTTCGTGCTGACTTGCCGCAAATTGAGGAGAAAACTGAATACGTTGATGTCCCAGGCAAACGAGGAAAGTCTGTTCAGAAATACATTCAAGTAGACGTGACGTGCCATGTTAAATTGGCTACCACAGGAGGTGGCTCGGTGGACTTCGAAGTGCATCTGATGAAAGTATCAGGAACAGCGTTGGTACGCAAAGAACCAGGCCAAGCAGCTGCCAAATTGGTGAAAGTATTCAACGTCGGTTTGGACTCACAGTTGAACCTCTTGTTCGCCCACTCGCAGACCGAGCTAACCTTCCATCCTCTGCCTTAAAGATTGCAAAAGAAGCGGATGGTGTTGCAATACAGGTTGAGGACATAGTTCTCGGTAATATGTATTGTAAAACCAAAATCTACCTGGCGCGACAGAGGATCCATCAAATGTCAATCGATCTAATGACGAGTTTGCAACCAATCGAGTTCAGTTACTAGTACCTTTGCTGCTGACAATTTGGTTGCAAAATTGTTTCGGCTGTATGGCTGAATGGTTTTTATGGATTGTTGACATCCATGGTACGATGATTCGGAAAATCTTCTTAACCTGCAACATATCAAAACAAATTAATCAGTTTGAATCTGTCTTCTCCCACCAGAAAGTTGGCTTAGGATATTTGATCAGTATTTTTATTTAACTGGATACTTTTTATTTGTATCGGAGAGAGCAGCGAAAGACTACGGCATTCTGTTTTATAATTCAAATCAATGACTTAAAATGCGTTTGAAATTATGTTAATACTGATAAAATTGTTATGTTATCAATATTTCTTATTTAATTGTTTGACTATCTCGAATATAATTTTTTAATAAATCATTTTGTGTCATTTCGTCGTTTCTTTTAACTTGTACCTATTCCTTGAGAACATTTATCATCCATAATGTTCATGTGCGTAGCATTTTCATTCTCAATCTTTTAGAGAAATTCAGACATCGATCAGAAACTGGTCCGACATCGATCTAGAAGTATAAAAATCATCTAGAATCTAGATTTATCTGTACCTATGTTTTTTTTTATCAACTACAAGTTAGCTCTTGACTGTAAGTGATGATGCAGTCTAAGATGGTAGTTAAAATGAATAAGAATACAATACACTCTCTTTTTGCTGACAGTAATGATAATGAAGGGACAGCTTCGTTAGTAACTGTCATCAAGGTGATTTTTTACGCAGTCTAAGCAATTTTTCTTTCAATTTCATTCTTAGTATAATATGATTTAAACTACTACCATCGACTACTACTAACTATATCTACTTGAAAAAGGTTTGCAATTTTTTTTCACATTATAAATTGTAGGAGATAATGCCTGCAAATAGTACAATTAGTGGCATTAGAAAATAATTATAAAGTTGAAAATCTAACGCTAATAATTGTCCTCTCGCAGAAGTCAGCTCTGGCAAAACTTGATATTGAAAGTAACGAATATAGAAAAATACTAAATTTGAGCAATCGATACATTACATTTTTATTAGATACAAACTTTTATATAAAAACAAGTAGGTATTCTCAACACGTGAGTGACACTCAATCTGAGCACTTAAAACATTATAATAACTCTATTAAAGGTTAAGTTAATAATAGTGCATTTGATGATGTTTTATAAATGAAGGCATATTTATAACATTTAATAGCAGTGTATTTAGTTTAATATAAAATTAGACATCTATGAGCGAAGAGATGAACTCCATTATCAGAAATCAGATATATTGTAAAGTGTATATCCGCCTTGAAGGACCAATTTATAAGAAAATAAGCATAATATTAAATATAGATGGCAGTATATTTGAGGCAATATATTCTCTCATACCGTACTAGATGGCGTTAACGAAATCAGTCTACTATTTTATGAGTTCGTCGCCTTTAGTGGGCGTTCAACTTCAGCCGCTCGTACTGTGCATAGTGTAGAGACTTGTTGTGTCTACGTAGAGTCGACAGAGTTTCGAATAAAGTTGAGCGGGAATAATCGGCCGGCGAACGGCAAGCGCGCTGGGGGTCTGTCGCCCGCCTGTTTAACACTTTTTATACGAAAACCGCGATGTGCCAAATAATAACTGGTAAACAGTGAATTGGTGCGAAAACTCGATTTTTAACTCGATAAAGCAACGAACACAACGATGGCAGCGAAAATTGGATTTAGAAGTGTTATATTTTTGTGCATATTACATTGTGTCATCAGTTTCAACTTGGAACCGCGGATTCCTGTGATAAAGTTCGGCGAGCCTGGGTCTTATTTTGGATTTTCTGTGGCTGAACATCTTACTATCAGTAACGGTGAAAATACTAGCTGGTAAGTAAGTGAGTAGGTATTAGTAAATCTTATGAATAATAAGTTATGATGTCATGTGTGAAGGTCGCCTCCTTACATGTGTTTGATATCGACTGTTGATCAGTTTCTTTGAATATTTAATACAATTGGAATTATGTGAACATTTGATATGGAGCTATCAGTTATAGTGCGTTGCCCTTATCAGGAATGTAGAGCTATTGATAATTCGAAGGAAAGTTTCATATTATCGTAGGTGTGTATACCTATGTATACGTACGTAAGCGGATATGATTTTTTTTTTTGTTCCAATCACCAAAAGTGTAGGTACCTACTGATTTAAGTCTCATATGTAACTACTTATTAAGATTCAAGTAACTTTTCTTTTAATGCACAGATATAACTTTGGATCGTGTGTTGCTCCCTGTTTGCACCTGAAAATATAATCGCTATAACTGTAAACTAATTCTTCAAATAAAAAAAATATAAACGATTTGCATTCACTTACACAATAAAGTCCTTACTTTATTATTATGGATAGGTATTTCTATAAAGGTCTTTTTTTGTGAGGCAAAAAATGCCTCGATTACTTCAGCTTAGCGGTATAGCTAGGCATGACGTCATTGACATAGCTGGTTAACTGTGTTTAACAGTTTACCCGGGACTAATTTCATTTACAGAGACAGTAATAATAAGTAACGCTACGTTCGCACTTCGAAAAATAGTCGCGCGAATTTTATTCTCGCGATTTATATTTTGCGTACACATTTCACCTAGTTACTCATACAATTTGTATCAAACCAGATTTTTTTTTCCGCCCGAATTTTATTCGCATGTGTGAACAAGTCCATAATCTAGGTCCATTTGAGCTTTCGAATTGACGTTATAATTAAACTTATAACCGCACCAAAACAGTTATGTTACAAACGTTGTAGGTCCTAACTCCTACTTAAGACTCCAACTCTGGACTATCTTATCTTCCAAGATTGCATAAGTCACGTTTGCGTAAGTGAAAGTTTTATTTAGTACTGTAGGATATAGGAAAGTAGGTAGGTATGTTTAACTAAATAAGTGCTTAAAATATTTGACACGATAATATTGTATAGGTACCTGCTTATGTACATCTTTCCTTCCTTTATTACGAAATCGCCATCGGAATCGAATATCATCAACGTACCTGTAACTGATCAATAATTGTGCTCACTAGGTACCTACTCCAATTCCTTGGAGCCGGAGCTTATTTTTATTGGTAAGAAATTAAATGATGCGTATTTTTTTTCATGCCTCAGTTTCAACAGCTGTCGAATCACGAATACGACTATAGGGACGAACAAAGAATGTGTTAAATTCTGGGGAAAAATGATTATTTCGGGCTTATAGTACCAAATATGGGCGGATAAACTGACAAAAGCTACTAATTTACCATTAATATAGGTAACTGACGACCTCCATGGCGCAGTGTGTAGCGCTGTTGCCATAACGTGAGGAGGTCCTGGGTTCGATTCCCGGCAGGGTCAATTTGGGAATTTATAATTTCTGAATTTTCCCTGGTCTGGCCTGGTGGGAGGCTTCGGCCGTGGCTAGTTACCACTTACCACCCTACCGGCAAAGACGTGCCGCCAAGCGATTTAGCGTTCCGGTACGATGCCGTGTAGAAACCGAAGGGGTATGGACTATGGGTTTAATATAACTGCCATGCCCCTAACAGGTTAGCCCCCTACCATCATAGACTGCATCATCACTTACCATCAGGTGAGATCGCAGTCAAGGGCTAGCTTGTAGTGGATAAAAAAAAAAAAAACTGCGAAAACCTTTGAGGCAATAAATTAATACGTTACTCTGTAGGTTTTTGGGATCCATCTTACTAACTAAAACATTTTTTCATGTAAATAGAAGCTTAAAGTTTACACAATAAAAATAGTAAAATAGCAAAGCACTATTAAACATGTCAAGATATGAATAATGAATGCAAGTTGGCGCCGGGAGGCTGTGACCTCAATAAAGAACCAGGAAGAGTATTATATAGGACTTGGCATCTTGTTCGGCTAGAAAGTGCATTTTTCTGCCATGTTTTTTCTGAAATGCCGAAGTCACCCAAATCTCAGCTCGCTTTCCGAACGGATGGAACACAATATTATATTACTTACCTACTCCTTATAAGGGCAATTTGGTATGGTCAGCTGGGCTGATGGTAAATGGTTCAAGTTTTCTAATTTTCTGTAAGAAAAAAAACACACTAGGCAAAAAGTGTTCGTCTAGACGAAAAAAGGACGCCTTATTCACTTTTATTCACGGGAGTGCGCACACTAAACTACAGGCCAAAACGTCGTTCCCTTACGCCACGGACGATTGGCACCACAGAACACATAACAAGAGGTTATGTGTTCTGTGATTGGCACGGTCAATTTATTATTTGTTTTCGGTCTAACTATGCAGTTTTTTTTAAAATTTTTGTCTTTTGAGTACGTATGGATCATTGTTATTTTTAACAATATTTTATTACTATCTGTGCATACCTCTAGTCTATGGTATACTAGCTGATGCCCGCGACTTCGTCTGCGTGGTTTGAGGTTTTTTGGTTCCCGCCGGAACTCCTTAATTTTCCGTGATAAAAGGTAGCCTATGTACTAATCCAAACTATAATCTATCTCTGTGCCTTTCATGCAAATCGTTCAGCCGTTCTGGCGTGATTGAGTAACAAACATCCATCCATCCATCCATTCTACCAAGCTTTCGCATTTATAATATTAGTAGGTATAGAAGTATAGATACCTATAGGCATGAAAAGGTGTTTGAAGTTGAACACGTCGAATGCAATATTGCTGAATATACTATAAACTTTATCTTTGCACGGTGAATCATAGCCCGTTCAAGACAATTTCAAGAGATAAATGTACAAACAGCGTATTGGAAGGAATCCAATACACTTCCGTCTGGGTGGCGCGTACGACAATCGTTGTAATGTAATGTAATGTATTGTATTGTAATACTTACTGCAAGTAGATAAGTAATACGATTTATTATACCAGTAGCCTGCTTGACTACTAGTAATGACACAAATAATTTTTTGTAAATTTTAATTTCTCGAATAAAGGTAACTACTAATTAAATAACTAGGTAAAAACCTAATATGTAAAAGGAAACTGTCATTCTGTCTTTCCCAATCTTATTTACTTACCTAATAAAAAACAAACTTTGATACAGATATACAAGTTTATTTCAATATGACTTTGATAAGAGGATATTGATTATGTCAATGGACTCGTAACTTAAGTTTTTTATAACTTAAATGAAGTGTTGGAAGTATACGAATGCTATATAAAAATCTATAGGAAGAACTAGTATGGCGCGTGGATGCGCGGCCCGCTGAAGCGGACCGCGTAGAAGAGTGAATAATAAGTCCGTTTGGATTTGTAGTTTTGGTGTGTTATAGGTAATACATAGTGGTGCCTTTTATTATATTATTGTACTAAAAATTCTTCATTTTCTTCAAGTTACCCCGGGTAGCCATATCGAAGAAGACTCTTACAAATTCTTACAAAATATGTATTATCTGAAACAGGAAAATAAACATCGGTGACTCAACTGGTCCACTATTACTTATTACGTTTATTTACTTTACATTTTTATGTATCAACTTTCTAGTGTGCTTTACTTTATAATATCAAAAAGTGTAGTGGGCCAGTTTCCAAGCCACCGAAGAGGTATGGCCTCAGCTCGTTTTTTTTTACGTGGTTCTCCCATTCTCAGACAGTTAAAACCAAATAAAATTTTAATTATAAAAAAATTCTGCATGCCTGAGTAATGAGACCTATTGCAATTTAGCAAAAATATTATTAAAATTTAAATATTTTTGCAGCTCTGCTCCACGGTAGATAAATAAATGGAATAAACATTATAACAAATAAGTAGGTACTGTTATGAAGGACATCAAATAAATATGAAATAGAACATAAAACTAAAAAGATAATATTATCTACAAATTACATATTATTTAAAATTAAATTTCAAAAGATTCCTGCAATTCAGACATTTTAAATGTCTAACTACGATTTTACCGGAGTGACAACATATTATTTACAGTAATGATTTATAAACTATATTTTTTGTCAGAGCGTAATTTCTGGTAACTCTTTCTGACGGGACTAAGACGCACAAATTGTGACTGTGTCGTACTCTGCCCAAAGCAACGTACAGCTGTCCATGTGAAAAAACATCGCTTCTTAGATCTACTCCTACACGATCAAGCGTTTGCCCTTGCGATTTATTAAACGTCATAGCATACCTAAGCCAACTTGACAGGGAACTGCTTGCGGGTCATTTCAATACCGTTTCGCCCTATTTGAAATTTAAAAGTTATGCGAGGTATTACGATAGGCTCATTACTATTTGGGTGATGCGCTAATAGAGTGAATTTCGAAATTTGATCTATTATTAATTTAGTACCATTATCTAAACGGTGTGTGAAACTGATATTTCGAATAAGTAATACGACTGCGCCTACTTTCAGTTTCAAGTCATGATCTGGCACACCGGGTGCTGTGAAAGAATTTAAAACGCTTCCTTCTAATCGTTCAGGTGAGTTGTCATTTAGGTGGTTGGTGGTGTCGGCGCTGTAACAGATAATAATGGGTCCAGGTATCAGTTCCAGTATTTTTTGATTAATATCTCTTATGTTTTCATTAGTTCCTGATAGAATAGCCCTTTTACACAAATTTTCTACATCACAGACTTCGTGCTGTGGATATATATCATCAATTAATTGTTGTAAACTATTTACATAATTGATATTTTTTAAAATTAATAAATACTCTTCGGTCGTCTCGGCTTCTCCTTCGCCAACACTCAATAAAAAGTTAGCAAAGTTGGGGTCTTCTTTTGCACGCTGATTTTCAGTTAGTTTGAATTCTTGAATGTAGCGCCAAATGTCAGAACTTTTTATTGAAGCCCGGCATATGTCACGTTCTCCTGCTCCTGTTATAACTGGTGGTATTTGTCTAAAATCACCAGCGAATACTAAAACTTTGCCTCCAAAAGACCTGGTACTGCATTTCATTAGATCTTTAAGGCCGCGGTCAATTGTTTCAAACAGATACCTGTGCGCCATTGGCGCCTCATCGATAATGATAAGTTTTGCGGCTTTGATCAGTGCTGCTCTTTGAGAATTGTTTGAAATCCCCCACACTGCATTACCACCTTCAAAGTCTAACGGAAGCTTAAACATTGAATGTGCTGTGACACCTCCGTCGTGATTTAGTGCAGCTATGCCTGTGGAAGCCGTACATAGCACAATATGTCCGTTACAACGAATTTTTGCAGCAATCACGTTAAGCAAGATTGTTTTTCCGGTTCCAGCGGGACCGTCGATGAACACTGGGGGCGTATCTTCACAATCATCTTCAGTAAGTAATACGATTGCGTTATAGTAAAGTGTGTCTGTCTGTCTATCCGTTTGTCTGTCTGTCTGTCTGCTACGCTTTCACGGCCCATCTGCTCAACCGATTTTGATGAAATTTGGTACAATTTGGTTGTATCCCTGGGAAGGACATAGGCTACTTTTTATCCCGGAAAATTAAAGAGTTCCCGTGGGAATCAAACAATCTTAATCCACGCGGACGGAGTCGCGGGAATCATCTAGTTACTTATTAATTAATGAATACTTGTCAGTTGCTATCGTTCAGCTTTATTTAAATTTTTTTATACTTTCCGAGATAGACACCTATGAAATTTGTATAACCACCATCTTGTATCCGCTATTTAAGAGTTTTTTTTTCAGCTCATTTTCTTTTTTTGTTTGAGCAGCCCCCACCTATCTTTAATACCCTGCTCTCTAGCTAGCTAGTAGCTCTTCACCCATCTTGCAAACCCTCGATCTCCATATTTTCTTTCCGAATCATTTGTCAGAATGACAGTACGAAGATACAAACTTTGAAAAGGTCTTGCATAATTTCCAAATCCCAGTCAACATTCGCCATACATTTTCTATGGAAAAATAAATTCCGCCATCTTGAATTTTTTTCCTGTTCATCAAGTAGACCCTCATGTCCTGATCATCTTTTGCCAAGAAACCACTCTTCCATCTCTGATACTCTCCGAGATAGACACCGACGAAATTTGTATGGCGGCCATCTTAAATCCGCCATTTTGAAATTTTTTTCAGCTAACTGTCAATTGGATGACATTTCGAGTGACATTTGGTCGAGCACCCCCCACCTATCTTCAATACCCTGGCTGGTGCTCTTCATCCGTCTTCGAAATCCTCAATCATCAGCTCTCTCTGTATTTTTCCTCTTAATGATTTTTTGTCTTCTATACGAAACGATGAGTGAAAAAAAAAATGTTCATACAAAATTTTACAGGAGAGGTGATCAATGAGTCAGTCAGCACGAGCAGCTATATATATATTAACTAGTGTTTCGCCCTGTGCGCGAGCTGCTAAAGCAGCTCACGGGTTGTGGTTTGACTTACAAGTAGTACAGACATTTATTATGATTATAGCAAAATTATTAAAAATGGCGTTGATTTTTTTAAACTTTGGTATGTGTTTCCTGTTTTGTGATCAGAGGGAGCCCTGAATATCGATTTTGAACGAAATCGGTCCATTAACAAAGAATTTCAAAATGGCGCTGATTTTTTAAATACTTTGGTTTCAGTTTCCTGTTATGTAACTCCAGGGAGTCCTAAATATGGATTTTGATCGAAATCGGTCAATTAACAAAGAATTTCAAAATGGCGCTGATTTTTTTAAATTTAAGTACCAGTTTCCTGCTTTGTAATCGCAGGGAGCCCCGTCGTGGGTAAAACGGAACCGTATCAAAATCTTGCATAGTTCTACACAGTCGTAGTATTCTTCAATATTGGCCATATATTTTCTATGGAAAAATAAATTCCGCCATCTTGAATTTTTTTCCTGTTCATCAAGTAGACCTTCAGGTCCTGATCATCTTTTGTCAAGAAACCAGTCTTCCATCTTTTATACTTTCTGAGATAGACACCAAACAAATTTGTATGGCAGCCATCTTTAATCCGCCATTTTGAAGTTTTTTTTTGCTCTTTGCCTATTGGATGAGGTTCCGAGTGACATTAGTTCGAGGACCCCCCACCTATCTTCAATACCTTGGCCGTGCCCTTTACCGGTCTCCGAAATCCTCAATCATCAGCTGTCTCCATATTTTTTTTCAAGTTATATTTTCTGACTTCTATACGGAGCCATCAGTGAAAAAAAAAATTTTCATACAAAATTTTACAGGAGGACATTTTTGGGGCAAATCTCGAAAACTTCCCCAAATGTGGCAACACTGTTTAGATATCTCGATACTGCCAGTCGAGCTACATAATCGATCCCTACATATCAACTTTCCCAAATGTTGCCAACTGCCTCAAAATCATGATCGAAATTTTCAAAAACACAAAAAGAATACAAAATGGCCGCCACCTCGTTTCACAGAAGCATTTTACATAGTTTCATAATTTTCCCGTAAAGTACAGGATATAGCGCTCCTGATGACGTTTCAATTTTTCATCTCGCTCGCACCCAGCCGAAATGATTGCTCCTGAAAAAAGACCATGTCGAAAATCACTTTTACTTTGATAAATTCCAGTGTTGCCAGACCTCGGCGACGGAAATACCCAAACATCATTCGTACAAGTGGGACACGTGGTCGCTCGTACTCGAACTTTGCAAAAAATACGTATTTCGATTTTTTAATTTTTGGGGAAAATCTTGAAAATTTCCCTAGAAATGGGGTAATTTTTTTTCCCCAATCCATTCTTCGAGACGGTACACACAATCGCCCCCTAGAAGTCGAAACGCTCTGACGTTGCCAACGGTGAGAAAATTGAATTTTAAAATTGCATTTTTTCGTGCCTCAGACCGAACGGCCGCCGCGACAGCCGCCATCATGAATTTTTAAAAATCACTCCCTTTCTGTCTAAATACAGGATATTTGTAGGCGAAAAGAGAAAAAAATATTACGCTCGACCACGCCGTTTCGGATCTGTGGCGCCGCGGTTCGGGGTCGAAAAATCAAAAATTTCAAAACACTACAGCTCGGCCGCCATCTTGTTTTTCCAATTTTTTCCACTTTTTCTATAAATCGTTTCCTAGTTTCTTCAATTGTTGCGAGTTGTAACGAAATCGGTTGGAAAACAAAAGAGTTGCAAGAGTCACGTCGGCCGCCATCTTGTTTTTCCGAAATGTCATAATTTTTCCCTACTCGACTCCCGCACCCGAACACATCTCCCGTACATCATTGTATCGTTTTCTGTCTCTTTCTAGGAGAACAATTATGTCAATGAGTGAGTGAGTCAGTGAGTGGTAATCGAGCTATATATAGTATAATAACTAGTGTTTCGCCCTGTGCGCGAGCTGCTAAAGCAGCTCACGGGTTGTGGTTTGACTTACAAGTAGTACAGACTTTACTGTACTAAACTGAATTCATTTATTATGGTTATAGCAAAATTATTAAAAATGGCGTTGATTTTTTTAAACTATGGTATCAGTTTCCTGTTTTGTGATCCCAGGGAGCCCTGAATATCGATTTTGAACGAAATCGGTCCATTAACAAGTAATTTCAAAATGGCGCTGATTTTTTAAAATTTTGGTATCAGTTTCCTGTTTTGTAACCCCAGGGAGTCCTAATTATCGATTTTGAATGAAAACGGTCAATTAACAAAGAATTTCAAAATGGCGCTGATTTTTTAAAGTTTTGGTACCAATTTCCTGTTTTGTAATCCCGGGAGCCATAAATATCGGTTTTGAACGAAATCCGT
Source organism: Erebia aethiops (assembly GCA_923060345.2). Lineage (NCBI taxonomy): Eukaryota > Metazoa > Arthropoda > Insecta > Lepidoptera > Nymphalidae > Erebia > Erebia aethiops. The sequence continues at coordinate 6,587,819 of OV281083.1, read as the reverse complement.
CAATTAACAAAGCATTTAAAAATGGAGCTGATTTTTTAAAATTGTGGTCAGTTTCCTGTTTTGTAATCCCGGGAACCCTACAATATATCGGTTTTGAACGAAATCCGTCAATTAAGAAAGAATTTCAAAATGGCGCTGATTTTTTAAAATTTTGGAACCAGTTTCCTGTTTTGTAATCCCAGGGAGCCCTAAATATGGATTTTGAACGAAATCTGTCTATTAACAAAGAATTTCAAAATGGCGCTGATTTTTTAAAGTTTTGGTACCAATTTCCTGTTTTGTAATCCCGGGAGCCATAAATATCGGTTTCGAACGAAATCCGTCAATTAACAAAGCATTTAAAAATGGAGCTGATTTTTTAAAATTGTGGTCAGTTTCCTGTTTTGTAATCCCGGGAACCCTACAATATATCGGTTTTGAACGAAATCCGTCAATTAACAAAGAATTTCAAAATGGCGCTGATTTTTTAAAATTTTGGAACCAGTTTCCTGTTTTGTAATCCCAGGGAGCCCTAAATATGGATTTTGAACGAAATCTGTCTATTAACAAAGAATTTCAAAATGGCGCTGAATTTTTAAAACTTTGGTAACTGTTTCCTGTATTGAAATCTTATGGAGCCCTAAATATCGATTTTGATCGAAATCGGTCCATTAACAAAGAATTTCAAAATGGCGCCGAATTTTTAAAATTTGGTATCAGTTTCCTGTTTTGTAATCCCAGGGAGCCCTAAATATCGAATTTGAACGAAATCGGTCAATTAACAAAGAATTTCAAAATGGCGCTGAATTTTTAAAACTTTGGTAACTGTTTCCTGTATTGAAATCCCAGGGAGCCCTAAATATCGATTTTGATCGAAATCGGTCCATTAACAAAGAATTTCAAAATGGCGCCGAATTTTTAAAATTTGGTATCAGTTTCCTGTTTTGTGATCCCAGGGAGCCCTGAATATCAATTTTGAACGAAATCCACGAGGTCCATTAACAAAGAATTTCAAAATGGCGCTGATCTTTTAAAATTTTAGTATGTTTTGTAATCGCAGGGAGCCCGTGGGTAAAACGGAACCGTATCAAAAAGTCTTGTAGTATTCTTCAATATTGGCCATATAATATTTTCTATGGAAAAATAAATTCCGCCATCTTGAATTTTTTTCCTGTACATCAAGTAGACCTTCAGGTCCTTATCATCTTTTGTCAAGAAACCACTCTTCCATCTTTTATACTTTCTGAGATAGACACCAAACAAATTTGTATGGCAGCCATCTTAAATCCGCCATTTTGAATTTTTTTTTTGCTCTTTGTCAATTGGATGAGGTTCCGAGTGACATTAGTTCGAGGACCCCCCACCTATCTTCAATACCTTGGCCGTGCCCTTTACCCGTCTCCGAAATCCTCAATCATCAGCTGTCTCCATATTTTTGTTAAAGTTATATTTCCTGATTTCTACACGAAGCCATCAGTGAAAAAAAAAATTTCATACAAAATTTTACAGGAGGTCATTTTTGGGGAAAATCTCGAAAACTACCCATAATGTGGCAACACTGTTTAGATATCTCGATACTGCCGGTCGAGCTACACAATCGATCCATACATGTCAACTTTCCCAAATGTTGCCAACTGCCTCAAAATCGTGATCGAAATTTTCAAAAACACAAAAAGAATACAAAATGGCCGCCACCTCGTTTCATAGAAGCATTTTACATAGTTTCATAATTTTCCCTTAAAGTACAGGATATACCGCTCCTGATGACGTTTCAATTTTTCATCTCGCTCGTACCCAGCCGAAATGATTGCTCCTGAAAAAAGCCCATGTCGAAAATCACTTTTACTTTGATAAATTCCAGTGTTGCCAGACCTCGGCGACGAAAATATCCAAACGTCATTCGTACGAGTGGGACACGTGGTCGCTCATACTCGAACTTTGCAAAAAATACGTATTTCGATTTTTTAATTTTTGGGGTAAATCTTGAAAATTTCCCGAGAAATGGGGTAAATTTTTTTCCCCAATCCATAGTTCGAGTCTGTACACACAATCGCCCCCTAGAAGTCGAAACGCTCCGACGTTGCCAACTGTGAGAAATTTGAAGTTTAAAATTGCGTTTTTTCGTACCTCAGACCGAACGGCCGCCGCGACAGCCGCCATCTTGAATTTTTAAAAACCACTCCCATTCTGTCAAATAAGAGGATAATTGTAGGCGAAAACAGAAAAAACAATTATGCTCGACCACGCCGTTTCGGATCTGTGGCGCCGCGGTTCGGGGTCGAAAAGTCAAAAATTTCAAAACACTACAGCTCGGCCGCCATCTTGTTTTTCCAATTTTTTTCACTTTTTCTATAAATCGTTTCCTAGTTTCTTCAATCGTTGCGAGTTTTAAAGAAATCGGTTGGAAAACAAAAGAGTTGCAAGAATCACGTCGGCCGCCATCTTGTTTTTCCGAAATGTCATAATTTTTCCCTACTCGACTCCCGCACTCGAACACATCTCCCGTACATCATTATATCGTTTTCTGTCTCTTTCTAGGAGAACAATTATGTCAATGAGTGAGTCAGTGAGTCAGTGGTAATTGAGCTATATATAGTATAATAATAGAATTAATAGAATTACTATTTTACTTATTTTTTTTCGTGTTCTAAATATTATATGATGAATATTAGGTACATTCATTAGTTGCCTGCTGTAAGGATATAGAAGGACAGAGCTACAGCTGTTTTATTTTTTAAATAGTCGGTCAAGTGCGAGTCAGACTCGCGCACAAATGGTTCCGTACCACCGCACAATATAAATTATTTTAGTAAATAACAAGAAAGATGTCATAACAACACGTTATCAACTGTGAAATAACTTGCTTGCCTATGGGGCTAGACTGAAAATGCCTGTTAAACAATTCGAAACCTTATATGAGTCCGGAATTCTAATTAACGGTTTTCGATTTTTTTCTTATACTTGTGTTGTGAGACCTTGCCAAATTCATGCCAAATTTCAAGATTCTAGGTTTTGATTTATTGGCGAGTTTCAAAATGTGCAAAATATGCGGCATAAACGAATATATCTTTTGATTGCTTAGACTTAGAAAATTAATTTTTTTTACAGCTCCAATGGATTGAAATTAATATCGAAGACTTAGGTCTACGGTACCTAAGTATTTGATATTAATTTCAACTCGATACCACTATGCGTTCCCGAGAAAAAGGTGGTTCACAGACAGACATACAGACAGGTGGACAATGAAGTGATCCTTTAAGGGTTCCTTTTTTTCCTCTAGGTATGGTACCCTAAAAAAAATATGCAAAACAATTATTTAAGCATGATGGTACTTTGAATTGTTAAAGACAGTAGTTATAATAATATGATTCTAAGAAAAACTGGGACATAAGTACAAAAATATCTGATCTATTTACGCGACATACTTTATACTGTACACATGCTCTTGACACGCATGCGGCATGTGGGAGTGCGCAGCTCGAAGTTTGCTCACAAATGAAGACATTTCTCATTTTGACAAACCCGTAAACATTGTTCACTCATAACATATATGTTTAGGTCCCGTTATAGGCTCTGATATAAATTTTTACTACTCTCCGAAATTCCCGCCCACATGCATGCTCAAAGATGATAAAAATATTATGTTATTTTCTTTGATTGTTTACGTAGGCCTCTATAGCTAATAGATATATATGTGTTACATTTTATTAATCTATGGAAATACTATGTTGAAAAAATAACAGCAATTGTAGTAGCTTATTACTGCATAGCATTTGGAAAAAGGTGTGACTTTGAAGTTCAGAATAAGCAGAAATATCAAATACTTACCTACCTACTTAAATTGCAAGAAGTAAGAACTTTATGAACGGCGCGGTTTTAAGTTGGAACTCACTGATAATTAAATTGTGTTGATAGACAACTATTTGATCAGTCATTACTATAACTAGAGATCCAAGTTATAATTTAGATGTAAACGCGGATTGCAATACGCGGAAACCAGAACCTTTATCAGTAGGATTTATTTCGAAATTACTCGCGGCTAAGCCACATTTTTGAATAAGAAATGAGGTATTATAGTCCCACAAACTTATCTGAGCCGGTGACAGCGTCGCTAGTAGATATGAAAAATAAAATTAAAAACAAAACTTAACAGGCATAAAATTAGTTATAATTTTTGCCACGGGTCAGAAAGTTTGACGGACTAATACCTGAATGTGATAAAAAGAAAATGTAATAACACAACCTGTTCAAATTGTAATACAAATAAAACCATCTTAATTTGAATAGGAAGATAAAAGTTACCTACGTAAACACCACGTCTCATTTCTTTCAATGAAGCTATTTCTAGCTAAGTAGGGTTGTCCCCCAATGAGCGATTCACTCTAATTAAAACGTTCACACGTCCGTGCTCCGCGGGGCTCTCATCTGTGAACAAATAGGACCCTTTAATTTGTGCGACGAATTCAATGAGCGAGTCCTAACGACTCATTTGGAACGTAAACCCACGTGAGGCTAGTAGTAGGCAATGTAGAAGGTGTATTTGTATGCTACATAGTACATACCTATTTGAAATTGTTCATTGTTTACGTCAATTGAATATTTGCTCAGATCAAGGTAGCCTTTGCACACTTTTTTTGACACTTCAAAGTCGTTTAAGTTAGTTTAGTTTACATACGTCACCGTAACATTGCAAAAACCGTTAGATTTTAATCTAACTAGTGAAATTGTAATCTGTCGAAAGATTACAATTTAACGCATTATTTTTCGGTAGATTGTAATCTGTTAAGTATATTAACCCGATAAAACCTAAATGCTTATTTATGTCGAACCCTAACCTAACCTACAAGAAAGAGACAAGAAAATGTAAATACAATGAATATTTCAAAAATTGACACTCAGAACATCTGTCGGTTCACAATCTGTCGACAGTTTACAATTTCGCTAGTTAGATTATAATCTAACGGTTTTTGCAATCTTACGGTGACATATATACCTAAATTGACCTGTTACTCGTTCTGTTTTTTTGTTTTTGTACACAGTGATGGTCTGTGACGTCTCGGCCCTTGGGCCTCCCCTGAAAATAAGCGTTGCGGCATGGTATAGGCCTATCATGCTGCGGCACAGGCTGATGAGGTGGAACCATCGACCAATACATATGTACCATTTAGGTTGATTTGTTAAAATTTAGTTTAGTTATTGTGTGGGTCAATAAAGATTCATTTATTTACTTATAATTATTTCATATTACACTTATTTTACATCTACTTATCACTTACTTACTACTTACCACTTACTTACTTACTTACTTACTTACTTACTTACTTATCTACTTATTTTACATCTAAAAGTCTCATTAGAATAAATGTAGAGCCCAAAAATACTCTTCCTACAGAAATAAATTCCATTTTTATATTGACGATCTTTCTCAGAATTAAAGACAAAGTTGATCATAAATAAAGCCAGGCTCTTTTATTTTCGCAGCAAAATCAGGTTTTAGGCGTCTTGTTAAAAAAGACTAATCTGTTGCATATCTTCAATGTAAATTGAGAAGGCTTACGGCTAAAGTAACAACCGCACGAATAAATTAAACTTGCAGTTTTTATTTACAACCCTTTTAAACTTAGATATCACAACACTTGAAAAGCTCGATAAAAGTTTTTAATTACCAATAAATTAAGGAACACATCAATAGTATCACTTGGTTTTGAAATGCTTCAATAAATTCGCTTACCTACCTATAATTATATTGAAACGCTTTTTTCTGGTGTTTCTGGTCTGTATTTTTAACCGACTTCAAAAAAAGGAGGAGGTTCTCAATTCGTCGGAATCTTTTTTTTTAAATTTTTTTTTAAATGTATGTTCCCCGATTACTCGAAGACGCCTGGACCGATTTGGAAAATTCTTTTTTTTTTGAAAGGGTATACTTTCCAGGTGGTCCGTCCCATGGTCATTAGGTCTGATGATGGAATCCTGGGGAAATCAAAGGAACTTAAATTTTATAAGGACACGAACCCAGATAGTTATTAGGTACAGGTCTGTCTACCTTTCGAGAACCTATTTTTCTTTTTTTTTATATTTACCGGACTAAAAAGCAAACAATAAAATTATTTTTAAATAAAAAAAAAAACCGCCTTCAAAAACTAAAAAGAAAAAAATAATTGGAAATATTTACATATTATTATTTCTATTAGTCGGGCGGGTATAACAAGGATAAGCAAAGTTGACGCAAGGCTCGCCCGACTTCAACATAGTGGGTAGAAATAATAATATGTAAATATATCCAATTATTTTTTGCTTTTTAGTTTTTGAAAGCGGTTTTTTTTTTTATTTAAAAATAATTTTATAATTCTTCTACTCCCGATGCGACTGATTATTGATGGTGACGTTACACGCATTGGTCATTATTGAAAAACTAGCTGATGCCCGCGACGTCGCGTCGTCCGCGTGTTTTAAGTTTTTTGTGATTCCCGCGAGAACTCTTTAATTTACGGGATAAAAACTGATTTTTATTAGTTCGCAAGGACTTACACGATATTTTAAAACTTGCCGATTTGAAACCTTTAAAGCTCTCTATTATTATTAACTAGCTTATGTCCGCGACGTCATCCCCGTGGACTTAGGTTATTACAAAATCCAGTGGAAACTCTTTGATTTTCCGGGATAAAAAGTAGGTAGCTTATGTCACTCTCCAGTGTGCTTAGCATGCGCACAACGAGATTATCTAGCGAGGAGAGAGAGAGATGTTGTCGTTGCCGGCAAATTTTTCATTTCCCTAAAATGCACAAAATGCGGTATATTACAAGAAAAAAATTGTCGACATGTAAAGGTTCGTAGATAAAAATACCACAGATAAGAAATATTACTTTTATCTCTACTTTTGACGTAACGAGACAAGTAACCATGTTAGCTTCGGTAGACAGAGAGAGATAACGGGTAGACATAATTTTACTCGTAGTGCGCATGCTAGCCATACAGGTCCTCAACTATACCCATGCCAAAAATCACGTCGATCCGTTGCTCGATTGCGGCGTGATTTGAGGACAAACCAACAAACAAACACACTGTCGCATTTATGATGCGCTTCGGGCGCTCTTGCCGATCCTCTCGTGGTCACCCTAATTAGTTACATTCTAGAAGTATAGGGTATAGTATATGTACATAGTACATAGTACATAGTTCTTATACACACGGGATAACCTGATCAGCCCACGCCTTCGTCAACACTGCTCTCAGGTTTACTCTTAGTACATACATAGTAATATATTCTGGTTTGACGACATTGCATCTCGTAAAGACCTCATCGAAACATCATTTATCATCGTTATCCCTAGAAAATACGAATAAAACGCATATTCAACGTAAGAAACCGTAGACAGTTATGACTTTGTTCTATTTAAGTTGTTAAAATGTGAACTTACGAAATTGTTTTTTTAAGTAGGTACTGAATTTAGGTAAAGTGTTTATGTAAAGCTTCTTGAAATGACTTAGTTGTGTTCGAGTACTGGAAGTTTATCTGAGTTTGTTTCCTGATAGAGGTAGGTAAGAGCGTAAAATATTTAGTGCAACATCTTTGGATTTCGCATTCATCTTTTGTAACTTCTTTGGAAGAAAATATCATTCAAAATCACGTTACTTAGCAAGAACATTATATAGCCCAGGCTACTTGTGCAAGCTATGTATGGGAACCCTAAAATAAAAAATGTAAAGCTGATTTTTGGCACAAGCGTTCCTTGGGGTCTGAGAAGTACTTCTTAAAAATTCCCCCCCTCTAGGCCGCGGGCTTAACCCCCCACCCCCCCAAACGTCTCCCCAACCGCAGTTTTTTGTAATTTTCTCAAAAAATATTAGTGCTAGAAAAAAACCATCTATGGCGAAAATAATTAACATTAAATAATCTACCATATGGCACTTAAATCATTATGATCGGATAAATAGTTTTGCAAATATGCCGGCTTATTTGACGCATTTGTTTTTTTTTTTAAATCGTGTAAGTTTCTTGTGATTTGCACAAAATGTATAAGAGCTAGGAAAAGAACGACAAGAACAAAATGAAAGTTCATAAAATCTTCTACAAAATGCTTTTTATTTCATTTCAATCGACCGAATACTTTCGGAAATATGACGATCGAAAACGTGCATGACAGAAGAATATTTTGCAATAATTTTGACTTTGTACCTACCATGTACCTACACATTCTATTTGATAATGATCGATGCTATATTACAATAAATTAATAGTAGGTAATAATCATGATATCTTTATCTACAAAACAACACCACACTCAGTAAATAATATACTAAATATTATTATTTATATTCGTTCAAAGTTCTAACAAAGACAAGGCATCCCGTCGGCCGAAGAATAACGAATAGGATTGCAAAGGAAATGCGGGTGGAATGACATGGTTCGTGTGCAAATGTTACCATTGATGGGGAAGAAGGTGATGATGACAACCATGATGATGTGCTTTAATAATACCTACTAATATAATAATAATAAATACCTACGTCTCGATGTCCTTTCAACTATATGTAGGTATGCAATTATGCATTTATCTAAAAACATGTAAATGAACCACCAACATCCAACAGCTATCTGGGGGGAGGTTGGTTGTGGGAGTGGGGAGAAAAGAGGACATCATTTGCGCCTAAAATCAAAAATACGTTATTTATTTAGAGGTTAATTTCTATTTATTCCATAGTACTATGCTAAGTCTACATGACTACCACCGGTTCTTACACAACAGCAAGGTATATTTCGAAAACTATTTGTCCTATCAAAATAAACTAAACACTATTTTATAGGTAAATTAATAATCTTTGTACTAAGTCCTGACAGCTTTTTTCCTAACTCTAATACTTTTTCTTTAAATTACAATAAACATTTACGGATTTTACAAAGGTTTAGTTTTTCATTCCAGTTAGGCAGCCATATTTCCGAAACTATTAGTTCTATCAAAAAAAACTAGAAATTGTTTTGAAGATAATTTAATGAAGTTCATTTTTGCTTTCTATGTTTTTTTTCCTAGTTCTAGTAGTTTCTGTGAAAATTCAAAAATATACCAACGGTTGTCGAAAAAAAAAAAAAACTTGGAATATAGGTTGCCATATTTCTCGAACTATTGGTCCTATCTAAATTCACCATAAGACTTTTTTGTGGGTAATTTAGTGAAATTAATTACTCTTCCGAGGATTTTTTCCAGCTTTAATAGTTTTTGTGGAAATTGCAAATAACATAGGATTCTAGCAATTTTTTTATTTTTTTTCGTACACTATACATGGATATATATTCGAAATTATTAGTCCTATCTTTATGAACTATTTTTTGTTAATAAGTGGTTAAATGGTGTTTATTTTTACTTCTGGGAGTTTTTTGCCTAGCTCTAATAGTTTTCTAGAAATTACAGAAAACATATAAAATTTTGAAAAATTTTGCTTTTATGTTAACTATGACAGGTATATTTTCGAAATTATTAGTGCTATCAAAATTACCTAAATACTATTTTGTAGGTAATTTAACTATGTTTCTTACTGTTTCAATCAGTTTTTCCTAACTCTGTTATTTTTTTTTCGAAAATTAAAAACAACGTACACGATATTTGCATATTATTTTCTTTATCTTACACAATAGGTAGGCATATCTCCAAAACTATTACTCTTATCAAAATAAACTAAATATCATTTTATAGCTAATTTAATAGCCTTTCATTTTGTTTCAGACAATATTTTTGTAGCTCTATCAGTTTTTATGGAAATTACAAGAAACTACATTACAAAAAGCCATACATGCAAAATATTTTCTTTTCATGCACAAAGGGTTAACATATCTCCGAAACTATTAGTCTTATGGAAATGAACTGAAATATTATTTTGTAGATAATTTAATGAAGATAATTTTCACCATAGAAAGTTTTTTTCTAGCACTAATATTTTTTGAGAAAATTACAAAAAACTGCGGTTGGGGAGACGTTTGGGGGGGTGGGGGGTTAAGCCCGCGGCCTAGGGGGGGGGGAATTTTTAAGAGGTACTTCTCAGACCCCAAGGAACACTTGTGCCAAAAATCAGCTTTACATTTTTTATTTTAGGGTCAATGTTTATTAGTCCCGTACTAATAATATTCCGCGAGGAACCTTTGTCTTTTAGCCGTAAGCTTTAAAGTAGCCGGGCTACAAACTATCCCTGTACCAAATTTCATCAAAATCGGTTGAACGGATGAGCCGTGAAAGCGTAGCAGAAAGACAGACAGACACACTTTCGCATTAATAATATTAGTATGGATTATACTCGTAGCATATAAGATCAAACTAAACATTTATTACAATAGTTAACTATTTTGTATTTGGCTTCATTTAATCAACCAGCAGTGTTTAAAATATATCTTACTAATATTATAAACGCGAAAGTTTGTGAGTATGGATCTCCTTCACGCCAGAACGGATGAACGGATCTGGATGAAATTTGGCACAGGGATCTAGATTATAGTCTGGAATAACACATGGGCTACTTTTTATCCCGGAAAATTAAAGAGTTCCCGCGGGAACCAAAAAACCTCAATCCACGCGGACGAAGTCGCGGGCATCAGCTAGTGTACACATATTATTATGGTACACTACTGTATTCTACAGTTACATAATATTAATTAGTAATAACATTGAGGTTTTTGATTCCCGCGGGAACTCTTTAATTTTCCGGGATAAAAAGTAGCCTATGTGTTATTCCAGACTATAATCTAGATCCCTGTGCCAAATTCTTTATCTTTCGGGAACTCTTTATCTTTCAGAGCCAAATATAGCTTATGTGTTAAGTCAGGTTATAAGCTATCTTCATTCCAAATTTCAGCCAAATCGGTTCAGTCATTGCGGCGTGAAAGAGTAACTTGAAACATTCAATTTATTTACTGCATGTATCATCTGTACCTACTATTGAAATATTTTTATGTTTGATACAGTTTAATATGCGATCCGTAATTTGTTACATTGTAATTGTTTTCTATTGTTTTGTTTATTTAGGTAACTTACTTAACAGATTAAATTTTTGATTGAAATATGATGAAACGAACAGATGAATGTACCTTAAACTTGGATTTTTAATTGCGTGGAATTCTGACGTTTGTGACGTTCAGAAGTCACAAACATTTTTGTATTTTTGTTTTGATCATATTACCTGAAATAAATAATTTATCATTTGTCACTAGCAAAATCCAAATAAGTACATAATATTACTTACTAAATAATGAAATAGTCCTTTATTAGAATTAATAACTTTGCTAAGAAAGGATAAAAGATAAAAAAAAGAAACAAAAATCAATAATGATAATCTTTAGCCATTGTTACTAATATTAGATTTACAAACTAGATTCCGCGCGGATTAAGGATTTTTGATTCTCGCGGGAATTTTTTCTTTTTCGGGAACCGGGAAATTTTCCGGGATAGTGCCTATGTCCTTCTCCAGGATACAACCTACCTCAATACCAAATTTCGTCAAAATCGGTTGAAGAGGGGCCGGAAAAGCGTAGCAGACAGACAGACAGACACACTTTCGCATTGATAATATTATTATGGAAGTATGGATCCTTTTTTTAAGGTAATGAAAAAAATCTTATTTCACGCGGACGAAGCCGCGAGCATCAGCTAGTTATAAATAATTAATTTTGTAGAAGTAAAATAAACGTCAATGATAATGATGATGATGATGTCAGTCGTAATCTAGCTAAATCCTAGATTCCCTAGCTTTAGACGTGAGAGTAGACTGCAGTGGCTGTCGTGCTCCGGAGCCTAGACTCGACTGTATTGGTGACTGCAGCAGCGGCTTTCTGTTAGTACGGTCGTTAACTAGCTAATGGAATGAATATCTTCGTCGCGCTCGGGCTTATATAGGGCTCGGCCGCTTCGTTCTTCGCAGAGACACGTTGGTCGGAGCGCACCGAGCGAGATGGTTATTCGATGTGTGAGCAGGAATGTATTCGATCCGAGCCGTGCATGCAATGCTTGTTACAGTATTAAGTAAACTTATCATCATCATCATCGTTGTCGTCGGCATCCTTATCATCCTCGTCATCTAAAGACACATATTCTTTAATTACATGTTATATGCACTTTAGCCATCTGTTTAAGGTGACGTTAGCTCCCTCAACCAAAAGCTCTTTCACTTCCGCCATCTTGTTTTTTGCAACATCCAAATTGCAATCCAAGTTTGAGCCCAAACCAACTCAATTGGATTAAGCTCACAATGGTAAGGGGGCAATAATAATTGAAGTACCTACAGTAATCCCTTATTCTGCTGCCAACTCGTCCACGACATTTTTATTATATTTATGTTTTTCTTTAGCTATGTCCAATAAATTTACCTTCAACTGCAAGTTGATTTAAAACTTAATCAACATAAAAGTGTCGAAAATAATTATTTCTAATTTTCAGTTAAAAAGGTTTGTTACTCATGCGTGGTGTGACCAGTTGTTTTGCTTTGTTTTCCCACATTAATTGTTTCAATATTGATATTTAATAACATTTAACGGATCAGCCTAGCAATCGAAAGAGGTAGCTTGTTTACTAAAAACAAAAAAAAAATCTAGGCGTCTGTCGGCCGTCATTCAGATGATCATGTCAGTCGACTTACAGCTTGAATGTTCAAATGTGCTCTTGTTACTTGCTATTGCCACTCACGAAAAGCTGAACGAATACTAACTAATACTAACTGGCTGGAAAAAGAATGATATTCAAGCATGATTAACGTTAAAGAATTTAAATTATGATGAAACTATGTTGAAGGTAAACTTATTGGACATACATAGCAAAGAAAAGCATAAATATAATAAATAATGTTGTGGACGAGATGGCAGCGGAACGAGGGATCACTGTGCTCCGATTACCCGCTTACCATTGTGAGCTCAATCCGATTGAGTTGGTTTGGGCTCAAGCTAAGGGGCATGTGGCAAAAAACAATAAAACTTATAAAATGGCGGAAGTGAAAGAGCTTTTAGTCAAGGGACTGAACAATGTCACCCCAAACAAATGGCAAGAGTGTATGTCACATGTTATTAAAGAAGAGGACAAACTATGCTGTATTGACCATTTAATTGACAGGTGTCTGTGATACTTTCATTATAAATGTCGGTGACGATGTCAAGGACGATGAAAACGATGACGACGATGATAACAATTCATTAGGTATTTACAATAAAGTTTAGTATTATTTTAGTTGGATTTTTCTTTATCCTTTCTAATTACTTAAAGACTCTTTCAGTCTTCAGTCGGTAATAAGTATTTGGATCCTGCTTAAGCATGTTATTACATGTATGCACATTACGTATGCAAATATAAAATGTTCGTAACGTTTGTCACTTGAAATCAAAATAGTGCTCTATTAATTAATTAACAATTTAATTTAATCTAACACTGTTATAAATTTAGTCTTTAGAATCCATAGCATTACTTATAATTTATTAGAATTTTTACCCTATTTTGTGGGAATTGTTTTAACTATGGTAACCACCAAGAAACGTCAGAATTCCACGCAATTATTAATCCAAGTATAAGTAAGTACTTGCTTACAACACCAACATTACTGTAATATTATGTATTTTAAACTCTTAATCGCCTCAGGCAGGCTCACCTCAACAATTCGACTATTAAATTGCCTAAGATCACGACCAAACGGTTGCAAATTGGATACCCACCTAGCAGTATAATAGGTTTATTGTCGCTCCGATTACGTCAGGTGATAGGAGTTATTTCATCAGTTCAATCTGTGCTATTATATTAGGCAGTGGGCCAGCTGAAAATAAACTAGGGGATAATTCTGGCAGGGATTGTTAGTCAACTTTTAAAATGCAGCAGAATGAGATCGCCATCAACCAATGAATGATTCAACTTCAATCTTGTATACTAAAACGATTTTTACAGCTTTATCATCAACTAGCGGATGCCCGCTACTACGTTCGCGTGGCATATTTTTTTTAAATTCCCGCGGGAATTCCCTTATTTTCCGTATAAAAAGTAGTCTATTTCACTGTCCAGGTCCTCAACTATAGACATGCCATCACGTTGATCCGTTGCTCTGTTGCGGCGTGATTGAAGGACAATCAAACACAGTTTCGCATTTATTATATTATAAATGCGAAACTGTGTTTGTTTGTGCGTTTCAAAAGCTGCAAATGAGATTTCACTTTCTGTTGAGATTTTAAATTACCAAAATATAAGAAATCTTGTAGTATTATTTTTCAAGGGAGGGTGACAGCTTTTCAGACTCTTTCAAGGGTAATTTAGATCATTAAGTCCGTTATAATCATACTTCCCATGCTAAACAATGCGCCTCTCCAAAAACTGTAAATGGCTTCACGCTTTACCTACCCCATGGGATATAGTAACTGGCACAACATTATTAACGATATCATATCAGTGTAACCCAATTCGTACCACATCTGCCTTGTACTCTACATAGATAGAGCCGTAATCTGCCGCTATTTCGCTATCTGCTTCACTAAAATAAATCGTGTGATGCTACGAAAAACAGATTCATTTATAATGCCGTTTTGTTGTATTCGTCATTCACGGATTGGTCATAAATTTTTTACAGCTATCCCGCCTACCTAGAAAATCTTTAAATACTTTATTTGATTTTATATCTTAATACTACAAAGTCGCGTAAAAATTAAGTGCGCATTACATATCTAAGAATTTTTTCTTAACGGATTTGCCTGGTCTTTGTCCGTGGCTATATAGTTACCACCCTACCGGCAAAACGTGCCGCCAACCGATTTAGATGTAGAAATCGAAAATCGGTATGGGTTTAATATAACTGCCATGCCCCTAACAGGTTAGTCCGCTACCATCTAGACTGCATCATCACTTCAGTGATATCGCAGTCAAGGGCTAGGTAACTTGTAGTGGATAAAAAAACTAAATATTTTAAAAATTAGGACGCTTTGAATCCGTCGTGGTTTTTACACAAAAATCTTACGTAAATATTAAACCACAAAAACTACACGACCATAAAAATAAACTATTGGTAAGTATTGTTCGAAAAGCACGACTAAAAGTTAAAAAGAAGTAAAATTTTCAGTCCGTCGCACTCGCGCCGAACATCGCCCGCCGTTTTATTAGTCTATTTTTTGTATCAGGTCTTTGCGGTGTAGTTTCATTTTGTTTTGGACGAGCCATGTACGGTGGGCAGCCTTCGTTAACGGCAAGGTCATGCTTTGCTTACTGACGGACCTGTCTTGAGCTTTTTGTGGCAGATGGTACGGTACAAAAAGCGCTAGGAATGATCGCGCGACTAAAACATTTTTTGTTCTCTTCTAATAATGGTGTCTCTGTGAGAACAGTAAAATTCATTTGATCCGGATATCGTATGTTGTAATGTAAAATGTCGTTTAGTTAAAATAAAATAAACATTGGGTTTTAAATAACGTTGTCCTTCGATCTGAGTTTTCAAACTTACTATATACCTGCGAGAGAACTGACCATGTCTATGTCACCAGGCTGACCTGGAAGCCTAGGGATCTCGTTTTACAAAAGGAACAAGCGAAACTGGCACTAGAACTAAAATAGAGTTATACAACACTGCATGCAAAGATTCGCTTTGAAAAACGTTATTAATGATAAACTATTTAATAACAGCCTTACAAGTCATTACACTAGCATCATATTTAATCAACATAGTCACGCTAAGTCCTTAGCAAGTATGGCGAACGCGATAAAGTCATGAGACATGGCGCCCGTGTTTAATATATCCTGCTATCTCGCCAGACAAATAGTGATAATCCCGGTGATATCATATTTGGCGACGCTGCTGTTTGCTTAAAGCTCAAGGAAACTTGAACGATAAAAATATCTACCGTTACGGATATATAAAAAATATCACCAAGAGTGCGAGTCAGACTCGCCCATCGAGGTTTCCGTAGATTCGAAAGAAAAGACGAAAAGGTCATTCATTAATTATTTAATTATTGTTTTTGTTTTTTTTTTTTAAATTATTGGATTTGTTACGGATAACGACGCAAAAGATATAACTAAATATATGAGCAGGTTCATTTTTCATCATTTTGGTTTGGATAAAAGAACCTAACAAAGTATTCAGAATAAAATTTAATGTAATAATTTCCCCACAAAAAGCGTGGAACTCGTAACTAGGTGTCTAATTAATAAAAAAGATTCTCTAATTGCTTAAGTAAGTAATTAAATAATATTATTCTTCACTATCAAATTGAAACTTATTAATTATTCTACTTAATGGTTTTTCCTTGTTTCCAAAATGTAGTTGCTTGAAGGTAATAAAATTCATAAGTAGGTAAGTTATATTTTTATAGATGTAGATTTACATAAAGGGGAATTATTATGATAGTGAGCCCTATTCATTATAAGCATAAACTTAGTAGCTTTTAACTAATACTGGCGTAATATTATATGAGCGTAAAATGACTGAAACAAAAGATGTACCTAGGTAGGTAGGTGTACTCAAACCCTCGAGATTCACCGCAGACGCACCGCTTTCTTATCTACTTACCTACTGATAATGCGTGTGACCCCGGCAGCATGAATCGCGCATCGAAGAAATTCTGAAAACGTTAGTAAAAATCGGTGCTGACATGACTTTTGCTCTCACCTGTTTATGGAGATCCCGATGCTGGTGAGGTTATTCCCATTTTTAATTGGAAGTAGGCACTGCAAAATGTGGGCTGTTTCGGGTGATGCTTCTACTGCAATATTACGGCGGTGTTCGTCTCCTTTATTTCCTTCAGTAACACACACCAACCGCTCTGGTCTTTGCGCGTTACACTGCTCAAATAAATCTACAATTACCAACATTCCGTTTTTGGAATCGTCTATTAACTGTCTGCTGTCATTGCCAAAACACGCGATCCGGCAATTACATTGTACCATGTGAGCTTTTAAAATTCCCATGAACCAAGACTTACTTTACTCAAAAATCTAAAAATCTATGAATCATGAATTTAAATGCTTGCCCGCATCGCTCATATTTTGTCTGCACTGAACCACTACTTAGGGGTTTGAGTATCGTTTCAATTTAAAAAGTAGGTAATGGTTGACAGACAAGCAAACTTCTAGAAGTCATGATATACATAAGAACATGATATGAATACTTATTAAGCCAAGACAACCTTTTTTTGCTCTAATGAGCTAAAATGTAAATAAACAGCTCTATACTTGAAGGCAGAATAATGTGCGACGCATACTTGAAGGCTTTTACTGCAACCTTCAAGCGGTTCAATTTAAATTGTGTATTGTCCGTCGGTCAGTCAGTAACAAAGCTTTTATAGGTTTAGAAGATTGTCACTGATCTTTTTATGACACGCTGCAAAACCATTTAAAAGCGATTTAGCGAGACCGCCAAGACGTGATATTTTCTTCTCAAATGAGCTGAGTTCCCAGGCCATTGTCGAGTCGCCTTTTATGGAGTAGCATGCACAGGCGGATATGAAAAGAGGCTTTCGTTCATCATAAGGAATGTGAAGGAATGATGATGTTACGTCTTGATATCAGAGGTTGCCTTGTAGGGCAATGAGAAAATACGTAGTCGATAAACTTTAATTTTAAATTCCTCGGTTATGAAAATCGAGACTCTTCTACTGAAGAGTTTCGGGTACTTAAAATTCTGATTTGACTTTATAACAATAAATGAATGTTAAAATTTCATTCTATTTTGATTATTTATTTTTTCACATTATTATTTTAATTATATTATGAAAATTCTATTCTACTAAATTATGAAAAGTCTACGTTTGCAAGAAGGAATAGATTTTTGTTATAACAACAATTTTTCTCCAAGTTTGTCAATAGTCGATACCTCATAATTTATGTACCACACTAAGTTATAGTTGATATTCTTTATTTTTTAATTTCATAGGTAAGTTACACCCTGTATAGTGTCCGAGAGGCCGGGGAGCGCATTCCCTCTAATTGGATGTCTGCCCAGCTTAGCCCAGTATGGTACCGGACCTCTGTCTAACTCTGACCACTTTCGCTGCAGCTTGTTAGGGACTCTGTCGCAAAATTTAATGTATTTTATTGAGAACCTTTTCTATTGGGAGCGAAATTCGGAGTATGATGTTCAGTACGATGGTATAGTATACCAAAAACCTCAATTTATAAAATATCAGTTAATGTTAAGTAGTGTGAGGGCATCTAATTATGTAGTTTATTAAGTATAGTTCGCGCGCGAGTTGAATGCAGGGTAAATGTATGATTCACCATACATTTACTCTGCATTCAACTCGCGCGTGATCTGTACCTACTTTTAACACACAACATTTTTAAAACACGTTTATGTAGAAAATTTTTTTTGAAAGGTTATTCATAATTTCACTACCATTTAACATATTGATAATATTTAGTTTATTATCATAATATTATTTTCATTTAAAAAGTATGTAATTACATACTTACCTACTCATGAAAATGTTATTTATGTAACTATGAAATATTCTCCAATATATAACAAAATCATGGAACTTTTGAGCAAACAAACAGTGTCAAAAACAAAAAAACACACAAAGGTTTCACACAAGTTATCTTGAAGCTTTGAAAGTAGACGGTCACGTACCTACCCACTTTATGAGTTCTCATTTCCCATTGAAGAAACCAAACTGCACTGAATATATTATTATCTAAATGGAGAGTTGGTTCGAATGCTTTTTCGTGATTCGACGGTAGATTACTTACCTACAAATTTATATGTACTTTGAGGTCTTTGTCACATGAGTTCGTATATGTGACGAACTTTTAGGTCTTTTAGACTTTTAGTTATTATGATTTTCTATTTAGGTAAATAGTTAAATACCTACGCAATGCTTGTTTGGTCGGTGTCATATGTATGAGTTAAGTAATTGAAAAGTTATGTACTTAATCGGATTGAAGAGGCTGCTATTTTTCTATTTTTTGATTAACAAAGTGACATGGAAGCAATCGGCCTCGCATCCAGTGACCCACAAGTCAGTGTAATACATATTGTAACGTAACGTATTATTGTAACCTTGCAACTGCTGAGTTTCTTGCCGGCTCTTCTCAGTAGAATCAGTTTTCCGAACCGGTAGTAGAGTCTTAACGTATTGACACAAGCTGTTGTCCTACGTGAAACAAATAAATAAGTAATTTCATTTCATTTCAAGTTACGAGAGACAAAAACATGCAAAGTGCACTGCAGTAGAGGCTAGTTTCGTTTTACACCTAGTTAGGCATTCCTACTGGCGCGGCACACCCATTGTAGAGGCTTCTTGTTATGGTAAATACATGCCTTTGGGCGGGATTGCCTCTTATAGACATTCTAGCTAGACGGTCTATACAAATTGGTATGTATTAGACTATTTGTTAGAATATGACAATAACATACGAGCTTTTTAAGACGATGGGACGTTACGTAGAGACTGAGGTGCCGCCAGTATTTTTTAACTGATGAAAATGTGTGTGACTGTGTGACATCAGCATTAACATTACGCCTCATCTTATTAAAGATTATCGTCATTAGCTTTTTTAGTACTGAAAAATATCTCCTTTGCCTTGGAGTAGTAGGTAGGACTTGTAGTTTGTTCAATCACTTTATTCAAAGACACAGGCAACTTTGGTCAAATTATATTATGTGTGACTGTGTGATATTTAGCCTCATCTTATTAAGACCTAACCTCATTACCTTTTTTAGTAGGTACTGAGAAATACGTTTTTTTAATCACTTGGTGGGTTTTGTAGTTTGTTCAATATCCTTATTTAAAGACACAAGCGACTTCGGTCGCTCGTCTTGGTGTTCCAATTACCATTTCTTACGTCCTACTGAACTAAACCGATTTTTAACTGGTCAGATATGAGCTCTTACCCATAAGTCCCGGTCTCGCAGCAATACAAAATTTAATGATGATCGCTTAAACAGATAGATACCATTCTTAAAACTGTGCTATGCGTTTATAACCGGTTGCGAAGGTCAAGAGACAATCGTTCCGTCAAATAACCGGTAGCCTATCGAATTTGGGTTGATATATAAACGGATCTTGGTTAAATATTGGGAACAGCTTAGGTATTTTTAACTTTTATTAGTACTTATAATTAGTATTACATAGTGAAAAATTCAGATCCCTGAAAAATTTGCAAATAGTATCTACCTAATTAGACAGGTAATCAAATCTAAAAGTTTAGCTAACTTTAAGTATTTTATACTTCTACCATACCTTTACTACTGTTTTAATCATACCTTTGCGGGTCTAAAGTCAGTCTTCATGCCCTAGGGCCGTAATCTAGTCGATCGATCGCCCAACTAGTTGACCAACCCCATACTGTAAATATCAGAGTCTAGGCTCCAGACTGGTCGACCAAACGATCGTACCATTTGACATAAAAGTTTTTAAACCAAGGAGTATGTGTACCTGCATAAACACTGGCAGCATGAAAAGCAAAATGACAAATGGACAAATGTGACTCTATCGAACGTGAACATTCACTTTTAATTTGTCTTTTCTTTTTATTATTTACTAGACTTATGTATCCTACTTACTATGATTTGCAATAAATATCTAACCGTTACAGTTTGTTTTACTGTTATGGTAGAAGTATAAAGTAGAGTATACACCACCGGGATAAAGCAGTTTTTTTCTTGGGCGCTTGAATCCCTCACTGCACTCAGGACTCAATCTTAATTCCCTCCCTTTGGTCGGGAATTAACTTATAACACCCTCGCTGCGCTCGGGAGTTAAATTTGGAGTCCTTCGTTACGTTCAGGATTCAATGTAGCGCCCGTGACATAAAACAGTGCTTTATCCCCTTGCTGTATAATCTACTATTATCTACTCCAGCATCGAAAAGTTCCAATTTCGAATTTGACAACTATATCGAATTGAACCCTCTTTCGTGTTTGCTTCTCATAACGATACAGTTCGTTGTATGGGAACTGTATCGTTATGAGTCGTAGCTGTACCTATCGATATGGTTATCTTCATAAATAGGATACCTATAGCTTAGCGGCTCTGGGTTCTGGCACTTTCCCAACCAGTCAATTGATTTGACTTTTTTATTAATTTACAAAGTAAAAAATTATAAAGACGTCCTTGTCGTAGATAAAATCTTGTATGCAACTGTACGTAATTAGTCATTTTAATTCTCGTACTATCCTATTTTGATACTCGGCAAGCCTCGTATCAAAAAACAGCACTCGAATTAAAATGACCCTCATTACGATACAGTTGCATAAATAGCTAATTTAGTATAGTATAATATAAAAACATAGAAATGAAAAGCTACTGAAAAATTTGAGGATATAATATTATGTAGTTCTACAGCTTATAAAGCCGTGTGGACTTATTGCTACTAAAGTCATAAAAAAAGCTAAACTTAAGCTTAAATAATATCTTTGTTATAATAGCATGCAAGTAGGATTTAACTAAGTAGTTCCATGCATTACACGACATAAGTCTGACTATTGTAGTATGAAAATGAAATGTACTTAAAAGAAACAGGTTCGAACTTCGAGATATATTACTTACTCGTACATATCTTAAGAGGAGCAAACAGCAAACCACATATGGGAAACATTAGTGCTTGTAAAAAGACTTCAAATTGTAATTGAGACAGTATATAAAATAAATAAATAAGCTGCTGTTCTGTTTGCTAGTCATTTTAAATACATACGGATTGAATGATTACGATGACCAAATTGGCAACTACTTATTAAACTAAATGTACTAATTTTTTTAATGATTATTTTACTGCTGCTACATCACCGTAAAAATTGCGACATTTGAAAGAGATTTGGATATAAATTTTGGACGGCAAAAGTAGGTCGCCTATATTGCTGAACGACTCTGGACGCCCAGTCAGATTGAGACCATTAAGCGGTAGTAGGGACATTGCACGCTCTAGTAAATACTGATAACATCTCATTGGTTCGAGTATTAAAGGAGATACGTCCGCGGGCCGCACTAAGTACAGCTTTGTGTTGATATTCAAAGCTTTTGATGTAAAGGTGTTGGATTCTCGGAACCGTGTCCGAGTTAACAAGTCGCCTCGATACAATGGGGCGCAGGTAACTAACGAGGATGCCCGAGGGTTACTCCATTAAAGCTTTAGTATTATTATTATCGCTCTTGGTCAAACAATCCATCTTAAACTTTATTTAACTTCCCTGCATGTACGTGCTTATTTGTTTGGCAGCCAGCTCAAAATCTAAATTAAGTATTTCGCTCATTTATTTTAAACTTCAAAGAAACTTTTTATTATGCGTACAGAAAATTAAAAACTTCTGTGTATGAGAAAATGAATATTAAACAGTGGTAACTAGTAGATAGTATTGTAATACTAGGTAAATATATTTATTGCTATATTCTTCTTGTCTTTTCATGCTTCTGTACCTACCTTTGCTTTTGTTGTAACTTAATAATTGTTTTCGACCATATAGAGTACCATAATAATACACTTCTGCTTATTTACTACTACTATGTATTTACATAACTTAAAACTGCCGGAAATAACACAGCCGATGTACGTAATTTACCTACCTGAAAACTACTGAAAACGTGCGTCTTATTGAAATCTGAGGCGATGTATCTTGAAATACATAATTTACACCAATCGATTAATCCATCTGATTGGTCATATCAAATTCAGTTTTGATGTCAGTGCCACGTTCGAATACTGGTGCGTAAATCGTAAACTAGTGTTAGTTAGAGTGGGCGTGAAATGAACTGAACTATAAACTTGGTAAATTCATCCGCGCAAATTTGAGTTTTCTTAGATTAGCGTAGGAATAGAAACTCTTTATTTTGTCTGTGCACGTAAGTCACGACCCGTTACAGACAGATACATATCACAGAAAATATACCTACTAAATTTACGGTTTTCAGCTTCCTCCTTAATAAATATAGACGTTGACTAAATTGTTATTGTTTTTGAGAAAATCTTGCAGTCAGTTAGTCATCGTCATAATCATCAATCCCTGGAATTATTGACTCATTGCTATTTGCTGAGTTGTGTCTAATTTAAGATAAGCTTTTAAATCCATTTGTGAATAGGTACCTACCTACCGAATATTGTTATTATTAATAATTAATTATAGCCCAACCCAATTTTTTAAAAAATCAAAATATAATAGGCGTTCGCTTGACGACAATCATGCTTACCTAATACAAAGCAATAATGAGGTCTAGGTTGGAGCACGCTTGCCTAGAAGATGCCTATTCACTCTTGCCTTGAAGGTACTGTAAATATTAAATTCAATACAAAACAATTCGATTAAATATTTCTTGTGATCGGGCATACAAAATCCTGATTTAACTAAATGCCAATCGTGTCAGCTTTAAGGGTCTGTGCTGTCTGTAGGTAACGAACATTTGATGTGTTGTGAATAGCTGGCGCTGTTGATGCCGGTTTAACTGATGTGCGGGAATTGCAGCACATTGTTAGCAGTTTGATGTTAGTTTTTTTTTTTTTTAATCCACTACAAGTTAGCCCTTGACTGCGATCTCACCTGATGGTAAGTGATGATGCAGTCTAAGATGGCAGCGGGCTAACCTGTTAGGGGCATGGCAGTTATATTAATTCGGTTTCCACACGGCATCGTACCGGAACGCTAAATCGCTTGGCGGCACGTCTTTGCCGGTAGGGTGGTAACAAGCCACGGCCGAAGCCTCCCACCAGGCCAGACCAGGGAAAATTCAGAAATTATAAATTCCCAAATTGACCCTGCCGGGGATCGAACCCGGGACCACTGCACGTTAAGGCAACAGCGCTACACACTGCGCCACGGAGGTCGGAGGTGTAGTACCTACAGTCTTAATGCGATCATGTACAGCCTCAGAGTAATCTTGATGAAAAGCTTCATGTGAAAAGCACAGAACAGCGAGAAACCGTCAGCGTTGGCATACTTATGTGGTTGGCGTCCAATCTGCTCGCACAAAACGTTTAGCTGCTCGACGTTTCTGATCCGAGTCGCCAACACCCTCCCAGCCCAGCGCACGTGTTTCCTGCCACTTATAACTTAGGTACCTTCAAGGCAAGAGTGAATAGGCATCTTTTAGGCAAGTGCATTCCAACCTAGACCTCAAGCCTGGCGCTTGAGGCCTAGGTTGGAATGCACTTGCCTATCTCACAATAAAAAAAATGCAAGAAACCATCTTAGGCCCGCATTAATAAACCAACATCAGAAAATCGTAATTATATTTTATTCCCACAAATACTGAAGATTTCATGTTACTAAATATATTGGTGATCCATCTTACAATTTAGATCAACTTGAATTGTAAATTGTAATTGCATCTGTATACCCAAGAGTTATTAGTTTTTTATAACATTCTCAAAGTTGAGTCAAAAGACGGTTTATCCGCGATTGGCCAGCGTGGTGGACTGGACAAACCCTTCTCATTCTTAGAGGCAATGATTGTGTATCGTAACTATGCTTATAGGAGACTTGTGCTCAGTAATAGGCTGGCTATGGGTTGAAAATTATTGAAATGATGATGACGAAGCATTCTAATTTGCTTTAACATCTACTAGCTTATCTTGAACTAGCTAATGCCCTCGACTTCATCCGCGTGATTTAAGTTTCTTTTATTCCCGAGGGAACTCCTTAATTTTCCGGGATAGAAAGTAGTATTATGTCACTCTCCAGGTCCTAAACTATACCCGTGCCAAAAATCACGTCGATCAGTTGCTCCGTTGCGGCATGATTGAAGGATAAACCAACAAACGAACATACTTTCGCATTTATAATATTAGTATGATGTAAAATGGAATTTACATAAGATTATATTATATTTTTCATATTGAAACTATGGTATGGTCTAAAGAATTATGTCAGCTAATCCTAGGAGTCTGTTACTGTTATTAGGCACATTTAGAACTCGTAGTATTAGTTTTATCTTTCAGATGTTTCGGCTGAAAATGTTGTTGGTCGGTAATATGCAAGTGCTGTCTTTGCAAAGGTGCAAACATTTAAGACAATGTTCTGCGAAATCTTATCTAAACTATTTGTGGGAGTAGAGACGACACATCTTGTTGGGTCAAATTATTCGCTGATATGTGCCGATCACATTTCATTCACAGGCCAAGAGGTTACCGTTACACATTTCTACTCTTGTTTACTACATTCTTTTGCTATCGAATTTCCATTTTTTTCTGACGGGACCGTGAGAGCCTTTGACAGTATAATGTTTCCATTTTAGTTACAAATCTGTAAATCCTAAGTTTTCACGGTAGTAAATCTATATATATAAAAGCGAAAGGTCACTCACTGACTGATCATCACGATATCTCAGGAACTATAAAACATACAGACTTGAAATTTGGAAGGTAGGTTCCTTCTGTGGTGTAAACGTCAGTTAAGAAACGGTTTTGGGAAAATTCACCCCTAAGGGGTTGAAATGGGGGTTGGAAGTTTGTATGAAAGTCCTTTGTTTTTGAAGTGAGACACATGAAAATTTGCATTTAAGTTATAAGTTTAAAATAATAAAAATCTGTATAATTTTTTTTTCGAAAATCTACCCCAAAGAGGGTTAAATGGGATTTGGAAGTTTGCAAGATGGTTCTAAGTTTTTGAAGTTACAAACTAGAAAATCGGGATTTAGGTTATCAGATTTAAATTATAATAACCTGTATAAGTACTTTTTCGAAAATCTACCCCAAAGAGGGTGAAATGGGGGTTGGAAGTTTGTATGAAAGTTCTATGTTTTTGAAGTTTAAGATACTTGAAAATCGGGATTTAGGTTAGCTATATAAAGCCTCTTTAGATAGACTTTTGCAGCGGGAAAATTTCATAATCTCATAGGAAATCAGGAATTGTACGCGGACGAAGTCGCGGGCGACCGCTAGTAGTATTATATTTTCCTTCAACCTACGTCGTCGCGTTATCCAAATAGCTCAACGCAATAGATCGATCTCCAAACCTTCGAGAATACGTCTCTTCTAGGGATTTATTCATATACTATCTTGTGCTGATTGTGAGAAGTGGCTTCCTGCAGCTGTTTGATGACGTCTGTTTCTTTCTCTAAGCTATCCAATATCTAAGTTAAGTGAATTTCGATTCCTTTGCTCCAAATAGGTAGCGAATAGCGATCTCTTTGTTTAGAGGAGCGTTCCCATGAGAACAAGAGGTTGTCAAAAACATCAGAATCATTAAGATATCTCCTTTCATCAGTAACTGGATATCATATTTCACCCGCAGTCGGCAGTCGGCACGCGAGATGACCGTTACGCAACATTAGCCTTGCCACTACGAGATTGATTTCATTGGTCTTAATACGATTAGGTACAGTTAGGTATTTGCCGGTATTCATTTGATTTTATCTCATTCTGGGTTGCAACTTGCAAATTACAATCAACATTGCTGAAGATTTTCACCCCTTTTTATTTATCTGGTAATGGTGAGGATTTCCTTTGATGATACGATGGGCTCGCGGACTCAAAGTAACCGTATGTAATTAAGTGTTTTATATCTCAATTTAAAGTGTTTTTCAATGATGACCATGTGATGAGTAGGTAGGTAATATTCTCAAACTTGTGATATGTTAAAGCCATGGCTGCACCACCAGGATAGCCTTCAGAAAATCGGAACAATCATCTGTGTTTGGAAATAAACATTTGATACCCAGATAGTTGGGCATTTTCAAAATCAAGACATAGGGCCATTATTTGAAAGACGCAGGTAAATTCCACGAAGTGTTATGTATTAAGCAGGTTCCTATTTCTATGCGACTACCTCGTTGGTCTAGTGGTTAGCATGTTTGACTGCGGCAGACGAGGTCCCGGGTCGGGCCATAACAAGTATTGGGTTTTTCTGACAAGAAATTCTCAGTACTAGCCCGGAGTTAGGAAGAAGCCCGGTGTTTCACCCCCGTGCCTCGGAGAGCACGTAAGCTGTCGGTCCTGCGCCCGACCTCTCACCGGTCGTGTCGGATTTTCCGCCCCATCGGGTTATGAGAGTAAAGGAACAGAGAGTGGAGAGGAGAGGACCTGTGTGCACTATAATATCTTCCGCGCAGATGGTTAATCTCTCTGGAGATAGTCCGCCGTGGCCGAAATTCGGTCGGGAGGGCATTATTATTATTTCTATGGGTGTTATAATCAACGTTTGTTTACTTATTAAAATATACCCAATCGTTAACAGGACAATATATTGCGTTAAAGGTTGTATTTATTACTTCAATATCAACGTAATTATTACGAGTGCAGAGTACGCCATGTATGGCAACCAGTAAGTGCCAGTAGACTAGTAGGGGAATAGTGGTAAAAAGGAGCGGTTACCTACTAACAGGAGATGTTGCGACTTGACGATGGTACAGTTAGGTGGCGCTAACGGTACTATTGACAACGTTCTTGAGATAAACTTGATTGGCGATTAGATCGCCCTTAATTGCCCACAGGAATTTGCCCGTGTAGCGTAAGTGGTATAGTATGTTCTAATGTTTTCAAGACGACTTATCTCCCAACTAATGTTTTCAATAATCCCGTTAATCCGTACCTAATAATTTTCTTAGGATAGAAGCAAATGAAAGCAGGTAAGTATTTTATGCCTGCAGCCGAAAAAGCGGTTGACCTATTAAAAAAAAGACATATCGTCTTTTGTTTAATTTCGCTTATATCTAAAATCTAAATACTAGATGATGCCGCTACTTCGTCGATTTTTTAATTCCCGCGGGAACTCTTCAATTTTGCGGGATAAATAGCCTTCCCAAATAACCAAATAGCTAAATAGGATGTAAACTATCTCTCTACCAAACTATATCAAAATCGGTTGAGTAGTTGGGCCGTGAAAGCGTAGCAGACAGACAGACAGACACACTTTCGCATTTATAATATTAAGTATGGACACAGAGTAGGTATATATACTCGTGTGGTATGGATTAGAATGGATAGTTAAATACGGGTACGATGGTAGAACTGGATATAGGTTATATAGGTATAACTTCTTACCTATTTGGTAAAACCTAGCCCAAATAGGTAAGAAGTTGATTTAAAGGAACGGCTGAACTCTGAAGTTAGTTCTCTTACCAACAATTATATAGTCTTCTGCCCTCCGCTAGTAGAGAAAGCAAAAGACAAAGTAAACCAAACTCAGGTAACTATTACAGCTTGAAATTCACAGTTAATTTTTATACATTCAGCAAGCCGATAACTTGTTCGGTATTTTTTTTGAGTCATCAAGCAAAATAAAGTACCTATGGCGTCATGTGTAACCAGAGTTAGTCGCTTCTGCTTTTTCTAATCCTTTGACTAGGTATGTCTTGAGTCCGTTAGCTTGTCAGCGTCATAGGATCTGCTAGCTTTTAGCGTTCGCTAGTGAAATGTCTGGACTGAACATAGAAAGTGTACTTTTCTTTGAATTGAGATATCTCTTTTTACTATTTCCTCCACAACAGTCTTTGATATCAAGTTTCTCACTCAAATCACAATTAATGGTCTTAATTGGTTTGTTTTATAATCTGACGCATAATGTGTGTTCGTGGCATTGTGTAGTAGAAATAGGAAGTAGTTCCTATTTTAGTGTGGTTTTTGTCATTTAAAAGAGAAAAAACGCATTTGGACTCTTCGCTTTAATCTGATGATTGAGAAGTAAGATGGTCATTATCAGATTATTTATCAGTAGCCCTATTATTTATCAGTAACTCAAGTAAGGAATTTAAAATTTAATTTACACAGTGTTATTTTGAATTGTAGGTACAAGGAACCCTCTTACTTAATTGATCCCATGTTGAACTCTCTCAACTGCGGTCTAATCACACTTCACTGCGTTTACAGGGTAACCCATCGCATCTGCGGAACGCTAAAGGCGTTTACGTAACTGTGTTTCTAATGGCTGTCGGTTTTTCTGCGCTCGTATTGAGGGCGAACTTCTATAATTACGGATTTAATAAAGTAAAGTCAACGAGTTTTACCGTAACATTTGCGGTTCGGTGGTTATGTTTGCGTCAGATTGACCTCTTTTAGGTCTCGTGTGGGAAGACCTTTAAAGGCGAATTAAAGGTCAATAACTTGGATAGATCCATTATCATAGAATATTAATAGCCAGTAAATTCGCATAATCGATGTCACAACTCACAACATTTACTAGTATTCCCATATTACGCTATGCCACGCGAATTTATTTAGCTATTCGTGGCTCTATATTTTATTTATATTATTTGGCTAAAAAATTTAAAATACACTCATGGCCTTAGATACACTACTCACTTGGATATACTTAGATCGATGTGCAATGCTTGTGTAAACTGCCAACCCAAAAAAAAAAGCTTAACGAACCGCTTTTTAGTGGTGTGATCTAATTTTTTTGAAAAGTCCTGAGGTTTCTACTTTCTAGATGTCATCATGGTAAATATTAACCTTAACTCTTCAGATACCTTAATACTTAATGAAACTATAATTATAGCCTGATGGGAAATTCTAGAGAGAGTCACATATACTAGAAAAGGGAAATACAGTAACTGCCTAATAACAAAACAGTATTCACGGAAGAAATTCCATTTTATGGAATAAGCTCCGGTCTTATACCTGCGTTAGTTATTTCCTGGTAACTATTTCTGCAATGCCTTCTAAAATACGTAAAACGGCTAGGTAGGTACTACAGTCTACAATATAGAAAACAAAATGGTCAAAATCATCATGCATCTTACATATTATTAGGTATCCAAATAGCTTTCAAAATGTTTTGCATAGTAGTCGCGTAATGTAAGAGTTCCTACTCTTTATTGCATTTCACAAATAGGTACATTACGCATTACAAAAGATTGTGCGTGGCACGCCGAGTACTACACTCGTGTGGTACTACAGCCTATTTGTATGACAATATAGGGCATCGACACGGCAGAGGCATCGGATGTCATCTCAGATATAGAGATTGTGAGATTATTAATAAGTAATTGCCTTTAGTTAATGTAAACTAGTTAACTAATACTGTTAGTACTTACTTATTTCAGTTATGCAACTACATAACAGTTTTGTTAGGTATATTATAAGTATGAATGTGCAAACGAAGCAGTGCGAAGTAAATTAAATATCCGGTCGGCGGTACGGATTTGACGATGTGCATTCCATAAATAATATACTACTTTCCCATGTAATTCCTCCTTTTATTTACTAAATAAGGGTTTCTAGTGTTTTCAAAAATGAAGAGAAAATATACATCGAAATCAGAATATTTCCTACCTTTCTCTGGATAATGCATAATATTCTAATACTAGTACAACAATAAATCCTTGTCAAATCCCGAAGGGTGCAAGCCATTGATGTAGAATTTTTATGGTGCAAGCATAATATCTTTCATTAATACTTTTTGAAATATCTCTTTTTATTGACTTTTTTGATGATTCAAAAGCACTCGTAAAAGTTTATTTGAAAAAAAAATTGAATTTTGACGTGAAACTTCTTTAGAATCGTTGTGATTTGAAAATTCGATGAAACGAAAAAGCGACACCAAAAAGAGACAAACATATTCATAATAGGATTTAGCCTGCGAGAGAATGAGATAGAATAAAAGTTATATTTACTTGCAACTTGCAAGTAATTCATAATTACTTTGTTTACGCTGCATCCTGGAAAAAATACGACATTTACATTTTTGCTACCTAATGAGGAAAAGGATATTAAAATTATTGTCCAACAAACGGGGTGAATGTAATTTTTGGGAGTTAACTAACATTGTGTGGTGAACGAGTGAGTCATCTGCTAAATCTATCTCGCTGAATTCATTAATTAACTTTACGTGGAATGACGAATCATTTTATGGAGAATATAAACTTTACTATGAATGAACCAACATATCTACATAATAATAAATTAAATATCTTACTAAGTAATATTATAAATGTTTGAATATTTGTGAGTTTGTATGTGGGGATATTTGTTCCTCCTTCAAGCCACAATGAACCGATTTGGCTCGGATTTGAAACGGAAATAGTTAACCCTGAATAAACAGGCTACATTTTATTCCAGAAAAATAGTTTCTCTCGGGAATCAAAAGACCTTCCTCAACGCAGACGAAGTCGCGAACATAATCTTGATTCTTAATAAGTTGTTACAATGCTCTATTTTGTGATTAGAATTGCTAAAAAAAGTTTTTGCCAAGTAAATTTCCAAAGGTTTGGCTATTGGAAATTAAATTGTGTAAAAGTGAACCTAATAAAAAAAAATAAAGACAACACTCCCCTGCCAAGTAACCAGTGTTACTCGGGATGATTACGGATATAATTAGCGATACCCCATACACCCAAATCTGTTCAGGCGTATCTAGAAGTTATGGTGGAATAAAGAAATTCACATACATACATGAACCCTGAAAACATTACACTCCATTTTAAATTTATTGGGCAGTCGTGTAATCATACTGTTTAAAACACGTTAATGTTATTTGCATTCAAAGCGTTTTAAAGTGAACCCTTCCAGTCTATATTTAGGTATCAGCTCCACTCCTAATCTTGAATTTTGTGGGTGAATCAGAACAGAGTACATTAACCTCACTGTACCACAAGCGGGATTATTTGCGAAGGTTTTCGAATTTTGCATAATACATTTCGATTAAGTTGCATGTCAAGTTTGTGAACCTTATTCAAATATCGACCTCACGACGAGATCACTCGGAGAAATTATACTTGCTAATAAAGATTTACATATTTAAAGTCCCACTTTATTTTAGAAAATAGAGCAAAATGTTTATAAATGTCTTCATTACTTCAAAGCCCATTCTGATGCATGTTGAATGGGTCGCCGAAATGTGAAAGCTCTCAATATTTTTATAATAATATTATAAATGCGTGAGTTTGGATGGATGGATGTTTGTTAGGTACTCAATCACGCCTGAACGGCTGAACGGATCTGGGTGAAATTGGCCACAGAGATATATACCTAGTAGCCTGGAATAACACATAGGCTATTTTTTATCCTGGAAAATTAAAGAGTTCCCGCGGACTAAAAAACTCAATCCACGCGAATGAAGTCACGGGTATAACTTACTAGTACATATTTTTTGGAATGAGTTCTTCATTTTTGTTCTAAATTGGTAGCTGAAGGTATTGAAATGTGACTTTTCTTCTGTAAAATCTTACATTTTATTTCATTTTTGAATCATAAATAAGGTTGTCAGAGGCCATCATGAGCAAAGTGCCCAAAACATATTCGTCTTCAGTTTTTGATTGTAATCATTTTCAGCCTTTACCAGCTTTGTCAGCTATTCAGTTTCTATGTGAATTGTTATCTGTGTAATAGAAAAGTGAAAGAGAAACGACGCCGTCATGTCCCTGAGTAAACTGCCCAAAATATATTCTGTAGAAACTAGAAAGCACTATCGGAATAACAAATGGTGAAATTGCTATTTTGATTGTCATTGAATGCAGTTATTGGGGCAGGTACTGTGGTGACAGTAGGAGAATCTTGGCATAAAACGTCTTGTGTGGAATTTGCGTGGGTGAGAGAAACCCGGTTTCACGCGTGTTTTTTTTGTCACTATCCAGCCCTGATGCAACGCTATCATTAATGTTGTCGGCTTTATCGAAGCCATAACTAATTCGTCTTGTGAAGGATTAACTTTAAGAAGCGTAGGGCTGGAAAAAGTTGGCAGGTATTGTGAATATTGCCCATACGAGTTTTATTTTTGTGTGTTACTATCCGGATTTTAATAAAGCAAGACTGAATAATGCATGCAGATGCAACTAAATTTTGATTATTTTTGACAAACTTACCTAGGTACATAAAAAACAATAATTTGTTAAGATGTAAATTGCAAGCAAGACATCAAAATCCCACGCTTTGATTATATTGCAATTAAAACCACATAGATCTTTACAATCATGTCGCCGAAAACCATTATAATAACTTGAAATATGTCGTTATTTAACTTCTGGTCCAAATAGAAATTGTTACTGGATATTATTTAATTTAACACATTCAAATGCCTGTCACTACTGTCGTTAAAATAGTTGATAATATTATTGATATATTCATATTAAAATTAGACGCGTGCCTAGTTTAGATCCACTGACAACTCTCGGAATATGCTAATATACGAGTGGGTTCAACGGTCAGCTTTGTGAATTAAAAACTAAATAATCTTCATTTACATAACGCTGGTTACCATCTCTTTTTTTGATTAAACCTTACCCACTTTCCAATAATTTGTACCTTCACCCGTGTACCTACCTACTGTGTAATACAAAAGAAAAGTAGCGCATACTCTTATAGTCAGAAGCATCGTTATGATCATTAATTTTAATAATCCTCTCTTGGATTGATGATATGGATGCGTTTCTTGAAGGCTATCATTACCGTTTTGCCGCCTGCAAGCGGCATTATGAGGTTGCACTTTGCAGATATCTGTAAAGAATTTATAAGTATGTAATTTCAGTGAATTGTTGGATATATAATATATGGTGTACTCCTTATGAGGGAAATACTCCGCAATGAGCTTTTTTAATTACAACTATAGCTGATGTACGCGACTTCGACGGTGGATTGAGGTTTTTTTTGTTCCCGTGGGAACTCTTTTATTTTCCAGGAGAAAAAGTAGCCTATGTGTTATTCCAGACTATAATCTATCTGTGTGCTAAATTTCATCCAGATCCGTTCAGCCGTTCTGGCGTGAATGAGTAACAAACATCCATCCATACATCCATCCAAACTTTTGCATTTATAATATTAGTATAGAATAGATATTAAAATACTTGAAGATGTCGTTTCAACTATACCTCTAGGTCTACTTCAGGGCCCGTGTTTAGCCGGGAACTCTCTTTTACAGATTTTCACAGCACACATCGTTATTAGTACTTATTTAGACATAACCAATAAATATAATTAGTAGAAAAATTTCCGCACACCATTTGAATCTGGCAATAAATTGACAAAGCTCCATAGCAGCAAAGAGATTATCACTTTGCATTCATTTAATTATTAATTTATTTAACTGTTAATAACTAATTTATTTAATTTAAGATTGCCATAATGTTGGCCATTAAATTGGCAGCCAATCCGGAACATCAATAACTATATTATCTCGTAATTAATCGATTTCATATATGGCGGTGGAGATGAAATTGCAAATCCGAAACAAGCTGCCGACAACCGATATTGCCATACCACTGAAAAAAATACCTATTACCTTTTATGCCACACTTTGGCATAAATTGCCAAGAGCTTTTCTTGTGATTTATTCACTTTCAATACAGTCTCGCTCCACCTTCACACGAATGGGCTTACCTTGTTAGCTGATGCCCGTGACTTCGTCCGCATGGATTGAGGTTTTTCGATTCCACGGGAACTCTTGAACGCGAGATAAAACAAGCCTGTGTTATTTCCAAATGTGTTATTTCTATCTCTGTGCCAAATTTCACCCAGATCTGTTCAGCCGTTCTGGCGTGATTGAGTAATAAACATTCATCCATTCATACATTTATCCATTCATCCACACTTTCGAATTTATAATATTAGTATAGATTAGGTGTGGTTAAATTAAACTATAGCAATAACCACGATTGTTTTGCGTTACCCGTTGAGGAGCTCAAGCTCATGTGGGCCAAAAACTATCCTACTAGAGCCGTTAGATAAAATAAAAATTAATACATTTTCTGTAGTGATTTAAATACAATCGATGTCCAACACCACATTACAGAACATAAACACAGGAAATGTTCACATTTCATTAGAGTGCATATTTGAACAAGTGTGCTTTTTGTGTAGGTAAGTAACGTGAACCTGTTTTTTTAAATAATATATGACTCGTTTATTGAATCACAAATCCAAAACTGGTCGTATAGTTTATTACTTTAGCTGATGATTGATCAAGTGCTGATGTTAGAGATTAAACCGGTAAGTTTAAATAATTTCCAATCGGACTAATTTCCATCCGGAAAGTTAAATATTCACATCTCTAAAATTTTAACTGAAATCTATAATAATATAGAAGTGATAGAACAAAAAAGAATGAACACATTCTCTCGTAGGCTACTTTTCTGAAGTTTCACTTCTGCCCTGTGTATTGCACAGTGCAACTTACACACACTTTTTTATTACCTAATAATGAAACCTTTCTTAACGTAAGTTAGCTGTAGTTATAAAGTTTTTAGTTTTTAATTAGTACCTTAATAGATAATATGCATGCCATGTCCACATCGAGATGACGCAATTACAAATACCTGTGAATTATTGTTCAATTTTTTAATGTTAGTCAAAATTTTTCGTTGTTAATTTTCGTTTTGTTGCTTGTTGCAGAGATTTCTTATGTCCAGATTCTATTCGATTAACATTTTACTGTTATTTACAAACTAAAAACCTTTAGGTGCGCCATAAAACAGTAGTTTAGTTTTATCTTTCTTTGTATCTGTTTGTCTGGTTCACCACCAGATACATTCTTAAATTTGAACTCAATTTAGAGTTAATTGTGGCTTGTTAAAAATAAAAGTCAATTAGCTGTCCCTAATGTGTTTCCAAATTGAACCTTTTACTTACCTTAAATTATCGATTTGGCTGTTGGTTATATGCTGTAAAAGTAATGTGAGATTTAAAAGATGATTTAAAATGCAACAGTGAAGGAGGCCTAAATTCAAAACTCAAACTCAAAACATATTTATTAATACCTACAAAGTACACCTACAAAGTACACCTTTTGAACGTCATGCTTACAAAGTATAATACGTGATGGTGATAATTAACTACGGTATATTAAAACTAAAGCTACGAGTGTTCCAAACGCGCCCCTGGTCTGAGAAGAGCCCACAACAAATTCAGCCTTTTTTTTATCATCATCCTCTAACAAATATCGGAAATTACTTAGTTCGATTTATAGTAATTATTACAATTACATAATTAACACCATGGAGCCTATGGAGTAAAGTGCCTAATTTGAAATCTTTCTATAATGGCTAAATGTGTCACGCTTCTGCAGTTATCATATTGCTGTATTATTTTAATAATGCTTTTAGCAAGTTAAAAGATTATTTATTGACAATAATGATAGCTTATTTCGTTAATTAACTCCCGTATATCTTAGCAAAGAAATAGGTGTTTATTACTTTTTTAAACTGGTCTGTAGTTCTGTACTGCCAAGTGAATGCTATTAAGGCAGGTTATAAAATGCCTTAATACTGAAGTCAATTAAAAAATAATTTCGCATCTCAATGAGCGAAAAAAGAAATCGAAGTCCTTTTATGGGGAATATAACGAGATGAAATCCCGTTCGGAGGAACGTGTTGTATTGTTTTTTCCCGCCTGTCTTTGTATAGCATTATCACATATTTAGGAAACAATGCACAGGGTATTTTATGAATTAAAATTAAAGTTGTAAGGGCTATTTTGGAGTAAACTTTTAAATTGTGGGTCCCTTTATTTAATGGTTTATTGTACGTTATTTCTGATCTTGCGGCTGCGTGTTTAACATGATCTCGTTGTTCTGGGATTCGTATATATGTCTAATTTACTGTGGTTACTTACAAGGGCTAAGATATTTCTGGCTTTCGTTAATCCAGTAGAAGTATGTAGAGGTATTGTGTAGTACTGTGGAATATCCAATTAATTAATGTAAGCTCTTAGTATTTATAGCAGCTTAATGTATTTTTGTATGATAGGCAATCGCCGTCTTATGAATGTTTAAGAACTTAATTGGTAAGTGAGATTGTGGTTTAAGTATTCGAATAATATTAATCTCATCAATGAGAATTAAGTAGGTAAAGACACTTACGCATTTCGCTAAGAATGTTTCTGATTTAATTCGTTTTTCTATAGTTAGGAAATACACAGAAAACAAACAAAATTACAAGATATAATAAAAACTTATAGACTAAACGTTAATCTAAAATCTAAATATTATACAAACTATACAATAAATTTAAATCAAATCCTTATATACCTACTAACAAAAATAAAAAGAAAACCCTAATCAAAAAGACCACGGTTTCCCCTGGGCCAAAGGTACCCATCAAACTTGCAGCATTGCCACGCTGAATGGCGATGGATAACCTTTGAACCAGGTAGGAACCAGAATGTGGGTCACAGCCCCTTTCCCTTAAACGACAGCCGATCTTTTTTATAAATTTTTTTGCTTATGGTAAATAAAAAAGTAATATATTTTTGGATAAATTATGTGAATGTTTGTCCCGAATCTACGCATAGCATAATTTTATCTTGTGAACACGAAGGGTTCCGACATCCATCCATACTAATATTATAAAGAAAGTCTGTCTGTCTGTCTGCTATGCTTTCACGGCTCACCTGTTTGACCGATTTTGATGAAATTTGGTACTTACAGGGACATGATGTATCACGGGGAAGGGCTACCCGGAAAATCAAAGAGTTCCCGCGGGAATGAAAAAACTAAATTCAGGCGGACGAAGTCGCGGGCATCATTTAGTAAATTATAAAACTTGAAGGGGATGAAATGAAAACAGACTACAGAATATTGGAAAAACTATAGGTATCAATTTAAAGTTAGTTAGGTATAAATTTTAGGACACAGCCCGTAAGAATAACAGAAATAACAGAATAGTAGAAAAGAATAACTGAAGTCAAACAAAGAATTCATTAAAATCGAAACGTACAATGACTCCTTACATTAGACTCCCCCAGCAACGTCCGTCAAGTGAGTGGCGCGAAGTGAAACACAATAGCGGTCCAGGGTGGTCACATCACATAAATTGACGTAAAAGCGTCCAGCATAGAAATACATTTAATTACTCACTTTCATTTCACCCCCCTTTATATCCGAGAAATAAGTCACGAATGGACAATGTTTGTTCTAACAATGCGCTTCCGTACCAATTTGAAAGCGTCGATAAATATTTTCGTTGTAAAGCTTTTAATCTTTATTCCTTCTTTGTTACAGGTAAGCGCCAAGGCCGAGTTCGAGGGTTGTGTCCTTGAGTTGTAATTCCACGTGGTAATATTAATATTCATGGTTTTTGTATCGAACTACTTTAACTTTTATTTGCAGTTGAAAATAAGCTCTAGAGCTTTCGTTTAAATTCGAATGTTAATTAACGTTTATGTTATTCAATTCTAAACCGGGAATTCTTGTAGGTATGCATATAGGTGTATCTTTAAAGTGGTGTTTACATTACGAGAACAGGGAGAACATTGTTTGTTTCCGGCCAATTTGTGGAATAGTGTGCCTTGTTCTGATTCGCAAGCACGGCGCCACTTAGTTATAAAAACGTTCAAAATGCGTTTTTAAGATTTTATTTTTATCTTGTGGTTAACATCTATCTATGTGGTTATCACGGAATAGGTAATCATCAGATATATAAATATTATAAATGCGAAAGTTTGGATGTATGGATGGATGTTTGTTACTCAATCACGCCCCAACGATACAACAACGCCGACGATACAACAATCATAGTTAAGACAAAGGACAAGTGCGCCCTTGAAAAAGAAACTAATGTAACACTTGAGTCAATTTTGGAATGGTTAAATCTAGGTAGTTATTCTAAGGGTTAAATCATAATAACTTAAATATCAACATGAGTAAAACTCACTACGTTCAGTTTCAAACATATAACTCTCCTCCATCTAATCTAAATGTAATATGTAATTCACATAATATTGAAGAAACTGAAAGCACCACTTTTCTTGGGGTAACGATGGATAAATTCTGCAACTGGAAAGCTCATGTTGACATACTATGCAACAAAATCGACCGATTTATATATGTGCTTAAAAAGCTCACACAGGTCGTAAATAAAAAAACGGCTTTGCTAGCCTATCATGGATATGTTTCTTCGCTGCTACGATACGGCTTAGTATTATGGGGTAACTCAACGGATTCAGCAAAGGTGTTTATTAAACAGAAAGCTTGTGTGAGGTCTATATGTCGAGCTGAAACTTTGGACAGCTGCAAACCTCTGTTTAGGGAAAATAATATACTGCCCCTACCATGTTTGTATATATACGAAATGCTTCTATTTGTGAAAAAATATCCTAGTTTGTTCCCAACAGTAAATGAAATGTACTATAATAATGAGGTATCAAGAATCAGGAGGAACAGGCCACAAAACCAACTTTGGGTCCCATCAAGAAGGTTAGCTCTGTACTCTAAAAACTCTTACTGTATGGCAATATCCCTATTTAATAAGTTACCGGAATGCTATAGAAAGCTACCAATAACAAAGTTTAAAAGAGTGATTTTCACAATTCTCAACAAAAAAAATTACTATAGCGTTAGCGAATATATCGGAGATAGCGAAATTCCTCTGACTATGTGATGTGTAATCTGTATATGCACCTTTATTATTAAAGAGAAATGTTGTTCTTTTCCTTATAAGTTAGTGCTGCCTGGTAGATCTGAGGTAATATAATAACATTATCCATAATTATTGAATAATATTTAAATTGACATTACTGTAATTTTTGTTAATAACTTTGTAAAATTAAGCAGCTTATAATTTTAACTTGGACCATGTAATTTTTTATTTTTTGACCGAGCGAAGCGAAGGTCTCTGAGTCTACTTGGGTGAATTGGCACTTGTCCGTCCGTCCGTCCGTCCGTCCGTCCGTCCGTCCGTCCGTCTGTCAGAGCATTATAACTTCTGAATTACTGAACGCAATTACTTCAGCTTTAAATATAATATGTAAACCAATGGCCTCCCGCCGAATATGGCTTAAAAAATAATAAAAATCTATAATTCAGGGGGGCTCTCATAGAAGCGAATGCGAAGTAAAATATTTTATATAAAGTTACATAGGGTTGCGGTATATCATTTTAAAGATAATTAGGAATAGAGTCGGAAAGTATTTTTTTTTTAATTTTTCCCCCAAAATTGACGAAATGGGGGGCTTTCAAAGTGGTGATTTTCTAACGTCCAAAGATGACCTCAGAACTCTAAATTTTCTGAAAGGATGAGCCTGAAACTTGATCAATTATTTCAATTATATCCTGTACTTGAACAACAAATACTAAAATTAGATAAATATTGTAAGGAAACGAAATCATTTAATTTTTAATGAGCGTCAGTATTTTTAACAGAACTTCACATTTATGTCAATAGATGGCGCCGCGAGGTCTCAGTTCGGGGCGAACCACTAGTTATTTTATACCAGAGTAAACAAACATATTGACTTTAAATTTTATATTGTAATGAAGTAAGTTAATTTTTAATTTAATGTAACATATTTTTGCACACTGTCTCTGACAGTAGATTGTGTACGGGAAGTTTCTACCTTGTAAAGAACTGTTGTCACCCACAATTTCGCAAAATAAATGATTTATGATTATGATTATGATTATGATTATGATTATAACGGCTGAACGGATCTGGATGAAATTTGGCACAGAGATTGATTATAGTCTGGAATAACACATAGGATACTTTTTATCTCGGAAAATTAAAGAGATCCCGCGGGAACCGAAAAACCTTAATCCACGCGGACGAAGTCGCGGGCATTAGATAGTAATTAATATTATAAATGCGAAAGTTTGGATTGATGTTTGTTACTCAATTACGGCAGAACGGCTGAACAGATCTGGATGAAGTTCGGCACAGACATAGATTATAGTCTGGAATAACACATAGACTACTTTTAATTCCGGAAAGTTAAAGAGTTCCCGTGGGAGCCAAAAAGCTCAATCCACGCGAATGAAGACGCGGGCATCAACTTGTATATGAATAAAATAATGTATCAGGTTACAACCAACAGTACTAATACGCTTACAGATATAAAATTCGTTAAATAATAAAGTTAAACACGCTCTATAGATGCTTAAAGTTGTATATTAGCAAAAGGTGTTCCTAAAATAAAT
This sequence comes from Erebia aethiops, assembly GCA_923060345.2. Taxonomy (NCBI): domain Eukaryota; kingdom Metazoa; phylum Arthropoda; class Insecta; order Lepidoptera; family Nymphalidae; genus Erebia; species Erebia aethiops. The sequence goes on along the minus strand of OV281083.1, from coordinate 6,547,145 downwards.
TTAGTGGGCAGTAAATAGCAAAAACTCAAAGGTGTTTCCACAAAATGGCCCTCAAAATCTATTGTTCCTTTGTTATTTTAACGATAATCCAGTATTCGGCAGTCAGCGATACCATTGAGAGTTCAGCCTTTTGATTTTTTTAAAGTCACCGATTATCAAAACCAAGCTTCTTTGTACTAGGTACTTGAAATTTAAAAGAGAGATTCTATTTTTCTTACTTTTACCCTTAGTATGTTAAAAATAACTCTTAAGGCGTACGTAATATGGAACAGATATTTTTATTTTCGTGCGATTTTTCGCAGAGATAACTAGTTTCTGATAGATCATAAATATTTTTGTGTCGTTTCAATTGTCGTTCTGTTGCGGTTTTTCAGTTGGATATTAAATTGATCGATTGATTAAATATCGACGACCTCCGTGGCGCAGTGTGTAGCGTTGTTGCCTTAACATGCGGTCCTGGGTTCGATCCCTGGCAGGGTTAATTTGGGAATTTATAATTTCTGAATTTTCCCTGGTCTGGTCTGGTGGGAGGCTTCGGCCGTGGCTAGTTACCACCCTACCGGCAAAGACGTGCCGCCAAGCGATTTAGCGTTCCGGTACGATGCCGTGTAGAAACCGAAGGGGTATGGGTTTAATATAACTGCCATGCCCCTAAAAGGTTAGCCCGCTACCATCTTAGACTGCATCATCACTTACCATCAGGTAAGATTGCAGTCAAGGGCTAGCTTGTAGTGGATAAAAAAAAAAATTAAATTGAACCTCCCGGGGGTAGTCTCTACAGTCTACAGTCTACACCTACAGTAATATGTATGTAAATCTTAAGTTTGTAGAGCCAGCGGTTAGCTGTACGTTGATAATAATATGTCAGTAAGCCAGTTTCCTTTTTAATAAAATGTATAAATTGTACAAAACAACTCAAATACTCTACTCTTAATATTTACATACGCGCATCTACTTCTTATTTCACTTTTAACTTTCTCTGACCCCATTTATCAATTAATTGACAGTTTTATTTGTCTAGAGATTAAGTTCATGCGTCGATAGTCAATACTCATTGGATGTTGTCAGGATCGACGAATTGGCCCACTTTCTGCTACGTTAATCTTGTATGATCCACGCGTTATTTTGTCGGGACGCGTGCGCATCATTTGTAACACAATTACATGGGTAGTCATATTAATATCTATTTGAATTATGGAACATTAATCAAATGCAAACTGATCAGTAAAGATAAAGATAAACATAGTTGTATTTGCTCGAATATGGGTACAAAAAATATACAATTATAAAATTATTTATTAGTTCCAACTTCCAAATTCTAACCTTGCTATTTCGACAAGCAAATCTTAGGAACGATTTACAAAGCATAATACTGATTACGACTATGTTTTATTGCAATAAAACCAGGAATTTAAAACCAGCCATTTAAGTTTCGTAGTAAATAGGTATTCTATGTCAGTCTTGTTCTGAGTGCAGCAAGTACAATAAGATCAAGATCATTCGATATTTCATAAAAGTTATTTTCTTTAAATTTTTTTTTGTATGCAGCTGAAAGTAAATAGGTACCTAGGTCTAATTTCTGTTCCAGGGATGATCTATTTTTACAACTTCATTAACATCTGATCACGTGATCTTATCTGCCACTTGATCAATAGTGATGGGAGTTTTGAAAGAGGACTAGTTTGTAGATACAAATACAAGAAATTTACCATCATCAATGGTCGAATTGTAGATGAGATTACGTGATCAGACGAAGAGAAGTTGTAAAAGGGCATCATCCTTGGAACAGACTATCTAAGTAACATGTGCCTAATCTACATAGTAGTATTAGTGTATGATACCAATATATATTTTATAATATATATTATATTTATTTATTATAGTATCTATGTGTAATTTATATGTAAACTATATTATGTACTATGTATGTTTATTTAAGTATATTTTATCCTTTTTATTATTTCTCTTTTACTTATATGTGCATCGACTACATGAGCTCCTAGACCTAGTGTGAGATCTATAGAGCGAACTTTAACTTTGCTTAGACTCAAGACATGGTCAAAACGAGACAGATATGTTACTCACATAAATCCATCTCGTTTTAACTCTAAGTAAAATCTGAGCCAAGTCAAAGTACGCTCTATAGATCTCAGCACAAGTGTCATCAGCTTAGTCATCTGTTTTCTGTTTTGTATGCATAATTTTGTACGGTCAGGTGCCAGCGGAGAATGAATTGCCCATACAAACGTAATACCAAAATAATTAATAATTCGAGAACATTTCCACCAAAATAAGAGTTTATTTGGATTCAAATTGTATTTATCTAGTCCCCTGGATTTATATGTTTTCAAAATACTTTCCTAAAATGAAATGTAAATGAATTGCGTTTTGCATATTTTTACGACAAGATGGACATGTTTCCCTCTTATTTGTTTCATATTAAAACCAACGATATCTTACGTATTAATTGGTCAGCAGCATAGCCTATATTGTCAAGTTACAGAATAACAAAACGAAGTAAAAAGCACGATAAGTTTTCATTCATCATTTTTGGTATTCACGGAACAAGACTAAATGTATAACAAATTCTGTAAGCTCATATTGCTATCTCGCTTGAACGCGATCATGTGTCATCAGTGAAATAGAGATAGCAATATACCGGCAAATTTATATTTGCGGTTCGAATAGAAGTTGCGAGCGGCGCGAACCGGCCTCTTAAGATGCAATAAAGACTTATATTACTACTACTACTATTATCTCCGTACATGTACATGATCATTTTTAGCTAATAATTAGCGTTGTTAAGAATAAATCGCCATGAAAAAAACTAACAAGACGATACTCGTCAACTACAAACGTTTGTTTGCTAATTGCGAGGCAAAAAGGTAAATGAACTCTACATAACTTCATTTGAATTGCCATTGAAGTATTATGTGTGTGGTACTGTGTTGTTAAAATAATGTTAGTAAGTAACGGTTTCTATATATTATAACTTATAAATTTTTTCACGACGTATACTTAGTCTAGGTGAGTTTTTTTAAGAGTACGGTTCTTCTAGCCTTTAGTTTAGAGTAGACTTTATCCAAAAATGGTTATGGCAAAAATGGTGCACCTATGTCTTGAATAAAATTGGTTATTTTTGTAAGTTTTACAAAGTTATACTTACTTTAGTCTCTGCATTTTTGTAATTCATTATTTTTTAATGTCTTTGAATTTTTCATTGTGTGAGCAATGCGATGCCGTTTCTACTTCCTTGTATGAAAATGAAATGAAACTTTGGGCCAAAAAGTTTCATTTCATTTTACTGCAACACTGTTTGTTATTATAGCCTAGTTTTGAATGTAAAAAATAGCAGTTGAGACTAGCAACAGGTATCCAATTTCTCTATTTCTGATTTTTGTATCTCTTAGCTTTCAAATGCAAAACTTTTAAGAGTAGTCAACGTTGAGTTTTTCTGAATTGTAATAGGTAATTCCCTTCACGCTCCAATCACAGTTTTATTCTTATGCACCGAAGAAAATCAAAGTATCAGACTTTCTTATCATTCACAAATCACAATATTTCATCCAGACTCGTTCAGCCGTTCTGGCATGATTGAGTAACAAACACAAACACCCATTTGAGGTTTTTTGGTTCCCGCGGGACCTCTATAATTTTCCGGGATAAAAAGTAGCCTATGTATTATTCCAGACTATAATCTATCTCTGTGCCAGATTTCATAGGGAAGTAAATACCTATCTACAAAATATGTAGATACCTAAGTTTACCTAAGTCATTATGCTTATCTATGTCATCATGACTTGATTTATTAGGTCGTCTCAAGCTGCAATATAAGGTCACGCTCTTTTTTCGATGAAGGCACATAAAACAAATCACGTTAAAGAGTAGGTAGCTAAAAATAACAACGACCTCAATTTACATAATATACGGGCCCAGTCAAACAAAGAATGTGGACTTGTTTTACTAACGCCATCTAGTCTGAAAAGCGGGACAGCGCTATTTCGGGGACAAGGACAGGCTTATGCAGGTGAGGGGCATGCCCCACAAGACGGACGCCCAACTTTTTTCTATAAAAGGGCCCATCTAGTACCTACATATTATATATCGATGAAAACGGTTTCGGTACTGTAAACTAAATTTTACAATGTTGCTAACTCTGTTGTACTAGTCAAGTTGTAATAGTCAATACCTATCTATATTATTATGAAATCTGAAAATGTTAACTCACAAAGACTTTGTTTACATAGCCCAAAATATACATAAATATTTTATGAATCATCGAAATAAATAAAAGCAGTCGCTAGCGTTACAGCTAAATTTACCAGCTGACCTACTCCATAGTTTGTTAGTATCTGTGGCACGTAGCTAATATCAATTCTAAATTGTCGCATGACGAATTGCATTATACAATTGGCGTAGGGATACGTGTTCCTGAATTAGTTAGTACACCGTGCAAATGTTACTAAGTCCATAGTAGGTTATCTGTGACAAGTAAGATATAGCATGTCTGTGCTCAAATCCATCCTTGGTATAGTAAACACATAGATTTAGCATTGGTCTTTGTCGTAAAGACCAATCCTAAATCTATGAGTAAACACCACTAAACACGTAAAACCACGTTTATACAAAGTCACATGCAAATAATAGTCTTATTAATAATTTATAGTTAACGTTTCTTTTTCGAAAATTGCTTAGAACTATTAATATCCGCAAACAAAGCATTATATGCAAATTAATAAATTCAATTTAGGTGTGCGACAAAACAATGTCACTAAAACAAAAGAGGTTAGAAAAAAATAGTGCGTAGTAGGTACACATGTTGGGGAGTGAATGCGGTCTAATTGTGTGCGCTTCAATTGTGGAATGTTGATTATGTTTTCGTTGTTCAGACTTTCAGAGTGGTCCTGTGTGCCGCTACTCACCTTATATAATAGCGTGGTCGGTATTGGTTCGCAAATCGCAAGGTTTTTTTTAAACCTTGAAGATTTGAAATCTTTTAAGCCCTCTTTTAACTATTATTATTAACTAGCTGATGCCCGCGACGTCATTCCCGTGTCCCAGATTATTTCAAAATCCAGTGGGAATTCTTTGGTTTGGTTACAGAATAGATATTAATATGTTTATACCAATACATATACAGAATACGTACCTTATACCTTACTGTGATCTGCTTGTTTTATTATAGGCCCATATATTTTAACGGGCTAAAGTTAAAAAATAATAAGCTTTTGCTCCATACTAGGATGTTACTGCATAGTACGGAAGCAGTCCCCGATGGCATTTTACGACGTCTGCTGGAACACACTACCGGTCGATATTTAGGAGCGACCGTAAAACAAATAACAATACGCCAGCCGGAACTATTCGTATTCACTGTTTCAAGAACCGTACGTATCTACATAGTGATTAATTACGTACGTTGGACAGTGGAACATTTTAAAAATGAGCTTTACGGGTATGTAGAACTTAAGGCCTATTGCACATTATAAGAAAATGTCTTGTGTCTTTTAAGTAATATCTTATATTTTGTATGCGCGTGTCTGATTAGACACAAGAAAAAATATCTTGTAATAGACATGGTCTCATACAACAACCAATGCGACTGAATTTCTTATACGACATTTCTTACAAGACACAAGAAATTTTCTTATAATGCGCAATAGACCTTAATGTCCCCCACGGGAGGCGTCCCAAGGGCGCCGCCGCCGTTCTCCCAGGCTCCTTTTTTTTTTTTTAATTCTTAATTTTTGGAGTTTGTTCCATAAGGAATACGCCACTCCGTAGGGCTTCAAAAATTCCACACAAAATCACAATAACAACTTATTCCTTACGTAGGGCTTTCTTGTATAGCCGCAACAGAGCCCTAGCCTCCTCTGAAAGAGGCTGGGCCAGGGCACCGTTACAACCGCCAATCTGCCACAGTGAGGGAAATTTGGTTAAAACCTCATATCTCTCGGGTTCGTTACGGACACATTCCAACAATACATGGTGTACGTCTTCAGGTCTGTCGCAATCAGGACAATTAGCTGACGACACTTTCTTCATTAGGTACCCAAATTTATTAAGAGGAATACGCCTCCCTCTTGGTCGTAAAGATACAGTTAATTTAATGCGCCTTCGTTCCGGACACATCCCAGGCTCCTTGTATTCAGAAATCTAGAGTTCAGTCTTAAGTCCGGGTGTGACCATTGAGCAAACAGTAAGAGTGAAACTGTATTGATAAAGCTTTAGTTATTAAAAAAAGTTTACTTTCCTAGGCGTTCTATTATAATATGTAATATGTAATACGTATTGTTTTATGCACCGGCGCACAACGTTTCTTTCATGAGTCATGCTATGTTGCCAGTGAGAGCTTTCGGCTTGTTATTAACAAAACAAACTCCTCAATGAATACAGTCCAAACAGCTGGGTTTTTCGACCTCCAAAATTATTTTTTTATAATAAGGAAAAAGTTCGAGAATCTAGTGGTACTAGAAAGAAGGTGACTGTCATCTACCTATAGCAACAGTTATCATAATTCCGATCGTGCTAGTAAAGTAGTAGAAGTCGCTGGACTGGACGGAGATAGAAAGAGCCGTGGTAAAATTCTATAACCATCCAACAACGACTATTCTACCATTAGTGAACGGATAAGAAATATTCACCTGGCATCCCAGAAAGACAAGAAGGAGATTCTACGGAGGGGAAGCTAATGATATTTTAGTTACTGTAAAAATAAAGCGTACAAATGGTCCAAGGTTTCAATAAATCGGTGTATTTTGAGCAACATTTTATTCTTTATAACATTTTGTTGTCTAGTCACGTCCACGTAAAATATTGGCAAAGATTATCTGGAATATCAATCAGGTAGTCGGATGTCGGCCTCCCGCATTCAAATAGATCCTAACTGATTTGGTAATATAATAAAACGGATTTCCATTCATCGGTGCCTTTTTGTCATGATTGTGTTCGCAACCTTGCTGTTGAATAAAGGGTGTAAATAAAGAAGAAGGTACTATATAGGTCTCTACTTTAATATAATGACATTGTAGCTTTGTTAGTTGTTCTATTTTCTAAAATCTTTAAAAGAAAACTGAATCATGATAGATGTTGCAAATTTAACTAAAATAATAAATTAAATTTGACTAAATGATACATGACTAAACTACTTAGAATAAAAAACTTATATTAACTAAAATAAAATAAAATAGTAAGTTAGGTAAACTAGATATTATAGTAATTAGTTATCTTTCAAGAAACTTTTCTTGAAATCAGCTGGCAGAGTGGGAGTTTCTTTACGTACCTACTTATTCGATCACGTTAAAATTAACTTAACATTTTTATGAAATTGATCGAGCGCCAGCTGTCAAGCGATTCAAGCAAAGGGAAGCAAACAACAAATCCATACAAATCGTTGTTAACGTTGACGCGATCAAATGAGAAGAAAATCTTCCGCCAGGCACTCCGTTACCTTTGAACAAACAATAATTCGGGCTATTACCTACCTTTTTTTCAACAAGATTTTTTGAAGTGTAAACTTCTTTAGGCGTGTTGAGCACTTTTTGGTAGGGGGTAAAAATGTGGAAACGCGTGACCGACACCGTGGCTGCCGTGGCCGACACCGTGACTGACACCTCGCGTGGTTACGAAGACAAAAGGTCTTAAATATAAATAAAGTACATTCGTAATTAAACTTTAATGCCTTTGTTTCAATGTTTATATTTTAAGAATTTTAAATAATTTTTTTTTTATATATATATTTAAAAAATAACAAAATATTCGTTTTCACTTCTATTGGCAGTATTTATGACTGCCAATTTTTTTTAATTCTTTATGTACCTATGTGATTCGATGAAAATTCGAAAACATCATCATGTAAACAATGAAACCTTGACCTGTGGTAGTAAATTGTACACCCTTGTCCACCGAGCCCGGTAACAATTTGGTTGGTCAAAGCGAAGCAGTTCGAGATATCAATTAATGTAGCATTTAGGTCAAACAGTAATTATCCACTGCGCTGATGCCTAATACCGCTCTAGCCATATTTTACACTACGAATACGACACGACTAACTTTCACCTTGGTACATCAGCTTAGTAGGCTTAAAAGCAATGGGAATGTCGATTACAAGTTACAAAAGTTGCAATAATATGGCCTTAAAAATTACATAGACCGCAATCAAGTTGCTAAAATATTTATAAACATGGCCCGTATACTTTGATGCTGTGCTTCGAACGCAGCTTTTTGTGTGAAAACTCGTCACAGTCGTGTAATGTAAATCATTAACGTGGATCATTCAAATAGCTGCACAAGTCGATAGTTTAAAGCTAAGTGACAAGAGGATTACCTACTTGAAAATTCAAGCCCAGTTCTCTCAATGTAGGCGCAAACTGAACCTTAGTTATCGTATATTCTAAAAGGTCGCCCTAACGGATATCGAGTGCCACTCAACGGGTTTACGCCTAACGCCATGTACCTACCTACCTATCATAGATAAAGCAAATCCGCAATAAAGTGCTCCAGTTTTTATCAGTACATCGATAATACGTATCTGTGTCTGGAATCTGGATCGATCTAAAAACGTAGGTGATTTCTAATTATTATTAATTAGTTACTATTTAAATAATAAACAAATGGATTCAGCCTGAAAAGTCATATTCTTTCATCTTTCATTGAGAAACAATGAAATTGCACGACTTATCGCATGCGAATAGTTAGGTAGGTTTGTAGGTATTTCATAGTTTGATAACTCTTGATAAGGATTGATAACGTTATCTTCACGCGTTTCCTAAAGTGTGTTTTCTAATTCCTATTGAAAGAAACATTTTACTTGCTATAGAATGTGTGACAGAATTCCTTTACGCATGTGTGTATAGCACGCCGACTGCATCTGTTCTAAAATAAATTAGCGGTTTTATATCTCTCCCATTAAAATCCATTCTAAGGAATAAATAACATTATTACTTAATGCAAATAAAATTTCCCAGTACATTATAGAGCTTCCGAGTACAGTATAATTTGGATCATAAATCAAAAGCGTTTCAAGATGGCGTGCAAGAGCCAAGCCTTGGTCGCGCCCACTGCAACAAACGACACTATTGTAAACACCAAGGGTTGTTGGTAACGCGAAATTGTTTTTTGATCTCGTTCCACACGCGATTTCACTGTAGTATTGTGAATTAAATCGGAACTTTTGCTTCGAGATTTTACTTTTCGAAGCTTATATTAAGGTACTTATGTGTATTTCTTGTTTTTGGTGTACATTAAACTATATCTCATTCATAATTCATTCATTCTTGACATCGTTTAACTCCTATTTGAAGCAGAGGAGTAACGATTACAATGACGTCAAAAACTCTGTACCTACTAGTAAAAGAGTAAGTGAAAGTATCTGTTTAGACCTGTTACAGTTTCAAGCCTCAAACGTCGAACCCAATTATTGTTACGAAAGAAACATGGAAACGAATAATTTTTATTTATCATTCCGGAAAAGAAAAAAAAAATCTGGACTGCCTAAGTCTCGAGATCAGAAAATCAAAGGTTTTGCAATTCATGCATAAATCACTCTACCTACCAATTACCTACTTAGGTCTCATTACTTTTTTATTTCTTTCTTTGAAATCCATAAAAAATATTTAAAAAAAAAAACTTTATTCAATCATGCCTTCAGCTGGGTTTCGGTCGACACGGAAAAAGCATATTACTAGAGTAGTTAGTAGACCTAACTTAAAAAATTTGAGCACGAATTTCTTTCTTTACAATTATCTACATTGTACATCCTTCGGATGGCATTATAATTGCAACAGGATGATACGGTCGTCAAAGTCTCGAGACACCTGTTGCTGATGAAATAAATATTACTTTGCTGTTTTGTAGAGCAACGACCCAATAGTCGAAACATACCTTACCTTATTATTTGTTGCATAGAAGCAGGCGTTACCTTGCGGAAGTCCATGATATTGAAAGAACTAGATAAGTTTAATTCACTATAATCCGCCACAATAGTAAATCTATGTGGTGTGGTGTAGTGTATCTTGCGAATATTTGTGTGCTGAATCCACACCACACAAATCTTCCAAATTATTCTCAGGTTTCACTAAGACACTGGAGCATCTTCAGGAGATGCTGACTCGACAATGCACGATTTGTAAATCGCGTTATATAGTTCTTTCATTATAAGTGTATTGTTTGCACACGAAATCGCATATATTAGCAAAATGTGAGTAGCATCGTAACATTGCGTGAGAAGAGGTCATGTTAGTCCCCACATTTTCAGACGTCGCCAGCATTACTTCGTTACGAATAATGTGGATGAATGTTATTGTTGATGTTACACGACGACGTTTTGACGACCTCCCTGGGGCAGTGTTGAGCGCTGTTGTCTTAACGTGCGGAGGTCCAGGGTTCGATCCCCACCAGGGTCAATTTGGGAATTTATAATTTCTGAATTTTCCCTGGTCTGGCCTGGTGGGAGGCTTCAGCCGTGGCTAGTTACCACCCTACCAGTAAAGACGTGCCGCCAAGCGATTTAGCATTCCGGCCGTGTAGAAACCGAATAGGGGTTTAATATGACTGCCATGCCCATAACAGGTTAGCCCGCTACCACCTTAGATTGCATCATCACTTACCATCATGTGAGATCGCAGTCAAGGGCTAACTTGTAGTGGATAAACAACACGTGTTTTCAGTAGGTAGTGAAAAAAGCGTTCCGTGCATCTCTTTAAAGCGCCTTGAGCCTCAATCATCTGTTGGTATGTGATGACCTCGAGTCTTATTTTGATTGCAATTGGGGTTAAAGCCCTCGTAGCACCTGTATCAGAGATGTACCTAACTATACTTACCTTACATATTCATTCATAGTTCATAGCCATTTACCGTTTACGTCAATACACAATGTACACACAGGTGTTCCTCGCAGGACAAACTTGTAAACTGCACTTTACATACTATTGTCTTCTATCGAACAATGGCTTGTAATTAAATTAAGTTTGAATCCTATGGGTTCATGGACTTTCTTACATATACACACCACTCATATATTCTAGGACTACCTTATTACTTGAGATAGGTAATCACTAGGTACATCTTGGGAACAAATCGGGGGAACCCCCAGTCATAACTTGGTTCTTCGAATAGTTTAACATTTTAATTAGGTGACTTCTGTCCTGGCAAAGTGTAAAAAGGTGGCAAATCAGCCTCTTATAATTTTAATTTTGACTATTCCATGATTTCGTGTTTTATTTTAATAGCCACACACATTAGGTACCTACATAGGAAACTAGGTCATAGTTATTTGCACTGCTTAGCTATGAATAATTTATTGATTAGACATAATCAATAAGCATTAAGAAATAGAAATAGTTTATTTGAATTCTAATTTACATAGCGGTTATACTTTTAACAGTGGCCAAATAAATAGGTAGTCTTCCGATTGGGTAGCTTTAAATTATCGAGCATTTCACAAATCGATTTGGTTCGATACAATGGCGAATTGGTGTATGGCTACGTCAACAGGTTATCGAATATAAGGTTCATTGCGTATGAAATGGATCCATAAACATGTAATTACAGAGTGCAGTGGTCCGTGAAATGGTTTGAACTGGAGCGCTGCGCAGGCGCTGCCACGTCGTCACGAATTAAAGGCTTGGACCCATAGCCCATGACAGCGACGCGACATCGCGGTACCGCAACGTTTTCAAAGGGACTCTTCTAATGTGAAATATTCACGCTCCTTAGCCATAATTTAAATGAAATTAAACTAATTTACTACGTCAAAAATGGCACCCGTTTGTAATCCGCTGTGGCGCTGTCACAACGTAGGAGTACGTCTAGGGGTTTGTGTTTATCTATCTTATATATATATAAGTTATCCTTTGTCAGTAGTAGTAAGTTAAAAGCAAACGCGTTTCTGCGGTCACGCATCTCGTCTGATCAAGCTTTATGAGTAGGTACAATAATGATACGCACGGCTGGAGAGTATTGTTCGAAGCGCAAAAAAGTAAATAGAATAGGTACTATTAGGGATTTTTCAATTAAAATTTCTCAATAGGCACTATAATCTATACCAACTAGGGTTATGGGTTTACTATAACTGTCATTCCCCTAACAGGTTAGCCTGCTACCTTCATAGACTGCATCGTCACTTACAATGCAAGCCGAGGAATTTGAAGTCATATAATATATTATGAATATTCTATACGAAATAAACCAGAGCCAAAAACGTTATACCTATGTATTGTTAAAACTATATAGGGACCTATTTAAAGGAGTATCTACTTACGCTTGAATATCTTCTACTAAATATACCAAAGGAAAAGGTGACTGACTGAATGATCTATTAGCGCACAGCTTAAATCACTGGATCGGGCTGAAATTTGGCATAGCGAAAATTAGCTTTTATGACCATGGCATCCTCTAAGAAAGGGTTAGAAATTGGTATGAAAATCGAACGTGAGCGAAGCTGCGGAAAAAATGTAGTTTTTGTATGCTTCTATTTCAACTCTTTAACTTAACTGAGAACAATAATTTTATCGGCAATATTAGTAATTACATCAATTAAATTAAAATACTATCGGCTATATTTTAATAAAATGGACATGTTCTTTAATTATGTTTTATATTAACATAAATGGCTGTTTGTTTCTCGGTGGGCGTACCTTTAAAAGCAAAAGTCCCGAGGCATGCCGTGTTAGACATGCCCAAAGAAAATTATGTCTACATGTTGTGTGGGCTAAGCTTGCGCGTTATACATCTAAAGACCTACGGGCTACGGGTCGACTTTGTTAAGTATTGTAATGAACTGTCATTTCTGTGATCAGTTATATATCATCATACTAATATCATAAATGCGAAAGTGTGTTGGTTTGTCCTTCAATCACGCCGCAGGGGAGCAACGATACAACGTTATTTTTGGCATGGGCATAGTTGAGGATCTGGAGAGTGTCATAGGCAACTTTTTATACCGGAAAATTGAGGAGTTCACGCGGGAAAAATTTAAACCACGCGGATGAAGTCGCGGGAATCAGCTACTTATTGTAATGAATAGCCCAAAAATTAAAAATAGAAAGTATTTGCAACGAATTATCATAGATTATTTGCAGTTTTATAATTATTTAGATGAAGGAATTTAAAAGGCGCTAATCAAAACATTTTAATTTGTTAAGTACTTCTAAATATATTTTTTTATGCGATACCTACGTATTTTTAATGTTTAATACTTCCAAATACTTTTTAGGATTTAATTGGATTAGTGGCCGTCGACAGAACGTTCAATAATTTGTATAACAGCAAATTCAGATTTTTCCAATTCCAATCCATTCGTCGGAAGTTTTAGTTGAAAAAATTATTTCCAAAAAACCGACTTCTAAGTCGGGCGAGCCTGATGCGTCAACTTTGCTTATCCTTGTTATACCCGCTCGACTTCAACATAATGGGTAAAAATAAAAAATATTTTTTACTTTGTAGTGGCGTTGGAAGTCGGTTTTTTGGAAATAATTTTTATTTTTAACTTTTTAGTGTCAGGGTTGAGGATTTGAAGTCAGAATTTTTTATGGGACCATCTCGAGAGCTTCCTCTAACGACTGAAAAAAACATTTTTCAAATCGACTTAAAAACCTCGGAGATATGCGGTAACATACATTTAAAAAAAAACCCGCCGAATTGAGAACCAGAAAAGGATCTTGATTTGTCATCGATCTCACGGACGTAGGTAATTTAAGTATGTTGGCATATTTTGAATAACAATATGTCTGATGATCAAGATCTGTATGCGAATTGCGAGCAACGGTTATTTTATATTCATTTATTAGATGTGATTAGGTTCAACACAGACAGCCGACACGAATTTAAAAATAGATAGGGGTAGCTACACGTAAAGTGGGGATTTTTTTTCTTGTCTATCCCATGGTGTGAGCTGTTGTTGGATAGGTCGTGAAAAATATTTTGGGTGTGGGAAAACCATTATTCGATTCTCGGATCCGTTTTGCAAATTTTCGTTAGATTGTACCCTTCTGCCTGCTGAATGGTGGTTTATGGATGTATGTGAAAAAAATCATGAAAGTTATATATTATATATATAACGAAGTTAAAAGAAAAACTATCACAGCTAAGTAAACTTTACAAGTTTACGAGTAACAGTCGACCAACGTGTAAAATATCCGCATATTGTGACGGGCAAATACGGAACACAGTCTGCGCGTGGCCCGACACGCACTTGACAGGTTTTTATTAATACTTATCCGTATTCCGTATTAGAGTGAAATAAATATGATTTTTGGAACATTTATACAGTAACATGTGTTTCATTTCAAACGATGTGTCTACAACCTATGAAATGCTTTATTAATTCTATTTCCAACTCGAAGCAGAACTGAATAATTCGTAACAGATGCTTTATTGAATGATGTCATTGTACTAAATGATTATGTTATCCACATGTTTAGCACCTGTTTAGTATGTTTATTACTACTACTACTATTATTTATAGTTATTATTTGTTTACTGTATAGATTTCATACAAGTTTCTTATCAAACCTTGTATTATCAGAGGGATAATAGCGCCTTTTCAATCATTGCAGCAGTAAGCTATCAAAGCAAGCGTCTCAGATAAGGCTATAGAAACACATAGTAACTAAACGTACCAAGTATGGGCGATAGTACCTACTGCGAAGATGAATAGAATCATTATTGTATACAATCGCGGAATCATGACCAGTTGTTGCCTGATAAGTGTTAGCCAACCAAGCCAAGGCAGTTAGGAGGGTATTGAAACTGGAGGCTTTATATACTTCCTGTACTGCCTTCTTTAATGAACTAAATCCCCGGATTCGAGCATCATTACTCGAAACTTTGTCTGCGTAGATTTAGATTGACTTCCGGGATACCTACACATTGTTCTATGTCGTCCCCGGGATGCAATCTATCCCTGCAATAGATGACGTTTTACAACTGATAGACAAACTAGCTGACGGACACACCTTCGCCACTTATTCTTTACCGGTATAAATGTAATGGTATAAATAATAAGTTCACCGTCTCAGCGTCATCGCAGTCGTCACTACTGAGGGTCTTATCCTTTTCTATAAATCACATATTGGCGAAGGATTTTCTTGGTATAATAAAGTAGGTACCCGATAGTTATGGGGGGCTGCCAGATTTCTTTTTGATTACGAATGGTTAAATCGAGTTACAAGTTGTGTCAGAGTGGGAGCGATTGGTTAGCTATGTCATTCATTATTAATACTAATTAAATAATGAAAATTTATACCATTTTAGTAGCCCACGAGTGGATAAATATGGCTATGAATACAATATACCCATATTTACCCATTTAAGTAAATTATTTTTGGTCCTTGATCTAGGTACCATGCGAAAGGATTGAAAATACTTATCTAAATAATTTTCTCGATTTTTTTCAAAGACAGTTCAATCTTTAAGCGTATAGGTGATGGATGGATTGATAGATACCTAATGCTGACTTAATTACGCCAAGATGAAGTTCATAATAATTAAAATAGGTATAGTTCAGTATTTTTGGTAACTTACTTTTAAAGTGGTCCCTAAATGAAATAACAGGAAAAGGAGAGGTTTGGCAAAAGCCATGCCGTGCTTTATTTTCTTTTAAAAACAAACCTTGACTCATTGGATATTGGGTTTCCTTTCCGATGAACGTAGTTTATTTTGTAGCTTCTATTTATTTTGACTGCGAATCCGAGCGAAGATGGCTAGTTTTACGAGCTAAGGAAAGTTCGATGGCCTTATGACGTCATCTCAAAGCAACGAGTATCCTTTTATTACATTAATAATTATTAAAGTTATATTTAGTAAACTACTTAACCAGTAAGAAATAATAACAATATATAGAAGAAACAATCAACATCACAGCAACTTTAATTCCACTACCAGGTTTTCCGCACTGCATCCGATCCGAACCAGAGAATTCTCAGTCCGAAGTAGCCTTAGTAGTTAGTACTATGTATGAGAGGTTTCACACTAGATCTGAATTTGGTTTTCCGAAGCCGAGAATAGGTATCTCCTGATTGGATCACTGTTCATGGACCGAATATGGAATTACCCACAATATTAAGTACTTAAGGCGAGTCACCTCAGCTCAGCGGTGAAAACTGGTTTGCTAGATCAAATTTTTTCGGTATTTACTATTAAATAACGGTCTTACAAAAAATATCCGATACACTTAAAGATATTGTCTAAAGAATGTGCTAATTTGTTACACGATAGGATGTAGGTACTTTACTCGATCAAAGAAAATCTTGAAACAGGCTAAATTAAAAGTTTAAAACGAATTTTTTATTAATAAAACTTTTGACTTTGCTCATCATTTTTATATGGATAAATTCCTCTTGAAGTATTAATGAGAACCTGCTAAAATTTATTTCAAACTGAAGTCCTATATCTATTTAATTCAAATTAATCCCAGAACTTGAACGTTGCCAAGCGGTTTCAGAATATACCGCGCTGCCCGCTTCCCCGCCAGTCTCTACGAGAAATGTACCGCGAGACGCGCGGGCGGCACCCCACACCTCACCTCTTGGAGGTGACTCGCCTTAACGCTTGCGTTCTGCGTCCGATCCGAATGCGATTAAGAATACGCCAATAACTTCCGTCGAATTGATCGAAACACATCGAGTCCGTCGAGAAATCCGGATTCGATCCAAGTTTTCTAGATTTAAAATGTTGTCTCGGATACGGATCGGATTGGATGCAGTGCGATAGTAAAACTTTAGATAGTATACTTATATTTAGAATTGGTCTCCGCTGCGAGCTGCATCTACGATGATATGCATTTTAGAAATCTACTTGGATTGACGTGGGAAAAGACTGGGACAGTAGGCGTAAAAAGCCTATCACAGACATCAAATCGGGTCGATATGCGCTGGTTGCCTGTTTCACTTGACACCCATGCCTTAAATATTTGGGGCCAATATTTATAATAGCGTTAATACAAACAAATAGATGTTTCCCCTAATACGTTAGCTGATGCTTGAAACTCTACACCGGGTGCCGTATAAACGACGTCTTTCATCCCGGCAGGCTTATTACGTTATTATAGTAAGAAAAAAATTAAATGTGTATCCAAAAGCGGATGTGTGGCGATTCCGGGACATTAATAAGCTACCGTAATTTGATCCTGTACGTTTATGTTCAGTGGGATTCCTGATCGGACCTCCTTCATCCTTGTGTTATGCGTGTGTGGACCTTTGTTGTCTGTCTGTGCTATATGTATAGTTTATTTGTATATGCGTGGTTTTGTGAGAGCACCGTAACGAGATATTTTCGGTTTAAAAGGTGTCGGGTTATTTTTCTATGAATATACCTGCACAAGCTGTGGTCTGGGTATTGTATTTTTCGCATAATAAGAGCATCTGAGTCATAAGCATATTAATTACTAGCGCCTTCGTCCGCGTGGATTTTTGGTTCCCGCGGTAGCTCTTTAATTTTCTGCGATAAAAAGTAGACTATGATATTATTCCAGATTATAATCTATCTCTGTGCCAAACTTCATCCAGATCCAGCCGTTCTCGCGTGATTGAGTAAATATAACGTTAAAATTTCTTGTAACGCCTTTGGTAGTCAGAGAAGTAAACAATATGATGTCAATAGTTATTCTATTTGGATAAATAGAGTATTGACGGCGACATAAAAGCCTAAGACATCAAGATTCCAACAACAAAAGCACCCAAGATGTATATCAATGTAAACCAATGCGTATCAGATCTACGGTCACGACAACAACACAAAGAACCGAAAAAAAACCAATTTATATATTCTAAGCACGTAGCAATTACACTGTTTACACACTATTGGTATTTGGTACCACTAACCCTATCATTATCATTTAAATCAATTACTGTACATTATATTTTCAGAACACGCCTATAGGTGTATGCGTCTATAAATATAATTAATGGCTTGATAAGTAAAACACTTTAGATTAAAGTAAAAGCCGCGTACCAACAGACGTTATTCTTTTTATGAAAGCGTTCGTCGATCAAAGTCTGTTAGGAAGCTTTTTATAAATTCACCCACGTAATTTCATTTTGGAAAGGGCTTTTTGGATTGCTTCGTTACTGTTTGAGCTGTCTCGTTGCTTGTCTGTATTAACAGTTCATTTATTAGCGGGATACGTTTATTTGATGTAGGTAATGACTAATGATGAACAGCTTTCACACATTTTAAGATTTGACTAACAATTTTAATAGATACCTAATAGTTTTAATTGCAAATTGTGTAGTGTTATGCATATTGCATAGTGTTGGCGTGGAGCCGATGAAAACTCGAAAGAGTTCCCGTGGGAACCAAAAAAACCTGAATAATTTCATTTTGATAAATTTCATTTTCCCGTATAACAAGAAGCCTATGTGTTATTCCAGACTATAATCTAGATCTGTGCCAAATTTCATCCAGATCCGTTCAGCCCTTCTCGCGTGATTAAGTAACAATTAACAAACGCCCATCCATCCAAACTTACGCATTTATAATATTAGTAGGTATAGGTAGTTTTTCTTTACAAGTATTTATGCAATTTAGGTAACAAGAAGATATGCGAACAGTCTCACAGCCCATACTAAATGTAGGTACAGGCGTTAATAACCCGGTAACACATTTCGCCAATAAAAGGTCGAACTGTTTAGTCGGTGCTAAACAAGTGTACCGATTAGTTAGCTATCGTGAGTAAGAATCGCATTAATTAGGACTATTATTCGGAAAGCAGTTTTCACTAACCGGAACAAGGAGTATACCATAATTACGTTTGACGACCTCCGTGGCGCAGTGTGTAGCGCTGTTGCCTTAACGTGCGGAGGTCCTGGGTTCGAACTTCGATCCCCGGTAGGGTCAATTTGGGAATTTATAATTTCTGAATTTTCCCTGGTCTGGCCTGGTGGGAGGCTTCCACCGTGACTAGTTACCACCCTACTGGCAAAGACGCGCCGCTAAGCGAATTAGCGTTCCTGTACGATACCTGTAGAAACCGAAGGGTTTAATATAACTGCCATGCCCAGGCAGGTTAGCCCGCTACCATCTTAGACTGCATCATCACTTACCATCAGGTGAGATCGCAGTCAAGGGCTAGCTTGTAGTGGGTAAAAAAACAAATTACGTAAGAAGTAGAAAAATCGACGTTGTTTTTTCCTTTCAGTGAAAATTTCCAATTTTTTGTGAAAGTTTCTATTAATAGTTTTGTGTGAGCATTATTTGTTTTTTTACTTCTAGTTAGTTAGTTAGTTCTTAGTTTCTTGGTGTTAGGTAAGTAGATTCAGCAAAAAAAAATAAGATACGCACCGAATTGAGAACCTCCTCCTTTTGTGGAAGTGGGTTAAAAAGCACTTTATTTACAGTGTATTTGAATAAGAAAACCATTCTGTTCTATCATTCTTGCTGTCTTGGTCTGCGTTGATTTTTTTATTTAAACTCTCTTATTTCGTAAGTAGAGTAAGTGGTTCAGGTGAAAAAACGTACGTAATAAGAAAAAGAAAAACAAAAAACACATAGACATACTTTTCAAATCGCAGGTAATTTATAATGTTAATTTCGGAATACGGAAATGATACTATATTTTTAACCGACTTCCAAAACAGGGGGAGGTTCTAAATTTGGCGCGTATCTTTTTCTATGTTCATACCCTTGAAGTTGAACCACAGAGGTACAATTAGGTACAATCGTACGGATGCAATAAAGCTTTAAATTATTATCATCGGCAAATGGGAGCTTATTATTTGTATTTTGTAACAAGAAGCACACCATGATACAGTCTAGTTAGAAACCCTTTATTTCTACAGGACATGCGTAGGAGCCACCACATGCTGTGGTACATTGTTCGGATCCATTAAAGCATAATTTAAAATTAACTCCATCATAATTTTGAATTATTCTTAGTAATTAATATCTAAATATTTAAAACGTAAACTAAGAACGTTTAAGATTTTAGATTAGGTACGTGCGGGCTGGCTCACACGTCAAAGATACTGGGGCCAAATCAGCGTCCAATATGTTGACCGAACCAGCGTCCATAGAACACAAATTCGTAATAAAATTCGTACGAAGTTTGGTAATAGAAATAAATTATTGTGTGTCATAATTTTATCCCGAAAAAACGAAGGGTTCCCACATGATGAAAAAAAGTTAAATGCACGTGGACGAAGTCGTGGGCATCGTCTAGTTTGAATTAAGTATAAATATAAACTCAGTGTCCATAAAGCTCGTTTTGCAAACTTGGGTGTATGTTATTACAATTTAGCGGGAGCCGACTCTCGCGTGAGAAAGGCTCCGTTTACGTCCTGTTACCTTCTTTACTACTTCTTGTTATTCCATGTACCAATGAGATATTCACTGGATTTTATTTAGCTCGTGTGGTTTATTTGATTCAGCTTATATGTATTATCTGAATGTTTTATCTGAGCCTAGCGGAAATAGTCTTGAGCTTTACAATTTATGTTGTTTCGATTGTTGTGGTTGGTGGGTACGTACAGGGTGCTTCAATCAGGGGGTTTTATAGTACCTTGTGTTGTTTTATTATTAATGGTAGGTATTTGGAATATATATTAATTGAACAACCGACAAGACCATAGGACCATAGACCATACGCCATAGACCATAGACTGTAGACCTCTATCTAAAAGTTTTGACTGCCATTGAGAAAGTATTTCTTAGGGAGACTAAAATCACACTTACATAATATAGACACATCCATTTATTTTTCGACGCAAGTTCTTCAATAAATCTTCTTAAAGTTTATTTCAGCCGCAAGGAACAATTAAGTGGGAAGTTAAGTGGTGAGATCAAATATTTCAAATGAAATAGATAAATCTATTTAAGGTGTTGTAGTAATCTCAAGTGGTTACTTTGGAGTGCGCCTGCGCAGTGCGCTACCAACCCACGAATTACTCGTAACACTCGAACGCTTCCGTTCCAGATGAAAAACGAGTCAAGTTTTTAGATAATGTACTTTATTTAGACAAATTACTTTCTAAATTATCGTGTTTCAAGCTGTCGGGTGCGGTACTTTTGTTGAATGGGTGTGATGTTTTGTTTGACTCTCTTTAGAAGCCCACAGAAATCTCAGTTATTTATATATCACAAAATATTTACGGCGAATTATTTCTTGTTTTGGAGTGGGTACCATAATATAAAATTTTTCGATATAAAATTCTAAGGGCCGCACTAGGACATTTAAACTGCCCCCCGATTGTTTGAGAAAATCTTAATCGTAAACTTTCTCGAACGCATCAAACTGTAATAGATGGCTGCAAGTTAAATTTTGTAATGCTGGTATAATTGTATGCTGGTAAGGGCATACCTATTGCAGATTCCAAAAAGTTACAGCATTAAAAAATTAACTAAATTTATTTAAGAGTCCTTGTGCAAGTGGGCCTGAGGGCTGAGGCGTCAAACACGAAACTAGCGACGACCGAGCGACGGCGCCAGCGGGGCGATGTGGTACGAGAGCTAGCGACGAATTTCGGGAAGACCCTTTAGGGAAACTGAAATTGTGAAAAAATATAATTTCGTCAACTGGCGAATCCAGTCCTGCCAATCTGGTAGAGCGTTTGCGGTTATTTTTCTTCAAAAATATTTTTTTTAAATTCCCAAAAAATATACTTTTGGCAACCTGAAATTTTAATCACGTATTATTGAGAAATTTCAATAATACCTGCAAATCACCAGACAAATTTTGTGGTTTAAAACGTGAATAAAGTTTTCAAATGAGTACTACAAAATTGCGGGGAAATTCGTCACCAGCTCTCCGACTAATCGCATCGCTGCCGCTCATTTCGTGCCCGTACACTAAATATGGAATATGCATTTACAGATAATCTCGACCTTGATCTGAGATTAGAAGACTCCATAGCCATTAAAAAAATCATAATTAAAAAAAAACATTTATTTCAAAATACGATATAACAGAATAAGCACAATCAGTGCGACAAATTTCTTTCGGCGCTTTGGCATCGACATAATAATTTAAAGTTCCTAAGCTTCTTTATGTTGAAGAAGTCACGGCTCATGCATTTCATTATCGATTATAATACCACAAGCAGCTGATTAAATTAGGTATTACTCAGAGTGTAAGGAATTTCTAAACACGGCTGAGGATGATCCTTATGCTAAGTACGACCACCCACTTCGGCAGGAGGATACAATTTCCACGTACAATTGGTGAAATAAACAAATCCACTGTGTACTGTTGTGATTAGTCCCGTATGTCTGTCGGCTGGTCATATCCGTTACTCCATCCATTCGAGTTTATGCTAAGAAATTGGAAAGGAATTGTAGTGAAGGCATAATAATATTATGTAAACTCGACTTTACTCTAAAGTCTATGGAAGTCACAAGTACATCCATAATCCAACGCGAAATGTGAATTATTAATCGATGTATGTTATAAAAAACTTTTTTTTCTAGGGGGAAATCTTCCTAAGATACCCAACTTCTGGGGGGAGAAGTCTAAAATTTTTATCCTTACTAAAATAATTATAGTTGTGAGCTTGGAATTTTTTTTATGCACCCATTTTCGTGTCGCCTAATTTACAGGCCTCAATATTAAAGGTTTTCGAAAAAAACTTATTCTACTGAAAAAAGGAAGCAAGAAATATATGAGAAATATAGCTATTGTAGAAATATTATGTCTTAAAGAACCATAGTAGTATTATATTTTATCAATGTCACTCAAAGTAAATAGTAATCTCACGATTTGTCATTGACTGGAAATCAATATTCGATAGGATACTGATACGTGTCTTGTGACTTGTGAGTGAGTGTTAGCGAGATGTAAGTGTGACTTGATGAAAAACCTGCCAGTCAATAAAACATATAATTGAGATGTCAGCATAGGTTCTCTGTGTCACAGTACCCAGTCAACCTCTGACCTTTACACGGGTATCATTGCATCTTCAAAGCTGCCGAACGTATAACGACGTATGCATCTGCCTTACAGATGTAAATCACGGCCCTTCTCTTTTATGGGCACATCAAGCCAACCGACTTCAGCTTTGTTTTGATATCACATAAATAGCTCATATTAACTGGCCGTTAGCCCAATTTTTACGAATAGTAAGACGTGCCAGTTCCGCATAAACAAAATGGATATCTACGATTCTGTTTCAAGACGTTCCCATTTCCTGTGTTGTAACTTGTAAGCCGAAAAACTGTTTAATTCGGGCATAATTTGACATTTAGCTCCATACTGAAGCCTTGAACGGAGCACGTAATTGGTTCCATTACAGCGTGAAATCATTTCGATTCACACATGAATTAAAGAGAGCACCACAAATAAACTTAAGTGCCGCTCGTTTCGTTAATAATGAATCACTATGTGAGAAAAGGGGCAATTACTCTCATTATTACCCCGATCATGAGTCACAGGAGGAAGCGGTATGTCGTGCAGGGTAGCACATGCGTGATACATTCTTGTTTGGTATTCTCAAGAAGTTTCGTGACGTAAGCGCCAGTGATAGAATAAATAGGGAGCGATCGCCTTACTCAGCCAGTTACAATAATGTAGCGCGGTTATTTTGGAGAGCGGATGTTATTGGATTAGTTTGACGAGGCTTATCTGATAAATTCCTGATCAATCCTTTTACCTCCTTCAGGCCCCAATTATTATTATCTATAAGGTATAAGGGAAACCTACGACTGAAAGAAGCTCTAGGTACTTTCAATATAATATTATGTTCTTCATCTACTATCTCTTTAAGTGCCATCTCAATAGCATGCGAAATTCTAAAGGGGGTATTTAGTTTTTTTTTCAGTAAACAAACATTTTATACGTTCAATAAATTAAAATAACAGTAGTTACCTTTTCGTTACTGGCGCCAGGTCCAAGAGATTTAATAGCTCGTAAAGGTTACCGTGCACTTTGTAAGGGAACGAGTGGCGTCAGCGTGATTGATGTTCTCCACAAACCCTACGGGCCACATCAAATTTCGTACATATATAGCATTGTGATTGTATGCAAATTCGTGATGTGCTTGTGATAATTCTTTAACGCTATTAAAAAAGCGTATTTAAATTATCGTATGGTGCGGATTGTCTTTTAATGGTAGTCATTTTTAAATGAGTCTCCGTGTCTTGAATTTTTAATCGCTAAGTTAAGCTGATCGTACATAGCGAGACGATTGGTCGCAAGATCCACACGCATGACATAACTAACGCAATTTTTCAGCACCTGGTAAGAAGTGAGCAGCCAGGCCGCATTTGTCGTTCGACCAGAGGTGCAAGGATTGCCGATCTAATAGTTAAAGCTCGGCTTCAAAGTAAAATAAACCATAACTGCATTGAATTAGAGCTCAATTGCGTGTATCCATTCTTATACGTTTAGGGTATCGTACATACTAAACGTATAAGAATGGATACGCGAAATTGAACTCTAATTCAATGCAGTTATGGTTTTACTTTGAAGCCGAGCTTTAACGATTTGATTGGCGATCCTTACATAATTGCACCTCAGGGACTGAAAAACAGATTCATAAAGGTTACAGAAATATAAGTGTTACAGAATGAAAGTGAACAGAATCAAAACTGTAACCCTTTTGAATGTGTTCTTAATTCTGTTAACCCGAAACACTTATATTTCTGTAACAGAAACGAATCTGTACCATAAATGAAAGTGTTTTAAAATGTAACCGAAATAGCGACGTTGCCAAATTTACTGTTAACGCGTATTCAAATTTGAACCTAAGGTTAATATGGCTGCAATTGTTTTAAGAAAAACATGGCCATGTTGTGTCAGTGTGTGTAAAGTCCAATGAAGTGAGAAGAACGCGTTGTCGCACCGTGCAAGTTGTTAGAGCATACTACCTATTAGAGTTACAGATAAAAACACTTATTAACAGAAATAAACGGTTACAGATTGATTGGGTTACAGTCTCGTTTCTGTTTCCGTTATGAGTGTTTAAACCCCCTATTTCGGTTACTGATTTAGTCCTTACGTTCGACTTCGTCGGAATTGCATCGGGCGGCGCATTAAAAGCGCCGCCGCGCCCGTTACGCTTTTTGCTACTCTTGGGGCTTTTGCTATTCTGTGGTTGACTATTATAGACCACTAGATGATGCCTGCGAATTCGTCTGCGTGGATTAGGGTTTTACGATTTAATTGGTAACTCTTTAATTTACCGGGATAAAATGTGTTTATTCAGGTAGACTGTGTTGTGACTTGTGAATGATTAAAAAATCAACACACACAAACTTGATACAAACATCCGAATTTTCACATTTATAATATTAGTGGAATTACAGTTAACTTAGTATGAAACTTAAAGGCACAAAGAAGAAATCATTCAAATGAATAAATTATTCAAATGATAGAAGAGGTGACGACCTACGACATACCTAACAGATAACCAGTCGCAAGTCGCAACCTACCAAACAATTGAAACAGCCGAAATTGTGTCAGAAGTCAGAACCCTTCCCGTGTTGCTTATTTAATTTCGAAACATGTTCGCCCACGGCCAAACTTCAAATCGACTTTGCTATCGAAAAATAGAAAGTATCGTGTCGAAGGGCCCGCTTTCCTGCTATATATCTAGGTTAACGTAATCCACTGATTACACTTTCCTACTTGTTTATGAGGTTAGAGGGATCATCACTCCCTGTTACTGTTCCAATTTAAATAGGTATTATTCGTTGTAAGTTATTTACGTATTGGATCCATTGCTTGCGAAGTTGCGACTGCGAGTGAATTTTACGATTAATACATCTCTTTTTAACATAAGTAATTTAGTTTTGCCTTATAGTTTCTTATTTCATACTGGTGAGATTACTGTCAAGCGCAAACTTACGTACTTAGTAAAAAACAAAAAAGACCTTTCAAAATGTTTAGGTAAATAAAACTTTTCAGTCTTTATTTAAGAGCCCGTATCCCCGCAAACCGACATTTTAAGAACTTTTGATGAGCTTTATGCATGAGATATTAGAATTATAAAAAAAAGAAAATTAAAACATTAAAGATTAATCCCTCCTTAGTAGAGTGTTGCAAAAAAAATATTAATTTTATTCAAATATAATAGTGAAATTCTCATTCTTGCAGAATACGTTTACGATTTTTACACTTTTGGGTGACACTTTTGACCCATATAAATCCACGAAAAATTAAAATAAATTGCTTATAAAAAATACTAATATGATAAACACACTCTTAGAATTAGAGTGTTGCGATTCGTTTTTATACGTTCTATAGAAAATTAGTTAGTAAATAAATCAAATCAATGTGCACGATTTATCCAAATTTACGCGTCACAATAACCTGTTTTTCTTAAAAGTTCGGCGGGTTTACTGATTAAATAAAAATTTGACATGAATGTTTAGTATTTATATAATAAAAATTGTAAAAAAAAAAGTTCTATAAAATACCTATATGACCAAAAAAAATTATCAAAGTCGGATAAAGTTCACGTGTAAAATGGTACTGCGGACCGTATGACCGGCATACCGAGCCTAGCGCTCTTCGAGGGAGGACGTGTTGCTGAACGGACCTCTTTGTATGTGTGCGTGAGCTCTCTCATAAGCCTTTGTAAAAACGTGTTGCTAACAATACATAGCGCGACTGCTTTAGTTTGATGACTTTGAGTTTGAGCAGAGAATGATGATTATTGATCCGATTTAATCGATATTGAACGAATGCGTGATACGACTTTAATTATTAATTAATAAGGGTATTTTATTCAAAATAAATTATTAAATAATTTTGTACGATACATTATTATAATCTCATACTGATTTTCTCGTAAATCGGGATTTTAGTTTAGGTTATATTTTTATGGGTTTTGAACTTACTTTCCTGAAATATTTTATTTTCTTTGAAATAATAATTGTCAAACTCATCGTGGCATATATTGTTGCTCAGAGATTTTGGCAGATAAAGTATTCATCGCATTATGTACTTATATTGACATATTTTTTTGTCCACTGTGAGTTAGCCCTTGACTGCGATCTCACCTGATTCGGGTATGGCAGTTAAATCCATCCATCAGTTCCATCCATCCAAACAGTTTCTACACGGCATCGCACCAGAGCGCTCATCGCTTGGCGACACGTCTTTGCTGGTAGGGTGGTAATCAACCACGGCCGAAGCTTACGGGATTCCCAGACCGGAGAAAATTCAGAAATTAAAAACTCCCAAATTGATTGGAAACAATAGTACTTATCACGGATCAATAAAAGTTACCTACTATAAAATGGCTTAGAGTTAGCATAGCTTTTATTTATTATTTTACCTTTCGACAATAGTAACGTGTAAATAGCACTGCCTTTCGATCAAAATACTACAAACAATATTATAAGTCATAAAATATTACCGCAACCATTTGAAATTTTAAAACGCAGAAGCTTATCATGATTCATGAATACAATTTAATTTGTACTTTATTGTAAGCTGCTTATGGTATATATTGCAATACATTTAAACAAAATATTATTTCTTTTCAAATTTACTTTGAGTAAGCTCAATGGCCATAAACTTTTTATTTGTGTATTAGTGTATTGTTTCGTTTCTGGTAAACAAGACGAGTTTGTTTGTACATTGTGTTACTAAATTCGACAGGAAGTTTTTTTGACTTTTATTTATCTTTGATCTCTTATAATCTCTCTTATTACGTGGTCCGCGTAAAGTATGGTATTGTATTACCGTATTAGTAAAAGCGCTTTTAATATTATTTATTACCGAATTATTCGTAAGTGCGTAATAAACAAGTAAACCTATCGATTATTTGAAAGTTGTTTATCAAAATTACAATTGTATTATCAAACCAACTAAATTGCAAATGGTAGAGATACAGACCAGTTTATATATAATAGATCACACGGTAGAGATGTCTAGATTTTTAAAATTCTATAAAACCTACTAAGCTTTGACTGTAACGTACTTTCTTGTGACTCAATCATTACTAACTGCTTCCAACAAAACAGTTTGCTGGTTTTCTGACCTTGGCATCTCTGTATGGATCATATAATATGATCAGTAAAAATAATATTTAGACCCTTATTTTGAAATTGGAATTGTTCGCTTGTCATACATTCTTCACTCTTCACTCTTTTATTATACATATTATAAAATGCCATTATTTTACTATAATCGTACTAAAATAGCACTTGCTTTTAGCTTTTAACCGCCAAGTGATTACAATGTCTAAAGTTATGAAATATAAAATCTACGGTCGACTCAAAAGGAGAAAAAACTGATAAACAATGTAAAACAAAAGGAAATTCTAGGTACGTGCAGGTATACCACTTTTATAAGCCCTATCGGCAAAATTCTTTTGAGCAGAAAAGCAGCCGATCTAATATAAAATGGATTAGTGTTAGCATAGACTTTATTTATTATTTTACCTTTCGACAATAGTTACGTATTACGTACGTATTACGTTACGTAGTTACGTAAATAGCACTGCCTTTCGATCAAAATACTACAAACACTATTATAAGTCATAAAATATTACCCCAAACATTTGAAATTTGAAAACGCAGAAGCTCATCATGATTCATGAATACAATTTAATTTGTGCTTTATTGTAAGCTGCTTATGGTTTATATTGCAATACATTTAAACACAATATTATTTCTTTTTCAAATTTACTTTGAGTAAGAAGCTCAATGGTCATAAAGTTTTTATTTATACCAGAAACAAAACAATACACTAATAAGTGTATTGTTTCGTTTCTGGTAAACAAGACGAGTTTGTTTGTACATTTTATTACTGAAATCGACAGGAAGTTTTTTTGGCTTTTAGTTATCTTTGATTTCTTATCTAAATTAACCCATTTGCATGGTCCGCGTAAAGTATGATATTGTATTACCTGATACCTGAAAGGGTCGCTTTTAATATTATTTATTACCGAATCATTTGCAAGTGCAAACTACACCTGCGTAATAAACAAGTAAACTTATACCTATCGATTATTTGAAAGTTGATTTTGTTGTTTATCAAAATTACAATTGTATTTTCAAACCAACTAAATTGCAAATGACATAGAAACCAGTTTATATATAAAATATCACTGGGTAGAGAAGTCTAGATTTTTAAAATTCTATAAAACCCACTAAACTTTGACTGTAACGTACTTTCTTGTCGCTCAATCATTGAGGAACAAAACAGTTTACTGGTTTTTTGACCTTGGCATATCTACAAGTCAATTATCAATTGACAATCAATCAGTCAATCGGGTCATATATGATCAGTAAAAATAATATTTAGACCTTTATTTTGAAATTGGAATTATTCGCTTGTCATACATTCTTCTCTCTTCACTCTTTTGTTATATAATAAAATGCTTTTCATTTTACTATAATCGTACTAATAGCGTACTTGCTTTTAGCTTTCACCTAACCACCAAGTGATTACAATGTCTAAAGTTGTGAAATGTAAAATCTACGATCGACTCAAAAGGAGAAAAAACTGGTAAACAATGTAAAACAAAAGGAGATTCTGGGTACTTATAGGTATACCACTTTCTTTTGAGCAGAAAAGCAACCTAACCTAATGTGAATACCAATGAAATACAAACCTTATTGCTTGACATTAAGCTTGACATTAGCACAAGAACAACAGATACTTGTAATATCTATCTATCGCGCTCGGACTCCAAACATGTCACGTAGGACACAACGGAATAGCGGACGGACACGCGCTATGACTACTGGCCATATTATCGTTCCATTCAAAAATAAGATTTCTGCGCAGGCATATCGGCGTAATTTATAAAAGTGGTATACCTGTAGTTATAAACAACAAATATTGACATATTCATTATAACTCAATTCAGTTGCCTGAATTAATCGTTGTTTAATTTAAAGATATTAGGAATTAATAATTTGTGAATCTGCTTAATATAATAGCTTTTGCCTTCAACTTTGCAAGCATGAAATTAGGATTAGGTTATATCTCTTATCTAATTTGGTCCAATAGAATGGAGAAGTAGGTACATTTACATGACCGAATACCTGAGAGGGGCGAGTGTCTTTAATACTAATTTATGACTTATCCTTTGCACGTGCACCTGCGTAATATACAATTGCACAATATATCAATCGGTCACCTGTGAGCTTTTTCTTGTTTATCTTTTGATAAAAACAAAAACAATACCAACAATGGTGTTATCGAGACGCCTAAATTGCTCTAATGACCCATGTACTTAGTAAAACTTGATCAATAATCGTGTCCCTTAATTTGCTGTAATAGTCAGATAACCATAAAATATTTTAAGGATTTAATTTTTTTTTAAATATTGAACTTAAAAACATATAGGTATATCTAGTTCTTAACTTACATAAACCCGTGTGTTATTATATAAAAGTATATGTATACTAAATAAACACTTATATAAGGAAAATAATATTTAAGAAGGTAATAACTAAGATTATAAAAAAATTATTAACATATGAAAATATTACGAACTTGACTACGCAAAGTATCAAAGTATATTTACCGGCCTATGCCGTCTATGTGTGAGTGCAGCTAACGGTCTTACTGTGCGGTATACCTACAGATTCCAAAATCGGCCGACCCTTAAGTTAAAATTATTATACATATAGGTAAGTAATTTTTTTTTTTACAAAACAGGTTATTTTATAGTTATCAACTCAGCATTTTCCACAGTGTAGAATTTCCTTTCATTTGTCTATGAATTGCGAAATAAGTTCACTAATTCTATGAATTCGGTAAAATTTTTCCACACTATCTGGCCGCGTAAGTTCCTGTGTTTGTACGTCGTTGTTTGCGTGTACAAACAAAACTAATGTGACGCGTGGGTTAGGTGAAAATGTGTTTGATGTATGATGTAATATCTATGGAAACCATTTTACACGGTTTACGAAATGTGACTACTCTGTGATTTTCGTAATGTGAAGGTACGTATTATTTTAGCAACCTTTCTGACATAAGAAATCAGCAGGGCGATTGTTTAAAACCTACATCAATACATTGTTACAGTCTCAATTGTTTTGATTGGCTGAATTAATGGTATTTTTGCTGCGTCAATGGATTTTGGTGAATAGTGGAAGAATGTTAACCAATCAGAGGTGATTACGATCATATCGTTACACTGTAGCTGTCATTTTTAGAGAATCGCTCTAAAGGTGCTATTAGAAGCAAGATCTCCTTAGTTCAATTTGTATCAGCCAAATTGGTTATGCACTTGTCAAAGCCAAACTAAAGCTGATAAATAAACCGTAATCTAAACAAAAAACTCATATTCTTATTCTTTATCTTAAAATAGGTCGATGTAATAATATTCATTTTACTGCATCTGGCGCCACCAAATTACTGAAAATCAATGGTAGTAGACAAAAACGTTATAATTATGCAATTAACGTCCCTGCAAAACGTTTCTGCAATGCAAATTGTTCAACTAGATTATTTATATTATAGATTTTATAGTAAGTGTCGCAACTTCCAGTAACACGATTCCGATTAAGAATTCTCGTGGTAAGCCTGCTTGTGATTCCACGATGATGGTAATGATTGAAGAGATCGTAAACAATGCATGCTGGGTGCAATAAATCCTACCCAATTAGCGAGTGACAGCGGTTACTGCGACAAAGGGAACGCAGCTCGAGCCCCCGTTAGCATAAATAACTTAGCTACCTTACTTACAAGCTCGTATGGAAGCACGGACGTGTATCATGAATAAAACACCGATAAAAATGACAACTTTATATGACAAATGGCTCTTCGGAGACGTTTTAAATGAGCTTTACTTTAATTAATACGACGCCTTGTCTAACATCACAGTGTTAATAGGTAGGTGTTTGTCTCACAAGCAAGTTCTGAGTTTGATTTCGATTAAGAAGTACAGTAGAATCTCACTAATCCAGCACCCTCCGTCCTCGCCTCCCTCGCCCCTCCCTACGCCACGTACAACGCGCTCTGTCGTAACTATGTAATTACATATTTAGTTGTTAGATATGTTACAGTTATAAAAAAGACGTTTAGAACATTAATACAAATACATATGTAAATCATATTCTCTTTATGAAGTTCTTTATTTTATTTATTATGATTTTTTCTATATAATCCAATAATCCGAACATTCCACTAATCCGGCACCCTCTGGTTTTTGATAGTGCCGGATTAGTGAGATTCTTCTGTAATAGATATGGCAACGTTAATAATAATATGTACTAGAATACCATTACCACCACCAATGAGACAAAACGTGAATTAGCCAAACCCTGAGTAAGGATCAAAGATCTTATTACAAGATACACTGTAACTGTAAGATATATTAAAACGGGAAGGGAAACATGTAGCTGTCGATGATTACTAGCTGACTTACCTCATACGATTGATGAAGAGTCGCTGAGCCATTGTGTCCACATTTAGATACTTGGTTAGAATTAGGAACCGCCGAAGAAGGGCATTGCATGCCACCTGTGCATGCCACGAAGTAGTTTTGTCTTTCAGAAGATGAAGACGTTTCACACTGCTGTATCAAAAACGCATCTAAAATAATACCAGAGCGCTAAAAGCAACAATAGAAACCTCAAGCACCTCTAATGGCGTGATAAATGTAATGTGACCAGAGTTAAATCCAGTTTTCCTTTGGCGTTGACTGTATTTGGTCGAAATTAAATTTTTACTGCCCAAACAACAATAGTAGAAGACCGAGGGCGGGCCTTTACGATTACTGACTCTACCTCGACAAAGGTTAAACAATGGGGAACACGATATTCGACCCATCTACTTAATTTCGAGTAGACACCTTTGTTATATGTTTTTGTACGCGGTCATTTCCATAAATTATAGAGGATGGCGCTGGTTGTCTGTCTGTCTTGTACAAATTGTACCTGCCATTGTTATGGAAAGCAGGGGACGTGACGAACGCGCCTCAAGGGGGATTCGGTGACTGAAAGTGCCTCTTTTGAAGCTACGAGGATTATTGAATACCTTCATAATGGCCGCAGGGGGACAAATCCACCTGTATTTAGGGTTCCTTGGCAGTGGGACATAATATTTTTTGCAGTCAGCAGCATTCGACGTACTCTTTTTTAAGGGTGCCTTTCCACCTGAGGTGTGCTAAGTTGCTAAGCTACGGATTGGTGTAATATTACAGGTTATATTATATATAAAATTGTTGATGTTATCTTTAATAACAATACAAGGAAATGATCAAAATATAATAAACTAGATGATGCCTGCGATTTGATCCGCGTGGATTGATGTTTTTTTGATTCCCTCGGGAACTCCTTAATTTTCCGGGATAAAAAGTATATAACCTACCTCTATACCAAATTTCAGCAAAATCGGTTGAAAAGATGGGCCGGTAAAGAGTAGCAGACAGTCAAACAGACAGACAGACCGACACACTTGTCGCATTTATAATGTAAATCGATGTAAATTATTGAGACTCGTTGTTCTGGTTACAGTGCTATGACTTCTTGAGCATTTTTTACGAGGCAGTTCACTGCTTTTATTGCGTCTTGGCAGAAAAAAAGGTTGTTTATGTAGTTTTAAGTTTCAGGATAGGAAAAGTTGACGAGGAAGAGTTTTTAGACACACTTTACTTTTTATCCTAGAAAATCTAAAAATTCCCCCGTTTAAAATTATCCATGCGAATCATTATGTCGCGGGCTTTATCTTTTTTTTAAAGTGCACCGCATAGGTACCTACGCTTTTATATTAAACTAGATGATTCCCGCGACTTTGTCCGCGTGGATTATATATGATTTTTTGATTCCCGCGGGAACTCTTTAATTTTCCGTGCTAAAAAAGCCTATGTCTTTCCCCGGGATACAACTTACCCCTGTACCGAAATTCATCAAAATCGGTTGAAAGGATGAGCCGTGAAAGCGTAGCAGACAGACAGACACACGTTCACATTTATAATATTAGTATGGATTGTCTTGTCACTTTTGTATTAAATTAAATTAAATTTATTTAGCTTAGCAGGCATTACAACAAGACCTAGATAAAGTCTTATGATAAGCTCTATTAAAGTTGTTAGTAGCCACTAGCCACGTATGGTCTATACCGAGATCGTATCGTTTTGTCGGCCAGACCCAAGTTAGGTCCCAATTAGCGGCAAACAACGCCTAAAGGCTAATTTCATCCCATTTCCTTATATCCCATTGTTCTTTGACGTCCAATAAGTTTAAATTTTCCCCTTAAAGAGATACTTTATATAAGGCTTTATAAAGCCTGAACGCTGCATTGTAAAGTCAGATTTCAGATCAATACAACTGCTAATTGACAGGCTGTCATGTTGCCCATGTCTATGTTAGACACATCGGTTAGACATCGTCTATCAGTTAAACCTCCAAAGTTGAAGTGCCAAATTACAAAGAAACATTACAAGGAGATTTTAATACAAGAGCCTGCAAAATCTCATTTTAATGAATCATGGCGATATGAGAGATATCTTCAATTTATCATATTATCATCCTTCCGAGGTTGTTGGCTTGGTCCAGTGACCCAATTCACATGATCTCTAGGGCAATGAACGGTCTACGATCGTACGCCGACTCATTCGCTCAATTGGCTCTTCCTGCGACAGTGTTGCTAGCTCAAGGTCAAAGGTTTTACATGTTTAGTAAATTCATAACTGTGAAATTAAAAATAAGCTGATTTATTGTCACACGTGGGACGTGTGCGGCGCGTTGTATTGTTTTTTTATGAGTAGGTAGAAATTGAAGACTATAATGATGCGAAGAGAGAAAACAGAAAGGGAAGAAAATAAAAACATTATTTGTGCCAACTGGAAGTATTGCAATGCAATTCCGTGCAAATCTAGCACGTCATGTGGAGGTTAATAATCCTTGTGAATAGGCTACGACTTTCGGCCTGTTTTTTCAATTCTAAATAAAAGTTCCACCAAAAAGATTTTTGAAATTCGGGCCAATAGTTAACATTGTATTATCTATTCTGTGCTAATAGGTCGAAATTTTGTGTGTATTATATTTGCCGTTGGCAGGTCATAAATTTTAATGACCTAGCATATTATGTCTTTCCCAGAGATGTAACCTACTCCGATACCAAACGTGTAAATCGGTTGAAAAGATGAGCTGTTAAAGCATTTATAATATAAGTATAGATTTATATAAAAATAAATACTCAGAGCGACTAAGTAATTAAACACAGATGGGAAATAAGACAGCCTAAGTCCTGAAGGTAATAGAAAGACACACAAAATCAAAACCAATTAAAACTTTCTTCTGTACGAATAAAACAACAAACATTATTAATACATCTTACACAATTACCATTTTCACAAAATACCTAGCGATATTCATTATCAATTTAATTTTTGCTATGAATGGTAGATAACCGTAGTATATAATATATTACCGTCATTCATAACTGATAAGTTAGTAAGCACCGCCCAGCAAGTTTAATTTGACCTGGATATTGCGTTCCCTCAAGACTGAATTTCTAAAATTAAACTTGACGCATTGGGATGACGTTGGGGAGTACCTAATCAGAACTATTTCAGTTACAGTCTCAGCGTTATAGTGATTATTTTCATTGAGGATTTTCAGGAAAGACGACGTAAGACGTGCGAGATCTTAGTTAAGTTTGTGATTTTAACTTACAATAGTAGGTATTATTAGAAATAGTCGATGCAATTAATTAATATGTGCTAATGTTACAATGCATAGGTATTAATAGGTACGCTAGAAACTGTGCAGACTTTTAGACACTTTATTATAAATAAAGTGTCTAAAAGTCTGCACAGTTTACCGCGATTGGACAAAACGTGTTTCCCCCACGAAGCGGGCGTTTCGCGTAGACGTTTCGTCCAGTCCTGTCCAGTTTTCCAGGGCGAAAACACACTAAGTGTTTTTGTCCTAACTCTCCTATATACGTAGCTTAAGGTAGAACTAGGGTAGAACAATGATATAGTATCTGTTGAACGCTCTAGTAGCGTTTAACACTTTACTCTTTGCAGCTTAATTTTATTATTCGTTATGTTTAAGTACCAATATAATCATCAGATATACCAAGAATCAGATTTCTAAATACAACTTCATACTAACATAGATTGGAGAATGGAGATATTTATGCTTATTCATTTTGAATAATGACTGTTATTATACCGAGAAATATATGAACAGGCAAACTAATGTAGGGACTAATAAGATTACGCTTATAGCAATAGTAATTTTGCATTAGGATATAATGAGAGAGGCAGTAAATCAAAGAACGCAGTTGCTATGCAGATAATCACCGACCGGTTCTGAGAGCGCGTAAACTAAGAGCTGGACAAACACAACGCATGACGGCAACGTGCCCAACGTGGCAACGTTGAAGTTCTGTTCATCCATCCATCCATCATCCTGTATGCATCCACTGCTGGACATAGACTTTTTCGAGAGCGCGCCACCAAACACGGTCCTTCGCCGTCCTCGTCCACCCGCTTCCCGCCACCTCTTTTAGGTCATCGGACCAGCGAAGTTGACGTTGAAGACGTACAGCCTCCCGATTGTGTAAGGAAATCGTAATCGTGATCGTTTGTCAAATGTATAATGATAATACGACCTGTTTATGGAGTTCATAGATGCCTGCACGTCAAAAAGTATGTATGAACTCCTTCAACATTTCGAGTAATACGTTTTATGCTGTCAAATGATTACGATTTGCTTACACAATTGGGCCTCTAGAACTATGTATAATTTTCTATTTTTAACAGACTTCCAAAAAAGGAGGCGGTTCTCAATTCGGCGCGTTTTTTTTTTACGTTTTCAATACACTGTGGAACGCACGTAGGTGCTACGCTGCCACTGTCGCAAACGTGAGTTCAGTGCTGTATTCGTCTTGCTGGCGTAGCGAATCGCTGCCGCCGCGCTTCCTTTTCGACCATGGCTTAGTGGCATATACTTCAGGCAGATATCAAGCCTGTGTAGGCAGGCGGGTTTGAAGAGCTAGTCGAAGGTCTGGTGGGGTAGACGACAGGATTAAGGATTTATATTCTATTTTCTTACTGCGCAGGGTTGGCGAATTTGCAGCTTTTATTGTGCAACAAAACAACCTCACATATCTCTTTATCAAAACATAAAATTATTATTCTTCGTCTTGGGTCTTGAAACTTCACCCAATGCATCCAAAGCCTACGAGTATAAATACTGTTTATATATTTTATCGATTAAACATTAATATAATATGGATAGTCTTTCATCCAATACAGCTAAAAAAGTGTACGGCCTGGTGGGAGACTTCGGCCGTGGCTAGTTACCATCCTACCGGCAAAGACGTGCCGCCAAGCGATTTAGCGTTCCGGTACGATGCCGTGTAGAAACCGATTAGGGGTATGGGTTAATTATAACTGCCGTGCCCCAAACAGGTTAGCCCGCTACCATCTTAGACTGTATCATCACTTACCATCAGGTGAGATTGCAGTCAAGGGCCAACTTGTAGTGGATAAAAAAAACTTATTGTTCAGAGTTCGCCAACTTCTTACGTTCCTACTAAAATTCTACATCAATGGTTCTTGCAATTGCATTGACTCACAAGAGAGACTGTATATCAAGGAATGGTTGCTACGCAGCATGCAGATTATCGCAGACCGGTTGCGAGAGTCCGGTAAATAATAACAGCACCTACACTTCAGACTGATACTGAGCTTGAGTGGGCAGTGGGGTTTGAGGAGCTCCTCGACTTGAGGACAGCATTTGTATTGGTAGATGCATAGATTTAGCATTGGTCTTGTCGTAAAGACCAATGCTAAATATCTGAACGTGCCTCAAATGTATTTACGCTCATATTATGCAAAGTGGGTGTAGCAAAATAAACGCAATCTAACTTTTGCCCGCGATTTCGTCCGCGTGGATTTACTTTTTAAAAAACGTCCCGTTGGAACTGTCTGATTTCCGTATCCTATATTCGTTTCCAAAAGTAGGCTGTAATAGTAATGGCGTCAATAACTGACCCGACAATATTTACAACAACTTTTAAGAAATTAAGTTGGAAAAAATAAATGTAAAACATGAGGAAAATTCGAGCGCAGGCAGAAAAAAGTAATGTGTTGACTTTACCAGTCCTTTAAAAAAATAAAATACATACCTACGTATTTTACTTCTATCCTCCATAATAATGAGCGGGCGAGACCTCATATTCCCCACAAAAAGACGATAATATATTCAGACACGTAATCTACCAATACAGATAGGTACTAAAATTATACATCAATGCAATACAGCAGGTACTAAAAAAATTCTACATCAATGAATACAGCAATACATCCTTCACAGATTGCTTAATGACTTGAATTTTTTAGTTCATTTCAATAAATATCTAACGACCAATAATGGCACCGAAGACGTCCAATCTTTTATTTTATTGTTTAGATTACACACATTACTTTTTTCCTGCTTGCGCTCGAATTGGGAAAACACATAATTAATGTTTTATCATTTATTATGTATTTACCCAATTATTTTTTGCAACTTAATTACTTGAAAGTGTTCATTAAAAATTATATAAATAAGTTACAGTTAACGCCAAAGCGATTATTGTACAAAGCGTACCTATATCTACTTTAATTCTTTGTTAAACTTTTCCTTATACGTACTCAAGTTCTTAAGCCCTACTTACATTAAGTATCTTTTCGCCCCGTTTGTCTCTTCAACTGAATAGATAGAGATCAGTAAAGAGATCTTTTTTTGTATAAAAACCTAAGAGGCTCAAAGCTATCTGGTTGTGTTGGCAAGCATTAATTATGTCTAATTAATATACTCGTACAAACGAGGAGAAATTCTATGTGTGCCGTTTCTTCAACATACTGAAAACAACGTTAATGAGGATAAAAACGCCAATATGGGAAGCTATAATTAAAGTCATTTGCGTCGCCTCGATCGCTACTGTGGAGTCCATGTACCTATCCAGTTACAGTATAACACGCTATAAGTAGCTGCCGCTGTTTTCTGAATGCCTTAATTAGTGTTGTTTATGACCTTAGTTACATATTAAACCCATCCTGACATAAAACCTGAGCGAGCTTGCCCACAGTTCCTAATACCTGTTTTAACCCCACCCTTACTTATTTAATAACTAGATGATTCCCGCGACTTAGTCCGCGTGGATTAAGATTTATGATTCCCGCGGGAACTCTTTAATTTTCCGGGATAAAAAGTAGCCTATGTCCTTCCCCGGGATACCATCTACCCCTGTACCAAATTTCAGCAAAATCGGTTGAAAAGATGGGCCGGGAAAGCGTAGCAGACAGACAGACAGACAGAAACACTTTCGCATTTATAATATTATATATAAAAATATAAAATATATAAAATATAAAATATAAAGTATAGATAGGGGTTAAAGTATGAAATCATGCCGTTTTATTGTAATAGGTACTTCGAATTGACATAGAACCTTCATGGTTTGAGATTTTTGAGTGAAACTTCTTTCAAATGGTACCTATGTAGTTCTTCTTTAAAAAAAAGTGCAACATTCGATTATCGACTTTCAGTTGTTTTTTTTATTCAGCTTAAACAAGAAAGATAGATACTTCGAAAATTCGAGTGATTTTTGAACGGAACTAACGCGGCAAAAACATCTCGCAATATCATTGTTGCGTTTAGAGAGGGGACTGCTAATGAACGCACCGTTCGATTTTGGTTTAAACGCTTTCGTGATGGAAACTTTGATTTGAAGAACGAACCACGTGGAAGACCGCCCATACAGGTGAATAAAAATGAATTGAAAGAGATGGTGGAAGCCGATCCGAGCCAAACTACCCAGGAATTAGCGGCATGGTTTAACGTTACCTTACCAATAATATTGACTCATTTGCAAAAAAACGCATTTCAATTTTTCAGTACAAATCGGCAATTTCATACTTTAACCCCTAATAGTATAAGGCCACGATTACACTCATAAGTTTTACACACGTAAGTCCGTTCAATAAGTAACTTACGAAATGTAAACAGTTATAGGTGTTGCGCATCGTACTTATGTAAATGTTACTTAGTTATAACGTAAGTTACTTACGATCGCTACTTACGCAAAAACTAAAAACTTAGAAGTGCTCCCTTGTCCACTATGTTTCTGTTTTTCTACATAATTTTATAACGTTTTGGTACAAAATAAATATTTAAAAAAAAAGGTGTTATTGCGGCCTCAGCCAAAAATTATTTTTATTCCAATAAGTTTTTACCTACTAAGTGCCAACATCATGAAGGTTCGGGATTCCCGTCCTGCTAAGACGATCAAGGAAGAAACTCGAAGGTCTCTTTTTTTTTTTAATTTATTGGGTAAACAATTCTGTTGAAGAGATCCACAATGTTTTGTATGCCTTCACTTGTGGACTCCTTGTGAAGTCCTATACATTGTAGCTATAAATTTGGCCTTTACAAACTGAATGGGTGAGTCGTGTATCCTCGGTGCGATTATGCGATCATGATCCAAGGTATTTACCTACCTAGTTTGAACGTTACCGATGTGAAAACCATCACATCGACGTTTATCTAATTACCTATTCTGTAGTAATATTAAGAATTACATTAAGTCTGGGGTAATTTAAGAAACTTGTTATTGGAATCTAATCGTGATCGATAAGTAGAGATTACATAATCGTATCGACGGTAAGTATGAGTAAGATGAAAATCAACACCGCCTACTTCCCAACTTCCTGCTAAGTTACCAGAGAATTCGTTATCAGAAAACCCCCAACTTGTTTTTGACCGAACTTGACCTATGATCCTCATACTGAATAAGGTAGTTACTATACCAACGAGAGAATTAGCACCGAAATAATTATGTGGCTCTATCCTTGTTAGTCTTCAATTTAAATGCAGAGTCGCGTGTAACAACTAAATAAATGCAACGATACTAATTACACTTCTCACTGTGGAGTAGCCCAGGTATGCCACTTCGTCAATATTTAACCAAGACGCGCCTTTCTCACGCAAAGGGCAACATAACAACTACACTGCAGCCGATCAGTGAGTGTCAATATAGCCACAGCCTATAGAGATACTACAGTCGGTTGACGGAGACTTATAAATACAGCAAGGGATTGTCACGGGGCCACTGGGACGTCTCGCCATTTAGATCCCGCAGCTTAAGGCATAATATCGACCGGTAGAAGTCGGTAAAACAAACTTTTAAATTATTGTAATGCCCTCCCGACCGAATTTCGGCCACGGCGGCCTATCTCCAGAGAGATTAGCCCGATGGGACGGAAAATCCGACACGACCGGAGAGAGATCAGGCGCAGGACCGACGGTTTAACGTGCTCTCCGAGGCACGGGGGTGACACCCCCCAAATTCCTAACTCCGGGCTAGTACCTACTGAGAATTTGTTGTTAGAAAAACCCAATACTTGTAATGGCCCGACCCGGGACTCGAACCCGGGACCTCGTCGGCCGCAGTCGAACATGCTAACCACTAGACCAACGAGGCAGTTAAATTATTGTACCTACTAGCTGATCGGTCGTTTGGATGGAAATAGGTGCTACGACATTGAAGTCGGCTCGTATGCAAACGTGGGCATCGTTTTACTGTATGCGTTTACGCTGTGATATAGATGTGTTTATTGTAGCAATTTTACTTAAGTAACTGATGACTGCTGTGCCAATGATGGGCATCGATGTTTCCCACTGAATGAAACGATAATAAGCAAACATCATATAACATTGTACAAATAGGGGAGACGTATTTAGAACTTAAAACAGTTTTGTGCGGTACTCTTTACACGAAAATTGAAAAGCGGTATTTGTTGGTGTATGCCCGACTATAGTCACTGTCTGAGGTTCTCGCAAGGATTATTATTAGGCTTGAGTACATCCATTCCTGATTTAAAATTAATGCAGAATAATAAACTACATCTATGTACATTGTACCTACATACTACGTTTCTAGTATTTTCTGGTTAAATAAAATTATTTTTAAATAATAAAAAAACCGCCTTCAAAAACTAAAAAGCAAAAAATAATTGGATATATTTACATATTATTATTTCTACCCACTATGTAGAAGTCGGGCGAGCCTTGCGTCAACTTTGCTTATCCTTGTTATACCCGCCCGACCCTAGCACACGATATGCCGACGGAGTATGCCTTGTTGCCATTACATGTTCAACAAAGCGAGTTTTCTGGCGTAGCCCATTTTAGTCGAATGCAGCCGATACACCTTAGTCCCCAAAACTTGGTAATAACCGCACGTTCAGACTCATAGATACATGTAATGCATTTGTAGGCCTATGTTTAAAAGTTTGTCTACAATATATAAGCAAAAGGCTGACCTGCCTATCAATATGCCAATAACACTTACCGATGTTTATAATAACATTTTTTAAGTGAGTGATGATCTATGCCAAGATTTTCTCAGCAACTATACTTACCAAGTGTCTGATAAACATTTTTAAATATCCACAAAGTACCTACTAAGTAGAAACATTTACTTTTTAATGAAAATTGTAGTATGGTAACGATCAGCCAAAAATTTTACTTTCGAAAGACTTTTGATGAAAAAAGGTTGAAAGGTTCAATATTCAGAAGTTCCACTTAACCTTTCAATGTATAGAATTCACTTGTTATTTTGGGAAAAACATAACTATCAAGCTTATTTAACTATATCCGTAGTATGACTAATATTCCACAAGAACTATAATTAACTATATCTTTAGTCACAGTAGATTAAACAATTATAGCTTTCTGCCATATTCAACTAATTACGTCTACCTACTACCTACATACTATGTTCGTAGTAGTATCTGGTTTTAACCCCGAAGAAGTAAAAGTAAAAACAAGATACCAGTAGAAACTTACGCATGTAACGTGTAAGCGAAAGTATTGATTACTCAATTGAGATGAACACGAGGATCGTACAAATATGGAAAGGGAT
The DNA here is from genome assembly GCA_923060345.2 of Erebia aethiops. Lineage (NCBI taxonomy): Eukaryota > Metazoa > Arthropoda > Insecta > Lepidoptera > Nymphalidae > Erebia > Erebia aethiops. The sequence continues at coordinate 6,504,382 of OV281083.1, read as the reverse complement.
ATGAACAGACAAATGGCCGTTGTCGGGCTACTAGACATGCATCGAGACAGCTTAATTGTAAATCGCAATGCTTTGATACTGATGATAATATTATTTCCACGCAGCTTTTCGGTAAAAAAAAAGAACAAACCGATTTGGAGTTAGAAGTCGGACATTTTCTTTCTTTATAGGTACTTTAGTTTTTTAAAGGATTCGATGTATCTATAAACTGGACTCAAGTTTAATGAAATGATTAATTAACATGTTTCGATATGGAGTTTACACTGAATTTGTATTTGCCAGAATGATGTACCTAATCGAAGTAAACCAACAATTTTTTTTTTGCGCTGGATTTGTGTCATTCCTAATTATTTTTTGTATATAAATAGTGAACATTTAAAAACATGATTTTTTCTAAAAAATATTTAAGTATGTTTGTTTTATAATCTATCGTTTATCATTAGAAGTAGGACATAAATTACTTTCACCACGTGTTGTTACTATTGTCCCGGGTTTTTATCTCTATAATTACGATGTTACCTTCCGTTTGCTTTGAAATTACATAGTAACTAATCTTTGGTATGTAAAAGCCTTTAGAGTATAACTGTAAAGTGCAAGAGTATTATCGGTTGCAGCGATCTCTCATTAGCGGTGTTTGGAGATAGGAACGCTCGTGACTCGCTTGTTCCCCCGTTGTTACCCTGTAAGATGGCGGCAAACAGAGTCTTGTTTACATTGCTCAATTTGTAAATGTCAAACATTAAACAAGGAGAAAGTTAGTTAGTTTTCTCTGCACTAAAATTCCTGACCTAAAATTGAGACGATGCAGCAGAAAATGGGAAATATTTATTCAAATCTCAACCGTAAAGACGCCTACGGGATCGATATCCCGGGGATAGTATTTTGTCGAACTTCAGCGATTTTTTATTATACCCATAAGCAATCATCTTAATTTCATTGCGTAGGAGCTGACCCAAAGGGGCTTTCATTAGGGATATTTCTAAAAGAGTTTTCTTTTCTATACTTATAGTTGAGGTCTACGATGCACGATCGCTGAAAAACGCTGAGTTTTCAGCAGATATCACAGATATCTCGATATCGTAAGCTACAAGTAATCTATGTTGATCCTTTTGTAGAAAAGAAAGTCTTGTCTTTTGTAGTCTACGCAATAAAGCTAGTGGACCCCAATCATTATTCTTCAGGCGACGAAACTTTACAGTATAGTTAAACGTATTTTATAAATATCCAATAAAAATCAAAATGGAAGCAAGGTTTTTTTATGCTATACCCAAATGTTAAAGCAGGAAGGTACATTATCGCGTAAACGCAGTTTAGGTTTGTTAATAAAATCGGTTTAAATGATGATGACGATGATTATGAGTGTATACTACCATACTACCTACTATTATTTTAAAAAGAAATCAAGAAAATATTTAGTCATACATATGAAGTTTTAGGTATAATTACCTAACTTCCGCATGTTTTTTGTTTTGGATATTTTTGTATAAGTATTGTTTCATACCATACTACAACCCTGCTAAGTTTCAACGACTGAGGATTTAATACGGGGGTCTCCATACAACGAACCTCGTTTCCTAGACTGCTATCTAGAATGGGACTCCTATTAAAATATCAGTTCATATTTTCATCGTTATGTAAAAATGACAAAGGTTTAAGTATTCGTTGACGAAAATACTCGTCAGTCACGATTTTACTCGTGTAGCTGTAATTATGGCCAGAGTTAATTGAGATGTTTCATGGTCGAAGGGTCGTCAAAGTGGGGAAAGCGATGGTTTATGATTAGAAAGGCTTAACGCGACATCTATGTCAACCTACTTAATATCTGCCGGACTATAGTTTCTATTCATAACGTGTGGTTAAGAGAAATAAATGTCAAATATTAAAATATAAGTTTTCACTTTCCTCCTACAGGGTGATTTCCATCCATCCATCTATCCACATCCTGTATGCATCTATTGCTGGACATAGGCCTTTTCGAGAGTGCGCCACCAAACATGGTCCTCCGCCTTCCTCATCCACCCGCTTCCCGCCACCTTCTTTAGGTCATCGGACCAGCGAGCTGGGGGTCGTCCTACACTGCGCTTGCCGGTACGCGGTCTCCACTCCAGAACACGTCTGCCCCAACGGCCATCGGTTCTGCGACAGACATGGCCTGCCCACTGCCACTTCAGCTTGCTAACCCTCAGGGTGATTTCACAACACATAATTGGATCTACCATTTATTTCACTGCTATTCGATTCTCTTTAAGTTTACATTCCTTTAAAATAGATAACTCAAGAAATGAGGAAAAAAACAAAATTTACCTACAAGTCCTACAACTTTCTTCGATATAAGATATTCTGGTCTGGTTAGTGAGCTCAAAATATGTCATTTATTTTTCAATTCGCTATATTAAGACATTTTGTTATAACTCTATATTGCTACAGCTTTCGGAAACTAAACAAATTATGACAGATTATATTCGAATTATGGCATAAATTGAATTTACATGCGCGTTTATTTCCATACAATTTGCGCCACACACGGCGCGTGCCTTTCCGGTAGCCGCTCTCAGTAAATTGAGATTCCTTTACGAGCAGAGTAAATATTTCAAATTTTTCCTTGTTACCTTAATGACTCTATTAATTAAAATGTCCATATTAATAGTTATTATTTTAAATGCGAGAGCTTGTTTAGATATTATTTAATATTTTTCAGGGCCCATGCATTTCATCAAATAAGCTTACATTTCGGTGACGGACTTAAACACCTTTTTATTCCGGGATTTTTATTATCCTAAATCCTAGCGAATGATGTCGCGAGCATCATTTAATTAACAATGAATCTAACCTCTCCACTTACCTAGTAAAACCACAGATTAATAGTTACTTAGTATGTAAAACATGTTTATAAGATGCGCAAATTTACTGCCTGAAATACTCGTAGTAAGTCTTACCACATAATTTAACAAAGATGATGTCAAAGGTTGTAGTTGGTTCAAAACAATTACGATATATCTTCTTACAAAGCCATTAATAATGTTAATAGTAATTGAGTTTCTGGCTGAGTTTAAATTCGCTCGAGGCCACATGTTATGTGTTGCCCATATGTGCTTGGAGCATCCCATATTATGTGAGTACGAGATAATAAAATTTCGAAAATTGCTCAGAAGTATTTATGATATTGGACCACCGACGTTGTCACTGAACCGAACGGAGTAACAACTTTCGATGAAATGAGAGTCAATATTTTTCGGATTATTTATACAGCACATACAGTAAGCCGCTGCAGCGTTATCGGGGTTGAGCCTTGAAGGCTCAAAGATTTTGAATTAAAGTCTGTCTAAAAGTGCTTCCAGAGAGGCTCCAACCTCAGTTTATGATATTGTAAGGAATGTAAGTTTGTAGGACCTGGGTAGTCCGTACCTAATCTAGAACTTATTACCTTGTTTCTTCTGCACTATTATCCGAGGATCTAGAGCTGTAGTTATGCTGCCTTGAAAGTAAAGTCTTGAAATGCGCATCGTTTGCGCTAATATATTTTAAAGCTAACCCAAGTTGTGCATAACCCTTTGTGACAGCATTTCCAAACCTAAATGCGCTCGAGGCATACCGGGACAGCCATTGGGGCTTTCCAAATGTGGGTGCAGGGTAATAAAGCCTGGTTAATGAACGAAAAGTGTTTGCGGTGGACCACCGACGACGCCCCTACCACTGAAGCACCTACCTAACACAATATTGAAATATACGGACTTATGTTTAAATATTGATTCAGTCAGTATTCTTATTGATATTATTGGAGTAAAAATAACAATTCTATGACAGTTTTCGAGAGCATATGTTTATAGACTCACAAGTCGGTAGATACATAATATAATAATATACTCGTAATAGTATGAAGTATATCGACGGTACATCCTCAAGCCCATAAAGCGTGTTGGAATTTGGACAACAAATGACAATGAGCAAGAGCTGCCAGAGGCGAATTTTTTCTTCCTTTCTCACAACTTCACAACTTTCAGTTCTGTTAATATATTATGTGACCCGTAGTCTCGAAGGCACTGCTGACGGTATCGAATTGTTTTTGATGCCCCTGAGGCAGCTTGTATATCGAGGGGTGAAAGGCTATTTGGTTTAAGCGACATTTTGTGAACTTTACAGGAGAGCAATTTAAAGTTACAAATTATAGAAAAAAATTAAAAACAAAAAAACTACGGAAGTTATTTCAATGGGAGAAACTCCTTTGGAATCAATTTAATACAATCTCTAACCGTTGGTAATAATAAGAGTAAATAAAATGATATTTCAAAAGTTACGTGTCGCTTAATACAAAATTGCTTAAGGCAAAACGATTGAAGTAACCATCATGACGGCTATTTGCAGCTGCAAAATAGGTTTAAGCGCCCTTACTGTGATTATTTAGTGTAAAGCAAAGTTATTGATACGACATGATGCAGCAATATTAAAAGCTTGTGTTATTTGTGTTATCTATCGTTTGGGATGATAAGGAAGGATAGACAGAATTGCTTAAGTGACTTTTTGTTTTAAAACTGAGGTTTTGTATGGCATACTTTTTTGTCGTCATTAATTAAGATTGGTAGTTAAACCCAAATAAAAAAAGAGATTTCTTGATGAATTAGAAACTTTTATTTTTGTTTACTTATTTTTCGACGACGACGACGACTTATTTTTATTACGTCTTAGTCATAATTATAACCATTATCTTCTGAGTCATTCTGTCAGTGTCTACTAGGACATCTTTTTGGCGCCGCACTTCTCCGTCATTTATGAAATATGTAGTTGAAAGTGTTGTTTCTGTAGTTAGAATCTTTAGATCTTTTCCTTTTTACTGCTTGTATCGAAGTCATAGCCAATAACCATTCTTTCTTCAGTTGCGATGATAATTTCCAAAAATATTCAAAAATGTCTTTTCACCGTGTCAATTTCTCCACATTTATAGGGACAATTTCTTTTTAGACAAGGATTTGGTTTTAACTCTTTTTGTTTCACATCCCATCCTCTTCTTAAAATATTGCTCACCCTTTGATCTAGCTTATTTTGTTATTTTATTTTAATCCACTACAAGTTAGCCCTTGACTGCGATCTCACCTGATGGTAAGTGATGATGCAGTCTAAGATGGTAGCGGGCTAGCCTGTTAGGGGCATGGCAGTTATATTAAACCCACACCCCTTCGGTTTCTACACGGCATCGTACCGGAACGCTAAATCGCTTGGCGGCACGTCTTTGCCGGTAGGGTGGTATCTAGTCACGGCCGAAGCCTCCCACCAGACCAGACCAGGGAAAATTCAGAAATTATAAATTCCCAAATTGACCCTGCCGGGGATCGAACCCGGGACCTCCACACGTTAAGGCAACAGCGCTACACACTGCGCCACGGAGGTCGTCAGCTTCTTTTCGAACTTTTCTTTTATTTATTTTCTTCTTTTTTCATCCTGCATCGCCTACTTTTCCCTCTTCTGTATTTGATCTTATTTTATTTTTTTCCTTTTTCTTGTGTTGATCTTGTTCACTTGAGGAATTTGAAGACTCATCTGTTTCTTTCCACGACGTCGAATCCCATATACAATCTTCATCTTCGCTTATCACAGATATTTTTTTCTTATCGCAGAACGCTTTCTTTACTTTTTTCTTCGCTGTTTTCTTTTGTAATCCCTCGTATGTCTATTTCCTCTGCTTTGTATCCATCTTCTAAAGATTTTCTTAGTTCTTCCATATCTTTTTCTTCAATGATTTCCGTTATAGTGAGATGTAGACTCTCGTTCCTAATTCTTCTCTTATCTTCGTTAATTTTATGAGCTTTAATTTGGGCCGTTTCATCTTTGTCCATACTTTGTCCATAAAAAATATAAAGTATCCACATTATCATCACATCTTTCTTTATATTCATCTAGTGTGTCGTTGATGCTTGAATCAAACTTCAGTAAATCCTTGGAACTACTTTCCGAAACATTATCTTTTTCCGACACATAATATCTTTTAATTTTGTTTGTAAAACCTTTGCCTTTCAGAATCCATAGCAATTATGTAGATATATCTAAAACAGTTAACAAAATTTAGTAAATTCAAAAACCGAAATATTCAAGTAAAAATATAATTGATTGCAAATTGAAATACTTACGATAAAATTACTAACTATCGGAGTGGAAACAAACTATCAGCAACCGGGCAGTGCGCAAGTCCTATCCTTGCTAATATTCGCGTCTGACTTAAGCGCCTGCGGTGATTGGTCCGGTACACTAACTGCGATTATTAACTCGCGATCAACGATTCAAACGTATGTATTAAGTCGCATGAATAAATCGCGTCATATTTTAATAATACAGTTTAAATGACAGTAAAGTTTGTTTTAAAATACAGAAAAACGTATGAAATCTCAGCAATTTATTAACTGTTTATCATAAGGGACAAACTTAAAAAATAATAATAGGATTAAAATAGTTCAAACAACAATTGATAATAGATTAAGGAAAGGAAAAAATATTTGAAGCGACACACTGAATGGAAAACATTTTCAGGCTAAATAGCCTAACCGACATTCCTCATCGAATTTGGTTGCAGGCAAAATGTTTTAAGCGACATAACACCGCGTAAGTTGTGGAGGGCAAAATGATTTAAGACTTATTTTAATAATATTTAAACGTTTTAACCAACATGCAGTTGTGAATTTGAGAAAGGTAAATTAGCTTATGTCAAGGGTCTATAAGATGAAGTCTGATTTAAATCCACTATTGAAAAAAAAAGGAGAAATTAATGTCGGATAATACACAATCTCGTGGAATTGAGACCTAAAATCGTGTTGTTTCAAGCGCCAAAAAAGTACTCCAATTTTAACGAAACTTGGCTCATCCGACGCAGAAAAATTCACTGATTCCTGATTATATGTATATAAGTCCATATCACCAAAAATGTCGCTTAAAACAAATAGCCTTTCACCCCTCGATATGATGTCATCTACATTTTTGGGGTAACTCTAAATGTAGCCCAATTTCTCCCCATTCGCTCTACAAGCTCTGATTTGCTAGGATTATTTTAGAGAGAGCTTTTGTCATTGTCAAAAAGGCATTCCAGCAAATCAAACATTATGTGTTAACAATAGACAACAGTGACGTCCTTACATGACGCCGGCTGCCATTTGTAATTTGGATGACTCTACCGCGGCACCGCAACGTTATATCACAGAACGTTTTATTGCCTTGAATGGAGTATAATAAAAAGCCCGAAATCCTATTCATACAAAGCCACTTGTGGGCGCTTTCGGCACGTAGATTGTACGCACGTCGTACCCTGCCCATGCGTGCAGGCATCCTCGCAATCACACTTATTCGATCGGACCGCCATGACCGCTTTGATCTCTTCAATTGCCCTAATCTAATAGTCTTTCCAATAGATTACTTTTTATTGGCTACCATTTCTACTTTATGAAGTCGTGAAGCGTTGGCTTAGATAAGTTGAAGAGGACTTTAATTGAATGCTTCAAATCTGAGGATTTCAATTAAGCAATGACTGATAGTCATTTAAAACGGAAACCTTCGATTTGAATACAATTTATTAATACTTGATATGGATACGGATTTGTCTGTTAGGTGATGTAACCAAGACCATGATGACGCATTGTGTATCTATTAATTAAAATGCCAAAGTACACGCTATATTTTCCCTAGATTTCTTTTTAAATTTATTGATGATGGGATTAAAAGTCTTTTGCTTTGAAATTGTTATCTGCTTTCACTGGGGAAACTACTCTAAACTTGAACTAGTTTTAGATAACTTATTGACTCTACGGTTGGTTCATGTCGGTATATCACCACCCACAATTGGAATGCGTTTTTATTGTTAAACTTATCTAAACGGCAGTGCAATATGGCACTGCTATCAACCAATGTCAGGGATTGATGGCACGCTGATGGAAATTTATCGCTATTGTTGGGCGAGGCTCTTCCAAGGATAACAGTACAAACAGGAGTGGCCTTTAGATGTTTGCTTGATTTTACTGTGTAATGGAACGATCTAGTTTCTGTCGACTTTGTAAGCAATATGCTTGCACCTACTTGTAGGTGTAGAAGACTTCTATTGCGTTTATAATATCAGTTTATTGCGTTGAGAATTGGCATTTTTAGTAGAGTAGCAACTGAAAATCCGCGTATTAAATTGGCACTAGACTTGCTTTCTCTATAACATATTTGTACTATGACATCAATAACAAAATAATTAGAGTGAAAAATAAAGATTATAATAATTATGAATTATTAACTTAATACGCTTATTACCTACTTACAAACAATAAATATTGGGGCTACAAGGCCGATTTCAATTATAAATTGATTTCAATCCAAAGCGTCTATTTCCTCTACGTTTATAGAGCTTACCTAAGATACCTATTTGCCTAGCTAATGCCCGCGACTTCTTCCGCGTGGATTGAGGTTTTTCGGTCCGTGGGAACTCTTTTATTGCCCGGGATAAAAAGTAGCCCATGTGTTATTCCAGACTATCTTATGTGTTTTTCAGAATCGATTTCGTTACCTACCAAATTTCATCCAGATCCCGTTCAGCCTTTCTGGTGTGATTGAGTAACAAACATCGATCCATCCATCCATCCATCCATCCAAACTTTCGCCTTTATAAATATTAGTACAGATTTTTTTTAATTTGATTAAATGGTAGGTATTCAATATAAACACATTATATTTACGTTTGAAGTTGAGTTGTTAACGTATCATCAGTATTCATTGATTTTGTAAACTACCGATTCATTTTACTTCTTCACTACTAATAAATTCATATATTTTCATATTAGTATACTAACACCAAGTGTTGGCATATTAACGCTACATTAATTTAATGAATTCTATGAGTTTTCGTGCGCCGTTAAATGTTTGAGCGTAGGCGCACACCGTGAACCCAATGAGGGCGAGATCGATTCACATCATGTGGGCGCTGCGTCTCTCTTAACAAACCCTTTGTAAAATAAATTAGTTGAGAGAGAACGAGCGGTTGCCTTTTGCAGTTTTAAATATAAACGCCCACTACAGAAACCCATTGGGTAATAATATACCCACTTGTAGTAATAAAGAAGCGTTTGACAAGAGTCGAGTGAAATCCAAACTAGATATTATTATAAATGCGAAAGCGCGGGTCAGTTACGGTACGATGCTGTGTAGAAACCGATTAGAGGTATGGGTTTAATATAACTGCCATGCCCCTAGCAGATTAGCCCGTTACCATCTTTGACTGCATCATCATTTACCATCAGATGAGATCGCAGTCAAGGGCTAACTTGTAATGACGTAAAAAAATACTACTGCCTAATAAACCAGGGCTGAGTATCTAGACTCTAGAGTGAGTACCTACCTAATGTACTTACAAATTCTAAAATTCCTATTAAAAAGGGTTGTTTTTCAAAGTTTTTCAGAAAGGTTGATTTTAAAGGTTATTAGTACTTTTGATTTAAATCACATATTGATCAGGGTATAAACTTGCCGGGCCGGAGCCTTAACAGATTTTTTTAATCAATTTTTTTTTGTTTATTTTTTTTTACCTTCTATACTCGATGTACTTACTCTGCAAAAAATCAACACCGAGCTGTGTGATCCAGGCAGAGATTTGATTCCTTATTTTTGTCATTCGCTTCAGTTGCGCTAGCGTGTCTCTGTATCTTGCATCAGTCATGCAATGCATGAGACTTGCTTTTAAAATACACCCTTATAATAAAATAATATTTAACATTAGTACTTAGCTGATGCCCGTGACTTCGTCCGCGTGGATTGAGCTTGTGATTGAGCTTGAAAAAAGTAGCCTAGATTCCAGACCATCTCTGTGCCAAATTTCATCCAGATCCGTTCAGCCGTTCTGGCGTGATTGAGTAAGAAACATCCATCCATCTATACATCTATCCATGCATCCATCCAAACTTTCGCGTTTATAGACTATAGATAGAGTATAGATAGCAGACAATTTATTTAACTCTGTAGGCCGCTCTGCTTTTTTAACGCTTTTAACATAAAATGTTTAGATAAGACAATGTCGCAAGTAAGCCAAACAATGAAGGCTTAATTGTATCTCTGTTTTTCGTATCCCTTCGAGGAAAGTTCGATGACCTTCACACGTGGGTGTCTAACACAGTACTGAATCGTACAGAACTCACAGATCACGAACAATGGCTGCATGATAATGATAAATCAGAAATACACAATAAAAGATGCGCGCCCTCTGAATTGGAACACAATCGTGTCTCGGATATGTAATGAGGAGTTAATGTCTATTATTAGTATTGAATTTCTTTTCGTTCAAGTTAAACCTTAATTTTTTGAAGATTAAAAGTCTATTATCAACTACTAGTATATTATCAACTACTTTTATGTGCTACGATACGACAAACGACACGATAATAAACACAGTAAATATGACGTGAATTGTAAATTGTAATGTCTCGTACTTAATAATACTAGAATAAATAGGCCTGTGTTTCTAATAATAAGAAAACTCTTACTGTATACCCAATATGAATTAGATACATCTCAAAATTAAAAAAAGTTGCTTTTCTTAGAGAAGCTTCTCCCGTGACGTGCCAACGATGATTCAGGTTAATATTGCAGAGCAATAAGCATGGGTGCTTCTCCAATTTTCGTAGTTCTAGGCATTCATATACAAAGTATCTATTATAATTTAATCTGTGATGCAGATTTCAGCTATGAAGTATTCGGTAGGCAACATATTTTTATAACAAACTAGTAGGTACATTAGGCAATTTTACAGAACATAGTATTACATATTTTCTATGGTGTATTGTATCTTTCTCTACTATTGCTAATGACTCCAAACCAGTTCAATAGTGGTAGGGGTTTTCTTGGAATAACAATGCAATGAGCTCACCGACCATTCGGCACTAAAGACTCAACTCATAATATGACTAGAAGTCTTTACATATCGAGAAAACTTTCAATAAAAGACTATGTAGTGAGACAACGTAGTCGTTCATACGAATACGAATAATTTATGATAATTTAAATGCATAGGGCAATCATAGAGCTTGCTCTACATAACCAATGGTAAATTGAATGCGGGATGGGTTATTTCAGATCGAATAATCGAACGCGTGCCACTTGATCGATTCGCCATCAGATGATCGATTGTTCATCTAGACTTATTAAATGAAAATATAATGCTTTCCGGAACGAAATCATTGACATATTCCTGAATAACGACAAATAGTTCAAAACAGGATAAAAGGATTGTGAGATTTTCAAATTAGTTTCTTCTTCTAATGAGTAAGATTGTTTCGTTTCATCTTATAAAGCAGAGAACGGAAATTGAGAAATGAGTAAAGCGCATAAGATCGTTCGTCAATAATAAATCATTATGAGTCTCTATTTTTTACAGGCAATAATAATACTTCATCCAAATTTATCATTTTATTTATGCTTCGGCTTGAATTACGTATTAGAAACAGACGAAAAAATCGCTTCCTTGCTACGTAGAAATTATTTTTACACAATAATTCATTTTATATACTATAAATTTAAGAATCTGTCTATCCGCCTGTTACTTACCGTTTTGTGGTTCATGTGTTTAATCATTTTTGATGAGAGATGTTAGCTGGGCTGAAGACGAACAAAGACTAACTTTTTATGCTGGTAAATCATAGAGTTCCCATGTGATTTAAATAAAAACCTTAATCTAACGGACATCATTTAAATCTATTATATAAAGTTAATACCTATGTATTTAAATAAATATGGAGCTATACACCAGTAGGTATATGTTGTATGAGGCTGTAAAAATAAAAGGGCCCGCATAGTAATTAAAAGATAATTTAAATCAACGAACAAATGTGCCTGTGTGTCCTATTACGGGTATCTATGATGATTATCTACGATCTGTTTGTAAATAATTAGGGGCTACATTATAATTTTCCACAGACCACGGGCCCCGGCTCCCGGCGTGTACCACGGCTTTATGACCACTATAATCACTTAATGATGCACCCGTGAGCGTAACAAAATAATCATCCTTGTTATTTTTACTATCCGACTTCGGCAAAAGGAAGGGTAATGATTTTAGCAGTCTAGGTATTTATGTACCTACCGTTTATGCACCATTGCGCATAAACTACTAGGCCGATTTTGATCAATGGTATGTCAATCGATTTGTTATAATAGTCCGTTTGACAAGCTACATTTTATATAACTACAATGTATCTTTCTTTACAGGTTGCTTGTGGGCGCTCCTCTTGGTCAAAACTTGCAGCCAAACACGACCAAATCCGGGGCGCTTTGGAAATGTCGAGTCAGCCCTTCCCCAGAAGACTGCGAGCAAATCGTCACAGATGGAAAAAGAAGTAAGAAAGCTACTACCTATTGATACTTCATAAGTCAGTTCTTAATAGGAAGTAGGGACACAGTAAGGTTCTTTTGGATGAATATTTTATTGGATTTCGTAGTAGATAAAACTAGTTATCGTAGGAGTGTAATATATTCAGCGTTATCGTTTATATCACTTAGGTAAATAAAAATCCATTAATTATTTAAAATTGTGGTAGGAAAATTAAAAATATCAATATTTATCATATAAAGGCGGTCACAGTTAAATCAGTTTTACTATAAAAAGTTAAGTTATATGTGTTAACTGTAATTTGAATCAAGAAATTCAAATTAATGACCCATTTCACTTCTAGATCCATATGATAAAGATAAAACACGTGCTGCGTTGTATAATAAGCTACATTCACATGTAGGTGTAAAAGAAATATCTCTAGACGTTAGATGAAGTAGTAATCAAAGACACTTTTGTAGAACTAATATTAATTAATACACTTATCAGAGCGGCTATACACGGGTGGTTCTAACAGTCGTCAACACTGCTCAAGCGGTCTCGTGTATGACAATGAAAAGAAGATTAGTCGTTATGCAGTCGTAGTTTGAAGCGATCGGTTATGAGTTACGATGACTGCTTCAGTCTACGTGTATGGCCGATCTTAGTGCCTATTTTATCTAGGTTACACAATATGTATATTTAGTAGATTAAAACACAAAACTCCTATAGGTATCACTAAGTGTAGCAACTTAGCAAGGAAATGCTGGAACGATTCTAATGTCATTATAAGTTTTAATGATATGTTGTCTTTTGTCGGTGGTGCCCCAAACAGCGAAGTACGGCAACGTAGACACGAGTAAGTGAGCTGTGGTCTCAACCTCCTTTACATTTAATCATTCGCTCCTTGACTAATAAATCACTAATCGCTGTATTTTAATTTGATACTAATTGCCGACTCTACTAAGTTCCAGCTATGCCCTGAAGAAATATGTAGCATGTTCTAACTGAATGAATCCGACATTATTTATATTTAAACCATTACTTATGACTTGGAATTTATTTTCTATGCCTCTCATATCAGACTAATAGTTCAAGAATGACAGATATAATGTTACGTGTATTAATGAAAATAAATTCCAAATCTAATTACATGAATCAGCACTAACTGCTTGCAAAAACACCCACTCACAGCTTGCCAGCACTTTATATGATAGAATTTAATAATTACTGTATTTATGGTTCACGAAACTGCGAAAATTGTCCATAAATTTGCTTTATCAGTATTGAATACGTAATTTTGATTGTAAATGTACACCTTTATTTTTTAGTTAAATCATGTCTTATCACAGCAATTTTGTACAATAGACGAGCTTTTATTTATCGTTACTGTAAAATTAAACATGATCCACAACCAAACGTTAGGACATTGCATTCGACAATTTTCATGGTCCTAATACAATACCTAGGAATGTTACCAAACAACTTGTAACCCATAATAAGGTGACTGGTTAAAATTATTAATTTCTTAACAAAATTTGTAACAGTAGAAAAATTTTAGTACCAAAAACCACTATATGTCTGGGTTTTCGAAAGTCAATTGTTTAACAAAGTAATAATTAGCAAACATAACGCTAGGCCGAATAACATCAGTAGGTACATAGAGTAACAGTTATTCATCTTACAAATTAAACATATTAATTGGTGTCTTCTGGTGAATTAACGGATCGGCCATTGATTAATTTTATCAGCTCAAAATTAACAAAGTAGAATTCGAATATTACCATTAACCTGAGACCACACAAAATAATGATGATACTTATACACGCCGTACCCTCATGACAAATTCATTACAGGTCACAGAAGAAAACCGTCACTTTGTACAATAACTTTAGCTTTATACTTTTAATACAATATCGTGCGTAATATTTTGTAATTAAAGTGAATATTCATTTTGCAAAGTATTGTTTTATAATCTTTACTTTCCATAATAGGAGAAACAATATTTTTGACAGTTACTTTGAATCCCTTAATGTCCATAGCTTTGCAAATAGTATTCGCTCTTATTACAAAAGCAGGACGATTAAGCATGTTTCTTTTTTAATCGACGATGAGAGCTATTATAATGAGACTTTCACGTGAAGTGTATGCGTCTTGAAACACGATTTCTGTTTTATTTATTGCAAAGTTTTCTGTAATTTGCCTCACGGTAATAAGATATTCTTATCTTGCATCATACACGCCTGGTTGCAATGCTTTGCATTTGCCAACGATCCACAACTTCGGTTTGATCTTGGGTTTCTTAGCAATCCTATATAATATTATCAAAAACTAAATCAACACTTTTTATATATGAAATTGTTTGTTGCTTTTGTTTTTCATTACCTTAGTTATGAAAGCATAAATGTAATAGATGCGTTTAAATTACGTATTGAATTGATATATAAAATGTAAATGAACAACAAATATTTTGGGTTTTTCTTAACTTGATGACTTAAATTTGAATTGAGTTTGTTATTTGTGCCTAATTTAATTGTTTTGTGCTTATGAAAATTGTTTGCCAAAAAGGCGTTTTTATGACAAATACTAATACATTAAAAGGATCTTTTGCTGAATGAACTGGCTCCGGAAAATTTCGCTGTCATATGTTTTGCAGCTTGTTTATTTGCATATAGTTATTATAAGCATGATAATCGTAATGAAGAGAACTGATTGTGTTTAGGTCTTGATTCTTCCCATCTAACTGGGCCTCATTCTGACGAGATCAAGGAAGGTCAGTGGCTAGGCGTTTCTGTACGAAGCCAGGGCGCTGGAAAAAAAGCTGTTGTATGTGCTCACAGGTACGTAAATGTTTTTGTATGTAATCTATCTGAATCATGAGTGTCATGATTCTTATGTGATAACTTGAAAAGATAAATTAGATTTAAAGGTGGATGCAGGAGAATAATTGATACCTAAATATAATCTATTAAAACTTTACAGATATATCCGCAAATCTGGAGAATCGCAATTTGGCCAAGGACTCTGCTACACGCTAGGTAACGACCTTCAATTGATCGACGTGTGGGAGCCATGCCGAGGTCGTTCTGTGCAAAGGTATTAATTTAATTTAAAATTGCTCTTTAGTTGCAAACCGTTTTAAGTTATTAAGTTGGATCATGTACTTATTCTTAATGAAAAATGTGACTTGATTAGGTAATTATTTGTATTACCTAATATTTTCCTTCTTTATTCAATATCAGCTGTATATTAAGGTTTTTCATATTATATTTTCAGAGAACATGAAGAATTCGGTTTCTGTCAAGTCGGTACAAGTAGTTCGCTCCTAGAAGATGACACGTTAGTTCTTGGAAGTCCTGGACCGTACACATGGAGAGGGACTATATTTACCCAGGATACGAAAGATGACTTATTAGAGCGAGACCACGTTGTTTATATGGCACCAGTTGAAGATGGCGCTAGTCCGGTTGAAAAATATAGTTATCTTGGTATGAAACATAAATTATTTCTCTATTTTAGTTCGATAATAATATAAATTTTCTTCCATGTACTTCAAGGAAGAAAATGTATATTATTATCTTGTTTCCTTAGAATTTGTATTTTTTTCCATTATTTCATAGGTTTTTCTTCTTGCTTTTTAATGTTTTCAATGTCAAACTTATTAGATTGCTCTACATGTGTTTCTTTACTTTTCCTTTTTTTAAGTCTCAATGGGTGATATATTTTCAGGTATGTCCGTTTCGGGAGCAAGTTTTTTCGGACCAAAACCCTCTTACGCTGCAGGAGCGCCACGAGCGCACGGCACGGGACAAGTTGTGTTATTCAGCAAACGCGTCATCGATGACTGGACTCGAACAGACGTTGACATTCTCAACTTCACCCTTGTCCTTAGCGGTGAACAGTTTGGATCCAGTTTTGGGTATGAGGTTGCTGCAGCTGACGTCAATGGCGATGGGTACGAATATTTTTTATTGCATTTTTTTTAAATTATTATAGTGAGCCAAGGAAAGAATGATTACCATTTTCAATGAGCATCTAAAGCACCAAACACTTCCAATGCTTTACCGCTTTTATGACAAGGAGCGAACGTAATAAGGAAGCTTTTATACAATACAATACAGAGGAGGTGGTGCTTAATGGTAGTTCTAATAATATTGTCATCATTTTCATTTTTTTACTAGATGCCCGCGACTTCGTCCGCGTGATATAAGTTTTTTAAATTCCCACGGGAACTCCCTAATTTTGCCTATGACACTCACAAATAATGTGGCAGTCTATTGGTATCAGAATTTTCAAAATCGGTTCAGTAGATCCAGAGATTACTCCCTACAACCACAAAGTCACAAACTTTACCTCTTTATAATATTAGTATAGATTAACTATTTATTTTATGTATTTTTTCTTTTTAGATTACCAGATCTTTTAGTTGGTGCACCTTTTTACTTCTCAAAAGACATCGGGGGCGCTGTTTATTTATACCTTAACAAGGACCACAACTTACCACAAGGTTACAGTATAAGATTAACAGGCAAGCCTGAATCACAATTTGGTATCGCGATTGCAAATACAGGTGATTTGAACAAAGATGGTTGCGAAGATGTGGCAATCGGAAGTCCTTACGAAGATAATGGTGTAGTCTATATCCATATGGGCGATAGGAAGAATGGTCTTAAAACAAAGCCTGATCAAATTATAAAAGCAGAATCTTTACCAAGGGTTATTAAGACATTTGGCTATTCTCTTTCCGGTGGAATGGATCTTGATGCGAATGGATATCCAGATTTACTAGTTGGTGCTTATGAAAATGTAAGTTCTTACATAAAATATCATTGTAAAATATTACTATTTATTTTTCTACCTTTGCGAGCTATTTTTATCGCATATAAATTATATCTGTGTAAACTTGTAATTGGAGTTATACTTATTATTTATTTATCTATCCATCTCTGGTGTAGCTGTAAGTCTTCTGTACAAAAAAAAATTTACATTCTCAGACTAATTTTTATATCTTATATGAAATGACTAACTAGTAATGTGTATTATTTTACAGAGTAGTGTTGCACTTATTCGTACGAAACCAATAATCGATATTAAAACTTCAATTCGTCTAACTGATGGCATTATTAACATCGATCCAACCAAGCAAGGATGTCAGACGGATCCTTCTTCAATGTACACTTGCTTTCATTTCCAAGCATGTTGTATTATCGAATCTGTAGTTGCATCCACCCAAACCAACAGTTATGAAATTAATTACGTTATTGAAGCCGAAACATTTGCTGGTGGAAGGAAATACTCAAGAGTTTTCTTTGATACGCAAAGAGTTGGTATTATTAGCAAGAGAATTCGTATTCGTAAAAATGTTGAAGATTGTAGAGAGCACACTGTTTATTTGAAGAACAATACAAGAGACATACAGACACCTATAAAAGTAAGTAAATTTTTCAGAATTTTTAAGAAAATATAACTGAATAAACGATATGTAGAAATAAGTCTATAGTAATCTTAGAAAAATTGATGACAATTGAGGTGTCGTGAGCGTCAGTTTGGTTAACTTTTACACAGAACAGGATACATAATAGTAGTAAAATAAAATTATTCCATTTTTAACAATAATATAATCCATAATATCCATACTAATATTATAAATACGAAAGTGTGTCTGTCTGTCTGTCTCTCTGTCTGTCTGCTACGCTTTCATGGCCCATCTGTTCAACCGATTTTGATGAAATTTGGTATGGGGGATAGTGTGTATCCTGGGAAAGGACATAGGCTATTTTTTATCTCGGAAAAGTAAAGAGTTCCCGCGGGAATCAAAAATTCTTAATCCACGCGGACGAAGTCGCGGGCATCATATAGTTATTAATATTTTAATATTTTTACAGTTCCAAGTTACCTATAAAATAATGCAAGGTCAGCCACTGTACTCCACGACAGGCTTACTGCCCAGGATAGACGATTATCCAGTGCTGAATGCCACTGCTCGGACCGCATTCAGCGCTAACTTCTTGAATGACTGTGGTGCCGACGGTGTCTGTGTCAGCGATTTGATTGTTCATCCAGTACTGGAACTAGAAAAAAGTAAGTAACAGTTTATTCACCAGTGGTGTCACAGAAAAAACTAGATACAAATGTAACACTTTCGTCTGTGACACCACCAGCATTTTGCCCTGCGTTATATGCCCATAAATGCATACAAAGCAAGGCGCTGATTTTCAGCTGTGACCCCGTAAGTCGTAAGTCGCGTTCGTAAGTCGTGTGCTCGTTGCGAATGCATTTTAAAAAATGCTTTCAATATGTGCTGAATGGATTTTATTTCCCACCCACGGGTAGCAGGTCTTATGTGTTACTATCTGATGCCCGCGACTTCGTCCGCGTGGATTGAGGTTTTTTGATTCCCGCTGGAGTCCTTTAATTTTCCGGAGTAAAATTCTATTCTATTCTATTTTTCGGAGCCTATTCGTATATTCCAGATCCATTCAGCCGTTTTGGTGTGATTGAGAAACAAACATCCATCCATCCATCTATACATACATCCATCCATCAATCCATCAATCCATCCATCCATCCAAACGTTCGCATTTAAAATATTAGTATAGAGTATAGATGCTCTAATACTTAAAGGTCGTAATAAAGTATAGCTCATTGGTTTAACATAAATTACAGCCAAAGATGGTAAAGCATACGCACTGACATTGGGCCAAGAAGAAGAAATAAAACTGTCGATATCAGTGGACAACTACGGGGAGTCGGCATATGAAGCACAACTTTTTGTACAACACCACGCTAGTTTACATTACATAGCTGCAAACATAACAGTAAGTAATTCTGCAATAATAATAATGTCCTCCCGACCGATTTTCGGTCACGGCGGCCTATCTCCATAGAGATTAGCCATCTGCGCGGGAGATATTATATAGTGCACAAGTGTGTGCGCATACACAGGTGCACTCTCTGTTCCTTTACTCTCATAGCCCGATGGGACGGAAAATCCGACACGACCGGAGAGAGATCAGGCGCAGGACCGACGGCTTAACGTGCTCTCCGAGGCACGGGGGTGTAACACCGCCAATTTCCTTACTCCGGGCTAGTACTGAGAATTTCTTTTCAGAAAAACCCAATACTTGCTATGGCCCGACCCGGGACTCGAACCCGGGACCTCGTCGGCCGCAGTTGAACATGCTAACCACTAGACCAACGAGGCAGTTACTCTGCTCTGCGAGGCAGTTGCTGAGTAATTCTGCAATACTCAGTATTCGGCCCCTGTTGGCGGCCAAATGGAGGGTTTCGTTCGCCTATGAAATGCAAAAAGCTTGAATTCGCCACTTAGTGCTTGAGTAGTCTCCGCGGCGAGCCCCTAAGTCGATTATGAATTCCACTGTTTAAACAGTCTAACTTGTGGTCCGCCCGAACTAAGACCTCGTGTCATATTATTATAACGTAGGTAACCTTCCGAGCGCTTAGCGAATCCAAGCGCATTCCTGAATTTCTTACAAGCCGTCAAGTTTCAGGGAACGTATCCTATATTTTTTTCTGTTTTTTTTTAAATTTTGTTTTTAAAGTAGGGCTTCAAAATTTATCATTATGGCGTAATGTTATGACGTGTACACGGTATTCTGCGATGCAGTCACGACATCAATAACCACCATCAAAGTACTACGATTCTACGTAGATAATTAACTGTCTGGCGCTAACGGCTATTTTTTTAAAGTTGAAAGGAATATTAATTATTTTACTAATCGTTTGCAAAACCAACTACGTGGTTAGTTTTATTTGTGTTGGATATTTTAATAATATGAGTAACTATTACAATATGAGGCCGTACTACTATATTTCTGTACAAATACCTTGTAGATGTTTAAAGTTAACATTAACGTACATTCTAGAAGACTAGATCCAGTGGGCTAAATGGGTCTAATGCCGAATCTACCCTCTATTTCTAATCTTATAGACTTCCAGTTCAATAATTTTGGGCCATTCACGAATACATGAGGCCGATTATAATAACGAATATTATAACTGCCTCGTTGGTCTAGTGGTTAGGCAATAGCATGTCGACTGCGGCCGACAAGGTCCCGGGTTCGAGTCCCAGGTCGGGCCATAATTAAGAATGGGTTTTCAGACTGTAAATTCTCAGTACTAACCAAACTCTTCAATCAAACACCAACTTCCTAACTCCGGGCGAGTTAGGAAGTTGGTGGTGTTTCACCCCCGTGCCTCGGAGAGCACGTGGGTATGATAATAGTCGTTAAAGCCCACCGACCCGCAGTGGTGGGTCTAAGCTTTAATTCCCTCTTTCCTATGAGTGTGGAAGCCTGTGCCCAGCAGTGGGACGTTAATAAGATGCAGTGGATAACATGTTTAAAAATATGATTCCAGGGTAAGCACATGATCTGCACGAGTGTTAACAAGACGATAGTATCCTGTCAACTAGAGAACCCTTTCAAGCGACAACCTGCTGGGAGCCCGCCCATTACGCTGCGATTTGACGCCAGAGCATTAGAAGATAATGAACCATCAGTCATTTTCACGGTCTGGGCCAATTCCACGTCCAAAGAAAAACGCCTGGGAAAGAAACCTGAACAAGTAGAAGCACTTGTGATCAAGAATGCCGAGTTATTTATCACAGGGTAAGGACTAAATCCATACTAATATTATAAATGCGAAAGTGTGTCTGTCTGTCTGCTACGCTTTCACGGCCCACCTTGTTCAACCGATTTTGATGAAATGTGGTACAGGAATAGG
Organism: Erebia aethiops; assembly: GCA_923060345.2. Lineage (NCBI taxonomy): Eukaryota > Metazoa > Arthropoda > Insecta > Lepidoptera > Nymphalidae > Erebia > Erebia aethiops. The sequence goes on along the minus strand of OV281083.1, from coordinate 6,483,330 downwards.
TTGTGTCCCGGGGAAGGACATAGGGTACTTTAGGGGAAAACTAAGGAGTTCCCGCGGGAATTGAAAAAACTTAATCCACGCGGTCGCGTCGCAACCGAAGTCGCGGGCATCATCTAGTTCATCATCATCATCTCAGCCTGCGGACGTCCATTGCTGAACAAATGCCTTTCCCAAAGAACGCCACCACACCTGGTCCTCAGCCTTCCTCATCCAGCCACTTCCCGCGACCCCTTAATGTTGACGGTCCATCGTGCTAGAGGGCGCCTTAAACTACGCTTACTTGTACGTGGTCTCTACTCTATAACTTTCCGGCTGTAGCGGCCATCGCTCCTGCGACAGGCATGGCCCGCCCACTGCCACTTCAGCTTGCTAATGGTTTGGGCTATGCCAGTGACCCTGGTTCTCTTACGGATCTCTTCATTTCGGATCTTGTCCATAAAGAAACTCCTAACATAGCCTTCTCCATAGCTCTCTGAGCGACTTTAAACTTGTGGATCAAGCCTTTTGTTAGTGTTTAAACCTTTAATATTTTTTAAAGAACTAGTAGTGTGGAGTGGTTTTAAGAAATAAACAATCTGGTGGCTTGGACATATCTATAAACTTAAAATAAACTTAATGTGATATATAAACAAGGTACTAGAACTAGATGATACTAAATAAAAATAAATAAAAAAAGCCCGCGCCTTCGTCCGCTTGGATTAAGTTTTTTTGACTCCCGCGGGAGCTCTTTAATTTTCCGGGATAAAAATGCCTATATCCTTCCCCGGGATTCAACCTATATCTGTACCAAATTTCATAAAAATAGGTTGAACGAATGGGCCGTGGAAGCGTAACAGACAGCAAGACATACTTTTGCATTCATATTATTAGTAGGTATGGATAAGGTTTATAATTAATTAATGTATAATTTATCATACTTAGAATTTAAATTACAGTAGACGCGATTGTAAACGTGTTTTGCTAACAAGAAAGATGTATTTAACGATTTCTCAAACATAATTGCAGTGCTTCGCATCCCCAGCAAGTGTTCTACGGAGGTGAAGTGAAGGGAGAATCAGCCATGACTCACTTCGATGATATCGGAACTCAAGTCATACACACATATCAGGTATATATAAAACCTATTATTACTAAATGGGTAGATTCTGTAGTAGATTGATTCGACTATTCAAAATCACTTGTAAAAAGTCAACTTGAATGTTTTTTTTTTAAATTAAATGGTTACTTATTTATATCAAAAGCAAATTGGTGAACGCTACATTAAGCTTTTTTTTATCCACTATAAGTAATGCCTTTGATTGCGATCTCACCTGATGGTAAGTGATGATGCAGTCTAAGATGGTAACGGGTTAACCTGTAAGGGGCATCATAAATCAGTTTCTACACGGCATCGCACCAGAACGCTAAATCGCTTGGCAGCACCTAAACGTTTGCCGGTTATATCTCAAAGATTGCATAACCGGTATATACGCAGAACAACTGAAAGAGCCCTTTAGGTATACGGTAAACTTCTTTGAAGTAGTGTAAATGGTAGTATATCAAGATCGTAGTGAAAAAGGTAATGACGTCAGCAGAATTGAATGAGTACGCAGAATAGAGCAGAATTCGTTGAGTAATCGTTCAAGGAAACACGGACGACATCTGCCGCATTTATTGGCTATAGCAGCAAAACTTTCGGTTTAGCTACTCCAGGGAAAAATTTAACTTATATGTATCTCTGAAAAAAATCTAACGTCTAAAGTATCTTACTTTTTATACATATTATTTGAATTTCAGGTGTTTAACAAGGGTCTATGGCGTGTGTCGTCGGTTCAGGTGGTGATATCCTGGCCTCACCAGGTGGCATCCGAAAATGCTCAGGGGAAATGGTTACTTTATCCGGAAGACGTCCCGACAGTCGATGACGAATTTGGTAATTTTCAATAATTTATACTAATATTTTAAATGCGATATATAGTATGTCTGTCTGATATCTTCTTTAATCTTCTTTACCCATTTTGACCGAATTTGATACTCTACAATCCGGGAAACATAAAATTGTTATTTATTTCGGAAAGTCAGAATTCACTTTACGGCTATAAAGAAAATTTTAATCCAACGCATAGTAACAAAAAAAAATTTGCAGAACAATAAGATCCTTATAGATATTAGATATATTATCCTAGATATTATTCCATCATTCTAGGATGTAAACATTTCAAACAAATTGTATATTTTTTTAGATCAAAGAAATGGAGAATGCTTTATTTCGGAGAGCCAAATCAACCCACTCAAATTAACAACGCGATCAGAGCCAGAGCCTTACCTCGAAAATTTGGAGATGGATCCATTCTTAAGTACTGGAAAGCTAAGCGCTAGCTCAAGTGAAAAGGAAAATAACTCTTCCAGGATTACGAATCATAACATAGTTGGATATAGCAGTAGTGTCGAAAACAAAGTTAGGCGTAAACGAGAAGACGACATTATAAAAGCTGAAGCCTATACCGATGAGGATGGACATCGGAAACATGTCGTCCATATGGTGAGTTCACTAGTACGAAATTTTGGAAGTATTTATTACCCTTCCTTGAACAGAGATATATATATAACGACTATTCCTCCATTCCGCAGTGTTGAACGCTGTGTCCTGGGTTCGGTTCCCGGCAGGGTCAATTTCGGAATTTATAAATTCTGAATTTTCTCTGGTCTAGTCTGGTGGGAGGCGGAGGAGGTGGCTAGTTACCATCCTACCGACAGAGACTTACCGCCAAGCGATTTAGCGTTCCGGTATTATGCCGTGTAGAAACCGACTAGGGGTATGGGTTTAATATAACTGCCATACTCCTAACAGATTAGCCCGCTACCATCTAAGACTATCTACATCGTCACTTACCTTCAGGTGAGATCGCAGTCAAGGGCTAACTTGTAGTGGAATTAAAAAAAACTGATTCCGTACTAAGTCAGTTTAGAAATTCATAAATTAAAAACTAGCTCTGCTCTGTTTTGGTGGGAGTGGACCATGACCAAGGCTCCAAACTTAAGGATTCCAATAGGTTGCCACGCAGAAACCGAATAGGAGTAAGGAAACCCATACTCCTATTCAGTTTCTGTGCCACCACCACTCTAGGTCTAGGTTAGCATTTTTTCATCTAGCCACTAAGCATCTCAGAAGTCCAACTTGGCACCTCTTGCTAATTTCACTCAGAAAACACAAAATGTACCGAGGTTTATATTGAGAAAGAAAGATAGAAAAATAGTTTATTCACCAATGGTGTAACAGACAAAACTAGATAAAAATGTAAAAAAGTGCGCCGAACTTTGATGACGTCACTGTTCAATGTTTGATACTATAAATCGCATACTAAGACCGCGTTTTGACGTTTGAAAAAAGATGCTGATTTGACTTGTTCTCGTTAGTTATAGTCAATGACTAAGGATTGGTTATAGTTGATAAAATATAGCTTGATACCTGTGACAGATGTCATCCAAATGACGCCTATGAAGTTCAGTATTATGTCATCGTAAAAGTGTATGAAAAATGTATGCGAAAAATGTGATTGGTTTCTGCACATTACTTAATAGTGACGTTCCTTTTTTTATCGTAACCAAAGTATTATATAAGTAAACTATTTTATGGGCACTAAAAATACGTTGAATTCGAATAAGTTGTTACTTTTTAAATTAAAAAATCTAGTTATTAACATTTTATTCATATTATTATTTGGGTAATTGAAAAAATAATAGCAATTTAAATATATTTTTGGAAATAATTAAATACATTTATCCCTTTTGTTTGATTGCGTTATACCAAGTAGTTATAAATTATTATCCTAGTATAGTATCAATGAAAACATAATATAGTAACAATAAAATCGACATTTGTAGCTAGTAGTTAGTACCTAGCAATAATATCGATAATATTATGATGGATTTTCAACATTGTCCTAGCCCTATCTATGTCACTCTGACAGCTGTCACAGGTATCAAGCTATATTTGACCAACTCATGGAACTAATAAGTACTACGTACAACTTATTAGTTCCATGGACCAACTATAGATTCCAAATTCTTTGTTTTCAGAATTGTCAAAAGAAAACTGCCAAGTGTATCCAGTTCCAATGCGTGATCTACCGGCTGGGGCGCATCCGGTCCACAACCATTACGGTGAAAGCGCGTCTCTGGAACTCGACGCTGGTCGAGGACTACCCGCGAGTCAGTCACATCAACATCGAGTCCACTGCCTTCATTCACATACCTGAGCATTACAATATACACCAGAAAGACCATGAGGATGACTATTTTACGGTAACTATTATTGTATTATTTTACTAAAACTGCCTCGTTGGGTGGTTAGCATGTTCGACTGCGGCCGACGACGTCCCAGGTTCGAGTCTCGGGTCGTGTCATAACAAGTATTGGGTTTTTCTGGCAGGAAATTATCAGTACTATCCCGGAGTTGGGAAGTCGGCCGTGTATCACCCCCGTGCCTCGGAGAGCACGTTAAGCCATCGGTCCTGCGTCTGATCTCTCTCCGGTGGTGTCTGATTTTCCGCCCCATCGGCCTATGAGAGTAAAGGAACAGAGAGTGCATCTGTTAATGCGCACACACCTGTGCACTATAGTATCTCCCGCGCAGATGGCTAATCTCTCTGGAGATGGCCGCCGTAGCCGAAATTCGGTCGTGAGGGAGGGATTCTTTACTGTTCGCCTTATTTTTGTGTACAAAATTAATATAAAAAACAAAAATAAGTAAATAATCTTACATACCTATTAATACATAATATTATACGCTACTCAAATACATTTTTGAACCGGGTGAAGGATTACACCCAGACAGGGGAGACCAGTCCCCAGACAGCCGGGGTCAGGGCGAAAATTTCAGAAACCGGTGCACTTTCCTAGCAGAGTCTAGCAGCATCGCTTTCTGCGTCCCACAAATCCCGAGTTAATTCAGATGTTTTGCGAGGCTGACTGGGATTAAACTATTCGCAGATATACCTATACAGTAACGATTAATAGAAATTATCGTGTTGGCGTATTATGTTGTCTAAGGTTACTACTTACTCATGAATATTTGCAGCATCAGAGGAACTGCATGTCTAGCTGTTATATTCTAAGGAATTTGATACTTATATATTTTGTGAGTTTGCTGACATGAAAACGCTCAATTTATCATAGTTACTAGCTGATGCCCGCGACTTCGTCCGCGTGGATTGTGGTTTTTTTGGTTCCTGCGAGAACTTCTTAATTCCCCGGGCTAAAAAGTATATTTGCTATTCCAGCCTATAATCTATGTCTGTGCCAAATTTCATCCAGATCCGTTCAGCCGTTCTGGCTTGATTGGGTAACAAACATCCATCCATCCATCCTAACTTTAGTACTTATTTATAATATTAGTATAGATTAGGATATAATACCGCAAATGCATAGTGGTCCCAATATTTACATAATTATAATATGCGAACATTAATCATGTCGTTTCTATATTGTTTCAGGCGAGGACAGTTGCGTATCCAGATTTGAAGATCAGTGAACCTTCAGAAGTACCGTTATGGGTGATAATAGTTTCTATAATAGTAGGATTAATAGTTCTTATTTTGCTCATAATCGCTTTATGGAAATTAGGATTCTTCAAGAGAAGTCGACCTGACCCGACCCTGTCTGGCAATCTAGAGAAGAATACTCATGAATCCAGTCCGTTCATTGGCAGAGAAAGAAACAGTATTCGATAGCTGAGGGATTGTATTTCCATTTTACGTGGAACTTACGGAAACGATGTTGCAACTCCACATTGTTGAAACTTTGTAAATAGAAATGAACTGTTGTAGATTGATTTGGTACATAGAAGATGGTATTGATTAAGTATAATTTAAAATATCATTTGACTGTGATGTGTTCGTAAAGGAAATATTATGTCTAAGTATGTTAAGGCTGAGGCGTTTTAAGGTGCAACCGAACGACTGTGTCGTGGCGTGTCGTAATGCAGCAGAAGGCGATTTTATATGAACGTCTTCATTATTTAGGATCCCTTTTGTGGCACTTAGAAACACTGAAGCTCGAGATGGACTTCAATGCATCGATCATAACATACATGATACAACACGACGCAGTATGTTTGTACCTTTTATTTTGTTGATGTAAGTAATGTGAAAGGTTTTATTGTAATAATTGTTTTTAATTGCATTTCTGCAGAGAGTATTATGAATAAAGTTTTATGATTGTTTTATAGATTCGGTGAATATGTGCTACACTGTAAATATGTACTTGCCTTTATTATTTATGAAGTTTTAGGATAAGATTTACTGTATGTATTGTCTTATTTACATTGAGGCTTTTAAATAATCAAATCTCCGATGAAAATCATCAATTAATTAAATTAGTCGATTATGGTTTTTAAACACCTTAGTGTAATTAAGATAAATAATGACTAGATTTTTACTAGTCAGTAAATAATACGACCTAGATATATTATTGGTCAATCGATTTTAGTGTCATCTACTTAAATACTAATTTATTTAAGCACGATAATGATTTAGAACTGACCTACTTAAAATAGAAATACTACGTATATACTTTTCTGTACTTAAAGTGCTTGAATCCATATTTTTAAACATTCAGTGGCTACTTAGGTAACTTAAATAATGATATTCCAGTTTGATACATGGAATAATTATATCATAAAATTTAACAAATATTTTTCATTGTAACTATACCTAATATTATTGTTATTTGTTAAGAAGTGTACATAATTTAGTATTTATATTAGATTTTTTACTAAAATTTACACGAAAACTTTTGAGCATCGATATAATATTATGTTCCGAGGTATTTTTTACAAAAAAATATTATAAGTATTCATTAAATATTTACTAAAATTGAATTTAATTCTTTTAAAATTAATTTTGCCATTACCAATCTTTTAAATGTGTTTTAAAGGTAAACATGAATCTGCCTTCCATTTGAACTTAAATACTTATCTCAGAATTGGTTCTTATATTTTTTTTTAGTTTTCAGTTCTTACAGTATTTGTTATAAATTGTTAAATCTGTACTTTAAACGTAACTGCCAAATTGTACTTTATTATTTTATGTAAGTGATGTTATTAAATTATCCACCTATTATTAAATTTCTCTGGTTGTGATTATTTCCGATAGTTTTTACTTAAAACACCTTCCTAACAATATTTAGTTTAAAATGAAAATTATAGATTAATAAATGGTGCCATTTTGATACGTTTTCAATTATTTATTTACAAAACCTTTTTCCAAGCGAGCATTCTGAAATACTCATCCTGTTCCACAGTGTACAATTCTGAGGACCTATGTTTTACGTTATATCTAGTGATATTAAGTAAGAAAACGACTTTTAACAAAAATAGATATTCTTTATTAGGTTTGGCTAAATTAAATTTGAAAGTCGAAACTGCCTGTATGCTTCTTTGCTGTAAAATATTAGGGCTAAACCACCATACCTTGAAGTAGGTACTTCACAATGGGCAGAATACTCGTCAGTGGCGTAGAAATCTATTCCGATAAGGATCTTATTAACATCGGTGATGGAAAAAGGACAATAAAACAAATTCACATCAACCGTAGGTTGTTACGAAAGTTTAATATTAATTAAATAGTATACGTTAGCTGTAGGTAGGTACTTATTATAATTTAACATTTTTATTTATTTTATTTAGTGACTAGTGTAAATCTATATAAAATCTCAAATAGCTACTTTTAATAGGGTCCTTGGAATTCCTTGCTCATGAGGGTAGCTGAAGATTTCTGTAATAAAAAATACTAGTAAGTATAGGTACATAAATAAAACTTTCGGTATAGTCTATGAGGTTGGGATGAGCAAAAGATTGTATAGACTGATCATTAAAATTTTGAATTACTGAACTCGGAACTACTCCCATTACTCCGAGATCCGAATGATCAGTCCATACTATAATAGTTCAATAAATGCGAAGGTGTGTATGTCTGTCTATCTACGTCTGTCTGCTACGCTGTAACGGCCTATCTTTCCAACCGATTTTGATGAAATTTGGTAAATAAGTACAGAGATATATCACGAGGAAAGACGTAGGCTACTTTTTATCCCGAAAAATTAAGGAGTTCCCGCGGGAATTCAAAATAAATCCACGCGGGCGAAGTCGCGGGAATCATCTAGTATATTATACTCTCAACAAATTAGCTATGATCCATGGTAAGCATATTTTTTGGTTTGTTCGTAAGAATCTCACAAATATTAGGTACTCACATCTTTTTTAATCGTAGACCAACAAAAGGTACATAGTGAGGTATTTTTGTATTCTCTATCGCTTTTCTGAATGCACGGCTGTTCCATGTTCCCTGTAAAATTTTAAGTTTTTTTGGAACAGTTACAGTAATTATAGGTACCTATTAATATAGTTTTCAGAGGAAAGCTACAGTAGAGTGTGTCGATATTAATTAGTACCTCTGACTACCCCTAGCACTAGGTACTTAGTTATTGGCTAGAATGCGGCAAGAATGCCGTTAATTCAGCCAATAACAACAAAAGCTATTTAGCGCTATATTATAACCACAACCTTCAAGATAGCTATTTTTTTATCTTATCCACTACAAGTAAGCCCTTGACTGCGATCTCACCTGATGGTAAGTGACGATGCAGTCTAAGATGGTAGCGGGCTAACCTGTAAGGGGTAGTTATATTAAACCCATACCCCTTGCTGGTTTCTACACGGCATCGTACCTGAACGCCAAATCGCTTGGCGGCACGTCTGTGCCGGTAGGGTGATAACTAGCCATGGCCGAAGCCTCCCACCAGGCCAAGAAAAATTCAGAAATTATAAAATTCCCAAATTGACCCTGCCGGGGATCGAACCCGGGCCCTCCGCATGTTAAGACAATAGCGCTCAACACTGCGTCACGGAGGTCGTCCGGGCTAAAGTAGCTTAGATATCTCCGGGATGCAATCTATCCCTGTATCAATTTTGGTCAACATTGGATTGAACAGATGCGCTGTGAAAGCGTAGCAGTCAGAGACTATCGCATTTATGAAATTAGTATGGATTATTGGATGGATATAGTGGTATAGCGCATCATATTATATTTACTTATATACTGCGGTATTCTACAAAGGATTTGTTAAGACTTAGCTTGCGTATTTACTTCAAAGTTTAGTATGCACTATGCACGTGATAGGTAGACGGGAAATCTTTTAACGCTTAGTTATGACATCAGTTGCTGACTAATGGGTATTTCCCATTTCCAAGGCACTTTTCGTTTATTAGCACTGTGGGCAAAATAATTATATAGTTTAGCTATAGGTACATCAAAAGCCTCTGGTTAAAGAAATGGAAATTGAGGTCAATTTCTAGACTAAGTACTTTTTATGCTGGAAAATCTAATAATTCCCACGGATATTTTTAAAAACCTTTGCATACGTGGGTGATGTCGCGATGAGATGATCAGCCTAGCATGAATATAACAAAAAATTATCTCCAACAAAGTAAAAAAATCACGAATAGTTCGAAAATAACTTACTTATAGATAATATAAAGAAAATGAGGTTACAGGAATATTACAAAGAAGCAGGCTTTACTTTGCGGAAGTCCATGATAATCAAGGGACAGTCAGGGGAGCTTAATCCGCCTAAACAGACAAATCCATGTGCTACAACATGTAGCTTGCGATATGCACCGCCCAATGAGGCAGCAATTCGTAACGACACCACAACACAAACCTTCCAAATTACTCTCAACGTATGTTTCACTCCGACATCCTCAGAAGTTATTGACTCGATAATGCAAAGATTGTGAATCTTTTTTGTGATTGAGGTTACAGGAATTTAGAAATAGTTAATCATTATAATTATGTAAAGCTTGTTCTAAGGTAAATATAAAAACCGGGCAAGTGCGAGTCGGACTCGCGCACGAAGGGTTCCGTACCATTATTAATAAATAATTACCTTTGTTAATGAACCGCAAGACTAACTTTGTTTGTAGAGGTTTATTGTTAATATCAAAAAAACTATGCTAGTTAGAGCATTGGCTATAGTTTTCCTGTAAAATATACGTAAATTCCTATTGACCATAATTATTTCAAATTTTTCGATTGATAAGGGGGGGGAACGGTATTTTTTTAGACATTTTCCCCGATAAATCAAAAACTATCATAACTAAAAATAATTAAAAATCTGTTTTAGAATGTACAAAGTAAACCCTTTCATATGGTACCCCACACAGTACAGTTATCTCACTTTTAAATTTCAACCCTCCGATTTCCCCCCCTTTTTAAATAAGAACAAAAATCATTTCCAATTCTTTTTAATTCCAGTGTCTTTGGGCCACTAATATACACAACTATTCCAAATTTCATGTCGATAGCTTCGGTAGTTACTGAAATAATCGAGTGTGACGGACGGACAGATGGACAGACGGACAGACAGACGGAGAAAGTCGCACCATAAGGGTTCCATTTTACCATTTTGGTACGGAACCCTAAAAATGAACGTGCCTCACTAAACCGCGACTAGATAGAATAGGCCAGCTGCTGAGTTAATGCCTAAATGGCTAGTGACTAATGTACTCGTAGTAATGACAACGTGACGTTAACACCTTCCAACTTTGCACAGCGTTCAATCTATCATGAGCGTTTACACATTAAAACTGTATAGAGGCGCGTTCATTTGTAGATTAGATGACCTCTTACATAAATTATTATTAATGTGAAAGTTTTGTGATCTTTGGATATTTGTAACTGCTTCACGCCACAGTGACTGAACCTATTTTGCTGAAACTTGGAATGGAAATAGCTTATACCCCGAGGCCCAAATTTACTACATTTTATCCTTGAAAATAGAGCCCTATTATTGCTATTGAAGTCTTATCGTACCAGTGTAAAGTTGGTTGTCCAGATGTGTGATGTAGCTGCCAGCTAGGCGCAGTATCTCGATCTTGCTGAGTTTGCGGTCCGGCGGCTCCGTGGGAATCAAGACGCGGAGCGCGTTGAATGCCGTGTTCACGCTGCTTAGGAATTAAATTGGTATTTTGATAACAATTCTGTTGGACACTAAAAACAATGTAAAGTTGATTACTTAAATGACAAGGATGCTTGGCGATAATTTGCTCTAGCGGCTGTGATAGTTGCTTAGTTTAAGATGATTTGTGAGATGGATACCTAATTTTTAAAAAATAATCCCGGCTGAGTTTGTTGTGATCCTTTCTCAGAACACATTCTGTGGCACATTCAGAACCCTCGTAACTTTAGTTTTAAGATACCGTAACTGTTTATATCACCACCATGTTTGATAAGTCATTGGACGTCAGTAAGTGTACAGTGTACCTACCTAATTTAAAGAAATAAATAATACATACAAACTACTTGGTTTTAAGTGTAACTTTTCCATCACAATTTCTTAACTTGACACTTTTAACTTCTAACAAATAAACTCCCTTAAATTTTTTTTTTTTTTTTTATCCACTACAAGCTAGCCCTTGACTGCGATCACACCTGATGGTAAGTGATGATGCAGTCTAAGATGGTAGCGGGCTAACCTGTTAGGGGCATGGCAGTTATATTAAACCCACACCCCTTCGGTTTCTATACGGCATCGTACCGGAACGCTAAATCGCTTGGCGGCACGTCTTTGCCCTTAGGGTGGTAACTAGCCACGGCCGAAGCCTCCCACCAGGCCAGACCAGGGAAAATTCAGAAATAATAAATTCCTAAATTGACCCTGCCGGGAATCGAACCCGGGACCTCCGCACGTTAAGAGGAATTCTCCCGGCGATTTCTCCATACAAAAACATTTGTCTGTTTCCTCCGTGGATAATTACAATATTGAAAATATTCTTGCACCATAAAATTTACATGTATCCGTGCCATGCCCCTATGTTTTCCTTTTTTCGATAAATTAATAATTTTAAGAACATAGAACCTTCACAACCTGCAAAAAATGGCCCAGTTTTCGTTCCATCATCAGACATCCCGCAAATAAATTTGACGGATATAATAAAAAAAAGAAAAACATACCGACATAGCCTGAGTCCTTGTTAAATTATTCGTAAAAACAGAATTAAAATCGGTTCAGTTTTGAAGGTGGAAACAGAAAAATACGAGAGTGAGAATTCTACTGTTTTTCATAGGTATAATCGGTCCAAGCTGCAGTTGTCCCTATCGGGTTTTATCGGACTCTATTCGGGGAGGTTAAATACGTATACACACACACATATGTACATAGTTAGTGAGTTCAAGCGTAGTCGATATAATAATTATAGTATCGATAATCTAGTGTTGTTTATCGACATCGATATTTAACTTTTTACTTATTCTGTGAGTATATAGTCCATACCCAATAATTGCCAGTCGGCAGTGGGCAGCACATGTCAGGTTTTTTTTTATCCACTACAAGTTAGCTCTTGACTGCGATCTCACCTGATGGTAGGTGATGATGCAGTCTAAGATGATAGCGGGCTAACCTGTTAGGGGCATGGCAGTTATATTAACACTGCGATATCTCCGCACTGCCGGCCGCCCCCCCCTATTTCTATTGCGCGTTAATTTATTTCTTGACTGCCTCGTTGGTCTAGTGGTTAGCATATTCGACTGCGGCCGACGAGGGTTCGATTCCCGGGTCGGGCCATAACAAGTATTGGGTTTTTCTGACAAGAAATTCTCAGTACTAGCCCGGAGTAAGGAAGATGGCGGTGTTTTACCCCCGTGCCTCCAAGAGCATGTAAAGCCATCGGTCCTGCGCCTGATCTCTCTCCGGTCCTGTCGGATTTTCCGTCCCATCGGGCTATGAGAGTAAAGGAACAGAGAGTGCTCCAGTGTATGCGCCCACACTTGTGCACTATAATATCTCCTGCGCAGATGGCTCTTTGGAGATAGGCCGCCGTGGCCGAAATTCGGTTGAGAGGACATTATAGCAATCCTGAACGCTGTGGTCATATTGTGGGAGGTTCCGGGTACGATTCCCAACATGGTCCAAATGGGAATTTATCATTTTTAAATTTTCTGTGGTCTGATCTGGTAGGAGGGTGCAGCCGTGGCTAGTAACCACCCTACCGACAAAGACGTACCTCCAAGCGATTTAGCGTTACGGACTTACGGTAGATGCGTGTAGATACGTCATGCCGTGTAGAAACCGTTAGGGGTATGGGTTTAATATAACTAACCCTAACAAGTTAGCCTGCTACCATCTTAGACTGTATCATCGTTCTCTATAATGGCTCTGATAGTTCCTTAGTTAAGATGATTGTGAAATGGTGATAGTGAAAAAAATATCCCGGCTGAGTTTGTTGTGGGCTCTTCTCAGACCAGGGCGCGTTTGGACTTTGGAACCCTCGTGTCGTACTGATTATCACCATTATATTATGTTATATGTTATAAATAACCGGATGTCAATAAGTGTAGTTTATATTGAATAAACGTTTTTTGACTTTGACTTTGTCTAACATCAGGTAAGATCGCAGTCAAGAGCTAACTTATAGTAGAATAAAAAAAACATATAAAAATAGTTCCCAACTGAGTAAATGACCTCCCTGGCGCAGTGGTGTGAGGTGTGCTGTCATGTAAGCGCAAGGTCACGGGTTCAATTCCCGGCAGGGTCAATTTGGAAGTTTATATATCTGAATTTTCTCAGTTCTGGTCTTGTGGCAGGCTTCGGCCGTGACTAGTTACCACCCTAACGGCAAAGACGTACTGCCGAACGATTAGACGTTCCGGTAGCAACTAACCGATGAAGGCTACTTAGGGCTTTAATGTAACTAACTGCTTTATGCCTGACAGGTTAGTCCGATACCATCTTAGACTGCATCATCACTTACCGTCAGCTAAGATCGCACTCTAAAGCTAGGTAACTGTTAGTGCATTAAAAACATTAAAAAAGGAATCAAAAACAGAGAAATAAGTCAAATAAGTCCAGGGTCAGAGTTATTAGAAAGCAAAAAATATACAAAACACAAAACACATCTAGGTAGGTATATCATTTTGCCGACTGCGAGTAGCTCAAACACATATTTTAATTTTATTTAGGAACTCGTTCGAGCGAGCGGCGTGCGTAGGTACGTATACATACACATTTAATAAGCGTTCGGTCTTCTCCGGGAGCAGCGCGACGGCAATATACCTACCTCAATACCTACTCTCAACTTTGCCCGTTCATTCGCATTGCTCTTAAGGCAACAGTGCTACACACTGCGCCACGGAGGTCGTCAAAATGATTGACACCTTTCTTTAAATACGTAAACGAGTAATTCTTGACGGCTTTTTCCAAGTTTTTCTGGATATCTAACATCTTGACATGATCTCTTGAAAATAGCTATAATGATTAATTGTATTCGAAAGCTGTAATGCTTTACTTTACATTGTTTTGATAGGTTTTAGTACCTACTCAGCTGTATCTATTTTTCACTATTCTCACAATCTAAAAAAGAAATCTCTTCAAGAGATAAGTTGTCCTTTTGCATATCTTATGTTAAGATTTTAGTCAGTCAGTGGTAATCGAGCTATATATAGTATAATAAATAGTTAGGTATCAATTTTATGCTCGCGCGGGAACTCATGGATAACGAATAACGGCTCTAACGATTTGGATTGAATTTAATATTTAGATATTCAATGGTTTAAATTTACATAGATAGGTGTCGTGGAATTTCGGGAGTAACACCAATTCTGTTTTTTTCAAATAAAATAATTTAGGAAGTTTAACTTATTATTTGGATATTGCAGATCCGTTTAAAACTAGTTTTTAAGTTATTTACTATCTGGAACGTTAAAAATTGGGTAGGTATATTGAGTAGGTATAGGCGATTAAAGCTTTGTATCTAATAAAATTGAAAAATATAAAGCTATTAAAGCCTTGAAATGTGTAATATAATATAATATTATCCGTTAGCCACTGCGCCAATAGAGTTTAGAAGGTATGATATAGATAAAGGTTTATTAATTTATTTACGATACATTTTCACCTTTCAAACATAAGTAGTAGGTAATCAAGTTAATTATTAACGGTAATTTTCCTCGACACTTAAGCTAAACTTTCTTTAAAAAATTGGTGAAAAGTAACTTTATTATAAGTTTAAATACTAACTTTTGTGTCCTATCACGTTCCCGAGCGTTAGCCTGACAGCGTTGTTTCGAAGTTGGCACAGTCTCTACATTGTTTTGAAACGTCACCGAGCACAGGTGTTCCCAGGTTTCTTCGTTGAGTTGGTAGTTTGTAAACGTATCCATTTCTGAGTACGCACGCACAAAAAACTATTTTAATACCATCACAGTTTGTAATACTCGTACATTTGGTTGTGCAGAAGGATGTGTGCTACTAATCAGAGTGCTTGGTAGTAACTAATGTCCCGCTTCCCGATGGATATCATATTGAAGGAGTCATTTAGGAAGAACAGCGCGCGCCTCTGACTCGCCTCTTAGCCGATAATTGTATAAACAGATGCCTCCTGATGAAGCAGGTCCGTATTCAAAACACTTATCAGGTTTTTAAATTTAAATAACTGGAGGTTTTAAAATTTGTAATGATTTTTAATTACTCAAACGCTGAAATCTCAGTTATTAATTATTATGCAAACTATTTAAAATATCCTCAATCAAAATTTTTTAAATTCTTATGTCATTTCCCTTTCCTTAATAATATTTACCGCAAACCACGTCGTCAAATGTCTAATTTGTATTTAATTTACTGTTACAATTCAGTAAAAATGTATGTTCGATAAAGACATCCTTCTTTCATTGATTAATGAAGTTTCTGTCTCAGCATCGAATTCTTCTTTACTCCTGCAGCTTTAAATGACCCCCTTTTATTAATTATATACATAGGTATTTCTGAAGTAATTTAAGGAATATTATGGTTCATACAAATGAAGTAGCAAACTTCGTAAAGTAAATAAGATATTTTTAGTGTCAACCAAGTCCGTACCTGTTATGGCGAATGGCCGGGTTGTCATCGAGGATGTAAAGCACCAATGCTTCCCCTTGTCCCTATTTATTTAAGCTAACTACGGTGATAAATATTTTTAATGTCTTTGATGATATGCTTGAATATAAAGTTACGCACATTTTACGATGAAAAAGAAATTGTTATGGTATCCATACTACAGGTTAAATAATAGTTATTTCGTTCCATGTTTAACCGATTTTGTAAAAATTTGAAAAAGAGAGTTATTAGTATTTTACATCCCGGGGAAGGAAAAGGTTACATTTTATAACGGAAAATTCCCAAGGAATTTTTCAAAACCCTGAATCACGCGGACAAAGTTACAGGAATTATCAGTAGTAGGTACTTAGATCCGATTTTTAGGAAGATTTTTACGTGGAAGATTCATTTGACTACTGCTTGACTATTCAAAAACGCTATAAATGTTTATTTGAATAAATATCCTAACTGTAGATATATCTTTTTACCCATTTTCCTTTCCAATTCAACAAAGCTTCTGCTCGAATTATTACGGATACATCAAAAGATGAGTTAAAATTTGCAAACTTTCTGTGAACATACTATGAACTACTAGAACCCATTGAATGATTTTATACCAAAGCTACCTGTTGGTTTAGTGGTTAGCATGGTCGACTGTGGCCGACGAGCTCCCAGTTTGGAGTCCTAGGTCGGGCCATAATTCATAGTCCTAGTTCGTAGTTTTAATGTCTTTTTTAATTTCCGTTATTTTGTGTGCAATAAAGATTTAATAATATTAAGTATTGGGGTTTTTTGACTAGCAATTCTCTGTACTAGCCGGAGTAAAGAAGTTGGCGGTATGTTACCCCCGTGCCTCGGAGAGCACGTTAAGCCGTCGATCCCGGTTATTACCTTTCATAATAATAGTCGTTAAAGCCCGCCAACCCGCATTCGAGCAGCGTGGTGGGTCTAAGATCTTATTCCCTGTCTCCTTTGAGAGTGGAGGCCTGTGCCCAGCAGTGGGACGTTAGTGGGCTGCAGTTGTATACCAAAGCTAGAACCAATGTTATGTTACTAGGTACATATTTTGTCAAATTCAAATTGATACTCCCTCGAGGGAATAAGAATGTTGTACCGTGGGAAAGGTCTAATTGGTTAAATTATATGACCGGGTCCAAGAGTCATTTATATTCATTTAAAGTGTTAACGATGTTCATACTGAAATAACAGGGGATAGCCGGATAGCTCCTGTTTCTTAAGTTAAGTATTAATTAAATTTCTAATCAGAGCGTTAAATAATAATTAGGTTGCCCATACCTAATTATTATTTAACGCTCTGATTAGAAATTTAATTAAGGATTTTAAATGCAATTTTTTTTTTCTTTGAAAATAGTAAGTAAAGAAAAGAAATCTTTGTACTTATGTTATTCAAAACTCTGATCCAAGTTATTCGTAATTAATTTCAGTCCTGAAAACCGCCCGTCCGTCCGTAGGTTTGGTTGTGACACAATTTACTGCTGCAAGATTGGTGGTGATCACCTTTGTCAAAATTGCCAATAGGCGTACCAACTTCCAGTCATATCAGACAGTAGTCACGAAGCAATTACAAAGAGGATGTTCAGGTGTCTGTTGATTTTGCGGCTACGTCACGTCCCCTCCATGGATCCGCCAACCGACGCGGGCGCACCACGGCCGAGACTTTCTCCTCGCGACACCGTCGGTGAAACCACCCGGAGTCGATCATCAACCGCGCGCCAGTCGACCGCCTTCGACGACGTCGCGACCTTACTTAACCTAAACACCACTAGTTACTTCCGTGTTCGCTTTCGCTCCGTAAACAATTCGTGCGCACGTTTTGTGTTTTAAAAACATATAAAGACACTTACCAAGACAATTGAAAATTTCACTGGAAATTTGGAGATGCTCAGCCGAATTTAATAGGTGAGTTCTGCTTTTCTACTAGCCGTGGTCGGTGGTCCGATCTTAGATGATGACATTCGATGATAAGGTGGGCGAAGTGCCTCTTGGTGAATGCAAGGACACGGACCACCTCTTGAGTTCACCAGACAAAAACGTTTTTGCTAGTTACCCACTTATAGCTATGGTATTACTAGTTGCATCCTCTGAATCGTTAAATTGCGTAAGCATGCCCATTTATGTACATTAAAATGAATTATTAACAAGGATATTTACATTTTAAGATTGTTTCTAAGGTCTTGTTTCTATTAGAGATCTATAGGTAAATCATGCGAAATATTTAAAAACCTCAATATTAGAACAACCCTTAAATAAAAATAATTGCAATGATCACGAGTCATAAGTTTGTTGAGGAGTTCCATCCTCTATCTCTAAATATTTATGGGATCTTCACCAATATATTATGGGACCACCCTTAGAAAACATTTAAATCGGTACACTCATAATGATACATACGAGTATGATGTATCATAGTGAGTGATGATTTTGCAACTTGCAGCAAATTTAAATTAAGCACATTATATTTTTAATTGTTCAAGATCATACTGAATAGTGTAACAAAATGATAGAAAAATAAATGATTTGATAGATTGATTGATTGATACATATAGTAGACAATATAGGTAACAGTTGCTTAGCATGATTGTTACCAGATTTCTGTTCAATGAACTACGAGTATGTCTGACATTTAAGAAACAGCTGACTAGGAATCAGGTTTTAAAGATAATCTTGTAGGTATAGTTAATATTTTTAATGTAGTTATATTACAATAAACAGATCGATGATAAAAATCGGCCTTCTTTTAATGTAAGGACTTTACAGTTTTACAGTTTTGGTGCAATCAATTCTATGTATGCGATAACTAAAACTTTGAATATATTAAGTTAAGTGAACCACAGCTGTTTCCCTGGCTATTATGCTTATGTCCTAGTTAATAATCTTTGGCGTACATTTATGATTTATTTATAATATAAATAATACTTTATAATATAAATAAATGTACTAGGTGCTATTTAAACGATTACCCTATTAAAAGTTGTTATCTTCTAATGATAGCCAATTCTGTTGTCAATCTGTCAAACTTAAGTGAAAAGTCTAAGATTGGTAATAGATACAAACTATCAGAAGGCCCTTACATGTCGTAAGTACCTGCTAACAAGCCTTTGCTCTCAAATTACACCACTTACTTATTTACCAGGTGCCTCATGTAAATGGTACAATTTACTTAGTTTAACTCAAGCTTATAGGCCGTTTATTACAAGCCCTATTTTCTTGAGATCGACGTCTAATGGTACAACCGGTACCCAGACATAATTTATTGAAAGCTTGTTTATGTCCATGAATTCGTCTTCTTGGACTTAAGTTTTTTTAACAATCCCGTGGTAATATAACAATTTTCCGGCATGAAAATTGCCTCGCCTACCTTTCCAGGATGCAAGCTTTCTCCAAACTAAATATCAGGAACAGTAAAGCGGTTAAATCGTGAAAAGCTGACACAGAGATAGACAAACAGTCATACTTTCACATTGACAATATGTAATAGTATGGATAGCGTGAATTTGACTTATTTTTAAAGTAACTACTTAATATGCGTACATATTCATCGGAAAAACGTAATGACTCACACAGGACTTGCTAGCATCCTGCCAATGACCTACTACAATAACTATTTTATGGACCAATCAAGCCGTTACAACGATCATCACAGTTACATAGTTAAGCGTCATAAAATGTTAGATACGAATGTTTTTCTATAAACGTCATCTTGTTCATTGTGCTTAGACAAATATTTGACAGCACAAATATCATAACCTTCGAATAGCGTTAAGTTATACTTTTGTAGAACCTTCCTAACTTCTTCGCTTTAGTATGTTGCTTCACCTGATGACTATACATATAAAGACTAAAATTATTTAATGTGCTTATTTCAAGAAGAGCTCTCTTAAACCATTATTTCTGTCTAACGTATCTACTACCAGTTCAGTAAACAGATTATATTGGGCAAAATTTTACATGCAGATTGCCTTGCAATGAAACTTAGCTTCACTAATGTTCATATTATTATATATTATAATCTAAAGTTAAATGCTGATCAGTGTACCCATTATCAAGATATTCAATTCAATTCAATTCAATTCAATTTATTTATTTGTGAATAGTGTAGGTACATTTGAGGTGGAAATAAGTATAAAAGTGCTCCTATTCTACCACAGTGTGGTGTACAAATATCTTACTTTATAAAATTAAAATTACTGCATATTGTACTAATTAGATGTTAAATAGTAATTCTTAAACTTGTCTATTATGCTATGAGACACAATTTTATAACAACTTATTAATTAATTGTAACACACCGTATTTATACCTATTCAAATGCCACTTTGGAGTTTGAGGGGAGTGCCTAACTTATACCACAGAATTTAAGTAGGTAATATGTCTTATTATAACAGATAAGAAAAAGTCTTAATGAGGCCTTTACGTCAAATTCAGCAAAAATACTATGAAAATTAAAATATATCTAGGTACCTTTATAATGTCAAATAAAAGATAAAAAGTAGCAACCATGTCAAGCAAAATGTCACATTCAATTAAAATGTCAATTAGGTATAATAAAAATTAGTCACGGAATTAACAAACAAGAAGAAATTAGTCTAATAACTTATACCAGGTACTAAAAAAAAATTCTACATCAATGTACCTAGTACAGTAATGTCAGTTAAATCATGTCATACGTTGTCAGTTTAGTTTAAAATTAATTTATTTAATCGGTTCATTAAGGTACTCATTTATTGAATAATATGCTTTATTAATTAATAATAACTTCAATGATTTTTTGAAGCTGCTCAAGTTAGTTATTTTTTTAATGTCATTGGATAGCTTATTATAGAGAGTGATAGCCAGACAAAAAATGCTTTTTCCCATTTTTGCTGTTTTACATGGGCGAACTCGTAGCCTCAAAGGGAGTCTTTCATTTTGCAAATTTTTAAATAAAGTTAGGTTGCTATGGACAAACACGGCTGTTTCATAGATGAAGAGTGATGGGAATGTCAAAATTTGCAGCTCTTTAAAATGCGGCTTACAGCTGTCTGTCCAATGCAAATTCCGAATTGCTCTTATGCACCTTTTTTGGGCTTTAAAGATCTTTTCGCGATCAGTGCAGTTTCCCCAAAACATAATACCATACTTGAGAGTTGATTCTACGTACCCAAAGTATGCGATACGCAGTGTCTGTATACTGGCTCTTTTATTAAGTTTATAGAGGGCGTACGAGAATCTGCATAATTTAGCACAAACGCTATCAACTTGTTTCCTCCATTTTAACTGGTTATCTATCATTATGCCCAAGAATTTAGTCTCCTCTGTTTTATTAATTTGCGTTCCCATATAATTTATAGCACAATTAATATTGCAACTATCCCAATTGAATTGCATGATGTTGGTTTTTCCTAGATTAATTTTTAAATTGTTGTTCTCGAGCCATTCAATTATGAGACCTAAGGACTTATTCATTTCCATTTCATAATTTGGAATATTACTCCCATCGTATATCACAGTACAATCGTCAGCAAAGAGTACCATAGATTGTGTTATCACTGATGGAAGGTCATTTATATATAGTAGAAACAACAAAGGCCCCAGAACACTTCCCTGTGGAACGCCGTATTGAACAAGTCTAGATGTAGATCGATATACCTTTTCTGTTAAATCATATTGACAAATTTTGGTAATTTCAGTGATTTGTGATCTCCCCGTCAGATACGACTTGAGAAGGTCCAATACTGTTCCTCTCACGCCATATTGATCTAGTTTATTTAATAAAATGCTATGATCCACAAAATCGAACGCCTTAGTCATGTCCATGAATAAAGCAGCCACTGGTATTTTCCTATCCAAACATGTCATGATTTTATTTAGGAGGTCATAGATTGCAATGTTTATAGATTTATTTTTTCGGAATCCTTGTTGTTCTTTTGCAAGTATAGAATTTTCCTCTATATAATTGTATAAGCGTTTATAAATTACTTTTTCAAACACTTTGGCAAATATCGTAATTAAAGCGACCGGACGGTAGCAGCCAACATCGCACCTATCATTTTTTTTAAAAAGCGGCTTAACTATCGATAGTTTAAGGGCATTTGGGAATATGCCTTGCTCAATACATAGGTTCACTATGTGACACAATATACCAGATATCGAGAGTGAGGTCTTTTTAACCACTTTTGTGATAATTCCGTCATAGCCTGCACTTTGAGTATTATTAAGAGATTTTATTATTTGATAAATTTCCACAGGCGTGACGGGGGACATAAACATAGACGAGAATTTTTTGAATTGGATTCGATGGCTACTTCCCCTTTGTTTTACTTGGGCGTTTTGTACAATATCGACAAAGTAATCGTTAAACGTTTGTGCTATATTGCTCGGGTTTACAATTACTTGATTATTAAAGTTAATTTTTTCAATCTGATTTTTCGGGGTATTCGACTTTTTACTTTTTATAACATTCCATGTCGCTAGACATTTATTGTTTGACCTTGCTATGTAGTAATTATTTTGGGATAATAAAAATAAAAACTAATTTGCCAAATATTTAAGCTAGATCATTGTTAGCATAGCATTTTGCCATAAAACAGTAGAAGAAATACTATAATAATAAATTAGAATTACCTAAAGTTGATACAAAAACTAAAAATCAATACAATACAAGTGATAATAGAAGTAGATACGCCTAAAACATCATTGCAAGCGATTGATTAAAGAAATAATCATGGATCATACACAGAATTGACCAACATCAAGTTTCCAAAACAGTTGGGATATGAAACGATCCATGTAGAGACATAGCCGTTTGAGAGCACGCTGTTAGTTGTTTGCGAGTTCAGAATCATACGGCGATTAAAATTCCACATTGGGAATGCGCATATGGTGCAGTTTGATGTATACGATCAATAGTTAAATCGATACGAATAACGAAATAGTCAATTAATAGCGTCGACTTTAAGCAAAGGAGTTTCTTTGCGTAAAATCGATGGCCGCTTAATGAAGCATTGGTATTTTTATAACAACACACTTATATCAAAGTAATTTACTGACAAGTAAAAAGCTAAGATGAACCATAAGATAAATATTCCACCATAAGAGATCTTAAACACGAACAAATTATTTTAATTGAAATAAAATAAAAATACATTCATAAAAATAATTACAATGAGATATAGGCGTTATGACCTAACTTTTCATAGATCCACAAAATACAAGGTGAGTGCCGTATCAAGTAAGAAAAATAAATAGTACACTCACGTCTTGTAAAAACAGCATGGCCATACATACAAAAGGCTCGATAAGGATTTTCTTCATAAACGTAGGCAACGAAATTGGTTATTTGCCAGCGTTTCGACATATACAGTAGTATCATAATGTTTTATAATAACATTATAGTCGAGTCACTTTTAACGGTCAATTTAAAGGGAATTTATTTTAAAATATCAAGCTTTAAAAAAATCAAGTAAGAAAACATAATTTGTCCGTTCTGAGCAACATTTTGTACATACGATAAATAATGGTGTGTTGCAATACCTTATCTAAAGGTTAGAGTGTTAGACCATTATTGTTATGGATAGGTTCTTATTTAAAAAAAAGATCTTTTACTTCACTTGAAATGACTATTAAAATAGTTATAGATCGAGAAAGAGAACATAAAAATAATTTAACTAGATTAGCATAAAGATTATGCAGTTTTAAATTATAAATTATTAAAGTTCATAGCTTAATTAGGATAGGTGTCACTGATGAAGACAGTGCAACGCATTAAGTATAACGAGATTACGAAGATTAGAAGATTAGATTAGATCAGGTAATGTTGTCTCAATTGAAGTGACCGTCAACTTGCTACCCTCGATAACAATCCCAAATGTTTGCCACTTGCAATTTTAAAATGTTTTTGTGCGTTTGCTTAGGTCAAATCTTGCAACGGGATTTAAAAGCAGTTATCCCCAACCGATTGAGCTGAAATTTTGCACACACGTTGAGTTTGATGACAATTGACAATAGGTACATGGTTTTCTAAGTGACGTCATTCTAAATTCAATATGGCGGACTAGTTAATTTTTGTGCACCCCATGTCTATCAATTAAAAGTATTTTATGGCATCAATTAAAATAGTTGGCTGAAACGAAAACGAAATATAAAATGACGTCACATTAAATTCAGTGTGGCGGACGATAAAAGCTTGTTTAAAAAAGTTTTTTAAAGATTTAAGACTTATAAAATAACAAGATAGAAATGTAATATCTGATCTTTCTGATTCATTATTATTTTAATTTTCATGAAAATTTGGTAATTCAAAAATATTAACTAGTGAAAGTACACCCCTTTTTTGTCTCATATTCTAAAATTATGCTTACTTTTTCAATTCTCTATTATGTGTTCTATGGATTAAACGCGAGGTTTCATTTCCGTGGCAGAAGTCTGGGCCATCGGACAAGCTGTTGGGTAAGCCAGCCTTGTACGCATTAATGGGTCAAACTCGAACGCTTGCCTAAGCGTAATTATACATGACCATTATTTTATATTTTAATAACACTTGCACTTATCGGAACGTCATGAGAAATCATCTTGTGTATTTGAATTGACTCTTTGTATTTTATTCAGTTTTTAATCATGATTTATTTATTTAGTGATCTTTTCAGTTTTGAAGTTTTCTTCGCAGACTGACACATTTCATGATTTTGAAGACTTACTTTCTTTTGTTATACTCTCGGGTTATAATAGTCATAAGAAAATGGCATTTTTACTCTGAATTTTCGTTGAACAATCATTTGGGAATCAATTCATCCTGTGAAAGACTAAATGTTACTTTTGGGCTTTTAATAAAGTATTTATTCTTGTTAGAGGTATTTATATTGTAATGTTGTCAAAGTCACTATGGGAAAAAATGATGGTAAAGACTTAAAAAAATGTATTGCAAACACAAACATGAAAGTCATTCTAATTAGAGTAGGTACTTAGCTTTGAGATTTCCCTGAAGTACACGACTATTAATTTGCGAGTTAAAAGCTTTTCAGAACAAAACAACTATGTTTGTAACTTAAAATATCTAAAACAAAAACCTGTTCATACTTACCAGCAGGTACTACTACGTACCTACTATACATAGATGAATATATATTATAGTTTTATAAATGAACCATTTATTTAAGGAGAGGGCTGTTGCCTAAAACATAGGTCTATACCTATCTTACGCTCAGTTGGTTTTTTGTATGTCTATGTATTTCGATTTGTAACTACAATTTAGAATATTATTAAGTTTTTCTTTGTAAAATGCAGAAATTATTTGTATTTGTAACTTATGTTTCTCTGGAGCAATAAACAATTTATTAATAAAATATAATATTAATGTAGTTTTATCAAAATACGTAAAATCAAACACGTTATTAAAATACCTCGTTTACCTACGCGCCATTGTCCGAGTGAATCTGGTATTGCACAATTTGTTATGTGGGTCAAATGGCAACGCATCTTGAGCTGCCCTTGGACCTTGCCTTGTCTTATGAAACTTAATCGAAGCACTTTTGATCAAATTGTATATTTTTTTTGAACTTGAAAACCGGAGGTCAAATGCTTATGAATGATTGTTTTGTAGTGTCTGAAACAAATTAAGGGGACTATAATAATTGTTTTGCTTAATTGGCATGTTCATTAAACCACTTGGATTTTGTAAAAAAGGAAATAGAAAATGATCGTGCATAATAAGAATTGCTATTCTAGTGTTTAAATATGGTCATCCCTGACCCACTCTCTAGAACCATTGTTAGAAGTGTTAGAATTCCTTATTTTTTATTATGTAAAAAGTTCTATGCTAGCAGTTTTAAAATGCAGTGTTACCTACATTTTTAATTTTTATTTGTTGTAATAGAGTTGCAGCCAGCAGTTAAACTTTACTTTAACTTTAAGTTAAACTTAATTACCACATGTGTCCAACATATGGTAATTAAGTTATTTACATTGACTGTTGCACCAAACGCTAAGTAACGTTTGACTTTTTAAATATAAAGTTCATTGTACGTATGAGTAATTTTTGCCTTTTATATTCGCCGGGAAGGTAGTTCATAATTTATATCTGTCATACATTGACTACTTTGTTTTGTTGTAAGTGAACGTAACATAGGAATTGCAAAAATATGGTTTGTAAAACAAATAAACTACATACAATGCTCCGGATGTGCAAAAAGTTGGAGCTAAACAAAACCAACATTGATTTTTAAGAGGCATTGTATAAGCAGTAAACGAAATAGCCTCACGCTATCAAGTAGCACAATACAGTGGTGTGTGAAGGTCTACGGATTAACAAGTTGACATAATTTGCGTAAGTCTTGCCAACTTCGAATATGGTCAAGATCTGTTTTGGAAAAACCTTGCTAGACCGGCTATCGGTGAGTCTAAACGCATATCATTACAGAATATTTATTATTTCTCACTTTGTTTAATCTATGTTCTAAAGGAAAAAATACTGACATAATAAATCAACGTACAGTTCAAACCAATGGGACTTTGAACTTGAAATTTTGGATATTCTCACTATAATCTCCTACCAGGGAATTTTTTTTTCTAAATCCACGCCGATAAAGTACCGGGATCAGTTAGTGACCAATAATTTAAAAAAAATGATAATTTTTTTCATCATACTTGCCAGCAGTTGAGTACAGTTGATTGACCCCTAAAATGATTTATCATAAAATGATTTAGCACAATGCAGCCATTAACTGTAAATGTGTGAACATTTCTTTCCTCGTACATAACGGTAGCATTTATTTACAACGCTGTCGTAGCAAAAGTATTTAGAAATAATAGATAACCCAGTTTTGCCTGTTCCTGTTATTATTTTACTTAATAGATCATGCAAGTTTCACCAAAATCAGTTTCAAAGATCGTACATAGCCTAAGTTTCACAGTAGGGAATTGTAGTCCAAGAATATTGGATAAGGAAGGTATTCGCTGAAACTCACTCTTCACATTTTGACTTTTATTTACTACTAATACTTTTATTTACTAGATTTAATTACACTATTTTTCAGGCTACACCGGTACTTAAATTTCATAAAACTAATATTTTGTAACCCAGTATTATCGATCAAGACGATCTTTTTAATTAAAATTGTTTTAATATGAGAAAAGTGGACAGAAATAAAATAAAAAATATAATTTGGTATTCATTTCAGTAAATCATGATAAAATAAGTACCTATTTCAAAACATTCCTGTTCAACCTTGTACCTACTTAAATGCTTTTTCAAGCCAACTAACCTGAAATGTGACTATTAATAACTACATAAACGAAATAAAAACACTGAATTTTGCATAATTTTTTTATTGCATAAGCCTTTATATTTTTTCGCCTCGATACATTTACCAACCATAAATTCACATAGTTTTAACAAAATTGCTAAGAAAGTATATCATTCTTCAGAATAAAACGTTCTCTTATTTGTATGTCAAATCGTTTGGTTTAATTATCGAGGTAAGTAGATCTAAATTGTATGTACATACCTTGCTCATGCTGAACGAACTTAATATTATGTTTTGCGACTAAAGTAAAATAGTATACGACGTAGAGTAATCGCAAGAAAGACTTGAATCATCTGAGATCCACCCACACCTTCATCAAAGTCAAAACTTTGTGTCCTTTGTATTTAGGCTATCCCGTTGGTTTAGTGGTGGTTGGTCTTAGCGCATGACTCTGGGTTCGAACTTCGAGACGTGCGAAATGTTTTTATAAATAAAAACTTAATTCTATACAAGTACGTTAATTTGGCTTATTAAGACTGAATAATGCTGCGCCTAATCTCAATCCAGTCGTGTCGGTTTACCGTTTCATGGGACTATGAGAGTAAGGGAATGTGTTTGCGCACTTACTCGACACCATATTCCATACTTACTTACCTATATTTTATATGTGAAAGTCTGTACGTTATCTTGTCACGGGCCACCTGTGCAACCGATTCACGAAAGGTATAGAGGTAGATTAGTATTATTCCGGAAAATTAACGGTCCACGGGAATTTTCTATATCTTAATCCAAGCGGACGAAGTTACGGGCATACACCTATATACAAATTCGGGAGTGCGAACATTATCATTATAACTAAGCTGAAAGTTGTATTTTTTTTGTATTGTTTACAGATATCGTGCATGATGGCCGAACGGAATGGTCGGCCCAATTTAGGGCTCATATTCTGTATACTGGCGTGTATTTCAACCTGCTTCAGTGATCCAGGTATTTATATGCTCAAAGTATATACGTAGTATATATGAGTAGGTTTTTATTATTAATTATTATTAAATGAATTATTATTAATTTATAGTAAGTAGGTTTATTTACATTATACTTAATAAATAGGTATCTCTCAGCTTTTTTCATCATACTTAACCCAACGCCGGCCCACTACTGAGCACGAGTGTCATCTCAGAACGAGATGGTTTTAGCCATAGTTCACCACGCTGGACAAGTGCGGATCAGCAGCTTTACTCACCTTAGAAAACATTAAGGCCCTGTGTAGCGTAAAAGGGGGTTTTTAAAAGTAGTGTATCCATCAAACGGTGACATAATGCATGCTTGTAAAAATAGTGTGCTGTTTTTAAGACCTTTTAGCAACCATTGACGCATCTCAAAACACAATTTAAATAAAAAAAATCTCTGCATTGAAATTTATTTTAAACATACCTCTTAATTTACCTTTTAAAGCAATTTTTCTCTTTATTGAAACAAATAATTAGCTCTAGAAATATAAGATAAAATTCATATTTCTAAATCAAACACATTGTCGGTTTCATTTGTATTGAAAAGTAAATATTAATTTTTTTACAAATTATTTCATACATTTTTTGCGACATGCGCTTGCTCGATTTTACCCCCGCACGCCTGTATTTTTCATCTCGTGAGCTCACAGCGCCTTAATAAGAAATCGTAGGCATGAAAATGAAAGTTTCCTCACGGTGTTTTCCTTCACAATTGGTAAATTATAAATTATAATAACTATCAAGAGGTATCTACTACCTATCTATCAACAGTCTCAACTGTTGATAGATAGGTAGTATGATACCGAACTATCAACAGTTGAGACTCAATTCCTGAATCCTGCTGCTACCTATAGACTAGACTTACTTTTTTTACTATGCTTAAACACTTAGTTGTTCAATGGTTCTTCTATATGGTTGTACCATGTACTGTTACTGTTCAATGGTTATTCCATGGTTGTACTATTACCTATTATGTGGTTGTACGCAGCCCGAGATCCGAATTGATGAATAATTAGAATTCTTTTACCTGCCTCATTTTATCAGCGTTATTGTCAAATTGTTTCTCAACATACCTAAGATATAAGAAGAAATTATAAAACTTTCAACCTTATTCATATCGGTGTCTAGTTTCGATAAAGCTAGCTTTGCGTTGAATGATTTTCTTGAAAAGGTCACAAGTCACAACTCACTTGCATCAGAGGACAGAGGCTGAAGATAAGAGTATCTACTGAACACTGATTAGTGCATTTCGTTTAGTAACTGCCGTATATAAAACAACATACTTAAGTATTTACACTTTCGGCTATCAAGTTGGCTATCAAAAGCTTCGTGACCGATCAATGTGTGGTGTCAATGAGTAGCATCAAGCATGTAGGTACTATGCGGGTTTACATCCTTGTTCATACAAACCACAGAATTTAGATTATACGTTCAGAAGTAGACGACCTCCCTGGCGCAGTTGTGAGCGCTGTGGTTTTACAAGTGGGAGGTCCTGGGTTCGATTGATGAAATTGCTCTGATCTGGTTTGGTGGAAAGCTAGTTACCATCGCTTTAAAAAAATCGTGAAAAGCCAAGCTAAGCGATTTCAGCGTTTCGGTACGATGTGGTGCAGAAACCGATTAGTGCCCATAACCCTAACAGGTTAACCCGCTACCATCAAGATCTACATCATCACTTACTACAAGTGCAACGATAAAAATTAACGGAGCCTATTGGCTTTACCACTTCTTTAAATTGATTTGAAATTCCATGGTACAAACCTACATACATCCGCCTCGAGATTGATCACAGCCTTTTTATAACAGGCACAAAACCCACGTTTATACGGGTATCAAAGACTTAATGGTATATTTAAACTCTTTGTACATACGGGTATAATGGGACATAACATAATATTATACGTATAGGTCTATTATACCTATTATATTATATAGGCCTAGGCCTATTATATTATACCTATAGGCCGACCGTTTAACTCGCGTATCGCCTGCGCGGTAAGAAGGGAGCGGGGGGAGATGTTAGCGGATGGGTGGGTGATACTTATTATTTTATTCTTTACCAACAATGTCTATCTCGAGATAAATCTTTGGATTATTGACTCCGTGTGTAGCGTTACCCGCCCCCGCTCCCTTCTTACCGCGCAGGCGATACGCGAGTTAAACGGTCGGCCTATAGTACCTCCTTTTTGACAAATTGAAATCAAATTTCTATCATTTCACACTTCAAGAGATTATTTTGATAAACAAAAAGATGTATAGAAAAAGTCTCATAGGAAATCAGAAATTGTTCTCGGACGAATTCGCGGGCGATCTTTAAATAGATACCTAAAGAGCAATGGCGAAATTAGTACAGACCACATCTTGATTGTACATAAGTAAGGTAAAGACGAAAGGAATTTCATATTTTATCAAGTATTCACCATAATTAATTGAACCTAGGTAAAGAAATAAAATATTTTGGGAATCTTTTTTGATTATTTAGTTCCCGTTTCTCAGTTTAGTGTTACCATTTTGTAAATAATCTACCTAGTAGCTAGAATAAATCTAAATTGGTTTATTTTATTTATTGGATTATTTTGTATCGTTTTAAAAATTGTAATTATTTTATCTGATTGATGTTTGCCTGGGAAACAATGGGATAGCCCATTTTTAGTGTATTTTCTGTTATTTTAGAGCATTTTTTTTAAATCTTATAATCTATAACAAAATGGTCATAAATGAAAGAATATTATGGCAGCACTGATGCCGATGGTCTGTGTTTATGCCAATTAATGTTATATGGGTCTGTGGTTCTGTGGTTATATATGGTCTGTGGTTATATGGCTAAATATACGCCTACAAAGTCGCGATCATCTGGTATATTAATATAAATCGTGTTTTTCTTAAAGACTCCACTCAGAATAAAAATTAAAAAGCTGTAAACAATGATCTCCGATCATTCTGTGATCTGTTTTAACATTTTCAGAAGTGACATTAGCACATAACCTACAAAACTTTAAAACGAAATATCTTTTTTTTCTAGGTTCATTAAAAAAAATTCTTGCTTCTGAGAGCTTCGTATTCGACCCTTAACAAAATATCTTTTATACTACACCCGCTCGGAAAGTACCTTCATTCTTTTTTAAAAACGAGGTAGAAAGTACGTCATTGCTACAAACCAAATATGCGGGAGGGAAAGATGTATGAAATTTCATTTCTAACGTGCTAAGCGGGGAGAAAAACTATATGAAAATCCATTTCTAACGCGCTGTTTTTTTTTAATTTTAAGTAAATTAGGTATATGGACGTTGAGAATTTGGGTATGTCCTTATGGATATAATATTAGAAGCAGCTTCACCATATTTGACATACAAAAGTCAAATATGGTGGATGTCGATTGTCGATAATATTAATGTCGATTTTGATGGTCGATTGTCGATATCGATGTTGATTGTCGATATCGATGTCGTGATCGGTTGTCAATATCGATGTCGATTGTCAATGTCGATTGTCGATATCGATGTCGTTTGTTGATATCGATGTTGTTATCGATGTAGATTGTCAACATCGAAGTCGATATCTTTGTTGATTGTCGCTATCGATGTTGATGTCGATATCGATAGTCGATATCAGTGTTGATGTCGATTTTCTATATGGTAGTCGATTGTCGGTATCGATGTCGATTGTCGATATCAATTGTCGATGTCGATGTCGATGTCGATTGTCGATATCGAAATCTATATTGAAATAATCCTCAAAATGTACCTAGTCTAGTTTTGATAGTGAAGCTTCGAATGAAGCGACTCATATAATTATGATAGAACTTCACTTTGTAAGTTCGTTTAATCACTAATTATTATCGCTTATTTTCCTCGCAGGTGTAGTATAAAGCACTATGTATCACTCGGTAGAAAGTACGATTCCTACCTCGCGTGTATTGCGGCCCTTCGGCTACGCCTCGGGCCTCAAACTACACCCTCGATAGTAACCGGTCACTTTCTCCCCTCGGTGAACAATGTACTATTTTTCACACGTGAACATTTTTTTTTTTCTCAATACTATTGATATAGGAAAGTTCGCCATTGCTCTTTTAGAATTCGCTAAATATATCAAATATCACAACTAAGAGTAAATATAATAAATTTATGGCTAATTCTATACTCAGCCCCTCAGTCCAATCATTTATTTCACTTTCGGCAGCTCGAGTTAGTGTTGGGCTCGATTGTCATGAGACATGATGTCATGTGATGATGTATGTCGGATACATGACCCTTGTGTACTTTTTAAAAAGACATTGTAAGTATTTTTATGTTTTGTGTGACAAGAAAAATTTTCTGAAATATCTATCTGTTTATCTATCTATTTTCAACCGGAAAACTGCGCGGAAATATCAAAAATTGTGATAGCTTTCGTATTCTATTATCGACTAGGTACTAGGTAGGTACATACAATAATATAAATGTCGTTGACTTACTTTAAGATCTTGACATTTTGTGTGCAAGCGCAACTTCAATCACGAAACCAGCTGAGGAACATTTTCCCAAGGCTTTCGTGCAATTTCCGGATCCGGTAGGTCAAGGACCTAATTCGAATTGCATTGTTATTTTCAAACATTAAATCTAAGGAATCCTTACAAATATTAAAAAACCGGCGAAGAGCGTGCCACGTACAGTGTAGGGTTCCGAAGTTGCCCATCACATAATACTTGACTAGATTATGCCTGCGACTTCGTCCGCGTAGGTTAAGTCTTTTTAATTTAATGGATGCGGACATTTAATTAGTTGGGCGACTATTAAATGTAAACTTTTAAGCCTACTTAGCTGTGATAGTTTTTCTAACTTCGTTATGATGTAATACTTATACCTACTACTGGCATGATTTTATTCACATATCCAAAAACAATTGTATAGCTGTCGGACGACACTCGACTCTGCACTTTAAAAAGCTCAATATTTTACAAACGGATCCCTTAATCGAAAAATAGTGCCCCAAACCCATGTATGCCCAATGCCAAATTACAGATTTCGCTTATTACGCATCCGTTCCATCACATAAACACACTCCTCCAGTAATTCAACTTTCAGTTTTTATCGTTTATCTCACGGTAAATTTTTATTACTCGAAGTATAATCGTAATTTTGAAATTTTAAGTGCGAAATTCATTGCATAAGTATATTATATTTGAACACTAAAGTATTTTCGTAAGTATTATAAACTTAACGTTGTTATAATAAAGTTTATGTGCGGGATCAGATGTTTCGAAATCGAACGCATTCTTAAAGAGACCGGTTTAAGCCAAACGCATGGAAGGAGCATGGATATCATTATATTTAGAAGGTAACGATAATGACTATGGAATTCGAAGGCGATAAATAACTAGGCGATAAAAAATAAATCGAAGATACTACCGAGACAAAGTATGCCATTTGTTAGATCTATTTCAAGTTCCAGTACCTACCTTTTGGAGTCAAACAGGAAACTATTAGAGTAGCATGCACAAAACGCTGTGATTTTATTCGAATTTTCAAAAGCGTTGTGTTAATTTCAATTAGCTGAATATTTAATTAATTTTTAGTACTTAATTTAGTAAATACTCTCACACAAGCCCGTCCTATACCTAATCCATGTTTTAACAAAGCGGAGAAAGACGGAGATGTGACATGAATAACCAATAGGCTCCAATAGGATATCTTTATTCCCACACCTCTCCGCTCAGTGCTAGTGGACACACATTTCTCCTCTCTTACTTTATCCTTCGCAGCTATATGGAACGTCTGCGTCGAACTCGTTCTGTATTTCTTAGATGCGCCCACTGTTTCCAAGTCCCACTGCTTTTTGCTTAAGTACATATCTTGCTGCTTACTTCTTCCTTTTTTTTATTTCACTACAAGTTAGCTCACCTGATGGTAAGTGATAATGCAATCTAAGATGCAAGCGAGTTAACCTGTTAGGGGTATGGCAGTTATATTAAACCCATACCCCTAGTCGGTTTCTTCACGGCATCGTACCGGAACGCTAAATCGCTTGGCGGTACTTCTTTGCCGTCAGGGTGGTAACTAGCCACGGCCGAAGCCTCTCACCAGACCAGACCAGAGAAAATTCAGAAATTATAAATTCCCAAATTGACCCTGCCGAGGATCGAACCCGGAACCTCCCACGTTAAGACAACAGCGCTCAACACTGCGCCAGGGAGGTAGTCGTTTACTATGTCGCCAGGTACAGTGCTTGTATGCGGGGCACAATCACAACGATCCAGACACCACGTGTACCTACACATTATTTCGCATCAGTGAAAGTAAATGAAGGCTATTCGCGTTCACAGTTCCTTGCCTTTCAAAAAATATATGTCTGTACTTTGATCTCATTTTTTTTATTACTCACTATAGCTGTAATATGACTTCGTTCGCTTTTGTTTGAAATTTTATTAAATACCGAGGGACCTCTTTCAGGTATACACAGGAGCCTATGTGTAAATAAGTCTTCTTAATGTCAACTATCTCGGCACCATAGTTTATTAAAATCGGTTATAAATGAATGAGTTGTAAAATAAAATTGGTATGGACAGACAGAAACACATTTGCATTTTATAATATAAAGTATGAATATGGATTAGACGTCTGAATAAATAAATTAAAAAGTAGCCTACTGTAAATATAAATTTAAGCATATAAAATACAGTTTTAATTGCTTAATTTACGCAGTTTCTCAGGTAAGTATACTTGTATGCAATGAGTATGATATATTAAATGCGAAAGTTGGTTTGTTTGCTGGTTTTTCCTTCGTTGGCACCAATGGTTTCACGTAATTTTTTCCCACAGGATTTTGAAATAACCTAAATCCACACGGACGAAGTCGCGGGAATTATCTAGTAACCTTATAGGTAATGCCGATAATCCATACAAAAAAATGCTTATAAATGCAAAAGTGTGTCTATCTGTCAGTCTGCTACGCTTTCAAGGCTCATCTGTTCAACCGATTTTGATGAAATTTGGCACATATGGATAGTTTGATACCCGGGGAAGGACATAGGCTACTTTTTATCGCGGAAAATTAAAGAATTCCTGCGGGAATAAGAAAAACCTTAATCCACGCACGAGACGAAGTCGCGGGCATCATCTAGTGTAACAATAAATTTAAAAGCTTGCAATATAATTCATCGTTGTTTCTAAGTGTGAATAATTACATAACATTTTGTTTCTCACATACCTAAAGTTAAATATTATGCCGTTCTTAGTTTATGTGAGCACCATCCAGAAAATACAAAAATAAGGACACCAAAGAAGTTTAAGGAATCATTTTTTAAAATAAAAATACTAGATGATGCGCGACTACGACCGCGTAGATTGATGTTTTTTTAATTCCCGCGGGAACTCTTCAATTTTTCGGAATAAAAGTAGCCTATGTCCTTCCCCGGGATGTAAACGATCTCTGTACCAAATTTAATCTAAATCGATTGAGTAGTTGAGTCTATGCACTAGATACTATAGAGGAACCACCATTGATGCATTATCAGGTGATAAATAAAGTGCTATTGAGTACCTATCTAATTTTATAGGATACTAATGATGCCCGCGACTTCTTTCGCGTGAATTGAGGTTTTTGATTACCCACAGGAACTCTGGTTCCCTTCCCTTCCCCAGGTTACAACCTACCTCTGTACCAAATTTCATCAACATCGGTTGAAAAGATGAGCCGGGAAAGCAGACAGACAGACAGATACAATTTCGCTTTTATAATATTCGCATGGATAATATTATGTACTAAAAAATCTTTCATAAAATTTTGTATTTATGAATTTAAAAATTTCAACAAATGTTTAGTTAAAAAAATATTTATTTCGTAGGTGTACAAAATTAAACGGAGTTGATAATTGGTGGTTGGCCACTGGTGGTAATTGTAACAGTATTTAAAAGTTTTTGAGCGTTTTACTGTAGGTATTTGAATTTTTATCCGGGACTGTCCTTGGAAAGCAGATCGGTTGGTGATCCATACGCATGTTAATATTAAAATGCTAAGTGCCGGTAATCATTTCCTTATTGAATCGATTAAAACCGAGTAGTTAGATAATAGAGAGATTCATCTTCATGGTTTATGTGTTTATCAATGGAATAACTTATTATAATGGTTAATACCTACATAAATACCTAAGGTATTGTTGCAAATAGTAACCGAGGTATTTTAAAAGATTTGTAAAACCAAATACCGGGTTTAATATAAAATAATTATTTTTTCATTTAATTTTAAAGTAGATGAAGAAATATATTGAACAAAGAAATTAAAACAATCTCCTGTTTTATTACCCGACTGCGAATTGTTTTTATGACCTGCCTCAAATTATTATGCTCCAAAAAGAATTCAGGAGTAAAGAATTAATATTCTGATCCGGGTACATTACAACACTGTCGGTACAAAAATTATATGATTATTATGAGTTCACTTTATTATAAAAAGTTTTATTAGGACAAAAAACGTGTTGGTATTACAATAATTGATTATTACTGATGATACCGGATTCAGTTTTTACCGTTGAATTATATTTCCTAATTACTTAATAATTATGTCCGTGATTTTGACCGCCAGTCAAAGGATCTATCCAGTTAATGTCAGCTTTGTGTTTAAAATTGAATTGAATTTTTAGAAAATATAAAAGATTGTGTATTTGTTTATTGACGAAGGTTTAATTAAGTTGATATTTGACTCATTCGATGTAATTCACTCGGTCAGTTTGTTGGCGGGGATACGCCATATTGGATTAATTTGCATAAATACGAGTATTTTGACTTTGTTGAGTTAGTCTGTTGCCGACAGACTCAGCGATTATTGAATACTTTTGTGTTTAGATCGCAATTTCAGTAGCAACTGCAGCTTGATCAAATGATTAATTTATTGTTGTTGTGATGCTTTGGCCAAGTTTTTATAATTAACTGTTTACATTAAATCTCTCGTGAAACCGCTACACGTTTAACCATTTATTCGCGCACGTTTTAAAGAGAGTACAAACATATTTTTAAAGTAATTTTAATTATTCACCCACTTCTGGAATTATGCTTACATTAATAACAATAATTTAACGACCTCCCTGGTGTAGTGGTCGGCGCGGCTGTTGTCAAGCCGGAGATTCCTGGTTCGGCAGGGTTAATTTAGCAATTTATAATTTCTGATTTTTCTCTGGTCTGGCCGGCTTCGATCGTGGCTATTACCATCCTACCGGCAAGGACGTACCGCCAAGCTATTTAGCGTTCTGATACGATGCTGTGTCATAACCGTTAACGTGTATGAGTTTAATATAACTGCTCTAAGTATACTCTTAACAGGCTAGCTCGCTACCATCTTAGACTGCACCATTACTTACCACCAGGTGATATCGCAATCAAGGGATAGCCCGTAGTGCATAAAACACTGTAGGTAGGAATAGGCAACCAGGCATGACTGGTATGAAATAATGGTACATATTATGCCATACATTGCAGTCAAAACTTCGGATACCTGTTACAACCATATAAAAGCACTAAAAAAAGTGTGTATGTGTCCAATTCACACACGGCAGAAGTTAAACTTCAGAAAAGTAGCCATCGAGAGAATGAGATAAATATAACTTGTATTCTACCTCATTCTCTCGCAGGCTAAATCCTAGTATGAATATGTTTCTCTTTTTAAACGACTTCCAAAAAGGAGGAAGTTCTCAATTCGGCGCGTATCTTTTTTTTTAATGTATGTCGGTACCACGTCGGTACACATCTCTGTTACTGAACCGATTTGAAAAATTTTTAGTGTCGCTTTTTCGTTTCATCGAATTTTCAAATCACAACGATCAACACAAGAAGTTTCACTTGTTGTATTGTTTTATGTCATATTTTTTTAGTAATTTTATGCTAGAAATATTGTATGATTGACGACCTCTGTGGCGCAGTGTGTAGCGCTGAAGCTGATTGCCTTAACGTGCAGAGGGTCCAGGTTCGATCCCCGGCAGGGTCAATTTGGGAATTTATAATTTCTGAATTGCCCCTGGTCTGGTCTGGTGGGAGGCTTCGGCCGTGGCTAGTTACCACCCTACCGGCAAAGACGTGCCGCCAAGCGATTTAGCGTTCGTGTAGAAACCGAAGAGGTATGGGTTTAATATAACTGCCATGCCCCTAACAGGTTAGCCCGCTACCATCTTAGACTGTATCATCATCACTTACCGTCAGGTGAGATCGCAGTCAAGGGCTAGCTCGTAGTGGATTAAAAAAAAAAGATTTATGATTCATAATGTAAGTATTATACGGTTTTTTTTTTGATGAATTGTTCATCCAACTAATTGAACGAGTTTTTGTAATAATTAGTTATGAATACGTAATAGTTTTTTTTACGAATACACGTTTTTTTGTTTAAGTACATAGTTTTATTAACATTACCAGAATAAATTATATTTACGAAACATTGATCATGTTTTTTGTAATTTTTAGAGATATCAATCAACGCTTGTCTACACAAAGAAAACTGTTTTCGTTTTCTTTGTGTAGACAAGCGTTGATTGATATCTCTAAAAATTAAACAGATGTTTAAATTAATTTGTTTGTTAAAATGTCAAATTAATGTTTTTGAAATGTGGAAAAATATAATACTAGCTAATGCCCGCGACGTTGTCCGCGTGGATTGAGGTTTTTCGGTTCCCGCGGGAACTCTTTAATTTTCTGGGATAAAAAGTAGTCTATGTGTTATTCCAGACTATAATCTATCTATGTGCCAAATTTCATCCAGATCCGTTCAGCCGTTCTGGCGTGATTGGGTAACAAACATCCATCCCCCCATCCAATCTTTAGCATTTATAATGTGTGCACCGTGTGCAGTTTGATCGAACTTAAAAGATAGGATAGCTTACATCTTAATTTATAGCCGCAATATTATTTTATGTCGGATTTGCAATGTAAGACGGAGAAAAAACGGTCGAACGACAAGGTTTCTTACGAAAAGCTCATTCCACGCGGACGAAGTCACGGGAATCAGCTAGTATTAGTATAGATATAGAATAGTCCACACAGGAAAACAGGAATTGAATGGGGATAAAGAAGCGGTCGACATTTTTACGAGAAATAAATAAATAAACAATTCTCTAATTGTCACAAAAAATCACAATATCTACCTACGCATTTAAAACTTTAGGTGCCGCTAAAACAGACGTTAAAACATGTGAGTGGTAAGAGATAAACGTCATGTTTAACGTCTAAACACGATCAATAGAGTGGTTTGCAAGTACTTAATTGTTAAACGATCTTTAACCTACTTCCAAGCTGTCACTCTGGCGACCGCGACACTGACTCACGACTTGATACACATCAAAAATAATTTATCGTCCCGACTTGCCATCTGACATTATAAGGGCGATTCTATTTCATTATAAGGTTAAACCTATTTTATATGATATGAATCGTAAATTGCATACATGACTGAAATATTGCCTTTTAATTGGAGAACATTAATTAAGTTAAACCTATAGCCACACCTAACCGTAATGTTTTACTTACCGGTTAGAATACTTAGTAGGTACGTATTTAGGGAACGCGTCAACTAATATTGTGCTTTATATGAAAGCTATGTGTTTTATTATGTGTCTAATTCGGCACTCATATTACTTCAACCCATTGCCCGCTCACTGCTGAGTACGAGTCTCCTCTCAGAATGAGAAGGATTTGGCCATAGTCCACCACGCTTGCCAAATACTGATTGGTAGAACTCACACACCTGTAAGAACATTATGAAGAACTCTCAGGCATGCAAGCTTCTTCACTATGTTTTCCTTCACCGTTAAAACAGTGATTTAAATTTCTTAATAGGCACATTAAAAGATCTATCCAGATTCGAGAAAAACGCGCTCAAGAGATCTAGTCCAGTCATTACGTCGGAAAAAACGAATAGAAATGCATGTGAACCGAAACTGAATTTAACCCTTTTTTCAAGATGGCGGAGTATGCACCTATGAAATCTTGGTCGATAATTTGAAGTTAAGCTTTTCTAGGCCTTACCCCACGTAATATCCAAAATTTAGCTTTCTTGGTTCACATGCATTTCCAAATGTATATAATGACTGGAGTAATCAGCGAAAGGTTTCGTTGTCATTATGGACAACCAAATAATATTATGTAGGTACACGATGAACTTTACTCATGAGTGGATTAATTATTATTACAAGCAATTGTCATAATGTGTAATAAAACTGCTATATTAAATAGTGTCGTAACGTAAGCATAACATTTGGACCTCATGTTACGCCCACTGCACAAGAGGTCTTGCTGACAGCCATTAATATAGCTATCTGCCTTTCTATTGTATATCTAGTAGTTTATATCTTGATCTAGTCACATTGTATAATGTACCCGTATTTATTATTGATCGTTAGCTGTTGACACAATTCGAGTTTATGAATAGCTTTTAATTAAATATCATATATTATGGTGAGTGAGTTATAGTGTACCAACACTTCTTTGATGCATGCAGTCATTGAAGTGTGGCCACTGGCCTGGGTATACCCTGGTAAGTATGTCGCAGTGTGCTGCTGATCTCATTAATTGGATTTTGAGTATCTAAGAATGCATTGCATTTAGCGCGTACTACTCTTAGATCTCCTTTAATGTGCAATTAACTTTAGCCTTAGAATATAATGAGTTGTGCAAAAACACAAAGTAATTAATTATTATTCTATTGCTACAAAAAATCTGTCACATAAAACCTCATCAACATAATATATCGATTGCGTGCCACAAACGTTTTAATTCTGTACTCATATAATTTTAATTACTATATAAATTATATGTAAGTACTGCATTTATTGTGCAGGTGTTACAGTTGGCTTCATATCCGTTTCAAATCAAGTGCACCCTCAATATTTCATAAGGCTTGGACACACATAACGCGAGACGGAAGCTTAAAATGTGTTTAAGACAACGCTCCTTAAGCACGAATCTGTTGCAGACTGCTTGCGTGATTTGTATGAGTTTGAAAATGATGAAAAATTCTCACCGTGAGGAAACCTGCATGAGGTTTCGTTACGATGTGTTCTCCTTTACCAATCACTGTCAAAGCAAGTGATAAATAATAGCTTAAAATTCACAAACTGTGTTCCCTCATGACTACAATATGGGACTCTTCAAAGGGCGAATACAATATTCTCCGATAAGGTTTTGAAGTGCAGTCAGTGATTTAGAAATCCTGTTCGAGAATCGAACTCCCGGCCATTGTATCGAATAGTGGCCGATGTCCATATCACTAGACTATCACCGCTTTTCTTTTTATCTGTTACTATTTAAATGTGCTCATAGCCTAGGCCTAGTAGGAACGCGTTTGATAAATGATAAATGATTTATTTATTTCATAGAGGACAACTTGTGTCACTTATGATACGTTAAGACTACCACCGGTTCGGAAATCTTTTCTACTGAGAAGAGCCGGCAAGAAAATCAGCACTTGCTCTTTTCTTTACGTCCTACCAAGCAGTCGTTGCGAGACGCAGCCTGCACGCATTTAGTGTAGCCTAGCCTTAAAATACGACAAGTCGTGACTTTGACTTACATTGAAGTTACAAAGTTAAGTTTTTTATCGTATGTGTTTATCTTTTGAGAAATAACAGTAATCAACGAAACGTAACTCATGCTCTGTATTCTTAGAAATTAAGCACAAAAATAAGGCCAAGGATAGCATAATATACCTACATTGATTAATCTGTTTTATTTTCAATCAGCTTTAAGTAGGTACATACTAAGTATTCATCGATGTATTATGTATATCCTACGTTCGAAATACCTAGACCTAAATATCCATACTAATCCATACTAATATTATAAATGCGAAAGTGTGTCTGTCTGCCTGTCTGCTACGCTTTCACGGCCCATCTGTTCAACCGATTTTGATGAAATTTGGTACAGGAATAGGTTGTATCCCGGGGAAGGACATAGGCTACTTTTTATCCCGGAAAATTAAAGAGTTCCCTTGGGAATCAAAACCTTAATCCACGCGGACGAAGTCGCGGGCATCATCTAGTCTATAATAAATCTTTTTTAAATCGTCTTTTTGATTACGGTTATATTTTTATTTTTAGTAGGTAGGTATATAAGGATTTGTTTTAAATTTATTTTATAGTTAGTTCAATATTTAGATTTTAGCATTTTAGGCCCACTTGCACAAGGACTAAATTTAAATTTAATTTATTAAATTTAGTTAAATATTTTAATGCTGTACCTTTGTGGCAACTATAATATGCATTTGCCAAAAAGGCACAGGATTACAAAAATTTACTTACTCATTTTAAATGTCCTTGTGCAAGCGGCCCTTAATGTATTAAATAATAAATCTGAGTTCAGAAACTACCGATTAACTTTTAAGGTTGTTATTGTTTTGTGAAGATGCATCTGTTAAGAGATGTACTTACATAAAACCTTACTGGAAACTGTACATACATAGAATTGTTTATTTTGTTTCAGAGGTTTACTATGAGAAGCAGCGCTACGATGGCTGGTTCAACAACAGAGCTTATCCTGACTGGGGGTCTGTGGGTTAGTTATCTTCTTTAGTATGTTTTAAACAGCACACATTCAATTACCTTTTTCTGTCGATGCACTCCAAATAGCAAGAGTTCATATTGGCTTGGTAAATTCCTCGATAGTTGATTTAATTCTCATATATTGACGCATTTAGTATTATATTGGTATTGAAATCATCTTATTGATAGTATAGTACCTATAAGATTTTCAAAAAACTCCACAACCATATTCATTATCTCTATCAATATTATTTTCCTTGTGACACAGCTAAAATGAAAAAGTTTCTTCTTTTGAATTGTGCGTAAGAAAGTTTACGAAATCTGCGCAACCTTCGCTTAATTTGATGTCATCATGTAGGAAATAGGATGCAATTATATGTATTTCGCAATTACTCTCTAGCATTGCAATAGACAAATATTATCTAAAAATTGTATCATAAGTAATATTTAAAGTAAGATAATCAATTGTATAGACGCAATGCAAGGCTGAATATTGAAATATATCGAATTGCAGATTTGGAGCGACGTATCAATATAGTACGGCGTAAACCACTGAATAGTAGAAATAGCTGTGAACTGTAGGGGTGTCATACGGTGCAGGATTTTTTTGCTTAAACACAAAGATACCTAATTTTTAGATTACTAAAATATCTAAAATTCCAGTTCTCAATCACAGATGTAGTACTAACATCTGTGTTCTCAATCAATTCATACTAAAGTTTTCATAACGAATATCACTTATCGCTAATAATCGACCAAATAGGACAGGTCTTTGTTTAATAGCTAAAATAGGACAACTCTCCGTTTAATTTAAGACTAAGTATTAAGCCATAGAATAATTATTTGTAATTAAACTAAGGTGCCTGAATAAATTGTTTTGTTTACGACAGCCCTGCGAATTTAACAAAACCTTTGTTTGATATTATGATTTGAACTGACGGTGGTCATGTCATGTTTCTTTAAACTACTGACTTGATATATCGATTCTGCCTTGAAATCGTAATCATGTAGGTACTAGGTACGTAGGTACGATTACGAACTATTGAATGTGGGTCAATAAATGACAAGTTACCTATAGTTACCTATACCTATACTATTTTAATTTAAACATTGTTTTACGTCTTTACATTTACTGAAAAATCCAGTTTCGTAATAATTCAAGACTTCTCACTACACATACAACTGGTTGAAATGACAGTTCAAGGTTAAATAAAAAATATAATTAACAAAGATGGCTTAGCCAGCCAGCCGAATTTTTTCATAAAACATTTCAGGATTTGGATCAAATTTTGAATAACATAGTCCTAAGCCGAGGTTCTAGTCCCACAGGAGGCGCCCCCTAGGCTAGGTTGTACATTGTCCCCAGATGTCTTTGAGCCCTATTGATCACACTTAACTTCTCGGTGATGGCCTAGCGCTCGCTTACCCACGGTCAAGCTGTAACGTACGCGAAAAACTTACAAAATAAAAATATCTAATTTATCGTTTCCCTAGTTTTCTATGCAAATCAATCCCTTTACAATGAAAAACCAAAATTTTATACAAAGGGTCACTATCTTTATAACACTTCTTATTTAACATTCTGACGACATTCTTATTTCTGACGACCTCCGTGGCGCAGTGTGTAGCGCTGTTGCCTTAACGTGCGGAGGTCCTGGGTTCGATCCCCAGCAGGGTCAATTTGGGAATTTATAATTTCTGAATTTTCCCTGGTCTGGCCTGGTGGGAGGCTTCGGCCGTGGCTAGTTACCACCCTACCGGCAAAGACGTGCCGCCAAGCGATTTAGCGTTCCGGTACGTTGCCGTGTAGAAACCGAAGGGGTATGGGTTTAATATAACTGCCATGTCCCTAACAGGTTAGCCCGCTACCATCTTAGACTGCGTCATCACTTACCATCAGGTGAGATCGCAGTCAAGGGC
Organism: Erebia aethiops; assembly: GCA_923060345.2. NCBI lineage: Eukaryota > Metazoa > Arthropoda > Insecta > Lepidoptera > Nymphalidae > Erebia > Erebia aethiops. The sequence goes on along the minus strand of OV281083.1, from coordinate 6,438,784 downwards.
TAGCTTGTAGTGGATAAAAAAAAAAAAAAAAAAAAAACATTATCTTAGATAATATCATAAAGCTTTTAAGTTCATCGCTTGAACTTTATAACTGGTAGTATCTCACTTGTATAAGGTGACATTAAGAGTAATTTGCAGTAATTTCAGTATCAAGTAATAAAATATATGTGTGGAATTTATATTATTAAAGTGGTATCATTAATTTTACCCCCAATAGGCAATGCGCGATTCTATTCCATTGAATAGAATCGCGCATCGCCTATGCAGTATGTATAGATATCTACCCTTATCAAGTCATTCTGTTTTCAAAGGAATTCGCTAAGCTGTCATACAAAAAACATCAACGCGCTTCTTCGCTAAATCGATAAAATCGTTTCTACAAACTACGGTACGGTATAATTTATATCTGTAACACTTTGTGTAGGTCATCGTATAGCTATAGAACTCAATAAAACATATTATTGTGTAAGTACATAGCAGATCCCAAATTCGGCAAAAATATTTTTTTAATTAAACCAACTTTTTTGATAAAATTAATCACGAAATGAGATCACAATATATGGCCTTAAAATCAGAGTGCAATGCAAGAGCCGTTATAGCGGATTATGGACTGTTCATATTCTGTATAGATATAGATTATAATTCGGAAACAAAAACGTCATCAATATTAAATTAATATTGGTTTATACGATGCTAGTAGGTAAGATCCCTGTACTGAAAATGGAATAATTACGTAAATTACGTAAGTAGAGCGTTTGCAGGATCTTCAAGAATCAGGGTGTTTTTTTTACCCTACCCGCTCCACTATATTACCAACTTCACTCATAAACCCAGATAATAATAATTATGTGGCCTATGTAAAACATTCGCATACGTAAATGAGGCCGTGAAAGTGATGTGATTCTGTGATATATTACGTCAGCCTGATATACAAACTGAGATGACATGAGAGATATACTTCATGAGTTTCCAATTAGTAGGGATTGCATAAGCAAATGATTTAATTGATCACGACTCTGAGTTTTGTTTAGCGGAAAATAAATAGAGGGTTACTATTTCTAATAAATTAAACTTAGAATTAATTATTTGTGGATTTAGTTCATGAAACCTACTTTTTTAAAAATATTATTAGGTAATAATTAAAGTCTAAGCGCGCTTATAACCTGCATAACTTGTTTAATTTGTCTATACCACGAAATAAGACAGACATTACAATACAGTACAATACTCATTCGAAATAAAAGGCAAAGTACTTACTTTAATTTTAAAATTTTGATGTTGCACATTTGAATCAAAGTTCCTTATCTATTGCATAATATAGCTACCTAATTAAGCTATCGCAACATATATATTATAGACACACCCTAACCCCTTTTATAATATGGGAGTACCATTTTACGAATATCGATAACACAGATATATCAACTTATCAAAAGCAGCTAGCTCAATTTCAATTTCGCAATTCTACTTCTGAGTGAAGCAAGTAGGGTTGCCAAACATACTTTTTTAACAATAAATTATTATATTTTTTATAAAAGTATTATTAATCGTATACTTTGAAATATTTTTGAATTTTGACTGAATGACGTAAGTAAAGTAAGTGGCAGTTGTGTAATAAACTTTATATCAAAGGCTTAAGGACACATAAGTAGATAAAACATATTTTAAGCGAAAGGTAATATTTTGTATAATTTTGACTTTAATTTAATATTGAGTAAGTTTATAATACTGTAGACAAAATTGCCAACCCTTACTCTTGTTTGAATATGATAACAAGCCTTCGAAATCGATATTGACTCGTGATAACTTACACCACTCAGTCCACAGTTTAGATGACATGAGATAAATATCCACTTTATTAATTTATCATCCGACTTATTACGAAATTGTCTTAAATAATTGTGTAAGCACCTACTATTGATATTGTAGTCGTAGATTAGTAATTGATATCATTAATTTCTATCTTAGAAAATATTAAGTATTAGCTGATGTCTGCAACTTCGTTCGCGTGGAATAAGTTTTTAATTCCCAAAGGAACTCCCAACGAACAAACACACTTTCGCATTTATGATTAGTATTAGTATGTAATATGCTGAATTATACACAGAATAATTACACATAATTATTACTGTTGTACACAACCTCTTTAAGTTATACTGGAAAAAGAGTTCTATTGATAGTACATACCTACACATAGTTCTTTTTGGCACGATAAAACGCCATAAAACCAAAATCGTACGTGGCATAAATCGTTTAATTCTGTGTCTATCCCTCGATATAATATCTCTACAAATTATTGTAACTTAGAAATTGTATATAATAGAATTAGCCACATTGTAATTTTAATAATGGCAATGCTAAAGTGCTATCGAATAAGAAATATGTTTCGTAAAAAATACAAATAAATACATGTTTTTTATTAAATATAAAATACTAATTTATAGAGATTAGACTTTCTAATTTTATATTAACAAATCTAACTGGGTTAGGTATTATTATTAAGTGCATAATAATATAAAGCATACATAAATACAGATTAAATTATTTACATTTACTTGCTATGTTTAAAATGTATAATGTCACAGTATGAATTTGCATTTTAATATCAATGATCAATTAATTAACGTGTTACAATTATGTACATAATATATTAGCACATAGGTGCAAACACCTTTGCAAATTTCGCAACATAAGCATGAGGTTTTAGATTACAGGGCTAGGACGTAAGTAGGTTAAGTTCTCTAAAATAATGCATCTAAATATCGCTGGACAAAAGTGGATCATGGATATTCAAAAGAGACCTAGATGTTGAGAAGTATACGCCATATTGGTGTGAAATATAATAAAATATTATAAAATGCTATAAAATAGGTGAACCATTTTCTCACTGCCAAGACCTTTAGCTTTTAGATTCAACATACAATCACGTTCATAAATTTACTAATTATTATTGTATTTGCACTTTACTATGCTTCGTATTAAGTTCAAATCATCAATAATGATATCATCTCTATTGTCTATGCTTCTATACTAATATTATAAAGAGGTAAAGTTTGTGAATTTGTGACGTTGTAGGGGGTAATCTCTGGATCTACTGAACCGATTTTGAAAATTCTGGTACCGATAGAAAGCCACAATATTTGTGAGTGTCATAGGTTATATTATATTAACACGAAAAATTTGGCAGTTCCCGTGGGAATTTCAAAAACTTATTTCACGCAGATGAAATCTCAGGTATCTGCTAGTATAGTATTATAATAAAATAATCAGATCATAGCAGAATAACTCCGGTATCACGATTTATTTAATTAAACTGTAAATAGATTGAATATGTTTCTACTGTCTACATTCTAACCCCATATGAACACAACACGGTGCGTCAATTATATATTTTAAAACTAGCTTATGCGACATTAAGCATTGTTCCGTAAAATGTAGTAAAAAAAATTGCAACAAAAAAGAAAAAATTAAACAAGAACTCTGTTCATATCTAAGACTACCGAACGACAATTATTTACTGTTATACTATCATGTCTAAAGTGTAATAGGTACCCTCGACACAGGATTACCTAGTGTGGTAAACATTAGTCTTAAAAAAAATTGATTTATGGTAATAAACATTTTGTAATTTTTTTAAAATTCAAACTACGCCCTAAACCCTATTAAGAAGAATCTAAAACTATTTAATATGGTTTTGTTGTGTACTAAGAAATCCTTTAGAGTAAATAGTAGTGTAATAATTTTACGTAACCAAGTAGGTATAAATTGAGCTGCGTTTATCACAAGTTACAAAAGAACTGTTCGAAGATCTCCTCGCTCCTAATTCGAAGTTCATGTCGATTGAACCGATGTGCATTACGCCACCAACAATAAAACAGAGCTAGGGTTACCTTATACCACAAAAAAGCTGTTAACCACGAACTGAACTAAGCTCAAAATATCCCATTTGTACATTTAGCCAAGCGTCAACTGGCAACAAAACTTGCAGAAATTAGTAGTGGCAACTCACTTCTACTTACCTACTGAAAGTACACAGAAAGTGAAAGGGCTAAGATGTGCCGACAAGCGATTTAGCTTTCCGGTCCAATGACGTATAAAACCGGATGAGGGGTATGGGTTTAATATAACTGCCATACTCATAGCTTCATTTGTAACCTAATGTTCTAGGTTTTAAACATAAAATAAAAACATTATTTGAAAAATATCGATTGGTGACCCTACGTACGATTATCGGTTAGACCACCTCTAAATAACCATCCGAGACAATCAATCACGAAACATCCAATATTAATCCAAGGTTTTCTTCTATCTTTTTGACTTTGGGTATTTAACGTTTTTGATTATTTATATTGGAAGTATTGCAGTCAGCAAATATCAGTAATCATAATATCTACAAATTAACAGCGTGAGCCGCCCGCGCCCTTGCCTTCCTCTGCCGCCCGCGACGTCCATTCGTCATAAATAATAATAAATAAATTTATTTTATTGAGCCAACTAATGGACCCATTTGTTAGTAGGTACATACACTTAAAACTACGGTAGTAAGGATTGCAAATATTATAAGAGTTTGACACTAGGAATAATAAACAATTCTACAGGCTTTCAAAAAGTGTTCTAGGATTGGTGACTCCAACTTCCCCGCTAACATCTTCAGGATACTATTGGAGCTCGAACACAGTCTTGCCAGAAGGCAAAACGTCTTCATCCTGATCATGCTTTAAAAGTCATCCGTTTGCTCTTGAGCAAACATGCCGGATGCCGATAAAAACCGCGGTATAAACCCAACAGTATCCTGAAGCCTTTATTATATTGGACCCTCAATGTATCCAGTAGAAAGATGTTTAGTTTTGCGCGAGTTATTTTATTTCTATGATATTTCCTGATTTATTGGGAATGCCCATAGATTTAGCATTGGTCTTTACGACTAGATACCACCCTTCCTATCAACAATAGCTCTTTTAATGCGGCCTCTTTAATATCGTAGTGTGTATTGACTATTTGAAAAGATACTTGTGTGTGTGAGCAAATATTGTTGTCATCTTCTAAACTTTTACCCGATTAATGGGAAAAAATGTTTTATACAGTTACTGCAATGACAGTAATATATCTTTTACTAGCTGTGCCCGTGACATCGTCCGCGTGGAATAGTGACTTTCGGCAGCATTTTGAATTTTTTAGGCTAATTATTTTGCAAATAAAACACATACATACATTAAAATTAGTTATTACAGAGCTATTTACAGTATTTACTGCAAATAATTTATAAGTACATTTTTAAACACGACGTTTTTAGTTTCCATCTTTTGCCAAAACAAAGATTTTGCGGATTTGATACACATAGGATGCCACATAGAGTTGCCCATGGGAAAACCATTTTTTTTAAATGAAAACCTGCACCTTTAAGTGTCTGTCCTTGAGCTTTTTTTATTGTAATTGCAAATGCTGCTTTCAGGGGAAACTGCACTCTTTTAAACTGAAATGGTTTCACATTTTTCTATGACTCCGGAGTTCTCTGTATTTTCTTCTATAAAATTATTTTCTGGACCGTAAGCTTTTGTGCCGACGTCATCACACAAAAACTTTCATCCCCTATTTTTAACCCCTTAAGGGTTAAATTTTTACAAACTTTGAATGTCGTATTTATTTATTTCTAATCAAAAGACTAAAAAATAAGCTTCAAGCTTCTAGCTTTAAAAATGAAGTAATTTCCATACAAGCTTTCATCCCCTATTTCTACCATTTACAGTCCTTTTTTTCACATTAAAAAGTAGCCTATGTCCTTTCTCATGCTCTAGACTATTATAGTACCAAATTTCTTCACCTTTCAACTACGGCAATTGCCGTAACAAAAATACGGTATACGGCAGCTATTTGATTACCGTATTAATATATACGGTAATTGACTAAAGTAAATAAACAAAAAATATTTCGTATAATGAAACCATGGAATAATATAACCCTAACGGAACGCACCAACTTATGAACCATAGATCACAGAGTACTTTTGCCACAGATAAAGTAGAAGCGCCACGATCAGAAACGTCAAACATTAACATCTTTTTCTGGTGGGTTACTATGAGCTCATAGAGCAGGACAGACATTAAACTGCACTGAACTTCAGGGCACTGAACTGGTAGGCAGACACTGCATTGAACTGTGCTGCAGTTCAATTTCTGTCCTGCTTTAAGAGCTCATAGTAACCCACCTGGTCGGTGGTTAACAGTATTCAATGTGGTATGTGGGGAATCCCCGGAATATATATATATAAACGAGACTTCGAAATAAATTAATAACTTCAACTATTAATGGGACTCTTCTAGCCAGACAAGCAATCCGTAATCACGGTAATTGTACCAAATTTTCAAGTACCAAACGAAATGATTCATAAAATGAAAGATAAAAAACAGTACGACCTAAATGCGACACAATCAGATGTACTGGAAACTATTCAAAACCTATATGGTGAAGAATAAAAACTTAGTACAACTATAATATACACACTTATATGTATGTAAACAACAGTACTTCATGTTTTTTTTTTAATTTTAACCTGTATAAATATTTTGTACAATACGGCACTTTTCTTAGTTTTCCCTAAAAATCCGGCAATTTTAGAATTAGAATACGGCAACTCTAAATTTGACAGAAACAACGATGGTTGCTACGTGTTGCTACGAGACTAACAAGCATACTTCAAGCATAGATGCTAAACTTGGCTTATGTTAAATTGCCGCAATTTGCTAGTACGGCGGTATCTAGTCGTAAAGACCAATCCTAAATCTATGGGAATACCCAATAAATCAGTTTCATTTTGACAACTCCATGACTAGGAAATATCCTAGTTGTCAAAATGAAACTTCTATGAATATTGTATATGCCGGGTAGCGGCTTTGAATAATAACATTTAATAGATAGATGTAGAATTCTGTGATTCTTGCCTAGTTGAAAGATGAAGATACTATGAGTTCGCATAATATATTTAAACTAATGAAACATGGTTGAGTTCTGACATATCAAAATGATTGCAATCACCTGCAGGGCTTTAAACCATTAAAATGATGCAAAACGTTAAGCTATCATTTATTTACTTCAGTAAACACTCTTTGCATCATTAAACATGTTGAAAATACCAGATTGGACACGAAATTATTGTAATAATTTATTAAAGTATTTTTTATTCGTTAAGCAAGTTGAATTAATATAGCATATAGAAATACAATGCTTTTCTTGGATGCCTCTATAGGTACTATAATAATAGGCCCTATCCACTATAGGTACATATTTTTTATTGTATCTGACTTTATTATCCATACTAATATTATAAATGCGAAAGTGTGTCTGTCTGTCTGTCTGCTACGCTTTCCCGGCCCATCTTTTCAACCGATTGTGCTGAAATTTTGTATAAAGGTAGGTTATATCCCGGGGAAGGACATAGACATTTTTATCTTTATTAAAATTAAGGAGTGCCTGCGGAAATCATAAAACCTTGATCCATGCGGACGAAGTCGCAGGCATCATCTAGTTTCAAATAAATTGAGAAAAATTCACATGTAACAAAAATGCAAGGCGACAAAGTTCATAATATTTTTCCTTTTTACGAATGAATGATGAATTATAGTAAGTTTGATTCCTTTTACTTCTCAGGTAGTCGGCTCACTCGAAAGACTCCAGCGTCATATGCAGATGGTGTATACATGATGGCTGGTGCGGACCGCCCTGGAGCCAGGACTCTATCGAAGCTTTTTATGAGAGGACAGGATGGCCTTCCTTCGCTGGCAAACAGGACTGCCTTGCTCGCTTTCTTTGGTAAATATTATCGTCACTCTTTATTTTACTTTTTAAATTTTTTCACTCTAAAAAATTATTACAACAAGCTTCTAGTGTAGTTGTAAGCATAACACTTTGTAACCTGTAAAAATGAAATATATACGTATAATATAATAACTAATATAATATAAAACGAATATATAATGTAATAACTATACTTTACAGATAAGTTGAATAAATATTTTCTTTTTCACTTTTAGGGTGAAAACACACTACGGACAAATATTTTTTGTCTGGCGAACGGAAAGGCCACGTCATTTTCTTTTATCTAGAGCGCGCACACTAGGCAACACGACAAAACGTCGTTTTTCTCCGACGTGGTCGTTTTCTTTTAATCCTTTATCCGGTGCGTAGTGTGTTTTCGGTTTTAATTAGCTATTAGGTCCACACGAAATTAGCTCTCGCAAATTTTATAGTTGCCTATGCAGGGAGACCAAAAGGACTTGCAAGACAAATCCGGCCTCGAGCTGGCATGCATCCACTAAACCCATGTACCGATTAAGCTAAATACTCGTAGCTGAAATAGTTTTTGTTCTAAGATGACAATGATTATTATGGGTCTTTAAAACACCCCAAAACTATGTGTAGCAGATATCTTAATATGGCTAAAGCACACGTTATCTCATCGCGGATCATTGAAGCTGCGATAGAAATTTATACTCTAGAGTTTCGAAAGTCAATCACAGAGAATTAGCAGTGATGTGGAATTAGTGAGCCTGTTATTTCGGGGCTCAAACGTGATGCAACCGATGATACTAAATCGTTGATCATGATGACGGTATCACGGGTATTTATTTGAAAATTGGGGGAATTGGGGGAAATTTGGGGGATGCCCCGTCGCTCACGTCCGCAGGAATTACCTTTTACCTCCCTGCACGTGTCCCCCGGGTGGTGCTAAGCGAGCGACGAACCAGGAGGCGTATTAAATGCCATACGATTAAAAAAAATTTGAAAATTAACAAGTTTCCTAATATCTTAGGTCAAGTGGTGACCGGCGAAATAGTGATGGCATCAGAGTCAGGGTGTCCCATAGAGCAGCACCGCATCCCGGTGGACCAGTGCGACCACATGTACGACCCGGAGTGCCGCGGAGCTATGTATATGCCGTTTCTTAGAGCTGCTTACGACAGATCAACTGGGCAGAGCCCTAACAGTCCGAGAGAACAGGTAACGTATAATATTGCTTGTGTATATTAAAACCTGTAGAGCGTGCTTTAAAATTCCTCAGACTTGACGGACAGACAGACTGAGGGTTAAAGGTTTAAATGGGACTTTATTTCAAAGACATCTCTCCATACAATGTCTTAATCTAACAGCTTGGACAGCTGCAATGCACAGTGGCAAGAGCATGTATTTAATGTACGTTGAACGTACATTTTTTACCTTCCAAAAAAAAGTTATTCGTACCTTTCGCACTTTATAGATTTAACTTTTTCGTTTTGGTAGTTCCTTGTATTGTGACGCTCACCATATACCTACAATTGCCACCGCGAGTCGCTTCGCCAATCTTAATAAACATTAAGTAAATAATAATTAAAAACTAAACACATCCGATACAAACAATCATTAGACTACAGAAATAACGTTTGATATGCCAATATATGTCTGTCGGTCTCGATATCGAAGGCCGAATTCTAGGCAATAAAATTTAACACACCTTCTAACCTAGATCGCATCTGAATACGCTAGCACTGATTAACATCAAATAAGTACCGACAAGATTGTTTTAACTTTATATGAACGTCGCGATTTATAGATACAGTTATACGAGTACATACATTCTTCATCGCTATTTGCTATAGAAGGTTAATTAAAAATCACTTAAATTAATTGGACGCAATTATTTATTAATAATAAATAATGTAAATATTTGTTCTCTTTATGACTAAGGCCAACATCCCATTGCCATAAAGATAACTGCACATTTCAACTTATTATATAATTTTGTATTGATACTGAATAGGTACGTAGGTATAAAGTTTGGCTCTGCGTGCAAGAGGCGAATTAATTTCTGTTATATTAACACAATTATTTACGCTGTTTATTTTCGTAATTGGCAAAAATTAACATAATAACTATATGGTCCGCGCATGAGCTCCGAGGAATTGGAGTCTGAAGAAGCGAGGGCTGTACCTATGACACCCCCGATCGTCGCTCCATATCCAGCTCAATCCCACCACTAGTTTCAAGTTCGACGCGTGTAATTTTGCGATAGTAGTATTGTTTTGTACTTAAAACAACTAGGATTCCTCAGAGCTCGTGCGCTCGTGCCCGGACTATAGAACTTGTAGAATTCTGATCACTCTAGTGACAACAGCTGGAAGTCCTGAGTGAGTCCTGACCTCTTATGGTGCGGCGACTGACTAATATTATAGTTCGTCAGTGATCACTATATTATATTTTTAAATTTAAAAAAAATTCTCTTTGCTCTAGTTCTAACCTAAAGCATCTGTACTATTACCTATTCTGTGCCTAAAATTCAAGTGTTAGATACTTAGTGGTTAATCTCTAATTCTTTAGTATAGGCTATGGACCACTATTAGGATTTAGGACCTTCAGAAAAACGTACATACTACATTGCCATCTGTATTCAATTTTATATTTAGCTTATTGATGTATTTTTTCATGAGTAAGTATAAACATCTCGCGAAATTCTTTTATGAAAAAATGTTCCTTTCCTTTCTCTAATTTATATAACTTTTCTTTTCTTTTCAGATAAACCAGATAACATCATGGATCGACGGCAGCTTCGTGTACAGCACGAGCGAGGCCTGGGTGAATGCAATGAGGTCATTTCAGGTGCCACCAGCAGCCACGCCTGCCTCTTTATGTACATTAATATGTCTACAGTATTTGTACTCATATGCATACCTATATCATGTTATTTAAAAACGCCGAAACTTTGCCGCTCCTAAGTTACCCTAGAAAATTCTCAGGATGCCACCTTTAATTTGACTGATAAATTATCAGCCCTTTGAAATCAGCATGGAATCATTAAATTTAATTATTTAATAGAGGAGCCCTGAGAGCGAGTGAGAGAAAAATACTTGGGCTGATAAAACGACAGAAAAAAAAAAGATTTTCCGATCGGTGTATTTCGTTAGATTCTCTGAATCAATTAATATCAAGGAGACGAGTAGCAAGGGACAAGTGGTGGAATTATAAAATCAAAAACTCAAACAAGGGAGAGCGCCACACAAAAATGTTAGGTACATGTTCAGCTGCAAAATGGCAAACAGTATTAAATTATTGGATGTGAACTAAAATGAACTTTTCATATTAATTGCAAATCCGAGGATTGGCTAGTCAAAACTAGGAGTGGCGGACCTTTGGATATTGACTATAACACATACATAATCCTACATTAAGAAGTGACAGTTTATTTACTTATAGCATTTTCAGGTGCATTTACTATCAAGAATCGATTGCTCAATTATTATTTTTATCGGCAGTAGTAATTGACAAGTTGACACTTAAGTAAATGCAAGTAGCATAGTAAGCGACGTCTCAAAAGAAAAGTAAATTAATTTATTAAAGCTACCTGTTTTTCCCATACTTAACATTTAATTAAACGTCTCAGTCAATAAACAATTCAGAAGCATATTAAGTGAAAAATACAATTAGCGACTCTTGAAAGCTTCTCAACTGTTCTGAGTATGATTGAATTTTATGGTAACGACGCCCTCAATATAGCAGCAAGCGCATCTTTCTGGAAAGGGCCATTAACGTCCCACTGCTAAGAACAGGCCTCCACGGCCTCATAGGAGAGAGGGAATTAGAGCTTAGACCCACCACGCTGCTCCAATGCGGTTTGGTGGGCTTTAAGGACTATTATCATGTTAGTGATAATAACCGAGACCTACGGCTTAACCTGCTCAGCACTTAATCATGGTCCCACCCGGGACTCGAACCCGGAACCTCGTCAGCCGCAGTCGAACATGCTAACTACTAGACCAACGAGACAGTTACTTTTGACAATTTGGTCGTGGTTCTCAAAATACTTTAGACGTTTAGTGTATTCTTGCAACTCACTATGATTTTAACCTTCTCTATTTTCCATAATAAAAAACTTATTTATTACAGAATGGAAGTCTGGCGAGTGAAGGAGGACTACCCATGCGTAACACAAAACGAGTACCACTGTTCAATAATCCTGTTCCCCATTATATGAGAATGCTCAGCCCTGAAAGACTCTTCCGTAAGGAATATTTTATTTTCGTTAATTTTGATTCTCTTCGAATCGAAGTTGGTAGCTAGAATTGACGCCTTTATATACGTGAATAGACTGTTCACCAGTTATATAATGCTGTCCTCGTTCTCTAACATTTCAAATAATTTATATAAACAATCTTAAAATGTGTTCCCTCCCACGAAGATCTTAATCACAGCAATTTATATCCTACCAAATAGGTTTAGATCAGATAAACATTAAGATTAACATCTCAAAATAATGAATTCTATATTATTTATCATTATTACAAGCTTCTTCTTTTCTGAAGTTCATCAAAAATTCACTTTCCACCATATTAAATTTTAGTCTCAATTTATTCTTTTTATTTCTCATCACAGTGTTAGGAGATCCGCGTACCAATCAGAACCCAGCGATGGTCACCTTCGGCATCCTGCTAATGCGTTGGCACAATGTGGTAGCCGCGCGGGTTCACCGGCAGCACCCAGACTGGAGTGATGAACAGTTGTTCCAGAGGGCACGCCGAATTGTGATCGCGAGTTTGCAGGTAAAGCAGACCAATATATTATTATCAGTTGACTTCACTTTAGGCAAACTCGCTAAAAGTGTTTAAAGACATTTTTGTAACTATATGCCCTGGAGAGTAATTTTCCTTTTCATGTTAACCCTGGAATACACTTGTCAAAAAGTGACAGTATCACCAAACTACTTAAATCAGTTTAAACAGTTAGTGGTGCTGAAGGATCTTACAATATACTATTTACGTATCTAAGGAGAATCACTTGAAAATACTACCGGCTTATCCTAATAAAAGTTTAAAACTATACAACAAAATCGCGCAATTATATTAGATTTTGATAAAAAGACATAAACAGCCTATTCTCGACATTTAGGTATCGGCGTACGACATCCACGGATATCGGATCGGATATACGCTTACATGGTAGTTCCTGTGAAAGTTCTGCTAGAGTTTGATCAGGTGCTAAAAAGCAATTACCATTATGAAATTTTAAAAAGGATCTAATGTATTTTTCCAGAACATCATCCTTTATGAGTACGTACCAGCGTTTCTTGGGGTCCCCATGCCACCGTACGGAGGATACCGTGCAGAGTTAGCTCCCGGTGTTACACACGCCTTTGCAGTGGCCGCATTTCGCTTTGGACATACCCTGGTTCCTCCCGCCATGCTACTCAGAGACAGGAACTGCAGATATGGCAGGGCACCCGGTGGACACGACGCTATAAGATTATGTCAGACATGGTGGGATGGCAACGTAAGTAGAAAATACCCAAATTCTCTCTTCAAGAATTTGCTTTTTTATATTGCGCTTGAAGTAGCTCTGTATTATAGGGAAATATATTGATTAAATTTAACGATAGTAACAATAATTATTGTAAAAGGTTGTCAAGCATCTCAGATTAAAGTCAAAGTCAATCCTGTCGGATAATTTATTATTACAGCTCAAAGTAAAACGCAACTTAAATCAATGTAGAAAGGATTCTTTTCATCCAACCAAGACATAAACAATTAGTAAATTGATATCTTCAAATATTTTCAGGATGTAATGTCACAAGTGCCTATAGAAGAAGTGCTTATGGGGATGGCATCACAACTATCGGAGAGGGAGGATGCACTACTTTGCTCAGATGTTAGGGACAACCTCTTTGGACCGATGGAGTTTTCAAGGCGTGATCTTGGTGCCTTAAATATCATGCGTGGAAGAGATAACGGTTTACCCGACTACAACACCGCTAGGTTATTTATTTCTGTATTAGAATTTATCACTGGGAATTGGAAAATTAGGATCTGTACTAATAATAGCTTTACTTCTTACAGAGAATATTTTGGTTTACCGAAAATAAAAACATTCAACGAAATCAATCCACAACTTTTTGAAAACAACCCCGATCTGCTGCAAAATCTCATTCAAATTTACGAGGGCAGACTTGATAATATCGATGTTTATATTGGTAGGTACAGTTGCTAGCCTTTAGCCCTAATTAGATAACTGTGTGAAGGTTACAATAAATTGTTGTTTATAGGTGGAATGCTCGAGTCATCCGGTCATCCAGGAGAATTGTTTAGAGCAATTATTACAGATCAATTCACAAGAATAAGAGATGCTGACAGATTTTGGTTCGAAAATGAAGGGAATGGGTATGATGATTATTATTTATTAATAATTGTAATGTAAGACGATTTTATGGCTTATAAATGCTATTTTAAATTGATTTTAATCACAGAATTTTCACTCGCGAAGAAATCGACGAACTACGAAGAATTAAATTGTGGGACGTAATAGTAAACAGCACTGCAGTAGGACCCAGTGACATACAACGCGACGTTTTCCACTGGAGTGAAGGAGATCCGTGTAAACAGCCCTACCAGTTGAACGCTTCTAAACTTCCTCCATGCAAATATTTGAAAGGATACGACTATTTTGAGGTAAATCCATCTTAACTCTAAAGTAGAGTTAATATTTTAAATAATTCAATGAGGTTTATCACATGCCCTCAGGGACGACAATATGATCGCTTCTGGGGATACTTTAATTAACAACTCCTTTTAGGGTAACGAATTCGCCTACATCTATACTTGCTTGATCCTCGCATTTGTACCAATATTGTGTGCGGGCGCTGGATATGGTGTGGTAAAACTGCAGAATAGTCGCCGACGCAGACTCAAGATACAACAGGAACATTTGAAAAATGCTGAACAAAAGGGTAACTCAAATATTTTAGTGAAGAAATTGTTTAATACTGTCATGATATTATTTTATGGCAGTAGTAGGTAATTATCGAATCGCTTCTTTGTACAGGTTCGGTGGATAAAATGGTGTGCCGTGAATGGGTGCATGCTTCACATAAAAGATTAGTGAAGCTGAGACTTGGTCCTGAATCTGCACTTCACGTAACCGATCGTAAAGGTGATAAGTTACGCACAGTACCTTTGGAGCATACTGATCAACTTACAGTATTAGAGAGCCAGGTAAGACTGCAGAAAGCTGTAGCTGTAATCACGGGTTTCTATTTGTTATTGGATAGCTCTAAATTAGGGAAGTTTTTTCTTAATATGAGCCATATCATAATTGCAATAGATAGACGCATATCTACAAATGTAATGAATTATATAAGGATGAAGAAATTCTATTTCAGGAAAGTAGGAATAATAAACGGCCACTGGTTCTCATAAGAGTACAGCGTGAACACGATCTCGTCTTAGAAATGGACTCGGTTGCATCGAGGCGTAAATTCCTCGTCAAATTGGACACATTTTTGGCACAACATAAGAAAGCTTTAAATCTTACACAGGTATGCTTCCTCATATTTTCTACACACATTATTAACTAAGTATCATAACGCGACATTTTTAAACAATGAAATATTCGGCTTTAGGGTCATCGAGACCAAATATTAGCCTCAGCAGAAACAAGAGAACGACGACAGCGGAGATTGGAACATTTCTTCCGAGAAGCTTATGCTATTACTTTTGGTCTTGCACCCGGTGAAAAACGAAGACGGAACGAAGATTCTGATCCAGAGGTAAACTTCGTTTTACCAATTTAATTCTTGCGTGTTTCCTATATTTGATATTTAAACAATATCTGATGCCTTATTTTCCAGTCTATTGTAATGAGGACATCGTTATCAAAAAGTGAGTTTGCAAGCGCTCTCGGAATGAAAGCAGATGCAGTTTTTGTCAAGAAAATGTTCAATATTGTTGATAAAGATGGTGATGGAAGAATATCGTTCCAGGTACAACTATTAGATTCACAATGTTTTAAAGACTCGGTAATTTCGTATATATCATGTAAAATTTTGTTTTTGTTCTAGGAATTTCTGGATACCGTAGTATTATTTTCCCGTGGAGCTACTGATGACAAACTTCGAATTATATTTGACATGTGCGATAACGATAGGAATGGTGTTATTGACAAGGGAGAATTGAGTGAGATGCTGCGCTCCTTGGTCGAAATAGCAAGAACGACATCTTTGAGAGATGAACATGTTACTGAACTAATAGATGGGATGTTTTCTGTAAGTTAAATATTCCATTTATTTAATCTTACTATGCGAAGCTATTTGTCCCTAGATTCCTAAATGCTATCATGTTTTACAAATCTGCCAGTTTCATTTCAGAACGCTGGTCTTCAACATAAAGATGATCTCACGTATTCAGACTTCAAAGTGATGATGAAAGAATATAAAGGGGAATTTGTTGCTATTGGTCTAGACTGCAAAGGTGCCAAACAGAACTTTTTAGATACATCAACCAATGTTGCAAGAATGACCAGTTTTCATATTGAACCATCGATGGAACAATCCAGGTACCGTATCACATTAAACATATCGGATGATACCGATATGATTTCTTTCTTTTACAATAATTTTCCTTTTTTTTCAGACATTGGTTCCTCCTAAAATGGGACTACTTAACAACATTCTTAGAAGAGAACAGACAGAACATATTCTATTTATTCATCTTCTATATGGTTACCATTGGCCTTTTTGTGGAAAGATTTGCACATTACTCGTTTATGTCCGAACATTTAGACCTGAGGCATATCATGGGTGTTGGTATAGCTATAACCAGAGGATCTGCTGCTTCGTTGTCGTTTTGCTACAGTCTCTTATTACTTACTATGTCAAGAAATTTGTTAACTAAATTAAAGGTACTTAAGTTTGTTTAACGTCTTATCTCTAATGAATACAATTGCATTTGCGTGATGTGTGTTTATATATTTTTTTATTTTACCAGGAATTCAGCATCCAGCAATATATCCCACTAGATTCAAGCATCCAATTCCATAAGATAGTCGCCTGTACAGCTCTGTTCTTCTCACTGCTTCACACAGCAGGTCACATGGTAAACTTCTACCACATTTCCACTCAACCTGTTGAAAATCTACGTTGTTTAACAAAGGAAGTCCATTTCACTTCAGACTTCAGACCGGGGATTACCTATTGGGTTTTCCAGACAGTAACAGGTAATAATTTGTTTTTTACCCACATATTCAATTCAATATACACATGAAATAATTTTCTGAAAATGTACGAAAAGTTTTATTGAGTACTCGGCTTCTAGATGAAACTTATCTAGGGTTTTCCGCATCTTTTCATTCAGAGTAGGTACTTAGTATATCTTCATTTGTTCATAAAGTCTATATATTGTTCAAGGTGTTACTGGTGTCTTACTGTTCGTCATAATGTGCATAATATTTATATTCGCACACCCAACCATACGCAAACGCGCATACCCCTGGTTCTGGCGCGCACATTCCCTGCACGTGGCCCTGTACGCATTGTGTCTTGTTCACGGACTTGCAAGGCTCACTGGTGCGCCGAGATTTTGGATATTCTTCCTTGGACCAGCAATCATTTACACTCTTGACAAGGTCAGTTATGTTTATTCGCTCAACTGAAATGTCCCTCTTCACGTCGTATTCCTCATTACTGAGGGTCGTGACCCCTTTCCATTAATCACATAATGATAGGAGTTATCTTGGAATAATAATGCCGTGGGTTCCCACGTCTTTCCGCATACGACTCTACTAAGAGTATGAAACTCTTAGGTTTTTGTAACGATTATTATCAGATTTTAGTGATAATAACCCGGACCGACGGCGTAACGTGTTCTCCGAGGCACGGAGGAAACGAAACGAAAGACATATTTGAACCTCCAAATTCGGTCACTCATCCAGTTAAGACTTCCAAGTCCGACTTGGGTCAGATGGACTGATATGCGTTGTCACAACTAGGCCACTCGTCGAAACTCTCGAAACTCGAACTCGAAATATAATAAACTTAAATTCCTGATGACAAGGAAATTTTCTATTTTGTAAAGACCATAGCGATAAGTCAATCCATTTTATTTATGTAACTATTTTGATTTTATCTTTCTCAGGTCGTATCGTTACGTACAAAATATTTGGCTTTAGATGTCCTGGAAACTGAAATGCTGCCATCGGATGTTATAAAAATAAAATTCTACAGACCACCTAATCTTAAATATTTATCAGGTATACTTATAGAACCAATGTAATTATAAGCCACATTCTTAATTAACACGTGAACTCAAATCCAAGCAAATAGGAATTAACACTATAGACTTTTTTTATTCCACTACAAGTTAGCCCTTAAATGCAATCACGTGAAGGCAAGTGATGATGCAGCCTAAGATGGTAGCGGGCTAACCTGGGTTAGGGGTATGGAGTTTCTAAAATCCATACTTCACTAAACTAGATTCATACTTAGAAAAAATAATCATAATTAATGTGTTAATTGTCTCTTCATAGGCCAATGGGTTCGATTAGCTTGCACAGCTTTTAAAAAAGAAGAGTTCCACTCTTTTACACTCACATCAGCGCCTCACGAGAATTTCCTTTCATGCCATATCAAAGCGCAAGGACCTTGGACGTGGAAGCTCAGGAATTATTTTGATCCTTGCAACTTTAATCCGGAGACTCAACCTAAAATCCGGTAACTTTTTTTAGCTTTGTTTTAAAGCTTTGTGTTAAGTCGTCAATAAGTAACACAAACAGACACACTTTCAAAGGTTATAGAAGTACTGTTTAAAGACTAGCTGATGCCCGCAACTTCTTCCGCGTGGTTTATGTTAAGGTATGTCTAGGCTGACTAAAGCCTATGTCACTCTCCAGGTATTCAACTATATCCATGCAAAAATCACGGCAATACATTGCTCTGTTTTAGTCTGATAGAAGGACAAAACAACACTCCTTCGCATTTATAATAATATTAGTATCTAACTTTAAACGAGCAATTCTTGTAATAATTTGAATCTCTCCAGTCTCCAGTCCGATTTTTTCCCTTTTTTAAATATAACTAATATAATATTTTATTTAAAAAATTAAATATAATTTATTATTTAAATATAATTTCCAAAAAAACACGATTTACCAAAAAAAAAATACGGAGCACGGCTCGGTCATCCAGGTACGGATATTAAAAAACATCACTTGGTTACAGAATCCAGGGTCCATTCGGTGGAGGCAATCAAGATTGGTATAAATTCGAAGTTGCAGTGATGGTCGGTGGCGGCATCGGGGTCACTCCGTATGCTTCTATACTGAACGATCTAGTATTTGGAACATCTACTAATCGATATTCAGGAGTTGCTTGTAAGAAGGTAAACAAACTAAGTTTCTTCCTAAAACAAGACTAATACAGTTTTAAAATGAACAGTCTGGAAGGAGAGGAATAGGGATGATGACAACTCAATCAAATCAGCAACTCTTTATCAAACTTAAAAACGCACTTCTAGTATGGAAATATATGAAATTAACAGGTGTGACGTTATTGAATTTCAACGCACAAATCAAAAAGAATATGCTTTTTAATTGTGGAATATACGAGTATAATCCCGTTAATTTTAGGTATATTTCCTCTGGATCTGTCCATCACACAAGCACTTCGAATGGTTTATCGACGTCTTACGCGATGTGGAGCGAAAGGATGTCACGAATGTTCTCGAAATACACATATTTATCACGCAATTCTTTCACAAGTTCGACCTTAGGACTACAATGTTGGTAAGTAAAACTGTATTTAATGAATCTGCTTTATTCTGTACTAAATCCTACTAATTTTTCGTCTGCAGTCTCACAGCCCATTTCACTTAAATATGTATGAGGACAATATTGAGCTGAGATCACCATTTTTGAGTTAGTCAGATTGCAGTAGCTCCATATAAAATTTGGCTCATCAAAACCGTTCAGAATAGTGAAATAACCCTTAAAAAAGACCAAGTTCTCTTGCTATGTGCCAAAAAGTGTATTCAAGCCACGACCTTTGTATTTAAGTATTTTTTTGGGGTTTTCATCTTGTTTCCTTCATATTCTACAATGTTTATAAAAAATATCATTAATTTTCAGTATATCTGCGAGAACCACTTCCAGAGGCTATCTCGGACGTCCATGTTCACAGGGCTAAAGGCGGTAAATCATTTTGGCAGGCCTGACATGTCGTCCTTCCTTAAGTTCGTTCAGAAGAAACATAGTTACGTGAGTATAGATTATATTTATCAACTCATATTTTATTAGATACTATGACCTATAGTTTCTTACTGGTTCTTTTCGGTAGGAATGGCATTCGAACCAGTGGTAGATTCACTCGACTATTCAAAAGCACTTGTAAAAGTCAACTTAAATAAAAAAGATTTGAATTTTTTGAATAGTTATATGATGAAAATCGTTATGGTTAGACGATTTTATTTTTGATTGAAGTTAATCAATGTTGCAATGATTTAATTATCATTATACTATACTTAATCGATACTAATCTCAATTGAGGATAATAGCTGCATAATAGATAAAATCCATGAAAATCCATAAATTGTTCTCGCAATATATTTCGCACTTATAAACTAATTTGCTCGTATAAACCTATTCGATTTACCTTTCCATTCGGGTGCAATCGAGTCCAATCGTGACTTATACCGCTCCCCTATTACTTACAATACAAGGACATGAATTAGATCCATTTAAGCAATTGATAAATTGCTTTTTCGAATTATAACATATTTTAGTTCTTGCAAGGTAGGTATTACTTAACATGGACTTAGTAAAATAATTTTCTTCAATGTGGTTCATCATGATTAATTATCTGAAGGAGAAAGTTCCAAGTCCCAGACAACTGTTCTTTCTTCGTTTATTTGCGAGCGTTTAGCAGCTATTTCTAATCAAGAAAATCTTGAAGTACTTTTATTATACTCACAGGTATCAAAAATTGGGGTGTTCTCCTGTGGTCCGCGACCACTCACAAAATCCATCATGTCAGCGTGCGAACAAGTGAACCGAACTAGACGTCTACCGTACTTCATACATCACTTCGAAAACTTCGGATAGTACTCTAAACTGGTCTCAATATTATTCTAATTAATTATTTAAAACATTGTTACTATCGGAGAATATTAGTTGCTAATTATGTTATTCAGATATCAATATATTTAATTTTCATACTCAGTTTGAAATTCTTGATTTAGATTGATGTACTTGTATTGAAGTTACCATTTTACCAAAGTGTTAAATTGATTACGAATATGCCAATAGCATAATAGTTACAAACAAACTTGTCTAAAAGTTAGCAAAACACTGCCTTTTATGTTAAAAATAACAGGACAAAAGAATACTATAAGCTGATTCGTTGTTCTAAATATTATTGTTGCAGTTTTATAGTCATTATTAAATAACAGTTTATTCGGCCATAATATTCTATTTTATGTTTATTTGTATCTGTATGATAATGATATTGGAAATTAATCTCATAAAATGAATTTAATTTAAAGACTATAACTTGAATTTTGACTTTAGGTGTTATTTTATTTTTCCTGCATCAAAATACGAAAATACATACACTGCTTACTCCATTCCTTGATATTTGACTATTATAAATAAAAAATAATGAATTATGATATTTATAAAAAATCTGATGAGTGAATATTTAGTTTAAGATTATATTAATGATTATTTATTTGAATATCCTTGTTTGTTAGCTTTTCAGTAGTGTTAACATGTCCAAATTTCAGTACAAAAGACGACCTAGCATTTTAATGTACAAAATATAAAAATATATCTAGCATTTTTTAAAATACTCATACAAATCTTTATAAACTTTTTGTACTTTGTTTGAATAAAATTTGGAAACGATGCTTTTAATTGTAAATAATGTAGAATTGTAGTTAATAATTCAATCGGCTAGATTAAGAGTTACCGACTTTTAAATTTTACTTTGTAAATAGGCTTGCAATAAAATTTGTTTCCTATAAAGAATGGCTATTATTTTTGAACAATGGTATAGCCAGCTATTATAAACAATTAAATCTACGTTCTAATTGTTATCTGATTTTAATCTGCCGGGAGCGTGCTTTGTATCATAATGAGTGTTCCCAAACCTTCAAGACTGCTTGGGTTATTTACGAGCAGTAATTTGAGGCTGATTCAAAGTAAAAGGCAGTGATTAGCCTTGCGTGCGGTCTACGGCCCTATACAGTCTGCTCACTGTCCAATACTTTAACGATTGCAGATTTGGTTACTTCAAAAAATGCCTTTCTTTTGATCCTCTTGGATAGGGATCGATATTTGATTTCGTTTGTTTGCTTACTAATAAAGCTATCAAGTAGGTCAGTAAGTACATAGTTTTTTTTTTATTTTTTTTTAATCCACTACAAGCTAGCCCTTGACTACGATCTCACCTGATGATAAGTGATGATGCAGTCTAAGATGGTAGCGGGCTAACCTGTAAGGGGCATGGCAGTTATATTAAACCCATACCCCTTCGGTTTCTACACGGCATCGTACCGGAACGCTAAATCGCTTGGCGGCACGTCTTTGCCGGTAGGGTGGTAACTAGCCACGGCCGAAGCCTCCCACCAGGCCAGACCAGGGAAAATTCAGAAATTATAAATTCCCAAATTGACCCTGCCGGGGATCGAACCCAGGACCTCCGCACGTTAAGGCAACAGCGCTACACACTGCGCCACGGAGGTCGTCAAAAGTTCAATATAAGAAAACACATTTTGTAAGGATTTGAAAATAAGCTTCCAGAAGACATGTTGAAGATATGTCTCTGAATAAGTTCAAAGTTAATGTAAAACAGTTGAGTTTACACTCATTAAAAAATCTTATTACCTTGTAAAGGATTACATATATGACAAGGAAGCTTGACAATGATTTGATCTAATCGCTCTGATAGTTCCTTAGTTAAGATGATTTGTGAAATGGTGATAATGAAAAAAAAACCCGGCTGAGTTTGTTCTGGGCTCTTCTCAGACCAGGGCGCGTTTGGAACCCTCGTAGCTTTAGTTTTAAGATACCGTTACTGATTATACCGGTAGAGTTCATTGTTTTTGATTGCAGCTTGGAATAAATTATGTGTAGGTTGGCTTAAGGTTGTCATTGGTATATTGAAAACAAAACACGGAGGAGACTACCGCGCCCGCCGCTTCATTATTTCAAAGCAAACAAAGGTTAGTTTGATTTATCAACGACAAAAGTTGGCACCAGGCCTCGCGGTGGTGTACCTATCTACCACTCCCCGGCCACTCTGTCGGAATAGCTAGTATAGCGGTATAGCTGTAGTATTTAATACTAGAAATAAAAATAAACTTGTAATGCCTGCTTCTAGGCTAAGTAAAATTAGCAATTCATTTGTTGGAAACAGTGTCCGTTTCTACAATAAGCTCCCAGAAGACATGTTGATGATGTCTCTGAATAAGTTCAAAGTTAATGTAAAACGTAAATTCATTGAAGAATCTTATTACCATGTAAAGGACTACTTAAACGACAAGGAAGCTTGGCAATAATTTGCTCTAATGGCTTTGATAGTTCCTTAGTTAAGATGATTATTGTGAGATGGTGATAATAAAAATAAAAAAAACCCGGCTGATTTTGTTGTGGGCTCTTCTCAGACCAGGGCGCGTTTGGAACCCTCGTAGCTTTAGTTTTAAGATACCGTAACCGATTATCACCATCATGTTTCATAAGTACCTACCTAAGTAATTTTTAACGTCAATAAGTGTACCTACAGACCAACTACAGACAGTGTACATAGATTGAATAAATGATATTGATTGATTGTACGATTGCATTCGCTTTATTCCCATTTATCAACTTTCGTTACAATATTAATTAAGTGAACCAGAGGTTGCTATTATATTTCTTACTGTGAAGGTGTTTGCTCCTATGTAATATTTCAGTGGTAGGGCTTTTAGTTGGTCTGCACTTGCGCGGTCTAGCCTTCACTGGAATTTCACCCTCAGTCCCAGTCGAACTATACCTACCCCATAAGGGACGTCGATGAGCTCGCAACGACCTCAATTTACTAACGCCATTTAGTCTGAAAAGCGGGCCAGCGCTATGGCTGGGGCTTATACAGGTGAGGAGCACGCCCTACAAGTCGGACGCCCAACTTTTTTCTATGAAAGGGCCCATGTAGTACCTACATATATACCTGTACACACTGAATGAGTATAAAAACTATTAAAAGTACTATGTGTAGCTCGCTAATGGTTCTTTTAAAGGGCCATAGCTGGCAGCTGCGTATGCTCTGTTGCGACATTAAACAACATAGCGCTTCTTCTGTCGTTATGTTATATAATAATTGTTATTGAATATACCTTAGTAGAGAAACCGTAATATAACAAGCTTGGGACTAGGTATGGTGACGAAAGGTACCTCCATAATATATAGAGGAGTAAGCTGCAGTAACCGCGTGCGAAGTGAGCATGAAACGTCTTGGACGACTCATATTTCAAATTCAGACTATTGATGTAGGTTATTGCCTTAAGTACTAAATTTAGTTTTAGTTATACGTTTTATACTATTCATATCAATTGTGACTGGTTTAACAATTGGAGGCACAGATCACTCTTACAAGCGATTGGAATCTTCAGAATGTTCTTAGCATCTTTCCTCATTAATGCACGTTAAGAAGTTTAATAGAAACGTACCTAACATAACGAACCGCAATGATCATTACAATCTTACGAACTCATGAACGATCTTACGAAGCTTGAGGTTCTCAATCTTATCATACTAATATTATAAATGCGAATGTGTGTTTGTTTGTTGGTTTGTCCTTCAATCACGCCGCAACGGAGCAACGGATCAACGTGATTTTTGGCATGGATATAGTTGAGGACCTGGAAAGTGACATAGCCTACTTTTTATCCAGGAAAATTAAGGAGACCCATCGGGAATCAAAAAACTTAAACCACGCGGACAAAGCCGCGGGCATCAGCTAGTTTTCCATATAGAGAAGCTATTGTATTTAATAAAAATTGTGATTACTCAGATGATGTCAATTTATACGACATAGCGACGAACAGTATTGGTAAAATACAATATTTCACAGCAGGTTGGTACGTTTCATAGGTTTCGACATATACACTTTGTTTAGATAAACTGACTTCAATATTGCAACATTCTATTAAAGTTCATAGAACATTAAACGATGTAACATAATAGGTATAATATTCAGATATGGTAATATAGTTACAGTACATAAGTGATACTCTGGGAATTATGAACGGAATGAACCAGCTAGTTAACGAACCGTGGTTTGTCTAGAAATTATACGCTGTGTTAGTGCATTATACAACACCTTCGTTTTTCTGTTAGAAAAGTCTTTTAAATACACTCTTAGCCGTAAGACTCTGACGAAAGGCGTTGTCATAATGTGAACGATGACGGCACAAAAATGTATATATGCTCTTGCTTCTTCCACAAAGAATCAATGAATCTTTTTGTACCTCATTACCTGATTACGACTATCAGTCGTTTTCGGAAATGTTAGTTTGCGTGCTTTTGGTAGCAATAAGCATCTAATTAACCGGTGTTAAAATCGATTTTAATTTTTAATTGTCTTTGAAACATACTACCTAGGTTATGCTATTGGTGTAGCAGTCTAAGTATACTAGTAGAGTATAAAGCCTGTAGGACTATACCATTCACAAAAAATGCAAATATAATAAAAAAATCAAAAACTCGCCAATAAGTTCATTGTTAATATTATATCAAAAATATATAACGTTTATAAGAAGAACCAACTGCTGGGTCTGGAAACTTGAGATTTTGCATTTAGGGTTTCTCTGTAACTTAAAACTCCATTGTAAAGGACTTTAAGACATTCCACCTAAATGAAGCTTGGTGAGCGTGTTAATATCGTTGTCATTATCAACAATAACTGCCTCATTAGTCTAGTGGTTAGTATGTTCCGACGTGGTCCCGGGTTCGAATCCGGGTCGGGCCATAACAAGTATTGGATTTTTCTGGCAAGAAATTCTCAGTACTAGCCCGGAGTAAGGAAGTCGGCGGTGTTACACCCCGTGCCTCGAAGAGCACGTTAAGCCGTCGGTCCTGCGCCTGACCTCTCACCCATCGGGCTATGAGAGTAAAGGAACAGAGAGTGCACCTGTGTATGCGCACACACTTGTACACTATAATATCTCCCGCGCAGATGGCTAATCTCTCTGGAGATATAGACCGCCGTGGGCCGAAATTCGGGAGCACATTATCAACAGATAGGTTAGGCTCTGGTATGGGCTTCCACACATCGCGATCTTGGAACCTGAGCGGCTCCCTGTGACTGTCGTCAGTCTGTCGTCCAATTTTTAATTATTAATTCCCAAATTGACCCTGACGGGGATCGAACCCGAGATGCACATTAATACAACAGCGTTCAACACTGCGCCAGGGAGGTCGTCAAGTTAGGCGGGTGCAGTATAGATACCGATGTAAAACTGCGGAAATGTATATCAATGTCCGTGAACATGGTAAACAACCGTCGAGGCGGATCGTGTTCCGCTCAGGTGCATCATATTACTTGCATTTCTCCGTTACACGTCTATTGATTATCAGCAATTAAAGGTAATAACAAAAGGTGATGTAAATGATTCGGTATTCAATATAGATACTCGGCACGTATTTTATTAAGCACTAGCTGATGCCAGCGAGAGCGACTTCGTGCGCGTGGATGGAGGTTTTTTGGTTTGGTTATTCCAGACTAGGTATATGATCTATTTCTGCGCCAAATTTCAACCAGATTCTTTCAGCCGTTCTGGCGTGATTGAGTAACAAATATCCATCCATCCACATATCCATCCATCCAAACTTTGGCATTTATAACATTAGTGAGTACCTATAGATTAAGAGATTAAGCATAATAGGTTACGTCGAGGCACTGATCACCTTATATAAAAACCTACTTTTATCTGCAGTTTTATCATATTTGAATAAAATTTTATCATATTTTTTTGACTTGAAAAACGGTCAAGTGCGAGTTAGACTTGCACACAAAGGGAACCCTTTACCACCACACACTATAAATTATTTTAGTAAATAACAAGAAATATGTCATAACAACACGTAATCAGCTGTGAAATAACTGGCTTACATAATATGGCGCGAAACTGGTAGTGCCTTACAAACAATTCGTAAATCGACACCCTATGAGTACGGAACCCTTAGTAACGATTTTAGTTATTTTTTCCTATACGTGTACTGTACTGCGAGAACTTCCTTCTTGCAAAATTTTATGATTCTACGTCAACGGGAAGTACCTACCCTAAGGTTTTAATTTATTGGCAAGTGTCAAACTATGCGATATTTAAACGGCCGTATTGCGTTGACGATTTTAGAAGCTTGATTTTTTACAGGTCCAAGCATCTATACAAAATTCTACATCAATGGGTCCAAGTTTCCGTAGACCAAAGTACCTATTAGAAAGTAATTTCAACTTGATTCGCGGACAACGCGTTTCTGCGAAAGGTGGTTGACAGACAGACAGACAGACGGACAACAAAGTTATTCTTATAAGGGCTCCTTCTTTTTCTCTTGAGGTACGAAACCTTAAAAATTATAATGATAAGCACGTTTAAGTAATTTAAAGTTTAAGTAATTACATGCATAGTTTAAAAAAGAATTAAGAATTTACTTAAAAGGAGAAAATTGAAAGCAAAAATGTACGCCTTCCGTACTGTAGAGCCACATTCTAGTACAGTATCACAGTCATCACAGTATAGTAAAGTTACATAAGGGGCGGTTACACTGAATAAGTGGGCTGTTATGATCCCTCAAAGAAGCAAACGGTAATAAGCGGAACGTACCATTTACTTATGTCTCTACCGGTTACTCCTACTTAATTACGGATGGGATCAAGTTTTCATCTGCAAGTCTCCTCTCTCTCTCTCTCTGCGTCGTATTCCTCAATACTGAGGGTGTGACCCTATTCCATTAATCACATAATGGCAGGGGTTTTCTTGGGATAATAATGCGGTGGGTCCTTTCGTATACGTTTCGACTAAGAGTAGACCCTATTTTCACTCTTAGGTTAGTAACGATTATTATCAGATGTTAGTGATAACAACCGGAACCGATGGCTTAACGTGCTCTCCGAAGCACGGAAACGCACGGTAACGAAAAGGCCAAATTCAGACTTCTAAATTCGGTCATCCATCCAGTTACCAACCTAGGCCAACGTTGCTCAACAATCGCAATCGACTGAATTGCTCTGTCGCTACTAACTAATATTATAAAATGCGAAAATTCGTCTGTATGTATGTCTGTCTATTTGTCTATCTGGTTCACTTTCACGGACCAACCAATTTTATTCAACCGATTTTAACCAAATTTGGTACAGGGATAGGCTGCCTCCCAAAGGAAGGCACATGCTAAGTGCTTTTTATCCCGGAAAATTAAAGAGTTCGATTTAAAAAGTCGCGAATCAACAAAACCTTAATCGACGCGGAGTCGTCGCGGCCATTATCTGGTTTTATTTACTATCGTGATTTTACTAATTTTTTTTTTTTATCCACTACAAGCTAGCCCTTGACTGCGATTTCACCTGATGTTAAGTGATGATGCAGTCTAAGATGGTAGCGGGCTAACCTGTTAGGGTCATGTCATGGCAGTTATATTAAACCCATACCCCTTCGGTTTCTACACAGCATCGTACCGGACCGCTAAATCGCTTCGCGGCATGTCTTTGCCGGTAGGGTGGTAACTAGCCACGGCCGAAGCCTCCCACCAGGCCAAATTTATTTATTACCAGGCTTATTTATGTACCTACTTACCTACCTTGTAAATTTTATGAAAATCAAACAATATAATTATTAATTACATAAGCCTTTACTCTTGTTTATTCATATTCATAAGTAGATCCAAAGATTTTCGAGATAAAATAATTAAATGGTATTCTCTACATTTTGTAATAATTTATTTAATCGTCTTTATGCCAGTAAATGAACTTACTTTTTAGTAAATATAATCTATGTCTAGTTATAATATAGCCTATGAATGTTACACTTCAAAAATTAAATAAAACTCAAATTTTCTTCTGTCAAAGAATGATAAGTTTAATCAAGGAAGAAAACATGAAGAAAACGCATCGAGTATGCGTTATGAAAGCCGTTTTCGCCACACGAGTGAAAGAAAGAAATGATTGGTTGTCCCTTTCACGCTCGCTTTCGTCCACGGTTCAGAGGTACACGGCGCGAGAGTGAGCAGAGGTTAGTTTTCAGTGATCGTGCGCCGACGGCACTCAACCCGTGACCTCCGGTACAATCGCCTAGTGACTAGTGTTGTGTGAACTTTGTCCCATATGAGTAAAGGGACGACAAGGACCACGTTGGCCGATATCGGCAGGTACAGTACATTATTCCATTTACAGTGCTCGTGGTACGCGCACGGGTCTTAACATCCTTGACCTCAATTATAACAATTTACTGTACTTCTCATTTAAATTATAGGTAAACTTCGCGTTACGAATTATTATTATCGATATTAAAATATTATTATGATTTAACTTGAATAATGATACTCGCGACTTCAGTTGTGTAGATTTACCTACTTAGGTTTATTGAAATCTCGTGCTAAGGCCGAGCGATTTTCCGGAACAAAATAATGTTAATCTTCGGAATTAAAGCTATATTTTGTAGTAAATTCCATTGAAATCGGTTAAACATACGGGCTATGTAAAAGTACAGACAGCAGCACTACGCACTTTGCCCACTTTCGCATAATTTATTGCATAAAATTAAATATCTGTTAACGGTTACAATGTACCTACGTTACGTTGTTGTTAGTTGAAAGTTTTTTTTTTAACATCTCCCATTATCTTTTATTATTTACATACTTAAATTTAGCTCACTTTAAACTCTTGAAGACATTCTCGTATACTGCTTAATAAAGTGATATCCATACTAATATTATAAATACGAAAGTGTGTCTTTCTGTCTGCCTGCTACGCTTTCACGGCCCATCTGTTCAACCAATTTTGATGAAATTGTATTGTTGTAGTTTGTATCCCGGGGAAGGACATATATAGGCTACCCGGAAAATCTTTTTATCCCGGAAAATCCCGGAAAATCGAAGAGTTCCCGTGGGAATCAAAAACCGGATGAAGTCGCGGGCATCATCTAGTTTCTATAACTTGATGACCACACTCAGCGGCCAGCGACGCAAATCGCAACACAACTGTCAAGCATGAACTTCCAATTAAATTCTAGAAAACTACATGATCCTGCTGCAGGTATTTTTACCATTGAAAATGGATATCAGATGCAAATCGGCTGGTAACTTTTTGATTTGGAATTATTGACGGATCGTCATGGTAAAGGTGTTAAAAGATGCGGATGCAGGCGAGAAGTGCATTCGAGCTGGAATTTTGAAAATCGGTTAATACATTTTTGAAAAATTTTGAAGAGATTTATTCTTTCTCAATAAAAAATTCTTATTATTCAACTTGTAATGTGTTATTCAAATTAAAATAATTATTTTTCGTGAATATTTGTATCCATTTTCAATACTCCGATTCTTGCGGGGACTGCGAAATCTGTGATTTTTTTTTTGGTAATTTACGTGCAATCTGAAAAGTTGTGCTCATCCATCAGGTAGAGTCCATTTCATCTTAACGTACGTCCATGTACCTACCTAACATCGTGAAATCGCAAATCGTGTATCGCCAATCCAATGTAAATCCAAACTTAATGTTATAAATGCGAAAGTGTGTCTGTCTGCTACGCTATAACAGCCCATCTTTTCAACCAATTTCGATGAAGTTTAGTATACAGATGGGTTGCACCCCAAAGATGGACATAGGCTACTTTTTATTCCGGAAAATTAACGCGGGAAAACAAAAACATTAATCCACGCGGATGAAATCGCGGGTATCATCTTGTAAAGAATTACTTATACACCATTTTCAACCTTTGAACTTTTCGTCTATAGGTACGTGACATCCGTTTGCTTTTAACATAAAAGGCAACTATTACGAAGATACAGATTTTACTGATAGTGCTATTTCAAACCTATTCCAACTTCACGCCTATAAGCAAACAGTGTTTCAAAATGTAGCCTTATCTATCACGGTTTAACTTTAAACAAATTGTGCTGTGAGACTAATGGATGACGAAACGTCGAATCGTAAAGCAATCGATCATTACAACAATAAATCACTTGAAGTGCGTTAAATTAGAATCATTCATATCAGTTTGAATAGAGGTCCTAATTAATACTAATACTGACAATAAACCCTATTGAGAACAAGTAGAACGTAAAAAATTGAGATACTTGTAAACTCATCAGTCAAATATATAGTAGGTACATAGTACATACTATGTAATATACCTACCGTGCGGATCTTAAAATGTATGTAGTTAGTACATTATGATTATACGGACAACGGCTTTATAGGAACTTTATGTATTCTACCGTATCTACTATCTAGTTATAAATAATGAGATCTACCACTACCAAGTCGATGCGAGATTTACCTAGGTATATAAACTAACGCAACAGATTTTTTTAGGTAGGTGTAAGGTAGGCATATTGCTAAGAATGAAGCAGCCATAATATACTAGCAGAGTAAGAGTCGGCCCTGTATGACCTTTAATTGAACTGAATTAATGTAATATGACCTAACATGGAAAGTTTCAGTCTTAGAGTAGATACACTGATATTAGAAATACCTATGCCCCGTTCCTTTGGGTCGTCTTGGCGGAGTCACTCTCGTGACCCCAGATAGATACGTCTTCCTAAGCCAGGAACCTAGCTCTACCAGTAGGTAAATTGTGTTACCAAGATAAAATAATAAAACAAATACTAGGTATGCTAGGGTTCACACTGTTTAATTATTTTCTTTTAAATAGTAATTATTTGAAACGTAACTTTAAACTTAAATATCATTAGTAATTTATATAAAATATAAACTTAAATCTAAATTTCAAGGTATATTAATTATTCATTTATCTAGATATATTATACCTATTCTAGAAGTTTGAAGTCAGTAGCCAAAGTATCTCATGTAAAAACATTCAAAACAAAATTAGATTTAAAAGTAAGTAGGTAAATAATAGATACTTAAAAGAAATATTTTTAAATAAACTTTATTGACTCGCACTTTACCAATGTCAATTGGTTAAGAATTCATTAATTTTAATTTCAATTAAATTAACAAAAATGTCGTTTAGCTACAATTAAATTCACTTGAAATTTTATAGCCGTGCGCTGCTCCATGGCATCTAAAACCGGTAAGCACAAGTCCTTTTATTGCAACACGGTTACGCGACAGCCTACGATCTTGACATTTGGCTGAAACGTCTACTGCCTCTGTCATATACTTCAAATGTTGTATATGTCCCTCTCCTTCTAATACATACATACAGCAACTTTATTATAATATGATTTGCTAAAATTGTTTTAGTTATTGATAAATAAATAATAGATATTCATAATGCGGAGTTTGGTAGCGTTTCTATTGATACGTTAATTACTATATAAATTGAATAAGTTAATTTGACTAACTAGTTAGAAATAGTTAAAAATACTAATTTTCTCTCATAAATAACTTGATAATTAGCATATAAGACAAAAATCATAAAGTATTCCTTTAACGCGGTCTGGAAGTTAAACCTAATTTAAAATATTAGCGCATGAAATCAATAATAGTTACCTAATCTGAATTTTACTACTTCCAAAGTATTTTTTCGTACCACTTGCTCAAAAAAGTGACATTCTATGCCACAAAAAGCGAACATAACATAATAGTCATTTTTAATCTGTTAAAAACAGGGTAAGAAAATTGTACTGAATTTCATTCATCCTCTAGGGGGAGAATGTGATTTAAATTTGGAATACTTACCGAAATTTATACTGAACTACATCTGTGTTTACACCATTGAGTTTGTATATAAAGCATTACACATCTTTTTGAAAAAGGAATACGCATTTATTATGCAGTTATGATTATTAAACAAAATTACGAAAACCGACGAGGCCGTATGAGCTTGATGCCTTTGCTTTTCCGACAAAAAAAAAATTAGTCTAGGAATTTGCCGCGTTTTTTGTTTTCTTCAAATACAAAAACGTTAAGTTTATTTTAATTTGTTTTTATAAATAAGTTAATGTTCTAAAAATCTTTTAATTGTCATTATTTTTAATAAATGCTTATCTCATATTATTATTGTGTTAATTTTTTCGCAAATGGTACGAAAAGTAGAGTATTTTCCTCGGTGATAAAGCTGTCTTAGTCTTGGGTGAACTTAAATTCCTCGCTACACTCAGGACTCGTCTTAAATCCCTCGCTTCGCTCGTGATTTAAGTTTTTATCACCCTCGCTACGCTTGGGAGTAAACCTCGAGTCCTTCGTTACGCTCGCGATTTAATTCGTCACCCGCGACAGAAGACACTGCTTTATCCCCTTGGTTAATAATCTACTATTTAAGCTCAAGTAGGTATTTATAATATTATGATGATTACGTCATAATATATAATCAACAAAAAAAAGTGTGTGTGCAATTCACACACGGCAGAAGTGACACTTCCGAAAACTGAAAAGTAGCCTAGGAGATAATGGGATAAATATAAATTGTATTCTATCTCATTCTCTCGCAGGCTATAAATCCTATTATGAATATGTTTGTCCCTTTTTGGTGTCGCTTTTTCGTTTCATCGAATTTTCAAATCACAACGATTCTAAAGAAGTTTCACTTCAATATTATGATCATCGCGATGATGCTTGGGTTGATGAAACCGCTGAAACCAATGAAAGCTTTTGACGACTTCCTTACGTATTAGTTGGCGCTATTGTTAAGTGCCAAGTGGGAAATACCAAATTCGTTTCTCGTTTAAAAAAAATCTTGTTCGATTTATTAAAAAAATCTTGAACCACGTGAACGGTTTCACGTAGCCGCGGATATCATCTTTATAAATAATAATATAATAGTCCCACAGAATGTACCCACAAAATTAATTCGGTTCTATGCACAATGAGTTACGGTTTCTCACGAGCCCCATTGTCGGTAGCATCTATAGCTACTGATTTACAATATGACGTAAACACCATTGTTTTTGCTCAACCATGTATCACCGTTGCATTTGTAGTAGCTGATGACGTCCCATTCGACTAGCATTATGCAAAATAATTATTTTGACAAAACAATAGAATTACTAAAACAGGAATATATTTGCAATAAAATGCCCAACAGAGTTCCTACACGATATAAGTATGCATATATATGTTCTTCTAGTTCTTTTCCTCTTTTTCCCCTGTCATCTCTTCTCTTCTCCGTATCGTGCCCACGTATCATCGCTTCACAGTATTCGTTTTATTAGGTTTCGAGCATCAACATCGTCGCTCGTTCCCTGTGCGTCTATTCTCAGGTCCACACATCCAGATCATTCAAAAATTACGTGTCACGGGGTGTCTTTCTCTCCACAAAAGTCGATGTTGATTATGTAAGTTGGCACACAAAATTGAGTTTCCGGGCTCTTAACTCGTAAAATAGAGTGACGTTTAAAACAAATTGGTACAGTCAAAAGTTGAAACGCAGTGATTTATGAAGTAGGTACCATATACCGTTTCAGTTTAATACTTGTCCTACCACAGTTTGTATTATCTTTATGTTGTTTAAAAAATATCCGCAAATGTGCGCGTCAACTTCGGCTTCGTTTTCATTTAGCTAGTTTGTACATGTAACGTGACGTACAGTTTAGTAGTTAGTAGTTACACTCTGCTCAACTAACCCTTGAGTATAGGTACATTGAGATCATAATCATCTTTAAAAAAACAATTTGTCTAGAAATTCAATTGGAATTTGCTAAATAAATAATGTTCAATTAAACTTGTTAGTTTTGCGAATTGCAAATGAAGAAGTCACATAAACTCAGCGAGGAATTTCGGGCAAGGCCGGTTGTGATCGATGTTTGACCACACACACACAATATCTCTTGCGTAAATTACACTTATACAGCTGACCGAGATGTGTTCGCCTTGTTTGCTAGTTATTTTTCCTTCTATTTACTTTTTTAATTTGTTAATACGCTCGTCCTTCTGACGTGTGTAAGATAAACCTGCAGAGTAGGTAATCCATCTCACAAGGTCAGCGCGTTACTGTTTTAAAATACGTAATGACTTGTGTCTACACTTAATAGAATTCAAACATTTTTTTAAAAAACTTACTTGGATGTAATCATTTTCCCCTTTGAAGAAAACGGAAATTTAAAGGGTATTCAAGAAATTAAGAGTTAATTATGAGAGAGAGACCTTAGCCTATTATAAAGGATGAATTTAATAAGTTCATTTAAATCAAATCAAATCAAATCAAATCAAACATTTTTTATTCAAATAAACTTTTACAAGTACTTTTGAATCGTCAAGTGAATCTACCACTGGTTCGGAATGCCATTCCTACCGAGAAGAACCAGCAAGAAACTCGGTGGTTGCTCTTTTTAAATAATTCATTTACAATTATTATATCAATGTGTACATAAGTAACCGCTGTCCCCAGCATTGCTGGAGCGATCAAATCCATGCTCCTCTATCATTTACATAATCTTCAACAGTATAATAAGCTTTTTTCAGGAGCTTTTACGATTGAGGAGAGAGGAGGATTTACTTAAATGAACAATTGAATGCAGCCTGATATCTTAATGTCAAATCTGAAATGATAAAAAGTTCGTCTTTTGGGTCATCGCGCCCGTAACTAGCACCGCTGCGATCAAATATAACTCTTTTTTGCCTTAGGTATGGCACATTTACATAGGTAGGTACTTACTACTTATAATTACTACTTATAACAGCTATGTGACAATAATTTAAATTAACCGTGGGAAAATTGCTCGACCGTGATATTATGTTAGTGTGCCGCTCGAACTATGATACCTGTATGTATAGAAATTCGTATAAATTCTGGATACACCAATACATTTCCAGTGACCCACAAGTCAGTTTTATACTTGTTACGTAAGTAACGTAACGTATGTGTTGTATTGTTTACTTATTGTAACATTTTTCTTTTTTAAGAAAAGAGCGACTGCTGAGTTTCTAGCCGGTTCTTCTGAGTAGAATCAGTTTTCCGAACCGGTGGTAGAGTCTTAACGTATCATAACTGACACCTACGTGAAAAAAATAAATCATTTATCATACAAAAAGCATTTCATTTTTTACCTGACAAAATTGCAAAACGCAAATAAATATTATAGTAGGTACCTTACATCAAATCTAATGAATGAATCAAATAAGTAATCAAGCAATATGATTATAAAGTCGTGGCAAAGCATATAATGGAACTGAAATCTAAGATCCATTAAGCTAATGAGTAATTATAGGTGCTGTGTGCCAGTGATTGCTCGCAAATGGTGCATACTGCCGCGGGTCCTGGCGGCTACCTAGAGATGAAGGTCGACTTGCGCAATTCGATAGACATAAAGTCTTTGGCGCCAAAACATATTCTACATACAGTTTAATTGGTCTTAAAACGCACACTTAAAGTCTGATTACGTGAGCAATAAAAAAGGGTCATTATATTGAATGAAATGTTAATGATAAGAGACTAGCGAAGGTCAATTATTAATTATTCATTTATTGATGGAGGTTCATTTATTGATGGAGGTTCCTTTATAGGACAAACTTGTTAATTGCTGTACTGTAGAAACTTTAATTTAAATATTGTTCATCATCTCGAGGACAATCAATCAAGTTTCGATTTATAGTTTTGGGAAATCGAATGATTAACATAAATACCCTAGCTTTAAAATGCATTATATTTATTTAAAAATATTAATAATAAGCTAAAAATAAACCTTTTAAAATGTTGAGTAACCTTAATTACGAAGCCAATAAAGTTTATACGCTTAGATTGTGCGTTCGTACATCAATCGTACACACACACGCACACACACACACACACACACACACACACACACAAACACAATTATGATTAGTTGTTTGCTATTTTGTAATTTCATATAGTTTACGTTAGTTACCATTTTTCAGTTCCTGTTTCTATTATAACATTTTATTGACCGAGCGAAGCGAAGGTCTCCGAGTCTACTTGAGTGAATTTGCACTTGTCCGTCCGTCCGTCCGTCTGTCAGAGCATTATAACTTCTGAATTACTGAATGTAATTACTTCAGCTATAAATATAATATGTACACCGATGGCCTCCAGCCGAATATGGCTTAAAAAGTTATAAAAAATTTTATTTCAGGGGGGCCGCGAGGTCTCAGTTCGGGGCGAACCACTAGTATACCTATTGCACAATTACTGGGAAGAGAGTGAGACTGACCCCCAAGATACGGGCTTTATTTTGGAACAAATAAATATTTTATTTATTTATTTGCAGCCTGTAGTGTCCCAATGTTGGGCAAAGGCCTCCCTTTCCATTGATCTCGGTTCATAGATTTTTGGGGCCAGTCCTCCATAAAGGCATCGAGTTTTATTCCTAGAATACTACGCTCCATTATGCATATTTTAGCAAATTACTTATATAACCTACTCAGATGAGTAGGTTATGTAATTTGTAATTCAGATGAATGAAACAAAAAGAAGCGGATGTTCTATTTTTTAATTTGCCTGAGCGTAATCAATGGAAACTTTCACAGTGTAACAATGTCTGTATTGGGAAATTCGCAGTGAGACTGCATTCATGAGGCGTCCGTGTCGAATTAAAATGAACTGCGACAAATGGCAGTGCACTAGTCTTCGACGCAGTAATAATGTCCCCATTGTTTATTCAAAACCTCTAATATCCGATTTTAGTCGGTTTCCAATGAGCATCACCCATTCACAACGACGATATTGGTAATGTCCACCCGACCGAATTTCGGCCACGGTGGCCTATCTCCAGAGAGATCAGGCATCTGGGCGGGAGATATATAGTGCACAAGTGTGTGCGCATACACAGGTGCACTCTCTGTTCCTTTACTCTCATAGCCCGGTGGGACGGAAAATTTGATACGACCGGAAAGAGATCAGGCGCAAGACCAGCGGCTTTACGTGCTCTCCGAGGCACGGGGGTGAAACACCGCCAACTTCCGAACTCCGGGCTAGTACTGAGAATTTCTTGTTAGAAAAACCCAATACTTGTTATGGCCCGACCCGGGACTCGAACCCGGGACTTCGTCGGCCGCAGTCGAACATGCTAACCACTGGAATAACAAGTACCTATTGGGTTTTTCTAACAAAAAATTATCTGTACTAGCCAGGAATTTATCACATACTTCTAAATGAACTTTATAGGCAGAATAATGAGGTACTATGAGGTACTACTTATACTAAAGTCAGTGGGGCAGATCACACGTACTTAGGACGGTACACGTTAATTTAAGTTCAATTGACGTTGATTTTTGATTTGATGGATTATCAAGAAAGACTAAGAAGCGTCAATGGACAACTTCTTAGTAGGTACATAAGATAAATTATAATTAGTTTAGGTTAAAGCAAAACTGCTCATTAGCCAATTAGTTAGGCTAGATCGTAGTTAAATGAGTACCTCGCTGGTACTCAATAATAGGAAAAAAAAATGATTTTGCTAGAAAAAGTTAAAGCTTAAATCCAGAAAACCCCTTAGAAAATGGTATTTATTTAAATAAATATATGTACCCTGTCTATTTAGATTTACGGACTTCGTGTCCTGTTGGCAACAAACCAGTATTCTCACGATTTACAGAGCAGCTAACTGCAGAATTCACAACACGTCGTGATGTCAATACCGGTTAATAGTTCTGTACATTCTGCCATGGGCAATATTTACGACTCGAATATAAATTGGTATTGTTTTTGTAACCTACCAATTTGCACGTAGCTTCCAAAACGTCAATTGCATTGCCAATTTTCTATCGATCATTGCGTAGTCGTACCAGAGTTGAAATTAGTGTCGGATGTTTAAAAAAAAAATCAAATAGGTACTCATTACAGTGAAAATACTTTAGGATCATTCACCGGGCTTCACATTTCTATGGAGCGCTCAGGACAAATTAATGTAGGTACTTCCCCTGCAACGCAGGGATTTCACGCAGAATTCTTTCCTATATCTGTACGCTTACTCTGAGTTTTTAATTGCACAGCAAATACGGTTGATCGACGTGAGAACTCACCTCGCCAAGTGTAAGCGAACGGTCAAAGTAAAATGGACCCAAAAGCTCTTGCTTTATGTTAGTTACAAATTCAGCGTTTGGAGCGCTGGCTGTGAATAAATACACGAAATGATGAAATGAGCTCTAATACAATGCAATTAAGGTTCATTTTACTGTAACGTTCGCTTACATTTGGTGAGGTGAGCTCTCACGTCGATCAATCGTATTGCAATGTAAAAACTCGGAGTAAGCGTACAGGTTGGCACATAGATAGCGGTTTATCCAGCTAAACGCTACATCTGTACCAGGACCACTTTGATAAGTATAGAGACTGTACCTTACAATACCTATTGTGTTTAAAACATCTAAAAGTATTTTAAACCTGTACAAACTTCAGATAAAATAAGGTGATCGAGCGACTCGAAATTCAAAGAAAAGTAGGTAGGTAGTAGATTTCTCTTTAGATATTCAATTTTCAAACACTACAATAAAATGTTGCTTTCAGGTCAATAACATTTAAAAACTACACTTAATAGATACTCAAACTGAAAGGCCCATAATGCAAGTAGGCTGTCCGAGTGGCGCGTCAGTCTAGATCTAGGTCTAGTTGGTTGCTTTTGTCCAGAGTACACCAAATCTGTTGCAATCGTTTTTCGTAGCTAAAAGCTGAGTCAAACTCGGCACTCAACTGTGCAGCTGCACTTTATCGACTCACATAGCAATTATTTATTAATTTGAATGACGAAAGGAAGTAAATAAACAATTAGGAACTTTACCGCAACTAAGCCAGATTATTTTTTAAATCAGATTTTACAGTCTCTAAAGATTTCCGCATTTGTACCTACTAGGTAGGTATAGTCAAAGCGCTCGACACTAATGATCTCAATCAATTTTCTACGGATCTCTCCATTTCCGATTCGATCACGTTCTCAGACGTCAATGATACTTTAAAATATCTTGGATCGTGAGGGATATCATAAATAATAGTATGTGACTATCTAAAACGTATGTCAGAACTCAGAAGGCAATAGCATGTATGCTTACTGGTGAATTCAAACCGATTCTACACAGAAAGACAGTATTTGAGTTAGTAGATACCTCGCGCAGTTTAACAACGTACCTACCCAGTACCGTTCGAGCAGTCATTATCAGGTGAAACTTCAACTGTAGTCGACTGATCAAGTGATCGAAGAGATTTAATTCGCCGTGAAGTCGCAGCTTTGTACGAGATTGCCTACTTGGATGAGTATTGCAGGTTTAAGGCCTGAGATCGCAACGTCGAGCTATGTCCAAGTAGGTAAATGTACATATAATTAAGCTTGCTCATTAGTCGTTGATCATGACACGAGTGTCTGTGTACCAGCTTTACATAATCAGCAGCCAAAACCACAATAAGTTGGTACAACAACGCTTTCTCTGCCTTGCAATGCTTTTTAGGTACCGGGTGACGATGCAAAATCCGCGCCAGATAATAATATCTCTCAGCACTATCAGTGTCCTGAAGATTTTTATCGCTCTGAGTGTGCTTGGGCTGCAGTTAACAAATTGTGCTGTCATACATAGGTTTTATTTACCAAAATCATTTTTTAAATATTTTCGATGAACTTTCTAGACACTGTTCAATTCTGTATTTTTAGTATAGGCAGTAGTAGATCGATGCCGTTTTAGAGCAGCCAATTTAAGTATGTTTTTTTTTACGTACATAAACTATAATATTTCAGTATGATGTGCATAAGTTACCATAGAAGTTACTAAATTTGATTCCCGGGGGAAATCTCTGATCTACCGTGATAAAAATTAACCCAGGTATGTCTTTCCCCAGGATGTAACCTACCGCTATACCCATCAAATTCGGTTGAAAAGATGGGACATTAAATCGTTGCAGACAGACACACTTTCGCATTCATATTATTAGTACAGTTTAGTATTTTTAATTAACCTAGCATAAAACTCTCTGACTAAAACAGCTACATTGTTCCGTTATCTCCAAAATCTACGAAAGATTTGTCGCACTAATTGTGCTTGCGCTGCAGTTTATAGATTGAATCTATTAGATTCTGTCACACACCCTCGGTTACAAACAACCTTAAAGAAACATTGTCTTTTTTTATCCTCTGCAAGGTAGCCCTTGACTACGATCTCAGCTGATGGTAAGTGATGGTCTAAGAAGGTAGCGGGCTAACCTGTTAGGGGCATGGCAGTTATATTAAACCAATACCCCTATTCGGTTTCTAGAACACGGCTACGTACCGAAACGCTAAATCGCTTGGTGGCACGTCTTTGACGGTAGGGAGCCTCCCACCAGGCCAGACAAGGGAAAATTCAGAAATTATAAATTCCCAAATTGACCCAGCCAGGGATCGAACCTGGGACCTCCGCCCGTGAAGACAACAGTGCTCAACACTGCGCCACCGAGGTCGTCAATATTGTTACATTATTCCGTTTTCTACTACTTCAAAATAGGGATGACGCCTATATCAAAAATTAATTATTTCTGACTGATTATTAAATAGAGGGTCTTCCAAAACACCTAAAATTCACATCCCGGGTTAGTTTTAAGTTTGATAACCATTTTAAAATATAGATTAAAGAAAAAAAGTACGTTGAAATCTGATGAATTTCATACAATTTCCATACTAGAAGCGCGTTTTTAAGTTTGATAAAGAGTTGCTGATTTGATTGAGTTGTCATCGTCCCTATTGTTGAATGAACACTTTTATTCGCAGGTTGATCGTCAATACCGATGTCATGTGACTGTCTAGTGTCTAACTACTGCTGTGAATTTAACCAAGTGATAATGCAGTGATTGTTCCCACCTACGTACACAGTAGTACTTGTGTTGTGCAATGAACGGTGGAGCATTGTGACTTTGGTGAGCACGTGGAAATGAAAAGAGAAAAGTACAAGGAGACGCGCTTTGGACACCGGTAAGTAAGTCAACTTTTAATTATAGAAAAAACTAGCTAATACCCGCGACTTAGTCCACGTTGATTGAGGTTTTTCGCTATTTCGGTTCCGCGGGAACTCTTTAATTTTCCGGGATAAAAAGCCTGTGTTATTCCAGACTATAATCTATCTCTGTGCCAAATTTTAGCCAGTCCGTTCAGCCGTTGGGGCGTGATTGAGTAACAAACATCCATACATCCATACATCCAAAATTTCGCATTTATAATATTACTAATATTAGTAACAGAGAAGAAAGAAGTAAGATTAGTAACTCGTAGTATAGATATTTTAGAAATTGTTTACATGCCTAGTAGATAGTAGATACCTATTAGGTCCCTATTTCGAGACGAACAGCTGAACAGCAATAGCTGAGGCATACGAGATGCTGGTGCAATGTATTTACCAAAGAACTCAGTCAGTAGCTAAGTAGGATTTTGGTCGCAACGATTGTATGGAAAAGATAAACGAAGGAGAAGGAACGTCAATTTCGGTTTGAACTAATGATCTTTTTTTTTAAATTTATTTAGTACCAAAAAGTTATAAAATATGAAGAAAAACCTTTGATTTTATATATAAAATCAAAGAGAAAAACCGATACATAGTGGACATTTTATTTTATATTACTGAAAAAGATGAGACCTTATTTTATTGGCCAGAGATTTGGTTTCACATATTCATTACTAGATGATGCCCGCGACTTCGTCGCCGTTGTTTAAGAAATTTTTATTCCCGCGGAAACTCTTTCACCAGGACACAGCCGATACCAAATTTCATAGAAAACAGTTGAAAAGATTTGCCGTTAAAGCGTAGCATACAGACACACTTTCACATTTATAATATTAGTACCTATGAATGTAGAAAAAATAAAGGTGAGCAGTTTTTTTTAATAAACCGTTACGTACACTT
This sequence comes from Erebia aethiops, assembly GCA_923060345.2. Classification (NCBI taxonomy): domain Eukaryota; kingdom Metazoa; phylum Arthropoda; class Insecta; order Lepidoptera; family Nymphalidae; genus Erebia; species Erebia aethiops. The sequence goes on along the minus strand of OV281083.1, from coordinate 6,396,045 downwards.
TGTACGTACAAATTATAAATATGACCCCAAAATGTTCTTCCATTTATAAAACAGACCCAGAAGAAACTCTTTGTATCACCTTGAGGTGGTTATGCACTAAACAATTCTTTGCCAAAATGTTACACACTCATGCGCAAGAATAGGTGCAAAGGTAGGTTAGGTCGCGAGTTTCATAATAAAATAAGTTACACTCATATTTTAACATACTATTGAAGTAGTCACAGCACAGGTAACTATTACCTAACACCCAAATGTACCTACGACAAAACCATGTCCATGACTAATTGTTGACACCCAGTGTGCGGAAACAAGGGGACTAAAGAAAACTGTCCTAAAAATAAACAAACTTTGCATGCCACTCAATAAAAACAGCTAAAGACACTGTAACCTTTTGTAGTTCAGTTTTTCTGTTTGACTTACCTCATAACGAATTTAAGTTTGTTAAGTGCAACTAGTACCTTAAAAGTTAAATTAGTTACGTAGTACGAGTAGATACAACTTTATATTTTCTTTTAGATTCGTAAAGTATAATTAACACTTTCAGCTTAAACCATTGAGGTCATGCTTTCATTATAACGCAGATTTCCACTAAGAAAGAAGTTACCGAAATACCCAAGCAAAGCGAAAAACATTTGAATTTGAAGCGAGTGCGGCTTGAACTTAATAAACTATATGTACAGAGTAAAAGATTTTTAGAGTAGGTAATTCTTGTACAACAATTGTATTTTATTTATCAATACTAATATAAATGCGAAAGTTTGGATGGATGGATGGATGGATGTTTGTTAATCAATCCCGCCAGAACGGCTGAACGAATCTGGATGAAATTTTGGCACAGAAATAGATTATAGTCTGGAATAGCACATAGGTTACTTTTTATCCCGAAAAATTAAAGCAGGAACCAATAAACCTCAATCCACGCGGACGAAGTCGCGGGCATCAGCTAGTTAGTTAGTTTATCAACATAATAACATCAACATCAACATAATACTATAATGTTTAACCGCTATTCTCACTTAGATATTCCCACAACATTAGGAAAGTAAAAAGGCAACAAAAAGTGCCCCAGCCGACGATAATGCTCAGTAATCCATAAAAAATCATGAGCCAATACAATCAACAGCTGATTTCATGGTGACATAATGGCGGGTGACGTAAATTCGCAAGTCGACGGTGAAAGCGGTAATGACTGACTTTGTACCTACTGAAATTGCGTTGGGACGCCTTTCCTCGTTAGCTAAACATAAATCTTAAGAACAGTAGATAGTTTGCACATATTAAAATGTTGCCTGGTTAGTCTAGTAGTAAGCATGTTCGACTGCGGCCGACGAGGTCCCGGGTTCGAGTGAGGGCATAATTAAGTATTGGGTTTTTTTTATTAGAAATTCTCAGTACTAGCCCGAAGTTACGATGGTGGCGGTCTTTCACTCCCGTGCCTGGGAGAGCACGTTTAGCCGTCGGTTCCGGTTGATTATTATCACTAACATGAAAATAGTCCTTAAAGCCTGCCAATCCGCATTGGAGCAGCGTGGTGGATCTAAGCTTTAATTCCCTCTCTCCTATGAGAGTGTAGGCCTGTGCCCAGCAGTGGGATATTAATGGGCTGTAGTGGTGGTGGTGGAAAATGTTGATGGGAGTACGTTAAGTTCTATACAACATATTTAATATCATAAAATATTGGCTAGGGCCCTATAGACATGGAGAAGATACGCGCCGAATTGAGAAACTCCTTCTGTAGGTAATTAGAGTTGCAAAAGTCCCAATTATTAGACCTGTCTCCTTGTTCATACAGTCGGTTTAAGTTCTTTTTTTTTTTAATACAAGCTAGCCCTTGACTACGATCTCACCTGATGGTAAGTGATGATGCAGTCTAAGATGGTAGCGGGCTAACCTGTTAGGGGCATGGCAGTTATATTAAACCCATACCCTTTCGGTTTCTACACGGCATCGTACCGGAACGCTAAATCTCTTGGCGGCACGTCTTTGCCGGTAGGGTGGTAACTAGCCACGGCCAAAGCCTCCCACCAGGCCAGATCAGGGAAAATTCAGAAATTATAAATTCCCAAATTGACCGTGCCGGGGATCGAACCCAGGACCTCCGCACGTTAAGGCTACACACTGCGCCACGGAGGTCGACAATAAAACAGTTCTTAAAGTTCAGTTCTTAGTTACTTCAGTAAAGGAGTTCTTAGATAAAACATCCCTCCATCTAAATAGTAGAGTTATATCTTCCAACTTTACCTGCTTAAATTAGGCACCAAAGCAGTCACATAACTCCATGAAGAGAAAATGAAAGTTCACAATGACGGCAAAGTTGTGTCTATATTTCTATGTAAACTAGAACTGTCTATAACTGTGCTTGGACAGATTTGTGGAACGACCAATTCGAAATTGCTACATGCAACTTTTTTTTTCTTTTCCTTTTCTAGGTTGCCCGAAAGAAATCACTCTTTACCAATAAGGCATTAAATTACAGTACATTACTACATTACTACATTATTACATTACAGTACATTTATTAATTGCAGTACATTTTTGCCAAAAATGATTTCCATAATCCATACTAATGTTATAAATACGAAATTTTGTCTGTCTCTATATAATGGGCCTTTTCACGGCCCATTTTCTATTTAGAAAAAAAATGGTACAGAGAAAGGACATCCCAGAGACAGATAATAGGCTACTTTTTACTCCGGAAAATTTAAGGGTTCTCCCACGATTTTTAAGAACCGTCACTCTTCGCTTCGCTTTTCTTCTTTTTTGCCATGCGGACGAAGTCCCGGGCATCATCTAGTAAAGTACATATATTTAATAATCATCTCAGTAACGCTTGCATTATGTACTAGTACACAAGTACTTTTATACAAAATGGTTAAAATAATGGTGTCACATTACGAGTCTACAGTTAAGACAATAAAAACTGGTGATTGCCTAGAAACCCATTGAGCCAGTGCACCATTGACCACAAGCTCTCAGTTACAATGCGTTACGCTAAACTGATTCCTACCATGCTCGGTCAACCCAGAGAAAGTGTCAATAGTTGGTTATTTCACGTAACACATCAGAAGTTTCAATTTACAACTTGATTTATTTCTTGTTTAATTTTTTTGACCAGCCGCTATAACAGGAATTGTCTGTCAGAAAAAATTAACAAGCGCTGGGAGGCTCCATGCTCATACACTTTGTACTAAGCCGGATGCCGGACCTTTGGCCGAATTGGAATTGGAATGTTTATAGAATGCGACAGAAAACTTTTGATAAGCCGTCAGCTTTAGGATCTCGTAAAATGTTTTTAAGACGTTATGGCAACCCTGTTTAATATACTCGTAGATACCTGCGCTAAAGCTGAGCACAATATCACCCGAGCTTTAATAGCATCCACGCTCAAGCGCTATGGAAGACGCTCAAGCCCCATAAAAGCTAAGGCAGCTATGAAATGCTCAAATGGTTCTGTTGGACGCACGAGCTTGCTAAGTGTTCCCTGTTGTTGAGTACGAGTACTATCACATAATTCACATGGCAAATACAGGTATGTATAAACTTATCATGATTTTCTTCTTCTTCTTCTTTGTGTCCCGGGATTATTTTCCGCACTTGGACGCATGCGTCCGCTGTGCATGAAACCACTGGTGCGACTCCCCGCTGGATCATTCCAGCCAGCCGAGCTCACTCCAGAAACCAAGCAGGCCACCCAGGTCGGCGAGGACTTCCGGTAGTGTTGCTGGGGAGCCAATGTAGGCTTCTCGTTGGGTGGAAACACCGCTGCACTCGAGCAGCACGTGTTTCGGTGTCTCGTCGCTCTCCATGCAGGCTCTGCATAGAGGTCTGTCGGTGATATCTTGAACTTATCCATAGCCGTGAGAAAACAGTGTCAACTATTACGCATCATCTACACTTGCCCTAAAGGTCCTAACAAACCCCCCCGCTCTTAACAAATACTTAGTATAAACCGATTGCATCAACAAGACTCTACCACGAAGTAGTTTTACCAAATTACCACATCCTTATGAGATATGCTATGCCAGTAATAAGTACTTATTCAACGAAGACATAACACTAGCTATAGACACACATTTACTCAATAAAGTAATTTTCTTCGGAATATTGAACATGCTTTAAAAATATTTGACTTTAATTCTTTACATACAACAAATCTTAAAAGAAAGCCAGCTTTCTACTGAGCATTGCTCAATTCACAGCGAGGTTGTCATTGTTGACACTTTGTTTAATTTTCGCGCCCAAACGGTCATGGTCGTAATTCCTAGATGATAATGTTACTATAGTGCTTGGACAAACAACGCGCGACGGTATAGCGGCACGGGCATACTGCATGTGTAGCAACTTAGTATGATAGCTATAGTTTGACGATCATAGCCTGCTCTTATTGGCTGACACTCTCTCTGTTTGTTACCTCATCTTTAAACATCTTGGATTCCTCGAGATATCACTTCCTTCACATTGTTGCCGTTTTGTGTGAATAGCATTGCAGAAGGGGACTTCAACTGCTCATTTTATCTAGTCAAATCAGCGCAACGTCTATTTTCTCCGTTCCTACTATTGGTTGGCAACTCTCCCACTCTACATAGTTGCAGCAAAAATGCCATAAAGTAGTGGCAAGAATACCACATACCAACACCTACTCAGTCAATAATAATCGTGCTAGGGGGGCGGACAACCTGTAACATTTATAACAAGTACTTACTGCAATATGAAACTCTCATGGGACTCTGCGAGATTACAGGAAAGCGGTTCTTTAGCAATGTTTAAAGACCTTCGTTCAGTACCTCGTGTTACAATTTCTAGAAGCCGCGTAGACGTCGCGCTCCGCTGTGGTCGCTCTTCCTCTACCCAAGCCTTAAGACCAACTGTTAATGATACTCAGACATCAAGGTAATATATTGAAATATGATCAATGCAATGTAGTTATTAAATTGTAATGTGTCCTTAATGTCTTCTTAATAACTTAAGTAAACATTGTACAAGAGTATAAGCAAATATTTTTCAACTAGCAGATGTCCATAACTATGAGATCAACAATTAATACTATAATTGATGCCCAAGCAGAAGTACTTAAAAAGATTAAGTAGGATAGTTAAAAATAATAGATAAGCTACAATAGGACTGTCATATACATATTGTATAAATGCCCTTTAAAATAAATAAAGATTTTAAAAAAAATTAGAAGCCCTAGTGTACTATGTAATGATGCAATTCCAACATTGTGGATGTTCCTCTGTCTCCACCGATCCAAATATTTCTCTCGGTGGACTCAGGTGTGTACCTAATAGAGATTTTTTGCCAATCCACTCGATTTGAAAATATTCATGCACAATTTTGGTGGAATCGCACTTTACGAAGGCCGGTTCGTTAATCTTTGAAAAAAAACCACGAAAACTTTCCACTGATTTTAATTAATTTAAATTCGAAAAAAAAAAGAAAGTGAAATTACAAAACACTCGGATAACATAACGCTTGAACTTAGATAATAATTATGTCTAAGTTTAGGCTAGGCGTTCAGTAAATACTGTGGTCCACCAGTTAAATACTGACAGATCACATTCCGTTGACGAAATACACTAGACATCCATCAATACACTAGATTACATGATCAATACATACCACGGTATTCAGTAAATATTGATGGACCACAGTATTTACTGAATGTCAAGACTTCGCCTTGCGGTGTAACATGCTAAATCATGCGCTAGTGTCCTCTTATTTCATAATAATAATAAACAAATGGTTTATTATTAACGATTGTGTAAGTTTGTACTTAAACCATAATTTACTGATCTGATCATGTCCGTTTAAGCAAGAGATCAAGAAACTGAACAAAGAAAAACATTATAACTGCAAGGTTTAGAAGCTAGATAATGATCTTCTAATTTTAAAGCCAATGCTTCAATGCTATTTACATTTGCCTTATACATTTTATATACTAGTTTTATGTACCAATACCTACCTCACTAATAAACCAGAATCAGCAAAATACTACACGCGACGTTATTTTTTTAAGAACATACACTTTTCTTTTCTACTTACTACCTAGTAGTAACATTGTACCTACTATAAGTATTTGATACGGCAATAGTGCAAAATTTCTTATAACCAATTCGGGCTATATTCGGGCTTCGGGACTCCAGTAACTTATAGGTATAGTATGGTATTTGTAATTTGAATCAACATCTTTTCATAACTAAATAAAATATTGCATCGTCAAAGCAATTAGTTAATTGACTCAATACTACATAGGACCTTACCTTAAAGGAGGTCACAGATCCCATCTCAAGCCTCGGCTCAAACCACCTTGAGCAGTCACCTCAATAATCAGTGTACCGAGATCAGTGTCCGGCAGGAAGTGTCATGCATAATAATATCCTATACAATTTCTGAGCACGCAATCATCATCATTAGATCATTACGCTCAAAACTTACAATCAAATTGTAAATTATCATCAAATAACAATGAACAAACGCATAAGTAAATATTATATTAAATAAGAATCGAAATATATAAACAGAAAACGTGACTGACTGACTACTGGGACAGATCGGGCTGTTGGCATACAGATAGATAGATATATAGATAAATACTTTATTGCACACAAGAAAGATGATACAGATGACGTAGGTATCTGCTAAAAAAGGATTTTTGAAAATTCAACCCCTAAAGGGGTAAAATAGGAGTTTGAAATTATAAAACCTATCTCTTTGCCAAATTTCATCAAAATCGGTTAAAAAGATGAGCCTTTTAAGCGTAGCAGGCCGACAGATAGACAGATACACTTTCGTTTTTATAATAGTCAATAGTCAAAAGCCATTTTATTGGTAAACTCATTTACAAGTCATTTTACAACATATGCATGTTACAAAAAATATTGTATACACTATACTCGTATACTTAACATTAATAGCGTTTTAATAAATATTATGACATTGTATTGTAATTATTATATAATTTTATAATCTAGCGAACGTCTGCGTGGTATGAGGTTTTTTGATTCCCGCGGGAACTCTTTAATTTTCCGGGATAAAAGTAGCCTATGCTGTGCCAAATTTCAGCCAGATCCGTTCAGCTGTTGGCGTGTGATTGAGTAACAAACGTCCATACATGATACAACCATACATCCATACATCCATACATTCGTCCAAACTTTCACATTTATAATATTAGTAAGAAGTATGATAATAATTTAAGAAGAATTCATTGTAGCTATGTAATATTAGTATGGATTGTTCCATGCTGATGCGGCCCTGCTATGTTGCTCTGACGCTCTGTTGCTATAATTGAAGCGTTACTGCACACTCGCGCAAAGGTCATTTCGCATGTTATTATGCAATTTTTTCATAAAATAAAATTGTTTGAAAGTATAACATGTCGTGTAATAAAATATCTAATGTGTTTATTGTCTGCCCTCGTATTATCTAGAATCTAGATCAAAGCGATCGCGTACCTTGAAACCGTTCACCTACATATTCAGCCTTTGAGACATAAATCTAGACATAGGCTTAGCTTCAAAAGATCTATACTAATATAATAAAAGTGTCTCTGTCCGTCTGTCTCTTGGTTACATAATGAACATATGATATGGGACTCTTGCTATTCCGGGAAATCAAACAGAGAGAAAAAATGCTAATACTTTGAGCCTTTGCCTGCTGTTTTATTAAAGTAGTGTTTGTAGGTATACGCAACTGCGTTTATCTGATACAAATAAAATTATAATATTCTCTCATGCACGCAGTCTTGGCTAATACATCCTTTGTTTTTGTTATTAGTCTGATGGAAATCTAAAAATACTACAATTATATAGAAACGATCATTAACTTAATTAAGCTAAACTATACTTATTACGAAAATAGCTATTGTATGTCTTTATTGCCTGGACCTATTTCATTTTCTATTCGGTTATAAATTATAACAAAACGTAATTATAAATTTTTTGTTGATTACATTTAAAATTATTAAATTCATTTAAAGCAGCGTTGGTGCATGTTTTTTAACCCTACAGCGTTGCAGAACTGCAATAAAAGATCTTTTTTTATTAAATAATTTAAAAAATTAACATTACAATAAAAAATATTTATTTATTACAGAGAGAAATTCATTACATACTTATAGTACCTACGTACTTAATTCAAAACTAACATTGTTTATTATAGTGTGGTCAATCGGCCACCTCCTCAACCTGTGTCACAGTATGAAAGACCTACCTGCCATACCATAACGCTGATTTTTAGGAGAGGCCCGAGACGTCACAGATCACTAACACACAATAGGGTCGACAATTCTTTGTACTCGCTTTCCATGCAATTTCAACATTTCATGGAGACATGCGAGAATTAAAGTAATCAAGAATATCATTTGAAATACGATACCTACCGCAAAATAAAGTGATCCAAATCTTAATTTGATTGTTGTACACCTATACCGAAAGTTTCGTTCTTATAGGCCGAGCCATTTAAGAGAAAAAGCCTTCTTGCTCTTTTATTCTTCATGACTTTAGATTTTTTTTCTATCGAGAAAATTTCGTCCAATCATGTTTTCCTGTGATCCAATACTTGAAAATATAATGAATTATAGTATTATATTAATTTCAAATTTTTCGATCCACGAGTTACAAACGTATATCGATTTTAGAATCGACGAAAACGGAGACAACGGCGTTAAACGAAACAACCAAATTAAGTAGCTCAACTTACAACTTAGATTAGTAACTTAATATTTAGCTTTAGCTAGCTTAATAGTTAAAACCAACACCTGTAAAGTTACCATTGGCTTTATTTAAACATTACAGTTACATTTCCCTAGCAGGGGGAAAAAGTTATATTTCTCATATAATATACGCGACATTTACGAACGCACGCTGACGCAAATTATTGCGTTGCCTCTACTGCCTTTATCTTAAGGTTGCATGAATATTACCTTTCAATTAGTATAACGAAACATTTTTAACGTATGGATGTTTCAAATCAGAACATTCGTGATCTTGCTTTAAAGTGCTATCCACACATATCCGGGTCGTGGATTCCCGAACTCCAGACCAACCGGTAATTTCCCGCAAGAACTCGCGCGCACGGGCAACTAAATATTGCCGGCAATTTTTGTCGCCGTGTAATGTCCATTTCGGTGTTGATTACCCGACGACTTGAAGTATACACTAGCGACATATACTAGTGACGCTGTCACCTAGCTAGCTAACTAATCAAAAAGAGGTATGTTATTAGGGTGTGGTTTTGCCTACAAATACAAGGATTACTCACATCAAGGTTGTGATGTATTCCAGAATGAAATGGTGTTGTCGAATACAATTAAATTTAAGATGATTCAATGGGTGGGACTTTGACTGGATCTAGCAAGTAGTGGATGATAATCGCGGTCATTACAGGAGATCATCACAGTAGACGTGATAAATCTAGATACCTATCGGTAAGCCTGTATATTATCCACACTAATATTATAAATGCTAAAGTGTGTCTGTCTGTCTGCTAGGCTTTCACGGCCCACCTGTTCAACCAATTTTGATGAAATTTGGTACAGGAACAGGTTGTATCCCGGGGAAGGACATAGACTACTTTTTATCCCGGAAAATTAAGGTATACTGTATCATCTAGTATACTGTATTTGACTGCGGCATAAGCCATCAGATTAAAAAACTTGTTTGAACGATGTTGTCTAAGAGGTTGTTTCGATTTTATTTTGTGTTTTCGGGCCCTCAAATGGCTTTACATTGGATAATGATTATAATTATTATAATCGTAAAGTTAAAGTACTTACTTAAAATCAAACATAATAAATTTAAGTATAGCATCAAACGTTTTCCGTAGTCGTCAATGTTGTAGGTGCATTGGTTTTAACTCTTACGCAATGTGAATAAGTATTTGGCGAAGAAAGCGCCGATTAATGCGTCATACGTCAGTCATGCGAGTACATTTACGTGTACAATCATTGATGTAGAATTTTTTTAGTACAATGTACGCCATCAGTAGCTAGTAGCTATACCGCCACTTGGAGCTAGAGATATTCAGAGGTTGAATTTTGTGATGAAAATGTGAGCAATATGAAGCGTAGAAGTCCACGGTAAACTAAAACTCATTTAATTCCAAAAGTAGAATTCACCCTCTACAGTTTATCATTGTACCTATCTACTGTGTGCTTCGAGATTTTTCTCAACGTGCTATGTCTAATATTTCACAGACACGTAGACAAAGGTACTTATTTCTATCTTTCCAATTTTATTGTAACACTAGCTGATTCTCTCCTTAAATTTCCGGGATAAAAAGTAGCCTATGTGCTAATCCAGACTATAATTTATTTCTGTGCCATATTTCATGCAGATCCGTTCAGCCGTTCTGGCGTGATTGAACAAACATCCATCGATCCATACATCCATGAAAACTTTCGCATTTATAATATTAGTATTGATAAATTAATTATTAGTAATATTAATTATTATGAATAGGCTTGCCAATGATTTATCGGTACCTACATAATTTAAAAATGTCCCAAGAGATAATAATCGTGTGATGCAATACAGCGAAACCACCATATCCGTATCCGGTAGAGAGAGCCTTTACAGTCAAATTCAACATTGACATTACCTCGGTAATCACGGAACGTAAATATTGACACAGATACCTTATTAAGTGTAAAGGTCAGAAGCGGAAGTAATATTATAACTGCAACTGTCTTATTACGACCTCGAGGAAAACTGTCATACAAACTCCAACTCTTTATCCATACTATATATTATAAATGCGAAAGTCTGTCTATCTGTCTGCTGCGCTTTCACAGCCCATCTGTTCAACTGATTTTGATGAAATTTGGCACATGGATAGGTTGTATCCTGGGAAAGGACATAGGCTACTTTTTATCCTGGAAAATTAAATAGTTTAGTCAAATAGCCCTAGTAATAAAATAGTCCGCGGGAACCAAAAACCTTAATCGCGGGCATCATCTAGTTTCCTCTATGTAGGACAGCATGAGGACAGCTTGTGTCACAGAACGAAACGAGAAACGAACTTGGTATTTCCCACTTGGCACTTGACAATAGCGCCAACTAATACGTAAGGAAGTCGTCAAAAGCTTTCATTGGTTTCATTGGTTTCATCAACCCAAGCATCATCGCGATGATTGTAATATTGAAGTGAAACTTCTTTAGAATCGTTGTGATTTGAAAATTCAACGAAACTTAAAAATTAAACGAAAAAGCGACACCACAAAGAGACAAACATATAATATAGGATTTATAATAATATAATATTTAGACAATGAGATAGAATACAAGTTAGGTATATTTATCTCATTCTCTCGTTGGCTACTTTTCTGAAGTTTCACTTCTTTCGCCTTCTTTCGTGTGTACGAATACACACAGTTTTTTTAAACTTGGTATGAATCACCTCGACATAATTTATATTGCGTGTTTTACTTTATAAATAGGACCCTTTTTACCTATTTTATTTTTATTTGATGTGTTACATTATTGTAAGATTTCTATTAGTCAAGGAGATATTACTTCCAAAACCACAAAGAGGTTTCAAATACATAACGGAGAATGTGGGTAAACGTAAATGATGTAACACTACTTCAAGTACATAATATATTGATTCCTTGACTTGATTTTTAGACAAATATAATAATTATTAATTTACAAACAACTCTTATTTACCGAACAGACCTTGTAAAATTATATTATTATTCACACATCGTTGTAATATATAAGTAAACTGATTATATATTAATATAGTGACCTTAGAATATACTACTGATTAGTGATTATAATATAATAATAATATTGATTTATCGTCGTACAAACACGGATTTGGTGCTCTAACATCAGAGTTTTATTGAAAACTAAACAAACAGTAGATTGTTGGCTTCACAAGGGTGTAAGCTATTCTATGAATTATTTAATATGGAAAAAAAAGCAATAATCTCACATTGACATAATAATCTCCATAGCAATTCGCAATGCGTCACGCTACTCGCCGTGTATGGATATGGGACTCTAAATAAATGCACCATAATGATGACGAAAACCACATTGAAAATTTAAATTGAGTAGAATCTTTAAGAAGTTATTACGAACTAGCCGATGCCTGCGACTTCGGCTGCGTGATTTGAGAGTTTTTTTTTTAATTAATGCGAGAACTCCTGAAACAGTAGCATAGGTCACTCTTCTGCATCAGGTCCTCAACAATACCCATGCAAAAAATCACGTCATAATCAGTAATATAAACAAACACACTTTCGCGTTTATACCTAATATTAGTAACTAATTACTAATCAACGATTTTCGGATTTTATCCAATATTTGTGTTGTGAGACCTTGCTACTAGCCAAATTTCATGATTCTATGTCAGGACCTATCTAAATTTAGCTAGTACCCTATAGGTTTTGATTTATTGGCGAGTGTCAAAATATGCGGCATAAACGGCCGTATCTTTTGATTGCGTTGATTTGATTGACCTTAATTTTTTACAGCTCCAAGGGAACGTAGACCTAAGTATTTGATACAGACAGGCAGACAGACGGACAGACGGACAGACAGAGGGACATCGAAGTGATCCTATAAGGGTTCCTTTTTTCCTCTTAAGATACGGAACCCTTAAAAGTGATAAAATTAAACATTAAAAAATATGAAAACGGCTTGTACGGTATCCACGTTGAAATCGCATGCAAGAAAATGCCATAATATTGGATGGTATTTTAACCTGACGTCATTTCACGAGACTGGTTCTTCACCACAATCATAACAGTTCCAATTATGTACTAATAGTACCGATCATCTATCTAATCGGTCACGAATAAATCTTTGTCACAATACAAATCCGTCTATTCAATCGTACCTACCTATTGTGTAGGAGAAATAATTATATCGGATCTTTTATCTAATCAAGATAAGGTACTTTAACGGTACTGTAACGGTAAGGTACGTTTGAACTATTAAAATCGATTAATCATTAATTTAAATTGGAAAGCTTACATTTTATATTTAAATTGATTAGTTTCCTTTTTTGTAAAACTACTTTTCTAAATTACGAATATAGGCCCAACGTGTCGGGCGGTGTTGGAGCCGCCCACGAACTTTTGGTGGCAGTGGCGCTTGCAGCGGAAAACTATTATAGTAAGCACTAGGCAGCCAGTTAAGTACGTTGCAAAATACTCCGTTACTGCAAATTATGCCTAATGCATCGGTAAAATAACAAGTCATTCATCTATTTCGCGCTGGTAGGAACGAAAGATGCGTTCTTGCAAAAAACGTAACTTATATAACCAATAATGAACATAATATTATAACACTAGATATTCAATCAATTATTAAGATGATTTCTAAAGACGCTATTATCTTTATTCTTAGCTGACTTATAAAATTAGTTATGCAATTACTTATTCTTTTTTATTGTCTGCCTTTATGTCCGCAACGAAAACGTCTTCTAATATTTTTAACATAAAGAAAATTATTTAAGAAATGTATTATCATCATTTTCATCTCGGTGGAGATCCCATCGCCGGCTCACTATTAAGCACGGCCCTTCTCTAAGTTTGTACCTAATAGTCATGTACAAATTATTTCGTTTACAACATCCTATTTTAAAACGCCTACACAAGTAAAGCATTGTTTTAGACCAAATTTGAAAATCATACAACTGATTATTGTGAGTCAACCCTAAAAAATATATGCTATGGTGGACTTTTTATTAGAACTTTTTGAGCCTATGTTGCCTAGATTTCTATAGGTCAAAGAATTTTTTTAATCGTTTGAGTAGTTCCTTTTTTGTTTTGCTTATTTTTTACATATACTAATAGTCTTCACATTTAAAACGCACATATAGAGTTCACATTTGCTTGGAAGCTGTGTTTGGTTTCAACTTGAAGCCAATATGGCCAAAGATCTCATAAAGAATTATGATTTATGAGTAGGATCAAATACCTCCTCATAACTTCACATGGGCTCTTGGACCGACAGATTAATTACACTGGCAAGACGCATTTAACCCGGCACGCATATACAAAGCACTTAAGTCCTACCGTTACCTTGAATCGACCTCTCCGTGACCTCCTCTCAGACAGGAAAACCGGATACTTCCGTGCACCTGCCACGCTAATGATATATACTGCATGCATTATTGATCTAATCTTTACTTATTCCTTTTCTTATTTGCGATTATTACCTTTTCTTAGGTACTCTCATGGATACGAGCAGGTACTCTGCTTAGGTGAACAAAAAACTTTGGATCAAATAATTTTGATGATTTAACACACAGTTGCACCACAATATTGTAATGACAGCATTTTCCAAGTGATAATAAAATAAGTCCATCGATATGCTAACAGATACCTAGAACCTATACCAGAAGTCGTCTCAACCTATAAACGTCCACTGCTGGACGAAGGTTTCCTGCATGGATCGCCACAGAACATTATTTCTATATCTGTAGAGTGTAGTGCCTAGGCTCGCTGGCCAATAAAGTGCTATAAGTATCAAACTTATTTAGTTTCGCAAAGCTTTGTGTTGCTGTCAATCTCCATGCACTCTGGCAAAAGTTTCAATAGTAATCAGACACATTTCGAGCGAGTATGTACAAACAGAGATCATTACCGTGCATTTACAATAATATAATATTATTCTACACTAGCTGACCCGGCGAACTTCGTACCGCCTTAGTATGCAAAATTAAATGTACATTTTTCAATATTTCTGAGAGATTTTCTTAATATTTTTTTCCGTAAGAACCTTCTCCTAATAATAACACATACAACAAAAAAAGAATTAGTGAAATCGGTCCAGCCATTCACGCGTGATGCCGTGACCAAGGAAAACGGGTTTCATTTTTATATATATAGATTAGGTAATGTCCACGACATCGTTCGCTTGGATTATAGTTTTCAAGTCCCGGGAATCCTATAATTTTCGGCGATAAAATGTAGCCTGTCTAAGTCTGTCTGTCTAAGACTAAGTGTGTGTGTATAAGTCTCGATTTGTGAGTCGAATCAGTTCAGTCTCGCCTGAAAAATCGAGACAGTCTATAATCTTCAGGCACGAAGGGGTAAGAAACATACAAACTTACAAACTTTCGCATGTATAATACTAGTAGGACATAGGGGGTCCACATAATCTCGCCTCTACGTGAGCGAGACTATAGACGAATATATGAACATGGCCCATGGACATGGACATGGACAAGGTGAACGACCTCCGTGGCGCAGTGTTGAGCGCTGTTGTCTTAACGTGCGGAGGTCCCGGGTTCGATCCCCGGCAGGGTCAGTTTGGGAATTTATAATTTCCGAATTTTCCCTGGTCTAGCCTGGTGGGAGGCTTCGGGCGCCAAGCGATTTAGCGTTCCGGTACGATGCCGTGTAGAAACCGATTAGGGGAATGAGTTTGATATAACTGCCATACCCCTATAACAGGGTAGCCCGCTACCATCTTAGCTAAGCTAACTTGTAACTTGTAATGGATAAAAGAAAAAAAAGTAATTCGGGCCCTGGGTCGCCACTCATCCGCTTTAACCGAATGCGTTAATGCACTTTTAGTGTACTGAAACTACGACATAGGTAATTTAATCACAACGGTCAACAAAAGGTCTATGAACGGCACATGATAATGTGAGAAAAAATCAGATACCTAACTTCATATTGTATGACCACAAAAAATATTGTGCATAATTAGGCAAGCGTTAACATCGTGATCATATGGTTTTTGTCGAGGTCATTCAACTGTCTTGTTTCTAAAAATAAGGAATAGCGTTAATCTAAAAACCTCCTGCACTCTTAATAACAGATTTCGTAAAATAATAAGTAACAGTTATTTTTATTTAGGCACTAAGTGAATCTATTACTATTACCAAACCGAACAGTAGGTATACTATTTTAAAGTCCAAATTCACACGAACGACCTACATACACACAAGTTTCAACTGTGTTGTATCCTCTAGGATAGCAGAATGCAAGACAGTGGGGCTGATTCTGTAGTGCACAATCTCTAAACTAAACTAAAATTAGAGCATTACAAATATTGCTAACCCTTTCATAATACTTCCTACGGAAAGGGACAGAACTAGATTTAAAGCTGCCATTTTAGTTTAGTTTAGAGATTGTGCTATACAGAATTAGCCCCAGTATTTGGCAAAGAAAGGTAACAGCTAAATACTAATAGACAGGGCTGATTGATTTGCGATCAAAACCACAGGTTAAAATTAAAGCAATTGGTAAAGCTTAGCTCAGATGTAGCTAGATAAATTCAACGCTGCATTGCCTGACTGCTGTAATAGCTACTATTACCTATTCTGTGGTAGTAGTCCGTTTTTCTACTGGGCAAAAATGCTACAATTTTGAGTAGAATTGTTATCTGAGTCCATTTAAGTCCAAAAAACTTGAGAAACGAAACAATGTACCTATGTATATGTAGAGGGGAAGCCATACATAGTTCCCCAATAGAAAACGGGCTATACAACAGAACAATATTTATATTAACTTCAGTAATATAACAGCGTTTTAACGTTTAGGTAATTAAGTATGCCACTTAAATTCTAAACCAAACCAGACCAAATTTTAAACCAAAGGTTGCCTGGTGGACATTGCTCTGTGAGCAATAAGGCCGCCTTTGCATACGTAGGTACTCTATGTATTTTTTCATGTGTGCTATTGCAAAAAATACATAGAGTACAGATATATTCATCTAGTATCTATCTAAATTCTCATGTATTTTTTCTTAATTAATTTAATTTAGGACAGGATTTAGTACTAATCAATTTGATGTATCTCAACTAAAATGTGACCTAAGTTCAAATTATAACAACTAAAAGTAGGTACTTAATCTTCATGTTTGAATATGCCATATTATGATATGCCTGCGTGTTAAGGTACGGACCAGGCAGCTAATAGCCGGTACAAGTAGGTACAGGTACTACAGAACTATAGACTAGAAATTAATCCCACTCTCAAAGGATTGGGTGTAGCAATAGAAACGGGGAATATGTAATGATGGATTGAAACGAGCTCACGACCATTATCCAATTATAGGATACTTACCTACTTTATAAGATAAGCTCTTCAGGTATGTAGACTTTAAAATCCGTGGTGGTATTTTAAGGAAATCGCACACGGTCGCTAACAGTGGCATGAGCTAAAAGAAGCGCATTCTTGAGAAATGGAAAAATTAAACACATCCTAACAATAGCTTTTATATGTAATTAATTATTAACAAGCACAGGACAGAAGAATGTTTCAAACAAATGAATTTATTATTTACTAGCTGATGCACGCGACTTCGTCCGCGTGGAATAAGTTTTTTTAAATTCCCAAGGGAACTCCTTAATGTTCCGGGATAAAAAGTATCACTCTCCAGGTTCTCAACTATCCCAACAAACCAATAAACCAACAAACAAACACACTTTCGCATTTTTAATATTAGTATGATTATTCTTATTATTATAGAATTGAATAAAGAATCCATAGTAAAGTAAGGAACCATCCAGTTTGTATCTTGCGGCTCTGCCAGCTTTAGCAAGTCTTACAGGTCTACGATCACCTTAAGTAGGTAACTTACAAAGCGTGTAATAAGCAAAGCGACACCGCCCTCTGATGAAACCGTGACAAAAAATCGGATTAGGGACGCTGTACCAACTCAGCCAACATGTATGTCACAGATATCAATATACTCTTAACGGTGCCACGCCTCATTCTACTTTAGTTTAGGCTTTACCACCATTACACCATGTGAAATGTAAGAGTCCTAATTCACACCGGTATTTGAATCAACAATCGACATCAACTTGCTTATATATGTAGGATTAAATGGGAGCTTTGTTGGAGCTGTCAACTTTTGGTCCTATGGCCAACGGGTATTCCAATTGGTAGCGACTTAGCAGCAGTTTTGCAGTATAGCAGTGGTAAAGACTTCGGTTTCGTAGTCGGAAGGCGCGTGTTCGATCCCTGGCACGCACCTCGTACTTATCTGTCCTATAGGTACGTGTGTTCTGAGAAATTTAATATCACTAGCTTTATCTGTGGAGGAAAACATAGTATAACAGTATAGTTTAAGTAAGGAGTTTAATATATTATCCTACTAGACAAACTGAGTACTTAACTTTTTCGAAAAATAAAAATAACTTTTTTCGATTCCCGCGGGAACTACTTAATTTCGGTTAAACGGATGGGCCGTGAAAGCGTAGCTAACTTACCCCTTCTCCAAATACATTTATAGGCTCTAAAAATATAAAATCGTGACTCGAGCCAATTCAGAAAATCTACTTGTTCTATTTAGTCATGTAATGTTCCATTGTGTTCTTAATTAATTGTGCACCATCCTTATTTACAAAACCAACGCTGGCACACATTTGAATGATAATTCAATTTAAAAAGCTTTCGAAACTTACCCGTGACTCGCCATTAGTGTCACAGACTTAAATTTCTTGGTATTTCTAATTTAGTGCCACGACAAGATGATAGATCTTTTTCATTTTATCTCATCTTCCAGATATAGCTATTTTGTCGTATACTCGATCGGATCTCGTACTTGGAATTATAGACAAATTGACTTTTCTTGCATTTTTTTAAATTGTCGTACTTCCAAATCAATCTTACTTATTACTTATACTTATTACTTATATATAATATATATAATCAAATAAATATTATAAATGCGAAAGTTTGGATGGATGGATGTCTGGATGTCTGGATGTCTGGATGTCTGGATGTATGGGATGTTTGTTACTCAATCACGCCCCAACGGCTGAACGAATCTGGATGCAATTTGGCACAGAGAAAGATTATTGTTTGGAATAGCACATGGGCTACTTTTTATCCCGTAAAATTAAAGAGTTCCCGCGGGAACCAAATAACCTCAATCTGCGTGGACGAGTTCGCGGGCATCAGCTAGTATAATATAAATGCGAAAGCGTGTCCGTCTATCTTACCTAGGTACCTAGATAACAGGTACTTAGATTTCTGAAAAACTACTATCTATGTGGATGAATGTAGTACTTATTCTATATAATATCTATTAGATTTCTCTTGACGTCATAATGTTAATCATTATACATATTAGGAAACATAATAAAGAAAAGAAAGAAGAAAGAAAGAAAACACATTTATTCACAAATGGTGTTACAGACATACATCTGTCATACATAGCTGTACACACAAATTTGTGTTTGTCTGTGACACCACCCGGAATGGGTGTACAGCTCAGCCGTGTGCCCAGCATCATACATACAAATGCATGCATGAAGCTGGACGCTGATTTTCAGCTGTGACCCGTAATAGGAAACACGATAAACCGCGCGCAACGACGCCTCATTATTAAATCGAATCAGTAAACTTTGGCATACGAGCTATTCTATGATACGAGGCATCCGACGATGTACAGAAAAACATACGCATACTAAAACTACAAAATCTATACCCCTCCTGTAGCACTGTAATCAGGTAAAAAAGTGAAGACGGTAAGTTCTTAGGAATCGATGGGGATTTTTCATGACGCGATTTCGAACAACATCCGTCTTTGAGGGTTTTTTACAGAAAATAAATCAATGTCCCTTCATTTATTCATTTACTTTTGTTATATACTTATTTCATCCATTAATTGTTCTCATTATGTATGGTACAGGTACATTTTTAAAATTGAATTGATGTCTGGAAAAACCTAAGGTTAACTTGGGTAAGACCGGCCGGCATACTTTATTAAAAGTTAACTTTGTGGTCCCACTATGCCTGTCTTAAAGTATATAGGTGACAGTAGTCTTTTGATAACAGAGTAAAATGGTCAAAATGTCCGCCCGTATTAAATCTTGGCAAGTAGAGAGAGACGGTTTTTGTTTATAAATACATTCTCTAGACGGACTTCCCCCATAATTGAGGTAAGTCCTACCTACACAAAACGGATTAAAACTACTTAGTAATATGCACATATAAGTAGTAATAATGATACTGATCACCTATATATATTTATTTAAGGTCTGGATTCGTTTTTATTTAAGACTACCTGATGCCCGCGACTTCGTCCGCGCGTCGTACCTAACTAACTATTTTTTCCATATTTTCTCAACGTTTGTTTTTCGTTTGTTTTTTTTTTCGTTTGTTTTTCGTTTTTTTCAAGCCTTCTCTGGACTACGACAAACATTTCAAAACCAAAATCAGCTAAATCAGCCAAGCCGTTCTCGAGTTTTAGCAAGACAAACGAACAGCAATTGATTTTTATATATAAAAAAAATATCATAAAAAATCATCATTTTCATCGAGTTGCATTCTACATCTAAATTATTTAGCTAGTAAAAACACAAAAAGCCGTGAACTTTTCTCAAAGCATTTATTTCGTTTGAACAACAAGGGTAACCTTAACTATATCCGACCAGTCACAATCTCTTACAGATTAATATGTATACGAGGCTCCGTTTATTAAAAACTGGCCTTGCATTCATATATACAATAAAAGGAAGTGTTTTAATTTATTTGCTATGCCATCCGTCTGTAGCACACGTATCTAATAATAGAAAGGTCATCAGAAAAAAAACTTGATTTAACTTCCGGCTATGGACTTTTTGTATCGTTAACTGTTTGTTTGAATATAGTTATAAAAACGTAGCCTGCCGCCTTCGATAACCTTGAATAATTAAACGGAACAAAATACCAATCTTACAAGAGGAAGCATCCAACACATTAATTAGCTTTTGTGAAAGTTCTCAATCTCAACTGGGTTTTTGTGCTTTTTATTTTTGTTAAAAAAATAAGTACTTAAATAAAAACATATTCTTAAATTATACTTCGTCGCTTCATTCTTCAGATATAAAGATACACACGTAGTAGTTTCCCCACGTTGAGCAAATAATCGCACGTTGTTCAGAGGAGTTATAAAAAAAGAACCCCCACTACTCGCGTCTGTCTCGCACGACAGAGCGGATTCGTTCGTCATTTCCTTTTTCGTGCGTAGCAACGATCACACGTTCCTACTTTCTACAAACAAAGATAATTTTATCTTTAAAAATATAATAATATTAAAATTAAGATAGTGTTAAATAGTGTTATAAAGTGCTTTTTACAAGTAAGTGTTTAATCTTTCATTTTCAGCAATTTATTTCAGCACCACGTGTCTGAGTAGTCATTATTTGATGCAGTGTTTATATTTTACACTAAAGGTTTTATTGGGGGTTGGCCAAGAGTCAACACGAAGGAGAATAAACCTTTCAACATGACGCGCCTAAACCATTATATTTTCATGCAGTGTTTGCTTACACTAAAGGTTTTCCTGGCGGTTGTCTGAGGGTCAACACGAAGGAGAATAAACCTTTCAGCATGACGCGCCTAATGAATTATACTTTCATGCAGTGTTGGTTTACGCTAAAGGTTTTCCTGGCGGTTGTCCGAGGGTCAACACGAAGGAGAATAAACCTTTCAGCATGACGCGCCTAAACAATTATATTTCCATGCAGTGTTTGTTTACACTAAAGGTTTTCCTGGCGGTTGTCTGAGGGTCAACACGAAGGAGAATAAACCTTTAAGCATGACGCACCTAAACAATTATATTTCCATGCAGTGTTTGTTAACACTAAAGGTTTTCCTGGCGGTTGTCTGAGGGTCAACACGAAGGAGAATAAACCTTTCAGCATGACGCGCCTTACTTTCTTGGAGTGTTGGTTTACACTAAAGGTTTTCCTGGCGGTTGTCTGAGGGTCAACACGAAGGAGAATAAACCTTTTAGCATGGCGCGCCTAATCAATTAGGTATACTTTCATACAGTGTTTATTTATACTAAAGTCTTTTCCTGGAGGTTGCCCGAGAGTCAACATGATGGACAATAAACCTTTCAATATACGACGCGCCTGAGGAATTGTAGTACAATACCATATAAAATGTATGATTTCCTAAGGAGGGTACTTAAAATAAAAGTTAGTATTGAATCAGCTATACGCGCTCATTACAGAAAATATATACTTTCATGCAATGTTAAATTGCACTAAAGGATTTCTGGGAGGTTACTCGAGAGGTACTTAATACAAAAGAATATAAACGTTTTCAGCATGGAACGCACTTAAGAGATTACTCGTCCATGTAGTGTTTAATTGCACTAAAGGACTTTCCGGCGGGTCGCCTCAAAGTTATCACGAAGATTAAGCGTTTCAGCATGATAAACCTAAGTAAAATAGGTACTTACACGAAGACGTGTTAAAGTACGACAATGGTACACTGGGAGGTCGCCCGCGAAGTAGCATGACGGAAATCAAACCTTTCAGCTAGACGAGCCGGGCGATGACATCTGCCCAATTAGCATTCCGGCGATGAAGAAGTTGTCCACTAAATCAAGATAGCTGGCACTTAGCAAGATGTTCACCGTCCTCTGACGTTAAAGGGTTAAAGTGGACCAACGATCGGATACGTCACCAAGGCCCAGCTTAGTACGCCTAACACAAAGTGATTTCGAGCAATACTTGAGAAGTAATCGGAACTCAGGTAAATACTATGCACCTACCATAAAGAAGGTTACCTTCTACTTTATTTATCCACTGCGGTAAATTATTAACAATCTTCAGGATTCACTGGGTCAAAGATTGTATGGATACTTACTTAATTCGAAATCGAAGCTAAATATTATCTTTTGTAGGTACCTAGGTGTTACCGCTCAAAATAGTGGACATGATTTATTCAATCACAAGTACCATGTAATGTAATGTATCATAATTATTATTAGTGTTTGCATCGCCTACCATATTTTTTTTTTTTGCTTTGTCTTCATAGTTCACACACTATCACCGATAAGGCCAAAAAACCTTTAAATACTAATGAGGTTATGTTTTTAAGATAAATATATTAGCATGGCCATAGCACAATAAAAGTGTTTATTATTTACGGCGACAGATAAACAGAATACTTAAAAATATCTATGTATTTAATTTCTTTCAAGCAAGTAAATGCAATTATTAATCTAATATCGGTATCACAGAACCTTATTTTAAAATGTAAACCTACGGAACAAATTCCATGATATAATCTTTGGAGTACCGTCTTACAAAAAAGGTAGGTATGTCTAATCGACCTTATAGAAGACTAGTAAAATTCTATACCAGTGTTTTTACTTTCAATGAAACACTTGTGGTGATTCTAGTCATTTCTGCAAACGTTACTTACATAATATCTGCTCGACTAAAACATGAAAAGATTTTCATTTCAAACATTTCAGATTTTTATTTTGAGATTGCAATATAGTAATATTGAAGCACCGCTATTCAGCGTAACACCGCTATTTAAGTTTTCAGCTTTTACAGATTTCAGCGCCTCACACGCAGTCACTATGGACAAAAGAAACATAAATGTTTCATACAGTGTATGCAGACTCAAGATCTGGGGCTCAAAATTTTCAGATGTAATTTTTTCAATGCAAAGCCTCTCGGTATCAAACATACACCTGCGGAGTGGTAACGAAAGTTCTGACAATTCTGAGGTAATAAATATCTTTATCTTTTTTATCAGCTACTTCAGCAATAAATCAATTTGTTTGCTAATATAATACAGAAACGTCAAATTTAAAAAAAAAAAAAAAAAAAAAAAAAAAAACTGCTAGTATTCTACCCTCAGCGTGGTAGGTATGCAAAGAACATTTACGAAGGAAATTCAGATTCAGATTCAGATTTATTTATTTCTGAATACAGTGGAGGTATACATAGATGTTTTACAATAAGGTATCATGTATTCTACCACAGTGTGGTGCACAAATATTTTAACTTATTAATTACAATTAATATTATTGTTAAATTGTGTGGTTAGATTGCAAAATTACCCACAAGTTTTATGTTTTTTCCCTAACAACGTACTCTCGAGTTTTACAACTCTTTAGTGCCCGGGAAGCATATATCATACACCCGTTGACATGTAATACGATTGACCGAAGGGGTATGGGTTTAATATAACTGCCATGCCCCTAACAGGTTAGCCCGCTACCATCTTAGACTGCATCTTCACTTACCATCAGGAGAGATCGCAGTCAAGGGCTAGCTTGTCATTATTTAAAGATTATCCATAAAAGAGTTCGAAAAACCAAAAACTAATAAAGAACCTTCTTCATTTTGGAAGTCGGTTCAAAATGATAATCTAACGGCGAGTATTTTAACGACCGGATGAAGACTATATAATATTACGTAATAGGTTAAAATCTCCATCGTATTATTGTTTTCTGTTTTAAAAATATTTCGTTGGAAATTGTTTCTGCAGACACAGTAAAACGCGTAGGTTGTCTTACCCGAAACGCGAATCCAAGCGGGGTGCCATGGGTAACTGGTAGAGATCTCGTATAGAGATAAGTGCTTCCTTGACCACTATGTTTCTGTTTTACTAAATATTTAATAAGTGTTGGGTAAAAAGTTTTTAAGATCCATCCATAAATATCCATTATCCGCATATTGGAAACAATCTTTGAAAAACTGTTATAAAACTGTCGTTATAATAATACGTACTCGTACATCGTAATCGAAAACATGGTACAATTTACTCGCGTAAACAATATGCTCCCGCAACACTTGCATAGAGTTGTTTGCAAAATTAAAATTCTTGTTTAGTCAATTCAGACCCTGAATGAGAGTTACCAATAAAGACATTAATGAAAACCAAAAATCGGCATTGAGCAGCGGCCGCAAATGTAACCTCTGGATCACACTTACCTCACATAGGATCAGTGGTGTCAGTGCATTTTCCATAAAATATCAGGGAATTAATGCATCGGTTCAAAGATTCTCATTAATTAAATAGCTTATAATGATGTTTATTTTTCTCATTTCAAATGTTTTTTTTTTATTCAAATTCAATATTCAATGACCTGCACAGCTAGGTTACGCATCGTTAAATAGTATAGAAGTCTAGACTTCTTAGATAACTTACTTTAAAGCTTCTAACGTCAGTGGGGCTAAAAAGTTCAAACCAATCGATTAACC
Organism: Erebia aethiops; assembly: GCA_923060345.2. Lineage (NCBI taxonomy): Eukaryota > Metazoa > Arthropoda > Insecta > Lepidoptera > Nymphalidae > Erebia > Erebia aethiops. The sequence continues at coordinate 6,371,127 of OV281083.1, read as the reverse complement.
CTTCAAAGTCGATATTAGTAGTCTGTCACAATATCGACCGAATATTCATTCTTCACCTATAATTTCGGGGTAACTTTTATGCGGGTAGGAATTTATTACATTCCATAACCTTATTGACGATATAATTGTTCGACAAACATCTTAAAACGGTATTTTAATATAAAATTTTACTCAAATATATAGTTAAAGCAATACTCGAGATAGTACCTTCAGAACAGGACCAGAATAAACCTGTTCTTTTATCGCCACGCTTCCAAAAAACAAAACGTTCCGTCTTCTGCTACTGGGCAGGATTTCGCACTTAAACGTCCCATTGGACGTCTGTTGTGCTAATTGTGTAAATAAAATAAAGTATTGCCCCGGCTAATATACTTGGTATTAGATTATAAATCTTGCTACTAGTTATGGACATCAATAACTATTTAGTTCCATTCGATTGCATCGAAACTATAATACGTTTATGCTTGTTACTAGCAACTAAAGCAAAAGAGCGCAAGATTGTATTATTGGTAAATTGAAAGTTATTTAAATTGAAACTTAAGTACAATAAATACTTAAGAGAAATTTTAATGTCATCTTAAATGTACGTAAATAAGCATCTCGGGGAAATCAGCTCATGATTCCAACCTTAAACATAAACTGTTTAAAACATTACAGCTCAAATAAGAGATAAGAAGAATAAATAAAATTATTGATAACAATAATTAGTATCTATTCAGCGTAGATACAGCTCTTGCAAAAATATATAATATCTCTTAACATCTACGTGTGTATCTTTATATCTGAAGAATGAAGCGACGAAGTATAATTAATGATTAAACGAACTTACCTGTAAGTGAAGTTCTATCATAATTATATGAGTCGCTTCATTCGAAGATATAATATTAAGTTCCCAACCCACCCATCCCGAAACATATTTTCGCAAGAGCTTTAAGTATAGGTATATATCTCTAAACTAAATGACGAACGAATCCGCTCTGTCGTGCGAGACAGACGCGAGTAGTGGGGGTTCTTTTTTTATAACTCCTCTGAACAACGTGCGATTATTTGCTCAACGTGGGGAAACTACTACGTGTGTATCTTTATATCTTCGAATGAAGCGACTCATATAATTATGATAGAACTTCACTTACAGGTAAGTTCGTTTAATCATTAATTATCGTAGCATTGACGAGTTTATTTTTGACCTGGGTGTATTTTACTCATTTGACTTTTGCTCTTTCCTCTAGATTTGATTTGAATAATTTCTTACTTCAATGCATTCATATGATCAAAACTGCGTTAAACTTGTTTTAATATGTATTTTTATTAGAAGTAAACAGCACAACTGTACAAGTATGATATAAAATATTCGTAAGTGGATTTTTTTTGCTGTGTACCATTTATCGATAAATTCTTCATATTTTTTGTAGTACTGTGAAGTCACATTGACCTCAAATACCTATACCTTTACGACCTACACATGAAGGTTTTATAAAGATCTATATTTAAAAAAACGATTTGCTTTCTGTGTCAGTGGTACAGTGTAGTGTTAATATAATCTGTGGCCCATATCCACTGTGTTTGAAAACTGCTGAATCATTGTTATTTCTTCTCTGACTCAGAAGTCAGAGCTAAGCATGCCATAGTATTTACTCATATTGTGATATATTAGTATTTACACGTATCAAATAGTTCTGGTGAAGATAGATCATCATACTAGCTATCACGACGAAACTATAAGAGTTGGCAATAGTAGTTTGTGATATAAGAACGGTAAGTATGGACATTGTATGGCCATTTTACTTCTGAATAAAAAGTTAAAAATAAAACTGCGAAAAAATAGCCCTGCCTTCAGCCTTTCAAGCCCTGTTTACTGCGTCTGTGTGCATTTTTCGAGTAACTGTATTGAAAAAATCTAAAATAGGTATTAGGTTTAAGTCCAACCAGTCGTATTGAAGTGAAAACTTATTTAAGCGCGTTGAGCACTTTTTGGTAGGGAGTAAAAATGTGGATTACGCGTGATCGACACCGTTATTCTTAAGACAAAAGGTCTTAAGTATAATCATATAGTACATTCGTAATTAAACTTTAATCCCTTAGTTTTAAAATTTATATTAATAAGTGCTATGTAACCGTGGGCGACACTTCGCGTTGTTACGAAGACAAAAGGTCTTATATAAATATAGTACATTCGTAATTAAACTTTAACGCCTTAATTTGAAGGTTTATATATTTTCATTATTATTGTAGTTATTTTTTTTTATTATAAAAAAAATAATTGTTTTCACTTCCATCGGCAATCGTCCCTATGACTGCCATTTTTTTTAATCAAAACTTCTGTATTACTTGACTTGAGAATTACTTAGGTGTTTTTTCGGACATAAAGTAACGCTAAAATGTCACTGCTATCAAAATCGACGCCGAACAGAAAAGCTAGCTAGCTAAAAGATGTGTTAAGTACTTACCTAGTAGTGAGTGCTACAACTTCTTAAAGGAATCTGAAACTATAATCTAATTTGACATACATACATAATCTACTAAACAGTTCCCTAAGAGAAGTTTTACTTCACAGTATTTTTCTTTCGACTCTCATTTAAGTTAATACTAGACTATTTTTATAGACAAACTAGAAGGCTAAAGGTTGCTCCTGGCGATAACGACGTACGACGAAATGCGGTTTGAATTATAAGCAAGGCTCATATAGCAATTTTGTTTTAAATACAAAAGATTTTCTTAGCTTCGGTAGATTTACTCATGGAAACGACAATGTCCAAATTGGAAATTCCCAAACCCGACAAACCCCAGACTTCGGAAACCTGAACTTAAAAACTGTATATATATCATTGTGAATTTTTAGAGACGTCATTAATAAAGTAACCGCTCAATGGCATGCACTGTATATAGAAGTGCGCTCTACATTGTTCGAGACACATTCAATTTAATTCACAAGCGATAGTTGGACACTTTTGAATGGACATATTGTGAAGACGTGTTTTCAAACATGCACTGCGCTGGTTGCCGCGTGGGGTGGCGTGGCGACGGCACAGCCTGCACGGTTACACGTACGTTTGTGGCGTGACGCACGCCGTAACGTGATGAAATTCGCAATTGTACTTGTACTTGTATGCTTTACTTACTATACGACCGACGACCTGCTTTAAAGAAGACCTTCCCCGAAATATATTAGTTACGTTAAGACAAAACAGGTCGCAAATAATGGCTGACATCTCTGTATTTAAAGTTGACAGATTTAACGTTATAAACAAAATAAGGAGTATACCTACTGCATTATGGTCTAACAGCTCTAACTCATTCCATCAATGTAACTTGTATTCCCAATCCCAAAGTTACCAGCTCGTTGGGCACGCTGAGACGTGATTTCCATTTGCTACTTTATCACCTTTATAACTGGGACTCCTCTGAGATGTATGAGATAATTAAAGCCTTCCTTTTCGCCGCATCGCATACCATTCACACAAACACTTCACTGTCATCATCTGGGTACATGGTGTGCTTCGACCACCCGTTGTACGTTATAAGAGCTGTGATTTCATGAGCGGTCCTCTGGTATCGCAAATGCGCAGGATCACCCAGACCCGCCCTGGAGTTCTCCCGCTCGCTTCTTTTAGCTATATTTTTTTATCAAATCGAAGAGAGGAAATATTTTCTTATCTAATTAGCATAGTTTAAAAAAAAGCCACACAAAAAACACACGATAGAGGATGACGATACTTTAGTAGGCACCATTGACGCATTGGAACCTACTCTTTCTTATATTATGGTTAAAAATACAACGAATTTGTTTTTTGAATTTATAGTCTGAATAATAGGCCACAGTCACACCACTTGCGCATTCCTTAGGGTGGCACTCACTATCAACTTATTTAAAAGGTCATCTGGTGATTACCTATAGCAGAGGTGATTGTAATCAAATGCATTATTCACATTACAAGAAGTTACGGTAATCATATCGTATAGTAATCATCTAATAATAATCAGTACTCTTAATTAAAATGACATTTTCGAAATCCACCTGACTAGATAAATCCATCCATCACGTCATGTCACGGCGACGTGTCTCGACAATCTTGTCGATCTATACGAAACACGTAATGAGATGAGAACTGAGGAGAAAAACGTTGCCGTGAGCGACAAAGGCACTCACAGATAAGCCTCGCGTACAGCCAGCGGCCGCCTGAACCTTGAATACTCCTTCCCTCGATATAATAATAAACCGCTCAGTCCGGTCCGAACCTCTATCGACACAACACGATTTTTTAACAATACATTAATAAAAGCACACATCGAACAATGTACCCCGATCGACCACCGCCCCAGTGAAGTTCAGTGTGATACAGTGACGAATACCAACAGTGACCAGTGTGATGTTTTGTGCCAATATAGCTTGTGCCATATTAGGAGCTACTTAACTTTTTTTTCGTAAATACAAAGGTGGGTTTTCTTAGTTTTTATTATAATTATAAGTAAAACATAAATAGGTTTAGTTTGAGTTAAAAATAAATAAATAAATTATTGGGCGCAATAAAAGTTAAAATCTTTTCTTTCACTTCCGATCAAAGCTGGCATATCAAAATGCAATGTCACGACCTGATTTTATGTTACGATTGAATAACAAAAAATTGGCAAAACAAAATCTTTGCAGTTTTAAGAGTTGCAAATGGCCTTGTGGGTGGAGCACGTGGATTATTGTCAAGGACCCGCGCTTACTTATCACGATAAGAAAAATTACGTGATTAATTTATTTAAAGAGCAGCATTCCTTTGGACAGCAAACCTGCATATCATTTAAGGTATTATGTCGAAATTTTCCAAAGATTCAGAACACTACAGATTTAAAAATTAGTAGTAGGTAATTTTCTTCTTTCTTAATTTAATCTATTTACGTTAATTGTTATGTACTTACTTCTAAGAAAATGAATCATTCTGTGTTCCTTCATAATAAAAGGCAAGGTACATCAGAATCCAGAATGGGTCAAAAAAAATTAAGATGATAAAGATAAATTTCGCTGTCAGTTTTAAGTCTGTCAATACTGTTCCCTGCCTGCCCTGGCACGTAGTTAGGGTAGCCAGGCCAGGGTCTGAGTAATAATCTAAAGTGTAATTTCGGTGACTGGTTTTGCTTGACAAATATCTCTGGATTATTCTCCTATATGAGTTTCTAGTTAATTTTTGGTTTGTGGCATCGACTGAAATATGAATGCCTAGGAAACTGATGAAATATAGATTCACGTAAATTAACATTGCTTAAACATGAAGTTCTGACGGACGTCCATGCCTCTTGTCCAATAATAAAAAAACTAGAAAACTGCAAGAGTAGTCTATTTCAGCAACTCTTGTTAACAAAATTTCCGTTAAACGATTTCGTAATTCGATTCGGTTTTGACAAAACTACGTTCCTAATTACGTTTCATTGGCAATTGGGCACGTATTTACTTCCGCTTCCTTACCTGCCAGTGAAATTCTCTGCCGAAAATATCCAACGATTGGTTCCACCATTCGTAAGCTAATAACGCGAGATAAATTTCGAGAATGTTTCGCACATTTCACATTTTTTGTGTAACCTTCGTTTCGTGACGCTAAGCGCTTTATCACGAGACGTTAGTATCTAACAGTTCCTACTTAAGTAAGTTAAAGTTATTAGAAACTAGATGATGCCACCGACTTCTTTTGCATATATGTATTTAGTGTTTGTAATCCTGTGGGAACTACTAGATTTTCCGGAATAAAAAGTAGCCTATGGTCATTTCTCGGGTTGTAATCTTCAAATCGGTTGGGTATATAGGCCATGAAAATGGAGCAGACAGAAAAACAGACAGATAGACATACAGTCTGACTCAGTTTCGTAAATTTATAGTATAAGTATGATTAATTAAGTATGATAAATTTATAGTATTCGATTTTACTATTACATGAAAACAACCTCGACTTTTTCAGGCTACACGCAAAAGTAGGTACTAGGCATATCATATTTTGTTCGATAATAATTTTAAGGATTTAAATCACATAATCGGCTTTTTCATTATATGCCGCAACTCCGATATTTAAGCTGGCGGGTAGACTACTCTAAATCCGAATGGGTCTAAATTTCTGAAACTAATCGGGCCTATTTATATACCGGTCAAAATTGCACATAACCTACATACTTCGGATTGGGCAAGTGATGAGTGGGATGAATAGAATGCATCATACCCATCAATGACCCAATACTGTTCATTACCAACATATCCGAACGACAGCCATATTATGATAACAATGCAAATAATTAACACTCGCCCGCAACATTCAACGACAATAGCTCATAGCTGTAGGCATGCAACAATAGAATTTGATTATCATTCACTCATTCTTTTAGAATGGAATTGGAACATTTTTTTCGGTTCTAACCATAATTCTAACTCATCTCTTACCGTTATGCCTCACCACTTAAGCTTAAGACGTGGTGTCCACAAAAGTGAAAATGTGTGAAGATACGCAGCTGGTGTTTTTAGTCCAAGGATTTGTACTCGTCGATGATGAGTCCATTAGTGAGCGAGTGAATGAGTGAGTCCGGACTTTTCTTTTTACTGTATGAGATTACAATTCTTTAACCTTGACCAGAATCTAATTTATATCATTTTCTTACTGGACTTAGCTGATTGGTTGATCAAGTCATCTTGAAATAAATCGCAATACAGACAAAAACCTTTACGTTTTCGGAATTTCCATAAGTTTGTCAATCTGTTTGTTTATCTGAGCATCACGTAAAAACCACTGAGCCGATTTCGTTAAGGCTTACGTTGTTTGAACGTTGTTTATTTGTTTTAAACGTTCAAGGCTAAATCAACTTATTAAGATGATGATGAATACGCCACACTACTTTGATGACCTGCGTACAAAAAGTAGATTTCGATTTCCGGTAAGGGTATTTTGGAAATAATTTAAAATGTCATAATGTCTCAGATGTGGTTTTGTGGTGACATAGTGGAAGGTTTCAGCAATTCTTGGTCACCAGGCTACCGACAACGACTTGCCAGCGTTCTGGTACGCTGCCATGTCTACATCTACGACTGTATCGCCACTTACCATCAAAACACAAACAATCTATCAATACAATAAACAAAAAAAAACAAGGATTAACCCTTGTCAACGCATAAAAATAAACCAACAATATTACAAAATTATGATATTTTTATACGTTATTAAAATTTATCACATTGCTTTAATTGGACAAAATAACATTATGAAACTTCTATGAAGATAGTTTAATTTATTGGTTAAATGGATTTTGACAGTGTAAGTTGGCGTTGATGTACAAATAGATTAAAATATGGTGACTACATGGTGACTACTGACATATCACATTATAATACCCATTGAAATAGAATGAGTACACTAAAAAAATTCTACATCAATGATAATACCTGTCCAAAGTTACAAACACCTGCTAATTGCTTGAACTTTAATTTCCGTATGAATGGAAGCCTTATTAAACAGTTGATTGACGGCAATATCCCTGTCAACAACTTCATTATAAGTCGTTAAACATCTATGCGCTGGTAGTTCGCAAAACTTCTTTTTCCCACCTATTGTTGAACGTTGCATCACTACTTAACCGCATACATGGCATTAATCCATTCTATAACCATATAACTCTTTATGTCATAATCTAGGTGTAGGCATCTACTTCTTAAAGTGAAATGAAATTAAAGTTTAATTATTTGAAACACAAAAATACAATAAAATTCTACTAAAGAACTGTTATTTTCGACAAAACTGAAGGAAAAATAATTAAAACTACATACCTGTACTTACTGCGGTTAATTCTGTTAAACACACTCTTTATTAAACAAAAACAACAGGCCTAAAGTATTGCCATCTCTTCCATATGCTCTCTGCGGAAAAAGATAGCATTAGATTTCGACATTTTGGAATTTTAGTTAAGACGTCGTATACATGTTCAAAGTTGGTAACCTAGCACAGTGCATTTTTTGAACTTCAATAAAATGATTTGAATTTTACATCAGCTAGTATCCGTGGTGTTAGTAAATGGTAATTAAATATTTATTATTATTCTTAAAACTAAAGCGATAAATTCCAATAGCCCCAAATTTTAGAGCAACTCAGGAGTGATATCGATAGATTAATAATAAAACATGTCTAGATATTTGTCGTTACAACTTCCTTCTATACTAAAGACTTTAAAATTGCAGAATGGAGGCCAATTACCAGGAAATATTATTAGTAGAGCCTTACACTCGTTGATGTCTAAATATACAATCCTAATTTGGCAAAATCCAACGGAAACGAGATATGTTTGCTTCTAACTTAAAATTTATTTATTTATTTAATAATTTATTGCACACAAATATAGGCCTGAAATATTTAATTATTATGCTTACATTTACACTTTTAACATAAATATGACGATTAAATAATAATGCGTATAATGAAAAGTAAAGTTGATTCTCTAATATATAAACATACCTACAACTCAAAGTATGTGTTTAGTAACTCGAGAGATTTTACAAATAGGTTTTATAGTAACTGAAGCGCCTACTAAGAAATGATTGTCTAATAATCCCACCGAGCATGGTCAGGTTTATCCCGGAAAATCAAGGAGCTCCCGCGGGAATCAAAACATTTAATCCACGCAAATGAAGTCGTGGGCATCATCTATCTAGTAATATTAAAAATGCGAAAGTTTGGATGGATGTTTGTTACTCAATCACGCCAGAACGGCTGAACAGATCTGGATGAAATTTGCCACAGAGATAGACTATAGTCTATAATAATACGTAGGCTACCTTTTGCCCCAGAAAATTGAAGAGTTCGCGCGGGAACCAAAAATCCTAAATCCACGTGGACGAAGTCGCGGGCATCAGCTAGTAATTTATATTTGTTTGTTTGAAATTATATTGTAGGTAGTAGGCGCTAGCAACTAAGTACACAAATTAAAATACTAATGCAAAGCACCTTTGTCCGAAGTGTGCGTCATTGTGGCCTTCCAGTGGCCTCGATGTACCATCTAACACACGAACTCGCTTACTTGCGGAAATTCAAAAGGAAGAATATAATAAAAGGGTAATGATGGCATTCTGGTTGTTATGAGTACCTGTACTCAAAGATGACATCACCGCTGTAATTATAATTTAAAGGTTATTTTTTATCTTTGCCCTTTTTTACTTTTATCATTCCTTGATTCCACTAATCAGTCTTTCAATACATATTGAACAAAGTATTAATATAAGTAGTCAGTCAGTAGTAATCAGTCTTTCAATACATATTGAACAAAGTATTAATATACCTAACATACTGGCACAATTCACTGCATAGGAAAAGCAACATCTTGTTGATTTTGCTTTTCTTATATTTTAAATTGTTTTTCACAATTGGAAGGTTATTATTTGAGGTTTAATTATAACCATATAAATCTAAGGTGAGCACTGAGCTTCATTGAAATAAATTATAAATATAATTTTTAAATGTTAAGTAATATTATAATAAGTGCTATTATAGTAATAGTACGTTAAACCATCATTTCGGCATATATAATGTAAATGTGGTGCATTCTAAAGCGATTCGTAACGTTATGTTCCGGTTGTGTAAGTGCGGTGCAAGGTTGCCCACTTACATAGCAGGTTAGATTTTATGCAGTTATGCATCTGTTTATGAATATTTTGCGTTCATTAGGAACAGGGAGAGAGAATTTTGCAATCGAAAATTAAATTACTATGAAACCAGCCTCAAGTATCCGACTAAGGCCCTGTCCTACGTCAGCGACAAATGCATCTCGTTGCATCGCCTTGTATTTGTTACTCACCTAAAACAGTGGGAAATATCTGAATATATCTGAATAATAGGCGTACAATAATCAAATCACACTTTGGTGTTTATTTGTCGATTTATCTTCTGTCCCTATTGCTCGCACTTGCAATGTTTTTGGTCGACTTTTTATCAACTTTTCTGAAAATATTTACCTTACCATTGCGTCCCATATTTTACTCTGAGTCGGTCTAGCAACAGAACTTTAACAGCAAACAGTCTTTATGAGTTTCATGTCACGTAATGTCACCAGTTTCATCTTTTCGTATCCGTCTTTTTCTTACCTTCCATCATTATGATAACATCACGCGTGAGTAGCCACGAGCAGTTCGACATTAAGCACTATTAGCTCCCTGATAATAACTTACAATCTGACACAAAGGCGAACCCACGGCTCGCATATAATCTTTGCCCATAACAAGCCCGTTCACAAAATTAATTACACGACGGGAGACGTTATCTTGCCGTACCGGCTGAAATTCTCTTAATTCTCTTTGTGCAGCTATCTAACTTAAATATCTCATTACAGGGCCTTGGCTCGAATACCGAATGTCCGTTGTTATGCTCGGCTGTCATTTGAGAAGGTTGTACCAAAGCGCTACTCAATGCAAACTTGTTGCTGTGGAATTGAAGTACTCTAATGTCAGCACCACTCACTTGAAAAATTACCGGTCTCACTTGATGACTGTGATCCATTTATTTGTCTACATGATTTATGTGTATGACCACCGTGCTCAGTGAGCGATGGAAGGTTTGACAATTAGCAAACACTCTGAATTCATTTTGCGAAACTTGTATTGTGTGAAGTCAACGACACGAGTGCATTAAACTATTGCTGCATTAAACTGAGCTTACCAATTGCAGAAAACACTTTGACTGAAAAACCTTGTATTAAGCTTAATCTTCAGTCGGACATTCTAAATATAGGCAGCTGGTAGGCAATAAAGCGGTTATAATCGCTATGCACCTATGCAATATAGTCTGTTAAACCGTTTAAACTATATTGGAACAAACAATCTTTGTTTCGAAACTCTACAAGCTTACTTAGAAACGTAACCTCGTCATGTACATCCCGTATAATCTAAAAGCATAATAAGTATTATGTTTGAGAAACGGATGGTGCTCGCGAACTGATAGCAAGGTCAAGTTCTGATTCGATCGGAACTCACACGTTGGTTATGTAAACTTGGCTCGCGCGCCTTTAAAGTATTAAAACACTGAATAAGTTTATTTTCACAACGTAGAAACACAAAGTAACCTTTCGTTGCAAAGTAATTGTGCACGTAGTTTCACTTTTAATTTTTACTTTTACTTTTTTTGTATGTTTTTTAAATTTAAATAATATAATATATTATGTACAAAGAATTACAGAAAGATAAAATAAAAAACGACTACTAATTATTATTACGACTATTAATTACTAATTATAATTATTATGTTATCATTTTCATTATTCACTTTTCATTTAAATCTGTACGCAGTATATTTTTACTAGAATAACTCCCTACCTTACCTTTCGATAAGAATATTGAATCGAAATGTTTCTAAGTTTCTAATACTCAAAAGATTTGATAAAAATTGATGTATTTATTTGTACATAATTATGTGAATTTTTATAAAAATAACGAGTTAAGTTATTAAGCCATTCTTAAAAGTGTAATTTTAAGTAATTGTAATTGTAATTGTTAAGAGGAATTCTCCCGGCGGTTTCTCCATAGAGAAAATCTTTTTGGACCATAAAATCCATATGTGTCCGTGCCATGCTCCTATGTTTTGCATTTTTCAATAAATTAATAATTTTAAGAAAAAGGAACCTTCAAAAGTTGCAAAAAATGGCCCAGTTTTCGCGCCATCATCAGACATCCCGCAAAAAAAAACATACCGGCATAGCCTGAGTCCTGATTAAATTATTCCTCAAAAAAAAATTTTAATCGGTTCTGTTTTGGAGGAGGAAACAGAAAAATACGAGAGTAAGAATTCGACTGTTTTTCATAGGTATTATCGGTCCAAGCTGCAGTTGTCCCTATCGGGTGGTAAGGAATTCTACTCGAGGAGCAGCGCGACGACAATATAATTGCCTATTCTCAAAGCTTCCCGTTCATGCCATATCCTCTTAAGTGACGTTTGATCTGCTGGCCATACCAACGCTCCTGCCACACTAGGGCCTCGGTTTTCTTGTAAATAGGCCAATCACCTTTACCACCGCTCCATTATTCATATAACTAGCTCATCTAACTAGTTTCCTTAGTTGAATGTTATTACGCTAGTGACTTTCACCTATACCGTATAACTTATAAGCAGCCAAGACGACACTGACATGGCACCCCAGTAGTAGTAGTAATATCTTGATGGAGATTTAGATAAGCACCATTAAATTTATTGCTAAGTACATTTTAGTCTTAATTATTACCGTGTATCGATTTCATACTTACTTCATATTTAATTAAATGAGCCAATCAGTATCTAAAGTAAGTAGTAAGCTGCTTAGTCTATTGTTTAGAACTGAATACAACTTAAAAAATCCAAGAGTGTGAAGATAATACGATTTATATATGATTGTTGGCACAAGTTTCAGGATTAAAAGTATCCTATTTCCGTCTCCAGGACTAACAATTTTATTAAGAGCTGTAAGTCCTGAAACGTAAGGTACTGTTAGGTCAAATTAAGCGGTAGGTCCTAAAGTTGATCTCGCATAATTATAGAAAACGTGTCCAATTTTATGATAGAGCCTAGAGGGCAATAGAGTATCTACGATAACACGGCCCGCACCTCCAAGATTTAAAAAATCCAAGGATTTGTTGCTCGACTAGCGGCGTGACTACACACATTGAAACAGTAATTTGGAGGAACGAGCCACGTTATCGTATTTAATCTTTAACACGAAAATATTTTATTACAAGAGAGGTATTTCTAGGTAATTAAACACCTTACCCAATTTTCAACCCATGATCGACAACATTTTCACTACAAACATTTTTACAACAACATTTTTACTATGGTTTTCACAAAAGCTTCGCCTCAGTACCTAACTATGGACTAGTTATTTTTATGTAGTGTGGCAATAAAGAATTTAACTATCTATGGGCGGATTGTCGGTGTGAACAACCTGAATTTCATAGTCGTAACCAGTCGATCGTATATACCCATAGTATATAATAGTGTGTGTGTGTTTGTGTGTGTGAAAGAGAGTATGCTTTATGAAATGTGCGTGCTTGTAAGTAACTAATAAAGGGCACAAATACAGAAAATTATCAATTATTAAATCATTAATTCATTTTGAAATTTATTTTAAAATTTTAAGTAGTTTTTCAGTAGATGAAACTACTGAAAAACTACTTAAACTAACTATTTATTTATAACTATATATATATTTATATATATTTTTTTTATAACTTTTTGGTACTAAATAAATTTAAAAAAAAAAATTAAAATTTTCAAGTCAAGAGTCTGAAGCCAAGTCTTAATTTTTGATTTAAAATTATAATTTGACAAGAATGAATTTTAATTTGCTTGCTAGCTATATCATAAAGATACTGTCCCAGAAAACATTGATGTTTCTGCGCAAAACTTGTCCTAAGACTTGTAACACCACAAATTTTATCTTGTCTTCACTTTTAGAGATAGTTATCTTTAAATGTATTTTTAGAATGTTGTAGCATTATAGTTTTATAGATAAACAACTGCCTAACCGTCAAAACCTGACATTTTTGGTATAGGTCGTGGGTTGGATGGTCGAAAGGCCTACAGGTAGCAACTTTTAGTACCAGTCGCTGAGCTCGTTTCAGTGGAAGCATGTGTGATGCACATGCTCCTCCCCATGCCGTGATACAGTATGATATAATTGATTCGCAGAGGGCAGTATAAACATTTTTAAGGGTTTTCGAATCCACTATGTCTGATATTTTTAAAAATGGCTGACAATTTGACATAAAATCATAATAAATAATATGATTTTTGGAAGCACTTTGTGCTTCCTTATTACCATGAAACTTAAGTAACATAACATAAGTAAGTACAAAGTACTATCCAAAATTATTTGCATTACACAGTAAGTGCGTATTTTTAATAATAACTAATAATGTTATTGGCTCATCCTTATATATGGAAATTAGAGTTCAACCATTGATGACTGAGGGTTCAAAGGTTCTATGTAAATTCTAAAACATTTGACCTACTAATGTCAAGGTCAGTGCGCTTACATTTGCGCCTATTAACATAATGTATTTTTCTTTTACGGTTTTACAGTCGTCCCAAAAGCAACTCGAAGTGATATTTTTTCTTTGATTTGCTTGTTATTTTCTTACGAGTTACGACATCTTCTCTTGGCTGTTCAGTACGACCTGCCATTGAAATGATCAGTGTTAAGCAGAAGTCTCGGTTTACCCTCGCAACTGTAAAAGGCCAACTGTAATATAAAATAACATTAACCGCAGGTTGTTGTTGTTTGTTAATAGTTTTTTGCAAGGACAAGAGCACAACGGAGAACGCTAGTTCATTTCGTGGTTGCCCTTTAGATGACTGTTATTAATGGCTTTAAGTAAATACTCCTTTTGCTAGACAATTTATGTTTATAAAATATTTATAATTGAAGTGAAAACTTCATTAGGCGCGTTGAGCACTTTTTGGTAAGGGGTAAACTTGTGGATGACGCGTGACCGACACCTCGCTGCCCAATGCTCGCGTTGTTACGAAGATAAAAGGTCTTAAATACAAATATACTACATTCGTGATTAAACTTTAAGTCGTTAGTTTTAAGGTTTATCTATATATATAAAAATGAAACCCGTTTTCCTTGGTCACGGCATCACGCGTGAACGGCTGGACCGATTTCACTAATTCTTTTTTTGTTGTATTTGTTATTATTAGGATAAGGTTCTTACGGAAAACAATATTAAGAAAATCTCTCAGAAATATTGAAAAATATACATTTAATTTTGCATACTAAGGCGGTACGAAGTTCGCTGGGTCAGCTAGTATTTTAATAACTTTAAAAAAAAATTCGTTTTCACTTCCATCGGCAGTCCCTATGACTGCCAATTTTTTTTCTTATTATAAGTACGGCGTATCTAAATAATGCACCTACGTGATATGAAAAGAAAAAGATGTAGATTCAGTCGTAGATGTTGTTTTATGATAGATTGGATAACTTTATTCAACATTCGATACAGTAAACGTTACTTAATCTACGTGGATTAGGATTTTGGAAACAAAAATTGTGGATGAAAACGTAAGCCTATCTCCCGGGTACGGAATGCCGGCGATATGTGTGCAGTAAAATCTTTTAATGGATGGACAGTGATTGGTAAACTACTGACAGACAAACAGACAGCCAGACAAACTTATCGCATTTATAATAATTATGTACTAAACTATAATACAATACAATATACAATACAATATTCTTTATTTGCATGAAAACAGGTACAGTGGGTGATACTTATATTCGTAATTCGTTCGTAATAGTAATACGATTATCTTAATTTATGCTAGAGCAAACGGACACGCAACATGTTATTGATAGATATCGTAGGCTATCATGCAAAGAAAGATCTAGTTCACATTCACCCTCACACATTACAATACGATACATATTTATACACACATTATTATCTTGAATTTACGTTGTGAATCACCAAAAAACAATCAATAACAATGTGAGTTGTGATAACATTCTGGTTAGAGGTGCTGTTTCTTAGAATTGGTCGATCATAGAAATTCTACGAAAATAAAAACTAAAGATAGTGTTATGAACATCGCAAAGTCATCAACCCCGAGTATTAACCCTTTATAAAATCTTAGTCATCTCCACAACAATGATTGAATGTAATCATCGAGGAAAACTGAATATCAGGGAAAACTTCTGCTAGAACCTTCGAAAATTTGTAGAACGCTATACTACGTAATTTTTTGGGAGGATTATTAACAATAGTGCTTGTAAAACCACACTAATAAAAATGCTTTATTTTTAGGGTTCCGTAGTTAACAAAGAACCCTTATAGTTTCGTCATGTCCGTCCGCGCCCCGCGCTTCGCTTAGCACAGCGCAGTATGCTATATGCAGTATGCTTTGTGGGTAATCGTGCCGATTACCCACAAAGTGGTAAAACGTAAAAATACTTTTTTAGGGTAGGTAAAAAAATGTTAAGCTTAAATATTTTGCAAAATATTAAGCTTTGAAATGCTAATTTTTGTTAGAGTCCAGTGTCCCGCCCTGTAGTGCAGTGTCCCGCCCTGTAGTGCTGCTAAACAGTAGGTAGTTTTTGGATATGTGAAAAAATCATGGGAATAGTTTAAATAATTAAGTTAAAAAGAACACTATCACAGGTAAATAGACTTTCACAGTTTACGAGTAATAGTCGACCAACGTATAAAATGACCGTATATTGTGACGGGCAACAATGGAACCCTACTACGCACGTGGCCCGACACGCATTTGGCCGGTTCATTTCTTATTGCTTAGCTCTGATGGAAAGTCTCACTCACTCTGATGAAATCACTCATCTTGGGAAACGGTTAAAGCAAAGAAACTTTGTTAGATTCACCCACCCAGTCTTAAATTCTTTATATTTAATTCAATAACTGACGTTTTGCGGCCCAATCTCATATTTGCAATCATGGCCCGCATACCTTGTTTCTGAGTCATTGTTTTTAAGCTTTTAGGCACTGGCATCAATCTGGTTATGTTAGTTTCACACGCTTGCGTTATGTATGTAGGAAGTTGACGTCATAGTATAGGCCTCTTGTTAGCATTTAGCACTAAGCATATTTGCGAAGCATAAGCGCTCGTGATTGAAAAATCTGTCTGTCTGTCTGCTACGTTTTCACGGCTCATCTACTCAACCGGAAAATTAAGGAGTTTCCCCCTAGAATCAAAAAAAAAATCCACGCGGACGAAGTCGCGAGCATCATCTAGTATGTAATATAGAATGTAATATACAAATTCTTATAGGGTATACAGGTCGTTAATATATTGTTAAATTTCCAAAAAAAAATAACTAGGTAGAACAAGATAAATAGACTATATTCTAATTTGGTCAAAAGAGTATAGTGGAGATCGGAGTCATTTCACTTTGAAAAAATGAATTGACGGTAAGTAGTTCACTCTTCGCCATCTTTTGAGCAATGAGAGCATTCAAAGCTCACTATGTCCATGTCGCGTCAGAGAAGAATACGAGAGGAACGAATTTTGCCCTGTTGCCTAACGTATAAAAGGACTCCGGCTAACAATGTCTAGTCTCCTAAATTGTCTAGTAGTTATGCTGTGTAGAAGTGTTGTCCAGACAATATTATTTTTGGCCGTAGTGTGGTTTCGCCCTAAAGATACTCATTTGCGGAACTGGGCAACGCATGTTGTAACGTAACGACAAAATCCCCACAAGCCTTTTGTTTACATGAACCGTTTAAGTATTACTTAAAAAATACATCAAGTTGCAAATTAAGGTTACCGGGCTAACAGGTTATGAAGGCTGCATAACGTTGTATAACAGATTAATTAAAAACTTGGCGGTATAATAATTTTTTATCAGACACATTCAAGACGAAATGAAAACACTTCAAACGATTAATTGCCAAGAAATAAAAAAGTTTTGTTAGTGTTATTGGCTTATTGCAAGCAAGTCATTGATCAAGAGGACCGTGTGAAGCTATACTATTAATGCTAAAAATAAATATTAAATATGTAGGTAAAATAGTAAATAAATATAGTCTACCCGCACTATATTTTTAATTTTGTCGCATGCTTAATTCCTTATCTATAATTATTTATTGTTTTATGTCAGCACAGTAAAACCGACTGTGGTTTTTGGGGCTCTTTTTCTAACACAATTTAATGTCAATTTTATAAGATGAATAATAATAAATAAATAAATAATTACGTTGCACTTAAAGATAATACCTAGCTTAAAATACTTAATTCAACATTAAAATAGGTATATTTAAAAATAAAAACCGGTCAAGTGCGAATCAGACTTACAGCTCAAAGGGTTCCGTACGATAATATTATACTTAAATTCTTTTAGAAAATTACATGAAAGATGTCATAAACGAAACTGGTAGCGCCTTAGAAAAAATTCACTACCCTATGAGTACACAACCCTAATTATCAGTTTTTTTCCTATAGCTTGCTTCTTAACAAATTTCATGATTCTAGGTCAACGGAAGTACCCAATGGGTTTTGATTTATTGGCAAGTGTCAATATATGCGGCATAAACGGCCGTATCTTTTGATTGCGTTGACTTCGAAGCTTGAAACAGCTCCAAGGGACCGTACACCTAATTTATTAGACCGCATTTGATATTAATTTTAACTTGATACCCTCCACGCGTTCCCGAGAAAAGGGTATTTGACAGAAAGAGATGGACAACGAAGTGATCTTATAACGGTTCCTTTTTTTCCTCTTGAGATGCGGCACCCTATAAATAATAGATAGATTGATAGATACCCTTGCGATGTAGATTGTAGATACCAGCTGTATATACGCTAATCAAACCATGAAATTATTAGGTATCGTTGCCAATCAATGTTTCCGCTGTCAATATAGAAATCTATAAAATCTAAATTCAACCGGAGTGCCTGCTCGTGACATCACTCTACAGCTAGCTCTTAAGACATTTTAATGTTAAATTCCTATACTTAGCATTCGAATTTGAAGTCTGTTTGAATTTGTAATTTGTATCTCCACGTTTGTTTTGGTTTTGATTTGTTTCCCTGTTTTTGTATATTTTTGTACCTAGATACATTTCACATTCGCAAGAAACATTTAATCATGTACAAGATGTCATATCCCCAAATATGCGTAGGTACTACTCATTAGTCCAAACACGTAATGGACGCCACATAAAATATGGCTCTATAAACTCGATGATATGCAAGGTTGACGCACCTTTGGATTAACCGCCCAATATCCTTATTGTCTTGTCCTTGCGTTTGACCGGCCATCACTGAGTAGGTACGTTCCTATGTAATTTCACAAACAAACAAAAACTCATACCTGCTTGACGGTGCACGATGATTTCGTCATACGTCTTTTAGCTGGTGCCTGGTGAGACCGCTTTTATATTCTTTCAGAGGTTATAATTCATAAATAATAATAATTATATTATTATTGTCGTCATTGCTGACGCATCTTTGGATCAACCGCCCAATATCCTCATTGACTTATCTCGTCCTTGCATTGATGTAGAATTTTTTTAGTACCTATACTAGATGTAGGATTAGCGCTTCAAAAATGTCCCCGACAAATTACAGCACAAATACGAAAGTGCTCTTATTTGCTACTAGTATGAGCCAACCTTAGCCAACATAACGACGCGTCAAAATGCTGCAGTGCTCATAGAAAAAGTGTGCTAATATCCTTTGGCCAATGTTTGTGACAATGCGTCAAATATTGTAACAAACATTGACTGTTCTGGATAGACGGGATGCATGGAGTAGTGTTGGTGTTTTAAAAGTATTGTTGCTTAGTGATTCCCTGGTAATCCATTTCGTTATGCAGTAGAGTTGTTTAAGCCATCTAAAATATACAGATAACATTAATTATGTTCAAATTCATTTTGATAAAATTCATATTACTGGAAACACACATACCTTAGTTACATAAATACACATAAAATACATGGGTACATAAAGATATTATATACTTTACATAAATATTTTATAAAAAAATGTAGTAAAAAATAATAAAAGCCGCAAAGGCTAAATCTGAATAAAGTTTACTTGGTACTTTTTAAGTTTACGTGTAATACGTCAATAAAACGTAGATTTTTAACCTTGATATTAATTTAAAAATGAAACTTAGTAAGGAAAATTTAATTTTAAGTTAAAATCTTACTTCTTAAACAAATGTTAGGTAGTTTAGTTTTAGTTTCCTCATGTTTTAACACAGATACTTATGCATATCATAACATTGTATAGTTATAAATATTGATAGAAGAGGAGAGAGTACGCCATTTAAACCTACGTGGTTTTTCGCAGTGCTACCCACCAAAACTGTATCAATATTTATTTTGATAAATAAAACATACTGTACAAGTATAACACATAAGTGAGTTGCTGGGGCGCGTAAGCTAGTAATAAATATACACGACCACATACCACCACGATATACAACTTTTAAAAAATCAGCAACTCCATGTCTCCATTGTTCTATTTGAATTTCGTTCCATTGAATTTTTTGTTTTTGCCTTTTTACAAAGACAAAAGGTCTTTAATATAACCATACTACATTCGTAATTCAACTTAAATTCTAAGTTTTAAGGTTTATAATAAATTGACGTTGTTGATATTGACAATGTGATGCCAAGAGTTGCGTCTTGTTCCAAAATAGTGTAAAGGTATCAATTTGGCAACGTATGAAGTACCTTATTGCTTACATATTAAGTTTTATTTTAATAATAAATATTTTTGTACTTATTTTAAAAATTACTTTTTGTTTTGGATTGAAAGGTTATTCCTACCTTTTCTCTGATGACAGAACGTCTTAAAAATTAATATTTTCTAATCGTAATGTAGCTTTATTTGTTAAACTTAAGGTGCATAATTAACTGAAGTTGTTGCTAATATAATACCTTTTTCTACATTTCCCACTCAGCATACAAATGTTTATGTGTGTGCAAATTGGGACATTTTTGCGATATTTTTTGTTCGTGACCCTGTTTCTAGTACTCATTCTATTTCAATGCGTCCTTGCGTTTGACTCGCTAAGTATATTCTAATATAATTTCAAACCCGCACCTGTTTATTTTTGACGATGATAATTTTTTCTTGTTCAAACGTAATTTTAATTTTTTGTCTCTAATAAGGTTGCAGTGTTCTTATATTATTTCAGCATCCGTCCCCCTAGAGTTAATAATAATAATCTCAGATCTGTTTATTAAAATAATGTCATATCCCGAAATACACCGACATCATTTTACTGTCGTCATTATTGACGCATATTGGATCAACCGCCAAGCATTCTTATTGACCAGCCCTTACTGAGTATGTTCCCTTAAATCTAAAAGATAAAAAAATTCATGCCAAAAAATCCACTTTGGGGGACGTCTTACTAACTTTTTGTCTATGAAATAGTTTTATAGGAGCGCCTTTGTATTGTTTTAGTATTCATAGCAACGTTTTGTACATTTTAGGGAGTAGGTTTATACTTGATGTATATCAATTCTACCTTTACGGATAATTTCTAATTTAATCTTATGGCATATCCCGAAGAAAAATAAGACTTATATGTAGTCGAAGCACGTTCCTAATTGACGTCTTCATAAAAAAAGCCCTATAAACTCGAATGTATAAGGTCGACGCCTTTGGGTCAACCGCCCAACATCCACCGACTTGTCTCGTCCTTGCATTTGACCGGCCGTCACTGCACTGCAGAGTACGTTCCCACATAATTTCACAAATAAACAAAAAGCTCATAACTGTTTGATGTTTCATGTTGATTTTTTTCGTCATTAGGCGTCATGTTAACTTTTTGCATCTGAGATAGAGAGTACTGACCATTTAATTGTTTTTTTATAAGTACGTATTTTTATTTTAAACGAGAACCTACATGCCTGGCCTGCCTTAACAATCAGGTACCTTGAAGTTTCAATGGCGAGTTATTTAGGTCTTAATAATATTGTTTTTTCGTTTTATTAGGTCGACGATCTCCCTGGAACAGGTATGTGCGCTACGGTCTCGTAATTGTGTCTAGTTTTTGTTGTCTCGAAGGAAGGAAGTTTGGAAGGTTTCAGTCGTCGCTACTCGCTAATTACCAGCAACGATGTGCGAGCAAGTGATTTAACATCTACGAGTAGGTACTAAAAACGTAACCGATCAGGGATGTATAGAATTCAGATTAGGGGTATGAGTTTAATTAAACTGGCGTACAATTTCGTAGTTGGTCTACTTTCATCTTAAACTGCATCACTCGTCACCAACGACAAAGTGAGATCGTCGTTACGAGGCAACTTGAAAATGAAAATGATAATGAAATGATTTATTTCACGTAGAACAAATTGTGCCAATTGTGATAAGTCGTAACAATCTACCACTTGCTATCGAATAATATAAAAAATATTAATTGCGTCAGTTCACAAATAAATGATCATTCATCACACGCAATAGTTATTGAAAAATCATAATTTCTTCCCTATAAATATTACTAATTTGGCCATGACTGTGTATCGCCCTTGCTATCACATATGAAGGCCGGTTATCCGTTGGACTCGACCTTAAACGCAGCAGGCGTGCCGTTTCCGGGCTAGGGCAACGCCTCAGTTAATTCCTGAGTTTTTTTATATATCACTCGGTTGTTAAAACTTTTATTTATTTAAGTAGGCCTATGATCTTTTATATAAAGGAGCATGGATTTGACTCGCTCCAGCAATGCTAAGGACAGCTGTTACTTATGTATTCTACAAATTAATGAAATTGTAAATTACCGAACCATGTGGAAGATTCACTTGACGATTCAAAAGTACTTGTAAAAGTTTATTTGAATAAAAATCATTTGAATTTGAATTTATAACCTAGTCTTAACCTACCTTATTAGGAAAAATAGTACTTATAGGTATTTCATTGTAAAATTTCATTCTCTGGTTTAGAAAGAGATTATGTGCCAGAGTATTGGAAAATTATAGCAAAAGAGATGAAGTGCAAATGATATTGAAAATAATTTTAGACGGTTTCCTAAATTATCGCCATTTTACTATATTAGACTAATTAAGTATGCGTTTATTATAATTAGCTAAAAAAATAAAAGCTAGAGTGTCTTTCTCTGTCTGTTAAACCGCCCATCTACTACATTGACTATGATGAGCTATCTCCTGCAGTTGCATCCTGGATGCAAAGTTTCGGGCTTTATTATTTATTAAGTTTTATTATAATTTTTCAGAAAATAACCTCGAATCCAACCACCAAGCTTCCGAGTTCCGGTGACTAAAATAGCATGCATAATCATTTCCGACATGCTGATACAGAGGCCCAATTGTCTAAGCAAATCGTAATGACAGCTAAAAACGTATTATAAACTGTTTTAGAAGTTCATACATTGCTCTTTGACGTGCGGCATCTATGAACTCCTTAAACAGGTCGAATTATACGTTTGACAAACGATTACGATTCCGATTTCCTTACACAATCGGGGGGTAGGGCGTTTATCGTTATTTTTATGGCTGTCTAGAACTTAAGGGCTTTGGCCGATGACTTTGGCAATATTATTATCTAGGAACACACTACTCTCTGACGAGAGAAGAATGGTAACTCCAACAGGTAAGCCCGTTACCATTATAGACTGCATCATCACTTACCATCAGGTGAGATCGCAGTCAAGGGCTAACTTGTAGTGGATAAAAAAATATATATATACTAAAATTATTTAACCACAGCGTTTTTAATAGCTATTTATGCAACTGTATCGTAATGAGGGTCATTTTAATTCAAGTGCTGTTTTTTGATACGAGGCTTGCCGAGTATCAAAATAGGATAGTACGAGAATTAAAATGAGTAATTACGTACAGTTGCATACAAGATTTTATCTACGACAAGGACGTCTTTATAATTTTTTACTTTGTAAATTAATAAAAAAGTCAAATCAATCAAATTGGCAGTAAGAGTGGCAGTACCAACCATAGAGTGTTTTGGGTACATAGAGTATAGAGTAGGTGGAGATGAAATATATAATGTGTACATATTCAATGACGGGTGCCACCATCCGCCATGATGTAGGTATGGCTCCTCTACATACTAAGAACTCTGTGGTTGGGAAAGTGCCAGAACCCAGAGCCGCTAAGCTATAGGTATCCTATTTATGAAGATAACCATATCGATACAGCTACGACTCATAACGATACAGCTCCCATACAACGAACTGTATCGTTATGAGAAGCAAACACGAAAGAGGGTTCAATTCGATATAGTTGTCAAATTCGAAATTGGAACTTTTCGATGCTGGAGTAGATAAACTAATAAATACCTCCATTATATACCTAGGTAAAGCTATTCAATTGACCACAGAATCACTGAATCAGATAATAACTTAGGTATAATTTAACTAAGTTATCAAAAATTACTAATAAAATATAAAATTAATCAAACCATAAAAATCGTAATAATACAACATTCATGACGATATAGCTCGTAAATAACATTTACCGAAGGTTACCTTTCAATACGTAATACATAACTTTTATTATTATTACATGTTTAAAAGTGTGATAACTTCGGAGGTCGGAGCCACGCTCTTCCGGCTTATAGCAAAAAATCATATTATTAATTCGTATCCATACTAATATTATAAATGCGAAAGTGTGTCTGTCTGCCTGTCTGATACGCTTTCACGGTTCACCAGATTATCCGATTTTGATGAAATTTGGTACAGAGATAGGTTGTGTCCCGGGGAAGGACATAGGCAGTAGCCTAAAAGTAAAAAGTATTTTATCCCGGAAAATTAAAGAGTTCCCGCGGGAATGAAAAACTTAATTAACGCGGACGAAGTCGCGGGCATCATCTAGTTGTATATAAAATATGCATTTCCGACAAACTAATCTAGAAAATAGGTTATGAATTAAAATTACTACGAATATAATATATTATTACGTTAAAAATCGGCGTAGGTAGGTAGATACTTTATGCCCAACAAAAAATTGCTGGATGAGATGAAACTTCACAGTACAAAAATGTATTTTTATATTAAACTAATTATTGAGTGTGACTAATGACTAATTAGTGAGTATATTTATCATCAACTGGTAAAGATTGATTATCGCGTGAAGCTTCTACATTAAAGGATAAGCTCCACTTATGTCATGTCAAGGCCATCGATCCTTAGTTTCACATCTAAGACTATAGTGCCCGTGACTTCGGCCTCGAGGATTTGTTTTTTTTGCTCCCGCGGGAACTCTTCAATTTTCCGGGATAAAAATTATAAGCTGATCTTATGTAACCCCGGGATGTAACCTGTCTTTGTAACAAATTTTATCAAAATCAGTTGAGTAGTTGGGCCGTGAAAGCGTAGCAGATAGACAGACACTTTCGCATTTATATTATTCGTATCGATTCATTTGCAATATATACAGAACAGAAGACATTAAAGAGCGGCATGGTGTAATTATTAAGATATACCACATGTTCCTCATAATTCATTCATGGATTTCATGGTTTAGCTTTAGTTGCTCCATCGTTTAAAGGTTACGCATTCGCGATAAAATTAGCATATTTATACTAGAATAGACACAGTCCTAGGTGCTAAAGTAACACTAAACGCACTTACGCACAGCTTGAATTTTGAACACATGATTTCTTCATCAATCACCAAATTTTAAACGAATTCAAACGCAGCAAGTGTATAGATAACATCAACGATACGTTTCAGATTTACAAGTAGGTAGTGACAATAAAATAGATAGATACCAGTACACAAACGAACTACTATATTAGTTTATCCAGCAGCCGGATAACGACATCCGCTTCCCGAGGGCAATGTAAATTTCGCAAGAAGCCCGCGCATTCCTCCCAAGTCACGATATCGTAGGCCTTCAATAGGTTTACAAACTTTCAAAAACAAACAGCCACTTTAAATCGCAATTTTAATAATAGATGCTGAAGAAGATACCAAATGACACTGAGTCCGAACAATTTATACCACATTCAAAGACTTAATTAATGTCATCAGAATAAACATCAGTTTCTTCTCGTCTACCTATTGAAAGCGCTCGCCAACCTACATTTTCACCAACATAATAATTAATACGTTACTATCTATTCCTACGGTCTCTAGTAGCCCAGTGTCCACGTCCAGTTTTGTTTTAGCCATGTTTTAACTATATTGAAGTTTATAATACATAGATAAATCAATTTATTGCCCTGAAATATTCCAATATGCAATTACCAATGAAACGAAAAATTTTTATACTAAATCTATTTCATTTTTAATTCCGTTCAGAAGTGTTTTGATAGTCATCACAACAGCGTTTGGGCGTCTGAAACGAGATATTTTATATAACTCAATTGCTGATGCCCGCGACATCGTTCACGTGGATTGAGGTTTTTTGGTTCCTGCGGAATAAAAAGTTGCCTATGTGTTATTCCAGACTATAATCTATCTCTGTGCCAAATTTTATCCAGATCCGTTCAGCCGTTGTGGAGTAATTGAGTAACAAACATCCATCCATCTAAAGTTTCGCATTTATAATATTTATTTGATTAGTAAAGACTACAGGATCACCCGTGCTATATAAGTCATTTACATCAAATGAAAATGATTGTACATAACAATTTCATTACCTACACGTGTTAATGGAGAAATAATTATGTCAAGTGCATCAGACACAAAAGGCGCCGGTTTTTCCTCTTAAATATTAAAATATACGTTTAGATAACGTTCGCTATACATTAGTTTTTATTAATAAATATTGATCAGCCTATTCAATGCTTCGATGAATGAAAAGAACACGCAGTCACGGTCATTGATGAAAAATAAAATGTAATTAAAGAATCGAATATCCCTTGAAAGCTGTGATAGACTAACGGATTAGACGTCCAGATATTATGAAAATGATACCTAATGATAATTTTTATTTTGCCAATGTGTAACAACAGCTGTTTTTATAGAAATATATAGATACATATAAGTACTAAATAATGATATTTTTTTTCATACTCGGGTGGTCGGGGTTTCGATCTTCGGGTACGTACTCCTAACCTTGCGGTGATTATAGGCGTTTTGAGCACTTAAAAATCACTTGCTCAAACGGTGAAGGAAAACGTGAGGAAATTTGCATGCCCGAGAGTTCTTCATTATGTGTGTGGAGTCTAACGATCCACATTTGGCGGACGTGGTGACTATGGCCTAAAAATCTTGCTCATTCTGAGAGGATATACCCGTGCCTGAAGGCATAAGCACAGGATATTTTCGTGAATTTTTTCGTTTCTTATGATACCCAACGCCCTACTGGTGCCGCAAACTGGTGGGGTCAGGAATCGCAACCCCCATCATTCATCATTTCATGCATTTCCGTTGAAAACGTATATGTGTAGGTAAGGTATATGTGTTTTCTTACATTTTAATTTCAGTAAAAGTTTTGCCGCGAAGGTACTTCTAAACACAGAGAAATAATAGATAAAAATATTTTCACTACTAGGAAGCGCAGTTCCCTGTGGTCCTACTACAGGACAAATTAATAGGACTAAGAGGAAACGCCTCACAATATGCTGGCCGGCGATGGGTTGAGATCTCAGATCAAATGTGGTTAAATGCTCCAAGGTTGAGATTAACTGATGATAACATATTAAGTATACCACCACAGCCCATTAACGTCCCACTGCTGGGCACAGGCCTCCACGCTCATAAGAGAAAGGGTATTAGAGCTTAAACCCACCACGCTGCTCTAATGCGGGTTGGCGGGCTATTATCATGTTAGTGATAATAGCCGGGACCGACGGCTTAACGTGCTCTCCGGGGCAAAACACTGCCAACTTCCTAACTCCGGGCTAGTACTGAGAATTTCTAGTCAGAAAAACCCAATACTTAATTACTTGAACCCGGGACCTCGTCGGCCGCAGACCGCAATCGATCATGCTAAGCACTAGACCAACGAGGCAGTTTACATATTAATTGTGATTTTTGTTAATTCCAGGCGTGGTGAGCGATGAAGGGGTGGTTCGACGCTTTCCGCGAGGAAGGCGGGCCGACCCTGTACGCTTACCACAACCGCACCGCAGTCGCCGCGGACGTGCCGGCGCTGGCGCTGCTGGTCGCCGCGCTCACCCTCTACATCGCGTTCCTGGCCGTCTTCCCCGGGATCAGGAAAGAGGTGACCATCATTCCTTTATTCAGTCGTCACTCGTTTTAAGTTCTTTTTCTACGCTCACTTATTTCTCTCTACGTTTCTAATTCAAACCGCTAGGATATGGAATGCCCTTCCGGCTTCCATTTTCTCCTTCACTTTACTTAATACTAGCAGATGCCCGCGACTTCGTCCGCGTGAAATATTTTTTTGAATTCCCACAGGAACTCCCTAATTTTTCGGGTTAATATATATCATATGACACTCACAATTAATGTGGCTTTCTATTGGTACCAGAATTTTCAAAATCGGTTCAGTAGATCCAGAGATTACACCCTACAACGTCACAAACACGAAAAACTTTACCTCTATATATTATAGTTTAAATTGTATCTTCAAATCAAGAGTGAACCCGTGCGAGCAAGTTCGATTGCAGCCCAGCGCTAGTTTATAAATTAAAAATGCCAATGCACCAGACAGCGCTGCACAACGAGCATATTTTGAAGTCAAGCTTCAGGCACGAGTCACGACCTGTAGCTTGAGAGTAACTAACATATTTTTTTTAATTCTAAGTAACGTAAACTTTAATTCCGCCCGTATATAAATTTTGATTACGATTTGCGATATCACCTTGCAACTTGCAAGTGATGACTAGATGCGGGCTGACCTGGAAATTTTTGCTTGTACCTACTTACCATAGACAGGTGGATAGATAAGTCTTAATGGTTTGTAGCAACTAGCATCGTAGACCACTAACGCGCCGCCGCCGCCGGACCGATTTGTTCTTTGGAAACTGGCTTAGATAATTATTCACTGGTGGATACTTAATTCTTTTAATGGATGATTCTAAGCCTAATTATCATCATTAGGTTACGATTTCCATATCTGATTTCATCATGAAATATACAGATGAATTTGGTAATAATCAAATTGTATTCAGACTTATACTCGATTAGACGTTAGTACTATTATATTATTCTGTGATTAGACTAAGTCATTTATTTTAATGATAAAAAGTTAGTTACCAGTCCTATCTGCTTGGAGATTGTAATTTCCACACACACGTCTTGTCATTTTTTTCTTCACCTAATGTAATGCAATTCTCATTTCAGAGGTTTACCACATTCACAATAGTCACCCTTAGTCTCTTCGTGGGCACTGTGATTTTAGGTGAGAATCTCAAGGTATTATTAAGTATTTAATGTTCAGTTTATATTATTAATATTAACCTAAAATAATCAAGTAAGTTAAGCATGCTAATATGATACTTATATGCGATGTTTTCTTAATTTAAATACCTATTTATATTATTATCTATAATTATTTGTATTTTACTGCATTAATTTATACAATAAAATTAATATCATGATTCTTTCTTACAAATCTTAGGCATGTCCACAGAATAGGTAATGTAGTTATACTAACTGTTGTAACCAAGGCTAAAACCCACAATAAACGATTAATTATTATGATTATTAAAACCACATCTTGTGCTAAAAGTGGCTGTTTTTTTATGTTTTAATTTGCAGCTGCCATAAAAATTATTAATTTGATACTACACAGCAAAATAACCGCATTTGCAGCGAAAAGTTGCTAAAATGCTTAACGGGCTTAACGATAATTATATTTTCGTAACATTAGCGCTATTGTTTCGAATGACCACCCAAGAGAGCGGAGAAATCGTTGCATTATCCCATTAAGGAGATGCGCGTGTGGTTATCGTAGGCAATTGAGATAATTCAAGTAACTATTTGTAATTCCATTCAATTTTGTATTATAAACTTTTTATTATAGTAATTTGTTTAATACCTGTGATAAAATGCTTGATCTGATGAGCTACTTTAAACGTCGCAATTTACGTTTGCACGATCGTTAAACGTATTTACCAGTTGCGTAAGCCCGCATATACTTGACACAACTATTACAATGGGAATACCTTGTTGGATTGTCAGCAAAAAATCCTACAAAGGCTTCGATAGCTGAATCAATCGAGAACACAATTAGGCGATATGACGTGATTATTTTAGCTTCCGTCAGATCGTGACGCAGCTTAAAGACTTCCTATTGTAATAAAACGTGTAGGTAAATCATCAATAGGTACGTCTAGCTGCTAATCTTACCGTTAGTAATTACAAAAAAATCATAGCCGCTGACACCATGGTATTATGAATGAAAAGGCCTCAGGCCACAGCGTTCAAATGTTGGTTGCAACTACTATGGAAAAAAACTAAGGTCGTAGCGTAACTGACCTACGCATTTCAGCCACGCCGCTCGAGCACAGTTCATGTCACAGTTAAATTCCAACGTACATTGTAGATTTATCAAATTTTATATTTATTATTATACTAGCGACCCGCCCCGGCTTCGCACGGATGCAATGCCTTTTTTGTCATTAGACAATACTTAACATGTTTTCTTTAGAGGTTAAAATAGTTATTGTGGGATATCCCTAAGAGATAGACATATGCAATATCACGGACTTTTTTGTACACCTTTTTAAGGTGTACTATACTGTAGTACATTATTTTGATCTGCAGCGTTTGCAATGTAAGCGCAAAAAACATGTGTTAATTTACGACATCACATTAAAAACCTCTAAAACTATCAGTGTTTCTCTAATATGTTATGCATGTATTATACATATAAACCTTCCCCTTGAATCACTCTATCTATTTAAAAAAACCGCATCAAAATGCGTTGCATAGTTTAAAAGATCTAAGCATACATAGGGACAAACAGCGGGAAGCGACTTTGTTTTATACCATGTAGTGAAGTGATGATTATCAATTTTGGCGTACAAAACTAAAGGTCTCCTCAAAAAAAACATGTCATGGGTGTTAGTCATTGCTCTTTCGGCACGCAGTAATTAGTTAATAAAAAATATAGAAATACTTTAGGATACACCTACCTACTTATAAATCCGAAATTAAGAAGTTAAAATGGCTCCTTTATGTATAATGATTTTTTAAATACTCAGGACATATAAATGTCGTATATGTATATATAAAAGTAATTTATATTTCAAAAAGCGAAGCAAAAGCTAACACAGCAAAGTGAAACCGGCGCTAATGTTGATAAAACAAGACATACAAGCATGATCTCGTTACCGGAGAAGTAAAGCTAAGGCAATTATCTAAGACCTTTTCATGTACTTAATAAAAGATTGCATGTAACTTTTCAGTATGTAAGCATGGATCCTCGTGGCATGTGTCAGGAGCGCGCGTATCCCGGGCCGCCTACCGCGCCTTCTCCGCAGAACGCCTCGACTGCTGGCTCGCCGTTCACGTCGGCTTGGGCCACGTCAATGTTTCTCTTACTGGTACTGATGTTCTTTCTATTTCCTGATATTTTGTGCCTTGTGTTAAAATCTTGATACCTATATACAAAAAACAAGAATGTTAATTTGCTATCATCTGCAACCTTGACAGTGTATGACAGTGGATGACAGTGTATTGACTCGACTCTTAAAGGTTTCGAAAGTCGTCTTCTCTTCTTCGTCGTCGTCGTCTTCACTTCCACTCGTCACGGTGTTGCGCAGCCTAGACGCAGCGGCTCGATGTCTTCCATCAACGTATTGGGAGATAAGCCACCGCTACGCTTTCCGGTGATCACCATTTCAGTACCCTGGAATCCCAAGGTTTAGCCACAACAGCTTCGCTATTTGCTATAATCGCTCGTCTACACGCGGAATGTTCAAAACACAAAATTTACAAAAATAATCTGCAACTATTCTGAACACGATCCGCCATTATAATTAAACACTCAATGACCAAGACATTTATCTGTTTTCAGCGCTGTCATGGGGGAACTTGTCAAAAGGAGATCCCGGCGTGGATTACAATGAACAGTTCCGATGGGAGGAGGCCGGCGCTATCCAGGAGTGGTACCGTGCCGGCCTTCTACGAGGTCTACCATACCCCTTACTGTCTGTCGCTGAACATTTCGCGGCGGAGCATGAGGGTTTCGAGTGGGGTGCAAAATACAGAGCAGCTGGGTACACAACCACCACACTGCTTTGGTATGAAAGTGTAGATATTAAACGTGGCGTTGCCAAGATTCTTTTTTTTTTTCAAAAATCTAGCCTAATTCACTAGGGTTACTCGTGTAGGGTACCACAGAAGGTCCACAAACATTGAATTTTGAAAGATTCGATCCTCTCTCTACAGTATTCCTCATTCCCGAGGGTCGTGAGCATTAGGGGAGAGATATTCTTGGTATAATACGGTGGCGTAGTCTTCTAAAGAACTGTCTCTTCACTAAGATCTAATATCTAGATCCACCTATAGATTGAATATCATTCTGGAGCTTACTTTGCGTTTTCGCAACGAGGCCACTCGTCCCAAAAACTTGTATCGTATCGTAATTTGCTAAATCAATGCATTAGATACTTCGCAACGCCACGTACTATCGCGTTAAGGACACGACTCAGATAATAAGAACTTGATCAGTTATTCACACATTCCAGGACGGCGCTGGCGCTATGGCTGCTCATGAACCTCCTCCTGGTAGTGGTTCCCCGGTACGGTGCGTACGCAATGGCGTCCTTAGGCGTGACCCTGTGCACAGCCGCAGGCGGATATTGGGCGTCGTTGCCTCATGTTCCTTTGATCGTCAGACTTGATGGAGCTATGCTGTTCTTCTCGTTGGGCTGGTGCTTCTGGCTAGTTCTTATAGCTGGTAAGTTTTATATAAGACCAGATGTAATCAAAGCTTACAAAACAATAGATACACTGATTGGCAGGACTACCGGCGGACGGATGGCAGGCGTAAGCCAATGCACGGTATGACACGTAATGCACGTGGGTACACGTGTTGTTGATACATGTGTTGTTGGGTACACGCGTTGCTTCGTTTTTTTTGTATGCTGCCTAGGTGCTTCCAATGTATTTCTGGCGTAAAAGAATTACAATTTTTTTCACGATTGCCTACATTCTATGCCTGCAGAGACGCAGTAAAAATTATTCAATTTTAAATCTGTTTATAAGATTTAAAATTGAATAATTTTTACTTTTTTTTACTTTGAGTACCAGACTTACTACCAAAAATATTATATTAGTCTTTTCGAGCAAGCATCTCAACGGTATCTTCTACTGATTAGTACCATTTCTTCCAGGTGGTATATGCCTAGTGGTGGGACTGCTAATAGCGGCATTAGATCTGGTCTGGCCACACAAGTTCTCAACTGTTCTCGAGGTGGACTACGATACGCCGTACGATAGACACGTCCTTATAGTTGATAGCAGGCAGCGGGCGCGACCGCAAACGCAAAGCTCACTACCTTCTAGAATACTGAGGTCAGTAATGAACACATGCATAATAAACCGCAATTAGATTGCACAAGCTTCAGATTAGGGTAATTCACTAACCTACTCGTTCTTAACCACAAAGCAACTCATTTTTGGCAAACAACAAAAAATTGGCTACGCAATATTATGATTTCAAAAAAATCTTGTGAATACAGGAAACATCACAATGTCCTATTTCCTTCATAATTGCACGGATTTGTACTGACAACAATGTGTGCAGATGTGTCATTGAAACCTTCATCTCCGAGCTCGTAACTCTCTGTGAAGTGATGTTTTTGGTAGGTCCCTCGCTCACGTTCATATTCACGCCATATCTACGAGTATATCTGCCATATGATGGAAAACTGTCTGAACTATATTTTAAAACAAAACTAGATGCCTGCGACCTTGTACGCGTGGATTTAGGTTTTTGGAATCCTCATGGGAATTCCTTAATCTTCCTGAATAAAAAGAAGACTATATCCTTTCTCGGGAGACAACCTATTAACGTATACCAATTTTTTTTAAATAGGATGAACAGATGGGCCGTGAAAGCGTATACAAACACACTTTCGCATTTATAATACTAGCTGATGCCCGCGACTTCGCGTGGATTGAGGTTTTTTGGTTCCCGATTCCTCTCGTTGATTTGATTTGATTTTTGATTTGATTGGACGTTCTACTGTGATTAAGTAACATCCATCCATCCATCCAAACTTTCGCATCTATAATATTAGCATAGATTTAGATAATACGTTTATTCAAACATCTTGCTTCAGACTTTAGACATCATTTCGTCATGTTTTTCTGTCACCTCTTTTATGTTATAGGAGGCTATCATCAAAAACCCGCAATTCGCAGCGACAAGTGTCAATGAACATAGTCAACGAGAGTACGGGTCGGGACAACCCAGCTTTTTCCCCCGAACAACGCAAACCAAATTCGCCGTGGAGGTACCCCCTGTTTAGACGGCAAATTGACCGGTAAGGTTTTGATTAATTACTAAGTAATGATTCCCGAGTTGAGAGATGAGTGGCCTAGTTGTGCCAACGCATACCAGTCGATTGCGATTTTTAAGCAACGTTGACCCAAGTCGGTACTGGATGGGTGACCAAATTTGGAGGTTCAAATTTGGCCTTTTCGATTCCTCCGTGCCTCGGAGAGCACGTTAAGCCGTCGGTCCCGGTTTTCATCACTAATATGTGATAATAATCGTTACAAAACCCAAGGCTGAGATCTATAGAACTTATGAGACCAATACTTGTCAAGTCGTATGCGGAAGGACGTGGGAACCCACCGCATTATTATCCCAAGAAAACTCCTACCATTATTTGATTAATGGGGAGAGAGAATGATTCCCGCGACTTCGTCATCGATTTAGGTTTTCAAAAATCTTTGGGAACTGCAATTGCCGATAAAAAGTATTCCATGGCTGTGTTTGGAATGAACGCCATCATCGAGATCGTCTGCGAAAAGGTAACAGACAGGCAGACAAAGACACTTTTCCATTAATAATATTAAAATGGAACACACTTTTCCATTGTTAATATTAAAATGGATGGATTAGATAGTAGGTATACGTTATAATATAAAAGCCAAGCGGGTATAATGTTTACCCGGAGCTCATTCGAGCTTGAAATTAACTTTTCACATGATAACGTTTTTCACCGTGTAACTATGGCTAAATAGGAGAAAAATTTACAGCATTCACGGATAACTTTTTAGAAAACTTTTTATTACCATCCCGCGACTTTGTGGTGATGTACAGTAAATCATTCTTTCATTCTCTTTCAGCGCGGACTCTGCATCGAGTTTCGGGTCGAGTATAAACGGTCATAGTTCCGGTATTAAAATGTCGCCACTGGCGTCTTCGGGTTCAATCGCTGTGTCACCACAGAGGTAACAAAATATGATACATAGGTACCTACTTAAAACTCCGTAGAATCGCCCCAATCTCCCATGTTCAATGACTTTTTATGTACCTACCTAGTACTTAACAATAACTAATGCGTATAACTAGTAATACCTATCTCAAAAAAAAAAAAAAATCAAATATTTTTTATTCAAATAAACTTTTACAAGTACTTTTGAATCGTCAAGTGAATCTACCACTGGTTCGGAATGCCATTCCTACCGAGAAGAACCAGCAAGAAACTCGGTGGTTGCTCTTTTTAAATAATTCATTTACAATTACTATATCAATGTGTACACAAGTAACCGCTGTCCCCAGCATTGCTGGAGCGATCAAATCCATGCTCCTCTATCATTTACATAATCTTCAACAGTATAATAAGCTTTTTTCAGGAGCATACTTTTAATATACATATCTTACTAATAATACCTATCTGCTAATACCTATATCCATACATAGGACTTAATTTTACTTTTTTCTTTCACTCAGTGAATCAATAGGGTTTTCAAAAGTATTTTATTCACAAAAATTGTTTTTCTAGGTATCGACCTCAAATACCGGCGGCAGAACGAGTAAAAGATATGTGGTGATAAAAAAAATAGGACATTTGAAAAGTGTAGATTTATAGTAAAATCTTCTAAACAAAAATTGCCGATCTCGTTAAAATGTGAGGGCGACTACGGTCAGCAGAAAACCTAAGTAAAAAAAGTATTATTTTTATTCAAATTGTAAACCTGAGTTGTAGTGGTAGAGTAATTGTGTAGGGACTCTTAGAGACGAGTATTATAAAGTGTAAATATGTACCTATTAACTTTAATAATAGTACCTAAGTAAATTATATTATAAATTATCCAGATCCGTCCAGTGTCATAAGTATAATAGTGAATAAAAATTGTACCTCGTATAAGTGTGTAATTTTGTTGTAGATTTAAGTAAAGTAGACGAACATCTAGACACAAGTGAATACTTTGTGCCATTTGTTAATATTACATGTAATGACCTCAAGTCACTTTATCACAAAGTGGAATCTATCACAACGAAAGAATTGAAACTCACTTGATAGCGGAACCAATTGAAATGTAAAGAAGTAACAAGTGATGCAACACGTATAACCACGTTACGCCCTGCCTGTGACATGCGTGCATTTTATTAGTCAAATAATATAAACATGAGTAAAAATATCATTACTTATCAATTATTTAAAATAATCATCAACAGATTTCAAAGTATTATGTAATAATGAATTAATGATAATTGCAATGTATTTCTTATTCAAATGTATTGAAACTTGAAATTGTCCTTCACGCTGTATTTTACTTAATTGAAAAGGCGTATTAGTATATTTATGTTTTAGAGGGATAACAATTGTGTAGGTGGAAAAAAGTCATTTAGTAATTAGGTACATTTATTTTTAAGTTATTTATTGTAATAGTTGCCAAACACGTAATTAATAAAATTATTATGTAAAATGCATTATTGTAAGAAGCTGCGTGTCGTTTTTTCTCTATATGTATTATTATATCAATCACAATACAAAATAGACATTCTAATAAATCGTCTGCATCACATAGAATATTACAAGAATAATTATTTTCAATGTTGTGAAAATGTGTTTCCAATAGTGATTATGTATTAGGCCATTTTTTAATTAGTGGTAAAAAGTGAGAAAAGAAAAGTAATATTTATTGTGATCAAAATATACCAATTGAGAACGTACCTATATTTATCTTTAATTTTTCACTTAATCTGTTTCTATAATGCAAGCTATAAATTGCTGCCTTGTTTTCGCCATGATCAAATTATCTTAAAAGAAGCGTTACCCATTAAACTTATTCAGCTCAAAAAGTGACATTTTCTACTAAAATAACACTTTTGGACGGACCAAAGTTGTATCGAGATGAAAGTGAAAAACTAAGCCGTGAACATAGATTTATTCTTGGGTTCGCGCGCTTCACCCGCGCGAACCAAAGAATAAATCTATGGCCGTGAATAAGTAAAATACACTATTGCATTCATGATATTACCTACCTTCTTACCTACTACGAATTTCACTTTTTCCAATCGTACTTTTCCGGGGCATAAATGATAAAATATCTGTTCATAGGTGCAAAGAAAACTGCAATTTATTTCGATAAACTTGCATAAACCAAATATCCAGTATATATAAAATACAAAATTGATTCATAAATAAAATATCAGTCAGATCTTATAATAGAATACAAAAAATAGTAATATACAAGTTATAGTACCTTATTGCGACTTTAAATTCTATTCTTCACCACAAATACCATGAAGTAAGAACGTTATGTGTTTTCATCTACTGGGTTTGTTCTTTAACAAGGTGTTCCAGGTTTAATTGACATAGGAATGCGTCCCAATTCACGTAGCCGTCATCTATCACTGTCTCTGCGTCTGCCCAGAGCTTACACTGGAACAAAATATATATTTTATACTACACCCGCTCGGAAAGTACCTTCATTCTTTTTTAAAAACGAGGAAGAAAGTACGTCATTGCTACAAACCAAATATGCGGGAGGGAAAGATGTATGAAATTTCATTTCTAACGTGCTAAGCGGGGAGAAAAACTATATGAAAATCCATTTCTAACGCGCTGTTTTTTTTAATTTTAAGTAAATTAGGTATATGGACGTTGAGAATTTGGGTATGTCCTTATGGATATAATATTAGAAGCAGCTTCACCATATTTGACATACAAAAGTCAAATATGGTGGATGTCGATTGTCGATATCAATGTCGATTTTGATGGTCGATTGTCGATATCGATGTCGTGGTCGGTTGTCAATATCGATGTCGATTGTCATTATCGATGTCGATTGTCGATGTCGATTGTCAATGTCGATTGTCGATGTCGATTGTCGATATCGCTGTCGTTTGTTGATATCGATGTCGTCATCGATGTAGATTGTCAACATCGATGTCGATATCTTTGTTGATTGTCGCTATCGATGTCGATGTCGATATCGATAGTCGATATCAGTGTTGATGTCGATTGTCGATATGGTAGTCGATTGTCGGTATCGATTTCGATTGTCGATATCGATTGTCGATGTCGATGTCGATTGTCGATATCATAATCTATATTGAAATAATCCTCAGAATGTACCTAGTCTAGTTTTGATAGTGAAGCTTCGAATGAAGCGACTCATATAATTATGATAGAACTTCACTTTGTAAGTTCGTTTAATCACTAATTATTATCGCTTATTTTCCTCGCAGGTGTAGTATAAAGCACTATGTATCACTCGGTAGAAAGTACGATTGTAGGAATCGTACTTTCTACCGAGTGTGCGCGTGTATTGCGCGTATTGTATATAATCGGTCACTTTCTCCCCTCGGTGAACAATGTACTATTATTGTACAGTATACCTACTGGTATATACCATCATACCATGTATGTATGTGGTATGTAATAGACAAAGCGGTAACCTATAAAACGACGACCTCCGTGGCGCAGTGTGTAGCGCTGTTGCCTTAACGTGCGGAGGTCCCGAGTTCGATCCCCGGCAGGGTCAATTTGGGAATTTATAATTTCTGAATTTTCTCTGGTCTGGCCTGGTGGGAGGCTTCGGCCGAAACCGAAGGGGTATGGGTTTAATATAACTGCCATGCCCCTAACAGGTTAGCCCGCTGCCATCTTAGACTGTATCATCACTTACCATCAGGTGAGATTGTCGAGGTGAGTGTGCCGGGGTGGAATAAGTAATAATAAAAATTTAGAATTTAGAAAAAAAAAGGTGTGAAATGAAATTAAAAATGCAAAATGTTAAAAGGAAAAAAAAACGTTTA
This sequence comes from Erebia aethiops, assembly GCA_923060345.2. Classification (NCBI taxonomy): domain Eukaryota; kingdom Metazoa; phylum Arthropoda; class Insecta; order Lepidoptera; family Nymphalidae; genus Erebia; species Erebia aethiops. Next base: position 6,332,561 of record OV281083.1, on the reverse strand, counting down.
TTTGCGGAACCCTAAAATGGTGGCACAGAGTACCGCGGCTTTGCTCAGCGAATAGGCACACAAATTTGTAGGGTCGTGGTGTAACGTGATATCTGCTTTGACCTCAGTGGTAGTTAGGTACTGTCCTGGGTGATTGGCCGCGATGGTGGTAGGCGGCCCAGGGATGAGGAGCGCAGCAGATGGTCAACGTTGGGATCCCGAACGGTGCTGGTGTGACGTGGCTGGATGGTAAAGGTGCACGTCGCTGAAGTGCGAACCTTGCTCCTGGAATTGATAATACCGACTAGTTAACGCCTGGCATATCAATTCCGTCCTGGATCCGGCCCTGGCCTGTGTAGACCACAGGAGGTACTTTGGCGTGATAGAATTGTCGGTGTGGTGGATCCAGAACGGAGTTTACAATAAATGTGAAATATTACTTGGCTGAAGGCCCAAAAATATGAAAAGCAAAGATATAAAATTAACTAAAGAAACAAAAATGAGGGTGTATACAAAAATTTTAAAGATGATGCAATCCTATGGAAAGTTACTAACGAATTTTGATAAAACTATTTACGAAAGACTAAAACAAAGATTGCAATGGACAATTGGGATTATGAATTTACTAATTACACAATTAATGAACTGAAGTAAGAATAAAAAAAAAACTACGAACAATGAAAATGACTACGATTGACGTGTTTTAGGTACCATTCAAAAACTTACCCTAATACGGGAGAAATGTTGCACGGAATTTTACATAATATTATATTTAAATTTTAAAAAACGCATATTCGAAGGCGTCGCGTCTCAACTAGTGCGCTGAGACGCGACAAAAAGCATCACGCCCGACGCTAGGAACGCGCCGGGCCTGACTGAAGTGCATAATAATGCAACTTCAGGCCGCGGTTCCGTCCATTGCTAATATCCGACGCTAGCAAAGTCGCGTTCGGAAATTAGTATTGAATACGTTCAGTTATCTATAATATATATAAAATTCAAAGTCCTGACTGACTTATATATCAACGCACAGCCTAAACCACTGGGCCTAAAAACTTGAAATTTTGACAGTAGGTTACTTTTATGACGTACGCGCACACTAAGAAAGGATTTTTCAAAATTCCACCCCTAAGGGGGTGAAATAGGGGGTGAAAGTTTGTATGAAACTCCGTCATTTCTCAAGTTATATCCATGAAACTTGGTATTTTGGCTTTAGGTAATAAATAAAGAAGTACGTGTGTCACAGTTTTTCAAAATTTCACCCCCAAAGGGGTAAAATAGGGGTTGAAAGTTTGTGTGAAAGTCCTTCATTTCTCAAGTTATAGCCATGAAACTTATCATTTGGGCTTTCAGTTAGATATGCAGAAATAAGTGATTTACAATTTTTCAATATTGCACCCCTAAGGGGGTGAAATAGGGGGTGAAAGTTTGTATGAAAGTCCGTCATCTTTTAAGTTATATCCATGAAACTTGGTATTTAAGCTAACGGTTTAAAATAAAGAAATACGTGTTTCACAGTTTTTAAAAATTCCACCCCTAAAGGGGTGAAACAGGGGGTGAAAGTTTGTATGAAAGTCCTTCATTTCTTAAGATATTTTTCAAGTCATATTAACGAAGAAAAAGAAGTATCTGTGTCACAGCTTTTAAAATTCCACCCCCGAAGGGGTGTAATAGGGGTTGAAAGTTAGTATGAAAGACCTTCATTTTTCAAGTTATAGTCATTAAACTTAGCATTTGGGCTTTCAGTTAGATATGAAGAGGTACGTGTTTCACCATTTTTGAAAATTCGACCCCCAAAGGGGTGAACTGGGGGATGAAAGTTTGTGTAAAAGCCCATAATTTCTCAAGATATTTCTCAAGTAATATCAACAAAACTGAGTATTTTAGCTTTCGTTAAAAAATAGAGAAGTACGTATGTGACCAACAGACCAACAGTTTTTCAAAATTCCACCCCCAAAGGGGTAAAATAAGCGTTGAAAGTTAATATGAGAGTCCTACATTTCTCAAGTTATAGCCATGAAACTTGGTATTTAAGCTAACGGTTTAAAATAAAGAAATACGTGTTTCACAGTTTTTAAAAATTCCACCCCTAAAGGGGTGAAACAGGGGGTGAAAGTTTGTATGAAAGTCCTTCATTTCTTAAGATATTTTTCAAGTCATATTAACGAAGAAAAAGAAGTATCTGTGTCACAGCTTTCAAAATTCCACCCCCGAAGGGGTGTAATAGGGGTTGAAAGTTTGTATGAAAGACCTTCATTTTTCAAGTTATAGTCATTAAACTTAGCATTTGGGCTTTCAGTTAGATATGAAGAGGTACGTGTTTCACCATTTTTGAAAATTCGACCCCCAAAGGGGTGAACTGGGGGATGAAAGTTAGTGTAAAAGCCCATCATTTCTCAAGATATTTCTCAAGTAATATCAACAAAACTGAGTATTTTAGCTTTCGTTAAAAAATAAAGAAGTACGTATGTGACCAACAGACCAACAGTTTTTCAAAATTCCACCCCCAAAGGGTCCTTCATTTCTCAAGTTATAGCCATGAAACTTAGCATTTGGGCTTTTGGTTAAATATGAAGAAGTACGTGTTCCACCAATTTGAAAATTCGACCCCCAAAGGCGTGAAATAGGGGATGAAAAATTGCATGAAAGTCCTCCATTTCTCAAGATTTTTTCAATTTATATCAACGAAACTTGGAATTTCGGCTATCGGTAAAAAAAATAAGTACGTGTGTCACAGCTTTTAAAATTCCACCCCCAAAGAGATAAAATAGGGGTTGAAAGTTGGTATGAAAGTCATTCATTTTTCAAGTCAAAGCCATGGAAGTTGGTATTCGGCATTCGGTTAAATATGAAGAAGTATATTTTTCACCATTTTTGAAAATTTAATCCCCAAGGACGTTAAATAGAGAGTTTGTCCTTCAATCACGCAGCAACGGATCAACGAGATTTTTTGCATGGGTATAGTTAAGGACCTGAAGAGTGATAAAGGCTACTTTTTATACCGGAAAATCAAGGAGTGCCTGTGGGGAAAAAAGCTTAAACCACGCGGATGAAGTCCTGACTTATATATCAACGCACAGCCTAAACCGCTGGTCTTATAGACATGAAATTTGGAGGGTGTGTTTTTTGTGAAGAGTAGGTTTGCACTAAGAAAGGGTTTCTCGAAATTTCACCTCCCAAAGGGTAAAATAGGGGTTGAAAGTTTGTATTATGACATTTTTGCTGGTAAAAGCTGGAATGTCGATTAGCTTTTCTTCTGATGGTAAAGATGTCAAGTACGCATCTCAGTACTCGCTCCTCTACAAAGCTTTGGTGAATTAAAAATAAAAATTCTTTCCAAAAAACCGACTTCCATAGCCACTGTTAAGTAAAAAATAATTTTGATTTCTCCACACCCGATATGAAAAAAATATTCAAATCGGTTTAAAAAGCACGGAGATATGCACCGACAATCGACATGAACACATTTAAAAAAATCTTTTTTTTTATGTGTTCTCAATTCAGCGCGTATCTACGCGCCGAATTGAGAACCTCCTCCTTTTTTGGAAGACGGTTAAAAAAGACATAGCAATTAATTTAAGAGTACTTGTACCAGATTTCGAGTCAACCGACCTACAGATTAAAAAGTTTCACAGGAAATTCAACCCCCATTGACTGGAATTTCGAAAAACCCTTTCTTAGTGAATACCTACTCTTCACAAATAACACACCTTTTCTAGGACCACCGATTACAGAGTTAGATTCCTCCCTACAGAGTTAGGCACAATTGTGACCACTGTTGAAGAGCTAATAGCAAAAATCTACCCAGATATTAGTAATATCCAAGACAAACCTGCAGAATGGTTGTGCAAGCGTGCTATTCTAACACCAAAAAACGACCAAGCCGCAATTATCAATGAAATTATTTTGAAATCGTTCGAAGGAGTTGAACATCATTATAAATCAGTGGACTCAGTGATTAACAACGATGAAGCCATACATTACCCGGTTGAATTTCTTAACACATTGAAGCCTCCTGGTCTCCCAACTCACATATTAAAATTGAGAGTTGGTGCCCCAGTTATGTTGCTGCGTAATTTAAACCCACCAAAATTATGCAATGGCACCAGATTGCGAGTGAAAACATTGCAACGAAATGTGATCGAGGCAACTATACTGACCGGTTGTTCCCAAGGGGAGTCTGTGTTTATTCCGAGGATTCCTCTTACACCATCGAACTACCCCTTCGAGTTCAAAAGAGTGCAGTTTCCCCTCAAAGTCTGCTTTGCCATGACCATCAATAAGTCTCAAGGCCAAACTCTTAATTTAGCAGGGGTAGACCTAAGGGAGAACTGCTTTTCACACGGTCAGTTATACGTGGCCTGCTCCAGAGTAAGCTCACGGAGCAGTCTGGTGATTCTAGCACCTGAAGGAAAAACAAAAAATATTGTTTACAAAGAAATACTGCGGTAGGTTAGGTGCGGATAGTATTTCGTTGTAAACAATGTTAATTATTATCCACTTCTGGTTTGTTTTGTAATTAGGAAATTATTTAGATCTCATCACACACGCTTTGAGTTCTGTTAAAACCGTACTACTCTCATTCCAGAGATTAGTTTAGTTATAGAACTTAGAACTTCGTGCTTATTGCTTTGTTTGAGATATTGTCAGTTTGTATATTCAATTGAGAGGGAGTGAGAACGCTTATGATGTTTGTTTCTGAAAAAAATGACATTTGGTTCTTGTAGGCCACGCGGGCGAAGCCGCGGGCAGAAGCTAGTGTTAATATATAAATAAGAATAGATAAAATATGGCTTTAAATAGTAAAAAAAAATAACATTATAAATAAATAATACTTAAATATGTAACGCTTCGTTACATTACCCCGCTTCCCTCGTAAGGATTTTATTTTAAAAATAAAATCCGTACTTACAAATTAAATTTACTTATATACAATTTTCTAGCACATCTTTCATACAACTTTTCATACATTCGTATCATTCGCCCATCCATATTCCTAACATTCATCACCTTTCAAAAGAGCGTCTTGTAACTAGGCGCTAATGACTAGTGCGTCAAAGCTAAACGCTACAAGACGCGGCCTGACACAAAATGGAGTCATATGCCTAGTGCGGCCTATGACTCGGTTGCAAAAAGTGAAAATAATCTTATGGGTGAGAGTGAATGTAATAAGCAAACATACACATATTATAATTGCAGAAGGCACTATAGAATATTTACGTAAAAATATATTTAAATAAAATAAATAATGAATTAAAACGTATTATATATTAATATAATAAACAAACTAGGTAAATATTATAATATATCCCTATAATAACCACAAAAAAAATTAGGGGAAAGTTGTGAATGGTACTAAAAAATCTGAAAAATAAATGAAATACTCCGTTCTGTTACAAAGAACTAAAACAGAACGTTTTGGTTTGTTATCAAAAGAAATTAAGCAAATACAAAAAAAAATCATTAAAAATATATGCAACTGGTGTGAATGCAGCTTTATAATTTCATAGTATGTACTAGAACGTACAATATTAAAAAATTTAAAGCAAAAATATACCTAAAACAAAATGGCGAAGTATGTACTAGCACGCACAATACTTCAACAGCAATTTCTAAAGATTAGGTATGAACCAATAACAAAATAAATTTAAGTTTGTACTAATGCGCACAAATCTTTTAAAATATGTAACAAACAAAAAAAAACTAATATTTATGCCAATTGTATCAAAACAAAAATAAAAAGTGAAACAATATTAACAACTAACAATGGCAACTAATAAGTACAATCGCTGCGTTCACCTCAGTTGCTGCAAACCAAAAAAAATTAAAACGTTTTACAAACACAAACACACACCTTACAAAACTAACACTATACCACAAAAGTAAAAGCAGAAATCAACCACGTGAAGGGCGCCAGTGTGCCGGGGTGGAATAAGTAATAATAAAAATTTAGAATTTAGAAAAAAAAAGGTGTGAAATGAAATTAAAAATGCAAAATGTTAAAAGGAAAAAAAAACGTTTATTTGCGGAACCCTAAAATGGTGGCACAGAGTACCGCGGCTTTGCTCAGCGAATAGGCACACAAATTTGTAGGGTCGTGGTGTAACGTGATATCTGCTTTGACCTCAGTGGTAGTTAGGTACTGTCCTGGGTGATTGGCCGCGATGGTGGTAGGCGGCCCAGGGATGAGGAGCGCAGCAGATGGTCAACGTTGGGATCCCGAACGGTGCTGGTGTGACGTGGCTGGATGGTAAAGGTGCACGTCGCTGAAGTGCGAACCTTGCTCCTGGAATTGATAATACCAACTAGTTAACGCCTGGCATATCAATTCCGTCCTGGATCCGGCCCTGGCCTGTGTAGACCACAGGAGGTACTTTGGCGTGATAGAATTGTCGGTGTGGTGGATCCAGAACGGAGTTTACAATAAATGTGAAATATTACTTGGCTGAAGGCCCAAAAATATGAAAAGCAAAGATATAAAATTAACTAAAGAAACAAAAATGAGGGTGTATACAAAAATTTTAAAGATGATGCAATCCTATGGAAAGTTACTAACGAATTTTGATAAAACTATTTACGAAAGACTAAAACAAAGATTGCAATGGACAATTGGGATTATGAATTTACTAATTACACAATTAATGAACTGAAGTAAGAATAAAAAAAAAACTACGAACAATGAAAATGACTACGATTGACGTGTTTTAGGTACCATTCAAAAACTTACCCTAATACGGGAGAAATGTTGCACGGAATTTTACATAATATTATATTTAAATTTTAAAAAACGCATATTCGAAGGCGTCGCGTCTCAACTAGTGCGCTGAGACGCGACAAAAAGCATCACGCCCGACGCTAGGAACGCGCCGGGCCTGACTGAAGTGCATAATAATGCAACTTCAGGCCGCGGTTCCGTCCATTGCTAATATCCGACGCTAGCAAAGTCGCGTTCGGAAATTAGTATTGAATACGTTCAGTTATGTTAATATATAAATAAGAATAGATAAAATATGGCTTTAAATAGTAAAAAAAAATAACATTATAAATAAATAATACTTAAATATGTAACGCTTCGTTACAAGATCAAGTCAGTCAAGGGCTAGCTTGTAGTGGATTTTAAAAAAATACCTTGTGCTTCTTTCTCCTATTGGAAAGTTCGATCCTTGCGTAGTGCGTACAACACTTCTAACTTAACTGAAGAGCTTATTTGAATTTAAGCAATAATTGAATATCACATGCTTTAACGGTTAAGGAAAACATCAAACTCAAACTCAAAAGCAACTTTATTCAAAATAGGTACCTACCTACAAAGTACACCTTTAAAACGTCATATTTATAATAATAATAAGGAATAAGACTTGATGGTGATAATGGGTAACGGTATCTTAAAACTAAAGCTACGAGGATTCCAAACGCGCCCTGGTCTGAGAAGAGCCCACAACAAACTCAGCTGGGGTTTTTTTTTAATTATCACCATCTCACAAATCATCTTAACTAAGGAACTATCAGAGACGGTGACCGATCATTTCATAAAAAACAAATTACAAATTTTCATTTCACAAACAACGTTTCGCAAAATTATGAATCATATATTAATCGTTATAAAACTTTTGGTCCTATAAATAATTCAATTGATAAAACAATTAACAGATAAATTATCATTTCATAAAATATAATTTGACAAACTATTGATTTATTAATCGTGTTATTTAATAAAACAACGTAAAGCGTATTTATTTTTTGATAAAATGAATTGTTTGATAAATACTGTAAGAGTCTTCTGGCGTAGCCCGTTTTAAAAAGTTGACATTCTTGGGTCGAAATCTGAGCACTCAGACTCCGCGCAGTCTTGTCTGTCTGGGGACTGGGGGCACTCCGACTCGGATGGTTTAGGTGACGAAGAGGATGGCGGGGTCTGAAAGACCCCGCCATCCTCTTCGTGGTTATTTCCTTTTTATACCACCCAGAAGGAAGGAGCCCCGCGAAGCGGGGCTCCGTCGACCGGGCCTTGGAGGGGGTGAGAGGGAGAGGGAGAGAACCCATAACCCTAACATTATCCAGCCAGAGTTGGGTAGACCTAGGTGAGTAGGTATGGGTACCCCTAGAGTGTTTATGTAAAGCGCGTAGGCAGAAGCTCGCGAAGGAGGTCCTGAATGAAGCGAGCCTACGAGGCCGAGTGGAGCGAAGGGAGGAGCGGGCGAGCGAAGCGAACCGGTGACTTCCGTAGCGAAACGAAGGTCGAGTGGTTTTCCTAGCTTCTCCACTTCCTTTTTAGGCACCACTCCTACTCACGCAAGAGCGAGCGAAGCGAGCTCGGGACTGGGGGCACTCCGACTCGGATGGTTTAGGTGACGAAGAGGATGGCGGGGTCTGAAAGACCCCGCCATCCTCTTCGTGGTTATTTCCTTTTTATACCACCCAGAAAGAAGGAGCCCCGCGAAGCGGGGCTCCGTCGACCGGGCCTTGGAGGGGGTGAGCGGGAGAGGGAGAGAACCCATATCCCTAACATTATCCAGCCCATTATCTATTCCGTGATCCAGCCAGAGTTGGGTAGACCTACGTGAGTAGGTATGGGTAAATATATAAATATAAATTTAAATTTGTTTTACTTATCTATATATATAAAAATGAAACCCGTTTTCCTTGGTCACGGCATCACGCGTGAATGGCTGGACCGATTTCACTAATTCTTTTTTTGTTGTATTTGTTATTATTAGGAGAAGGTTCTTACGGAAAAAAATATTAAGAAAATCTCTCAGAAATATTGAAAAATATACATTTAATTTTGCATACTAAGGCGGTACGAAGTTCGCCGGGTCAGCTAGTATATAAATATAAATATAAATTTATTTTACTTATTATTCGAACTTTACCCAAAACTAAGTACAACATCTTCTAGCCTTCCCCGTAACATATTATATATATTGAATTCATATCATAAAAAGTCTCAATCTCATAAGAAATCAGAGATTGTACGCGGACGACCTATATTTAGTTTTATTTTTCAAATAACAATTTATATTTTAATATTTTGTAAAATTATAAATTTGAAGAATGAATTATTTTATGAAATAATAAATTAGTAAATGACAATTTTACATTCAGCACGTTTGCAAAGTAAAGTATTTGTGAATTGAGTATTTGTCAAATAATCTTTTAATAAATTATATGTTTGCGGAATACGACGTTTGTGAAATGGTTAGTTTTTGAAACGTTTTTTGTGAAATGATCATTTGTTAAATGTTTTTTGCGAAACATTAGTGAACCATCAGAGACATTAGAGCAAATTATTGCCAAGCTTCCTTGTCGTTTAAGTAGTCCTTTACATGGCAATAAGATTTTTCAATGAGTTTACGTTTTACATTAACTTTGAACTTATTCAGAGACATCTTCCACATCGTGAGGAAATCTGCACGTTCTTAAAGTGTATGGAGTGTGTAGTTCCGCACTAGGCCAACGTGGTGAACTGTAGGCAAAAGCAAAACCCTTCGCAATCTGAGAGGAAACTCGTGCGAAAAGTAGTATGGCGACGATGACTTAAGATGATGATATTTATGATGATGAAATGAAATGATATTTCTTATTCTGCTTCCACGCCACTCATCATACTTACTAATTTTATAAATGCGAAAGTGTGTTTGTTTGTTGGTTTATTGGTTTGTTGGTTTGTCCTTCAATCACGCCGCAACGGAGCAACGGATCGACGTGATTTTTGGTATGGGTATAGTTGAGGACCTAGTTAAAATTCGTTATAGGGATAGTTTGGCTCCCGGGAAAGGACATAGGCCCCTTTTCATCCCGGAAAATTAAGGAGTTCCCGCGGGAAAAACAAAAAACTTAAACCACGCGGACGAAGTCGCGGGCATCAGCTAGTTTAAAATAAAAACCACCCGCGTCTTTGTCGTCACCTTGGACATCGAGAGTTCTGTACGTTAATATATTTTTTACTGGAATTTGACTTTGTTAATTTTATGTTTCCTGTAACCCACCCTTCATCGAGTTACCTCTGTATCTTTGATCGGCGGCGCGTGACGCACAACATTTATGTAGTCATCTTCAGTGAGATTGAAGACGGGCCTTGTTTGGAAGTCCAGGAACGACATAAGATCTTCGTACTGTATGTTACAGTTTTCATCCTTTTCAAGCCTATAAACAAAACCAATAGGTGCCATTTTACTAAAATTAAATGAAGTATCTACTGAGTAATGTTTTTAATGGAGTCTTGTAATAAACTTATTAAGAGCAGGTGCGTGGTCGCTTTTTATTTACCTACATATTAAAGTGACAAACCATGTATAGTCCTACCAACTTATCTGCCCCAGAGAGCCCCAGATCAGTGTTGCCACTCTCGAGATCCATACAGGCAGTGATGCCATGTATAACTCGCTTTAATTTTCTATTATATTTTAGTTTTTTTTTTGTTTTATTTTAGTTAATTTAAGTTAATTTTCAGATAAGTTTGTGGGACTATAAATTGGGTCTATCATGTGACTTGTGTTTTGGTTCTGCTTGTGCAAAGTCTTTATTCATATCGTACTTACACTTGCAACATACAGTCCATCAAATCCCGGTTGATCGGCAGTCTGTGCGCGAGTAATACTTGTCGCAGCTGCTCCGCCGGCAATACTCCTGCCTGACCGGCTCGCATCTGTGTGGATGAGGCCTTCCTTCAAACGCAATCTATCAAACTACAAACCGTATCTACTACTGTCAGATCAAACTTACACTTGCAACATACAGTCCATCAAGTCCCGGTTGATCGGCAGTCTGTGCGCGCGTAACACTTGTCGCAGCTGCTCCGCCGGCAATACTCCTGACCAGCTCGCATCTGTGTGGATGAGGCCTTCCTTCAAACGCACTCTAGCAAACTACAAACCGTATCTACTACTGTCAGATCAAACTTACACTTGCAACATACAGTGCATCAAGTCCCGGTTGATTGGCAGTCTGTGCGCGCGTAATACTTGTCGCAGCTGCTCCGCCGGCAATACTCCTGACCGGGCATCTGTGTGGATGAGGCCTTCCTTCAAACGCACTCTATCAAACTACAAACCGTATCTACTACTGTCAGATCAAACTTACACTTGCAACATACAGTCCATCAAGTCCCGGTTGATCGGCAGTCTGTGCGCGCGTAATACTTGCCGCAGCTGCTCCGCCGGCAATACTCCTGACCGGTTCGCATCTGTGTGGATGAGGCCTTCCTTCAAACGCACTCTATCAAACTACAAACCGTATCTACTACTGTCAGATCAAACTTACACTTGCAACATACAGTCCATCAAGTCCCGGTTGATCGGCAGTCTGTGCGCGCGTAATACTTGTCGCAGCTGCTCCGCCGGCAATACTCCTGACCGGCTCGCATCTGTGTGGATGAGGCCTTCCTTCAAACGCACTCTATCAAACTACAAACCGTATCTACTACTGTCAGATCAAACTTACACTTGCAACATACAGTCCATCAAGTCCCGGTTGATCGGTAGTCTGTGCGCGCGTAACACTTGTCGCAGCTGCTCCGTCGGCAATACTCCAGACCGGCTCGCATCTGCGTGGATGAGGCCTTCCTTCAAACGCGCTCGATCGTCCCACAAACCTCGTGTCAAGTCCGAAAAAACTAGCGATCTAAAAAATATAAATTAAACCAGATTTATTGCCGTGACTTCGTCCGCGTCGATTAACTATTATTTATCTACCCCATCTCTGGGATTCAAGCTTTCTCTTTATGAACCGACATCGAAAATCCTACAAGAAAAATCGGTTAAATGATGGGCCGTGAAAAAGTAACAGGTACTTAGACATATATTATAACGTTATAGATAATCGGTTAAGCACTATGCAAATAAAGCACTAAATGTAGCTAAGTAGTAAGTATAGGTTTTTTTTTCCTTTAACTATAACAAACTTTCGTATGACGCGTTTGGTGTAAGTATTAGTTACTGATTAAATCAAATTCAAATTCAAATTCAAAGAACGTTTATTCAATTTAGGTAGGTATACTATACCTATTGACGTCGGGTTATTTATAAAATATATACGAGTTATATACTTAATTACCCAATTACCCACCTAATCATCTCTCGGCGAGGACTTTTCTCTTTTCCAGGATCACCTCGAAAGTATCGTATCAGAGATAAAAATTCATGTTCAGTCATTTTTTCACACATTATTTCTTTCAAGGCTTGCCTGAAAAGTGAATTTAACATTATGTAATAATTTTAAAATTCAAGTACAGAACCTTTTACTATTTAACAAATAGCAAGAATATTACAAAACGTACTAACTTAGCCGCGGTAGTTACAACTTTAGAGAACGCTGACTTTTCCCCGCTACTAAATATAGAAGATCCAGAAGCTGGAGCTCAAACTCTGATAAATATCTTGTCTTCTGCCGTTGAAAACCACACGCATGTCATATCGATCCCCAAGAAAAATCGAATTATAAAGCCTTGGATAACTAAAGGCCTCTTGCGTTGCATGCGCCACAGAGACAAATTATTTCGTAACACCAAAAAGAACCCTAGTGATGAAACTCAAAAGAACATATACATTCGTTATAGGAATTTCTGCAATAATCTCATTAAAAAAGTTAAGCGTGAATATGAGCAAAATCAGTTTTTACGAAACAAATTCAAACCAAAAGCCACATGGAACCTTATTAAGCGAGTTGCAAATCTTGACTCAAACAAAATCAATAATACAGAACTCCTTAAAATAGGTAGTGATAACAATACTGCTGTTAACGCTGTCAATAAATTTTTTGCTAGTATCGGTGAAACTTTAGCCAATAAGGTTAGAGTTTCTAACAGTAGTAATAAATCATCAATCATTGATACATGTTTTCAACCCGTGGCACAATCAAATTCTATGGTACTTTACAGCTGTGATAAAGAAGAAGTAGAAAGGGTTATTCTTGGACTACGTGGTGATTGTGCTACTGGCTGGGATGGCATATCTTGCTCCTTATTAAAACATGCCAGACATATTCTGTCACCCGTTCTCGCGCATATCTTTAATATATGTTTTTCTACCGGAGTCTTTCCAACAGTTCTTAAAAAAGCGGTTATTCACCCTATTTACAAGAGTGGGGACAGAGGCAGTGTCAATAATTATAGGCCAATTGCCATCCTTTCTTCCATATCCAAACTTTTAGAAAAAATGATAAATAGTCGCCTTGTTAGTTACCTTAATAAATACAATATTTTATCAAATTGTCAATTTGGATTCCGAAGTGGTAAATCTACAGAGGATGCTATTCTAGAACTTACCAGTACTATAACAGACAGTTTGGATAGGAAAGAGAAGGTTATTGGAATATTCCTTGATATGTCAAAGGCTTTCGACACTGTTTCTGTCCCTATTCTAATTCGTAGGTTGGAAGAAATCGGTGTTAGAGGAATTGTACTCAAGATTTTTGAAGACTATCTGAGCAACCGTACTCAAAGTGTGAAAATTGGCAGTTGTGTAAGCCAAGAAGAAATCTTGACTTACGGCGTCCCTCAGGGGAGTGTTTTAGGTCCGACACTCTTCCTTATATATCTAAACCAATTATGTAATCTTACCCTTCCCCTTGTTAAAATAGTTGCGTACGCTGACGATATGGCGATAATTGTTCGGGGTAAAAACTGGACTGAAACCCATACTAACGCAGAACGGGTGTTAGAAAAGGTTATGATGTGGCTTTCATCAAATTTACTTTCATTGAACGTACAAAAAAGCAAATTTATCACATTTTCTCTAAAAAAAAACTCTCAGCCTGATAAAACATTCTTGATTAAAGTACATAACTGTGGCTTAGATCTTGCTAACTGTGATTGCAGTAAAATGGACCGCGTTGACACTATAAAATACCTAGGAGTTATTATTGATAGCACGCTAACCTGGGCTCCACAAATAGACAAACTTGTTGGTGAAACTAGGAAAATGATATATGTATTTAAAAATCTCAAACCTATACTTGACACAAAAACTTTGAAAATTGTTTATTTAGCTTTGGTACAGTCGATCATATCATATTGCATAACTAGCTGGGGTAGTTGCGGAAAAACCCTACTTCTACGACTAGAGCGAGCTCAAAGAGCTATCCTAAAAGTGATGCTAGGGAAGCCTATTCTCTTTCCAACTAATGAGTTATATGTTTTATGCGATGTACTTACTGTCAGACAGAATTACATACTCCATGTAATATTACGTAAGCACAAACAGCTACACTTTGACCCCACCTTACAACATCGTAAGAGAAGGTCTGATAAAGTGTGCAGGATCAAACCTTGCAGAACTGATTTAGCTAGTAAGCACTTCTGTAGTGCTAGCTCAATAATTTACAATAAAGTTAATTATCACTTAAATATATACCCTGAAAACTTACGCTCATGTAAATTACTTACCTCTAAATGGCTTAGAAAACTCTCTTATAGTGACACAGAAGATATCGTAACTATGAAATAATCCACTTAAAAACATACACGAACAAGATCTCTCTCCCGCGCGCACACACTCACTCACACACACACACACACACACACACACACACACAAACACACACTCACACAAACACACACTCACAGTTCATTATTTTTATTCATTATGTGTAATTTCTCATGAAATTGTAATCTGGAGGTGGGCGTTAGCAGCTGCAACACAGTTTCAAACTAACGCAGCTGTTATCGTTCTATAGTTTTTAAGGACCCGATGTAATTTTTGAGAAATAAATAAATTAAATTAAAAAAAAAAAAAAAAAAAAAAAAAAAAAAAAAAAAAAAAAAAAAAAAAAAAAATAACTAATAATTATATAGAATTAATTAATGACATAATATTTACTTGAAGCATTTAACAGACATCAGCGCTCTCTTGTTCGGCAACACAGCTTCCATATATTTTGCTACAAAATTCTTGTAGCCGTTCTCTTTCGAAGCGAGCATCCTGCGAATTTTGTCCATTATCAAGGGAACATTTGCCATCGGATACTGAAAGAACACCATTCTTAAAATAAAAGCGACATAAAATAGGTTGGGGATCCAAATTCCAAAGTTTGCACAATACATAGAACGTGGCGTTGCGAAAATCAAGAACATTGAGGAAGACAGAGCTAAAGTCCCTAAATAGAAAAACTCAGTATCAATATCTTGCATGTGTTTAGGCAGAGACAATTAATTACTCCACTGTTATATGGAGCCTTACTCCCGTAATCCCATGGGATGACAGTTTGATACGACCGGAAAGACATAGGATGCAGGGCCGATGGTTTTCGATGCGCTTAGAAGCACGGGGTTGAAAAGTGAAAACCGGACAACTTCCTAACTCTGAGAATAAAACCCAGTAGGAATCTTTTTTGGGCTGACCTGTGAATCGAACCCAAACCTTGACTTCCGAACACGCCACATCTCAAACTCAGGTCATTTTGCTAATAATCTCTAAAAGGACGAGAAGCATGATAGCCCGGATTTTGGAGCTTAGAACCCGAACATGCCAACAGTGTGTTTTTTTTTAAAGTTACTTAATAAAATAAAAAAGTTTTAATAAATCTTTAAAAAAAAACTTTTTTTCGCACGGGCCGGTGACGAGCAGTGACTTGAAAACTTTTAAACCCGAACTACTAATAAAACCCCGCCCGGACGCTCCCCGGACGCCCTTTAATCTAGGACAAATCCGGGGAAATCCAGACGGATGGCAGCCCTATTAATATGGCATGTTTCTCATAGACATTTTGATAATAGATAATAGGTCTTTTTGCTCTATTGGTAATTGGACTTTTTGGTCAATCTGCTTTTAGGACCTTATGAGAGGCACGAATAGGTACATACCTCATTGGAATGAAGCTCCATATATCTGAGAGCATATTCATCAGCCGCAATAAGGCGGAAGCGGTGCTTGTTGATGACCAGCTCATTACCAACCCACATGTCCTTGTCCGTGTATGCCGGAGGTTCTTTTGGCACGAAGAATTCCACGTCTGGTAAGTACATTTTGTCACGCCGGAAAAACTTTCCGCCCTGAATTGAACAATGATATTTTAAATCAAAAAGAAAAAGTTTTGTTCCTAGTGTAATCTGCGATCAGTTAGTTCTAAGCTAAGCAAAATCATACTTTACTATTTATAAATATTATAATTATACTAATATTATAAATGCGAAAGTGTGTTTGTTTGTTGGTTTGTCCTTCAATCACGCCGCAACGAAGCAAGGGATTGACGTAATTTTTGGCATGGATATAGTTGAGGACCTGGAGAGTGACATAGGGTACTTTTTATCCCGGAAAATTAAGGAGTTCCCGCGGGAAAATACTTAAACCACGCGGACGAAATCGCGGGCATCAGCTAGTAATAAATAAATAATGTCCTCCTGAGTTCCGACCGAATTTCTGCTAGGAGGAAATTCCGAATTGGCTATTTGACAGTTGTAACGATAAAATATAAAATATGATATTTAGGGTAGCTCAAAGGTTAACAATTATTATACCATATCTTTTTTGCATTAAATTAAATTGTTAATATTTTATTTTTGCAAAATAAATTTGGGTTTTTTAAACTGTGGATTGCAAGACCCGAAACGCGAACGCCATTGATTTAGCATCGTGTGACGTCACATCTCAAAAACAATCGCACGGAACTCTTATCTCTTATACTCCTAGCGAAACAAACGTCGGGTGTTACTTAGTAGTATTCGTTTTGTTGGGAAAATTAATATAAAATATTTAGATTTGAGCTTGTGAAAGGTTTTACGAAATGGAGTCAGGAGTATTCTAAAGCCGATAGTGCAAACCTGCCTAAAGTCGATTCATTTATGGTCGCAAATTTCTTTGCATATAATCCCGACTTTTGCTTTGCCGAGTTTCGGAATGCAAAAACTTCTGTGTAAGTACCGAAATAAACAAAGTAATATTACTTAGGTCTCGTGTTTCAGACCTAAGAAAGTACCTACTGCTGTAAAGTGACAGAAAAATAATTTATTTTAATTTTATGTTATGTTTTATGAAGAAAATGTTAGGTTAGGTTAGGTTAGAGAAGAAAAAATGAATTAATCATTTTTGCTAGATCTGATTTCTTCTTGATAATAACATAAAAGTGGTCTTCACGAAGTAATATCGCACATATATTATATCCGATTTAAATTCCGGGTCTCGGCAGATTAACTGTAACCACTGCTTTCGACGTTTATGACTTAATATTGTAGGAATGTGTTTATACAATTTGTCAGGATATTAATTAATTATTATTTATAGTATTTCTACACACGTCTTATAGCTTGTAATTTTCACAATTGCATTAAAAACTTTCCACTCAAATTACTTATGACTTGTCGAGCGTCGTGTTATAGCTTTATTTTATTTTGTGCTATGACGTCACAGCTAGCAAATGTCACGTGACCGGCTGTTTTCGCGCGAATTTAAAATTAGTGTATTAAAAATGTATTTTTTCCTAATAACTAACGCTTTTTTTGAAAAAAAGATAATTGTAAGAGGTATAAAATGAGCCCACGTACATTTCTAAGTATTTTTCCTAAAACTGTCAAATAGCCAATTCTGATTTTCTGCGCAGGAGATATTAAGTAGCAATAGTGCGTGCGCAATCACATGGGCACTTTCTATTAAGTATTCCCTTATATGAGGCGTGTTGTTTAGTTCAGCTGTGTCCAACATATTGCCAAAAATTTTACCTTTGTTGATAGGTAAGTATTAGACTTTAATTGAACGCAAATGTGCATGCAGAGAAATAACAAAACAAATTGATCAAACATTCTCACCTTAAAACCTGAGTTTCGCTCGCCCAGTTCAAATATTCCTATTGTGTCATCACACAAAAAGTATTTGATTATAAAGTAACGCTGCGTATCCACGGGGTTGTCATTTATCAGTCTTGCCGCAAAACGGAGTATGTGCGAGTCGAATCCAATTCTTCAATAAAAAAAATATTAGTGCCTTTGACGGCGGTTGAAGACAAACTAACGTCGCGAAATTTATTATGATTAAAAATTAAGCTACTTATAGTGAACTTTGATTGTATACTGAAATAGTTGTGGATCTTTCAGGTAAGTAGGATATTTTTTGGAAGTCAAAAATCAGAATTCAATACAAAACAAAGTTAAAAAGAAATAGGTTCAGTGACGTCATTTACGCCGTAATTTCGAGTCCCATCATTTAGGTAATTATTGTTATTTAGTTACCTGTCTTTATTCAGAAACTTCATAAAATCCCTATGTGGTGGTTTTGGTTCGACAGTTCGACAATTTTCAGCCGAATCATCGTAAGAGCCATAGCCGTTCCATGGGGGCAGCTGGCGTTCTGCCACGTTTGTTGATATACACTCTGTGCCCTCATCTTTTGGCAACGGCAGAGGAGTAAAGGCATCTGCAAGAGAACGAAACATTTTCCACAAAATTTATTTCAGTGCTAAAACAAGACTCTATACACTCTACACTTAAGACTCTATACTGTTTGCTATGTTCAATTCCAATACAGTTAAATAGCTGAACAGCTTATTGTACTGTCAACACCACCACCTGCACCTTAGGCTGCATCATTTGCCAACCAAATTGGTTGCAGCTAAGCGCCATATTGTATAAAAAATTTAATGAACAGAATGCTGGTCACATTATACCAGCAGTTGATTGTAAAATATAAAGAAAACATGTAGCCCGTTGCATCGCTTGAAATACAGTGCTTCTTAAATAATAAATGATTTATTTATTTCACGTAGGACAACTTGTGATACGTGAAGACTCTACCACCAGTTCGGGAAACTGATTCTACTGAAAAGAGCCGGCAAGAAACTCAGCAGTTACTCTTTTCTCTCTGAAAATAACTAACAACCATATTCTAGGTAAACCCAATTCATAATATTATGTAATTAGCAATATTTACCAAATCCGTATGTAACACGATAATACTCCTTGGTAAATGGATCGCAGTCGGTGATAACGACTTTCCTTCCATAAACATTGATAACAGCTCCTATACTCAAATCTGCAGGGCTGTACGACGCGCACTGTGGACCTCCGGTCATCTCGATGCGCGATGGAATTTTCTAAAAATTTACTTTATAAGTTACCTACCTCGTATTTAGTTACGTAGGTACTTCATCCGCCTGAAATAAGTTTTTTAAATTCGGAATTTCCCTAATTGTTCGGGTTAAAATATAGCCTATGACACTCACAAATAATGTGGCTTTCTATTGGTATCAGAATTTTCAAAATCGGTTCAGTAGACCGAGAGATTACCCCCTACAACCTCACAAACTTTACCTCTTTATAATATTATAAGTACGAGTATAGATAATAATAATTGATATGTCAGTGCAAAGTATGATGTAACCTTAAAACTACGCGAACTTATGCAGCGCCTTGGTAGTTTTAGATTTGCCTAAAATCCCAGCCGAACCATTTTTATTTACGGGATAAAAATTAACCCAAGATGCCTGTCTCGGGGATGTAAGCTAGCTAATCCTAACAAAATTTCGCCAAAATAGCTTAAACGAATGGGACGAGAAAAGGTAACAAACAGACATACACACATTTCATATTTATAATATCCTGTATTCAGTAGTAGTTGGTTGCGTGTCCCATACCATGAGTCTTATTACAAAAATGTTAGGCATGGCATAAACTATAACTAAGTATCCTCGATAACGCACTTCTAACTTTTAGGTAACGAGAAATCTTCGTAATGTTCCTTGGCCAGGGTGGTGGATCACGCATTCTCAATCTGAGAGGAGACTCGTTAGCTGCAGTGGGCCGACAATGGGTGTATGATGATTATGACTTACCCTTGGCACTCTCATTCTTTTCAAAAACATAGGTCCAGCCTCCATTCCTGAATTCGGCGGGAGTACTTCCTTAATTTCTATAGTATCGTCGGCCAAAAAGTAGTGTATCTCTAAAAGATGTATGGTACCGAATTCGGAATCTCGATCATCCCAATATCCATGAAATCTGTTGATATTGTTAAGATAAATTCACAAATTGAATTACTTTTACATATTAACGAGTATAGGCAAAACTCGATATTATTTAGAACTTAACGGAAGCTAACGGCAAAAATCATCTATCAAAATCTATAACGAATAGATTGCATTAGTGGTAGTTTGTAATTGTAAACCATGAGGGCAGGTGCCTCCTTATAAACGTAGGTAGAATTATGAAACTTCATAGGCGTGCTTATGTCAAAAGTAAAATAAAATAACTGGTTATTTAGACAGAATAGGTGTATTTTGATACAAAAACACAAACTAGCACTCTCGACAAATCATCCACAGTTGAGCATAATAATATTATATTTAGGTACAATAACCATTCATTTTGTCATTGATGATTAACTTTAAATCGGATTAAGAGTAAGTTGGTAATAATAGGTATACCTATCTGCTTGTACTTACCGTAGCACTTGCCTATCAAAATCTAGAAACTGTCGAAACGGCCGATGTTTGGGTGGCTTTGATGTATCTGGAGTTCTCTTAAAAATAGAGAATAATATAAACAACATTTTAACATGAGCTCCAATAAAATTAATCGAACGCACAACCGTATTTCAACCATACCTCAATAGCATCGGGCCAGTTTATTGGGTCAGGGACGTTGATTCCAAGGCGATTCAGGAACACCCTTGTGAAGTTGTCGCAATTGACGATCTATGATAAATATAGGTTGATTTTTTTTTCACATAATAATATTTTATACTACTAGTTTGGATGATGTAATATTATTAGGTACCTAACTATAGAAGAAACTTTCTACAAGAGACTCTAGGTCGGTTGATTTTTTTTTTCACATAGTTAAGTAGTTAATAATATTTTGTAGTACTAGTTTGGATGATTTAATAATATTAGGTACCAAATGTTGAGGCACTAACCAACCTCAACGAAAGCAAACCGCTGTCGCGCCGGGGCCCATAGCGGAACGACAACTTGGTCGTTGAAGTGGGTCCTCTTAGTGAAAACGGGTTCTGACACTCACCTGGTTAGCTGGCTGCGACGAGACGAGTCCTGAGGGGAGTTATGTGGTGGAGTATTTGTAAATGTGTGAGTTTGGGAAGGGTGTGTCTGTGTGGTGGTGACCTCCCGCTCAGGTCTGTGGGGTTCCACCCCAATTCAAACAGGCTCCTCAGCTGGCACCACGCCGTCTGCTGTCTCTTCGCACTTGCACCAACACGTTACTTCACATGCACTTAACTTAATCACAAAACCCTCAAGCCTTGACGTGAAGCAAGCACGTGAGCACAAAAATAGGTTACCTATAGAAGAAACCTACAAGAGACTCTAGGTCGAAGCCACTAGCGCCAAGTACCTACTTACTCGTTTGGTAGCATACAGCTTTCGTGAAAACTTTCTTAAAATAATCAGCGCTCTCAGAGAAACTGACGATCTGACGCTGTGGTTGAATTAAAATTAATACTAATAAATGTGGTTGAATAAAATTTGGGTTGGTAGGTATACCTAGATTTAAATAAGTAGGTATGTAACCAATCTTACCTTGAAAACTTTTCCAAAGAATGTAACCTCTCGTCCAATATTTAGATCAAGTACGTCATAATATAAATCATAGCTGAACGGAAGCCGGATTCTTTGACGACTTATGAGTGTGCCTTAAAATTATAATTAAGTTTTAACAACGATTTCTTTTTCCTGAGTTTCCGCAAGCCTCGCTCTAAGATTCGTGCAAGACTTAGCTAAGTACTACACTTACAGGAAAACAGAGACATTGGTCTAGGATTATCATGTCCGATTGCGGCTGACGAGGTCCTGGATTCGTGTACCGGGTCGGGCCCTAATTACGCACTGGGTTGTCAAGCACTGACAAGAAATTTTCAGTAGGTACTAGCGCGGAGTTAGGAAGTTCGCGTTGTTTCACCGCCGTGCCTCGGAGAGCACGTAAAGCCGTCGGTCCTGCGCCTAATCTCTCTCCGGTCGTATCGGATTTTCCGTCCTATAATATCATCGGGCTATGAGAGTAAAGGAACAGAGAATGCAGCTGTGTTTGCGCACACACTAGTGCACTGTAATATCTCCCGCGCAATCTGTCTGGTCTGGAGATAGGCCGCCGTGGCCAAAATTCGGTATACATACTTATTATTATTTTAGTATAAATATATTAATTAGTATTAAGGCATTAAGGCATTTTACTGAATGAAACTGTTAGCGAAACTTATTCACACAAAACAATAAGTAAGTAGATGAAGAACTTCGCGCGAATTTTCACGATAGCCTTATTCTGAAACCATTCAAAACATCTTACCTTGTGACAACCCACTGTTTTCAGTTCTAGGCTCCATCACCTTTATAGTGCCATCTTCAAGAAAGAACAGAATGACAACTTTACGCAAAATGTTATTGGACGCACGACTTTCTAGAAGGGTTTGTTGGAAAAACGCTTGAAACCGCAGAATCTGAAAACATTTTCATTACCTAAATATGAATTCAAAATTTAAATAAAGTAAACCGAAAAAAAATCAGCTCACTGAAAACCTTTCTATTAGAAAGATAGATAGATGGTACATACCTACGTTGAAAAATATAGTCAACACCTATTCCCCTTGCATTTAGGTGGTACTATAGGTAAGTAATCGTTAAACTTGTCCTAGGAGAGTGTACATATAAAGCCTCGTATTGACTAGGCGACAAATGTCAAATTCAAATCTTATATAATCAAGTCAAGACTTTGACAAGTGCTTTCTAATAAACGAGTGAATCTACCACCGGTTCGGAATGCCATTCCTACCGAGGAGAACCAGCAATCAACTCGGTGGTTGCTCTTTTGAAAAAAATATTTACAAATTTCATCAATATATTATAGATAGATATACTGTAACCGCTGACATTAGCATATTGCTGGAACGAGTCCAATCCATGCTTTTTTATCGCACGACAAGTCTGGACAACAGCAGGGCGACCGCGTATCTTTTGCATCAATCATTGATACATCGCAATCACCTCTGATTGGTTATCACTCTTCCATTATTGGACGAAATCCATTGAACCAGCAAGAATACTATAAATTCAGCCAATCAGAGGTGATTGCGATGTATCAATGATTGATGCAAAAGTTACGCGGTTGCCCTGCTGGCAAAAGGCCGCGAAACAAGATGCCTGGCGATGTCGACAACATATTTTGTCCCCTAGTGAATACGAGGCTTTTAGTCAACTTTTAGTCCAAAGTGTGAGAGATGAAGTTCCAATCTTTCTCGTCCGTCAACCAATGACATATTCGAAACCTGAACCGATTTTAATGAATCTGGATACTTTGCTGTCAAATCAAAGATAAGTAGATCTTTGAGTTTTAGTTTCTTAAGTAAGTAGGTCAATTTGCTTCAGTACTTCCAGTTATTCAGACAAAACACTCGTACGTACATTTTTATCATACATGATCCAAGTCGGCAAGTCTGGCGCCTGTTTTCTGCAATACAATGAAGGCACGCGGTTCACGCCCTCGGGCTTATCCACCAACATGTTTACTTTATCAATACTGGTGAATATTGGTCGGACGCCGAACTTTGTCTTACCAATCTGAAATAATTAAACGACATTTGCTTACTTATTAACTGATTGCAAGTTGATATTACAACATGGATAGAGGCTAGAGTTGTTTGTCTAATGAAATCTAAAATAAAACCGGCCAAGTGCGAGTTGGACACTCCCACGAAGGGTTCCATACCACTTTCAACTCTCATTGAAAAAAAAGTAAACTCAGTAAGGGCGGGGCAAGTGTGCCACTGTCATTATGCGCGGATATACACTAGAGGCGACAGTTGCGGGCGTGGTGCCGGCGAGGCGCGGGCGCGCCGCCGCTTCTTTCTAATTACATACAAAATGTATGCAACCGACGCGGGGACGCCAGATAAACAGAGTCGGCGAGGCGCGGACGCCGCTTTCTTAGGTAATTCCAAGGCCACACCGCCGCCACAGTGCCACACCTCCGCCGCGCCGCTGCCTCCGCGCCTCTCGTACCTATAATATCCAGCGCCTAAGGTAAAATTTAGCAGCTATACCTGCGATATGTGATAAACACAATCTGTACTTGGCTACTTTAGGTAAAGGTACTTTTGCTTAAAAGAAAAAAAAATGCCGGTTTTCACCAACAATGCCTAATCAAATCAAATCAAATCAAATCAAATGTTTTTTATTCAAATAAACTTTTACAAGTACTTTTGAATATTAGGGAACACCTGAGTAAGACTACGTAATGTACTCGTATGTGAAAACTGTCACCAACCTACTTAATAACTTAGGTAAACTTAGCCAAACTGTGATGGGTCTAGAAACTTGAAAACATATTAATTAGACCCTACAAGAAATCTTGAAAATTGACTTTAGCTTACCATAGGATTAGTGCCATATCCAGGCAATAGTGGTAAACGGGGATTTCTTATAGCCATGATTAGTAGGTAGGTATGGTGCGATTTCTCACTGCGTAGGTACAACTCGATACAATATCGTAAATGTTTTCAAAAATATTTAAAATCCTGTACAAAATTCATCCAACTTCGTGATTTGATTGAAATATTATTTGGTTTCTATGGAAACATGAAACTTTATTTTGTTTATTATTTTTTTTTATTTAAAAATAATAAACAAAATAGTTTCATGTTTCCATAGAAACCAAATAATATTTTTTATGACCTACCATTGCATGCTTCATGCTCCTCTCCCAAAGACTACTAGTAAGTATGCATAATACCTACTCCGTGACTCGTGAGTAAACCCCTCGAATTTTAATTACTAGTGGTTCGCCCCGAACTAAGACCTCGCGGCGCCATCTATTGACATAAATGTGAAGTTCTGTTAAAAATACTGAAGCTCATTAAAAATTAAATAATTCCGTTTCCTTACAATATTTATCTAATTTTAGTATTTGTTGTTCAAGTACAGGATATAATTGAAATAATTGATCAAGTTTCAGGCTCATCCTTTCAGAAAATTTAGAGTTCTGAGGTCATCTTTGGACGTTAGAAAATCACCACTTTGAAAGCCCCCCATTTCGTCAATTTTGGGGGAAAAATTAAAAAAAAAATATTTTTGGACTCTATTCCTAATTATCTTTAAAATGATATGCCGCAACCCTATGTAACTTTATAAAAAATATTTTACTTCGCATTCGCTTCTATGAGAGCCCCCCTGAAATAAAGATTTTTATTATTTTTTAAGCCATATTCGGCGGGAGGCCATTGGTTTACATATTATATTTAAAGCTGAAGTAATTGCGTTCAGTAATTCAGAAGTTATAATGCTCTGACAGACGGACGGACGGACGGACGGACGGACGGACGGACGGACGGACGGACGGACAAGTGCCAATTCACCCAAGTAGACTCAGAGACCTTCGCTTCGCTCGGTCAATTAGGGCTCTCTTATAGGGCTCGTGGCTCATACTCATTTCATTTGTTTTAACGATTCCAACACCACTTGGTAGCGAGGGTCTGATGATACATCCTTGAAGTGGTGGAACTATAGATGTAAGGCCGGTTTAAAACCAATTAAGTAAACCAATCCGTTTAAAACGAATAAAACCGTTTAAAACCTAAACTAATTAAAACAAATCATGAAGTGTAAAACACAAAACTCTTTTATTTTTGTAGACGAGTTTTCAACCGTTTAAAACTGTTAATTTGGGGTTTAAAACGGCAACATTTGGTTTAAAACTTTTTAAACCGGTTGTTTTACATTTTGGAGGAACATAATGGTTAATAGTGAACCCCTCGAGTTATTGCTCATTTGGTTTGTTTTTACTAGTGTCGTATTACCATTGATAGAATTTTAGTTTGTTACATTCTCAAATATATTATAACGGACACGATAATATTCATTTTTGTCAGCAGTATTACAAGGTATGTACATTTATATTTTGAACATCGAAAACTTAAGTAAACAATATAATAATATCAAGATGCAGACTGATGAAATGTGCCCCATTAACCATTGTATATGTTAATAGTCTGTGGGTATGACCACGGGTATGATCAAGGTAATGATGCACTACTTTACAGTTTACACTGTGCAGCTGTCATTCTAATGTCAATAAATTGTCGAATGTCATGTCATCGGTGCATGTCATGATGTCATCTGCAATCTGCATGTCATAAAAAATCAGATAAAAAATCAAAACCAAACAAAAAAAGGGAGACTATTGAATAATTACAAATTTTTAATACCTACTAATTAGTTGATAGTTCAAGCAGAAATCATTGAAACCGTCATGATTTAACTTAAATCTGTATATTGCGAAGTGATAAGTGATAAGTTTCATAATGATTGATGTGAAAAACAAAGTTAACTCTTTTTTTATATTTAACTCTACTTTTGGACCCAAGGAAGGTGAAGTAGGTAACGATTTTGTAAATCTTACTTTCATTTGCATAATATTACAGCTTTTAATACACCTGTGTGTTTCAGGAACTAAAAAGAATAATATTTTTTCATCCCAATCAAGTAACACCTCATGCCCAAAAAATAGAAGTTGGGCTATGTGAAGCGGTTGTTCAATTTATGACGTGAGTAAATTATTACAATATACGAACTTTCACACTAATGCAAGTGTTTCTTAGCTTTTCACTTCTCAAGAACCAATCAACCAATAACACTTTTAACCAATCTTGACAAAACTAGATTAAAAACCTTTGAAATGCTTCTAAATGTTTCCCAGACACAAATGTTTTCAGGGAATTTTGAAAACTAAGTACGCACCTGCATGAATAGAAAAAAATAATGGTTCCGGTCCAGATACCTAGTAAGAAATATAAATAATATAATAATTCAGAGAAGCAATAGCGCCAGTGTCTAGGTACCATGCCCATGAACAATCATTTGGGTGGTGTATATTATTTCGAAAAAATTTAGGTTTTTGTTTGCAATTGCTATTACTGCAAGTAAGATATGGGGACAGACAGGAAACACTCATATTTCACTAACTTTTCTGTAACTTTGTGAAATTATTAAGTCTGCTATATTTATTGTGAACTAGCTGACCCGGCGAACTTCGTACCGCCTTAGTAGGTATGCAAAATTAAATGTATATTTTTCAATATTTCTGAGAGATTTTCTTAATATTTTTTTCCGTAAGAACCTTCTCCTAAATACAACAAAAAAAGAATTAGTGAAATCGGTCCAGCCATTCACGCGTGATGCCGTGACCAAAGAAAACGGGTTTCATTTTTATATATATAGATAGTAAAGTTACTACTTGTTATTGCTTTAGAACATTTTCAACTGAACCATGTGAGGCACTACAGACACAAACCAAGAGGTATATCTTCTACCAACCAGAGAAAGACTTTTGGATGGTGCTGGTAATATTTTAAAACTTTTTAATTATGAATACAAAAGTAAATGAGATGTTTTAAAACCTTTTAATTATTTTGCCATTTGCAGCACTAAGAAGTTTTCTAATAATATGATGCCAGCTTTTAAAAAAATTAGTTTTCCAACCCTGTTCTGAGGGAATAGTTGGAAGCAGGGTTACAATTTGCATGCAAATTACAACAACTAAAATATTTACTTTTGTATACTAACAGATAATAAATTAACAATTGTGACATTTTTATAGGTGGTGAGAATACCCTATGCAACGAAAGCTGCTACAACAGGAACAGGCAATGAAAAGAAAGATGTAGTAAGTAAATAAAAGTTACACTTTGCCATAAACTGCTTTATTGATAGCGGAACATCTATAATTGCACATTATGACCTTGCTGACGCATTATTGAGCGCTGTTGTCTTCACATGCGGAGGTCCAGGGTTCGATCCCCGGCAGGGTCAATTTTTGAAATTATAATGACATACCACATGGCTATACATGGATACTACTATGGGCAAAGACGTGCCGCCAAGCGATTTAGCGTTCCAGTACGATGCTGTGTCGAAACCAATTAGGGGTATGGGTTTATTATAACTGCCATGCCTCTAACAGATTAGCCTGCTACCATCTTAGACTGCATAATCACTTAGGTACCATCAGGTGAGATTGCAGTCAAGGGCTAACTTACAGTAGATTAAAAAGACAGCACTATACCATTTAACCAAGTGTGAGGCAGTCTACTTGAATTAATTTGCATTTGGTCATCTATCTGAGTAACATAGAGTATAATATGACTAACCACTAAACTACAGAACATTTTCAATTTGTTTGTTTTGATTGTACCTGTTAATATTTAGGCTGACTTACACCTAACTAGTCGTTAAATGTTGTAATGCTGTAACTTTTGATGAATTTAACTTTAACACATTTAATAAGGTGGGTTCTTCTTCTTGGTGATGCGTCTTTGCAGGGCTATGTACAGAGACCAGGTATCACTTTCACCATTTCCTATCTATAGTGATCGCCACTGTCTAAAGTTCCTGGCCAATACTACTTGTTGCTAGGAACAGCAGCATGTTCTTGGCTTCCTCGGGATCCACTAGTGACTAGGTGCTTCCCTAAGAGGAGGCTAGGCAGTAACAGATAATGTGTAATGGAGTTTCCTCAGCCTCACAGCAGAGCCTACACTCATCTGTGTCTCGGAGCTGTAGGTTGAACATGTGTCTGTTTAGCCCACACTGCCCCGTGGGTACTTATAGGGTGGGTTACTTGGCTCTTAGTGTGTTATATTATACTAATTTTGTTTTCAGATAGAGCCTTCTGTGATGCAAGACTTTCTTGTGTCAGCATATAACATGTTTAGAATGTTCATAGGACCAATGAAAGACATTCCACTGGAAGATATTTATTCCAAATGCGAACAGTTCTTCACACCTGTAAGATATATTTCTACTATAATCTGAAAGCTGAGAGAAGATAGATCATCTTTAGATACTGGCAAATTCATCAAGTATTTGACCGAGCGAAGCGAAGGTGTCTGAGTCTACTGGGGTGAATTGGCACTTGTCTGTCCGTCCATCCGTCCGTCTGTCAGAGCATTATAACTTCTGAATTACTGAACTCAATTACTTCAGCTTTAAATATAATATGTAAGCAATGGCCTCCCGCCGAATATGGCTTAAAAAATAATAAAAATCTTTATTTCAGGGGGGCTCTCTTAGAAGCGAATGCGAAGTAAAATATTTTGTATAAAGTTACATAGGGTTGCGGTATATCATTTTAAAGATAATTAGGAATAGAGTCCAAAAATATTTTTTTTTTCCCCAAAATTGACGAAATGCGGGCTTTCAAAGTAGAGATTTTCTAACGTCCAAAGATGACCTCAGAACTCTAAATTTTCTGAAAGGATGAGCCTGAAACTTGATCAATTATTTGAATTACATCCTGTACTTGAACAACAAATACCAAAATTAGATACATATTGTAAGGAAACGGAACTATTTAATTTTTAATGAGCTTCAGTATTTTTAACAGAACTTCACAATTATGTCAATAGATGGCGCCGCGAGGTCTCAGTTCGGGGCGAATCACTAGTTATTTATTGGTGTCTTACTAGTTCGTCCAGGGATACACAAGTTATTTTAATTTTACACGCTTAGCTTTCACTAGCTTGGAAGCTCTAAAAATTTAAAAATAAAATTATTCTTAGAGTCATCTTAGAGCTGTTCTTAGAGACAGACACGACACAGGGACCCTTACCGTAATAAATGTATGAAACAGAAACTTGCTTCTAACGCGTCAGAGTAGTGTATTTCTAGTGTTATTATTTGCAACTCACAACACAATAGCGGTTTGCCGAAGCATGTTTTGATATGATATGATAGTTCCTTGGTAAGAATATTTGTGAGATGGTGATAATAAAAATTAAAAAAAAACCCGGCTGAGTTTGTTGTGGGCTCTTCTCAGACCAGGGCGCGTTTGGAACCCTCGTAGCTTTAGTTTTAAGATACCGTTACCCATTATCACCATCATGCTTTTTAAGTACCTACTTATGTAATTTTTAGACGAAAATAAGTGTACCTACAGTGTACCTATATTTAATAAATAAATGACTATGACTATGACTATGTATATTATGTTATTAGTTATTACACCGATTTTATAACTTGATTATGCTTATATTATCTTAGTTAAAAAATAATATGTATTTTATTTCTTCTTTCAGTACATAATGTCAAGAAATATTGCAAATGATATAACTAATGTGATACAAGGAATAAACTACTTACCTCTAGAGAAGAACTCGTTTTTCAAAGTAGTGTGCTTCATAGATCTGCTCGAAATTAATTATCCTGAGTTCAAATGTGTTTCTTTTGTCTACAATGATAAACTCATTTGGTAAGAATATTTTTTTGATATTTGAACATCCAATAACTTAAACCAATATTGCTTGTCGATTAAGCATATAATATATAACCATAACATGAATCAATGTGCTAGAACCAGAAGGTCCTTACCTAGCACATCAACCCATATTTGCTTAATATTTTTAGTAAAAATATTGATAACTTACTTTATGTCTATGTCAATAAAGCATACAGCATTTTTGTTCGTAGTAAAACAGTATTTTTTTTATAAAACAGGAATGGCCTAGCAACAAACGATATGCTAACATTATACCAGTATCTGGTGCAAACATTACTTCCAAAGCAAGTTGAGAAGGAGATCCAAGGCGGGGCAGTCACGGCTGCGCAGCGCCACGGCCGGTTCATAAGCCCTCTGGAGGGCATCCGCAATGCTGAAGACCTACTGAAACTCCATAAAGTATACCTTATGCGGGAAGACGATTCTGAAACTAAGCAGTACTATCTGGTTATCTATAGGACGCTTAGTGCAACTGTGTGTTTCACTGTTGATGGTAAGGGTCTACAATTTATTTTAGTGCTTGCGAGTGTTTGAATTAAACTACAATTATAGCCTAAGAAACATGTAAACCTAGAAGTGATAATGATAGTTTATTAAACCCAGATGGGATACAGATGTATCTTCTACACTCTTAAGTTCTATGTTCTACTATGTTCCTATGTACTATGTTCAGGAATTCTCCTCATCCAGGTAATTTAAAAAATCTTTCTTGCTGCTCAACTTTAGTGGAAAACTAGGATAAGGAATCCATACTAATATTATAAATGCGAAAGTGTGTCTGTCTGTCTTCTATACCTTTCACGGCCCATCTGGTAAAACGGTTGTAACCGATTTTGGCGAAATTTGGTACAGAGATAGGTTGCACTCTGGTAAAGGACATAGCCTTTATATATCGGAAAAAAGAGTTCCCGTGGGAATCAAAACACCTCAATCCACGAAGACGAAGTCGCGGACATCTAGTAATAATTATGACCACGTAAAGAAGTGACATGCATACCACACACAAACGCATATGTAGTAATATCCTATACCTATATATGTATTTCTCAATATTCTGTCCTGCCATATGATATTCTCGGTATGGAGTTGTTATTGTCAGTAGTTGTAGTCAGTTCGTTTATTTGAAGTGTTGGAGGTATGGTTAGTACAGCGTAAGTATATAATAGACGTCGAGAGATGTAGGAAACTGCAAACAAATTTGACATGAGTGACAGAAATTTTGTATTGAAAATTGTGCCAGTTTCCTCCATCTGGTCCCTGTCACCATGCATCGATGCTCTGTCTAGCCGCATCTGTCGAATGACTTCTAGGAAAGAACGTACCTCCTTAGACTGGTCTGATTTACATGTAAAGGGCAAAACACACAGGGAGCGGGCGCGGGTCGGGTGCGGGTCGGGTCGGGTGTCAGGCGGGTTGCATTCCTTGTATTTATATGGACGACATCACACAGCGTCACCCGCCACGCGCCCGACCCGCTGCCGCGTTCTGTGTGATGTCGTTCATACACGTACAAGGAATTCAACCCGCCTGACACCCGACCCGCTTCCTGTGTGTTTCGCGCTTAAGAGCTTACACAAGCCTAAATCCATACTTTCATACTAATATTATAAATGCGTAAGTGTGTCTGTCTGCTACGGTTTCCCGGCCCATCTTTTCAACCGATTTTGATGAAATTTGGTACAGAGGTAATTGGCATCCCGGGGAAGGACATAGGCTTAATTTTCCGAGATATAAAATATCCCGGAAAATTATGAAGTTCCCGCGAGAATCAAAACCTTAATCCACGCGGACGAAGTCGCGGGCATTATGTATTCGAATAATAAATGGTTTGAATTTATTTTTTTACAGTAATTAATAGCCATTTTTTTTTTACAGTAAACACAACTCTCAGCGTAGACATATTCAGGGCTCTAGACACATTCATCGGTCCACAGCTGTCTACGATAGCATCCTCGATAAGCGAACAATGTGCTCTTTATGCTGTGCAAAGTGCACAACTCGCAAATACGGACCACAGCTTTATATACTTCAACAGACTCAACTTAGCATATAAAACTTCTGTAAGTAACATTTTTTAGTCTACAGAAAGATAGATAAGCGCTACAATACAATACTACATAATACAATTCAAGAAAAAAAATACTGTATGTAATGTAATCCGAAAAAATTACATCAAAATTGGCTTAGTAGTTTTTCAAAAAAATGGTTACAGACACATCCTGGAGGTAATGCACTTTTAATTTATTTTTTTCATTAACATTAATGAAATTTTTGAAACTAAGCGTAATCTGTGCTAGCCTTATGGTGACGGTAAATAAATTAAATATCAGTAGCTTCAAACTCTGAAGGAAAACATCGTGAAGAAACCTGCATGCCCGAGAGTTCATCATAATGTTTTCGTAGGTGTGCACTTGGCCAGCGTGGTGAACTATGGCCAAACCCTTCCCATTCCTAGAGGAGACTAGTGCCCAATAGTGAGCCGGCGATTGGTTAATATGATGAGAAGAATGATTTTAAACTAACCCATTGTTTTTCTTTAGTCACCAGGCACTTCGTTAACACCATCGACAGCTATAAAACCTGAAGTTTTAAGCATCATTGCTGGTATACACTCCGATAGAAAGAGGTATAACCTTTATCTTTACTTTCTTCTACTATACCTACTTAAAATGTGGTTTTAAATATGGTCCTTTTATCAAAGTTATTTTTTTAGTCTTGGGAATTATGGAGAAATTATTATCAAAACACCAGACGAATATTGGATAACTGGGAAATCTTCTAATGACAGAGAGTTTTATGTTGTCATTCAAGAGAAAAATGCTAATTTAAAGGATATAGCAGGTAATATTGGTATACTGTTCATAATGATTAAGAATTATAATATTTTTCACTTTATATTTTATGATGTGATTAATAAAATGATAAACATACTTACACATCAATTTAATTATTGCAGATGAGGTGAAGAGAATATGTGAAGATCAAATGAAAGGTATTTTCTTTTATCCAATGTGAAAATCGTAATCAACACATATAAAGAAGAAATTATTTCACTATGGTAAATCTGTTGTTTTGTGTGTTGTTAAAAAGATCATGGTTACAATAAAATTGCTTTTTGTAAAAGCAACAAGTGTTATATTTCTTTATTAATTACAAATAATACAGATATATCTTATTTACATTTATTATTATTACTAATTAAATTATATAAGCCTAATAATAAAATAATGCTAATCTGTTGACACTTTCTCTTTACTTCCTACAAATTTCCTGTATGTTTTAATCACAAGGTCCTTATTCTCATACCCCCACGATAATAGTACAAAGATCAAGCATACTGCTCCAACAGCTACATGGGTTATAATGGAATTTCGAGATAATCTATTTTCAGATACTTTACAAATGCAACCAGCAATAAACAAAGTGAATAGAAATATTTTTCCTACATAAAGACCCTCTAGAGGTCTGTATTTGGTGTCCTTACATTTATTATTTATGAAATGTATACTGTGCAAGATTCTAGCAAACATATTTATACAATTAGAAATTATAAATCCTACTGGTCCTAAAACATAAGTCAATCCATAGGATAACAATAAAAAGCTTATGGAAAAGAAAATCATTAGGTAATTGTAACTGTTTAACTGGCCACTGGTCATTGTGGCAAAAGTGTAGCATTCAGTTATGCCATTGATTGCCATCAATACAATAGCCAAGCAATGGCTTCGAAGGAGCTGTACTGGTAAACCACTTGTCACAAATGCCTCTCCGCCATATAAAAACAAAAGTGTATGAGAATAACTCATACCAAAGACAAGAACTATTAAACCAATAGAAGTTACCGTCTTGCAGACTTGTGATAAGACAATGCAAGATTCTTGGATTTTGTTCTGGTCTTGCTTATACAGAGGTAAATCTCTGTTAACCATCTGGGTGAAATAAAAATAACTGCTATCTTCTATAGGGCGAAATACAAACCTGGCAGCTAAACTTCCTAAATTGTTAACAACATCATAGGTTGCTTGTTCAGCAAAACTCATAACCGGACTGGCAGACATCACATACTTTTCCCCCTCAGTCAGAAGCTGTTTGACCACACCCTGTTTTGCAAAACTTAGTGTGAGAGTATTTAATTTTTTGTTAAATGTAGAATTAATGGAGCCTAAATATTTTGGTAAAAAATCTCTAAGAGATGTAAAACTAAAGTCATCCATATTACTGTACATTTTTTCTAAGATACTGTTGGGAATATATTTGCTTTTCAATGCACCCTTGGCATATAAAGGCTTACATTTAATATACCAATAGAAGAAACAGTAATATGCTAATACAATGATTCCTATACTCCCCACTTGTGCTACAGAAAATGCTATAAGAGCTAATGATCTATTATATATAATTATAGACAGAAAAAGTGTGGTTCTTACAAAAATATGCAAGGTATCGAGAATGACTTTGAGTTTAACAAAACAGAATAATTGAGCCACAAGAGCCATATTTGCAGAACAAAGTTCTAAAACACAAGATAATGCAATACTCCAACAGCCAAATTCATATTGAAAGGCGTGCTCTGGATGACCTAATGGTAATATATTTATCCAAATATAAACAAAAACCAATGACAAGAAACAGCTTATGGGAACTGATAGCCAGATTTGATTTATTATTTGATTCCAGTTCAACTCATCTCTTTGACCTATACAGGCACGCTGAAATGGTTCTCTACTCAGGAAAAGAATTGTGCTTTCAAGAAGCAGCAATCTGACATTCATTATCCCAATTACTTCATGTCCCACATTTCTGATAACCCAAGCGTTTATAATAAACGTTATACACCTGAACAAAATTTGTAGTAGTATATTAAAAGATGCATTTTCAAGACTGCTCATCAACAAATTTCGCCCCATTTTAAGTTTAGTGCTCACACATTCACAGCAATACTCTCAGATGATGATGTGGAAATGCTTCTTTTCACGACATATATTTTCTTATTGGATATACATATTATAAACCAGTGATCATCATAAGTTATGGTTATTTTTTTGAATTTTTCATCAGGACCAAAAGCCACAGGATCAATGCTGTAAAAATAGAAAAATTACAGCAATGACTCATGAGATATGACTATAACAAATAACCTGCTTATATAAACACAAAACTGTGACTATATTAAATGGGTAGGTACAAAATCTGACACAATCACAATATTTATAGTTTTGCAACAAACCTCAATGACGTGGTTAAATATGTTTGGCAGTTATATAGAGTATGGGTACCTATTGGATAAGCTGATAAGATCCGTTATGATGGTCGCAACACGTTCGTCGTTCTCGAGCTCACCACCAGACTCCAGGACGGCCCCGTCCTCAGTTAATATCAAGTACCCGAGTTGGTCTGGAATTTTTTCCATTATACCTGAAATTGTGACATACTGAACAATAAAATAATATTATTATTTATCAGATTTTAAGTGTTTTTTTCATAATCTTGATTACCTTTTACAAATAACAAAAGCGCAAACGTTAATCTTTCCTTTCCTTCCTCAAAATCACAAAAAAAGACATTTGTGAAATGTGAATTTGAATTGTGTCACAAATTCAAAATTGTAATGACACTTGACAGCACTGCTGACTGCATTGACAGCAATATGACAGTCGTGACTTGTGAGTCGACTTGGTTGACTTTTTTATAATTTATCCAAAAGCAGGACTTATCATCACACCCACATAAAGACAAGTATATGGAAATCTGTATCCTTTTCCCTCCAAGCAAAAATGACTATCCTTTCGCCTGGAACGGCCATTTCATAAATAAATGGCGGGCGTCCGACTTGCTGAACACGTTCCGCACCTGTCTTATGCCTGTCTTTGTCGTCTTTGTCCCCGTCGTAGCGCTGTCACGCTGATTCAGTTCAGAGAGGGAAGAGCTTGTTTTTGGCGGGAAACAAGAAGCGCGTATTTTAAATTGAAATTTTAAAATACTTATTTTGTTTTCGACTTGTGCAGGAAAATTAACTAATTTTCATTAAAAAATAAAGAAAAATGCCGTCCGATAGTGACGGTTTGAACACAGGCATGGATAACGACGCGGGCGGGAAAAGGAAACCGCCGAGGCGTAGTCAAGACCAGCAGCAGGAAAATGTCGATTTTTACAAGCCATACCACAAGTTAAATTATAAAAGAGTTTTCCCTGAATCAGTAGGAATGGCTGAATACACGGTTTTTATTGAGAGTCGTAAAGAAGGAGTCAAACTAGGCAATACCAATCCCTTAATGTTGGCGGGAGTTTTTAAAAATGAAATTAAAGGAGTAATTAATATAAGACGAATAAACGCATCTAAAGTTGGGGTGGTGTTCGCGCGAGCAATCAACGCCAATGATTTTTTAAAAAATGAAAATTTCCTGGATAAATACGAATATAAGGCATTCATACCAGCAAGTGCGGTGGAAACGATTGGGGTACTCAGATATGTTCCCATAAGTATAAGTAACGAGGAATTATTCAAAAAACTATCATCAAAATATGAGGTTGTCGCTGTGCGTCGCTTCACCAAGAAAGTTAATGGACAAATTAAACCGTTTAGTTCAGTAAGTATAACTTTCCTATCAACCAACTTACCTGAATATGTACATCTGGACTTGTTCCAATATAGGGTGCATCAGTATGTTGCCCCGCTCTTACAATGTTATAAATGCTTCAAATTTAATCACGGAGCAAGAATCTGTAAATCCGTGCAGCGGTGTTCTATATGTGCAGAGGAGCATCGCTACACTGAATGTGAGGAAAATGCGGTAATTAAATGCATAAATTGTGGTGGCTCTCACGTTGCAATATCTAAGGACTGTCCAATAAAAAAACAAAAAATGGAGGAAAAGTATAATAAATCTTCTTATTCAAAAGTTTTACAAACAAAACAAATACAAAATTTATTTAATAACTATAATGAAAACTTCCCCGTAATGAATAAACAAACAAAAGTAGATACAGTTACAGTAGATAAATCACAAGTTAAACCTAATAACACTCCTAAAGTACAGAAATCAAAGACAGAAACTGCCCAAACTAATACCACAACTAATAATAATGAAACTCTTATTGAACAAATTATAACAAATGATACTATCTTGAAAGCACTTATTGGAGCATTGGTGGCCATGGGTAACTCAGGCCGTAAACTTACTACATCAGTTGTAAAAGAAATGCTTATTAATAATCTTAAAAACAATGGATAAACAATTTATTAGAATTTCACAATTTAATATACAATCTATTAATAATAAAAAACCTTTGCTTATTAATTACCTAGTTAAGAACGATATAGATATTTGCTTGTTAAATGAAACATGGCTGCGAGAAAATAGAGCTATCAACATTCCTAACTACAATTTCATTAATCAGAATGGAAAAAATGGACGTGGTGGAGTAGCAATTTTAATTAAAAATAGTTTCAAATATTTTGTTGTCCCTACACGGTTCTATGATTATATGCAGTCAGTAGCTATAACCCTTACTACAAGCCTAGGCAATATGTCCATTTTATGTGTTTATGCTCCACCCAGTGGGGGTCGCTTTAAGGTCCGAAGATTAAAACAAATTATAAACAGTTTACCTAAGCCACTTCTTCTTTCGGGTGACTTAAATGCTCATCATATTGCTTTTGGATGTCTCACAACAAAAACTAGAGGCACTGATATTTATAACATGTTGGATGAATGCGATCTTTGTATATTAAATAACGGATCTCCAACTACAGTAGGAAGTATTAATTTTAATCAATCTTCTATTGATGTTTCATGTGTTAGTCCTTCTTTAGTTCCTTTATGTGATTGGCATGTATATGATGATCCTATGGGTAGTTATCACTACCCAACCATAGTCGACCTATATACCTGTGTTGAAAAGTATGATGTAGGAGAACCGTGTGAACATTTTAATTATAAAAAAGCAGACTGGTCAAAGTTCCAGACTGAAACAAAAAAAACGTTTGAAAACTTCACAATTGATACATCTAATCTGTTGGCTACTTATGAAAACTTTTGCACTTTACTTCTAGAAATAAGGAGAGATTGTGTACCTTTAATTACCAAACCTAATATGTTTGTTATGAGAAAACCAGTTCCTTGGTGGGACACAGACTGTTTGGAAGCTGTAAAGAAAAGTAAAAATGCTTTAAGATTTTATAAATTAAACCCGACAATAGAAAGTTACATAGAATATAAAAAAATTGATGCCTTTAAAAAGAGATTAATCAGTGAAAAAAAGAAAGCAAGTTGGAGACGAATTTGTGATTCATTTAATAGATATACTCCAATAAGTTATATCTGGAATTATATTAGGAGATTTAAGAGGATACCTGTACATAAGCCATCAAAAAATGATGATTGGATTCCTTCGTTCTTAGATAAATATGCACCCACAGTAGTACCATCTGAAAAAGAAAGCAATATTATAAATTTAAATTCAATATTTAATCATATAGGTAGTGACAGTAGTTCTTTTCTATTAAAAGCATTTACTTGGCATGAATTTACTGCAGCCATCCAATCAAGGAGAGATTCCACTCCGGGGTTAGATGATATTCCATACAAACTTATTAGCAACATGCATGTTAATGGACAAAAAACTCTCTTAAAAATCTTCAATTTGCTTTGGGACAATCAATGTATTCCAAAGTCTTGGAAAACGCAATGTGTGATACCTATTTTGAAACCTGATAAATCAGAACATGACTTTAACTCCTACAGACCAATTTCACTTTCTTCTTGTGTAGGGAAATTATTTGAATACATGTTAAAAAACAGATTAGACTATTACATAGAAGCAAATAATATTTTACCTGAACAGCAATTTGGTTTCCGGAAAGGAAAAAGTGCAGCAGACAGTTTTGCCTCTTTGATTTCAGATATAAATCATTCATTTACCAGTCATGCAACCACAGTTTGTGCATTTCTTGATATACAAGGTGCATTTGATAATGTAGATCCTTCCATACTGGTCAATATTCTGTGTGAGATTGGTATTCCTGGAAAAGTATGTAAATGGATTTTTAATTTTCTATATGACCGAACTATGTATGTTAAATTTAATAACATTATACATGGTCCTAGAAATGTATACAAAGGCACTATGCAGGGTGCTACTATATCTCCCTTGCTATATAATATATATACATGTTTAATAAGTAAATACATTACAGATAGAAATATAAACTTTCTGCAATTCGCTGATGATCTCCTTGTATATACTGTAAATAAAGATGTAAATATAGCTGTAAATAATTTAAATTTAGCATTGGAACAAGTCCATGATTATTATTCAAATAAGTTAAAATTAAACATCAGTCCTAGTAAAAGTGGAGCTCTAATTTTCTCCAAAAAAAATAATTCATGTGATAACTTTGTAAAATATAATAACACAAGATTACCTTGGTTATTGGAAAAAAAATTTTTAGGAATATTGCTTGATCAGAAGTTAACTTTCCAAGAACATGTAAATAATCTATGTAAAAATGCCTTTAGGGGTCTCAATGTTTTGAAATCGTTAGCAGGTGTGCATTGGGGAGCTGACCCAAAGTTGTTATCAATGCTTTATAAAAGTATAGTTAGAAGTCATTTTGATTACAGCACATTAGCATATTTAAATGCTAATAAATTGGTTTTAAAGAAATTAGACATAATTCAGAATAAAGCCTTGCGTATAATAACTGGGGCTATGTGCTCTACACCAATTCATGTAATGGAAGTAGAAAGTTGTATTCCTCCACTTTTAATAAGAAGACTTGAAATTGCTGAACGATTTTGTGTTAAATTAATAAGTTCAAAAAATAGTTTAGTTTTAGGAAAAATACTTCCCTATGAAGTTGCTAACTTTGATGATAGCTACATTGATGTAAATATGCTTTTATCTGGTCGATTACCAGACATTCTAAGGATTGTTTTATACTCACAGACCCAAACCAAAAATATGTATAAAAGCAAACCATGGCCTTTATATAAATTAGAATATGATGCTTTAATGAATGTCAATGTTACTATATGTCAAGAAAAAGTGAATTCTCAAGTGGAAATGTTAAGTTATTTAGCTGAAAATCACTTTTATACAATTTATACAGATGGTTCAAAATCTGAAGAGCATACTTCTTCAGCTTTTTATGACTCACAAAAGAAAATATCTAAAACTTTTAAAATTCATAATTTATGTTCTATTTTTACAGCAGAATGTTATGCAATATACTTATCTCTCTTGTACATTAATAATATTGTGAATTCACAGTTTCTCATTGTAACTGATTCGAAAAGTGTTATACTAGCTATTGAATCTAATAAAATAGATTACAAAAAAAATTACATTATATATAATATAAGAAATATGCTATACAATCTTAATAAAAGAAAGAAGATTGTTACCTTTATGTGGGTCCCTTCACACTCTGGGATAACTGGGAATG
This sequence comes from Erebia aethiops, assembly GCA_923060345.2. Lineage (NCBI taxonomy): Eukaryota > Metazoa > Arthropoda > Insecta > Lepidoptera > Nymphalidae > Erebia > Erebia aethiops. The sequence continues at coordinate 6,291,939 of OV281083.1, read as the reverse complement.
AGGTAGCAGATGTTGCTACTAGAGATGTACACTCATCAACATGTTCAGATCACTCCTCAATGCTGGAAATACCATTCACAGATATATATGCCTTGTTAAGCAATGATTTGAAATCTTTATGGAAGTCATATTGGGAAGAAATAAGCAAGTCCAAAGGAATTTGGTACTATGAAATACAAAAAAGCCCGCCAGCCACTCCTTGGTATAATAAAAAAGGGATTAATAATAGAAAATTCATTACGACTATAAACCGAATGAGATTTGGACATAGCAGAGTGGCCACCCACCTACATCGCTTGGGAATGAAAGAAAATGCCGATTGTGAATATTGTGGCGAAACGAATGGCGACTTAAATCATCTTGTTTTTCAATGTCGTCAATTTGGTCTAAATAGATTACTACTCATTAGCTCCATTCAAGATATTAACGATGGCAAAGTTCCTGATACTCTTCAAAGTTTATTAGCTGATAAAAAGTTCTTCCGGCCATTATATTCCTTTATTTCTGGTGCTCAAGATATATAAAAACAATGAAAACAACAAACAGTGAACCGATGTAAACTTTTCAAACTTATTTTGTAATTTTTGACTTTTAGTGACCAAAGCTAAAAGATAGAGTGATAGTGAGACTTGTTAATTGTTATTTGTTATTGTAACTTCAGCCCGCCTAGGGTAATATTGTTCTGTGAACTTTAGGCTCAGAAGGACTGGAATCCAGAGCCGTTAAACCAGTTAAATAAAAAAAAAAAAAAAAGCTGTCACGCTTTATGTTACTTGTATCTGGGTCACGTTAAGGTGCATGACAAGGGTCTGCCCGCGAAATTCAAATTTAATTTGGTTTTTCACAATTTGTAAACTTGACAATAAACAAGGGCAGACCCTTGTCATCAACCTTAACGAGCTCTCCGAGATACGGAGGAAACGAAAAGGCCAAATTGGAACCTCCTTTGGTCACCCAGCATTCACAATCCACTGATATGCGTTTTGACAACTGGGCCACTAGTCCCTCGACTTATTAAGTTGGGTTAAGGTAAGTTAGTTATGGTTAAAACATAAAGACATGATTACAGCATTTATTTTCTTTTACAAACAATAATATCTCATTGAACTTCACAGAATTCTGGTAAAGATATTTTTACAACACCACAAGATAATTCATCAGTAATAATAAGTATAAATCCATTTATTCTTTACGGTTTGCACTTGATTTTACGGTGGGTAAGTAAACTATATATAAATACTGCAGAGATCCCTTCGATCTATTCACTGCTTGGTTGTACTAGGAACCTTTTTTATAACAGTGCTGCTCCAGGGTTAGGGGGAAAACAAACAACAGGAAAAGCCAGAAAAAGTCCGTATAAATAGCCTGCGTCGTAAGGGAAACAAGTTTCATCCTGTGATAGCAGTCTGTGCAGCGCCATATAAAAGTGAGAGCAGCCAGACAAATTGTTTAGTCCGTAGTGTGTTTTCACCCTTAGTGCCTATTTTGGATAATTTTACTTCTGTCCAGCATCATAACCAGGTAGAATTGTACGAAGAGCGATCCTGAGATGTTCATTCGTAGTCAGTTCGAAATTAGTCAACTTCTGACGACAGTGAGGGCAAGATTTCGACTCTGTTGCCTTGAAGGCCCGCTTCATGCATGACTGTAACATAGAAAAATGATATTTTAATACACAAAAGATAAATAGGTTTACTGGTTAACCAATATGTATAAGCAAACTCAATGCAGCTCTGAGAAATATGCTAGTGCTGTGACCATGGTGATAAGTTATACTAGCTACAGATATTGTCGATAAACTTATAAAAGAAGTTGTGGACTGCACTTAGCAGGCGTCGAGAGGTTCCTTGCAGTCAGTTCCTAACTTTTTGCAAGAATTGTCAAAATATACTTAAACTCACCAAACAGAAGTTATGTAGACAAGGTGTGGTAACAGGGGAAACGGCCAATCCCTGGCAAATGATGCAACGGAAAACTTGCATCACATTCTCTATGAGTTCCTGAAACAGAATGAAATATTTAGGGCCCTTTTTTTCAGCTGTGTGAAAAATCTGTAAAAAGTATCCATACTAATATTATAAATGCGAAAGTGTCTGTCTGCTACTCTTTCACGGCCCATCTGTTCAACCGATTTTGATGAAATTTGGTAAAGGGATAGGTTGTATCCCGGGGACGGACATAGCCGGGAAACAAAAAAAAATCTGTTTCACTGATTTAGATGAACTTTGATATAGGTATAGGTTGTATCCCATACACATCATGATGGGAAAAGTTGGTGAGAAGATGGTGGTGGATGGTGGTTGGTCGCAGAAAAGTCTTGGCTTCGCAACATACGGGAGCGAATCGGAATCGCGAGTGACGCCGAATTATTTCGCCTCGCGAAGAACAGAAGTGAATATACCAAGCTGAATGCCAACCTTCGTTGATCGGAGAGGCACCCGAAGAAGTTTCTTATAGGAGTAATATGGGGCCTTAAGCTATGACCATACCTTTTTACTTTGTTGTTTGCAGATCTCAAGGCACTCCGCCCACAGTTTAGCATTCAGTTTATCTGCCTTGATTGCCTTCTGTTCGCTCGCAGTTAACTCCGTGAGAGTATTTTCTTTGTCGAAATTTGAGTTAGAATCTAAAAAAGACAATAATTGTTATGAAAGTCTTATTCTGAAATAACAACTCAACAGCATTGATTGCTATCACAATCGCTCTGATTGGTTGACGCTTGCTAATTATCTTATTAGCTGAAAAACTCTAAGCATGAATACTATTAAATGTAACGCTAAATGATAAATCACAACAACAAATGCGCAATGTAATAATCATAATTGTCACAATCAACCCCTGTCTAATACTACTCTGTCTTTTTTACAAGCTTTTTTATGTAACTTGCAATTTTTGTGGGTTGGTTTTGGTCAACTGAATTTTATAACAGGTATTCTCAACAAGTGAGCTGAATTATTGCATACACATTTAGTTTGGATGTCAATGCATGGTTAGCAAAGTGACGTCATTCTAAAAAATACGTCACACTAAATTCAATATGGCGGACGATCTACCAGTAATCGAACCCAAAATCCCTTTTACTCTCCGCTTCCACAGAACTCATTTCTGTGCCGGAATTGACTGTATACAAACAAGTTTAACGAAATTATTTGTCTTTATACATGTACAGTTTGTTCAGTTCTTGTTTTTTAAATGTGTTTTATGTATGGTGTACAATAAAGTATATTTTCATAAAGTATATTTTTTCATACAGTTCTAACGGCTAGGTCTAGAAACTTGAAATTTCGTATGTAGGTAAACTTGGGAGACGACAGGAGAATTATAAGTCCTGAGCTATTTGCTGGTCAGGGGCAGCTTTGCAATATTATGACTCCTAATACCTTCATTGAAAGAGTCTTGATTCTTGGCCTTTTTAGTAACAGGAGAGAATGAGAGCTTGGTCTGAATGCGGTTATCTCCAGGGGATTTTTTACGTTTCCTTGATTGCTTTTCACCTTTATTACTCTGCTGCAAACATTCGTCGGAACCCTGGTTTTTAGTGAAACCAAGTTTTATTGTCTTTTTGCTCTTATCATCAGATTCATCCTGAGATTCGTTGAGAGATTTCTCCATTTTACTTACAGACTTTTCCTTCATGTCTAAAGTTTTATTATTTTTAGACAACTCGGAACTACTTTCTACGGAGCTATCGCTACTTTCCTCAGAACTCTGCGTATTTTCCTCACTAGAAGAAATTCTGCGTTTTTTGCTGGACGGTTTTTTCACGAGATTTGATTTTATGCTTGTCTTCTTGTTCCCATTGATAGATCTTTTACTTTTGCGTGTTGGTTCGTGATTACTTTCGCTCAATGCCTGTGTTTTGCTCTGAGGTGATCCATTCTTAGTATCTTTTGGTTTGGTTTTCTCTTGTTTGAGTTTCAGTTTCTGAGCTTCTGCTTCTAAATAGCCATCGGGGTACTGGAATGGAGGTTTCATAATATTACATAAATTATCTTTTTTAAATAAAAAACAGTGTGGTGTCGTGGGACACCAGATAGAAACGAAGTTCCTTATTACATAAATATTAATTTCAAGTTCTATTTTTACGGATATTTTTTTCTTATATTTAATTTTTAAAAAAATTAAAACATAAACCTTAAAACTAAGGCATTAAAGTTTAATTTCGAATGTAGTATAATATTTATATTTAAGACCTTTTATTTTCGTAACAACGCGAGCATGTCGGTGACGCGGAGCATGTCAGTGACGCGGAGCATGTCGGTGACGCGAATCCACAAGTTTATCCCCTACCAATCGCGTGGTATTCATAACGCCGTAGCGTCATGGCGGCTCCTCACATAACACGTTATCCGCGCTATGTAACAATAGTGCGCTATGATATTGCGCTACGTGTTACCCACCTCTACTACTCGCCACCACTTAAAAACTCTGTAAATTTGTCGTCACCACTTACAACGATGGGGAACTGTTTCGCGTCGGGCTCCCAGGGCGCCGGGCTCGGGTCGTCCCTTCGCAGCAGGTACTTGTACACGCGGAAACCGGAGAGACCCTTCTCCGGATAGTACTTCACCACTTTGTAGATACCATCGTACCTGACGAACAAAGTACATATTGAACTATTCAATACGCAAGCGTTGCTAGTTTTCAATAATTTACAATTTCAGCCAGAAAGAGACTTACTTAGAAAATATTTGAAAATCTCATTCTCCCTTATTTTTAGAAACTATTTCGTTCCAACAAGTTTCCTCCGCAGGAACTCTTTTAATTTTCCCCCATAATTTTATCCCCATAGCAAATTTTATCAAAATCGGTTGAACAGATGGGCCGTGAAAGCGTAGCAGACAGACAGACAGACACACTTTCGCATTTATAATATTAGTATGGATGTTGGACACGATATTGGTGGAATCGTACCATCAGGCATAACGTCCACATGAGGGCGGTAGGGTCACTATTTGAGCGCCGCGTGTGAAGTCAGCCGATTCTCACCCATATATCCGTGTATTAGCCGCCACTCATCGTCACCCGGCGCGCTCGGTCAACGCTGACCGACTATGCCGAGCAAAATAACATTTTTTTTTAATATATAGGCTAGCGCTTGGCTGCAATCACTCTTGATTTGAAGGTGCCTATATTAAAAGAGGAGGGGAAAACGGAAGACGGAAGGGCATTTCATATCCTGGCGGTTCGAATTAGGAACGAGGAAGCAAATCGCTTCATAGGAGTCCGCGGAATTTCGACCGCGTAAGGGTGTGCAAGACCTTGTCGATGCTTTGCGGTTCGATGATAAAAAGTACAGTATTCACAAATACATATTACTATGTACCTTATTCCTTCAAGCGGAGCGTACTTAGGGAACGCCTTGCGCATTTTATAGGAGCGCATGACCCGCACGGGTTTGCCTTGCTGCCAGTTATCGCCCGCGTCCCCGCCGTTTTCACTCACAGACTTCGCAGCGCAGTTACGAGCTAAGGCACTGAAAGAATACGTATTTTCAATACATCAACATCATCATCAGCCATTATGCATCCACTGTTAGACATAGGCCTCTTTCAAGGAGCGCCAACGTGCTCTTTCCTCGGCTTTTCGCATCCAATCGATGGCAGCCACCCTCCGACTATCATCGCTCCACCTCGCTGAGGGGCGCCTTACGCTCCGTTTACCAAGACGCGGTCTCCACTCGAGGACCTTTCGGCTCCAACGTCCATCGGCCTGCCGACACACGTGACCAGCCCATTGCCACTTCAAGGTGCCAGCCTAAGAGCCATGTCGAACACTTTTTCAATACATTTGCTCGTATAATGATGGTAAAATAACTCTTATTTCCCCGCTGTTGATACTAGACTTGCCGCAGATATGTGATAAAAGTAATACCACAGACTTAACTGCCTTCATCAATTTTTGTAATCAAAAAATCTGTTTCCGGGATAATATAGCTTATGCCAATTTGCAGGATGCGCATATCCTCTACACCGAATTTCGTCAAAATTGGTTAACCTTGAAAAGGTAACAGTCAGACGGACACAATTTGAATTTTGCATATTGTGATTGATATGAGCGTACTTAAATTCATCTATGTACTTGAATCTGCCCACTGGAAAATACTGGAAGTTTTTTTTAAATATCCACTACAAGTTAGCCCTTGACTGCGATCTCACCTGATGGTAAGTGAAGATGCTGGTAGCGGGCTAACCTGTTAGAGGCATGGCAGTTATATTAAACCCATGCCCCATATCCCTAATCGGTTTCTACACGGCATTGTACCGGAATTATCAATCGCTTGGCGGCACGTCTTTACCGGTAGGGTTTTAACTAGCCACGGTCGAAGCGAGATCTATAGAGCGTACTTTTACTTGGCTCAGACTTTACTTGAGTTAAAACGAGATGGACTTATGTGAGCAAAATAAATCTGTCTCGTTTTAACCATGTCTTAAGTCTAAGCAAAGTCAAAATTAGCTCTATAGATCTCACACTAAGCTTAAGTGGTATTAACTTACCGATTCTGTCGCGTAAACTTCTGGTCGCAGGATTGTTCGGCCGTGCGCTTGTTACCGGACAGGTCTCGGCCGCCGCTGCCCGTGTATGTGAACTCATAGCCGTTGTCCACGTCGTCTTCGTACCCGCCTAGTATATAACATTAATTTTGTTCAAGTAGCTAAACTCGCCAATATACAACGTTTATTTTGGTAAAGGCGCTATACCCAATTCGTTATTTTTGCATACGGCGCTACGCTCTACATGATATTTTTATCAAAAATGTGGGAAATTTGGATTTGTTCATTGTTTTGTGGAAGAAACGGCAATAGGTAAAACAAAATGACGTGACGGGAGAGCAAAATCAAATCATTTGTCTCAAAAATAAACTGTGATAAATTGATAACAAAAAACCTGACCTACGCGTGCGATTAAGGATCTTGAACGTCAAAATCATATAAGCTGCAGGGCGACCGCGTATCTTTTGCATCAATCATTGATACATCGCAATCACCTCTGATTGGCTGAATTTATGGTATTCTTGCTGTGTCATCAATGGATAGTCCAATAGTGGAAGAGTGTTAACCGATCAGAGGTGATTGCGATGTATCAATGATTGATGCAAAAGATACGCGGTCGCCCTGCTGATGGGCTGTGAAGAGGCAACTGACAGACAGTTTCATAAATGAAGTCTTTTTTTTTTCTTAAAATTCTTTAGTCTACACTAAAGAATTTAAAAACAAAGACACTTTAAACACTACTACATACTTTTTACTTATTTTTTTTTAATGTTTTTTACTTACCTGATAACACTATGCTGAACGCACCCAAGAAATCTCGTCCGTGTATTCCCGACACGATAGGTCTATGCAGTCCTGTTTCCGAGAGCTGGTAATAAGAAAGATAAATATATAGGTCTAACAACAGTTAGAGTAATCGTAAACAGGTAAAATATATTAAAGTTGTGTCTTCTAGAGACTACCTAAACTCAAGTTTATATACGAGTACATTGAAATAGGGTTGAAATTAGTATACCGAAACGACGGACGTGCTGTTTTCAGTACACTTACATATTCCAAAATAGAATTAATTCTGATAAAGTTCAGTTCAATAAATGAAATCTGGATTGTGATCAATCCTGCATCTGGAAGGGATTCTAAAATGCCATATTTAAGAATCCCTAGTCTAATGGCTAGTACTACCATGTCCCTTGACCTTTCTAAAAAAGTACGATTTCATTTTAGACAGCATCGTCACTTACCAATAGATCAATCACTGGCAGGCTTTAAAAATTAAAATAATAGAAAAATAAAGATTTTTTATCCAAATATACTTTTACAATTGCTTTTGAAAGTACTGCTTTAACTTTTCTCTCTGTCAAAATTACTAATCTATACTAATATTATAAATGCAAAAGTTTGGATGGTTTGCTCAATCACGCTAGAACAACTGAATGGATCTGGATGAAATTTGGCATAAAGACAGATTATAATTTGGAATAACACATGGATGTGAAGTTATCAAAGATGACAAGTTTGGATGGATGGATGGATGGATGGATGGATGGATGAATGTATGTATGGATGGATGGATATTTGATTGATGGATAGTCTGGAATAACACATAGGCTACTTTTTTCACGGAAAATAAAGAGTTCCCGCCTTCTCTTCAATCCACGCGGACGAAGTCACAGGCATCAGCTAGTTTCTAATAAACTAGTGGTTCGCCCCGAACTAAGACCTCGCGGCGCCATCTATTGACATAAATGTGAAGTTTTGTTAAAAATACTGAAGCTCATTAAAAATTAAATAATTCCGTTTTCTTACAATATTTATCTAATTTTAGTATTTGTTGTTCAAGTACAGGATATAATTGAAATAATTGATCAAGTTTCAGGGTCATCCTTTCAGAAAATTTAGAGTTCTGAGGTCATCTTTGGACGTTAGAAAATCTCCACTTTGAAAGCCCCCCATTTCGTCAATTTTGGGGGAAAAATTAAAAAAAAAATATTTTTGGACTCTATTTCTAATTATCTTTAAAATGATATACCGCAACCCTATGTAACTTTATAAAAAATATTTTACTTCGCATTCGCTTCTATGAGAGCCCCTCTGAAATAAAGATTTTTATTATTTTTTAAGCCATATTCGGCGGGAGGCCATTGGTTTACATATTATATTTAAAGCTGAAGTAATTGCGTTCAGTAATTCAGAAGTTATAATGCTCTGACAGACGGACGGACGGACGGACGGACGGACGGACGGACAAGTGCCAATTCACCCAAGTAGACTCAGAGACCTTCGCTTCGCTCGGTCAACTATAGGGACTAGTTTTTCTCTTCGTCACTATCCTCATTTCGTGAGCCTTCAGATAAAATGTGGTGGACTACAAGTGAAGTATGATGACTATAGGTAGTGAATAATGGTTTTGTTATCAGACGTTAGTTATATGTGGTTATATTCCCACCATGTCTCTGTCTATATTGTTAAGATTTTCTTACCTGCATACGATATCGCCATGTCATACCCACTTCCATCCCCGGAATAGGACCAAAGTGATCAGCTGGCATATTACTGTCCTTTGTTTTACCTGAATTATGAAAAAAAATGTTATTCTAAATGCGCGACTGCATGGTGTCGCATGACCGACACCGTTCCATATTTTTACCCCCTACCAAAAAGTGCTCAACGCCCCTAAAGAAGTTTTTTAAAGAAGAAGAATAAAATTGATAAATTGTGTTGTTGTTACTCTTACTACAAAAAGCTACATACCAACACAGGCCATCCCGCGTCCCCAGTCTCGCGTAGTCTCAGAGCCGGTGGTCTTCTTAGTCTGTCTGGCGGCGCCCGGCGCGACAACATCGTTGGGGTCTCGTTTACACGTGTTACAGTACCAATCCTCGTCCGGGATAGATTTTAACGGTGGCTTCAGACATTTGAGATGAAAGCCGTTATCGCACTCGTCACAGAGTATTATCTGGAAAGTGTATTTTGCTTAAGCATTTTGGGCTAAGTATGAAATTTGGTGTTGATTATAAAGTTTTAAATATTAATTTTATAATGTGTACTAATATTATAAATGTGCAAGTTTGAATGGCTGGATGTTTGTTAATAGATGGATCTGGACGAAATTTGGCACTGAAATAGATCAAATCATCTAGGTCTGAAGATATTACAGATATTATACAGATATTATACTCATAAAAAATGACTGAATTTCCAATAAAAAATGTAATTTAAAAGTTTGAATTGATTTCATGCAACACATTTTCACAAAATAACAGCAGTAAAATGTCTTACTTGTCCAGGTGAGTCTTTTCCTGCACATATGTAACAACCACAGCGTCTGCAAGGCTTGCTTTCATCGTCACCACACTTTTTACAAATTATTGGTTGGCTTCCTATAAAATTAATATTATACTATTTTATCCATACTAATATTATAAATGCGTGTCTCTGTCTGTCTACTACGCTTTCACGGCTCATCTGTTAAACCGATTTTGATAAAATTTGGTACAAGGATAGGTAATATCCCAGAAGGACATAGGGTACTTTTTAAACAAAACAAGCAATTACTGATGTTTTCTGTCTTTTCTTGCCAGCTGTTCTTGATGAACCAATGATAATAGAGGTACAACTCAAAAGATTTCCTACATAAAATAAAGACATATTTTCATTTCAAGGTTATCTTCGGAGAGGTCCAGGCAATGAAAATTTAAAATATAAGGGTAAATACATGCAACATTTCACCATGTGATTTTCCTAAAGAATTCTGCGACATTAAGAAAAAATTATGTACTATAAAATCTTATGTATTATAGTTAATGCAATTTCCATTTGTCACAGAACTCTGCAGGTAAAATAACATGGCGTATGTTCCGCTATACACTGCGAGCACTGTTCAGTGCTCTTACCGGGGAGAAATTCGTTCCGTTATGGACTGACAGTATACTGCCGCAGTATCCTAGGGAAATATATGACATAAATCGTCGCCTTTTTGTACTGTGAGCACTGGCGTTTTCGAGGTAAGGTGCTCTCAGTACTGACTGTGTTCCGTTTTAAACAGTAATAAGTATAGCTAACTATAAAGGAATGGCTTCGCAGTATACTAAATTGAAGTCACACCTTACAGTGCTTGCAGTGTATATCAGAACATACCCATGGTAAATTTCACAGTGCAGTCCTTGAAGATGAAGGATTTTATTAATTTATCCCTCATAGAGCACACATTGATGTTCATACATACTTTTTGGTGGTGCCACTGCTATGGTTTGGTTGTACTCCTCACTTCTACTGGATAAAGGCACTGCCTCTTCTATACTAAAAATTTTGTCTTTAACCACTATGCTGGTGTTATGCTGAGGCACCGATTCTGACCCTAGGTATATGGTACCGGTCAGCTCATAGTTTTTCCTTAGTTTCTTTATTTCGTCCACTTTGAAGTCATACCTGTGATCAAATACCTCTCAAAATGTAAACATGTTGCAGAAATTATTACATTGAAACATAAGTTACGCACTTTGCACAGTTAAGTGTGTAACTTATGTTTCAATGTAATAACTTGTATCACTTTCTTTTTCTTATCATCTACGAGTTAGCCCTTGACTGCGATCTCACCTGATGGTAAGTGATGATGTAGTCTAAGATGGCAGCAAACTAACCTGTTAGTGGTATGGCAGTTATATTAAACCCATACCCCTAATCGGTTTCTACACGGCATCGTACCAGAGCACTAAATCGCTTGGCGGCACCTCTTTGCCGGTAGGGTGGTAACTAGCCACGGCCGAAGCCTCTCACCAAGCTAGACCAGAAAAAGTTCAGAAATTATAAAGTCCCAAATTGACTCTGCCGGGACTTCCCATGTTAAGAAAACAGCGATTAAAGCTGAGCCAGGGAGGTCCTCGGGCACTACAGCCCAATAATGACCTGCTGCACTGCTGGGCACAGGCCTCCATTCTCATAGGAGAGAGGTAATTAGAGCTTAGACCCACCACGCTGCTCTAATGCGGGTTGGCGGGCTAAACGGGGAGGTTGTCTAATCGCTTTTTATTATTGGTTCGCAGTGAGAACATCCAATGCATAGAGCATCGCAAATGTATCTGACAGCCTTCTGGGACTTGCTTACCATTTATGTACGCAAAGGATTAATAGGTTGTAATTGAAATGTTCAAGCACTTACCAATCCCCTACGTCTCCAGGGTTGTCAATGTTATAATTAATCATGACAATCTGTCCCTTCTCCATTTCTTCGGGGTTAATTTCCTTTCTTGCTCTTGGTCTGATTTCTGTCAGTTTACAGAATATCTCCTCATCTTCTGTACTGCAATCATTAAAAAATTACCATCTCTGTTGCATTACACCACTTAAGTTGACAATATAGATATACTTATTACTTACTCCTGATCTAATCTAACTTTGAATAAAATGTTTTCGTCAGAATTAATTTCGGTATCTTTCTCTGACAAAGAGGCATCCTTGTGTATTTCAGGATCGTGTACTATCCTAGTTACAGATCCCTCCAACCAATAACCTCCTTCCGTTTGTTTCGCATCAATGAAGTCTCCCACTTTATACAATGTGCTGGTGGCATCTAAAAAAGTCCAGAATATAAATAACTAGTCTATGGTTGATATCAGAAACATAACTATTAATAAAATCTACATACATACATAGACTGCTAAAATCATAACCTTTCTTTTGGCTTTACCATATTCAGGTAAAAAGAAAAACTAACCTTTATATTCAACATTCTTCTTTTCAGTTTGTTCATCACCTTTATCATTCTCCTCGATCTTTGTTTCAACATTTTCTGTTTTGTCCACTGACTGTACTTTCTCAATCAGTTGTATGACGTCATTCAATTTTATATTGTAGTCATGGAATGTATAACCATCTTCCAGCTACAAAATATTGTGAATATGTGGTTAAGACCAAACCTGTTGGCTTATGAAAGTTATGATTATAAATTAAAAGTTATGTTTATAATGACTATTATCTCTATAGCTTTAGGAACCTTTAGGGTCAAAACGTGGTGGTTCGATAAAGTGTCTACGTATAACCCTATTCAGATGCTAAAAGGCGCGATTTTTGCCTTCTGCTAACTTCGCTCACTACTTTGTCATGTAGCTTTATCTCACGAGTATGGTACAGTTACAACTATTGGGTAAAATATAATAAAAAAGGAGTCGTCTTGGGCTATTATCATTTGTATAGGGCACAGTCATGCGGCCAATTATGCAATTTATTTTGTACCATCTAACGGGCCGGCTATATGATCGTGCGTTCATATGGAACATTTATTGTTTTAATAAATAAAACTCACCAGTTTTCCACCATATATTAACCGTTGTAACTTAGGTTCCACTTTAAATTTATCTCTAACTACACATCTAAATTGTTCAATCTTAGTAAGTTTGGATTCGACAACAAGAATAGCCTCGGGATGTCCGAAAAACCTCACCCGGACATGCATTTTTAATATTTGTAAACTATTTTAGTAGAGAGTAATCAAAAATATTTACAAAGTATTCCCCTGAGCCGGAAGCCCTGCCAAGCCCCCTCTATCTCCAATAATCCACTTTTACAAAGTTTACACCGATCAAGAGCACATCAAGAGTTTAAAACAGAATTGAAGAAAAAAGCGCCAATTTTTAACGTTTGTTTGTCACACATCTGACCTCTGCATCTGACACTTCAACACTTGTCTCTGCACTCCAATGACTAAGGATTGCTGCACTCAGATTAAAAATTAATCTGAGTCTCTGACTCTCTGCATATGACCTTTTTTTTATTAACTGGCTTTACGGCCCTGGGGACTGGGTAACACTGACAATTTTTTTTTTTTTATTTAACTGGTTTAACGGCTCTGGATTCCAGTCCTTCTGAGCCAACACTGACAAGTGATTAAAGAATCACAGAACCATCTACCAGAAAAAAAAGCACAGATTAAAAACCAAAATTTTAAAATGTTTTTATTACTAGCTAATGCCCACGACTTCGTCCGCGTGGAATGAGCTTTTCGTAAGAAACGTTTTCATTCGACCGTTTTTTCTCCGACTTACTAAAAGTCTTTTCATTTTTCGGGTTAACTTTAGAGTAAGACACTCACAAACTCACAAATAATGTAGCTTTCTAAAGGCATCAGGATTTTCAAAATCGGTTCAGTAGATCCAGAGATTACCCCTTGGTAATCTCTGGATCAACTGAACTGATTTTGAAAATTCACAAACTCACAATCTCTTTATGATATAAGTATAACAGCCTTAGCTTATAACTGATGCCCGCGACTTCGTCCGCTTGGATTGAAGTTTTTTGGATCCCGCGGGAACTCTTTCATTTTTAGGAATAAAAACATAGATTTAAAGGTTCGCGCGCTTCACCTAGATACCGCCCTTCCTAAAAACAATAGCTCATTTAATGCGGCAACTTAAATTTCGTAGTGTGTATTGACTATTTGAAAAGATACTGGTGTGCGTGACAATAGTGTTGTCAACTTCTAAACTTTTACCCGATTAATTGGAAAAAATGTGTTAAGCACTTACTTTGGTACTACTATGAAAGTATATAATATCTGCAATTCATAACTTAGAAAATTTAGAAACTTTTAATGTCAAGGTATAATAAATTTAAAATTAAGGGGAATTCACAACCAACGTTTGACAAAATTATGAATCAAAAATTCATCTTTTTACGAACAACTGGTTCTATACCTAAATGATTTTTTTGACAATTTTTTTGCAGACAAATTGTAATCTCGCATAAGATTATTTGTCAAACAAATCATTTATTATTTACATTAATTATTATTACTGGCCTACTGATTCTCAAAAATATCTTGACTTTATAGATTTCTTTTTAATTAAGAATATTTCCCCGAGATACTTAGATATTGAAGAAAAATATGATATGAATTCGGACCACTCCCAGATATTTTTAATAATCAATAAACATAACATTGTATTCAAAGAATCCAAACTTACTCTAGTGAATAACAATACAGACTGAAGGAGCTTTAAAATAGAGCTAGACAGTTTTATAAACTTAAAGGTCCCTTAAAAATATCCAGATCAACTTGATATGGAACTAGACAAATTCATAACGGACATACAACGGTCGGCCTGGAACAATACACCACCGATTAAAAAGAGGAGTGAGGAAAACACCTATTCTAAGGAAATTATTGATCTAATTAGAATTAAACGAAAACAAAGACAAAAGTGGCATGTCTCTAGAACACCACAAGACAAAAAGATACTAAACAATCTCACCAAAACAATCCGGAAAGCAATCAAAGTAATAAGTGCTATCCCAATTCTAGGTAATTATAGTTTTTAAATTCATTATAAACATACTAGCTGATGCCCGCAACTTTGTCTACGTGGTTTAAGTTTATTTATTACGGCGGGAATTAATTTTCCGGGTTATAGAGTAGCCTATGTCACTCTTGGTCCTCAACTATACCCATGGAAAAAATCACGTCGATCCGTTGTTCCGTTACGTCGTGATTGAAGGACAAACCAACAAACCAATAAACCAACAATCAAACACACTTTCGCATTTATAATATTAGTATGATTTAATTACAGAATAAGAAAAATCGCATACATGGGGTAACGGATTCCCTAGAACGTGGTAACACTCTATGACGTCTGACGGTTCGTGTATTTTACATTGAAATAAGTAAATTATTCAATATTTACCAATGGTATGTGATTCCAGTGTCTTTCTTATTTCTTGTTGAATATAATTTTACACAATATTACTACGAAAAAAGCCATTTTACTTTTGTTTACTACCAAAATTTGATAACAGACACGGCCTGTCAGCGTCAAACATCTGTTGCTAAGAGACCAAGTACGCCAGCTCGGGCGATCATAAATTGCCGCAATTTACTAGTATGCCGACGGTATCTAGGTGAAGCGCGCGAACCTTTAAATCTATGAATAAAAAGTAGCCTATGTGATATTTCAGACTATGAGCTATCTCTGTGCCAAATTTTGTCCAGATCCGTTCAGCCGTTCTAGCGTGATTGAGTAATAATCATCCATCTAACCATACATCCATAGATCCATCCATCCAAACTTTCACATTTATAATATTAATTAAATATATATAATTCAGTTTCACATTTTGTAATGACTCCATAATTCTCAATATTTCTTCTTCTTCTTCTAGTTTGATTTTTGGCTTTTATCTATGCCAAGCTCATGCCAAGACAACTGTATTTTCTTGTTTGACAATTATTGTCACTGTCAATTGTCAATTTGTCATTGAAAGTTGGCATTTGGCAATCAAAGCCAATAAAAAACTACTCGAAAAAAGCGCGGGAAACTTCTAATTTGGCGGACGTGTTAATTTTGGTTTCTTAGATTAATACTTGAAAAAGTGGATCAGTGGAGGTTTTTAGTGTATAAAAGTAGTTAAATAATAGTTACTAGATATTTATATTTTTATTTTAGTTAGTAAATAGTGTACATACATAATTTTGATTTGGTAAGTTTCTTATTAGTATGGGGGTTGATCCCCCGGATGACCCTGGACCTACAGGAGGTCCAGGGCCATACCCTGGTCCCCCTGTAGCATATAATGTTGTTATCGATGAGTCTTCTATGGACACGGAGGATGGTCTTATTAATCTCTCTGACAGAAAACGCTCTAAACCCCAAAAAAGATGCCGCCATTGCAAGTCTAAGAGAAGTCGGAATAAAGAAGGAAAATTAAATTCTCAAATATGTCAGTGTGATGACTCTGATGAAAAAAAGACCCCTATTGTTGCAGATAATGTTCAAAATGAGAAATATGTCTCACCTGTTAATACTGGTGCCCCCTCTACACAACCCATTAATTCGACAGGTCCCTCACAACCGCAAATAGCAAGAAAATATGTTAGCACTGATTCAGGACCTTTCACTGTCCACATCCAAAGAGTAACCGCATCACCTAATGATCCAGTTACTTTGCATCCTGTACAGTTTGGCAGAGATTTGAAAAAATTTAATATTAATAATATTGTAAATGGCAGCCTCAAACGTATAGGCAGAAATAGAGTTTCGATGGATTTTAACAATTATCAGGATGCCAATTTGTTTTCAGAGAACTCACAAATAGCTAGTCTTTCCTACAAAGTTTTTATTCCCAGTTTCACTGTTACACGAGTAGGTATAGTAAAAGGTGTGCCCCAGGACTGGTCTGAGGAAGAAATTCAGGAAAACATCACTGTTCCTATGGGATGTGGTCAAATCATTAAGGTGAGGCGAATTAAAAGAAAAAATGTAACTGATGGTACAGCTATATTTTCTAACACTAACATGGTTGTATTGACGTTTGATGGTCAAATATTACCAAAAAGGGTGTACATGTGCTATACAGCTCTTTCGGTTGAATTATACATTTTTCCTACCATACAGTGCTATAATTGCTGCAAATTTGGACACACTAAGATACAATGCAGATCAAAGCCACGTTGCTTTAAATGTGGGGATGAACACCCCTCAGACACTTGTAGCGTTGTTTCTGAAAATGCTCATTGTTTTCACTGCAGTGGTCGCCACTTTGCCATTAGTAAATTATGTCCAGAATTCAATAGACAGCAAAAAATTAAAATTTCAATGGCCCAGAGCTGCATATCATATGCAGAGGCAGCTAAAATTCACCCCCCATCCTCAAAACCTTATGCTGATGTAACAGCTTCCTCTCCGTCCCAATCTGGAAATAAAAATCATCCTACCTCAAACTCAAGTTCATATGTACCTCCTACACCAAACAGTTCTCATAAAAAAACTGTGTTTGTCCAACGTCGTGTTCCTCCTAAACAAACCGGAGGGTATGATCACACTATGCATGAATCGATTAACAATGAATATAATAATCATAACTCCCAAATACCTGATGGTTATGTATTGAAACACAGATCAAATGCAATTCCTCAAAAATCTATAGCAGAATTAATTTTAGAACTTATTAAATTACTTTCTAATTCTAGTAATTCATTTTCTAGTGATAACTCTTTACCGCCCAACGCCGCCAACTCATTATTGACAGCTTTAAACCAAATCTTTAACTATGGACCACAAAATCCTACAGTGGAACTGCAGGAGTGCCATAAGTAAAAAAACTGATATTATTTACTTACTAAACAAATATAAACCTATGGTTATGTGTCTCTCTGAGACATGGCTGAAACCAGAGTTTCTTTTCAGGATCTCTGGTTTCGTTACTGTGAGAAATGATAGACTGGATGGGTATGGTGGAGTGGCCATACTCATTAACAAAGCTTTCTCCTATAAAATTTTTTCACTCCCTTCACTCAGTGATGGTATTAATGCCATTGCTGTAATTGTAAATAAAATTTGTATTATTTCTGTGTATATACCTCATCCTTCTTCTTCCTTATACAATGAGTTTAGTCAATTACTTACTACCCTACCTAGCCCCTTTTTAGTACTCGGGGATTTCAACTGTCATAATCAATCATGGGGCAGTTCTAGCACTAATTATTATGGTGAATTAATGACAGATATTTTAGACTCTCAAAACATATGTATATTGAACAATGGCACTCCAACTCGACATACTGGTCCTGGTGAAGGCCTGAGTGCTCCTGACTTGTCTCTTTGCTCTCCGAGTTTGGCGTCTTTGATATCTTGGAGTGTACTTGAACATTCTTATGGCAGTGATCATATACCAATTGTTCTTACTTTACCTATATCTTGCCCTCCTTCTAACCTACAACACAGTTCTAAATTAAAGCATAAACTACCAGATGACTGGAGTACATTTAAACATTATGTTGAACAAAAACTATCTAGCCTTCCTATTGTTAATGGTGGTAATGAAACAATATGTGCAGAGGAGTTTACTAAAATTTTAATTGAAGCTGCGAATGCTTTATTTCCATTAAGAAGTAATAAACAGGGTAAAATTCCATTTCCTCCTTGGTGGGATCACGAGTGCACTATAGCCATCAAGCAACGGAAGGAGGCTGAGAAAAAATATTGTTTTATGATGACTTCAGAGAATTTCGAAATTTATACCCAAATAGCCCGTTCCACTCGCAAGCTCCTCAAAAAAAAGAAATTTGAGGGTTGGAGACGATTTTGTGAGTCTTTAAATCCAGATATTTGCCCATCGGTAGTTTGGAAAAATATAAGAAGATTTAAATCAGGTTTCTATTCGTCTTCATCAGGTACATTATCTATTGAACTAGCCGACCAATTTATGGACAAGTTGGCTCCTGCATCTGCTCCCGACTTTAATAATACCCAGTGTTGTATACCTTACTCGGTAGCTTGTAGTTATACAGACCTTAATGCTCCCTTTTCTTTTTCTGAACTAAAAGGCGTGTTGTCTTATGTAAAAGATTCATCTCCAGGCGAAGATGGCATTACATACTCTTTCTTGATAAACTGCAGTGACGCTTCTTTGAACTACTATTTGAGTATTATTAATGCCATTATGTTGTCTGGTAATAATATTCCTTTTTCTTGGAAAACCCAAGCCATAATCCCTATACTAAAACCAAACAAGCCAGCCTCCGATGTTTCTTCTTTTCGTCCAATAGCCCTATCCTCAGTTCTTGCCAAAATAGCTGAGCATCTTGTTAAAAACAGGTTAGAATTTTTCATTGAAAATAGTAACATTTTGACAGGCAATCAGCTGGGATTCAGAAAAGGCCGTAGCACCATAGACAATATTAGTATTTTTGTTTCGGATATTCGGATAGCTTTCTCGAATAATAAGTCAGTTCTTGCGGCATTTCTTGATATCAGCTCTGCGTATGATAATGTGTTGTTCTCAGTAATGCATAAAAAATTGCATGACCTTCATGTACCTCAATTATTAATTACATTTATCATTAATATGCTTTCTGAAAGGTGTATTAAATTAGACCTAAACAATGGTACCCAACTATCAAGGCTTGTATGGAGAGGCCTGCCCCAGGGGTCGGTCCTTAGTCCATTATTGTACAATGTATATACCTATGATTTAGAGACCTCCTTGAACTCAGATGTAAATGTCTTGCAATATGCTGATGACCTTCTTTTATACAATTCGGACATTTCTATAGAAAAAGCTAGTAGCTGCTTAACCACTAATCTTAATAAGCTAAATGATTGGTTAGATGTCAATGGACTGGAATTGTCTGTTGGTAAAAGCACCGTGGTTCTATTTTCTAGGCGGAGAATTATACCTGATTTCAGCGTACTTTATAGGGATAATCCTATTCCTGTAAAGTCTGAAACAAAATTCCTGGGAGTTATTTTAGATTCCAAACTTACTGGAGTACCTCACTGTGACTATATTGTAACTAAATGTGAAAGAAACTTAAACATGATCAGGTGTCTAACCGGTGTATGGTGGGGTGCCCATCCTTTGACCTTGCGTCTTATTTATAACGCCCTCATTCGTAGCTTACTAGATTATGCCACTTTTATTCTAGAACCCTGTAATGCTGCTGCTCTTAGCAAATTAGATTGTGTGCAGGCTAAAGCTTTAAGGATCATCCTTGGAGCCATGAAATCTAGTCCTATTAACGCTATGCAAATAGAGTGTGTTGAACCACCTCTAAGTTTAAGACGTCAATTTCTATCTGATAGGTATTTATTTAAAGCCATGCAATTTTCTCATCATCCTTTACGTGATAAACTTCAACTCCTTTTGAATTTCATAGATACTTGTTCATACTGGTCCCGTAAATCTGCTCCCTGCCTTATTAAAAGCTATCGAATATTTTGCTCCATACAAGCGCCGATGTATAATACATATTGTTATCCCATTTTTGATTGTAAATTTAAAGCATTAATAATCTCTCCGAATGTTAGGATCAATCCAGATATTCCAAGAAACCAATTGGAAGCTCCTCAATATGTGAACATATTGAAAGAAAATGAATTTACGGATTTTCATTACATATATTGTGATGCTTCTAAGCATGCACCAGATGGCATGGTCGGAGTAGGAGTGTTCCATTTTCAGTATAATATTGTCCAAAAAATAAAACTACCTCCTGAATCATCTGTATTTACTGGAGAATGTCTTGGTCTGTTTAAATCTGTTGAATATATACTTCTTGCCAAACTTAAGAAATCTATTATATTTACGGACTCTATGAGTGCTCTGCAAGCTTTATCTAGGTTTCCATTTAAATCTGCTCAGATTAACCATGTTGTTATAAAAATAAGAAACCTCCTAGTTACGTGTAATGAAAGAGGCTATACAGTGGTGTTTTCCTGGGTACCAGGTCACTCTGGCATTTCGGGAAACGAACGTGCTGACCAGCTTGCTAACGAGGCTATTTCATGCGGAGATATGGCAGTTGCAGACTATTGTAACTCTGCCTATGATTTGTGTACATTACCAAAACAATCCCTTCAAGAATCTTGGAGAGTGGCTTGGGCGACCTCAAGCCAGTCAAAAGGTAGAACATATGCTAGGATTCAAAACTTTATTCCGTCAAAGCCATGGTTCTCACGTTTGAGGTTGGGCAGGAGGGTGACGTGTATCTTGACGCGTATGCGTTTGGGCCACGTTTGTTCGCCTGTTCAACTGGCAAAATTTGGAATTGTGGATAGTGATTTGTGTGAATGTGGTGAGGTGGGTGACTTGAACCATATATTTTTAACATGCCCAGTATATAACAGGGATGCATTTTACCAGGGTCTTATTCAATGTCATATGCCACTTCCGACTTCTGTTGACATCCTCCTATCCTCTGATAAACCTTGTGTATATAAACTTTTTTCCTCATTTATTTTACTTAATGATATTAAACTGTAAATATGTAGTTAGTTAGTATGAATATTCCATTTTATATTATTTTCTACCCTTTTCTGATCCTTCCCAAAATTCCGTATTTAAAAAAAAAAATTGATTTTACTATTATAAAATAAGTTTCTCCGTTTTAAAAAAAAAAAAAAAAAAATTTGACTATGGCTCAAACGCTCGACGCGCGGAGCCACTAAAAATGAAGAAGAAGAAGAAAAAACTACTCTGTGATCAAAGCAGAAATCGAATCGAACTCTAAAATCTAATAAATTTCACAGTTTTCCTGTCTTCGTCACTGATTTGATTTTGTTCAGCCTTAATTATTTTAAAGCATTCTGTGAACTGTGGATCATCGTTTCCTGTATAGTGTAGTAAATTTCACCAACAAGTAGAAAAATCAGTTGGTAAGTAATATAATTTAAACCTTGAGCTTCGGTGAGCTCTGATCAAAGATTAACGTATTGCTAGTTGTTACACCATACCATAACTTAAATTATGTTATGCTTAGAATTAAAATCCTGCATACCACTGCAAATCAAATAATAATCATAAACAGGTATGAAAATTCACGGTTTACACCAAGTTACTTCATTTTACAGTAAATAGTATAATCGCTGGTGATAATTATTGATATAAGGTATTGTTGACAAATTATGTAGGTACCTTAAAAATTTCAATCAAGTTTTAATAACATAATTTTTTAATGAGTTAAAGTTATTTTATGAATTAATTATTCACATACAAGGCTTACACAATACAATGATTTCAGTAGATACCTCAAGGAAATACAATTAATATTGTTAAGGAAAATAACCATATACATTATTTTCCTATGTTTATTTGGATACAATTTTATTTTTGCAATATTTTGAATTTGTAAGCATTTTGATGTTAAAGATTTTGTGTTGAGTATAATATACATATGACTTACTTATGTATAATAGTATTATATATGTATTACGACCTCCATGGTGCAGTGTGTAGCGCTGTTGCCTTAACGTGCGGAGGTTCTGGGTTCGATCTTTTTTCGAATTTTCCCTGGTCTGGCCTGGTGGGAGGCTTCGGCCGTGGCTAGTTACCACCCTACTGGCAAAGACATGCCACTAAGCGATTTAGTGTTCCGGTATGATGCCATGTAGAAACCGAAGGGGTATGGATTTAATATAACTGCCATGCCCCTAACATGTTAGCCCGCTACCATCTTAGACTGCATCATCACTTACCATCAGGTGAGATCGCAGTCAAGGCCTAACTTGTAGTGGATAAAAAAAAATGTGCAATACCCATCTCTTAGATTGAAATCCAAATGGTTTTTATGCAAATAAACTTTAACAAGTGCTTTAAAATCGTCAAATGAATCTACCACTACACTAGATGTCTACTAAGAGATGGGTGGATGGGATGGATTACTATTCTACATAGTTTAGTATTATAGGTAACCATAATAGGAATTCTCAATGTTTTAAAGAAGTCTTAGCATCCATATCATATGAAAAGTTTGTTATTTATAAACGATTGAAAAATATAAGTGGTATTATTTAAAACTACATTAATTTTTTTCAATGCAGAGGTTAACATATCCGAATGCATAAACCAATCCTTGTGATGGATACCTTCAATTGATTTTTGTTGTAATAATTACAGGTGAAAATGTTGAGATTACGGCCCAAGTTGGGAACTGAACGTAATTCAGAATGGAGTTGCTGTTTTTGTTTCCATGTCCGCACTGGCACTGTGATGCTTGGCATATGGCATCTGGTAAGAGTACAAGTTAAACCTATGATATTATAAAACTATCTATAGAGCCCTGCATGCATTGAAATGCTATTTGAGCATCTTGTTTGTAGTTATTGTTTGTGTATAATAAATCATAAAGGAACTGGAAGTAATGCCTGCTTCTATCCAATATGTAAAACAAATCGGACAAAGAACAATTAACAACATGGTCGACATAGGTATAATGAAACAAAATTATGTTACCACTTTTATCAACTTTGATTACGTTGAATAAATATTATTTTGTAATATTAATTTTTTATGTTGCGTGTAAAAATCGACTGTAGATCGAAAAATCCGAAAAGTATTACTTATTTGCTGGTTTAATTAAGTTCCCTCGAACAGTTTTAAAGTGAAATTGAAAAATTTAACTAGAAAATGAGGATAAAATAAAACAAATTCACTATTAATGGTATGACAATTAACAACCCTATGGTTTGTAACTTTGTTTACAAAGAATCTACATCGAATTTGGCTATAGTATAGTATGATTCACTCATAATTATTAAAACCCAGTATGGCTTACCCATTCATGGCATGAAATATTATTAATGGCATATTATTTATTAATGAGTCAAGTTTTTATTTTAGCAAATTAATAAAAATCATAGGTATTGTTAATAATAAATTGTTGTAAAAGGTATTGTTATAAGGTTGTGTTAGAGTCATTGAGTTTATGGGGTACTTCTCTTTATAGATGCTGCATTTAATAGCGCTAGGATTTCTGGCTGCAATTGTACGTGACCCCAATTTGCTTGAAGAGTTGGAACGTGACTCTGCTCCAATTGGCGGGATGGACACTCGTCCGACATCGTTCCCGCAACACGGCACCCATCCACGTGATCACAGCTTGATATATCGTAAGGAATACTTTTACTTTTCCCATTCTGACGTGCAATCAGACTTGCTTGCAATTGGTGATGCAGCCTAAGGTGGAGCACGCTTGCCTAGGAGATTTATTTTTATTTTATTTTATTTATTTAATTCGTACGGACAAGCCAGTTACACTAATCAATTTTAAAAAAAAAGGAAGAAAAAATGACACAGCACAACTTACAATGAATAACAGTAATAAATAATTAAATCACACAAATTTTCTTAAAAAAAATTACATAACAATTAAACTTAATAACAATAATACATAGTTAAACATTAAAATAACAGAGATAAAAAATTAAAATTTGAATAATAATATCACATACAATTATTTAAGAGAGCTGCATGGTTTGTAAGTTGTAACCTTCACAAAACTTCAAGCACCTACTCACAACCATGCTCCATTGATCTGCAAATAAATCACAGGGGGGAGACTCGGTCAACAATGTATTCAGTGCGGTCAGTGTGCGCGGTATTGGGGATCTAGCCCGTGAGACAGTGCGGCAATGCCTTTTCACTCTTGATTTGAAGGTACCTATATTAAAAGAGGATCGGAAAACGGAAGCCAGAAGAGCATTCCATATCCTAGCTCTTCGAATAAGAAACGAGGAAGCAAATTGATTCGTACGAATCCGCGGAATTTCAACTGGGTACGGGTGCAGACCTTGTGGATGCCTTGCGGTTCGATGATAAAAAGGTCACGGAGGAACCAAATCGATATATATATATAGGTAATGCCCTGCCTTAATGCACAAACGTAGCCTCCTCCTAGGGAAACACCTAGTGGATCCTAAGGAGGCAAAGAACATCCCGACCAAGAAGCTGCTGCTGTTCCTAGCAGCAATTAGTATTGGCCAGGAACTTAAGATAGTGGCGATCACAATAGATCGGCAATGGTCAAAGTGGTACCGGGCCTCGTTACAGAGCCTTGCAAAGCTGCATCACCAAGAATTATCTCCTGGTGGGAGGCTTCGGCCGTGGCTAGTTACCACCCTACCGGCAAAGACCGCCAAGCGATTTAGCGTTCCGGTACGATGCCGTGTAGAACCGAATAGGGGTATGGCTTTAAAATAGCTGCCATGCCCCTAACAAGTTAGCCCGCTACCACCTTAGTCTGCATCATCACTTGCCATCAGCTGAGATCGCAGTCAAGGGCTAACTTGTAGTGTATTAAAAAAAAGAAGAAGAAGATAGGTATGAATATAGAGTAGGAAAGATAAAAAAGTATTAAAACAACTAGCTGATGCCCGCGACTTCGTCCGCGTGGTTTAGGTTTTTTTTGGTCCCGCGGGAACTCCTTAATTTTCCGGAATAAAAAGTAGCCTATGGTACTCTCCAGGTCCTCAACTATACCATACCAAAAATCACGCCGATCCGTTGCTCCGTTGCGGCGTGATTGAGGGACAAACCAAACCAACAAACAAACACACTTTCGCATTTATAATATTAGTATGATGAAGTATGATTGTGTAGTAGTAGTTGAGTTGTAGGTTTGAACTTTGTTTATAGATGATGTGGACGTAGGTGCGTTGGTGACTGTATGCACGCTGGCTATCACTCTCATGCTGATATACGGAGCGTCGCGCGGCAAGCCCGCACATCTGCTGCCTTTCTTCTGTCTGCAGATCTTCGATTTTGCTATTACTGTGTAAGTCTATAGAAAAATAACAGTAATAATTACTTTATTGACATTGTAAGCGACGCGAATTTACGGAATTTAAAATATTTTGTTAAACTGTAAACTATTTCGACCACCACCACCACCATACCCCTTTAACGTCCTACTGCTGGTCACAGGCCTCCACTCATAGGGGAGAGGGAATTAGAGCTTAGACGTACCATGCTACTTCACGGGTTGGCGGGCTTTAACAACTACTATCATGCTAGTGATAATAACCGGGACCGTCGCGTTACCTTGCTCTCCAAGACATGGGGATGAAACACCGTTTCATCCCCATGTCTTGACTCATCGGACTCATCGGCTACAGTCGAACATACTGACCACTAGACCAACGAAGCAGTCAGAGAACGGAACGTATGCAGGGGCGCGCATTTCGCGACTGTATGCTTGACTGTAGCAATGTTTTTATGACGAAGACGACCGACGCAAACGTTCCGCTAAGCCATTGTGCATCCATCCCCTACAGGCATCATACACTCGTGATCATTGGTAGTATGATCAGGCTCATTTGTATGTGTTCAGGCTGACGGCAACAGGCTACCTCTGCTACCTGCGGTCTATTCACCGCTTGGTGGCGGAGGCGCGTCGCGTGCCGTGGCGCGAGCAGCTGCTGTCGCTGCCGGCGCCCGCGCTGGCCCTGGTCGTGCTCGGAGCCTTCCTCGTCGCGGTGCTGCTCAAGGTACAGTGTCTCTATGATCAGCTGTATGTGTTCAGGCTGACGGCAACAGGCTACCTCTGCTACCTGCGGTCTATTCACCGCTTGGTGGCGGAGGCGCGTCGCGTGTCGTGGCGCGAGCAGCTGCTGTCGCTGCCGGCGCCCGCGCTGGCCCTGGTCGTGCTCGGAGCCTTCCTCGTCGCGGTGCTGCTCAAGGTACAGTGTCTCTATGATCAGCTGTATGTGTTCAGGCTGACGGCAACAGGCTACCTCTGCTACCTGCGGTCTATTCACCGCTTGGTGGCGGAGGCGCGTCGCGTGCCGTGGCGCGAGCAGCTGCTGTCGCTGCCGGCGCCCGCGCTGGCCCTGGTCGTGCTCGGAGCCTTCCTCGTCGCGGTGCTGCTCAAGGTACAGTGTCTCTATGATCAGCTGTATGTGTTCAGGCTGACGGCAACAGGCTACCTCTGCTACCTGCGGTCTATTCACCGCTTGGTGGCGGAGGCGCGTCGCGTGCCGTGGCGCGAGCAGCTGCTGTCGCTGCCGGCGCCCGCGCTGGCCCTGGTCGTGCTCGGAGCCTTCCTCGTCGCGGTGCTGCTCAAGGTACAGTGTCTCTATGATCAGCTGTATGTGTTCAGGCTGACGGCAACAGGCTACCTCTGCTACCTGCGGTCTATCCACCGCTTGGTGGCGGTGGCGCGTCGCGTGCCGTGGCGCGAGCAGCTGCTGTCGCTGCCGGCGCCCGCGCTGGCGCTGGTCGTGCTCGGAGCCTTCCTCGTCGCGGTGCTGCTCAAGGTACAGTGTCTCTATGATCAACTGTATGTGTTCAGGCTGACGGCAACAGGCTACCTCTGCTACCTGCGGTCTATTCACCGCTTGGTGGCGGAGGCGCGTCGCGTGCCGTGGCGCGAGCAGCTGCTGTCGCTGCCGGCGCCCGCGCTGGCCCTGGTCGTGCTCGGAGCCTTCCTCGTCGCGGTGCTGCTCAAGGTACAGTGTCTCTATGATCAGCTGTATGTGTTCAGGCTGACGGCAACAGGCTACCTCTGCTACCTGCGGTCTATCCACCGCTTGGTGGCGGTGGCGCGTCGCGTGCCGTGGCGCGAGCAGCTGCTGTCGCTGCCGGCGCCCGCGCTGGCCCTGGTCGTGCTCGGAGCCTTCCTCGTCGCGGTGCTGCTCAAGGTACAGTGTCTCTATGATCAGCTGTATGTGTTCAGGCTGACGGCAACAGGCTACCTCTGCTACCTGCGGTCTATTCACCGCTTGGTGGCGGAGGCGCGTCGCGTGCCGTGGCGCGAACAGCTGCTGTCGCTGCCGGCGCCCGCGCTGGCCCTGGTCGTGCTCGGAGCCTTCCTCGTCGCGGTGCTGCTCAAGGTACAGTGTCTCTATGATCAGCTGTATGTGTTCAGGCTGACGGCAACAGGCTACCTCTGCTACCTGCGGTCTATCCACCGCTTGGTGGCGGAGGCGCGTCGCGTGCCGTGGCGCGAGCAGCTGCTGTCGCTGCCGGCACATAGACTACTTTTTATCTCAGAAAGAGTTCCCGCGGGAATCATAAAAACTTAAAGCACGCGGACGGAGTCGCGTCATCAGCTAATAATATTATAAATGCGAAAGCTTGAATGGATGTATGTATGGATGGATGGATATTTGATGGATGGATGTTTGTTACTCAATCACGCCACAACGGCTGAACGGATCTGGATGGATAGTCTGGAATAACACAGGCTATTTTTTAACCCGGAAATTCCCGCGGGAACCAAAAAACCTCAATCCACACACACGAAGTCGCGGGCATCACCTACTTTTGTATAATTGAGCCTGACGACAATAGGTTACCTCTACTACAAACAAAGTTACAAATAATTAATTATTGAAATAAAAACACATAATTTTCCTTGTTCAATAACAAGTAAATAAAATTTTAATTATTCGGGTTGCATAGTTCCGGTCCAAAGTTTTCCGCCCTCGTTATGTATAATTATCAGATGGGTACTATGACGCCCTAGTTTTACCTTCCTTATTTGCAAAGTGTATTGTTCAACAGGCCTACTTCATCAGCGTGGTATGGCGGTGCTATAAGTACCTAACAATGCGCGCGCACGCGCTCCACAGCCTGACTCCGTTCGTGATCTCGAGTGAGGGGGTCGTGACCCCCGCTGCGGCCCCCTACCCCGGCCCCCCCGCCGCGCCCGACTACTCCAGCCTGCTGCCGGACTACGAGGAGGCGGTAAAGCAAACCCCCCCGCCCTCCTACCGCGCCGCTACCCTCATGACTACTGAGCCAGCCAATGCTGATGTAAGTTATTTATTAATGTGTTTAAAGTGAAAACTTCTTTAGGCTCATTGAGCACTTTTTGGTAGGGGCTAAAAATGTGGAACGGTGTCGGTCATGCGACACGATTCTTCTTAAGACAAAAGGTCTTAAGTATAATAATATAGTACATTCGTTATTAAACTTTAATGCCTTTGTTTTAACCTTTGGAGTGCCTTGGGATAGCTCTGTCGATAGGGTTTATATTTAAAAGTGATCTATAACCGTGACTTACACCTCGCGCTGTTACGAAGACAAAAGGTCTTAAATATAAGTATAGTACATTCGTAATTAAACTATAATGCCTTAGGTTTAAGGTTTTTATTTTTATTATTTTAAAAGTGCTGTGTTGTTATTTTAAATATTCGTTTTCACTTCTATCGGCGGTCCCTATGACTACCAATTTTATTGTTTTCATATACCTAAACATGCCCCCCGATTGTGTAAGCAAATCGTAATCACGTTTTATTCTATTACTGAGTACCAATGACGCTCAAAGGTGCTCAATATCCACATCCAGCTAATAATTAATAATTACCAGGCTATAATATAATAATATCTGGTCTGGTCTGGTCTGGCCTGGTGGGAGTTACCACCCTACCGGCAAAGACGTGCCGCCAAGCGATTTAGCGTTCCGGTACGATGCCGTGTAGAAACCGAAGTGGTATGGGTTTAATATAACTGCCATGCCCCTAACAGGCTAGCCCGTTACCATCTTAGACTGCATCATCACTTACCATCAGGTGAGATCGCAGTTAAGGGCTAGCTTATAGTGGATAAAAAAATAAAATAAAATATAGCTTATCTAACTTTGGCTGTGTAGCTAATAAATGATTTTAGATACTTTAAACTAAGCTTGACTGCCTCGTTGGTCTAGTGGTTGGCATGTTCGACTGCGGCCGACGAGGTCCCAGGTTCAAGTCCTGGGTCGGGCTATAATTAAGGATATTGGGTTTTCTGACTAGAAATTCTCAGTACTAGCCCGGAGTTAGGAAGTTGGCGGTGTTTCACTCCCATGCCTCGGAGAGCATGTTAAGCCGTCGGTCCCCGTTATTATCCCTAACAGGGTAGTAGTCGTTAAAGCCCGCCAACCATTGGAGCAGCGTGGTGGGTCTAAGCCCTAATTCCCTCTCTCCTATGAGAGTGGAGGCCTGTGCCCAGCAGTGGGACGTTAATGGGCTGTAGTGGTGGTGGTGGTGGAAACTAAGCTTATAAAATAGTCATAAGGTGATTGAAACGCGATATTTTTGGTGCACAGGTGGCAACACCGGCAGCGGAGCCCCCGCAGCCTGCCGCCAACACCGTGGTGATGCTCCCTCAGCAAGGGGCGCAGGCCCGCGTGTGAATCTCTTCGCTTGTCTCTGTTGCTCTACGCCGACCCAACGCGAGCCAACGCAGACGCTCATAGCTCTGAACACGACAGATTAGTGTCCTACTTCTATAATAACTCCTATAATAGGGATGATGACAACTCAATCAAAGTCAAAGTCAAAGTCAAAGAACGTTTATTCAATTTAGGTAGGCATACTACACTTATTGACGTCCGGTTATTTATAACATATAACATATATTGGTGATAATCAGTACGACATCTTAAACTAAAGCTACGAGGGTTCCAAACGCGCCCTGGTCTGAGAAGAGCCCACAACAAACTCAGCCGAGTTTTTTTTCTTCATTATCACCATTTCACAATTATCTTAACTAAGGAACTATCAGAGCCATTAGAGAAAATCATTGTCAAGCTTCCTTGTCAAATAAATCAGCAACTCTTTATCAAACTTTAAAACACACTTCCAGTATGGAAGTTGTATGAAATTCACAGTTGTGACTTCATCGAATTTCAACGCATTCTTTAATCTATATTTTAAAATGGTTATCAAACTTAAAACTAACCGCGGATGTGAATTTTAGGTCTTTTGTAAGACCCTCTATTTAATAATCAGTTAGAAATAATTTATTTTTTATATAGGCATCATCCCTATTGCAATGTTATTGCGCGATTTCCACGTATCATGATCCATCATGTCTGTTGCACTCCACTACGGGATTAAAGCATCTGCAGTTGCACGCTATACAATTGCACTTTTTGAGCTGAGACCTACATTAGCCAGCAATGCATTGGCGGTTCATCTGGTGCTGCAAATGTTCATGGGCGGCGGTAATCACTTACCATCAGGTGACCCGCCTGCTCGTTTGCTCGGTATATATTTAAAAAAAACATCATCCAGTCTGTTGCAGCTGCCCACTGCCGAACTAAGGTCTTAACTAAGCTTTTTAAGCTAATTTAAGACCTTTCCGTTCTTGGGGGTCCACATCTCTACAGTATATGTCATAGAGTCACGATTCATATCGAGGCAATATTAATTTTATTGAAGTTATCACTTCTCACTTCACATCATTCTCACTTCACTAATAATAACGTGTATTCTATTGTGCCACACTACCCTACACATCTTGTTCTATCCTCTCACCAAGGGTTGCCTGGTAGAGATTGCTCAGTAAGCAATAAGGCCGCCTTTGCATATCTTGTTTACCTAATTATAGTTAACTTTGTATTACTCTTTCTTGTGTGCAATAAAGTATTTATCTATCTATCTATCTATCTATCTATCATTGACACGTCTATGTATATCCCACTGGTAGTGGTAGTGAAAGATTTATCAAAAGATCGCTGGAAGTCAGTTGTTTCTTTGTTGGCGCTCGTTGGTTCGGTGTGTAACGTTTCAAGCTTTAAAGCCATGTTCTAACTGACAGGGGGATTGTTTAAGTCCTAAAATGTATAACACAACATTTAGTTTAAGAAGATATCCAATAAAGTTACAATACATGAATTGGCTCTTTTATTTAAACTATTGTACTGTTTTCTATATTTTTATCATTCGTTTCTACAGAAAACTTAAGTAATTGTAATATTAATCGCAATATATATCTGCCATCTAACAAGTACCTTCACTATGTCACTAATGTGTAAAACATCTTATGCTAAATGAATCGTTTATTCCAGTTGCAAGACATCGGGTGCTAAGAGTTGTCTGTCAGTTTGAAAATGGCCTGAGTTATGTCCACACTAATGATGGTTTTAAATATAATTTAAATAATTATGATATATGATAAATATAATTTTTTCCCTATGATAGTTTAAATATATTACGGTAAAAACAAAATAAAAATCATGCAATGTGAGCTAAGCTTGAATCATGTTTTATTCTGTGTCACATTAGACGCCGCCTTTAGTGTGGACGTATCCTTATTATTTATATTTTTGCCTATTTTACTAAGGGTGTGTCATAAATATTTTTGGGGATCAACTGATATATAGAGTTCGGGTAATTAAGTTGTTAATTAAATCAAGTATTGCATTCACGTTATTAGGGCACGCGCGTCCGTCCTACATCTACGCTAGTTTTTGTCTATTAAATAATTAACTGCGTAAAACATTCGCGCGAATTTTTTTTGCAATTCTGTAACACTAGAAATAGAAGTCATATTGAGGTATACGCACTTGCGAATAAAATTCACGCGAAATCCGAACTCCGTACGCGAAATATAAATCGTGCGAATTTTATTCTCGCACCTATACTGCTACCTAATTTGTATCAAACCAGCGATATTTATTTTCGCGCGAATTTTATTCGAAAATGCGTACACCTCCATATGATTTCTAGTATTACGGAATTTCGAAAAAAAAATCGCACCCAGTTTTTACGTCTATAACGTAGACTATAACGTAGCGACCAACAACGTCGTATAATGTCCGCATAATGTGACGGAACCTTCACTGCGTGTGGCCTGACACGCACTTGGCCGGTTTTTAATTTAATCTTCATAAAAAACAGTGCCATTTCATTGTGTTTACATATGGTATGTATTTGTTGGAATCTTTTAAAATATAATATATTTTTTGGCACTATTTCCAACGTCCATTACATTTGGACTTTTAAACTGGTACATTCCAAAAAATTGTGTGTTTGGGTTACAAGCCATTTATGAACTTGTGTAATTGCTTGGCTTTACATTGAAAATTGTAAAACGTTTATAAAAGTTATGTAGTGACTTAAAAAAATCATATTTTTCGAAGAATTTTTGCTTTCACCGATTTTATCAATTTATTCTTTCATGCCGTCCAAATCGCATTAAATTTAAAAGGCGAGTAGAATGGCGAAATTTACTAGAATCTTGTTTGATGCTTTAAAAAGCTTATTAGAAATATTTTAGTGGCAATTTTAACTAAGTAGCAGTAGGTAGGTAGTGAGCAAAATTTTTAATCTTATGTAGAATTGCCTTAGGAAATAGAAAATAATGCCCAAAACGAGATAATATTATGGAGAAATAGAGCCTAGTTGCATGAGTATGACGAAAAGATAACACCAAAGTTAAAAATGTAAAGTGGTAGGTGCTGTTCGGCCTAAATATTATCTGAAACATATTTGGGTTTGTTTGTATTATATGTGTTAACTAATCAATATTTTTATTATTTAAATTATGTACATATGTAAAAAACATATTTTTGTTTTCGATTTCGAGTGTTTTGTTTGAATTGATTCGAATCAAGAATCTTATACACCTACCTACCTAAATCATGTTAAATATATACTAATTGAGCTATATATAGTATAATAGAATGATATATTTTGAAAATCAATTTTCAATTTGTTGTGTAATCGATATAATAATTATTATTGAATAACATTTCTTTTGATCTTAATTAAAATATTCCTAGATGAGAATTTGTTTCTTATTTGATTATTTTAAATCCTTTTTCGTTAAACTGTACCTACTTAGTTCTAGTAATGTTGTACTTTTACTCTGTTTACAGAGTCCAAAAACTGTAGGAACATAATAATAAATAATTATTGTAATATGTGTTTTTGGTGATTGTGACGATATTTATCGATTTTTGGCCACAATTTATATAATCATCAATATGACTTACCCATTAATTTCAGCTGTTACATATGCTATTTATCCGAATAAAGGAGATTTGTAGCGAAATAGAATTTGAAGAAATTCTGCTTTTCATAAACTTTTCAGTTTAGATGGCTAGGCTACAAATGGTCATTTGGTCATTGCGGTAGGCTATGGCTCATATACTTAGCCCACCGCGATGACCAGCGCGGATAGGCTACACACGCCTTTACACATTATAGAGAACTAGATGATCCGCGTGGATTGAGGTTTTTTGGTTCCCGCGGGAACTCTAATTTTCCGGGATAAAAAGCCTATGTGCTATCTATATATGTGCCAAATTTCATCCAGATCCGTTCAGCCGTTCTGGCATAATTGAGTAACAAACATCCATCCAACCATACATACATCCATCCATCCATCCAAACTTTCGCATTTATAATATTAATAAGTACAAGTAAGTAAGTATAGATTCTCAGGATTAGAGGTGTCCGTTATTACAAGTGATATATTTAAAAATGCTTACAAAACTTTGAAAACGTATGATGCCGTGGATCGAATGAAAATAATGGGAACACCGGAATCTTAAGTCATAACCACTAGGTTATCACCGATCCTATATACATCCATAATAATACCTACTTATCATGAATCATGATTTATCTGAGACTGGGATCGGTCGTGTCGTGTATT
The DNA here is from genome assembly GCA_923060345.2 of Erebia aethiops. Classification (NCBI taxonomy): domain Eukaryota; kingdom Metazoa; phylum Arthropoda; class Insecta; order Lepidoptera; family Nymphalidae; genus Erebia; species Erebia aethiops. The sequence continues at coordinate 6,257,809 of OV281083.1, read as the reverse complement.
GGAGGTGTTGTATTTATCATCGCCGTGCAACATTGAAAGGTCAAAGTGATGAACGCAATTTACAAACAACGTTTCAGACATGCACGCTCGGCCGGCGGGCGAGGGACTCCCGACTAGTAATGCGCGCCGTCGCTGTGTATCACGCGTTCTCTATTTATATCGACGACTTCACCTCCCCGCGAGTATCTGCACTCACGCAAGCGCAATGCGCACCTGAAACGCCGAAAGTGAAAATTGCACATCATGGTTTCGCTCGGTATACGACGCTGTGTTACAGGACTTGCTACTCGCTAATTAACAGTGCGAGGACGAGGCTGTCGCCGCAGTGTCCGTTGCGTTGTGAGAATGGCCGATGCCTGCATGGCACCGCCACACTCCGACACTGCGGTAATCGTACGTCACATATCAGCTGAGTTGCCGGTAAGAGGCTCACACTCGTGACGTCTCTTGTGGTTAGTGAAATTCAGGACTCCGGAGCCAACCATGGCGTCCACCATGCAACTCGAGTTTACACAGGCGATGACCGACTTCAAAACAATGTTCCCGGACATGGACGATGACGTTATCGAAGCTGTGCTTCGCGCTAATCAGGGCGCAGTAGATGCTACCATCGACCAACTGCTAGCGATGAGCACCGACAATCAAAACGAAAGGCTTCGGCTGGAGATGGAACGTGTGGAGAGCAATTCTCCTTCGCGACGCAAGGAGCGACGTATTATCTCACGAGGCGCTGAAAACGGTGAAGACAATGACACCACAGCGCTTGTGTAAGTTGGATTCTATTTTTTATGAATTTAATTTAAATTATTAATTAATTAAATTAAATAATAAATTTAAATAATTGAATTTGAATTAAGTTACAAAAATGCAATTTAAATATTAAGAAGTCGCAGATTTCAATAAAAATAATAGATTTTTGCACTATTTGTCTTTGTAGACAAATAGAAAATCTATAGAGCAGAGATGCCATGAGCAGCAGTATTAGCTAGGACCTAGGTATACAATTAACTACCTAGCTAATACCTTTAGATAGTTACGCGTTGTCGTTAAACAATAATTGGTTACATGTAAGTAGTTTAGTTACGTATTGTACTTGGTAGGTATATGTGTTTATTACTATGTTCACAATTAACATACTAGTGACTTAAGAAAATTATATTTCATAAGTCATCAGAGAAGTCATCATAGTAAATAGCGAACCTATATAGGTGAGTCTTGGTACAAAAGTCAAAAAATTAAGTTACCTACCCAAACTGACACTCATGACTCAGTGAGAATAAATTGATAAACCTAAATATATATAATCATACACGAAGAATGTGCAACAGATATGCACATTTTCTCAATTCGACCGCGATGAATCAATTTTGATGATTCTTTTTTGTTTGGAAGATTATACTTTAGAGGTGGTCCCATATAAATTTTATCGAAATTGATTTAGCGCTTTTTGAGAAAATCAACAAAATACCTACGGAATATAAACCCAGATAATGTTTTTTACTTTTTAGTTTAAGTTGGTACTTATAGGTATAGTTTTGAAGTCGGTTTTTGTTTTAGATAAAAAAAAAAGATACGCGCCGAATTGATAACCTCATCCTTTTTTTGGAAGTCAGTTAAAAAGCGAATACCTAATTAACTATTACTATCAAATCACCATCAACATTTCGTAAATCCCTAATGATTAAGAGTTCTGTACCTTGCAGCATCTGCATCAGGATCAAATGTATAATGTATGCTAAGTGACGTGCATGCATGAGGCAGCAAAGCACTGCTTACTCTTGTTTAAATAGCTCATGCGTATTTCCCTTTACGACCTGCCATCAGTAATCTAGTGCCTACAAATCAAATCAAATAATGTTTATTCAATATAGGTAGGTATACTACACTTATTGACGTCTAGTTATTTATAAAATATAATGGTGATAATAATCAGTAACGGTATCTTAAAACTAAAACTACGAGGGTTCCAAACGCGCCCTGGTCTGAGAAGAGCCCACAACAAACTCAGTCGGGTTTTTTTTTCCTATGACGTAACAAATGCCTACCCAGGCTTCAAACCCTCTGCACGCCACTGTTTATGCTGCGTACCATATTAGGAGTTCAGTAAAACTGTTAAACAAGGTAGGTAGGAGTAGGTCCAATCTAGCCTTTTCCATCGTAGATTCTAGGTACTTATCTATAGTTCTATACCACTTGGCTAACTTGCTATCGAAAAAAGCAGTATTTTGATGTAGTTAAGTAGGTAAGTAAGCTTAAGTAAAAATGATGAGCCAATTTCCAGTTTAATTTCGAGTGGCTCTATAAAACTGGCTTTGAGCCAATTCACTACAAGACAATACTCATTTGTTTTCTGAATTTCATTCATAAGTGATGCATTTCATCATGGGGCATGCCTCCAAATTAGATCTAATAATATTAACGCTTTTTAAATGAAATTTCCTTATAATTTTAGATAGATATACCTACATGAAAGTTTTCCTTTAAGTACGGCCTACACTAGCTAACATAATGAAGTAGAACGCAGGACGCAGGTAGGTACATGAATGACAATATTTGCTGGCAATCATACAATATCTCCCATTTATTTGTATACTGATTTCTAAACATGTTTTATATATATTTATATACAATACAAAACATAATATTTTAAAAATAATCCTACAAAACTTCCACTCGCTGCGGGGCCTTAAGGACCCAAGCAGCCAATGGTCAGGGCTCCAGACAGAGGAACCTCTTCACAATTTGCGCCGTCTCAAGGATGACCGCCTTCTGTATCCGACCCATACACAGGGAAGTGCATGATAGGTACATTAGGTAGGTAAGCTACCGAAACGCCATGTATATTTTTAGATAGGTATTATTTGCAGAAACGCTGATGATGACTCTGTTCCGCTGTCCGTTAGAAGAAAATGGGTTCCAAGAATGTTGGGGCCTCTACCTCCGATGTTTCTTCGTATACCACCCGCCACAGATGCAAGAATCGATCTAAGTTTAGAAATGGATGACGATCGTATTGCAACTTTTCTGCAGAACGAGGAATTCATGGCAGAGCTGCGGTGGAATCAAGAATTCATTGCCGCATTGGATAGCGAGCAAGGAAATAAAACCAAGAGCCACGAAGACGAAGCGGCATTTAAGGAGAGGTTAAAAAATATGGGTAAAAGTAAGTTTCACATCCTTTCAGTCAGATTACTTATCTTTTCATATTTCATAAATAATTTACCGATATTTACAAGATAAGTAGGTAAGTATGTACCTACTTATTTAGTATAAAACTATAAAATAATAAATTTATTTTAATAAATTACCGGCGGATTGATATTATTAATTTGAAAAATCTATAGGTAAATCTACATTCTATGTGTAAATAAATATATCACATGAAAGCTGTGAAATTCAGGTGAAATTAAACTGCACGCAATTCTGTAATCGCATACTAGGTCGTTAACTTTTATTAAATTAGTCTGAAATTAATTTTATTGTCTGCTCGGTATAACACGCGAAGTCAGATTTTCTGGGATAACAATTATTCCTACTAGACCTACCGATAACTCTGTACCTTACTCTGTGCCACTTTTATCAAGATCGTTTCAGCAATTTTCAGCAGCTTTACGGTAGGCAGGTAGCAGAAAGGTCATAAAGTATGGACTTATCTACACTAATCTATAGTGGCTATTTATTTTTCATTAAGATAACCGCTTAACCAACTTTGATGAAAATTTGAAAGAGAATATAAAATGTAGCGATGTTTTATGCAAATAAACCTTATGCCTAAATTGTATGTATACAGGGGGTACATTTAGGTAATTTCCGAAAATTAGAATTCCCCAAGATCTCTAAACATATCTAATTAACACGCATTTAGATATTATTTATGTCGTTACAGTGTCTCGCAAGAAATTCGCTCAGCTGTCCCGAATGTTCTCGCGGGGCGGGTCGCGTCGTAGTGGCAACGCTCGCGCGCCCTCCCGAGGGCCTCCCGACAGCCTGCTGTTACAAGAGGAACACAGCGATGACGACGACCGACCAAACACACAGAATATAAAAATATAACCTATGTGTTCGCAAATACTGTGGATCGCGTCCTTTGCCACCCAGCCATGATTTTTAGCGGTGCGATGAGCGGGCTGTGCGCGTTTAGAAAATTGCATGAGCGAGTATGGATTTAGCGTGGCGCTGCTGCACCGTTAACGATAATATAAAGCGGCCCGTGCGGCTTTTCCCTTGTTGACATTATTGTTTCTACCACGCTAAGCTACCGCTTACGTTTAGCGGGAAAGTTGTGGGCAGGCCGTCATAGTCGTAAGTGCATATAAGTTAACTAATATAGTTTAACTGCGAGATTTGAACAACAATTGTGTCACCGAATGCAAGACTAGAGAACTTGAGAAGATCTTAAAACTACCGTACCTTGCTAAAACCTATTTATCGGTTAATCCTGTGTAGCTGTGGATTTGTCTGTTGTACTGAGGATTGCTAAAGAAGATTGGACGGCGCAGTACCTGACTGCTGTACAAGTTATATACTTTGATATTATACTCGTACTCTAATGTATTACCAAAGGCTGTGTATGTAGTCCTTTCACATCACCACTTTTATTGAAGGGCCTTATTGGAGTTGCACAAGGTTTCGCATAAGACTGGGATTGTTTAGATATATTGCTTTTGTTGTTGTTTGACGCTTTTACAGAGAAAACCTAGGTAATATATATGATTTATTTATTATTTAATTTACTTAAATGGAGCCAAGCCGAATTGTTGGGCGTAAAATATTCGAAAGGAATACCTGTGATTTATTATTTATTAAAAAAAATGCACTTTGTAAATAATGTTTAACCAAAATCCAAGCAAAAATCATTATTTGAGGATGCCCGCGATTTCTTCGCATGGGGAATACTTTAGGTAGGTACCTACTTTTCCGGGATAAAATATAATCTACGTTAGTTCCCGGGATCGAAGCTGTACGTACTGCATTTCTTCAAGATTCTTAAAGAAAACGTACTCACCTAACAGGCAGACAGCCTTCCGCATTTATAATACATATTAGTACTTAGGTATTCATGAAGACGGCTTTGTTTTAATAGTGCATAGGTACCCTACTCTAATATTCAATGATAATCTAATCCAAAATTGTAAATAATAATTATTATTGTACCAGCAAATTCCAATAAGTATATAGTTATATAGCGATGTTATGCGATGTTAGATTCTTGTTTCTTACTCTATATATCTATTATTGTCGATGCGGCTCTATGGTAGTTGTTTTGTATGAAATCAAAGTTCATTTTATATTATCGGTAGCATAAAATACTTAATTGTTAGAATTTCCTAGTTTTACAAAAAGTCAAGACAAGACAAGATAGGTAAGTAGGTACTATAAATAAATTGATTTGATTACGTCAAGTGTAAATAAGGCTAATTTTCCATAGAATTGCTGCTATGACTGTCTGCAGACACATAATTGTGTTCATATACTTATGTTTTCGTAGTATGCCTTCGATCATTATTGTGGCGTCAAGACTAAGCGCCCATATACACATTCAATCCGGATCGCGATCATTGATCGCGGATCGTAATCCAGATTGACTGTGTACAGTCCGTCAAACTTATCTGACCCAGTGGTCAAAATCGGAACTAACATTTATATCTGTTAAGTTTTTGTTTTTATTTTATTTTCAATATATACTAGCGACGCTGTCATCGGGTCAGTTATGATTGACGGACTGACACATACCGGGCGCCATTACGCCTTTATTCAAACACAATTGTTTAATTCCAAGCACTTTTTCATATTATCCTTGTAAAATTATCCACACCTTGGTCACAACCCACTCGGCCATACACTGTACTTTAATCAATAAAATAGTTGTTAAACGTATGGTAGATATAGCAAGTTTTATTTCGACCCAATTTAATGCTATTGTACCGCTACTAAATTACTTCACCCCTTAAAAACAATAATTATTATACCTACATTTTTGTAAGATCGACCTATATCATTGAGAATATTATGAACATAATATCATGTTTGGTATCGACTGCGATCAGTATAAGCGACGCGAGTCGTTGCAACCGGAGAGAAAAACTGCTTTCCGACGCGCTTATTTGCATGCATAACTACATCCGACCAGTCATGCACACAATCGGCAGAAACCCGAGACCCTTTTTAACCGACTTCCAATAAAGGAGGAGGTTCTCAATTCGGCGCGTATTTTTTTTAATGTATGTTACCGCATATCTTCGATATTCTAAGCCGATTTGAAAAATGTTATTTCAATCGTTAGACGAAACTCGAGGTGGTCCCATAAAAAATTCTGACTCCAAATCCTCAACCCTGACACTAAAAAGTTAAAAAGTTCCAACGCCACTGTAAAGTAAAAATAATAATTTTTATTTCTACCCACTATATTGCTTATTAGGTTTAACCCATGACTTGATCAACGTGGGTTAAGATATTTTTTAATTCCACGGGAATTCTTGGACTTGCTAATCCTATCTTGGGAATCCAATTCCAATGCGGGGCCCGCATAGTCCGAGAGCTGTCGACAAAAATCGGCACGAGTTTTGTAGTGTTTTGTTTGTAATGGTTGCCGACTCGTGTACCTACACCCTAAATACTAAATCATATTGAATTATGTTTTCTTTAAAGTGAAAACTTCTTTAGGCGTGTTGAGCACTTTTTGGTAATTTATATTGAAGTATAAAACTTCTTTAGGCGCGTTGAGCACTACACAGTAGGGGGTAAAGGATCAGCGACATGCTCACGAACATAATAAAAATATACTACATTCGAAATAAAACTTTAATGCCTTAGTGTTTAGGTTTATATTTAAAAGAATTAAAATATAAACCTTAAAACTAACTTACGAATGTAGTATATTTATATTTAAGACCTTTTGTCTTCGTTATACAACGCGAGCATGTCGGTGACGGTCACGCGAATCCACAAGTTTACCCCCGCATTGCTTTTAATAGTGAAACAACAACAAAATTTGGATTTTCAACACTATACTCCTACTTTAAACTAGAGTCGTAAGTAGGATAGGTAAGGGTCAACGTCAGGTTAAACGCAATGATTTTTTAAATCCTTTGTGGACAAGGCCTTACTAAATGAAATGAGTGTAAGATACGTCATACGAGATTAATGGTGCGTGGTGTAGCTGAAACTCTTCAATGGTAGAGGAGCGACGACGCGGAACGCGAAAGTAGCGAGCATGTTCTAAGAAAAGACTTCAACGCGCGTATTGCACCTCAAGATATTCTTAAATTATTTTTACATAAAATGTAATTAATGCTTTTTGATAATGACCTATCAGATTCATGGAATAACAATGTATTCTGATTATACTTACTGTATGTGTGTGTTTGCTTTATGGAGAAAAAGTTATAATTATGAGAAGATATTTTGGATATGTAGTTAATTTTTTATACATAGGTACGCTTTTAAAATATGTATTTGACTTTTATATTAATATAGTATAAAAAATAGAATAGATACATAATTAGAATGTGTGGTAAAATAAATTAAGTAGAATAGTTAATGGATAAGCTACAATAGGACTGTCATATACATATTGTATAAAAGCCCTTTAAATTTATAAAGATTGCAAGCAAAGAGTTGAGCATAAAATTATATTTAGCAAACTGATTAGAAAATATTTAGAGGCAAGTTGCGTTACAATTAATAAAAAAATATAAACAAAGTATTTTCTCTTGTAAAATAGACATGCTTGTGCGCTCTACGACAATAATAATAATAAGTGGGTAATGAATTCAATATAATAGTCGCCAATCATCATCTTACCATTTCGGTATTCTGATAAAAACCTGTTTAAAAGATTGCCCCTGTTTAATAAATATTTGGTTGTATATTTATACGTACTCACGATAAATAACGTTCCTCACATGTTTACGACGATGCGATAACTGGTCAATTCAACTAAAACAAGTTTAAATGCAGTTGGTACAGTCTAGTAATGAGATAAATGTTTTTCTAACGTTTCGAAAAAAGTAAATAAGGTCTGAAAACACACGCGTTAAAGTTTTTGTTTAATATCGGAAAATAACGGTTTTGTTCATTAATATAATTATGTAGAATTGTGTTTTGTTCTAATATGGATGTGTATATGTTACAGTCAAAGTCCGAAATACCTGCGTAACTAGGTTTGGCTAGGTAAGCCATTTAAAACGCACTTAAGTCTCAAAAAGCCTTATCCGGGCCTAGCCACAGGTAGGTAGTTTTTTAGGTCTGTTACTAGCATATTTTGTCGAGTTTAGCAAGGATCAGACGGGAACGGAGCAATGGTCCCGCCACAGCATTTATTTCGTGGATTTATAGAGTTCGCTAATACGGAGGCCTGTAAAACGACCTTTGATTGTTAGAGACACTGTTGAAAACACTGATAAATTGCCGTAAGATAAAATAAAGGCTAGTATCGGTGCTAGATAAATTAAACTGTGCCGATGTTTCGACTTTTGACTATAACTAAAATGGGATATTTAAGTTATAACTAAAGAAAGCTTATAAAATAAATATATAATGACTTTATGTTACTATAACAACTCAACTTTTTACATATTTTGGAAATTTTACTACGTTTGAACTTTCGAAATCTATACCTAGTTTTAAACTTAGTTGTGATAGCAGAATCGAACCTGTTACAAAAATATTATGACGCAACTCGACAGGCTATTATCAAAATGTAAGTAAAGCGCGAAACTCTCATCAGAGTCAAGACGCCGCGTGACCGTGCTCGTTGGCCACGAAACTTGAAGCCATTAGATCTAACGCACACTGGTGAATTATACGCGCGCGTAGAATGTAATATACAAAAGATTATTTTCTTCTCACTGTTGCTGTTGTCTCTGAACGTCTATCTTCCAGCAAATCTGCTCATACTTTCGTATAGTCCAATGGCAACTAATCGCATCATAATTCATAATCACATAAAATAACTACTTAGATCGGAATCGAAAACGTTTTTTTTTCACTACAAGTTAGATCTTGACTGCGATCTCACCTGATGGTAAGTGATGATGCAGTCTAAGATGGTAGCGGGCTAACCTGTTAGGGGTATGACAGTTATATTAAACCCATACCCCTATTCAGTTTCTACACGGCATCGTACCGGAATGTTAAATCGCTTGGCTGCACGTCTTTGCCGGTAGGGTGGTAACTAGCCACGGCCGAAGCCTCCCACCAGGCCAGACCAGGGAAAATTCAGAAATTATTACCTATTAGACCTATTGGAATTATAGTGAAGTAAAAAAAAAAGCAAGCCCAGCACCAAACCTTTTCTCCCGTCTTGCTAGGCGCAATATCTTAGAAAAATCACAGAAAAGATCGTTGAAACTGAAGCCGGAAAGGCACCTGTGTACACCAAGACTTACCAGAGATGTGCTCGTGCATTGTGCACGTGTATCCGTCACGCATCGCGGGCTCTCGGAAATTCGTTTAGTCTTCAGTTTGTTCTCGGAGTTGGTGCCACGCGTACGCCAAGACACGACGCAGACGCGCTGTGACTATGAAAACATGAAAAACCCGTGATGCGTCCTATGCGAAATTAAGGAGTGTTTGCGAACGAGTTTCTGCTTTCCTGAAAAATATATTGTAAGTGTTGTTAATATTTTATTAAACGTTTATTTTTTTAAATAATTAGTAAATTAAACAGACAGTTCTTTTTGAAGAACTTGTTACAGTGTAGACTGAAAAACACGAATTTCGGTAGGTACGTACCTATCTGAAACAATGACAAAGCTCAACTTGCTTTACGGAGTAAGTTGTGTGACTTTTTTCTTTGTAGTAATATTCTTATGTAATTATAATTAATAGTAAAACAAGCAAGAAATTAATGAAAAAAATTCAAGTTTTAGCTAACATTACACCTACCCTTGAATATACTTACTTCATTCATTGATTTTACTTGGCCTCTATAATCGTGAAAAGCATATTTTAATATCACATAAACAGCATATCCGCTTAAAAGCGGATTTGTTATTAAGGTACCTCAGTAGTTAGATATAAAGATAAGCTAAATACTAAAACTTTGCTAAAATCCATATAACTGCATGATACTCTAACCATGGATACTTCTTTCATGCTACCAAAGGACACAAGTTCGTGCCAGCACAAAGCCTTAAAAACAGAAAGTCTTGGATAAAATATAATTACTTACCGATTGGTATTATTTCTACCACACGACACACAGCCATAAAAAATATCATTTCGCGAATCATTACAATTACCTACCTACTTAGTAGGTAAACTAAAAAAGTTGTAGGTATGAAGGGGCGTAAGGGGTAAGGGGTGTAGCTTTTAAAATAAAACTATGCTATGCGTTACACTGGAAGTACGACTTTATCGGCTGTCATTTATATTTAGCATTTAGTTCAGTGTATGGATCATGATATTTTGATATTCGTACATTACATATTATGGATCAGTGATCCAAAAGTGTAAGTGGTAACTACTTTATTATTGTATCTACCTATAAGTAACAAAGTTATATAAACTAAAATATACATATATCTTGCTTCGTTGTCTAAATAACCTAGGTATTTAGCCAAAAATATTAGTCGTAGTGTAAACGTTCTTCAATTTTATTTTTCTCGAGGCGGACCGACGCCGACTGCCAACGAAGTCGTTAGGCAGCCTCACTTTCGTTTACATACTAAATCACATAATTATATTTTATTGCTAAATTCCTCATCTTTATTTATAGAATACATACACAAATTTAAAAAGTTGGCTATGTGCGAGTCAGTCTCGCGCGCCGAGAGTTCGGTACCCTGAAAAGAAACTTAGAAGGATTAAGTTTCTATTCCCAAACAAAATAAAAATAATTTTTAAAACTAAGTATATAATTTCCTACAAGCTATGAACAATTATTTATTTTTAAACTATTCCAACAAAAGTCGAAAATTGGCATTATTTGTAACAGAAATAAACAGCCGTGGCTTTACGGACGGACAAAATCGCGACGTTTTTTTTTTCATTTTGCTATGGAATCCTAAAAATCTGCGGTGGCATCTTAAATTTTGCATAAAGATAATTTGTAGAATGTAGATTGCTATCTTAAGCTTTTTCCTAAGGAGTTTCTCCTAAATCTTGAAAGTAGATATTTAAAAAGATATGAAAATCTACTCTGAGTGAGATATTCAGTAGAAATAACTTCTTATGATTTTACTTAGTTTTTTATATTTTTTTACATGACTTACAGATATTTCGTGTAGGTACTATTAATTAAAAGAAGTTATCAACTACAATTATTAAAAAGTAGTACTTGGTTTATTAATTCCTTCAAATAAATATTATAATGCGAAAGTTAGGATGGATGAATGTTTGTTACTCAATCACGCCCGAACGGCTGAACGGATCTTGATGAAATTTGGCACAAAGATAGATTATAGTCTGGAATAACACATAGGCTACTTTTTATCCCAGAAAAATAAGGAGTTCCCGCGGGAACCAAAAAACCTCAATCGCGGTCGTAGTCACGGGCTTCAGCTAGTTACTCAATATAGGTATTAACTATTAAGTAACTATTGACGTTTAGGAGCATAGGTAGTTTGTTGAAATTATAATAAATTGTAGATAGGTACATACTTCCACATTCTTATACTCACTAGATGAGGTAGTTTGGGATTTGGAGAATGGGAACTCATCCTTCCTCTATAGTAAATCATAACATTTTATCCGTTATGTCTAGTGCCGGATAACATAGCAGATGTGAACTTAGTCTAAGTTTTGTATTGCACATTCTATTGATCGCAATCGAGCGTTCGATCACATTAGCGACAAAGTATAATGAACCTTAACAGTAGTGATTTAGAGGTCAATTTCGTGTTTGCATCCACAGCCAGCGCTCCAAGCGAAACGTTTCGGAAATCGGTTGTTTTGAATTACTGACTTTAAATCAAGAGCTTTGGGTCCATTTTCCTTTGACACCCTGGATGTGACCGAACGCTCGTTTACGATCAATCGAATTTGCAAAGTAAAAACTTAGACCCTTGAATTGCATTCTCTGATAACATTTGTAAATGTGCAGAAGATGCCTATTCATTTTTGATTTGATGGATAGTTGAACAATCCAAAAGGTTTTGAAAATGTTCACGAATGAAGAAATTAGTATGAAGTAACATTTTTGTTAATGTTAGTTTACCAAGAGGTTACTACTTAAGAGGTTACTGCTTATAATCGTAATTCGTAACAGCCTAGAAAGCGGTTTAAATGTTTGTGACATGCTGATGACTTGCTGTTAGGCAGAACCGCTAAGCAATAGACAAACAGAATTTGAAAATATCATTTCTTTTATCGTGCCTATTCGGGTGTTCAAGTTTCGAATCACGGGTATGTCTATGTACAGTCGCGATCTGAAAATGTTCACCAGTTTTCAAATTAGATTCTTCACTACGTGCCAATGACGTGCCCAACGTTTGAAGCTAGGGTAGGCATTACTTAGTCAGAATAGCTATGTTATCATGAAAAATGAGCATTGACGTATTTCCATTTGAGATAAGATCTAAACCGGTATTTATTTTTTCCAGCATATTTATGAGATATTTAAGACTTTGTTTATAATAAACCTCATTTCCTAAATTCAAGTTTGATATTTGTTAGTGACATTTATCAAAAATATTTTCTACTACCTACATCCATGGCGTTCTACTAAATATTTTACGCAAATTTTACCTACCTAGTACCATCCATCTGTGCAAAGATCGATACGTGTTTAAAAAATATATAATGTATAATGATCTTAAAATCAAATTGCATATCGACCTTCTGACATGAACCTTAAATTGACCTTAAAGTGGTAAACATTTTCAGACATGTTTTAGACCGCGACTGTCTACAATCTACATGTACAATTACCTCTAACTTTTAGGAGCTATGTGGTTTTAAGCAATTTAATATCACTTGCTTTCACAATTCACATGAGTTCTGCATATACCTAATTCTTAGTTTTGAAGTCAATCCACACTTGGCCAGCTTGGTTGTCTATTAATGTCCTTCTCACTAGAGGAAATAAAGAGCGTTGCTATACTGAGGTTGCGGAAGTCCGAACGCGTGCGGTGGAGGAATAGGTATACTTACTCCGATGGTCAAGGCTTACAATAAGTAGTGCCAATTTGCACTTTCATGATGACGATGATAAATCAAAAGCGTCTCCTTATCAACTACATACTATTCCCCTATATACTATTTTCCTTAGCTCTGCTAAATCGCAACGAAAAAAAAATCCGTGATGGGCCGTTACTGTGAAAAACTTAGTCTTCAAAGGTAATAATAGTCTTATCTGTACATGTACATACTCATTAATTATTCAACTTATAGCAAATGAACCAAGAAGAAGAAGCAAGAGGGCAATTATTGACATAGGTAACTACCAACATGATGCCAATACAATCGAACAAGAATCGAACAGCATATACTTCCTTATTGCTAGTTTACAGTAAATCATAAATACTAAATGACGGTCAAGTTAATGAACCTTTAAATAGGTGTCAAGCAGCAAAACACAAGTTCAACAGTCCTATAGATCAAGGGTTTACGACGTTCGCTTTATTCTCGTAGATCTAATACGTATATTAAACCTGTACCTATAAAATCGACATAATATTTTCTGCATAACTATTGTGCCTTCCTAATAAAATAAGCTTGAATAAGATGGACTTATGTATTGGACGTCCTATCATACTAATATTATAAATGCGAAAATGTGTTTGTTTGTTGGTTTGTCCTTCAATCACGCCGCAACGGAGCAACGGATTGACGTGATTTTTGGCATGGGTATAGTTGAGGACCTGAGTGACATAGGCTACTTTTTATCCCGGAAAATTAAGGAGTTCCCGCGGGAATCAAAAAACTTAAACCACGCAGACGAAGTCGCGGGCATCAGCTAGTTTGAGATAAACTAACAGTAATTTAAATCCCTACTTGATATTTGAGTTACCCATACCTACCTACTCGATTCAATTTGACCGCGTGGACTGAAATAATGCAATTCTTTCTTATTTTATTAATGACGGTCTATAAAAACAATATTGTTTCACGCGCCTTGTTATTTACAACACCCTCTTGTACCTACTTACTCGTCATATAAGCTGAAAGCCACTATATATTAAGTACTCTGTGATATAAATGACAATGACATTCAAGGGAACATAATAGCTCCTTTCCAACAGACTATTGTTTTATTTCTATCCCTTTTAGTTTTGCGACTATAAAATGCTTGGACTGAGATGTTAAAGTAGGTACTTCCTTAAATATTTTTAACTAGCAGATGCCCGCGACTTCGTCCGCATGAAATAAGTTTTTTAGATTCCCACGGGAACTATGCCTGACACTCATAAATAATGTGGTTTTCTATTGGTACCAGAATTTTCAAAATCGGTTCAGTAGATCCAGAGATTACCCCCTACAACGTCACAAACTCACAAACTACCTCTTTATAATATTAGTACCTTTAGATATCATGGAATCGGTGAAGTTTACCATTCAAAAGTTGCTGCCTTTTTTTGTTTTTGGTTGAAGTATTGTAAAAAGTTTTATTTAGTGAAAAACCGGCATAATAAATCATGAGAAAAAGTTTCGATGCAGCCTGTGTAAACTTGCGCTCGGTTAATAAGTATGCTATTTTTTTATTTATATTTAATTAGAATACTAATTGGCTTATTTCAACTTCATTACGAAATTAACGCTTGGTATACCCATGTAAAATATGCATAATATGATCTCTCGTGTACCTATATTTATGGTGATAATATGGATGGTAAATTAACGGGGCATATAAAAAAACCTTTTCCTTTTTACGTCGAAATTTATGGAACCTAGTGGTGTTACATCAATTGCTAAGCTAGAATTTAAAATAGCTTGATTCAATTTGTAATTTGCATACGTAATGTTCGGGCTTTCTTCGTAATATAAATAAAAATTTAGCAGCCAGGGTTAGTTTGACGACCATTGGAAACTATAAGAATCAACCCGACCAACAGGAACAAAAATTCTCTTAACTCAAGAGTAGAATCTAACCACCAATCTGATCACTGGGAAACACTCGTATTTTTAAGAAATTTTTATTCTATATTCGTTTTTCTTTTGTAAAAAAAACGATTATAGAATATTTTCTATCAGTCTGTATTAATGCAGGGTAGGTCTAAGTACCTACTGGAAGAGATTCCACATCAACTTGTTCGCTATGGAAAGCACAAATCACGCTCATATTTAACAGTCAGAGCTAGTCGGTTATTATAACAGTCAATAAAATAATAAATCATATTAATTATCAACGTTTTACATTACATAATGAAATACACAATTATGGAAGTTTCACTTTTCATTATTAATGAGCTGTCTTTTCGAGAGGTTTAAGCAAAGTTTAAAACAGACATGGCATGCTAATTGCAATATTATAACATGGAAATGAATAGGAATAGATTACAGAATAATATACCACTCTTAAAGTACGCGATTCTTTAGGTTTGAAACCTATAGCAACGTGTATACTAACTAACTTATCCATACCATGCTTTCGCACGCCCATTATCGGATGCACGAACGAATTTGTCCGAAGTCTGGCACTGGACGCCTTCACTGGCAGCCATGACCATCTCCAATAAAAATCAGGTTGGTCTGAACTAGAAATTGTCCGAAATCGGCGTATTTAAAGTCATTCACACAAGTCTCTGTCTAGGTTATTAGCCCGAATCCCGTGAACGAACAATGTTAACTCGTATATGGACTATTAACTAAGCTAGTTAAGTCGTAAGTGAAGCTGCAAAACCTACCTTCTAAAAAAGGATGACTGTAATCGGTTAAGACTTGACGGAGTTATGGAGTAACATCGCCATAAAAGAATACGCGTCGAATTGAAGTCTGTTCTAAAAGTGCACCTTCATAAATACTATCTAAAACTGGCTCCTCACACAAGTTAATTTTCATTCAACTGTAGTAGAATTGAAATGAGCGTCATGCCACGCTAGGTGGTCGAATAATGATCGCACCATCATTCCTCTTCTTACACAGAAAAAAACTGGAAAATTGTAAAGTCTGCCTTTTTATCGATGTGTAAATATGTTTGAAAGCACATAACTAGACCTGCGCATCTTGTTTAGTAACAAAAACTATAAGTAAGAAATAATCATAACAGTTAATAAATAAATATATAAATTTAAAATTATTTTAACGTCTATATAATTATGCCCTAACTTTTCAGTTTCATCTCCAGACACGCTAGGAATACTGACCTAATCAGTTATACTTACCCAATATTATGTTATCTTATTTAGAAACAGTTTCAACTTTTTATTGGTATTAATTTCATCTGATTACGTTTCGCATCGCTAACTGCAATTAATGAAATAGATAAAATGTTCTGATTAACACAACTATAATCGCTAGATGCTAACGAAAACATCGATGATCATAACTTTCGCCGATACATTTTTACTGAGGCTACAAATACACGCCTACTTGTGTCCATATCACGAGCAATATAATGTAAGACGAATAATAATTAATTTCTTATAATACATATTTATTTGATATACTCAAACTCAAATCTTTTTTATTCAAGTGGACTTTGACAAGTGCTTTAGAATCGTCGAGTGAATTTACCACTGGTTCGGAATGAAATTAATCTAGGTTAATTTGCCATATAATCTTCTTTAATATTCAAAACATAAAATTAAATTAAACAATTTATCATCATCAATTAATTTAAATCTTACTAATATTATAAATGTGAAAGTTTGGATGGGTGGATGTATGGATGGATGTATGGATGTTTGTTACTCAATCACGCGCCAACGGCTGAACGGATCTGGCTGAAATTTGCCACAGAGATAGATTATAGTCTGGAATAGCACATTGGCTTTTTATCCCGGAAAATTAAGGAGTTCTCGCGGGAACCAAAAAAACCTCAAACCACGCAGACGAAGTCGCGGGCATTAGCCTCTAAAGGATGATGTAACAAGCATCTGAGTGTATATGGGAGGAAACATAGGTATATCTCATACGCTAATAACACCATGCTACTCGTAGTAAATGTTTTGGTAATTGAATGAGGACCGCTTGGTCAATGTATCTATTTGGTTCATGAATAGGTTTTAAATACATTGACAAGTGAGTTAGCTTGAGCCTACAACAAGTTACAAGTTATTGACATATTCGACAAACTATGACAACCTCCCTGGGGCAGTGGTGAGCGCTGTTGTAGGTCCCGGGGTCGATTCCCGGCAGGGTCAGTTTGGAAATTGTAATTTCTGAATTTTCTCTTGTCTGCTGGTAGGCTTCGGCCGTCGCTTGTTACCACCCTACCGACAAAGACGTACCGCCAAGCGATTTAGCGTTCCATCCATCATCATCAGGTGCGAGATTGCAGTCAAAGGTTAACTAGTGGCAAACAAAGATTTGATGATGCAAGTGATATATTATATCGATATATCGAGATAACCAATTGTTAATAAGCGCGGAATGTGACATAGCAGTTGCAATCAGTTCAGCCGAGTTTCACCCAGAGTATTTGCGCTGTTACTTTTACAACGCGCGGCCGCACATGCTGACAACGCTCTGTTTCCTTGGGACTCATTGTCATGTGATACGCGTTTCGATGGAAAACTTTGACTTTCCACTGTGGCTCGGCTCGACTTTTTACTTTTTTTTTTTTTAATCCACTACAAGCTAGCCCTTGACTGCGATCTCACCTGATGGTAAGTGACGATGCAGTCTAAGATGGTAGCGGGCTAACCTGTTAAGGGCATGGCAGTTATATTAAACCCATACCCCTTCGGTTTCTACACGGCATCGTACCGGAACGCTAAATCGCTTGGCGGCACGGCTTTGCCGGTAGGTTGGTAACTAGACACGGCCGAAGCCTCCCACCACACCAGACCAGGGAAAATTCAGAAATTATAAATTCCCAAATTGACCCTGCCGGGGATCGAACCCAGGACCTCCTTAAGGCAACAGCGCTACACACTGCGCCACGGAGGTCGTCAAAAAGTCGTCCTTGCATGACCAACCACGTAAAGGTATGCTGACTGAATAAAATCACCTAAGTCCAAAGTTACTGCATTCGGCAAAGGTGTGACACGGTGTGAAACTTTACACCTCTCAATCCTTTACAGCGGCCATGCACAAACTTATCATCATGTCTAAACCGGAGTTCTTACGTGATAAGACCCAGATTTTAGCTGATCGCAAAACTTGTGGGCGCTATTCGTTATACAGATCGGAAGTAGGTAAATAATCTAAGTCGATGGTAAAATAGGCATGATGACTGATTTTGAAAAATGGTCAGATTATGTTCGGAAATATCAACTATTTCTAAAAAATATCTTATTTCAGCAGAAAAATAAGGTTTGGTAGATGAAATTGGCATTTGAAATTTAAATTTTAAAATTCATGCCATAACGCTCCCCGGTGTCATGGCGTCTTTTGTGACGTCACTATTATTTTTACCAATGTACTCTGTGCAGTAAACAATAGAGTGATTGTCAAAGTTCGATAATAATTGTGACGTCATTGTCGCTTCATTGGTGTTTTAACCAATATGGCGGATTGCTGTATTTTATAGTTTTATTTTATCAAAATAAATAGCAATCTTACTCGAAATAGGAAAAAAAATAGGTATGTACGTTTTTTATAATCCATGAATCCAATTTTATTAGATAAATTTATAATTTCATTGATTCTTTGTTACTGTCATCATGCCTATTATTATTAGACCACAGATGTAGTACTAACAGATACCGCGCTAGGAACACGGCAGGCGCGCCAACAAAGCAAATACAAAACGAAAAGCAAATACAAATCTCATTTAGTTGGATGCGACGCGTCGAGAAGTTTCGACGTAACGTGTGTTTAAACAAGTTTCTCAAAATAATGCCTTCTTGTGTCTTGAAACACTGTAAAAATTGTTCCCAAAAATTAAAAAAGGATAATGGTGTTTCTTTTCATAGGTAAGAATTTATATTTTCATTCTGTAAGTTTTTTTCCCCTTTTTATTTAATTGCTGATGACTTGAAACACAAAACCTCAACGATATCTATCAGTGTTGCTAATTTACGTTGTAATATTTTCCCTTAAATTAAAGAAGGTGTAAATGAGCTGTTAGTAGATAGTTTTTTTTTTTGTGAAACAGCTACGCTGCCGGCGTATTTCGAGGTACGCCGATTAGCTTATAGGTACGCCAGCTGCTTTTGAGGTACGTCAGCTACTTTGATGGTACGTAGGCTACTTTTAAGGTACGCCAGCTTCTTTAGAGGTACGCCAGCTACTTTAGAGGTACGTAGGCTACTTTGGTGGTACGCAGGCTACTTTGCTGGTACGCAGGCTACTTTTAAGGTACGCCCGCTACTTTAGAGGTACGCAGGCTACTTTAGAGGTACGCAGGCTACTTTTAAGGTACGCCAGCTACTTTAGAGGTACGCAGGCTACTTTGGAGGTACGTAGGCTACTTTGGTGGTACGCAGGCTACTTTGCTGGTACGCAGGCTACTTTTAAGGTACGCCAGCTACTTTAGAGGTACGCAGGCTACTTTAGAGGTACGCAGGCTACTTTGGAGGTACGTAGGCTACTTTGGTGGTACGCAGGCTACTTTGCTGGTACGCAGGCTACTTTTAAGGTACGCCAGCTACTTTAGAGGTACGCAGGCTACTTTGGAGGTACGCCAGCTACTTTAGAGGTACGCAGGCTACTTTGGAGGTACGTAGGCTACTTTGGTGGTACGCAGGCTACTTTGCTGGTACGCAGGCTACTTTTAAGGTACGCCAGCTACTTTAGAGGTACGCAGGCTACTTTAGAGGTACGCAGGCTACTTTGGAGGTACGTAGGCTACTTTGGTGGTACGCAGGCTACTTTGCTGGTACGCAGGCTACTTTTAAGGTACGCCAGCTACTTTAGAGGTACGCAGGCTACTTTGGAGGTACGCCAGCTACTTTAGAGGTACGCAGGCTACTTTGCTGGTACGCAGGCTACTTTTAAGGTACGCCAGCTACTTTAGAGGTACGCAGGCTACTTTAGAGGTACGCAGGCTACTTTGGAGGTACGTAAGCTACTTTGGTGGTACGCAGGCTACTTTGCTGGTACGCAGGCTACTTTTAAGGTACGCCAGCTACTTTAGAGGTACGCAGGCTACTTTGGAGGTACGCCAGCTACTTTAGAGGTACGCAGGCTACTTTGCTGGTACGCAGGCTACTTTTAAGGTACGCCAGCTACTTTAGAGGTACGCAGGCTACTTTAGAGGTACGCAGGCTACTTTGGAGGTACGTAGGCTACTTTGGTGGTACGCAGGCTACTTTGCTGGTACGCAGGCTACTTTTAAGGTACGCCAGCTACTTTAGAGGTACGCAGGCTACTTTGGAGGTACGCCAGCTACTTTAGAGGTACGCAGGCTACTTTGGTGGTACGCAGGCTACTTTTAAGGTACGCCAGCTACTTTAGAGGTACGCAGGCTACTTTAGAGGTACGCAGGCAACTTTGGAGGTACGCAGGCTACTTTGGTAGTACGTAGGCTACTTTTAAGGTACGTCAGCTACTTTAGAGGTACGCCGGCTACTTTAGAGGTACGCAGGCTACTTTGGTAGTACGTAGGCTACTTTTAAGGTACACCAGCTACTTTGGAGGTACGTAGGTTACTTTGGTGGTACGCCATCTATTTTGGAGGTATGCAGGATACTTTGGAGGAACGAAGGATACTTTTAAGGTACGACTACTGCTTTAAAGGTTCTTTTGCTATTTTTTCGGACTACTTTATAGGGGTACGCGGACTAGTTTGGAGTGTTATAAACTGTTACTTACAATCATTTTATGTGTTTAAGAATTTGGTAAAGTCAATATTTTAGTTTAAGAAAGGTTTAAAAACAAATTCAAATAAAGTTCCACGACTAGGCATAAATTATAAACCATATTCATTATTCGTTTTAATTACAGATTTCCATCAGATCCGGTTCTACGCGACAGATGGATTTCCATTAAATACGTGTGAGCAGAGAAGATAATAATTGGCTGCCATCGAAGTTTTGTGTTGTCTGCTCAGCGCACTTTAAAGAAGTAGCCGGCGTACCTCTAAAGTAGCTGGCGTACCACCAAAATAGCCTACGTACCTCCTAAGTAGCCTGCGTACCTCTAAAGTAGCCGGCGTACCTCTAAAGTAGCTGACGTACCTTAAAAGTAGCCTACGTACCACCAAAGTAGCCTGCGTACCTCTAAAGTAGCCGGCGTACCTCTAAAGTAGCTGGCGTACCACCAAAATAGCCTACGTACCTCCTAAGTAGCCTGCGTACCTCTAAAGTAGCTGGCGTACCTCTAAAGAAGCTGGCGAACCTTAAAAGTAGCCTACGTACCATCAAAGTAGCTGACGTACCTCAAAAGCAGCTGGCGTACCTACGTACCACCAAAGTAGTCGGCGTATCTCTAAAGTAGTCGGCCTACCTCCAAAGTAGTCTCCGTACCTCCAATTTAACTGGCATATCTTGAAAGTATTCGACGTACCGCTAAATTACTCAGCGTAGCTCCAAAGTAGCCAGCGTACCACCACAGTAATATGCGAATCTCCTTTTCCAGGATACAAGCTATTCTCCTACCATATGTCGTTGAAATCGGTTAAGTAGTTAAGGTCTAAAGATAGAACAAACAATTAAAATTTCTTACATTAATTTGGCATTTTTTCATTAATGTGGCAACATTTCACGCACACTGATGCATGTGTCCAGACAGTGCTGTCACGCACACTAGAATAAATTTTGGCCGCACTGTCGTGTTCCGAGCGCGGTATCTGTTAGTACTACATCTGTGTATTAGACTAACTGATGCCCGCGACTTCGTCCGCGTGGACTAAGTTTTTTCGATTCCCGCGGTATATATATTATTACTAGTGTTTCGCCCTGTGCGCGAGCTGCTAAAGCAGCTCACGGGTTGTGGTTTGACTTACAAGTAGTACAGACTTTACTATACGATTTTGAACGAATTCGGTCAATTAACAAAGAATTTCAAAATGGCGCTGATTTTCTAAAACTTTGGTATCAGTTTTCTGTTTTGTGATCCCAGGGACCCCTAAATATCGATTTTGAACGAAATCGATCGATTAACAAAGAATTTCAAAATGGCGCTGATTTTTAAAACATGGGTATCAGTTTTCTATTTTGTGATCCCAGGGAGAACTAAATATCGATTTCGAACGAAATCGGTCAATTAACAAATAATTTCAAAATGGCGCTGATTTTTTAAAACTTTGGTAACAGTTACCTGTATTGAAATTCCAGGGAGCCCTAAATATCGATTTTGAACGAAATCGGTCCATTAACAAAGAATTTCAAAATGGCGCTGGTTTTTTGAAAATTTTGGTAACAGTTTCCTGTTTTGTAACTTCAGGGAGTCCTAAATATCGATTTTGAACGAAATCGGTCAATTAACAAAGAATTTCAAAATGGCGCTGATTTTAAAAACATGGATATCAGTTTTCTGTTTTGTAATCCCAGGGAGCCCTAAATATCGATTTTGAACGAAATCGATCGATTAACAAAGAATTTCAAAATGGCGCTGATTTTCTAAAACTTTGGTATCAGTTTTCTATTTTGTGATCCCAGGGAGCCCTGAATATCGATTTCGAACGAAATTGGCCAATTAACAAAGAATTTAAAAATGTCGCAGATTTTTTAAAACTTTGGTATCAGTTTTCTGTTTTTTAATCCCAGGGAGCCCTAAATATCAATTTTGAACGAAATCGGTCGATTAACAAAGAATTTGCAAATTGGCGCTGATTTTTAAAACTTGGTTATCAGTTTTCTATTTTGTGATCCCAGGAAGTCCTAAATATCGATTTTGAACAAAATCGGTCAATTAACAAAGAATTTCAAAATGGCGCTGATTTTATAAAATTTCGGTAACAGTTTCCTGTTTTGTAATCCCAGGGTAAAACGGAAACGTATCAAAATTTTGCATAATTCTTTCTACACTTGTAGTCTCTTCAATATTCGCCATAATTATATTTTCTATGGAAAATAAATTCCGCCATCTTGAATTTTTTTACTGTTCATCAAGTTGAACTTCAGGTCCTTATCATCTTTTGCCAAGATATTATTCTTCCATCTTTTATACTTTCTGAGATAGACACCAAATAAATTTGTATGGCAGCCATCCTAAATCCGCCATTTTGAATTTTTTTTTAGCTCACGGTCTATTGGCTGAGGTTTTGAATGACATTTGATCGAGCACCTATCTTGAATGCTTCGATCGATTGTTTTTCCGAAATGTTATAATTTTTCCCCACTCCCATCACGCACTCGAACATATCTCCTATACATGAACTATCCTGTTTCGGATCTGTGGCGCCGCGGATCGGAGTTGAAAAATCAAAAATTTGAAATTACTGCAGCTCGGCCGCCATATTGTTTTTCAGTTTTTTCCACTTTTTCTATTGATCGTTTACTAATTTCTTCAATAATTGCGAGTTGTAACGAAATCGGTTGGAAAACAAAAGAGTTGCAAGAGTCACGTCAGCCGCCATCTTGGTTTTCCAATTTTTTCCACTTTTCCTATTGATCGTTTACTAATTTCTTCAATCATTGCGAGTTGTAACAAAATCGGTTGGAAAAAAAAAAAACAAAAAGCACGTCGGCTGCCATCTTGTTTTTCCGAAATGTCATAATTTTTCCCTGCTCCTGTCCCGCAGCCGAACATATCTCCAATACATGAACTACCCCGTTTCGGATCTGTGGCGCCGCGGGTCGGGGTTGAAAAATCAAAAATTTGTAAATACTGCAGCTCAGCCGCCATCTTGTTTTTCCAATTTTTTCAATTTTTCTATTGATCGTTTACTAATTTCTTCAATAATTGCAAGATGTAACGAAATCGGTTGGAAAACAAAAGAGTTGCAAGAATCACTTTAACCGCCATTTTGTTTTTCTATTTTTTCCACTTTTTGTATATATCGTTTACTAATTTCGTCAATAATTGCGAGTTGTAACGAAATGGGTTGGAAAACAAAAGAGTTGCAAGAATCACGTCGGCCGCCATCTTGTTTTTCCGAAATGTCATAATTTTTCCCTACTCGACTCCCGCACCTTAACACATCTCCCATACATCATTGGATCGTTTTCTGTCTCTTTCTAAGAGAACAATTATGCGGGCATGTTTGTAGTTGTATGTTTTTTTTTTCATGCATTTGGTCGAACACACCTCTTTCTTCAAAATCCTCAATCATCAACTCGCTTCACATTTTTGCCCCCAAAGATTCGTTAGAATGAGGGAACCATCCGTTCTCCGTTCATCGTTCTTCTCCGTTCTACCACAGAACAGCGAGAAACCGTGAGCGTTGGCACCCTTATGTGGTTGACGTCCAATTTGCTCGCACGAAGCGTTTTTGCTCCACGTTTCTGATACGAACCGCTAGGGTGTGGAACACCCTCCCAGCGCACGTGTTTCCTTACACTTATAACTTAAGTACCTTCAAGGCAAGAGTGAATAGGCATCTTCTAGGCAAGCGCGTTCCAACCTAGACCTCATCATTGCTTTGCACTAAGCATGATTGTCGTCAAGCGCAAGCCTATCACGCAATAAAAAAAAAAAAAAAAAAAACCATAAGTACCCAGTCCTTATAAAGTTCCTAATTGCCATATAATTTGGTATGAAAAAAATATTCCGCCATCTTGAATTTTTTTTCATTTTGCTTAATAGACCTCCTAGTTCTGAACATCTCTTGCCAAGAAACCACACTTCCATCTCTTATACTCTCCGAGATAGACACTAACGAAGTTTGTATGGCAGCCATCTTAAATCCGCCATTTTGAATATTTTTTTTGCTCTTTGTCAATTGGATGAGGTTCCGAGTGACATTAGTTCGAGGACCCCCCACCTATCTTCAATACCTTGGCCGTGCCCTTTACCCGTCTCCGAAATCCTCAATCATCAGCTGTCTCCATATTTTTGTGAAAGTTATATTTCCTGACTTCTACACGAAGCCATCAGTGAAAAAAAAATTTTTCATACAAAATTTTACAGGAGGACATTTTTGGGGAAAATCTCGAAAACTACCCCAAATGTGGCAACACTGTTTAGATATCTCGATACTGCCGGTCGAGCTACACGATCGATCCTTACATGTCAACTTTCCCAAAAGGTGGCAACTGCCTCAAAATCATGATCGAAATTTTCAAAAACACAAAAATAATACAAAATGGCCGCCACCTCATTTCACAGAAACATTTGACATAGTTTCATAATTTTCCCATGAATTTTTCATCTCGCTCGCACCCAGCCGAAATGATAGCTCCTGAAAAAAGACAATGTCGAAAATCACTTTTACTTTGATAAATTCCAGTGTTGCCAGACCTCGGCGACGGAAATACCCAAACGTCATTCGTACAAGTGGGACACGTGGTCGCTCGTACTCGAACTTTGCAAAAAATACGTATTTCGATTTTTTAATTTTTGGGGTAAATCTTGAAAATTTCCCGAGAAATGGGGTAATTTTTTTTTCCCAATCCATACCTCAAGTCTGTACACACAATCGGCCCATACAAGTCAAAACGCTCCGACGTTGTCAACTGTGAGAAAATTGAATTTTAAAATTGCGTTTTTTCGTACTTCAGACCGAACGGCCGCCGCGACAGCCGCCATCTTGAATTTTTAAAAACCACTCCCGTTCTTTCAAAATACAGGATAGTTGTAGGCGAAAAGAGAAAAAAATATTATGCTCGACCACGCCGTTTCGGATCTGTGGCGCCGCGGTTCGGGGTCGAAAAATCAAAAATTTCAAAACACTACAGCTCAGCCGCCATCTTGTTTTTCAGATTTTTTCCACTTTTTCTATTGACCGTTTCCTAATTTCTTCTATAATTGCGAGTTTAAACAAAATCGGTTGGAAAACAAGAGAGCTGTAAGAATCACGTCGGCCGCCATCTTGTTTTTCCGAAATGTCATAATTTTTCCCTTTTCGACTCCCGCACCCGAACACATCTCCCGTACATCATTATATCGTTTTCTGTCTCTTTCTAGGAGAACAATTATGTCAATGAGTGAGTCAGTCAGTGAGTGAGTGAATCAGTGGTAATTGAGCTATATATAGTATAATAACTAGTGTTTCGCCCTGTGCGCGAGCTGCTAAAGCAGCTCACGGGTTGTGGTTTTTGGGATATTAGGGATCCTCAGTTATCGAATTTGAACGAAATCGGTCCATTAACAAAGAATTTCAAAATGGCGCTGATTTTTTAAAATTTTGGTTTCAGTTTCCTGTTTTGTAACCCCAGGGAGTCCTAAATATCGATTTTGAACGAATTCGGTCCATTAACAAAGAATTTCAAAATGGCGCTGATTTTTTTAAATTTTAGTACCAGTTTCCTGTTTTGTAATCACAGGGAGCCCCGTCGTGGGTAAAACGGAACCGTATCAAAATCTTGCATAGTTCTAGTCTTGTAGTATTCTTCAATATTGGCCATATATTTTCTATGGAGAAATAAATTCCGCCATCTTGAATTTTTTTCCTGTTCATCAAGTAGACCTCCAGGTCCTGATCATCTTTTGCCAAGAAACCACTCTTCCATCTTGTATACTTTCTGAGATGGAAATCAAACAAATTTGTATGGCAGCCATCTTAAATCCGCCATTTTGAATTTTTTTTTTGCTCTTTGTCTATTGGATGAGGTTCCGAGTGACATTAGTTCGAGGACCCCCCACCTATCTTCAATACCTTGGCCGTGCCCTTTACCCGTCTCCGAAATCCTCAATCATCAGCTGTCCCCATATTTTTGTTTAAGTTATATTTTCTGACTTCTACACGAAGCCATCAGTGAAAAAAAATTATTTCATTCAAAATTTTACAGGACGACATTTTTGGGGAAAATCTCGAAAACTACCCCAAATGTGGCAACACTGTTTAGATATCTCGATACTGCCGGTCGAGTTACACAGTCGATATCTACATTTCAACTTTCCCAAATGTTGCCAACTGCCTCAAAATCGTGATCGAAATGTTCAAAAACACAAAAAGAATACAAAATGGCCGCCACCTCGTTTCACAGAAACATTTCACACAGTTTCATAATTTTGCCATGAACTACAGGATATACCGCCTCTGATGACGTTGCAATTTTTCATCTCGCTCGAAAAATCAAAAATTTCAAAACACTACAGCTCGGCCGCCATCTTGTTTTTCCACTTTTTTCTACTTTTTTGTAGTGATCGTTTACTAATTTCTTCAATCATTGCAAGTTGTAACGAAATCGGTTGGAAAATAAAAAAGTTACAAAAAGCACGTCAGCCGCCATCTTGTTTTTCCGAAATGTCATAATTTTTCCCTAATCCCATCCCGCACCCGAACGTATTACCAGTACATGAACTACCCCGTTTCGGATCTGTAGCGCTGCGGTTCGGGATAGAAAAATCAAAAATTTGAAAATACTACAGCTCGGCCGCCATCTTGTTTTTACAATTTTTTCTACATTTTGTATTGTTCGCTTACTAATTCCTTTAATCATTACGAGTTGTAACGAAATCGGTTGGAAAACAAAAGAGTTGCAAGAATCACGTCGGCCGCCATCTTGTTTTTCCAAAAGGTCATAATTTTTCCCTACTCCCATCCCGCGCCCGAATACATCTCCCATACATCATTGTATCGTTTTCTGCCTTTTTTTAGTAGAACAATTATGCGGGTATGTTGGTAGTTTTATGTTTGTTTTTTTTCATGCATATGGTCGAACACACCCCCTCTTTCTACAATATCCTGGCCGTGCTCTTCACCCGTCTCCGATATCCTCAATCATCAACTCGCTTCACATTTTTCTCCCAAATATTCGTTAGAAGTACCCAGTCCTTATAAAGTTCCTAATCGCCATATAATTTGGTACGAAAAAAAATATTCCGCCATCTTGAATTTTTTTTCATTTCGCTAAATAGACCTCCTCGTCCTGATCATCTCTTGCCAAGAAACTACAGTTCCATCTCTTATATTCTCTGAGATAGACACTGACGAAATTTGTATGGCGGCCATCTTGAATCCACCATTTTCGAGTTTTTTTTAAACTCATCGCCAATTGGATGAGGTTCCGAGTGACATTAGTTCGAGGACCTCCCACCTATCTTCAATACCTTAGCCGTGCCCTTTACCCGTCTCCGAAATCCTCAATCATCAGCTGTCTCCATATTTTTGTTAAAGTTATATTTCCTGACTTCTGCACGAAGCCATCAGTGAAAAAAAAATTTTTCATACAATATTTTACAGGAGGACATTTTTGGGGAAAATCTCGAAAACTACCCCAAATGTGGCAACACTGTTTTGATATCTCGATACTGCCGGTCGAGTTACACAGTCGATCCCTACATGTCAACTTTCCCAAATGTTGCCAACTGCCTCAAAATCGTGATCGAAATTTTCAAAAACACAAAAAGAATACAAAATGGCCGCCACCTCGTTTCACACAAGCATTTTACATAGTTTCATAATTTTCCCGTGAACTACAGGATATACCGCTCCTGATGACGTTTCAATTTTTCATCTCGCTCGCACCCAGCCGAAATGATAGCCCCTGAAAAAAGACCATGTCGAAAATCACTTTTACTTTGATAAATCCCAGTGTTGCCAGACCTCGGCGACGAAAATACCCAAACGTCATTCGTACAAGTGGGACACGTGGTCGCTCGTACTTGAACTTTGCAAAAAATACGTATTTCGATTTTTTAATTTTTGGGGTAAATCTTGAAAATTTCCCGAGAAATGGGGTAATTTTATTTCCCCAATCCATAGTTCGAGTCTGTACACACAATCGCCCCATAGAAATTGAATCGCTCCGACGTTGCCAACTGTGAGAAATTTGAATTTAAAAATTGCGTTTTTTCATACCTCAAATAGAACGGCCGCCGCGACAGCCGCCATCTTGAATTTTTTAAAACCACTGCC
Source organism: Erebia aethiops (assembly GCA_923060345.2). Classification (NCBI taxonomy): domain Eukaryota; kingdom Metazoa; phylum Arthropoda; class Insecta; order Lepidoptera; family Nymphalidae; genus Erebia; species Erebia aethiops. The sequence continues at coordinate 6,228,915 of OV281083.1, read as the reverse complement.
ATTCTGTCAAAATACAGGATATTTGTAGGCGAAAACAGAAAAAAATGTTACGCTCGACCTCGCCGTTTCGGATCTGTGGCGTCGCGGTTCGGGGTCGAAAAATCAAAAATTTCAAAACACTACAGCTCGGCCGCCATCTTGTTTTTCCAATTTTTTCCACTCTTTCTATTGATCGTTTCCTAGTTTCTTCAATCGTTGCGAGTTGTAACGAAATCGGTTGGAAAACAAAAGAGTTGCAAGAATCACGTCGGCCGCCATCTTGTTTTTCCGAAATGTCATAATTTTTCCCTACTCGACTCCCGCACCCGAACACATCTCCCGTACATCATTGTATCGTTTTCTGTCTCTTTCTAGGAGAACAATTATGTCAATGAGTGAGTCAGTGAGTCAGTGGTAATTGAGCTATATATAGTATAATAATAATAATAGTACCTAGTATAGATACCTAGGTAGTTAGATATAAGGATAGATAGATAACATATAAGTATAGATATACAGCTGATGCCCGCGACTTCGTCTGCGTGGAATAAGTTTTTTTAACTCCATCAAATATAAATATTATAAATGCGAAAGTTTGGATGGATGTATGGATGTATGGATGTATGGATATGGATGTTTGTTACTCAATCACGCCCCAACGGCTGAACGGATCTGGATGAAATTTGGCACAGAGATAAAATATAGTCTGGAATAACACATAGGCTACTTTTTATCCCGGAAAATTAAGGAGTTCCCGCGGGAACCGAAAAACCTCCATTTTCTGGGATAATAAGTAGCCTTTGTGTTATTCCAGACTGTAATCTATCTTGTTGCCAAAGTTCATCAAAATCCGTTCAACCCACTCAACTCACTCATTCGCGTGGCATAAGTTTTTTTTTCAATTCCCACAGGCACTCCTTTATTTTCCGGGATAAAAAGTAGCCTATATTACTATCCCACGGTATAATTTCCCTATAATGGTGAAACACGTACCTACTTCTTCATATTTTAACGAAAGCCCAAATGCTGTTTCATGCATGTTTCATGGCTATAACTTGAGAAATTAAGGATTTTCATACAAACTCTCAACCCCTATTTCACCCCTTCAAGGGTGGAATTTTGAAAAACTGAAACATTTTCAACCCGCAGCTCATATATCAAGTTTCATGGCTATAACTTCAGAAATTAAGGACTTTCATACAAACTTTCAACCCCTATTTCACCCCTTCGGGGGTAGAATTTTGGGATAAACAGTATCCTATGTCCTACCTCGTAGTATGTGCTCAAATCGTGCCAAGTTTCGTTTGAATTCATTCAGTAGTTTCGGCGTGATGCGCGGCCAAGATACACAAAAATTAAAAAAATTACAGATTAGGCTTCAGTATCGAATAATGAGTGCCCTCCAAAAAAAATTTTCAAAATATCTTCAATGTAGGTACAGAATTGGACCTGTTACAGTTTTATTATAAGTATTGATACCACCATAGTTGTGACGTCGACGTGGTTCTGTTTGTCACATTCGCCATCTTAAATTTGTCATGACGTTATAAGTAGACGGAAGCGGAATATGTCAAGCGGAAAGCTAAAATGGTTAAAACAAAGAAGCTAACGACAAATCTATAAGTACTCAACCTAAATTATGCAAATAGAAGAGAAAAACATAAATAGACTTAGAAACCCTCCCGTGGTCGGATGGAAATTATTCTTGGAATTGATTGCAATCTAAAAATAAGCATGTTTAATCATAGATTATAGACATTAGGTAAAATCATTCTGATAGGTACAAACAAGATACAGGTAGGTGCACGGAACAGGGAATCTGCTTATTTATAAGCATACTAGCTGATGCCCGCGACTTCGTCTGCGTGGTTTCAGATTTTTTGGTTCCCGCGGGAACTCTTCAATTTTCGGGGATAAAAAGTAGCCTATGTATTCCAGACTTTAATCTATCTCTGTGAAATTTCCCAAAAAATTTCAGCCGTTCAGCCGTTCAGAATGGCGTGATTGAGTAACAAACATCCATCCATAGGTACATCCAAACTTTTGCATTTATAATATAAGTAGATATAGATTTATAGGGGTAGGTGCATCATTTCCGCCTACACCTTCTCAACAATAGACCGTAGACGAACGATCGCTTGTCCACGTCGACAGATATTAAATACCCGACGGTGTAATACACAATAATCTAGACATTCTAATGCAATGAAACGCATCTTTTGTTTGTGACGTATATACTGAATAGAAACGTGTTTAGAAATATTTTACACGCTAAATAGCTTCCTATGTTTTCTGTAGGTACTCGTAGTTTATTACCGTTTTAAAACGTAAATAATAGAAGAATTTTCTTTTAGGAACTAAATGAGACTCCAGAGCCAAAAGACTTGCTATAGAAAAATTCTATTCCATTTTATCATCAATAGGGTAAAAGCCGGATAGTTGCCTCAGACGGATAGGTATGTAAGTAGGTATACTTATAGACTAACTACATAGTATTAGTGATATACCTAGCTACTAAGTGCTGAAATTTCATTGAATTTGCGAAAGTCGTAAAGAAGGCGAAAAACTAAAGAATTCCGTGAAAAGTTTGGTTTTACGGGAATAAAAAAACCTAAATCCACGCGGGCAAAGTCCCCAAATCAAAATCTGACGAATCTCAACCTGCCAATCATCATCCAAATCTCATCTGACGGCTTCGAACAAGCCTTGGCTTGTATAGTAGTTATACTTATTACATATTTTACGGTCTAGGTATACTTTAGAACAATATCAACTTAACATAAAATTACACAGTGCTTCATTGTAACCGAAGATTTGACTATGATTTATAATCTAGATAACATGACTCGAATCTCGATACCGTTGCGCGGATCATTCCCGCAGATCAAGAGCCCAGAGCCGAGAGCTCAGAGGTCCAAACACCAGTCCGCACCGTTACTTTAGCGCCAAATCTGTCTACAATACGCCAATGTACGTACTTTGATTCGGATAAGAAGTCTAAAGTCACGATCCGGTGCGCGGTGCTGTCTGCGTAATCTCGCGCCTGAAATAGAAGCTTCCTTGTATGGCACCGATGCATATTTTAGGTTTATCACAATTTGCGGCGTACGGCGATCTTTAACTTATCGGGATACCGCTGAATTGTGAGAACAGTAGGTACGCTCCTTTACATTATGCCTTTACATTATGCCATTTAAATTAAAAGCCTTTGTTTAACAATTTACAACGAGAAAGGTTTATTCGAAGCAACTTAACTTTAAGATGTTATGATCTTGTATCATCTCAGAATATTTGTTTAATTTATATTTAGTTAAAAAGCAAATAAAATAGAAACTGTAATAAATACGTTACCTACGTATTTATTACAGTTTCTATTTTATTTGCTTGTCAACGTTAGTTACATTATGAAATGCATTGAATTTATTTAAATTATTTAGTCGTGTCTGCCTACCTTGTACACTATTATTACAATAATTATTATCTCTAACCGTTTCCTCTATGACATTTCGTTCTGGTTTCCAGAGAGTCGTTAGGTACTATATAATAGGTATATAGTACCTAACGACTAAACCTACATGTTTTTTTTTCGCGCGTACTGACGGATAACCGCTCGAGGAGGAAAAAATAAGTTTCCAGTAAACTGGAAAGTTGTTGCCAGGCGTAGGTAAGTCACTGGCACCGGCTGTGTCCCTTGGGGATGAGAATTAATACGTTCGTTGCCCCTGTCCGACCAACGAACGTCCTGTGACTCGTACACGATACGTGCTGGCTCTATTTTTCTTTATCTACCTATATGTAGATATATAATGATAGCTCTCTGGTCTACCCCAATGTAAATAGACTTGTATTCGTAGGAACGCGGGTCAATGGTATGTTTATTATTCGCAAACTTGGACAACATTTTTGCAACTCATAACAAGTCAAATTTTAATTTTTTAACTCTTTGGAATTGGATACCTACTGGAATGATTAATAAACATGATAAAATCCTCTTGATAACCTACGCGGCCTACGTGATAATAAGAAACAAAGTTATTTTCACGTAGTTTTCTATAAACTCTGTTATTTTCGGATAGAATTTGTCCTATAATAGTTAATGATTCTGAAGAAAAGTTTAAGGTTAGCAAAGCTTATGTACTATATGAATCCAGGCAGGTAGATTTTTGGTCGGTTTTCCCAGAAAAGTTAAATGGAATGAGCACTATTATTCTGCTGGTAACAAAAACAAAACAAAGATACCAAATTGGCAAAGTCAGGGTGCCTGGAGGTGCAAGGCGATCAGAAACCGGTTTAGCCGGGAGATTCTTTGTTTGGTTATCGCGGAGTCGGGACGTCGCGTCGCGACTCGTAGCGGAAACCTTGTCGCCTGACTGACGGCACATTTATCATTTCCAGAGATACGACGGGGAGCGCGGATGTGTCTGCGTCGAAGACCCGGCAGCTGAGGCCGGCCCGGCCTGATGGCAGCCGTGGTGGTGCGCGCCCTGCTCGTGACGGCCGCGCTGGCCGCCCTGGCGGACGCCGGCGCGGCGCGCTTTGGCGACCGCCTCGCGCCTCGGGTGCCCGCGCCGTACTCGCCGCGCAACGCGCCTTCCGCACGGCACTACATCGAGAGCGAAGATGAGGAGCCATACGAACAAGATTATGATGATCAATTGCACCACAACCACGAAGAGCAAAAGCAAATTGTACCACAACCCCGGCGACCTACGCGCACTGAAGCTCATCGTCTCGAAATGAGCACAGAATTCTTTGTGATACCAGAACGACCTTCTTCTGCGCCGACGCCTTCTTCGACATCTCGCGTAGTTACCGTATCGACATCTCGACCGACGAATACGACGCGTCCTCAAATAATTACGCCAGTGTTAAGGATACTACGGCCAGAATCTTGGGCAGTGCCGATATTAGCTTTAGCTTGCGTAAGCATGGTAGTAATAGGAGGTTTCGAAGGCTTCATTGTGTGGGGAGCGAGTCGCAAGGCACCGAGTCAACGGCATCTTCTTCTCGGACAGTGTTTATTATTCGGACTGTTCACGTGCGCGGCAACCGCGGCGTTATTCACGGCTGCACCGACTTCGTTCACGTGTGGCGCTGTGCGTTTCGGGACTGGAGTTGCGTATGTGATTGTGTTCGCATCGCTATTAGTGAAATGTGTTTTCCTGTTAAGTTTGAACGGTGGTGTGTACTTGCCGGCAGCGTATCAAGGACTGCTGTTGTTCTTCGCAGTGATGATACAAGTGGCTATCGGGGCGCAGTGGTTAGGTGGATCGCCGCCGCGAGTAGCGGTCGGTGCTGCGCGTTGCGACTCCCCTCTCTCGGACTTACTGCTGTCGTTATGCTACGCAGCGTTTTTAATCGCAGTGGTCTGCGGTGTAGCGTTGCGGTCACGTGGGATACGCGACAACTACAGAGAAGCCACGCACATAGCAGGCGCAGGCGGGGCCACTGCCGCCGTCTGGATCTGCTGGGTGTCGGCAGCCCTCGGGGCACCCGAGCAGCACCGTGAAGCGTGTGTAGCCGCTGGACTACTGGGTACATGCGCCGTAGTATTTGCGCTAATGTTTGCGCCTAAAGGCAGGCGCCTAGCAGCGTTAGGTCGCGAGGGTCGCTGGGATGCGGACCGAGAGGAAGGACTCAGCTCGATAGGCGTGGGAGGTTCCGGCTACTCGCCTTCTTTCTTCCACTTTAAACCAGTCAAGTACGGAATGGTGACGGCCGCAGCGCCCGTGCCTGCGCCGCCGATGGCGCTCGACCGCAAGGAGCCCCCCGCTCAGCCAGCCGGTTAGTTAAGTATCTAAAACGCGCTAATAAGTGAGAAATAGCGCTTTAAACGCACTGGGATTTAACCGCAGTCCACGATATTACTTTTGCAGATCTGTATGGAGGCATGTTCGCCGGCTCCCACCTGCACGCACGCTCTCTGTGTCCGCCGCACTACCCCCTGCACCCCTTAACGCAATACCACTACAACTATCCGCCCTACCACTATCTTCTACCGCCAGGTAACATTGCACCTTCCAAAGTAGGTAATTACGTAATATTGCAATAATGTAGTTATTATTAAAAACGCATAAGTATACCTAAGTGAACACCAGTAGTTTGTAAATATATAGTTAGTTTTTGAATAGATTTAACTAGGTAGGTACTTAACAAAATTGACAACAAACCACGACCAACAAAGATCCAGTTTGCAAGTTACGTTTATCAAACACCTCCTCAAAATTACTTACGAGCTTTCGGTACGCTTACTCTGAGTTTTTACATTGCAAATACGGTTGATCGACGTGAGTACCTACTCACCTCGCCAAGTGTAAGCGAACTGTCAAAGTAAAATGGACCCAAAAGCTCTTGCTTTAAAGTCACAAATTCAGCGTTTGGAGCGCTGGCTGTGAATAAATACACGAAATTATGAAATAAACTCTAAACCAATGCGCTTAAGGTTCATTTTACTTTAACGATCGCTTACACTTGGTGAGGTGAGCTCTCACGTCGATCAATCGTATTTGCAATGTAAAAACTCGGAGTAAGCGTACGGGCTGCAAGCACTCCAAAACAAAACAAAAAACCAGCCAAGTGCGAGTCGGACTCGCGCACCGAGGGTTCCGTACTCAAGAAGTAGGTAATGAAGCAAAACTTACCTTTGTTAATGAACCGCAAAACTAACTTTGTTTGTAGAGGTTTACTATTAATATCAAAAAAACTATGCTAGTTAGAGCATTGGCTATAGTTTTCCTGTAAAATATACATAAATTCCTATTGACCATAATTATTTCAGATTTTTCGATTGGTAAACTCCGGAGATAAGGGGGTATTTTTTTAGACTTTTTCCCCGATAAATCAAAAACTATCATGACTAAAAATAATTAAAAATCTGTTTTAGAATGTACAAAGTAAACCCTTTCATATGATACCCCACACAGTACAGTTATCTCACTTTTAAATTTCAACCCTCCGATTTTCCCCCCTTTTTAAATAAGAACAAAAATAATTTCCAATTTTTTTTTTATTCCAGTGTCTTTGGGCCACTAATATACACAACTCTTCCAAATTTCATGTTGATAGCTTCGGTAGTTAATGAAATAATCGAGTGTGACGGACGGACAGACAGACAGACGGAGAAAGTCGCACCATAAGGGTTCCATTTTACCATTTTGGTACGGAACCCTAAAAAATAGCAGTCACAGGGATTGCCGATAGAAGAGAAAACGAATATTTAATATAATAATAATAATAATAAAAATATTTTTTCATTTATATTTAGTATAATTACGAATGTACTACCTACTTAGATATATTGGTTTATATTGACTAGGGATGTTATGGATGTGATATTTCGGCTGGATACGGTTATGTAATTATTTCGGATTTCGAGTTTCGGATAGTTTCGGTTACGGATATTAGATTGAAGTAAAATATAAACACAAATACTTAGCATGTAATAATTTGGTTTTATTTATAGGTTTTATCTAGTCTAGGTTATCATTTGGTATTATAAACTAAAATACCAAATGTAAAATATAATATTATATGACTGATTATAATTTATAATCAGTCATAATATAGGTAAGTAATAATTATTATTATATTTTTGTTTTTTACCCTCGACGAAACGGAGACGGTATATGTGTTTGCAATAAGAGGTTGTGTGTTTGTTTGTTTGTATGTTTGTTTGTGCACTTTTTTGTTACCGTTTTCCTGGAAAACTACTGGACCGATTAATATTCGGTTTTTTGCATTAGATATGTATAGCTTGTGAGAAGGTTCTTAGATATATTTTAGGGCCATAGACAACCAAGCTGAGCTGTAGTCTATGATTTAAATTTTTCAATAGGTTACCATTTTTCTCAAAAAGTACTGGGCCGAATGAGATGCGGTTTTTTGCATTAGATATATATAGCTTGTGAGAAGGTTTTTAGATATATTTTAGGACCATAGACAACCAAGCTGAGCTGTAGTCTATGATTTTAATTTTTCAATATGTTACCATTTTTCTCAAAAAGTACTGGGCCGATTGAGATGAGGTTTTTTGCATTAGATATGCTTGTGAAAAGGTTCCAGGTTTTAGGACCATAGACAATCAAGCTGAGCTGCAATCGTGATTTGGTAAGTGGTCATATACTCCTTAAGTTCTCATCGTAAGCCCGTCGTGTTTGGACTCTTTTGATTTGTCTTGACTAGTACTTTGTACCTAGATGCTGCCCAGGGTGTCATGATGGAGCCAGGAAGTGGTCATGGGAACTCCTTAAGTTCTCATCGTAAACCCGTCGTATTTGGACTCTTTTGATTTGTCTTGACATGTGCTTTGTACCGAGATGCTGTCCAGGGTCTCACGATGGTGTCAGGAGGCGATTATGAGAACTCCTTAAATTCTCATCGTAAACCCGTCGTGTTTGGACTCTTTTGATTTGTCTTGACAAGCACTTTGTACCTAGATGCTGCTCAGGGTCTCATGATGGAGCCAAGAGGTGGTCAAGGGAACTCCTTAAGTTCTCATCGTAAACCCGTTGTATTTGGACTCTTTTGATTTGTCTTGACGAGCGCTTTGTACCTAGATGCTGCCCAGGATCTCATGATGGAGCCAGGAGGTGGTCATGGGAACTCCTTAAGTTCTCATCGTAACCCGTCGTATTTGGACTCTTTTGATTTGTCTTGAGTACCACTTTGTACCTAGATGCTGCCCAGGGTCTCATGATGGCGCCCGGAGGTGGTCATGGGAACTCCTTAAGTTCTCATCGTAAACCCGTCGTATTTGGACTCTTTTGATTTGTCTTGACAAGCACTTTAAACCTAGATGCTGCCCAGGGTCTCGTGATAGAGCCAGGAAGTGGTCACAGGACACAGGAACTCCTTAAGTGTTCACATTTTTTTTAACAATTTTTATAAGAATACTAAAATTTTACCGATAGTTTCGGTTACGGTTACGGAGCTCACGTTTAAGATCTTTTGTCTTCGTAACAACGCGAGGTGTCGGTGACGGTTACACAGCACTTATTATATAAACCTATCAACTAAGGCATTAAAGTTTAATTACGAATCTTACTAATATTATAAATGCGAAAGTTTGGATGGATGTATGAATGTTTGTTACTCAATCACGCCCCAACGGCTGAACGGATCTGGATGAAATTTGGCACAGAGATAGATTATAGTCTGGAATAACACATGGGCTTAACTTTTTATCCCGGAAAATTAAAGAGTTCCCGCGGGAACTGAAAAACATCTGTGTACTATTTTTATACTGAAGACCTTTTGTCTTCGTTCGTTCTACATTTTTACCCCCTACCAAAAGTGCTCAACGCGCCTAAAGAGGTTTTCACTTCAAAAATTACATTGGAGATTATTCGGACCTAAAATCAGTGAAATAAAGTATTGATAGTTAGGTATAAAAGTAATACTAATCTTTTCCAAAAGAACATGTGAAAAAGATACCGAATCACGATGAAGTAAAAAGTGCCGACTGACCTGAGCTTAGTAAAGACTGACAGGCATTTCGTTCACAGGCGTGATGATGCGTCCGGAGGAGGGCAACGTGTACACGAGCGTGGAGCCCACCTTCAGCAGCAACCCCAACGTCTACTTCCAGCGCACGGAGCCGTTGCACGTCGGAATGATGTACTGAGCCCCTGCCAATCCAGCGTTCCACCAAGAACAGTGAGATTTGACAGTGCAACCGCTAGTCACCACCAACACTCCGTCTACGGGCATCAACTGAAAACCGCGTTGCGACGGAACGCAAGCTTGCCAGACTCTTGGCAAAAACTTGACACTTGATTTACGTTTCTGCGTTATTACGTCATAATAGGGATGATGCCTATATCAAAAATAAATTATTTCTTATTGTTTATTAAATAGAGGGTCTTCCAAAAGACCTAAAATTCACATCCTCTGTTAGTTTTGTTTATTAACCATTTTAAAATATGGACTAAAGAAAAAAAAGTGCGTTTTAATTTGATGACGTCAAAATTGTGAATTTCATACAACTTCCCTAATAGAAGTCTTTTTAGGTTTGATAAAGAGGTGCCGATTTGATTGAGTTGTCATCATCCCTATAAGGCGTCTTGCGGTACGAAATTTGCGAGTCTGCTAATAATAAAGTTATTGTTATGCGTTCAGAGAGCTGTTTTTTATGCAACGTTGTGTCGCGGTTTTACCTACATTACATTTTGTCAATACTCAATACAACTTAACGCAATATCGAAATAATGCGTCTATTTGCTCGACTAGAAGGAATTCCTGCTGATGATGTGTTTAACAGTATGCGTATCTGCCTTAGACGAAATTTGCCCATTCACGCTCAACGATTGGCTTCGCCACCGCTTGCCTCGGTCTAAGTAAATCTTCATATTATTATGGCGGTTAAGTATCTAATAAGTAAGCATTTCAATTATAGATGAAAAAGACAACTCATTTTAACTCAGCGCCATTTATACTTTCGGGCATCGATATACTTATATGTAGGTACTAGATGGGCCCTTTCGTAGAAAAGTTTGGTCGTGGTGCATGCTCCTCACCTGTATTAAGTTTTTTTTTTTTAAGTTAGCCTTGTTTTGGATTCCAGCCCAGTACGATAAAAAAAGCAAAGATTAGTTACAGCATAGATGGAACGGATAATAGCCATTAATACCTACTATAATACAATAGGTAATATATTATTACCTATAGGTACGGTCTATTAATATAGTTAGTTACTAAATTAAGTTTGACATTCTTTGTTTGACAGGGCCCGTCTATGTAAATTGAAGTCGTTGCTTTCGGGTGATAGACGCAGGAATACGCGTACATAGTTAGCGCCAGTCAAATAGTCGTCTCTGAACTGAGGTGCGAGAGCTTATTTACGCAGCTCGCGAAAAGCCAAAAGACGCGTATACTTATAGTACTGGCTCGTGTATATACCACCCGCTCAGTATTAATATACTTTTGATAAATCCACACTTTTAACCTCATATTCACAAGGCATTTATTAAGTCTATCGTCGTCGATTACAAAATAAATTAATGTATTTCGTAAATAAAAGCAATATGTTATAATGATGTTAAGTATAGATATAAATTATTGCATACTTAATATTCTATTTATATTATTCTATACCTACTGTCTTTCATATTTTATTAATTGTACTATTGTCCTCAGATATCAATCAATGAATTTACCTGTATTATTTGAAAATGATTGTTTTAAACAATTTTTTACAATAAAATACCCATATTTTTTTTTAACTATTGCATTAATTTCTTTGCTATACAAATCAGGATACATCAAAAACAAAAATATTTTTAATTGAATTATTTTACATTTTGATACTAAATTATGTGATTTAATTATATGAGACCCACCCTAAGTAATATGAGAAACACATAAGTAATAATTTAGTACTTATGTAATTTTAGATGTAAGGTAACATATAAGTTTATATTTCTCAAATAATGTAAATAAAAATGAAGACTGTCTAAACTTATTATTTTATTTCTTACCAACTATAAATTCATGAATAAAAAACATAATTTGCGAACATAATAATTTAAAATCTGAGTACATATCACTCTTGGCATTGATGTAAAATAGATCATGCCCACATGCAGTGGCGTGCTCGAAATAGACACATAAAAGCATGGCTTACCCTAGTTAACAAAGCTCAATGCTTATCATCATACACTGCCTGAAAATAGGTATCTACCTAACCAATACCTACCTTGGCTCCGAATACTGTGCATGCCACTGCCCACATATACTAATCTTGGCTTTTTAGAAGAAATTGTGAGCAAACCATACAAACATATCATACATACAAATACAGAACCGCATTTTTAAAGTCAACTTACAAAAATACCTTTTTTATCAAAAGACAAGGTTCCTTTTTAGATTTATGTCGAAGGAACATGCCCTGTTTCATAATGTGTGGATCTTGTTTCTATTTTACATCAATGAGTCTGGTATTAAAATTTCACATTCACTTAAACAATCACTCTTGAAGTCTTATCACTTGGTTCCAGTAGAGAGGAGAGCCAGCAGACCTGATGCAGTGGAGAGGGATACTATGTAGTTACTGTTTATATGCAGTTCAGGAAAATATCAGTTTGTTTATAAAAACAGACAAGTTTTAAAAAATCAGCATTAATAATGTTGAATAGTAGTTGTACCAACAACCAAAATTAATAATATAAAAATTAAATTATTTTCACAGAATAGATTAAATGACAATCCATGAAAATTTCGGTAGATGCACAAGCACAAGGCAATGCAAATTAAAGCACTTTAAAAAAAAACTTTTTTTTCAAGTTAAATGGTTTTATTGAAAAGAAAGATTTTATTTTTGAGTCTGATCAATGCCCTAGGGCCTAGATTGAGCTTGAGATTGAATGGTGTGATGACTGGAACCTAGGATCTACCTAATTATTTTTTAGCTTTTGGTACATTATCTACATCATTATTAACTTTCTTTTCAATGAAATCATTTTACTTTTTAAAAAAATTACCTATTATATTTTCAAGGTTTTAGTTCTTATTTTGTTTAATAATAATTTAATGCAGTATTAGGTTTCTTTCCTGTCAATTTGTTGCAGTCTAACTCCTCAAATTGAATATGAAATTGGCCATGTTGTACCGGCAACCATCATAGATTTGGATTTCTTTAACCACCGATGCAAAAAGAGAGGGGTGTTATAAGTTTAACGTGTCTGTTTGTGGTATTGTAGCTCCCAGATGGATGAATTTTCGTTTAGTTTTTTAGGGTAACCATGACATGTTAGGGTAAGGTGTAGATTTCGATATTGAGGGGTTGTGAAAAAATATATAATCTGCCATTTTTGGTGGCAGCCATCTTGAATTTACAAAGATACCAAATATAATATTCTTGTCATCAGAACTAAAGATGTATACCAAATAGCAGATCAATCTGTCAACAGGAAAGGAGTAAAATTTCAATTTATCTAAACAAGATCATAGCATCACCGGTTGTGATTTGGATAATGCATTATTGTAAAAGGATACACAGTCGGTGTGAAGGAGCGTAGTAAGTAGAAGCTGCTGAGAATCACAATTGTCAGGAACAGAGCATTATTGTAGAAAATTGAGAATGTTGTGGCTTCATAGTCAGCTACTTCATTCTTCTTCCATAGGATCCTGAAATGACAATGAATAGAAATAAGTAATTTCGTTGAGTAATTTTAAACTAATGAAAAGAGTAGAACTTTAATTCGCTATAATCCTCCACATTAAATAAATCTATGTGGTATAGTATGCATCCTGAAGATGCTCCAGTGTCTGAGTGAAACGTATGTTGAGAATAATTTGGAAGATTTGTGTGGTGTAGTGTATTCGCAAGATACTACATAGATTTACTTACTGAGGCGGATTATAGAAAATTAAAGTTCTACTTCTTTCATTATCATGGACTTCCGCAAAGCCTGCTTCTATCACATAATTGTAAACTAATCTATTCAAGAGTGTGTTGAAATTGGTGTCTTTTAGTAATTTTGTAAAATTAAATGGAATAAAATCTAAAGGATGTCTTTAAAATTATAATTTACGAGGTAAAACAAAGTTTTATCTGACAAAAAACATCTGCATTTTATTCCCAAAATTAAAATTTAAAAGAATCTCAATACTAAATAAAATATACAATTTTAATTATGACACACTTACATTAATAAGCTTTTAAAAATATTGAATATTATTATAGCACATAAATAGTTTGTCACTATAGTTTTAATAACAAAATTAATAATTATATAACTTGCTACAGGACCACATACCTCTCATCCTTTTCCTTCCTGCTCATTTTCTTCTCATCAGCCAGTTTCCTAGACATTTCACGAGCGACAGCATCTTCCCGACGCACGGCGACGCGATGCTTCAGCTGGAACTTCGTATTACGATACGCCAAAGCTAAAAGCCATGTACTGGCTGTGGTGACCAATGCAAACCAAGCCAGTGATGCGCTTACTTCTAAAGCGTGGACCCTCCAGAATAACCCTGGAAATCACAAGATCTTTCATTGATTATATCATTAATTATATTCCTTTTGCAAGCAGTGACCCAACTGAATTTCACCAATATGTAAACATGGTGTATGAAACATAATATGAATATGCAATAAAATGTAACTATAAAAACTTACATATAGGAATCGCGGACACGATAAATGCATTTCCATAAAATAAAGCTGAAGATTTAGTTGAAACGTTTCGGCTGAAGTCTTGAAGAAGCAACTCCTCTTCTTTAGTAAAAGCTTTGTTTCCCTTCCCGGACATTATGATGTACGTGTCTTGATGATGGCTAGTGTTTTAAATCTTATATTGTTCACTTTACTACACGACTGGAGAAAGTAAATATAGTTGAACCTGGCGCATATGAAACGTGTACAAATTACGGCGAGCAAGGGAAAGAAAACCAGAGACAAGTAACAAAACTAGCCAAATTTTCAAACGTCAATGACATTAGACTTACATGTCACTTGACATTTCCACTTACGTGTCAAATACGATAGACTAAAAACTAGAGACACAGATCATAGATTAAGAAACGGTGTAAGTAGACAAGACTCAAGAGACAAGTTATTGTCGAAAGCAAGTTATAACGAAGCTTTATTCGAAAGTAAAAGTCAAAAGCTGCTACGAAGTACGAACTTGTGTCACAAAACTCTTTGCATTCTTTTAAAAAAAAATCTACTTGTCTGTGGTTAATTCGCTATAATTCCATAGACAAATTCAAACGTCAGCTATCACTTTGACAATATTGTCAGTTTTAGGTTTTAGACTTGAATCAATTTGAATCAGAGACAAGTGATTTGAATGAATTTGAATTTTCAAAACATCAACTGCCGCCAAGTGCTTACTGCTTCATTTTGAAAATATTAAAAAAATTAATGGAAGATCAGCAAAGTTTTAGAGCAGAATTAAAATGAGTCACTTTGAGTTTTGTATTCCCTTACAAAAGGACGAGCTACTCGAATCTCACGCTGGTAAATATCACGTTGAAGATGTCGTTCAGCCTCGCTTGTTATTGCCGAAGTTACAAGGTTTGTATTCATGTTTATACCGCTATTAATTAGTTTTACTAAAGTAAAATGCTTAATTAAATAGCCATATTGACTGGAGCAGAGATTAGTCATTATAAATAGTGTTCAGAACTAACTCTTATTTTATATGACAGTTTGTGAGTTGTTAAACATAAATGACTATTAGTAATTTTCTTCAAGTGTATTTAAATCATCGATGTAATTGTTTAAATACATTATTCAAATATTCAAAATATTAAAAAGATAAGTCCTTATAGATTGATAGATTGAATATTGATAAAATGGTTCCTTTTCATAGATGCAGCCCGAGCTTACAACACAGAGGGCATTGAATATATACTTGAACATTTTGATACATATTTTTCTATTATTGTACATGGATCTAAACTTGAATGGAACATGATAAATAAGGGTATGTAATCCAATATATGATGTATGTAATCCAAGGTGATCCCCGCTACTTCGTCCGCTTGGATTAAGTTCTTTAAATTCCCACTGGAACACTCCTTAATTTTTCGGGATAAAAAGCAGCCTATGTCCTTCACTGGGATACAAACTATCCCTGTACCAAATTTCATCAAAATCAGTTGAATGGATGGGCTGTGAAAGCGTAGCAGACAGATAGACACACTTTCGCATTTATAATATTAGTATGGATGTATGGATTTAGTTATGGCCTAGGCCCCCAGGATATAACTACTGGTTAACCCAAGTTTAAGTTATTGATGAGATATTGTACTCTAGTATTGTACTCTTCGCTGAAGGATCTGGGATCTCAGCATTTTTATCCCAAACAGCTCCTCTTTCAAGCATAAATAAGCCTTTGATTTATGCTTGAAAGAGGAGCTTAAACAATTTCACATTTTTACAGGATTTGATCATATGGCAAGAACTGTTAAAAGCCTCTGTGTACACCTGGAGCCAATACTTCAAGAACAGAGTATAGATGAAGACCTGCGGGTCAAGAATTTAAACATTTTGAAGATGATCATGTATCTGTTTGTAGAAATAATGAAAGTAAAAGATGTAAAATTAGCTGCTGATGTAAGTATTCATTTACGGCACTAGTTATTCTCCTGGCCATGGTCCTAATTCGACTTTTATCCTTTTCACACTGTTTCCTTCTGAAATTTTCCTTTATTAAATTTGTTTCTTAGGGAATAAAATACATTTCTAATAGTAAGACAAGTACAAAAAAGTTATTCTAAGTTTCATTTCTATACACAGTATGCAAATTTGATGCCAAAATGTAACTAAATTTCACTATTCTCTTTGCTCATTTAATTGCTGGTCTTAAAAATAAATTATTAAATTTTCAGAGATTAAAGAAGTTAACACTAGGTAAGAAAGGAAAGAAGGCAATGACAGATGAGGATGAATTGTGCGGCTGGACTGAGGCAGATAAGCAAGCTGCTTTGATATCTTTACATCTTCTACTCCAACAACCATTATCCCACCTCTGGGATCCACCGTTAGCTGAACATGATTTTGTGTCGTAAGTCCTCTATATTACCTTTACCAATACCTAACAAGAGTGTAAGTAAATGTATGAAAGTATAGCCTGTCTAATACTGAATCTGCACTGTACCAAATAAGTGTTCTTGTGTCCTATGCATCACTAAAAAATTCATTAAATCAATGTCTCTCACTTCGCGTCGTATTCCTCATTACTGAGGGTCGTGACCACTTTCCATTAATCACATAATGGTAGGAGTTTTCTTGGGATAATAATGCGGTGTGATCCTATGTCCTTCCACATAAATCAATTTAGTAATTCTGTGATTTTATAATTTCGGATATGATCCAGATGCCTTACAAAACGTTACAAACTTCACAGGGATGAAACACTGATAACTACCTAATTCTGAAACTTTCCTAATAGAATAACAAAATACTTATTTGGCCCAGCCCAGGAATCATAATATAGTATTATAAATGCAAAAGTGTTTGTTTCTTGGTCCTTCAATCACGCTGCAACGGAGCAACGGATCGATGTGATTTTTGGCATCGGTATAATTGAGGTCCTGAAGAGTGACATAGGCTACTTTTTATACATAAAATTAAGAAGTTCCCGCGGTAATAATAAAAATTTAAACCACGCGGACGAAGTTGCGGGTATCAGCTAGTTGTAGTCTAAATTTAAAATCTTTGAAATCATTCTAGTTGTGAGCAATATTTTCTATTTTTACAGAATGGTAGCTAAACCCTGCTACAAAGCTTTAGAAGAACAGATAGGGAAAAATAAAACTGTTAGAGAAATAGTGTTCCAAATACTAGGTGTGCTCATAAAAAAGTATAACCATGGGACCTCTTGCCTTATAAAACTGGTACAGGTAAGAAAAACAAACCTTTAATATTATTTTTTTAAACTATACTGTTGCAATAACTGATCTATTATTTTTCTGTTTTGTTTAAGATACTACAAATTGCAGAACACTCTGTATCACGGATATGTGCTGGAGTAGTGCAATTAACAAAAGATTTTGGCCTTGGAACTTTTGGACCACAAATGGTATTAAAATAACCTAAAATAAATATATTTTAAAAGTAACGATTTTACAAAATATCAAGTTTAATTTGTATTAGTTAGTTAGAGATTCTATGACTTATGAACTCACTCATAGACTCATGAATCTCACTGATGGTCTCATGACTCCTGTCATGAGTCTATTTGTGAGTCTCACAGGTCATGATTATCAATCATAGATCCACATAACTATCTCAAATACTCCCAGACTTATTACAAATATTAAGACAAATATCTGTATTTAGGTTCGTGAAATAGCAGAAGCATTGGCGTCCACTGAAGAGGAAAATGGAGGTATCAGTACAGAGCAGGGCGCTGCTAAGAACTGTGGGGCCTTTCTACTGGAGCTCACCAAAGAGTTGCCCAAGGAAATGGCCAATGCTATTGCCACTATACAGCCTTATTTAGAAAGCGATGAGGTACTAAATAACTGCTATAAATATTTTCTAAGTTTTTCTTTATTTTAAGTTAAATCAGCAAAACCTGTTTTTTTTTGTAAATTTAAAATAACATGGTAAAAAAATTACAAAGGCGAATAATCTATTTTGATCTAAAGCACAATTTATAAGATTGAGAAGGTAATGGTGTAAAAACTGGTAACAACAAGTAATAAAATTTTAAAAACCCACGACGAACTGCAGAACTCCGTTATGACCTTTATAGCTTTGAAACAACAATTAGAACTTAGCATATTTTACGGCTCGGTAGTTTTTTTAACCAGCGTGGTGGACTATGGGCAAACTCTTCTCCTTCCGAGATAAGGCTTGTGCTTAGTAATGAGTAGAGGTGACAAATAGTGTTAAATTTTAATATTCTGATAAATAATTGTTTAAAAAAGAAACTGTTGAGGTGGTCACAGGAACTCCTTAAGTGGTGATCACTTACGGAGTTCCTGTGACCACCTCCTGGCTCCATCACGACACCCTATATAGGTACAAAGTGCATGTCAAGATAAATCAAAAGAGTCCAAACACGACGGGTTTATGATGAGAATTTAAGGAGTTCCTAGGACCACTTACCAAATCACGACTGCAACTCGGCTTGGTTGTCTATGGTCCGAAAATATATCTAAGAACCTTCTCACAAACCATATCTAATGCAAAAAACCGCATCTCAATCGCCCCAGTACTTTTTGAGAAAAATGGTAACATATTGAAAAATTAAAATTATAGACAGCTCAGCTTGGTTGTCTATGGTCCCAAAACATTTCTAAGAACCTTGCCAGAAGTTATGCTTATCTAATGCAAAAAACCGCATATTAATCGGTCCAGTAGTTTTCCAGGAAAACGGTAACAAAAAAGTGCACAAACACAAACAAACGCACAACCTCTTAGGGCAAACACATATATACCGTCTCCGTTTCGTCGAGGGTAAAAATATATTAAGTCAATTATTGTTGTTGTACAAGGTGAACTTTTTGGTTTATAGACTTTTTTCAGTCAAAAATGTGACTTTTCAGTCATACACAATCCGGATAAGTGTCCTCGGTATGATGTGCGAAGTACTGAGCGTGGAGCTCCACGGCGAGGGACTGAGCGACGAGCAACGCATCCGACGCGACGACTTCCTCGACGATCTGTACGAGCACATGCACGATCTCTCCGCGTACGTGCGACACAAGGCAAGTCGGCACCTGTCTCTAATCACATGTATTAAATTAACTCACTGTCTTTTAAATAAAATAAAAAAATAAAAAAAATACTTGTGATACTGAAGATTAAAGTGCACTTTTCCACGCTACGTTTTGACTGAGTTGCAAATGGGATAGTCGCGTCCTACGACCGAGCGACGTCTATATCTTGCTATTGTTTGCTCTAAACAAAAAAAAATTGCTATGAAACATTTTATATATTTAAAGAATTTTTTTTTTTTAATTCATTATAGGCTTACGCTTGACCACGATCACACCTGATGGGAATTGATGATGTGGCCTAAGCTGTAACTTCGGTAATAGTAATGTAATCCAGACAGAATTTCGGCCACGGTGGCCTATTTCCAGAGAGATATAAGCCATCTGCGCGGGAGATATAGTAGCGGGGCACTCTCTATTTCTTTACTCTCCTAGCCCGATGGGACGGAAAATCCGACACGATCGGAGAGAGATCAGGCGCAGGACCGACGACTTTACGTGCTCTGAACATAATATTGACGTGAAATATAAACTGGTGTTATTTGTAGAAGACCATTTAAATGTAACATTTTAACAAACCTGTGGTGGTATCAGGTTCTTCAGTTCTGGTATCGTCTGATGCGTGAGCTGTGCATCCCGGTGACGCGGCAACGCAACGTGCTCGAGCGAGCCATAGGGCGTCTGAAAGACAAGGCTGCACTTGTTAGGAAAGCTGCCATACAACTGCTCAAAGTAAGAAACAAGTTTGTCCCCATCGCAGGCCCCTGAGGCCCCTTCTCACACACGCTGCCATACAACTGCACAAATTAAGAAACAATTCTGTTCCCATCGCAGGCCCCTGAGGCCCCTTCTCACACACTCATAGCGACCGATTAAACGGACATAGACATTTTCACACGTACGTTATTGCATAGTGAAAGTGGATGATGACAACTCTATCAAACTTAAAAACGCACTTTCAGTATGGAAGTTGTATGAAATTCACAGTTGTGACGTCATCAAATTTCTACGCAGTTTTTTTTCTTTAATCTATATTTAAAAAATTGTCAAACTTAAAACTAACCGAGGATGTGAATTTTAGGTCTTTTGGAAGACCCGCTATTTAATAATCAGTTAGAAATAATTTATTTTTGTTATATGCATCATCCCTATTGTAATCTCAGCTAGTGGCAAGAGGTAAGGACAAGTCTAAGATGAAAGCGGACTAACCTGAAATGGGCATTGCAACTTTATTTAGCCAGCTTTTATCTATAGTTTTAATTTCCACACTTGTTTCTTTAAATTCAACTAAACAAAAAGTGAAGTTATAGTTAGAAAAAAAATAAAAAAAATAGGTATTTTACTTTTATAAAGTCCATAACCCGGCGGTATTTACGCGGCATCGTACCAGTACGCTAAATCGCTTGGCGGCACGGCTTTGTCAGTAGAATGATATCTATTCACAGCTAAGCCTTCCTACTCGATTGACTTGAGCTGATTTACAGATTTTCATAAATTCCACCCGAGTCTTTAGTCTTTAACTAATATTTTAAACATGTTTCAGGTGTTTTTAGAATGCAACCCTTTCTCGGCCCAATTAAAACTCGAACTATTAGAGGAACAGTTGGAGAATGAACAAAAAATATTGGATGACCTTCAAAAGAGACTCAACCCCAGCCCAGATCCGGAACTTGTCAAGAAATGGGAGAAAATCGAAAAGGAAGTTGTTAAAACAATCAAATCTAAAATGGATACTTTAACCCAAGATGAACCAGAACTGTCCCAAGCGAGTTTGGAAAATTTGTATGAAGCAATTCGCAGGAGTATAAGGCAGAAGGATTACTTCAAAGCTTATCTAGTTGTGAAGCACACAGAAAGACAGTATCCTGATGCGAAGTTATTAAGATGCGATATGGACAAAAGTGATCAGGTAATTTTTTTTATTATTATCTTAAATGATGGCTTGCGTGTTAGTTACTTAGTTTCTGATATAATATCATCCACTTATAATGAGATCTTTCATACAAATATAATATAGTTACTGCGTGCCTACCGGCGTAAGTAACGAAGTATAAATTAAATAAAAAAGCCAATTTATTCCCATATATCTATCTTAGAACTAGATCGCATTCATTTGTGATAAATTAATTAATTAATTAATTAAGTAATTACCTACTCGTAAGTTAAAAAAGTGAGAGGTTACAATTGGTAATGGATATAGGCCCAGTAACGAAGTATAGTATATGCCAATTTTTTTTTAATTATAACTTTAAAGTTATTTCAAAAATTAATGCAATAAAAAAATTATGAAAAAATCAATGATTGTGAACATAATTATTTTCAGGTTTAATAAAAACAAAAAAATTGCATGAGTTGTTTATTGTTTGTACCTATGTGTACAATCACAATTACTTGTACAATTAATATTGATTTGAGCTATATTTTGTTTTATCCAGCTGGACTACTTTGTAGCCCTTCTTCGCAACATCTTCGTTATACCGGAAAGACGGCAATCTCTTACACAGCAGTGCGAGAATGAACTAGCGTTATTTAAGAGATTAGAGGAAAAAGAGAGCATAGTGGCGTTTCTCCAAGAGTCAGTTCACTTCAGTCGAATGGTCTCCGAAGCTATACCCCTAGTTAATTCTTTGCTGATGTCAAAACAAGCGGGTGACGTCAGCGAGGCGATAGACTTCTTTACAGCAGCACACCACTTTAATATCGAGTCGGCTAAAGTGGGCGTGGTTAATATGTTGCAGCTTGTGTGGTCTCCTGATCAGGTGGGTTACTTTTTAGATTAATTTTGGACTTATTCTGCCCAGATCTGAGAAATTTCGTTTTTTTTTTTTCTTTAAAAAAAAGCCAAGTGCAAAAAGATTTTATGACAATATAACGGGTCGCATTTGATTATTCCCTGGGTTGAGAGTTGAAGTGCCTAAATTTTATTTGTAAATCTTAGTTGGTTTATCTTAAGAACTTTAATTTTGGTAACCATAATATATCGGAGATTTATATATTTTGATTGATTCGAATCTACTCTATGTAGATAATTTGGATAGTTTTAAAAAAACATTTCACGATCAGGGTATTTTTTTCTAAAAACAACTGTATAACGTAGGATAAACGCGAGGCAGTGGAGCGCGCATACCGTGAAATGTATCTAGAGTGCGACAATAAAGCTGAGCGCGCACGGGCTTTCACCGTAGCGAGCAAACTAGTCTCGCTCATGGGCCACGTGGACCGTGGGAGTGCACTCGCTTTGGAGCACCTCGTTGATAAGTGGCTGGCTAAGGGTGACATCACTCCAGCCATCATTCAGGTTAGTGGTTTAGGTAGGTTTGGTTAGGTAAGTCAAAATCAAATAATGTTTATTCAATATAGGTAGGTAGGTACACTACACTTATTGACGTCTAGTTATTTATAAAATATAATGGTGATAATAATCAGTAACGGTATCTTAAAACTAAAGCTACGAGGGTTCCAAACGCGCTCTGGTCTGAGAAGAGCCCACAACAATCTCAGCCGGGTTTTTTTTTTCATTATCACCATTTCACAAATTAATATCGTAAGCTGCAAATGCAAGCTACACACTGTACCACATAGATTTGTCTACTGTGGCGGATTATAGTGAATTAAAATTCTAGTTCATTCATTATCACGGGCTTCCGGAAAGTATCTAACGCCTGCTTCTACTCAATAGGTTAGTTTATGAACATCGAAAAAGACAACACAGAATATTCTAACAGAATATTCTAGGCCTCTAAGTCATGGTTTGTATATAAAATTTGATGTTTGTACTTTGTTTGGTTTAGAGTATCAATTTATATTTTATCCAATTCAAATCAGATATTTGTCCTTCAAGGCAAGAGTGAATAGGCATCTTCTAGGCAAGCGCGTTCCAACCTAGACCTCATCATTGCTTTGCACTAAGCATGATTGTCGTCAAGCGCAAGCCTATCTCAGAATAAAAAAATAAAATAAAAAACTAAGTACAGCCTATTAACGTCCTACTGCTGGGCACAGGCATACACTCTCATAGGAGAGAGGGAATTAGAGCTTAGACCCACCACGCTGCTCCAATACGGGTTGGCGGGCTTTAACGACTAATATCATGTTAGTGATAATAACCGTGACCGACGGCTTAACGGCACGGGGGTGAAACACCGCCAACTTCCTAACCCCGGGCTAGTACTGAGAATTTCTAGTCAGAAAACCCCAATACTTAAATAGCCCGACTCGGGACTCAAATCCAGGGCCTCCCCGGCCTCAGTCGAACATGCTAACCACTAGAATAGACCAACGAGGCAGTTATTTGTCCTTAGTGTGTGATGTGAACCTAAAAAAATAAATTTTCCGTTTTAGGTCTTCTGGGAAATGTTTCTAAAAAAGATCGACGGTACAACGGACATGGATAGCTACGCTGCGCTGTCACTACTCGTTATGATCGCCAAAGCCAAGCCATCTGTAGCGCTCGCAAATATCGAAGTCGTACAAACACACGGTCTAACCGGCGACTATAACTCGAGGACTTTAAGCGCCGAATTACTTGCATCACTATCCAGAAAAGACCAAAGATATCCAGCTGACCATACAATATTTATTTCTCTATACGAAAGTCTTATGGAAACGTTTTCGAAATTCGACAAATTCACTTCCTTCGCCGCTAACTCTATTAATTTCATTTACGCGGTATGCGACACCCCTGATATCGTATGCATGAAAATCCTATCAGAAATGTATAAGCGTATCGAGGAAACCATGGTGAAGGAAGACGAAGAAGAAGCTAGTATGCCAAGTGAATTATTGACTAGATTTATATTTGTATTGGGACATATAGCGTTGCAGCAACTTATTTATTTGGATATCAGTGTTTACAGCGAACTCAGGAGGAGAAATCAGGTAATGTAAAAAAACAATAATTATTATTATTTACTGGCATGCAATGAAAATTTAAAACAAAAGCAACATGTCTTAAAATTTAAATTAAATAGAAAATCATTTTGGTATGACTTAGAAATGTTTTTTAAATGGGTGATGAATTTTGGAATATTCTACAAGTGCCTTACATCGTGGTGAATAACGGGTACAAAAAAGTTACGATTCCAATACAGTAAAATTAAAAAGCCAATTTTTTTTCACACCTACGTTGCTGCTGTTATTCAAATCTATATATATAAAAATGAAACCCGTTTTCCTTGGTCACGGCATCACGCGTGAATGGCTGGACCGATTTCACTAATTCCTTTTTTTTTGTATTTGTTATTATTAGGAGAAGGTTCTTACGGAAAAAAATATTTAGAAAATCTCTCAGAAATATTGAAAAATATACATTTAATTTTGCATACTAAGGCGGTACGAAGTTCGCCGGGTCAGCTAGTATTTGATATCTTTAATTTGTTTGACTTGACTCTAAGGCTACGTTCGCACTGCGAGTAGAAATCATATGAAGGTGGTACGCACTGTGAATAAAATTCGAATTATAAGAATTATATTCTCGCGTATATTTAGTGCTATACGGAGTTGTTTGACGCTCACTGCATTCGCAGTGCGGATTAGGTGAAATCCGTACGCTAAATATTTTATAATATAAATCGCGAGAGTAAAATTCGCGCAAATGTGCGAACGTACCCGTCATTAAATAATTCGTCATTATTCATCAAGTTCATTAATGACGTGAGGATGTACTTTTTTAGGTGCGCGAAGAACGCAAAGCGGAGGAAAAACGCAAAAAGAAAGTGGGCGCGCACGCGACGCCGGCGCGCCGCGGCCGCGTCGACGACTTGCGGCGGCAGACGCTCATGAACGCGAGCAATATCAGCGCCTCGTCGCGCGGACAGCGCTCCGCTAGCGTGTCCAACAAAGGACCATCGGTAATATACGTACTGCTTTTATTTTATTGAAAAGGTATACCTACCAAATTACAATTTAAAAATTTATTTATTATTAAGGAATTTATTTATTAGTATACAACGACAAAGATTACATATTCTATAACAACTTAGTTATTCGAATTGTGATTATTATTAAGCGAATAGTAGGGGAGCCCAAGGGATTTTTGGATTTACTCCAGCGCGTCAGATATTGATAACGTATACGCCCCACGTGTCTCTGTTAACGGATGTATGTTAATCTGCCCGTTTGCATGTTAGCCATACGGAAGGGTAGAAAATTAGTAAAAAAAATATTCGAGCGCGTCAGATATTCAGAGGAGATTTTTGTAAACGTTTCAGCTTGATGTATCGTATTTTTTAACCAAATTGTAGGTACTTTGGTATTAGTTTTCTTCATGTATTTTTATTAGTTTAGTCCCAAACGTGCTGACCCATAATCTGATGTTTATCTCGAGGAATTTTCTTAATCTGATGATTTGAAAAAACATACCTGTAGAGTGTAGACGCTCCCCCCACCACTGAAAGGATATACATCATAATATTATGACCTTTTTTTCTTTCTGCCATCGTATCTTCAAAATCCATTAGGTCTCCACGACGCGCTCGAGTAAATCCACATTTAGCATCATGGGCTCCCCTACTATAACTCTACAGTGTCATTATTGCTATTTAAATTTAGAAAGACATAACTATGATGTGAATTAGATTAGAATATGAGTAAATGAAGGTAGAATAAGGCTGCGAACTATTTTTCAAAGGGCTTGATGATCTTTGACGTTGTTAATAGTTCTACAGATAATTTCATCCAAAAAAATGACGCATTTTATAAATTCATGCATTAACTAAATGCTTAGTAAAATCCATTCTAGATATTTTTTTCAGACAAATACAACTATGACTGAAGATGAAGCCGGCTTAGAAGGCGCCGTCGCTGACGACGCGGACGCAGAATACGTACGCAACGTGTGCGAGCGCGACATCGTCGGTCCGGGCACGGCGCTGGCTAGATACCTGCCTCTGCTCAAGTGGCTCCTCTCGCATCCCGCGCGCTGCACCTCCGCGCTGCAAGCCGCTGCCGCACTCACGCTGACACGGTAAATATTACCTTGATGCGTCTCAATTAGGTTTGAATTCGTCTGGCAAGCGCCATCTTTGTAGGACATTCCATAGCAATATCGTTGGTCCGGGAACGGCATGGGCTAGATACCTGCCTCTGCTCAAGTGGCTCCTCTCGCATCCCGCGCGTTGCACCTCTGCGCTACAAGCCGCTGCCGCACTCACGCTGACAAGGCAAATGTTACCTTGATACGTCTAAATTAGGTTTGAATTCGCCTGACAAGCGCCGTCTTTGTTGGACATTCCATAGCAGTTTGTAACTGGTTGCTTTTTATAGAAGTGGTATTTTTTTAGGTACATGTTGGTGTCGAGCTTAGTGTGCGAAGACGGTCTCGTGTTGATGGTGACGGTGCTCAAAAAGTCCAAAAACGTGTCGCTCCGAACCAATCTCACCATCGCCTTCGCAGACCTAACATTGCGATTCCCGAATCTCACTCAACCTTGGACACATCACATTTACCAGATGTAAGCATTAGTAAATCAGTTATTTTATCTTTCTACAAACTTTGTCTACCCTCAATAGTTTAGTTTTAAAAAACATCCTGTTGGTCATGTTATTTTGTTCCACAAGTTAGCTACCAAATAATAAGATATGTTGCAGTCTAAGATAGTAACTAACCTGTTAGGGGATGGCAGTTATATAAACCCATACCCCTAACCCGTTTCTTTCTTTATTTCTTTATTGTTTATATGGTACACACAACAGGAAATAACTACAACATTTCAGGTAAGTATTAAATAATAGGATCGGTTCTAAGTTATAACCCAAAACATGTGCACACATCATGACTTATACACAAAAAAATATAACATAAATAGAAATTAAGACTAGTGAATGAATGACGATGAAAAGAAATCGATATCTAAGTGTTTGAAGTTATAAATACAAATCAGAGAAATTAAGCATAGAATTTATACATTGATTGACAAAGTATGAACAACAATGATTGACAATTTAAAGACAGTAAAATGTAAGTATGTGTATGTGTAAGTTTCTACATGGCATCCGGACGCTATTTCGCTTTTTGGGCACATATTTTGCAGGTAACATAACCACGGCGTACCGTGGCCTATTACCTACCACCCTCAGAAATTATAACTTACCAAACTGACCCTGCTTCTTGCAAGACCACAATGCTAACCACTAGCGAGTCCGCCAAAATGTCATCTATGTGTTTGCAGCCTTTTTTTTAAATGTGTTCCTACCTTTTTCCTCCGATATGGCGATCGGAGACTGTTCTAGGTCGGTAGGATGGCTTTTTTATCTTTTTCTTTTTGCTATAAAATGTTTTTGCTTGCTGCACAAGTGCGTACAGTCTAGGTCACTTAAATACACGTGTGTGTTTGCAGCCTTAGCGATGAAGAGCTAGAGATCCGCCAGTGTGCCGTTAAGATGCTCTCATTCCTAGTCCTGCACGAGATGGTCCGCGTAAAGGGACAGATCGCGGATATGGCGTTATGTTGCGCTGACAAGGATCCACGCGTCGCCGCTATGACAAAGGTCTTCTTCAAACAGCTCTCGCAAAAAGGCAACGCCCTCTACAATGTCATGCCGGATATCATATCGAGGCTGAGTGATCCGGAGCTGAATGTTCCGGAGGACCAGTACAGGGTTATTATGAAGTAAGTTGATACTATTTTAAACCCTAGAATCAGATCTATATCATGCATAACAAACATATCACTATGCAAAAGCAGTTCTAGCGTGATTGAGTACGCATTTATAATATTCGTATAGATGATCATTCATGTTTTATAAATCGTATAATTTTATACAACAAAAAGAAATAAATAGAAGAAAGAAAACTGAATTTTGAGGTTCCATTTTAATAACATAAAAAATTGGCAGCCATAGGGACTGCTGATTGAAGTGAAAACGAATATTTAATTATTATTTTTTATAAAAAAAAATATAAACCTTTGTGGTGTCGGTCACGCGTTTCCACATTTCTACCGTTTGTACAGTTATCACTTCAAAAAAGAATATCCCGCAATTTTCGAAATTCCCATGGAAACGAAACCGCGCGCGGTCGCTATGGCTAAATAATCGCAATACGTGTTAAATTTCCAGGTACATAACCTCCCTCATCCAGAAAGACAGACAAATGGAAGCCCTAGTGGAGAAGCTATGTCAACGTTTCAAGCTATCTACCGAGGAGCGACAGTGGCGCGACCTAGCGTACTGCCTGTCGTTGTTCTTATACAATGAACGCTCCTTGCGCAAACTGATCGAGAACCTCGACTGTTATAAGGACAAGCTTCACTGCCCTGGAGTCATGGAGTCGTTCACTACTATCATGAATAATACTTCGAAAATGGCAAAAAATGAAATAAAGGTATGAGGAAAAGATGATTCCCGCGACTTCCCGCGTGGATTAGGATTTTGATTCCCGCGGGAACTCTTTAATTTTCCGGGATAAAAAGGATTAGCCTATGTCCTTCCCCGGGATACAACCTACCTACCATGTACTAAATTTCATCAAAATCGGTTGAACGGATGAGCCGTGATAGCGTAGCAGACCGACAGACAGACACACTTTCACATCATACTTCATACTAATATTATAAATGCGAAAGTCAGTTTGTTTGTTGGTTTGTCCTTCAATCACGCTCCAATGGAGCAACGGATCGACGTGATTTTTGGCATGGGTATAGTTGAGGACCTGGAGAGTGATATAGACTACTTTTTATCCCGGAAAATTGAGGAGTTCCCGCGGGAATACAAAAAAACTTAATCCACGCGGACGTAGTCGCGGGCATCAGCTAGTTTATAATATTAACTGTATGGATTTAATTAATTAAAGATTATTATAATATCATCCGCATACAAGCCTAGTCTACTATTTGATCTTTTGCACTCTTGATACCATATAGGCATATACATTAAAGCTCTTCTACCCGGCTCAAGCTGGTTTCGCGTTGATAGATTAGGTGATCATCCTTACTTGATGAGTTTAGGTGCTCCCTAAAAAGACATTGTCGGTGAAAAAAGGACTTTATTCATTAATTAATTTGTGTAATTGTATCATTTCAATTTTCAGAGTCTAGTCACAGAGCTAGGAGACAAAATAGAGGAATGCTTTGCGGTGAGGGAGAGAGAAGGGGAGGGTGAGAATGACGCCGGGGGAGAGAGAGAGGGAAACAGAGTTGAGCCGCGAGCGACGCCGCGTCGCAAGCCCGCGCCGCGCCGCAACCGACGCCGGTCTAGCTCCAGTCCTGATGAGGTCAGCTACATTTTTTTGAAGTGAAAACTTCTTTAGGCGCGTTGAGCACTTTTTGGAAGGGGGTAAAAATGTGAATTACGCGAGACCGACACCGTTCTTCTTAAGACAAAAGGTCTTAAGTATAATAAGTACATTCGTAATTAAACTTTAATGCCTTATTAGTTTTTAGGTTTATAATAATAAGTGCTCTGTAACCGTGGCGACACCTCGACGTTGATACAAAGACGAAAGGTCTTCAATATAAATATAGTACATTCGTAATTAAACTTTAATGCCTTTGTTTTTAGTTTTATATTTGAAATATTTGTTTTCACTTCTATCGGCATTCCCTATGACTGCCAATTTTTTTTATTCCATTACAAGGTAGCCCTTGACTGCAATCTCACCTGATGGTATGTGATGATGCAATCTAAGATAGTAGCGGGCAAACCTGTTAGGGGTATGACAGTTATATTAAACCAACTTACGCTAAGTCCGTTTCTACATGGTATCGTACCGGAACGCTAAATCGTTTCGCGGTACGTCTTTGCCGGTAGGGTCGTAACTAGCCACGGCAGAAGCCTAAAAATCCATCCATCCGTCCATGTACATGAAACATCAAACATCCATGTACATGATTGTTTTCAAAGCTTATTTTTGGGATTGTTAAATGAATATTAGAGCAATCAATTTCGACCCAAAATGTTAGTATTGTTAGACGCAATTTCGATATATCGATAGTCTAGATAAAATATTATTCTAGCTCTATGGTTCTGGGGAGTCTATGGTCGTTGTTGACGGTACTCTATGCTGGCCTGTGTGATTAATTAATGGCGGGATATCTATAAATTGTTGACGAGTGCTCAATCAGAGTTTCCTTATATTAGTATGTACGAGCGAAGCGAGGGCGTGAAGTATGAAAGTGTAAGTAAGTATTTTTCCCACAACATTGGTTAGTTATGATAGTCTCTCAATCATAGTCTGGTAATGATTTCAGAATGAGCCACCAGCAAACAGTGAACCCGCAACACCACAGTCAGTCCGAAAGTCGGCAAGAAAAGTAACACGGAAAAACAAAGTTACTTATGATTCCGATGAATCAGGTTAGTCTGATTAATTAACTATTATTCCAATTTTCCTCCTTTCAAGATAGCCCTTGCAATCTCACCTGATGGTAAATAATGATGCAGATCTAAGATGGTAGTGAGCTATCCTGTTAGGGGTATGGCAGTTCTATTAAACCCATAATATCTTTGATTGCTTCCTACATGGTAAAGTACCGAAACGCTGAATTGCTTAGCGGTACGTCTTTGCCGATAGGGTGGTAACTAACCATGGCCGAAGCCTCCCACCAGGCCAGACAAAATTCGAAAATCACAAATTACCATATTGACCCTGCAGAGAATCGAACCCGGGACCTCCCACTATAAGACAACTGCGCCAGGAGGTTTTCAGACTATCACTTTCATATGTTCGATTGTACGACCGAAAAATTGTATGCTGCTTCTTTTATTATAAACTTTTCTTTTCTGCTTTCAGAAGATGAAGATTTTCAGAAAAAGGATGATGATGTTTTCAAAAAACCCACTACTACTAGGAAAGTTACTCGTAGAAGAATTTAATATAGATTAAAATAAGAAATAGAATATTTTGATAATATAAAATAGTAAATTGCATTTTATTTTCTGGAGTTTAGGTGTATCATTTGTTTGGTTCTTTATAAATTCCAAAGACCGCATCAACGCATCAGTATAAATCGCGTTATAAATTATTTTCAACAAAAATTCGCTTCATGAAACTAATATGCAGCGAGAATATGATTTAGTTACCTCACAAAAAGTCTAGGCAATTCGAGACACGAGTGCGATACTACGATATACACTGCGGTCTGCGAGTGCGAGCACTGTTTGCTCTTACCTCTTACTAGGGAAAAATTCGTTCCGTTATGGACTGACAGTATACTGCCGCAGTATCCTAGGGAAATATATGACGTCATAAATCGTCACCATTTTTGTACTGTGAGCACGGCGTTTTCGAGATTAGATGCTCTCGGTGCCGACTGACTGTGACTGTAGTAGTTAACTTTAAAAGAACGGCTCTCAGTATACTTTTACGTCAAACCTTACACTGTGCTCGCAGTGTATAACTGAACATACCCTTTACCTCTATGGCAGCTAATCTATGAGTGTCATCCAAGGAACATATTTACTACGGGGAGGGTGTCATCGAAATATAATGAGTACCTTTTATTTATGAGCTTTTGTGAGTGCACTAAAATTCTTTGATTGTATCAAAGCTAAAATTATACATCAATGATGAGTGTACATTTTCTCAGATTAAGAACCTTTTAATCTGAGTACATTTTGTTGTTGTTTAGTGTGTGGCTTTTGTTTGTGCCAGCACAGCACAATTTACTTCGCCAATGTCGCGTTGCTTGAAGAACTGAGTACATTTTACTATAATTCTGAGATTTGAATTTTCCATGGCAATGACCTTGAAGGATTTGACCATGATTTGACATTGACAAGACCATGACAAATGAAACAAAACCCTAGGTCATGTGGGTCTACGGTTTTGACTCTTGAACTCAGATCAATAACCTTGTATAGAAGTTATTGGTGTGGATTGATCTGAGCTTTTGAACTTTTTGTTATCTCTGGTCAAAACTTGTAAACAAACAGAAACTTTTTTTCTGGTCGGTGAACAGAAAACAGCAGAAGACCGTTTTAATGCAATGTTATTTAAGAATATCGCTCTATGTTAGGGCATTATTGTATTTACATTTTGTTGCACATACTATGATCCGGCCTGTAGTTTCCGCTATGTCTATTCACTATAAGTGTCGTTCCCCAATATATCCTCGGTCAAATGTTGAAAGATTTCCTGTACCTGATGATAAAGTTCCGTGGTCTACTAAATTTGAAGAATATAAACCATCAAATTATACTTCACCCACTATCGAAGGCAAACCATGGGCAGATAGTGAAATAGGTAGGTAAATGAGACCTTTTACTTTTGACCTCTCTCTTTGCGTCGTATACCTCATTACTGAGTGTCGTGACCCCTTTCCATTGATCACATAACGCGAGGAGTTTTCTTGGGTTAATAATGCGGTGGGTTCCCACATCCTTTCGCTTTTATACCTACTTTCATTCATTTTATACATACATAATAGGTACTTAGTGCACTTTAATGTAATAGCATTTCTTTATCTAGCCATATTGAGACTGACTGGAATTTTGCATATAATATATTATGTACCCCACATGCTTGTGGGGTACATATATGTATATGCACTATAAGTATAAGTATAAATTTGTCGGACTGCACTGAGACAGTACAGTCCCACAAACTTATGTGACCCCATGGCCAAATTTGGAACTAATTTTATTGCCTGTTTAATTTTTGTTTTTATTTTATTTTTCTAAATCCAATAATTGGATTGGACGGATTTAATCCATGCATGAGTGGCAGTCATCAGCTACTTGCAAATCAAAGCTAGAAGAGTCTTAATTCCTTCCCTAGCCTACCCAAGAAATATCTCTCTTTAAATAAGTAGGTAGGTACTTATAAAAACAAGCAATTCCTGGCTTAATTCAGATTTAATATTGTAATTCTTGATGTCCAACTTGGTGCTTACATTACCAGAGATACTTTGTTACGTAAGTACTTACTCCGGAAGAGTAACTTGAGGCTGATTTCTATACCTAATTACCTATGTACCTTTTAATACTACCTACCTACTACAAAAATTTATTACAGGTAATCCTACCTTCAGACCAAAATGGAATGACATAGATGGAAAAATTAATAGAAAAAGTTATATGGGTGTATATCACATTATGGAAAATTTTCCACTAAATCCAGTTGGAAGGACTGGTACCTGTGGTAGAGGGATGCTCGGCCGTTGGGGACCCAATCATGCTGCTGATCCTGTTGTTACTCGATGGAAAAAATTGGATAACAAAGAGTAGGTTTCACCATTCTATTGCAATTCTAGCAGTGATAGTAATATCATTCTTAATGTGTATTGTGTCAATCTGTAAACCTTTTTTATAAGAAAAATTACAAGGATAGTTTACATCCTGGGGAAGCCCTATGCTACTTTCTCATTTTTTATTTTTCTTATTTTTCCACTTCAAGCTAGCCCTTGACTGCGATCTCACCTGATGGTAAGTGATCTTCTTCTTCTTGGTGATGCGGCTTTGCAGGGCTCTGTAGCGAGACCCAGTATCACTTTGACCGTCGCCGATCTATTGTGATCGCCACTATCTAAAGTTCCTGACCAATGTTGCTTGCCGCTAGAAACAGCAGCAACTTTTTGACCGGGATGTTTTTTGCCTCTTCAGGGTCTACAAGGTGTTTCCCTAGGAGGAGGCTGCGTTTGTGCATTAACGCGGGGCAGTAACAGACAAGGTGCAGAGGCGTTTCCTCCGCCTCACAGCAAAGCCTGCACTTGTCCGTTTCTCGGAGCTTTAGATTGAACATATGTCTGTTCAGCCCGCAATGCCCCGTCACTGCCCGCGCTAGTATGCACAAATTTTTCCTGCTAAGCGCTAGTGCCGCTTCGGCGGCCTTCTTGTTGAAGGATTTGACTAGCGCTTTAGAGTGTTTCATTCCTGGTAGATTTCGCCAGCGAATCAGTGTTTCGTAATAACAATAGGTCAACAGGGTGAGGTTGGCCAGGCTCCTAGGTATGCCGCACACAGGCTCAGGTCCAGTTTGCCGCTCCCTAGCTCCTAGCTTTGCGAGTTCGTCAGCTCTTTCATTGCCGTCAATACCCGCATGCCCTGGGACCCAACGGAGGATCACCTTATTAGCATTGGCTAAGGTGTTCAAAAGTTGCCAGCAGTTTTCAACCAGCCTCGAGTTGAAGATCACTGAGGACAGTGCTGAAAGAGCTGCTTGGCTATCCGAATGGATGTAAATTGTTTTGTTGACAGTGTTGCTTTGCAGTAGGGTTTCCACACATTCAATTATGGCATACACCTCTGCTTGGAATATGGAGGCATGCTTCCCTAGGTTCCGACGAAGTCGCACCTTGGGTCGCTCGCCATATATTCCGCAGCCCACGTCACTGCCTGACTTGGATCCATCGGTATACCATTTTTGGCTGCCCTGTCTCCAAGTCATTTGGTTTTTCAACCATTTATCCCTTTCAGGAATTTCCACAGAGTAGTTCCTCTGGAAGTGATATTTTGGGATCATGCTGTCAGACGGCATTCCCAAAATTGGTATCTCAAGCACTGAGTCATGGAGAGATCTCATTGCTTGAGATAGCCAGTTCACCTCCCTCTGGCTGACAATCCTGTACATGCTAGCCTTCGCCTCCTTTTCCAAATAGATGTGAAGGGGCGGTAGGTTCAGCAATGCATCCAGGGCAGCTCCCGGAGAGGTGCTCATGGCTCCTGTGATGAGCAGACCAGCAGTTCTTTGTATACTGCTTAGCTTGCTTTGTGTAGTCTTCTGAGTCGTTTTCCTACTCCAGACCACGGAGGCGTACGATAGCGTCGGCCTCACAATGGCGGTGTAGAGCCAGAGGGCTATTTTGGGTTTGATTCCCCATCTAGTCCCCGCTAGCCGACTACAGATGCCTAGGGCTTGTTTTGCCTTACTAGTAATACCGTTCACATGAGGATTCCATGTAAGTTTTTGATCTAAGGTTACCCCTAGATATTTAACCTCAGTTGAGAAGGGTATTTCTATGCCATTCAATCGGGGCGGCACGAGCTTGTCGAGTTTGCGCCTTTTGGTGAATGGAATCAATACGGTTTTTGCCGCATTAACATTCAGCTCGTTTTCTCTGCACCATTTTTCAATAGTGCAGAGGGCCCTCTGCATGAGGTACGAGATGGTGCCTTGGCAGCTACCTCTTACAGTAACTACCAAGTCATCGGCGTAGCCTTGGGCATCGAACTGAAGGTCAGCCAGCCTGTTCAGAAGCTCATCGACTGCGAGGGTCCACAAAAGAGGCGAAAGAACTCCCCCCTGAGGACAGCCCCTTGTCGTGAGCACTTCTGATGAGGAGTCATTTAGCTCAATCTTGGCTATTCGGTTAGAGAGCATCGCTTCTACCCATCTTACTGTGGTAGGGTCAGCCATTTTCCTGGCTAGGCCTTCCACTAATGTGCGGATGGGAGTGTTATCGAAGGCGCCCTCAATATCAAGGAATGCCGAGAGGGCAATTTCCTTATCTTCCAGTGCCTTTTCAACCTTATCTACAAGGTTTAGCAGGGCAGTCTCTGTAGAGCGACCTCTGCAGTAGGCATGCTGGGTGCTATGGATGGGTCTCTGAATGAGAAACACATCCCTGATATACCTATCCAGCACTTTTTCCATTGTCTTTAGCAAGAACGAGGAAAGGCTGATGGGTCTGAAGGATTTTGGCAAAGCATAGTCCTTCTTCCCTGCTTTAGGTATAAAAATGACTTTTACTTTAGTCCAAAGTTCTGGTATGTATCCCCAGGCATAGCTCGTCCTGAAGATTTTCACCAGATGCGGAGTTAACAGCGCTGCACCTCTCTGTAATAGGAGAGGCCCAACACCGTCAGCTCCACACGCTTTGTTTGGCTTGAAGGAGCTTATTGCCCAGTTTACTGCCCCGGGTCTGAAAATTATGGCGGCTCTCCTCCAATCCTCTGGATGAGGCTTGTGAGGTATACACACCGGGGTTTCATTCGCATTGCAAACGACCCCACCGGGAAAGTGTGTCAGCGCCAGCAGCTCCAACGTCTCCCTCTCATTAGTAGTGAAGGAATCATCTGGCTTCTTGAGAAGCCCGAGTTGGTTAGGTTTGGCTTTAGCGAGCACCTTGTGGAGTCTCGCACTTTGGGGAAGATTATTTATTTCCTCGCAGAACCTCCTCCACGATGCGATGGTAAGTGATGATGCAGTCTAAGATGGTAGCGGGCTAACCTGTTAGGGGCATGGCAGTTATATTAACCCATACCCCTATTCGGTTTCTACACGGCATCGTACCGGAACGCTAAATCGCTTGGCGGCACGTCTTTGCCGGTAGGGTGGTAACTGGTTCGGCCGTCCGAAGCCTCCCACCAGGCCAGACCAGGGAAAATTCAGAAATAAATTCCCAAATTGACCCTGCCGGGGATCGAACCCGTGACCTCCACACGTTAAGACAACAGTGCTACACACTGCGCCACGGAGGTCGTCATTATAGAAAATCAAAAGAATTTTCAAGGGATTATAAAAAACCCCAAACCCACATAGGCAGAGTCATGGGCATCACATCATGTGAGAAATCTGAACTTAGCCACAAAAATAAATCTCTTCTCAACATTTCAGCTCTGTTTTACAATTTATTGCGATAAAACGGAGGGATTCAGGAGAGTGGGCACTGCCTGGAGGAATGGTAGACCCAGGAGAGAAGGTTGCAGCTACTGCCATCAGAGAATTTCAAGAAGAAGCAATGAACTCATTCGAAGCAACTGAAGGTTTCTATTTATTTACTTTTAGCATTTGTATGGAAAAGTATAATGTTGTGGAGAGCTTCAAAGGTATAAATGTGTGTTTTCATCAATTGATATATTGACAGAAGCCAGAAAGAAAGAAAAACAGTTTATTCGACAATGGTGTCACAGACAAAACAAAGATTACATATGTAAAAAAATTTGTCTTTGACACCACCCAGAATGGGTGTACAGCTCAGCATTAAGCCCTGCATTGTATGCCAATAGCTGTGAACCGGGTGACGTCACAGTAACAAAAAATATTAATATAATAAAACATAAGTAAATTTTATAAGCAGTCACAAGTAAGCAGCAAGAACTCATATTATATGTCATTTATAATATTACACATTTGCTGCACGAAAAGAAAAACATAAAATATATATCTTGTTTGCTCCCAAATACAACCAGCACCAGACAATAAATCAATTGAGGCCACACACTGGTTTGTCTGTCTGTCAACCACCTTTACTCAGGAATGTGTGGGAGGTATCAAGTTGAAATCAATATCAAATAATTAGGTCTAAGGTCCCTTGGAGCTGTAAAAAAATCAAGCTGCTAATATTATAGGACATAGCTGCACTTTTGTAAGAATCAGCCTATCTAGCTGTGGTTCATTTTTGGTAACCATAAACCGTCTTTGAGCGGTCATATCTAGTGAAAGGCCTATCCGCATGCGGGCAGACTTTTGCTATCGCCTCATCAGTGGAGAACCCTTCACCCACCTAATACTGAATCAGCCTTCCTGGCGATAGTTACCAAAACTTCAAAAGTGCAGCTATCTCTTAAGTCTGTCAACACAATCAAAAGATATTGCCGCTTATGCTGCAACTTTTGACACTCCTCAATAAATTAAAACCTATAGGGTACTTCCCGTAGACCTAGAATCATGAAATTTGGCTTGGTTTGGTAAGCAGCACAAGTGTAGGAAAAAATCCGAAACTTGAAATTAGGGTTTCGTACTCATAGGGTGTAGAAATGTTTGCCAGGTGCTATCAGTTTAGCGCCATATGTAAGCCAGTCACATCTTTCTTGTTATTTAACCCTTTTGTGCGCGAGTCTGAGTCGCACTTGACTCGGTTTTTATTTATAATGTCGTCCGTGGCGGATTCGCCTTTTCTGATGGTGATTTGTAATCACCGGCAACAGGTCAAGAAATATCAAACCCTTTGCAATACACGCATCTTTATTCTTTAGAATATTAGGATAGAATATCTACACATTGAATTAGTTAAATATTTTAACATTAACTCTTTGTCTTCAGATGAAAAAGACCAATGGAAAGAGAAATTAGACCACTTCTTCAGTGGAGGCATTGAGATTTACAGTGGATATGTGGACGATCCACGCAATACTGACAATGCTTGGATGGAAACAGTGGCCTACAACTTTCATGACGAAACTGGTTCAATAGTAGGAGAACTAAATCTTAAAGCTGGCGACGATGCTGTGGGTGTACGATGGGTGGACATCACGTCTGATTTACACCTCTATGCAAGCCATAAAGATATAGTCAATGCAGTACTTAAAAGACATACAGGGAAATAAAAGTATTGTAATAATATTGTTTTTGAATATATTAGTCCGGGAGGCAGCGACATTATTGGTGCCATTATTCCTACAAAGCTGATTCTTTGCTATTTTGTTATTTTGAGACCGTACGTAATAGTACGGGACTAATAAACATTGACCCTAAAATAAAAAATGTAAAGCTGATTTTTGGCACAAGTTTTCCTTGGGGTCTGAGAAGTACCTCTTAAAAATTCCCCCCCCCTAGGCCGCGGGCTTAACCCCCCACCCCCCCAAACGTCTCCCCAACCGCAGTTTTTTTTAATTTTCTCAATAAATATTAGTGCTAGAAAAAAACTTTCTATAGCGAAAATTATCTCCATTAAATTATCTACAAAATAATATTTTAGTTCATTTCCATAAGACTAATAGTTTCGGAGATATGTTAACCCTTTGTGCATGAAAAGAAAATATTTTGCATGTATGGCTTTTTGTAATGTAGTTTCTTGTAATTTCCATAAAAACTGATAGAGCTACAAAAATAATGTCTGAAGCAAACTGAAAGGCTATTAAATTAACTATAAAATGATATTTAGTTTATTTTGATAAGAGTAATAGTTTTGGAGATATGCCTACCTATTGTGTAAGATAAAGAAAATAATATGCAAATATCGTGTACGTTGTTTTTAATTTTCGAAAAAAAAAATAACAGAGTTAAGAAAATCTGATTGAAGCAGTAAGAAACATAGTTAAATTACCTACAAAATAGTATTTAGTTAATTTTGATAGCACTAGTAATTTCGAAAATATACCTGTCATAGTTAACATAAAAGCAATATTTTTCAAAATTTTATGTTTTCTGTAATTTCTAGAAAACTATTAGAGCTAGGCAAAAAACTCCCAGATGTAAAAATAAACACCATTTAACCACTTATTAAAAAAAAATTAGTTCATAAAGATAGGACTAATAATTTCGAATATATATCCATGTATAGTGTACGAAAAAAAATAAAAAAATTGCTAGAATCCTATGATATTTGCAATTTCCACAAAAACTATTAGAGCTGGAAAAAATCCTCGCAAGAGTAATTAATTTCACTAAATTACACACAAAAAAGTCTTATGGTGAATTTAGATAGGATCAATAGTTCGAGAAATATGGCAATCTATGTTCCAAGAAATTTTTTTTTTTTCGACAACCGTTGGTATATTTTTGAATTTTCACAGAAACTACTAGGACTAGGAAAAAAAACATAGGAAGCAAAAATGAACTTCATTAAATTATCTTCAAAATAATTTTTAGTTTATTTTGATAGAACTAATAGTTTCGGAAATATGGCTGCCTAACTGGAATAAAAGACTAAACCTTTGTAAAATCCGTAAATGTTTATTGTAATTTCAAGAAAAAGTATTAGAGTTAGGAAAAAAGCTGTCAGGACTTAGTACAAAGATTATTAATTTACCTATAAAATAGTGTTTAGTTTATTATGATAGGACAAATAGTTTTCGAAATATACCTTGCTGTTGTGTAAGAACCGGTGGTAGTCATGTAGACTTAGCATAGTACTATGGAATAAATAGAAATTAACCTCTAAATAAATAAGGTATTTTTGATTTTAGGCGCAAATGATGTCCTTTTTTCTCCCCACTCCCACAACCCCCCTCCCACCTCCCCCCTACCACGACCCCCCTCCCCCTGTCAAATATCCAGCCGATTGTGCTTTTTTGTAATCGTATTACAATTCAAGTATCAAATCAAATGTTTTTACTCAAGTAAACTTTTACAAGTGCTTTTGATTCGTCCAGTGAATCTACCATTGGTTCGGAATGCCGTTAACAGTTAAAAGTTAATCTGATAAAATTATTTGCAAGATAGCTGTTGGATGTTGGTGGTTCATTTACGTACATTGTTTTTAGATAAATGCATATTGCATAGGTACCTACATATAGTTGAAAGGACTTCGAGACGTAGGTATTTATTATTATTATATTAGTAGGTATTATTAAAGCACATCATCATGGTCGTCATCATCACCTTCTTCCCCATCAATGGTAACATAATATTTTGCACACGAACCATGTCATTCCACCCGCATTTCCTTTGCAATCCTATTCGTTATTCTTCGGCCGACGCGACGCCTTGTCTTTGTTAGAACTTTGAACGAATATAAATAATAATATTTAATATATTATTTACTGAGTGTGGTGTTGTTTTGTAGATAAAGATATCATGATTATTACCTACTATTAATTTATTGTAATATTATAGCATCGATCATTATCAAATAGAATGTGTAGGTACAAAGTCAAAATTATTGCAAAATATTTTTCTGTCATGCACGTTTTCGATCGTCATATTTCCGAAAGTATTCGGTCGATTGAAATGAAATAAAAAGCATTTTGTAGAAGATTGTATGAACTTTCATTTTGTTCTTGTCGTTTTTTTCCTAGTTCTTATACATTATGTGCAAATCACAAGAAACTTACACGATTTAAAAAAAAAAAAAACAAATGCGTCAAATAAGCCGGCATATTTGCAAAACTATTTATCCGATCATAATGATTTAAGTGCCATATGGTAGATTATTTAATGTTAATTATAATGTTAATTATTTTCTCCATAGATGGTTTTTTTCTAGCACTAATATTTATTGAGAAAATTACAAAAAACTGCGGTTGGGGAGACGTTTGGGGGGGTGGGGGGTTAAGCCCGCGGCCTAGGGGGGGGGGAATTTTTAAGAAGTACTTCTCAGACCCCAAGGAACGCTTGTGCCAAAAATCAGCTTTACATTTTTTATTTTAGGGTTCCCATACATTGCTTGCACAAGTAGCCTGGGCTATAAACAGAACGGCAGTCTGCCGCGCCGATGTTGTTGCAAACATTTATAACAATTTTTGAAACCTGTAAATGAATAATACGTAAATGTATTATACCACTCTCCACTAAAGCATTAACGATTATATCAAGTAGAAAAGAACATGAAACATTATGTAACTTGTCTAGGGGGCTGATTCCCTCTCTGCTCATCTGTTTCTGTTGAAACGCTTTTATGTGCAGTTCCTTTTAATGTTCTTAGATTAATAAAAAAACTATTTATATATTTTTAAAAGAGCTTTATTTGCATAACTTTTAACCTTTGTGTGAAAAAACTTAATAAAAAAATTAATAAATTTAAATATTTTCTATGCTATTCTTAAATACATATCAAAATTTGCAGAACTGGCAGGTTTGAACTTGCGTCTCTCTGGGAATCGCGCCTGGAACGCCTTTGACCGCTAGGCCACGGTTCATTTACCCATCAATGCCGAAATTTGAAATATGCATCTATTTTAATCCTGTCCACGCAACTGTAAGCCATCTAGTAGCTAGTAGATATATTGCAGTAATTAAATTATTTGACAGTTAGACCGGCAAAGACGTACCGCCAAGCGATTTCGCGTTCCGGTACGATGCCGTGTAGAACCCGACTAGGGGTATGGGTTTAATATAACTGCCATACCCCTAACAGGTCAGCCCGCTACCATCTTAGACAGCATCATCACTTACCATCAGGTGAGATCGCAATCAAGCTAACTTGTAGTGGAATAAAATAAAATAATAAATAAATAAATTTGACAGTTTAAAATTTATAACAATTTTGTAACATTTATATACTCTGTCCAATCATTATTTAACTTTTGGGCTTTGGCAGCTCGAGTCAATGATGTTGCCTGTTGTGGCCTACTTGCACAAGGACTCCTAAATTGACTTAGTTAAATATTTTAATGCTGTCCCTTTTTGGCAACTACAATTTGCATTTGCCAAAAAGGGATGAATCAGGCAGATCATAGAAACCATCCATCGCCAAAGATGTGAGGTGCTTTAAAGGATCATCAAGAGAGCTTGTGTTGCAGCTTCGTGACTGATAAGAAAAGGAAATTAGTACTAGTAATTACTAGATGATTATACGAGTTACGAAATATCTGTTAAAAGAGAACGTAAAAAATGTGCGTCTATGAAATATTGCCGTTTTTTTCGATGGTTGCCTGTCAATAAATATGAAGCTTCATAGGCGTGCTTATGTCAAAAGTAAAATTATTGGTTGGACAGAAATCATATGACTGATAATATAAATAATCAACTCA
Source organism: Erebia aethiops (assembly GCA_923060345.2). Lineage (NCBI taxonomy): Eukaryota > Metazoa > Arthropoda > Insecta > Lepidoptera > Nymphalidae > Erebia > Erebia aethiops. Next base: position 6,186,471 of record OV281083.1, on the reverse strand, counting down.
CTATTCTTCATGATTGATGCTTTTTGAAAATTCCGCATTATTATTATTATTATTAAATTCTTTATTGCATAAAAAATGGACATATACAAAGAAAACATTATACAAAAATACAAACAAAGGGCGACCTTATCACTAAGTGATCTCTGCCAGGCAACCTACGCGAATGGACCGTACTTTCTGTGAGATTGGAAATTGCTTAGAATAAAAATACATGATTACATAAACGTACATTCTAATAGGTACATACTATAAACAGATAAAAATTATACATATAAAATATAATAAATATATATTTCAACATAATTATATACATAAATATTGAATTACATCTAATTTTAAACACAAATAATAATAGAATAAGTTTACAGCGATAGATAATGCTTTTTAACACGACTTTTAAAGGCCCCTAGAGATTTTGATCGTCTGATATGAGCTGGGAGTGCGTTCCACAATAAGACTGCTTTTAGGGTAAACGAGTCTGCGTATCCCTCGGCGTTACGTTCGGCGATTTTAAGTTTGTTGTCACTGGCAGATCGCATGGTATGCTGGATTGGGAAGGAGCTAAGGAACCTGAATCGTTCCTTTAGGTAAGGGGGCGAACAGGGGTGGTAAAGGGTAGCATAAAGAACAGAGAGGACATAGAGATTACGCCTTTGTCTGATAGGGAGCCACTTGTCTCCGCCTATATTCCGAAACATGATCGTACTTCCTTAGGCCGAAAATAAATCGAATGCAAAGTTTTGCAAGCGTTCTAACTTATTTAAAAGATCTTCGGTCGGTCAGGTCGAGATAACAGACATCGGCGTAATCAAGGATGGGGAGGAGAAGTGTAACAAGAAGCTAACAAGATCTTGGTTTTAATTGGCAAGAAGTTTTTCCACCTTTTAAGCGCCATTTTAGAACCATAAGCGCCAAAGATTTTGCTACTAACCTCTGAAACTTGCGGTTTCCATGATTGATTGCTGTCTATGATAACTCCAAGATTTTTTGCATTTGACAAAATACATGCTAAAATCATTCATAATTTAGAGGCATTTAAACATTTAAGATTCTACCAACGGTTTGTATACAGCCTCAAATAAACCACTGAATAAATAATAACCTTAAATTCTTAAAACCTTAATAAGCTCCGATAAAAGCCAATTTGAAAACAGACATTCAATTGATTCAATTACCCTATGTACCTGCGTGCACAACGTCGCAACTGTGTGGGGGGCGTGCGCACTGCGCAAACGACTTATTTTTGTAAGTGACGAGTTGAGTTGACCGCCTACTGTCTAACAAATTCGCAGATTTATTCACATAAAACTTGGTCCCATGCTAGTAAAATTTTAACATACTACATTGTAGCAAAATGACCAGCAGTTTAATTTAAAGTTAACCCTCAGTTAAATTGCACATGCTTTTCTTACTGTACATTGTATGTTTGTTGTTTTGAAGTGTTTCTTCTTTAGAATCGTCGTGATTTGAAAATTTGATGAAACGAAAATGCGATACTAAAAAGAGACAAACATATTCATAATAGGATTTAGTCTGCGAGAGAATGAATTAGAAGTTATATTTATCTCATTCTCTCGTAGGCTACTTTTCTGAAGTTTCACTTCTGCCATGTGTGAGTGAGTTGCACACACACACTTTTTTTAAATTTAATATTAGGAATGTTTTACGACATAACTAATATTTTAACTACACTTTCAAAAACCTTAATACCAGATACGTGTTAAACTCGTGGAAGTCTTCCACCAGAGCTAAAATAAGCTGTAAAAAGAAACAATCAGTGGTGGATTTTACACTATTTTGCACATTTCTGGTAGAAAGACAACCTTATACAGATACGTTCAATGGGCGAGATTCAAACATCTTCCCAACAATGTTAGGATTTCAGCAATACATAATAATTGAGATATTCAAGAAAATTATCCATAAAATTCATGTTAATTTTTTAAAAAGTAAAATGACAAACTTTTTGTACCCCAAGTACAACTTTTATAGTTATTTAAGTTGCAAACGTACATGATGTCTCGGGCGTTTCGACCAATCCGCACTTACAACAATACACTAGTATCTACACGCGTTTTATTCATATAAAATAAGTCATACGACTTCAACCACTTTCTTTTGCATCACTTCTTATTGCTTCAACCCAATATGTGTACTTGTATGATGTCAAAAAATCATCGAAAGTTTTCGAAAATTGCACTCTGTAAAAATTGTGTGAAAATTGTCCAAAATTGCACTCTGGGTATTGATAACAATCACTCTCTTATTGACTCAAAATCACAGCACCGAAGTCCACAGGGCTGAGATCACTCGATATACTAGGAGCCCATCGTGTTGCACGCGAGGGATTGATATGTCCGGTAACAGTTTACGTCGTTCATCAACCGTTGAATGTTTTGCGTAAATGTTGGCAGATCCTGAAAACAGTTTTTTTTTATTCGACCTGTTAACCAAAACGAATATACTTGTTATATAGCATAAAAGTATGTCTGTGTGCTGGATATACACCGTTCGAACTGTACCTTAGGTAGAAAGTTCAACTAACTTACTACCAGTAGTAAGTTTGAACTGACTGACCGACCGTTTTGACGACCTCCGTGGCACAGTGTTGAGCGCTGTTGTCTTAACGTGCGGAGGTCCCGGTTTCGATACCCGGCAGGGTCAATTTTGGAATTTAAAATTTCTGAATTTTTCCTGGTCTGGCCTGGTGGGAGGCTCGGCCGTGGCTAGTTACCACCATACCGACAAAGACGTGCCGCCAAGCGATTTAGCGTTCCGGTACGATGCCGTGTAGAAGCCGAATAGGGGTATGCGTATAGCTATAGGGGTATAACTGCCATGCCCCGAACAGGTTAGATAACCTGTTAGGGGCATGGCAGTTATATTAATAGATGAAGTCTAAGATGGTAGCGAGATCGCTACCATCTTATACTGCATCATCACTTACCATCAGGTGAGATCGTAGTCAAGGACTAACTTGTAATGGATAAAAAACAAATTGGCAGTTGTAGGGACTGCCGATAGAAGTGAAAACGAATATTAAATTATTTTTTCTCATTAAAAAAATAAATAATAGTAAAAATATTTCAAATATAAACCAAACTAAGGCAATAAACAAACAAATAAAAAACTAAGGCAATAAAGTTTAATTACAAATGTAATATATTATTATACTTAGGACCTTTTTTCTTAAGAAGAATAGTGTCGATCACGCGTAATCAACATTTTCACCCCCTACCAAAAAGAGCTCAATGCACCTAAAGAAGTTTTCACTTCAAAAAAGGTTATGGTTTGTTTTGCAACGACAACGTACCGTATCTGGCGGGAAATCAGCGAGCGAGCGCACATGGTGCGGCTCTAAGCCGGGCAGCGTCTGAAGGAAGTGCGGCAGGAAAGCGCGTCGGAACGCCACGAAGTCGACTGCAGCCATCGCGTGAACGGCCGCCAGAGCTTCGTCCAGCAACAGCGCTCGGGCGCCGCCTTCCATCAGCCCCGACAATAGCACCGTTAGCACCGAGCCCATGAACTCGCTACGAAATATCGCCTGCAAGACATGCTCATATTTTTATTTTTGTTTATTGATATCAGGCAACTAGGCCCATAGAAATATAAACATAATAGGTATCTATACTATTACTAATATTATAAATGCGAAAATTTGGATGGATGGATGTTTGTTACTCAATCACGCCAGAAGGGCTGAACGGATCTGGATGAAAATTGGCACAGAGATACATTACAGTCTGTAATATCACATAGGCTTCTTTTTACCACGAAAAATTTAAGAGTTCCCGCGGGAACCAAAAACCCCAAACCACGCGGACGAAGTCACGGGCATCAGCTAGAAACATATAAAATAGAAAAAATACATATGAAGTGATAATTATAAAGTCATTAAAAAACAGTAGGGATTCTGGGAGTAGGATAAACTATGCCCTCAGGCCAAAAGTCTGAACTGAGGAAAACGTATCTGCACGAAGAAGAAGAATTTATGGAAATGCTTAGTATATATGTTATATACGGGGATTACTAGAAGATGTAGTAAACCTAGGTTTACACGGGTTTACTTAGTATTACCCAAACGTTTTGGGTAAAGTTCGAATAATAAGTAAAATAAATTTTAATTCGGAATTTACCCGTGACATTGTTAAGATGATCTTTTCACACACTCGCAACCCCCGTACTATTTCAGAAAGTCGGTAAAAAAACTTTCCCGTGTTTCATCTTGTATATTCCGGATGGAGATAGCTTGCATTTTACCGTACATTTTTTTCATTTTATTCTATGAAAGACTAGATGATGCCTGCGAATTAGTCCGAATTAAGGATTTAGCCTATGCCACTCTTGATACTATATTGTCATGAATGTTATTTTGAATAAACATTCACAATAACATTCATGACGATATAGCCCATAATTAACATATACCGAAGGCTACCTTTCAATGCGTAATATATAAATTATACAGGATGGTCCAAATAGTGACGTTCATAGAAAAAAAAATTATTCCTCGTGCCTAGACCTATCAGAAAATACCCCATGTATGTTCAGCGATATTTGGTAGTTTTGAGTTATACTATATATAAAAAAAAATTAACACTCACTCCCTCAGAAATCTCACGAAAAATCTTAAAAAAATTATAACTCGAAAACTATCAAAAATCGCTGAACATACATGGGGTATTTATTTTCTGATAGGTCTAGGTTCGTACCTATACCTATATATATGTACCTAGGTTTGATTCCTCGTGGAATCAAATTATTTTATTTGGGCTGTATATTATTGTTATTATTATGTTTAAAAGTATGATAACCTCGAGGGCACAAATTCTTCCGGCTCATAGCAAAAAACATCATGTTAATATGTACTGTATACAAATGAATTTCCGACAATCTAATTAGAATATATTATGTTATTAAATAAAATTACTACGCACTTATTAAAATTAGATGCGTATTATTTATTTGTAGAGTAATTAATAGATATATTACGCTACAAAAGGCGTAGGTAGTTTAAAAATTATTGCTGGGCTGATTGAAATGAAACTTCACTGTACAAAAATGTAGTTATATTGAACTAATAACTGAGGCAGGATATGTCATACTGAACAAATATATTTATCATCTGTGGTTAAGATAAATTCTCTATGAAACTCATTAAAGGATAATCTCCACTCATGTCATTTCAAAGGTAGCCTTCATCCCTTAATTTCACATCGAAGAGTATTTTAAAATTACTAGCTGATGCCCGCGACTTCGTTCGCGTGGCATAAGTTTTTTAATTCCCACGGGCACTCCTTAATTATCCGGGATAAAAAGCCTATGTCACCACTAGGTCCTTAACTATACCCATGCAAAAAATCACGTCGGTCTGTTGGTCTGTTGCGGCGTAATTTAAGACCAAATCAACAATCAAATACGCTTTCGCATGTAACTATGTAATTAGTATGATATAAGTATCAAAACAATATTTGGAGTCGCCATGTACCTACCTAATTTTTGTATGTACATTATTAAATAATGAGGACTTGCATACAAACTTGTACTTCCATACATTGATGAAATTATCAAAAACCGTGAAGTAGGTACGTATTTCATCATTTTAAACCGTTTACATTTTAATGCCAAGTTTCATGGATGTAACTTGAAAAATTACGGATTTTTGAAGTGAACACTTCTTTAGCCGCGTTGAGCACTTTTTGGTAGGGGGTAAACTTGTGGATTGGCGTCACCCACACTGCGCCGACATGCTCGCGTTGTTACGAAGACAAAAGGTCTTAAATAAAAATGTATTTTTTTAATTATTAAATTTTGTTTTTTTAAATAATAAAATAAAAATATAAACCTTAAAACTAAGTTTAATTACGAACGAACTAAGTATTAAAGTTTAATTACGAATATACTACATTATTGTACTTAAGAAGAACGGTGTAGGACTCGCGTATTCCACATTTTTACCCCCTACCAAAAATTGCTCAACGCGCCTAAAGAAGTTTTCTAAAAAATGATATGAAATGTGCACATTTCATACCCTGTAAATGAGTTCGAAAGTTAAACTTCCCGGCCTAGGCCAGTAAAGAATGTATGTATTTTCATTACATATCATAAGTTTGAATTTGGAATCTTTCTTCCTGAATATCTTGTAACTTGTTATAATGTTCTTTGGCCTAAATAGTTTAAATTTGGAACTCTACCGTATTACGCGTTCAGCACTCACAGCGCAAAAAACATAATTAAAAGTATAAATATAACTAACTAGCTGATGCCCGCGACTTCGTCCGCGTGGTTCAAGTCTTTGATTCCCGCGGGAACTCCTTTATTTTCCGGGATAAAAAGTAGCCTATGTCACTCCAGGTCCTCAACTATACCCATACCAAAAATCAGGCCGATCCGTTGCTCCGTTGCGGCGTGATTGAAGGACAAACCAACAAACCAATAAACCAACAAACCAACAAACAAACTGACTTTCGCATTTATAATATTAGTATGATTTAACTTTTAATATTTCTTAAGTAGGTTGCTTTTTTATTTACTTTCTTTTAATTACATAATATATAATATATTTAAAAAAAGTCCCTTGTTTCATTTTTTAGAAAAGCACTATACACACCTCGACCGGGAGAGCATTTCTGGTTTCGTATATAGTCTAACTAACACTCGACCGAAAACGCGTACTTCCCGGTCTCGCGATGTAATCACTGTATCACTTAAAAAATAATAATATATATTTAAAATATAAATAATCAAATATTCGTTTTCACTTCTATCGGCAGTCCCTATGACTGCCAATTTTTCTTACAGACTCCGTTTGGGGTGGAATTTAAAAAATTGTTAAACACATCTTTTTCATTTATAGCCAAAATACCAAGTGCATATAACTAAAAAATCTTTTTACAAAACTGACGCTTCGTAAAAATCAAGCGTCAGTTATAACTTATAGCATAAAACAAATACACACACACACACATGTTCCAATTTTGCCCACCGGGGCAGATAAGTTTGTGGGACTATATCTCCGTAACGTCGTGAGTACGTCGTTAAAACGAGACAGTTTTTTTTTTTAATTTACAGGCTAGCAGTTGGTTGCAATCAGACTTGCATGCAAGAGGTGATGCAGCCCAAGATGGAGCGCGCTTGCCTAGAAGATGCCTATTCACTCTTGATTTGAAGGTACCTATATTAAAAGAGGAGGGGAAAACGGAAGCCGGAAGGGCATTCCATATCCTAGCGGTTCGAATTAGAAACGAGGAAGCTCCGCCTCGTACGAGCCCGCGGAATTTCGACTGCGTAAGGGTGCAGACCTCGTCGATGCCTTGCGGTTCGATAATAAAAAGGTGACGGAGGAAACAGATCGAATAGTTCTTGAGCACACTCCGAAATATATCCTGCATGTTACTCACTTACGTCCATCTCGTTTTAACTCGGAGTAAAGTTTGAGCCAAGTCAAAATACGCTCTATAGATCTCAGCATAAGAGCCCTACCTTGTGATATAGTTTCCACTTGGTGTTGAGTGTGTCGAGCGTGTTGAGGTTGATGCGCAACAGCTCGATGTCCGGCTGCAGCAGCGCTCGGCCCAGCGCCGTCAGCGCGCCGCGCAGTTCCGCCGTGCGCCGCAACGCTTCCTCGCCTTCACACTTGTGCGGGAAGAAGTACCGCCAGCGGTGTACTAAAACGCTGTAAATCGATATAAACAAATATTATCTCGCAAAACCCATGTTTACCCCTCGAAGACATTGTATCAGAAACCATTGAAACTGGTTTTGTTACGAGGAAATTTCAATCGATTCTTAAAACAATAAAACGTTTAGCTAAACTATTTACACGTTTTCGCTCAAAGCTACCCTCGCCGTCGCCCTCACCTCTAGACAATATTACCTGGCCAGCAGTCTGTGCGCCGCGCGTGCAAGTGCGGGCGAGGCGGGGTCTGCTCGCGGCAACACGTGCGAGTGTAACAGATCCAGCACTGCATGGACGCGCACGCCGCCGCCGCCCGCCTCCACGCCCAAACGCACGCACTCCACTAAGCGCTCCAAACTACCCTCGCCGTCGCCCGAGCCTCTGGTGAAAGAAAACGAACGTTCGAGAACCTATCTAACCCCAAATCTATTTGGTTTTTTACTGCATCGCGGTACGTTGAATCGCTTGACGGCACTCATATGAGGTTGGATGTAACCTTAGCCATTTCAAAAATAATTATAAAATCCCAAAATCAGAAAATACATCTACTTCGGCTTTGAATTCCATAAGGGGCAGACTAAACTCCAAAAGATCATTGGCTGAAGGCGCTGTCAGCTCATAAATCAAAACACAAATCGAGAGGTTGGCTCTCCTCAGTCCTCACCCCTCACGCCAGTTATGCCCACTTCGGCCGGGTGGCGCTCCCGTCGCGGTTTTCTTTATTTTCGCGCGCTTGTCATAGCATGTCACGGATGCCCTCGGATGACAAAACACGGTAACTCAAAATTTGTGAAATTGATAGAATAACGTAAGTGAGTAAATCACGTACCAAAGTCTCTTACATGAGTAGGTAATTGACAAAATACCTATTGAAAATCGCATATCGTGTGCAAATCCATTTTAATACTTAATATTATAAATGCGAAAGTGTGATTGTTAATTGAATTGCCCGTCAATCACGCCGCAACGGCAATGGTTCGACGTTATTTTTGGCGTGGGTATAGTTGAGGGAGAGTGACTTTTTATCCCGAAAAATTAAGGAGTTCCCGCGGGAATAAAAAAAACTTCAACCACGCGGACGAAGTCGCGGGCATTAGTTAGCCCAGCATACTAATATCCATACAAAATATAATAAATGCGAAAGTGTGTCTGTCTGTCTGCTACGCTTGCACGGCCCAACTACTCAAACGATTTTGATGAAATTTGGTACAAAGATAGATTACATCCCGGAGAAGGACATAGGCTACCTGGAACCATTATCCTGGAAAATTAAACAGTTACCGCGGGAGTCAAAAAATCTTAATCCATGTGGACGAAGTCGAGGGCATCATCTTGTGATTGAAAAATACTCAAAAATAAAAAACGAAGAAAATCATACAATTTTGGTGTCATGATTTTTTATCTTTACATACAGAATTATCTATATGGTAGAACTTCGTAAGAGCCAAAACCGCAAATTAGCCAATTTATGTAAAATTTCAAATTTGTACGTTGTTTCCGTACTCTAAAATTATAAGTTTGATTGACAATATTATGTCCGAAGCAAAACCTATTATATTAATTAACTGGACTTAGGTTGGGTGAAACTAAACAAATTAACTTTTTAAAAATCCCACTCAATCAAAATTAAAAATAAATCTCGGAAACGGCAAATTTTCAACTCAAGGAAACGGGAATAAAATTGGCCGATTCCCGGGAATTCCCGAGAATCGGGATTTTTTTAAAAATAGTTATTGCTACTTTTATGTACCTTATATCCAGTTTTTTTTAAATTAAATACAAGTTAGCCCTTGACTGCGATCTCACCTGATGGTAAGTGATGATGCAGTCTAAGATGGTAGCGGGCTAACCTGTTTGGGGTATGGCAGTTATATTAAACCCTAGTCCATATCCCTAATCGGTTTCTACACGACATCCTACCGGAACGCTAAATAGCTTGGCTGCACGTCTTTGGCGGTAGGGTGGTAATTGGTAACTAGCCACGGCTGAAGCCTCCTACCAGGCCAGACCAGAGAAAATTCAGAATATTTAAATTCTTGAAATACAATGCAAGAAAATATTGTTGCTGTGAATTCATTACGGTCCTTTAAGTAACTCTTTCGAAATTGTCAGTCAATTGAACAAATTGGTACTCAATGGATTTCTAAAGGTTTGTACACGGTTAAGCTTTTACGGCCCCGAGTTTTGCATTGGAAACGAGTATTGTATATATTAAATTATTCAGGTGTAACAATGGCGCTGACATCTGGTGAAATAACAAGGCGGCATATAGAGAAATTAAAGAGGGACTCTTAAAAGTTCAAACAATAATATATAAGAAAATAACACTTGGAGCTCGTAAAATCTAGAACAAGAAAAATATCCGAGGTGAGATAAAATATCAGAAAGGGAGAATCGAAGAAGACAAAACGCAAAAAAAATTGTTACTTATAATCATTCTTACAATGTGATTTAACATACTATACATTGGTTGGAAGTTCTACTTATATTTTATAGACGACATTTTACATAATTTAAGTACAAAATAAAGAATAAAGAGTTTAAAATACTCAAAAGTACCTACTACGACTATTATAGTTTTATGGTAAGAAAGTACAATAATTCTTAACATTGTGATCAGTGCCCTTACTTTTCCTTTGAGTAATTGTCAAGGTTCCACTGACAAATTGTCCTCTCAAAAAATCTTCCAAAAAGTTTGGACAGATGGATGTATGGATGTATGAATGGATGTATGGATGTTTGTTACTCAATCACGCCCCAACGGCTGAACGGATCTGGCCGAAATTTGGCACAGATATAGATTGTAGTCTGGACTCTGGAATAGCACATAGGCTAGGTACTTTTTATCCCGAAAAATTAAAGAGTTCTCGCGGGAACCACAAAACTTCGATCCACGCGTACGAAGTCGCGGGCATCGGCTAGTATTGCATAAATACTTATAATATTGACAATTTATCATTAATATAAGTTATTGTTATGTTATATTTAAATGTATATTTTTTATCGTAAACTAACTTACTTGCAAAAACAAAAATAAAAAGCATTGTCTATTTCAGAAGTTATATAATAAATTATGACATAAATTTGCCTTTACGTTAGTCAAAAGAACTAAAATTATCAAATTTTGATAGTGTTTCTGTTATTTTATGTTTGCTGTCCTATTTTTGTGATTGGCATGATTGGTAAGACTAGTAAAACACTTCTGTGAATCTTATTTAAAGTTGTTTTTTTAAGTGCCTTTTGTGAGATAAAGTTTAGTTACTCAATGGAATAATTCTCCGTCACTTAATTTTAAAATGATTGTTTTTTTTACTATAATTTAACATAATATTTGTAAACAGTGCTACTGCTCATAAAGATAAATAACTAAGAAACACAAATTTATCAATAAAATAACAAAACATGATGAAAAAAAACATCGATTTTATTTCATGTACAATTTTACAAAAATACGCCCAATTCCCAAATTCACTCTGCTGGGGATTAAACCCGGTACATCCCACGTTAAGACAATAGTGCTCAGCACTGCGCAAGTGAGGTACCTAGTCAATAGGGCATGCTCCCGATAATTCCTGGTACCAAAAATTCCCGGTACTTCTGAATAATTTTCAGTCCCGGTTCTCCACACCATAAAACCGGTACTTTTGATACTTTTGAGACTCGAAGTACATACATTCTGTCGATTCTTCTCTAATTAAGTGTGGATATTTCTGCATGTAACAATAATTTAATTCACTATACCTACTGTATTTTATGCTCACAAATTCGAGGTATTAGTTTAAAAACCCCTATTTTTACTTTGGCTATAACGATTATTTTACTGCCACTTCGTACAGTTTCGTATGTTAGTCTTTCTGGTAAGTATTATTTACCAGCAGAGAAGAGCTTTTTTGAAGATCAATGAATTGATGGATCTGTCACTGGAATAAAATTTGTTCAGCCATAATAAATTACAGTAGATTATGCTATATTCTGTTAATTGTATCGTTACTTTCATAAATTTCACATGAAGATTGACAGGAAAATATTGATAGACTGTAATATAAAATATACCTCATAAGCCCGAGGCTACTAAATTTTGATTTTTGACTCCACTGTCAATTATACCAATAGCAGAGGGAAAGAAAATATGGATATCCGTATCCATAATTCCCTAAGATGCTCAGGAGTTCTCCATACAATGTTATGTAAAAACCAAGACTGTGAACAGTCCAATCTTTATGTATAGATGTGAATCCTGGACAGTAACGCAGCAGTAACGAGGCTCTTTATGGCTGATAGGAAACGTCTTTAGAAAATCCTAGGGTCCTCGATCCTAGGATCCTCCATACGTACGGGGAGGACGGTGAATGGATACCAAAAATACTAAGAGGTACCATATCCAATATAATGGGGAATATGCATGTGATTTAGAAATGGACAAAAAAAATTATGTGTAATCTTTATTGCTAAAGAAATATATACAGATGATTATTTTTACAAATTATTGTGTTTCTATTAATAAATTTAATTATTTAAAAGTAGTATTTTTCAAGTTCCCGCTCAAATTTCCAAAACGCAACGCTATTGGCGGAACGAAACATGACGTCACCATCCACTCTGTAGTCTGAGTCGACTGTTAACAGGTCGTTTGTTTTGTATGATTATTGAAGGTTATTCGCATTGTTTTGCCGCTGTTTAGGATAAATTATTAGTGTTTTTGGGAATTATTAACTGAAAGCAGTGATTTCTTGTGAAAAAAGACTCGCCACAATAAACAACTATTGGTAGTAGGTAAACTATAAATTAAAGAGTTCTCGCGGGAACCAAAAACCGCGCGGACGAAGTCGCGGGCATCAGGTAGTAGGTAAATTTTATTTATTCAAAGATATGTAAGTATTAGGAACGTTAAATGTTGAGAACATCTTTATGAACTTTAACAAACTAAGTTGTTTTCGTCAAGGCAACTGAGAAATTCTTTTCCAATAGAACCTAACAACAGTGCAAACAAAAAACCTAGGTAAGTAAGTTTACCGTTTTGTGATCAAAATCAAAAATCGTAGTCAGCTGCTGTTGACCAATGAAAATCATAATAATATTTATAAATTTGTAACATTAATAAATAAGTAAAAACATTGGGAATCAGAATAGCTTTATGAACATAATATAATTAAATTTTTAGGTTAGTTTATTGTTTATATTGTTCGCGAGTCCTAATGAAAAAGATTTTTGGTAGGTAGGTAGGTACATACATATTTAATACTCACGTCGAAATGATCTTCACAACAATATAAACTACTCAAGCACGATACATTTTCTCTCCTCATCACCTTGCACCACTTTTTCCTTAAGTTTGCATCTCTGGGCATATGAAAATATATCTTGTCAGGTGCAGTTTTAATATTATTTTTGCACATAGGGACGATACAATATTTATAATAAGCTTTTGGGTGATCTTCCATCACAATAAGTTAATCTTTTACGCTTTACTTCACTCACTTAAAATAAAACTGTGAATCAAACACTTCGTTGATAATTTATTCAAAGTGGACGGTGACGTCACAGAACGAGCGCGCCAAAATGGGGGCGTTTAAATCGTCCGAAAATGATAGTACTTTTAATTAATTTTTTTTAGCTTATTTAATAAAATTGTGCAAGTGTTATATTTTTTTCCAGTTATGTAATCACTTAAAGAATAGTTTAAAAAAATAAAAAAAATACATGCATATTCCCTATTGTAGAGACCAAATCAGCGTGCGGCAAAACCAAAAAACGGCACAGAATAGGAGAGAGTAACATCTTCACGAGATTCTCTTGGGAATACTGAGTATAGGTTGGAAAATATTGTTGATTTAGATTAACATTTGTAATTCTTTGAGGTGAGGTTACTACGTACGCCTGTCTATAAAAAAAGACCCGTAAAGGATCACTTTGTTGTCCGTGTATCCAAGCCTCAAGGCTTGTTTCTCATAAACTGCTTGATGTAGTAAATTTATATTTGCACTGGCTTCTAATTGCTATAAAAGTAGTTACATATGAGCGTATCACGATAAAAAAATTTTCAACTTTTCAAAGTGTATTTTCATACAAGACGCAATCTCTGTAAAACCTATGAACTACAATAAAACTTTGAAATTTGTAACGAAGCGAGTTATGGTACAAGTACATGAAAAAATCATGAATTTACAGTCCTGTGTGAAATATTATGCGATAAATTTTTGTATAATGCCTAATGAATAGTAATATTCAGTATATTCCTGTGTGAAATATTATGCGATAAATTTTTGTATAACGCCTAATGAACAGTAATATTTGGTCTATTTCATACTTTCTGTAATGTCTTAGCCGTGTTTTTGTGATAATTTAAGGTAGTATCGAAAGTATCGAAAGTCCCGGGAATTCCCGGTTCCGTGCCAATATCGGTCCAAAATTTCCCGGTACTCAAACACAGCACCGAATGCATGCCCTAGTAGTCAGGGAGAATTATAATAAACAAGTTAAGAGATCAACTTGTTCTCAAATATTTCTCAAGAGATAAGTTAAAAAAATACTCTGTACACAAAAACGGGAAATCACAAAAAAAACCAACGACGTATTTCCCGGAAATTTCTAACTCCCGGGTCCCAGAAACGAAACCCTAAGGGTATCTAATATCTAATCAATTAGTAATAAAACTTGCAATAGGCACTTATTTGAAGTATTTGAGACACTACTAGGTCCTTACTCAGCAAGCTTTCGATATAATAATATTATCTGGTCGGTCTGGTCCAATGAGAGCGGACGAGTAGGCAGTAGCAAGCTGAAGTGGCAATGCTTGATTTTCAGTTTTCCTTTCTGTCTTACCACTGTTTTGTTATTTTCCATTCATATCAAAAATTGCACTGGAGGCATACTACTATCGCTTAAATCCGTATTGTTTTAATATTGTTGACGTTCGTGTTTTTAGAATTATAATCCTTATTTTAGGACCTTCAAGGTACGTGACATAAAACTGACATTTTTAAGTAATACTGCTTTAAGCGATGGCAGTGAACCCTCTGACAGTAATTGGATGTTTGACAACTTACCTACTTCTTGGAAATATTAGAAGACGTCATTGTTACAACCAGCAGGAGTTTTTTTTTAAATAGTGAAGCGACGTGCCTTTAGCGATATTTCGCAACTCGTATGTCAATCTAGTAATTACTCTAGTACGATTTTAATTTTGAAATAGTTTTCAAAATAATTACGAAGCTGCAACACAAGCTCACTTGATTGTCATTTAAGTAGCGTCATCTTTGGCGTTGGATGGTTTCTATGACCTGCCTTATTGATGTTGCCAAATAATAAAATATACATTTACAGCATTGCTTCACCAAAAATATTTATTTTAATACATAAAAAAGACATTTAGACGCCTGGGTATGTTTATTAAACAATACAAAAAGTTGTAATATCAATGTGTCAAATCGATTAAAACTTCTTCGTAAATGAAGTCGATTGTTGTCAAAAATCGAATGGATAGCGCATTACGGCATCATTATTTCGAGCTGTCAAAAGTTTGGTCAGAGAACACATATTCATACTTTATTTGATTATGTATTTTTAGTTATATAAAAGAAGATAGCTCACGAAAGTTGTAATATCCACGTCTTCTGTCAATTCATGTTGAATAAACATTAGTCTTATTCATGTTATGTTTGAAAACCATTTTAAAATATCGATTTAAACGCTGGAGCAAAGGAGCACGGATCCATCGTCTGTGAAGTTCTTTCGAACACTGGCGGAGGTGAAAATGAGCTAGCGCTTCTCGAAAAACCGGAATACAATGGAAAACAGAAAATATGTGTACATTTTAATAAATATTAATAAATCAATGGATGTCATTTAGAATTTGGAATTTAATGATATATTTTTCAAGTAAATTGAGGTTTTCAATTTGGAGATGTGTTGATTTGAAAACTGAAATAAGAGGTATGTTTGAATTTATTTTTTATGCAGCGAAGTTGTTTAAATCGTGTTTTGGGATAAAACAATATCTGAGTTAAGGTCTTGAAAACATCATATATTTTTTTCAATCTTCCATATGCCACCATTTAATGGATACACTGCTTTGGAGACCCCCCCCCTGACCACACACAGCGCCTGAATGTCTTCACCTAAATCAGCAACGACTGTCAAAGCGCTCTCTTACGTACCTCTGAGCTACCTCCAGGAAGACGTCAATAGCGGTATAGGCGAAGTTGCCGAGCTGTGGCAGCAAGGCTGTGAAGAGTGCGAGGAAGAAGTCCGTGATCTCTGCGTCCGCGCCGCACGCCGGCTCGCACAGCATGCGCAGCGCGCTCTCCGCGGCGCTGCATATGCCTTCAGCTATTATCTGAAAGACAACCAAATAAACTTACGAATGAATATTTGTTGTTTTGGGCTCTTCTCAGACCAGAGCGGATTTGGAAATAGGTTTATAAAGAAGCTGTTGTATAAAACCATCACGTCTTATATTTTATTAACGTTCAAAGTGTACAGCGTACCTTGAATAATGATGTTGTTTTTATATCGCGTAGCTGTTGTGCCTCCTAAAGGGTGTCTTCTAACTTCTTGTAATAAATAAGATCCTCAGAGTAATAAGTTAGTAAAATCTTTATTAAAGTTTAAACAAACAAGAATGATTCAGTATCGCTTACTGTACTCTTTTAGTTCATCTATGAGTAACGAGAATGTGTAAAGTCAAATGTATTTCAGTGTGCGCGTAACACTCCCCCGATCCCAGTGCCGTCGCCGGCTCGCGCCGGCAAAAAATTGGCTCGTATATCTGAGCCGGGCCTGATGTGGCGTACCTTCTTGGCGGCGGTGGGAGCGTCAGCGAAGGCGTGCAGCAGCGCGGTGAGCGGCGGCAGCGCGGCGGCGGGCCCCGTGGACGGCAGCGCGCCCGCCCAAGCGCCCAGCAGCGCGCGAGCCGCCTCCTGCCCGCCCGCGCCCGCGCCCGCGCTCACTCCGCGCGCCAGCGACAGCGACACTAGCGCCTCACGCACCACGCCGGCCGTCTGTGTCGTAACCATAGACATAGGATTTTTTCGCTACGCTCAATAGACTGACAAAGCGTGGGAGCGAGAGGTATTTAGTTAATAAACACTGCCGCGAGCGAAAAAGAGATAGCGAAACAAAAGGCCAGTATGTCATTGTTTACGCGAGTAAGAGGCCATAGCGTCCCGGCCTTTTCCAAGTCGAGGTGAATTTTGTGTATTTAATTAATAATCTTACGATTAAAACTTAAAATCTTTGTTCTGCCACCATGGTGTCTTGTTCAGTGAATGAATGTGACGTTACAAGACGTAATAACCCGCATAAATACACGTTTCACAGGTAATTACTGAATATTTTTCTGAATTATTCATAATCATTATTTCGTCACTTGTTGTTTGAAAATGAGGCAAAATAACTATTGAAAGCTTAGATAATAGGTTTCCCTTAAGACTTTTCATCAAATTACATTGCTAAATAAAGAATTTTTGGATATTTTGTGTAAAACTTAAAAATGTTTCGTTACGATAGGGATTGACAAAGTGATGACGTCATAAGTATCGATAGTCGATAATCGTGTCTGCCGGTAGGTTTGACGTGATTGCTCATAAGCTTAGGTGTGTAGAGTACAATATTAAACACTACTTTCCTGTAAAAGAGACGAACGAAATAAATATTTTCCTTCATTTTTGTTTTATTTGGCGTGTCTTAGATTTCATTTGTACATGAAATTTATATACAGGGTATACTGTACAGAATTTACCAGAGAAAAACATCTTCGTAATGGGTGATTTTAACGCAAAAATTGGAGTTGCTCTTCAAAAGGATGATAGGATAATAGGCCCATATAGTTATGGTGTTTGCAATGACAACGGAGAAAGAATGATTCAGCTAGCACGAAGTAATAATTTGTCGATAATAAACTCATTTTACAATAGAAAACCGCAACGGAAATGGACCTGGATTTCGCCGGATGGCAAAACAACGAACGAGATAGACTATTTCCTGAGCAATAATAAACAACTAATTAAAAACTTCAAAATAATCAACAGCTTTAACTTTAATTCTGATCATAGATTGATAAGGGCTGAACTATGTTTAAAGCATCAAAGTAAAACTAGACGGAACTATTCGAACAGCACCGCAACATATGGAAAACAAGAAAGTATACGAATTAACCAAGAACTACAAAAATGGAAAAAGGAAAGTAATTTAGATAAATTAATTATAGATGGTAAAATAGACATACAGGAAACCTATAACAATTTTGAAGAAAAACTTAAATTTATACAAAGATGTGTTACCCAAAAGTCAACTATTGGAAAAGGAATACCAAAAAGTATTAGTGAACTCATGGAAAGACGGAAAAATCTAATACAGGACAGAAAGAAAAATAGAAAAGAAATAAATGAAATTAGTAAGAAAATCAATAGGATCTCCAGGCAAAAGAAACGAGAAAAAAGATTAGTGCTTATTCAAAAATATATTCAATCCACAGGTGCTGTTAAAAAAGCGTACAGGGAATTGGACAGAAAAATTCAATGGATACCCAAAATTCAAAACAAAGAAAAAAAACAAGTTGGTAATAGAGAAGAAATTATAATAATAGCCACAACTTTTTACGAAAATTTATATAAATGTAGCAAAGATCCAACCGTAGACATAAACATTAATAGAGGAGAGGAAACGATACCAAACATTTTGCCTAGAGAAGTAGATTATGCCTTGTCAACACAGAAAAGTAACAAATCTCCAGGCGAAGATGGCTTCTCAAACGAACTTCTCAAATCAGCTGAACCTGTAATTAGTGATATCCTGTGTACAATTTTTAACGCGATTTTAGTATAGATTTAAGTGAAAGGATACCCATGCAATGGACTCGATCAATAATTAAACTTCTCCATAAAAAAGGTGATCCTAGTGACATAAATAATTATCGTCCCATTAGCTTAACTTCAAACATATATAAAATATTTTCTAAAATAATTCTTAAAAGAATGGAAAAAAGCTTAGATGAACATCAACCTTTAGAGCAAGCAGGTTTTCGAGCCGGTTTTTCAACCATCGATCAAATACATACGCTCAACCAAATAATCGAGAAATATAACGAATACAATAAGACCATTTATATCATATTTATTGACTATTCAAAAGCTTTTGATAGCTTAGAACATAATGAAATATGGAAGGCGCTAATTGCGCAAGGCATACCTATGAAATATATCAATATACTAAAAAATATATATGCAAATAGTACAGCAAAAATTAAACTAGAGAGCGAAGGGAAATGGTTCAAGCTATCGAAAGGAGTAAGACAGGGAGATCCCTTGTCGCCAAAAATATTCAACGCAGTACTGGAGAGCGTGTTCCGAAAATTAAACTGGAATGATCAAGGAATTAAAATAGATGGCAAATATCTTAATAACTTGAGATTCGCGGATGATCTAGTATTATTATCTGAAAACCCTATCACATTAGAAAAAATGCTAAATGAACTGTTGGACGAGAGTAAGAAAGTCGGCTTGGACATGAATATTCAAAAAACAAAGGCAATGACGAACGGAAAACAGGAACCCATTAAAGTAAATAAAATAGAAATAGAATATGTCGATGAATACATATATCTTGGTGAAATCGTCTCAATGAGAGATTCGATGACAAAGAAGATAGAACGTCGAATTACAAAGGCATGGAACCGATACTGGATGCTTAAAGAAGTGATGAAGTCAAAAGAAATGCCAATAAAATGTAAACAAAAGGTATTCGATAGTTGCATACTGCCTATCTTAACATATGGTGCTCAAACCTGGGCCCTAACACAAAAATTAGAGAATAAACTCGCAACTTGCCAGCGTGCAATGGAACGCAGTATGCTACATGTTAGACGAAAAGACAGAATATCAAATGATTCATTAAGAAAAGAAACTAGCATAGTAGATGTGAAAGGAAAAATAAGGAAACTTAAATGGAAGTGGGCTGGGCATGTTGGCAGACAAAACCAAGATAGATGGGCTAAAAGAGTTACAGAGTGGTACCCAAGAGATGGTAAAAGATTAAGAGGAAGGCAAAAAATTAGGTGGAGTGACGATTTTGTCAAAAGAATGGGAGCAACATGGCAACGACTGACACAAGACAGAGGAGTATGGGAACGACTGGAGGAGGCCTTCGTCCAAAGGGCGTACTGAAAATAAAAAAGAAATTGTAAATAAAATGTAAAATAAATAAAATATAGTGATAAGTTAAATAAGTAGGATAAGTT
Source organism: Erebia aethiops (assembly GCA_923060345.2). Classification (NCBI taxonomy): domain Eukaryota; kingdom Metazoa; phylum Arthropoda; class Insecta; order Lepidoptera; family Nymphalidae; genus Erebia; species Erebia aethiops. The sequence continues at coordinate 6,166,558 of OV281083.1, read as the reverse complement.
ATTTAACAATTAAATTAAGTTATAGTATGTAGAATAGTTCATAAGTACCTATTGTATTTTTTTCAGTAATAAAGGCTTTATTATTATTATTATTATACTGTACATACTGGTAATTCAGTACATTATGTATTTAAGTGCTTATCGGGGAGGTCATTAGCTATGACTTGAGCGCCATATATAAATAAATAAATAAATAAGCCTTTATTTACTGAACTAAGTATACAACAAATGAGTGTTACAAATATAACAAGTATAGGTACAATACAATTTAGATACTATTACAATAACAAATACATAGGTTTCTAATACGACAATATAAGTATTGCTTAGTACTAAGTTCTTACAGTAGGTATGTTTGTTTTAAGACATTTTCTTAGCAAAGTTGATTATGATATTTTTAGTATATCTAAGTGTTGTACATATGTAATAAAATAAATTCCATCTTATTTATATTTCTACTATAGTTCTTTCTTTCTATTTCTTTTTTTTTTTTTTCTAAATATTATTTTCTTTTCTATAATATAGGTAATGCCTGAGAAATTTATACTTTATGTTTACGAATTATTGAATAACTATGCAGGTATTTGTAGTTTTTTATGTTTACTAGATATAGAAAATTATTTTAAATATTTATTTCTTTTAAACTTAGGTCTTGCAGGTCTTGATTAAGTATGGGTTGTAATAAGCCGTTGTTATTTACCATTATACATTATAATAAAATTCAATATTGCATACCTATGGTGTAATATTACAATTTGACTTGGTAAGTACTTTGAGAAAAGGAAAGCAAACAGTTTGTTTCCATTTTAACTACTTAATTTTTTCATTGCAGAATATATCTAACTCTTACAAATAGCAAACTATTCGAAAAAAAAAAAAAAAAAAACTGTTTAGATTATTATGCATAATATCTATCTACATTATTTAATGTTTAAACTTGTTTTGTTTTTTAACTTGTTTAAACTGTTCATATATATTTAGTATGAACACTGTTAATGTTATAATTACTATTATACATTGTTAGATAATATTTACTGAGTAGGTATATTATAGATTACCATATCACTCTGGTTAATTATTGATACACATGTAATTTATGGTTTACTCTGAATAGAATTATACAAAAATAATAATTATTAGTTGAGATTTAAGTATTTTACGAGTACAGAATTTAACCTTCGAAACAACAGCTAAACATAAAAATGAGCGCCATATATGGTTATTATTTATTTTTATTCACTTGTCACTTATACATTATATCAGAGTATTATTGTAAGTATTGTAGTAAAAAAGTAATAATAATAATAATAAAGCCTTTTATTCCGTTTTAAAACATGATTACATTAACATGATTTTTGTTATAAAATGTCCCTTAAAACAAAAAAAAAAGTAATACACAACAATCAACTTCTGTTTGATAGTTTAAAGTATCATGTATTAGATCAAAACCCATTAAGCGATCATAGATATCTGCTCATGAAAAGCATTATTGAAATTTATTTTCTTCTCCGATTGAAGCATGAAAACAAATTATTGAAATTTAATCGGCAAACTTTAAGAACCCACTTAAATAAGACTATATTATTTAGAGGGCAATAAATATTGAGTTAGCACGAAAGTAATGAGATCCCCAAAAAAACTCTACAAAGAACAGTGGGCAAAATTGTATGGACCCCGTCCCCAGTGGTGTAGCATCATGGGCTATGCGTAAAAAAAATAGATATTAGTCTGAATAATAAATAATTGAATGAATTAATGAGAAAACTAATGTATGAATGGACATTCTTTTTTTCTTAATTATTTGTATGTATTAAAAGGATTAGGAGGAGGAGTTAAGTGTGAAGACTGTGTAGGTACATAGTTTATTATCGGACCCAACAGCTCTATGTAATAATTCGTTAATTATTAAGAGAGACTATTCGAAAACACACAATAAGTATTTGATATATCCAGCTAATGATGTTGCATTGTGTTGTAACGCTGAAAAACTTTTTAGAGAAAACATGGTCATCTCATCAATAAATAATTTGTACCTACCTTTTTTTTGAGGGTAGGCGCTCAAATTGTAAACACACGTTTTTTTCAGACTCATAAGTTTTTATGTATTATTTAAATAAATATAGTATTTTGGTGTACTAAAATGTGTTAAAGTGCCTTTTTTACCTACCTGACAGTGTTTCCTTTCAAAGTTCAAGTGATCTGTGCTTATTTATTTAATACAACCACTTGTTAGTAACTTTCACTACTTGTCAACACATTTTCTTTTTCTTTTCACAATGGATTCCATTAAACAAACTATATCTGAACTTAGCGCCCACTTTAATACCAGGATGGAAGAATTTCAAAGAAATATAATGCAGGGTCCAAGTTCAGCCACCTCTATGACTACTGATATAGCAGCGCAATTCAGTTCCTTTAGGAGCTTTGTGATGGCATCACTTGAAGGACTTCAACTACAGGTCCAGCTCCTCTATAAATCCCATGATGAAATGGAGATGAGAAGCAGACGCAAGATTCTGCTGATTCATGGCATACCGGAGAGCAAAGACGATAAGGTAGAATGTGCTGCCACTAAAGTGCTCACGGACCACTTAAAGATTCCTGTCGATGCTGGATGTGTATCTCGCTGCCATCGCCTGGGCCACTCAATATCGGAGAAGCCAAGAGCTGTTCTCATTAAGTTTCACGACCTTGCACTTAGAAATAAGTTGTGGTTTGCCAAGACTGCTCTAAGGAACTCTGGCATTACTCTATCCGAGTTCCTCACTAAGGAACGTCATAACATCTTCGTGGAGGCTCGCCAGCGCTTTGGAGTTACCAAGTGTTGGACTAAGGATGGGCAAATCTACGTGGTTGGGCAAGATGGCTCGCGGCATCGTATCAGTACGGTCGCTGAGCTTGACGCTATTCGTGCTCCAACCCTTGCTCCGTCGACTGCAGTTGGTGCGCCCACGTCTGCTCCAGGAACCCCTAAGGTTGCAGCAGCTCCTCTGAATATTAGATCCAAGAGGGCCGGCAAAAAATAAGGCTCTTTATGTTGTTCTCTCGTTGTTTAGTGTCTGGCCTGTATTTGGCATCATTGTCTAAAATAAAACTTGTAAGGTAATCATAAAAGTAAATAATAAAATAACATAGCTTTATCCTTTGTTATTGTTACTGACACTTGACATGTTTGACAATGACAAGCAGTGACAAGCAAGATGACGTACTTTACTGTCTATGCTAGGCTTTCTTGTCTTTGGCCTATGACCATAGACTGTAAGGGAATAGACATACTTTGTTCATCTCAGTTTACCTTTATTTTGTTTTTTTTTCTTATATCGATTCATTGCATCTCTTGGTGGTTAATATTATATAATTTTAATTTAGAATAATAAGCATGTACGTATTACATTACTATTCTCAATTATTACTCAGCGATCTTTACACAATTTCTGGTGGGTAATAGAAGGAGATCGATTCTACAGAAACACCTTTTGGTATCATTAAAATATATTTATTTTGTATTAAGTATATATTATTTATTTTATAATATTTATTTATATATTATATTATATTATTCTATAAAAATGGCTAATAACGATAGCTGGCACAGCTGCTCTGATGACGAATTTTACTCAGCTTCTGATCGATCCGACACATCCGTCGCTAGTTTTCTCAGCACCTCTTTATCCCTTCATTCTCAACTTACCTCAACTCTGTCATTGTTTCCTAAAAACTTCAACGCTATTCATATTAACGCTCAAAGTATCCCATCCCACTTTCCTGATCTCCTTGCTTCTTTTGAAAATAACAACAACATCCATGCTATCCTAGTCTCTGAGACATTTCTTAAACCTTGTTTGCCTTCTTCCTCCTACTCCATTAATGGTTTTCACTTGATACGGAATGATCGCACGGGTAAGGGGGGAGGGGGTGTGGCAATATATCTTCGTAACCATATTCCATTTACTATTCTGGACAAATCACCCAGCATGTACTCTGAATCTGCTGAACACATTTTTATTGAAGTTTTGTTTGGTCAACTGAAGCTACTCCTTGGCGTATACTACAGTCCTTCTCTACATATAAATTATTTCCAATCGTTTGAAACTCTGCTTGAACAATATGTACCCACAGTTGACCATACAATAATTATGGGTGACTTTAACACGTGTCTCCTCAAAGGAGATGCGCGTGCCAAACGTTTATCTGACATCGTTAATAGTTCTAACCTGCTGATGCTCCCTTCCTCAGCTACGCATTTCTTTCCAAACTGCGCACCTTCTCGGCTGGATTTGATGATGGTCTCCTCCTTAGAACATGTCAATTTACATGGCCAATTCCCAGCTGAAGCGTTTTCTTACCACGATCTGATTTATGTCTCATATAAAATACGTCCTCCAAGGGTGAAGCCGACTATTGTCATGCGACGTAGCTTCAAGAACTTTAATAATGATAAATTTCTACAAGACCTTCATAATATAGACTGGGACACTATCTATACTGCATCTACAGTGGACGATAAAGTAAATTTATTTAACTCAATGCTAACTGAGCTATTTGACGTACATGCACCTCTACGGCCAATCAAGCTGAAACACTTGCCCGCTCCCTGGCTGACTAAGGATATAAAAGTAGTAATGGCTAAACGCAACTCAGCTAAAGCTAAATTTAAATTTAACCCTACCGATGATAATCTCGCTGTATACAAAAAACTTCGGAATAGTTGCAGTAAACTTTGCCGAGATGCGCAGCGCAATTATATACATGACTCCATAGACAGTGGCAATCCTGTAAAAACATGGAAGTTTCTGGCCTCGCTAGGTATTGGCAAGCAGCGTAATCAAGCCATCAAAAACGTCAACTTGGATCATCTTAATAATCATTTCACTACAGTGACTCTGATGGATAGCCTAACTAAAGCTAATACCTTAGCCTGTATAGGCGCTTCTGCTACCCATTATTTCACTCCCTTTAAGTTTAAATCAGTTACGCCGAATGAAGTTGAAAAACACATTCTAGCAATTAAATCCGATGCAATTGGGAGTGATGGCATAAGCCGAAAAATGGTGCTATTGGCTTTAGAAAAAGTGACCCCTATTCTTTGTCATATTTTTAATTGCTCCTTGTCAACTAGTACCTTTCCTAATACGTGGCGTTCAGCATTTGTTATACCCGTCCCTAAAACAGCTAATCCTTCGTCATTTTCTCACTTTCGTCCTATTTCCATCTTACCCTTTTTATCCAAAGTTGCTGAACGAATAGTCTCCTCTCAACTTCGCATCTACCTATCTTATAATAACCTCCTTAATCCTCTTCAGTCAGGTTTCCGACCAGGACACAGCACTGTCACCGCGCTTACAAAGATCTGCGACGACATTCGATATGGGCTTGATAACCAGCTGGTTACAATTATTGTTCTGTTGGACTTCAGTAATGCTTTCAACACCGTTGACTTTGATTTAATGTTAGCCATTCTGAAGTCTAATAATATATCGCAGGAAGTAGTCAGCTGGTTTCATTCATACTTATGGAATCGTAGGCAATGTGTCCGTGTTGACAATGAGTCCTCTTCTTTTTCCTATGTTCAGGCTGGTGTTCCACAAGGGGGTGTCCTGTCACCTTTACTCTTCGCTATTTTTATTAATACAATTTCCAATTTCCTCTCCTCTACTTTCCACCTCTACGCCGATGATCTGCAAATATATACTTCTGTACCTGTAGATCAAATTACAGCTGGTATAAGTAAAATTAATTCAGATTTAAGTAAAATAAGCTCTTGGAGTAAGTCGTATGGCCTTAACATTAACGCGAGTAAATCACAGGTTATCATTATCGGCAACCCAGCACAAACCCGTAAGGTTGATGTTAACTCCATAGAGCCAATTGTGCTGGATAACACGATCTTGCCCTTTAGTGACACTGTTAAAAGCCTCGGCTTGATTATTGACTCCTCTTTCTCTTGGGTACCGCAGGTTAACCACGTCAGCCGACGCCTCTTTGCTGCTATCGGCTCTCTAAAACGCTGGAAGAATCTCCTTCCTATCAAAACTAAGATATCTTTAGCTGAAACACTCCTTTTACCTATACTGGACTATGCCGATAGCAGTTACACGGATCTCACTGAGGAGTTACTAAACAAGCTTGAGCGCTTACAGAACATGTGTATTCGATTCATCTATGGATTGAGGAAATTTGATCATGTTAGTGCGTATCGTGCTCGTCTCAAGTGGCTTCCAATTAGGTTGCGACGAAATTTTCATGTTCTTTCTTTACTATTCTCTATCCTATATGCTCCTCATACTCCCAGCTACCTTAAAGAACGTTTCAACTTTCTCGGTGCTGTTGATCGCCATATGCAGCTGCGTTCCACTTTGGATAATAAACTCAAAACTCCTCACCATCGTACAAAATTTTACAGCAAATCGTACACGGTGCATGCTGTGCAGTTATGGAATTCTCTACCCAAAAATATTAGAGACTCCAAATCCTTACCTATTTTTAAAAATAGTCTCAAAAAATATTTCCTTGACCAAGTCGTGCCATAACTAAATTATATTTCTATCGTAATTCGTTACTATGCTTATGTTATATTATTTATATAATATATGTAATTTATGTATGTATTATGTATATACTATTTATGTATGTTATGTATAATATAATAATATATTGTTACCTATATTTATTTATTTTATTTATATGTAATGTATAAATATATAATACGTCTAGTATGTTTTATATTATCTGATAACCCACTAATAATAACGTGTATTCTATTGTGCCACACTACCCTACACATCTTGTTCTATCCTCTCACCAAGGGTTGCCTGGTAGAGATTGCTCAGTAAGCAATAAGGCCGCCTTTGCATATCTAGTTTACCTAATTATAGTTAACTTTGTATTATTCTTTCTTGTGTGCAATAAAGTATTTATCTATCTATCTATCTATCTATCTATCTCGCAAGAGTTGGCCGTTGCTCATTCCTCCTAAACAACTAAGTTAAAAGAACTTTTATACAGATGACTAGCGACTTCGTCCGCGTGGATTGAAGTTTTTGGTTGTCGCGGGAACTTAAAATAAACTAAAAGAACAAAAAATTCATACCACAAAATACACCTTGATGGATGTCTTACTAACTTTTGGTCTAAGAAATGGTTTTATAGGAGCGCCTTTCTACTGTTTCAGATGTATAATATCATTATGTATATATATGTATAATATAATGTATATAATGTACTACTACCATAATATATACTACTTATGGCATATCCCGAAGAAAAATAAGACTTATACGCAGTCGAAGCAAGTACCTAATTAACGTCTTCATAAAAATGCACTATAAACTCGACTATATGCAAGGTCGACGGGTTTGGGGCATCCACCCTACATCCAACGACTTGTCTCGTCCTTGCATTTGACCGGCCGTCACTGCACTGCAGAGTACGTTCTCACATAATTTCACAAACAAACAAAAAGCTCATACCTGTTTGATGTTTCACGTTGATTTTTTTCGTCATTAGGCGTCATGTTAACTTTTTGTATCTGAGATAGCGAGTACTGACCACTTATGTGTTTTTCTATAGGTACCTATTTTTATTTAAAACGAGAACCTACATGCCTGCCTTATCAATCAGGTACCTTGAAGTTTCAATGGCGAGTTAAATAGGTCTTAATTAATAATATTATTTTTTTCGTTTTATTAGGTCGACGATCTCCCTGGTATTGTGTCTGGTTTTTGGTGCCTCGAAGGAAGGAGATTTGGATGGTTTCGTCTGTCGTGAACAAGTGATTTAACATCTACTAAAAAAGTAACCGATCAGGGATGATAGTGTAGGATTATAAGATAAATTTAATCTATAATACTACAATAGGATTCAGATTAGGGGTAGGTATGAGTTTAATTAAACTGGCATACCATTCGTAGTTAGTCTACTTTCATCTTTAATTGCATCGTCATCAACGACAGACTGAGAAGATCTTTATTTTCACTTGTTGAAATTAACAAATTCATAGTCACATTCATTTTACCCTATGCCCTCAACATGATATAATTACGTAGGTATTGCGCATCGATCGAAGATTGAGAAGGTGATCTTGATTCTGACAGGAGCTCTCATCTTGAAACCTAGCGTGAATGTTTTAACATAATAGAGGTCAACTCCGTTTCTTATCAATATTCACCGTTTGATAACCATTTGATAACTAATGAAAATGAAAAACTAAAAATAAAAAAATTTCAAAAAAAAAAAAAAACCGACTTCAAAAACCACAAACACTAAAAAGTAAAAAATAATTTAATTTATTATGTATACAAGAGTTAATGTAGTTCTATAATAACATTTTTTGGAGTCGGTACCAATTAGCCGCATGAACCGTCTACCTACTCTTCATTATTGTTGACGTGACTCCACATTGGCACCGACTCCAAAAAATGTTATTATAGAACTACATTAACTCTTGTATACATAATAAATTAAATTATTTTTTACTTTTTAGTGTTTGTGGTTTTTGAAGTCGGTTTTTTTTTTTTTTTTGAAATTTTTTTATTTCTCAATTTTTAGTGGCCCCACTGTTTTAAAATACAGGGTGTAACCAGAACGCTAGTAAAAACTTAGCGTTATTAAGAATAACTTCGTTTAATCGTTACTCGTCGACTTGTCTAACTTAGACAAGTCAAGTACAAAGTCCTTTCATATGATACCCCACTTGGTATAGTTATCCTACTTTGAAATTTCAAACCCCTGATTTTCCCCACTTTTTAAATTAAACTAAAAATAATTTTAAATTTTTTTGATTTCCATGATATTGGGCCACTATTAAATACAACTATTCCAAATTTCATGTCAATAGCTTTAATAGTTACTGAAATAATCGACTGTGACAGACGGACGGAGAAAGTCGCACCTTAAGGGTTCCATTTTTACCATTTTGGTACGGAACCCTAAAAAAAAAAGATATGCTATGCATGGTTAAAACATACTGTTTACAAAACTATCACACTGATCGCGAGCAATTTACTCTTATCCATTGAGGAGTTCCGTTCTCCATCTCTGGAGATATTCATCAGATCTTCACCAAATTAAAATGGGACCATCTCTGAAGTATGACCTACCAAACAAAAAAAGAATTATCAAAATCGGTTCATAATTGGCGGAGAAATCGCGTAACAAACATACAAAAAAAACATACAGTCGAATTGAGAACCTCCTCCTTTTTTGAAGTCGGTTAAAAACGTTTATTTACAACAAAAAAAAAACAGCTTTAATTTCTCTTATGTCCAATGGTACCCACACTTGGCAGAATATGTTGATAATAGTTTTGATTTTAACACCTATGTAATTATGTGTTACATGTACCATATTCTTGCAAAATAAAAAATGATTATGATTATAGGTATCGTGGGTACATATGTCGTATTAAACAGGAAAGATTTTTCAGTAAGTACCTACGTAATTGTCGCTCGGTATTCTAACTTTTAAGGTATTAACATAAGATATTTTTTTTAAATAACATAATTACTATTTAAGTAACAATGATAATTACTTGGGTTAATCCATTGCGTTATTTAATTGTGTTTGTTGCGATAATTAGTTGCGTAATTAATTACGTTTTAATCTGCGTTTTTAATAGTTTATCAATGATTGTGAGTAATTATTCCTACGTGCTATGTTGAGATAGTGCTCGGTAAACAATATCGAATTTACATGTACCTAAGTTGTTGTTGTAGACTATCCTTGAGATAAATAATTCAAAGCACATGCCGCATAATAAAACAAGCAAACATGAAAATAAAACTCGAGTATGTGTTTTTGGCAGCTATTAACTGCGCGATTTTTACTCACATTTAAAATAACTAATAGTTGATTTAATTTTCTTATTCCACATAACTTTCCACTCACATTGATTTATAAAAAAAACTCAATGATTTTTTTTTAAATGGCGCGTTTTACGAATTTATTTCATCGTTCCATGGTTATTTTTAAGTTTTCTTCATACATAGGTAATCAATACCATTATGAACCTTCTTGCAAAAAAACTTTTAATTTTTGTGAAGAAGAAGCAGAAAAGTGGAAGTTTGATGTGCTGCCTCTACAAACTTTTTCATCATACCTATTCGAAAAGCGACTATTGGCTTCAGAGGATAGCGGGAGCAAAATGTAATTTTTAGGCCCATGGGACTTTTCATTTCTCTGTTCTGATTGGTCCGCGTTCGTGCTTTAGTATACTGCGTTCGTCGCAGAAACCTGTCGATCGCTCGTTCCGTTCGAAATCCAAAAATGTTTGAGTGGCTGTTGTCTTCGATAAGTCACGTGATCAATTTGTTGATCGGATATATACGTCCTTACATTTTTTGAATTTCGAATGGAATTATGGCTGCTAGTCCAAAGAGGGAAAAAATACTAGTTAACTAGGTTAACTAGTATTTTTTCCCTCTTTGGTCGAACGCATAATGTATGAAGTTACCTATAACTGGCCGGTAACGTTTTGGCTGCATTGCGCGCTGAAAAAAAGTCATCTTCTTTTTATGTATTAATTTATTTGTATTTTATTTAAACTTTAAATATACGTCTAAATAATGTCTATACATAGAAGGTTGATAGGAGTATCTTCTGGTTGGTCCGCGTTCGTGCTTCTGATTGGTACTTAAACGTATAGGTAATGTCCATACATAGTAGGTTGATACTCCTAGCTTTTTCTCATACGTAATGATGAAAAATAGTGTGTGTCACTCGGGGCCAATTTTTTTGTTCTCGGGCGGCGTATATTGAATTCCTCGCTACGCTCAGGATTCTACTTTAGAATCCTTCACTTCGCTCTGAATTCAAAATAGCGCCCTCGGGGAACAAAAATTTTCTTTGGCCCCATATAACACAAATAACTATTTTCTTTTTGTCTTCTCAGTAAAATAAGTAATAAAATTGACTCCAAACAACCAATTGAACTACCTGGCTTCCGCAAGGGATTTTCTAGCATATATGGACCACATACCTACAAACGGTGGAGCAAATATTGGAAAAATTCAAAAAAAGAGCGTCTCTATACTCGTATCGTAGCGTTCATTGATTACAAAAAAGTTCTCAAAGACTTCGATATAAATAATCTTACTAATATTTTAAATGTGAAAGTTTGGATTGATGTATGGATGGATGTATGATGTATGAGGTCCAGTCCACTTAGTAAACTTTTGCGTCCATCTCTCATCCTGCAGTCTAGCGATATGTCCGGCCCATTTCCACTTTAATGAGATTTTTTTTTATCCACTACAAGCTAGCCCTTGACTACGATCTCATCTGATGGTAAGTCATGATGCAGTCTAAGATGATAGCGGGCTAACCTGTTAGGGGCATGGCAGTTATATTAAACCCATACCCCTTCGGCTTCTACACGGCATCGTACCGGAACGCTAAATCGCTTGGCGGCACGTCTTTGCCAGTAGGGTGGTAACTAGCCACGGCCGAAGCCTCCCACCAGGCCAGACCAGTGAAAATTTAGAAATTATAAATTCCCAAATTGACCCTGCAGGGGATCGAACCCAGGACCTCCGCACGTTAAGGCAACAGCGCTACACACTGCGCCACGGAGGTCGTCAAAAAAGGTCGGAGTGCATGTTTTATAAAGTCTATCATCTTTTTTTCTGTTTTTAATACCTAATAGACTGCGCTCCATAGCTCGTTGACACACTTATTCTATTTTTTTTACCCGCGACTTCGTCTGCGTGGTTTGAGGATTTTTGGTTCCCGCGGGAACTCTTTAATTTTCCGGGATAAAAAGTAGCCTATGTTATTCCAGATTATAATCTATCTCTGTGCCAAATTTCATCCAAATCCGTTCGGTCGTTGTGACGTGATTGAGTAAAAACATCCATCCATACATGCAAACTTTCGGATTTATAATATTAAGTATAGATAGTAGCGATGGATTTAAATACTATAAAACTAGAAAATAGTGGCACGAGGGCAGTAAATTTAACTGACTGCATCTATAAATGCCGTTTCCGAACAATTGTATTGAATAAAAAAAACTTGTAAAAAATCAAGGCTGAATTTTAGACAAAAAAATCTTTGAATCTGCGTTTTTTACATACTAATTAATACGACACAGAACCCTCAACCCACCCACACAAATACCCACACACATATGGTAATTCTTCATACCAACATAAAATATATACATGAAATATACAAAACATCTCATAATGAGGGAAAACCCTATGGAAAACCCTGATTCATTTTAAGTACCTTCAATAAGGTAAAATAAACCGCATAAACAACTTTTCTCCACAACAGGGACCCGGATTTTCCTTATTTACAATAATAAATGCAAACATGTAATGCTAGTTTGCAATTGTAAATAAGGGATATTATTATTAGTCATTTACAATCTGGTATCAAAACAAGTTTTAAGTAACGGAATTTAACTGTTTCCAAACATATAAATACGGAGAACGGCGCTATCAAAAACAGTTCAAGTTTGTCTCTTCACTGAAGCATCAGTAGTATTAACATTCAAAGGCTAAAATCAGCTTCTAACAGTCATTAAAATGGTGCAAAATTGCCGCTCAATGTTGCTGTTGGTCTGCGTCACAGTTTTGGTGATCGTTTCATCACCGCAAAACGGTGTCCAAGCGGACAAGCACCTCGGCAGCTGCGTATGGGGCGCTGTTAACTACACCTCCGATTGCAATGCTGAATGCAAACGACGTGGTTACAAAGGAGGACATTGTGGCAGCTTTGCTAATGTCAATTGCTGGTGCGAAACTTGAGATTTTTACTGAACACCATATATGTATCCGAGGTAAATTAATATTTAATATCACATGTCAAGATTATTGAAGGCCCTCCAAATGGCAGATTTTGGAAGAAACCATGGTTTTATACGCAACATATTCAGAATCGGAGATGTATTATAATAGGTGATATTTTTATTTAATAATTGTTTTATTATAATCGTGTATAATGTATCACTTCAATAAAATTCTCTGTTTATAAATTTTTAATTAATGTATTTCATTTAAACCTGTGTATTTGCGTTTATATTGGAAATAATATATATTTTTAATTCGCATTCAATAACCTTCCAAGCGATCACGCTTGGAAATTTAAGAAAAAGTTTAAGAAATTTTTGTTCTTTAAATGTAGGGGAAGATTTTTGGACGAGGATGAAAAAAATATTGTTTTAAAATAAAACATTCCATAACATGTAGGATAATCTTTTGAAACATGTCCAGTTTTAATATTGTCAAAAGTTGTCAAAAAAAGAGAAAGATGTACGAGTGTTTTGTGCTTAAAATAAATTGTGAAAAATTAGTATTTCGTCTCAAATCTTTGGTATAATCGAACAACTTTGAAGGCTCGTTCGGGTTAGCCCAAAATTTGAGACGAAACGAAGACTGAAGCTGTGTCGCAAGTCTTTCGTCGGAAATTGCCGGTGCGCCGCCATATAGTCTGGCTACGCTAAGTCTGCAGCAGTAAGAGAATGGTAGAATTTGAAAGTCTGTTGATGGAAACACAGACTGTAATGCAAAAAACGCATTTGATACTTGTATTTTTTGTTTTTAATTAGCTTTCCCGGGAGTTTGGTCATTGGTAAATTTAGTACATTGCAATGTAAATATAGGGCACAGTTTTGACAGCTAATAAGGTAGAGCATACATGATCCCCGTATTTATATAAATTTAATATATTATATTCACCGTGAATTCGCCTGCGTGGATTTCGGCTTCCAACTCACGCAGAAACCGTATGTTTTTGTTCAGGGGATGAGTCAAAAGAGTCAGACAAAAAGTTACTTTCGCATTTAATATTAGCGTGAATCTACTGACGCTACAGATTAACAACAAATTATTACTTGATCAAGTGAGATCTTTTGAACTATCTAAGAACAGTAAAAATGTAATGAAACATAGTCAATAGTCTGTTTTATTCAAAATAGGTACCAACACTGTTCACTTTTTGAACGTCAGTATAATTTGAGACGTGATGGTGATAATCAACTACAGTATCTTAAGACTAGAGCTACCGGAGGGTTACAAACGCATCCTGGTCTTAGAGAAGCCCACAATAAACTCAGTCGAAAACTCATATTTTTATATTTCATTCATCAAAATCTGAATTTAAATATTCTATGTCTTCAAATTCAATATGATATGCTTTCCACCATTTTTGAGGTGGAAGGTCCTTGTCAACTTTTTTTTGGTTTGTACTTTAAATGGACAAAGGGTTCATCAAGATATACTATAAGTTTTCTGGTTGTTAAGGGCTCGTTTCTTAACGCCATAATTTTTCGTATGTATACTGATGTTTCCATGCTGCTACTTCATATTTTTCCTTATGAGTTCCGTTCTTCAGCAATATTTTAAAAATTGAAACCCATGTGTAATAATATCTTCCGTAAAGTCTTTCTATACAGAGAGGCGTGGAAAATGTTGGAGGAGGCCTTTGCCTAATGGCAAACGGACGGGGTTGTCGAGGCAGTGCAGGATAGTAATAGTAAAGTTTAAGAAATTTAAATGTCTGTATAAAGGCTTTATTTATTTTAAAGTCTTTCTACTGCCACTAAATCAAATGGGAAGAGATATATAGTTAGGTATTTAATTAATTTCACTCGCAGCGCTGTGTGAGCTGAATTGGGCTTTATTACAACGAGTCGCTGATTGTTAAAAGGTCGCCGCGGAGTAACATTTCTGTTACTACTATTACCTATTCTGTGCCATTATTTCACTTTTATTTTCAAAATATTAAAACGAACATTTATACAACCTGACAACTGGTTTAACGGCTCTGGATTCTAGTCCTTCTGATACATCCTGACAGCTGAATTGACAGCACAGATTAGACGAACTTTTTTTAAAGTGTTGCTCTTTTATTCCATCGCAGAGTTAGTGTGGCCAGACTATAATCCTAATAATCCATCATTTTGCACAACGAAGAATTTTAAAGATAACACTAGTTTGACAAATACAATGCCGCCGAAGAAAGATGAAAATGAAAGTGAAGATGAATAACAGGAGTTCGATGTACAGATTTCATTCATAGATTTGAAGAAGTCTATGAATATATTTACCAGAGATGAGACTATGGAGGGTAGAGTAGGAGTGTTATCTCTGTATATAAAAAGTGTCCGTCGAAATGCATTTAATTGGGGGCGCCACCTATCATCAGGGTAAATTTAAAAGGAAGCGCCAAATATTATTCGAGTAGGTTTGAGAAATAAACAAGGAAAGAAAACATTCATCATTATTTTGTATAACATAAGTTGTTGAAATTTTTTATAAATAACTACTTTAGTCGACAATTACAATAAAATTGTATTAAATTTTCTAACTCGGCATACGTTCACTTCATCAACAATTGACATTCATACCACACACTTTGTCTACACCAGCGCCATTGTGGGAGTTTTTTGAACTGTTATTTATAGCAACCACTGGACACTTTTTCAACTTTTCTCCCATAAGAGTTAACACTCCTTGTACTCTACCCTCCATAGATGAGACGTATCCTATTGTGACTTTTATCGATGAATTTAAACATACTGCCCAAATCATGAAGTGGACTAAAATCGAAAAGCTGATCTATGCAAAAAGACTTTTAGATGGAATTGCCAAGCTATTTTTACGATCTTTGGGTCTTCCCAAAGTAAAGACTACGCGAGTTTAAAAAAGGCACTTAAGGAAGAATTTGGCAACAAAATTAATAGCGCTATAATACAAAAGAAGCTTGCATCGCGTAAGATGAAGAACGACGCAACCTACCAACAATATTTCCTGTCTATGAAAGAATTGCCACTTCATGGAAAGGTTGAAGACGCTGCACTAATGGAGTATGTCATTGATGGCATCCGTGACTTAGAGACCAATAAATTTATTTTATATGGTACTACCGACTTACAGGATTTCAGTCAAAAAAGACGATTTAGTGTAATGGAAAACAAGCTGCCGTAGTTGTGTCGCAGCGATTTTTCACGTTTTGCGCGTTTCGCAATCGCTTCCCGTGTGACGTTCTATATGTAGAACGTCAACTAGTCCAACTATCTCACCTCACTTCGCTTCCTCGCCAGTAACCATCACTATGTCATGGCGTCTGGATCAACACAGTCGGTTCACTTCGCTTCCCCTTTGCATATATGTAACAAAATTAAAGCAGCACCAAACATTACGAAATAAAAACGCTTCGCCATACGTTCGGTTCGACTTGTGCTTGACAAAAGCTTTACGAGGGGCTCATATCTATAGTTAAGCTCAAACTTAAGCACAACCAATACTTATTTGAAAAGTTAGTTGTGCATAAAAACATCCATAAATTCAAGAAAAAAGTGACTGTCATAATGTTAATACAAGAATTAAGAATAAAATTGTAGTGTCCGCATCTAGTCTTTGTAAAATTAGTAATTCATTTGTCCGTAACAGTATCCGTTTTTAAAATAAACTCCCTGAATTAGAGATGTCTCTCAACAAGTTCAGTTTTTGTAAAACTAATTGAAAAGTCTTATCATAGTGTAAACGTGAAGGATTATTTGAATGAAAGGAAGGCATGGGTATGAATTGTTCCAGCGGCTAATTATGTTTATATTGTTATAATTATAAATCTAATTAAGTAATTAACAATATTTGTCAGATGGTGATACTAAAAAAAAACCCTGGCCACAGAATAATAACTAGTACTAGGTACAGAAGCTTTACTTTGCAATGGTTTTCAAAGAAATATGTACTCAATCAGATAAACAATATGATTTAATTTAGCTCGCGTTCCAGTCGAGCACGTGTTGATTTACATACCTACCAATTTTTTTGAGGGAATATGGGCCTTTATTCACTGGACTACGGTTCATAATAAGTTATACGTGGTTATACGTATTGAAAGAGCCGCAGACTAGGGTTGCTTACTTCGAGAAACTACTTACAGAACCGATTACGTTGAAATTAGGTATGTAGGTAGCTGAAGACTCAGAATAACACAGGCATAAAATCACGCCACCTCACTTAGGGGGTAGGTAGGAAATTCTAATATGGTTGTTTCATATCCGAACCGTAAGTTTTGTCGACATTTGTTTGAGATGCTCCTTCTTGAGATAGATTAGGTAACGATAAAGTTGGGTTTGCATCTTCATTGAGCTTTTGTACAATTTTAATTGCTGATTTTTCAAAATGCAACGAACATACATAATAACTTGAGTTGACAAATGAAATGCAACTCGAATGAAACGACTAAAATGTCTTTTTATTGGACTTTTAAATACTTTTTGGGTATTGGAATAGTACTTTGTTCAACAAGGGGAGAAAGGGTTTGTAGTTTGAATTAATTTCATTTCAAATAGGAACATAATGTAATCCAATCAAAGTAGATTTTACCTGTCAGCGTCTTTAGGCAACCAAAAAAAAGTTAAATTTCGATCACGATCCGTATTTAAACAATTAAATACTGCACAGTATCTTTTTGCTTTTTTTCGTTTTGTGTCCATCTTGCAATTATCGAGAAAGTTGAATGTAGTCGAACAAATAGCGCGCGCGCGTCTTTTTTCGCTTGCGGCAGCCTATTAGATTGGCCCTTGCGCAAGGGCCGCCGTCTGTAGGTATGTTTTTAATACCTACACGCGGAGTGACACAGGCCTGCCCTGGCTGAGTTTTAGGATACTGTAACTGACTATCACCATTATATTTTATATGTAACCGGACGTCAATAAGTGTACAGTGTACCTAAATTGAATAAAAATACTTTGACTTTGACTTACCTTTGGTTCCAAATAATGTAGAGAGCGTTGAGCGTGATTGTAGAGATCGCCCAGCATGAGCATGAGATCGGTGGTATACTTGACGTTCTTCGACAAACTGAGAAGCAAGTGCGCAGCCGCATGGCACAGTAGCGGTGGCTCCTGAAATATTTTTTCATAAAGTTAAAGAAAAAACGATTATAATTTATTGGCGTATTGTACCTACAACTCATTACCACTATAAAACCACCCCCTAATAGGGCGCAGCCCCCATCTCCTCCTTTATGTCGTTTTGTTACTTATCTCAGAAGCTATTTAATACTATACAATATAATCTCGACGTACGCGTAAAAAGTGATGAGGTAATAACGCACACAAAATTGAAATGGATGTCCCTGGGAGGGAATGAGGGGTGCGCCTCATTAGGGGGTGGTTTGTGAGTGGTAATCACTTGTACAAGACGCCCCTAAGTTATCGCTAGTTCGATCGCGGACACACGGTATATCAAAACCTATTTTTATGACTTTTAGCAAGCACAGACAATGCTGCAGCGAGCGCTTTTCTTCAGTAGTGTAATTTAGGTACCTCCAAGGCAAGAGTGAATAGGCATCTTCTAGGCAAGCGTGCTCCAAATTAGACCTCATCATTGCTTTGCACTAAGCATGATTGTCGTCAAGCGCAAGCCTATCTCACAATAAAAAACAAAAGTGTATGTCCTTATTTTTTATCGTGTGTGTAAGGGTATGAAACCTTTAAAAACAGTTGAAGTTAAACTTTTGTGAAGTTGTGGCGCATATTATGATCAAATGAAAAATAAATAAGCTATGTAAGTTTTAGTACATTTTATTTAAATTAGTCGTAGTAGGTAAAACATATCATTTTTTAATCGCTACTACTTGGCTATCCGTTTGGCGGCCATTGTGAAAGTGACGTTGATGTTGAAATCAAGTGTTAAAACGTTTTTTAAAAAAGTTTAATTCGAGCACATACTAATATTATAAATTCGAAAGTGTTTTTTGTTGGTTTGTCCTTCAATCACGCTGCAACGGAGCAACGGATCGACGTGATTTTTAGCATAAGTAGAGTTGAGGACCTGGAGAGTGACATAGGAAAATATCCCGGAAAAATAAGGAGTTCCCGCGGGAATCAAAAAAACTTAAACCACGCGGACAAAGTCGCGGGCATCAGCTAGTGTTTCCATAAAACAAATTCCAATAACCAAATGGCACAGGGTGCCAGAATAAGATAGCTTGGTTACCGGCAAATCGTGCGGCACGAGGAAGGGCAGCGCTGAGCTGAACAGGCTCTCCATAGTGTGCAGCGGCACGTTGCACTCGCCGGCGTAGCAGCACCACGCGCCCATGCACGCGAACATCTCCGCATGTCTGTATTGTGCATTATTTTGCTGTTTTACCCAGCAGAGCCAAAAGGAAGGTTTTTTTAAATGTGACGTCTTATAAATCGATGAACACCGGTTGCACGCACGAAAAAGTGTCACGTTCCGCCTGAGCCTGAGCGTGCAAGTGAGAGCGTGGAACAAGCGATAGAGAGGCACGATCGCGTGACGTCAGAGCTAGCAGTTTGAATAGTTCTGCTACTGGAACGCGGCGACGCGAGCTTTTTCGAGAACTTCTAGTTGTCGGTTTAATTTTTTTAAATATAAGAAAGGTCTGGTAAGAACCTGCCGCTTTCGATGTAGCGGCATCCTTTTATACTGTTTTAAATAATTGTGAACTGTTCTTCCAGTAGCGTGCACAGGATTTGAAACTGGGGTAGGCATTAGTTGGGCAGAATACGCGTTTAGCTTTTTTGATGAAATATGAGCATTGACATATTTCCATTACTAAAGCAGCAGTAAGCAGTGCTTTTATGCCTGTATGAACTGCACGCCACTTGTTCTTGCACCTAAATTCTTTGCGTGCAGTTCTGTGCCTCTTACAAACTACCTGATATAATAACTAACCTATTCGCAATAACTAACTAAAAGGAAGGGTTATGACTGCTGTATTTATTGTGTGTTCCACAGTAGCGCCTAAACTACTGAGTTTATATTGATGAACGAGGTTTCAAGGTGATGACAGTTGCCAGTTATATTAAACACATACCCCTATATACTCCCGTCATTGTTGAGCAAAGATAAATATCAATGTGTCAAATCGATTAGAACTTCTTTATAAAGAAAGTCGATTGTTATCAAAAATCGAATCAGTAACGCATTAGAACATCATTGAATCGAGCTGCCAAAAGTAAAATAAATGGTTGGGCAAAATAAAATACTTACAGTATGACGTGTGCCCGTGCCAACGCGGGGGACGGGTGCGAGCGATGCGGTCTCGTCAACGCTGCGCCCGCCAGCGCGCTCGCACAGCGCTCGATCAGCGCCGCGCCGGCCGCGCAACCGCGCGCGGCTCCGCCCGCTCCCACCGCCGCCCCCGCTCCGCACGTACTACCATGCTCCGGCTCTGTTGGGAAACTCCGATTTATCTACCTACCACAATCCTTTTGACGACTTGGGCTCAGTTTAGTCTAAACGGAAAAATTGCCGCGCACTTTCACTTCGCGTCGAAGTGAAATAGTAGATTGTATTATAAGGGAGCAAAATAATATATTTATACGGCGAGGGCGCTTTTTTGAATCCAGAGCGAAGTGAGGGATTCTAGAGTAGAATTCTGAGCGTAGCGAGGGATTCTTTAGTAGAATCCTGAACGTAGCGAGGGATTCAAAGTACGTCGCCCGAGCCAAAAAATTTTGCTCCCGAATGATATACTCTACTTTTCATCCAGGTATGAGAAAATAAAAGGTGCCTCATATTTTATTGTAATATTATTATTTAATAAAACATAGAGTAATTCTATACTTTCACTGTCACTTGAAGAACTCATTTTTCAAAACAAAACCATGAATTTTTAACAATCCGTGAAAATTGACGAAAACACGGGCTGTAGTTCGCGCGTTTTTAATTTGATTTCTTTTTTTTTTTATTCAGCCGGCGGTGCGACTATATGGGCCGTCGTACCAGCCAGTCTTTATTCAAACAATATTTGCGTTCGATTTCTTTGGCGCTGAACAAAGATGTTCCAAATTCAAAAAGTGCGCGGCGAAGATAATTGCGGCGCACTTTTTGAAATAAAGAGGATCAAAAACTCATTTCTGCCCGCTAAAAGTTTCTTATAGAAAACACCACCTTTGGGAGCACTTAAAGGCGAACCAAGTCGTCATGGGATGAAAACTTCTTTAAGCGCGTTGAGCACTTTTTGGTAGGGGGTAAAAATGTGACCGACACCACCGTGACCGATACCTCGCGTTGTTACGAAGACAAAAGATCTTAAATATAGTACATTCGTAATTAAACTTTAGTGCTTAGTTTTAAGGTTTATATTTTAAGTATTTTATTTATTAAATAAAAAAATTAAATAATTAAAAAAATAATTAAATATTCGTTTTAACTTCCCTATGACAGCCATTGTTTTGATGCCACTGAAGCAGTATAGGCACGGATATTGATTGATTGACTATACAGGCCAGTATAATTCAGTATTTGCTGTAAGCATTTTGCTTGCTTTTTTTCCGCTCTTAGAAAACGAAAATTTTATTTTATTTCAAACATTTTTGTACAAAGCAATAATTCCTGAGTCCCGTTCGGGACAAGTGCTGAATGCCCATACCCGCAAGTAAAGATGGTGCTAGGCGGCCCAGCACTCGCGTCAAAGTGGCCAGGTCCAGTAGCGCGGCGAGCAGGCGGTCCGCCTCGCCCACGGCGCCGCCGCGCCCCGAAGCGCGCGCGTGCACGCCCGCCAAACATTGCCAGCGCTCCATCTACAACATTAGCTTGATCTTTGTCTCCACTCTAATAAAAAAGTGCGAGTTATGCTAACCATTAACACAGTAAACGTCATCGCATGTTTGATGCGCATGTTTGTGTGAGTGAGCTGTTTCGAACGTTTCTAGGTAGTTTCAGTACTGTTTGTAATCTGTTCACTGTGCCATTAACGTTAAGTCAAACGACTTAAGAAAAATAACTGACGCCAAAAAAAATTGCCCACTCACAGCATCGATCTAAATGACATTTACGAATTCTCGATCGACGGCGCCCTTTACGGGTACGCTCGGTTTAACGAATGGGCTATAGATTTTGCAATCACGGTCAAAATGCAAAATGGCATTGACTTTATAGAGATTACATTTTTGACATAACCTGCAAGGCGTTTGCTGCACAAGTCATTTTGAGTAGGCCAATAGGGATGATGACACTCAATCAAATCAGCTACTCTTTATCAAACTTAAAAACGCGCTTCTAGTATGGAAGTTGTATGAAATTAACAATAGTGAAGTCATCAAATTTCAACGCACTTTTTTCTTTAATCTATATTTTAAAATGGTTATCAAACTTTAAACTAACCTAGGATGTAAATTTTAGGTCTTTTGGAAGACCCTCTATTTAATAATCAGTGCGAAATAATTTATTTTTGATATAGGCATCATCCCTATTGTTGGAATGTTTAATTAACAAGTCTATAATATATTTCTGGATGATAAAATATTTTAAAAAATGTAACAGTCATTCTAGCATATTAACTTTGAAAAATTTGATAAATATTTATGTATATAAAATATAATATTAAAATGTGTGACACTTACCACAGCTGTAAAAACGTCCAGAGGCGCCAAGTCCGCAACTCGCGCTATACATTCTATACAGTGTTTTAGGAACTTCTGCCACTCAGTTTCTCCCTGCAATAAAATTTATTTATTTTGTTTGGTTTCGGATTTTTATTTATTCTTACTTTTTAATATTTACTTTTCTATTAATTATGTAAAGTAAATATTTGTTTTATTTATTTTATTTAGAAGAAAATTTTCTTGTAAACGATCTTAATGATACGTTTTCTTAAAAAAATACTTTAATTCATATGTCAATTTTAATGTTATTATCGTAATTGGCCGAAGCGCGCGCTTTTGTGGATAGAGGCCCTTAAAATGACGCGTGTGCTACTTACATCGTCATCGCACGCGTCGTTGTCGAGGTGCTGTAATTGAGCTTTGTTGTGTTGAAATTGTATCTTGTTTAAAACGCCGTTGACCAGGGCCTGAAGAGCTTCCCAATACCTATGAAGTTTACGAAAATACTCTTATAATTATGTATATTATTGTTGAAATATAGTAATTGTAAGTAATCCTCAAAAATTATTTGAAAAAATGAGTTATAATGTTGAAATAATTCACAAATAATTTTGATATTTGTATTTTCATGCTAGCAGTACCTACTTAAGCCAATAACAAGAAATCTGAACTTACTTAGGTGTATCTTCTGGTTTTAATACGTCAATAAATTGTATCCATATATCTAAGCAACTTACAAATGTAGAACATGTTGGCACCTGAAAATGATACAAGTATTAATTTTTATACCCCATTTCTAATTATGTGCAGAAAAGGAATTTGCAAGATTCTTAAGGAGCTTGAGACCGAATTAATTCATCCGAGATAGGAAACTACCTTACAAACAACCAATATAGGTAAGACCAGTAACCACAACCTAAATATAATTCAAAACTAATAAAAACGATAAGAGGAATAAAAAGATACTGTATATTCATTAGTTTGAATACCTGGAATGTGAATTGGAATAAGTATGACAAGAAGTCTATAGCATCAAACTCGGGCTCTGCTTCCAGTCTCTTGAAATGCAGGGATACAAACAACTTGAGGAACTCGGCCAGCTTATTAAGATAACTGAAAAAAAAATTGACAATATTATCGAACACGGACGTACTGCGCGCCGCCTTAGGCAACATATTAGACTGCATATGTACAAGGCAGATTAAAGGACAAAACACACAGGGAGCGGGAGCGGGTCGGGCGCGGGTCGGGTCGGGTGCGCGGCTGGTTGAATTCCTTGTATTTATATGGACGATATCACACAGAACGTGGCCGCGGGCCGGGCGCGTGGCGGGTGACGCTTCAACGAATTCAACCCGCCGCGCACTTTTGGTAACTATCGCTAGAAAGGCTGATTTCCTATTTGGTGGGTCCTAGGCTCTCCACTGATGGCGATAGTGAAAGTCTGCCCGCATGCGGATAGGCCTTTCACTAGATATGGCTGCTCAAAGACGTGTTATGGTTGCCAATAATGAACCATAACTAGAAAGGCTGATCCTTGTAGGTACAGTATTAAATTGTGCACAGTACCTATGTAAACTGTATAAAAACTGACACTATTCACAAGATATCCCCTCTCAAAGGCATTATAAACTTACAAACTATATATAATTATTAGCAATTATTATGTCGTCACGTTGATTGCTATTAAAAATTATGAAGGCGTGAAAGGCCCATCCGCATGCGGGCAGACTGGCAGATTTCCTACTAGTGGAGAGCCTAGGACCCACCAAATACGAAATCTTCCTTTCTAGCGATAGTTACAAAAAGTGCACCTATCGCCAAATATTAGAGCTTGCTGCCAATCTTTTTGTATGACAGTGAACGAACTACACATTGTCAGGGCCGACTCGGCCATATAAGTGTGACTGCTTAGGGGGGCGCTCGAACTTGGGCTCAATACTTGACGCCCTGCACAGATTGGACCTACAGTCTTACCTTACGTGTTCAGCAATCAGCCCAACAATGAGCTGAGAAAGCCTCCCGGTGTGGATGTAGTAGAATGTTTACGGATGACTGTGGATGAATGAACTCGGGGGATGACTTCTACGTCTTAACTCATATTTCTTTAAATAACTTTTGAGTCAGTTTTAAAGTGAACTTTGCAATTCAATGACGCCGCCTCCGCGCTCTGCGGCAACAGTAAGCACTCACTCTTGTTGCGCGCGCTGCATGTGATGCGGCTGCTGCGTCAGGTGGCGCAACAGGCGCAGCGCGCAGTGCTACAGGCGCAGCGCCGTGGCGGCCGACGACGGCGGCGCGTACTGCCGGTACAGCAGCTCGCACACGCCACCTCCGCACTCTGCGGCAACAGTTAGCACTCACTCTTGTTGCGCGCGCTGCATGTGGTGCGGCTGCTGCGTCAGGTGGCGCAGCGCCGTGGCGGCCGACGACGGCGGCGCGTACCGCCGGTACAGCAGCTCGCACACGCCACCTCCGCGCTCTGCGGCAACAGTTTGCACTCACTCTTGTTGCGCGCGCTGGATGTGGTGCGGCTGCTGCGTCAGGTGGCGCAGCGCCGTGGCAGCCGACGACGGCGGCGCGTACCGCCGGTACAGCAGCTCGCACACGCCACCTCCGCGCTCTGCGGCAACAGCTAGCACTCACTCTTGTTGCGCGCGCTGCATGTGGTGCGGCTGCTGCGTCAGGTGGCGCAGCAGGCGCAGCGCGCAGTGCTGCAGACGCAGCGCCGTGGCGGCCGACGACGGCGGCGCGTACTGCCGGTACAGCAGCTCGCACACGCCACCTCCGCACTCTGCGGCAACAGTTAGCACTCACTCTTGTTGCGCGCGCTGCATGTGGTGCGGCTGCTGCGTCAGGTGGCGCAGCGCCGTGGCGGCCGACGACGGCGGCGCGTACCGCCGGTACAGCAGCTCGCACACGCCACCTCCGCGCTCTGCGGCAACAGTTTGCACTCACTCTTGTTGCGCGCGCTGCATGTGGTGCGGCTGCTGCGTCAGGTGGCGCAGCGCCGTGGCGGCCGACGACGGCGGCGCGTACCGCCGGTACAGCAGCTCGCACACGCCACCTCCGCGCTCTGCGGCAACAGTTTGCACTCACTCTTGTTGCGCGCGCTGGATGTGGTGCGGCTGCTGCGTCAGGTGGCGCAGCGCCGTGGCAGCCGACGACGGCGGCGCGTACCGCCGGTACAGCAGCTCGCACACGCCACCTCCGCGCTCTGCGGCAACAGTTTGCACTCACTCTTGTTGCGCGCGCTGGATGTGGTGCGGCTGCTGCGTCAGGTGGCGCAGCGCCGTGGCAGCCGACGACGGCGGCGCGTACCGCCGGTACAGCAGCTCGCACACGCCACCTCCGCGCTCTGCGGCAACAGCTAGCACTCACTCTTGTTGCGCGCGCTGCATGTGGTGCGGCTGCTGCGTCAGGTGGCGCAGCAGGCGCAGCGCGCAGTGCTGCAGACGCAGCGCCGTGGCGGCCGACGACGGCGGCGCGTACTGCCGGTACAGCAGCTCGCACACGCCACCTCCGCACTCTGCGGCAACAGTTAGCACTCACTCTTGTTGCGCGCGCTGCATGTGGTGCGGCTGCTGCGTCAGGTGGCGCAGCGCCGTGGCGGCCGACGACGGCGGCGCGTACCGCCGGTACAGCAGCTCGCACACGCCACCTCCGCGCTCTGCGGCAACAGTTTGCACTCACTCTTGTTGCGCGCGCTGCATGTGGTGCGGCTGCTGCGTCAGGTGGCGCAGCGCCGTGGCGGCCGACGACGGCGGCGCGTACCGCCGGTACAGCAGCTCGCACACGCCACCTCCGCGCTCTGCGGCAACAGTTTGCACTCACTCTTGTTGCGCGCGCTGGATGTGGTGCGGCTGCTGCGTCAGGTGGCGCAGCGCCGTGGCAGCCGACGACGGCGGCGCGTACCGCCGGTACAGCAGCTCGCACACGCCACCTCCGCGCTCTGCGGCAACAGTTTGCACTCACTCTTGTTGCGCGCGCTGGATGTGGTGCGGCTGCTGCGTCAGGTGGCGCAGCGCCGTGGCAGCCGACGACGGCGGCGCGTACCGCCGGTACAGCAGCTCGCACACGCCACCTCCGCGCTCTGCGGCAACAGCTAGCACTCACTCTTGTTGCGCGCGCTGCATGTGGTGCGGCTGCTGCGTCAGGTGGCGCAGCAGGCGCAGCGCGCAGTGCTGCAGACGCAGCGCCGTGGCGGCCGACGACGGCGGCGCGTACTGCCGGTACAGCAGCTCGCACACGCCACCTCCGCACTCTGCGGCAACAGTTAGCACTCACTCTTGTTGCGCGCGCTGCATGTGGTGCGGCTGCTGCGTCAGGTGGCGCAGCGCCGTGGCGGCCGACGACGGCGGCGCGTACCGCCGGTACAGCAGCTCGCACACGCCACCTCCGCTCTCTGCGGCAACAGTTTGCACTCACTCTTGTTGCGCGCGCTGCATGTGGTGCGGCTGCTGCGTCAGGTGGCGCAGCGCCGTGGCGGCCGACGACGGCGGCGCGTACCGCCGGTACAGCAGCTCGCACACGCCACCTCCGCGCTCTGCGGCAACAGTTTGCACTCACTCTTGTTGCGCGCGCTGGATGTGGTGCGGCTGCTGCGTCAGGTGGCGCAGCGCCGTGGCAGCCGACGACGGCGGCGCGTACCGCCGGTACAGCAGCTCGCACACGCCACCTCCGCGCTCTGCGGCAACAGCTAGCACTCACTCTTGTTGCGCGCGCTGCATGTGGTGCGGCTGCTGCGTCAGGTGGCGCAGCAGGCGCAGCGCGCAGTGCTGCAGACGCAGCGCCGTGGCGGCCGACGACGGCGGCGCGTACTGCCGGTACAGCAGCTCGCACACGCCACCTCCGCGCTCTGCGGCAACAGTTAGCACTCACTCTTGTTGCGCGCGCTGCATGTGGTGCGGCTGCTGCGTCAGGTGGCGCAGCGCCGTGGCGGCCGACGACGGCGGCGCG
Source organism: Erebia aethiops (assembly GCA_923060345.2). Taxonomy (NCBI): domain Eukaryota; kingdom Metazoa; phylum Arthropoda; class Insecta; order Lepidoptera; family Nymphalidae; genus Erebia; species Erebia aethiops. The sequence continues at coordinate 6,139,284 of OV281083.1, read as the reverse complement.
TACCGCCGGTACAGCAGCTCGCACACGCCACCTCCGCGCTCTGCGGCAACAGTTTGCACTCACTCTTGTTGCGCGCGCTGCATGTGGTGCGGCTGCTGCGTCAGGTGGCGCAGCGCCGTGGCGGCCGACGACGGCGGCGCGTACCGCCGGTACAGCAGCTCGCACACGCCACCTCCGCGCTCTGCGGCAACAGTTTGCACTCACTCTTGTTGCGCGCGCTGGATGTGGTGCGGCTGCTGCGTCAGGTGGCGCAGCGCCGTGGCAGCCGACGACGGCGGCGCGTACCGCCGGTACAGCAGCTCGCACACGCCACCTCCGCGCTCTGCGGCAACAGTTTGCACTCACTCTTGTTGCGCGCGCTGGATGTGGTGCGGCTGCTGCGTCAGGTGGCGCAGCGCCGTGGCAGCCGACGACGGCGGCGCGTACCGCCGGTACAGCAGCTCGCACACGCCACCTCCGCGCTCTGCGGCAACAGTTTGCACTCACTCTTGTTGCGCGCGCTGGATGTGGTGCGGCTGCTGCGTCAGGTGGCGCAGCGCCGTGGCAGCCGACGACGGCGGCGCGTACCGCCGGTACAGCAGCTCGCACACGCCACCTCCGCGCTCTGCGGCAACAGTTTGCACTCACTCTTGTTGCGCGCGCTGGATGTGGTGCGGCTGCTGCGTCAGGTGGCGCAGCGCCGTGGCAGCCGACGACGGCGGCGCGTACCGCCGGTACAGCAGCTCGCACACGCCACCTCCGCGCTCTGCGGCAACAGCTAGCACTCACTCTTGTTGCGCGCGCTGCATGTGGTGCGGCTGCTGCGTCAGGTGGCGCAGCGCCGTGGCAGCCGACGACGGCGGCGCGTACCGCCGGTACAGCAGCTCGCACACGCCACCTCCGCGCTCTGCGGCAACAGCTAGCACTCACTCTTGTTGCGCGCGCTGCATGTGGTGCGGCTGCTGCGTCAGGTGGCGCAGCAGGCGCAGCGCGCAGTGCTGCAGACGCAGCGCCGTGGCGGCCGACGACGGCGGCGCGTACCGCCGGTACAGCAGCTCGCACACGCCGCCCAGCCCCGCCAGCGCCGCCTCCGCGCTCTGTATACATGTAAGTGCTTTAGAAATTTTACAGCAAACCATACCAATACGAGCCACCTCTACAGTATGGAACTGACCGAAGTCTTATTTAATACTCACCTGAGATTGTGTAGCAATACTGCCCCAATAAAAAACTGTGGTGACTAGTGATGGAGGAACGTGTGATGAGAGTGGCAGCCACAGGAATAAATGCTGCAGTGTTGTGAGGCACTTTACTACTATTTCCATATTTAATGCTCTAAAAATAAAAATTCTAATGATAATAAATAATTTTAATAATAAACTCATAAAATTTTTATTTAAATAAATATAGACAGCACCAAAACTGAAAATACTCATTAAATCATATCAATCAGCCCTAGCTGATTTTCTTATAAAGTAGTGCAATGTAGTCCTAGTAGTAATAATAGTAGGTTTAGAGACATTACTGCACATAGTGTTATAAAGAATCCAATAATTTAACATAGTGACTGTCATGCCAATCTGAGAAGCTCAAAAAACTCCAACCAGGAAATATTTTTCAGTACAAAATTAACTTACTTATCAGCTGAATGTACATCATGTGCATTGGCCAGTAGATCAGGCAAAGCCGATGTTTGCGGCAACCCACTGGTTGGGGATGGAGGGGGGTTGGACTGGCCTTCCTTTTGAGCATTCCTCTCCAATATGGCTAAAATGACATAGCACATCATGTTATCAATTATGGCTATTACAGATGAATAACCATTTCAAATGGGTTGTAAAACCCAATAGCTGTTTACTTTGATTTTTTTAAAATAATATTAGTAAGTAAAGATAATATAAATTTTCATGACACAAAATTTCAGAGCTAAATTTATTTACAATCATTTTCCACAAAGTGTTTTAATAAGCTTACCACTAAGAGCTGCTAACATTTGAGGCATCCCTTTAAGCATAAGTCGTTCTAGTTGACTCCGCCTTGTAGATAGCAGTAACACGCCAGTGTCGCGAGCTGCACCCAACTCTTCACTGGCAGCTTGAGCTAATACCAAACCAACTATGCATTGGTGACCCTCACATTTCAGTAACTGAGGAAAAATGTTAATCTATCTATATATATAAAAATGAAACCCGTTTTCCTTGGTCACGGCATCACGCGTGAATGGCTGGACCGATTTCACTAATTCTTTTTTTGTTGTATTTGTTATTATTAGGAGAAGGTTCTTACGGAAAAAAATCTCTCAGAAATATTGAAAAATATACATTTAATTTTGCATACTAAGGCGGTACGAAGTTCGCCGGGTCAGCTAGTAGTTTATAATACTTTATAAACTAATAGCATATAGGTATATATATATATATATATATATTATATTTCGATATATCCAGCACAATGCTTAATGCTGCACCAGGGAGACAATCTACTTAAATGTTTTAATGTGATAACAGTCTCTCAGTTCACACTTACCTCTACAATATTACTAAAGAAATCAGGATACAAATGAGGCCAATCATAGCGAGCAATTGAGACTAGAAGTGCTGCTAATTTGTTCCTAATGAAATACAACATTGTTTCGTGTTTTGTCATCAACTCATTCATCAAATTCAATCTTATTTCTGTCTTTTCACTATCAGATAGACTAACCCATTGTCTGTTTATTATTTTCTGAAATAAAAAGCATTTATGTATTTGTTTTTTTTTTATCCACTACAAGTTAGCCCTTGACTGCAATCTCACCTGATGGTAAGTGATGATAGTATAGTTGACAATAAGTATAGAATAGATTCAAGGCATGCATTCATTATTAAAAAATTAAATAGTGTGTCTATATTTATTGTCCAAGATTTGTTAATTTAGTTTAGTACTTTTTGAGTCTGAGAAATTGTACTTATTGACGGAATGCATATGATCTACCTACTAGGTATATATGATATTTAAATATTATGTACTTATTAGCCTTAATTTATTTTATTGGTTGAACTTACCTCTATTGTAGTTAATATAAACATTAAAACATATTGATTCTGTGATTTTTGAAGAAATAACAAACAATGTTTCCAGGAGTCCCGATTGTTAGAAAAATTCTCTAGCATATTTTCAATTTCTCTTTTCCTAAAATTATTTGTAGTAGGCGCAAAGAACTCCGACATTAGCATTTCTAATGAGGCCAACGCCTCATTTATCTCAAATTCAGACTGTAAACAAATAAGACGATTACGATAAAATAAACTAAAACAAATTTGTATTAAATCTGTAGATAATAATAAAAATTTTCATGTTTAAAAAATAGTTTCACTTACCATGATTGCTTACGTTCTTGAGAATTTACATATTGAAGAAATACCACAAATATAGCATAACGCTAGGGATATGATTTGATAAATTCAGTATTCACAAATCAATCATTTTAATTACATGTAGGTACATGTAATTTGTATTGTTTTTATTTTTTGGTTAGAATTTTAGAAAATAGGTAAAAGTACTATTGAACTCGATACTTTTACTCTAGTATTTTAGTGGGTATCGATACTTTCATTACTCGATACTTTTGTCTCCACAGACTATAGTATATACTATTTCTCTTTCCATTTTGGCATTTTAGAAAAATGGTAATCACGATTGCAGCGCAGCGTAGTGGACTTTGGCCACCTTTGGCCTTAAAATACATTAAAATCCTTTTGTGAGCTATATACAAAATTGGTGGCTTGGATATTAAGAAATTAGTTGTTTGTGATCATTAAATATGTGATGTTTCATGCTAAAGGGAATCCAACAGTATTACAGGATTATCATAAAAATACGTAGCTGTTTCATTCAACCAATTTTTTATTGTCTTGACAATTATTGACATAATGTCATACGTCACACCCCCGCACTTACTTCAAACACATTACCCCCACCAATAGTCAACAAAAATAAAAAGAAAGGAACAAAAAGGTACGTATACTAACAACGAGAACAAATAAAATAAATTAATATTACTAGTCTATCTCTAGTAAATATCTAGAAACCGGTTTAACCGACCGTCCAGAGCGAGTTACTCGCACTGGTGCTGCAGGGGATGCAGAAATTACTGCCTGGTCGTGCCCGTTATCGGCTGACGGCCCGTGTTCATGAGCTCCCTCCGAATGCTCTGTATCAGTCACGCTTGTGGAAGAGTTGACCTCATTACCCTCGGTAGATTCGTCATTTGACCCACACCATACTGGACCTCTTTCTCTGCTTTTTAACCTCAATTGATCGATATGTTTTTTTACTGCAGTGCCGTTTGACCTAGTTACTATATAGCTTCTAGATCCTAAACGTTCATTTATTTTACCAGCCTGCCATTTACTGCCACTAACATAATCCCGCGCCCAGACATTATCTCCCGGTTCTAAAACCCTATCCGTTCCACCAGCGTTAGCTACTTGTCTCTGCTGTGCGCGTGCAACATTATTTTCTATGGTATGAGATCCTCTCAATAAATCTAGTCTAGAACGTAAAACGCGACGTTGTAATAACATTGCTGGAGTTTCGCCCGTTGTACTATGTACCGAGTTTCTGTACGTCATTAAATAAGCCTGAAGTGCTGCATCTATATCTATTTTTAGGAGCTTAGCTTTTTTTATAGCTTTTTTGCAAAGCTTAACTGCATTTTCAGCCGCACCATTCGAAGCCGGATGATAAGGTGGTGAAAACACGTGCAAAATCCCATTATTTTCTAAAAATTCTTTAAACTCAAATCCCGAAAAGACCTTGGCATTGTCTGAAACGATCACCCTAGGCAACCCAAATCGCGCAAAAGTTTCCCTGAGGACTTTAATAACTGCCCCTGCAGTCATCCGGTTCATATGAAAATGGAAGGACGGGCGCGCATGAAAACGGGACGAGCACCTTCACGTAAACGCAGGCCTACTAATCCACCCGTAAATCGCCCTAGACCATCAGCAAACACCTCAGAGTATCGGGACCTGAAAATATCAATGTTGAATTCCTTATCGTGCGTTATATGATTATTATTTTGTCCCAATGATGGTAACGATATACCTAACTCTTCTAACCACTCCTTACCAATTAACGAAGTTGTCCCGTTATGCATCACATACAAATTCAATTGCCGCGTTGTATCTTTATAACGAATATTAGGCTTTATTCTACCGATAACTTTTACTTTCTCTCCTGTGTAATAACGTAAATACAAATCACAATCTTTTAATTTACAATTTTTGCTAAACATCTTATTATAACATTCGTAGCTAATACAGGAGATGGAACTGCCAGTATCAATTTCCATTTGTAACAACTTCCCTTCCCTTCCTCGTCGCCAATGTGATGTTTCATGCTAAAGGGAATCCAACAGTATTACAGGATTATCATAAAAATACGTAGCTGTTTCATTCAACCAATTTTTTATTGTCTTGACAATTATTGACATAATGTCATACGTCACAAAATAAATCATTATTAATTGTTGTTTTTTTGTCACTTCTTATTTCCTAAAAATATTACTCCTCGATACCAAGTAGTATCGATTCATATGATTCGATATTTTTATCGGTATCGATTCTTTGGCTAAGTAATTTTTATCAGTATCGATACTAAACATCGAGTAGGTATCGATATTGATCCCTACTTCGGATCCTACTTGAAAGAATGGAAATTAATTTACATCTCAGATTTACATATTTAGAAGCTATGAAGGGTAGAGTACTCCGCTAGGAGTAATAAGTGTTCTGTGGTAGAGTAGGAGTGTTATTTAAATCTCTGTCTATGAAAAGTGTCCGTCGAAATGCATTAAATTGGGGGCGCCACCTGATAATCAGGATAAATTTAAAAGGAAGCGCCAAAATATATTATTAGAGTAGGTGAGAAATAAACAAGTAAAGAAAACATTCATCATTATTAGTACAACGTAAGTTGTCGAAATTTTTAATTTTTTAAATAAAATTTATTTTTAAACTTTAGTTGACAATTACAATGAAATTATATTAAATTTGTTAACTCGGCATACTTCACTTCATCTACCCGTATATATAATGTACCCTGTGACTTCATCAATCATACCCAAGGAACATATTTACTACGGCTCATACCATATCCTTTGTCTATACCAGCGCCATTGTGGGAGTTTTTTGAACTGTTATTTATAGCAACCCATGGATGTAATAAGTACTTACGTAGCAACCACATTTTTTTTTCTTTTTCAACTTTTCTCCCAACCTTTCGCCTGTGGATCGATTTTATTAAGCTCTGCTAATAAATAGCTTTATGTCTAAATTAGGCCCAACAGAAACTTTATACAGTTTCCTTGTCTATCATATCAGTTTGTACCAAAATTTGAGATGAATAGCAATAATATATATTATATATTTCATAAAAATCCAAAACTCTTATCTGCCGAATACCGGCGCTCCCATACAAAACGACGTAACGTCTTGGCGTTTCGGTCCAGTCCGGTGTCAAACTCGACGTGCCAAGTGTTGGCATTTTGCCAGCTTATTAAGGTTTGGTAGATGATATTGGCATTTGAAATTTAATTTTTAAAATTCACGCCAAAACGTTCGGTGGTGTCATGGCGTCGTTTGTGACGTCACTATTATTTTTACCAATGTACTCTGTGCAGTGCGCAGTAAACAATAGTGTGATTGTCAAAGTTCGAAAATAATTGTGATGTCATTCGCTTCATAATAGTGTTATAACCAATATGGCGGATTGCTGTATTTTATAGTTTTATTTTATCAAAATAAATAGCAATCTTACTCGAAATAGGAAAATAAATACGTTTTTTATAATCCATGAATCCAATTTTATTAGATAAATTTATAATTTCATTGATTCTTTGTTACTGTCATCATGCCTATTGTGCGACACGTTCACGAAATATATCAGCTAAAATCTACGTATAAAAGGTATATTAATACCTGTCTCGTTCTAATAACGTAGCTTTCAATAGATAGGAAAAGTCAAAACATATATAGCAAAATGCATCGTAGAGTAAAATGCAACTTTTCTATAGTCTAAGAATGCAACATGCAACATAACCTTCTCCTTTAGACATAATCCACAGACACAGACTCCCCGTAGTAAATATGTTCCTTGGACACAGAGACAAGTATTTGTTTTTAAATTTATTTTACGGCCCTGGATTGAGACAAGTATGCACAGACATAATCAAAGAATAAAGCTTAACATTCTATGATTTTCTTTTTAATAACTGGCTTTACGGCTCCGGGTTCCAGCCCTTCTGAGCCTTTAATCTCTTCATATCTACTCTGAGAAATAGCTTTTTTTTTCTGGTCGGTGAATATCACAGAACATTGTTACACTAAACATAGAATAATTAAACCTCTAGAATCAATGCCAGCGTGTAACCGAAAGGGATAGGTAATAATAGTTAAAACGCTGCAATGCACCAACACATTAAGTGCTTTATGAACAAAACAAACCAAACCCGTGACACGCGGAAAGGGATAGAAAAAACATATTTTTTTCTCATTCTATCTTGTGTAACATGCCAACACTGCATCTCTTTCATGAGGGAGTGAAAGGGAGATATGGCTTGGTCTATATACCTCTCTCTGGCTATGGTGGGGTATCTTTAAATTAATTTATGTCTGGCATCAAAAATGGGAATCAAATCGTAGCATCAAAAAATCTGAGCAAATACATACTCTATGCCTTAGCTCTATGCCACAGCTTTTACATCACTCAGAAAACCGTATCAGGGAAAGAGATATTATAATTACTCTATGTAGAAAATATAATAATGCTCGGAGTGGCTATGGAGCGGTGCCTCGGAGTTTAGTGACACATTAACTATGTTACGTTAGCCTTTTCTAATTCTTTTTCTGGTCGGTAATACCGTAATGTTAATCGTAGTGGTTCTCTTTGATGTTAGTGACTTTTATCCTATAGCTCAGAAGGACTAGAATCCAGAGCCGTTAAACCAGTTAAATAATAATTATCCTATATGCTCTATATGTTACTTGTCTCTGGTTACTTTTTCTCAGTAGGACTAGAATCCAGAGCCGTTAAACCAGTAAATAAATAATAAAAATACTTTTTTTCCAGGATGTCACTTGTCAGTCGATGTTTCCCTTCTTTTTCTGGTTGGTGATGCTTCCCAATCCCAACTTTGTCTACAAAGTACTCTGTGACTTGTCTCTGCTTCTTTTTCAAGTCGGTGCTGGTTATCTGCTTCTTTTTCAAGTCGGTGCTGGTTATCTAAAATCTATGGTTATCTTGTCAAAATCTATGATCTTGTCTCAGAGTCGGTGTCACCGACCAGAAAAAGTAGGTGTTTCCCAATTATATAACTTGTCTCTGTTCCCAATCGATGTAGGATATTTCGATTTCCTATTTTTAAATAGTGGACGGGTGGTGGACGGATTACCGAGTGCAAGGAACATATTATTTACTACGCGAGTGTGGTTTCTCAGGTATAGTAATAAATAATAAATAAATAAAAGCTTTATTGTATCTTATTGCTAGAATTTACACATTTAAACACTTATCAACTAAATCCTAAAAGAAAACAAATAAATAAATATATAAAATCTAACAATATACAATGGGAAGCAAACTCAGCATTACTGAGCATTGATAACAATGCTCAGCGCTGGTTTTCGGTTTGCTCCGGTTCTATTTGATTGTACAAAAAATTGCGCTGCGCCCTTTGCCTTATATTTAGACTAGTTATATTATACATATTACACAACTAACTTATAAAAACAAAAAAAGATATAAAACTTAAACCAAAAATACACGCCCAACAAAAAAAAAAAAAAAAAATATATATATATATAATAGAAAACGTGAAATTAATAAATAATAAACAGTAATTGAGATAGAACGAAATAATTCACTAACTTATACAGGTTTAATTAATTATTTGAATATATAAATTTTGCTGCCTCTATCTGTACGTTTAAATAAAAGTTTCTCAGTTTATTTTTTAACGTGATCTCGCTGGTGGGTTTATTCCATTCGCGTAGAGGTGGTGGGAGATCATTCCATATTTTTGCTGCAGCAAAACGGAAACAACCCCTAAACCCAGCCTTTAGTGTATTATCTATGTTTCTCAGTTTCCTTCTCTGTCTACGCAGGTCTACACTCTACGCTTATTTGAATTGTGTGATGTGAAGTTTCAAAATCAATCATAATGGAAATAGAAACTACCCAAACGAATGAAGTTAAAACGGCCCCAAATGAAGAACCTGCAAAGACTACGAATGCTGACCAAGAAACTAATGCAACAACATCAGTCTCTACTTTAAATGAAATCGAAGCTGATGCCGGCCCTCAGAAATCAAAGGATGTTCAAAAGCCTTCTCCAAAAAAGCCTAAAAAACGAAAACCGAAAACACCGCGTGATGTAACTGCTCCTCGCCAACCACTCACCGGTAATTTAAATTTAAACAATTTAATTCTTATTAAATTTTGAACGATTGGACTTATAGCCTCGATCTAATTTCTCAATAGGTTACGTACGATTTCTCAATGAAAGGCGTGATCAGTTACGTGCTGAACAACCAGAACTTGGGTTTGCAGAGTTGACTAGGCAGTTAGCCAGTGAGTGGAGTAAACTTCCAGGCGAAGCGAAACAGCAGTATTTAAATGCGGCTGACCAGGATAAGGAAAGGTAAATATGTTGCAATTATAGGTTTTAGGCATGTGAATAAAGGTTAACATAATGAATAACTTGCCCTTTAACTAAACAGGGTTTGTTCAGAATGTGTGTGCAGGACAACATTTCACATACAATAGATTTAACCTACCTTTCTTTGTGTTCGAAATTTCTGAGTAACAAAATTCTTGCTGTATAGGTACATAAAAGAATGGGCTGAATATAAGAAGACTGATGCTTACAAAGAGTTCAGGAAACTACAAATGGAACAAAAAGACACAAGCACCTCTTCTAAAAAAATTAAACAGGATACAAATATCAACAATGCTGTGGTAGATACAGGTATTCCGCTTTTCTATTGCCAAACATGTTTTTTTTAAATCCTCTACATCAGGGATGTCAAACTCAAATTCGTGAAGTGCCATTTGCATAAATTAGGGTCCGTTAGCGGGCCAGACTTTTTTTTTTGTATAGGCTAGGACACATCTGGTTACCAGATGTGTTAGTTAGCCACCCGTTGACCGCCCAGCGCACTGCGCGGCACACAGTTTCTCGCTAATAACTTTTAATATTGCCTATCGAATAAAAATTATGAGATCTGGATTCTGGCCGTGGGCCGTATAATAATAGTCCGAGGGCCATATACGGCCCGCGGGCCGTATGTTTGACATGACTGCTCTACATATTAGCCCTTGACTGCAATCTCACCTGATGGTAAGTCATGATGCAGTCTAAGATGGTAGCGGGCTAACCTGTTAGGGGCATGGCAGTTATATTAAACCCATACCCCTATTCAGTTTCTACACGGCCATACCGGAACGCTAAATAGCTTGGCGACACGTCTTTGCTGGTAGGGTGGTAACCAGCCACGGCCTAAGCCTTCCACCAGGCCAGACCAGGGAAAATTCAGAAATCACAAATTCCCAAATTGACCATGCTGGGGATCGAACCTGAAATCTCCACGGAGGTTGTCAAAATTGATGTAGTGATATTGTATTCTATTCATTAATAATTTTCTGAAAATATTCCAGCTGTCACTCTTGTAGACTTGTACCAAGGTTACTATTGCAATGCTAATAATAATAACCAGGTGATGATGTCTGCCTGTAATTTTGATTTTCTAGTATCTGTAATTTCTAATAATTTGCGTGTTGGTACTTGGTGTTGTCACTTCAAATATAAATTATTCCGTAAAAACAGACTTTGCTAAACTGAGTTCAGTTTTGTTTATATAGATAGGTAATTCAATAATTTCACCATTTGGCAACAAGATTCTATGCTTTCCTTTTTTAATTTTTTGTTCATTTGAGTGTTGGTACTTGGTGTTGTCACTTCAAATATAAATTATTCCGTAAAAACAGACTTTGCTAAACTGAGTTCAGTTTTGTTTATATAGATAGGTAATTCAATAATTTCACCATTTGGCAACAAGATTCTGTGAAACCTACAATGTTGTGTATTACAATAACAATCTTGTGTTTTTACATAACATAAAGTTCAAAGAGTGATGGTGTTTTTATCTCTATTCTTGCAGCAGCTACACAAATAGCAAAACAGAATGTAATCAATGCTAATGTGGCTGCTACTGCCTCAGTCAATAATGCTGCAAGACAACCCACTCCACCTCGACCAAGACCTTGCATCACACCAGCTTCGGTAAGCATTAATGATATAAGATTTTGTGATATTATGTAGGTATCACAATAATGAATTGAGTTGATTTATTTATGTATTTCATAGTATGAAGAGAGATGTGATTGTTGAGGTCTCAGTCTTGCTACAGTTTGACAGCCTAAGACATCGTTCATTAATCACAAGTTTTTTTAGCAATTTTTAACCCCTTCTTCCGCCTTGTGATATTTCGAGATTTTTCTGAACTCCTCTATGGAATAGGACAGCAATTAATTTTACGCCTTCATATATTTATTAGCAATCAATGTGACAATGAAATAATTGCTATTAATTATTTCTAGTTTGTAAGTAGATATCACAGATAGGCCCTTCACTAGATATCACATCTCAAAGATGTGATAGCTAGTGAAGGGCCCGATGAATAGCGTCCGTTTTTATACTGTTTACATAGGTACTGCACATACTTTAATACTGTATAAGAATCAGCCTTTCTCGTTATGGTTCATTTTTGGTTGGTGGTTCATCTTTCAGCGGCCATACCTAGTGAAAGGCTCATCACCATGCGGGCAGACCTTCACTATCATTTTATTTTATTTTTTAATCCACTACAAGCTAGCCCTTGACTGCGATCTCACCTGATGGTAAGTAATGATGCAATCATGTAGATGTAAGATGGTAGCGGGCTAGCCTGTTAGGGGCATGGCAGTTATATTAAACCCATACCCCTTCGGTTTCTACACGGCATCGTACCGGAACGCTAAATCGCTTGGCGGCACGTCTTTGCCGGTAGGGTGGTAACTGGTGGTATCATCATCAGTGGAGAGCTCTACTCCCACCTAATACTGAATCAGCCTTCCTGGTGATAGTTACCAGAAGTGCAGCCATCTCCCATAATAATCGTACACCCACCTAATACTGAATCAGCCGTCTTGGCGATAGTTACCAAAAGTGCAGCTATCTCCTATAATAATCGAACTGGCATACTTGCAGACAACATATTATTATAAATAGAAAAAATGTTGCTATAGACAAATGCACTTGATTCATTGTTTTACTTTTCAGGGTGAAGAAATACCTGGTGATACGGATATCCCTATATTTACAGACCAGTTCCTACAGCACAACAAGCTTAGGGAATCTGAACTACGCCAATTACGCAAAGCTAATTCTGATTATGAACAGCAGGTAATTATTATTCATAAGAACTGGTTTCAACTGCTCATCCCAGTGTGAATAACTAGTAACAAAAAGACAAAGTATTTATTTTATTTTGTAGCTGGTTACGAAAATTAATTACCAAAAACCACTTGAGGTTAGTTACTCAATGTAAAAGTATATATCAATTGAGTCTATTGGTAAGCAACATCAATACTTTTACTGATGTGCTTTAAGTACGCCAATATTCAAATGATTAAGTGAAATGGAAGTCCAAATGACTGTATTTAAAGATCTAAGGGGTCTCCTATGAGAAATCACACCCACAGTCCACGAGCCTTGATGACTTGGCGCAGGGATTTTGCACTAAGGGTTAAATTTCACAAATAAATTCAGGCTATTAAAATAAATATGGTAGGCACTGGGCACAGTTTTTCCATGGGTTTGTATCACGCCAAAATTTGGCATACAAATTTCACCCTAATGATCAGTCAGTCATAAATAATTGGTCAACATATTTAGCCATGAGAATTACATTGAAATGAATGAAAGAAATTCATTGTTATTTTTCGGAACAGAACGCCATTCTTCAACGCCACGCTGAGGAAGTGAGCGCGGCCACGTCAAGGCTCCGCGCGGAAACCGCAGCCGCTGCTGAGCGCACGGCGGCGCTAGTGGCGCATCGCCGCGCACTCGTTAGCTCGCTAGTGCAGGCCCTACAGTCAGTAGCATTGCCATTGCAAGGTAATAACACTGATGGCAGAGCGGTCTCCTAAGATTTTTTCTGTTAAGTTTTTCTTTCTGACATTCTAACATTCAATGATTCTTGTCTTGTCAACAAAATTACATAAGGCCACAATTACACTTGTAAGTTTTTACACAAGTAGCGTATGTTAGTTACTTACTAAACTCATATATTTCAACTAGTATGCTCATAGTCTGACACACCACAAACTGATTGCATCTTAGGACAAAAATAAAATCTATAGAATCTATAGAACTACAGCAAGGCAAAATGTGCTTTATTTGTATTATAACCAAAATTTCATGACTTTCAGGTGGATCATCTGGGGCATCAGACAGCAATATAGAAGAGTATATGGAAAAACTGCAATGTTTTGCATTAGAAACTAAGAATAATCCTTTGGTCAAACAGGCAAAGGATATTTTAAACAGAGTAGAATTACCATTGATATGAAATCATTAAATGAAATTTCTTTCCATCATATATGTCTTTATTTATAATATGTGTTATTAAAATTACTTCTACATTATAATTTATATTAATTATTTTCATTGGCTTTTGTGCCATAATATGTACCATACTTAGCTCAGTACAAGTTGATATACAGCATTGAACATACACCATTGCTGACTTCACAGAGCAATCTCTACATATAGTGGTATACTGTAGTCCCATCACTGAGACCATGAGTAAATGGTGGTATAACACAGTCCCACCATTGGGACAAAGTGATGGTGAATAAACATACTTTCAAATAAGAAAAGGAAAGTGGGTTACTGAAGTAATAATCCTTGAAAGTTACAACACATTCCATTCAAGGAGTTATTAAAATACAAAAATAATAATACTATAAACATTATTCCTACCATAAATACACATTTGTATTCACTGCCCAAAGCAAAATATTAAACCACTGGTAATGGTTTATAAAACTGGTTGTTTTGGTGGTTTAAGTGTGGTGCTGCCACCCTGCAGTTATATTTTGTCATAAACATTAACATTTTTTAAACTGAAACACTGGTTTGAAAATTCAAAAAAAAAAAAATTTTTTTTATAGAAAAGGATTAACTAATTGAGATTTTTTGCATTTTAGTCAACATAAGATTGCACTGCTCATCTAGTTTTCAGGTTCTGAGATATTTTCAATTTCATCTTCAAAGTCATTAGTATCCGGAACATCAAATTCATGTAATTTTTTTCTCCACATTTTGATTAACATATCCCAAGACCTTCTACTATATTTTGTAAACTTATCAGGCGTTTTTGGGTGTTCTTTAGTACGTTTATCTCTGAAAAAAAAACCTTATTGAGGGGACTAGGGTCCTAATGACATTTTTGTAACTCTGTCAATTACAAAATATGAAAACATAAAGAATTCATAAATTAGGTATTCTAATAAAACTAAATTTAACTACGAAAGAGTTATCAAAATCCTGAAGGAACTAGAAATTTTATTAGCTATAATCCGCCACAGTGGGTAAATCTATATGGTACAGTGTGTATCTTGCACTTGTAGCGTGTGATATTCACCACACCACATAAATCTTCAAAATTATTTTCAACGTACGTTTCACTTCGACACCGGAGCATCTTAAGATGTTGACTCGACAATGTACGATTGTAAAGATTATCAAAATACTTACAAATACTGTTGGGACTTGTCACTTGAAATTTTGCATGTGGGTGGTGAGTGGTCTCTTTAACTTAACTCTTCACTAAGCAAGCACTATCAGTTCCACACTAGTGAAGCTAGGGCAGCTCGGCTGGTAAGTTTTCTATAAGTCTAAATTTTTTTTTGACAATGTTTTTATAAAAGTCAGATACTTACATTGGCACTTGATGCACAAAATTGTGATAACCAACTGTATTTTTACCATAGTCTATCTGCTTTTGACGTCTTTGCAATATTTCTGGATCTGTTTCCAGCTCATGCATCTTCTTTTGAAGTTTGCTGTAAAGAACATTTCAGGGGAATAAGGTTTTTGATTCAAGCAACAACAGTCATTTTTGGGGTTACAATGTGTTAATTCAGGCTACAAGCTATTAGCTATTCATTCAAAATTTCAGCTAAGTTGGTTCAGTCTTTGTGGTGTGAAGGAGTAATATACATTCATACAAACACCCAAACTTTCACATTTATAATAAGCATACTTCCATAAGTACGTACGGTCCATTCATGTAGGTTGCCTGGCAGAGATCACTTTAGTGATAAGGTCCCCTTTTGTTTATAATTATGTATAATGTTCTTTTTATATGTCCATTTTATTATGCAATAAAGAATTTAATAATAATAATAACCCACAGGGCAGCTTGTGGCGAGCCCCACGGACCTGATCGCTCCAGGGAGAAGTCTTGTTCCTCATCTCTTGCTTGCCTTCATTGGCCGGCTTGAGTGGAGATTCGCAAGAGCATCTGCAAAGATGCTCGGAGGAAGGAAGTATTCCAGTAAAATGCTTGTAGGGATCTTGAATGGACTACCAGGATTGTCCTGAGAGCCATGGAATACTTCTCCACTCCTCAAGCACCTCAGGTTATGTTGCCCCCTAGCCGCTACGTCACTTTGTGCCAGTGGCTGTTTCCGGGGAGCCCATTTACTGAGTGTGTGAGTGACCCCCTGCCATTTTATCCGTGTAAAATAACATTGGTCAGGCAGGGGCCATAGTACTTCCATAGAGCCATTTCGCCAGTCCATTATAGCAACCCAAACCCGTAGACCAATACCTATCATGTGTCCATGTTTAGTCCTGCACTAACAGGGGATTGTCCTTGGGTGCACTTGCATAGTGCATATAGGGATATTCGCTGATTGGTGTCACATTTCCTTTAGAGTAAAATTGTCTAACGGGCCTCTGCGATTTGTTTTTGGCCCCTCTTATGCCTTCCAAAGGTCCGGGATCCCATGGTCCCGAGATGGAAGAGACAGACAATAATAATAATACTTTTTAAAAGTTTGGAATTTTTAATCAAGATTTAAAGCGTTTGACTTCTGAACTAAAATAAAAATATACCTATAGATTTAAAAGGGAAAATCTTAACGGGCCTGGTCTAATGCTTGACCCAAATAAACAACTTATATTCATGCAGCAAATGTAATATATGCAATTCCATGGAGAATAATTACAATCTTACCTGGTTTTCTCAGAATCATTTTTATAATTATTAGGCTTTGTTTTTTTTCGACTGCTGGAGTTTTCTCTGCTGTCTGATTTCATTTTTTCTTTAGTAGCTCTGCGAACTAAACATAAATTATGGAGTTTCATTATCACACAGGTGAATACTGTTGTGTTTCTGGGAATCACAATGCTTTTAACTCCAAAGGAGCTCACATTTATATCTCATTCAACTGACTTAGTTCTTTGTGGCTAAAGAGATTCACCAGCTGACAGACATGGGAGGAGTGTTTAGTTACATTTACAGCATTATGTAACATTGTGCATTATGTATGTAATAAATATTAGTAATAGTATTTCCCCAATATTATAAAAATAATTGGGGTAATACTTCTGATCTGTTTTTTTTTTGTGCTGCTGAAAGCCACTCAAGCCATAGTATGCCTTAAACTTGGTCCCCTATTAATTTTTAAGGGACCAAGTCTCTTTTCACTGACACCTATTGTAATTAATTATAACCATTTTTGATATTTCATATTTAATAGTAATATACCACTAAGAGCAATATTATTGACGTTCAGAAAATGTACTGTGCTACCCACTTTGAAATTAATTTCATTTCATTTCATTTGAAAACAATTGATAGTACCCGCATGTATACACAAACCTAATCGAACTGGTGATGGCTTCGCTAGTAAATATGAAAGATAAAATAAATAGACATAAAAATCAGTTCCAATTTTGGCCACCAGGCCAATGTTGGTGGTACTTGTTGATGGGACTACTTTTCATATGACTTAATAAAAATATTGTACAAGCCTTACTGGGTTGAGTTTCTTGTTCATTTTCACATAGTTCACTCCAACTTTGTTCTATAAAATCATTTACACTCATTTCGTACCTGATTATTTATAAATTCGCGGAGAACGTGTTAAATTGTGTAACTCAGCTTTTAAATTTATTTACTTTTTGAAAAATTATGTGCAGAACTCCATAGACATACAGGTAACAGAATTCCTATCTCACAATTTGTCTCACAATTCACATTATATTGAATGAACTAAAGACAAACTAAATTAAAGCTGAGCGACAAAATACAATGGATTTAATTAAAAAATTATAGGTATTCTGGCATTGAAAAATTAATATATAAAACACAAACAATATTATTAGCAGGCCGCCGATTTTATATCAAGCACGCAAAATTACACACGAAATTACACACAAGAAGTTTTAAGAACACGAATACAAAGGTCCCAAAGCTTCGAACTTCTCTGGTTAACTTGTCTCTGCCTTCGAAGAAGCGCGAAAACTCAATACAAAAAAATTACTAAATGACATTTAGCACAGACAAATTAATTGTCATGGAATGTTACTTTGCAATGTTATTTAATCTGAGGTTACTTGTCTCTGGTCATGGAGGTAGGAAATTGTTGTAACTCAGATTAAAAACCTAATCACCGACCAGAAAAAAAAGAACCTAATCTGAGTGTTGTAGTGACTTTCGCCATTGTTACTAATATTAGATTTACAAACTAGATTCCGCGTGGATTAAGGATTTTTGATTCTCGCGGGAAGTTTTTTCTTTTTCGGGAACCCGGAAATTTTCCGGTATAGTGCCTATGTTTTTCTCCGGGATACAACCTACCTCAATACCAAATTTCGTTAAAATCGGTTGAAGAGGGGCCGGAAAAGTGTATCAGACAGACACACTTTCGCATTGATAATATTAGTATGGAAGTATGGATCCTTTTTTTAAGGTAATGAAAAAATCTTATTTCACGCGGACGAAGCCGCGAGCATCAGCTAGTTATAAATAATTAATTTTGTAGAAGTAAAAGAAACGTCAATGATATCATTCAGACGTAATCTAGCGAAATCCTAGATTCCCTAGCTTTAGACGTGAGAGTAGACTGCAGTGGCTGTCGTTCTCCGGAGCCTAGACTCGACTGTATTGGTGACTGCAGGCCAGCAGCGGCTTTCTGCTAGTACGGTCGTTAACTAGCTAATTTTAAAAAAGCTTTTTCAAAAGAGCAACCGCCGAGTTTCTTGCTGGTTCTTCTCGGCAGGAATGGCATTCCGAACCAGTGGTAGATTCACTTGACGATTCAAAAGTACTTGTAAAAGTTTATTTGAATAAAAATCATTTTGAATTTGAATGGAATGAATATCTTCGTCGCGCTTGGGCTTATATAGGGCTCCGCCGCTTCGTTCTTCGCAGAGACACGTTGGTCGGAGCGCACCGAGCGATATGGTTAGTCGATGTGTGAGCGGGAATGTATTCGATCCGAGCCGCGCATGCAATGCTTGTTACAGTATTAAGTAAACTTATCATCATCATCATCGTTGTCGTCGTCATCCTCATCATCCTCGTCATCTAAAGACACATATTCTTTAATTACATGTTATATCCACTTTAGCCATCTGTTTAAGGTGACGTTAGCTCCCTCAACCAAAAGCTCTTTCACTTCCGCCATCTTGTTTTTTGCAACATCCAAATTGCAATCCAAGTTTGAGCCCAAACCAACTCAATTGGATTAAGCTCACAATGGTAAGGGGACAATAATAATTGGAGTACCTACAGTAATCCCTTATTCTGCTGCCAACTCGTCCACGACATTTTTATTATATTTATGTTTTTCTTTAGCTATGTCCAATAAATTTACCTTCAACTGCAAATTGATTTAAAACTTAATCAACATAAAAGTGTCGAAAATAATAATTTCTAATTTTCAGTTAAAAAGGTTTGTTACTCATGCGTGGTGTGACCAGTTGTTTTGCTTTGTTTTCCCACATTAATTGTTTCAATATTGATATTTAATAACATTTAACGGATCAGCCTAGCAATCGAAAGAGGTAATAGCTTGTTTACTAAAAAAACAAAAAAAAAAATTCTAGGCGTCTGTCGGCCGTTGTCCTGATGATCATGTCATTCGACTTACAGCTTGAATGTTCAAATGTGCTCTTGTTACTTGCTATTGCCACTCATGAAAAGTTGAACGAATACTAACAACCGGCTGGAAAAAGAATGATATTCAAGCATGGTTAACGTTAAAGAAATTAAATTATGATGAAACTATGTTGAAGGTAAACTTATTGGACATATATAGCAAAGAAAAGCATAAATTAAATAATGTTGTGGACGAGATGGCAGCGG
Source organism: Erebia aethiops (assembly GCA_923060345.2). NCBI lineage: Eukaryota > Metazoa > Arthropoda > Insecta > Lepidoptera > Nymphalidae > Erebia > Erebia aethiops. Next base: position 6,119,839 of record OV281083.1, on the reverse strand, counting down.
AACGAGGGATCACTGTGCTCCGATTACCCGCTTACCATTGTGAGCTCAATCCGATTGAGTTGGTTTGGGCTCAAGCTAAGGGGCATGTGGCAAAAAACAATAAAACTTATAAAATGGCGGAAGTGAAAGAGCTTTTAGTCAAGGGACTGAACTATGCCACCCCAAACAAATGGCAAGAGTGTATATCACATGTTATTAAAGAAGAGGACAAACTATGCTGTATTGACCATTTAATTGACAGGTGTCTGTGACACTTTCATTATAAATGTCGGTGACGACGTCGAGGACGATGAAAACGATGACGATGATGATAACAATTCATTATTTACAATAAAGTTTAGTATTATTTTAGTTGGATTTTTCTTTATCCTTTCTAATTACTTAAGGACTCTTTCAGTCTTCAGTCGGTAATAAGTATTTGGATCCTGCTTATGCATGTTATTTACATGTATGCAAATATAAAATGTTCGTAACGTTAAAATAGTGCTCTATTAATTAATTAACAATTTAATTTAAACTAACACTTATAAATTTAGTCTTTAGAATCCATAGCATTACTTATAATTTATTAGAATTTTTACCCTATTTTGTGAGAATTGTTTTAACTATGGTAATACCAAGAAACGTCAGAATTCCACGCAATTATTATTCCAAGTATAGGTTAGGGTTTGACATGAATATTCAGGTAGTGCCCTTAGGTTCTATCGGGTTAATATACCTAATATATTACAATTTACCGAAAAATAACGCGTTAAATTGTAAGCAGTATGTTACGGTTCATAATCTGTCGAAAGTTTATAATCTATCGAGATAAAAAACGTAATATTATAATCTAACGGTTTTTACAATCTTACGGTGACATTTACACTCAAAACCGAAATATTAAACGAAATAATCATGCAGAACATCGATATTTAACCGATTTTATTATCAAACATAAACTCCGTTTACGCCATAATGTACCTTCCTGCTTTAACAATTATTTATAGCATAAAAACCCTTACTTCCTTTATGAATTTTTGTTGGATATTTATTATCATATACGTTTAACTCAAGATACGTTATCAAACTGTAAAGTTTCGTCGCCTAAGGAATTATTGTTGGGGTCGACTAGCTTTATTGAATCTGCATGTGGTCTGCATTACAAACATAGATAATACAGATTACAAACACGTCGTCTTGTGGCGGTCTTAGCATTCCGCACATAATCCAATAGATGGCATTACTAGTAGCGCACGATGAACACGAAGAGCCTAACTCACGCTAACGAAGCGTTCTCTGAATAACGCCTATATACGACCTCCAAGGCTCCAACGATGAACGGTTGGACCAGTGGTCCCCGAGCACAACACCCGCTCGGTGGATGATAATTATCATCCTTTGTTACGGTCGAGCCATATCACCTGGTCTGCTCCCGTACAGTCTTATCTAAATAGCAATTCGTCATTTTAATGGATAAATGACGTCAATAATAATTATTAATTACTAACATAAGTAAACAGATGGATCATTGAGTTAAAGAGCTTTAACTTGACTCATTGGATCTAAAAGTCCAGTTTTCATGGTTTTCCTTTCATTTAATTTATCAAGCTTCTTAGAGAGATTTGATCCTTATAATTGATACTAACGATCGATGCAAATAAAGTACAGGTTGTAATTTTTTACAGATTTTGGTCGGTTCGATTACCGGGTGAGGCATGCGAATTTTCGAAAATCTTTGAATGCAGTTTTCTTTCTATTCATAAATAAAGGAATTAAGTAAAATTTTCTATCTACAGTATTAAGAGTACTTTCCCTTCAGGTGGAATTACAAAATTGCACCCGTATATTTTGTAAAGACTCGCATGAATGCTACAAAGTATAGAAATAACAAAAAATAAATACTTATTTACCATTATGAACACATCTCTTTCTCTGTCTACGACCTCTGAACTTTTTAATTGTTTCTATGGTTTGTATAATCAAAGTTGTTTAAAGTCTGCCGTTCAGCACTTGGCCAGCGTGATGGACTCGTTACCCCTTCACATTCTAGTGGATATTTTGTTTTTGGAACAGATAATTGAAACAAGACATCATTTCCAATTATTTTTAATGTACTGAATTATTTGGTGTAATCCTTCCTTACCAAAACTTCCATTCAAAAATTTCATTTCAATATTTAAAAGCTTATCTTTATTAGCTATTTTCATTAATGCATGGACAACTGCTTCTGTTTCGTTTTCTAATGGATTGTTTAGTGACGCATTGATACTTGTGCTTTCTTCTGGCGGTTCTATTCTTTTATTTACCGTGGTACCATTTACCTCACTAGAACTGTTTGGTGACTTCTCTAACGTTTCTTTGGACGGCTTTTCTACATCTCTCTTTGCTCTTTTGACTTGGTTCTCGGACAATCGTTTTTGAATCCTCCTTTTGCGGCGTTGATTTGACCATGTATTAGATAATGCAACAATATCAAGAATCAACTCGTTTTTTCGTTTTGTTATTATTTTATAAACTAATTGAAGATCTTGAAGTATTCCTTTTAACTTCTCTATGTAATCACTACATTCATTAATTTGTGGTAGAGCAAATGAAATTGGAACATTTTTCTTTTGAGACTGGCCTCTTGGTGAAACTAAAAGAAAATAAGTTATATTATCAATTATTACATACATTTTAGGCTCAAAAGTACTAAATTTAATTTTAATAATTTAATAAACAAACTTACACATTTTTGAGAAATCATATTTTTGATATGTCCAAGCTAGTCCCCACCTAGTGACCCGACCTTGGCAGAATTCAGTTGTAGTATATGTGATACCATCTGCCTTTAAATCAATAACTAATTCCTTTAAATTAAATTTATGGCCAACCATAGTTGTAAATATTCTGTAAATTAAAAATAATAGTTATTTGTTATGCAATGCTGCAAAGTTATTTGGTGAGAGCGTTTGTATTCATACTAAGCTAGCGAAGGAGTCTAATATTGAACCACAAACGAAGCAAGTGACCCATAAAAATATTATTAAAAAACTCAACTAGTACGGCTCGTTAGCTCAAGAAAATAGAAAATACGGTCCCATCCGGAAGAAAGCATGAAACTTGGCATGCATGTAGCTTTGACATATATGACTCGATATAGAAGTAGAAACACCTCTAGAAATGATTTTTTCCCCCCCTCCCCCCCTATTTTGTATCCCAAATCGTGGATTTTTAAATTTTTCAGGAAAACGGTTAAAGCTATGAAAAAAGTGTCAAAAGCCGAAATGTTCTTCATTAAATTCCCTACAATACATTCTTTGGATGTATGTTGATACAACTTATAGTTCACAAAATAATCTAACATTCATTGGTGTAAACACAGGGATTCAAGCAATTTATTAAAACTACCAGTCAAGTTCAGTGAAAAGTATGTTTATTTTAATTCATATCGCTGGAATCTCCCCCGCACTTACAGAAACCAGTACAGGGAAGCCCTGACTTCTTACATAGGCATCGACCAGTTATGCAGCTGCGGCAGGAGTACTTTGTTAACTCCTTTACGAATGCCGAAGTTTCTTTTTTCGTGCTCCATAATGGAGTCCAAACACCACCTTCTTTCTTCCATCCCCAATCATCGAATTCAGGATATTCAGGGTTTGCTATCAAGCACCAAATGTTGGTGGCAGCCTATCCATAGCTCGCCCCCTGATAAATAACGCCTTTCTAGCTTGGTCGATATCTTCCACGTCGCTTGTGTTATCGTAATTAAGGATAACATATCTTGCCAAAACGTCCAAATGATGAGTTTCAATCCTGTGTACGGGCTGTGATAATTGTTGGAACACTTTTGTGACTTTAGGGAAGGACTTCCACGTTTTCCAAAACAACTTCTTTCCTTTCCCATAGAATCCTGATACAGTATCACAGCCTGTAAATGCATGAAAGAACAAAATACCACTGCATCTGTCTGGACCGAGTGTAGCCACGAGTTGGTGGACTGCAATAATACGCGAAGTTTTTCCAACACCGAAGGATATCCACAATTTATTCAAATTTTTTTAAAGCTCTCCGAACAAAGAAATTGCAATAACAACAGCATCCGTATCCACAGTTCTAATAATGACGTTAGTGTGACCATACTGGAAAGCGTGAAAGACATGGAGGAGGATCCAGAATCCTCTTCTTCTTGTTTACACTTCAGGGAAGACATGTCTACGGCATCGTTACTCAAAACTTCTTCCCCTTTGGTTGCTACATTTTTTTAAATATGTTGGACCTACTGGAGTCCATCGGCTAGGAAGTTGAAGAGTTCAATTTTGCTCTCCGTTCAACGAAAAAGTTTTTGCCAGTTTTTTTCAGTTTTCGTGGATATCCTTCAGTGTTGGAAAACCTTCACGTATTATTGCAGTCCACCAACTCGTGGCTACACTCGGTCCAGACAGATGCAGTTGTATTATGTTATTTCATGCATTTACAGGCTGTGATACTGTATCAGGATTCTGTGGGAAAGGAAAGAAGTCGTTTTGGAAAACGTGAAGTCCTTCCCTAAAGTCACAAAAGTGTTCCAACAATTATCACAGCCCGTACACAGAATTGAAACTCATCATTTGGACGTTTTGGCAAGATATGTTATCCTTACAACATATAACACAAGCGACGTGGAAGATATCGACCAAGCTAGAAAGACGTTATTTATCAGGGGGCGGGCTAGGATAGGCTGCCACCAACATTTGGTGCTTGATAGTAAACCCTGAATATCCTGATTTCGAGGATTGGGGATGGAAGAAAGAAGGTGGTGTTTGGACTCCATTATGGAGCACGAAAAAAGAAACCTCGGCATCCGTAAATGAGTTAACAAAGTGCTCCTGCCGCAGCTGCATAACTGGTCGATACCTATGTAGGAAGTCAGGGTTTCCCTGTACTGGTCTCTGTAAGTGCGGGGGAGATTCCTGCGATATGAATTAAAATAAACATACTTTTCACTGAACTTGACTGGTAGTTTTAATAAATTGCTTGAATCCCTGTGTTTACACCAATGAATGTTAGATTATTTTGAGAACTATAAGTTGTATCAACATACATCCAAAGAATGTATTGTAGGGAATTTAATGAAGAACATTTCGGCTATTGACAGTTTTTTCATAGCTATAACCGTTTTCCTGAAAAATTAAAAAAACCACGATTTGGCATACAAAATAGGGGGGGAGGGGGGGAAAAAATCATTTCTTGAGGTGTTTCTACTTCTATATTGATTTATATATGTCAAAGCTACATGCATGCCAAGTTTCATGCTTTCTTCCGGATGGGACCGTATTTCAAGCTAAGAAGCCGTACTAAACCTGATATTGCACAATAACTTTTATGTTAGCTATTTCACAATATCTTTTTTTAACATCATTTACTATCTTTATTGTAATTTTTGAAAAAGCATTTCATCATCATCTGCAATAATAGCAGTATTGCAGTATTTGTGACATGTGGATGTGATGCAAAATTGTATGAATTATCCGTTTGGGTACTCAGATAAATTTGTTTGAGTTCCATGATCTTATGAATGATATCATAGTAATATTATAAATGCGAAAGTGTGTTTGTTTGTTGGTTTATTGGTTTGTCCTTCCATCACGTCGCAACAGAGCAACGGATCGACCTAATTTTTTGCATGTTTATAGTTGAGAACCTGGAGAGTAACATAGGCTCCAAAAACTAAGCTTAGTATTAGAACTTCATTACAGTGTCGTGGTTACATAAATAAAAATTACAAACTACACTCCAGTGGTGTCAGCCAGATGTTAACAAATGATTTGTCAACGATTTGTTCATTGATTTTTGGAAACATAACTTACAGCACTTTATCTTTTTGCAGCTTACTTTCTTCTATTATTTGTCTACAAAACTGCAACTCTCCTCCTTCAGTTATGAGCTCATGAGGTGAACCAGTAAAACCATTTTTAGGTTCAGGCCTGTAATAGTGAATATTAAAATGTTATACTTCTGTGTCACAACTCACAGCAGGGTTACTATAAAAATACTAATTAAATATGAAATGTAAATATATAAATTTGTATTTTTAAAATCAACCCTGTATCCTGTATCTATACCAATATTATAAATGCAAAAGTTTGGATAGATGGATATTTGTTACTCAATCACACCAGAATGGCTGAACAGATCTGGATGAAATTTGGCACAATGATAGATTATAGTCTGGAATAACACATACTCTACTTTTAATTCCGGAAAATGAAGGAATTCCCATGGTAACCAAAAAACCTCAATACACGCGGATGAAGTAGCAGGCGTCAACTAGTATTAAATACTTTCCCTATGCTTCTATTATAATTTATCATTTGTGTAAGTATATGATTGAGGCTAAAGTTGAGGATTGAAGTTTTCAAAACTGAAAGAATTATTATTATTAGTTTGCACTCCAGCAAAAGCTTCTGAGTCATACAAAGCATGAGGTTTTCTCAAAAAGCCTGATTTTAGTCAAATATAACTAAGTTTCATGTTTTTTTGAGTACCTAGTAATAAAAAGTTTGTAAATAAATGTACCTGGCTGGGCTACGAGACTCCCACAGTTCCTGAATACTTGTGTAAAACGGTGGGTTGCACATGCAAAAGTCAAATGATTGACTATTTCCATCCGTAAACATATGTTCAATTACAGACTTGGTAGTATTCTCTCTCACTGCAATCATTATTCTTGTGTACATTGTGTGACACTGAAAATTATACTAGACACACATAGTAACTGATACAATATTATAAGAGTGAACACAACTGGTAAACTTTCTGTCATTGGATTATTTTCTAGCAAGTGAACTACTTATAAAAGTGTACTATTTAGAATAAAGGTGAATAAATATTGTGATTCAATGTAAAGTGTTTTTCCAAGAGAATAAGTCATACAGATTTGTGATGCAGGAGAGGTAATAATTTTATCTGTCGAATGGCTGTACAGATGGATGAAATTTGGCACAAATATAGATTACAAATATACACTACTACTTTATATCTCGGATATTTTGTAAGTTTATCACGTCTTTGACAGGCGGTATCTCGTGAACGCCCCAATGAACGGTGTCAGTTTTTATACTGTTTACATAGGAACTGCACATACTTTAATACTATACAAGAATCAGCCTTGATAGTTATTGTTCATTTTTGGTAACAATAACTCATCTTTGAGCTGCATTAGGTAGTCATGGTCCCAGTCCCTTTCGGGCAGACTGGCAGTTTTGCGATCAGTGGAGCCCCACACCCACTAAATACTGAATCAGACTTCCTAGCGATAGTTACCAAAAGTGCAGCTAAGTCTCATATTATTATAAATACCTTCAATTAGGTGCTGTAAATTATTCCTGTTTACATTGTTTTGGGCTTGCTGTAAACTCTGAACATCTGTCTCTGTTCCCACCATATGCCACTTGTTTTTGACTGCAGCTAACAAGGGATATATTGCACATGCTCCAGTTCCTAGAAATATGTACACATATTCTAAATAATGGTTCCTTTTTTACAATTTTGGTACAGAACCCTTACAGACTAATACTACTCATTTTCTAAAATCACTACAATAAAGCTAGGATTTGACTGAGAACAAAGCTTGAAAAAGAGTTGACTTGATGTTTTTACAGCTCCAAGGAACAATAGACCTTAGTATTTAATATTAATTTCAACTTGATACCTCCACACGTTCCTGAGCAAAGGGGGTTGACAGACAGACAACAAAGTGATCCTATAAGGGTTCCTTCTTTCCTCTTGAGGTACGGAACCCTAAACAAGAGAGTAAGTACCATAGACATAGGATGTAGGATACGCATACGCATACATTGGTAATTGACACATAATTCAACCAAGGGTGGCACAAGAATGCAGCAGTTTCTAAAGGGTTCCTTCTGAGGTATGGAACCCTAAAAATACACAATACATCATGTAAACTGAAAAAATAATGCATAATACTGAATAAATAATAAAGTATTACCTATCCATTATCATCTTTAGCCATTTTATCTTACTAGCTAGAATAACTAACCTATATCTAGGCCATAAATTGGATGATTTCTATTGATTGTGTTCAGTAAATCTTCAATCCATAATATATAATTTAGCCTTAGAGGCAGAGTTGGAACCAGGCGATCTTCAGGAATAAGAACATCCAGATTGAAGTCTGATTTTAACAAACATTTTGTCAAAATCCTTAATGTCTGCGGATTCTTAAAATCAATACTCACTTTCCCAGTGACATCCTAAAACAAAATGTGTTTCTAATTAAATTATAGACTAGTTAAATGAGCTGGCTCCATACACAGTCAATCTAGATCACAATCTGTAATCGGCAATCAATCTTTCCACATAATATCTGTGGCCCACAGAGATTGTGTAAGAAGCAGATCTTGATTTAATAGTGCATACTGAGGCATCTCAGGTCAAAGGTAGCAAAATCCAAAAATCAAATTTCTTGCCATAAAACTAGGCAATGGTTGATCTGCACCTGTATTTTTATTATATTTTAATTGCAAAAGTGGGTTTGTATGTTTATTTGTTGGTTTATCCTTCAATCACGCTGCAATGGAGCAACGGATCGACATGATTTTTTGATCAGGTCAGGGAGAGTGCCATAGGCTACGTTTTATCTCGGAAAATCAAGATCAGATTCTCTCAGGATTTTCAAGACCCAGATCCATGCGGTCGACGAAGTCGCGGGTATACACTTTTATTAAATATTAATAGTACTTTAACGACTAACCCACATTATACCTAATGTGTAAGAATATTTTGAAAATATAAATTTGAATTTCAAATTATATTTACCATTTTTGCAATATCTGCGAATACCTCGTATGTTTTTGCGAGCTTCGCAAAGTCTGGAGGGGTTTTATAAATATTCCGGGGATGCATAAACTTATTTAGTGCCATTGTAAATTGCTTTGGTAAATTGTAAATTGTAATCACCGACCAGAAAAAAAAGTACCCGTATATAGTATATTAACTATGATTGTAATCAGAGACAAGTTAACCAGTTGTAATCACCTAAATCAGACCCAGGATCAGACCTAAATCACCGACCAGAAAAAGAAGAAACAATCTTGAATCTATGATGTGGTTTAGAAGAAACCTCAGTTTAAAAACCTAATAAATATAGCAATGGTCTGCTCCTCAGATTAAATACCTAAAGATTTCGCCATATTCCAAACTGTCAATGCAAAAACGAGATAGCTTTATGGCGTATTGCCTTTATAAGAAAGGTAAGTGAATACTTTTTTTTTGTCCCTGTCAGCGTGCTCAATTTTTTTGCCTGCCAAAGTTCATTTTGACGTACATCTTTGGCACACAAACTTATGTACAGCTTATGTACATTGGAGGTTATTTACCTGAGATTGGAGGTTAGATAAGCAGTCAAAGTTTTTGATTAATTATTATTATTAAAACATATGTAGGTGAAATCGTAAATGAAATTTAGTGTTCTATAAGCTATTGCGTGGTGAGTTGCAGTATATTAGGCTGCAAAAGCCGCAGCGAAAGGAAAATCGAAGGAATCAGTAAGTGGTCAAAATCTTGATTTAGTGACATATTTATCTTTGGATCTTTATATTAAAGTAACTATAATCATGTTTAACTAATGTTTACTCAGGTAAATGAAAGAAATAGAGCCTATTTTTCCAATTTTCATAGTAAAACTGATAAGAAAAGTTTGTTTTGAAAACGAGTATATTTGAAGTGTTGCCAGGACCCAAATTCAAATCCTTCCATTCGGGCAAGCGCGCATGGCCGATTTTTTATCTCTTAACGTACCGATACTCTATTATGATATCGTAATTACACCATCACGTCTTATACTTTGTAAGCCTGACGTTCAGAAGGTGTACCTATTTTGTAGGTACCTATTTTGAAAAAAGATGTTTTTAGTTTGTGCGTAGTCTATGGCGCGTTTTAATGAATTATGACGCCTTATTTTACATAAAAAAATTATTGTTCTGTTTTTGTTTGTCAAAAGTTGGCAGGGGTGACCAATCATTTTCATTTTACAAATAATATTGATTTAATATTTAATTTGAATATTTTAATTAAAGAGTTTTACCAAATAAGTTAATTTTTTATGTTTGAATATCGATACTGATAACGCAGCTCAAAGGGACCACAGGGTTTTTGTTACACAGTGTATAATGCCAGATGACATAAAACATTTCACAGTATTACAGAATCAGAAATAATTATTTATTGCTTAATACACATAATATTACAAAGGTGGTAAAAGATAAAAATTCTTGAAATATGGACAATACCTACATATTATTATGTCAACTGAACCTGAAATTGAAAATGTCATACATTTAGATTAAGTATTATCGATAAATTAATATAAAGCACTTGTTAAGAGTCAAAGAATTAGTGCATTGTAATTACAGTTAACCATGTCAATGTATTTGCATAAACCATGCATATAATTTAGCTAGCCGTCATTGAAAAATTCATCTAGGCTGTAGTAGGCTTTGCTTATTAACCAATTCTTTATCACTCTCTTGAATTTAGGTAAAGAAAGTACTTTGATGCTCATCGGTCAAACTATTATAAACTCGTATGACCATAATGAACTTACTTTTACGGAAAATATTAGAATTACGTTAACTATAATACACATTTTCTCCTTGAATTTAACTTTTGACAAACAAAAACAGAACAATATTTTTTTTATGTAAAATAAATATTCTTTATATATAATATAAATTTATTTTTATTCAAAATAGGTACCTACAAAGTAGGTACACCTTCTGAACGTCATGCTTACAAAGTATAAGACGTGATGGTGTAATTACGGTATCATAATAGAGTATCGGTACATTAAGAGAGAAAAAATCGGCCATGCGCGTTTGCCAGAATGGCAGGATTTGAATTTGGGTCCTGGCAACACTTCAAATATACTCGTTTTCAAAACAAACTTTTCTTATCAGTTTTACTATGAAAATTGGAAAAATAGGCTCTATTTCTTTCATTTACCTGAGTAAACATTAGTTAAACATGATTATAGTTACTTTAATATAAAGATCCAAAGATTAATATGTCACTAAATCAAGATTTTGGCCACTTACTTGTGAAATTTGATTCCTTCGATTTTCCTTTCGCTGCGGCTTTTGCAGCCTAATATACTGCAACTCACCATTGCGCAATAGCTTATAGAACACTAAATTTCACTTACGATTTCACCTACATATGTTTTAATAATAATAATTAATCAAAAACTTTGACTGCTTATCTAACCTCCAATCTCAGGTAAATAACCTCCAATGTACATAAGTTTGTGTGCCAAAGATGTACGTCAAAATGAACTTTGGCAGGCAAAAAAATTGAGCACGCTGACAGTGACAAAAAACAAGTATTCACTTACCTTTCTTATAAAGGCAATACGCCATAAAGCTATCTCGTTTTTGCATTGACAGTTTGGAATATGGCGATATCTTTAGGTTTTTAATCTGAGGAAGAAACTTAAAAAACAGAGACAAGCAGGAGACAAGTTTATAAAGGGTATTTGACAACTAGTCAAATCAGCAACTTTTTTTTCAAACGTCAAAACGCGTGCTTAGTACGGATTTTGTATGAAATTTTAAGTTGTGACGTCATCAAAGTTCGACGCACTTTTTTTACTTTCATCGATAGTTTAAAATGGTTATTCAAAATTAAACTAGCAGGGGACGTTGATATTACGACTTTTGGGAGATCGTTTATTTAATAATCACTAAAAAATAATTTATTTCACCAGTAGTCAAATACCCAATTGCAAAACAACAATGCTTTGAAAATTTAAAACCATTTTCATTTGTCTCCGATTTTCTATTTTTCCAGGGCGGGCAGAGACAAGTGCAGGGCGTAGACAGAGAGTAAATTTTCACGGATTGTTAAAAATTCATGGTTTTGTTTTGAAAAATGAGTTCTTCAAGTGACAGTGAAAGTATAGAATTACTCTATGTTTTATAAATTACATTAGAGGCGCCTTTTATTTTCTCATACAGGTGATGAAAAGTAGAGTGTATCATTCGGGCGCAAATAAGCACTGCCGAATCTAAAAAATCTGTGAGTGTAAAACATTCAGTATAATATCCAAATATCATATATTTTCTAGGATGATTATCTATGGTGCGAAATAGGATCCTATTTCCAATATTTCGCATTGTCGAGAGAGTTAGTTGTACCTTTTCTCTAGTCTCTGCTTCTCAAATCGCAAGTCATAGTAATCTGTGTCGCAAGCAAGTTTTCTCATTTCTGAACTGAAGTTTTCGCTGGATTCCGTGTATGGGCCCTCGTTTATTTTTTTAATTATTTTCTCACTGCTCTAAAATATAATTTTCCAAATAAAAAGTTGTTGTTCAGTATTTAATTCTGTTATTAAAAAGTATAATAATGGTTGACAAAATCGATATGGCTTTAGACGACATAATAAAAGCGAACAGGAAAGGTAGAACTGGCGGCGGAGGTGCTGGAAGAAAGTTTGATATAAAAAAGCCTGGACGAGGGGAGGGGGGATGCATAAACTTATTTAGTGCCATTGTAAATTGCTTTGGTAAATTGTAAATTGTAATCACCGACCAGAAAAAAAAGTACCCGTATATAGTATATTAACTATGATTGTAATCAGAGACAAGTTAACCAGTTGTAATCACCTAAATCAGACCCAGCAGCCTGATTCTATAACTCAGTGGCTATCAAAGAGTGAAAGCCACTGACATATATTCTTTATCCATTGAAGGTTTGCTATGAAATAAAAATTAAGTTTTCATAGCAAACCTTCAATGGATAAAGAATATATGTCAGTGGCTTTCACTCTTTGATAGCCACTGAGTTACAGAATCAGGCTGCAGATCAGACCTAAATCACCGACCAGAAAAAGAAGAAACAATCTTGAATCTATGATGTGGTTTAGAAGAAACCTCAGTTTAAAAACCTAATAAATATAGCAATGGTCTGCTCCTCAGATTAAATACCTAAAGATTTCGCCATATTCCAAACTGTCAATGCAAAAACGAGATAGCTTTATGGCGTATTGCCTTTATAAGAAAGGTAAGTGAATACTTTTTTTTTGTCCCTGTCAGCGTGCTCAATTTTTTTGCCTGCCAAAGTTCATTTTGACGTACATCTTTGGCACACAAACTTATGTACAGCTTATGTACATTGGAGGTTATTTACCTGAGATTGGAGGTTAGATAAGCAGTCAAAGTTTTTGATTAATTATTATTATTAAAACATATGTAGGTGAAATCGTAAATGAAATTTAGTGTTCTATAAGCTATTGCGTGGTGAGTTGCAGTATATTAGGCTGCAAAAGCCGCAGCGAAAGGAAAATCGAAGGAATCAGTAAGTGGTCAAAATCTTGATTTAGTGACATATTTATCTTTGGATCTTTATATTAAAGTAACTATAATCATGTTTAACTAATGTTTACTCAGGTAAATGAAAGAAATAGAGCCTATTTTTCCAATTTTCATAGTAAAACTGATAAGAAAAGTTTGTTTTGAAAACGAGTATATTTGAAGTGTTGCCAGGACCCAAATTCAAATCCTTCCATTCGGGCAAGCGCGCATGGCCGATTTTTTATCTCTTAACGTACCGATACTCTATTATGATATCGTAATTACACCATCACGTCTTATACTTTGTAAGCCTGACGTTCAGAAGGTGTACCTATTTTGTAGGTACCTATTTTGAAAAAAGATGTTTTTAGTTTGTGCGTAGTCTATGGCGCGTTTTAATGAATTATGACGCCTTATTTTACATAAAAAAATTATTGTTCTGTTTTTGTTTGTCAAAAGTTGGCAGGGGTGACCAATCATTTTCATTTTACAAATAATATTGATTTAATATTTAATTTGAATATTTTAATTAAAGAGTTTTACCAAATAAGTTAATTTTTTATGTTTGAATATCGATACTGATAACGCAGCTCAAAGGGACCACAGGGTTTTTGTTACACAGTGTATAATGCCAGATGACATAAAACATTTCACAGTATTACAGAATCAGAAATAATTATTTATTGCTTAATACACATAATATTACAAAGGTGGTAAAAGATAAAAATTCTTGAAATATGGACAATACCTACATATTATTATGTCAACTGAACCTGAAATTGAAAATGTCATACATTTAGATTAAGTATTATCGATAAATTAATATAAAGCACTTGTTAAGAGTCAAAGAATTAGTCCATTGTAATTACAGTTAACCATGTCAATGTATTTGCATAAACCATGCATATAATTTAGCTAGCCGTCATTGAAAAATTCATCTAGGCTGTAGTAGGCTTTGCTTATTAACCAATTCTTTATCACTCTCTTGAATTTAGGTAAAGAAAGTACTTTGATGCTCATCGGTCAAACTATTATAAACTCGTATGACCATAATGAACTTACTTTTACGGAAAATATTAGAATTACGTTAACTATAATACACATTTTCTCCTTGAATTTAACTTTTGACAAACAAAAACAGAACAATATTTTTTTTATGTAAAATAAATATTCTTTATATATAATATAAATTTATTTTTATTCAAAATAGGTACCTACAAAGTAGGTACACCTTCTGAACGTCATGCTTACAAAGTATAAGACGTGATGGTGTAATTACGGTATCATAATAGAGTATCGGTACATTAAGAGAGAAAAAATCGGCCATGCGCGTTTGCCAGAATGGCAGGATTTGAATTTGGGTCCTGGCAACACTTCAAATATACTCGTTTTCAAAACAAACTTTTCTTATCAGTTTTACTATGAAAATTGGAAAAATAGGCTCTATTTCTTTCATTTACCTGAGTAAACATTAGTTAAACATGATTATAGTTACTTTAATATAAAGATCCAAAGATTAATATGTCACTAAATCAAGATTTTGGCCACTTACTTGTGAAATTTGATTCCTTCGATTTTCCTTTCGCTGCGGCTTTTGCAGCCTAATATACTGCAACTCACCATTGCGCAATAGCTTATAGAACACTAAATTTCACTTACGATTTCACCTACATATGTTTTAATAATAATAATTAATCAAAAACTTTGACTGCTTATCTAACCTCCAATCTCAGGTAAATAACCTCCAATGTACATAAGTTTGTGTGCCAAAGATGTACGTCAAAATGAACTTTGGCAGGCAAAAAAATTGAGCACGCTGACAGTGACAAAAAACAAGTATTCACTTACCTTTCTTATAAAGGCAATACGCCATAAAGCTATCTCGTTTTTGCATTGACAGTTTGGAATATGGCGATATCTTTAGGTTTTTAATCTGAGGAAGAAACTTAAAAAACAGAGACAAGCAGGAGACAAGTTTATAAAGGGTATTTGACAACTAGTCAAATCAGCAACTTTTTTTTCAAACGTCAAAACGCGTGCTTAGTACGGATTTTGTATGAAATTTTAAGTTGTGACGTCATCAAAGTTCGACGCACTTTTTTTACTTTCATCGATAGTTTAAAATGGTTATTCAAAATTAAACTAGCAGGGGACGTTGATATTACGACTTTTGGGAGATCGTTTATTTAATAATCACTAAAAAATAATTTATTTCACCAGTAGTCAAATACCCAATTGCAAAACAACAATGCTTTGAAAATTTAAAACCATTTTCATTTGTCTCCGATTTTCTATTTTTCCAGGGCGGGCAGAGACAAGTGCAGGGCGTAGACAGAGAGTAAATTTTCACGGATTGTTAAAAATTCATGGTTTTGTTTTGAAAAATGAGTTCTTCAAGTGACAGTGAAAGTATAGAATTACTCTATGTTTTATAAATTACATTAGAGGCGCCTTTTATTTTCTCATACAGGTGATGAAAAGTAGAGTGTATCATTCGGGCGCAAATAAGCACTGCCGAATCTAAAAAATCTGTGAGTGTAAAACATTCAGTATAATATCCAAATATCATATATTTTCTAGGATGATTATCTATGGTGCGAAATAGGATCCTATTTCCAATATTTCGCATTGTCGAGAGAGTTAGTTGTACCTTTTCTCTAGTCTCTGCTTCTCAAATCGCAAGTCATAGTAATCTGTGTCGCAAGCAAGTTTTCTCATTTCTGAACTGAAGTTTTCGCTGGATTCCGTGTATGGGCCCTCGTTTATTTTTTTAATTATTTTCTCACTGCTCTAAAATATAATTTTCCAAATAAAAAGTTGTTGTTCAGTATTTAATTCTGTTATTAAAAAGTATAATAATGGTTGACAAAATCGATATGGCTTTAGACGACATAATAAAAGCGAACAGGAAAGGTAGAACTGGCGGCGGAGGTGCTGGAAGAAAGTTTGATATAAAAAAGCCTGGACGAGGGGGCAGCGGCGGCGGTGGTGGTTTTCGTAACGGCCGTACTGGTGGTGTGCTTCTACGTGGTCGAAATCGTGGCGGGGTGTCTAAACCTGCTAATTACACAAGGGTAATTTCGAATAGTTAATTATACAATTTCAAAATGGCGGACCAATGTGCTGAAAATGACGCGTCAAGTGCGTCGCTCGCGCCTCGTACAGCTCAATGTAGCGTTATCTACAGGGAAATAGTTTGTCCAAAATAATGTGTAGTAATTTCGCACTCCTATTCTTAGCTCTGAGCTGCCTGATTTTACAGTTATTGTTTTGCTGGATTCATTCCAAGGCATTTGGATTATAAATCCATTGCTTAGTATGTGTACCCACCAACAACAAAGTCTCGAGATCATTACATGAAGGTGTATTTTGAGGATGGGGACAAGCTGGTGACACAAGCCAGCCAGCAGTTTCTTCAAATTGATGACAGCCTATTTATCACAGGCTCTACCACCAGGCGATTGTAGAAATTCCGAATTCATCTTCAGCTTGGGTTATTTGCACCCCAGTTAGTCACCTATTGTGCAGATATGGATTTTCATTACATTTCAGACTATTCTTGTGTAACAAGTTGAAAAAGTGCAGTGACAGTGGTGTAAATGGATTTTATTCAAATTTATTGTCTACATATCAACATACTTGTTCCAAAATTGTAATTTGTTTGAATGTATGAATAATATTCTGTAACTAATGTAAAACTGCTTTCTGGACAATAGAACATGTACAACTAAAGTTTGCTTAGTATTTTGAGTGTAAGCTCAAAGAAGCTGGCAGGAGCAGTTGGCATGATCTATGAAGGACAACCTATTTCAGGGTGATGTAAACAGCACTTGGAAACATGATATGTTCAGTGAGTTCAATGATAGGAAGATACAGAGGAGTGCACCCATCACAACTGGGCCCACTAAACTCCTTGTCTCCAATTTGGACTTTGGAGTTTCAGATTCAGATATTCAGGAGCTATTTTCAGAGTTTGGCATGCTCAAAAGCGCTGCTGTACACTATGACAGATCTGGAAGATCATTAGGTTGGTATATTTATATTTTTGTTTGGAAATTTGTTTGTGTTGCAAAGTTACTGGTTCATTCACTGAATCAATATCAAGTCACAGACATCTGTTGTTTTTATTGTTAGACTATGTTCATCAAAAATGAATGTAAGGTTCATTTTCATTGAAAAAATGTTGGAGTAAACTCAAATAATTTCTATCAATAAACCTGAATAAATAATAGCACTAAATTCCATACTTATTAAACAAATTGTAATTTATTTTCAACAGGCACTGCTGATGTTCTTTTTGAAAGAAGGGCAGATGCTTTGAAAGCAATGAAACAATACAATGGAGTACCATTAGATGGACGTGCCATGAACATCCAGCTAGCAACATCAGAAATAAGCACATTCAGGAGTGAAGAAAGAATTAGACCGATTGGAGGACGTCCAGTCAGAAGGAATTCAAGTAGAGGTATATAGATTTTTGAACTAAAAGAGTTAGGCCCACTTGCAGATGATATCAGGTTAAATTTATAAATGCAGAGATATTAACTCCAAAGTTGAAATGCTATTCATGTAACCTGATGATTGTGTCCACTATCAAAAACTAACCCAGGGTTATCTAAAGGGACACACCTCCTTGTAAAGTTTAATGAGATTCTTTTTAAATTTTGTTTTCTGTCATTTTTAATTATTACTAGCTGGTGCCCATAAGTTTGTCCGCGTGGATTGAGGTTTGGTTCTCGTGGGAACTCTTTAATTTTCTGGGGCAAAAAGTAGCCTATATGTTATTCCAGACTACTCTCAGTGCCAAATGTCATCTAGATCGGTTTAGCCATTCTGCCATTATGAAGTCAAACATCTATTCATTCATCCAAACTTTCACATTTATAATATTAGTAAGTATAAAGTGATAACAAAATTGACAGCATACTATACTTGATGAGGTGAAAAAGATCAGCCTTATGTGGGGCGAGCTAAAGCATAAGGTGTCTGATAGATCGGCTTGGAAAAGAGTAGCATCTGCCCTCTGCTACGAAGGGTGGACATAGTACTTAATGATGATGATGATGATAGATTGATCAGTGTAAGTAGAAATATTGGTAAAAAATATTAAGAAACTTATTGATATTATGTAAAGTTGACTCAAAATTTTTCCTTTTAACTATGAGCCAGTATAATTGAAACAACAAACCAGCAATTATAATATTGAGATTACTCCTATGTCCCTTAGGAAATTCTCCCATTTTTCAAGTTCCTTAAAAATAAATACCAACAACACAAACCAAGCGAAAGTAATGATGCAAGTGATGCATTTGGGTATCAAACCTACGAGAGGTTAGTTCCAGTTGATGAACTATATTGACTTAAATCCCTATGCACTTTCCACAGGGACCCTTAACCCTGAATCAGTGTAGTGCAATAAAATTTAGGGAGAAAGGGTCCCTAAATTGGTCCTTACTGCTTTGTAATAAGTGACGCTAAAACTAGCGGCCACACCCTTTCCTGTGAAAAGTGCAGTGTAATACCCTCCTTAAATACTTTATCTACAGGTGGAAGTGGAAACAGACCCCAAGCGGCGGCAGGCGGCGGCCGAGGGGGCGGTGCGCGGCGCGGGGGACGGGGCGGAGCTTCCCGCGGCCGCAGAGCTGTACCAACAGCTGAACAACTAGATGCAGAACTAGACGCATATGTTAAAGAAATAAAGTGATAAGGAGCTTTACTAAACTAATTTTAGACTAATCACATACCATATAAGATACAAGATAATCTTGCTATGTGAGGATACTATTTGGGTATTGTAACATAGTATTATTGCCAATATATTGACAACATCAGTAAAGAATGGCCATATTGTTCAAAGAAAATATTTTGAATAAAATAATGAAGTCAAATTTTTGGTTTTACTTAACTATATAGGTATCCAATCATGTGCCGATTTTACCAACTCTGAATAAGTATTGTAGGTATGTTGCAGCGGATCGCAATCTCCTTCCTCGTTAGCACTTTCCACTCGTTTAGTCACAAACATATAAAGGGAAGTTTGAGTTTGTTGTGGGCTCTTCTCAGACCAGGGCGCCTTTGGAACCCCCGTAGCTTTAGTTTTAAGATACCGTAACTTATTATCACAGGTACCTAACGTGTAACGTAGTAAAGTTACATTGTACCTTCTTCTTCTTCCTGTCCTTGTCCCACGCTATGTGGGGTCGGCACAACATGTTTTCTTCTTCCACTCACTTCTGTTATCCGTCAACCTATCATTCACACCTTTTATACGCATATCCTCTTTCACACAATCCATCCATCTTTTCTTTGGTCTCCCTCTACTCTTTTTTCCTTCCACATGCATATCTATCATTCTTCTCGTAATATGCCTTTCTTCCCTCCGCATTACATGCCCATACCATGCTAGCCTATTACTCCTCATCTTTTCTATCACTGGCGCTACTTTCAAACTTCCCCTTATATATTCATTCCTAATTGTACCTAAATTGAATAAATAGAAGCGTTTAGTAGGGTAGAGAAAACTGCGGAAATTTGAATTTTGCGGAAGGCTATTTTTTCCGCTTCCGCTTGGTTAACTTGTCTCTGCTTCACACTAATATCTGATACTGAAAAGGTTCTTAATTAATTATTATCTTTGCACATAGCTTTGAATGTGGCGAATAAAGCCTCTTATTCACTAGGAGGACAAATGTCTCGTGACATGACGTGTCGCTGGAGATGTCGGGCAACGTCAGTCAACTTCGCACGACAAATCTTGCATCAGGTCGTGAGACAAGATATTATCTAGTGACGTCATACGACATCGCTCGACATCTTTAGGGACACGTGTCGTGGGACATATTTTGTCCCCTAGTGAGTACGAGGCTTATGGTAAAGAAATAAAGGTTTAATCCCGTTTATAGACTTTTTTTAATGAATTGAAGTTTTGTGTACAGTGTTGCACTCATTATACGAAATTCCCAACTTTAAGGGATTTTTATAACTCTCCCTAATGCCCCGTGACTTCGTCCGCGTGGTTTAAGGATTTTTAAGGTTCCTTACCTCAAAAGGAAAAAACGGAACCCTTATAGGATCACTTTGTTGTCCGCCTGTCTGTCTGTCAAGACCCTTCTTCTCAGGAACGCGAAATTCAGCAAGAAAGCAAGCTGAAATTCATATCAAATACTCAGGTCTACTGTCCCTTGGAGCTGTGAAAAAATCAAATTTCTAAGCCAACACAATCAAAAGATACAGCCGTTTGCAAATTTTCGACACTCGCAAGGGAATCAAAACCTACAAGGTACTTCCTGTGAACTCAGAATCTTGAAATGGTTCGAAGCAACATCTTATAGCACAGATAAAGGAAAAATTGCGAAAAGCATACATTTTAAGTTACATCATATAATAAAAATTATTTTTAATAATTTAAAACTTACAAATGTTATGGATTTTGTTTAGCAATAAAAATTCCATAACTTTTACTCCATAATATTCCGGGGTGGCGTAAGTCCTTACTCGGAATACAATCTATGACTTTTACTCCATAATATTCCGGGGTGGCGTAAGTCCTTACTCGGAATACAATCTATGTCTTTACCAAATTTCATCAAAATCGGTTTAAAATTGGGCCGTGAAAACGTAACAAAAATAGAAATTCACATTAACATTACAAAATTAGTTAGGATTAATGAATGTATAGGTAATCTATTTTTTGCTGACATCACCGACACAGCGTCACTTCAAAAACTAAGACGTATTAATCGACGCCTCTTTTGTGAAAATCTTACAATCCATTAACTATTTATAGCCCAGGCTACTTGTGCAAGCTATGTATGGGATTTTTGGCACAAGCGTTCCTTGGGGTCTGAGAAGTACTTTTAAAAATCCCCCCCCCCCCCCTAGGCCGCGGGCTTTCCCCCCCACCCCCCCAAACGTCTCCCCAACCGCAGTTTTTTGTAATTTTCTCAAAAAATATTAGTGCTAGAAAAAAACCATCTATGGCGAAAATAATTAACATTAAATAATCTACCATATGGCACTTAAATCATTATGATCGGATAAATAGTTTTGCAAATATGCCGGCTTATTTGACGCATTTGTTTTTTTTTTTTTAAATCGTGTAAGTTTCTTGTGATTTGCACAAAATGTATAAGAGCTAGGAAAAAAACAACAATAACAAAATGAAAGTTCATAAAATCTTCTACAAAATGATTTTTATTTCATTTCAATCGACCGAATACTTTCGGAAATATGACGATCGAAAACGTGCATGACAGAAAAATATTTTGCAATAATTTTGACTTTGTACCTACACATTCTATTTGATAATGATCGATGCTATATTACAATAAATTAATAGTAGGTAATAATCATGATATCTTTATCTACAAAACAACACCACACTCAGTTAATAATATATTAAATATTATTATTTATATTCGTTCAAAGTTCTAACAAAGACAAGGCGTCGCGTCGGTCGAAGAATAACGAATAGGATTGCAAAGGAAATGCGGGTGGAATGACATGGTTCGTGTGCAAATGTTACCATTGATGGGGAAGAAGGTGATAATGATGACCATGATGATGTGCTTTAATAATACCTACTAATATAATAATAATAAATACCTACGTCTCGAAGTCCTTTCAACTATATGTAGGTATGCAATATGCATTTATCTAAAAACAATGTAAATGAACCACCAACATCCAACAGCTATCTTGCAGATAATTTTATCAGATATACTTTTAACTGTTAACGGCATTCCGAACCAATGGTAGATTCACTGGACGATTCAAAAGCACTTGTAAAAGTTTACTTGAGTAAAAACATTTGATTTGATACTTGAATTGTAATACGATTACAAAAAAGCACAATCGGCTAGATATTTGAGAGGGGGAGAGGGGTCGTGGTAGGGGGAGGTGAGAGGGGGGTTGTGGGAGGGGGGAGATGGGAGGGGGGAGGGGGTTGTGGGATTGGGGAGAAAAGAGGACAACATTTGCGCCTAAAATCAAAAATACTATTTAGAGGTTAATTTCTATTTATTCCATAGTACTATGCCAAGTCTACATGACTACCACCGGTTCTTACACAACAGCAAGGTATATTTCGAAAACTATTTGTCCTATCAAAATAAACTAAACACTATTTTATAGGTAAATTAATAATCTTTGTACTAAGTCCTGGCAGCTTTTTCCTAACTCTAATACTTTTTCTTGAAATTACAATAAACATTTACGGATTTTACAAAGGTTTAGTTTTTTATTCCAGTTAGGCAGCCATATTTCCGAAACTATTAGTTCTATCAAAAAAAACTAAAAATTGTTTAGAAGATAATTTAATGAAGTTCATTTTTGCTTCTTATGTTTTTTTTCCTAGTTCTAGTAGTTTCTGTGAAAATTCAAAAAAATACCAACGGTTGTCGAAAAAAAAAACTTGGAATATAGGATGCCATATTTCTCGAACTATTGGTCCTATCTAAATTCACCATAAGACTTTTTTGTGGGTAATTTAGTGAAATTAATTACTCTTCCGAGGATTTTTTCCAGCTCTAATAGTTTTTGTGGAAATTGCAAATAACATAGGATTCTAGCAATTTTTTTATTTTTGTTCGTACACTATACATGGATATATATTCGAAATTATTAGTCCTATCTTTATGAACTAATTTTTTTAATAAGTGGTTAAATGGTGTTTATTTTTACTTCTGGGAGTTTTTTGCCTAGCTCTAATAGTTTTCTAGAAATTACAGAAAACATTTAAAATTTTGAAAACTATTGCTTTTATGTTAACTATGACAGGTATATTTTCGAAATTATTAGTGCTATCAAAATTAACTAAATACTATTTTGTAGGTAATTTAACTATGTTTCTTACTGCTTCAATCAGGTATTCCTAACTCCTAAGTCCTAAGTCTTATGGAAATGAACTTAAATATTATTTTGTAGATAATTTAATGAAGATAATTTTCACCATAGAAAGTTTTTTTCTAGCACTAATATTTTTTGAGAAAATTACAAAAAACTGCGGTTGGGGAGACGTTTGGGGGGGTGGGGGGTTAAGCCCGCGGCCTAGGGGGGGGGAATTTTTAAGAGGTACTTCTCAGACCCCAAGGAACACTTGTGCCAAAAATCAGCTTTACATTTTTTATTTTAGGGTCAATGTTTATTAGTCCCGTACTATTAGAACAATTTTTCTGATGCATACGACTCAAAAATGGTACTGGTCCTTCTGGTGAAGTAGGGTAAAAAAATATTGGGAATTTTAACTATTTATAGGCATCACCACGAACAAAAGTGCTAGAATCCAGAGCAGACTAGGTAATTCAAATAATTAATAATTGACCTAAACGTCAAGCTGTAATTTGTAAAGAAAATGAAAATTCAATTCAAGCCTTCTTTTTTTAAATATTGCTACCTATCTCTGATTGCTGTTTCCTGATTTTATTTGTGCAGTATTCATGACTTAATATAAGATATAAGGTATACCTAGTTGAAGCGTAACGAATGTTTGGAGGAGTTACAGAATATTTACCGCTAATAAAACCCTTTACCTGTATTTTAGCAAGAATTGTTTGTTGTTAAGTTGCTACAGGGGCAGAACAGGCAGTCATGAATCTTTCAGGTATGTCTACTTGTTGAATCAGTATTATCCCTTGTCTTGCGCTCATCTCTCTTCTCTTCGCCCCGACTGTTTACCAGTTTCTGAGTATTTACTTACACGTTTTATTTAAGATTTTACTAGACGTTTCTAATGTAACAATCTCTTATTCTTGTACCTAGATTTCTTACTTTTTTCACATCATGCAAGTCTTAGACCAGTGTTGCAAAACGAGATGTTAAAATTCGGTAGGGTTGGCACAAAAATAGGTACCTATTTTATTGATTAATTTTGGTAGATTTCGGTACATATTTATTTTGATACCTGTCCTTAATGAATGCAATAAAACTGTTAACAGTATCAATTTACATAGACGTTTAAAAATAGTTTATAATTAAGCTATCATTATTTTCTTGTATTTATCGATAATATTGATGGCCACACTAACCTCAGACCTCAGTTTAGATAATTTTATAATATGTACTTATATAATTTTTTTTATTATTCAACCAATAATAATCATATTAAATATTATAAAAACGAAATGCTGTTCTTTTGTCTTGCTAAAACTCAGAAACAACTTGACCTATTTTGATGGAATTTTTTGTGTGTGTTTGAGTGGGTCGGTATGGTTTATACAATATCTGCCGAGCCCACTAGTTTTATAATATATTTAAATTTTTTAATATATAAATTAATATTGTCTTTTTATTATTTGTTCAGTTGAACAAAAATAATAGTGTTTGTATATGGTTGTACTATCAGATCCCTCAGATGACGATTCTAGCAGTGATGAATGTCCCGTCCCAGCAAAGAGACCACGTGCTGACACCTACGGTGCGTCATCAACAACCTCGCATGGATCTGGTTAGTTTTACTTTTAATGTAGCACATCTGCACAACTTAGGTACTCATTTGTTATCCAGTACTCTGTATCTGGGTGGTTGATATACACTTCCTTCACTTTTTTAAGGATAGCAAGAACTTTGTTACAAAAACTTTTGATTTATTAATTCAACATTTTGACCTATTTATTATGATATTTTAGTACTTCAAGAATCAGACGATGAATCTCCAGGGCCACAGTACTCAGATAAATATTCAAATAAGGCTAAACGGCCAAGTAAAATCAGACTTAGTTATACTGAACAGAGTCCAGGCAGAGCAAACAGATTTAGTAGGAGTAGTTTGAGCGAAAATTGTTCCTCACCTAATGAACCTGATGATTATCGCCCAGGCTTTAATGACAATGATGGAGATCAGAGCTCTAGACGTCCAAGTTTTCAAGGTTTTGGTGACAATAAATTTTATAATAAGTCATCTGACAGCCAAAGGGAATATGAAGCATATTCAAGTAAGTCTGTTTATTAATGTAATAATTATGTTCATTTAAAAGATTTTTTTTTATAAACAGTAATAATTAATTTATCAAAATATTTGTTTGTATCTATGTAGTATACATATGAAATAGTTGGTATTATTTTTGTTTTTATATATTTCTATTTGTACTTTCAGATTCAGGGTCACAATATTCAGGGGCGAGAGCCAAAACGCCGAGTAAGATTAGACTTAGCTATACTGAACAGAGTCCAGAGAGATCTAACAGGCTAAGTAGGAGTAGCCTCAGTGAGCCATGTTCTTCACCCAATGATCAATACGATAGGCCCGGCTTCAAAGATGATGCAGAGGAAAACCCGGGCAGGGCAAGCTTCCAAACATCAAATGATAATGCATTTTACAACAAATCTGAACATGAAAGGGGCACAGAAAAATACATAAGTGGTTATTCTGAGATATCTAAAAGAATGATGAGCAATATGGGTCACAAACCAGGCAAGGGCTTGGGTAAATTTGAAACTGGTAGAGTTGAGCCAGTTCAAGCTTCCACTCAGAAGGGTAGAAGGGGTTTAGGTTTGAAGGCCTCAGTTGTTGGAGAGGTACCAAAAGACTTTAAATGGACTCCTGATGAAGTAGCCCCTGAGGCCAAAGAGGATGTGGTAAATATTTTTTATTTTTCCAATATTTTTATGTTTTATTATCATAATGTTGCACTAATTAATAATAATTACTTTTCTTTAACAATCACAGTTTTGGATGCCAAAACCACCAGAAGAGACCTTATCAGGAGATATTTTAGAAAAATGGTTAAAAAAAGGGCCCAAGAAATTAACTATAGATGATGAGACTGAGTTTGTGGACAGCCAAATATTGAAAGGAATTTTAAATTCAAAGGTAATATAAAGATACAATTATGTGTTGAACATTGGTCGGCTTTTCCGCAAGTTTATGGCAACCACACTTATAAAGTTATATGTGAAAACTTAAAAACTTACCAGCTTTTGGTTTATGATAATTTTTGGATTTATGGATAATATGTCCATCTCTGGGATCTAATCTACTATTATCAAATATCTTCAAAATCTGTGATGGGCCATGAAATATGAATATGTATCAGAAAGACAGGCACATTATTTTATAATATTAATATGGATGTCATAAAGGATTGGCTTGTGGCTATTTCCTGCAAAAACTTATCTCTTTGGAATAATTCTGTATCAAACTCATACTCAAGTTTAAAGTCCTCTAGGGTAATAGTAGTCAAAGTATCAACTAATTAAGTAGTAAGTATACATAATATTATGTACCAATTGAGTTCATTTGTTAAAATTTTGATTGTGTGGGTCAATAAAGATTCATTTATTTATTTAACTAAACAGAAATAAATTAATAATGGTTGTTATTAAGTTAAAATAAAACTAGAAAAAGTACAGGCAATCTATATTTGTTGTATTACAGACAATCTTCGATGACTTGGATGGTGAAGATATGAGGAACGCCAGATTTCGTAGCAATCCATATGAGACCATAGGCTCTGTGATATTCTTGAACAGAGCAGCTGTCAAAATGGCTAATATGGATGCAGTATTTGACTTCATGTTCACAAAACCTAAAAAACAAAATGGAGAGAATGCAGTGGAGGAAAAAGATTTATTATACTTTGCAGATGTGTGTGCCGGCCCTGGGGGGTTCTCAGAGTATGTCTTATATAGGCGAGGATGGAGAGCGAAAGGTAATGAACTAATTAATTGTTACATATCACCAAGGTATGATGGATCACTCTTGACCTTGTATGTACAACTAGGTTTAATAACCTAACCTAACCCTTTAATAATACTCTCTGCAGAAAGGGACAGAACTAGATTAAAAGGTGTCATTTTAGTTAAGAGATTGTGTTATTCAGAATTGGCCACATTGTCCATTTAAGCCAACTTTAATTGGAAATAAAGTTAAATTAAAGTTGGCTTGAGCTGAATTTATACTTATTACTATGCTGACACTTGGAACTTTCTGATCTGAATTTCAATACTACCACTTGGTAGTATTGAAATTGAAATATTGAATTCATTCATTTGTGTTACAACGTTTTTTTTTGTCTACAGTGTAATTTTGCTTTCACCAATTAATGTTGTTTAATCTTTGATTCTCCGATTGTTTCACACTTTAGGAGCATAAAATAAACCTTTATAATTCTAGGTTTCGGGTTTACATTGAAAGGGTTAAATGATTTTAAACTATCCGATTTCTTTGCTGGCCCACCAGAAACATTTAATCCATACTATGGTGTGAAAGAAGATGGTAATATTTTTGATCCAGCAAATTTAACATCATTGAAGGATTTTGTCTTAAAGCAAACAGATGATACTGGTGTGCATTTTCTTATGGCTGATGGTGTAAGTTATAAGTTTTACTGTGTTACCTTTTTTTCATAAAAAAATATTAATTTTTACCTAATAATTACATTTATTAAATCACATAATTTATAGGTATATTAATGGTTTAAAGCGTCAACCACTCCAATTTCGTTCTATGTGTTGCCAACCGTGAACACGGAATTACTGCGTATTGTGACATCGTAATAGCAATTTCAATCTTATACAAAGTAATTAATGCTGAGATTTAGTTGTAATCATAGTGGTTGTTGAAGTGAAAACTTCTTTAGCCGCGTTGAGCACTTTTTGGTTGGGAACTTGTGGATTCGCGTCACCGACACCGTCACCGCGTTGTTACGAAGACAAAAGGTCTTAAATATAAATATACTACATTCGTAATTAAACTTAAAACGAAGGCATTAGCCTTCGTTTTTTAGGTTTATATTTTATTAATTTTTTTTTCTTTAAATTTTTTAATTAAAAAAAACATATTTTAATTTGACTGCCATTTTTTTATCAAATAAAAAAGCTGAACCTCGTTATAACATTTGTTTGTAAAAATGTTGTTTTAGGGATTTTCAGTGGAGGGCCAAGAGAATATTCAAGAAATACTATCGAAGCAGCTTTATCTCTGCCAGTGCCTCGCGGCTCTAATGCTGGTGCGGACCGGCGGCCATTTTGTCGTCAAACTGTTTGACGTGTTCACCACGTTCAGCGTGGGACTTGTCTACATTATGTATCGGTGTTTTGATAAAGGTGAGAAGCAATCAATTAAATGTATGGAACAAAAGTCCTGTTCTTTGAAGCTGTTTGACGACCTCCCAGGCGCAGTGGTGGGCGCTGTGTCTTATAATGGGAGGTCCTGGTAATATTAGAATTTTCTCTGGTCTGCTCTGGTGGTAGGCTTCGACCATGGCTAGTTACCACCCTACGATACGATGCCGTGTAGGAACCGATTATAGGGGTGTGTTAATGTATGACTGCCGTACCCCTAACAGGTTAGCCAGCTACCATCTTAGACTGCATCATCACTTACCATCAGGTGAGATTGCAGTAGTGGAATAAAAAAAAAAAACTTAACGTGACTGACTACCGAGCAAAAAGTTGCAGATGGGAAAACAAATTGCCAATCCAATGTGTATATTTTTGGTATTCACTTCACTGATAACTACGAGAACTATTAACTTTTCGAATAAGGGGGATTATAAATAATAAGAAATCAAAAGTCAAAACGTGATTATTATGCTCCCTATTTTGCTTTAGTGTAGTTATTATTTTTCAATAATAATGAATACAGGTAGCAATAAAAACTATCACAGCTAAGTAGACTTTATAAGATTACGAGTAATAGTTGACCAACGTATAAAATGTCCGCTTAATGTGACTGGCAACTACGGAACCCTAGATTACGCGTGGTCCGACACGCATTTAGCTGGTTTTTAAACTATGACAAAATGTCGGTGGCAGTACGTTTGGTCGTGTCACACGAGTATATATCCGTACAGAGGGGAAGCTTCCTAAGAGTGTCGAAAATGTATACCTATTCTGCTAGGGTTGTCACCTGATGCATGTCAACAATTTAAGGAAAAAATAAAAATATTATATAGTTATATAATGTATAATTTCAGTTATATCCTGAAATTGAACAACAAATACTTAAATTAGACAAATATTATATACAAAATAAAAAATATGAGGTATGTACATAAAATAACTTAATAATAAGGTACCTACTTACAATTAAAATTATATGGGAGTTATGGGATACCATGAGGTTCGGGGCGAATCACTAGTTATTTGTTGTACTATCCCAATTAAACCCCTTACGCTGTATTTTTTAAGATTTTTATTGTTTCTCTTAATCCTGTGGTATAGCCTGAATCTTATACAGAGTTTTTTTAAATATTCGACCGGGAAACAATTACATGGAATCTCAAACCGTAAATTTTCAATTTTTTTAATATTTCATTTCCAATGTTTTGTATTTTTGGATCATTATTAAAATATTCTTGATATTGTCTTACTAATAAATCAATAAAATTTACAAAGTCATCTGGCGGTATTATAAGGAAACCAGTCTGTACCTTACCGACGTTAAAATCTTTATAATGAGAAAATATTGTTTCTTTTTTTTCAAGATCCAAATGAATAAATTTATTCATTTAAAACAAAATTACAAGATATAATAAAAACTTATAGACTAAACTTTAATCTAAAATCCTTATATACCTACTAACAAAAATTAAAATAAAACCCTAATCAAAAAGACCACACCTGGTTGCCTCTGGGCCAAAGGTACCCATCAAACTTGCAGCATTGCCGCGCTGAATGGCGATGGATAACCTTTGAACCAGGTAGGAACCAGAACGTGGGTCACAGCCCCTTTCCCTCAAACGACAGCCGATCTCTTTTACAAATTTTTTTGCATCTCCACCCCAGCATCCCATCGTCTCCACCGCCAGTGGGACAAATAAATATTGGCCCAAGAGAGGTGCATATTTGCCCCTCTTCCTCGCGGCAGCGGATTCTGCAGCGGCACCAGCTAACCGTGACGTACGGCTAAGGTGGCTTTTTTACTCATATTTATGGCATTTTCATGTCTATTGACATATAATTTCAATTTTTCGCAACTGTGTCGTTCCAAGCATTTTTTAAACTTTGGTACCAGTTTCCTGTTTTATAATACCAGGGATTCTCAGATATCGATTTTGAACGAAATCGGTTAATTAACAATGAATTTCAAAATGGCGCTGTTTTTTTTAACTTTGGTACCAGTTTCCTGTTTTATAATACCAGGGATTCTCAGATATCGATTTTGACCGAAATCGGTTAATTAACAAAGAATTTCAAAATGGCGCTGATTTTTAAAAATTTTGGTACCAGTTTCCTGTTTTGTAACCCCAAGGAGTCCTAAATATCGATTTTGAACGAAATCGGTCAATTAACAAAGAATTTCAAAATGGCGCTGATTTTTTAAAACTTTGGTACCAGTTTCCTGTTTTATAATACCAGGGATTCTCAGATATCGATTTTGACCGAAATCGGTTAATTAACAAAGAATTTCAAAATGGCGCTGATTTTTAAAAATTTTGGTACCAGTTTCCTGTTATGTAACCCCAGGGAGTCCTAAATATCGATTTTGAACGAAATTGGTCCATTAACAAAGAATTTTAAAATGGCGCTGATTTTTAAAAATTTTGGTACCACAAAGTCACACATTTTTAGCCTTATTAGGTACTTCGGGTATTCTACTTACTTCTCTTTATCTCTCGGGTATGAAAAATAGGAAACATCCTTATTGTCTTTGGAACTTTTCAAGCAAACTGTGCAAGTATTCGGCATTTTTGTTAAAACAACACTATTTACATAAATAAATCTAAATAGTAAGTAAGTAAAGTCTAAATAGTTTTATTTTTAATACAAAATTAGTAAATTTGTTCAATCACGGCAATGTCCATCTATTTGTTTTAATTAAACGCACGACCGTCAACTATGCGTCAGCCCTTACGTTCGAACCCGGACTGACCCGGACGGCGTGTCGGTGAATGTGTCAGTGAGAGCTCACGCACACATCGTTGCGCTATGTATGGGTGCAGTCGCCGCGAGCCGTTTGTATGAAGCTTCCCCTCTGTACGTACTCTGTGGTCGTGTGTGGCGATTCGTGTCGGTACCTTTGTCGATATTGTTTGGTTCAAAAATAGAACGAACTTACAAAACCTAAGGTGTCAGGCACGAAACTAGCGACGGCCGAGCGTCGGCGACAGCGGGGCGATGTATTCCGAGACTGGCGACGAATTTCGGGAAGGTCATATAGGCAAGCTTAAAGTGTGATAAAGTATAATTTCGTCATTTGGCGAATCCAGTCCTGCCAGTCTGGTAGAGCGCTTGTGGTTATTTCGCTACTGCGCAGCATATAACATTTGAACAATAATCGAAAAAATATTTTTTTGGCAACTTGATTTTTTTTATCGTTAAATTTATACTTATAGAAATCGAAAAAAATCCCAGACGTTTTTTGTCGCTTATAAAGTATTACCAGACCTCTTCAAAAATATTTTATTAAAATTCAGCCAGTTCTCCGACTAGTCACGTCGCCCCGCTGTCGCCGTCGCTAATTTCGTGCCCGTAGACTAAGAAAAACTTAATGGATCTAACAAGGGATGCTTGGAATTATGTGTCCTACATATTTTGTTATAGTCTCCATTCACAAACCGGTGACATCACGTCCAGCTAATTCGGAGAGGTACTTGATTTGCAAGTGGAAGAAATCCGACACCGATGCGGCTGAGAAGCATCTGTTCTCCGTCAACTCCACACTCTGGAACAATCGCTTGAAGAACGATGACGTCTCTGAGTTGGTGCCCTTGTCTGTCTTACGTGAGGACGAGGCCTTCTTCGAATATATTTATAAGAGTAATTGCTCGTACGTGTTTACTTACACTTATGCCGAGATATAAAACATTTACAATTCCGGATTATACATCGAACTTTAGTTTTCCCTTTTCTCAAATTAATGAAATATTCTCAAATATTTTTTAAATTAATTATATTAATAAATTTCAAAATATTGGTCAAAATAGACTTAGAAATTAGTCAGTAGAATTAGTAAGTAGATCTAGTTGCATGCTATTTTTTACAGAATCGGGGAGAAGCAAATAAAGAATTTATTAAAAATAGCTGCATTCAGTAAAGACAAAACTTTAAAGGAAGAAAGTCAAGCTGAAATGAGAGAGCAATGTCTTAAACTATGGAAGGTAACAATGGCAACCATTTAAATTTGTATGTAGTAATAAACTTATTAATTTGAATTCTGTAGATTGACCTTTTTAATATAATGAGCAAAGAAGTACCTACTTCAAATATTATTTACGAAATTTTCAAAGTTATTTTTTGGTTTAAACCACACTGCAAAATATATTCTTAGTTTTTATACCATTTTCTGAAGAAGAATTCGTAATTTGGAGCATATTTTTTTAAATCCATGTTTGTATAGTATTTATGAAATACATTTATGTTGATATACTTGTTGTTGTCTCTAGAATATTTTATTACCTATAAAAACTGTATTTAACCCCGTTACAGCTACCAGACAAAGTTCGCACAAAACCAGAAAGGCGTAATCCTGATGAAATATTATTAAATATCTTAAATATGTCGCAAAATTCGCGCTCCCACTCGCAGAATACGTATTCTTTTAAAAACAACGTCCTCAACAAGCCGCCGCGCTATTTGGAGAGGTCGACCGATCTGAAGCCGCTGCTCGGGAACGTTTACGACTGGCACTTCACTTTCTTGAGCAGTACCAAGAAAAACTCAGACTTGAAAATGTTTATAGGTAATAATAACACTTCGAAATGTCAATTGTAATACATTCTTAATGTTATAAATACGAAAGTGTGTCTGGTCTGTCTGTGTGCTACGCTTTCACGGCCCATCTGTTCAACCGATTTTGATGATATTTGGTACAGGGCTAGGTTGTATCCGTGGGAAGGACATTTTATGCCGGAAAATTAAAGAGTTCCCACGGGAATAAAAAAAAATCTTAATTCACGCGGATGAACTCGCGGGCATCATCTAGTTTATTACATACCTACATTTGTTACATCAGTCAATCAAATATTTTTCTTCTACTGGAGTTTTTTTACGTCTTTACTAGTTAGCCCTTGACTGCAATCTCACCTGATGCAAGTGATAATGCAGTCTAAGATGGTAGCAGGCTAACCTGATATATTAAATGGCAGTTATATTAATTCACTTTATGCAACAGTGCTGCTTATCTTTCTTTGTTTTCTTTCTGCCTTAAATGTACAACTGTCCTATATTTGATGATTGGCTTTTTTAAGATTAAATAAGTATCGAACATGTGTGTTTTAGCTTGCGGAGGAAAACAAGTTTACCAACTGAAAGACACAATTTGGCGAAATTTGGCTAATTCGCAAATTATTTTGCCGGCGAACACGTTATTATATGGAGAGGTAGGTGTTATTTAAATGTTTCATACAATATAAGCTTTTGAATGTACCTTCTATTTATAGCTAAGTTATTTGTGTTTGTAGATAGTGCGCGAGTACAGCGGCCAAGGCAGTAAGCAGATGCACAGCAAAGCGCTGCACGTCATCGACGCCATGATGCTGGGCGGCGTCGACGTCTCCACTTGCTCGCTCACCGACCGGTATGTACTGCGGGAATATATTTGTGTTTGTAGATAGTGCGCGAGTACAGCGGCCAAGGCAGTAAGCAGATGCACAGCAAAGCGCTGCACGTCATCGACGCCATGATGCTGGGCGGCGTCGACGTCTCCACTTGCTCGCTCACCGACCGGTATGTACTGCGGGAATATATTTGTGTTTGTAGATAGTGCGCGAGTACAGCGGCCAGGGCAGCAACAGATGCACATACAGAGTCAAGGGCTAACTTGTTGTGAAATTAACAAAAAAAACATTCACCTCAAAAATATTTTATTTTTAGACATTTGAATTTGAGGACTGCTTCTACGACCATAAAAAACACTTCTTGTGGCAAAAATCAAAATTAATATTCTTTTGGGGCTGCCATACAAAACTTGCTGAAAAAACGTTACAGCTGACCTGTTACTATTCATGAAGCACAAGTAGAGTATACCTAAGTTTCCTTCTCAGAATGATAAGGAAGTTAATTTGAGAACAGAATTAGTCACAAATCACAATAGACCACCTTTCATGAAAAACCATTAATTGTTATTTTCCATCAATAAATGAAATGGTTTTTTTTTTGAGGTCGTTAAATACATAAATAGTACAATAATATTTTGAAACTATTACAGTGTTAATCAGTGTAACTTGTTCTGCAACGCTCTGGAGAAGGCGGGCAACAATGAAGTGATTCCGCTCCGTTGCAAGAGGTTCTTCACACTGGAGACGTTCCCGACCGCCGTGGCCAATCTGGAGTACCGCGCGATGAAGATGACCAAGCAAGCGCTCACTGTGGACATCCCCAAGCGCGGCGATAGACTGCAAATGTTCACTACTGTCGGCTCGCTGCTCTTTATTAAGGAAATCAAAGGTAAGAAGGATTAAGCTCGCCCACGACGGTAAGTCTTACTAAGACGTTTTGCTCGGCGTTTCTGATACGGACCGCTAGGGTGTGGAACACCCTCCCAGCGCACGTGTTTCCTGCCACTTATAACTTAGGTACCTGTACCAACATAGACCTCATCATTGCATTGCACTAAGCACTTAGGGGTATTCAAATTCAAATGGTTTTTATTCAAATAAACTTTTACAAGTACTTTTGAATCGTCGAGTGAATCTACCACTGGTTCGGAATTTTGATTGGATACTAAACTGGTATGGATTTAATATAACTGCCGTAGCCCATACAGTTTAGCCCGCTGCCATTTTAGACTAGATCACCAAAGATCGCGGATTGCAATCAAAGGCTAACTTGTAGTGGAATGAAAATAGTCATTTGACTGAAGTCACGATAAACAGGCAAAACCGTGACGAAATTGCGCGATGCCAAAACTCGTGCTAACCATAATCCACATCCTTAAGTCCGTGTCTCACGGTGCCTGCGAAACTTTCTCCATTAATCTAGAACAGAAGTAATTTAAGCCTTCGTCAAAAGCAAGGCGAAAAGAACGCGTGGCGAAGCTTTTTTACTTTGTAATGTATGGTGTCGGTTGAATCTAGACGCATCGAAATGCGAATGTGAAGCGATACCGAGCAAGCGATGTCGTCTCGATAGTTGTATTAGCCGACTTTGTACGAACCACGCTAGATTAAGAGCAAATGCGAGACGCGAAGCGACGGCGAAGCGTACCGGGTGAGTTTGTTTACAAATTGACAACACTCGTAATAATCGGAGGCGGAGAAAAAATTTGGACCCAAAAAGCACTTGTTGACTAGACTATAGGTACAAGATGGACTCAGTTCACATTCTCCACGCATTCGTTTGACGTCTCCGCTTCGGTTCGCCCTGCTACTCGTTCGCCACGCGTTCAGCTCACTGTTCTGTTTGACACAGGCTTTAAACTGAAACCATGAAAAAATTATTCTCGCGTAAGTCTTGGACTTAAGTCGAATAACTAGTTTAATTTTGCCACAGGGAAAAGTTGTACTATCATATCCCTGATGGATATTGGGATAATACCTTTTGAAACTGGGTTGCACGTATGTCATGTATTTTTTATAAAAATATACAGAGTCAGGTCCAACTATCGCTATGGATATTTTAGTAGTACAGATTTATTTTCGTCTTATAATATGATGATCTTTTTTGTTTTAAGGTGTGAGGTTACTGAACAATCTTTATTGTGTAAGTGTAATAGATTGTTTATCATTTTGTTTACTCAATTAATATTTGTTTTATTAGAACCATGGGTGGCACAAATTTCAAAGAAGAGCGGCCATAGGTATTACTTCCGCATGGGACCAGACAGGAAACCAATCAGCGAATACAGATTTCCCGAAGCAGCACGTTTGGATATGATCAATGCTTACAGCAACAGGGTCATGTGGAACTGGGAAGCGGCGTCCGCAGTCTTCGAGAGCCAATTAAAAGACGGAGTGACGAAGATGGACATGGAACAATATGTTCGGAGTCAATTGTAATTTATGATACTAGTATTACTATCAACTATCTATCGAATGTAAGAAGTCTTAAAACGGTCTTACCAGGGCAACTTAAGGTGCAGTTTAAGCTGACCTAAAACTCGTGTGTGGATGGTCAGTATTTAAACCCGCGCCTAGTTTCTGTGGTAATGCAGTATTTCATTCTTATATGGATGATATGTGGACATTTTTAATTTTAAACAATAGATCGGTGTATAATAGATGCACTTATTTATACTAATACGATTTAAATGTACTCTCAAAGTATAAATTATAGACTTACTTGTTAAGGTGCGCTGAATTTGATATTTGTGTGATCTAAACAGAAAAGGAGACTCTCCGTATTCAGTATGTGGTTTTTCAATAGCGAAATAGCATAGCTCGTCGCAAAAGATTGATTAACCTGAAATTATTTCATGTTTTTAACACCTGAGAAAAAAAATTTTGTGAAGATATTTTGGTGTAGTGTGTAGGGCAAAACACGCTCAGGAGACCTGGCTTTAGAAGTTTAGAGAGATTTTACAAAATTTCCGTTGGTTAGCTGACCGCTAATCAAGTTTCGTGACGTCACTCGAATCCCGTCTATTGTAGCACAATGCCATCACAACGTGCGTTTTGCATTAGATGGTTCTGTGTAATTTTTATTAAAAAAAAAAAAAAGCTTTGTCATTAAGATCCATATAATTAATAATTATTTCGAAACTATCTCTGTATATCATCGACTTTATTATTTTGATTACTGACATGCAGCAGCTCCATAAGGCTTAGGAATAACATTACCAAAGTAAATATTATTAAACTCATAGATTTATTATTGGGTTCGCGAGCGCGCGATCCCAATAATAAATCTATGATTAAACTAATTAAGTTTAACTGGTCAACATTGTACTTACTTGCAATCTTTAGAGTTAACCTCTGTAATTTTATTGCCAACTTCAGGGTCTTAAAATAGGATTAACATTTAAGAATAATTTCAAATATTATACCCGGCTTTAGAAGTTTAGAGAGATTTTATAAAATTTCCGTTGGTTAGGTGACTGCTAATCAAGTTTCGTGACGTTACTCGAGTCCCGTCTATTGTAGCACAACGTCATCACTAGATGATTGTGTGTACTTTTTATAAAAAAAACTTTGTCAAAAAGATCCATATATTTATTTATTATTACGAGCATATCTCTATAATAGCGTTATATCAACGACATTATATTTTATTATGACTGACATGCAGCAGATTAACATTATGGTCAACCAAAGTAAATATTATTATACATAAGTATATTATGTGGTCAACATTGTACTTCTTGCAATGTTTTAGAGTTTACCTCTTTGTACTTTTATTCCCAACTTCAGGGTTTTAAAATAGGGTTAACATTTAAGAATAATTTCAAATGTTATAAAATAAAACATTTCATGTAACCCATATATTATATTTATTCCAAACTAGGTATAGATGTCATTTTCAAGAGTCTTAAATGTTACTTTTCTGGAGAATCATATTGAAATCTATGAAATAAATCTGAAGTAACTCCTCAGTTGTTTTTATAATTGAAACAAAATTACATAATAGGTAATTGACCAAGCGAAGCGACTCTACTTTCGAGTTTAAAGTACGATTCACATTAAGCAAATCGCACTGCAGCGCATTTTACATGCAGTGAAGGAAATTAAAGTCTACACATATGTATATATTCATATTAAGGCCCTTATTTGGAACGCGCATAGCAAGGAATACGTCCGGCTGTTATGGTTTTTCGCCGGATGTCCATGCAAATATGAACTTTAATACCGTTTGTAAAATGTGCTGCGGTGCGATTCGATGCGGCGCGTTTGATTGACGTGCATTACTTTACTACTTAAAATGTGAATTTGGCTGTCTATCCACCAGAGATATACTACGTATAAGTAGCTAGGGGATGTGTACCCACAAAATAGGGTAGCTTGATTTTCATAGCCTAGCCAAGTTCTGGTGGAAAGGTGTTCAACAAAGCTACGTTTATTACATACTAGTTGAAGCGTTGTAGTTATGGGAAGCATGGAACTATCTCGCTATACGCCTTGGTGGAAATCGACAGTTTCGTAGCTTAGCTATACCGTACATCTCTGGTGAAATGGCAGCGATACTATTGGGATCATCTCTGTAGTCGGCCACTGAAAATCAGCTTTGGGATACCGGAACCTTATAGATGTGCACCATAGTGGTTTCGTGTCGAGAGGCTCAGAGTCCCAACACAAGCTGAGTGCCTAATTAGTTCCCTATGTATTTGACGATAGTTACACTAATGTAAGAGTACAATAAGAAATTTTCATTTCACATGTTAAGTGACCGAGCGAAGCGAAGATCTCTACGATCTCTCAAGAGTCTACTTGACTGAATCGGCACTTGTCCGTCCGCCTGTCATAGCCCTACAACTTCAAAGTAATTAATAATAAAAATAATTACTTCAAACCCACAAACGATATTTAAATTGATGACATAAATAAAGCCGAAAAAGTTATAAAAATCCTTATTTGAGGGGTTCGCTCATAGAAGCAAATGGGAGGTAGGTAAATTATTTTTTTCAGCTTTACCTAGGCTTGTATTGTGGGGTATTCTCGAAAAAGCTGCTTTCAACCTGAGTTTAAAAATATTTATTTTTATTTAATTTTTGTTGCGAGATTGATATTAAATAAGTACCTACTCCCTCTTATGGTTTAATGTTGTAAACAAATCGCGCATCCAGACCTTTCACCAGAGATGGCATAAATATTTAAACAATACCAGAGAAAAGATAGCTCGACGGGAATAGGGAATATGCATGTATTTTTTTTATTTTTTTAAACTATTCTATAAGTGATTATATAACCGGAAAAAAATATAACACTTGCAAAATTTTATTAAATAAGCTAAAAAATAATAATTAAAACTACTATCATTTTCGGACGACTTAAACGCCCCCATTTTGGCGCGCTCGTTGTGACGTCACCGTACACATGAATAAATTAACAACGAACTGTTTGAGTGAAGTAAAGCGTAAAAGATTAACTTATTGTGATGGAAGAGCACCCAAAAGCTTATTATAATTATTGTATTGTCCCTATGTGCAAAAATAATATTAAAACTGCACCTGACAAGATATATTTTCATATGCCCAAAGATACAAATACATACCTAAGGAAAAAGTGGTGTAAGGTCAATGAATATAATATCATTGTGCAAGGTGATGAGGAGAGAAAATGTATCGTGCTTGAGTACCTAGTTTATATCGTCGTGAAGATTATTTCGACGTGAGTATTAGATATGTATGTACCTACCTACCTACCAAAAATCTTTTTCATTAGGAATCGCAAACAATTTAAACAATAAACTAACCTAAAAAATTAATTACATGTTCATAAAACTATTCTGATTCCCAATTATTAATGTTACAAAATATATTATGGTTTTCATTGGTTAACAGCTGACTACGAGTGTAGATTTTGATCACAAAACGTTATAAGTTTATAACTAGGTTTTTTGTTTGCACTGTTTAAAGTTCTATTGGAAAAGAATTTCTCAGTTGCCTTGACGAAAACAACCTAGTTTGTTAGAGTTCATAAAGATGTTCTCAACATTTAACGTTCCTAATACCTACATATCTTTGATTATATAATATATACTAGCGCCCGCGACTTCGTCCGCGCTGTTTTGGGTTCCCGCGAGAACTCTTTAATTTATAGTTTACTACCAATAGTTGTTTATTGTGGCGAGTCTTTTTTCACAAGAAATCACTGCTTTCAGTTAATAATTCCCAAAAACACTAATAATTTATCATAAACAGCGGCAAAACAATGCGAATAACCTTCAATAATCATACAAAACAAACGACCTGTTAGCAGTCGACTCAGACTACTGAGTGGATGGTGACGTCATGTTTCGTTCCGCCAATAGCGTTGCGTTTTAGAAATTTGAGCGGGAACTTGAAAAATACTACTTTTAAATAATTAAATTTATTAATAGAAACACGATAATTTGTAAAAATAATCATCTATATATATTTATTTAGCAATAAAGATTACACATAATTTTTTTTGTCCATTTCTAAATCACATGCATATTCCCCATTGAATTGGCATGTCATGGTGATTAAAAGACGTGGGAATATGGCTTTAAAATTCTTCTCACTCTGAGAAGAGACTCGTGTGTCGTGCTTAGTAGTGGGACTAGCGGGCCGGTGATGAGTTAATGATGATGATGATTAATCATTAACCTAAATGTGTGTAGATTACTTTTTCTCTATTACACTCTGACTTGGGGCATGCAAGTGTAATCATGGTAACGTAAAGGTAGTAATTGAATAAAACGACTTTTATCTATTTTTAAAATCATTGTCGTCATCATTGCTCAGAAGCGCTGGTAAAGCTGGCTTTACAGCTCTAGGTTCCAGCGCTAATAAAAAAGTGTGTGTGTGTGTAATTCACACACGGCAGAAGTCATAGCCGTCTCTATCCAGGACATTGAGACGGCTATGCAGAAGTGAAACTTCAGAAAAGTAGCCTACGAGAGAATGAGATAAATATAGCTTGTATTCTATCTCATTCTCTCACAGGCTAAATCCTATTTATGAATATGTTTTTCTCTTTTTGGTGTCGCCGTTTCGTTGAATTTTTACGTTTCGTTGAATTTTCAAATCACAACGATTCTATTTAAAAAGAAGTTTCATTTTAAAAATACATTTCCAGAGACCTCAGAGTAGGTAACTTCGTCCGCATGGACTAAGTTTTTACAATTCCCGGCTCCCGCGGGAACTCCTTAATTTTCCTGGATAAAAAGTAGCCTATGTCCTTCCCCGGGATACAAATTATCCATGTACCAAATTCATCAAAATAGGTTTAACAGGTGGGCCGTGAAAGCGTAACAGACAGACAGACACACTTTCGTATATAAAATACGACCTCTTTGACGACCTCCGTGGCGCAGTGTGTAGCGCTGTCGCCTTAACGTGCGGAGGTCCTGGGTTCGATCCCCGGCAGGGTCAATTTGGGAATTTATAATTTCTGAATTTTCCCTGGTCTGGCCTGGTGGGAGGCTTCGGCCGTGTCTAGTTACCACCCTACCGGCAAAGACGTGCCGCTAAGCGATTTAGCGTTCCGGTACGATGCCGTGTAGAAACCGAAGGGGTATGGGTTTAATATAACTGCCATGCCCCTAACAGGTTAGCCCGCTACCATCTTAGACTGCATCATCACTTACCATCAGGTGAGATCGCAGTCAAGGGCTAGCTTGTAGTGGATAAAAAAAAAAAAAAAAAAAAAACTTAAAATATTAGTATGAATAGGGAGCACAGAGACCAGCATAGGGTAAGAATATATAGCAAGAGTAGGCTGCATTGTAATAATAATACCACAAGTGAGCGAAATGAGTATATATACGCTAATGCAAGGAGTGACAGAGCGAGAAAATCGCTTTTCTGGTCCTACTCAGCGTATTACTTTTTTTTGTTGGTCCTAACCGACAGCTTAGGTCAGACAATCCTGTGTCATTTTGGTTATTCGCCCATATTCGTACGAAATTGGAATTAGACAAACTGGTAACTGTGCTCGTAGCTTACGAAAAAAGTGGTTTAACTTATAGACGATGGTGTATTGCTGTGTTAGCTGCAAAAGCCGAACTGAACGTAAAAACGAAAACATAACCTAACACGTAAGTTTACAATTTTGACCTGATTGTTACAGATAAGCCCGCCAACACGCATTAGAGCAGCGTGGTGGGTCTAAGCTCTGATTCCCTCTCTCCTGTGAGAGTGGAGGCCTGTGCCCAGCAGTGGGACTTTAATAGGCTGTAGTGGTGGTGGTGGTGGTGGTTACATATAAAACAGGTTATATTTGTAAAGACTCACATGAATGCTACAAAGTATAGAAATAACAAAAAATAAATACTTATTTAATGAAAATATTGCTCTAAGACTATCGCTATCGCATACTTATACGCCGACGCCCGGTCTATATCTCTTTCTCTGTCTACGGAGACCAGAGACCTCATGAGACAAGTAACATAACCTCAGATTAAATAAGTAATAATCTGAGAACGCAATCTCATCTGCAGTTTCTGGTCATGTCTCAGGCTCATGCAATGATAAGATAGATTTTCATTGGGGTCATTTGTTTCCTTATTCATTGGGGTCTGATTGGGGTCATGTCATTTCTCATATGACATGGTTTTGACTTTGACACTTTGACTTTTGGCTGTTTTCTCGTTCTCGTGTTTTCAGGTTTTGTAATTTCAATTTGGCGCTCGTTTTGCTCGTTAGTCGTTTGTGAAGTCAGAAGTAAACACGATTTTTTTGGTTGCTTTATTCCGTTCAAAGAAAATATACTCTCTTCCGTTGAACATTATTTTGTTCTTGAGTTTAGAGTTATATATATTAAGAACTTTATGCAAGTATGACTGTTGGAGAAGTCAGTAAAAATTTGCCATGGTTAGTACCTACTTCCCAAGAGTAAATAAGTTCCTTGATTTGTACCTACTAGTTCCAGTTAGACTTGATTTAATAAAACAAACAAATAAGTAAATATTTAAGTATGTAGGTACTCATAAATATTTCTTCCTGTAGGGTGGAAAAATATCGTCCGTCCAAATTAGAAGACTTAGTATCCCACGATGATATTATTCAAACAAGTAAGTTCTTTAATAGTTCCTACTTCTAAATACCTAACTAATTGTGGAATGAACTGCCTTCGCAAATACATCGGGCTAAAACTCTTAATATGTTTAAAATTTACATGAAAATTCATAACATGTCTGTAATCATCAATAGCAACACCATTAATTTGTCCATTATTTTTATGTGTGTTTATTTATGTTACGTTATGTCTATTTTATTTATTTTGTATATATGTCACTGTAAGATTGCAAAAACCGTTAGATTGTAATCTAACTAGCCAAATTGTAAACTGTCAACAGATTGTGAACTTTTCAATGTTCTGAGTGTCAATTTTTGAAATATTCATTGTATTTACGTTTTCTTATCTTTTGCTTGTAGGTTAGGTTAAGGTTCGACATAAAAAATCAGGTAGTGCCCTTCGATTTTATCGAGTTAATATACCTAATATATTACAATCTACTGAAAAATAATGCGTTAAATTGTAATCTGTCGATAGTTTACAATTTCGCCAGTTAGATTACAATCTAACGGTTTTTGCAATCTCATGGTGACATATATATTAGTGTATTAATACGTTATTATTTTATGATATTGGTTAGTTTATGTATCTATTAGTATTCAAGTTTATTTTTATGCACCACCTCCCACTGTCTACT
The DNA here is from genome assembly GCA_923060345.2 of Erebia aethiops. Taxonomy (NCBI): domain Eukaryota; kingdom Metazoa; phylum Arthropoda; class Insecta; order Lepidoptera; family Nymphalidae; genus Erebia; species Erebia aethiops. The sequence goes on along the minus strand of OV281083.1, from coordinate 6,076,376 downwards.
TGTTCATTTTCTCAGTATTGATAAGGTTGTATGGAAGAGATCACTACTAAGCCATAAGAGTGCCTTATTGACCCTACGTTTTAAGATTTCATGTTGTTTTTCTTTTGTGTTTTTGTGGTGTACAAAGTTTGCTATGTATGTGCCAAACATCAAGATTGGTCAGTTGTTCAGCATTCAAAACTTTCAATATGCTATAATATAATATAGCACTTCAGCATTTTTCATATCATGGATTTTCAAATCAAAACAAACGGTTTATACTTTATAGCCTATAAACTAGAAGGGCAGATGTATGAAGCTGGTGGATATTTTGTGTTCTGTACTGGCTATATCGGCAATCTCACAGGAATTTAAAAGCCAATAATATTGTTAGAAATAATGTGCTTAATTTAGGAAACATTTACTTGTACATAAAATATTTATTTTTGAAGTGAAACTCCTTAAGAATAGTTGTGATTTGAATATCTGCCGTGTATGAATTGCACACATACTTTTTTTATAGTTAGTAAATTCATGAAAGAAAATCAGCTGCCTCATTTGCTGTTCTATGGTCCGCCTGGTACTGGAAAGACATCCACTATCCTAGCATGTGCCAGACAAATGTACACACCACAGCAGTTTAATTCTATGGTAAGAAAATTCAGACAAAAAATTTTGTTACCTATTTATTTCTTTTCACAATATCCATGAAAATTATCACACTTAAAATAACAAAATATTTGTGACTTAACTTATTACTTACTTATTTTTTCAATACTTCCCTGCATTCACATTCACAACAACAGCATTTTGTTTTTTTTATTAATTTTATCAAATGGCATATGTAGGGTGTCAAAGACATTTCAAGCATGTTGGTATACAAAGATACCACTACAGCTAAACTACATAAATATGACTTTTATCCAATATTCCAACCTCCTCCATTCATACCCCCTTCTTCTAGGGGTCATTTTAGGGATGATTTTCCAAAAAGGCTTATGTGGGATTTTATTATTAATTATTTTACTTTTGTATGTTAACTTAGTAAAATTGCAGGTATTGGAACTAAACGCATCAGATGACAGAGGCATTGGGATTGTCCGAGGGCAAATCTTGAGTTTTGCTTCAACAAGAACAATATTTAAAGCAGGACCAAAATTGATTATCCTGGACGAAGCCGATGCCATGACCAATGATGCACAGAACGCATTAAGGCGAAGTAAGTTGAGTTGAAAATATAATTTAAGTATATATGTATAAACTTTATTGTTAATAACTTGTAAGCACCACTTCATATATTATATTATGTTATTCATATTTTGTACACACAATATGTCACTGTAAAATTGTAAAAACCGGTTGATTATAATCTCACTAGCGAGATTGTAAACTGTCAAAAGATTACAATTTAACGCATTACTTTTCGGTAGATTGTAATCTGTTAGGTATACTAACCTGATAAAACCTAAATCACTACCTGATTAATTATGTCGAACCCTAACCTAACCTACAAGAAAGAGACAAGAAAACGTAAATACAATGAATATTTCAAAAAATTACACTCAGAACATTGGTTCACAATCTTTCGACAGTTTACAATATATCAAGAAAAACAGCGTTGGATTACAATCTAACGGTTTTTACAAATATACATAACTAAAATAGCAGGCCTCCAAATGTGCTAGCATTATTCACAAGAAACATTGTGACAAGAGCAGCACATCTTTAAATAAATAGGTGTTTTGTGTCCAACTAATCCAGTACCAATAATTCCAATTAGTCTAACACTTACATGATATCAAAATAGCCTAATTAAACTAGAAAAACATAAAAAACAGTCCAGGCATATCTTAGGTCATTAGGTGGCACAAGTTGATAGGTACTAAAATTCTACATCAATGTTCAATTCAACATGACAAGTGGACATAATAGTGGGCACATTTGGAACCCTAGTATCCTTAGTGTTAAGATACCATGGTTAAAATTATCACCATTTACTTCAGTTCAATAAGCGTACAATGTAGGTACCTATTTTGCAATTGACTATATAGGTATAGTCAATTTCACTGAAGGGAGGAGTAGGCGACCAAGTAAGTTATGAACCTGCTTCACAAGTGACATAACTAAAGCTCCAAAAAAATACGGAAGGGGGTGTGACGTACTAAATCTTCTAAAACATTTGAAAATATTAATCGAGGGAAGAACTTTATGGGGAGGTATTAATTTTCAGTGTTTATTAAGTACCTACTACAAGAATAAGTTGCAATAACTATGGTAACCAAAGAATACAAACAAAGTTAAGCTTTCTCACATTTTGTAAGTAAACACTTTACAAACGCTGTTTCAAACTTTTGTGGCAAGCTGTAAATCTCAATTTGTTGCACAAACACAGAATTTTTTTAAAACTTGGATATGACAAATGTCTGACACTGAAGAAGAAAATTCTTTAAAAGTTACAAAAATTACTCTAGTCGGAGAACCCTTGACTGGAAAGTTAAGTATTAATTCCAATTTATTTATGTGATATTTCTAATGACTAAGTAATTTTTAAGTAATTTAAATTAACAAAAAAAAAAAATTATAATTTCTTGTCTTGCCATAATGGAAGGCATTATTCCATTTCTATCGATAGAATAGGGATGATGCCTATATCAAAAATAAATTATTTCTAACTGATTATTAAATAGATGGTCTTCTAAAAGACCTAAAATTCACATCCTCGGTTAGTTTTAAGTTTGTTAACCATTTTCAAATATAGATTAAAGAAAAAAAGTGCGTTGAAATTTGATGACGTCACTATTGTGAATTTCATACCACTTAATAAAGAGTTGCTGATTTGATTGAGCTGTCATCATCCCTATTGGCGCCAAACTCGCCGTCGACAGGAACTATATCTATAACAGTATTTCTGTAGACAAACATAAGCTTGACGGACGGACACGACTCGCATACTCGCATCCTCAGTTGGACAATCTGTTGAGTGTCACCGGGTCTATTCGTGTGTATAGAGTAGTATATGCAACCGCTACTTGGGCGGCGGCGGCGCGTCGTGCGGCGGCACGCAGGGCGCGGAGGTGAGCGCGGCGCAGTGGTCGGGCGCGCGCCCCCCCGCCACCCCCGCACCGCTGCAGCTGTGCGACGTGGCGGGCGCGGCGCTGGCTACCGACATGCTGCCTAACTACTTGTACGCTTCCGATGTGAGATACTACCTCCGAAACTATTTCTTACCTTTTTTAAATCCATATAGCCATATTCCATATATCCATACTAATATTATAAATGCGAAAGTGTTTCTGTCTGTCTGTCTGTCTATCTGTCTGTCTGTCTGCTACGCTTTCCCGGCCCATCTTTTCGACTGATTTTGCTGAAATTGGGTAGATGGTATCCCGGGGAAGGACATAGGCTACTTTTTATCCCGGAAAATTAAAGAGTTCCCGCGGGAATCAAAAAACATTAATCCACGCCGACGAAGTCGCGGGCATCATCTAGTTTTTATATATATATGTCACCGTAAGATTGTAAAATCCGTTAGATTATAATCTAACGGTTTCTATTCCGCTAGACTACAAACTGTCGAAAGATTGTGAACCGTTCAATGTTCTGAGTATTAATTTATGAAATATTTATTGTTTTTACGTTTTCTTGTCTTTCTTGTACAGTTCGCGCGCGAGTTGAATGCAGAGTAAATGTAAGTGTCACCATACATTTACTCTGCATTCAACTCGCGCGCGATCTAAAGGTTAGGTTAGGGTTTGACATGAATATTCAGGTAGTGCCCGGCCGCAATATACCTAATATATTACAATTTACCGAAAAATAACGCGTTAAATTGTAAGCAATATGTTACGGTTCACAATCTGTCGAAAGTTTATAATCTATCGAGATAAAAAACGTTATATTATAATCTAACGGTTTTTACAATCTTACGGTGACATATATATAGCGAGTAAACGAGCAGGCGGGTCACCTGATTGTAAGTGATTGCCGCCGCCGATGAATTTCAGTTTCATTTAGAGAATCATTATAGTTTAGTTTAGAGATTGTGCTAAAAAAAATTGCCACATTGTCGTACGTGAGCATACGACAGCGCGATTCGATCCGATATGACACGACGCAACAGTATCTAACAGAAGATGCCCCTCCACGTGGCCCATGTTGTGGCGTAGATATGTTTGTCATTTTTAGAGTCGTATAGCGTCTCGCGTCGCATTCGTCGCTCACCTAGGGCAACACCTCGTCTATTTATCTAGGTGCGGCTTGAGAGTAATATGAAATCTTTTTTCAACGATCTAATTCCAAAATGATTCTGAAAGAACAGCTGATCTTTTAGAGGTGCACCATTGTTGTCTTGTAATATTCTATGTCAAGCTAGGTTAAGTGACGATGCAATCGATATGTAAGCAGGCTTACTTGGTAAGAGTATGACAGTTTTCGTTAAACCCACGGACCCTACCAATCCTGCTAGACACAATGACGTCATGCTTTATCCTAAGTGAAGGACAATATGGCCATCAAAAAATAAATTGTTGTAATCGCCGTTCCTCAATTCATTTATTTTCATTTGCCACCTATATAAATTGAATATTTTTTTAGATTGTTATATTCGTGTATGATTTAACAAACTTGCAAAGTTTCGAAAAATTGGATATGTGGATGAAATCAATAAAACGTATCTTCGAATCGGAACCGAAGAAACCGTTGATGGCTCTATTTGGCAACAAATCGGACTTGGAACACCAAAGGGCGGTCAGACTGTCCTGCGTTCATAAGTTCTCATCTGAACATTTGTTGGAAAATTTTAAAGGTTCGGCAAGGACTGGGGAAATGGTATCTAATTTTTGTTTATTATAGACTAGATAATTCCCGTGACTTCGTCACGACTTCGATTTTTTGATTCCCGCAGGAACTCTTTAATTTCAGGGATAAAAAGCAGCCTAAGTCCTTCCCCGGGATAAATCCTATCCCAGTACCAAATTTCATCGAAATCGTTTGAAGGGATGAGCCGTGAAAGCGTAGTAGACATACAGACAGACAGACACATTTTCGCATTTATAATATTAGTATTCAAGTTTATTGTAAGTCTCTATTTTTCGGAATAATTCAATCTGATCCTAAAAAAAATTAAACAATCCAAACTACATTTTTTGCCTCTGTTTCTACCAGTAGTAACATGCAGCTACAACTAGCCCCAACTAGAAAGTATGTACAACACAACAGGTAGGTAGGTTTCAAAGTGGGTAGGTAATGTATTGCGCAACCCGAGTTTATTGTGGGTGGATTAAAGCGCCCCACCCTTTATTTTCAACTCGACCTTTGATTTCTAAAACTGATAAGATCTACCAAGTTATTGCGGTGCGTAACGCAGTTAGCATTTAGCTAATTGGTTTCTTTAAATATTACCCTTATTTGAATCAACTGCCGCGATGTCATGCAATATAAAATGTATCTATATTTAATATTTTATTTATCTTTATAAATGTATCAATATAATTAAAATTAATATTTTTAGGTGAACACAGCCTTTTCAAAACTAATTGCTCGAGTATTGGGTGTCAAAATGCCAGTCGAGGTCGCCGCTCACAGGAAATCAACTGACACCCAAATATCAGAAGCGAATGGACAGCCGCCTTTACCATCCAATGATGCCACAAATACTCTGATTATGAACAGAAAAATGTTGAGGAAAATTCAGAGAAAATCTTCCTCGTCCGTTTGTTGCATCCAATAAAACTTTAAGAATAATATTTTATCTGCTTTTCATTTTTTCCCTTTTGATTATTTATTTTATTATCATTTGAGAATAAACGATCTAAAAACATAGGCATGACAGCATAGTTTCTTCGTTAGACTTAACTCAGACAGACTTACATCTCTGAAACAAATCTGTCGCAAAGTCTACGTACTAGAGATCTAGCGATAAAGCGCAAGAACTTTGATACAAATTAATGTTCGAAATTATGATTTTTCTCACGACTGGTTTAGATTTCTCATTGTGTAACAATATATCACACGCTCAAAAGACATAATTATTGTGACAATACCTGATGTTTCTTGGGATTTCTAGACACTTGTATCTCTTCTCAGAATTAGAAGGGTTTGGTCATAGTCCACCGTTCTGGCCAAGTGCGGATTGGTAGACTTCACACACCTTTGAGAACATCATGAAAAACTTTCGGGCATGCAGGTTTCCTCGCAATGTTTTCCTCGTTAAAAGAAGTGATATTTGATATCTTAATACCCTTTCAAACAAAAAAAGAATTTTCGAAATCGGTCCAGGCGTCTTCGAGTAATCGGGGAACATACATAAAAAAAAAAAAGATTCCGACGAATTGAGAACCTCCTCCTTTTATTTAAAGTCGGTTAAAAACGCACAAATGTCTGAAAAGTTAGAGGTGCGTGCCCGGGGATCGGACCTGCGGCTACATTAATAGGAAGCCGGGCATCTAAAACGAATTGGCTATCACCGCAAACAAAGATTATGTCCGTTTTCACTTTTCACCAACAGCTTAATTTTTATGGAACACTTAAACCCATGAGATGACAGCTTTGACTATTGATTGACAGTTATTGACGTGGATTTGCACGAAAACTTTCATCTAAGTTAGGGCACGTTCCCTAAAATCTAGGCATTGTTAGTGAAAATAAGTAAGACATATCTATTTTCTTAGACATATATTTTAAGTAGGTATACCATTTTAATTAAAATGGTGCGACTTCAATAATTGCAGTAACGATCCGCAGTAGCAACTGTACCACTTGTTTTTTTATCAAAGAATAGGCATGCGCTTGACGACTATCATGCTTAATACAAAGCAATGATGAGGTCTAGGTTAGACCGCGCTTGCCTAGAAGATGCCTATTCAACCTTGCCTTAAATCTTGTTTCTAGTAATAGAGAAGTACACGGACAACGTGCGTTTCTGCATCATCTGCAACTACCTCGGGAAGATAATTCCGGCGCTGCAGTCGCGCTGCACTCGCTTCCGGTTCGCGCCGCTGCAGCAGAGCCAGATCGTGCCCCGTCTGCGGGAGATCGCTGCAAACGAGAAGTGAGCTCCTTTCGATGACGATCTTAAACTGGGTCTGCTTTTAGAATCTGGCTTGTTTGATGTAAATTTACGATGGGTTCGGAAAGTAGTTTTTTTTAATGATTTTACTACAGGTGATAATAAAAAAATACTTTCCGAATCGTATTATAGTAATCGTAAGTGATGATGCAGTCAATGGTAGCGGGCTAACTTGTTGGGGGTATGTCAGTTATATTAAACCCATACTCCCAGTCGGTTTCTACACGGCATCATACCGGAACGCTAATCGCTTGGCGGTACGTCTTTGCCGCTAGGGTGGTAACTAAGCGACGGCCGAAGCGCCCCACCAGGCCAGACCTGAGAAAATTTAGTAATTATAAATTCCTGACTTGACCCTCCGGGGCCTCCCACTTATAAGACCACAGCGCTCACCACTACTTTTAGACTCTTGCCTGTTTGATGTGAATGCGTCGGAAAGAATATTTTACGTAAAATAAGCTATTTAGAAAATCATAATTCCCTGTTATTATTATATTAATAATTATGTAGTAACATTTCTGAGTGGAAATAATAATACGAACGCTTCGAAGCTTTGCGTCTTGATTACCTATTAATTATGAATTCCATCAACTGTATAATATTAATATTAGTGCGTGTATTTCACGCGAAAACAAAAACCTTAATCAACGCGGACGAAGTCGTCATCTAGTTTCTAATAATTGAAGCGGTCAAATCATATTTCTTTGTTATAGCGTGAAAATCACCGAGGATGGCATCAAAGCTTTGCTCACGCTATCTGGCGGTGACATGCGCAAAGTTCTCAACACGCTACAGAGCACGTGGCTAGCATACCGTGACGTCACGGAGGACAACGTGTACACTTGCGTGGGACACCCGCTGCGCTCTGATATCAACTTTATTTTGAATTGCCTTCTGAATGAGAATGACTTCGCTGCGTGCTTTAAAAGTATCCTTTGTATAACTTACAATACGACTAACACTGACTGGCTGTTGATTACTGAAAAATAAATAAAATTAAACATGGAAGTTTTCGTGAGCAAATGTGTTCATAAAATTGAAGCTAGCTCAGAATAAATATTTATAATACTCACATATTCAAATTCAAATTCAAATGTCTGTTGTTCTCGTCAAAAAGTTATTACTTCACAATTAATGTAATCTAGGATACTGTGCGGGAGGCGGAACATAGTTCTAGCGTTATATCACCTATTATTTCACCTTTGTGTAAAAAAATGGAATATTATTGACGATAATCAGATTTAGTGTAGATTTCACGAATTTCGAGATAGAATCTTAACGAAAACGATACCGTGACATGAAAGTTATAATCTGATATTTAACAATACCTATTTCTTTAAAAACATAACAGAAATTCAGGATCTGAAGATCGCAAAAGGATTAGCTCTCGGGGACATATTGACTGAGATCCACACAATAATACAAAGAGGTAAGTACTACAACGACGAATAGGGTCCTGCTCAAACTCCTACAAGCCACAACAAATCTAACAACACCTTATTGAAATAGATCAACCAGTTTAAGCTACGGCCCAAGCTGCCTTAAAATATTGAAGTGAAAACTTCTTTAGCCGCGTTGAGCACTTTTTGGTAGGGGAAAATCTTAGTTTTCACTTCTATCGGCCATATCTTCCATATGACTGCCAATTTTTTTCTTTTAAAATCGGGGTACACACGCAGCGACTTAAACGACAGCGACTCGATGGCTATTTAAGCCTATTGTGCCCTTACAATAGCAATTTTAGAAAAAAACCGATATTTTAGATTTGCAGCGATGGAATTGCCGCATTGCCAGCGACATCGCGTCCACACAGAAAATATTACATCGCTAGCGAGTAGCCGGCGGCCAAAGTAGCTACCGTGTGTACCCGGCTTAAGGCCCTGTGTAGCGTAAAAGGGGGGTTTTAAAAGCAGTGTATCTATCAAACGGTGACATAATGTATGGTTGTAAAAATAATGTGCTGTTTTCAAGACCTTTGAGCAGCCATTGACGCATCTCAAAACACAATTTAAAAAAATCTGCATTGAAATTTATTTTAAACATACCTCTTAATTTACCTTTTAAAGCAATTTTTCTCCTTATTGAAACCAATAATTAGCTCTAGAAATATAAGATAAAATTCATATTTCTAAATCAAACACATTGTCGGATTCATTTGTATTGAAAAGTAAATATTAATTTTCTTTACAAATTATTTCATGCTTTTTTTGCGACATGCGCTTGCTCGATTTCACCCCCGCGCGCCTGCGTTTTTCATCTCGTGAGCTCACAGCGCCTTAAGACAACACCCTCCCGCTGTCCATCCAACAGTCAAGTTGTTAAAATCTACCAACTCGTTAATACACCAAATTATAAATTCTTTAATACATACTGCACCCATAAAAAAATATCCTCCTGGTTTTTTTTCAATCCACTACAAGATAGCCCTTAACTGCGATCTCACATGATGGTAAGTGATGAAGCGGTCTGAGATGGTAGCGGGCTAACCTGTTAGGGGCATGGCAGTTATATTTAACCCATACCCCCTAATCAATTTCTACACGGCATCGTACGGGGACGCTAAATCTCTTTGCGGACCGTCTGCTATTAGGGTGGTAACTAGCCACGGCCGAAGCCTCCCACCAGGCAAAGTGAAGTGAAGTTTCCTTAAGCAATATTGTGAGTAACGAATATGTTTTTTGCATAAATTATTAAAATTTCGAATTTATTATTTCAGTGAAGTTCCCGCCGGAAGTGCTAATAGAGCTGGTAATAAAGATGGCGGACTCGGAAGTTCGTCTCGCGAGCGGCTGCAGCGAGCGCATCGAGTTGGCAGCCCTGCTCTCCGCCTTCCAACTGTGCAAACACCAGATAGATGTGGAAGCTCTGTCCACGTGACAAACTAGTTTATAGGTATTGAATAGGGTTGTAACGGAGGCGTTCTTAGCGGAAGCAGAGGCGGATGCGGAGGTGAAGGGGCTTTGTCTCCGCGGATAACGGAGGCGGAGGTGGATTTCTCTGATCACATCGTCCATTTTCTGATTTTTTCTTGAGGATTCTTCTAAAGACAGTTGCCTTTTTGCTTGTTGTAATGGTTGTCTGTGGGTGTAACAGACGTCACAAGCTTCGATTTGTACCTCTCGCATTGTAAGTCAACGTAAATAAACCTCCGTTACAACTCCGCAAGAAATCGGCGGAGGCGGATGCGAAAGCGGGGGCGAGGTTTCGTTACAACCCTAGTATTAAATATTACTATCAATAAGTTATCGTTTAAAATGTCTTCTAAATGGTATTAACATAGTTAAACTTACTCATTACCACCAGTGTGTGATGTTTAAAATCTTGTCCATACTATTATTATTTATTATATTTGCACAAATGTCAATTTTTGGTTTCGATCGTCTATTAAATCTTTCGTGTTTCATTTTATGTTCTCATGAATCATGATACGTGATCGTAATTTAGATAAATATCGTAAAGTACCTGATACTGACTGATGGAGGATATTGGGTCGCGATTTATTTTGTTCAGTGTGTGAAACTCTGAACGTTAAATCTTAGAACCTTTTAATAAAGATTGTTAAACTATAGTAATTTTTATTTTTTTATTTTGACGTTACTACGGTAATCTGCTTCAATGCGTAAAAGTAAAGCTAATCGCAACAGCAAGAACTGACAGAACCTAAAAGTGCGACTGCTAGTCACATCACCGGCATCTTTTCTTCTTCTGTTTTTATTTTTTTATTAATTATAGGCTTACGTTTGACCACAATCACACCTGAAGGGAAGTGATGATGCGGCCTCAGATGGGACACGTTTGCGCGTAGAAGATGCCTCTTGAATTAAAGATACCCGGATTGTAATTGGTGGGAAACACAGTTTTTTGGTAGACTATTCCAGACCCCAGCCATGTGACCCTAGCTATTTGCACTTATAGTACTGAAAAATGTTTTATTTCGGCCCGTACGTACACCTTGTACGTCGTATACGACCAAGGAAAATAAAACAAATTTTCATCAATTTATATTTATTTTAATTAAAAATAAATTAAGTAAGCTATACTTAACTAGAATAGAGATATTTACAAGTTTTCTACATCCATATAATACTTTTCATTTTAAAAATAAAATAGTCTGAGTAAATTTCAACGCTTTTTAGTATATCTGCAACAAGATTTTTTCCCACACTAAATAAATAAATGCAGACGAGTAATATCTAGTCGGTTCTATAATATTATGGTGAAATTTTAAGAGTTATGTAATTACATAATTCAACAAATTTATTGTTAATGTCAATGATTGATTCAGATTTTGTCATTTTATTTTCTACTAAAAAATAACAACAATTCTTGTACTTAAATTATTCAACTAGTTTTTGGATATCCTATTTTATTTTAACATCGTCGTTATATTGGTACTAAGTACAAAATACAATGGTGCGTTCTTCTTCTTCTTCATTTTTAGTGGCTCCGCGCGTCGAGCGTTTGAGCCATAGTCAAATTTTTTTTTTTTTTTTTAAAACGGAGAAACTTATTTTATAATAGTAAAATCAATTTTTTTCTTTAAATACGGAATTTTGGGAAGGATCAGAAAAGGGTAGAAAATAATATAAAATGGAATATTCATACTAACTAACTACATATTTACAGTTTAATATCATTAAGTAAAATAAATGAGGAAAAAAGTTTATATACACAAGGTTTATCAGAGGATAGGAGGATGTCAACAGAAGTCGGAAGTGGCATATGACATTGAATAAGACCCTGGTAAAATGCATCCCTGTTATATACTGGGCATGTTAAAAATATATGGTTCAAGTCACCCACCTCACCACATTCACACAAATCACTATCCACAATTCCAAATTTTGCCAGTTGAACAGGTGAACAAACGTGGCCCAAACGCATACGCGTCAAGATACACGTCACCCTCCTGCCCAACCTCAAACGTGAGAACCATGGCTTTGACGGAATAAAGTTTTGAATCCTAGCATATGTTCTACCTTTTGACTGGCTTGAGGTCGCCCAAGCCACTCTCCAAGATTCTTGAAGGGATTGTTTTGGTAATGTACACAAATCATAGGCAGAGTTACAATAGTCTGCAACTGCCATATCTCCGCATGAAATAGCCTCGTTAGCAAGCTGGTCAGCACGTTCGTTTCCCGAAATGCCAGAGTGACCTGGTACCCAGGAAAACACCACTGTATAGCCTCTTTCATTACACGTAACTAGGAGGTTTCTTATTTTTATAACAACATGGTTAATCTGAGCAGATTTAAATGGAAACCTAGATAAAGCTTGCAGAGCACTCATAGAGTCCGTAAATATAATAGATTTCTTAAGTTTGGCAAGAAGTATATATTCAACAGATTTAAACAGACCAAGACATTCTCCAGTAAATACAGATGATTCAGGAGGTAGTTTTATTTTTTGGACAATATTATACTGAAAATGGAACACTCCTACTCCGACCATGCCATCTGGTGCATGCTTAGAAGCATCACAATATATGTAATGAAAATCCGTAAATTCATTTTCTTTCAATATGTTCACATATTGAGGAGCTTCCAATTGGTTTCTTGGAATATTTGGATTGATCCTAACATTCGGAGAGATTATTAATGCTTTAAATTTACAATCAAAAATGGGATAACAATATGTATTATACATCGGCGCTTGTATGGAGCAAAATATTCGATAGCTTTTAATAAGGCAGGGAGCAGATTTACGGGACCAGTATGAACAAGTATCTATGAAATTCAAAAGGAGTTGAAGTTTATCACGTAAAGGATGATGAGAAAATTGCATGGCTTTAAATAAATACCTATCAGATAGAAATTGACGTCTTAAACTTAGAGGTGGTTCAACACACTCTATTTGCATAGCGTTAATAGGACTAGATTTCATGGCTCCAAGGATGATCCTTAAAGCTTTAGCCTGCACACAATCTAATTTGCTAAGAGCAGCAGCATTACAGGGTTCTAGAATAAAAGTGGCATAATCTAGTAAGCTACGAATGAGGGCGTTATAAATAAGACGCAAGGTCAAAGGATGGGCACCCCACCATACACCGGTTAGACACCTGATCATGTTTAAGTTTCTTTCACATTTAGTTACAATATAGTCACAGTGAGGTACTCCAGTAAGTTTGGAATCTAAAATAACTCCCAGGAATTTTGTTTCAGACTTTACAGGAATAGGATTATCCCTATAAAGTACGCTGAAATCAGGTATAATTCTCCGCCTAGAAAATAGAACCACGGTGCTTTTACCAACAGACAATTCCAGTCCATTGACATCTAACCAATCATTTAGCTTATTAAGATTAGTGGTTAAGCAGCTACTAGCTTTTTCTATAGAAATGTCCGAATTGTATAAAAGAAGGTCATCAGCATATTGCAAGACATTTACATCTGAGTTCAAGGAGGTCTCTAAATCATAGGTATATACATTGTACAATAATGGACTAAGGACCGACCCCTGGGGCAGGCCTCTCCATACAAGCCTTGATAGTTGGGTACCATTGTTTAGGTCTAATTTAATACACCTTTCAGAAAGCATATTAATGATAAATGTAATTAATAATTGAGGTACATGAAGGTCATGCAATTTTTTATGCATTACTGAGAACAACACATTATCATACGCAGAGCTGATATCAAGAAAGGCCGCAAGAACTGACTTATTATTCGAGAAAGCTATCCGAATATCCGAAACAAAAATACTAATATTGTCTATGGTGCTACGGCCTTTTCTGAATCCCAGCTGATTGCCTGTCAAAATGTTACTATTTTCAATGAAAAATTCTAACCTGTTTTTAACAAGATGCTCAGCTATTTTGGCAAGAACTGAGGATAGGGCTATTGGACGAAAAGAAGAAACATCGGAGGCTGGCTTGTTTGGTTTTAGTATAGGGATTATGGCTTGGGTTTTCCAAGAAAAAGGAATATTACCAGACAACATAATGGCATTAATAATACTCAAATAGTAGTTCAAAGAAGCGTCACTGCAGTTTATCAAGAAAGAGTATGTAATGCCATCTTCGCCTGGAGATGAATCTTTTACATAAGACAACACGCCTTTTAGTTCAGAAAAAGAAAAGGGAGCATTAAGGTCTGTATAACTACAAGCTACCGAGTAAGGTATACAACACTGGGTATTATTAAAGTCGGGAGCAGATGCAGGAGCCAACTTGTCCATAAATTGGTCGGCTAGTTCAATAGATAATGTACCTGATGAAGACGAATAGAAACCTGATTTAAATCTTCTTATATTTTTCCAAACTACCGATGGGCAAATATCTGGATTTAAAGACTCACAAAATCGTCTCCAACCCTCAAATTTCTTTTTTTTGAGGAGCTTGCGAGTGGAACGGGCTATTTGGGTATAAATTTCGAAATTCTCTGAAGTCATCATAAAACAATATTTTTTCTCAGCCTCCTTCCGTTGCTTGATGGCTATAGTGCACTCGTGATCCCACCAAGGAGGAAATGGAATTTTACCCTGTTTATTACTTCTTAATGGAAATAAAGCATTTGCAGCTTCAATTAAAATTTTAGTAAACTCCTCTGCACATATTGTTTCATTACCACCATTAACAATAGGAAGGCTAGATAGTTTTTGTTCAACATAATGTTTAAATGTACTCCAGTCATCTGGTAGTTTATGCTTTAATTTAGAACTGTGTTGTAGGTTAGAAGGAGGGCAAGATATAGGTAAAGTAAGAACAATTGGTATATGATCACTGCCATAAGAATGTTCAAGTACACTCCAAGATATCAAAGACGCCAAACTCGGAGAGCAAAGAGACAAGTCAGGAGCACTCAGGCCTTCACCAGGACCAGTATGTCGAGTTGGAGTGCCATTGTTCAATATACATATGTTTTGAGAGTCTAAAATATCTGTCATTAATTCACCATAATAATTAGTGCTAGAACTGCCCCATGATTGATTATGACAGTTGAAATCCCCGAGTACTAAAAAGGGGCTAGGTAGGGTAGTAAGTAATTGACTAAACTCATTGTATAAGGAAGAAGAAGGATGAGGTATATACACAGAAATAATACAAATTTTATTTACAATTACAGCAATGGCATTAATACCATCACTGAGTGAAGGGAGTGAAAAAATTTTATAGGAGAAAGCTTTGTTAATGAGTACGGCCACTCCACCATACCCATCCAGTCTATCATTTCTCACAGTAACGAAACCAGAGATCCTGAAAAGAAACTCTGGTTTCAGCCATGTCTCAGAGAGACACATAACCATAGGTTTATATTTGTTTAGTAAGTAAATAATATCAGTTTTTTTACTTATGGCACTCCTGCAGTTCCACTGTAGGATTTTGTGGTCCATAGTTAAAGATTTGGTTTAAAGCTGTCAATAATGAGTTGGCGGCGTTGGGCGGTAAAGAGTTATCACTAGAAAATGAATTACTAGAATTAGAAAGTAATTTAATAAGTTCTAAAATTAATTCTGCTATAGATTTTTGAGGAATTGTATTTGATCTGTGTTTCAATACATAACCATCAGGTCTTTGGGAGTTATGATTATTATATTCATTGTTAATCGATTCATGCATAGTGTGATCATACCCTCCGGTTTGTTTAGGAGGAACACGACGTTGGACAAACACAGTTTTTTTATGAGAACTGTTTGGTGTAGGAGGTACATATGAACTTGAGTTTGAGGTAGGATGATTTTTATTTCCAGATTGGGACGGAGAGGAAGCTGTTACATCAGCATAAGGTTTTGAGGATGGGGGGTGAATTTTAGCTGCCTCTGCATATGATATGCAGCTCTGGGCCATTGAAATTTTAATTTTTTGCTGTCTATTGAATTCTGGACATAATTTACTAATGGCAAAGTGGCGACCACTGCAGTGAAAACAATGAGCATTTTCAGAAACAACGCTACAAGTGTCTGAGGGGTGTTCATCCCCACATTTAAAGCAACGTGGCTTTGATCTGCATTGTATCTTAGTGTGTCCAAATTTGCAGCAATTATAGCACTGTATGGTAGGAAAAATGTATAATTCAACCGAAAGAGCTGTATAGCACATGTACACCCTTTTTGGTAATATTTGACCATCAAACGTCAATACAACCATGTTAGTGTTAGAAAATATAGCTGTACCATCAGTTACATTTTTTCTTTTAATTCGCCTCACCTTAATGATTTGACCACATCCCATAGGAACAGTGATGTTTTCCTGAATTTCTTCCTCAGACCAGTCCTGGGGCACACCTTTTACTATACCTACTCGTGTAACAGTGAAACTGGGAATAAAAACTTTGTAGGAAAGACTAGCTATTTGTGAGTTCTCTGAAAACAAATTGGCATCCTGATAATTGTTAAAATCCATCGAAACTCTATTTCTGCCTATACGTTTGAGGCTGCCATTTACAATATTATTAATATTAAATTTTTTCAAATCTCTGCCAAACTGTACAGGATGCAAAGTAACCGGATCATTAGGTGATGCGGTTACTCTTTGGATGTGGACAGTGAAAGGTCCTGAATCAGTGCTAACATATTTTCTTGCTATTTGCGGTTGTGAGGGACCTGTCGAATTAATGGGTTGTGTAGAGGGGGCACCAGTATTAACAGGTGAGACATATTTCTCATTTTGAACATTATCTGCAACAATAGGGGTCTTTTTTTCATCAGAGTCATCACACTGACATATTTGAGAATTTAATTTTCCTTCTTTATTCCGACTTCTCTTAGACTTGCAATGGCGGCATCTTTTTTGGGGTTTAGAGCGTTTTCTGTCAGAGAGATTAATATGACCATCCTCCGTGTCCATAGAAGACTCATCGATAACAACATTATATGCTACAGGGGGACCAGGGTATGGCCCTGGACCTCCTGTAGGTCCAGGGTCATCCGGGGGATCAACCCCCATACTAATAAGAAACTTACCAAATCAAAATTATGTATGTACACTATTTACTAACTAAAATAAAAATATAAATATCTAGTAACTATTATTTAACTACTTTTATACACTAAAAACCTCCACTGATCCACTTTTTCAAGTATTAATCTAAGAAACCAAAATTAACACGTCCGCCAAATTAGAAGTTTCCCGCGCTTTTCTCAATGGTGCGTTCATCGATCTAGGGAGCGCTAAGTTCGACAAGGGACAATTATTTTAAGTGGTGACGGGTGTGACGAGCTTCGGGTGCCGCCAATGTGCTTGTGCCTTTACATTCCTTGATACTCTATATTCCATAATATGCATTGAGAAGCTTCGCTCGCTATTTGTAACGGCATCGGCCAGAATCAAAGTTTCTGCCCTTGTGCCAGTTTTACACCAAAAACCAAGTTTTCGAGAAATCTTGCAAAAATAACGATCAATTGATAATAATCTTGATACTTTTTGAGCGACTAACTATATGACTATCATAATAGATACATAGTTAACCGATAATTATTAAAACTAACAGGTTTCATTGTTAAATACCTACTTCTGTCACAACTGTTTGGTGAAAACGAACAATGGCAACAATGCATGCTAAATATACAATATGGAATACGTCATATTTTAAGCCTTGGTGGTTAAATGCGGCGTGTCTATCCGAATAAGTTAGAGACAAGACTGTTGATGGAGTTTGTTATGGTTGAGAAGATTCCGGCGGGGGCGGGCGGCGGGCGCGGCGGCGGCACCGGCCGGTAGTAAGGGCCGCCTGCGTCGATGCGCTGTCACATTCACAGTACATAATATTATACATACTTACATATTATTATAGTTCTTACTTCTTTTGACACTTTCCAAACACAATAATAAATATTTGATAGAATCAGGCGTTACTTTGCGGAAGTTCATGATTTAGCAAGAAAAGATTACAATTAATCCGCCAACAGAAAAAAAGCTCTTTAGTTTAATTTATTGAAGCCACGGAGGCAATGGTATAAAAGCAAATCGAAAGTGCTATAATCTAAATAAATATTAGCCCAATCCATATCAAGATAAAGTAAACCAAACAAATCTACTTACATTTGACAGTGTTTACAACTTACAAAAAAAACACCATACCGTTAAATATTTTCAGGAAACACGAGCAGTAAATAAAAAAGCGTGCCTTTACACAATCGACAAATCCAATGTCTGTAGTTTACCTAATATTTTTTTATACATAGTTTACATATAGGTTTTGGACAGAAGCAGGCGTTACTTTGCGGAAGTCCATCATTAAGGAACTAGAAGTTTAATTCGCTAGAATCCGCGACAGTAGGAAAATCTATGTGGTGTACAGTGTGTATCCCGCACCTATAGCCCGAGATATTTGCGACTTCGCAATCGTGCATTGTGGAGATGCTCCGGTATCGGAAGGAAACGTACGTTGAGGGTAGTTTTGGGGATTTCTATTCTGTGGTGTGGTGAATATCGCGGACTATAGGTCGCGCAGGTAGGAAAATCTATGTGGTGTGCATCCCGCTGGATACACACTGTATACCCACATAGATTTTCGCTAGATTATTATTAGCACTTTTTAGATGATGCTCGCGACTTCGTCCGTGTGGATTAAGGTTTTTAATTCCCGCGGGAACTCCTTTATTTTCCGGGATAAAAAGTAGCCTATGTCACTCCCCAGGTCCTCTACTATACCCATGCGTGCTCCGTCAAAAATCACGTGCAAAAATCACGTCGATCCGTTGCTCAGTTGCGGCGTGATTGAAGGACAAACCAATAAACCAACAAACAAGCACACTTTCGCATCTATATATATAAAAGCGAAAGGTCACTGACTGACTGACTGATCATCACGATATCTCAGGAACTATAAAACATACAGACTTGAAATTTGGAAGGTAGGTTCCTTCTATGGTGTAAACGTCAGCTAAGAAACGGTTTTGGGAAAATTCACCCCTAAGGGGTTGAAATGGGGGTTGGAAGTTTGTATGAAAGTCCTTTGTTTTTGAAGTTAGACACATGAAAATTAGCATATAAGTTATAAGTTTAAAATAATAAAAATCTGTATAATTTTTTTTTCCGAAAATCTACCCCAAAGAGGGTTAAATGGGGGTTGGAAGTTTGCATGATGGTTCTAAGTTTTTGAAGTTACAGACTAGAAAATTGGGATTTAGGTTATCAGTTTTAAATTATAATAACCTGTATAAGTACTTTTTCGAAAATCTACCCCAAAAAGGGTGAAATGGGGGTTGGAAGTTTGTATGAAAGTTCTATCATGTTTTTGAAGTTAGATACTTGAAAATCGGGATTTCAGTTAGTAGTTTTAAATGATAATAACCTGTATAAACCATTTTACGAAAACCCACCCCACAAAGGGTAACATGGGGGTTGAAAATTTGTATGAAAGTCCTATGTTTTTGTAGAAAGAGACATGAAAATTCAGCATTTCGGTTATAAGTTTGAAATAATAAAAACCTGCATAAGCTATATAAAGCCTCTTTAGATAGACTTTTTGCAGCGGGAAAATTTCATAATCTCATAGGAAATCAGAAATTGTACGCGGACGAAGTCGCGGGCGACCGCTAGTTTATAATATTAGTATGATTAAACTTCTGGTTCCTTCATATAGGTTTTTGTTTACCCATGCAGGAGTCGCTAGATACCTACTTACTTCAGGTAGTTCAGGTATAGACATAGTATTAATCAATGTCGCGGTAAATAATATTATGTACAGGTAATAAAACACATTTACATAATCGTCAAAAATAATAAAGTTATAATAAGAACATAAATTAACTTATATCCAAAATTGTACTGTTGTTTTTGTTCGTAAAGACATGTCTTATTTACCGAAAATTAAATAGGAGCATTATTTTTGTTTTAATTGAGATTAATATTCCTTTGTATGTACAATCTTAATATCTAGTATTTAATTATTTATCATGCATCAGGCAACTAAAGGTATATTGTCTAATCTCACATTTTAATAAGTACAAATTATTTATTTTGACGACCTCCCTGGCGCAGTGTTGAGCGCTGTTACGCTGCGCTGGAGGTCCCGGGTTCGATCCCCGGCAGAGTCAATTTGGGAATTTATAATTTCTGAATTTTCTCTGATCTGGCCTGGTAGTAGGTACCATGCCAGATAGTAACCGATTGAGGGTATAATTTAATTTAACTGGCATGCCCCTAACAGGTTAGCCCGCTAGCATCTTAGACTGCATCATCACTTACCAGGTGAAATCGCAGTCAAGGGATAACTTGTTATTGATAAAAAAAAGCATGTAGGGCTTTTTATATACTTAAGTACCTAGTTAGTACTATTTATTATATCTATTGGAAACAAATATGAGCATGCTTCCAAATTAATAGATATTTTTATCACATAATACCTAATACCTATCTGTTAATGTTCTTAAAATAAATATTTATTTAACAAACTTATTTAATTAATGTTAAGTAGTTAAAATATTTTAATATAAATTTAAAATCAATTCATTCGATTCAGGATATGAAGAGACATGACGTTGATGCATTAATTTATATCACCTAAGTAGAATATAGAGTAGGTAACTGCTTAATTTTTTACTATTGCTACTTTTATAAAATAAAGGCGGGTAGTGCTATTTCTAGAGGTGCTCTATGTAGTTTAAAAGATATGTTAAATACTTAAATTTATAAGTTAGACAACAGGCAAAAATATTTCAAATCGTAGTTTATATTATCGGTGTAGACGGCAACAGGGATTTATTTTTCTTCAGGAAATGTAATAGTCATGTTTAGGTCCTGTGGTGCTGCGGTCGAGGTTGTCACTTTGGTTCGCTTTTGCCCGTCGCCTCGGGTTTGCACGTGCCCCTAAAGTGCAACTACATGTACTAAACTATTTAAATAAAAGATAGGTAAATTATGTGTTACGAAAACTCTAGGCTCTATCGTTAATAAAATATTCTCACATTTAGGTTGATAGCTCGCGACCCCATCCGTATGCAGAGGTGTTTGCGTGATGCCATTACACATACAGATAAAGCTCTATAAATTATCGCTCTGACATTATAATATTTTACAGGAACTAAGTAGTTAAGTACCTACTTGCGTACCAAAATAAATGTATCACTGTAATTAACAAATAACTGCAGTCGCGAAAGAAATATGAAGTACTGTTAGGGAAACTTTTTACATTATACATATAATATGCTGCTTGTAACTTTTAACCTTCACCACAGTTACCCAAAGAATCAATATTTACAAAATAAAAATATTTGGTACAGAACGTATATCCCAAAATGTAATGAACTCACCTTAGCTGAATGCAGTGTAACATTTAGTAAAGTAGGGTGGCTATCTATTACGAAGAACTCGACTTCTTGAGGCAAATATCCTTCTCCCGATACCTGTAAGTTACCATACAAGTTGTAGCTTATTTTTGTAGGGAAGATGCAAACTAAAATTAAAAAATGTCCGTGTACCTATTCATAACTCTGCTTGTTGGAAGGGGAGTTTCATTTCATTTTTCATTTCATTTATTTTATTTGTTCCAAAAATCATTACAATAATTGCGGTTAAAACTAGTGGGGCAGTGGTTTCCACACTAGGATTCCCTGTATCGTGGAAACCACTTCCTTCCGAGGGTAGGCAACAATAAAAAAAACTTAAAAATTTAAATGTGAACGTACAGCTTATACAAAATATACACACATTAAAATACTAGTCTATTGATTAAACAAGTATGTTTGTGTGTGTGTGTGCGTGCGTGATTGTTTGTTTGTGTGTGAGTGTGTGTGTGTGTGAGTGTGTGTGTGAGTGTGTGTGCGTGTGGGTGTAAGTTTGTGTATGTGTGTTACTATATTACATTTTTTAGTATTTTTTCCGTGTCTTCGTAGGTGAATTCTTTTAGCCATTTGTTTATGGTTTTTTTACATATGTATCTTGACATTTTAATTACCTTGAGTGCTCTATTGACTTTGGTATACAAAAATGGTCCAGCAAAACGGAAACATCTACGAGCCCATTGTGTGCGTAATAAGGGGCACCTCCACCTCTGGAGACGCGAGCGTGTGATTACTGTTAGAGCTGCCAATTTGTGGAATCTCAGTATGACAGACTTAATATACAACTGTCTGACGCGCAAATATCCACACTCTGAGTATAGGCTATCAGTGGGGTAGCGGTAAGGTTTTTTATAAGCAGTCTTTAGAACGGCACGTTGAGAACTTTCTAATTTTAGCAAACAAATTTTCCCAGCTCCACCCCACGCAGGCAAGCAGTAATTTAGTAATGATTCACAAAATGATAAATAAACAAGCCTAACCACCTCTGCATCAGCCACATTTCTCAGCCTTTTGAATATAAACATGAATTTGCGTAGCCTACCACTCAGGGCGTGTACTTGCTTATCCCACCGAAGGTATTCATCTAGCACTACCCCTAAGTATTTTACGTCACTGACCTGTTCAATTATAGGACAATCGCAATTTTTACTGTGATAGTTGGAACATACATGTAATTTAATATTTAATTGTTCTATTGAGTCAGTTCTGCTAGAAATTTTGAAGCTAATAAATTTTGTTTTCTTCGTGTTGATAGTTAGTAGGTTACTTCTGAGCCACGCATACACCTCTTGAAGTCCCTGTTGACAAAAAAGTTCTACTGAATTCCAACTATCACCGCAAAACACTACCGCAGTGTCATCCGCAAAAGTAAAGAATTGAGCCTGTTTGAGGTTGAGTGAGCACAGGTCATTTATATAGGCCAAGAACAAGGTAGGACCTAGTACACTGCCTTGAGGCACTCCGAAATGTACTTCAGCTACGTCACTGGAAAGATCACCGACAGAAACCTTTTGCTTACGACCTGTTAAATACGATTGGAACCATTGTAGTGCAATACCACGTATTCCCAGAGCCTCCAGTTTGGTTAGCAAAATTTTCCTGGATAAAGTGTCAAACGCTTTCGCTAAATCCAGAAAGACACCAATGCATTTACTTCCTAGATCCAGATTAGCGGACACAAAGTCAGTAAGTTCCGTAACTGCGTCTTCTGTGGAACGACTAGCTCTAAACCCATACTGGTTTTGTGAGAGAAGATTATTTGATTCTAAGTAGTCTAGCAACCTTTTATTGACCACTTTTTCAATAATTTTAGACAGACATGAGAGCAGTGAGATCGGCCTATAATTTGACACTACGGCAGGATCCCCATCTTTAAGTATTGGACATATATTTGCTATTTTAAACTTAGTTGGAACTGTGCCCGTAGACAAACTAAGATTACATAGGAAGGCAATTGGACTAGCTAATACGACTTTACACTTCTTTAAAAGTTCATTTGTAATATTGTCCACACCAGACGCAGATCTTTTTTTGAGGTTACTTATTATCTTTAGAATTTCTATTTCGTCAGTAGGTGTAAAGAAGAAAGAATGTTGGCTATTGTTTCCAATTACCTGGGTTAAGCAATCTTTAGCTAGTTCTGATTCAGTTTTTCCAGACTCATTTAGTATATTCTTAGCTAGTTTTTCTCCTATAGTAGAAAAGTAGTTGTTAGCCTCATTAAGTATGCGAGTGGGTTGGGAACTATTAGTAATAAGTCGCTGGTTACTTTTTTTAGTATTAAGGTGGCAAATGTCTTTAAGAACATCCCAAGTCTCTTTGCGATCTCCTTTACTGTCCAGTAGTCTGTTTCTGTCATAATCGTCCTTCAAGTTTTGTATAGTGTTATTACAAGTATTCCTGTATTTTCTGTAATTATCTATCTTAGTTTGGTCATTTGGGTTTTTTCGTACAGCCATGTGAAGACGGTCACGTTTCTCTACGGATTTGATAAGCCCTGCCGTCATCCACGGTTTGAGTATACAATGCGAGCGATGGATAGGTCGCAATTCAGAATTCTCTGTAACAGCTTTGTTTATAAAGTTAACCAGTTCGTCTGCGGCATTATCAGCATCTGTGTGTTCGTACAATTTAGACCAGTCTGTATGCTGAAGATCTTTAATTACTTGGCCATAGTTAATCTTCTTGGAATAAGTGAGTTTGGGTGTAGTAATATTATTATTTTCATTTTTTATTGCAAATAGGACGGAGTCATGGTCACTTATGTCTGATCTGCAGACTACTATAGAACTTGTAAAGTTGTAATACGCGACTTTATCAGAACGTGGTCTAAGCAGCTAGGGCCTCGTGTTGAGAATGTATGACCAGGAATGAAGCCGTATTGGGCTGTAAGATTTAAGTATTCATCTGACTTTATGTCGCACGTATCGTTTTTAATATCTATGTTAATATCACCAACAATGAAGCAACTATCGCTTTTACAACTTTTTATTACGTCTTCCAGTGAATTAAGGAAGTTATCAATATTTTTAAAAGACGGAGATCTGTAGATACACACAATTGACACAGTCTTGCCCAGCTCTAGTAACAAACAGTTTGCATCGGAAAATAAGGGCTCTGTTATGTTAATTTTAAGGCCATGTCTAAAGTAAATTACAATACCGTCGTTTTGATTGAAATATTGTTTAGAGCTATATTGCTCATAGTTATTTAAGTGAAACACAGTACTGCTATCCAATAACCAGCACTCGGTTAAAATAATTAGGTCCGGCAAGAAGTTGAGTTTTTTCAAAAAGACAGTTAAATAGTCTAGATTTTTGCGTATACTTCTTATATTCTGTGTTAAAGCGGTTAATTGTTGTCCAGTATCCCCTAGGTATTTAATACATAGCTCGGGTTCGGTCACATATGTACTTGAGGCTGCGGATATACCGTTATCCAGATCATTTATTAGGGCTGTGTTATTCACTTTAATTGATAAAAGGTTAAACAACCAGTAAGTAAGGAGCAAAAATTACAGCGTGAATTATAGAATACATAATACAGTGTGCATACGCAACAGATCCACCACGATGTTTGGTATTTTGCTACGAAGACACAGAAATTATAAATATAATCTATAATATATATAAAATTCAAAGTCCTGACTGACTGACTTATATATCAACGCACAGCCTAAACCACTGGGCCTAAAAACTTGAAATTTTGACAGTAGGTTACTTTTATGACGTACGCGCACACTAAGAAAGGATTTTTCAAAATTCCACCCCTAAGGGGGTGAAATAGGGGGTGAAAGTTTGTATGAAACTCCGTCATTTCTCAATTTATATCCATGAAACTTGGTATTTTGGCTTTAGGTAATAAATAAAGAAGTACGTGTGTCACAGTTTTTCAAAATTTCACCCCCAAAGGGGTAAAATAGGGGTTGAAAGTTTGTGTGAAAGTCCTTCATTTCTCAAGTTATAGCCATGAAACTTATCATTTGGGCTTTCAGTTAGATATGCAGAAATAAGTGATTTACAATTTTTCAATATTGCACCCCTAAGGGGGTGAAATAGGGGGTGAAAGTTTGTATGAAAGTCCGTCATCTTTCAAGTTATATCCATGAAACTTGGTATTTAAGCTAACGGTTTAAAATAAAGAAATATGTGTTTCACAGTTTTTAAAAATTCCACCCCTAAAGGGGTGAAACAGGGGGTGAAAGGTTGTATGAAAGTCCTTCATTTCTTAAGATATTTTTCAAGTCATATTAACGAAGAAAAAGAAGTATCTGTGTCACAGCTTTTAAAATTCCACCCCCGAAGGGGTGTAATAGGGGTTGAAAGTTTGTATGAAAGACCTTCATTTTTCAAGTTATAGTCATTAAACTTAGCATTTGAGCTTTCAGTTAGATATGAAGAGGTACGTGTTTCACCATTTTTGAAAATTCGACCCCCCAAGGGGTGAACTGGGGGATGAAAGTTTGTGTAAAAGCCCATCATTTCTCAAGATATTTCTCAAGTAATATCAACAAAACTGAGTATTTTAGCTTTCGTTAAAAAATAAAGAAGTACGTATGTGACCAACAGACCAACAGTTTTTCAAAATTCCACCCCCAAAGGGTCCTTCATTTCTCAAGTTATAGCCATGAAACTTAGCATTTGGGCTTTTGGTTAAATATGAAGAAGTACGTGTTCCACCAATTTGAAAATTCGACCCCCAAAGGCGTGAAATAGGGGATGAAAAATTGCATGAAAGTCCTCCATTTCTCAAGATTTTTTCAATTTATATCAACGAAACTTGGAATTTCGGCTATCGGTAAAAAAAATAAGTACGTGTGTCACAGCTTTTAAAATTCCACCCCCAAAGAGGTAAAATAGGGGTTGAAAGTTGGTATGAAAGTCATTCATTTTTCAAGTCAAAGCCATGGAAGTTGGTATTTGAGCATTCGGTTAAATATGAAGAAGTATATTTTTCAACATTTTTGAAAATTTGATCCCCAAGGACGTTAAATAGAGAGTTTGTCCTTCAATCACGCAGCAACGGATCAATGAGATTTTTTGCATGGGTATAGTTAAGGACCTGAAGAGTGATAAAGGCTACTTTTTATACCGGAAAATCAAGGAGTGCCTGTGGGGAAAAAAGCTTAAACCACGCGGATGAAGTCCTGACTTATATATCAACGCACAGCCTAAACCGCTGGTCTTATAGACATGAAATTTGGAGGGTGTGTTTTTTGTGAAGAGTAGGTTTGCACTAAGAAAGGGTTTCTCGAAATTTCACCTCCCAAAGGGTAAAATAGGGGTTGAAAGTTTGTATTATGACATTTTTGCTGGTAAAAGCTGGAATGTCGATTAGCTTTTCTTCTGATGGAAAAAGTGCAGTTTCCCCTCAAAGTCTGCTTTGCCATGACCATCAATAAGTCTCAAGGCCAAACTCTTAATTTAGCAGGGGTAGACCTAAGGGAGAACTGCTTTTCACACGGTCAGTTATACGTGGCCTGCTCCAGAGTAAGCTCACGGAGCAGTCTGGTGATTCTAGCACCTGAAGGAAAAACAAAAAATATTGTTTACAAAGAAATACTGCGGTAGGTTAGGTGCGGATAGTATTTCGTTGTAAACAATGTTAATTATTATCCACTTCTGGTTTGTTTTGTAATTAGGAAATGATTTAGATCTCATCACACACGCTTTGAGTTCTGTTAAAACCGTACTACTCTCATTCCAGAGATTAGTTTAGTTATAGAACTTAGAACTCCGTGCTTATTGCTTTGTTTGAGATATTGTCAGTTTGTATATTACATACAATTGAGAGGGAGTGAGAACGCTTATGATGTTTGTTTCTGAAAAAAATGACATTTGGTTCTTGTAGGCCACGCGGGCGAAGCCGCGGGCAGAAGCTAGTAATATAATATTTGTGTGATATTTAGTGCAAAGATCACAAATGTATAAAATGTGTTATATGTATGTTGTAGTGTGTTATGTGTATGTATGTAATCGATAACTATAATATTATATTCTAATATTCGGGGCACAGGAGACATCGCAAACAATATGTGGAAGTGTAAAAAATGTAAGGTATAATATGTAGGTAGAATCGCGCTCGCTAGTCACGCGTTGGCCGGTGATTTGAACGACGGTGTTGGGGGGCAGTCCAGTTTCGACAGCTGGTCCTCGGACCTGATTTGATCGTGATCGTGTGAAATTTTTCGATTCACCGTTGGCCGAATAGCATTGGGATTTGGGGCCAACGTTGGCGTCAACATGTGGAGACGGAATTAAGCTGAATAATTGAAATATCATTTGCTTATAACTTTATCAATGAACACTTTTATTATACCTACCTCAAGTCTGTATGTTCCAGGAAGTAAAATGCGCCAAAATTCTCCATATTTTGTAGTGTGGTATGTGACGTCACGTCCTTTAACGCGCACAGATGCCCGCTCTACCGGGTTGCCGTTCTCGTCCATGACAAACCCATGCGCCCCTCGGTGTGCTTCTGCTAAATACTTTATCAGCGACTGCAAGTTGCAATAAAGCACCAAAATAGTTCAGGTCAAGAGTATATTTACTAATTACTAAAATAAAATTTACGAGGGAACTGTCTCTTAGCCAAAAAGGTTAGAGGTGCCTTTTAGATTGCGGATGCAGAATTGTAGACACAGAAAAAGTAAAAACTAATCGAGAAAGAGAAACATATTTTGTAACTATCGATTGAAAAGCCTTTCACTAGATATCACCTCTCAAAGACGTTATAAACTTACAAACTATAAAAAAAATATTGTACTGTGCATATTTTAATACTGTACAAGAATCAGCTTTTCAAATTATGGTTTTTGGTAACCATACCACGTTTTTGATCGGCCCTAGTGATCAGCATGCGCTCAGAATTTCACTAGCGTCCTCAGTGGAGAGTGTAGCACTGTGGTAGCACCCAACTATTACTGAATCAGCTTTTCAAGCGATAGTTACAAAAAGTGCAGCTATCTCTTATAATATTATGCGGATCCTTTTTTGAGTTACCTTAAAAAGCTCTTTCTAATTTGCCTATAAACTATCACTTGGCTGAGCCATTGAATCAGTCTTTAGCTGCTGACTAAGCAACTTATTGTTAAATGCTTTTTTGTGTGGAGGTGCCCTCCAACATTATTCCTATCAGTCAGTAAGTTGTTATACTTATGATTTCGTTTAATGATTAGATACCAAATTACCTAAAGTTACGTCTAAATTTTTTAATTTTCTCCAGATAACAATTTTATCTAATCTAGTGGTATAAATATTCAACTTCACTCCTGCGTTAATAAATTAATTTTCAGGGTATTCTAAGTAACCAATAGGACGGCCTCACAATGGCTGTTATGCGTTCAACATTTCACGTAGTCGCAATTTTGCTCTATAGTGCGGTGTTAATGCAAAGTGCAACTATAAATCATAGAGTGGCAATAGCGCTACTTAACGCACAACCGGTCAACGGAATCATCCTTTTCATAGAGACAGGAAATGGAACCATACACGTCCAGGGAAGGATAACGGGCTTAAAACCAGGATTGTACGGTTTCCACATCCACGAGTTTGGTGACACGACTACGTGTGACGCGACAGGACCACACTTCGATCCTCATGGGAGAGTTCACGGCGGTAGACATCACGACGTGCGTCATATTGGCGATTTAGGAAATGTAAAGTTCGAAGACATTGGAGACGGACAAGTAGTTGCCAACATTGATTTTCTAGACACACATATAACATTCAGTGGCCAGAACAATATACTGGGTCGTGGTTTAGTGCTACACGAACAGGAAGATGACCTCGGCAAAGGGGGACACGAATTATCCTTGGTTACCGGTAATGCAGGACCTAGGATAGCTTGTGGTGTGATTGGAATCTGGTCAGGTGATTGGAACTCTGGAATATCTACACATTCATCTTCTGCGCTAATAATATTTGGAATTTTGTTTTTGTTTCTTAAATGATAGGTATATCTACCTATAATATCTCAATTCTGACCTGTTTGTTGTCTTGCCAATACTTGGGAAGTTCATGCGCTGGTGGATATTTGCAACAAGATATTTCCAATGTGATTTCCATACATCCATGCCATAGGTAGTTGTAGTCTTGCATTCCGCCTGTAAATTGTAAAGGCATAGTTATTATATAAATGTCAGTATTTTGTTTTGTACTCGTATTTTGTTGTTGGTATTGTTTATCTACATTCTTATATATTTATTTCTTATCTAATTCTTATCCATAAAGAATAATTAGATATCACTTATTATTTAATTGATATGGTCATTTACTTTGCTGTCAATAATTGTTTGAATAACCATGTTTTCCGTTAATCGAATAATGATGTCATTAAATAAATTACTTTTTATTGTAATACAGTAAGTTACACAACTGATTTTTTGTCACCCTGTCTCTTCTGTTCTTGGAGCATATAATCTGAGCTTCTGTCTGTTGAATTTGTAAAAGCCGTTGGAGTTCAACATTGCAGTTTGCAATTTACAAAATCACTCTAGGTAAGCAGAGATTAATTCTGCGACCGATAGGTATTAGCACCAGACCCACTGCCGTCTGCTGCTGACCCTTAAGCTTTAGCTCTATTTTATTTTATCCACTACAAGTTATCCTTTCTCTATTCCAAGGTAAGTGATGATGCAGTCTAAGATGGTAGCGGGACAACCTGGTGCATGGCAGTGATATTAAACCCATACTCCTAATCGGTTTCTACACCGTATCGTAGCGGAGCGTTCAATCGCTTGGCGACACGTCTTTGTCGGTAGGTTGGTAACTAGCCACGGCCAACGCCGAAAATATAAATTCCCAAATTGACCCTGACTTTGAATTGATGGAAACCTGGGATTGAACCCGGGACCTCCGCAAGTCCGCACGTTTAAAGACAGCGCTCAACACTGCGCCACGGAGGTCATCGAATCTATCCACTGATTAACCTATTCAATGGCTTTATCGGTTACTTTCCCAATCCCAAGGTCTAACTTTTACAAGGTTTGTATACCTTCTACATGTAATTCTGTTGGTAGTTTAAATAAATAAAACACTTACGAGTAGAATAAACAAAGAACTAGAGGGTAAAGTAAGTAGGTAGGTACCTGTGAGCGGGTACCACGCGGCCCCATTAGTGATGCCGTTGTCGAAGCGCTGCGAGCCGGACTTGCAGGACACGCCGCGGGACATCTTGGCGTGGTTGTTGGAGTACACGAGCGCGAGGTGCCGGAACACGTCGTCGTCCGGCGCGATGGACGGCGTGTGCGCGTAGCTTTGGAACACTGCGTTTAGGGGATATGTGGGGAAAAGGTCTTGTTAAAACTTATTGGACACTTATAAAATCGGAGAAAGAAAAATAGGCAATGTACCTACTGATCGCGGTAGTTTTTTTCATCTATATGTAAAATAGGTGATGCCCGCGACTTCGTCGGCGTGGATTGAGGTTTTTGGTTCCCGCGGGAAAAAGTAGCCTACGTATGTGTTATTTCAGACTATAATCTAGCTCTGTGACAAACATCTAAATCCGTTTAGCCGTTCTGGCGTGATTGAGTACCTGTAACTAACGTCTATCCATCCATCCAAACTTTCGCATTTATAATAGGTATTACCTAAGTATAGATATAGATATTTGAATTGATCGTGTTTAATTTAATCATATATTAGGGGATATAAGGTGCCATTCTAATGCATACTATTTGAGCACAAATTATTTTTAGATTAGAATATAAATAAATAGATACTTCACCCGAGCACAATACAGATGACCGGCATATTCCTGATACGTCAGCGTGAAAGAATATTACTAAGTTTTAATTTATGAGTGCTTATTATAAAATATGCCTACCTACCTTAGTCGTTTTAAATATTATTGCACAACGCGCAAGATATATTATATTTCTTATTAAATTCAAATCACAAGAGATTTTACAGAAATACGATTCAAAACGCTATTCAATTCAAAAAACTCTTTTCAGTTGACATAAACGTAGTGGTTATTTTCTCTTTGGTTGACATGCTGTATGACGTGCCACCACTTTATTGTTGTGTGTGACTTATGTTGGTAGATTTATCGCAAAGCACATGCGAAATTTTAACTTTTTAATTATCATACCAGAAAGCTTTAAAGCGTAGCGTCAATATAGCTAAAGCTTTGGTTGAGTCAAAACAAGATTACATCATTTATGATACGCCTGTATATTATCTTTTTGAAATAAACAAAAGATTGAGGAAGTAGGTATATTTGATAGGCAACTTACTAGCACTCGGTGTATTGTCGAATGGGTAAGAAGCGACGAGAGCGCCGCCGTGCAGCGACCCTGATAGCACGAACTGTATCTTGCTGATCCATTCCTTGACGGCGTCTGTTTCCGGCTGCGGCTGTTTCGTGTTCGCCTTGAAGAAGTCCGGGAAGTTACGGTTCAAATCGTATCGCCGCGCGTTGTGCCTGTGTGAATATACCAATCAGATTATTGTCATGTGATATTTTTTTCACGTCATCAAAAATATAATCTGATTGGTCTGCCGAACACAATTACAAATCTTCGCCCATCTCGGCTTTAGCAGATATCGGGCCTAGGGTCTAGTGATTTCGCGAGCGTCTGCCCGATGCATGTTGTGCACGTTGGTTATGCATTTTACCCAAGAGTAGATTGCTCTAAAAATCTGATGATATTATATGCTAATGTCCTCATTTTTGGAAGTCGGTTTAATAGTTTTGTAGATAGAACCATCCACCACTACAGCCTATTAACGTCCCACTGCTGGGCACAGGCCTCCACTCTCATAGGAGAGAGGGAATTAGAGCTTAGACCTACCACGCGGCTCCAATGCGGGTTGGCGGGCTTTAACGACTATTATCATGTTAGTGATAATAACCGGGACCGACGGCTTAACGTACTCTCCGAGGTACAAGGGTGAAACACCGCCAACTTCCAACTCCGGGATAGAACCATAGATTCAGGGTAATAGTCTTTAAAGATGGTTAGATACTGGATGGTGTCTCAGCGTTGACTGCTGTGGTGTTACTATACTATGTGGAGATCCCGAGGTCAATTAGTATTAATTAATAGACAGGGTCAATTTTGAATGTGATTCGACGTCGTCTACCTACTACGTGTCTAGTACGATGCCGTGTAGGTAAACTGTCATTTCCCTTCCTAGTTAGCCGGCTTCTATCTTAAACTACATCCATCAAATTATTAAAAAATACTGTAATACCCCGGAGAGCAAATCGAAAGTTGTTATTATGTAACTCAATTAATTCGTATATTATACGGATACCTATTTTCACATATTGTAGTCAAACTCATTGTGTCACTTGCGCTTTTGGTTCCGGTACCGATTACTATTATATCTACTAGTAACATTACAATGAACGTATTTCGCAACTTTGAGACTTCAATAATAATTGAACCAATTTAGTTTTGCAGTAGGTAACTATAGTAGGTATTTTTAACCCCTGATCCAAATAAAGGGTATCTAGTGTGTCTGATGGACCTATTTTGATTTAGTTTTTTTTTGTTTGAAAGTGTTCATTGAGAGTGTTATTTGCTATGATTCAAAAAAACCTTTTCAGCCGTTTGTAGATGAAGGGATGTGAGCAACTTCCACAAGACTGATCTATTCGAAATATGGCGTAGTAGCGGTCTATCAAAATAGCGGGGTTTTTATTAAAATTTATTTTGAATATACAGCTACTTATAATATGATAGAGCTCACCCCAGCCACTAGTTTTTTAAAAGAGTTACGGATTAGGTATCGTTAAAAGGTTTGCGTGACTGAATTTCATTCCTACTTATCTCCCTTTTTGAACTCCTATAGGTACCATTCTCAAAGTTCTAAGAGCTGAAGGTCAGAAGTTATTCTTCTGAAAGTGATTTGTTGCGTGACTTTGGTGAAAAACGCTCATTGTGTTTTGTGGTAGAAAGTTTTATACCTCTACAACAAACAATGAAGCTTACTGCCATAGAGCCTATCATAGAACGTTACGGCAAGCAGCCCGCAGTTAACATTCAGCGGTCGTGTCGCGCGAACAGGCTCATGAATACGGACGAGTCCGAAAGTAGTCGGGCATATTCCGACAAAACAAATGAGTTACAACCGGTGACAAATTTTAACTTGAACCTAATGAATATCATTCACTATAGTTTTAACGTTAAAATATCATAATATTCATGCACACGACAGGATGCCTATAATAAAATTGCCGATTGCTTTACATTAAATATTGCTACTTATCCATCACCTCTATAGATCGCCTTCTTGAAGATAACCATAATGTTTAGAATCTTCTATTCTATTCAGCGCCTTATCTAGGGCGGTGCCAGCGGTGCCCAGGCACGTGCCCTGAAGGGGCGCATTTAAGTACTTACGTGGTTTCTATTGATCAATGCTTTTTATTATAAAACGAAGTCCCTAATTCCGCTAATTTTTGTGTAATTTCAGAAAGTTTTAATAATTGATTTTCATGCTAGCATTTATTCACCTGAGGATAGACGGAGCGAGCCTTGGTGATATCTAGTTTCGGACTAGGTGTACCGTGTATAACTAGTTAATTAATTGTAAATTGGTCGAACTATGACGACAATTATTCCTCGCTAGAACGACAACATCTAAATAGACAACATCTAAGATACGAGGCGCACTAAGTCTCAACCATCCCTACTAATAACTAAAGCAAAAATATAGTTTTTGGATGATAGATTTATTATCAAGCTGGGTAAGATTATAACATTTCATTCAAGGCCACAGTTACCTATAGAAGCTGGCACCGGACGCTTGTAGACTAGATTCTATTAGCTACCTACACAATATACCTATGTGATAGGAACATACCGGCCATGGATTGTGTCACACTGTCCTTCACGGGATATCAGGAACCCGTCCGGGTTCATAGACGGCATCAAGTGAATCCTCGTGTTGTCTAACAACCATTTTATGTATGAATCCGTATCGTATGAAGTCGCCAAGTACTGAAATACGATTACATTAAAATGTTAAAAGGCTACTCTACCTAGCACTATTATTTTATCTTTGCTTTAACTATACCTATAGTTCGCGCACGAGTTGAATGCAGAGTAAATGTATGGTAATACATACTTTTATACTCTGCATTCAACTCGCGCGCGAACTGTACGTTCAATTGTAAAGTAACGTTAACAAATAAATAAATTCATTCATTCAATAAATTTACTGATTTAGATACATAATTTAATTGTGGACAAGTTAGAATTCTCAAGTCACATTGAAGCCTCCCATCTGACCTGAACAAACATTATTACATATTATAAATCTGGCTGTTAGAGCGCTGGTGGAGGTGCACTCCCTTACAACCCAGTTAATCGGTAGCTAATAGAGGCGGACCTGTTTGGCCGTCTAAAAAACTTAAATAAAGTAGTAAGTAGCCAAGAAGTTCCCGGCACTAAAAGGTATAAAATTAAAGGGTATTTAAATAGGTATATCAGTTCTAGAAGGGCTACGGAGCGGATCTACGAGTATACAACCTACGGAAGGATCTACGGACTACGACCTATACGGTATATGACGTTAACAGTCTTACAATACAATAATATTATACCTAATACAATACGGGTAATATTATAAATAAGAGATAGCTGCACTTTTTTAACTATCGCCTGAAAAGCTGATTCAGTATTAGGTGGTTGTAGGGCTCTCCACTGATGTCATAAGTGAAAGACACAAACACACCTAATACTGAATCAGCTTTTCAGGCGATATAGTTACAAAAAGTGCAGGTATCTCTTAGTCTATAAAGCAAGAGTATTGTCACATTGTGTACAGCTCTTCCGTCATAGGTATTATACCTAATGACCAGATTTTGTTATAGTTACCTGTATCAGATGCAACAAGAGTTCGCGACCAACCGCCTCGTTGCCATGTATGTTGGCTACGTATTTGACGTCTGGCTTGCCGATCATATGCTCGTATGGCGAGGCTGACACCACCATCACCCATAAGTCACGACCTGCGCATTTATAAGAATTTCCCTATATTCTGACACCATATTAATTAGTTAAAGATGTTAGAGAGAGTTATTCATGGAAATAATAAGTACTACGTATAAAGAACGCAATAAGTAGGTATAAATGATGAGTGTAACTCGTTAGTTCTGCTACCTCCTAGACCTAGACCAAGGTACGTGTAGATAACCAACAACGTAACAGGAAAACTGCGAGTACCTAATTGCGTATCTTACTGGTTTTCACTATAATAGTTACTATGGAAAGAACTGAATAAAGTTTTTTTACGTAGGACTCTAACTTCAAGAAAACTATACTTAGACCTATTTAAAAAAAATAGAAGTACACAATTCAACAGACAATCTATATATAAATAAAAATGAAATGCGGTTAGTTGCTAAACGCATGATCACATGAGAACGGCCGGACCGATTTGGCTATTTTTAGGCTGAAAATAAGCTTTTACGAATAGATAAATTGGAAACGTTTCTCAGAAATATACAAAACATTTATAAAACAATTTTTTTTTATTGCAATTTGGTCAGGTGTGCCGTCTAACGACGTCAGCTAGTATATAGTAAATAAAAATTACCTTGTACGGATTTGCCAATGGAATATAGGGCGGTAAGAGCAGGGTACCGAGCGGACACCGCGCGAAGATACCTTGTCATTTCATCATGATCGTGGTATTTGAATTCCAGCTCTGGGCCATTTTCGCGCGGCTCTACTTCGCCCGTGACCGTTGACAAGTCGTCTTCTGGGAAAATAAAATGAAAAGCTTAGCTTACAAGCTCTACTTAAAAAGCGAGATGTGCTTACACATCATACATTTATTAAGATAAGATGAGAAACATATAATAAGTACTTATTTCCTTTTCCGTAATGATACAACAGATGTGATTTAGAATTTGAATGTTATATTTTTACAGTAAATTATAGGTAGGTACTCAATGGGGAAAAAACAGCTTTGATCTATGTACCTAACTATTTAGAACATCAAAATCGGTTAAGCGGACGGGCTGTGATAAAGACAAACCAACATAAAGGAGGTGGTGGTAGTAGTAGTAACTAGTAGTATAGTAAAGAAATTTAAATATCGATGGTATTTTAATGCAAAAATGCTTATGCAGTCTATTTGTTTGCTAACTTTTAGACCTAGCTAAACTGCTAAACCGATCTTAATAAATTTTTATATAAACAAATCGATTGCATTTTGGGGACCGACATGAATTATTGAAGTGAAAACTTCTTTAGGCGCGTTGAGCACTTTTTTAGATAAGTACATAATATGTAATAAAAAAATTAATGTAGGTACATATTGAAATTGCGCTTACCAGGGAAATTTGCACCAGTTGCAAACTGTCCATACGTTGCTCCAAGAATGGCGACAAGAAGAAACGCCTTACGAATATTAAAATTTTTATACCGGTCCATCTAGAAAATTAAAAAGTTATTCGTGTTGAAAAGTGTTTTGGTGTACTAATACTTAGCTATTAACTATTCATGTAATATTTGGAATCTTCTAACATTTTACCTCATTTTACAGAACCCTAAAACGTTAGGTAATTTGTCAAGATTCTTCTTATTATCATCTTCATCACATGAGGCTTTCTTGTTTAATGGCATAATGATTCGGTCAGCTAAGCCGCAAGGATAACCGGTCTTATAAAGGCCAGTGGGTTACCGGTCCAGCTCTGGGACCTGGGTAATGGGCCTGGCAGTGCATCGGCCTCTAGGCTTATACGTCGAAATTATTACGGTTCACTGTCACTGCCATAGTTGCTATGATTATAAAGCCGCGTTTGTTTACAAGTTAAGATATTCTACATATTATAGTTTATAAGTTTTTACGAGGGTTTTCTTTTTCCTACTGGCTTAGGATTCTAGGAGGTAGGGAGGTAATAGTAAACAGCTGTTTCCATCTACCTTGTCAGTAGGCCTCCGCGTTGCAAAGAGTATTAAAATGCGAGTTCATTTGATTATGTATTTTTTTACTATGTTTTCAATGTACCCTGGTGGGGCAGATTCCACTAATATATGAGTTTTAGTCGACGTAATTTACCCTACTAAAATGAAAAAGTGTGGCAAAGTCGATGACAAAATTTAAACAATCAGAAAATTGGAATTAAATTGAACCACTAACTTACCTTGGAGCTAAGGTAGAAGCAAGTACGTACGTCTACTATAATAATTTAATAAGTTAACAATGCATCACCTGCTTGGTTGGTTTGATAAATAAAAAGAAATATCTTGAATAGGTACCTCACTAACACAATTTTTAGGTTGTGCAAAATTGAATTGTCTACGAAACATCATCCTGATGTTGAAACTTGAAAGATAAATATTTCCGATATAGGCAAGTAGCTGATAGATCCATACTAATATTATAAATGCGAAAATGTGTCTGTCTGTCTGTCTGCTACGCTTTCACGGCCCATCTGTTAACCTATTTTGATAAAATTGGGTACAGGGATAGGTTGTATCCTGGGGAAGGACATAGGAAAGACATATTTTTATACCAAAAATATTTTTATTCCGGGCAAAAAGTGACCTTTGTCCTTCCCCTAGATACAAACTATCCCTATACCAAATTTCATCAAAATCAGTTGAACAGATTTTTTTTATTCCCCCGGGAACTCTTGATTTTTCCGGGATAAAAAGTCGTAAATCCTTCCCCGGGATACATCCTATCCCTATACCAAATTTCATCAAAATCGGTTAAACAGATGGCCGTGAAAGCGTAACAGACCGACAGACACACTTTCGCATTTATAATATTAAGTATGGAATGGAAGTATGTATTTTACTAGCGAAGCGAAGTGGTGACGTGTAGCAGGTACAATTTTGTTCCATTTATCAATTTACTTAATAATTAAATTTGAGTTTATAATGATCGTGTCAATTTAAAAAGCGAAACGCGCCCGTTTGAGTAGAGCTTGGCGAGAACTTGTAGTTTGTAGGTTTTTATTATATACAGGTACACCTATGTCTAAGAGTACCTAAGTACCTACCTATGAAGTCAGAATGCTTATCTTGTGTCTCTATTCTATTTTATTTTATTTTGTAAAGCAAAATAGTAGATATACTTACTATTATCTCTTTTATCTTATTTTTATTATAGGTTAATTAGAGTGAAATACTCTAAAGTCAGCCCGTCTCAAGCCTTAGGTAAAAAGGTCAAAATCAAAAGTGTTCTGAGTGGTTTACACATCAACTGTTTTCAGCAAATCATTGTCTCAAGATTAGCTAACACTATCACCTCAATAACGTGTGATATTATACACAATATGTAATTTTAAAAAAAATATCATAAAAATGTAAGCTACAGCTAAGCGAAGTTTTAATTTTCGCTGCAACGCTGCTTATTGGGTGGTTTACCCTAGTAACATTGCAGCGTAGCGTGTGAAAGGAAGAAAAAATATACATAGTATATACCAGGTAGACCGTATATATGTATATGTAATCTTGACACAACTAAATGTATGTAAACAGGTGCCAGGTATAAGAAATTGACGTCACTTATGACGTCAATTTCTTATACCTGGCACCTGTATATTAATAAGTAAATTTATAAGTATTAATTAAGATATGTAACGTAGAACCTTAGTTCTACGTTACATATCTTAATTAATACTTATAAATTTAAGTTAAATATAATATAACCTACCTTGCCTGATGGGAGGCTTCGGTCGTGGCTAGTTACCACCCTACCGGCAAAGACGTGCCACCAAGCGATTTAGCGTTCCGGTGCGCTTCCGTGTACAAACCGATTAGGGGTATGGATGGGTTTAATATGACTGCCATGCCCCTAGCAGGTTATAAATCCCGCTACCGTCTTAGACTTCATCATCACTTACCATCAGGTGAGATCGCTGTCCCCTTAACAGTTTAATTTGTAGTGGTTAAAAAAAACCTACCTGATATTACAGAACATCTAGACATAGAGTAGCGTTCTACCCATATACCTACAAATGCATTTTCGCTCTTGAATCCACGATTCATGACTGGTTGTCGCAGTTTTAACTTTCTTTCCGCTGTTTGGCATTGACACATTAACCTTATTGTGAGGAACTCAATGAACTTTCATTTTCGAAAAGCAGAGAATTTAAATACTAAAGTTCTGTTCATTAAACACTAGTTAAACATTTGATAGCATCGCTGACGCGGTGATGAGTATTTTGGTCGTGTCATAAAATGTGGGAGGTCCCGAGTTCGATTCCTGCCAAATAAATGTATTTTGATTGATTGATTCAAAATATCAGAAAATAATTCAGATTCAGAATTGTCTCTGATCCAGCTGTGATAAGAAAATAAATAGGTACAAAAATTATACATCAATGTTTAATACTGACAATCGATAATATATCTATCTACCTATTTCAGGTAAAGTCGAAAGCCAGAACGAATATAGGTAGGTAATAATTAATTACTTCATCAAAATTGAACCCGGGACCTTTTCGGTGCATTTTAATGACGGCACTGACCTAGTTATTTTAAATCTAAGTTGGTTTTACCACACTTGAATTAATATGTAAATTAAAGTTCCTAGGATATAGCAATCACCTACCTAACGATAGATAATGCAAGCCCGCGCGTGTTCATAATTAATGTTACGTCTAGACCATTAAGTTCCTAGTTCCTACCTGAGGAACTATAGGTACGAGTATATACTTACTTACTGTACCTATATAAATAAATATAGAGGCACTTATTGTTAGGTAATAAGAATGAACTGAAAACATAAATATCTGGAATCAATATGAGAATAGGTTTAACTATGGATTAAAAGTAAAGGTAAACTTTAAAAATTTTAATGTAACGAACCCCCTAAAACTTTGGGATTGATATTCAAAAGAGAGTGCGTAATGTCTACAAAAATGCATTTAATATTTTTCTTCGTGCGCGCGGCGTGACTTTACGATGTGAAAGTTTGGATATCAAGAATGATTATATCTATTACTTATACGATAACAACACAGACAGCCAGTATTGTTTTTGGGTGTAGAGTGTAGCTATAACTTATTTTTAGCTTAAGAGTTTCCCAGCTTTAATTACCTACCTAATTGCTTTAATGATCGTCAATCTACATATTTTTACATGATTTTCCTCAATGCAGTTATTTTTAGAATAACACATAACATAAACAAGAAACTGATTTAGTTGCATGTTTAAATCTACTTAGATTACAGAGTTGGTATGAACTAAGTAAAACCTAAAATCAAATTATTTATTTATCAAAAATAATAGGTACCTATGAGTTTTCGCTTCAAGAGCTTTTAATAAAGTTTTCCTCTTTGGCGGCCTTCCAACGTAACTAAATGGGGAAGTACAATGTCTAGGTGTTACTTAAACCACAGAATAAGTAATAGTAATAACTTCAACTCTTCTGATTCATTTTAGGTAGGTAGGTATCATAAGTCATACCTATGTATAACCTAACGTTTTGTTGACGGATTGGCCATTTTTTATAGATATATCTCTGCCAAAAACCAAGAAAAGAAGAAGAAGATATATCTCTACTTAATAGGCCATTATTTAGATAATGATAATATTTATTATGGAGAAATAAAATTTGAATACCAGAAATAAGTAAACTAGCTTACCTTAAACTTATGAGTTTCCGTCCGGTATGAACCAATCAAATACTTTTCGTAGACATTTAAAGTTAACTAAGTACCTGAGTATTTTAGTAACATGTGAAAGGAATAAGATCGCGTAATATCGTAAGTTATATCAACCGGTAAACGAAGACCGCGAAAGGTTCTCGTTAGCGAACGAACGAAACTCGACTGACAGCAGAGCCGAGTAGTACCTACTGGCTGCTGCTAACCATGAGCATGACAACATCTGCGTCATCCAACCCGCGACACGGCCGTAAAGTGCTTTCTCTCAAAACAATATATCTAAAACTGCTTCTAATTCCAAGGAATAAGGTTTATTCGTTAACAGACAGACTCGGAGAATTTTCAAATACCGCATTTTCTCCTCTACAGCTCTTAATATAGATGTGAATTTGCAAAACTTGCGTGTGGACACATGAGATGACGTAGCATTCCCGCGTTTCGACTCATCTGGCACTTTTCCCGCGGATAGTGTTTCTTGCACGACTGCTCGATATTTAATATGAGAAAATTCTAAGTGAAACTTAATAACAATAAAGGTTAAGTACCTACATTGTTTGGGGTTTTGAGAGTTATGTAGAGAACTTGCCCTCAAGAGGTTAAATTGTGTTGTGGAGAAATCTCGGTGTTTAGACGAATATTTACTAGACACTTTACCGGAATAATTGCTAAGATTGACCGAAAATTCAACTTTCCTAGGGATTGCTTAAGGAGATCTAGGTACCTAAGGTTACCAACCTCCCCATCTAGATAGTCTATAGAGTCTATCTAGATTCTAGCGGTAGAGCCATGGATGTGATGAGTAATTTTACTTAGTTGTCTAAAAAAGATACCATTGTTTCAGTTTGTGTATCCATTTTCATCATTCGAAATCTTCATATTAACCTAAACATAATAATATGTACCTACCTACAGTGTTTTTTAAAACTGGGACAGTAACGGTAATTCCGGAACCATAGGAGATACAATTTTTAGTCGTGCGTTGTAAAAATAAATAAAATTGAATTATTTTTTAAAGCTGATCGACTCAGTTTTATATAAGGATTTGAATTGAATCGGAACAGCAAAAATTGCTCAAAATAAATATAATGCAGAATGCTATGGTACTAACTGTATTTTATTGTGCCTCGAAATCCGAAACGGATTAAATAATTAATAACAATAAAAATTATAATAAAATTGAATTATTTTTTAAAGCTGATCGACTCAGTTTTATATAAGGATTTGAATTGAATCGGAACAGCAAAAATTGCTCAAAATAAATATAATGCAGAATGCTATGGTACTAACTGTATTTTATTGTGCCTCGAAATCCGAAACGGATTAAATAATTAATAACAATAAAAATTATAAAAATTATAAATAAAATTATAATAAAAATTCTAGAGATTTAGCGGCAATCCGCAATACCAATTTTATTTTTGTCCTTATTGTTAACAAGTAATAAAATTAAAAATTTTAAAAAACCCACGACGAATTGCAGAGCTCCATTGAAACAACAATTAGAACTTAGCAAAATATAAAATAATATCTAAAACACAAAACTGCATATTTGCCGGCTCAGTAGTTTTTTTGACCAGCGTGGTGGACTATGACCAAACCCTTCTCATTCCGAGATAAAACTTGTGCTTAGTAATGAGTAGAGGTGTCAAATAGTGTTAAATTTTAATATTCTGCTAAAAATTGTTAAAAAAAATGTGATCACTTAAGGAGTTCCTTTGACCACTTCCTGGCTCCATCACGAGACCCTGGGCAACATCTAGGTTTAAATTGCTTGTCAAGACAAATCAAGAGTCCAAATACGGAGGGTTAACGATGAGAACTTAAGAAGTTCCCATGACCACCTCCTGGCTCCATCATGAGACCCTGGGCAGCATCTAGGTACAAAGCGCTAGTCAAGACAAATCAAAATAGTCCAAACACGACGGGTTTACGATAAGAAATTAAGGAGTTCCTATGACCACCTCCTGGCTCCATCATGAGACCATGGGCAGCATCTAGGTACAAAATGCTAGTCAAGACAAATCAAAAGAGTCCAAACACGACGGGTTTACGATAAGAAATTAAGGAGTTCCTATGACCACCTCCTGGCTCCATCATGAGACCCTGGGCAGCATCTAGGTACAAAATGCTAGTCAAGACAAATCAATAGAGTCTAAACACGACGGGTTTACGATGAGAACTTAAGGAGTTCCTATGACCACTTACCAAATCACGATTGCAGCTCAACTTGATTGTCTATGGTCCTAAAACCTGGAACCTTCTCACAAGCTATACATATCTAACGCAAAAAACTTCATCTCAATCGGCCCAGTACTTTTTGAGAAAAATGGTAAAATATTGAAAAATTAAAATCATAGACTACAGCTCAGCTTGGT
Source organism: Erebia aethiops (assembly GCA_923060345.2). Classification (NCBI taxonomy): domain Eukaryota; kingdom Metazoa; phylum Arthropoda; class Insecta; order Lepidoptera; family Nymphalidae; genus Erebia; species Erebia aethiops. The sequence goes on along the minus strand of OV281083.1, from coordinate 6,033,146 downwards.
TGTCTATGGTCCTAAAATATATCTAAGTACCTTCTCACAAGCTATACATATCTAATGCAAAAAACCGCATCTTAATCGGCCCAGTACTTTTTGAGAAAAATGGTAACATATTGAAAAATTAAAATCATAGACTACAGCTCAGCTTGGTTGTCTATGGTCCTAAAATATATCTAAGAACCTTCTCACAAGCTATACATATCTAATGCAAAAAACCGCATATTAATCGGTCCAGTAGTTTTCCAGAAAAACGGTAACAAAAAAGTGCACAAACAAACAAACAAACAAACAAACACACAACCTCTTAGGGCAAACACATATACCGTCTCCGTTTCGTCGAGGGTAACAAGAAGGAATTAAAAAAAATACAGTAATATACCATACCATACCTTGTACGTGACAATGGGTAACATTAGTACATTGACGCATTCAACCAAGGATTGTGTCCAAATTATTTCAAAAATGGAAAATTATTTGTTTCGGCTCAATATCCGGAATCCATCTTGAGTCAAGCACCAGTCTTTCTGCCTAAAGTCAGCGTTTCCGGTTCCCTCTCCGATAGTGGCGCCACCTATATGGTACTTACTAAACTTGTTCAAGCACCGGGTGTCCGTTCGTCATTATAGCGTCGTTTTTCACGCCGTTCAGTAGTCAGTTACATTTTTATTACGAAAATAATTTTATACCTACCCTAAAGTTAAATATAAAATTATTAAATTTAAGTAATTTAAATTAAAAAGTAAATTTAAATTTAAGTAATACCTCTCCGAAAATGGAGGACAAAAGTGTTTCTGAGGAAGTAAATACTCGAAAACGTGGACGTTCTCCATCACCAAGCTCAAGCAGCGATTCTACGAGTGGAAGTCCAAAGAGGAGCAGGACGAGGAACGATTCGCAAACCGTGAGTAATGCACATTTCGAATTCTTGTCCCAACAAGTTGCATTTTTAACGAATCTTATAGATTCCCTATCTTTTGTTATAAGATTCCGAATTTAAATAAAGAAAATGCAACAGTAGATTCAAATGATCTTAACTTACGTCGCCCTGAGGGTGAGATAAAAAAATAACCAACTCAATATTTTATCCCAAGTTGGTACAACAGTTAAGGATCCTTTCTAAATTAAAGCGGACGAGAGTCATCTTGCAAAATTAACAGAATTGCAACACTTTAACCGTGATGATTGGTACGCTATTCGATTCTCGGATGCTCAAAAGAAATATCTAGCTACCCCCGGATTCGTAAAACTTAAAGTTAACGACGAATTAAAAAGATTTAAAGCTGCGTCATTAAAAGAAGATTCTCGTTCGTATTTACTAGAGCGTTCTTTTGCTGCCTTGTTCAATGCTTTACTGTCTCAAAAGGACGAATTACAAATAACCTTACAAACTTTAGTCTATTGGGCTAGTGAGTCCAAAGAGTCCCTGACTCCAAATTCCTTGTTTGTCAAGATTCAAACATTATTCTCAAAAGATTCTGAATATAGTAAAGTAACTCATGATTTTTTTACAATTAGTATGTAGCAGGCGAGCTGATTTAATTAATTTGCGGCAAGAAGCGCTACTGCGGCAGATAAACTAGCTCCATCAGAAGCAAACTCAGCATTACTGAGCATTGATAACAATGCTCAGCGCTGGTTTTCGGTTTGCTCCGGTTCTATTTGATTGTACAAAAAAAAAAGAAATATATATATATAATATATATGATAGAAATAATTCACTAACTTATACAGGTTTAATTAATTATTTGAATATATAAATTTTGCTGCCTCTATCTGTACGTTTGAATAAAAGTTTCTCAGTTTATTTTTTAATGATCTCGCTGGTGGGTTTATTCCATTCGCGTAGAGGTGGTGGGCGATCATTCCATATTTTTGCTGCAGCAAAACGGAAACAACCCCTAAACCCAGCCTTTTTATGAGCAGGTATAGCCAGTTTTCTTTTCTGCTGCCCTCGAGTCGTGCTTCTGTCTTTACGCCAGTGCAATCTGTCGTATAAGTACGATGGTCGCTTATTGTACTAAAGCCGCCGCTAATATTTCCGAGTCCAGCAGTTATGCAATGTGACTTTACAAATCGACAAAATGATAGAGACAGGAATACTAGAACAGGCGGAAAACAGTCCCAGCTACCTCTCCACGTTCTTTTTGGTACCCAAACCAGACCACACATTCCGCCCTATCTTAAACCTAAAACAGCTAAACAAGTTTGTAAAAGCAAAGTCGTTTCGGCTTTTCAATCACTTGCGTGTACCAGACTTTCTTTAGGACCAAGACTGGATGGAGAAGTTGGATCTGAGCCAAGCGTATTTACACGTGCCAATAGATCGACAGCATCGCAGATTCCTGAGAATCAACTACCACCAAAAGGTGCACAAGCAGCAACTGCTTCAGATAATCTGCTTACCTTTCGGTCTTTCATCAGCGCCCAAAACGTTCTTCTAGCGAACAGCTCCAAGCAATAGCTACAAGACGACTTAGCATTCACAATAAGGATTATGCAGCTATTGGGCTGGACAATCAACTTCGACAAGTCTGTGCTGGCTCCGACGCAATGCCTCGAGTTTCTCGGCATAACATGGGACACAAAACGCAACGCAAAGTCCTTGTCGGAGCCGAAGTGCTAACGCTACGCAATGCACTTCAGCAACAGCTCCAAGCAACAGCTACAAGACGACTTAGCATTCACAATAAGGATTATGCAGCTATTGGGCTGGACAATCAACTTCGACAAGTCTGTGCTGGCTCCGACGCAATGCCTCGAGTTTCTCGGCATAACATGGGACACAAAACGCAACGCAAAGTCCTTGTCGGAGCCGAAGTGCTAACGCTACGCAATGCACTTCAGCAACAGCTCCAAAATCGCAAATGGTCTCTCAAGCAATAACAATCTCTTATGGGGAGACTGAACTTTGCGACATTCGTAACTCGAAGGGGTCGGCTTCACTGTCGTACACTGCAATATCACAGCCGACAGCTGCCGAAGAATCACCCCTATCGCAGAGTGGCAATCCCTCTTCCAGCGCGGTCATAAGCGGGGTGGTGGGTCAAGTCTATAGGAGGGTGCATGCCAATACACATGGGCCCTGTGACCCACTTATTGACCACGGACGCATCCGACATCGATTGGGGAGCGCAGCTCGACGATGTCAAGATTACCGGGTCTTAAACGAATCGACAGATAGCCTGGCACGCAAATCAAAAAGAAATGTTTGCGATATATGCAGCGATACTAGATCAATAACATCAGCTGCAGAATGCTTAGATTCTCCTCCAAACCGACAATCGAACGGTAGTTGCCTACATAAACCAAGAAGGCGGTACGAAATCAGTGAAAGTGCTTCGGCAAACACGTCAGCTTCTATCAATACTGGACGAATTGAATATTCACCTAATAGCTCAGTACTTTCCGGGCAGATACAATGCGGAGGTGGACGCCATGTCACGTCAGAAAGCGTGCCCCGAGTGGCATCTGAAATCAGCAGCAACAGTGGTCATATTTCAAATGTGGGGCACACCAGATATAGACCTCTTTGCGTCGAAAACAGCTCACGTGATGCCGAGATACGTTTCAATAGATATGAAGGACCAGCAGGCTCAGCAACACAACGCATTCTGCCAAAAGTGGAACCTAATTCCCAGAGTCCTCAGCCACTTGAACCAATCCAGCGGGAGATACATACTCATTGCTCCGAAATGGAACAAAGTGTTTTGGAAAGCGGATGTTCAAAACAGAGCCCTACAGTCCCCATATACGATTCCAAATCTAACAAAAATAAAAAAAATTCAAGAACTATTAATGTCGAGCTGGCGAGGCTCTACAATCAAGACCTACATGCCAGTGTGGATCCGATCGAAGAAGTGGTGTGATTCCTATTCAGTTGATTATAAGTGCCCTAACGCTGACCAAGTAGCACGCTATCTGTCTCACAAAGATATCTTCACAAAGATATCGGTCTTGCCTATAGAACTATCCTAGTGCATAAATCGGTAATAGGTATCAACCTTTATTCATTTGACAAGTAACATTGATTTATCATCGAATTTCTTTATAAAACGGATACTGAAAGCTATTTCCGTGGCAGATAAGAAACCTGCAAAACCACCTATTTGGAATCCAAAACGTTTATTGCAATATATGAATTCATATAGTCTTGACGAAAACAATCTTTACCAGGTTTCGAGACATACTTACAGCCTTACTTATTTGCTATTAGCTTCAGGTCGTAGAGTTCATGACTTCACTCAGTCATAGTTTAAATGATGAAGGCACTAGTATAGTTCTATTGCCGGCATTTGACTCTAAGACAGACAGTCAATAGAAGACAGTCTGGATGGAGGCTTAAAACTCATCTCGATAAGAATTTAAATATGGTTTTCTAGATAAGGCAATTACTTAAGTCAAAGTCGTAGAAAAAATTTAACTAATTTGTTTTTAACAGTTAGAAACGAAATTAAGCCCGTATCTAGAACTATCTATGGGTTGGGTTAAATCTTTCTTAAAAGATGCAGGTATTGAATCCACTCCGGGTTCGGTTCGATCATAGCCTCACTTAATTTTGTAGAAAATTTCCCAGTTGATAAAATTCTAGCAACTCGTAATTGGGAGACGATTCATACTATTCAAAATTATTAAACAGAGAATTGTTGGATCATAATTTACAAAATATTACCTTGACCCCGTTGATTAACATGTTTTATAATTATATAAAAAATCTTAATCTGATCCACCCTAGGACAAATTCAAGTTTTTTACTCATAGTATTATTTGTATTAATTTGGGTGATCGATATATTATGAGTCTTAATTTTCAAAACGATTAGTTTTATTCATATAATTTTCATACTTACTGTGTTGAACATAATATACTGTGCATAATATATTTTATAACACATTATAGCGTCACCTTCACAGCACCAGGTGATAACAAACACATCACTCAAGATGGATTCCGGATATTGAGCCGAAACAAATAATAGAGAGTTTTAACTACCAATAAAACTTACCTATTATTTATTTTTTCCATCAATATCCGGAATCCAGGTAAGGCCTACCTGGTGCATCATGAGTTCTATAATGACGAACGGACACCCGGTGCTTGAACAAGTTTAGTAAGTACCATATAGGTGGCGCCACTATCGGAGAGGGAACCGGAAACGCTGACTTTAGGCAGAAAGACTGGTGCTTGACTCAAGATGGATTCCGGATATTGATGGAAAAAATAATAGGTAAGTTTTATTGGTAGTTAAAACTCTCTATTAAAAAAGTAGATTCTGTTTCTGTGTGGGTCATATTAACATAGCGTATCTATTTATTCATTTCATACAGTGGGTCGACGCCTGTGGTCGACGCTCAACACAAATTTCAGACCTGACTACCATCATAACATGACAGTTTTAGCAATCTGATGTACTAACTATAGTCCGCCTACGCTAAGCAATAATAAACTAGTGGTTCGCCCCGAACTAAGACCTCGCGGCGCCATCTATTGACATAAATGTGAAGTTCTGTTAAAAATACTGAAGCTCATTAAAAATTAAATAATTCCGTTTCCTTGAGAGCCCCCCTGAAATAAAGATTTTTATTATTTTGTAAGCCATATTCGGCGGGAGGCCATTGGTTTACATATTATATTTAAAGCTGAAGTAATTGCGTTCAGTAATTCAGAAGTTATAATGCTCTGACAGACGGACGGACGGACGGACGGACGGACGGACAAGTGCCAATTCACCCAAGTAGACTCAGAGACCTTCGCTTCGCTCGGTCAATAAATAAGCAATAATGACATAATATTTTTAGAGCATGAGAGGTGAAAACTATATATTTTACTAAGATACACTTTACTCAACCCCTAATTCAACCATACAGCTCGTGTAGGCTTTGTAAATTTTTAAAATGGCTGTGGGCTGTGACACACAGCCAAGCGGACAGGCGGACTAGACGCAGTTTAAAAGAGTTCCTTGTTTTACCGTGGTGCCATATCGGACTAATTATAAATGCGAAAGTTGGATGGATGGATGTTTGTTACTCAATCACGCCAGAACGGCTGAACGTATCTATATGAAATTTGGCACAGAGATAGATTAGGTAGGTGTAGTCTGCAATATTACGTAGGAAATTTTTATCCTGGAAAATTAAAGAGTTCTTGCGGGAAAATTAAAGAGATATAAATCGTTAGTCTCAGCTAGTTATTATATTATACTAGATGATGCCCGCGACTTCGTCCGCGTGGATTAAGGTTTTTGTTTCCCGCGGGAACTCCTTAATTTTCCGGGATAAAAAGCCTATATCCTTCCCCGTGATATAACCTACCTCCATACCAAATTTCAGCAAAAAGCAAAGTCGGGGAAAGCGTAGCAGACAGACAGACAGACACACTTTCGCATTTTATAATATTAAGTATGGATATGTTGCCGTCAAAACTCTTTTTGACTGATTATCGCAGTCAAAAGTGGTATTGACCGGTTATGACTTTAAAATATACATACCTAACTCTAATAAAAATTCAGAAAATTAATATATGAAATTTAAACAAAAAATTAATTTATATATATATACAATATTAATATTAGGTAGGTATATCAAGGTAATTGCAAGCGCGCGTTATTTTTAACCGACTTCCAAAAAAGGAGGAGGTTCTCAATTCGGCGCGTATGTTTTTTTTTTTAATGTATGTCGGTGCATATCTCCGTGGTTTCTAAACCGATTTGAAAAATTTTTTTTTCAGTGGTTAGAGGAAGCTCCCGAGGTGGTCCCATAAAAAAAAAATTCTGAATCCAAATCCTCAATCCTGATGCTGTAGGTGTACCGAACTACATGAAATCCTCAAAAGTAGGGAGTTCGGAAATTTTGATGGTGAATTCATATAGTAGGTATCAAGTCAAGTGTCAATACAATACAACTCTGAGTCCCAACTCCTCAACCCTGATGCTGTAGGGTACAGAACTCCTTAAAAATAGCTATTTAGGATTTGTTTATGATGAATTCATATTGTAGGTGTCAAGCAACGACTTGATACTTAAACCCAAGTCCCAACTCCTCAACCCTGATGCTGCAGGGTACAGAACTCCTTAAACATAGTTATTTAGGATTTTTAATGGTGAATTCAGATTGTAGGTGTCAAGCAACGACTTCATACTTAAAAAAAAGTCCTAACTCCTCAACTCTGGTGCTGCAGGGTACTGCACTCCTAAGCCGTGGGGATTTAGAGTACACTAAAAAGTTAAAAATAAAAATTATTTCCAAAAAACCGACTTACAAAGCCACTGTAAAGTAAAAAATAATTTTGATTTCTACACACTATGTTGAAGTCGGGCGAGAATAACAAAGATAGGCATAGTTGATGCAGCAGGCTCGCCCGACTTCAACATAGTGTGTAGAAATCAAAATTATGTTTTACTTTACAGTGGCTTTGGAAGTCGGTTTTTTGGAAAGAATTTCTTTAGTTCTTTGTAATTAGGGGTTTAAGTTGTAACGCACGGGCTATTTGACAGAATTATATTCACGCGAATATTTTTTATTCTGTAAGGAGTTGTACTCGAATGACGCGTGCGCTCACCGCATTCGCATGACGCAGAGCGGAGTAGGTGATAATATAGTGCATTCTGTACTGTATAATATATTCTGTATGATAAGTTGATTTTTAAAATGGTATTAATAAAACTCATTTTTGAAGTGAAAACTTCTTTAGCCGCGTTGATCACTTTTTGGTAAAGGGTAAAAATGTGGATTCGCGTGACCAACATGCTCACGAACAGTGACATGCTCGCCTTGTTACGAAGTAAAAAGATCAATACTACATTCGAAATTAAACTTTAGTTATAAGTATATATAACTAACTTTTATATATTAAAACGTTTTCATTTCTATTGGCAGTCCCTATACAGTACTGGCATTTTTTGTCATTTCTTTATAGGTTTGTCAATGGCTATTATTGGACCTTTATCTATCATTAATTATGTTTGTAAAATATTTAAGTAATAAAGTAGGGCTATACGAGGTTGCTCGCCACTTCTGCGATGAATTCTTGTTTGCTTGTCACACTTTCCCATTTTTCCTTCTGGAATATTTTTTTTATAAAAAACGGTTTAGGAATAGAAAAGTTAGCTTAGCTACAGTCTACTTATCAGACAGGCTTTAAATGAAGCGTTCGCAGCCCACAAACTATATTTTTTTAAATCCACTATGGAGATTCTGCTCGTTAGAAATAATAAGGATTTATGGTAGTACCTATTCCACAAATAGATACGTAGGTACTCGTAATTTTCTCTCTCAGGGCCTCGTCTACTCTTACACCGACTTCGAGGCTTCGCAACCCACATTTAGGTCAGGGTGAAAGAGTTCTATTTTTGGTGAATCCTACAGCTGTTATTTGAAACAATAAAAGTAGGCACGTATGTTATTATAAATAAGCTAAGTAACTTCTTCAAAAAGTTCTAAGTACATATAGGAACTAAACTAGGTAGGTAAATTTGGGTTAGGAGGATTGGTATAAAAACTCTTGGTATAGTTTTCCCACTTCTTTTAATTATTTATCATAATCAAGTTTATCATTTAAAGTACGGAAAGGTTAGATACCTATGCTTGAATGTCTGTTTTTTTGTAGGTGGATATTAAACAGACGTAGTAAATATACTAGGTCTCTTGGGTTACTATTTATTATTTAAACCTACATATTTAATCGCTGTCCTTATTGGTACCTAATAACAATAAGGGAAGGTTTAACTTGTCTTAATTTTTATTTATAATACCCGCTTGTGATAAACTCAATGAAAATCTTGTTTTCTACATCAAAATCCTGACACTTGTTTCTCGTGTATTGCTAGTAGCTACTAAGTATACTCAAAGAAGATATTTTCAAAGTTCTTCAACATTGCCGCAGTCACGTGTAGGTCAAGGTGAAAAACTCTATCTCCAAAGAATCCTCTCACCAATTAAACGTCTTCACTCAGCTTCAACAGCTAGCTTTCCTCTTCAGATTAGTTTTAAGAATATGCATCTACTACTACTCCAACATAAAGCTTCGTTTTTATATTATAAAGAATGGAAAAAACCAACGGGCCACGGAGGAGAAGTACTTAAGGCGCTGTCAGCTCAAAATCAAAACACAAATCGAGAGGTTGGCTCTCCTCAGTCCTCACCCCTCACGCCAGTTATGCCCACTTCGGCCAGGTGGCGCTCCCGTCGCGGTTTTTTCTTCTAGAAAAACCGGAATAAAATGGAAAACAGAAAATATATGTACTTTTTAATAAATATTAATAAATCAATGGATGTCATTTATAATTTGGAATTTAATGATATATTTTTCAAGTAAATTGAGGTTTTCAATTTGGAGATTTGTTGATTTGAAAACTCAAATTTAAGAGGTATGTTGGAATTTTTTTTTTATGCAGCGAAGTTGTTTAAATCGTGTTTTGGGATAAAACAATATCTGAGTTAAGGCCTTGAAAACATCATATATTTTTTTCAATCTTCTATATGCCACCATTTAATGGATACACTGCTTTGGAGACCCCCCCCCCTCTGACCATACACAGCGCCTTAAATGTTTGAGTGCGTATTTCACTCAAAGGAAACATAAATAAAATAAATTTCCAGATGTTTAAAGTAATTTTCCTCCTTGGCCCGTTTTGAAGTGAAAATTAATTCATCAAAATCTGTAGAACAGGTGTGCCGTGAAAGCGTAGCAGACATGTTTGTCTGCTACGCTTTTACGGCAGACAGACGGACAGACGGACACACTTTCGCATTTATAATATTAGAATGTAAACATAAAAACACAATAATCATACTCGTAGAAGCTACATCACTTTCTATATACGGAAATACCTACCCGTTTTTCTACAATAACAAATCTAAAGGGATAAAAAGGGAAGGATTTTCAAAATTTTTTCGCCATTTTGTAGTTAAACTAATACCCTAGGACTTCTTTTTTTAATTTTTTCTTAGGTCGGTTTTTGAGAAACAGTGGGAACTAAGTACCTAAATCTAAAAGATCTGTATAATAATACTGTGTCTGTCTAACAATTCAGTTTTTAAAAATCCTGTGGGCTATGTACTATGTAGGTACTCTATAATCTGTCTCTGTACCTACCGAATTTCGTCAAACCCGGTTAAGTGGTTGGGCCTTAGTTAGATAGATAAACTTTTTATTGCTACACAAGACAGAAATACATAAAAAAGAAAACAAAACAAAGTGCGCAAGGGCGGTCTTATCACTAAAAGTGATCTCAGCCCATTAATTAAGAACCGATAGGAGCGGGATAGTGCAACAATATAGACAGCCATACAATATATTATACTACATAAACATTCATTCATTCAAAAATAAATATATATACCTATACACCTACATACACAATAAGTACTTAAATATTCTACATAATATTGGCATTTGAAATTTAAATTTTAAAATTCACGCCAAAACGCTCCCCGGTGTCATGGCGTCGTTTGTGACGTCACTATTATTTTTACCAATGTAATGTGCAGCTCCGATTTCAATATTAGGGGATAAACTTCTATGAAAAAAAGCTCAAAAAAATGAAATAAAAAAAAAATTCTGGAATAATAAATAAAATTATTCTATATTCTTAATCATTTGGCTTTATTTCTGACTCGAGCAGATTCTACAGATGCATCAAATACGTAGGCCGATCAAATACGACCTTGAATTTATTGGGACGCGCTTTATGCATCTAGGGCAGCAGCGGCGAAGTTTAGAGTAATCACAGTTACGCGGGGGGCTGCGAGAAAACGCGCAGTCGCCCTCAGGCTTGCAGTATCGATCAGCTTCCACCCCAGTGACGAAGGTCCTCCCGCGCAAGACCGCGCATGCGCCGAGCGCGGGTCCGCCGAGGGCGCGAGCTTTCCTGGGCCCTCACATTACGTAACGCACACGCACAGGACGGCGCACAAACAATGTGATTTAATTTTACTTCGGCTTTTTTCTACTCTTTTAGATTATACAATTTATTAGAATTAGTGTCGTGATAATTTATCTAGTAGTCGCGCGGTTTTTTTTTCTCCTTTTGGTGTTTAGATTAGAAATGTCGACATACTATCGCAACCGTACAGTTCACAGTTTAAAAGGAGGAAAAGTTAAGTGATTTTGCCTGGCATTTTAAATGATTGCGATGAATGCATTAAGAAGATGAGATCTTATTTAACAAAGGACCTCCGGTGCCGGAAAATCGACAGAAAAGAAAATTGTCAAAATCGATCGATATAGGTAGTTTTATATAGGAAATAAGTAGTTATTAATAAATCCAAAAAATTGTTCACAATGAGAAGAATGAAGAAGAATAACATTGAGTTGAAGAGGAATTGTTCGTGAAAGTTCATGAAAATAGTCACTCGATTTGTTCTAAGCATAGGCGAATTTTCCGTGTAAAAATGATGAATGGTAAGTGGAACTGAATGTATATGTATCCTAATTAAAATTGTATTTTACAACAATAGCTAAGCATCTATTGTGTAGAATCTTAAACCTTTAGGTAGTAAGTATTTTGTGCTTTAGGTAGGTATCCACCTGCAGGCTGCAAGCACACCTGTCTACTTACCTTGTAAAACTTATGGTTACTGTATCATATACCTACTCCTTTGTGCTAAATTAGGAACGCAAAGAAAAATCTAAAATCCACAGATAAATTAGAATTCATACATAGTACCTATTGAACGGTACTTTCTGTCGTATTTATATATTTAAATGTTAACGGTACTAAGTTTAGCATAATATAATATGTATCTAACTCTATGATATATTATTCATTAAGTTGTATGCATAAGTACGTCTTTGTTGCATATTATAATATCTGGTAGACCGCTACGATTTGTTCTTGTGGGACAACTATATTATTTTGGCCATATTTTGGAATTTATTATACCTACTTACAATAATTTAGGTAACAATAGAAAGTCAAGTAGTTTTTTCTTTCTAAATGATCTAAACTATTCCCTAGTCTGCTCTCTCTACTGCTCTGACTAAAACCGAGTAGATTTATAAGACTTGAGTTTCATCGTTGGCTGACAAGTTGGCTGATTATGATCGAATGTGTGTAGGTATACCAACTGCTGTGTGAAGATTTCATAATCCACCTAAAGATTAATTAAATTCAAGTGCAGTTAATGAATGATGTAATTTAACGCCTATTGAAATCTCTCACATAATGTAATGTAGGTACCGACGAGCAGTTTTACCGCGAGCGCTCTACCGGTAGCGCGCGAGTGCCGGCGCGTGCGCCGATCAAAGTTACATTTCCGCGATATCCAAATATGCTACTAAACAATAAAGTGAATTCATATATTATAATTATTCTGTTCTTCGATCGGCTGTAGCGATTTCATTGACAGCATTACGTGACGTGCCAGCCTAAGTATTCGGAAAATTGCACTACAAGCAATTGTACGACTATTTAATAATTCGTCGAAAAGTTTTCCAACTCATCCTATAATGGAGGAGAGCGAATCATACGCAATTTTAGATATCAATATTTGTGATAAGGATACCGAGACATCCGATAGCAATGATGCCAAAAAGAAGACACCTCTCACAACTGTTATAAAAATACGTAAGTGCCGAAATATAAAAGCCTGAAAAAAGTAGGTCCGTCATAATAACCAGTCATAGAGTAAATTTAGTAGGGTACTTTACTCGCTTCCTTAATTTACCTACTTAGTGGGATAGGTAGCCTCGGTATTTACTTAACTATATAATAACGTTTTCAAAAGTGTTTTCAAGTTTTCCCATTCAGTATGTAAGTACTTGCAAGGGTTAGAAACTGAATATTTTTTGATCATTTCAACGTAGCTCCTTAAAGCCATTTTCACGGTTTATTTCTAAGTAAGTACTTACTATTATTAGTTTTATCTCAAATACCTATCATCTCTGTAAGATTTACCTACACTATCTCATCACAGTATGTCGAGTAGAATGTAGGTAGATGGTTGTAATGTAAATTGTAACCTACCTACTTGAAGCTACACACAATGAGACAGATTTACTCACTCTCGCGCATATTGTTTGGAAAATATATATCTTCCATTGAATCACAACATAAATTTTCTCCAGTAAGTAGGTAATTATAAACAACAATAGTGTTTACTTTTTGTATTGGTAATCGTATAAGTGATTATTGCACTAAAACAACGAAGTAACTACGTAGCCATACGTTCCTATTGTTTAATAAATGTAGGTACCTACCATGGGAATGGGAGCCATACAACTACCACATTTTTAATACTTTTTAAGGTATTACTGTTTCACATTCTGTTCCAAAATAATCATTTGCTTTCATTGTTGTCTTTATTATTGTCTCTTATTCAAAGATATCAAACTTTAATAACTAGGCTAAGCAACAAAATTAAAAAAAAATTGGAATACTATCACAGCATTAGGTAACAACAGCTCAGATTCCTTCTTCTTTAAATTTTGATTTTGAACTTAACTGCCAATCGGTAGCTTCCAAAATATTCAGCTTCAAGACTATAGTAGATATATTAGAATTAGAAATGTTCTGTTGTGAAATTACATTTAACTTTTCCAACCCTACCTACAAGGCCATGAACTCCTTGTTAGTTATTAAGTACCTAGATATTTAAGTGGAATGTTGTAGAAGCGGTGCCTAAGATTAAAAATACTCCAGCCGAAACGACTGCAGTTCGCACCATACAAAACAGTTTTCCTAATTATAGCGACAACATTAACCAGTTGATGAGCACGTTCGTCGTTTCCGCTCGCTGTCCTCGATGTTACACCCATGTCCCATACACTGTCCAGGGACACGAAAACTAGATATATACTGGGAACTGGTACCGTTCTACTTCGCTGCGCCCGTTGCAGTCTGCGGACTCCGTAGTACCCAGTACCCAGTACCTACCTGCATCTGCATCAACAAAGAACCTTATTTGCATGGCCAATTTACCCGCCTCGCTTTCACGTCTTGCACATTCAAGAGAAGCGGTCCAATGTTGGACGATTATGTACCTAACCTACAGGATGTCGCCGAGTCGCACTTCCGCATTAGTTAACAGTGATCAAATACGAATGTACCATATATGTACTACGTATAGGCATCTAGGATGTTTACTTATCTATAAACAAAGTTTTTAAATGATCCAATCATTTAAACACCTAGAAACTACGATATCTGGATGACAACACGATAGCAAATAATATAGCGATAGGAATACATTTTAGAACTCAAGGAACAGGGAGGCGTTTTTAAAACCAACGTGTTTTAGTTATTTTAATCGTTAACATATTGTTGTTACCAGAACGAGATCGCGGTGAACGTGATTACATTGGATTCGCGACTCTACCTGAACAGGTACATCGCAAGTCAGTCAAAAGGGGGTTCGACTTCACACTGATGGTTGTTGGGGAGTCGGGCCTTGGTAAATCAACACTAATCAACAGTCTATTTCTAGGAGACCTTTACAAAAACAGAAAAATTTCTGATGTCCAAGGTAAGAGTCAACTTATTTTTACATATTTAATGACGAGAAAATATCATTAGACATACCTAATATTATTTATTTAGTATAGATATTATGGTCTATGTAAAGTTGAACTTAGTGACTGCTATAACCTTGCTAACCTCTTACTATCAATCTACTCGAATTTATAATTTAGGTCAAATCTAGAGAAGAACCGTTACTTTATTTTTATCATATTGTTTATATCAAGTTTAGAAAGCATAATAATGCTAGGAAGCATAAATATTATATTATATTAACTACAATTATTGAAGTAAATATATCAATGATTTGCTATTAATATATGTACCTATACCAAATTAAACAGATAGAATAGAAAAAACAACAACAATCGAAAAGAAGACCATGGAGATCGAAGAACGTGGTGTGAAGCTGCGGCTGACTATAGTAGACACTCCAGGGTTCGGGGATGCTATAAACTGCGAGGACTCCTGGAGAGTATGCTCGGCGTACGTGGACGAACAGTTCCGACAGTACTTCACAGACGAGAGCGGCCTGAACCGACGGCATATGCAGGACAACAGGGTTCACTGTTGCCTGTATTTTGTACCACCTTGGGCTCATAGGTACGCACTACGCTCTACGCACTACGCACTACGCACGTAGCTTTGTCTCTAAAACCAATCACTTGTTAATTTTACGTGATATTGAGTTCGTTTTACGTGATATTGTACCTACTCTGAAATTTTCGGCTCTCCTAACACCTCTACAGCTATTATCTCAAATTCTCTAGTTAGTAAATAAACAGGTTTTTATTTTGGTTAATAATTTCCATTGAGGTGTTTAATTTATATCATTATGTTCATATTTAAAATAGATATGAAGTCACAAAAATATCTTTATGCTTTAACGTGTTCACGTTTGAGTTAGTAGCTGTAGATAGGTACCTAAGTGAGTTCATAACTTTATAAATCTTAAACATATTTTACAGAATCGATGTGTTACATGATTTACAAGAATTTCCTTTACGCTTTGGTAAACAATAATACAGTCGTAATTTTATTCCCATGTCATAAAGTGTGATACTTGTCAATAAAACCTCGTTGTAATAATGTTACTGATTACGATCTGCAGTCTACAGCACTTCATTTTTCTTTAATTGATTCATAGTATCAAAGATAATAACGATCATTCAATCAATGAGTTGGTTAAATACACGATTGCGATATCGCTCTATTCATTTATGAGACTATTTGTTTAGGCTATTAAAGCACTTAGTAAGTCGCTAGTTGCTAGTCTTTTTATTTCTTCTAGGTTCAACAGTTATTATATTGTCGATCAATAGTGATCAACTAAAATGAAATAGTTATAGAAGGTTTGGTACTTGCTAGGTATCTTCCCAGTCCCCAAAGACATAATATAGTCAATATAAATCGGGATTAAGTCAGCGGCTGATAATATTATGTAAGTTAGGTCATAGGTGTGATCACGCACTAACAGTTTATCACTGTAAACAGCTTGCGTCAAGTCGACCTGGAGATGATGAGACGGCTGCACCGGAAGGTGAATATTGTGGTGGTGATAGCGAAGGCGGACTCCCTCACCGCCGCGGAGGTGAAGCGGCTCAAGACGCGCATACTGAACGACTTGGACGAGCATCAGATACAAGTACGATTTTTTTTTCATCTAGCGAGGACACAAGCGGTTAACCAGCCCCTGGATTACGGACAAGTTGAATCAGACTTTGCTTCAAGCTCAATGTTTGTGTTTAGCTGAATAATAAATTATCTTATTCTTCCTGTGTCAGTAGATTTTGGGCAATACTACATAGGTACAGCAACTGTGGAGAAACCGGCTTTTTAAGAATTTGTTAATCGTTAATAGGCGTTTGTTAATTAATAGGCATCTTCTAGGCAAGCGCGCTCCATCTTAGGCTACATCACCACTTGCATGCAAGTCTGATTGCAGCCAAGCGCTAGCCTATATATTTAAAAAAAACCGTGTCTTGATTTTAATGATTCGTAAACACTTGTTTATGTAAAAGTTAATTTGAATAAAAAATGACAATTATCTAAAACAAAGGCAGGCAGACACCACAGGGTGCAGAGAATTCCGCGCCAAAAAGACCTGTCACCTGGCACAGCAGAAGGTGGTAGTGTAGGTAACTATATAGAAGTTACCAACTCTACAACCCGGTAAGTAGTACCTACTGGTACATACTTATTTACCGGGCATTTGTTTAGCGTAAATGGCGCTTATTAAAAATTTCCTCATTAGGATAAAATTATACCTAATTCTCGAATGTCGTGTTAGTATGACATAATTATATTGCGGTCTGAAAATGCTTCAATTCAATTGAAATGGTTTTTATTCAAATACTAGACGATTGTGGTAGATCTGGGTTCGGAATATAATCTAACTGAGAAGAGCCAGCAATAAACTGTTGCTCGGTTGATAAATTACTATATAGTGGTTCACCCCGAACTGAGACCTCGCGGCGCCATCTATTGACATAAATGTGAAGTTAAAATACTTCAGTATTTTAACAGAACTTCACATCTCATTAAAAATTAAATAATTCCGTTTCCTTACAATACTTATCTAATTTTAGTATTTGCTGTTCAAGTACAGGATATAATTCAAATAATTGATCAAGTTTCAGGCCTAGCCTATCAGAAAATTTAGAGTTCTGAGGTCAATTTTGGACGTTAGAAAATCTCCACTTTGAAAGCCCCCCATTTCGTCAATTTCAGGGGAAAAATTAAAAAAAATATATTTTTGCACTCTATTCCTAATTATCTTTAAAATGATATACCGCAACCCTATGTAACGCTTTAAAAAATATTTTACTTCGCATTCGCTTCTATGAGAGCCCCACTAAAGTAAGGATTTTTATAACTTTTTAAGCCATATTCGGCGGGAGACCATCGGTTTACATATTATATTTAAATTTGAAGTAATTACGTTGAGTAATTCAGAAGGTATAAGGCTCTGACAGACGGACGGACGGACGGACGGACGGACGGACGGACGGACGGACAAGTGCCAATTCACTCAAGTAGACTCAGAGACCTTCGCTTCGCTCGGTCAATAAAGTGTAGATAGATACATAAATAACCGCATCCCAAGTTGATCCCAAGTATGCTGGAACGAATCAAATCATTTACAGAATCTTTAACAGAATAGGTAAATGAGCTTTTTTTCAGTAGCATAATAATTTTAAAATTTAAATACAATTTTATTGCAAAAAATTCATCATTCCCAGGAATGGCCTTCGGACTTTCTAGAGGCGGAGTAATTAAAGGAGTCATGAGCCTATATTGCGTTCTCTAATTTGCCTATCGTGCAGATTGCTGATTTTTTCATAATTAATTTTGATATTTTAACAAAGAAGCAAAAGAAAAAAGAAATAAAAAACAACCTAGTAGATATTTCTGAACTAAAATTGTGACAGTGATGAAAACACACATATTTTGCCTTAGGTGTACCAATTCCCGGAATGCGATAGCGACGAAGACGAGGAGTTCAAACAACAAGACCGCGAGCTGAAAGCGGCGGCACCCTTCGCTGTGGTGGCGTCCGACACCGTGCTCGAGGTCGGCGGAAAGCGCGTGCGCGGCCGACAGTACCCCTGGGGCATCGTCGATGGTAATCCCTGCTTTCACTTAGTCCGCCTTACTTCAATACTAATAATGCTTGTTTAAATGCATTCAATTACATTTATAAGAAAATATACTTAATATTAGCACATGAACGTTCATAAACTTTGTTACAGTTTATTCATTGCCTTACTAACATATTAATTAAATGTCAATGTGTCCTGTCCTGCTTGCCTACTACGCATTCCCGTAAGACGTTGCGATAAGTTAATTTCCTGGGAAGGACATACTTACATAGGCTTCTCTTCTTTTTAGCCCGGAAAATCTAAGATCTTTAAAAAACCGAAATCCACGCTAAGGAAGATCTTAGATCACAGATCTGTACCTACTAATATTATAAATGCGAAGTTTGGATGGATGGATGATTTTAAAGATTTCCCAAGGGAACCAAAAAATCACTATCCCCGCGGACGAAGGCATGGGCATCAGCTAGTTATATATATACGTAAATATCTATATTTAGGTAGTTTCAACAAATATTTTGTTGAACAGTGGAGAACCCGCGGCACTCTGATTTCACGAAGCTGCGCACGATGCTGATATCGACGCACATGCAGGACCTGAAGGACGTGACGCAAGACGTGCACTACGAGAACTTCCGCGCACAGTGCATCTCGCAGATATCGCAGCACGCCATGCGGGAGCGAGGGTGAGCAAGCATTTGACGACCTCCTGGCGCAGTGTCTTAAAACGTGCGGAGTTTCCGGGCTCGATCTCCGGCTGGGTCAATTTAGGAATTTATAATTTCTGTTTTTTTTAAACAAAGAATAGGCGTGCGCTTGACAATTATTATGCTTAATACAAAGCAATGATGAGGTCTAGGTTGGAGCGCGCTTGCCTAGAAGATGCCTATTCACTCTTGCCTTGAAGGTACTTAAGTTATACGCGGCAGGGAATACATGCGCTGGAAGGGTATTCCACATCCTGGCGGTTCCAATCAGAAAGTCAGAAACATAGAGCAGAACCGTTTCGTTCGAGAAGACTGGATTTTCTCTTCAATCTAACTGCCATGCTTTTAACAGGTTAGCCCGCTAACATCTTAGACTACAAATTATCACTTACCATCAGGTGAGGACGCAGTCAAGGGCTAACTTGTAGTGGATTAAAAAAATAAGATAATCGTGAAGAGATGACATCACAAGAGTTGGATAACCATGGTTCTAAGTGCAAAATTGCACTCTGCACCTTAAGGCGAGTCACCTCAGCTCAGCGGTGAAAACTGGTTTGCTAGATCAAATTTTTTCGGTATTTACTATTAAAAAACGGTCTTACAAAAAATATCAGATACACTTAAAGATATTGTCTAAAGAATGTGCTAATTTGTTACACGATAGGATGTACTTTGCTCGATCAAAAAAAATCTTGAAACAGGCTAAATTAAAAGTTTAAAACGAATTTTTTATTAATAAAATTTTCGACTTTGCTCATCATTTTTATATGGATAAATTCCTCTTGAAGTATTAATGAGAACCTGCTAAAATTTATTTCAAACTGAAGTCCTATATCTATTTAATTCAAATTAATCCCAGAATTTGAACGTTGCCAAGCGGTTTCAGAATATACCGCGCTGCCCGCTTCCCCGCTAGTCTCTACGAGAAATGTACCGCGAGACGCGCGGGCGGCACCCCACACCTCACCTCCTAAAATCTTGGAGGTGACTCGCCTTAAAAAAACGACACACACACACGACTTACAGATTACGGAGTAGGTAGGTAAGGTTTTGCAGTCAGATTGCACCGGATTTCCCGATCTCAGAACATCGCTTGAATTTTCAGTGACAAATCCGGCTTCTCGTTGTTCAATAGCCTTGCGCCTGCCTTTATTGCTTCTTGAGTCAGAACTCGTCAATACTAAACTCTTTATATGAAAGTCCAATCTTTCCAACGACTCTACCCGTCTTTAGTGAATCTACCAAGGTTCGAGTTCGGGTGGTTAAATCGATTGGTTAGAACTAAACAATAATTTCTTATTGGATCTTTTCTAGGAAACTGAAAAGGGACTCAATGGGTAATAACACCGACGTAGTTTTCACGGACACGGATCGGTTATTACTACAAAAGGATGAGGAGGTAACATATTAATATTATCTGCTTCTTAATAAAATAATTATACAGTTTAAAATACATTATGTAATGTATATCTACCCTTACATATTTTTATAACGCAGCAAAGTGTAACAAAAGTGTTTTCGTATTAGGGCTATCGGGGACTTCGTACGTAAGATGAAATTCAACACTAAAATGCATGGTTTTCAGATTGCTCATTATATTTTAAACAATTTGTACAAAATACTATAAAAATTAAAAACACAACTCATCTAGGTAGATTTCATTCATAGTGACCAGACTTAGTAAAGTAGGACAAATCTTTTAGGATGTACCGCATGGTTAAATTAGTCAAATATGTACAGTTTATTAGGGTCGATGTCGAGTCATGAAGTCGCAAAGTTTAATAATATTAACGACACACTCATCTAAAATAGGTTAGGTATTTCTTTTGTCTGCAGTTTGATGCATGTACCAGGTACCTACTACATCTGCATATATAGAGCACATAAAAAAATTGTACCTAACATCGAAATACCATACATCTCAAACATACATAGGTAGGTATATTTATTATTTACATTTAAACATCGCAGTACTTTTACTTTGTTGCCCATGTATAACTAACTATTGACTCATGACTGTATTAACGAAAAAAATTAGTTGCATGTGTTTAAATCTGGAATATCAAACATTAATTGCGGCATTTAAAACAATAGCCACGGAAAAAGGGATACTGTGCTTATTACTAGCAGAGCATAGTGGATTAAGGTTTTTTGGTTCCCGCGGGAACTCCTTAATTTTCCGGGATAAAAAGTAGCCTATGTGCTATTCCAGACTATAATCTATCTCGGTGCCAAATTTCATCCAGATCCGTTCAGCCGTTGGGGCTTGATTGAGTAACAAACTTCCATCCATACATCCATACATCCCAACTTTCGCATTTATAATATTAGTATAGATCCTTCGGGTTATAATATGTATTATCATCTATCGGGTGTTTACAAACGGCGAGTCCTTTAAGTACCTAACTATATCGATAAGTATTAGGAAAATTCTGAAAAAAGTCAATTATACTTCACAAAGGCTCATAATATGTGAGTTCCTGAGTATGAGGTTCAGCGAAATCGCTTGATTACATACTAACATAAATTACTCCATAGAATATATCAGCCTTGTACCTAATGGACTAAAGCTGAATCCACCCTGTGTAATTAGTCCCTTTACTCCCTAGTTAACAATCTAGGTACTGAATAAAAAGATATTTTTCTGAGATAGTCAGTTACTCATGTAACAATTTTTCTTACAGATTCGTCGTATGCAAGATATGTTAACTCAAATGCAAGAAAAACTCAAAGCTTCCGATAAGAAACACGACAGTATTATCGATGTGTAGAAAATATAGACTGCAAGATAATCAATTGTGTTTTAAATGAGTAAGGTTTAAAATTATTTGCCTCCTCAGTTGAGAAAATGTAAAATCTATTGTTAGCTTAGGTGCTGAGATACCTAAAATTCAGAGAGTGACATGGATGCTTAGAAAAATCCAAAAGTTAAGATTAAGATATTAATTAATTAAGTACCTAGACTGTTATTTAAAATAGAAGTTAGAACTAGACGTATGTTTTAAGAACCACAAAATATAGGCGTGATAATAATGTACCTACAGATTTTTAATCTAGTGATGTTTTTAACCAACTTCCAAAAAAAGAGGAGGTTCTCAATTCTTCAAATTTACTTGTATGCGAGTTTTGTACTATACCTTTAATGGGGAGGGACACTGCCAATTTATCCCGCTAGATGTCGCATCGTCACTGGTGTTGTTTACCTGTCAAACACCATATATTTTTTACGCGATAGTTTAATTTTCTTAGATTGATTTATTGTACCTAATGCATAAATGTTGTGCATTGAAATCTGTTAAAATAAAGGCGCACACCGTTTTCCTGCCAATGAGGAAAGAAGAAGACAAATGTACAGAGCCTTGCGCCAATAAAATTGGAAACCTGACGATTTTTATTGTGAGAGTACATCATGGAACTAATAAGTACTACGTACAACTAGTACTTATTAGTTCCATGGAGTACATACACTAGTTTTTTCACGCGTAATTACGCAATAAAAACGCCTATTATATATATACGCAAAATGAAACTGACAGTTACCAGCGAGGGTGGCGCCATCTGAGATTATCCTTTGCCTGTCCCTCCCCATTGGGTATTTGACAACTAGTCAAATCAGCAACTTTTTTTCAAACATCAAAACGTGAGCTTAGTATGGGATTTTGTATGAAATATTGCATAGTGACGTCATCAAAGTTCGACGCCTTTTTTTACTTTAACCGATAGTTTAAAATAGTTATTCAACATAAAACTAACAGGAGATATGGATATTAAAATTTTTGGGAGATCCTCTATTTAAAAATCACAAAAAATAATTTATTTGGATAACTAGTTGTCATATCCATTCGGGCTTATTTACCAATAGAGTTGAATATGAAATTGAAATAACATCAAACCTAATGAAAAATAATAATTAGGTAACTACCAAAGACATAAAATGGTCGGAAGTGTCTACCTGTAAAAGCCTCTAGGTCTCACCTTTTTGAGGAATCAATTAACACCTTCCAGTGTGGAAATTTTATGAACGGTGCGTATACCTATAATAATTATCTGGATAATATATTCTGTACCTAAATAGATTTAAAATCAATCAGTCAATTCTATGGTCTCTGAGCCATAAAAGTTTTTATACTTTTAAATTCAAGCTCTGCGTTCATTGTCGTGTCCACTGTCCACACTCGCATTCCTAGGCTCACAAATTACAATACAGCTATCACTTGCTTAGGCAGTAGGCCATGCCTGCACAGGTAGGTACTTGTACTCAACAATATTGTTCTGTCCATCAGTCAGTTAGAGTCAAGAAAGGCCTCAGCGCTGAGACATATTTTGAAAAAAACCTTCAACTCAAAACTAGACCACAAGACACAAGTAGCACCAAGTCTTATGAAATAGGAAATCAAACTTTCAAAATATTACATTGGTTTTACGCATATTATATATGTCACCGTAAGATAGTAAAATCCGTTAGATTATAATCTAACGGTTTCTATCCCGCGAGATTGTAAACTGTCGAAAGATTGTGAACCGTTCAATGTTCTGAGTATTAATTTATAAAATATTTATTGTATTTACGTTTCTTGTCTCTTTCTTGTACAGTTCGCGCGCGAGTTGAATGCAGAGTAAATGTAAGTGTCACCATACATTTACTCTGCATTCAACTCGCGCGCGAACTATAGGTTAGGTTAGGGTTTGACATGAATAGGTACCCAGGTAGGTTCTATCGGGTTAATATACCTAATAGATTACAGTTTAACGAAAAATTATGCGTTAAATTGTAAGCAGTATTTTACGGTTCACAATCTGTCGACAGTTTATAATCTATACAATCTAACGGTTTTTACAATCTTACGGTGACATATATATCTAACTGCCTCGTTGGTCTAGCGATTGGCATAGTCAACTGCGGATCACGAGGTCCTGGGTTCGATTCCCGGTCGGGCATAAAAATTGTTAGGTATTGGGATTTTCCATAAAAAAATTCTCAGTGCCAGCCCGGAGTTGGAAGTTAGCGGTGTTTCACCCCCGTGCCTCGGAGAGCACGTTAAGCCGTCGGTCCCGGTTATTATCACTAACATGATAATAGTCGTTAAAAGCCCGCGCACCCGCATTGGAGCAGCGTGGTGGGTCTAAGCTCTATTTCCCTCTCTCCTATGAGAGTGGAGGGCTGTGCCCAGCAGTGGGACGTTAATGGGCTGTAGTGATGATGATGTGAGTGTGTGTACTAATATTATTACTTAAACGCTTTACCTTCGATATTTTCTTAGGGAAGTAGGCATACAGTCAAATCGGTTATGACAGACGGGAAGCACCATAACGAAGCTTGAAGTCGAGGTGACCAGTAGGAGTTAGTCAAATTTTCGGATAGCAAAATATTGAAGGTTTTAGTCTCACCTTAGATAATAATATGTTACCTATGTTTACTTGTATATCGAGGTTAGCCCCTACAACCTACTTTTTAGGGTGGAACATAGTGGGTGTTATGGAGGAATCACTGTTTTACAATTATAAAATAAATACTAAGTAAGTAGATTTTACTGTTAGGTTGCTGACAATCGATGGTTTTTGGCATGAACCAATCAATCTTCTCTTAATTTTTTTTGAGTCACATTCGTACCTATTCTACTTAATATTAGGTATGTAGTATGTATGTGCCTATGTACCTACCTTATGACGTAGGTAAAACTCGATCATTTTAAGTCTATTATCTGTTTAAGTATATACCAAAGTATACCTATCTACAAAGGTAGTAGATACCTAGGTAGGTAGGTACCTACCTAACTATACAATTTTTTTTTGGTTTTAAAGGTTAGCCAGCAATCAGCTATAGTAAAACAGGATTCGCTTCTATTTTCGTGCGTAAATTAAAACAGCATAATATTATTTTGTACCTATTAAAGTATAGGTAATTGCCTCTTATTACTCTTTGTAATAAGAATAGAAAATATTTTAAAACGTTTTATTTTGTTGTAATTTGCTAAGTGTAAGTAGTTAAGTACCTACCTTATTATTTATTGATCTGATCTTGTAAATATTTTTTTAAGATTTATAATATTATTTTAAATTTTCGATGAATATGTACCTACGCATTTGTTATTGTGTAATTCTTATGTTCAATATTAGATAATTAATACCAAAGTCGATACAATATGAATTTTGTAATATTATGAATAAATAAATCGATACTTTATGCATTACCCATTATTTTTTATTACTGTCACCGTAAGATTGTAAAATCCGTTAGATTATAATCTAACGGTTTCTATCCCGCGAGATTGTAAACTGTCGAAAGATTGTGAACCGTTCAATGTTCTGTAATAATTATGAAATATTTATTGTATTTACGTTTTCTTGTCTCTTTCTTGTACAGTTCGCGCGCGAAGTGAATGCAGAGTAAATGTAAGTGTCACCATACATTTACTGTGCATTCAACTCGCGCGCGATCTGTAGGTTAGGTTAGGGTTTGACATGAATATTCAGGTAGTGTTTCACTTAGGTTCTATCGGGTTAATATACCCAATAGATTACAGTTTACCGAAAAATAATGCGTTAAATTGTAAATTGTAATCAATATGTTACGGTTCACAATCTGTCGACAGTTTACAATCTATCGAAATAAAAAACGTTATATTACAATCTAACGGTTTTTACAATCTTACGGTGACATTACTAGTCCCATACCTGCCACACCTACCTGCCTACCTGCTGCTGTAGTCATACCTGCGACTTCAGTCTTCAACGGCGTGGCGGTAGGGTTTTAGGTTAGGACACAGTGATACCAGCCGAAGGCGATTAGGGCCATTCTTAGGGTGATGCAGCCTAAGGTGGAGCGCGCTCGCCTAGAAGATGCCTATTCACTCTTGATTTGAAGGTACCTATATTAAAAGAGGATGGGAAAACGGAATGGGGAACGGGATTTTTCTATGAAAGGGCCCATCTAGTACCTACATATATATCGATGGGTGGGAGGGGTCCTAAGTTTCGTTTCCGTTCCTCATTCCGTAAAATATATTTACATATATTTTATTTTACCTCTTCCTTCTTTTTTCATTGGAATCCACGAAATCGTCCCGTGGGCCATGCAAGGCATGTCGATTCCCTAATAATTCATCTCCGATTCGATTCAAATCAAACATACCAGCGATGAAATCAAGGACTAAAGGATCGATTTTCGATTAATCGTGACATTTTAGACATGCCTAATCACTCAGCAGTTGTCTCTATGGCCGCGGCCAACTACTTTTTTCGAGACAGCTACTAGCTTCCCCACGCGGGTTATGGAGGGTAGAGTTACCTCTACCCGCCATAGTTGAAATTATTAACCAAGTACGACCGGTTGTTTTTGTTGAATAAAAACTCCTTTGGGTTGTAGACCATAAACTTTTAGAAAAATAGTGTAACCTAGGTAACGTCGTTGTTATAAAAATGTTGTAAAAGGATGTGAACTTATAAAAATATATTCATGCATAAAATATAAAATATGTTTCAATAAAATTAATAATCCACTGTAGAAAATCACTCTGCACAAGAGGTTATGCGCCCAGCGGACGTGAGAAGCGAGAAAAATAAAAATCGCATAAAATAAAAAACTGTAAGTACATTACACATAAAAATTTAAAATGGCGAAAGCTTCGGATGAAACAATCCAAATCGAAAAATTAAATGGACCCGAGAGTTTTCAAATGTGGAAATTCGAAATAAATATTTATTTAAAGGCGCATGGGTTAAGTAATACTTTAAAAAAGGGTGAAGAAAAGATTGATGAACTTAAAGATGCCAAGTCACAAAAAATTATAATATCATCAATCGATAAGAAATTCAAATATCATTTGTTAACTTGTAATTCAGCATATGAAATGTATAACAAAATCTGTACCATTTTTGAGGGGTCAGAAAATAGAAACAAATCTAATTTACTACAAGAATTTTTTAATTTCAAGTACAATAGCAATCAGCCTATGAATGAAAATTTAGTAAATGTAGAGAATTTGTCATTAAGATTAAAAAATCTTGGTCATGAGATTAGTGAAGACCTTATAATGACAAAGATTCTAACATGTCTCCCAGATTCATACAAATTTTTCACAACAGCATGGGAAAGTACCTCAGATAATGAAAAAAATTTACTTAATCTTAAAAATCGATTGCTGCTCGAAGAAATGCGAGTAAGTACTAAAGTTGAAAAATGTGATAATGTAGCGCTAAAGGTAGACAAATATAAACCAAAACAGTTCAAATGCAGAACATGTAAAATGAATAACCATCTGGAAAAGGATTGCTGGTATAAAAATAAAGGCTGTAATATATGTAAGAAAAACAATCACAAAGCAGAAAATTGTTTTTTCCGCAATAAAAATAATAAAAATTTTAACAACAAGAACGTAGCCTTGGTAACGACCAGTAATACTCATAAAGAAAATGAAATAATAAAATTTGTGGTTGATTCAGGAAGTACGTCACATATGACAAATAATATTAATATTTTAAGTAATTATCAAGAAATTCAGTCGCAAATATCAGTGGCAAATAATGAAACTATTAAATCTGAAGGAATTGGAACAATTCAAGGTATAAACTGTACATTGAATAAAACCTTATATGTTCCTGACCTAACACACAATTTAATGTCAGTCACTGCTGTAGCTGATAATAATGGTTCTGTTTTGTTTACGAAAGAAAGTGTCAAAATATTTAAAAATAAAAAAATTATACTTAAAGGTGAAAAAGAAAATGGTTTATATTTCATTTATATAAATAAAGAAGAAAATTGTGAAGAGCATACACTATTAGCAAAAGAGAAAGATACAGCTTTGGAGTGGCATAAGAGACTAGGACATCCTGGAAAAGATATTTTGCGATTCCTACCCAATGTAGCTCAAGGTATAAAAATAGAAGGAGTTAATAGTAAAGAAGAACCATGTGAAATATGCATAAAAGCAAAGCAAAGCAGACTACCTTTTAACACAGAAAGGCAGAGAGCAGGAAGAATACTCGAAATAATTCATACAGATGTTTGTGGGCCAATAGAAACAGAAACATATGATGGCAATAGATATTTTGTCACAATTTTAGATGATTATAGTCATTTAATTAAAACTAATCTTATAAAACATAAAAATGAAGTTTCAGAAGTAATTAAGAATTATATAGAAGAAGTAGAACGAGAAAAGAAAGAAAAAGTATCTTGTATACGATGTGACAACGGAGGAGAATATACAAGCAATGAATTTAAAACATGGTGTTTAAAGAAAGGCATAAAATTAGACTATACAATTCCATACACACCTCAACATAATGGGAAAGCCGAACGATTAAATCGAACAATATTAGAAAAAGTAAGAGCATTGTTATTTGAGTCAAAATTGAATAATGAAATGTGGGGTGAAGCTGTTTACTGTGCTACTTACCTTCTTAACCGATTACCCAGTCAAACAGTTAATAACAAAACACCTCATGAGATATGGAATGGAAAACAACCAAATCTTTCCAACATACATACATTTGGATGTACTGTATATGCTAAACAACTAGGACAAATTAAAAAGCTAGACTCAAGAAGTAAGAAACTAATAATGATAGGATATACTAACAATGGATATAGGCTGTGGAATGAAGAAAGTCGTAAAGTAGAATACCATAGAGATATAGTAATTCTCAATAAAAAAGAAAGTAACATAGAAATTAATGAAGAAAAAAATGAAAGAGATAATATAATACAAATAGAAGAAGATAACTTAACACAAACGGACGAAATAGATAATGTTATACAAACAGAAGAAGGTGTAACTAATATGGAATCAGAAATATATGAAGAAGAAGAAGATGTTCAATATTATGATACAGAAGAAATAGACTCGCAAGTTCTGGGAAGTTCTCAAGAAAGTGAAGAAGTTACAGAAGATTTAAGAAGATCTCAGAGAAAGAAAACTCAACCAATCAAATTCGATGACTATGTACTACTTACATATAATGAGGTCATCACAGGTAAAGAAAAGGAAAATTGGGAGAAGGCCATAAATTTGGAGAAGGAATCTCTGTATAAAAATAATACATGGAAATTAGTTGACAGACAAGAAGCACAAGGACATAAAATATTAAGTAACAAATGGGTATTTCGTGTGAAGGATGATGGTATGTATAAAGCACGTCTTGTAGTGAGAGGTTTCGAGCAAAAAGGTATTGACTTCAACGAGATATACAGTCCAGTGGTAAGTCAGTCATCACTAAAATCTTTGTTTGCTATAGCTGCTAATTGTGAAATTGTCACATTTGACGTAAAAACTGCATTTTTATACGGAGAGCTTAGTGAAGATATTTATATGAATATCCCAGAAGGTTTTGAAAAAGAACCAAATAAAGTTTGTAAATTAATAAAATCGTTATATGGACTTAAACAAGCTCCAATAACATGGAATAAGAAATTTACTCAAACATTGTTAAAACTAGGTTTATTTTCTACAAAAACTGATCGTTGTGTATTTACAAATGTTAATAAAAATATTATAATAGCAATTTATGTAGATGATGGACTTGTAATTGCTAAAAATAAAACTGATTTAGATAGAATTCTGAATTGTTTGCAAAAGGAATTTGAAATAAGAGTATTTAAAAATCCTAAAAATTATATTGGTTTAGAAATTCATAAAGATAGTTCAGGTATAACATTGAAACAAGAACTTTATACAGAAAATTTGCTTAAAGCTTATAATATGATTGATTCAAAACCCACTAGCACACCATGTAGTGAACAGACAGTTATAGACGAGACATTGGAAACAAATTTAAATTTTCCCTACAGAGAGTGTGTGGGTGGATTATTGTATCTATCTACTAGGACTAGACCTGATATAGCTCAAGCAGTTAATTATGTCAGTCGAAAAATAGAAAATCCTAATAAAAATGACGTCATAGCTATTAAAAAGATTTTGAAATATTTAAAGGGTACAAAAGATAAGGGAATACAATATTTTAAAAATGAAAATTTGTCTGTAATAGATGCATATTGTGATGCAGATTATGCAAATGATTTAGAAACTAGACGTAGCACAACTGGTTATATAATATTTTTAGCAGGTGGACCCATTGCTTGGTGTTCCAAAAGACAACTAATTGTTGCTTTATCTTCAACTGAAGCTGAATACATTGCAGCTGCGGATTGTTGTAAGGAAACATTGTATTTAAGATCATTATTGCGTGAACTTGTAGATTTAAATATAAAAATATTATTGAATATTGACAATCAGAGTTCAATTCAGTTAATTAAAACAGGTTCATTCAATAAAAGATCAAAGCATATTGATGTTAGATATTATTTTATACATGAACATTATATAAAAGGTAATATTGCTGTAAAGTATTGTTCTACAGATGAACAAACAGCTGATATATTAACAAAACCGTTAAGTAAAATTAAATTTGAGAAACACCTTAAGAAAATACTAATGTAAGTAAGTTAAAAGATTAGTATTTTTGAAGATAAGATTTTATTTGTTTTAGAAAGTTAAATAAGTTTTTGTTTTAACGGTATAGATATAAAAATAAAACCGAGTTAAGTTATTATTATTTATTTAAAGTTTATTTTTAAATTTATAAACATATAAATTGAAAAATAGGAGAAGGTGTTGAATAAAAACTCCTTTGGGTTGTAGACCATAAACTTTTAGAAAAATAGTGTAACCTAGGTAACGTCGTTGTTATAAAAATGTTGTAAAAGGATGTGAACTTATAAAAATATATTCATGCATAAAATATAAAATATGTTTCAATAAAATTAATAATCCACTGTAGAAAATCACTCTGCACAAGAGTTTTTGCGTCCGACAACAGGAAAAACTTAAGATACTTCAGTCAGTAATAATATACCATATATACCTAGTAGTAGTCAGTATAATATACCACCACCGATAAGTATTCCTTTAAACTACATCTAAAAAAAAATCTTCCTAGCAAACAGTTAGATTTCCAGGATCATGTGGCGGAGTTTTCTTTTCTTTAGATATTACAAAATTATTTCTTATTTTTTATTTTATTTTAAAAGTACCTGGTTATAATTATATAGATTAATTTTGCATGTACTGTTTATTTATTTATTTAAGTATATTTGATTGGTTTTATTTACGTGTACAGCCCTTTATTATAACTAGAATAATTTATTAAGTAAGTTTAATTAGTCATTTCAGTCATTAGTCAAGATAGTTACCAAGCTGTGGCGTCAGGAGTAGGGCTCTGGCTGAAAATCAGCGCAGAATGCTGTTGTAATTATTTATTGCAAGGCATTCTGCACCATGCTGAGCTGATGCCTTCTTTCAGGTTGTGCCACACACAACAAGTGTTTTGTCAGGGTGCCTCTAGGACTTGACCATGAGTTTAATGCTCGGGTACTGGAGGCACCATTCTTGAATTATTTAGGTGGTTGGCTATTATGGAAAATAAAATACTTCTTGATTGAGAACACGTTTTATTATTGACTCCAGGTATAGTGTATTATCTATGATTGACTCCGCTCTTTACCAAGGGACAAACGGAAACCGGAAGCTATCCTTATTTTTAAAATACAAAACCACAGACACTATTGCCTGTCAAAATTACCACAGATAATCTTATACAACTCTTTTAATATTTGTTGTTTTCATCAACCATGAACATTTACCATAAGGTTTTGTAATGTGTGGCACAATGGTGAGAATAAATAGATTTTCTTTCTTTCTTTCAGTATAGGAATTTTATCGCTAAATAGTTCTTGAGTCAGTCCAAAATCGATCTGAATAAATCGCTTATTTTACTCTAAATAATCGATTTTTCGATTAATCGAAATCGGTCTGATCGACATGCTCAACTTAGCCCACCCTACGGTCCCACCACTCCCACTCCCACTGTGTCCCGTCTCTTTCTTTTTGTATGATTTGTCAATTGAATTGTCATTTGGATGATTGGATCAGATTTTCTCTGGTTAACTTGTCTCTGAGATTTGGATTAAGAAAACTCAAGGAAAGAGTCTATAGTTGTTTTCATGAAAATTGTATTGGAAATGTCCTAAGTTGGATACTATGCAATAAGCAGCATAAACTTCAAATAAATCCAAAAATGGCAGACAGGGACCTGTCGTTAGGGCCTCGAGAAGGAGTAACATACCCGGTGAAAGTTCAGTACTGTGGAAATTGTTCTATGCCGATAGAATATTGCGAATATTATCCTGAATATGATAAGTGTAAACAATGGTTAGAGAAAAACTTGCCAACAGAGTTTGAGAAAGTAAAGATAGGTGAGTTGGTGGTTTAACTTGAAAATGTGAGGTTATGTCGCAAAATTTTCCGGTTAATCGTTGAATCGTTAACTTCTTCAGATGAAGAAGATAATGCTGGTGGAGAGGAAGAAAAGAAACGCCAGAAGCGAGGCGGAAAGGGCATGTTAAAGTCAAAGAAAAAGGAAGATGTTCCAAAATTAGTGCAAGTCTCCAGGGCTCCTCGGGGCAAAAAGAAATCAGTCACAGTCGTATCTGGTTTAAGTACCTTTGGTAAGGCATTTCTTACTTCTCCCAGCTGCTTGTGCTAGCATACAATGACATTAATAAGTTTGGATATAATATAATAAAGTCAAAAGATAAAATATTCTAAGCGGGTAGTACTATACTCTTTTTGAGATACCTAACCTAAAATTAAAGTTAAAAGGGTTTTAGTCATACCCAGGTCTACTATGAAGCTAGCAACAAAGTCAATATAGGCTGGAGATATAAGTCAAAATATAGCATTGCATGAATGGCAGTCCAATTTATATGTGTATACTAGCTGACCCGGCGAACTTCGTACCGCCTTAGCGTAGCAATGATGCACTACTAATAATTTTGATTTTCTTAATATTTTTTTCCGTAAGAACCTTCTCCTAATAATAACAAATACAACAAAAAAAGAATTAGTGAAATCGGTCCAGCCATTCACGCGTGATGCCGTGACCAAGGAAAACGGGTTTCATTTTTATATATATAAGATGGGCACTATACCTGTGGCATCTGTGAACAAATGAATGTTTACACATGAATGGTATTTTACATTAAATTGTAACAAAGGTTGTATGCAGTTTATCAGTATTATATGTGTAGTTTAGTAACCTTTATTAATTTACCTGGTTGTATAAATAAACATAGTTAAAAATAAAGTTATTCTTTATAACATAATCATTAAATTAGTTCTTATCATTATTACCCATGATGGAACACAAAATATTTGTTTGTAACTTGTGTGATATTGGTTGTGTACATTATTAATGATATTTATTTTGAATGTTACAGATATAGATTTGAAAGTAGCAGCTAAGTTCTTTGGTACAAAGTTTGCATGTGGTTCATCGGTTACTGGTGATGATGAGATAGTAATACAAGGAGATGTGAAGGATGATCTATTTGATGTCATTCCTGAAAAATGGCCAGAGGTAAACAGTACTAAACAGTAGTACATATAAAAAGTAATTAAAAAAACTGACAGACTGTCATATAGATCTAAAATCAGTATTGCATTACTGGGTCTAAAAACTTTAGATCTTGTATAGACTTTCTCTACTTAGCATAGACCACCTTTAAGAAAGTTTTTTCAGAAATTCCTTTTGAATAAAACCAGGGTGGATGGCATGACAATATGAGATTTAAAGAAAATACTGAAAAATGTAATAATGTTTGTCCTTCATTCTTGCTCAACGTGATCATGAACATTGATCAACATGTATATGTTTTATATATTTATTTTATGGTATACTATTACAGTGAGTTTCCACTGACTCAACATTCACATAAAACATGTTAAAAACTCTGCTTTCTGTATCAAGTTGTGTATCCATTGTCACACAACTTGTTGTGTAAAGACTTGTTTGACATTTCCTAGACCGAGACATGTTTAAAACCAAATGTTTTGTACAAATTTTGCAACACAATGAAGGATTTTTTTGATATTTTCCATAGATAATTAATTATTAATAGTTTGTAATCTGTTTTGTTTACATGATTTTACCCAGTTTCTTGCAGTGTGAATGTCAGTCTCAACAAAACAAGTTTTGGATTTGTTTCATACGACAAGTTGCGAGACATTGCATGTTTAATGTTGCGTCAGTGGAAACCCACACTCGACAAAACAAGTTTTGGAATTGTTTCATCCGACAAGTTGCGAGACATTACATGTTTAATGTTGCATCAGTGGAAACTCACAATATAGTTACCAAAATTATTTCCAGATTGATGAAGACAGTATTGAAGATTTGGGAGATCAAAAGAGATAGTCTTAATGGCCAGTAGGCTATGTTTAATAATTCTGTTTCGCAACGCAAATAAAGCAACAACTGTAAGTTTATATTCACATGAAATGGAAATGAAGCTATCGATTATTTATTTTACCAGCTTTTCTCATAAATAAAATAAGACTTTTTTTAGCATATAAATATGCATTTTTATTTACTTACAGAAATTAATATTAATTGTATCCTGTTTCTTTGTGCATCTATAAATGCGAAAGTTAGGATTGATGTATGGATGTTTGTTACTCAATCACGCCCCAACGGCTGAACGGATCTGGCTGAAATTTGGCACATTTTAAATATAACACTATTCCTAATGAGTACTTACAGTAAATATTTGCATGCTAATTTATAGTAGAATGTGAAGGTTGCCTTAAAATTGTAAACATCTGTACATACTCATATTCAGCAAATAAATTTCATTTCACAGAGATAGTATATATACTATACTATATAGTTAAGTTAAGTATATATAAGTTATAGTTAAGTTAAGTATATATACTTCATACATTCACACTATAGTCTGGAATAACTGGAATTTTAATTCCCGAAAATAAAAGAGTTCCCGCGGGAACCAAATAACCTGAAACCACGCAGACGAAGTCGCGGGCATCTGCTAGTATGTGTGTTCTTTCGATTTAAAAAGAGGCATTTCAAGAGTAGAATTAGGAAATGGGATTCCCACTAATATGTGATTGAGTACATAGACGGGAAACTGCTTATTGCAAGCATACTACAAGCATGATGACTGATTTTGAAAAATGGTCAGATTATGTTCGGAAGTATCTACTATTTGAAAAAATATCTTATTTCAGCAGAAAAATAAGGTTTGGTAAGTAGATAATATTGGCATTTGAAATTTAAATTTTAAAATTCACGCCACAACGCTTCCCGGTGTCATGGCGTCGTTTGTGACGTCACTATTATTTTTACCTCAGATTTTTACCTAATTTTTAGCGTAGCGAAAAAATCCTATGTCTATGTTTTTACCAATGTACTCTGTGCAGTGTGCATGCAATAGTGTGATTGTCAAAGTTGTCAAAGCTCGAAAACAAACCATTGTGACGTCATTCGCTTCTTGGTGCGGATTCACAGAGTACGTATATATACTCGTGTGGCGGATTGCTGTATTTTATAATTTTATTTTATCAAAATAAATAGCAATCTCACTCGAAATAGAAAAATAAATACGTTTTTTATAATCCATGAATCCTATTTCATTAGGTAAATTCATAATTTCATTGATTCTTGGTTACTGTCATCATGCCTATTACTCTCAGGTTAGAGCTTAGGAGTGGTGTAGATGCATGTAGATGCTATGGATAATGGTCACTATGAAGACATTTAAAGCTCTGCCTCTTATTCTAAAGGAAATCGTAACATCCGGCTGCCGCCTAGAGCTTATTTCATGGAACGCAGTAGGCAAGTAGATTTTCTGTAGGTAATAGATGTAAGGTAAGTACCTACTTAGTAGGAGTATTGTAACCACACGAGTAATTAGCGAGTAATTATATCCGAACAGAGGGAAAGCTTCCTTAAGAACGTCGAAAATGTATACCTATTCTGCTAGGGTTGTCCCATAATGCATGACAACAATTTAAGGAAAAAATAAAAATATTATATAGTCGTATAATTTCAGTTATATCCTGAAATTGAACAACAAATACTTAAATTAGACAAATTTTATAAAGAAACGAAATTATTTCTATTTTAATGAACATCAGTATTTTTATTTTTATCATAACTTCACAGTAGGTAATGTTCTATTAACATTACTGTGAAGTTACGATTGCACCGTCATTTATTATCGCAAAAACCGTTTTGCGTCGACTATTATTATTATTACAACCTTTTATTTAACTTGCAATGTATGTTTAATATGTCACCGTAAGATTGTAAAAACCGTTAGATTATAATATAACGTTTTTTATCTCGATAGATTATAAACTTTCGACAGATTGTGAACCGTAACATACTGCTTACAATTTAACGCGTTATTTTTCGGTAAATTGTAATATATTAGGTATATTAACCCGATAGAACCTAAGTGCCCGGCCGATGTCAAACCCTAACCTAACCTATAGTTTGCGTGCGAGTTGAATGCAGAGTAAATGTATGGTGACACTTACATTTACTCTGCATTCAACTCGCGCGCGAACTGTACAAGAAAGAGACAAGAAAACGTAAAAACAATAAATCTATATATATAAAAATGAAACCCGTTTTCCTTGGTCACGGCATCACGCGTGAATGGCTGGACCGATTTCACTAATTCTTTTTTTGTTGTATTTGTTATTATTACGAGAAGGTTCTTACGGAAAAAAATATTAAGAAAATCTCTCAGAAATATTGAAAAATATACATTTAATTTTGCATACTAAGGCGGTACGAAGTTCGCCGGGTCAGCTAGTATTTCATAAATTAATACTCAGAACATTGAACGGTTCACAATCTTTCGACAGTTTATAATCTAGCGGGATAGAAACCGTTAGATTATAATCTAACGGATTTTACAATCTTACGGTGACATATACATGTATATGTATGTATGTTTAGGTCAAATCTTGCAAGATGAGATATTCGGCGTTTTTGTTGAAACAGAACACTATTTACATAAATAAATCTAAATAGTTTTATTTTTAATACAAAATCAGTAAACTAGTTCAATCACGAAATTGTTCCTCTATTTATTTTCATTAAACGCACGACCATCAGCCCTTACGTTCGGACCCAGACCGAGGCGTCGCTACGCGGACCCAGACGGCGCGGTGTCGGTGAATGTGTCGGCGAGAGCTCGCGCACATGGGATCCGCAAATTTTCAAAAGTATCGATACCTACTCGATGCCAAGTATCGAATGAAAAGTATCGATACTACTTGGTATCGAATAGGTATCGAACAATATTTTGAAGAAATTTGAAGTAACAGAAAAACAACAATAATAATTGGAAATGATTCAGTGATTATGTTTATAAATTAATAAAAAAACGTGTGGTGTCGTGGGACACCAGATAGGAACGAAGTTCCTTATAACATAAATAAATATTTATTATTTCAAGTTCTAGTCGAGGTAAGAAGACAAAAGATCTTAAATATAAAATTACTACATTTGAAATTAAACTTTAATGCTTTAGTGTTAAGTTAGGTTAGTTCCTGCCGCGTCGCAGAACCCGCTGCGCCCGGGGCCCCTGCCACTCTCGCGCTATTTTGTTTATGTAGTAGGGAATTTATAATTTCTGAATTTTCCCTGGTCTGGCGTTGTGGGAGGCTGTGGCTGGTTACCACCCTACCGGCAAAGACGTGCCGCCAAGCAAAAATCGATTAGGGTTATTATTCACCGATATGGTTTTAATGGTAGGGGGATGCCCCTAACAAGTTATCCCGCTACCATCTTAGACTGCACCATCACTTATCACCGCAGATCGCAGTCAAGGGCTAACTTGTAGTGGATAAAAAAACTGAGTGTTAATCTCAACATTCAACGCTCGGCGCACGCAGCTCAGTCCCGCTCTACCCAGCAAACATCTCCACTCTAGCCAGCACACATCTCCGCTCCAGTCTAGCCAGTACGCATCTCCGCACGTCTCCGCTTTGGTCCTTTTATACACTGTAGTCTTTGGGTGGAGTCGGGGCCTAACTCACCGATCAGAAAAAAACCTCTGTGTTGAAAATCTTTCATATATTTTGTTTTCATACTTTATAGTGACATCTACCATCGTTCAAAGTTACTAAATTAAATGTGTTATCAGTATACCACAAGATGGCGTTTAATTCGGTAGCAATAAATAAATTGTAGATACTTATAATATAATCTAGACATTTTCTGTCTAGGCTTTTAAGGGGTAAAAGCCTAACATATATTTTTTTTATTTGAGAAATAATCTAGAATAATGCAAATTATTCTCAGAAGGACTAGAATCCAGAGCCGTTAAACCAGTTAAATAAAAAAAAAAGCAAATTATTTACACACTTTTTTTAGTGTAGCAACTTCGTCTTATATGTGCTATTTGTCTCTGGCTGTCCACAAAAGTCAAACAACATACAACACCAATACACAAGTCACAATTTCACAAAATAAAATCACTTCTAAACGTTTTGCGTTCATTGTATGTTGTGTTTGGAACTGGAACAATGAAAGTTTAATGCTGCCGTTTGTAGTGTAAAGTAACCTGGACTTGGAGACCAAAAGGAAGTGATTAGGAGCTCAAAAATAATGTAGCGCTTAGTCAAGTTCCATATACGAGTTTTCCAAATTTGTGATATCGATCTTTGTCTTGAGTGTAAATTTAAGACTCAAAATGTCAGTGGTTAAAGCAAAAGCACTTGTGAAAATGGAAGTTATTCAAGTGGGTGAATACGAATTCACCAAGCAAGATATAATAGGACATGGAGCCTTCGCCATGGTATACAAAGGAAGGAAAAGAAAGGTACCTACTTTATGCCT
Organism: Erebia aethiops; assembly: GCA_923060345.2. Classification (NCBI taxonomy): domain Eukaryota; kingdom Metazoa; phylum Arthropoda; class Insecta; order Lepidoptera; family Nymphalidae; genus Erebia; species Erebia aethiops. The sequence continues at coordinate 5,994,678 of OV281083.1, read as the reverse complement.
TTCTACGTTTTAAATCAATATTAGGATCATAATTCATAACATTCTTAATTATTAGTATCTTTTATTATTTAGTGTGAGACTTATAATTAATATTCGTCAGTTTAATGCGCTATCTATTTGTTTCAACTGTGGGTGTCGGAAACGTCATTCTAATGGTCGAGGAAAGCAAGACGCGGAGCACGATAACGATCAAAACATCATAATAAATTATTATTTACAAAAATAACAACAAAATAATAATTTATCCATGCTGATATGCTGACAGTTATTATAAATGCAAAAGTGAATTTGTTTATTTTTTTGTCCTTCAATCAAGCTCGAATGGATGGGTATAGTTGAGGACTCAAGAGGGTGATATGGGGAGTGACACATCTTGGAAAACCGGGATTTAAAAAAGATAAATCTACATGGATATGAAGTCACAGGCATTATTTCTTAAATAATTCTGTGCATAACTAAACTTAACATATTATTATGTTGCCTTTGTTGACTTAATTTTTCAAACGCTTCTCAAGTTTGTAGATTTAGTGGTTTGAAAATGGATGATAACTAAGTTATCTAGTACTCAACCTCAAATCTTTTTTATTCAAGTAGACTTTGACACTTGTTTTTGAATCATTAAGTGAATCAATGGTTCAGAAAGCCTTTATTACCGAGAAGAACGCTGGTTCTTCTCAGAAAATCTCTGCTCTTTTATCAAATACATAATTTTCAATAAGCTTTTTTCAGGAGCATAGTTTTAGTGGATTTCTTAAACTTGTGTAGATGCAATTTTAAAATAGGTGGTGGAATTTTCTTAAAGAATAGAATGCTCATTCCCACAAATGACCTTAAGACTTTCTTGAGGTGGAGCGATGGAGTCGCAAGCCTATTGTGGCTTCTAAGTTTGCCTATTGTGCAGATTGAATATTTTTTTGTATATTTGCTAGGCTTCTGTATTTCTGTAAGAAAACCATTTTTCTTGAATTTCTCTTGGGATTCACATGGTTTTAAATTATAAATTGCACATATTGCCCTTTTTTGTAATACAATTTTTTTTATATCTGCTGCCTTACCCCATAGGCCCATAGTAATATCTATAAGACATAATACTATGAAAGTAAATAATACATAAAAATTTGCAGTTTGAATGTCAGTAAACTGTTGAAGCTTTCTGACAGCGTAAGCAGCAGAGCTGGGTTCACAAATACTTATGTCCTATATCTACGATTTGTAACATTTATGCCTTGAATCATAACTTGGAAGTTGTTGTGCAGCTTTCAATAACAATGTCATCTAAAGTCTGGATGCGAAGCAAGAAGAATTTCGTACAATGAACTGTCACTCTGTCTCTGTCACTCTCGCATAAATATAATGCGTCTTGTTCGCACAGATGCAATGGCCACCATCTTCAGGGTTTGTAAACCTTTTACCTGAGATTGTAAGTTTTGTTCTTGTTTGCATATGGTTTTTGGTTGGCCTTTAGTCGCAACCAAAAATCCTTGGCTTGGTTGACATATTAATTTTTTCTGCTTCAAATATTTCATACTAGCGATCCATTCTGGCTTCGCACAGGTAGCTGTCCTAATCATCATTATAGTCCATACCCAATATAGCCAGTGGGCCCTGGGCACCACATCAGGTTTTGCATTAGCACTGCGTTATTATTATTTTTTAATCTTTATGTTGTGCGTTGTAACTTGTAACTAATAATAATTATTTAAGAGTTCACACTGCCACCCGCGCCCCATACTTACCCAGCTTGCCACTAACTGTCGCGGCGCGAAATCCGCGGATTCATGTGGCGCGCCATTTTCTGTTGCACGTTACTCTATTTATTTGATATCTCATAAGATATTCAGCTAAATTAAATAGTTTAAAGGACAATTTTAAACTGAATTAAATACTTGAAATGAATAACATATCAAGTATTAATAAGGATTAATACTATGTCGGTAAAAACACCAAATCATAAAAATGGTTATTGTAAGTCAACCACAAAAGTATGCTATTGCAGATTTTTATTTAGAACTTTTTAGGGAACTACTCCACCATACATTATTTTCGTGTAACTTTAACTACATATTTGCGCAGCACATGCCACGGAAGCTCTCAGCTGAGAATTCTTTTTCGAATTTATTCACATTATTTTCTTAGGGATGTCTTAGGGATGGGGGGGGGGGGGGGGTAGGCTGCCGGGACACTAGTAACCTGTGTCATAACACGGGGAAATGGGTGTAATGGTTCAATTAATGGACCGATCACCCGCCTGGCGACGGCGGGCGTCCTCTCTATAAGTACATAAGTACATACATACATAGGGATGTCTAATTTTTTTGAAAATAAATAGCCCATAACACTCGCTGATAATGTAGCTTTCTACAAGTAAAAGAATTTTTCAAATCAGTCCAGTAGTTTCAGAGCCTAATCTTTCCTCTTTATAATAGATATAGATAATGTTTGTGACCACTGTCAGTAGGCAAAGAGGTCATTGTACGAAATTCTTCCTGCTCAGCGACTGGGCTTTACCAGGTTGATTTGAGAAAAAAATTCAGGAGTGCTTTTGTGGAACAAACTGCCCGAGGATGTGGTGATGTCAACCTCTGTAAATCAGTTCAACAACAGACTGGATAAGCACTTAAAGTCTAAAGACAAAGCACAAGATTTGATATAGGCACATCAGTGAGAGCTGCCTAGCCTATTATAAATAAAAATAATAATAGGAATTCGTGTTGCATTTACAATGATTATTATGGAGGTTATGTCTGTTAATAAAGATCTATCTTAATCAGTTTTTGAGCAAAGAATCAATTCATACTGCCTGTTCATAGCAGATGTGTAATTATAAAATTCAATATCACAAGACAGCTCTGGCAAGCTGCCTTGCTTCTCACAGAAGCCAGCCTTTGGTTTTTACTAGCTGGGCCAAGTAGACGTCCAAGAGCTTGCCAGCTCAGCCATGTGGGTGGGGTAGTGTCTCATGGCAACTACGCCATCAGTGATCCTTTCAATTTTTGTTAAACCATGTAATTGGTGCTGCAGCTCTTTACACCCAAATTCTCCGGCCAGCACTTATTGCTGTGCTACAGAGCTGTTTGACATCTTCTTAGTATATTATTACAACTGCTTCACACTGTGTCGCCACCCTGCCCCATCCTGTCTGCCAAAGCTATAAAGATTATCAAACTTTAATGTAACAGTCTTTGTGTACTTTACATCATTTGGAAAATCTTTTATTTGATAAAATTGCTAAGAAATAATAAAATATAAGCTATCGAGCTATTGGATAAGGTTCTGGGTATGAATAAACCGATCCTACCTGTGGTCCCAAGAATTTTCTCAGTATAACTATGCATATTAATACAAGTTGAATGCAGAGTAAATGTACATACATTTACTCTGCATTCAACTCGCGCGCGAACTATAGGTTAGGTTAGGGTTTGACATAAATATTCAGTGCCCAGCCGCGGGCACTTAGATTTTATCGGGTTAATATTATAATAGATTACAATTTATCGAAAAATAATGCGTTAAATTGTAAGCAGTATTAAACGGTTCACAATCTGTCGACAGTTTACAATATATCGAGTTAAATGCGTTAGATTACAATCTAACTGTTTTTACAATTTTACAGTGACATATTCAAGTTGTCCTGTGGTCTGTGGCGTAATGGCGTTGTCATGCGTCAAGGATTAAGTTCTACGTACATCGTTGTACTAAGGAATTATATGCATCGTACTTATTAAGTCCATGTCAATTACTGCCTTGTCACAGGCTTTCCTGCGACATGTGGAAAGTGCGGATTGGGGAATAATTCATTTTTTAAGGTTCCTTACCTCAAGAGAAAAAAAGGAACCCTTCTAAGATCACTATTCACTTCGTTGTACGTCTGACACTGTCAGTGTCAACTTGACAGACAGTGTCAACCCCCTTTTTCTCGGGAATGCGTCCTCAATCCTCATCAAGCCAATTATTTGATAGAAATATCCTTTACTATTAGGTATTTGTTTACTTCTTAGTTTTTCGTCATCTTGGAGACAGAGATTTTTAACTCAGAACACACAGGTCACAGACACACAGGGCATCATTGACTATAACATTAACTCCTATTATTTATTATTATTAACTACTAGGTACTTAAAATACTGGTGTGATATTCTTGCTCCATTGTTTACTAGAATTTTTACATAAAAGGTGACTAACATACCTATATGCAGCTGTCTATTACTGTAATGGCATAGGCTTGGTCAGATAAAACTGAACTAATTTAAGTAGTTAGTGCAAGTTCCTATGCAGCTGTTGTCAAATGTCAGCCCAGCTGCCATACTTGTTTGTATCTCTATGTATAACATATATTAGATAAACCCAAACTAGGTTTAATCGTGCTTTTATGCAACTCGATTTATTTGAACTTGTCTCTAATATACCTACCTACTGATTGCTGGCGTGCATTATAATCTTATAATCTGCCGTTCCCTCTAGCAATTCACGCGGTAGGTATTTTATAGTTTGGCTGTTGCAATCGCAAGGTATCCTTGCCGTTGCCCCACTCGAATTGTGAAAGCCATGTAGGCCCTAGTTCTCTCGCTGAAGCTTTTGAGGCTTACGATAGGATATCCTGAACAATGTAAAAAAATCCCATTTTATATTGTTGATGACAGTGGACTTCATCCCGATACGATGGACTTCTACGGCCGCACGTGGAGAGGTTCTTAAGAGATAATATTTTCATGATTCACATTCTCGTTTCTTTATTCTGCTTATACCATCCATGCATTACGCGGACGAAATCGTTGAAAAATATTGTTTATAGAGAAGTATTTTTTGTTGAAATCGAAAGCAAACAGTGCTATTATCAGAAGTAGGATAACAATACCAATGCCGTGGTTTACAAATCTGTCCTAAGGATTAAGGTTCCCGCGGGATAATCTATGTGTTATTCCAGACTAGGTATAATCTATCTCTGTGCCAAATTTCATCCAGATCCGTTCAGCCGTTTTGGCGTGATTGAGTAACAAACACCCACCCAAACTTTCGCATTTTTAAGTAAATATTATTACTTATAGTAGTTAGTAGTAGTAGCAGTATTTTTGCCAGCTATTTTAATTCAAATTTGATAAGAAGGGCATAAATACATACACTTCATAGCCCGAAAATGTTGTCGGACTCGTCGGTCTTAGTAAGAATATTTCAGTCAGTGGTTAAATGGCGGCTGGTTTAGAGTTTGGTTTCAGCGCTTTGTGTAAAACCGGCGAGACAAAACGTCGCTGTATAATAACTACGACACGCGGAGTGCACTCCAAGGGCGATAATATCATAGACTGACAACACGTGCGCGATGTGTCTACCGAAATATTATCACCAACTTACAAATATAAACACAACATAATTCTACTCGTAGATACAAACATAATTTGACCATAGCATCTATTCGTAAAGTAAAACCCATGAACGTATAAAAACGTGCTCGCGCCCACGTGTTTTATTTGCATGTTGTTTCTGTAGACGGGTCACGGGCCACGGCCCCACGGGACCCTTAGATAATATTCTATGTAATATTAATTTTGATTGGTCAGTAGGTACTCAGTAGGTTTTTAATAGGTATGCCGTATGTGGTTATCTGCGTCTTACTAGTTTCATTTGTATAATTTATACGCTAAAACTTAAATAACGCCTTGCTGATAAGCGAATTGGAACCTACCTATGTCGTATTTTGGGTAGGTGCTTTTAAATTTTAATGTAGTTATTTTAATGTATGATAAAAGCTGATAATATTGCAAGAATGTGATCGAGATACTTGCACGTTACCTAATTGATATATCACTGAAGTGGCGCTCTATTTTAGTGATGACACAAAGCGGCTTAAGTACTCATAGGTACCGAGTTACCTACCTATGTTGAAATCAGGTCAAGCAGTAATCGGTGCCTGAGCCTTGCGGAATGTAGGCCGGGCTAATGTTAGCCTAATGCATCGCACCACCGACTCCGGCTCCCTTCTAAATGTAAGCAAATAAAGTCGCATCGACTGCCGTCTCTACTCTCTACCCTAAATATAGCCCTAAAATGACAAAAAATGCAAATGTCTGGATGTACTTAACTAATGTCTAATATTCGACAATATACGTATAGGTACCTAAATTACATTTCCATTTTTTTAAGGTAAATGTACTTACCTACCATACTAGCCTATTTACTTATTACACGTGACTTTAATACAGCTGTGTATAGTTCTGCCACAGTATTGGTTCTGGTTCTGCGCACTTTCGTGTTCTGCTTAGCAACACCCCATTGTTAATTATGTTGATAAGTCATTATTCTATAGGTAGGTAATTACTTTAATGTACGTGTAATGTACTTTTATACTACACCCGCTCAGAAAGTACCTTCATTCTTTTTTAAAAACGAGGTAGAAAGTACGTCATTGCTACAAACCAAATATGCGGGAACGAAAGATGTATGAAATTTCATTTCTAACGTGCTAAGCGGGGAGAAAAACTATATGAAAATCCATTTCTAACGCGCTGTTTTTTTTTAATTTTAAGTAAATTAGGTATATGGACGTTGAGAATTTGGGTATGTCCTTATATGGATATAATATTAGAAGCAGCTTCACCATATTTGACATACAAAAGTCAAATATGGTGGATGTCGATTGTCGATATCAATGTCGATTTTGATGGTCGATTGTCGATATCGATGTTGATTGTCGATATCGATGTCGTGGTCGGTTGTCAATATCGATGTCGATTGTCGCTATCGATGTATCGATGTCGATTGTCGATGTCGATTGTCGATATCGATGTCGTTTGTTGATATCGATGTCGTTATCGATGTAGATTGTCAACATCGATGTCGATATCTTTGTTGATTGTCGCTATCGATGTCGATGTCGATATCGATAGTCGATATCAGTGTTGATGTCGATTGTCGATATGGTAGTGGATTGTCGGTATCGATGTCGATTGTCGATATCGGTTGTCGATGTCGATGTCGATTGTCGATATCGAAATCTATATTGAAATAATCCTCAAAATGTACCTAAAATAGTCTAGTTTTGATAGTGAAGCTTCGAATGAAGCGACTCATATAATTATGATAGAACTTCACTTTGTAAGTTCGTTTAATCAGTAATTATTATTATCGCTTATTTTCCTCGCAGGTGTAGTATAAAGCACTATGTATCACTCGGTAGAAAGTACGATTCCTACCTCGCGTGTATTGCGGCCCTTCGGCTACGCCTCGGGCCTCAAACTACACCCTCGGTAGTAATCGGTCACTTTCTCCCCTCGGTGAACAATGTACTATAGATATATTACTTAATTATCATTAAGCATTTCGAGATCGTCAGTTATTTTATGAGAACTGAATCCTACAGTTAAAGCTATAGAATATCATGGTAAATCTGAAGTCTAGATATAGGTCTACATTTTACTTCCGCATTTCGAACTGATGACCATGAGCTCCTATTGCGTAGGTGCGAAGCCCTTTGAAATGATAAAATAAACTTTAAAACAGGAAGATTATTTTTAAAGAGATTTCTGCTCGCCAGATTGTGTTTCCTCGTTCCGTACTATACCTACATAAGTTTATAAGAATTCCTCGTCTTTCCGATTTGCTCATTATTCTCTGCTCTGCCATATTATTTTTTGCTACATTCAGCTAGCTACCTTTTACTGATAAAATATACACGCATCCGCGTATGTAATTGTGCAATATTCTGTAATGTTGTACAGATGATGATTGATGATCAAAGATCGAAGACAAATAAAGAGCATAATAAACTCGCCGGCATATTTAGCGGAACATAAAAAAAGGTCCATAATTAAAAAAATATGGTTTTATTTTAAAATCTTCTTACTACACTTCTTTTGTTATAATTATAGTTTCATTTGTTTTAATTAAAATGAGATCACATTAAGAACAGATTTTGCGAGTAAAGGCTATATTTGTGAAAAATGGTACATTTTTGAACTTTTCATGTAACCGGGAAAAGTGAAATTTAATATTAAGATAACAATTAATTAAATTAGAAAAATGGTGATTAATATCGCGTATTTCCTCCACGTGCTCTTATCAAAGTTTCTACCCGTCTAGGCATACTGAGAATGATGTTATCGATGGTCTCCTGGGATAGTCTCCGCCATTCCTCAACTACGGCGATTCGCAGTTCTCCCACGTTGGCAGGAGCTGGAATTCTGGACTTAACTTTTCTTTTCAGCAAGTCCCAAACGTGCTCTATTGGGTTCATATCCGGTGATCTCGCCGGCCACTCCATAACAGTGATATTCATATCATTAAGTTAAGCTTGAGTTACCCGAGCGGTATGCGGCCGAGCATTATCCTGCATAAAAACAAAATCGTCACCGATATATGGGGCAAACGGTACGACATTTTCTTCTCAAACTTCTCTGATATAGCGGTCTGCAGTCAGACTCCCTCTGTCAATCACTACCAAGTCTGTGCGAGCTCCCAAACAAATGCCCGCCCAAACCATTATTGATCCACCACCGTATGCAACTAGTTTCAAAATTTGTGTGAATGTATCGTTCTCCTTTGCGTCTGTATATTCTTTGCCTGCCGTCAATTTGATTTAAGAGAATTCTGCACTCATCACTAAATAATACTTTACTCCATTGGTCCGCGTTCCAACTTCCAAAGTCGATGTTCCTGAGCAAAAGTTAACAGTCCTACGTACACGAAGCCGAATGAAACGATCATCCCTACTCGAAGTGCGTCTTTTTCTTCCTTGTCCTACTCTTCTCACATAAGTACCGGTCTCCCTGAACCGTTAGATACTGCGATGGATCGTTAAAACTGGTCGACGAAGATCTCTGGATATCACTGTGTAGGTTTGACCATTTCTTCGCATTTCGAGTGCCCTGGCAATCTCCGTTGGGGCTAAGTCAGGCATAATTCAGTAATCAACTCCAGAAAGATACGCGATTAAAAAAACTAACAAAAAACAGTATTTCATTGAAATTTTAAATCAAACTCAGAAGGAAGAAATACTCGAACTTCGCTCCAGATAAGGTGTATTTGAATAAAATTAAAACAATTGCATAAAATGTGATGTTCAGTTGTTTTCTTAATTTGAAAATATTTCTTTTTAAATTAAATGACGTATAAACCAGCCAGCAACCTTATATGATACTGATATCAAACCTTTTTTTTATGTTCCGCTAAATATGCCGGCGAGTGTATATCCGTAATTATGAATTATCAAATTCATGTTTTTTATCAAATTGGTGTTTTATTGTAACTACTACCTAATCCCAAAGTCTTCAGTTCTAACGTTAAAAAACCTTTGATTACAATAATTATTCTTTTTGTTCCCAGAATCCGTCACAATCGGTAGCAGTGAAAGTGGTCACAAAAAAGGGTATACAAAAGGCATCGGAGATCCTCGTGAAAGAGATAAAAATCCTGCGCGAGTTGACGGCGCTGCATCACACAAACCTGGTTGCTATGCACGATTGCATGGACAGTCCAGCTTACGTCTATGTAGTTATGGAGGTAAGGGTCTCAACTAAATAAGTATTTTTTGGTGTAGAAAATGTACATGGTTTATAAATAATATTAAACATATTATATACTACGCCATAAGTACACCGACTACGCAATTCGCATGCGGAAGCGTAACGTCGACGGCTGTAGTCGGTACGTCAGTGGCATTATCACTACCGAACGAACATGTGAATTGTTGCGTCGCGTCGGTCGGTGTGCTGACTAATGGTGATTGTGGCTGAGACGTGGCCTGGAGCGGACACAAGTCGTCTTTAGAAGTCCAAACAAAGTTTTCCTTTGGTTGCACAGGAGATGTGCAAAGAACACCATGGAAAAATAAAATTATCTGACCGTGGGACGGGGGTACAACTATTACTTGATGTTTAAACTTTTAAGAGGATACCTCATATCTTGTGCATAATAATGCATAATGCAAACCACGGATCGACCATGGTCAGTGACGTAAAAATTCTGAAGTCAAACAAAATAGTGTTTTTTTTAAATTTGGGAACCGTCAGTTAAACAATTTTTGATGAATTTCATAAATAAGAAACGACAAAGTCATCCATCCTCCATACACTAGATAGCTATTAAATTTTCATTAAAGCCAGTAAAATATTACCGAAACAATAAAATTACCACACAATGCCGAACTGATCCGATCGCTTTGTTTATTTCGGTACGTGGAGTTTCAACAATTACCAGGAAATGGTGAAGTTGTTAACGAGCATTAGGTGCAGTGTCCGTAACCCACTGGCCTTGCCCTTAATCCATCCGCTGATAACGCGGCATCGCATGTCGTAGGTGCAATATTACTTACATCTAGGTACATATTGTATAGTCACCATCTGTGTATCATGTATGTAAGCATGGTTACTAGGGAACTCCAATCTCGAATCTACCCATATTTGGTGTTTCTACCGATTTGAAAATCGATACCGAATTGTTAGAAATTTCTCACAACTTTGAATAGTTCAAGGAACTTCTTTTGCGTTTTTAACATTACCTATAGTGTTAGCAATTCTCTTTTCTTTCTGCATTTATGGTTTACGGAAAAGTCATAGAATTTGAGAATTACTTTGCATTTTAACTTTCGGACCGTCTCGATTTGTCATAAGGTCTCTTAACATAAGACTAACTAATCAAACGAATATACATGCGGCATATTATCTGCATTAAAATGAGACTCGTAGTCAATATTATGCAATGTGAATATTAACCGGGTCATGGCTTTTGAATATGATTAAAAGCATTGTGCGTTTTTAATAATTGAACTTTACACCAACTTGGAGAAGTTTGTATGCATATACATATTTTGGCGGAATATGTATATTATTTTAAAGTTCCTTAAGAAATGGGTTGTCTGGAGGAGATCACTTTTAGTGATAAGACCGCCCTTGCGCACGCTGTTGTTTTCAGTTTTTTGTTTATTGACCGAGCGAAGCGAAGGTCTCTGAGTCTACTTGGGTGAATTGGCACTTGTCCGTCCGTCCGTCCGTCCGTCCGTCCGTCCGTCCGTCCGTCTGTCAGAGCACTATAACTTCTGAATTACTGAACGCAATTACTTCAGCTTTAAATATAATATGTAAACCAATGGCCTCCCGCCGAATATGGCTTAAAAAATAATAAAAATCTTTATTTCAGGGGGGCTCTCATAGAAGCGAATGCGAAGTAAAATATTTTTTATAAAGTTACATAGGGTTGCGGTATATCATTTTAAAGATAATTAGGAATAGAGTCCAAAAATATTTTTTTTTTAATTTTTCCCCCAAAATTGACGAAATGGGGGGCTTTCAAAGTGGTGATTTTCTAACGTCCAAAGATGACCTCAGAACTCTAAATTTTCTGAAAGGATGAGCCTGAAACTTGATCAATTATTTCAATTATATCCTGTACTTGAACAACAAATACTAAAATTAGATAAATATTGTAAGGAAACGGAATTATTTAATTTTTAATGAGCTTCAGTATTTTTAACAGAACTTCACATTTATGTCAATAGATGGCGCCGCGAGGTCTTAGTTCGGGGCGAACCACTAGTAATTAAGTTTTCTCTTTGTTATGTGTGGCAATAAAGAATTTATCTATCTATCTATTTTATTTAACAGTGCTACGAAGGACTAACATTCATATACGCGGCTATAACGCCCAACATTCGATGATTTCGAAGCAAGGTCAAAAGGAGTTAAGTTAAACACGTTTGCTGATTAGAATCGTTGGCAATGCTAGCTTGGTTGTCTGTAAAATTAGGAATATTATTTACTTGCTGTTTAAGTTAACGTATCTAAAGTCACTTTTTTTTGCATCAGTGTTTTAAGTAAATTAACGGACAGAGTTCATACCACGGTATTACTAATGGCCTTTTTGTTCTATGGTTCATAGTTCATACTCTATCACAGGGGTTCGCATCATTTTTCAGTCCGCGGCGCGCACTTACAAGTTTAGAAATTAGTCACGGCGCCCTAACCTAGCTATTCGAAATACACAGGTACTTGTTAGTTAGGCAGATAGGCACAAAAAATATAACATCCATATTATGAAACTAGTTTTTTTTTTAAATTAGAAATAATACATTCAAATCGTTTGGCAATGAATTAAGATAAATAAAACTACCCAATCAGTGTGATGGCTGAGCTTGTTGATCTCCACACGATTTTTCAAAGCGTGGGACAACCCTTGACACTGCTACTCTCGTTTCTTGCTCCACATTGATCTTTGAGCGATATTTGGATCAGCCGTTGCAGTGATCGACACTGCAACGGCTGAACCAAAACCGGCTTCACATAAATACGAAGTTGCAGAAGGAATGAAAATTCTAAGAGCTTTTGATGTTAAAGTTGGATATTCATTTTGAATTGATATCCAAAACTCCATCGAATCGGACCATGTAAATTTAGTTTTGAGGTTGTTGTCGCAATAGAGTTCAATGAGACTCTCTTGGATCCAAGCAAATTTTTCACATTACCTTCGGCAAAGTACTTAGAAAACTATTTAGTGAATTTCGAAAGGTGTTCCGTGAAAATGATCATCTGGTCTTGTGAGATAGTAAGCTCATTAGATGCCCCATATTTAAACAAGTGCGGGAAACAATCTTGGTCGCCGCCTTCTTTGTTAATATTTATTTTGTAACTAGCTGATGCAGCTGATTGATTGATTGACTGGTTGCAGCCAAGCGCTAGCCTATATATTTAAAAAAAAAAAAAAAGCTGATGCCCGCAACTTCGTCCGCGTGGTTTAAGTTTTTTATGCCCGCGGGAACTCTTAAATTATCCGGTATAAAAGCAGACACAAGAGTAGCCTATGTCACTCTCCAGGTCCTTAACTATACCCATGCCAAAATTCACGTCGATCCGTTGCTCCGTTGCGGTGTGATTGAAGGACAAACCAACAAACACTGTCGCATTTATAATATTAGTATGATTAATAATTTGAATAGAATATTGTTTGTTGATTTTATTTTATTTCAATTTTTTTTTGTTGAAATTTTTGAAGTACAGAGGAGCGCCTCACGGCGCCCCTCTACTTTCTATGGCGCCCAGGTCGGGAACCCCTGCTCTATCAAGTTCAAGCCACGCGATGATCACATATTTTGTATTTAGGAAGTTATTCGATACGTATGTATTAGATTTGCTATTTCACAACGTATGCAGACTGCTACATGTATAGTCTATGTGAGATAAGGAAATCAGTAGTGCGTGTGAACTGTAAACATAACCACGCGGGACGAGCGTGCATGCCGTCGCGACGCAAGTCCTAGTTCGAGCTCCGAAACACGCCCAATTCGCAAATCGACTCAATTCGTATATAGATCTTGATAAAATCGAGATAAAAAGAACGATATAATTTAGCCATGAATAAAATATGCGTCTCGAATTTAAATAATTTGAACATAAATTCAAATAGGTACTGTATAATAGGTCAATGATATACTATGTATAAACAATAAAAAGATTATTCGGCCAGCTGATAGCGCCGTAGACGGCAGGAGTTATCTCATTCTCAATTACCACTTAGCACATTGATAATATTCTAGCTTCTCTGAACTGTGTCGCCGTTTGCCCTACTAACCTTTATATCATTTCGTGTGTACAGTTCGTACTTCGAAGCTTGTGCACGTTATCAATCGCTGATAAAACTTTATGTAATGTAAATACAGCGCAGTTGCCGAAAAGTCTTTTGAGAAGGGTTTCCAATGAATTTAATGAAAATATACTTTTGACACATGTATAATTTATTGTATATTAAAAAAGCGTTTTATCGAACAATTAATCGAAACAATGCTACTTCGTTAACAACGTCACTGATAAGCGTTATATTCACTACGCAAATTATTCAAAAAATGTGAAAGTTTTTAGCATGTAGTTTTTTAATGTAGACAATAGACATATTAAGTTCATGTCGACATCCTTTGATAACATAGTTTCCAACAATAAAAGCACACATAACCGTTAAAAAAGAAAGTTCAACCGTTTAGTAGCTTTGCGGGAAAAGTAGAACACAAAAGTTATGCTATTCTGATTCGGAATACGAGCTGCCTGTTTGACTAGTTTTTGACTGAACATAGTACTACTTTATTACTTCAGTAATAAAAATTATGATGTAAGTATTAAAAAGATCTAAATAGTAAAAGTATTTTCGTCAGATTTTATAACTATAATATTTAAATACATTAAATAAAATAATTACCATTAATTTATTAATTACTAGCTGATGCCCGCGACTTCGTCACCGTGGATTGAAATTTTTTGGCTCCCGCAGGAATTTATTTTTTCTGGCATAAAAAGTAGCCTACCTATGTGTTATTCCAGACTTTAATCTATATCTGTGCCAAATTTTATCCAGATCCGCTCAGCTGTTTGTGTGTTTTCTGTTTATAATTAAGTTTTCTCTATGTTATGTGTGGCAATAAAGAATTTATCTATCTGTTCTGCTGTGTAACAAACATCCATCGATCCATATATCCATCCAAACTTTCGCATTTACATAATATGTATAATATTAGTATAGATTGTCATGCTGTCATGGTTTGCTGAGTTTTCCATGGCGAAGCTGGGTCATGTTGCAAGTGTCCCAAACAAATCAGATCAAAATTTTACAGTAGGTAGATAGTATTAGTTACGTAATTAGTTCGACACGTTTTGCTGGTAAGAGACACGTGTTGCCCCAGCCTCGTGTAGCGCTGTGTATGAGCTGTGAGCGAATCCAGATAATTGCGCGCAAATGACTACAGAGTACAGACTACCGCGCAACATCCGTCACACTTATAAAGTACGGCGAAAGCGAGCGAAAGCGGATCCTCCATGTACCATTGCATGTAAACAAACAGTAAACACAATGTTATTGCGCAATTTTGCTAATAATCTGTGACAACAAAGATACTATTACGAGTTCTTTGTTTTAGTTAAGTATATTTTGCTGTTTCTTCGATCTTGTGATTCTGTTCAGAAGCGTGTTCTCCTAACATTAAATTATACCTGTTTAAGTTTATTGTTGAGATCAGAGCTTTAAAGTACAATCCATATGGATTTGCGAAGCACCTACGCACACACCAAATATAGTCGTGAAGACATTCCTCTACCACAAGCTAAATAAATACTTGATTATCATCAATGACACCCTGGCCTCGAACTGCTCATGACATTTTAGAAGATTAGTTTAAGGATCGATGCAAACAAGAGATTTTTTATCGTGAATATGTCTGAATTCTGTAGAGATCTTATTATATGCGATTATAATAATATTATTTGTGCGGTAGAGACTGCGGTACTGTAGAACAGCAAAGATGGCAAGCTTTAGCTCTGGCCTCGAACCTTTCAGGATTCAGGACTAGCAGACTTTGTTGCAAAGTCCATGAATGTCCAGCGTATCGCAGGCTTACATTTTATACTTCATCAACCTTACATTTTGGCTCGTACTTTAGTCAAGAATTTAGAGATTTTCATATTATAATTCAATAACCAACCGCAATGATGGTTATTTCATCCACGACTTCACTAGGCAACAATGAGTCTTGTACCCAATAAGTCGTAAAGTCGCCGCCAACTACCGACTGCCGAGTCTAATTTCTTCTCTTACTTCTTACTAATATTATAAACGCGAAAGTTTGTGAGTATGGATGTATGGATGTTTGTTACTCTTTCACGTTAGAACGGCTGAACGAATCTGGATGAAATTTAGCACACGGATAGATTATAGTCTGGAATAACACATAGGCTACTTTTTATCCCGGAAAATTAAAGAGTTCCCGCGGGAACCAAAAAACCTCAATCCACGCGGATGAAGTCGCGGGCATCAGCTAGTATTATTATAATACTAGCTGATGACCGCGACTTTGTCCGCGTGGTTTAAGTTTTTATTTGATTCAAAATAGCATAGATTTAGGATTGGTTTCCGCTGCAAAGGAGCGGCTACAAATCCTCAATCGAAGTCGAATGATCTAAGCAAAAAAGTTTCGAAATAAAAATCGTGACTCTATCTTGAATCTTCTCATGTGCGGGCCTAATGCTTGAATCGAATTAAATGAATTTTCTGTTAAATCTTATTATGGTTATGAATATTATAATACCTATCTGTAGCGATTTGCCAAAGGTTTATTCTAATT
The DNA here is from genome assembly GCA_923060345.2 of Erebia aethiops. Classification (NCBI taxonomy): domain Eukaryota; kingdom Metazoa; phylum Arthropoda; class Insecta; order Lepidoptera; family Nymphalidae; genus Erebia; species Erebia aethiops. The sequence continues at coordinate 5,978,594 of OV281083.1, read as the reverse complement.
TCTAATGAAATCGGGTATATTATACATTATTTATATTACTTACCTATAGATAAATATTCCTTTTATTTTATACTATATATAGCTCAATTACCACTGATTCACTGACTCACTGACTGACTCATTGACATAATTGTTCTCCTAGAAAGAGACAGAAAACGATATAATGATGTACGGGAGATGTGTTCGGGTGCGCGAGTCGAGTAGGGAAAAATTATGATATTTCGGAAAAACAAGATGGCGGCCGACGTGATTCTTGCAACTCTTTTGTTTTTCAACCGATTTCGTTACAACTCGCAACGATTGAAGAAACTAGGAAACGATTTATAGAAAAAGTGGAAAAAATTGGAAAAACAAGATGGCGGCTGAGCTGTAGTGTTTTGAAATTTTTGATTTTTCGACCCCGAACCGCGGCGCCACAGATCCGAAACGGCGTGGTCGAGCGTAATATTTTTTTCTCTTTTCGCCTACAAATATCCTGTATTTTGACAGAAAGGGAGTGATTTTTAAAAATTCAAGATGGCGGCTGTCGCGGCGGCTGTTCGGTCTGAGGCACGAAAAAATGCAATTTTAAAATTCAATTTTCTCACCGTTGGCAACGTCAGAGCGTTTCGACTTCTAGGGGGCGATTGTGTGTACCGTCTCGAAGAATGGATTGGGGAAAAAAAATTACCCCATTTCGTATACGTATTTTTTGCAAAGTTCGAGTACGAGCGACCACGTGTCCCACTTGTACGAATGATGTTTGGGTATTTCCGTCGCCGAGGTCTGGCAACACTGGAATTTATCAAAGTAAAAGTGATTTTCGACATGGCCTTTTTTCAGGAGCAATCATTTCGGCTGGGTGCGAGCGAGATGAAAAATTGAAACGTCATCAGGAGCGGTATATCCTGTACTTTACGGGAAAATTATGAAACTATGTAAAATGCTTCTGTGAAACGAGGTGGCGGCCATTTTGTATTCTTTTTGTGTTTTTGAAAATTTCGATCATGATTTTGAGGCAGTTGGCAACATTTGGGAAAGTTGACATGTAGGGATCGATTGTGTAGCTCGACTGGCAGTATCGAGATATCTAAACAGTGTTGCCACATTTGGGGAAGTTTTCGAGATTTTCCCCAAAAATGTCCTCCTGTAAAATTTTGTATGAAAATTTTTTTTTCACTGATGGCTCCGTATAGAAGTCAGAAAATATAACTTGAAAAAAAATATGGAGACAGCTGATGATTGAGGATTTCGGAGACGGGTAAAGGGCAAGGCCAAGGTATTGAAGATAGGTGGGGGGTCCTCGAACTAATGTCACTCGGAACCACATCCAATTGGCGATGAGTTTAAAAAAAACTCGAAAATGGTGGATTCAAGATGGCCGCCATACAAATTTCGTCAGTGTCTATCTCGGAGAGTATAAGAGATGGAAGTGTGGTTTCTTGGCAAGAGATGATCAGGACGAGGAGGTCTATTTAGCGAAATGAAAAAAAATTCAAGATGGCGGAATATTTTTTTTCGTACCAAATTATATGGCGATTAGGAACTTTATAAGGACTGGGTACTTCTAACGAATATTTGGAAGAAAAATGTGAAGCGAGTTGATGATTGAGGATATCGGAGACGGGTGAAGAGCACGGCCAGGATATTGTAGAAAGAGGGGGTGTGTTCGACCATATGCATGAAAAAAAACAAACATAAAACTACCAACATACCCGCATAATTGTTCTACTAAAAAAAGGCAGAAAACGATACAATGATGTATGGGAGATGTATTCGGGCGCGGGATGGAAGTAGGGAAAAATTATGACCTTTTGGAAAAACAAGCTGGCGGCCGACGTGATTCTTGCAACTCTTTTGTTTTCCAACCGATTTCGTTACAACTCGTAATGATTAAAGGAATTAGTAAGCGAACAATACAAAATGTAGAAAAAATTGTAAAAACAAGATGGCGGCCGAGCTGTAGTATTTTCAAATTTTTGATTTTCCGACCCCGAACCGCAGCGCTACAGATCCGAAACGGGGTAGTTCATGTACTGGTAATACGTTCGGGTGCGGGATGGGATTAGGGAAAATATGACATTTCGGAAAAACAAGATGGCGGCTGACGTGCTTTTTGTAACTTTATTATTTTCCAACCGATTTCGTTACAACTCGCAACTATTAAAGAAATTAGTAAACGATTAATAGAAAAAGTGGAAAAAATTAGAAAAACAAGATGGCAGCTGAGCTGTAGTGTTTTGAAATTTTTGATTTTTCGACCCCGAACCGCGGCGCCACAGATCCGAAACGGCGTGGTCGAGCATGATATTTTTTTCTCTTTTAGCCTACAATTATCCTGTATTTTGACAGCATGGGAGTGGTTTTTAAAAATTCAAGATGGCGGCTGTCGCGGCGGCCGTTTGGTCTGAGGTACGAAAAAACGCAATTTTAAAATTCAATTTTCTCACAGTTGGCAACGTCGGAGCGTTTCGACTTCTATGGGGCGATTGTGTGTACCGACTCGAAGAATGGATTGGGGAAAAAAATTTACCCCATTTATCGGGAAATTTTCAAGATTTTCCCCAAAAATTAAAAAATCGAAATACGTATTTTTGGCAAAGTTCGAGTACGAGCGACTACGTGTCCCACTTGTACGAATGATGTTTGGGTATTTCCGTCGCCGAGGTCTGGCAACACTGGAATTTATCAAAGTAAATGTGATTTTCGACATGGTCTCTTTTCAGGAGCTATCATTTCGGCTGGGTGCGAGCGAGATGAAAAATTGAAACGTCATCAGGAGCGGTATATCCTGTAGTTTATGGGAAAATTATGAAACTATGTCAAATGTTTCTGTGAAACGAGGTGGCGGCCATTTTGTATTATTTTTGTGTTTTTGAAAATTTCAATCATGATTTTGAGGCAGTTGGCAACATTTGGGAAAGTTGACATGTATGGATCGATTGTGTAGCTCGACCGGCAGTATCGAGATATCTAAACAGTGTTGCCACATTATGGGTAGTTTTCGAGATTTTCCCCAAAAATGACATCCTGTAAAATTTTGTATGAAATTTTTTTTTTCACTGATGGCTTCGTGTAGAATCAGAAAATATAACTTGAAAAAAAATATGGAGACAGCTGATGATTGAGGATTTCGGAGACGGGTAAAGGGCACGGCCAAGGTATTGAAGATAGGTGGGGGGTCCTCGAACTAATGTCACTCGGAACCTCATCAAATTGGCGATGAAATTAAAAAAAACTCCAAAATGGTGGATTCAAGATGGCCGCCATACAAATTTCGTCAGTGTCTATCTCGGAGAGTATAAGAGATGGAAGAGTGGTTTCTTGGCAAAAGATGATCAGGACCTGAAGGTCTACTTGATGAACAGGAAAAAAATTCAAGATGGCGGAATTTATTTTTCCAAAGAAAATATATGGCCAATATTGAAGATTACTACAAGACTGTGCAAGATTTTGATACGGTTCCGTTTTACCCACGACGGGGCTCCCTACGATTACGAAACAGGAAACTGGTACTAAAATTTTAAAAAATCAGCGCCATTTTGAAATTCTTTGTTAATTGACCGATTTCGTTCAAAATCGATATTTAGGACTCTCTGGGGATACAAAACAGGAAACCGATACCAAAATTTTAAAAAATCAGCGCCATTTTGAAATTCTTTGTTAATTGACCGATTTCGATTAAAATCGATATTTAGGACTCCCTGGAGATACAAAACAGGAAACCGATAGCAAAATTTTAAAAAATCAGCGCCATTTTAAAATTCTTTGTTAATGGACCGATTTCGTTCAAAATCGATATTTAGGGCTCCCTGGGATTTCAATACAGGAAACTGTTACCAAAGTTTTAAAATATCAGCGCCATTTTGAAATTCTTTGTTAATCGATCGATTTCTTTCAAAATCGATATTTAGGGGTCCCTGGGATTACAAAACAGAAAACTGATACCAAAGTTTTAGAAAATCAGCGCCATTTTTAAATTCTTTGTTAATTGACCGAATTCGTTCAAAATCGTATAGTTAAGTCTGTACTACTTGTAAGTCAAACCACAACCCGTGAACTGCTTTAGCAGCTCGCGCACAGGGCGAATTATTATTATTATTTTATTATACTATATATAGCTCGATTACCACTGACTCACTCACTGACTCATTGACATAATTGTTCTCCTAGAAAGAGACAGAAAACGATACAATGATGTAAGGGAGATGTGTTCGGGTGCGGGAGTCGAGTAAGGAAAAATTATGACATTTCGGAAAAACAAGATGGCGGCCGACGTGATTCTTGCAGCTCTTTTGTTTTCCAAACGATTTTGTTTAAACTCGCAATTATTGAAGAAATTAGGAAACGGTCAATAGAAAAAGTGGAAAAAATTGGAAAAACAAGATGGCGGCTGAGCTGTAGTGTTTTGAAATTTTTGATTTTTCGACCCCGAACCGCGACGCCACAGATCCGAAACGGCGTGGTCGAGCGTAACATTTTTTTCTGTTTTCGCCTACAAATATCCTGTATTTTGACAGAATGGCAGTGGTTTTAAAAAATTCAAGATGGCGGCTGTCGCGGCGGCCATTGGGTTTGAGGTACGAAAAAACGCAATTTTAAACTTCAAATTTCTCACAGTTGGCAACGTCGGAGCGTTTCGACTTCTAAGGGACGATTGTGTGTACCGACTCGAAGAATGGATTGGGGAAAAAAAATTACCCCATTTCTCGGGAAATTTTCAAGATTTACCCCAAAAATAAAAAAATCGAAATACGTATTTTTTGCAAAGTTCGAGTATGAGCAACCACGTGTCCCACTGGTACGAATGACGTTTGGGTATTTTCATCGTCGCGGTCTGGCAACACTGGAATTTATCAAAGTAAAAGTGATTTTCGACATGGTCTTTTTTCAGGAGCAATCATTTCGGCTGGGTGCGAGCGAGATGAAAAATTGAAACGTCATCAGGGGCGGTACATCCTGTTGTTTACGGGAAAATTATGAAACTATCTAAAATGTTTCTGTGAAACGAGGTGGCGGCCATTTTGTATTCGTTTTGTGTTTTTGAAAATTTCGATCACGATTTTGAGGCAGTTGGCAACATTTGGGAAAGTTGACATGTATGGATCGATTGTTAAGCTCGACCGGCAGTATCGAGATATCTAAACAGTGTTGCCACATATGGGGTAGTTTTCGAGATTTTCCCAAAAATGTCCTCCTGTAAAATTTTGTATGAAAAATTTTTTTTTCACTGATGGCTTCGTGTAGAAGTCAGAAAATATAACTTTAACAAAAATATGGAGACAGCTGATGATTGAGGATTTCGGAGACGGGTAAAGGGCACGGCCAAGGTATTGAAGATAGGTGGGGGGTCCTCAAACAAATGTCACTCGGAACCACATCCAATTGGCGATGAGTTTAAAAAAAACTCGAAAATGGTGGATTCAAGATGGCCGCCATACAAATTTCGTCAGTGTCTATCTCAGAGAGTATAAAAGATGGAAGAGTGGTTTCTTGGCAAAAGATGATCAAGACCAGAAGGTCTACTTGATGAACAGGAAAAAAATTCAAGATGGCGGAATTTATTTCTCCATAGAAATATATGGCCAATATTGAAGAATACTACAAGACTGTGTAAAACTATGCAAGATTTTGATACGGTTCCGTTTTACCCACGACGGGGCTCCCTGCGATTACAAAACAGGAAACTGGTATTAAAATTTAAAAAAATCCGCGCCATTTTGAAATTCTTTGTTAATTGACAGATTTCGTTCAAAATCGATATTTAGGATCCCCTGGGGTTTCAAAACAGGAAACTGATACCAAAATTTTAAAAAATCAGCGCCATTTTGAAATTCTTTGTGAATGGACCGATTTCGTTCAAAATCGATATTCAGGGCTCCCTGGGGTAACAAAACAGGAAACTGACCCCGAACCGCGGCGCCACAGATCCGAAACGGCGTGGTCGATCATAATATTTTTTTCTCTTTTCGCCTACAGCTATCCTGTATTTTGACAGAACGGGAGTGGTTTTTAAAAATTCAAGATGGCGGTTGTCGCGGCGGCCGTTCGGTCTGAGATACGAAAAAACGCAATTTTAAAATTCAATTTTCTCACAGTTGGCATCATCGGAGCGTTTCGACTTGTAAGAGGCGATTGTGTGTACAGACTCGAAGTATGGATTGGGGAAAAAAAATTAGCCCATTTCTCGGGAAATTTTCAAGATTTACCGCAAAAATAAGGAAATCGAAATACGCATTTTTTGCAAAATTCGAGTACGAGCCACCACGTGTCCCACTTGTACGAATGACATTTGAGTATTTTCGTCGCCGAGGTCTGGCAACACTGGGATTTATCAAAGTAAAAGTGATTTTCGACATGGTCTTTTTTCAGAAGCAATCATTTCGGCTGCGTGCGAGCAAGATGAAAAATTGAAACTAATGTCACTCGGAACCACATCCAATTTGCGATGAGTTTAAAAAAAAACTTAGTTTAAAAAGATATTTAGGACTCCGTGGGATCACAATACAGGAAATGTTACAAAAATTTAAAAAAACCAGCGCCATTTTGAATTTCTTCGTTAATTAACCGATTTCGTTCAAAATCGATATTTAGGGCTCCCTGGGATTACAAAACAGGAAGTACCAATAATTTTAAAAATCAGTCCCATTTTGAAATTCTTTGTTAATTGTCTGATTTCGTTCAAAATCGATATATGAGGATGCCTAATATTACAAAACAGGAAACTGTTGCCAAAATTTATAAAATCAGCGTTTTTTTGAAATTATTTGTTAATTGACCGATTTCCTTCAAAATCGATATGTAGGGCTCCCTGGGATTGCAAAACAGGAAACTGGTACCAGAATTTTAAAAAATCAGCGCCATTTTGAAATTCTTTATTAATTGACCGATTTCTTTCAAAATCGATATTTAGGGCACCCTGGGATTACAAAACAGGAAACTGGTTCCAAAATTTTAAAAAATCAGCGCCATTTTGAAATTCTTTGTTAATTGACCGATATCGTTCAAAATCAATATTTAGGGCTCCCTGGGATTACAAAACAGGAAACTGGTTCCAAAATTTTAAAAAATCAGCGCCATTTTGAAATTCTTTGTTAATTGACCGATTTCGTTCAAAATCGATATTTAGAGCTCCCTGGGATTACAAAACAGAAAACTGATACCAAAGTTTTAGAAAATCGGCGCCATTTTGAAATTCTTTGTTTATTGACCGAATTCGTTCAAAATCGTATAGTAAAGTCTGTACTACTTGTAAGTCAAACCATAACCCGTGAGCTGCTTTAGCAGCTCGCGCACAGGGCGAAACACTAGTTATATATATATATCTATAGGATACAGAGCCGACGAGACAACACTTTCCTAATTCGTTTTATATAAATCATAATCCTCTTTATAAAATAATATTATATTACTATAATAAGTACATATATAGCATAATACATTAGTATTATATCAGGTACTCATAGAAACTTTATTTGGTAGGGATATGTGATGATAAACTCAACAATCGAATTCGGACTCTTTTTATTTTTTTATTACAGTGTAATATTAATAGAATTCCAAGGGCAACTCAACCGAGCGTACACCTACTTGTTCTGTCCTTAGTTATAGTTATTGTTGCGTCAAAACTAAAACGGTTGAGGTGTTATACATATACATAATTATAAAGAAGCCAAAGAAAGTTCATTGGCCAATGCCACGGGTTCCTTTTGCTCGCTTGCTGTCAGTTTGTCATCATGACTCAGAAATTAGCACATTGTATTTACTAATTAGAGCATTTTAAACAATTGTAATGGTAAGTAAGGATTTCTAAAAGAAACAAAATCGCACACAAATTGTATTGTCATGAATGATACCTATATTTGTGTAATAAATTAATTAAACGTGTAAAGTATACGTACTTACTACTAAGACCGCACAGTTATTTTCATTTATAAATGCGAAAGCGTGTCTGTCTGTCATTCTGTCTGATACGCTTTCGTGGATCATCTGTTCAAACGATTTTGACGTATGGTACAGAGAGGTTGCATCCCGAGGAAGGACATGGGCCATAGGGTAACCCACGCGGACGAAGTCGCGGGCATCAGCTGGTGTATAATAATATATTATGTAAATAATATGTTAAATATATGCGAACTTTTATTGATTAGTCGAACCCGGAAGAGCAGTGAACGAGTTTTGCGTCGCGTTTGGATGTATGGATGTATGGGTGTATGGATGGATGTTTGTTACTCAAGCACGCCCCAACGGCTGAACGGATCTGGATGAAATTTGACACAGAGATAGATTATAGTCTGGAATAACACATAGGCTACTTTTCATCCCGGAAAATTAAAGAGTTCCCGCGGGAACCGAAAACCTCAGTCCACGCGGACGAAGTCGCGGGCATTAGCTATTAACAGATAGTTGAGGCAATAGAAATGATATAAACAGTCTCCCGAAAAGCGTCATAATAATTTAAATTACATACAATCGTATAATATCTACAATAATCTATCTGGCAGTAATAAATAAAAATAATAGACGATATAATAACTGTGACGTAACGGCAAGTGACCTCATCTTTTATTCAAGTTTCATTTTCTCATGCGCTACAAATCGCACGTCAATCAAAAGTCAGACCTTCAATGTACTGGACATGACTGAATTTATAATAAAATATAAATCCGCGACTTCGCTCGTTTTAAACTCTTTGTGATTTGTCGAATCTATACCTACTATATAATATTATAAATGAGAAAGTTTGGATGGATGCACAGATCACGGAAGTGGATGGATGTTTGTCATTCAATCACGCCAGAACGGCTGAACGGATCTTAAAAAATTGGCACACACATTGGCATTGATTATAGTCTGGAATAATACATAGCCGTAGTGGCGTGCACGACATAGAGGCATAAAAGCATTGCTTACCCTAGTTAAAAAAGCTCAATGCTTTTTTTCATCACGGCCTACTTGAAAATAGGTATAGCTACCTAACCAATGCCTACCCTGGCTCCGAATACTGTGCACGCTACTACACATAGGCTACTTTTTATCCCGGAAAATTAAACAGTTCCCGCGGGAACCGAAAAATCTCAAACAACGCGGACGCAAGTCACGGGCATCATCAGTAAGTGGTACATAAAAAATAACTCGTAACCTACTATTTCATAGAATTCAAAAAAGGACAATTTATTCTACTAGGTACACACTAGAATTCAAGATTAAAGAAATGCAATTGTATTTTACAGTTATGTTTAAATTGATCACATCATGGAAGAAGAAAAACACACAAGAAGCCTGTATGAATTAATTGAGTAACTGTGATAATAGCAGGCAATGAGAACAAAGTTCTATAGTGGAGGCTAATTACAGCTCGTATAATACCTAAGTCTGCCAAGTTATTTTACGTCCAGCTTGCGCAGTAGCTCGTGTAGCAACAGCGGTGGAAATAATTTGATTTGCGTGATAGTAGGTTCTGCGAATGAAATGTTAACTACTGAGTATTAGATCAAATGTTTCCTTATGTGGGTTGTTTTAATTGTACGTATATAATTTTTCCATTTTATACAATAACTAGCTGATGCCCGCGACTCCGTCCGCGTGGTTAAGGTTTTTTGTTTCCCGCGAGAACTCCTTAATTTTCCGGGATAAAAGTAGCCTATGTGCTATTCCAGACTATAATCTATCTCTGTGCCAAATTTCATCCAGATCCGTTCAGCCGTTGGGGCCTGATTGCGTAACAAACATCCATCCATACATCCAAACTTTCGCATTTATAAAATTATATATATACCTATATATATATATAGTATAGAAGTATAGATTCTAGATGATGCCAGCGACTTCGTCCGCGTGAGTTGAGTTTTTTTTATTCCCCCGGGAACTCTATAATTTTCCGGTTTAAAAAGTAGCCTATTTCCTTCCCCGGGATACAACTTAACCTGTACCAAATTTCATCAAAATCGGTTAAACAGATGAGCCGTTAAAGCGTAGCAGACAGGCGCACTTTCGCATTTATAATATTAGTATGGATGTGTTTTCAAATGTTATACATATACACATGTTTTGTTATATATACATAACATAATATTATAAGTTAGTTTGCCAACCGTTTTTAGGGTTCCGTACCTAAAAAGGAAAAAACGGAACCCTTATAAGATCACTTAGTTGTCCGTCCGTCTGTCAAGACCCTTCTTCTCAGGAACGCGTATGGAGGTATCAAGCTGAAATTCATATCAAATACTCAGGTCTTCTGTCCTTTGGAGCTGTGAAAAAATCAAACTTCTAAGCCAACGCAATCAAAAGATACAGCTACAAATTTTCGACACTCGCAAGGGAATCAAAACCTACAGGGTACTTCCCGTGAACTCCCGTTCCCGTGAATGAACGAAGGAACGTATAACAACGTATAACGCACAGATAAAGGAAAAATTGCGAAAAGTATACATTTTTAGTTACATCATATTATAATAAAAATAATTTTAATAATTTTAAACTTACTAATGTTATGGATTTCATTTAGCAATAAAAATACCATAACTTTTACTTATATACCTACAGGTTTGTACGGAACCCTCGGTGCGCGAGTCCGACTCGCACTTGGCCGTTTTTTTCTTTTCTCTCCTCTCCACAGTTTTGAGTTATAAGAATAATTTCGTTTTATTTCTCATAAAACCCAAGCAAGAAATGAATAAATATTAAATAATGATACGAGTCAAGTTTACGGGATTTTATCTTGCTGTCAGCCGTAATAAGTGCGTTTATTTAACCTGTTCTCTATTTTGCCATTGATTGAAGTTTCAAAACTGGGGATAATAATTATATCGTGTTCACCTCCAATAAAATATTGCCGGATTGCCAATATGACATAAGTATGTACGCGTTTTCATCATGGCAATCTTACGTAACGTTGATAAATAGGTACGTCCACTATTCTATTGGCATGCTGCCCTTACAAAACAGCGTAATATCTCCCAGCAATGTACACTTAATTAACAAAGGCTTTGTTTCGTTTCGAAACTGTGTAAAGACCAGAATAAGAATACGCGACATGTGGTTCGCAACAATTTAAGCCTTTTATGTCCAGGTACTTAAAGGTACGTCCTATTTTTATAACTAGCTGATGCCCGCGACTTCGTCCGCGTGGATTGCGCCTGTTTTATTCCAGACTAAAACCTATCTTTGTGCCAAATATCATCCAGATCCGTTTAGCCGTTCTAGCGTGATTTAGTAAAAAACATACATCCATAAATCCATCCATCCATCCAAACTTTCATCAAGGATAATGCATCAAGTATGAACCTTAATTCATAATAAATAATATCTTTCGACATGTTTATTTGAGCTAAAAAATAAATGCGAAATTCATTACTTATAGAATTCTTGTCGATTAATTGAAACGTTTATGCGTTTCTCAGTTAAGTATGAGGAAGCTTGATTTATGAAAAATAATGAGATTTTCCACGAGTTAAAAGTTATACTTTTGTTTTTTGTTACTATCTGTTTTGGCAGATGATATCAAATTAAGCTTCTTGTTACTTGATTAATGTGAGTATAATTTCAGCCGGAATAGTGATACCCAGGTCCCAGACCTTATGATAATTCCAGCTAACAACTTGATAACCTGCCTGAAGTCATAAACGTGTGCGATTGCATCAAGTTGGTTTACCTATCTGCAAAGATTTATCGAGTTGGAAAGTGAAGCACCGGAAACCATAATCTTTTCAGCTTTCTATCAAACTACTATCGCTCTCAATTTTGAAATAGTCTGATCTTGTAGTTGCCGCTGTTGGCCAATTAGAAAATCCGGCTTTGGCAAAGAGCGGCGGCCAATTGCAATAAGTCTGGTTAATTGGAAAATTATTATCTAGGGCATTCAAATGTAATATAATTTCAGTTCAATAAAATACTATGTTCAATGATATTAATATTTATCAATTATCATTCAAATTACCAATAGCTAATCATTAATATAAACACATCCAACTTGATATCAAATGACTATGTTCCACAGAATAGGTAATAGTACAGTACTTTGATTTAAAAATTAGGTCCTATATTTTTATAAAGCTATGCAAAGATAGCCATAGCCATTCTTTATCAATGATCATTGATAGATCATGAATAGTGTCTCACTAACAACCGGCCCTAATTTTCTTTTCAGTGACATCACAACGTCTCAACACACAAAATAGGCGGGGATACATAGTAATTATCATAGGTATACAACACTAAATATGGGACAGCCCTTGAGTCACAAATCGCAAGTTTTGATAATCAAAAGCCGGTCGTGGATATGTACAGTACCTATGTGGAGCGAACCACCTTAATTCCAGTGCGCAATGCATGGGTCGTAGACCTGTCTGTTTAGGTCAACAGCCTTTGCAAGTCGATGTTCCAACAAAGCCCTATCATCTAGGTCGGTAAAGTTCAAGGACCGGTTAACCCATGATCAACACTTTTTGTTTATAAATAAGAAGAAGGCAGAGTGATAAGTGACGCGACGCCTACATCAGCAGACATGTCCAGTGTACTACGCCACGTACTATTATATTATTCTGTGACTACGCGTACGAGTAAAATATGCGTTTAGCCGTTAATTTGATTTGTTTGCCAAATTAATTTTTGCCTGAATCACTTTAACTACAGTTTTGTTAGTTTTCGTACAGAATATTTTTGATGTCTGACGTTCTGTTTGTCTATTGATATGAGTGTAATGTGCGTGCCTGTCGCCTGATATTTAATCACAATTTGACAGTTTGATTGGTTTCCAATAATGAATCATCTACATTGTAGATTACAACAAAAAAACTCAATATTCGAGATAATTTAAAATGCGTAGTTTTCTCTATCATCTGCATGAATTTATCAGATACGTTCATCGCAGTCTGCACCCAGATAATTTTCAAAGTGTTATCACTATTACCTATTCTGGGGTGTTATGTCACGAATTGCTTAAAACTTTCGACTTGCTGATATTTTTATCAGAATTGTTTTTAAGTCCTTCATCTTTCACAACTCTTTGACCCTTTAAGTTGCCAAATAAGAAAACAACATTCACTGATCCAAGTCAAATGTTAGATACCGTTTGTTGCAAACTAACGGAACATTACGGGATGTCGCGGTCAGACAGGCAGGCAGTCAAGCTTGCATCCGGACGTATACTTGTTCTTTACTGCTTTGTTGCGACTTTCATTACATTTTTAGTTTAAATTTAATAAATGCAGCAAAAGACATCACTGTTTACGTGCATCGCTGATATTTATTTATATTGACAAATGACAGCTTACGCTTTGTATTTTATTTGATGATGCCCGCGACTTCGTCCGCGTGGATTAAGGTTTTTTGATTGCCGCGGAAACTCCTGAATTTTCCGAGATAAAAAGTAGCCTATGTCCTTCCCCGCGATTCACCCTATATCTGGATGCATCGCGTCAGATTCCCTGTTCTGTGGCTAAATTCAAGAATTCACTTAAAAAATGTAAATTTAATATGAAATGTTTTATTACGATTTTTACAATACTTCGTAGAAAAAGAAAATAAATGAAATATGGTACAGTCGAAGGTGTATTTACATTATAACTATCTTATCAAAACTTATTCTACTTTTCTCTTAAATATCATTAACATATAAAACATACTGAATGTTTCATTTTTTTACTTTAGTCCATCCAGCGTACGACCTAGGTAACCATTTTTGATCAAAGCAATAAATATTTGTCATTCAGATCGAAACAATTCACTTCAAAGTTTTCCCGGAGAGGTAACATAATTATTAATAAAAAAATAATTTTTAAACAGGCGATTTATCCTGCAGGGGAACTTCCTCAGGCGTAACAGTTGTTCCATTTGTATTTCTGTCTGATCTGTCATTAGCTCTTGGTGTTGAACTAAATCTTTTTCTTATAGAACTCCAGTTTTTTTTAATTGCTATAACAGCTACTATAACTACCATACCTGCCACAATAACGGCAATCACACTCTTGTCTACGCCACCGCCTCCTTTTGTTTCAGTAGTTTTTGCGCCAACCTTCACATCGGTTTCGTTGTTTAGAGACTCTTTAGGGTTGTCTATTACTATACTTTGCAATGCTACCTTTTCTTGCGGGGCATTATTGACTGCAGTTCGAAGCGAAAATTCATTAACAGGCAAATTGTTATTGGTCGAAGATGGCATCTCGGGAGCGTTTGGTGACATTTCTGAAGATTCTTTTCTCCTTGAGTTAGCTGAAATGTCCGGTACGCTTAAGTCTGCAGATGTATCGCTGATTTCTTTAGCCCCTGGGGTGGAAGGTATCTCTGGTAGTGGTTTGCTATCAGGACTTTCTTTTGCTACTGAACTAGTTGTTGTGTCCTCCTTAACAATTTCATGGAAAAATGGAATCATACCAGGTAATGTGGCATCAAGAGAGTTATCGTGAGCAGATACATCTTTACACTCAAATGAATGTTCTGAACAAGATTCTGTGCAAACTTTTTCTAATGTTTCCTTTAACGAACATAGCTGTGACACTAACTCCGACGAGACCTCAAGCAAGGTGACTGTTCGAAGGGCTTTTAGATTCATGAAAATATCAGGAGTCTGCAAATCAAAATTAAAAATTATTGTAATATAAAATCTTTGTGACATAATTAAATTCAAGAAGCTAAGATCGTTATCGATATCATAATTACTCAAAAATTACAAAGTATGGCCACTTTTGAAGGTGAATAATTTAATTTTACTTTTATTTTAGTATGTATGTTACATCTCAGTTTCATCACCTTTACCAGTTTAGTATGAATAGTCTTGTGCAGTTATCTTAGAGCAATAAAGCAGTTCAGTTTACGTGTACAAACCCAAAATTAATATCTTGATAGCGTACGTAGTACGTACTAATTGTGGCCTTGCTTATTTTCAAACAAAAATTACGAATTTTAAGATACTAACAAAAAATTATGAAGATTAGCAATGTACTAATTATTAATATGGTATCATAAGTGTCTCAGAAATTTGACATAAAATTAACTATGCGATATGATATTATTATCCTATGATATATGCCTTCCGGAAGATATTCTCTCAGTGATAGTGTAGCTTAGAAGGATTAAGAAGATCAACCTACAGATGCGAATAGTAACTTTGTTTTATACTATTTAAAGAATTTTACAAATAAGAGCAATTATCTTTTGAAATGTAAACTTACCGTTTTCAATTCGTTGCCGGCTAAGTCTAGTTCCTCAAGTTTATCTAAATTTAAAGCATTTTCTAAATCTTTTGGATATTCTTGAAAACGATTATTAGCCAATTTTAGTGACACTAGTCCTGTTAGCTCGCTCACTGACTGAAAAATAATAAAAACAAATTATAATTATTAAGTTCAGCATACATGATAACAGCATAATTTAATCCATGCGGATGAAGTGGTAAGCATGATCTAGTGCTAAATTAATACGCACTAGCTTAATTTTGTCTACCATAAATGTGATTTTCAATTCAAATGAATACTTACTCCAGATTCCAACTCTGTAATTAGGTTATCGTTTGCATTTAGATATTTTATGTTCTTTAGTTCTGAAATCCTCTTAGGTATTACTTTTAATTGATTATTTTGTAATTTTAAAGATGTTGTTTTTGGGTCTATTGGTTCTGGTAAATCGGTAAGACCATGACCCGAACAGTCTACTATATAATTGCTTGCATCCCCTTCCGTTATACATGTACATGGTTCAGGACATGTCGACCCTGTATCCATCGGATATTTTGGCGCTGATTCAGTGGGTTCTACAACTATTGTTTCATTATTACTAACTTGGTCTTGGTCTGCATTTAATATTGTAGATCCCGACATTATATGTATGGATTCTGCTGTCGTGGTTTCGCTGTCTACATTATTAGTCGCATGCTCATCATAATTTGCTAACATTGGGGGTACAACAGTTGGTGTCACAGATCCTGATGTTGCTTCAGTGGCCTGCGTAGACGTGGTTTCGCTGTCTTTATAGGTAGTTTCTTGCTCATCGTTAATTGTGAAAATTGGCGCAGTTATATCTACTATTGTAGAGCCAGTCGTTGTTTGAGTAGATTCTACGGCTGTGATTTCAATGTCTTCATTTTTAGTAACTTGCTCGTCATTTGCCGATTCTGAAACAGATTCTTCCACTATTGTAGACTCTGGCGTTGTTTGATTAGGTTCTGTGGCCGTGGTTTCACTGTCTTCTATTTTATTATCTTGCTCATCATCATTTGTCATTGCGGATGCAGTTAAATCTACTATTGTAGACTCAGACGTGGGCTCAGACGATTCCGCAGCTGAATCTGTTATTGTCGATCTTAACGTCGTTTGCGAGGGTTCCACAGCAGTAATTTCATCGACTGCATCAATTACATGCTCATCTTCTTCGGCCATAGTAGATATAGCTACGTCAGTTGTTGTAGATCCTGGAATTGCTTGAGTGGTTTCCGCAGCCGTAGATTCACTGTTTACGCTGTCGTCCCATTCTGAACGTTCTGGAGGAAACTGGTTGTCAGCCTCAACAGGAATATGCAATTCTTCTGCGTTTTGGCATAAAACGCTTCCAATCCTGAAATTAATATTGATATGTTATCACGTGAGTGCGTTAAAACGAAACAGATACAAGTAATATTTTGTTTATCGTACCGAGCTGACGTAGAATTGCTGGCTACAAAGATAAAAATAATCGTGATAACTTCAGTTTCAAAAATGTTTATGAAAATCTGTTGATATGAGAGGAAGTCTCGCTTTTCATTACTATTCATGGACTTAGAAAAAAGTCTATGTTATTATTATCCATTTCTCAATGATTTATTTTCAAAAATTTCTTCTTTAAAGCAGGATAATGAAATCTGTGTCATAATGTCATTATATAATCTGTGTCATTATGTGTTATGTCATAATTTATCACCAATTTTTTAATCGTACGAACAATCCTAAGGTTTTGATTCCATCTACTCATACGTAAGACTCGTAAATTTTTGATTCTTTAGGTAAAGGTTAGATTGTATTGTGTGTTTAAGTTAATACGTCTATTAACATATTATTTTCATTTATATTGTCACGTCTGACAAAATATGAAAATAATATGTTCATTTGACTATTATTTTATAGTTTAAACTCTAAGAATAGGAACAATTTAGTAACACACATGTATGTCACCTCTTATCGAATGATTTCACAAGAAAATTAAATACTCACGCAAAAAGTGCCAGTAACACTGGGTAAAACGATCTCGTCTTCATTGTCACCTACTGACACTAAATGTTTTGATATGGTGACTAGTTTCAGGAGTTATTACTTGCCAGGCACTAGTATCGTCGGTCCGCGAAACATAAACTCAACTGGTATAAAACTATTATCACTCAATGATAAGATAACGTGCGGCATGGCGTTGCTTATCGCGAATTAAACTTGATAACATTGTACGAATAAGCGACGAAAATGTATCGGTTATTAGAATTTCGGTAACTCATCGTTATAGAACAGTTGGAGAAAAAGGTAGGCAACCAAAATACAATCGCCATGATAAGAGATATTTTACGTCAATATGGCTTAATCATTTCGATATCTCGTCCGCTGTCGAAAATATTCTATGAAATGAAATTGACATTTTGAGAAGTATGGCTTCTATGAAATTAGTTACCTATTGTAATTTTTTATTATCAAAGTATGAATAATATTTTTTGTTATTCAAACTGATCAAATGATGAGATAACTTCGACAGATTGAAAATAATCGCTAAAATGACTAACTCTGAGTAATTCATAACATTTTTGCAATTAAATTAGTTTATCTGTCATTTAAAGTTTTGAATTTGTTTCGTGCAACTCAGCGTTAGTTATTTTAGCGATTATTTTCTCCGAAGTTAACTCTGTTGAAGATATCTCGTCATTTGATCACTTTAAAATTTGAATAACATAGTTTAAAAACTACTACAAACTAAATCAAGTCTATGTATTAGCGTGATTATAATCTAACGCAAATTATGTATTACTAGCTCAGCTCGCGACTTCGTACGCGTGGATTGAGGTTTTTTGGTTCCCGCGGGAACTCCTTAATTTTCCGGTATGAAAAGTAGCCTGCTATTCCAGACAATAATCTATCTGTGTGCCAAATTTCATCCAGATCCGTTCAGCCGTTGGGGCGTGATTGAGTAACAAACATCCATCCATACATCCAAACTTTCGCATTTATAATATTAGTATGATCATATAGTAACACAAATACTGCACAAAAATCTCTCAAGACTCAAGCAAAATCTATATAATATTTATTTTATTTATGCAGTATTGCAATGGAGGTGACCTGGCAGATTACCTACAAGCGAACAGACTACTCAGTGAAGGCACCATCCGGACGTTCCTCCGACAGCTGGCGGAAGCGATGCGTGCAATTCACGCCAAGGGTATTGTTCACCGGGACCTCAAGCCGCAGAACATACTCCTCACACACAGTGTCATGCCGCCTCGAACGCCGCATCCCACGGAGATTACACTTAAAATTGGTAAGTGTCTCGATGAGCTTCATAGCACCCCTAGCTCTTTATCAAATGAAGAACTGGGGTGTGGACAGTGACGTGTCAGCGAGACAATTTCGCCACACTCACCAATTTTTAAAATAGGAATGAAAACTAACGCATAAAAATACCAGCCACGAATTGGCAGTTTCTTTGGTGCTGCCAGTGTTCATAAACGAAGGTATTCGCTTAAAGAGACAGCTGGGTTTCTTGACGATTATAATAAAGAAATAAATAATTTAAAAAAAAAAACACGGATTTATTGTGTGGACACGTGCAGTTTACGAATATGATGACTGCTGGCAAAACTGTTGTGGAGACTTCAGGAGGTTCATGAGTTTATTACCCATAAAATAGGTATCTTAACTGGGCACCTTATGCTATTCGGTATCAAAGAACGACATAGCGACTCATAGCGTGAGTCTTTACAGTGAGGTACTCCTGTTTAACACAAGTTATATATTTCCATTTTCCGCTAAAGTGCGTTTTCAGTTATCATTATTCACTGACCGATGATGAATAATCTTTTCATTATGTCCTAACTTCTCAGAATTTATTCTGAATAAACGTCAAACAATGTGGCTTTTTAAACTTTTTTTTGTATATCTAAGTTGATATTTTATATGTAAGCCCGTGACTTTTTCTGCAGCTACGTAGGTAATTGATGGATTTTCTTGGTTTTTGTCTTTCATCTTCTGTAAAACTTTTTCTGTACTGTAGGTAGGCGTATAATAATACTGCGATTTGGTTTGCAATGTGATGTTTGCTTAGCAGCTTATTTTACTTTTTTTTAAACAGCGGACTTCGGCTTCGCGAGGTTTCTAGAAGAAGGAAACATGGCTGTTACACTGTGTGGATCACCTATGTATATGGTAATTAGAATTCGTATTACTTGGCTTTATTTGATTTTAATACAATATGATGTAGGTATATTTATGTTTTATTAATCGCTGTCTGATGAATGTATTTATAATTTAGAAATCCCCATCGGTGGGACTAAAGGGCAAAACACACAGAGAACGGACGCGAGTCGGGCTCGGGCCGGGTCGGGTGCGCGGTGGGTTGAATTCCTTGTATTTATATATATGGACATCGCTCAGAATGCGGGCGCGTGGCGAGTGACGCTGTGTGATGTCGTCCATATAAAATATACAAGGAATTCAACCCGCCGCGCACCTGACCCGGCCCGCGCCCGACCCGCGGCCGCTCCCTGTGTGTTTTGCGCTTAGCATTTAACTGGTGCCCACCTGTTGCAGCAGGCTTCTAGTTTTCACAACATTATAGCAACACTCACAACCTTTTACTTGTCAGCACCGCGTAATTTGAGCATTTTTGCAGGCGCCTGAAGTTATCATGTCACTGAAGTACGACGCTAAAGCAGATCTGTGGAGCCTGGGCACGATAGTGTACCAGTGCCTGACCGGCAAGGCACCTTTCCAAGCCACTACGCCTCACGAACTCAAAGCGTTCTATGAAAACAGCATCGATCTACAGCCCAAGTAAGTATTCTGTACTTCCTTTTTCATAGATATTACTACTGAACTAAAATATGCAAATAAGGGTAAATAAAAATAAATTGTCCTTTAAGAATTTTATTGTACTTATATTTTTACAATAAGTTGTTGTTCATGATCGCCATCATCATTTCAACCCATTGCTGGCTCTCTACTGAGCACAAGTTTCCTCTCAGATTATGGGGTTGACAATAAAACGTTCTATTATGGCATTAGTCTCTTTACGTGATACTTTTTATCAAATGTAATCTAGATTCATACTAAGTTTGCTTTAACCTAAGTTTCAAGTAACAATAGATACTAACCTTGCTTTGCTTCTTTTTTATTATTATCTGAAAAAATCGAGGTCTCGCGGAATGAATAAAATTGACCCTACCTACCCAAACACTTACAGCAGATTATTCAAATTAGTATTTATATAGTATAATATTTTTTGTCATTATTGTATATGTTGCAGGTGTGCTATAATGTGATGATGCTTTTTTTGTACGCTTTTTTGCTGAATAACTATTATCTACGCAGTCAGTGGCCATGTTCAAGGTCTGTTACAAAGTGGTTCGAATTAGACGCGGCTTCCTTATTTAACTGTTGCGTTACAGAATTATGTCATCTGTTAAGTCGATGTCTCGCGAAGTCCCAATTTATTTATGTGATAAATGGATAAAACGAAATATTTACTCATTTCATTTCGTTCATAAAAGTGGTTTAACATGTAAATAGTAAATACTTATACGTCACAATTTAACATTGTGTAAATTGAGTCAAAGAAAAGTTTTTGTTATGTGGACGACTGCGATTAGTTATACGACATGACAAAGTACATCTGGGGTTTAGACTTTTTTTTTTGTTTTTGCCTGGTGGGAGGCTTCGGCCGTGGCTAGTTACCACCCTACCGGCAAAGACGTGCCGCCAAGCGATTTAGCGTTCCGGTACGATGCCGTGTAGAAACCGAAGGTTTAATATAACTGCCATGCCCCTAACAGGTTAGCCCGCTACCATCTTAGACTGCATCATCACTTACCATCAGGTGAGATCCAGTCAAGGGCTAGCTTGTAGTGGATAAAAAAAAAAAAAGACTAAGTTCCGTGTGATGAAACCCTTACGAAGTTACGGTTACATTAATTAAATGTCAATTTGTTTAAATCTGCAGACTTATCTTTTTGGCGACTGGCTTCACCATCACGAGGACGACACGTTGCCAAACCTTTACCGTTTAAAATTGTAAAAACCGTTAGAGAACTTACGCTTTTTATCTCGTTAGATTGTTAACTGTCGAAAGATTGTGAATCGTAACAACTGCTTACAATTTAACGCATGATTTTTCGGTAGATTCTAATCTGTTAGGTATATTAACCCGATAGAACCTAAGGGCACTACCTGATTATTTATGTCGAATCCTAACCTAACCTACAAGAAAGAGACAAGAAAACGTAAATGCAATGAATATTTCAATAATTGACACTCAGAACATTGAACGGTACACAATCTGTCGACAGTTCACAATCTATCGAGATAAAAAGCGTTAGATTGTAATCTGACGGTTTTCACAATGCTACGGTGACATACCTATCTATCGAGATAAAAAGCGTTAGATTGCAATCTGACGGTTTTCACAATGCTACGGTGACATATACATAGAAATGACAGGTTGTAGAAACTGTAACTGGAAAAAATTGCAGTTTTATCGACAAATAAAACAATTAAGTACATTTTAGACATAAATTTATGAGTATTTGTATGAGTATCAATACAAATATATGTTCCGGAAGAGAGCGTGCGTGTACGAGCATCTGTATTTCGTTTCAACGCCCGTGTTTATTATAAGCCTCACGAACCAAGTATCCGTTCCTAGTTTCAGATATGAAATGAATGAAATATTATATGTTATTACTTATTATACGGGTATTGTTACGATGCAGATTTTCTGTATTTAACTGTTATCGTGTTTTCACAATTGCTCTAACAATTTTCATAAAGTTTATGGATTTATAACGGTAGAAATCTATTTGGCAAGGTCTCATAGGTATCTACTCGCCACTTAAGCAACCAAACAATTTGTTTTACAATTAAATGCATTTAATGACCAGATTTTTTAATGAATAAGTTCTGCTAGTCCCCTCATCGCCCTCGTGATGGGTAACTGACAAACATATTATTATGTCGCTACAATGCAATACAATTCAAAAATTAAAAAGTATTTGTATATTTATTGAAGTATGAGTACATATTAACATCGATAAATAATTTTGAAATAAAACTTCATTAGACGCGACTTGAGACTTGAGAATAACTCATATCGGTTCTTGCAAGAATGGCATTCTGAGCCAGTAGATTCACTCTACGATTTTTCATGATTCGAAATTTTTCAAAAGCACTTTTAATTAGTTATTTGAGTAAAAAAATATGGGAGTAAGGAATTAAACGGACGAACGCAGCCACCGGATTTGGTCGCTAAACTGAACAGCTGTTTAGAGGCCGCCATCTTTTAAATATGTAGTACCAAGTTGTTAGTGCTCATAAAAATGGTAAATTATACCATAGAAATATTTTATAGACAATGCTATTTTGAGGTTTACAAAAAACGTTTCGTTGTCTCATTTACAGAAACGGAAACTCGCGCATAATGTGTTTGTCTGCTTGTGAATACTATATGTTTTGATTGTATTTCAGAATGCCATCAGGCACGAGTCCAGAGCTATGCAACCTGCTGATTGGGCTGCTGCGGCGGAACGCGCGGGAACGAATGCCGTTCGAGGTGTTTTTCAACCATCCCTTCTTACAACGGCCGCGGACTACCTCCATCACTAGTTAGTAAAATAGTAGCTATGCATAACAGTTATTTGTTCTATTACTTTGATAGGCATACCTATTTGCGGGCGAAAGGAAAATATGAAACATACATCTGCAGACGGTTTAAAAAAAAAACAACCTCATCTTTTAAGTATCAGGTGAGATCGCAATCAAGGGCTAACTTGTAGTGGATAAAAAAAAAGTATCGACCGCTTCTATAAAGTGGTCTTGTTTGGATTTTGAATGGATAATCAAATATGAGTAGATAATTTGCTGGATAGCTTAGCGATGTGAATTACCATTATGACTTTCTTTTAAAAAACACGCAAGAACAGTGGTAATGTAGGGCGTAGTGGTAGGGTAATCAAACAATATTTTAAAAATGCTTCATCTTTTCCTTTATGCCTAATTTTGTATATTCCTTTGTTTCTTTACCTACTTTACTAATAATATCCATCACTCAAATAAATCTTATTTTCGCTGTAACTAAATTCAACGTTTTACTAATAACACAAAAGTACATGTTTAATAATACACAAACTCTTAGGTATACTCAGCACAATTCTCGCGTCTGACATTCTGACCAGTTTTGAATTTGCACTTCAAATCATGAGAGCTGGTTATAATTTTGAGATAATACGCAAGTGAATGTAGTGAAACAAGAACCTCCTAAGCTAAAGGATCCAGTTTCTAACGGAGATTGTCATCATAACACCAAAAAATCCGGACAGCAGCGTTAACTTTCACAAAAAGTTGATTCCACCTTAAAATCGATAGGCTGTGTTTATAGCATAATGCTACGTACAATCCGTTCAATATTGTTAAAGCTTACCTTCAGGTGCAATATACGTACTTAACGTTTGTGCGTATTAATAACTCGATGAATCACCTTAATAATCCTTAAATTGTCTTAGCTCCGCCAATTATCCTATCAAAATAGAGGAAATTCTGAGGCTTAGTTTAATATTCGCTTTCAGGAGGCGCTTCTTATATTGTGTCCTTTTGTACATACTATAGTTTCTGGCCAGGACTTCGTACGCGTGTTTATGTTTTTTTTTTAAATGTCAATCGGCGGTAGAGTCCTGACATTTAAGTGGCACAAGTTGTACTATAAGAAATAATTATTTTCAATGCAATTCTTAATTATCTCGGTTAATCCTACGTGATATGTCCGTCCTCCGTAACCAGGATGTAAGCTATCTCTAACAAATTCCGTCAAGATCGGTTGAGGCGTGAACAAGGCAGTCTTCTTTCGCGTTTATAATACTTATAAAAATTAATATTTATTCCGTAGGAATTTTTTGTTTTCGCAGGATAAAAGTACCTAATTTAGAATACCCTTTACAAAGTCTTCTATTGTGAATGCAAAAAGATTCGTCTAAAGCGGTTAAGCCGGTTCGAAAAAAGTCCGGATTCCGAACCGGAGACTAAAATAATGAAATATTTATAAAATGTGTAAATAATTATAATAACACGTGTTTAACAAACATTTATTTCGATAACATAGACGAACACTTCATTTATTTGTATAGATACGTACGTTCGGAAACAAATTTGCCTTTTGTTACACAAATCATAATGATAATGAGTAGGTACACAATAAATGGGAATAATCAGCTAATTGAATATGCTTAAATTAACGGATCTGTCCTCAATTGTCAATCGTCATATTATTTTGGTATGTTAGAAAGACCTACTTGACTGATGACCGACTGATCATCTTCTCTCACCAATAAGTAGAGCCCGTAGTCAGAATACTTAAAACTTCGCGTTCACGGCACCAAATATTTTATAGTAAATAATTTGGCAACTTTTTGCATAACGTGGTCCAAATAGCCTTAAGAATCGCTGAAAATAGGTATAAATAAAAAAAGAACAAAACATTTTGTGATTTAAGCGGCATTGCATAACTTGAATAATTTATCATAATAAAGCTCCAATGGCAATGATAGCCCTGACGATTCTGATTAAGTAACCGGGTAATTGTTGTTTATTGGCATTTTAAAAATCAAGCTTTGCTTTTGTTAATTTTATTTATCCAATGTATCTCCACCTTTACCTCGCACGTGCGATGATGACTCACTATATAATATAATTCTATACGCGTGAACTAAATACGTCTAATGCCAAAATGGTCTACTTTGGTATAACACATGACTCGCGGGTTGGTTTTTTAACGTCCCGGATTTAATTATTTGTTAAGTCTATCTATTGTTTTTATTTGGGAATCTGAAACAGCTAATAGCTAAATACTCGTAACAACAGAAGATAATTTCCTGTAAACCTTGGTCAGAGCGATGCATTAAGTGCACCTGCACCAGACGAA
Organism: Erebia aethiops; assembly: GCA_923060345.2. Classification (NCBI taxonomy): domain Eukaryota; kingdom Metazoa; phylum Arthropoda; class Insecta; order Lepidoptera; family Nymphalidae; genus Erebia; species Erebia aethiops. Next base: position 5,953,487 of record OV281083.1, on the reverse strand, counting down.
TACTTGTTGAAGTTACATTTCTATCTATATCGCTAGCAGTTCTAATTTTAAATTGGCCGATTTTGATTGAATTTAGTCCCTCACTAAATTAAGTTCATACATTATGCTGGTGGCATTTGTATTTATTCCAGACTTTATATTTGGAATCCTATAGTTAATATAATCTTTCAAAGATACTCATATTTTTAAAGCTGTCTATATTATTTTTTTACATGGTAATAAAAATGTAACAACCTATAAAGTATTACACATAAAAACATGGAGAAGTGTGATCATTAACCTTTCTATGAATACTGAATTGGATGATGTCACTGTACAAAAAGTTTGTATCTAATAAGTCTTCTCTCTGAGTGCATTGACCGTACAATTTGTCTTAACTTCAATAGTTTATCCTCAGTGAAGAGATACTGTTTCCCTTCAATTCTATATATTATCCTTGATACTTTAACAATACTAAGAAAAAATATCATCTACAAACAAACCTGTGCTATATTACAAACATGCAAAGCTCAATTCAGTCTAGCTCATTGTTTACATTACGCCACTAATACTACGCAGCAGCTATTGTTTACATGCATTTACATATCACGCTTTCTAGTCCATGGATTTTTGAACATACTACACAATTATAGGTGTTGTGTTAATAATGATGTGGTTACGGTATAAAATATTGTTCAGGTTTGGACTCGGATCTGCCTGACATATTGGAGTGCGATATCGAAGGCTGTGTTGAAACTAACTGTATCCTTGAAGAGTCTTGGGACAGCCAGGGTATTACTTAATTTACAGTAATAATTATGCTTGACCTCTGGGACCATCCGTTAATTACGTCATATTTACTCATGTTTATATGTTTCTTTCGACCCTTATGGGCATCGACCCCAGTTCTGTCGAATTTACATTACGATTTTTTAATTCCAGTAATTATTATGATCATCTTTTAGCCTCTCAGAGTATTATCGTATAAAAAATATCTTACTATTTTGTAGTGTGATGTAGATAGTTATAAAGGTGATTCCTTCCATTAATCAGTGTGTTTCATTACTTGGCCCCTCTCCCTATCCATCAACGTGTAACGTAATTAAGAGATGGTCTCTTGCATGGGGTGGACTAATGATTTTGTATATTCCTTTTTATATGTGGCCATTATTTTTCTAATAAATACCTAACTGCTTGGGTCGCATGTTTTTTTGAGCTATGTATAAAGTTTACATACAACTCGGTTCAAAAATTTAAGGGACTAGGTAGTTTAATAATAGAACTATCACCCTAATACGCTTTTGTATCGCATCATCTTATCTAATCACGTTTTGCTCTTGTTCGCTGATAAAATATTAATAATCTGAGAATTCATCAAATTTTAAGATTTTCTATAGATAGGTATCGAAGTGCTATGTGGTGAAATATACGAGATTTTATAAAATAAGAGATTTTAGTGGGGAAGCGTTTGCTTTACGAATGATTGAACTCGGAAAAAAAAATTATTGAATAGTTTATTTAGATTACATCAGTTATATTTTTGATAATAATAAATGTGCATAGTTTTAATTACAAATATCTTTTGCAACCATGTTTCTAATACTTACTTTAAACAGAAGACCTACACAAAATATGATCCGATGATCTTGTTCCACAATGGATGCTTATTTCAATATTTGTACTTCACTCAGCTTATTAACCATCTCATGAAATCCAAATAAATGAATTAACAGACTCTTAAGGTTGGATGGTTATACCCATATGCATTCCGGCTCGCACTAAAAATAAACATAGGCAATTTAGGCCACGGTCTCTGGTTTCTACAAAAAGAAGTTTTTGAAACTGAATGGATTACGTGAGAAAGCACGTTGCCGTTACAATAAAACTACTATTCGTTTTGCTAGAACTACTCAAAGAAACTTGGGAAAATCAACACATTAATGTGTTACAGTTTATTTAAAAAAAGTGGCTGTTAAGTACAAAATAAATATATAAATATTTTTTAATGAATTGGCCATTGAAAGAAGTGGCCGATTTAATCAGTACATTGTAAATAAAAAACATTGTACGATTTAACGTTTGTAGACTTTTCGCTAAGTAGGTATACCACAACCAAACTAATAAGATTCCGAGTGAACATTACTTTAGGGGAAATCTGGGGCCAACGCTTAAAGCAATACATAAGCAATATTACCTTGACGTTCCTAAAATATGGAAAATATGAATCTAGAACACAAAAGCCATCAGCAACAATATGGCTTTAAGCGTTGGCAGTATGGTCCCAGGGCTACGGAGCTGTAAGAAAATTATTATAAATGTATATAATATGAAAGTTAAAATGAAAATCATTGCACCAGACCGTCTACTTAAAATGAGGATTGGGTGCCAGTACATTTGTATGCCATTTTATCACTTTATACATGTACTAAGGTCGAAAATGGTTGTTTGACAGAAACGAGTTCTAACAGCGCTCTCCCGACAACTTCTGCACCACGCGCGCCCTTGTCGGTGCCGCAGTCGCAACCGGTCGCGCAACCAGCCAAGAAGCCACAACCCTCGTCATCCAGTAAGTTATCCCGAAAAATACTACTCCTTCTTCCTCTCTCTCCTACTTCTTACTTCTATGAAATACTTATTCCTCAATCACTAAAAGCAGTTAAGTCTTTGATAGACTTATTGATTTGGTATCGTTGAGTAGTTGACTTACAGACAGTGACCAGGGTCTGTCCGTGATTTATGATTTATGCCTGTGATAAGTATGAGTTCAGTTATAACACCTCACATACCTGTGAGAACATTATGGAGATCTCTCAAGCATGCATTTTTCCGGGAATCGCACCCTGGACCACTTGTATTGGAGGCTGAGGTCTCAACTCCTAAAGGCGAAGGTATGGTTCATGTAAGGTTAGTTTTGACTGGTCAGTGGTCCTTCTTGGTGAATAGGGATGATGACAACTCAATCAAATCAGCAGCTCTTTATCAAACTTAAATACTTAAATACGCACTTCTAGTATGGAAGTTCACAGTTGTGACGTAATAAAATTTCAACGCACTTTTTTTCTTTAATCTATATTTTAAAATGATTATCAAACTACCGAGGATGTGAATTTTAGGTCTTTTGGAAGACCCTCTATTTATTAATCAGTTAGAAATAATTTATTTTTAATATAGGCATCATCCCTATTCTGTTGGCCTTATTTACTTGAACTGTATCTTATTTATCGAAGTAGAATTTAAATGAAGTACAAGCTCCACTCAAAGTTGCTTAAAATGTTCAATAGTGATGCACTTAAATGTAGGTAAATTTCAGCGTTATGTTCTATTTAGAGTGCCGCGATAACCTTCGCCGCTATTGGCGACGTCGGCGCATATCGATTTTATTACCGCAATAATTCAATCAAGCTTCCCTCTGCTTTCGCTTTTAAGTACTCATTTTCGTTAATCTTTGCTAATAGTTTAAGTTATTAACGTTGGAAGTTATTTTTATTTATAGAAGACTAAACATCGTAAAATTAACTGTCTGAATATAAAAGTTTTACACCCATCACCTAAGACCGATAGGTCAGTTCGGCAGACATTTTATTAATTCAACTTTTTAAGAAGTCGACGTATACCTAGGTCCTGAATGAAAATAGAACTTAGTCAGTACAGCAGACATCCCACACAAAATTCGGCATATCTACTTATCCCAATTTTCGCGGTCTTGATTTGATTTTTGGCAAGTGAAGAATATATCTAAGTATAAAATTGGGCGAAATAGGCTGCACAAAATTGGACGAGACTTCTCACCGTCTTTCTGCGAATCGCCTGTTGTTCGATAAAACTCTACCCCTGATGAACTTCAAATACATACATAATATACAGGTACGACAGATCTTAAACACCAACATGAACCGTTACATCACCGCTGTAAACGTCGATATTTATACGACATACATAAATAGGTAAAATCTATAATGACATAATTAGCGACGAGAGAGCAAGTTGGCGCAAGAACAATGTCGCACAACTGTAAGTTCGTCTCACAGCGATCATAGACATCGTAGTCATATAGCGCTTTTTGTTCTGCCGGCTTTCTAACGCGGCGGAGTAATTATGTATTCAGTGTTCAAGAGAACAATGGCTAGGCTGCGTGTACAATTAGGTGACATGTTTTAAGTATATCTTTTAAACATAAATTAAATATTTACTGTCAATATTAATTGATATTTATTATTTACTAAATCATGACTGTTTGTTAGAAATTGTCACACTAAGTAAATTATGCATTCATTACTTTGTACATTGCTGAGAAACTGCATTTTAATGCATTTGTCATCGCATAGCCACCATATTTTTATTTCATGAGTAGAAGATACACGGATATTATGCTCAGGTACCCGCCGAACGTGCTTGATGTTTACTCAGCTTTATTCTACGATTAAATTGATCGTATTTTTACATTAAACAAAATATGATTAATTTGCGTCTCGGCATAATTAGATATTTATTGTTACACAGATCGCGTCAACATTGATAATAATTAAAAGTAATTCCGTACATCGCTTGGCTACAATCAGTTTGTATAATTATCACCTGTTTAAACATAAATATAGTACAATTGGCTACTTGACAGCTGTAACTATAAAATATGAAATATGTTAGATTTGGTAGCTTGTGGGTTAACAATAATTATACAATATGTATTTTGCATTAAAATAAATTGTAAATATTTTATTTTTGCAAAACAAATTTGAGATTTTTTATCTGTGGATTACAAGAAGCAAAACGCGGGCGGTCATGATAGAGCCCCGTGTGACGTCACATTTCAAAAAAAAAAACGTCGTGTGTACTAACGTTTGCGTATTGTTGAGAAAATTAACAGTAATATACTTCGATTTGTGATTGTGAGCGGTTAAATGAAATGGGATTATATATGCTTTACAGCTGATAGTACAAATCTGCCTAAAGTCGATTCATTTATGGTTGCAAATTTATTTGCGTGTAAACTTTTGCACTGCCAAATTTCGTAATGTATTATAACTTCCATGTAAGTACCGAAATAAACAAAGTAAGTAATAGTACTTAGGTCTCGTGTTTAAGACCTAAGAAAGTGCTGCTGTAAAGTGACAGAAATATAATTTATTTTAATTTTGTCATGTTTTATGAAGAAAATGTCAGGTTAGGTTAATTCATTTTTGGTAGATCAGAGTTTTAAGTTGATTTCTTCAAAACACGAACATCAAAGTGGTCTTCACAAAGTAATACCGCAGATATTTATCCGATTTAAATTCCGGCTCTCGGCAGATTAACTCTAACCACTGCTTTCGACGTTTAAATTATGACATAGGTAATATAGTATATAGGAATGTGTTTATACAATTTGTCAGGCTATTAATTACTTATTATTTATTGTATTGTATTGTTCTACACACGTCTTGTAGCTTGTAATTTCCACAATTGCATTAAAGAAGCTGTAAACTTTCCACTTAAAATTAAATGAAACTTGGAGCGTCGTATAGTTAACTTTGTTTTATTTTGAGCTGAGCTGTGACGTCACAGCTAGCAAATGTCACGTGACCGGCTGTTTTCGCGCGAATTTAAAATTAATGCATTAAAAATGTATTTTTTTCTAATAAATAACGCTTTTTTTGAGAAAAAGTTAATTGTAAGAGGTATAAAATGAACCTACGTACATTTTTAAGTATTTTTCCGAAAACTGTCAAATAGCCAATTATTAGAATAATTCTTTTGTTATCTGGAACGCCTGCCAGTACATAGTGATAGGTAATCGTACCTATAAATATTATTTAGGTTATATAGTCTTGTTTCTCACTTAATGTTATATCAGATATTTTATCTGTTTCTAGTCCAAAACAGAATATCACTTTTTACCATTCTTTCGTTTTAACAGCATAAAAGATACTTTTTCTCTATTACATGCAGCTTGTATGTTGCACGATCAACCACCCATCTTTTCGGTATAGGGGATAAACATCTTTTTCAATCGAATTCAATATTTAAATTTATTCAAATTAGGTACACTGTACTCTTACTGACGTCCAATAACTTATAAAACATGATGGTGATAAACAGTTACGGTATCTTAAAATTAAAGCTACGAGGGTTCTAAACGCGCCCTGATCTGGGAAGAGCCCACAACAAACTCAGCCGGGTCTTTCTAACCTGTGCCGCCGTATTTCGTTCCGCTGTAAACAGTTCGTGGTCAGTCCGTTTTGATCAAGAGTAATTAATTATAGTAGTAGATCGGACAGCATATTATGAAATAGAGGAGGTTAATTTGGCGTGTCCTGTTATACAGCGGATTCGTCCGAGTTGTGGCCGGGTGCGGAGGACTTCGTAGTAGTGGAGGCAGACAGCGGGTCGACGGAGGGGTCGCATACGTCGCACGGCTCGCACGCGTCTCACGGCTCCTCCGCGTCCGAAGCGGCGTCGCGCCCGCGCTCGCTTGCGCTGCCGGCGCCGCAGCCCGCCGACTCCGCTAACACTAGCGACCCGCCCGCACAGCCCGTCAATCAGCAACAAAATGAGAATACGTCCAATGCACTACCTACCCGGGTGAGTTGAGTTGTATTCACTTGCGTAGTTTACAATGGAAGGTGCTGAGGTGGTAGTTTTGTTCGCTTTACTGGTTGGAGGTTGTGGCCGCGGTTAGTTTACAGCCTTATGAGATTTTCCGTAAAGCAAATAAAGGGTTGGGGGTGTTGCAGTTTTGACGTTGAGGGGAATGTCAATGTTATTTCAATTAATTTTATTATAGGACTGCTGAATATTACTGTAAATACAAAGTAGCTAAAAAGCTTTTAAACCATTGTGTGTGTGTGTGTGTTATCATCATTTCGAGTCCATATTTGCATACCTATATCAATATAGTTGTGTTACTAACTGGTTAGAGCCAGTGCAAACGGACGGAGTTGATCTTTTTTGATAATTCAGCTTTAAATAAATAATTTGAGATATCATTGAAATTGGTAAAGACGTGTGCTGCCGCCGCCGCGCCGTATCCCAAACAAAAAAAAAATTGGCAGTCTAGGACTACCGATAGAAGTGAAAACGAATAGGTAGGTATTTAAAATAATTTAAAATTACAACACGGCACTTTTAAAATAATTATAATATAAACCTTAAATTAAGACATTAAAGTTTAACTACAAATGTACCTACTATATTATTTATACTTAAGACCTTTTGTCTTAAGAAAAACGGTGTCGGTCTCGCGTTTCCACATTTTTACCCTCTACCAAAACATGCTCAACGCGCCTAAAGAAGTTTTCACTTCAAAAATACTGAAAGACTCGGCTCGGCGCTGTCGGTTCGCGTTGAGCCTTAGCTAACGTGGTGTTTGTGGACAGAACCCACCGAGCACGAGTGCCGTGCCGCGCTCGCAGCCCATAGACGTGCTGCGCTCTAACCACAACCGAAACGCCGCCAACATCGGCTCGCTCTCGCCGCCCACTGTGAGTAACACGCATTACCATTGCTAGCCTCTAACTAGTAACTAACTGACTCAATTCTCTAGGTTTCGACGTAAGGTAATATAATATAAGATACGACCAAAGTATCGTGTTTAGATGACCTGCCCTCACCTTTTCTCTAACTCAGTGGCTATCACAAGTTAGATAATAGGTTGGCAGCCCGCATATTTCGAGTATCAGCAGCAGCATCCCTTCGCACGCACTTATGCACATTGCATGTGACTCGCACAGGCAAACACGTTCGTACGATGTTCGAGCCGAAAATTTTCTTGCGCAAATGAAGAATACACGGGAAAAACAAGGAATGTCAGTAATATCCTAATTTGAGTTAACAGTGACTTCTAATGGCATTTGAGTTTACCTACTTTTCACCCTGCCGATAAGGTATTATCAATAACCGACGCGGTCAGAGGCCATAAAGGTCTTAATGCCTGTATCTTTCATACTTCGAAGAAAATTATATTTTAGTCATATTGAAGTTTTTTAATTAGAGACTTTTAAAGTTAGGATTCCACTTTATTCACAGTAATCCTTTTGTAGTCTTTAATGTGCTACATGCGATATTGATGGATTCACCTTTACGTCGTTAAATTCTTTTTGTGCGTAGTTTTTCATAAGTGTTTAAATTTTAGTATTGAAACCACTCTTAATCGAAACTTTAACTATTTTTAATTTTGTTAATTAATAGAATTACATAACTTATTTATAGGTACCGTTCACAATGGGGACTCCCCCTTCGACTCGCAGGCGAAGCGCCTCTGGGAGCTCCCCACCGCCCTCGCTATGGCAGGTCTCGCCAACGAATAGTCCTTCGTATAGGAGATCAGGTACGATCATTATGTTATTCAGATAGAAAAATAGTGGCAGAGCTTCCTTTCAGGGGAGAATCATAGTAGGGAAAACATATTAAACATAATACATGTCAGTGTAACATGTCCAACAAAATACCAAACTATGTCAAGTCTTTTTCTGAGTTTTATCCAGCTGTAGCAACGCGTGTAAAACTAAAAAAAAATATATTGCAAGAAAGCTAGGCGCAAATGATGAGGTTCAGGTTGAAAAACACCTGCTAAAAGATGCCTATTCACACTAGCCGTTGAAGTACTCAAGTTACAAGAGGTGAAAAAACAAAGACTTGATCCAAAGGGGTGGTTCTACAAATCAGAGGTTGGCAACCAAATCTTTTAGTATTGAACAGGATCTACTCGTCTTCATTCATATTATATTCTGAGCCTCAGAATGGACAAAAACATGATGACTTTACCCTTATGGACCTCCTCAGAATCTGGGAATCAGAATCTAGCGCTTAAGGGAGTAATTAAACAGCCACGTCTGAATCGACTCCTACTGGCATAGCAACTCGGTCCGTTTATCGAGCCTATTATTTCAAGGCCCAATGCCATTACGATGTTATGTAACGTAACGAGCTATGAAGAGGTCAGAGGGTATCGGAACACGCGCTATAAGTTCCTCCATTCTTTATCAATATTTTTAAAATTATTATTGCTTATATTATCTCACCGTGGCATGAATTATTTAACAATCCGCACTCTTCGAGCAAGATGTATCATGTGTCAATCTCATATAGGCATACCTATAATATACCAGAATAGTCACCCCGACCTAATCTATTAAATCAAGCTGATCCATTAGTCATCTAGTGTTTTGTTGTGCATTTAGTAAAGCACCATGTATGTATTGGCAGGGTCATCGCCGCCGGTGACGCTAGCCGCGCTGAAGGCGAGCGGCGAGGCGTCGCCCAAGCGCGGCGCGCTGCCCGACACGCTGCTGCGCGGCATCAAGCTGCACCACGACCCGCCCGTCTACATCCCCAACCTGCAGGAGGAGACCATCCTCGCGGTGAGTCCGCACTCCTGCACACGCATAGCCGCGCTGAAGGCGAGCGGCGAGGCGTCGCCCAAACGCGGCGCGCTGCCCGACACGCTGCTGCGCGGCATCAAGCTGCACCACGACCCGCCCGTCTACATCCCCAACCTGCAGGAGGAGACCATCCTCGCGGTGAGTCCGCACTCCTGCACACGCATAGCCGCGCTGAAGGCGAGCGGCGAGGCGTCGCCCAAACGCGGCGCGCTGCCCGACACGCTGCTGCGCGGCATCAAGCTGCACCACGACCCGCCCGTCTACATCCCCAACCTGCAGGAGGAGACCATCCTCGCGGTGAGTCCGCACTCCTGCACACGCATAGCCGCGCTGAAGGCGAGCGGCGAGGCGTCGCCCAAACGCGGCGCGCTGCCCGACACGCTGCTGCGCGGCATCAAGCTGCACCACGACCCGCCCGTCTACATCCCCAACCTGCAGGAGGAGACCATCCTCGCGGTGAGTCCGCACTCCTGCACACGCATAGCCGCGCTGAAGGCGAGCGGCGAGGCGTCGCCCAAACGCGGCGCGCTGCCCGACACGCTGCTGCGCGGCATCAAGCTGCACCACGACCCGCCCGTCTACATCCCCAACCTGCAGGAGGAGACCATCCTCGCGGTGAGTCCGCACTCCTGCACACGCATAGCCGCGCTGAAGGCGAGCGGCGAGGCGTCGCCCAAACGCGGCGCGCTGCCCGACACGCTGCTGCGCGGCATCAAGCTGCACCACGACCCGCCCGTCTACATCCCCAACCTGCAGGAGGAGACCATCCTCGCGGTGAGTCCGCACTCCTGCACACGCATAGCCGCGCTGAAGGCGAGCGGCGAGGCGTCGCCCAAACGCGGCGCGCTGCCCGACACGCTGCTGCGCGGCATCAAGCTGCACCACGACCCGCCCGTCTACATCCCCAACCTGCAGGAGGAGACCATCCTCGCGGTGAGTCCGCACTCCTGCACACGCATAGCCGCGCTGAAGGCGAGCGGCGAGGCGTCGCCCAAACGCGGCGCGCTGCCCGACACGCTGCTGCGCGGCATCAAGCTGCACCACGACCCGCCCGTCTACATCCCCAACCTGCAGGAGGAGACCATCCTCGCGGTGAGTCCGCACTCCTGCACACGCATAGCCGCGCTGAAGACGAGCGGCGAGGCGTCGCCCAAACGCGGCGCGCTGCCCGACACGCTGCTGCGCGGCATCAAGCTGCACCACGACCCGCCCGTCTACATCCCCAACCTGCAGGAGGAGACCATCCTCGCGGTGAGTCCGCACTCCTGCACACGCATAGCCGCGCTGAAGGCGAGCGGCGAGGCGTCGCCCAAACGCGGCGCGCTGCCCGACACGCTGCTGCGCGGCATCAAGCTGCACCACGACCCGCCCGTCTACATCCCCAACCTGCAGGAGGAGACCATCCTCGCGGTGAGTCCGCACTCCTGCACACGCATAGCCGCGCTGAAGGCGAGCGGCGAGGCGTCGCCCAAACGCGGCGCGCTGCCCGACACGCTGCTGCGCGGCATCAAGCTGCACCACGACCCGCCCGTCTACATCCCCAACCTGCAGGAGGAGACCATCCTCGCGGTGAGTCCGCACTCCTGCACACGCATAGCCGCGCTGAAGGCGAGCGGCGAGGCGTCGCCCAAACGCGGCGCGCTGCCCGACACGCTGCTGCGCGGCATCAAGCTGCACCACGACCCGCCCGTCTACATCCCCAACCTGCAGGAGGAGACCATCCTCGCGGTGAGTCCGCACTCCTGCACACGCATAGCCGCGCTGAAGGCGAGCGGCGAGGCGTCGCCCAAACGCGGCGCGCTGCTTTTATCGATTCCATTCTTCATTGAAACGCGTTTTACCTACTTATTCACTAGATTTGAATTTCGTGTTGTAATCTCTATATGTAGACTTAAAAACCATTATTTTTTGTATTCCCCAGGAAGAGCACAGCAAGGTGTTCTCACAGCTCAACTTCGTGTTGATGCTGGCGGAGCTGCTGTCCGATCTCGCCGTGTCGTGCGGCGCGCCGCTCGCCGCGCTTATGGATACCTCCGATGGTAATGTGCAGCTCGTACTCTCGCTGAGGGCACCATACCTATGGGTTCTCACAGCTCAATTTCCTTTGACAAGCCATTTATGCTTATATTTTGTATGCGTCGTATTGCAGAGAGGTGCAACGAGAGCGTGCGGCTGGGGCTGCTGGTGCAGGCCATGCAGGCGCTGGCGGCCGGCCTGCGCCTCGCCGCCGCGCACTACCGCTCGCGCACGCTGCAGCCCACGCCGCAAGTGCGCAACGGTACGTGACACACGACTTACTGCACTACACGTGATCGAGAGCGTGCGGCTGGGGCTGCTGGTGCAGGCCATGCAGGCGCTGGCGGCCGGCCTGCGCCTCGCCGCCGCGCACTACCGCTCGCGCACGCTGCAGCCCACGCCGCAAGTGCGCAACGGTACGTGATACACTACTTACTGCACTACACGTGATCGAGAGCGTGCGGCTGGGGCTGCTGGTGCAGGCCATGCAGGCGCTGGCGGCCGGCCTGCGCCTCGCCGCCGCGCACTACCGCTCGCGCACGCTGCAGCCCACGCCGCAAGTGCGCAACGGTACGTGACACACGACTTACTGCACTACACGTGATCGAGAGCATGCGGCTGGGGCTGCTGGTGCAGGCCATGCAGGCGCTGGCGGCCGGCCTGCGCCTCGCCGCCGCGCACTACCGCTCGCACACGCTGCAGCCCACGCCGCAAGTGCGCAACGGTACGTGGCACACGACTTACTGCACTACACGTGATCGAGAGCATGCGGCTGGGGCTGCTGGTGCAGGCCATGCAGGCGCTGGCGGCCGGCCTGCGCCTCGCCGCCGCGCACTACCGCTCGCGCAGGCTGCAGCCCACGCCGCAAGTGCGCAACGGTACGTGACACACGACTTACTGTACTACACGTGATCGAGAGCATGCGGCTGGGGCTGCTGGTGCGGACAGGACAAAAATATCGTTCCGTTCGTTTCCATTTTTAATCCGCGGTAAATACGCCCGACTCATTATACTCACATCGTAAATCACAAATCACACTCGCACACGTGTGGACATGGGCAGGTTTTCACTGAGACGTGTACTACTGCAATAAGAGAAGTATGAAATGGCTAGATGGTTTGACTATTTTTAGGTTATCACCAGTGGCGTGCACAGGGTTTGGGCTTAGGGTAAGCATTAGGGTACTCATATAATATGTCATACATTAGGTACAAAATAAGACGCAAGAAAAACAAAACAAACTGTTAGTGTGAACACAGCCAGTTAAAAGAATCATTCCTACTCGAGTTACTTGTCCACCTTTTTTTTGTGAGAATATCAATTACTTAACGTATACAAAAGGTACACACCTTCCTTTGCGAATAATATCTAATTTTGCATTACAGGGAAAGGAAATAAAGCTTTGTCTAAGTACCTTTTACACACAGCGCCTATACAGATTTCGCACGAATACTCTTCCATTTTCCAAATAATAATGAAGTGCGTTCTATGAATAAACCTTTACACAAACTTTGCAATCATAAATCCGATTGGTTTTTTATTTACTTCACTTATTCCCGCAAAAATATTATAATTCACAAATTAAATCAAAACACTGTGAACTGACACGAAAGTAAACAACGCGTAAACAATATGAATATTTGCATAGACAAAGACAACTGACAAGTAATACGAGAATACAAATATGGCGTAAAAAAGTTTGTAAGGTCTATAATTATTAGAGTCAAAAATCACTTTTAATAATTTTTTAAGATCTAAAACCGTACTTAAATTAACGGAAAAAATGTGGATAAATTAATTTAATTAAAATAAGTTTATAATTATATAAAGAAATCAAGAGTACGTATTTGGATTATAGAAAATAACACGAAAATAAAACCTTCATTTGTTTTAACTTTCGACGCGCGCGGTTTTGAAAATTCAATAGACGGCAGACGCTTACGGCGGCGGCTTGTGATTGGTCAAGGGTGAACCCTGGCGATTGACCAATCACAAGCCAAGAAGCTCTGCCTGTTATACGCGTCATTCATTCATGATTCTACTCGGAATCGCGATGTAATGACGCGAGTAGAGTAAAGATATCTGCCTACGATGACGCGCAAAAGAAGCAGATAGTTCGTAAGCTTTTCGGCTTCGCGCGATCTCTTCTAACGATAGATGGCGTTCATTGGTTGTCACTGCCGTGCGGGAACTAGATGTAGTTATTTGAAGGAGTGGGCTTAGAATGAATTTTATTTTCAATATTTTGTAAGGGGTATAATTTACTAAGGTAGGCAGTGCTTTTATGCCTCTATGCCCTGCACGCCACTGGTTATCACAGATTTGTAGATGTCTTTAAAAATCTCTTCGATATTTCGATTCTATCTAGGCGAATTTTCATAAGATTTTTTTTATTGCAGTTGTTTCACTAATGAACGGAAAGTACAAATGGATCGTGAACGAATCACGAAGGCTTCACGAAGCTGGAGTGACGCCCGCAGTTTGTGATAAAATCCTCTACGAACATGCTATCGAATTGGTAAGTTTAAATGCAATACATTTATATTAGTTTTTATTTTGACTCATTAGAAAATTTTGCTATTTTTTTCTTTAATTAAGATAAATTGCTGAGAATTTTTTTTACTGAGAACTGCCGTCTGTTTAAAAAAATTGCCTAGACTATGGTAACAGGAATAATAATTACTTCATAACAGTTAGGCTGCATTTTAACTGCCTCGTTGGTCTACTGGTTAGCATGTTCGACTGGGACCGACGAAGTCTCGGGGCGGGCCATAATTGGATTGGCTTGGGTACTGGGTTTTTCTGACTAGAAATTCTCAGTACTTGCCCTGAGTTAGGATGTTGGCTCATGGCTGTGTGTCACCACAATGCCTCGAAAAACACCGTCCCGGTTATTATCACTAACATGATAATAGTCATTAAAGCTCTAATTCCCTCTCTCCTATAAGAGTGGAGGCCTGTGTCCAGCAGTGGGACGTTAATGGGCTGTAGTGGTGATGGTGGTGGACTGGACGCAGGTGAAATTATGGTACCAGGTCGAAAATATAAACGAGTGGTAGCTGCTATGGTATCTAACTCAGTGGGCTGTCACGCGCCGCCACGCACCAGCGCTTGCCGGGCCGCGCGTGTATTTGGTAAAAAATTGGCAGTCTTAGGGACTGCCGATAGAAGTGAAAACGAATTTCTTTTTTTTTTTAACAAATAATAATTAGATTACCTTAAAACTAAGGCATTAAAGTTTAATTACGAATGTAGTATATTTATATTTAAGACCTTTTGTATTCGTAACAACGCGGTGACTCGAATCCACAAGTTTACCCCCTACCAAAAAGTGCTCAACGCAGCTAAACAAGTTTTCACTTCAAAAATGCGGGGAAATAATTGTGCGGTGGGTGCTAGGTGGATTCGAAGGCTAACATAGGTTTTACATTTTTTAGTTACCCCACTTATAAGCTAATGTTCTGCCCCTAGTGCCAAATGGCTGCAATTGAGGAGCTGTTCGGCGACGTGAAGGAGTGCGAGCGGCGCTACATGTCCGCGCAAGTGCTGCTGCACTCGCTCGTGCAGCGACACCCGCTGCATCCGCACCACCGCACCACGCTCTCCAAGTGTACGTCACCCTTTATGTACCACTTACATAAACCTTTTGACCCTTATATATGTCACCGTAAAATTGCAAAAACCGTCAGATTGCAATATAACGCTTTTTATCTCGATAGAGTGTAAACTGTCGACAGATTGTGAACCATTCAATGTGAGTCTGACCGTTCTGTCTGAGTGTCATTTTTTGAAATATTGTCTCTTTCTTGTAGGTTAGGTTAGGTTCGACACGGCCGGGCACTTAGGTTCTATCGGTTTATCAGGGTCAATAAACCAAACAGATTACAATCTACCGAAAAATAATGCGTTAAATTGAATCTTTCGACAGTTTACAATCTCGCTAGACAAATTACAATCTAACAGTTTTCACAAGAAGGTCTGAATCCATTAAAAGTATGAAAAAAAAAACTTATTTTCTGTTGAAGATTATGTAAATGATAAAAGAGCATGGTTTTGACTCGCTCCAGCAATGTTTAGGAGTTACTTAAGTATCGACATAATATTAATGTAATTGTAATTTTTCTTTTCAAAAGAACAGCCACCGTGTTTCTTTCGGGTTCTTCGCAGTAGGAATGTTGTTCCGAACCAGTGGTAGATTCATTCATTTATTTGAATAAGAGTTTTGTGTCCAAAGATGTCCGTATCACAAATAAATGTTTAATGTAACTAAAATGTGAGTTTAATAAATCATTTCATCTTACAGACAGAGACGCAGTACAAAGGCGGCTCAACTGCCTTAAAGGGCCGCGTAAAATCATGGATGTGAAATTAGAGGCTGGGATCTCATAATGCAATAAGGCATCTTTACCTAGAAATAAGTACACAAAATACGCAAGACGAGAAGTGATTTTATTTTGTTTTTAAAAATGACTTGCAGTGATAAACTATAAAAAAAAGTGTATAAAAGGTTTTTAAGTGAAAGATATCAATACAAAGTAATCACCATACACACATCTGTTGTTTAGCTATTATATTATTATATGAAGATTACCAAGATCGCAATAGTGAGTTATATTTTTTTAACTGTATGTAGCAATGTTTTCTTGCAAGTGGTAGTATATTCTAGAAACACCTAGAAAGTGTTAGTGTAAAGTTTTAGTACAGCTTAAATATTTGATAATTATTGTGGTTGTAATAGTCCTAATTTTACTTCAATAATATATTATACACATCCAGAAATATTCAGCCTCGGCTGACTGCCAAGCACTTTTTTTACTTTGAATGGTCATACAAATATTCCTTCAGCCCCCACTTTAGAGAGTTTTAAATATAAGTAATAATAAAAAAAGTAAAAAAAAAATTGCATAGAAGTGTAGAATGGGTTTTCAAAACTATCTCATAATATTTTATTATTACATACTTATTTGTAGTAATGTGAAATTATAATATCTCAAAGTGGACATGATAGAGATCTCATTATTGACCAATAAAAATATGGCATTTTTAGGTTAAGTTGAAAAATGTTTTAAGTATTTTTGAAAAATCAGTATAAAATTATTTGTCTATATACTCACAACAAATTACATTATTTTGCCAAATTGTGATTATTATCATTGTGTATTTCTTTTTCAGAAAGTTTAATGCTTTACCGAAATAAGAATAAAGACTGTTGTAATATAAACCTAGTTTCTTTTTGTTTCAATAGATACTTATTTTCAAAATAGTAAAAATCACAGTACATATCTGAAATCATTTAATTTTTTGCCACGTTTTACAAAGTTTAGTATTGTACAAAAACTCCTGCCCCTTGTTTTAAAAATTTGTATGGCTTCATCCTATTACGTCCACGAACAGATTGTAATATCACCTTATCGGGAGGGAACTCTGGTGATCCCATAGTCTCAAGAAGGACATCCAGACATGTCAGTAATTTCATCATTTGTGATGATAGAGTACACTGTTGCTTTTCACTAGTGTCCCAGTTAGTGTTTATTACTCTTTCTATATCTCTTATATCATCATTGGATAGGGCGTTATGAGTTCCATTCCAATGTAATGTCAAAGAAAATAATGGTGCCTTCTTTGGGTAATCACTGCTCACAGCCACTAAAGCAACAAGCTTGGCAGATTGCCTTGTAATAATTGCACGGTATAACATATTTGCATCAATGACCAACCCTTCTGATATTAAAAATGATGTTGAAGGGGCTTGTTTATATTCATGCCAAGTTATTGATTGCCATTGGGTTAAGGATCCAGATAATCTTACAGGACAAGCAAAACTTTTGCCTGGTAAAATTTTACCAGATTCCAAATCTTGAAGTTCTTTTATTAATTCCACTCTAGCTTTAAGCCTCTTTTTCAAAGTGAAAATAAAGTTTTCCACACTGGCAACACTGAGGCTTTGACTAGGCTGAATATTTTTATTAGTTTTTTCTTTATCAGTAATAATAGCCATGAAATCTAAACCACACATTCTTTGGGCCCATATGTATGGTCTTCCAATTTCTGAGATGAAATGTGAAAATGGTTCTGATATGCCTGCAACACTCAACAAGTAGGCAGTGGCTGGGTGTGGTGAATCACAGCCGGTATCACCAACATACAACTCATTTAAAATACAATCGCCATTCAAAACGTCAGCTGCCGACACTCCTGTTATAGGCTTTGAGACATTAATTATGAATTTAACTATAATAATCTTCAGATGTATCATATAGGAAAAGATCAAGTCAACAGCTGTTTCGTCAGAACTCTTAACAGTCACATGAACGTTGAGTGGATGTTTTTTAAGTACCTCCTTCTTCTTAGCCTCTGCTCTCTCCTCCTTAGATACTTTCGCAGTTCTATGGTGTCTCTTCTTTTTGCTGTCTCTATCTTCATCGTTATTATCCTGATCTGAATCTGAGTCATTAGAAACAACTACTTCACTCTCTTCATTTGTAAGCTGTTCCAGCCTTCTTGCTTCATCTTCATCTCCTGCTATAGCTGAAAATACAATTTAACAAAAATCTATACTTACTATAAAATTATAAGATAATAAATGTGAAAGTTGGGATGGATGAACGGATGTTTATTACTCAATCATGGCTGAACATATCTAGATGAAATTTGTCTCAGTAAGAGTTCCCGCGGGAACTAAAAACCTCAAATGGATGCTTGTTACTCAATCACGTCAGAACGGCTGAATGGATCTAGATGAAATTTTGAAATTTGAATGATATCAATTCAACAGAATGTCTGTCTGCATAATTTTATTATTAAATTTGGTAGCATTCTGGATTAGTAATTTATCATTATGGTTATTCTGTCTATATAACTTTGGCTACTTGTAAAGTAGAAAAAGAGTATCAACATACCAACAGTAACATTCTTGGCACCAAGGGCATCTGAATAAGCACCAGCATTGGCATAGAGCAAAAACAATGGTGGAGGCAAAAGAGCTGCAGCTTGTGTTTCATCACGTTTCTCATCTAGTCTGAGCGCCAAGCATTCTTGTAGAGGCTTGGTGGCCTTGAGTACATCTCGCAAATGTGGAGCCAGGGCATCTAGCCTGGAGCGAGCAGCAGCTATCGCAGCCGCCACACGCTCCTTTGAAGCTACCAGTTCACTGCACACTCCAGCCAGCTCTCTACGCTGTTTTAATTCCCATTCAAGTCTTGCCAACTGCAGTTGGTGTTCATCTGTTTTTGTTACTTCCTAAAAGTATGTGAACAACTCCATTATAATATATTATCATACCCCTTTTAATTTAAATACCTTTGTACCCTATACTATTGGGGTTTGACTAAAATACAAAAGGTTGTACATTCAAATTGCATTATTGTTACACATTTGCATTATTAAAAGTTGGTAAATTAAGAAAAATAAATATAAACACAAATTAATCTTACTGGACGTGATATCTCAGGTGGTGCATCTTTATAAAAGTCCTCTAAGGGAACTAGTTCAATTTCTTCATCTTTAGACTTAAACTGTAGGCATTTTGTTACTTCTTTGTCAAGATGGTCAGCTTCATACAATAAGTTCTGCAGTAGTAGGTGTGTAGAGTCCACTCGTTGCTTCTCTTTGTGTAAAGCATCTCTACCAGCCCTTGTCCGGACTTTTTCTAGTCTATTTAGTTTTTTTAAAGCAACCAATTGTAAGGATGATTCTATTCTTTTAGCATTTATTTTTTCTTTTGCCTGAAGCATAAGTAATTACATAAAGATAAAAAGTATATAAAATATGAAATTTCAAGAATCAAGAAGTAATAAATAAATATGTCAATTTACCTCATCAGTACCCTTAGCCTTTAATTCAGCAACATCAGTAAATATCTGTCTCACATCCTGACAAATCTTTTTAAACAAAGCAGCATCCTTTTCAGCTGACCGTATTTGAGCCTCAGATTCTTCAAACTCAACTACTTTCTGTAATGGAAAGGTCTTATTTAAATCTTATTTTATCTTCTGCTTCAGCTAGAAGAATAGTATTTCTGATAATTACTGTTCAAATAACTTCTACTTATTAGGTTAACAAATCAGACGACTTTTCATAAAAAAGCCAAATCTATCACCACCACAGTCCAAGTCACCCAACACGGGTCATCCTGAAAAAAATTGCAATTACTTGCAAGGAAGACGCATATATGTATTTACACATTCAAAAAGCAATAAAATGAAGAATCCTAATGGCTTTAAATTCTAACCTTATAAACATCAGCCGGTGTCAACTTAGAAGCGTCGTTGGACGTTGAAGTATTTAATTTACGGCGTTTCTTTGTGGAAACATCGTCCTTGCCCATATTTTTCTGCAAATAATATGTAAAAAAGTAAAATAAGCCGCTCGCGATCACTTGGATAAAAGTCAAAAGTCCTGTAATATTTTTTTTAGACACCACAAAAACTACTAGTCTACTAACTAAAATGGGCATAGATTTTCAATTATTTTATTAGTATTAATTACCGGGGAATAATTAACAAAATAGCCACAAAACAAAAACACCAAACAATAAATCTAGATTCTTGACTGAAGCAAAGAGAATATAACCTAAACCACTACGTTTACTGAAGTCTGAACCACAGGGCACAGAGTACTTTGTTGGATTGAAGTTGAACCAGAGAGAGTTGAACTACCAAAGAAAGTACTCTGCACAAGAGTAAGCAAAGAGTAAGAATCCCCGTAGTAATTATGCTGTGTAATTATGTTCCTTGGTAAGACTATTTATTTAATTAATCTAATATTATATCTCATTAATGACCTAATATATTTGTACACCACACCCACACTGTGGTAGAATACATGATACGCTCTGTAATACTAAGATCTATGTACAAACCTTTTTTTTCTGGTCGGTGGTACTAAATGTTACTTGTCTCTGGGTGGTACAAACCCAGTTAGGGTTATATTGTTCTATGGTACAAACCTCAACTGTATTCACTGAGCAAATAAATGAATCTGAATCTGAATGACACTGACAAGTGACGGTCATATTTTTTATTACCTGGCTTTACAGCTCTGAGTTCCAGCCCTTCTGACTGTGGTTAATGGTAGGTTAATGTCCTCCACCCACTCCACCGCATAGATCAATTGGCATAGATGCACCGATCATATTATCTATTCCACAGATAGTCTGTGCAGATAATTTTTTGTTTATGCCATCACACGTCTATCCATAGAAAAAATAAATACAGCGTCTATCCTATCACAGAACCGTCTGTGGTACAGACTACAGAGTGGTACATTGTGGTCTGATTGTGGTATTATCATGGTAATTATAGGTATTAACAATACTCTTTGTATTCTAGTAAGTAGTAAGTGCCAGATTTAAATATTTGGCGGTTAAATTACGAACTTATTTTTATAGTAAGTCACTTCCCATCTAGACTGGTGTAATCTAGACTCTACTTGCACTTTAGTGTTCTGGTACTAATAGCTAATAGGTGTCTAGTAAGCCAGGTCTCCTGCGCGTGTTTTGCCCTACACACTCAACATAAACACTTTCACCTACACAAATGACAAAACATTGCGTGCGCCGTTTGCTGCGCATGCGTTTTTGTTATGGTTTAAAAAACTATCTGACAAAATAATTTTAAACGAAGAAAACGTGTTAGAACATTAATAATTTGATCTCGAGGAGAAATCTTTGATTTTCGGGATATAAATAGCTTTAGCCCGCCTTTAAGTTGCTAGCTAGCTCTGAGTCGATTATTCGTCGATTTGCATTTTTAGGTGAACTTTTTGATCCCTATCAAGTAGAAGTTTCTTTCTTTTTAGCTAGAAAACTTCTGTTTTGTTCAGAGTCTGATTCGAGGAATTAATTTTAATCATACAAACCAATTACTATGATTACTAGATGTTATATATTTTCAAGTAATATAGCTGGCAACGCCCGCGAAAGTTTAAAAAACCCTGCCCTTCTATATCTATCCATCGGGAACGGAAAACAAAAACGTTAAACACATAAAACGTCAAATATGTGTAGACGAACGGTGTTTTGTGTATATAATAGATGTTTTTGTTGTTGAATGTTTCGGGAAAAATACCGCAGGAGATCCGTTAATTTAGACGTTGGGAATTGGGAGTAATCTGGTGAGACCATCGACATATGTTATGTAGGTACTAGATGGGCCCTTTCATAGAAAAAAATTGGGCGTCCAACCCATAGAGCATGCTTCTAACCTGTATAGCCCTTAGTCCTTGTCTCTGCCATAGCGCTGTCCCGCTTTTCAGACTAGATGGCGTTAGTAAAATAGGTCCACATTCTTTGTTTGACAGGGCCCGTGAGACCATTGAGAACATAGAGCATGCTGTCTAATTAAAGCATAAAGAAAGTAGGTTTAAAGCCCTGTCTAAAGCATCTATTACGATAGATATAACTGACGATATAATTAACAATTATTTATTGAATAATAAGCTAGAGGGATCTAAAGATAGAGATAGGTACAATCCCACCAATGAATGACCAACTGTATTACCCGGCTACATAAGTCTCATTATTGGACCAATTTTGCCCATTCTCTTTTGGTATAGAGATTGTATCCCGGAGAAGGACGTATACATTTATATCCCGAAAAAGTAAGTTGTTCCCACGGGAATCGAAAAACAAAACGACGAACTCGCGGGCATAAATACCTATGTACTTATATGTAAATTGTAATTTACTTACAAATACCCTAAATATCGATGCTACACACAAACAAAGAAAATATATTCTTCTTGTTTTGTTTTACGATTTAGGGTACGTTAGGGGGTAAAATTGTGGATTCGCGTGACAGACATGCTCGCGAACAGCGACATGCTCGTGTTATTACGAAGACAAAAGGTCTTAATTGTAAATATACTACATTCGAAATTAAACTTTAATCTCTTATTGTTAAAGTTTATTTTATAATGAATATTTTTGTACAAATTTAAAAAATTACTTTTGATTTTGGATTGAACGGTTATTTACTACGTTTTCTCGGATGACAGAACGTCTTAAAAATTACTATTTTCCAATCGCAATGAAGCTTTATTCATAAGGTGCATAATTAACTGAAGTGGTTGCTAATATAATACCTTTTTCTACATTTCCCAGACCTATCGGCAGTCCCTATGACTGCCAATTTTTTTTATTCAATAAAGGCTTACGCTTGACCACAATCACACCTGATGGGAAGTGATGATGCGGTACTTAATTGATATTTCAATTTGAATTTTGACACCTCAGTTTGTTGGTCTGAGGTTCGGAAGTTTGGGCCCGGAACATCATCCTTTGAATAAAATAGTACTTAGCAAACTTAGGTAACACTTACCTGTACCACAAATAAGTACCTACTTACCTAAATGAACTAAAATCAAATCTGCAGCGTATGGTTAATTAATGTGAATACATACTTTTTAAGTATACCTTACAATAATAATTATCTACGCGTACAGGCACCCTTTGGATATATAATTTTCTTAGCAAAATAATAAGGTCGGACGGTAGATAATAATATTGATGCATCACACATCGGCATGCTACCGACGCGTGAACATGACCCTCTTACCTCCTACGTCACAACTCGCAGACCAGTGGCGAATGGCCGGTTTATTAGAAACTGGATAATGCCGATGCGAACAAAGCGTACCTACAATGTTTATCATTTCTTAATGCTTATTATTACAATACCGTGCTTATTAAAAGAGGTAAACAAAGTAAACATATTGCTTACCACGTTTGCCTTTCATTTAATCATTACATCAACGACCGGGACGAAGTTTGGTTTATTTCGTGATTTATTACAAAATGTCTGATGACAAGTTAGAATTACGTGTGGCTACATATATGTGCCCCACGCATCCGGTGGAGCTATACGAGTTGATACTGGAATTACTGGAGGACGCTCTAGACTGCCATGCAGTTTTACAATACGAGAGTCGAAGTCCCGGACCAATACCCGGCCGTTCAGACCCTTTCACCGGTAACAAGATTGACCTAGGTATGTGCGATTTTTGTTTCTCTTTCCGAATTTACCTATCTAGATAGATAGATATAGTAGGCGTATAGTACGCCGCCAAGTCTGTTTCGGCCACATGCCCGATCCAGCAAAATATCCTCAGAATTCGCTATACGAGTATATTCTGACACGATTAATGAATACTTGAATTTTGTGCGAGAGATCTTTTCTAGCCTTCCATGTCTCGCAGCCGTCTGCCGTAGTTATAGCAGTACAGATTTAACGTTGGTGTTGAAAATTTTAAGTTTCGCCCTCCGGGAGAGGTGCTTGGACCGCCAGACGGGGTAAAGACACGCCAAGGCACCACGGGTTTTTGATAACCGGGAGTCGATATCTAACTCTGTTCCGCCAGTGGGGGACACTATGCTACCTAAATATGTGAATTAAACACACGTGTACCTTCTCTATATTACCTATCTACTACCTAGTACCTACCCACTATCGATAATAGGCTATGGGCTACCAGCTGCTACATACACTGAACCAAATTTAATTTGCTTTTGATAGCACTATAATACCTACTTACTTATGTAGTTAATTAAATCATTTTCAATAAGTACCTACGTAAAAGTCATATATTCATAATTCACATTATGTTTATTAATGTATTGCTATTCTACCCTGGTTTCCTTCTAAAAAAATTATATAAAATCTTGTTCTCGGCGAATGTTCCATCGAAATCGGTTCAGTATAGATTCTTTAGTAGGTACCTATCAGACATTTTTGACACGGTAGCTGTAGGCACATACCTATCCACGAGTATCTGCTTGCTAGTAAAACTGCTATAAGTAGTGAGTAGGTACGTTCTATGGTACCTTAGTGCGTAGGTACCTATACCACTCACCCTGCCTACTTGTCTAACATATTAATTTTGAGATCTCAGGAATTAAGTGAATCATCGTACTAAGTTGTCGACCGAAATTAAGATATTTGTACTGTTGTATACCTACTATAATACAATACACTGTGATACAATAGAAGCACTTTTATGATACCACAAATGTACACAATTCACAAATAAATGAATTGACTGATTAACCTCCGTCCATAGTTACCGCCCCAGAAAGAAGTTGTTCTAAGGATACGGCAAATTACCTATTCATTAGTTTAGTTTATTTTATAGGCACAATATTATGTAGGTAGATAAATTAATTACATAAGACGACGATCATGGCGGCCATGACCCGTTTAATAAACAAATTAACATATGGATCAACATATTATTTTTTATTCATTCGCAGCGTTCATGACCGCGACTGCGTACATGAAGTTGCGCGGCGAGAAAAATGAATTTGTAGAGTTGTTACCGGTCACTCCGGTGTTCGCGCATCAAATGAATGTGGAGAATAAGCCGGGCTACTTCTCGGACGTTATCATACACTGCGATAAAAAGTAAGTTTTTCAATTCCACCTAATTTTCCACGGACTGGTAGGTATTTCCTTGTGTAAATAAAACAACAATAGAGCAGGATATAATACATAGTAGGTTACCGATTCTTTTTTATATATCAACTCAACGTAGGTTTGTACGGCTACGGACACAAAGCGTGACGGAAACTGCAAGGCAGGACGTTCCAAAAACGCGCGCGTACTCGTGTATAAATAAGGCCGAATACTTAGAAATTCCCACGGGGTGCTCGCTAGTTTTTCAATTCTTGTCTACTTACCACTACAGCCTAATAACGTCCCACTGCTGGGCACAGGCCTCCACTCTCATAGGAGAGAGGAAATTAGAGCTTAAACCCACCACGCTGCTCCAATGCGGGTTGGCGGGCTACTTGGTATTCTAAAATACATTCATTTATCTAAAGTTTTACCAAAATCTGTTGATTTTTTTAAACGTTCTACAGATTGTCATTTAATGAAATGATTAATTAAACATTACCTACTTGACTTTTTTTAAAATCTATATACCTACCTATTTATGATGGAGGGTTTGTTCAATATTGAATGTGCCACGGGCCACCCTCATAGGAACAAAATCGGTACGGCGCTCTGGGCCTCTTCTGTTAAGGGGTAAGCGACACTATAAGGTACATACAGACGAATCCCGCAAATCAATATTAAACCTAGTCTATCCTTCCAATTCATTTCGGACACATTCGACCAAGACATGGTATAGTTACATGCTCAATTACCTACGTCGCATTCAGTACACAGTACCTACATACAATATTTTTATCAATAAATTTCATTTTCATTTTCTTTTGGAAGAGTCATATTTCCCTAAGAGATATGGAAATCTATATTCAGGGGAATGTGTCCGGAAGTCCGGAACGTAGTCTTAAAGCAACTACAATGATGCATCTATTTAATTTTACACCAGCAAACCACGGCGACAGAGGAAGGGATGGCTGGACAGTTTTAGGTATACCAAATGCCCTTGTTAGGAAACCTCTGATCAAAATGCACCTTCCATATACTAAAATATTTCTCTTTCATTAAACTATTTTTTAATATTACAATTACAAAAGGTACCTACATGTACTTGTTTTATTTACAGTTTTAACTAAAAGTAAGTAAATATGTAAGCATATAGATTAATAAATTGTTATCAACCACGTCGAGTCCTGATAACGGGTGTTTCTAACTTCTATATTATTTTATCAATCGAGTTCCAACTTCATAATAGTATCGAACCCAAGGAACATATTTACTACATCGAACCCATGTTTTTGTTATTTACCTAAATTCTCGTTTCGTGAACAAAATATTAGCTAGTGGCTAGTGCTAATAGTTAACTACCTACCTATTCCTTTCAGAGCACACAATGTTAATACCTTATTGGACCTTAGAGGATGCAATTTTGCGTACAACGATGAGGAATCACTAAGTGGCAGCAAAATTGTGTTAAAAACGTTAAAAGAAAAGGGAGAGAATGCTTCTTTCTTTGGATCACTTCTAAGTATGTATAATATTTTAAAATCGTATTTTATATTAAAGGACCTAACTACTAATTGATTTATTTAAATACTAGCTGATGCCCGCTACGTCTGCGTGGATTGAGGTTTTTTGGATCCCGCGGGAACTCTTTAGTTTTTCGGGATAAAAAGTAGCCTATGTGTTATTCCAGACTATAATCTATCTCGGTGCCAAATTTCATCCAGATCCGTTCAGCCCACGTTCGGGTGTGATTGAGTAACAAACATCCATCCATCCATACATGCAACCATTCGCATTTATAATATTTATTTTATTATTTGATTGATTTGATGAGTAGGTAAAAACTTACAGAAGAATCAAATTTAAGATTCATAGCTTTAGTAAATACATAAAGACATCTTTCATACCTGTCCATACTATAAATGCACCTTTTAGTGTGTCTGTCTGTCTGCTACACTTTTCCGGCCCATCTTTTCAACCGACTTTGACGGGTAGGTACAAAGGTAGATTGCATCCCGGGGAAGGATATTATGTTCTACTCCTACGTAGGCTGTGTGATGTGTCAGGTTAGGTACTAGATACATGAGGTTCCCGTGGGAATCGAAAAACCTTAATCCACGCGGACGTACTTAGTTAGTCGCGGTCAGTATCTTGTAAGTACAAATATGAAATGGTATGTGAATCAAAAATTAAATTTTTAAGCCTTAGTAGTTCAACGACTATAAAGTACTTATATATGTACCTATACTTAATAGTTAAGGCAGACTAAAATTCGAATGGTCGAACATTCAAATCTCGTCTGTTGGGCTCTTTGGGCTACTAAACTTAGGCCCGCTTGCAAAAACACCGGGATTATCCTTTTTGACCCAGAGTTAATTTCAAATTTATTCCTGGGTCACCGGATTACGTTTAGTAATCAGGCCACTCTTCAAATGGGCTTTATGTACCTATCTGTTCAATGTTTACATAAGTACTTAATTATAAAAGTAAATCAATTAAACGTTATTACAGAATCTGGATCACATTTGGCGTCTGCGCAAATGGTGTTGTCCAAACAAGCCGATTGGGCAGCAGTCGACTCAACAACTCTTCTCTACTCGAAAAAGTTTATGCAGGACGGCGGCAAAGAGATTATTACCCTAGAGACACTAGGACGTTTACCGCCTTACCCTATAGTGGTTAATTCTAGACTGCCAGGTAGGAGTTCGACATCTATAAAAATAACAAGTACATAAATAATAAACGAAAAAAAAAACTTTTTGAGTAGGTAAGTACTTAGTAGTTAATAAAAGATGGACTCGATAAGCCGTTGGGGCAGACGTGTTCAGGGAGTGCGGAGACCGCGTACCGGTAAGCGCAGTGTATGACGACCTCCGATGACCTAAAGGTGGCGGGAAGCGGGTGGATGAGAAAGGCGGAGGACCGTTTGGTGGCGCGCTCTCGAAAAGGCCTATATTCAGCAGTGGATGCACAGGCTGATGGATGGATGGATGGACTCGATAGGGTCGCTGCGTTTTATCAGAGCTCCCATAGCCGCCTTCCAGGGTACCTTCTGGCTCCATCTTCAGACCCTAGATATCATCTAGGACAAGAGTAGGTACATGTCAAGACGAATCAAATAAGCCCATCATTTGATTTCTTGTAAACTCGGTTGTAACGTCCTACCTATATAATTGTCGTTATTATACAGAGTTCCCAAAGCCGCCTTCCGGCTCCATCATAAGATCAGTTCTATGTCTAATAATATTGCATTTTAGGTAATGACCCGTGGTAATGACCCCCGATTGTGTAAGGAAATCGTAATCGTAATGGTTTGTCAAACACGTCCAAAAGCATTTATGAACTCCATAAACAGTTTGAGTAATACATTTTAAGGTGCATGACAAGGGTCTGCCCGCGAAATTCAAATTTAATTTGGTTTTTCACAATTTGTAAACTAATACGACAAAGTAGGCTTATGGCATTCAAATTGCGAGCCTAGGAATATCATCTTCACAGGTTTATATAAAAATCTTTACTTGAAAGTACCCAGTTTAAGAAATTAGTCAAATTAATGACTAATTTGTGAGTAACTCACGTCAAACTCATTATTTTGACTAATTTCTTAAACTGGACACTTTCAAGTAAAGATTTTTATATAAACCTGTGAAGATGATATTCCTAGGCTCGCAATTTGAATGCCATAAGCCTACTTTGTCGTATTAGTTTACAAATTGTGAAAAACCAAATTAAATTTGAATTTCGCGGGCAGACCCTTGTCATGCACCTTAAGCTGTCAAATGATTACGATTTGCTTAGACAATTGGGCCTCTGATTTACAAACATGCAAAATTTCAACTCAGTCGGGTCAAATTTAACTTGCAAGATTTAATTACAGACAGACACCTAACGGACCTAATTAACTATAAATAAAATTGTATTATAGACTATGCTACAAAAATAACTTATTATACTTTTATAAATAAAAAGCTTGTAAAAATCAATTGCCGTACGTTACTCTCGCAATATCTCAAAAATGGCTGGACCGA
The DNA here is from genome assembly GCA_923060345.2 of Erebia aethiops. NCBI lineage: Eukaryota > Metazoa > Arthropoda > Insecta > Lepidoptera > Nymphalidae > Erebia > Erebia aethiops. The sequence continues at coordinate 5,924,720 of OV281083.1, read as the reverse complement.
TTTTGATGAATTTATTTGTGTGTCGGTGGGCGTCATCTCAACAGGCCAAAGCCTGTCGGGCTGTTTGAGTGGGTCACGGGATGGTTTAGATTCACAATTGGACCCGGTAGGTGGCACTCCAATCTAGTTCTAGGATCATAGGGCAGGTCGAAGGACAACGTCTGCCGGGCCCAATTTAGTATTACATAAACGACGATGAAACGTAAAAAACGTAATACATCATTTCGTTTTTAATCCCCGTGAATCATATTATAATAATTCTGTTATTTATAAAGCATTTCCACTAAGTATACAAGAAGTAGAAGAATTTTAAAATAAAAAACGGTCAAGTGAGAGTCAGACTCGGCGCACAAAGGGTTCCGTACCCCCAAATAATATCTTTTCTTTTAATAAATAACAAGAAAGGTGTCCTAACGAAACGTAATCAGCTGTGAAATAACTGGCTTACTTATGGCGCTAACCTGGAAGCTTAGACCTGGACAAACAATTCGACACCCTATGAGTACGGAACTCTAATTAAAGATTTTCGGATTAATTCCTACACTTATGCTGTGAGACCTTGCTTCTTGCCAATTTTCATGATTCTAGGTCTATAAGTTATGATTTATTGACCAGTGTCAAAAGATGCGGCATAAGCGGTCGTATCTTTTGATTGTGTTGACTACCTAAGTATTTTATACTAATTTGAACTTGTTACCTCCACGCGTTCCCGAGAAAAAGGTGGTTGACAGACATACAGACTCAGACAGACGAACAATGAAGTGACCCTAGAAGGGTTACTCTTTCCCTCTTGAGATAGACTGTGCTGCGACTTGACTGTGAATATTTTGCAGTTGTTTTAGCACATCATAACGCCACTAAACAATTACGGTAGAGTCACCTGGTAAAATAACTTCAAGGCGACTGGTACTGCGACTGACATGGAGATCTGTTAAAATAACGATTAGTGTTCGTACTGTGCTTATTGTTTTTAATAACAAATAATTTTCCTGAACTGTTTCAAACATTCATACAAAGCAATACATGTACCTGCTTAATGTGAATTTTCATTTTTCAGATAGCATAACAAATGCGATAAGCAAAGCGCTACTTACTTTACCACAGTCACCAGAGTGGAAGAGACAGTTTGCAAAGTTTGGCATCATAAAATACGACACCAACACTGATGGTGCTTACGATGGGCCGGCTGCACATATGTGGTCCATCCAGAACGAAAAGCTCAATGTTAGATATTATTAGACTGTTCTTAGTAATAAGTTTAGTTTATGTTTTATACATTCTCTATGTGGATTATACACCAAAAAACGAATGAAGCCTACTGTTTATTTGTAATAATTATTTATATGAGAAAAAAATCCGTTAGTTATTTAAGAATAAAAATATATTTTAAAATAATATTAATAAAATGTTTTTTCAAATTATGTTGTTTCAATTAGGTTTTTCAAGTTTTTGTAGTAAAATTTTAAAGGATATTATATCTCTCTTCTTCCCATACTGAACATGAATACTGCGGGGGATTTTAACATCAAAAGCTGGTTGTTTTTGAATTGTTGGTTGTTGTTTTGTTTCCTGAAAAATTAACCAAAACTGAAAATTGCTAATTTAAATCAAATAACTTTATTACACAACATGGACATTTTATTTTACAACAATCATAACAATTTAGCCTTCATTTAAATTTTTAAACAACTAGATACTAATTAAATGCTTTAAATTAAATCATTCATAAGTAAATAGATGATAAGTAAGTGTTTTTAAAGTAACGATTTCTATAATAGCAACATTTACTACATTAATCTATATCTACAAGAATTAACTGGTAACACTAAACGACTCCACCACCGTTGATGTGGTCAATCTCTTCCTGTGAGAGTGGTTGTCTTCTATACCGAAGAGGCAGATCTATGTCGGAGATGGGAGCACTACTCATGGCAGCTGCAGGTTGCACTTGCACACTGCTCTGTAAAATAGTTGAAATAAAAAACTAATATTATACATTCTGAAAGTTTTTTAAATTTTGAAAGAGAAAATCTAATAGTAGAAGGCAGTACAGGCAGATGGTATCTTTTAACTTTTACATGTAAAAATAGTGGATGGAGGCAATCTGGGCATTGGTCCTGGTTATTATCTGTAAAATCTGATAAAATAATCATGCATTTAAAGTTTAAATCTAAGATATACAGACTAGCACTCTTATTATCTATTGTAATTCATGGAAAGGCGCACGACACTCAGCAATGAGGAATTAATTAATTAAGGAATTGATATGACGATTAGTCACTGAAATTGTTACTTTTTGCCGAATCACAACATAACTTGGAGAAATTTGGCAACCCTAGTTGACGTTTGCATAATACGAAAGACGATTCCAATTGATTTTTAACTTATAAGTTACAGAGCGTCTGTGATGTGAGTGTTAAGTAAATAGTTTGTGAGGAATTACTGGTGCTGCTGTGGCCGCAGATGCTGCGGCTGGAGCGCTTGCGGAGCCTCCGGGTGCTGGAGGCCCATGAGATGGCGCTTGGCCTTTCCGGAATTTTATGACCGGAACACGAGCAAGAACTGCGGTTATTCGCATGATATATGATGTAGATAAAATGCTAAACCAATTTTTACACTTTTTCTTCAATTTTGCTTTTGATATATAGCAGAGCCAGAGACTAGGATTTTATTGGATTTTATTTTTAATTTGACATTTTAGATTTTTTTTGATGTTGACACTAATTTATGAAGTGACACCTCTGTGGGTCTGTGGTATAGAGTATAAATATTGTGGAGCTTGAACTTTTTTTAGTGATGTCGAACTTATCTGACCCGGTGGCCAAAATTTGAACTAATTTTTACTATTACACACGCAGTTCCCCCGACCCATTTAACACCCTCCCAGCGCAAGTGTTTCCTGCCACCTTAGGTACCTTCAAGGCAAAAGTGAATAGGCATCTCATATGAAAGCGCGAAGCGTTCTAACCTAGACCTCACCATTGCTTTGCAGTAAGCATGATTGTCGTCAAGCGCAAGCCTATCTCACAATAAATAAAACATTGGCAGTCATAGGAACTGCCGATAGAAGTGAAAACGAATATTAATTTATTTTTTCTAATTAAAAAATATATTATAATAATAGTAATAATAAAAATATTTCAAATATAAACCTTAAATCAAAAGAATTAAAGTTTAATTACGAATGTACTATATTATTATACTTGACCTTTTGTCTTAAAAAGAATGGTGTCGGTCTCGCGTATTCCACATTTTTACCCCCTACCAAAAAGTGCTCAACGCGCCTAAAGAAGTTTTCACTTCAATAAAATAAAACCTTTGATTATGTACATAGGAGATAAAACCAATAACTGAGTTTAACTGACCAACATTTGTGTTAATACTTGATCATTGAAAATTGAAATATCATAGAAACAATAATTATTGTTATTATTATTTATTATATTATTTAAAATTATAATTTTATCAATACATGATTGTCTTCAATTACCGTTAAATTATCTTAAACTCAATAGATATTCTTTATTGTTAGAGTAAAAGATCCAGCAGGAATTCCACAATAAAAAACACAAACTACACATTATAACAGTATATTTAAATAATTTGTTATTACACTTTTACTTAAAATTAATAACCAGAATCGCACTTTTGACACATACTCAATCCAGAATAAAAATAATACGTAATCCTATAAAAAAGAGAAGCCTTTAATATTAATACTATAAAAAACCGCAGTTAAATAGTACATACCTACTCGTACGACATGCTACACAGGTATTCTTCAATAATGTTTATTACATACGTGTACTATGGTACATACTTCAATATTCTATTAGGGAGATGCATACCCTTAAAATTTTAATGACTTTTGATAAAAATTAAAAATTTCAGTTTCCATTTAGTTAATATTATGATCCACATTATTATTAATAATTGATCATTTAAACTGGATTGCGGAAGTTCTTTCCGGCGTATTTGGCAGCGGCGCCAAGCTCCTCCTCAATACGCAGGATCTGGTTGTACTTGGCGAGACGTTCGGAGCGGCATGGAGCCCCCGTCTTGATCTGACCAGTAGAGAGCCCAACTACCAAATCAGCAATGAACGTGTCTTCAGTTTCACCAGACCTGGATAATTAAAAAATAAAATTGATTACTCAACAATTTTTTACACTTGCTTCCTTGAGCAGCCTGGACAAAGCTGTGACAACCTATTGGATAATTGATAAATAGAATGTGATAATTTCTTCACTCGATTTAGTGGTATATTTACCTTATAATTCAAAAGCCTAAGCAAAAAATTAATAATTGAAAATAGTTGTTCCCTGTTTTATGTATATTTTCTTTTATTTACTTCTCAATAAAAAACCAAAACACCTAGTTTGGAAGTGTTGAGATTTATTCTAAAAAATAAAATTATATTTTTTACCTGTGGGAGACCATAGTGCCCCATCCATTCTTCTTGGCCAGCAAGTGTGCGTCAATGGACTCTGTGACACTACCGATCTGGTTCACTTTTAGCAAGAGACAGTTGCAGGCTTTCTTCTCAACTGCTGTGGCAATACGTTTTGGGTTTGTTACCTATAAGAAGTAAGGTTTTCACTTTAGGGCATAATTTCCTAACTTTTAGCTGCTTGTAAATATAAGTGCCTACATAATTACATTGTTGATTCATGCCCTACCTTCTAGGAAGATATTTTCCAACAGAACGTATGATTTATAGGCATATTTGCAATAATTTTTTTTAATTGGCCAACAGCATTAAGGAATTTTATGGTAACATTGAAGAATATTATGGGCACAGATATAAAAATGAGGAATGTAGATTGGTAGTGACTAACTTAAAGTCTGATTATGGCTAGAAAGCCTAAGAGCCAGTCCACACGGCGCGTTGTGTCGTCGCAGCGTTACTACACCGGCGTCGCAATGAGTACACCCCCGCCCGCTTCGTCTCGGGGGTGCAGTTACGTCGTGAACGCGTAGCATCGATGCAGCGCACCGTGTGTACACTATGATTATTAGTATGTAAAATGTAACGCTGACGCAACGCGCCGTGTGGCCCGGCCGTAAGGCAGATAGACATAATGGGGGAAAAAAAAGATTGATTGTGAAGGAGACAAAAAAAATAGTAGCACAGTATTAAATCTATTATTTTTCTTACAGTAAGATCATCTCCCACAATCTGGATGGGGGTACGGGAGGTGAGATTAGCCCAGGCTGCCCAGTCGTCTTGGTCGAAGGGATCCTCAATGGACACCATGGGGAAGTCCTTGATGAAGTCCAAATAAACTTCAGCCAACTTCTCGGATGACAAGTAGTCAGCTGGGTTGGATTTGGGGTTCTTGAAGTCCAAATCGTAGGTGCCGTTCTTGAAGAACTCAGATGCTGCCACATCCATACCAATTTCGATCTGCAATATATTAAAAAAAAACTAGCTGATGCCTGCAACTTCTTATATGTTGGGAATAAAAAGTAGTCAATATCACCCTCCCAGGTCCTCATCTAAAAACCACACAAAACATCATGTCGATCCGTTGCTCTGTGACTGAAGGACAAACCTATAAACAAACACACTTTCGCATATTTAATATTAATATGATATGAAATTATGAATCCCATATAAAGTGACTCATATTATCTGGACAATTTTTAGCCAATTATTAAAATAACTGCTGTATTAAATTTGTCTTTGTTGTTGATGGTAACTTATGGGAATTTGATTAGAAATTTGAGTAAAACTATTTCTGTACCTACCAACTTTAGCAAAATTAATTTAACAAAAGCTTTGAGAACACTCAGACGACTTCGCATTTATATTATTTTAATGCATCACATAATATTTTATGGATTTGTTTTAACCTTGCCAGTATAGCCTGCTTGCTGAATAGCATCCTGAATGAGGAACAGTGCATCCTTGTTGTTCTGGATGTTAGGAGCGAAGCCACCCTCATCTCCGACGGCGGTAGAGTCCAAACCAAACTTCTCCTTGATGATCTTCTTGAGGTGATGGTACACTTCCGAACCCATGCGCATCGCCTCACTGAATGATGATGCACCTTAAACAGAATGGATGAACAAGTAGTTACAAGAAAACCTTGAATCTCTACAAATATTAAAGCGCAAAACACACAGCGTCACCCGCCATGTGCCCGTGTTCTGTGTGTGTCGTCCATATAAATACAAGGATTTCAATCAGGGTTCCGCTCAATCCACTCCCTGTGTGTTTGCCCTTTAGTAAATCATTCTCTGCTCTCAACTATATTATCATAAACTAGTCTCTAATATAAGTGATTATAATTTCAAACAGAACTAACCAATTCTATCCTGTACTTGTATGTATGTAATTATAGAGGGGGCGCCTGCCATCGCCAGGCACTTAATAGTAGGTAAAATTCTCACCTGTGGGGAAGATCATGAACTCTTGCATAGCCAGTTTGTTGCCGGCATGGGAGCCGCCATTGATTACATTAAACGCCGGTACTGGCAGCACAATGTCACTATTGCCAGCCAAGTCTGCCAAATGTTTGTACAAAGGAACACCCTTCTTAGCTGCACCAGCTTTGGCAACTGCCAGGGAAACACCCAAGATGGCATTGGCACCAAACTTTGACTTGTTTTCTGTGCCATCCAGGTTAATCATGAACTGATCAATCTGGAATAATAATATTTATGATATTATAATAATTAACACACAGAATACAGACATAAACAGACTATTCTCCCGACTATACCCCTCCCCCCGAGCTGTCAAATCGCACGGACGTGTTTGTAACCTATTAAAAGTATTTAAATATAATTTAGTAACTAAAAGAGTAAATTAGTATCTATTAGGGTGAACAGCTAATTATAACTAGTAAATCTAAACATATAATAGTGATTCAGTGCTGATATTCGTCGTATTCGTCATATTTGAGTGTGCTAATAATGGAATGTTGCAACAAAAATCTGCGAGACAATACACTAACTTGCGAAAACTGCAAACTGACGTTTCATTGTAAGTGTTTAAATATTTCTAATGCCAACTTTAACAAGGCAAAGAAATCTGCATGGAAATGCGCTAAATGCTCGACTCCACGGGGCAAGCGCGGTGACGAAACACCGGTGTCTTCGGCCATAGTTGAACGTGACGATGCACAATCAAACGACGAGGAGCTCTTGATTGATGAATTCTGCTCACAACAAACAAATATCACAACTGACTCACTTAGAGATATATTGAATAACTTCCTACAAAAGGTTGAAGCTAATATGAATGTAATTAAAACCGAAATATTGGAAAAAATGACTACGTCACAGAAAGAACTAAGTAAAGAGCTCAACACTATTAAAAGCAAGTTCGGTGTTATCGAAAAGAAGCAGGAGGCCCTGGAGGATTCACTGGGTGGTTTGTCGGATTTCTGCGATGGATTAATTCAGAAACACAAGAATCTCGAGACCGAGAACCAACACCTCAAAACCCAAATTGCAGGGCTCACAAGGAGTTCCAATGATATGATGCAGCAATTAGACGACGCACAGAAGTACATTACATCGAAATTCATAGAAATCCGTAACGTACCGCTAAATCCCGAAGAAAACTTACTGGGATATTTTAATTCACTATGCAACGCCCTGAACATTGATTTTAAGCCAGGTTACGTATGTAATATTTTTCGGAAACGCACATACAAGGAAGATTCTCAACACATTTTGTTAGAACTAAATAACGAAAGTTACAAGCAAAATATTCTGTCCGCTGTGAAGCAGCTTACTAAACAAAATAAAGAGAAACTAAGCACTAAGCACGTAGGAATCCACGGTGAACCTAGGAATGTCTATGTATCTGAGCTACTTAGCCCTAAAGTAAAGTATATATACTTCAAGAGCCGCCAGTTTGCTAAAACACATAAATATGAATATTGCTGGGTGAAGAACGGTAGGACCTATTTACGTAAACACAAAACCGAACCAGCGATACTAGTTCGTAGCGAACAGCAACTGATAGACCTCGCTTCCTCGACGCCGGAGCGTGTGGATCAAGTGTCCGCGTCCCCCACCAAGCTCACCCCGGACGTCGACTCATCACTCGAGGTGCGCGAAACGCAAGCGCGCCGGCGAATGAAGTTAATTAATAACAAATGACTATATTTATATTGTTCTACTGTTCTCGGCATCATATGGCATTTCTTTTATTATGATAATTACGAAGTACCTACATTTTTATTCCTAGCTATTTCCTATTTACTAACGTGTCTACCTACAAAACGTAACACCCACAAGTCTAATAAACATTCACAGTTATTATACACCGTACATTTCACACTTACCATACACAAATGTATAATCTACACTCATATTACGGATCCTTCATGCGCGCTTATGTTGAAACACCTAAAATCCTATCATAGTGATTTTTGCACTAATATATTTTGTGCACGTTGTTTGGAAGAACTTACTCAGTTGCGTAAAATCCTTAAACATCCTACTCACATTTTGGCATCTAGATACATCATTTTACATTCAATCCTTTGCAAAACCGCTTAGCATCTGATATAGATCAGCACACCTCTGTGTGCTGTACACGAGTGGCTGATCTTGATAAATTTTACGACACATTCTTATCGAGTAATGATTCTTCCTCACAATACCTAAATATACTAACCATGAATATTAGGAGTATAAACAAGAACCTAGACGATTTCCTTGTCTTCATAACAAGATTAAAAATAAATCCTGACATCCTCGTCTTAACTGAGTGTTGGACACAGTATGTAGCTAGTCCTCCGCAAGTTGATGGTTACTCGAGTTCACACACAAAAAATACTCACAACCAAAATGATGGGGTTATTGTATACATACGAACCAACTTACCCGTATCGACATTTGAAGCCACAATCTTAGAGTCAAACTGTCTCATTATTAATTTAAAAGATATTCATCTTATAGCTATATATCGCCCAGCTGGCTTCCGTAACCCGCAACCGTTTCTAGAATCTCTTAGTACTTTTCTGGAAAGTACAAGCTATAAACGAATTATCTTAACTGGAGACCTAAACCTTGACCTTTTACCTGACAGCCACTGTTCTTATAGCCAGGAATACCAAAATATACTTGCTATAAATGCTATTACACCAGCTCTAAATTGTCCAACGAGAGAATTGCGCTGTCTTGATCACTTTGCCATCAAAAATATACAAAACCCACGAACCTTTGTCTTTGAACCTACTATTACAGACCATGCACCTATTCTATTAAATTTAAAACTATGTAATAAAATAGATAAATCTTCATCGAATAACACGACTAGATATACTTATAACTATAAAGAGATGGAGAAAAGCCTAACTCAATTAAACTGGGAAAACTACTTTAATTTGACCGACACAAATATTGCAGCAAATTTCTTAGTCAACAGTATAAATGATATAATTTCTAATAATACGCACGTCTTAACTGTTTCTAAAAAACTAAAACCCATTAAACCGTGGATTACCTTTAGTATTGTTAAATGTATGAAGAAAAGGGATCGCCTTCATAGAATATTTAAGAAATCCCCAACAGAAATAAACAAGGTGACATATACGCAATATAGAAATATTTGTAACGCCTTGCTAAAGAATCTAAAAAGAAAATACTTACAAGGGAAACTTAGACAAAATGCCGGTAATTCGAAAGGTACTTGGGACACCGTCAAAGAAATATGTAACTTACCTAAATCAAATGCATCCGCCACAGCCTTACTAAATATTATGGATACCCCTGAAGAATCTTTAGCTCACGTGAATAAATATTTTTCTAGTATAGGGCATGACCTTGCAACCTCAATAATTAACAAATTAGATGGGCAGCACGAAAAGAATAACGCCAATGTAGCATCAAATGCTCCCCTTAATTCGCTTATGTTTTACCCAACCGATATATGTGAAGTTCATAAGATGATTGTAAAACTTAAGAACAGTGGTGCGTCTGGATCCGATAATATAAGTACCTATTTTATTAAAAGATTTAAAAATCTACTCTTAGAACCTATAGCTCACTTAGTGAATTTAAGTTTGTCTTCTGGTGTTTTTCCTGATATTTTCAAAAAAGCAGTCGTTATTCCAGTTCATAAAAGTGGAGATAAGAGATTAGTTTCCAATTACAGACCTATATCGCTGTTAAGTGTGTTGAGTAAGATAGTGGAAAAAATTGCAAACTCCAGATTGGTGAAGTATTTTGAGCAATCAAATCTCCTTGCAACAAGCCAATTTGGTTTCCGAGCCAATAGATCTACGCTGGATGCGGTACTAGAAGTGACCAATCATATCACGAAATGTCTTGATAAGGGAAGGAAATGTATTGGCATTTTCCTTGACTTACAAAAAGCTTTCGATACCGTGTCAATCCCTATCTTACTTGATAGACTTTCCAGCATGGGAGTTAGGGGTATTACTTTGGAGTGGTTTAGAAGCTATCTAAAAGGAAGACAGCAGTGTATTAAAATAGGAAATGTCACCAGTGAATTTTCTAACATTACTTACGGTGTCCCCCAGGGGAGCGTCTTGGGACCTACCTTATTTCTCGCTTATATTAACCCACTCTGTAGTTTGTCCCCAAAATCTGGACGCATTGTTTGTTTTGCAGATGATACTGTCGTTTTATTCGAAGGTAGTGATTGGGAAGAAGCGAAGTCGCTCGCTGTAGCAGGACTTCAGCAAATTACATCGTGGTTAGAAGATAACCTACTTACAATTAACACCGCGAAAACAAAATATGTGTGTTTTAGTACATCAATTAGAAATAATCCTGACAAATACCTTAAACTTCCTATTCACACGTACCCTTGTAATCGGAAAATTAACAAAAACAACTGTAGCTGCGATATTTTATCCAAAGAGGCAACTGTAAAATATCTTGGCATAACACTAGATGAACATCTTAAATGGTCAAGTCATATTCAGAACACTTCTAATAAAATTAAGAAACTTATCCCGTTATTCAGAAATCTAAGAGATATTGCGCCTATTGAGACGACTATGATGGTGTATAAGTCATTGTGTCTTCCGATCATGACCTATTGTATCTGTGCATGGGGTGGGGCTGGAAAAACGTTCTTGCTTCAGTTAGAACGAGCGCACAGAACCTTACTCAAAACTATTTTTAAAAAACCATTTAGATACCCTACTGACCAATTATACAAAGAATGCAGTCTACTCAACGTTCGCCAACATTACTTAGTTTCAATAATTTTACGCTTTCACTCAAAATTTGATCACTGCACTTTAAATAACAACAAAAGAGTAGTAAAATTTCCATTATCAGTTGCTAACACAAGTTTTGCCCAATCGCAATTTCAATTCAGCTCATCATATGCATATAATGTATTCAGTAGGGCTAACAGTGGTATTAATTTGAATAAAATTAATAAATTTAACCTGGCTAAATCTCTTAGAAGTTGGCTAGCACCTAAGGGCTACGATGCAACGGAAAATATTCTAAAAATAAAAAAATAGCATTGCGCGCACTTACACATGCACTAACGCACACACACACACACACACAGACACACACACACACACACACACACGCACGCAGACACGCTCAGTTTTCGTAATAAGTAAAATTAGTTTTTAAATATATTTTTCACATGTTTCACTGGGAGGAACTACCCTCTACAATACAGGTTATCCTAGCGTAGAGGGTAGGGACCGATATTTAATTAAGACACTTGTTTATGGAAAATAAATATTATTCTTATTCTTATTCTTATTCTATTTAAGTATTTGACTGTGTTTTAGATGAACTTATATCAGATGTTTATTGATAGAAATAAACTGAAACTAGCAATTCTATAATAGTAATAAAAGCAATTCACCTCTTTTTGCTGTGTGACTTCTAAGTTCTGTTTTAAAAGTTCTGGGGCAATGACTGAGTTAATGTTTTTAATGGCAATGAGTACACCTTTGCCATGGTATTCACCCTTCACATTGTCTCTGAGCTCCAAAGCTTCGTGGACACCAGTGGAGGCTCCAGATGGCACTGCTGCACGGAAGAGGCCTAGCTCTGTCACCTATGAAGGAAAAACATAGTTATATTATTTACTATATATTTTTAAACTAGCTGATGCCCGCGAATTCATCCGCATGGAGTAAGTTTTTTTATTCCTGTGGGAACTCCTTAATTTTCTAGGATAAAAAGTAGCCTATTTCACTCTCCAGGTTCTCAACTATACCTATACCAAAAATCACGTTGATCCTTTGCTCCCTTGTGGCGTGATTGAAGGACAAACCAACAAACAAACACACATTCACATTTATAATATTAGTCTGATGAACGTAAGTAAGGTGAGGTGATATTCCTGCTCCATTATATTTTGTGCAATGCTTGAAAAGGACTTGGTACCTATGTGCCTATGTGGAGATAATAAAAGTCTGCGACCCATCAATAGATAAGTAGGACCACCATAAAATATGAATTTATTCAATCAATAATTCTATGTAGAGTAGCATGGGTAGTATGGGTGTGGTTTTAAGAAAGTAAAAAAGTAAATCTAGAAAATTACCAGGTCAACTTCTACAGTAGGGTTGCCACGGGAGTCGAAGATTTGACGGGCCTTGATTGATTTGATCGGCATTTTTCTGATTTTGGTGTTTATTTGGAACGAATACCTGCGAATAACATTATTTAATCAATAGAGGGTAATAATAACAAATAACCCTACAAAAATTAAAATTAAAAAATATTAGGTTGATTATGTACTGACTAACAAAGATCATCAGAGATTACCTAATAAATTATTTATAACACAACTAGAACAGACAGAAATACCATTGATATAAGTAGTATTCTGATGTATAAACTAATTTATAAAACTTACTTTAATAAATTAACTGGAGATTTCGTCAAATTGACTTATTTAACCTTTGCAAATTGGAAATTGCTTTCGCCGGCTGCCGAGGAGTACGGTTTGACCTCCACAAGGTGAAATTAGGGTTGTTCATATACGTACATGCTCTGAATACGCTGTAATCGAAATGACACCGAAGTTAGGAATCGATTATTGGACTACCAACCATTAATTATTGTTTCAACATTTTGATCATTTATTTATATTCTTTATTTTAGCAAAATAAGGCTTAGAGTAAATAAAGCAAGAGGAGACAATGTAATAATAATACCACAGGTAAGCGAGAGACAGAGCGAGAAAATGTTCTCTTGTCCTGCTCAGCGTATCACTTTTTTTGTTTGACCTATCCGACAGTTTAGGTCAGACAATCCTGTGTCGTTTTTGTTATTCGCTTAAATTTGTATGAAAACGGAATTGAACAAAGTGGTAACTGTGCTCATAGCTTACGAAAAAAGTCGTTTATCTTATAGACAATGGTGTATTGCTGTGTGTTAAGCTGCACAAACCGAACTGAACGTAAATACGAAAACTTATTTACCACTAAGAAAATATCGCATTAAGACTATCGCTATCGCATACTGTATCCGCTGACGCCATGTCTACATCTTTTTCTCTGTCTACGTTTATTAAAGCTCTGTCTACCAGAGACAAGTAACATATAGGACTGCCGGTCTTTGCTGCCGGTCTGCCGGTGCTGCCTAGACCATAACATGTATGTTGATGTATCAGAGATAAGTAACATGTTGATGTATGTCAAACAATTCTCTGAAACAATGCTATCATAGTCTGGTCGGTTCAGAAGGACTAGAATCCAGAGCCGTTAAACCAGTTAAATAAAAAAAGTCTGGTCAGTGGTCGGTGATCACAACTACCGACCAGAAAAAAAAGTTCAGTTTTGTTAGAAAGAGATGGTCCCGGTTATGCCATACAAAACGACAGGGACAGACTGATACATCTGCTTGCCCCTCGAGTTTGTACGGCTTGATCACAACTATCCTCACAACTATCCTATATGTTACTTGTCTCTGATCACAAGTTAGAGCGAGTAGGTCTGGGGATGAAGGAAAGCCGTCGTAAGACGTAACAGGCTAGAGTGAGAGACGTGATTTTTTTATGAATGAATAATTAAAGATGTAATTTACGTTCAAGGTCACTCCACAACATTTCAAATTGTGTCTATGGAGTTGCCTGTCTACTCCACTCAGATTAAAATAGATTTTTAATCTGAGCCTGTCTTTATCCTAAATCCTATAAGTTACTTGTCTCTGATGACTGATCACCAACTGATACAGCACAGAGTACCATTGATTAAAACGTAGTGGTTATATTCTCTTTGATTGTGATTAAAGAATGCAATGTCTATAAGAAAATAAATAAAAAATTGAAGAAAACTGTACAATAGCATTTGCTATATAATAAAATAGTAAAACAATTAAATCTAATCGAAAAATAATCATAAAATAAGCATGAGCGAAAAGGACGAAGAAAAGAAACCTATTGTTATCAAAAATGCAACTGATCTTCAAAGGTTAAAACTTGAAAAACTAATGAAAAATCCCGTAAGAAATATAGTGAAACATTTATGAATAGGTTTGAGTGTTTATAACGATGTTTATATCAACAGGATGTTATTAATATTATTTTCAGCTTTTGGAATAACAAGTAGACGTAGTACGTAATAACTGACCAATTAATGAGCTGATTTTGATAATAATTTGAGAAGTATTAAGTTTGCACTTAATATAGTCCGTCAAACTTTCTGACCCAGTGTCGCTAGTACATATTGAAGATAAAATAAAAACAAAAACATAAAAATTAGATCCAATTTTGGTCACTGAGTCAGATAATTTTGATGTAACTGACTGTAAGTAATAAAGGAATGATTATTTCATAGGATAAACCAGTTGTGATACCTGATGGACCAAAGCAAAAGTCACTGACTGCACCGCCTGATTTTGTCCGTAATGTTATGGGATCTAGTGCTGGTGCTGGTTCTGGAGAATTCCATGTTTACAGACATCTGAGAAGAAAAGAATATGCTAGGCAAAAGTTTATACAGGAAAAGAGTGAAAAGGTACCATATACTTAATATTATAAATGTGAAAGTGTGTTTGTTTGTACTTCAATCACGCTGTAACGGAGCAACAGATCAACATTATTTTTGGCATGGGTATAATTAAAAACCTGGAGAGTGACATAGGCTACTTTTTATCCCAGAAAATTAAAGTTAATAAAAAAACTTAAACCATGTGGATGAAGTCGCAGGCATCAGCTAGTCTCATATATTTTAATAGCTCAATAGTACCCATGACAAATTTGGATAAGATTCTAGTGTACTTTATTCTTTATGCTAGGCAAGCATAAAAAAACAGCTATTAAGAATCCATGTTTATTCAATTGCAGGAAAAATTAGATGATGCGTATCACAGTAAAATAGAAGAAAATAGAAAGAAAGCAGAGGAAAAAACAGCAAAAAAGAGAGCTAAGAGATTAAAGAAAAAACAAAAAGCCAAGACTAAAGACAAAAAACCTAAAACTACCGAAAATAAAGATTGCAAGGAATCTGCAAGCAGTGATGAATCAAGTGATGAAGAGACTGAATCTAATCAGAAAGATACTGAAGTTTCTAAATCAAGTACAACAAAAAATGAATCATGAAAAATTTAAAATACATACCTGTACTTTTGAATAGATCTAATAGGATAATCATATTATCTTGTTTTTTTTTGGATTATTTTAAAAACATAAATAGTCTGGCCACGATAATTCTGCAATGGAATGAGCAACCTCACACACACTTTTTCTACTAAGGCCCGGACTCCACCAAAGCGGAGACGAGAGGAGATGTGTTTTAAACAACCAATAGAATTTCATTATTTCAACATCTCGTCTCCGCTCTGCTTCAGTGGATACCACTGAGTGGAGATGTATCATTTTAGTATGGCGCGATCGATGCGGAGATGTGAGCTGTCCCTCGCAAGCTGGCGACGGCGCGTAGCGAAGACGGGAAGAGATGTGAGCTGCGTGCAGTGAGCGGCGTCGCTCGCTGCACCCAGCTCAGTTTCGCTCTACCCAGTAGACATCTCCGCTCTAGCCAGCACACATCTCAGCTCGTCTAGCCAGTACGCATCTCCGCACAGCTTCGGTGGATGCACCCTAGCTGCAAAACATCCCTTCTCGTCTCCGCTTCGGACATCTCCGCACATTGCACAAGCTTGGAACATCGGCGCAAAGTTGCCTGTCTGTCGGTATTCTACAGGATATATTTCGGAGAGTGTGCTCAAGAACTATTCGATCTGGTTCCTCCGTCGCCTTTTTATTATCGAACCGCAAGGCATCGACAAGGTCTGCACCCTTACGCAGTCGAAATTCCGCGGGCTCGTACGAAGCGTTTTGCTTCCTCGTTTTTAATCCGAACCGCTAGGATATGGAACAGCCTTCCGGCTTCCGTTTTCCCTTCCTCTTTTAATATAGGTACCTTCAAATCAAGAGTGAATACTGAATAGGCATCTTCTAGGCAAGCACGCTCCACCTTAGGCTGCATCACCTCTTGCATGCAAGTCTGATTGCAGCCAAGCGCTAGCCTATATATTTAAAAAAAAAAAAAAAACCGCTCTGGTGGAGTCCGGGCCTTAGTCTGTCATTTCGAATGTCAGTTTATGCTCACCTTAATTTTTCGCAAAATATAAGTGGAATAATGGAAAAGCCTATTAATAGTACTGTGGACTTATTTATATAACAACATGATACGTAAGTTCTAAGATGTGAAAGAATAATACAGTATTAATCTGTCAGATTATTTATAAAATATACTGACTCTCACAAGTAATGAAACACAATTTGAACAAATTGAGTTTTAGACCAACAGCCAAAAAAAATTTACAACCACTTGGTCTACTTGTCAACTCTTCGATATCATGTAAGTAAACACTGTAGTTTTGGCTAAGGTTAAAATTGGCTTATCAATACATCACTATCACTATAATTAGTGATAGTGATGTATTGATAAGCCTGGAGAATTTGAAGATATAGAATATTTAGATGAATGATAAACAAAAAATATCAACAATTAGTATTATTCAATTATTTCATTTGATTGTTTTATTGTCCTTGAGTAGTGTCAGAAATCTCCTTGACATTCACAGTGGCTTTTCCTACATCTAGACTTGAGTAATAATGTCAACTTTAGAATCAGTAGATCCATACTATTATTATAAATGGGAAAGTTATAAAGAACCGCTTAACAAATCTTGATGTAATTTAGGATAGACAACTACGAGTAGCTTCATGTATTACTATATATATACTATATATTATATTAAAATCTTTTCTTACTATTCTTCTATGAACCCTTCATATTGATTAAAATTCCTTTTAATAAAACACACCATTTTTCCTTGTAGTCTTTTTTTTTTAGCAGAGCGGAAGTAAGTCACAGTTCATAGATAATATTACATTAACTTTTTAAGCATAGTATTTACCATAGAATCTATGATCACCATAGATGATCACGGAGTACATTCTTAACACAGCCCCTCAATTTATAGAGCTTTATAACATAACTTTAATTATACAGGATTAACAGGAGATTGAATTGAACTTTATATAAAGATCATAAATTGAACATAAAGAATGTTATTACTAATTATTAATATACTGTTAAACATAAGTTCCACTACATTAATACCTATACTCATGTTTTAGCATATTAAATTATAACTAAAAGTAAACATCGTTTTATTTATGCTCTCCCCTCTAGCATAAGTTCTAGTTTGTTCTATTTCGCCCTACAACAAAGTCTTGGGATCAGTTTTAAAATCACTAAATATAGAACATTTAAATATATAAACTGCCAATTAATTTTAAACAATATAACAAGTAACTACTAGCTGACTTATTACTAGGTATTTAATAGCATATTACTTAAGTTAAGTTTTTGACAAAAATACATGTGACGGTTAGCTGGTATTAGTAAAAATATCAGATATATTTTCATCTGTAGGTATATAAGATATGGATACTTCTTTCTTATTAATTATATCTTTTATGTAATGATATTTTATTGAGATATGTTTCGAAGCTTTAGTATTTATTTTGTTATTAATTAATTTGATAGTGCTCTGATTATCTATGTAAATATGGGCATAAACAGTTTTATCACTGAGTAGCTCAGCAAGTAGGCCCTTCAAGTGTATGAGCTCACTCACCGCATGCGCTCCTGCAATGTACTCGGCCTCAGCTGTTGACAGTGCGACACATGTCTGCCTTCTGGAGAACCAAGTTATTAAATTGTTACCTTGATATACAACACAACCACTTGTGCTTTTTCTATCCATTTTGTCAGCTGCCCAATCTGCATCTGAATAGGCCTGTAGTTTATTATAATCACTTGATCTTGTATACCGCAGCCCCTGTTCCTGAGTTTCTTTTAGATATCGCAGGACTCTTTTACCAGCTGTCCATAACTCTTGGGTTGGCTTATCTAAAAATCTACTTAGATATGATACGGCATATGTGATATCTGGACGTGTATGAGTAGAAATATACAGCAAACAACCTATTAGTTCTTTAAAAGGTACATCTATTACAGTTGATGATGGTATTGCACTAAAATTTGTTTCCATTGGAGTTTTATTTCCTTTACAGTCTTGCATTTGAAATTTTTCTAATAGTTTTCTTATCAATTTTGTTTGTTTTATGTACATTTCATTCTTGTTTCTTGTAACTTCTAATCCTAGATAATTACTTACTTCTCCTAAGTTTTTCAGTTTAAATGCTTTCTCCATTTGTTTTATTATTTCTTTATCATGTCCTAGATATAAGATATCGTCTACATACAGTAACATCCAATTATTTTCTTTTCCATACAAGCAAGAGTCATGTTTTGATTGTGTAAAGCCTTCTCTGGTTATGAACTCATGAAACCTTGTATTCCAGCATCTGGGTGCTTCTTTTAAGCCATACAATGCCTTCTTCAGTTTAAGAACTTTTCCTTCACTAATTTTTAGTCCTTTTGGACATTTTATAAAAACGTTTACATCTAGATTGCCATTTAAAAATGCAGTTGGCACATCAAATTGTTTCAAAGGTAAATCCTTTTGCACTGCTAGACTCATCATTATTCTAACCGTAGAAATTCTGGCAACTGGAGAATAGTTGTTTTCTAAACTAAATTGCTGGAAACCTTTTGCTACAAGTCTCGCCTTTTTTGTACCATCTTGTTTTGTTCTGAAAATCCATTTTGTATCAATAGCTTTCATTCCTTCTGGTAAATCTGCTATCTCCCAAGTTCCTAATTTTTTATGTGAATTTAATTCTTTATTTATTTCATTATTCCATCCTTTGACTATTGCCTCTTCATAATCATTCGGGTCACTTGATAGTAAACAGTAAGCAGTGTAGAGTTCTTGATCATCTTGATATCTACTTGGCTTCTTCACTAATCTTCCTGACCTTGTTATTTTCTCTGGTTCTACTGTTCCTTCTTCAGTATCTTCATAGTCACTTTGATTTTCTATTTCATCATATTTTACTTCATTGTCTTGATTCTTTTGATTACTTTCTTCTGTTTCAGACATTTCCTTTACTTGACCACATTCAGTATTCTTCTTAGTACTTTCTTTTATATCTTCATCATATAGAATATTTTCCTCATCATTAACATTGTTCTTTTCTTTATACTTAATTTGTGTTTCATCAAATCTAACATCTCTAGACACAATTATCTTATTACTCTCAGGATCCCATAATCTGTATCCATTCTGTTGATATCCAACAAATCGCATTTCTTTTGCTCTTTCTAGAAGTTTATCTTGTTTTGGTAGAACATGTACCCATACCTTGGAACCAAATACTCTTAATCTTGAAAGATTTTTATTTCCAATCATTCTCTCTACTGGTGTCTGGAAGTTGATTGCTGACGATGGACATCTATTAATTTGATAGACTGCACAACGAACGGCTTCACCCCACAACATTTTTGGTAAATCTGTATCAATCAATAATGTTCTTGCTCTGTTATAGATGGTTCGATTCATTCTTTCAGCAACACCGTTTGACTGAGGGCTATAAGGAGTTGTATACTGTATCACTATACCCTTTTCCTGACAAAATGTTTGTATTTTCTCATTTTTAAATTCACCACCATTATCTGATCTTATTTTCTTTACTTTGTTTCCTGTCTGTGTTTCTAATCTGTTTATGTATTCAATTAATCTATCAGTAGCTTCACTTTTTCTTTTCAATAAGTACACTTCACAAAAATGTGTAAAATCATCAATTATTGTATGATAATAAATCTCACCTGTTAAAGTTGGCTCCGTCACTGGTCCTGATATATCAGTATGTATTAATTCACCAATACATTTTGAACGTGGTTTTTGCACTGGATTAAAAGGTAATCTTGTTGACTTACCTTTCATGCAGGGTTCACACGGAGTTTCACTATATGGCAGTTGCAGCAGCTTCAGCTGATGCCTATTAGCATGACCTAATCTTTGATGCCACAAGTCATTGGAAATTAAACAAGTTTCAGTTTTAAGCTTCATTTCGATAATATATAATCTACCTTTAAGATTTCCAATAACTTTAGTTTTTGAGTTGCAAATAGATACACTATCATTGTAAAATTGGACTTGCAACCCTTTTTCTAACAATTTCCTTACAGACAATAGATTGTGTGACAACTCTGTAACAATTAACCCTTCAATATCTATTTTTACTTTATCATTATAAACTAATTTAAGTATACCTTTCTTAGCACAGGTTAAGTATTGTCCGTTAGCAACATATATCTTCATTTCCTTATCCAGGTGTACAATGTTTGTCATATGCTTTTCATATTTATCCATTATTAAATGTTCTGTGGCTCCAGAATCCACTACTAAACGTACACTATCGTTAGCACTTTGACTTGTATCACTTGCACTGAACGCTGTGAAGGTCAACTGAGTTTCATCATCCTCTTCTTGTGTATGTGCTACTCGACCAGACTGCCATGTTGCCCTGTAGTTTACGCCTCGACCACGACTGTGATTGTCACCTCGGGTATGTATTTGATGTCCTCTTGTAAACCGGCCTCTATGAATACCTCGTACTGGAGCTGACTGTCCCGTTCTGCACTGGAAGGATTTGTGCCCTTTTCTACCACATCTATAGCAAGTCATGAAGCTATATTGCTCATTTTCTACAGCTGTACTTTCTTTGCCTTTAAGTTTAAGTTCTGCATCTAATAATCTTGATTTGACAAAGTCTATTGTTAGTACAGTGTCTATTGTTTCAAGTGTTGTAATTACTGTATCATATTCACTGGGCAAGGTGAGCAATAGATGACACACCTTGTCGTTTTCATTCAATGTTGCGCCTGTTGATTCTAATCTAGCAATGATATTATCAAATTTTAGGAAATGATCCTGCAGTTTTTCACTAGATGTTGCTTTCACCGATAATAGTTGTTTCCTTAGATACAGCTGATTGAACACGCTTTTCCTTTCAAATATTTCTTCTAAATTTTTTATCATTGTTGATGCAGTTTTGCAATTTTTAATAATCTCAATATATTTGTCAGAAATACACTGTGTGATTAAGCTGCGTGCTTTTATATCTGTCTGCTGATCATCTTTAGTTATCGCTTCCTTTATTGCTAGACCTCTCTCTTCTAATAATAGATTCACTCTAAATTTCCACGTTGAAAAATTTTCGCCATCTTGTAGCTTGGGTAAAACGTTTGATGTATTTGTTGAAAATAACGACATCTTGTGTCTTTTAATTGTTATTGTTCTTTTACCTTTTAAATAATAATTGCGCAGTGGAAGCGTATTAAAATCTTTTCTTACTATTCTTCTATGAACCCTTCATATTGATTAAAATTCCTTTTAATAAAACACACCATTTTTCCTTGTAGTCTTTTTTTTTTAGCAGAGCGGAAGTAAGTCACAGTTCATAGATAATATTACATTAACTTTTTAAGCATAGTATTTACCATAGAATCTATGATCACCATAGATGATCACGGAGTACATTCTTAACATATTACTCTTTCAAAAAGTTAATAGTCATAGGGACTGTCGATAGAAGTGAAAACGAATATAATTTATTTATTTTCTAATAAAAAAATCTTAAATATAAAACTTAAAACTAAGGAATTAAAGTTTAATTACGAATGTACTATATTTATATTTAAGACCTTTTGTCTTCGTAACAACGCGAGGTGTCGCCCACGGTTACACAGCACTTATTAATTCTCAGGACTAGAATCCAGAGCTGTTAAACCAGTTAAATAAAAAAAATGTCGCCCACGATTACACAGCACTTATTAATAATAAACCTTAAAACTAAGGCATTACAGTTTAATTACCTACGAATGCACTATATTATTATACTTAAGACCTTTTGTCCTAAGAAGAACGGTGTCGATCTCCCGTATTCCACATTTTTACCCCTACCAAAAAGTGCTCAACGCGCCTAAAGTTTTCACTTCAACAAGCAACAGCTGTGCTTCTAAATGACTAATGACCACACTGTGATGGGAAAACAGAGGTGCAATCATGTAAGGATCGCTGATCAAATCGTTAAACCTCGACTTCAAAGTAAAATAAACCATAATAACCTTGGATTAGAGCTCAATTTCGTGTATTCATTCTTATACGTTTAGGTATGTACGATACCATAAACGTATAAGAATGGATACACGAAATTGAGCTCTAATCCAAGGTTATTATGGCAGTACAGACTGTTTTTATCAACAGTCTAATTCTACCATTTTCTTACTTCTGCAGACGTAGCATGGACAGGATATAACTCATTTTTACACACATCGGAATGATGATGGTATACTGGTGCACTTTTCTGTCATCAATTTCCTGAAACACTACTCGAACTATTAAAATGCAGTTTTTGCATTAAATATGTCTAGCTTCTGAGAAATACAAATATATCTCGAATGAAACCAAAATAATTGAATTGTTATGTTTATTAAAAAAAGGAAATTACATACTTCATTACAAGATAATGACTAATTAATTAATAAAATATTGTATGAATGATAGATCTCTACTGAACAGAGGCCATGATGCTGTCCTCATTCTTCTTGAGAATAACAAACCCTTCCATGACAGGTGACAGTGGGATGTATTCATCTGTAGCCAGCTCTGCTCGTTCACCAAATGACAACAATACTGGTGTAGTGTGTGTATGTGAACCTGCGATTGTTTTTGGGGTTCCAGCTTTGCCAATTACATCTACAGCCTGAAAGTGGAATAAACAATATACAGAAGATATCCATACTAATATTAAAGCGAAAGTAACTCTATTTGTTAACCGACTTCCAAAAAAGGAGGAGGTTCTCAATTCGGCGCGCATTTTTTTTTCTTCTTAATCGGTGCATATCTCCGTGGTTTCTGAACCGATTTGGATTTTTTCTATCAGTCGTTAGAGGAAGCTCTCGAGGTGGTCCCATAAAAAAATCTGACTCCAAATTCTCAACCCTGACACTAAAAAGTTAAAAATAAAAATTCCACTATGTTGACGTCCTGACTTCAACATAGTGGGTAGAAATCAAAATTATTTTTACTTTACAGTGGCGTTGGAAGTCGGTTTTTTGGAAAGAATTTTTATTACGTTTATTATAGTTAAAGAGTTAAACTTTACGAGATTTTCTGAGGTCTGTCAAAAATCTTAAACATGGGCAAAGTCACGGTACCACCTTGTTCCTGTCAAGTTCAACTCAAAGCTATTAATATTCATTTATTTTGCACTAGCTTTACGGTTTTTGATTCCCGCGGGAACTCCTAAATTTTCATAATATATAAATAAAAAGCCTAGCCCACTCTCCAGGTCCTCACCTATACCCATGCCAAAAACCACGTCGATCCGTTGCTTCGTTGCGGCGTGATTGAAGGACAAACCAACAAACAAACACACTTTCGCATTTATGATATTAGTGTGATTCCAATACAATTATTCTTATTAAATAATTTACAAGTTATCTAAGTATACTGATCTCCTTTGTTAACTAGTCTGTAAAAATAGGATCTTAATAATATTATCAAGGACAACAGACCATACAGGAAAAGTTAGAAATATTTTTCATAATTATAGTGTATTGAAGTTGTTTGGTGTGAATAAACAATAAATAACCCCGTATTACTCTCCAAAGCTTTTATGTGGTCCGGGATTTTGTTGTTTTTTACACACATTGGATTAGGACCGGTACTATGGATCTATAGGTTCGTGGTACCTTCGCTGTTACTGTCCACAGGTCCAGCATTTTACTTACATGTATAATATTGTAGTAGGAATACGAGTAATGCTTACCTGTCCGACGCGTACGCTAACATTAACGGGCTGCAGGTTTTCGTCAAGAGTGACGAGCCAACGGGGTTGCATCGCTGTCGCCAGCACGTACAAGAGATAGTGGGATTTGCCAAGGATTACTGTAAAAAAATACGACACTGATATCTATGTTGTCTCAAGATCATTCATACTGTTTATATAATTGGATTTGTTCACATGTGAAAACTTTGCATTTTTTTTCCACTACAAGTTAGCGCTTGACTGCGATCTCACCTGATGGTAAGTGATGATGCAGTCTAAGATGGTAGCGGGCTAACCTGTTAGGGGCATGGCAGTTATAATTAACCCGTACCCCTAATCTGTTTCTACACGACATCGTACCGGAACGCTAAATCGCTTGGCGGCACGTCTTTGCCTGTAGGGTGGTAACTAGCCACAACCGCAGCCTCTCACCAAGCCAGAGCAGGGAAAATTCGGAAATTATAAATTTCCAAATCGACCCTGCCAGGGATCGAACCCGGGACCTCCGCACGTTACGACAACAGTGCTCAACCCTGCGCCATAGAGGTCATGCAGTCATGAGGGAGGGTGCATACAAATATTGACAGTCAAATCCACAAGGAGACTTACTTGCACACAGCAATCATGCAACACTTATGTATTGTGGCCACAAAGTCTTAAGAGCAATCACCGAGCCTCTTGCTGGTTCTTCTCGGTAGGAATGGCATTCCGGACCAGTGGTAGATTCACTCGACGCACTTTTAATAAGTTTAATCGAATAAAAAAAATATGAGTTTGAGCAAGTAAAGCTCGTAAAGATGCAGACTCGAATGGGGTGCAAAACTTACTGTTCTTGCAGTCCAAGAAGGCGGTGAGTACCACCAGCAGGCCAGCCAGCGCGGGCTGGTTGACGAGACGCCGGTCGGAGTGCGCGGGGCACAGCGTCACCGTGCCCTTGCCGGCGTGGCACAGGCCCTGAGCCAGCCGCACCATGAATAGGTGCACTGGGGACTTGCCGTGATACAAGGCTAGCGCGCGGAGCATTGTTGCCAACCTGATGTATTTTAGGGATAAATACACGATTTAGTCTCACTGTTTAAAAGTTTTAAAAACCTAAATATTCATTCCACTACATTACAGCCTTTTAACGTCCCACTGCAGGGCACAGGCCTCCACTCTCATAGGAGAGAGGGAATTAGAGCTTAGACCCACCACGCTGCTCCAATGCGGGTTGGCGGGTTTTAACGACTATTATCGTAGTGATGATAACCGGGACCGACGGCTTAACGTGCTCTCCGAGGCACGGGGGTGAAACACCGCCAACTTCCAACTCCGGGCTGGCACTGAGAATTTCTTAATTGAAAAACCCAATACCTAACAGTTTTTAAGCCCTACCGGGAATCGAACCCAGGACCTCGTGATCCGCAGTCGACTATGCTAACCGCTAGACCAACGAGGCAGTCTTCAATCCAATCAATATTCATTAATTCAATTCAATTCAATTCAATTTATTTCAAACATGTAGGACATACAGGTGTCTCTTATGCTACGTCATGTTTTGACTCTACCACCGGTTCGGAAAGCAGATTCTGCCAAGAAGAGCCGGCAAGAAACTCAGCAGTTGCTCTTTTTTTTTTACAATATTATTTTTCTATTACAATACATAAATAAGTATGTAAGTTAAATAAAATACAATAGTGTAAGTTATTTATACTATCCTGTGGGGAGCAGGACCCAAAGTCGGTTTCTTCCATACAACTTTGTCATTAAGAAATTCGTCAATTGTATAATAGCCCCGACTCAACAAGTGTTCTTTTACGGTTTTTTTGAATTTGTGCAATGGCAAATCCAACAGTTCTTTTGGAACCATATTATAAAAGGTAATACTCGACCCCACAAAGGATTTCTGCACCTTGCGTAGACGACATCGCGGCATTACTAGTTTATGCCGGTTTCTAGTAAGTCGATTTTGTGTATCCCCTCTTTGTCTATAGAGATGAATATTTTGTTTCACAAACATTATATTATCGTATATGTACTGCGATGCAACCGTAAGGATGCCAATTTCTTTAAATTTTTCACGAAGGGACTCGCGTGATCTGAGTTTATATATTGATCGAATCGCCCTCTTTTGCAAAACAAAAATTGTTTGTATATCAGCAGCTCTGCCCCACAATAAGATGCCATACGACATAACACTATGAAAATAGGCAAAATAGACAAGCCTAGCCGTCTCAATATCGGTAAGCTGTCTAATTTTCCTGATAGCAAAAGCCGCTGAGCTGAGTTTCCCTGCTAGTGTCTCTATATGAGCGCCCCACTGAAGCTTATTATCCAAGGTCACCCCCAAAAAAACCGTGGAGTTCTCCATTTTCAGTGTTTCACCATTCAATACTATTTCCTTATCGATTTTGTTCACATTAGGAAGTACAAACTCTAGACATTTAGTTTTTTTTGCGTTCAAAAGTAAGTTATTGACTGTGAACCAGTGTGATACATGCGATATAGCACCGTTTACATCGTCAAAATTATCTTTACATCTATCAACTTTAAAAATTAGCGAAGTGTCATCTGCAAACAGCACAATATTGCAAGTATTGTTGACATAGTATGGTAAATCATTTATATACACCAAAAATAATAGAGGACCCAAGATTGAGCCCTGTGGGACACCCATTAAGGCAGACGAACCCTGAGACTTCACGTTATTTATGCATACTTTTTGAGTTCTGTCGCTTAAGTAAGAGGCAATGAGATCAAGTGCAACGCTTTTGATTCCATAATGGCTAAGTTTAAGTATCAAGGTTTTGTGATCGACACAGTCAAATGCTTTGGATAGGTCACAGAAGACTCCAATAGCATTCTGTGATCGTTCCCAAGCATCGTAAATATGCTTTAAAAGTTTTGCGCCGGCATCCGTTGTATTACGGCCTTTAGTGAAGCCGTATTGCTCCTCGTGGAGTAACTTATTAATATTAAAATGATTTAATAATTGATTAAGGATGACTTTTTCAAAGACTTTACTAAGTGTAGGTAAGATAGAAATAGGTCTATAATTATTTATGTCACCTTTACTGCCTGATTTAAACAGAGGAATTACCTTGCCATGTTTCATCAGGTTAGGAAAGGTACCCGAGTCTACACATTCATTAAAAATTACTGCCAAGTACGAGGCAATATCGGTTATTATGTTAGATATGACTTTCACAGACATACCCCATAGGTCACCGGTATTTTTCAATTTTAATAACTTAAAATTTTTAATGATATCTAACGCAGTAATGTGTTTAAATTCGAACAAAACGTAGCACTCTTTAACATTATCTCTCAATAAATTTTGAGCTGCAGTCGGTGACGAGCTTAAGGAATCAGTTAACGAAAGGGGAATGTTCTGGAAAAAGTTTTCGAAGTTATTTGCAACCTCAATGTCAGAGGTGATTTTATTATTTCCAACAACAATCTCGAAGTTAACATCACGAGATTTGGTTTTACCGGATTCATTATTAACTATATTCCAAGTAGTTTTTATCCTATTGTCTGATTTAATTATTCTTTCCTTGATGTGAAGGGCTTTTGCATGAATACAAATGTTTTTGAAAATCTTGGAGTAGGTTTTTACGCGTTCAACAAAGCACGGGGACCGATTATATTGCTTTTCGTCATACAATTTGTACAAATTATCTCTACTTTTGTAAATACCTACAGTAGCCCAATCACTAAACTTTAATTTCTCATTTATATTTATATTCTTAAAATTGAATATTTTACTAAATTCATTGTCTATAGTCTTGAAGAGACTTCCATACAAGTTGTTCGGGCTACCATTTTTAAATGAAAGAGTAGGGAGTTTGGCAGAGATTTCACTCTTAAATCGTGTTAATTTATTTTTCGTTATCGGTCTACACTTAACAATTTGCTTGTTTTTATTTGAATTATTTAAAACCGTAACTTGTTGTCCGCAGTGATCCGACCTTAATCTATTAATAATTTCTTTTTCCAAAATCGCATCAGCACAGCAAAAAATATTATCTAAACAAGTGGCTGAACTTTCCGTTATTCTAGTAGGTTCACTGAAAGTATTTTTTAAATTAAAACATTTAAATAAGTTAAGCAGCCTCAAACTAATTGAGTTCTGTAGCAAAATATTAACATTGAAGTCACCACAAACTATAATCTTCTTATTTGATACACATAATCGTTTTAATGCATCTTCCATTACATCTTCAAATTGAGTAAAGTCACCTGAGGGGGGCCGGTAAACACAGACAATGATAAAGCGCTCCAACTCCACACAAGACAGTTCAATTATGCGCTCAATAGAAAGACTCTACATTTTATTACATCCATTTATTTACAAATACTGTAGAAATAGAATTACTGAGATGAGAAAAAAATCTGAAATTATAAATTCACAAATTGACCCTACCGGGAATCGAACCGGGACCTCCCATGTTAAGGCAACTTCGCTCAACACTGCGGCAGGGAGGTCGAGTTAAAGCGGCGCGAACCTCGTTTCGTCGTCCTCAGGTGTTACTAGAACGCGTACAAAGCCCGTACCTGGCGTTGTTGGTGCCGGCGCCGACGAGCCCCATCGCGAATATGGAGTTGTAGGCGACGTCGTTGTCGGAGTCGTGCGAGTACTTGTTGAGCACGTCGATCACCGACAGCTGCGGGTTGGACACTGAGCACAGCGCGATCGCGAGCGGCACCGCGCGCCGCACCGCCGGCTCGCCGTACCGACCCTGGGGAAATAGTACATTATGGTACAAGTGTGTAATGCTGGTGGTGATTACCGTTGAGGCGCCATTGGGACCCGAGCCGTTAGGTGAGGGTCTTAAGATAGCCGAGGACGGTAATCATCAATACACACGTGTATCACACGACGTTTTTCAACACACTTGTGAAGAAAATAAAAAATAATTTTATTTAGTAGATAAAATAAAATAAAACTCTATAACTCACTTGTGAATAATAATAATACTAAAAAATAATTTCATTTAGGAGATAAAATAAAAAAAATACTCTATAACTCACTTGTGAATAATAGCAATGAAAGTCACAGTTTGATTATAGATGTCATTATGTGCCTAATAGCGGTAAAATTAGAGCCACTTTATGAGCAAGTGACGTAACGTGACACTTTTTCGTGCGTGCGGCCGGTGTTCATCGATTTATGAAACGTCATCACGTCAAAAGATAGGCGCCGAATTGACAACCTACTCTTTTTTTGAAAGTCGGATAATAAGCATACGTTACAAAATCGCAGGTACAGCTGGATCATCGCGTCTGAAGTTGACCGCAAGACGCGTCATAATCCATCCACACAAATATTATAATTTGAAAGTGTGTCTGTCTGTCTGCTACGCTTTCACGGCTCACCTGTTCAACCAATTTCGATGAAATTAGGACTAGAGATAGGTTGCATCCCGGGGTAGTAGTAAAAGTAGCTTATGTAATGCATCAATTATGCATTACATAAGCTACTTTTTATCCCAGAAAATACTCGCGGGAATTAAAAAACTTGTAGAACGCGGACCAAATCGCGGGCATCATCTATTGCTAAATAAAATAGACCACAACGATCGAATAAGGTTGGATAAATTAAGTATGATTGTTTATTCAATATAGATTTCGTACCAACTGTCCGAAGATGCGCGTGCACATTTCGGCACCGGTTTCTTCACCCATGGCGATGACCGCCACACCCAGTGTGGCCACTGCCTGTACAGATGACAGTTCCTTATTAGCTTCCTTTTCTTTGTCCTTTTCCTTGCTCTTGCTCTCTTTTGATTTGCCTGTAGATAGGTTAATAATTATTAGATAAGGAATCAGTAATAAGGAAACGACTGCCTCGTTGGTCTAGCGGTTAGCATCACTGCGGATCACGAGGTCCTGTGTTTGATTCCCAGTCGGGCATAAAAATTGTTAGGTATTGGGTTTTTCAGTATAGAAAATCTTAGTGCAAGCCAAAGTTGGAATTTGGCGGTGTTTCACCCCCGTGCCACGGAGAGCACGTTAAGCCGTCGGTCCCGGTTATTATCACTAACATGATAATGGTCGTTAAGGCCCACCAACCCACAGCGTGGTGGGTCTAAGCTCTAATTGAATCTCTCCTATGAGAGTGGAGGTCTGTGCCCAGCTGTGGAACGTTAATGGGCTGTAGTGATAGATAAGGAAAAATTTAATTCTGTAACTAAAGAATTAAATATGTAATATTATTAGTACCATAAATAATAATGCTTGTAGAATGGAGACAACATACTTTTGTTTTTGTCATCCTTAGAAGTACCAGAGGAGCCACTACTGCTGCTACTCTCTTTAGAATCTTTCTTGTCCTGTTTCTTGAAAGCGGTGTCTTCTGCTGACGATTGTTCATTCTAAACAACAAGAAAGTATAATATCATAAAACTGGAAAATAAAACATTTCTGTGGTAAAAATTAAATGTTAAATGATTTGTTTATTCCAGGTAGGACAACTTGTGCCACTTATGAAATGTCATAATAATTCTACCACCAGTTCAGAAAGTAGAGAATTATTAAGTTGTATCATTGTATTTTGTTTAATTTGTAGCAAGTACAGTCAGAATTTTTATTTTTCCAATAATTATTGATGACAGTAACAGTAAAATAAAAAGCTGTCTTTCAGCTTTCAAAATGGACCCTCTGACTACGCCTGCGCTTTCAATATCCTCAGAGCAACATTTGGGTTTTTGAAAAAAAAAATTGTTAATCGAAAGATCATTTGAAAATAAATTGTTGAATTCAGTACCGAATATTAATTTTTGTTCATTGTGGCAAACAGCTGATGCAGTGTTGACACTGTAATATCGTGAAATTGTTTAACATTATGACGTCACAGTCAAACGTGGCAACCTATCGTGGCGCGTTCGTAGTCACGTGGTTCTTTTTAAAATTTTATCAATTTTTCATTGTTTATTGATTTAAAAAAAAACAACAACGGGGGGTGTCGGTCACGCATTTCCACATTTTTACCCCCTCCCAAAAAGTGCTCAACGCGCCTAAAGAAACTTTCACTACAAAAATTAAGAGTTTTTCGCATTGACTATTTATATAATTTGCGTTAAAGTTTTAAAATACATTAAAAAATGGATAATTCGAGCAAGTACACTGCGCCGTACATCGGTGTCGTAGTGTTTGGAGCAGATGTGCAGCATCTGTTGCACGACGAGCACGTCGCCGGTGGCCGCGTACGCGCACATGGACAGCGTGGTCTGGCACAGCGACTGCTGCGGCTCCGGCAGCACCTCGAGCGCGGCCATCGTCGCCTCCGTGCGCTCCTTGCAACCTGACACCAAACGATAGGCATGAAAAATTTTTTAGGATTTTGAAAAATGGTCAGATTATGTTGTGGCGACTGCGTTTGGCTCAGAACCATAGAATTCTATATTCTTATATCTATGACCTCATATCTTTGTTCCGAACGCAGTCGTCACTGTCAAGTGTCAACAAAATGTGACAAATAATGGCGCGAAAGTGCCCGCTTTTTTGGTGCTCTCTGTCATTATGACTGTCACTATTATATACGACTATTGTACTGCTTTTGTAAACCTAGGCTCAGAAGGACTGGAATCCAGAGCCGTTAAACCAGTTAAATAAAAAAAAAAAAAAATTTTGTAAACCTACTGTTTTGTAAAACTGGACCCCCGGGTCCGCCGCCAAAATGTTCGGAAGTATCTACTATTTCGAAAAAATATCTTATTTCAGCAGAAAAATAAAGTTTGGTAGATAATATTGGCATTTGAAATTTAAATTTTAAAATTCACGCCAAAATGCTCCCCGGTGTCATGGCGTCGTTTGTGACGTCACTATTATTTTTACCAATGTACTCTGTGCAGTGTGCAGTAAGCAATAGTGTGATTGCCGAAGCTCGAAAACAAACCATTGTGACGTCATTCGCTTCTTGGTGTTTTAACCAATATGGCGGATTGCTGTATTTTAGAATTTTATTTTATCAAAATAAATAGCAATCTCACTCGAAATAGAAAAATAAATACGTTTTTTAAGAACCTATTTCAATTCAATTCTATCCTATTTCTATTAACATGAATCCTATTTCATTAGATAAATTCATAATTTCATTGATTCTTGGTTACTGTAATCATGCTATTGTTGACGTGAAACATCTATGAATTCACACCGATGCATACGGGTACCACTAAATAATAAAATATCAATAAAATAACTGTCTGAAGTTAACCGCAAGACGCATCTTTGTAGTATACTAGATGATGCCCGCGACTTCGTCCGCGTGGATAAGTTTTTGATTCCCGCGGGAACTCCTTGATTTTCCGGGACAAAAAACTGCGGTCGGGGAGACGTTTGAGGGCGTAGGGGGGGAAGCCCGCGGCCTAGAGGGGGGAATTTTTAAGAGGTACTTCTCAGACCCTAAGGAACACTTGTGCCAAAAATCAGCTTTACATTTTTTATTTTAGGGTCAATGTTTATAAGTCCCGTACTAATTAATATGGAGTATGGATTTCAGGTGTCAGCCGACTGAACGAGCGGGGCACGAATTCGCGCGCCACTTTCGCACGGCACTTGTTGACTTTGACAGTTTGAGCTAGTGCGCAAACTAGTATTTGCGCGTTAGTTCAGAGACGATTATCTAACGTTTTATTTATTATTATATTTAAAAGCTCATTATTAAAAACTTACCCAAGAAACACAATCCTAGACCTAAGTGTAAGAACCGAGCATAAGTAGATGAATGCAGGTCTTTGTTGTCTTCAATAAGACGCTGGATTATAGCACATGTGACCTGTTAACAAAGTAAATCATAATTAAAACAGACCAAGATAATAATTAACAGAAGAAATCGTGAGGAATTAGAAAAAATAATGAATTAAGGAATGAAAAATTCTTTATTGTACTCCAAGAAACATACTTACTAAAAATAACAATAAAAACTAAGCTATATATATGTCACTGTAAGATTGTAAACTGTTGAAGATTATGTAAATGATAGAGGAGCATGGATTTGATCGCTCCAGCAATGCTGGGGACAGCGGTTACTTATTATAAATTAGTGTTTGAATATTAGTATTCAATTCGATGCTTTGATACGGGTAGACTGAGTATGTCACGCTCTCTTTAAACATTTCTGTGGTGGTGTCGTGTGGTGCGGGTTGTTACGTTCCCTCAAATATGGTCGAGCGAAGCAATGGCTGGATCATGCGTCATGCTCGTGAACGGGTGCCACCGGCGGGAATGGGGCTACTTTCTGTCTGCCCGTCTTTGACATGAATTGAATAAACAAATTTAAGAAATCCATTAAAAGTATGCTCCTGAAAAAAGCTTATTATACTGTTGAAGATTATGTAAATGATAGAGGAGCATGGATTTGATCGCTCCAACAATGCTGGGGACAGCGGTTACTTATGTACACATTGATATAGTAATTGTAAATGAATTATTTAAAAAGAGCAACCACCGAGTTTCTTGCTGGTTCTTCTCGGTAGGAATGGCATTCCGAACCAGTGGTAGATTCACTTGACGATTCAAAAGTACTTGTAAAAGTTTATTTGAATAAAAAATATTTGATTTGATTTGATTTGATTAAAAACCGTTAGATTGTAATCTAACTAGCGACATTGTAAACTGTCGCCAGATTACAATTTAACGCATTATTTTTCGGTAGATTGTAATCTGTTAGGTATATTAACCTGATAAAACCTAAGTGCCCTACCTGATTAATTATGTCGAACCCTAACCTAACCTACAAGAAAGAGACAAGAAAACGTTAATACAATGAATATTTCAAAAATTGACCCTCAGAACATTGAACGGTTCACAACTGCCGACAGTTTACAATGGGGCTGATTCTGTATAACACAATCTCTAAACTAAACTAAAATGGCAGCCTTAAATCTAGTTCTGTCCCTTTCCGTTGGAAGTATTATGAAAGGGTTAGCAATATTTGTAATGCTCTAATTTTAGTTTAGTTTAGAGATTGTACAGAATCAGCCCCAATATCGCTACTTAGTCTAACGGTTAAGTTAACGGTTAGTTAATCTAACGGTTTTTACTATTTTACAGTGACATACATATAAAAAATATATATTGTTTTCACAGTAACCGTGGCAAAAATGGATATCTTGAAAAATAGAATAAGAAAAGGCGGATACAATGGTGAGAATTAGAATTTAAGAATCGATATATCGTTTCAGGACAAAGTACTCACGTCCCCGTTACAAGAGCCGACGGCAATAAGGCCGCAAGCAATGGCCGCCAGCGCGCAGATCTCGGGAGGAGCGGCCGTGTCCGCTAGCACGGGCAGCAGGTGAGACAGCACGTCCTCGCGCTGCGTGCCTGCGTACGCTATGCCGAGACCTGGCCATCATCGATCAATGTTATTTTTTTATCCACTACAAGTTAACCCTTGACTGCGATCTCACCTGATGGTAAATGATAATGCAGTCTAAGATGGTAGCGGGCTAACCTGTTAGGGGCATGGCAGTTATATTAAACCCATGCCCCTATTCAGTTTCTACAGGGCATCGTACCGGAACGCTAAATCGCTTGCCGGCACGTCTTTGCCGGTAGGGTGGTTACTAGCCACGGCCGAAGCCTCCCACCAGTCCAGACCAGGGATAGACCAAATAGACCCTGCCAGGGATCGAACCCGGGACCTCCGCACGTTAAGACAACAGCACTCTACACTGCACCAGGGAGGTCGTCAAATTAAATAATTTAATTTTATTAATATCGAACATTCGCCACAGCTTCACTCATTTTAATAGTACAAGTAAGATCACAATTGAACAAGATTTTCATCTCACCTAAAACACTGCCAATCCTCAAATTGGCACTGGAATGCAGTACATAGTCAGACAGTAGGGCCAGAGCAGGATCACACTCATTCCGCACACCACAGTTGACAAGCCCTAGGGCTAGCAACGCACCAGCCTTTATGTGCTCTTCAGCTGTGTAAAGGTATTTGTCTATGGGGGTCAGACCACCATCCACATCCCATAGATGGATCATACCGAGAGATGCGGCTGCTGATAACATGCCTAGAAAGAATAATAAGTGATGAAAAAAATTATTATAATTTTAGTGGTTATCTCCATTTTAGGCATTTTAATTTTTAATCTACATTTTAAGCCGATTCCCAAATCTCATAAGTTTTTTTCAATCTTTAAAAGATTCTTCGATAGAACATCTACAGAAACAGTAAAGCAAAGGTAAAACTAGAGAAAGAAGGAAATGAAATAAGGATAGAAAGAGGTGTCCGCCAGGGTGATCCAGTGTCACCGAAGCTATTCACTGCAATTCTTTAGATCGTTCGCCAAATAAACTGGGAGCACAGTGGTATAAAAATAAATGGGGAAAGTCTGTCTCATTTAAGATTTGCAGATGACATCATTATTATCCCCAACACATGATAGTCTCGAGAGAATGCTTAATGAACTAGCTGAAGAAACTCTGAAAGCAGGATTAGTTATGAACACACAAAAAACCAAGGCCATCACAAATGGAACAAAAGTACCTATATACCTTGAGAACAACATAATTGAAAATGTAGAAGAATATATATATTTAGGCCAGACAATATCCCTAAAAGACCAAGAAACAAAGGAAATAGAAAGACGCATAGGAAACGCATGGAAGAGGTTCTGGAGTCTCAAAGAAATTTTCAAAAATAGAGATGTAAATATGGCCATTAAAAGAAAACTTTTTAATACCTGTATGTTACCAGTATTTAAATATGGCTGTCAAGCTTGGTCCCTGACTAAAGCACAAATGAAAAAAATGGCATCTTGTCAGAACGCTACGAACAGGGGTATGATGGGGAAAAAATTGACAGACAGAATAAAAACAACCACTATAAAGGAATATACAAAAACAAAAGATGTTACTGTTACAATCAAGAGCCTTAAGTGGAAGTGGGTGGGCACACAATCAGGGGTCAAGATAAATGGAGCAAAAAAGTAATGAACTGGTACACGGGTCATTTAAAGAGGAAAAGGGGTAGACCAATGAAAAGACGGGTCGACGATATTCAAGTAGTGGCAGGTGGCATATGGTCCCGAACGGCTAGAGACAGAGAGGCATGGAAAATGTTGGAGGTGGCGTTTGCCATTAGGCAAACGGACAGGGTTGTCGAGGCAGTGCAGGATAGTAATAGTTAAGATTAAGAAATGTAAAATGTCTGAATAAAGGCTTTATTTATTTATTATAAAAGATTCTTTAGAAGAAATAAAGATAAAAAAAAGAAAAGGGCCCCTTTTTTTAGCTAAATCTAAAAAAGTTATCTTCAGTAATCATAAAGATGTTAATAAAATATTATTGTTATATATTTTTCAATCCCTACTAACATAGTTTTAAGTTTGTACGCTAACAAATGGGCCTTTTGGTTGCTTCAATAAAGATATTTATTTATTTATAAAAAGGGTTTACCTAATCAGAAAGTAGCACTCACAAAAAAAATATGTATAGAAAACATTTAAGTATAATAAATCTGACATACCATGATCTTTGTTCTTATACATCCATTTGTTTCCATCCTCAGTTGTAACCAGCTTGTCTTTTCCAAAACCAGCATTTACAAAGGCATTGACAAAGGTAGCAGACAGGTTCTGTCTAGCAGAATCCACTGGGTGTTCTGCTAATAGGGATGGTCTTAGAGCTGACCCGGCAGACTCTAACCAAGTTTTGTATACCTCTTCAGGGGTTTTAGGCTCCATGATATCAAGCTACAAGAAACATAGCAACAACCATCTTTAACCAATTTTTTTTAAATTAATAGATTTGATGTAGGTGCACAGTTTTATCTATCTAGAATAGGATATAAGTTGATGAAAGGTTGCATAAGATTTTATACAAAAAAGATCTGTATGAAAACCTGTTTCAGTGGCAATGTAAGTTGTACACTATGGATAATATGATTTTGCCATATATTGATCAAATGTGCTTGCGTATGTAATTTTGATTTTATTTCTCACCTCTCTGCCCAAGCACAGGAAATGGTCATTGATATGAGCATTCAATAGTATTGTCCGTAAATCTTCATCTTCCAATTCAAGAGGCACATATTGTCTGGCCAACATATAGCACAACTGCTTTTTGATTAGACTAAAATTAAATAAAAAAACACAAGTAAAAATTAAGCCAGTTCTCTCAGGAAAATTTTACATGTGTAAATAAAACAAAAAGAAAGCTGTGAACAGAACAGAACATTTTTTGTGTTTGCTTTCACTTGTTTGCAAGTAAGGTACCCATCCCAAAAGTCTGCTTAGAAGCTTTGCTTAAAAACTTATAAATTTTTTAGAAAATTACCAACCATCTGGTTAGCTTCTAAAGTCAAATGAAAGGTTTAGTCAAAAAAAATTGAATTTTACACAACTAAGGCAACAGTTTCTTGTGTATTTATGAAAAACTAAATGTGCTTCCACATTAATTATATTAACTTACGTATCATCACAAGCGTTGAAGACTTCTTCGCATTTAGCTTTGTCATGTAGCTGCATTGCAACTAGTAGAGCGCGAGGGTATTCTTTGAAACGTAAGTATGTGTCTAGTACACCTTGGAGAATTTGTGTTGACTCTGGTTCAACCACATAACTGGCACAGCTGAAAGAAATACATAGTAAATCCCTTTAATATATTATTTATAACTATAAAGTATAAACAGATTCTTGGTGATAGTATTGTATTGATAATAGATAAGTCTAGTTGGTGAAAATGATTTCACTAACAATCCTTTAATTTTAAGGGACCATTTATGACCAATAAGTGAGTTATATTATCATTCATTTATATTTAATAATGCAACTAATTCATTTGTTTTTCATAAATTAAAAAACAAATAAACAAACTAAACCAACAAATTGCAAAAAATTAGAAGTACTATTTAATCTTACCCAATTAAGTAAAGACAAACTCGGGGATAGTTGCTCTGGTCCATATGTTGTGATAGCAGATCCAAGCGATCAATCTCCATGAGCAGATCACAAGCTTGAATCTCAGCAGAGTGCTGCATGTCAAACGCCACCACATCACGCACAAGGGGCATTAGTGAGTTCATGATCTCTATGTTCCATTCCTCTGCTATCTCGCCTTCCAGTTGCCTGTTTATTTTAATTGTTTGTATGATTTCAGAAATTCAATATAAAACCTAAACATAGCTACAGTTTAGTTAATTTACATTTAAACATAAAGAGGTCTTGAATGTAAAAATTATAAGTTACGGTAAAGAAATGGCTAACACCGCCCATCTTGTCAAACAATTTTGACAAATATTGGTACAGAGATAGGTTGCATCCCAGGAAAGGATAGGCCCATTCCAGATTTTTGGAAAATCTAAGATTTCCTGAAGGATTTGTCAAAAAACTACATTGCCATGGAGGAATCCCTCTCAGGAGTCTATCTACTCTCTAATACTACATTGCTATAGTCTATTAGTATAACTTTTAAGTTTTGTAATCAAACTATTAGATCTGTTGTGACTATATTATATACTCTACTATTCTATATACCTTTCTAATTTAGTATTATTTATTTACCTTACATATTCATGTCCCCATTCACCAACATTAGACATTGTCCCCAACAAACAATATTTAAGACATTCCCTTTTTTCAGCTGCGTCCTGAAACATGTACAAAATATTTGGTATTATAATATACCACTACAATGATTGTTGTATAAAGTTACTTGTAATAAAAGTTTTTTACCCTAACCTTTGTGCTGCCTAAACGTTAAAAAAAGTCTTAGTAGCTGCCATTAGGTCACGTGACCTAGGCGTAATTTGATCTGATCACGCCTACGGTGCAATTTGATGTATTTTTTCACTTTCCTTGATGTGCTATGAACTGCCTGCTTTATATATCGAAACTTAGATAACTAATTTATGTTAGGTATTTACTACTTTATTTACTGAAAATAGTCTTCTATTACATAATTTTGCGAGATTATAAAGTAAACAAATTTGAAAAAGAACAACACCGGTTCCTTCCGGTTACCGGAAGTGTCGATTTGATTGATGGAATTTTCGAAAATTATGCGAAGTTTATTTATTTAATTTGTTTTAACAGCTTCTAAATTTAGTAAATAACATTTAAATA
This sequence comes from Erebia aethiops, assembly GCA_923060345.2. Taxonomy (NCBI): domain Eukaryota; kingdom Metazoa; phylum Arthropoda; class Insecta; order Lepidoptera; family Nymphalidae; genus Erebia; species Erebia aethiops. The sequence goes on along the minus strand of OV281083.1, from coordinate 5,885,480 downwards.
AATTTTGTTTGTTACTTTTGTTAAAAATAACAGATTTCTCCGATACTGGCCGCCATATACCGCGTTCCATGGTGGACGTAGCGGGCGAACTGATTTTGTATTTCAAATATGACCTTCAAAGTGACATGCAAAGTTTGAATGAATGATTGTCTTTGGTTATTTAATTCCTTAAGATTCATGTTCAAAGAAGTTTATACTCTATATTCATGAGAATAAATCTTAAATCACATAGAAATGCGACCGACACAGGGTCGATTGTAGGTCGGCTAGATCTGACCCAAAGTAGAGTACTACCTATCGACAGAGCTATCCCAAGGCAATCCATAGGTTAATAAATGTTCTCAAAATTACATTGAAATCCTTAGAAAGTTATAACTGAACATACAGATGAATACTTGAACTATTTTGTATATCACAATTGTGGTTATATTAAATGAATAATAGTTACTTACAGGAGCGCCACTGACGCCCATAGCAAGAACAGAGACAACATCAGCACAATACTTCTTTGTCTTCTCATCTGTTATCTTTTCATACACTACTTTTAACGCAGGGTAGTGCTCTCGCAGAAACTTTAATGGCTTAGGAACTGATGTCATAGATGTCGTTGAAGTTCTTATAAGATTGGTCAACATCTGAAGTGCCGGCAAATAAAGCTCCACCTCGTTACCCTGTTAAATAGTGCAGTGTTTTATGGTTAAGAAGCGATTATATTTTATGATATAATAGATGTGAAAACTCACGGTAAGCTTTTCAACAAGCATGTTGAGTTCCTCCTGAAGCCGTTTATCTTCTTCGGACTGTAAAAAGATTGTTTTATTAGAATATTATATAGGCAGTGATAGGATGACATTTTGTTTTCAACCAAATATTACCAGATCATCGTTAGGTGCTGGTGCTGGGTCAGCATTTTCTTTTTTGGGCTCCTCCGTTTTATTTTTTACGGTCATCTTGTATGATTTATTTCTAAATACTATTTATTTCTCAGTAAACAGTAAATTGGTGAATGATTTCTATTGCTTTCAATTTTGACAAGTCACTGCTGCATCACAGACAAAGACCAAAGAGTATATCATTAACTCAGCCGCTATGAGATCCTACGCATATAACTCTATGATCCTACGTAATATTATAGTCTTTGATCCCAAACTACAGATAACAAAAAAAACATGTACAGATAAATTCCTAAACAGAGAAATCTTACTTTAATTATTGATGAAGACCTCAATAATATGGGGTGTGCATTTAACATAGTTAGTTGTTTTTGACTTCTAACCAAAAATCATTTTAGTACAGATAAGTACGTAATACGTAAATAATAATTTGTAGTAAGATTCGTAATAAATATATAATAATTTGAGTATTTTGCTAACGTAATGTAATGTAAGGTAATATATTCTGTATTTACTATTTGCTCCAAGAGCTCTTGCCTTTGTGGCGAAATATTTAACAAAAGCTGTAAGTTGATTGTTTGGCTTCTTTTGATATGGCGTAGGAGAATGGTAAAAGTAGTATTCTAATCTGTAGTATCTAGTAAACTAAGCTTCACTCGGTACTCTCGGATGTCTTATAATGAAAACTTACAAAGCCGATCGACAGATAGTTAATTATCTAGAAAGAAATGTAAAATATAGCCCAGAAAGAAATGAAAAATGATGTTTGTCCACTATCCATTACCTATGTTTTCGCGCACAATTCATCCACTTGAGGGGAAACTTTGAACCGTAATAATTATTGTTGTTGGGACTTGCGGGAAGGTTTCTGACATAGTACCATCGAAGTACGGTAGGTGGCGCATGAGTCGAAATGCTTCACATGCCGAGCATTAGGATGGGTTTTAAGTCAGTATCCGAGAGTTCCAATATCATTACCATAATTTATGCAGGAGCCAGCAGCATTTTATGTTTAATTCACAATATTTACATGTTTTGCGCCTGATCTTAATGTGGAATAATTTATACCAGGGATGATACGGAGCTTGGATTCCGATTCCTTTAATTCGGAACTTCCGATTATTATTACACCTTCGGTTCCGATTTTGGCTCCGAAATTTTTAAATCGGAGGAGGAGGTCGTAGCATAGCCAATAGCGACGGCGGCCTGCGTCGACCGTTACGGACTGGTTCATACACGTCGCATTGGGAGTCCCCCGCCACCCCCACCTTCCGCTACGTGTTTTTGTTTGTTCTTAAATGAAAAATATCTCTCTTGTGATCACTTCTGAATCTGCCTCTGACTCCACCTCCGACTCCGGTTCCAACTCCGATAAATTAAATTTAAAAACTCCGAATCCGACTTCGGTTCCGTTAAATTTACCTCCGTTACATCCCTGATTTATACTTACCTACCTACTACAGCGACGATCGTAGATTTTCGTAGACAGTCTCAGTTTACAATAAATTGCTGTCGGCTATAAGACGTCGCGACGACGACGACATTCTACTGTCTGTACCTAATTTACAAAATCAAACTCAATTAAGTGAATCATACAAGTATTTTATTTAAGGTATGTAAATATATCAATGTGTAAGTGCTTAAAAACGTCTTTACCATTTAGGATCTTTATATTTTTTTAATTCTATGTTGATTTTTTTTCCAAGGTTGAAAAGTAGGTAGGTATGTCTATGTACATTGTACAGGAATAATAGTATAAAAATTAATAGGTATATAATATAATGTAAATGTATCTCTTTTAGGTGAAATGCATCGATTTCAGAAAACTGTAGTACTAAAGATCAATTTAATCAGGTTTAAAGCAACGTATAATATGAAAGAAGATCATTTGATGGGTATCAGTGATATGCCCCATGCTAAATCTTTACCGATCTTAGGTACACGATTAAATTTAATTGCTGCTGGAGGTGGAACAAAGTCGGTAAATTTCAGTAATATATTACTTTCTTGTATTGGTTAGAGTATCATCTTAATGAGTGTACAAATTTATATTCAGATTGCACGAATACATAGATGCTCGACACAAGATATTAGGCCCCATCTTTGCGGAACGACTAGCTGGGAGCACAGAACTTGTTTTTGTAAGCGATCCCTTGCTTATGAAATCACTATTTATTTATATGGAAGGTAAATATCCGATGCATATATTGCCTGATCCGTGGGTTTTGTACGAGAAACTGTATGGATCACAAAGAGGTCTATTTTTCATGAACGGTGAAAATTGGATGCTAAACCGCCGAATATTGAATAAACATTTGCTAAGAGAAGGCACGGAAGATTGGATAAGAGTTCCAATTGTAAAAAGTATCCAAGAGTTTGTAAAAAGTTTAAAAGAAAGATCTGAGAACGGTAACATAGTTAAAGACTTCGAAATGGAATTTTATAGACTATCAACGAATGGTATGTTTAAATAAAGAAAGATAATAAGTAAAAGATTACATTTTGTTTTCTATACAACTATTTCAAATTTCCCTAAAATTATTTTCAGTACTTGTCAATGTATTACTTGGAGACAACTCCATACATCGTAGTCAACACTACGATGAAATGTTAAATATGTTTTCGGATTCAGTAAAAAAAATATTTCAAGCTACTACAATGTTGTATGGGTGGCCAGTAGAATGGTGTCAATATTTCAATCTAAAAATATGGAGAGATTTTAAGGAATGCGTAGATATCTCACTGCATTTGGGTAAGAGTTATATTTTAGGATGATTGTTTAAAGAGCTTTAAACTTATTTAGTTCATTTTTAGTAACCGCATTGTCTTGCCAAAAAGTGACCGCACTACAAAATTTAAGTAAAGCAGTTTAGGCAGTGTTGTTCGTTGTTATTTTCACTTAACATTTTAACATTTACGATAAATTCTTTTTTAGCTAAAAAAATGGCTTTCGAAATAATCAGCAACAAAGACAGAAACAATGGACTGATCAAAAAATTGGTCCAAGAAGATTTAAAAGATGACATGATAACAAGGATAGTCGCCGATTTTATTATAGCTGCTGGCGATACGGTATTACATAAGAGTGATTAACTAATATTATTGCATGTAAAGAAGAACGAGATAATAAAAACATTTCAATAATTTTTCAGACTGCATATACTACATTATGGATATTTCTGTTGCTATCGAAGAATGCCGATGTTGTAAAAGAGATTCGATCAAAGGACCGTTCTTATGTAAAATGTGTGGTGAAGGAAGCAATGAGAATGTATCCAGTAGCCCCATTTTTAACAAGAATATTACCAAAAGATACTGTCTTTGAAAACTATAGACTTAAACAGGGAGTGAGTATTATTTTTTAGAGGTTTTTATTAATTATTATTTTTTCCAATCATCAATTTGAAAATTCCCTCCTAATTTGAATTCAAATTCACTTGTCACGCAACACGTTGTGCTACTTCTGAACAAAAGTGCTCTATGCTTGCACGTGGTCTTTGAATGCATGAAGAAACCTGTGGATGAAACTTTGACACGAGTTTGACACACTTGAAACCTCAGAGTACGTTTCCCTGTCTACGGTTGAAACGAGGTTGAAACTATCCTATACTGAGATCCTATATTAATGTTACTTGTCTCTGGGTTAAAATTACAGCTAGTGTAACGATCGCAATCACCTCTGACTGGTTCACATTCTTCCACTATTGGCCAAAACCTATTGATGCAGCAAAAATACCATAAATTCAGCCAATCAAAACAATTGAGACTGTAACAATGTTTGATGCAGCATAATCACTCGACACGGTTCCCAACTTAGGGCTTTTGGCCCCTTAAGGGCTGAACAAATGCGAAGGGCTTCTTTTAGGGTCCTTATATTTTTAGGGATTTTGTGGCTTCTTATATTTTTTACCTATTTTTTATTTCTTAGATCTATCATCTACTAGGTACCGATTCTTATTATTACATTCTGTCTCCATATTCGTGGAACTCCAACTACTCTGTAGTGACTGGTGGTCCGTGGTTAACCAAAATTAATTAAATAATTAATGGTGTCAAATTTTTTGTATTATAATATTTTCATAGTCATAGTCAAGTCATAGTCATTTATTTATTAAATACATGGAACTAATAAGTACTACGTACAACCGGAATGAGCTCTTGTTAATAAAGTGTGCCGAGTGAGAGATACCATACTGACCCTTGTGTCCCTTTTCCACAAGAGTGACCACACTATTTTTGAATTTTGGGATACTTCAATATACGGGATATAAATATACCTCTATGAAGAAATAAAAATCAGCAAATAATTTTAAATATTTATATTTATAATGATGTTGATATTTTATATGTAGTGCCTATTGCCTCTTAGTAAGTCTCTTACACAAGTAAGCATTTAGGTCGTTGTCAACCGATGGACGTCCACTGCTGGACATAGGTCTCCTGTAGGGTCCTCCACAAGCCACGGTCTTGCGCCGCCTGGATCCAGCGATCCATTTAGGATCGATAATTACGAAGCATTTAGGTAAAAATAGATAATTATCGGTGATGCTTTAACAAAAAAAAAATTTTTTAAGTCGGTTAAAAATTCAATAAAACTGGTATTGCTGTAAAGCGAAACATAAATTGACTTCTCCAACCATACATATTTGGCTTTTCGAGCCATACACATTTGACTTTTCGAACATACTGGGTATATAAAATTATCAACATGCTCAAATTTTTCATACAAAAAATATTTTTAACTCGTTGTGGCTCCTGAACTCATCTCATCACTATGCCAGTCTCCATGTTTGAAAATGTTTTTAATTTCATTCTGTTGAAGTACGGTGATATAGCACATACGGTGAAGGAAACATCGTAAGGAAACCTGGACTTGACAGTCTGAAATCACCAACCTGCAGTGAGCAAGCGTGGTGATTAATGTTCATGCATTCTCCTAGTGAGAAGAGGCCCTTGCCCAGTAGTGGAACAGTTACGGGCTGGATTTTTATCATTATCTGTAAACTTACCTATTCAAGATAAAAATAAAATTGATCTTGCTTACCACGAGGAATCGTGATAAATTAGGAATATAATCCTCTGGCATGAAACGTTTGCTGCATATTACAGAATTTTGGGTCACTTTTCTGTTACCACCAGGTATAATGCTTAACCACTTTTCACGCAATGTATCATTTTTTGGTAATCTGAAATATGAAAAAAAATATCTATGCTGTTATAATTCGTGTTTCATAGTTTACGATACTTGTCCCGTATACTTGGTAACTAAATTTATGTCACCCAAAATTTCGTCTATCGTAAGATTCATCAAAATGGCCGTTTGTGTTGCAACCATCATAGTACATAATAATTCCATGGTTGCAACGTTTTTATTTTTATTACTACTACGATTGCCGCCTTCAACACGAAAACAAGTGAATTATTGACGTACTAATTTTCTAAATGCTTGAAATTTTAATCGGAGGATAGGAGGTGACTAATTCGATAGTATAACCATTTTTCAGATTTCTTTTATAAACGTACCAAATTTGAAGTATAATGTTAAATGTGAAATAGCAACACAAAGACCACTGTTAGAAAGGGACACCGCGGTATGTTGTAGATGTCTCACTCGGATTCATTTTTATACTGCGTGCGTAGTGGTCCTTATGTCCGTGATATAAGGATTAAATTTGATTAAAAATAAGTTAAATAAGTTTGCAGTATGCATTCCAGTTGTACGTAGTACCACGCAATGTATCATTTTTTGGTAATCTGAAATATGAAAAAAAATATCTATGCTGTTATAATTCGTGTTTCATAGTTTACGATACTTGTCCCGTATACTTGGTAACTAAATTTATGTCACCCAAAATTTCGTCTATCGTAAGATTCATCAAAATGGCCGTTTGTGTTGCAACCATCATAGTACATAATAATTCCATGGTTGCAACGTTTTTATTTTTATTACTACTACGATTGCCGCCTTCAACACGAAAACAAGTGAATTATTGACGTACTAATTTTCTAAATGCTTGAAATTTTAATCGGAGGATAGGAGGTGACTAATTCGATAGTATAACCATTTTTCAGATTTCTTTTATAAACGTACCAAATTTGAAGTATAATGTTAAATGTGAAATAGCAACACAAAGACCACTGTTAGAAAGGGACACCGCGGTATGTTGTAGATGTCTCACTCGGATTCATTTTTATACTGCGTGCGTAGTGGTCCTTATGTCCGTGATATAAGGATTAAATTTGATTAAAAATAAGTTAAATAAGTTTGCAGTATGCATTCCAGTTGTACGTAGTACCACATGAGTTAGTACTTATTAGTTCCATGATTAAATATAATAGGTACACTGTAGGTACACTTATTTTCGTCTAAAAATTACTTAAGTACTTAAAAAGCATGATGGTGATAATGGGTAACGGTATCTTAAAACTAAAGCTACGAGGGTTCCAAACGCGCCCTGGTCTGAAAAGAGCCCACAACAAACTCAGCCGGTTTTTTTTTTTTTTTTATTATCACCATCTCACAAATATTCTTAATAAGGAACTATCAACTACAAGTTGTTCAAAATTTAAGTTTCTATAAATAATGTTTGTTATAATTTTTTATTACGACCAATAAGAATGCCGTAATTAGCAAAAATTTGAATCATTCACTAAGAATATTTTTGGGGCTTTTTGACAAGTTTTAGGGACAAATATTTCCGAGAGTTGGTAACACTGTCACCCGACACCCGGCTGAAGTTTAGTAATTAGTTTACTAAATTTTTAAAAAAGCCTTGTTTTCTTCTTTAGTGCTATGAAACTGAATAAATATGAATTACTGTAAAATCTTTGTAAGTTTAAGAAGTAAACCGTTAGCTTTCAACAATCGATCATACAGCATTGCCTGCAACACAGTGCTAGAAAGAAGGCATAGTTGTTCTTATCGTGCAGAAAAATGTTTATTCAAGCAACCAATTTTATCACCGACTTATACTTATCAAAACCGAAATATGTCAATAGATGGGATTGTGAAATGGCAGGAACAAACATACAACAGTATAGCAAATAGCAGTCTAGTGAATAATATGCAAGATGGTTTGCTTTATTTCCATGATGCTACTGGCCTAACATGGTCGGCTACTATCATTGCTACTACATTAATTATTCGAGCATTATTGACACTACCCCTCACAATATACCAGAACTGTATTTTAGCCAAAGTTGAAAATATTGGATTAGAGTTGAAAGATATGGTTAATGAAATGAAAAAAGAGACAGCTATGGCTAGAAAAATGTATAATCTAAATGACAAACAAACTGTACGATTGTTCCAAAGGTCTATGAAAAAGCAGTGGAGAAATCTTATTGAGAGAGATAATTGTCACCCACTGAAAGCGACAATAGTTGTATGGTTTCAAATACCCATTTGGGTGTGTATGTCATTTGCACTGAGAAATCTAGTTACCATGCACAGGCCAGATCCATCTGCACTGATCACATTTATGGAATTAGAAGTTGGTGGTTTTGGCTGGATTCCAAATTTGACTGAGGCTGACCATTCTCTTATACTACCAGTTATGTTTGGTTTGACTAATTTGGCAATTATTGAAATACAAAGAATGTCAAAGCTACGAGAGCCATCTAGAATGTACAATATATTTACCAATGGTTTTAGAGTTTTCTCCATAGCCATGATACCTATAGCAGCAAGTGTTCCTTCATGTATGTGCCTCTATTGGACAACATCAAGTCTCTTTGGCTTGGCTCAAAACCTGTGTTTACTTTCACCTTCCTTGCGACGAAAGTTGAAAATACCAGAAGCTCCAAGTGAACTTGAAGACCCATATGGCCACATGAAACAAGAAATTAGTGTTAGAATAAGAAAAGTATTGCCTAAGTTATAAATAAATTAAATCTGATCACTGTTACTATTATATATTACAGACTCCAATTATAGCTTCAATTTATACATCTGGTCGTGATGAGCAAAACTTTAGCAAGCCAGAAATGTTCTTGCCGTACCGTTGGGACAGAAATGATCCACGCCGAAAAAGCCTTGTCAATCATACCCCTTCAGCATCTCTGCCATTTGCTATGGGGGCCAGATCATGTATAGGAAAAAAGATAGCGCAATTTCAACTAACAGAGCTTGTTACACAGGTAAAAAGTTATATCAAATTGCCATTGGAAGTGATATTCCTGTAGATGTAGAAAGTTGTTGTCATAATCAAATTCATTCATGCACTCTTGGGTTGCTTATAACTATTGGTTAAATGCTGTTAAGAATAAGTTAAAAAAATTTGAGAATTTATACTTATATTATAAATGCGAAAGTGTGACTTTCTGTCTGATGCTATGCTTTCACGGCCCATCTCTTCAACTGATTTTGATGAAATTTGGTACAGGGACAGGTTGTATCCCAGGGAAGGATATAGGTTATTTTTATCCCAGAAAATTAAGGAGTTCCAGCGGGAATCACAGAAACTTAATCCAGGCGGACGAAGTCGTGGGCATCATCTAGTTCTATATAAATGAGGAAGTTCTAGTCTACTGACAAAAGTATGTTATATTTTTTCAGGTTACCAAAAACTTTAACATAAAATGTAAAAACAGTAAGGATGTCAAGTCAATGACCTCGCAGGTATTAGTACCAGACAGACAACTAGAATTTGCCATTAGTGTGAGAGATAGAGATGGTTCCTAAATGCATATTAATGATGTAAGAAATGTGTTTTGGTATTAAGATGTACACTAATTAATAATGTGAATAAAATAATAATGCATTGGTTTCACATTCATTTTTCTTTATGTTTATACATACAGAGAATATACAATGCAGAACATTTATAATTAAATAACACTTAAATTTGCAATACATAACATAAACGTGATGTACACATAATAAATATTATACTCAGTTTTACATCAAGATTATATGGAATGTTAATTCTGAAAGTATCTAGACCACAATTATTTCTTTCTTTCTTTATTTATTATTGCAATTCCATAGTTACATTATTTCTTAATTAACATATTATTATAGTCATTAGTAAATAAAGCATGCTATGGATACCCAGTTTGGGTGTGGCAACAGAATAGTACATGGTGGTAGGGAGACCGATTTAATTAGTGTTTGTCAGTATCATTTAGAAATTCATCAATATTGTAGTAACATTTTTCAATCAGATAGTTTTTTAGCATGTTATTAAACTCTTTTTCCTTCCCGATGTTCCTAATGCAGTCTGGCAGATTGTTAAATATTTTTATTGACATTGAATAGGGGCTTGAGCTGTGCAGTGCCAATTAATAAACTTATTCTAGAAACATTTATTTTGAAATTCACCAATTAATCCATTGCCTCCTTAAAAAAAGGTTAGCGTATAATTGATACTGATTGATTCACAAGGGCATACTACAGTATACAGTACTACTACAGTAGTAGCAATGGCATAGCCAGATATTTTTAGAAGGGGGCACGCGAATCAGTATCAAATCAAATAACTATTATAAATGCGAAAGTTTGGATGTATGGATGGATGTTTGTTACTCAATCACACCCCAACGGATCTGGCTGAAATTTGGCGCAGAGATAGATTATAGTCGGAATAGCACATAGGCTACTTTTTATCCCGGAAAATCAAAGAGTTCCCGCGGGAACCGAAAAACCTCAGTCCACGCGGACGAAGTCGCGGGCATTCGCTAGTACTACAATATGCTGCTAAAATGTTTATTAATAAAAAAATGGTTGTCCAGCAGTGGGATACCGTAAGGGCAGTAAAATATATTTTACTCAAAAAGTTGTGAGGTTCTTCAGAACACCTCTTTTCAAAACTTAAATTTCATCAATATTATTTTGTACAAAAATATAATAAAAAGTTCTTTTCGGTCTGAACTGAATATTTTTATGCCTTTGGACCCTCTGCATTTCAAATTATACCCTGCTAAGGGGGGAGGCAGCTGTCCCCCCTGCCCGTACCTTGCTACGCCCTTGTTACTGTACATACATTTATACAACATAACACATGTAATAACTACAACATAGAGATTAGAGACTCCTGGAGTTCTAACATCGTAGAAATAATAATAATAACTATTATTTATTTATTATTTATTATACACAATAGACAAATATTTACATGGTTAAAGCAAGTTCTGAAATAAAAGGAAACAGAACACTTCCGAGTATTATGAAAGAGTTATATTTTTAATGCTGTCATTTTAATTTAGAGACAGACAGAAAGGCCAGGTTAACAAGCTCGACTGTGTATGATTATTGATGAGGTCCTGGATTCGATTCCAATTTGAAAGTTAGCGGTGTTTCATCCCCAAGCCATGCCTCGGAGAGCACGTGAAGTCGTCGGTCCTGAGACCCATCTCTATGGTCATATTAGATATTCAGAGCGAAAGGAAATAAAGTGTACACGGCCTGTCTTTATTTCCTTGTGCACTACAATATCACCTGCCCAGATGGTTAATCTTTGTGGAGATTTGTAACCGTGTCCGAAACTCAGTCGGGAGGACATTAAAAGTTATACTAACTAAACATTCATTTTTAATAGTTCCACCAAAGTTAAAACCATAATATTCACTCCTGCTCTTCTTTGCCATGATCTTATCTATTTTTTGGTTAGAATACCCTAGTTTGAGCTTACTTTCAGTTGCCTTAGTATCATGGATTTGATATCCTCTAGCCATTGGTCCTTGTATTCGAGATTGAGAATATTTTCAAATGACTGAAAACGTTCGGCTTCAGACATCTGTCCAGTTAACAGATATGCTACGGATTCAACACACAAAAATCCCATTCCATCACTCAGGGACCATATATATATTTTATCAGCAGTATCAGGGGCCAATTGAAATTGTAAAATAGCACTACTTAATAACTCTTTCAATTTCTCAAATAAAAATCTGTCTGCCAAAAGAAGTACTTCCAAATTAGTCTCCAACTGTTCTGCCAATGGGAATATTTCTATATCACTTTTCGGGTTATTTAAACCACACTGGAGCAGAGTAAAGAGATATTCAAGAGCAGGTTTCGATACATTTTTAATTCGTACACATTTTTCTGCAGATTCCTTGAACTGTCCCATCAACATGGCGCTAAACACATCAGAATGCTGGCATAAAAATATTTTATTCGCTTTGACTGTAGATAAATCGTCTAGTTGGAAAGTTACGATATCATCAGGGGACAAATTGTCTAGAATAGGATCGTAACTAACGTAAACTTGTGACTTGTAACGTTTTTCTAATATTTTTGGGTCTTTAATGTGTACATTGCTTGCAAGCTTCACTAATGCCGTGATACAGTCATGAACATCTTCTTTGGTTTCAGAAATTATGCTGAATAATAAACTTAAACCATTGCAATCTATCAAGTACTTTTTCAAAGCTTTTTCAGTCCTGAAACCAAACCAAAATATTTATTTTTAGTATTGGGAATTGTTTAAGTGGAATTACATTTAAGAAATAATTTTGCTTACCTGACGATGTATGGCAAAGTCAAAGAAAGAGTTTGTTTCATTGATGTGCTGCCCTTTAATAAATGATAGCTGATTTTTCCCATACCATAACTTGATTCTGCTAATATTGACAATTGAGTCAAGAGTTTCGAACTTAATTTTAATATCTGGGGATATAAAAAAAAACAGTTAATGAACATTAAGCAGAATAACAGAATATAATATGTTAAACACTATTGAAATTATACTTACTTGTTTACATTGTGTGCATTGGCTAGGTGGATGCTTGGAGTTTACAGACATTTGATGTAGCCTTAGCGCTAGCCTATGCCTTAGTATACTCATTAAACAGAGGTCATTGCTGTAAGGACAAATAAAATATTATATAGGAAATGCAACAATAATTCTTAAACAAGATGGTTTAGTTCTAGTACATAGTTTTGACGACTTATTATACCTAGTAGTTTTAAATATTTAAATATATTTTTTGAAATTAATTTAAAATAATTGAAATATTTATAAACCTTAAAACTAAGGCATTAAAGTTTAATTACGAATAATAATATATTTGTATTAAGACCTTTTGTCTTCGTAACAACGCGAGCATGTGAGTGTTCGCGAGCATGTCGGAGCGAGGTGTCGGTGACGCGAATCCACAAGTTTACCCCCTACCAAAAAGTGCTCAACGCTCAAGTAGTTTTCACTTCAATAATTATTACCTTAATACTCTAGCTAGTATCCTTGCAGCTCTACCCATGGGCCGTTTGCATCTCTCAACATAGTCAAGCAGGCCGTTGAGACACTCCCGTCCGGTCAGGAAGGACATTGTATGATTGGGGGCGGAGTCATCGCGGATGCTCCCGCAAGTAGTACAAGTGCCGTGCGCTACGCGGAACAGCAGCACCATAACGCAGGCTATGCCTGATGATTTGGAGTTGATATCGATCTTGCATTTGCACGCATCTGAAATTTATATCAATAGATAGATAAAGTATTTATTGCCACACTAGATGATGCCCGTGACGTCTGCGTGGATTAAGATTTTTTTGATTCCCGCGGGACTTCTTTAATTTTCCGGGATAAAAAGTGGCCTATGCCTTGGATACAAACTATCCCTATACCAAATTTCATTAAAATTGGTTGAACAGATGGGTCGTGAAAGTGTAGCAGACAGACACACTTTCCCATTTAAAATATTAGTATGGATATAACATAGAACTAAATTATAAACACTAAACAGAAAACGCGTGCGCAAGGGCGGTCTTATCACTAAAAGTGATCTCCTCTAGACAACCCGTTTCTTAAGGAACTTTAAGAAGGAGCGGGAAAGTGCAACAAAAATATAACAAGAATTTAACTTCTTACAATGAATTAAGCTATTTTCATTGACAGGTTTCATTGCAACAAATAGTGTCGATGGTTATAATAATTACCTTTCCTTAAGTACATTGCCCTATAAGGTAGAACCGCATCCTAAGTGTTAACCAAGCAAAAGTGATTGCGATTGTTACACTGTAGCAATCATTTTATTGACCGAGCAAAGCGAAGGTCTCTGAGTCTACTTGAGTGAATTTACACTTGTCCGTCCGTCCGTCAGAGCATTAGGTATAACTTCTGAATTACTGAACGTAATTACTTCAGCTTTAAATATATAACTAATGGCCTCCAGCCGAATATGGCTTAAACAGTTATAAAAATCTTTATTTCAGGGGAGCTCTCATAGAAGTGACTGCGAAGTAATCATAATAAATCATAACTCATTTATTTTGCAAAAAATTGTGGGTAAAACAGCTGTACAGGTAAACAATTCCCGAACACAATCTATTGTCAGAGACAATGTGCAAAAACTATATTATATAAACTATATTATGTAAAATATTTTTATGGTGTTACATACGGTTGCGGTATATCAATTTAAAGATAAGTAGGAATAGAGTCCAAAAATATATATTTTTTTAATTTTTCCCCTAAAATTGACGAAATGGGGGGCTTTCAAAGTGGAGATTTTCTAACATCCAAAGCTCTAAATTTTCTCAAAGGCTGAGTCTGAAACTTGATCAATTATTTGAATTATATCCTGCACTTGAACAACAAATACTAAAATTAGATAAATATTGTAAGGAAACGAAATTATTTAATTTTTAATGAGCTTCAGTATTTTTAACGGAACTTCACATTGATGTCAATAGATGGCACCGCGAGGTCTCAGTTCGGAGCGAACCACTAGTATGGCTTGGATCTAATCTGATTTGGTTTTGCATAGATACGATCACCGTGCATTATTTGTTTAGGAACAAACCATCATTAATCAGAAAAAGCACATTTGTTATTGGGAGGGACGAGTGGCCTAGTTGCGATAAATCAGTCGATTGCGACTGTTATGCAACGTTGACCCAATTAAGTCGGTAACTGGATGGGTGACCGAATTTGGCCTTTTCGTTACCTCCGTGACTAGGAGAGCACGGTTATTATCACTAACATTTGATAGTAGATTGCGATTGTTAAGCAACGTTGACGAAAGTCGGTAACTGGATGGGTGACCGAATTTGGAAGTCCGAATTTGGCTTTTTCATTTCCTCTGTGCCTTTAAGAGCACGTTAAGCCGTCGGTCCCGTTTATTATCACTAACAGACACTAACATCTGATGATAATCGTTAAAAAAAACTTTAAGAGTTTAAATACTGTTAGGCGAGTCGTATGCGGCAGGACGTGGGAAGTTGGGAACCCACCGCATTATTATCCCAAGAAACTCCTACCATTATTTGATTAATGGAAAGGGGTCACGACCCTCAGTAATGAGGAATACGACGCAGAGAGAGACGTGCTAAACAATTCAAGTGATAAATCACCTTCTGATGGAGACTCTTCATCATTGCTCTCATCGTCCATTATAAGCTCGTCAAGTTCGTGAGCGACCTGGGTGGCCTTCAGCTCTGTCACCGCGTTTGAGGCAGCCTTCTGGTCTTCGTCACCGTCGCCCTCGCTGCACACTGGCGAGTATCGTCCAGATATCTCCGAATCTGAACTTTCTGGAAGCAAGCCAGACTTGACCAAAAGGTTGTACCAAATTTATATAAACACTAGCGAATGCCCCCGGATGCATGGATGTTTGTTACTCAATTACGCCCAAACGGCTGAACGGATCTCGATGAAATTTGGTACAGACATAGCGTAACGTAACGTATTATAGTCTGGAATAACACATGGGCTACTTTTTATCCCGGAAAACTAAGGATTTCCCGCGGGACCAAAAAACCTCAATCCACGCGGACGTAGTCGCGGGCATCAGCTAGTTTATAATATTAGTAAGATTTATATTTTTAAATCTTTATAGAGACTGAAAAAAAATCTTAACTAAAAAAAAAATTGAGACATTGGAAACCTGCATTAATGATTGTTAGTCTCAATTTATTGTTGTGATTTGCTGGCTGAATTTATATGGCATTCTTGCTGGTACAATGAATTTTTGTCAACAGTGGATTCAGACGTGATTGCAATCGCTACACTGATTGCTTTCCAACATAACATATTAATGAGATGGAAGATATAGTTCGCGCGCGAGGTCCGAGGAATCTTAAGGAGTGTTGACGTAACGAGGATAGAGTTGTGATTTAGTCGATATTACGTTATCGATACTAACACCTCTTTTGTATCTGTGAGCGTGCATTGAATTCATTATTATATAATAATTCTATGAGGATTGTATGAGTTTGAGTTTGAGTTTATCTAATTAATCACTGTCGCAATCAGAATAATCAGTACTTCAAGGAAGTTAAAAATCAAACAGCTATTTACACACACAAAGAAACTTTTAAGTTTAGCATTTATAGTACAATGTAACACTAATATCGCAAAATTAAAAACGGGACTCGATAAACGCGTACCCTCGCGTCAAGGTCGGCACTAGTATGGGAGTGTGCGTGTGTGTGTATGATAAACAGAGCGAGACCCAATATGGAATGGACTTGTACAGAGTTCGAGACTAGTGAAAAACTCAAGATTCTACCTAGAAATTTGCTTTAAAAACGAACCAACTAACCATCGTTAGTGCTGAAAGGCGACGTGGTCCCCGAGCTGCCAGGACTCCACTGATAATCCGTCCAATAAGGCGACGTAGAGCTCCCCTCGCCAGTACTGGCGCCCGAGTCAGGGCTCCAATCCCACCGACTCTTCTTGCTACTCGAGCCGCGGTACTCCGGACTCTTGCCAGAGAAGTTCCCATCTGAGGCCGGCGATAGAGGCCCTTGGTCCCGATTCGGGCTTTTGTCTGGGAATGCTTGGTAAAGAGATGACCACTCGGGACTTTTTGGCTCCCAGTATACCCCTGCTGACCAGTTTTTACTTGCCATCTTAATTAGGTGCGATTTCTGAAAACAATAACCTCCATTGAATAGTGTCAACCTCCTTAGAAAAAAAAACCTAAGAAATTAACTAAAACTAATATTGTAGATTTTATTATAAACTTATATGGCGGATTTCACGATTATTTGGTATTGTGGTAATTAATCCTCTTATATTAAGCAATGCATTTATATCACCACAGAAGAAATCAACTAAATCAAACAAAATGTTTTGTAACAAACCTTTTTTAAGGTTTTAGGACTTTTCGATCTCCCTCGCTTCAGACCTCTCTTTCGCTGAGGAGGTGGATCCTCGTCACTATCGCTGTCTTCGGAGCCATCGCTGTCGATAGCGTCCACAAACCCGACAATCATGTTGTCTCTTTCTATCACCACCTTCAAATCATCACCTGTCTCAGATAACAATATACTTTTGCGTCTCGCAAACAACCCTTTTTCTTTGTTATCATTGATCATATTTTGTAAGGCCTTATCATACACGCTAGGTTCATTTTTCTGTTTCTCTTTATGTTTCAAAGCTCCACTCCGGGAGACTGCCTCTAAGTTATGGTCGTATTCCATGGTTGATATATAATCTGTCAGTTTATCAGTAAGCAACCCCACAAGTCCCTCGTGTATTAGTATCTGAAATGCTGAAAATAAATTTGCGGTTAACTGTCTAGTACGTATTAAACCACTAGCTAATGCCCGCAACTTCGTCCGCCTGAATTGAGGATTTTCGGTTCACGCGGGAACTCTTTAATTTTCCAGGATAAAAAGTAGCCTATGTGTTATTACAGCCGTACAGCCATCCATCCATACATCCAAACTTTCGCATTTATAATATTAAGTTATCGCGCATGGTTTTGATTCATGGCGAAATTCGACCTTTATATACTCGTACCAACTATCTGTCAGTGTAGCCAAAATTGGAACTAATTTTTATGCTTATTTAGTTTTCCTTTTATTTTTAATATTTACTAGCAACGCTGTCACCGGGTCAGATGAGTTTGTGGGATTATAATTTAATTTGACATCTAATATTAATTTGACATGAACGGGTATATTTTGAGCGGGAGTCGAGAAAATAGAGCACTAAAACTATAAAAGAATATTATTATATGAATCTGTATTATGAGAGGAATATCTCGCAATAGTAATGCCTACAGTATATTGTATTCAACAAAGACGCGTCATACTTACAAGTATCATCAAAAACGTATTGTAGAAGTGCATGCATTGCATGTGCGTTATCCCTAGCAGCTGTGACGAGTAACGGAAGTCCACCACAGCGACGCAGCCGGGACCGGTTCACCGACTCGCCGCTGAGCTGAGCTAGAGCCTTCGCGGCTCCGTCGGGCCACCAAGACATATCTACAATATTGTAACCGAGTATTAGTATAATTTCCTCCCGACCGAATTTTGTCCACGGCGGCCTATCACCACAGAGATGAGCCATCTGCGCGGGTGATATTATAGTGCACAAGTGTGTGTGCAACTACACAGTTGCACTCTCTGTTCCTCTATTCTGATAGCCCGATGCCCGATGGGACGGAAAATCTGACACGACCGGAGAGAGATCAGGCGCAGCACCGACGGATTTACGTGCTCTCCGAGGCACAGGGGTTTAACACCGCCAACTTCCTAACGCTGAGCTAGTACTGAGAATTTCTTGTCAGAAAAACCCAAAACTTGTTATGGCCCGACCCTGGACTCGAGCCCGGGATCTGGTCGGCCGCAGTCGAAATCTACAATGCAATTTTACAATCGTGCACTGTAGAGTCAACATCTCCTGAAGATGCTCCGGAAACGTATGTTGAGGGTATTTTTGAGGGTTTAAGTAGAGTGGTGAATATCGCGGGCAGCAAGTTCAAGATTCGCACTGTACCACATAGATTTGCCTGCTGTGGCGGATTATAGCGAATTAAACTTTTTTTTTTTAATCCACTACAAGCTAGCCCTTGACTACGATCTCACCTGATGGTAAGTGATGATGCAGTCTAAGATGGTAGCGGGCTAACCTGTAAGGGGCATGGCAGTTATATTAAAACCCATACCCCTTCGGTTTCTACACGGCATCGTACCGAAACGCTAAATCGCTTGGCGGCACGTCTTTGCCGGTAGGGTGGTAACTAGCCACGGCCGAAACCTCCCACCAGGCCAGACCAGGGAAAATTCAGAAATTATAAATTCCCAAATTGACCCTGCCGGGGATCGACCCAGGACCTCCGCACGTTAAGGCAACAGCGCTACACACTGCGCCACGGAGGTCGTCAACTTCTAGTTTTTTTTATTAATATATTAATTTCGTAATGAGTAAAACTTTACCTGTTGAATTTTTCTGAAGTATGGCAACTAAACACTCGACTAATCCAGCAGTGCCCAACAATGGTCGGCAAGTAGATAAGTAACACAGATTCGTTAGACATTTGAGTGCGATAGTTTCATGGTGCGCAGTGAGCGCCACCAGACATTGATATCCTCTTCCGTCGCCTTGAATCTGCAGGATAGTTATTTTTTTAAAATTTAAGCAATTCAAGATTTAGTTTTGTGACTAAAAGTAGTTTAACTTTGTAGTAGTTAAATCATATAAATTACCAAATCTTGATTGATTGAAGTTGATAAAATTAGGTACAATGTTTTCGCATTTTCGTAATGATAATAATTATACTTTTGTTCTGTATATTTTATAAGTATTTCACCTATGATCTAGCACATCTATGACCTACATAAAAGTTTACAAGAGCTCATACTTAACGCTTAGAAACAGGAATAAGTAATTAAGTTAAAATAAAGTAAGGGTAATTTAGTGTCGATTGCACCATCGATGGTTATTAGCGTTACATTAGGCCACTTACAAAATCACTTTTGGTTGCAAAAGTCAGGCTTCAATCATTTATTATCGATGAAAGAATACTGACATTTGCCACTCACACTTGTTCTTTCTTCCTACTGGGCAAGATTTCGCACTTAAGGTTGAAGGTCTGTTAACTATAACCATGGGTGGTGCAATTGACCATCAGTTGGGTACCTGTTCAGCACAGTTAGCAACTGGGTATGTGGTAAAATACCCTAAGCACTTGAGTATGCCACCAATAAGATCCTCTTGACTTTTCTTTGGATCCCCAACTTCTTTGTCTGTAGTAGACTTTATAATTCCCATGGTCTCACATTCGCTTGTTAACAATATTGATACACTGCGCACGGCATTTAAACTCAACATTTCATTGCGTTTATCTTTTACCATCCATAGTTGCCTAAAATATACAGCGAAATTGAGAAAAAATATGTTTTGAGTTCTCAACTATACTCAAAATAAAATAATTTTAAGGAAACTGAAATTTGTTTTTTTCATACAATCGTAACGTGAATTTTTAGTGGACAGTGGCCAATTTTGTATAACAAAATCTTTAAACTGAACTAAAATGACAGCCTTAAATCTAGTTCTGTCCCTTTCCGCAGGGAGTATTATGAAAGGGTTAGCAATATTTTTAATGCTGTCATTTTAGTTTAGTTTAGAGATTTCCCACTAAAGAATCAATCCTAATGACTCCCATTAGGTAATATTTAAAAAAAACATGCTAAGAATTTACCGAATAGCTCTAACAGCCATTGATAGTGTGGCATAGGAAGTGGTCTTATCCCTATTCTCGATAATTTCAACTAGTGCTTTAACAGCCCCAAAGTTGTGCAAATTTTCTGCATTGCATTGTTTTTGCGCTAGGTTGCCAATGACGCGCGATGTTCTTCCGACGATGCTGTCCCGGCATACGGTATTTAATATTGACACCAAAGGTCCAAAGGTATTCAGTTTGCCAACCTGTAACAAATTTGCATCCAATCAATACCAGCGCGATGCACAATCGATTAGCAGCGCAGTCGGTCACGTCGAAGCGCATGTGTTATTGCAGTAGGTAGGTATATAATTAAGTATATAATATTAGGCTCTTAGCACACTGCGACGTCATAGTGCAACTTGCACGTAATTTTATCGTGATTGATCGTGATATTCTCGCGTCGGCGGCGGGCAAAGATTTTACAGAAAACGCACATATGAACACAAGAAATGACGTGATACGTCGATTCGATTCTTCGCCTTGACAGAATAATAAGAATTGTCAGAATTGGTTCAGAATTGACCAAGCTAAGAAGTAAATTAGATCAAAACCTTTATCCCTTGTTTTAATGGGACAATTATTTTTGAGATGATAATTCGGTTTTGGGGCAGATCCATATTTTATAAAATATTATACCCACTCAACAACGCAACGCGTGTAACAGTCACGCGTGCCATTTCCAAGTTGCGTTTAAAAGCAATTTTCCAGTACAACGCTAAGTTTGTACTGGAAAATTGCTTTTATCGCACTTCCATCAAATAAAATGTATATTGCGGGTTCTATCATGACCCCCTTGACCCCGCCAGAGACATGACAACTACCGATCAAGGTAGCACGTTTCAAAATCCAACCCAAAGATTAAAATGGGAAATTTATATTATTTTAGAGTATATTGCATGCGGCGTATTTACATGCATTTATGTAAAGGCGATCCTAATGCAAACTATATGCGCGTCATACGCAGACTTTGCACACATCTTTTTTCCATACATTTTTAGTAAAATATGCTGTGTGTTATAAGCTATTAATCGAGTCTCTAGATAGTTTACTTTTGTTGAGGTGATTCCACTATTATTCCATTTGCCTCTGTGAAGTTAGTGAAAACCGTTAGATTGTAATCTATCTAGCGAGATTGTAAACTGTCGAAAGATTACAATTTAACGCATTATTTTTCTTTAGATTGTAATCTGTTAGATACATTAACCCGATAGAATCTAAGTGCACTACCTGATTATTTATGTCGAACCCTAACCTAACCTATAAGAAAGAGACAAGAAAACGTAAATACAATGAATATTTCAAAAATTGACACTAAGAACATTGAACGGTTCACAATCAGTCGACAGTTTACAATCTATCGAGATAAAAAGCGTTATATATAGATTACAATCTAACGGTTTTTACAATTTTACCGTGATATCCCATCCATCCCTGTATGTCTCTCTGCACAATTTTATTGTCAAAATTGATTAAATTGATTTCAATCTTAAAGGGAAACTTTTTCCTCAAATCAACAATGTACCTATTGTTCCTCAGTAGACTTGAAATGATTTTTATGAATATTTCTTGAAATGAAAATTACTTTCTATCTTAAAATTTATAACAATAAAATTAAAGAAATATTACAGTACCTTCAAATATGAAATAAACAACTTAAATAAAAATTAGGTTTATTATTAAAACATTTCAGGTACATAATACTGTTGGAGACTACGCCTCACAACCTGTTCCACGCGCGGGGCGCGGGCAGCGGGCGCGGGACATCGCGCGCTCCGACACTTACCATTTTACTTTCATACGCGGCAACTGTGCACCTTGATACCTACCTTTATATACAGTCCGCAAACATATTATTTCATTGTATTATTGGAAATTATAAAGTTCAACCTTATTTACAAGACTTTCTCTTAACAAATACCACACCTATAACATCAAAAATTCGCAATGCAAATACTTTTACTTGTAAGATAAATAAATAGGCAGTCTACAATGAAAAATATTGAGTCATAATATAGGTGGAGATATAAGAGTGTTAAAGGGTGAACACATAATCAAATTCAAAATAGAAAATCACAACTGATGCATAACTTATAAAGAAGTTTTGATAAACAAATAAGATTTGAAAATTGTATTAAATCCAATTCTGGAAGGAAAATGTAATTATTTAATATATATAGATTGTTAGAAAAATCTAATCTTAATATAGGCATTAGTTCTATCTTATAAGACAATCAATATAGGTTCTGAAAAAAAGGATTAATAAAAATGCAAGCCATTAAAAAAATTATGAAGCTAGAATTTGGTAAGTTTAAACAGACAACAGTCAGTTATTATATATACCTACCTGTTAACATTTTTTAAGTTTGTGCAGGAAAGTCCAGGATTAAATTTTTGTAACACAATACATATAATTTTTAAACAACAATAAAAAAAGAATGAACTTAAGAGAATGCAATGCAAATTTATCAAACTATATTAGTAGGTATGAATAGGAGGCATAGAGATCCCAACTAATCAATCAGATCATTAAAGGAAAGAGATGAACTGTTATAATAATTTACACCACTTACCAATAAGCTGCTCTTCTCGTCCAAACACAAATTACCAAGTATACTCAGGGATAAATCTAGTATTCTTTCATTTGGTTTGCGTAAATGTGGCATTAAATATTCTAAGCCACCGCAATCTCGAAATAATTTAATGCCTCTATCATTAATAATTATGGTTGATTTAATTTTTATAAGAGAATCTTGAATGCGTTTAGATGACGAGGACTTCAGTCCGTCTAGGACCGATTTCACATAATTTTTGTCCATTTTTAAACAAGTAATTAATTTGCTTACACAAACTATGGGTACAAAGCCAGATCTAAAAGAAAAAAGCTACATGTTTCAGCCATTTGAAATAGAAAAATTGATAACACAGATTGATATATTTCACATTCACGTTCAAATCACCGACCAGAAAAAAAAGAATTCAAATTTCAGATCAATCTAAATTCAAGATTCAAATCAGTCAAATGTTGACAGTAATACACCACAGTGACACAGTCAGACACAGTGACACTGACTAACACAGTACATTAAAGTCAGTTTGACAGTTGACATATTTGTCGAACTGTCAACGTCCATTGGCTAATCACGATTTTTAATTTATTTTACGGCCCTGGATTGTAGTTCTAAGCATGATTAAGCACGGCTTACTATAGCCGGGTCTCCTGCGCGTATTTCCGCTTAGTTTTTCTCAACACACTCAAAAAAAAACACCTACACAAAACATTGCGTGCGGCATCTCCTGCAAATGCGTCTTTATGATTATACTTACTCTGAGAAAGTTACAGAGATATTTTTCTGTTACTGGTTTTCGTAGACCGTAGACAGAGAAAGAGATATAGACCTGGGGCCAGCATATATAGTATGCGACAGCGATAGTCTTATTGCGATGTTTTCTTAATGCTAAATAAGTATTTGTTTTTGTTATTTCTATACTTTGTAGCATTCATGAGAGTATTTACAAAATATAACCTGTTTTTATCTGTAAAATCAGGTCAAAATTATAAACCTACGGATGAAAGGTTATATTTTCGTATTTAAGTTCAGTTCGGCTAAAACGTTACCTAGGAATATATTGCTATAATTTGTAAGGGTTTTAAAAATGATTATAGGTACTTTTTATGATTTTTTCATCACAAGAGATCACAACTGCAATGTAGTAACAAAAATGAAAATTGTAATTTCATCTAGCTTTTGCCCGCAGCTTCGCTTACGTTAAATTCAATTTTCATACAAATATCAAATCCCTGTTTTACGATACGATGAATTTTCATAAATACTTTCTCAGTATCCGCTCCTACCATTTAACCGATTTGTAGTTGGCTAAGGCCTGTCTCGATAGGATAGTGGCCTGTGCTAGATGTCTGTTCCGGGCTTGGGTCCGGAATGGTAATCACCACCACGTGCGAGACCCTAGTCAAGGTGTCTAGCCAGTGGTTCTCGCATTGCGCGCAGGTGATGGGGATATTATTTAGAGAACAGTACTAACGGCTATCGTGTGAATACCACCATCTTTTAAATCAAAGTTCCTATTGACATTAATTTCTTGGCAGTAAGCCAAATAAATGTTGTCAAGCAATCGAATTGAATCGTTATTCCAAAAACTAGGTTGGAAGGTTACATAAAAAAAAATACAACAGGTTAAACGCACATGTTTTTTATTCAAATAAACTTTACAATTCGTGCTTTAGAATCACCAAGTGAATCTACAACTGATTCAGAATGACATTTTTAACGAGAAGAGTCATAATATGTACAATAAGGAACCAGAAGTGGATTAAAGTAAACAAAACAAACAACAAACCAATCTTTATTCTACGACACACTTTTAGGATAAGTAAATTTGTACCTACTTTGTTCTTACCTCAGCTGACTTTGGACATGGAAAAACTATAAGGGTTCTTATTTGGACAACGGAACTCTGACAACAAAAAACTTACATCTGATAAGTTGAACCAGGCAGGGTCAATTTGGGAATTTATAATTTCCGAATTTTCCCTGATCTGTCCTGGTGGGAGGCTTCGGCCGTATATATAGTTACCTACCTAACCTAATTATCTCGGCTAACTTTTATTCGAAAATGGTCAATATGGCACCAGGAGATAGAATAGAACGGAACACACTATGTTCTATTAAATCAGCTGTAAAATGTTTGGAGCATATGGCACTTGATGAACTGGGCTGCCAGTCTTTTCTATTAATATTTTTCATACATAGGTTTCTCAGGTACTTATTCATCTTTTGAAAACCTGAAATTAAAAGTTATAAACTTATAATAAGAGTCGTCAAGTCCGGCTTTGTAATTTTTCAAGTACTCGAAATGTCAACAAAAGATTATTCAACAACATAAAACATGTATTTCTACAGAAAACCATAAAATTATAGTTTTAATAAATGCATTGGTCCCCCCGAGCTCCCCTCCCCCCGAGCTGTCAAATCGCACGGACGTGTTTGTAACCTATTAAAAGTATTTAAATATAATTTAGTAACTAAAAGAGTAAATTAGTATCTATTAGGGTGAACAGCTAATTATAACTAGTAAATCTAAACATATAATAGTGATTCAGTGCTGATATTCGTCGTATTCGTCATATTTGAGTGTGCTAATAATGGAATGTTGCAACAAAAATCTGCGAGACAATACACTAACTTGCGAAAACTGCAAACTGACGTTTCATTGTAAGTGTTTAAATATTTCTAATGCCAACTTTAACAAGGCAAAGAAATCTGCATGGAAATGCGCTAAATGCTCGACTCCACGGGGCAAGCGCGGTGACGAAACACCGGTGTCTTCGGCCATAGTTGAACGTGACGATGCACAATCAAACGACGAGGAGCTCTTGATTGATGAATTCTGCTCACAACAAACAAATATCACAACTGACTCACTTAGAGATATATTGAATAACTTCCTACAAAAGGTTGAAGCTAATATGAATGTAATTAAAACCGAAATATTGGAAAAAATGACTACGTCACAGAAAGAACTAAGTAAAGAGCTCAACACTATTAAAAGCAAGTTCGGTGTTATCGAAAAGAAGCAGGAGGCCCTGGAGGATTCACTGGGTGGTTTGTCGGATTTCTGCGATGGATTAATTCAGAAACACAAGAATCTCGAGACCGAGAACCAACACCTCAAAACCCAAATTGCAGGGCTCACAAGGAGTTCCAATGATATGATGCAGCAATTAGACGACGCACAGAAGTACATTACATCGAAATTCATAGAAATCCGTAACGTACCGCTAAATCCCGAAGAAAACTTACTGGGATATTTTAATTCACTATGCAACGCCCTGAACATTGATTTTAAGCCAGGTTACGTATGTAATATTTTTCGGAAACGCACATACAAGGAAGATTCTCAACACATTTTGTTAGAACTAAATAACGAAAGTTACAAGCAAAATATTCTGTCCGCTGTGAAGCAGCTTACTAAACAAAATAAAGAGAAACTAAGCACTAAGCACGTAGGAATCCACGGTGAACCTAGGAATGTCTATGTATCTGAGCTACTTAGCCCTAAAGTAAAGTATATATACTTCAAGAGCCGCCAGTTTGCTAAAACACATAAATATGAATATTGCTGGGTGAAGAACGGTAGGACCTATTTACGTAAACACAAAACCGAACCAGCGATACTAGTTCGTAGCGAACAGCAACTGATAGACCTCGCTTCCTCGACGCCGGAGCGTGTGGATCAAGTGTCCGCGTCCCCCACCAAGCTCACCCCGGACGTCGACTCATCACTCGAGGTGCGCGAAACGCAAGCGCGCCGGCGAATGAAGTTAATTAATAACAAATGACTATATTTATATTGTTCTACTGTTCTCGGCATCATATGGCATTTCTTTTATTATGATAATTACGAAGTACCTACATTTTTATTCCTAGCTATTTCCTATTTACTAACGTGTCTACCTACAAAACGTAACACCCACAAGTCTAATAAACATTCACAGTTATTATACACCGTACATTTCACACTTACCATACACAAATGTATACATAATATTATAATCTACACTCATATTACGGATCCTTCATGCGCGCTTATGTTGAAACACCTAAAATCCTATCATAGTGATTTTTGCACTAATATATTTTGTGCACGTTGTTTGGAAGAACTTACTCAGTTGCGTAAAATCCTTAAACATCCTACTCACATTTTGGCATCTAGATACATCATTTTACATTCAATCCTTTGCAAAACCGCTTAGCATCTGATATAGATCAGCACACCTCTGTGTGCTGTACACGAGTGGCTGATCTTGATAAATTTTACGACACATTCTTATCGAGTAATGATTCTTCCTCACAATACCTAAATATGCTAACCATGAATATTAGGAGTATAAACAAGAACCTAGACGATTTCCTTGTCTTCATAACAAGATTAAAAATAAATCCTGACATCCTCGTCTTAACTGAGTGTTGGACACAGTATGTAGCTAGTCCTCCGCAAGTTGATGGTTACTCGAGTTCACACACAAAAATACTCACAACCAAAATGATGGGGTTATTGTATACATACGAACCAACTTACCCGTATCGACATTTGAAGCCACAATCTTAGAGTCAAACTGTCTCATTATTAATTTAAAAGATATTCATCTTATAGCTATATATCGCCCAGCTGGCTTCCGTAACCCGCAACCGTTTCTAGAATCTCTTAGTACTTTTCTGGAAAGTACAAGCTATAAACGAATTATCTTAACTGGAGACCTAAACCTTGACCTTTTACCTGACAGCCACTGTTCTTATAGCCAGGAATACCAAAATATACTTGCTATAAATGCTATTACACCAGCTCTAAATTGTCCAACGAGAGAATTGCGCTGTCTTGATCACTTTGCCATCAAAAATATACAAAACCCACGAACCTTTGTCTTTGAACCTACTATTACAGACCATGCACCTATTCTATTAAATTTAAAACTATGTAATAAAATAGATAAATCTTCATCGAATAACACGACTAGATATACTTATAACTATAAAGAGATGGAGAAAAGCCTAACTCAATTAAACTGGGAAAACTACTTTAATTTGACCGACACAAATATTGCAGCAAATTTCTTAGTCAACAGTATAAATGATATAATTTCTAATAATACGCACGTCTTAACTGTTTCTAAAAAACTAAAACCCATTAAACCGTGGATTACCTTTAGTATTGTTAAATGTATGAAGAAAAGGGATCGCCTTCATAGAATATTTAAGAAATCCCCAACAGAAATAAACAAGGTGACATATACGCAATATAGAAATATTTGTAACGCCTTGCTAAAGAATCTAAAAAGAAAATACTTACAAGGGAAACTTAGACAAAATGCCGGTAATTCGAAAGGTACTTGGGACACCGTCAAAGAAATATGTAACTTACCTAAATCAAATGCATCCGCCACAGCCTTACTAAATATTATGGATACCCCTGAAGAATCTTTAGCTCACGTGAATAAATATTTTTCTAGTATAGGGCATGACCTTGCAACCTCAATAATTAACAAATTAGATGGGCAGCACGAAAAGAATAACGCCAATGTAGCATCAAATGCTCCCCTTAATTCGCTTATGTTTTACCCAACCGATATATGTGAAGTTCATAAGATGATTGTAAAACTTAAGAACAGTGGTGCGTCTGGATCCGATAATATAAGTACCTATTTTATTAAAAGATTTAAAAATCTACTCTTAGAACCTATAGCTCACTTAGTGAATTTAAGTTTGTCTTCTGGTGTTTTTCCTGATATTTTCAAAAAAGCAGTCGTTATTCCAGTTCATAAAAGTGGAGATAAGAGATTAGTTTCCAATTACAGACCTATATCGCTGTTAAGTGTGTTGAGTAAGATAGTGGAAAAAATTGCAAACTCCAGATTGGTGAAGTATTTTGAGCAATCAAATCTCCTTGCAACAAGCCAATTTGGTTTCCGAGCCAATAGATCTACGCTGGATGCGGTACTAGAAGTGACCAATCATATCACGAAATGTCTTGATAAGGGAAGGAAATGTATTGGCATTTTCCTTGACTTACAAAAAGCTTTCGATACCGTGTCAATCCCTATCTTACTTGATAGACTTTCCAGCATGGGAGTTAGGGGTATTACTTTGGAGTGGTTTAGAAGCTATCTAAAAGGAAGACAGCAGTGTATTAAAATAGGAAATGTCACCAGTGAATTTTCTAACATTACTTACGGTGTCCCCCAGGGGAGCGTCTTGGGACCTACCTTATTTCTCGCTTATATTAACCCACTCTGTAGTTTGTCCCCAAAATCTGGACGCATTGTTTGTTTTGCAGATGATACTGTCGTTTTATTCGAAGGTAGTGATTGGGAAGAAGCGAAGTCGCTCGCTGTAGCAGGACTTCAGCAAATTACATCGTGGTTAGAAGATAACCTACTTACAATTAACACCGCGAAAACAAAATATGTGTGTTTTAGTACATCAATTAGAAATAATCCTGACAAATACCTTAAACTTCCTATTCACACGTACCCTTGTAATCGGAAAATTAACAAAAACAACTGTAGCTGCGATATTTTATCCAAAGAGGCAACTGTAAAATATCTTGGCATAACACTAGATGAACATCTTAAATGGTCAAGTCATATTCAGAACACTTCTAATAAAATTAAGAAACTTATCCCGTTATTCAGAAATCTAAGAGATATTGCGCCTATTGAGACGACTATGATGGTGTATAAGTCATTGTGTCTTCCGATCATGACCTATTGTATCTGTGCATGGGGTGGGGCTGGAAAAACGTTCTTGCTTCAGTTAGAACGAGCGCACAGAACCTTACTCAAAACTATTTTTAAAAAACCATTTAGATACCCTACTGACCAATTATACAAAGAATGCAGTCTACTCAACGTTCGCCAACATTACTTAGTTTCAATAATTTTACGCTTTCACTCAAAATTTGATCACTGCACTTTAAATAACAACAAAAGAGTAGTAAAATTTCCATTATCAGTTGCTAACACAAGTTTTGCCCAATCGCAATTTCAATTCAGCTCATCATATGCATATAATGTATTCAGTAGGGCTAACAGTGGTATTAATTTGAATAAAATTAATAAATTTAACCTGGCTAAATCTCTTAGAAGTTGGCTAGCACCTAAGGGCTACGATGCAACGGAAAATATTCTAAAAATAAAAAAATAGCATTGCGCGCACTTACACATGCACTAACGCACACACACACACACACACAGACACACACACACACACACACACACGCACGCAGACACGCTCAGTTTTCGTAATAAGTAAAATTAGTTTTTAAATATATTTTTCACATGTTTCACTGGGAGGAACTACCCTCTACAATACAGGTTATCCTAGCGTAGAGGGTAGGGACCGATATTTAATTAAGACACTTGTTTATGGAAAATAAATATTATTCTTATTCTTATTCTTATTCTTATTGGTACATATTTCGTCTTAACAGCTGTAAATATTAGATATCTTATCCTTGATACGATGCAATAAACTTGAAATTTACTTACCGATGGAACATTATTTCAGGGGTTTTCCTTTACGAAGCGTTGTTACACAGGGGGACACATCATTTCACCATTTTATTTCAATAAATATTGGCTACTAAGCCTCCAGATTTCACAAAAAACTTATGAGAAGACAGTGTAAACAAACTGTGTGTGTGTGTGTGTGTGTTTTATCCAACAGACTGCCACGCATTGAATTTTTGACAATGTGTGCGTTGGTGTTGCACAGTGTTGCAACAAATAAAAAACAAGATAGGAACATGGACATTTTTGCTTGGAGGGAAAAGGACACTGATTTCCATACACTTGTCTATGTGGGTGTGAAAATGTTAAGTCTGCTTTTGTCTCCCCTTTATAAATCTGTGGCTTTTGTTAATATGTCTGTGATTGAAATTACTTATTAGGACTAGAATCCAGAGCCGTTAAACCAGTTAAATAAATAAAAAAACAATTTAAATTATTGACAAGAAGTTAGGCTGTATGGTTTTAGACCTTTGCCTGTCCCGAAAGGAGACAAAATGAAAAACAACAACATTGACAAGAAGTCTGAAGTCTGTGATTGTCTCTGTCTGTGTCTGTCTGTGATTGAATGATTTTTTTCATAGAAATGGTGTTGCGATGAAAGCGATGTCAGAATTTCTAATTTCTTTTTTACATTGCGGAATACTGTGATTTCATACACTTAAAACCTAAAATTGACATGAAATCGTTTTGTGAGAGATGAGTGTCTTCGGGGATTTTCAACGCGTGTGGGTGCAACGTTTTCCAGAGAGTGCTTTACCTGCCGCTTGGGAGGAAGATGTGAGGGCCAATTTGGCTAAACATAAACAGAAAGTAGCTATCCTTAGGGAGGAGTTGGAAAAGGAGGAGTTTTACGTTGAATATTTAGAAACGTTACTGTCCGATGTCGAGAAGCATAAAGCAATACAGGGAAGTAGAACGGTACCGCCCTCAGGGGCTGACACGAATGATGATAAGGCATCTGATAGTAAGCAGGTAAATGAATGGCTTATCTTACAGTTTATTCAGTATTGCAATCTAAGAAAATGTATAGGTACATTTCAGTAATAAAATTATGAATTTAAGAATATTTCTTTACCTATAGTTTATCTATTAAAGATAGTTTAAAACAATCCAATGGACGGGAAGATATTCAATTATGTACTTAAAACAGCAGAAGAATAACATGAAGGTTAGAGTAAGATAAAAATTTGTTTTGCTGCTAAATGATCTCAAAATAACTTTAATGCCCTCGTGCAAGAGCTAAAGATAGTCATGAAGCCATTTTAAAAAAACAACTTTTACAAGTTTCATTGATTTATGTCAATTAAATTGTTGAATATAAATTAACTGGCTTTTGCCTGTAGCTTCACTCACATTTTTCAATTACCACATTATAGTATGTGACCATTTTTTAATATTTTAATTTGGGTGTAATAAGCTATCCTTAGAGATAGTCATATGCCATTGCAGACTTTTCTGTAGACCTATAAAAAAGGAATAATTACACCATACATTGTTTTGTTATATCTCAAAGGGATTAGGCAGGGAGACTTTGTTTTATAATATGTAGTGATAATTGAAACCCTCTTTAAACCTTGAAATTTCATCAATGACTAGTTATTTATGCATCTTTAGTTGCCTTGTGAAGCACTTACATATTTACTTGATAAATTGTGTTCCATATCAGGTAACAATGCAAGTAGTAATACTACACATAGTAACAAGTAGTATACAGGCTTACTAAAAGAGTCTATTGTTTCATTACTTATTACAGCATGAATGGATGTATTATTTTATGATAGTAGTATTATGTTTCATACATAGAGTTGTATAACCTATGATTGAATCTATAAAAGCAAAGTACCACTCACTCACTCACATCAACCATGATTTCTCAGGAACTATAAGGCATACAAATTTGAAATTTGGAAAGTAGGTTCCTGCTATGGTGTAGAGATCAGCTAAAAAAAGGATTTGAGAAAACTTAAACTTATTTAAAACTAATAACCTAAATACTGATTTTCAATTCTAACTTCAAAAACTTAAAACCCTTATGTAAGCTTCCAACCCTATTTCACCCATATTGGGGTAGATTTTCATAAAATTGCTAATGCAGGTTATTACTATGTAAAACTACTAACCTAAATCCCGATTTTCAAGTATCTAACTACAAAAACATACGACTTGCATACAAATTTTCAACCCCCATTTCACCCTCTGTGGGGTAGATTTTCGTAAAATTGGTTATGCAGTTTATTAGGGGTGAATTTTCTCAAAACTGTTTCTTAGCTGACGTCTACACCATAGAAGGAGAAGGAGAGAACCTACCTTCCAAATTTCAAGTCTGTATGTTTTATAGTTCCTGAGATCTCGTGATGAGTGAGTGACCTTTCGCTTTTATATATATAGAAGATTAATAGATGATGCTCAAGGATGCATGGGTTGAGGTTTTTATAAAATCTAAGGTAACTCTTTGATTTTTTGGGATTAAAAGTAGCCTTTTATGTCTTATTAGTTTTAGTAGTAGACTAATATGTCCTTTTTCAACAAGGTTGGGGAAACCAGAACCAAAGTAATGTATGATTTTAGCTGTAGATGTAGCTTTATAGGCTAGTAGACTTTTTTTAATAGCGATTTAGCCACACAGAAATACTTAATGTCAATAATAACATTAAAATCTCATCCAAATATAATAACCTTAGAATAATATTACTTAGTTATAATGTATGAGGCAGGCAACTAACAATTCTGTATTTATTCTGCTTGTTTTGTTTCCTCAAGGACTGTGACTCAATATCTAAGGAAAGTGAAACAAGTTTAAAGAGCGATGACTCAACAGAAGCCCCAGAAATTGAAGAGGTCCATTTAAGAAGCAAACCAGTACACTTTGCTGAGAGGAGTTCAGTGAATCAATGTATAAATGAACTCTCCTCCAACCTTGCAGCGGAGGCTGCTCGGAGACGGTGCAATAGTGAAATTGTACAACGCACTGATATTGATAGTAATGGTATTATATTTTTGAGTATTTCTTGCTAGTATTAATTAACTCTTCAACAATCTTTCCCATAGGAAAGCTATGATGAGTGTAGGTTGAGACTAATTTGTATATAGATGTCTATTCATGTTGCCTTGAAGGTACTCAAGTTTATGTGGCAAGAAATACAAAATATGAAAAAGATAAAGAGGTAACAAGCAAGTGAAAATGTTAAGTTGATTGGAGATTAATTCAAAACAAATAAATTTCTGCTGTTCTGAGGTTGTTAATCATACCAATGTGGGGGTCAAAAATTAATCAAATTGTTATCCAAAATAAAAATGCCCAACACTCAACAAGGGGCCACCCCCAACATACTTGGCAATAAGAGTTGCGAGTGCCTTAGCATATGGTTATGAAATACACTGCTTATGAAATACATAGAGTTTATTTATTTGATAAGTATTTATGTAAGACATTTCTGTCCATTACAGAAAATAATTACATCATTTTGATATAAGAAAGGTTAACTGCCTTTGATATTAAATAGGCTAACTGATTTGTTTTATACTATGCAGTAATGATATAGAACCTTCTTAGTTTGTTTCATTGGTGCTTACTTCGCTACAGTGTCTGTCAATTTCCTATATTTCAGTTAAAAAATTTTGTATAACCAACTGCTCAACTAAGTTTTAAGGAAAGAATGTATATTTGCTGTTAAATATAGTTTAAATATATCTTTCAGTAGATGTAGAAACGACAAATAAAACTCAAAATAAAACCCGTCCAGCATCACAAGCAGGTGATTTTGTAACAGTTATTGAAGTGAATGGTTTGAAAGCTGCAGAGAATGCCGCCAAGAAGTCGGATGATTCGCCGCTATCATCAGAAAGTAGCTCTGCAGAGGCGACAGCTGCTTCTAAAAAAAAAGTGCCGCCTAGGTGAGTTATCCTATTAAAGCTTGCAGAATCTTGTTTCATCCAGCTCAAAGGACCAGATGTGTAACCACACCTTTATGCTAATGGCAACAGTTGACGTTTAGTTACCTACTTAACCATAAACTTGTTAAAAATGAATCAATATGTAAAAATTATGCTTAATCATCTTATTAATATTATGCGAAAGTTTGGATGTATGGATGTCGGTATGGATGTTTGTTACTCAATCACGCCCCAACAGCTGAACGGATCTGGATGAAATTTGGCACAGAGATAGATTATAGTCTGGAATAGCACATAGGCTACTTTTTATCCCGGAAAATTAAAGAGTTCCCGCGGGAACCACAAAACCTCGATCCACGCGTACGAAGTCGCGGGCATCAGCTAGTATTATATAAATGCGAAAGTGTGTCTCTCTGCTACGCTTTCACGGCCCATCTGTTAAACCGATTGTGATGAAATTTGGTACAGCGATAGGTTGTATCTATGAGAAGTACAAAGGCTATTTATCCCGGAAAATTAAAATGTTCCCGCAGGAATAAAAAACCTTAATCCACGCGGACGAAGTCGCGGGCATCATCTAGTTTGTAAATAAATCTCTAAGAGCTATTCTTATTGTCCATCTTTATTGTTGTGTTCGGCGAATCTAAAGACAACGGGACATGGACAGTGCCTAAAAGGTGGTTTCAAAACGGCGAGGCTAGATGAAAATTGAAATTTTTATGGCGAAATTTCAATTCCCGTCCCGCCCCCATCTTTGGCGTGAAAGGGCTGATGCGCGAAGATGTGCGAGGTGAGAGTTCAAATACATATTTGTTAATACTGGCGTCAAATAGCACAGAGAGTCCTAGTTTGGGGACCAGGAACCTTAGCTAGGCACTCGCAGTGCCGGTGTGAAAGGTCCTGCGAGATTTCTATTCCCGCCTAGCACATCCACGTTTTGCCTCGCCGATCTGAAACCACTGCAGACTATATTTTTGCCTGTCAGGGCTACTTTAAGTTTGTTTGGAAAGTCTACTAATAATAAATGTCGAACGTTGTTGTAGGCCACCACCAAAAGTGTTCAGCAAGAGAGGAGCGTCCTTACCTGAAACAGGTTTATCGGAAGATAGTCCACCTTCATCCTTAGGACGTAGACTTCGTAATGCAGATTCGAGGGAATCTATAGGAAGTCGAGCTTCCACACCATCCATTAGTGAACGAGTAAGTTTTATACTAAAATCCTTTGCTTTGATTATGAATTCCTGACTATTTTTTGTCAGCAATAATTTTTCTTCTCACAAGAAATCAACGACTATAAAAGAAAGATCTCAAGAGAAGAATAGACTAAGCCACTACCACCTTAATGCCTGTGAAATAAGCTTTCATAAACACTTTTGTATGGAATGACGCATTCTATCCATAATAATTTGTTTAATATTTTCAAAAGCCTGTGATATTATTAGTGTGGGTAGAAAATCCTATAAGTATCGTGTCTGACTATAATATATTATGTAGATTCTAGATCTTGTAGGTTATCTCAAGGTTTCCTATGGATAATGTATTTGAAATACATATGCACATTATATAATATAAAACCTGAGCCGTAGTTAAACTAGATGTTTTAAGTCTAGAAAAGGTCATTTATCAATTTTCCTTATCTCGAAATCGAGTTTGGTATATATATATATATGAGTTATTACTATTACAATCAACTCCACCTACTTGTCTGCGTAGAATAAATTACATTGTTATTGACTTAATTCACAGTTTTCGTACGCGTACCATTCATTGTTCGTATTATAAACAACGTGAATCAACCAATTATAAAATTAGTCATACAAGTGGAGATACCTGATAACATGCGTGTCCTATAAATTATATGAATAAGTTTAATATTCATGTACTGTAATTTCAATGAAGTCGATTTTATTCAAGTCAGCTAGATATTTTTTTATATGGATTTTCAAGGAGGTACATGTTGTACGCATAGAATAAAAAATGGTTTAGAAATACATCTAATAGTTATTTATAACACCATAATGAGCCCCTCAAGAGGCAACAAGCTACAAATGGATTAAACAATTTTCATTTAGTTTCTAACCATGTAAATAATGCCCTCGAATATTAAGTTTTTTTTTATTACCAATTGAACTACTTAATTTTCCGGGCTAAAAAGTAGCCTATGTCCATCTCCGGGATGTAACCTACTATCGGAATACGGAATTTCATCAAAATCTGTTCAAAAGATAGGCCGTTAAAGCGTAACAGACATTTCGCATTTATAATATTAGTATGGATTTAGTATGAGGTCAGACCAGCGTATTTTTTTCAGTTTTGAGTCGCGTAATCCCTTTTCTTTCCAAGTCCGAAACTGCCACACATGAGTTTGTTTTGTCGTATGGCCTCACCCGAAAATTAATCCAAAATTTCTAACACAATCATATGGGTACCATAAACCATTAAGACATGAAAAGATTAAACAGCTAAGCTTTTAAAATTGATGCAATTTCCTAGAGGCGTTATGGTACTTGTATATATATTTATTAACTATAAAGTTTTTTTGAACAGGTTAAAAGTTACGAATCAATTAACTCTTTATCGTCGGAACGTAAGCGATCCGGCGGAGCAGCAACCCCTAGATCCATAGATGAGGAAGTGACCTCCACAACACCCGACCTACCCGAAGCTTCTGATGATAAATCTGCTCCTATATCATTGGAAAGCATACCAGCGGGCGTTCCTTCGACCGAAGACGAGCCCTATTATGATCAAGTACCGGTCGACATTAATGACGGCGAATATGTTTATATACAAGCAGGTATGGCAAACCGTGAGACTCTTCTAAAAGTTCAACTTGATATTACTAAATTTTTATTTTAAAATGATTCTTTGTATTATTTTTATTGCTGTATTTTCAATCAAGATATAAACTTATGTAATAGGGTTTAAGAGGTCCAATATCCTGATAAGATCAATTGATAAGTATGATTTACCATATTAATATTCTTCTTCTATTGCTCAAAAGGTGTTATTACTGACTTTCTTAAATAATAATGACAACCCTTTTATCTCGACTTTATCTAACTTTACAAGAGAAAAATAGTAATAGATTGGTATGGGCTTAGTTAATGGATGCCAGGCACAGGGAAAATTAAACTACGACCTTTGAACCTAAATCGTGCTTAAAACCTAGTCCAGCTGGAGCGCAATTGAGGCGTGGCGAAGTGGCGATACTAGGGACTCAACTACTTTCCTCCTCGATAAAATCGAACAGCTGGATTATAATTAGTCGTGTATCCCTGTAGGAGGCGTGAGCTCGAGTACCGAGGACAATAACCTTTGTGCCTAAGTCGTGCCTAAAACCTAGTCCAGCTGGAGCGCAATTGAGGCGTGGCGAAGTTGCGATACGAGGGACTCGACTCCTTTCTCACGCTCGCCTCGTCTTGGTAAAATCGAACAGCTGGATTGTTATAGTAATATATAGTCGTGTATCCCTGAAGGAGGTGCGGGCTCGAGTACCGAGGACGGGTCGAGCGGCACGAGCACGCTGCCGCTCAGCGCGTGCACTGCGTCCGCGCCGCCCGCGCCCGACTCGCCGCTCTGCGCCACCGCGCCCAACTACGTCAACATACACTACTTCATACAGTGAGTACTATCCGACACGAGAATAGCCGACTCCAGGTTGATCAAGCACAGCCCACCACCAACCGCGCGGATATATCGCGCCCATTCCGTATTTGCTCTTGGCGTGTTCCCGAGACGCCTTCTTCCCTACAACATGCATCTGGCTAGTTTGGAGTATTTACCGAGGCAACCGGACCGGAATTGTTTACGAGGCAAGGCTCGCGAGCCAGTTTGGGCCAGTCAGTGTTGTAAACAAGTGGAATTGTGCAGAGCCGTCCACTCCGAAGGAGTAGCTTAACTGAGACATCTATGAGCATGGCGTCCGTACCGGCACTGCATGGCTGGAGTCACGTCCACACCGGCTCAGGCAAATTGGCTCGTGAGCCGTGCTTGTTCAGTCTGGATCCAGCTACCTATTGATTTATGGAAATCACTCCCATTTATACCTATACTCACATAATATGCGTGCACACACACACTCACGCACATCCTAATTTTAATTACTCACAAGTATAGTCGCCTGCATCATACTGTTCCATATTCAGTACTTTTACTTTTTTATCATAGTTCTACATGTATGGCCAACCCTTGCGTTAACACTCAATAGGACGATGGTTCCAAGTTCACACATATGAAATTGCGTCACTTGATGAATTGGTCATTCTTGTTTGGTGGTCGAAAAATATTTTAATTAATACATAGTACCAACAGACACGGAAGCATCTCATTTAAAACGGTTTAATTACCGTTAAATATCCCAGTCAAAATAATGTTAGCCAGCCACCTTATTCTAGCCTGACCAGAAATATAAAATACCTGCTCGGAGGCGTTGCTGATGTTAATAACTTCATTTTTTTTTTCTATTTTTTCCACAATCCACAAACATCCCGAGGTTTTTTATTTTCCGGTCAAGCTATAAACCTGCTTGATTTATTGATTTGATACAAGAAGCAAATTTTTTGTCAAGAATGTAAAAATGTTGGTTATACAGCATCACATTATCACACAGTATTAAACTTTATCAAACACTGCAGCTCTCGAATTTTATGTTTACCCAGCTCTATTTATTTACATTGCAAGCAACAAAAATTTCATCCATTCTCTTCTTGACAAGTGTTGCATAAACGGAACCGTATTATTTACCTACATCCAAAGAGGGATATTTGCCCAGAAGTAAGCTCTGAGAAGCGTGGCTACTTACATTAATAATATACACATACGTCATACAAGCTCTAAACGAAATCAATTGGACGAGTCAAATGTATTGTTATCCCTTTCATAATGCTTCCTGCGGAAAAAATGATAGCACTAGTTTTGGACCTGTCAATTTTCTACTGTTTAGATATAGTGTACATTAATAAATATATGTGCTTTAATTTCATGTCAAATTGACCCTTAACTGCAATCTAAGATAGAAGCAAGGTAGGCTAGCCTGTGGTGTATAGTATGGCAGTGTTAATTAAACCCATACTTATCGACTAAAGCGAATTGATAATTTATAATTAACATAATGTTCGCAGACAAGCAGGTGAGGGCACGGAGCCTAGCGAGACAAGCTCGGAGCTGGCCGACTCCACTGACACCCCGCTGCTGTTACGAACTATATCTTCCGATACCGAAGCAGGCGCGACGCCACCGGTCTTAAGAAAACTTCAACACCAGGTCAGATCTTTACTAAGATCATACTTATAACGTTTTTCTCACTTAACATTACTTATTTCTAAACATCCACTGTAATAAATGTATGAACATAGGTAAGCAATAATCTGGTAGCTGGAAGGATGTTCTAGTAATAGCGGTAAAGTGTCATATCAGGATGTCCGGTGTCGAATTTGGTTGTTCAACGATAAGCTATTTTGTTAGAAATTTCTCAATAAACATGTGAACATATTTAAAAAAATTAAGAACACGACTGACTACCCTGCCATATTCATTTCTTTTTTTTTCAACTCTATAGCATGTCAGAATGATGTAAAGATAACGATACCCCATACATACCAATCTGTAAAGGCATTTAGAAGTTAGGGTGGAATAAAGAAACTCGCATACATACATGAACCCTGAAAACATTACACTCTTTTTTTGCGAAGTTGTGTAAAAATTTTAATACAGAACCAATCTTGGGCTCTAGCGAGTTACGTGAGAAACGTACGCAGTACAGAAACGTCCAACGGGCTACAATCCTGCGCAGGTTTGTCACGTGTCAAATCACAACCCACGTAAATTTACGATCATCCTACTCTGCCATGGTTTCTTAGATGCCATATTTTTTTAATTTTTACACAACGATGTTTATAAAAAAGTACTTTGTTTTCTTTTGCATTTTTACGAATCAGAATAAAACACAAAACAAAAATATATTTATTTATTAATTGTTTTCATTATTATCATCCATATTTTTATTACTAAAGTTATGCTTATTTAGTCATTTGTTTCAAATAGTTTGTCGATTGTATCTTGGAGATGTAACTTAAACTGGTCAACAGGTTTGTTGGAAGAACACTTCTTTTCCCCAGTGATTAGGTAATACTTACAAAACTCTACTTCGCAGTTATAGTTTTGGCATCGCGAATAGTAGCATATTCCTTCAGAGCATATTGAGTCTATGTGCAATATAGTGTTAAATCTATTCGTTAACTTAGTGACATATTGTATAAAAAAATTATGAACATAATTCAAGACAATTTTATCTAAATCTAATGATAAAAAGTTGTATGTGGCATCGTTTCTGGGGTTAGCATCTGTAAAACAAAAAAAATAATTATAAATCAGTTATCGTTGTGTTAATAGTTGCTTATTTTTTTTTATTTTATATTAATATCATAAAGAAGATGCCCACGACCTCATGCGCGTAGATTTTTCAAAATCTCGGAGGAACTCTTTAATTTTCCAGGATATAAAGTATGTCCTCTCCATGTCTATAATAGTTACAGACCATGCTTTTTATCCTAGAAAATTAGGTATAGTTCCCGTAAGAATTAGGTATAAAAACTTATTCCACGCAGACGAAGTCGCGGGCATCAGTTAGTTGAAGGATAAACCAAGAAACATCACACACTTCCGCATTTAAAATATGTAATAGGTATGGGTAGTGATTGCGGTTTCGGCTGCACAAGATAATAAATTAATGCTTGAATGAGGTTGGAGTTGGATTTTACCTGTGTATTAGTTTGCTTAAAGATCAAGCAGCCGCCATTTCTTTATCTATATTCTGGGTAACCGTAGACGATAACACCGCCTCTAATTCCAACGGACGATCTTCTATGTTCTGAATGTTATCGTTTTCAGTAGATGATATTATAATAGCTGGAGCGGTTGATGGTACGCTGGGTTTCGACGTCGTTACAACGTCAGGTTCTTGGGGCGGTTTCGAAGTTTCTGAAGATTTAGGTGTTGTTGGTTCTTCCGGTTTAATCTTCGTGTTGAAGCTTCTACATTCTCCAGTTATATCAGTGTCATACATATTACATGTGATATTCATGCAACCAAATCTATCACATTTCATCGTGGTGCACGTCTGATCGTTACACCATAAAGTCACATTGTACCTTCCTATTTCTACGGAGGTATACGAGTCAAACCGACTTAATCCAAAGCCTTGACCGGTTTCGAAAGGTATTTCGCTAACATCAGAACTCCACCATGAAAATGGATACGTTATCCAACCCCATAATGTGGAGCCGACACCGCGACCCTCAGATACGTTATCTGCAAGTGATGAAGTAACATTACTTTCTTGTATACCAAGAACAAATTAACGTTTAGATGCCCTTTAATGTAATAATAAATTTCTAATAAAAACTTACGGAAATATGGTTTGCTTAAAGATCCGTGCACTAAACACACAACAAGAACAGATACGAGGCTCTTAGAACCGAACATAATGCCAGGTAACTCAGCGCAACTTCCAAATAGTAAATGTTTGAATAGTCCCACCTCAGTCTTATATAGTCACCTCCGCTATGTCCCTATCTCTAGGGAGATAAGACAATTTCGGGAATGTTTACCTAATGAGTTATGATGAAAGATACCAGGGTACTTTTAATCATTTATTATCCCAAAAGTTTCGATGATTTAGCTTAAAGTATTTTTTTGAGTTTAAAGTATATATAGTCACCTCCGCTATGTCCCTAT
This sequence comes from Erebia aethiops, assembly GCA_923060345.2. Classification (NCBI taxonomy): domain Eukaryota; kingdom Metazoa; phylum Arthropoda; class Insecta; order Lepidoptera; family Nymphalidae; genus Erebia; species Erebia aethiops. The sequence goes on along the minus strand of OV281083.1, from coordinate 5,843,471 downwards.
CTCTAGGGAGATAATTAGGCTTTTTCTGGAATGTTTACCTAATGAGTTATGATGAAAGATACCAGGGTACTTTTAATTATTTATTATCCCAAAAGTTTCGATGATTTAGCTTGAAGTATTTTTTTGAATTTAAAGTATTTTTAAAATCAATTTATATGTACGTTAAATCTCTTGTTTGAACTCTTTTCAAAAATACCGTGATCAATCAAAAAGCTAGTGTTAAAAGTGTCACATGTAGTTGAATTTTTGTTATTATTCTTTGTATGTACTTCGCACAAAATACAATTTTTCGCTATGTTTGGGCAAAATAAGAATCTGCATATTTGCAAGTCATTCTTGCAATACGTCAATGCTTTCATTCTCTTTTGTGGCCGAAGGTGATTCCTAATGAAGTTTTGTATGCCTTCAATAACGTAAGTTGAGTTCCATATGTTGTCATCGTCGCTACGGACGAAATTATTTTTTTTGTTTATTTTAACATATTCAGAAAAATCCTTGTAACTATAAAATTTATCGTCAGGTACAGTTTTAAAAGCTGGGCGACCAGTACCATCAAAATCAATAATTATTTTAGGCGATGCCCTTTTTATTGAAGTCCACGGGCTAAGGTATACTTCTTCTTTTTTCTGAAAATTAGTAAAAACTTTTTTTTGCAACATTTTTTTGGAAATGTAAACACAAAATTCAGTAGCATTTTTGTGTTTCCATTTCTGAGAAAACCAATTTATATTTTATTTTATAAAATGTTAAAGGTGGTAGACTAGACATTAATTTAATTAATAACATTAATTTAATTATTGTTATCAAATCTTGGTTTAGGTACATAATGCATATATAAACCTCTATAGTACAACTCCTACTATGGACGTAACTCGTCTTTTATAAGAAACTAGCTGACCCGGCGAACTTCGTACCGCCTTAGTATGCAAAATTAAATGTATATTTTTCAATATTTCTGAGAGATTTTCTTAATATTTTTTTCCGTAAGAACCTTCTCCTAATAATAACAATACAACAAAAAAAGAATTAGTGAAATCGGTCCAGCCATTCACGCGTGATGCCGTGACCAAGGAAAACGGGTTTCATTTTTATATTCATTTATAAACATTTTCATTTTTATATGTCATTTTTAAAAACTCTTAGCCAGCTCGTTTCTTGGGTTACAACGAAGATTTTTTTTTATTTGACAGGTAATATGATAGAGAATAATAATAAATCGTAAAATCTTCTGGTATTGGGGACATTTTTAAAATCGAGATTGGCCATTCCAAATGTTCTTTTTTTGAAATGCATTACCTGAAAATGCCTATTTTCCGAACATGAAATATGAAAAGGTATATTATTTTGAAATAGTATTTTATTGCATCGTTAATCTAGCGTATTCAGCTGAAAATCGGTTAATAAATAAATACTTCGAGAATATTATAGTGAATCGAAACTTACCTGAGCTGTGTTAGGAAATAAAAACAATAAAAGGATAACTATTATATACATTGTTGTTATAAATGTAATTCCTTGAAATTTGCTTTAACTGATTTCAATGTAATAAGTAAAGATAAATAACAAGTCGAGCTTTTTATCAGAGCTTTAAGAGTAGTTAGGTACAATACCTTATACCTAATGTTTATAAACACAAAACCTTTGTTTGCTTTATGTTTTGCTATGTTTGATGTTAGTTACGTAAAGATTATGAAAGTTGGACAGTGCCCTAATGAACTTAGTTCTTTACTTATACATTTCGATCTTTGAAAATATTTCTTGGTTGCCACAAAAGTGCTACATTTAGACATTATGCAAACAGTCGCCTTTCCATAAACTTTCCCCAACATTTTGTCTTTTAAAATGTCGACGATTTCAAAACCAATATTTGATGGCAAATCCATTATCGATTCCATGGCAGCAACACTGTCTGTAAGTAAAAAAGCGTTAATCATCCACTGGCAACCGAAATTATTCCTTTAATTTTGTTATAAATCGTACCTGTTTCGTTATTTCCAATGCAATGACCTTTTTGATGGAATCTGTTATCTGGTGTACAAATTCTATGGAGACATATTTTCTCAGCGCACTTCATAGAATGACATAAACTCGAAGAGCAGAAGGTTAATATTCCTTTTATATATTTTCCCACGAAGGACATGAATACTGGGGCAACAGTATCCACGTCATTCCAGTCTACGTCTCCGAATATTGCTTGTTCCAGTGCCATAGTTCGATTACTACGTATTTTAACATGAGTCATGTTTAGCTTTGCCTTCTTCGTTTCTCTTTCCAAAATTAAAGCAGTTATATTTTTCGATTTGACAAAAGTTACATTTTTGGTTTCTATCGGCCAATATAATAATTCCATGTCTCCTTCCATTGTTTTATTAAATTTTTTACCTTGTTTTGTCTCAAGCGATAGATTGAGTTTTGGAGGCATCACTGTAGCATTTAATTGTGTTTCAGTTTTACCGTTATTGACCAATGCTTCGCGCTTTAAGCGCGGTGGTTCACCGGTGGTTTTGTTATCTTTCTCTACAAAATCTGTTTCTATACTATTTTCTATTTTTAATGAATCTTCTGTATCATTGTCATTCTTTTTAGTTATGTTTACCATTAAGTAAATTGTTTCAATTGAACTGTTGATGTTTTTTAATGGAAGGCCTGTTACTGAATTACTAGAATTGCTGGTTGTCATCTCATCGGTTTGTAGCTTGTTTGTACTAGTCTGCAATTGTGGTTCTTCAATTCCTTTGACTGAATGTTGAGAATCCACTGAAATATTCGTGCTGATTCTGTTACTTTCATCGGTAGTATTGTACTCCATTGGTTGGCCTTGTTTAATATTATGAATTGTTATTACCTTCTTGCCTGCGTGTTTTTTGCTGTTATTGCCTGCACGTGATTTCTTCTTTTTATGTATTGTAATTTTATGAAAAGCAGGATTATCATGCTTGATATGATTTTTTTTATGTCCCAATAAATCTGCAGGTACTGGAAGATTTAGGTATGAAAATGGTAGATTTATAGTTGAAATAATTTCGTTTGACATAACACCATCTCTTTCTGTAGTTTTCGCTTGATTCCGATACTTTTGTATCGAACGAACAAGGTCAGATAATATTTTAGGCAATTGGACGTCAATCTTTATGCGTATATTGAGTTTATCATCATGAACACTATTTACTTTACTTTGTAGTCCATATTTAGAAGTTTTAGGAAAACTTTCAATTAAGATATTTTGATGATCGTATCGATTTAAATTTTTATTGGGCAGCGGATCAGTCAAGATAAAACATTGTTTACAACCACACTTGCAGGGAATTTGGTTAACTTTACAATAGCATGATGACATTGGTTTATTGAAGTTTGGAATGGTGGGAATTATACTAAGCAGCGCACTTTCGTCATTCATCTGAGGAAATATATTGGGTATCCCTTCTTTGTCATCGTGTGGTCCCTCCGTGAACTCAGGTTTATTATCCGACTTCAGTTTTGCATTATGTGGCATGAATAAGTTAAGCGGTTCGGGAAATGACGATTGAGTATACTTGATGTTGTTAAAAAAATCATTAGAAACGTCATACTTATTTCGCTTACTTTGTTTCTGCTTTGTATATTTTTCATGATGTGTTACCGGGACTTTATTTTTTCCTTTAGATTTTTGAATATAATTTATTCTCTGTTTATGCGCTTTATCTAAGTAGTGGTGATATTCTGCTAGCAAGTCTTCAACATCTTCGGCACTATCGCTACCACTGAATAGGCCTTTATTCAATTGAGGGTTCTAAAAGCACCAAGTAGTAATGTAAGTTCTTAATTTTACAAAATGTTTTTCAGTACTAGATGATGCCCGCGACTTCGTCCGCGTGGATTAAGGTTTTTTGATTCCCACGGGAACTCTTTAATTTTCCGGGATAAAAAGAGGTTATATCCTTCCTCAGGATATAATCTATACCTGTACCTAATTTCATCAAAATCGGTTGATAGGATGGACCGCGAAAGCGTAGCAGACAGACAGACACACTTTCGCATAATATTAGTGTGGATAATTTTAACTTACCAAATTATTTTCAAAATCATTTATGATATCAGCGATGTCACTGAATATTATTGCATCATGAAGCGGAGTAAGGTCTATTTGGTTTATCTCATAACCTGTAAAAGAATAGAAAAAGAGGAAATTTTAGACGCTCCTTGTTCAAAATTATTATTAGAATCTATGAAGTCGTTTAGCCTGTTATCGCTTTCCTGTGTAATTTGTTTAAAAGTATTTAATCTTATAACTCAAATATATGTCTCCTTTCCTTTGTTCTCAAATATTACGTTTAATGTACTTACTGTCGAATTGCGCTTCGGTAATTGTAAAATAGGAAATGCAAACGCAAATAAACGATAACCACATGACTTATGCTCTCACTTAGTTAAACATAAGAAAAATGGCTTTGAAATGAGCCCTAATTGTTTAAATCCTATTTCTGAAATTTCCATTCTTAAATGCAGTTAAGTGTGTTTATAAACCATAGCCTAATCGGCTTGTAATTCACAACAACGCGATTGCTCGTTAATTGTTATGAAATCAACGAAACGTAGAAACGTAAAAAAAACTTCTATAAAATGGTTTTGATATTAACTAGGTACCTACGAGATTTAATATACCTAATCACTGGAAAACATTTAGAAATACATACAATAATAATCTGCCATTTCGCTTAAATAGAATAAAATAAAATGGCAATCTGCGTTTGTTAATTCGCTTACAACTTCTAAACTTAGTGGAAGTAATGAAAAACTGCATTGACCTGTTTTAACCATCATTTAGGGCATTTCACGAGCCTAATATTGAAACAAAACAATACAATAGCGCAACAAACGCTAGCTTGTTTTGTATATAGAAATAATAAATAGTTATGGGTTTTTGACATTCGTTGTATGGACAAAATGCCAAAAATAAGACCGCTAATGTCGTCTTTTCAACTTCAGTATTCGGCCGTTAGTTTATAGAAAATAAAGGACTAACCACGCAAAGCTTTAATTGCTTAGCCAATAAAGTATGTTTTTTTCCAGGAATCTACTATTAGTAACAATGCAGAGGCCGAGCGGCTTACGATGCATCGATGTATCGTCACAAGTATTATAGAGAGTGAAACTGTCTATGTTGAATGTCTCTATGTTATGGAAAAGGTAAGAATTTATTTTAGCTAGTATCATTTTATGTTTCTGTAAATAGTACATTATGGTACAAGGGTGTAATGTTGGTGATTACCGCTGAGGCGCCATTGAGACCCGCTTCAGGTTAGGGTCTTAAGATAGCCGAGGACGGTAATCATCAATTACACACGTGTATCATACGACGTTTTTCAACACACTTGTGAATAATAATAATACTGAAAAATAATTTTATTTAGTAGATAAAATAAAATAAAAACTCTATAACTCACTTGTGAATAATAGTAATGAAAACGTCACAGTTTGATTATTGTTAAAGTATGGCAATGAAACATACATAGACAACTAGATATAATCTATGTAGAATCTTATGTAGCGAACCCCGTTTTTTGATCGCTCTCTCTTGTCTCTGCCTGTCATGGTGAACACGCAATTTTGTAAGCCCTTATAAAATAAAAGGTAAAAACCAGTAAATCTTTTAATTAGTTAATTACTGCTCTCTCCCTATAACCTAATAGGTTATGGGCCCAGGCACGTAATTCTGCACCTTTTAGTCGAAAATTGCGGTAAGAACAATAGTCGAGTCGAAGGTAAGACCGGCGTGGCGTGGGTTAACATCAAAATCGCAGGTAAAAACTTGTTAATAACGAGGAAAGTCATTAAGCCAGTGCGAGATGGAAGTAACTCCGATAACATCTACCATCCAGGGAACAGTTTTAAAACTGGAGGGCACGAAAAACTGGAACATTTGGAAATTCCAAACAACGGTGTTGTTACGAGGGCAGGGATTATACGATGTTGTTGAAGGGAGCAGTATCAAGCCGGAAGATGCAACCCAAAAAAAGGCTTGGGAAGGTAAGGACGCGAAGGCACAAACAATTCTTGTAACTAGAATGACAGAAGAGGTTATGTTGCATATTATCACGTGCACCACAGCAGCGGAAATGTGGCGTAAGCTTAAAAGCGTATTCGAGCAAATGACCGAAACCAGTGTACATATACTACAGCAGCGTTTCTTTCAATTTCAATTTGAAGAAGGTATGGACATATCAGTTTTCTTATCCAAAATACACGAGATGCAAAACCAACTGCGACAAATGGGAGAAGAGGTATCAGAAAAATTTGTTATTACCAAAGTATTAATGTCCCTACCTGAACAATATAAGCATTTTATATCAGCATGGGAGTCGGCCCCAGACGACAAGCAAAACTATGATAACCTAGTTGCTAGGTTGCTCATCGAGGAAGAGAGGCTGAAAGCAAAGGGAGATGCGCAGCAGTCTCAGAATGCATCTCAAGCATTTCTAGCAAAGAAGAACAATTCAAAGAAGATCCGGTGCTATAAATGTAATCATGTGGGGCATCATGCAAGTCAGTGCCGAGTTAATAATCAGTCTAATAATAGAGATGATAGGAGATGCTTTTACTGCAAAAAGGTAGGCCATTTTCAAAATCAGTGCAGGTTCCGCATAGAGAAGAATAAACAGAAACAATGCGAGAGTAATGCTTTCATGGTAATAAATCATGATGAACAATATAAGCATTCACAGTGGTTGGTAGATACAGGCGCGAGCGAGCACATGTGTTGTGATAAGACTTTGTTTACAACATTTTCAACTGTTTCACAAAGGTCAGTAATCATTGGAGATGGCACAACAATTTCAGTACTGGGCTGCGGTCAAGTGACAACTCAGGTGTATAATGGCACAAATTGGATTAATACAACTTTAAATAATGTTTTGTATGTACCAGACCTTAAGAAAAACTTATTCTCTGTGAACGGAGCCACTTCTCATGGTTATGTCATGATGACAGATGACATCTACTGTAAGTTTTATAAAAATAATAAAGTGTGTGCATTAGCAAAGAGAGATGGAAACTTATATTACATGAATTTACGGTTTGAGTTCAGCATTGCTAGTGCAGCTAAAGTTTCAACAGATCTTTATGATTGGCATCAGAGGTTGGCCCATCAAAACTTTGAGCAAGTGAAGTCGATATTAAAAAAGAACAACATTTGTTTTGATAACTCCAGCATTACAAAGTGTGAAGGTTGTTTAGAAGGAAAAATGCATAGATTACCTTTTCCAAACAGTGAAACTAAAACAAGTAAAATATGTGAAATAATTCATGTGGATGTTTGTGGCCCCATGGAAAATAAGTCCATAGGTGGATCACGTTATTTTCTTCTATTGAAAGATGACTTTTCAAAATTTAGAACAGTTTATTTCTTAAAAGCTAAACATGAAGTCAAAAGTTGCATTCAAAACTTTATCTTAAAGACTGAAAATGAGACTGGACAGAAAATTAAGGTTATAAGGACGGATAATGGCTTGGAATTTATAAATCAGGATGTCAAAGAACTGTTACATCAACATGGTATTACCCATCAAAGAACAGTACCTTACACACCACAACAAAATGGGAAAGCTGAGAGAGAAAATCGAACTTTAGTGGAAGCTGCTAGAACTATGTTATGCACAAGGGCACTGCCAAAAGCATTATGGGCTGAAGCTATTAACATGGCGGCATATGTGTTGAACCGAACAGCTAAAAGCAATGACCCAGAGAGAACTCCATATGAAATCTGGACAGGAAAAAAGTTTGATATACACGAATTAAAAGCATTTGGAACTCCGATGTTTACTCATATACCTAAGGAACAGCGTAAAAAGTGGGATGCAAAGAGTGAAAAAGGAATATTAGTTGGGTACGGGGAAAATACAAAAGGTTACAGAATATTTTATAGTCAAAAGAATAAGATTGAAATTAAGAGGGATGTTACATTTATTGAGGAAAATAAATTGGATAAACAAGTAGATAAACCAATTTTGATTCAACAAATACCAGAAATTGAGGAAGAAATTACTGAGACTATTGATACTAGTAAACAACCAGAATCAGAGCAAAATGACTCAGGGGAAGTAATTAAGTCTCGGGTTGGGGATTCTATTTCAGGTTTTTCAGGTCCAATAGAGCACACGAAAAGGGCAAGGAAACCGACTCAATTTTATCAATGCAACCATGTATATTCTGATGAACCCAAATCATATAAGGATGTGATGGAAAGGCCGGACTGCGGTGAGTGGCAACAAGCTATTAACAAGGAATTAGAGACTTTAAGGGAAAATAATACTTGGACATATTGTAGTGTACCTGTAAATGCAAGTGTGATTAGTAGTAAGTGGGTTTTTAAAATAAAAAGGTCAGGTGACAATGTGCAGTATAAAGCTAGGTTGGTAGCTAGGGGTTTTGAACAAAGCGACTCATTAGATTTAAATGAAATCTATGCCCCTGTTGCTAAATTGTCAACTTTCAGATTGTTTGTAGCTATAGCAACTCAATATAAGTTAGCTATATATCAGATGGATGTCAAGGGTGCTTTTTTATATGGGGAAATTCATGAAAATGTTTTTATTAAATTGCCAGAAGGAGCTTATAGTGATGATCGAAACATTGTAAAGTTAAATAAGGCCTTATATGGTCTCAAAAAAATCTCCTAAATATTGGAATGATAAATTTAATTCTGTGATGATTAGAGAGGGTTTCCATAGATCTCATTCCGACTCATGTTTATACACAAAATGTGATAAAAATAACCAGATTTACCTTTTGCTATATGTTGATGATTTGTTAATTTTTGGAACTAATGAAAGTCTTGTAAACAACCTTAAAATTATACTGAATAATGAATTCAAAATGAAAGATCTTGGTTTGGTGTCTGACTTTCTAGGTATAAATGTAAACCAAAACACCCAAACTGGCATTACATATTTAAGTCAGAAAAATTACTTATTGAGCATTTTGGCTAGATTTGAAATGCAAAATTGTAAACCCATCTCTACCCCGATGGAACAAAACTTTAATACTAAAATATTTGAATGTAATGATAATTCTGAAGTGAATAAAAATATAGAAAATATTTGTAGACAAATGATAGGAAGTTTGATGTATGCTGTATCAGGTACAAGACCAGATTTATGTGTTGCTGTATCCATTCTTAGTAGGTTTCAAAATAAAGCTAATAAAAGCTTACTTAATGCTTTAAAAAAAGTATTTAGATATGTAAAATATAGTCTAGATTATAAGTTAATATTCAAGTGTGATGATAGTTTGTTATATGGCTATTGTGATGCAGACTGGGGTGGGAATCTTTTGGATAGAAAATCAACAACAGGCTATTGTTTTTATTTCTCAAATTGTTTGATATCATGGTGTACAAAAAAGCAGTGCTCGGTTAGCTTGTCATCAACCGAATCAGAGTACATAGCCATGAGTATGGCGGCCAGTGAAGCTTGTTGGTTGCTTAATATGCTTAGTGACCTAAACATATTTAATGCAAGTCCAGTAACTATACACTCAGACAACCAGTCCGCTATCACAGTTGCAAGCACTGAAAATGTTAAACGCTTGAAACATATAGACATAAGGTACCATTTCATCAAAGAACTCATCAATAATAATAAAATATGTTTAAAGTTTATTAGAACTCAAGATCAAGTAGCAGATATTTTGACAAAACCTTTAGGACAAAATTTGTTTTCAAAATTTGTAAGTTGTTTAGGCTTAGAATAGATATGTAGTTTAAATTAAAATGTAAAGAGACTAAGAGAGATGATTAGGTAAAGTAAAACAAAGGTATAACCTGTTTGATTAGAAATATACTAACTTTATTGTTGTAAAATTAAAGTAATCATTTTAGAATAAAATATAGGCTGTATGCTTAGAAATGTACTAAAGTTATTTGTTTAGAAATGTTTAAATAAAACAAAGCTAGTAATTTTTGTAGGTATATTTTACATAATACATAGTTTAAACGATATTTATTTGTATACAGAGTATTTTCATTACAGAACGTTTTACATAGTTTCATGTATCATTAAAAAAAAAAAAATTTGTCACTTAACTTATTTATTAGTTCTGGCTACTGTTGTTTGATAATAAGTTGTGTTACATAATGTATGTATGTATTTCATTGAGGGGAAGTGTTAAAGTATGGCAATGAAACATACATAGACAACTAGATATAATCTATGTAGAATCTTATGTAGCGAACCCCGTTTTTTGATCGCTCTCTCTTGTCTCTGCCTGTCATGGTGAACACGCAATTTTGTAAGCCCTTATAAAATAAAAGGTAAAAACCAGTAAATCTTTTAATTAGTTAATTACTGCTCTCTCCCTATAACCTAATAATTATAGGTGTCATTATGTGCCTAACTGTGTTAAAATTAGAGCCACTTTATGAGCAAGTGTGTTGAAATAGTAGATTAGTAGCCTAGGGCTGTAAGGCATCAATTGCAGCCGAGCGCACGAGCGCAGCGAGGGCGCCTATAGTTCGAGGGTGCAATTGATGCTTACACCCGAGCTAACTACTCTGGTTTACATCTCGATTGTGAGGTAAGTAGAAAAAAACCGGCATTACAAGAATAAAACATTTTATTATTTAAAATTTATAGTGAAATGAGAACAATTTTCAGGCAAAATATTGTTAATTGCTGCTTCAGCTTCCATTTTCATTGAATCGGGAGTGCAGCTTATATCTTCATCACTTGCAAAACTCATGTTTTTTTCCTCATTAGCACGTAATTATAAAAAAATCCCAAAAGCATATTTAAAGTAAAAGTTTTCTATCACCGCCTTTTTTCATCTTTTTTTTAAATTTTTTTTTTCAAGAACGAAATTGATCTTCGCCGTTCGATATTTAAAATTGATGACTATTATACTCATACGAAGACAAGGCTGAATAGCGAAGCGACCTCTTTTGTCATTGGGCTGAATGCATGATGTATATTGCCAGTATGATGGTTAGATGTACGCGAACTTTTTGAAAGAGTGAAGAGTTTTTTTTTAAATTACTTACCGCCCTAGGGCTTTTCTCGCTACATTATTACCCTAGAGCGCTAATTGGTCACCTACAAGCCCCATTTGGGGGTAATAAGGACCTACTTACCGAATATGAGAGATGTAAAATATGTTATCAACCAGTTACAACATAACTTGTACAATCTTGTTTTGTCAAAAACTGTTTTTAACAATTATTATCTGTTTTTGCTTTTTTGACAGTATATGAATGCTATCAAGGCAACATTATCTACATCGCAACCTGTAATAACCGAAGAGGAATTCGGTACAATATTCTACAAGATATCGGAATTGCACGAATTGCACAAAAATTTCCTTGAGGGTCTAAAGAATGCTATCGCAAGCTGGGAAGAGCCCCTGTCTGTTGGCATTCATTTTAAAAAGATGGTAAGCTTTTTTTCTTGATATACATATTACATGTACAAAATACATACAATGTTTGTAATGTCTAAAGTTAAACTTTCTTGGTGAAAGAAATTTTGACCAATTCGGGGCCCGATTTGCTTAGGTCTGTTGTTGAGCTGAGTTTTTTTCGCAAATAAAAGGACGGTATAATTTCTATAAATTTCATTAAAAATATGAAAAAAATATATGGTGTTTTTTTAATTTCTAGGCGGAAAACATCAACGTGTATGGAGCGTTCCTCCACAACTATGGCAGAGCAACGGACGCGGTGCGGCGAAGGTGCGCGAGCTCGCAGCGCTTCTCGGACCTGACACGCGAGATCGCGTGTCGCGGCCAGCCCGTGTCGCTCGACGACCTGCTGCACAAGCCCGTCGCGCGCGTGCAGAAGAACGCGCTCGTCCTGCACGTGAGTAATGAGTATACGATACTGTGCGGCGCGGTGTGACAGCCACTTGACAACTATCGTTAAAACGCCACTTTTGGTGAAAATACTCGCCAAAGAGAACAGTTTTGAGTATAGTCCCACAAACTGATCTGACCCGGTGACAGCATCGCTAGTAAAGATATATATAACATTATTTTCCCCTTTTTTATATTTTCTACATAGAATTTTTCAAATTTAGGATTGGTGTACAACTGAAATAATTAAGAACCCTTTGGTGACATGACGCATGTGTAGCATTTTGGGACCTGTCAATAATTAGTTTAGAGGCTGTGTACATGTAATAGTAGGGGAGTCCGTGATGCTAAATGTGGATTTACTCAAGCGTCGTGGAGATCTAATGGATTTTGAAGATTAGATTGTAGAAAGATAAAAGGTTATATGATGTCTTTTCACCGGTGGGGGTAGCGTCTACAGGTTTTTTGTCTTCAAATCATCAGATTAATAAAATTCCTCGAGATTCGTATCGAATCGTCAGACTATGGGTCAGCACGTTTGGGACATGAAGCCGAACCGTCTGTATGATAATCTGACTTGCTCGAGTATTTCAAAATGGCAATTCTTTTTGCATTTTAAAAAAAACCGCAGTCAGTGACTTTGCGTTACGTCAGTCTTTTGAATAGGAGCTTCCTTTGTGTCCACCAGAGATGTTAATCTCTGAATCTCTGACGCGCTCGTTTTTTTACCCATTTTCTACCCCCGGTACGGCCCACCCCACCATGCAAACCGGCAGATTAACATACATCCGATAACAGAGACACGTGGGGCTTATGCGCTATCAATATCTGACGCGCGGGAGTGAATACAAAAAATCCCCTCTTGGGCTCCCCCCTACTATAACAGAACTGGTATCAATATTTGTGTGTTTGTTTGTAGGATCTCATTAAGTACACACCCGCCAGCCACCCCGATCATGCGATGTTGACAGAGGCGCTCAACATGACCCAGCACTTCCTAGATGAATTCAATATCATACAAACGAAATCTATGTTTCCGGTAAGAATCATTAATTATTAAACCTTGTATTATCCCACTACCATCACCACTACAGCCCATTAACCTCCCACTGCTGGGCACAGGCCTCTACTCTCATAGGAGAGTGGGATTCGATTGTATCACATAAGTACCGCATTAAGCTTGAAAGCAAGGTGCAGAAATTCGTTGTGGGGTCGAGTATACGCTTTTATAACATGGTACCAAAAGTGTTTCTGGATTTACCATTGCATAAATTTAAACACTGTTAAATAGCATCTGTTAAGTCGAGGTTATTATACTATTGATGATTTTCTCAATCACAAAGTTACATGGAAGCAATCGGCTTCGCATCCAGCAACTCACAAATCAGTGTGATTCTTGTTACGTAATGTATGCATTGTATATTATTTACAAAGTGTACTAATTTTCTGTTTATGAAAAAGCAACTGCTGAGTTTCTTGCCAGCTCTTCCCAGTAGAACTTTCCGAACCGATGGTAGATTCTTGGGACTCATCATAAGTGGCACAAGTTGTCCTACATGAAATGAATAATTTCATTTTCATTTCACATTGAGTGTAAACTCATTAATAGAATAATATCAATATTATGTATAGGGAAACGAATAGAGGCTAATTTTAACACCTCAGTTCACCTCAGTCAATTTTAATACCCTCCTATTTTTACGAGGGTTTTTTTTATTAATATTCACAGAATGATTTAATTTTTATGTTTACAGAACGCCGATCGTGCGCAAAGAAGGCTCGTAAAAAATTCGTTCATAGTGGAACTCTCAGATGGGCATCGCAAACTAAGGCATCTATTTCTTTTCAATGACGTTATAGCTTGCGCCAAATACAAGGTAAGTGACAAGGTAAGAATATTTTCAAAAACATCTTTAATTATTATAAGACTTTGTTTATATTTTGTCCAACCATTTATTTTACTTTTGGCAGCTAGATTCAATGATGTTCTAATGCGTTACTGATTAGATTTTTAATATCAATCGACTTTCTTTATGAAGAAGTTTTAACCGATTTGACATATTGATATAATATCTTTGCTTAACATTTTTTTATTGTTTTATAAATGTACATGAATCCATCAGGTCATAGAAACCATCCATCGCCTAAGATGTATGGTGATTAAAGGACTATCAAGAAAGCTAGTGTTGAAGCTCCGTGACTATTTTGAAAAGGAAAGTCGTACTTGTAATTTCTTGATGTGTATACGAGTTATATACGAAATATCGAATAAAAGGGCACGTCGCTTCACTATTGTAAAAAACGATATGCGGTCTTGGTACTGCATGGTTGCCTATCAATAATGATGACACTTCATAGGTGTGCTTATGTCAAAAGTAAAATAAATGGTTAGACAAATATAATAATGTAAAAATTACGCTGACCACATGATTGATTGATGATGATTATTTTTAGGCATCTGGTAGAGATAAGTTCACGTTCGAATTGAAATGGTTCATACCGCTTCCGGATATCGTTGTGGTCGAGGACGAAGGGACGAGTAGTGCCGCGGAGAGGGAGACTTCCCCCGCCAACATAGTCGCGCTCAAGTCGCAAGCCTGCACCGTACGCGACCTTATACTCGCGGAGGAACGCGCATCGCAGGATGATAAGGTCAGTTTCGATAGCAACACTAGGGGTGACGTTATTAATATCATAATTGTAAATGAATTATTTAAAAACAACTACCAACTACCGAGTTTCTTTCTGGTTGCTCTTCTCGGTAGGAATGGCATTCCGAACCAGTGGTAGATTCACTGCATTTCACTGCATTGCAGATTTTCTTGCACACAATACACAAAGTCGAACTTAATACCAAGACGTATTCTCTTAACCTTAACAGTTAAACCTGGTTGATAGAACAGTCCTTATAATATAAACAGAAAATTACAGTCACAAATATACGGATATTGGAACTCGTAATATGTATTTAAAACTAATATGGTTCATAGGTACCACTACGCAAGTATAGGGTATACTGGTGTAGGAGTAGAAGAGAGGATAAACAACACTACAACTTATTATGAGTTTATCTCTACTGAAGTTCCAACTACCAGCCCAATCGGTCACAAAAATATAGTGGTGTATGTAAATTCTTGATATTTAACTGACTGCAAAAAAGGAAGAATTCTAAAATCGGTGCTTACTGGTTTTTTTTTTATCCACTACGAGTTAGCCCTGGACTGCAATCTTGCTGCCGTGATGATGCTGTCTTGGATGGTAGCGGGCTAACCTGTTAGGGGCATGGCAGTTATATTACACCTATACCCCTGTTCGGTTTCTACACGGCAGCGTACCAGAACGCTAAACCGCTTGGCGGCACGTCATTGCCGGTTTTATAAAAAAAATTATAAGGTTTTATATAAATACAAAAAAAAAGTGAAAACGAATATTTTTTTTAAAAATTAAAATATAAGTTTACTAGGGCATTTAAGTTTAATTTCGAATGTAGTATATTTACATTTAAGACCTTTTGTCTTCGTAACAAGGCGAGCATGTCGGTCATGCGAATCCACATTTTTACCCCCTACCAAAAAGTGCTCCACGCGGCTAAAGAAGTTGTCACTTCAAACAGAAGATAAGACTGGGAGGCCGAGGCGCAGCGGAAAAACAGCGCAAGAAGCTCGCCGAGTTGGAAGGGCAACTGGTGTTAGCGTCGCCTAACCTGGTGTTCCGCGTGGGAGCGCGCGCGCCCGGCGCCGCGGGCCTGCAGCGCCAGCACGTGTTCTTTCTCAGCTCCGAGTACGAGCGCACGCAGTGGATCGACTCCATACACGCGCTACAGGTGATCTACTAAGGCTACGTTCGCACTTTCCAATTTTATTCGCAAGTGCGAATAAAATTGGAAAGTGCAATAACAATATGATTCTTAGTGTTACAGAATTGCGAATTGCCCTAACGTCATCTACCCATCCGAGACGTTGCCGTCCTCTTTTCCATTTTCTATCCCTTATATATGTCACCCTAAGATTGTGAAAACCGTCAGATTGCAATCTAACGCTTTTTATCTCGATAGATTGTAAAGTATCGACAGATTGTGAACAGTTAAATGTTATGGGTGTCAATTTTCGAAATATTCATTGTATATACGTTTTCTTGTCTCTTTCTTGTAGGTTAGGTTAGGGTTCGACATAAATAATCAGGTACTTAGGTTCTCTCGGGTTAACATGCTGATTGAAGACCATTTTGGGGATCAAGTCTCATTTCCCCATTTTTTCTTATAAAGTCTGTTTTTGTCTTCTATCCATGAATAAAGATTTATTTTTTCTAATATACCTAACAGATTACAATCTACCGAAAAATAATGCGTTAAATTTGTAATCTTTCGACAGTTTACAATTTCGCTAAATAGATTACAATCAAACGGTTTTCACAATCTTATGGTGACATATATACCAATCAATCCGTAGTATCACTGCTCTTTCTGTTCTTTATTTTTCTACTGCCTGTCTCACTTCTTGAGTGAGCCTTATGTTAACTTGAATTTGTTTAAATCAGGCGTCTTCAGCCCCGCCCGCGGGAACGAGTGCCGTGTCGATGCTGGAGCTGCAGAGCTGGGTGACGGCGTGCCGCAGTTACTTGCAGACCGACATGGGCTCGTATCTGTTGCGTAGCGGACGGGACGACTCTCTGCTCTTAGGGGATCTGCAGCTGCATATAGGCGGCATGACCACACCGTTGGATACTGCTGCGGGTAAGTTTAGGCGGCATAAACATGCTGCATATTATTTTGCATACTTTGACACCTGCCAATAAATCAAAACCTATAGGGTTCTTCTACTTGACCTGGAATCATGAAATTGGCATTGAAGCTCTAACGCAAGGTCTCACAGCACAAGTACGGGAAAAATGGCCGTGTGGCCTCGGCAGAGTAGAATAGGGCCAACCTCTCCTCCCGTAGGTGATTGTAAGAGGCGACCAAGGGACTTCTATCAATTTGTGCAACACCTAGTTCTTATGGTGATGCAACAAGGTGATGATCGATCTTACTACCACTGGTCGTCCCGGATAACCGGTCCACCGGACGCTGGTAGTGTAGGACGAGTGGGTGGATTTGCACCTGCGCAACTGCTTACTCACCTAAAACAACTCCCGCGCAGAAGGACCTTGGCTAGTTTCGCCGTTGACGGATACGTCGAGGAGGATCACATCACACACATTGGAAAAAATCCGAAAATCGGTAAATAGGGTTCCGTACTAATAGGGTGTTCTAATGTAATTTGTCAGGCGCTACCAGCTTAGCGCCATAGCGTAACTCATGTAAGCCACTTATTTCATAGCTGATCATTTGTGTTGTTATGACATCTAACATTTACTAAAATAATCTATATTGTGTGGTGGTGCGAAACCCTTTGTGCGCGAGTTTGACTAGTTTTATTTTTCAATTCCTATTCCAGATTATTACATCGTGGTAGAAGTGGACTCGTACGGCCACTACTTCCGCAAGGCCAAGTCGAAGCTAGTGTGCCGCAGCGCACAGCCGCGATGGAACGAGAGCTTCACACTCGACCTCGAGGGCTCGCAGAACTTGCGGCTGCTGCTTTATGAGGACGCCGCGCGACCTGTGCTGCGGGGCAAGTGCACGGTTAAGGTACGCAACTCTTTACAGTTTACATATAGTGCGCTTCACATACACCGACTCGCCGATGAGCGATGTGCCGCAATTTACTCTATCGCTGATGCTTTTTGTATCAACTTTTATTTCAATTACGTCCATAAAAGCAATACTTATGTCAGTTTTACTTATTTAATTTGTTATCTCATGTGGGACGGAACGGGTGAGTGATATGTACTCGCCCGCACCAATAGGAAGATCTTCCTCTGGACTGGTGTTGTGCCCTATCTGTTCCAACCGTTGTAAATTGGAACAGTATATATAGCGCTATTCTCAGAAAACTTCGATATCGCCATTCAGGCTTGTATGTAAGTTGATTATATCTATCCTGCGATGTAGATACAATAGGCATGATGACTGATTTTGAAAAATATCTTATTTCAGCAGAAAAATAAGGTTTGGTAGATAATATTGGCATTTGAAATTTAAATTTTAAAATTCACGCCAAAACGCTCCTCGGTGTCATGGCGTCGTTTGTGACGTCACTATTATTTTTACCAATGTACTCTGTGCAGTGTGCAGTAAGCAATAGTGTGATTGCCAAAGTTCGAAAACAAACCATTGTGACGTCATTCGCTTCTTGGTGTTTTAACCAATATGGCGGATTGCTGTATTTTATAATTTTATTTTATCAAAATAAATAGCAATCTCACTCGAAATAGAAAAATAAATACGTTTTTTATAATCCATGAATCCTATTTCATTAGGTAAATTCATAGTTTCATTGATTCTTGGTTACTGTCATCATGCCCATTAGCGCCATCTATAGTCCGCACGCGAGCTCTGAGGAATAGGGGCTGAGGTGCGCACCGCACCCGACCCGTCGCTTTATATCCCGCACACTCCCATACTAGTGCGTAACTTGACGCGAGTGTACGCTTTATCGAGTCCTGTTTTTAATTTTGCGATAGCAGTGTTACATTGTACCTACTATGAATAGTACTAAACTTAAAAGTTTCTTTGTGGGTACAAATAGCTGTTTATTTTTTTAATTCCTTAAAGTACTGATTATTTTGATGGCGACAGTGATTAATTAGGTTTTACGTTCATTTTGTACAGTTCATTATTGAAATAACTGTCTTCGAATCTTTGTTTACATTCACACAAAAAAAATATATTGATATCACAAGTTTAATTTTTTTGATATGATATTCGATATTTAAGATTAAATATTCGATTGAGGTTTTAACTAACATCACTACATACTATAAAACAAAGTCGCTTCCCGCTGTCTGTCCCTATGTATGATTAGATTAAAACTACGCAACGGATTTTGATGCGGTTTTTTTAATAAATAGAGTGATTCAAGAGGAAGGTTTATATGTATAGTACATGCATAATATAGAAGAGAAACACTGATGACTTTAGAGGTTTCTGATGTGATGTCGTAAATAAACACATTTTTTGCGCTTAATTGAAAACGAGAACCCTACGAGATAGATCAAAATAATGTACTGCAGTATAGTAAACACCTTAAAAAGGTCTACAAAAAGGTCCGCGAAAGTATATTTCTATCTCTTAGGGATAACATGCATTTAATATAGATCAATAGGATAAATGAAGACATTCTGTAGTACCTATATTTAGTATCAGCATTGCACCCGTGCGAAGTATAAATTATAAGAAAATAAAATTTTATGATACAATTTGTTTTTTCTTCCTTCCCACATACTATCCTCATAGAATTAATATTTAGTAATGATTTCAATGCATGGGCACAGATAAAAAAGATGTGTTAGTATCGATAACGTAATATCGACTAAATCACAACTCTATCTCATTACGTCAACATTCCTAAAGATTACTCGGACATCGCGCGAGAACTGTAGTTAACACTGTGATCTATATCCCACAGCTATCGCGCGACTGGGTAGGCGACAGCGTGTCGCGCACCGTGTGCGTGGGCGGCGGCTCGCTGCCGCTGCGGGTGCGCGTGTTGCCGCCCGAGCGATCCGCGCGGCACGTGCCCAGCGCCAAGCCGGGCGCGCTGTTCGGCGCCAAGATCACACACGTGGCCAAGTGAGTGACGCTATAGTGTGTTGTACTACCATCATGTGGTTGGGTAGGCGACAGCGTGTCGCGCACCGTGTGCGTGGGCGGCGGCTCGCTGCCGCTGCGGGTGCGCGTGTTGCCGCGCGCTGTTCGGCGCCAAGATCACACACGTGGCCAAGTGAGTGACGCTATATTGTGTTGCACCAACCATCACGTGCTCGGATAGGCACAGACAGACAGAGACTGCTGATTGCCACGAGGGTTTAATCATTTAAGTTTGATTAGAGCACTACGAAAGGCTATGCATAAATTTTTACAAAAATTTCGCGATATGTTAGGAAAATTGGGACTTAGAAGCTACCTAAACAACTCATTTAAATCGAAGGTATTAGGACCAACTGTCTGCTGTGTTTGTGAAAGTCAGCCGAGCTAGTTTACAAAATAGTTGATAGGCCACGTGCGTTTAATACAAGTTGTTGTAATAGCATATTAAGTAGACGCTCAAAATTAGAAATCGTGTTACTACCTCACCCGCCCATGCAACACTTGGATGGAATTCAAAAAAAGCTTTCTAAATGGGGGTATTCATTACTGAGAGGACTTACATAAAAAATCGTAAGTTTCTAGATCAAATAATATGCAAATCAATAGTCTGAAGCCCTGGTCTGGTATTAAACAATAATAGAAATAAAACTGAAAGAGAGATTGTGATTGTGACGCTATAGTGTGTTGTACTACCATCATGTGGTTGGGTAGGCGACAGCGTGTCGCGCACCGTGTGTGTGGGCGGCGGCTCGCTGCCGCTGCGGGTGCGCGTGTTGCCGCCCGAGCGATCCGCGCGGCACGTGCCCAGCGCCAAGCCGGGCGGGCTTGGCGCTGGGCACGTGCCGCGCGCTGTTCGGCGCCAAGATCACACACGTGGCCAAGTGAGTGACGCTATATTGTGTTGCACCAACCATCACGTGCTCGGATAGGCACAGACAGACAGAGACTGCTGATTGCCACGAGGGTTTAATCATTTAAGTTTGATTAGAGCACTACGAAAGGCTATGCATAAATTTTTACAAAAATTTCGCGATATGTTAGGAAAATTGGGACTTAGAAGCTACCTAAACAACTCATTTAAATCGAAGGTATTAGGACCAACTGTCTGCTGTGTTTGTGAAAGTCAGCCGAGCTAGTTTACAAAATAGTTGATAGGCCACGTGCGTTTAATACAAGTTGTTGTAATAGCATATTAAGTAGACGCTCAAAATTAGAAATCGTGTTACTACCTCACCCGCCCATGCAACACTTGGATGGAATTCAAAAAAAGCTTTCTAAATGGGGGTATTCATTACTGAGAGGACTTACATAAAAAATCGTAAGTTTCTAGATCAAATAATATGCAAATCAATAGTCTGAAGCCCTGGTCTGGTATTAAACAATAATAGAAATAAAACTGAAAGAGAGATTGTGCTTGTCTGATCCTGCAAAAAGTTAACAGGTGCAGAAGTCATAGGACGCCAGTACGCTTAGTACGTTTTTGCATTGCTGATTCGATTGATCGTAATCGAGCGTTCATTTACATTAGCGTCAATGTAAAATGAACCGTAACTGCATTGATTTTGAAATTTGTTCAAAATCAGTTCAATATTTGGGCCTAGAAAGTGTATCAGGCAGACAAACACATTTTCTCACCTATAATTTTTTTTGTATATGGTTAGACGTGAGAAGCGCAACATTCCGTTCATAATAAGCGCCTGCGTGCGAGAGGTAGAAAGGCGCGGCATCGGTGAAGTGGGCATCTACCGGGTCTCAGGCAGTGCATCGGACCTCAACCGCCTCAAGAAAAGCTTCGAGACAAGTAAGTACCACCTACTTTTAGCCACTCACAATCCGTACTTAACGCGACAAATAACGCGCTTAATTACTGTAAAACTTACACTCAAGGCTCTAATATTTGTACCAACGGAACATTTACATTCCATACAGCGTATTGCGTAAGTCGATCCAACCACCTTTAATTTTAAGTCGCAAATTACTTAATTTTGAAAAACCACCGATTTTGATTTCCACTTGGAATGCTCCCTGAGGATGCATGGACGAATTTGAGCTCTAAAACAAGGCATTTAAGGTCATTCTACTTTAACGCCTATTTGTACGACGCGACGCTCGAATACGCTCGTCGTCTATCATGTCATAAAGAATATAATTATTACTTACGTAAACCTTATTTTAGATGCCTATGAAGCTGAGCAGCTATTGAAAGAGGTCGACGTTCACTCGGTGACCGGAGTCCTGAAGTTGTACTTACGTGAATTGCCCGAAGCGTTATTCACTGATGCGCTATATCCAGAGTTGTTACGCGCTTGGGGCTCAACGCAGGTATGTACTCTAGTAATAGGGATGATGCCTATATCAAAAATAAATTATTTCTAATTGACCATTAAATAAGTCCAAAAGACCTAAAATTCATATCCTCTGTTAGTTTTATGTTGACAACCATTTTAAAATATAGATTAAAGAAAAAAAGTGCGTTGAAATTAGATGACGTCACAACTGTGAATTTATACAAATTCTATACTAGAAGTGCGTTTTTAAGTTTGATAAAGAGTTGCTGATTTGATTGAGTTGTCATCATCCCTATTAACTAATTGACATTCAGTTTCGCTAAGGGTTGGACCTCATCTGGCAGCACGGAATCGCATTTGTTCCGCCTGTGCTACCACGTGCTGCAGTATGCTGCCGCATGCGAACGCGCGCTGGCGCATTCCGCAGACAAAAAAGGCGATCGCACGCGTCAGCATGCTGCAACATGGGTGGCATACTGCTGCGTTCTTTCATGATCAGTTTAGTTTCAAGCACGTTTCAAGCGCGAGATGGATAGGACCACGGAAGAGAGAGCAGCGCAGTGATTCTAGCGTGTATTTTGCAAGAAATGCAATTGTTATTTCCATCCGTACGGCATGAATGAACAGGCTGCAAGTGCACTGAGCTGACGAGCGGCCGCGTGCGCCATTGTACGATAGAGTGAGACAGCATGCGATAGCAAGTGATCGGCGTAAAGGATGCGTTAGCATGCTATCGCACGCTTCAGCGTTCCGGAGTCTCCCTGCCGACCATTGCATTTTGTCCGCGATGCCGATCGCCTCGAGGATTCCGCCGCGTGCTATCGCATTATGCTTTCTGTCTCGGTCTAGCAAATGGCAGTTCTAAGCGACAGAAAGAGAAAGGGCGACGGAAAAAGGCGATTCCGTGCTGCCAGATGAGGTCCAACCCTAAGGAGGAATTTATCGAAATCCTTTCGAAGTTGGTGTTTGTGTTACAAAGTATAACTATATACAGAATCTTAAGTCAAATATAAACCTTAAAACTAAGTATTAAAGTTTAATTAAAATAAAAAAAATAAAATTTAAAAGATTAACATAATATAAGAAAAATATATTTAAAAAAAAAATTTACCCCCTACCAAAAAGTGCTCAACGCGGCTAAAGAAGTTTTCACTTCAATAAAATATTTGACATGCTTGTTTTATTTAGGGTGCGGGTGCGTCAGCGGATTCGGGTCCAGCTCAAACCAGGAGACACGCACTCTTGAAGTGTTACGCACAGCTGCCAGATCTCAATAAGAATTGTATCGACTTTCTTTTGAACCATTTTGTTAAGTAAGTTTTTATAAGCCACAAAAAAATATCGCAATATCGCAATTGCAGTTTGGCAGTACAAAATCATCTCGATTTTGTACTGCCAAACTGCAATTGCGATAAACTAGTGAGATCTGTACTGTTTATTTGGTGCCACTTTTTTATTTGGTGTCATAATAAAACTGGTTGCCAACCCGTAAAAAAATATTAAAATTGTGTGGACATCTTTAACACTTCGCGGCTTTGACTGTTTGGGATGTGGATACTGAAGATGTTTATCTCTTTTCCATTATAAGTGACATAAGGGGTCATCCATAAAGTATTTTTTGACCCCTCCCCCGTCCATGTCACAGTTGGTCACATTTGTGAGAGACCCCTAACTAAGCTTGAGCGTAATCAAATAAATCGAGTTAATTTTAACCTTACAACCAGGGTGAACCAGCACGAAAGCGAGAACAAGATGTCTTTACACAACCTAGCGACCGTGTTCGGTCCAACTTTGCTCCGACCAAGCGCTCAGGGGGGCAAGCTTCGAGCCGACCAACTCGCGGCCGGTACCGTCGACGCCATGGCGCAAGCCGGTATACTCTACACTTTGCTGCAGCAGCGACACCTCGCGCAACAGTTGTCGGCGCATCGCCCGCACGCCGGCAACACCCCGCAACTATTAGACTGAACATTGGCTTCTTGACAACTTGTCAAATCAGCAACTATTTATTTATCAAACGTTTAAACGTGCGCTTAGTGCCACAAGTAGAAGTTGGTGTTTTGAGGAACTGAAACAGCAATCTTGAATGCTACTTCACTTGAAAATTGTGGATATCGTTGCATATATATGTATTGTAAAATATTAAACCAGTAATGATGCCTGAAGTGATTAAAAGTAGTGCGAGTAGAGAGATAGTTTACGTAACTATCTCTCTACTCGCACTACTTTTAGTACATCCGTTTTGTGCGCAATGCCGCGCCAAGTTATGCTTGTGGCACTGTTGAGTCCGTGTCACGAAAGTTTTACATACATCAATTTCATAAACTTGCAACTGACTACAGTGCTGCTTCTAGAGGACTTTCATGATACAGACTATGGTTTATCAAATTATGGACGATAATTTTGACACATGAGAGGTGTATAGCAATAGTAAAGGACTAGAGTGAGACAGACTAAAGCAGTACTAAGCAAATGGCATCTGCCAAAATTATCATCCTAAATACAAAATACTGAATTATCATTATAGTGCGACACACTTTTATTTTACTTTAATCTATGGTTTAAAATCGTTGATACTTAAAACTGATACAGGGGGGGGGGTGATTTCATGTAATGTGGAAGGCCTTCTATTATTAATTAATTTATTTTGGTTATAGGAAACATCCCTATTATTCCAACCTCGCACATTATGGTCTGAGTTTGGGATATTAGAGATGTTCATCAGCTGAATTTTTGAAATGTATCATCCCAAACTCCACCATCAAGCCCGGAGATGTCTAAAGCGGAGACGAGAAGAGATGTTTTTCAGCTAAGGTGTATTCAACGAAACTGTGACGCTAGAGATGAACTCACAGGCGGCGCCGCTCACAGCACGCCGCTCCCATCTCGTCTCCGCTTGCGAGCCACAGCTCACATCTCCGCATCGAACGCGCCATACAAATATGTGACGAGTGTACGAGATGTGGAAATAACGAAATTCTATTGGTTGTTTAAATCACATCTCCTCTCCTCTCGCCTCGGCTCCGATCTGGTGGAGTCCAGGCCTCATACTTAATGTTTTGACTACTTCCATGACATGAAGCTCATCGTACGAGCGTCCTTTTGCAACGCTTCACATTGTAGACCGATTTGCTACAAGTTCTACGCCTAGCATTGGCGTTGTAGCACCCTCTGTTGAAGTGAATGGCCCCAAAAATCCACCCATCGTAATATCAAGTTGATGTTACATACATATTATTAATTATTATTTATTGTGCATCTATTTAAATATATTAAGGTAAAAAAATTATAATTTTACGATCACTAGGCTTATAAAAAACTTTATTCACATCATATTTGTCACAAATCACAAAATTATGCCTGAAGGGTATTTCAAGGTCGTATTAAATGAATATGGAGATTTTAAATGTCAAAATTTACTGTAAAATATTTGGAACTATTTGTTTTCACTATAGAAGACTTCCGCAGTTGCCACTTAACTAGTATTATTTCCAGTCCTATTTAATGAACTGGTAATAATCTATAATATTGT
Organism: Erebia aethiops; assembly: GCA_923060345.2. Taxonomy (NCBI): domain Eukaryota; kingdom Metazoa; phylum Arthropoda; class Insecta; order Lepidoptera; family Nymphalidae; genus Erebia; species Erebia aethiops. The sequence goes on along the minus strand of OV281083.1, from coordinate 5,818,144 downwards.
AAGTAAGTGTTCATTTTTATAGGAGCCGAATGATGTATTAAGTTTTATAATTATTATATTGTGATGCGGGCGCAAACAAGATTTTTATATGATTATTATATACAATTGTATTCATTGTATTATTATAATTACAATATTTAGCATTGCATATTGCATAGCATGCCTTATACATTTGCAATCCACTTTATAAAGCATTCCATCTAAAACAACAGACTGAATTTATCTATTAGGAATTATAATTTGCACAAACCTTAGAAAGTAGAAATCTTTAATCTTTGGCCAAAACTCATCACCTGATTAAATATAATAAATATTACATTATAGCAAGGTTTCATTTTAAAAAAAACATGACTTATAATATTGAACATTCTATTCGATTTTTGAATTTACATAAACCTTTTCTTGCTTATTTTTAGCTTTTTGTTTTAAAATAATTATTTAAAAATCCATGATTTTTTTTGGTGAGTGGAGTATACTACAGCTTAAGGAAATTAATAATTAAATGTTATGTAAAGAGCTTACATATTTAAATGTATAATTTATTTAAATTCTTGCTCAGATTACAAATATTCATAAGTAAACAATTTTTTTAGAATATTACTTTTAAGATTGCCTATTTAAAAACTTGCAACATTTTGTATCACCCAATTTATAAACTACCATTTTGGATTTTGTTCATACATTCAATATGTAAGCACTTTATTGCAATTAATTAAGTATTAAAAGGGACCGAAATCGTAAAAAAACTATAAGCTTACAAATGGACTGATAATTAATAATAACTTTGTAGATTATTTTATTTTCAAAAATCTTTTGTAATATTTGAGTATTATAAAACGGAATGCATCAATTAAAAAGTCAATGATAAATTAAACATTGCTGTGAATGGACTGTATTACATATTGCAGCATTTAAATTGCTAGTCGTGCATATTAAATATTTTAGAATTATGTTACATACCATAAATCTTCAGTTCTTTTATTTATCTTTTTGCCTGCATATGCTGAAGTTGTAAGTGTTTTAATTTTTATAAGTAGTTTATAATGATGTTAATTTAGTACTTAATTTAAAAAACAAACTACCAAAAACAAAAGTTCTAGAACAAAGTTATGTTTCTTTCAAAGTTCTAATGATTTTGTTGAATTCATTAACACTACTTATTCTTTTTCATTTGTTTATAATAATACATTTTGTCGCCTAGGATAGTAAATATCTTTATAGTTTATAAATAAATATAAAGTTATCAAGTTTTCTTTCTCACCAAAGATCACTACTATAGAGACACATGTATTGAAATTTTGTTGAAATTATATTTTGACAAGAAATGAGAACTTTCTAATGGAACAAACTTTGGTATTTATAAATCCATATTAATTTATTATAAGTAATAATGCATTTCTTAGTGTCATTACATTATTTCTGAAGCCACAATTTGTAAGAAAATCGTAATCATTTGAGAGATTACAAGATATTATACATTTATGAAACAGCTGATTCAAACTGAATAGATGCTATTGGACTTGCAAGCATCTGAACTACTTATACAGTTTGAATTAGCTCTTTGAAAAATGTAACCGATTATTTCTTGTATCATCACACTACCGAATATGATTCAATCATTATGAAATTATTATTATAATCACATTAATTTTCATTTCTATAATTGTAAATTTTAGAGTAATTTATGCACTTTGGTAATAACTGCTATTATTCTAAAGAATATCCATTACTATGAACATCCATCCATCCATTTTATTAAAGATAAAACATACCATACACAACACAAAATAGAAATTATTACAAAATAATGGTTATAGGTCATCACAGAAAGCTTTTAGCGTAATTTATGCACTTTGGTAGGTAATAACTGCTATTATTCCATTACTATGATTTATATTATTTACACAATATTTGTATACATTTTAAAAGTGGTAGTTGTTCAAATTCTAAATAATTAAATTATCTGCTATGGTTATTATACACTGGATCAACATTTGTTTATATTGTATTTAAGCACACATTTTGGTTAATTGTATTTAATTTTTGTATATAAATGATACTAAATGTAGTTATAATCTTTCACAATAAAATGTATTTTTAATACACCTTTATAAGAATCTTTGATTAACATACTAAACCTGTACATAGTTTACTGTTTTTATTTATGATTTATTCAGATACAAGTTAGTCCTTGACTGAGATCTCATTTGGTGGATAATGCAGTCTTGGAAGCAGGGTAACTTGAACATGCCAGTTTATTTTAAACCTAATATTTAGTTTGTACTCTGCATCAATTGGAATGCTAAAAAAGTTGCTTTACTGGTAGTATATTATACCAAAAACGTCTTAAAAATAGTAACTGTACAAATCATTTAACCGAATATCAGAAGAATTTTCATAGTAATATAAAACTAATGCAATTAATAAAGCTATGAAAGATGCTAAAACCCATGATTTTCTAAGCATTATAATACCTATTATAAATAAACTTAAATAAGAAGCTGCTCTCATAAATGCATTATTTAACAGGTTTCTTTGATGATCTTTACTCATACATTTTCCAACCCACAAGATATTGTTAGGTTTACAAGATGTGCAATCTTTAGGGCCAGCGCCTGCACACGTACTGCAAGTTCTATCACATGGTTTACAGGCATATGATCCTTCCATGTTAATACAAAACTCACTGGCTTTACAGAAAGATGGATGCAAACATTCATTTATATCAACACATACTCCAGATTCCATACTCCAACCTGATGCACATTGTACACAAGCATTTGGACCATCATTGTGACACTCGCTACATGCTTTGTGGCACTGCTTACACACATTCATGGAATTATAAAAGTTTGTAGCACATTGCTCACAATTATTTCCTGAATATCCTTCCCTGCAAATGCACGTACCATTTCCTTTCCGTGTTCCATCACCATCACATTTTCCTTTACCTCCACATATTTTATTGTTTATATCACGAGGACAAGGTGTGCACTGTTCACCGAAATGATAAATAGGGCAACAATACTGAAGTTTTTCGATGCACAGCCAAGTATATAAATCTGCATTATTATAGTCATTAGTCCACCACTTTTCCAAAACCTGTTCAGCTTCATCAGCAAGTGCATAACAGTGATCTTTATGTGTCTTTAGCTCAGAACAGAGGCCTTCTTGTATTTCAACTAGTCTCATTTCACTTCGTGAATATGATTTTAATTTCGCTTCTTCCCATGCCACATCACCTCCTTCATGCTTCCCGCGTGAAGTTTTATCAAGCCAGGTGTTGAAAGAGTCTGTTAAAACTTTACAACGCAGACATTCATTTAATATATTGGACCTCAGTTTCTCAGTGCTTAAAGACTGTTTTAGGCTTAAAATAATTGGCTCCATGAGTGTAAACACCATGTATAGAATTAGAAGCTTTGGTTTCATAATGAGTATTTGTAACAATTTTAAACACAATCATACATGATACAATTGTAGGTATTTAAAATCACACAAACACAGATCACACACAAATTAGTATACAAATTACAAATTGTTACCAGAGACAAGTTAACCAGATTGTTACAAATACAAAAGCATGTGCTCCAGATGTGCATTGTGCTCAATCATTGGCCCAATCCTGCATCAATTTTATTGTTACTTGTCTCTGCTTTGATTGGCTGTATCTACGGTATTTTTAATGCGTCAATGGCTTTTGACCAATAGTGGAAGAATCAAAGAATGGCGCCAATCAGAGATGACGTAACCAACATTGTTTCATTTGACAACTTTAAGTTTTGATCAAAAGGGCTCTTGCCACCATAGATATTCCTGCGCTCATTGAGCCGGCAGGAATTAGTCGGGATGATGGCAAGAGACCTGATGGATTGACGCTGGTTCCCTGGGAACGGGGACGGGCGCTAATGTGGGACGCAACATGCGTAGACACATTGGCCCCGTGTCATATCAGGGAGACAGCATCAAGGCCGGGAGCCGCAGCAGAAAAGGCTGAAACCGGCAAGCGGCGGAAGTATGCCTCTCTCATAGAGAGTTACATATTTGTTCCGTTTGCCGTGGAGACCCTGGGGCCATGGAGTCTTAGTGCCAAAAAATTTTTACGAGATATTTCACCGCGGTTAATTGCCTCATCTGGTGACAGAAGGGCTGGCTCATTTTTTGCGCAAAGGATCAGCCTGGCTGTCCAGCGCGGAAATGCAGCCAGCATTCTTGGGTGACTTGAACCATATATTTTTAACATGCCCAGTATATAACAGGGATGCATTTTACCAGGGTCTTATTCAATGTCATATCCCACTTCCGACTTCTGTTGACATCCTCCTATCCTCTGATAAACCTTGTGTATATAAACTTTTTTCCTCATTTATTTTACTTAATGATATTAAACTGTAAATATGTAGTTAGTTAGTATGAATATTCCATTTTATATTATTTTCTACCCCTTTCTGATCCTTCCCAAAATTCCGTATTTTAAAAATTTTTGATTTTACTATTATAAAATAAGTTTCTCCGTTTTAAAAAAAAAAAAAAAAATATTTGACTATGGCTCAAACGCTCGACGCGCGGAGCCACTAAAAATGAAGAAGAAGAAGAAATAGAATATTTTAAGTGGTAGCACGCACGCAATCATAATTTGATTGTTTTCACAGATTATAAAGGGTCTGTGAATGTCTCAGATTAAAAACCTACAGGTCATTGATCTGAGTATAATGTGATTTGCTCTGGTCTGTGGCTCTGGTTAACTTGTCGTTAGGGTTATATTCTTCTTTTTGTTTTTCTGGTCGGTGGTTATATTGTTCTGTTTGTATGTATTCCAGAGACCAGATATGTTACTTGTCTCTGAGATGTATTCATTTTTTTTGGTCGGTATTTTAGGTTATTTTGACTCTGGTGATTTGTGATTAATTTTCGGAGTTGTTCGGTTTTTCTTAAAAATCAGGTGTAATTTACATTTACATAATTACAGGTGTCATTTGTATATTGCAAGAAAAATACAGCAACTAATACTTAAGCCTACGTTGATAAAGTAAAAAGGTTACCTGCTGAAGTCTGAACACCATCGAATGCATAACACATGCAAGTTTATTGTTTTTGGATTCTATTCATCATTTAATGAAATAACATGGCAGATAAAATAAGGTACATATTACGTTTATACTTGGTTTAAAATATTTTGAATAGTATTACCTTTATTTTAGATTATTTTACTATTTTGTGATGTTACCTCGCTCATAAGAAAACAATCTGTATAATTGTCTTCTCTTCCATTTACAGATTTAATTCAAAGTTTGATTTGCACGACAAATATGAGCCGTCTGATTCAGAAAATGAATATTCTACTGGAGAAAAACATTTATTAGACAAATTGCGTAAAAGAAAACACCAAAACTCTGATAGTGAAGAAGAGGTTTATGCGTTTTCTGGATCAGATGCTGATTCTGAAGAAAAAAGTGATTTAGGAATAGCTGATAGTGATTTAGATGGAGCAGAGAAATCAGATGATGACTTACCAGACTCCAAAGCCTGGGGTAAGAAGAAGAAGTCTTATTATTCAACTGATTATGTTGATGAAGACTATGGAGGGTTTGGTGATGATGAACAAGATGCTCTTATGGAAGAGGAAGAAGCTAAGAATATACAAAAGAGATTACTTGAACAGCTTGGTGAAGATGATTTCACTCTTGAATTCTTCAACAAACAGACTGTGAAAAGTGATGATGGAAATACATTGATAAAACATGATGTTAGTCAGATGTCCAAGAGACAGATACTACAATTGTTTGAAAAAGAGAGTCCAGAGTTTTCTGGTCTTATAGAGGACTTCAAATCCAAGTTGATTGTTGCAAAGGATGATTTACAACCAGTTATAGAGCTGATTAAAGGTGGAAAACTGTCCAGTTGTTCAGCTTCCAAGTTTGTCTCAACTAATTATGATCTGATCTTAAATTACTGTACAAATATCAGCTTCTATCTTTTGTTAAAAAGTCAGAAGATAAACATTCAAAATCATCCCGTAATCAAAAGGTTATATCAGTACAGACAAATGCTAAAAAAGATGGAACCTATTTATATAGAAGTGATAAAACCACAAATAGATAAAATCTTAAATGCATTGAAAAATAATATCGAAATACAAAAAATTAAAGAGAAGAACAAAAAGGGTAAGTCTTATAGGCAACCTGAAAACCCAAGTAAGAAACTCAAACTAATTAATGCAATTATTGAAAAAGATGGCCATGACACTGGAGTTTCTGATGATGATGAAGCTGATGACGAAAATGAATTAGTTAATAACAGAAAGAAAGATAAAATTGGAAAAGACAATGATGATCAATCAGAGGAAAGTGGGTTCTCAGACAATGATGAGGCACAAAATGAACACAATAACCCAACTTCTAACCAAATGAAAAATGTAATACCTGAGGGTGTCGCAGACAAGAGGGAGATATCTTACCAAATTGCCAAAAACAAAGGATTGACTCCACATAGAAAGAAGGAACAGAGAAATCCTAGGGTTAAACATAAGCTGAAATATAGAAAAGCTAAAATAAGGAGGAAGGGTGCTGTTAGAGAACCAAGAACAGAAATTACAAGATATGGTGGTGAAGCTTCAGGTATAAAGGCAAATGTGAAGAAGAGTATTAAAATAAAATAGTCCTTTGTTTCAAATTGTGTTTATTAATTTAAGTAGTATGTTATAAATTTCTTTCTCACAATAAAGTAATAGATAACAATTATAAGGCTCTTCATTTTGTCTAATGTTGCCACCTGCGAAAAAGAAAAATGATTAAAAAATAAATCTGAGCTCCAAGCATCACCTTCCTTATTTCTGGCTGTTAATTTAAATAAAAAATTAAGGTCGAGTCAACATCTCCAGAAGATTGCTGCAGTATGGGAGTGAAATGTATGTTGAGAATAATTTGGAAGATTTGTGTGGTGTGATATCGCAAGCTACAAGTCCAAGATACATACTGCCACATACTACATAGGAGTTCCCGTAGGAATTAAAAAACTTATTCCAGGCGGACGAAGTTGTGGGCATCAGCTAGTTATAAATAATGCCACTTTTTTATTCATTGATTTGTACTGAAAAAATCATTTGATTAGATCACGGTTGTCATGATATAAATCAAAATGTTTAAATCATACCAACTGGTCTATCCATGCAAGGTTTTGCCCATAATTACTGTATTTGGGAAGGTGTTTTTAGGGTTCCGTACCAAAATGGTAAAATGGAACCCTTATGGTGCGACTTTCTCCGTCTGTCTGTCCGTCTGTCCGTCCGTCACACTCGATTATTTCAGTAACTACCGAAGCTATCGACATGAAATTTGGAATAGTTGTGTATATTAGTGGCCCAAAGACACTGGAATTAAAAAAAATTGGAAATTACTTTTGTTCTTATTTAAAAAGGGGGGAAAATCAGAGGGTTGAAATTTAAAAGTGAGATAACTGTACTGTGTGGGGTATCATAAGAAAGGGTTTACTTTGTACATTCTAAAACAGATTTTTAATTATTTTTAGTTATGATAGATTTTGATTTATCGGGGAAAATGTCTAAAAAAATACTGTTCCCCCCCTTATCTCCGGAGTTTACCAATCGAAAAATTTGAAATAATTATGGTCAATAGGAATTTACGTATATTTTACAGGAAAACTATATATAGCCAATGCTCTAACTAGCATAGTTTTTTTGATATTAACAATAAACCTTTACAAACAAAGTTGCGGTTCATTAACAAAGGTAATTATGTATTTATTAATAATGGTACGGAACCCTTCGTGCGCGAGTCCGACTCGCACTTGCCCGGTTTTTGAAGTTAAAAAGCTGTGTGCCCCCAGTACAGAGCCTTCTGTTTACATGGGATTTTGACTCATAGATTTATCAATTTAAGATCTCTCTATTTGCGTCGTATTCCCCATTGCTGAGAGTCGTGACTGCTTTCCATTAATCACATAATCATAGTTTTTGTGGAATAATAATTTTATTATTTAATTCAGTTGTTATCTCCAAAATGTATCTTGTAAACAAGATATTTATTTGTAACACAATTATTGTAATAAAAAAAAATAGATGTGTTATCATAAAGGCGGGTGCAGACTTACAAAATGTAACACGCAATGAAAGAATTTGCCGTCCACATTGTCGCCATGTATCATGCAATGTAACACTTATGAAATGCTCCATTCATGTTATGTTACAGCAGTCTGTACCCGCCTTAAGTGATTGCAACTTACAGTTTCAAAACCTTGTCTTTTCCGCCTGAAGCTACATATGAACCATCAGGAGACCAATCAACTGCATACACTTCGTCAGCATGACCCGGCAAATCCAGCTCAAGTTTCTTGGTTTTCATATTCCATACTGTAAAACCAAAAAACTATAAATAAGTATTTTCTAATTTATAGATTCCAGGCTAGAGATAGGCCAGTATAGACCAAGCCTCGTAGTGGAGTAGTGGTAGAGTTATGGTTATATGGGCGAGACTGGGCTGGCTCCTTCCTGGCTGGAGCAGGCAATATCATACTAAATTATGCCCGCGACTTGGGATTTAGGATTTAAAACCAAAGGTGAACTCTCGGAACTCTCGAGATTCTCGGAGAAAGAGTACATATAAAATATATAAAAAACTAGCTGATGCCCGCGACTACATCCGCGTGGATTGAGGTTGTTTGGTTCCCGTGGGAACTCCACAGTTTTCCGGGATAAAAAGTAGCCTATGTGCTATTCCAGACTATAATCTATCTCTGTGCCAAATTTCAGCCAGATCCGTTCAGCCGTTGGGGCATGATCGAGTAACAAACATCTATCCATACATTCATACTTTCGCATTGATAATATTTATTTGATATCTGATATAAAGTAGCCTATGTCACTCTGAAGGTCTTCAGCAATACTTATGCAAACATGTCGATCCATTGCCCTGCTGCTGCGGTGCTTTAAGGTGGTTTGTCACTAGAAAAGGATTTGTGTCAAAATAGAAAAAGGTCATATCTACATAAATTGTAATATGACACTATTAAGATCGGTATTTAAATAGATTTACCCTTTAGTGTTGAATCGGCGCTAGAACTGAGCAACAGCCTGGAGTCAGCTGACCAAGCTAACATGTACACTGCCTGCACATGTCCTCTTAGCGTTGTAATAAATTTGCCTGTTGTGGACTCCCATAGCTTTACTGACTTATCGAATGATGCTGAAGCTATAAACCTGAAATAAGTTACATCTATGATTTTAAAAGTACTATTTTCCCGTACGTAAATATATAAAAATACTATACAAAACACATTTAAAAATAATTGATGATGATTGATGGATGGATGGGTGGATGATGATGGCGGCTGAACTGATCTGAATGAAATTTGGCACAGAGGTAGATTTTAGTCTGGAATAACACTGGAAATAACACACGTCTGGAGAATTAAAGTTTCCGCGTGAACCGAAAAACCTCAAGCTACGCGGACGAAGTCGCGGGCATCAGCTAGTGTAAAATAAAATAAAAAATCTTTTACCATTTCTTTTCTTGATTTCTCTTTTATCTTACTTTTAAAAATATACTATAAAATTAAAACAACAATAATATCTATTTAAACCTTTAAACTTTTGTGAGCCGAATAGTAACTGACCTTGTATCAGGTGAGAATTTGACATCATTGATTAGTTGCTGATGTCCAGTCATACGAGCGAGAGGCCGCTTCTCTTTTTCGGGCAGCCACAGGAACAATGTAAAGTCGTCTGACCCGCTGACCAGTCGCTCTTCGCCTTTGGGACATGTTTGCTCGTACCTTTCCAAAGCACGCTGCTGTAGTACTTTTTCTAAAAAAAAAAATGGTTTTTATTAGACTAATCGGTAATTTAGGCCCAATATGTAATATGCAAATATATTGATGTTAATTTGGTTTATTTTGGCTGTTGGCAGTCATTGCAAGCTTATGCCATTTTTCCTTAGTCATTGCATTGCCCGGGCCCATTAAGGGCAAATGCAATTGACATGATTATTTTGTTAGAACAAAAAGTAGTATTTAATGTAGTTCCTTCAGTAAAATATGCTAAAATTTGCAGTTATTCATATTCATGTATTACTTACTGGAATTAAACTATAAAACTAGATGTTTGCAACTTTGTCCATGTGGATTTAGGTTTTGAAAAATCCTGTGGAACTCATATATTCTGGGTTAACCAACAAAAGTAGCTTAAATAAACAATACAAGCTATCACTGTAACAAATTTTGTCAAAATTAGTATTCAGAACAGATAGGCCATGAAATCTGATCAGACAAACCAACACACTTTCGCATTTATGATATCAAAGTAAAAGTATAAAGTAAAATTTTGTATAGATGCCTTTCAAAACTTACTATCATTTGTATAGTCAAGCCTATCTAAGATAGGGTGAAAAGGTCCAGTTCTTAGGATATAATCCGTGCTCAGTGCTAGTGTGTTGACCCAATGTGCATGACCTTCCAGTGTCCTACATAATATACCATCTTCAGATCTCCACACCTGTGCAAAGAAACTTAAAATGTATCAAACAAGAATGCTGGAATATCAAAGTCAAATAATGTTTATTCAATATAGGTAGGTACACTACACTTATTGACATCTAGTTATTTATAAAATATAATGGTGATAATCAGAATATTTTATTACAACCGTTCCTTCATAGTTGAGGTACCTCTGGTGCTGCAAATGTTTATGGGCAGCAGATAACACATTCATTTCAGGAATCGCTAATTACATCTTATTACATAATGCAACATTTTTTAATATTTTGATTGCTGGATTGGTCAGGTTGGATAATCATATCAGGTTACAGTCATGCCAGTGTAATGCTTTGGCTGTAGTTAATTAGCATTTTACAGACAAAAAGGAAAGTAACAGACATACAATGTCTATAAAACTGTAATTATATTTTAGCATCATAATGATGCAGTGGACAGATTGTAGTATTGTTTCAACAATATGTGTTGGCATGTCAATAAATAAAATAAAATGTACTTACCTTGATGGATCTGTCCTGTGAAGCAGTATAAATGAGGCCAGAGCCACCCCACTTGACACAAGTCACTGCTTTAGAGTGTCCCGTCAGGCTTAGTATAGTCAGTCCCGTCACTGTATCCCATATCCTTACATCTCCATCTTTAGAAGAGCTGGCTAATTTGCGGCAATCAGGACTCCTGGAAGAATCGAAGGTAATATAAGCAAGCAAAGGCTAGCTAATGCATTTAGAATTCATCAAAGGCCAATTATATAAAATTATAGTATAAAACTCAGTACAAGTATAATACTAAACATTCTATAGTCATTTCAAATCAAATCAAATAATGTTTTTTCAATTTAGGTAGGTACACTACACTTATTGACGTCCAGTTATTTATAAAAATAATGGTGATAATCAGTAACAGTATCTTAAAACTAAAGCTACGAGAGGGTTCCAACCGTGCCCTGATCTGTTCTTCTAATCAAGCTCTTTTAATCAAGCTATGTGTTATACCTCAGCATGACATTCAATTTTTGAGAGATGAAGTTTTAAATGTTAAACAATAAGGTTTGCAATCTGAAGTACTTAATGTAGGATGTGTAAAGTTTTAAGATTTATAAAAAATTCTAGAAAAGGATTCTGTAGAATGTACAGAATCCAAATACTTTTCTATACCTACAAACACTTTCAAATAATTAATTAGCCCAGTAACTACCTGATATAGGGTTCCCAAGCCAGTGCAGTAACCCATTGTTTATGTCCCATCATAGTTTTGCCAATCTGATTACCAGATACGGGATCCCATAGCATGATTCTGCCTTGTTTGCACGCTGATGCCAACTTGGAGCCATCTGGCGACCAGGATATGCAAAGCACCCAGTTTGTGTGACCTATTCAAAATAATAAAATTTGTTTACTCCTCAGGTTTATTTTCTATTTGGTAGTTATTGTAAGTTTTATGTAGTACCACTGGTTTTGGATGACTAAGACATTTTAATTATAGTATGTTACACTTAGTTAAAATTTTTGTGATTCTTTTTTCCTGTAAATTAAATATTAATTGGAAATATTTAAGGATTACCTTTACATACATGCAGTGGTGTCTGTGTGTGTAAATCCCAGAATCTGACTGTTGTGTCTCCTGATCCACTGGCTAAGTATTTCCCTGATGGACTAAAGCTTGTTGAAATTACAGCCTCAGCGTGACCTGGTATAGAGCTAGAAAAATATAAAAGGTGCTTACTTATATTACAATAACACAAAAAATGCATTCAAATTATTCAAGGAAGCAATACAGAAATGCTGCATTGTAAATTTCGATGAGTTCTTCTAAATTTTAAAGGCAGCACAACAACAATGCTATTTTCCATATGAAGTTCGCATTAGATCTCTTTGTGCATCATATTCCTCATTGCTGAGGGTCACATAATGGCAGGGGTTATCTTGGGATAGTTATGCGGTGGGTTACCAGGTCCTTCTGCATACAACTCAACTAAGAGTACTATTTCAACTTAGGTTCTAATGATTTTATCAGATGTTAGTGATAATAACCAGGAGTGACAGCTGTGTTCTCTGAGGCAAAGAGGAAATGAACAGGGTTGGGCTATAGTATACTACCCGCGAGGGCGGGGGGAGGGGAGGGGGGACGGGGAGGGGGAGGGGGGGAGGAGGTATACCCCCCCTGTAAGCCAAACTCGTCGGAACCTAATAGTTTTCGAGATATTAATTTTTTAAAATTTCAAAATTTTGAGGTTAGTTTTACCGAATTCGGGCTAAAATACATACTATAGAGGGGGAGGGGTAGTGGGAGGAAGTGGTGACGCTAGGAAAACTCCTTAGACTTCACCCTCTCCCTCTTACCCCCTCCAAGGCCCAGTCGACGGAGCCCCGCTTCGCGGGGCTCCTTATTTCTGGGTGGTATAAAAAGGAAATAACCACGAAGAGGATGCTCTTCTAACCTAAACTATCCGAGTCGGAGTGCCCCCAGTCCCGAGCTCGCTTCGCTCGCTCTTCATTAGAGTCTAACACTTGCACTGGCGAAGCACTAACACACGAAGAGGTGAACGCAAGTGGCTCATTAGAGTCTAACACTTGCACTTCTCTCGACGAAACGCTAGAAGATGGTGACGACGACGATGACGAGGCCTGAGGCTTCCAAGACGCCATAGCAGTAAAACGTAGTCAGCACAGAAAGGAGTACAAAAAATAAAAATGTTCTCAACTGAAAAGCGCGTAAAACGATGACTCGTAAATTTGAATTCAATGTGTAACATTTGGACACTTTGGCGCCACCGTACGCGTTCCGTTTTTCCAATAATCGGTATACATAAAACTCGATGTTTTATTCGAATGATTATAAAAAACGTCCATGTACGGAAAATAAATACTAATATGTCTATTAAAATGTAATGAAAAACATTTTTTATGGTTTGAATATGATTATTCTCGATTATTAACATTTTGTAATACTTTTGATGTTTGGCTTTGGAACGGATTATAACACGTAAAACGAAACTTTAGTACGCCAACAAAACGTCAATGAGTCTGTAATCTATGGCAAATGTCGTACGAAATAGTGAAAAGTGGTGAAAAATTTGCAATTTTCAAAAAATTATTTCTCGAAAAGTATTAGAATTCGACGTAAAATATTTTAGTGCAAGGCTTAGCACATCAAGGTCTTTCTGTAAAAAAAATATGAACGTCCAACTCAGCGGGTAGTATACTATAGCTGAGCCAAAATCGCAAAAGTTGTCGCAACTAGGCCACTCGTCCCTCAATTAATAATTTACTATATTATTTTTAAAAATACCTTGTACATCGAGTAACAGGCCTGACCTTAAACACAGCCTGCTGTTGATATATGATTTCTACCACTTCTTCAGAATTTAACTTGTCAACATCTAGGGCCTCTTTGAGTGTCGATGTAATTTCAACATCTTTGACGAAAAATAAAAATGGTTTGTCTTCCTAAAAATTGACATAATAATATATTCATTAAAACTGATTTCAAGGCGCCCAGGGTTTACTGTTATTCTTACAGCTTTACAGTAGTACCAAATTTACCTCTTTTAATAAGGCATTGCAAATAAGCGTTAGTTGTTCCTTTGTAACATTTAAAGGTAAATCTAATGGACTGCCGGTTTCTTCTCCAGAATCCGATTTAAACCTAGCTTGTACACATATAGGTAAATCATTATCTATTTCCATTATTCGGACTTGTATTCATGAAAATTTAAATTATAAACTTTTGAAAAATTATAACCTAATTCCAGCAGTATAATACGGTATACCCATAGATAATACACTATTTTTTTTTTTTTTTTTTAACTGGTTTAACGGCTCTGGATTCCAGTCCTTCTGAGCCTAAAGTTTGATAATACACTATACCTGCTAGAATACATAGAACAATATACTAGTATACCAGTATACAGTATGTAACAACCAGAGACAAGTAACATAGATAACAACCAGAGACACAGACAAGTAACATCAAAGGAAACTATAGTCATTATTCATTGCTTGGTTCATTGAGTAACATTTATGCAGTGTTGCCAGCACGGTCATGTAAAAAGTTACCCGAAATAAATAAAAAAGTAACCTTTTAGTTTAAAAAGTAACCTTTCATTTTTTTCTAGAAATGTATTAAAAGTTCATAGATAGAATAGATGTTTGTTGTAATAACTTACACAAATATAAAGGATAATGTAGTTGTCGTTGTATTTTCTATAGCATTTTGCCAGCTACTTCTTCAAAACACCTAAAATTAAAGAAAGAAAGAAATGAAATCAGGATCTAAATTTATATAATCTACCGATTGACAAAAATCATAGGATTCATTTACCAATGTTTCTATTGTTGTGATTGGCTGAATTTATGGTATTCTTGCTGCGTCAATGGATTTGTCCAATAGTGGAAGAGTGTTAACCAATCAGAGGTGATTGCGGTCGTAACACTGTAGCTGTCAGTTTTAGCTGGTAGCCCTGCTGGGCAACCGCGTATCTTTTGCATCAATCATTGATACATCGCAATCACCTCTGATTGGCTGTATTTATGGTATTCTTGCTGCGTCAATGGATTTCGTTCAATAGTGGAAGAGTGATAACCAATCAGAGGTGATTGCGATGTATCAATGATTGATGCAAAAGATACGCGGTCGCCCTGCGGTTCACAATCTGTCATAGATAAATATGTACACAATCTGTCGACAGTTTACAATTTCGCTAGTTAAATTACAATCTTATGGTTTTTGCAATCTTACGGTGACATGGACATACACGGTGCTATTTGTGACGTTCAGTCTGTTTTATATTATTTTGTCAAAACCAAAACAGCAAAAATTGTAAACGGGCAACATTACTCTTTAAATGTCTGACGTCGGTTTTTCTCTTACGTGTTATGTTTGTTGCTTTATTTAAAATAACCTGGGTTTTATTTAACTTAAAATGAAAATCTTATATATTTTGTTTCTATTGTGGCATGTTGCTAAATGTGATGAACATACACACACCTACAAAGATGGTGAACAAGTGGTGCTCTGGATGAACACTGTGGGCCCGTACCACAATCGTCAGGAGACTTACGCATACTTTTCTCTACCATTCTGCGCTGGCACGAAAGTAACCATCGGCCATTACCACGAGACGTTGTCGGAAGCTCTGCAAGGGGTCGAATTAGAGCTGAGTGGTTTAGACATCACCTTCAAAGACAATGTACCAGCACAGCAATTCTGTGCCATCGAACTCGACGAGCAGGCGTACAAGGCGCTAGTCTACGCGGTCAAAAACCATTATTGGTATCAAATGTATGTGGACGACCTCCCTATATGGGGGATCGTAGGTGAAATAGATGGTGACAATTATTACATTTGGACACATAAAAAATTCGACATCGGATACAATGGGAACCGAATCGTGGAAGTCAATCTTACAGCCGAGAATAAAGAACGACTGAAGCCAAATGCAAAAATCCCCTTTACATATGAAGTGAACTGGAAGAAAAGCAACATCAAATTTGAGGACCGCTTTGACAAGTATTTGGATCCTAATTTCTTCCAGCACCGGATTCATTGGTTTAGTATCTTCAACAGCTTTATGATGGTTATATTCTTGGTGGGTCTTGTGTCTATGATACTCATGAGAACCCTCCGGAAGGACTATGCTAGATATTCTAAAGATGATGATCTTGATGATCTAGAAAAAGACCTGGGAGATGAATATGGGTGGAAGCAGGTACATGGTGATGTTTTTCGCCCTGTACCTCATTTGGCGTTATTTTCTGCTCTCATTGGAGTTGGTCATCAGCTGACTGTTGTAACCTTAGCTGTTATAATTTTCACAATCTTTGGTGAGCTCTATACTGAAAGGGGATCTTTGCTGTCAACAGCTATTTTCATTTATGCGGCTACATCTCCTGTAAATGGCTATTTCGGGGGTTCACTATATGCTAGGATGGGGGGCAGACTGTGGATCAAGCAGATGCTGCTCTCGGCCTTCCTGTTGCCAGTGCTGGTGTGTGGGACAGCCTTTTTCATTAATTTCATAGCTATGTACTATCATGCATCTAGAGCTATTCCTTTTGGTAGTATGATTGCTGTGATGTCCATTTGCACTTTTGTAATTTTACCTCTCACTCTGGTTGGAACTGTTCTTGGACGCAACTTGGCCGGCCAACCTGATTACCCATGTCGCATTAATGCTGTCCCCAGACCTATTCCTGAAAAGAAATGGTTCATGGAACCTTTCATAATAATTATTATGGGGGGAGTTCTTCCATTTGGCTCTATATTTATTGAGATGTACTTTATATTTACATCATTTTGGGCATACAAAATCTACTATGTATATGGTTTCATGTTGCTTGTGTTTGTTATACTCATGATTGTCACAGTGTGTGTGACTATTGTTTGCACTTACTTCTTGTTGAATGCTGAGGACTATCGTTGGCAATGGACTAGCTTCCTCTCTGCAGGCAGCACTGCAGTTTATGTGTACCTCTATTCATTCTACTACTTCGTGTTTAAAACAAAAATGTATGGCTTGTTTCAAACCACTTTCTATTTTGGCTACATGGCATTGTTTAGCTTGACTCTGGGAATTATTTGTGGCACTGTTGGATATATTGGCACCAGTATATTTGTGAGGAAGATATATGCAACTGTTAAGATTGATTGAATCTTATGTTCAATTCCTTCCCTTTTATGTGATTTGTATGATAAGTTTTTCCATTGCTATGCCACAAGTGGAAAGTAAATGATCTAGAATTATTTATTCTTCTAGATAGACATTTTGCAATAATTACTAAATTTTACATTCCTTGGTTGAAAATTGAAATATTCTCAAAAACATACTTTTACAATATTGATAATTCAACCTAAATGGAAGTTCTTTATGTGTTTGTTTATTATGTAAACAAATAATATTTCTTGGATCAGAGATTAAATGAATATAATAAGACTTAGATAATTTTATTTATTAAAATACTTTTTTACTTTCAAAATAATAATAATGAATTAACTATTATTGTTTTCAATACTACCCAGTTGTTTATATGCACACAAGTATGTTAGTGTTTTAGTTTGTCTCAATGAAATATGTATTAAGTATGTAAATATTTAAAGAAACACAACTATTTAATAGCATATTTACAACAGTGGACTTAGTACTAATTGTTTTATTAGATCTACTTATTTCTCTCTACCTATATGTTGTTTCTAGGTAAAAATAACATTTTTATATTAATTAAAAATTCTCTACCTAGCAGTCTAATGTACTGCTTAAAAACTAGACAAATACAGCTCCTAGGTAGGTGATAAACTTGTAAGTAATATAATATAATCTAGATATAATTTTATCTTGTAAATATTAACTAGAAATTAGAAATAGTACATTTAACTCTTTTTAAATGAGTGTTTATAATTATTGCATTATGTTGTATTTAATTTGTGTGATAAGATAAAGGAATTAGGGCTGAATACTGAACATGTTTCAGGAAACCATTAATATTAATTATTCTTTGTTTTTTTATATCCATACTTATATTACAAATGCGAAAGTGTGTCTTTCTGTCTGTCTGCTACACTTTCACGACCCATCTGTTCAACCGATTTTGATGAAATTTTGTAATAAGCTACATTTTATCCTAGAAAATCAAGGAGTTCCCGCGGTAATCAAAAAACTTAATCCATGCAGACGAAGTCGCGGGCATCATCTAGTTTTGTTCATAAAACAAATGTCAATAAATAGTTACTGGATTTAGAGCGCTCTTATATTGATCCAGTATTAAGCTGTTATAGTTGTATATGCCCTCCAGCATTTAAAATCTGATTATGTAATGTATTTGAATATAACCTTCGGAATTATAAGGTGACAACCAATAAAAGCTGTTGTATTTTATTTTTAACTCCCTGGCTTAACGTTATGTAACACGGTAACGTTGTTGCAGGTCCCGGGTTCGATTTCCGGCTGGGTACATTTGGGAATTTATAACTTCTGAATTTTTCCTGGGATATGGGTTTAATATAACTGCCATGTCCCCTTAAACTGCATCATCACTTTCCATCAGGTGAGATCGCAGTCAAAGGCTTACTTGTAGTGGATATAAAAAAATATCTGTAAAACTTGCAGATGATAGTTTACAGGCAGTTAGGAATATCAATATGCAGAAACTTAATTCACTTTGCAATTTTTTTGCTTTAGATTGTTTGGTAGGTACCTATTATTAGGATGGAATTAATATCTTAAAAACAAAGTTCTAGCAAATAATTTATTTTTAAATAATATTATCAGGGTCAACAAATGTTTCAACATCAACTGCCCCCTTTCTGGACTTCTTGCCACCAGGTACTTTAGCATTGAAACTCTGAGCCGTCCGTTTCCTTAGCATGCCGATGTCTTCATTCTCGTCAGTTTGGTCGGCCCACTCCAGCACCAGACGTCTTCCGTACAGATGGGTCGATTGACATAGAGCTTCAAATGCAGACTACAAAAGACAATATGTAAAATTAATATATGAATTGAAAAAAGATTCCTCGAGGAGTGTAATTTAGAATGAACTCACATATTTCTGTCCGAGCAGAATGTAGATACTATTTTATATTTTGTAACCATACCAAGTAGCACATACAGACAGAGACAAACTACTAAAATACGTCCATGTATGATTCAGTTTTGGTATAAATAAGTAACTAGCAATGCAAGTATCACTAGGTACCAAATTTTTACTACCAAATATATGTATACCATCAAATATACCAAATATAAAAACCATATACCAAATATAAAAACATTTATAAAAGTGCTAGAGGATGCCCGCGATTTCGTTTGCGTAGATTTAGGTTTTTGAATTTCCTGTAGAAACTATTTGCTTTTGGGATAAAACTTTTATCCCAAAAGCTCTACGTTCTACTTTCTAAAGTTTCTACTTTTATCATAAAAGTAGCCACTAGCCTTTTTCTTCTCCAGGGGATGCAACATTTATCTCTGTGCTCAACTTCTTCAAAATGGGTCGAGCCGATGGGCCGTGAAAAAACGTAGCAGACAGATAGACACACTTTCGCATTTATGATATTAGTATGGATGTATAAATACCTTTGCATCAGCTTTTGAATAGAAATCTACAAAGGCGAATCCTCGATGTTGGTCGGAACCAGCCGTCAATTTCTTAGGCAACCGTAATGTTTTGATATCGCCGAACGCTCTGCAAACAGAATAGAAAATGTAAGTGTTATCAATTATTATAATAATACATGCTACATGCTATGCCCGCGACTTTGTTCGCGTGGATTGAGATTTTTGGTTCCCGCGGGAACTCCTTAATTTTCCAAGATATAAAGTAGTTTAATCTATCTCTGTGCCAAATTTCATGCAGATCCGTTAAGCTGTTCTGTCGTGATTGAGTAACAAACATCCATCCATCCACACTTTCGCATTTATAACTATCGATGTATGTAATTAAGAAATCCATTAAAAGTATGCTCCTGAAAAAAGCTTATTATACTGTTGAAGATTATGTAAATGATAGAGGAGCATGGATTTGATCGCTCCAGCAATGCTGGGGACAGTGGTTACTTATGTACACATTGATATAGTAATTGTAAATGAATTATTTAAAAAGAGCAACCACCGAGTTTCTTGCTGGTTCTTCTCGGTAGGAATGGCATTCCGAACCAGTGGTAGATTCACTTGACGATTCAAAAGTACTTGTAAAAGTTTATTTGAATAAAAAACATTTGATTTGATTTGATATACCCTTACAAGGGTGGTATGGGAGGTGGGAATATCATGTACCAAAGAAATACGTAACTTTCAAAGTTCGTAACACATATTTATAATTTTTATTTTTGGCCAATTATTCACAATCATATCACTCAAGTAGTCATAAAAATTACAGTCACATTATAAACATAATGATTGAAATATTTTGTCCGAAACTGATAAAAAAAACAATGTTAGATCATTATCGCGATAGTCATCAGATATAATTAAAAAAATTCAATAAAGTTTTAAGTATACCTAGTATTAGTTAGTGAAAACGGAAAAGTACGGAAAGTGTTATCAGTTTTTTCATCATCTTAATATTATCTAAGCAATGCTCAGCATGCATTGCAACAAGCTTTCACGCCCTAAGAACTTACGAAGTGACCTACCTGAATATTTCGTGAAGTTCATTTCTATTAGCTTGAAATGGCACATTGCGTACTAGTATTTTCGTGCCATTCTGTACGGTGTCTTTTGTACTCTTTTTTGATGATTTTACCTCCATGCTGCAATTAATAAAAATAACAATTATAAATAACATTTCTAAATTATATTTTTTTATTTTATTCCACTACAAGTTACCCTTGACTGCGATCCCACCTGATGGTAAGTGATGACTGATGATGCAGTCTAAGGTGGTTGCTGGCTAACCTGTTACCGGAACGCTAAATCGCTTGGCGGCACGTCTTTGCCTGTAGGCTTCGGCCGTGGCTAGCCACTCATACAAGCACCTTGTGACCCCGATGCCTATCGGTTCTTCGAACTATGTGTCCCGTCTAATCTAGAGGTGTTAAACTAACGCTAAACGGTTAACGGTTAACGGTTGAAAACGGTAGTAAAGAAAACAATGTTTTTTTCACTCGGTAGTGCACAGGAGTGAAGATTTTTTACTACCGTTTTCAACCGTTAACCGTTTAACCATTTAGCGATCTGCCGCCTTTTGCAACTTCAACTTAGAATCCAAGTTGAAGTGGCAATCTAAGTCTTAGATACTCTTCGAACTATGTTGGTTACCCTGGTTCTCATAAGGATCTCCTCATTTCTGATTTGATCACATAGGGACACATGCTTGCATACTCCAAGCTCTCTCCATCGCCGATTGACCATGACTGATATAAGGCCCCAGGGGCAGCCTTAGTCATTGCGAGGCCTTAATGCTTTGTGGAGTTTATGTGAATTGAAATTATTTGCAATAGTCTTATATATATAAAAATGAAACCCGTTTTCCTTGGTCACGGCATCACGCGTGAATGGCTGGACCGATTTCACTAATTCTTTTTATGTTTTATTTGTTATTATTAGGAGAAGGTTCTTACGGAAAAAAATATTAAGAAAATCTCTCAGAAATATTGAAAAATATACATTTAATTTTGCATACTAAGGCGGTACGAAGTTCGCCGGGTCAGCTAGTTAAAAATAAATTTAGAGTATTGTATATCGGAAATTAATAAAAGTTAACAAGCCCAAATACAGCATATTATTTATTACTAGCTGATGCCCGCGACTTCGTCCGCGTGGTTCAAGTTTTTTTGATTCTCGCGGGAACTCGGGACGGGGATAAAAAGTAGCCTATGTTACTCTCCAGGTCCTCTACTATACCCATTCCAAAAATCACGTTGATCCGTTGATTGAAGGACAATAGGAATGGTTTAGCGATAAAGATTTTAAATCTTAGATAGGAAGTAAGTAGATAGGTATTAAATAAGTAGGATCTTACGTGAAAGACTACTTATGAATGTATACAAATACACATTAGTACCTAATGACTTTTCTACTTGGGCTATAGCGCGAGGGCTCGAGGCCCCTGCAAGAGCGAGGCTCCGGGCGGCTGCCCTGCTTGCCACCCCCTGAGGCCGCCACTGTAAGGCCCCTAGTAAACGACCATGTTTCGGAGCCGTAAGTTATCACTGGCACTAACACGCACTGTCTGAGGACTTTCGTCTTCATGCATTGAGGAATTGGATGAGTTTCCCGAACATGGTTTTTGTTGATACTTAAGTAACATACGCAGGAGAATGCATCAATCAATTCCTTAGATTAGATTTTAGTATCATGCATCTTCATAGAAAAAGTCAATTTTTGTACTGACAAAAGCTGAATAAGGGTAATTAATTAGTCCCTTATGGTACTCTCAAGTATTTTTTATACTTACGTATTTCCTCTTTCGGATCGCTTCAGCTCTAATGTCTTGCCGTCAAGTATGGAACTTTGCAACTCCTTCAGAGCTTCATTGGCATGTTCTTTTTTAACAAACTGTACAAAACCATAGCCCATAGATAAGAATTGCCCAGGATTTTTCGGGTCCTTTTTCTTTGCTATCGTGGCGCTGTGTATTCTTCCACAACCAGAGAAATGCTGTAAATTAAAAGCATTGTTAAAAAAAGAAAACTGAGAACCTAATTTAAATAAAAACTAGATGGTAACTAATACCAGAAAAATACACAAATAAAATACATCAAATTGAGAACCTCTTCCTTTACAAGTTTATAAACAATTAGTAACCATTTTATGTCTAGTATTATGCAAATTGAGAACAGTTATTTAAACAACAATATTGTACTGCACCATATCTAAATAAACTTAAAACTAAAGTAGTGTAAAAATGAATTTTCAACAAATTAAACATTGATGCTTGAAAAAGAAAACTTATTGCGCCAGGAGACTTATCGGCAACAAAGCACTGGTCAGTTGATTGCAGCCAAGCGCTAGCCTATATATTTAAAAAAAAAAAACCCAACTCACCGCTCTTAAAGATGCTTCTGTAGTTTTGAAATTAATATTCTTAACAAAAAGTGTAGTATCATTCTCTGGCTGGACGTCCTCAATATATTCGTCAGGCTGTTCTGTTTTTTCAGGCTCTTCTGGTTTTTTGTCAATATTTATATTGGTTTCTTTTGGTTTGTGTAACCCCTTTTCCTTCAGCTCATTTCCGGAAGTTTCTTTAGCAACTTCTTGGGGTTTTTCTGAAGATTTTACGAACACGTTTTCAGGGGCCCATTCCAAATATAAGGGGCCTGATTTAAATTGCGAGTATGCCAATTTGCCGAACGCTTTTTTGGCTTCGAAAGGCTCAATAAAGTCGACAAGTGCGGTTATACCGTGGTTAGGCATTAGAAATCTAGATAGTTGACCGTGCTTTTCAAATAGTCCTTTGATTTCATCTTTATCCGTACCAGCTGGTAGATTCTTTACAAGTATACAGGTTTTCGACCGGTTTTTGGCGGGCTGCAATATAACAATTAGTTTTTACAATATATGAACTATTTAGGGTTAAAGAAATGTTAAAAAAATAATTTGTTAAGTGGCTTTTGAAAAGAGAGAAGTTTCTTACTTTATTGAATGCATCCAAATAGACTCCATTGGATTCAAGGAAAGATTTAGTTTCAGCGACAAGTTGTGTTTCTCCGAGGGCTAGCCTTACTGCAGCACTTGTATCTAAGAACAAAATGATATTATTTGTATATTGTAGATTTCGAAACACGATTACCAAATGATTGTCTACGTTATAAACTTCATGATGCTTGCGACTTCGTCCGGAATTTAGGTTTTATAAAAATCCCGTGGGAATTCCTTGATTTACCAGGATAAAAATTGTGCCAAATTTTGTCATCCGGTTAGGTTAGCCGTAAAAAGTACCCTGGTAACTGTTAAGTAGTTAAAGTAAAGATCACAGAGTCGGCAGAATGACAAAAACAAGTCAGATCCTCACTAAGTATATGATGCTGTTAATATAATATCTGGACAATCCGCGCTGCTCTGCCAATATGGTTGCCGTACGTGTGGGCGTGGTGTTTCAAAACTGTGTTCAAACATGTTCTGTGTTCCCTCATGATTATAATATGGGGCTCTTCAAAAGGCGTATAAACAAGCAGCAAAGCATTAGCGGTTCATAGGCAAAGCAAAGCAGCAAAGTGTTCATAGGCAGCGTTAATCACTTACCATCAGGTGACCCGCCTGCTCGTTTGCTCGCTATATTATACATACATATATATAATTGGCAGTCATAGGGAAGTGAAAACGATTTTTTTTCTAATTAAAAAAATTTATTTCAAATATAAACCTTAAAACTAAGGCATTAAAGTTTAATTATGAATGTACTATATTTATATTTAAGACCTTTTGTTTTCGTAACAACTCGCGTCACGGTTACACAGCACTTATTAATATAAACCTTAAAACTAACGCATTAAAGTTTAATTACGAATGTACTATATTTATACTTAATACCTTGTGTCTTAACAAGAACGGTGTCGGTTTCGCGTGTTCCACATTTTTACCCCCTACTAAAAAGTACTCAACGCGCCTAAAGAAGTTTTCACTTCAAAAACTTACTTTTGTTGTTATCGCTGAGCAGCTGCTCTTTCGTTGTGTTATAGTTGGCGGCGACCACGTCCGCCACAGCGTTGACTCCGAGGAACAAAACGTTCCAATTGTGGGATGACTTCGCTTGCTGCTTCAGCTTCTTTGCTTTCTTCTCCTTGAATGATAGGCCTTCTGTAATGGTATATGAAGTTTGATGAAGACTCAACAATCGCTTCGGTGATCATAACAAAAAAAAAGGGGGATGATGCGCCCTCCAGGGCTTCCGAGAAAGAATTTTTGTTATTAATTGTTACTACCTTTCTTGCTAATCCTTACATTATTTAATTTTTTATACAATAACTGAAATAACCATAAGTATATAAATAACCATGTAATTAGGTATTCAGTGTGTCCTAGGGTTAGAGGGGGGATTAGGAAAGCGGAGGACCGAGTTTGGTGGCGCGCTCTAGAAAAGGCCTATGTTCAGCTGTTGCATGGGGGCTTGAATTGTATAAACCTACTGTCATTGTCTTCCTCCTAGAGTTTCTGTTTTCGG
Organism: Erebia aethiops; assembly: GCA_923060345.2. Classification (NCBI taxonomy): domain Eukaryota; kingdom Metazoa; phylum Arthropoda; class Insecta; order Lepidoptera; family Nymphalidae; genus Erebia; species Erebia aethiops. The sequence continues at coordinate 5,793,047 of OV281083.1, read as the reverse complement.
TCTTCAAGCCTTCACAGCGTGCTCCGTGTATTACGAAGGTGGTATGTGAATGTCGCAAACCGCTTGGGGGGACTAGTTCTATTGGTATGTGGACTTCGATATGAATATGAATAACCTACCGTCATTGTCTTCGTCCTCGAGTTTCTCAGCCCTAGCGGGTAATAGATGCAGCATTCGACCGCAGAACGCTGTGCCGTCAAGTTCCGTATATGCCTTTACCGCGTTTTCTGGTATTACGAAGGTGACTGTTGCAAATCCTTTGGGCTGGCGGAGGATTGGGTCTATTGGCATGTGGACTTCTGCTAGGGGACCTAAATATTTTGGAAACACCAATGACATAATTATGACCCTTGAAAATTTAAACATCCTATAAGGTCAAATTTTGAAGAAATTTCAACTTAGATCATAATCAAACTTTAAGAAATTAATTTACACTAATTTACAATACTAGCTTTAAATTAAAATTAACTCTGATTTGCCTAGTCCTAGTTCTTGAGTATGTCCTGCTCATAAATGTTGAGCATACACTATGCGAATATGGGTTATGTGCGAGCGGTAAGCGTGGTGCAAACCTTAAGTATCGGGCAAAACCCCAAAAATAAAAATAAGATAAAAAAAAAAATCATACAAATGCCAATTGTAAGAAACACTCATATTACCGATATATTACACATTAGGTAACGTTCCACCATTATGTGATTACTGGAATCTGGTCATGACCCATAACAATGAGAACTAGGATGCAGAGATATTCTTGCTATGCGAACACTTGCATTTGTAAATGATAATAGTAGTACCTACTACAACACGAAACTTAATGAAAATTTATAACTGATTTTAATAATTGAAGAAACTTAAACATTGCAATTTTCGAGGGGTTTTTCAACATGTTAGTCTGTGATTTACTAACCATATTTCTCAAATAGTTGTGTCAGCTCTCCTTCCGACACAACATATGCCAAGTTCCTCACAAATATGCTTCCACTTTCACCTATGCTCTCCTCATTATTTTCTCTCTGAAAAATCATTGCTCATATTAAAATAAAAAGCTTGAAGAAGCAAGAAAAGTTGTAAATGAGAGTTTATGAGTTTTTTAAGGTATTAGCAAGATTTTTTTATATCATAAAGCGAACCCACTTCTTGATTTTTTCTACTGTTTGTCTGTTCAGCTTCTTGTGCTTCTATCTTCGCCTTATCCTCATACTTATGTACGTGTAAACGGTGATTTCCTAAAATCAATTAAATACATACTTCCATAAACATAATATAAATATGAAAAGTGTGTCTGTCTATCTGTGGCTTATTCACATATTATCCAGTTAACCAATTTCTGCGGAGATAACACACTGCAGACATGCGGATTATATTATATTATTACCTATAAAAAGTTTGTCCTTTGCGAGTGCCTTATTTAATTCCTTTTCAGTCCTAAAGCCTACATAACAGAATCCAGTCAGTTTCCTATCTTTCCCGAGGGGCAATCTTATTGAGAATGGTACAAGTGGTTTAAAAAATGCCTTTATATCTTTCTTTTTACATTTATATGGTAAACCAGTTATCTGTAAAAAAGCACAATCATAAATAAATGAAACAAAATACGTAATATATGTATAATTTTATTGTACTTATGACCACACTAATTATTATTGTGCCACTTATGCTATGTCAAAACTGTATCACCAAAGCAGATTCTAGAGTCACGTATGAAAAAAAATATGCTGAAATGCTATGACCAATATGTGTAGTCGGTAGGTACCTACAATAGACATGCACAATCAATATTATGGACCACTTTCATTCCACTTTCTCTTAAGAAGTTCCCTATCCCATTGAAATCCATTCAGAGCTTGGGCAGAAAAGTGGTTTAGAATTAGACACTTAACTGACTATAAGTCAGTCAATAGAACCTATTGGCCATCCAGCCATCCCTGATATCCATCCTAATATTATAAATGTGAAAGTGTGTCTGTCTCCTACTCTTTCACTGCCGACTTTTTAAACTGATGAAGGACATAGACTACTTTTATCCTGGATAATTAAGAAGTTTCCACAAGAATAAAAAAACCTAAATCAACAAGGATGAAGTTACACATTATTTAGTTAACAATATTTCTCTAAAATATTATAAAAATGACAGTCAACACTTACTTTGACATAAAATAAAGGCCTGTTTCTCACTTTCTTGGGTTTATCTTCAACTTTTTCTGTTGTTCCAATGTCTTTTTCTTTATAACCATCTACTTTTTTCATAAGTAATTTCATGTACTAAAAAAAAATTATTATTTATTTAGTTAAACTTATATAAGATTATATAATTAAATACATTTGACAGAACATATTATCCTAAATTTTTTTATTACCTATGATCCCTTTTTATTATGAGAGTGTGTCTGCCTGCTATAAAGGTACTTTTTCCTATTCCATTCACCTAAGTCCCCATAACTTAGGATTTATCTAATAAGTGGAGAAAGGAGATTATCTAGTAAGTGACCAAACTTTCATATTCCCCAATACTTTTCTGCTATTTGTTAGTTACTTTTACTTTTTAAGTTAGATAATTAAAAATAAATTGTAAATATTAATCAATCATACCTCTAAATCAGTGATTCCAGTATTAGCCACTTTTTGTTTAGTTTCTTTTTTTTGATCATCCTCTGGTGGCTTGTCATGGTCTTGCTGAATGTCTTCATCAGGCTTCTCATCTTCCACGCCGCTGTCATCACTTTTACCAGTTTCCTCTAAAACATCTTTGATCCAAACTGTTTTTTCATTCACATGAGCCTCTATAAACTCTGCAAATAATGGATCATCTTTGTGCTGGAAAATAAAAATACCTCATAAATAATAATCTATACCAATATTATAAAGAGGTAATGTTTGTGAGTTTGTGAGGTTGTACGGGGTAATCTCTGGTTCTACCGAAATGATTTTGAAAATTCTGGTACCAATAGAAAACCATATTATTTGTGAATCTCATAGGCTATATAGTAACCCGAAAAATCAGGGACTTCCTGTGGGAATTAATAAAACTTATTTCACACAGACAAAGTCATGGGCATGGATATGTTGTATCCCGGGGAAGGACATAGGCTACTTCTTATTCCTGAAAATTAATGAGTTCCCGCAGGAATAAAAATTTAAGTTGCAAGCATTACCTAGTAAAAAAAAAGTTTAAATAGTACTCTGTAAATTAAATGGCCTATTGTAAATAGGACTTCCTGAAATAAGTTGTACATGAGAACAATTACCTTTTTTAAGAGTTCCTTTATCTTATTCTTATTTCTTTCTGCTTTGCTTAACTTATCTTTCACAGGTTTCACACTTTCATGTGCATCATTTTTATGAAGTTTCTTAAACGCTGTGCTGTCTGATGCGTATTTACTCCATGCCTTTGGTTTCTTCTCATCGCCTAAGTTAGCGCAGACTTCAACATTTATTTTCATGCTATTAACAAAAGTACCATCAAAATGTTCTCTTGCTGCTGAAGCCTGTTCTTCTGTTCTGTATCCCACGAAACCAAAGTTTCTGAATTTGCCATCTTTTGTGTATTTTAATTGGATATCAGTTACTTCACCTTTTTCACTAAAGATATCTTTTAGTTTTTCTACACTTACCTGAAATGTATATTATGATTAATTGAATAAAATGTTTACAAGCGGTGTGTTATTCATGTTTAATACTAAATAATTTCTTACCTTATTAGGTAAATTTTTAATAATAAGTCTAGACATTGTACGTACTCTATTTATAGAGGTTACAAATTATTGTTCTTTGGAAGTAACATTCCTGGAAAGTTATCTCAAAGTATTAAGTACTACCGTTTTAAATTAATCTAAATGTTTTTGAAGAAAATATTTCAAACCACACGTGTTTTACAATCCGGATTGTTTTGATTTTTATCAGCGGTTTTTTTTTTTTATTTAACTGGTTTAACGGCTCTGGATTCCAGTTTATCAGCGGACAGCGATAAAGACCACCGACCACCGACCAGAAAAAGAACCAATACAAAGAGTATAATAATGAACCAATATATGCGATAAACAGTGTTGCCACCCTCAGATTTGGATTTTTCCCTAACTCCTCGTGAAATTCCCCTAAAATAAAGACTTTTCAAAATGTTCTCCGCTAAAAAAAAAAAAAATTTTTCTAAGAATAAAACACAATTAATGAAAGTGCATTAAACTTTTAATCAACTTTTTTTATTATATTAAACTTTAAAAAAAACTACTAAATCAATACTATTTGAAGTCTGAAAAAAAAGACTTATGGCGGGCCTTTAAGCTTCGCCTCCTGTTCGCCTCCAAGCGAACAGGATAAATCTGGAAATCTGTGCCGATTTTTTTTATTTATTTTTATTTAACTGGTTTAACGGCTCTAGATTCTAGTTTTTAGAGACAAATCACAGACATATAAACAAAATCTGTGAGGCCCACACACATATAAAGGGAAGCAGACTTAACATAAATTTCACACCCACATAGACAAGTGTATGGGAATCTGTGTCCTTTTCCCTCAAAGCAAAAATGTCTATGTTCCTATCTTTTTTTTAATTTGTTGCAATACTGTGCAACACCAACGCACACATTGAGAAAAATTCAATGCGTGGAAGACTGTTATGACCAGTGTTTCCACAATGAGGGGAAATTCCCCATTTGAGGGGAAATTAGGGTCCATAGGGAAAGAAAAAGGGGAAGACATTAAAAGGGGAAATTGCGGGAAATCATGGGTAAAACCTAGCTTAAAATATTGCGGTAAATTTCGGATCAATTTTTTTTATGGACTACCGTGGACTAGCGTGTTGCCGTATAAAAGAAACAGTGACAACACGTGCCGGTGGCGTATAATTACCCTTATTTCCATTCTGTTTAAGGCCTTAAATATTATTCTGTGCTAAAATGTATGTGCTGATTGTGTAAACTGACTTGGAATAAGAGGTGAGTATACAGCCCCAAGTTTTATAGATTTCTGGTGAGCCTATAAATAAAATACGAATCGTTTAATTATACTTTATTCATGCTTAGTCTATTTTTTTTAGATTCGCTTGCAGTTGCATTGGACTGTACAAACTTAATTTGTGGTATTTCTAGCAGATTTTTCATTAGTTGTACAGAAGTTTTTCCCGTTCTTTTCAAGCCAGATTTTACACACAGGATTGATGCATATTCTGATAAGACAGTAATTTATATTATTTATTTTAGTTAGTTTAGTTTAGTAAAATGTAAGTAGTTACGTGTGAAAGGCAATATTATCACTTCTTTTTTGTTTTCCCGATGATTTAATACACTTCTTTACTACGCAAGCGGTCATTTTTAATTATTTTTCGCGCGCTGTGTTTGACAAAACAACCGTCACAATAAATATTTTTAGTTTTGTTTAATTACTGGAGCTCTCGACCACTAAAACCAACCACAAATTAGAAAGCATATTTGTTACCAACATTACAAAGTAAAGAAATTGACAGCTAGTGATGTGCAGTTATATCAAAGTGTTTAGTGTAAATAATATTATCATAGTATAGTATCACCAGAGGCGTGGGCACTTGGGCAGGCTATAAAAGAAAATCGATAAAGACCTTTTTTTTTTAGTTACTACACCAGGGCCAAAAGTAAAAACTACAGCAGAAAAATTTTTGAGGGGAAAAAAGCCCTGAGAAGGGGAAATTTGAATTGAGGCGCGGGGAAAGGAAATCATTAAAGTGGAAACACTGGTTATGACATCTAGAAGACATATGGCGTTTGTTTACATTGTGTTGTCATAATTTTTTTGTGTTTAGAGGTTTAGTAGCCAATATTTATTGAAATAATTTGGTGAAATGTTGTGTCCCCTGTGTTACAACGCTTCGTACAGGAAAACCCCAAAAATAACGTTCCATCGGTAAGTAAATTTCATGCTATCATGTAGCTTTGAAATTTTTTCGTTTATCGCATCGTATCAAGGATAAGATATCTAATATTTTTAGTTGTTAAGACGAAATATGTATCCATGCATATATAAAAACTATAATGTTATGGTTTTCTGTAGAAATACATGTTTTATATTGTTGAATAATCTTGCCGGACTTGACGACTTTATTATAAGTTTATAACTTTGTCTTTTAATTTCAGGTTTCCAAAGGATGAATAAGTGAGTAATAAGATACCTGAGAAACCTGTATATGAAAAATATTAATAGAAAAATGGCATTCCGAATCAGTTGTAGATTCACTTGGTGATTCTAAAGCACGAATTGTAAAGTTTATTTGAATAAAAACATGCGCGTTTAACCTATTGTAATTTTTTTATTTTACCTTCTAATCTAATTTTTGGAATTACGATTCAAATTTACAACATTTATTTGGCTTACTGCCAAGAAATTAATGTCAATAGGAACTTTGAGTTAAAAGTTGGCAGTATTTACACGATAGCCGTTGGTATTGTTTTCTAAATAATATCCCCATTACCTGCGCGTTGACGCAGAGCGAGAACGACGCGAGAACCACTGGCCAGACATCTTGACTATGGTCTCGCACGTGGTGTTGATTATCATTGCGGACCCAAGCCCGGAACAGACATCTAGCACAGGCCTCTATCCTATCGAGGAGGCCTTAGCCACCTACAAATCGGTTAAATGATACGAGCGGATGCTGAGAAAGTATTTTTGAAAATTCATCCCATCCAACAGGAATTTGAAATGTGTGTGAAAATTGAATTTAACGTAAGTGAAGCTGCGGGCAAAAGCTAGATGAAATTACAATTTTAAATTTTGTTACTACATTGCAGTTGTGATCGCTTGTGATGAAAAGATCATAAAAAGTACCTATAATTATTTTTAAAACCCTTACAAATTAAAGCTTCCAAATGATAGGTGACGTTCAGGTCGTTTTTTTCACACGACTTAACCCTACATATTAATACATATATTGTTTTAGGCAGCAACAAGGTGCGGCCCTGAGTTTTGTCTATGTGTGCTGTTTCCGTGTGTTTGAAATTGCCACGCTATTTTTTTCATTATAGTGAATCTGCTTCCCATTATAAACTGTGAATAAGTAGCTCTCAGAAGGACTAGAATCCAGAGTTGTTAAACCAGTAAAAAAAATATGTAAGTAGCTGTCAAGTGTCAGTGTCAGTACAAAAACAACAACGACTTATTAAATCTATGGTACAAATGTCAAAATGTCATAATATTGCGATCACCGACCAGAAAAAAAAGATTGCGATTTGCGATTTGCAATTCGCAATTTGATTTTGTTGATTACTATTAGCATATAATAGCATTTCAGTAGTTGATAACTTGATATTTTTTAATAAATTGTTCGAAGAAAATAAATTTCTGTTGATCACGATGTCTACCGCAATGACTTTCGGACAGAAGCAGTTTATTCCTACTGCTCCAGATAAAGGAAGTTTTCCACTCGACCATGATGGTGTTTGTAAGAAAAGTATGATAAAATATATGAATTGTTTATTCAGTAATGATAGTAATAATTCCATGTGTCGCGTTGAAGCGAAGGATTACCTAGCCTGCCGCATGGAACATAACCTCATGGCCAAGGAAGACTGGTCCAAATTAGGCTTCAAAGATGGTGATTTAGAACTAAGTGGGAAAAGTAAATAGGTAAATTCTATTTGGCTCAGCTATAGTATACTGACGGTGGAGTTGGACGTTCATATTTTTTTTACAGAAAGACCTTGATGTGGTAAGCCTTGCACTAAAATATTTTACTCCGAATTTTAATACTTTTCGAGAAATATTTTTTGAAATTCGCAAATTTTGACCACTTTTCACTATTTCTTACGACATTTGCCATAAATTACAGACTCATTGACGTTTAGTTGACGTACTAAAGTTTCGTTTTACGTATTATAATCCGTTCCAAACATAAAAAGTATTACAAAATGTTAATAATCCAGTACCTAATAATCATATTCAAACATAAAAACATTATTGGAAAAACGGAACGCGTGCGATGGCGCCAAAGTGTCCAAATGATTTGAATTCAAATCTATGAGTCATCGTTTTACGCGCTTTTCATATGAAAGGTTATAAAAGGTTAAAAAAACGTTTAAAGGTTATAGGTATAATTAATTAAAAAGGTTTAAAGGTACGTTATTACATGTATAATTAGGTTATGATATGATTCACAAAACCGAATCAGCACACCCCGACTCCACGCAGTCTTGTCTGCCCTACCCCTAGTGTTTTTTTTAAGCGCGAAGCGAGTCTTCTGGCGTAGCCCATTGCAATTAAGAAATTAACCTCTTCCACTACCTTAAACAAAAGTTATAAAGGTAGGTTAAAGTAGGTATAATTAATTAAAAGGTATAAAGGTAAAACTAACCTCAAAATTTTAAAAAATTAATATCTCGGAAACTACTGAAATTCGGAACGTCTTACTTTGAGGGGGGGTATATCACCTCCCCCCCTTCCCCCTCCCCCCTCCCCATCCCCCTCCGCCACCGTCAGTATACTATAGCCCAACCTGTGTATATATAGTATAGTAAAATAAATAAATTATTATATTTAAGTATTTAATTGGTAAACACATACATAACTACTTCTTACTAGCTGTAAATGGGTAGGCTACCCCTCTACCCCTCCCCCTCCCCCTCCCACCCCCGTACGCAAGTACCGGACGTCTATATTTTTACCTAAAATTGAACTAAGTGATGCCTTGACTTTGTCTGTGTGTGTTTTTTGAACATACTGTTGGTTTTCTTTGATTTTTCAAAATATAAAGTAGCCTCTGTTACTCTGAAGAGTGTCAGAGTCTACTCTAAGCATCTATATATATGTAGGTACAAGATGGCCCCTTACTTAGAAAAAAGTTGGGCGTCCGACTTGTGGTCCATGCCCCTCACTAGTCCACTAGCCTGTCCTTGTCCCCGCCATAGCACTGTCCCGCTTTTCAGACTAGATGGCTCTAGTAAAATAAGTGATAGGGCCCGGTCCGGCGGGGCTAGGCTACTATGTAAATTGAGGTTGTTGACTCTAAGATAAGATCTTAGCAGGGTTTTAACTAAATCCATGCAAAAATCATGTTGATCTGTGGCAAAGTGATACAAACACTTTTGTATGTATAATACTGTTAGAATAGGATAGTATCTAATAACTATCTTGTTTGGTTTGATTTGTAGAACAGCTACAGGGCCAATAATATTAGGCTACATACTAATATTATAAATGTGAAAGCTTTCACAGCCCATCTGTTTAACAGATTTTGACAAAATTCAGTAAAGGGATAGGTTGCATCCAAAGGAAGAACATAGGTACTCAGATTAAAGTGATAAGTAGTAGGTAGTTTGAAGTGTAATTTATAGCTTAATCTAATAATAAAAATAAAATTCATAGAAAACTCTTTATTTTCTTCATAAGTAGGTATTTTAATTAAACATGTTTATTGTTCAATTAACTAGAAATTATTTTAGACTGCAATTATTAGTTACAATATGTTGAGTAGTTTTTATTATAAAGATTACAAATTTTGAATCATTTTTATTGCCAGTGGCATTTTTTAAATAAAATTAAATATCACAGTTATTATTAAATTATTTGTGACCAAAGTTGTTGTAAAAACTACTGAAGTCTTCATTAAAATGACTTGAGAGGTACAAAAATGATCTAAAATATGTCTGCCATATTCACTTAATTATTAATAAAGCTAAACATATAGGTTTTTCTCATTGCACAATATTATATATTATGTAAGTATATGGTATAATTTTTGATGAATAATATTATGTTATGCTGAGTTACAATATACAGTTGTAGCATATAAAAATACTTAAGTATGAATTGATTCTGTACAACAACTAACTATCAAAGCACCATTTTCATTCTGGAGAGCTCCTGTTTGATTCACCCATGCATTAGCAACTCAATCAGATTTAACATTAAACTTATCAGTACATTTATAATGGTATTTCATTTAGCAAATGCATAACTTTATAAACCTTAAAGAAAATACATATTATTATGTTTATAGATGATTATTCAAATACAAAATATGTATGTACTTATATATTTTAAAAGTTCTACATCCAAATACTAAAATTATCTCTTAGTGCTTTTTTGGCATATTTTGCTGTATGGATAAAGTTCCAAAACATGTCAAATAAAAAGACACTTGTTAAGTTATTTAGTGTTCAGGGTTTAGCTTATTCATATTATATACTCATAGTTAGTATATCCATACTAATATTATAAATGCGAAAGTGTGTCTGTCTGTCTGCTACGCTTTCCCGGCCCATCTTTTCAACCGATTTTGCTGAAATTTGGTATAGAGATAGGTTATATCCCGGGGAAGGACATAGGCATATTTTATATCCCGGAAAATTAAGGAGTTCTCGCGGGAATCAAAAAACCTTAATCCACGCAGACGAAGTCGCGGGCATCATCTAGTAATATATATACTCATAGTAGTATATAATAAAGAAAACGAGAGGCATACCACAATACCATAGAAAGAAAAAATCTACTTAATATTTTATAAATACCTACTGTCATAACTTTCATTTAAATTACATAATACAAATATAATATTTTAGACATATATGTATAATAATTTTAATTAAATAGTTCGTAGGATTAATTTTATAATTAAACATGAGTAGTTTACACAGATCACGCTTGTTTCCGTGATCTGTGGTAGTTTACTACTATAATTTACAAGTTACAGAATATGTGAACCTCTAACCAGCTTAGTAATATTTTACATAAATGATGTAATAATATTTTTAGTAAATTAGCTTTTCATTTTACTAATTACCATTCAATATTTTACATAGATTTAAATATTTCTATTAAGGCAAACTTGTGGAGATAGTGCACTGTTTACTATTACTGATGGTAGTTTGGTTATTCTAAAAATAACATATGGATATATTATATAATTTGATTAACACATTGACTTTAGAAATATATTTTAGAACTATACACTTAGCTTGCATTTAATTTGAAAAAGGAAATATAATAAAATGCATAATACTTCATTAGAGAGGGAATTAGGGATAAGACCCACCACGCTGCTCCAATGCAGGTTGGCGGGCTTTAACGACTATTTTCATGTTAGTGATAATAACCGGGACCTACGGCTTAACGAGCTCTCCGAGGCACGGGAGTGAAACACCGGGCTTCCTAACTTCCTAACTCCGGGCTAGTCCGGCCGGTCAGTACTAGCCCGGAGTTAGGAAGTTGGCGGTGTTTCACGAGTTTCTAGTCAGAAAAACCCAATACTCAATTATGGCCCAGCCCGGGACTCGAACCCGGGTCCTCGTCAGCCGCAGTCGAACATGCTAACCACTAGACCAACGAGGCAGTTCTAATTCCCTCTCTCCTATGAGAGTGGAGGCCTGTGCCCAGCAGTGGGACGTTAATGGGCTGTAGTGGTGGTGGCATAATACTTTTTAAATCCTAATAACAAAAATATCAGATTAAAACTATGAAATACATTAAAACTAAACGTTAGAAATATCATCTAAACAGCTGCAATGAGATAAAGTGCACTGCACAGACTGACTGCACATTTCCTCATTTGCACATCCCAAACAAGGTCGTTTATTTGGGAATTGGGATCCCACATGCGTGGATACGCTTGCGTTGTCTCACTTGCAGGCGATTGCTTGAATGCATCCAATGCAGAAAGCCAAGAGGCACAAATATGAAAATATAAAAAGTAATTTCATTTTTGTGTCTTTTGGTGTTGAAACCCTGGTGTCGTGGGGCGAAGATGCTAGATCCTTTTTCAAGGATCTATCACAGTAAACAGATGCAACCAGTATGGAAATTACCTAGAAACGTTCGAAACAGGCTCACTTACACAAACGTGCGCATCGACGAGACCCCAAGCGCTCGTCGCAGTGCCGTCAGTAGTGAGTGCCGCGTCATCGCATGTTCGATGGATCTATGGAGAGTCTCACAAGTCACAGAGTCCACAGGTGTCCGGAGGGCTGGCAGCTACCTCCGCCAACATATAAGTTTGACTATACACTTAGCTAAGTAGATAAGTATGTTATGAAAATACTGACATCAAGAGACAATACATTCTGTACAGAAGCTAAATAAATGGTGTTATATACCTTACAATAAAACAAGAACTCGATCACATTGAGATCAAAATGTACATACAACATTAAAAATTAAAATCAAAATGCCTCATGTAATATTATTCTAATACCTAGTTAAAGATACATTACATTACTAAATAGAAGAAGTTTAATTTACTATATTATATACTAAAACAGGCAGTGCATAGTTTGCGCAATTTATTCATTTACTTAAAAATAAGTCTTGTCAGACAGAATCGATATGTACTTGTTGATTCAAATATATTTAATGTAGGTATAACTTATAGGTAGGTACAACAATTTTGTTTAATCCCTGTTTTGAGATTAATAAGTTGATAGGACACACTCTATCTAGTCTTTATTATCATTGCTTTTTATTAAAGGATATACCGCATGAGTATTAAAAGTACTAGGGACGCAAAGAGCGAGAAGTGTTTTTCGTTAGCGCTTGCAGAACTCGGTGAGCGAAGGGTTGATCCGGGGGCGGGAAGCGCGCGGAAGGGAGAGCGGCGACCGGCACGTTCTGATGGACAAGACATCCAGAATTGGGCAGAGGGCAGTTGTCTCTCGTGTTCAACGCGCATATTAAGGTCGTTAAACTTCCAAAAGCCTTTTCCTTTGAAGAAATAGGTCTTGCCTGTGAATAAACATAGCACATTAAAATAGTTAGTCTTGCTTTTATTATAGATGTTTTCGAAAACATTATTTTGATAATAAAAGTTTCTTACCATCTTTCCATTGGAATACACTATCGATATTGTAACCAACACCTTTCCACATTGCCATATCGCGAGGGTAGTCCAATTCAACGCGTCCCACCTCCTCATCGAACCTAAAAAATAAACGGGATATGTAACTATAAGCTCAAAGTATAAAGTAAGTGTATTTTACATACTTTAGCGTTATAACAATGAATAATACATACTTCCAATACATAGTGCCACTGTAGAAGTATGTTTTGCCATTGTGTCCCCAAACCATAGCAGCGTCCAATTTTTCTAGATGTTCCGGTAAACCAAGCTGAACCAAGTTTTTGGGATACCCCGGCAATAAATATTGTGAATCGAACAAGTACAACTGCTTGCCTAAAAATAAAAAAAAATAAAAATTAGATTCGCATTGTGTAAAATGGAAAAAAAGTTTTTTATCAACTTTTTTATCAACTTACCTATGAAGAAAGCAATTTTACGGTCTGGTCTTTCGTAAACCGCGTCGACATGCGTGAGATTTTTAGGTAGCTCTGACCACATCCTTGAAATTTCAATCGGGTATCCAGAGTAAAGGCCGCTTGCACCTATCCTCCAATGATACTGCAGAAGATATTGGAATAAAGTTAATATTTAAATTCACCTTTCTATGTTATACTCTTTAAGCTCTAGGTACATCAATTTAGTGTACTTACTCTATTTTTGAAAACAAATAGCTCTCCACGTATGAGGGTAACAGCATCGTATGAAGTATCACATGTGTCAGGTTTGTCCGGAGGCGGGGTAGGTTTAACTGTCGTTGTCTTCACGGGGTAATATGGTTTTCTCTTCGGATAGTCCTGACCAGGATCTGTAGGGTAGTTTTGTCTAGGATGTGTGGGGTATTCGGGTCGAGCATGAGGATATCGCGGACGAGATGTAGTTGCGTGCGTCGTGGTTTCCGTAGGTCTAGGATAATGATGGTTAGTGCGTCTTGGATGCTCTTCAGTTGTAGTGTAATGTCGTCGGTCTGGGTAATATGGACTTCGATCGGGGTAATTTGGATAATGCGGTCTGTCCGGATGACTCGGCCTTTCGGGGTAGTAGGTGGGATATCTGCTCGGCGTGTACGGTCGATGTCGTTCTGGGTGGTGTTTATAAATGTAAGGCCGCCTTGTGGTCGTCGTGGTCGTTGTAGTTGTTGTTGTAGTTGTTGGAGTTTCTGCGGGTCTGTAGTACGGAATCTTCTCCCATGTTCTTTTGTATTTAGGACCTGGAAACATTGGATCATAGTGAGTTCATCAAATAGCAAAAAGGTTTACCCTGACTTTGATTATGATACTTTTATGTTTAGGTAGGTACTCATAAGCCATTAGTAATTACAGTACATACAATGTTAATAAAGTTATGTAAGAAACATATAATTATTCTTACCATACATTTGTTGGATGCCATTTCTATCATCATCGGGTAGAACGAAATTCGGTACCACGGATATTCCCTGGTACCACGGGTACATAAGGGAACCCTTCACTGAACTATGGCTCAGCCCGAGGGAGTGGCCAAATTCATGAACGGCAACGGCGAACAACGATGTCCCTGTAAAACATTGCGTTAATATTGGTCAATGTTTGAATATGGCTGCGAAAATACAACACAAAGCGTCGACATATCCGTTGTTCGGGTGAATTATCACGCGTGCGGTGTTATAGGGCAGCCTTAGCACGGTAGTTGTGTTTAGTGTGTCGGCGTTGCGGTCGGGCCTCGTATTGGGTTGCGATCATGTTTGTACTAGGTACATGCATCGAACGGGATTACGTTGTCGCTACGCTCGATGTACCTATCTAGTTATCTACTGATGCTGCGCTTAGATCTAAGCCTACTCAATTCCTGCTATTGTTCAATGCATTATTTTAGATTTCAACATTTAAATGACTTATGAAAAGACCGGTCAAGTGCGAGTCAGACTCGCGCATAAAGGGTTCCGTACGACCATGCAATATAAATTCTTTCAGTAATTTATAACAAGATGTCAAGACGTAAATAACAAAAAAGCTGTGAAATAACTGGCTTACATAATATGACACTAAACTGGTAGCGCCTGTCAAACAATTCGACACATTATTCGTAGGGAACCCTAATTAAAGATTTTCGGATTTTTTACTATACTTGTGCTGTGAAACGTCGCTTTTTGCCCTTCATGATTCTAGGTCAACGGAAAGTACCTACCCTATACTTTTGTTTTGATTTTTTGGTTTCGATTTATTGGCAAGTGTCAAAATATGCACAATATGCGGCATAAACGGCCGTATCTTTTGACTGCGTTTACTTAGAAGCTTGTTTTTTTATTAATTTCAACTTGATACCTCTACTTTCTGAGAAAAAGGTGGTTGACAGACAGACAGATAGACGGACAACGCAGTGATCCTGTAAGGGTTCCTTTTCCCCTTGAGGTATGGAACCCTAAAAACGACGAACTACCATAAAAATCGAAAAGATTTCAATGCTCCCTAGATGACCACATTCGAAACAATTCATGCATGAAAATGGCATGTTATTGCGTTCGGCTAATAAGGAGCCACCTGATACACAATGTATTTAATGTGTGCTACTGCTAACGCTACGTAGGTGAGCACTGCGCAGCCCCGCCTACCCATTTGCATGTCAAAACATAGCTGACCGCGACATGCTCATTTCCGACGAACTTTCCGCGGAAAAACTACCGGCACAAGTTAATTAACTAACTGGCTCAATAACAATGCTTTCAAGCTAAAGTGGACTGTTAATTTTAACCACTCGGAGCGTTGCCATGAAAAAATTATGTCTACTGGGCGTGTGAGACCCGCTTTTATCGATGGCTTGTTCAATAAAGACTGTAAAGTGTTCAGTTAAAAGTGTCTGTACCACATTTTTATCATAGGTAGGTACTATTGTTATTTACGTTATATTACTACCGTAGCGTAGGTATCTAATGCTGTAATGTTATGACTTAAGATGTCTTAAGTTTTTTTATCAACTACAAGTGGCGAAGTTCGGGCTGTAACTCTATAAGTAGGTAATTGGTTAATCCATACTTACATATAAATGCGAAAGTGTGTCTGTCTGTCTGCTATGCTTTCACGGCCCATCTGCACAACCGATTTAGATGAAATTTAGTGCAGGAGTAGATTGTATCCCGGGGAAGGACATATGCTACTTTTTATTCCGGAAAATTAAAGAGTACCCACGGGAATCAAAAAATCTTAATCCACGCGGACGAAGGCGTGGGAATCATCTAGTTACTCATATAACCTCCATATTCGGCCTAGGTGATATATTATCTTCACTGAGGCTTACCTGGGAATATACAGTTCTATGTCCAACAAGACATCGCTTATGCTATATTATTATGTCTGGTCAGGATTGTGTCTGTCGGATAGTCCTATTATTATAGGTTGTTTATGTCTACGGTGTAAAGTTAATTTCGAAACCAGTTCAAAATAATATTATGTAGGTACCTTATATATTTGATTTAAATTTTAAACTGTGGATACTTAATGTGGACTTGTCATTAAGACAGTTATCTTGAATACCTCGATGACATGTTGAACTGTACCTACCTACTAGGTAGCCGTAGATGATGCATGCGATTTCGTCTTTGTTTCCGTGATCTGTGGTCTGCGTGTACCTATTAGTTGAGTTTTTTTATTCCAGCGGGAACACATCAATTTTCCGGGATACAGAGTAGGTATCCTTCGCCGGGATATAACCCATGTCTCATCAAAATCGGTTGAAAAGTAAAAGCGCAGCATTCATACAGACAGAACAGACAGGCGCATTTATAATAGGTACTTATATAATACTAAGTAAATGGATGAACAAAAATGACTGCCAACTACCGACTTGTAAAAATGTAGTAATGCAGAACTTACCATCCTCATCATCATTATTTGGGTGTAGAAGCCACAGCTCGTCGTCATCGAAGTGTGCATCGCCCCCACGGCCCGTGCCCGGGAAAAACGCGTGCGCAAGGATCGAACCGCGCCCGTCGAAAGGATATGGGTCATCGTGGTAACGTCTGCAAAAATAAGTAAGTATATAAAAATAAGTAAGTAATAAGTAATCCTTTTTAAGTAAGAAAAAAAGGTAAGTATGCTTTAGGTACCTACTCTGTGCTTTAGGGCCCTGTGAATGAACTTTAATAATGTACACTTATGTATGGCAAAATATTTATGAGTAGTAAGCTATGCATTAGGTATGTAAGTACTAACTTGTAGTGGATAAAAAAAAAAAACTTAAAGCTACGCAAAAACGTTGATTCTATTTCTATGGAAAAGATTCTACTTTTATTTTAAACACCTTCCTACGTCTTCCCTTTTAAGATAAAAAATAATAAAACAATAATTATCTTTTGATAATTTTTTTTGGTTTAAAATGTTGGCGTAGAATTAAAAAAAAAGCCCTCATCTGGTTTATAAATATTTTTCAATAATATTTTTCGTAAGCTGCACAACGTGAAGAGCTTTACGCTAAAGTATAAGTAAAATGCTTTTCTCATAAGCTCACAAAAATCCTTAGGTACTTTAAAAAAACTCAACGTAATAAGTAGGTAAGTTACATTTTTAACCGACTTCCAAAAAAGGAGGTTCTCAATTCGGCGCATATTTTTAAATGTTGATAAATGGTGGTAATATAATTGATAGATGGTATGGACACTTTATACGTACTCGTAGATTCGAAAGGACTCTTTACATAGATAACTTCTTAAGACGTTGATTGTAATATTAAGATAAAAGGTACCTAATAACTAGGTATAGCGTACCTACCTAATACCTTTCCTTCGTAATCTGAACTGATTAATCTCTAAAATGCAGATTATGTCCATCCATCAGCCTGTACTGGTCCACTGCTGGACATAGGCCTTTTGGAGAACGCGCCACCACACACGGTCCTCCGCTTTCCTCCTCCACCCACTTCCCGCCACCTTTTTAAGGTCGTCGGTCCAGCGGGCTGGAGGCCGTTTACCGGTACGCGGTCTCCACTCCGAAACTCGTCTGCACCAACGGCCATCGGTTCTGCGACAGATATGACCTGCCCACTGCCACTTCAGCTTACTAATTCTCTGGGCTATGTCGGTTACCTTGGTTCTCCGGCGTAATTCCTCACTACGGATTCTATCCTTCAGAGAAACGCCCAACATAGCCCGCTGAGCGACTTTAAATTTGTGGAGAAGGCCAGCTGTCAGTGTCCACGTTTCCGCTCCATACGTCATCACAGACAAGACACACTCGTTAAAGACTTTCGTCTTTAAGCTTTGGGGTATCGACGAGTCGAAGACCTGACGAAGTTTTGCAAATGCTGCCCAACAGCTGAATTATTCTGTCAGCTTCTTTATCGAAGTTGTTCCAACCAAGTTGTATAACATGACCGAGGAAGTTGTATTCATGAACAACTTCGATGCTGACATTTTCGACGGTAATGGGTCTCGTCGAGGTGACGTAGTCATCAAACATGACTTTAGTTATCTTAAGACCCACACATCTGGAAGAATGGCTCAGACTGGACCACATTTCCTCGAGGTCCTGCGGCGAGTCAGCCAGTATTACGATGTCGTCTGCAAATCGCAGGTGTGAGATATATTCGCCGTTTACGTTGATGCCTCTACCTTTCCAGTCCAATACCTTAAACACCTCTTCGAGAGCGCAAGTGAACAGTTCCGGTGATATAACATCTCCCTGTCTCACACCTCTTCGAATTTCGATCGGATTTGTTTCGAATTTGGATCGGATCTGCAGATTATGTAGGACATAATATTTTTTTATGTTTTTTCCTCTACGGGGGTGGGAATTGCATGTTTTGTAAATTCTTAATAAATCAGTTTTTATCCTACTAATATTTTGCTTAAAAACAATGTCTTTATTTACGTAGGTAATCCATATGAGCTTGACTTATGAAAATAGACTATAGTGCCTACAAACTCATTTCAACGCAGCCATGGCCGACGTAGAGTCTGCACAGCAATCAAACTTGGCTCCCTTGGGGTATACTCGGACACTACCAATCTAATCATTTTTCGCGCAAACAAAATAGCGAAAATACCTTCTCTACCTATGAATATTTGACTCAATATTAGCTGTTAATAATAGCCGTTATTGAGTTTGTGTGAGAAACTTCCACCATAAGTCTATATCGGCTGCAAAAGTGTAAAAGCACTCACGGCTGTGTCGGAATGAGTCCCCATATGTAGTCGTGATCGTATTCGCCACTCAATATTGCTTTTATTTTAATAATGAAGCCTACAGAATGTAATGCGGCAACCATAGGTACATAATATTAGATTACATAGTTACCTATTGTTAGGTACAGGTATTTATTTATTTATTCATTTATTGCATGATTGTAAGTTGCATGAAAAGATGTTACATAAACATGGTACCTACATATTACAATCTGCCAAATAGGTAATGGCGTGCAAAAATTGGAAAAAATTAATGGAGTCTGAACATTTTAAAAATAACAAAAACTGAAATCTTAATGAAATGAACGAAATCAATTATTCTAAGTCTATATAAAATAAATACAAAATATGTCAGATACTTAATACTTAAATGTCAAAATGTTAATATAGAAAAAAAAGAAAGTCAGAATATTATGTCAATTACCTATAAGTATGATAATAATTAGGTCGATTCATGAAGCATTCGTTTATCGATTAAGTTATTTTGTTGCAAGAATTCATTTAGGTACCTACTGTATAAAAATTCTTTGCAAGTAACCATTTTTTAAGTTTATATATAAACGGTTTTGCTGGAAGCTTTTTTATTTCCAATGGTATCTTGTTGAAAATTTTTATTAGGTAGACCGTAGAGGTAGTGCGAATCCATATTATCTAATTATTATGTAGGTAGCTCTTATTCAGACCAGTAGATATACTATTCTATGATTAGGAAGACCTTAAAATCAGCCTATAGATAATAATATAATACGTATTAACAAATCATTTTCAGCATTGTGGAATGGAAAATATGGCGCTGACATACCTATGCCATCAATATAATGACTTCAAATAGAAAGTTTCCGAGTTATTAGACGATTTATAGCATAGATTTATAGCTTTTCATGTTAATTCGTCCAAGCTTTTCATGGAGGACGAGAAGCAGTACTTACCTAGTTTAAATACCATCTATCCACCACTTATGTATTTACTATGAAATAAAAAAGGTATTTTCATATTCAAGTCTAATATTCGTTCAGGCCTAATTTAACTATGTCTAGATATATATGTCTATGTCTAGATACCTACCTATCATTTTATTTATATTTAACTTGGCGTGAATGTCGTAGGAAACGGAAGCTTTTTATTGAGAGTAATATAAGTTAACGGCTCGCATAAAATTCCCATGGGTTGGCAATATCGCATTGATTCATAGCATCTTTACTTTATTTTTTATCGTGAATAGGTAAGTATCATTATGGTAATAGTACAAAAAATACTTAGGTACCTAAATTATCTATAATTATGTACTAAAGAAGTTGAGAAAATATACACAATAAATTATATATTATACTATTACATAATAATTATATTGTAACAAGAAAATTATCTAACTGTTACGTCCTGTCTTTGTTTCGAACAAGAAGGGCCGTAACTCGACTAAAAGTTCGTGGCCGTTATCATAGGATATCAGCTAGCTCGCGGCGGGCATTCGGAAGTGTCCCGTCGCAACTAATAAAAAGTGCGCGTGATCGGAAACTTGCTGCTCGCCTCCCTTTTGAGTAAAAAGAGAATTTTACGTAGACCACACGTTATGCTGCAAGTTTGCAATGTTCCCGGCAACATGGCGGACGCAATATGTCCTCGGTTGAGGTTTTTGTCGCCGGTACTTTCTCATATCGTCGTCTACGGTGATCTAATAAGCGAAACTTCGCCCTACGCTCATTCGATATGCAACTCTTGTCTTCGACTCCACGTAATTCGTATTTTTTGGCCTCATTCTCGACATTATTTTTCTTTTGAATTTTGCCAGTTAAATTATTTCTGTAATGATATATGATTAAAGTACCTGACTGGAAACATAAATAAAAACATCTCACACGTGTTTTGTATTGGAAATAAAAACTATACTCAAACAAGAAGTTTAAATGTGTCAGTCTACTAGGATCCACTGACTGGATCCACCAATTAATTATTTTTTAAACTGAAGAAGTATTTTATTTTGTATTTATATGTTTCTATGTTTCTTGTGTGCATTAGAGAATACATGTTATAATAATATTTTCTTTCGATATGGGAGATGTAAATATGTTAGGAAATCTTCATGAGTCTTGCTAATTCTGTTATACACAAGATCTAAACTAAAGTGACAGGCCTAAATTTAGTGCTGTCCCGTATCACAGGAAGCATTATGAAAGGGACTGCAAAATAATAATAAGACAAGTCATTTCAGTTTAGTTAGTAAAACAATTAGCTAAGTACATTAACTGAATAAAAGAATAATACTGATCATAATGAATTGAATGCCATTTAAACTACCTGCACATAAATTTAATAACCAGAAATAAAACACGTCTCTGTGACGACGAGATCACGTTCACGTCTTACGGTATGAAGGTCTTACGGTCTCGTCTTAATCGAGAATAAAGATGAGATTTACAAACATTCAGGATTTTTTTCTGAAATATACTGTACAAAATTTTCCTAACTAGATAGACACAGGGGCTGATTCTGTAGTGCACAATCTCTAAACTAAACTAAAATGGCAACTTTAAATCTAGTTCTGTCCCTTTCCGTAGGAAGTATTATGAAAGGATAGCAATATTTGTAATGCTCTAATTTTAGTTTAGTTTAGAGATTGTGCACTACAGAATCAGCCCCACAGTCCAACAAAATAGGAGTTTAAAAAGCGTTGCTCTAGCGAAATAAGTATCTTTGAATGCAACTGGCAGTTTTCAACATTCTCGTGACACGTGGGTAGGTACATACAATACGTACCTAATCGTACTGGTACAGTGAGCACGATACAATTTAGCATTATACGGTTAGAAGGACCTTCCTATCACATTAATAGCAAAGTGGATTTAGCAAGTCACGTTCTTTCAGTGAAACTAAATCGAGAAAGAAACGTCCCACCTTGAATTGGCAACGAAAGCTCCGACGACGATAGAGTTACCTTACGAATAAAATGTTTGAACTACTTATTGTTAGGTCATAGGTAAGCTTATTTTTTCTAAGCTTGGAAGGGACCTATGTAGATGAAATAAATTATCAATAATATATGAACTTTTTAAGTCAATATGTTTATAGATTCCAATATAACGACGGTCGACGAAGATTTAAAACACCAAAGCGTATTTTGTTCGTATCTTATTGTGATGCCTCGCACGGGAATGTCGAAAATCCCCTTAAATGGATAGGACGTGTCCCCGAAATCCTCACTTGATTATTATTTATTATCAGGACGATAAATCTAGGAACGAATTTAGTTGCTTACGAAAAGTCGACGAAACTTATTTTTTTACATACATTTAATTTAATTTAAAAATATAAATCAGATATCAAATTAAATTTACGAACCTAACTACGCAGACTCGAGTTGTATAGGAAAACATCTCTTAGATTAGAACATACCCAAGTTATCTAGGAAATCTCAATGGGCGCGAATACTCTTGAGTTTTTACACTATTTTAGTATAGGTAGGTACTGATAAAGCGTCTATCACTTCTAATACGATTCTGTAGGCAAATGTAGGTATCTATCTACAAAGACAAACCTCCCATACATTATTGTTTCTATTGGCTGTTATTCAGGTAGCTGTATTAGGTAGATAGGTCATAGGTAAGCTTACGAAACTTACCTATGACCTAACTTTTTTACGAAAGTAAAAAATCAAGAGACAGGTAGAGAAGACGCAGAGGAAATCGCTTAGCGAATCCGATGTCGAGGATTTCAAGTTGATCTTCGAAGATACCGAGGCAACAGCTTTAGAACTAAGTAAGTGAGACTGAGAACGCTTTATTTCAAGTTACAAGAAACATCGTTTCTACAACAAACGACTTGATTTAAAATGAACATTAGGTACGTTTAAATTACGTTAAGTATGATTAAGCAAAATATTGGCCATGTTTTTAGGAAGGGTTACCTTCTTTCCTACCTTTTTTTATTCCATTCCAGTTAGCCCTTGACTGCGATGCGATCTCACCTGATGGTAAGTGATGATGCAGTCTAATATGGTGGCGGGCTAACCAAAACTTTGGTTTATTACATACATATATAATTGACTGGTTGATTAATCAACTGTTTGTATTTGTAAATACTTATTACTTACCCCACCTACTTCAGAAAAAAGCAAATTAAGTAATTTGTTTAATGGATTACTAGCTGATGCCCGCGACTTCGTCCGCGTGGAATAAGGTTTTTAATTCCCACGGGAACTCCTTAATTTTTCGTGACAAAAAGTAGCCTGTCAGGCTGTCACTCTCCAGATCCTCAACTATACCTATTCAAAAAACACGTCGATCCGTTGCTTGGTTGCGGCGTGATTGATGGACAAACCAACAAACAGACACACTTTCGCATTTATAATATTAGTATGACTTACATAATATTATAAATGCGAAAGTGTGTCTGTCTGTCTGTCTAATTCTACGCTTTCCCGGCCCATCTTTTCAACCGGTTTTGATGAAATTTGGTACGGAGGTAGAATGCATCCCAGGTAAGGACATACCTAGACATTAGACTTTTAATCCCAGAAAATTAAGGAGTTCCCGCGAGAATCTAAAACCGTAATCCACGCGGACGAAGTCGCGGGCATCATCTAGTAGATTTATAAAAGTATAATATGAACCCGCGTACTAGTGCTTGACCTAAATTTTATTGTATTTTACAGTCTTATTTCTGAACTGTGCCTACCAGTAGGTAAACATACACATGTGTCGCGAGCTAAGTAAAAAGTAGGTGGAGTTGCACCTACATAAAGATAAAAAAGACAAAGGCTTACTTGGAAAAGGAAACGACGATGTCTGCATCATCCGAGTTAACCTCCGTGAAGGTGAGTTTGGATGCTTGCTGCCAGACGTCGAGCGCGCTGGCCAGGACGCTCCTTGTGCCGTGCGGGTCGAGCTGCGATGGTCGGCGGGATTGAGACAAGCTGCAAACAAACAAAAATACATATTATTAACAGAGACTGAAAAACAGATTCATAAAGTTACAGAAATATAAGTGTTACAGAATGAAAGTGTAACAGAATCGAAGCTGTAACCCTTTTGAATGTGTTTTTAATTCTGTTAACCCGAAACACTTATATTTCTGTACCAGAAACGAATCTGTACCAGAAATCAAAGGGTTTTAAAGTGTAACCGAAATAGCGACATTTCCAAATTTACTATTGAAGCGTATTCAAATTTGAACCTAAGGTGAAAGCACCGGTGGTTGCAATTGTTTTAAGAAAAACATGGCCATGTTGTATCAGTGACCAGTGTGTGTAAAGTCCAATAAAGTGAGAAGAACGCCATGTCACACCGTGCAGTTTGTTAGGGCATGCACCTATTAGGGTTACAGATAAAAACATTGATTAACAGAAATAAACGGTTACAGATTGATTGGGTTACAGTATCGTTTCTGTTTCCGCTTTAAGTGTTTCTGTTTTATAACAGTTTCAAAAAACAGTGTTTAAACCCCTTATTTCGGGGATACTGTTTCAGTACTTAAATAATAGACTTTCGAATTAAAATACTAATAACTGCCTCGTTGGTCTAGACTCTAGTGGTTACCACGTTCGACTGTGGCCCCAAAAAAGCGGCGGTAGAACAATCCAACACTTAATTACTAGCCCGGGCTAGTACCTCAGTACTAGACCGGGGAGCTAGGAAGTTGGCGGTGCGTCACCCAAGTGCCTCAGAGAGCACGTTAAGCCGTCGGTCCCGGTTATTTACACTAACGTGATAATAGTCGTCACAGCCGCCAACCCGCATTGGAGCAGGGTGGTGGGTCTAAGCTCTAATTCCCTCTCTCCTATGAAAGTGGAGGCCTGTGCTCAGCAGTGGGACATTAAGGGGCTGTAGTGGTGGTGGTGAATTAAAATCCTAGTTGTAGTAACTATGACGCATCCTCCAGCGTATCCTTCCCTTCTTGATCATTATTGTCATTATTGCCAAGTTTAAGTGACACCGCAAATTACTGTTTGAAAAATTCATGTAGTAATAGGTACCTACCTACATTTCACATACTTACGTGTAAGTAAGAGTGAAAGACTAACTCTTTCACTTATTATCAGAGTCAGAAACTCTATCTGAAGGGAAATTTAACAGAGTGAAGTGAAAATGAGTACCTATAGACTAATCACTAAAGTGATAATTTATTCTCTGCAGATCGCATCATCATTATTTCAACCCATTGCCGGCTAACTATACTGAGCACGAATGTTCTCTCGGAATGAGAAGGGTTGGGCCATAATCCACCATGCTGGCCAATTGCTTATATACCTACCGGAACTTCTTGCATAGGAACAGCAATATTCTCGATCATTAATATTGTAATAGGTGAGGCGAATAGTTAGGAAAGCGCGGATATCTACCAACAAAGTATCAGGTGGCATAATTAAAACAACTTCAACTTCACGAGCTTTTGAATCATGATATTTTATCACCGATAAGAATATTATTGTCGTCTTTTTCCTTTTACCTGTTCTTAAAGCTACCTATAGATAAGTTTAAGTTTTCCAAATATCAGCATTCAGCTTGATTAATTTACTTTTAAGGAACAACATATTTCAACTTCATGCGTCAACATAATGATAGTTTTCTAATCAGTCTACATATTTATATGTAGGTATCTAGGTACTTTTAGGTGGTATGGTTACTCAATTAGGAAGGCTTATAACTTGTAAAAAACTTAGAATATTAGCTACTCTACTGCGCTAACTTTGTATGTCTAGGTATGCCGCACGATGAGCTGAATATGTCGTGTAAATAATCTAAGTATCTCAGGTACATTTTATCCCGGAAAATCATAAAGTTCCAACAGTATTTTTAAAAACCTAAATCCACACGGACGAAGTCGAGGCCATCATCTAGTGTTTATAAAATAAACACATCCGAAGTAAGGAGGCAGATAGGCCGTAAGTAAAATGCGAGCATGTATTTCAGTGTGCGGTTGTCGCCGCTCGTATGTAATGGAATAATCGCATTGTGGACAATTTGACTGACTCGGCCCTATTTAACGGATGCCGCGTTTATTACACAGGATTTATGCGTTGTCACAGACACAAAGTGATCTCATTAGGCTTGCACGTAGTTTTAATTAGAGAGCTAGAGCTCGAAAATGCGGTTCATTGTATAGATTTTATACATGTTTCATAACTCGTAAGTCTGTTTAATATATCTGGCTAATATCTGACGATAATAAACTTCCTGATCCGCTTTGCAACATAATGAACTGTTCGCACTCGAAGCATATTTTGCTTTATAAAATATCGTTTCCGTGGGTAATTAAAACTAGCCAACGCGGGTTTTGGCCGTTCGCTGTTAATAATTATTTCAATAACATTATTAGAGGACACTGGGGAAACATAAAGAGACAGTATGAGGGGTGCAATTTATATTTCGTCCTCAGTTTATAAATATAGACGGCGCGGCGTTCCGAATAACGTTATCCAGTAGGTACCTAATTTTAGTATCGTGTTCGTTAATTGTAATATGTAGGATATACCTATCTAGTTGCACCTACTTACCTAACAAATTGGGAGACAGGCTTAGATTGCCTTGCGGAATAATGTTTCCATCAGTTCAAATTTATGATTGCAAATTGCAATATTAACGAGGACCGTAGGTACAGGCAGTATATCAGAGATCTAGTTAATTGCAAGTTTGGAAACAATTTTCCGACCACATTTCAAAGTTAATGTTGTAATGTCATACTGGAATTAATGAGTGTGGTTGAACGCAGAAAGAAAGTATGACGAAATATTACCTGCTGTCAGATGTTATTGCTGTACCAATTTTAGGAGTGTTGTTCTAATACCCTGAATAATTCTGCCTTCAGATATTCATTTCCTTTCTAAATGAGTAAAAAATCTAAGAAATATATGGTAAAGGCCACTTCTTTCAAATTGATTTGATTGTGTTTCATATACAACTGAAATATTCCAGTCTATTTAAGGTTGGCAATAAAGTTGCTACAGTTTCGCAATTTAATTTTAACCGATGTTTTAATACAATGCCGGCCGAAGCCAAGCAAACACCGAAACGTGAATGCGGTTGGTAATAAATGCCAAGGGTGCGCGTGAGCCAACGAATAAGTTTGTAGTGCTTTTAAAGGATTTCAGGGCACGTTGCGGGCGATTCCAAGTTGGAGCAAACAGAAGCCGGTCCCGGTATGATGGTTAAGAAACGTGAGGAGTGACGCGGGCCACGTGAACACGTGACCGGTTGTGTGGTCCTCGGTGTTGACGCACGCTCAATGATCGGCATCACATTTACAAACAAGTACCTACCTATTTTATACCTACCAGATATAAAAACCGGCCAAGTGCGAGTCGGACTCGCGCACCGAGGGTTCCGTACTGAAAACTGTAACGACCAAAGATGTAAAACGGTAATAATTACCTTTGTTAATGAACCGCAAAACTAACTTTGTTTGTAGAGGTTTACTGTTAATATCAAAAAAACTATGCTAGTTAGAGCATTGGCTATAGTTTTCCTGTAAAATATACATAAATTCCTATTGACCATAATTATTTCAGATTTTTCGATTGGTAAACTCCGGAGATAAGAGGGGGGAACGGTATTTTTTTAGACTTTTTCCCCGATAAATCAAAAACTATCATGACTAAAAATAATTAAAAATCTGTTTTAGAATGTACAAAGTAAACCCTTTCATATGATACCCCACACAGTACCGTTATCTCACTTTAAAATTTCAACCCTCCGATTTTCCTCCCTTTTTAAATAAGAACAAAAATAATTTCCAATTTTTTTTAATTCCAGTGTCTTTGGGCCACTAATATACACAACTATTCCAAATTTCATGTCGATAGCTTCGGTAGTTACTGAAATAATCGAGTGTGACGGACGGACAGACAGACAGACGGAGAAAGTCGCACCATAAGGGTTCCATTTTACCATTTTGGTACGTAACCCTAAAAATAGCAACTGAAATATTTACACTTACTTTTAAAAGACTTGTAATGTATTAATAAAATAGTTGTAATAAAATGTAAATTTAAAATGTGAACTTGTACCTTGATTTTTTGGCAGAAATAAATGTTATTTACTAGATAATGCCCGCGACTTCGGCCGCCTGGATTAAGCTTTTTTGATTCTCGAGGGAACTCTTGAATTTTCGGGATAAAAAGAGGCCCATATCCTTCACCGGGATACAACTTATCCCTGTACCAAATTTCAACAAAATCAGTTGAACAGATAATTTTTTTGATTCCCGCGGGAACTAATTTTTCGGGAAAAAAAGTAGCCTATGTGCTTCCCCGGGATACAACCTATCCCTGTACCAAATTTCATCAAAACAGATGATGCCGAATACATGGGACGTGAAAGTGTAGCAGACAGACAAGCACACTTTCGCATTTATAATAATAGTATGGATTGTTAGTTATAGATATGAAATGATAATGATATGATAATTCTAGATTGTTAATTCTAGAAGTAGATAGTAAATTCTAAATTGTATTAACTAACGCCATGAAAATTCTTACTATGGTGTTTTAAAAAGTTTATATTCGTAGAAATATTGAACTCTCCGCTTGCCAATGGAACTTATTTGTGATGTGCTAAAGTGGACCCTCAGCAACTTATTTCTGTAAATTCAGTTATAATATTTGCGTATAATTGAGCAAACCGGCCGGGCGCAACGTTTATAGCGTGAGACAATAAAACATGCGCTATCATGACGACATGGCGACGTCTTCACGACGAAACGGACATAATCTCGTTACGATGTCATAACAAAGAGATTTGTAAGCATGAACTTTATGGTCTGTGTCCAACGAGCTAAAATTTAATTTTCTGAAATAATCTGTCAGCCAGCCATTAAAATTATTCGCCCGTGCTCCCTCCCGCTTCGAGTTACAATAATTATAAGGCTAGAAAAGATGTCGCAGCTTAAAACATTGGGCTCGACACCTCATAATAGAATTTTATTTCCTAATCTGGACATGGATACTTTTTTAGCTAGCAAAAAAGTTATTGTTTGTCAAAACATTTGTGCCGTAGATACTGGACGTGGAGAAAGGGAAGACTATTCAAATTACGTTTTATTTCACGCCTCGAGTGGATAAATTAGCATAAAAATAATAAAATGTCAGCGGGATATGGTCCCCGGATCCCCAGTGGCGTGCCAGGCAGGCGCCCTCCGACACCGGTCGCCTGTCAAAACGATTTTCAAATCTATCCACATAATATGGGAGTGTCTCACATGTTAACCATAGAAAAAGTCCTTTATAGACCTGTCAATTCGACTGTCAATGAAATAAGTATTCAACCCAATTTTGTACCAGTCACATGAAACTTGAATTGATTAATAACACTTTTGGAATTTATTAGATATCGTGGTAAACATCGACATATAGGTTTACTAGATGATGCCCGCGTCTTCGTCTTCCCGCGACAAAAAGTCGTTCCCGCGGGAACTCTTTCATTTTCCGTGATAGATTTCGTCTAAATCGGTTTAAAAGATAAGCCGTGAAAGCGTAGCAGATCGACAGACACACTTTCGCATTTATAATATTAGTATGGATTACAACCCAGAGGTCGTTGGGGGTCATACCTTCCCAACACAAACTAATCGAAAGAAGTTCGCTGAAATATTTTTGAAACATTAAAACCAGTTGATGTTAATAGCTAAATCCTGTATAATATATGGGTATATATATAACATTTTCATCGTTAGCTATAATTGTTCAGTCTGCTGCATAATATCCCACAGTAAACGACCCTTCTCCCAGAACGCTTTCCTCACACCGTATATTGTAGATAAGCGACGCGGCAATAGGCATTGATGTTCACCGGGGACTTCAATAGCAGTCTATCTCCTTGATTCTCTGATGGAGAGGGATTTGAAGCAACTCTTTCAATACACGGAAATACCGAGACTGTATAGATGTTATTTGAAAATTACACGCTCAAGCACTCAAGCACTAGGCTTTAATTTCAATTTTGAAACAGAAATTGGATAGTAAGCCGTTCATTATCCTACATTATGTAAAATATAAATGTGAGAATTTTTGCGCTGATTTCATTACAGTTGTTCTTCATACTGAAAAACTACTAAAACTGGTCTGTAACGGTATTTATTAACATTGAGCTGAAAATCATTACTTAAGCTGACCGAGCTACAATGGCTTTTTTCGTAGATAGATACGTTATTTTTACTTACGTGCTTACGTCGTAGTGTTACCGATGCAGTCAACATAATAACGTTTTGACTGTTTTTTCCTTTAAAATTTTCTATTGCAAACAACGGGAAGAGTTGATTAAGCTCTCTCGATTGAACACAACAGCGCGTGCAAACTCAATTGATGTCTCGGAGTGCTTGCTAATAGCTCCTTTGAATGTGATGTGGCGGACAGCCAGCGGCTAACCTGCCGTTACGGGGTCTTGGCGAAACTTGATGCTCCTCCGGGATTTCACCGGATATAGGCTTACAACGTCTGTGTTTATCCTCGCATTCCTCTCTAAATAACTGCACAAAGCCAAATTTAATTTGCTAGTTACAAACTAAGTAATACCAATCTGCTATTTAATAAGCTACAGTTATACTACAGCGATCCAGATTTTAAAAGTTTAATCAACATTATAAGTTTGTCCAATTTATTTATATTTAAATTATATCGTTATTTGTAAATAAGTATACCGTTGTATGTCACAGACATTTTGGCAATCAACCTTGAGCGGTACCTCGGTGCGGCGGTGCGGTAGCGGAGAGCAGTCGATTTATTTCTGGTTCCTAACTAGTTACTTCTGTGTGTTTTTTAAATACAGTAATCACGATACCCCCCCACGATATGTTTATATTGGGATTGTAACGGAGGCGTTCTTAGCGGAAGCAGAGGCGGATGCGGAGGTGAAGGGGCTTTGCCTCTGCGGATGCGAAGGTTAACGGAGGCGGAGGCGGAGGTTGATTTCTCCGATCACATCGTCCATTTTCTGTGCTTTAAGATGCATAAATTCCACATTTGTTTTTTTTTGAGGATTCTTCTAAGGACCTTAAAGGCCTTTTTGCTTGTGTCAATAGTGCAACTGATGTCACCTGCTTCGTTTGTACCTCTCGCATTGTCAAGTCAACGTAAATAAATCTCCGTTACAACTCCGCAAAGAAACGGCGGAGGCGGATGCGGAAGCGGAGGTACGATTTCTTGCGAAAGTTCCGCATTTACGGAGGTGAGGTTCCGTTACAACCCTAGTTTATAAAATGAAAAACGTAGTCTATTGAATCACGAGCTTTCTGGGTGGTTCTGAGATAAACTTCCATAATATTTAGCAGGTAGGCACTTACAGCTTCTATTTAACCCTAGATTAATTTGTATAATGGGAATGGTTTCTTTAATTTTGAAATACAATGAGAAAAAACTATACTAACATAATATACATAGTCACTCTGTAATATAGACTAGTCAATTCCAGAGATTTGAGATAGCTAGGGACATGTAATGTGGTTAATTTATATGCTAACAATATTATGCCGATTGATCGACATGCATGAGCGATATAATAATTACCGAGCGAAGCGAAGGTCACTGAGTCTACTTCAGTGAATTTGCACTCGTCCGTCCGTCCGTCTGTCAGAGCCTTATAACTTATGAATTACTGAACGTAATTATTTCAAATTTAAATATAATATGTGAACCGATGGCCTCCAGCCGAATATGGCTTAAAAAGTTATAAAAAACTTTATTTCAGGGGGGCTCTCATAGAAGCGAATGCAAAGTAAAATATTTTTTATAGCGTTATAGGGTTGCGGTATATCATTTTAAAGATAATTAGGAATATAGTCCAAAAATATTTAAAAAAAAACCCTAAAATTGATGAAATGGGGGGCTTTCAAATTGGAGATTTTCTAACGTCCAAAGTTGACCTCAGAACTTTCAATTTTCTGAAAGGCTAAGCCTGAAACTTGATCAATTATTTAAATTATATCCTGTACTAGAACAACAAATACTAAAATTAGATAAATATTATAAGGAAACGAAATAATAAAATTTTTAATGAGCAGTATTTTTAACAGAACTTCACAATTATGTCAATAAATGGCGCTCTGTAAAAGTTTATTCGTTTGTGCTTACAATTAATAAACTATCTTATGGATACCGCGAGGTCTCGGGGCGAACCACTAGTATGTCAACTATCTACCGGTCCTGATAGATTCAAATTGGGTATTGATGTTCGTCGCCATATAGAAATTAGCGAATCTGGCCGGCGCAGTGCCGGGGGCAGAATTAAGTCGGGACTAACGTTGTTACGCCGGTAATAGCATATTACCGTACGCTGCCTAGTGCCTGCCACGCGCCCGTGCGGCCATTTTCCGCCCGACTTCGACTACCAAATTGAAATGATTTTTCAGTGACATGATTGCATCGACGAACAACGTTAGCACTTTTGGTATCCATTTCGCATTTATAATAGACGAAGCGCTGGTAGCAACAACTACTAATGGGTAGATCATGAGCACTCAGTAGTACCTATACCTTCTTTCATGCCATAGAGTATACTACTATACCTATGTATGTACTATTTATGGAAAATGCAGTGTAACGTGACAAGGAGAAGTGACGAAGCCGTTAGATACTCATTAAGCTACACAAGATTTGAGTAGGTAGGTACATTTCTTCATACACAATAATTATAATATGATCATTTATGATGTATACCATCATACGTTTGAGTAGAATGAAAATGTTGCTTTGATATCAACAATAGTGTTTGTTTGTTGGTTTATTGGCTTGTTGGTTTGTACTTCAATCACGCCGCAACGGAGCAACGGGTCGACGTGATTTTTGGTATGGGTATAGTTGAGGACCTGGAGAGTGACATATAGGCTACTTTTCATCCCGGAAAATTAAGGAAATCCCGCGGGAATCAAAAAACTTAAAACACGCGGACGAAGTCACGGGCATCAGCTAGTATTTCTATAAATATTTCATGTTTATAGAAATGTTAAGTACAGTTTGAACGTGGCTGTGATGATTGTTTGATTGATTTGAATTATACCGAGTGCCTTTTCAGTTTTCTCAGAAACAAAAAGCCGTTGTGGTTGCTGAATTACTTAGATACCAAAAAAAAGTTACGCGCCCAATTGAGAACCTCCTCCTTTTTTGGAAGTCGGTTAAAAATACGTAGCTTAAATTCTAGACTCTAGAGCCTTAATGTTCTCTTAGAGGTATCTATTGGATTCAAAGGATATTTCACAGTCGTCTCTTGCACTATAACCGTATTTCGAATGTGGTTCCGGCTAACGTCGGCTGTCATGAAATTCTGTCCGCACGTAATAAAATTACAACCGGAATGGGTACTGAAATAAAGTAAACAGTTAAGTGATAAAGTAAAATAAAGCGCAATAGTGATATGTTTGTAAATTCAGGAGCTTCCTGTACGAAATCATAGACTAGTCATAAAATTATTATCACAAATTGTTACCTATCGTTTGTCCAGCTATTTTTATCACCTTAATTTTTAACTTAGATACATATACCTACTTGTTTAACCACTGAACGCATAGTCGAAAGTAAAATAAATATGATAGGTACGTATATAAAATATAAATACGTAAAATATAGCAATGCATTGAAAGTTTCCCATTAAAAGTTTATATCCAATTCAATAAAGTGTCATAACATTGGCGTAACGACGGTGTTAATATCCTACTGCACGCTGCTTATAAAAATATAGATTAGAACTGAAACTTTAAACTGCACTCGAGTTGTTAAACATTAGTTTCAAATGATTATAGCCCCATATGAGGCATCGTCGGGATCTAGTTAAAGACACGGGTTGAACTTTTATACGAGTTGGGTATAAGAAGGAGATATAATAATTGGAAACTTGAGATGCCCGCTGCACGCGCGGCGGGTGTTAGCGCTTATTTCTTATTTTATCGCTGTAATATACCCATTCAGTTATGAATAATACTTCTATATTCATCTAATATTTCTCGTTAATTAGGTATTCATTAAATACCTAGCTTATGTTATAGATATAACACACTAGAGCACGATCTATATATGAGGCGCATATTTCAGTAGTTCAATATATAAATGAAACTGCGGGCACCTAGCACATTTCGCCTCGAAGATATTGATAATATCACGGCCTCCAAATTCATCAGGATTTCTGCGATGCGATCGATGCGGACGAAGTTTTCTAAAGCGTTCAGTTACCTTTTACATCTAATAAAGACCAATAGGTGTAGAAACTTAATCATAAAATGACGTAGTATAGTAGAGTAAGTTCTTACGCCACCTGCTGGCCCTATGTTAGCTATGTTATCACCTAAAAAATGGTACAGTAGCGTATTCTTTATATTCATATTTCATATTTTTTTTTAATTCTAATAAACTTATTACAAGTGCTTTTGAATCGTCGAGTGAATCTACCACTGATTCGGAATGTAATTCCTACCAAGAAGAGCCAACAACTCAGTGTAGAGCTAGTGGAGCTACGGTATATTTAATTAATAAAAAAAATCGTCGCGATAAGTATCTTAAAGTTTGAACCGTTCTTGAGCTAACTAAACGCTTTTTTAAAATTATTAGTATTTCTCAGAATAAAATAACTATGTAATTCTAGGAGATCTATAAGAATTAAATGAACTCCTTAAACGTGAAACCTGAAATGAAATTAACGTTAAAATATTTACAAAACAACACATTGTGTGCCTTGCTAGTCTGTATGTTACAAATGTACAACAAATTATTTCCATGTGCCACGAATAAAGAAAACTAGCTGCATTGTTATTCTAGTCACAGACGGGTTAAATTTTTCTTCATTTTAGCGAATAAATTTGTGAAACGGCAATAAAAATATGCACTTGGAACCACACCAAAAATAGTCATTTGTTACTTAATATCCTTTTTATCATGAGCTGCTCGCAAAAATTCTCGCGACATCCGACTTTTCGTCGAAAATAATATTTCTATCGAAAAATAGGTAGTTTTTAACTTTTCGTTTGCTTTAATCAAAAGTCCTTCGATGATTTTCGGTAGGTTTGATTAGTTTTCTAAATTGGTTTTAAAGGTTTTTTTTTATAATGGGCAGGTACAGGAAAGTGGTACCTTTAAGTAATAAGTTGTAGCTTTATTTAATTTGTAATCTATTTGAAATTAAACTAAAATTCATCAAAATAGTATATGAATATAAATAATAATCTTTGTTGAAATTGAATTGAACTTACTTAAGTTATATAATATACCTTTACTGTGTACAGAACAGGAATTTAACACAATAAATAAAAGATCATCAGTAAAAGTTATAAACATAGTACCTATAGTTTAAAATTTTACTATACTCACTATCCGATATCAAAGCGGTTTATGGAAAAAGTTCTCTGAAAGGCAGATCCGATCGCTCTTTATTACTATGCAGCACTGAGTTACGAAGAAAAGTTAAAAAGTGTTTGACTTAGAGATTGCAAACTACATCGGTTGCCATTAAGAGGGCAAGGAATCTCTTAAACTTTAATCTCTAATCTAATTTTAGCAAGTTGTTAGGAAATGGAACGGCTATTTTCTGAGATTTTCTCTTTTATTTTCGACGCGACAGACTAAGGACAAAGCGATGTCTTTTAAAGAGTTCAGACCAAGTAGCAGACTTTTAGTTTATAGTTTATCTATCCAATAACCCCATTGGTTAAGTCAACGGCGCTGTTTGATGTCTCGAGTCT
The DNA here is from genome assembly GCA_923060345.2 of Erebia aethiops. Classification (NCBI taxonomy): domain Eukaryota; kingdom Metazoa; phylum Arthropoda; class Insecta; order Lepidoptera; family Nymphalidae; genus Erebia; species Erebia aethiops. Next base: position 5,757,456 of record OV281083.1, on the reverse strand, counting down.
CGACGCCGGTGCACCTCAAGAGCTTTAAGAGTGCCTAGTTATTTTTACAGCGCCCTGACGGTGTCTCGCTAAAAGCGTTTGTCTTGCATTTTTAAAGTGTCAATCGAAAGATAAGAACAAAGGCAGCGGCAGCATTAGTCAAGAAAAAATCTACGATAAGCCCTTCATTGTGAGCGTGATATTTGTATGTAAATCGTGGCTGTTTTTTTTTAAAAGTTTTCGTGCCTACTAGGTGGTCAAAAGGGAATTATGGTGCCACTTTTAATTGCATATTATGAATAGTTTGCTTTTCAAGCTGATTCAGAACATAATTTTAATGAAACTAAAATGGAAAAGACCCCTATACTTCTCCTTTCTGACTGATCCTTAAACTGTATATTTGTTATAATGTAGAGAGTAGAAACGATAATTACGAATGAATCAATTAATATATGATGAACAGTTACTTATAGTACGATAATTTATAATATACTAGCTAATGCCCGCGACTTCGCGTCCACGTGGATTGAGGTTTTACAGTTCCCGCTGGAACGCTTTAATTTTCCGGGATAAAAAGTAGCGTATGTGCTATTCCAGACTATAATCTATCTCTGTGCCAAATTTCAGCCAGATCCGTTCAGCTGTTGGCGCATGATTGAGTAACAAACATCCATCCATACATCCGTCCATACATCCATCCATACATCCACCCAAACTTTCGCATTTATAATATTAGTAAGAAGTACGCAACTAATAAAATATCAATTCATGAAACCACGATATATTCTTAAATTATCATTAGTTCCTTTCTTGGCTTCTTTTATTTGGGTTATAGAATAGCAGACCCCGGATATGAAAAGCATTATGTAATGTCGACTAAATGTCGGAAAAGAATAAAGGGATATTTAAATGAGTGGAATTGATGAAGCTCACAATACCGGAGTAAACAAAGGACAAATATTAAGTATTCAAAACGGCGTCGCGGCGGTCGATTGCGGAAATGACAAACCGATTAGTCGTAGGTCTGCGCTCGGAGATATATCCGCCGGAACCCGATGAAATTACTTCCCACGTCGCTGCACGCCAACAATGTTCAAGTGAACGCAATAAGATTTAACAAAACCGTTCAAGTCACCGAGTGTCGTCACAGAGGCGCTGCTTCATTAGAATCGAAATTCCCACGGTTCATTAGGATTCCCCTGAATACTCGGCGTTCATTAGAAATACTCTGGCGGAGTGGACCCGGGACGTAAATAAGTGATTAACGCAGTTGGGATTGTTTTCAGACGCTCGCCGGTGCCGCGCCGGAGCTGTTGCGACTCCAAGTGAACTCTTGATGCATTTAAAATGAGACGCGCCGCCCGCCGCGCTATCTTCACCAATGTTTTATGAGGTTACTTATGCTTAGGTACGTCAAATTGTTGACCGAGCGAAGCGAAGGTCTCTGAGTCTACTTGGGTGAATTGGCACTTGTCCGTCCGTCCGTCCGTCCGTCTGTCAGAGCATTATAACTTCTGAATTACTGAACGCAATTACTTCAGCTTTAAATATAATATGTAAACCAATGGCCTCCCGCCGAATATGGCTTAAAAAATAATAAAAATCTTTATTTCAGGGGGGCTCTCATAGAAGCGAATGCGAAGTAAAATATTTTTTATAAAGTTACATAGGGTTGCGGTATATCATTTTAAAGATAATTAGGAATAGAGTCCAAAAATATTTTTTTTTTAATTTTTCCCCCAAAATTGACGAAATGGGGGGCTTTCAAAGTGGTGATTTTCTAACGTCCAAAGATGACCTCAGAACTCTAAATTTTCTGAAAGGATGAGCCTGAAACTTGATCAATTATTTCAATTATATCCTGTACTTGAACAACAAATACTAAAATTACATAAATATTGTAAGGAAACGGAATTATTTAATTTTTAATGAGCTTCAGTATTTTTAACAGAACTTCACATTTATGTCAATAGATGGCGCCGCGAGGTCTTAGTTCGGGGCGAACCACTAGTTATTCGGTTTTAATTTTTTAGCAAACATTTTAATCGGTTAAGTATCAGCTGATTGAAATTAAATGTATATCTACCACATAGACCACTCTCATTCCTTCCGAAAACATGTAAGTACTTATTGACTATAGAGTCGAAATGAAAACTCCTATTTTATAAAGAAAATATTTGGAAAGTGTTTGGCGTAATTAATATTTGGCGTAATTAATATTTGGCGTAATTAATATCACGAAAAATTTTACGAAAAACATTCTCAATACGGCGTAGCACACGCCCGTAGCAAACCGAAAGCGCCGAACGTAACTATCGCATAGCCACTTTTTAAGCTGAATTTTATTACGTCGCGATGAAAGAAGGTAAACGTAATCCGTGTGCTATGTCTACGTAATAAACAGGTGAGAGTTATTTGGTGGCGTCTCTTTGACTTCAAACAGAATTTTATCAATCGGCATTTTTTCTTATATTTCGACGGAATTTTTCGGAAAACTTGTCGCTCCTTTAAGCACCAATGATATGTACCTACTCGTAGTAAATGTTAAAAATATTTAAACGGAATGAGGGAAATTTTCTTGTAGGTAGGCACAAGAACCTCTTAAACCTTAAGAAAATTTATAAATTATTAGCAAATAATAGTGCAAGCCCTTGGAAAAATTTTATAAGTACCTACTCGTATAAAAGGTTTGCAATTAGTTATAAGTACGTACGAATACATATCCTAATCGTATAGTAGTATCTATAAGCTCGTACTTATACAATACAATATGTCTAGCAGAGTTATGCAAAATCTTAGTTATCGGCACTTGGCGAGAAGTTAGCGGTTAGGGGCTAAATGGACCCGCACGTCCGGACAAACATCGGAAATTCGCAAGTCAAACAAGTTTACGCAAATTTATAACTTCCGCCTATTGGTAGAAGTTGCTAAATTGCATACCACATAGGTATACATATTGAAATCAAAACACTAAGTACATTATAACAAAATTGGGTAAAATTAATAATTAAAAACGATAAATAGTTTGATTTTAAAAAAAGCAACACTATCCTAATGCCAATAGGAAAAAAAAGAACAAATCAATACCTAATATCGTCACACTTCAGTTGCACAATAGATACTACACAAACGAGCCACTAAAACAATGTCGCAATCTCATTACGATCCAAAGATGTGAATATGAACGTGAAACGCCAAACTTACAAGTAGTTGGATTCAAGTGGCACGAGAAACTTTCCAAATATTAAAATTCCGCAGAGATCTAATATATTTTCACAGTAAAAGTTGAATCTTGGTTTAACGTGGGCGATGATCTTTAAGGGCGACGTCCTACTGGTTATTGGCCGGAATACGGTTTATAATGCAACTGCAATAAAGAGAAAACACTCTTGGTTTAACGTGAAAAGTGAAGTAGCTTTTTAACGTAAGTATAGGTACATATGTAGGTCCATTACTCTATAACGATTTGTATACAAAGGAAATCCTGGTTCAAAATGGGTACAAGTTAGGTGTATTCTATGTAGATGCTGTTTTTATCCTTCTTTAAATTATTCATCCCACCACTAAGTTGTATTAGAACGAAACTCTCGATTAAGCATTCCTTAAATTCTCATATACTTTTATTAACAACTAGCTGATGCCCACGACTTCGTCTGCGTGGTTTGAGGTTTTTTGGTTCCCGCGGAAACTACTAATACCTACGCGAAAAACTTAACTTTTCCGGGATAGAAAGTAGCCTATGTGCTATTCCAGACTATAATCTATCTCTGTGCCAAATTTCAGTACGATCCGTTCAGCCGTTGGGGCGTGATTGAGTAACAAACATCCATACATCCATCCAAACTTTCGCATTTATAATATTAGTAGATTACACGATACATAATGCACCGATCCCGCCATTCTTATATTGCATACCATATTCTCATAACAGCTAGGGAGTCTGTAATGCTGTCTTTACAATATTCCAGTGTTCTATAAGCTCAAGCGTTACGTAAAGTATTATCTCAAGTTGACTGCAGGGTGCAAAGTCCTGGAGGGCGCTGCACTGAAGTAGGTACTAGATACGCTTTGTTCGGCACTTATCGCTGGTTGGTTTCTATTCTATAGAAAATGTTATATCAGGGTACACTGGGTACAGGGTAACGTTATGACTAGGTGCAATTTCGGGATTTCAAAAAATAATTTGTACCTTTAAAAATCCTGAAAATAAGTGTGTTTCTGTTTTAAACTTTTCAACAGCTACTAAACCAAGTTTAAAGAAATTTACCGCAGACCTACCCTGGAGATGGACACTGTTTTATCCCCAAAGGCTTTTGAAAATATAGCAATAAGTAATGTAGCAAAAGCAAAGTTTGTTGGATTGATTAATGACGTAACCGTAACCACTTACTAGATATTATGTGTAACTAAAATGATAATAATGTTTGTATCAGAATGTACATCGCTTTTTATTTTGCAAAGACCAAAATCTCATCAAATATCTTCAAAATCAAATTCAATGAAATCTAACTAACCTACTAGTTTTTCTTAACTTTGAAAATCCCCTAAATAGATATAAAAATAGATATTTTCCCTTCAATTTGCAGGAATTCCATGTTTCATTTGAACTCTGAATTTAAATTGTTATTTCACGACTATGTATAACTTAGTACTATGACCTATTCTGTGCTATAACTACCAAATAAAATATTAAACTATAAACACAGCGATGTCGTGTGAACTTCAAGATAATGTAACAGTAAATTCTTAGAAAAATGGGGTGGAGCGAGTTCAGTGTACAGGCAAACTATTCTAGGGTCAACATTCAGTCGGTTGTTGTACCAAGGTCGAAGTCCTCGTGATGGTACCTAGAAGTTCTTTGTTATGCAACATTAGGTAAACTATCTTGGGTGAACCAGGTACATAATTTATTTTTATAACCTATATAGCCTTCGAAAGGTATTTAAATGTGACTCGATTTTAGAAATTCCATTTATTGTGTTTTAAACTAGAATCATCTGAGCATGATTATTGGCATCTGTGTAACACTAAAAATATGAAATGAATTGAGTACCTAAGCGTTACGACTATTTTTATATAATAAAATGTGCGGCGCGGCGTCTAAATTACCGGCACGAAAGATAAGCCTTTGTATGAAAGGAGCGAAAGAAAAAGCCCAAAAACATTGTTTTAGGGGCACTCGACTCGACTATTTTAGCATACATTCGAAAGACTTTCAGTTTTCAGGTGCCTGTTCAGCAACGTTATTTAAATTAAGTCCCACGTTTCAAAGCGAACCTCATTTGCGTTTACAAAAGTGCAGATCATATTCTTTCTTCTGTGTTCGAATTGAATGCGCTGTAATATACTTTTTTGTGTAGAGAGAGAAAGCCGCGCGCCTCACAAAGCCTCCGAGTCCGTATTCGTTGCCTCACTCACCTGGAAAGGAAAGAAAAGAAAATGTTAATTAAGAGCCACTGAACAAAATTGATATCATCGGGAATGGAGCTTCTGCCTTATTGTAAACGGATGCCGGCAGTTAGTTATGAGAAGCCGTCGGTTGATAGGTTTTCATTTTGAAAGCTTTTTGTTGCGCTAGTCGTTCCAAAGATTAACTTCTTTGAATGTCTGACCTGGCCTGAACTAACATTTATTTTCAGAACTATTGTATTCAATTCTAAAGTAAAATAAAAATCACTTATTGATATAGTCGTATGAAGCGTTTCAATAATGGCCAATGTCCGATTTAAGGCAATTGGAAGGTAGAGTCGAAATGATTAGAACAAATATGATATTGAAAATGGAGATGGGAAATTTGCTGGATAGTTAATGTACCGCAGGATGTCGGTATGCCAAACGAGGCTGAAACGTACATCTCATTTACACGAGCGCCGGTATATTTAGGGAGTGGACCGCGCGCGGTGAGCCGCGAACTAGCATTTGGCAGCGCACGCGCCCGAGCACAGCCGGCTCTGTAAACTAAACAACTCGTAAAAGTGTAAAAGTCGTAACGATAGCGGCGTAGAGAGCTGCCTAATATGAGCGGCGGCTGGAATCGCGCCAGTGCTCATTATCAGATGGGATGTTCCGCAACCCTTTCGTTTTACGATTGGCCTCTAATTACGCCAGTGCTCAAGGCGGCGCGCGTTTTTTTCATTCGATACGGGCGAACAACGGCGCCAAATAGACATATTTATCGAAACTGTATCGTTTACGGTTCGACTGCAACGTTAATAACGTCCAAACTGTAAATGTAACAATCGGACGACGTTCGCGATATGAAAAAAGTCTCGGAAAATGTCGCAGCCAGCCCGCAATAACAGAGAGCGTTGTTTTACGAGAGTATGCTGATAAAGCCGAGCCGCGCGAGTGCGGTCGCCGGCTCGCCTTACGACGTGTTGCCAATTTATGCTGCGCGATAAGCAGAGTTTGTTTAGCCTCCAGCGTAGGTGAGTTACGAGTGCTGAATCATACATGTGCCATAATTCTTCATTTGCAGGGTTACTCATCTGTAAGCTATCCGTTTAACACCTCTACGAACTAAGGCTCTATGCTACCTGGACATCACCTAAAACTCTTCATTCTCTCCATCGAATCTGAGACGTTTAGGTGTCTATATTCCTAAAGAAATACATAATAAGAAACAATTACTTCTAAATAAAATAATCATTTTCAAATTCCACTAATTGGAAATAGTGTTAGGACATTTAACTTAATACAAAATTCGAGCGAGCATTCCATTTATTTATAAAATTTTATCAGTCGAAACATTCGCGCCACTATCGAAATTGTGCTAGTGTGCCGGCTGTAGCGTCTATCGGTAAGGCAATATTGTTTCGATGCGGACACCGATAGGAGTCGGCGAAATTACAGCTAGATGAATTCTGTTATACAGCCAGGCATTTCAGCCTCTGGCTTAGTATTATTGTAACATATTCAAGATGCTGGTTGACGCTCTATCGACGGTGGAATAACTGGAATTACATGGAATCGCTCGCAGGGAATATTAGTATGCTGATGTCGAACGCCACTGGAATGATTCGGCGTCACGTAGACCGACGTCTCTCTCGTTGTTACGCCAAATGCAATGGTATAAATATCATAAGCTACTCACTACCTACTCGTAACGTTATCGAGGTATGAATTCTCTATTTACTATCGCACCGATATATTTTTATTTATACTATATAATACTTTATCCGACTATAATGTGTTTAAATACTTAGCTATCTCTAGAGTTTTTTTAATATTCCACATGATAAATTAATTAAACATTTATATTGTTCTAACATTTATTTTTTCTATGGTTCTAACCAATAAAGTTTGTGAAGCATATTTTACGGCCATTAATAGTTCAACGATAGAGGTCCTACCTTACAACTTTTCTTTACCCCGCTCAGGCTTGGAGGAATAGCTTCTAATTATTTATTTCAGGACATTTGTAGAATAACAAATTAAAGTTATAAGAAAGAAAAAGGCTTATTAAGTTGATTGAGTGGGCATTATAGCTGAGACGTATTATGAAGTTATTTAGGAGGAAATCGCGCGGTGAAAGATGGGGTCTTTTTGTCGGCGACTCAAAACACAGTGCGTGCCGCGCATAGAGGATGTAGGAGTGAATTCAGGGGGTAGGTAATCCTGGCATATTGGCGCGGAGACATGACGTGCATCCACGTCTCCGTGATATATGGCAACTCTATGCTGTGTATACTAACTACGCACATGTATATCTTGAGTAAAGGTGAAGGTGAGATATTATGGACTACTTATGGTGTTTTCCTTAAGTTTTATTACGCTCTACTGTCTCAATAGATTTTCATATTATAGAGATAGGTTAATAATAAGTAAGCAGCGGAAAATCTTGCATGCCTGGAAGTCAATTATTTGCATCTGTATCACCTGTGTAATACTGCAGGTATACTGTAGGTTACAGAGATTACGTGTTGAACTAAAATCGTGTCATGGAAATTCGAATTTTCGTCTAAATCAATCTTTTGGAAAATTATTTGAACGATTATTATTAAACTTAGGTCTTAACGAAAGAACAAGTTATGAAGATGTAACTAAAACAACATTTGGATAAAGAAATTTAATTGTAAGCGTAAAATTATGCGTGAAGATGAAATGTCGTGCGTCCTGTGGCACGAGGGTCCCGGGGGGCCGTCAACTCAATCTTGCCCCATTACGCGCGACAAATTGGAAAAATATTCAATTACACCATGCTAAATATTGGATTATATCAAGGCAAATTACAATTTTGCATTGGGGACCGTAGCACTATCTCTAAATGTCGTCGCCGTGGAAAAAATACACTTCTGGGAGGTAATTTACCATAACGAATGCGAGATATTCTGCCACGTAAACGTAAAATGATTTCGGATCGCCGGGATAGAAGTTTTTTATGCACTATAGTCTACAAGTTAGCCCTTTACTGCGATCTCAGATGGTCTAAGATGGTAGTGGGCTAACCTGTTAGGGGCATGGCAGTTTCTACACGGCATCGTACCGAAACGCTAAATCGCATGGCAGCACGTCTTTACCGGTAGAGTGGTAATAAGCCACGGCCGCAGCCTCCCATCAGGTCAGACCAGGGAAACTTTAGGAAATATAAATTCCCAAATTATAAAAACCCGGGACCTCCGCACGTTAAGACAACAGCGCTCAACACTGCGCTAGGGAGGTCGTCGTTGGATGTTTTGCGCATAGATAGTAGATACTAATCGCTCATAATGTGCGGGTAACAAGAACGAACCAATCGCACACTAGCAAAAGCATAGGGATGCTTTTGTGCGATTGGTTCGTCGCGCCGTCGCGCCTAACACCAAGGCGCCTGAAAAATTTCTACTGCGCAGGTTAAGGTCAGCGGTCTTTTTGTGTGAATTCAAATGCACCACTTCAACACACTGTACCTAAACTATGAAACCAAAACTATAGTTTTATAATATGCACCCGAAATAAATAAAAGCTTTGACAGGTCCATTTCCCCTTCATACTAGTCTAAGATCTATAACTATAACTATAACTTAACCCAACCAGTTGAATTTGTCTAATAACCAAACCAGTAAAAAGTTTTAAAAAAATGAGTTTTTAATTGTTAATTAATCATATTCTGGACTGAAATTTTTTAGTTAACCCATTTGCAATATATTTATTGACATTTAAATTGATATAAAATACTTTTCATTCATTAACCAGCTCGGTGTAGGTCGTTTTATACTGGGATCCTATACTATACGGATTTCGATGTCACAACTAGGCACCCTCGAAAAATTCGTATAATTTTGTTACGGACAAAAGAGCAGATATATTTCTTATCTAAAAACATAGAGAGGAGCGGAGTGTCAAATATAACATACACGTCTCCCTGCGTTCGTAGTGCAATATACATTTATTAGACTTGTTACTCCCCGAGCGGCTATTGTAGTGACCAGTGCCTTCAGTAGCATTTCTGTAGTGTACAATATATATACGGCTACGTGGTGAAACGATAGACCAAATCTTATCTAAAAATACAACGATTGCATTTTCAATCCTACTATAGTCAATATAAATGTAAACGTTTTGATGTTTTCTTTTCCTTCACGTCACATTGAACTGATTTAGCATTAAGTTTGGAATGCAGAGAAAGCATAAATAGCCTGAATTAATACTGTGTTAATACATAGGATACCATCTATACGTCTATATGTATATGTCGCGTGTATCGCGTGATATAGAAACAGCTATTATAAAGTGAGATCCACAAAGCTATACAATATACATATAATATAGCAAGTACGTACATAGACACACACATATATTTATACAATTATTATTTGTACATTAAAAAAGCCTTTTCTATAAGTAATGGGTAATTAATTAACAGCACTTTCTATTTAGCGTGCGATGCGCGACACTCCCTAAGGCCCTCTTTAACAAGATTAGGGCTATACCGATTGAGTTCTAATAGCTCCAGTACTATACGTTTACTTCCGTTGGGGAAAACTAAACGTTATCTTAGTTACTCTAGTTCTGAGATATGCGAAGTCAGGTTTTCCTCAATTGAAAATGAGTTGGCTCTAAAGTTCCCCTAAACTTGGAATTAGACGAAAATAATGTAATAAATAAATAAATGGAATCATTATTATTTCTTATTTTTAGTTTGGTGTGTATTATGGTGTATTTGTTGATTATATCCTTAAGGGTATAATCAACAAATACTCATATTCATACTTATCGTCATCGTTCTAAGATCAAAGTTGTTAAAGTATATATAAACTAGATCAACTTCAATTTCATACTAATATTATAAATGCAAAAATCTGTCTGTTAGTCTGTCATTTTGTCACTGTCTATTTACTCGAAGGATTTTGACAAAATATGGTTTAGGCGTAGCTTGTATCAATCACGCATAATCAAGGAGTTTCCCAGTGTTCCCACGCGGACGAAGTCACAAGCATCATCTAGTTCAGTTATATATTGAACTAGAGACAAGTAAGAGTGTAACTTGAGAGCCAAATAAATAACGTTTTTAGGACGTGACGACACGATCACGATCGTCAATCAAATCGACGCTCAACTTCAGCGGTCCCACTTTGCTCAGATTGGTATCTTTATAACGTAATTAAGTAAATTTCGAACTCGTCTCGCCCCATCTCAGAAATAATAAGAGTAAGAGCCGAGATAACCCGCGATTTAATGTAATTCCATCTTATTTTCCCATCTTTCTTAATTGAGAAATTCAACGCGAATGAAATCATTTGTTACATGTGTTGTAATATACCACATGTATTTTTTCTTTGTCTGTTTTGATTACATTAATTTAGAATTATTTATTTTCATATTATAATACAAGTATTTGTGTGAACGAGCGAGTAGTGGAGTGTTCCGTAAAAGAATGAAAAGTTGTACTTAATCAAGTAGGTAATTGTTTAAGTAGGTAGCTAATTAGTTATTACCCATCTATTACCTGTGCTAACTATAAGTCAGTGTCACAGATTATTTAAAAAAAAAATACCAATATTTTCGCATATTTAAGGGATCAATGTGGACCTCAACATTTTTGTGTCTTTACATTAAAACGCTTTCAAACATTTTTATATAAACGCAATAACATAGATAAGATAATAAAGTTACAAAAGAAACCTTAATTATAAACATGTGTATATGATTAGTAGGAATATGTAATATACTTACCTACGTGAATTATTTTCACACTGAATATATAAGTACCTAAAGCCTATTCACAGATTCAAAAGGATCGATTTGGAGACCCGACGTCTGCTAATACAAAACATATCATGATTGTTTAAAGACATAACCATTGAGGCAAATGGAGTGTCTGAAGTGATTTACACACCAAGTTATTTGTAGATGGTTATTTGTATCAGTATCCGATCGAAGTGGATTGCGCGACACCTTTCAAACAAATTGTCTTGAGACCGCTGTGCGGTAAACAACTCAACTCTATGCAGATGTTCGTAGGTACTAAACCAAACATACCGTTTCCTCAAGTGCTCACCGAAATTGCTACTAGCACTCGATTCCTTATGTGGAAAAGTGAATTCACTATTTTTGCACCCTTTTTGTTTAATCTGCAAAGTAGATTTGAATTACGCTGCGGTTTATTCCCAAGAGTTTCTTTTATAGGAAACAACGTTGTTATACGTACATTTCTTGGATGAGTCTTAGTAAAGTACAGAAAGTAGGAATAACTTTAATTAATTAAAATGTTCGAGCTAATCCGATAAATCTTATAATTATTTTGCGTCTATGAAGTTTCTCGATCACGTTGCTCACTATCCATGTTATTTATTTTTGTTATTGAAACGTCGACAAAGTTTAACAATTAATCACTTTTCACCTTCCACTGGGGCAGTTCAGTAACTAAACAAGTTGACTAATTACTGACCATTGGCGTCGCGTAACAAAGTTGGATTCTGACTGGAAAGCTAGCGCAAACAAATTAACAAACGCAAATTGAACGGTACACGGTGCCTTGTCACATGATACTGTCGCGTCACACTGTGTGAGTGCGTATCCATATGTAACAATTCGAGTACATATCGAGTACCTTTGAAATTAGTTTCCATTGGTTTCCAATAAAAACCCTTGCGGGAAATTGAAATTCTCTTAAGGCTCATAATTTTTTAAAAAGCAAGGCATGTTTTGCCTTACAACTAATTCAACTATCAGTTGAATTAGTGGTAGGCTTTTCAAAGGGGGAAAGTGATAAATATGGAATATGGAATACGTACCTACAATTTGAATAATGCTTTTACAGCGCTGAGCTAAAATTTTTGTAGATTACCCACTATATTTTTAAGTTAGTCGCATGTTTATTTTTTTAGTTATAATTATTTTTTATGTCTTACCTATAGGTACACGGTGCACAGTAAAACCGATTGTGGTTTTTGTGGCACTGTTTGCAACACAATTTCATGTAAATTTTATAAGGTTAATAGTAATAAATAAAGAACATAAAAATTGCAGAATTTGGAATTTTAAATAGTGCTTGGTATTTCATAGGAATTGCTAAGTCAGTTTAACGGAAAAACAATATATTAATAAACATGCCAAACTTTCTTCATCCCTCCAAAAAATTTCTCCGTACCAACCAAAAGTAAACAAATTGCAGAAACTTTCTTGGAGACACACGTAAGTGACTCGTTTTTCCCGGCGCTTTAGACCTATCTAGTTAGATTTTCACTCGTATCACAATTTCAATGTTAGTTCACACACGTAACGTCCTATGCGCCGTGCATGGCCCTTTTTAGCGAGAAGCTACTCTTACGTCACAAGTAGCGTGCACCAACTTTTGTTTAAGTTAAGGAAAATAAAGAGATAATAGACTAATATTTTAGAATCACTACAATACAGTTAAGATAATTTAACAAACTATTTACCTTTAGTATTTTAAATTGGTATAATTTAAATAAAAGACACGGGCGGGTCGTTTAGGTCAATGAAGTCACTCTTGACTAATTGTTATTTGGCGTGGCTCTGGATTAATTATAGTCTCGGAGGCAACTGCAACGTTTCTATAGACGAAATACACATTCGCTGTGGCTTGGGGTAGTAAGTAACATTTTATCATCCGTTTGCTAATCTAATACAACGAACGTAATATTGTATCAAATTTTTACATCATCATAATATATATGAATGTCATAATATACATATATGAGAATGTGTCTTCAATTGTATGTCTGCAATAGGTGATAGATAAATCCAATTAAATAGAATGAAATACTTAATAAACGATAATTATTAATGAATATTAGAATTTTACATTTTCATTTAAATAAATTCACAGCTCATAACGAACCATTTCCGTCGACTTAGTGTAACCGACAATTACTAATTTTACAGGAGACTGTTGAAATATTTTACAGATAAATATGTTGTTTAACGGTTAAAATTTATGAAAACTTAATAGATTTTAAATGTATTAAAATGAAAAAAATGTCGTTTACGATGAGTCGGCGGTCATGGCTCGATAGTATTAATATTACAAAAAACAACAGTAGGTAAGATTAATTATAATAAAAAAATACGGCATCATACAAACAATAATTTACTAAGGCGATTTTTTTTAATAATCAGTATAATATATAAAAATGCGGTCAGCTCTTACAGTAGTTACTGCCAGCTACAGCACGCGTAGCACGCGATGGGTTCTATCATAAGCTGCGTAGCTGTTGGCAACTGCTACGAATATGCGAGTTGCCAACTCGGATAAGCTGCAGTTACGGCGTAAGATGTGTACACGTCTTAAGATACATAATATATCTATGATAGGTGTTGTGGAATGGAATCATTGGATGCGTCTACCAAAGATCGATACAAAATACATATTCGGGTACACATACCGCAATGTGCATACATGATACACTTTTAAAATTCAAGAGACAAGCGATGGTAAAGCTTCGAATTGTCCCTCGTATGTTTTCTTGTTTAGTCGCAGTACGTCCCAAACTTAATATTTTAGAATTACTTGTGAATATTAAAAGTTCTAATTATAGTTCGGTATATTATTATGATACTCATGTTCACAAGAACATATTATACTTAAGTATAGAGATATCATTAACTACCATCCAGCCAAAGGCATGACCGCTTTGATAACGCTTTAATCAATAACGCTTTTACCTAATTTTGTCACGACAGGCACCTTAAGTAATAAAATTACAGTAGTAGCAATCATATCCATAATATACCATACCCATAATAATATAATATACCCATATATTTTGTACCATAATATTCATATAAAATCACGAGATACAAAATGGAGGCAGTATATATCGTTTCATCAACGGCACATCTGATAGAGCCGGCTCAAACAGCCAGATGTAAATGGTACGAACACAATCACAGTCTTAATGCGAAACACGGAATGCCTATCAAGTTCACTGCGAATGCAAATCAATGCGCCCAGGTGTAACACAGAGATAATGCCGACTTAACCATTGTGCATTTGATGATTCCGTCTATTCAACCTCATATAAACAGTCGTTAGTGAGTAATAGAACCAGCTACATTTTAACTATCTACAATCTAGTCGTACATTTTCTACTAATACAGATCATAATAATTCTATTTAACTTCATACCATATCCTTTAGTCTACAATTGCTAAATACGAGAATTTTCATTTCTTAATAAGGGTATCCACCCTTAGTAAGAAATAAGAATTCTCGCATATTACAGCCTGGTAGGGCGATAAATCATTTCGTCAATTGCTTCTACATTTTAAATCGCCTCAGCTAACTATCGATCGATTTAGCCGCGTCGGTCGGCCCACAATGTTTTTTTAAAAATATCTGCTAATCGAAAATTGTATATCCATACTAATATTTTAAATGCGTAAGTGTGTCTGTATGTCAGTTACGTTTTAACGGCCCATTTACTCAACTGATTTTGATGAAATTAGGTATAGAGGAAGGTTACCCGGGGAAGAACATAGGCTTTTTAGCCCGGAAAATTAAGGAGCTCCCCCCAGAAATAAATAATGTTATCTTCGCGAACGAAGTTGCGGGCATTATCTAATACGAAAACAAATCGCTGAAATATACTTTAGGTAGCATATTTTTTCATAGATTTCCCTTGAATTGTAATTTACTCATCTGGGATATTAAAAAGGAGTTTTTATACATTTTACAATAGGGTGTAAGGTGTTTAATTTCCTCCTCGAAGCGATGGAAACTGGATCGGAACTGGAAGCCTATCTCTTCGACGGAAACAGTATGTTTGCGGATGACGCTGTACTTTGATTCATTTTCAAGCGGATACAGTGTAATGTGTTGTTACAAATTACAAATTACAATGCACGGTCTTATGAAAAACTTATTGCTAAACTCGGTTCGTTAACTTTTAACTAAGATAATTTTATAGATTTATTGACTTAAGGGCTAGGTGAAGGTAAGTTAGGTAATTGATCAATTTAAACACCTCAAAAACACAATATCTTTCGAAATTGAAGGAGAATTGAAGATCTTTGTGTTCTTAAAATTCATCGGGTCATTGTATCAATTTTCCCATGCATATGGAGACAGACGAAGTAACAAAATTAACATGCAGAGGTACAAACAAACATCACGTTTTTCGTCACGCTCTGTCTAGATTGTTTTTTAATGTTTGACTCTAATTTATTCCAACAGTAATAAAGGTAACAATTTATTTATGTTTCATAATATGAGTAATAACATCATAGGTGCGTTCCTACGGCCAGGCCGCTGGATATCGTAAGCCGCTGAATTGGTAGCCAATAACGAATAAATCAGTACAGAATCGCGCCTGTTTTATGTACGTTAGTCGGGCTATTTTTACTGTTTGGCCGCCCAATAGTTTTCCTATCAATATTTCTGCGCGTAAAGTATAGGTAACTGGGATTTTTGGTTAGTGATTTTCGACGAGACCACTTGTTATTTTAACGGTACAATGGAATGAGGAATCGAGGACAATTGATGTAAATTGAATTTTCGATTCCCATAGTTCATAACTACATTCATTCATTTTATACTGCCAAGTTCATTTTAGTTTCTAAAGTCTAAACTAAATATTATTATAGGAAACATAAACATTGTTACCTAATTAAATAAAAGACTAATCTATTATGAACTTACATAAATTATATCAATGAAGAATTTTATATACCTAGTCTCTACAACAGCGTGCATACTGCATAGCATATAAAGGTACAAGTGAAATTTATTACAGTAAATTATTATTAATGTTACATATTTTGCAATCGAATAAAAAATTAGTTAAGGATAACTACTAATAATTAACAAATTGGAAATTCAACTTGGAAAAATATAATCCAATTTCTGAATACATCACAAAAGACATGTTAAAATTAGAAATCGACATTTTACATTATATATTCCATATATAATTTTATTCGTTTATAATTTATTTCAATTAATAATATAATTATATTTCAATTTATAATTATATTTCATACTATATTCTACATTATATATAATATTATAATTTAATTAATCTTCTTCTTGAAATAGGCAGGCTCACCTCATCCACGGTCGCTCACTCAAGGAGGTTGTGATGGGCCGAGCATCGAGTGCACACATCACACCCAGGTTGAGTGAGTAACCGGGAATAAGCTGTTCTCTGTTCTCTTCTGTTCTGTTCTCTTTTTCAAGCTTCAGTTAACGCAGGCTCTTCAACTTCTTAATATAAAAGTTAATAAGTTCATATATAAATACATATATAGCGTATAAATATAAACAAGTGTAGAAAAATATAAATATTGTAGTAGTGTGTAGTGTTTTTTACTTTTAAAAGGTTAGAATTCGTCAATTGGGTCTGAATTCACAAGTCGTAATAAGTGGGTCGTCTGAGTTACGCCACAGCAATTAATTTAATTTGCTTTTTCATAGGCTTCCTCCGTTTCCTTATTGTGATGTGGTGGGTAAAGGGCGCGAATTTTCTCGTGATTTGGTAAAGGCGGCTGTAATTAGAGCAATTGTGAGGTTTCTACGTTTGTTTTTAAACGGTTATTGCCGCGCTCTCGTTCTAATGTTGCCAGAATTAGTGTATCGCTTTGCATTGTACAAATAATTTGGAACGTAATTAACGTGTTATGCTATTATCAGATTTCGTAAACATGTGGTTTATGTGTGCGTCTAGCTGGGTTTATCAAGAGTTAAGGGAAGGCTTGTCAAGCTTTCATGTGTATTCAGAGGAGGTGTGCCTATGCAATGTGCATGTTTTATGTACGTATTATTAAGTCCAAACACTGGTTAACCATTTTAATATATTTTAATTCAGCAATTTACACGAATATTACAGACGGCGCTAATTCCCAGTCACCACAGATCATAGATCCATCTGTCATTCAATTACAGAGTATAAAAACGACAAAGAGTCGAGTCGTAGACTCGACTAGTCAGAGCGGTACAGTAATATTGTTGTCTCTTTCAGACTGAGCCTAACGGTATGTTTTAAAATATTCCTCTATAATTGAACTTTATAAATAACTAGATGATTCCCGCGACTTCGTCCGCGTGGATTAAGATTTTTGATTCCCGCGGGAACTCTTTAATTTTCCGGCATAAAAAGTCCTTCCCCGGGATACCATGTACCCCTGTACCAAGTTTCAGCAAAATCGGTTGAAAAGATGGGCCGGGAAAGCCTAGCAGACAGACAGACAGAAACACTTTCGCATTTATAAAATAATTATATAAATTATATATATTATATAATTATATATATTATATATTATATATTATATTAGTAGGTAATTAGTAATTAGTATGGATGATTTATTTCACGTAGGACAACTTGTGCCACTTGTGAATCTACCACCATCCGCGTGGTGAGATTAAAGAATAATAACATCTAATTATTCTTTATTCTCGCCGCGCGGACTAAAGTAGATAATATTATGAAAAGCACTAGCGCAGTAGTAACTTTATTCAAAGTAAATGATATACCCAATAGTAACATGAAATCGGCGAACACAAGGCATGTCAACGTATCGATTACCGAAGGCAGTTGCGGCTGACGCCATGTTACAGTGAACTAGCGAACAATATCACGTGACATGTAACTCGACGCCCTGCGGCGGGTGTTGGGTGTTGATATGCGCACGCGTCGACGGAAGCCGCCTACGAACTTCCGACAAGATAAGGCTTCCTATGATCAATTTATTGAGGGTAAAAATAATAGGATTTAGTCTGCGCTAAACATCCGGCACGAGTAACTTGGTTATCGTAATAACATTTTGTTATTATCATTTAAATTTGCAACATAAATTAATACCTTACCTATTTACGAGGTAAGTACCTACACTACATTGTAATCGTAATCTAACTGGCTGACATAAACAACGTACAGCACAAATCGCTGGTTCTTAGATAATTGAAATAGGATATTTGACAATTAGCCAAATAAATTACTTTTTAGTGATTATTAAATAGAGGATCTCCCAAAGACCACGTCATAGATTAACCAGATTTGGGTTTTTGCTGTGCAGCAACCAGAATGGTTACATTAGTAGCTGCGTGGTGAAAATTGACCCGAGTAATTAAGCTTAACAGCATAATAGTTTTAGTTAGCATAGTTATAGGTACTTGTTACAATTTTAATTACTTAACTGAATTCATATATTTAATTCCAGGGCACGGCCGCTCCCTTGGTAATTCCAAAAAAACAGTCTTATTCTCTGTCTAAACTCCAAATTATAGGGAACCTTGGTGTTACATTTCAGGTTTTTAAATCTGTAAGGGCTGGGGCGCTGATAAATCAGTTAGTACAGAGATAGTCACGACTTTTCGTTCTATCGCATGAGAAGATGAAGTTTGATTATGAAACTCGAGTTTTAGATTTAATATCATGTTGCATATTTTATGAAGTAAAGAAGCATTCTCTATGCAGCGTAAAGTTGCGATAAATATTTGTCCAAGCGAGCGGAGACAGAGTTGAAGCACGCGCCGAGTCGCCGGCTTCAATCTAAGTTTGGCTGGCCGTCCGCTACACTCCTGAATAATGAAATGGGAAACTGTCCCGGAATTCACAACACAACTTCGTCAATACCCGCCGTAATTATATGCGCGGCGTTGAATATTTTCTAATTAGCGCATCTTCATCATGTTTTTTATATACCTATTGTATATGTTTTGAGAATACTTATCTCTTCTATAAGCTTAAATAATAGGTAAGGCTAGCTTAAAATTCTATTGTATAATTATGTATGGATTATTTATATCTTCTATTGGATTTAAATGCGGTTTTGACTATCACGAGGTAGGTTTTAAATCAAAACTCATTCAAACAAAGGTCTAAGTTATGGGCGTCTGAGAGCAAGTTGAGCTGCAAGTTTTTTATATTTCGAAATTCTATTTTATATTATCGCAATATTTATTCTTGAGAAAAATTGGATCTCAATTCAAAATTTGTAGCAAAACTTGTATCCAGCGATGTTACCTATCCTCACGCTTTAAAAACTTGTTTTTTGGCGTAATTTTAACGTATTTTTCACCCCTTATCTCGCCCGCAAAGACATTTATCTAGTATCTGTCACTTAAAGCCTTTGCTCTCATGTAAACGGGTGACCTTATTTTTTGCTTAAAGGCCCGAGCTATCAGTTCGTCCGCGACACAATATTACCCTGTACGGCGATATATATCGCGTTCGAATCACGTCATCGTTTACCCTCTGCAGGGTGTGGCTTCTAAAGGATGAGTTTACGGCAGGATCACGTAATGCCCGCCTCAGATATGGCCTATTGCCGTCGCTTATTTGTTAAAAAAATCAGTCTACTTACACGTACTGACTTTTAGTAGTATTGGCAGGTGAAATATACCTCCTTATTTTTTCTCCTCTGTCCTTTTTTATGCTTGGATGGATTAAATGGAATACTTCATCGCTTAATAAAACCAACCTACCAATTCCACCACCTCACTATATTTTTTATAAGGAATTAGATTTGGTGGTAGGTTCTCATATAGGTAAACTAACGAGAAATAGGAGCAATATATTATGTATTATGTTATTTTAACGTGATAGTTAATTTAGACGCATTATATTAGTTGACGTTTAATCCGAGAAACGTGCACACTTGTATGGCTGTAAGTGATGTAGCACAACGCATCTGTTATAAACGTCCACGGGACATTTGCAGGGAGGCGACTGTTATGAATCCAGAGTGTGATGGATGGATCTGCAGCGAAACCACTATCATAATATGGATGTATTACAGATTCCGGTACGATTCGCAGACTATGTATGTAAATATCTACATGAAAGATTAGATTACATTAGGAGCTTAAATGGATGACGAACTATTTCCGAAATCCTATGCATCTACTTTATACATAATATTAAACCTATTATGGCATTACAAGATGATGCCAGTGATTTTATCCGTAGGGTATTACGTTTAGAAAAATTTTGATTTTAAACTCAGAGGCATGCGGGTTTCGTCACAACTTATTCGTCACCGTTAAAACATGTGCTTTGCATTCCGAAAAGTTAGAAATATGTGACCAGTATGGAACTCCCGATCGCCCGAATAATAGGCCTACGTTAGGAAACTATTGGGCTATCGCTGCAATCAACTCTACAGAATATCGCCATGCTAAACAGCCAGACTTATTCTTGTCCAACAAAAGGTTACTTCGACTGATAGCATGATTGTACTGTGTGTATTTTGAAAAGTCGCTGTTATTTTTGGATCAACATTTCATAAAATATTAAAACTCAGCACATCCGTAATAAATGTGGAATGAATTTTACAAAAGCTACGAGTAAATAAGACCTGAATGTTTTAAGTTCGCAACCCATAATTGCTGCGATGTGAACTGCAAAATATTGAAAATCGTGTAATGAATGAATTTTCTGTTAGCTGTTAAAGTATCTGTTGGAATATTATATGAAATGACATAAGTTACAGCGAAAAAATATTTTAAGCTGAAACGTTATTTTTATGAAATTGATAAGTGCAATAAAGGACGTAGCGGGAATACGAAAATTTTCAGCGTTTAAACTGTTCCGCTGAAAACTTTATAAAGCAAATTAAGCGTAGCAGTGAGGCAATTTGTCCGCAGCTTCTCACCCTTTGCGAGCGGGTGACCTAAAAAAACCTCGCGGTTGCAAAATTGAGTAAACTTTGAAGACATACTGTCACTTTCAGGGAAAAGCCCCAAGAAACTTGAGTGCTTTGTCTCCCTTTTATTTTTAAGGAGCTTCTTATTTTCTTACTATAAGAGCATGGAGATGTAAATTTATATAATCACGTGTAAACACTATGATGATTGAGAGGTACTTATATTCTACATCAATGTGAAATGAAATGAAAATGAAAATATACTTTATTGTTTTTGAGATTGCTTGCCTTGTCTAGGGCTTACCTGTCTTGCTTGCGTTAGTAGATGACAGTTATGACTTATGTATCTTCAACAGCTAAATTCGAAATACACAATATCAGTCACCGTTACTTAAAAAACTAATCGATCTGCCACTAATATATCAATCACCATATTTTCTATTGACGAGTGGTCTCGTAATGCCGCCATTAGAAGCCGTTGGTGAGAACTCGTTTTTTCGTCTCCATAAGGCAAAACCACGCTAAAACTTACAAGAAAGAGAGCGGACCCGACAAAAAAGATCCATTGAAATTTTTTCAATCATCTTGCGATTAGGAATAGAATAAAAATAAGATTAAAACATCGCAATTAGGAATGATAATGTTGACGAACATTGCTGTTAAATCGAGAGTACCTACACCTTATTTCCTTCAGAATCTCAGCTACCTACCCGAACCTTATGCAAATGAAGCTACTAATAAATAATGTACCAAGTCAACAACTTCGATTATCGCTAAAGTTAACGTTATCACAACAAGAATTAATCCGTAACTTCAGACCCTTTCGAGAAACCATAGGCTTAAATATTATTGTACATATCAGAGCGTAAGCTTCGAAAACAGTTTATAAATACAACTGGGAGTTTACAAATACCCGGGGCAGTTGCGTATATACCTATAAGAAAATACGGAAACTTCATAATAGATTTGAGAGTGTATCAATTACTAGTATGTACATATTTTGAAGAGTATTAAGTGTAAATAGTGGTTTAAATATATTTTTTAATGAAATAGTATAAGTGGTAAAGGTGAACAGAAATCTGAATCCTATGGGTTGGTAGCACAATCATTGCGCAGTTGGCAAGAGCTGAAAGGAAATTTGGTAATTATGTATGATTAGCTAATGCCCGCGACTTCGTCCGCGTGTTTTAATTTTTTTTGATTCCCGCGGGAACTCCTTAATTTTTCAGGATAAGACAGCCTATGACACTCTCCTGCAGGTCTTAAACAATACCCATGCAAAAAATCACGTCGATCCGTTGCTCTATTGTGACGTGATTGAAAGAGGAAGCAACAAACAAACACACTATTGCATTTATAATATTAAATTAGTAAGTACGATGTAAGCACCTATTTTTAAAAGATTTCATATAAATAGAAAAGGTAATAATAATAAAGTAATGTATCTACTTATGTATATGTCACCGTAAGATTGTAAAAACCGTTAGATTATAATATAACGTTTTTTATCTCGATAGATTATAAACTGTCGACAGATTGTGAACCGTAACATACTGCTCACAATTTAACGCGTTATTTTTCGGTAAATTGTAATATATTAGGTATATTAACCCGATAGAACCTAAGCACTACCTGAATATTCATATCAAACCCTAACCTAACCTATAGTTCGCGCGCGAGTTGAATGCAGAGTAAATGTTTGGTGACACTTACATTTATTTTGCATTCAACTCGCGCGCGAACTGTACAAGGAAGAGACAAGAAAACGTAAAAACAATAAATATTTCATAAATTAATACTCAGAACATCGAACACAATCTTACGACAGTTTATAATCTCGCGGGATAGAAACTAACGGATTTTACAATCTTACGGTGACATATATATTTGTATTTAACTCAGCACGTAGACCAGGATATACCTACCTAAGAGCACTTAGGTAGCTCGGCGACGCGACGATCGCATCAATCACAACGCGATTTCATATCAAATAATACTTTCAATCGATTTGTGTTCGGATCATGTTGCTTCTTTATATCATGTAAAGGCGATAACAAGTTTGGTAATTATGATTTTGATTTCGGACGGGCGAAATCAGTGAAATTTTGTGCCAATGTTTTACTTATACACGAATTTACCTATTCTTTAGAATGAAATAGTGTGATTTTACTAAGATAAGTATACTTTCCACTTAGAAGGTTTTAATTTGTGATATGAAGTTCAAATTAGAAAAACACTAAAACTAGGAGTTGTTATCTAATACACAGATGACAGAATCAAAGAGATCTTTTGCTACGAGTATATGTATGAAGAATATAAGTGTTGCAGGTCTACCAAGTAATTGCTAAGCAGTTTGTGTATAAATTAGTCCACGATCTACCTACGATATTTGACACGAACGTCACTAGACAATCTTGCATTGTAAAGTCGACATCTCCTGAAGATGCTCCTTTGTCGGGGCGAAACGTGCGTCGAGAATAGTATAAAAGTCTTGTGTGGTGGTGGCATTGCTTGCTTGGGAACTTGGCTTTCTTGCTTGGTTGGGAAGGTAAACGGTGCTTCGCTTGTAACTGCATGCTTGACCATACAGATTTTTTTCTGTTGGCGGATTATAGCAAAATAATTGTAATCTTTTCTTGCTTTACCTACGATATTTATAAAAAAATGTTGACCCGATTGTTGAAACGCTTGGATTTTGGAAATACGTTCACCAGCTCTTAGGGCAAAATGTTAATGGTATAGCCAGGGTATAGCAGCCACTTTAGTGAAATTTGGGCCTTCTCATGAAAGTATGTCACATGAAGTACATTATTTGATATGTATGAATCAAATTATAGGATACGCCACGCCACTTCTGAGCACTTAGCAGCCGCGTGTAAGACCGCATCAGTCACGATGAGATTTTCAATCAATACATATGCTGGGATCATATAACTTTTACGTTTTTTAGGGTTCCGTACCTCAAAAGGAAAAAACGGAACCCTTATAGTTTATATAGAACACTTTGTTGTCCGTCTGTCTGTCTGTCTATCAAGACCCTTATTCTCAGGAACGCATAGACGTATCAAGCTGAAATTCATATCAGTTGTGAAAAAAAATCAAACTTCAAAAACGCAATCAAAAGATACAGCCGTTTATGCTGAAATTTTCGACACTCGCAAGGGAATCAAACTCAGACTTGAAATTTGGTACGAAGCAATTTCTACAAGCAAGCACAGATAAAGGAACAATTGCGAAAAGCATAAATTTTTCTGTCATCTGCATACCCAAAGATACCGGGTTTTAGCATGTCATTTATGTGCAGCAAAAAAAGCGTTGCAGAGAGAACTGATCCCTGAGGGACCCCGGCATTGATCGCCATGAGATCAGATGAGGAGCCATCAACGACTACTCGAAATGATCGTCCACTCAGGAAGTCCGATATCCAGTCGCAGAAGCCAGCGGGTATCCCATAGGCTGGAAGCTTGCTTAAAAGGCTTTCATGCCAGACCCGGTCAAAAGCCTTCGAGACGTCTAATGAAACAGCTAGTGCTTCACCATACCTCTCGAAGGCCTCACCCCAGATGTGCGTGGCATACACTAAAAGATCCCCTGTGGATCGATTACGTCGAAATCCGTACTGTTGGTCCGACAGGAGGTCATTTTCTTCGAGGTATGCCAGTAGCCGGTTGTTCAGGACACGTTCCAAACTTTTGCAAAGCATGGAGGTGATTGCAATAGGCCTGTAGTTGGCCGGATCGGCATGGCTGCCCTTTTTTGGGACTGGCTGTACATTCGCAATTTTCCAAGCCTTAGGGACCCGAGCAGACTTAAGGGAGAGGCGAAACAAGCGTGTTAGAACTGGAGACAACTCTGGAGCACAGGTTTTCAAAACCATTGCTGGTATTCCATCTGGACCACTTGCTTTACTCACATCCAGGTTGCGGAGCACTTTAAGCACCTCATTCTGGCGAATGTGTATCTCTGACATGGCAGAGCCGCAGGATGGTAAACAAGGTGTTAAAGCATTACCTGGATCTAGATGCGAATTTTCCGCAAACAACGTCGCCAAAAGATTTGCTTTATCTGTTGCGGTAAAAGCCAGCGATCCATCTGGTTTGAGTAGAGGAGGCAGCGAAGGACGACAGAAATTAGTTTCAACCGACTTTGAAAGGGACCAAAAAGCCTTACTACCACGTGGATAGGTTGCTAGTTTGGCCCCAATACGGTTAGTGCGGTTGAAACAAGCCTCTTTAAGAACCTTCTTGTAGGACTTGGCGGCAAAGTTGAACGCTCTCTTCTTTGAATTGACGTCTGGAGCTTTAACGGTGCGGGCTTCTGCCCATGCTGCAAACGCTGAGTTTTTGAAGGCCGCTGCTTCGGCACATTTAGCATTGTACCACCGTGGAACTTTGCCGTCGAGTGATACGTCAGCGTATGGTATGAAGTACTCCATAGCTTGACGTATCACCTCCGATATGGCTTGTTCACAGCTCGACGGATCATTCAAAGAGAAGCAGATTTGCCGCCAAGGGTAAGATGCGAAGAAGTGTCGCATCTCGTCCCAATCTGCCGACTTATATCGCCACAGCCGCCTGGTTCCGGAAGGACCCGAGTCGAAAGGGCGATAGCTCGACACCGCTTTTACCACACAGTGATCAGAAGTGCCCAGGGGGGCCGCAACTGACACTGAGAACCGGTCTGGGTCGGTAGTCAGCAGAAGGTCCAAACAATTAGGTGTGTGACCGTCAACGTCAGGAACTCGCGTTGCTCCTTGGACCAGCTGTGAGAGATCTAACGATAAAGCAAATTTCAGCGCCTCTCTCCCTGCGTGGTCGGTACTCTGGTATGGGAACAACCAATCCTGATGGTGAGCGTTAAAGTCCCCCAGAAATACCAATTGAGCAGTTGGGTATCGACGTTGAACGGTATCTGCCGTCTCGCTGAGGTACTCAAACAATCGAGTTGTCTCCTGGTCACCGCTGTGCGACCGATAGACACAGGCATACACAGTCTGCTCCACACCCGTATCCAATAAACACCACATTGTAGAAAAAGCAGGTACCTCCAAGTTACGGAGACGCCGGCAGCAGATATCACTGCGAGCGAACATACAGACCCCAGCGCGAGCTTTAAAGTTATGCTCCAGCGAGTACCCCGGGTACTGTAGATACGCTATATCTGCTGGTTTTTTGATTTGCGTCTCCGTAAGAAAAAGTAAATGCGGCCTCTCAGTCTCTAGATGATGGTGGACTGCTGAGAGATTAGAGTGCAATCCTCGTATGTTGGAGAGGTGCACTTTGAGGGAGAGGATGTGCAGCCGCCGTTTTATCTTACTTTTTTTCTTTGTTCTTTTCATAATATATGTTTTATGGGAGTGAATAGGAAAGGGAATGGCAGTTGTACGAGGCGTTGTGTTTTTAGACTTCGCAATTTACGAAGGGACCGCACTGTTGGAAGGCTCGACTGGAGACTGCGGGGACGCCCGAACCCCCCTGGGAATCGCCATCGGGTCCTCTCTCCGGTCGCCAACCGGCACGATGGAAGCCATCCCAGGATTTTTCGCTAGGTGGCGGGGCAGCCTTTCATAGTTGGCTTTCCTACTAATTGGGCCCCCTACTGCCTGCGGTCGGCCAGCGGTAAACCGTGCTTCGGATCCCGCTAACCTCCAGGTCGAGTCGTCCGGTGCAGCCGCTCCGCAAATCGGATCCTGTCACCAAACACAACGCAACTGTACATACCCATTCCCCTTGATCTGGCTAATACGAGCATCACGCCGGAACACGACGCGCCCCATGGCACAATAAAATCACGTCACGAGACGAATCGCTTGGCGGCGCGGCTTTGCCCGATGGGTGGTTACACTAGCCACGGCCGAAGCCTACCACCTATGTTACTCGTTTGGCACCACCCGGGGATCACGTGTAGGGTAAGGAGGGTTGGAACCTGACATGGTACATCCTACGGACGCGAGTAACTCCAATCCCCAAATTTAATAATGTTTGTTTAATTCAATAATGTTTTCGAAATCTATTTTATGTTAGTGTAAGACTAGGCTAATGCTTGCTTCTTTCATGTAGAGTTAAATTTATCATCTCATAAGCATTTACTATAGCAACCATTATCGTTCTTTGTATTTATTATTTATGTATGTTATATCTTTGTAATAATATTTTTAATATATTTTGTAATATAAAATGATGTGATGAATTAAATAAAAAAATTTAAATTTTAATATTTAAGCTTAAATGCTTTGTTATAACAAAGCAAGCAAAATCAAGCTGGATTATGTGGTGTGCTGGATGATTAGTGAAAGTTAAACTGTTGTAGTTAGTTTAAGTCATCACTTTAAAATTACTTCAGAAAACATATATAGATAAAGCAGGTACGAGTATTTGCTGAACCGCAGTTTTTCCCTGTCGCCTAGTATGCTCGCTCCGTATATAGAAGTGAACGACGCGGCGCAGACATTTTATGTCCGTAATGTGTTTTCGCTCCTAACATGTTGTGTAAGCTAGGTAGTAGCTAATATGAAATTGCAGAGTTCATAGCTTCATAGGGTTTTAGTTTGACGTCCGGTTCATGCTGGTTCGTGATGAATGTGACGGCGATTTTTTGAAAAATGGGTCCGCTATAAACTAACACGAGTGTTATCGCATCACGCGAAATGGGTTCACGTTCATAGCTTTAGCTAAATGTTCGTTATTTATGCTCTTGTAATTGTTGTTTACAATTTTAAAAATCCTAATAACTAACATATAACTTGGTTTGCGTAAAACTGTAGTTAAAAAACACCAGAGGTTGTAACTCTTTTCGAAAAAAATTAAAAGGTTTCCTCTATCATTATAAAAGAAAGTAAATAGATGCTGATTGCTGACTCTTAACTACTTCGTAATACTTTAATTTTGATTAAATTATTTTTATGTAAAGTATATATATTCATACGGACTCAAATATGACAGTTCAAGATTATACCATCAGCGGATTCTATCTTCTGAAACAGCTCGCAAGAAACCTCACAATTTGCAAAATATGTGTTACAATAATGTATTATCAATGAAGATGAGTTGGATCACGAATGTTTATTTATATTAATACTATATCAATGACAAGAAAACAACGTCTATTTGAAACAAAAGGGCCATTAAGCATAGGTACCTACTTGTGTTTTTCTTTATGGTGATCGGTATACATTTGATATCGTGTCTTGATTGTGACTAAGCGACGTTACACAGTTTCTTTGTTGAGATTTCCCAAGATGACTAATATCGAGTGACGATGTAATATGGCGAAAGTGAACGCGAGGTAACTTCCTAATGGGAACGGAGTTTTGAGGGACCACTATAGATAATTAGGGAGTTTGCTTTTCGCATGACTGTTCCTAATTGATGAAACATTCTTGCTATTAACTTGTTGTGGCAGTTTCTCGGAAGTTCTTGTTATGATATAATATTTTTCTCACTTATTATGTGGGACGGCTATTATGAGGAGACAAGGTAAAAGGCCAAAAGGTCTCTATCAATTACTGCAGTAGGTATCAATAATATTAAATTGTATGGTGTTTTGTAGAAAAGTTTTTTTTTAAAACTATTTTTAAATTAACTATTATTGAGAAATGCGATTACTTAACAATTAAGAGTTATGACTTTTGAGATTATTATTTGTCTTAAAGAAACCAAACTTAAGTATGTAATAAAGTGTTAAAGTCAAATTATACTTCAGAAGAATACAGCTCATAATATTATATGTATTACAAGAATGATCAAGGTTTGCCTGAATAATTAGGTAAATGCAGAAGAAGAATAGAATTTCTGTAATTATACCTATACAAGAGTGATATTTTTTAATTTTTAGGAACTAATCTTTAACGTGCAGAATAAAACGAAATACTCGTATATTTTGAATAACTTACCTAAATAACGAAAAAAGTTACTGGATACCTGATTAATAATATTCTAATTCCAAGTGGAAAATAGGCAAAAGCACTCTATACTTACTATCGTTTCCTAGTTAAATGAGTAATCTCATTACGTGCCAAAGGCCTTACACAAAGGAACTGTTTATAAAACAAATACTTCGTACGCTTTCGTAATGCCATGAAACTATGAAAGTGACCTAATAAAGTGGGTACGCACTGCGCATTCCGCTGGTTGACATTCCTGCCCAAGAATAGGTGGAGGTTTTACGTCTTATACGTCAGCATCTAATACTCGATCTGATACAGAAGTATTCCGATTCAAATAATATACCGAAAAATTATTGACTGTACTTATATTTAATGCAATATGGTACTAACTAAGCGCCCCGTGCAAATCTCAGAACTTAAAAGTAACATCGTCTAGTTTTGTGTAACACCTCCCTTTAACTGATTTCACAAAAAGATATATGTATTAATATTACACATCCTTATTTATTAGTATTATGTCGTTGATGTCTAACGCAGTATTTATTGGTACGCAATTCTACAAATTGTAGAAGAAGTAACTCATAAGTTTGGACTCTATATTATCCTTACATCCATACAAATTTTTTAAATGCGAAAGTGTGACCTAACTGCTACAATTTAGTTTAACTGATTTGGACGAAATTCGGTAAAGAGGTAGGTACTGGGGAAGGAAATAGGTTTTAGGCAGGCTTTTCATCCCTAAAATGCAAAAAGCTGCAATGAGCGTCCGAAGCCTCCCACCAGGCCAGACCAGGGAAAATTCAGAAATTATAAATTCCCAAAGTGACCCTGCCGGGGATCGAACCCAGGACCTCCGCACGTTAAGGCAACAGCGTTACACACTGAGCCACGGAGGTCGTCAAGTGGGTAGCTTGTTAAGTTCTAATAATTTATCAAGCTTCAACGTCGCTGGAAGAAAGAGCCCTTTTTCAGTTTCTAATTTATAAAGTATACATATTAATATTCACAAAAAGTGCGGTAAAAAATATGATATCAACGAGTGTAAGGGACATCTTCATTAAGTGGGTAGCTTGTTAAGTTTTTCTGGTATCGAAGTGACGGCAGCAGGGGGCGGGCCCGGACGAGATAAACTATCTTATCTCCCGTTATCTCGCAGAAGGGAAGCTGCTCAATCAATATCCTAAAATGATTTTCGATAGAGAAAAATATGTTTTTAACCTACCGCAAAAACGGAGGGATTAGTTAGGTTTATATAATGTTTAGAAAGGATAAGTTTAAGTTTTACCGTATTGCATTTAAATACGGTAAAACTTATTATTAGTAGCTACTAATGTATTCTTTTTTACTGCAAACATTGGCGAAGTAGGTGGATATTTTATTGTGTTATTGCAATATTAGGTGTGCTAATGCAAGAAAAAACAATTATTCAAACAAATAAATATTTCGTTTGTTTTATGGGAGCTAGAGATGTATGGAGGAAGTTTACGCCCTTTCCATGCTTTTTGCGGCTTGCACAAATATCTATATTTAGCTAGTATGCGTTTCAATGTGAAGACCATATTATTTGAAATGTCAAACTTATTCCGATATTACTTTATTGCTTTTTTCTTTTTTTAATCATTGTAGTTTTGTTGCAAGAGATACGTACCTATACAAGAGTTACGAGGTATTAAGTCGCCGATTTGATTCTTAAAGGTTTGCGTCCTAGGGTTTGCGTCCGTGCGTTGCTACTGCAGATTATAATAGCAGTTTTCTACAGGTACTGAAATAGGTATCAGTTTTTATGACCTGGCTTGGCGTTACCGCTCAGTGATTAAGATTAACCGTGTCAATATTTAATATTTGATAGTTCACAAATACTGTTCACCCCTCGTCAAGGGTTTGAACTGTTAAAATGAGTTTTGTATAATAATAATTTAGAACATTTATTTGGGTAATACGCCACGGGAAACAAATGGGGTTAAACGATAATAGAAACCGTTAGTATTTATGGTGATTTTTATTGGATGCCTGTTGTGACTCTATAAATGGACTAATGAATGTTGATTGCTTCACAATGTATGAGAGACCAGTGACGGCTCTCAAGTGAGGTTATTGACGTTCAGTATCAATTCAGAGACATCTTTTAGATAAAGTTCTACAGATGTGTAGAAGTAATAAAAAATTGAAATGAAGAGTTCGGTGAAACATTTCATAACGGGAAAATACGTGTGTGTAGAGAAACTCACCATTTTATAGCTCCACTAGGTGTTCACTTACGCACAAAACCAATAAAAAAACCTAAGAAACAACTAAAAAAATTATGGTTCGCGTTGCTCGACTGCAAGCAATTGTATTAGGACGCGATATAAAAATAAAAGGCGTAATAAAAGTTTTATCGCCGCGAGATGTACAATTAATGGAATGTTTGATTTGAATTATTGCTAGGGTGAAGCGACCGTGGTGTGCGGAGTACGGACGTGTTATGAGCGAAGGAACTCAGGCACGTCTGAGCTCATGACGCTGGCTCGAGTGCACAGCTCTGCAAGCGGCGGGCGGGCGGTTATACCAGCGTCGAACGGGGCGGCACTGATAAAACCATGATAATATTACATTACATACCTATTATTATAAGCTGTACTTTACATATCCGTTAGGAGATAAACCACGCACATCTGTTCAAGTGCCTGCTCTTCCCTTACCAACTTATCTCTGCGGATGCATTTAAATTTATAAAACAGTCGGGTAATAAAAACTATTTTGTTATCGTCAAAATACTTGCTAGCCGCATTACATTAATTTAATTATTCCATGTATGGTCAATATTAATAGTTTTATGATATTATGGTTGCTCAAATATAGGTTTATGGAAATTGCGTGTTTTGTGATCCTATTAAAGAGCGATAGCGTGTGACTCAGCATCGGCTCGACATTAATAAGGATTTGCACTTGTATGATGTGTCGAAATAAGGCTTCGTGTCTTTAGTATTTCGAAGAAAGGACCCTCCACATCGCACCCTCTATGTTTTTCCTGAAAAGTACTTTCTACGGTACTTCATATACATACACCAACTAATTATTGAAATTTTTTCAGTGGCTTAGCCGCGAATAGTACATACACACTTTATGATTTTTATAAAAAAACTAGCTGATGCCCGCGACTTCGTCCGCGTGGAATAAGTTTTTTTTGATTCCCTCGGGAACTCCTCAATTTTCCGGGATAAAAAGTAGCCTATGTCACTCTCCAGGTCCTCAACTATACCCATGCCAAAAATCACGTCGATCCGTTGCTCCGTTGCAGCGTGATTGAAGGACAAACCAACAAACCAACAAACCAACAAACCAACAAACAAACTGACTTTCGCATTTATAATATTAGTATGATATAATTTTTAGTGGGGCAAATCATATTATATCATACTAGCTGATGCCCACGACTCCGTCCGCGTGGATTAAGGTTTTTTGGTTCCCGCGGGAACTCCTTAATTTTCCGGGATAAAAAGTAGCCTATGTGCTATTCCAGACTATAATCTATTTCTGTGCCAAATTTCATCCAGATCCGTTCAGCAGTTGGGGCGTGATTGAGTAACAAACATCCATACCGACATCCATACATCCAAACTTTCGCATTTATAATATTAGTAAGATTAGTGCAAATAAAGCTCTTTCATATTATGATATCCCGTTCGATCTAATAGCCCTATACTTTAAAAATTTTTCCCCATTTCCGCAACCAGTACAATGAAAAAATAAGATGCTGAATAGAATTTTAGCATATTATTCATGTTTAAAAGTCTAAACATAATCTGATCGCGAGCGATTTGCTCTTATTCATTGAGGAGTTCCGTCCTCCATCTCCGAAGATATTAATCAGATC
Organism: Erebia aethiops; assembly: GCA_923060345.2. Lineage (NCBI taxonomy): Eukaryota > Metazoa > Arthropoda > Insecta > Lepidoptera > Nymphalidae > Erebia > Erebia aethiops. The sequence continues at coordinate 5,724,709 of OV281083.1, read as the reverse complement.
TTCACCAAATTTAAATTAGACCAACCAGACGATACGTACTTTCAAATAAATAAAAAATATTCAAATCAATTCAGATGAATTGTCATAGAACCTGGATAAACCGCCAAAAAAAATATGTGTCGAATTGAGAACCTGCTTTTTTAAAAGTGGGTTAAAACTTAGTATCCATTTATAAGTAGGTATATGAATTTTTATATATATTTGAATTCGAAACTATACACTTTAACACAAGCTCTTAATCTTAGCATTTTCAGATCAAGCAAAAATAAATATGTTGAAAATTACGTAAACGTTTATTACCTATATAAAAATCACATCTGGAAAGAGAAATAAAGGTGCCTTAATAGATATATGAGGTATCAGGCTCTTCGGGTTCAAACGTGGCAAGAATTTGTAACGACATAATATAAAGGTGCACCTACATAAAGGAGTAAGTATTATGAATTTGTGTTTATATCACATGAAACAACGTCGTGAAATTGTAATTTCACGGATCGCCGGCAATTTTCATTGGCGATTAATTTTTGCTTTTATTTAGTTTATACCTGCCTACGTCTGTTTGTCTCGGGATTATCTTGTTTAATATTCAGTGACACGACTTAATATATTTTATTAACATAATATGCCGTATTGTAACTGTTTATAGGTATTTTGGATAGTATTTTTCATGTAGTGGTAGAACAAAAGGAAATATGTAGTAAGCGTAATGCCTACCGATCATCCAAAGATCGAATTGCTAAATATGATGTAGGCGCCACACCCTATGACATCACTTGTGTTGTACAAACCGATTAATCGTCTGGTAGAACAGCGGTGGAAATAAAACGAAGATTAACTCACCACATGGTCACTAATAATAAAATTAGACATTTTTCAATCAATATGTCAAAAGGTTACCTTTTTAAAAGTGATCTTTGTGTATGTACAGTGTACACGCCTTACCTGGAAAAACAAAAACAAAAATTAGATATTATTAATTACAAAATTATACTTAATATTGAAAATTGGCTGACTTGTCACGGTTTTGTTCAGGATCTGTTCAAATTTCTGAAAATCATTTCTAAGGATTCTACTTTATCTAGGAAACTGTCGGATGTTACATGCAGAATCCCAACAGTTAAAGCTTTACCTACGTTCTAGTCTGGCAGTTTATCATACTAATATTATAAATGCGAAAGTGTTTGTTTGTTGGTTTGTTGGTTTGTCCTTCAATCACGCCGCAAAGGAGCAGCGGGTCGACGTGATTTTTGGCATGGGTATAGTTGGGGACCTGGAGAGTGACATAGGCTACTTTTTATCCCGGTAAATTAGGAAGTTCCCGAGGGAATAAAAAAACTTAAATCACGCGGACGAAGTCGAAGGCATCAGCTAGTCCTTTATAATAATAATTAGAAGTACAGATTGAAGAAGATACTAGTTGCGTTGCATTCACAGTCATGAAAATGTCTCTATCAAGATTACCAAGTAAAGATTACCTCGATAAACAACCAGGAAAGTATTTATGCGACAAGGGACGTCCACTCCGTGTGGCGGATCGTGACTGATTGCGGTCAGGAGACAAGCGTAAGATCCAATAGATGGCGTTAATTGCTTAATTAATCAAGTTCGTCGGTTATATTGGGAGAGGTTTTTTTTATAGCCCTTTATTGGAAACAGTGTTGACATTATGATGTTGAATTCTGACGTGGATGTTTTAATATAGGAATTATTGTGAATATTTTGTTAATTACCTCATATCGTTTTGTATGGTATAACAATATTAAACAATTAAAAAAAAACAAGTATTAAAATAGATATTTTGTGTGGGTGGATATCAATATCGAATGCCGAGCCGAAAAACATTGGCGAGGAGAAGTCGCTTTCAAACCTGTCAAAAGTGACAGGAAAAAGGGCGGGAAAATGTCGCCATAATGGATGTGTCAGCGGCATCGCGACAAAACGAGGCCTATTGGCATGCACGGGGTTAGATCCACTCCCGGAGGATTAGGCAGTTTTGGATTTCCATAATAAATTTTGATCATACATTTAGGTATTTATTTTAATACCCAGCTAGCACCCAAAGTAAGTAATTTAAATAAAAGCACGCTGCATGCAAGAGACTACACAATAGAGTTGCCATAATCAGAATAATGAATGCGATCGCTCAATGCGATAGTCAATAAATACGGGATCCGTAAACATGTCCAAACATGATAGATGATGAAAGCTTTGATATGATAAAATATGTACCTTCAACATATATGATATAGTTTGTAAGGCCGCGTCTGTACTGACAGAGGATTAGTTCTAACTGTTTCTAACTTCTAACGTATTTTAAGTTATAAAGGCACACATAAATTCTACAAGGTGTGGAAACGCCATACGAAAATGCATATATACCTAATTGATACATTTTGCTGACAGAAATTTTCTTTTTAGCCTTCCAGCATGAGCTAAGGTCAATATTTTGTTGATAGCAATGTCACAAAATTATAAGATGATAGGAAGCAAATATTATATACGAAATATGTGGGAGTTAGAGTAGGTGGGTGTCTCGTTTAAAGAAGATGGCTTTTGCCGCTTACTCCATTTTAAAAAGGATTTTACCAGATTTTACCAGATGGAGTTTTCGTAGTGAATATAATTGGGTTGACATTTACCATCGGGTGTATTGGTCGTTATCTGTTACCGCCCCCTGCGCTCCATTTCACTTGTAACCCGATAGGGGGCGACGTCGGGCGGCGCGACTACTCGCCTTGTAATGGCCACCACGGCCCCTTTTTTATTACTGACCCGCTAGTAAACAGATCATTCGGGTTTGTGGTGTTATAAAAACGAAATTAACTCCGGCCGGTAGATGTCCAGATATCCACTACCAAGAGCTCTGGTATTAACATTAAAATCACATTCGCGTCATGCACATTTAGTGTCGGTACACCTCGCTGATGACGCGGTACAAGCGTCTCACACGCAACATTTTCCAAGTACCTATTATTTTTGGGCAAAAAGGCCAAATCTCTGAAGGTAAAATGAATGGTAAAAGGACGAGTAGAGACTTCTTTACCCCAAAAAAAACATCTGAAAAGCTGAAAGGTTTTCCAATTTATAATAGTAATACAGTTATAAAGTTCTTTATCAAGTATATAGTAAGTAGTACTATTACAAAGTCTACTAAATGCAGTCAATTTCTAAATGAAATCCACGTATTTTCGCTAAATTACAGTATTTGTTTTAATACTTGGTACATGCGCCACTAAACTGAATCAAAAGCTTTATTAAATGCTTCACCGCGGTCAGATGAAGTTCCGTGAAAGTATGTTAGTCGGTGCGTGTATGAACACTTTTCTACAGCGCCATTCAGATGATATAAACTTTATCAAACCGGTTTCGATGTTTATTTGTCATTAAGTTTTATAAAGGATATCCAACAGATTTACTTTTTTATCCAAGCTCGTATAGAAAAGCTATGATTTAGTAGGTACCAACACAAAATGTTTACGCATACGTCATAATGATATATTGAAATCATTGAAAGTTATCGCTATTGTCGTCAGACTGAAATTCAGGCACAGCTCTATTATAACGAGTATACTCGTATATAACACGTGCGGCCGACGTCCGAGCAGAGCTTTGTGCATTGGAATATTGCGTTAATAGATTAATCCAATCAAAATATTAATTCCAGCTCGCTCATATTTACATTCGCATTGCCTGATTCGTACGTTCCATTTGAGATGACATTCATCGATTTAAATGTAATCCCACGAACTCCAAGCACGTTTTATTCACGATATTTTGTTTTAATACAATATACTGAAGCTGAAGCTCGTATTACTCAAGATTTGAGAACCATTTAAAATTTTAATACCTAGTTAACAGTAGCAATTTTGATCTTTATGAATTTGAATTGAACTCAAATTGTAAATTATCCAGAGCAGGCTCAACGGAAGTGTGATGGCGCGTGCTCTTCCAAACCGGCTCGGGATTAGAGATCACGTTGTGCGTTTGTGCTATTATTTCAGCATTTCCGTATATCCCTCTATTGTTTCTCGTGGAAAACTTTTCGATATTCCACTATTTTGCGAATGAAAAGAAAAAAATGCGACAGTAAAAAATCTTTGATTAGACCGCGCCACCACCAATTGAGTTTTATATCCGGACATTTTTAACGTTGTCTGCAACATTAGATAGAGTAAAAGCCGAGAACCAAGTAAGCGTTGGTGTCCTTTTGCACAAGACAATTGAGTCCACAAGGAACGGCGATTGCGGTTTAGCACTGATGAAATGAGCCGGGAACGTTGTGTTCTGGACTCAATATTTGCGGTGCAATACAACCTTTATTGTGAAGATCAACGCTTCGGACAGACAGCAATTTTAGCGATCCGTGTAACTACTTTAATAAAACGGTTGAATCTTATTTTGAAGTAGAAATTACGTACTGATATAAAGGGGACTTGTAGGAGCCATTCCAATTTTCCCATTTTCATTTCTCATTACATATAATATGACAAAGAAGAGCATACACACACGAATCCTTTGCAACTGCACTGACGACAGCTGGGGTACTTTATTTGATTTTCGTCTATAAAATGAAGATTCGACTTTTACGTTCGCATAACTAGTTACGACGAACAATTTTACTTTAATTATATTTAATTTTTCTTTCTTGTGTTTTTGCTATTATTTGTGTTTTACGGTTTGGTCATTTCCTAACAGTAAAACACAAAGTTCATTGACCTATTGTTTGGAAACGGGCGGGGCATTTTGTGATGGATTTGGATATATCATCCAAATCCATCACAAAATGCCCCGCCCGTTTCCATGGCATTAAGAATTATGGAACCCTAAAACAGAAGTTCTAACTGCAGTAGTCTAATAGGTACCTAGTTATATTATGAACCTAATAAAAAAAAAGCACATGAGACCTATATTCAGTTAAGCCTTAATAGGCTTAGAAGGTTGACTGAAATTCAAAAGGACCTCTTCTTACCTACTAGGTTTTATAACCGTTGGATAAGATGACCGTAATTTTTTGCTCTGTATTTTATTTTGCTATCGCCTAATGTGACGATCATGTACACTGTACAGACGAGATTAGCTATAGACACTAAAACGTGAACGTTATTGAGGAGTGACGTGCGTGAGCTATGTCGTTAAGGACACATGGTTCTGTTGAGGAGGGGTTCTGTTTGCGTCTCCACCTCGCACGGTCAATAGGCGCTGCAAATATGCCTTGTACTACGAGGTATACATTACAAGTACTTTCCTTCTAGGAAGGATGAACACTTACATATTTTTGACTAAATAGGTAGGTTTCAAGATATATTACGTGACAACGAAGTAAATCTATCTAGTATTTAGTATGGATACAAATTTTGCAGATTAACATGATTTCGGTGTCATCCTATTAAACCAGAATACCTATAGTTCGCGCGCGAGTTGAATGCAGAGTAAATATATGTGTCACCTATGTGTGTCACCATACATTTACTCTGCATTCAACTCGCATGCGAATACACTCAAATCACGTTACTTATCAGTATTATACGTTATACGTTTATATCTGGTTTACCTGGTTTACTGATGGTATTACCTGTGGTATTACTACGTCATATTGCAGCATTTCTTGGAATTATCATTACTGTAGACGTAGGTTACTTTCATACAGTTCACCAGTGCTACATTTCGTAACCAAACTACTTCAAGCGAAGTCGAACTTATATTTTCTTTATAGCGTTCGATGACGTAAGTTATGCTTCGGTATAAGCTCGAATGGAAATAGATAACATTCAGTCACACAACGTCGGTGGATTTTCGAAGGATTTTAAGTTCAATTCTAAATAAATTCCCCATGCATAAGCGAGTTTCGTGATAAGCAGCATGCAAGCATCCGCAGCCTGCTTCCACCCGCGCATTTATCATCGCCGGGTTCAAAGTTCGAACACAATAACGTTGTTAGTTGTATCAACGACACTTTTTGCCGTACATGCAAGCGAAAAGAACGGCAAATCCATGGATAAATCACTACAGAGCGTAATGTTCCTCCATGAATTACATATTATATCGTGCACATCGCGTCCGTGTTTCATTAAAAAACGTTCTTTACTGGATAAATTTTAACTGAATAAATATGTAGGTATATTCTCAATTTATTTATTTTTAATCATCCTCGACTATATCTTTTAACGAAATTTAATTATTTTCAGGATCGTTGTCATTTATTTTCAGGAGGATTAAAATAAAAGATCGGAATCCCATTTTTTTTATTTTACTCAGATATGAACATCATTACAGCAGTTTTGATCAAGCTGAATGTTGAGTTTACAAAGCATTCCGAGTTAATTCTTAACACCCCTTTACACCCACTCTAGTGATGTAATGAAAACATAACTTTGTATTTCATGCTAGGTTGCTACTGCAGCATGCCCCTTTTTGAAATTTGTTTTTATTTTTAATTTGTAAAGTACACAGTACTAATATAGAAAACAGTAGTAGTACATAGTACTAATATAGAAAATTTTCACGCAAGTTCCAACTGTAAAAAGTTTCAATTTAATCGGATGAATGATGTGCGAACGGTGCGATGTACCTACCTATAGCTCCAATGAATCCACAAACATACATTTTCATGGAAGCGGTATTGACACTGTATCTAATTCACATTAAATGTTCCTTTGCGAGTTAAATTGGTATTATTGGATGAAAAGTGAACCAAAAACAGAAAAGCGAGGAGTAACCGCTATTTCTATATCGTGCAGTGATGGAGACTCATTGCAATGGCGCATCATTTATCAAGCCAACCTCTTGTTGAGTTTGCGCTGGGAATTCTAGATTATAAACTTCACTGTAAAATAGGTAGCAGTTAAAATTGCTCGGCGTGATTAAACTTTCCTTTATAATTTTTGTTCTCAACAGTCTGAAGAGATTTTGTTTTATGAGTTGGTACTTTTGTTACATTGTTTGTGTGAAGGGTAGTTTTTGGTGGTTCTCAACTAAGTTTCGAGTTGTGATAGTGATTCTGAGATGACGCTCATTAAAACATCAGTTGGTAAAATAATATGTTTTTATTATGTATTTCGTTATAATTACTAAACGGATTTAAAGTTAAAATTATAACTTATTGGTTCTTTGCTAAACAAGGTCTAGTGTTGTCAGATCTATGCTAACCGATTCTGGACAGAGAGTGGATTAGATTGGCTTTGTCTAATAATGTCCATATCGCGTACAGTCGCTCTATGTTTGTACAAACCAAAATCAATACAATAGCGCGATCGTGGAGTTGACGTTGATGACAGTTGTTTTGTTTTATTTCCTTACGCTCGTTTGCAACTGGGCGAACAAAAAACTTTGGGAAATATAGATAGATTTGGCGAAATTGGCTTTTAGAATGTCAGCTGTTAAAGGGTTCCGATCGTAATGGCGGTATTCACCACACACTACATATGTGCTTTTTATTATCGATCTATATACCTAAAATATCACACGGCTGTTTATAGTTAAACAGCTGTGTGATATTTTAGGTATATTAAATTATACCTAAAATATCACACAATATTAAAATGCACTTTTAAAGTATTGAAAAATTGGAAACAGGAACATTGGTTGTAGGAAACATCTCGGGCAATATAGGGCAAAAGTTGGGCATCGCCGCGGGCCATCCATGCCAGTGCTGCCAACTTTGCTCCTTGCTACCAACTGTTACACAAGTTTGGTATTCCGTTTTGTTTTTCACACAATTTGCTCTCAAACATTATTGAAATCGGATAACGTTCGCTGTTTTGCGTTCTTTTCCTTTCGGACTAGGCATAGGTATCTGTTTTCAATTTATAAGAAGCTCCCGAACTTTTTTATACAGGCATGAGGTAGGTAGTCAAATATCACAATAGGCAATATAGGCATTGGTATCCTAATAATAGTATATTTTTGTTCATAAAGAATGAAAATATTCTATTTTTTTTTTAATCCACTACAAGTTAACCCTTGACTACGATCACACCTGATGGTAAGTGATGATGCAATCTAAGATGGTAGCGGGCTAACCTGTTAGGGGCATGGCAGTTATATTAAACCATACCCCTATTCGGTTTCTACACGGCATCGTACGGAACTAAATCGCTTGGCGGCACGTCTTTGCCGGTAGGGTGGTAACTAGCCACGGCCGAAGCCGAGATTGCTTTCGAAGCAATCATCTGTCCCAAATTGCAAATGCTGCGTTATCGAAACCTGTGGTTTCGTTATCGGAACTGGATTCTCTCGGGCTTTGTTAAAGACTAGATCTAGAAATTGTAAATGCATGCACGAATAAAAATCGAGTGGATTTATTTAATTTTTAACCGACTTCCAAATAAGCAGGAGGTTCTCAATTCGGCGTGTATATTTTTATTGTAGTGATTTTAGACGATTGGTGACATTTAAGTACTAGGTGACCCGGCCCGGCTTGGCTCGGGTGGGATTTTCATACTACGGTACTACTACTAAAATCTTCCTTTTAGGTGCTTTTATTAAGTTACTAGGCTGATAGCAATTCATTTGCTGCTACCCGTTGAGGAGTTCTGCCCGCCATCTCCAAACTATTCATCAGATCTTAGCTAATTTGGCTGTATATAAACATTGTGAGGAAAAAGCAAAATGATTTCAGATTGACGGAATTAGGTATTTAGTAAAATCTATCAAAATTATTATCCGCTATCGTGAAGTAAAGCAAATGTTTTTTGGAATAAAATATAGCCATACTATGATATTATAAATGCGAAAGTGTGTCTGTCTGCTACGCTTTCACGGCTCATCTGTTCAACCGATTTTGATGAAATTTGGTACAGGAATAGTTTATATCCCGGGGAAGTAGGTACATAGGCTACTTTTTATCTCGGAAAATCAAGGAGTTTACGCGGGAATTAAAAAGTTAAAAGTTAAAGTAATCCACGCGGACGAAGTCGTGGGAATTAACTAGTACTCTATATTATGTTAACCTAGAGTGTTCGCCATATGTTTGCCAAGTGTCATTCAGTTTTTACATAATATCTTGCTAATTTTGATGCTATTCTTATTTATAGGCTGGCATAAATAACCCCTTAAGATATTTTGCAGTATAAAATAATTATTGTCGTTAAGAATAAAAACATAAAGACCCAATATTGAACTGGACATAAACACGCGGCTCATGTCTAAAAAGCCTTTAAAAGTAGTATCAATCCAATTTCCCTATTGCCGCAGAGTGTCACCGCATAAAATAAAAATGCCTACATAACAGCTTCTCCCTTGGCACCAAAACAGGGAGGTTATAAAATTCCGTTAATAGCTATTATATTTACTGCATTAGTAATATTTTAGGGCACTGAAAGGCAATGTGTATAAAGTAATAGCTTATTTGGAATTTATGTAGTGTTTTATTTTTAAGTTTATTCTTCAGCTATTTCTTTTTAAATTATTTAAGTTTTTTAGCGCGCGATGCAAAAGAGAGACAATGGTGCTATTTTTTGTTGTAAATATACTAAATTGAGAGGTCGAAAATAATCGTATCTTTTACATTATTATTCTCTAAGGTAAAGAAAAGCTCCATTATCGTACCTATCAATTAAGTTTAGAGATTGGAGTAAGTACTCGTACAACCGAATTTACCTTATTGTGTTCATCAGTCTGATAAGTAGGTATGCGAGTATGTTCATGGGTTTGTACAGATTAAGCGCATTGGTTGATTTTAATTATTTTCGCAGCAATAGTATTTATATCTTAGCCTTGGCGTATTCACCAAACTAGTTTTATGTTTTTAGTTATGAAACATTTAAAGCATTTAAACAGTAAAACATTCTATGCTAGCAGATTATTTTTGGGTTCCCCATACTTTTACATTGGAAATAAGTAGCTCCGGCGTTTGATAAGTAACGCGTAATAAATCTTCAACGTGCTTTTAAATATTATCGGTTAGAACTAAGAATTAAGTAATGCCTTGATGAATATAAATGTTGTTCTTAAGTATTGAAACAATATGCTTCATGGGAGTACCTTGTCGTTTACAAAGCTAACAGACGAATTTAATAAAGTTCGTTTACATCACGATTACGGCAGATAATGCTCCTTTAAAAGGATTACGGTTTCGTGAACAATACAAGCGATTATCTCAGTGAATGCTTGTCAGCAACATCAGGCCGGGAGTTATTGTAATATGTAAACGAGGAGCCCAGCGAAATTATCCGAGATTTAAATGTTCTTGTCGATTTAAATGTGTACGGATATTCTGCGAAAGGTCCGAAGGACTCGTCGATCCTTTTAATGGAAATCGTAATACCGCCTAGCTTTTTTTAAATACGGGTCAAATTAGGGACCCCGATTCTTCCCATGAAAGAAAAAGTCACGAGTGTAGAGCAACTATGATTATTGCATTTGTGTACACTCCTGACAGTGTAGTTATGAGTTATCTAAATTTCTGTAGCTCTTGTGCTTTCCCTCCAGAGACTTCTGCTGGCGGTAGTACACACTCGGAGGCTTACGAATTTGTTGAGTAATGGAATAAGTCTGTTCACCTAATTAGGTACGGACCACGTGGAGGTGTGCTCTTAAATCGGCTTTGGACAAAAAGATTTTTGATGGTACCACTTTCCCTTGCAATGTGCCCAAAATACTTGAGGACTAAGGGGGTTAAGAATTACTCAACAATTCGAATCTTCTTAAGTGCCTATCCTATTAATCATACACGTCTCTATGATGAGTTAAATTGCTCATAACACCTTAGGAATGTAGAAGTATTTAAAGGCTTGGATAAAACCCAACAGAAGCGACGCGCGACGGATACCTGCTTCACGGCAGGAAGTAACACCGAACGAACTGAAATACTCGTACTAACAATAGGTAAATATTCAGTGGTTGAGTACGACGGCAGCAGCTCAGCGGCAATGCGCAGTCTGCAGTATGAGCTTCTTCATACAGTTCCTTACATTACGACTTCGATATGGGTCACTGCCATCCCGCTTTACGACCAAGTGACCAAGCCTTAAATGCCGCTTAAATATTGAAATTCAGGTCTTGCAACGTAACCTGCTTACTATCGAAGCGACGCAGGTGTGAGCCGGCACGTGAACAAAGCCTTCATGACTCAGCGGCGACACTGCCGAATGTGGCCGTATTTGAACTTATAAAAATAGCCATTCTGGGTTATTCTTCGAACTGAATAACCCTACAATTTTGCTTACAAATATAGAGCATTAAAAAGGTAAGTTTCTTAGTAGGTGTAGGTAACAGTGATCGGACACACTACGTGTAAGATTCTGATAGATTTCTATAACAATAATTAATATGCTGTTTAGCCTAGGTTTGGATATATGGTAATTTTAATTATTATTGCTCCATCTCCACCCGATATTTACACCCGCAGAAAACATTGAAATAAAGAATAAAATTAAAATCGTATTTATTTTCGGAATTCGCTAGCTAGAAATTCAACCATTGATAAAATGAAATTTAAGCCCTATACGGTATTGCAAGAGTAGGTATATTCGTTAACAGCCTACGGTTCATTTCCCTCACCCTCCAAGAATCTCATTCCCAATTTTAACTTCCAATAAACATTGCCGCGTTTCGCAACAGCAATATGCTTGAAATATTTAAGCAATTTATGTCTCGTATGCTTATAAGTTTCTTTCCTTCCTTTATTTTAAGGCTGTGTTTTCATCGTTGAATCTAAAAAAAAATGTCTAAGAACAGATAAGTAATTAGAAAACTCTGATATGGAACGTCTGCAAGAATATAAAAGAAAGGAAAAAAAAAAGAACTGACGATTTGTATTTGAGGAGTCGAGTAAGGGCGGTTGTACGCTCGGCGGCTGGCGACTTTAACGTAGCGTGACAATCGCTTCCATGCTAAATGTCATGGTTGCCATTGTTCTGCCGTCCCTACCGTGCTGGTAGCTTTCCTCACGCCCCCTCGTTTCCCCTATACATCGGCATTTACACGCCTTTACCTGGCAATGAAAAATGTATAGCGCAGTATTGATTACAAAATACTTCCCACTTCCCTTGAGACATTTTGTTGGTATTACACATTCACACTCATTCACAGACATTTGATTAGTTGGTTGGTTTACCTACTTTTGTAGAGCTACCCACCACGCTGCTCCAATGCGGGTTGGCGGGCTTTAACGACTATTATCATGTTAGTGATAACAACCGGGACCGACGGCTTAACGTGCTCTCCGAGGCACGAGGGTGAAACACCGCCAACTTCCAACTCCGGGCTTGCACTGAGAATTTCTGAATTGAAAACACTAATACCAATTTTTTTGCCCGACCGGGAATCGAACCCAGGACCTCGTGACCCGCAGTCGACTATGCTAACCGCTAGACCGACGAGGCAGTTGTAGAGCTAAGACATCTACTTATAATAGTTTCAGGAGAATTAAGTTAAGCTATTAAAATGTGAAACAAAAAAAAATTGTGTGTGATAGCTCCAATGCACGACTGGAGTTTACTCTTTACGAACAATTATAAAATATAGATTGGTAAATGAGGGTAAATGAACGCATATTTTATATTACTGAAAGCATGCTTGATATATATAAGTAGGTATATTAATTATATAATTTATATTCATCAAAATACATGACAAAGTCATGGAAACATAAAGTCAATAACGTAACGGAGAAAGTTTGATTTTACTCCCCATAAATTTTCATACCCCGCGCTTATATTATACTAGACTAGCTTCTGCCCGCGGCTTCGCCCGCGTGGCCTACAAGAACCAAATGTCATTTTTTTCAGAAACAAACATCATAAGCGTTGTCACTCCCTCTCAATTGAATATACAAACTGACAATATCTCAAACAAAGCAATAAGCACGAAGTTCTAAGTTCTATAACTAAACTAATCTCTGGAATGAGAGTAGTACGGTTTTAACAGAACTCAAAGCGTGTGTGATGAGATCTAAATAATTTCCTAATTACAAAACAAACCAGAAGTGGATAATAATTAACATTGTTTACAACGAAATACTATCCGCACCTAACCTACCGCAGTATTTCTTTGTAAACAATATTTTTTGTTTTTCCTTCAGGTGCTAGAATCACCAGACTGCTCCGTGAGCTTACTCTGGAGCAGGCCACGTATAACTGACCGTGTGAAAAGCAGTTCTCCCTTAGGTCTACCCCTGCTAAATTAAGAGTTTGGCCTTGAGACTTATTGATGGTCATGGCAAAGCAGACTTTGAGGGGAAACTGCACTCTTTTGAACTCGAAGGGGTAGTCCGATGGTGTAAGAGGAATCCTCGGAATAAACACAGACTCCCCTTGGGAACAACCGGTCAGTATAGTTGCCTCGATCACATTTCGTTGCAATGTTTTCACTCGCAATCTGGTGCCATTGCATAATTTTGGTGGGTTTAAATTACGCAGCAACATAACTGGGGCACCAACTCTCAATTTTAATATGTGAGTTGGGAGACCAGGAGGCTTCAATGTGTTAAGAAATTCAACCTTATATACCCTCGCAGCTCGCGGTTGGTGCCTGCGACTGATTCACTGACTGACTGACTGACAACGCACAGCCTAAATCGGTGGTCCTAGAAAAGGTGTGTTATTTGTGAAGAGTAGGTATTCACTAAGAAAGGGTTTTTCGAAATTCCAGTCAATGGGGGTTGAATTTCCTGTAAAACTTTTTAATCTGTAGGTCGGTTGACTCGAAATCTGGTACAAGTACTCTTAAATTAATTGCTATGTCTTTTTTAACCGTCTTCCAAAAAAGGAGGAGGTTCTCAATTCGGCGCGTAGATACGCGCTGAATTGAGAACACATAAAAAAAAAGATTTTTTTAAATGTGTTCATGTCGATTGTCGGTGCATATCTCCGTGCTTTTTAAACCGATTTGAATATTTTTTTCATATCGGGTATTACCAAGATAGGCAAAGTTGACGCGTGAGGCTCGCCTGACTTCAACATGGTGTGGAGAAATCAAAATTATTTTTTACTTAACAGTGGCTATGGAAGTCGGTTTTTTGGAAAGAATTTTTATTTTTAATTCACCAAAGCTTTGTAGAGGAGCGAGTACTGAGATGCGTACTTGACATCTTTACCATCAGAAGAAAAGCTAATCGACATTCCAGCTTTTACCAGCAAAAATGTCATAATACAAACTTTCAACCCCTATTTTACCCTTTGGGAGGTGAAATTTCGAGAAACCCTTTCTTAGTGCAAACCTACTCTTCACAAAAAACACACCCTCCAAATTTCATGTCTATAAGACCAGCGGTTTAGGCTGTGCGTTGATATATAAGTCAGGACTTCATCCGCGTGGTTTAAGCTTTTTTCCCCACAGGCACTCCTTGATTTTCCGGTATAAAAAGTAGCCTTTATCACTCTTCAGGTCCTTAACTATACCCATGCAAAAAATCTCGTTGATCCGTTGCTGCGTGATTGAAGGACAAACTCTCTATTTAACGTCCTTGGGGATCAAATTTTCAAAAATGGTGAAAAATATACTTCTTCATATTTAACCGAATGCTCAAATACCAACTTCCATGGCTTTGACTTGAAAAATGAATGACTTTCATACCAACTTTCAACCCCTATTTTACCTCTTTGGGGGTGGAATTTTAAAAGCTGTGACACACGTACTTATTTTTTTTACCGATAGCCGAAATTCCAAGTTTCGTTGATATAAATTGAAAAAATCTTGAGAAATGGAGGACTTTCATGCAATTTTTCATCCCCTATTTCACGCCTTTGGGGGTCGAATTTTCAAATTGGTGGAACACGTACTTCTTCATATTTAACCAAAAGCCCAAATGCTAAGTTTCATGGCTATAACTTGAGAAATGAAGGACCCTTTGGGGGTGGAATTTTGAAAAACTGTTGGTCTGTTGGTCACATACGTACTTCTTTATTTTTTAACGAAAGCTAAAATACTCAGTTTTGTTGATATTACTTGAGAAATATCTTGAGAAATGATGGGCTTTTACACAAACTTTCATCCCCCAGTTCACCCCTTTGGGGGTCGAATTTTCAAAAATGGTGAAACACGTACCTCTTCATATCTAACTGAAAGCCCAAATGCTAAGTTTAATGACTATAACTTGAAAAATGAAGGTCTTTCATACAAACTTTCAACCCCTATTACACCCCTTCGGGGGTGGAATTTTGAAAGCTGTGACACAGATACTTCTTTTTCTTCGTTAATATGACTTGAAAAATATCTTAAGAAATGAAGGACTTTCATACAAAATTTCACCCCCTGTTTCACCCCTTTAGGGGTGGAATTTTGAAAAACTGTGAAACACATATTTCTTTATTTTAAACCGTTAGCTTAAATACCAAGTTTCATGGCTATAACTTGAGAAATGTAGGACTCTCATATTAACTTTCAACGCTTATTTTACCCCTTTGGGGGTGGAATTTTGAAAAACTGTTGGTCTGTTGGTCACATACGTACTTCTCTATTTTTTAACGAAAGCTAAAATACTCAGTTTTGTTGATATTACTTGAGAAATATCTTGAGAAATTATGGGCTTTTACACAAACTTTCATCCCCCAGTTCACCCCTTTGGGGGTCGAATTTTCAAAAATGGTGAAACACGTACCTCTTCATATCTAACTGAAAGCCCAAATGCTAAGTTTAATGACTATAACTTGAAAAATGAAGGTCTTTCATACTAACTTTCAACCCCTGTTTCACCCCTTTAGGGGTGGAATTTTTAAAAACTGTGAAACACGTATTTCTTTATTTTAAACCGTTAGCTTAAATACCAAGTTTCATGGATATAACTTGAAAGATGACGGACTTTCATACAAACTTTCACCCCCTATTTCACCCCCTTAGGGGTGCAATATTGAAAAATTGTAAATCACTTATTTCTGCATATCTAACTGAAAGCCCAAATGATAAGTTTCATGGCTATAACTTGAGAAATGAAGGACTTTCACACAAACTTTCAACCCCTATTTTACCCCTTTGGGGGTGAAATTTTGAAAAACTGTGACACACGTACTTCTTTATTTATTACCTAAAGCCAAAATACCAAGTTTCATGGATATAACTTGAGAAATGACGGAGTTTCATACAAACTTTCACCCCCTATTTCACCCCCTTAGGGGTGGAATTTTGAAAAATCCTTTCTTAGTGTGCGCGTACGTCATAAAAGTAACCTACTGTCAAAATTTCAAGTTTTTAGGCCCAGTGGTTTAGGCTGTGCGTTGATATATAAGTCAGTCAGGACTTTGAATTTTATATATATTATAGATGATTCCCGCGACTTCGTCCGCGTGGGTTAAGATTTTTGATTCCCGCGGGAACTCTTTAATTTTCCGGGATAAAAAGTAGCCTATGTCCTTCCCCGGGAAACCATCTACCCCTGTACCAAATTTTATCAAAATCGGGTGAAGAGACAGTTTTTTTTAATTCCCGCGGGAACTCTTTATTTTTCCGGGATAAAAAGTAGCCTATGTCCTTCCCCGGGATACCATCTACCCCTGTACCAAATTTCATCAAAATCGGTTCAACAGGTGGGCCGTGAAAGCGTAGCAGACAGACAGACAGACAGACAGACAGACAGACAGACACACTTTCGCATTTATAATATTAGTATGGATGAAAATTGATTCTAAAGAAGGTACACTCCAAAAAAATGGTTTCCCTGGGTTAATAAGTACCCTCTGTCACTCTCCAGGTCCTCCACTGTAGCGATTCAAATCTATTGCGGTGATTGAAGGAACAATCCACAAACACACTCACTTTCGCATTTATAATATTAGTGTGATATAATATCTATTTACACGCCAAGTGGCAAGTAAAGAGTTTTGTGTCGACAGTTAGTTACAATAGTTGAACTCTCCTATCATAGTTAATGATCTTTATTGTCAACAAAAGCATATTATAAATGGAGTAGTGGAGTAACTTGGCGAAGAACGAGCGGGGGGTGGACGGGTGGACGTTAACTTAATATGGCGGGGCATCACGGCAATTTGTTCGAGACGAACCTCCAGCTGGCTGAGTGCTGGCACGGACAGGGTTGCTACACCAATTAAGCTTTAAAAGTTTTTAAATTACGTGTACTTAAAAATATTATTTAAAATTTAATAAATCTTCTAAGTTTACAAATTACTAGCAGATGCCCGCGACTTCGTCCTCGTGAATTAAGTTCGTTAGATTCCCGGGAGAACTCCTTAATTTTTTGGAATAAAAAGTAGCCTATGTCCTTTCCCGGAATATAATCTACCGCTATACTTAAAAAATTCCACCAAAATCGGTTGAAAACACGGACCGTGAAAGCGTAGCAGACAGATAGACACACTTTCGCATTTATAATATTAGTAAATGGAATTTTTATTTTTATTTTATTTTTTTAGCGTTAAAATATTGAAGTTTAGGTACTTTTCACACCCCTGTGTCTAATTTACACTTGTGTGTTGAGCTATAGAAAATCGCGCGAAAAGTGATTATGGATCGCAATTAATACCTTTCGCTTAAACCTTATTCTGTCGTGCGCCATTTTACTTCGTATTTGCGAGAATTTTGATGAGGATTTTATTTGTGATTGTGGGGCCTTATTACGTAAAAAATATTGCTATCAAAGGTGATCACGATCGTTACACTGATCGTAATCACGTTGATCAAAATATACTAAAAAGTCTTGAGTCGCGGCGTTATCACGAAAATTTATATTGTAATAATGATTGATCTAGGTTTTACATAACGGGGCTTCTGGATCATTTCAACAGGTTTGACTGTGAAGTTATTTGTTAATGAGACAATAATATCATACTTATATTACAAATGCGAAAGTGTTTGTTTGTTTGTTTGTTATTCAATCACGCCGCAACGGAGCAACGAATCGACGTGTTTTTTGGCACAGTTGAGGACCTGAAGAGTGACATAGGCTACTTTTTATCCCGGAAAATTTAAAAAATTGTATGGGTGCAATTCACATACGCAGAAGTGAAACTACAGAAAAGTAGCCTACGAGATAAATATATTGTATTCTATGTCATTCTCGCGCAGGCTAAATCCTATTATGAATATGTTTGTCTCTTTTTAGTGACGCTTTTTCGTTTCATTTTATCAACCAGAGGCGGATTAAAATAAGACATATATAGCATCAGACTTTCCACTGCTACATTTAAACAATCAAACAGAAAATTACAAAAATGGAACGCTTTGTATACACGTTCGTCCGGTGGCGCCATTTGTACCGTGGCGACAACATCCGTTTCATCGAATTTTCAAAGCTCAACGATTCTAAAGAAGTTTTCTAAAGAAATTCCCACGGAAAGAAAAAAAGCTTAAATCACGCGGACGAAGTCGGGGGCATCTGCTAGTATAATAATATATTTCGAGAAAGAGAGCGCAATGAAGCGCAAACGTCACCTTTATATTAAAGGTGACGTTTGGTGACGTACAGTTGCTTCAGGAAGTTCAGGAACTTATAGGTCTTCGTTCTGTTTATTGGTGGCGAGGCTTGCGACACGGGTATGTCATTACAACCCGCACCCCTCCCTGTGACAACTTCATTAGGAAGCCATAAGTCGACGGGACGCCGACGCGGCTCGCAACACCAACGCATGAACATTGTTTGCTCTTTAGCAAACTGGCGCGTGCTGCGAATTGTTTCGTGTATACTTCTTTATTAAACTTGTTTGCAATAATGACTTTAAATAGCTACTTGAAAGCTAAGCATTGTAGCCATTTAGTTCGGTTTAATAATTAGCCAACTTTTGCATTGCATGTTAGACATGACTTATTTGTTTTCTTTATAAAGAATTAGCGTGCAAGTTCAACAAGTATTATTCCACTTTCTGACCCAAAGAAGTGTTAAATTTTGGCTATAAGTAGGAACTGAGCTATTGTGGTTTTTTAAAGTAGTTTTATCACACCAATCAATGCGAAACAAGGTGTAAAAGAACATGAATATCTTCAATAAATAATATTCTCTAACTAATAGTTATTTTTTTTGTGCTTGACCTATATGTAACCTGCAATGTTTCTGATAACGGTCTTCTTTTTTATCTGACATCTTTTTAACCCATACTTTTTCTAAATTTTTTTTTTTGTAGTACTAATAAAACCTATGAATGAAATTAATACTATTCAGTAAATTGTTGCTAAAGAAAAATGGTGAATCAATCTTATTATACAAATTAGCACCAATTTTTATCAAGCACACGAATCTAATAAAGTGAATAAGTATTTTCATGCATTTAAAATCTTTATTGTCCCCTCTAGCAGGGGCCGCCTCTACTCAAATAACGAGTAAGCGTTCGCAGACATTGGATTATATTTTATAGTGAACGTCTATAAAAATAATAAAACGTCCCTATTCCGCTATTTGCGTGCGATACAGACGTGAAGACAATGCCTCATAGAGATCAGTGGCCGTCTATAAAAGTATGTTTGCGAAGAAATTTAATAAAGCGGAAGCGGACGGCCATTACGGAACCCTGCAACCTTTACTGGCATTTGGATAGTCGTGTACGCGCTCTTATGGCGAAGACCATTCCTATACCGTTATATATTTTATTTTATGTTTATATACAGGTTTATATAATAGGTATTCCAAATTGGAAGTATTTTTATATTTCTGAGGAATTTATAGGCATGATGGAGGTGATATTTCTTAAGAGAATTTTAACTTTATATACAGTAGAATAGAATGTAGATACGTAAAGAAATATTTACGGACTGTTTATTCTAAGATTACTGTGTGAATTAAATTGTGATTCCAGTTTCACATTCTAACTATCTTCATGAGTTACTAAATATACCTATGTAAAGGCTTGACCTGGGTTACAATCATTTATTTATATTTATAAACCAAAAGCTAGCGAATTTAGAGAATGAAAGATTATTTTTCGGTTGAATTAAATAAATAATATTCTCATAATTTATTAATTAAATTCTTAACATTCAGTAACCTCTTACCTTGAGGGCACAAAGTTAGTGAGAATTCACAGTTGTTTCGTAGCACCCTCGTAGCTCCGTAGAACTCCAAGTTACTTCGTAGAATTTGATCGTGAGGAATAAGAATTACAATGCCACGATATTATTATTAGCTATATTTATTAATGAAAAGATAATCCAAATACGTTTGCGTTCGTGAAAGTTGTCTTTGTTTTAGACAGGGTTGTTTATGTTATTATACTGATACAGCTGAAGTTCTGTGTGCGTAAAATCAAAATCAAAATCAAAATCAAAAGCAGTTTATTTGTTGAAATAGGTATACATAAAGTTGGTACATTAAAAAAAATTTAGTAACACTATTTCATGTCGCTAGAGGCGTAAAATATATTTGTTTCGCGTATTCGTTGCTTTTTGAGGAAAATAAGCCATTTAATAAAGTTGCATCTACTGTATATATGAGGCGCTGTGGTTTACTTACTGTGTTTATAGAAACGTTTCTTCCGTTAATTTTAGACTTAAATTGACCATTCAAAACAGAACATGGGGCAGGCTAAGCTGCAAGGGTTCAGCTGTTTTGAAACCATTTTAGTGACGGTTTATTTAGTTATTTACTTAGGTAAGTTGTATGGATGTTTGTTACTCTTTCACGCCAGAACGGCTTAACGGATCTGGATACAATTTGGCACAGAGATAGATTATAGTCTGGAATAACAACTTTTTATCTCGAAAAATTAAAGAGTTCCCGCGGGAACCAAAAAAACTCAATCCACGCGGACGAAGTCGCGGGCATCAGCTAGTATATTAGTCTAATCAAGTTTTTATAGTTAGTTTAGAATTGTTAAAGTAAGTCTTTGTGACTCGAAATAAACTTCTATTTATTTAAGACCGCAGAGCGCCAAAGTTTATGTTCGTATTGGAGTCAGTATGTGGCAGTATCTATAGGTATAACGGACAATGAGAAAGTGGCAAAGCCCATGTGCACTAATAACTTGAAAAGCGAGTGAACCGGCGCACTTTATGGAAGTTCACAAATCGAATCACCCAATACAGTCTACTGCATAAGTTACGACCGGTTTCATTGGGCTTGTAACGAAATAGATGTACACACTTTTCTAATAGGAATCCATACTAATCATATGAATGCAAAAATGTGTGCTTATCTGTTCGATCGATTTTGACGAAATTTTTACAACAAAATTGTAAAAACCGAAAGAAATGTTTATCATGTTAGCCTCATTTTCCGATATAAAAGTCCAAATAGTTGGGATAGTAGCCCAACAGAAGTAGTACCTAGTAGAATTATTAGAAACTGATTACAGGCCACCCTCTAGAGTCTAATCTGTGACCTGTTTAGGTTTAGTATTACAATAGACAATTATAATAACAATTAAATTACATAGATAAATTACAATTAAATTGCATATCATTTCTCATTTGTATGTTATTATAACGACACATGGTTCGATTATTATACTGGTGTCAATTTTATGCAGATGTTCTGCATTGAGCGGACCCGTTGCGCACTAAAATGACCTGCATGGAAGAGATTACTGGGGCACTGGTCACAATTTGTATAAGCTCTCCGGTGAGACCTTTACGAGGACTAAACTCTCCGCACGCAGGCCTCATAAATCAAGATAGTAGTATCTTACAATTCATGTCCATCTACAAAGAAATGCTAGTTAATATTTTAGTCAGTAAAATATCGCAAAAACGATTCTATGCGTAGAAAAGACGACCTCCGTGGCGCAGTGTTGAGCGCTGTAGACTTAACGTGCGGAGCTCCCGGGTTCGATCCCCAGCAGGGTCAATTTGGGAATTTATAATTTCCGAAGTTTCTCAGGTCTGCCCTGGTGGAAGGCTTCGGCTGTGACTAGTTAAAGACGTGACGTACCACCCTACAATTAAAGACGTGCCGTCAAGCCGCAGCCAAGGGCTAACTTGTAGTGGGTAAAAAAAAGAACTAGAGACTTGGTAGTTTTACTTGATTTTACTCAAGTGTCACTAAAATCATTTATTATTATGCAGTAACTTGTGATGCAGAGTGTCCGGGCGCCGCCGCGTCGCCCTACTTGTTGCACGACGCCAGTTCATTATTTACGCGACAAAATATCGACTCTATGTTAATAATGGCCTATTTACTCATTAATGTATGATTTAATTCTTAAATGTGGGCGTGCCTTTTCTCTGATTGATACAGGTATAACAATTTATGTTAAAAAACGGTTTCTTTTAGTTTTCTGAGTTCGTTTTATTTTAATAGAGCTGCAATTTTACGTTTGACTTAAATGCAAACTTTAACAATAACAGTTCATACAAAAATTGGAAAAAAAATAACTAGACGCTATATTAAAAAGGGTGCAAACACGAGCCAGACGAAACTATCTATTCATCGCGTATTCATGCCCCGAGTGTCGACCATATCGAAAATACTGAAAGAGGGAAAAGACGTGTAATTTACGCCTTTGCTCATCACGACCAGATTGAAATTCCGCCCTGCACGGCACGGCCGGCTGGCTGGCGCCTCACTTGTTGCTCAAAACGTCATAACTACCCCTACGTGATCATATTATTTGATAGTGTTACCTCATTTATCTGTATATTAAACGCTCGGGTGATAATATATCGCTCTATCTTATCACTGATAATAATGGGCTAAATATATTATATTTTGGATGGTTTTATCTTCTAATGCACAGTATTTATTGATTGGTATGTTTTACTTAACTCACATTTGCCCACTCTGCAACAATATTATTTTTTTGAATTCTGAATCTTGTTTGTTGCAATTGGTACTCGTATTTGGCATATTTTAGTAAAAGTACCTACTCAATATCAGATAAATTAAAATCTAAATTAAATCTAAAGTAAAAAAAAAAGAAACTAAAAACTAAACTTAAAAAATATCATCTATCTAGTACCTACTTATGTTACATTTAAAACCTGAAAGAAATTTTGCATTACAACGTTAGGCTGTACAAATTTGAAAACTTTCGGACTCTTCATGAGCATCTTAGTTGTGTCTCAGACATATTCGTTTCAGTGCATTCGACATCAATGTCGTTGACTTTCATGAAACGCGTAATCCGGCGCAGTAAATAAGCAGATACAGGCTATAATTTCAGGAGAAACTTGACATGTTCCTTGGTTAGTTGGCAGGGAATCCTTTCAAATAGCTTTTCAAAGGCGTGCCGCGACGCCTTGCATCTGAAGGAAACATGCTTTTATCAAGCTAAGGCTGAATACCGCATGCAGTAAATAAGCTACCTATAGACGATTTTTGTTTGGAACATTGCTTTGTGACTTGAGGTCGATATTGTATATCTGGAAATAATAATGATCTTCTATTGTTCTTGGTAAGAAAACGTGATAATGCTGTTTTTTTTTAATTTAGAAGATTATTTCGGTACTTCAAAACGTCAAGTTATTAGTTAGGCAAAACAGTCACCCCTTGTGCTATTTTCCTATCTTTATTTATCCTAAAGTAGGCTTTATGAATAATATAGAACGAGTTTTTCATTATTTATAACATTTCATCCATTATGATGTCCAATTATTTTAGACGTCAGTATTAAAATGCTATAAAATATGACAACGGATACGATAAGCTCTAATCAGACGCTTTATTGATTAAACTTCCCACTCGTTTGTCTGAGTTCCATGTATAACTAAGTACGTACATGTTACATACATTTGTAGGATGCTTTTCATTAAAATATTATTATTATGTATCAGGGATGTAACCCCTTATATCAGGAATATATTATAGAATTATTAGAAATATTAATGTGGTGGGTTGTACCAATACAACTATAAACACAAAGACAGTTCCAAAACTGTCTTTTAAAAAAAATATATAAGCTAGCGCTTGGCTGCATTCAGATTTGCTTGCAAGTGGTGATACAGCCTAAGGTGGAGCGCGCTTGCCTAGAAGATGCCTATTCATTCTTGATTTGAAGGTACCTATATTAAAAGAGGAGGGGAAAACGGAAGCCAGAAGGGCATTCCATATCCAAGCGGTTAGAATTAGGAACGAGGAAGCAAATCGCTTCGTACCAGTCCACGGAATTTCAACTGCGTAAGGGTGCAGACCTTGTCGATGCCTTGCGGTTCGATGATAAAAATTATGGATAACTGTATGTTATGTAGATAACATCATATGACGTCATTAACCATCCAGTAGCTATGGTTTCTTAGGAATGACGTTAGCATGGTGTCATCCATTACGCCCACGTCTATAGCAATTTCAAAACAATGCATGCTCTAAGAAAGTTTTAAACAATAATGCCCACTCTTATGACGGTACCAAGTATCACTTTTCAAGTTTGCTATGATTCCTAGCTTCAGTTCTTTGAAAAGCTTGTTTCACAGGTCATTGTATCGTATCGAGATGTATTGCGATATTTTAGCGCGATGAATAATTCAGTTTGTGCTGGTCCATCTATTCGATAGACGATAAAATTATTAGATTTTTATCGACGGCACGGACAGATCATAACAGAGCGAAATATTTCTTAATCATATTACGAGAATCGTATTAGAGACTGAGCAAGAATTGTAAGTAGCTGCAGTAATAGCTTGTTAATGATTGATTTCCATGGGACATCTACCCTTAGTTAGGTGTATAGGTATTTAAACTATTATAGAGTATATTTTATTTTCAAATTGTGTAATTTTTTTATCCACTACAAGTTAGCCCTTGACTGCAATCTCACCTGATGGTAAGTGATGACGCAGTCTAATATGGTAGCGTTCTAACCTGTTAGGGGCATGGCAGTTATTATTAAACCCATACCCCTATTCGGTTTTAACACGGCATCGTACTCGAACGTTGCTTGGAGGCACGTCTTTGACGGTAGGCTGGTAATTAACCACGGTGGATGCCTCCCACCAGGCCAGACCAGGGAAAATTCAGAAATTATAAATTTCCAAATTGACCCTGTCGGGGATCGAACCCGGGAACTCCACACGTTAAGACAACAGCGTTCAACATTGCTTTAGGGAGGTCGACAAAATGCGTCTGTTAGGGTATTTTACGTATCTTATACTTGTAAATAAATAAGATACGT
This sequence comes from Erebia aethiops, assembly GCA_923060345.2. Classification (NCBI taxonomy): domain Eukaryota; kingdom Metazoa; phylum Arthropoda; class Insecta; order Lepidoptera; family Nymphalidae; genus Erebia; species Erebia aethiops. The sequence goes on along the minus strand of OV281083.1, from coordinate 5,699,789 downwards.
AAAATTACTTATTAAATCTTACGACAAAGACTGTCTGATTCAAATTTTATCACAAAAGAGTTCATTAGACTTTATACATAGATATATAGTGCAAGTGATTATCAAAGATTTCTCAGACCACTACTTACCTACCTACGACTAACTCACATTAAAAGGGTTAACTTTACCCGACCACAACATCGTCCATTAACTTAATACAATGTAGCTTCTAAAGGAATGCGGTGGGTCCTCAACGCTAAACTAGTGACGTGACCACTGATTAATGATTGTTCACATATTAATTAATTACAGCACAATAATTAATGAAAATTCAGTCGACGTTGCGTTGCATGACCAGTGCCTGGTCTTTAAATTAAAGTTGCATTTCAAGTGCTGAAGCAATTTAGACTGGCCTGGAAAAATTCGGGAGTTCCCGTGGGAATTTGAAAAACTTATTTCACTCGGACGAAGTCGCGGGAATGCTAGTCGTATAGAAGTTATATTTTACCTAGCTGATCGTCCCACCGTTCCGTTACCTAACGGATCGTCGATACTTTGCTCCGTTGCGACGTGATTGAAAGACAAACCAACAAACAAACACACTTTCGCATTTATAATATTAGTATAAAGTATGATAGTAAGTATGTAGTATGATAGTATGAAGCATGATTAAACCAGACTCGGCATGGGTTTGTTAAGTAGCATGATCATTAATGTGTTATAAATCTATACTTCCATACTAATATTATAAATGCAAACGTTTGAATGGATGGATGGATGTTTGTTACTCAATCATGCCAGAACGGCTGAACAGATTTGGATGAAAATTGGCATAGAGATTATAGTCTGGAATAACACATAGGCTACTTTTTATCCCGGAAAATTAGAGAGTTCCCGCGGGAACCAAAAAACCTCAATCCACGCGGACGAAGTCGCAGGCATAAGCTAGTCCTAAATAAAGAGTGGAAAATTAAAATTTACGTACCATTTATTTATAAACTTTATAATTAATTAACTGCATGGTAATAAATAACAGTGCAACCAATTAATGACGAGGGAGTGCAGTTGACGCGACTGCTCGGTTGTGACATCACAGTCGCGTGCGCTTCGCCCGTTCTAGAATTAATTACAGAAGCCTTTTAGGTGCCACACATGGTACCAACTGAAATTACAAAGGCTTTAGTGACATTTAATATGTTTATAGTTCGGGGACGTTACCACCGAATTCTGTCACAAGGCTTCTCACAATAAGTGATTTGTTTATAAATAGCACTTACTAAAACACACGTTGACACAAAATTGAAATTTAAAGTATTCAACGCATGAACTTGGTTTACGTGTATATTCCGTTCTGCTACGTTTCTTATCTACGGATGTGTGTCAAACCCACCAAACGCTTCGTCTAACATCTAGCAACCTAAGTGGGTTTAACGCGTATCCTTAGTAAGTAACGTAGCACATCTCTGGTGGAAAGGCACCCTAAAGCTGAGAAGACAGAGTAGACGACCTTTAATACTGATGGGGTCCCAAAGGTTGTAAAGCGAAAAAAGCCAAAACTATATCGTAAAGATGGAAATCTAGCAAGCAAGAGAAAAACATACAAGGATATTTGAGGGCAGTGAAGCCCCGAGCGGGCACTTAGCGCAAGCTATTAAGGAGCCGTGACCGACGCCGAAACGACGAAAACTATAAAACCGTTAAAGTAACGTTTCAGCAGCAGTAAAGAGCGCAAGATCTGTTGACAATGTCGCCCCGAACCGCTATAAAACGTATGCACCAGACAGTAAAATTTAACGGCACTATGATTAAACTTATCTGTCGACCCTAAATCACGGGCTAATAACTCCTAATTCTATTTCAAAACCTTATAATATTAAGATCTTTTTCAGACTGAATTTCTAATAGAACTAATAATCACTTAAAATATTAAAATATTAACTTCAAAGCATTGTTCTATATTGCAAAATATCAACCTCAATGTTAAAAAATACATTGCTACAAAATTGCATTCTAGATAGAAGGATAAAATTAGATTATTATACCTACGTATTTAATATGCGTCAATATCATGTTTTGAATCGAAATGCGCCGCTAAAGCATTCTCTGTTCATGTATTTCCATTGAACTCTAACGTAAATATCAAATAATTAGCCTGTGCGATTACAGGCTACGAAAGCTCGTCGTTATGTAATCGCACAGGCTACATTGCGTGAATTTGGCTTAAAAACCGTTAGATTTTATGTATATATATTCTAGCAAGGATCTGCAAAAATACTTATCAGAACTCAGAAGCTGTACTGCTGTTTTATCGTAATTAATGCTATGAAATATTTAAAAGAATGTGAAATGCATAGTGTTAACTTTTAACGGGTCTGCCCCTGTTTTCTAATCTTTATAAGACACGAAATCTCGCAGTTATGGCTTGGTCGCATAAAAGGGGGAGGATCCTTAAAACGATTTACAAGTACTGGAAGGATGTTATAAAGGTTTTTACGGTCGCTTTCCGTCAGCACTGCAGCGGTCTTAATGGATGACCTAAGTGCATAGGAACATTTATGTCAGCAAGGAATCTTTAATGTCGAACATTAAACCCTGATTTGAAGGGAATATTAATTTATCTGCACAATGCTGCATTAGAGAAGGTACCGAAAGAAAATAAAAGACTTTGTTAATATGTTTATGTATGGGAAAATACATTATTAAGGCACACTTTTTAAAAGCAATATTTCATCGCCTTTCCTTTTAAAAAATGCTCACCCTTAAATATCTATGGGTATTATTAATATCTCGTCTATCAATTAACGATTAGTAAATCGTTCAGCAAGTATAAAATGTACCACTGCTCTGAAACCAAATGTAAAATAAATAATATATTGAAAGCATCGAAAGTTCATTTGATTTACTTCACGTCGGAACGTTTATCTTGGATGATTCATCACATCGGCAATAATGAAGAAATTCCTTTCACTAAACAAATTTCACATCAATTAGTAATTTGAGACGCTGAGGGGGTTTTCTAGGAGTATTTTCCATTATTTATCTGTTAGCGAAAAGAACTATTTTGTTGATGCCTTTCCGATTTTTATTATCTCTTTATTATTCTTTCGTAAAAGCAAAATCATGCCTATTGCCAATGAGATATTGTTACTAAAGCGTGTAAAATGGGCTAAACTTGGCTAGTGGCTAGAGCTGCAGCTACCTCGCGTGTTTTGTCCTTTTAATCGTGCTTTTATTATACGTGTCGACAATATTAATTTGTGTAGTATGCTCTTCCACAGATAACATCTCACCATAGTTAATATATTCCATAGTTAAGAATTTTATCGTCCAGTTTTTCCACATGGAATTACTTTGAGTTTACTTGACTTATTTAATTTACATCGCGAAACACATAGCCTGTAAGAAAAATCATTCAACAAATTGATTTTTGAAATATGAAAGCATTACCAGAAGCTGAATCAAGTTATTGAGCGTAGATTATTTGATTTTATTTTCGTCGAGTACGATATCAAAGAAATGACGAAAGGTAAGACGTATCATTTTTCATGAAAGGAAGAAATAAATGCAAACCATATTTTTTGCTACATAGAATAAGACCAAATATTTTTAGACAACCAGCAACTTTCCTTCTTTACGGAAATTTATACACAGGTCCTTCGGAATTTTTATGAAGCTTAAATCCACCTTCCGCCCATAATGATAGTTATTCATACAATTTTAGTTGGCATACCCTGGATGAAAAAATACCTATACACAACTCATGTGCTGTTCTAACCTACTTTAATACCTATTCTGTGCTTTATTTAAATCAAACAATTGCACACCACACGTCCGATAAAACACTCCTGCTACCACCAACGATTAAATTTTTAATCGCAATCCAATTCCATGAATTGCTGTTTCGTGTGGACTCTCTATACTCTATTTTATAAAACACAGTTTTTTTTACATACAATTGCCTCAACGTTCTAGGGTTTGAGGTTTTTCGATTCCCGCGGGAACTCTTTGATTTTCCGGGATAAAAAGTAGCCGTAGTAGTAGTATGTGTTATTCCAGACTATAATCTACCTCTGTGCCAAATTTCATCCAGATCCGTTCAGCCGTTCCGGCGTGATTGAGTAACAAACATCCATCCATCCATCCATCCATCCATCCATCAATCGTACATCAAACTTTTGCATTTATAATATTAGTAATTTATGTATGGAATATCAATTACGTTCCGTCGTTAGGAGACTACCTACGTATCGAGGTTGAAAAATTGGCGATGAAAAGTAAAGACGCTTTAAAGAGTTATTTAAAAAGATTTTTTGCAATTGGCATTGGATTTAGCATGTGATCTACCTTTAATATTATCTCATTGTGTTTACAAAAATGCTACAATATTTCATTGTACCAGTGGTATTCCACGAAGGCTTTATAGGGTGAGCTCGGCAGTCAGACGGACGTCAGCGTGCTTGTTTTAGCTACTGATCGATACGCCCGGCCTAACGTCCTACTTAATGTAGCCACACTATTCTATTTTCCTCTACCCTCTATTTAAACACAGTTTATTAGTTCTAACTTATGCAGCAAGGAGTTTGTAATATAAATTTTAGATACGGTAATAGTAACTGTAGTAATAGTACCTTTAATAGTACGGTAGGCCTTTAATAGTAAAGTAAGAAGACTGGTTAAGGCTCGAAAATAGACGATAAACAACTTATTGACATATTAATAGGTACCAAAGACGTAGACAGATTTCCATAGAGTAAAATTTGACGCTGACATACACCTTTATAAAGTATAGCTGATACCCGCGACTTCGTCCGTGTGGTTTAAGTATTTTTGATTCCTGCGGGAACTTTAATTTTCCGGCATAAAAAGTAGCCTCGATCACTCTACAGGTCTTCAACAAATGGCAAAAATCACATCGATCTGTTGTTCCGTTATGGCGTGATTGAAGGACAAACTTACAAACAAATAAACCAACAAACAAACACACTTTCGCATTTATAATATTAGTAAGTATTAGTATGATATAATGACATGAAACAGAATACTTTCTGTCATGTTTATTACAGAAACAGTTTACTGGGTCGCTCAGGATAGTTCAGGCGAAGGCTCTACTATTTTATGTAACCGTGGTCCGTGCTTGTTTTAGTGACTGGTCGATACACTCAGTCCATTGTGGCATTTAGTAGTTGTTCATTTATTTTGTTTCCAATTGTTTTAATAAACAAGATAATATTTGTGGTTCCATTATCCAGTCAATTGTGAAGTGTAGTTTTGTTAATTTATTACATTGCAATATAGTGCGTAGGTTTTATCACCCCAAATGTATTAAACATTCAGATAAATCCGTTAAAAATGTTTTATTGAGGATGATAAATTATAATTTAATGAAGTACTTACATTAAAAAATATAAACTTGCTAGTGAATGCAATATATTGAAGTCATTGTGAGATATTATTACAATAAAACGGAAATGTCAGTTAAAATCTGTATAGATTTTTTTTTTCTGCTAGCCTTGCCCATAAAAATAGATTAAGATGAATCCTGGTGACAGGGCAGATTTTTATTGTGGTTGAATTGTTTCATATTTCAACATAGTTTGACCCCATGCGTACCTCGATATGAATTTAACATGAAACCGAAAATCGTATGAAAATGTCACTTTCGGGCAAGAGCTATAGTATTAGATTTTAAACTTAATATTATAAATGCGAAAGTGTGTTTGTTTGTTGGTTTGTTGGTTTGTCCTTCAATCACGCCGCAGCGGAGCAACGCATCGACGTGATTTTTGGCATGGGTATAGTTGAGGATCTGGAGAGTGACATAGGCATACTGTTTAAGTTTTAATCGTGGAAAATAAAGGAGTTCCCGCGGCAATAACAAAAAACTTAATCCACGCGGTCGAAGTCGCGGGCATCGGCTAGTCAGCTAGTTTTAAATAAAAAAATACTTATACATATATATCTATTACGTTATACGCACTACAATGATAGCCAGTAAATCATCACCAACCACCCATTTTCCTTTTGTTGATATTACTCAAGGAAATCAAGCACACTCAGCAGAAAATTACGATAAAATAATATATGAGCACCATAATATGACTTATGAGAACGTATGGGTGGTGGAAAATGACGTTTGTTGTTATAATTATGTACCTGTATTTCTTCGCGTGTATACCCATCGACCAAACCGAAGTTATATAGTTGCCCTTTTTAAAATAAACTAAGTAGTTCGGTAACCTTTTGTGGGGAGTTGCCACTTTCGTGGTGAATTATTTTTTATTTACGCACAGGTGTGTGCCGGCAAGTCATGTTGTTTGTGGTCGGCGTATTCTGACTCGCAAGGGTATTAAAAGGTTTTACTTCAGAGAAAAACTTTTATAATTAAGGGACATCAAAGAACCACTGCTATGGGGTTACACTTTGGGTCGTTATTCAAAGCAGCTGCCGAGATAAGGGATCTTTAGCGCCTGTTTAATGAAAGTTTATTTGTTAACTGTGACGAGGAAAATTGTTATTCAACCCATTATAATAATTATAATAAACTTAAACTAATATTATAAATGCGAAAGTTTTGATGTATGGATGTATGGATGGATGTTTGATACTCAAAAGAAACGCCCCAACGGCTGAACGGATCTGGGTGAAATTTGGCACAGATATAGATTATAGTCTGGAATAGCACATAGGCTACTTTTTATCCCGGAAAATTAAGGAGTTTCCGCGGGAACCAAAATACCTTAATCCACGCGGACTAGTTATATTATACTTCTCTTACTTGTAGAGAAAATGATTTCTTTAGATCTCCGTACAGCGAAAAGGCTTACTAAAGTGTTAATTTATCTATTACTAGCTGATGCCGGCCACTTCGTCGGCATGTTTTAAGTTTTATTTATTCCCGCGGGAACTCCTTAATTTTCCGGGATAAAAATAGCCTATGTCATTCTCCAGGTCCTCAACTATACCCATGCCAAAAAACACGTTGATCCGTTGCTTCGTTGCGGCGCGATGTGTGGACAAACCAACAAACAAACACGCTATCGCATTTATAATATGAAGTGTGATTTTCGTTTAAAGTTATCTGCTTATCTTAAAAACTAGATTGTGGTATATTTTAATCTAAACCAAGATTTCGTTTTCGCCAACGCAATTTACTGAGTGAAGAATTCTTTTTGCTCTCTCTTCACCTGATCGCAGGGTAAAATATTAAAAATAAAATCTCGTTAGAATTTAAATGGTACCACTACTACTAGTTAGATTTTCAAATAATATCAACACTATTAGAGCTTTGCTTTGATATTACATTATATTCGTTATCTACAAAAACTAACGGTTCACAAAAAGTGAATAAAAGTATTTACACTTTGACTGTTTTTTTTTAAAATCCACTACAAGCTAGCCCTTGACTGCGATCTCACCTGATGGCAAGTGATGATGCAGTCTAAGATGACAGCGGGCTAACCTGTTAGGGGCATGGCAGTTATATTAAACCCATACCCCTTCGGTTTCTACACGGCATCGTACCGGAACGCTAAATCGCTTGGCTGTTCAACTGAATTAAATTTATTTTATGTTTTGTAAAAAAAAGTAATTAAATGAAGTTCATTGTAGTAACATGTTTAATTTCAGAGTTGCAATATTCAGCGTAAATGATTGCTTTGTAACGTTTATTTAATGTACACCAAAAGTAATGAACGTCCTGCTGAATCGTGACCATTTTAATTGGTCTGACAACAAATTTTAAAATATAATTCACAAAAGGTCCGTAAAGGAACCGCGGTATTTATCACAATTTTCATTCATCGATAAACATGACGGAAATAATTACGAATAATTAAGAATTACATTACGAAGGGTTTCAAAATTAATTCAGGAGTAGCAAACTCGTCGGTGATTAGCGAGTAATTAATTAGTTAATTTAGTAAAAGTTAAAAGGCTTGTACGGCGTACCCTTCGCAATCAAAGGAAACCACCGGATTTGTCAACATTTTAAATCCAAAATCCATACCAATTATATTAATGCGAATGTATGTCTGTCCGAGTATGTGTGCTACGCTTTTACGGCCCTTCTGTTCTACCGATTTTGAAAAAATTCGGTACCCACAGAAGTAAACTAGTTTTCATTTATGCGAAGGACATAGGCTACTTTTTATCCTGGAAAATAAAAATCCTGCAGGCGGACGAAGTAGCTGGTATCATCTTGTTATGCTGAAAATAATTCCTTGAAAGATTGCCGTGGGAATCAAAAAACCTTAGTTTGAGATGATGTCTAATTAGTAAGAGATGATTTGTGTGATGGTGATAGTGAAAAAAAACCTGACTGTGCTGTTTACTGTGGACTCTTCTCTTGGCCGCCTTTGGAACCCTCTTAGCTTCAATTTTAAGATACCGTGATTATTATCCGTAGTATCACTATCACCTTTTATATTTTACTAGCTGTTGCCCGCGACTTCGTCCGCGTGGTTTTAGTTTTTTTTGATTCCCGCGGGAACCCCTTAATTTTTCGGGATAAAAAGTAGCCTATGCCACTCTCCAGGTCCTCAACTATACTCATGCCAAAAATCACGTCGATCCATTGCTCCGTTGTAGCGTGATTGAAGGACAAACCAATAAACCAACAAACAAACATACTTTCGCATTTATAATATTAGTATGATATGATTGACGTTTCAAAAGTGTACAGTGTATACAAAATTTGAATAAATAAACATTGAATCTTGAATCCAATCCACGCGGACGAAGTCAGATCATCTAGTTGTATAGATATATACGGCGTAAATACTAAATACGCCCGTTGTGAGGTTTTTAAATGTACATCAGGAGTAATCAACCCCCTGGCGACTGGTGACTAATTGATTGGTCTCAGTTGTAGACAACGAAAGATAATTCCGACTCGCTGCTAAATGGATTTGTCAACTGCGCTAGTAATTAAATATACCGCTGGTTTTTGTCTTTTCTTAGAAAATGTACGTTGAGTTTAATTTGTGCGTGGTTTTTGTTCCGGCAGCCTAATCAATCAAGGCTGTCAGGATGTCTGTTTATTATCTTTGTGATCTCTGTAAAATGTTTACTATTATCATTTTTTAATATTTTTTAAAATCATTTATTAACTAATATTATCTGGTTCCCAAGTTCTACTAAAGTGCCTATGCCTGTTGGACGACTGTTGGAGCATATGTGAGCGAAGCTGCTAACATAAAGTAGTTAGATACAAGAGCTCCTTTATGCGTCTGCTTTGGATCCTTAGCACTGAAATTTCCTTAGAATTTTTTAATTTAATTTTTTAGTAAAAGCTCTCTTTGCGCAATTCGCATTTGCAGCAAAGTAACTGAAGGCAAATAATCCTATTTTCATTTCGTGCGTCATGTTTTTATAGGATTAAGTTACAAAAGCCACTACCTCATCCTTTTATGAGCTTTGCGTTCCTCCAACCTGTTTAAAGACCTCCTCTCTGTCTTCCGACAAACAATTTAACAGCCTTACTTTGTGAAATAGACTTTTTGGTGGAGATTTGTTATTCACTCAAAAGTTTTAAGTGGCTGTGAAACATCGTTCTGAAAGAATTAAATATGGGTCCGCTCAAACAAATTTATACTCTAATTGCTGGCTGTAAGGTGTATCTCGCTTTGTTATAATATGAGCTTTTGTTGGTAGACACGTCGATCATAAAAGTTTTACCACGAGGTGATTGTGAATCAAGAGCTTCTCATTTCACGGAATAGTAACTAAGCATTGAAATGAAACTAAGTGCTTGTAGAATGCCAGTTCGAGGGACAACAATATTTTATACTCATGGTAAGTATATTTGGTTAAAACTTTTAAACAGAAGATAAGTACTAAATCTTCTGTTTAAAAGTTTTAACCAACAATTATACTCCATAATAGCTATAAATTAGTAAAAGTTCCTTTAAATCTGTTTGAACTTTGGGAAATTGTGTAGTATGGTTGGTTAAACGTTACTTTATTAGGAAAGTCTTAGTTTCGATAAGAGTGGTGGGTAATAGCCCCCCAGCGTGGCTACCCCTCCATTAGCCGGGTGCGTCAGACGCCCCATTGTGCGCAGCGTGCCTCTATACACCCCGATCGGTTTCCACCAACTTTTCTATAAGAAACAACCGTGGAAAATTAACTGTTAATATTGTTTTATATACAGTTATAGTTTTCTTACAACTTTTTAAAGTAGTGTTTTGCCTTTGATCTTGTCTCTTAAGGTACTTGTTTTTCCAAAATTATTATTATTGTGCAAATTTACTTTTCTTGAGACTAGTATTTTTAGGGCGAAAACAAACATCTACAATACTTCAATCGTAATTAACTGTTATATGGAGCGCGCACACTAGGCAACAGGACAAAACAGCGTTCAGAGCTCCCACGCGAACGTTACGCGCGGACGGTTTTTCCTATCCTGTTCGTAGTAGGTATGTTTTTGCTCAAACATTTAGCACTATATGCAACGACCTCAATTTACATAGACGGGCCCTGTCAAACAGAGAATGTCCAACAATTTAGTAACAATATTACCTATACGGTAATATTACCGGTATATTATTAGGTATTAATGCCTATTGTCCGTTCCATCTATGCTGAAACTAATCTTGGTTGCTTTTTTATCGTACTTGGCTGGACTATTCTAAAAAAACCTTAAGACAGGTGAGGAGCATGCACCACAAGTCGGACGACCAAATTTTTTCTAAGTAAGAGCCCATCTAGTACTACCATATATATCGATGACTATAATATTATGAGTATGTACATCGCTGGTTGCCAAAAATGATATAACTTTTGAGGTATAACATTACACATATTAATGTAGAGATTAGTTTTTAGAATATTGGATAATTTGTGATAATCGCGTTTCGTGTCCGAGCAACTCTGCATGTAAAACTTAATTGAGTTATTTTCCACTAGCGCGGTCCGGAGCGTAGGTACATAGGTAGAAAACGGGAAATTGCCTACTATATCCCCTATTCTATTATGTTCGTTGCATATAATAATTCCTAGAAACTTTAAGTGAAAAAATATACTTAACTAGATAATTCCCGCAACTTAATCTGCGTGGTTTTAGTTTTTTTGATCCCCGCAGGAACTCCTTAAGTCCCCGGTATAAAACGCCTATTATATGTCCTTCCCCGGGATTAAAACCTATGTCTTTCAAATTTCATGATAATCGGCTGAATATAGATGGGCCGAAGCGTAGCAGACAGACAGACACACTTTTACATTCATAATATTAATATTGATGTTGATGTTATACCTATTATGCGAAAGCAGAAAGTTTGTCTGACTGTCTACTACGCATTTGCGGCCCATCTGTTCAACCGATCTACGAAATTTGGTTTAAAGATGGGATGCATCCCGGGTCTGAGAAAGATATCATTTTGTCTCGGAAAATCCGTTCCGAAAAAATTTCCGAAAAAAAAATAGAAATCTAAATCCACGCGGAAGAAGTCGCGGGCATTATCTAGTTTACTATAGTAAAAGTATGAATATTTGCTCGATCTTCGCCGCCCGCCCGCCCAGCTTCGGCACAGCACTGCGGCCTCTAATTACAAACGTTGAATACAACTTTTTGTTTAACTAGATTGTCGCCTCACTACTGTTATTCATTTCAAATTGAATTTAAAATTCCGCTGCTGCTTCTAACTTGGTTACAAGACGTATGTTTAAATTGCATTTTCATAACGATCTCGGAAGCTACATGCAGAAGTTATGTGAACTGTTACGATTTTATTTTTGAGTATCGCGTTGCACGAAAATTACTGAGGATTCTGTATCCTACTGTTACTTAAAGATCAAGAGAGATTTCACAAAATCCTGTGGGATTTTTCGGGATACAAGAAACCAGTGCTCGTCACCAGTATAATCTCTCTCTGTACCGAATTTCGTTAAAACCGTTTTTGCCTTAATATAGAAAGTATGGATATAGGAGCCTGAATATTTTAAACTAACAAGACATACCCGTAATAATTGTAGTAAAGTGTCTGGTGAAAGCTGGAGTGCAAAAGGGCAGGAAATAAAAAAATAAATTCTCATTATTTTTTTTTGGCTTGACGTTTAAGTATGGCCCTGGCGTTGCCAGTATCTAAAACCATTAAAAAAATAATCATCTCTCAGCTTTCACTAGAAAACCTCTAACATTTTCCTTCACGGTGCGGCAATATTAATTCGGCACGGCAATACCGCATAATCCGCAGCATCTTATTTTAAAAGCTGCATAGCGTAAAAATGTCATCTATTCGTCGCTTCGTCAGCGCCCGGCTCTACAGGCACTCAAGGCTCGAGACTCGAGCTAAGACTCGAGCCACCTCGAGCCTCCGACCGCGGCCTGAGTGTGCTGGCGCGGCGGAAGCGCGCTCTTACGTGCCTGTCGTCACGACATGCCGCCTTTGTCCACCCACTAGGCTTATTTGCTGAACAATGAAAAAGGCGAAAGCTTCACTGACTCCCGACGCATTTGTCTCGCGCAAAAAATGTATTTATCGCATAGAAATGTCTCGAAGCTAATAAAAAGATATCGCTTTTATAATTCTTTGTGTCGATCGTTGAATGAAAATGATTTATTGGCAGATTAAGGATATGGCGAATTATGATTTCTTTTCGTTTCTTAACTGGGTTATTTTAACGAAACACTTATTTATATCTTTCTCGTAAAGGAGACTAACTGACAGACATTATGTTACGCACCTCCTCGCTACGCGTCCTTGCACGAAGCCTACCTATTCCTTAGCGAATAGGCAGGAAAATGCTGATTTATCGGAGACAGGAAACATTGGTCAGGATCAGCATCTCAACAAGTTTTTGTGATTAGGGTTTCAATTTCTCAATTCAGTCGGTCCGTCACGACGAGTGAGCGATGCGCGAATCGAATCTACGAGACAGCCTAACGCCCTAAAAGCTGGTGTACACTGCCTGCGTAGGCAGATTTTTTTTTCTTTTCTACAAGTTAGCCATTGAATGCAATCTCATCTGGTGGTAGGTGATGATGCAGTCTAGAATGGTAGGGGGCTAGCCTGTTAGGGGTATGGCAGTTGTATTAAACCCATATCCCTAGTCGGTTTCTACACGGCATCGTACTGGAACGCTAATTCGCTTGGCGGTACTTCTTTGCCGGTAGGGTGGTAACTAGCCACGGTCGAAGCCTCCCACCAGGCCAGACCTGGGAATATTCAGAAATTATAAATTCCCAACTTGATCCTGCCGGGGATTGAACCCGGGACCTCCGCACGTTAAGACAACAGCGCTCAATACTAATCCAGGAAGATCGTCCAGAAACATAAAATACCTTTTGGTTCTACCCACTAACAGCTTCGCGACTACAAGACGGTATTTAGCTCAAAAGGTAGTTAAATGCACGTGGATGTGTGGACGTAGTTGATAAATCATAAATCATTTATTTTGCGAAATTGTGGGTGATAACAGTTCTTAACAAGGTAGAAACTTCCCGTACACAATCTACTGTCAGAGACAGTGTGCAAAAATTATGTTACATTAAATTAAAAACTAATTTCATTACAATATAAAATTTAAAATCAATATGTGTTTGGTTACTCTGGTATAAAATAAAAATAAAAAATTACATGGTCCAAGCTAAAATTATATTATTGAGGGTAAATTATCCTCAAAAACTACTTATTTATGGACGTTATTAATATTTATCATTTACTGTCTGATTTTTGACATATTTTTTTGCAATAGCAAATATCAAAAAGAGTTTTGAGAGATTGTGATATTAACTTTGTAAAACTTTAAATAATCTGGAACAGACTCGCTGGCTCTGTTCCGATTGGTGGACAGACAACTTTCAAGATAATGTAATATATTATCGGTGTTAGATACAATAGAGTTGACGTTGCAACAAGGGTAATAATGAATTACTAATGGAAGTACTCGTACTTTTATATAAGGGTAAATTAGGTCTCACCTTAGTCCGCAGTGTACGTGTGCTCTCTCAAACGCCTATCTTTCGATATCCCGAATCAATTAGTTTCCAGAATCCCGAGTTTCTGCTACATAATTCATTTCGATGTCTGAATGCCGATTTCGACCCCGCTGGTTCGCGCAAACCATAAAAAATGTCGAAGTACATTATGTTATCGTATCAAATTGATTGATGAAGATGCGTAAAAAAGGACAGCTTTGATATTACTATATGCTCGAGACGTATAAAGAACGCTAAAGACAACACGCATTAGGCTCATGTTTAAACCCTACTACGGATGTTAAGGGTTATAATTTTAGCAGTTTATAAACGTAATGAAATGTTAATCGGTTACCTTAAAATTTTTAACTTATTTACTCCTCCAGGGTAATTTGGATCTATTTAAAAAGTGTAATAATATTATTAATCAAACGTTACGCTTAGGCTAGAGGCTCGACCATAGACCTTACAGAAATATGTAATAATGGGCTCTTTGGTCAGGCAGTGGACTGAATTCTCAATGTTTCAAATCCGATATGTGAATTTTTTTCGTACCTACTCTAATGCACAAATAAGTGAAGTTGCTTATTGAGCAAAGGGTCATGTTTTTCAGTCATCGTCATGGACACAGTCTTCGTCACCCGAGTCCACAGGCCACATAGGTCTCTTGCAAGGTCTTCCATATGCCATTATCTTGCACCGCCATGGATCCAGCGACTCCATACGACTCTCCTGATTACGCCCGTCCACGTCCTAGTGAGGGGTTTGTGTGTTTGAATGTTTTTCACCATTTGCCTAAAATTGGCATATTATGCTGAAAAACATGGAGAATGAGGGACGAATGGCTTAGCTGTGACAACGGATATCAGTCGATTGCGATTGTTAAGCAACGTTGATCCAAGTCGGTAACTGGATGGGTGACCGAATTTGGAGGTTCAAATTTGGCCGTTTCGTTTCCTCCGTGCTTCGGAGAGCACGTTCGGTCCCGGTTATTATCACTAATTTCTGATAATAATCGTAACAAACCTAAGAGTTTAAATACTCTAGTCGAGTCGAATGCGGAAGGACGTCACTGCATTATAATCGCAAGAAATCTCCTACTATTATATGATTAATGGAATGGGGTCACGACCCTCAGTTATGAGGAAAACGACGCAGAGAGAGAGAGAAAACTCTTATTAAAGCAATATGAACAGCTTTTGAAATAAAACAAAATCATATATACATATTTTCATATCATAAGGCTACTTTCCCGAAGGCTACTTTGAATAACTTAGTACGTATTTTATTATCGGCATTTTAAAATCATGTCAAATCGAGCGATTTTAGTAAGGAGGACGGGTAAGAGGCTCTCGACGGAGGGAACCAAGTGCACTCCAGAGCCCGTCACATTATTCGGCCTACTTAGCGGGCTGGAGGGTTGCGAGGTGTCCTTCGAACCGCCTACTTGATGCTTTCCTTTGTATCCTTATTGGAAAACTCCATGCAATTGAAAAATATTTTCAATTTTGCTATACAGCTGTCATATTTCTAACAGTAAGTAAATGGGCAGACAGCCCATTGCGTTTTAAAGTTTGTTTTTGGACTTTTTTTACACATCATCATACTTCATACTAATATTATAAATGCGAAAGTGTGTTTGTTTGTTGGTTTATTGGTTTGTTGGTTTGTCCTACAATCACGCCGCAACGAAGCAACGGATTGACGTGATTTTTGGCATGGGTATAGTTGAGTACCTGGAGAGTGACATAGATTTTTTATCCCGGAAAATTAAGGAGTTCCCGCGGGAATCAAAAAACTTTAAGCACGCGGACGAAGTCGCGAGCATCTGCTAGTAATATAATAATTTAAACAGATGATTGAACAAATTGCAACTTAGGGGCCAGTAAAGAAAATTTAAACTTCAAAAAGATCAAAAAAGGAAATAATGAAAGAACTAGAAGTTTTATTCGCTATAATTCGCCACAATAGGTAAATCTATGTGGTACTGTGTGTATCTTGTATTGTATCACTTGTAGCTTGCGATATTCACCACACCACACAAATCTTCCAAATTATTCACAACGTACGTTTCACTCCGAAACCGCTCCATCTTCAGGAGATGTTGACTCGACAATGCACATTGTAAAGAAAATTTAAACTTAGGGTTATTGCTTAAACTCAAAAGGTCAGTTCTCATAAAAATCTCGGTTTCATAGTCAATGAGTAACTTAAGTATTTGAGGTAGATAATTAACAAAAACTTTACAAATTACTTTTATTATCTACAGCAGGTGAAAATAATTAAACAGTAGGCAATATGAACCTGTCAGTGTGTCCTCGTAATTTGCAGGCGTTCATCGGACGATCGGTTAATTTAGTCGCCGTTGCAAGTGACACACGCTTGACGCCCGATGACAGCGAGGCTCTCGCAAACAAACTACACCCGTAATTGGTGTACCTCTTGATTTTACCGCGACTTCGTCTGTACTGATCGACACTTTAAAACTTTTATTTTTCGCGGGATTTTCTTTTTACATCCAATACAATTATAATTTGTTTAATTCACATCCATACTATCTATACGAATATTATAAACTAGAATATTATAAACTAAACTAGATCGACACTTTAAAACTTTTATTTTTCGCGGGATTTTCTTTTTACATCCAATACAATTATAATTTGTTTAATTCACATCCATACTATCTATACGAATATTATAAACTAGATGATGCCCGCGACTTCGTCCACGGGGATTAAGTTTTTTAATTCCCGCGGGAACTCCTTAATTTTTCGGGATAAAGAGTAGCCTATGTCCTTCTTCGGAATACAAACTATCCCTGTACCAAATTTCATCAAAATAGGTTGAACGGATGGACCGTGAAAGCGTAACAGACAGACAGACCTTTTCAACCGATTTTGATGATATTTGGTACAGAGGTAGGTTGCAACGCGGGTGACGAAGTCACGGGCATCATCTAGTATTGTATTCATTTATAGAAACGGCTCGTTTGCTGAGAGCTGGCAAGAATCTCAACAGTTGCAAATTTCAATAAGAAGTATGTTACAAAGCTATTAATAGCTACACTTACTTATCTTCTGATATATAGGCAACTAGATGATGCCCGCGACTTCGTCCGCGTGGATTAAGATTTTTTTGAATTCCCGCGGGAACTCTTTAATTTTCCGGGATAAAAAGTAGCCTACGTCCTTCCCCAGGATACAACCTATCCCTGTACCAAATTTCATCAGAATCGGTTGAACAGATGGGCCGTGAAAGCGTAGCAGACAGACAGACAGACAGACACACTTTCGCATTTATAATATTAGTATGGATTTATTTATCTATACCTTGAACACTTAAAAATCATTTTAGTGCATACAGCTGAGTTAGCATAAAGTGGTCATTGCTGACTTCTATGGTAAGTTTACGTTATGGAGTTATGTTGTATCATAACAATAATTATTCTTTTAAATATCCCGTGTCATATGTGAATATATTAACATATTCAAATATGACACGGGATATGTCTCGTGACCATACTACATTAGTTTATCAAACGCTGCAGTTAAAATTACATTAAGTTAAAATGAAACTGTGTACATTTTTATTTAGGTTGACGTGTTCGCTATTATTATAAATATAATAATATGATATAGTCAAGGAAAATAGACGATTGACGATGCCGTCGGGTCGAATGAAGTGTAGACCTACATAACCTAAACAGCGAATGGGTTTTTAGGGTTCCGTACCCAAAGGGTGCCATTGGGACCCTATTACTAAGCCTCCACTGTCCGTCTGCCTGTAGGTCTGTCTGTCAGCGGGCTGTATCTCATGAACCGTAATTGACCGAGCGAAGCGAAGGTCTCTGAGTCTACTTGGGTGAATTGGCACTTGTCCGTCCGTCCGTCCGTCCGTCCGTCTGTCAGAGCATTATAACTTCTGAATTACTGAACGCAATTACTTCAGCTTTAAATATAATATGTAAACCAATGGCCTCCCGCCGAATATGGCTTAAAAAATAATAAAAATCTTTATTTCAGGGGGGCTCTCATAGAAGCGAATGCGAAGTAAAATATTTTTTATAAAGTTACATAGGGTTGCGGTATATCATTTTAAAGATAAATAGGAATAGAGTCGGATTTTTTTTTTTTTTAATTTTTCCCCCAAAATTGACGAAATGGGGGGCTTTCAAAGTGGTGATTTCTAACGTCCAAAGATGACCTCAGAACTCTAAATTTTCTAAAAGGATGAGCCTGAAACTTGATCAATTATTTCAATTATATCCTGTACTTGAACAACAAATACTAAAATTAGATAAATATTGTAAGGAAACGAAATTATTTAATTTTTAATGAGCGTCAGTATTTTTAACAGAACTTCACATTTATGTCAATAGATGGCGCCGCGAGGTCTCAGTTCGGGGCGAACCACTAGTAGATAGAAAGTTGAAATTTTCAAAGAGCGAGTAGTACTATAGCTGATGTAACAACAAAAAAATTAAAAAAAAAAATGGGCAGTCATAGGGGCTGCCGATAGAAGTGAAAACGAATATTTAAAATATTTAAAAAATTAAAATATAAACCTTAAAACTAAGGCATTAAAGTTTAATTACGAATGTAGTATATTTATATTCAAGACCTTTTGTCTTCGTAACAACGCGAGCATGTCGGTGACGGTCACGCGAATTCACAACACAAGTTTACCCCCTACCAAAAAGTGCTCAACGTGTCTAAAGAAGTTTCACTTCAAAAATTAAAAGGGCGAAACGGTCAAACATAGGCATTAATAATAATAGCGGTTCGATATCGGTGTCGGAATGACAGGCGCCGCCATATTGGACGCATAAATCAAGTCGGCGGAGTGACACCGGCATAAGCGATCGAGTGTCAGCTCGTCTAGAAATAAAAGCAGGATTTTTCACTAGTTGAGTGGTTTTGCTCTGAGGCATGTGATGAAATTCATCTCGTCCAACAAACACCATCGGGATTTGTTTTAAAGCCAAGTTTAAAAGTTGACACAGGGGTTTTTATGCGATGTAATGTCAGCTTATGAATTTCGTAGTGACACTGCCCCGATATCTGCTAACAAATTAACATTTACCTGGGAGTTTATGTGCCCAATGCAAACGACGTTAAGTACGCCATGCATTTTCAGTACTACTGAATAACTGGAAATGCATTCTAAAAGTTTGGAAATATATTGACGGATCCTCTGCATTCTGCTGATTGTCTTATAGGTTGCAAGTTATTTTCTATAAATAGCTATAGGTAAATTATGCTCATCCTTAGAGTGGCGTAGGTACAATTCGAGGAAATTGTATCTACCAATCAACCTCAATTTGTTCAGCGGACAGATAGGTACGCTTTAACAAATACATTCATGTTGCTAAAACTGAATTGCGATTTGCTAACGACATGTAATAAAGTGAGAAATAATTTGTATTCAATACATACCAGTGAGATAATGTTTGACAGCGAGTAGTAGTTAAGTCGTGGCACCCCCACTTCAGCCGCATAAATCAAGTCGGCGGCTCAGTGACATCGGCGCAAATGACCGAGTATTAACTTGGTCAGAAATAAAGGCAAGAAATTATTCACCACTAGTGTGTTCTGTGGTATGAACGATATATTGCTCGTGTACAACTAAGATTTACGTACCACCACTAGCAAGGAGAGTACTTTAAACTGGCTGAGTTGCAAGAGGTGAAACAGAGGCAAGTAATACATTTTTAGAATTTCACACCAAATTGGTAATTGGTAAAAAGTACCTAACAATATAGACATCCGCCCCATCCAAATCGCGGTCCCAAATAGAAGGAAGGTTGAGACTTTAGATAGACTTAACCAAATAGTCTTTTTAGCTGCGGAACACTTGCTGGGCGAGTCTGTCGCACTTAGTCGGTTTATAAAACTGAAACTAAAGCTATTAATTTATTTGCGTATTTATACTTATGTTATGAAGTTCATTTATAACGAAGTTTAAAAAGCTGGTTTGATCGTTATAAAGCTTAGCCTACTATCAGAATAAGTTACGCCAATAGGGTTTACTGATAAACACAGATTGTGATATTATCAAAGTTAGATATTGGTATCGAAATGACTGGGCGGCCATATTGGTCGCATAAATCAAGTCATCGCAGCGACACCGGCGTAAGCGATCGGATGTCAGCTCACCTAGAAATAAAACCAAGTGGATATTTCACTAGCAGAGTGGTTTGCTTCGAGACAATTATTGCAGACTGCAGACACAAAGGGTATATTTTTTAGTTAATGTGCGACGTAGTTTTCAAAATTTAGGAGAATATGCCCAACATTTTTCGATAACATTTTAGTAGTTTGTTGCTGCGATACTAAATAGTTGCGATCAGAAAACATGGAAGGAACAAGATTTAATAACTTATCAGCCTGCCCATTAAAGAGTCAACGACGAACGTACAAGAGTATTGACGTTTCTTCTGTGATTCCAGAGACTCCATCTTGCAAGCCAATTTGAGATCGTGCACGAGTTTATCTGCTCGCATTTGTATCTCATTAAAATGAAGGAGCTGGTACTTGGTTTCTCTGGCCCAAAGGTGTGAGCAGCACTAAATGTGGGGACAAACTTGCGCATTATTTTTACTTACTGTTGGACATCTAGCGGTAAAGTGTATTTACGAAAAAAAGAGGGTGCCCCGGTCATTCTTGTTAAGACTGAATTAGATCTGGATAATCTAAAAACGCAAATATGACTATATATTGAAATTAATCTTACTTGTAATCGGACACAATTTTTTGTAAATTTGATATTGTTTTCATGTTTTGTAGCACCAAATCTTGCTAATATTAACGGTATTTTGTCTACATTTCACATATTACGTACTTACCTACATCTCACACGAACACTTTCTCACAATATTTACATCAATAAACTGTCTCGCTATACAAACACAGTTAGTTTATGCGTAGCCAATCTTCTAATGTGTTTTCTCCTTGTAAGACAATTAATATTATCACAATTAATTATTATGAATATGATTCCCCTTTCCGGTTCAATTGAAACTTATAGTAGGGTTTAAAATCAATGTGTTCTACATGGATGAAATTTCTAATATAAATAGTCGGATTGACGCAATATCAGTGTCAGACTCTTTTGTTTACTCTCCTGAACAGTGTAATCAATACCTTAGGAAAACTATCGGTTTAAAGGTTCTTCACGTTAACATACGTAGCATTAACTGTAACTTTAACAATCTTTTAATCTTACTCCAACGATTAAACTATAATTTAGACGTTCTTATTTTATCAGAATGCTGGCTTAGTAAGATATCTAGCATACCTACATTAGCTGGGTTTTATTCATTCAAATCTGGTCACACGAACCAAAATGATGGTGTTGTTGCGTATGTACGAGACTCACTGAAGTGTTCTGTTACGGAACCTGACTTTGTTGAAGGCAACTGTCTAGTGCTGAAATTTTCTCGTGATCTTGCGCTCGTTACAGTATATCGTTCACCATCTTACCTGAATATAACTTCTTTTCTTAATAGTCTAGATACAGTCTTAAATTCACTTTCGAATGTAAAAACCACAGCTTTAATCGGCGATATCAACATCAACCTGCTGACACCTACTGATAGACAGACTGAGGAATACCTTAATCTTTCTGCCAGCCATGGAATGCTTCCTGCGCATCAGTTTCCCACTAGGAATAATAACTGCCTCGATCATGTAATAATTAGAAGTAACAAAAAAGCCACAACTGTTGTTTTAGACTCTCTTATCACAGATCATTATCCTATCGTTCTATGCTGTAATCAAAAACTGGCAGCTGCAAAAGTAGTAAGAACAATAACGCGTATCGACGAGACCGCTGCCACTCGCAAACTTGAGGAAACAGATTTTTCTCCTATCTTGAAATCTGGTAACGCAGAGGATGCTGCTGCTAAACTCGTTGCAACTCTATCCTCAGTAATTGAAACCTCAAAGCGCACTGTGAATATTCCTAGCAGAAAAAGAATAATTAAACCATGGATTACTCCAGGTTTACTACGTTGCATCCGTAACCGCGAAAAACTACACAAAAAAATGAAAAATGACCCAAAAGATACCGATAAAAAAACAATTTATATGTGATATAAGAATTTTTGTAATAACTTAATTAAAAAAATTAAAACTAACTATGAACGTGAAGAATTTCAAAAGGCTAAAAATAACTCCAAAAAAACTTGGGATCTTGTCAATCTATTCGCAAATATTCAAAAATCAAAATCTTATAATCTGAGCGAGCTAATGACCCTTGCAGGTGACCCAGTTTCTTCGGCGAATAAAGTGAATAACTTTTTTGTAAATATAGGTAGTGACTTAGCATCTAATTTTGAAAAAACTTCTTTTAGTGAAATTCCCAACTTACAAAATAGTCAGTTAGTCCCAAATTCGCTGCTTTTAGATAGTGTCGACACGAATGAGATTGAGTCGCTCCTTCTTGGTCTAAAAAATACTTGTGCTGTTGGCTGGGATGGAATCTCGACATCTATCTTGAAAACAGCGAAACATGTTCTCCTGCCTATTATAACCCACGTCTGCAACCTCTGCTTAGCTAGTGGTGTGTTTCCAAAAGTTTTTAAAAAAGCCATTGTGCACCCTATTCACAAAAAGGGCCCCAAAAACTGTGTGGATAACTATAGGCCAATATCCGTGTTAAGTGCACTCTCCAAAATCCTTGAAAAGATCATCAACCGTAGACTAATATCATTCTTAAACAAAAATAAGTTACTTTCAGACAACCAATACGGTTTCAGAGCAAATAGGTCGACAGAGGATGCAGTTATGAGCCTAACCGAGACCGTGATACAGAACTTGGACAAAAGAAAAAAGATTATCGGCGTATTTCTGGATCTCTCAAAAGCTTTTGACACAGTCTCTATCCCAAAACTTCTTAATAAACTCGAGAGACTAGGAGTACGAGGATTGGCTTTATCTCTTTTCAAAAGTTACCTCTCAGAACGGACTCAATGTGTTGCCATGAATAATGTTACCAGTCATGGACGTACACTCAACTTTGGCGTTCCTCAAGGTAGTGTTCTCGGGCCTACCTTATTTCTTGCCTATATAAATGAGCTTTGCCAACTTACACTACCAAATTGTAAAATAATCACTTACGCCGATGACACTGTTTTACTTGTTCACGGCAACACATGGGTCGAAGCACGTAAGAATACTGAACTAGCTTTGGCTAATGTAATAAATTGGCTGTCGAATAATTTGTTAACAGTAAACGTAGAAAAGACGAAATTTATTGCATTCTGCTCAAGGGGTTCCCTGCCACCTGATTCTTTGTCCATCGTTGCTCATCATTGCTCGACCACTCTTGACACTAATTGTAGATGTAGCCGTATTGCTCGAACGCAAAGTATCAAATACCTCGGCGTTGTTATCGACCAATGTCTCAATTGGAACGAGCACATTGAGTCTGTCATATCTAGAGTAAGAAAGGTTTTGTTTGTTTTTAGGAACCTCAGAAATTCAGCTAGCTTGGGTACATTGAAAACCATTTATTTCGCGTTCGTGCAGTCTGTGATCGGTTATTGCATTTCAGTCTGGGGTGGTGCTGGTAAAACAGTGATGCTTCGGCTGGAGAGGGCTCAGCGTGCGGTTCTGAAGGTCATGACATCAAAACCTGTCCTCTTTCCTACTTCTGAAGTATACAAACTGACCAAGGTTCTCACTGTACGTCAACTCTTCATATTGTCGCTAATACTTCGAAAGCACGCTACAACTATTTACGATTCTGAATTTGAAAAAAATAAGCGGAGGTCTGACAAAGTCTGTCAAATCGTGCCGTGTAGAACTGCCTTAGCGGGTCGTCAGTCATACTACTTAAGTGCATTGGTCTATAACAAAATTAATAAAATATTACATATTTACCCTCTGACTTCTCGAAAATGTAAAGAAAAATTAACTAGTTGGCTTCTTACCCTAAATTATGATGAGACAGAAAATCTCCTTAGATATTAAACTTCATCATAAAATTCTTCTGAGTAATTCTACATCAATGCTTACAAAGTCACAACACACATATCATACTCACACACATACTCATACACTCACCCATACAACACGTAGTCCTAATCTATATTAATGCTAAGAATTAATTTTAAGTAATTTTTATTTTTTTTTATTTTTATTTTGTCACTAACATTAATTTTCTGTTTGTCTTTTGTTTTCTTCTGATTTGTGAACCTGGAGGTGGGCGTTAACAGCTGCAACACAGTTTTATACTAACGCAGTTGTTTCCGTTCCTTAGTTTTTATGTCATCTATGTTTATGAGAAAATAAATAAATCTATAAATAAAAAAAAAAAAAAAAAAAATTATATTTGTTGGTGTTTTGTAGCGAGGCAACTTTTGATCTTTACGTGGGGTGTTAGCACCGAGTAGGTGTTAGTCACCCCACGTAAAAATCTTCAATTACCTAGCATCACGCATAAATAAGCAATTTCAACAGAAATAGCAACGCAATATTATTTTCTAGTAAATAAGTGTTATTCTAAATTTAGAGCAAGTATTAATTTCGATGGGA
The DNA here is from genome assembly GCA_923060345.2 of Erebia aethiops. Classification (NCBI taxonomy): domain Eukaryota; kingdom Metazoa; phylum Arthropoda; class Insecta; order Lepidoptera; family Nymphalidae; genus Erebia; species Erebia aethiops. The sequence continues at coordinate 5,675,354 of OV281083.1, read as the reverse complement.
AAATACACCGACACCGGTCTAGCTGCTAGTGTCGAATATCGCGGTCAGATACCGCAAGGCTCCCAGTGCGCCGATTCCTGTTTGCAAATCAATTCACTCGGGAAGCATTTTTTTATGATAGGCTGATATAGGAATACTTAATTGGAAATACTTAATTGGAAAAAAGTGCAGGAACCTTTGCCGTTTTACGTTATATAGTGGCAGACGATATCAATAGTCTATGTACCAAATAATAATTTAATTGATCACATATTAAAAAAATACAATGATAACCTAATACCAATTTCAGATTTGTAATATTAAACAATTTATCAACAATCGATGCAATTAATCTTGAAGATATTGAAATAAGACAATATATTAATTATAGTTCATCATCGTGGTATCATTATAATCAAGCAATCAGGTAGTTATATGGGGAATAATACCTATAGGTATTATTATCATCCGTACTTCCGTATCTGTACTGAATACTGATATTGAAAATGCGAAAACATGTTTGTTTGTTGGTTTTTCCTGCAGTCAAGCCGCAACAGAGCAACGCGGCTGGTCGATAAGATTTCTTGCAGGGTATAGTTGAGATGAGTTTCTAAAAAGTTTTATAATACTTTAAGGTACCACCTTTATGCAATCCAACGATCATATTATAATGTAAGTTAGCTTTCTGGAGAGGGTCAAAACTTTGAACATCGAAAACAACTCTACCGTACTTGACATCCAATATTTCAATATACCTCAAGTTTTGGGGAAAGAGAATGGAGCGGCGAAAAAATTACATTACAAAGGTCCTGGAGAAATGGAGCCTTTCTCATCGAATGTATTAGTTTGAGAAGATGTATTTGAGTAGGTAGATGTAACATAAGTCCGCGAAGATACGTTTTCGGAAAAGATTTTGTATAGGTATCAACAAAGGACAAAATCGATTTTTTTTTCTAGGCCTGATATTCGTAATTGTGGTTCTTTTTAGTAATTTAGTAGATAGTAGTTTCCTAGTGACTTTTTTTGTATAATTTTGTGCTCGCCATTATAAATTGAATTTATAAATTCGATAGCGATAAAATTGGATGTTCATTATTTGCAAGGTACGTCTGCAAGACAACATGCTTTCAGCAACTCTAGCATAATCAATATGATAGTGCTTTCTCGTGACTTTGTCAGTGGAAAAAAATTGCGAAAGAGATTTGATGAACTTGGATTTTTCAAATTCAATTTCTGGAATCTGGAGGGAGGCTTCAGCTGTGGGCTGTGGCTAGTTGTAAGAAGTAAGGAGTTACCTCATTTAGCGTTCAGGTACGATACCACGTAGCAACCGACTAGGGGCAATGGGCATGGGACTTGCCATATAATCTACCAAGTAAGCACGTTACCATCTCAACTATATCATGATTCATGACATACCATCCAAGCAGTCAAGGGCTAACTTGTATTAGAATTTAAAAAAAAATATGTGTGTCGCTGATTGTGCTCGGGCTCCAACATTACATATTTGATACATGTGCTATTTCACGAATAACTCCAAAGTCTCATTCGAAAACAATTTGAACTCAATCTGGCTATTATCTTATTGAATATTGTAAAAGCCCTTGCGTAATTCGTAAAATATTCGTTCCCTAAACGTTTAATATCGGATAAAATACACCCTACCGTTCCGTGTTCCCCCCGTTGTTCATATCGGCATGTTATTCAGATTATACACGAATATTTCAATGCTTTCTACTAAATTACAGCTCACGAAACTCTTTTACTTAACATCGTTGACTGAGGCGTGCTTCGGAGTACCTAACTTCACTGTTCGCATGTTATAAGCGAACGCGGGAACGGACATTTGCATTGAAGGTTTCCGATATTATTGAATGAGATCCTCTTTTCCGTCAAAAAATAAAACCATTTCCTCAAAATTAAACTCGTATTTTCTATTGTTATTTCTATGCTATCTGCAATCAGTCATAATTGATTTTGGACTATAAGCAGATTTAAAATGAAACTCGTAGTATTCTTTTTGCAAGTAAGTAACTGAAACCAATTACTGAAGCTGAATAGAATATCGTACTAAGTTGGAATAATAAGACAATATGAACTCTAGTATACTACTCAAAAAACGATTTCCATGCAAAACCATGGCTAAATAATATTTAGCCAAACTTGAATATGTACTGTTGAAGTTAGGTTGGTAATATTAGACCCAACTATATCATAAAGACATGATATACACAGACATGCGCAAGGAATATTTTCGTCAGTCGCTGATTTGCATACTGTTATTACTGACGAAAAATTGTAACACATTACGAGGTTCCGTCTTAAATTGTTAGAGAATGGATTTCCCCGAGCGTACACTCCCGTTTCATTATTCTAAACAAGGAATAAATTTGCTACGGGAAAACAGAACAATCGTATTAATTTCCAGAGAATGCGGTCGCTGCATTAAGCATTTCACCAAAATACCATGGAGTATATTAAAAGATAAACGCAGTGTAGGTACCCACTTAGTAATGACGTACCACGATTCATTTTTGGTGGCTATACAGTATACGTATTATAGTATATAGTATTCGTTGGTCTAGTGGTTAGCATGTTCGACTGCGGCCGACGAGCTCCCGGGTTCGAGTCCCGGGTCGGGCTATAAGTACCTGGTTTTTCTGACTAGAAATTCTCAGTACTAGCTCGGAGTTAGGAATTTGACGGTGTTTCACCCCCGTGTCTCGGAGAGCACGTTAAGCCGTCGGTCCTGGTTATTATCACTAACATGATAATAGTCGTAAAAGCCCGCCAACCCGCATTGGAGCAGCGTGGTTGGTCCAAGCTCTAATTTCCTCTCTTTAATGAGAGTGGAGGGCAGTGGGACGTTAATAGGCTGTAGTGGTGGATAGAGTATACACTTGTGCCAATAACAGCTGTTGAATTGGTGAGATTCGGATAACCAAATGGATATTTTAATGTCTCGAAAACTGGAAGACAACGTTAGTCAAATTGATATCGTTAACTTTGACTAGTTTGCGAATTGTCTGATCTGGCTACAATTGAGCTTTGGCCTTTACTTCATAAAGTTCAGTGATTTAAACAAAGCTTTTTCGTACTGCCGCACTATGCTACGGGAGTTTCAGCGAAAGCTTTTTGACAAACAAGCCAATTAAAGCGGCCTTTGAAATGGTTACGTGGAGGAAAAAAACGCGGTAAATGGTAACTGTCAGCGTTTCGAACGAACACTGTCCTTTAATTAGATTCGTACCAGGCATAACCGGCTTAGGCCAGCTTAGCCGGCACCGGTGAATGCGACCCTGCCATTGCAAAAATGACCAACTAATTGGCTTAGAACCTTGTGTACGTATTTCAATACCCAATATTCGGTTTAATAGGCCCCCCTTAATGGCTGGTTTTCATTGTTACGTTCGGGGATTATCGCGCGGTCATTATTTTGTTTCCATCGCAGCCGTTTTTGGTCGATTTATATTTTTAAATAATTTTAATAATCAAAACTAAAATAGTCTAATTTAGGTACCTATTAAATCAGTTGAGCCTTTCTTTTTCGGTGTACCGAATGTTGAAGATCGTATCATTTATGATGACTTTAAGGTACGTAACGTACATGAACTTATATTTACATAGACTTCGTACGTTAACTTTAAATGTTATGTTATAAACATGGCATAAGGAGCAGATGTTTTAGTACTCATATTTGTTACACATTCTTGCCAAAAACTACATGATAAACACCATAAATACACTCCGAAGTCATTGTCAAATATATACGGTACACTATAAAGCTCCCATTATCAAGAAAGGAGGCCAGGCAAGAAGAGAAACGTAAAATATTCCACACAAATACGTCTTTTATTCTTTAAAGTGCGAGCATTCATACCGAAGCGAGTAGCAAATTCGTCGCGTATCGGTGTAAGAACTATAGACTGAGAGGCGGCGGTATAATTTCCACATATTTCTTTCGTGAAATTGAGTTACAAAATTACATTGCTGCTATGTTAAGGATTACAATCCATGCCAATAATATTATAAATGCGAAAGTGTGTCTGTCTGTCTGCTACGCTATCATGGCCCATCTGTTCAACCGATTTTGATGAAATTTGGTGCAGGGATAGGCTGTATCCCGGGGAAGGACATAGAATTTTTATACACGAAAAAAAAGAGTTCCCGAGGGAATCAAATAACCACGCAGGTATCATCTAGTTTCCACATATTACTTTCGTGAAATTGAGTTACAATATTACATTGCTACTCTGTTAGGAATTACAATTTTAGCAAATAAAGCGAGTTGGTGGACTTATAATTACCATTGTTCACATGTCTAATTTGTTATCCTGATTTCAGATAATATTGAATAAAGGTAGGTTCAAATTCAAATTAACTTTAACAAGTGCTTTTGAATCTTCAGTATACCACTAGTTTGGGATGCAATTTCTATCGATATGAGCCAGAGTAGGTTAACTATTTAGCTAAATATGTTATTTTAAATGCTTATTGTGTCGATAGAAATATTTGATTATCCAAAATTTCTCGAATGCAACCTCTGAGACTATTCACCCACTACGTCTATTTTCGTGTTTCAGGATAAATGTCGAAGGTTGTCACAAGATGGCGTGCCACTAGCGGTGTGTGCCTACATCCGCTCAGCGCCGCTATGTGCACCGGATGTGTTCCTTTAGATCCAATACTTCCGGATTTCTTGTTTTTTAATGTTGTCAGTACACGGAATGGTAACGTGAAATTGTGTGTCTAGAATTTTGAGGGTTTTTAGTGAAAGGTTAGTGAAACTATCTTGTACTTACATCTTTACACTTGTTCACTTTCTCTAATGACTTAGTATTAATTTTAACATAACTCTAATAAATACAGTAAATACAGAGAAAGTTTTACAGAGAAATTCCAAAATACATTGCAATCAAGTATGTAGGTGTATCAATAGCTATCGGTTTCAGTTCCATGCATTTGAATCGACGAAAACTTTGGAGTGCATGAGAATGTTTGTTGCTCTATAGCTCTACACAAGTACTTATTATACGTATGGACTCTCGTTACATATTTTGTACGTATGTTGTAGACTATTCTAAATGTTTCCTTAAGAGCTTGCTAATTATGGAAATATAGTTAGCAAGCTCTTACGTACACTTTATCGATATCGCTTTATCAATAATTACGTATGGACGTAACTATTTCATTGGCATTTGGCTAGAATTTATTTCCATACGTTCCAACCGCTAAAAACTTGGAAATGCATGTTTAAGTTGAACACGTCACTATCGCTGGCTTGTTAATTTAACGAGCGCATTATTAAGTAAACAGCGAAGCCTGAAACACAAATGCGGGTGTTGTTGCGTCCCCGGAACGTCCATGTTAGGCACACTCAACTGGCTGCGCTTACGACTAAAACCTAACTTACATTTAAATGCTTTTTCTTGTCTTTTTCCTTCACTCCTTTACGTTCTTTGTACAATGGAACTGTACACACTAGATTTTACTAAATCTGCCGTATAGACATTGCTATCCGTTTTTAATGATACACGTGTGCGTTCTTCTGAGTATGATTTTTGTCAGTTCAGTTGTCCCGTACTTTGTTACTCATAGTAACTAATCTTTTATTGATACTATAATGAATAATTGTAACTAGTTTTTTAGTGATTTGATAATTAATTACTTCAACTTATAAGTGTAATGCTGAAGTAAAAAAATACTCATAATCTAAGAAATTGATAATTTAATAGTGGAATGACATTTTAAAAAGACGTATTATCAGCAGATTCCTAGTTCCATGGTATTATCAGAAAACGTTTGACGACCTCCGTGGCGCAGTGTATAGCACTGTTGCCTTAACGTGCGGAGGTCCCGGGTTCGATCCCCGGCAGGGTCAATTTGGAAATTTATAATTTCTGAATTTTCCCTGGTTTGGCCTGGTGGGAGGCTTCGGCCGTGGCTACCACCCTACCGGCAAAAGACGTGCCGCCAAGCGATTTAGCGTTCCGATACGATGCCGTGTAGAAACCGAAGGGGTATGGGTTTAATATAACTGCCATGCCCCTAACAGGTTAGCCCGCTACCATCTTAGACTGCATCATCACTTACCATCAGGTGAGATCGCAATCAAGGGCTAGCTTGTAGCGGATAAAAAAAAACGTTCTATAGAAACAATTTAAACTACATTTTAGTTTAACAATTTTTAAAACCCAAGAATACAGTGCTAATGACTATGATAATGAAATAAACCCGCAATAAAGCTCTATGTCTTAGCAGTTTATTAAGTTAGCTGTGCACTTAGGACTTACACTATAACTTACCGCTATGATGTTAGCTTTGAAGCTTTTACGAGCATTTGGCTTGAATTTATAAAGTGTATAAAAGAAGACAGTTAATTTTCTATGAGTACTGAAATAAGGATCCTAAAAGGTTGTCTAAATTCCAATACTTACTTCCAAAATAGATTTTGTCAATATAATTAGTTGTAACACATCCTGTGCTTTTAGTGAGCAAACCATTACTTCTTATCGTAGTAGAAATCTAAGCCATTTAGCTAAGCAGATAAAAGATCATTACTAATAGGTAGTAAACGATATAATATTCGATGTTACTAGCAAACAAAATAAGAATGTTAATTTAGTAAAATCTTGCCAATATTACGCCAGTGATGAATGAATTAATATAATATCATGTTCCGGAGGCTTTCACGGAGTATTTTGCTGCAATTCAGTGCGGATTCTTAGCGCGCCGGTCCCGGTATACCTTCATACATATTCATCACCGCTTTAACTTGACCGTACGGAAATATTCACTTGACTTTACAATGCCTGTCTGTAAGCGATTGAGGCATTTTAATTTCAACAGAAAACTGTTGATTGAGATGTACTTAAACCGGCTTCTAGTGAATCAGAGGGGGTACGAGGTTCATTATTAGCGTCTTTTTCACGCACTCACGAGTATGTTGATCTCACAAAAAAAAATGCGAGAATTTAGAACAACATTCTGCGCGCAAGTTTATAGCTCGCTTAATTTGTGATTTTTCACAAATTTTGATATTGATGTAGCCTTATATAAGATTGTAAAAACCGTTAGATTATAATATAACGTTTTTTATCTCGATAGATTATAAACTGTCGACAGATTGTGAACCGTAACATACTGCTTACTATATTAGGTATATATATTAGGTATATTAACCCGATAGAACCTAAGTGCCTGGCCTGCGGCCGGGCACTATCTGGATATTCATGTCAAACCCTAACCTAACCTATAGCTCGCGCGCGAGTTGAATGCAGAGTAAATGTATCGTGACACTTACATTTACTCTGCATTCAACACGCGCGCGAACTGTACAAGAAAGAGACAAGAAAACGTAAAAACAATAAATATTTCATAAATTAATACTCAGAACATTGAACGGTTCACAATCTTTCGAAAGTTTATAATCTAGCGGGATAGAAACCGTTAGATTATAATCTAACGGATTTTACAATCTTACGGTGACATATACACAAATCAATTTATACCTTGGTCTTTATCGTACAAGAACGCTTCATGGTACTTTGCCGGTAAAGTTAGTTCGCAATAACAGGGATAAATTCAATTATTAGTTCATGGACTACCTATTCAATAAGCTGTAATAGCTATTTTAGGTCAATTGCATTACTGTTAGATTTATTACTAATAGCCTGCCTATGACCTAATTATAGTCTGCACTGACAATGCTGGGGAGTTTAACTAATATACCCGTCATTGACTCTGTATCGTTCCAATTGATATACGCAACAATAATATTGACTAATTATTGTGCTTGATAATGCGTATGGAATATAAAATTAAATAATTTATAATAAATATACTAGCTGTGTATGGGTTTTCGACGACCTCCGTGGCGCAGTGTTGAGCGCTGTTGTCTTAACGTGCGGAGGTTCCGGGTTCGATCCTCGGCAGGGTCAATTTAGGAATTTATAATTTCTGAATTTCCCCTGGTCTGGCCTGGTGGGAGGCTTCGGCCGTGGCTAGTTACCACCCTACCGGCAAAGACGTGCCGCGAAGCGATTTAGCGTTCCGGTACGATGCCGTGTAGAAACCAAATAGGGATACCACGCCCCTTACAGGTTAGCCCTGCCATCTTAGACTGCATCATCACTTACTATCAGGTGAGAGCGCAGTCAAGGGCTAACTTGTACTTGATAAAAAAAAACTATAGTATACCCGTGAGGATTTAAAATTGAAATTGATTTTACATAAAATACTGTGTAACTCAAATGTCGTCATCGTCAACCGATAGTCGTCCACTGTAGCTGCACATGTACCTTGTAGGATCAAGTTCCACGCTCCACGGTCTTGCAGCGCCTGAATTCGGTATTTGACAGCTAATCAAATCAGTAACTTTTTTTCAAACGTCAAAACGCGCGGTTTGTATGGGGTTTTGTATGAAATACTGAATTGCCGTCATCAAAGCCAAGTACCTATTTTTGTCTAATAAAGAATTAAAAAAAAAAAAAAAAAAAGTTCGACGCACTTTCTTACTTTAATCAATAGGTAGTTTAAAATGGTTATTCAACATAAAAGTAACAGAAGATGTGGATATTACGTCTTTTGGGAGATAACCACTAAAAAAATAATTATTTGACTGGTTGTCAAATACTCAATTCAGCGGCTCCTTGCAAATTGCAAGTCGCTTGATGTCGAGTCGTCGATATAATATTTCGGCGACTTTGGTTCTTCTACGGATTCTCAATTCTGATTTTATCACCCTGAGCAAGTCAAATGTATTGAAAAAATCTGAATAATTATAAAATTCTAAATTTCTGGTGGGAGGCTTCGGCCGTGGCTAGTTACCACCCTACCGGCAAAGACGTGCCGCCAAGCGATTTAGCGTTCCGGAACGATGCCGTGTAGAAACCGAATAGGGGTAGGTATGGGTTTAATATAACTGCCATGCCCCTAACAGGTTAGCCCGCTACCATCTTAGACTGCATCATCACTTACTATCAGGTGAGATCGCAGTCAAGGGATAACTTGTAGTGTATTAAAAATAATAGAGTAACTGATTTTGAGAAATTCCAAAGCAATTTGTAAAAGTTCACATAGACTAAGTCGTGGGCCTCAGTTCGTATAAAAGTAGGATATATCGACTAACTCGCTAAAACACTGGCACCCCGAGTTTAAATCTTGAATCGGAATCGCAATAGATTTTATGTCATGTCCTAGCCATGATGATACACTGGGTCAGCATATTATAACAGAAATACACAGTCCACATAATTATATGTTTCGTAGAAAATAACTGTGTGGCTGCTATACACATAGTAGTCGGGTCTTATGTAATTTTTTATTTATTTTTATGTTCCGCACTCAAATTATCCTCTGACAAGGTGTCAGAGCCCTTTTTGTTGCGAGTTTTGCTCTGAAAATAGGCACCTATTTTTATATAGGCATAGGCACCAATTCTCTCAAAGGTCGTGAAATATGTGTTTTTTGATATAAGAGAGTTGAGAAGATTAAAAATAAAAGAATTATCAAAGTGTTCTCAAAGGTGTGTGAAGTCTTCTGCACTTGTCAGCACTTTCATAATCTGAAGGGACACTCATGTTCATTATTGAATGGGTTATATTAATGGGTTGAAATTGTGAATAACATACACTAACATGTGCATTTTCTGTCTGTTAGCATTATCATTTATTAATGATTTAAAAGACCGTGAGAAAATAACATAGTATACCTATTATTATATATCATTATTCATCATAATATTATGTTATTAGTAAAATACTCTCCGCTTCCAATTTCCCGGTTCTAAAGTTATCAAGTAAAAGCCAATTAAAGTTTGTCTCATAGGCAATTAGTACATTTATTTTATTCAAGCGTGAAAATTAGATTGAACTTCAACTTGTTTTGGGAGTGTGGGACCCCTATCGTATAATAATTCCACCCGCTGCCGTCGCATGTCCGCTACCTACGATTAATTCATTTTCTCTTCTAAACTAAGAGACCACCTACTGAAAAGCTTTGAACTGACATAAGACAATTTATTTATATTTATTTATTCGTATCATAAGAAAGAGTAATTCTGAGTTTTCCACTAATAAAACATGATTAAGCTATTAATTTGCATTATATTAAATAATAATGCAAATTAATTGCTTAGTTGAAATTTGCTGTATACATACTTACTGTCTTGGGTGTTAAAAAGCTGCTAATTTCCTAAACTCGTGTTTTTAATAACTATCTATTTATTTAATTAAGTAAGAGTACAATGTAATTTTTTTTTGGGATTTGCTAAATACTGTTAAAATAAAACGATTAAAGGCGATAAGGTATATTTTATATTTACTCAGTTAATTATATTGTATTCGTGACCGAAAGAACATTATAACACAATTAGTAATTACTTCATTAATACGATTGTATATGTTGTAAGTATAATTGTAAGTAGGTACAGTAACAGCCTATATAAAATTTAATCCTGCTTGTATTCGTCACTCAATTTATTAGAACGTCTCCTCTCCGACTATTAGCTGTAATGACCTTTTAGCTGGCCGGCAACTTCAAATGTAGTTAGGCTGATGTGAGCTTACAAACTATTGCTGTAAAGTACCCACTAAAACTATCAATTTATACCCGTATTGCTCATGCTTTTACATTTATAACGGTTTTCGGCTTGTCCTCATATATTATTTCGTGGTTTACGACTGGTTCCTCGCTAATATATAAGTCTGGGTCATGTATGCACAAAAATTTAAAGTGAAAGCGATATGGACTTTTTTATTTATTTTACGAATATACGTGCATATTACTTAATATATAAAGTGAAAAGTCTTGACTCACTCACTCCACTTATCAGTTCCAGTCGAATCCCTTGGACCTAGAAAGCTGGGTTCCCTTATAATGTTGACAAGTAATAAGGCTGGATGTTTCGGAATTCCCAAAATTATGAATTATGAATGGACACGAAGCCGAATCATGGCGAGTATACTTCATTCGTATTATTTTGAAATTTTAATAGAGTAAATTATCTCATTTCTTTAACTACAGTTTAGTAAATTCCAGAATATTTACAATACGATGCGATCAAAGGTAAATTTTCGTTAATTTCGTTTCCAAAATTAACCCTATAATACCCATCAACTACTAAGAGAAGGTCTAAATACCAATTCAACTATCACGTACAGTGCGAGTGAGTTACAGGAATTTGTATCGCGTCGCGGCGCACCAAACTCCGCCTGCATGCACAGCATGATAATTTATTCACATGTAAACTTAGATTGGACTTAAACGAGTATGTTTCGGGCGTGTATTATGCTTAATGAAGTTAAACACGTCCTAAACAGGAAACTTGACAGACTCACTATAGTACGATGCCGAGGTGTAATTTTATTGCAACTTAGTCGTCGAGGCAGGCGTTTTGAATAACAGTGTTAGAGAAATCGTTTAGGATTTAGGGTATTTTTCGGGCTTCTAGTATAAAAAATAATACATCACGACGATCTGTCTACATAGAAAGACTAATCTAGGGACCTGAGCGATAAAAAATGTAAAACTCAGACCACTACGCCTAGAATAAAATATTGCATGAATGTTTTCTCTATAATGACGTAAGGCCAAATCAAGGATTTTCAGAAATTATGTTCGGGCGAATTTAGGTAGGACCAGCGAGTCACTCATAAAATAGATAGTAAACTGTTCATATAGCGGACTATGATGATTAATCAAAACCTCAGTTGCGATCAATAATCTCTCTGCTACGCCTACGATAAGTTACACGACTTTGCTGTAGCACCATGTTTAACCAGTAGGTAATAGTATATGTATGCTCATTCAGAATTCAGATTAATAGGCATGATGTCTGATTTTGAAAAATGATCAAATTATGTTCGGAAGTATCGACTATTTTGAAAAAATATCTTATTTCAGCAGAAAAATAAGGTTTGGTAGATAATATTGGCATTTGAAATTTAAATTTTAAAATTCACGCCAAAAAGCTCCCCGGTGTCATGGCGTCGTTTGTGACGTCACTATTATTTTTACCAATCTACTCTGTGCAGTGTGCAGTAAGCGATAAAAAAACCTCGAAAACAAACCATTGTGACGATCGCTTCTTGGTGTTTTACGGCCGAAATTAATAATCAATCTATCTGTAGTCTGTCGATAAGTTGCTTAGCAACATTGTTTTATGACGAAAAGCACAATACAAATAACAACGTTGCTTGGTAACAAACCGACAGACTACAGATAGATTGATTATTAATTTTGGCCGTTAGCCAATATGGCGGATTGCTGTATTTTATTTTATCAAAATAAATAGCAATCTCACTCGAAATAGAAAAATAAATACGTTTTTTTTACTCCATGAATCCTATTTCATTAGATAAATTCATAATTTCATTGATTCTTGGTTACTGTCATCATGCCTATTCTGCACCTAACAATATGGTAACGATACAATCTCATTCAGACATCAAAAGCTCAAGGAGGTCGACGGATATCTAACTAGGTATATGAATGCGATGAAACCTCCTATTCTCCTTCCTACACCACAAACTCTTCGCAGCTGTTGTTGTATTTTATGTTGGAAGAGCACAAGCCATTAAAGAAAGACTTTGAATATATTTTAGATTCAGAACATATTTAACTGTCAGTGCCCACGATTCAGGCTTTTTAAATCCCGTCGGAACTTTTATTTGTTCCCGGTCTGGAGGTGCAAGTACTATGTGTCAATTGGTTTCAAAAATGGCTTCTAAAGTCACTGTAAAGTAAAAAATAATCTTGATTTCATTCTCTACACAGTATGCGGAGGTCACCCAACTTCAGCATAGTGTTTAGTATCTAAATAGCGATCTCTTCAATAAGTTAAAGAAAAAGATGAACCAAATATAATAATATAGGACTTAATACGATGTGACGTAAGGAGGCAAGAAACCGCAGTATCAGCGGGCACAGCGAACAGTTTGCGCAACTGAATAATTAACACGCTAATGGCCACAACGCAAATAAACTCCGAATTATTGCACTACAACTTCGCCCGCATGTACGAGTACGTCTGTGGAACATGATCTAGCAAACATTTATACAGCTTTGCGTGAATAAATAATCGAATAAGAAGCACGTTTTTGATGTATGGCAAACTGTATGAAAATTATATCGTAGTTTACGTTAAATACAGATTTTATTTTTTGTCATTAGCTCAATAAATGTAAGTACTTACCCACGACGGAACGGAGATGATACATGTGCTTGCCCTAAGAGGTTGTGCGTTTGTTTGTATGTTTTTGACATTGCTTTAAATCACTGCCAACGACTTCATCTGCGTGGATTTAGGTTTTTAAAATCTCGTTGGAATTCTTTGATTGTTCAGCACAAAAAGTAGTTATGTACTGGTACAGAACATGCTGAGTTAAAACCATTTTAGGGATCAAATCTCTGGCTTAAAAGCATTTTTTTTCAAGTTCTCATTTTTATTTTTATGCTATAAGTACCGCCAAATAAAATTTTTCCTTTGTCACTCTCCAGATATTCAACTATGAACATGCAAAAACACATCGACCCATGACTCCGTTGTGGTGTGATTAAAGGACAAATCAAGAAATGTTAGTGATAGTCACAAAAAGTCAAGAAAAGACCCAATAGCCAACCAAAAATATAGACAGGCAGGCTAAAATATGTTTCGGCTAGTAGAAATTAGCCGATGCAGCTGGGAGCCGCTGGAAACAAGCAGCACAAGACCGTGCTCTGTGGCGATCCATGCAGGAGACTTTCGTCCAGCAGTGGACGTCTATAGGTTGAGACGACGACGACGACGAAAATAAAACATGTCGCCAGAAATCATAACATGTCTTATTTAGAACATAAAATGCTTGCTACAATATGAAACTGAGGCTACGTTGAGCGTTGTAAGTGCGGTCGCTACAAACCTATATTTTGTACCACGACAATGGTGCTACGTCTCGTAGCGGTACAGTTGACACGAAAATGTCAGCTTTAATAGGGATTTACTATGTTATTTTTAAAATGTTAAAACTGACTCAAGTACAGTAGGTACAAAAGTAGTACAGTTTGACATACCTATAAATGCCATATAAATTGGATTTTAGTTTTGAACAAATTTTATTTATGATAAATATTTTGTATGAAAAAGAAATTAAAAGATATTGTTTGCTCATAAAATGAAAGCTAATATTTTATGCGTGTATGTTTTTTGCAGAAAATATATTTTTCTTCTTATGTGATAGTGATTACTGACATGGTCATGTGTTACATATCGATTGTGATACAAAGTGACGATGCAGCATTTAAGGTTTAGCGCGCTTGCCTAGACACTCTTGCTTTGAAGCTATCCATATTACGAGTGTTGCATATGACTATGCAGGGAGGTGAAAAACACGGATGCCGGGTGGGCATATACCTGTATTAAGTGCGACAATGACCCTTCAATATGACGTCAGAAGGGTACATTCAGCACAAAAAGTTTTTTTTTTTAAATTTGGGTTTTAATTTTAGAAAATAACTAAGATATTGTGAAAGTGTCTCGGTGTAAAGTGCGACTTTGAAGAATGTAATTCCTGCGGCGGTCACAAACCTATATTTTGTATGGCGACAATATTACTGCCCGTCTCGTAGCGTTACACGTATTGTTGACATAAAATGTCAGCTTAAAATTGGATTATTTTTAAAAAACCTCTAGTGAACTGTGAAGCGTTATTTTCTTGTTAAATTGAAAATATGAGCGGCTATTTTTGAATGTATATTAAAACTCTGTTTAAGGTAAATGAGTATTGCCACAGCTCAAGAATTGAAAATAAATATTTAATCTACTTCACGCCTTTTATTATTATATATGCATTGTGCGCTTGTTATTAGAAAAAAATAGAGAATGATGTGTATGAACATAATGCTCTCTAATAATTGAACAATTCTCGTGTAATATTCTAAATGGTGATACAAAAATGCCATAGAAGAAGTTTAGGACGTTTACTTTTAGGTTTTAACAAAATATCTCGTATAACCAATAATATTTAATGAATGTAGAGCGAATTTTGTACATTAATTAAAAACGGAAAATCATACCTAGCAGTCCCTCTTGAAATTCTTACGGTCCTTATAAAAATGAGAGAAAATTATAAATTTTCAGCGCCAAGAATTTTTCTTGTCCCAAACTTTTTGTGGGGCGGAATCTTTAAGAGCTCTCAAAGGATATTCGATTTTAAAAATACAGGAGCAAGAATATTCGAGATCGAATCATTTCATTTTATTCGATGTCTCGCGTAATAAAAAAGTTGTTTCTTCCGGGTGAAGGTTCACGTTACTGTTGGTGCTAAAGTTATCTTTGAGCACCTCGCACCCTAGTAAGTGGTCCGATATTGAATCGGCATTGATAGCGTGAAAATCTTCGCTATTTCTAAAGAAATTCTGCTTAGAATAAGAGAGGTAAGTGTTTGATAAAATTTAAATATTGTCAGAGATTTCAGTACATCTAGTAGCGTAAAAGTATCCTTTTTAACTAGCTTAGAAAAGGATGGGGTTCTCAATTTGACCCGTGTGTGTACATTTGTTTTACTTTTTGTCGCTCTCTACGCTTGAACTTTTATTTAGTAGACTAATTTTAAAGATTATTTGCTTATTGACTAGATGGCTCCCGCGATTTTGTTCAAAAACAGCCCTAGTAATCAGTGCAATAATTTAGAACACTTTTAAGCAAGTACAAATAGATAATATGATAACGGTGCAGCAATGTAGTCAGCAACTTTTATCAATTTATTAAATACAGCACAGAATTATATTTTAAAACATTTGCATGACATCGTGCAATAAAAGCTCAAAAGCTTATAAATCAAAATGCTAAATATATACCATCAAATATTATATATATAAAATAATATATGGTATATTACATTGTTATTTTATTCTCGATATATTAATAAACGAATTCATCAAATGACGATACGAGTTACGGGTAAGTAATAGTAGCCTTCAAACGTGCAGGGAATCCTCGTTTCGCTTTATTATTACGGACGTGATTCTTATTTATATCAAATCTCTATTTATTATTACATTTACTCTTGTATATTGAGAGATTCCAAACTAGGATTAGATCACCTTTTAGCGGCTTGCGAAACTATTCAGTAAGTATCTTAGTGAAGTCAAGTTGCGATGAGCTAATGGCAAACTCTATTATAGGTACTATAGGTACGTATAGCACAAAGGTGACATACTTTATCTTATTCTGAGGCAAGGTCTTCGTAATGGTAGTATATGTATTTATTTTAATTTTCTATTTTTATACTAAGCATAGCTGTCTGCAGTAGAGCATAGATGCTTATTTATTTATTTTATGAAGATAAGTAGATTAAAATTGTATTTTCATTAATAGAAACTAGCTGACCCGGCGAACTTCGTACCGCCTTAGTATGCAAAATTAAATGTATATTTTACAATATTTCTGAGAGATTTTCTTAATATTTTTTTCCGTAAGAACCTTCTCCTAATAATAACAAATACAACAAAAAAATAATTAGTGAAATCGGTCCAGCCATTCACGCGTGATGCCGTGACCAAGGAAAACGGGTTTCATTTTTATATATATAGATAGATTACGTAAAACAAAAGAAATAATTTAATTAACTTAACCACAAGAAATGAGTACTTAAATATTAATAAATAAAAAAACATTGTACTTATCCTTGTCTAGCTATTTCATATTAATATTATCATACCCATCACATTTTGAACGAACGTATTTCAACTCCACGAAAAATTCAATTAAAATCTAGCACTGTGCCCTATAAGGTACTGAAAGTAGGACTAAAAACTAAAACTGAAACCACAGCATAAGCAATGGTACAGGCTGAAACGTTAAACCACTTGATTAATATATTCATCATCGCTGCTACCGCTAAAAGAAAGTAGCCAAGTGAAGTTCATCGATATTCAAAAGCACTTGACCTGCGGTTGTGTAAGGTTAATTCTTTAATGTACTGGGGCTAAGGGACTCAATTTGGCCTCAATTCATGCACTATAGTTTACGAGGCTGGCTTTGGAAGGTAATCGCTTAAAGGCATATGCGTGCTTATTGCCTTTACGTGCTTGAGTCGATCCTTTTGATATGATATCATTTCATCTACTTATTAATTACTTTATTATTTTCCTTGTAAAAATAAAATTTGGTCCGAATTTGTTATTGAATAGTTATGTTTCCCAATACATCGTAATTTCATACCTACCTGACCGTCGTTGACCGTGAAACATTAATCTTTGTGGACATACCTGAAACAAAAACATTACAATATTATTTTATTGAAAATAATAAAATATGAAGAGTAGGTAAAAAAATAAGTTAACATAGATTTACACAGTTACAGATTGAAATTTAAATATAATTAGTACTTTTAGATATAAACCATGGAAATATTTCAAAATTAAACAAATTACGCTACCCTATTTATTTTCATTTCCATATATCATAATACACAGTTAATTCCAATTAGAGGCTGAGGCGGAAAATCCTCGACAAAAAACAAACATAAATACAATTTAAAGTGTTAATATCCGACTAAATTTGCGCGCAATTACTCAAAATTAATGGTGAAATTAATACTTTTGCAGCTAAAGTTCATTAAGGGCTTAACCGAATTTAGTAAATTTTTCATTGAGGATTTTCATTAGACATTGTACGGACTACGTAATTTTCCTAGCGTATTTTATAGAAGTGAAATATGACTGGGTTTAATTTATGCACCCTTTTTTGTAAGTTTGATGTTATATGTGGAGTGTAGCTGTGGTGTGTAGGTCCATAGTGGCATAGGTCTAGTAGACACATATAGGAACACTAGCAGCCGACTCACAATCGTGACATATTAATTATTTCTTATTTTAATCGAAATCCCAATATCAACTTTCATGAAAATAACTTGAAAACTGACGGACTTTCATCCTTTATTTAAACCCGCCCACTGTCAACATTTCAAGTTTCTAACTAGTGGTTTAGGCTGTGCATTGGATAGATCAGTCAACCAGTGAATATAATTAATTAATTTTTAAGTATAGGTAGGTAGCTATCAAATATAAGAATATCTCAGAGTGCAAGATAGGCATAAATAACTTTGTCTTAAACAATTTAAATTGAATGCATTAAACTTTTCACACCAAATAGTCTAAAAGTACACCAATGCACTCAAAAATATGTATTCCAAGATCAGTCGGGGTTAGGTTAGATATTCACACATGGTGTGAATGTCAAAAAATTGCCACACCAAAATTTTTACATGAACCGAAATATTCCGGGCGTGTATTACAATTTACATAAACTCCAACGTCATTCGAGATGTATTAAGGAAATGTTATTTCATACTTTGATATGCGGCGATGCAGTCAAGCTTTGTATGCGGAATAAGAAGCCATTGCTGTGAATGAAACATCCACTGCATGTAATTTTGGCTACTTTTCTAAAGGATTTTGTATATAATATGCCGGATATTCTGCCTGGGATTTACACATTTTCTTTGACCGCGTGGTTTCACTACTCTTTACTATGAAAAATGAAAAGTTGACTGTCACAAATCAAATTTCTAGTAGATATGACTTGTTATTTTTCGGGTTTAGTTAGACCTCCTATACGGTATGCCTACCCCACTTAAAACATTTCATGGATCTTTCTTAGGCTTCTTAGAGTTGTTTAGAATCTTATCTGCATCAGTCAATCCCGTCAATTATAGTGAGCTTACAGTTACATTATGACAGTTACTGTGGCACATTTCCTGTGGCAGTTTACCATACAGTCTGGTGGGAGGCTGCGGCCTTTGCTAGTTACCACCCTAATGGCAAAAACGTGCCGCTAAGCGATTTAGCATTCCGGTATGATGCCGTGTAAAACCAATTAGGGGTATGGGTTAAATATAACTGTCACCACCCTAAAGGATTAGCCCGCAACCATCTTTGACACATAAAATCAGTCGTCAATAGATCTGTACTCAGTCCATGGCTTATGATCAGACCGCAGTTTTTCGGTATTATTATAGTTTCTTTGACATGATAACGAACTGCCTTCGTGCTTCCATCAACAGAATATATTATATTCTATTGACGTCTTCAGTGTATGTGTATAAAGAACCGAGAAAATATTGGAAATATACCAGTAGGTATTATACGATACTTCTTAAAATCAAGAAGGTCAGAAGGTCGTTTGTGGGAATGAGCATTCTATTTTATAACAAAATTCCACAACCTATCTTAAACTTGCCTTTACACAAGTTTAAGAAGTCCATTAAAATTATGCTCCTGAAAAAGGCTTATTATACTGTTGAAGATTACGTAAATGACAAAGCAGCATGGATTTGACTCGCTCCAGCAATGCTAAGGACAGCTGTTACTTATGTATTCTACAAATTAATGAAATTGTAAATTATTATTTTTTTCAAAAGAGAAACCGCCGAGTTTCTTGCTGGTTCTTCTCGGTAGGAATGGCATTCCGAACCAGTGGTAGATTCACTTGACGATTCAAAAGTACTTGTAAAAGTTTATTTGAATAAAAATCATTTTGAATTTGGAATTTTGAAAAAAAATCGTTTGCCTCTTACTTATATTAGGCTTTTTCCCGCGGCTTTGTTCACGCTCAAGTGTGATTTTGATTAGCAAATTTCAAACTCCATTTTACCCCTTTAGAGGTTGAATTTTCTAAAACCTCTTGTTAGCGGATGCCTACGTCATAATAAAAACCTATCTGTATGCCAAATTTCAGTGCGTTGATAGATCAGTCAGTCTTTTTATGTATCCGACTCTGTCCTTTTATTACTTTTATATATTCCTTATAGCCTCCTTAGTCCTCCTCTATATCTCCTCCATAGTTCCTTTTATATATTTAGACTAGCTGATGCCCGCGACTTCATCCGCGTGGATTGAGATTTTTTGGCGATTTTCCGGGATAAAAGTAGCCTATGTGTTATTCCAGTCTATAATCTATTTCTGTGCCAAATTTCATCCAGATCAGTTCAGACGTTCTGGCGTGATTGAGTAACAAACCTCAATACTTACAAACTTTCGCGTTTATAATATTAATAAGGCTATTATTTAATTGAGACTTCATTGGGTGGTGTTATCACTCATTCTGTCGAGAAGAGTACAAAGTGAGAATTTTCGAATCCATACTAATATTATAAATGCGAAAGTGTTTCTGTCTGTCTGTCTGTCTGTCTGTCTGTCTGTCTGTCTGCTACGCTTTCCCAGCCCATCGTTTCAACCGATTTTGCTGAAATTTGGTACAGGGGTAGATGGTATCCCGGGGAAGGACATAGGCTACTTTTTATCCCGGAAAATTAAGGAGTTCCTGCGGGAACCAAAAACCTTAATCCACGCGGACGGAGTCGCGGGAATCATCTAGTTTGCTCATAAAGCAGTCCATATTAGAGTCAGCGCAGATCTACTCGCACAAACCCACTCGAGCTGCCTGAGATGCCCCTTTAAAATTATACAGAGTCCAAATATTTTTCCAACGTCTCATTTAAAAATTTAATAGTCCGATTGAATTGTTTCAGATATAGCCAGTGGCTGGTGGATTTAAACTGCAGCAGCAGGATCGGCATTGTCTCGCATAATTGGCAGAGTGCGACGACAATGGCGCTTTGTCGCGGCGCGGTCGCGCGTGCATTGCGACATCTCACCCCATGAATTCATTTTATACGTATTCATTATTATAATATCATTATACTGTTTTTTTTTGTCTCTACTTTTCTAACCCATTGTGTAAAATCCATACTAATACTGCGGCTTTAATGCGAAAGTGTGTCTGTCTGCTACACTTTAACGGCCCATCTGTTCAACTGATTTTGATGAAATGTGGTACAGGGATGGAATGTATCCTGGGGAAGGACATAGGCTACTTTATATCTCGGAAAATTAAAGAGTTCCCACGGGAATCAAAAACTCACGCGGACGAAGTCGCGGGCATCATCTAGTTGATAGAGAATTTTTCTAATAATGATTGCTGAATGGCAAGGCGATTGTTGCACGTGCGTTTTCACGTCACTTTTGAAATTTTGTATTTTATAATTTAGTTGGATGTTCTGTTATGTAATTAATTTTCAAAATTGAAAAGATGGTCCAGCACGTTAAGAATGTCAATAATTTAGATTACAAAAAATCTTGTGTCTAAAAGCATAGGTACCTACATAAATAGACATGTCTACAAGGAAAAAAGAATCGTATAAACTTAGAGCGACCGCATCTTTAATCCTTAACCAAATATCATGGAGGGGAAAACGGGCGCATTAGCCGCGTCAGTCATCAGCAGAATGAATCATTACTTGAAGAGTGCGCCAGTGGCTCGTGTCAAAGAGTCTGAGTCAAAGGTCCTCGTGGCTGCCCCTCCCCCCGCGTCGCACCTCGCTCTTCCTCCCCCGCGCATGCCCGCAAGCAAGGGCTGATTGAAGGGCCACTCTACAACCTCGGCCACCCGCTTGTTCGCTTGTATTCAAGGGTCGAATCGGGATTATAGGGCGCCAAAGCCTGCACCTTCATCAGATATGTATAAAAGTATTTGGAGCTCAGCAATTCAAACGCCGAAAATTGTCCTTCTCTAATTTTATATTATTCAAAAGAATACCACGCCATAAAAAAGTGTTGGTATCACCAGGATACGATGGAATACGAATAATTTATTTGGTTCCAAAAATTCAATTATATTTTGTACAGTTTATGTGGGTTCGGCATCCCCACCGTCCCATATTACGTATATATTGGTATCTTAAGGCGATGTTACCGTATAACTTGTAAGTTATTATAAGAGAGGTGCGTCGAGGGAAATGAATGTCGAGTAGGTCGACCCGTTGTCATTCATATTAGCGCGGCTGCTTAAATTCGTAATCAGATCCGTACAGTTACGATTCGTGTGAGGGAACCGACATATGCTGAATTTTGGTTTTAAAAAGGTAGATAATTGTTCGTGGTTAGAGCGATTAAAAGCTATTACACACCTAACTAAGCTATTACACTAGTTAGGTTAGGTTAGGTTAGGTTAATAAAATAGAAATATCTGTGAGCTTAGTCGTTCAACCTATATAGGTACGAATTAGACATCAAATAAATATTGCTCTATCGTGATTCGTCAACCGTGTAATCAATTAATTCGCGAATCTCTGATTTAATTTTTTACTCTGCATTATATTTTATTTTTACTACATGAAAATCTACCTCAGAACATGTTTTTACATCGTCAGCGTTTCAATATTATCCATAATCGATTTTTCATGCCCAACATCAGCGTTTTAGATGCACACATTCTGTCAACCTACACTTTAAAAATCACGGCATAAAAGCTCCGGGGGCCGGGGGATGCCTTAATAACACTCACGAGCGACAAAGTCCGTCGTAACACAAAATGATTACACACATAAAGAACCTTATCTCTTTACACTCTGCAATGGCATAAACCGGTTACAGTCGCGAGTAACCCTGCCACAACCGCTCGAATGTTTACGTGAGTTTTACGCGCCAATCTCACCAACGACGCTTGCTAGAAATTGAAAACGGAATTATGTCAAAATAAAAATGGCGCGCGGAATGCCCCAAAGTATAATAGGGCTGTGATTAAGCATGCAAACAAAAATGACACCGATATTCGAGAGTAGCTATTAACAAAATTATGTGTTTGGAAAGAAAGCAAACCATTTTTTGCCAATTAGAAAGACGCGTCAGGTTCCTCAAGAATCATGGAATATTGAATTGATAAATATGCCGCTCGTAGTTTGGAAAGAAATCTCCAAAATCAGGAAGTTTGGAAAAATTCGAATCGGCTGGCAACCCTATCTTGATGTCAATGCAATGTCGCCTTTTAGGAGTTAGGAAATGTACGATGCAATACCGGAAATCGGAGTCGGAGGGTGTTCAAAATTTAAGTGCTAATGAAAATGTGGTTTCCTTTCAGTGAAAACTCTAAAATTTTATTAACATTAAGCTCCTTTTCGGTAACTGTATTTCGTTTGAGTATAATAATTTGGTCAAAAGAAAATGTCTTCAGTAAAATTTTAAGGCTAGGTGTGTAATAATTATGAGTAACTAAATATTAGTAGTTATTTATTACAATGCATAGAAATAATAAAGTTACTTAAGAAACCACAACGCCTTAGCAGAGTTCGTAATAATAAATACTTTGTTCTTTGTGTATTTCATCTTTGATTTTTCTTATTATAGAATCGTGGGAGTAAATTACGATGACCTTGTATTATCCATACTAATATTATAAATGCGAAAGTCAGTTTGTTTGTTGGTTTGTTGGTTTGTTGGTTTGTTGGTTTGTTGGTTTGTTGGTTTGTCCTTCAATCACGCTTCAACGGCGCAACGGATCGACGTGATTTTTTGCATGGGTATATTTGAGGACCTGGAGAGTGACATAGGCTACTTTTTATCCCGGAAAAACAAACAGTTCCTGTGGAATAGGATGCTCTTTTTCTCGCATTTTTCTTCAATTAGGCGGCAACGGCACACCGGATAGAAGTGATTTTTTACATGGGTATAATTGAAGAACTGGAGAGTGACATAGGCTACTTTTTATCCCGGAAAAACAAACAGTTCCTGTGGAATAGGATGCTCTTTTTCTCGCATTTTTCTTCAATTAGGCGGCAACGGCACACCGGATAGAAGTGATTTTTTACATGGGTATAATTGAGGAACTCGAGAGTGAAACTGGCTACTTTTTATCCCGGAAAAACTAACAGCTCCTGTGGGATAGTATGCTCTTTTTCTCGCATTTTTTCTTCAATTAGGCGGCGACGGCACACCGGATCGACGTGATTTTTTACATGGGTATAATTGAGGAACTGGAGACTGAAATCCATACTTCCATACTAATATTATAAATGCGAAAGTCAGTTTGTTTGTTGGTTTGTTGGTTTGTTGGTTTGTTGGTTTGTCCTTCAATCACGCTTCAACGGCGCAACGGATCGACGTGATTTTTTGCATGGGTATATTTGAGGACCTGGAGAGTGACATAGGCTACTTTTTATCCCGGAAAAACAAACTGTTCCTGTGGAATAGGATGCTCTTTTTCTCGCATTTTTCTTCAATTAGGCGGCAACGGCACACCGGATAGAAGTGATTTTTTACATGGGTATAATTGAAGAACTGGAGAGTGACATAGGCTACTTTTTATCCCGGAAAAACAAACAGTTCCTGTGGAATAGGATGCTCTTTTTCTCGCATTTTTCTTCAATTAGGCGGCAACGGCACACCGGATAGAAGTGATTTTTTACATGGGTATAATTGAGGAACTGGAGTGACATAGGCTACTTTTTATCCCGGAAAAACTAACAGCTCCTGTGGGATAGTATGCTCTTATTCTCGCATTTGTTCATCAATTAGGCGGCAACGGCACACCGGATCGACGTGATTTTTTACATGGGTATAATTTAGGAACTCGAGAGTGAAACTGGCTACTTTTTATCCCGGAAAAACTAACAGCTCCTGTGGGATAGTATGCTCTTTTTCTCGCATTTTTTCTTCAATTAGGCGGCGACGGCACACCGGATCGACGTGATTTTTTACATGGGTATAATTGAGGAACTGGAGACTGACATCCATACTATACTAATATTATAAATGCGAAAGTCAGTTTGTTTGTTGGTTTGTTGGTTTGTTGGTTTGTTGGTTTGTCCTTCAATCACGCTTCAACGGCGCAACGGATCGACGTGATTTTTTGCATGGGTATATTTGAGGACCTGGAGAGTGACATAGGCTACTTTTTATCCCGGAAAAACAAACAGTTCCTGTGGAATAGGATGCTCTTTTTCTCGCATTTTTCTTCAATTAGGCGGCAACGGCACACCGGATAGAAGTGATTTTTTACATGGGTATAATTGAAGAACTGGAGAGTGACATAGGCTACTTTTTATCCCGGAAAAACAAACAGTTCCTGTGGAATAGGATGCTCTTTTTCTCGCATTTTTCTTCAATTAGGCGGCAACGGCACACCGGATAGAAGTGATTTTTTACATGGGTATAATTGAGGAACTCGAGAGTGAAACTGGCTACTTTTTATCCCGGAAAAACTAACAGCTCCTGTGGGATAGTATGCTCTTTTTCTCGCATTTTTTCTTCAATTAGGCGGCGACGGCACACCGGATCGACGTGATTTTTTACATGGGTATAATTGAGGAACTGGAGACTGAAATCCATACTAATATTATAAATGCGAAAGTCAGTTTGTTTGTTGGTTTGTTGGTTTGTTGGTTTGTTGGTTTGTCCTTCAATCACGCTTCAACGGCGCAACGGATCGACGTGATTTTTTGCATGGGTATATTTGAGGACCTGGAGAGTGACATAGGCTACTTTTTATCCCGGAAAAACAAACTGTTCCTGTGGAATAGGATGCTCTTTTTCTCGCATTTTTCTTCAATTAGGCGGCAACGGCACACCGGATAGAAGTGATTTTTTACATGGGTATAATTGAAGAACTGGAGAGTGACATAGGTTACTTTTTATCCCGGAAAAACAAACAGTTCCTGTGGAATAGGATGCTCTTTTTCTCGCATTTTTCTTCAATTAGGCGGCAACGGCACACCGGATAGAAGTGATTTTTTACATGGGTATAATTGAGGAACTGGAGTGACATAGGCTACTTTTTATCCCGGAAAAACTAACAGCTCCTGTGGGATAGTATGCTCTTATTCTCGCATTTGTTCATCAATTAGGCGGCAACGGCACACCGGATCGACGTGATTTTTTACATGGGTATAATTTAGGAACTCGAGAGTGAAACTGGCTACTTTTTATCCCGGAAAAACTAACAGCTCCTGTGGGATAGTATGCTCTTTTTCTCGCATTTTTTCTTCAATTAGGCGGCGACGGCACACCGGATCGACGTGATTTTTTACATGGGTATAATTGAGGAACTGGAGACTGACATCCATACTATACTAATATTATAAATGCGAAAGTCAGTTTGTTTGTTGGTTTGTTGGTTTGTTGGTTTGTTGGTTTGTTGGTTTGTTGGTTTGTCCTTCAATCACGCTTCAACGGCGCAACGGATCGACGTGATTTTTTGCATGGGTATATTTGAGGACCTGGAGAGTGACATAGGCTACTTTTTATCCCGGAAAAACAAACAGTTCCTGTGGAATAGGATGCTCTTTTTCTCGCATTTTTCTTCAATTAGGCGGCAACGGCACACCGGATAGAAGTGATTTTTTACATGGGTATAATTGAGGAACTGGAGACTGAAATCCATACTAATATTATAAATGCGAAAGTCAGTTTGTTTGTTGGTTTGTTGGTTTGTTGGTTTGTTGGTTTGTCCTTCAATCACGCTTCAACGGCGCAACGGATCGACGTGATTTTTTGCATGGGTATATTTGAGGACCTGGAGAGTGACATAGGCTACTTTTTATCCCGGAAAAACAAACAGTTCCTGTGGAATAGGATGCTCTTTTTCTCGCATTTTTCTTCAATTAGGCGGCAACGGCACACCGGATAGAAGTGATTTTTTACATGGGTATAATTGAAGAACTGGAGAGTGACATAGGCTACTTTTTATCCCGGAAAAACGAACAGTTCCTGTGGAATAGGATGCTCTTTTTCTCGCATTTTTCTTCAATTAGGCGGCAACGGCACACCGGATAGAAGTGATTATTTACTTGGGTATAATTGAGGAACTGGAGAGTGACATAGGCTACTTTTTACCCCGGAAAAACTAACAGCTCCTGTGGGATAGTATGCTCTTATTCTCGCATTTGTTCATCAATTAGGCGGCAACGGCACACCGGATCGACGTGATTTTTTACATGGGTATAATTGAGGAACTCGAGAGTGAAACTGGCTACTTTTTATCCCGGAAAAACTAACAGCTCCTGTGGGATAGTATGCTCTTTTTCTCGCATTTTTTCTTCAATTAGGCGGCGACGGCACACCGGATCGACGTGATTTTTTACATGGGTATAATTGAGGAACTGGAGACTGACATCCATACTAATATTATAAATGCGAAAGTCAGTTTGTTTGTTGGTTTGTTGGTTTGTTGGTTTGTCCTTCAATCACGCTTCAACGGCGCAACGGATCGAGGTGATTTTTTGCACGGGTATATTTGAGGACTTGGAGAGTGACATAGGCTACTTTTTATCCCGGAAAAACAAACAGTTCCTGTGGAATAGGATGCTCTTTTTCTCGCATTTTTCTTCAATTAGGCGGCAACGGCACACCGGATAGAAGTGATTTTTTACATGGGTATAATTGAGGAACTGGAGTGACATAGGCTACTTTTTATCCCGGAAAAACTAACAGCTCCTGTGGGATAGTATGCTCTTATTCTCGCATTTGTTCATCAATTAGGCGGCAACGGCATACCGGATCGACGTGATTTTTTACATGGGTATAATTGAGGAACTCGAGAGTGAAACTGGCTACTTTTTATCCCGGAAAAACTAACAGCTCCTGTGGGATAGTATGCTCTTTTTCTCGCATTTTTTCTTCAATTAGGCGGCGACGGCACACCGGATCGACGTGATTTTTTACATGGGTATAATTGAGGAACTGGAGACTGACATGTATAATAATTGAGGAACTGGAGAGTGACATCGGCTACTTTTTATCCCGGAAAAATAACAGCTCCTGTGCGATAGTATTCTCTTTTTCTCGCATTTGTTCTTCAATTAGGCGGCAACGGCACACCGGATCGACATGATTTTTTACATGAGAATAATTGAGGAACTGGAGAGTGACATAGGCTGCTTTTTATCCCGGAAAAATAACAGCTCCTGTGCGATAGTATTCTCTTTTTCTCGCATTTGTTCTTCAATTAGGCGGCAACGGCACACCGGATCGACATGATTTTTTACATGGGTATAATTGAGGAACTGGAGACTGACATCCATACTTCCATATCCATACTAATATTATAAATGCGAAAGTCAGTTTGTTTGTTGGTTTGTTGGTTTGTCCTTCAATCACGCTTCAACGGCGCAACGGATCGACGTGATTTTTTGCATGGGTATATTTGAGGACCTGGAGAGTGACATAGGCTACTTTTTATCCCGGAAAAACGAACAGTTCCTATGGAATAGGATGTTTTTTTTTTCGCATTTTTCTTCAATTAGGCGGCAACGGCACACCGGATCGACGTGATTATTGACATGGATATAATTGAGAAACTGGAGAGTGGCATAGGCTACTTTTAATCTCGGAAAAATAAACACTTCCTGTGGGATAGGATACTCTTTTTCTGGCATTTTTCTTCAATTAGGCGGCAACGGCACACCGGATCGACGTGATTATTTATATGGGTATAATTAAGGAACTGGAGAGTGACATCGGCTACTTTTTATCCCGGAAAAACTAACAGCTCCTGTGGGATAGTATGCCCTTTTTCTCGCATCTGTTCTACAGTTAGGCGGCAACGGCTCACCGGATCGATGTGATTTTTTACATGGGTATACTTGAGGAACTGGAGGGTAACATAGGCTACTTTTTATCCCGGAAAAACTAACAGCTCCTGTGGGATAGAATGCTCTTTTTCTCGCATTTCTTCTTCAATTAGGCGGCAACGGCGCAACGAATCGACGTCATTTTTTACATGGGTATATATGAAGACGCATAGGTTACATGCTGCTGCAACTATGCGACATCGTTTGTATAATCAGGAATCTGTATAACGTGTAACCTATAGCATTGTGTTTTCTTTCGTAGATATCGTGAATATTTTTTTTCATTTTTCGTGCATGAAAAACCTAGCTCTTGCCTTTCGATGAAATACGTCGATACTAAACGTCTCAGTATTCTTCTCCATGGCATCCTCTTGCATGCTTAATTTAAATACAGTTTTCTAACAAAAACTCATTTATTGTTCCCTTGAGCCACGCGAGCGAAGCCGCGGGTAATAGCTAGTAGGTATATAATTATGTAGTGGCGTCGAGTTGGCTCCCAGGGCTGTCAAAGTGGTACGTAAGAACCGTATGGAATAAGAAACTAACTACTATTCAGGTAGGTATAGAAGAAAATAGCCGACTTATAGCAAGGGAAAAATGATATATTTCCTTTCTTTTTAAGCATAGCAAACCAATAAGTAAATAAAATATAATCGAGCTATATATATAGTATAATATAAGTTTTTTTTATAGTGAGCATACCTAAGCGTGTAAAACTGTTTCTATGCGCATAAGTATTCATCCATGAAATCTAGTAACTAGGCGTGGGCGAGTTCAAGAGGAAACTCA
The DNA here is from genome assembly GCA_923060345.2 of Erebia aethiops. Taxonomy (NCBI): domain Eukaryota; kingdom Metazoa; phylum Arthropoda; class Insecta; order Lepidoptera; family Nymphalidae; genus Erebia; species Erebia aethiops. The sequence goes on along the minus strand of OV281083.1, from coordinate 5,646,201 downwards.
GGATCTTTTTCTATTGATCTGAATCATCTATTAAGGTTGCCTGGTAGAGATTGCTCAGTAAGCAATAAGGCCGCCTTTCCATACCTAGTTTACCTAATTATAGTTAACTATACTTTGTATTATTCTTTCTTGTGTGCAATAAAGTATTCATCTATCTATCTATCTATCTATCTAAGTTTGCATTAATCTAAATCATTTTTACTAGAGTTGTTTCCGAGAAACCAAATTTAAAACAGATAAACAATGCTCATATAAAGTGTAGGATAATTTAGTCCTTAGGGCTATCCAATAGTGTGGACCAAACCGAAATAAAGCTCTATATATTAAAGGTCGCAATTTTAGGCTACATAAGTACCTGACTTATAATATCTAGCCATTACGAAATTACTTACCTACAATTATTTAAATGTTTTCTTGGCCTACAATGCTTAATAACATTATGTAACTGTATCCAAAATAAAAGCTAGTGCGGTTATAACGTGTACTAAAATGTATATAAATAAGTATTGTTGCTTTGTTTTACTTGAAAAAAAATGCTTTTATGAAAAACATTATAACTCAGTGCGAGGAAAAAGCTGTTCGCGAGTAGGGTGGAATAGCATGAAGCATACATGTACGAGTCGATATACGAAACATCTTTTACGGTATTCAACTGCAGAAAACTTTAGTCTACGCTCCGTTTTTGAAGTTGCATTCAGAGTGCTTTTATGAAGGTTTGAAGGTGGTACCGATGTCACGTCACATGGCTATAAAAAAGTTGTTGAAACACACACTCTAGTAGCAGTAGGGTCTAGTATAGTTAGCATTTTTGTCTAACAAAAATTTCTTTAAAATTATCTGCTAGAGACGTTCTTTAATTAAGTGAAGTTATTTAACACAATCGATTGCTTTAGAGAATGAGAGTCACAGTCGAGTGATGTACAACACTGTTGTAACTGATTCAGTTAAATTTTATGATGCTTTAATTTTTGATATTCCAGGTTTGTCAGGAAAAGCAAAGGTATCAAAAATTATAAAAGCCTTGTGAGCCATTGTAAGATTTTTTTTCCCAATAATTTAAACGTATTTGAGGTTTCATATGACATCAATATTGACTTTCATGAAACGCGGGCTGGATAATACGAAGTAAAGTGGCACGTAGATCCAATAACCGAACATAAATGCGTTTTTAATCACCGCGAGAGGGGAGTGCGAGAGAAATTCGAGCCAGGAGTCAAAGGCTTAATGATTCATCCGAGTATTTAAATAGAACAATTAAAAGCGGTCGACCGTTCCGACGGTAAACAATTTTACAATGGAAAAGGTTTGATCCGTAATCCGATAAAGAGGTATGTTACCGATGAGTTTCTTCGTATTTATACGTAGGGTAGATCATGGGTACATGCCTAGTGAGGATCTTTAGCTTATCATTAGCGAGTAAGAAATTACTAGTTGTTTAATACATACCACACACTGCGGTTACAGAAGTCGGGAAAGGCTCGTAAACGTAGAAGTTGAAAATCAAGAAGGAGGACTGGGACCTGTAGGGAGGAAATCTAATCGCAAGAGGTTGCCGTATGATAGAGTAGAATATAATATTGCCATTTATGACAGACCGTCGGACAATAATTTTAATTCCACAGTACTTAATGCTTGCAGCACCAATGTTGCTATGTAGATAAAATTAGATAAGTAGAGAAAGACTTTTCTCAATCACATTTACATATTATTATGTTCAGTAATACTTATATAAAGTAAATTATAGTTTCGGCAAGATTATTTCTAAGCGAGCAGAGGAGTCTACGAGTCGTAGGCAACGATCGATACTTTTCCACAAGAAACCATTAACCATACGCCAAGTATATTTGTCACTCGTAATCTGATTACCAGAAAGTTGCATTGCAGACAGGATTATTTTTTTCGTATAGTGTAAACAATTAGATATAGAAACTTAACTCCAAAATTAAAAACCCTATATCCCAAATCTGGCAGATCTAAACCTCTAAAACCAATGACTGTACGTTAAACGAACATACGTGGGTGTATAAATTACCTAGAGAAGACTTAGGAATTGACGTTTTACGAAATAAAAAACGGGTACTGCATAGAAACAAATTGGTAGTTTCGTTACTACATAAATTCTATTTGTCCAATTTCTTTGTTGCTGGCTATAAATTTGCATTCCCAGTTGCAGTTCGGTTGCATCCGATTTTTCACTTCATTGTGTCTGGCAATTAACAAGGAATCAGACTGGGTTTATTGAAATAAACTTAATTAATGGATGAATTGTTCCAATCAACGCCACTTGCAGTTTTAAATGTAAATGAAGGTGATTTTTGAAGTTTACCGTGCATAAGTTTATTTTAACATTGATATAATGTTACAATTTTATTGAGAGCTACGAACAAGTTCGTTGTTGGATTAAACATAGTCTTAAACATAGTATTATGCTCTTTATTGCTCATTGCCAGCAAGAATGCGCAATTTTTGTAAAATAACGTAAAAGTTTTATGAGAATATTTCTATAATAGCTGATGCCCGCGACTTCGTCTGCGTGGTTTAAGTTTTATTGATTCCCGCGGGAACTCCTTAATTTTTCGGGATTAAAAGTAGCCTATGTCACTCTCCAGGTCCTCAACTATAACCATGCCAAAAATCACGTCGATCCGTTGCTCCGTTGCGGCGTGATTGAAGGACAAACCAACAAACCAATAAACAAACAAACCAACAAACAAAGACACTTTCGCATTTATAATATTAGTATGATAAACTAAATTAGGGCATACCATACCATCGTTCAAATATAAACTTTTGGGCTAAAGTTGGTTAACACTCAACTTTTTCTAAGAATTCATATAAGCCGCTCCCCTGCGGATTATGCGGGTAAATTGGCCCGAAATCCATGTAAATTTTGGCCCGAAATTATTTGATACTCGTATGCATTTCTTTACACTTTCTTTCGTGTAAAACAGAAAATGTGACACGACTGGTTTATGTTAAACCCTGCTGTATGATACAAACCGAACGAATAAAATTGTACTCATCGCCATTCTACTATCTAGTTCTACTAGCTCTCATAACAAAATTCGATTTGGCATTCACCAAAAAAACTGTTTAGTTGAATACCCTAATAAGAACAGTTTTGTTGTATTCTTATAGCTTCTAATTACGTCTTCTACTAACAAGTCCATCATCAAAATCGAATTATTATTTTTATTCATCATTTCAACCCATCTCCGGCTCGCTACTGATATTATGAACAATTCTCGGGCAGGATTCCCCCTGTTATAATTCACCGTTAAAGCAATTGATATTTAAATCTTTAAAAGGCACATTAATTTAGAAAAAGCCCGTGGATAACAGCTAACCACAACGAACAGGCAGGAGTGATCCGAGCTTCTAAACTACTAGGATATAACTGCATTTCTGCTACCAGTTATCTATACGTGAATATTTCTATGTTTACTTTTTAATTCTCTACTAATATTATAAAGAGGTAAAGTTTGTGACTTTGTGACGTTGTAGGGGGTAATCTCTGGATCTACAGAACCAATTTTGAAAATTCTGGTACCAATAGAAACCCACATTATTTGTGAGTGTCATAGGCTATATATTAACCCGAAACATTAGGGAGTTCCCGTGGGAATTTCAAAAACTTATTTCACGCGGACGAAGTCGCGGGCATCAGCTAGTCCAATTATATTTCTGTTTTCTACTCCGGTATCTACGAATGGACAATGTTTTTGAATTTTCCATGCCAAAATCTTTTAGGTATTTGGAAGTATTGAATGTCTCGACGCCGAACTACGAGGGAGGTTAAAATATTGAACTAGGCGAGTCCCGTGGTAAACATTTTTGATTGAGATTGGATCTCTATCAATACTGAATATACCTAATGCCTTATTTGCTTTCGTTTCCTCTGTGGAGATTTCTACATAACATATCACGGGTTTCTCACTGAAATTGAAAATTCTATAATATTTACTTACTTACCGGTTTTTGAAAGCTCTTTATTAATCAAATTAGTGTAACGACCTATCGGTTGGATCGTTGATCATTTCGAAACTGTTGGATTTTCACAGTTGGTTGCAATCAATTAGTTTCGTTAATAGCAATTTAGGTAATTAAATGAATACTTTAATCATAATATAGTAGATACAAGGTTTATCTGATAGGCTCCACTCTCACAGGAGAGAGGGAATCAGAGCTTAGACCCACCACGCTGCTCCAATACGGGTTGGCGGGCTTTAACGACTATTATCATGTTAGTGATAATAACCGGGACCGACTGCTTAACGTGCTCTCCGAGGCACAGAGGTGAAACACCGCCGACTTCCTAACTCCGGGCTAGTACTGAGAATTACTAGTCAGAAAAACCCATGGTTTTATGGCCCGACCCGGGACTTGAACCCGGGACCTCGTCGGCCGCAGTCGAACATGCCAACCACTAGACCAACGAGGCAGTTGGTGAATATTGAGACTTTATTGCTGCGAAGTATAGAGCTGCATCTGAAGTAAGCCATGCCCTCCTGGGCTTATACATCTGCGTTGATATGCTTTTACGAGAGTTCTACCCGACTCGTTTAAAATGAGCCTCAATTTACTTCCCAAAGATCTCCATTATCCGGTATGTGACCATTCAAACTCAAACTCAATTTATTTAAAACATGTAGGACCTATAGGAGTCTCTTATGTTACATCATGTTTTGACTCTACCACCGGTTCGGAAAGAAATTCTGCTGAGAAGAGCCGGCAAGAAATTCAGCAGATGCTGATTATAATTTTTTTCTTTTTTAAGTAATTAATTCTAGTATCGTTTCTTGCCTTAATTTGTAAAATATGCCCCAACTATCTTCATTCCGAGTACGTTATGTACTCGTAAGCTGAGAGCTGGTTGCATATTTTCCACCATTTTACATCCCTAAGTTTGTAAAGTAGATACGGAAAAATGCAAATAAAAAATTCTTGAAAGTGCCAGTTTCGAGGCGCACAAATAATTTAATAGGCGGACGCTTGCGTATTGTCATTGTAATAAAATAACGATAAGAAAGAAAACAGCTTTCATAATTAAAGGGAGGGTTTCTTTTGCTTTATTTAATTGCAACACTGATACTTCACGAGTATTAATGATTAAAATAAGTTAGGGTTGCCATTATATTATCTTTTAGTATCTCAGAAAATGCTCCATTTTTTAAATCTCAAATTATGGAAAGGTAAATAATCAGTAGTATTTTAAAAGGATGTTTATGTTACATACCTACCTATTACTTTATTAAGTTTGTCCGAAAAGACAATAAATTAAAGACTACACTTAAAACAACGCCACACAAATTTAAAAAAAAACAACTACAATCTTTCCTTCAACTTATCAAAATTCTGAAGAAGTACAACATTCGTTCTGTATCATACATAACGTAAGCGGTTCTCCAAGTTTTGTGCGAAGTTTCGAAATTTTCAGCTCGAATAGAGATTGATTGAACTTCTTGAATTAGTTGTGAATTTTATGAGAAACAAGTAATTTACAGGCGATTTCTCGAGTACAGAGGAACATTTCGCAATGTTTTAACTTTTTATGTGTGCATAAGTATTCAAACGTGTTTCTGGTTTTACGTATCTAAAATTCATGCTCTAAATACCCGTGTCTGCGGTCGAGTACCCGCTCGTTGAGCTTTTATTGTTAGCCACGGGAAACTTCTTCAACTACTATACTCGTTCTGATTGTGTATCTTCCTACGAATGTTTCCGCTAAATCAGAACCAGAGATTAAAATTTCTCATTAATCAGGCAAAACTGGTTCATGCATTGTTCTTCGCGAGCATTACCGTCATTTGGCGAATTCTTCAAGGAAATAACGAATTGTCGAGCCAGAAGGCGTCTGAAGACAATGCTCACCATTCAAATAACCTATTAAATTGTCGATTTAGTACGTAAGAGTCAGCCCGGGATAAATTAAGCAAATGAAGAGTGAGTTCGTCGAGTAATTACAGGATTTCTACACTTGGCCACGTACCAAGTGAGTTATCCTCGAATATGGTGGATTTATGGGGGCTCAGATTTCCGGTTCTCGATTGGTGCCCCAGGGGTGTGTTATGAATGTTATCGCCGAGTACCAAATCATTTTGCGTGAAAAATTTTCGCTGACTGCGCTTTTGAAACTGATTTAATTTAAAATGTTCATTTCTCCACCAGTTTTAAATTAATAGGAGTTTTTATTTAAAGTAGCTATTCATCATTATTATCTTCATACTTATTCCTAAAAATAGTACTTTAACTTTCGTAGCAAGTACCTACTACTATTAAGTCTGTGCTTTAACTTTCTTAGTAAAAAGTTATATTATTTTGTTAATCCCTGGATAAAACGATGAACTTTAGTCTGTTATGTGGTATGAAGATTAAAAATGTTGTGCTTTTTTCTAAGTAAAATTATATGACTTTAATATAATTGAATTGAAAAGGTAATTAAAGTTGAAATGTACAACGAACGTTACGATTGTTTGAAGAAAAAGGATATAAAAAGGACCGGATGCGAAAACATTGTTACAATTAAATTGGAGGTGAAATGGAAGTTTGAACAGTAGGATGTGTGGAGGCAACGGAATGACACGTTATCAAATAAAACAGCTGTAATGCAAGCGCGTGGGCGGGCGGCTTCTGCCCTATCGACTCGCCAACTCGCCGGCGCGCGTGCACACTCACCTCAAAGTCGCCCACCATCGCCAACCGTCTAACCGAGCCCTAAACACATCCCCTCGAACCCTCTTTACAATTTTACTTATATATCATGAAAGTAACCCTCGTCCTTCCGGCACATTTCGAGGGCGCCGCCGCTCGGGGCGTCCCTGAGAAAACTGACGGACTTCGCCGCTCTTCAATCGCTTTTATAGTTGGAGGAGGGGCGCGGCAGCGGCGCGAGTTGCGCCGTCGATTCGCGACTCGATAAATAAATTAATTAAAAGTGCAAGTGAGTGATCGCTTCGTACAGCCCTGCGAACTTGCCTAGAGCTTCTCCTTAATTGGAATATACTTGGTGAAGTCGTGAATTCTCTACTAGTAGAAGAAGACAAATAAGTACGTGTAGGTACATAGAGGTAGGACAATTCCCGATTATCAAATTTCAACTCTATGATAAATTAGAATAGTTGAAAAGTTTCTTAAACAGGAATTAATCGACATTAAAAAGTATAATATAGATTGGAAAGTGGAAACCAACTTTGGTTGTATAAAAATTGAGCAAACAGATTTTTCTCTTAGGTATCACCTTTGGAAGTCCTACGTCGAAAAGTTGAAGAATATAGGTGAAAGAGAATTTCCCGTGAAAACTGGTAATTTACGTAGGTAAGTGAACTATACCGTATCTGCCCTTACTGAAAATATGACGCGGGAAGAAAACGCTAAGGGGCATACAGACGGAGTGCAGTGAAGTGTGTTTTGATAACAGCTTAAACTCAGCTTTATTTAATTCGACACACGGTTGAAATTGGTGCATAATAATAACAAACAAGCAGTCACAATTAGTTAAAAAAGCTGTACTTAACTACGGGAAAAAATAAGAAAACCCCACTAATATGTTACATCCATGAAAGTGGGGATTTTGTTCGTGTTAAATGTAGCCTATGTCACTCGGATATCATAATAATTACACCTCATTCATCAAAACCGGCTCAGTAATTTACGCGGTACGGTGGAACATCTATGCTAATATTATATTATGCGAACTTTTGGATGGACAGATGGGTAAATGGATGGATGGATGTTTGTTTCTCAATCACGCCATATCGGCTGAACGGATCTGCATGGAATTTGGCACAGAGATAGATTAATGTCTGGAATAATACAAAGTCTACTAAGTCTAAGAAAATTAAAGTTTCCGCGGGTACAAAAAAATCTCAATCCACGCGGACGAAGTCGCGGGCATCAGCTACTACCTACATAATACAGACAGATTACATACCTATTACCTACATAGGCACATCCATACATGGACTGGTCAAATCATAGTAACCCTTCCTTGGTTACACTAAGGGCACATGGCCGCCTGCGTTATAGTAAAGCCAATAAAGCTTATTTTTCGTTACTATCATAAAAAACGCTGCGTCTCGAGTCCACCCCACTCTGTTGCCGCTCGGAGCTCTTACATAGAGAACCTTGTATTAAACTAAGTTATACCCATGTACGTAGTAATGTTATCCACTGAATTACATGTAATAACACCGAGTACTGCAATCACTGTACGCATTTAAGTTTTCTCGTATCACTTGAAGTTCCCGTACCTATAAGTTTTCCGTTTTTAAAATAAACTAGCTTTTGCCCGCAGCTTCGTTAGCGTTAAGTTCGAATTTCCTACAAACTACAAACCCCTATTTTACCTTTGGGGGTTGAATTTTCAAAATCCCTTTCTTAGCGGATGCCTACGTCATAAAAGCCATCTACACCTATGCCACTACACCAAATTTCAGCCTGATCCATCCAGTGGTTTGAGCTGTGCGTTGATAGATCAGTCAGTCAGTCAATCAGTCAGTCACCTTTTCCTTATAAATATTGAGATAAGTATAATACCGAAAACAATACTTTGCATGTTATGTGAAATGCTGCTGTTAGATAAAATAATTTTAGTTAAGTTACTATCTACGTATTTACCGTATGCAAAATTAACAATTACAGTGCCATCATAAAAAAAAATAAGATTAACATCTGAAATTACTGAAAAATTATCTAATTTTAGATAAGCTTTTTATCCACTACAAGCTAGCCCTTGACTACGATCTCACCTGATGGTAAGTGATGAACCTGATGGCATGGCAGTTATATTAAACCAATTTTTTTTTTTTTTATCTACTACAAGCTAGCCCTTGACTACGATCTCACCTGATGGTAAGCGATGAACCTGATGGCATGGCAGTTATATTAAACCTATACCCCTTCGGTTTCTACACGGCATCATACCGGAACGCTAAATCGCTTGGCGGCACGTCTTTGCCGGTAGGGTGGTAACTAGCCACGGCCGAAGCCTCCCACCAGGCCAGACCAGGGAAAATTCAGAAATTATAAATTCCCAAATTGACCCTGCCGGGTATCGAACCCAGGACCTCCGCACGTTAAGGCAACAGCGCTACACACTGCGCCACGGAGGTCGTACAATGTGAATGTTTAGCAGAAGGTTTATTGCCTACTACAAAAAATTTGTCCAATCCCTGACTTACAAACAGAGGGGAAAAGTCTTCGTCGCGCTATATCTGTTTGAGCCGTCGTAGCACATCGTAGCTCCTAGATATATGCGATGATAGCATGGCGGTTAATACTTTGGCCTCCTATTCCGGAGGTCCGGGGTCGATCCACGGGTACACATATCGAACTTTTGGGAATGAATAACGAACGAATGGGAGTTTTTGAGAACGAAATATCATTTGCGTTAACGGTACGTGTAAAGGCAAACAACGTTAGGTAACCTGCATGCCTGATAGTATTTCAAATATTCTCATGGACGAGGTCTGCTACTCCGCACTTGACCAGTGTGGTGGACCATTACCTTAACCCTTCTCATTCTGAGAGGAGACTCATGCTGAGCAGTGACTGGTGATGAGTGATTAATGATGATGAAATGCATATTTTAGTATGTTGCCATTTTAGTGGCATTACATTGAAAACTGGTTTATCGGATCGGTTTATAGAAGTTTTTCAACGATCATAAGTCATAAATATTTATTCAATTTAGGTAGATATACTACACTTATTATATGATGGTGATAATCTGTTACGGTTTCTTAAAACTAAAGCTACGAGGGTTCCAAACGCGCCCTGGTCTGAGAAGAGCCCCAACAAACTAAGCCGAGGGTTTTTTTTCATTATCACCATCTCACAAATCATCTTAACTGTGAAGTACGTGTGATAAAAATATAAAAATCATGTTATAAATATAAAAAATAATCCATCCCTACGTCTGTCTATTCGTGTCTCAATGAATAAATTTGCGCGTAGATAGTTGGATCAATCTAGTTTGTATGTAAAACATAAGGGTAAGGCGATCTGGCATCGCCGTATGTGTTTGCCTATAGATATTTTGATATAAGCAGTAAATATATTTTGCTTGTACGGTTTACTACTAAAGGTCTAGCCCCAATTAGATGCACGGAGCGGTGCGGCACGTAGCGACTGGCGGCAAATATTATCTGTATGAGTTGTGCACGGCCGCGTCGCGCAGTGCATCTCAGTACCACAGCTCCATACAACCTCATACAAAAAGTACCTTCTTGCCGCTACGTGCCGCGTCGCTCATCGCCTCTGTAGTGGGGCTAGAGTCTAGGCCTTTATTCTTGGAGCTAAAAAATATTTATGTAAATCCAACCAATCCAATCTGAAAGCTTTTTGAATCTATAATGCCTGTAAATTCATTAGAAAATGCAGTTAAGGAACTTTAAAATAAAATTAACGGTATGTTATTAAATCGGTTTATACGTAGGTAAATGGTGACTAAAACTATTGCATTAAATAATAACATATCTAGGTGCCTACCTACTTAATGATTAAAAAAGTGAAAGTCAGTTCCCAAACTTTAGGAAAATCGCAGCAGATTCCAAATTATTACAAGAGAGAAATTATTATAATACACTAGCTGATGCCCGCGACTACGTCCGCGTGGATTGAGGTTTTTTGGTTCCCGCGGTAACTCCTTAATTTTCCGGGATAAAAAGTAGCCTATGTATAATTCCAGACTATAATCTATCTCTAGCCGTTCGGGCGTGACTGAGTAACAAACATCCATCCATACATCCATCCAAACTTTCGCATTTATAATATTTATATTTGATTTGATATTAAACTCGATTTATACCTATTTAAAAAAATGAAATGTCTTGTTCATTTAGTAGCTATTTGGCTAGGGATTAGGGCTTAAGGTCCTAGATTGAAGTTCGAGTCAAGCCAAAATGTTTTTGAGTTTCTGACAAGTAATTTTCAGTGAAGCCACCCGAAATTAACATGTTTATTCAAACGAAATTAACAGTCTTAATACCTACTAGAACAGAATCATGTACCTACTAGAACTCATTAAGGTAGGGAATGAGTATATATTAAAGGTACATATTTTGTTAATTACCTATATTATGACTAGATGATTCCCGCGACTCCGTGATTTTTTGATTCCCGCGGGAACTCTTTAATTTTCCGGGATAAAAAGTAGCCTGTGTCCTTCCCCGGGATACATAGACCCTTGTACCAAATTTCATCAAGATCGGTTGAGCAGATGGGCCGTGAAAGCGTAGCAGACAGACAAACACACTTTCGCATTTATAATATTAGTATGGATATGGAAGTATGGATTGATTCTGACGTATATTAAAATAAATAAATGTTTGTTAATTGTTAATGTGTGTTGTAGTAGAAATTAGAAATTAAAGGAGATTTTAAAAGAGAGCAAAAGTCAAAACCACAATAAGTTGTTAAAGAACAAATCAATATTTATGACTCCTCATAATTTTACTTATGAATTCGTTTTACCTAAATGTATTATATGTTCCTACAATACAATACATTAACCTAGTAAGCTTTATATTTGTCACCGTAAGATTGTGAAAACCGTCAGATTGTAATCTAACGCTTTTTATCTCGGTAGATTGTAAACTGTCGACAGATTGTGAACCGTTCAATGTTCTGAGTGTCAATTTTTGAAATATGCATTGTATTTACGTTTCCTTGTCTCTTTCTTGTAGGTTAGGATGGTCCTCGAGTCGGGAGGCACACGTTGGTGTTCCTGGTGTGCCTCAGATGGTGAGAAGGGAATATGGAAGTCCCGCGGAGAAGGGTCTATCAGACGACGACGCTGGTGGCTGGGTTGCGCGAATTCCCCGGCCCCAATCCAGCCAAGGCGTTGGGAGGAACACCGTGGGGTTTTAGTCGGTAAGAGTCCGACATAACCTTTGCCAAAGGTTGCAGAGGTATCCATGAGGATTTCGAGGAAAAAACGGTTCGACATAAATAATCAGGTAGGGCACTTAGGGTTCTATAGGGTTAATATACCTAACAGATTACAATCTTTCTACAGTTTACAATCTATCGAGATAAAAAGCGTTACATTGCAACTGACGGTTTTCACAATCTTACGGTGACATCTTCATACAAAAATACGTAAAGTTATTGTAAATAAACACTTACTTTTAGAACAAAACACCACACGAAGGCTAATCAATGCGTTTCTATACTAGTTGATTCAATTAGCCTCAATTTAGAGGTTTGTCTCACGATGGACACACAAACAAACATTTCACGGGCGCATGTAAAGGGCGAGGTGTTGCGAGCTAGGTATTACAAAGCTAATATTTGGAAATACGTGGGTCTATAGTTCTATATACGCAAACATTTGAAGGGTCTGTTTTAGTCGCCTATTGCCTGACTCAGGAACTCTGGACTTATTAATATTATGGTAGTTATTGGAAGTGTGTATTGACCGCTTTTTTGAAGTGAAACTTCTTTAGAATCGTTGTTATTTGAAAATTCGATGAAACGGATGTTGTTGCCACGGTACAAATGGCGCCACCGGACGAACGTGAGGGTATACAAAGCATTTTTGTAATTTTCTGTTTTATTGTTGTAGAAAGTCTGATTTATTAATTGCTTTTTATGTTTTCTTTTAATACGCCTCTGTGATGAAACGAAAAATAAAACGAAAAAGCGACACCAAAAATAGACAAACCTATTCATAATAGGATTTAGCCTGCGTGAAAATGAGATAGAATACAAGTTATATTTATCTTATATTATCTCGTAGGCTACTTTTCTGAAGTTTCACTTCTGCCGTGTGTGAATTGCACACACACACTTTTTTTCTTCTTTCGGAAACAATACCCAACCAAATCCAATGCTCTACTTTTAGGAAAACGATTTTGACTGGGAATCGACACCCAAGAGAAGTATAAAAAGGGAATTTAAACATTGTGAAGTGGTCGGCTGCTAGCGTGCAAGCACCCAATGGATGTGGAATTACAAGCCACTAAGGGCTGAACACACTACGGGCAAAATTAATTAGATAGATAGATATCGGCAAAGACATGTTGCCAAGCGATTTAGCGTACAGTACGGTGTAGAAACCGAATAGGGGTATGGGCTTAATATAACTGCCATGCCCCAACAGGTTAGCCCGCTACCATCTTGGACTGCATCATCACTTACCATCAGGTGAGATCGCAGTCAAGGGCTAACTCGTAGCGGATAAAAAAACAGATAGATAGATGATTTATTTGTTCACGAAAACAATTAAATTGTTCAGAACTGTCTAGGCGGTCAAAAATTCCGCGTGTCAATATCCGTGGCGGTCAAAAACTTTTGAAGTGAAAACTTCTTTAGGCGCGTTGAGCACTTTTTTAGTAAAAACGTAGATTCGCGTGACCGACATGCTCGCGAACAGCGACATGCTCACGAACATATAAATATAAGTACTCCATTCGAAATTAAACTTTAATGCCTTAGTTAAGGTTTATATTTTAATATATTTTTTTCTTTTTAATTATTAAACTTTAATGCCTTAGTGTTAAGGTTTATATTTTAATTTTTTTTAATTATTAATTAATAATTTAAAAAAAAATTAAATGTTTGTTTTCACTTCTATCGGCAGTCCCTATGACTGCCAATTTTTTTAAATATGGTACGCGCACGCTATGCGATAATGCGAACGTTGTTTCGCGCGACGTTTTGCACGAACCTTTTCTCATGTCCGGTCCGCAGTGTGTCCTGGCTCTAAGAACGTTTGGAGTGGCGGTGACGCCACATTTCCATCGAGACTGGCTCAATAAGGCTTCACTCTAATCACCCAATCAATAAGTTAAAGCCATACTACGTTTTGGTGTAATAAATAGTTTCATATTGGAGCCGAAGCTACGTGGTTACATGAGCACGAAATTGCTTGTTGATAGCAGCACACTAATAAATAACAATTTCTATTTATTACCTAATATTATAATAAATTAATAAGTAAACAATAGACTACCTACCTTTTCATTATATTAATTTTTATATAATTATTATTTTGTATTTAAATAAAGAAAAAATAATTGGGGCGTAAATAAGTACTACAGCTGTACTATTACTTACTCTGTGGTAATCTATCTCTAATAAAAATCACTATGTAAGTAAGCGCATCACTTCAGAACGGTGGCACCTACTATAGCCTATTTGACTAATTATTTTTTTATTGTGTCTATAATTTCCAGGACAAGGTTTGTAAATCATGAATTTACGATACTGCGTGGAAATATTATTCATTAAATTTATGTATTACGGAAAATTAACAATAATATTTGATCTATTTCATACTTTGTATGAAAGAAAATGTTTGAAAATTGTACGGAAAAGTAAAAAAAATGGGTTAAAAAATCTCCATAGGTATACAAAAGTAAATGAGACAAGACAGTAGAGAGATCTTCAAATATATTGACACATCGACGGTCATTTGTTCAGTTTCATATATTATATACCTATACATTTATCCTGAGAAAAAACCAGTTCCCACGGGACTCGAAAAGACGTAAAATCCACGCGGACAAAGTCGCAGGCATTAGCTGGTATTATTTAAAAGGTAACATGCATTTTTTAATCTAAGCGCATCACTTCAGAACGGCTGGACCGATTCTGATGGAATTTGGAATTTGGAATTTTGGATTGGGGAATGGTCCCCGAAACGATTTATATTCACAATTGGACCCGGTAAGTGTCGCTGCAATTGTGTTCAGGGCAGGCCGTCTCAGGGCGTACAAATAATCAATTATTTATAGAAACATTGATGTATAATTTTAGTTAGTACCTACTGACCTTAGCAATGAAAATATAGAATTTAAAATTTCGAAGTTGTATCAAAAATAAAAAAAAGAGCCGCCCGAACAGGGACTTGAACCCTGGACCCTTGGATTAAAAGTCCAATGCTCTACCGACTGAGCTATCCGGGCTCGTGAGGGGTGAGTCGAAATACAGGAGCATATTCTCTATACAAAGACGTTATAGACGATGTTTAGTTTTTTTTCTATTAATTTAAATTAGGTTATAAAAAGTAGATTTTTATTTTTCTACGACGATAGTTATAATTTTATTACATATTTAACTATTCATATTATTATCTAAGCCTCTCGAGTCCACTGCCGTGTTTCTTTTTTCATTCCTACTTGATAGGTATTTTTTAGTAAAATAAAAGTAGGTACCTAACATTATTAATTCGAATATCAAAGTTGCTTTTGCTTTTGCTTGACATCTATTTATGTCATCACTAAATTCGTCAAAATTATAAGATTCCAGTAACCCACTATATTATAAGACAGATTTTAAATAGGATCAAGGATATAGGTATGTGTTTTTAGTTACATTTTACTGTATCTATTATGTTCATGTCAACCCCGGAATAAACTTATGAAAAAGTGACAGCAACAAAAATTTAATGACCCACTTAGATCAGATTAGGCAGTATTGTGCAAGTAGCCTAAGTCTACCTACCTACTTATTGTAAAAACTAGTATTTATTATAAACTATAGTAGTAGTATAGTATTTAGTATAAACTAGGTATTTATTGTAACTCTTGAAACTGATCTGTTTTAAATAAAATGCTCTCGTTAGTCGTTGCGCTAGTACATATTCAATTTACGCATATCTAAAAGCTGTTTCTCGCATCGTATGGTCCTAAGAGCTCCGGATATAGTGAAATACCTTCAATATTGAAATGTCAACCTAGAGCGTGTGAATGTTGGCTCTAGTCACGGAATAGATAAAGACAGGGCCGTCTTAACCATACTGGACGCCGGGTGCGAAAATCAGCCTGCGCCCCCATTGCCAACGAAAAATAAACTCTCAATAATATGATTTTTTTTCTGTATGTGAATTGATTTCTCCGAGATTTCAGGACCGAATTGCGTGATTTTTTTTAATCTGTGGAGAATGTTTTGCGAGATGGTCCCATAAAAATTTCTGGCTCTCTTTTATCTCTTTTTATCTAATTTTTTAATCCTGAAGCTGCTGGGGTGCAACCTACTATCTTTTTTGACCAGATCGATCATTTTGACCACCTCTGATTTTTTAAAAGTTTGATAAAAAGTTGCCCCTTGCGCAATGCGCCCCCTAGGTCCCTGCGCCCGGGTGCCACGCACCCCTTGCACCCCCTGGTAAAGACGGCCCTGGATAAAGATTTATTTTTTCTATGGCTCCAGTATATGAGTATAGGAGTACTACCTAGGGCAAAACTAGCCGTTTTAAACTAATTCTTTTGTTTGTGAACTAACGGCTATACACGGACTGCTCGAGCAGTTAGCCAGTGATCAACATACACGGACCGCTCTTGCAGTTAATTGTTAATAACTTTTGCAATTATTGCAAGCGGCTTTTGAATTTTGATCGAAAATCATCTACACGCTATTGAGAATCGAACGACACCTCGTTCATATATTTTTCGGAGGCAGAGAAAAAAGTTTGATCCAAAAAGCACTTGTTGACTAGACTAATAGTCAACAGCTTGGAGCTACCATTGATAACTGGTGCCAACCGCCCGAAGAAGTCACAACTGCTCGAGCGGTTCCATGTATGTGTGTAGTCGCAGCTTGAAGCAGTCCATCTTGACTACTTCAAGCTGTCCGTGTATGGCCGGGCCTTAGTCTTATATTGATGTAGAATTTTAGACTTACGGATTTCTGCAGTCTTTCTGTCTTTACTTTTATACATTGATTTAAAGGTCCTTAAAGAACCTTTAAAGAACCTTTAAATCTATGCTTTTATACTACCTACCTACCTACTGTTTTTCTTTTGTATGTAAGTATCTGTATGTCTCGAGGACCACATTTTTATGTCAATTTTTGCATAGCAGCTACAGAGCCAATTTCGATGCAGTTTTCTGCATAGAAATTGGCAAACTTCTCAACTATCTCATTTTATGTAGATAAATAAAATAAAAAAAACTGTGTTTATTTAACGTCACCGCCTTGGAAATTGTTCAACGCAGAACATAGTGTTTATTTTTACGCATATCATCTCCCTGATTATTTTCTAGTGTTGCCAGAGTGGCGTTGACAGCGTCGCGCTCGGCGGGTGGCTGAATGTTGCCGTCGTCCAGCTGTCACGCCCATTGCGAAAACAATACCATTATTCCGATGTAATAACTATCGCTATTGGGTGTCTCAAACGCAGGCTTGTTTACATTTCATATTGTTCAATCCCGCGTATAATACCTATCTAATCAATTACCAATGGACGCGACGGTGTAGAATACAGCTTACGTTGGAATATTTGGTTTTATTTGATTGAATAAATGTTAAATACACGATTGCCTGATTTACGTTTACCACTACAGCCCATTACCATCTGCTGGGCACAGGCCTCTACTCTTATAGGAGTGAGGGAATTAGAGCTTAGAATCACCAAGTTGCTCCAATGCGGGTTGGAGGGCTTTAACGACTATTATCATGTTAGTGACCGACGGCTTAACGTGCTCTTCGAGGCACGGGGTGAAACCCCGCCAACTTCCTAACTCCGAGCTAGTACTGAGAATTTCTAGTCAGAAAACCCCAACACTTAATTATAGCCCGACTCGGGACTCGAACCCGCGACCTCGTCGGCTGCAGTCAAACATGCTAACCACTAGACCAACGAAGCAGTTGGAGTTACATTTAGCGTGATGACGTAATAAGTGGGAAAGATATTGTAGAAATAGGTACTAAAATTCTACATCAATGGTTGAAAGAGCTTGTAACAAACGTTTTTAAAATCAGTTTAGTGCAAATGTGCTGTACTCAAAAGTAAAAACCAATGAAGAACATTAGAATAAGATGTACTTTTCCTTTTTAATTTTGCCTTGTGCTGGACCCCACCGGCGCCGCAATCTCATAAACCCACCACGAGATGGCACTGCTCTTTTTATAGCCGGTTTGCACAACAAGCAGTAATGGAGGACTACAATATTGACAGACCATTAATTCGACAGGAAATTGTGCTGAAGCCGCGATCGTTGCAGGTGATTGTGAACTTTTCAAATTAGCTGCGTGCTCTGCAGTTGTTTCCACTTCAAATATAGAGTATATACAGAGTCAGAATGCTTTCACGAGTAAGCGAGTAAATAAATTGAATTATTTCAACGAGGCATTCGTCTTTAGGCGAGGTCGAGGCGAGGTCCCGGGTTCGAGTCCCGGGTCGGGTCATAATTAAGTATTAGGTTTTTCTAACTAGAAATCTTAGTACTAGCCCGGAGTTAGGAAGTTGGTGTTGTTTAACCCCCGTGCCTCGGAGAGCACGTTAAACCGTTAGTCCTGGTTATTATCACTAACATGATAATAGTCGTTATAGCCCGCCAACCCGCATTGGAGCAGCGTGGTGGGTCTAAGCTCCTAATACCTTCTCTTCTATGAGAGTGGAGGCCTATGCCCAGCAGTGGGACGTTAATGGGCTGTAGTGGTGGTGGTGGTATTCGTTTTTAAATAACCTACCTATATGTGCCTTAGATATTTTGTCTCCGTTGTAGGTCAGAAACTGAAGCAGTGAATAAATATGAGTAGATATTCCACTAGACTAATTTGAGTCTTTGGTAGAATAAAGATTAAAAATTTGCTGAATTTTATGTTATTTAAATAGGTACCATTTTCTGTAAAATCTTACTTCAAAGAGCAAAAGTAATGCATATGAGTGACTTTATTATATTCTAAACAAAGATCTTTATTATTTTTAATCCACTACAAGCTATAGCCCTTGACTGCGATCTCACCTGATGGTAAGTGATGATGCAGTCTAAGATGGTAGCGGGCTAACCTGTTAGAGGCATGGCAGTTATATTAAACCTATACCCCTTCGGTTTCTACACGGCATCGTACCGGAACGCTAAATCGCTTGGCGGCACGTCTTTGCTGGTAGGGTGGTAGCTAGCCACGGCTGAAGCCTCCCACGGCCCACCAGACCAGACCAGGGAAAATTCAGAAATTATAAATTCCCAAATTGACCCTGCCGGGGATCGCACCCACGACCTCCGCACGTTAAGGCAACAGCGCTATACACTACGCCACGGAGGCCGTCAACTTACATTATAATTCTATTATTATTGTAATTTGCTACATAATCGTACAATAAAATATGCAAGATTTCATTATGTCGTGAAATAAAATGTTCCGGAGAAACCTTTTCTGGTTTATTTGTAGCTTGGAATAGTCATCCACACTCAACGGCGTAGGATGGACATATTCTTTTAATTAAGCCACGCGGAAAGCGTCGTAACTTTTACGATCTTCGTGATTTAACTATTATTTGTCATCAATTTTATGGGCCCTAAAGTATTACTGTTGGAAATATAAAGCCTACAGCGTAGATAATTCGTACGCAACCGTTTGCAATGAGGGATAAAGTTATTATTATTAAAAACAATTCCTGAACTTCTTATTGAAAAAATTTTAAGCACCTAGGTGGACACTGGACAACGCATAAAAAGTAATATGTGATGGCAAAAGATTACAGGAAGTACCTACCAAAGTACCTACAGTGGGTATAACTACTTACATTTGCGCTGAGGCGCGCCGCGCGAGCACAGTGGTGCACAAATAGAATGTACCTAGTACCTGTCTACTTTTATTACTATTTATCTAGCGCTACATTTTAGCATGATTTTTATGATGTTTAAATAATATTTTCCTAACTATACCAACGCAACGATGTACAATATGAACTTTCGGTTTCAAAGTGAATTTTCAAGATTTCCGTTTTTAAATCTTCATACTTGTGGCACTGTATAACCAAGACGTCATACTTATTGTCTATGGGCAGATGGACAGGGTTATATAATATCACCTTTTTTCCTATTTACTGGTGATTTTTAAAGGTATTAACTGTGGATATTAACCACCGAGTACATTGAATAATTATAGGGTTAAGGGTATTAACTTTTCAGTCATTGGTTTATAATTTAAACTTTCAGAGATGATGTAAGCTCTATTATCTGTACAATAAATAATTATATTATAATTTAAAGTTTATGCATAAAATGTTTAAATTAAAATTATTGATAGCGACATCTAGTGATGAGTAGAAGTAAACATAACTTATTTCTATTCTTCAATAGATGGCGCTGATGTACTACTAGCACCATTTAGATATTGTACGCTGTGGACAGTTTCAAAGAGTACGTGCTGTTACAAAGAGATGGCGCTCACGTTAGCAAAATGAAATGTGAAAAAATACAAAATTAATATTTAGAATATTATCTTAAATATTTTTAATTTGTTTAAATTGTTCAATAGGTAACGTACCTCCATGTTAAATTTGTGTGTTTCCATTTTTCACCCTGCACAGCAAACCGTTTCCGTCGACTGCCATTTTCATCGTGCCCGGGTTCTCGGTCCGGTCTTCCACATCTTTTCTTCGTCATCAGCTCTTTGGTAGCATGGTCTACAACACCCGTTACTGGGATACCACCAAATTCCTGAAAATTAAAAAAAAAATTAAAGGCTATTTAAAAGGATAGCTAAAAGGAAAACTAGACTAGACTTTTAAGACTAGAACAATTAATTAGACCTTAATTTCACCGGTCACAATACATTGTTACCACCATACCACGTACCTAATATACCTAATTATTTTAAAAATAAATTTGATTGAAAAGTGATTAAATTGTGTGGTTCGAAATACTTTTTTTTAGTAAAATCGTGTTCAGTTTTTGATGAGGTAGAGGTGGTTGAGTAGGTATTTGAAGTTTATTCTAGTAGGTATTGACCAAAAGTCTGTAGCCAAAATTCGAAGCATAGCATATTTAGAATTGCTAAATTGTAACGAAAAGGCTCTCGCCAGCCTTAGACATGGGCAAATCTTGGTTCAGAGTTCGGGCACTAGCTTGATATATTATGTACCTCCGCTGATGATGTCCGTGACTTCGCATGGATTTAGGTTTGATATAAATTCTAACTACTCAATTTTCTAGAATGCATTATATTATATGTATTTATTTATTTAATCGTATGGCGTTTGGTACATAATAAGCGTTTTTATAAAAAGAACGCTTATTTCGCCTGCAAGTTCGTCGCTCGTTTAGCACCACCCAGGGGACACGTGCAGGGAGGTAGAAGGTAGCTCCTGCGGACGTGAGCGACGGGGCATCCCCCAATTATTATATGTATTATTATCTCTTTACCAAACGTCAAAATCGGTTGAATAGATGGGCGGTGAAAACGAAGCAGACAGGCAGACAAATAGACAGATACGCTTTTGCAATATCGATGGCAGCAAAGTAGATACGGACATCTACATTTTTCCAAAATCTTTTTTTTACAAAAATGAGCTCATATTAACCCTATCTACAAGTCTGCATTAAAATTATTTTAAAATTCAAATAGTAATATAAAGCATTTTTATTTAAAAATATATAATATATTGCGTGGTTCGGAACCTTAATAAATTAGTTTAATGATAGAGTTTAGTGGTAGATAACTCATTTAATAATGTGCAAAGTGTGTTAAATGCAAAGTAGCTAAATAAAGACATCTACAAAATTTGGCAAAAAAAAATAGGGATTATTGTTTGTATGATGCTTAGATTTTCTTTAAATATCCTTAAAAGTATGACTGGAGAGTATTATCTTAGTTTATTAGGTATTTTAGATGGAAAGGCGCTTTATCACAACGCATAAACGGATATCAGGCAGACGTCTTCTTCTACGTCGAAGTATTTTCAGAGTAAATGAAGACATCTACATTATTTCATTAAAACAACGATATATCGATTCAACCTGTCATACAACCAATAAAGGAGATTATTTGAATGCGTCATAGAAAATTTCATGCTAATCGGTCCATTATTCTCAAAATGGCTACTAAATTTTACTAAATGCGCTCTAATTGCGATTTTGTAGATGTCTTCTTCTACTTTGCTGCCATCGATATGACTTAAGTATTTAGGAATTAAAATTACTTAATAAGGCTGTACTACATACTTGTAATGTTTTTATGGCAATCCTGAAGTCGTCTTCATATGATTGTTCTACATCTTCCATAAGTAAGTTTCCCACTTCAGGCTTCTCTTTCTTTAGATACCCGAACATTTCTAGGTAACCTCTCTGGAATAAAGAAAATAAGTGAATTATTTATTTTGTAGTTGCAGCAATAAATTCTGATGATTTCATGCAATTTTCAGTAATCTGCTTTCGGAACCATCGTCGGAAATATAGTAGTTCTAGCGTATAAAATAAAGGTATTTAAGTAAAAATTAATAGTAGATCTAGGTACTGGGACTGCCTCGTTGGTCTAGTGGTTAGCATGTTTGACTGCGGCCGACGAGGTCTCAGGTTCGAGTCCCAGGTCGGGCCATAATGAAGGGGTTTTCTGTAGTACTCTCTCAGTACTGTAGTTTTTCTCAGTACTAGCCCGGAGTCAGGAAGTTGGCGGTGTTTCACCCCCGTGCCTCGGAGAGCACGTTAATTATCAGTAACATGATAACAATCGTTATAGCCCACCAACCCGCATTGCAGCAGCGTGGTGGGACTATAAGCTCTAATTCTCTCTCATCTATGAGAGTGGAGGCCTATGCCCAGCAGTTGGACGTTATGTGCTGTAGTGGTACTGAGACTCTGGGATATTACTCAATTTTGACAAGTTAAGACTTTTACTGCCGGTTCGGAAAGCAGAGAGCAGAAAGGTAAAGATTTGAATAATCACGTGGTGTTCGAGGAAACAGAATAAACAATCCACCAAGCTGGTTATAGCATAGTAATCATAATATTTAAATTTTGACCCGTTGTCAAACATCCTCTATTTAACAAAATACGGGGACTACAATAGTGTAGAGACATAACTTATAACATATGTTAATAAAGGTAAGCAAATGATCTGTATTGTGTGGTGACAGCAATATCCTTTTTGGCTTTGATGACAAAAGGATGATATGCGTACATTATTATTTGCTCCAAGCGAATAATATTATGTAGCGACAGGTGAAAAACAAGTATAATACGGGGTTTAATGACAGGTTTGTAGTGATTTAACTTTTGGATAAAAGAATGAAAAACCATTGTGAAAGATGTTTTTAAGAGATCACAGAAGGCAAAGTTAAGCGATAGACAGAACCTACCTATCTATAGTACCTATGTCATAATAAAGACTTGTTGAGTCGAGGCTATTATTGTACAATTGACGAATTTCTTAATGACAAAGTTGTATGGAAGTAATCGACTTTGGGTACCGCTCCCCACAGAATAGTATTATAACTTACACTACTGTATTTAATTTATATACCTACGTATCCGGTTAGCTCATCTGAGCAGAATCTGCTTTTCGAACCGGTGGTAGAGTCAACACATGACGTAACATAAAATACACCTGTATGCCCTACATGTTATAAATAAATTGAGTTTATTGAGTTTAATGTATCTAATATTGCTTACTACTTTGCCTTTGACCAGAAAAATTAAATTCTGTGCCATAGCTAAAATTCTCTGTGGACAAAATTGGAGACATATTGTGAATTGAAGGCATTACAAAACCTAGAATGTTTTCGTGTAATTTTGCAAGAAAGCCAAACATTTGCATCTTATGTGTAAGTAAAGACATGGTGTAATGCATACAGTTCCCTTTATGCGTTACAACCGGCGAGGGATGTAGAACCCAACGACATTAACCATGCCTACTCAATCGCAAAACATGTCCCGTGTCCAAACAAAGGCTGCTACTAGCATTGTGCGCCCACGCGATTTCTTGGACCTTTTTTAAATGAGAGAAATTCTGTACTTTATTGCTGTCAAGATGGTTGTTGTAGGCTTGTAAGATTTACTTTTATGGGTACAGTGGGACACAATAAATGTGTGGGATTACAGAATTATTTCGTATCTAGTATCTACCATGCATCAGATAATTTTGAAAATATTATACTACATTATTCATTAAATTATTATGTATCAAATTGTAGTCAATCTTCAATTAAGACAAGTAATAAAATTAAAAATTTTAAAAAACCCACGACGAACTGCAGACCTCCATTGAAACAACAATTAGAACTTAACAAAAGTATATATTATAAAATAATATCTAATACACAAAAATGCATATTTGCCGGCTTAGTAGATTTTTTTGACCAGCGTGGTGGACTATGGCCAAACCCTTCTCATTCCGAGATAAAGCTTATGCTTAGTAAGGTGTCATATTATAGTGTTAAATTTTAATATTCTGATAAAAATTGTTAGAAAAAATTTGATCACTTAAGGAGTTCCTGTGACCACTTTTTGGCTCCATCATGAGACCCTGGGCAGCATCTAGGTACAAAGCGCTCGTCAAGACAAATCAAAAGAGTCCATTAACTATGAGAATTTAAGGAGTTCCCATGACCACCTCCTGGCTCCATCATGAGACCCTGGACAGCATCTAGGTACAAAGTGGTAGTCAAGACAAATCAAAAGAGTTCAAATACGACGGGTTACGATGAGAACTTAAGGAGTTCCCATGAGCACCTCCTGGCTCCATCATGATACCCTGGGCAGCATCTAGGTACAAAGCGCTCGTCAAGACAAATCAAAAGAGTCCAAATACGACGGGTTTACGATGAGAACTTAAGGAGTTCCCATGAGCACCTCCTGGCTCCATCATGAGACCCTGGGCAGCATCTAAGTACAAAGTGCTAGTCAAGACAAATCGAAAGAGTCCAAACACGACGAGTTACGATGTGAACTTAAGGAGTTCCCATGAGCACCTCCTGGCTCCATCATGAGACCCTGGGCAGCATCTAGGTACAAAGCGCTCGTCAAGACAAATCAAAAGAGTCCAAATACGACGGGTTTACGATGAGAATTTAAGGAGTTCCCATGACCACTTCCTGGCTCCATCATGAGACCCTGGGCAGCATCTAGGTACAAAGTGCTAGTCAAGACAAATCGAAAGAGTCCAAACACGACGGGTTTACGATAAGAACTTAAGGAGTTCCTATGACCACCTCCTGGCTCCATCATGAGACCCTGGGCAGCATCTAGGTACAAAATGCTAGTCAAGACAAATCAAAAGAGTCTAAACACGACGGGTTCACGATGAGAACTTAAGGAGTTCCTATGACCACTTACCAAATCACGATAGCAGCTCAGCTTGATTGTCTATGGT
This sequence comes from Erebia aethiops, assembly GCA_923060345.2. NCBI lineage: Eukaryota > Metazoa > Arthropoda > Insecta > Lepidoptera > Nymphalidae > Erebia > Erebia aethiops. Next base: position 5,621,160 of record OV281083.1, on the reverse strand, counting down.
CCTAAAACCTGGAACCTTCTCACAAGCTATACATATCTAATGCAAAAAACCTCATTTCAATCGGCCCAGTACTTTTTGAGAAAAATAGTAACGTATTGAAAAAATTATATCATAAACTACAGCTCAGCTTGGTTGTCTATGGTCCTAAAATATATCTAAGAACCTTCTGACAAGCTATACATATCTAATGCAAAAAACCGCATCTCAATCGACTCAGTAATTTTTGAGAAAAATGGTAACATATTGAAAAATTAAAATCATAGACTATAGCTCAGCTTGGTTGTCTATGGTCCTAAAATATACTTAAAAACCTTCTCACATGCTATACATATCTAATGCAAAAAACCGCATCTCAATCGGCCCAGTACTTTTTGAGAAAAATGGTAACATATTTAAAAATTAAAATCATAGAATACAGCTCAGCTTGGTTGTCTATGGTCCTAAAATATATCTAAAAACCTTCTCACAAGCTATACATATCTAAAAAAAACCGCATCTCAATCGGCCCAGTACATTTTGAGAAAAATGGTAACATATTGAAAAATTAAAATCATAGACCACAGCTCAGCTTGGTTGTCTATGGTCCTGAAATATATCTAAGAACCTTCTTACAAGCTATACATATCTAATGCAAAAAACCGCATATTAATCGGTCCAGTAGTTTTCCAGGAAAACGGTAACAAAAAGTGCACAAACAAACAAACATACAAACAAACAAACAAACATACAAACAAACAAACAAACAAACAAACAAACAAACACACAACCTCTTAGGGCAAACACATATACCGTCTCCGTTTCGTCGAGGGTAAAAATTGGTAACGAAAAAGAAATGAAAATGATTACCAACTATCGTCAAAGTTCCTATTACAAAACTGCAAAAATTAATGCCGCGCAGCTCGATCGTAAAATTTTAAAAAATCCTCTCAACCGAATTTCGGTCACGTTGGCCTATCTCCACAGAGATTAGCCATCTGCGCAGTGGATAATATTATAGTGCACAAGTGTTTGCGCAAACACAGGTACACTCTCTGTTCCTTTACTCTCATAGCCCGATGGGACAGAAAATCGGACACGACCGGAGATCAGGCGATAACAGGCGCAGGACCGACGGCTTAACGTGCTCTGAGACTCGGGGGTGAAACACCGCTAACTTCCTGACTCCGGGCTGAGAATTTTTTGCTCAGAAAACCCAATACTTGCTATGGCCCGACCAGGGAATAGAACCCGGGACCTCGTCGGCCGCAGTCGAACATGCTAACCACTAGACCAACGAGGCAGGCAATAGATTTTGGATTGGTCTATTTAGGTGGACCAATCCTAAATGTATGTTGTAAGCTCGATAACACAAAGGCAAAAAGTATGAAATTTTTTCACTAGCGCTTTTAATGAAAGTTTTTTGGGAAATATCTTAGCTATCTATCCGTTCTCAGAATAAATATTAGTAAGTATTGACCCAGTGAAGAAATAATGACCTAATTAATTGATTAAAACGTTGTTAGCTACTCGCATTTCACAAACGACGGTCACAAGCCGTTCGCTTACCTAAATAGGCCATCCGTGATATCTTTGACCCATCGAACACGAAATTAAAAGAAGTAGTCCCACTAATGAGATTCGCCAATTAATTTAGAAGCATCAAAGGACAAATAGGAAGTATCACGCGACGGTAAGTTCAGGTGCCCAGTGCCCTAGATTTGGTAGGAGCGTTTTGTGGAACAACGTCGACTAAATGGGTACTTACAGATATTTGAGGGGAGCACGCAACAGTGCAATTATGTCTTTGCAGATTGAGATTAGTGAATCATTGAGCTCGTTCATTTTTTTATACTTTGACAGTAACAAGGATTGTGCCAATGAATTAAAATCCCCAAGTCCAAGAGAGCCAGTTCTCCAAGCAATTCGCTCATCGTGATGTCAAAACAGCTATTGTTTTCGTTTAATTGATCATTAAATTTCTCTGAATCTGATAAAGCAATGTATATTAACTAACACCGATGAAAGATAAAAAGGGAATACGGTGTACTCTATAGAGAGACGAAGCGGTACGTATTTCTTACGTTTAAGAGGATGTATAAAGGACGAAAGTCGGCTAAAATGTTTTCATATCAAAAAGTTTAATTAATAGATATATATTGATTAAAATGTCAATCTCAGTTTTGAGATTTTCAGTCAAAGGATCAGCCTGGCTGTCCAGCGCGGAAATGCAGCCAGCATTCTTACCACCATTCCACGCGGGCATGATTTATATAGTAATTAGGTTAGGCTAGCTAGCATTAAGTTCTATTGTATTATTTTCAATAAAGGTTAAAAAAAAAAAACTCAGTTTTTATGGTTATTAGTTACTAGCTGACCCGGCGAACTTCGTACCGCCTTAGTATGCAAAATTAAATGTATATTTTTCAATATTTCTGAGAGATTTTCTTAATATTTTTTTCCGTAAGAACCTTCTCCTAATAATAACAAATACAACAAAAAAAGAATTAGTGAAATCGGTCCAGCCATTCACTCGTGATGCCGTGACCAAGGAAAACGGGTTTCATTTATATATATATAGATAGAAGATAGAAGATTACTACATGTATGTAGTAATAACTAATAACCATAAAGACTGAGATAGCAACTGGTTTGTCTTAATACATTTCACCAGTTAAATACTGTTACAGGAATCAATTAACAATCATCGAATGATTAATTCCGAATCATATAATAATTATCTCGACCTTTGTGGGTTTGAAGTTATTTTAATAAATTGAAAGGCACCGGTATCAGCCGTAAATTTGTAATAAATGGCAATCAATTAACAAGGTTCTGATTCCGACGATAAATAACGGTCTTAACCTAATTATTGACATATTGGCATTGTTTTATGAGTTCATCGGGACAATTTGCATGAGTTAATGTGATTCTCTATGGAATCCATAGGTTTGTTGACCTGGCTTACATTATAGTGCTGCGCTACCGAGCTGTGGTCACGTCTGAATGGTTGCGATGCTAAAAATATCTTACTTTTTATTGTTATACAGTTCTCATCGGTCTAGAATTACATTCCGCATGTAACCTTTTTTGGAATCTCTCGGAAATTATTTAAATCAGTTATTTATATCTACACCTTTAATTTTAGTTACATTTCTTTAATGAAAACATATTTTCTAATATCTTTTAATTTTTTTTATAATTAGTAGTTAAGTCTGTCTGCTCTTTTTTCATAATTATTACCCGTGTTCATGACTATACGATTAGCTTAGCAATTAAAACGTCTTTTGTTCGTCACTGTACCCTCGTGTCTCTCAACATTGTTCAACATCAGCTAATCAAGCAACAGAGGGTTGGTCCGTACCCGCTGACATCTGTCGGCACTTCGACCGTCATTACCCTACCCGGAGTGGGTAATAATGACTCGAGCTCTTCGTGTGTTGAAAGTCTTGAAACAAGGGGTTTAATCGATTTGCAATCGATAAGTTCTCATATGTTTTTAGAAATAGTCGGAAGGAAAATAATGTTTTGTGATGTTTCTGTAGAAGATCTTCTATATATCTATATATTATTAATCATGGAGATTTTTAATAGTCTCGTAGTCCCGTAGATACTTATAACATTTTCCCGCATTAATGCTCCAAACTCCAAACCGTGACTGTTCAACTTCATCAATATTAGAATAGTTTTTAATCTCATGAAATATTTTTGCCGAAACAGGAATGAGAATGACTCCCACGTCTCTCAACTCATTACTGTCATTAACCGTCGAACAGATGTTCGTGCAACAGATGATGTATTGACCTATTAACCGTTATGACTGAGTAGGTACTATTATAAAACACTAATTGGTCATCGATGAAGTCGTATTATTCCTATCTGCTTCAAACATCTATCGAAATTATCATTAATTCGATTTATTACATCATCGTTAACTTAGGAATTTTGAAATTTACTGAGTTTTACCTATTATCTATTCTGTGATACTACTGGATTTATTCTTGGACATTCATACTAAGTATATCCACTACCACAAAATGGCTACAAATATGCTTACTTACTGGGATTTTCTATAGCATACCTTATATATGAGAATTTAATCCAATTATAGGAACCTACTTGTATTTACGATTTATGTATTAGGAGTTATTACTTCTGTTAGGTGTATCCGAATTAGGTATAGGGATAGTGCTTCATGTATCTTGAAGGTCAACACTTAAGACAGAGGAAACCTTATGCGTATATTATTACAATAACAAATAACAACTTTGTTGTTTTATTATAATACTTATTTATATAACCTTATTACTCGATTCCAAGAATAGACAGTCTAACTTTCAGGGTCCAGAGGCCTAATTGTCTTAGCAAATCGCAATCATTTGACAGTTTGAAACGTATAGTTTTGTTTTTTAACGTGCAAGCATCTATCAACTCCTTATCAGAGGTCAGTTGTCTAAGCAAATCGTTATCATTTGACAGCTTAAAGTGTTAAAACGTATTAGTCGAACTATTTAAGGAGTTCATACATGCGTTTTGACGTGCAGGCAACTATGAATTCCTTAAACACGATTAGACTTATTTGCGAATCACCATTCGCCACATTTAAGATTATCATAATATAAATTACGGCTACCATGCGTGAGCACACTTTTCTGACTTTGTATCCGGTATTGAATACATTCTCATAAAGTAAAACTTTTTTAGCGAGGCCTTTAGAAAGACATGTCTTCTACACACTAAACTAGAACTAGAACTAAATCCAATATGAGTAGGTATACTCATATTGGATTTCAATTGGTAGGTACATTTTGTTTCTTTATGTTACCTATATTTAATTTATGCTTTACTAAATTATTCCGTGATCATAGTAAAGCTTTAGCGTCGCATTCCGGCACCATGCCGTGTGGAAACCGACTAGGGGTGGGTAGGTACAGCTTAAATGTAACTGCCACGCTGGTTAGCACGCTACCATCTTAGACTCCATCCTCACTTATTTACCACCAAGTGGCAGATGGATGAGGATGGGTGGATGAGGTGGAGCACCGAGTATGGTGGCGCGCAGTCGAAAAAGCCTATGTCCAGCAGAGGATGCATACAGGCTGATGGATGGATGGATGGATGGAGTGAGTGAGTAGAATACGACGAAATAATGCAGAAGAATTTATATTTCACAACTTCTTGGGCGTCTAAAATAACCTTCCTTTTGAGTTGTTTTCGTTCAACAAAAGCATATCAGCTTCATCGAGTCGTGAAGGGAGACAATAGTAATCTGTTTGAATTTCGGGGGACAATAAGGGGCAGGATTTGCATTTCAAATCTGCGAGTGACACACGAAATTAAATGAAATGAATTTGCCGGCGGAACCGGCTTGTTCCGGCGCCTTGACGTGCGTGCACTAAAGCCTGAAACACACAAAATGCGCAGCAATAGCGTGACGGCAGCTGCAAGGCAGCACTCCAAGTATATAATCAGAACGGAATTATTGATGATATGATATGATTATGATTTAAGAATGAACTAGAAGTTTAATTCGCTATAATCCGCCACAGAGACAAATCTGTGTGGTACAGTGTGTGTCTTGCACTTGCAGCTTGTGATATATTCACCACCCAGTAAGCCAGCAATTCGCACCGGCACAGCACCACACCACATAAATCTTATTCTCAACGTACGTTTCACTGCGATACCGGAGCATCTTCTGAAAATGATCCGGTGTTCATTCAGAAAGGAATTGTTACATTTCAACAATTGCAGTTGTTGTTATCCATTGAATTTTCGAAATGTCTGCAACTGTGCATTTTAGCCAACGGGTGAGAGTGTCAAACACTCAGAGGTATACACCTATTACTTAATCTGTGGTCTTACTACCGTTATACAATAATTTATTTATAAACTGCGGTGCTTGCCGCACAATACGGCAATGTTTGCTCATAGCTTTTACATTTTTGTCATAACTGACGATTTTAAATATGTATCTATTGTACGTATAAAGCACTTCAAGCTGCAATGCTTGATTTGTTTTGATATTTAAGAACGCGCGTACAGTTCCATTCAAAGAACTTCCTGCGACTGAGTTCGATACATCGATATATAATATGTAGGTACTAGATGGGCCCTTTCATAGAAAAAAATTGGGCATCCAACCTGTGGAGCGCGCTCCGCACCTGTATAAGCCTGTCCTTGTCCCCGCCATAGCGCTGTCCCGCTTTTCAGACTAGATGACGTTAGTAAAATACGCCCACATTCTTTGTTTGCCAGGGCCCGTCTATGTAAATTGAGGTCGTTGGTTAGACATGTTGCTCGGTCATCGCGCGTCGTTGCGCTTTGTGTCTGTCCAAGCCTTTTGACGTCTGGTTTCGGTTCGTCGGAAATCAATGCAGTATAGAAACCGCAAACGATTTTCCTGTACCTACATCCTTACATATACCTATCATTTACGACTGGCGTCAATGGAGTCCGCTTTAAATATTAATAAGTAACAGACTATTGTGCCAACTCCCACAGATGGATTAATGGTAACGCATATCCTCAAATCTTAGAATTCTGGTGATTCATATACCCACTTCTTGGTTCTGCAGTAGGTTACAAAGGTGTAATGTAGGTATTTATAAGATACGTATTTATTCATAGACATAATAATGTTTGCCAAGTCTAGAGAAGCTAATAATGTTTATGTCGTTGAACGATGAAGTCGAGACGTTTAGGACCTGCCCTCCGATTGTGTAAGGAAATCGTAATCGTAATCGTAATCGTTTGTCAAACGGATAATTCGACCTGTTTAAGGAGTTCATAGATGCCTTCACGTCAAAAAGCATTTATGAACTCCTTAAACAGTTCGAGTAACACGTTATAAGCTGTCAAATGATTACGATTTGCTTAGACAATTGAGCCTCTCAAATGATTTCACTTTGAAAACGTCGTAAACGAATTCTTATTATTTTACAATACTCTATCTAAACCACTAACTTCATTTTAAGGGTATCATTAAACACTTTGTATTAAATGTGTTTATCTGACCTACTATCAACTCGCAAGTAGTTTTCTGTATTATTCTGATTTCTGAGAGCACGCACAACAAGTAAAAAACATTATCTGGGTATATTTTTTGTTGATTTTCTCAAAAAGCTCTAAATCAATTTCGATAAAACTTATACGGGACCACCTCTGAAATATGATCTACCAAACAAAAAAAGAATCATCAAAACTGATTCATAATTGGCGGAATGATCGCGTAACATACGTACATAAAAAACCAACATAGAGTCGAATTGAGAACCACCTCTTTTTTTTTGAAGTCAGTTACAAAATTACAGCGCAATTAAAAGAGTTTCCCTGCGAATACGTCTGTGTGGATTTACGGTTTAAAAATCCCGGAAAACTGATTTTCCGAGATTTACCGAAAGTGATAAAGTATGTGACTCTCCATGTCAATTACACAAATGCAAAAATCACGTTGATCCGTTGCACTGATTCGGCCATGGCATTGAAGGACATACCAACAAACAAACACACTTTCGCATTTTGTAACATTAAGTACGGATTTGGTTTTTACGATTTTGAAACTTTAATCTTCTTGCAAATAGGCGATTTTCGTTAATTAGTGTAATTACATTAACACAATAAGTTTTTGTGTGGGAACTGGGATGCAGCCAGCGTCGTCACAGATTTTATGAGTGCTGCTGCTTTGTTTCTCCTTTGGCAGCTTGCCATGTTGCGGCTTATGATAGCTTTTAATTAAGGGAGATAAGGTCTGGCGGGAATAAAGCTTGAGAACGAAAAGGAGAAAAGGTATTTGTGTCAAAAACCGCCAGGTTAATTTAAATAAAGTCATCTTTACAGATAAATCTCGATGTTGAACTCAAATAATTTACTGCAAGAGTTTTATAATTTTTAATTTAAATATATATAGCGAGCAAACGAGCAGGCGGGTCACCTGATGGTAAGTGATTACCGCCGCCCGTGAACATTTGCAGCACCAGAGGAACCAATGCGTTGCTGGCTTTTGAGCAATTTGTTTATTCGCCCTTTAAAGAGCCCTATATTATAATCATTAGGGAACACAGTAGATGGAAGCTGGTTCCACAATTTGCAGGTACGTGGCAGACCTGGAATAACGGGAGGTAGATGAAGACAGGTGGTGAGGATGAAATTTGTTTCTGCGACGAAGAGTAGGACTGGAGAACACGGAAGGTGATATTAGTTTAAATAACTCCTCAGAGCACTCCCCATCGTAGAGACGATAGAACACAAAAAAGAGAACTAACGTCTCTTCGGTGCTCTAGGGACTCGAGCGTGCAAGTGATTTTGGACTTTTGTTTTGGTTAATATTCCTGTAAGAGTAATTTCCATCTACCTACTCATAATATCAAAACTCTACAACTGGAGAGGGAAGGCGGATCCTACTTATAACTACCAGCAAGAAAGTAAGAAATAAAGCATGAAAGCAACCTTTTCGAAAAGGCGACAATCTTGGGATCTTGGGTTATTTGGTGGGAGGTTTCGGCCGTGACTAGTTACCGTACCGGCAAAAACGTACCGCTAAGTTATTTAGCGTTCTGGTGCGATGCCGCGTATAAACCGACTAGGGTATGGGTTTAATATAACTGCTATACCCCTAACAGGTTAGCCCGCTACCATCTTAGACTGCATCGTCATTTACCATCAGGTGAGATACCAGTCAAGGGCTAACTTGTAAAGGAATAAAAAAAACTTTGTTAGAACAAACTAAAGATTTCAATTCTTTGTTATTGAAACTATGCCTGACTGTTGATTAAATCAATAGATATAATGTTACAGGTCAGTAGAGATGTAAAATCTTTGATCCATATTTATAAGTACCTGCATCTTTTTTATATATAGAACTAGCTGATGCCCGCGACTTCGTCCGCGTGGATTGATGGGTTCCCGCGGGAACTCTTTAATTATCCAGGATAAAAAGTAGCCTATGTGCTATTCCAGACTCTATCTCTTAGCCAAATTTCATCCAGATCCGTTCAGTCGTTCTGGCGTGATCGAGTAACAAACAATTCTTACATCCATCCAAACTTTCATATTTATAATATTAGTATAGATATCATTGACCTTCAGTCATAACAAAGGTTTGAATGCAGAGCGCAATATTTTAATTTGCATAGTTTTATATTACCCTAGAGATAATCCGTTTTATGTGGCGTTTTCGAAGAACTTTTTATAACACAATAAATCGCTGACGAAAATTCAAGACACTCGTTGTTCACAAGTTTAATCCTCAGGATTTAACGATTTCGACAATAAAGCATAGCTTTAATCGTTCGTTAACTTACGGGTTGCTAAAGTTTAATTAGATTCGCGTTTCGTGGCAACCAGAGCCAATGCCAATGAGATTGTTATCGGCTTCAAGGAACGGCGTCAAAGGCGTTTAAACATACATTTTGACGCCTGGCTTGTGCACTTAATTGCATTTTCACTGATAAACAGGATACCTTTATATTATGTTTATCAAGACATCAATGTGAAGCGATAATCAGTTTGATTAACAATGTACAAGACTCATTTTTAAATTATATTTCCAACCATTTCAGTGGGTTTCACGGGTCAGGAATTCTCCGTGCATCCACTGGTGGGAGAAGCCGGTGGGTACAGGGGTCACAACCCGTAATCAAGACATCAATGTGAAGCGATAATCAGTTTGATTAACAATGTACAAGACTCATTTTTAAATTATATTTCCAACCATTTCAGTGGGTGCACGGGTCAGGAATTCTCCGTGCATCCACTGGTGGGAGATGCCGGTGGGTACAGGGGTCACAACCCGTAATCAAGACATCAATGTGAAGCGATAATCAGTTTGATTAACAATGTACAAGACTCATTTTTAAATTATATTTCCAACCATTTCAGTGGGTGCACGGGTCAGGAATTCTCCGTGCATCCACTGGTGGGAGAAGCCGGTGGGTACAGGGGTCACAACCCGTAAAATTTAACTAGAGCTACTTTTACTTTTGTTGAAAGGACCTGCTAGATTCAGGTTGTCAAAGACCGCGTCGTGTGGTAGTAAGTTCACAAGTCGAGCACTAGAGATTTATCTGTTGACGATGATGACGACGACAGCTTCTTTCCTTTTGTTCTTTCAAATTCAATCAGTATTTTAGTCTTACTTATTTTAATTATTTCTCACAGCATAAACTGAACTTAACCGTTGTTTTACGAGATGCATAAACAAACAAATAAATTTAAGTGTAAATTATAACAATTAAAGCTGCAACTATAAGTATATCTGCGATCGCAGAAGGTTTTAAAATAAATCTTTATCTAGATTCTTTTGCACTCGATAAGTCATCGGAGTCAGTTAATTAATACCTACCGATAGATACCATTTAAGTCTTACAATGAAAGTGCATTGAAAAGACACAGTGAGGCTCTGGCATACGTCGCCGTGCGCATACGCAATTTATTGACCGTGAGAATGCTGTTAAAACATATCTGATTTCCTATTTAACCATGGAGAATGATCCTTTTTACTGAAGAAAGTTTTTTTTAGTAGGATATTTTATTTATTATTTATTTAGTATAATTATATTCTACAATTCTACAACAAGTTATTCAGTTGACTGCGATCTCACCTGGATGGTAATTGGTAAGTGATTAAGATGATGCTCTCTAAGATAGTAGCCATCTTTTTTTTTATCCACTACAAGCTAGCCCTTGACTGCAATCTCACCTGATGGTAAGTGATGATGCAGTCTAAGATGGTAGCGGACTAACCTGTTAGGGGCATGGCAGTTATATTAAACCCATACCGAACGCTAAATCGCTTGGCGGCACGTCTTTGCCGGTAGGGTGGTAACTAGCCAAGGCCAAAGCCTCCCACCAGACCAGGGAAAATTCAGAAATGATAAATTCCCAAATTGACCCTGCCGGGGATCGAACCCGGGACCTCCGCACGTTAAGGCAACACTGCTACACACTGCGCCACGGAGGTCGTCAACTCTCTGTAACCTGTAACCTGGTATTACAGTAATCTGGTATGATTTGCTGAGAGGTTATAGTACTTCTAGATTTAAAATATTACTAAGAAAATACTTAATAGACACACTACCTATATAGTTATTAAGTAGAATTGATATAGAGACAGACTGTTCCTGCTAAGTGCCATTGATGTAGAATTTTTTAGTACCTGTTCCTGCAGCCAAACTGTAAAAACAGTTTTGTAGGATATAAGTAAATAAATTGGTTAACCTTACTGTTAAGAAATAAATAACGCCAAGAAAATTAGTGTCTCGGTGAGAACATAAACTTTATTGATGCAATGAAGTAGAAAGAACAGATATTTTTAATCAAAAGGCAGCCATTACCTTAAATGAAATTTAAATTCTTATTACCACTTATCTTTCGGCAAAAAAAAAACCACGGTAAAGCGAAATTAAAATCGTTGCTGATGTGTAGCCGGGTAGATGCACGTTTTAATTCCGAGACGTTGCTAGAATAAGTATCATACAGAAATCACTAGCGAAAATTCAGTCTCTACATAACTCAGACTTGAAATTTTCGCCAGTAAAAATGAAACGGCAGAGATCCCGTAAAATTTACAATTTAAGTTGAAAATCTTGGAAGTGTTCCTTGAGTTTCAAGAAAAGGTGAAAAGCCTTGCTAAGCTACGACATGGCCTTTAAGAGCGAAGCTGAGGCACTAAGTTTCGGTTATTGCCTCTGTGTAAATACTTATATTGTCTTTTCATGGCTAAAGTTTGCTGGGTTATTTTAAATATTGAATCAGGTTTTCCACGGGAATTGTAAGATTTTGACTCCATTTGTGATTTTTTATTAATATATTATGAGTTCAGACAAATTCTTGTGGGGGTAGGTACTAGGATTTCATAAAAGCTACCTGCACTCGTTTTCACGATACGAAATATGACTTTTCCTATGAAAATATTTTGCTTTTTAACCAACTTCCAAAAAAGGTGGAGGTTCTCAATTCGGCGCGTATGTTGTTTTTTCCTTTCTGTCTTACGTACCATGTCACCTGATTGGTTAACGCGCTCGTGCATCATTTAACCGATTGAGTAAAAACTTTGTAGGTACCTACAATTGTTGTTAGAACTTGCGGGAAGGTTTCTGACTGAGTAGTGTAAGCGTCCTCGTATGTTATAGCAGTGGCATTATCATTATCGGGCATCAGCTGTTAGAATATTCGTATTATAATTTGTAATGGCGAAAGCGTTTGTCCTTCGATCTTGCTACAACAGAGTAACGGATCGACGAGATATTTTGTATGTGTTTTTTAAGGATATGGACAGTGACACAGGCTATTTTTTATCCCCAAAAGTGATCCTCCGCAAGATACTATGCGGGCATCGTCTAGTAAAAAATAAATACATATTAAATCTACCTCTTTTGACGCTATAATATTATAGTCAATAAACATTCAAATTTGATTTTATCTTCCATTGTTCGTCAAGTTTAAATATGAATACACTGTTTCCTGTTTCCATCCAGGCAGTTAATAAAGTGGCAAAGCTCAACCATTTGCTAGCATTTTATAGGTGTCGTTTCGTTACCATTACTTTATTTAAAATGCAGTCTTATCGAACAATGTCGTAAACTTTACAACTGTAGATATAAAATTTTACACTTTATAACTTAATGTATTTAATGTAGTCTAGTATAAAACGTCGGACATTGATTTAATATTTGGTAAATCATTAACTTTATATTGTAAAAACTATCTTTGTTTTTTTTAATTTTTTTTTCAGTTACTGGAGCTGAAGTTATTGATAAGTTCATCTCTGCATCGTTAACTTTTGCTTCAAATAAGTTTGTTTGAGAATAAATTTTCTAAGTACCGCTTTTACCAATTCACAAAAAGTTTCAGATAAAAATTCTTTATGATGATAAGTTTTACAAAGGTAAATTGCTTATGTTTATTTTTCTCATTTTCATTTTGTATCTAGAATAATATTATCATAATATTATTGTAAAAATAATACTATGATAATATTTAATTGAAAGAAGATATTGGGAAAGTTGGAACGCGTTAACTTAAAACCAGTATGGCAGTTGTATAGACGAAATCCATACAACTGCCATTTCTTATACATTTAATTGACTTCTTCTGCACATATTCAAACAAGTTTGGCGGTACGGCTTTGTCAGCAGAGAAATAGTTGCTGGTTAGTCTAGGCAGCAACCTCTTATTGAACAGTAAGGCGATGCACGCGAGGTTTTGTAAATAAACCATTGGGAATTCTTGGATTTCGAGTGATAAAAGTCCTTTAAAATTTCCGCGCGAAAAAAAACTTAATTATAATTCGGAATAACGGAATCATGACATACCAGCAAATGAGATCACAGTCAAGGGTCAGCTCATAGAGGATTTTAAAAATACCTCGTTTTTTAATGCTAAAGGCATGCCCTTGATAGAAAAATGCCCCCGTGGAAATAAATGGAGATTTGCCTACATCATGATTATCATCAGCCTTGTCATTAGGCATATATACCTAACAGTTACGTTTAAGAAGCTTTCAAACTACTTATTGTAGATAAAGGCATTAGACGTGATTTAACCTTTGAAATTACACATTTCCTTTACGGCTTGATCATTATTTTTCCTATTTTGTATTATTCTGTACGAATGACGCTAAAATGTGAATCAACGTCGCCAGCTGCGGTTCTTGTTATGACGCTTATATGGCAAACGAGACTAGTCAACTCCTGACATGGATGTAATTGCACAGACTACAGACAAAGCTGTATATAGGAAAAGTTTCGTATTGCTTTATATTATAATCTATCTCATGCAATGACCTTCTATCTCATGTAACTTATGCGAAAACAATAATTTATCAGCCATATTTAGCTACTGCGGTAAGTTTTGGATTCTCTTCTTCTCGCGTCGTTTCCTCAACTTTGAGGATCATGAATCCCTCGAGATATTACCGTCTTCACGGTGTTACGCCATCTCTCCCTGTTGGAAGCTGTGCTAAAGGCATTGCAGACTCGAGTGTCGACCGCTTCTCTTATTTGGTCCGACCAACGTCTCGGGCTTCGTCCGCGGGATCTCTTTCCTTCGATCATGCCAGTGATAATGAGTTCGATCGATCCGTTATTCTGTTGCGGCGTGATTGAAGGACAAACCAATAAACCAACAAACAAACACACTTTCGCATTTATAATACTAGTTGAAATATTAGTACCCATGATTAAGACAAGCAAGTGTATTTTTTCACTGACATCATGTTCATTACTTTATTGGTGCTAGAAAACCGTCTCTTTCTTTCTGCTAAAAGAAAATGAATGCATATCATGTTTAGATGCAATTGTTTTTAATGTAACTTCCGTCGAGTATCTGCGCAGATTCTTACACAAAGAATTGCGTCCAACAGTTATTTATGTTGCGAAGTATGGAATTACGCTACCATTTAATGAATTAACTCCTGGATCACATCTCAAATGTCTGTGGCACGCAACCTCTTAAACGCTTTGTCCGTCTACTGTTTATCTCTCAAGCGCTCAAATTGTTCTTTGTATTTTTCTACAAAAAAAAGTCCAAACGCGGGAAGTACGTCCAGAACATCTCAAGATTTTCTTTTCCTAAATCATAGGCAATCGCTTGACTGCAAGCCGGCAAGTGCAATAAATAATAAAATAAAATAAATTAGAAATAATTTTGTAGAAATCAGGTTAAGTACAAACAAATAATTTAGAACTTTTAAAGAACATAAATGCGCTTGCATTAAACTTAGTAAAAGCACAGAATACTTAACCTGTAAAAGCATACCTATCAAGCAAGCCAAGCAGTACCAAGTACTTAGGTATTTTTGTAACCTATCACTTAACATGCAAACTTTGGATACGTTTCAAAGTATTTATTATGTACTAGCTGATGCCCGCGACTTTTTGATTCACGCGGGAACACCTTAATTTTCCGGCCTATGTCACTCTCCTGGTCCTCAACTATACCCATACCAAAGATCCGTTGCTCCGTTGCGGCGTGATTGAAGGACAAACCAACAAACCAATAAATCAACAAACAAACACACTTTCGCATTTATGATATTAGTATGATGATTGCCTTTAGGTAAGTAGGTACTTATATTCGCTCAAAATAGGACTGGATAGTTTCAAAGTTAGTGCACATAAAACCGCATCTATTTGATGTTGCATTAAAGTATTAAAATATGACTCGCAGATTTTAATGTAATCCACAAAATTTTCATACAATTTTGTAACCAACGTAATTTCCCTGGAGACATCAATTCGAATTCGGCTGTGATAGCGTATATTCGATCACCGATATAATATCTGATCTATTCAAATTGGTGCAGTGGTAAAGTGGTGGTCTTATCTAACTAATATTATAAATGCAAAACTTTGGATGGATGGATGTTTGTTACTGAATCACGCAGATCTGGATCAAATTTGGCATAGAGATAGATTATAGTCTGGAATAACACGTAGCCTACTTTTTATCCCGGAAAATTAAGGATTTCCAGCGGGAATAAAAGAAACATTAAACCACGCGGACGAGAGGTCTCAGGTTCTATGTGCGGTTGTGTGAATTCTGTAATCCATACTTAATATTATAAATGCGAAAGTGTGTCTGTCTGCTACACTTTCTCGGCTTATCCGTTCAACCGATTTTAATGAAAGGACATTGTCCAAATTCGCCTAAGAATCAACATACTTTTGAAATATACAGTAATTCTTAGCTTATTTTTTAACCTTTATTCCAAATGTTAGATTTCAACGGACACTTCAAATTAATTAAAAAATAAATAAATGGGTATTAAATTGATTACCGTTCTTTTCCGTCTTATAACTTACAGGTTAAAATAATAAACAATACTACCGCTGGAGCGCTGGTTCCGTTACTTAAGAAATAAGATAAAAGCAGCTTGAAGCGCTGAGTGCGCTAGTATTCCGAATCTCGCAACGCCATCTATAATGTTTGTTGTGAACTACGACGAAACTTGTTGACGATGATATTTATTTTTCAAGCAGATTGAGTCGAAAGAACCTCAAAATGAAGTGTCCGTTGTTCAAATCTAATTACAATACTATTGATGTGTTATTTTGAATCGGATAATGTATGTTTTATGACTGTTGGTTCTTAGGCGAACTTTGTATGGGTGCTGGTCAATGTCCTTTGGTACAGGGATAGGTTGTATCCCGGGGAACGACATACGAGTAGGCTCGTTTATACCGGAAAGTTAAGAGTTCCCGCGGGATACAAAAAATCATAATCCACGTGGATGAAGTCGCGGGCTTCATCCAGTTAATTATATCTTTATGACAGATTAAAGACAGATCTGGTACCGGATAGCAGTTCAAATAAGACCGCAGACAATAAAAAACAACTGCGCCAACAAAAAACAGAAGCCTTTGTAGTTTTCCAATAGTGAAGGAACATACTGCAATATTTTTGAAGAATGTTTCAAATATTCCAATTTATTTAGGTATCCGTAGGCCTAATTTCCCTTGGGTCAGCTTCCAAATCATGCTTCGTTATATCCTCTATGAACTTTTGCGTTTTATCTCTTACTATTTGCCGTATCAAATAAACGTAGGATAAACTAAAATGTCTCAGTGGTCTTGATCAGTTATTTGATTTTCTAAATGTAGTTTTTTAAGGCTTTTTTATTAGAGTTGATCAAGCGCTTTCATGTTCTTATGGAGGCAAAATATTTAGCAGCAATCATCAAAAATATCATGTCAATAGTAACTTGCCGTAGAAAAGAAACCAAGCAAATCTCGGTATCTAAATAGGATGCTAAAGTGTTGATGTTGCAGAGCACAATCTTGTAGACATGCTATTACGGAAGGCCTGGCTACTTTCCAACCTCTGAGAATCAAAAGGATCTTCAAACGTTTAGGCAGGGTGTTAGGGAACCAGCGTTCCTTATAATGATCTAGGTTTATTGCCAACTAGCTGACTAGCTGATGCTGGTTTAAGTTTTTTAAATTCCCGCGGGAACTCGTTAATTTTACGGGATGAAAAGTAGTCTATGTCACTCTCTTGGTCCTCAACTTCAACAAAAATCATGTTAATCCGTTGCTCGGTTGCGGCGTGATTGAAAGACAAATCAACAAACAAACACACTTTCGCTTTTATAATATTACTAGCTGATGCCCGCGACTACGTACGCGTGGATCGAGATTTTGTGGTTCCCGCGGGAACTCATTAATTTTCCGGGATAAAAAGTAGCCTATGTGTTATTCCAGACTATAATCTATCTCTGTGCCAAATTTCATCCAGATCCGTTCAGCTGTTGGGGCGTGATTGAGTAACAAACATCCATCCATACATCCATACATCCATACCGACATCCATACATCCAAACTTTCGCATTTATAATATTTAATATTATTATTGAGTAATTAAATGATAATTGTGGTAGCTCATCTCATTAGCGTTACTAGGTGGAATAAGATTTCCCCCTTTGATGAAACACTCGCTTCATAAGCGAACTCTTTCAACTTTTTGGTTCAGTTCAGATGGTCTCTTACTAGAATTAAATGAGCCAACTTGCTCGAGCTAAAAATAAAGTCAGGTTTCAAAGCTATCTGTAGACTTGTTTGCAGTCCTTTTTACTTGAGCAGGAACAAGCCAAATATGGTCGTAGAACCGAGGGAAATGACATCACAGAGGCGTTCCTATAGTGTTTTACCGGTATTTACGACGCCATAGATTAAAAGGATGTGGAATGTAGATCCTCCCTTCAACCTGTCCTATAAACTCAGTAGGTAGTAACGTTGATCTTAACGCGTTTCGTTTAAACATTAATTTCAATTAGGGTGCCAGGATTTCTGTAGCGAACATTAATTGGGCGATTTAGGAAGTGATCGCATCATGAAAGGGGAAAGAACAAGCTGAATAGGTAGGCTTTTTATAAAGAAGCTATAAATCATGATACGTGGGCTTAATTATACGACATATTATTGTTTTCTTACGATATTAGGCAGGAGAAAGATTATTTCATGGGATCATTAAAATCCATGACATTTCGTGTGAATTCAGATATTTTATAAATCCTATAGGAACACTTTATTTTCCCGGGATACAAATAGTTTAAGTAGGTATGTTAATTCCTACGTAATAAGTTTTTTTTTGTTGTAAGCAAGTATATTAAGTTTTTATTTATTGTCACTTTAATGATAATTAAATAAAAAAAATATAATAAACACTGTTAATACGTCGACATAGCATATCCTAGGATTGGCTATGCGGGAATCATATTATTAAGTGTAACCAAAGTTTACTTAAAAACTTGAATACTGTATCTCTGATTAGTACGTGACATGTATGTACCTACTCAAACGTTTACGTATGAATCGGCTCACGTAACAGTGTGACGAAACTCTTGGCACTTGGAGCCACGTGGTCGGGTGCAAACAACCATCAGTCAGTGAACCTACTTCAGTCTACAGTCTCGTCGGATGTTGCACTCCGATTCTCTTTGAGTCTATAGGTTCGAACTTCTGATGAACGAATGATGACGAACTGTGATTTATTTAGTACCAACGGAAGCATTCACAAGTTTGTCTATGATATTGTAAGAAAACCTGAGTAGTAAATAAACGTTATTGTTCCGTATTACTATAAACTCATGACAGCGTCTCATCGACTTTTTTATAACAATTTTTAAATATGACTAGATAGTACCCGCGACTTCATCTGCGTTCATTTGCCGTAAGAGCTTTTTGATTTTCCAGGATAAAAAGCTAATTCTCTGCAAAATCATTGAAGGTATAGACTGCAAAAAGTTGAAGGGATAGACATACATTTATAATAGTATCTAGAATGGATTTTATGCAAAAAGTACATGCATATGACTTATAAGAAGTGTTTGACTTTTTTTTTGTAATTTAGATTAATATTTTAACCATTAATTTATGGATATCATGGTAATCATCAAAGGATTATTGATTAAGGATTCAAAATATTGTATTAATTACTTCTTAAATTTGCACGTCAGCAACGGAGTTTTTTTTTATTTTTTGGTTTGGCCTATTCTTGGTTTGACATCATCATTGTACGATTGTACGAGTAGTGTAGTCTGTATTGTATTGATATTTAAAAATCTAATAAAACCTAATCTTATTGTGTGCAATAAGATTGACCTTCCAGACCTACGCAGTGAGGGGAAGTTGGGATCTTATGGCAAACGACTGTTCATTGCTGAATACCCTTTATTACGATCTAAGAGATACATCTTATATAATAATCTAACCTACGTCATAGTTACTACACCTCAGCAGTAATTTATTTACATATAAGTAATAGAGAAAATTATTTCAAGTTTTATGTAAAACAATTTGGACGAACATAAATTAAGTAACGAGAAAAAGTGGAAAAGTTAAGATTCCATTTCAAAATTTCTTTATACGTATGTACTTAAAAAAGGTCTTACAGGTGAGTACTTCGCTATGTTGAAAGAAAGGGATCAGACAGTAGAGTTCACTTACCTTAAATTTATGCCTTAACTTAGAGATTGTCAAAATGTCCAGTCACATTATAACGCGCTATCAAAATTACCTGAGAAAAATCACTAAAAATATTAAAGATTCGTACTCGTAAGTACTCATAAGTACTGTGGGGTATCGTCTGAGTAAACTTAGTAACACTTCACAGCTTTCACGATAGAAAAGACCAGACTAACCAACGTTGAGAAATACACATTTAAATTAACACTGGATAATTTCACTTGAAATTGCTGAACAAATAATGTTCTCTAAAACTCGTTTATACTGCTCGAGCTACTAAAAATAAATCCGTCGTTTACCAATTTAAAATTAATTGAACCATAAGACAAATGGTTCATGTTAATCTTGGCTAGAAACGACTGGATGAGATTTCTATTTTATATATTGGGAGGAAGAAGCAGTAAAATGTAGTTATAGAGGCTTGTAGCAATCCATACGAAATAGTAAAAAAATTGATTTAGTTAGGTTGTTTGAACTAAACTATATACTGCTTCTCTTGAAGCATTTTCTATATTATGAACTTATTGTGACAGGAACAATTACGTCTACTAAGCAGCTAGATGTCTACCCACGTTTCTGTGGACCGCCCTCGAACTGTACGTTTGCGGAAAAAAACGATTTTACGATTAAAGAAACCTTGAAACATGATTTGAGATGATTGGCTTTTGTTATCATTATGTGTCACACACATGTAATTTATGAGTGCTTCGTATTAAAGTTATTGTGTGTTAATGCAATATTAATATGAATGAATGCTAATAAAGGGTACCTACTTACATGTTTATAAAAATATGATAAGCTGCGTCTGGCAATGTAGCCTCGTTAGTCGTTAGTACTTATTGTGTGTTATTAATCATAGCTTTCAGTGGCGTAAAGAAGAAAGCTTAATTCGGATAGCACAAAATGCTCTACGTAGTAGCCATTACATTAGGGCTAGCATATTCCTCAAGGATTACCGAAGGTTATTTGTTGACTGACTGAGTTTGAATTGATATTATTAGTGTAAACTGGTAAATTTCTTGCCGGCTCTTCTCAGTAGAAGAAAGACGGTGGTAGAGTCTTGATGTATTATAAGTGTCACAAGTTGTCCTAGATGAAATAAATAAATCACTACATTGATAGATATTGGAAGAGCCTTCGCCCAGGGACAACACGTATAGCTGCACCGATTTAGACAGACTTTGTTTTGCTTGAAGTGTAGGTGTACCGTGTAATTGCTATTTAAGCTGGTATTGGTGTAGCACATTTCCGAAAATCATTAACAAGAACATTATTTGTTTGAAATGCCTCCTCTAAGAGTAAACTCTCTTGCTCTACATTTTATTTGTAGATAAAAACTATCTGTCTAGTGATCACCAGGTTGGGATGAACGTGATGATAAACGAAATAGGTCGCGGAACTATTTGCATACATTAAAGCGGTAGGTATAAACAAAATGAGTCAATGACCGCGACGCCTTCGCATATCGTAATTCGACGTCAGCAAGGTCATTTCGAATAGGAAGAACGCGAATCGAGCAGACTTTGATTTAGCGTGTTTTTGAACTGAAATGAGCAGGGATTATAATATGAGTTAAAGAGTCTGAAATAAATTCGTACTCATAGCTGTTGTACTCGGTTTACGGGTACCTAGCGGGGGTCTTCCAGCCCTGCGCTTTACGGCAGGAATCAACTTCTACTGGTTCTTCAAATATTAGGCCTCCACCCATTGCTATTATATCTTCGCGACTTGTTAACCTATGTCGGTAAAGTACTTTAGTAACTAGTACTTCTACGTTAATCTCCTAAATTCTGATCTCGCAACGATACTAAAACCATTTCTATCTCTATTGCTCTCTACGTTAGCATCGTAACAAAGATATTGTGTCTTTGTATCATTTTCACGCTTGTCTGATGTAGACAGAACGTCTGTTATGCACTTGTTATACAATATAGTTAAATTTAATCTAGGTTTACCTCTAATATTAATTAACAGTAAAGATTAACGAAGATTAGAGTTTGCTGGCTCGCGTCTAGTCCACGAACTGCATTTATCTAGGGCTATTAATTATCTGGACTTTGCGAGGGAATTGTTATAAATTGAACTGGTCCTTGGGCGTTATTAGCGTCCCTTTCTGTTGGCAAGCGTGATTAATCACTGTGGACATATACAGACGGACAAGCCAATTCGGGTTAACGAAAAGTTCAGTGACTTGAAAGCGGCATAAATGCCTCATACAGCGATGCATATAACTTGATGAATTACTTAATATAATTAGGCAGAAGACATGTTCATTAAAAACACGAGTGAGATATGGAACAGCTGATAATGCGAGAGACAATGCAAGTTTTTGCACTTATTGAAACTTACCGAAACAATCGTCGTTGGTATTTCACGAACGCAGAGATTATAGAATCAACAACCATGAGAACTGTCATGAGAACTTTGCAATATTATCACAGGTGATCAGGATCTTTTGGCTTGTTTTTACACCGAGCTATAGAGTGAGTTTAATTCGTTTTAGGGTAGAGTTATGAATTGGTCTACATCTAGTGGTAGGTAATTTCTGTTATATCATCAGAGAGGGAATATACCATACCTTTTATTTAAAGAGAATGCTTCTCTAAAATAGTATTTTCAATTTTTATTCACTGTTTGAATTTTTCAAGAGCACGAACAACTTAAGATACTCGCACAGCGTTGCCCTTTTCAATAGCTGTCTGGTGTCTGGAACAATCAGGGTTTCCAAGAAATCTAAACTTTTCGTAAAAATAATTGCGGTCAGTTTAAAGCGGTATAGTTGAAGGGTGCAAAAAGAATATTTAGTAAATTATACATCGTGAAGACTTTTTTGAAAGATCTTAGGTTTGTACGTCTAGCCTTATGAAGTGTTGTAAGTGTTGTAAATTTAGTACATAATCTAGTAGAAGCACTACAAATTCCTAGCAGCCCAAGGTTTCAAATAAAATAATTTCTTCACGCTTTAAACGTTAAAGTCTAATCAAGTCTAGTTCGCCTTTATTCACACGGGAGATTACATTCCAGATTTAGCCCATTGTTATAGTTTAGTACCATCTGTAGCGTCTATCATAGTGTTGATAGTAAAAATTTAATGATATCCCGTCTGGCATTTGGACACTTATATAGAGGTACTTAAGGTGTATATTTGTTTAGTTAAGGATGTCCCGAGGAAGTGCTGTAGGCGTCCTTTGATTAAAGAGGTCGTGTGAGTCATGACTTCAGAGCGACGTCCCGGCGCCTATCGTTTTTGCAAGCATTTCTACTTTTTGTCGACTCACTCCCCTAGGGATCCAAACAATCTATTTTCACTTTCTATTTGTGTGGAAAGCACGATGGGCTTTGGGTTTCTTATAGGTAGATATCGTGTAGTGATTGAATTTTACAGTCAAGTTTTATATGTTTGCAAGGCGTAGAAATAGTTAAATTGTTAACTGAATCCAAAATGTCAAACAGATGTTTTAAGATGAACATGAATATTTTAAACATGAACGAGTATCGAGCAAAAGATTATGAAATTATGAGAGGTAGGTAGGACTTAGGTAAATTATTGTTGTGACATTTCAATGTTACTTATTATACTTAAGTCATCTTTGCTCGGAGATAGGCGAGGGAAGGTTGCGGAATATCTTTCCGAATAAGATTTAATTAATTTATTCCCTCTGGAGTTATGACGCGTGTTGCCGCATTTATTATGCAGATTAAGCGAAATTTACTTGACTAACGCGCGAGACCTCGCCTCTGTATAATTTTACAGTTTCAACTTAAATTACTTTGTTATAATTACTTATTAAACAGACCTAAATATTCTCTTAATCGCTCGTTTTGTGCCTTCCATTTATCAGAGGTATTTATGTAGAGTATCTCTCATTGTTATTCGGAATTTGTAGGTAATCTATACTAATATCTTTACTCATATTATAAATGCGAAAGTTTGGATTGATGGATGTATGGATGGATGGATGTTTGTTACTCAATCACGGAAGAACGGCAGGACGGATTTGCATGAAATTTGGCATAGAGATTGGTCTGGAATACCACATAGGCTCCTTTTTATCCCGAAAAATTAGAGTTCCCGCGGGAACCACAAAACCTCAATCCACGCGAATGACGTCGCGGGCATCAGCTAGTCATATAAATTGACGACCGGCAACAATGATAAGTTATGAATATTCTAGAATTGTGATGTTACATTTTTGTGAGTGTCCCAAGTCCTAGGGGTTGATTTCCGGATAGGGTCCTCTCGGAATTTAAAACGATTTATATATTAGTTAAGGCCTGATATTACTGTCGGAGGCTTTGTGTGACCTTCAAAAAACCGTTCTAACAAGATTGTGATGCTGCGTGAAAAATAATGACCTTAATAATTAATGTCTATTAATGATATCTAGTATCTATTAATGATATCGAATAATGATCGACAGAAATTAATAGATCATATATTATGAATGGAACAATAAGACTATAATAGGTGTGTTTACTTACACCTAGCAAGCGTTATCAGACATGCATGAAGTCTCCTTAAATATGTTGCGGTCAAAACTCATAACCGATCGAAACCACTTTTAACTGCGAAAACAGTCAAAAGTAGTTTCGACTAAGGACGGTGGTCATAACTAATTTTGACTACGAAAATCAGTCAAAAAATAAATAATACCCAATATTTCCGATCCCTCCCCCCGAGCTGTCAAATCGCACGGACGTGTTTGTAACCTATTAAAAGTATTTAAATATAATTTAGTAACTAAAAGAGTAAATTAGTATCTATTAGGGTGAACAGCTAATTATAACTAGTAAATCTAAACATATAATAGTGATTCAGTGCTGATATTCGTCGTATTCGTCATATTTGAGTGTGCTAATAATGGAATGTTGCAACAAAAATCTGCGAGACAATACACTAACTTGCGAAAACTGCAAACTGACGTTTCATTGTAAGTGTTTAAATATTTCTAATGCCAACTTTAACAAGGCAAAGAAATCTGCATGGAAATGCGCTAAATGCTCGACTCCACGGGGCAAGCGCGGTGACGAAACACCGGTGTCTTCGGCCATAGTTGAACGTGACGATGCACAATCAAACGACGAGGAGCTCTTGATTGATGAATTCTGCTCACAACAAACAAATATCACAACTGACTCACTTAGAGATATATTGAATAACTTCCTACAAAAGGTTGAAGCTAATATGAATGTAATTAAAACCGAAATATTGGAAAAAATGACTACGTCACAGAAAGAACTAAGTAAAGAGCTCAACACTATTAAAAGCAAGTTCGGTGTTATCGAAAAGAAGCAGGAGGCCCTGGAGGATTCACTGGGTGGTTTGTCGGATTTCTGCGATGGATTAATTCAGAAACACAAGAATCTCGAGACCGAGAACCAACACCTCAAAACCCAAATTGCAGGGCTCACAAGGAGTTCCAATGATATGATGCAGCAATTAGACGACGCACAGAAGTACATTACATCGAAATTCATAGAAATCCGTAACGTACCGCTAAATCCCGAAGAAAACTTACTGGGATATTTTAATTCACTATGCAACGCCCTGAACATTGATTTTAAGCCAGGTTACGTATGTAATATTTTTCGGAAACGCACATACAAGGAAGATTCTCAACACATTTTGTTAGAACTAAATAACGAAAGTTACAAGCAAAATATTCTGTCCGCTGTGAAGCAGCTTACTAAACAAAATAAAGAGAAACTAAGCACTAAGCACGTAGGAATCCACGGTGAACCTAGGAATGTCTATGTATCTGAGCTACTTAGCCCTAAAGTAAAGTATATATACTTCAAGAGCCGCCAGTTTGCTAAAACACATAAATATGAATATTGCTGGGTGAAGAACGGTAAGACCTATTTACGTAAACACAAAACCGAACCAGCGATACTAGTTCGTAGCGAACAGCAACTGATAGACCTCGCTTCCTCGACGCCGGAGCGTGTGGATCAAGTGTCCGCGTCCCCCACCAAGCTCACCCCGGACGTCGACTCATCACTCGAGGTGCGCGAAACGCAAGCGCGCCGGCGAATGAAGTTAATTAATAACAAATGACTATATTTATATTGTTCTACTGTTCTCGGCATCATATGGCATTTCTTTTATTATGATAATTACGAAGTACCTACATTTTTATTCCTAGCTATTTCCTATTTACTAACGTGTCTACCTACAAAACGTAACACCCACAAGTCTAATAAACATTCACAGTTATTATACACCGTACATTTCACACTTACCATACACAAATGTATACATAATATTATAATCTACACTCATATTACGGATCCTTCATGCGCGCTTATGTTGAAACACTTAAAATCCTATCATAGTGATTTTTGCACTAATATATTTTGTGCACGTTGTTTGAAAGAACTTACTCAGTTGCGTAAAATCCTTAAACATCCTACTCACATTTTGGCATCTAGATACATCATTTTACATTCAATCCTTTGCAAAACCGCTTAGCATCTGATATAGATCAGCACACCTCTGTGTGCTGTACACGAGTGGCTGATCTTGATAAATTTTACGACACATTCTTATCGAGTAATGATTCTTCCTCACAATACCTAAATATACTAACCATGAATATTAGGAGTATAAACAAGAACCTAGACGATTTCCTTGTCTTCATAACAAGATTAAAAATAAATCCTGACATCCTCGTCTTAACTGAGTGTTGGACACAGTATGTAGCTAGTCCTCCGCAAGTTGATGGTTACTCGAGTTCACACACAAAAAATACTCACAACCAAAATGATGGGGTTATTGTATACATACGAACCAACTTACCCGTATCGACATTTGAAGCCACAATCTTAGAGTCAAACTGCCTCATTATTAATTTAAAAGATATTCATCTTATAGCTATATATCGCCCAGCTGGCTTCCGTAACCCGCAACCGTTTCTAGAATCTCTTAGTACTTTTCTGGAAAGTACAAGCTATAAACGAATTATCTTAACTGGAGACCTAAACCTTGACCTTTTACCTGACAGCCACTGTTCTTATAGCCAGGAATACCAAAATATACTTGCTATAAATGCTATTACACCAGCTCTAAATTGTCCAACGAGAGAATTGCGCTGTCTTGATCACTTTGCCATCAAAAATATACAAAACCCACGAACCTTTGTCTTTGAACCTACTATTACAGACCATGCACCTATTCTATTAAATTTAAAACTATGTAATAAAATAGATAAATCTTCATCGAATAACACGACTAGATATACTTATAACTATAAAGAGATGGAGAAAAGCCTAACTCAATTAAACTGGGAAAACTACTTTAATTTGACCGACACAAATATTGCAGCAAATTTCTTAGTCAACAGTATAAATGATATAATTTCTAATAATACGCACGTCTTAACTGTTTCTAAAAAACTAAAACCCATTAAACCGTGGATTACCTTTAGTATTGTTAAATGTATGAAGAAAAGGGATCGCCTTCATAGAATATTTAAGAAATCCCCAACAGAAATAAACAAGGTGACATATACGCAATATAGAAATATTTGTAACGCCTTGCTAAAGAATCTAAAAAGAAAATACTTACAAGGGAAACTTAGACAAAATGCCGGTAATTCGAAAGGTACTTGGGACACCGTCAAAGAAATATGTAACTTACCTAAATCAAATGCATCCGCCACAGCCTTACTAAATATTATGGATACCCCTGAAGAATCTTTAGCTCACGTGAATAAATATTTTTCTAGTATAGGGCATGACCTTGCAACCTCAATAATTAACAAATTAGATGGGCAGCACGAAAAGAATAACGCCAATGTAGCATCAAATGCTCCCCTTAATTCGCTTATGTTTTACCCAACCGATATATGTGAAGTTCATAAGATGATTGTAAAACTTAAGAACAGTGGTGCGTCTGGATCCGATAATATAAGTACCTATTTTATTAAAAGATTTAAAAATCTACTCTTAGAACCTATAGCTCACTTAGTGAATTTAAGTTTGTCTTCTGGTGTTTTTCCTGATATTTTCAAAAAAGCAGTCGTTATTCCAGTTCATAAAAGTGGAGATAAGAGATTAGTTTCCAATTACAGACCTATATCGCTGTTAAGTGTGTTGAGTAAGATAGTGGAAAAAATTGCAAACTCCAGATTGGTGAAGTATTTTGAGCAATCAAATCTCCTTGCAACAAGCCAATTTGGTTTCCGAGCCAATAGATCTACGCTGGATGCGGTACTAGAAGTGACCAATCATATCACGAAATGTCTTGATAAGGGAAGGAAATGTATTGGCATTTTCCTTGACTTACAAAAAGCTTTCGATACCGTGTCAATCCCTATCTTACTCGATAGACTTTCCAGCATGGGAGTTAGGGGTATTACTTTGGAGTGGTTTAGCAGCTATCTAAAAGGAAGACAGCAGTGTATTAAAATAGGAAATGTCACCAGTGAATTTTCTAACATTACTTACGGTGTCCCCCAGGGGAGCGTCTTGGGACCTACCTTATTTCTCGCTTATATTAACCCACTCTGTAGTTTGTCCCCAAAATCTGGACGCATTGTTTGTTTTGCAGATGATACTGTCGTTTTATTCGAAGGTAGTGATTGGGAAGAAGCGAAGTCGCTCGCTGTAGCAGGACTTCAGCAAATTACATCGTGGTTAGAAGATAACCTACTTACAATTAACACCGCGAAAACAAAATATGTGTGTTTTAGTACATCAATTAGAAATAATCCTGACAAATACCTTAAACTTCCTATTCACACGTACCCTTGTAATCGGAAAATTAACAAAAACAACTGTAGCTGCGATATTTTATCCAAAGAGGCAACTGTAAAATATCTTGGCATAACACTAGATGAACATCTTAAATGGTCAAGTCATATTCAGAACACTTCTAATAAAATTAAGAAACTTATCCCGTTATTCAGAAATCTAAGAGATATTGCGCCTATTGAGACGACAATGATGGTGTATAAGTCATTGTGTCTTCCGATCATGACCTATTGTATCTGTGCATGGGGTGGGGCTGGAAAAACGTTCTTGCTTCAGTTAGAACGAGCGCACAGAACCTTACTCAAAACTATTTTTAAAAAACCATTTAGATACCCTACTGACCAATTATACAAAGAATGCAGTCTGCTCAACGTTCGTCAACATTACTTAGTTTCAATAATTTTACGCTTTCACTCAAAATTTGATCACTGCACTTTAAATAACAACAAAAGAGTAGTAAAATTTCCATTATCAGTTGCTAACACAAGTTTTGCCCAATCGCAATTTCAATTCAGCTCATCATATGCATATAATGTATTCAGTAGGGCTAACAGTGGTATTAATTTGAATAAAATTAATAAATTTAACCTGGCTAAATCTCTTAGAAGTTGGCTAGCACCTAAGGGCTACGATGCAACTGAAAATATTCTAATAATAAAAAAATAGCATTGCGCGCACTTACACATGCACTAACGCACACACACACACACACACAGACACACAGACACGCACACACACACACACACACACACACACACACACACACGCACGCAGACACGCTCAGTTTTCGTAATATAAGTAATTAGTTTTTAAATATATTTTTCACATGTTTCACTGGGAGGAACTACCCTCTACAATACAGGTTATCCTAGCGTAGAGGGTAGGGACCGATATTTAATTAAGACACTTGTTTATGGAAAATAAATATTATTCTTATTCTTATTCTTATTCTTATTTTCGCAGTACAAAATAGTTTTACTAACGCCCATGGTAATTACTACTTTTGACTGTCTTTCGCATAAAGTGTTTACGAAAATCAGTCAAAAAATAAATAATACCCAATATTTTCGCAGTACAAAATAGTTTTGACTAACGCCCATGGTAATTACTACTTTTGACTGTCTTTCGCATAAAGTGTTTTGCAGTCAAAACTACTTTTGACTGATTCTCGTAGTCAAAAGTAGTTTTGACCAACGTATATGGTGATTGTTTTACGCACTTAAAAGTGGTTATGACCGGTTATGCGTTTTGATGATAACAAATATAAACGCATAAATTTTCCTTCGATCTTTATTCTCATAAGTTTAATAATATATTTCCTGAAACTAATTAAGTAGATATCAATACTCGTAGGTATACTGAACAAAATAAATTATTCGCTGAATATTATAAATTGTTATAATCAAAATGTTAATTTATTATCATGATAATTAGGTTGGTACGGGTAATTATTCAATAACTTTGACCCGAAATTTTACGACAAAACTTTTGGTGAAGCTAGATTTTAGAGCGCGTTTACGAAGTAATCCATATCCATACCTACTATAATATTATAAATGCGAAAGTGTGTCTGTCTGTCTGCTACGCTTTCACGGCCCATCTATTCAACCGATTTAGATGAAATTTGGTACAGGGGTAGATGGTATCCCGGGGAAGGACATAGGCTACTTTTCATCCCGAAAAATTAAAGAGTTCCCGCGGGAATCAAAAATCTTAATCCACGCGGACGAAGTCGCGGGAATCATCTAGTAATATTATAAATGCGAAAGTGTGTGTATCTGTCTGCTACGCCTTCCCGGCCCACCTGTTCAACTGATTTTGACAGATACATACGTTTTGCTCTACGTTTCTGATACGAACCGCTAACGTGTGGAATGCCCGTCCAAAGCATGTATTTCCTGCCACGAATTTAACTTAAGTAGGCAAGAGTGAATAGGTATCTTCTAGGCAAGCGTGCTCCAACCTGGAACTCATCATGGCTTTGCTTTGTATTAAGCATGATCGTCGTGAAGCCTAAGCCTATTCTTCTAACTCTAAAAATCAGAGAGCTCCCCCGGGATTTTTCTCTAGTCATATCATACGAATATTATTTTAATGCGAAATTGTGTTTGTTTGTTGATTGAACGTGATGTTTTCATAGTATATTTTAGTGATAAATTGACTACGAACGCAAAGGACGGGTTATATTGATAGAGTTTGTCAGTAGAAGTACCTACTTATTGGTCTACCAGACGTCTGCCCTGTCATTCATGATTAAGGATGTACTCCAATGCTCCAAACTTGTTTACTGAACAATAGCAGCGGCTACCTTCCACTAGACTGAACTAATCAAATATTAACTGAGTAGTAGGTGTTTTGTAGAAACTCAAAGTATTCCTACTTAACTTATATACCTATTGGTATGAAATGCTCATTAAAAGTTTGTTTACTTGTATGCTTTTTATTTAATAACGGTTATAAAATTTTGGATGTACCAAATCTGTAAAACGCGCGAAAATGTAGGTCAAATAAAAAATAAGTATTTACGTAATTACCTTTACGAGTATAAAAGCTCGGGCCATGTGTCGATATTTGAGGATGTTATCCCCAAATAAAAATCCAAACGCGTTTCTCGAAGTGGTAAAATTGTTAAGTACGTAATCAAGCCGAATAATTCAATATACGTCTTAACTTATTGGGGCATTAGCGAAAAGAGCTTCACGAAAGTGCTCATTGTTCCTTTATGGTCCATCGCCGAAATGCGGTTACTATTGCACTAGTAGATCGACGTGATCGTTCTATAGAATGGGGCCAACCTCTTTTCAATAACCAAATCCGCTGGTCAGGTTGATCAAGTGATCAATTCGCAATGCGAAAAATATATGTCGATTTATGTGCCTGATCATGTATAATGATTTTAGTTTTATTCTTTGGTTTAATTACATTATATTGTAGAAAGCAAATGCTATATTTTTCGATGATTTATAGATATTTCGTCCAGTTCGTATGAATAGCATTTGACCACGATCCATGCAACTGGGTCTTTTTCTTTACATAATATATTGCATCGTAGCGACATAACAAACACCTATTTAGTATTATTCCAGTGTGTAGGATGATTTGCAGGAGTATAATGGAGAGAACGCCTCATAGCATTATGTTTTTATCTTGATTATTTTTGTTATGTCTTAAGAGTACTTCATTCATACTTTTAATTCATTCATTCATGGGATTTAGTCATTTATTTATTAAATATAGGTACACTGTAGGTACACTTATTTTCGTCTAAAAATTACATAATCAAATCAAATCAAATCAAATATTTTTTATTCAAATAAACTTTTACAAGTACTTTTGAATCGTCAAGTGAATCTACCACTGGTTCGGAATGCCATTCCTACCGAGAAGAACCAGCAAGAAACTCGGTGGTTGCTCTTTTTAAATAATTCTTATTATTCTCATAAGTACTTAAAAGGCATGATGGTGATAATGGGTAACGGTATCTTAAAACTAAAGCTACGAGGGTTCCAAACGCGCCCTGGTCACAAATACACACTGGCCGTGATACAACCATGAGGTTGAGCTACCATATTGGTACTTAGCAGCACACAATAAATTTTACAGCAACGTCAAAACCACGCGCAAATCTTTCACTAAAGCACCGCCAAATGGATACTTTAGCATAATTTACAGTGAGCATAATTCTTTTGAACTTTTCGTTGTCACTGCAGCATACCGGGGCGCCGCGCCGATACAAATGGATACGCATGCACAATTTATCACGGCACGCACTCGGAATTTACAAAGCGCATTAAAATAATTGTATGGGGGAAACCACACCGGCGTTGTAAGCGGCTTACATGGCAACCTTCACACTAGCATTTTGGCGCTGTTACGTTAAAACCCATACTAATATTATAAATGCGAAAGTGTGTCTGTCTTTCTGTCTGTCTGCTACGGTTACACGGCCCAACTACTCAACCGATTTTGATGAAATTTGGTACAGGGATAGGTTGTATCCCGGAAAATAGAGGAGTACCAAAAAACCTCAATCCTCGCAGATGAAGTCGCGGGCATCAGCTATTATAATAACATACATGATTACAATCGCATAAGTATAGCGACTTATTGTCGTCCATGTGACAGTACCTTACACCTTACCTTACATAAATAGTGGTACGGAAATGATTTTTCGATGAATTAGGTTCACGACAAAGACTAATGCATCCACAATCCATCCTTGATTTTTTATTCATTGACCTAGGAAACATCGAAGCTTCCACAGGAAATCTTGTGGTGATGTCGTTGGCTTTTCGCGACATTTACACCTTTATGTCAAATACGTTAGGGACTACATATTTGAAGTTAACGTTGGGACTGTATTTACGGGCGATTCCTGTTAAATAATATAATTAATCCATACAGTCATGAACAATGGTTGTCCGGCCACGTCACCTCGCAAATGTGGCGTCTGGCCTGCATCCTACTGTAAACATAATTAATCACAACTGCCGTTGAGATATCAAGTTTCTGCTTACTGATTTGTGGGTGAAAACTCAAAGTTGACGACACGTGACTTGATGTCTTTATTCACGCAGATATAATAATAATAATAAAGTCCTCCCGGTGAATTTCTGTACTCGTTTCGTGAGGAAACCTGCATGTCAAAGAGGTCAATTCATAACGTTCTCAAAAGTATGTAAAGTCTGCCAATCCACACTTGGCCAATGTGTGTGAAATTATGATGATGAAGAAGAATGACTTTCGGCTATGGCAACATATCTCCACAGAGTTTAGCCATCTGCGCGGGAGTATGTATTTTA
Organism: Erebia aethiops; assembly: GCA_923060345.2. Lineage (NCBI taxonomy): Eukaryota > Metazoa > Arthropoda > Insecta > Lepidoptera > Nymphalidae > Erebia > Erebia aethiops. Next base: position 5,588,165 of record OV281083.1, on the reverse strand, counting down.
AGTAATTCACAAATATGTCTGGGGTTCTTACTTCTTACTCTCATAGCCTGATAGGACGAGGAAAATTCGACATAACTGGAAATAGGTCAGGCAAAGGGCTGGCGGCGGTTTTATACGTGCTATCCGAGGTATTGAAAGTGAAAGGCAACCAACGTCCTAGCTTCGGGCTAGTAGTGATAATTTCTTATCAGAAAAGGTTTTTTATTTTTCTGGTTAGGCTATAAATTCCCTGCGTCATAATTCTTATGGCTGTCACATTAAATTATACATTATAATCTCAAGATAAGTCCCGCGATTTATCTTGAGATTATAATAGATATTCTAGACTCCAGACATTTACGCAAAACATTTTACAGATATTACGTATAATCATATTACACGGTAATAACTTGGGCCGCAATCTCTACGAGCAGTAGAGGAGTAAAGATCAAATATTTTGTTCTCTCAAATCGCTAATCGATCATCCACCCCATCACCGCTGGGATCACCTTTGCTGAACCAGTACAATGGAGTCATAAATGCACACTCGTACCTAATCTTGAAATATACGTGTAGTGTAAGTAAGCAAAATTTTTTATTTTTATCCGCTTCAAGCTAGCACTTGACTGCGATCTCACCTGATTGTAAGTGATGATGCAGTCTGAGATGGGAACGGACTAACCTGTTAGGGGCATGTCAGTTATATTAAACCCATAGGTTAAGCTAGCTAGCATTAAGTTCTATTGTATTATTTTCAATAAAGGTTTTATACCCCTATACGGTTTCTACATGACATTGTACCGGAACACTAACTCGCTTGGCGGCACGTTTTTGCCGGTAGGGTGGTAACTAGGCACGGCCACCAGGCCAGAACAGGGAAAATTCAGAAATTATAATTTCCCAAATTGACCCTGCCAAGGATCGAACCCAGGACAGCACTCAACACTGCGCCAGGAGGGAGGTCGTCTAAAACTAAAAAGACTATGTTCTTTTTCTATTTCACCTTTTCTTTTCTTAGTTTCCTTTGTGCAAGCAATCGTGTTCAAAATTGCCAATCTTATAAAGGGCAATCGTTCAATACATTTGTTCCGATTGATACTCTATTTGGAGCGTTAAAAGGGCTATTAGTCTAAAGAACGGCAAAGGCCAATCCGCCGTCTTTCAAAAGACCGGATAAAGTGTAGAAGATTGAGTCGGAACTAACGGATTGACTCACAAAGGACTGATGCGAGGGAGGAAAATTATTTACTGAAAACGGCTAACGAGAATCTTGTTTCGTAACGAAGGGGACCGCAGAAACTACTCAAAGGATACCCCGGATAGAATGTAACCCTTTCACTAATTACTTAGATGTGAATTAGGAAGTCTCGATTTCTTGCTTCGAAGGTGTTATTAAAATGACTTGATAAAAGTTAATTTCTTCTGGTACCCTGATGGTAGGTATATTAAGGTAAAATTACAGCTTTTTTACTAATTAATATTGCAATCATTTTGAACGGCTAACACTCTTTCGCTGTTAGCCAAAACCATTCCTAATACTTAACTAGCTCAAATTCAAACAAACAATTAAGGTTTGTTGCAAGGATTGAAGCAGCATTTCCGTAATTGACCATCGCTGCATTTATCCCAGTTTTTTTTTTGGAGTTTACCACCATAAGAATCCATTTTATATAAGTCCGGGAAATGGAAATTTATGGGGAGTAAAATCAAATTTTCTCCGTTACGTTTCCATGGTAACACTTGATTATTTTTCCATGGTAACATGGAAAAATAAATAAATGGAAGTGTTACCTTCGTAATGACTAAACTCCAGTCGTCCGTCGGAGCTGACACACACAATTTTTTTAATATAGACAAAACCAATCCTCTGTTGCGAGTGTATAAGGCTGCCTTTCCACCAGAAATGTGCTATATTGCTAAGCCATACGGATGGGTATCAAACCTACCACTAATATAGGAGCCAATACCAATATAGGAGCGCTTGATTTTCATAGCTTAGATCGCTTAGAAAGTTGGTGATCGATCGTTTGCTGGTAGGTAGCTTAGCAACGTAGCACATCTCCGTTGGAAACGCACCCTAAGGTGCCCTAAGTACATACTCGCTAACGTGCGTTTCATAGTGCCGTTAAACCGAAGTGCATTGATTGACGGCTTGATGGGGGGCCGTAAAAACTTCGCCGGACTATTATTAAAACTGGGTGCTCTCGTAAATATCATTTAGCGTTTTATAGCGGAGTGTTTTTGGCATTTCAGTTATCTCGATGGAGTGAGTAATTTTATGCTTTCACTTTGAGTAGCATACTTTTCTTATTAGAAGTCCTGTCAAATAAATCAAGCTCTACAATAAAGTATAAAGCACCTATACTCGTACTTCTAGGAGTCTAGCATTTATTAGCACTCCCTAAGCGTGCTTAGTCAAAATTAGTCACATTTCACTTTTACAATAATTTCGATAACTTTATTATTGCAGTAAAGTCCTGCAGCACGCTTTCTTTTTTATAATAAAACTAGCTGATGCTCGCGACTTCGTCCGCGTGAAATAAGTTTTTAATTCCCACGGAAACTCCTCAATTTTCCGGGATAAAAGTAGCCCATGTCACTCTCCTGGTCCTCAAATACACCCATGCAAAAAATCAAGTCGATCCGTTGTTCTGTTGCGGCTTCAGGCTTGATTGAAGGACAAACCAATAAACCAACAAACAAACACACTTTCGAATTCATAATATTAGTAAGTACGAGTATGTATTTATTTATTTATGTTTTTTTAATTGCCTTTTCGTGTTTTTCTTCTGTAAAAACGTGACAAAATACGTCAGGATAAATAAATATTTTTTTAAGATGACAATAATCATACTGTATGATTTTTGATGATAAACTTTCTAGAGTTTTGCTCTGAATTTGGTGCCACTCACGATGGTCGTAAGGTGGTAGTGTTTTTCTTTTACAAGTGGTATTTATGTATTATATGATATAAATATATATTGTAATATTTATTATTTTTGTGAGCGGTGTGTTTTTTTTCGTGTGTAAGTTAGTGTGAGTAGCGGCCCTGAATTCAGAGTTCTGCGTTGTTAAACGACAAAGCAAGTAAAAAAACTTCTAAAATAAACTTATAGCTTCGTGCTCTATTACTTTATGTTTATGACACCCGTACGACGCATGCTCGTATAAAACATCATACTTACTTACTTATAAATATTTGAGACAGTTAAATGAGTAGTTACCTATTACCATTCAACTGTATAGCTACGGGTATGCACTCTAAAAATAGCTTTTACAATTTTATGATCAAACTCAAATGTAATGAAACTTTAATGGATTGCAATAAGATTGAGAATTAATTAACATGATATTTGAGAAAAGCCCTCGATGTCTCAATGGGCACATCCTGTAGTTCAATTAGCCGTTGCACATTTGATTGATAGGACTACAAATATGGTTGACGGTGCGCGCCTATGGCTCGGTTCAAAGATTACAAATTACAATACGATTCGACAAGGATCTAAATCGTATCTAATGAATGTGGATGACGTTTTGACAGAGTTCACTGCAGTGATATTTATAGGGTCAGGGACCAGTTTAACTTTTCAAGTTTTACGTGACGGTACTTAACATGAAAACTTCCAAAGAGCTCAAAAAGTAAAACCGTAGACGTCATATTTTACATAACATTGAAATAGTGAAAATATTCATCTTAGATAGCGATGAAATGACGCTATCTAAATTTCTGTGATCTGTGCAGCATTTTAATTATATCGCATAATTTTCAACATCGCGGGCAACATCTAGTACTCTTATTCTATACTAATATTATAAAAGTGAAATTTTGGATGGATGGACGGATGTTTGTTACTTAACTACGCCAGAACTACTGAACAGATCTGGATGAAATTTAGCACAGAGATAGATTATTATAATATTATGATTAGAGTATGGAATAGCTCATAGGCTACTTTTACACATGAAAATTAAAGAGTTCCCTCGACAACATAAAACCTCAATCCGCGGACAACGCGCGGACGAAGTTGCGGGCATCATCCAGTTTAAATATAGTGTTAATACTAAACGTAATCTAAAAATAATGATTGCAATGTTTGTGCTCAAAGAACAGAGCGGTCGTTCAGTATTTCTGCCCATCTCAATGTTGCAATTCCATTTCAATTTATTACACTCTCAATAAGCACTTTTATCAAAACCACTTGAGCCACCAACATGACATAATATCAAAAGCGCCGATTTGCGAGTATAGGTCCCACATTGAGTTCTCGACATACCAAATATTATTTGCTGTTGCCTTAACGTGTGGAGGTCCCGGGTTTGATCCCCGGCAGGGTCAATTTGGGAATTAATAATTTCTGAATTTTCCCTGGTCTGACCTGAAGAGAGGCTTCGGCCGTGGCTAGTTACCACCCTACCGGCAAAGACGTGCCGCAAAGCGATTTAGCGTTCCGGTACGATGCCGTGTAGAAACCGAATAGGGATATGGGTTTAATATAACCCGTGAATATAACTGCCATGCCCCTAACAGGTTAGCCCGCTACCATCTTAGACTGCATCGCCACTTACCATCAGGTGAGATCGCAGTCAAGGGCTAACTTGAAGTGGATTTTAAAAAAATATCCCACAGGGACACAGGTCCTATAATCCATACTAATATTATAAATGCGAAAGTGAGTCTGTGTCTGTCTGCTACGCAATCAGAAAGGTTACAACCCGGGGAAGGACATAGGCGAGTTCCCGTGGGAATTAAAAACCAATAAAGGCAGACGAAGTCGCGGCCATCATCTAGTATAATAATCATGAAGTATAATTTTTGTTGCATTCCGCTTTTACACAACTTTATACGCATTGATTTTGAAATTTATTTGACCGCGACATTTTCTTTCCTTTTTAGATTCAATAGCTCCATTTTAGCACGACAGTGAAACTGCTATAAATTATTGTTATCAATTATGAACATTTCGAACCTATAAAAGAAGGAAGAACGTTCAACGTTGCGGTTGTTCATCTTTGGCAGTAATTGTGACACGATCGAACAAGAGAACACGAAATCTTTTCGCTCGGTAATTTGTTAGTCATGATTATCGGACACTTGTCCACTTGTTGGAACATTGGTAACGAAACTTCGACACTGTCCAGATGTTTTGAATGAATACTAGCAGAAATTAAACGATTGGGCGCAGCTACACTTGCAAATTTGCAATCGGCGGCGGTCTGACAGATAGTTATTATTTTCATCATCTGCATGTTAGCCCTTGACTGCGATTTCATCTGATGGTAAGTGATGATGCAGTCTAAGATGGTAGCTGTCTAACCTGTTAGGCGTATTATCTAACCCTAATCGGTTTCCACACGGCATCGTACCGCGACGCTAAATCGCTTGGCGGCACGTCTTTGACTAACAGCGAAAATTCAGAAATTATAAATTCCCAAATTGACTCTGCCGGGAATCGAACCTGGGATCTCCCACGTTAAGACAACAACGCTCAACGCTGCGCCAGGGAGGTCATCACCGATACAAGGATGGAGTACGAAATGTAGAGTCCAACCTATGATATAATAATCAGTAAAAAAACTTGTTTACACAAAATTTGGCCAATTTTGTATGAGACCATCTATAAGCGAAATAAATCTAGTGCAGTCCCTTCCCGCAGGGGGTATTATGAAAGGTAAAGCAATAAATCTAATGCTGTTATTTCGGTTTAGTTTAGAGATTGCTTACAACAGAACCAGGGGCACTGTCCAACATTTAACATCCCATTTATTATTATTAAGGGTTGCCTATTTGTTGTATAGAGGTCGTTAAGGTCCAGACTCCGGAAGCAAAAAAGCACAAAAGTTAGCAATTGATCATCATTAATATTGCAAGCGATGAAACTTTTGGTAATTTATAACCCTACTAGCTGATGCCCGCGACTTCGTCTGCGTGATTGAGTAACGAACATCCATACATCCATCCAAACTTTCGCATTTATAATATTTATGAATGATTAAGTAAGAAAAACTAATTTTGTAAGGAATCCGTATCATACCTATACCCTCGTCTGTATTCTTTAAGCTGAAAAAACTTTATGCATCTTGTGATTTATTTTTTTATGCAATTTGGACATATTTTTTATCGCATCGGTCGTCTTAATCGATAAACTTACACAAAAAAGTGATATAAAGGTGTCCCGAATCACACGACCGCAAGATTTAGGCTTTAAGATAAGCATATTACTTTTGTCATTCTAAAATATGAGATATCTCATCATGCAGCGTCACTGCGTTACGGACGACTAAAATTGAAATATTATCATTTGAGAAAATCCAACCCTTTGCACCGGTATTATAGGTATTAAAGGCATGTACAGAATAGGTTAATCAAATCGTATTGTTAACAAAGGAATTCAAAGAACTTCTCTTGGTAAATCTAAATACAACAATTTAAATGGAAATCCGTATTTGTAGAGCACCTGAAGCGATCTGACGAGCACTTAGGTTGCCTATAATATAATTAAATATTTGACAGCGATCGTGTTTGAAATCTTCTTCATGAAATCAATGTTTGTAAAGCTCGTAGCTGATGAAGATCATATTGGAGTATGGCTTACATACATTAAATGACTAGCTGATGCCCGCGACTTCATCTGTGGGGTTTGAGGTTTTATGGTTCCCGCGGGAACTCTAATTTTCCGGGATTAAAAGTAGCCTATGTGCTATTATTGAGGGACGAGTGGCATAGTTGTGACAACGCATATGAGTGGATTGTGATTGTAAAGCAACGTTGACCCATGTCGGTAACTGGATGGGTGACCGAATCTGGAGGTTCAAATTTGGCCTTTTCGTTCCCTCCGTGCCTCGGAGAGCACGTTATGCTGTCGGTCCCGGTTATTATCACTAATATCTGATAATAATCGTTACAAAAACCTAAGAGTTTTAATACTCTTTGTTGAGTCGTATGCGAAAAGACGTGGGAACCCACCGCATTATTATCCTAAGAAAGCTCCTATAACTCAGTAATGAGGAATACGACGCAAAGAGGAGAGGAGTGCTATTCCAGACAATCTAACTTTGTGCCAAATTTACACCAGATCCGTTCACCCGTTCTGGCGTGATTGAGTAACAAACATCCATCGTTCCATCCATCCATACATCCATCGCTTTTATATATATAGATTAAGTAGTGTAGATGAAACGATCCGGTATGTGTTAAAGTACACTCAAAACTGTCGTTAAAATTATAAGATTGTGTATAAAAATTAAACTTTTGTAAATCACGTAGCCGATGATAACGCGGCGCATCAAATTACAATCTGCAGGAGTGCAGGCGCCAGTAGTGCATGTATATAGCGCCAATAATATATACAGTTATCTACAGTGCGTTCAGTATTGGTGGAGTGTGGGTGAGAATTGGTGTTGGTGCCCGAATTATAAACCCATAGGTTAAGCTAGCTAGCATTAAGTTCTATTGTATTATTTTCAATAAAGGTTTTATACCCCTATACGGTTTCTACATGACATTGTACCGGAACACTAACTCGCTTGGCGGCACGTTTTTGCCGGTAGGGTGGTAACTAGGCACGGCCACCAGGCCAGAACAGGGAAAATTCAGAAATTATAATTTCCCAAATTGACCCTGCCAAGGATCGAACCCAGGACAGCACTCAACACTGCGCCAGGAGGGAGGTCGTCTAAAACTAAAAAGACTATGTTCTTTTTCTATTTCACCTTTTCTTTTCTTAGTTTCCTTTGTGCAAGCAATCGTGTTCAAAATTGCCAATCTTATAAAGGGCAATCGTTCAATACATTTGTTCCGATTGATACTCTATTTGGAGCGTTAAAAGGGCTATTAGTCTAAAGAACGGCAAAGGCCAATCCGCCGTCTTTCAAAAGACCGGATAAAGTGTAGAAGATTGAGTCGGAACTAACGGATTGACTCACAAAGGACTGATGCGAGGGAGGAAAATTATTTACTGAAAACGGCTAACGAGAATCTTGTTTCGTAACGAAGGGGACCGCAGAAACTACTCAAAGGATACCCCGGATAGAATGTAACCCTTTCACTAATTACTTAGATGTGAATTAGGAAGTCTCGATTTCTTGCTTCGAAGGTGTTATTAAAATGACTTGATAAAAGTTAATTTCTTCTGGTACCCTGATGGTAGGTATATTAAGGTAAAATTACAGCTTTTTTACTAATTAATATTGCAATCATTTTGAACGGCTAACACTCTTTCGCTGTTAGCCAAAACCATTCCTAATACTTAACTAGCTCAAATTCAAACAAACAATTAAGGTTTGTTGCAAGGATTGAAGCAGCATTTCCGTAATTGACCATCGCTGCATTTATCCCAGTTTTTTTTTTGGAGTTTACCACCATAAGAATCCATTTTATATAAGTCCGGGAAATGGAAATTTATGGGGAGTAAAATCAAATTTTCTCCGTTACGTTTCCATGGTAACACTTGATTATTTTTCCATGGTAACATGGAAAAATAAATAAATGGAAGTGTTACCTTCGTAATGACTAAACTCCAGTCGTCCGTCGGAGCTGACACACACAATTTTTTTAATATAGACAAAACCAATCCTCTGTTGCGAGTGTATAAGGCTGCCTTTCCACCAGAAATGTGCTATATTGCTAAGCCATACGGATGGGTATCAAACCTACCACTAATATAGGAGCCAATACCAATATAGGAGCGCTTGATTTTCATAGCTTAGATCGCTTAGAAAGTTGGTGATCGATCGTTTGCTGGTAGGTAGCTTAGCAACGTAGCACATCTCCGTTGGAAACGCACCCTAAGGTGCCCTAAGTACATACTCGCTAACGTGCGTTTCATAGTGCCGTTAAACCGAAGTGCATTGATTGACGGCTTGATGGGGGGCCGTAAAAACTTCGCCGGACTATTATTAAAACTGGGTGCTCTCGTAAATATCATTTAGCGTTTTATAGCGGAGTGTTTTTGGCATTTCAGTTATCTCGATGGAGTGAGTAATTTTATGCTTTCACTTTGAGTAGCATACTTTTCTTATTAGAAGTCCTGTCAAATAAATCAAGCTCTACAATAAAGTATAAAGCACCTATACTCGTACTTCTAGGAGTCTAGCATTTATTAGCACTCCCTAAGCGTGCTTAGTCAAAATTAGTCACATTTCACTTTTACAATAATTTCGATAACTTTATTATTGCAGTAAAGTCCTGCAGCACGCTTTCTTTTTTATAATAAAACTAGCTGATGCTCGCGACTTCGTCCGCGTGAAATAAGTTTTTAATTCCCACGGAAACTCCTCAATTTTCCGGGATAAAAGTAGCCCATGTCACTCTCCTGGTCCTCAAATACACCCATGCAAAAAATCAAGTCGATCCGTTGTTCTGTTGCGGCTTCAGGCTTGATTGAAGGACAAACCAATAAACCAACAAACAAACACACTTTCGAATTCATAATATTAGTAAGTACGAGTATGTATTTATTTATTTATGTTTTTTTAATTGCCTTTTCGTGTTTTTCTTCTGTAAAAACGTGACAAAATACGTCAGGATAAATAAATATTTTTTTAAGATGACAATAATCATACTGTATGATTTTTGATGATAAACTTTCTAGAGTTTTGCTCTGAATTTGGTGCCACTCACGATGGTCGTAAGGTGGTAGTGTTTTTCTTTTACAAGTGGTATTTATGTATTATATGATATAAATATATATTGTAATATTTATTATTTTTGTGAGCGGTGTGTTTTTTTTCGTGTGTAAGTTAGTGTGAGTAGCGGCCCTGAATTCAGAGTTCTGCGTTGTTAAACGACAAAGCAAGTAAAAAAACTTCTAAAATAAACTTATAGCTTCGTGCTCTATTACTTTATGTTTATGACACCCGTACGACGCATGCTCGTATAAAACATCATACTTACTTACTTATAAATATTTGAGACAGTTAAATGAGTAGTTACCTATTACCATTCAACTGTATAGCTACGGGTATGCACTCTAAAAATAGCTTTTACAATTTTATGATCAAACTCAAATGTAATGAAACTTTAATGGATTGCAATAAGATTGAGAATTAATTAACATGATATTTGAGAAAAGCCCTCGATGTCTCAATGGGCACATCCTGTAGTTCAATTAGCCGTTGCACATTTGATTGATAGGACTACAAATATGGTTGACGGTGCGCGCCTATGGCTCGGTTCAAAGATTACAAATTACAATACGATTCGACAAGGATCTAAATCGTATCTAATGAATGTGGATGACGTTTTGACAGAGTTCACTGCAGTGATATTTATAGGGTCAGGGACCAGTTTAACTTTTCAAGTTTTACGTGACGGTACTTAACATGAAAACTTCCAAAGAGCTCAAAAAGTAAAACCGTAGACGTCATATTTTACATAACATTGAAATAGTGAAAATATTCATCTTAGATAGCGATGAAATGACGCTATCTAAATTTCTGTGATCTGTGCAGCATTTTAATTATATCGCATAATTTTCAACATCGCGGGCAACATCTAGTACTCTTATTCTATACTAATATTATAAAAGTGAAATTTTGGATGGATGGACGGATGTTTGTTACTTAACTACGCCAGAACTACTGAACAGATCTGGATGAAATTTAGCACAGAGATAGATTATTATAATATTATGATTAGAGTATGGAATAGCTCATAGGCTACTTTTACACATGAAAATTAAAGAGTTCCCTCGACAACATAAAACCTCAATCCGCGGACAACGCGCGGACGAAGTTGCGGGCATCATCCAGTTTAAATATAGTGTTAATACTAAACGTAATCTAAAAATAATGATTGCAATGTTTGTGCTCAAAGAACAGAGCGGTCGTTCAGTATTTCTGCCCATCTCAATGTTGCAATTCCATTTCAATTTATTACACTCTCAATAAGCACTTTTATCAAAACCACTTGAGCCACCAACATGACATAATATCAAAAGCGCCGATTTGCGAGTATAGGTCCCACATTGAGTTCTCGACATACCAAATATTATTTGCTGTTGCCTTAACGTGTGGAGGTCCCGGGTTTGATCCCCGGCAGGGTCAATTTGGGAATTAATAATTTCTGAATTTTCCCTGGTCTGACCTGAAGAGAGGCTTCGGCCGTGGCTAGTTACCACCCTACCGGCAAAGACGTGCCGCAAAGCGATTTAGCGTTCCGGTACGATGCCGTGTAGAAACCGAATAGGGATATGGGTTTAATATAACCCGTGAATATAACTGCCATGCCCCTAACAGGTTAGCCCGCTACCATCTTAGACTGCATCGCCACTTACCATCAGGTGAGATCGCAGTCAAGGGCTAACTTGAAGTGGATTTTAAAAAAATATCCCACAGGGACACAGGTCCTATAATCCATACTAATATTATAAATGCGAAAGTGAGTCTGTGTCTGTCTGCTACGCAATCAGAAAGGTTACAACCCGGGGAAGGACATAGGCGAGTTCCCGTGGGAATTAAAAACCAATAAAGGCAGACGAAGTCGCGGCCATCATCTAGTATAATAATCATGAAGTATAATTTTTGTTGCATTCCGCTTTTACACAACTTTATACGCATTGATTTTGAAATTTATTTGACCGCGACATTTTCTTTCCTTTTTAGATTCAATAGCTCCATTTTAGCACGACAGTGAAACTGCTATAAATTATTGTTATCAATTATGAACATTTCGAACCTATAAAAGAAGGAAGAACGTTCAACGTTGCGGTTGTTCATCTTTGGCAGTAATTGTGACACGATCGAACAAGAGAACACGAAATCTTTTCGCTCGGTAATTTGTTAGTCATGATTATCGGACACTTGTCCACTTGTTGGAACATTGGTAACGAAACTTCGACACTGTCCAGATGTTTTGAATGAATACTAGCAGAAATTAAACGATTGGGCGCAGCTACACTTGCAAATTTGCAATCGGCGGCGGTCTGACAGATAGTTATTATTTTCATCATCTGCATGTTAGCCCTTGACTGCGATTTCATCTGATGGTAAGTGATGATGCAGTCTAAGATGGTAGCTGTCTAACCTGTTAGGCGTATTATCTAACCCTAATCGGTTTCCACACGGCATCGTACCGCGACGCTAAATCGCTTGGCGGCACGTCTTTGACTAACAGCGAAAATTCAGAAATTATAAATTCCCAAATTGACTCTGCCGGGAATCGAACCTGGGATCTCCCACGTTAAGACAACAACGCTCAACGCTGCGCCAGGGAGGTCATCACCGATACAAGGATGGAGTACGAAATGTAGAGTCCAACCTATGATATAATAATCAGTAAAAAAACTTGTTTACACAAAATTTGGCCAATTTTGTATGAGACCATCTATAAGCGAAATAAATCTAGTGCAGTCCCTTCCCGCAGGGGGTATTATGAAAGGTAAAGCAATAAATCTAATGCTGTTATTTCGGTTTAGTTTAGAGATTGCTTACAACAGAACCAGGGGCACTGTCCAACATTTAACATCCCATTTATTATTATTAAGGGTTGCCTATTTGTTGTATAGAGGTCGTTAAGGTCCAGACTCCGGAAGCAAAAAAGCACAAAAGTTAGCAATTGATCATCATTAATATTGCAAGCGATGAAACTTTTGGTAATTTATAACCCTACTAGCTGATGCCCGCGACTTCGTCTGCGTGATTGAGTAACGAACATCCATACATCCATCCAAACTTTCGCATTTATAATATTTATGAATGATTAAGTAAGAAAAACTAATTTTGTAAGGAATCCGTATCATACCTATACCCTCGTCTGTATTCTTTAAGCTGAAAAAACTTTATGCATCTTGTGATTTATTTTTTTATGCAATTTGGACATATTTTTTATCGCATCGGTCGTCTTAATCGATAAACTTACACAAAAAAGTGATATAAAGGTGTCCCGAATCACACGACCGCAAGATTTAGGCTTTAAGATAAGCATATTACTTTTGTCATTCTAAAATATGAGATATCTCATCATGCAGCGTCACTGCGTTACGGACGACTAAAATTGAAATATTATCATTTGAGAAAATCCAACCCTTTGCACCGGTATTATAGGTATTAAAGGCATGTACAGAATAGGTTAATCAAATCGTATTGTTAACAAAGGAATTCAAAGAACTTCTCTTGGTAAATCTAAATACAACAATTTAAATGGAAATCCGTATTTGTAGAGCACCTGAAGCGATCTGACGAGCACTTAGGTTGCCTATAATATAATTAAATATTTGACAGCGATCGTGTTTGAAATCTTCTTCATGAAATCAATGTTTGTAAAGCTCGTAGCTGATGAAGATCATATTGGAGTATGGCTTACATACATTAAATGACTAGCTGATGCCCGCGACTTCATCTGTGGGGTTTGAGGTTTTATGGTTCCCGCGGGAACTCTAATTTTCCGGGATTAAAAGTAGCCTATGTGCTATTATTGAGGGACGAGTGGCATAGTTGTGACAACGCATATGAGTGGATTGTGATTGTAAAGCAACGTTGACCCATGTCGGTAACTGGATGGGTGACCGAATCTGGAGGTTCAAATTTGGCCTTTTCGTTCCCTCCGTGCCTCGGAGAGCACGTTATGCTGTCGGTCCCGGTTATTATCACTAATATCTGATAATAATCGTTACAAAAACCTAAGAGTTTTAATACTCTTTGTTGAGTCGTATGCGAAAAGACGTGGGAACCCACCGCATTATTATCCTAAGAAAGCTCCTATAACTCAGTAATGAGGAATACGACGCAAAGAGGAGAGGAGTGCTATTCCAGACAATCTAACTTTGTGCCAAATTTACACCAGATCCGTTCACCCGTTCTGGCGTGATTGAGTAACAAACATCCATCGTTCCATCCATCCATACATCCATCGCTTTTATATATATAGATTAAGTAGTGTAGATGAAACGATCCGGTATGTGTTAAAGTACACTCAAAACTGTCGTTAAAATTATAAGATTGTGTATAAAAATTAAACTTTTGTAAATCACGTAGCCGATGATAACGCGGCGCATCAAATTACAATCTGCAGGAGTGCAGGCGCCAGTAGTGCATGTATATAGCGCCAATAATATATACAGTTATCTACAGTGCGTTCAGTATTGGTGGAGTGTGGGTGAGAATTGGTGTTGGTGCCCGAATTATAGTTACATATTCGTGACTATAGTGAGGGACGAGTGGCCTTGTTGTGACAACGTATATCTGTCTATTGTGATTGCTAAGCAACGTTGACCTAAGTGGAACTGGATGGATGACCGAATTTGGACTTTTAAATTTGGCGTTTGCGTTTCCTCCGGAGAGTACGTTAAGCCGTCGGTCCCGTTTATTATCACTAACATAGTAATCGTTACAAAACCTAAAATTAAAAAAATGCGGATGGACGTGGGAACCGACCGCATTATTATCCCAAGAAAACTCCTACCATTATTTGATAAATGGTAAGGGGTTACGACTCTCAGTAATGAGGAGTACTACGCAGAGAGAGATTCTGACTACAGTAGTAGGTAAGCGTTGATAGCCTAGTCCAGCTATTCAGGGGGATCCGGAGTTTGCTATTCGATCTCCTGATACTCCGGATACACTCTTTTAACTTTCCCGACTTAATTGCGTGTTAGGCAACTACACCACTTGCGTTAACAGTGAAGTCGTCGTGAGGACACCTGCATATCTTAGAGTTCTCCATGATAATGTTATCAAAGGCCAGGCTTTTAGAGTTTAGATTTCGCCAAAGCGTGATCAAAACTCTTAAAGTCTAAACCTTTCTGATTCTAACAGGTGGCTCGCTCAGCAAAGGGTTGATGTTGATTACTACTATAAATTAGATATTGAACAATTAATACATTTCAATTGTAAATCATGGATCCTCATCAATTATTATTACACTCGTAATTCACATTTACGTAATTGATTAAAAGTGCAGGCGCCAGGCAAACTTATGCAGTAGCTATACGTAAGTAGATAGCTCCATATAACATTGTGTATTGTCGTCGCGTCTTATAGATAAACTATAAAGCTTGTTATTAGGTAAGTGATGACTGATGACCTCTATCTCGGGTATATCTAAGTAAGGGCCTGGGCAGATAAAAGGCATTATGGTAGCGATGCGCGACGGATACATGTACAATAGGTTCCTTTTCTTTCTCCTTATTCAATACAGATTAGCCGTTACGTCATTAACATCTGAACCCATCACTGGCTGATTATTGAGCATGAGTTACGTTTAGAATGAGAAGATGTCGTAGTAGTCCATTACGTTGATCAAGTACAGATTGGCAGACCACATTATGAAGAACTCTCACACATGTACACGATATTTCTCTTCACCATTCAAGTTTTATGGGAAGTCTAGAGTTATATGGGAAGGTTTTTCAATTGCTTAAAACGCACAAAGTTCTGAAAGTAATTGATGCATGTCTGGCATTCGTAGGAGCCACACTGATGCCACAGTTGCCGTCAAGGTTTAGTTAATTGTTAAAATTATAGTTGAACAGCTTACAAATTGTTACATGTACTAAATGTGACGACCAGCTATGGCGCTGCCGTTGCGCTTTGGTTTTATCCAGATCTTTATTTTTATCTCTACATTTAAATTATTTCATTTACAGCAATGTTTGAAGTAACAAAATCTGTGATGTATTCTCCAGCCTCCTAGTAAATAAGATGAAAGTAAAGTAAACAAACAGTTAATCGGCTGTGATCAGACATGAGAAATGAATCGTTCACTCATAAACATAGGACGGCCATAACATTTACATTTCGGTAGGAACTTATCTGATTGTTTTTCGGTACCCGGGAACGTCGTGTTCTTCAACTTTTCAATATTGTTCCGTAAATAGAATACAATGAAATTGAAAGCAGAACGTTTTGTCGCATAGTTCGAAGGCTTTGCTTTAAAATTCAACTAGGTATAGTTTCAAAAATACTATAAAAACCAGCATATATTAAATATGTATCAAAGATCCGTTTTTAAAAAAATACTTATTATGAAATTTACAAACAGGCACTTTATATGCTGGTTTTTATATTCTTTAAAAATAATGAAACCTAAAAGTTTCAACTTTATAGCTAACTATCGATTGTCGTGCATTGAAGTTACCTTGTGATTTGATGTTAGTACTTAGGTACCTACTATAAAAGTCGTTGCTCTCTTGTCTCGACGTGATCATCAAAATTACAGAGATTTGTTTGGCAGAAGTACATACATTAAAGCTGTTTCTACGCAATCAAAATAGTCAGCAATTAAGCAAGCGACACGTTGAGGCTTTGTTTTGCAAAATTAATATAGACAAATTTTGTAATGTATCAAATTGAAAAATAGAAGGTTGGTGATTGCAGTTATTAATTTGCATTAAAAACGAAAATGATTTGCTTCAATAAGCAAAAGTATCTAATGTACCTAAATAATGTTAATAAGTTAACTTTATGTACAAATCAAGGTTACAAAATGCATTTATAATAAAACTACATGATGCAGTTGCACTATATTCCGAGCTAAAAAGCATATCGCTGTACAAAGATGGGCCGAGAAAACGTAGCAGACAGACTAACGGATAAATATACAGACGGCACTTTCGTATTTATAATATTAGTACGGATTTAAATCAAAGTAGGTTATGCATGTGTAACCAATCTCTACAATTTGTACTCTGTAATGTCAGTCACGAAAGATTTTAAAATCATGAAACCATTAGCACTAACAGCTGTTGTACCTAGTTTGATGTAAATTGTAACGGAGATCGATTAATTCCCATAAAGTCGAGTCAATAAACAAGACGTTCACCCGACGTTGGCCCAATGCCCGATTGATTTGTCGAACATTCCACTGACAATCATTATGTTTATTACCTCATTAATATTGAGATCATTAAATAATTAGCGTTCGTGTTATCTTTATTAATTAAGACTTGCAACTCTTTATTCATTTTAGTTTTAAATTTTGCAAAAATTTGGCAAAAAAATAGGTGAGAATTTCGACTACTATGACCCACATCCTGGATCGCTGGCTCCAGGCGGCGCAAGACCTGATGATGATGATGATATGTACGTACGTAGTTTAGTACGGTACAGCAATATGTACGTGATGAGTGATAATTTATTAGAATTATCGTCACCGTCCGGTAGAATTCTTTACTCATGTGGTAGAAGGCAGTGAGTCAGGTCGATATAATATCATTATTTACCTGATTGCTATCAAATCACATATTTTGGGCACATTGCCTCATTGCAGCGGTTTACTTGATTTTTTAATGTTTAGTTTTTAATTTAGATTTTAATGTGTTTCATAGTTTTAATTTGATATTTTTGTAATCAGGATTTATAAAATTAATATCAAATCATAAATCTTAAGTGAAGTTTTTGTTTTCAACTAAGTACCCTCCAGAGGTATAAACATGGAAAAATTGCATTCATTCGTTGAATCTAACAGGGCATTACTCACCATCGGCATAAAGTTCAGAAAGGTTTAACATTGATCGTTTCATAACTGGCAAATATGAACTTTCATCGGCCTACATCCATGTAACAGGTTTGCGCTTTTGCAAGGTGATTCACCGGCATATTGAATCTGTGCGTAAACATTGAGTTTTTGCTTTACACCCTTTAAGTAAGGTAAGGACGATTGCTGCCTGTGACATGTCCCGCGTTTATACTACCCAGGTTTTTTGAAAATCCTAAAGGAACTTGAAAGTTCCAGTGGGAAAATCGAAATGACTGAGAAAAATTTCTATAATAAAAAAAGTATTTTATCAATAATATGATTTCAATGAAGATTAAATGTGACTTTGATTAAATTTTTTCTTCTCTCCAACCAGCTTGTAAAAATTTCATCATCATTGGCTATTATGTACTCTTATCTCTTCCATCTTGGGACCATGGGGTCCCGGACCTTCGGAAGGCATACGAGGGGCCGAAACCAACTCACAGAGGCCCGTTGGACAATTTTACTCTGAAAGAAATGTGACACCAACCAGCGAATATCCCTATATGCACTATGCGAGTGCACCCAAGGACCATCCCCGGTTAGTGCAGGACTATTGCAAAAAATGGACACAAATGAAGGGTCTACGGGTTTGGGTTGCTATAATGGACTGGTGAAATGGGTCTATCGAAGTTATGTTATGTATTATTGTACTCTTATAATTATTATGTAGCGCCAACGGGCTTCTATCTTCGGCTTTTCACATCCAATCGATACCAGCCGAGTAACGTAGCTAAATTAATTTGTCTGCCAAAAGACAAAGTGGTCTTTGACTGAAAGTTGTAAACATTAGAAGTACTTTCAAAGACTTCGCTTTACAACTCGAAATTGTCTCAAAAGTCTGCTAAACTTTTATACAGTGTCTTAAGTCTTTAACAGTCGTGACGGAAGCCGCGGGGGAAATGAGGCGAACCGCTTAGTTGTTCAGCTGACAACAAAAGGATTCTGTAATAGGTTATTTTACGCACTATTGGCCACCAGCCAAAAGCAATGCATTTCATTCTTTCCCTTCCGACTGATTGCTCATGCAAAACAGCCCATTTAACGAAATAAGATGCCAAATAAAATTTGCGCTCACATCAAAAACATTTGCGGTGACATGATAAAGTACCTTACAACAACTCCGACATGATGTGAAGATGTATTCCGATTATGTTCAACGTAAATCTTCCAAATAAAGCTTTAATTCTTTTGTGTGAAAAATTTCTGTGATTTATTCTGGTTGTATATTCTACGTTTGATCTGGTCACGGATTATTTAGGGTAAAATTTAATTCGTATTTTTTTTTGTTCTACTACAAGTTAGCCCTTGACTACGACCTCATCTGGTGGTAAGTGATGATGTAGTCCAAGATGGTAGCCTTTAAGGGGTATAGCAGTCATATTAAACAAATGGTCGGTTTCTACACGGCACGGTATCGGAACGTTTTGCCGGTAGGGTGGTTGGTAACTAGCCACGTTCAAAGCATTTCGCCAGGCCCTACCAGAGAAAATTCATAAATTATAAATTGCCAAATTGAGCCTGCCGGGGATCAAACCCGGGACCTCACACTTGTATAATGTATGATCACAGCGATGCACTGCGCGCCAGGGAGGTCGTTAAAAAACAGCCGTCGAAGTTTTTGATGTTTGTGATAATCAAATAATGTTCGATCAGCTGTACCTACGTACAAAAGGTCAGTTCCTGTGTCGTTGACCCCATCAATCGATTGCGCATCCCGCCATGTTATATTGTACGCCCTTCGGTGAATAACGTTGACGTATTATCACAGTTTAGCGATCATTCAGATTGGAAACTAGAAACTAGATTACAAGCTAAACTACCGGCATGGTATGACATGCCCTAACGCCACTGCAACAATTTGTTTTTGAATTGAAGCTTCATAACTGACCTACCTACCGTGTGAAAGTACGTGAAATGTACTAATTAATGAAGTTTAGTGAAATCAACAAAAGCGACGACGTAGCGCACATTGCATTGCGTCTGCATTCATTTGTGGAACTCTACTTACGGCACTCGCTTGTCTTCTTGGTCGTTTGCACTCATACATTAAAAAGTAAAGACTTGTACCAACTTTTAGAACTTTAGAAGCACTTATAATATAAGTGCTTTTAAAATTCTAAACTGGATTTGCTAAACATTGTTAAGTACTAAGTAGTATAAGTTCTAAACTGTATATTTGCTAAGCAGTGTTACTGACTAACGGTAACTAACGTGTCCAAGGAAAGTGACTAAGAAAAATAAAAGTGAAAATGAGAACTGTGGTTACGAATTTTGCTTTGTAATTGTTTAAAATTATGACAAATTAGTAACAACAGGTAATACACGGTACGAAAGTAATAAACATGTTACTATCAGCAACTATTGACTATTTACGAATCATCACCGATACTTGTATGAAACGTCCTGACTTACTCACTAACTGACTGACACATCAACGCTCAGCCGAAACCCTTGGACCTAGAGAGTTGAAATGAGGTATGTACATAGTTTTGCTTTAAAATCTATGATCCAATGACTGACTGGGAATAAGAACGCATTTTTCGAAATGTCTACAGGAGCTAATGATAAATGATTTGTTTATGTCACGAAGGCCATCTTGTGCCACTTATGATATGTTAAGACTCTACCATCGGTTCGGAAAAATGATTCTACTGAGAAGCCGCTGGCGGTCGCTAATACTTAGTAGATATACCTAGTCAGAAAAGCGTATGAAATTAAGAAAATTTACCATCTACACATTATCTAAATCCTTACAATTCATACAAAATGTGATTATTCAATTATTAATTTTTATGTTCAAGTTAGTGTAAGGCTCAGTCTGAAAGAAATAACTTTGTACTCTGCGATTCTGCGTAGTCGAGAGTGGCAATACTGTTCTATGGTACTCTGTAATGGCGCATATTAAGGCGTTGCGTTTTGTGCGAATTGCCAAATTAAAGTATAATTAAATGAATAACAAGTGTTTCATTCTAATAAAATTATGTACGTGGGAAAAACATGGATTCTGAACATACCATACCATGAAATGACTCACTAACTTAGTGGGTCACACAATAAATCATTTTGCATGAAATGCCTTATTGTGCTGTTACTTTTAATCTGTACCATGGATTTTTATTCGAGGATCTATCCATTTATTTATCATAATATCATTCAAATTGATAGCAACATCTCGGATTTTAATAAATAGCGTAGGAAAATAAATTGGATCTGCATTTAAATAAAATACATTTATGTACGTACCGAATTGGAGGACCTTCTCCTTTCTTAAAAGAAATATACAATTTATGTGCTCTTATTCATTGGTTAGTGGCTCTTGGTACCGATTTATATCTCTTACCGAGTGAAATACGAGATGCTGAGGATAATTGTCTAAATATATAAAATAAATGCAGTTGTTGGCAGTACGGTCGGAACCCGATATCTTGATATATTACGAGTGGGGCGAACAGCGACGCTTTTTAAAGCCCCAGGGGCGCTTAGCTATTAATATGTCGAACGACCTTTCCAACAACGCTTTTATAGATATGCCGTACAAAATGCTTCCATTAATGCTACACCAAAAACAACATAAACGCCAGTTTGGCTTAAAATGTACTTAATCCTTAAAGCGGCTATTGAAAATTGGTATTTTAAGTTTTAGTTGGTACTAATGGAGGTGGACTGGGACTATCACCCGACTTTACTTGTCATTTTTAATTACTCGTGGCCAAGCTACGTGCATTAGGGGTGGACAACTCCCCCGTTTTTAAACTGAAAGAGCATAAGTTTTAAGTAACAATGACTGTTTGTCAAGTGAACCTCCAGACTTGGTTGTAGGTAAATAATTTATGGCTTTCAATAAACTGTAACTCGTGAAACTTGTTACATTACAAAATTTACTAATTTTTGTATTTATTGAGTTGCACTTAAAGCTCACTATTGTAGAACTAACTGTATTTTTCTCAATTATTGGATTTATTTTAGGGCTCCAACTGTGTCGTTGAAAAACGTGACGACCAGGAAGTTTGCCCAATGCACCGCAATTTTGACGACCTCCGTGGCGCAGTGTGTAGCGCTGTTGCCTTAACGTGCGGAGGTCCCGGGTTCTATCCCCGGCAGGGTCAATTTGGGAATTTATAATTTCTGAATTTTCCCTGGTCTGGCCTGGTGGGAGGCTTCGGCCGTAGCTAGTGACCACCCTACCGGCAAAGACGTACCGCCAAGCGATTTAGCGTTCCGGTACGATGCCGTGTAGAAACCGAAGGGGTATGGGTCTAATATAACTGCCATGCCCCTAACAGGTTAGCCCGCTACCATCTTAGACTGCATCATCACTTACCATCAGATGAGATCGCAGTCAAGGGCTAGCTTGTAGTGGATAAAAAAAAAATGCCCATATATCTAAACATTTCAAGTTAGCAAACCTCACGATATAGCCTTAAGCCATAGCCTCCAAATCCAGAAGTAGGATTAAACTTAATGCTTGTTTACTGTATTCTAAGCAAAAAAGAAAACTTCAGTCTGAAGTCATTAAATTTTATGGTTCGATACAAACATTTTGTTGAAATCAATTAAATAAATCAACTGCAGGACAGCAGGACTGTAAACTGGCTACGTTTATCGCTGGATACCAAAATAAGCTTTTGAGTCATAAGTACCTATATCTATCGTAATTTGTAAGCTGGGACATCAAATGCTGAAACATCGGATTAATTTCGATTTATGTTCATCTCGTTATTATTTAAATGTAAGTATGAATATCTTTTAATCTCTAATGATCTCTTTATTATTCTGCATAATTATATGAAATTTAATGAACCTAATATCAATTAGTTTTTGTTTGAATTGATATAATATCTACAAGCATTTTATGTTATTTGCCACTTTCTCTAGATTAAACCACGAGAAAAATAAAAAATAAACCCACAAAACAGAGTAAGACAAAAGCCTCCTCCAATTCAAGTTAGAAAAAAGCCAATGCTTATAAGTACGAGTTTAAATATAGACTTGTAGTGGATATAAAAAAAAAGTTAGAAAGATAAGTATTTTTAACTAACATCTAATCGCTAAAACTAATATCATTAAGATTATTAATTAAAAAGGAACTGCTCTCCAATAAAATTAATATAACCACTAAAATATGTCGCCAGTCGCCGCAACATAAACAGTTCAGAAACAACATTAATAAAGCACCATTAACACGTGTTTATACTATGGATCTCTGATCTTTGCTCCGGTTCGAAACAGCTGATGAGATCGACCTCTCGCGGTGAAAGTTGCTACGTGTATTTATAGCCCAGTCGGGAAGACAGGTAACATGCTAACCAGAACCAACTCGACCATTCATCGAAAATTCAATTATAGTCCAGTCATTTGGTGCTCAAAAAGGGGGTTACCTGGAAGTATTCCGGGAGTTTTGAAAATTGGTGATTTTATATAGATTGCTCTTTCTGACTTTTCACTTTGCCACCTCGTATGACTCGTATCTTTGCCGCTCGCGCCGCGATATTGGAAAAATGGCGCCCAAAAACAGTTTTTTGACAATAATTCCTTTCCAACTCATTTTACGATGAAAATAGTTATGTAATAAATTAAACTATAGAAAATTTCCTACAATTTAATTAATAACCGTTTTTTGTAAAATAAATAGTTTCAGACCAAAACCTAAATTCACCTTCCAAACTTATAGTAGAATAGAGTAATAGTAGCGTAGTACTTATTAGTAATATGGAGGTTATGTACACAAGTGATGATGATCTTGCCTTTAAAAGTAATAAAATACAGTGTATGTACTCAATATTTTACATGCAATACGGACCTTTGATCTAAAGTTTTCGTAATAGCTAATCACCTTACGCCCTCGCGTAAGAAAGTTGCAATACTTATAAGTATATTTATAGCCTTTAGTAAATTAAATAAATAAATAAATCTTTATTCGGAACTATCAATGACACAGATAAGGTACAATGTATATAAAAAAGTACTCTGATACAATACAAAAAATAAGATTACTAGGACACAGCTTAGAAACTACACTGTGACATAAACAATTCCGAAAAGGGCATCGCTTCAGCGTGATGCTTTTATGGTGTATCTACACCATAACAGCGCTGATTTTCAGGCGACCCCTGAGAAATTTTATTTTAGTAGGATTGGGAAGTTAGATTACATATTAAATAGAACAGCTCTACACCCATCTATAACGTGTAGGGGTATCTTAGATCTAATACAAACATGAAAGATAAAATATGTCGGCAGGTTACATACCCAGACTGTTAGTAAGCAAAGGCAAATACTTACATAATACACAGAATTCCAATTTCTGAGTAGGAAAGTGAAGAAGGTTAATAAAATTGGGCTTAGTTGCTTGACGACTTGAGAAATGAGTTGGTACCTACTTTAACTTAATTATCTTAATAAGTCTTAACATAAGTATTCGCAGTAAATTGATATATTGTTTGAAAAGCATAATTCAGACGTGATAACATACTGAAAAATATACTTAATTTAATGTTATTTTACGTTAAAAAAATACATTTTTTTCGTAATAGAACTGTGATAATTTATTCTATACTAATATTATGTAAGAACTTCAACTAATTAATATTAAATAAGGCCTATCATGTTGGCCTTAATGAATAATTCAATAGTATCGTGTATCGTGAGCTTACTGAGCACCTAGCAAATTGCATGCTTACTATTTCCACATAAAGAAACTTACTTGGAAGTACGTATTCTGTGTTGGAAGCCTATAAGCTATATTACATCTTAAATTTTTCGTGATATCTGATATTATACAGTATTATATTATGTTAGTACTCTCGGAAAAAACCTTGTATAATAATTATTATGATAAAATTTCACGAACAGTTAAGTTAGTTCGATAATTAAATTCCACTCGCCAGATACAGTACATAAAATATTTCACTCTACGACTGTTGGATAACTTTTCTCGCTCTTCCAATGTTTTACAAAAAATACAAGAATCAATCAAAGTCAGAGTCAATGATAGCAAAACATTATTTAATGCTATTTAAAGATAACGACGTGGAAATGAGCTTGGCAACATAAAAACTGTGGTTCAACAGAATCAGAGTGGACGACAGAATGCAGTATGCACTTTTAAGGTTGCTGTCGACTGTGACCAGTGTACATGCTGCAATGTGTAATATACTCATACAAATACAAGCAAGTCTCAGCATAATGTCTAAGAGTACAGGCACTACAGTCGTGTACATATTTTAATATTTTTATATTATGTAGGATGTACAAAATTCTAGATAGACCCGCGATCTGCCTTGAATGTGCGTAGCGTTTAATGACAAAAAGTTATTATAGGAAATCGTAAATACTACTGTTGTGCTAATTAAGTGGCGATGTACCATATAAAGTATATTTATTATTGGAATATTTAAAGAAAAAAATATTTTTATATATAAAATAGAAATGTTATTTTTGTTTAGTGGAAGCAACTTGTGTAAGGTACAATGCGATATTTTGGCTCAGGTACATTAAAATTTTGCAAAAACTTTATAGATATTCGATAAAAATACACCGTGACCCACAGTTCACTCTGCTTTGACAATGTTTAAAGGGGCAAAATTACACAGGGAGCGGGCGCGGGCCGAGTCGGGTGCGCGGCGGGTTGAATGGCTGGACGACATTACACAGAAAGCGGCCGTGGGTCGGGCGCGTGGCGGGTTACTGTCATATTCTGGGCACGCATTAGGTATCCATAATAATATTATAATTAACACGAAAGCGTGTCTATCTGTCTGTCTGCTAGGTTTTAATGGCCCGTCTATTCAACATATTTTTATGAAATTTGGTTCACAGATAGGTTGGATCCCGGGTAAGGACGTAGGCTACATTTTATCCCAGAAAATTAAGAAGCTGCCGCGGAAATTAGAATTTAGAACAAACTTAATCCACGCGGATGAAATCGCGGGCATCAACTAGTAAATGATAATTTCTCGTATATTATGTTTATCTTTATAATCTGCATCGTCGTTTAAAACAGAAAAAAAATTGACCACTTCATAAAAATAACACGCTCAATACAAATTAATTGTTTTGTTTTACATAAAATAACGTGACAGATATTAAAAATAACTTATTCAACGTAATAACTCAAGCAAAAATGTACCTACGAGTAAAAAATGTAAATGTTTCACAAGATGGAATAAAATTACTCGTCATACTTTATTCAAATTTCAAATAAATATGATTGTTTATAATTTCTTTAGTTACCAATATTTGTTTGTTAGTTTGTCCAGCGCAGCTACGGATTGACGAAAAAGTTTTTCGCATGGATTTAATTACCTGGAGAGAGACATAGGTTACACTCACTTTGCTAGCTTTTTGTGGTGGTGGCTTCATAGGTAAATTGCCTACTTTACCTATGTGGACTAATAAATAATAGAAATTGTTAATAAAACTAGTACCTATATCCGCTGCAAACAGAACGAACAAAAATAGTGAGTCACCGGAACAGATTCGAATTTCGTCCGGACCTCACGTGTGTTGGACGAGAACCGAATACTGATTGTTTTGATTAAGAGCCCTGTGACATAAGCCGTTAGCGTTTGAGTGTAGTGTTCGTTAAACAAAGGAGAGGTGAAAATAAAAATTCTTTCCAAAAAACCGACTTCCCACGCCACTGTAAAGTAATAAATAATTTTAATTTCTACCCACTATGTTGAAGGCGGCCGAGCCTGCGTCAACTTAGCTTATCCTTGTTATACCCGCCCGACTTCAACATAGTGGGTAGAAATAAAAATTATTTATTACGTTACAGTGGCCTTGGAAGTCGGTTTTTTGGAAAGAATTTTTATTTTGAACTTTTTAGTGTCAGGGTTGAGGATTTGGAGTCAGAATTTTTTATAGGACCACCTCGAGAGCTTCCTCTAAAGACTGATAGAAAAAAAATCAAATCGGTTCAGAAACCACGGAGATATGCACCGAAATACATTTTTAAAAAAACGCGTCGAATTGAGAACCTCCTCCGTTTTTGGAAGTCGGTTAAAAAGGTGTTATTCATGAAGCTAGTTTAGCTAAATTAACTTCAAATTGATGATTCAACCAGCACTCAAAGCTTATTATTTGGTTTGTTAATCAATTTTGTTATTTTTTTATCGTTAGTTAGTCTACTCTAAATATAAAAGGACAAGGCTACTGACTGTCTGAAAGCTAGTTGGTAATAGCGCGTATCGGTAAGTAGTCACTTTAAGTCAACGAACTAATTTATTAGTGTCAATACAACTTTTATACCGTCGCTGTTGTACCTATTTACCAGATTAGGCTTCACTTCATTCACTTTAATATAGTTACGGTGCCAGAATGGTTTATGAAATAATAAAATTAATGGTATTGTTTGTTACATTGTTCAATAATTATTCAATTCATCGGGAATTCATGTCTCGCAAACTTGTGTTGTGTCATGTGTGGTCTAATTAAGATTTTGTTCGAAACAACATGGCGCTTCAGTTAGGAATTCGAGTACAATTATCAACCTACTTAACAAGTTTTAAAAGTTGAAACTTTATAACGGGTAACGGGATATTTGATTTTTAACTTATTTCAACAGCCGATTTTTTCTTGTCAGCTTTTATAGTTATTACATTATGCCAGTTAATATAGCCAGTGTATTATGGATACAATACAGGTCGTTATTTTGAGTATAAAAACTTAAGAGAGATTAAAAAATGTGCTGCATGCATCGATGTATCAAGGCTTCACTTCACTTTGTAAGTTCGTTTAATCACTAAGTAGGGATCAAAAGGGCTGTATACATACCTACATAATTTTATTGAATTTTAAGCACTAAGCACTTTTTGGTAGGGGGTATAAATGTGGAATACGCGAGACCGACCGCGAGACCGACACCATTCTTCTTAAGACTAAAGGTCTTAAGTATAATAATATAGTACATTCGTATTTAAACTTTAATGCCTTAGTTTTAAGGTTTATATTTGAATAATTTTGATGATACCCGCGACATCGTCCGCGTGTTTTTTAATACCATGGGAACACTCTTCCGGCCTTGTAGGAAAAAGCTCAGCGTATATAATATTATGTACTCGTATATCCGGAATGCAAGCAACCCCTTTACCTTCGTATTTATTATATTAGTATAGTTTTGCATAAAAGTACCCTGTAATAATGTGCATTGCGCCTGTAAACGGCATCTTGACCGGAAACCCCGCCTCGCGAGTCGCGGGATAAATATAGAACAGACAGACGCACAAATATTATGTCTACTGGCTTTGCACGCGACTGCTTTCATTGGTTACTGTGAACAACTATAAATATGCCGTTATACTTAGTACCTACGCAGCAGTTCTCGTATAGTGACAAAGTTGCGTGGTACTTTGATCAGTCCACAATAAATAAATAAATTGTTGTATTGTTTTTTTGAAGTGAAAACTTCTTTAGTCGCGTTGAGCACTTTTTGGTAGAGGGAAACCTTGTGGATGCGCGTCACCGACATGCTCGCGTTGTAACGAAGGTCTTAAATATAAATATATGTATTACATTCGTAATTAATAGTTTTAAGGTAAAATATATATATTTTTAAATTATTCGTATATATATTGGCGTTTGAAAATTATACATTATTTTCAAATTTTAATACTAAAATTCTAAGTTATTAGCTATGTTATTAGTTTACACTTTTATCGGCAATCCCTAAGACTGCCAATTTTTTTTTCTCTCTCTAAAGCTCTTCTCACTAAAACTACTTTCCGAACTGGTGGTATGGTCCTGATATATCAGAAGTGATACAAGTTGGCCTACGTGAAATAAAAATATTTCAATATTATTTCAACAATATTGAAATTTGAAAATAATCATTTTCGGTCATAGGGACAATAAACCGGCAAAAATTTTAGACATGTGGAGAGTCTACTCCTCATGGTCATGGGTGTTATACTAGGTATATGCAATCAGAACTGTGGAAGTGTCACCAATAGGAAATATTATGTAACTACCTACACATACAAACAAAAATATCTACGTCCTTGACTAGTAGTCAGCACTCGTGCGAAAAAAAATTAACCTTTGTATGAAGTTTCGTAGAATTTAATGAAACACCCTTTTTATCAGTGTCTGCGATCGAAGACTTACCTACTCGGTTTAATTACTTAGATATTATTTTAGGTCATACATTTCATATGAAAAATGAACGCAATGCGATCTTCGGGGAAATTAGATACCTATATCGATTTCATTGCAATAGTATGACTGCAGTCGTAAGTGAATAAAATATTATATAAACAGACTTATTTTAACTCATATTTGCTAAGATATAGTGTCATGAAAAATATTACATATCGAATGTTACAAAAGCATAATATTTTGAGACTTCCTCTTTCAGATTTACGGAGGTAAAGTAGGTTAGTAGGTACAACCTACGTAGGACGTAGAACATGTCGGAATAGTTACTACTTGTTCAAACGTCAAACCAAGACTTTCTTGAATCTGGATAGCAAAATATTTTATCACATTTAATGAAAGTAAACCAATGAAATATCTTAATAGATATCCTACCTGCACCTCAAATGCCGGCGCAAGCGACTCAAGCAACGACCTTTGTCGAACTATTTAACTAAATGTGCTAATTAAACATACTTCTATTTAATAGCATTGTTTGCCTCTAAATATTTTAACTGTCCTCTGAATTACTAAGTCAGCATCGTACACATAATGTAATTATTGACCTCAGACGCGTGTCAGACAGTGAAAACTAAGCCAGCCATAGATAATGCCGGCACGAAAGCCGCGTGTAGAATAATAGTTATATAGGTAGGTACTTAGATCACATAGGTAAGTTTATTCGTCCGATAGCGCCATGAAAGCCGCATCATTTGATGAAACTTCACGTGTAAACTCACTTCTCTACACATACGCGGTAAGCCGCATGACAATTTTAGAATACAAATTCCATTAATTATGAATTGTTTACAGTTACGCTGAAAAGTGAAAAAATATTATTCATATCCAAACTAATATTATAAATGCCAAAGTGTGTCTGTCTGTCTGTTACGCTTTCACGGCTGACCTGTTCAATCGATTCAGATGAATTATGGTTGTTTCCCCGGGAAGGACATAGGCTACTTTTTATCGCGGATAATTGGGGAATCGAAAATCTTAATCCACGCGAACGAAGTCGCGGACATCTTCTAAAACTTAACTATTTTTAAACTTTTTTTTCAAATGGTAGGTAATTCAGGAAACTTTGCGCATATCATGGGGCTAAATAATTCCGTAAAGTATAACACTAACTAGTACCACACATTCATTTACACAGTTATCGAAAATATGTTTTTTGTACAATACAAAGAGGCGTGAGCGCTGGGCGTTGATAGCGAATCGCGATGTTAATTTAGGTCAATGACTATTGCCCACTACACTCCGGCTATATTGCAAACAGTTTCTGCCACTTCCCAAATGTTTTATTGTGTTCAGAACTGGGATTCACGAGGGAATGAATTTTGTTTTGTTAAATAGCAATTTATTTGTGGTCCATACCTTTCCTCTGGTTTTTTTCTAATATCGATGGAATACTTTATACTACCACAGATAATTCCCGTCGTGAGAATGACCCCATCGAGCGCCTCGTCGTGCAGTGAAAGGTGGTGGGCACCAAATGGCGAGGAAGGTCACCCATGCGATGGACCGACCAAATTAAGTCGGCTGTTGGCAGTTCAATGCACGAGTGTACCTGCAGGCTGTCGGACAGCAGGGAGAAGTGGCAGATACTCGTGAGGCGCGTTACATCTGTCACTAAAGCCGTCACGTCGTGATGACCACGACCACTCTGTCAAGAGTGTAACAAAGAAGAAGAAGACTACCACAGAATTCGGAAAATGCAAGAGAGTATGGTAACGGAGCATAAACCTGTTTAGTCAAGTAAAGCATTATCTAGAATCTAGATTTTTTTTTTTTTTATCCACTACAAGCTAGCCCTTGACTACGATCTCACGATTACGATGATAGAGATAATTGTACATTCATAAATATTTCTGTAAGTACGTGCGTGAATTGCGAAATTTCCGGTGTTGAACACCTAATGGCTCGTTAACATAATTTAGAGTAATGTGTGTGTGTTTATTATTCGCAAATAATGACTTTCTGAGATTGAGAGTTCTGGGCTAAGGCTCACTTGCACAAGGACTCTTAAATTGGTTTAGTAAATTTTTTTAGTTCTGTTACTTTTTTGCAACCGCAATATGCTCTTGCCAAAAAGGTTACTGCATTACAAAATGTAACTAAATCAGTTTGAATGTCTTTGTGAAACCCTTAGAGTTCTAAGTTCAATTTTAAGTAGGTATAATTCGTATGTTGTTACGCAAGACTTTAGTATTTAGACCGTTGTGTTGATTAAATAACTGTTAAACATTGTGTTCGTATCATACACTCTTACACACATACTCAAACTTATTTTTGACTCCACGTTACTTGTTTGTTTAAGTCTTACCAAAATAAGCTAAGCAGGTTTTACTTCAGCACACAGTTGCGACGGGCGTGACCACTTGTTAATTTGGGTCAATGTCCACTAAAGTTCAACTCCATTGTAAACTTTATTGTAAACACTTTTTTCCAAATATAATTATAATTACATAACCTACGTTTTTTCATAAATATAGTCGGAGACATGGTCGAATTATTCTATTTAAAATTGAATTATTTAAGGATCGGTTCAAGTCTTCTCATGAATCTAAACAATTATCTTTTTAAATCAAACATGCCTACATATTCGTAGACAAGAAGTTCTGTGATAGCTTCTGAAATATCTACCGTGAAAAATTGATGAAAATTCAGAGAACTGCTATATATGTATGTTTATATTCAAAATGTGTACTGTTTAAATAATAGTTTTGATATACCCAATGGTGGATGGACGACACTAAACGGGCCGCCAGGTCTGCTCCTTGAACACAAGCGACGTGACTGTGTAGTGCGGATCACCCAACTTTTATGTCCAGATGTGGACGTAGATCATATTATCGTTAGATACAACAACGCGATGTGACGATTAAGAAAAATATAAGGTACTCGTTAGTCGTCCCCAAGAGACTGGCTACGCTAAGAAAGTTTATTCAAATCTTCCTGAGTTTAAACGTTATACAAAATTCTGAACTTCTGTAACTTAGTTGGAAAACCTAAACTATTCGTAAAGGCGTTTAGGGATCTGTTGGATTTTATTCATCCCTTCCGAACAAGTTGAGCTCTAGAGATTATGTACAAGATAAAATAAAATACTAGAAAGTACTACAGTTTTTAGTCCTTTTAAAAGTTTCTTCTTTTTTTTAACACTTATTTTAGAAATAAATTTGCCTTAACGTTTTTAAAACTGCAGTTGCTTTTTAGGAGAAAAAAATTATTTTTCGTTGTGTAAGGTCTACAATATAATGGACATTTAAAGGTGATGAACACTATTACTATCTTCAATTTATAAATGACTTTTTAAAAGTGACACAGCTGACTTGAATGCGATCTCACCTGATGGGAAGTGATTATGCTGTCTATGATGGTAGCGGGCTAACCTGTTAAGGGCATGGCAGTTATAATTAACCCATACCCCTATTTGGATTCTACACGACATCGTACCGGAACGCTAAATAGCTTCGCAGCACGTCTTAGCCGGTAGAGTTGTAACTAGCCACGGCCGCAGCCGCCTCCCAATATTCTCTCAGTATGCTATAGATAAAATCCATACTACAACTTACATTACTAGGAAATATTTTAAGTATCAGGTTTATCTTGCCAATTAAAATTTCACATGCTAAATAATCTCTGATCTCGGCTAACGGCTAAACCAAACCTTGCTTCGTAGGTACTTTATATCTCCTATCCTTAGACACAGCGTAGATACTAAATAGGTATCTACGCTGTGTCTAACTAATTACACGCCCATTCACACTTGTTTCTCAACAGATAGTGTCTTATGCAACTCAAGGTACAAGTACAATAACTGAAGACGGAGAGTGGGTCTAACTTCAATTGCTACTAAATTTATGCATACTACGTATCGCTATAAAGTTATATGAATTATGAAACACATCATACTGACTGTCAAAGTCAGTATGATGTGTTTCATAATTCCGTTGAATGCAATTTGAAACTTCGTCATCCACAATATTATAAAACGTAGTATTGTAAATTTTTTAGACTTACCTATATATGAACCTATGGATTCAAATTCAAATTTTAATTCGTTTATTTGCAGAAACATGCTTTATACAAAAGGTGGTAAACAGAATGACGGAGACAATGTTTCGCCTTAATAGGCATGCAAAAATAATAAATAATCATAATATTATCTTCACTTAATCATAGACTATTAGATTACAATGATAAGGCATTACAGATTGACATTAGAAACATTATCATTTAAATCATAGAATTAATGTCATAAATTACAATCAATGTCAGAAAAAACGAAGAACAAAATTAAATTTATACATTAGCCATGTCAATAATAATCAATATGTAAAATAAAATACCAATGTCAATTTTCCTAATATTCATGTCAACACGGTTTTTTTTTTTTTAATAGTTCAAGAGTTCTTGGACCGAGTAAAAGGTTTTCTGTAAGAGACACTTCTTTAATTTTGGATGTCTCAACTGTTTAAATATAATAATATGTGTTACATAATATAATATATAAATTGCTACTGTATTTTTTTACGATAGGTGATATTAGAGTTACCCAGGGTTTGTAGTACCTAAGGTTTTAGTATTGCTCTAGTAATAAGTATTATGACATGAAAGAATTCATTTTTCCGTGGATTCTTATGGAATTCCTGTGATCAAAACCTTTAGCTAAAGGCTAAAGGTTTTGATGAAAATTATGAATTTTATTAAATTAAATTTATTTAAATGCAATAGTTTTGTAAGTCCTATGTGCCTCTAGCGGGGAACAGATTCAAAAATAGCGCGCGAAACCAACCTATACCATTGCTTAGCACTAAGCATGATTGTCGTCAAGCGCAAGCTTATCTCGCAATAAAAATTAAAAAAAAATAGTTTTTGTACTTTAATACTAAACTAAACCTAACTAAACTTAGGTACTAGGTACGTAACAATATCAAAGCACTAAAGTGGTTTCGCTAGTGCGCCCGATAGGATGTTCAATTAATTGAAAGCCACTTTAAATTGGGGATGAAAGTGATTTCAACAAGACCCGTGAGAGTTGTACCTCAACTAGAATACCAATGGTTTGTGGTTAAATTAACGTGTAATCGCATAAGCTGTGGCGTAGATAATAGTTTAAGCCTTCACTGATTATATACATTTGTATTGCGTTACGCGTAATTTTCGCAAAACACTTTGTTAACATCGTAAACATTGGGCCGTTAGGTACACCGTTATATGCGGGATGGTCTCACTACCTATTTGTTTTGTTAGTGTAGGTTTTAGCAGTTTAGAACGCTTTACTGCAGTTAACGAAGTGCTGGATTGGATTCCCGAGTCGGGTCCAAAATAGTGTTTTTTCTTTAAGTACACGGAATTGAAAGGAAGTTGAAAGTGACAGACGTCCGTGCCTCGGAGAAAAGTTTAACCGTCGGTCCTGCATCTGATCTCTCTTCGGTAATGTCGTATTGCCGTCCTATCACACTATGAGAGAGGGAATTAGAAGTGCTACTGTATTTGCGCATACACTGCAAACTGTGTTATTATCATTCGCGCAGATGGCCTAATCTCTATGAACATTGATCGCTGTGGACGAGGTTAGATCGGGATGATTTGTGTGAACCAAATTATCAAGACTAATATTTATAAAACAGAAAGCTTCCTCCATAAATACATAGCAACTAAAAATAGATTTTATGATACAGATAAAGGCCTGGTTAAATTGCTTAACCGTTGCAGTAACTTGGTATTTATGGATGGCTTTCTCAACTGGTCTTACCTCACCTTAAAATGTTTATAGCTCCTTTAAATATTTACTCGTTAGTAAAAATTCTCACGACTTCCAATTAGCAAAACGATCAATTCAAACTTTTAATTGAAAAATGTACGTTTACGTTTTTCTCGTCGACAGCTTTGATTTAATTACCGAGTTGTCATGGTATTCATGAGTTTTTAACCGACTTCCAAAAAAGGAAGAGGTTCTCAATTCGGCGCGTTTTTTTTTGTCGGTGCATATCTCCGGCGTTTCCGATTAGATTTTTTTTTATCAGTCGTTAAAGGAATCTCTCGAGGTGGTCCCATAAAAAATCCTCAACCCTGACACTAAAAAGTTAAAAATAAAAATTCAAAAAAAATATTTTTTAACGAGTAGGTATTTTCCATTTTTTGATACGTTAAATCTAGGTTAAATGAATATATGAACTAGCTTCTTATTAACTATCATACAAGACTTTCATATTATATTCTGGCCATTCAATGAGATATTTATTTATTTATACATTCTGTACCTGTACTTAACTTAAAAATTAAACATAGCATTGAAAGGACATGCACAAGGACAACAGCTTATCTCTTGAAGAGATTTCTTCCAGATGCCCCAGAATGTTAAGAAACGAAAACTTTTCCGATTTAAATACATTCAAATTAAAATAAATCTATGTACTTACGACATTCCTTATGATTTGTAGAATTTCTTCTTCAATTGATCATAAACTAAACTGAACTAACAATTTCATAATTCCAAACTGGTTTCACAACTTCGAATGATTGCCTTTTGAATAGCGCATTTGACTAGAATGCAGTTTACTATGATAAGCATGAAATATCAATTTCGTTAGATATTGTAAGTCTATCTAATATCTTGTATCTATTTTCTTGACTTCCATTAAAGATTGCTACTATTGAAATCTCTATGAACTATCTAAAATAAATAGAATTCATTTATGTTAAAAACTTAAAAGCATATTAAATCAGCCTTCCATATGCAGACTGCCCAAAGAAGCGAGATTCAACTTGCAGTAGACAATGCAAAGTAGCATGTCACACTTAAGATGCGAACTTGAAAACATGAGATAATGAACTCTATTTCTGAAGAAATAAAGACTATGTAATGTGTGTGAACTTGAAGCTAACGATCCAGGAGCCTTTGTTTGAAGTACGGTAAATGTTACAGCAATCGGAAGGAAAACTCCCAGTCTGCCGTTCTCTACGATGTTTATAGACACCGCCAATACACCGCGAGCTATTTCTACATAGATTGTATTCTCATAGTAAACACAATAAATTGAACCTCTTACTTTAAAAGCTTGCGCTGTCTTCATTCAGAACAAAAGGTTGGTTCCACAGAAAAACATCAGCTATAGTATGATGCTGACTCATAAGGCAATCGGTACTAACGCTCGCCCTTTTACATCTAATCAGTTCACATGCAAGAAAGGCAAACAGTAGGTACTACTTTCATCACGCAACATAAATTACATAAAAAATCATCAAGCTAAGCAAGACCTATTCACACCTGAAATACGTTAAAAAATACTAACATACAAAGCATCATCCACAGCCCATCTGTGCAGCCGATATTGATGAAATTAATTTGTGCATCCCGGGGAAGGACATAGACTACTTTTCATCCCGGAAAATTGAAAAGCTTTCACAGGATTTTCAAAAAACCTAAATCCACGCGGACGAAGTTGCGAAAATCATCAGGGCTACATTTTATTACCAATAGCAATAGGAGTAAAGTGAGTCTTTATGGTAGACTATAGAATTTCATTTGACATAAGGATCTGATATTTTAATACATTTTGGATCGGTCGTGAAAAGAGTATCTGAATTATAATACCTATAAAAGCGACGTGATAAATATATTGTATTGCAAAAGTAAACAACGCTACAGACGGCAAGTCTGCATTCAATTTGAAATAGGTTTCAATAGAGATGATATCCCGGGCGAAGGCAATATCGCGCGCACCGCTTTAACGAATATAAATGAAAATACGGGCTTGCTAAGGCTGTAGGAAAAACAATTTTTGTAGGTAAACTTGTTTGCGTACGCCAATTGTTTTCCTTTTAAGGGTTCCTTACCATAAAAAGGAACCCTTGATTCTATGCTTCGTTTCGACTTTGTCGTTCGTGTTCTAAACACTGAACAAGTGAAAAAATTTTTAAAAAATAAAAATACGGTTGCCATGCCAAATTAAACTTTAAAATAAAAAATCCCCCTCGAATGGAAACTGTACGGCTACCACTGCTACTAGACTACTACGTAACGATACCACAGTCGTTAATATACCTTTGGAATCTTATTCACATTTTTATTAAATTATATTTTTTTGTGAATCACTGGATATTGAACTATAGTGTTATATATTTTTGGAATTCTCGATGATGATTATATAGTTAATCTTATTTCAACTTTAGTCTTTAATGCGGGACCATGGTCACCACATAATTTTTTTAAAATTTTACTAGCCTATGTCACCCGGAATAAGCTAGGGATTCTAACGAGACCTCATTTATCAAAATCGGTTCAGGCGTATATAAGTTATGGTGGAATATACAAACTCACATACATACATACATGAACCCTGAAAACAATATACTCCTTTTTTCAGGCAGTCTAAAAATATGTAGCATTCTTATTTTTTCATATAATTATCATATGTAGGTATATATATAATATTTTACCTTCAGATTTCCACTATTACAAGTACCGTAAAGTTCGTTCTTGTCTGAAACGCCTTGTTTCAAGCCTTAATTTTGATCGTAGATTTCAAAATAACACCTGAACCGATAAATATAAATTCAGCAGTCCCCAGTGTTTCATTCGACCAGATTTCAAAATGGCAGTCGAGTCGGGTTTACTGGTTTCCAAGCCCATTAAGATTTTTCCCATTTCACTGAATTGCCGAGCGACCTTTTATAAATTGTATATCTGTAAAAGCGTAGATCGACGCGATCGTTCTATATACCTTTACCGCAACAGCTTATTGTGATGGTCAAATTGATCAAAAGATCAATTCAAATATTGTTCGAAATTATTATGTACGTATTCGTGAATTGTCTGAGCACATTTCTATGTATTAAGTCGTAACTAGCGACACATAATGTTGTAAGCAATGTCTAAACTAAATTTAGCGCTTTCCTTTTCCGCAGTAGGTAAGCAATAAGTATTGTAAAAGGGACAGCAATAAATTTAGAACTGTCATTTACGTTTAGGAGATTGACCAAAGAATTAGTAACATAACATGGTACCAATTCTTTGGTTGTTGATGCACGTTATGAAACCAAGTTGGTTATTGATGCATTCTCTGTCCAGGTTTAATTCAAAATTTTACGTAAAGAGCGTTTGAGTACTGAGTTGCAACGCGACGGCACTCCTGGCAGGTTGAGCCACAATATTGGTCCATAAAGTAAAAAAGCTATAAAATTGAATACCTATTGGGTTTGTTGTTTTGTTGGCGATAAATGAAAACGAATTTATTTCTATAAATATTGTTCTAAAAATACAATGAATTTCATTCACCTAAAGGAAGTCCACAGCCGTGTTAGGAAAATTTATTTTGAATTATTTTTGCGCTGAAATATTATCAGTTACAAAATTAATGTTCTAGATCATTTTTGTTTCAAAGATATTGCAAAGTTTATTGAACAGTCTATATAATGCTAAATTTATCTCAAAGGTGGTCCGTGGTAGCCTACTAGGCTACTACTAAATATCTCTCGTAACATTAAAAACAATGCCACACACGACTTCCACTCCATAACATTTAAGGTTTAATACTATCCATAATTCCAAATAAAGCACCTTGGTGGCGTACTAAAATTCTACATCAATGCTTGCTGGATGGTGGTGAATGGTGGTGGAACAATTAAAAAAAGGACTTATTACCTTAAAGTAAAAATTAGCAAGATATTTTCATAATAACAGCTTTCTCAGGAACCTAGCCATAACCATAGCAAGTAGGTATATATTCATACAGTGGGTCGCCGCCTATACAAATAACTGAGGTAGGAAACTGCATACTAATTTGACATTAAAGTGAAAGCATTTCGTATTGAAAATTTAGCCAATTTCCTCCGTCACGTCTCTGTTACCCCGCAGCGTTGCTCTATCCCCTCCGTCGAACGGCTGGTAGGAAAGTGTGTCCTTAGACTGTGCCATAACCTAATAATCTTACATATCGAATTTCAGACTGTAGGTTATACCACACACGACTTTTACTCAATAAAAACGCCTTTATTACTCGAGCTATGAAGTAACGCATCGGCCCAGCTGTTATCATTTATACTGGTAGAGCTACAACTCGACCTACATGTACAGGAAGCTGCTAACCATCGCGGTCATGCCGTGTTTGAACTATAATTATTTCGGCTCAACTTTGATTCAACCCATCCAGACTTTACTTTTCGTTACGCTAATGAATGATTTAACGTTTGATTTAGTGTTTTTTTCAGATATTTCATAATGAAACTTTATTTCCTTTGACACTTTTGTGTCAAAGTCTTGTCTCGGCATCGTTAGTGTGCCCAGATTCTTATATTAGATAGATAGAATAGATAATTCTGGTTCAGTGTTTACAATATTAGCTAATTTTTCTAAATGAACTATGATCTGATATTAGTGATAATTAAATCCTTTGTCTTAAAAAAAGTTACTTTGCGAAAAGCCGTAAGTTTGGCCTGTTAGTGTCACTGAGAGAAAAAAAAATTTGCGTTAATTGACTGCCACCGAATTAAATCTAGCATTCCGTTGAAACGAAAACATCCAAGAACGATATCATCGGGTGATATCACAACCAAATGAAATATTAAGTATTTTATTCTTATGTAGGGTTAAAAAAGAGATATCAAAATACAAAAGTGCAATCTCTAGTTAACTCAAACGCGGAACTTCGAACCATTAACAATTTACGTGCCAAATAGCCCAGCAGTTTATCACTTCCGTTTTAAATTTGCCGGATTTTTCACTAGCTGTCCGCGTTATAAATGGATGGTGTCTTCCCGACTTACGGAGGACGCCGGAGCCTCCCACTCGTCACTTAGATCATTTATCTCGCGAACGGTCCATCCGTCTGTCACTGTCACTAATCTAATACGACACGCTAGCTTTTTGTCCCCATAATAGTGGCACTCAGAATGCCTTAAAATGGCTGTTAATCCATCAGAATAAGGGAGACCTTTTAAGGGACATCAAAATTCCAGATAAAAGTAAGGACATTCGGAACGGGGGATCAGTGTATACATGGCCGTACATGGTTGTATGAACCATATATGTTGGGTTAATACTCGCTCTCTCTAAACCATGATTGCGCATATTGTATTCGATATATTGATATACTAGAGTTTCGAAGGTGTACTTTTATAATAGAGGTAGGTCCTAAATGCAAAACTCATTTGTAAAGGTAAGTAATGTTTTTTTATCTGAATCTGAACAAACGGTAATAACTGTAGGAATATAAATTAAATGTAGTCATCAAATAGACAAAGAGAAGTATATAGATACCTACTATATTAATTTATCTTTTACTAATAAGCTTATATGAGACCATAAAATATTGCTAACCCTTTATGGATTAAATAAACAACCACTCGTGTTGTTCACAAAAGGAATTTCCGTGTACGGCTTCTAGTTATTTAATTTAGAACCACTATTCTACTACTAGGAATATATTAGACGTCACAAATAATAATAATAATGTAGTAATATGTACCTAATCTCAAATTAAATATTTTTACACTTACGAGTATATGGCTATAGTTGTAGATCCCTGCAAAAAAGGGTCAGGCTTCGATATTTTGCTAGTTATACCATACTACGAGTAATGGCTATTCTGTGTTTATACTAAAATCAGCTTAAGAAAATATTTCTCACAAATACGTAGATGTGAAATTACCGTCCTAAGTTGCCTGCCTTCCTCGTCACATCACTCATTAAAAACAGTGATAAACTGTAATAAACAAAATAAACGTCTGTGTATCCATACAAACTTTAGACAAACTCCGATTGCTTTTTTGGTACTTACGACTGATAGGGATGAAGATAAGCAGACAATGGCAGTACTTTTATAATGTATGCAGCCGGTTTCCGGTAAGGGCCAGACGAGACAATTCGCTCGCCCGTCAGGGCATATTGTGCTACTTTGTATGCAAGTCGTAACTTTGCTGTTTGACATGTACCATCTATAAATAAATGGACCAGAGTTTTAATAAATTTGAAGAAAATCTAGTAAGAAAACTCCAGTATTATAACAAATTTTCGAGCTTAAAAAGCCGATATTGCCAGACATTTTCTATAAAAATGTAAGTAACGAAATGTTACAAACATTCAGCAAAAAATCGGTTCCACATTATTCACCTATGTAAACTTACATTGTAAACTACCTGCTACACGTAGCACACGTTCTTAATTTTACGAGTACATGCATAAATAGGGCCATATCCGTATGTACGAAAATATTATGTCCCATATTGGTGCGTCTCAGACTGATCTTTTAAATTAGTTTACTCTTTTATGCAGATTTATTATGTTCCGACTTGTGTCATCAGATAATTATGGAAACGGGTTTCTATCTGGTGCGAGGTCGAAGAGACCACTTTGTGTTTGTCCCTATACCGTTAAAGGGGTATATACAAGGTGGTCAGGTGCCCAAAATATTTAAAAAAGGAACTTACCGTAGATTTCTCTGAATGCGTGCTCCGCGAGGGTCTAGAGCGCGCTGGCGCAGCTGCAATGGTCGTCAACAACATGAACACGAGCCCTATCACGGCCACCGCACGCACGTGCACACCCATTGTCCTCCGGAACGCATCCGAACACTCCTCCGTATCCCGCACACATTTAAATTTCAAATCGGCGGCGTGCCTTGCACCACCATAACCGTCCACCCTCCTTCTAATCGATCCATTCCCATATTTGTCTTCCTTATGCAACTCGCAAGCGATTAAACTGCACCGAGTTTCAATTTGGCATCCGTATTTACTAACTAAATCAGTCGAATTTACATCTACATCACTGGAATGATTACCGTTCGTATCCTTATCGATTTTTAAATGCAAGTTCGTTTTCGAATCGTTTGTTTCTCGTTTGCTCCCCATCTTTACTAATTTATTTTATAGTCTCTGTGTTATAAGTATACCCTATGGTACATCACTATTTCGTTTGTTAGTTTAATGGGTCAGTTCATCTTAGTATGCTGGTGTGAACGTAGCGCGGTTTGCTCATCCAGAGCTGTAGCTCTGGTGCTCTGATGTACTGTAGCACAGATCACTTTATCGGTATGCTTCCTGTTACCGTGTTCCAGATTAATTTCTCTGCGGGACGGGATGCTGATATCGGGCGACGTGGGCGGCGCGCTGTTTGCTTTACACTTAAAATATTCTTGTATGCACAAGATATCGAAGCGATTTTCTGCAACAAAAAGATAAGTTATGATGAATGTAAGCTGATAACGAACGAAAACAAAGAATGTGGTTATAGTGAGTTGGAAGAGTCAGCCGTTGTTTATAGCGAGTTGGCGTTTGAGTCTTGCTCTACTTTGTCCTTAACGTTATCAGGTTACTTCGTTGAAAAAAGGCACTAACAACTATTTGCTTTTATGTTATATACGTCTGTACAGCTACACGTTTAAAACATAGTTATTTACGCTATAACTCCAATTATATAATTAAAGTCGGGTGTATTTTGGATTGGTCGGTACGCAGTTTCAGCTCATGGTCTAACTCAATGCACCAGAACTAGGCTTTGTTTTTTTGAAGTGTTTTTTTGTAAGTAAGTACTTAGTAAAGTTTCTTAGGAAAAATATCATGTGCATACGATTTGCCAACATTTGATCGTCATACCGAACCAATGGAATCACTTGACGATGCGAAATCTCTTGTAAAAGTTTATTTGAATAAAAATATTTTCACTGCGACATTCAGAAATTGGTGGTCTAAGTTAGTAATATTATCAATGCAAAAGTGTGTTTGTTTGTTGAGTTGTTCTTCAAAAACGCCACAACAGAGCAACGGATCGACGTGATTATTTGCATGGATATAGTTGAAGACCTGGAGAATGAGATAGGCTTGATTATCCCGGAAAATTAAGGAGTTCCCGTGGGAATTAAAAAACTTATTTCACAAGACGAAGTCGTCGAAGTTCGTCTTGTGAAATATTTTTTTAAAAGCAAGTAAATAAATATGTTAAATGTGACCGAGAAAGTCGTCCATTGATATCAAAAGCATATACTGGTAACAGTAAAGACTGTGGAGAGTTATCACACGAAGGGCATCCGCGCATAAATCTTCATTTGCGATTACAAACGGGCTACAATGATATATTTTCAATGCGTTATTATGTATTTTATCGTAGAATTGATATAAATAAGAAATTATTTACTCAGTCATCAATTTAAATACAGTTTTCTTTCTCCACAAACAGTTCATGAATGAGATCAACTCCAACTGAATGAACACTTGTAACTTAGAACACACGGGTCAATAGTATTGCGAAACACACTTCATATTTTGCAATATTTCAATTGAAAGAATACTTGAAGCAAACTTGAGGCCTAGCTAAATCCTATCTATTAGTACGGGACTAATAAACTGTAACGTTGTAAAAGGCGTTACATGTTTTAGCAGTTACAGAGACCTAAATAATTATTATAACTGTTAGCTAATAGGTAAATATAGCTAGTTATAGGCATATTATAGACGCGATCTACAGCGGACAGCGCGCGTCGCTTCGGACCGGTTTGTTTTGCGTGGCTGCCGCTTCAGGTGAAGAGGGCGCCTCCGCCGCGTGCCGCGGGAGTCGCTGTTACTACACCGCGGTCCGCGAGCCCATTCAAAAAATTCGTTCCGGAGCGACTACACGCTGGCCGTTCTCCCGAAATTGATTTCGTCACCTAAAATCCAAAGGCTAGTATTCGTCTGAAGACCTCAGCAAACCTTTTAAACCCCGTTCACGGGTAAGTGCTGAACATTTCGCTGTAGGATAGTATTTTTTTACGCACATTACATTCTGGTTTTTTCCACACGTCCTTGTACGACCTTTCTTAGCTCGATGAAGGTTGAATTGCCCAATTGTATGTACTATAATTCGCACTATATATCCTTAATAACTGATTTTCTAATTAGTCTTTTGATTTTCTTAAAATAATATTT
The DNA here is from genome assembly GCA_923060345.2 of Erebia aethiops. NCBI lineage: Eukaryota > Metazoa > Arthropoda > Insecta > Lepidoptera > Nymphalidae > Erebia > Erebia aethiops. Next base: position 5,544,685 of record OV281083.1, on the reverse strand, counting down.
TAACTTGTAAATTATTAATTATTATTATTAGCTTCTCACTGCCCTCTGCACTTTAATATTATCTTTTCTTTGTTTTAAAATATTTTGTTTAACTTAGCTTCACTATTTCCTTCTCTGTAACTCCGTCTGATTGTGACATACCTACTTAGCACCACCATTTTACGCAGTACTTTTCCGCTTGCTTGCTGCTACGTGTCACAACCAGATGGATAGAAGGGAACAGTTGCTCACACGCTGGAATGTGCATTCCAGGGTTTTCTTCCTGGGGATTATCTCGTCGGTCTGCGCCTCGACCTCGCTCGGAGCAACGTGACTCGCCACTTCTGCGAGTCCCGTCCAGTCCGTGGCCCTCTTCCACGCCCGAGCTCTCTGGCCGCGCCACTTCTGCGGGTCAGAGCCTCCGAGCGTAGACGACCGACTCCCGGCGTGTAAAATCTCCCACCGCACACTACCTGGCTGAAGAACTCGCCGCGCGTCCCACTACCAGCTGGACCGACACTCCGCGGCATTCCAGGACAGTACTCGCCCACTACAGGTCTAGAAAGCAAAATTATTGACGGGCCTCTCGTCCCACGACCCTCTGATTCTTTCTTAAATAAATTCCTCGTGTTGACTTGCTGTGTTTCTTTTCTCGCCAAACCAGCTACGTCACACTGGCGCCTCAACTTGGTATTCATGGTCATTATTTTGCTTCTTAGGCTTGTAGTGGTAAATTTGGTGTGTGTGTTTTGTTTTTTTGTTTTGTGAAACGTTTTATTTTTTAATTTTGGTTGCCAGCAACTAAGGTGTTAGACGAAACCTGTTGTTAATTTTTATTAAGGGGCAGTATTCCACTTAAGGTCCATCTTACCTAAGCCACTTTTAGGCCAATTTTATTTTTTTGAATTATTAATTGTTTTATTGTTTTCTTTTAATTGTGTGTTTTATCGGTGTCTTATTTAGTACCGTAAAAAAAAAAAAAAAATATTTCTTATACACGTCTGTACACATTAGTTGCAATTATTGTTTTTATTTTGCTGATTTTATTTTATTTTTCTACTTTGACTTATTTCATCAATCAATCAATCATTCATCAATCATTCAATCATTTAATTTTAATACTTCATGCTTTTAAGAAAAAACAACCAAAGCGTTAATTTAGTTAATTTTAATTGTAACAGACGGAGAATTTAGTTGTTTTTTTTGCTTCGATTGTTCAGCACTTACCTTGCGTGTTTTTTTACTTACCTTGCGTATTTTTTAATCCGTTATTTATTTTAAATACTATGGCGTACGAAGTCAAATTTATGTCCTTACAAAAAGGAGAACTCGAATACGAAGTGGCTATCAGAGGTGAAACACCAGCTACCACTGTCCAAGATTTGCGCAAACAAATATCTAAATGCGGTCCGATATATCCTTCGGAGGATATCTTAACTAGTCCCTTTGATCCCTCCGTAGACCTTGAAGGCGCAGTTGATGCTCTTGAGAAGGTAAACCAAACACTTTCGTCTACTTCTGACAGAAGTGCTCTATTACGAACTCAAAACTTATTGAACCATTTATATCATCGGCTTAACCGTATTCCATGCTCTGATAAAATAAAACAAGACTATGATGAATGTGTCTCCTTATATAAAACTTATGCAGTGAAACTTAGCACGCTTTTAGACAATGCTACAGATCCCTTAGCCATTGCGAGTAGTAGTTCTTCGAATTCTGCAACACCTACAACGCCACTTAATGTCAACGTTACTTGCGAGGGAAACAACCTTAATTTGTTTTCCAAATTAAAATTTGACGGCAAGTCTTGTGTAAGGACTTTTATACAACGTGCTAATGAATTTTGTCAAGCAAAAAATATAAAGTCCGAAAAAATACTTAAGAATGCCACCGAAATATTTACTGGTGATGCTATTCATTGGTACCGAAGTATTAAGGATTCCGTGCACTCTTGGGAGGAACTTGTCATCTTATTAAAAAAAGATTTTAGTGAACCGGATTACGATTACAAATTGTCTGCAGAAATAAGAGCCCGTACCCAAGGTGAAGATGAAAATATAGTTATATACCTGTCAATTATGTCCGGCTTATTTGCTAGATTAAATAAAGAACCCACGGACGAAGAAAAACTAGAAATACTCCTCCATAATATCAGACCTTGCTATGCCAGTACTTTATCGTCAGTTTCGGGAGTAAAGTCCATTGTTGAGTTACGAAACTTGTGTCGCAACTACGAAGACATTCAGTCTCGCCTCTCACATTTCAAGGAACCGCCAAAAGCAACTTCCGATACTTTAGCACCAGATTTAGCTTATGCGGGTAGCTCGTGCAGTAAACAAAAATTTAACTTCTCTCGGAAATTTAATTACAATTATAAACTTAAAAATACTACTTCTGACTACAACCAACCTCAACATATTAGTAATAAAAACACAAATTCAGATAGCAATTACGTTCATGCAGTCAGTACCCCTGTAAGTAATAAGCGATCTCGTTACTGTATTCGATGCCGTACCGATAGCCATAGCACTAGAGGGTGTACCGCTGATCGCAGTGAAATTTTCTGTTTTGGCTGCAGACGAAAAAATGTAAAATTCCCTGATTGTCCAGACTGCGCTACAAATAGAAGTCCTGATCCAAAAAACTAGAATCTGAGAATTGTGCGGAAAGTAAATTTAATGATAAGGATTGGAAAAATTGGCTTAATATTATAAATTTATATTTTAAATCCTATAGAATCCACACAATTCTCGATAAAAACTATAACAGTGACAATAGACCTCACGCATCAATTCAAGTTTGTGGTCATAGTTTTTTAGGTCTCTTAGACTCTGGCTCTAGTGTTACAATTCTAGGTAATGGTATACATGATAAACTTGGCAATCTCGGTCTGCCTCTAATTAACGAAGACTGTATTTCTGTTATTGCGGCCGGTGGTCAACGTTTACAAAGTCTTGGTTACATTAACCTCCCTGTTGAATTTGAGAATCAATTTCACATTTTGAAGGCTTTCATTATACCTGAAGTTACACCAGATATAATTTTAGGTGTTGATTTTTGGCGGAAATTCCAACTTTGTCCTAAATATGTCAGCAGTGTTATTACTACTAGTAGCAATGTTGATAATAACCTTAAAGCTGATGCTTCACATCAATCTTTCATTCAAAGCTATAGCAACTTGTCTGACTCTGAAAAACAGTTAGCGGATAATATTATAAAACAATATGAAGACATTTCTTCAGAAAACAAAGGTCTAGGTGTTACTAATATCATCACTCATCATATTGATACAGGAGACTCCCCGCCCATCAGACAACGATACTATAGAATGTCACCAGATAAGCAACGTATTCTATGTCAAGAATTGGACGAAATGCTAAAGTTAGGTGTTGTCGAATCTTGCGAGAGCCCCTGGTCCTCACCAGTCCTCCTGACCCCTAAAAAAGACGGTAAGCTTAGGTTTTGTCTCGATAGCCGTAAACTTAACTCTGTTACTAGAAAAGACGCTTATAAATTACCCTACGTATCAGAAATACTAGACAACCTTAAAAATGCGAAATATTTGTCAAGTATCGACCTATCCAAAGCATTCTGGCAAATACCTATTGCAACTGAAGATCGGGACAAAACTGCATTCTATGTTCCTGGTCGGGGTACCTTCCGTTTTGTTACCATGCCTTTCGGGTTAACAAACGCTCCTGCCACTCAGCAACGTTTAGTCGATCTTTTGTTTTACGGTCCCGAGTTCGAAAACTCCGTATTTGTTTTCGTAGACGATATAATAATTGTTTCACCTGATTTTAATACTCACATCTCGCTACTAATGAAAGTCTATAAAAAATTGCAAATGGCTAACTTAACTATAAATTTATCAAAATCAGTTTTCTTTAGAAATGAACTTAAATATTTAGGCTATGTTGTGAACGCTCAAGGGTTACACGTTGATCCTGGGAAAGTCGACGCGATCCTTAATTTTCCAACTCCCACTAATAAAAAGGAAGTTAAAAGATTCCTAGGTACAGCTTCCTGGTATCGAAGATTTGTACCTAACTTCAGTACTATCGCAGGACCACTGAACCGATTAACGTCTACAGGTAAAAAAGCTAAACCTTTTATCTGGTCTAAGGAAGCTGATGAATCTTTTAATAAACTTAAGGAATGCTTAATTTCTGCTCCTATTTTAGCTTGCCCTGACTACAGCCTACCATTCGAAGTTCATACTGATGCTAGCGATTGCGGAATAGGTGCGTTATTAACTCAAACTATTAACGGCATTGAACATCCAATAGCATATATGAGTAGAGCACTGACGGCTCCGGAACGGAACTACAGTATCACAGAAAGAGAAGCACTTGCAGTCTTAGTAGCTCTGGAACATTGGCGATGCTATATCGACAATGGTCTCAAATTCACGGTTTACACTGATCACTCCGCACTCAAGTGGTTCCTTAATCTTAATAATCCTACTGGGCGTCTAGCTCGCTGGGGCATTCGCTTATCTTGCTTTAATTTTGAAATTAAACATCGTCGTGGTGCTGATAACATTATTCCCGACGCTCTTTCTCGCGCATGTCCAGTGGCAGCCTTAGACTCGAATGATATTTCATCTGGTGTAAGTAGTAGTTCTGATCAATGGTACTTAAATATTTACCATGGTTGTCAGAACTCACCAACTTCATTTCCAAATTACATTGTTAGGAATAATCGACTTTACCGCTTTATGCAATCTAAATGCGCCTTACTGAAAGAGTTCGAATGGAAGGAAGTGGTACCTAAGGAAAATCGCGATCGAATTCTTACCGAGTATCATTCAGAGCCTACTGCTGGTCATTTCGGCGTCTTCAAAACTTACAAGCGCTTAACGCTACGTTATTACTGGCCCGGTATGCACGCTGATGTAGTGAACTTCATTTCTAACTGCGATACCTGCCTATCCTATAAAACCCCTACTCACGGTACTATGGGACAGATGGGTAGACCAAAGGAAGTCTCACGCCCTTTTCAAATGATCTCTATAGATTTCGTAGGTCCTTTGCCAACTAGTCGAAAGCAGCATAGCTATCTTTTAGTAGTAGTCTGTTGTTTTTCGAAATATACCATGCTATTTCCCCTAAGACGCGCTAACACGGAATCTGTAATTCGAGTGCTAGAGGATCACGTGTTTCTTGTCCACGGAATTTCTCAGTATATTATTCTGGATAACGGAACTTATTTTTGTAGCAAGGATCTGGATACGTTCTTTAAAAAGTACAAAATACCTAACGTTTATTTCACACCCAAGTACACGCCGCAAGTTAATACAGTGGAGCGGTATAATAAAACTGTCATTACTAGCATAGCCACATTTATAGAAAACGATCACAGATCATGGGACTCAAAACTACCGAAAATTCAATTCGCTATGAATAGTTCTGTGAACGAGGCTACTGGGTATACTCCGAATTTCCTAGTTCATGGAAGGGAACTTGTCACTTGTGGTTCCCATTACCTAAACTCTGATGTAGGTGATGAATTTGTTTTTATACCTAGAGATATCTACTGCGAAAATTTAGGTCATCTTGCTAATATATTTAATGAAGTTCAAAAAACATTGTATCATGCTCATGCAAAAAATACGTTGAACTACAATTTACGTAGAAAGCCCTTCGAATTTGAAGTAGGAGACATTGTCTTTAAGAAAACTTATGTTTTATCTGATAAAGATAAGTTTTTTAGCAAAAAATTAGCTCCTAAATATATTAAGTGTCGCGTTATAGAAAAACGTTCGCCACTCGTTTATATTTTAGAAAATATGACAGGAAATAATTTAGGTACTTGGCATATAAAAGACCTTAAACCTGTATCTTCTCACTATAAAGTTTAACTTAAATTCACATATTATAATATATTTAAATATTATTAGTTCAACATAAATTCATATCACTATATATGTATAAATAACTTATTATATATCAACATAACTCACATTACACAATATATTTTAGTAACTCGCTATTCCTCGTGTAATTCTGACATCTTGTGGCTAAGTTCGTACGAGAGTTATAGGTTCTGTACAATCTCTAACTCATTGTGTAAGGATGCGTCAGTAATTTTAAAGATCAAATTACTGTTGCTTATATTAATTGCGTGATGTATGTAAGAGTGTGAATGGTGATTATGGAAGTGTAAGTACTAGCGTATTTAAAGTCTTAACGAATTTTATCCTGTAGGGATAAAATTCTTCGCCAGGCGAGGGGGATATGTAACGTTGTAAAAGGCGTTACATGTTTTAGCAGTTACAGAGACCTAAATAATTATTATAACTGTTAGCTAATAGGTAAATATAGCTAGTTATAGGCATATTATAGACGCGATCTACAGCGGACAGCGCGCGTCGCTTCGGACCGGTTTGTTTTGCGTGGCTGCCGCTTCAGGTGAAGAGGGCGCCTCCGCCGCGTGCCGCGGGAGTCGCTGTTACTACACCGCGGTCCGCGAGCCCATTCAAAAAATTCGTTCCGGAGCGACTACACGCTGGCCGTTCTCCCGAAATTGATTTCGTCACCTAAAATCCAAAGGCTAGTATTCGTCTGAAGACCTCAGCAAACCTTTTAAACCCCGTTCACGGGTAAGTGCTGAACATTTCGCTGTAGGATAGTATTTTTTTACGCACATTACATTCTGGTTTTTTCCACACGTCCTTGTACGACCTTTCTTAGCTCGATGAAGGTTGAATTGCCCAATTGTATGTACTATAATTCGCACTATATATCCTTAATAACTGATTTTCTAATTAGTCTTTTGATTTTCTTAAAATAATATTTTAACTTGTAAATTATTAATTATTATTATTAGCTTCTCACTGCCCTCTGCACTTTAATATTATCTTTTCTTTGTTTTAAAATATTTTGTTTAACTTAGCTTCACTATTTCCTTCTCTGTAACTCCGTCTGATTGTGACATACCTACTTAGCACCACCATTTTACGCAGTACTTTTCCGCTTGCTTGCTGCTACGTGTCACAACCAGATGGATAGAAGGGAACAGTTGCTCACACGCTGGAATGTGCATTCCAGGGTTTTCTTCCTGGGGATTATCTCGTCGGTCTGCGCCTCGACCTCGCTCGGAGCAACGTGACTCGCCACTTCTGCGAGTCCCGTCCAGTCCGTGGCCCTCTTCCACGCCCGAGCTCTCTGGCCGCGCCACTTCTGCGGGTCAGAGCCTCCGAGCGTAGACGACCGACTCCCGGCGTGTAAAATCTCCCACCGCACACTACCTGGCTGAAGAACTCGCCGCGCGTCCCACTACCAGCTGGACCGACACTCCGCGGCATTCCAGGACAGTACTCGCCCACTACAGGTCTAGAAAGCAAAATTATTGACGGGCCTCTCGTCCCACGACCCTCTGATTCTTTCTTAAATAAATTCCTTGTGTTGACTTGCTGTGTTTCTTTTCTCGCCAAACCAGCTACGTCACAAAACATTGACCCTAAAATAAAAAATGTAAAGCTGATTTTTGGCACAAGTGTTCCTTGGGGTCTGAGAAGTACCTCTTAAAAATTCCCCCCCCCCCCCTAGGCCGCGGGCTTAACCCCCCACCCCCCCAAACGTCTCCCCAACCGCAGTTTTTTGTAATTTTCTCAAAAAATATTAGTGCTAGAAAAAAACTTTGTATGCTGAAAATTTTCTTCATTAAATTATCTACAAAATAATATTAAAGTTCATTTCCATAACACTAATACTTTCGGAGATATGTTAACCCTTTGTGCATGAAAAGAAAATATTTTGCAGGTATGACTTTTTGTAATGTAGTTTCTTGTAATTTCCATAAAAACTGATAGAGCTACAAAAATATTGTCATAAGCAAAATGAAAGGCTATTAAATTAACTATAAAATGATATTTAGTTTATTTTGATAAGAGTAATAGTTTTGGAGATATGCCTACCTATTGTGTAAGATAAAGAAAATAATATGCAAATATCGTGTACGTTGTTTTTAATTTTCGAAAAAAAAATAACAGAGTTAGGAAAAACTGATTGAAGCAGTAAGAAACATAGTTAAATTACCTACAAAATAGTGTTTAGTTCATTTTGATAGCACTAATAATTTCGAAAACATACCTGTCATAGTTAACATAAAAGCAATATTTTTCAAAATTTTATATGTTTTCTGTAATTTCTAGAAAACTATTAGAGCTAGGCAAAAAACTCCCAGAAGTAAAAATAAACACCATTTAACCACTTATTAAAAAAAAATTAGTTCATAAAGGTAGGACTAATAACTTCGAATATATATCCATGTATAGTGTACGAAAAAAAATAAAAAAATTGCTAGAATCCTATATTATTTGCAATTTCCACAAAAACTATTAGAGCTGGAAAAAATCCCCGGAAGAATAATTAATTTCACTAAATTACCCACAAAAAAGTCTTATGGTGAATTTAGATAGGACCAATAGTTCGAGAAATATGGCAACCTATATACTAAGTTTTTTTTTTTTTTTTCGACAACCGTTGGTATATTTTTGAATTTTCACAGAAACTACTAGAACTAGGAAAAAAAACATAAGAAGCAAAAATTAACTTCATTAAATTATCTTCAAAACAATTTTTAGTTTTTTTTGATAGAACTAATAGTTTCGGAAATATGGCTGCCTAACTGGAATAAAAAACTAAACCTTTGTAAAATCCGTAAATGTTTATTGTAATTTCAAGAAAAAGTATTAGAGTTAGGAAAAAAGCTGTCAGAACTTAGTACAAAGATTATTAATTCACCTATAAAATAGTGTTTAGTTTATTTTGATAGGACAAATAGTTTTCGAAATATACCTTGCTGTTGTGTAAGAACCGGTGGTAGTCATGTAGACTTAGCATAGTACTATGGAATAAATAGAAATTAACCTCTAAATAAATAACATATTTTTGATTTTAGGCGCAAATGATGTCCTCTTTTCTCCCCACTCCCACAACCCCCTCCCACCTCCCCCCTCCCACCTCCCATCTCCCTCCTCCCACAACTCCACTCGCACCTCCCACAACCCCCCTCGCACCTCCCACAACCCCCCTCTCACCTCCCCCCTACCACGAACCCCCTCCCCCTCAAATATCTAGCCGATTTTGATTTTTTGTAATCGTATTACAATTCAAGTATCAAATCAAATGTTTTTACTCAAGTAAACTTTTACAAGTGCTTTTGAATCGTCCAGTGAATCTACCATTGGTTCGGAATGCCGTTAACAGTTAAAAGTTAATCTGATAAAATTATCTGCAAGATAGCTGTTGGATGTTGGTGGTTCATTTACATTGTTTTTAGATAAATGCATATTGCATACCTACATATTATAGTTGAAAGGACTTCGAGACATAGGTATTTATTATTATTATATTAGTAGGTATTATTAAAGCACATCATCATGGTCGTCATCATCACCTTCTTCCCCATCAATGGTAACATTTGCACACGAACCATGTCATTCCACCCGCATTTCCTTTGCAATCCTATTCGTTATTCTTCGGCCGACGCGACGCCTTGTCTTTGTTAGAACTTTGAACGAATATAAATAATAATATTTAATATATTATTTACTGAGTGTGGTGTTGTTTTGTAGATAAACATATCATGATTATTACCTACTATTAATTTATTGTAATATAGCATCGATCATTATCAAATAGAATGTGTAAGGTACAAAGTCAAAATTATTGCAAAATATTTTTATGTCATGCACGTTTTCGATCGTCATATTTCCGAAAATATTCGGTCGATTGAAATGAAATAAAAAGCATTTTGTAGAAGATTTTATGAACTTTCATTTTGTTTTTGTCGTTTTTTTCCTAGCTCTTATACATTTTTTGCAAATCACAAGAAACTTACACGATTTAAAAAAAAAAAAAAAATGCGTCAAATAAGCCGGCATATTTGCAAAACTATTTATCCGATCATAATGATTTACGTGCCATATGGTAGATTATTTAATGTTAATTATTTTCGCCATACAAAGTTTTTTTCTAGCACTAATATTTTTTGAGAAAATTACAAAAAACTGCGGTTGGGGAGACGTTTGGGGGGGTGGGGGGTTAAGCCCGCGGCCTAGGGGGGGGGGAATTTTTAAGAGGTACTTCTCAGACCCCAAGGAACGCTTGTGCCAAAAATCAGCTTTACATTTTTTATTTTAGGGTTCCCATACATAGCTTGCACAAGTAGCCTGGGCTATATTATGAATATGTTTGTCTCTTTTTAGTGTCGCTTTTTCGTTTCATCGAATTTGCAAATCACAACGATTCTAAAGAAGTTTCACTTCATATGAGTTTGAGGCTGCCTTCAAAATGAAGTGTTAAGTTATAAACTTTGTAAAGTTATCTTTGTCTATAAAAAACTATGTTAAAACAGATTAACAAAAAATAATGAAGCTAGTTGCGTTGCTTGTTTTATTTTTAAATACAGCCTTATAGTGGCAAGGCGCGATATTGCGATATTTTCACTTTTTTTTTTACCACTACAAGTTAGCCCTTCACGTGCAGTTGAAGCGCATCATAGTTCATATTATGCACAGTTAAAACACGCTACTAAGGAGATACGATTGCAGTTTTGTTACTTTAAACTCTCACCAAAATATAGATGATACAATATGTGTAACGGTTTTTTTAAAATCATTCGGAGGCTGGTTGATTTACCGAGTTAATAGTATAATATTTCCGGCATATTATGACCGGCATATAACCTATCTTCTGTCTTCTAATGTCGTCAAAACCAGATAAATATATAAGTACCAGGCACATAGAGAAACAGACTAACAGGCAGACATATTTTCGCGTATTATTATGCATTTTCGCTGTCTTTTATTACGCTATAAGTGGTCCTTCGTAAAACGCTAATTAACTTCGCGATAAAAATGTCGTCATGTGCAAATGCCCTTATATTAAAGCTAATAGTCACCAACTACGTGCAAGATTTGAAATAGATTTTATCAACTATTTATTTAACTAGATGCAGGCGCACCGATAAAAGGTATTAATTAACTAGATGTCGGCAATATAATACTTCTTCAAAGTTAAAGCTAATCTAAATGAGAGCACGATTGTTATCAACTCGGGTTGACAAACACTTGATGGGCAGAAATACTGTTAATTCAGCTGATTATTATCAATAGAAAATGCCGTTATCCGTGTTAGCAATCACTTCGAGTTTAAACCAGCTCCGGGAGCTGGTGGAATTTCGAGAAGAAATTTTTTTAAAGCTGTAAATACTATTTATTTGCAATAATTCTTGTTCTCGAATTCACTAGAATTGGAATTACAATAGTTCTTTAGTCCACGCTGCATAATTATCTACCTACATATTGTATTTATTTATATCAATACATTAAATTTAATCTAAATTAAATCAAACTTATATGTTGGCCGAGGTAACTTAAAATACTTTAATTAATTTAAAACTCGTCTCAAACCGAAGAAGTATTAATTCCCAACGGAACTCCATAATTTTCCGGGATAATAAGTGGCCTTCTCCGGGATGCAACCTACCGCTTTATCAAATTTTTATCAAAATCGGTTGAATAGATGGGTCGTGAAAGCGTAGCAGACAGACAGACAAACACACTTTCTCATTTAGATTCTCTTCTCAGACTAGGGCGCGTTTGGAACCCTCTAGTTAGTTAATTATCACCATCAAGTCTTATTCCTTGTAAACATGACGTTTAGAAGGTGTACTTTATAGGTACACCTTCTGAACCTATTTTGAATAAAGATGCCTTGACTTTGACTTTGACTTTTTGACTTTTATAATATTAGTATGGATTACTAAAAGGTCAGGTAAAGTACCTATGTCCAAGATGGTATGAGATTTTTGTAAAACAGAAAGATGTAGGTTCACGTTAGCAAGAGGGTTGTTTGTCATGTTTAAAAATACACGCACGTACTATCTTAGGTACTTAAGAATAAAGATAGTGTAAGAGCTTTTTCAATATGAACTTACGACTTAGAGAAAAGCGTGACGAAGAAAAATTCCGCTGAGAATAACAGAAGAGGTCCCAGGTTTGAGTCTCGGCAGTATCGATGTGGGATTCGATAAATAAAATTTGGCCTGGTGGAAGACTTCATTCACTTCGATCATGTCTATTGACTCTTGCTGACCCAACCGCACCAAATCTCAAGGCGTTGTCAAGCAAATAAGTGAGTTAAGAGTTCCGACATGATGCTACGTAAAAATCGGGGTATGGGTTAAGTTTAAACTGCCATAATTACTATCATTTCTGGTCCAGGTTCGACCACTATCATCATGCATCATTGCTTACAAAAGGGTAAGATCACAAACAAGGGCAAGCCTCTCACCACTTAGAATAATAATCTATTCTAATATTATAAATGCGAAAGTTTGGATGGATGTATGGATGAATGGATGGATGGATGTTTGTTACTCAATCACGATTCACGCCAGGACGGCTGAACGGATCTGGGCTAGGCATGGGCTACTTTTTATCCCGGAAAATTAAAGAGTTCCCGCGGGAACCAAAAAATCTCAATCCACGCGGACGAAGTCGCGGGCATCATCAGGTATGTTTATAAGTCTATTCTATCCTTTTTCTATTTCTTTCAGCCAGCTTTCAACCATTAATTTAGATTTTCGTGTCAACTATCTACTTCAGTCATAATTTATTACAGTTACATTCAGCCTATTGGTTTTTATTTGCGCTCTGCAAATCGTTAACGTTTGTTTCCTAGTCGCATCACATAAATTATAAGTTAAACAGTTCAAATGGCTAAATTAAACGAGTATGAATTGGCGCCAACGTCATTATGACAAACATGACTACAATGTATGACTGTGTATGACCATATTTAAAATCTAACCTCAACATGACCATTCGAAGCATAGACATACGATATGAGGAATGTATGGGGAAGTAGTGATTGTTATAGGTAATTAGAATGACTTTAAAAAAAATTGTTAGATGAATTTTAAAAAATATATTGTTAGTATTAACATGACTTTTATGAAAAACTAGCTGATGCCCGCGACTTCGTCCACATGGATTGAGGATTATTGCTTCTCTTTAAATTCTGCGGGAACTCTTTAATTTTCCGGGATAAAAAATAGCCTATGTGTTATTCCAGACTATAAACTATCTCTGTGCCAAGTTTCATCCAGATTCGTTTTTCCGTTCTGGCGTGATTGAGTAACAAACATCCATCAATCCATCCCTCCATCCAAACGTTCGCATTTATTTTATTACTAGCTGACGCCCTCGACTTCGTACGCGTGGATTGAGGTTTTGTGGTTCCCGTGGGAATTCTTTAATTTTCCGGGATAAAAAGTAGCCTATGTGTTATTCCAGACTATAATCTATCTCTGTGCCAAATTTCATCCCGATCTGTTCAGCCGTTGGGGCGTGATTGAGTAACAAACATCCCTCCATACATCCATACCGACATCCATACATCCATACTTTCGCATTTATAATATTAGTATGAAGTAAGAAGTAAGAAGCCTATGTGTTATTCCAGACTATAATCTATCTCTGTGCCAAATTTCATCCAGATCTGTTCAGCCGTTGGGGCGTGATTGAGTAACAAACATCCATCCATACATCCATACCGACATCCATACATCCAAACTTTCGCATTTATAATATTAGTAAGATAGTAAGAAGTAAGATAAGATTCACTAATATCATTAGTAATAGTAAAGATAATATTAGTATCTAAGATTATACGATAGTGTGACAGCCCGAAGGACAGGAAGAGTCGCACGGCGCACCATAAGGGTTCTTTTTTTACCATGATACGGGACCCTACTTAATTCATATATCGATATTCACAGCACTAAACAGCAACTGCAATTGTCAAAAGACGTTTATTATGTAGGCAGTAGGTAGTTAGGTATCCATTTTATAGTATTTATAATAAAAAGGCCGCCGGTTTATGGTCAAGATTCCCGATGCGGTTACCAAACCAGTGCACCCAAAGGTGATTCACACGAACGCAATGTTTAAAAACCTGATGTTTAACAATGCATGGGCTATGCATCGGGTTGACCTGAACTTCCGTGTGCGGGGCTCATCGGAAACTAAAACCCACCTAAAATCTACGACACCCCAACGTCCCTCGGTTCTGCGAACTATATGTGCCCCGCCCATTGATTGACTCTTCAAGCTATGTCGGTTATTCTGGTTCTCTTACGGATCTCCTCTTTTCTGAGTTCTCGATTCTCCAAGCATAGCTTTCTCCATCGCCCGCTGAGTGACTCAGCCTTCTTATCAGGGCCCATAGTAATCAACCATGTTTCGGAGCCGTAAGTCATCTCTGGCAACACGCGCTGTTCGAAAACTTTCGTCTTCAGGCACGGAGGAATTTTGGACGAGAAGATGTCGCGGACTTTCCCGAACACTGCCCAGCCAAGTTGCCTCTTTCTCGAAATTGGACCTACCTAACTGGACTGTATAACCCAGGTATATCAACAATTAAGCCGCCTGCCTGCTCGATATACTAATTACCAGATATTCCTCCCTAAACGTGTAATATGCGAATGGAACAGTTGTAAATTATTATTCTGTTGTTAGTAGGTAAATATAGGTAAACAATAATATGATCTAAGGCAATTAAAATCTGATTTATTATTCTTAGGAATGCCTATACTAAACATAAATTTAACCAATTTAATTCAGCGTCGAAAGCTCCGAGTGAGTTCCGCGTGTTGCTTAGATTACATAAAATAATAAAGAGGCAGTTCATTGTTTATTCAACGAGGGGGATGTTATTGTTGTGGGCTTCGTACGTCGGTATGATGAACGACTCAAATTGTTGAGGCAATCAAAATAATGCACTGTTAGTTCCAAGACTTCCAAGTAAGTAGAATTTTGTGTAATGCTGATGGCGTGCTCCATTAATATTTTCCACTTGCATTATCCTGCGACTTAGTATAATCCAGCTGGATTTTAAAAAATCCCACCTCGTTTTGAAAAGAAATCTGAAGTTTAATATAGTTACCCCAATAAAAAATAAAATTCGTAGATTGATAGGTAAAGGTAACTTGACGAACTCCCTGGCGCAGTGTTGAGCGCTGTTGTCTTAATATCCGGAGGTCCCGAGTTCAATCGCCGGCAGAGTCAATTTTGGAATTTACAATTCTGAATTTTCTCTAGTCTGGCCTGGTGGGAGGCGTCGGCCGTGGCTAGTTACCACTATTTTTTTTTTTTTTATCCACTACAAGCTAGCCCTTGACTGCGATCTCACCTGATGGTAAGTGATGATGCAGTCTAAGATGGGAGCGGGCTAACCTGTTAGGGGCATGGCAGTTATATTAAACCCATACCCCTTCGGTTTCTACACGGCATCGTACCGGAACGCTAAATCGCTTGGCGGCACGTCTTTGCCGGTAGGGTGGTAACTAGCCACGGCCGAAGCCTCCCACCAGGCCAGATCAGGGAAAATTCAGAAATTATAAATTCCCAAATTGTTATTGACCCTGCCGGGGATCGAACCCAGGACCTCCGCACGTTAAGGCAACAGCGCTACACACTGTGCCACGGAGGTCGTCAAAGACGTGCCGCTAAGCGATAAAACGTTGCGGTTCGATACCGTGTAAAAACCGATTTGGAGGTAATACTTCCTAGTTTAATAAAGCCAATATAAACAAATTAAACCTGCAGAATAATTGATTTTACAGTATTAATATATCGAAACTAAAGTAAAGCATACCTACGTTATAACTTATAACCATAGGGCATAGAAATACGATATACGTTCTGACGTGTTATAACATTAATTCAGTCGCAGATCAGGCTTGATAAAATTTAAGCGTAAGCCCTAAGGACTAAAGTTAGTGTAAACTATTTATAAACGAACGCTGATTCAATTAAAGCTCCAGTTCAACGCTCACAAGTAGAGAATAAAACAAATATTGGCTTCGCAACGAAAACAACGGCTTACTACGAAATGCACTGAAAAAGTTCAGAATCTATTCTGAGCTTTTTTGTCTACCAAAACACTTACAAAGTTACTTAACTTGCTATGTTTTATTTATGTGTGAACTACGTACCATATCGTCTTATTGATATTAATTTAATTACTTAATGAGGTTGTATGAATAAACTGATTATACTTAATTAATTTTTAAAAATGAACAAAAGTAGATACATAATAAATCAAACATAAAGGTAATAGAGCATTTCACTTACGTTTTCTGAATTCGCTCAACAAAATTTGTCGCAAGGCATGAAAACAAAACAACTCCCCCTAGCGAGCTTCCTTTCGCTTTCATACGACAGAGACAAGAATCATCCACACAGCCACTGAAAGCACTGCTCTACAAAACTTTACACTGAATATTGTTCGGAAATAAAATGCATTACCTAGTTTTCACTTCAGCACGACAAAACTGACATTGTACTTGTAAGTAAAATCGTGTGCACACAAAACTACATGTCCAAAAGTAATCAGTCGTACGTTTTTACTTAGAAAATTACACTGTTCATTTATTTCGTCGTGTTCGTGAGCAAAAATAAAAGTGTCCATGAACAGTTCGCCCAGCACGTGCTCGCCGCGGCCACGCGACGTTGTCTACTAAACTCCGAGCGATTCATGAACTTCGGGTGAACGTAACTGCTTTAAGGTCTAGTCTCACTACAGAGGAGCGCCGCGACGCAACACTTAGCGTCAATTATTCTTTGTATGATATTAATGATAATTAATCTGATTATTTGAAAAACGGCGGGCGTCAATAGTACCTCGCTCGCTATGATGTTAGTGTTTCGTTGTAAGATATTTTTAAAAATATTTAGTGCCTAGTTAGGATAATAGAGATAAGAAAATGCTATTCGATTGCGTGATATAGTCCTTTCACAGTAATTTATTCATATTTTAACTACATACTTTAACTTTAAGGAAGTACCTACCTAATTTTTATTCAAATTTCACTCGACGATACAAAAACACCTTGCAAAACACACTTTATTTTAATAAAAAATATCTTCAAATTTTTCTTTAAATATTGGATGCTATAGTCCGTATCACGAAAGAAGTCCCGCGGCAATTTGTGGAACTAATACATTTTACATTCGGAGTCACTCATTTCGATTATTTATCCACCACTCACCACCACCACTATAGCCCATTAACGTCCTATAGCTAGACACAGGCCGCCACTCTCATAGGATAGAGGGAATTAGAGCTTAGACCCACTACGCTGCTCCAATGCGGGTTGGCGGGCTACGACTATTATCATGTTAGTGATAATAACCAGGACCGACGGCTTAACGCGTTCTTCGATGCATAGGGGTGTAACGCCACCAACCTCCTAACTCCGAGTTAGTATTGAGAATTTCTAGTCGGAAAAACCCAATACTTAATTTTGGCCCGACCCGAGACTTGAACCCGGGACCTAGTCTGCCGCAGTCGAACATGCTAACCACTAGACCAACGAGGCTGTTTATTTATCACTACTTTATTACTACTACCACTACTACTTAATTTCAACTAAATTTTTTTTTTTTTAATTAATTTTTGGTAGGACATGAACGTGTTTATGGCTTAAAGTGGGCCTAGGCTGCCTCTGGGTAGTGCGTCTATCTGTCGTTATGTGCCGCGTTGCGCCTCTGTAGTGGGGCCAGACCTCTCCAGTAGGGCTGCATTAGGGCTCGATGGTGAATCAGAATACCGATATGCGTGCGTTATTTCAGACGAATGGAAATACAAATACAATAACGCAGCGCTATATTATAGTTAATACGTAGTAATTCCAGGTGCCAGTCACCAATCTACGGAAGAGGCCGGCCAACCAAGTTACCTACAGGAAAAGCCTGATTAGTTTATGCAATTATTCGAAACATTTGAATATGGCATTTACTTTATGGTTTAAACTTTAATCATCGTTAAAATTTCAATCTCAGAGAGCTTTATTTATTAAAGGTACATTCTACTTGGTTTTAGACAAAATCTAAACTTTTTAAAAGTTTACTTTGCCCCGTTTTTATCAATTATATCTACCTAGTTGTCATAAGATTATCTATTTAATTGACTGCGTAATACGTTACCTAATTTTTATATTAAGACTATCGCTCACCTGCCCTGGCTTCACTCAGGTGGTAATTTTAAAAATCTTTTCGAATTTTTACGATAAAGAAAAGTCAGATAACATATTATGTATGCAAAAATCAAGACTTTTTAAAAAAGGTTTAAGGTTTACGAAGTCAATTTATACTATAACTAGATGATGCCCGCGACTACGTCCGCGTGGATTAATGTTTTTTGATTCCCGCGGGAACTATTTAATTTTCCGGGATAAAAAGTAGCCTATGACCTTCCCCGGGATACAACCTAACCCTGTACCAAATTTCATCAAAATTGGCTGAACAGATGGGCCGTGAAAGCGTAGCAGACAGACAGACATACACACTTTCGCATTTATAATATTAGTATGGATACGCATTTTTACGGTGAGCTTTTTTTGTTAATGTGAGCTTTTTTTCATTACAGAGTAGCAACCCTATTGAATAGTGCATGCGCCTCAGCGTGCGTTCGTATACGGCCCACTGTGTGCGTGGCGCTTCTGGGTTATTATTGGACACAATGAAGTGTGGGGTAATTTCGGCTGATTATTTTTTTCGGTTTAACATCGCTTTGTTTGGTGTTTCGAGCTTCTGCGCTGAGGTTTATAGACGAATCAACTTAGTCGGCACAAGCGTTAAAGTTAAGTTAAGTTAAGCTATCCTATTAGGTAATTATATATTATGCCACCGTAAAATTGTAAAAACCGTTAGATTGTAATCTAACGCATTTTATCTCGATAGATTATAAACCGTTGTCGAAAGATTGTGAACCGTTCAATGTTATGAGTGTCAATTTTATTTTGAAATATTAATTGTATTTACGTTTTCTTGTCTCTTTCTTGTAGGTTAGGTTAGGGTTCTACATAAATAATCAGGCACTTAGGTTTTATCGGGTTAATATACCTAACAGATTACAATCTACCGAAAAACAATGCGTTAAATTGTAATCTTTCGACAGTTTACAATCTCGCTAGTTAGATTATAATCTAACGGTTTTTAAATATTGGATAGAGGCAAGCGTTACTTTACGGGAGTCCATCATACCTAATAAAGGAACCAGAAATTTAATCCGCGACAAAAGGAAAAACTATGTGGTACGGTGATTTTATACATTCACCCTAAATAGGGATGATCCCTATTGCCCCACACTGCAATCACCTGTACACGATCTCCTTCATCCATCCCAACGTCACCCAAGATAAGGTCCGAGCCTCACAGCAGGAGCCCTTAGGTAGACGATGTCCCCGATGTCTTCGAACCCTAGGGCTCACACAGCGTCAGCAGTTTTTTTTTGGATTGAGTATAATCCAAAAAAAAAAAACATTCCTGAATAGGTGTGCCGTTACTTCAACTTCATCGTTACTCAGGTAAGTTGTCCGTCGTTTAAATTGGCTACGTGTCCAATGCAGATGCGTGCCTTAATTGATTTAAGAATGTTACAATCCATTTGTTTTCTATTTGTTTACGGTCGTGTAGTTACTTGAAGATTTTATTTTCACTCGATGTAGAGTTCAATAGTTAATGCAGTTAGGCGAAGTGTACACTAAGTACTTGTTTAGTTTTTCTTTTTATCTGCAATGTCATCACAATTTCTGAAAAACTAAGAACTTTCTACAAAGCGATTTAATTTTCGTAACTGAAATTATACAAGGTTACTTAATAATAGTAGACTCATCCAGATATAGTTTATGACAAATATCCATAGTTTCAAAGGCTCTTTTAATTGCTTGACTAGCTGATGCCCGCGACTACACCAGCGTGGACTTACTTTTTTTGGGTTCACGCGGGAACTCTTTAATTTTCCGGGATAAAAAGTAAAAAGTATGTGTATTCCAGAATATAATCTATCTCCAAATTCCATCCAGATCCGTTCAGCCATGCTGGCGTGATTGAGTAACAAACATTCATCCATCCATCCAACCAACCTTTCGCATTTATAATACCAGATGATGCCCGCGACTTCGTCCGCATGAATTAAGTTTTTTTAATTCCAGCGGGAACTCTTTAATTTTCCTCTTTTATTAGCCTATGTCCTTCCCCGGGACATAAACTATCCCTGTACCAAATTTCATCAAAATCGGTTGAACGGATGGGCCGTGAAAACGTAGCAGACAGACAGATAGACAGACAGACAGAAACGCTTACGCATTTTTAATATTAGTATGGATTAAGTAGTTGCTTTATAGTAAACACATGCGAGGATCTTGTAGTTTCTAATGTAGGTACATGTCTTTTTTGTTTGCCGCGACTAGGTGGACGGACGATCTTAAGCAAGAAGCTAAGAGCAACCGGACTCATGGTTTTTTTACCTATAGTATAATATCATAACACCAGCTGTCAAGCACTTGACTATTCCATACAAATCGTGTTTAATGTTGTTGCGATTAAATGGGATGAATCCGACAGTGGATTCCTACCCGTTACCCACTGTCGGAAATCCCAGCAACCGCCAATATCTTGCTGGTTCTTCTCAGTAGGAAGGCCATTCAAAGTACGAATCGTCAATTGACAGATTCATTTATGGTTTCATGCTTTTAAATAAAAACCTTGTTTAAAGGCCGTGTTTCGCATTAACTGATCCTGAAAATTAAATTATAATATGTAGATATGTGCACAAACTTAGCAGATTTGCAAGTTGGAAGGTCAGTCAAGTCGAAATAACCCCCGTGTGTGCATTGGGCTTAAAATAGTAAACAAGTAATTTATGAAAATTGAAGTAAGTCCATCCAGTTGCCTTGAGCGGTGTCTAGACTCCCGGTGCCGGAGCTTAAGTTAATCTTCACACACAGTTTGGTACAGCTTAACTCCGAAATGACGAAGAAGATTTATAAAGTTCCTTCAAATTTTAATCCTTACGTGTCCCTAGGAACTTGTTTACAAAGTTATTGAATACTGATACTGTCTTTACTAAATATATGAGAGCATTTTAGTCAGTGAAGAAATTAATAATGGACGTAAAAGCATGCAAATCAGGGTTGCCAAAATTATAACTACTTAAAAAATAATTCTTTTGTACATCACAGGGATCTACAATTTATTATTCGTTGTTTGTTTTTCCTATTGCCTGTCCATAAATTTTAATTTCCATAAATCTATCCTTAGGTACAATTTAATAAAAGCCCGAAACGAAAACATATTTTGTGAAGCTGTGAAGTAGGTATGCTTTTGAATACCTACTTATGTTTTTGGAAGCTGTAAATTGTTGGAAGCGGTTTTGCCGCTGCTGGCAAAACCGCGTGCTCGCACGTGCTTGATGCAGAGGGCGCCACTTGTACGCGCGACTCGTACGTTCAACGCAGTGGCTGAACAAAGGGACCTCTTCAGCTGCTCACTGAGCGAGTTCATAAAAAGGCGAGTCACCTCCAAGATTTTAGGAGGTGAGGTGTGGGGTGCCGCCCGCGCGTCTCGCGGTACATTTCTCGTAGAGACTAGCGGGGAAGCGGGCAGCGCGGTATATTCTGAAACCGCTTGGCAACGTTCAAATTCTGGGATTAATTTGAATTAAATAGATATAGGACTTCAGTTTGAAATAAATTTTAGCAGGTTCTCATTAATACTTCAAGAGGAATTTATCCATATAAAAATGATGAGCAAAGTCGAAAATTTTATTAATAAAAAATTCGTTTTAAACTTTTAATTTAGCCTGTTTCAAGATTTTTTTTGATCGAGTAAAGTACATCCCATCGTGTAACAAATTAGCACATTCTTTAGACAATATCTTTAAGTGTACCGGATATTTTTTGTAAGACCGTTATTTAATAGTAAATACCGAAAAAATTTGATCTAGCAAACCAGTTTTCACCGCTGAGCTGAGGTGACTCGCCTAGGTGTGTTTTATTGTTAAGTTAATCTATTTTATTCTAAATATTTTTGTAGTATTAGGCATGTTTTCTTAGTCTATCGCATTAGGTTATACCTGTAATGATAGATATAAGTTGGGAGATATAATAAATAAATAAATAAAAATGAATTATTTAGATAGTGATACAACTGAAGATATAACGTACGGAAGGTATGGATCAAATGCCATCGAAACTTCCACAACCTATTTGTACTTGCTTTAGGTATCTACACAAGTATAAAAAGTACGCTTTTGAAAATAG
This sequence comes from Erebia aethiops, assembly GCA_923060345.2. Classification (NCBI taxonomy): domain Eukaryota; kingdom Metazoa; phylum Arthropoda; class Insecta; order Lepidoptera; family Nymphalidae; genus Erebia; species Erebia aethiops. The sequence continues at coordinate 5,522,581 of OV281083.1, read as the reverse complement.
GTAATTATACTGTTGAAGATTACATAAATGATAAAAGAGCATGGATTTGACTCACTCCAGCAATGCTAAGGACAACGGTTACTTTTGTATCATATTGATGAAATTGTAAATTATTTTTTTCAAAAGAGCAACCACCGAGTTTCTTGCTTGTTCTTCTCGGTAGGAATGTTATTCCGAACCAGTGGTAGATTCGGTCGACACTTGTAAAAGTTTATTTGTATAAAAAAACATTTGAATAAAAATATTTTGCAGTTTCTATCTTATTAATAAACCCTTTACAGGCAACCCTAGCGTCAATAAAGTCCATACCAGTAACTATGTGGAAATACCCTTATTTCACGCACACAATTCTTGCCATTACTAGGTAATGATAATGAAACATCGAAGTGAATTAACTTCCAGTTTAGGTATTTGCCTTTTACGTGCAGTGCTATGATTAAGTGTTATTGTTCTAAGGCCTACCAGATGTCCAAACTTAGTAAATAAACGCTATACTACCGCATTAATGTTTGTCTCTATTGGTTCTAGAAACGATTGCGATAAATATGTATTTCTCAATGCTAAATTAGTGTAAGATTTAAGTATATTATAAAGTGCATAGTTACAATAATTCTAATTTACTTACCTCAGTAAAAAATAGTATTTATAATATGTATAAACTAGTGGTTCGCCCCGAACTAAGACCTCGCGGTATCCATAAAAAGAATAAACTTTTACAGAGCGCCATCTATTGACATCATTGTGAAGTTCTGTTAAAAATACTGAAGCTGATTAAAAATTAAATAATTTCGTTTCCTTATAATATTTATCTAATTTTAGTATTTTTTGTTCAAGTACAGGATATAATTCAAATAATTGATCAAGTTTCAGGCTCAACCTTTCAGAAAATTGAGAGTTCTTAGGTCAACTTTGGACGTCAGAAAATCTCCACTTTGAAACCCCCCCATTTCGTCAATTTTAGGGGAAAAATTAAAAAAAAAAATTTTTGGGCTCTTCCTAATTATCTTTAAAATTATATATTGCAACCCTATGTAACGCTATAAAAAATGTTTACTTCGCATTCGCTTCTATGAGAGCCCCCCCTGAAATAAAGATTTTTATAACTTTTTAAGCCATATTCGACTGGAGGCCATCGGTTTACATATTATATTTAAATTTGAAGTAATAAAGTTCAGTAATTCAGAAGTTATAAGGCTCTGACAGACGGACGGACGGACACCGTCAAATTCACTCAAGTAGACTCAAAGTCCTTCGCTTCGCTCGGTCAATAAAAGTAAATCTTATTGGGATACATAGTTACTTACAAGTTTTAATTACATATTTCCATAACACCTCAATTAGTTTGGAATGAATAAAATAAAAAAAGGACCCATTGGGTTTTTGTTAGGGCAAAAGCACACTTCCGGCCGGTTCACTTTTAATTATATTATTATGGAGCGTGCACACGTAGCCATGTCCGACTATAATAATTAAATATTTAGATTTCCTGACTAGAATTTCTCAGTACTAGCCCGGAGTTAGGAAGGTGGCGGTGTTCCACCCCCGCGCCTCGGAGAGCACGTTAAGCCGTCGTTGGAGAAGTTTTTCATTTATCCTGGATGATTACTTCCATCGCTTAAAGCAATTTTATTTCATAATGGCAAGTTAATGGCTTAAACTTGATGTCCCTAAAATAAGGATTATAATTGTTAAACACGAAATTCTATAATATTTAAACAATACGGATAGCTTTGGTAGTATTCCCCCGGGCTGCTTTTTTAATGATTCTGACGTATGTTGCAAGAAAACCGAAACCTACGCATTTGTACTCGACCTACTTGCATTCAAAATTTTCCTGGTTCCCAATAATTGTACCCACATCGAGTTAATTAATAATTATTGTTTATTAATTAATTATTATTCCACAATAACATCTCGAGACTGACGTCCGTCCTACTTTCATTAAAATATTTTTTTATCTGTCCCAATATATAAGCTGAAGTGGTAGCGATTAAAAGTATTAAGTACTAGCTGATGCCCGCGACTTTGCCTGCGTAGATTGAGGATTTCTGGTTCCCGCGGGAACTCTTTATAGCCTATGTGTTAGTGTTATTCTAGATTAATCTTTCTCTGTGCCAAATTTTATCCAGATTCGTTCAGCCGTTCTGGCGTGATTGAGTAACAAACATCCATCCATCCAAACTTTCGCATTTATAATATTAGTATAGGTTTTAGCACTCCTCGTTATTCTTAATCTAAATAGCTTTATAATGAAGGAACTAGAAGATTAGTTCCGATACCGGAATAACTCGACAATCGTTATTTCGTATCGGAGTGAAACGTACGTTGAGAGTAGTTTGGAAGATTTCTGTGGTGTGGTGAAAATCACCGGCTATAATAAGTGCGGGATACACACTGTACCACATAGATTTACCTATTGTCGCGGATTATAGCGAATTATACTTCTAACTCCTTCATTATGATGGACCGCCTGCTTTTACATATCCAATATCTAAATAGCTTTTATATTTATCCTTGTACCACACACCAACTTTTAACGCGGGAACAGGCCCGAACCACAGAATAATATAATAGTACTAACGCCCGAACTCAAGTTCAGTTCTTCCGAGTACTTGACCTACTGTGGGCTACCGTTAAGTCATGTTAAGTTGATATTTTGATGACTAATGACAATTGACATCAAATTGATGCGACGCGACGTGCAAAATTGGTCTGTTATTGCAATTTTTTAACTAATGTTTTTTTCTACTAAACAAGTTTGAATACATACGAGTAGCATAACAAGATTTAAGAAGAAGTGGATTTCACTCGCTTTAGCTATGCTTGGGAATTTACTTACTTATATCTATCTCAATAATTATAATAATTATTGTAATTATTGATTCTAAAAAGATCTGCAACTACCGAGTTTCTTAGTTGTTAGCTCTCGGCGAGGATGGTATTCCGAGAAGTGAGGATTCTAGCATAGCCTGACCCGACCTGCATTTTTGTAACATAATAATTAAACCCGATTATAATGATCATCAAACTATAATATATATAATATATATATATATAAATATATATATATATATATATTTATAACAATAGTAATATATATCGTGGGAGAAGCCGGAAGGGCTTCGAACCTGTAACCCGATCTGAGGAATCTTATCATAATATTAGCAATTTATTGTTAACTAGCAGACCCGGCGAACTTCGTACCGCATTAGTATGCAAAATTAAATGTATATTTTTCAATATTTCTGAGAGATTTTCTTAATATTTTTTTCCGTAAGAACCTTCTCCTAATAATAACAAATACAACAAAAAAAGAATTAGTGAAATCGGTCCAGCCATTCACGCGTGATGCCGTGACCAAGGAAAACGGGTTTCATTTTTATATATATACTAGCTGACCCGGCGAACTTCGTACCGCCTTAGTATGCAAAATTAAATGTATATTTCTCAATATTTCTGAGAGATTTTCTTAATATTTTTTTCCGTAAGAACCTTCTCCTAATAATAACAAATGCAACAAAAAAAGAATTAGTGAAATCGGTCCAGCCATTCACGCGTGATGCCGTGACCAAGGAAAACGGGTTTCATTTTTATATATATAGAAGATGTTTACTCATTGTTTCTACCCTCGTAAGATTTAGATAGTTGTTTAAGAATTTAAAAGACGGGTCTTGGCCGCAAGTACCTACTTGTTTGTTTACAATTATTTGTGAGCAAAAAGCAATAATCTCTGCACAAAATATTATTGTGCAGAAATTTTGCTTATATGATTTATGTAGGCCGACCAAGATAGGATATGATGAACATTTCGTAGAAACCTGAATATCGATCCACTTGCTACATACTAAGTAATCGATGCCGTAATAATATAGTAGGTAGATATCTTCTGAATAATTTATTCATTTAAAACAAAATTACAAGATATAATAAAAACTTATAAACTAAACGTTAATCTAAAATCCTTATATACCTACTAACAAAAATAAAAATAAAACCCTAATCAAAAAGACCACCCCTGGTTGCCTCTGGGCCAAAGGTACCCATCAAACTTGCAGCATTGCCGCGCTGAATGGCGATGGATAACCTTTGAACCAGGTAGGAACCAGAACGTGGGTCACAGCCCCTCAAACGACAGCCGATCTAGTAGATATTATTCAATACATACAAAGAAACGTCTTTTATTTTTTTTCAACGTACTACTTTTCCTGATCAGGTGAATAATATCATTTTTGTAACATTTTCCTGCAGATGGCAAATAATAAATAATTAGTAATCGAAACAAAAATATTAATATACAAATACAGAGCTCGTACGATCAGGAAAACAGTGACATTTTAATACTGAAAAAAAATACACTAAAAGGTAAGTACTGAGTACAAGTATAGGTGCATGACAAATGGGTCGATTTGTTTGTTTAAAAAACATCTGTTTTTTTAGTCTACTAAAAGTTTAGTCTACTAAAAGTAACTGCCTTGTTGATCTAGTGGTTAGCATGTTTGACTGCGGCTGACGAGGTCCCGGGTTCGAGTCCCGGGTCAGGCCATGATTTTTCTGACTAGAAATTCTCAGTACTAGCCCGAAGTTAGGAAGTTGGCGGTGTTTCACCCCCGTGCCTCGGAGAGCACGTTAAGCCGTCGGTCCCGGTTATTATCATTAACATGATAATAGTCGTTAAAGCCCGCCAACCCGCATTGCAGCAGCGTAGTGGGTCTAAGCTCTAATTCCCTCTGTCCTATGAGAGTGGAGGCCTGTGCCCAGCAGTGGGCAGTTAGTTGAGGTAGTTGGTGGTAACTAGCCACAGCCAACCAGGCCAGACCAGGGAAAATTCAGAAATTATAAATTCCCAAATTGACCTGCCGGGAATCGAGTCCGGGACCTCCGCAAATTAAGACAACAGCGCTCAACACTGCGCCAGGGAGGTCGTCAAATGTATTACTGTTCTGTACTGTACTGAGGGTTACGGTACTTTTAGACAGTTTAAGAACGATTCTGGGTATAGTAAATATTATAGGTACCTCTAAATGTATATAGAATATAATAAAGGTATACAGTAGGTATTTACGAACATCCCAAATGACCTTAAAGGTTCAGACTTATCCTTGTTCGTAGAATACTGCAGGGCAAAAAATAGTAGACTGCATGGCACTGGATCTTAGGATTGATAAATGATCCGGAACGTGGGAATGAAATGATTCAACCAGGATTGGTATTTATCCGTTTTATAAAAAAAGGAATAAAAATTAAAAAGATTTAAATGGCATATACTTTTTTTAGATTACAGTGGATATAACGAACAGGTATAACACGAGCTAACTTGGAAGGCGTATTTACTTACTTAGCCTTACATTTGTGAGAATTTTCCACACCATTTCATCCATCCATCCATCCGTCCAAACTTTCGCATTTATAATATTAGTATAGATTGTCTAGAGAACGCAAAATTCTAAATAAGAAATGACGTAATCTCATCTCATATCATTAATACTGCATAATCTGTATAATTAACCTATGGGCCGATTCATAGTTAGTACATAATCTATATATATAAAAATGAAACCCGTTTTCCTTGGTCACGGCATCACGCGTGAATGGCTGGACCGATTTCACTAATTGTTTTTTTGTTGTATTTGTTATTATTAGGAGAAGGTTCTTACGGAAAAAAATATTAAGAAAATCTCTCAGAAATATTGAAAAATATACATTTAATTTTGCATACTAAGGCGGTACGAAGTTCGCCGGGTCAGCTAGTAATTTATAAAAGTGTTAAAAAGTATATTTAATTAAGTAGGTATTGTAAAAGTAACCAAAAAACATTATTAGTTGTTACATGTTCATTTCGTAATACACAGCCATATTTGACCCCTAAAACTACAAACAACAGAAAATAATACAATATAGAATTCACTTTACACATAACAATTAGTTTGGGCCTGTCAGTGCGACGACCCGGCTGACATCCTGCGATAATGCGCGTACGAGCACTGGACCTACAAACATAAATTGATTATTTACCTATTATATTATTGTAGTCTAAAAGCGGTAATAGTGTAGTGGTGTAAACGTTTCGCCTCCTGATCAGACGGTCGGAGGTTCGATACCCGGGCTTCTGAGATATGTGTGTTTTATCTCTGCTGTAACGGTGAAGGAAAACATCGTAAGGAAGTTTGCCTGCTCGAGAGTCTATGTACTAATATTAAAAATGCGAAAGCATGGATGGATGGATGTATGGATGTTTGTTACTGAATGACGTAAGAACGGCGCAACAGATTTGGATGAAATTTGGCTTCGAACTAGATTATAGTCTGGAATAACGCATAGGGTACTTTTTATCCCCGAATATTTCCCGCAGGCACCAAAAAACCACAATTCATGCGGGCGAAGTCGCGGGCATCGGCTAGATATTAATAATTTTCTCAAACATGTGTGAGGTCTGTCGATCCCGCACTTGGCCACCGTAGTGGCCTATTATAGGCTATGGCAAAACTCTTCTCATCTGACCATTAGCCTTATTAAAATTCCATTCCATTAGCATTAGCATTAGCATTATTATTCCTACTCAGTATATTCGATAATAATCAGACAATGGTGTTTTGTATCTGGCAGATGGATGCAATCAGATCTCATGCCACAGAGATAATTTAACAATTCCATTTGACGAATTACAGAACAAATTAAAACTTTAAAAAAGTGAACAGACTTCAAAAACCCTGCAAAGCGTTAAATATTTTTTTAATTACTTTCATCCAATCTACTTAGGTACTCAAGCCAATGAATGAAACATTAAAAATATTGTAGATAGTTTTTAAAGGCGGTGCCAAATCAATGGTTCTTGCCTCAATAAGGTACGTGTAGTATTTTTCTGTATCCTTTTTGTAGTCTGTTAAAAACATTGAACGATATTTATCTAACTGCATTAACGAAACTAAGCTCGTCTACTCGTACTTTGTAATTTTTTGCTCACAGCAAACATGATACGGTCTCCGCTAATCCCCACCTGACCTCCATACCTACATTTAATTCCTCGTACTCCGCAGGTATTCACTGTGCCTCCAAAATTTTATGACTCACCATTAAATTTGAGATGCGATGACTTGCTTTTGCTTATTTTGTCGGAGGCTCCGCTTGACTGACAAAAATAGTTTTGTAAGTACCAACACTAGTGATCTTCAGCGACTTCATTCGCATCAAATTCCAATTTTCGAGTTGGACAACCATCCAAACCCAATTTCTTTCCTAGAAAATGAAAAGATTAGCAAATATCATAATATTTTCTTCACAGAGCTTACGTCGTATCCTATTTAGAATTTTGTGATATAGCTCCTGAGATTTCATCATTATAAGACATAATATATATCACTCATCTTTATACGATCTTAATTATGCAAACTTATTAAAATTTAGGTCATTTTAGTGGAAAGGTATTTCTTTTGTTATATTTGTCATGAGTCAACTTACAGTATAACTCTACGACATGATTTTAAATGTTTGTTAATGTACCTATTAAGCATAGTTCAAAACATAAGTCAAAAGGGCTTAACATAGAGGTTCTTATTCTTAGTACGTAACTGAGGTAGTATTATTAAAAGATGGTTTATCATCCTCTCAATCATGTTTATCACGACATTCCAAACCCTCCGCATCTGCAGTTCCGGATGGACCCATTCAATTCATTCGTTTAATAGCCCCAATATTTACGTTTATGGGAACACTTTAAATTCATTTTATGAGGTTAACCATTTTATCATACTCGTACGTAGGTTTACCAAAAATACTAAATTATTATTATCCTTTTTGGTGCAATTTTTATTCTAAGCCTAATTTGAGAGAGATATGTTATGAAGACTGTTAGCCTTAAAAAACATGAGCCTTCCATTAGATACCAGGTTACTTCTCCACATAATACTGAAATACTTTAGTTAATAACAAAAATCACTAGCAATATTTTACAAACTTTTCCCTGTACACACTAGAGTTAGACCATATCTATTCCGTGAGTTAGACCATAGTTAGACACTCATCAACTTTACGTTAAGGAGTCGATAGATAGATAGGTACTATGTATGTAAGTTACCCGGTGGTTAATTACTTATTAGTAATTACTTACAACCAATCCATTGCATAATTCAGTACTTGATTGCCATTTACCACACAGCTATATTACAGCCATTCGACTACAGGCCCTATTAAATCCTAATGAACCAACACATACTTTCTCTCTTATTACAGCCTTGACCCTTCTCCGTCCGAGTCAGCTCTTTTTACGGGGTAATCAAAAACAGAAGCTCTCTGTCCTGGATTGTCAAACTGCCGGGAGCTTTATACGGTTCATCTAAATAGTGACATCCAGATTAATTTTCAAACCCTAGTAGATGCCCTCGACTTCGTCCTCGTGGAATAATTATGTTCATCCCCGATATACAAACTATTTCATCAAAATCGGTTGAAAAAATTAGCTGTGAAAGCGTTACAAATAAACTCACAATCGCATTTATAATATTACTAGATGATTCCCGCGACTTCGTCCGCGTGGATTAGATTTTTGATTCCCGCGGGAACTCCTTAATTTTCCGGGATAAAAAGTAGCCTATGTCCTTCCCCGGGCTACCATCTACCCCTGTACCAAATTTCAGCAAAATCGGTTGAAAAGATGGGCCGGGAAAGCGTAGCAGACAGACAGACAGACAGACAGACAGACAGAAACACTTTCGCATTTATAATATTAGTATGGATTTAGGATATCAATATCCGTTAAATTATAAGTTAATTCAAAGAGGTTAATTCATTAGGAGAGGATTCCCATGTCGGCGCTTATTTCGGTTCAAATGTGAATAGAAGAATATGAGACAAAGTGTGTTTAAAATCCAAGATCAATTTTAATCGCCTTCACTGCAGTTTGCAGAATTTTAACGAAAAGAAAGAGCAGAATCGGATATTTCTTCTTTGAACAATTTTGTTAGAAAAGGTACGGATTACCTACGGAAACCCAGACAGACACGTAGGCACTTGCGACAAATGTTTCAAAGACACAACTCATTGAGTTACCTTTGTCTGTATGCCCTTTTGTAATAGAGAATCTATTTTATACCTGCGCAGTCTGATTCATTTATCGAAGTATTAACTTCAGTCGGATGGAATTTTTCAAAAACATTTCTTGAGACGTGATCTTTAGATCCAATTAATATGTAAAATATCAAGTTTTCAACCCAGCGGAAGCTAAGCGTTGATAGGTCAGTTCGTCAGTCCGTCTATATACATTTATTATATACTAGCTGATATGCCCCGACTTTTCTTGGATGCAGTTCCTTAAAATCCTTTCTTAGTGGGGATCTTCCTTATGGAGAAAACTCAAGTTCAAGTTTCAAGACCTAGTGGTTTGAAAAGATCAAATAGGTTTGAACTGGTTTTTTTGATATTATGTCAGTCAGTAAGTTTCTACTTGTGTACGTACACTTAATACATAGGTGAAGATAAAGCAGATAGATATACTGATATTATCTAAAATTACCAGTGAATTGCATCGCAAAATTTTATACGTCACAAAAACAAGCCAATTTTGCTTTAACTCGCTAGCACTATGGTGCGCTATATACAGCTCGCCTTCCTAAGAGATTAGCTATAAAATAGGTTGAAATGTATTTAAGTAAAGGTGATGGCACACGGTCACTATCTATTGACTCTGAGGAAGCGCAAGAGACAATATGTTGCCTTTTTCTAATTCACTGACATCAGCGACCATTTATCATTTCTTCTGCTGGTAGGTATTCCTTGTGCGCCTGAGCGGCTGAATCTTTAAATCTCTGAAATTTACATAAATCGAAAATGTACAATATGAACCCAGGAAAATAAGATTCTGGTTTTAAGGTGTTTTATTCATTTTGTTTTATTCTTCTCAATTTTAATATTCCTCTGTATAACGGTATTTTTTATATCTGTTGCACACAAATATCCGGATAGTTCCTTGGGCAACTCCTTATTCCAAAGGAACCTCCAAAAGTTCTCCCTCTTCACTCGACTCTACGTGTGTGCGTTGTGCCTTACTCTACGTTTTCTTTTATAATCTACACATATAACAACAGTGAGTCACGTTCGTGCATCGCTGCACCCGCCACGTCCATCCACTGAATACAACGTTTCATTTACTAAAGAAATTAGCTGGGTTTGTTCTTTTCAAAAATACGCTGATCATGATCAATGTAATGAATCAACATTGCTTTAACAAATTAGTGAAGGAAAAGAAACAATATAAACAATTATATCTGCTGTATAATTTTACCTTGTTTGCAGTGTACCTAAATAAATTTTGTTTATCCTGTGTCCTTACTCCTTTCCTCTCCAATTTGCAAATTCTTTGTTAAACTCTATATATTAACAACTAGTGTTTCGCCCTGTGCGCGAGCTGCTAAAGCAGCTCACGGGTTGTGGTTTGACTTACAAGTATTATTAACAAAGAATTTCAAGATGGCGCTGTTTTTTTTTAAACTTTGGTATCAGTTCCCTGTTTTGTAATCCCAGGGAGCCCTAAATATCGATTTTGAACGAAATCGCTCAATTAACAAAGAATTTCAAAATTGCGCTGATTTTTTAAAATATTGGTATCAGTTTCCTGTTTTGTAATCCCAGAGAGTCCTAAATATCGATTTTGAACGAAATCGGTCAATTAACAAAGAATTTCAAAATGGCGCTGATTTTTTAAAATTTTGGTTTCAATTTCCTGTTTTGTAACCCCAGGGAGTCCTAAATATCGATTTTGAACGAAATCGGTCCATTAACAAAGAATTTCAAAATGGCGCTGATTTTTTAAAATTTTAATACCAGTTTCCTGTTTTGTAATCGCAGGGAGCCCCGTCGTGGGTAAAACAGAACCGTTTCAAAATCTTGCATAGTTCTACACAGTCTTGTTGTATTCTTCAATATTGGCCATATATTTTCTATGGAAAAATAAATTCCGCCATCTTGAATTTTTTTCCTGTTCATCAAGTAGACCTTCAGGTCCTGATCATCTTTTGCCAAGAAACCACTCTTCCATCTTGTATACTTTCTGAGATGGAAATCAAACAAATTTGTATGGCAGCCATCTTAAATCCGCCATTTTGAATTTTTTTTTTGCTCTTTGTCTATTGGATGAGGTTCCGAGTGACATTAGTTCGAGGACCCCCCACCTATCTTCAATACCTTGGCCGTGCCCTTTACCCGTCTCCGAAATCCTCAATCATCAGCAGTCTCCAAATTTTTCTTCATGTTATATTTTCTGACTTCTATACGAAGCCATTAGTGAAAAAAAAATTTTCATACAAAATTTTACAGGAGGACATTTTTGGGGAAAATCTCGAAAACTACCCCAAATGTGGCAACACTGTTTAGATATCTCAATACTGCCGGTCGAGCTACACAATCGATCCATACATGTCAACTTTCCCAAATGTTGCCAACTGCCTCAAAATCGTGATCGAAATTTTCAAAAACACAAAAAGAATACAAAATGGCCGCCACCTCGTTTCACAGAAGCATTTTACACAGTTTCATTATTTTCCCGTAAACTACAGGATATACCGCTCCTGATGACGTTTCAATTTTTCATCTCGCTCGCACCCAGCCGAAATGATTGCTCCTGAAAAAAGACCATGTCGAAAATCACTTTTACTCTGATAAATTCCAGTGTTGCCAGACCTCGGCGACGAAAATACCCAAATGTCATTCGTACAAGTGGGACACGTGGTTGCTCATACTCGAACTTTGCAAAAAATACGTATTTCGATTTTTTAATTTTTGGGGTAAATCTTGAAAATTTCCCTAGAAATGGGGTAATTTTTTTTCCCCAATCCATTCTTCGAGACGGTACACACAATCGCCCCCTAGAAGTTGAAACGCTCTGACGTTGCCAACTGTAAGAAAATTGAATTTTAAAATTGCGTTTTTTCGTGCCTCAGACCGAACGGCCGCCGCGACAGCCGCCATCTTGAATTTTTAAAAATCACTCCCTTTCTGTCAAAATACAGGATATTTGTAGGCGAAAAGAGAAAAAAATATTACGCTCGACCACGCCGTTTCGGATCTGTGGCGCCGCGGTTCGGGGTCGAAAAATCAAAAATTTCAAAACACTACAGCTCGGCCGCCATTTTGTTTTTCCAATTTTTTCCACTTTTTCTATTGACCGTTTACTAATTTCTTCAATAATTGCGAGTTTAAACAAAATCGGTTGGAAAACAAAAGAGCTGCAAGAATCACGTCGGCCGCCATCTTGTTTTTCCGAAATGTCATAATTTTTCCCTACTCGACTCCAGCACCCGAACACATCTCCCGTACATCATTATATCGTTTTCTGTCTCTTTCTAGGAGAACAATTATGTCAATGAGTGAGTCAGTCAGTCAGTGAGTGGTAATTGAGCTATATATAGTATAACTAGTGTTTCGCCCTGTGCGCGAGCTGCTAAAGCAGCTCACGGGTTGTGGTTTGACTTACAAGTATTATTAACAAAGAATTTCAAAATGGCGCTGTTTTTTTTTAAACTTTGGCATCAGTTCCCTGTTTTGTAATCCCAGGGAGCCCTAAATATCGATTTTGAACGAAATCGGTCAATTATCTAAGAATCTCAAAATAGCGCCTTTTTATTTTATTTTGGTATAAGTTTCCTGTTTTGTAATCCCAGGGAGCCCTAAATATCGATTTTGAACGAAATCGGTCAATTATCCAAGAATTTTAAAATGGCGCTGGTTTTTTTAAATTTTCATAACAGTTTCCTGTTTTGTAACCCCAGGGAGCCCTAAATATCGATTTTGAACGAAATCGGTAAAATAACAAATTATTTCAAAATGGCGCTGATTTTTTAAAACTTTGGTGTCAGTTTCCTGTTTTGTAATCCCAGGAAGTCCTAAATATCGATTTGGAACGAAATCGGTCAATTAACAAAGAATTTCAAAATGGCGCTGATTTTTAAAAACTTTGGTATCAGTTTCCTGTTTTGTAATCCCAGGGAGCCCTAAATATGGATTTTGAACGAAATCGGTAAAATAACAAATTAATTCAAAATGGCGCTGATTTTTTTAAATTTTGTATGTTTCCAGTTTTGTAAACCCAGGGAGCTCCGTCGTGCATAGTTCTACACTTGTAGTCTCTTCATTATTTGCCATATATTTTCTATAGAAAAATAAATTCCGCCATCTTGAATTTTTTTCCTGTTCATCAAGTAGACCTTCAGATCCTGATCATCTCCAAGCCAAGAAACCTCTCTTCCATCTTTTATACTTTCTGAGATAGACACCAAATAAATTTGCATGGCAGCCATCTTAAATCTGCCATTTTGATTTTTTTTTCAGCTCATTGTCTATTGGATGAAGTTTCTAATGACATTTGGTCGAGCACCCCCTTAGATATCTACAATGCTTCGATCGGTTAACTTCAGCAAATCCGACATTTTTCTAAAATAATAATAAATCAAATCAAATCAAATCAAATCAAATATTCTTTATTCAAATAAACTTTTACAAGTACTTTTGAATCGTCAAGTGAATCTACCACTGGTTCGGAATGCCATTATCAATACAATATCTCCTATACATGAACTACCCCGTTTCAGATCTGTGATGCCGCGGTTTGAGGTCGCAAAATCAAAAATTTTAAAGCACTATAGCTGGGCCGCCATGTTGTTTTTCCAATTTTTTCCACTTTTTCTATTGATCGTTTACTAATTTCTTCAATCTTTGCGAGTTGTAACGAAATCGGTTGGAAAACAAAAGAGTTGCAAGAATCACGTCGGCCGCCATCTTGTTTTCAAAAAATTTCCACTTTTGCTATTTACCGTTTACTAATTTCTTCAATAATTGCGAGTTGTAACGAAATCGGTTGGAAAACAAAAGAGTTGCAAGAATCACGTCGGCCGCCATATTGTTTTTCCGAAATGTCATAATTTTTCCCTACTCCCATCCTGCGCCCGAACACATCTCAAATACATCATTGTATCATTTTCTGCCTATTTAGTAGAACAATTGGACGGGATTTATGTTTTTTTTTTTCATGCATTTGGTCGTACACACCACCTCTTTCTACAATACCCTGGCCGTGCTCTTCACCCGTCTCCGAAATCTTCAATCATCAACTCGCTTCACATTTTTGCTCCCAAAGATTCGTTAAAATGAGGGAACCATAAGTACCCAGTCCTTATAAAGTTCCTAATTGCCATATATTTTCTATGGAGAAGTAAATTCCGCCATCTTGAATTTTTTTCCTGTTCATCAAGTAGACCTTCAGGTCCTGATCATCTTTTGCCCAGAAACCACTCTTCCATCTTTTATACTTTCTGAGATAGACACCAAACAAATTTGTATGGCAGCCATCTTAAATCCGCCATTTTGAATTTTTTTTTTTGCTCTTTGTCTATTGGATGAGGTTCCGAGTGCAATTAGTTCGAGGACCCCCCACCTATCTTCAATACCTTGGCCGTGCCCTTTACCCGTCTCCGAAATCCTCAATCATCAGCTGTCTCCATATTTTTGTTAAAGTTATATTTCCTGACTTCTACACGAAGTCCTCAATCATCAACTCGCTTCACATTTTTCTCCCAAATATTCGTTAGAAGTACCCAGTCCTTATAAAGTTCCTAATCGCCATATAATTTGGTATGAAAAAAAATATTCCGCCATCTTGAATTTTTTTTCATTTCGCTAAATAGACCTCCTCGTCCTGATCATCTCTTGCCAAGAAACTACAATTCCATCTCTTATACTCTCCGAGATTGACACTGACGAAATATGTATGGCGGCCATCTTGAATCCACCATTTTCGAGTTTTTTTTAAACTCATCGCAAATTGGATGTGGTTCCGAGTGACATTAGTTTGAGGACCCCCCACCTATCTTCAATACCTTGGCCGTGCCCTATACCCGTCTCCGAAATCCTCAATCATCAGCTGTCTCCATATTTTTCTTCAAGTTTTATTTTCTTACTTCTATACGAAGCCATCAGTGAAAAATCGGTTTAATCGATTAAACGAAATCGGTCAATTAACAAAGAATTTCAAAATGGCGCTAATTTTTTAAAACTTTGGTAACAGTTTCCTGTATTGAAATCCCAGGGAGCCCTAAATATCGATTTTGAACGAAATCGGTCCATTAACAAAGAATTTCAAAATGGCGCTGATTTTTTAAAACTTTGGTAACAGTTTCCTGTATTGAAATCCCAGGGAGCCCTAAATATCGATTTTGAATGAAATCGGTGCACAAAGAATTTCAAAATGGCGATTTTTTTAAATTTTAGTACCAGTTTCCTGTTTTGTAATCGCAGGGAGCCCCGTAGTGGGTTAAACGGAACCGTAACAAAATCTTGCATAGTTCTACACAAACTTATAGTATTCTTCAATGTTGGCCATATATTTTCTATGGAAAAATAAATTCCGCCATCTTGAATTTTTTTCCTGTTCATCAAGTAGACCTTGAGGTCCTGATCATCTCTTGCCGAGAAACCACACTTCCATCTTGTATACTTTCTGAGATGGAAATCAAACAAATTTGTATGGCAGCCATCTTAAATCCGCCATTTTGAATTTTTTTTTTGCTCTTTGTCTATTGGATGAGGTCCCGAGTCACATTAGTTCGAGGACACCCCACCTATCTTCAATACCTTGGCCGTGCCCTATACCCGTCTCCGAAATCCTCAATCATCAGCTATCTCCATATTTTTCTTCAAGTTTTATTTTCTTTCTTCTATACGAAGCCATCAGTGAAAAAAAAAATTTTCATACAAAATTTTACAGGAGGACATTTTTGGGGAAAATCTCGAAAACTACCCCAAATGTGGCAACACTGTTTAGATATCTCGATACTGCCGGTCGAGCTACACAATCGATCCATACATGTCAACTTTCCCAATTGTTGCCAACTGCCTGAAAATCGTGATCGAAATTTTCAAAAACACAAAAATAATACAAAATGGCCGCCACCTCGTCTCACAGAAACATTTTACATAGTTTCATAATTTTCCCGTAAACTACAGGATATACCGCTCCTGATGACGTTTTAACTTTTCATCTCGCTCGCACCCAGCCGAAATGATTGCTCCTGAAAAGAGACCATGTCGAAAATCACTTTTACTTTGATAAATCCCAGTGTTGCCAGACCTCGGCGACGGAAATACCCAAACATCATTCGTACAAGTGGGACACGTGGTCGCTCGTACTCGAACTTTGCAAAAAATACGTATTTCGATTTTTTAATTTTTGAGGAAAATCTTGAAAACTTCCCGAGAAATGGGGTAAATTTTTTTCAACAATCCATTCTTCGAGTCGGTACACACAATCGCCCCTTAGAAGTCGAAACGCTCCGACGTTGCCAACTGGGAGAAAATTCAATTTTAAAATTGCGTTTTTTCGTACCTCAGACCAAACGGCCGCCGCGACAGCCGCCATCTTGAATTTTTTAAAGCCACTCCCGTTCTGTCAAAATACAGGATAATTGTAGGCGAAAAAAGAAAAAAATATTATTCTCGACCGCGCCGTTTCGGATCTGTGGCGCCGCGGTTCGGGGTCGAAAAATCAAAAATTTCAAAACACTACAGCTCGGCCGCCATCTTGTTTTTCCAATTTTTTCCACTCTTTCTATAAATCGTTTCCTAGTTTCTTCAATCGTTGCGAGTTGTAACGAAATCGGTTGAAAAACAAAAGAGTTGCAAGAATCACGTCGGCCGCCATCTTGTTTTTCCGAAATATCATAATTTTTCCCTACTCGACTCGCGAGCCCGAACACATCTCCCGTACATCATTATATCGTTTTCTGTCTCTTTCTAGGAGAACAATTATGTCAATGAGTCAGTCAGTGAGTCAGTGAATCAGTGGTAATTGAGCTATATATAGTATAACTAGTGTTTCGCCCTGTGCGCGAGCTGCTAAAGCAGCTCACGGGTTGTTGTTTTTGGGATAATATTAGGGATCCTCAGTTATCGAATTTGAACGAAATCGGTCAATTAACAAAGAATTTCAAAATGGCGCTGATTTTTTAACACTTTAGTAACAGTTTCCTGTATTGAAATCCCAGGGAGCCCTAAATATCGATTTTGAACGAAATCGGTCCATTAACAAAGAATTTCAAAATGGCGCTGAATTTTTAAAATTTTGGTTTCAGTTTCCTGTTTTGTAACCCCAGAGAGTCCTCAATATCGATTTTAAACGAAATCGGTCAATTAACAAAGAATTTCAAAATGGCGATTTTTTTTCAATTTTAGTACCAGTTTCCCGTTTTGTTATCGCAGGGAGCCCGTGGGTAAAACGGAACCGTATCAAAAAGTCTTGTAGTATTCTTCAATATTGGCCATATAATATTTTCTATGGAAAAATAAATTCCGCCATCTTGAATTTTTTCCTGTTCATCAAGTAGACCTTCAGGTCCTGATCATCTTTTGCCAAGAAACCACTCTTCCATCTTTTATACTTTCTGAGATAGACACCAAACATATTTGTATGGCAGCCATCTTAAATCCGCCATTTTGAATTTTTTTCTTGCTCTTTGTCTATTGGATGAGGTTCCGAGTGACATTAGTTCGAGGACCCCCCACCTATCTTCAATACCTTGGCCGTGCCCTTTACCCGTCTCCGAAATCCTCAATCATCAGCTGTCTCCATATTTTTTTTTCAAGTTATATTTTCTTACTTCTATACGAAGCCATCAGTGAAAAAAAAATTTTTCATACAAAATTTTACAGGAGGACATTTTTGGGGAAAATCTCGAAAACTACCCCAAATGTGGCAACACTGTTTAGATATCTCGATACTGCCGGTCGAGCTACATAATCGATCCATACATGTCAACTTTCCCAAATGTTGCCAACTGCCTCAAAATCGTGATTGAAATTTTCAAAAACACAAAAAGAATACAAAATGGCCGCCACCTCGTTCCAAACAAACATTTTACACAGTTTCATAATTTTCCAGTGAACTACAGGATATACCACTCCTGATGACGTTTCAATTTTTCATCTCGGTCGCACCCAGCCGAAATGATAGCACCTGAAAAAAGACCATGTCGAAAATCACTTTTACTTCGATAAATCCCAGTGTTGCCAGACCTCGGCGACGAAAACACCCAAATGTCATTCGCACAAGTGGGACACGTGGTCGCTCCTACTCGAATTTTGCAAAAAATACGTATTTAGATTTTTTTATTTTTGGGGTTAATCTTGTAAATTTCCCGAGAAATGGGGTAATTTTTTTTCCCCAATCCATAGTTCGAGTCTGTACACACAATCGCCCCCTAGAAGTCGAAACGCTCCGACGTTGCCAACTGGGAGAAATTTGAAGTTAAAAATTGCGTTTTTTCGTACCTCAGACCGAACGGCCGCCGCGACAGCCGCCATCTTGAATTTTTAAAAACCACTCCCGTTCTGTCAAAATACAGGATAGTTGTAGGCGAAAAGAGAAAAGAATATTACGCTCGACCGCGCCGTTTCGGATCTGTGGCGCCGCGGTTCGGGGTCGAAAAATCAAAAATTTCAAAACACTACACCTCGGCCGCCATCTTGTTTTTCCAATTTTTTCCACTTTTTCTATAAATCGTTTCCTAGTTTCTTCAATCGTTGCGAGTTTTAACAAAATCGGTTGGAAAACAAAAGAGTTGCAAGAATCACGTCGGCCGCCATCTTGTTTTTCCGAAATGTCATAATTTTTCCCTACTCGACTCCCGCACCCGAACACATCTCCCGTACATCATAGTATCGTTTTCTGTCTCTTTCTAGGAGAACAATTATGTCAATGAGTCAGTGAGTCAGTGAATCAGTGAGTGGTAATCGAGCTATATATAGTATAAATAATTAATACCTAATCGTATCGGTATAAAATAGGCCTTCAGAAATATTTCTGTACTTACTATAATTTGTCTAAGTTTAGTATGCTATGTAAACATTAGGTACTTTGTATACTTATCTATCGAATTCAGGCGGATATAACACTCTTATAGTGATTTTATTGTAATTTTATTTCGAAAAGGGGAAATTTTAACCGACACTTGTTGTATAAAAGCGATTCAAAATATTAAAATTATACCAAATTTCACTTGAAAAGCAATATCTAAAGTGATGCATCTGCCAGTGGCGTCGCGGAAGCGGTAAATCAATTCAATAATAAAAATCCAATAAAAACAACAGCGTAGTATGAAAAATTACTTCTTTAGAACAAATAAAGTAAATCATAACATTTATACAGCGCGTACGCTGCAAGATTTTCTACATTGGTGTACAAATATCATGTCCCACGTATGCAATAATGTACGAGTTGATAGTTGATACGTAGTTAGACAAACTTGTCTTACCGTAGGATGTCTAACGTACCGACATTATCCACAACCTGCAAAATCGAATCATCATCATCATCTCAGCCTGCGGACATCCACTGCTGAACATAGGCCTTTCGCATAGAACGCCACACACGGTCGACCAACGACATCAATAATTTACATAGACAGGCCCAGTCAAACAAAATGTGAACTTATTTTACTAACGCCATCTAGTCTGAAAAGGAGGACAGCGCGATTGGCGAAGACAAGGACACGCTTATACAGGTGAGGGGCACGAACTACAAGTCGGACTCTCAACTTTTTTCTATGTAAGGGCCCATCTAGTACCTACATATATCGATGCGGTCTTCAGCCTTCCCCATCCAGCCACTTCCCGTCACCCTCTTGATCGTTGGTCTATCGTGCTGGAGGGACACTACGCTTACTTGTACGCGGTCTCCACTGACCACTCTAGAACTGTCCGGCTCGCTTAGTTTGGGCTATGTCAGTTAATTCAAGATCTATTTTTTTTTTTATCCACTACTAGTTAGCCCTTGACTGCGATCTCACCTGATGGTAAGTGATGATGCAGTCTAAGATGGTAGCGGGCTAACTTGTTAGGGGCATGGCAGTTATATTAAACCAATACCCCTATTTGGTTTCTACACAGCATCGTACCGGAACGCTAAATCGCTTGGCGGCACGTCTTTGCCAGCAAAAAAAAAATTCGTTAGCAAAATTCGTCTTCTCATAACATAACAACGAATATCGGGTTTAATTTGGCCTCCCTCGTTATTGCAGTGCTTCGACAATGTTTACTGTAGGTAGGCTGCACAGTTTCTGGGCATTGATGCGGAAAAGGAATGCAAATACTTGGTGGAGGTACATACTAAGCGAGAATTGCATCGTAAAAGCCTGTATGCAGACGAACGTGGGATATTTACTGCAGCATTGGTCCCAAATACATTTGAGACCTCGAGGAGTATTTATGTTAGTATTTAAGTGGATTAAGTTTAAAATCATTTGTTTAATTTTAATGTGTAAATTATTGGAATATTTCTGGAAAATAAATTAATTTTATATATTTATAACAAACCAAGAAAATAAGTTGGACTTTCAGTGCTCATGCACTCGTGACCTAGACGATACCTTTGCGAATTGCGCGTAAAGGAAAAATGTTGACTGCGCATGTATGTGAATTAATAATACAGTTTTGTGTCTTAGTCATTGCGATGGAGAATTTACAATTACAGAAATATATTATCAACTGCGCGGGAACTCCTTAATTTTCCGGGATAAAAAGTAGCCTACGAGTATGTCACTCTCCAGGTCCTCAACTATACCCATGGCAAAAGTCACGTCAATCCGTTGTTCCGATACGGCGTGATTGAAGGACAAACCAATAAACCAACAAACATACACACTTTCGCATTTATAATATTAGTATGATACTAGCTTATGTCCGCGACTTGTCCGCATGGTTTAAGTTTTTTTGTTTCCAGCGGGAACTCCTTCATTTTCCGGGATAAAAAGTAACCTATGTCACTCTCCAGGTCCTCAACTATACCCATGGCAAAAATCACGTCGATCCGTTGTTCCGATACGGCGTGAATGAAGGACAAACCAATAAACTAACAAACATACACACTTTCGCATTTATAATATTAGTAATGATATTTGCCCTACAACCATAATGAAATCATTCAATGATCATTATTTACGCAATTGTTCTCACAAGAATTGTCAATAAAGAAAGGTTTAATTCACAATCACAGATCAATATAATTCGCAGTACCTACTAAATTAATTACACGAAGCAAAAGATCCATCTCGCTCATTACACTGGTCATAAAAGCCGTCGCGTCGGCCGTAAACGCAGGGTGAACGATTCAATATGTTTCATGTATTGTCAGCATACCGAGAAACGAACGTATGGACCGAATTAACCTTTACCATTATCGATCAAGCAGTGATAGCCTAGTGGTTAAGACACACGACCTCTTGAACGGAGTCGCAGGTTCGATCCCCGGGCACGCACCTGGAGGACTGGACTGGACTTTACGAAATTACTGACTAGGGGTATGGGTTAAACATAACTGCCATGCCCCTAACAGGTTAGCCCGCCACCATCTTACACTGCATCATCACTTACCATCAGGTGAGATCGCAGTCAAGGGAGGAATAAAATAAAATTAAGTGTGTAGCAAAAACTTAAATATCACTGGCTTCAAACGGTGAAGGAAAACATTTTGAGGAAACCTTCCTATCCTCGAAGGTGTGTGAAGTCTGCTAATCCGTATTTGGCCAGCCTTCTGGACTATACACTTAGTCCAAAGGTTTGACCCATTCCGAGAGGAGACGCGTGATCAACTGTAGTGAGCCGGCAATGGGTTGATAAGAGATCGATATCATACCCTTTAAGGATCTTTACCCACCTCACAAAACAGGCAGGTATGAAAGATCAGACAGGCTTTTTTTTTATTCAAAAAAGACTATTTCTTTTGCATTCATCACACAGTTTGCACTATTGTTGACCGATAATGCTACTAGCTTGTTTGAGTAAACCTACAGCAGTTATTTTTTCTAAACAGGAATTGAAGCCGTACCTTCAAAAGCATTTCCAAAGCCCATGTAAAATCTGAAGGTATAGGATCTGCTAATCTGACAACAACAATACGTTTGTCAAATTCTTGATTAAATATTGATTTGAATTTTTTGAAATTACAGAAGATAGATAAAAGGGTTAATATTTTATTGAAGTGAGATCGATATTTGACACAATCGTTCGGCTAGAATATCTTGAAAGAATGTGTGATCTATGTTTTTTAAATAAGGGTGTTTTGACGTTATGATTTACACATACTGAAATAATAAAGACAAGTAACGAAAACGACTGTAAGTTAGGTCTAGCTATTGATGAGGTTGTAATAGCTATTGCAACCTAATCAAATGGAAATTTGCCATTAGGTTTACCCGAGTGTGACAATAATTAATTAGATTAAATCTCTCCATGTGTCGGACCCATGTCTCCGCGCAAGCTTCACATCCGAGATTACATCTCAGTTAGGTACTCGTTAAAAATGTACAATGCCTGCTTCTTGAACGATGTTTACATACTCGGGCATTATGTATGGTCTCTATACATTGACTGGAAAGAAGATGAAAAGTCTGAAACATCTGCGAAAATAAAAAGTAAGTATGTAAGTAAAGGCACCTGTATAGCAATTAGCAACCGATTTCATTATTTTATTGTAACGATAGTTCCGAATTACGAAAGAAGAAAACTTTCGGAAGAAAAATCTACTTCTCATTATTATAATAAAGTTGAATATAATTAAGGTGTGTACGAATAGGTAGCAGGTCAATTTTGAAACTCTTAGGGCGAAAAAACACTACGGACAGGACAAGAAAAAAGTCAGTGCGAAAGGTCAGCGCGCGACATTTATATGGAGTTTCAGGGACCTGAGCGACACCAAGAAATATCTTACATATTACATATTATTTATATATAGTATTACTTACAACAAAACCTATTCTACCACTTAATGTCTAAGCTATTACACTGTGATCATTTTCAGTACACCCATTGGACGAAGGCCTCCAGTCGATTCAATGTGTTTCCATCTTGTGCTAATCTTTGCCATGCTCCTATCAATTTTACAAAATCATCACGCCATCTTATTCTTTGTCTTCCTCTCGATCTTTTTCCATCTCTGGGATACCATTCTGTTACTCTCTTTGCCCACCTAGCTTGTTTATGCCTAGGTAACTAGGTGGACTTATTTTACTAAAGCCAATCTAGTCTGAAAAGCGGGACAGCGCTATGGCGGGGACAAGGACAGGCTCATACAGGTGAGGGGCATGCCCTTCAAGTCGTACGCCCAACTTTTTTCTTTGAAAGGGCCCATCTAGTATACACATTATTGATTATTACAGTATTGATAGTTGATTCAGGCTCGCTGACACGCACTTTCAATACAAACCGCCGCTTTGAACTTTTTATTTTACACTAGAAACAAAGTGCGTTGCATTTAAAAAAACATTTTCGTTACTGCAGCGTACGAAACTGTTACGTTCAGTCGACTGGTAACTGAATTTTATGAGCAGTTTAATGCTACGAATCCGTGCAATGAAAGGTTGCTGTTTTCAGAGTTTCAGAAAATATAGTAAAATACGAATTCATTTTTAATTAAAGCCTCATACGCATACATTATACGCTCTACGAAAAATTGCGAAGAGAAGTCTGTTAGGTCTCAAGTTTCTTAGTAGATGATTAGACAGTAGTAGATGCGGAAAGACTTGGGAACCCACCGCATTATCATCCCAAGAAAACCCCTGCCACTATGTGATTAATGGAAATGGGGTCAGGTCACGTCATGAGGAATACGACGTAGAGAGAGAACGAGAGATTCGAGAGTTTACTAGATCGTCGAGCTTTACGAGTTTCAGCCGTTGAGATAATGGCTTCAAAACCACGTAAATTTTCAAGTTTTCCATTAACAGTAAATTAACTAATAAAAGGTTATACCCAAAAATGCACGTTTGAATGAATCAACGGGAATCCCGCTTTCAAACATTAGCTTTACGTGCGAACTAAACCACAAAGTACACAGAATCTTACCGTTCAAATTAATTACCAAGTCGAGATGAGTCAGAAATATCCGCATTCGTAGGTCAGTACGTACCTATACACCTACCCATGATTAATTTTTGTTTATTTTCAATAAGTTAATTAATCACTAGAAGTACATAAATAAAAATTAATCAGTGCATTTCATAAAGACTGGAAGGAAATTTACTCACTATTTTTCTCAGTAGAATCAGTTTTCCGAACCGGTGGTAGAGTTTGACTACTCGTAAGTGACACATGTTGTCCTACGTGAAATTAATAAATAATTTATACTAGCTGACCCGGCGAACGTCGTACCGCCTTAGCATGCAAAATTAAATGTATATTTTTCAATATTTATGAGAGATTTTCTTAATATTTTTTTCCGTAAGAACCTTCTCCTTATAATAACAAATACAACAATAAAAGAATTAGTGAAATCGGTCCAGCCATTCACGCGTGATGCCGTGACCAAGGAAAACGGGTTTCATTTTTATATATATAAGAAGATATATAATTAATTTAACATTTCAAATTCAAATCTTTTTTTTATTCAAGTTGACTTTGACAAGTGTTTTTGAATAGTCGAGTGGATCTACCATGATTTATCATTTACTAGCTGATGCCCGCGACTTCGTCCGCGTGGATTGAGGTTTTTTGGTTCCCGCGGGAACTCTTGAATTTTCCGGGATAAAAATTAGCCTATGTGCTATTCCAGACTATAATCCATCTCTGTGCCAAATTTTAGCCAGATCCGTTCAGCAGTGGGGGGTGTTTGAGTAACAAACATCCATCCAAACTTTCGCATTTATAATATTAGTATAGATTAGTAAGATAGTAAGATTATCATGTACTACAATCATTGATAGAGAATTTTAGTACCTACTACAATAGTATAACTAGTAACAATAATTTATTATGTATTTGCCGACGAAGGGATTTAATTTGACGCATCTATACTATAAATGCGAAAGTTTGGATGGATGTTTGTTATTCAATCACGCCAGAACGGCTGAACGGATCTGGATGTTTGGCACAGAGATAGAATAACACATGGGCTACTTTTATCCCGGAAAATTAAAGAGTTCCCGATGGAACCACAAAACCTCAATCCACGCTGACGAAGTCGCGAGCATCATCTCGTATCGTACTTATGGTATGTCATGTCATGTCCGAACTTCGTGGATAGATAAAGTTCCGTAGGGTCAGTAGGTAGCTATTAATACCAGACAACTCAAGTTAGATACACGCGTGGAACTGTAGGCACCTAAAATAATGTACTTATTTGGTAAATCAAAGCTTTTACCTTTGGTTAAAGTACCTACCGACAAATACGTAGTCATACACAAAATCTGACAGGAAAAATGTCCGCTTCTAGTTTATCCTGTGTACTTGTTTACCTTACAACAGAGCAAACAATTACATAAACATGCCTAAATATCAATTAATGTTAAATTAAATAGATGATAAAATCATTTATAAATCGGATATCGATATCGAATAGGATATTCTCACAGACGCCCGTAAGCTCACTTTGCATTACGGCCGCGATACGACGCTGCATGTGTTTCCATACCTTTACACTACAGCTTCAATGCCCATAGAAAGCAGTACTAGTTACAAAGCTCTTCATTTAAATCTCGCGCGAACTATACTTAGGTATATCCATGCTACAACTCCGAAACCCGTAGATAGCTGCGTTATCCCGCAACGCGTTGTGTTTACAAAGTTCCAAACCCGTACAACTAACAACTATAATGCAGATACCTGTATGTGCCCGTACACAGCAGTAGGTACAGGCGCTTCCACACGATGGTGCGTGTGTCCACGCCTTAACATTTTCAGCAGCACGCTATTTTCAGCCTCGTGTGTGAGTTGTGAGTGAGTATGTCCTCATAATTACAGCACCGATGCCAGTACATCATGTGTGTGTAAATGATTTACAACTACCATGCTGCTGCCCGCAAACAGCAGTACCATACTACCGCCACTCGTCGTGTCTCCATGCCTTCACAACTGTGACGCTGATGCCCATAGGCAACAGTACCTAAAGCGCTGTATACGTCGTGTTTCTCGTCGTCATCACAACTCCGATGCCCGTACACAGCTGTACAGGCGCCACGACGTGACGCGACGCAGCATGTGTGTCCATACCTCGCTACAATACCGATGCCCGTACACAGCTGTACAGGCGCCACGACGTGACGCGACGCAGCATGTGTGTCCATACCTCGCTACAATACCGATGCCCGTACACAGCAGTGCAGGCGCCACGTCGCGACGCTGCGTGCTGCTCAATATTCCGCCGCCGTCCGCCGCAGGAAGTGGCACGCATGACAGACAGTTAGATTAACTTAGCAACACCAATGACCTAGCCTAGCTACAGCGACCACTATTGAGTCACGATATCACGATTTACTGAGGGAAAATAGAAAAACCGATTCATGTAATCCCCGGGGTGTTGACTTTAGCGTCAATTCACCATTTCACCAACAATGCCTTTTTAGGGAACACCGAAGACTAATGGGTGTCAGTTTTCACGTTTAAGTATGACTATAATAAATGTCATCTAATACGAATAGGCTTAGGTTTTCCTTTAAACTAAAATAAAAGCAGTTTTACAACTTTTCGTAAAAACAATGGCCGAACCATCATCATTATCTCAACCTGTGGAAAAAATATTATTATCATTTATTATTAACTTTTTTTTTTCAAATGTAGTGGGGAGTAAAATAAAGCAAAAAGTTAAATTTCATAATTCATATCCCTGTAGTTAATAGTTAATTAGTCTGTATATTTGATATTTGATGCAACGGCCCGGCTAGCTCAGTCGGTAGAGCATGAGACTCTTAATCTCAGGGTCGTGGGTTCGAGCCCCACGTTGGGCGATACATTTTTATTGAGTTGATTTTATTTCGTCGCTGGAAACCCCTAGACCTGCAGCATAATATATGTTAACAAAAGCTATAATAATATTACTGTATCATTTCAGTATTAAAGCAAGACTGTTTTAATTGTAAAATCTTTGTTGCAAGATGCCTGTTTCCAGCTGTACTCTATATTTACAAATATCGACCAGTGTATTAAAGTAAAAAATTGGTCTAGTTATTTATGGTATATTTTTATACGAGAACCATAAATCAACTATTAAAGGTTCATTTACCTCTGTAAGCAAGTCTACTCGTAAAAATTGTATGAAAATCCAAAACGATACAATTTTTTCCACAGCAACTAAGGAAACACTTAAACCTCTAAAGTACTTTTGCTCTCCGATAAGGAACAGTATGCTTGCTAAGTGATTTATTATTTAACATTAGCCGGGTTATCTCAGCCATGTTTACGGCCTATAATACTTTGAAATAGCTACTGATAAGCTTTTATCAACTGCACTAAGTCATCTTCTTTACATTTTAGAACTTAAAAGTAACATGAAGTATTAAAACGTTCAACTACTATATAACTAATAAAAAAAGGTCCTGGGGTTCACGGGCTCTTAGACCATACAGTCAACTTTTTAATCTTCGCTTTTGATAGATAACCAACACGAGAAAACAAAAAAAAATTGTGTGTATCAGCTCCGAAACACGTACTCCTTACGAATGATTATAAAATATATTATAGAATAGCTAGATAAAGATAAATGAACTTCGCTTGGGCGATCCTAACGAGCAAACACAATCAATCCGTAAATTTGAAAGGAAAAACTGACTGAGTAAATCAACGTATAGCACAATTCAGTGGGTCTAAAGACTTATGTAGATTATCTGTAAACCCTCATTGAGAAAGGAGTTTGACAAATTGCACCCGAGTGTTATTAGGGCGGGTCTATTATATTCTTACTTAATTCAAAATCTTTTATAAGTAGGTACTTTTGAATCGTCGAGTGAATCTACCACTGGTTCGGAATGACATCCCTACCGAGAAGAACCAGCAAGAAACTTGGTTTATGTTTTCGTAACGCAATACTGCTAGATTTGTTTTACGATCGCATACTATAATTATTGTGTTTTCCATTAGATGTCACTTCTTTATTGTATCATGAGATAAAAATGTACGGGATGCTGGAAATAATCGATTTTTATTGCAATTTTTAAAATTAATGCACAATGTGTCATTGCAGATGATTCACCACCGGCAATGTGCCATCAACAACAACTATTGTGATAGCACAAAATGACAAAAGAGATAATGATATTATAGTAGTTTCGATTATGTATTCGCAGTACAAGCGGATGATGACCCAGATTAAATTTATAAATTAGTCTCAACAAAAGTACTTGACACCGTTTTGATGGTTCCCTTATTAATGAAATCTCATAGATCATCTATTATTTACGTACAGGTGGTATTTTATTAACATCCTCCAATGAGTCTCGTATTTGTAAAATTCCATAACTACTATATTATGTCAATAATTAGTAGGTATAGCATATTGTTTGTATAGTGATTCGTCTATTCGTGGTTACGATAGCCAGAAGGTATGCAAGCTTAAATCTACAATAATTTTACGTCCGTCTTATACTTTATAATTTCTCATCTTTCAAGTCAAGTAGAGAATATCAGCAAGAAGTCTTGAAGTTTTCTAGTTGAATGAAGTTGAGACATTATTCTTTCTTGTGGCTCGTTGTGGAAAATTGGACAGATTATTATGGTTATTAGTTCCCATGAGATTCTCAGCGTAAGTACTTTTACTCAAAGAAGCTTTGGATTATGACACTGAAGTTCGTCGAGTTTTTGTTGGTTCTTCTCGGTAGGAATAGCAATCTGAACCAGTACCTAGTAGCATCACCTGACGATTCAAAAGCACTTTTTAAAGTGAAACTTCTATAGAATCCTTGTGATTTGAAAATTCGATGGAACGAAAAAGAGACAAACATATTCATAATAGGATTTAGCCTGCAAGAGAATGTATTCTACAAGTTATATTTATCTCATTCTCTCGTAGACTTTTCTGAAGTTTCACTTCTATGCAGTGTGTGAATTGCACACACGCTCTTTTTTTATTATTGAGATTTGTCTACATACTAACTTTAGAGCAGATAAAAAATAGCTGTAATAGCTCTGTTCCCGCAGAAAAATATACTTAAAAGCACTCCCGTACCACATAATACTGAGTCAATCAACAAACCGCACGACATCCTTTGAAACAATCGCAGCAGACGAGCTCGGCCCGATTAAGCTTCCCTTTTACGCTTTTTAAGCCACACAACCCTTTGTTCACTCCGTATCCAATTATTTGGTACGTCCACGCCCAAAGCTCCATTTACACAAAAGCTTGGGCATTCATTTCGAAATTCCGAATCGGATTTAACGGTTCTGTGCCTTATGTTACAGATATCAATTATATCCCCTTCTGTCTTCTGCTATGTCGATCGAGAAGATGGCACAAAATCGGAAGTATTAATATAGTATCCCCAGTAAATAGGTATTTTGAAAATGATGACACTCAATGACATTCATGATGATCGTGATGATCAATTCATCATTTATTATATCATCATCATTTATCAATTAATTATAATTATATTGGTCTTGAAAATGTACTCCTTGCACTCTTTTTAGTTGTAACGGCATAAAATATTCAAACTCATATTTTTTTAATCAAATAAACTTGTTACAAGTGCTTTTGAATCGTCGAGTGAATCTACCACTGGTTCGGAATTCCATGTATTTTTTTTAAGTTAGGGAATTTCACAATGATTAAACTTATTAGGTACTTCATGCTTGTTTTTACTAGTATCAGCCACATTATACAATTTAATACTGAACATATTTGAACGGGGAAATTTAGATTACAATAATCGTGTCTGTTGTTTGTGAAAATAATGTAAACCTTAATATTCTGGCCATTTTGATAGAACCTAAGATAATATTTCACCATCTAATCCCACAAGTGACCTGAAAGAATCATTTTTGTTTAAAAAAAAGTAATGACTCAAACGGACCTAAAACGGATTTAGCAGTTCCGTTGCTTAAGGGAACACCTTGGAAAATTAAAATTAACACAATATGTTCCGTTACAATGCTTTGCAAAACAATACCACACCTACATTACGGTAAGTTTATACTGATTTCGAGTTACAGATGACATATGGCATAAGCCTCGCATATAAGGTATAAGACTAAAATATGTTTAATATTTGTTACGGACACTTAAGTGAAAGAAAAGATGGGATTCATAAATATGTAAGTTGGTAGAGCTATCTGCTGACTATAATGTATTAAAATAATATGAAAGATTACATAACATATCGATGACATTTAGAAAAATATTCGATAGATAGATTTTATTTCTGTGACATTAGATTATCTGCTTGTTTATCAAGGGGTCAACTGAAAATCAGCGCTGATATGGTGCATCTACACCATATCAGCGTTAGGTACGCTGAGTTTGATACCCTTTTTGAGATTTTCTACTACACGGATTGTTAGTCTATAAGTTTTATTTATTTTAGATTGTTTTGTAGTTTTTTCTGTGTTGTATGAAATCCTAAATAAAGATTTATTTATTTACTAGCGAATACCCGCGACTTCGTACGCGTGGATCGAGGTTTGGTTCCCGCGGGGACTCTTTAATTTTCCGGGATAAAAAGTAGCGTATGTGTTATTCCAGACTATAATCTATCTCTGTGCCAAATTTCATCTAGATCCGTTCAGCTGTTGGGGCGTGATTGAGTAACAAACATCCATCCATACATCCATACATCCATACCGACATCCATACATCCAAACTTTCGCATTTATAATATTAATAAATAGTAAAATAGTAATAGTAAAGTAATAGTAAGTACCAATCTTTTATCTGCTATCCCATATTTAGGAACTTTTTTAGTTAATTGAATTTGAGGAGGATTTGCAGTAGATAATGCCACCCTTACTCGATTTTATACCTTCCATTTTTTACTTCCTTTTATTATTATTATAATAACCATAATTCATTTACTATTCTATATCTCTGTGCCAAATTTCATCCAGATCCGTTCAGCTGTTGGGGCGTGATTGAGTAACAAACATCCATCCATACATCCATACATCCATACCGACATCCATAGGTACATCCAAACTTTCGCATTTATAATATTAGTAAGATAAGATTTATAAGTAAAGTTAAGTAATATTCTGACTTCGGATATAATATTATGCTACGCTAGCACTTGTCAGATAAAAAAAATTAAAATTAGTAAATTAAGATTTACTGGAAGAATTATAAAAGATCATCTAGTAAGAATTCATTGATCTAGGTATTTAATCGTAGTCAAAATCTGCAAAAATAAATATACCTAATACCTTTTTTTAAGGGAAAAATTCGATGCAGGCCCTTTTTGTGCCAGATAGCAAAATGCGCAAAGGTATACCTAATCCTAGATTATTAATATTTATTACACTGAAGTTCATCCATGGATTATCATTACATCTCATTCAATGTTATTCAAACCGTTACTTTACTGAGCGAGCAGTTTTAATACGTGAGGCGTGCCATAGCCATGTCTGTACAGATTATCCCATAATGTCCCTTAACTGCAAGAACATGCGTCACGGATCTGTGCGGATATGGCGATGGGGTGGGTGTGGTGATCATAAAATAATGTTTTGACCTCTCCCAAGTCCCGTTGATTATTACAAGGTAATACAGATATATTTTACTTAGTTACTTTTTCCGATCATTAAATTATTAGCTTTACATCAGCTGTTTAAAAGTACGGTGAGATCTAGAAAGTAGAAGATGAACAAAATCCTTTTTTTAACTGACGAACAATGCCATCTAGTAGTGAGTAGCATAATTACGTAGTAGCGACCTAACTATATCATGATGTACTTTTTAACTAGATGGCGTTGTAAGTTATAAGAACTCAATTTATGTTCAATATTACTTATTTGATTAGCATGTACAATGTACACAATAACATAAATTATCACAATACAAAAAACATTGTATTTTAACAAATTTTACATATTTGTTAGTAATAAAAAAAAATTTTGTTCATTGTAACTGGTGGGTAACACATGTACCTATTATAAACTGTATGAAAATTTTCACTTCACTATCGTCGCCGAAATAGCTCAGTTGGGAGAGCGTTAGACTGAAGATCTAAAGGTCCCCGGTTCAATCCCGGGTTTCGGCAGAGTATAACTTCTATTTTCCATTATTTTCATTTAGTACAAATCAGCTTGGATAAAATATTTTCAAATCCTTTTGCACGTGTCGTCTAGTACTGTCCTAGATTACATATCTAGCAGAATAATTATTTATGTAGAGAAGACATACTGGCTACCTCCTCACTCCATACTACTAGCAAAATCTCAAGAGGCCCCAGAAGAGATAGTGGAAATAGAAAAGACATGAAAATTGGAATTCCAGCCGGCGCTCGACAATTATTTCTATTATAAAATTATATCTTTCTTGAATTATTAATTTAACTTCAAGAGAATTTTCCAAAAAAATTAAATGCATCGGCCGGGAATCGAACCCGGGCCGCCCGCGTGGCAGGCGAGCATTCTACCACTGAACCACCGATGCTGTTGATAAAGAGTGTGAATTTTTATGAGGGGCTCCGTTCACGCCAGACAATACAGAATAACTCGGACAATTTACAACTCATGATGACGTTTGGGGCCATGTTCGCATTAGGTGACCTGTACTAAAGAATTAAGTTGAGTGAAATAAATTAATTAAATAAATAAAAAAATAGGGTAATGTTTCTTTAAGTCCCAATGACACTGATCTCATCGGGCCCTAGTAGCATTGAGGAATACCCTATAGAAATATAAAGTCTAGAGTCAGTCAACTTCGAATATTACGACCTCTCTGCCGCAGCAGTGATGAGCGCTGTGGTCATTTAAAAGATGAAGATCCTGGGATCGTTTCCCAGCAGAACCAATTTATAATGTCTGAATTATTGGATCTGGTAGACCCATACCTTCTTTTCTGGATTCAGCCGGCCACCATCGCCGTGTCGCCTAGCAATTATTTAGCGGTACGATAAAAACCAATCTGGGGCACAGGACATGCCCATTCTAGGTTAGCTCTCTTCCATCATAATTATGCTGCATCATCACCTGGTTAGACCTGATGGTGACTAAGTTTTTTGAATTAAAAATTAGTTGAGGAGGTAGAAAAAGATGTTGCTTTTTTGGGCGAAACTTGGCCCACCTGCTATGGCATTCAATGATTCTAAGGCGACCAAAATTAGCAGAATCATTGATGATTGATTCTTCTTTTACTTCTAGTTGTCAAGTAAGAACCGCCAAGTTTAACCTAAGCATAATAATCCCAAAAAAACTAGATACTTAAGTAATCTTTTCACCTCGTTCTTCGCCTATCAAGAAAATATGATCGAAAAATACAAGTAGAAAAATTTACAATTCAAATTTTATTGTCTACAGTTGTTACGAAAGAAATGGCTTTTGAAATGTTTATAAACTAGTAGATATTAATATTTAACAATATATCCTTTGAATGGTATAATATAACGGTAAGCACCTTTCAGTACCAGTATGGCGGTTAAACCGCATAATATGGCACTGGCACTGAGGCGTGGATGCCGTGGAAGCACCATCACGCGCCTCTACATTGTGAGGTCGTGACATATTATGTATTAATAAGTCGAATATAGTTCGGCCAAGTGCCAGTCGGACTCGCACACGCCAGGTTCCGTACCATCGTACATCGTACGTTTATTGGACAGAAGCAGGCGTTACTTTGTGGAAGTTCATGATAATGAAGGAACTAGAAGTTTAATTCGCTATAATCCACCAAGTTCTAATTCCTTCATTCCTATGTGCTTTTTAAACACAAGTTTTTGTATGGGGACACCCTTTAATTTATATTTTATTTTATCTAGTGGTTCGCCCCGAACTGAGTTTTAACTATTTGTATAATTCAAATAATTGATCAAGTTATAGGCTCAGCCTTTCAGAAAAATTGTAATAGTTAAATTTTAACATTAGCGCCATCTATTGACATCATTGTTAAGTTCTGTTAAAAATACTGAAGCTCATTAAAAATTAAATAATTTCGTTTCCTTATAATATTTACCTAATTTCAGTATTTGTTGTTCAATTACAGGATATAATTCAAATAATTGATCAATTTTCAGGCTCAGCCTCTCAGAAAATTGAGAGTTCTGAGGTCAACTTTAGACGTTAGAAAATCTCCACTTTGAATACCTCCGATGTCGTCAATTTTAGGGGAAAAATTTAAAAAATAATAATTTTGAACTCTATTCTTAATTATCTTTAAAATGATATACCGCAACCCTATGCAACGCTATAAAAAATATTTTACTTCGCATTCGCTTCTATGAGAGCCCCCCTGAAGTAAAGATTTTTATAACTTTTTAAGTCATATTCGGCTGGAGGATATTATTATATTTTAATTTTAAGTAATTACGTTCAGTAATTCAGAAGTTATAAGGCTCTGACAGACGGACGGACGGACGGACCGACGGACGGATGGACAGACGGACGGACGGACCAGTGCAAATTCACTCAAGTAGACTCAGAGACCTTCGCTTCGCTCGGTCAACTATTTATTGCTATAGCAGAGCCTATAGTATTATTCGCTCTGTGAAAATTTCAACTGTCTAGCTAAAATGTTCCATCAGAGAACTCTCCTAATCTCCAACGCACATTACATGTACCTACAATACACATTGACTGAAAAATAAACTGACACTACAAGTTACAACGCAATTCTTTGAAAATAATGACAGAAATCAGAATAATATTAACAATGTACTACACACTGTAGCCAGTTAAAAGACTCTATGAAATATAAGCTATGCATTAGCCCACAGTCGTCCAGATTTTTTTTTATGCTATGCCGCACATCGTTATATTTTCGCTACGATACTAAAACCACTCAATTGATCACTTGATCAATTTACCCAGTCGAATCTGATGCGGTAAGGCAGATCAGAATCTGTAGAACGATACCGTCGATCTATGGTGAGCCACCCATAAAGCGTGTATTGACAGTGCATCCATTCGTGATTGGAGATATAAATCTTCACGAATCAAATCAAAATCGCGAAATGTCTTAGGATACTTAGAAACGGGTAATGTTGTTTTTTTACAACGTTCTTCGGAGTTCGATGTCAGCATTATAATACCTATGAATAAAATAGGTAAGTATGTACTTACATAAATATTGAAAATAACTTTTGCCGTTTTAATTTGTCTTATTACTAGCTAATGCCCGCGACTTCGTCTGCTTGGTTTGAGGTTTTTTGGTTCCCACGGGAACTCTTTAATATTCCGAGATAAAAAGCCTATCTGCTATTCCAGACTATAATCTATCTCTGTGCCAAATTTCAGCCAGATCCGTTCAGCCGTTCTGGCGTGATTGAATAACAAACATCCATACATCCATCCAAACTTACGCTTTTATAATATTAGTAAGTATAGAAGTATCTAGATGTTTTTAGCCAGAAAAGTGGTAAATCAACTTTAGTGGTTTAAGTGGACAGCAAACTGGGATTTTTCAGACCATTTTCTATTTAAAGGGACACACCGAATGAGTTCTCATCGACCAATAGAAATGAGCCTTAATGCATACAAGATAATTTGCATACGAATTGTATCTACAATGGACCATCCTGATTGAAAGGCCGAATGGAATAGGCGCAACGAGACAAGGTCACTGGGTTACTAACACTGAAGGTTGCGACCAGCCCAAATGCTGATTGTAATTTAGGAACATCCCATTTTTTGTACATAAACATTATTGACAATGAATTGGAGTTATCCTCCAAATATCAAGTGCTAATGCTAATGCCTGTGACTTCGTCAGCGTGGTGTATTTTTTTTATTTGACTCTCGCGGGAGCTCCTTAATTTTCCGGGACAAAAAGTAGTCTATGTCACTCTCCAGGTCCTCAACTATACCGATGGCAAAAATCACGTCGATCCGTTACTCCATTGTGGTGTGATTGGAGGACAAACCAAGAAACAAACACACTTTCGCATTCATAATATTAGTACCGGAGTAATATGTTACCGGAATGTGAGAGTTATTGTTAGCGGTCTTTTCGCGATTAACATATAAAGTTCAGTAAATAATGGCACAATTCATAGCTCTAGATTCTAGATAAAAGATAAGTAGCTCAATTAAGTTAAGTACTTATTAAAATTGAAAATTAGCATTCTGCGACATTCCTGATGTAAAAAGTTACATTAGCCCAAAGACTATATAAATAGGTTCCTAATTCTATGCTTAAGTACTTACAATGCCGTGTTAAAACCGACTAAGGAATGGGTTTAATGTTAGGTATACCTATAACTGCCATTCTACTCTGTGCCGCAGGGCAGCCCGCTACCACCTTAGACTTAGTGTGATCTCAGTCAATGACTTGTAATAGGTAATCTAAGTATACTAATATTATAAATACGAAAGTTTGGATGGATGGATGTATGTTTGTTACTCAATCACGGCAGAACGGCTGAACGGATCTGGATGAAATTTGGCACAGAGGTAGATTATAGTCTGGAATAACACCTATGCTACTTTTTCCCGCGGGAACCCAAAACCTCAATCCACGCGGAAGTCGCGGGTATCAGCTAGAAACAAAGGTGAAGCTGCCCGCCACTGCCCCGCTGCTCGCACCCGCTCTTAGCAGGGCCGCACCCTCTAAGCGCTAAGAAACATCTAGTCCATATTGTGATTGTAATTATGACCTAGTAAATATATCTTGTAGATAGAACCAGCCCTCGCAATGAATGAACGGAGAAATTTAAGATGACTGGTTTTATTGTACTCGTAAGTTTGAAACACGCCCTACACCTTCTCGTTAAGACCCATATACATTGGCCAATCCGTTTATTTACGATGTCCATTGTCCGCGACTTCGTTCGCGTAGAATATATTTTTATATTCCCACGGAAACTCTTTAATTTTTCGGGATAAATAATAGTCTATGTCACTCTCCCGGTCCTCAAGTATACCCATGCAAAAAAACCCGTCTATCCGCTGGTTTGTTGAGGCGTGATTGAAGGACAAACCAACAAACAAACACACTTTCGCATTTATAAAATTATACTATGAAGAATGATGATATGATAATAATATACGAATAGTTACCCTTAACAAATAAACGCTCTATCAGTTTTCGGACAGATTTAGTGTACGAGGCATTTTACACTAAATCTGTCCGAAAGTGGTCCGAAACATGACGACCTACTCAATGGAGAAAATTTGAGGCAAAATGAATTAATGTTTTGAAAAAGTTTGAAGTCATTTAAGCATTTTTATCCTGTTTAGATCATAGGCATTTTTACTGTTGCAGGAAGCTATATCACTTTCACTGGTCTGTTTTATCAGGTAACTATGTACGTATCTCTCTTATAAGCGAATAAATAATTACTTCAATCTTTGATCAAGCAAGAACTTGTCTTAAAAAATTACAAAACTCTTTTGTTTTACAAACTTAATGCACTTCAGCACTGAACAGCCAATTGCTGATTGATATTAAGCTAGCCCTTTTGCATGAAGGGGTGAAATTACAGGGTGAAATACATATTATTATCTCCTTTCTTATTTTTCTGTTTGACATCAACCCCTCGATTGTAGAAGGAAATCGTAAACGTAATCGTTTGTCAACTGTATAATTGGACCTGTGTAAGGATTGCCGATCAAATCGTTAAAGCTCGGCTTCAAAGCAAAATAAACCATAACAGCATTGAGTTAGAGCTCAATTTCGTGTACCCATTCTCATACGTTCATGGTATCGTACATACCTAAACGTTTGAGAATGGATACACGAAATTGAGCTCTAATTCAATGGACTAGTTCAATGTTTATTTTGCTTTAAAGCCGAGCTTTAACGATTTGATCGGCGATCCTTACATGATTGCACCTCTGTTTATGGAGTTCATCATCGACCATACAACCTGGTCGATGGAGTTCATAGATGCCTGCACGTCAAAAAGCATGTAGGTATGAACTCCTTAAATAGTTCGAGTAGTAAATTATTACGTTTCACTTAGACAATTGGGCCTCAAGTGCGGATAAAACTATAAAAATATGAAATGGATACGGGTCTTTATATCTATTGTAGGCGAGAAATGTACACTATAATATAGGTACTTATCTAAGCCATTTGCACATGCCTAAGGCAGAGGTTGGGTTGTCGACCTATCTTCGCAGCTGCAAATAACTTAAATCTTAGAGCTCAGCTTTGTAAATTGAAATAATTAGATACAGCTCTCGACTTCAGCCCGCGCGATTTAAGATTTTTTATGGGAAGTTTGCTATTCTATTTATATGGCAGGTTCTTGGTTGCAAGAACGCTACATCTTCCATTCGTCTTGTCTAGTTGTATTAGTACCATCTGCAATTTTCGAGTGATAAGATAAGATTAATAGATACTCATCACAACAGCTTATTTTAATTTTTATTGCACCTTTTCTACCACAGCTTTTTTCTCCAACATAATATATATACCTAGGTGCCTATATTACGCATATTATCTGGGAAACATAGCCTCATAAACCCCAGCGTGAGTTTTTGATTATAGATTCAAGCAATATCTATGGTATTAGTCAGATAAGAAGTAATTTCCCATAGATCCCTATATCGATAATGGTCGGATAATGATTCTACACCCATCCGATAAAATCTACATTTTATCATTAGACGCGGTAATTGCAATTCGCAATGCAACATTGAATAACCAATAATCGAGGTACGGATAATTCACTTGGAGCCGCAATGTAATATAAATAAATAGTAATGGCAATGATTATTGGATTGGTTTGGTTACCAGCCGGTGTTAATGTGATTCATCGTCGTCTCAACCTATAGACGTCCACTGCTGGACGAAGGTCACCTGCATGGATCGCCACAGAGCGCGGTCTTGTGCCGCTTGTCTCCAGCGGCTCCCATCTGCACGCTTGAGATCGTCGGTCCACCTAGTGGAGGGGTCGTCCAACGCTGCGCTTCCTGGTGCGAGGCCGCCATTCTACCACTTTGGGACCCCATCGCCTATCGGTTCTACGAACTATGTGCCCCGCCCATTGCCACTTGAGCTTGGCGACTCTTCGAGCTATGTCGGTTACTCTGGTTCGCCTACGGATCTCCTCATTTCTAATTTGATCACACAGGGATACTCCAAGCATACTCCATCGAACGCTGAGTGACCCTGGGCCTTCTTATCAGGCCATAATGTGATTCATGAAGAGGTAATAAGAAGAAACTTGTTCTAACTCGTGATCTCTTCTCCGTAGAGTTTTCTTTTTCATTAAGAGCAACTCAAACTGCTGAGTCTAGAAACCTGATAGTTTTTATTTATTTATTTTTTATTTATTTTTTATTGATTTTATTGCATGTAAGTTATTTATTTTCTCTGAAACGTAGAACCCGATCTCCACTAAGAAAGAATTTTCAGATATTCCAAATGAAGTCGGGGCGGGTGAACTAGTTGGAGCCATCCATACTTTAATATTATAAAATGCGAAACTGTGTCGGTCTGTGTCTACTACGGCTTTACCGATTTTTGGTATGAATATGATTTGGTATGAATGAATTTTGGTACAGAGATTGGTTGCATCCCTGAAAAGGACGTAGATTACTGGGAATTTCTCGGGTATCGTGTAGTAACTAAGTACATTGTTTCACTATATTTCACCCTTCAAGATTTGCTATCCGGAAAATGTCTGATTTCGATAATATAATCGTAAGTAGGTATATTCAACGAGACTTTTTTATAAGTATGTTTAGGAATATTATTTGCTTTATTTTCATCGGACATGTAAATTTTATTAATTTAATGAGTTCATTTAGGCTGCAGTTTTCTGGAAAACTGAATATTTCATATTAAATCATCAGAACTCATAAACACATACTAGAAACAATAACCTTTACTCGCAAGTTATCATTGTTTACTTCATTACTTTTATCTTTAAAGCAAAGCAATCAATGCTTAAGCTAGAAAGTGAATTGAAGTAACTTAACCAACCACGTTAAATTGCCTCATAATTACGAGTGCTACAGTAAATACTTGTATTTATTCTGATTTGGTTGGTTTACGCCGGTGCGTTGCTATCTGTGTATCAACACTTTTTTGTAACCAGCCAGTCCGGCAACTGGCGTGGTGTAGAGAACGCGCTCGCGTTCGTATTTTGAATTTAGCGTGAGGGAAATTCGCGCGAAACTAAGAATACCATCAGATTTTTTTACTTCAGTTTCAATTTTTTTAATTTATTTAAGACGTCGTTTTAGTTAAGTATGTAATTAAGTGAAAATACTGCAATATCTAGTTAAAATTTTCACGCGTTCTTCGTTAACATTCGCAGTTTTCTCGCAGAACCTAAAGAAACGTAAGTAAAACATTATTTTTCGTCGAAGTTACGGGTGCTGTACATTTCAGGGTCATTCCAGGACGCAAGTAAAATGTGGATCTACCAAAATGAATTTTAGATTTAAGTATTATCTCTAGATAAAGAGTAGGTATAGGTAACAATATTTTTAGGTAAATAATACATACTATATTTAGGTATTGATTTATTTACTCAGGATTAAAATACCCTTTTATGATGTTTTTATGCTGAATCCACGCTTTGTTGACTTTTAATTAAAAACGTAATATTTGAATTTTTATTACGTAAAAAGAATCATATTCAATATAAGCGTAAAGTTAATTTCAGATGTAAATAGAAGATACGTCTACTTAATTCAATTTAACGATTACATAGAAGTGTGATTTTATTAAAAACAACAATAACTTCATCTTAGAGATAAAATAAAATAAATAATACCAACCTTGAAACTTTAAATTTAATTAAAATTACCTATTCTAACATAGTTACTCAAATGTATTTTCCGTAAATCAACTAAACAATAAAGATTAAATATTTTAAGTAATGGCATCAACCCGGACCTCAGCTTATGCAAATGAAAATGATATTACTTAAGTGTCATTATATACTATTATACGCAATGGAGCAATATTAAAATATTTAAGTATGTCCAAATCGGATTGTGGCTTAGATTATACCTCAGACACAAAAAACTAACCAGTAGACCATGAAGAAATTATTGAGAAATTATTCGTAGGAGTTCATATTTTTATGTAAGCAGAATGCGTTTTTACAGTTAAAGAAAGCACCTTAAATACTATTAGTCCAGTCCAAGAAAAAGAAAACATCACTAGATTTAGCCTGTGATTTAGCCATGTCAATCTAATTTAGTTTAAAGATCCCACAATACAAGTTTATTCAACAACTTTTTGGTTTGCGGCTCTCGTACGATGATAGATAGATTTTACAAATTAAAAGGTTACTACATAAATTGTGGGAAATTTTCTCTAGTTAAATTTATTACAGAACTATTTTCATCGTAAAATTAGTCCGAAAGGAGTTATTAGTCAAAAACTGTTTTTGGGTGCCATTTTTCCGATATGGTGGTGCGAGCGGCAAAGTGAAAATTTGGAAAGAGTACGTCGAAATCTATAAAATAAAACAATTTTCAAAACTCCCGAGAAACTTTCCCAGGTATCCTTCCCTCTTTTTGAGCACCAAATGACTGGACTATATTTTCTTTCTGCGAATTTGTGGTTCGATCTCGGACTCACTTAATATTTAGCATGTATTATAGGGTTGCCTGGGATCGAGCTAGCAATAATATATTTTACGAATCTGTTTGTAAGTAATCTTACAAACAATTACTTAGCAATTACTTAACAACGTTGTAATTTGCCAAAAGTTGTAATTATTGACAATTATCAAGTAGGAATATGTGTAATAGTTTCCGATCCCGTATACGTGGTATATAACTCAAGCGGTTAACAGATCCGTGAAGTTAACTATGGACAGTGGTAACTTACCCAACGACCTCAATTATTTACATAGACGTGCCCTGTCAAACAAAGAATGTGGACCTATTTTACTAACGCCATCTAGTCTGAAAAGCGGGAAAGCGCTATGGCGAGGACAAGGACAGGGCTGTACAGGTTAGGAGCGTGCTCTAAAGGTTGGACGCCCAATTTTTTTCTATGGAAGGGCCCATATTATAGTACCTACATAAATATCGATGAACTTACTATAGTCATGTAAATTAACGGATCGGAACCGCTTGAGTAAGGTATATTTATCAAAATATAGGTAATTTTATAACAAACGCGATGGTATAGCATTGGCTACAATAAACGTGTCAAAAAAAATTAATTAAGTAATTAAAAAAATTTCCAACCTATTTTAGGCGTATTTATCTATTATTAAATAAAAATAACAAGTAGGTTTCATCTATTAAACAGATCGGTGAAGGTCGTGGTGCAGCCGGATCTATGACTAAATTAAGCAACCTATAAGATTACAGATGGATTGATTATTAATTTCAGCTCTAAGGGGTGATTTTTGAGTGATAATAAGCGGTGAGTTGTATCCTCTAAAACCGCCAGATTGATCCCGGATACACTGTATATTAATATTAATTAGGTATATATTATTATACAGTGTATACGGTATCTTTAAATTATCGCGAGGATAAAAACAAAAATTAAATGGACAAAAAAAGTCGTAATGGTCAGAATACACATTATAAAATAGGGTTCCGTAGTCCTGATAGTTATAAAAACCTTTGACAGACATTATTTAGTTTTTTACTATGTAGTAAGAAACTGTCTCATCATAATGATTTTAAAACCTGCCTCGTTGGTCTCTAGTGGTTTGCATGTTCGACTACGGCCAACGAGATCCTGGGTTCTAGTCCCATATTATAGTGTTGAGGTTTTCTGACTAGAAATTTTCAGTCTGGAATTAGGAAGTTGGTGGTGTTTCACCCGCGTCACCCGTGCGGTCTCAGTCTCTAACATGATGGTAGCTGTGTCCGCCAACCCGCATTCGAGCAGCGTGGTGGGTCTAAGCTCTAATTCCCTCTATGAGATTATTCAATTATTCAATAAGCCGCTTACAGATCTTTTAGTTAATTGTGAAAAACTGCTATGATAGACAGACTTAATAAGATAAGGGTTTCTTGTTTTAGTATGGAACCCTAAAACGGATTTTAAAAAGACTGGTATTATAGGTACCTACCGCATATTATTAGCATAAATGATAGAAGCAGGTAAAAGTATGATAATGCACTTAATATCGATATGAGGAGATGAATTATTATACGTTATCGATAGGTACTTTTATCCTGGCTTGCAGGATCGAGTGCAGTCATTTTTTTAAAGAATATTTTTAATTGTCATATTATTATTTTAAGAGGCAAAATAAACACAATTTCCGAAAACACACGTCCCTATGGCTTTAAAAACAGCACACTGTGGCATGTTACCAACTTCAGAGAGGGGCAATTCTTTTAATTTAGTAC
Source organism: Erebia aethiops (assembly GCA_923060345.2). Classification (NCBI taxonomy): domain Eukaryota; kingdom Metazoa; phylum Arthropoda; class Insecta; order Lepidoptera; family Nymphalidae; genus Erebia; species Erebia aethiops. Next base: position 5,479,414 of record OV281083.1, on the reverse strand, counting down.
AGTAGTTGTAAACAATAATACATTATTATTAATTTATCTATTTTGGTTTTTATAAAAATTGACAAATAAATGGATTTAACTACTATAGAAATAAAATATTTTGTGTTAATACTAATAGAACTAATACACCCGGTCAAGTGCTGTATAAAAGGGATAAAGAATTTCTCTATGAAAGTCTCTTTGTTTACATATTTTGTAATCAACTGTTTAAATCTAGCTTTCAATCAAACATTAGTATGCCCATCGAATGTCTTTGCAAATATAGAACAGGTGGACATAAATACACTAGTAGATGTTTATAGTACTCGTGACTATGACTAACCCGTAAGTAATGCCGAATCCTAGTGAAGAACGTTGTATCATGTCACGATAAAACACGTGCATGATCTGACTGCATAAAATCTTTATAAGGTTTACTTGAAATTTGAGATCTCAGTCAGCTGCCGAAAAAACAAAGCGTATTCTGGGCTGTGAACAAAAAGGTCTCCGAAATAATAGGTGCTGTGTTTTATTACCCGACGACATTTCTTAGATGGTACCTACTTTTCTTAATTCTCGTAGACTTTGTAAGTTGTGAAATGAAGTAAAACACTAAGTACACTAGAAATAGTGTATAGGAAACTTGTAGTAGACAAGTATATAGTACATGATGGCGATGCTCAGATTTAGAAATATCAAATAAGTGAGGGACAATGATCTACGACAATTATATGTGTTGTAGATATAGTAGCTAATCTAGTTAAAACCCATGTAATTGACATAATTTTAATTATTTTTTCAACAAAAGGACAAAATCTTTGATTTCCTTTGCTTTAATAGCCCGTTAAGTGATTGGATGATAAAGTCATCTTGTAAAAGAGAAACTGTAGAGAACTTCACATAATCGCCTTAGTTACTTGGCTATGCATGTAGGTAACGTATGAGTTTTACGAGGTGACTGCGTTGATACGCACGATATGGCAAAGCTTATTAAGACCAATGAAACCATAAACTAAAACTATGTTGACTGGAGAAAAACGAGGTCAATATGTTAACTATGCTCTAACAAACAAAGTAGGGGGGCATCAGGTCAAGATTTGATAATATGTACAATTACACATTACGTAAGTAATTTATGGCTAAGTTTCATTTACCTACTGACTTCTTCCTTTTCAACAACGTTATTAAATTTCATAAAATTTATAAGATAGCTTTACTCTAACCGGTAGATCCTACACGTGATTTCTACTGGATTAATGTTTTCAAAAATACTCTTGGAAGTCAGGAACCTTTTATTTTGTCTGGATAAGAAATGTGCTTAAAGTACGCCCTTCAACTGTCTATTGATACTGCAAGAGTGTAAAACAATACAAAATAGTAGCTGCATTATCGTAGAAACAAACAAATAGACTTACAAGCAAATTTTGGTTCTTTGAAATATTTTAAAACCACTCGATTAGATGACTAATAAAACTTCAATAAGCAATTCATATTAAAAGTTACGAGTATAACTTAATTTAATTACAAAGACAGTAAAATATGAGCTCAATGACATCCTATGTGAAAAGCCGCATGGTACTAAAAACGTGGGAAATAGAATGATTAGCGTCAGCAACTCAGCACGAAGACTACCTAGGTACTCACCTAATATCTGTTTTATCGAAGAAGCCTTTAAATTGATGCGTTAAAAATAAGAAAAGGTGCGTTAAATTTTTCTTATATTAATAACTAACGTATTTGAGCAATGAGAAAGGATCTGTAAAAATTCAACCCTTAATAAGTTAAAAAAGTTTCAATATATTATAAATAATAATTATAAATAAAAGCTAGAAACGTGGAATTTAGTGTTTTAGGTATTTATGAATAAAATTCAGATGTATCACTGTTAACTGTTAAATTAATTTGGCTTTAACAGACAATAAATATAAATCAATTATTAATTAATTATCAACATGTTCAGTATTCTTCGTAAAACTGTTTCGAAGTAGGTAAGTATGTAGATACTTTCGCATTTGCTAATTTTGTAATCACTAACGACATCGTTTAGTGATTTTACCGGTGTTCAGAATGTTTCTGTCCAATCTCAAATGAGCAAAGCCATTAACACGAAGACAACAGTTAAGTACATACAGTTAAAATAGGTTAAGCAAAAGCTAATGCGTGTCAGAGCCTTATTCCCCTGATTCCATAACGAGACGCTGACCTGGTCAACGACTCTACTCATTAGTTGAGAATTGAGACTTTCATTAATTAACCACCTGACAAACGATTCGACAATTGCAAGAACAAAAATAACACGCGCAATATAGTTATAAATATGGGCACTTATAATTTGCACGATGCTCGTTAGTTTTGAGAGTTCCTTCTTTCTTCGCTCTTGGAAGGTTGCCGCACCTAAACGGATGGTTTTAAGGATTTTTCAGAGTTCATGTCGAAAAGTACAATATTTTTTTTCCGTTGACACGTTGCCGTTACACTAAGCTGCTGTTGCCGCAGCTGTTATAATGATTACAAGGATTTTATAAAGACGTTCACAGCTTACTATGCGAAGAACTCGACATAGCTCTTGAAGATGAGCGCCTGATTCTGCGCGCCGCTCGTCGTCGGCGCCACGTGCTATAGTTTAAACACCTTTACCAGTTTATCTTCGTTCGTTTACACGTGTATGTCGGCGTTATAACAAGTGTAAGCGGTCCTGCGCCATCCTTCTCCAGTATGGACCAGCCTGTTGTTTGTTACTCAATCACACCAGAACAGCTAAACGAATCTGAATGAAATTTGGCACAGATATTATAGTCTGGAAGAACACATAATCTACTTTTTATCCCGGAAAATTAAAGAGTTCCCATGGAAACTAAAATTAAAGAGTTACCGCGGGAGCCAAAAAATCTCAATCAAAAAATAGCACATCCGCATATGTATGGAAATTTTTCTTTTTCACCGATAAGAAATACAAAGCGATAGATAGCTTAATGTATTTTAGTTGTATGTTCTGATAGGAACAAGTTAGCCCTTGGCTTCGATGTCACATGTTATATTACTTCCTTCATAATAGATTTCCTGATAGCTTAGTTTCAACCTTAGACCCTTTCATAAAAAGTCGACCGCGGAACGTTATTTCATAATTCCTGTATAATACATGACCTAACATTGTTCAGTGCAAACATAATAATCATGCGGTCGATAACCTATTAAGCGAGTTGGGAAATATCTGTTCTTGCTACAATGATTAATCTGTGTTTCTATATATTCTATTTCTATTATATTCAGACTCATTTGCGTTTATTTTGTGCTTGGATATTCATATTATACGATTTCTAGTTAATTTGGCCAATTTACATACTGCTGCCGAATTGTTTTGCTTTCGACAAGCTAATATTGACTGCACTTGGCAATTTATATAGACCAAATACTTACCCCTGTAGCAGCTGTCCTGTAGATATATAATGTTTGTGTGTGTGTGTGTGTGTGTCTGACAGCAAAAAGACTTACCGGCAAAGATGCCTAAGGCCAAGCGATTTAGCGTTCCAGTACGATGTCGTGTAGAAACCAAATGAGTTTAATATAACTTGCATACCCCTAACAGGTTAACTCACTACCATCTTAGATTGTAATCATCACTTACCTACCACCAAGTGAGATCACAGTCTGAATTGTAGAGACTAACAAAAAAAATACTTATCTCATATCTCTTGAGGTAATGAAGTTGTAAGGTGTATGCATGAATGTAGCGTGACTATTACAAAAAATTCTGATAAATAAATATTTGACCAGTATGCCTGGCCGTAGGGAAAGAAGAAGGTCACGCCAAAACATTTTAATTTATTTCTAACATTTACTACTATACATTTACACGTTTTACACACGCATATTACTAGCTTGCATGCAGTATTTGACAAACATTTGCCGTTTAAACCAACTAAAAAATAAGTAAAAAAAAGTTTTTTGTTATATTTTTAGGATTTGTACAAGTGCTTCACATTCGCACAGTTTTCCTACAATTACTACAAAATTGTAGGCATATGAAGATGATTGACGTCGAAATGAACTGATATTAAATAATATCAGTTCATTTCGACGAAAAAAAAAAAAAAAAAAAAAACCCGGCTGAGTTTGTTCTGGGCTCTTCTCAGACCAGGGCGCGTTTGGAACCCTCGTAGCTTTAGTTTTAAGATACCGTTACCCATTATCACCATCATGCTTTTTAAGTACCTACTTATGTAATTTTTAGACGAAAATAAGTGTACCTACAGTGTACCTATATTTAATGAATAAATGACTATGACTATGACTATGACAATCATCTTCATATGCCTACTACACCAGCACGCTTGGCGGTAGGTACAACTTTTATAGCCAAGAGGTCTATACTCTCTAGGCTCTAATGTTATTCAATGTTCATATTTTGTCAAACTTGTTTCGTATATTTCGTGAGAAAAGACCATTTTTAGCATTGTAATAAAATCACCAATAAATTATAATCATGACATCAATCCAATCATCAATCAGATATCAACGACCTGTTAATAGCTATACATGTTTAGTTACACGAATGTTTTTTTTGCGCGAGGCTTGTAGACAAGATGATATAAATTCCTTGTTGTGCTCAAAGGTAACTGAACTTTTCAACCTTATTGAATTCTGACCTCTGAATTAGCAACTGGGCGATAACAGACTCTAACGAAGACTCGTGAATGTAGCTTGTGAGTTGTAAAGCTAAAAGCAAACAGTAGATATAAATCGAGATATTTAGATACTTATTCAAAAAAAACTACCTCCGTGGCGCAGTTAGCGCTGTTGTCTTAACGTGCGGAGGGCCCGGCCTCCCGGGTTCGATCCCCGGCGGGTCAATTTGGGAATTTATAATTTCTGAATTTTCCCTGGTCTGGCCTGGTGGGAGGCTTCGGCCGCGGCTAGTTACCACCCTACCGGCAAAGACGTGCCGCCAAGCGATTTAGCGTTCCGGTACGATGCCGTGTAGAAACCGAATAGGGGTATGGGTTTAATATAACTGCCATGCCCCTAACAGGTTAGCCCGCTACCATCTTAGACTGCATCATCACTTACCATCAGGTGAGATCGCAGTCAAGGGCTAACTTGTAGTGGATTTAAAAAAAAAAAAATATTGTTACTTCGTCCACGTGGGGTAAGGATTTTTTATTCCTGTGGGAACTCTTTAATTTTCTGGGATGAAAAGTAGCCTTTCCTGGGATATAACCTATCCCTGTACTTACCAAATTTCATCAAATTCGGATGAACTGGTGGGCTGTGAAAGCAGTGTAGCAGGCAGACGGACAGACGGACAGACGGACAGGAATCAAAAAATCTTAACCCACGCGGACGAAGTCGCGGGCGGCTAGTGAGAAATAAATATCTTTAAACCGAACTAACTATCTGCAGTATGGCATCATCATACTGTACGCTAAGTAGGTATTCATAACTTTTTCAGTTTTATTTTTATTGGGGGGCCGCAAGCTCCCAACTGGAGTTGCTCTAAGTTTGGGTCCCTAGGGTCTAGTCTAGACCAGAATTGACGGGACGGCCTCTCAGCCCCACTGTATCCGCAATTGGATTAACAAATAATTTAAAATTATCGTTTCTTTCATATTTTTATTAAATACCTATGTAAATAGGTATTATTTAAAAAAATCCTACATGATTTTTATGATTAGTCTATGCTTCAAATGTTTATGAATTTACAATATTTTTGACAGGTCTTCGGATTTATTTACATTTCATTAATGATTTTATGTATGAATTGTGTTTTGTAGACAGATTTTAATTAAGGGACAAGTTGCAAGTCACTACGCGACGCGAACACATAGTGCAGACTGCAGTGGTTAAGAAATTATTAGTACCTATTATAAATATGCCATACCTATCTGAACGATCATTTTTATAATAAGTGTATAATAATGTTCTACCCAGCGGTTCTACCTACATTATAGGTCCATGACTAGTGACTACATATGGATAAATAAGGTTAGTGACTGACAATAGTATACCAACAGAAATGTTTGAGTGATTGTTTGGTACCTCCGGGAGGTAACCGCCCTATTTTTTCCTCTCTATACATACTAACTAATATATAACTAGTGGTTCGCTTCGAACTGAGACCTCGCGTTATCCATAAACCGAATAAACATTTAAGTACAGAGCGCCATCTATTGACATCATTGTGAAGTTCTGTTAAAAATACGGAAATAAAAATTAAATAATTCAGAAAATTGAGAGTTCTGAGATCAACTTTGGACATCAGAAAATCTCCACTTTGAAAGCCCCCCATTTTGTCAATTTTAGGGGAAAAATTAAAAAAAAAATATTTTTGGACTCTATTCCTAATTATCTTTAAAATGATATACCGCAACTCTATGTAACGCTATAAAAAAATTTTACTTCGCATTCGCTTCTATGAAAACCCCCCCTCAAATAAAGATTTTTATTACTTTTTAAGCCATATTCGGATGAAGGCCATCGGTTTACATATTACATTTAAATTTGAAGTAACTACGTTCAGTAATTCGGAAGTTATAAGGCTCTGACAGACGGACAGACGGACGGACGGACAAGTGCAAATTCACTCAAGTAGACTCGGAGACCTTCGCTTCGTTCGTTCAATAATTAATTATACGGTCCATCCTATACTTATTACTTACCGAATAATTTACTATACGGTCTGCAGCTGCAGATCTAATTCGGTCGCCATAGTCTCAAAGAAAATGTACTATCAACACTCTAAGACACTTCAGTTACAGCCGGTGGTTGGTTACCGTAACCAAAACTCTAAGACGTGCTTTAATCTTCTCTACGCAAGGCGATGTAAACCTTATTTGTTATGCCCGTTTCACACGAAGACAGAGCAGTGAGGTAAGTAAAATAGGTGTAACCAGAGGCCTAATTGTCAAAGAAAATCGTAATCATTAGAGAGCTTAAAACTTATTGCTCGAATACATGCTTTTAGTCATGAATAGGCATCTGTGAATTCCTTATTACAGTTTGAGTTATACGTTTGACAAACGTTTACAATTACACAATCGGGGGGGCACCACCACCACCACCACTACAGCCTATTAACGTCTCACTGCTGGGAACAGGCCTCCACTCTCATAGGAGAGAGGGAATTAGAGCTTAGACCCACCACGCTGCTCCAATGCGGGTTGGCGGGCTTTAACGACTATTATCATGTTAGTGATAATAACCGGGACCGACGGCTTAACGTGCTCTCCGAGGCACGGGGGTGATACACCGCCAACTTCCAACTCCGGGCTCAATCGGGGGGCAGTATTTATAATTTAACTGTTCTGCTCGCTACCTCTTCGTCAATATTCTACCCTCGTGTGAAAAATACATTACGTATCTACTGCGCGCCACACCCGATGTAACTTTTTGTTGCGTGTTGGTAGAGTGTTGGTAATATATTTCATGACACACTTAACGTATTATAAACTACGTAGGTACTTTGGTACTGACAATTATAATCTGCATTTTAATAAAATTAAACTCAACAAACACCGCATCGACACGCGGCGTGTAAACCAATGTAGTAAAATATAATAAATCTAATCTATCTAATCTACTTACCACACCAAAGTTACTCCAGTCTACTATCCAGAGGTGTGGGTAACACCTCTGGATAGTAGACTGGAGTACCTAACTTTTATTTGTTTTTTCTAGTAAGTAGTTTTCAACTAGCTAATAGAGAAATAGCCTACCAAACATGCTAATATTAAAGTTATTTTCTTCTTTTTTTTTTTGGATTCCTCCGGACTCTTCGTATAATGCTTATATAGGTTCATTACCCCGTGATACAACCTACCCCTATAAATTTCCTCAATATCGGTTAAACAGACGGGCCTTGAAAGCATAGCAGACAGACAGGCAGACACACTTTTGCATTAATAGTACTTATTAGTATGGATTGGTTTGTTTAACCTTCCACTTCATTTGCATTTTAAACAAACCTCTGTTTGACTTAAAGATATTAGTAATATAATAATTATTATTGCTTAGCACACACCTTTGATTATATTATTAATATTCAATGTCATCAATGCATACCTACTTACATATTTTTTTCAAAGTAAGTAGTAGAGATAGCCCGTTATAATTATTAGCAAATATCATTAACCCCATAACTTAAATATTTTTATTTTAAACTAATAACAAAATCAGCGATACGAAACTTTATGGTCAATTAAGCGATTACGGAATGAGTTATTTCCTAGTCTCTAAAAGAATTCAAAAAACCTGAATTTATGCAACTGTTTAAGATGCATCTAATTTTACTACAGTTACAGTAAAATTAGATGATACAATGATGATGAGGTAGATTACAACTTACAAGATCCATTATAAGTAACTAGATATTGACCGCGACTTCGTCCGCGTGAATTATATTTTATTTAGGTATGTAGACATTTTGATCCCCGAGAGATTTTTCCCTTGGCCCTTTCCCGGGATGTGACATCAAAATTTTTTGGAAAATGTCGTTTTATCCGTGTTTTCAGGCAATGAAAAACTGCTACAATATCATTACAATAGCTCAGGTGGGAAATTGGGCGGTCCTGAAACCAAAAGACGCTGGTTCGAGTCCAGATGTCTCCAGTCCGATTATTCTTTTGAGAAAATTATCTTTTGTGAGAAAAACTATTATCTATTGGGAGCCCAATTGCACTCGTTTTTTTTTAAAATAACCAGTTCATATTTTTTTTATTATGTCGGTAAGATCGAAAAATATTATTCATAATATTTCATCAGTATTTATCTATAATTTCCAAAAAACACGATTTACCGAAAAAAAAAAAAAAGTGACCGGGTATTTTTTTTTATACTACATATGAATAGTATAGTAGAACGGGTATTTGTCTGACATTTCATCGCAATTAACATTATCACAAAACTTCCTCAAGAAAAAAGAGCTACTATAAAGATTTGTTTTAATTATAGATACCTACTTATTTAATACGACAATAACTTAATTACTATTCTCATTTCTATTTATAACTAGTGGACACATCCCGGCTTCGCAAATTATGATCTGGTTTGATTTTGGATTGTATTTCTAATATTATTATTTTATGAGTTGATCTTACAGTTAGATACTATACGTACCGTAACAATACAGTACCTACTTATTTGAAATCGAAATTACTATCGACGCGAACTTCTTTTTAGATTAATTATTGTAGGTAGGTACTAGATGATTCCCGTGACTTATTCCGCGTAGATTAAGATCTTTGATTCCCGCGGGAACTTTTTAATTTCCGGGATAAAAAGTAGCCTATGTCCTTCTTCGGGATACAATCTACCCTTGTACCAAATTTCATCAAAATCGGTTGGACAGAGTAAAAGCATAGCAGACATACACTTTCGCATATATTATTAGTATTGTATTAGCATGGATGTAGAACGAGTAGGTACTACATACATTGACACACACAATACAATATTACATTGACATAGGTAGTTTACTTATAGGTACATAACAATTAACATAGGTAAGTCAAACGTTTCAAAAGAACATAGATAACTATGCCAGAAAGCGTCGAGTAGGTAATCGACAGCTCTGCTGTTAACTTTTAGTTTTAAACTCTATTATACACCAAGGATTTTCCCCTAAATTCTATTGATCAAGACGAATGAAAAACCATGCAATATTTTCTGAGATTATAACACATATAACAAGACAAGACGCGACCTACTTACGGACAGTTTCCAAAAAAGTAATACCTATAATGACACGAAACCCGCAGTTAAAAAGCTCAGGCTAAGTACTTACTAAGTACTTCATGAAGGAACTAGAAGTTTAATTCGCTATTAATCCGCGACAATAGGTAAATCTATGTGGTACAGTGTGTATCCCGCACTTATAGCCTGCGATGTTCACCACACCACAGAAATCTTCCAAATTATTCTCACCGTACGTTTCACTCCGACACCGGAGCATCTTCAGGAGATGTTGACTCGACAATGCACGATTGTAAAGTGACGACCGTGTCGAAAATTCCAAATAATTTGGAAGATCTCTGTGGTGTGGTGAATATCGCGGGCTATAATTGCGGGATACACGCTGCACTACATAGATTTACCTATTGTCGCGGACTATATAGCGAATTAAACTTCTAGTTCCTTCATTATCATGGACTTCCGCAAAGTAACGCCTGCTTCTATCCCAATACTAAGTACCTACTTCTTTATCTATGATGATGATCAACATTGTTATTTTCTACCTACCTCTCAAGTTAACGAAAAACCATAAAAGTCAGTGCTTTAGATCATAGAAAAAATCTTTAGATCAACCGTGTCTTATTCTTAAAGACTGTAGCTAAGTAGGTACCTTGTTCTAAAACGTGGTTTATCACAAAAGTTAAAATTTCAAGTAGGTACAGTTTACTATCGATCCGCTTCTTACCTTCAATTAGGTACATTGTAAGCAAAATATTCTGAAATCTTATAATAGCTGAACACGTATTTGTTCCACGTTAAAGCTATTTCTGATCAAAGTTCAAAAACAGCAACGACGGCATAGAAACTATTATACAAGTAGGTATAACGCGACCAAGCCAACTAGGCACCTAGAGTTTATTACGTCACGCGGGTTTCGGGTGCCGAGTTCGCTTGGTTGAGCTATACCTACCTTACAAATTCAAATGTTCACACTGCGGGAGTCGTAAGCTGATTCCAGCTGTTATACGCTGGAACCATGCGTAGACCACCACTGCATTTCCTTGTTGGATAGATGCAGGTATTGCTTTGCGGAAGTCCATTGATAACCAAGAAACAAGAAGCTGAATTCACTATTATTCGCTAAAACAGCCAAATCTGTGTCATGCTATTAAACATATTGTAAGGTAGAAAGGTACACAAAATGTGGGTACACAACGAATATACGTCAATATACCTAGTCAGTTAGCATCCAAGCCGGGTTTCAATTTCGTTCCACATATTTCTTTGAGTAAACAAATCTCTAGAAGCTGATGCCGTGGCGCATTGCTGCAGTCACATGTTTAATTCAATTGGGTTAAATTCCATTTTTCCCAATTTAAAATTCCCATCATTGGGGATTTGTGATCTTTTGCTCCCCTTTGACTTCGCCTAGAGCTCCTAATGGGGATTTCTGGAAAAAAAATGTCACGCATGCCGTAGCCCGTAACGTGCTTTTGCAAATGCACGATGTCTCTTTCTCGGCTTGAACGAAAATCGACCTTAATCCAACTAAAATCTCGCTATCCACAACTATGTTGTTGTGGATTCAATGTTAGCAACTTGCTGATAGGCTGATACTATCACTACACTTACAGGTACCCGTGACTCCGTCCGCGTAGATTTACCTTCAAGATTTTCATCCCGAGACATGCCCTATACAGTCTATTAAATTGAAAGCCCGTCATGATCGACATATAGATGTATTATTAAATAGTACACGCCCAGACGATATTATCGACTATAGACGCATTATTATATAGTACACGCCCAGGCGATATTATGGGTTTCCAAGATGTAGATGTACCTATATTACTTATATATTTTCATCAAGATAGACTTATCAGTTGAGACGTGAAAGAATAATAGAACGACCGACACACTTTCGCAATTATTAATATTAGTTTAGTCTGGTTAGTTACAATGCAACTAATGTCTTGTGTAACACCTCATTACCATAAAAATGATGTGAAACGTGTTAAATCTATTTATCATGGTATTCCGCAACTCAATGGGCGCGCGGCGTGAGGAATCCGATATAGAATGTTTATGAGTCCCATTGTTTATGCGCATGCGCTAGAAAGCCAGTTAGTTTCGCAATAACGCATCAATATAACCAATTACATACAAACTTTTATGGCAGTCGTTTTCATAGGTACCAGTTAATTGCACCATTTTAATATAGAGTGAGTTGGTTGTTTTTTAATAAATTAAAAAAAACTTTTACTTATTTATAAAATTGTCAAAACTCAGCTTTAAGGTTTTAGGTAAATTATAGTATTTAGGCTATCTCTATAGGTTTGCATTTGCCTAAGGTTCTCAAGATATTTCTGAAGTATTTTGAGATGCTAAACCTAAATCTCCTTAAGATCAATTCAGACATGCGGAAAACAAAACACGCGGGTGAAACCGCAGGAATTGTAAAACCGTAGCCGCAGACAGACGCGATGAGCTTACGGAATGTGAAGGGACGACGCATCTCCAGTCATAAGTACACCTAATTTCAAGCCAAACGCACGGTCATCGAAAAAAATTAAACACCCTCCTTCCATACAAGTCATAACTTATAAGTCTGTGCTGTCATTTCTGATATCGCGCGTATTTATAATATGTCACCGTAAGATTGTAAAATCCGTTAGATTATAATCTAACGGTTTCTATCCCGCGAGATTATAAACTGTCGAAAGATTGTGAACCGTTCAATGTTCTGAGTATTAATTTATGAAATATTTATTGTTTTTACGTTTTCTTGTCTCTTTCTTGTACAGTTCGCGCGCGAGTTGAATGCAGAGTAAATGTAAGTGTCACCATACATTTACTCTGCATTCAACTCGCGTGCGAACTATAGGTTAGGTTAGGGTTTGACATGAATACTCAGGTAGTGCCCGGCCGCAGGCCGGACACTTTGGTTCTATCGGGTTAATATACCTAATATATTACAATTTACCGAAAAATAACGCGTTAAATTGTAAGCAGTATGATACGGTTCACAATCTGTCGACAGTTTATAATCTATCGAGATAAAAAACGTTATATTATAATCTAACGGTTTTTACAATCTTACGGTGACATATACATCACAATAACGCCATATCTGAACAAGCCCTTAATATCTCGTAACATGCAACGTGCTATATAATAAACGTAAGTGTAATCCCACATAGCAGAACAGCGCGTAAATTATGCAATAAAGCTATACCGTTATTTATTACTTATATATATGACAATTCATACATATGCATATCAAATAAACGGAGGAGCAAATACTTGCCGTGCATCTTAAAAGTGTTTCACTTTCCATGCGTTATTTGTGTCAACATTATTACGTTAACTATCTAAGGCATATACGGACAGCTGCAGTCGCAGCTTGAAGCAGTTAGGATGGACTGCTTCAAGCTGCGACTGCATATTGAACTATAGTCTTCTACGTACACACATACATGCAATGGAACCGCTCGAGCAGTTGCGACTGCTTCGAGTGGTAACAGTAGCAACTGCATCATATAACTTATGAATCGTAGATAATAATATTATCACCTATCTAGACTGTTAATAATCTACTGTTCAAAATTTTAATTATTGGATTCGTTGCTCTTGCTATGCACTTCCTGAGTAAGGGCGTATACACGTAGACAGCTGGCAACCAACGCCGGTAAGCTAGCGCTTAGGCGCGGCGTTGGGCCTCCGGCCACGCAGCTAGTTAGCGCTGGTCCACGCAGGTTGGCGCAGATTGTCAGTTGCGAGTTTCTATACTTTGTGACAAACCAGCGCCTATAAGCTATTAACGCGAATGACAAATATCAACCTGCGTCTATCAGCGCTGGTTACTTGTGGTAGCCAGCTTTTTACATGTATACGCCCTAAGGGACACTTATGCTGAGATAACTTATGTTCGCTCTATAGATAGCACGCTTGTACTCCCTATGTTTTATCGTTATTGTATAAAGTCTGCTGTCAAAAACTGATTAGAAATAATAAATAAATGCCAAATCGGGAACATGCTTGAATTAAAAATAGGATAATTAACATAATATTATGTACATAAGTATTATGTGTAATTAATGTATATTAATCTTAGGTACTAAAGCTTTACCTAAGTTTTCTGTGGCATATATACATCCTTACTCAATAATTTGTCATGATCACATCATAATACTTATCAGTGATCTCATAATTGTTATAGTAAATAATAATTATTATATTTACTTACCGGAAATGATAAGATAAGAAGTTCCACACGAGAGTTCAAGTTGAAGATCTTTCCTATAAACAAGGAACTTTCCGAATGAATGTAAACTTGCAATAGGTCTTGTACCTTTAGTATATTATCATCACACTTATTGCAATTTTTTATGACAGATTGGCATGCAAGTTTACCTTCATTTTCAGTAGCCCTGATATAAAATAATAAAATAGTTACAGCTACAAATAAACTGAAGTAATTTCCGAGTTTCCTACCGGATTATTCAGAGTTGATTCTGCGTTTCCTTAGAGCCTTGTCATTTGACCTTTCATATTATAGCCTGCATGGAACTCCGAGGTAACTGGACTGAGTTTGAGTTTGCACTTGACCAAAAAGTTTTCTTTGTTTCAGATCATGATAACCAGGTGTTCAAGTCTTCTTCTTTTCTCAACCATCATCCTCACACTTGCCGATGCCACCGTACCAGGAACTGCAAGCGCAAACGAGATAACTCAAAGGGAACAAAAGAAAGCGCCAAATCCTGGCGGGGCGTTATACCCCCAAGAGTCAGAAACTAGATATGTGAGAAAACTTGACGGTATATGGAACTTCAGGAAGTCTCCCGTTGACCCAGAATACGGATATCGAAATGGCTGGTACGAACAAGACCTCGAAAAGGTAAAAAAAATTATCAATTACCTATTAGGTAAATTACTATCAAACATCATTGCTCCACAAACTAATCGAATGTACCTTTATATACTAAAGGTACCTAAAGCAAAATGTCCTTAAAGGTACATTCGGTGAGTTTTTGGTGCAATGTATGATGAATGATGATGATTAGAGTTTTAGCTAATTAGATTGTTATTAGGTAATTATTACGTATTATTTGCTGTAAAAATCCTGTTTACTGGCAAAATTAGGGAAATTACTTAACCATAATCATATTTTAAGTGTACCTTACCTGACTACATTTTTGAAACATAACTTTCCACACGTATTAACAATTAAAATAAGTAGGCACGATCAGGTGACAAAAGAGCTAGCTTAAGCCTTGAGTACCTACTTACCTACGATTTTCAACCTAGAACTTTGAAATTTGATAATCTGTGGTCTTATCCAAACAAAAAATCTGCACGTATCGACTGCAAATAAACTTTTTATCATTCAAAGCCCGATATTGACATAATGTAAAAAAGTGTCGATACAAAAAACAATAGAAGTTTGGAACTAATAGTATATTTCAAGACGCCCGCAACTTCGTCCGCCTGGATTACGGTTTTTGATTACCGCATGTACTCTTTAATTTTCCGAGATAAAACTAGCCTATGTGTTCATTCAGGGTATAAGCTATTTTCATTCCTTATTTCAGCCAAATCGGTTCAGTCATTGTGGCGTGAAGGCGTAACAAACATCAAAACACACAAACTATCGCATTTTTAATAATAGTAAGTTGTGTGGTGTCTATTCGCCCATAGTTCACCAGGTTATTTACCCCGGATTCTGGTTTCTCAAGGATATTAATCCTTGCATGACAATCTTTTAAGTATGTTATTGTAGCCAATGCTGTATTTTATTACAACTTATGAACGCCACAAAAATTAATTATAGCTAGGATGTATTTTTTATCTTTACGAACTTACAGACAAAAAGCTATTGTGTATCTGATTTATTGCTAAATGAAGGTTTCTCATGCCGGTTCACACTAGCTTTTCGTGAATTACGCGAACGGAAGTTACAATATTGTTTCGTATTTTAGCTGACAGTCAATTGTTTTCAATTGATAAGTATCTATAAAAAACTTATCAAATTTATCACCTTTAGTACATGATAATATGTAATAGACAAAATACAAAAAACCTTCTACATTTCTAGTACTAGAAATCAACAGTTTTAGTTTTTAATTTTGCTCACCACAAGTGATTTAGGGTTTCCAAAGGCAAATAGGTGTGTCTCAAAAAGCAAATTATGTACTTATTATTTTTCATATACTTTGGTGTTCCTAATTTGTATATGTTTTTTTTTACTCCAAGATCTAACAATATCGATTTTAACTTTTTACAGCATAATGAGAGGAAATGCAGAATTCTCAGGATAAAGAAAATAGTTAATTATGTGTTACAAATATCTGTTAAGATATTGGCAGTAAATATACACTGTTATAAAAGTATAGCATATTATAAAGTAAAATCAAAGCACTGGTATATAATATTAGATGTATAAGATCGTGTATTAAGCAGTTGCACCATTGTAGTATGATAGTTCGAAATTAACAGTAATTAATTATATCTGTAATAAAACGGAAATAATCTTAACTTAAATATAATATAATGACTAACTTGAAATAGTTATTTACCAAGTTTAAAAATTTTATCTTTTGTATATTCTTTGACACAGTAATAATTTTTCTGTTTGTTTATTTTGTAAAGAAGGTATTTTCTTAAATTGTTAATTCATTTGTTTTGTTTTTTTTAAAAACTTAGGTTGAAACAAATTGAAGTTAGTCACAGGTGGCTCCATAGGTAACAGATATATTATACAATAATATTGTATAATATTTAAAAAAAATTGCAAATGTAACTTTACAATGTACCTAGATCCGTTATCGTAAATCTACGATAGACATTTACTACTATTTCTTAACCTACGGCATTCTTATATTCTATTGATAACTGTATCTAACACGTCTGTAAGATTAGTTATCCTTTATCACTATTAGTGGACATGTAATAGACAAGATACAAGAGTCCTTCAACTTTTCTAACTTTGATGTAGATCCGATGTCGTAAATCTACGATAGACATTTACCTACTACAAACTACACTAACTATTTCATTATCTACGGCCTTCTTATACTCTATTGATAACTGTATCTAACACGTCTGTAAGATTAGTTATCCTATATCACTATTAGTAGACATGTAATAGACAAGATACAAGAGCCCTTCAACTTTTCTAACGTTGATGTAAACCCGTTATCGTAAATCTACGGTAGACATTTACCTACTATTTCTTAACCTATTGATAAGCCTCTAAGACGGCTGTTAGATACCTGAAATTAGACATATTTACTAGACTAGATGATGCCCGCGACTTCATCCGCGTTGACAAATTATGTTTTGATACCCGCGGGAACCTCTTATAATTTTCCTGAATAAATAGCCTATATCCTTCCCCGGGATGCAACCTATCTCTATTCCATATTTCATCAAAATCGGTTGAAAAGATGAGCCGTTAAAGCGTAGCAGATAGCGTAGGCGTAGCACTTTCGCATTTATAATATTAGTATGGATAACATACAGAATATCTATGGTGTTATTAGAAAACTTTAGAAGTGGTTTAAGAATTTTTGAACTAGGACGACATCCACGCGGACGGATGTCAATGGGGACTATCGTTTCTTTGCTCACCAGTTGGCGCCACTGTTGACTAAGGTCCAGAGGTATAGCTGTCAAAGGCGACTTTATAAGATTGGCGCCGAAACAAAGTTTTAAATCTTGAATCTCAATTACTAGCGATCCGCCCCGGCTTCGCACGGGTAGCACTAATAATTCTAATATATACCTACCCAATATAGCCAGGGGGCAGTGGGCAGGTTACATTTTAATATTACATTGTAAGAGTACGTCCCGTCCTCATTATTTCTATGATATCTCATAAGCTATTCATCTAAATGAAATGTTGTAAAGGACAATTTTTATCTTAGTTAAATACTTGAGATGATTAATATATTTATTTTGATAAGGATTAATACTATGTCGGCAAAAACACCTTCGCAAGTAAAGCATTGGTTTAGACCAAATTTGAAAATCATAAAAATGGTTATTGTGAGTCAACCTTAAAAGATAGATATATGCTATCGCGGACTATTTTTTAGAACTTTTTAAGAGGAACAATTTCACCATACATTATTTTCGTGTAACTTTAACTATTTACGCAGCGCACGCCGCGTAAGCTCTCAGAAGAGACGATTTTTTCCGACTTAGTTCACATTATTGCAATTTTCGTAAGGATCTCTAATTTTTTTGAAAATAAAATATAGCCTATGTTACTTGCTGATAATGTAGCTTTCTATAGGTGAAAGAATTTTTAAAATCGGTTCAGTAGTTTTTGAGTTTATCCATTACAAACAAATCTTTCCTCTTTATAATAGGTATTAGTTTAGTTAAATAGTTAACTATCTATCATCATATCGAGTGTACTTACATATATATCGATGTATCGAGTAGCTTTGCCGCAATGTTGTGCAGTTCCGTTTTAATCGGAAAAAAGAGGAGAACACATGTTTTCAAAAGATAAAACTGTTCTAAAACAGTGGCTAGTGGCGATTTGCAGGAATAACTATACCCGACAAAAAATTCTCGTGTTTGTAAAATTATTTTAACCCCGAGGATTATGTATTACCCAAAGAATCAAATAAGTACAGAAAATCGTAAGTAATTATCTTTCTTATTCATCTCCTAAATTAAAGCCAAAAGTTGAAAAGTTGTACCTACCTAGTCAAGAGAGAAAAGAGAAAGGAAATGAAAAGAAAACGTGCAGAAAGAGCTCAACAACGTCAAAAAAAAGCTTTTTTTGCGCTTATTTATGCGCCTCTTTTTCCTAATTCCGTCTTCAAAACGTTCACTATAATCGCTAAATATACATATTTGCGATAATTTCATCAAGGAGATCACTTTTCAACAGGTAAATTAAAGAAATTATAATTTATGTCACGAAGTCCGCCAAAACTTGGCCAAAACCAGTGAAAAGTGAATGTTATTGGACCTCACGCGACACCAGCGCCTCTAGTGGCAAATTCACGCGCGATAGCCCCCATTGATATAATGTCAGACTTCACCGAGGTGCTCTTGGTGACATACGGTCTAAAACCTGGCCTTTTCTGGCCTTCTTTTTTACGATGTGCAAAAGATCAGAAAGGTTTTATGGTCTGACAAGTCTGGCCCATTCATCCTTCCCTCGTTATCTCATCGTTGTACTTTCCATCTCTTTTCCCCGTGAAACCTTTTTATCCCATACCTACTACCTACATGATAACCTACCACCGAACCGCAAGGCATCGACAAGGTCTGCACCCTTACGCAGTCGAAATTTCGCGGGATCGTACGAAGCGATTTGCTTCCTCGTTCCTAATTCGAACCGCTAGAATATGAAATGCCCTTCTTTTTCCCTCTTTTAAATTTTCATATAGGTACCTTCAAATCAAGAGTGAATAGACATATTCTAGGCAAGCGTGCTCCACCTTAGGCTGCATCACTACTTGCAAGCAAGTTAGATCGTAGCCAAGCGCTAGTCTATATATAGCGCTATATATAATTTTTTAAAACTTTATGTAGACAGGACCAGTTATCCCCATGCCGGTGCCATCGTCATACAACGACGTGGGTGAAGACGCGTCGCTAAGAGACCACGTCGGCCTGGTGTGGTACGACCGGCGGTTCTACGTGCCAACGTGGCTGGCCCGCTCGGAGCAGCGAGTGTGGCTGAGATTCAGCAGCGTTCACTATGCCGCACAAGTGGTAAGTTCTCCCCTGTTTTATAACCGGAGGAATGGAATGAATGATGGAACTAGAAGTTTATTTCGCTATAATCCGCGACAACGGGTAAATCTATGTGATACAGTGTGTATCTCGCACTTAGTGCCCGCGATTTACAATCGTGCATTGTCGAGTCAACATCTCCTGAAGATACTTCGGTATCGGAGCGAAACGTACGTTGAGAGTGGTTTGGAAGATTTCTGTGGTGTGGTGAATATCGCGGGCAATAAGTGCGGGATACACACTGTACCACATAGATTTACCAATTGTCGCGGATTATTATAGCGAATTATACTTCTAATTCCTTCATCATCATGGGCATCCGCAAAGTAACGCCTGCTTTTATCCAAACCATCACTATTTCAACAGATTAAGCAACAGGCTAAGTCCTTATTTCTATGACTCCTTTTGACGACTTACTTGCTGATATGGTAAGCGCAGTAGTTTTAAATGGGTTCGATTTAAACAATTTCGATTAGGAGCCTTATCAGGTAGGTTTAAATTATTGGCAATTTAATTTAACTGGCATACCAAGCTCGGAATACTCAGAAACTCTATTAAATGTTCTGAAATCCAAGTTAGCCCGCCACAGCTGTATCATCATACACAAAAACTGACTGATGACTTGAGACTTCCTCCGCATGGATATAAGTTTATAAACGCACGTAAACTCTTTGATTTTGTAAAATTAGCACAGCCTATGGATTTGAGTTCGGCCATTGCTAATCCAGATATCTCCTAGATATGTATTTTAGCTCGTTTAGGAAATACGTGGTCCGTTTTAAGTCCGTTTTGTTATGTTCTGAGTCGTAAGGGTCGTTCAGAGCAAGGAGCACTAAGGTCTGAATAGGGCTTATAATAAGAAAAATGTAAGCTGTACACTTGTACATCTTAGTTATGGTGGGCGAAAGCTATAGATCTACCACAGAATAGTTAGGCGGTTAATACGCAATAATAGTACAGTTTTCTGTTTTACCGATGAATTAAAAAATCTAGTCTGGCCACTATAAATCGAAGAAGCTAAAAAATTACGTGTTTTTTTAAAGTTTAAGTTCGTTGCCATCATTTTTTTTTCTTAAGGTGTTACTATAAAAATAAACATAGATAGGTACCTAATTAATAGAGACGTATAGTACGTTGACCTGAGTTTAGTTAGCACTATAGCTAGACTAGAAGACGCACGCGACTTCGTTCGCATGGCTTAAGTTTTTTAAATTCCCACAGGCACGCCTTATTTTCCGGGCTAAAAAGAAGCCTGTGTCACTCTCCAAGTATACCCAACTATACCCATGCAACAAATCACGTCGATCCGTTGCACTGTTGCGACTTGCGGCGTGATTGAAAGACAAACTCTCTATTTGACGTCCTTGGGGATAGAAATCTCAAAAACTGTAAAATCCGTATTTCAGCAGTAGCGGAAGAAGCGAATACCAAGTTTCGTGGCTATAGCAGCTTGAAAAATGGAGGACTTTCATACAAACTTACAACCCCCATTTTACCTCAAAGAGGGTGGAATTTTTAAAAATGTGACACACATCCTTCTATATTTGTACCAAAAGCCAAAATACCAAGTTTCGTAGATTTAACTTGAATACTATTTCAACCCTTTGGGGGTAGAATTTTCAAAAATGGCCAAGCACGTATTTTTTTTATTTTAAACCTGCAGCTCATATACCGAGTTTCATGGCTATAACTTGAGAAATGAAGGACTTTCATACAAACTTTCAACTCCTATTTTACCCCTTTTTGGATAGAATTTCGAAAAATCCTTTCTTAGTGGATCTAAGCAATTAATTATTTCTTAATCTTCACAACGAACACACCCTCCAAATTTCATGTCTCTAGGACCAGCGGTTTAGGCTGTGCGTTGATATATAAGTCAGTCAGTCAGTCAGTCAGGACTTGGAATTTTATATAATACCTAACGCAACAGCTAAAAGATTTTCTTTAAAAAGCAATAGTGAGATGTAGCTTGTTACAGAATCAGGTGCACGTAACTGCTTTAAATGTAGGTATCTTTGGCAATCATCTGTCGCTAGGCAATTGGTCGTATAATTGAATAATTTGTCTGCCCAGGCGAGACCGGTGTCGCGACACTGCTTTGGAGCAGATAGGCTGACCCATATTAAACCAACCCGTGCGAAAATTATGTTATTCTTATCATAGTAGGTACTAGACAGTGCCCGCGATTTCGTTTGCAAGTAAATCCCGTGCTCTTAAGACTTTTTAATTTCCAGCTAGTCTTAAGCCTATAAATATCTGTCTCCGGGATGCAAGCTTTACCTACCTACCAATACAAATCGATTAAGCAGACGGGCCGTGAAAAGAAATCAGGGATAGAAAGACAGACAGAATATGGACTCATATTCGCATTTTTTAAATTTTATATTTTCTCAAATTTTCATGGAAATTGTGGGGGGAGTGAATGATTTAGAGGCGAAAGCCTACGTGCAAATTCAAAAAGTCTGGAAACCAGGGCCAGTGTTTTCTATATTATATATATTGTATACCTATACGTCGTTGGTACTTGCTCTGTAACTTTTCACTATAAAAACGTTGAATTATGTCAGTCAGTCGCTGACATAATTCAACGTTTGCAACGCTACATACTCGTACTAATAATAAATCCAATTGTTTTTTATGTTGAAAATAAAAGTAAAACCTCGGTTGAAAACAATATTGTACTTTATTTAATTAAAATAGTGGGAACGCTACTCTTAATTCGTAATTCGATCTTACGTCGACTTTAGCGTAGTCGATCCGATATCAATGTACCTACTCGTAGCTGTCTAATAGTAATTAGTAAAATAGTAAAGTCTATCTAACTATCGGATGTTGCATTCAATGCGTTTTCACACAATATAATAAATAGGTATTATATGCTGTTTTCATTTCGCCATTTCAGTATAACCAATTTAGTAGATCTATGTTTTATAAATTAGCCCTTGACTGCAATTTGATCTGATGGTGATCTGATGATGATGCAGTCTAAGATGGTAGCGGGATAACCTGTTATGACAGTTATATTACCAACTTCACTTTAACTTGATATTAACACGTTAACTCGTTTTAAATAATTTAAAATTAAAGTGAAACTAAACTATTTTAATCACACGGACTCCATTTAATTGAATTACTTAATTTATTAGTTTCATCTCCTCTTCAATTGGTATCGGATCCGATATCTGATCTTTGATGTAAAGACATTCTTATAACGTTGCCTACGATAATATATTATACTGTATAGAAGAACATTAACCTCAACTTAATC
Source organism: Erebia aethiops (assembly GCA_923060345.2). Classification (NCBI taxonomy): domain Eukaryota; kingdom Metazoa; phylum Arthropoda; class Insecta; order Lepidoptera; family Nymphalidae; genus Erebia; species Erebia aethiops. The sequence goes on along the minus strand of OV281083.1, from coordinate 5,456,742 downwards.
GCATTAAATTAGTGTAGCCGTAGTATTAGTAATAGTGTGGTAATAGGTTTAAGTGGGGCCAGTCATTCACAATTATCGCTACACCGCACACTGACCTCTGTCAATCTATATCCAACCGTAAAATCATAAGGTCACGATACAAATATGAGAAAAGTGAGCATACGCTTTTCCACCATACTTACCAATACTATAAATGCGAAAGTGTGTTTGTTTGTTGGTTTATTGGTTTTTCCTTGAATAACGCCGTAAGGGAAAAACGGATCGAAGGGATTTTTGCCATGGGTATAGTTGAGGATCTAGAGAATGACATAGGCTACTTTTTATCCCGGAAAATTAAGGAGTTTTCGCGGGAATAAAAAAAACTTAAACCACGCGGACGATGTTTTTTTTTTAAATCCACTACAAGCTAGACCTTGACTGCGATCTCACCTGATGGTAAATCTAAGTCGCGAGCATCAGCTAGTTTATAATAAAATATGAGAGTTTAGGACTTTTTAGGAAATAATCCCGATAAGTGTTACGTCCTTTCCGCGACAAGTCTTAAATATAACTTAAATACAGTTAAGTATCAGATTTATTCTCATTGTATCATTTCACAGACCATATAGAAATCTTGTAATATAATATTAGGTATGTTGAACCGTAGTGCGGTTACAATTTGTGACAGATCGTCACACTTAGGAACGCGGCATGTTATAGGAGACATGATATTGAAAGATAGATAGATAATACACACTTAAAACAAAAACAATAAATAAACAAAAAGCTTAAAAGATAAAACAGATTGATAAAAGCTTTACGTCGAGTAGATTAAAAGCACATTTTTACTTAACTCTTATAACGATTAAATCAGGCCACGATACAAATAGAGCTTTCCTATTTGTAAAGAGTATCCCACCAATCCCACGGAGAATGTTAATTTTAAACCATCATAAAATTGAGAAGTGTATAAAGCAGAGTGAATTGGTATTGTATAAGAGCAACCTATGGGCAGATGATCAGATCTTGTTCCAAGATGAAGTGAAATTCAGTTTAAAATAACTGTTTTCCAAATAGATGTAGAATATTAGTATACTTATTCTATTTCGATGACTATAACAAGTGAATATAATTAAAATTATTAAAAAATACGACTGCTCTGCCGTAGCCCGTATTGAATTACGTTTGGAATCTTATTCACATATTTATTAAACTAGCTGACCCGGCGAACTTCGTACCGCCTTAGTATGCAAAATTAAATGTATATTTTTCAATATTTCTGAGAGATTTTCTTAATATTTTTTTCCGTAAGAACCTTCTCCTAATAATAACAAATACAACAAAAAAAGAATTAGTGAAATCGGTCCAGGGCATTCACGCGTGATGCCGTGACCAAGGAAAACGGGTTTCATTTTTATATATAGATGGTATTTTTTTGTGAATCACTATTGAACTATAGTGTTATATATTTTTGGAATCTACTCATCATTTTCTAAATGATGATTATATAGTTAATCTTATTTTCGATTTGTTTTTCAATTTTAGTCTTTAATGCGGGACCATGGTCACCCCGTCAATTTTTTTTTTAATTTTACTAGCCTATGTCATTCGAAATAAGCTAGGGTTTCTAACGATAACTCATTTATCAAAATCGGTTCAGGCGTATAGAAGTTATGGTGGAATATATAAACTCACATACATACATACATGAACCCTGAAAACAATATACTGCTTTTTTCAAAAAACGATAGAAATCAAGGTTTTGGTTGATGGTATATAGTTTCCTAATAAGAAAAACAACACTTGACACCAAAAACATTATTATTGACACGCTTATCCTATATTATCGGCTAGATAAATGATAATAGATAGACAGGTAAACTAGATCACTCACTTAACTAGCTAAAAAGGCCTAGTCCGTGAAAATTTTCTTCCTAAGCAAGTTCTTTTGCGATGTCTTACTTATGTGGGTATAGCGGAAAATCGATACTTAGCTGATCTACTATATGTATAAGTAATATATAGTAGAACGGGTCTCCGAATATTGAACTTCTATAATATGTACGAGATGTATTTTGTATTAAAAAGCCTGACAGAAAATCTAAACTAGTCTTAATGCGAAAGTATTACTTTCGCATTAGTAGTACTTATTGTAAGTTAACACGGCCCCTTTTTAAACCGAGTTTTAACAAAATTTGGTAAAAATATTTAGCGCGGAAAATCAAAGAGGGATTTAAAGAACCTATATCCGCGTGGACGAAATCGTAGAAGTAAAACAAGGGCCCGGTGATTTTGTCGACTCGGGACTTCTAAGTATAGGTAGCAGGCGTATTTAAAGTAACTTTCGGAAAAGGGAAACCTTACATTGAAACCTTTCAAGTTTCAACAATAGCTGTTCGAGACCATATCAGCATACAACGACTGACGATTATAGCAAATAGCAATCCAAATTACATTCCAAATTAATAAAAAATAATGAATAGGTAGTGAACTCGCCACAGACGAGCTGGCAGATCTCGTTTTCCATAATTAGGCAACACAGACCAATCACCAAAAATCAGAATTTTCAAACACATTTTCAAAATACCTACGAGCTAAGTAGTACACGGTAAATTTGTGTTGACAAAAACCTTCACAGCTTGAAGAGAGTTGTGACATGTAAAACGAATTCACTTATCACAAATGATAACACTGCTACACAATCGTTAGAAATACTTACCCAACACAGACATTAATTTCTAAAATCTTTCCGCTGTTTACAATTTTATATCTACATGAGTAGTACTTACTCATATTTTCCGTGTTCCTCAGGTCAGACTTTTGGCCTGAGGGCATAGGTAGTTTACCGTCGCTTCAGTGAAGCCAGATCCAGAATCCTTACTGTTTCATAATTATTTTCATATGTATTAATGTTTTATGTATTATTTTGTACCTATTTTACCTATGTATTAATGTTTTTAATTTTTTTACCCCATAGAATTTTTGAGTTCGTTATCTGCCCCCGGGCTTCCATCGCACACATTGAATTTAAAAGTTGGAGTGCCTATAATTCTGCTGAGAAACCTAAGCCCACCAAAATTACGCAATGGCACCCGACTAAAAGTGACGACTCTACAGCGCAACGTTATAGAAGCAGAGATGTTGACAGGGTGCGGAGTCGGCGAACGCGTCTTTATTCCTCGAATACCTCTAATCCCCAACAACTGTCCATTCCGCGTCAAACGCGTACAGTTTCCTGTCAGCGTCTGCTATGCCATGAAAATAAATAAAGCGCAAGGACAGACGCTGCGCACTTTTTATCCCGGAAAATTGAGGAGCTCCCGTGGGAATTTAAAAAAACCTATTCCACGCGGACGAAGTCGCGGGCATCAGCTAATGATAGACATATTTATAGGAAATATATCTAAGCACGTTTATTAAAAAAAGTATCAATAAATCAAATCTCAAATCCACTGATAACAAAACCTGTTTAACTTACCCTTATAACTTACGACTATGTCGGTCCGGCGAAATTTTGCATCGGTATTCTAATAGTTATTAGCTACAGACTTGAAATTTGGAATAGTTTTAAATAATGCAACCCAACCTTATCGCAAATGAAATAATTCAAAAAATATTATTAAGTATTAGATATTATTAGAAAAGAGGCTGAAATGGGGGTCATATTCATAATAATATATGGAACGAAGTTCCTTATGGGACGTTGCGGAGGGGTACCAAAAACGTCCGTAACGAAAATGAGTAAGATTTTTTTACGAATACAAACGGTCTTAAATATAAAAATACTATATTCGAAGTTAAACTTTAATACTAAAGTGTTAAGGTTTTTTTTTTTTTTTATAAAAAAAACCAAATAGAAAAATCATAAAAATATAACTTGAAATTAATATTTATGTAATAAGGTTTGTTCCTATCTGGTGTCCCACGACACCACTCTTTTTTAATTTCTTTTTGAGTTTCTTATTGTTATGGTGAAAAATGTCAACATTTCCACCATTCGCACCGTTTTATTTTAAATTGTCACACAATTAAAGCTGTAAACAGGCATGACTAGTTACATAGAGTTCGTGTAAATGACGCATTAAGTGTAACAGTAAGTTATTCTTCCAGTGGGTGAACAGCCAACTGGTGACCTACCATGAAATTGGTCACCTACCGTTCGAGGTCGAGATCACTGGCGTAATTAACTACAACGGCAGCAACCTCCTCACTGTTGTGGTCGACAACATACTGCTCAGCGACACAGTGCCACAGGGCACCATTAGAGATATTATTGTTGGGTAAGTTATTTTTTACATTGTACCTTTCCGGTATCAGTCTGTACTGCCCCCTATTCTCTAACTCCGTTTAAATTTAAATAGTTTGGTTAAAATAAAAATAACAATAATTCATTTAGCAAAACTTCAATGGATAAAACATAATACTGTAATTTTATATATTTTGTTATTTCTGCATCATCTACCGGTTGTATTTGAACTCTTTGTCCTTTTAAACCATTGGTTGCCTGGAAGAGATCGCTATGTAGCGATAAGGCCGCCAAATTGTATAGGTACCTACTTACCTACTTCTAAGTTTACTGTTGTATAATATCCTTTGTGGTGTACAATAAAAGTATATTCATTCACTCATTCAATAAATATAATATATATATATATATATATATATATATATATATATATATATGTATATGTATTTATAGAATAGGGGTGAAGGGACAATTATTACCAAAATAATCTTCATTGCCTCTTCATAACTCCTGCGTACTGCAATACAACTTAATTGCATATTTCCTGCTTGAACATGAACACGTCATGATGTTCACTTTCCTTTTCTCTCATTTCGTCATTATCATCTTAACAGCGTACTTTTGCCATTGTTTCTTGTTTGGCAGCGTGAGTTAAAAGTCATTGCAATGCTTTAATTAAACATCGGAGTGCTAGATGATAGCTGCAGTATCATCTAGCACTCCGAATCCGATGCCAGTGCTGCATCAATCGCCATAATATAATTAATATAAATAACTAATAATATAATTAATATAATATGGCGCTATGGTACATATTAATATAAAATATGCTACTTTCTTTTTAAAACTGAGATTTATTTAGTAACCTGAAAGATTTTTTTGCGCTGTAGATACCTATATTTTTGATATATCTGAGATCAGTAGAAAAAATAATAAGAGCTCGTAAAAATAAAATCTATCCGTCAAATTAAAAATAAAGTCAAGGCGACAGTATGTTGAAACAGCACAATTAAGTTTTAATAGGATTTTTTTTACTTTTTGCACTAACTAGCTGTTTTTTCCGCTATAAATTGAAAGAATAAATGTCACATAAAATAGATTGGAACATCACATTTTGATCATCAATCCAATAATAAAATTATAGGTTCAGAAAAGTGTATGTGCCCCGTGGTTCCCGTTGCCGTTGTTGCCGATTTCGAGTAACGGGTAATACCATGAGCTCACGTTGCCAAGTTGACAGCATATCACAGAGTACATTGAATATGAAGGGGTACAGCATACATTGAAACATTTTAAAATAATGTTTTCACTATATTTTTGTGGTTTTTATCTGCAGGTGTCGTTGCTTAAAGCACGTTTACTTTATTTGCATCAATCGATGCATGTTCTGATGATAAAAAAATATTTCTGACAGTGAGAACAATTTAGAATCACATTCTTCTTCTGTTTTAAGCTCACATCTAACTTCATTAAATTCGTCTTACGAAAATCTTGAAATTTAAGGATATGGCGAGGATTATAATGAGGCATTTATTCGATTACAAATATCTACTACTCGATTCGATTTCTATGAAAATGTGCCTCACACAAAAATTCGATGAAGTTTTCCTATACCCTTCGACAAACCATTGAGAGGCTAACACCCACCCAGAATTCTATACAGTAGTTTTTTTTCCATCAGTAGCTATAAATTCACTAGTTATAGGGCTTACTAGGCTTAAACTAAAACTATGGCTAGGCGGTAGCTAATCAACATGTAGACAGTATGTGTCTGCATTATATTGGTAATTTTTAGGAAATTCAAGAGAAGAATGCCCGATATCGCTATTGCAAAGAAGGAAAACCTAGGATTTATTCTATAAAATCGTTAAAAGTTTATGTTCTGTTGTAAGCGAGCAAGAATTGCGAAGCTCTCCGTCAATTCCAAAACAATCAAATGCTCCGTCTTCAAATTTTTTAGTTTTACTCTATACTAAGTATTTCTTAGGCAACGTACACAACGCGTAGTGTAGTTTCATAGAGTAAGCGAAATGGTATCCTGTGGGAACCGCAAATTTTCTCGAAAAGGGTAAATCATATTTTTTTTTAATATTTTTCCAGAGGTCATAATGAACCAAGAAAATGCATAAAACAAATGATATATTTGCCAATTTAAGGGTTAATATAACTGCCATACCCCAAACAGGTAAACCCGCTACCATCTTAGACAGCATCATCACTTATCATCAGGTGAGATCGCAGTCAAGGGCTAACGTGTAGTTGATAAAAAAAATATATATCCAATCACATCGAAAATATTATAACACCACGTATCTACTGTTTTAGGCAAGAATCTTTGTTATCTGCAATACTATCCCCCCTACGGTGGATTAAAGAAAATGTAATTGATAAAGCCTTAAGGATTGTAGATATTGCGCCTGGGTAAGATCTTATAAGCATCTATTTGGTACCTTTTTTCTAATTTGCAATCATTTTCTTGTTCTCCAGGTTTTGTTCATAAATAGTTTTAGAATTTAAGCTACCTACTCGTTATTAATTCCAATTTCCAACCAACCATTCAAGAACGAGAATGCGACGTTGTTTCAAATCAATACTTCAGTAGATACAAGTAGATAAAATTAATTCATCAATTTAACTTTTTACAAAAATCATTAATTAAAGTATGATTGAAGTTTATTATTTTTGCATTGTTCTTTTTTTCCTTATAAATACATAACCTAGCGTATCTAATTATCGAGTTTTTCAAGATAATAGGAATTTCCTTGAAACACTTCTTTAATCATTACACTCATTATTTGGTTAAATCCATACCAAGTAATATTATAATAAACGTGAAAGGGTGTCTATCTGTCCGTCTCTCACTGTCTGTCTGCTACGCTTTCATGGCCCATCTTTTCAACAGATTTTGATGAAATTTGGTATAGAGGTTGTATCCCGAAGGACAAGCTACTTTTTATCACAGAAAATTAAGAAGTTCCCGCGGGAATAAACAAACGCCGGACATCATTAAATTTAAACACGATTATTATTATCCTGTGCCTGTTAACACCATTAAGTTATCTAGTTATATTATGCTTACATTAAAAAAAAAAACATGCCTTGCCATTATCCTTATTTTGTCACGTCAGACATATTTTTACAATATTGTTGGAATCATACCTACTCATTATGTCTTGATATTTGGATAGTAAGTATATTTCAATCATATTTGTTATTATAATAATATATATTTAGAATATAATTGCCCATATCATTAACTGGCTGTTGTCTCACGTTAATTGAATTAATTTATTAGAGAGTCTATAGAAGTTGTTCGAAGATGGGCACACGACATTTTTCCTTTAGGTATTACAAAGCGGTCCGTATAGGTACGAAAAAAAGTACTTAGCATTTTTTACATAAGAAAACTTTAATGTTTCAGTAAAACGAAAGTGCGCCAGGAGCAGATTATTACTTTTGACTTCTTCAACTACGCCGGCATCCACCGGTCAGTTTTCCTGTACAGCACGCCGCAAGAGTACATCGATGACGTTATCGTCAACACTGACATCCAGGGACTCACAGGTGAAAGAAACTAACAAAAGGCTTGCTTAAATCCAAAAATCTTTACCGAAGCTATAAATAGCTACAGCAACGGATGGGTTTTGTCAAGCGAACTTTTTAATGTTGTCAGTCAGAAGCGGTTTCTCATCCGAACTTTAGAATGTATCAATCTCCTATCCACCATCATCAAACCACAAATACCGAGTATTTCTCGCCCTTATAGTTAGTTAGTCTGTAGAGTACGTAGTATAGTACTACAGGCGTTTTTCGCATCTGCTACCCATGCGTACGTACTTTGAGATACAATGTTTTATTCTAGAATTGAGTTTTTGTACTTAATCGTGATTATCTGAGCAATTATTTAGCAATTCGGATAATTACTCGGGAAAATATTTTTACTGAAATCATAAAACATTTACTAGTAACATTTGAAATCTTATAGGATAAGGATTAAGGATACAAAGTGTATAAAAAAACTAGTATTAATATAATAAATAAATATAAATAATTAATGCCCGACCAAATAGGAAAATAGATTGATAATTAAATCACTTTCAATAGGTAAAATGCTATTTTTCCAATAACTATTTATATTATTTATATTCATTTGTTGGAAACAGTGTCCGCTTCTACAATAAGCTCCCAGAAGACATGTTGAAGATGTCTCTGAATAAGTTCAAAGTTAATGTAAAACGTAAACTCATTAAAAAATCTTATTACCATGTAAAGGATTATTTAAATGACAAGGAAGCTTGGCAATGATTTTCTCTAATGGCCCTGATAGTTCCTTAGTTAAGATGATTGTGAAATGGTGATAATGAAAAAAAAAAAAACCCGGCTGAGTTTGTTGTGGGCTCTTCTCAGACCAGGGCGCGTTTGGAACCCTCGTAGCTTTAGTTTAAGATGTCGTACTGTCGTAATCACCATTATATTGTTAATCGTATATGTTACAAATAACCGAACGTTAATAAGTGTAGTATACCTACCTAAATTGAATAAACGTTCTTTGAGTTTGAGTTTGAGTATATCCTATGATTATACAGTACGGGCTGCATAATCATAATCCTTGAATAAATTACTCGCCACATTTATTGCAGGCTACATGACAATGCAACGATCCTATCTGCATTGCACTGGTTGGGTACAATAAGCTAACGGTTCACGAGAATGAGGTTGCTTTGTGTTGCTGTCAAAAGCGATTTTTGTCCTATTTATGTGTCATTAAAAGTAGATCTAGGTATATTAACACTCTATATTTGCTACACTATACTTAAATGCTAAAATTAGGATAATCGGTATGACAACTAAGTAATTTGCATTCATTGACGATTTCTTTGTGCAGCATTTTGTGAGCAAGTCTAACCTTCACCGATTCGTATTCGATGAAGCCTCTATATTGGACAATCAATACAATGTTATTTTATAATTTTTTGAGTTATTATAATAGGTGATCCCCTTAATAATTAGGTAAGACCAACTCATGTTTCATGTAACAACATTGGTCGATTGGGAAAGTTATCCATACTTCAAATTCTTTACCCAAAATCGTGTTCAGCCTATAAAACATTCATGTTTCGCTCATGGTAAAAATCCCACTTAAAACGTTCCTTCACTTCTTCACGTTCTTTAACTCACATTGGTTTACTTAATTAGTTTTCTTTTTTCTTTTCTTTGTACCCACATATTGTTCTGTTACTATATTGCTTATTTTTATTGTTAGGGAGAGTCGAGTGTTCTGCAGCAGGGGTAATAACTAGTCTAGGCAACGGGGCGGTTCGTTGTATGGAGACCCCCGCATTAAATCCTCAGTCGTTGAAACTTGGCAGGTGTGGTATGGCATGAACCGGAATTTATACAAAAATATCCAAAACAATATATATCCATTCGGAAGTTTGGTATTTATACTTAAAAGTTTTTTTTTACTGAATATTTTCTCGATTTCTTTTTAAAATAATAGTAGGTAGTTTACACTCAAAACCGAAATATCAAACGAAACAATCATGCAGATCATCAATATTTAAACCGATTTTATTATCAAAGTTAAACTGCGGTTACTTCCTTTCTGATTTTTTGTTGGATTTAGAAAATAGGTATACGTTTAACTCATGATACTTTATCATACTGAAAAGATTCGTCGCATGAGGAATTATTGTTGGTGTCAACTAGCTTTATTGCCTAGACTATAACTTTACTCTTAAAAGAAAGCTCTAACCTTTAATGTGTTAAAATTTTATTTATTTTCATTTTTATTTTCACAGGTTTCGTGGTATATAATGTTACCTACAAAGGTTCCCCCAACGTGAACTGCCTCATCCAGCTATTTGATAAGAACGGTTTGCAAGTGGCTGGCGCGAACGAATGCGCTGGCCTTTTGGAGATAGGCAATGCCAATTTTTGGTGGCCTTATCTCATGCATCCTAATCCTGGGTACTTATACACTTTGAAGGTAATTGATGCTATGCTTTATTAAATACTGCCCTACACTAAGCTACTGAGATATAGGTCTACTTAGTAATGGGCTCGCTTTTAAAGCTTTAGGAAACTAAATCACATGAATTTCTTTTAAAGTTGAAAGTTGCGAAGTAAAATAGTATAATAGTTTTTCAACTTCTTTGATTTCCTCATTCCAAAAATTTCGGCTTTATACATTTTAAAGCAATAATTTGTTTTCAGACGTCTCTAGTAGGTCCACTTGGTGATATTGTGGACACTTACAGTTTGAAAGTAGGCATCAGAACCGTAACGTGGAGTAACACGACTATCTACCTCAACGAGAAACCCATCTACCTGAGAGGATTTGGCATGCATGAGGATTCTGATGTAAGGTTTGAAAGATTTTAGCCTACCAAGGTTTTTTACCTCGTTATTCTCGGATATTTTCTCTCTTTACTACAAGAGGTGCTGAGTCATTTAATTTTTCAATAATTAAATAAGTAATGTTAAATAGTTATGTTACTAACTATTTAACTAAAAAATAACCATTAAAGTTACTAACGGCTACACAATATTTTTAATGCCCTGCATGACCTCGCAAACAACCGAGGCACGTGGCGCAATATCTTTCCCAAAATGTAATAATACATTTTCATTCAGCTTCGCGGCAAAGGATGGGACCCTGTACTGTGGGTGAAGAACTTTAATTTAATCAAGTGGGTTGGAGCTAATGCGTTTCGCACATCTCATTACCCCTACGCTGAAGAAATCTATCAGATGGCCGATGAACTGGGCATTATGATTATTGACGAGTGTCCAAGCGTAGATACTGAGTAAGTATTGTGAAAAGATATTTTATACTGAATAAGACACATTTTTGAGAAGCTCCAAGCATGAAAAATGCATTTAGATCGAAGACACATCGAACACCCTGCACAACACCTACTCCTAATAAAACGCTTTGAGATAATGAACTAAATAAAATAGTCGCATATATATGCAAAATTACTGGTTCATATTATTTTATTACTTTGTTGTATATAATTTTATTTTTTGCTTGGTGTAGCACAGGGTAGTCTATTAGACAATAAGGTATTTAAATTAATTGCTTATCATTGTTAATTTATAGTTTAATCATATTGAATCAAATACATATGAAATTTGTTAAGTTAATATCCACTAAACCTTATCATATTATTATTTCAGTATCTTCACAGACTCTCTTCTAGTTAAACATAAGCAGTCATTAACCGAATTGATCCGACGAGACAAGAACCATCCCAGTGTGATCATGTGGTCCATTTCCAACGAACCAAGATCTCAGAACTTTAAAGCTGACTCGTATTTTAAGTAAGAAAATATTTTTGTTAATTATGTAGATATCTAATAATATTTAATTTAATTCACTGTCTAACGTCTAATAAAATCTGTCCTCTTTCTAGGAGCGTTGTGAAACACGTGAAATCGATGGATTTATCAAGACCCGTTACAATCGCTATTTCTCAGAGTTATTTAAATGATAGATCTGTAAGTAATTTCTCAATTAATTTAATTTTTTAATTTATTTTTTACATTTAAAGATAAAGTTAGAAGTCGTAAAAACACTTACAACTCCACAATTACCTGTACTTGATATGGAGAAAGTAATAATTTTCATAATTAAAAAAGAGGAGACGTAATTTCCCGACTTACATAATTTCAGGGTCAGTACTTAGACGTTATTTGTTTCAACCGTTACAACGGCTGGTATATAGCAACCGGTGAACTCGATAACATAGCGACCAGCGTGATAGACGAGGCGACCGCGTGGCATCGCAAACACAACAAACCCGTCATCATGAGTGAATACGGCGCTGACACTCTTGCTGGACTACATTTGGTAAGAATATTAAATATTCTCAACATTTCAATGTTTTTAATAGAAAGGAAAGAAACATGAGGAACATCTGCAAGACCCTAGTCCAAAACGACCGTTGTAACTTGACCTCATGTCATATTTTATTTAAAAGAAAATACAACGGATTTTCAGTCATCTATAAGGTAGAAACGGTGGCGGGAATAGAATTCTGAGAATGTAGATGCGTATCGATCAACGACCTCAATTCAAATAGACGGGTCCTGTCAAACAAAGAATGTGGACTTATCTAGTCTGAAATGTCTAGATGTCTAGTCTGGGGCAGCGCTATGGCGGGGACAAGTGTCCTTGTCAAGTGGCTTATACAGGTGAGGGGCACGCTCTACAAGTCGGACGCCCAACTTTTTTCTATGAAAGGGCCCATTTAGTACCTACATATATTATATATCGATGCGATGCGATTTAAGCGTATTGTTTTGTCATCAATTTAATTTCTAACGTGATGTCTTATTTCTTTTCCTTCTTGTCATTGTCATGTTCGTGATTCTGATTCGTCTTTGGGCAGCAGATATTAAACCATTTCAAATTTCAGCTGCCGGAGTACGTGTGGTCGGAAGAATATCAAGTTGCATTGCTGTCGGAACACTTCAAGGCGTTCGATAAACTACGACACGCAGGCTTCTTTGCCGGAGAGCTTATTTGGAACTTTGCCGACTTCAAGACTGCGCAAAGTGAGTTTATGATTTATAGTATTGGAATCTTCATCAAAATCTAAATTAAGTTGTTTAATTACTGTTTTGAAATATTGCTTGCGATTTGGTACTTTACCCCTTTTTTTGTTATTTACTAAGATATCATCGCCTTGCTCACGTAAAAAGCCTAGCTTTTAAGTTTACTTACATTTCTTACATTGAAGGTGTAGTTGGGTTTTTAGATTTAAAAGTGTAATGTCCTTATATTATAAGAGATAGCTGCACTTTTTGTAACTTTCGCCCGACAAGCTGATTCAGTATTAGGTGGGTGTAGAGCTCTCCACTGATGTCAAAAGTGAAAGTCTGCCCGCACATAGATGGGCCTTTCGCTAGATATGGCCGCTTAAAAACGGTTTATCGTTACCAAAAATGAACCATAATTAGAAAAGCTGATTCTTGTGCAGTATTAAAGTATGCGCAATACCTATTTAAACAGTATAAGAACTGACGGCCTTTCACTAGATATCACCTCTCAAAGACGTTATGAACATACATACTGTAAAAAATATTAGCGATTATTGTCGTCACGTTGATTGCTATTAAAAGTTATGAAGGCGTAAGAATTTATTTACCAGCAATCAACCTGACGACATAATAATTGCTAATATTATTTTACAGTATGCATGTTCATGATGAACATGCGTACTGTAAAATAATATTAGCAATTCTCTTCTGTGTTTGGTGTTCTGTTCTGTGTTTGATGTTAAAATGTCTTTGAGCCGATGAATAGCGTCAGTTTTAATACTGTTTGTTTAAATAGGTATTGCGCATTCTTTAGTACTGTACAAGAATCAGCTTTTCTAGTTATGGTTCATTTTTGGTAACCATAAACCGTCTTTAAACGGCCATATCTAGTGAAAGGCCTATCCGTATACGGGCAGATCACTTTTGACATCAGTGGAGAGCCCTACACCCACCTAATACTGAATCAGCTTTTCATGCGATAGTTACACAAAGTGCAGCTATCTCTTAGTCTATTAAGTGTTGTTCAGAAGTCATAAATCTGACCGTTAGTTAGTTTCTATTAAGCTAAGGTACAGTTGGTTTAACGTCAAAAGGCCTCTAAATATGTGGCAAAGGCGAGGGACCGAGGGGCAATTTAAGATTGCTAGGTCCAAGACCTTGGACCTTGGCTAAGCGTTTTAAGTCAGTGACGAAGGTGTTTTCTCTTCTAGAGAAGATTGTCGTACCTACTACTACTACCTGCAGCACTTGAAATAAAAGGTTGACTGACAAGCCATTGCGCGAAGACATCGACTCACACCGTTGCTATGTACCACAAAATAGATCAATAAATCACTTACTGCGCAGATCAATCAATTTTTTCAGAGGCCTTTTCATTCAACTGCAATTGAAATTATGTTCCCTGGAATTATTTTAATATGAATCTTAAACTGTTATCCAGGAATAACAAGAGTAGGAGGCAACAAGAAGGGCATATTCACTCGCGAGAGACAGCCCAAGGCTTCAGCGCATCACATAAGAGCTAGATATCACGCGATCGCCGCAGCCGACAACGGAAGTCCAGCTCCAGACCTCTCGTACTACGTCAGTGACAATAAACCTGCCGTTCACGAAGAGTTATAATAACGATTAAAAGAGAAACAAACTTTCATTATTTGTCATAGTTACCTCACCTAGCTAAACTGTTTGGGGCATTGGCAATTAAAAGGTGCTAGGTACCCTCACTTGAAGATCCATAACGTAAGAAACAGAGAACACTGAATAGTTAAGTAGAAATAAGTTACGTATCTCCATTCATTTGGGCGGACCTTTTTTTTTTTTTTTTAACGCTGGGAAATGCGTTTAGGCATCCCTCCCAGACGCAGGCAGATGAACTGCCGTGCCTCCGAGAGGGTATGTGGGACTCACTGGCACTCCAGAATACCCACTAAAACCCAGCGGCGCTTCTGCGCATCGCCTTAAGGCTGGGTTCTATCCTCTCAAATTAATCAAAGAAAAACTTAAACAACGCGGACGAAATCGCGGGCATCAGCTAGTAACTAATAAATAATCTTATGACTCTGGATCTTGGACTATCAAATCCATAGTTTTTAATCACGACGACTGGTTCTTCAAATCTCTTGTTCTTGGGTAAGTAAATCTGTTAACGCCTGCAGTTACTTACCTACTAAATTTTAACTTTGGAGCTACCTAGTACCTACCACTGTTAGAAAACTTTAGATAAGCTACAACTTCGCGAATAAATCATTTTATCACAAATTAATAGTGCCTAAATTGCCTTATTTGCTGCCGATGATTAGGTAGATGATAGAGCTGAGATAGATGAATAACATTACCTATGCGTTACTTAATCCGTCCAGTTTAGTTGGTAGGTACTTCACTTGATGCCATGGGCACAGAATAGGTACATGGATAAGGAGGACATTTGCAATTAAATAATATTCAAAGCATTTAGGAACGTTATCAATTCCTACTATGACGAATATTGGAAGGAGAAAATAGGAAAATATTTAGAGCTAAGGAAATAATAATTAATAATTATTGTGCCCACCAACAAGAACTTAATTTGTAAAATTAATGTTATATTATGTAAAATGATATCTATAAAATTGAGTTGTTTGAATAATTAATACTGTTAAATAATGATAATTTTGCTCTTGATTTTATTTAAAATCTATTGTATTCCTAGAATTAATGTTAGTGTAAAGTGTTATAGTAGCGTCATATTATTGAGTATTTAGCGTGCAGACTGTAGAATATAGATATATATGCCACAGATGCTGTGTTTGTAAATATTTCATTGTGTGAACCTTATGAAATAAAGTACAAAAATAAACAAAGACATTTTGTATTAATTTTCCGAGAATAATAATTGACCGAGCGAAGAGAAGGTCTCAGTCTACTTGGGTCAAACTTGGGTGGAGTGGCCTTATATCTTCTGAATCTATTTAACACATCAAAAAATCTACTTATACGTTTTAAAGCGTTCCCGCGGGAACTAAAAATTCCCAATCCACGAGGACGAAGTCGCAGGACTCAGACATATAAATCCTTAATTGAGTGGGGCATTCATAGAAGTAAATGGGAATATGTCACCACTTGAAACACCTCCCGCCAATGTATTTACGGGAGTCAAAAAAAAATATGTAAAATAAGTATTTCCATTTTTGTCCACCGGGCCAGTAAGTTGGTGGGATTTGTACTTTCAGTGCTCTCAGTAAGATATCGTGGATATATCCTAACTCTATGCCATAGATTTATTGGAGTGAAACTTCTTTAGCACCGTTGTGATTTGAAAATTCGACGAAACGAAAAAGCGACACTAAAAGAGACAAACATATTCATAAATAGGATTTAGCGTACGAGAGAATGTGATAGAATAAAAGTTATATTTATCTCATTCTCTCGTAGGCATTGATGTAGAATTTTTTTAGTACCTATCGTAGGCTACTTTTCTGATGTTTCGCTTCTGTCGTGTGTGAATTGAACACACCATGGAACTAATAAGTACTACGTTGTACGTAGTACTTTTTTTAAATTTTTTAAATTATTCTTGTGATTATATAACCGGAAAAAAAAATAACACTTGCAAAATTTTATTAAATATGCTAAAAAATAATAAATAAAACTACTATCATTTTCGGACGACTTAAACGCCCCCATTTTGGCGCGCTCGTTTTGTGACGTCTAACACTAATAATTTATCATAAACAGCGGCAAAACAATGCGAATAACCTTCAATAATCATACAAAACAAACGACCTGTTAACAGTCGACACAGCTACAGAGTGGATGGTGACGTCATGTTTCGTTCCGCCAATAGCGTTGCGTTTTGGAAATTTGAGCGGGAACTTAAAAAATACTACTTTTAAATAATTAAATTTATTACATAATAGAAACACGATAATTTGTAAAAATAATCATCTGTATATATTTCTTTAGCAATAAAGATTACACATATTTTTTTTTGTCCATTTCTAAATCACATGCATATTCCCCATTGGCAACAATGACTGTTTAGCAATGTACTCACGTCTGTCTTGTCAAGTGTCAATGATGGTGTCGACTGTCAAAAAATCAAAACAAATGTCAAACTGTCACCGCCTCAGATTAAAAACCTTTTTTAATCTGAGGTCACTGCACATTGCACAAGCCACATCATGGAGGTAGTGGTTACCTCCATGACAAGCATGCAAAAGACCTATGACTAATGACAGAGACATCAGACAAGTCACTTCATAATCAATGTACTCTTATCTCAGCTCAACAGTCAACTCTGTGAGTAACAACTTTTATGGATAAATAAGCAAAAGAGCAGTCAGCAGACTAGAACGTAGTGATTAGTGATTATCATGGAACTAATAAGTACTACGTACAACTGGAATGCGTACTACAAACTTATTTAACTTATTTTTAATCAAATTTAATACTTATATCACAGACATAAGGACCACTACGCACGCAGTATAAAAATGAATCCGAGTGAGACATCCACAACATACCGCGGTGTCCCTTTCTAACAGTGGTCTTTGTGTTGCTATTTCACATTTAACATTATACTTCAAATTTGGTACGTTTATAAAAGAAATCTGAAACATGGTTTTAAATAAAAATAAATATCGAATTAGTCACCTCTTAACCTCCGATTAAAATTTCAAGCATTTAGAAAATTAGTACGTCAATAATTCACTTGTTTTCGTATTGAAGGCGGCAATCGTAGTAGTAATAAAAATAAAAACGTTGCATCCATGGAATTATTATGTACTATGATGGTTGCAACACAAACGGCCATTTTGATGAATCTTACGATAGATGAAATTTCGGGTGACATAAATTTAGGTACCAAGTATACGGGACAAGTATCGTAAACTATGAAACACGAATTATAACAGGATAGAATATATTTTTTTCATATTTCAGATTACCAAAAAATGATACATTGCGTGAAAAGTGGTTAAGCATTATACCTGATGGTAACAGAAAAGTGACCCAAAATTCTGTAATATGCAGCAAACATTTCATGCCAGAGGATTATATTCCTAATTTATCACGGCCCGTTTTAAAAGAAAATGCTCTTCCCTCTCGATTCCTCGTGGTAAGCAATTTTATTTTTATCTTGAATAGGTACGTTTACAGATAATGATAAAAATCCAGCCCGTAACTGTTCCACTACTGGCCAAGGGCCTCTTCTCACTAGGAGAATGCATGAGCATTAATCACCACGCTTGCTCACTGCAGGTTGGTGATTTCAGACTGTCAAGTCCAGGTTTCCTTACGATGTTTCCTTCACCGTATGTGCTGTATCACCGTACCTCAACAGAATGAAATTAAAAACATTTTCAAACATGGCGACTGGCATAGTGATGAGATGAGTTCTGGAGCGACAAAGAGTTAAAAATATTTTTTGTATGAAAAATTTGAGCATGTTGATAATTTTATATACCCAGTATGTTCGAAAAGTTAAATATGTATGGCTCGAAAAGCCAAATATGTATGGTTCGAGAAGTCAATTTATGTTTCGCTTTACAGCAATACCAGTTTTATTGAATTTTTAACCAACTTAAAAAAAAATTTTTTTTGTTAAACCATCACCGATAATTATCTGTTTTTACCTACCTAAATGCTTCGTAATTATCGATCCTAAATGGATCGCTGGATCCAGGCGGCGCAAGACCGTGGCTTGTGGAGGACCCTACAGGAGACCTATGTCCAGCAGTGGACGTCCAACGGTTGACGACGACCTAAATGCTTACTTGTGTAAGAGACTTACTAAGAGGCAATAGGCACTACATATAAAATATCAACATCATTATAAATATAAATATTTAAAAAATTATTTGCTGATTTTTATTTCTTCATAGAGGTATATTTATATCCCGTATATTGAAGTCTCCCAAAATTCAAAAATAGTGTGGTCACACTTGTGGAAAAGGGACACAACGTTCTCAACGTGCCGTTCTAAAGACTGCTTATAAAAAACCTTACCGCTACCCCACTGATAGCCTATACTCAGAGTGTGGATATTTGCGCGTCAGACAGTTGTATATTAAGTCTGTCATACTGAGATTCCACAAATTGGCAGCTCTAACAGTAATCACACGCTCGCGTCTCCAGAGGTGGAGGTGCCCCTTATTACGCACACAATGGGCTCGTAGATGTTTCCGTTTTGCTGGACCATTTTTGTATACCAAAGTCAATAGAGCACTCAAGGTAATTAAAATGTCAAGGTACATATGTAAAAAAACCATAAACAAATGGCTAAAAGAATTCACCTACGAAGACACGGAAAAAATATTAAAAAATGTAATATAGTAACAAGCATACACAAACTTACACCCACACGCACACACACTCACACACACACACACACACACACACACACACTCACACACAAACAAACAATCACGCACGCACACACACACAAACATACTTGTTTAATCAATAGACTAGTATTTTAATGTGTGTATATTTTGTATAAGCTGTACGTTCACATTTCAATTTTTAAGTTTTTTTTTATTGTTACCTACCCTCGGAAGGAAGTGGTTTCCACGATACAGGGAATCCTAGTGTGGAAACCACTGCCACACTAGTTTTAACCGCAATTATTGTAATGATTTTTGGAACAAATAAATGAAATGAAATGAAAAAATGAAACAACTGTCAGTATGGTATCTCTCACTCGGCACACTTTATTAACAAGAGCTCATTCCGGTTGTACGTAGTACTTATTAGTTCCATGGTGATTATATACTCTTTGGAGCAGACTTAACTCGAGTCAGAATCCGAGAATCGTCAGAATCAAGAATGAAGAATCTCAGAATAGGTACAGAACCTGGTACAGAACTTTAAAAATCAAAAAGAGATACATTATAATATTACAAAAGCAGAAGTATTATATATCAAAAAAGTGAATTAATGAAAATATATTACTCAGTACCAGAGACAACTCAGTACGATTGTAACAAAATAATTACATCTAACAATCATGAGTTGTATTCAATGTGGTAAAGCACCAAAATATAAATGCCCCAAATGTAGAGAACCTTAGTAAGTATTATCCTGTGTCCAATTTTTTTAATAATTAATGACTTTAGGTAGTTAAGTTTTGTAAGATGTGATTTACCACTAAGTTTACGGAATCCTATTAGGTAAGTACAGAAATGCCTAAACTTTGTCAGATTTTCTTGGTTAGCTACTACAGATTAAAAGCCATCAAGACCTGGTTTCGTTTTGACATGTATTTGTAAAAGAACTAAGTACTTCAATGATGTAATTTGAAATACATACCTATTGTAATTGTGGCACTGGCAGGAATTGAACCGGCAGTTCATCCTCTGGTTATCACTGCCTTTGGCCCATTTAGGTCATGGTCTCTTCACCCAAAATTTTCGATAGGTTATTTCTGGTAGCAACGGTGATAGCCTAGTAGTTAAGACAACAGTCCTGCTGTAAACAGTTGCAGGTTTGATCTGCGTACACAGAAATTTAATATCACTTGCTTCAAACAGTCAAGGAAAACATCAATATAATACCTACATAATATTCCCGAAGGTGTGTGAAGTCTGCCAATCTGATCAAGAGGACTAGCTCGGTAGTGAGCCAGCAATGGGTTGATATGATGATGAAGAAGATCTATATCACTACCAGAAATATCTGTCTATAGATCTACTTTTGATGGTCTATCATACAATGGAGCTCTTCAAATGAGAGATGATACAATTGCTACTAATATTTTATTAAAGTGTACACTTTACCTAAACTTGCATCTTGCAGGAAAATGCTGATTTTTGATGAGCACTTATACATTTAAAAAATTAAGTAAATTAGTAATTTCCATCAAGTTTAGGTAAACACTTGTAAGGATATATAAATGACATCTTAAATTTATTTTATAATATGTACTCAAATGAAATGTATTGAGACTAAAATCATATATTATAGTGAAAGTTAATTGAAATTTTATAGTAGTTAAATTACTCTGCTATAAATAATACATTAATTTAGATTAATTTTATAAATATGTTGCATGCCATAATTGGCAAACTGTAGGTGCAATAATATTCTAGATAAGACCTTTACTGTAACCCAGTTTATGCAATAAATAAATGAAATGAAAAAAATTGTACTTACTGCTGACTATACTATACCACTTCAATAGTCTTTATTCTACAACAGTTGCTCAGTTGCCTGTAACAAACTACACAAGGAGGTACCTTGTTCACCACCAATCCAACCACCACAAGAAATTATATCTAAAGAACCTATTGCTGAGTTTGATTTTCCTACGGAAGACACTGTTTCTAATGAAAAACTTAAGCTACTTGGTAAGTTTTCAAATTACTATTTAGATATGCCTGGGACTGTAAAGATTTTTGACCGAGCGAAGCGAAGGTCTCTGAGTCTACTTGAGTGAATTGGCACTTGTCCGTCCGCCCGTCTGTCAGAGCATTACAACTTCTGAATTACTGAACGTAATTATTTCAGCTTTAAATATAATATGTAAACCAACGGCCTCCCGCCGAATATGGCTTAAAAAGTTACAAAAATCTTTATTTCAGGAGGGCTCTCATAGAAGCGAATGCAAAGTAAAATATTTATTATTTATTAATATTTTTATAAAGTTACATAGGGTTGCGGTATATCATTTTAAAGATAATTAGGAATAGAGTCCAAAAATATATTTTTTTTAATTTTTCCCCCAAAATTGACGAAATGGGGGGCTTTCAAAGTGGAGATTTTCTAACGTCCAAAGTTGACCTCAGAACTCTAAATTTTCTAAAAGGCTGAGCCTGAAACTTGATCAATTATTTGAATTATATCCTGTTCTTGAACAACAAATACCAAAATTAGATAAATATTGTAAGGAAACGGAATTATTTAATTTTTAATGAGCTTCACTATTTTTAACAGAACTTCACATTTATATCAATAAGATGGCGCAGCGAGGTCTCAGTTCGGGGCGAACCACTAGTTTAAAATCATATGAGAACTCTTTGATTATCTGATCTATCTACCAAATTTCATGAAAATTCGTTGGACACAGGGGCCATGAAAAGGTAACAGACAGACACAGTTTCACATTCATAAAAGTATGGATTATAGATTGATATGATGGAGACTGAATGGACCTTGGCAAGGTTGCTCCACCTTAGACTACATCATCGCTATGCAGTTTAGTGCAAATAACTTAGAAAAAAATTGTGTAGCAAACCCTGCTTTAAAAAATTACTACTCCTACATACAACTGTCTTAGTGCCAACTGAACTGTCTGTTTCGGATTTCGTCTTAGTTTCCAATATTTTCTGATTTATAATGCAAATATTATGAGCTTAGTGATCCCTTTACAGTACTTAATCATCATCATCATCTTTGGTATTTCATTAACAACTTTTGTTACAGAACAGTCAAAAGAATTGCGAAAATGTCTTGAAAATCCACATGTAAGAGAAATACTGGAAATATTAGATACAGCACCTCACCCAGATGTTTTAATAAATGAATACATGCAAGAGCCAATATTTACAGAATTTGTAGATGCATGTTTAAGTGTTGTTCAACATAAAAGTGATTTCAGCCATGATTAGTCGTATAAAATACTTACCTATAAAAAATATAGGAAGTTGGACGTTCTCCGATTTAATAGCGATATGAAATGAAAAATGATTGACTGCTTCTTACTGACTTCTTAGTTTTTAGTTAGTTTCTTTTGAAGGACATTTTATCTTTATATTATATACTTAATGAACTTTTCCTCCACATTCTTTTTGTCCACCCTGAATAGATAAGTTAATTGAAATGTTTCATTAAAAAAAAAAAACTTTGCTCAGCATAATATAATGCTGGCTGTATTGAACTTGATTCTGTAACTGGAAATATATAAGTAATACCTTTTTAACATATTTTTTGTCTCTCTGCAACTCTCCTGATACACTTTTGAAATACTATAGAGAAAGCAGAATTTGCTTTAAGTTGGTTCTTTAATTTTTAAAAAAAATTTAAGAACTTTCCTTTGACACAAAAACAAAGAATAATTATATGAATTGTAAAACAGTAAAAAGTTTAACATCGTGAAAGAATAATTGGAATATTTCTAAAAATGACGAAGTTATTAACCTTTGAATGTGTAACCCGTAAAAATCCGCGTGGAGCATTCGCGGTGTGACGTCACGCAGCCCAAAGGCCGCTTTATGGGCCTCGGTGGGATGCATTAATTTAGCGATAAATTCCAAGATATTATATAAAATTGAATGGTGTAAAGGACAATTATTACGTGCATTAAATTGCTTTTAATGTAACTAACGTAGGTATTTAATTTGATGAGAATATCGCGTCCGTGAAAACAGTTTTTATCGCCCGCGTCTGCTAGCAAAACCAACTGCGTGACATCGCGGCAGTGTCGACCGACCACGCGCCGAACGATTTGGAAACGCAAGATAAAAGTATCATAACTTCGTCATTTGTGAAGATAATAAAAATAAACTTTCACTAGGTTTCATTGCAAGCTTAGCTTTTGTATTTCAAAGTCAAAATAAAAAAATTTGAATCTTCCTTATTAATGTTCAGTTTGCGTTGAAACCAGTCGTCTACACCAATATGCCTATTATGCAAATAAATAATCTGTTACGATTTTGGAATAGATAGTGGTAGAAATAGAAACAAATTATACCCATTGGATGAGTAAAACAAAGAAAAAAATTTAAAATAATTTACTTTTTACAAAATTAACATAGCATTATCATATTATTAATTAAGGCCCACTTGCACAAGGACTCTTAATTTGTGTTCACTAAATATGTTTCACAAAAAACATTTAACAAATGATCATTTCACAAAAAACGTTTCAAAAACTAATCATTTCACAAACGTCGTATTCGGCAAACATATAATTTATTAAAAGATCATTTACTTATACATTACATTTACATTTACTTTGTAAACATGCTGAATGTAAAAATGTCATTTACTAATTTATTATTTCATAAAATAATTCATTCTTCAAATTCGTAATTTTACAAAATATTAAAATATAAATTGTTATTTGATAAATAGAACTAACCAAAGGTCGCCCGCAACTTCGTCCGCGTACAATCTCTGATTTCTATGAGATTATGAGATATATATGTTACGGGTAATGCTAGAAGATGTAATAAACCTATGTTTACACGGGTTTACTTAGTAGGTATTACCAAAACGTTTTGGGTAAAGTTCGAATAATCTTTAATTTTCCGGGATAAAAAGTAGCCTATGTGCTATTCCAGACTATAATCTATCTCTGTGCCAAATTTCAGCCAGATCCGTTCAGCCACTGGGGCGTGATTGAGTAACAAACATCCATACATCCACCGAAACTTGCATTTATAATATTAGTAAGATTCATTTTATCAAAAAAATTCTTTCCAAAAAACCGACTTCCAAAGCCACTGTAAAGTAAAAAATAATTTTAATTTCTACACACTATGTTGAAGTCGGGCGAGTATAACAAAGATAGGCATAGTTGACGCATCAGGCTCGCCCGACTTCAACATAGTGTGTAGAAATTAAAATTATTTTTTACTTTACAGTGGCTTTGGAAGTCGGTTTTTTGGAAAGAATTTTTATTTTTAACTTTTTAGTGTACTCTAAACCCCCACGGCTTAAGACTGCAGTACCCTGCAGCTACACCTACAATATGAATTCATCATAAAAAAATCCTAAATCGCTATTTTTAAGGAGTTCTGTACCCTACAGCATCAGGGTTGAGGAGTTCGGACTCAAGAGTTGTATTGTATACACGTGACTTGATACCTACTATATGAATTCACCATCAAAATTTCCTAACTCCCTAGTTTTGAGGATTTCATGTAGTACGGTACACCTACAGCATCAGGATTGAAGATTTGGAGTCAGAATTTTTTATGGGACCACCTCGCGAGCTTCCTCTAACCAGTGAAAAAAAATATTTTTCAAATCGGTTTAGAAACCACGGAGATATGCACCGACATACATTTAAAAAAAAAAACACGCGCCGAATTGAGAACCTCCTCCTTTTTTGGAAGTCGGTTAAAAAAGAAATATGCTTTACGTTGTTTTATTAAATAATACGATTTATAAATCAATTGTTTGTCAAATTATATTTTATGAAATAATAATTTGTCTGTTAATTGTTTTGTCAAGTGAATTATTTATAGGATCAAAAGTTTTATAACGATTAATATATGATTCTTAATTTTGTGAAACGTTGTTTGTGAAATGAAAATTTGTTATTTGTTTTTTATGAAATGATCGGTCACCCTTAAATTGATTAAGTTAAATATTTTAATACTGTCCCTTTTTGGCAACTACAATATGCATTTGCCAAAAAGGGACAGTATTACAAAATTTAACTAAATCAGTTTAAATGTCCTTGTGTAAGCAGCCTTAAATATTCATTAAAATTTAAAATTCTCTGACAAAAGAAACATGTATTACACATTGACCACTAAACATTGGAAAGTGCTGCTCTGAGTATGTTCTCAAGTTCATCAGATTTCTTTTTCTCCTCATTTAATTGGTGTTCTAGTTGGGATACAGCATCTTTACAGGAATCAAATGTTGAGATATTTCTATCTACCAATTGTATACTCTCTTCTACCATTGTCCAATCTTTTTCTTCGAGCATTAGATATTCATAAGAATCATCTAATCTGCGGCGTTTGGCTTCTAAGTAATAATCCAATTCATCTTCATATTCCAACACTTTGTGTTTCGCGTTTGAATAAACATCAACTTCAAACAACCAATGAATATTACGGTATTTTTCCATAACAGGTTTTTCGTACATAGCAAATCTGTTCTCGAAATTGTCCAAACTGTTTATTTTCTCATACACTATTACGTTCAACAAATCTATCAGATTATACTCTTGAAAGAATTGGCTAAATTGATCATTGGACATATTTGGATCTGCTAGATCATTGGGTAAAAGGGCAACAACCCTGCACACCACCTCTTCAGGGTCTGAAAACCAACCTATCTGATTGCAGTATTTACGAATCTCCTCTTGCATATTAGATATGCTTTTGGGAAGGAAAATACTATTAGGACTTGGAAGTTTAAGCTTTTGCATAATATTTATAATGGCATGTGTATTATCAGATTGTTTGACATTACTGGTTATAAATTCGTATGGCTTTGGATATGGTGACATGTTATCTAAATATTGATTAAATTCTAATGGAAAAGAGGGGTAATTAAAAAGATCTTCATTAGTTATCACTTGGGTTAGCTTATCAACAGCTACATTGTAGCAAGTTACTAGATTATGTACACTTTTAAGAACAGATTCTGTTCTTTGATCTTTTTCAGATTTCAACTTATGCCATATTTCATTACCAAGATATCTTTGACAAATTGATTTTAGATAATCTATTTCGAGACTTGGAGGCTTGGGAGAATTTTTGGCAAGCCATTTAATTGCACTTTTTGTACAGGAATTAACTGAATGCTCAATATTTTTGAGTTCGACTGTATAAATTTTATACTCTGATATTATGTTATTATTTTTAAATAATAATAACTGCTCATTCAGATTTTTTTGTTGATCATGAGATTCTGCCATAATTACTGCAATGGGAACTAATTGATATTTGTATTTGTGTTTCAAGGTCTGTTCTATTACTTCAAAATGATTATTATCATTTTCAGTAGCATAAAATATAACACCATTTGCACCATTTAAAGCTTCATTAGCAACACTGAAATCTTCTCTTTTAATTAAGCTGACAGAAACAGCGAAATCTATTAAATTATTCCAGGATTGTTTTCCTACGTGGATTATAGTATCACTAATTTCATGATATTTATGGTCACTCAAAGCATCATGAATCCATTTTTCAATATCGATTTTCCTATAAAGCCATTTCGAAGTACCAGGTGTCACTAAAGCCACTTTCCAAAAGAAACATTTGTCATATGGATGTTCAATTTGTTTCATTCGTTTCAAAAGAGGTGATCTTATCAAATCTACAATGTTGTACGGCTTCGGAGGGGGTATTGTCTTTAATTCCCCAATGAACCTGTACCCTCTATGAATGGCATTCATATTACGCAAGGCAGCATCTTCAGTTGCGCGTCTGAGAAACCTAGCTTCTAACTGGGGAGTCTTGTCTGATAACCAGACCGGCGTGTCTTCTAATAAACTACGCCTTTTCAAGTTTCTAATGAATTGTGTTCTCCAAATATTGTAGAACTTGATCATAACTTTTGTAGTTCTAAATATTTCAGCTTTCATTTCAGATTCACATATTTCACTAGTTAACTCTGCAAAAACATCCTCAGTAATTTTCTTTGCATATGAAACCAATTTCCTTAAGCGGTCGACTTCTTCATTTAAAAGAACATTAATTGTTTCATCGTTGACTTCACTAACAAGTTCATCTATAAGTTCTAAGGATTCTTTTTCAACTCTTTCCTTAAACAGTCTTTTCTGCTCCTCCGCCTGTCGTTTTAATTCAATTCTTCTTTCTTCCTCCAACTTTTTACGTAATTCTTCTTGCCTTTTCTGTTCTTCTTTTTTGCGCTTCTCTTCAAGCTTTCTTTGTTCTTCTAATCTAAGTGCCTCTCGTTTGCGTTGCTCTTCCTCTTTTCTTTTCAATTCTAGTCTTTTGATTTCTTCTTGATATTTTCTTTCTTCTTCTTGGCGTTTTCTCTCTTCATCTTCCTGTCTTTTTCTTTCCTGCTCTTGAATTTCTTGTTCAACAACAGGAGGTAAAACGCTATTTTCTCTACCATCAAATTCATAGACATCCTGTTTTGATTGGACGGAGTTAAAAATATTATCAGCCACTGTTTGTGCTTTATTTTTAGCTTGAAAAATGGTATAATTTGTCTCAAATACAGGTTGATTTGCACTTTTGAATAAACTGCTTGGCGACATTGTTGCCGTATGACCATTGGACACATTTCTATTATTGATCTCTGACTTAAAAATTGACTGTGGATCTATACTTGTCTGAGGTTTTTCATGCGCTCCAAAGATACTTGACGGCTTAATTGATTCTTGGGCTTTTGCGAATATATTAGCACTTTTTTCTACGCTATGAGAGTTAGTAAATAAATTGTTTGCTGGCTTAGAAAATATGTTCTTATTAACATCTTCAGTTTGAGCAAGTAAATTTGTATTAGTGCTAGCAAAAATGTTCTTTTTAGTATCCCCTGCTATCATATCTTGGGACTTATCATTATGCTGGGCAAATATTGACTTTGCAACTGAAGCCTTTTTAAATATATTACCAGGTTCATTACT
Organism: Erebia aethiops; assembly: GCA_923060345.2. Lineage (NCBI taxonomy): Eukaryota > Metazoa > Arthropoda > Insecta > Lepidoptera > Nymphalidae > Erebia > Erebia aethiops. The sequence goes on along the minus strand of OV281083.1, from coordinate 5,428,708 downwards.
TTTAACTCCCTCTTTAATACTGTTGAACACATTGGTATTTTGATTTGCATTAGTAAAAATATTTATACGATCTGAATTTATTTTTGGGTCAGTAATAGGTTGAACTTTAGTAACAAATAAATTACCCACTAAATCTTTTGTGAATACGTTTGCTCCAGTTTTTTGTGGTTTAGAAAACGTGAATATATTCTTTGAACTTTCCTGCAATACTTTTTCGGGAGAATTTGTTATTACTTCTGCTGGTGCTACTGGTGTAGCTGGTTGGAATGAAAATATTTTATTATCAGGTGTAGTATTTATGTTCTTAGTAAATATTTTAGATTCTTTTCTTTGTTTCACTTCCGACCTAACTGCTACTGCTGCATTTTCAAAGCTTCTTCCTTGTAATAATTTTTGCAATTCTAACTTTAATGCCCGTACATCTTTATTGCTATCATTAAATGTGTTATATCCTAAATCTTCAGCAATTAAAGCTGTTTCTTTTAGTCTACCATCAGCACTGAAACTTGAATAAAGATCATGTGTCGCATAGTTATAGAGTGGGAGTTGGCCACCTGAAATCACTTCACCAACTGTACACTGTCTCTTAGATTCTATGAGATTTATGGCTCTTGAAAGTGGATACGGATCACTGTCTTCAATAAAATTATTTCTGTTGAGAATAACTGTGAGCTCTGTATCAGATTTGGAAAATCGAAGGCCATAATGATTAACAAAAGTTTTCATACTTTCGACTGTTTCAAATGCGAGGATGTTCATTAAATCTTCTGCAGGATATCGGGAACCTCCTCTGGGTGCATAAGCCTTCACAATCCTCGCCAACGCACGCGCCCTCACGTCATTGAAATATCGCAGAAGAATACATGCCTGAAGATACGTAGCCTTTTCTTGAACAAGCCGAAAGAATTTCACGTAATTGTTGTTATCCAGTGTGGTGTATATTTGAATGGCAAACATGATAGGCTGAGATTTTTGAATGTTCTGTGGCAATTGTTTTATCTGAAAAGAACAATTTTTTATTTATATTTGCACCTATAACTAAACTGCAACAATATTGTACTGGTGAGATTGTCCTGATACCAAGTTACTGACCTCCCACAAGAAGTTTGCATCTCCAAGGTTCAGTAGCGCGATGTAGCCTCGGAACTCTGCTTCGTTGGGCTTATACTCAGGTCCGACATCTGCATACATGTGTTTAAGGGTCTGCAGACACTTGGTAAGATTATCCGTGTTCAGTTTCTGATCAAACTGTGTATGCTCAAGGTCGGCTAGGCGCGCGGCGCAGTGTGCGTGGAAGCGAGCGCAAATTTCAACCAGGCGTATGGACTCTGGTCAACAAAAAACATTATTTGAGCTCCCTGGAACCTGGACATTGATAAATAAATTTACGATGACTTTGGAAAAATTAAACTACTAACTCACCTACACAACACAATGCCTGTTGTGTAATGTCTTTCCGAATTCCTCGAAATCGATCCCACATGAAATGAAACCAATCCGCCAACGTCACCTTAAAAATAATAGAAAAAATTACATGTATTTTAAATGTTGGTGCAATACGCTAAATTAGGTTATTTCTTTTATTTTTTGTGTCTGCTCCTAAAGAATAAAGAATATCAGCCCCTATACAGCGTTGCACCTTCAACTTATTTGCTTATGACCTAGGGCTGATCGCAATCTCATGCAAAACATATTATCTTGGGTACTGGTTCGGCGGAGCTGCGGCTGTACTGTTTGTCTATCAGCTGTCACATACCTGCCGCGTAGTGTCAGCAACCTCGTGCAGCAAGTACGCACAGGTGCGCATGAGGACGCTGGCCGGGCGCAGCTCGTAGCACATGGGGATCTCCTGGTCGGCCGAGCTGCGGCTGTACTGTTTGTCTGTCAGCTGTCACATACCTGCCGCGTAGTGTCAGCAACCTCGTGCAGCAAGTACGCACAGGTGCGCATGAGGACGCTGGCCGGGCGCAGCTCGTAGCACATCGGGATCTCCTGGTCGGCCGAGCTGCGGCTGTACTGTTTGTCTGTCAGCTGTCACATACCTGCCGCGTAGTGTCAGCAACCTCGTGCAGCAAGTACGCACAGGTGCGCATGAGGACGCTGGCCGGGCGCAGCTCGTAGCACATCGGGATCTCCTGGTCGGCCGAGCTGCGGCTGTACTGTTTGACCGCACGCCACGGCTCCAGCAAACCGTCCGAGTCGACGACTGTTTCTAATGTCATGACCTGAAAACAAAGGCCCACTCATAACCAACATACCTTCTACCATAAATAGTACATTTTACTGCCCAGGCTGGAAATAAAGTAATTCAAGTTATATTGGCTATTTCTTCCGAGACTTGTACAGATCTTTTCTCTAATTTGCGTAGAAACAATAAACAGAATTTGCTAAGAAAGCTTTTCTAAATTGCCGATAGATGGCATTGACTAGCCTCAACTCACGCTAACACCTTTTGTTGTATGGAAATAATCTGATTTCCTATTTGAGTATTAACATTCATAACAGTTGCCAGTCACCTTTAACCCACCACCAGCTATCTCAGAAACCGTGTAACATTAGCCATATAAAGGGCCTTCTCAGTATGGTTTGGTTTTAATTCAATCTTCTTTCAATTTTAAAGAGGAATAATTATTGTACACTGTCGACAGATTGTGAACCGTTCAATGTTCTGAGTGTCAATTTTTTTAATATTCATTGTATTTACGTTTTCTTGCCTCTTTCTTGTAGGTTCGGTTAGGGCCGGGCACTTAGGTTTTATCGAGTTAATATACCTAATAGTTTACAATCTACCGAAAAATAATGCGTTAAATTGTAATCTGTCGACAGTTTACAATTACGCTAGTTAGATTACAATCTAACGGTTTTTGCAATCTTACAGTGACATATATATACCTGATGTTCTGCTTGTCTGTGCAGTAGTTCTTTTTCGGGACACATGTCAGGGCAAGTTCCGATGGTGGCGCCACCAACTACTACTCTGGAGCCTGCTCCTCCCCACGCTCTTAGCAATCTGTACACAATAGAGTATGAACTGACAGATAGACATAAAAATACCACTGGCATTTTTTTTTTATCCACTACAAGCTAGCCCTTGACTGCGATCACACCTGATGGTAAGTGATGATGCAATCTAAGATGGTAGCGAGCTAACCTGTTAGGGGCATGGCAGTTATATTAAACCCACACCCCTTCGGTTTCTACACGGCATCATACCGGAACGCTAAATCGCTTGGCGGCACGTCTTTGCCGGTAGGGTGGTTACTAGCCACAACCCAACATTTAAAAAAAAATGTTGGGTTACAGCAAAACTAGACTGCGAAAAAGCGTCCAATTTGCCAAACTTTTCTGTGCAGAGTATGAACAGTAAAATCTTACCTATCCCTTGCATCCAAAGTCCTCCATTTCTCATCAGGAGTCAACGAGATCCTGGCTCTGAGTTTATGTAGCTCAGCCGCTGCCTCTGAGGTGTTCATACTTGTAGGAACTGTCACCAGTACAGGAGATTCTGTGCCACTAATAGGCTTCCTGTAAGATATAGAAATTTACTTTCCATATTAGTGGTACTGGACTGGTACAAACAACAACCACTAACAACTTCGAACTGGAATTTTCTCCTATGTGGTGATTGTTCAGGATCAATGTTCATTGACTTTTGTGGTATGAGGCAAAGGCAAAGGAAAATAAATGATTTTTATTCTGTTACTAGCTGACCCGGCGAACTTCGTACCGCCTTAGCGTAACAATGATGCACTACTTTATTTTCTTAATATTTTTTTCCGTAAGAACCTTCTCCTAATAATAACAAATACAACAAAAAAAGAATTAGTGAAATCGGTCCAGCCATTCACGCGTGATGCCGTGACCAAGGAAAACGGGTTTCATTTTTATATATATAGAAGAAGAAGATTGTAATCTATTTCAATCATTTTAAAATTAGTGTTTTTTTTTAATCTACTACAAGCTAGCCCTTGACTGCGATCTCACCTGATGGTAAGTGATTATGCATTCTAAGATGTTAGCGGGCTAACCTGTTAGGGGCATGGCAGTTATATTAAACCCATACCCCTTCGGTTTCTACACGGCATCGTACCGGTACGCTAAATCGCTTAGCGGCACGTCTTTTGCCGGTAGGGTAGTAACTAGCCACAGCCGAAGCCTCCCACCAGGCCAGACCAGAGAAAATTCAGAAATTATAAATTCCCAATTTGACCCTGCCGGGGATCGAACCCGGGCCCTCCGCACGTTAAGGCAACAGCGCTACACACTGCGCCACGGAGGTCGTCAAACATAAGTTATTTAACATTATTATTTTAAATTTTGTTTAGGTTACATAGTTGATTGACAGTAGAAAACTAGTGTTATGATCTTAATCTGTTATTATAATATACTCTGTTCATTGTACTTCTCTAGGTGGATTGACTTTTGTGAATAGGTGCAGGGCAAATGATGTGTTAGTACTTACGATTTGGGTGGTACAACTTTTTTAGGTGTAGTCACAATAGTTTTTTTTCTGATTGGTGGTTTAAACTCTAATGATTGTCTTCTTGGCAGCACATCAAGCTCCATTGCTTTTAAAAAAGGAAAAATAGATAAATATGAAACATTTTTTGGGGTAAGTTAAAAAAAAAATTACAATTGATTAGTGGAAATTACAAATTGGCTAAGTGCCAAAATGCGAATTATGAGAAAATTCAATAAAAATGTTTTAATTTCTTAATCAATATATTTATTTGTATATATTGTTATGAAAACAATTATTGGAATGGGCACTGTTTATAATTTTGAACTAATATACCACAAAAAACAACATTAAAAAAATCAATATACAAGATTTTTACCATTCAAAGAGGCTAAGTACATAAGCAATAAATTATCATTAGGGTTAAGTGCCAATATTTGAAATAATAACATTTCTACAGGAATTCATTTAGAATTTTTCAAGATGTAGTATTTATATATATTTATGTGAAACATGTTTAGAAATCAGTACTAATATAAATAAATGAGAGAATTTCTACAGGAATTTGTGTAATAATTAATAATAATGCAAATAAGCAATTAATACAAAAACCCACGAAATGACAGAATGAAAATAATATGTTGTTTTGAATATACTTGTCAGACATTTACTATGATGTGTTTACACACCAACCCATTTGAAAAGAAAAAATGTTTGGCACTTACACCCAACGCCATGTTTGATCACAAAATTAGAATAAGCTATGTATGGCATTTTTCACTATTGAAATGGAATGAGTATGACTGCCCAATGTAGCACACTTGACATAATAAATATTGACTTTGCTATTTTTGGCACTTAGCCCATTTGTAATTTCCATGCCTCAATTTATGTAAATAAAGCCAAAATAGAAAAGTTTGTTTTTTTGCAAGTGCCTAGAAGTGCTTTTTAGAATATGTACCATAGAAAATATAAAAAATAAAAGGAAGAAGTATTGGCAAGAAACTCAACAGTTCTTTTTCAAAATGGGTATAAACTAAAACACTCATTTTGAACATCTAACTTTGGCATTAATAACAAAATATGTACATTATAAAATAGCAAAGAGTTGTGCATAAGAAAGAATGGTTCCTATGGACAGTAATTAGGTCCACCAAATTACAGGATTTTTGAAAACAAATTGTTGTTCTTTGAAGGTGTGGTTTGGAAAATTATTATTATAATTTGGGGATTAAATAAAAGTTTATCACAGTTGCAAACACGCAGATTACTGATGTACATAACTTCATTGTTACTAAAGTCAAAATTTTATTAGTCAGTACTATACATATTATTCATCTGAGAGTTGAACAGTTAAATAGATTGAGATCAACATACGTTTTTGCCTAGTAATTCTATATGCTGGGGCCCCAACCATAGCATTTAATTCTGCCTTCACGTCAGGGTCCGGGAGCCAATCTGGATCATCATCTCTTTTGCTTTTTCTTCTTCTGAAAAGATTCAAAAGACTATAATAATATTGTTGTAAATCAAATCCATAATCTATACTAATATTATAAATGCATACGTTTGTATGGATGGATGTATGGATGTTTGTTACTCAATCACACCAGAACGGTTGAACGTATCTGGCTGAATTTTAGCACAGAGATAGATTATAGTCTGGCTACACATAGGCTACTTTTTATCCTGGAAAATTAAAGAGTTCCCGCACAAACCAAAAAACCTCAATCCATACAAACGAAGTTGCGGACATCAGCGAGTCAAATATCAAATAAATATTATAAATGCAAAAGTTTGGAGGTATGGATGTATGGATGGATGTTTATTACTCAATCACGCCCCAACGGCTGAACGGATCTGGATGAAATTTGGCACAGAGATAGAGTTCCCGTGGGAACCAAAAACTTCAATCCACGCTGACAAAGTTGCGGGCATTAGCTAGTTTTATATAAAATTGAGATTTTGCATCTAAGATTTAAGTATTTCATACTCCACTAGTTTTTGCTTGCTGCTTCACTCATTTTAAGTTTGATTCACATACAAATTTCAAACCTCTACTTTACCTTTTTGTTGAATTTTCTAAATTTCTGGTTGTGGTTTAGTATATGTGCCGCGGGGGAGGGGGGAGGGGAGGGGGGAGGGGGAAGGGGGGGAGGGCGTCTACCCCCCCCTCCAAGTCAAACTCGTCGATTCCTAATAGTTTTCGAGATATGAATTTTTTAAAATTTCAAAATTTTGTGGTTACTTTTAACTAAAGTCGGGGTAAGATTAGCTTGTTAAGGCGGAGAGTGGGCTCTGTGGGCTGGGGGAGGGGGGAGGAAGGGGTGGGGATGAGGGAGGTAAGGGTGGGGGTGGGGGAGGAAGGTGTAGGGGGAGCGGTAGGGTTGTTAACTCTGCTTAGTAGTCAGTAGGGGGAGCCAGTGGAGGTAAAAATATAGACGTCCGGTACTTGCATATGGGAGTGAGAGGGTGAGGGGGGAGGGGGAGGGGGGAGGGAGAATCCAATATGCAACGGAGCCGCGGGGCTCCTTTTTCTAGGTGGTTTAAAAAGAAATAACCACGAAGAGGGATGGCGGGGTCTTACAGACCCCGCCATCCCTCTTCTAACCTAACCTATCCGAGTCGGAGTGCCCCCAAGTCCCGAGCTCGCTTCGCTCGCTCTTGGACCCTAAGGTCTCTGTGACAAGACCCCTTGCTGGAGGATCCACTATACAACGGAGGCCCGGTCGACGGAGTCCCGGTCGACGGAGCCCCGCTACGCGGGGCTCCTTTTTCTGGGTGGTTTAAAAAGAAATAACCACGAAGAGGGATGGCGGGGTCTTACAGACCCCGCCATCCCTCTTCTAACCTAACCTATCCGCGTCGGAGTGCCCTCAAGTACCAAGCTCGCTTCGCTCGCTCTTGGACCATAAGGTCTCTGTGACAAGACCCCTTGCTGCAGGATCCACTATACAACGGAGGCCCGGTCGACGGAGTCCCGGTCGACGGAGCCCCGCTACGCGGGGCTCCTTTTCCTGAGTGGTTTAAAAAGAAATAACCACGAAGAGGGATGGCGGGGTCTTACAGACCCCGCCATCCCTCTTCTAACCTAACCTATCCGCGTCGGAGTGCCCTCAAGTACCAAGCTCGCTTCGCTCGCTCTTGGACCATAAGGTCTCTGTGACAAGTGGACAGAGTGAGTGTTCTCTGTGTAAAAAAAAACTACGCGTCTCCTAGACACAAATCGGGTGTCATTTGAAAGGGGTGACCAACCCCTATAAAATGCCACCCTTCCCCCCCTCTACCTATAATGCGTGATTCAAATGCCAACCCGGTATTTCTTGTAGATTTAATACGGTTACGAAGGTCATTGACGGTTACTACATAAATTTTACTTTTTGTAACACATTTTATGTTTGTGTTTTATGTTTTTATGGAATGCAATACGTAAAACGAAACTTTTGAACGCTAACCAAACGTCAGACGGTCAGTGAGTCTGTAATCTATGGCAAATGTCGTCTTGAAATGGTGAAAATTTGTGAATTTTCAAAAAAATATTTCTCGAAAACTATTAAGATTCGACGGAAAATATTTTAGTACAAGGTTTATAACATCAAGGCCTTTCTGTAAAAAAAATACGAACTGCCTACTGCGCGGCACATATACTAAACCAGAGCCAAATTTCTTGCTTAGCAAATGCTTACTTCATCTGTAGGGTTGCCAAAATTCAGCTCTGTCTACAGCCAGTTAGTTACCTTTTCCTCTTATATATTTTGAGTAAATAATTTCTGAAATCCCACCCAAGCAAAGCTGGGTTTGGTCAACTAATACCTGACTGTAAATAATAAAAGTTAAAACTTACACTCTAGGCTTTGTGCGTGTTACATCAAACATAAACCCATCATAAGCCCCTGCATTGAGCACGGCTTTTTCTGCAGAAGTTTGTTGATCATATTCCACAATGCACATATGCTTCTTGGGCAACAAACGGATCCTGAGGACTCGCCCAAACTTACTGAAGTGCTTCTCTGCAGCTTTATTTTCGAATAACCCTTCTGGAACTTGTGTGCAGCTGAGGATTGGGTATAATTATGATTATTGAGAGTTCTTATCAAAAAAAAATAACATCTCTAATTTTAATTTCCAATAATAATACTTTCTCGCTGTTAATTATTACACACTAGGACTAATAATATAAAATTGTTGTTTTCTTTGAGTCTGTCTAGTGATATGATTCTTGTAAAATTATGGTAAGTGATGACAAATACATACGTGACGGATGTTTTGTTATTAAAAGACTTGTCCAGAAGTGGGCTGCGAAGCTTTTTAATTGGGCTTGAAGGTTCTTCCTCCATGTTTCAGTTTTCAAGATCAAATTATTTTATAACCTCAAATAAACAGTGACTTTATACGCAATTTGAAATATTGCTATCTTTTCATCTTGATATATCATTTGAACGGAAGTAACTTTAACTTATTCTCTTTTTTTAATGCCATGGATTTCAACAGAATTCAATTCAAAGTAATTTATTAACTAATAACAATTTTAAAAATGTTTGTAATTTTAATATTTTAATCAACGGCAGAGAACTCTGGTTAACTTGTCTCTGGCAGAGAACAATGAACATCAGCAGAGACAGAGTAATAAGTGTTCTGTGACTTGTGAGCACAGAACACTTATACTCCTAGCTAGCGGAGCTTGTGAGCAGAGACAACTGACAAGCAGAGACAACTATGCTGACAACTGACAAGTAACATTTTTTTTTTACTGGCTTAACGGCTCTGGATTCTAATTCATAAGAACCTGCGACAAGCACCGACCAGAAAAAGACTTTTCTCTTGTGACAACAAAGAGTATAATAATAAGGGGACAAGTAACCATCTTTTTTTATTTAACTGGTTTAACGGCTCTGGATTCTAGTCTTTCTGAGCCTGACAATTTCAACCAATATAAGTTCAACTTCTTCTTTTCTTGGTTTTTGGCTTTCAGTAGTGCCAAAACAGCACAGTGCACTTCGCCAATGTCGAGTAACTTGAGGGAGGCACGAAGCAACCAATAAGTCACAGAGTACATTATAAACTGGATTTTACCGTGATTTTACCAATTAAGATTTCACCAATAGCCAGTAGGCAGTAGCTAATTGCCACAGACAAAACAGTGATAATAGTTTACTTTAGGGACAATGTTAAGTCTATCTCTCTACTCGTAGACAGAGAAAAATAGATATATGCAGTGTAATAGGGGTTTTCTCTATATATTTCGACAACAATAATACAGTACATACGTAGGTAATATAAAATATTAATTATCTACTCTTATATTACCGTAGGCTGGACTTCAAGACAAGGCGAATACAACATTCAAGAGTATCAAGTCTGATTTTACGATATCTACTCTTAGACTTCATGTCCAGACGAGATGTCTTTTTTTATACGCCGCAGATCCAGGCTTATGATAGGATCATATAGGATTTTGATAGGATTATGATAGGTCACAGGTCAGGCTGCCGTGCCATAGAGTACGGGGCATGTACGGGGCGTATGTTGCTCTGGCAAACCAATCCTCAGGCTGCCCCGGCTTAGAATTTTATGATGACGGGCTCGGGGGCTTACCTTATGATGTACTACTGTCTACTACGTGTAGTACTATCATTATATACATCACATCATACATCATTACATTATCAAAAACGTAAAAAATATAGTTTACTAGCTCATGCCTGCGACTTCATCCGCGTGGAATTTTTTAATTTACACTTATTTTGGAACGAAGTTCCTTATGGGACCATGCGGGTGCCGGGTGCCCTAGCCGGCAGAAAACGTTCACGAAAATGGGTGGAGTAAGATTTTTATGTATAATTTGTTCGAAATTAAACCTTAACTATAAACCATTAAAGTTTAATTTCGAATGTAGTATATTTATATTTAAGATTACCATTTTGCCATAATTATTTAAAATCTAAACCAATCTTCATTAAATTTACATGAGACCAATCTGCAGGGCGACCGCGTAACTTCTGCATCAATCATTGTTACAGTATCAATTGTTGTGATTGGCTGAATTTATGGTATTCTTGCTGCGTCAATGGATTTTGTCCAATAGTGGAAGAGTGTTAGATAACCAATCAGAGGTGATTGCGATCGTTACACTGTAGCTGTCATTTTTAGCCGGTCGCGCCATGCTGGCAGAAGACTTAGAGAATCTGAGAGTAGATAGATAAAATAGGTTAGGATATTTTGACGGTTACATAAGCAGTAAAATCGTCAAAACTTTCATCGCCTAAACATATTCCAAATATTGACTAGTGTATCAGCTATGTATGGCAAGTAGCATTCCAATCCATCAGTAAATTATCAGCGTTATGCTGTAACAGACAGACCGACATATCTACTGATAGATAGATAGACAAACAACAATTTTTTTTAAAGTTTTTAGCATTGTATCGTTATAATTCTTCCTCGAATAGAAGCGCTTCATTTCTTAGCTGAGATTATCTCAGCAACGTAGCACATCTTGTAAAGGCACCCGTAATCCTTCCTCCAGCTGTTGGCTCAGGCTGCGGTGATCGGAGACTTGAAATCGCATTCGACGTTTCCGCAACATAGACGTTTTAGTAGGTATCCTTTTCTAATGAGTTGACATACCGGTTAATAAGTTTTCATCAACATAAGCATACGTATAGTTGGCGCCAATTAAATAGTCGCGTCTGAAGTTGACCGCAAGACTTATCGCAATATAGGAAGGTACTAAAATTATGGGTACACCAATGATCGCGCGTATAGTACCTATGTAACTATGTGACTTCGACAGTTTGTGTGAGAGCTGCGCAAACAAGCACTCGCACCTCAGTTCAGAGACGACTTTAAGTTCTTAATTGCAATCACAAGGCGTAGTACCTACATTCGGCAACACCGCAAACAAAGCAAGTGACCTTTTAACGAAGTTGAAATCCGCGACACGTCCTTCGTGTGTCCGCATCGTTACATCAGCAAGTCCTGTGATACAGAGCAGCCCGGCTAGGCAATGGTGCGGTGAATCACCTTGAGTGACGTCACGGTAATAAATTCGGCTGTCGCATGGTCGCATTCCGTCCACGCCGCAGCCAGATTATATAAAAGAAAGTGGCGCGGCCGTGGGGCGACCTTGCGCGGTGAAAGGCGGGGCAAGTGGCACAGCCGGAACTCGCTCTTCCCACGAACCGATCCCGCGCCTCTCGCCAGCAGCGGTGCCGTTATGCGCAACTTTCGGCACTCGGTTTAACCGGTTCGCTGGCAGCGCAAAAAATGCACTACTGTTGGACCACTGCCAGAAGAATGGCATAAAACACGGAATGCCGCAAATAATCTATATACACTGTTCCTGTTTGGTAACTAGCGAACAGTTTTATGGGCTTTCATTCAAGCTTGGCAGAATAGCGTTTGATCTGAGGTTTGATCTCTGCTCAAAGCATTATAGATTACTGATACCTAATAGGTAGTATTACTATATATCAACACTTGCTGGCAAGCTTAGTTCTGCTGTTTACGCTGTCAGAAAGATTCGACAGTTAACTGACATCGAAACTGCCAGGATCGTATATTTTGCTTATTTCCATAGCATTATGTCTTACGGAATCTTACTGTAGGGTAAAGCGGCAGATATTCAAAAAATTTTTGTACTACAAAAAAGGGCAATACGAGCAATTTATAATTTAAAACCGCGTGATTCACTTAGAGAGAAATTTAAAGAAATTGGTATTCTAACAGTAGCCTCGCAATATATTTACAGTAATATAATTTTTGTAAAACAGCACATCCATAATTATTAAAAAAAAATGCGATCTGCACGATAGGCCAACTAGAGGCCGTAATAAGCTCGTGACTCCATCGCTCCGCCTCAAAAAAGTCAGAAGGTCATTCGTGGGAATGGGCATTATTTTCTATAACAAAGTTCCACAACCTATTTTGGACTTGCCTATAAACAAATTTAAGAAATCCATTAAAAGTATGCTCCTGAAAAAAGCTTATTATAATGTTGAAGATTATGTAAATTATAGAGGAGCATGGATTTGATCGCTCCAGCAATGCTGGGGACAGCGGTTACTTATGTACACATTGATATAATAATTGTAAATGAATTATTTAAAAAGAGCAACCACCGAGTTTCTTGCTGGTTCTTCTCGGTAGGAATGGCATTCCGAACCAGTGGTAGATTCACTTGACGATTCAAAAGTACTTGTAAAAGTTTATTTGAATAAAAAATATTTGATTTGATGAGTAGCGACTAACATGTACCTAAACTGTATCTTTATACCAATTTCTCAACATCAAAATGGATGAAAGAATTCATTTACTTAAGTAGGTAGATCGTTTTCATTTAAAATGAAAGCACCTACCGAAGCAGAAAATATTTCTCTAACTAACCTACATACTCGTAAGCTAAGAAAAGCTTCGCCACATAGACCATGTTGAGTATAAAGTTACCATTACCAATACCTCGTAGGTACCTACATAGCAGCTGTCTCCTTTTTACAGTCAAAAAATGAAAATCACCCCACTTCATGTAACAGGTCCTGTATGTGGAATTTGATAGACATACCTAATAATTTTGTATGCATAAAATTACTAACAGCATTGCCTTCAGCATGCTCCAGAATGCAGGATAATAATATTTTCACAATGCCGTCATCCTGGTTTTATTATCGTCGAGCAAACGCCGATAAAATCCTACTTTAATTAATAGTCGTTAGTGTTCTTTCAAATAAAAGAGAGAGTTCATAATTTCTTTAGGACACTTTTTACTCCAAATGCCATTGATAAGTCCATAGAAATAGATCGTGAAGAAAGCTGAACTTCCTCAAGCCACAAATCTGTAAGTGTATCGCTTGTGAAAGCAGTATCAACCATATTCAACAAGTAAAACCGTTCCATCAGCAAAAAGCTAAAGTTCAAACCTAGACTATTTAATCGTTTTTTACTGTTTATCTACGTCTGTCTAGAAATATAAATAGATGTTTTAAAACTTAAAAACCTTTATAGATTTTTGAAATCAGTCATCACTCGTCATGTTTTTAAATTATTACGAGGTAATTACTAGCTGATGCTACTTCGTCCACGTGGTTTTTTGGTTCCCGTGGGAATTCTTTAATTTTCTGGGATAAAAAGCCTATGTGTTATTCCAGACCATGATCTATCTCTGTGCCAATTTCATCCAGATCCCTCCAGCCGTTCTGGCGCGAATGACTAACAAAACGCCATCCATCCAAACTTTCGAATCTATAATATTAGTACCTATAGATTTATCCTCGTTAAATAAATGAATGGGCAAGGAAGGAAACCCATTTTTAATTAAATTTTTGATAGATATAGTTAACCAAACTAATTATATTTAGCACCTCTAGTTAAAGCTACTCTCCCGTGGGAATTTCGAAAAATCCGGCCTTATTTCTTGCCTACGACATTAAAAATGTAATCTCAGTCTGAAAAATTTCAGCTTTCTAATGCCGAGCATTCCGAGCTTTTTGGCTGAGCGTCAGTAAGTTCTAAAGGTAAAATTACGCCCGAGAACGTTAAGAAAATTAAAAAAAACCTGAAAAAAAAAACAGATACCAGTATTTTTTTCACATCAGTAGACTATGATTTATCAAATCGTCGTCACTCACTCATCACTCATCAAACAGCATCAAAATAATGCAATCTAGTAACACGAAACATAGTAGGTACTAGTGTCAGAAACTATTCGACGTACCTAGTAATAAATTATTATGATCACACCAGTGAAGCCACAGGCGAAAACAAGAACTTTTTTTACATAAAATCCATACCAGTAGTAGTATACCACCGGCGGGAATGGGGCTGCTTTCTGTCTGCCCGTCTTTGACATGAATTGAATAAACAAATTTAAGAAATCCATTAAAAGTATGCTCCTGAAAAAAGCTTATTATACTGTTGAAGATTATGTAAATGATAGAGGAGCATGGATTTGATCGCTCCAGCAATGCTGGGGACAGCGGTTACTTATGTACACATTGATATAGTAATTGTAAATGAATTATTTAAAAAAAGCAACCACCGAGTTTCTTGCTGGTTCTTCTCGGTAGGAATGGCATTCCGAACCAGTGGTAGATTCACTTGACGATTCAAAAGTACTTGTAAAAGTTTATTTGAATAAAGAATATTTGATTTGATTTGATTTGATTATAAACGCGGAAGTGCGTCTGTCTGTCTGTCCGCCTGTCTGTTTGTCTGCTACGTTTTCACGGCCCATCAGTTCAACCGATTTTGATGTAATTTCGTACAGGGATAGTTTGTATCCCGGGGAAGGGCCGCATACTTTTTATACCGGAAAATTCAAAAGTTCCCTCGGTAATTAAAAAAACCTTAATCCACGTCGCGGGCATCATCTATTGTACTCGTAGTTACTTAACAAAAACAAGCACGAATGAATGCAGCCTTTTTTATTACAATAATATCTTGCGAGAACGAGACGGAGAGCTGTTACGGAACGCTGGCCTAGAATTTAGACAATTTCCGACTGCCGCAAGCTGCCACGAGCGACCGTGGGCTTAGCAACAACCACTACATGCAAAACCATACAGCTACACTATATTATTCATTATGAATGTGTTTTTTTTTTGCGTCCGTCCTTGTATTTCTTAGATAAATAGGAAAGGATAGCATAGATAGGTACGTAGGACAGCTAGTTTCCTTCGCCTAGACTTCTACTCTACCGAAAACAGAAGTTAGCTCTCAGAGACTAAGTTAGATAATACTGCGCAAGGTGATAAGTCTCAGAATTCGTTGAAAGTTACAAGAAAACATCGTTATTGTTTTGTTTCTCGGTAGAGACTCAGCAGATACAATAATATAGGTACCCACGGGTGAAGACAGCCGATCCTTTGTCAAAAAACATCGATTTCAAAAAGTATAAGGTCTTTTTATGGTTAATTACCATTATTATTTATCATCCGTTTATATGTAATAAGTAAGTTACATAATAATACATATATTTTTAAAATGCAAGCTTTTCTTTTCCGCCATATTGAATTTAGTATGAAGTCATTTTATTTTTTCGTATTTCGTATTTCGTATTTTTCTCAGCAAACGATTTTAATTTATACCCATATCATGGGGGTGCATAAAAAATAACAAGACCGCCATTTTTTTGTGTGCCGCCATGATTTAGAATGACGTCACTTAGCTAAAACCATTACATCCAAAGTCCAAACTAAACGTGTAGATACATGCAAAATTTCAGTGCAATCGATGGGGATAACTGTTTTAAAATTCAGTTGCAAGATAATATGACACTTGAAATAAACTCTCAAACATTGAAAGTTAAATAAAAGCTTGTAAAAAGTGTGTGTTTGTCACCTTTTCACGTGAAACTCTGTAACAAATTACGTAAAAAGCATATCTACGTAGATATGCTTTTTACGTAATTTGTTACAGAGACAGTCAGTACGTTTTAAGTTTTCATATATTTTGTTATCTGTTTCTTTCGTCACTTTGTGGTGTAGATACATTAAAGAATATAGGTACATACATACCCCGCGGAATGCATGTTTTTGCTCCCGGAAAAATAGAGAAAATCACGGGAATTACTGGAACCCAAAACCACGTAAGTCTTCTTCTTAAAAATATAAAGTGAAACGATAACTGACTGATCTATCAACGCACTGTAACGAATCGGGCTGAAAGGCATGCAGATATCTAATGTGATGTTGACATCCGCTAAGAAAGGATTTTTAAAAATTCAACCCCTAAGGGGGTAAAATAGGGGTTTGAAATTCGTGTTGTCCACGCGGGCATCAGCAAGTATTTCATTATACCTTATCAAATGATCTCATTAGGATGCATCGCATATGTGCGAACATACGAGTCACATATTTTGTTTTGGCAGTAGCCAAACTTATTTTTAGATTAAAACCTATTCTGTGCCTTAGCTAGTGGCGCCGTGAAACTTGATGCAAATTATTATAGAGAGGTCAGAAACCGATGAACTTTTTGAGAGAATTTAGATTGTTGTTTGTTCTCGTAAGAAGGTTTTGAGATATAAGCTCTTATGAACTTGCTCAAAAAAGCTCAAAAGGTTTGTAATATGTAAGTTTTTCATTGAGTGATTGGTCCACCTGCCCAGCAGCACTGGACAATAGACAGCGGCGCGTGCGCTCGCGGCCGCGAACCCGGATGCGGCGGTATGACGTAACGCAGCCTTCGCCCCCTCTCCTCATTCAGAACCCCTCTCTGTCTGCACTATCCCCCTAGCCCCTCCACCCGCTCCCTTGGCCCTCGCCTGCACTTCCACGCGTCTGGCCGACCGTCTGTGCCCACTGACGACTTTGATCTTGTCTTGTCTCTGTTCAGCTCACTTAATTAATCCCCTAAGCAGCACACCTACTTATTTAATTCCACATTCGCGGACCTTTACAAGTTTTTAAACTGAATTTTCAATAGATTTTCTGCTATTTTGTATGTTATTACAAACGATTAGAATGTTGCTTTATGATATTAGGGCATAACTTGTTAGGTCCGTTAAATGCTTAAAGAGCCTATCCAATTAGGAAATCGATTTGCATGAACGGATTGGATTTCGAAAGTTATATTCGCTTGCACTTGAAAGCTATGTGTATGTAGATACCTACAACTATGCCTCCGTTACAAAATAAGCCCTATCTCTGTGTGCTATTTGAAAAATCTACGACAGCTCTGATTTCTGTTTAAAATTTTTGAGATCTCCTTATATAATGTAGTTTACTAAGAAGGTATGCCTAATATGTAATTATATATAATTATATATACGAACAGTTTAGTTAAGATTTTCATTACTAGGCAAGAATAAAAACTGTCTAAAAATGAAGTTTTTTGCGATATTTCACGTGATTTTAATAGACACCTGTAATTTCGAAGAGATAAGCAATTAAAGCGGCACAAATTACTGAAATTATTATTTTAAATTGAATATGTAACGTTACTTGCTCGTTACGGTCTGAAGGCAGGGCGTTGACGCTGTTTTGTTCTCTGCCCAGTTTAATCGTCAAGTTGAATTTGATTTCGGTTTTATGACGGTGCATTTCTTAGCTTAACTCCAGTCTCCATAAAAGTGATATAAACGTGTAATGCCGCTACTCGGTGGATTTGCCTTTCACCGACTGTCTTTCACGTTAAAAATGTGCTGGCTAACAATAATTATAAACGGTTATTTATATACTTTGTAATAGTTTTCTATTTTTAATATTATAAATGCGAAAGTGTATCTCTCTGTCTGTCTGTCTGCTACGTTTTCATGAACCATCTCGTCAAACGTTCTTGACGAAATTAAGCAGGTACCTACCTACAGATATATTTTACAGATAGCATATAATTTTTACCTCGGGGAAGGACAAAAGCATGTAGGTACATGTTGCGCACTGTTGACTGCGCAACTTGTTCAAAGACACAAGTATATGCTTGGATCTCAGGAAGGATTGCCTCATCAATAAAACAGTTCTCTATGTACAAGTGACACATTTATTTACATACATAAAGCATATACGACGGCAGTTTTGATTTTTACAACAGATTCTGCAAGTAGGTTTAGACACGACCTACTTGTAGACATACAAAAACAAAAGAATTAATAACACACGACAAATTGTTATTGCGCGCGTAGGTATGGACACGACCTACTCACGGACATGTAGAATACTAAACAACATTAAAAGATATTAACTTACACAAAGGGAGTTTATAAATGACAACATTAAAATATAAACTTATACAAAGGGAGTTTATAAATGACAACATTAAGATATAAACTTACACAAAGGGAGTTTATAAATGACAACATTAAGATAACATATGATTGTAGCAAGTACACGTCATTGATGACTAATACCTTACTAAACAAAGAAGATTTTATAAACATGAAAACATATGAATATAGTAAGCACCCGTCATCGAGGACTAATACCTTACTAAATAAAGAAAATTTTATAAACATGAAAACATATGAATATAGTAAGTACCCGTCATCGAGGACTAATACCTTACTAAATAAAGAAAATTTTATAAAATTACGAAAATGGTAGGCACATATCAATAAAGGCTAGTGCCTACTACACAAAGAATAAGTATATTAACTACGATAGGCACACGTCACTGAAGGCTAGTGTCTATCGAACAAAGAATAGGTACAATAATTTACCATCTATAATTAATAGTAAGTTTATCAATAAGGGTTGATAACTAACCACACTTATTACCAACTTATGATTTACGTTAACATTTACTTTACTTTAAAGAAAATTACTTGGAAAATTATATTAAGAGTGCGGCTACCATACATAGGAATAATTACAGAGTAAGTTATTAAAGTCATTTACTTACGGTAGCACTGTACACTGAAGTTATATTTACCGGTTAACCGACACTTCCACTGGTTACGTGGCTTCTTGCCCGTTAACTACTATCGTCGACGTACGCGGTACGATCTTAACCGCATAGGGTGACGGAGCCTTATCGCCGTGGTTCGTCGCGACGCACTATGAGTGGACGCCGTCACGGATCGACGCCGACGATTCCAGGTGACGATGCGATGCCTACGGCGCTGTATACGCCGCCGCACCGTAACCACACGACGTTGCAGCTGGTCCGAACTAATTTCGACACGTAGCTCGGGGATGCGCGTTCGATGACGCGTTGAAGCTATCCGCACGGTACGGGCATAGGGGTTGACTGGTCGCGACAGTACTGCGACGTTCCGCCTGGGTCTACCTACGAAGGCAGCCAAACCTCGTAGTCTAGGTACCGGCTGGGGCGGGTTATTGACCCCAGCACGGCCGCGAGGTATATACCGAACCCATCGCGGAGGGCGGTGACCCCTACTTAACCGAGGCCCGACCGTGGGCCGTTGACTTGTTAACGAAGACAGCTTGGATAGGGTAGTGACCCCAGAGCATGTACCTATGAGGCGATATAAATATCACAGCCTTCCGCAGCCAGGGATCTGGCTTTGGAGAGGTACTCGGCTAGCAGCCGCTCTGTTACCGGGTCACTTACCCTGAGCTGATTTCACTGAATTTACTACTGAGCTATTCGAGGTACTTTTGCCCTATTTGGTACTTCCCTATTTACTATTTCACTTCACTATTATAGGAACACTTCGATGCACTGGAACATTTTTGACTGGTATTTGAGCCAGTTATATTCACATATTGCGCCTTGCATATGAGTATGTTTTACAACGAGCGAGGTTGACCAGTCTCCAATCAGGAGCTCTGACAGGGAAAGAGGGTGGAGCCATGGGTCTAAAGTGCACCAACGGTCTTGACATCTATACTTTCCTTGTCTCACGCCGGCGCCCGTTCTGGGTTGCTATACACTTTCTCCCTCTCACATATACCCGCTCTTTCTCTCGGCTGGGTTTCTATACAGTTTCTCCCTCTCATATACACTCACTCGCTTACTCGTCTAGATATACTCATTTCTCCGGCGCACACGTCTCTCATTCTACTCATGGTAGCTTAGCTGTCCGTAACATCCTCCCCCCGGCGCAGACTCCCTAGAGGAGACGCAGCCTCTTTCTCAACCGAGAGGACAGCTAGCTTCCTTGTGGGTCTACGGAACACACCTCCTTGTGTCCGTACATCTGCACATCGTTGGCATGTTCTGGCGACGACTCGTACGGATGGGCGCAGGTGCAGGATCCAATACCTTTGGCGTAGGTCGTTCACAACACGTTCGTGTCCTGCATGTCCTGCGGCTTCATGTTCCTTTTGAATCATCATCCGTACCAGCTTATGTCGTCCATCCAATATGATCGGCCGCTTCTGGTCATCATTTACTGGTGCAGCGTCAATTCGACCGCGCACTTGCAGAAGGCGATCAGTCCCATATATTGGATCTAACTTATATAGCCGGCTAGAGCGAGGCACTGGCTGCCCACGCTTTAGCAACTGGATCTCCTCGTCAAAGCTTTCTTCCTGGGCTCGTTCTAGCCACAGCTTTTCTGCCATTTGGAGATGTTGCACTTCCAGTTGTGTGCTTTTGCGTATCCACTTCGACGCAATGTAGAGGACTCGTGCTGTTGCTCGTATCAGCACGTGCCATTTACTTATTCTGTTAATATCAGGCGTTGCCTCCCAATGTTTTGGCGTTCCCTGAGTGGTGTGATGCACGAGAACTTCTTCCTCGGGCTCCCCCCGTTCCTGGACCGTCTCCGCGGGCCAGCCAGCGTTCGGTTGCCGCAGAAAGCCAGGTCCCTCCAGCCACTCTGTTCTTGGGCCAGATATATATGAGGAGCGCGTTGCATCGTCCGCTGGGTTCTCCTTGGTAGGTACCCAGCGCCACTGTGAGGGGTTTGTCCGTTCGGCAATCTCTCCTAGCCGATGTGCCACAAAGGGGGTATACTTCTTGGCGTTTGTTCTCACCCATATCAGAACCGTTCGGGAGTCTGACCAAAATGTCGTACTCGTTACCTCCCAACGATGTTCCCTTTTCACTGCATCTGCAAGTCTTGACCCGATGACTGCTGCTTGAAGTTCTAGTCGAGGGATGCTGATACTCTTCAGCGGAGCCACCTTTGCCTTTGATGCCGCCAGTCGAATGGTGACAGTCCCATCTGGCTTCTCTATGCGCCAGTACGCCACGGCAGCATAGGCTAGCTCACTCGCATCGCAGAACACATGCAGCTGCCTCTCACTGTCATCGTCCAATGTTCCATAACACCGAGGTAGTCGAAGCCGCCCGATGTTGTCCAATCCTTGCATCCAGGTGAAGAACTGCTCTGCCTGTTCGTTGGGTATGGGCTCATCCCATCCAACGTCCAATCGCCACAGCGATTGTAACATAATTTTGGCCACTATCGTGTAAGGTCCTAGAAAACCGAGTGGGTCATAGATCGACATTACCGCACTCAGTGTTTCTCTTTTGGTAGGTGCACGTTCCATGTCTTTCACCTCTTTCCTTACTCGTGGCATTGTTGTGTTAAATCCCAATTCGTCCTTTTGGGAATCCCACACAAGACCCAATGTCTTTTCCTCATTGTGCATCCCCGCCATGAGAAGAGTTTGCGTCTTGCAGCAAAGCTCCGAGGGGATGTGGCTCAGTATGCTTCTCTCGTTGGAGTTCCATCCACGAAGCATAAAACTTGCTTGCTTTTGCACGAAGTCTACATCCATCACCACCTTTTAAGCTTCTTCCTTCGTCCTGAAGCTGTCCACGAAGTCGTCCATATAATGACTCTTGGTGATTGCGTCCAATGCCGCTGGATGAGAGAATTCAAATTCCTTCGCGTTCTTGTTGCGTACGCTGTGCGCCAGAAACGGAGAACATGTTGCCCCGAAGATCCTTGAAGTCATCTTATACTTCTTGGGGGGCTGTTGCCGGTCATTCCCTCGCCATAGGAACATCTGAGATGGTTGATCCTCTTCTCGGATTTTGACCTGCAAAAACATTTCTTGTATGTCCGCCGTCACTGCTATCGGTTGTTCTCGGAACCGATATAATATCCCAGGCAGTGACTGCAAGAGGTCCGGTCCCTCTAACAGTTTCTGGTTTAGACTTGTTCCGTTGCACACTGCAGCAGCATCGAAGACCAGCCGTATCTTTCCTGGCTTGTTTGGGTTTCTAACCGCGAAGTGCGGGAGAAACCACGCTCTGTCTTCTTTTTCCTCCTTGCCGTTGCATTCCACTGCATACGCCTTGTCCAACAAGTTTTCTATCTGAGCCGTATAACTTTCGGCGAACGCCGCATCGCGGTCCATTTTCCGTTCCATTGTCTTCAGTCGACGGAAGGCATTTTCGAAGCTAGGTGGCATCTTCACATCGTCGTAACGCCACGGCAGTCCCACTTCGAATCGTTGACCACTTCTCCGGGTTGTATCCTCAAAAACCCGGACGGCACGTTCGTCCTCTGGCTTAACTTTTTGAGCCATACTCACTCCCAATGCATCGATATGGAAGTGAGTCTTTACCATTTTATGCAACCGCTCGTCTGGGTCCTCGAACAGACGCGACGGTTGCAACCGCTCACCTGGGTCCTCGAACAGGTGCGACGGTTTCTGAGCTGCATTAAATTCCTGCTCAGTAACAAGGTTCGGCTCCTTCCTCTTGTAGGGAACAAGAGCTTTCACCTTCTTATGCTCTTTTCTCTTCGGGTCATCAGTAGCCTTGTGATGCCTTATGTGAAGATGATGAATCCCTTCTTTACGTTCATCCAAGAGCATCCTAGGCAGGGGTCCCATAATCATCCAACCTAGGCTTGTGCGGACGGCCACCGGTGCTTCCCGTGCGCCCACACGAATTTGTCCATGGGTTTCTTGACCTCACTCACTTCCTACTTGCTCGAAGCGGAAGTTCGGTCTTGATCATTCTTGCCCTTTGGCCTCACTTACTTCCTTCGCATTGATGCGGAAGTTTGGTCTTGCCCATTTCATGTCACCCGCTCGTCTGGGTCCTCGAACAGACGCGACGGTTGTTGAGCTGCATATTCCTGCTCAGTACATAGGTTTAGCTCCTCCCACTTGTAGGGAACAAGAGCCTTTACCTCTTATGCTCTTTTCTCTTCAAGCGATCTCCTGAAGATGATGAATCCTAACCTTGTGTCGTTCATCCAAGAGCATCCTAGGGGGGGGTATCATAATCAGCCCACCTAGGCTTGTGAACGGGCTTTGGTGTCCTCTTAGCGCGCACACGAAGGATCTGCGGTTCTGTCACCATGTAGCACACGTCCTCTGTCCTCTTGCAGGTACGTGTACCGTCTGACACTTGTGGGAACGGTTTGCTTATGCAACTTCGTATTCCGAACCGTACATGCAGTTATTACTTCAAACTGTTCAGATCCTCTAAGAAGCAACTTAACGTTCCTGCTGCTCCTTGCTTCAACTATCGAATTTGATCCATGGATTCTTTAGGTTCCCCGTCGGTCCCTGCACCTGCGGTGGCCACCACACTTTCACCCGTCACTGTTGAGCCCGCATCTATTGGCGTAAGTTCTTTACTCTCCCTGCGGACTCCTGATGGTGACTGCACACAAATACAGCAAAGCCGCTCGCGAGTTCGACTTGCTGACACGTAACAGTCTTGTGGCGGCGCCCCCGTTGGCCAGTACACAAGTTGTGCAGGGTACGTGATGACGCCATTGACATTTCTTTATGCCGACACCTTAGGCGTCACACGCTTTGCCTTTTCTTCTCGACGACGGTTCTTGATTTAGAGGTTCTTCAACTAACCCCAGTTCCCTATATAATCCTTATGGTCGTTCTATGTCCATACCTAAATTTAGGACACTTGACAGTTGGTGGTTCCCGCCACACGAACTACACAATTGCTTCTGACTCTGAGCATCGGCCGACATTGCGAAAGATTGCTTCTCAGCCCATGGTTGGCGTCTTGAAGGCACATTCTCCGCCCGTTTTCTTATTTGAGGAGACGAGTTTTCCATCTGACTCGCTCCCCCCGTTGGCCGTTGTCGGTGGCGGGAAAAGGTAGGTGGAAGGTTCGTTATTTCCACCTATCCTTACATACCGGTTTCGTCCTAACCGGTCGATGCACTGCTGTACGTGTTTCCCTCGATGGCCGCAGCTGCTCTGCTTCGGCTCGAGGTTCCATTGCCCCTGTTGACGGCACGTGCATTTCACGTGTTCTTATCCAATCCTGAACCATGCGCAACACTGGGGCCTCAGTGTCTGCCGTCTGGGCTTGTACATCCGGTGCATCACCTCTTATGCTCGCTACGTCTCGGGCCAAGCGCCTCCTTACCAGCTCCTGTTTGTGAGCCAGACGTAGCGACATAAGTTGTTCCTCTGCCTCCTCTTCTGCCGCTCTTATCCTCTGCAGTACGTCTACTGACTGCTCAGCGGCCTGTGGGGCAGGTTGTTGACGGGGTTGTGACATCTCTCCCCGTGGTTCCAGTGCATCGGGTGTTGATGTGCTTCGTACCCCCTCAAAATAGCTCGTTCCAATGGTCTTCTCGTAGTAGCCGGTTGTTCCGAAACAGGTTGACGGCTGGTTGACGGTTGGTCGTTCCTTCCTTGACCTTGGCCCTGTCCGTCGCCGTGCCTCGTTCTGGCATCCTGTATTTCGGTTGGGGGTGCGTCTTCAGTACGCACCTCAGAGAACTCCACATCAGTCTCTGGGTCATCCCCAGCTTGGCTACGAGTCACATTGTTGTACCTTAGTAACACAAAATTAATTAACACAAAATTAATTTACATAAAATTATAGAGAACTGTTTTAAATCCTTTTATTATTCCAGAGATCCGGTTCGAAGGACCATTATGTTGCGCACTGTTGACTGCGCAACTTGTTCAAAGACACAAGTATATGCTTGGATCTCAGGAAGGATTGCCTCATCAATAAAACAGTTCTCTATGTACAAGTGACACATTTATTTACATACATAAAGCATATACGACGGCAGTTTTGATTTTTACAACAGATTCTGCAAGTAGGTTTAGACACGACCTACTTGTAGACATACAAAAACAAAAGAATTAATAACACACGACAAATTGTTATTGCGCGCGTAGGTATGGACACGACCTACTCACGGACATGTAGAATACTAAACAACATTAAAAGATATTAACTTACACAAAGGGAGTTTATAAATGACAACATTAAAATATAAACTTATACAAAGGGAGTTTATAAATGACAACATTAAGATATAAACTTACACAAAGGGAGTTTATAAATGACAACATTAAGATAACATATGATTGTAGCAAGTACACGTCATTGATGACTAATACCTTACTAAACAAAGAAGATTTTATAAACATGAAAACATATGAATATAGTAAGCACCCGTCATCGAGGACTAATACCTTACTAAATAAAGAAAATTTTATAAACATGAAAACATATGAATATAGTAAGTACCCGTCATCGAGGACTAATACCTTACTAAATAAAGAAAATTTTATAAAATTACGAAAATGGTAGGCACATATCAATAAAGGCTAGTGCCTACTACACAAAGAATAAGTATATTAACTACGATAGGCACACGTCACTGAAGGCTAGTGTCTATCGAACAAAGAATAGGTACAATAATTTACCATCTATAATTAATAGTAAGTTTATCAATAAGGGTTGATAACTAACCACACTTATTACCAACTTATGATTTACGTTAACATTTACTTTACTTTAAAGAAAATTACTTGGAAAATTATATTAAGAGTGCGGCTACCATACATAGGAATAATTACAGAGTAAGTTATTAAAGTCATTTACTTACGGTAGCACTGTACACTGAAGTTATATTTACCGGTTAACCGACACTTCCACTGGTTACGTGGCTTCTTGCCCGTTAACTACTATCGTCGACGTACGCGGTACGATCTTAACCGCATAGGGTGACGGAGCCTTATCGCCGTGGTTCGTCGCGACGCACTATGAGTGGACGCCGTCACGGATCGACGCCGACGATTCCAGGTGACGATGCGATGCCTACGGCGCTGTATACGCCGCCGCACCGTAACCACACGACGTTGCAGCTGGTCCGAACTAATTTCGACACGTAGCTCGGGGATGCGCGTTCGATGACGCGTTGAAGCTATCCGCACGGTACGGGCATAGGGGTTGACTGGTCGCGACAGTACTGCGACGTTCCGCCTGGGTCTACCTACGAAGGCAGCCAAACCTCGTAGTCTAGGTACCGGCTGGGGCGGGTTATTGACCCCAGCACGGCCGCGAGGTATATACCGAACCCATCGCGGAGGGCGGTGACCCCTACTTAACCGAGGCCCGACCGTGGGCCGTTGACTTGTTAACGAAGACAGCTTGGATAGGGTAGTGACCCCAGAGCATGTACCTATGAGGCGATATAAATATCACAGCCTTCCGCAGCCAGGGATCTGGCTTTGGAGAGGTACTCGGCTAGCAGCCGCTCTGTTACCGGGTCACTTACCCTGAGCTGATTTCACTGAATTTACTACTGAGCTATTCGAGGTACTTTTGCCCTATTTGGTACTTCCCTATTTACTATTTCACTTCACTATTATAGGAACACTTCGATGCACTGGAACATTTTTGACTGGTATTTGAGCCAGTTATATTCACATATTGCGCCTTGCATATGAGTATGTTTTACAACGAGCGAGGTTGACCAGTCTCCAATCAGGAGCTCTGACAGGGAAAGAGGGTGGAGCCATGGGTCTAAAGTGCACCAACGGTCTTGACATCTATACTTTCCTTGTCTCACGCCGGCGCCCGTTCTGGGTTGCTATACACTTTCTCCCTCTCACATATACCCGCTCTTTCTCTCGGCTGGGTTTCTATACAGTTTCTCCCTCTCATATACACTCACTCGCTTACTCGTCTAGATATACTCATTTCTCCGGCGCACACGTCTCTCATTCTACTCATGGTAGCTTAGCTGTCCGTAACAGTACACGTGTTTGTCATCCCGGAAAGCAAGGAATTCCCACAGGATTTTCATAAAACCTAGATCAGAGTCTTAAGGTAGGTAATATAACTGGGATCCAGTAGCCTAATTATGTAAATCTTGCATCAATCATTGTTACAGTGACACTGTTGCTGTCATTTTTAACCGACTTCAAAAAAAGAAGGAGGTTCTCAATTCGACTGTATGTTTTTTTTTTTTTTTTGTTTTTTTGTATGTTTGTTACGCGATTTCTCCACCAATTATGAACCGATTTTGATAATTCTTTTTTTGTTTGGTAGGTCATACTTCAGAGGTGGTCCCATTTTAATTTGGTGAGATCTGATGAATATCTCCGGAGATGGAGAACGGAACTCCTCAATGGATAAGAGTAAATTGCTCGCGATCAGTGTGATAGTTTTGTAAACAGTATGTTTTAACCATGCATAGCATATCTTTTTTTTTTAGGGTTCCGTACCAAAATGGTAAAAATGGAACCCTTATGGTGCGACTTTCTCCGTCCGTCTGTCACAGTCGATTATTTCAGTAACTATTAAAGCTATTGACATGAAATTTGGAATAGTTGTATATAATAGTGGCCCAATATCATGGAAATCAAAAAAATTGAAAATTTTTTAGGATAATTATACCAAGTGGGGTATCATATGAAAGGACTTTGTACTTGACTTGTCTAAGTTAGACAAGTGGACGAGTAACGATTAAACGACGTTATTCTTAATAACGCTAAGTTTTTACTAGCGTTCTGGTTACACCCTGTATTTTAAAACAGTGGGGCCACTAAAAATTGTGAAATAAAAAAATTTCAAAAAAAAATAAAAACCGACTTCAAAAACCACAAACACTAAAAAGTAAAAAATAATTTAATTTAGTATGTACAAGAGTTAATGTAGTTCTATAATAACATTTTTTGGAGTCGGTGCCAATGTGGAGTCACGTCAACAATAATGAAGAGTAGGTAGACGGTTCATGCGGCTAATTGGTACCGACTCCAAAAAATGTTATTATAGAACTACATTAACTCTTGTATACATAATAAATTAAATTATTTTTTACTTTTTAGTGTTTGTGGTTTTTGAAGTCGGTTTTTATTTTTTTTGAAATTTTTTTATTTCACAGTTTTTTTACTTAATAAGGCCCCAGGTTAGGAGTATGGTTAAAACCTCTGCCGAGTTTCGATTTCAATGTTTTTCACCATTTTGAAACTTTTACTACCTATTCCAAATAGGTGAAAGATAAGAAGATTTATCCAAAAATACTTTTACCTGCACAAAAGTTCAAAATTTAGGTAATAATTTATGTCATAAAATTCTCGGATTTCAGATAGAGTACAGTATCGATCTTTGTTGATTACAACCCTATATGTACCTTTACAAGGCCACTAATAAGTTTTTGAGATAATAAAATCTTTTTAGCTAGTCCATTAAGATTTTGATGGAGATGGCAACTTAACACTGTTACTTACTTAAGTAGTTGCAAAATTGCTTCAAGAATGTTAATCACACAGCTTTCTAAACCTTAAAGTCTATATTTTAGCGTGCACAGACGCGCACGTGATGACTAAACAATAAAGAGTAGAGCCCATTGCTAGCGGTCTAGAGTTAATGCGTTCATAATGTTGCGTTCTATCTAGTATCTAACATACATTTTATTTGAAAATTGTAAACACTTTCATAGTCGCTTTTGACCGAAGGGATCAAGCATGCACTTTCGCGTAATGGGGTTGATTAGATTAAATAATCTGGTACATTTCTATAAATCGTATGGCCACACTGCTTTGCCGGTAAGGCACCTAGTACATTGTACCTAGTACCTTGGTTACATCCTTGGTTACTAACCAAGGATGTAACCAAGGATGACTCGCTCCAGCAATGCTAGGGACAGCGGTTACTTATGCAATCTACACATGTACTTAATTGTACCTAAATTAATTTTCTTCAAAAGAGCAACCATCAAGTTTCTTGCTGGTTCTTCTCGGTAGTAAAGAATTTTTATAGAAAGGCTTTCCGAACCAGTGGTAGATTCACTCGTTAATTCAAAAGCACTTGTCAAAGTCTACTTGAATATTATGATTTGGAGTTTGAGTTTGAAATCTACCACCAGAATCGACCTGAACGAATACGGTAAGATTTAAGGAGGTCTCCTAAATGATAAGTGTCTTAGCATAGTTAGGGGATCATTTCCGTGTCCCGACTTTTTAATGGTCCCTTACTGACTAAAGCGATAATAATAATTGCTCCCTCAAACCTTCACATAAGTAAAAGCGACTTCAAGAGGACAAGATGGACAGTGATTTATTTGATTTCCTTGATAATCTAGACAGGACTGCTAACACATAAACCACTTTTTTTTTGTATCCACTACGAGTTAGCCCTTGACTGCGATCTGACCTGATGATAAGTGATGATGAAGTCTAAGATAGTAGTGGGCTAACCTGTTAGGGAGATGGCAATTATATATTTTAACCCATACCGCTAATCGGTTTCTACACGGCATCGGCACGGCACGGCACGGCTACACGGCACGGCGGTGCCGGTAAGATTAGATAGATTACTAGATAGATAGAATACACCCTAGTGAGAAGTTACTAGTGTGGTAATTAGCCACGGCCGAAGCCTCCCACCAAGCAAGGCAGGCTTCGCCAGCTGAAAGTTGTCAAAGATCCTTAAAGCCAGAGAGTACTCTCTAAACCGCCGTCAGTTGGCAGTGGGCTCGACACCTAAGCTCAGAGATCAGTGAAACAACCTTGGTTACGAATCACGGTGAAACGAACGCATCACGCAGCTCTGACTCAGTCGCTCTTACAAAATGAGTGAATCAAACTCCGGCAATTGCATCACTACCGTGGGAGCCATAAGTGTCACATTAACTTGGACGGTCTCGCTAAGATAACTTTGCTAACTTTAGTGTTACCAGTGGTTCGCCCCGAACTGAGACCTCGCGGCGCCATCTATTGACATAAATGTGAAGTTCTGTTAAAAATACTGAAGCTCATTAAAAATTAAATAATTCCGTTTCCTTACAATATTTATCTAATTTCAGTATTTGTTGTTCAAGTACAGAATATAATTCAAATAATTGATCAAGTTTCAGGTTCAGCCTTTCAGAAAATTTACAGTTCTGAGGTCAACTTTGGACGTTAGAAAATCTCCACTTTGAAAGCCCCCCATTTCGTCAATTTAAGAGGGAAAATTAAAAAAAATATATTTTTGGACTCTATTCCTAATTATCTTTAAAATGATATACCACAACCATAAGTAACACTATAAAAAATATTTTACTTCGCATTCGCTTCTATGAGAGCCCCCCTGAAATAAAGATTTTTATAACGTTTTAAGCCATATTCGGCGGGAGACCATCGGTTTACATATTATACTTAAATTTGAAGTAATTACGTTCTGTAATTCAGAAGTTATAAGGCTCTGACAGACGGACGGACGGACGGACGGACGGACAAGTGCAAATTCACTCAAGTAGACTCAGAGACCTTCGCTTCGCTCGGTAAATTATGTATTCGTACTATTGGAGAAGCCTAGCTAGAATGTCCATTGCTGAAAATAAACTTATCTACTTGCATTTGATGGAAGTGGTGGGTACCACTGCCACGTGGGTCTGACCTGGTGGGAGGCATCGGCTGTGGTAGGTACCTACCTAACTACCTACCACCCTAACGGCAAAGTCGTGCCGCTAAGTGATTTAGCGTTCCAGTGGCATGCCGTGTAGAAACTGATTAGGGGTATGAGTTTAATACAACTGCCATATAGGTAGGTCATCCCGCTACCATCTTAGACTGCATCATCACTTACCATCAGGTAAGATTGCAGTCAAGGGCTAACTTGTTGTGGATTAAAAAACCTGGCATCGTATCGGTTCGCTTATACGGTTTGTGGCACGATTTGCAGGCCGGACCAGACAAGAGACTATTAATAGAAAACCCCAAACTGCCGCTGCCGGGAATCGAACCCAGACAGAAAAGAGCTCTAGCAGGAGGTCAAAAAAACTTATAAAATCAGTGGAACGAAAATAGTATCCAATTATTATTAAACTAACTATTGTCAGCTTTGTGTTTAAAATTGAATTGAATTTTTAGAAAATATAAAAGATTGTGTATTTGTTTATTGACGAAGGTTTAATTAAGTTGATATTTGACTCATTCGATGTAATTCACTCGGTCAGTTTGTTGGCGGGGATACGCCATATTGGATTAATTTGCATAAATACGAGTATTTTGACTTTGTTGAGTTAGTCTTCTGCCGGCAGACTCAGCGATTATTTAATACTTTTGTGTTTAGATCGCAATTTGTTTTAGAGCTTAGCAGTAGCAACTGCAGCCTGATCAAATGATTAATTTATTGTTGTTGTGATGCTTTAGCCAAGTTTTTATAATTAACTGTTTACATTAAATCTCTCGTGAAACCGCTACACGTTTAACCATTTATTCGTGCACGTTTTAAAGTTTGTACTCTACAAACATATTTTAAAAGTAATTTTAATTTTGCCCCCCTTCTGGAATTATGCTTACACTATAAAATAAATTTAAAACAAATCCTTATATTACTAAAAAAAAATTTAAAATAAAACTCCAATCAAAAAGACCACCCCTGGTTGCCCCTGGGCCAAAGGTCACCCATCAGGTCAAACCCAGGAAAGGTCAAACCCATCAAACTTGCAGCATTCTTTTATATTTTTTTTATGATTCCCCAAATAATATTCAATTTACTAATATTAATTAGGTAAGTTAGGCATTTGAATCCTGTACTAAAATAAAAATAGGGTTAACCTAACACCACTTTTCGGTCACGCCCTAACATTGCGCCGAAAAAATTTCTATTCGTTTGAAATGTTAATACATTCTCGCATCATCATATTCGCAGTCTCGATTTTAAATCTGTGAAACGTACGGATATTGCGAAAGTTAGATCCAATTAAAGTGTGTCGTGTTGCTGTTGCTGCAGATGAAACTCGAGATAGGGGCTCGGCGAGCAACCTCGTTGGGCGAATCTGCTTACAGCGAGGCGGCCGGCGGCGGCGGCATTCCTCAAGGCCGGTCATTCATACCGCTATATTAAATCCTTCATGTGTTTTATATTACTTTTTTTATTCAATGACAAGTTAGCGACTGCCATCTCGACTAATGGCAATCTTAAAGTTATACTTATCTAATATAAAACGCGATCTCGCCTAATGGCAATTTTATACTTGCCTAGTATAAATTGTTGTCCGCGATTGCCCAGTAGGTAATAATTTGTTTGGTGAATTTCTATATGTTCTTTCTTTTTTATTTTCATCAGATCTTATTTTATTTTACTTATTTGGCAACCAAAACAAATTACAATAAATTTTCTCTAACCTAATGTCTAACGTATATACTTGAGTAGTACTAGTAGTTCGCCCCGAACTAAGACCTCGCGTCGCCATCTATTGACATCATTGTGAAGTTCTGTTCAAATTACTGAAGCTTATTAAAAATTAATTAATTTCGTTTCCTTATATCTTATTTTAGTATTTGTTGTTCAAGTACAGAATATAATTCAAATAATTGATCAAGTTTCAGGTTCAGCCTTTCAGAAAATTTACAGTTCTGAGGTCAACTTAGGACGTTAGAAAATCTCCACTTTGAAAGCCCCCCATTTCGTCAATTTTATGGTAAAAATTAAAAAAAATATATTTTTGGACTCTATTCCTAATTATCTTTAAAATGATATACCACAACCGTATGTAACGCTATAAAAAATATTTTACTTCACATTCACTTCTATGAGAGCCCCCCTGAAATAAAGATTTTTATAACGGACGGACGGACAAGTGCAAATTCACTCAAGTAGACTCAGAGACCTTCGCTTCGCTCGGTCAATAACGTATTACTTACATTTTAAAACATACAACCAATAGGTAATAAATATATTACCAGATAACGCCCGCGACTTCGATCGCGTGAATTTAGTTTTTCCCGTGGGTTCATTTTCCGGGATAAAATTCAAAAACGGTTGGAAAGACAGGCCGCGAAAGCCTAGCAGACAGACACACTTTCGGATTTAGAATTCATACTAATATTATAAATGGGAAAGTGTTTATGTACCTATTACTGTCTATCTGTCTGTCTGCTACGCTTAAACGACCTCGAAGTCGCGGGCATCTTTTTATTCAAACGATGGGTTGTTTGAATAAAAAGCTGATGCTGTGATCCGGAGAGACTCTAAACGGATTGTATATATTATACCTACTCTATAGACAGATTATTGATTGTGTCTATGAGCGCACTTAGAACGGTGCTAGATGTATTGTGCGATTAGGGCTGACGGTTTACATTAATTTTTGAGGAATAAATTTTGTATTATCAATAGGATAAATATAGTAGGTAGGCATTCTGATATACATGTAGTTGCACAGCACAGTGTGTTATATTCCGTAACACTCCCCGTAACTCATTTTCTTGTCAGTTATCGCACAGAATATTAACTAAGTATTATAATTACACCTAATTCAACGAATCACTGTGGGGAAAATTCTAACGTTATTCATGTAACTATACTATCTTAGGCGACTTATTTTAATGTTCCGAGTTAAATGGGTACCACCATAGAAAAAATTTATCTATTCCGTGGGTACCACATTGGACTCAAGGACTATAATTTAATCTTTGCT
Source organism: Erebia aethiops (assembly GCA_923060345.2). Classification (NCBI taxonomy): domain Eukaryota; kingdom Metazoa; phylum Arthropoda; class Insecta; order Lepidoptera; family Nymphalidae; genus Erebia; species Erebia aethiops. Next base: position 5,395,253 of record OV281083.1, on the reverse strand, counting down.
CAGGGTGCAACCGTCCGGGTTCTACGATGGCCCTTGTCTTATGGCTGCCATGTTCGTATGATTTCCTATCCTGGATTGTCTTTGGCACTTTGTTGAGGTTAATGTCTGTCTCGATTAACTAACCATATTTTACGTGGTTTAAAGTTGACTAGCTGATGTTTATAATATTAGTAAGATTAACTAAAATCTGGTGCCACGTGGCAACCCTGGTATGAGCAGACATCGCACTTAGCAACAGCGGTACCCGGCCTCGGCTAAGGGCGGGCACTGAATGCCGTCCGACTAGTTTCTCCATTGCAGGCGGAATGTCACCTACATGAGATATTATATTAAGACCATTTAATCGCTTAGGATACTAATATTTAACACCAAAGCCTTTTAATATTATCCTTGGAAATCCTCCATAGAGTGACTCATAGGCTAAGAATAAATAAGTAGCTTTCTGGCAGTTTTACCAGTCTACTTTCTTGATACTTCTATTTTAATAGATAATTGAATTGCTTTTCTAAGACTTATGAAAAATCATGTAGTTATCATAAAAAATAGAAGCCTTATAATTCTTGAGTAAAATAATCAGAAGCTAAGTAAATCAATTTATCTGAGGATCATTTTTAGAATTTGGTAGATTATTTTACTAAATAATTTTGATTGATATCTAACCGCCAACTGACAGAAAACGGGATTGCAAGAAATATTAAATTGGGTAAGCTGCAGATTTACAAAAACGTACGTGGGCGGGCAAAAACGATTCGATCTAATTTATTGTTTAATGTCCGTAGCTGCAAAGCCTAACTGAATAAGTGATCTTGAAACTCAATCTTAAAATTTTACCTAGAGATGGTGGATAACTCTGGGAAGTGACAGATAAGTAATTTAATGAAATATATTTTTATTGTATGCAATTTATACTCCTAGCACTAATTAATACAGATCTTTACTATCGATTCGGAAAGCATAGATTCTCCTGAGAAAGGCTTCGATAAAAGCTTACCTATCTATTTATCATTAGGTACATACCTAATATAAAATCACAGACGTCTTTAAGCAGAGCTTTAAATCTCAGAAACTACTGTACTTATTTATTTTTAATTTTCACATGGTCATGACCTAGACTTCTTCGAGAATGTTTCGGTGTATAAGTATATATTTTTTGGGTTTTTCCTTAAATCATGCCACAACAGATTGACAGAGCAATGGAATGACATGATTTTTGCATAAAAAGGCCTGGCGAGCGACATAGGTTAATTTATATCCCGGAAAATTATAGTTTACCAAATGGATTTTTAAAAACTTACGTCCACGTGGACTAAGTCGTGGGCTTCATGTAGTAATTTATAAAAGTTTAGGGTTTAGCGACTTCATTGTCGTCATCTACCGACTGATGCCAACTGCTCGACGTAGGTCTCTTGCAAGGATTTCCACATGCCGCAGACTTGCGCCTAGATTCAGCGCCTCCCTGCGACTCGTTTGAGGTCATCCGTCCACTGAGTCGAGGGCTTGCCAATGTTTAAACTGGCCGAACTATGATGATATTTAATGTAGGAAAGGTCAAAGGAGCAAATTAGCAGATATATTTTTGACAGATTTACAAGAGATTCACCTCACTTCCGTTTACCGTTGCCCATTTACCAACCTCAAAATTCCCACCATCTCATGGACAATAAAATCAGTAAGTGTAGGTAATCGCTTTGACATTAAACGAAATCGGCTCTTACATAGGTACAAACGTGCCTGGCCGGGGAGCAAACGTGATAGAATGTTGCATCTATTTAGGACTAGGCAATGATAATTTTAATATATACGAGTACCATTAGAAATTATGGGACGAGCGCTTTACATAGCGCTGTTTATTGCATAAAAAATGTATCCGAGCTGTATGTGGAGTGGGTCGGGTCCCCTGGCTTCCTGTTTACAAAATTAGTTAGTTCTTGCACTACCGTGCTTATATTTAGCCTATTTTTTAAGAAAAATATGATGTATATATGATTAGGCTAATCAGCCGTACCTAAATCTAAAAACCAGAATAGTGTCTATATTTTTAATACTACCAGCTGCTATGAATCCTAGACTTCTAGAAGCTGGCCATAGAAAAGTTGACCATAATTTATATAATATTATTATGTCCATCCAAAATAATACCTCCAACATGATCGGAGCCTATGCTAGCTGCTGTCTCTTCATAGGTCATACCAGTTCTCGCATTTATGCCTCTCGTACTTTTTTATTCATCATAGTATTCTTTCTATCATTCGTCATCTTTCGTATCACTGTGGGTGGGTATCCCATCTAACTAATGTCTATAGATTCTCTCTAAAACAGGGTCATAGTTTTCTTTATTAAAATATACAGTACTATTGTTTAATATACAAGTAGAGTCTTAATCTATTTCTTTATTTATTATGTTTGTATGATTACACTCATATACAGCACTATATGTTGCTATCATACCTTTCTTATTCTACCTTATTTCTATTTTTTACTCTAATTACAATTTTCTAACAGAATTCTAAAAATATATATCGATCTCTACTTTTGATTATTTTTGATAAATTTTGTGGTGTTAAATTAATTTCTAATGTCGGTTCCAGGTCAAATCTATTTCTAGCGAAGACGGAACACTCCAGGATCAGGTGCTCTACTGTTTCATTTGCCTCCGGGTCACAGAGGCAAGATGGGCTCTCCTTGCACTTGAAACGATTCAGGTACGAGGAGAACGCTCCATGCCCCGTAAGTATTTGCGATAAGTGGCCGTCGATTTTTATTTTCCTGACCGCAGAGTGCGCGGTCACTGCATCGAGGAAGAAAATTTTTGTCACGGAAGCAGTGTCCTCCGACCGATACCTTCTGTCCCATTTATCAAACGTACCCCTGTGAATACTACGCTTAATGAATGAGACAGGGTCTATTTAGGCAGTTATAAGTAACTAGATGATGCCCGCAACTTAGTCCGCGTGGACTCAGTTTTTTCGATTCCCGCGGGAACTCCTTAATTTTTCGGGATAAAAAGTAGCCTATGTACTTCCCCGGGATTATTATCCCGGGGAATAGGAGGGCCGTGAAAGCGTAGCAGACGGACAGATGGACAGACAGACACACTTTCTAATTTATAATATTAGTATGGATTTGCTGCGGTAGGTACGATAGAGCTTAGTAGAAGTAAATTAGATTTAAAATTGTACTTGATTCAGTTTTATTTAAATTTTTATTTATTTTGCATCAAGTTTTAACCCACAGGTGCTTTTATACCAGAGACAGTCTACCTATTTTTATATTTTTAACTTTTTAGGCTATAATATATAATTATAATAATACTTTCGCATTTATTTAGTTTTTACCAAAAAACACGGAAACACAGAATTCCCCCAAGATTTTAAAAATACCTACCACTCGAGGACTAAGTCGCGGGCATCAGCAACTTAAACACCAGTCTCAGAATAGAATACAATAGTTTTCAATGAAATATACTTTCAGCACTATACAAGTGCTTATGACTCGTCAAGTCACTCTACTGCTAGTTTGAATTAAAGAACCTTAATTAATTAATCCGGCGAATTAGGATGATAATTTTTTATCTCTTATTTGGCTATTCCTCAAATCTCCACGCGGTATCGCGTACGGCGCGGGCGCAGGCACGGGGCAGAAGACATAATGCGCGCGCGCCGTGACGAATCCAAGATGGCGCGCTCGCGGTTTGGTGGTCGTTGACCCGCACCCGGTCGAAGCCCGGATCGCATGCGCCGAGAAGCATTTTGATAATTTTAAATAGTGCACGTAATATGTGCTGAAATTTTGCAATGTTAGAAAACTTACGTTCGCATAGAATTGTATGTAGATGATAATCGTTATCTCTGCTGGTTTTTAGGGTGTTGGATGTAGCCTTGAAACGGCGTGGGTCCGTCCTATAGCTTACTAGATCGAAGTGTACTAGAAGGAAGTGACTGATGATGGAAAAAGTGGAGGTCCATGGTGTTGCAAAGACTTATGTTCAGCTGTTGTGCACGCAAATGAGCTGATGATGGTAACAAATGCGTATCCTTAGATGTAAACACACTGAAGGCAAAAAGAGGAGGATGCAGTTTTAATAAAATGTTCCTCAATCTAGAGAATGAACCACCTGTAACAAATTTTTAGGTTGAGGTAGGTAGGTTTAGAGCCTTCAGGTTGGAATCGTTCCACAGACATTTCTATTTCGTAGCTTTCTATATAACCTCTTCTGAGGACTCATACTATACGCTTTGATCGACTTTAGTTGTTTTAGGGTATTCTTTATTATGTCTGTGGGTAAAACACACTAGAGATCGTACAATAAAAAATTTCAGCGCGAAACGTCCGCGTTGGAGAGGAACATAATAATATTAACACTTTTTCCTATCCGATCCGTAGTGAATTTTCGCCTTTATTGGTTTAATCTACAAAAATAAATATATTTATTATAAATGATATAAATAGATAAATGCATTATTAAGCATAATTAATTTCGCTAATTTAAATGGGAATAAATTTACATTTAATAAAATTTATTTGGCTACCAACAAACAGATCAATAATAATATTTCTTAATAAAAGCATGAGGTGTCGTTTCTTGGAAGTAAGGGGCAGGCTCGAAGCTGGTCGCCCAATGGGCTGAGCGGCTGACGTAACCCGGCAACTAGCTCGTGAGTCACCTGCAGTGTTTCACCTCCGGGCGCCGCGCCGAGGGTTTCAAAACAGAGCTCTCATTTTTTTTTGCAATTAATGTTATGAAATGAAAAACTGACTGCCATGTCAGTTCAATGATAATAATAATGTTAAGTGGTGATAATGATATCAATCATGAAACTTCCCAAAAATTACGAAGAAGTTTAATTTGTCCAAAATATTATACAACTTTTCAAAATTCAATGCTACGCCATGCTACATTAAATGCTACAAAGTTTGCTACGAAGGACACATTTTATGGTAGGGTTTTTAACAAAGAAATCTTAAATTTTTAAACCAAAAATAGCAATGAAATATACGCCTGAACCTTCTGTTAGGTTAGGGAATGGCTGTTTTTTTTATTCACAATTATTGTCTCTCTATGAGACCGTAGTCAATATTTTAACAAAATCATATCTAATATTTAATCATATAATTAAAATCGTTTATTTTGTTAAAAGAGACTTAAACGCTACACCATGCTACATGCTACAAGTTTTGCTACGATGAACTTATACTATTGCTAGATGATGACCTTGACTTGACTTGATTTAGGTTTTCGAAGAAACCTGTGGAAATTCTATGATTTTTCGGAATAAAAGTAATGTATGTCCTTGTACGGCATGCCACTTATGTTTGTTACTCGTCAACATCGGTTTTTTCTATGGCAGACATACCTACACAGAGACACACTTTCGCATTTAAAGTACACTACACTAGATGATGCTCGTGACTTTGTCCGCGTGGATTTTCCGGAAACTCTTTAATTTTCCGGGATAATAGAGTGGTTCATTCCCGGGATACAACCTATCTTTGTACCAAATATGTAGGTATGTTCAAAATAGGTTAACAGATTAGCATGGATTTAGTATTTTGTATAGAATATGGATGGAATGTATGTAACAAGACTTTGACTCCTTACCCATTATTAAGTAGATTTAAATGAATCTTTATTTTTTTTAGACACATTATGTACATTTACATGGTATTTAAAAAACATAATCATTACCTGAAAATTCCAGGAAATCGACCTTTGTCTTTTATCAAAACTGATAAGCTATTTCCGTGTATGTTATCTAGCTACTTAGATTACGATGTCCTACTAACATTTTTAATAGTTTTAGGCCGTCTTGCACAACACTGCCTAAACTAATTTAGTTAAATTTTGTGATGCTGTCACTTTTTAATAAGTTTATTCCGGGGTTGTCTTGAAAAGGACAAGGTATAGAAAATTTAACTTAAACGCGTTTAAAAGGTCTTGTGCAAATGGGCCTTAGAAATCCAAAAAATCCATAAATAGGTTGGCATAACTGCATAATGTATATTTTATATTTTTCCTTTTCGACTAAGAATACTTTTTCATTTTTTCCTACGACGGAAAGGAGGCGGTTATTTGCGTTTGCCCTTAGAGGTTGTGTGTTTATTTGTTTTTATATTTGTGTGCTTTTTGTTATCATTTTCCTTAAAAACTACTAGATTGGTTTTTGCATGAAGGTCTTTGAAGGTTCTTAGATATAGGTCGGTAATAGGTCATGAAAGAAATTGTAAAAATAAAAAATCACGCTTGTAGTGCAACATTACAAACGTGATTTAAGTATTTTACTATGTCAGCATTTTTCTGAAAAGATTTGATGCCGGTTTTGATGAGGTTTTCGTATAACACAGGTATTATCTAGTAGGTATGTAATTAGTAGTTAGGTATATTTTAATATTTTTGGCCATCATGTTTTCTTATTTTGAGATTTATTTTTCACGCGTTATATTACTGCTTCAGAACTGATTCTCATGGGACTTTGCGCATGAATTTTATTATCACGGAAATACAATAAAATATATACCCCGGACTCCAACTCCTCAACCCGATGCTGCAGTGGTACTGCCCAACGAACCTGTATGTCTTCATATACGGGTTCGTTGGGCAGTAGGTACCACTGCAGCATCGGCTTGAGCATCTTGAAAAGAAGTGCCAATTGTGAATAGATCCTCCACACTATACCTATTCCAGGTTCCAATTTGTCAACCTGGTGATGCAGTGGTACTGCCCACCTAAACCATGAAGCCTTAGCATCTGCCAAGTATGAATAGTTATTGTGGCTACCTGGTAGAACCTGCACCACAATAATCCAGGTCCCAACTCCTCAACCTCATACTGCAAGGGTACCTAGTACCTACCTCACAGGTTTCATCTCACAGCATTAGTTATCAATCAATAAATAATTTAGTTATTCAAATTAGGTACACTGTACACCTATCGAAGTCTATTATCTTATAAAACACTAGCAGATGCCCGCAACTTCGTCCGTGTGAAATAAGTTTTTTTTTTAATTCCCACGGAATCTCCATAATTTTTAGGGTTAATATGTAGCCTTTGACACTCACCACCACCAATACTCACCAACTCACTCACCAATGTGGCTTTCTATTGGTACCATAATTTTAAAAATCGGTTCTGTAAATCCAGAGATTACCCCCTACAACGTCACAAACTCATCAACTTTACCTCTTTATAATATTAGTATAGATAGAGATCATGTAAAGTGTAAACCATATTTCTAATAACAACAGCTTTGTAGCATAAGAAATATGTGAAGAATATTACAAAATCTTAACTTTCGTGTACTGCCTTACACCAAAACACATTTGATCACGGATGTAAATCTGAAAACAAGATTTGTAGACAAGTTCGTGAGTCATCAAAGTCTGAACATATATTGGCGAGCAAATAATGGAAAAAATATTCGTGTTTTGGTTCGACACGCTTAATTATTTATCTCAGCTCGGTGCGATATCTCGTCAAGGCAAGCGTCTCAACTCTCAGTTTGATGCAATTCGTAAAACTTTTCTGGTCTGTTATACCTATCGAATGTCATCGCAGAGTAAAAAAAAATAAAAGGAAACAATAACAAACTAATTAATAACGTCTACTACAGGTGCTTATGTTGCGTGCACTGTCTTGGCTGCGCCGGCGCAGTCGTCGGTGAGTCAGGGGGCGGTGCTAAGGGCGCTACGCCCTGTCCCGCCCCGCTCCGCCCAGCCAGCCATGATTTTGCCGCGCTTTTTTTTCAATCCAGGCTTGGACAGACACACTGCGTGCCGGCAGTGACACGAGTGTAACATTTCAAGTTTCTGTTCTTTCCAACCCTGTCTAAATGGAGAAGTCAAAACGACGTTTTATAGTAAGTTTCATGTCCATATTAAATGACAGATTTAGGCACAATATTATTCTTACCTTGAATAGCTAGAAAATAATCTATATATAACAAATCGTGGGGTGTGATAATCAGTTACGTTCGACCACCAGACGCGGTAGAACTTTTGTGTTCTGTGGGTAGAACGCTGTACGATGTATCAGCCACTACGATTGCGCGCCTTTAGCCCTCTACCGACGCTCCTTGTGTTCGTCCAGGCCTTTATTTTGCCGCGCTTTTTTCAATCGGACCGTACTTCCATATCTGAGTCACTCCTGATGTGTTGTCAAACATTGCCGTGCCCGCGTTAATGACTTTAAAAAGTTAATTCATACTGTGGTTATTCAGCTTATAACGTCGATTGAGAAATCTAATATTGATAAAGGACTTTCTAAAAGTTGTTTTTTTACCAGTGCGATTCTACAACTCGACTGAATATCACCTTGAGTCCCTTCTGAGATGGTGAGTGGTATTTGTCATTTTTACAGATCATAATATCCAACTAACTAGCAACGTTAAATAGTTATTAAATTGGTAGTACCGCAGGCTAAACTTTTTAATATTTTTCATAAATTAGCACTTAAAATATTTGCCGTAGGTAGGAAGGTTGTAACTTGTAATGTAAGTATTTTATTTATAGGTGCATGATTTAGTCTAAGTACTGCAGGACTACCTACTGGGATAGCCGGGCTCTATCTATCTATAAGAATCTATGCAGTGCTCAACGGATACCTACTTAATTATGTAGATACATTAGTAGAAAGTACCTTGGTGTTTTTTAATAAAAAATAATTCACTAAGACACACTCATCAATAATCATACGACCTATCATACTATGTCATATTTAAAAAGTCCCGTGCACTAAAATCAAACTTACAGAATAAGTCTCCTAAGTTACAGGATTACAGTCGAAGCTTTTAAGCCCTCCTACTGCTAAAAGCTACTAAACATACGAAAAAAGATACAATGTAGATAAGTACATGCAACCTAAAAGAAAAAAAACAGAATTAATTGTCTCTGTTGCTAGGTCAACAACGCGACCGTCCTTAAAAATCATTTGCGATAAAATAGCCATTACAATTTATTGATAAGGATATGAGCGAAGTAACCGAGTGAGACAGCTAATAAAATATATTCCGAATCGGCTAATCTAATACGCCTAATTGGTTCGCTGAATGTTATTATTTTTTACTCTATTTATTTTCTCATAATATTACCGACTAAAATAATATATAATTTCGCGTGATGCTGTGAAGCTAAGGAAACGCCATCACACATTATCTGCTACTGCCCTGCCCTAATGCACAAACGTAGCCCAGTGGCGTGCACAGGGTTTGAAGCTAGGGTAAGCATTAGTCAGTCAGAATACCTATTTAGTGACTATCATTATCATTGATGTAGAATTTTTTGTACTCATTCTATTTCAATGGTCATTATAAAATGAGCACGTATTCCCATTTGGGTAAGCGGTGCTTTTATGCCTCTATGAACTGCACGCCACTGACGTACTCCTCATAGGGAAGCACTTAGTGCACCCTGAGGAGGCAAACGATATACCGGCCAAGAAGCTGCTGCTGTTCCTACCAACAAGACCCTAGTGTTGGCCAGGAATTTTAGACGGTGGCGATCCCACTAGATTGGCAACGGTCAAAGTAATACCGGGTCTCTTTGCAGAGCCCTGCATAGCCACATCCTCAAGAAGAAGAATGTATAGGTACACCGTAGTCCGTAAGTGTATAACCGTTGTACTTACCGAGATGAAAAATGCAACGACCTCAATTTACATAGACGGGCCCTGTCAAACAAGGAATGTGGACTTATTTTACTAACGCCAACTAGCCTGAAAAGCGGGACAGCACTATGGCGGGGACAAGGACAGGCTTATACAGGTCGGACGCCCAATTTTTTTCTATGAAAAGGCCCATCTATTACCTACATATAAATCGATGGAAAAATTTTAATTTCACGAGGACATTTTCTTGTCCGTTGCGTGCAATAAAATAAAACCATTTTCTTAAAATCACAATAAAAATAAAATCGTGTAAACCGCACATCAGGAGAAATAATTAAATAAATAAGCACAAGACTCTAAAATCTAATGATATGTTTTGTTGCCATGTTATTTCGAAGCAATAAAAAGCTATAAAATATTGGTATTTAAATAATATTGCCATTACAACGAGAAGCTATTTCGCAGCGCTTGTTTATATTGCGTTGTCTTGACTCTTGTAATAAACTTTATATTTACTATATTTTTTTATTTCACTATACAAGTTAGCCCTTGACAGCGATCTCACCTGTTGGATGATGATGATGCGGCCGAAGCCTCCCAGCAAGGCACCAGAGAAACTATCATTATATTATCAGTCTTCTAAATATCATGCATGAAACCTTAACCTATACGTATTCGTATGCCGAAATCTTAGCGGGTGAATCTTGAGGATGTAACAAATAGACAGACAGATATTTACAATACATATTAGCATGGATTGTATGTCAAATAAAAGGTAAATGTATTTAGTAAATGTAAATGCTTTGTAGCTTTTGTTAAGCTCTTTGTGTAGATAAAGTTTCAAACAACCCCGCATTATTAATTTGACAAGAATTTCATAAAATTAAAAACAATGTGTTATCTATTTGTCCAACCATTTATTTTACTTTTGACATAAGCACGCCTAGGAAGTGTCATAATTATTGACAAAAATATGTAATACCTACTCCATAGACGCATGTTATCGTTTTTTACAATAGTTATGCGACGTGCCCTTTTATCTGATATTTCGAAACTCGTATATTCATCGAGTAATTACAAGTACGACTTTTTTTTTCAAAATAGTCACGGAGCTTCAACAATAGCTTTCTTGATAGTCCTTTAAGCACTATACATCTTTGGCGATGGATGGTTTCTATGAACTACATAAAGAAAGTCGATTGTTATCAAAAATTGAATCAGTAACGCATCAGAACATCATTAATCGAGCTGCCAAAATAAATGGATAAACAATACGTACCCGTTTGGTACCTGTCATTGATGTAGATAGAGATAGTGATGGTACCCGTTTATAATTATGTTAGTATGTCAAAACGATCTCAGCAGCTACGGAGGGTAGGTTAAACTTTTGTAATCAAAATAAGAATCAAACATGAAACCCTATAAGTATCTATTACGAAACAATATCATCTGATATTATTATATACTAGCTGATGCTCGCGTCTTCGTCAGCGTGAATGAAGGTTTTTTGGTTCCCGCGGGAACTCTTTAATTTTCCGGGATAAAAAGTAGCCTAGATGTCATTCCCCGGCATGTAAATTGTAAAGTATCTCGGTACCAAATTAAAAATTAAACGAATTGCGGTCGAGCCGTTCTCGAGTATTGCGCTTAGCAACATTCATTTTTATTTATATAGATTAAAGATGATAGGTGTCTAGACTGGTGATAGAAGGGATAACTCTATTTTTGCGCAAAAAATGAGCCTGGCTGTCCAACGCGGAAATGCAGCCAGAATTATTGCCACCATTCCACGCGGGAATGACTTAAATTGTAATTAGGTTATGCTAACTAGATTTAAGTTCTGTTGTATTGTCCATATCCATACTTAATATTAATATTAATTTAATATTAATACTTTTAATACTAATATTATAAATGCGAAAGTGTGTCTGTCTGTCTGTCTGCTACGCTTTCCCGGCCCATCTTTTCAACCGATTTTGCTGAAATTTGGTACAGGGATTTCCCGGAAAAGGACATAGGCTAGACATACTTTTAATCCCGGAAAACTATGTAGTTCCCGCGGGAATCGCAAAAACTTAGTCCTCGCGGACTTTTTCAATAAATGTTATTTATTAAGAGTAAAACAGTCTAATATAGTTTTTATACAATGGACGTGAAAAAGTGGTGTTGAATGCCACTGATGAATTATCTGAGGAATGATGGAGATGCCGTCGAACTATCGCCTAGCACTTGCTACCGGTCGCACGGCATTCCATCATTTATTGACTGACTCGACTTCACTTGCATACCTCTCTAGAGTTCAGACGAGGTTGAAATTAGTTTATTAGCAAGAACAGATATTCGCAAATTACTCAAGCATTATCTTCAGCATTTAACTTGGAATACTCAATCAAATTCAAATACTCTGGCGATAGGTATTTTGGTACAACTAAAACTACAGTTGCCCAATTCCTCTCCCCAGACTAGTTATCTCTTAGTCTAATATAAGTTTGCGAGTAATAGTCGACAAAGTATCAAATGTCCGCATATTGTGACGGGCAACTACAGAACCCTACTCAGTACTCTCTCTCTCTCTCGTTGTATTCCTCATTACTGAGGGTCGTGACCACTTTCCATTAATCAAATAATGAGATTTCTTGGGATAATAATGCGGTGGGTTCCCACGTCCTTCTAGTCCTTCTAGGACGTCATCCTTAAGTACGACTCGACTAAGAGTATTTAAACTCTTAGGTTTTTGTTACGATTATCATCCGATGTTGATAACCGGGACCTACGGCTTAAAGTGCTGTCCGAGGCATGGAGGAAACGAAAATGCCAAATTAGAACCTCCAAATTCGGTCACCCATACAGTTACCGACTTGGGCCAATGTTCTTTTACATTCGCAATCGACTGATGTGCGTTGTCACAACTAGGCCACTCGTCCCTCAAATTATAAAATTGCTAGTCATTTACGTGGTAAAATGCACGTAGATAAGTGATAAGGAAACACAAGACACGTAAATTTAAATTTTTCTAAGTCTACCAACGCTGTTCACTCTTCACCTCACCTCACCCGCACGTAGGCCATTATTCTATATGAATCACTTGGCATTCCACATTTTGATTGAGCCTCGAGAACTTTCTCGGCGTGAACAGACAAGACGGCGCCGAGAGTATGAATGAAATGAACCAGCCACAGAATCAAAATCGGGAGTGTATAGCATCACTGCAATGACTGCAACCTTTTTGAAGTGAAAACTTCTTTAGCCGCGTTGAGCACTTTTTGGTAGGGGGTAAACTTGTGGATTCGCGTCACCGACACCTCGCTCCGACATGCTCGTGAACAGCGACATGCTCGCAAACACCGACATGCTCGCGTTGTTAAGAAGACAAGAGGTCTTAAATATAAATATACGACATTTGTAATTAAACTTTAACGCCTTAGTTTTAAGGTTTATATTTTAATTTTGTTTTTTTAAATATTTGTTATATAACACTTCTATCGGCAGGCTTTTTTTAATATAGGTAATACAAGTTATCCCTTAACTGCGCTCTCACCTGATGATGCAGTCTAAGTTGGTAGCGGGATAACCTGTTAGGGGCTGACAGTTATATTTTAAACCCTTTCCCCTAATCGGTTTCTACGCGGTATCGTATCGAACCGCTTAATCGCTAGGCGTCACGTTCCGGTATGATGGTAATTAGTCATGGGCCTCCCACCAGACCAGGGAAAATTCAGAAATTCTAAATTCCCAAATTGAGGGTCAGTTTGGGAATTTGCCGGGGATCGAATCGACAACAGCGCTCAACACTGCGCCAGGGAGGTCGTCAAAACCTATAATTTACAGAGACCATCATGTAATTCGATGTAGCTTGTTTAACAAATAGGTGCGAGTGTCTGAGCATTACTTAATTAATAATTAATGATTAAACGAACTTACCTGTAAGTGAAGTTCTATCATAATTATATGAGTCGCTTCATTCGAAGATATAAAGATACACACGTAGTTTCCACGTACTAGCAAATAATCGCACGTTGTTCAGAGGAGTTATAAAAAAAAGGAACCCCCACTACCCGCGTCTGTCTCGCACGACAGAGCGGATTCGTTCGTCATTTAGTTTAGAGATACATACCTATACTTAAAGCTCTTGCGAAAATATGTTTCGGGATGGGTGGGTTGGGAACTTAATATTATATCTTCGAATGAAGCGACTCATATAATTATGATAGAACTTCACTTACAGGTAAGTTCGTTTAATCATTAATTATACTTCGTCGCTTCATTCTTCAGATATAAAGATACACACGTAGATGTTAAGAGATATAATATATTTTTGCAAGAGCTGTATCTACGCTGAATAGATACTAATTATTGTTATCAATAATTTTATTTATTCTTCTTATCTCTTATTTGAGCTGTAATGTTTTAAACAGTTTATGTTTAAGGTTGGAATCATGAGCTGATTTCCCCGAGATGCTTATTTACGTACATTTAAGATGACATTAAAATTTCTCTTAAGTATTTATTGTACTTAAGTTTCAATTTAAATAACTTTCAATTTACCAATAATACAATCTTGCGCTCTTTTGCTTTAGTTGCTAGTAACAAGCATAAACGTATTATAGTTTCGATGCAATCGAATGGAACTAAATAGTTATTGATGTCCATAACTAGTAGCAAGATTTATAATCTAATACCAAGTATATTAGCCGGGGCAATACTTTATTTTATTTACACAATTAGCACAACAGACGTCCAATGGGACGTTTAAGTGCGAAATCCTGCCCAGTAGCAGAAGACGGAACGTTTTGTTTTTTGGAAGCGTGGCGAGAAAAGAACAGGTTTATTCTGGTCCTGTTCTGAAGGTACTATCTCGAGTATTGCTTTAACTATATATTTGAGTAAAATTTTATATTAAAATACCGTTTTAAGATGTTTGTCGAACAATTATATCGTCAATAAGGTTATGGAATGTAATAAATTCCTACCCGCATAAAAGTTACCCCGAAATTATAGGTGAAGAATGAATATTCGGTCGATATTGTGACAGACTACTAATATCGACTTTGAAGGGTTAATCGATTGGTTTGAACTTTTTAGCCCCACTGACGTTAGAAGCTTTAAAGTAAGTTATCTAAGAAGTCTAGACTTCTATACTATTTAACGATGCGTAACCTAGCTGTGCAGGTCATTGAATATTGAATTTGAATAAAAAAAAAACATTTGAAATGAGAAAAATAAACATCATTATAAGCTATTTAATTAATGAGAATCTTTAAACCGATGCATTAATTCCCTGATATTTTATGGAAAATGCACTGACACCACTGATCCTATGTGAGGTAAGTGTGATCCAGAGGTTACATTTGCGGCCGCTGCTCAATGCCGATTTTTGGTTTTCATTAATGTCTTTATTGGTAACTCTCATTCAGGGTCTGAATTGACTAAACAAGAATTTTAATTTTGCAAACAACTCTATGCAAGTGTTGCGGGAGCATATTGTTTACGCGAGTAAATTGTACCATGTTTTCGATTACGATGTACGAGTACGTATTATTATAACGACAGTTTTATAACAGTTTTTCAAAGATTGTTTCCAATATGCGGATAATGGATATTTATGGATGGATCTTAAAAACTTTTTACCCAACACTTATTAAATATTTAGAAAAACAGAAACATAGTGGTCAAGGAAGCACTTATCTCTATACGAGATCTCTACCAGTTACCCATGGCACCCCGCTTGGATTCGCGTTTCGGGTAAGACAACCTACGCGTTTTACTGTGTCTGCAGAAACAATTTCCAACGAAATATTTTTAAAACAGAAAACAATAATACGATGGAGATTTTAACCTATTACGTAATATTATATAGTCTTCATCCGGTCGTTAAAATACTCGCCGTTAGATTATCATTTTGAACCGACTTCCAAAATGAAGAAGGTTCTTTATTAGTTTTTGGTTTTTCGAACTCTTTTATGGATAATCTTTAAATAATGACAAGCTAGCCCTTGACTGCGATCTCTCCTGATGGTAAGTGAAGATGCAGTCTAAGATGGTAGCGGGCTAACCTGTTAGGGGCATGGCAGTTATATTAAACCCATACCCCTTCGGTCAATCGTATTACATGTCAACGGGTGTATGATATATGCTTCCCGGGCACTAAAGAGTTGTAAAACTCGAGAGTACGTTGTTATGGAAAAAACATAAAACTTGTGGGTAATTTTGCAATCTAACCACACAATTTAACAATAATATTAATTGTAATTAATAAGTTAAAATATTTGTGCACCACACTGTGGTAGAATACATGATACCTTATTGTAAAACATCTATGTATACCTCCACTGTATTCAGAAATAAATAAATCTGAATCTGAATCTGAATTTCCTTCGTAAATGTTCTTTGCATACCTACCACGCTGAGGGTAGAATTTTTTTTTTTTTTTTTTTTTTAAATTTGACGTTTCTGTATCATATTAGCAAACAAATTGATTTATTGCTGAAGTAGCTGATAAAAAAGATAAAGATATTTATTACCTCAGAATTGTCAGAACTTTCGTTACCACTCCGCAGGTGTATGTTTGATACCGAGAGGCTTTGCATTGAAAAAAATTACATCTGAAAATTTTGAGCCCCAGATCTTGAGTCTGCATACACTGTATGAAACATTTATGTTTCTTTTGTCCATAGTGACTGCGTGTGAGGCGCTGAAATCTGTAAAAGCTGAAAACTTAAATAGCGGTGTTACGCTGAATAGCGGTGCTTCAATATTACTATATTGCAATCTCAAAATAAAAATCTGAAATGTTTGAAATGAAAATCTTTTCATGTTTTAGTCGAGCAGATATTATGTAAGTAACGTTTGCAGAAATGACTAGAATCACCACAAGTGTTTCATTGAAAGTAAAAACACTGGTATAGAATTTTACTAGTCTTCTTTATGGTCGATTAGACATACCTACCTTTTTTGTAAGACGGTACTCCAAAGATTATATCATGGAATTTGTTCCGTAGGTTTACATTTTAAAATAAGGTTCTGTGATACCGATATTAGATTAATAATTGCATTTACTTGCTTGAAAGAAATTAAATACATAGATATTTTTAAGTATTCTGTTTATCTGTCGCCGTAAATAATAAACACTTTTATTGTGCTATTTCAATTTCAATTTCATTTATTTAAAAACAGACAACATTTACCTATGCCCATGCTAATATATTTATCTTAAAAACATAACCTCATTAGTATTTAAAGGTTTTTTGGCCTTATCGGTGATAGTGTGTGAACTATGAAGACAAAGCAAAAAAAAAAATATGGTAGGCGATGCAAACACTAATAATAATTATGATACATTACATTACATGGTACTTGTGATTGAATAAATCATGTCCACTATTTTGAGCGGTAACACCTAGGTACCTACAAAAGATAATATTTAGCTTTGATTTCGAATTAAGTAAGTATCCATACAATCTTTGACCCAGTGAATCCTGAAGATTGTTAATAATTTACCGCAGTGGATAAATAAAGTAGAAGGTAACCTTCTTTATGGTAGGTGCATAGTATTTACCTGAGTTCCGATTACTTCTCAAGTATTGCTCGAAATCACTTTGTGTTAGGCGTACTAAGCTGGGCCTTGGTGACGTATCCGATCGTTGGTCCACTTTAACCCCCAACGCCTTCCCCCTGGTTCAGAGGACGGTGAACAGCTTGCTAAGTGCCAGCTATCTTGATTTAGTGGACAAATTCTTCATCGCCGGAATGCTAATTGGGCAGATGTCATCGCCCGGCTCGTCTAGCTGAAAGGTTTGATTTCCGTCCTGCTACTTCGCGGGCGACCTCCCAGTGTACCATTGTCGTACTTTAACACGTCTTCGTGTAAGTACCTATTTTACTTAGGTTTATCATGCTGAAACGCTTAATCTTCGTGTTAACTTTGAGGCGACCCGCCGGAAAGTCCTTTAGTGCAATTAAACACTACATGGACGAGTAATCTCTTAAGTGCGTTCCATGCTGAAAACGTTTATATTCTTTTGTATTAAGTACCTCTCGAGTAACCTCCCAGAAATCCTTTAGTGCAATTTAACATTGCATGAAAGTATATATTTTCTGTAATGAGCGCGTGTAGCTGATTCAATACTAACTTTTATTTTAAGTACCCTCCTTAGGAAATCATACATTTTATATGGTATTGTACTACAATTCCTCAGGCGCGTCGTATATTGAAAGGTTTATTGTCCATCATGTTGACTCTCGGGCAACCTCCAGGAAAAGACTTTAGTATAAATAAACACTGTATGAAAGTATACCTAATTGATTAGGCGCGCCATGCTAAAAGGTTTATTCTCCTTCGTGTTGACCCTCAGACAACCGCCAGGAAAAACCTTTAGTGTAAACCAACACTCCAAGAAAGTAAGGCGCGTCATGCTGAAAGGTTTATTCTCCTTCGTGTTGACCCTCAGACAACCGCCAGGAAAACCTTTAGTGTTAACAAACACTGCATGGAAATATAATTGTTTAGGTGCGTCATGCTTAAAGGTTTATTCTCCTTCGTGTTGACCCTCAGACAACCGCCAGGAAAACCTTTAGTGTAAACAAACACTGCATGGAAATATAATTGTTTAGGCGCGTCATGCTGAAAGGTTTATTCTCCTTCGTGTTGACCCTCGGACAACCGCCAGGAAAACCTTTAGCGTAAACCAACACTGCATGAAAGTATAAATCATTAGGCGCGTCATGCTGAAAGGTTTATTCTCCTTCGTGTTGACCCTCAGACAACCGCCAGGAAAACCTTTAGTGTAAGCAAACACTGCATGAAATTATAATGGTTTAGGCGCGTCATGTTGAAAGGTTTATTCTCCTTCGTGTTGACTCTTGGCCAACCCCCAATAAAACCTTTAGTGTAAAATATAAACACTGCATCAAATAATGATTACTCAGACACGTGGTGCTGAAATAAATTGCTGAAAATGAAAGATTAAACACTTACATGTAAAAAGCACTTTATAACACTATTTAACACTATCTTAATTTTAATATTATTATATTTTTAAAGATAAGATTATCTTTGTTTGTAGAAAGTAGGAACGTGTGATCGTTGCTACGCACGAAAAAGGAATGACGAACGAATCCGCTCTGTCGTGCGAGACAGACGCGGGTAGTGGGGGTTCCTTTTTTTTATAACTCCTCTGAACAACGTGCGATTATTTGCTAGTACGTGGAAACTACGTGTGTATCTTTATATCTGAAGAATGAAGCGACGAAGTATAATTACTAATTAGAGAACAACCAAACTTCGAAACCAGCCAAGCCACGCGCAGTGTAAGCCTTGTAAGGTTCCGCGCGTAGTTGCCCGCTACGTTAACCGAATATTTTACAAGTTGGTCGACTATTACTCGTTAACTTGTAAAGCCTACTTAGCTGTGATAGTTTTCCTTTTAACTTTATATTATATACTACTGCCATGAATTTTTTAACGTAACGAAAAATTACCGTTTAGCTTACCGGGACGCTTTTTTTGACTTAAACAAATATTAGTACTTTAAACCTACATAATATTTTGGAAACGGATCCCTGAATCGAAAAATGATGCCCTCATACCCACAATATTTTTGAACGAGCTGTCCTATGACTATCACACTATGGGATAGACAAAAAAAATCATCCCCACTGCACGTGAGGGGTAAAAACCCAAAAAAGTATTTTTTTCAAAATTATATTTGACCACTTTGTCTATATATGCCACTAATATGTAGTATATAGCTTTCTTGTACTGACAGCCTCTGAACTAAACCGCTGACGGACAGACGGAAAGTGGACGGACGGACGGACATTGTGAAACAATAGAAAAAGAAAGAAAATGTTTTTTATTTGATCACTACTTAAAAATAAACAACTGGAGGCCAATAAAGCCAGTGGGAACTCTTTGATTTTCCGGAATAAAAACTAGGTAGCCTTATTACTTATATATGTCACCGTAAGATTGTAAAAACCGTGAATCTAACGGTTTTTATATATTCATGTCAAACCCTAACCTAACCTATAGTTCGCGCGCGAGTTGAATGCAGAGTAAATGTATGGTGACACTTACATTTACTCTGCATGCAACTCGCGCGCGAACTGTACAAGAAAGAGACAAGAAAACGTAAAAACAATAAATATTTCATAAATTAATACTCAGAACATTGAACGGTTCACAATCTTTCGACAGTTTATAATCTAGCGGGATAGAAACCGTTAGATTATAATCTAACGGATTTTACAATCTTACGGTGACATATATATTGTCCGACCCCTGGATCAAGCCATCTCAGTACCAATAATACCAAAATCGTAATATCGCCTTGAAAAGGTAGCTCAGATAAAGATCACAGAAGTAATTACTTACAATAGTAAGTAGGACAGTGATTTCCGCACTAAATAGGATTCCCTGTATTGTCCTTGTCCTAATCAATTCCTTCCGTAAGTAACAAAAATAAAATAGTCTAGAATAAACTTAAGAAATAATTAAGCAACTTTAAATACATTCGTTTTGTGTGTGTGTGTGTGTGTGTGTGTGTGTGTGTGTGTGTGTGTGTGTGGATGTGTGTGTGTGTGTGTGTTGTTTGTATAGCGAGTGTGTGGTGTGTATGCGTGTGTGCGAGTGGGTCTTTATGTACCTGTGTTACTGTTATTATATTTAATTTTAGCATTTTTTTTACATCGGGACATTTCCAAGATTTGAGTCAGTTAGCTTTTGTGTACAGAAATGGCCCAGCAAAATGGAAGAATCTAGGTACGTGCCGACTGTGTGCGCAATAAGGGGCACCTCCACCTCTGAAGGCGAGAGCGTGTGATCACTGTTGAGGCTGCTGACTTGTGAAATCTCAGCATAACAGATCTGACATATAGCTGTCTAACACGCAAATATCCAATAGACACTCAGACCTTAATAATAAGAAGGTCGTATCGAGTGTTACTGCTACCTGATTTTCCGTTTCAATTTACCACCATTTTATAGTTTGTAAATGTAATGATGAGGTGTAATTAAAAGGAATTTAGAATTTTGTACTCATTCCATTTCGATGGTTTTAAAAAAAACATGTCGACCGAAGTTGGCGTCACGTCGTCGTGTCAAATAAGGTAATGTCATTGCACTAAGTACTAACAAAAGGCTAGAACGTACCTAATAGCACTATAGTTGCAATAGAAAATACTGTGAAAAACCTTTACAAAAAAATATCTGCAGAAAAATCACTCAACAAAGAGCAAAAGTTTGTTGTAATGCAAAAAGATGACGAAGTGAACGCTAGGTTTCGAGCTAAGTGGCGTCGACCGCCAAATTTCGCGAGCAAGATCAAACGTCGCAAGCACATTGGTGCACGTCAGGAGGGGAAAACGCCCGCGTCGATGAAACATATTCGCGAGACGCCAATATTTCAGAGGCAAACGTGTGTCCGCCCCTCCACAGAATGACAGTGACCCAAATGGTGCGCCAGCGCAGTCAGTTCCGTGAGCGCGCGACAGCCCGGTTGACGCACGAGTCGGAGTTTAGCGACGCAATGCTCTATGCGCTATCGTTCAGTGTGTTTGTCGATTGGATGTTGCCGTGTACAATGCAGTGAGTGAGCACCGGCCCCAGCGTCGGTCATGTGCCGTCGCTTGACACCTATCCTCCCGAGGTTGACCTTTCAAGGTAAGGGACAAAAAGTGCATTGTCACATTCTGCGAAGAAATAATTTGACCACAATAAAGTTCCATTTAGTTCCATAAATTGCCGAATGTAAATTGAAAAAAGTGTTGCCATGCGTAATGTGACATCGGTGTTCGTGAGCGAGGTTATGAGTCAGCCGTGAGTCGCATCTCGAATTTTCCTTTTGTGCAAATAATGGCAGTAGAGAGAGGGCCGTGTTGGCATGTCTACTCTCGAGGCCTGGCACTCGGCGCAGCGTGCAGGGGTCGGGACGGTGGGCGACCGACGCGACGTCTGCCCGGCAACAAGTATCTCGCGTGTCGCCACGCCACCACCGGCCTCGCCGCCGGCTCCACTCGGTACCCGGCGGCGACTCTCTCGCACCCGCAAGTCGCAACAAGCTAACGGAATCAGATTCCTCACGGCCGAAATTCCGCTGCGGACATTCACGCCACGACCGACTGAAATAAATCGCTCGTTTAACACAAATAGCACGGCATTGTCGCCACATTGACAGACGGACGAGTATTTCCGCTTCTCTTTTTTCCGGCTCCCTCTGGTCAACGTGCGGAGTCGCTAGAAAAAAGAAGCGCTTCACACTTCCTCTGACGTAAGCGCCGCTTCCGTCAAATTGCTTATACATAATTCCGTCGCCCTATTACGGATCGCGTCCACTGTGCCTACCAATAGAGTAATTTAAATCACCTATTTGTGTTGACACCAATAATTGCGGAATGAAATCCGATTCTCACATTACAAAATATGCTGTTTTGAACGTAACGTGACTCCAAAAATAATATCATCATGGATCTACAAAAATATTTTTCCAAAAATCATGTTTAAACTTTATATGTGACGTTTTGATAGAGCACCTAAAGTATATAGCAGTGGTCGATAGTTCGCATGGATCAAAGATACGGGAAGGTTATCAATGATTCTGTGACTTAAGCAGTTTTCGCAGTGTTCCTGAGAAGGCCGTGTTCATGTGAATGTATGGGCGAGCACGTATCGCCTGACGTCAGCGGTGATCGCTAATTGTCGTCGCCTGCGCCGATCGGTGAACTTTGCGGCAATGTCACTGATAACGATAAGAACTAAGTAATTCTAAGCAAAATAATGAGCAATTGTGAAATAACTACTGATAGCATTTCCTATAAAACGAACACTCCAGCCCATTAACGTCCTATTGCTGGGCACAGGCCTCCACTCTCTTAGGAGGGAAGGAATTAGAGCTTAGATCCACCACGTTGCTACTTGCTCACATGTGGGTTGGCGAGTATTTCCTTTATACCTTGATTTCCTTTATAACATTTGAAAAAAAACACTGTTCCTTTACCAGATTTTTCATACAAAATATTGCTCTCGTACCTATGTAGAATTTCTAGACTTTCCGATAAAAATCTTTGATCACCACGCGATGCCAAAAACAAGAGATTTTCTAGACTTACACTTGATAAAAATCTTCTCTTGCTGCTATTACGCACGATTGGAGGAGGCAACCATTTTGGGTAATGCTGATCACCGCTGCCCAAAACAGAAACTTCCACCGGCGATGTCTATCAAGCCAGGATATTCGTCTGCGGCTTATCCACGGCCAACAAATCATGTTGGCGTTATATTTTGTCTAATAGGTTAAATAAATATCTAATAGGTTTCGTTATAATAGCGTAAGCTTTCTTTTCGTTTAATAAAATGGACAGCAATCTTAGAAGTATCATTAAGCCGCGACATTTCAGCAACCTACTGTGCCATATCATTACTCATATAGTATCTCTATTATCTTCTCTATCCAGATTACCAAACATTTCACAAATTACATCATACACCTATCAGGTGAGATCATATTCACGAGCCAAACCTGTCACAGATGAAAAAAATGTCGATCGTTGACTCCATAAACTCTAGATGTCCAATAAATAATTCCAAGACAAGTCCATTCCTGTTTTGTCAGACACTCGCTTCGTTCCAGCCCGAGGTCAATACTCGGCCTTAACGCGTCCTTTGTAACTGATCCTAAAAAAAGAGCTGAGGTTGTCAATTCAATGCGAATTCTGATCAAAATTAAAAACAGAGACAATATTTGATGTAAGTACTTAAGAATCATTTTTGTATTTAAAACTGGAATCCGCCAAGTCTCATATAAGCTAAAACCACAATAAGGTTCATAGAACTGAACACCCCAGGCTCAAAAGATGTGCTTCGATTTTGAATTTGGATCTTAAAAACTTTCTCGACTTACTCCGTCTCTATGTAACTTCACCTTGTTTACCACGGTCCGATGTAGGTACCCAATATCTTCTCAAGTTTCATATGAAAAATCAAATGGTGTGTCTTACTCAACTAAACCAAAACTAACAGCTCTTAATGCTATCATATATAGGATAGAACGAAATTTACCCGTGCCAATTTCGTTGAGAGATTGTCGTTAATTTGCTTAAATTTTGCATATTTTTTTAATTTAACTAAGATGCATTTCTAAAACGAATTCACAAAGAGAACTGTTGTCCACCAAATGGCGAAGAAAGCTAGCTTTTTTAGGACACTGGATCCCAAACTCAATTCTTAGTTAGTGTTGGAAGGTCTGATAGAAGACAAGAGATCTCCAGGTTATCTTAGACCGAATCAAGATCTTGACCGAAAGAAGGGATCATTAAAAGAAGCGACTCCATTTAGAAGTGAAGGTATTCGCATTATGGCCGCCAAACTTCATTTCGAAGAGGGTACTCGATGATGATGAATAAACTTCAGAAACTACTTTGAAATTGAACAAATCATGAAATAGGTATACAGGTGGCATTCAAATGCCTAATAACAGGGAAATTACTAGCAACACACGAATTCTAAGAAAAAATGGTGTCTGTTCATGTTTGATGTATGCAACTGGCTATTTCCTTTTTACTTTGTTTTCTTACTCTTACTAATATTTTAAATGCGAAAGTTTGGATGGATGTATGGATGCATGGATGGATGTTGGTTACAATCACGCCTCAACGGCTGAACGGATCTGGATGAAATTTGGCACAGAGATAGATTATAGTCTGAAATAACACAATATTCTACTTTTTATCCCGGAAAATTAAAGAGTTCCCGCGGGAACCAAAAAAACATCAATTCACGCGGACGAAGACGCGGGCATCAGCTAGTATTTTATAAATTATTGACTTAAGTAAAAATATTTTGGTGGATACAAAAATTAAATAAATAAATGATAAATTAAGGAAACACTATTACTAATTATATTAACAAAAAATTCCCGCCATCCAAGTGATCGTTAATGGGCATGGTGCCCAAAACACTGGTGCTATTACCTCGTTGAATAGCAAGGCAATAGCAAGGCAAATAAGCAGGATATTTCCTTTATATTTATTCAATTATTACACTATTAACTGTATCATTAATAAGTTGTTTTTATTATAATATAAGTTATATCCTCGCCAATCGCTTAACTCGGATAGCTTCCTGCTTCACTCTGAAACTAGACACTTCTGAAAATTATTTCTTATTTTTATTTGCTAAGAGGGTACAACGTACCGGAACGCTAAATCGCTTGGCGGTACGTCTTTGCCGGTAGGGTGGTGACTAGCCACGGCCGAAGCCTCCCACCAGGCCAGACCAGGGAAAATTCTTAAGAAATTATAAATTCCCAAACTGACCCTGCCGGGGATCGAACCCGGGACCAATGCGCCATGCAGGTCATCGATCATAGGCTAGAGAAAGATGGGTATTATAGCAGTCATTAAATTCCTCCTTCTGTATATAGATTTCAGTCAAACGACAGTGAGTATACATTAGTGAGCAGGTTCATATACATATATACTTAATAATAAACGGGTGGAGGTTATCTCAGAGGTCCGGAGGGCGATCGCCTGGCTTTCATGTCGAGACATGTCGGCCGCTACTCGTAAGTCGTAGCTCTGATTAGTCATCCCGGTCATATTCCAGAAACAAAGTAAGTACTTAGTATTTTTTATAACATAGGGGGTGCCTATTTTCTTTGTTCTCCTTTTGCTTGTGGAAACGGTTTTTGTGTGTGGGTAAGGTCTGTAAATGTATCATATGAATGTGGTGATACCTATGCATTGGTTTTTTTTTTGATGCGTACGACTTTTTGATGCGTAGCTCTATTTTCCGATCAATAGTTGCTATAAGTGCTTAGTTATTTATCTTTCAATTATTATTTGAATATACACAGACACACAAATGTAACATCATAATAAATTCTATAGCTTGACAAATTTTTACCGGAATTTTCCTTCACGATTTCCTTTTCAGCTATCTCAAGGTTAAAAATTATGTAAAATATGTAGAAATGGTTATTTGCCTATGATAACTTTTATTCAATATATGTAACACATATTATTTACATACTTACCTACTTAATAATATGGTAATTTTTTACTTAAGTATTGTTATGTTTCTCTTCACATTTCACCAATATTAAGTAGGCACTTAATCTAAAATACTAAATGCCCAAACCTATTGAATTTATGAAAAACTAGCTATTACCCGCGGCTTCGCTCGCGTGGCTCAAGGGAACAATAAATGAGTTTTTGTTAGAAAACTGTATTTAAATTAAGCATGCAAGAGGATGCCATGGAGAAGAATACTGAGACGTTTAGTATCGACGTATTTCATCGAAAGGCAAGAGCTAGGTTTTTCATGCACGAAAAATGAAAAAAAATATTCACGATATCTACGAAAGAAAACACAATGCTATAGGTTACACGTTATACAGATTCCTGATTATACAAACGATGTCGCATAGTTGCAGCAGCATGTAACCTATGCGTCTTCATATATACCCATGTAAAAAATGACGTCGATTCGTTGCGCCGTTGCCGCCTAATTGAAGAAGAAATGCGAGAAAAAGAGCATTCTATCCCACAGGAGCTGTTAGTTTTTCCGGGATAAAAAGTAGCCTATGTTACCCTCCAGTTCCTCAAGTATACCCATGTAAAAAATCACATCGATCCGGTGAGCCGTTGCCGCCTAACTGTAGAACAGATGCGAGAAAAAGGGCATACTATCCCACAGGAGCTGTTAGTTTTTCCGGGATAAAAAGTAGCCGATGTCACTCTCCAGTTCCTTAATTATACCCATATAAATAATCACGTCGATCCGGTGTGCCGTTGCCGCCTAATTGAAGAAAAATGCCAGAAAAAGAGTATCCTATCCCACAGGAAGTGTTTATTTTTCCGAGATTAAAAGTAGCCTATGCCACTCTCCAGTTTCTCAATTATATCCATGTCAATAATCACGTCGATCCGGTGTGCCGTTGCCGCCTAATTGAAGAAAAATGCGAAAAAAAAAACATCCTATTCCATAGGAACTGTTCGTTTTTCCGGGATAAAAAGTAGCCTATGTCACTCTCCAGGTCCTCAAATATACCCATGCAAAAAATCACGTCGATCCGTTGCGCCGTTGAAGCGTGATTGAAGGACAAACCAACAAACCAACAAACAAACTGACTTTCGCATTTATAATATTAGTATGGATATGGAAGTATGGATGTCAGTCTCCAGTTCCTCAATTATACCCATGTAAAAAATCATGTCGATCCGGTGTGCCGTTGCCGCCTAATTGAAGAACAAATGCGAGAAAAAGAGAATACTATCGCACAGGAGCTGTTATTTTTCCGGGATAAAAAGCAGCCTATGTCACTCTCCAGTTCCTCAATTATTCTCATGTAAAAAATCATGTCGATCCGGTGTGCCGTTGCCGCCTAATTGAAGAACAAATGCGAGAAAAAGAGAATACTATCGCACAGGAGCTGTTATTTTTCCGGGATAAAAAGTAGCCGATGTCACTCTCCAGTTCCTCAATTATTATACATGTCAGTCTCCAGTTCCTCAATTATACCCATGTAAAAAATCACGTCGATCCGGTGTGCCGTCGCCGCCTAATTGAAGAAAAAATGCGAGAAAAAGAGCATACTATCCCACAGGAGCTGTTAGTTTTTCCGGGATAAAAAGTAGCCAGTTTCACTCTCGAGTTCCTCAATTATACCCATGTAAAAAATCACGTCGATCCGGTATGCCGTTGCCGCCTAATTGATGAACAAATGCGAGAATAAGAGCATACTATCCCACAGGAGCTGTTAGTTTTTCCGGGATAAAAAGTAGCCTATGTCACTCCAGTTCCTCAATTATACCCATGTAAAAAATCACTTCTATCCGGTGTGCCGTTGCCGCCTAATTGAAGAAAAATGCGAGAAAAAGAGCATCCTATTCCACAGGAACTGTTTGTTTTTCCGGGATAAAAAGTAGCCTATGTCACTCTCCAAGTCCTCAAATATACCCGTGCAAAAAATCACCTCGATCCGTTGCGCCGTTGAAGCGTGATTGAAGGACAAACCAACAAACCAACAAACCAACAAACAAACTGACTTTCGCATTTATAATATTAGTATGGATGTCAGTCTCCAGTTCCTCAATTATACCCATGTAAAAAATCACGTCGATCCGGTGTGCCGTCGCCGCCTAATTGAAGAAAAAATGCGAGAAAAAGAGCATACTATCCCACAGGAGCTGTTAGTTTTTCCGGGATAAAAAGTAGCCAGTTTCACTCTCGAGTTCCTCAATTATACCCATGTAAAAAATCACGTCGATCCGGTGTGCCGTTGCCGCCTAATTGATGAACAAATGCGAGAATAAGAGCATACTATCCCACAGGAGCTGTTAGTTTTTCCGGGGTAAAAAGTAGCCTATGTCACTCTCCAGTTCCTCAATTATACCCAAGTAAATAATCACTTCTATCCGGTGTGCCGTTGCCGCCTAATTGAAGAAAAATGCGAGAAAAAGAGCATCCTATTCCACAGGAACTGTTCGTTTTTCCGGGATAAAAAGTAGCCTATGTCACTCTCCAGTTCTTCAATTATACCCATGTAAAAAATCACTTCTATCCGGTGTGCCGTTGCCGCCTAATTGAAGAAAAATGCGAGAAAAAGAGCATCCTATTCCACAGGAACTGTTTGTTTTTCCGGGATAAAAAGTAGCCTATGTCACTCTCCAGGTCCTCAAATATACCCATGCAAAAAATCACGTCGATCCGTTGCGCCGTTGAAGCGTGATTGAAGGACAAACCAACAAACCAACAAACCAACAAACCAACAAACAAACTGACTTTCGCATTTATAATATTAGTATGGATTTCAGTCTCCAGTTCCTCAATTATACCCATGTAAAAAATCACTTCTATCCGGTGTGCCGTTGCCGCCTAATTGAAGAAAAATGCGAGAAAAAGAGCATCCTATTCCACAGGAACTGTTTGTTTTTCCGGGATAAAAAGTAGCCTATGTCACTCTCCAGGTCCTCAAATATACCCATGCAAAAAATCACGTCGATCCGTTGCGCCGTTGAAGCGTGATTGAAGGACAAACCAACAAACCAACAAACCAACAAACCAACAAACCAACAAACCAACAAACAAACTGACTTTCGCATTTATAATATTAGTATAGTATGGATGTCAGTCTCCAGTTCCTCAATTATACCCATGTAAAAAATCACGTCGATCCGGTGTGCCGTCGCCGCCTAATTGAAGAAAAAATGCGAGAAAAAGAGCATACTATCCCACAGGAGCTGTTAGTTTTTCCGGGATAAAAAGTAGCCAGTTTCACTCTCGAGTTCCTCAATTATACCCATGTAAAAAATCACGTCGATCCGGTGTGCCGTTGCCGCCTAATTGATGAACAAATGCGAGAATAAGAGCATACTATCCCACAGGAGCTGTTAGTTTTTCCGGGGTAAAAAGTAGCCTATGTCACTCTCCAGTTCCTCAATTATACCCAAGTAAATAATCACTTCTATCCGGTGTGCCGTTGCCGCCTAATTGAAGAAAAATGCGAGAAAAAGAGCATCCTATTCCACAGGAACTGTTCGTTTTTCCGGGATAAAAAGTAGCCTATGTCACTCTCCAGTTCTTCAATTATACCCATGTAAAAAATCACTTCTATCCGGTGTGCCGTTGCCGCCTAATTGAAGAAAAATGCGAGAAAAAGAGCATCCTATTCCACAGGAACTGTTTGTTTTTCCGGGATAAAAAGTAGCCTATGTCACTCTCCAGGTCCTCAAATATACCCATGCAAAAAATCACATCGATCCGTTGCGCCGTTGAAGCGTGATTGAAGGACAAACCAACAAACCAACAAACCAACAAACCAACAAACAAACTGACTTTCGCATTTATAATATTAGTATGGATTTCAGTCTCCAGTTCCTCAATTATACCCATGTAAAAAATCACTTCTATCCGGTGTGCCGTTGCCGCCTAATTGAAGAAAAATGCGAGAAAAAGAGCATCCTATTCCACAGGAACTGTTTGTTTTTCCGGGATAAAAAGTAGCCTATGTCACTCTCCAGGTCCTCAAATATACCCATGCAAAAAATCACGTCGATCCGTTGCGCCGTTGAAGCGTGATTGAAGGACAAACCAACAAACCAACAAACCAACAAACCAACAAACCAACAAACCAACAAACAAACTGACTTTCGCATTTATAATATTAGTATAGTATGGATGTCAGTCTCCAGTTCCTCAATTATACCCATGTAAAAAATCACGTCGATCCGGTGTGCCGTCGCCGCCTAATTGAAGAAAAAATGCGAGAAAAAGAGCATACTATCCCACAGGAGCTGTTAGTTTTTCCGGGATAAAAAGTAGCCAGTTTCACTCTCGAGTTCCTAAATTATACCCATGTAAAAAATCACGTCGATCCGGTGTGCCGTTGCCGCCTAATTGATGAACAAATGCGAGAATAAGAGCATACTATCCCACAGGAGCTGTTAGTTTTTCCGGGATAAAAAGTAGCCTATGTCACTCCAGTTCCTCAATTATACCCATGTAAAAAATCACTTCTATCCGGTGTGCCGTTGCCGCCTAATTGAAGAAAAATGCGAGAAAAAGAGCATCCTATTCCACAGGAACTGTTTGTTTTTCCGGGATAAAAAGTAGCCTATGTCACTCTCCAGTTCTTCAATTATACCCATGTAAAAAATCACTTCTATCCGGTGTGCCGTTGCCGCCTAATTGAAGAAAAATGCGAGAAAAAGAGCATCCTATTCCACAGGAACAGTTTGTTTTTCCGGGATAAAAAGTAGCCTATGTCACTCTCCAGGTCCTCAAATATACCCATGCAAAAAATCACGTCGATCCGTTGCGCCGTTGAAGCGTGATTGAAGGACAAACCAACAAACCAACAAACCAACAAACCAACAAACCAACAAACAAACTGACTTTCGCATTTATAATATTAGTATGGATTTCAGTCTCCAGTTCCTCAATTATACCCATGTAAAAAATCACGTCGATCCGGTGTGCCGTCGCCGCCTAATTGAAGAAAAAATGCGAGAAAAAGAGCATACTATCCCACAGGAGCTGTTAGTTTTTCCGGGATAAAAAGTAGCCAGTTTCACTCTCGAGTTCCTCAATTATACCCATGTAAAAAATCACTTCTATCCGGTGTGCCGTTGCCGCCTAATTGAAGAAAAATGCGAGAAAAAGAGCATCCTATTCCACAGGAACTGTTTGTTTTTCCGGGATAAAAAGTAGCCTATGTCACTCTCCAGTTCTTCAATTATACCCATGTAAAAAATCACTTCTATCCGGTGTGCCGTTGCCGCCTAATTGAAGAAAAATGCGAGAAAAAGAGCATCCTATTCCACAGGAACTGTTTGTTTTTCCGGGATAAAAAGTAGCCTATGTCACTCTCCAGGTCCTCAAATATACCCATGCAAAAAATCACGTCGATCCGTTGCGCCGTTGAAGCGTGATTGAAGGACAAACCAACAAACCAACAAACCAACAAACCAACAAACAAACTGACTTTCGCATTTATAATATTAGTATAGTATGGATGTCAGTCTCCAGTTCCTCAATTATACCCATGTAAAAAATCACGTCGATCCGGTGTGCCGTCGCCGCCTAATTGAAGAAAAAATGCGAGAAAAAGAGCATACTATCCCACAGGAGCTGTTAGTTTTTCCGGGATAAAAAGTAGCCAGTTTCACTCTCGAGTTCCTAAATTATACCCATGTAAAAAATCACGTCGATCCGGTGTGCCGTTGCCGCCTAATTGATGAACAAATGCGAGAATAAGAGCATACTATCCCACAGGAGCTGTTAGTTTTTCCGGGATAAAAAGTAGCCTATGTCACTCCAGTTCCTCAATTATACCCATGTAAAAAATCACTTCTATCCGGTGTGCCGTTGCCGCCTAATTGAAGAAAAATGCGAGAAAAAGAGCATCCTATTCCACAGGAACTGTTTGTTTTTCCGGGATAAAAAGTAGCCTATGTCACTCTCCAGTTCTTCAATTATACCCATGTAAAAAATCACTTCTATCCGGTGTGCCGTTGCCGCCTAATTGAAGAAAAATGCGAGAAAAAGAGCATCCTATTCCACAGGAACAGTTTGTTTTTCCGGGATAAAAAGTAGCCTATGTCACTCTCCAGGTCCTCAAATATACCCATGCAAAAAATCACGTCGATCCGTTGCGCCGTTGAAGCGTGATTGAAGGACAAACCAACAAACCAACAAACCAACAAACCAACAAACAAACTGACTTTCGCATTTATAATATTAGTATGGAAATATTAGTATGGATTTCAGTCTCCAGTTCCTCAATTATACCCATGTAAAAAATCACTTCTATCCGGTGTGCCGTTGCCGCCTAATTGAAGAAAAATGCGAGAAAAAGAGCATCCTATTCCACAGGAACTGTTTGTTTTTCCGGGATAAAAAGTAGCCTATGTCACTCTCCAGGTCCTCAAATATACCCATGCAAAAAATCACGTCGATCCGTTGCGCCGTTGAAGCGTGATTGAAGGACAAACCAACAAACCAACAAACCAACAAACCAACAAACCAACAAACCAACAAACAAACTGACTTTCGCATTTATAATATTAGTATAGTATGGATGTCAGTCTCCAGTTCCTCAATTATACCCATGTAAAAAATCACGTCGATCCGGTGTGCCGTCGCCGCCTAATTGAAGAAAAAATGCGAGAAAAAGAGCATACTATCCCACAGGAGCTGTTAGTTTTTCCGGGATAAAAAGTAGCCAGTTTCACTCTCGAGTTCCTAAATTATACCCATGTAAAAAATCACGTCGATCCGGTGTGCCGTTGCCGCCTAATTGATGAACAAATGCGAGAATAAGAGCATACTATCCCACAGGAGCTGTTAGTTTTTCCGGGATAAAAAGTAGCCTATGTCACTCCAGTTCCTCAATTATACCCATGTAAAAAATCACTTCTATCCGGTGTGCCGTTGCCGCCTAATTGAAGAAAAATGCGAGAAAAAGAGCATCCTATTCCACAGGAACTGTTTGTTTTTCCGGGATAAAAAGTAGCCTATGTCACTCTCCAGTTCTTCAATTATACCCATGTAAAAAATCACTTCTATCCGGTGTGCCGTTGCCGCCTAATTGAAGAAAAATGCGAGAAAAAGAGCATCCTATTCCACAGGAACAGTTTGTTTTTCCGGGATAAAAAGTAGCCTATGTCACTCTCCAGGTCCTCAAATATACCCATGCAAAAAATCACGTCGATCCGTTGCGCCGTTGAAGCGTGATTGAAGGACAAACCAACAAACCAACAAACCAACAAACCAACAAACAAACTGACTTTCGCATTTATAATATTAGTATGGATTTCAGTCTCCAGTTCCTCAATTATACCCATGTAAAAAATCACGTCGATCCGGTGTGCCGTCGCCGCCTAATTGAAGAAAAAATGCGAGAAAAAGAGCATACTATCCCACAGGAGCTGTTAGTTTTTCCGGGATAAAAAGTAGCCAGTTTCACTCTCGAGTTCCTCAATTATACCCATGTAAAAAATCACTTCTATCCGGTGTGCCGTTGCCGCCTAATTGAAGAAAAATGCGAGAAAAAGAGCATCCTATTCCACAGGAACTGTTTGTTTTTCCGGGATAAAAAGTAGCCTATGTCACTCTCCAGTTCTTCAATTATACCCATGTAAAAAATCACTTCTATCCGGTGTGCCGTTGCCGCCTAATTGAAGAAAAATGCGAGAAAAAGAGCATCCTATTCCACAGGAACTGTTTGTTTTTCCGGGATAAAAAGTAGCCTATGTCACTCTCCAGGTCCTCAAATATACCCATGCAAAAAATCACGTCGATCCGTTGCGCCGTTGAAGCGTGATTGAAGGACAAACCAACAAACCAACAAACCAACAAACAAACTGACTTTCGCATTTATAATATTAGTATAGTATGGATGTCAGTCTCCAGTTCCTCAATTATACCCATGTAAAAAATCACGTCGATCCGGTGTGCCGTCGCCGCCTAATTGAAGAAAAAATGCGAGAAAAAGAGCATACTATCCCACAGGAGCTGTTAGTTTTTCCGGGATAAAAAGTAGCCAGTTTCACTCTCGAGTTCCTAAATTATACCCATGTAAAAAATCACGTCGATCCGGTGTGCCGTTGCCGCCTAATTGATGAACAAATGCGAGAATAAGAGCATACTATCCCACAGGAGCTGTTAGTTTTTCCGGGATAAAAAGTAGCCTATGTCACTCCAGTTCCTCAATTATACCCATGTAAAAAATCACTTCTATCCGGTGTGCCGTTGCCGCCTAATTGAAGAAAAATGCGAGAAAAAGAGCATCCTATTCCACAGGAACTGTTTGTTTTTCCGGGATAAAAAGTAGCCTATGTCACTCTCCAGTTCTTCAATTATACCCATGTAAAAAATCACTTCTATCCGGTGTGCCGTTGCCGCCTAATTGAAGAAAAATGCGAGAAAAAGAGCATCCTATTCCACAGGAACAGTTTGTTTTTCCGGGATAAAAAGTAGCCTATGTCACTCTCCAGGTCCTCAAATATACCCATGCAAAAAATCACGTCGATCCGTTGCGCCGTTGAAGCGTGATTGAAGGACAAACCAACAAACCAACAAACCAACAAACCAACAAACAAACTGACTTTCGCATTTATAATATTAGTATGGAAGTATGGATTTCAGTCTCCAGTTCCTCAATTATACCCATGTAAAAAATCACGTCGATCCGGTGTGCCGTCGCCGCCTAATTGAAGAAAAAATGCGAGAAAAAGAGCATACTATCCCACAGGAGCTGTTAGTTTTTCCGGGATAAAAAGTAGCCAGTTTCACTCTCGAGTTCCTCAATTATACCCAT
This sequence comes from Erebia aethiops, assembly GCA_923060345.2. Lineage (NCBI taxonomy): Eukaryota > Metazoa > Arthropoda > Insecta > Lepidoptera > Nymphalidae > Erebia > Erebia aethiops. The sequence goes on along the minus strand of OV281083.1, from coordinate 5,360,840 downwards.
GTAAAAAATCACTTCTATCCGGTGTGCCGTTGCCGCCTAATTGAAGAAAAATGCGAGAAAAAGAGCATCCTATTCCACAGGAACTGTTTGTTTTTCCGGGATAAAAAGTAGCCTATGTCACTCTCCAGTTCTTCAATTATACCCATGTAAAAAATCACTTCTATCCGGTGTGCCGTTGCCGCCTAATTGAAGAAAAATGCGAGAAAAAGAGCATCCTATTCCACAGGAACTGTTTGTTTTTCCGGGATAAAAAGTAGCCTATGTCACTCTCCAGGTCCTCAAATATACCCATGCAAAAAATCACGTCGATCCGTTGCGCCGTTGAAGCGTGATTGAAGGACAAACCAACAAACCAACAAACCAACAAACCAACAAACCAACAAACCAACAAACAAACTGACTTTCGCATTTATAATATTAAGTATGGATTCCATCAGGGTAGAGACATGACGCTCTATGCACGGAGCACACTAAATTTTATCTAATACCTAATGGGCAATGCCGCTGGATAAAATAGGACAAGTATTGCCGTTTTTAGGTCCACGAAGAGACAAAAATCCTGTGTGATACCACAAAATAGGTTTAATAGTACTGTGATACAGGTAAAATGAATTGTAGCACAATATAAACAAGACAAATTCAACACAGAAAATCTTCACCTACCGCGACTGCTTAGCCGCGCCGAGTGGGAGGGTCGTCGTGGGTCCGAATCAATGAGTCACAGACCGAGCCGGTTCGAGCCGTGCACGCCACCGACCATTGCTGAATAATAGGAAATTATATTCATTTGCATTTCATTCATAACCTTAACTCTATGACTGACTGTTTTGTTAAGATAATAACCTCAATTCATATTTCTGTGCTCTGCAGTTAAATTTGTTAAAATTTCATATTATCACTAGCTTAAGTTAAGTTTTTTAATCCCGCGGGAACTTCTTAATTTTCCGACATAAAAAGTAGCCTATGTCACTCTCCAGGTCGTCAACTATACCCATGCAAAAAAAACGTCGATCCGTTGCTCTTTTGTGGAGTGATTGAAGGACGCTCTATTTAACGTCCTTGAGGATTAAATTTCCAAAATCTGTGAAATACGTGTTTCTTTATTTTAAGCTTTTAGAAGCCCAAATACCTACCAATTTTCATGGCCATTACTTGAAAAATTAAGGACTTTCATACAAACTTTCAACCCCTATTTTACCCCTTTGGGGGTGGAATTTTGAAAAACTGTGGCAAAGTTTTAAAGCGGTAGCTCAAATACCAAGTTTCATGGATGTAACTTGAGAAATGACGGACTTTTATAGAACTCAACTTCAAATTCAAATTCAAATATTTTTTATTCAAATTCAACTTTTTACAAGTGCTTATGAATAGTCGAATGAATCTACCACTGGTTCGGAATGCCGTTCCTACCGAGAAGAACCAGCAAGAAGCTCGGTCAGCAACACCCCCTATTTCACCCTGTTAGGTGTAAAATTTTGAATAACTGACATACGTATTACGTACTTCTTTATTTTAAACTGAATGCCAAAATATCAAGTTTCGTTGGTGTAACTTGAAAAATATCTTGAGAAATGAAGGACTTTCATACAAACTTTCACCCCTTAGAGGTGGAATTTTGAAAATCTGTAAAACACGTATTTCTTTATTTTAAACCGGTAGCTCAAATATCAGGTTTCATAGATATTTAAACTTGAAAGTTGACGGACTTTCATACAAACTTTCACCCCCTGTTCCCTTTGGGAGTGGAATTTCGAAGAACTCTTTCTCAGTGGATACCTACTCTCCATAAAGAACACACCCTCCAAATTTCATGTCTCTAGGACCAGCGGTTTAGGCTGTGCGTTGATATAATATAAGTCTGTCAATCAGGACTTTGAATTTTAGTTAAATATAAGTTAAAGTTAAGTATAAGTTAAGATTAAAGTTAAATATAAGTGAAAACATTTTGAAGTTTGAGAAGTTTCAGATGAAAAACTTGCATAATTTCCACAAGCTTATTTATATTATGTAAAGGTGAGTTATTTTTTTAACTATTTTTTTTTACTCAGATAATATAATTAATGACATAATACACTTTTATGATCCTTGATAGTGATGATTGCATACTATTAATCTACCATCTCGGATTTCCGTAATAACATCATCATGTTTTTAAAAAGTTAATACTTATAATGTTTTAATTTATACCTTCATATTATTAAATATGTATGTAGTTAATATATAGCTGCTCGTACTGATTCACTGATTGATCACCTCTCCTGTAAAATTTTGTAAGAAAAAATTTTTTTTCACTCATCGTTTCGTATAGAAGACGAAAAATTATTCAGAGGAAAAATACGGAGAGAGCTGATGATTGAGGATTTCGAAGACGGATGAAGAGCACAGCTAGGGTATTGAAGATAGGTGGGGGGTGCTCGAGCAAATGTCACTCGAAACTTCATCCAATTGACAGTGAGCTGAAAAAAAAATTCAAAATGGCGGATTTAAGATGGCCGCCATACAAAGTTCGTCGGCGTCTATCTCGGAGAGTATAAAAGATGGAAGAGTAGTTTCTTGGAAAAAGATGATCAGGACATGGAGGTCTACGGGATGAACAGGAAAAAAATTCAAGATGGCGGAATATATTTTTCCATAGAAAATGTATGGTGAATATTGAGCTTATGCAAGACTTTGATGCAGTTTCTTTTCAAAATTTGTTTTTAAAGAAAAACTCTCCATAATTTTTCGGAGAAAAATATATGGAGAGCGATGATGATCGAGGGTTTGAAAGATGGGTGAGGAGCACGGCCAAAATTTCATAGGTGTCTATTTCAGAAAGTATACTAGTGGAAGTAGGAAATGTGCATGACTTTGATATGGTTTTATTTTACAAGATTTGTTCTGTGTGGAAGAATTGTCGGATTGCCGTTAGGAAAGCCAAGATGACAAAATTTAATGGCACCCAAAGGTACCCGATCGTCAGCGGTATAATATTGATATTAATCAACTAAGGAAGGTTTCTTTGTGTTTTTAATTGAACGGCCTCTTACACTGTATGCATGTCTAGAAAGTTTTTTTACATTTAAAGGCCCTTTTAGATTTTTAGGGGGGTCTCTGTTTTATGTTTTCTTGAGATTTTTGTTACGTCTGTTGGACGCTTGGCACACTGGCGCTTCCACTGTGCTCGCTAGCACGTAGGCAGTAAACACTAGGATGGAAGGAGAGCAAATAAGTAGACAGCGGGCCACGCGGTCTACTACGGTCCACTTGAGCGGGCCGCGCACCCACGCGCCGTATTAGTTATATATGTATTTATTTTACCACCGGTTCGGAAAGATGATTCTACTGAGAAGAACCGTCAAGAAACTTAGCGGTTGCTCTTTTCTTAAAGAGGTAAAAGGTTACAATAAGTAACAATACCTACAACATATACATTACATTACAAGTATTACACTGACTTGTGGGTCACTGGATGCGAGCCCGGTTTCTCCTATGCAACTTTGTCATTCAGAAAATCATCGATAGTGTAATAGCCTCGACTTAACAAATGCTCTTTAACACAGTCTGTAAGTTTATGTAATGGCAAATCTTTGGGAACCATGTTATAAAAGCGTACACTCGACCCCACAAAGGATTTTTGCACCTTGCGCACACGATATGACGCTGTTACAAGCTTATGGCGGTTTCTAGTAAATCGATTGTGAGTATCACTTATTTGCTTATAAAGATTAATGTTCCGCCTGACAAAGAATAGATTTTTGTAAAGTATTGAGGAGGCACCGTAAGTATACCAATCTCTTTAAATTTTTCATGAAGTGATTCGCGTCCGATCCGAGTATATAAATACGAGTAGAACGGATGGCTATTTTCTGCAATATAAAAATTGTTTGGATATCAGCTGCTCTGCCCCACAATAAAATGCCGTACGAAATGACACTGTGGAAGTAGGCAAAGTAGACAAGCCTAGCCGTTTCAATATCGGTAAAATGTCTAATTTTCCTGACAGCAAAAGCAGCCGAGCTAAGTTTTCCCGCTAGTGTCTCTATATGAGCTTATTTACTGTCCAAGGTCACCCCCAAGAAAACTGTAGAGTTCTCCATTTTTAGTGTTTCTCCATTTATCAATATAACCTTGTAATTACAAACGAAAAACAAAATTTTCATGAGCTAAACTGCGACTATTATACCTTAAATATTCTGAAGGCAATACATTTTCTGATGACGTGTTATCATCGATTCCCGCCGGCGCGGCGTTTCGCTATTTTAGCTCGTTATCAGTTTATTAACTTTCTTCGCCGAGTGAAGAATGGCTTATCAGTTATCAGATGGTGATAATATAGGCAGTTTGTTCTCTGATAACCCTCTGTGACGGAGTCTCGAGTGCATCCAGCCTGATATTAGTTAATATTTGCCTACTAGCTGATGCCCGTGACTTTGTCCCCGTGGATTGAGGTGTTTTGGTTCTCGAAAATTAAAGAGTTCCCGCGACAATCAAAAAACCTCAATAAACGCGGACGAAGACGATTTCTATTACTATCACTGATAAATAAACCAATTTATTCAATAATAGTGTTTTCACCTTTTTTAACATTATTAAAACTAAAACGAAAACATGAAAATCGCGATGCTATTATGCATTGTACAAAATATTTCCGCGTCAGCCCATGAATACGCTAGTGCTATCTGCGAGAGAGCCGTAAGTACAGTCGACGATCCGGCGCGTGATTCAATAGGTGGTAAATATCTGACGTGGGCGCCACGTCATCTACTGAGCGTCACCTCACACCGTCACTAGTATATTTAGATCGGAATGCCAAACTGTGCACATCCACAAGTTTACATTTTCCGGAAAAAATTGGACCGCCTCCAAAATTTGCCAAGACATCGATAAAACAAATTATACTGACTTATAATACCTAATATATGAAACCGATGGTTTAACTTGTTACTATTTTATATTTATGGCTGGTTGTACGCTTTCATTGACACATTCAAAATGCCGAAAAGAAAGAATGAAATGGCGGCGAAATCAATTGTTCTAAAAACTTTTAATACACTTTTACATATTAAAAACAAATTAGTAAGTACTTAAAAACTTACTACAAATTAGATAGGTATAATATTAATCACTAATTATTTAGATATAATATACTCGAGGTAGCAAAACAAAAAGTAATTAGACCACAACTACCCAAGTACTCGTAATTACTTACCACCATAAACAGTCTATAATAATAATAACTAGGTAGGTAGTTACAAAAGTTATTTTTATACGAAATTTTTTGATAAGTAATTTTTTTTTTCACTTAAACCTGTTAACTTGAAATAGGAGATAGAATTTCGCTAAAAACGAGTTATTTTATCATTTCGTCGATTTCTATTAAATTAAATAAAATGTTGTTTAGCTAAATTTGAATATTTTATGGATATAAATTTCTATGGATCTTAGGAGCACGCGCCATGCTTATGGCGTGTGGCATTTGCAATAAATATAATCATTTTACTGTAAAAGTTTGTTAGTAAATTGTTAATTTATGCATATGTCTGATGTTTATGGACCACTTTTTGATTTTTCAATAATTTTTAAATGTTAAGCTAAAAAACTTGATTGCTTGACTTGCGTTTGGCTGAACCAGACTTGATTTTGTACATCTACTTAACTTTTTTCACATGATAAATATTTTTGATACATACAATATATATACAGATAGATACAGATAATATATTAGCATTTCATAATGTACGTATAAATGTTAATTCTCTTCCTGCTGCTATATATTCCTCACTGCTGAGACTTCTACAGTGTCCTGAGTTAATGGGTAATGATTTTATTATAATTAAAATTAGAGTTCATATTAGGTATTAGAATTCCTGGTTAGTCATTTATTTAAATAGGGAAATAATATTATGTTAGTGTTTTGTAAAGCGTACCTAATTTCTTTAAATAATAATAACAAACTGAAACAAAACAAAGCTAAATAAAATATACATTGATAAACTACTGCGTAATAATCATTAGTCCATTATTATATTTACAAAATTTTTGTAACAAAAGAAAAAGATAAGCGCATAAGTCTAATTATGAAAGTGTAACTCACTTTCTAACGCTAAAAAAGCTATAACGCCGATATGAAATGCCCTTCCTGCTTCCGTACCTACTTCCACTTCTAATATTATCACGTATAGTATAAGCATTAAGCACCTTCAAATCAAGAGCGAAAAGCCGTATCTGCTAAGTAAACGCGTTCCACCTTAGGATGCATCATTAGAATATTATATTTCTCCTACGTGCTCGGAAATTGTTTCATTATTTAAAAAAAACATTATGTACATTGGCTCTTTTCTGACCTCTGATACTCAAGTAATCAGATCATTTATCACGCAAAAATCTTGTGCTGTATGGGACAACACAAGATTTTACCGTGAGGCAAAGTAGAAAAAGTTTCTAAACAAATTCTGTTTATTATTTCCTCGCAAATTATAGAAAAGTACAGATTCTCGGCTGAAATAGCAACTCGCTGCCCCGTTTACATAACAAGCTGCCTCGTCCTTTTAAAATCACTTAGGAGCTCGCCTCGTTCTTCCAATATTGCCTATTCAGCCGTATTTTCGGCCGGGGCAGTAATGTACTATAATGTTCCACATGTGTGTATTTACTTAAAAGAGAACTTGACTGACTCAAATATAAACGTACAGTTGGGTCTAGAAACATGAGATTTTACATTAAGATTCACTCTAAAACGTAAGCAGACAAATTAAACAGCTGTTTAAAAATCTATGTACCTATGTGAAAATGTTTGCTAAATTGAGTATAATCAGCAGCTAAACTAAAGAACAATGTAAATGCTGTGTCTAAAATTAATTGATCAATAAGAATTGACAAAAGAGAATAGCCGATAGCCAATCACAACCAAGTTTGCTACTGCATGTCTTGTGACGGGTAATTAGGTTTCATTGTGAGTTGGCATCCCTCAGGAATGTGGCCCGAACCTGTTTCCAGCTGTTTATAATGATAGCTGTCTACTTCATCGTTCTGACATTACTGTTACACGTCATATAGTTTTTATTTCAGCTGTTTTATTATTTTATAAACAGCATTTATTATAATCGAGTCCATTTGGTTTTCCACAATTTATCTCCTAATAAAAGGTCTTAAATTACATTCGTTAAAAAAATATTTAAATATTCGTTTTTACTTCTATCGTTTGTAAAGATTTTTGCCATCAGCTCCTTTCTTATTGGAAGCTGAAGAACCAAGTACCAGACGATTTATTATAAGTGCATTTATCTCTACGTATTCTCGTACTAGATGCGTGCGTGTCGGTACGATCATGGATCTTAAAATAGGACTCTATATTTAGAATCAGCGAGCTAACCACGATGACACCCCGTACTATTTTAGTTTTGGGATAATTCCAAACAACAATCACTCATTGTATTTTGCATATTTGTAAAATTTGAGGGCGCAAGAAGTCCAAAAGAAACGTGGCGTTAGTAATTTGCAAGGTTGGCTCAGTTTTAAACACCGGTCAAGTGCAAGTCACACTGGCGCACAAAGGGTTCCATACTACCATACTATAGGTATAAATTATTTTAGTAAATAACAAGAAAGATGTCATAACAACACGTAATTAGCAGTGAAGCAATTCGACAACCGTTGAGTGCGGAACCTTAATTAACGATTTTAAGATTTTCTCCTATACTTGTGCTGTAAGACCTTGCTTTTTGCCAAATTTCATGTTTCTAGGTCAATGGGGTACTTCCCTATAGATTTTGATTTATTGGTAGTGTCAAAATATGCAAAATATCCGGTAAACGGCTTTTGACTTAGAATCTTGATTTTTTACAGCTCCAATGGACCGTAGCCTTAAGTATTTCATATTAATTTCAACTTGATACCTTCACTCGTACCCGAGAAAAAGGTGGTTGACAGACAAACAGACAACTAAGTGTAAGGGTTCCTTTTTTCCTCTTGAGGTACGGAACCCTAAAAATGTAAATACTTTGGTTCGTTTTTGTTACTAAAAGGGACAACGCATGCGAATAAATTATAGCAATATAAAGTGCCTAACCATGTGGCAACTTTTTAAGTAACTTTTTGTTAATTTGTAATATAATTCTTCACCACTAAGTAGGTTCCAACTACAACTAGGGATTTCAGAAATTCAGATCGCCTAAAAACAGAAAAAATAACTAAAAGCAAAAATATGTTGAATCACTTAGTTCGCTATTCAGGTGACATCATACTATACAAACGCTTTATTGAGCTATGATTAAATTGACACTCGTATGCGTGCGCGCAGTTTCCTCGAATACCAATCCATACTAATATTATCCATACTTATACTTATAAATGCGAACGTGTGTCTGTCAGTCTGTCTGTCTATCTGTCTGCTACGCTTTCACGGCCCATCTGTTCAACAGATTTTGATGTTTGGTACAGGTAGAGGTTGTATCCCTAGGACATAGGGTACTTTTTATCTAAAAATATTTTTACTAAAAATTTACTTGTGACATTTTTACATTTCTTTAATTTTATAGCTTTTGACATTAATCATGACTATTATTGACATTGTATAATTATTGAAATCTAAATATTATATGTTGCAATATTATAATTGTAACTCTCAAATGAATGTAATGTTAAATTCAATCTATTTTGTAATATTATTATTGTAACGGTACGTAACTATAATGAATTTAACCTCAATTGCCTATTTATAATATTTGTACGCCGATACGGCTAATGTGCTGGACTATTTTATTAGAATTAACATCTTATGTATACCTACACACATTATGCAAATAAAGAATATTCTATTCTATCTCGGAAAATTAAAGAGTTCCCGCGGGAATAAAATCAACTTAATCCACGTGGACGAAGTCGCGGGCATCATCTAGTAATTAGATATTCCTTTTCTACGTGTTTCCTTCATAATATTATGAGTTTAGCAACGGGAAGAAAACTATTTGAGGTGGTCATGCAAGGATTGCCGATGAAATCGTTAAAGCTCGGCTTCGGCTTTCATCGGCAATCCTTACATGATTGCACCTCAGATTTGTTAATCGTTCATTGCCTTTTCCGCATACCTATACTTAATGCTCGCCATCATCAAACCAATATCATATTATCATGGCTTATTTTCATTATCTATATCTTTTTACTGTATGTCGTACTATACATACCTATAGGTATAAAAGTCCGTACTCGTAACTAAACAATTAATGTGTTATTCCATATAGGTTTGTTTTAAATGAGGCGTTTCAAAATTTAATAACTTCTACATTTCTTTTGTTACAGTTATTAAGAATCGGGGTTACATGATGGATGACTAATTCATAACGGACAACCCTACACTGTGGACATCCTCTCGATTCGTCGACGTTAGAGTAAGCATAAAAGAGTATATTATACACATATCAACCTAACTTGACGATTAGTAATAAAACCTAGGGACAGCTCAGTCAGTCAGAGCTAAGCTCAAACTCAAAACTCAAAGTGGTCGTCTCAACCTATAGACATCCACTGCTGGACGAAGGTCTCCTGATCGCCACAGAGCACGGTGCTGCTTGTTTCCAGCGGCTCCCAACTCTTGAAGACCTTAGCACAATGCAATGACCTCAGTAGAGTTTCTCAACAGGTGGGCCTAAAAATGAACATGAGCAAGACGAAGATCATATCTAATGCACGTGTTTATTCAAAATTGGTTCCTACAAAATACACCTTCTGAACGTCCCGTTTAAAAAAAAAAAGACTCGATGATGATCATTAGCTATGGTATCTTAAAACTAAAGCTATTACGGTTCCAAACGCGCCCTGTTCTAAGTAGAGCCCACAACAAACTCAGCCGGTTTTTTTTTATTATCACCATCTTACAAATACCGTAGATTTATAATTATAACAATTTAAATAATTAGCCGCTGGAAAAATTCATGCATACCCATGCTTTTTTATCGTTTAAATATAATTAATCCTTATTTAACTGTACTTGGATTTTTCAATTAGTTTTCGTTTTCACAAAAACTTGTTGAGAGACATCTCCAATATGTCTTTTGGGAGTTTATTATAATTTTTTTTTTTTTATCCACTACAAGCTAGCCCTTGCTAACCTGTTAGGGGCATGGCAGTTATATTAAACCCATACCCCTTCGGTTTCTACACGGCATCGTACCGGAACGCTATATCGCTTGGCGGCACATCTTTGCCGGTAGGCTGGTAACTAGCCACGGCCGAAGCCTCCCACCAGACCAGACCAGGGAAAATTCAGAAATTATAAATTCCCAAATTAACCCTGCCGGGGATCGAACCCGGGACCTCCGCACGTTAAGGCAACAGCGCTACACACTGCGCCACGGAAGTCGTCAAAATAAATCTTTAGTAAAGATAGTACCTACTAACGACTATAACTTTTGTGCTTACTCAAATAACATAATCAAATTAGTAGTTGAACTTACTTTTAAAACGTATCAGTCCCATAACTCCTTTTAAATACCATGTGACAGGGCCACGGCATAAGCATACCAAATATTAACTCAATCACGTCCAAAACGTGTCTCGAATCTAAAGTAATGGTTGAATAAACGGAAGGACGTAGACTCCGCCAAAGGGGTCAACGTAATAGATTGTTCTCAGAAGTATAGTGCATTCAATATTAACTGGCGTCTTTCCACTTGAACCTAAACAATAGGGGTAATAAACCAAACACTCATAGAGCCCATTCATTTTTAAAGAAGCAGTTTCGGCCTTATCTATTTTGTTGCAAACCAACCAGTGTTGATACTTTTGAATAATCATAGAATAATTTTAAAAAATTACGTAATTTACAGGTATGTTAAATAAAATACAATTACAAAAATTATTTATTTATTCTAACGTAATAAATCAAAACATGTGGGTTTTAAATTATGACGACTCACTGATTTCTTCTGATTCCGAATTATCGAATTGATTATGATATTGAAACATATCGGAAGACGTAATATTTCCACTGAACTAATCTCTTCAAAGTTTAAAAACAACTGAGCGGTATTTCTATTTGATTATATTATTTAAAGGAAGATAACATAGGGAAAGTATCAAAAACGTTTGAAACACCGTTTGAACGCCGCACGTATTTTGCAATACAAAGAATTCACCCGCCACGACTTAATCCTATTGTTATTGCTAATGACGGTCTCAAGTGGAAAGACGCCAGTTAATATTGAATGCACTATAACTAATAAAAACTTCAAACCGGTCAAGTTCGTGTCACATTTTGATAGGAACCTGTATCTCATAAATTGATAATGTTCTAATATCAATAATACTGATTAATGTTATTAATTGTCAATGATAGTAATTTGGTAATTAGCTAATTAATTGTAATAGGTCGTGATCATATTAAAATTATAGCAAATAGCACAGAGAGAAAAATCCTTTAATTCGTTTCATGAGGGGGAACCTTCTCTTCACTTACCTTCATACGATACTTACCGAGTCGAAATCGGGAAAGGACAAATTTTCTCTTTTGATATTAAACTCTTTTAGAATAAAAATATCAGAAGCGATGCCCGGAAATTTATCTCAATGTAATCTTAATATTTTATAGGTGTGGTAAACGCTAAATAGAACAACAGGTAGATGCAGTCTAACCTCCCAATCCCAACGGGATGATGTCTATCCGAGAGATGCATACGATACGTCTTGCTTGGTCTATCCTAATTAACGTCGGTAATTGAATGTTAAATAATTAAATTATGATGATAAAATAAAACGTTAAGTACCTATTTACCTACATAGTTACATTATAAACATAATTAGTCACTTTGCAAACAATACCAATAAAAATATTATGATTTACGGTCTACCTAATTTAATTATGAATACATAAGGGAATATATATATATATATATATTATGATATGATTGCGGGGACTATAATTATTATTTCCATTATAAATTATATGGCCCATTACTAGGTATAACCGAATCCAGATAATAAATAAATATAATGGGTTTTGATTTTCCTTACACAGTAGGGATGATGCCTATATCAAAAATAAATTATTTCTAACTTATTATTAAATAGAGGGTCTTCTAAAAGGCCTAAAATTCACATCCTCGGTTAGTTTTAAGTATGATAACCATTTTCAAATATAGATTAAAGAAAAAAAGTGCGTTGAAATTTAATGACGTCACTATTGTGAATTTCATACAACTTCCATAATAGAAGCGCGTTTTTAAGTTTGATAAAGAATTGCTGATTTGATTGAATTGTCATCATCCCTATTCAGATGCTATTGGATATAAGGATAATATAAGTAGGTTTATCTATTTTCATCTTATGATTAGATACAATTCCTCACATTCCTCAACTCAACGTCACTGGCAATTGTGTTCCTTGTATAGGCAACTTCAATGCCTCTGTGGTGCATACCTTGTACTAGAGAGAATGCAAGTATTACTTGTTCAAATTCAAATAGAATTAGTTTGGCTTCTATCATTTAACTCGTATCACTAATGATGACTTTACCATTGCATTGGTTCGAAAAGCAGGATTCTACTTAGAAGAGAACTTTACAGTTGCTCTATTTTTTAGGGTTCCGTCTTTCACTTTCTCTGTCTGTCTGTCCGTCTGTCCGTCCGTCACACTCGATTATTTCAGTAACTACCGAAGCTATCGACATTAAATTTGGAATAGTTGTGTATATTAGAGGACCAAAGACACTGGAATTAAAAAAAATTGGAAATTATTTTTGTTCTTATTTAAAAAGGGCGGAAAATCGGAGGGTTGAAATTTAAAAGTGAGATAACTGTACTGTGTGGGGTATGATATGAAAGGGTTTACTTTGTACATTCTAAAACAGATTTTAAATTATTTTTAGTTATGATAGTTTTTGATTTATCGGGGAAAATGTCTAAAAAAATACCGTTCCCCCCCCCCCTTTATCTCCGGAGTTTACCAATCGAAAAATTTGAAATGATTATGATCAATAGGAATTTACGTATATTTTACAGGAAAACTATAGCCAATGCTCTAACTAGCATAGTTTTTTTGATATTAACAATAAACCTCTACAAACAAAGTTAGTCTTGCGGTTCATTAACAAAGGTAATTATTTATTAATAATGGTACGGAACCCTTCGTGCGCGAGTCCGACTCGCACTTGCCCGGTTTTTATGTTACAATACCTAAGTAGATACATATACGCATCTAATGCAACAAGTATTGCACAGACTTCTGGACCGTTGAATGCGGAGCTTCCATGTAACTTTATCATTAAAAATTCATCAATTATATTATTATACTATATATAGCTCGATTACCACTCACTCACTCACTGACTGACTGACTCATTGACATAATTGTTCTCCTAGAAAGAGACAGAAAACGATATAATGATGTACGGGAGATGTGTTCGGGTGCGGAAGTCGAGTAGGGAAAAATTATGACATTTCGGAAAAACAAGATGGCGGCCGACGTGATTCTTGCAACTCTCTTGTTTTCCAACCGATTTCGTTACAACTCGCGACGATTGAAGAAACTAGGAAACGATCAATAGAAAGAGTGGAAAAAATTGGAAAAACAAAATGGCGGCCGAGCTGTAGTGTTTTGAAATTTTTGATTTTTCGACCCCGAACCACGGCGCCACAGATCCGAAACGGCGTGGTCGAGCGTAATTTTTTTTTCTGTTTTCGCCTACAACTATCCTGTATTTTGATAGAACGGGAGTGGTTTTTAAAAATTCAAGATGGCGGCTGTCGCGGCGGCCGTTCTGTTTGAGGTACGAAAAAATGCAATTTTAAAATTCAAATTTGTCACAGTTGGCAACGTCGGAGCGTTTCGACTTCTATCGGGCGATTGTGTGTACCGACTCGAAGAATGGATTGGGGAAAAAAATTTACCCCATTTCTCGGGAAATTTTCAAGATTTTCCCCAAAAATTAAAAAATCGAAATACGTATTTTTTGCAAAGTTCGAGTACGAGCGACCACGTGTCCCACTTGTACGAATGACATTTGGGTATTTTCATTGCCGAGGTCTGGCAACACTGGAATTTATCAAAGTAAAAGTGATTTTCGACATGGTCTTTTTTCAATGGCTATCATTTCGGCTGGGTGCGAGCGAGATAAAAAATTGAAACGTCATCAGAGGCGGTATATCCTGTAGTTCACGGGAAAATTATGAAACTATGTAAAATAATTCTGTGAAACGAGGTGGCGGCCATTTTGTTTTCTTTTTGTGTTTTTGAAAATTTCGATCACGATTTTGAGGCAGTTGGCAACATTTGGGAAAGTTGACATGTATGGATCGATTGTGTAGCTCGACCGGCAGTATCGAGATATCTAAACAGTGTTGCCACATTATGGGTAGTTTTCGAGATTTTCCCCAAAAATGTCCTCCTGTAAAATTTTGTATGAAAATTATTTTTTTCACTGATGGCTTCGTATAGAAGTCAGAAAATATAACTTGAAAAAAATATGGAGACAGCTGATGATTGAGGATTTCGGAGACGGGTAAAGGGCACGGCCAAGGTATTGAAGATAGGTGGGGGGTCCTCGAACTAATGTCACTCGGAACCTGTTCCAATTGGCGGTGAGTTTAAAAAAACCTCCAAAATGGTGGATTCAAGATGGCCGCCATACAAATTTCGTCAGTGTCTATCTCGGAGAATATAAGAGATGGAATTGTAGTTTCTTGGCAAGAGATGATCAGGACCGGAAGATCTACTTGATGAACAGGAAAAAAATTCAAGATGGCGGAATTTATTTTTCCATAGAAAATATATGGCCAATATTGAAGAAAACTACAAGACTGTGTAGAACTATGCAAGATTTTAATACGGTTCCGTTTTACCCACGACGGGGCTCCCTGCGATTACAAAACAGGAAACTGGTACTAAAATTTTAAAAAATCAGCGCCATTTTGAAATTCTTTGTTAATTGACCGATTTCGTTTAAAATCGATATTGAGGACTCCCTGGGGTTACAAAACAGGAAACTGAAACCAACATTTTAAAAAATCAACGCCATTTTGAAATTCTTTGTTAATGGACCGATTTCGTTCAAAATCGATATTTAGGGCTCCCTGCGATTACAAAACAAGAAACTGGTACTAAAATTTTAAAAAATCGCCATTATGAAATTCTTTGTTAATTGACCGATTTCGATCAAAATCGATATTTAAGACTCCCTGGAGTTACAAAACAGGAAACTGATACCAAAGTTTTAAAAAATCAGCACCATTTTGAAATTCTTTGTTAATGGACCGATTTCGTTCAAAATCGATATTCAGGGCTCCCTCTGATCACAAAACAGGAAACTGATGCCAAAGTTTAAAAAATCAACGCCATTTTTAATAATTTTGCTATAATCATAATAAATGTCTGTACTACTTTTAAGTCAAACCACAACCCGTGAGCTGCTTTAGCAGCTCGCGCACAGGGCGAAACACTAGTTATTATACTATATATAGCTCGATTACCACTCACTGATTCACTGACTCACTGACTCATTGACATAATTGTTCTCCTAGAAAGAGACAGAAAACGATACTATGATGTACGGGAGATGTGTTCGGGTGCGGGAGTCGAGTAGGGAAAAATTATGACATTTCGGAAAAACAAGATGGCGGCCGACGTGATTCTTGCAACTCTTTTGTTTTCCAACCGATTTTGTTAAAACTCGCAACGATTGAAGAAACTAGGAAACGATTTATAGAAAAAGTGGAAAAAATTGGAAAAACAAGATGGCGGCCGAGGTGTAGTGTTTTGAAATTTTTGATTTTTCGACCCCGAACCGCGGCGCCACAGATCCGAAACGGCGCGGTCGAGCGTAATATTCTTTTCTCTTTTCGCCTACAACTATCCTGTATTTTGACAGAACGGGAGTGGTTTTTAAAAATTCAAGATGGCGGCTGTCGCGGCGGCCGTTCGGTCTGAGGTACGAAAAAACGCAATTTTTAACTTCAAATTTCTCACAGTTGGCAACGTCGGAGCGTTTCGACTTCTAGGGGGCGATTGTGTGTACAGACTCGAACTATGGATTGGGGAAATAAAATTACCCCATTTCTCGGGAAATTTTCAAGATTTACCCCAAAAATAAAAAAATCTAAATACGTATTTTTTGCAAAGTTTGAGTACGAGCGACCACGTGTCCCACTTGTACGAATGATGTTTGGGTATTTCCGTCGCCGAGGTCTGGCAACACTGGAATTTATCAAAGTAAAAGTGATTTTCGACATGGTCTCTTTTCAGGAGCTATCATTTCGGCTGGGTGCGAGCGAGATGAAAAATTGAAACGTCATCAGGAGCGGTATATCCTGTAGTTCATGGGAAAATTATGAAACTATGTCAAATGCTTCTGTGAAACGAGGTGGCGGCCATTTTGTATTATTTTTGTGTTTTTGAAAATTTCGATCATGATTTTGAGGCAGTTGGCAACATTTGGGAAAGTTGACATGTATGGATCGATTGTGAAGCTCGACCGGCAGTATCGAGATATCTAAACAGTGTTGCCACATTATGGGTAGTTTGCGAGATTTTCCCCAAAAATGTCCTCCTGTAAAATTTTGTATGAAAATTTTTTTTTTCACTGATGGCTTCGTGCAGAAGTCAGGAAATATAACTTTAACAAAAATATGGAGACAGCTGATGATTGAGGATTTCGGAGACGGGTAAAGGGCACGGCCAAGGTATTGAAGATAGGTGGGAGGTCCTCGAACTAATGTCACTCGGAACCTCATCCAATTGGCGATGAGTTTAAAAAAAACTCGAAAATGGTGGATTCAAGATGGCCGCCATACAAATTTCGTCAGTGTCTATCTCAGAGAATATAAGAGATGGAACTGTAGTTTCTTGGCAAGAGATGATCAGGACGAGGAGGTCTATTTAGCGAAATGAAAAAAAATTCAAGATGGCGGAATATTTTTTTTCGTACCAAATTATATGGCGATTAGGAACTTTATAAGGACTGGGTACTTCTAACGAATATTTGGGAGAAAAATGTGAAGCGAGTTGATGATTGAGGATATCGGAGACGGGTGAAGAGCACGGCCAGGATATTGTAGAAAGAGGGGGTGTGTTCGACCATATGCATGAAAAAAAACAAACATAAAACTACCAACATACCCGCATAATTGTTCTACTAAAAAAAGGCAAAAAACGATACAATGATGTATGGGAGATGTATTCGGGCGCGGGATGGGAGTAGGGAAAAATTATGACCTTTTGGAAAAACAAGATGGCGGCCGACGTGATTCTTGCAACTCTTTTGTTTTCCAACCGATTTCGTTACAACTCGTAATGATTAAAGGAATTAGTAAGCGAACAATACAAAATGTAGAAAAAATTGTAAAAACAAGATGGCGGCCGAGCTGTAGTATTTTCAAATTTTTGATTTTTCGAGCGAGATGAAAAATTGCAACGTCATCAGAGGCGGTATATCCTGTAGTTCATGGGAAAATTATGAAATGTTTCTGTGAAACGAGGTGGCGGCCATTTTGTATTCTTTTTGTGTTTTTGAACATTTCGATCACGATTTTGAGGCAGTTGGCAACATTTGGGAAAGTTGACATGTAGATATCGACTGTGTAACTCGACCGGCAGTATCGAGATATCTAAACAGTGTTGCCACATTTGGGGTAGTTTTCGAGATTTTCCCCAAAAATGTCGTCCTGTAAAATTTTGAATGAAATAATTTTTTTTCACTGATGGCTTCGTGTAGAAGTCAGAAAATATAACTTAAACAAAAATATGGGGACAGCTGATGATTGAGGATTTCGGAGACGGGTAAAGGGCACGGCCAAGGTATTGAAGATAGGTGGGGGGTCCTCGAACTAATGTCACTCGGAACCTCATCCAATAGACAAAGAGCAAAAAAAAATTCAAAATGGCGGATTTAAGATGGCTGCCATACAAATTTGTTTGATTTCCATCTCAGAAAGTATACAAGATGGAAGAGTGGTTTCTTGGCAAAAGATGATCAGGACCTGGAGGTCTACTTGATGAACAGGAAAAAAATTCAAGATGGCGGAATTTATTTCTCCATAGAAAATATATGGCCAATATTGAAGAATACTACAAGACTAGAACTATGCAAGATTTTGATACGGTTCCGTTTTACCCACGACGGGGCTCCCTGTGATTAAACAGGAAACTGGTACTAAAATTTAAAAAAATCAGCGCCATTTTGAAATTCTTTGTTAATGGACCGAATTCGTTCAAAATCGATATTTAGGACTCCCTGGGGTTACAAAACAGGAAACTGAAACCAAAATTTTAAAAAATCAGCGCCATTTTGAAATTCTTTGTTAATGGACCGATTTCGTTCAAAATCGATATTTAGGGCTCCCTGGGATTTCAATACAGGAAACTATTACCAAAGTTTTTAAAAATCAGCGCCATTTTGAAATTTTTTGTTAATTGACCGATTTCGTTCAAAATCGATATTCAGGGCTCCCTGGGATCACAAAACAGGAAACTGTTACCAATGTTTAAAAAAATCAACGCCATTTTGAAATTCTTTGTTAATTGACCGATTTCGTTCAAAATCGCTATTTAGGACTCCCTGGGGTTACAAAACAGGAAACTGATACCAAAATTTTAACTAATCAGCGTCATTTTGAAATTCTTTGTTAATGGGCCGATTTCGTTCAAATTCGATAACTGAGGATCCCTAATATCCCAAAAACCACAACCCGTGAGCTGCTTTAGCAGCTCGCGCACAGGGCGAAACACTAGTTATACTATATATAGCTCAATTACCACTCACTGACTCACTCACTCATTGACATAATTGTTCTCCTAGAAAGAGACAGAAAACGATACAATGATGTACGGGAGATGTGTTCGGGTGCGGGAGTCGAGTAGGGAAAAATTATGACATTTCGGAAAAACAAGATGGCGGCCGACGTGATTCTTGCAACTCTTTTGTTTTGCAACCGATTTCGTTAAAACTCGCAACGATTGAAGAAACTAAGAAACGATTTATAGAAAAAGTGGAAAAAATTGGAAAAACAAGATGGCGGCCGAGCTGTAGTGTTTTGAAATTTTTGATTTTTCGACCCCGAACCGCGGCGCCACAGATCCGAAACGGCGTGGTCGAGCATGATATTTTTTTCTCTTTTCGCCTACAATTATCCTGCATTTTGACAGAATGGGAGTGGTTTTTAAAAATTCAAGATGGCGGCTGTCGCGGCGGCCGTTTAGTCTGAGGTACGAAAAAACGCAATTTTAAAATTCAATTTTCTCACAGTTGGCAACGTCGGAGCGTTTCGACTTCTATGGGGCGATTGTGTGTACCAACTCGAAGAATGGATTGGGGAAAAAAATTTACCCCATTTATCGGGAAATTTTCAAGATTTTCCCCAAAAATTAAAAAATCGAAATACGTATTTTTGGCAAAGTTCGAGTATGAGCAACTACGTGTCCCACTTGTACGAATGATGTTTGGGTATTTCCGTCGCCGAGGTCTGGCAACACTGGAATTTATCAAAGTAAAAGTGATTTTCGACATGGTCTCTTTTCAGGAGCTATCATTTCGGCTGGGTGCGAGCGAGATGAAAAATTGAAACGTCATCAGGAGCGGTATATCCTGTAGTTCATGGGAAAATTATGAAACTATGTCAAATGTTTCTGTGAAATGAGGTGGCGGCCATTTTGTATTATTTTTGTGTTTTTGAAAATTTCGATCATGATTTTGAGGCAGTTGGCAACATTTGGGAAAGTTGACATGTATGGATCGATTGTGTATCTCGACCGGCAGTATCGAGATATCTATACAGTGTTGCCACATTATGGGTAGTTTGCGAGATTTTCCCCAAAAATGTCCTCCTGTAAAATTTTGTATGAAAATTTTTTTTTTCACTGATGGCTTCGTGCAGAAGTCAGGAAATATAACTTTAACAAAAATATGGAGACAGCTGATGATTGAGGATTTCGGAGACGGGTAAAGGGCACGGCCAAGGTATTGAAGATAGGTGGGAGGTCCTCGAACTAATGTCACTCGGAACCTCATCCAATTGGCGATGAGTTTAAAAAAAACTCGAAAATGGTGGATTCAAGATGGCCGCCATACAAATTTCGTCAGTGTCTATCTCAGAGAATATAAGAGATGGAACTGTAGTTTCTTGGCAAGAGATGATCAGGACGAGGAGGTCTATTTAGCGAAATGAAAAAAAATTCAAGATGGCGGAATATTTTTTTTCGTACCAAATTATATGGCGATTAGGAACTTTATAAGGACTGGGTACTTCTAACGAATATTTGGGAGAAAAATGTGAAGCGAGTTGATGATTGAGGATATCGGAGACGGGTGAAGAGCACGGCCAGGATATTGTAGAAAGAGGGGGTGTGTTCGACCATATGCATGAAAAAAAACAAACATAAAACTACCAACATACCCGCATAATTTTTCTACTAAAAAAAGGCAGAAAACGATACAATGATGTATGGGAGATGTATTCGGGCGCGGGATGGGAGTAGGGAAAAATTATGACCTTTTGGAAAAACAAGATGGCGGCCGACGTGATTCTTGCAACTCTTTTGTTTTCCAACCGATTTCGTTACAACTCGTAATGATTAAAGGAATTGTAGTAAGCGAACAATACAAAATGTAGAAAAAATTGTAAAAACAAGATGGCGGCCGAGCTGTAGTATTTTCAAATTTTTGATTTTTCTACCCCGAACCGCAGCGCTACAGATCCGAAACGGGGTAGTTCATGTACTGGTAATACGTTCGGGTGCGGGATGGGATTAGGGAAAAATTATGACATTTCGGAAAAACAAGATGGCGGCTGACGTGCTTTTTGTAACTTTTTTATTTTCCAACCGATTTCGTTACAACTCGCAATGATTGAAGAAATTAGTAAACGATCACTACAAAAAAGTAGAAAAAATTGGAAAAACAAGATGGCGGCCGAGCTGTACTGTTTTGAAATTTTTGATTTTTCGAGCGAGATGAAAAATTGCAACGTCATCAGAGGCGGTATATCCTGTAGTTCATGGGAAAATTATGAAACTATGTCAAATGTTTCTGTGAAATGAGGTGGCGGCCATTTTGTATTATTTTTGTGTTTTTGAAAATTTCGATCATGATTTTGAGGCAGTTGGCAACATTTGGGAAAGTTGACATGTATGGATCGATTGTGTATCTCGACCGGCAGTATCGAGATATCTATACAGTGTTGCCACATTTGGGGTAGTTTTCGAGATTTTCCCCAAAAATGTCGTCCTGTAAAATTTTGAATGAAATAATTTTTTTTCACTGATGGCTTCGTGTAGAAGTCAGAAAATATAACTTAAACAAAAATATGGGGACAGCTGATGATTGAGGATTTCGGAGACGGGTAAAGGGCACGGCCAAGGTATTGAAGATAGGTGGGGGGTCCTCGAACTAATGTCACTCGGAACCTTATCCAATAGACAAAGAGCAAAAAAAAAATTCAAAATGGCGGATTTAAGATGGCTGCCATACAAATTTGTTTGATTTCCATCTCAGAAAGTATACAAGATGGAAGAGTGGTTTCTTGGCAAAAGATGATCAGGACCTGGAGGTCTACTTGATGAACAGGAAAAAAATTCAAGATGGCGGAATTTATTTCTATTTATGTAAAACTATGCAAGATTTTGATACGGTTCCGTTTTACTTACGATGGGGCTAAAACAAAACAGGAAACTGGTACTAAAATTTTTAAAAAATCAGCGCCATTTTGAAATTCTTTGTTAATTGACCGATTTCGTTCAAAATCGATATTTAGGGCTCCCTGGGATTTCAATACAGGTAACTGTTACCAAAGTTTAAAAAAATCGGCGCCATTTTGAAATTCTTTGTTAATTGACCGAATTCGTTCAAAATCGATATTCAGGGCTCCCTCTGATCACAAAACAGGAAACTGATGCCAAAAAATCAACGCCATTTTTAATAATTTTGCTATAATCATAATAAATGTCTGTACTACTTTTAAGTCAAACCACAACCCGTGAGCTGCTTTAGCAGCTCGCGCACAGGGCGAAACACTAGTTTAGTAGATATACCTACCTCGACTTCAAAAAAATGTTTTTCACGTAAGTACGAGTACTTAGTCTTTTAAATATGGACTGATTTAAAATACAATTTCGTGGCATTTGCAGCCCCGAAAAGCCAGAGTTCGAAAAAACTGGAATAATAATAATTATGATTTTAAGAGCAAATTCGGGCACTATCGCCAATTATCCGACTATTTCCGGCTAGTTTGAAGTAGGTATAAACCTAACATTAATAGCCGCATTGAAACCGAGCATATTATTCTACTATAGTTACTTAATTAACACTTACGTATTATATCTAGTTACTTAATTAACACTTAGAAGTCTATAGACATCCGAATACAAGTAAAAGCAAAGGAAAGGAAAATATGATTCCGCTACACCTTATAAAATGTTTCAGCAAAAACTCTATTTAGGTATTAAGTTTAGGTATTAAATTTTTCTTATGAAAAAACCCACCACACTCAAAGTATTGACTATTGAGTCATATTCCTGGACGGTCTGCAGCATTTACATATTCATTGATAATTACATTTTAACCGCAACTCCGCCGGGGACACCGAATATTAACACGCCTATTGAATAATAGTAAGTATATTCACGGCCGGAAGTGGTTAGTGTCAGGTCACTCGGTAAATAAAGTAATAGATAATATATCATACCGAAATGAAAGTACCCACCAATTATTTTGTTATTGTAGGTCTCAATCTTCAGCAGATACAAAGATATTAAATCTTCAATACAAATGACAAATCTCTATACAAAGCTTCGTCTCATGAAAAGTCTTATCTTTCCTATTATCTTATACGCGGCTGAAACTCCAAGTTTCCGTCAGACACAATATTATTGGCTCTGGAAAATCGATTCTCGGGAAATGTGGTGCTGCGGAAGGCGACTATTAAGAATAGGCTGGACAGCGCATCGAACAACAGTGTCTACTGCCTATGCTCAAGGAGCTGAAAATAAGTCAAAAGCTTTCGTCGCTTGTACAGCTGCGAATCCTGAAGATCTTTGGGCCTAGGTCTTTCCTAAGGAAGACTGGTACTATCGAACACCTCGTTGTACAAGAGTTGAGGGAACACGTGCACTCCGAGGTCGTCCCTCCGTCTCCGAATGTGCTCGATAAATAAGAATAATTTTCCCTTATATATCAAATTACGCCAGTAGGTATTATTCTAAGACCTAATGTATTTATATTTGGATGATATGGAAAGCTTTTGAAATTTCCTTTCGGTTTTATTTGCTGGTAAAGATTTTCTGAACTAAACTTATACACGAATTTCTTAATTTGCAAACAAAACTCTATACGAAAATGGTACATGGACAGTGAACACATTATGAGGATTGGAATGGATATACCTGTATACCTATGCAGATTTTTTGTTTTTGTATTGTCGTTAGAGTCGCTTTTAGTACGTATACACTTTGTATTCAAATACTATAGCTGATGCCCGCGACTTCGTCAGTGTGGATTGAGGTTTTTTGGTTCCCGCGGGAACTCTTGGATAAAAAGTAGCCTATGTGTTATTACAGACTATGTCTGTGACAAATTTCATTCAGATCCGTTCAGCCGTTCTGGCGTGATTGAGTAACATCCAAACTTTCGCATTTATAATATTAGCCTATAGGAGTAATGGTTAAGCGACTGAGTGAGGGTGGCAGTTAGATAGCCACTGGAGATACAGAATACCTAGCTATAAAATCTGACTGTACACTGCTGCGAACCAAACTTGTGGTGACGCTTCACGGGTGAATGACACCTGACTCACTTCATGGCTGCGAGCGAAGTTACACGGCCACTCGGCTGAGCAGTCAGCGTTGTTGCAATGATAATTTCATTCGTGAATAAACATAAATTTTCCTCGTTTACCTGAACTGAAACTACAACGAAGGGTGCCGCGACCTACTTGCGATGGCGTAGGTATAGGTAGTCTACGTCAAGAGTCCATATATGGAACAAGCAAACAAGGTGGCTTGATAGGTACCAAGTCACCCTCAAACTTGCATAAATAATATTCATATTGTAAATTGTTGACAGTTTATGGCAATAATCTTAGTGGTATTGTAATGGTTTGAAACTAATTTTGGACAGATTATGTTTGTGTGGATGAGTGATTCAGATTGCTTGCACAGCAGTGTGTATGGACTTTTGACGTCGACCGTACATAAATTAAGTATACACGTATGTAATATGTAGTGAGAGTGCGCATTGAAAGTATTCTACTTCACGACTTAGCCACCCCTTCTGCTCGGGAAATAAAAGTTAGACTGACTAACCAATCTCACATCGACATGATCGACACAGACATTAGAAATCTGCAGTCGTGCCTCATTTTGTACCACCACATCCGTACTTCCGTAGGTACGGATGTTGCTGCTTATTACGTACGAGGTAACTATTATTTAATCTGTGCTGTGATAGTAGGCTGCACAATTGGCAGTTTAATTATTGGTATTATTATTATTATTAGTTTTTAATGAGTTAGTTATTATGATAGTGAACGTGAATTTCACAGGTCTAAACTTAGTGCTATTTTAAACGAAAAGTATTTAACTTAGTTTAGAAATCTAGAACTGACGAATGATTTTCTTATGAAACCACTGAAAGCTTTCGAAATGCCCTTGAAGCTTGGATAGATTTCATTAACATGGACCATTGGATAGTCAGAACCACATGAGTAAATTTCATTTATTAAAATCGTTTGACTGTTACTGTTGTTAAGTACAAAACAAAATAAAAATTTACTTGTTGCCATTACGTAAATAAGGTACGTGGGAGTATTTTTTGAGCAAAATTATAAAAAATATATTTCACAGTCGCTCTTAAAAGACAAGCATGTCCATACCTACAGCAAGTTTATGATTCGCAACTTTAGTTTTAACTTATCAAACAGGACTTCCAGATCTTCTTTCCTATAGGCTATATCATTTAAATTCGGATGTATTCAAATTTCCAATTTCAGTATCGATTAATTAAATACATTCTTCGTGGTAGAATAAATGAGTTTACATTATTGTACGCTGTGCTTTAAACTATAAGCATATTAGGTATGTACAATGTACTGATCATCTATATTCTATACTTAATACTTACTTAATATACTTATACTTAATCTATACTATACTATAATATTATAAATGCGAAAGTTTGGATATATGGATGTATAGGTGGATGTTTGTTACTCAATCACGCCCCAACGGCTGAACGATTCTGGATGAAATTTGGTACAGAGATAAATTATAGTCTGGAACAACACATAGGCTAATTTTCATCCCGGAAAATTCATGAGTTCCCGCGGGAACCAAAAACCTCAATTCACGCGAGCGAAGTAGCGGGCATCAGCTAGTTATTAATATTAATTTAACATTGATCATGAGAAAGAGTCATTGCTTCGTTTCTGGCCAGTGGTAGATTCACAATAAACTGATAGAATTGTAGATTGATAGGAGTGAATAGTACCTAAGCTGATACGAAACATTCTTTGACTTTGTCAACTTGAATTTGCTTTGCGTCCCTTGTCATCATTCATAGGATTAATAAATAAGAGTATGTTAAAAATAAGAGGCGTATCTTATAACATAGGTAGACTTATAGCTTTCGCCTACTAGGACACCAGAAAATTTCATGATTCAAAGTTTAAAACTGACAGACTTTCTATAAACTTCAAACCCCTATTTCATCCCCATGGTTGAGTTTTCAAAAATCCTTTCTAACTCTAAAAACGATTTAGATTAGACGTTTATTGATAGTTGCTACCGTTTCTTGTATTGTATTCTAACTGTAGCCTCGCAATATATTTACAGTATTTACAGTAATATAATTTTTGTAAAACAGCACATCCATAATTACAAAAAAAATTGCGATCTGCACGATAGGCAAACTAGATGCCGTAATAAGCTCGTGACTGCATCGCTCCGCCTCAAATAAGTCAGAAGGTCATTCGTGGGAATGAGCATTATTTTCTATAACAAAATTACAATCTATTCTAAACTTGCCTATACACAAATTTAAGAAAACCATTAAAAATATGCTCCTGAAGCTCCAGAAGCAAGCATATGCTCCACAAGCTAATTATACTGTTGAAGATTATGTAAATGATAAGGGAGCATGGAATTGATCGCTTACTTATGTACACATTGATATAATAATTGTAAATGAATTATTTAAAAAGAGCAACCACCGAGTTTCTTGCTGGTTCTTCTCGGTAGGAATGGCATTCCGAACCAGTGGTAGATTCACTTGAAGATTCAACAGTACTTGTAAAAGTTTATTTGAATAAAAAAACATTTGATTTTGATTTTGTGAGTTGTGACACAAGGTATCCAGACTGTAACGTCGAATTTAATGAAACTTCACGGTTCCTGGGCGTGACTAATAAATAAATCCGTTTGCACTCAAACGTAACGCGTTTTCATCTAAATTACTTTATTTATTTATTTGTGGGGAATGCTATTTTTGTATAACTATTAAATAATGTTAAAGCTTTGAATTAATCTTTCATTTAATTGATGCCTTTAATACCACTCAGGCGATATCATCCAGATATTTGAATTGGAACAAAATCAAATCACAATCACATAGGAATTAAAGCACCTGAACTCAGATAATTAGCGTTAGTGATTCCTATTTATAATACCTACCTTATATTTCACTTGTATTGGTTGTAGCTAAGCAAATGTTGTAAAGGAATTTCAAGGAATCAATTCAGAGGAATTTTATGGTTAATATACTCTGATAATAATATACGCACGCAAAACAGTTTTCTATACATACCTACTTAGGTACTGAAAATGCGAGTTCGATTTCACGATATGGGCAGCGTTGCGCGTTATTGTAAATTGTAATAAAAGAATACCCATATTATCTATTTTATCTACCCCTATAAATTATATATTTTTTTAAATTAGAGCAAAGACATTGTAAAATCTATACTACTAAAAATGCAAGTTTGGATGGATGGATGTATGGATGCATGGATGTTTGTTACTCAATCACGCCAGAAAGACTGAACGGCTCTGGATGAAATTTGGCACGTAGATAGATTATATAGTCTGGAATAACACATAGGCTACTTTTTATCCCGGAAAATTAAATAGTTCCCGCGGGAACCAAAAAACCTCAATCCACGCGGACGAAGTCGTGGGCATTAGTAGTAGAGTCGTGAAAAATATTCTAGACGTTAGTGAAAAATATTCTAGACTAAAGTCTAGAATATTTTTCACGACTCTACTCGGGTACTTTACGAGGGTTTCATGTTCTGCCAATTAGTTTTTTTTCTTTTTTAAATAGTTATTTTTACAGCTCCCATATCCGGTTTCAAGTTATACGTTTTTGCTGATGTTCTTGTACAATAATGCTAGGTGTCATTTAACAATATTCTGAGCTAGCAAAATCCACATTAAACTAACTATACTCGTATCATCATTTTCCATCAAGTGTGTGTGTAGACAGCGTAAAGCCATTATTCTATTCACTTTACCTGCCAATTTAAAAACACATTCATTATAATTGGCTGTTTTTTATTTTCCTCTTACTTTCCCCTGGCCCCGAGGCTTCGTCCGTTCACGTGATTTGATCTCGCCTAAAGTGTGACAATATCACTCTTTAAGCGGGGTTTTCACTGCAAAAGAAATTGCTGAGCGGAACGGACTCTGTGTAGAAAAATTAAGTTTACACTTGAAATGAACGAGTCAAAACTCAGTTCTTTCCGCTAACGCCATGTTGGCGAAAGTGCTTGTGTGCAGTTTTCCTCTGCTAGTTTAAAACGGAACGGTACGGAGACTCTCCGATCGTGGTGGAAACCCTGCTTTAGAGACTGTGCACTGAGCAGGGATTCTGTTATCTATGGCAGTCTATCCGGCAAACTAAAATAATTACAAACTATGTACTCAATTGGTATTGAGTAAGTAATTGGTCATACTTTATTTTTACGTTAGATATAAGACTAAAGATAACCTAGATAAGTAGTCAATTAGTTTTGTTCTTACCGCGTCAGCTGAAAAACTATATTTTCTAGTATTTTATTTGCACAAACTGTGAAACTCTATGCACGCCACTATAGACTGTGATAGATTAACTATTATCCACTTATTTGTTCCGTAATTAATGCAGCAGCATAAACGTTAAGTAAAAAGAACTGCAGTGTTGTAGGTGTTAAGTAAACAGTTAGATCTTTGAGATAATTAATCTTCTTTATACTCTCTATTACAAACACTTATAGCATGCATATTTGTTCTGCTATAAAACAGGGCATACCAAACTATACGATCGAACAGTTTCGAACAGACCTTAGTGCATATAATCAGACCTGAAGAATAGAAAGCTTGTTTTGAATCCTCAAAAATATTATCGGTAATGAATTGTTTTCCATTGTTTATTTGTTCGATTTTCATACTTCCATATCCCTGTTGTACCCCTTTAGAGGTAAAATTTTCTAAAATTCTTTCTTAGCGGATGCCTACTTCATAACTATTTTGTACGCCAAATATCAGCCAGATCTGTCCAATAGTTTGAGCTGTAAAATTATAGATTAGTCAGTCACCTTTTCTCTTTATATATTTAGATAAAGGTTTGCCCAGATATAGCGAACTATCGAAATGACACCTAAAATGTCACCTAAAACCTAAAATGTATAAAACATTCAAAATTGGTCAAATAAATAGTCTTGTGGCAACCCTACCGTTCGGCGGCAAGATGGGATCATCTTATTTATTGCTTAGTCACATGATTGTTAGGTATGTCCGGTCGGTGGACGGTGCCGACCACACGCAACGCATCAGCCTTCATTTCGATTATATTGTAGCTATGTGTACAAAATATACAAAGTATTAGGTACTTACCAAGTAGGCACATAATATCGTTTATCCACAAAAAAGAGAAGAAGCAGATGCGTCACTTAATACCATGTTAATTTGCCTGGTGGGAGGCTTCGGCCGGAGCTAGTTACCACCCTACCAGGAAAGACGTGCCGCCAACTAACAAGCAGTTTAAACCAAATAGGGGTATAGGTTTAATATAACCGCCATGCCCTTAACAGTTTAGCCCGCTACCATCTTAGACTGCATCATCACTTACAATCAGGTGACATCGGAGTCAGGGCTTATACTTGTAGTGGATAAAAAAAATCTAAGCGCGAAACAGCAACCAACATAAGTATCCTTAGTTAACTGCGCTCATAAAATAATATTTGCAAAATCAGATTGATGTTTTCAGTTGATAACATAGATTTAGCATTGGTCTTTACGACAAAATAAATCTTGCTTAAAAAGAAACTTTCACAAATACATAAAAAAACAGCTGAATTGCAGTACGACTCTATACTACTGTACCTAATATATATACTGTACTGGAGTTGTTACAATATTACTACATATTTTTATCGATGAGCTTATTAAGTTAATATAGAATAGGCCTGGCTATATTTTATACTAGCATATGCCATGACTTCGTCAGAGTCGATTCAATTTTAAAAATTAGCTGAGTAATCGCCACCGTGCCATTCAATATCCATATTCGCTATTATTTCATGCTTACATTAAATAGCTTTTGAAAAATCTCTTGAAAATCAATACTCTAATCTCACAAGTAATTAATGGAAGTAAGGTAAAGGCTGAATGAAAAACAAAAGGGTTCCAAATATACCTACCTTAATCTAAGAAAAGCCCACAAAGAACTCGGCCGACTACCGAGTAATCTTATTACTATCACCATAACTTGATACCTACTATCGCAAAAAACTTCTAACCAATAATAAAAAATCCTATACAGACTTCTTTACAAGTAACTATATGAAAGTCTTAATTCCAAGTCACCGAAGTGCAATAGGTTTTAATTATGGGAATCTATATGAATGCAATGCATGTGGAAATGCATATTGTAATTTCTTGCCATTCACTCAGTTCAATTCATTTTTTTCTGCAAATTCTAGCAAATCAAGCATGTCCAAATTTTCCAGGAGAGTACATTCCATGGACTTTATCAAGTACTTTATCGATTATAGTCTTTAGCATTGAAATAGCATGAGTAGGTACTACTAAAATTCTACATCAATGGTCTTTAGTCATAATCAAAACACTACAGCGCTGGGTGGGTTGACCAAGCAAACTTCTCCATTGGAAGCGATTAGAAGCAGCTTCTTTCCACCTCGACACTCCACCGGCCTCTAGGTCTTCCTCTTCCTCTACGGCCTGTCTTGCAACTTTTTCGAGGCTCTTATATCGTCTCTGCATGATACATGCCCTGCCCGTCGACTAAAGTACAAGATCAAATAAGCATTCTTCTATAAAAAAATATTTGGTACATACTCGTAGTTCTATGAAATGAAATGATTTTTTGCCGACAACTAAAGCATTTTTTTAACCTTTAATTAAAAACTATATACGTCCGCGTATATTAAGTTAGTTTTATTCCCGCAGGAACTCCTTCATTTTCCGGGATAAAAGTAGCCTATGTCCTTCCCCGGGATTTATCCGACAAACAAAGAAATTAGATTTATCTCCTAAAGTACCTAAATGAGGCAAAAAACTAAATAAGAATGCAAAGCTTGGTGCAAAGTGACTCAACATCCGCCGACGGCTTTTGAAGAAGTTTTCAATAAATATAGGGATCGGACAAAAAATGTTATACCTACAAAACACGGCGAGTCTGTAAAAAAAGATTGGTGAACAAATCATAATATGCAATCTTTATTAATTTAAAATCAGACCCTTATTAAGGTAATAATAACATAGGTATTGGTTTTATGCAAAGGATCAGCCTGGCTGTCCAGCGTGCAAATGCAGCCAGTATTCTTGCCACCATTCCACTCGGGCATGATTTGTATAGTAATTGGATTAAGTTAGTATTATTGAAGTAAAGTTCATTCACTGAAAAACAATGAATATTTGTTACTTAATAAAAAAAAGTTAGTACTTAAAACTTAAAATAGTTTAATAATATTTATCCATACAAAAAGTAAAAAATATATATTTCATAATTTGCTACGCCGTAGCACTACGTCAGTGTGAGTCGTAGAAGCCTCTACGCACTGCTTATATCATATTTTTATTCCGTATTTCTTTTAGTAATTATTATAATTACATATTTGTTATAATCTTCTTCTTTGAATCTTTTAAATATAGTCAAAGTTATGATTATACAAGTATGTTGAATAAACTGTTGTCTCCAAACAAAAAAAAATTTTGTAATTTAACATGGTTAGAATTGTCACTGATGAGAGTTTTTCGTACTTACTTACATTTTTAAAACTATGAAAACCGAAACATCACTTTTTTAATCCTTTCATCAAAAATCTAAAACGCATCGACATGCACCTAATTTTAATAATTATTTGCTTTCATCTAAAACAAAAACCGTCTTCAAAACTATACCTTTAAGTACCAACTTAAATTAAGAAGTAAAAAACATGTGGGTATATATATTTTTTTGTTGATTTTCTCAAAATCAGATTCATCAAAATTGATTTATATAATTAACGGAATGATCGCGTACCTACATACAAAAAAAAACATACAGTCGAATTGAGAACCTCCTCCTTTTTTGAAGTCGAGTAATAAATGATTGTTTTCTAGAACAATGTTAGAACGAGGCCTACCAAAATAGAACGCTGATAGTCTACCTACATGTATCAGCAGTTTATCATAATAATTTTGGGTATAAATCCGTAATAATTATTTATTCAAACACTGTAACTCGGTTTTTGAATCCCAAAATATATATTTCTTTCAAAAATTATTTCTTTAATCATTCGTAAATGGGGCAATGTGAAAGTAAATGTAGTCCAAAAACAACAGAGTGTTAGCCAATTAGGGGTAACTGTAAGGCTATAATTTAGCCGTAATAGGATTTAGTGTCAGTGTCATAAAGTATGCGTTAACTGTAAAACATCAAACATCTATAGGTAAGTAATTATAGCAAATCTTTAGTTTTTCAATATATTTGATACTAGCGAATGCCCGCGACTTCGTCTGCGTGGTTTGAGGTTTTTTGGTTCCCGTGGGAACTCTTGAATTTTCCGGGATAGCGTATGTGCTATTACAGACTATAATCTATCTCTGTGCCAAATTTCAGCCAGATCCGTTCAGCCGTTGGGGCGTAATTGAGTAACAAACATCCATACATCCATCCAAACTTTCGCATTTATAATATTAGTAAGAAAGATATGATAGACCTTCCCAAAGAACTCTTTTAAAATGTTGAAGATCTTTTTTCGTAGGTATTCCAAGTTAATAAGGAGCGTGAAAATCGCTGGAGCATAACCAGGTGCCCACTATCTATTCAAGGCAAAATGCGCACTGTTATTAATTGAATAATTGGTCTAAGCGGCAACGCCTTGTTTTCGTAATTAAAACAGTGTAATTAAGCCTGTTACCAAGCAAGCGAGATTTTACTTTTATATTATTATTTTTGTGGCTGTAGTCTGCTATTCTACTCGTTTTTTTATTTGAGACAAGTTCAAGCACAGTGATGTTCATCACCTCAAGTGACAATTCTGTCTTACATAGGTACATATTCTGTGGTGTTTTTACCGATACAACAGAATAATTTTAATAGTAACTATGGCCATTACTATTAATCGGTTTTTACGTACAGGAATTCTGAATCACTTGGCGTCTAAACTCTGACCAGACCAGACCAAAGCAAGATTTGTTTGTTATGTGACCCTGTCTGAAATTGAAGTCAAGATTTCCCACTTACAAATAAAACAACAGCGCTCACTACTGCGCCTAGGTCGTTGCTCCGAGATAAAGTTTGGTAGTTGTTTTTGTATCTGTAGCCACTGTAGCTGTTATTTTAGGAATTTGAACCCGCATGTTTGTGATCGTAATGACAGAAATTACGTGTTGAAAGGTCACGCTGAAAACTGTGGCGCGATGACACGGACAGCCACGAGGCGACCGACGCGCGACGTGTGCGGTGCGGCGGTCGTCGGGGGCAGAGCGGTTCCCGCCAAAAC
This sequence comes from Erebia aethiops, assembly GCA_923060345.2. Taxonomy (NCBI): domain Eukaryota; kingdom Metazoa; phylum Arthropoda; class Insecta; order Lepidoptera; family Nymphalidae; genus Erebia; species Erebia aethiops. Next base: position 5,327,904 of record OV281083.1, on the reverse strand, counting down.
CAGCGCAGGTTGTGGCGCGAAGTGTCGCGATTGGCCGGGGCAGGTCGGCGGCGCGGGCGGCGCAAGGCCGCCGGTTTTCCCGCCAACAATGCCTAATGGTGCATTTGTCAAGGTGAGTTCGTTCACCGCCGACGCCGGCGCCGCGCTCGCTCCTCAGACAATCGCTCACTCGGTGCGCGCCAAACGAAGGTCGACGGAAGGCAATTCTACACCCGCTAGCTCCGAAGACACTCATTATCATACACTCTTTATTGCAGGTGAAGTTATTTCTGTTTTTATGTAACATTTTACTATTTATTACATAATCCTTTCATTATAAGTTATAACTCGTTTCAAATTCAGCAAGTTTTCAAGGTTTTAGGTACCTACATGATGTGTGTAATATGCGCAACATTTTAATTGATAAATTATTTATTGAGAAGCTTTGTTTTAATATTGTTGCAGTAAGATAAAGAAAATGTTATTGTTTATAAATGTAAGGTGCAATTTTCCGAAATTTTGTTAATATTACTTACAGTCGTTCGTGGTCATTTGTGTTACACTCTGTGCCTACCTGTTAGATACGTACTCAGTACTTAATGTGGAACCTACCTACCTATTAGTACTTTTTCAGACTATTTCTAATTTAAATGTTGAAATGAAACTAGGTATAGGTACCAACGAAGTTTATTTACCTAACGTTCGCTTGTGTATTTTATTAGTAGGTAAGTTTAATGTAAATAAGTATGTATTTACTTACATATAATAATATTTATATTCATATTCATATTCACATTCATGAATGTTAAATGATTAATCTTTCACCATTGATGTAGAATTTTAGTTTACTCATTCTATTTCAATGTCTTTCACAGTAAAATATACTAAAGTACCTACAGAATATGAAAATTAAAAGCAAAAACATAATATTGTAAACAACTTAAGTATGTAGGCAGTATAATATGGCTATCTACGAATATAATGAAAAACAATCATTGATGTAGAATTTTAGTAATGGTATTCATGGTAACATCGATGTACCAAAATTAAGTTGTATAATAAGTCCATGATAAATAGAAGAAAATCTAATGTGTGTAAAGGAGATAAGAAGATGAAGAAGTTTTTCAAAAGTATGAAGAAAGAAGACCAGTATCAAGTGCTACGCCCGGACGAACTTCCCATGTTCGGCCGATTAAAACGGGTCGGTGGGATCTTCGTCCGTTTGTATCGCTTATACGTGTAAACAACCACTGAACGCTGTAACTACAACCATCTTGAAGAAAAGAAGAAGAAAAAATCCTCTACCTCAGGAAGAAATTATTAAAGTTGTCTACTAGAATTAAAAACAGTTGTGGCAAATAGCAAGCGAAGAAAAGTTATTACTTGTATAATATTATGCATAATTTATGTGAATTTTTGCCTATTATAGTTTCTATAATCCTTTTGCCATGTTAAATTTATGTAATCGCTAACTAAAAATACTTATTGCTCTTTCATAATAATCCCTGCGGATAGGGACAGAAAGCTGTCATTAGGTACAAGTTAAGAGATTGTGTTATACAGAATTGGCCTCGTTAAGTACCTAATCTAGAACTTAAGTATAGTACTTTGATACTTATCAAACAATTAAATTAATTTGCAAACGAATGTACCAATTCATATTTTCTAAACAACCTTACCTACTATTGTTATTGTATATGAACCTAATTGCAATTTATTAAAATAACCGTGTCAATTTGTGCTTTTTCATTTTATGTTGCAGTTAAGCAGCTCTGGCAAAGTATTCCTAGATTATTAATTACGGGATCTTAAAGCTAAAGCTGCGAGCTATCGCAGTTGTAGCTTTAAGACACCGTTATTTATAGTATCACCATAACAATTAACATTACTAATTGTTAAATTAAACAATATTTTAAAGTATCGAACTGAAGAATATGGAAGCTACACGTCACGTTTTTTTGTTATTTATTAATTTATTGTGATTTTTACCCACATAAATCTGAGTTGATAGATTTATATGGCCACTAGCTGTTGCCCGCGACTTCGTCCGCGTGGTTTGTTTTACTGATTCCCACGGGAACTCCTTAATTTTCCGGGATAAAAAGTAGCCTATGTCACTCTCCGTCCTCAACTATTCCCATGCCAAAAATCACGTCGATCTGGTGCTCCGTTGCGGCGTGATTGAAGGACAAACCAACAAACAAAAACTTTCACGTGCTTGACGATGAATAAAAACACGGTGTTATGTTACTGAACCTCTTAATTCAGTCATTTTTAAATATTTACACGGAAAGTAACTTGATTATTAAGCGATAAACAAATAACAAGCATTGGATCAAAGAGTATGTATGTGTCAGCATTTCCTAGGAAATGTTGACATAAACGGTTTCGTTACGTTAGAGCTCGAAATTCGTCAATGAGATGATTTAAGAACTTTATTTATGATTTAAGAGTAAACATTAACGGCCCTCCACTGTTAAATCGCGAAATCATATAGCTGAATTGACCATTTCATGAAATAATCAAGTATATTGAATAGTCATAGAAGAAGGATCACCTAATTAATTGATAATGATCAAAACGTCTAATGTTCGGTGTCCATTTTATCTATTCCGTGGTCCATAAAAATGTAGAAGTAAAAATAATGGGCTACACACCAGTAGACTCGCTTCTTCGCCCCTTCATTCAGCTTCATCTCGCTTCATTCAGGACCTCCTTTGCGAGCTTCTATGGGTTCTATGGGTTCACACTTCTTTTGTTCACGTACAAAAACACTCTAGTGGTCGGACAAACAAGACTACGTTGAGTCGAGTTATGCTGATTCGGCTTTGAGACAGTCCACTATCACCACCACTGACACCACCAGTCAACCTATTTTCTCAACTCTTAACGAATGCTTGGCCGTTAGACGAAAATTCCCGTAAGTACTCCGTATCCGTTTACTCCGAAATGTCAACTTACATAACCTAGGTAGTATGAGCAAACAACAATTAAGTATTCCAACTCTAACGGATTTGATACGTTAATGTTGACATCACAGCGTGAATGTGATCATAAACGGTTTTAACAACTTTAACATATAAATCACTCCGTATACGTATTATATCGTACGATAGATGTGAAAGACAGCACTTGACAACACTATCCGCGAGGGTAAGGGCGGACGGGGGAGGGAGATGCTCCCACCCGTCACCTCAGGCCACGACTGCATTCAACTCGGGTGCGTACTACTTGTAACCATGTCGTAAGCATAGAGTAGACGTAAATCGTAAGGTCTCTACGTAGCCCATAAGTAACCTTAAGTCGTCGTTATGTTTTCATTTATTTATCCTTTTACTATATTTATACCTATGCTCCAAGCTTTTACTTGATATTATTATAATTCCATTTATGTATAAATAGCTGTGTACAAATAATTAGGTACCTAAACTATACTTTGTCTAATTGAAACAATTTTGTTACCGCCGCTGCTTCGTTCCTGAACCGGTAGATTTAGATAAATAACCAATTAGAGGTTAAAGCATAGGTGCTTACTTAGACTTAGACAGTTTTGGTTTTATTTTTAGGAAAGAGAAAGAATAGTAGGTAGTAGTAGGAGAGGGACCAACTTCCAAGTCCAATCCAATCCAAGTTTATTTTGTAAAAATAAATTGTAACGAGCGAGGAGCGGGGAGCGTGAGAGAGGGGTAGCAGTGAGTATTAAAGGTGGGGAGAGGAGAGGAGAGGAGAGGTGAGGGAGAGGAAAGGAGAGGAGAGGAGAGGTGGCTGGTAGAAAGTGTCTTTGTTCCTTTATATAGTAACATTACTCTATGGTAATGGCCATACATCTAATGGGTCTATGACCCGCGCTCTGGGTTGCTTCCTTGTTTTTGGGTCTGACACGAACTACTAAGCAGTAAGCAGGAGAGACGAGTAACTGGGCTAACAGATTGGCTAACTGCGAACACAGAGTACATTGAATATATGCGAAGCAGCAAGCAGAAATGATTGGTATTTTGTTGTAAATTAATGTGGAGAGTGAAATAAAAGTTGCAGTTGATTCTGTTTATAAATTTACGTCTTTCATTTTTGACTGTTCGTAACAGTCAGAAGTGGGATGAATAAGGCCCACAAAAATCTCACAATAGAACAGTGAAACACCGGAACGTATGTGAAAAGATGCGAAAATCAGATAGAGATTGTGAGGACGCAGATTTTATTAAAGACCCACCTAGATTAGTAGAAAGCTACAGAAGATGTAAAGCATTGCCGCATCAAATATCTCAGTCACCTGTTTTGCCTTTATTTGACTATAATTTCGATGCTCTAATTTTCAAACCTAATTTATGACCGGATTTTGGTATTTCCAAAAACGAAAACGAAGCTAGTAGGAGACTATGCCAAGCTCTGGATCAAGACTGGCAAGAAGCGATGCTGGTGTTCACTCATGCGTCCAAATTAATGGGGAATGATAATGTTGGGTCGGCAGTTTGGATCCCCAAGTGAAGTATTGTCCTCCTGTTTAGAAGTCCTCCTCAAAAGTCAGTTTTTACTGGAGGGGCCATTGCCATTCTCGAGTGGTAACAGGTTCTAACATCTAACAACGGAGAAGTCTCAAGAATCTCAAGAACCGAGCAGTTTACACTTTGTTGTCTCCAAGTTAACGTTGACACTGGCGGAATTACTGCAGACCACCAAATGACCAAACCACAGTATGTATGTACTTATAGAGGGGACGCCCGCCGTCGCCAGGCGGGTGATCGGTCCATTAATTGAACCATTCCACCCATTTCCCCGTGTTAGGACACAGGTTACTGGTGTCCCGGCAGCCTACCCCCCCCGAACCTACCTGTAGCTTTTGTGAACCTTACGATATCCCCTATGGAGAGATGTCTTAGGTCTTCTTCACTGATCCTGTCCTTGCCTATTAATTCCCACCTTACCAATGAGTACATGGGGCACTCAGCTATGAAGTGGAAGCTGGTCTCTTCCTCGCCGCACTCTGGACATGATGGGTCATCTTCGATTCTCATTATTGTGAGATGTCTATTTAGCAGACAGTGTCCTGTTGTTATGCCTGCTATTAGTGCTATGTTGTTTCTGCTTTGCGACATAAGTTGTTTTGTCTTCTTTTTATCGAACGATTTCAAGAACAATTTCGATTGTCTATATTGTGTAGAGTTGTTCCATCTTGAATTCGATTCTCTTTCTATCATTCCTTCAATCACTTTCATAGTGATCGAGTATGAGATGGGTAAGCAAGGTTCGGGGCCACAGAATGGAGTGCTTGCTCCCATTCTTGCTAATTCATCTGCTTTTTCATTTCCTTCGTTTCCTTGGTGTCCAGGAACCCAGGCAATTGTGACTTTTGTCCTCTCAGCTAGTGAATTCAAGATGCGTTTGCATTCCTTCACTAGAGCTGATGTGGTATCCTTCATTTCTAATGCTCTGAGAGCAGCCTGACTGTCACTATATATGATCACTTCTTCGGTTTCTATACTTACAGTATCCATCAGGCCGAAAGCACACTCCATGATCGCATACGTTTCGGCCTGAAATACACTTGCAAATTTACCTAGGGAAATTACTTGGTCTTTATCAGGATTGGTGCTGTAGAAGATTCCAGCACCACTGAGCTTAGTTGATTCCCGCCTTGATCCGTCCGTGTAACAGATAACAATCTTGTCTTCATTGGCGGTTTCGATCTTCCATGTCTCCTTTGAACCTATGTGCACTCTGTATTTCTTGTCGAAGATACGCTGTCTTTTGATAAGGTCATTGTGTGTGATTATCATTGACAGCTTATCTCCATATATGCTCTCAACGTCTGTATGTCCTTTATCCATAAAATTGCCTTTCCACTGCTTAGACATTTTCATTCTATACCAGTGTTCCAGTGCTTTTTTCTTGGCTTCGAGGTCCAAAGGAAATAGTCCTAGAAGAACCTCTAGAGCCGCGGATGGAGTGGTCCGTATGGCCCCAGAGATCATCAGCATTGCCATCCTTTGGACTTTTGTCAGCTCTTTACTAATTGTTTTTGTAGTTGCTCTATGCCACCAAACAATTGCTCCGTACAGAATTCTGGGTAGTATGATCGCCGTATATATCCATTTTACTACGTACGGTTTCATACCCCATGTTCTGCCCACCGCTCTTTTACATTGAAAAAGGGCTATTTTAGCTCTGGAGCATTGTTCTTCTATGTGGGTTCTAAATCTAAGAGTGCTGTCTAGCATAACTCCTAAATATTTAATTTCTTTGATCACTTCCATCTCAACACCTTCAAATACAATTGGTATTAGATGTGTTGTTTTCCTTTTCTTGGTAAAAAGAACTAGTTTGGTTTTCGAGGGATTCAGGTTAAGTCCTTTCTCTCGACACCATTTAATTGTAGTTTTAATACCAGTGCTCATAATGTTTCTAACTGTGTTCAAATCCTTGCCAGTTACTAGAAGCACACCGTCATCGGAGTATGCTTGCATGTAGATCTTCATGTCATTGATTTTTGCTACCAATGAATCTAATAGGAGACACCATAACAGTGGCGATAGGCATCCCCCTTGTGGGAAGCCTCTGGTAGATTTTATGGTATATTCCTCTCCTCCTAGTTCAGATGATATAGAGCGATGCTGTAGCATATTCATAATCCAATTCTCTACAGCACGCCCTATACCGTCCCTATGTAGTGCTGCAGCTATTGCTTCCCGATTCGCTTTATCGAATGCCCCTTCAACATCAAAGAAACATCCGAGAGCGAATTCTTTATTGCTAATTGATCTTTCAATCCTTACCACCAGATTATGAAGGGCAGTTTCTGTAGACTTGCCTGCCATGTATGCATGTTGGTTGGAATGCAGTGGCCTGAGACTCAAGTCTAGTTTCGTCCGTATATGCCCATCTATTATCTTTTCTAGAGATTTCAGAATGAAAGATGATAGACTTATGCATCTAAATGATTTTGCTTCTTGATAATTTTTCTTTGCTGGCTTTGGTATGAATACCGCTTTGACTTTCCGCCAGTACCACCACCACAGTACTAGAGGCCATAGATAAGAGAAGAAGAAGAAGAACAGTTTGCACAAACCTCCTGTTTGATTTCGCTGTAATGAGAGTTGAGACAGGACACTATTGCACAGCAGTGTACAGAGATACCAGAGGTAACCAATTTTTCTTTGGTAATGAGGAGAGTAGAGTTAGTTATACATTTAAACAAGTTGTAGGTATAGTCAGTGGGTTGTCACTATCTGAAATAGATGTGGGGAATATTAGTGCAGACCAGCGGTGTGATTTTACCGATTTATTGATATACCATTCAGATTGCCTTGCCAGTCACATAAAGATTTAGGCGAGACATATTTTGGAGATTTGTAGAATAGGAGTATTATGGGAACTAACCTATCCAGATTTACAGAATCTGTGTTCTGTTTAGTTTCTGTGTATCGGGTTAGTGATTTTCTGTTTGGTCTGTGTACTGCCACAAAGTAAATCTCATTAACCAGCAAGACTTGTAGGAGTCGAACCCCATAAGCCATTCATACTATGTGCAGGGTACAATCGCGTGCTAATTTATTTGCAGGATACCTTTGTGTGCTAATTTATTTCTTTTGGTTTCATGTGAAATGCATCGTTGGAGAGCGCGGAGCATGTTCGAGCTCTGGTGGTGTACAGCCTGCATGTTCGGACTCTGGTGGTGTACAGCCTGCATGTTTGGGCTCTGGTGGTGTACAGCTTGCCTGAAGCCTCGTTGTGAGGCTGCCTAGCAGCACGTCATGCAGTCGCACAGGGCAGCGCCTTACGTGGGTGCTACGAGCTGCCTATAAGAATGCCACCACCGGGTTCCTGTAGTGGTGGGCATGTGTCCTGGAGTGTCGATGCGATTGCGAAGTGAAAACTATGAGTCTGTTCCATATTTTATTTATTTTTATTCTGCGTAAGTTTGTTATTGCGTTGAATCGTAAAGAAACTGTTTACTAAGGTACTTTGGATTTGTTTGCTTTGAAATGCAATACATAGATGCATGTTGGTTGTTTATTATTAGGTTATCCACATTACAGCAGTCAATTGAAAGTGTTGTGTTGCATGGATGGATGTTTCCCGGTGATTCAACACTCAGTGTCTGGTGTTATCGTGAATATTTGACGTGGATGGATTCAGCTGTTTGAAAGTGCCGGATTACATTGATATCCTTGCATGTAAATGTGTAAATGTCGTGGTAGGGACAGTGAACCTGAGTAGTTTTCTTTCTTTGTGTTTTGGTTTGGTTTGTGTCATGTGTTATCGTGAATAGTTGACGTGGATGGATTCAGCTGTTTGAAAGTGCCTGATTACATTGATATCCTTGCATGTAAATGTGTAAATGTCGTGGTAGGGACAGTGAATCTGAGTAGTTTTCTTTTTTGTGTTTTGGTTTGGTTTGTGTCATGTGTTATCGTGAATAGTTGACGTGGATGGATTCAGCTGTTTGAAAGTGCCTGATTACATTGATATCCTTGCATGTAAATGTGTAAATGTCGTGGTAGGGACAGTGAATCTGAGTAGTTTTCTTTCTGACTTTTGGTTTGTGTCATGCGTCTGGTTCTCTTGTCGCCTGACCGGCGCAGTGACTTTTCCCAATGTTCGTGGGTGGGTGTCTGTAGGGAATCAAGAGTTAGTGACTTTGAGCTTATGTGGTTCACTGTGTGATTCATGTGTGGGTCGTGCGGCGTGCGTGGCGCGAATGTTGCCATGGTGAGCGGTGACTGTTTGGGGTTAATCTGACTAATGACCTTACCCCAGTATGGTGGTTACCTTGCATGGTTGTTATGCAGGGATTGGAAAGGTGCTTTAATTCTTTGTTATTGATTGTCGCTTTCAACCTCTGTAGTGGTGTAATGAGCGTCCGATTGTGTGGTGTGGTAACGTGGGTCTCTGATGATACTGCAGTTGGTTGCGCGGTGTGGCTTGGAGTCCCAGTGGGGATAAAAGTGTAGAAGAATGGTCGCTGCTTGCTACATATGGCGGTTGGGCCAGGTGTTGTACGGTCGGGCAGTTGTTGTTTCCTTTAATGGATTGTGTATTGGGTGACTGTTGTTTATTTTGGATCGGTGGGAGCTTTTCAAGGCTCGATCCTGGGCACAGCCAGCATGTTTCTTGCAATTAAATGAATTTGATTGGGCCCTATAGAGAGGTTGGTGGTTTTGCCAGGAGACAGATGTCTTACTTAAACTCTGTTAGTATTGAAACTTCATAAAGTGTTTAACCAGTGACCGGGACTTGGAGTACAATAGACTTGGATTGAACTTGAATAGTGATCTGAATGGTGACCCGGGTGATGAGACTGTCCTCTCTATTGCCTGACTTTGTGAGTTGACCAACAGGGCTTATTTCTTTCCTTGGTTTGTTGCTGTTTTGTGGCTTTTGTAGATTGCATTGCTCTTGGGTGTAGGCAGTGGATGGAGATGTTCTGTTTGGTTGGGTCGACGACCGGATACGGGTTGTCAATTGTGGTGGTCGGATGGAGGTTGTGGTTGTTCTGGTGACGAGATGGAGGTTTGCAGTGAGTAGGTTTGTGGTGGAATGGACGTCACATTGGGGAGCTTCGCAGGGTGATGAACCTTGGTTTGTTTTGTTTGGCTTGGGTGTGTTAAGAGAGATTTTTGTTTGAGTGTTATTCAATGAGCTACTTGGTTTGGGTTGATGTAGATTGGAGGTATTTTAGTGGAGGTTGGTGTTGTCTTGATATATAGATGCCAAATCAATTTCGTTTTGTCGGACGCTGGGATGGGAATATCCCTGACTGACTGATGGGTTTGGCGTTTCTTTTGGTGCTGTTTGACAGACTGACTTGGCTGCTGATCCTACCTTTGTTTTGAATAAGCGGTTCTAGTGGAGACAGTTCTTCATTAAAGTGGAGTCATGGCATTTCATAGGAGGCACCAGTTTTCCTGTGTGAGATTAATCATCTCGTTTGTTTTGTTTCATGCCTTGGCATCACGTTGTCTGACATCGTGGCGAGGTGCGCGTGGCAGCGCGCGGCCGACCGGCGCATCTGGTGCGGTGGAGCGAGTGGACTTATGCAGTGAGAGGCCTGTCACGTCGGCGGGGTGATCGCTTGGTTTGGTGAGGCATGGCGTGTTGTGTAGCCTACAGGTTTTGTCTCGAGCGTCATCTTGGGAAACTCTAATCGCACATTTTACGGTAACAGTTTACATTCACTCTCCAAATCCTATGTCCCTGGAGCCCTGAGCTAAATTCTTGTTGAGCCGTAGTGAAAGTGGGTGGAGGACTGGTTGCGTTTATCCGTAGTGCTGGCGGGTTGGCTGTTGGGATGATTGCAGAGATACCAGTAGTATTAAGGGGATGATCTTGTTGATGTATCGGAGAGCTGAAGTTGTTTTTGTTGTCTCGCCAATTGCGGGGCAATTGTTGCAGGATGGCCGACTGTAACGAGCGAGGAGCGGGGAGCGTGAGAGAGGGGTAGCAGTGAGTATTAAAGGTGGGGAGAGGAGAGGAGAGGAGAGGTGAGGGAGAGGAAAGGAGAGGAGAGGAGAGGTGGCTGGTAGAAAGTGTCTTTGTTCCTTTATATAGTAACATTACTCTATGGTAATGGCCATACATCTAATGGGTCTATGACCCGCGCTCTGGGTTGCTTCCTTGTTTTTGGGTCTGACACGAACTACTAAGCAGTAAGCAGGAGAGACGAGTAACTGGGCTAACAGATTGGCTAACTGCGAACACAGAGTACATTGAATATATGCGAAGCAGCAAGCAGAAATGATTGGTATTTTGTTGTAAATTAATGTGGAGAGTGAAATAAAAGTTGCAGTTGATTCTGTTTATAAATTTACGTCTTTCATTTTTGACTGTTCGTAACAAAATTACTTACCTAAAAAATTACCAATAGTTTTATTACATTACCTATTACCCTATTTACAGTTCAGATACCTAGAGAATTAAAAAACTTGTAGTAGGTAGGTATTTACCTGGAACTAAAGCGTTACTCATCATATTACTAATTACTTAGGTATGTATGCACATTACCTACGGGTCTAATTAATTAGCAATACAAACATAATATAAGTGAAATTAATTACCTACATCAACATGGTAGGTAGATATCTACATACAATAGTATACAATAATTAAGTACCAAATTATAATTTAAAAAAAAAAATCTTAACGCTGTACCCGCTTATATTAACAACCCCTGCGGCCCTGCCTAGGCTACGAGCTGTCCGTCAGAAAAGAAATCCTCGCCACAGATGACATTGCCAAAGCAGCTCAGTTTACTCACTAACACCGTTACCACAGAATAGGTAATAGTATGCTAACACGCAGGTAAACCTTGATAACTAACTAACTTGATTGATTAAAGTCGGATGATATCCCTGATGTTGCCGGCGGGAAATCCTATATCGGTACACTAATAAGTGGAGTGCAAGGAAGCGAGAAAGAAACCGTGTAGGGTTTCAAAACTACGTACCTAGGTACCATAGTTATAGGGGAAATGGTTAGAGGAAGCTTTCACAGCGAAAATTATTTTTACCAAAAAGTATATAAGTCATCTTCTATCATTTTGATTATTGTTACTAGCTTGGATTAGGTAGGTCCATTATTATTATTGGCCCATTACTGAGCACGAGTCTTCCCTCAGACTAAGAATGAGAAGGGTTCGACCAAGGTCTACCACGCTGGCCAAGTGCGGATTAGAAACTTCACGCACCTTCGAGAACGTTTTGAAGAACTCAGACAACCTCCCAACCATAGAAAAAATCTATTCCGTGCTCCCAACGACTAGTTAGGGCTAACACAATATCCATAAGATTTTTTTATTCCACTAAGTGCTACACCACCACCTGGACTGCTATCTTACCTAGTAATGATGCAGTCTAAGATGGTAGCGGGCTAAGTTGTTAGGGGTACAGCAGTTATAAAACCCCATAACCCTATAAGTACCTAATCGGTTTCTACATGGCATCGTACTGCAACGCCAAATCGCTTGACGGCATGTCTTCGCCGGTAGGGTGGTAACTAGCCACGGCCAAAGCCTCCCACCACACCAACCAGAGAAAATTCCGAAATTAATTATGAATTCCTAAATTAATCCTGCTGGGACCTCACACCATAAGACCACAGCGCTCACCGCTGCACCAGGGGGGTTGTCAAACAACACAGAGATACAGTAAGTACTTAGATACAATAAGCACCATTCACCATTACGGTATAAGTATCTATAAGTAGACGTTACAGTCACAACAGTGCTACATAGATTTAGGATTGGTCTCCGCCAACCTACCAATCCTAAATCTATGCAGTGCTATACTACAGGGTCTACAGGTCCTACCACTAAGCCGACTTCTTATTCCGCGGGTGCTACCCACTTTGAATATATGACTTTGGTGACCAATCTCCAATGATTGAGATGGCGACTGGCGAGGCACGAGAAGAGGATGATTAAGTATCGAGCAATATAATACCTAAGTATTTACGTAATAAGGATCAAATTATCCGTTTATCTACGTATTTAAATAAGTACCCTATACTTTAGATTGAGCTACGTTTATTGATAAGGGGAAAGGAATAGATATTAATTATTATTATACTTTAGGTGGGCATTTGGCATACTCATTCACAGCAGCCATGACTCACACGCAGTTGTTTTGAAACAATCCATGACGTATACATTACCATAAATTGGAAGGCGTTTACACCCGGCGTTTCTGCAATCAGACCTATTTAATTTTATAATTCAACGCTAGTCACTGCTAGTTGACTTAGATTTAAAAATAAGATTTATGAAATACTAGCTGATGCCCGCGACTTCGTCCGCGTGGTTCAAGTTTTTTTGATTCCCGCGGGAACTCCTTAATTTTCCGGGATAAAAAGTGGTCGTCTACTATACCCATGCCAAAAATCACGTCGATCCGTTGCTCCGTTGCGGCGTGATTGAAGGACAAACCAACTAACCAACAAACACACTTTCGCATTTATAATATTAGTATGATTTACGGGTCAATTTTTAAAGCACCTTTTTTCTAACAAAAAAATAATGAATGAAATAGGACTATTTTAGGACTTTGACTCAGGTGATCAAAAATATGGAATATCATGACATCCCCACGGACAATTACCGTCGGGATGTCATGATATTCCATATTTTTGATAGCTCTTATTCTTACATCTGTCAGATATTGTGAAGCAAGCAGTAGGCAAAAGCCGTAAGCAAAAGGCCCCAGAATCACATGATTTTCAATCGGATTTAATAATAAATAACACATCACTGACTGTTCACTGTATTTTTCAATAGAAAGATTCTAACGGCTAGGTAGCTATGACTCCACCATACAGCAGCTAACGTTTAAACTGGATTCAGATAAGATACCGTTTCAAAGCGTACGTACCTAGAGCGTACTCGTATGTCAATTTAAATTCAGTTCTCCATATCAATGCTATAGCTAAGGTCCGATTGTGTAAATAAATAGTAATCATTTGGGAGCTTTAGAACGTTTCTATGGGGGCTACCGCGTTTAAATTCGCCGCTAGGGGCGCCAGTGTAGAGTGAGGTCTCCGAAATGTCAAATATCACTGGGCTTTTATCGCGAGTCTAATTATTTAGTTAATGTTATGAATATTTAGCGATAACGGATTAGTTATGGAAGATGTAAGATACGTGTCAATGAATGCCAGTTCCGTGTACTTTGAAAGCGGAGCTAAGAAAAAGAGGTACAAAAATAAGCGGACTGAAAGAACAGCTAATTCATCTTATATATATAAAAATGAAACCCGTTTTCCTTGGTCACGGCATCACGCGTGAATGGCTGGACCGATTTCACTAATTCTTTTTTTGTTGTATTTGTTATTATTAGGAGAAGGTTCTTACGGAAAAAAATATTAAGAAAATCTCTTAGAAATATTGAAAAATATACATTTAATTTTGCATACTAAGGCGGTACGAAGTTCGCCGGGTCAGCTAGTAGGTTAGTATTTTCCTGGATCCTGTATGTTTACTATTTACATAAAAGTCTTTTTTTCAGAAATATGCTTGTTTACCGAATTTACAGCTATACTTTAGGACCTTACTCACAAGTGGCGCCAACTAGTGAGCATAAAAACGGTAGCCCTCATTGGGTATTAGACAAATAGTCAAATCAGCAACTTTTTTCGGACATCAATAATTATAATATGGGATTTATATGAAATTCTGAAATGTGACGTCATGAAAGTTCGACGCACTTTTTTACTTTAATCGATTGTTTAAAAGGGTTATTCAACATAAAACTATCTGGGACGTGGATATTACGACTTTTGGGAAATCCTCTATTTAATACATATTCACTAAAAATAATTTATTTGAACAGTAGTCAAATACCCAATTCTCAAAAATCTCACTCAGATGGTTCAGCACAGGGCTAAATACGAACTGTTTCGTGAGTTCGTAAATGCTTGCAAATTGACAAGAATCAATAGACTTTAGGGTCGATTGCTCCGTCGATGGTAATGGTTATCGTTTAATTTGACCACCTAAAAACAACCACTTTGGGTTACAAGTCAGGGTTCTTCCCCTTTTTACAAAAGACATATTAATATCTTAATTTTATAGTGTATAGTGTAGTATATATATATATATATATATATATATATATATATATATTTTATAGTGTAGTATAGGCTCAAGAAAAACAATATTTTTAAACAAATCAATATTATTTTGTAATAATAATTTATCAGTACATCCACATTGAATGCCTTTTTCTCCATAAAATAAACAAAAGTCTTCGACATCGAGTAACTAAACATAGGGAGTAAGATACAATCTATTTACAATAATTAGGTGGTTTCTAAACACAAAATAAAACATTGAACGTAACAAAATCAGTGCAACAATAAAATAATAAAATATATTTTTTATTAAAGATAGTGATTCAACGTGGTATAGTTACAGTTACTTTCTAAAGATATAATTAAACATTTGTTAGTTATACACTTTAGTTACAAAATTATCTATTGGCCTTCACATCACAGGGCAAAGCGATCGCAGTGTGAGATCTATAGAGCGAACTTTGACTTTGCTTAGACGTAAGACATGGTTAAAACGAGACAAATTTATGTTACTCACAGAAGTCCATCTCGTTTTATCTCTGAGTAAAGTCTGAGCCAAGACAAAGTACGCTCTATAGATATCAGCATCAAAGGACCAGTCAAGCTCGCGGGGCCTCAAGCGCCGACAGAATACCGCCTCTGCAAGATCGTGTTCGGACTGACCGAATATCACAATGCTCTAAGGCTAAGGCCAACCGCATAGTATCAGAGGCTCAATTGTCAAGACAAATCGTTATCATTTTGAAAACGTGAAACGTATTACTCGAACTGTTTAAGGAGCCCATACATGCCAATTGACGTGCAGGCATTTGTGAACTCCTCAAACAGGTCGAATTAACGGTTTGACAAACGTTTACGATTACGATTTCCTTACACAATCGGGGGGCTGAAATGGTCCATTATAAAACTTGCTCATACATTTCGTACTAGACTCTGCTTCTGATGTAGTTTTCCAACAAACAATTTTTCGATAATATGCAGCAGGCCTATAGGCGCAAACAAAGCAGTGTCATGCTGTGACGCAACGATCTGTGACACGAAGATCGAATAATGAGCGTCGTAGTCGCTATGCGACCAAGCTCTTTAAATAAAGATCGAATAATTAAGTTTAAGAATACGTAAGCAACTCAACCCGAAAATGTATGGCTTCGATCGCATTTTGTCGCATAACGACACGCTGTGTTTGAACCCAATTCACACACCCACTATTTAACGTGTCCCTGCAACAGCTCTTCAATACGATTTGATTCGAATTTCTAGGCAAATAGGCCCCAATTACAATTTTAATTTTTACAAGTCAGTCGCTTAAATGCGCAACATACGAAATGTAAACAGCCTTGCAAATCGCGTATGGTTTGCAAATGTTAGTTATGTAATTTTCTTACGTACGCTACTTACGTAAAAAAAAAAACATACGCGCCGAATTGAGAACCTCCTCCTTTTTTGGAAGTCGGTTAAAAACTGGCCTTGCCCCTGTATTGTTTCTGTTAGAGCAGTTGCAGATGCACGAAGGTTTGGTGTGCGAAAATAGTGAATACCAAAGCAGCTTTGAGACCTTGTCCGGAAATGTGTATCGGAGTTAGTTGGAATAGGTAAAAAATCTTCTACTAGTCCTACTGTTTAGCGACCAACTCGTTAACAAATGCGAGCCTTAAAATTGGGGAATATCAATCATGTTGGATGCAAAGTTCTCGATTAAATATTCGCCTTATCTTAACAAGGTCTCAAGTATACATTACAATGTGCGTGTTATTCTCATACCAAGCGTACATTGTAATGATAATCGGTCATATCCTATACACCCTACTTTTCAAAACAACATAAAAATACAATTATAATAAATTTAAAAAAGAAACTAATATTCATGAAACCATAGAGCAAACCCAATACGCTAAGAATATTGCTAAAATGAAATAATCTCTCGTTCTAATAGTATTGCAACAGTATCAAAATCTACACAAACTGTCCATAATTGCGTATACAATATAATTACCAGTGCTTGCGACAGCTAAATCAAAACATAATTTTACGGGTGGAAACATACTTATAACAATAAATCCCAAATTGGCCAGACAACGATGATTTTTTAGTTAAATGTGTTTTAGGCTTGTCAATTGTCATACCTTTAATAGAAAATTTAATAATTCTTTATGTTATAAGTATGTCACCGCCTTTATTCTGCTTCATCAAATTAGCAAGAATTGCCGTATCTGTTTTTTTATATTAACATAATCTCGCCAATCAATAGCAATGGTTTTATTAACCTCCTTCAAAAATTAACTAAAACATTTATTCATAATAAAATTCTTAAACAACCAAAATATGCTTCCACTTAAGCTCTGGTTTTTTAAGACAACATCCGAGACCGCACTGCAGAGAGCATATTTTAACACAGATGCAAAACACACTCTCTAGGAAGTCACGTCATCTTATTTCAATTTACGTTTTGGTATCGTCTTTTGACGCCAAATAGCGGCCTCTGGGTGCTATCCTAGGCAACTAGAGCTTTAGAAAATTAAAGAAAAAGTATTACTCTACTCAAATAATCGAAAAAAATAATTAGAACTGCTGATTGATACGATACGGCACTAAGGAACGCCAGATGTCATGCCACAAACACCTACGTCGTTTCTAAAGACTAGAAAAATGCAAAATATTCGAAGTTATCTGTCTGCCAAAATTATTAACCAAGAGCAGACGCCGCTCACAACGCGCGAATTTATACAAAATTGATATGTTCTAGCTTCCGAAAGCGAAGTTATGAATAAGCTGCGACCCAGCGATCGGCGACACATTCCTACATAATTATAACGATGAACACACTATCAAGTATTATGACTCCTCTACACTCTCGGCGAGAACACACAAAATCAGGCACAAATCACAATATTATGCCACATCGAAAAGCGTGCGTCTATGTTTATTCAAGTCGGCGAAGGCGACGCGACCCGATAAGACACCTTAGAAAATGTAAAAAAAATACGGTTGTCTGTAAAGTCGGTTTACGGACGATAGTTTTACGTGATAACTAGGAGTTCTCGAAGAAGCTCGCGTGGCGGCGTTCCAGTAGCAGAACTATTCGAACTTCTAGCTCTGACGTCACGCGATCGTGCCTCTCTATTGCTTGTTCCGCGCTCTCACTTGCACGCTCAGGCGTAACGTGACACTTTTTAGTGCGTGCAGCCGGTGTTCATCGATTTATCACGTCAAAAAAACTTATCTACGCGACAACATAAGCCACGTGAAGGGTTTCGCTAGTGTCGCGTCGCGTCGTATCGAATCGCGTTTTCGCGTTTGTCACTAACGTAGGACAGGGCCTGAGTTGTTGTATAAGTCAGCGCCAAACATTGTCTGCCAAGGAATCACTCCCTAGCGTCTATGTGAAATATTTTCTCATAACAAATTAAAAAGCACTCGACATATTGTAACGCTCGTTTAGGGATAATATATTACTTCAGTCAGTTTTCTCAACAAGAGTGTAGAGGTAGCTTTCGATAAGAATAAGAGACGAATGAAAACTTCATATTATAATTAATCAATTATTATCCATCGAAATGTGAACTTCTTACAGGCAAAGAGCCAAAAAGTCACACCAACAAATCTTTTATATTCGAATCATATGAAATCTGAAGTCAACTCTTACACTATATCGAGACCTAAAATACACAATTCAACAAGGGGTAATTTGTTTCGCCACCTATAAGTCGTGCGATCGAAAATTTACAAAAGCTCGCACGATAATAATAATTTATATTATTATTGTAATATTTTTATATTTATTTATTTATTTAAAACTCAAGACAGTCGTTAGGCCTTAAGATTAATAATGTACAAGTTATTTATTATGGCAGATATAACAACAAATTTATATTTATAGATAGGATACTGACACTATAGTAGCTTGATTTTGGGGCAAGCCACCGAAGCGCGACATTCACGTCACCATCGCACGTACACACTTAGAAGCTTATCTGTGCGCGTGGCGAAATTCGGAACTAACAGAATCTACTCTGTGTTGATCCTAATGTTTATTTTGAAGTGAAACTTCTTTAGAATCGTTGTGATTTGAAAATTCGATGAAACAAAAAAACGATACCAAAAAGAGGCAAACATTCATTAATATGATTTTGGCAGCTAGAGAATGAGATAGAATACAAGTTATATTTATCTCGTTCTCTCGTAGGCTACTTTTCTGAAGTTTCACTTCTGCCGTATGTGAATTACACACACACACACACATTTTTTAGTTTTATTAGACGTTGGCGCTTCGACCACACGCACAAATGAATTTGTCAACCTGTAAAGGTCGCGTGGATCAAGATCCAGCTTACATTTTCATGTTGTCAAAGTGACAGTTACGTTAATCTGTCTTTGTTTGGAGATGTCAAAATATTGCTTTAAACTTTGGGTTTATCCAAACGCTACGACCAAACCAACTGCAATATGACCATAATATGACACTACAATAATAGCGTGGTATCTGAGCAAAATATAGTCACCGAAGATAAAGGGATGTTGCCAATGACAAAAATAAATTATTTTTTGTGATAATTATTAAACAGAGGGTATTTTAAAAGATGTAAAATCCACGGCCTCTGTTAGTTTTGAGTTTGATAACTATTTTCAAATAATAAAAAAAGTGTGTTGCATATCGTTACAACTTGTCAGTATTACACACAAACTCCCTAACCGAACGCGCGACAATGGTATTGTGACGTTTGATAAAGAGTTGCTGCTAATATGATTAGTTGGCAACATCCCTAATAAAATTTGTCTCCTGCCTAAAGAACACGTAAAAAATCACGTTAGTCATCTTGAAATTTGCACTAAAACCTCAGAAACAACTCTAGTATCTTACACACTTTAACAATGCACCGACCACCGACGCCACTACACAATGGCACTCACCATGCAGGTCTTCGAATGGTCAGAGTAGCTATTTTATACACATTCTATACCGGGATTCCCTTTGCAAAAGGTAATGAGCGAGAAATGGCTAAACGGAACGGACTCTGTGTACACAAATTAATAGGCTTCCACTTAACAGAGGCACTTCCATTAACAGAGTTTTGACAGACTTAATAAGTGAGCTTATTTTGACTTTTTGGATTATTTTTCTCGCTCAGTCCTTTCCGTCTCTTTGTTCAACTACAGCCCATTAACGTCCCACTGCTGGGCACAGGCCTCATAGGAGAGAGAATTAGAGAATAGACCCACCACGCTGCTCCAATGCGGGTTGGCGGACTAAAGTGCATAATATGCAGTTTTAATCAGTTATATGCAGTTTTAATCTGCGAGTTCAAAGGTTCCCGCGGGAATCAATAAATTACCTGTTCATTAATGAAATTTGGTACAGGGATAGTTTGTATCCCGGGGAAGGACATAGGCTACTTTTTATCCCGGAAAATTGAAGAGTTCCCACGGGAATCAAAAAAAATCTGTTCAACCGATTTTGATGAGATGCCTGTACCAACAGGGATAGGTTGTATCCCGGGGAAGCACATTAATATAAGTATGGAACCAAGAATGGCGTCCTAATATTCAACAATAACCCGTATAATATATAGCCACTGAGACGATTCTAAGACAACTCAGAATATAGCCATCCGCGCGATTCGTATCGGCCTTCCTTTCACCGTTATCGAATTGAAGGTCAACAGTTGTGAAATATCTATCCGTTATTTTACTTTTTATATAATATACACTAAATTAACCTAATCCGTATTATAACCTTCGACTGGTAACGAGAATGTATGCATAAGAGCATTTACGTTTACAATAAGGTAGCCCGCTTATAGTTAATTCAATCCACAAAGGCGCGACAGTACTTTTGTCTATCAGAAAAATTGCTCTACATACATTATTTTTGTTACTTTCCATTATAAACTAATTTTTACATTCATGGATGGATAATCGTGGATTGAACTATCTATATTATATAAGAATATGCCATTTTAATTACCGCATACAAATTGGTATTTTACTTTGATTTTGATTTGGCGGCTACTCGGTTCTTTGTAAATACTCCATAGATAGCAAAGTAAAGAGTCCGATCGAATCGATTGTTACAAGTTACGCGGTCACTAAAGCAACCAAATATTCGTTTCGTCGAAACAAGTATATTTATAATAAATAGATGCCGTTCGGGTTGACACTTCTTTAAATTATATTTATCGTATTTGCTTGTTTTGCTTTTCAATCAAATTAAAAAGAAAGTAATATTAGATAAAAAGGTTAAGGTGCAAACAAACTACTGCGCTTTGTGATTAGTGTACGTCTCCATATTATAGAATGTATGATTCTGAACGTATACGTCGTGTCGCCATGTCGATGTTTGAACCATTACACTAATTTCTCGTTTGGAAACGAAAATAAGTTCGTCTGACCTTTTCTTAAACGAGAAATACGCAGGCTCAGCTATAGTATACTTGCCGCGGAGTTGGACGTTCATATTTTTTTTTACAGAAAGAGCTTGATGTGGCAATCCTTGCACTAAAATATTTTACTCCGAATTCTAATACTTTTCGAGAAATATTTTTTTGAAAATTCGCGAATTTTCACCAATTTTCACTATTTCTTACGACATTTGCCATAGATTACAGACTCATTGACGTTTAGTTGGCGTACTTAAGTTTCGTTTTACATATTATAATCCGTTCCAAACATAAAAAGTATAACAAAATGTTAATAATCAAGTAATAATCATATTCAAACCATAGAAAATGTCTATCATTGCATTTAATAGGCATATTAGTATACTATAGCCCAACCAATACGCATTACGCAAATACTGTAAATTAAATTCAGAGAAGTGTCACCTCAATCGTCACTTTCAAAGAAGAGTAGTGAGCAAAAGTTTGAACTTTAATCGTCCGCGATGCGCGTCGGCGGCGTCGCGCCCTCGTCGGTGTTACGCGTACCCGGGCGGGTCCCACGTGGCCGTCAATCAAGAAATGTATGGAAGTAACAGATAGTATAGGAAGGCGAATATTACGGGGACGGCTACAGCTACTGCGTGGGTGATGTCTAACCTTAGCGGCTTGCGTTGGAGCGTCGCCAGCTGTGCCGCGAGCCTGGCTCGCTCCGCGCAAACCTCCGCCCACCGCTCCTTAGCGCGCACTAGCTCCTCCTCGAGCGCGTGCAAGCTCCCATTCTGCATGGTCACCTGGAGCCGCTCGTCGTCGTCGAGGCGCACGTATTCCGTGACGAAGCTGTCCGTGTTAGGCGTCTGTTCTATGTCCTTGTCGCTGTCGTCTTTGTTGATCTCCGTCGCGACGGAGTCGGTCTCCTCGTCGTCGTCGTCGTAGTCGAGGCGGAACATTTCGTCGATCTCGGCGGAGATCTGCTTCGCGTCGATGCTGTCGTCGTCGCGCGGCTCGTCGGTCTCGACGGCTTTGTCGGCGGTGGCCTTGTGTTGGTCGGCGGAAGCCTGCAGGCGCTGTATGAGGTGGTCGCGCGCGAGCACGTCGGCCCGCAGTTTGCCGACGACAGCGGTGAGGTCGTCGATGTCGGCGCGCGTCGGCCGGAACGCGAGCTCCGCCTGCATGTCGGCCGCGCTCGACGCCAGCCGCTGGATCTCCGCGAGGTTGGCTTCGCCGACCACGGTCGTTCGCGAAAGTTGCTCCTGTTATACGAATAATAATAAATTAATGTAGATTCATTTCAAAAGAACTATAATTCTACGTGAACGCTTTTTTATATTTTGTATATTATATAGATAGATAGATAGATAAACTCTTTATTGCTACACAGGACATAAAAATACAAAGAAAAGAAAACATAACAAAACAAAGTGCGCAAGGGCGGTCTTATCACTAAAAGTGATCTCCTCCAGACAACCCATTAATAATTAATAAATAATTAATTATATATTAAAGCCTTTAAAAAAAAACAAAAATTACACCACAATTTTGCAGAACAAAGCACTGGACTAAAAACACAGGCTGGCGTTTTTAATTTGCAGCCCATATAGACCGTAGTCTGCGTTAGGGCTGACAAAATGATAACTTCCTTATTTTAAATATACATATTTGAGTAAGAATGACGAACAAAAAAAAAAAGATTTTATTTTAGATTTTAATGTAACTCGTATCGTTTACAGTTTTAAATATATTTAGAATTTCAACTTCTTGGCACCATAATGAATTGCACCGTTGCCATCTCAACGCGCTTCTGTTCCAGGACAGGTGCGTCCAAGCCCTTAGAATAGTCGTACGGACCTGCACGGTCGTACGCTCGGTACGCGGCCGCGTCGTCGGCGAAGGCGGGCGCGGTTCCCCCTGCGCGGCGAGCAGCTCTTCGCGCACGTAGCCGCCGCCGCGAGCTACTGCTTTTTGGCGCCACCACGGATTGCACCTTTGCCTCCTGTCCCAGGATAGAGTACGTCCAAGCCTTTAGAATGGTCTTACGCACCTGCAGGTCGGCGATGCGCGCGCGGTACGCGGCGGCGTCGTCCGGCGCGGCGGGCGCGGCGGGCGCGCGCGGCTCCTCCTGCGCGGCGAGCAGCTCGTCGCGCACGCCGCGCAGCTGCTCGTTCTCCGCACCCGCCGCCGCGAGCCGCTCGCGCAACACCTTGATCTCCTCGTTGAGGCCGGCCATCACGCGCAACACGTTCGCGTATTCCACGCCCGCTTTGCTCTATAATAGTGGCGAAAATTAAATTAAACATTGCATATTCATTGCGTCAAAATTATTGAAGATGATCTATTTATACTTATAATATTATAAATGCGAAGTTTGGATGGATAGTTGGATAGATGGATGGATGGATGGATGGATGGATGGATGTTTGTTACTCAATCACAACAGAACGGCTGAACGGAACTGGAAATTTGGCATAAGGATAGATTATAGTCTGGAATGACACATATAGGCTTCTTTTTATTCCGGAAAATTAAAGAGTTCCCGCGAGAACCGAGAAACTTGAGGTTTTTCAATCCAGGCGGACAGAATCGCAGGCACCAGCTAGTAAGAAATACAATTACACTAATTACCAGAAAAGCTTCGTATCCATAAGTGCAGTCTCAGGCCGAGCAGCCTCTACTTGAGACTAACAGCCTCAGTTTGAGGCTGCCCGATGCACGTTGCGGATCAAGCTGAGACGACACGCCTCATCGTGATCCGCGAGCCAGTTTAAAGACACACCCGTCTCCATCAAATGCACGGCTCAGACTGAGGCTCCTGTGAGCACGCCAAAAAACCGACAAAATATGGCTCGGCTCGCGGCGCCGAATTTGCCTCATGTCGCGGCGCGCCTCCGGTTGAGGCATCGTCTTCACTTGCGCGGCCTCGGAGCGAGGCAGCCGCTCGGCCCGATCTGCCTCTAGTGGATACGCGGCTAAAGAGATCTCTATTTTTATTGACACCATAGATCCGACCCCATACACGTTAGCCCATAGTCATTCAACCGCCCTACAAGACTAGATAAATTGTTTTTTTAATACAACTCGATACCTATCAAATAAAATCTAATTAAAAAATCAATGCTCAAGCAGTAGGTCACTATGTTGGTAGGTCTGTGTGTAATATAATACTTACAGGAGAGTCATCCTTACAGTCCGCTTCAGTGTAGGTAGAGTTGGCATTATTGTCCGGACACAGCTCACCGTCCAACGGACTCAAAGATTCAATATTTTCATGTCCTGCATCTGAAAACCACAATTCTGACCCTAATATTGGATAGAAGCAGGGGTTACTTTGGGAAAGTCCATGGTAATGAAAGAACTAGAAGTTTAATTCGCTATAATCCGCCACAGTAGGTAAATCTGTATTAAAATCGAACGTAACGTGAACGAAGCCGCGGTCAAAAGCTAGTATGTTATAATTTATTTGTTAAATCATACTAATATTATAAATTCGAAATTGTTTGTTTGTCGGTTAATTGGTTTGTACTTCAATCAAGCCGCAACGGAGCAACGGATCGACGTGTTTGTTTGTTTGTTTTAAATTCTTTATTGCACATACGTAGATTACAATGCACAAAGGCGAACTTAATACCTAGAGGTATTCTCTTCAAAAATCACAGTGCGTCAAATATAAAGAGAAAATTTGAGGTAAGAAAAAAAACATATTAGGTAGTACACATATATACACATTATATATACATATTAGGTATATTAGGTAGGACGTGATTTTTGGCATGGGCATAGTTGAGGACCTGGACCTACTTTTCTTCTACTTTTTATCCCGGAAAATTAAGTTCGCGCGAGAATACAAAAAAAATTGGCAGCCCATAGGGACTGCCGATACAAGTCAAAACGATTTTTTTTAATTAAAATTATTAAAATATAAACCTTAACACTAAGGAGTTAAAGTTTAATTTGGAATGTAGTATATTTAAGACCTTTTGTCTTCGTAACCACGTGAGCATGTCGGTGTTCGCGAGCATGTCGGTCACGCGAATCTACATTTTTACCCCCTACCAAAAAGTGCTCAACGCGCCTAAAGAAGTTTTCACTTCATCTAGGAACACGCGGACGAAGTCACGGGCATCAGCCAGAAAATGTATATTGTTAGTGTAATGGGATTGTCCAGTGATGGTTGAGTGTGTTCAAATCAAAGTGATTAGAGTCCAGGGCCGGTCGAGTGTGCCGGTCACTCACCGTGGTTGAGTCGCGAATGCTTCTCGTCGTCAGTGCAGAGGTTGTCGCCGGTCTTTTCGCCGCTACCACTGACGCTGCCTTCCTCCGCTTGCTGCTTTTCTGTAACGTTTAAATACATACTAAGCACTAACCCATTTAGAAGTATTTAAACCTTGGACTAGTGGCATGTTCGACTGCGGCTAACGAGGTCCCGGGTTCGAGTCTCGGGTCGGGCCATAATATTAAGTATTAGGTTTGTCTGACTAGAAATTCTCAGTACTAGCCCGGAGTTAGGAAGTTGGCGGTGTTTCACCCCCGTACCTCGGAGAGCACGTTAAGCCGTCGGTCCCGGTGACTATCACTAACATAATATTTAAACATCAGCGATAGATGTCGGAGAGTTTCCAGTGTTATTTTTTTTATTCCTCTACAAGCTAGTATGATGCAGTTTAAGATGGTAGCAGGCTAACCTGTTAGGGGTACGGCAGTTATATTAAACCCATATCCCTAATCGGTTTCTATACGACATCGTACCGGAACGCTAAATAGATTGGCGGTACGTCTTCGCCAGTAGGGTGGTAATTAGATCAGACCAGAGAAAATGCAGAAATTATAAATTCCAAATTGCCGGGATTCGAACCCGAGACCTCCACTGTAAGATCACAACACTCAACACTGCGCCAGGGAAGTTGCGCCGCCGATGGAGTGTAATGATGGTTATTATGAAATTTTGCATGGAGGACCCCTTATAACGTAGATAAGGAATAAGGTCGGATTGCTCGAAATTCCCACAGGAGCGAAGCCGCGGGTCGCTAGTAATCCATATTGATCCATAAGGATCGAGTGAGGCATCAATGTAACTCAATTCGCTACTGCTGGGCCGAGAAACTTGAGATTTAAATAGAAGTTCAAGGGTTATAGAAATCAATAAAGTTAAGAATGGATTTCCGGAAAAATAGTGAAGTTGGTACGGACTTACTACTCTGTTTATGAATGGACATTTTGTGTTCTCTTTTTACTTTAGGCTTTAATGAAATTTGGCACTAATAAATATAAAAAATATTCTTTTTTTTTAAATATATATATATACATATAGAGAGAGAGCAAACAAGCAGGGGGGTGTGTGCATGTTGAGTGATTACCGCCGCCCATGAACATTTGCAGCACCAGAGGAACCGCCAATGCGTTGCTAGCCTTTGGGGATATTAATTGTTTATGCGCCCTTTGAAGAGCCCCATTTAAAACCATGAAATGAAAACCATAACACAGAAGATGGAAGCTGGTTCAATAATTTGCAGGTATTCATGAAAAAAGTTATGAATTTTACATGCAATTAATTTTTTATAATAATACTAAACTCAATAATTCAGACACCTACCTTCTGCGTTGTATATGTTGTTCTTTTTCAGTATTAATTCGAACTCTTTGGCGGACTTCCCTTCGGCTGATATTGTTTTTATCCCAACCTGAAATATACATAAAAATTATAAATAAATTGTTAAAGCTGAACGATGCTAGTTTTAATTTTCCATCAGAGTCAACAGCAGAAATACGTACACATATTATGTAAATAAAGTATCTGAATCTGACTGAATCTGAGAGCAGGAAGTTTAAGGAATAATAAAATACAAAATTGATTGAATCAATATTATTAATAAAATAATCGATCTATATATAGTATAATAAGTAAGTTAGTCGACACCATAAGCACCTTTCATTCGCCGTTTTCGACAAAGAACTGAGATTTAATACACAAACTGCAATACCTTGCTCAGCAAGTTCTGAGGCAGCAACAGTTTGATATAGTCGGGCAAAGCTCGGATGGCGTCCTCGAGCGAGCCCCCACGCTTCGCTTCTTGCAACTTATTGCTATCAGTCGACACCATATAAGCACCTTTCACTCGCCGTTTTTGATAAAGTACTGAGATTTAATACACAAACTGCAATACCTTGTTCAGTAAGTTCTGAGGCAGCAACAGTTTGATATAGTCGGGCAAAGCTCGGATGGCGTCCTCGAGCGAGCTCCCACGCTTCGCCTCTTGCAGTTTATTGCTGTCAGTCGACACCACCAGCAATTTCGCCTCTCCATTTTGGACAGAGTACTGAAATTTTACAAAAATAAAAATGCTCAGACTATATTTTAACATTTCTAGCCTCATTAATATTGCCAAGTAACCTTAAATCATGTACAATAATAAAAATGCAAAAATATTTGTTAAGGGTCAACACAACGTCTTCTCCCGGACAGATTCCCGCTAGATGGCGTTGTTAGGGCTTTTGACAGGTTTTTGATATTTTCGCAAAGTTGCAATGCACTGATTTTAAAAATATTAAAATTGCGGCAGTACATCAATGCCTATTATTTTATCACATAATTAGTTTACTTTAAAACAGAGCCATTTAGTCAAATAGTCAAATTATAAACCTCTGTTATATCGATTACTGTATATACGCAATACCCACGCACACACTGACAATGGTTGTTATCCAAGTTCTGTGGTTCTAACATAAACTACGAATTGTTTACTATAAAATTTAACTAGATGGCATTGAAACAAAAGCTGCTGCGTTTTGCTTAGTATTGTTTTTTTATTTATTTCATTCGGATACAAGATAAACTTTCAGCTTTGACTGCAATCTCACATGGTTGATGGTGCCACCATGTGAGATGGCGGTAAGTGATGATGCAGTCTAAGATAGGAGCGGACTAACCTAGAAGGGGTATGGTAGTTTTTATTAAACCCATACTTTATACCCCTTTGATTTCTACATGGCATCGTACCGGAACGCTAATCGCTTGGCGGCACGGCTTTGCCGGTAGGGTGTCTTTGCTGCGGACGGGTGACAACTTACAATAATGTGGCTAGGGTTGCCAACTTTTTTGGAAACAAGCTACTTCAAATTTCAATATACCTACCTACAGAAAACGAACAATTGGCCAATTCTTGAAAACTATTGAAACGATTTTAATGAAACTTGCACTGATCCCTAAGTTGAAGTAAATGTAAGCCAGTAAAAAAAGATTAGTCGCATATTTTCGAATAAATGCATGGACAAACATACATGACATACAGACTTACATATACATATTATGTTTGGAAGCCCTAATATATTGTCATTTATGTGAATACTAGCTGATGCCTGCGACTTCGTCCGCGTGGTTTGAGTTTTAGTTATTCCCGCGGGAACTCCTTAATTTTCCGGGATAAAAAGTAGCCCATGTCACTCTCCAGGTCCTCAACTAACTATACCTATGCCAAAAATAACATCGATCTGTTGCTCCGTTGCGGCGTGATTGAAGGACAAACCAACAAAAAAAAACACTTTCGCATTAATTATAATATTAGTATGATATGAAGTATGATTTTGCAGTTCCAATAATATAACACACGAAATATATTATGCGTATCGAATTGTCTTTTGGAAGCCGGTTAAAAATAGTTTTTATTTGTTCAAAAGTTGTGAAAATATACTAGTTCTGGAAAATTATATAATTAAGTAGGTTTTTTACGAATCCCGTGGCAGCCAAATCGGTAGTGACGTGATTAAGTAACAAACATCTGTAAGATTCCTGGTCAGGTCCCCCGTTGAAGTGATACACATACTTCGCTTTAATTCTTTTTTTTTCTTCTGTTTGCTTGTTTGCGTGATTTTCCCCCGTTTAAGTACTCATTAATGCAATAACTGTCATTTCGGACAGAGTGCCGGCTTATAATTAAATTTTCGAGAGATGTAATAATAAATTAATAATTGGGTAGTACCGAGTACGGGTGGCAAGTGGCAACCCTACTGATGAGGCGTACTGTTGCAAGCCACGCGCAAGAGCGAAATAAGAAATTATTATCACCGCGATATTATAGACCAAGAGGAAACGAAATGTTTTTTTATCTGATTTTATTTATTAGACACACAACAGATTATGACAAATACAAGTAAAACTGATAATGTACCTACTTATTGATTTGATTGTTATGCCTATACCGAAGTTGAACGATTTATATTAAAATATAAATAGGTAGGTACTTATAATAAAACTGTAACGGGTCCAATTCAGTATATTGAAAAAAAATTTTTTTTTTGAAGAGTACTCCATAATCTTTTTAATTTTTTTTCATTTATTTAATTATACTCCATAACTCAGCCAAATCTGAACCGCTGATCTGAAATCGCTTCGCTCGGTCAATTAGAGATAGGTACGGTACATATTGCATAGGTACTTATCTCATCACTCATGCAGATACTCAAAAAATAAAAACAGGAGGAAATGAACGGAAATTAGTGCCGCTGCCTCCCGGACTATAGAGGCCGCATCGGCTAGCGATGCGCGATTTTGAATTCAATTCGAATTATCAAAATCAGTAACTAACTTGAATAATGCTCCACTACCTAATTCGAGTCGATTAGTAGGCTACCTAGTTAGTAGTTAGTACTAACGAATAAAACTTTAATTTGAAATTGAGCCATAATTGCAAATTTATGTTATACTAGCTGATGTCCGCGACTTCGACCGCGTGGAATAAGTTTTTGGATTCCCGCGAAAACTCCGGGATTTTCCGGGATAAAAAGTAGCCTATGTCACTCTCCAGGTCCTCAACTGTACCCATGCCAAAAATCACGTCGATCCGTTGCTCCGTTGCAGCAGCGTGATTGAAGGACAAACCAACAAACAAACTGACTTTCGCATTTATAATATTAGTATGATGATATTATGAAGTCAAGGACCTTGGTCTAAAGGACCAAGGTCCTTGTATGAAGTATGATATGATTTCAATTATACCTCCTAGGTATCAATAAAAAGTTTCAATTTAAACCTTAGGTATAAAGCCGCGGAAAAACGGTAGGTAGGTAAATACCTAAAAACATGAAGGCTATAACACAGTAGCACAGAATAATATAATAGACAGTAGACATTTCATCTATAGGTAAGTAGGTAGGTATACCTACCTATCATACTTTTAATATTATACCTATGGGGGAAAGTAAGTTTGTTTGTTACTCTTTCACGCAAAAACTACTGAACCGATTTGGCTGAAATTTGGAATGGAGATAGCTTATAGCCTGACTTACATTTTATCCACACTGGCGAAGCCGCTTGCAAAAGCTTGTATGTATAAAAATTATAATCATACTTCATAGGTACTAATATTATAAATGCCAAAGTGTGTTTGTTTGTTGGTTTGTCCTTCAATCAAGCCGCAACAGAGCTACGGATCGAGGTTATTTTTTGCATGGGAATAATAGAGGACCTGGAGTTACATAGGTACCTAGGTAGGCTACTTTTTATCCCAGGAAATCAAAGAGTTCCCGAGGGATTTCAAAAACTTAATCCACGTAGACGAAGTCGCGGGCATCAGCTAGGTAGTTACAAAGTTATCTTTTAAACTCTGAACCGATTTTGATGAAACTTACAATGATATTTTACTCTTTTCCTAGATTTATTCGACGCATTGGACTATAGGTTGCCTTGTTTATTTAGTTCATTTTGATCTCAACAAATCCAAGTAGGTAGGTATATCGCAACACACAATCCACAATTGGGGGAAGCCCCGTCGCTAACGTCCGCAGGAACTACCTTCTACCTCACTGCACGTGTCCCCTGGGTCACAGTATTGGTATATAGATACCAATACTGTGCCTGGGTGGTGCTAAACGAGCGACGAACTTGTAGGCGAAATAAGCGTTCTTTTTATGCCTGGATACGATTAAATAGTTTCGATCCCGATATACCACGACCTTCGCCGATCTGTTTTATAGATGAAACCTACTTTTTATTTAATAATAGATAAAAACGCCTAAAATAGGTTAATTTGATTACAAACGCGATGGTATAGCATTGGCTACAATAAACTTGTCAAAAAAAAAATTAAAATTAATTTATTTAAAAATAGCCTGGACCGGATTTTGATAGGCAAACTAATTTAGGCGTATTTATCTATTATTAAATAATAAAAGTTGTTTCCAAAAAACCGACTTCCAAAGCCACTGTAGAAATCAAAATTATTTTATACTTTACAATGGCTTTGGAAGTCGGCTTTTTGGAAAGAAATTTTATTTTTAACTTTTTAGTGTACTCTAAATCCCCACGGCTTAGGAGTGCAGTACCCTGCAGCGTTAGAGTTGAGGAGTTAAGACTTGGTTTTAAGTATGAAGTCGTTGCTTGACACCTACAATCTGAATTCACCATTAAAAATCCTAAATCACTATGTTTAAGGAGTTCTGTTCCCTGCAGCATCAGGGTTGAGGAGTTGGCACTTGGGTTTAAGTATGAAGGCGTTGCTTGACACCTACAATAAGAATTCATCATAAAAAAATCCTAAATTGCTATTTTAAGGAGTTCTGTACCCTACAGCATCAGGGTTGAGGAGTTGGGACTCAGAGTTGTATTTTATACACGTGACTTGATACCTACTATATTAATTTACCATCAAAATTTCCTAAATGCCTAGTTTTGAGGATTTCATGTAGTACGGTACACCTACAGCATCAGGATTGAGGATTTGGAGTCAGAATTTTTTATGGGACCACATCGGGAGCTTCCACTAACCAGTGAAAAAAAATTTTTCAAATCGGTTTAGAAACAACGGAGATATGCACCGACATACATTTAAAAAAAACATACGCGCCGAATTGAACCTCCTCCTTTTTTGGAAGTCGGTTAAAAATAAAAAGTAGGTTTCATCTATTATACAGATCGGTGAAGGTCGTGGTATAGCGGGATCTACTACGAAAATAATTTATCCACAATCCGCGTACTTAGATATGAACCTTCATGCAACTTCCCCTATCCTATAAAAGTTTATAGCATGTAACAGCGAACTAGTTTTACAGTATAATGATAGATGGCGATCAAATATATTTTTTTGACGCATTATTTAGGCGACACGGGCGACATCTATCAAGACGAATGTAAACTTCACAACTCACACATGCGTAAATCTGACACTTTTTGAATGCCGTTTTTATATTATAAATAATGTAAATATTTGTCTGACATGAAAATTGCGACCATAAAAAGCCCTAAAGAAATGATAAAACAAATTAAAAAAACACAAAAATGTATATATTTCAAGAATAATCGAAAAGAAAAATGTATGAAAGTCGACCTATGCACGTGCGCCTTAAGGTGGAAGACAAGGGTCTGCCCGCGAAATTCAAATTTAATTTGGATTTTCGCAATTTGTAAACTAATACGACAAAGTAGGCTTATGGCATTCAAATTGCGCCTCTAGGAATATCATCTTCACAGGTTTATATAAAAATCTTTACTTGAAAGTGCCCAGTTTAAGAAATTAGTCAAAATAATGAGTTTGACGTGAGTTACTCACAAATTAGTCATTATTCTAGGGTCGCAATTTGAATGCCATAAGCCTACTTTGTCGTATTAGTTTACAAATTGTGAAAAAACAAATTAAATTTGAATTTCGCGGGCAGACCCTTGTCTTCCACCTTAAAGACGCTGTAAAACTTCAGATAGATAAAGCTCATACAGTTCTATTTAAACAACTGAGGACAATTCGTGCTTTTGTATGCGTGACACACATTCGCGTAGCGGCACAGACTACATAGAAAATGACATGACACACAGCTGTAAAAGGACACCTACGAGCATTTGTCAAAACAGAGATAGACTCGATACCAGTCTTAAACATCAGTAAAAATGGTCCGGGAGGCAGCGACATTATGGGTGCGATTATTCCTACAAAGCTGATTCTTTGCTATTTTGTTTTTTTGAAACCGTACGTAAACAGAATGGCAGTCTGCCGCGCCGATGTTGTTGCAAATATTTACAACAATTTTTGAAACCTGTAAATAAATAATACGTAAATGTATTATACCTACAAGACTGAAACTTCTTACAGTGAACAAGGATACCTAAATATACAGGATAATGATAGTCTGCCGCATCGGAAGCGTTGCCATCTAAGGTCTTCCACTCACGTAATGTGTTGAAAAATAAACTTTTTGGACTTATTTCTACAAGGCTGATTTTTTTTTTCTCAAAAAGTTAGGTTTATACAAGAACAAAAAAAGACAGTCTGCCGAGAATCCAATGTTGCTAAAGCCTTGGTAGACGCGATGGAATACACTATCTCCCGAGCGCAGCTACTGCGCCGATCCGCTATAAGTCGCTCTGAATAATTGGACATACCGGCATTAAATTAAAATCTACAAAGCTGGTCTTTCGTCTACAAGCGGTTTACGATAATTATTATTGAATTATCGTCGTCTACTTTCGATAGAAGGTGGCTAAAGCTTCGGTAGACGTGGCATAAGTTGTAGCGCAAGAACTTGATGGAAATGTAATGCCATTGAACCAATTAAATTTCTAATTTAAATCTTAATTTGATTTTTTTGTTTGAATTTATACCGGGATAACTATTTTTAACCGACTTCAAAAAAAAGAAGGAGGTTATCAATTCGGCTGTATGTTTTTGTATGTTTGTTACACGATTACTCCGCCAATTATGAATCAATTTTGATGATTCTTTTTTGTTTGATAGATCATACTTCAGAGGTGGTCCATATAAATTTGGTGAAGATCTGATGAATATCTTCAGACATGGTGAACGGAACTCCTCAATGGATAAGAGTAAATTGCTCGCGATCAGTGTAATAGCTTAGTAAACAGTAGGTTTTTAACCAGACATCCATACTAATATAATAAATGCGAAAGTGTGTCTGTCTGCCTGTCTGCTACGCTTTCACCTGTGCAACCGATTTTGATTAAATTTGGTACAAAGATAGGTTGTATCCCGGGGAAAGACATGCTACTTTTTTATCCCTGAAAAATCAAAGGTTCCCGCGGTAATCAAAAAATTTATCTGTTCAATGAAATGATTTTAATGAAATTTAGTAAAGAGATAGGTTGTATCCCGGGGTAGGACTTAGGCCACTTTTCATCCCGGAAAATTTGAGAGTTTCCGCGGGAATCGAAAACGTTATTCCACGCGGACGAAGTTGCAGGCATTATCTATTAGCCGTGACCACTAAAAATTGTAAAATATATAAAATTATAAAATAAATAAAACTTCAATAACCACAAACACTAAATCAAATCTCGTATCTATATATATAAAAATCAATTGCAGTTCGTTTGTCTCGCTAAAACTCGAGAACAGCTGGGCCGATTTAGCTGATTTTGGTTTTGAAATGTTTGTCGTAGTCCAGGGAAGGTTTAAACGGTGAGGAAATATGGAAAAATTGCGAGAAAGATAGTAAACACAACAATTTCATTTTCCCATATATTTTGTCGTTAGGATAGGTGATACGAAGTACACCGGTTCATCTAGTATTTTCATACATTACCATTTATTTTGTAAAAACTTTTTATAGTTTGTTTGTAAATTATAAAAGTACACTAATTAAAATAAATTGAGTTCTATTATATTCAATGTTATTAATAATTATCGTAGACAAAAAGGTATGTCCAATTATTCAGAGCGACTTTTAGCGGATCGGCGCAGTAGCTGCGCTCGGGAGATAGTGCATTCCATCGCGTCTACCAAGGCTTTAGCAACATTGGATTCTTGGCAGACTGTCTTTTTTTGTTCTTGTATAAACCTAACTATTTAAGGAAAAAAAATCAGCCTTGTAGAAATAAGTCCAAAAAGTTAATTTTTCAACATATTACGTGGGTGGAAGACCTTAGATGGCAACGCTTCCGGGGCGGCAGACTATCATTAGCCTGTATATTTAGGTATCCTTGTTCACTGTAAGAAGTTTCAGTCTTGTAGGTATAATACATTTACGTATTATTTATTTACAGGTTTCAAAAATTGTTATTAATGTTTGCAACACTACAAGCTTGGCAGACTTTCACTTTCATTATTTACACGGTATAAACATTGCTTGACAGAAAAATTAGCTTTGTAGGAATGGGTGCAAAATTTCGGTCGCTGCCTCCCGGACTAAAATAATAAGCACCGCTCGGCGATAGGGCGATAGTGGGGTTTTTTTTAAAAAGTGATGTCTAAGTCTAAGATGGAAGCAGGTTGATCAGTTAAATCAAATCAAATCAAATATTTTTTATTCAAATAAACTTTTACAAGTACTTTTGAATCGTCAAGCGAATCTACCACTGGTTCGGAATGCCATTCCTACCGAGAAGAACCAGCAAGAAACTCGGTTAGAAAAAAAGGATGGTAACTAGCCATGGCCGAAGCCTCGTGCTAAACCGCCATACCAGACCAGTGCAAATTTAGAAATTATAAATTCCCAAAATGACCCTGCCGGGGATCAAACCCAGAAATTCCCGCTTATAAGACAATAAACAGCGCTAACCACTGCGCCAGGAAGGCCGTCAAACGATGGGGTCTATCATAAACTACTAAATGTATAGGTATATTAAATTAATACCATGGGGGCGAGGGGACGGGTGGGGGGATTGTTTTCCAAACGCTTCGAAACAGATACTCACGGCCAGCGGAAGATGTTTCCGCAGCGCCTGCTCGCGCTCCTCCGCGGCCGCTATGGCGAGTCGCGCCGCACACATCTTTCGGTCGCAGCGCGCTGCCAATTTCTGCAATGAATAAGTTGCCATGGTTTGACTAATTCATCCATACCGTAGCATGGGTTGAAATTATAGAAAGGCGGTTCGATCCTCAGCAATGAGAATTGGGATGCAAATAAAGACGGCGTCAAAACGATGAGTTTTTGTAATGACGAGTTTTCAGTTTGATCCAAATTCTAATTCGAATTTTTCCTACATACATAAAATATGTCTCAATCGTGATATTTTTGCTTTAATTCTACCGGCCGGTTCGGAAAGTAAATTCCACTGAGTAGAGCCGGGACTCACCTGCAACTCCTGCAGCGCGTTGGTGGCCGCTTGGCGCAGGGTGTAGTTCTGCTGGTGCAGGGAGGCCGCTTCTCGACTGCGCCGCTCCAACGACTCCTCTAGCGCCAACCGTTGCTCGTGTGCTGTACGCAGGCTGTCTTGCGCTACTTCCTAGGAAAATACAAACACACCCTTCATTAAAGTGCTAAAATTTATGTTATGAACTAGCTGATGACCGCGACTTTGTCCGCGTGGATTGAGGTTTTTTTGGTTCATTTTAATATTAGTATATAGATTTTTCATCGACTTTCCCGAGCGCTCTCTGGGTGTATCTAATATCCATCCTATGGTTGCCAGCTTGTAGTTCCTCTTATCGCTCAGCAGCTGCGCGACGTGTTAGTGGTCGGGGTGTTTCCCCGCGGCTAGCATGGCCTCCAGCGTGTGCACTCGCATGAGAAGCCGTTGTTCGCCCACGAACATTTCCCGAGACGAGGCCGAGTCTCGAGCAGTCTCTGAGGGTAACTATCCTAGGGTTGCCAGCCTGTAGTTACCTTGTAGTTCCTCTTATCGCTCAGCAGCTGGGCGACGTGGTAGTGGTCGGGGTGTTTCCCCGCAGCTAGCATGCCCTCCAGCGTATGCACTCGCATGAGAAGCCGTTGTTCGCCCACGAACATTTCCCGAGACGAGGCCGAGTCTCGAGCAGTCTCTGAGGGTAACTATCCTAGGGTTGCCAGCCTGTAGTTACCTGGTAGTTCCTCTTATCGCTCAGCAGCTGGGCGACGTGGTAGTGGTCGGGGTGTTTCCCCGCGGCTAGCATGGCCTCCAGCGTGTGCACTCGCATGAGAAGTCGTTGCTCGCCCACGAACATTTCCCAAGACGCGGCCGCTTCTGCGCGCGTCCTCTCTACGCACTCGCGCAGCGTACGCAGCCGAGTCTCCAGTGATGCTTCGCGTTGGACTGCCTCCTGCAAACGTAAGCAAGAATAAAAAGATAAACTTTGACAATGATATTTATTGTCGTCATAGGATATAAACAAACCTAACGTCAAAGGTTCGAAAAATACATTGAATGCAAGTGATTTACTGTTGTCAATAATCAATTCTCAATCATCAAATCAATTCTCTTTATTTGCAAAAATTACATACCTAGGTTCACATGAATAATATGGCCTCTATCACAGATCGTTCTCAAAAATATCGGCAAAAAGACGTCGCGTTGATAACGTCTCCTATTTATGAAGTCTGTTATTAAAAAAAATTATAACTAAACAGAGGGGAATTACAGACAGAACAAGGTGCATTGCATCGTATATGTTTTATACACTTTCCAACTCGTTCTTCTGCTCATTATGTAAAAATATCAACTAATTACCGATTATAAAAACAGCATTTTAGTTTTTAAACCAAATTTAAATTATTGTAAAAACTTCCAAAAGATAATCTCGCTTAGTAATGCACTAATAATTTTTGAATAATTTACCTGACTTGTCAAGGAAATAACCTTGAAATAGCACATTAACGGATGAATATAGAATACACTATTGCGAATGGTACTACGCATCTCATTATACATATATTAAGGTGGGCTGTACAAATATAACATTTTGTTATTATCGCTCTCACAGCACACGCACTGTACCTAAGGACATAAATATGGGCCCCAGACGTGTTAAGTCAGTCTGGAAAACATCAACGAAAATTTTCCCTTACAAGTATTTATTTATTTATTCACTTCTTACATCATCTTTACAGGAATCCCTAATACGATGGTGCAGTTACAATATTAATATATCTAGCTTAGCCTAAAGAAATGTACAAAACATAATATCCTATTAAAAATAAAAAAAAAATAAAAAAATAAAGTAGTTAATTTATGGTCCAATTAGCTCTGCGCCGAATCTTGCACCCGCCGATTTTCTCTTTATCTCTTCTTGATAGGAATGGCATTTCAAACCAGTAGATTCACTTAACGATTCAAAATCACTTCTTAAAGTTTATTTAAATAAAAAAACATTATAGCTCTCGCAGCTAATCGCATGATAGAAGAAAACAAAAAATGCATTTGAATTTGAAACGATTTTCAGAAATGTCACTTGAGCGGAGCGAGTCCGCTACCAGCTAGTAACGAATAATAATACCTTACATATATTAGTTTGTATATCTGCAC
This sequence comes from Erebia aethiops, assembly GCA_923060345.2. Taxonomy (NCBI): domain Eukaryota; kingdom Metazoa; phylum Arthropoda; class Insecta; order Lepidoptera; family Nymphalidae; genus Erebia; species Erebia aethiops. The sequence goes on along the minus strand of OV281083.1, from coordinate 5,289,846 downwards.
ATTACCTGTACGAAATTGTTCAGCTGATACAACTCTTTGAGGTTGAGCGGCGTTGTCATGGTAGGGTTGAACGACGATTTCGCCTCCTTGCCATCCGGATGGAACAGTTTGAGGAGGGCCACCACCGGAGGAAACGTGTTCTGAAAACGAACAAGTTTGATCTTAGCATTTCTCTCGTCGTGCGTGAGACGTGAGTGCATGCTATTTCACTTCGTATTAACGGGAGGGACACTCAAAAGCGAGTTACAGGATGTTTTGACCGTACGGTAACGTTAACGTTGGGTATTTGACAAATAGTCAAATCAGCAACATTTTTTCAAACATCAAAACACGTCCTTAGTATGGGATTTCTATGAAATTCTGAAATGTGACGTCATTGAAGTTCGACGCCCTTTATTACTTTAATCAAATGGTTATTCAACATAAAACTATCAGGGGACCTAGATATTACGACTTTTAGAACATTATAATAATATTATTAAATATAATAATCACTGAAAAATAATTAATTTATTTGAATAGCAGTCAAATACCCAATTCTTACAAAACTAATCAATAAAAATTGAACAAAATAAAGCACGTTATTGTTTTATTTATGGCACTTATAAAAATCATGTACAACATTCAAACCAAATATAATTTAGGCTTGGAATTATTTATTATTGGGCATGGATAAAGAAGTGGTAAATAGATATCTGGCTTAATTTTAAATCTAGCCCAAAATAATAAAACATTTGTATGAAGAAGCGTGTGAGTGCGAGTTTTGCATAATGCTAAGGCCTTGAACGGGTTTTGATAAAATCTAATTTATGCATTTCCCCTAAGATATTAAAAACAGAAGAAACCCTACGTAGCATTTCATTACTATTATTCACTAAAATAAAATTCAGATGGCATTTTCAAACAGAAAAATGTCTAGTAATTCACGTACAACGTAGTGAGCACGTACATCCGTCCGGACAGTTATTTATTTATCAAATATAAGAAAAAGTACATACATATATTTTGATTTTGTAACTACAATTTATTAAGTTTTGCCCTGTAAAACGCAGAAATGTTTTTGTAATTGTAACTTATGTTTTTTTGGAGCAATAAACTATTATTGCTCCATTAACAGAATTATTTATTTATTTATATTATACATACTTGACCAAAATACGCGAACGCGACTTTTGTGACCAGACATATGCCTGTGCTAAGACAAAGATTCGATGGATATCCGAATAAAGATTCTTCGGATCAAGTCTTCAGGGAAATAAGCGCTCTCTCTCTCTCTCTCTCTCTCTCATGAAACCTTACACGAAATACATAATGATAGTTTCCTGAAATAAACATGCTCTGGATTTGCATGCTCTGGGATCCTTCCAGAAACGGCCGGAAAAAGTGCGATTAATATTATCAGTTGTTAGTGATAACTGATAATATTAATCGAGACTGACGGCTTCACATGCTCAGAGACGAAATCGTAAATTTCGGGCCTCCAAAGTCGGTCACCCAGACCGACACACCTTTTCACGGCCCATCTGTTTAACCGATTTTGACGAAATTTAGTAAAGGGATAAGTTGCATTGCGGGTCGGAAAATCCAGAGATCCACAAATAAACCTAAATCCAGGCGTGAAGCATTTAGTAGAAGAAGACATAAGTCACCTTATCCGCGATACCGGCATTCTCAACGACGGGTATGCCAAACTGGACGACATCCCCGGAGAACACTTCATGAGGCTCCTTCGTAAGCGTACACCGGTTGTTGTTGACGAATGTGCCGTTGCTGCTTTGGTTGTCCTGAACAAACAAACAAACAATGCCTTTTGTTTACAAATATTATAAGAAGGTACTGTAAATGTGCGTTGTGTTCTCAGCGGTTGGGTATTTGAAAACTAGTCAAATCCTCTTTTTAACCTACTTCCAAAAAAGGAAAGGTTTTCAATTCGGCGTATTTTTTTTTTAATCTCCGTGGTTTTTGAACCGATTTGAATAAAAAAAATTCAGTCGTTAGAGGAATCTCTTTATGATAATGCCGACTCCAAATCCTCAACCCTGACACTAAAAAGTTAAAATTAAAAATTCTTTCCAAAAAACCGACTTCCAAAGCCACTGTAAAGTAAAAAATAATTTTGATTTCTACACAATATGTTGTTGGGGGGGTATAACCGTATAACAAGGATAAGCAAAGTTGGACGCATCAAGCGTTGGCTCTTTGGAAAGAATTTTTATCAAACGTCAAAACATGCGCTTAGTATGGAATATTATAAGAAATACCTACATGCTTGTGATGTTATCAATTTTCGAACGATAGGTTTTACTAAACATAAAACTAATAGGGGATGTGGATTTTTCGTCTTGTTGAAGAACCTCTATTTAATATTTACAAAAAATAATTTATTTTTGACCTACTTCTAAGCAACATCCCAATACAATTTAATATTCCATCCAATTCAATTAAATAGTGACATTTAACGGTGAAGTATAACACCGTGAGGAAACCTGCATGCCTGAGAGTAATTAATATATAATAATAATAATAAATAAAAACTTCGTAACGTTCTCAAAGTTGTGGGAAGTCTGACAATCCGCACTTGGCCAGCAACATGGTGGACTATAGCCAAACTCTTCTCAGTCTGAGAGGAGACTCTTGCTCAGTAGTGTACCGGCTATGGGTTGAAATGATGATGTTCATTATGATGATGATAACGATGTAAATAATTACTTATCGTGATTTCGAGTTTTGGGTCGATTAAAAACTGGACGTTTGCCCCGACTTGAATAATTTTTCTATCCTTGCGAAGTGTGAATTAATGCAACGTGGGAGAGAATGAACCGATTTTTTTAGGTGTTTGAATGATATAGTGAGTGATTCAGTACTACCTCACATAGTTATATTATCACACTTGTGAGGCCATAGACTTTACTTCAAGAATCAAGATATCTTATATCTCGCTCACTCGCCACTGGGCAGGTTTTAATTTTAAACCCTAAACCCTTTTTCATAGGTCCAGATAAAGTATCCAAAAAAATTTATAATTTCAATGATGAAGATATAACAAAAAGTTAAAAAAGTATAGAACATGAAGACGTCATCGTAAATTCAATATGGCGTACCCGCCACCATCTACCGATGCACCATGCGAAGTTCTACATTTAAATAAATTGTCAAATCGAAATCGAATTGGGGTCGGAGACTTTACGATTCGTCTGCTTGCTTTGCTCGATACAAACTGACTCGTTGAATCAGTCTGACTCTTTATTGGTCAATTTGGCGATCTCATTCGGTCTAAAGCTAAACACTTTAAACTACGCAATCTAATTTTAAACTAGAGATAATGGTAGACTTAAGGACTTTACTTAGTATGAATTTCGTTTAGTGTCATAGTTAAAATGTATTTTTTTTTAACTAAGCAATCAGCGAAATATAGATTGCCTAGAAGTCTATTCACTAGACTTTGCCTAACAGAAGATGCCTATATCCACTTTTAATTTAAAGGTAGGTCTATTTTATAGATGGTGGAGAAGTTGGAACAGTAAAAGGTAGATATTGGATTTGATGTCTTTCTAAATTACATCATTTGGCTGAAACAAAATTATTATAGTAGACAAACAAAGTAGCGGTAATAATTTAGAGTCATTTGCATTGTAAACAAGCAATATTTAAAGCCTAGTTAGAGCATTGTTAGTGAATTTTACGTAAATGATAGCCTTCATTTCGCTTCTAATTCGACGGCAGCCTTACAAGTACGTACTCTGTGCTTACAAGTAAGAATAGGGTTGCCGCGTATCCGGTTATCGCTAGGACAGTTCATTTTTCCTAGGGTTTCACGATTTCTGCAAAAGGATCATTTTCTGCGAAGCTCGAAATATTTTACGTTAAATAAAATAAAACCAATCTATAATAGGAACATCATGTCACTTTATGTCACGCTGTGAAACTATATCTAATAGTTAATAGACATCGCTCGCAAGTAGCAACCAACAAAATGCCAATTCTTGGCTACGACGAGTATTAAGTGTGCCCCTTTTTCCTACCACAAAGCACCATTCTGTAATGGTAGCTTTACTTCCCACTACTATATTCTAGCCTATAGGCTAATAAGCAGTATTACTTTAGCTGAAACTTTAATAATAATCACTAATAACTTTATTGTAACTTAATTTTTCCCAATTCATTGGCGATTCACGCTATCGGTTTTTATAATCAAACTACCTGATGCCCGCGACTTCGTCCGCGTGGATTGAGGTTTTTTTTGGTTCCCGCGGGAACTCCTTAAATTTTCCTGGATAAAAAGTAGGCCATGTCCTTCCCCAGATACAATCTATCCCTGTACCAAATTCCATCAAAATCGGTGGAATAGATGGGCCATGAAAGCGTAGCAGACAGACACACTTTCGCATTTATAATATTAAGTATGGATAGTATGGATTGTCAGCCCTGTTTAGGAATAAACAATGATCAAATGAACAGACAACAATGTTTACGGTACGATCGCGCGTCGCCCATAAGGTGTAGCGTTACATCAATTAAAAGGATGTTAAACTTGTTTCAATTTGGCACGACTCAGTACTTGTGTAACACGTCAATACCGTAATTCACATAACGTACAGCTATGGTTTTGCGCGACTTGTCATTGGAGAGTTGAGACCCACCGTAGTTAAATGATCACTGGAAACATAACAATCATAAGAGATACTTACCAAATACCACTCGATAAAAGTTCAAAGTTCAAACAGACAAATATTATTTGATATGTTTTCTGAAGTCGCAATTATAATAATATGTTTTTAATTAGGTTGGGAAGTAGCTCGACTTTACGCTTGTAACGAACAATGGTTTTTGATTGACAAAATCAGGCCAATTTTGATTAAGATCATAATTATTGTATTTATTTGAGGCGGCTAAATAGCATTAATCATTTATATGAAAAGAACAATAAAACAAGACTCAATTGCGAAAGTAATCATATTATTGTTTATACCTAATAATGTATTATTATCAGTCAATGTCTGTAAACATGACGATTTTCGGAGCCGGGATGAAAATGTATATGTCACCGTAAGATTGTAAAATCCGTTAGATTATAATCTAACGGTTTCGATCCCGCTAGATTATAAACTTTCGAAAGATTGTGAACCGTTCAATGTTCTGAGTATTAATTTATGAAATATTTATTGTTTTTTACGTTTACTTGTCTCTTTCATGTACAGTTCGCGCGCGAGTTGAATGCAGAGTAAATGTAAGTGTCACCATACATTTACTCTGCATTCAACTCGCGCGCGAACTATAGGTTAGGTTAGGGTTTGACATGAATATCCAGGTAGTGCCTTAGTTTCTATCTTAGGTTCTATCGGGTTAATATACCTAATATATTACAATTTACCGAAAAATAACGCGTTAAATTGTAAGCAGTATGTTACGGTTCACAATCTGTCGAAAGTTTATAATCTATCGAGATAAAAAACGTTATATTATAATCTAACGGTTTTTACAATCTTACGGTGACTTAAATATCATAAAGGTCTAATATAAAATCCGATACGTGAAATGATTGATCACGAAGAATCCATAGGCAAAAGACCGCCTAAGCCCTACACTCTACAGGTTACAGCTAAAATTCGATAGGATAATTTTATATAAGGCATCCGTTAATCAGAAACTGGGGCTGGTCACCTGGTGTGAACTAGAGGATTGTCTCTACAAGAATGTACAGATATACATATTGATATATCCATCGATTTATTATTTAGTTTATATATCGATGCATATCCGCTATAGCGTAAGTGGATACAATGATTTGTTCTCACAATAGACATCACGATTTCATGACTGACGTCATGACTTATGAATTCTTACTACCTATATATTAGTTTTACAAAACTTTACATAAGATTATAACAACTACGACGAAAATCAGTAAATCGCTCAAAAGTGTATTAGAGAAAATAATAATGCCTTCATAAAATAGTACAAATGTACAATTCAAAGAGAATTGTGGCCGTAAACCAAGTTAATTATATAAATTATTTACTACTAGCTGATGCCCGCGACTTCGTCCGCGTGGATTAAGGTTTTTGGTTCCCGCGGGAACTCCTTAATTTTCCGAGATAAAAAGTAGCCTATGTGCTATTCGAGACTATAATCTATCTCTGTGCCAAATTTCATCTAGATCCATTCAGCCGTTGGGCGTGATTGAGTAACAAACATCCATCCATACATCCAAAGTCCATACACCCATACATCCAAACTTTCGCATTTATAATATTAATATAGATATAGATTGACACGAGAAAAGGTGAAAAATTCCGGTTCTATCCTGAAATTCCGAATATGTATGTCAACCCTACACCCTAAATTCTTTTCAAGGTTAAAACATAGGTACTTACGCTAAAAAATTTAGTTATGAGACATTTATGTAATTCATTTCTGTCCTTAGCTTAGAAATAATTCGACTACTTTATCGTTTTTATTTTGGTACTTGGATTTTAGAAATCTGAACCCTAAAGTATACCTAATCAATATAAAGAATACCTCATATCTATACATAAATTAAAAATGATTTTTTTAATTTTTTTTTGTTCTTACGAATAAGAACATTACAAAAATGTAATACTGGTAATTATTATTTGGATTGATTGATGGATGGATGTTTGTTCTCAATCACGCCAGAACGGCTGAAGCGATCTGGATGAAATTTGGCACAGAGTTAGATTATAGTCTGGAATAACACATAGGCTACTTTTTATCCCAGTAATTTTAGAGTTCCCGTGGGAACCAAAAACCTTCAATCCACGTGGACGACGGGAAGTCGCGGGCATCACCTATCCCAACATATTTTATCAAATGAGCTTCAAATCACGTAGTTACATGTGGGCTACTTTCATTATCTAAGTAGAACTACTAAAAGAACTAGTTAGCATTGCGTACCTATTGAGTATTGAGTATACTAAGCCATTGTTCTCTGGTTTACATTGATTTCAAGGTAGTCATGTATAAGCTGACCATTTTTTCTACACAATATCTGTCTGAACGGAACCTTATAGTTGATAAAATATAGCTTGATACCTGTGACAGATGTCATCCAAATGACGCCTATGAAGTTCAGTATTATGTCATCGTAAAAATGTTTGAAAAATGTATGCGAAAAATGTCATACTTTATGTTTTCTGCAGATTAATAGTGACGTTCCTTTTTTTATCGTAACCAAAGTTTATTTTATGGGCACTACAAATACGTTAAATCAGAATAAGTTGTTACTTTTTAAATTAAAAAATCTAGTTAGGTACATTTTATTCATATTATTATTTGGGTAATTGAAAAAATAATAGCAATTTAAATACATTTTTGGAAATAATTAAATACATTTATCCCTTTTGTTTGATTTCGTTATAACAAGCAGTTATAAATTATTATCCTAGTATAGTATCAATGAAAACATAATATAGTAACAATAAAATCGACATTTGTAGCTAGTACCTACCAATAATATCGACAATATTATGATGGATTTTCAATTTGTCCTAGCCCTATCTATGTCACTCTGACAGTTGTCACAGGTATCAAGCTATATTTTACCAACTATAAGATATTGCACGGGACATAGACTGATATCTTGTTAGGTCGATGAATTTCCACGTTTTTAGCTATGCTCATTAGTTTCTGCCTAACAGTAGAAGCGGGATAATTTCTTAACTGAAAAATACATACACATAAAAAATTCACTAATTCTGGGTGGTCGAAGTCGCAGGCATCTGGAAATTATTTCGTACTTTGTTAAAAACAGTCCTGACTCCTGTCCTCGCTAAGACATCGATCTCTGACCTGCGACCCAGTCCAATTGTATAAAACCGAGACAGCTGTTTAGTTTTATGACGTAGACGCCCTCACGAAGAGCTCGAAACTGCAGAATTTAAGTTGGCTTGCGGAGCGAATTATTGTTTTACAACCCCAAGTCTTTTAAACTATTTAAGTATTTTAAACTATTTAAGTAGGTAAGTACTCAAGTATTCATCCAGAAAAAAGTTCATCGTAATTATGTCCTGTTAAATCTTAACTAATGAATCATTTCTATATTAAAGGTCGCCTACGAGAGGTTCCACGTTAAAACTAATTAGAGAATAAAGACAGCTAAAGTACTGAGAACCATTTGATAAGTCTACTATATTGCGCTGTGTACAAATAATTAAGTGTAGACAAATGCTAAGTAAATAAATAAATACAAGATATACCACTTTAATTATTTTACTATAAAAAAAACGCACTTACCCGGCGATCATACACAGATAATTTTATAATGAGGTGGTCATGCTTACAGGAGTCCAGTAGTTGTTGCTATATAAATAATCGCAACTACTGTACCTACCAACTTTGATTTAATTAGTTGGTACTGCGCATTATCCTCGCGAGCCGGTGTAATGTACTTATAGGGTTGATTTTATCATGATTTAAGTACAAAATTGTACGCACTTTAAAATCGGGTATTTTAGACGTGCTTTAATTAGTCATAATAGGTGATACTATAAATATTTGTATGCCAGAAATGGCCGATTAAATTCAAACTCAATATAATATTCTAATCCCAGTGCACATTTATTCAGGCAAACAAAGGATTGATTCGTATTATGATTCATAAAAAACCGGTCAAGTGCAAATAAGGGTTCCGTACCATCTCACAATGTACCTACGTAATCAGCTGTGAAATAACTGGCTTACGTATGGCGCTAAACGGGTAGCTCCTGACAAACAGTTGTACACCCAATGAAAACGGAACCCTAATTAACGATTTTTGGATTTATTACTATATTTTTTTTAAATTAAGCCCCCCTGTTAGGGGGCTTACTTGTTAGGGGTATTGCAGTTATATTAAACCCATAGGTACACATGACATTTCTGCTGTGAGACCTCGTTTCTTGACAAATTTCACGATTTTAGGTCAACAGGAAGTTGGTTGAAAGCCCTATAGGTTTTGATTTATTGGCGAGTGTCAAAATATGCGGCATAAACGGCGGTTATCTTTTGATTGCGTTTTTTTACAGTTCCAAGAGACCATATACCTAAGCAATTATTTGATATGAACTAGATTACGTTAATTTACTAGGTACCTAGTAAAGCAAGTGGAGCGTACTACGCTCCACTCGCTCCGAAAGACCTCGCATCCTATGAGTTCGAGGCACGAGCCACCTACTAGGTACCATGTTAATAATACAAGATACCAATACACCATGTAACAATTGTAAAGTTTTGCCAGAAAAGCCTTTGCAGGGAAAGTCAATCAGGCCGCGAGCCTAATTATTACTTATGTCTCTTCACGAAAAAGTATAATATTAGGCTATTTTACATGTTAATTGTGAATTAACACGTTTCGCTCAGTCAATAGAGACGTAAGACGTCCTTGTCAAGGTAGGTTTACGAAGTACCTACTAGCCAACTATCTTACATTGTCATAGAAATGTGAAAAAAAATTAACTGCTTTCTTATTTAAAAGATTTTTTCTATTAAATCTTTGGTATTTAAATAATAATGGAAGCCACAAATTTCTTTGTTTTTCAATTTGGTCAATCTGAGAAGAACCTAGCGTTACAAAGAATACGGTTGAGCTACAGGTATCCCAGAAGCATACTTTTCAAAAAACTTTTCTAGGCATTATGCCAAAAAAGTCGATAGTTAGGAAAACTAGTACACGTAACATTATCCGTGTCGCTATACGTATAAAAATGTTGGAAGATAACCTATAACCTTAAATATGCCTTGGCCCTATATTTGCCAATCGTTATGGCAATTAAATATACCTATATTGGCCACCATATACAGAGGAATTGGGTTGTCAAGTTCGTGATTAACATCTGTCGTAGGCGTTAAAAGCGAGAGTCGTTTTCTTACAATACAATCACGTAATACGCCCATCATCTTTCATAATAGGAGGTGAGGAGTGGTCATTCGAATTCTATGGCACATCGGCCTTACAAGGTAAACCCGAATAAGGCTATTATATGCATAGTAATAAGTTAAGCCAATTTAAAATAGGTAAATATCAGATATCTGTCAGTGATGTCAGCTTCATATTCGGTTGTTGTCAGGCACATGTCAGGCACCCAAGGCGCAAATCTATGTATTTTTTCAGAGTTATGTTTTAATTTTGAGGGAACCTGCGTCCCTAAAAGTTCTGTTGTCTCAGCCTATAGACGTCCACAGCTGGACGTAGGTCTCCTGCTTGGATCTCCACAGAACAGTCTTCCAGCGACTCGCAGCTACTCGTTTAAGATCGCCCGTCCACTAAATGTGGGGTCATACCACGGTGCGTTTTCCCGTGCGTGGCCGCCATTGGGACAAAAAGGAGTATCGGTTAATCGAATTACAAGCCCCACCTATTGCCACTTTAGCTTAACAACTAGCTTTAACAACTGAAGTACTTACCACAAGATAAAAATGGCCTTTCTCGTAGTAAAGAGTAGCATGGTGCCGCGAGAGGACCCTGCATTCGAATATCGTATTCGTCGGGGAAGCCGTCGCCCTGTATACGTTGCGTCCGATCTGTGGAGACAATTGCTTTTATTACTCCATGAATCATACGTAAATAATAAAATTGAAAAGGATAAGGCTACTTTAGCTCATCTTTTTGAAGTGAAAACTTCTTTAGGCGCATTGAGCACTTTTTGGTAGGGGGTAAAAATGTGGAATACGCGAGACCGACTTCTTCGACCGTTCTTCTTAAGACAAAAGGTCTTAAGTATAATAATATAGTACATTCGTAATTAAACTTTAATGCCTTAGTTTTAAGGTTTATATTAATAAGTGGTGTGTAACCGTGGCTAACACCCCGCGTTACTTGTTACGAAGACCAAAGGTCTTAGATATAGTACATTCGTAATTATACTTTAATACCTTAGTTTTAAGGTTTATTTTTATTATAATTTTTTATTTTTTCTTACTATTATTATAAATGTGAAAGTTTGGATGGATGTATGGATGTTTGTTACTCAATCACGCCAACGGCAGAACGGATCTGGCTGAAATTTGGCACAGAGATAGAGTATACTTAGTCTGGAATAGCACATAGGCTAAAAATTAAAGAGTTCCCGCGGGAACCAATAAACCTCAAACCACGCAGACGAAGTCGCGGGTATTCGCTAGTATTATTATAAAAGGTTTGCTTCTCTGATCTTATCTATCCGATCTCTTATCTGCTCTTAACTGATCACTATGAACACTCCTCATTACCTTTTAAGTACCTAGCAACTATTAATAGCATCCCTGACCAATATTAAAAATAATAATATTATACAACTTCCTGTATGTACAAAATTCCATTACACAAAATACGATTTGATAAGATCAACTTCCGTTACCGGGAGTGAAACAGATGCATGGCTAGAAATAGACAATTAAATCTAATTAAACTTAATTGCCAATGCACAATTGTACCATGTCTCGAGTACCGAGGGTCGTGAACCAAAGATTGTTTTACAACTCGTCATCGGGGATCGGCGCAGATATTTGTGCTACCGGTGTCTGGTACGTAGTAGTTTAACTGTCTACCAAGCACATAATAATTTAAACTCTGAGTGTATACTCTACGACATAGAGTTAACAATTAAAATTGGTACACTCAAAACAAAACAGGAGGCTTACTGCCATCGTTTATAGCAGTATTACTTTAGTCTTATAGACGCCTTATAGACGTCTTAGAATTATAATCCTTATTTTAGGGAGCTCCAAGGTACATCACATAAAACGTCAATTTCAAAATAATACTAATTTAAGCGATAGTAGTAAGCCCAAGTGAGGGACGAGTGGCCCAGTTGTGACAATGCATATCAGTCGGTTGCGATTGTAAAGCAACGTTGACCCAAGTCAGTAACTGGATGGATGACTGAATTTGGACGTTCAAATTTGGCCTCTTTGTTTCCCGTGCCTTGGCGAGCAGGTTAAGCAGTAGGTCTCGGTTATTATCACTAACATCTGATAATAATCGTTACAAAAACCTAAGAGTTTAAATACTCTGTCGAGGTCGAGTCTATGCGGAAGGACGTGGGAACCCACCGCATTATTATCCCAAGAAAACTCCTACCATTATTTGATCAATGGAAAGGGGTCACGACGCTCAGAATTGAGGAATACGAAGCAGAGAGTAAGCACAGAGTCCCCTCAAAGCACGCGCTGCCGTTAACTATGCCAAAGCAAATAAAGCTCAGTTTGATTCGCTATCAAGAAAGACGCCACGGCTCCACTAGATTCTGCTGGTGTACGTTGCGCCTTACACGAAAGTTGTGACTATCACGCCAGCCAATCAGAGGTGATTGCGATCGCCATTTGACACAATGTAGCTGGAAAACTACGGCGGTAGACGGTACTATTAATACACCATAGTGCACTCAGCCTTAGTGTCCCACCAGCTAGCGCCTGATAGCAATAATAATTAGCTTACAGATAAACGCTCACGACGCGACTGGAAATTCAAACAAGGTGCGAACTTGCACTCGTTTTTATAATGAAGTCTGGATCATGTTTAGATCAATAAAGACATGGGCAGACACATCTGAGGCGCGACATTTTATTGTGGCACCTAGAATTTGTAAACTCGATTTAACGCATTTATTTCATGTAACTAGACCTATTTATGATTGGATTACTGAAGATTTTCAAAACAGTCTTGAATGGCTCCTTGTTTTATAGGGTTAGCCGTCAAAAAATAACTTACTCCTTAAAAAGTCTTATTCGCTAAATGATACATTCTTAAAAAGGCCTATTTGCCAAATTATTTATTCTTAAAAAGACCTAGTTACCTTCTTATGGGTAAGTCGATAGCGAACCGGACTTTTTTTAAGAGTAAATTATATTGCCAATAAGCCGCCTACCCTTACCCTTGTGACATAATATGAAAAACAATTTTTTCCCTAAATATTGTATTGAAATACAAATGTTGGAGACCAAAGATAGATAGACAAGTTTTAATAGTAAGTAAGTTGATGCTGATATATCTTATCACAATATCTGATATAAAAACACTATGAGATAACTTTAACAAAAGATTTGCACTGAATTTTAATTTCACTGCTACAATATGTATTTATGTTGAATTATTTTACTTTTAAAATAACACTTTTATCCTAATCTATATATTATGTAAAAGCGAAATACCACTCATTCACTCACTGACTCTCAGGATACAAACTTGAAAGCATACAGACTTGAAAGAAAGTGGAAGAAAGGTTCCTTCTATGGTGCAGAAATCAGCTAAGAAACGGTTTTGAGAAAATTCACCCCTAAGGGGTTGAAATGGGGGTTGGAATTTTGTATGAAAGTCCTTGGTTTTTGAAGTTAAAGACATGAAAATTCACAATTAAGTTATTAGTTAATAATACTAAACCTATATATGAAATTTTATGAAAATCTACCCCAAAAGGGGGTTGGAAGCTTACATGAGTTTTACATAAGCTTATATATAAAGCCCCTATAGATAGGCGTTTTGCAGCAGAAATAACCTCATAGGACATAAGAAATTATATGCCGATGAAGTCGCGGGTGACCTCTAGTTTAATTATAACTTAGTATATAGATAGTGATTGTAGTAAATTCTTAAGTTACTTTATTTGGCTAACAAAACTACAAAAGAATTTTTGTAGAAAGATAAGTTATAATAGTCTTATAACCATATAAGACTAATTACCATATCTTTTGTACTGGCATTTTGTACAATACCAATACAAAAGACAGGAGATCAGAGATTCACTCAACAATTCAAAAGCATTGTAAAAGATCATTTGAATAAAATGTCATTTTATTTATTTTAAAATCTCAGATTGGAATAGTTATTTATAGGAGGTGAATATAAACATAGGTTTATTTTTAAAAAAATATTACTTAACCAAACATCGCCTACTCGTAGCCATATAATATTATACATAACACGATAATTAACTCAATAAACAATCAAGTAAAAAACTTGAATTTAGCCCCATGAATTACTTAAAGTTTTACTTAAAGTACACATTTTTAAAGAGAAGAAAGACACAGTTGAGATGAGAAATGTCTGATGAGAGGCTTGGGCTATGTGCAGTTTCCCTAACTACTAGCAAAAATTTCCCATAAAGCGGTCTAAGGTTCTAGTAAGTAATATCCATAGGTTAATATTAGTAATGCAAAAGTGTGTCTATCTTTATAACCGATTTGGATGATATTCAGTATAGAGATAGGTTGCATCCTGGGGAAGAACACAGGTTACTTTTTAACGCAGAATAAGGAGTTCATCATCATTTAGTTCTACATAAAATTTATTTAGATAAAACTGTTAAAATTCTGCAATACTTCTAGATAACTGAGCTTTTCACATTATGTGACTTGAGAGTAATATTATATAGTAATATAGTAATAGGACTTGAGGACTGATCAAGTCTTTCCTTGCTTTTGAAAACATAAAGATAGTTTTTTAAGAAGAGTAGAAAGCTTTTGATGAAGCAACCACACAGTTTCACTCATTGCTTTTTTCAAATACTTACATAGGATAGCACCAACCAGAGAACATAGTTGGTTTTCTAGTTTAGGCTGGGCATTAAATCCAACATTTAACTGCTGCTGAATGATAATGGAAATCCTTAAATGAGGCTCTTCTAATTAAGTTTAACTAGATATCTAGCTAATAATAAACAGTTACAAGCAAATGAGGACATTTACCTTAACAGGTTGTTCCAGTGTAACGCGCCTTTCGTCAAAGGGCAAAGAGTTCGAATGAGGTATGAAGATCGCCCTCGGTACACCCACATCCTGGTTATTCTGTGTCTCTGGAGCAGGTGTCCAGTTGTAATCCATTTTTTTCAATGTGGTGTTCAGAAGTGGATTAACTCTCTTGCTCTTTGCTATCACCATCGCACACCTTGCTCCTCGGAGTAACCATTCGGTCCTCGTTCATAAGATGACGATCTCCACATCGAAGAAAACAATCATAACACTGGCACTAGGGTGAAAGGAGAACTCCATTTCCTGTCATCTTCGTAAAAAACGGAACTCGGTTTGCAAAGTGTTATCAATTAAACTGCACGTATCTCCGACTATTTATCGCTCATGAAAACACTTGGAAAATAGAATATGAAACTTGATTCCTTTCGCCTACCGTTTCGTTAAATATTAGGAAACCCTCAAAATCTGGAAGTGCAACGACTGCAAACCGTATACTATTTATAACTTACGTGTAAAACTAAAAAACGATTATTTACAGCCAAAGTGTATTATACCAATATTTTTAAAGGGCGTTGATCAAAACTATCGTTCAAGGAACTTACGAAATGGGCGCACGAATCGGACATTTGTTTTGTTGAGTTGGGTACCTACCAACCGTCTCATCGTTCATTTGTTTTATAGGATTTTTAACATTTAAATGACGAATAATTTTAAATAAATTATTGAAAATCTCAATTTATCACTGCTAGTTTTTTCAATCAAATAAAAATAATTTTTTTTCAATATGATAATTAACCGAATCAGCCGAATATTCCGGTTTTTTGATATTTATTTAATCTGTAGCACGTAGCACACACCAGCAGAGACAAGTAACATATAGGCACATTGTCTCTGCTTTGTACTAATTTAAAACCTTAGTTTTACTCTTTACTCGAAAAAAATGTACCTGCATCTAATAAATGCAAATTTTGCCGTTGTTGATGTTAAAATAATCTTATATTAAAAGAATAATAATTTAATGAAACCGTTATATTTGGTCTATGCTCAGATTAAAACCATAGACAGAAGAAGCTTTCTACCTGACGTTTAAAAACCGAACTTATCGGTTTATTTTTAGCTGTGGTTGTCGAGTAGTGAGTTTATGGTATATTATATGGTAATACAAGAGTTCGAAAGGACGTTTTTCTCACTCTGTCATGGAACTATTTATATCTTTATCTCTTTCGTTAGTGTTGCTATACAAAAAATATATAATAAATTGCACAAAATTATTACAGATGGCGCTGCTAAACTTCAGTTCGCCGTTCGGTGGTTCGGAGGAGGAGAAAAAGAAAAATCGAAACTCGCCATTGTATAGTGGTATAGTGAATTGAGTGAATTTGAGCCTTTGCAACGAAACGGTTTTCTGCCTCGGGTCTCGTGTGTACAGTGTGTATTGAGTGTGTGCAAATTTTCAAAACGAAAGTGCAAACTGTAGTGCTTTTACATCTTGTAAGTAAACGTTGGATAACTTGGCCTAATGCAATACCTACCTTGATTGAACTGTCTCTCGATCAATTTAATTCATCTGCTTACCGTTCAATATGGCCGTTCTGCTGTTTGATACTTTTTGAAAAGCTTACCAATTTGTATACATTATTTCAAGTGTATGTTTCTCATCGATATATGTTTGCCCTCAAGGGTCTTCTGCAAAATATTCTTCTGTTCGTAGATGTGGCAAAATGACAGTGGATTTTGACGTTTTAAATCCTGAGTCATTTCCATGCGATTTGATTTCAGATAATTTTAATAATAATTTCGCGCAAAATAAATTAGGCATTGCCAAATTAACAAAAACAATGATGTACGCACCCTTCTGAGTACTTTTTTATTGATAAACATATATCTCGTTGATGTTGTGTCTATACAGATTACAGGTTTAAAAACTCGACTTCCAGCCTAGACTTGGCGATCGATATGTCTCAAGTTCTAGACTGTTAAAATAACCTACTACTTACTTAATTGCAAATAATTTATAAGTGAAAAGTTTGTGTTATTATTGTGTAGTCAGTAATCACTAATCACTGATTGAAAATAAGTGAGATTGGTTCATTAATTTTCATACAAATTCAATGCACCTACTTACAGAATTTCTTTTGAAGTTCAATATGACTTTAATTAAAGTATAATAACTAATGAAAAAATTATTCACTTTTAGTTACTAAAAGATTAATGTAAATAGTTCAAAATAATTACTTACTTAGAGGTTAAATTAAAACAAAACTTTCTTAGGATATTTTCTCATGGTCTCATGTCAAGCTGTGTCTTGTTAGCTTAAAAGATCCTGGTAGGTTGTATAACCTATATCTGCTAGCCACAGTTTTATGAGAGTTACACAACTTCATGATTTTAACACATTGTTGGTCCAATACTGAGCACAATTCTGCTCTCAGAATGAGAAGGGAATGGTCATAGTGCACCATGCTGGCCTAGTGAGGATTAGCAAACTTCATGCACACCTTTAAGAAAATTATGAAGCCAAACTCTTGGGCAAACAGGTTTCCTCACAAAGTAATGAAAGAACTTATGATTTACAATCGTGCATTTTTGAGTCAACATCTCCTGAAGATGCTCGGGTGTTGGAGTGAAACGTATGTCGAGAATAATGTGGAACAATCGTCCATTTTTGAGTCAACATCTCTTGAAGATGCTCGGGTGTTGGAGTGAATATCGCAAGATACACACTGTATCACATAAAATATTGTGGTGGATTATAGCGAATTAAACTTCTAGTTCTTTCATTATCTGCCAAGTAATGCCTGCTTCTATCTAATATTCCTCACAAAGTTTTCCTTCATCAGTATAGAAAGTGATATTGGTTTGCTTGAATTGCACATAAGTCAGAAAAGTCTGAAGTGTGTGCAAGAGGATCGATCCTTGACCACCTGAACTTCAAGCTAAATAGAACAATGTTGATAGATTGTGTATTGTTTCAAGGGTAGACCCATAATATGTTTGCCAAACATTGGTATTGATTCTGATACCTTTCTCTTATTGGAGTACCTAACTAAATATAATATCCACCTTATTATTTTAAATATAACTAGTAAAACAGAAAACAAATATTAAAACTTAAATGTTTTAGGAATTAAATTCTCTCTCCTCAATCTCTTTCCCTGCATTGTATAAAATACTAGCTGATGCCCGTGACTTAGTCAGCGTGAATTGAGGTTTTATGTTTCCTGCAAGCATTATCTATACTATGTGTTATTCCATACTATAATCTATCTCTGTGCCAAATTTCATCCAGATCCGTTCAGCCATTCTGGCATGATTCAGTAAAAACATCCATCCAAACTTTTGCATTTATAATATTATAGTAATGAAGTAAAGATGAATACTAATCAGTATTAGCACCATTTTGGCTAATTGTTTTGCATAGGTCTTATAATATAGTGTTATCCCAGTGGCATTAAGCATGTCCTGTTATATTTCTTGATCATTCCTGCATTGCATAGTCCAAATTCCTCGTTCTAACATCAAAATTCCTGAAGGTGACAATTTTTTTGGAGTGACAGCTGGTGATTTGCTATTCATGGACATACTTAATATCATCTTGTTTTTAAGCACAAATTGAAAACATCTGTTGGTCTTGACCTTCCTTGAGCAGTTAATAAGTTGCTCCTTGGTGCATTTATGTAGATATTGATGTTTATTAACTTACAAAAGTAATAATTCTGTTTCTTTAATTATAAGTACAGTAGAATCCCGATTATTAGAATCAAATAAAACCAGGGGTATTCAGTATAATCGAAAATCCGGATAATCGATTTTAAAGTCAAATTAAACAGTAAATAATTTTAATAACTTTTTTATTATAGAAAGGGTTTTACATACGTCATTTAAACAAATCATTACGTCAAATCATTTCTAAGTCAGTAATTAGAGCAGTGAAGAATGAGTCCGGGTAATCAGATAATCGATGTTCGGATAATCGAGATTGTATGTATACTGTACATTACTTACACATTAACTTTAGAATAGCCTAAATATTTTAATAATATCTTGGGCGCAGCTATTAACAGGAAAAATTATTAGCCTTTCTTGCATATCTACATAAAAACTATGTAGTTTTTGTAATTACAAGTTGATTTATAGTTTTTTTTTTGTCTCCCAGGTGTGATAATGGCAACGGCGTTTCTGCCGTCGCCCGCGTGAATTAGTGAGACTCTAGTGCAGTGAACCTCAAAGGCTCGCCGCCTTAAGAGTTAACCAACCACAATGAAAATGGTGTTGTCACAACGGCAACGGGAGGAGCTGTAAGTACATTGTATTTTATACCTTCAAATAGGAACACTAGTAAAATGAAATCTAGTTATTTATTATTACTTAGTGCTGAAATCTAGTGCAGTGCACATGGGATTCTGGATTTCAGTACTGAACTACTAAATAGAGTACTGAAATCCAGAATTCCACCTGCACCCATTGCACTATTGTTGTACCTACCTCCAAGCAGTACAAATTCTTAATAATTATTCAATTCTTACAAATTTGCAGGAAACAATAATCAAAAAATATTCTCAAAAGAACTTAATGTTGTAAACAAAATTACTCAATATCTTTCATATACTTAATTCAGTAAAAAAATACAACATACTCATGTCTTTGTTTAAAATGCTTATTGGGTTTGCAAGATTATTATTGTACTGAGTCTGCAACTAGTTAGTCCTTGACAAATTTTTAATGTTCGCTATTAATAAGAAGTTCATATATTGTATTAAATTTAACCCACAAGACACAATTGCTTTGTTTTTTTTAAATTTTGGTATTGTTTAAAGCATTAGATTAAAATATTATTTTAAAATTCTGAATAAATAGAAAACGTTCTTTAAAACATACAAGTCTGAAACCTTGAGACATTTTTTTGCCTCTCGATAAAAATCAATATACTTAAATCTAAATAGCATAATCAGTATCTATCAGCTGTGGCACCATTTAAGTAAAAGTATTAATTACTTATTCATTTACTGTTACTGACAAAATTTTTGCTTACAATGCACAGTCTGTTGACATTCAGCAAATTCATTGTTTATCAACAAACATATTAGTAAATTAAAAATGTTTTTTATTCCACTACTAGTTAGACCTTAGTAATGTGTTTTTGGATACATTTTATTCCAAAAACACATTACTAAGACAGGAGGTATCAATAAAGCACTTAAAGAATTAAAAGAAACAACGCTATGGGTCCCGAAAATGAGAAGCATAAACAACAAGCACGAAACAAGAAGACAGCCAATTTTAAAGATAGCGACAGACTATTATCGGAGATTATACTCTACCGAAAACACCTTAAAATTCAACATAAACCTTGAAGACAAAACAGAAGAAATCCCTCCGATTCTTGAAAGGGAAGTTCAGCATGCCATAGAAACACAGAAAAATGATAAAGCTCCTGGACCTGATCATATAACCAATGAGATGATGAAAGCTACATTGCCAGAAACAACAAAAAAACTTACTAACTTGTTTAATCTTATCCTAAACACAGAATCCATACCTTCGCAGTGGACAATAAGCACTATAATACTCATCTTTAAGAAAGGAGATAGATCAGAAGTAGGAAACTATCGCCCAATAAGTCTCATGTCCAACATATACAAGGTGTTCTCAAAAATAATACTGAAACGCATCACCAAAAAACTTGAAGAACAACAATCAAGAGAACAGGCGGGGTTCCGATCGGGATTTGCAACAACTGACCACATGCATGTGGTAAAACAGCTCATTGAAAAATGTCAAGAATACGATTATCCATTATACATGGCATTTGTGGATTATAACAAAGCGTTTGACTGCCTGGAACATCAGTGCATTTGGGAAGCCCTGAAAAAACAAGGAATAGAAAACAAATATATAAGAATAATAAAAAATGTGTACTCCAACAGCAAAGCACGAGTCAAACTAGAGGCAGAGGGGGAAATTTTTCCAATACACAGGGGAGTGAGGCAGGGAGACCCACTCTCACCAAAACTTTTTTCATCCGTGCTAGAGGAAGTAATCAGGAAGATGGAATGGGACAACATAGGGATTAACATAAATGGAACACATTTAAATCATTTAAGATTTGCAGATGACATAATACTTATAACAGATAACCCGGAAAGCCTTAAAAGCATGCTCCAAGATCTATCATATGAAAGCAAAAAGGTGGGATTAACAATAAACAAAACAAAGACAAAGATAATAACAAACAGATCCCAAATAAGTATCTCAGTAGATGAGGAGGAAATAGAATATGTGAATTCCTATGTATACTTAGGCCAACTTATCGCCTTCAACAACCAAATGGATTCAGAGATTGATAGACGGGTAGCCAATGCCTGGAAGAGATTTTGGTCCCTCAAGGAAGTGCTAAAAGGCAACCAATATAATATTGCAATGAAAAGGAAAGTATACAATACATGCATATTACCAATCCTTACCTATGGGTGCCAGACGTGGGCAAACACACAAAAACAATACCAAAAACTGATTACATGCCAAAGAGCCATGGAGAGGAGTCTACTGGGTTACACAATAAGAGATAGAAAGAGAGCTGTAGATCTAAGACAAATTACCAAAATTGAAGATGTAGTAGTCAAAACTAGAAAACTCAAATGGAGGTGGGTAGGTCACATGATGAGAGAGAATAGAAATAAATGGACGAAAGATATAACAGAATGGACCCCGAGATACCAAACAAAAAGAAAACGAGGAAGACAAAGAAAACGTTGGTCGGATGACATAAAAAAGTATGCAGGTTTAACATGGCACAGAACAACTGAATCAAGAGCAGAATGGAGAAAGCTGGAGGAGGCCTTCGTGTCGCAAAGACACGCCGACGAGACGCCCGATAACGACATACGTACCTAATAATATATTACCAACTAAGAATTACATACATAGTGATATTAATAATATATAATAGTAACTCAATAATGATAATAATGAATTTAATACTAAGGTCAATTTTATATATGTTAATGATGATTCGATATATTATGTTGATGAAATGTATAGATTATGTATACTGTGTTGGCAATAAAGGCTTAATAATAATAATAATAATAATAATAATAGTTAGACCTTGACTGCCTTGACAGCGATCTCACCTGGTGGTAAGTGATGATGCCGTTTAAGATGGTAGCGGGCTAACCTGTTAGGTACAGCATTTATATTAAACCATTAATTTACCAATGTCAATGTATTAAACCCATACTCCTACTCGGTTTCGACACGGCATCGTATCGGAATGCTAAATCGCTTGGCGTTACGTCTTTACCGGTAGGTCGGTAAGTGGTAACTAGTCACGGCCGAAGCCTACCACCAGAGCAGACCATTGAAAAATCCCAAATTGTCGGGAATTGAACCCGGGATCTCCCACTGTAAGTCCACAGCGCTCACCACTGCGCATGGGAGGTTGTTTGAATACTGCAACCATAAAAGAGTGTTCCATGGGAATGGGCATGGGAAAAATAACAAAAATCAAACAGTTCAATCAAACTCCCACTATGAAAACTTACATAAACATTCAGTTGTTAATTCTGTACAATTGCACAAAAAATACTCCGATACCAACGATTCATGAGACCGAATTTCCCACCTATTTGAAACTGTATCCTTCAACATCATCTTCAAGTGCAGCAAACGTCCAAGGTGCATCCACTACAGCCCATTAACGTCCCACTGCTGGGCACAGGCCTCCACTCTCACAGGAGAGAGGGAATTAGAGCTTAGACCCACCACGCGACTATTATCATGTTAGTGATAATAACTGGGACCAACGGCTTAACGTGCTCTCCGAGGCATGGGGTGTAACACCACCGACTTCCTACTCCGGGCTAATTTCTAGTCCGAAAAACCCTGGACTCGAACCCGGGACCTCGTCGGCTGCAGTCGAACATGGCAACCACTAGACCAACGAGGCAGTCAAGAGACCAAAGAGTCCAAGGTGCATAATATTATAGCCCTAATAGTTGCCGACCCCCAATAGATGATACTACAAGACTTCAATTTTACACTCACAGGCTACGGCTTGTAAAAGTTTGACACCTGTAATATTTCTCTAAAAATATACTCACGTCGACATTACAGACAGGCACTTTCAATTATATTTGGATAATATGAAGTCTATATTAAATTAAACTCAATACGTACCGTATGTCAGAATTCAGATAGATAGTCATCAGTGTGTAAGCTCAATAGTCCTTACGTATTTCAATTCTTTAACCCGTTCGGAACTTCTTTAGCGTGGTACTCGTTTACGAGTGGCGAGATTTATGTGACAGGTTACATACCTATTATGTAATGCATGAATGCGAGTCGAAAGTATAGTACAGCTATCCTTCGTGGGGTCTATTAGCTTTTGCAATTTGGTCCCGAAATGAGTACACTTTCCGTTGCTTAATTCATTTAAATTATTCAGTTACTAAGATAAGAAAATTTAAATACAACAGTAACTATTTTTATCTTGGTTTGCAATCATTGGGCCTATATCAAATTTGAGCTCTAAATCTTCCTTCCCAAACCACCAGCGCAATCCTACCACTGACCTACCTAGATCTTGTACCTACCTGCTCTTCCCAAACCACTGGCGCAAGTTTTTAGGTACGTACACTACACTTATTGACATCCAGTAATTTATAAAATATAATGGTGATGATCAGTAACGGTATCTTAAAACTAAAGCTACGAGGGTTCCAAACGCGTCCTGGTGTGAGAAGAGCCCACAACAAACTCAGCCGGAAATTTTTTTTTCATTATTACCATTTCACAAATCATCTTAACTAAGGAACTATCAGAGCCATTAGAACAAATCATTACCAAGCTTCCTTGTCATTTAAATAATCCTTTACATGGTAATAAGATTTTTTAATGAGTTTACGTTTTACATTAACTTTGAACTTATTCAGAGACATCTTCAACATGTCTTCTGGGAGCTTTTTGTAGAAGCGGACACTGTTTCCAACAAATGAATTGCTAGTTTTACTAAGCCTAGAAGCAAAGCAAATTTAAAATACTGATGCTGTCTTAAAAATGGTTTTTAAGAAACCAGGCGTCTTAAGTGTTTTATAGGGCAATTTTTCGGTGACGTTATTAAAAGGTACATAAAATACAGCCGGTAAACGCTGTGCGGTGGCATAGCCATAATTATCCCACTAATATGCGAAGTTACGGTGTCAATATATGACAGATCTCATTAAGAAATAACTGTCGCTGGTTACTGACCTAATGATGCCAGCTGTACAAACTTACAAAGTAACTTATAACTTTTTTTTTTTAAAATACCTATATAGGCTAGCGCTTGGCTGCAATCAGACGTGCTTGCAAGTGGTGATGCAGCATAAGGCGAAGCGCGCTTATATAACTTATAATAACTGACATAACCTGTAGACAGAAAATATATCACGGGATATTTTCGCGGGTAGTCTATTTTTTCCACTACAAGTTAGCCCTTGAGTTAGATTTAGTTTACCACTTGAGATCGCAATGATCTTATCTAATGGTAAGTCATGATGCAGTGTAAAGCGGGTTAACCTGTTGTGGGTATGGCAGTTAGCGGTTTTTACACTGCATCGTACCACGTCTTTACCGGTAAGATTAAAGGTGGTAACTAACCACGGCCGAAGCCTCCCACCAGACAATTTGTAATTCAAAAATTATAAATTTCCACTATCTTAATCAAGACCTTCTTGATCGTAAACTCTTAATTCATAAAACGTATTAAGTTAGAAAGGTTAAAACTTCAAATAAACATTTTACATCTTATTATGTTGTAATCAACATAAGATTTGTTAGAAAATCATAATGTTTAATATTAATATCGTACCGAAATATGGACTTTATGATAAAATTGTCTTAGAATGTGTTGGAAATGTATGCAAATGCCAATGTATGCTTGAATTAAATTATTTTAAAACCGAAATGAAGTTTTATAACAGCCGTAAGAGACTTAATGATCGGCTATCCATCATCAGCTGTAACTTTCTTTTGGATTTGTTTAAAGTTCCGTACTTCCGTCTGTACGAGATCCGTGAAAATTCTTGCATTGCAGATTCTTGTCCCGTATTTGTCGCATATATCGTATTAACGGTATTTTTCAGTCATAGTTTTCTGTAAAAGTAAAAGGATTAAAGAAATACACATAACTTCCAAAAGGCAGTTCCTGTAATACAAGCAAGTGCATGAAGGCTTAAAATATGCTTTTCCGATCCGAATAATGATTAAATTTACAAAAGTTTAAAAAAAACTGACTGACATATCAATGTGCAGCTTTAAGCCATACAACAAAATGTGTCAAGAAATTTGAGAGTTCCATTAAATAAGAATTTTGAGAAATTTAAACCGAGTGATGCCGGGACATGTAAGCTAGTATCGCAAAACGAGACGCGCCTTTTCCCAGCTACAGTACATTAAATACGTCTCAACTTTTGTATATGAATACCTACTCTACATTACATAATTTTGCATGCAAAAAATTCTTGCGAACAGTCCAACTTTCGAGCTTAATTGCATTTTCGCTTGTTGGTTGTAACACTTAACCAGGTCACTTTTCAAGTTGCTGGGACGCCCTTTACGTCCCACGACCTTTGAAAGTAACAGTGTTCCTATGAACTAGTCTGAAAGACAGTGTCCAGATTTCATATGAAATGATTACACTCACTGTTCCTACTCGTTACATATGTATGTTACCTGTTGGGAGCTTGTTGTAAAATATTACCTTACAGAGTAATTGCAATTTTTTTATTCGGTTTATCTCAGTGAATTTTCTTGCAAATATAACTTAACATATTTTTCTTAAAATACGTTGACCCATATTTTTTCTAGCAAGTAGTTTATTTTTCAAGAAAATGCAACATTATTACATTACTACCGAAAATGCGAGAAACTCACATCAATCTAAATTTTCAAACATAATTCATAATCTTGAATTCAGCATGAAAAAAAATTGCCGCTACAGGCTACAGCTTGGAATGGCTGTGCGTTTGCGTACGTAGCTAAATTGTAATGTGCATTCACCATAATATTAGGTATAAGTATACGCAAAAGTGAACTGGTCAAAAAGTTAAATTCGACTTTTGGAAATCCTGAGGCCGTCTCTTAGACTAAACGGTGCCAAGGCGTTGACCGCTGTGTTCGGCGCCTTCCTGTACCTAGTACCTACTCGGTGGTTACCGGTGTGCAACTTTCTGCAAAGCAAAATTATGTACTTACAAATTAAGTAATTACTTACTTAAATTACAATTTAAGTAATTAAATTCTTATCCGAAGTCCGAACCTGTGTAAAAAGAAAAAAAAAGTTGTAAATTGCAAGTATTTTACTTATTAAGAACTAGAATTTTTGTTGTTTGAAGTTTTTGATTCCCGTAGGAACTCAATTTTTCAGTATAAAAATTAGCCTTTGTCTATCCTCGGGATGCAACCTACCTATGTCTGTAGTGTACTTAACTTCATCAAAATCCGTTAAACAGAAGGGCCATGAAAGCGTAGCAGGGAGACCTACGATGTTAAAAAGTCGTTGAGGCAGACAGACACTTTCGCATTGTTCATAATATAAGTACCTACGTATGGATTTTTTACTTAAAGTGATCAGGTATTAAAACAGCGTAAAAAACGTTTCTCGGACTGGACTATCTATTTGTTTGTTTTATTGGAATGTCTATACGAGTTTACTATTGATTAACTACTAGACGTTGATAGACAGGTCTTCTTTAGCCATTGATTGTTTACCTACGAAAAAAACCGTTATCATTAAATTGATATCTATAGTTAATCGAAGCGTGCGGCGCGGCGTACAAACTTTCAAGATTGGAAAGAAAAAATAGGTAGGTATCTATCAGATATAATTGCATAATTTTTAATCGACTTCCAAAAAAGGAGGAGGTTCTCAATTCGGCGCGTATGTTTTTTTCTGATATTCATTATTTTTGAAGATATTTAGGCCAATTATTTTTAGCGCAATCTCTAAACTAAACTAAAATGACAGCTCTAAAGCTGAACCTTTCCACAGGGAGTATTATGAAAGGGATAGCAATATAAATAGAGGTGTCATATTGCAGGCTGTTATTTGTTTTAGCAAAAAAGATTTCAATTATTTTGCTATAATCCGCCAACAGAAAAAATTATGTATGGTCAAGGATGCAGTTACAAGCGAAGCACCGTTTACCTTCCCAACCAAACGAGAAAGCCAAGTTCCCAAGCGAGCAATGCCACCACCACTCACATGCACCACCACACAAGACTTTTATACTATTCTCGACGCACGTTTCGCCCCGACACCGGAGCATCTTCAGGAGATGTCGACTTCACAATGCAAGATTGTCTAGATTGTCGAGAATAGTATAAAAGTCTAGTGTGGTGGTGCATGTGAGTGGTGGTGGCATTGCTTGCTTAGGAACTTGGCTTTCTTGCTTGGTTGGGAAGGTAAACGGTGCTTCACTTGTAACTGCATGCTTGACCATACAGAATTTTTTCTGTTAGCGGATTATAGCAAAATAATTGTAATCTTTTCTTGCTAAGTAATGAACTTCTGCAAAGTAACGCCTGATTCTATCGAATATGTTATTTGTTTGGTAAGCAACACTCTCTCAAATCAGTAACTGGATTTATTACAGATGTATAACTGTGGAGGCCTACTAAAATCAGTTCATTTTTCCCTTGCTAGAGCTACGGCCGAGAGCATAAGACCATAATGTTTAAATTATCTTATACGCTTCTTGGTTCCATTCTAAGATCGGAAGCGTTTCGCATGATGAGCACCAAAAAGTAAAATTCACTTCGAGGATAATACACGATGATGTTGAAAATTAAATTTCCTAAAAACTCCAGTGGTGTTTTAGAATTTGGAACCTGTGCATGCTAGGAATCAAATCAAAAATATATTGAATATCAATAAAATATTTACTTAACCTACTTCGAGTTGAAAACTTAATTACATAAATAAGATAACGTCAAATAATGATTTTAATTGGACTCAAGTACCAGCTGATAAAAAAATTATAAGCTCAATAAAATGCCATATAAAAGTCATAATTTCCGCATTATCTTCCGTGTGATCGTACGCAAATTGCAATCAATCTTAGCTTTATCACATTTCTCCGCAATTCTGAGCTGTTGACCCCAGACCTATGTATGCTTGTCTGGTTTCAAAGAACAACATGTCTACGAGAAGACATAAGCTATTGTTTGATAGAAAAACAATCTGAGCTTTGATTGATACTCGTCACAAAATTTGAGGTTAATCCGTCGCATAAGAAATAGTTAAATCATAATATCACGATTATTGCCAATAAATACACATTATAACGACAAATCAGGTGTTGTTTAACTTTGACACTAAAAGAGTAGATAATATAATTGCATAAAAGCCAAATGAATAATAGCCAAAAAAACAGAAATAATTCATGCACAATTAACACTCCGTATGTGTTAAGTCTTACTTCGTGGTTTAACTTTTTTTTAAGATCCGGTGGTCAGATACTCTGTCTGAGATAAACGTTTGCAATATAGCCTTCTCCCCTAAAGGGAGAGGTGGTTGCTTTTCGTCTGCTTGATATGTTCTTCAAACCCGGTGGTAATCGAAGTGAAAGGAAAACCACGACCTATTCAACTCGCGAGAGGCTCAGCGCTAAATAATGGACCACATTCTCTACGGCTATTCTAGATTGAAACATGAATATAAAATCAGTGAAATTAACTTGGCATATCAAATAACTTTTTTGCCTGCGACAGCCAAGCTGCCTTACTTGATTGCACTTTATATAGATGCTGTATAAAGATGAAAGGTCTTGTACATGTAGCGTCACTCTATACCTAGGTACGGAAAGCAAACATACATTTAAACCATTTCCTAAACTAAGTAGCCTATTATTAGGAGAACCGGAGTACCCAGAAACTTCTGTTTAACTTTGCAGTTATTGCAGCTGCAATGGAGAAGTTTTCATTTTTTTTTAATTTATTATGAAATTAAATTAAAGGCAAAATAAAACAAAAATATCAAAGAATCATTAAAATATCTCAACAAATGAAAAAGTTATAGAACTTGTTGCGCATGCAATTACGTTCGTGTGACGTCACACCACCTTAACAATCGACTTTATAAAGCCGAATAAAATAAAGAAATGGACTTAACGTGACTGAATTGAATTAAAAGCATTTAATTTGGGTGTAAAGATAACTTTGAAATATTAAAACGCGGCTAGGTAAAAAAAAACTCACTCACAAAATTTCTCACTCGAGTAAGATACAACAATCTGTGTACATTAAATAATTAAACTTATTAAATAATTAATTTCTCAGTCATTTATTGATGGACTCCATTAACTACGCTCTCCTAAAACAAAGATGCGTTAAAAAATCAAGCAATTATGAAATACTAGCTAATGCCCGCGAATTCGTCCGCCTGGATTGAGGTTTTTTGGTTCCCGCGGGAACTCTTTAATTTTCCGGGGTAAAAAGTAGCCTATATGTGCTATTCCAGACTATAATCTATCTCTGTGCCAAATTTCAGCCAGATCCGTTCAGCCGTTGGCGCGTGATTGAGTAACAAACATCCATACATCCATCCATCCAAACTTTCGCATTTATTATATTTATTTGATTTGTTTGGGTGCCTATCCAAATAAATAATGCACGTAATATTATGTTAATTTAAGGTAAAGGAAGGCAAGTAGCTATGCACTTTATGTTTGTGTCATACCGCATACGTGTCGCACTTGAACGACTATTCGTGATCAGAAAATGTCGCAGCGGCATTAGTCACGTAATTACCATTAGGATAAGTAGGTAGTACCTTCCTATTTATTAACTAAAACACGCCATGACATCTGAGAGATGTCTGGATCAAATAAATAATAATTTTCATGGAAGATTGTTTAGGGCCTAGTTGCTTAGTTTAACTACAATAACCTAGCCTGATCGCTAGCAATTGAGGTAAGTGAGTATATTGTTTAAGATACGGTTGAGTAGGTACTTAATGCCGATTCGATAGTTTGTAATTTGTAATTCATAATAAGTAAGTATATCGGGAATATTGTAAAGAACGCGGAAGGCTTTTCAAAGTATGTCTTTCCATATGTGACCCATATTTTGCAATAATCTGATTATAGCTGGGCTTATGACAGATTACCCTGGTTATCGTAGTTGTTAATTTCGTGTTGAGTACAAGTATCGCTGTTGAAGGAAAAGTTTTGTATACTAACTTAAAAGTCAGAAGTCAAACCTCCTTTCTGCTTTTACAATTATTTACAAGCACAGGACAGTCCGCATTCCACTAGCTGCTAGTGACTAGCATCTACCATGTTACGAATGGAGGTCGTTGACTGCATCATGGTTAAAATAAAGATCGCAAATGAAATGTAGGTAATAGAGGCATTTTGAAACCCTGTCAACTAGTTGTTCGCTGACAAGTAGTTAATTAGATATTTTTTTCTACAAATTAAAATTGATTGTCGTCGTCGACAACGTAATTTGTAACATTTTCAAACGGGTTTTTTTTTTTGTCTTATACCCATAGCCAAGTTGTGGATTTTTATTTCTTCGTTCCGCATTCATAGTATTCTATGCTTTGATATCTCTAATTGAATGCACAACTAAGGGTTATTTTGTCAGCCAATATGGGTCACCCAGGGGGCAGAAATTTTCTCTTTAAATTTACCTGCTAAACTTTTTGTACGTCAGTGTATGATAAACAAACCTAGATACGTAATATTATATTATTTCCGTAGTGAACATTGCTTTGTTTAATATCAATAACAATACCCGTTATTCGAGACCTCCCATTGACAGAGAATGAACCTGGCCAAATCTAGTCATCTTACGATAGGTATGCCTGTCTGCAGAGGAATTATTATCTTACGTCATATTCTATTAACATAATCGATCAAGATCGTAATCTTGCTTATGCAACACTATATAAGATATGATAGAGAGGGATTTGCTAATTCTAAATATTTGTGTATCAGATTGCCTTTTGAATTCTGCATTGGACCGACATGGTTATTATTTATAGTTAACTAATGCATTAACTACTCTGTTTTTTATTTATTTAAAAGAGCAAAAGATGAGTTTCTTGATGTTTCTGCTCGGGTGAAAGGGCATTTCGAACCAGCGGATAGATTTATTTGACGATTCAAAAGCTTTGATTTAGCTGGATTCTTTTAAGGTCAGTGTGCTGTGTGATGTACCTACTGACTCGTGTATCCGTATCTGTTTCCAATGCATTATAATAACGTAAATAAATAGTCATACGGTTATTTTTAACCGCGTACTAAAAATAAACCGCGTGTTTGCAACACATTGCCCTAGTGTTGTGGGACGGCCTTGGACAATGTTCGTTTTTGTGTCTTTCAAGTAAGCAGGTGCCCCGCAACATGCTCGTACAAAGTGGCGGGGCATCTGCATTACACGCATAACCGCAAGGTGTAATTTTTTTTAAATATTCGATATGCACACATAATATTAGGGCACATACCTCTTATTATATTTACAAGCTATTCAATTTCCTTAGAATCTAGGAATACACGTGCATCAAAGAGATGTCTTTGTTGATTACAAAATTCCCCTATTCCACATCTCTCTTATTCTCATAAAAAGCCCATAAAAATCATACTTAGATCCCAATTCAGATGTAAAACTGCTAGTTTTTCACAATGTTACCAAAGCTTTTTGACAACTAATCCATCCAAACTTTCGCATTTATAATATTAGTTTAGATGGATGCCGATGCTGTGATAGGACGTCTCCGAAACGATGTGTGACTCATCGTGTTTGTCACTGAGTCGATGCTTTAGATTTTATTGTCTGGCCTGACCCCAGTTTTGTTTGGAAACTCGTTTCTTTGTATTTGCTGATTGCTCTCGTATGTTTTTCTCTGTTGTACTTACATAACGTTTAGTCGAAATAATAATGAATGTATTAATGAATGAAAAATTATTTATTGTACACCAAGAAACACATCTTTTAAACAATAACAATAAATCTAAGCTATGTTACAAGTGGCGACGTTATCGCTTTAAAGCGATCTCTACCAGGCAACCAATAATATTACTTAAGTTCATTGAAAAATAATTCAATAGAAATCACACATACTAAATAAGATAATATTATTTTAAACTAAGTGTTTGTGTCTAAGTTAATTTAGTTTACTTGGTGCTTCATAGATCGCACCACATGTACTTTGTCTCGCGCTATCATTTCATAGTGCTCATATTATATACGAAATCGTAATGTCTCTGAATAAAGTTTATACCAAACAGTGTTGTGCAGTGTTATTTAGTGTGGTGAGTGAACATTGGTCCTATTCGTTAGCCGGATAAACTGTAAGTACATTAAAGTTGTAAAGTGAAGTGCAAAAGACTCTAACTAATTTACTAGTGAAAAAGACATAGTTAAAATTCGCAATTGAAAACACTTAGTCAAATTAACGTAGTGAAAAAGACTTTGAAAAAATTTGGAACTTAGAAAATTTACATAGAAAAAACACATAGCCAAATTTCAAGAATTCTACAACTTAGAAAAATTTCGTTAAAAAGGACTTAGAAAATTTACATAGAAAAAACACATAGCCAAATTTCAAGAATTCTACAACTTAGAAAAATTTCGTTAAAAAGGACTTAGAAAATTTACGTAGAAAAAAGACATAGCCGAATTTCAAGAATTCTACAACTTAGAAAAATTTCGTAAAAAAAAAACACTTAGAAAATTTACGTTGAAAAAAGACATAGCCTAATTTTGAAGAAATTTACAACTTAGAAAATTTTCGTAAAAAAAGAACTTTGAAATTTTTCGAACAATTTTTGGACATAGAAAAATCTGGATTGGACGAACACTTAGAAAACTTTTCTTAAATTTTAAAAACCTTTGAAAGTGACAATGCCTCAATATAACTTACAATTATGTATAGCACAAAGATCACTCAGCGAACGGATTTCGAAGCAATTAACTAACTTTAAGAAAACCTCAAAGTCTCGGTACACCCAGAGTTTCTTGGAAACTAGAATCGAAACATTAACGGAATATTGGGAGTCGTACAAGAAACAACATACAGACATTCTTCTAAACATTCCCACTGAGGCGTGTGAACAAATTAAATTTGACCCATTAGATAATTTTAACTCAACTGAAGATACATACTTAGAACTTAAAACTTTACTAAAGGAGTGTTTGGGTGAATTAGATATTACAACACAAAAATCTAAAAGTTCAGCAACTTGTCATAGTGAACCCACAGAGCAAGTGAAACGGAAGGCAAAACTACCGCCAATTAGCATACCTAAATTTTCTGGCGATTACCTGGAATGGATAAGTTTTAAGGATATCTTCACTTCGCTCATTCGTAATGATGATAGTTTATCAACCATAGAAAAATATCATTATTTAAAATCCAGCATAACGGGAGAAGCTGAGCAACTTCTGAAGCATTTCGCTCTTACCTCCGTGAATTATGAAAAGGCTTGGAAGATCTTAGAAGATCGGTACAATAACAAAAGGGTCATAGTTAATAATACGATAAATCGTCTACTCACTCAAAGAAAGATGAATGTCGAATGTGCGCGCGGAATAAAGGAATTATTGGACACAACACAACAATGTCTGCATTCTTTACAGAATATAGGAATAGAAACTGACACTTGGGATGCTATAGTAGTTCATGTGGTTGTTTCTAAATTGGATATGGAATCTCACAAACTATGGGAACAATCACTAGGATCCTCCACAGACATTCCTTCCTTTATATCCTTAGCGTCTCACTTAGAAAATAGATTCAGATCTTTAGAAATGGTCAGCAATTCAAGAAAAGTTACTCCTCCGTCTCTCGCACAATCACAAAAAGCCAAGAATGTTAAAAGCTTCACTAGTGAATTAAACACTGAATGCACCTATTGCACAAAAAACCACTACATCTGCCACTGCACAACTTTCACACAACTCAATGTTGAACAGCGTCGAGATTTTGCCAAGAACAATAACCTTTGCTTTAACTGCTTAGTTAAAGGTCACTCCATTAAGAACTGCAGGCAAAATACGCGGTGCCGTCAGTGTACTAAGAAACATCACTCACTTTTGCACCAGAATGAGCTGGTTGCCAAGCCAGTAATTGAATCCGAAGACGAAAAAGATGATTCATCGACAGGCCCTGAAACTAAAGTTACTAGTATGAAGGTAGCTGTTGACAACAACCTCGTAGTTCTGTCTACTGCTCGCTTAGGAATTAAGAACAAGAAAGGAGAAATTACTTACCTTCGAGCACTAGTTGATCAAGGATCCATGGCCACTTTCATAACAGAATCAGCCGTTCAACTACTGGGCTTGACGAAAACGCACTTTGAAGTACAGGTGACTGGCATAGGACACAGCGCTGTCAAATCACAAAATACAGTCCTCTTAGATATTTATTCACCGATTGATACGCAGCACGTGATGCAAGTCAATGCTCATGTACTCACCAAGTTAACCACATTGTTACCCACCAGACAATTTAACACAGAGAAATGGCCAGGTCTCACTAGTATCCCACTATCTGACCCTCACTTCAACCGACCTGGACAAATTGACGTGTTACTAGGAGCTGATGCTTATGCTGCAATCCTACAAGAAGGCTTACACAGACACGGATCTCTCATTGCACAAAACACACGATTAGGCTGGCTAGTCACTGGCAGCACTAAATCATCAGATGATCTTCCTGATTACCATATCACAGTTAACACTTCACTCATAGAGGTAGATCACCTGCTAAGAAGATTTTGGGAGATCGAAGAACTTTCACCAAAAGATAAACCCTTAACATTACTAGATCAAAAATGTGAAAATCACTACCAAGAAACTCACACACGTAAAGAAAATGGTAGATATGAAGTCCACTTACCTTTCAAAGATGAAAATACACCAAACTTAGGAGATTCCAAACCTCTTGCTGTCAGACGTTTGCTTCAGATGGAGAAGAAATTCGCACGTGATCCTGAATTTAAGGACAGATACTGCCAGTTCATGCAACAATATGAGTCACTACGCCATATGGAAGTAATCCCTGAAGAGGAAGATTTGGTACCTGAAAAGAAAGAACCACATGAGAAATATTACATAGAAAGAAACACACAGAAATATTACTTACCTCACCACGCAGTGGTTAGAGAATCCAGTGTTAGTACCAAACTTAGAGTTGTTTTTGACGGAAGTGCTCGCCCTGTAAATGGAAATTCTATAAATGATGAACTTTTGATTGGTCCTCCACTTCAACAAGATTTGAGAGATCTTGTCACTAGATGGCGAAGGCACAAAATATGTCTAGTTGCAGACGTCAAAAACATGTACAGACAAATACAAATTGCCATTCAAGATACGAATTACCAGAGAATTCTGTGGAGAGAAGAGCCTCAAGACGCAATACGTGAATATCGACTCCTTACCGTCACCTATGGGACATCTTGCGCACCGTATCTGGCAATAAGAACTTTACATCAGTTAGCAGAAGACGAAAGCAAAAACTTTCCTGACGAATCCCATGTTATTAAAACTGATGTATACATGGATGATTTACTCACTGGAACATATGACCCAAAGATGGCCGTAGAATTACAAAAGCGTTTAACGGAACTGTTCGCACGCGGCGGTTTCCCGTTACATAAGTGGGCATCTAATAGTGATTTGGTTTTAAACGAAATCCCACAAACGCTTAAGGTATCACAGAACAGTGTTAATATAAAATTAGATGAATCTGTTAAAGCTCTCGGAGTCACTTGGAAACCACAACTGGATGTTTTTGAACTGAAGGTTCTTGTAGATTGTAATATTGACTCGATTTTTACTAAACGAACAGTCCTGTCTGTGATAGCTAAAACGTTCGATCCATTAGGTTGGCTTGCACCAATTATTATTGTTTTAAAAATTTTCATGCAGAAACTATGGCAAGCTGGCTTAGACTGGGATCAGGAACTGCCCGATGATTTGAAACTAGAATGGCTATCTTACCTGAATTGTTTAAGCACAATGAATAGTATCCACTTACCACGTTGGTTAGGGATAACTAATACAAATACTAAAATTGAATTGCACGGATTTAGCGATGCGTCATGTGCAGCATACGCAGGAGTCGTGTACCTCAGAGTTGTAGACGGGGCCCAGATTAAAGTCAATTTGGTTTCTGCTAGAACGAAAGTAGCTCCTGTTAAACAAATTTCGGTACCACGCCTAGAACTCTGTGGGGCAGTCCTATTAGCAAACATGCTAATGGATATTAAAACTAATTTGAATATACCTGATCATTGTATCTTTGCCTGGACAGATTCGACCATAGTTTTGGCCTGGTTGCGTAAGTCACCAAACATTTGGAAAACATTCGTAGCTAATCGCACCACAGAAATTTTGAATGTTCTAAATAGTAACCAGTGGCATCACGTAAATTCTCAAGACAATCCCGCTGATTGTGCTTCGCGTGGAATGTCTTCTGAACAGTTAGAGAATCTTGAGCTATGGTGGAATGGCCCAGACTTTTTGCGAACTTCTGTAAAAATTGAATATAAAAATTGTAACTTACCTGATGTAACTCTCGAACGTAAAGTACAAACTGCAAAGGTAGTAGCTACAAATTTAACTGAAAATTATTCAGAATGCTATTTGAAAAAGTATTCCAGGTTATCTAAATTAATTCGTGTAACTGCATACGTGTTAAGATTTGTTCAAAAATGTAAAGATAAAATTAATTCTAGAAAAAATCAAATGGATGCTTACTCTTTCCCTCAGTATTTAACTGTAGCAGAATTGAGAAATGCTCATAACATTTGCATTCGTCTCTCGCAGGAACTCTCTTTTGCCAAAGAAATAGAATTACTGCGAAAAGGAGGCAATGTTCCAAAAAGTAGTGTTCTGAAACAACTTGTACCTTTTCTCGATAAAGACAACATTTTACGTGTGACCGGACGCCTTCATAATGCATCAATCAGTACTGATCGACGGACACCAATTTTACTTTCTGCTCATTGTCCTTTTACAACCTTGATTGTTCTAGACGCTCATTTACATGCATTACATGGTGGTCCACAATTAACTCTTAATGTTTTACAATGTAAATATTGGATTATTGGTGCTAAGAATTTGGTTAAGAAGATTATTCGTAAATGTCTTATCTGTTTTAAGCATTCTTCTTCACCTTTACATCAATTGATGGGTCAGTTACCCGCTTCCCGGGTCCGACCTGGTAAACCTTTTCGCTGTAGTGGAGTGGATTATGCCGGTCCAGTAACGCTAAAGCTGTATCCCGGGCGATGCCAAAAAACAAGTAAGGCATATATTTGTTTATTTGTTTGCACAGTCACTAAAGCGATTCACCTTGAACTGGTCAGTGATCTCTCTACTAATGCCTTTTTAGCTTCTTTTCGTCGTTTTACGTCGAGACGTGGCCATTGCAGTGATCTCTGGAGTGACTGCGCGACTAATTTTGTTGGAGCCTCAAGAGAGCTCGATTGTATGTTTAAAAACAGAAAATCACAGGAAGTTGGAGAAATAGCCGAGTTATTAGCTAATGATAATACAACCTGGCACTTCATACCACCTGGTTCACCGCATTTCGGTGGATTATGGGAGGCTGGCGTAAAATCAATTAAGACACATCTCAAACGCGTCATTGGTGAAACTCGCCTTACCTTTGAAGAGTATGCTACGTTATTAGCCCAAGTCGAAGCTTGTGTAAATTCACGACCTTTGACTTTACAGTCAGATTCCATTGACGATCTTTCTCCAATTACCCCTGGACACTTTCTGATTGGAGAAGCCCCTATAATTGTTCCGGAGCTTAATTTAGAAGAACTCTCTCTATCTCATTTAGATCGTTGGCAATTGCTACAGCGAATGATTCAAAATTTGTGGTCGCGCTGGAGTGCAGAATATCTTTGCACTTTACAAAATCGCCCTAAGTGGCCAACTAAAGTAGCTGAACCCGATGTTGGTGCTGTAGTCCTCGTGAAAGATGAGAGACTTCCTCCTGGAAAGTGGCTTTTAGCTAGAATCATTGAAAAGCATCCTGGCAAGGATGGTCTAACTAGAGTTGTCACGTTAAAAATGAAAGGCCACATTTTCAAACGTCCTATAACTAAAATTTGTCCTTTAGACATCCAAGGCCCTAACGTTTAGACCGTTCTAGTCTTGTTATTTAGTTATGTTAGTTCTTTATAATTTTCTTCACTATGTAATAACGTTCTTTCAATTATTTTGTTAATCTTACTTACATGATGATTATCGTAATTGTTCTTAATATTGTCACAATTAGTTTGCTGATGTCAATTAACCTCACTTTTTGCCTTTAAAGGACCATCCGTCCTTTGGGCGCCGGAATGTTTGTGTCTAAGTTAATTTAGTTTACTTGGTGCTTCATAGATCGCACCACATGTACTTTGTCTCGCGCTATCATTTCATAGTGCTCATATTATATACGAAATCGTAATGTCTCTGAATAAAGTTTATACCAAACAGTGTTGTGCAGTGTTATTTAGTGTGGTGAGTGAACACTAAGTATATTGAACTCTTGATAAAACAAGCATATTAACTAATAGAACTGCGTATGAAGTGATTTACTTCGTCGGATTTCTCCCTTTCATTCGGATTTAATTTAAAAGTAGCTCTGGTATAAACACTACAATCAATTCGATTGATAAACATTTAACTCGAAACATAATCTCGATTTGAACGACCTAGGCTCCTGAGTATAGCTAAAGCATTCTGTATTTTGAATACCAGTGCCAATGCCAGTGCTCTCGTTTTATGCGAACTGTTATTTTTTAATAGAATTCTGTAATAACTCAATTCAATTCAATTTATTTCAAACATGTAGGACTTACAGGCGTCTCTTATGCTACGTCATGTTTTGACTCTACCACCGGTTCGGAAAGTAGATTCTGCCAAGAAGAGCCGGCAAGAAACTCAGCAGTTGCTCTTTTTTTTCTTTTTTTTAAAACAATCTATTACAATACATAAGTAAGTATGTAAGTTAAAAAAAATACAATAGTGTAAGTTATTATACTTTCCTGTAGGGAGCTGGACCCAAAGTCGGTTGCTTCCATACAACTTTGTCATTAAGAAATTCGTCAATTGTATAATAGCCCCTACTCAACAAGTGTTCTTTTAAGGTTTTTTTGAATTTGTACAATGGCAAATCCAAAAGTTCTTTTGGAACCATATTATAAAAGTTAATACTCGACCCCACAAAGGATTTCTGCACTGCAACTGATTAGGATATTGGTGTAGGAGACCGTAAAGCAGTCCGTGTTGCTATATTATGTTGTAGGACCTAAGAGCCGTTGTCCGATCAAGTTGTCGCGGATCGTCTGGAATGCAGTCCGGTCGCCGGCCGCTAGGCTCCATCCGCCATTTATTCTGCAGCATACCGCAATATTTTGCATGTACATCCCTATTATAGCGCCTATATGGCTGTTAGATTAGACCGCTAGATACATTTATTCACAGTTATCCGTAGGTCTAATTAGATCTTTCTTATACTTAACTCAGCAATACGTATATCTATACGTAAAATATTGACAAATTGTACAACCTCCAGCAGTTCTATGGGGACATACAATTCTCCATTGACCTATTGTTACGCACGCAGCAGTCCTGGTGACTCGCTCTGTAACTTTGGGCACTGTGACTGTTCACGGTAGTTACTACTGGAACTTATTTTGAGTAGTCAACTTCTTGAATCAGCGTATCACACAACCAAGAGCTTCCGGCTTCAATGCAAAGCCAAACGTACTAGCTACACAGGTCAGCAGAAAACAATCTAGTTGGAAGATATTGGTTCTGCTTCTGGTTTTGTCGCTTAAGTCTCTACCGGAAAAAGCTGAGTCGAAGTTCGGGTTACTACTTATATACAGATTTACCCTTTATACATATAATAAACATAAATCTGTCCTTGGTCTTCCCCATTCAAGCCTTTCCTCTATCTTACACTCAATGCGCTTATGGCTACTAGCCTTTCTAACAGTCTAAGGTAAACCTTCGACAGCTAAAATCTATGGAAGCCTATGCTGCAACTAGTATCTCATCCTCCGACAGGGGATGTAAGCGCTTTATCATAAACGCCTACATTAGATTTCGTGGGATACCAGGGGGGAATCGCAATGACGCAGTTTTGACGTCGCCCGGCGCCTTTGCTCGATCGATACTCTGTTTTCAACCGCGTAAACGAATACCCCTAGGCAGGAAGGAAAATCCCCAAATTTTACGATTTTCATATAACATTTTTGATTATGTTAAAAACATACCAATACTGTGACAATACTAAACTCTCGATTATTAGGAAACTTTGTATTATGTAATCAATGTGATATCGACAAAACTCACAAAAGGGTTTTAACTTTTAATTGAACGCGTATTTTTTTACGAAATGGCTGCTAAATCTGAGCCCCAATATTGTCTAAGGAAATCGTAAAAATTTTAGAGCTTTAAGCGTATTACTCGAAGTAAGAAAATCGTAATAATTTGAGAGCTTTATTAAACGTATTACTCGAACTGTTTAAAGAGTCTAGACATGCTTTTTGAGATGCAGGCATCTATGAACTCCTTGAACAGTTCGAATTTATACGTTTGGGAAACGTTTACGAATACGATTTTCTTACACAATCGAGGAGCTGAACTTGTTTCGACGGTTATTTTTTCATATTGAAAGTGTTGATTAAATTTTAAAGATATCTTTATATAGAGATCTTTGGAGGTAGAGGACCGAACTCCACAAGCCCAAAATAACATTTATTAAGACAACTAGTACAAAAAACTAAATCTAAAAATATGAATTTAACTTTTTTGGAATGTTTGGAAAATTTCTGGGGCAGTAAATTCAGTCAATAGCGTTTGCTAAAAGAGAAGTGAGCGCTTTTTTACTATAATTACTTAATCTTTGTAATTATTTGTTTTACAATTTATCTTTCAAAACTGGTCGTTTATTTTTGTCGAGGTCGTTAGCTTATGTATGATTACGTTTTCTAGTGGGTTAAGTAATTATTGCAAAAAGGCTCTTATGTCTCTATGAATAAGAATTAGTTGAAATTGAAACAGCTGATGCAAATCGCTTGATACGGAGATCTATACGCGGATAGGTTATAGTATAAATAATTCAATATAATATACATATATATGCAGGTCTCATTGAGCGGCAAGCTAAAGCTTCTTAGTTAGAATAAGAGTAAAAAAAACTTATAATTTGAACATTTAAGTAAATAACTTATTCGAACCTACTAACTAAAATGTTAACTGCGTTTACTGTACTACTAATGCTATTTTTAGTTGGTAACACTTGAAGTTACTGTGCAATACTTTAAAAAGTACAACACTTATTAGAATGATAATGAAACCCACATTCAAGTGAGAAAATTTCCTTATATTTTACAGTAAAAAAATAAGTATTCGCTAAGAAACCTCGAATGTAACGTGTGGGTGTTTGTATAAACACATCATGTGGCTGACGTAACTTTACCGAATATAAAATAGTAGTTTAAAAACCAGTAATCGCGGAGATTTTTTCCCTCTAAGATTAAAATTATTATACGTCATACTACTTATAAAGGAAAGTATAATAATAAACAAGAAATTCTCCGCCCTGAGTTAGGAAGTTGGTGGCGTTTCACCCCCGTGCCTCGGAGAGCACGTTAAGCCATCGTTCGGTCCCGGTCGTCAAAGCCCGCCAACTCGCATTGGAATTTTCAATTCGCATTGTCTTGCGGAATCTTATTGTAGGGTAAAGCGGCAGATATTCAAAAAAGAATTGTACTACAAAAAACGGTTAATACGTGCAATTTATAATTTAAAACCGCGTGATTCCCTTAGAGAGAAATTAAAAGAAATTGGTATTCAAACTGTAGCCTCGCAATATATTTACATTAAGTAATATAATTTTTGTAAAACAGCACATCCATAATTACAAAAAAAAATGCGATCTGCACGATAGGCAAACTAGAGGCCGTAATAAGCTCGTGACTCCATCGCTCCGCCTCAATAAAGTCAGAAGGTAATGGTGGTGGTAAATTGGTAGCTTTTCTATAACAAAATTCCACAACCTATTTTAAACTTGCCTATACACAAATTTAAGAAATCCATTAAAACTATGCTCCTGAAAAAAATCTTATACTGTTGAAGATTATGTAAATGATAGGGGAGCATAGATTTGATCGCTCCAGCAATGCTAAGGACAGCGGTTACTTATGTACACATTGATATATAATAATTGTAAATGAATTATTTAAAAAGAGCAACCACCGAGTTTCTTGCTGGTTCTTCTCGGTAGGAATGTTATTCCGAACCAGTGGTAGATTCACTTGATGATTCAAAAGTACTTGTGTACAAGTTTTTGAATAAAAAAAACATTTGATTTGATTTGATCTAAGCTCTATGAGAGTGGAGGCTTGTGGGACGTTAATAGCACGGAATAGATAAAGGGAGAATTGGATAAAGGAAAGTAAATAGAAGTGAAAAAATAAGTGGTAGGCTCAAACGATAATAAAACATTTTCGCTAACTTGTTTTCAATGCCAAAAATACGAATCCTCGTTGTTTAAAGATACCTATCGCACTATTTAAAGAA
Source organism: Erebia aethiops (assembly GCA_923060345.2). Taxonomy (NCBI): domain Eukaryota; kingdom Metazoa; phylum Arthropoda; class Insecta; order Lepidoptera; family Nymphalidae; genus Erebia; species Erebia aethiops. Next base: position 5,247,600 of record OV281083.1, on the reverse strand, counting down.
ACAGGAAAGCAAAATAATACTAAGCATAAAATAGATGTGTTCAATTACCACTTCAATGAATAACTATAAATTAAAAGTCACAGACCGCAGTCGAATTGTAGAATAGGGATGTCATCATCCCTCAACTCAATCAAATCAGCAACTCTTTATCAAACTTAATAACGCACTTCTAGTATGGAAATTGTATGAAATTCACAGTGATGACGTCATCAATGTTGAACGCACTTTTTTTCTTTTATCTATATTTTAAAATGGTTATCAAAGTCAAAACTAACCGAGGATGTGAATTTAAGGTCTTTTGGAAGGCCCTCTATTTAATAATCTGTTAGAAATAATTATTTATTTTTGATATATATAGGCATCATCCCTATTCGCCGTATTATTAAAACAATTACAACCCGCCCTGCTAATATTATGATAATAACGATTACGCACTAAATATTACGGATGGCCGCGTTGAAGAAAAATTGCGGTGGACATTTTTATTCAGCCGTAATAGAATCCAAATCGACGTTGATCCGCCGCGTCGGTACGTAATACAAAACGGATACGTTTTGTAAAATCGCCAGTTTCCGGAAAACTATACTTTTGTTCCGGCGACAGCTATATTATATACTATTCAATGAATTCTTACACGTCAAATAATCTACAATAAGATACTATTATTTTGTCAATAAGTCAATACTTTATTATTATCCAATAAGTACTTAAGGCGCTGTCAGCTCTTAAAATCAAAACACAAATCGAGAGGTTGGCTCTCCTCAGTCCTCACCCCTCACGTCAGTTATGCCCACTTCGGCCGGGTGGCGCTCCCGTCGCGGTTTTCATTATTTTCGCGCGCTTGTCATAGCATGTCACGGATGCCCTCGGATGACAAAACACGGTAACTCAAAATTTGTGAAATTGATAGAATAACGTAAGTGAGTAAATCACGTACCAAAGTCTCTTACATGAGTAGGTAATTGAGAAAATACCTATTGTAAATCGCATATCGTGTGCAAATCCATTTTAATACCTACTTAATATTATAAATGCGAAAGTGTGATTGTTAATTGAATTGCCCGTCAATCACGCCGCAACGGAGCAATGGTTCGACGTTATTTTTGGCGTGGGTATTTGTATAGTTGAAGGAGAGTGACTTTTTATCCCGAAAAATTAAGGAGTTCCCGCGGGAATAAAAAAAACTTCAACCACGCGGACGAAGTCGCGGGCATTAGTTAGCCCAGCATACTAATATCCATACAAAATATAATAAATGCGAAAGTGTGTCTGTCTGTCTGCTACGCTTGCACGGCCCAACTACTCAAACGATTTTGATGAAATTTGGTACAAAGATAGATTACATCCCGGAGAAGGACATAGGCTACCCGGAACCATTATCCTGGAAAATTAAACAGTTACCGCGGGAGTCAAAAAATCTTAATCCATGTGGACGAAGTCGAGGGCATCATCTAGAGTTACATAAGTATCTTATTTACATAAACTACTTACGTGAGTTAATTACAAGTATAATTGTGGTATAAATCAATATCATACGTATATACAATGTACTTACCGACTAAGAGTCTGATATTCATTTTTTGTCAGAAACAAGAAATACAGATGTTATTTCAAAAATTTAAATAGCAAAAAGATGTTGAAAATTGATCATTGAAATCAATTTCTAGTCTTTTGCAGACATATAGTATTATTTACAGTGTTTGAAAAATACTCAAAAATAAAAAACGAAGAAAATCATACAATTTTGGTGTCATGATTACAATTTTTTATCTTTACATACAGAATTATCTATATGGTAGAACTTCGTAAGAGTCAAAACCGCAAATTAGCCAATTTATGTAAAATTTCAAATTTGTACGTTGTTTCCGTACTCTAAAATTATAAGTTTGATTGACAATATTATGTCCGAAGCAAAACCTATTATATTAATTAACTGGACTTAGGTTGGGTGAAACTAAACAAATTAACTTTTTAAAAATCCCACTCAATCAAAATTAAAAATAAATCTCGGTAACGGAAAATTTTCAACTCAAGGAAACGGGAATAAAATTGGCCGATTCCCGGGAATTCCCGAGAATCGGGATTTTTTTAAAAATAGTTATTGCTACTTTTATGTACCTTATATCCAGTTTTTTTTAAATTAAATACAAGTTAGCCCTTGACTGCGATCTAAGTGATGATGCAGTCTAAGATGGTAGCGGGCTAACCTGTTTGGGGTATGGCAGTTATATTAAACCCTAGTCCATATCCCGAATCGGTTTCTACACGACATCCTACCGGAACGCTAAATAGCTTGGCTGCACGTCTTTGGCGGTAGGGTGGTAATTGGTAACTAGCCACGGCTGAAGCCTCCTACCAGGCCAGACCAGAGAAATTTCAGAATATTTAAATTCTTGAAATACAATGCAAGAAAATATTGTTGCCGTGAATTAACGTAACTCTTTCGAAATTGTCAGTCAATTGAACAAATTGGTACTCAATGGATTTCTAAAGGTTTGTACACGGTTAAGCTTTTACGGCCCCGAGTTTTGCATTGGAAACGAGTATTGTATATATTAAATTATTCAGGTGTAACAATGGCGCTGACATCTGGTGAAATAACAAGGCGGCATATAGAGAAATTAAAGAGGAACTCTTAAAAGTTCAAACAATAATATATAAGAAAATAACACTTGGAGCTCGTAAAATCTAGAACAAAAAAAATATCCGAGGTGAGATAAAATATCAGAAAGGGAGAATCGAAGAAGACAAAACGCAAAAAAAAATTGTTACTTATAATCATTCTTACAATGTGATTTAACATACTATACATTGGTTGGAAGTTCTACTTATATTTTATAGACGACATTTTACATAATTTAAGTACAAAATAAAGAATAAAGAGTTTAAAATACTCAAAAGTACCTACTACGACTATTATAGTTTTATGGTAAGAAAGTACAATAATTCTTAACATTGTGATCAGTGCCCTTACTTTTCCTTTGAGTAATTGTCAAGGTTCCACTGACAAATTGTCCTCTCAAAAAATCCTCCAAAAAGTTTGGACAGATGGATGTATGGATGTATGAATGGATGTATGGATGTTTGTTACTCAATCACGCCCCAACGGCTGAACGGATCTGGCCGAAATTTGGCACAGATATAGATTATAGTCTGGAATAGCACATAGGCTACTTTTTATCCCGAAAAATTAAAGAGTTCTCGCGGGAACCACAAAACTTCGATCCACGCGTACGAAGTCGCGGGCATCGGCTAGTATTGCATAAATACTTATAATATTGACAATTTATCATTAATATAAGTTATTGTTATGTTATATTTAAATGTATATTTTTTATCGCAAACTAACTTACTTGCAAAAATAAAAATAAAAAGCATTGTCTATTTCAGAAGTTATATAATAAATTATGATATAAATTTGCCTTTACGTTAGTCAAAAGAACTAAAATTATCAAATTTTGATAGTGTTTCTGTCATTTTATGTTTGCTGTCCTATTTTTGTGATTGGCATGATTGGTAAGACTAGTAAAACACTTCTGTGAATCTTATCTAAAGTTGTTTTTTTAAGTGCCTTTTGTGAGATAAAGTTTAGTTACTCAATGGAATAATTCTCCGTCACTTAATTTTAAAATGATTGTTTTTACTATAATTTAACATAATATTTGTAAACAGTGCTACTGCTCATAAAGATAAATAACTAAGAAACACAAATTTATCAATAAAATAACAAAACATGATGAAAAAAAAACATCGATTTTATTTCATGTACAATTTTACAAAAATACGCCCAATTCCCAAATTCACTCTGCTGGGGATTAAACCCGGTACATCCCACGTTAAGACTATTGTCTTAACGTGGGATGTACCGGATGCACTATTGTGCTCAGCACTGCGCGAGTGAGGTACCTAGTCAATAGGGCATGCTCCCGATAATTCCTGGTACCAAAAATTCCCGGTACTTCTGAATAATTTTCAGTCCCGGTTCTCCACACCATAAAACCGGTACTTTTGATACTTTTGAGACTCGAAGTACATACATTCTGTCGATTCTTCTCTAATTAAGTGTGGATATTTCTACATGTAACAATAATTTAATTCACTATACTGTATTTTATGCTCACAAATTCGAGGTATTAGTTTAAAAACCCCTATTTTTACTTTGGCTATAACGATTATTTTACTGCTACTTCGTACAGTTTCGTATGTTAGTCTTTCTGGTAAGTATTATTTACCAGCAGAGAAGAGCTTTTTTGAAGATCAATGAATTGATGGATCTGTCACTGGAATAAAATTTGTTCAGCCATAATAAATTACAGTAGATTATGCTATATTCTGTTAATTGTATCGTTACTTTCATAAATTTCACATGAAGATTGACAGGAAAATATTGATAGACTGTAATATAACCTCATAAGCCCGAGGCTACTAAATTTTGATTTTTGACTCTACTGTCAATTATACCAATAGCAGAGGGAAAGAAAATATGGATATCCGTATCCATAATTCCCTAAGATGCTCAGGAGTTCTCCATACAATGTTATGTAAAAACCAAGACTGTGAACAGTCCAATCTTTATGTATGGATGTGAATCCTGGACAGTAACGCAGCAGTAACGAGGCTCTTTATGGCTGATAGGAAACGTCTTTAGAAAATCCTAGGGTCCTCGATCCTAGGATCCTCCATACGTACGGGGAGGACGGTGAATGGATACCAAAAATACTAAGAGGTACCATATCCAATATAATTGTAGAGACCAAATCAGCGTGCGGCAAAACCAAAAAACGGCACAGAATAGGAGAGAGTAACATCTTCACGAGATTCTCTTGGGAATACTGAGTATGGGTTGGAAAATATTGTTGATTTAGATTAGCATTTGTAATTCTTTGAGGTGAGGTTACTACGTACGCCTGTCTATAAAAAAAGACCCGTAAAGGATCACTTTGTTGTCCGTGTATCCAAGCCTCAAGGCTTGTTTCTCATAAACTGCTTGATGTAGTAAATTTATATTTGCACTGGCTTCTAATTGCTATAAAAGTAGTTACATATGAGCGTATCACGATAAAAAAAATTTCAACTTTTCAAAGTGTATTTTCATACAAGACGCAATCTCTGTAAAACCTATGAACTACAATAAAACTTTGAAATTTGTAACGAAGCGAGTTATGGTACAAGTACATGAAAAAATCATGAATATACAGTCCTGTGTGAAATATTATGCGATAAATTTTTGTATAATGCCTAATGAATAGTAATATTCAGTATATTCCTGTGTGAAATATTATGCGATAAATTTTTGTATAACGCCTAATGAACAGTAATATTTGGTCTATTTCATACTTTCTGTAATGTCTTAGCCGTGTTTTTGTGATAATTTAAGGTAGTATCGAAAGTATCGAAAGTCCCGGGAATTCCCGGTTCCTTGCCAATATCGGTCCAAAATTTCCCGGTACTCAAACACAGCACCGAATGCATGCCCTAGTAGTCAGGGAGAATTATAATAAACAAGTTAAGAGATCAACTTGTTCTCAAATATTTCTCAAGAGATAAGTTAAAAAAATACTCCGTACACAAAAACGGGAAATCACAAAAAAAACCAACGACGTATTTCCTGGAAATTTCTAACTCCCGGGTCCCAGAAACGAAACCCTAAGGGTATCTAATATCCAATCAATTAGTAATAAAACTTGCAATAGGCACTTATTTGAAGTATTTGAGACACTACTAGGTCCTTACTCAGCAAGCTTTCGATATAATAATATTATCTGGTCGGTCTGGTCCAATGAGAGCGGACGAGTAGGCAGTAGCAAGCTGAAGTGGCAATGCTTGATTTTCAGTTTTCCTTTCTATGTCTTACCACTGTTTTGTTTATTTTCCATTCATATCAAAAACTGCACTGCAGGCATACTACTATCGCTTAAATCCGTATTGTTTTGATATTGTTGACGTTCGTGTTTTTAGAATTATAATCCTTATTTTAGGACCTTCAAGGTACGTGACATAAAACTGACATTTTTATGTAATACTGCTTTAAGCGATGGCAGTGAACCCTCTGACAGTAATTGGATGTTTGACAACTATAATACCTACTTCTTGGAAATATTAAAAGACGTCATTGTTCATTGAAATAGAATGAGTACCTAAAAAAATTCTACATCAATGTCATTGTTACAACCAGCAGGAGTTTTTTTTTTAAATAGTGAAGCGACGTGCCTTTTTATGCGATATTTCGCAACTCGTATGTCAATCTAGTAATTACTAGTACGATTTTAATTTTGAAAATAGTTTTCAAAATAATTACGAAGCTGCAACACAAGCTCACTTGATTGTCATTTAAGTAGCGTCATCTTTGGCGTTGGATGGTTTCTATGACCTGCCTTATTGATGTTGCCAAATAATAAAATATACATTTACAGCATTGCTTCACCAAAAATATTTATTTTAATACATAAAAAAGACATTTAGACGCCTGGGTATGTTTATAAAACAATACAAAAAGTTGTAATATCAATGTGTCAAATCGATTAAAACTTCTTCGTAATTGAAGTCGATTGTTGTCAAAAATCGAATGGATAGCGCATTACGGCATCATTATTTCGAGCTGTCAAAAGTTTGGTCAGAGAACACATATTCATAATTTATTTGATTATGTATTTTTAGTTATATAAAAGAAGATAGCTCACGAAAGTTGTAATATCCACGTCTTCTGTCAATTCATGTTGAATAAACATTAGTCTTATTCATGTTATGTTTGAAAACCATTTTAAAATATCGATTTAAACGCTGGAGCAAAGGAGCACAGATCCATCGTCTGTGAAGTTCTTTCGAACACTAGCGGAGGTGAAAATGAGCTAGCGCTTCTCGAAAAACCGGAATACAATGGAAAACAGAAAATATGTTTACATTTTAATAAATGTTAATAAATCAATGGATGTCATTTAGAATTTGGAATTTAATGATATAATTTTCAAGTAAATTGAGGTTTTCAATTTGGAGATGTGTTGATTTGAAAACTGAAATAAGAGGTATGTTTGAATTTATTTTTTATGCAGCGAAGTTGTTTAAATCGTGTTTTGGGATAAAACAATATCTGAGTTAAGGTCTTGAAAACATCATATATTTTTTTCAATCTTCCATATGCCACCATTTAATGGATACACTGCTTTGGAGACCCCCCCCCTGACCACACACAGCGCCTTAAGTAAGTAATATTATAACGTAATAACTGGACCTTCCAACGAGATAAATTCTGAGTCTTGTTTTTTTATGAGCATAGAAATATACATTGAAGCAAAGAGGTAGCAGATAGGCTTTCAAATATGTTAATTAATATCTGACATAACTTCGATATAATTTGGTATTATTATTTAATCGCCTCTTCCGTTGTGCTGTCATTTATGTAGTATTAATAATCAAAGAACGGAAAATATGAATAATAAATCAATTTACTTAAGGCGCTGTGTGTGGTCAGGGGGGGGTTTCCAAAGCAGTGTATCCATTAAATGGTGGCATATGGAAGATTGAAAAAAATATATGATGTTTTCAAGACCTTAACTCAGATATTGTTTTATCCCAAAACACGATTTAAACAACTTCGCTGCATAAAAAATAAATTCAAACATACCTCTTATTTCTGTTTTCAAGTCAACACATCTCCAAATTGAAAACCTCAATTTACTTGAAAAATATATCATTAAATTCCAAATTCTAAATGACATCCATTGATTTATTAATATTTATTAAAATGTACACATATTTTCTGTTTTCCATTTTTGTCCGGTTTTTCGAGAAGCGCTAGCTCATTTTCACCTCCGCCAGTGTTCGAAAGAACTTCACAGACGATGGATCTGTGCTCCTTTGCTCCAGCGTTTAAATCGATATTTTAAAATGGTTTTCAAACATAACATGAATAAGACTAATGTTTATTCAACATGAATTGACAGAAGACGTGGATATTACAACTTTCGTGAGCTAATCTTCTTTTATATAACTAAAAATACATAATCAAATAAATTATGAAATGTGTTCTCTGACCAAACTTTTGACAGCTCGAAATAATGATGCCGTAATGCGCTATCCATTCGATTTTTGACAACAATCGACTTCATTTACGAAGAAGTTTTAATCGATTTGACACATTGATATTACAACTTTTTGTATTGTTTTATAAACATACCCAGGCGTCTAAATGTCTTTTTTATGTATTAAAATAAATATTTTTGGTGAAGCAATGCTGTAAATGTATATTTTATTATTTGGCAACATCAATAAGGCAGGTCATAGAAACCATCCAACGCCAAAGATGACGCTACTTAAATGACAATCAAGTGAGCTTGTGTTGCAGCTTCGTAATTATTTTGAAAACTATTTTATAAATTAAAATCGTACTGGTAATTACTAGATTGACATACGAGTTGCGCAATATCGCATAAAAAGGCACGTCGCTTCACTATTAAAAAAAAAAACTCCTGCTGGTTGTAACAATGACGTCTTTTAATATTTCCAAGAAGTAGGTATTATAGTTGTCAAACATCCAATTACTGTCAGAGGGTTCACTGCCATCGCTTAAAGCAGTATTACTTAAAAATGTCGGTTTTATGTCACGTACCTTGAAGGTCCTAAAATAAGGATTATAATTCTAAAAACACGAACGTCAACAATATTAAAACAATACGGATTTAAGCCATAGTAGTATGCCTCCAGTGCAATTTTTGATATGAATGGAAAATAACAAAACAGTGGTAAAACAGAAAGGAAAACTGAAAATCAAGCATTGCCACTTCAGCTTGCTACTGCCTACTCGTCCGCTCTCATTGGACCAGACCGACCAGATAATATTATTATATCGAAAGCTTGCTGAGTAAGAACCTAGTAGTGTCTCAAATACTTCAAATAAGTGCCTATTGCAAGTTTTATTACTAATTGATTGGATATTAGATACCCTTAGGGTTTCGTTTCTGGGACCCGGGAGTTAGAAATTTCCGGGAAATACGTCGTTGGTTTTTTTTGTGATTTCCCGTTTTTGTGTACTTATAATTCTCCCTGACTACTAGGGCATGCATTCGGTGCTGTGTTTGAGTACCGGGAAATTTTGGACCGATATTGGCAAGGAACCGGGAATTCCCGGGACTTTCGATACTTTCGATACTACCTTAAATTATCACAAAAACACGGCTAAGACATTACAGAAAGTATGAAATAGACCAAATATTACAAAATTCACACAGGAATATACTGAATATTACTATTCATTAGGCATTATACAAAAATTTATCGCATAATATTTCACACAGGACTGTAAATTCATGATTTTTTCATGTACTTGTACCATAACTCGCTTCGTTACAAATTTCAAAGTTTTATTGTAGTTCATAGGTTTTACAGAGATTGCGTCTTGTATGAAAATACACTTTGAAAAGTTGAAATTTTTTTTATCGTGATACGCTCATATGTAACTACTTTTATAGCAATTAGAAGCCAGTGCAAATATAAATTTACTACATCAAGCAGTTTATGAGAAACAAGCCTTGACACACGGACAACAAAGTGATCCTTTACGGGTCTTTTTTTATAGACAGGCGTACGTAGTAACCTCACCTCAAAGAATTACAAATGTTAATCTAAATCAACAATATTTTCCAACCCATACTCAGTATTCCCAAGAGAATCTCGTGAAGATGTTACTCTCTCCTATTCTGTGCCGTTTTTTGGTTTTGCCGCACGCTGATTTGGTCTCTACAATTATATTGGATATGGTACCTCTTAGTATTTTTGGTATCCATTCACCGTCCTCCCCGTACGTATGGAGGATCCTAGGATCGAGGACCCTAGGATTTTCTAAAGACGTTTCCTATCAGCCATAAAGAGTCTCGTTACTGCTGCGTTACTGTCCAGGATTCACATCCATACATAAAGATTGGACTGTTCACAGTCTTGGTTTTTACATAACATTGTATGGAGAACTCCTGAGCATCTTAGGGAATTATGGATACGGATATCCATATTTTCTTTCCCTCTGCTATTGGTATAATTGACAGTGGAGTCAAAAAACAAAATTTAGTAGCCTCGGGCTTATGAGGTATAATTTATATTACAGTCTATCAATATTTTCCTGTCAATCTTCATGTGAAATTTATGAAAGTAACGATATAATTAACAGAATATAGCATAATCTACTGTAATTTATTATGGCTGAACAAATTTTATTCCAGTGACAGATCCATCAATTCATTGATCTTCAAAAAAGCTCTTCTCTGCTGGTAAATAATACTTACCAGAAAGACTAACATACGAAACTGTACGAAGTGGCAGTAAAATAATCGTTATAGCCAAAGTAAAAATAGGGGGTTTTAAACTAATACCTCGAATATATAATACCCCTATTATATAATAGTCGTAGTAGGTACTTTTGAGTATTTTAAACTCTTTATTCTTTATTTTGTACTTAAATTATGTAAAATGTCGTCTATAAAATATAAGTAGAACTTCCAACCAATGTATAGTATGTTAAATCACATTGTAAGAATGATTATAAGTAACAATTTTTTTTTAGCGTTTTGTCTTCTTCGATTCTCCCTTTCTGATATTTTATCTCACCTCGGATATTTTTCTTGTTCTAGATTTTACGAGCTCCAAGTGTTATTTTCTTATATATTATTGTTTGAACTTTTAAGAGTCCCTATTTAATTTCTCTATATGCCGCCTTGTTATTTCACCAGATGTCAGCGCCATTGTTACACCTGAATAATTTAATATATATAATACTCGTTTCCAATGCAAAACTCGGGGCCGTAAAAGCTTAACCGTGTACAAACCTTTAGAAATCCATTGAGTACCAATTTGTTCAATTGACTGACAATTTCGAAAGAGTTAATTAAAGGACCGTAATGAATTCACGGCAACAATATTTTCTTGCATTGTATTTCAAGAATTTAAATATTCTGAATTTTCTCTGGTCTGGCCTGGTAGGAGGCTTCAGCCGTGGCTAGTTACCAATTACCACCCTACCGCCAAAGACGTGCAGCCAAGCTATTTAGCGTTCCGGTAGGATGTCGTGTAGAAACCGATTAGGGATATGGACTAGGGTTTAATATAACTGCCATATCCCAAACAGGTTAGCCCGCTACCATCTTAGACTGCATCATCACTTACCATCAGATGAGATCGCAGTCAAGGGCTAACTTGTATTTAATTTAAAAAAAAACTGGATATAAGGTACATAAAAGTAGCAATACCTATTTTTAAAAAAATCCCGATTCTCGGGAATTCCCGGGAATCGGCCAATTTTATTCCCGTTTCCTTGAGTTGAAAATTTGCCGTTCCCGAGATTTATTTTTAATTTTGATTGAGTGGGATTTTTAAAAAGTTAATTTGTTTAGTTTCACCCAACCGAAGTCCAGTTAATTAATATAATAGGTTTTGCTTCGGACATAATATTGTCAATCAAACTTATAATTTTAGAGTACGGAAACAACGTACAAATTTGAAATTTTACATAAATTGGCTAATTTGCGGTTTTGGCTCTTACGAAGTTCTACCATATAGATAATTCTGTATGTAAAGATAAAAAATTGTAATCATGACACCAAAATTGTATGATTTTCTTCGTTTTTTATTTTTGAGTATTTTTCAAACACTGTAAATAATACTATGTGTCTGCAAAAGACTAGAAATTGATTTCAATGATCAATTTCCAACATCTTTTTGCTATTTAAATTTTTGAAATAACATCTGTATTTCTTGTTTCTGACAAAAAATGAATATCAGACTCTTAGTCGGTAAGTACATTGTATATGCGTATGATATTGATTTATGCCACAATTATACTTGTAATTAACTCACGTAAGTAGTTTATGTAAATAAGATACTTATGTAACTCTAGATGATGCCCTCGACTTCGTCCACATGGATTAAGATTTTTTGACTCCCGCGGTAACTGTTTAATTTTCCAGGATAATGGTTCCGGGTAGCCTATGTCCTTCTCCGGGATGTAATCTATCTTTGTACCAAATTTCATCAAAATCGGTTGAGTAGTTGGGCCGTGCAAGCGTAGCAGACAGACAGACACACTTTCGCATTTATTATATTTTGTATGGATATTAGTATGCTGGGCTAGCTAATGCCCGCGACTTCGTCCGCGTGGTTGAAGTTTTTTTTATTCCCGCGGGAACTCCTTAATTTTTCGGGATAAAAAGTCACTCTCCCTCAACTATACCCACGCCAAAAATAACGTCGAACCATTGCTCCGTTGCGGCGTGATTGACGGGCAATTCAATTAACAATCACACTTTCGCATTTATAATATTAAGTATTAAAATGGATTTGCACACGATATGCGATTTACAATAGGTATTTTGTCAATTACCTACTCATGTAAGAGACTTTGGTAGGTACGTGATTTACTCACTTACGTTATTCTATCAATTTCACAAATTTTGAGTTACCGTGTTTTGTCATCCGAGGGCATCCGTGACATGCTATGACAAGCGCGCGAAAATAATGAAAACCGCGACGGGAGCGCCACCCGGCCGAAGTGGGCATAACTGACGTGAGGGGTGACGACTGAGGAGAGCCAACCTCTCGATTTGTGTTTTGATTTTAAGAGCTGACAGCGCCTTAATAATATTGGAAACAAACAATGTTAATAAAAAGTATGTACTTTTTAGTATTTACTTAACTACTTACGTAACTTGTAATAGGGATCTGCGTTGATATTAAGATATTTACTGACATTAGAAAATAAAAAGTTAATGTACAATCCGTTGATAATGGAGAAGTTTCATGATGTTGTGAATATCATATTTAACACAACGGATATAGATTAAAACTAATAAATTGCTTTAAAGGTAAACTATGTTTTCTATGCAGAGTTTTTTTTAAATTGTGTTTTAGTTGCTACAAATGGCTGGTCATAAATCAGTGTTTTTTTTTAAATCCATCAATAAATAACTGAGAAATGACGATTTAAAAGTTTAATTATTTAATGTACACCGATTGCTGTATCTTACTCAAGTGAGAAATTTTGTGAGTGAGTTTATATATATCTAGCCGAGATTTACTTAATACTTCAAAATTATCTTCACACACAAATTAATTGCTTTTAATTCAATTAAGTCACGTTATATCCATTTATTTCTTTTATTCGGCTTTATAAAGTCGGTTGATAGGGTAGTGTGACGTCACACCAACCCACTTGCAAGCGCAACTTTAAAGTTCCATAACTTTTTAATTTGTTGAGATATTTTAATGATTCTTTCATATTTTCGTTTTATTTTGTCTTAATTTTCATAATAAATTAAAAAAAAATGGTATACTTCTCCATTATGTTTTACTCTTTTAGATATTGCCTAAATTGAAAAGAAAGACAAAATTTGAATTGTTTTAAATAATAAATACCAGGGACATTGACCGAACTAATATTTCAGATATTAAATATCTGCACGGATAAAATGCTGAAGAGAATATCAGGGCGCGCAATTCCTCAGCCGATGTTCTTTTACGTTTGTTCCTAACCTTTTTCAGAATACTGCTTATTTTAATCAATGGAAAGAAAGAAAGAAAGAAAGAAAATGTTTTTTATTTGATCACAATGGCAAAAATTAACGTCCCTACTTTTTATAAATTATAACTAAATATCGGGCGCGTAGATGTCTGACAGGTGCCAGTGTCAACACACACAATCCACAGGTCGGATTTTATTGCGATTATGTATTTATTTGTAAGTCATTGTCATCGGTGATTCACCTTACTCTTAATGATCTAGAAATTGGTCTGGTTCTATACACGTATATAGTTTCGTCAGTGTAGTGAAAATCAAACCAATTTCGGCAAATGAGAATAAGGTTAACAACGGATATTGCGACATAGGCTCTTGTTAGCCAACAAGTAGCACACTTGTTACTAGGGTTGTCACCCTAAAGTAAACATACTATTTACTCAACAGAAAATTTTAGGTCTAAGTTGCTCAAGTTACATGCGTTAGACTAATAATTTGACGAAATTTATCCGAAATTAATTATTATCACTTAGTTATCACAGCTGATACCAGTAAAACTTGTTAACTAAATATTGGATTTTTGACGAACATCCTGGGATTTACCGAAAGTTCGGCTTTTACGGTAAGTTAAGTACTCCAAGAAACAAATGATAAAATACCTAAGACTAAAATGTGAGCTTTATGAATGTACTGTTTCTGTCTGTCTGTCCATAAAAGTATCTATCTGGCCTTTCAGGAACCTTTCGGAATCTAGCTTTATATTAACAAACCGACAAGAAAACTACGTTCGTTAGTTACACTTTAAAAACAATCTTAAAATCCGTCGCAATAGTTGGGAAATGAAAGTGATGCTAGATAACGAAACTGTATAGTATAAAACATGACAACCCTACGTACTACTAACATTTTCGGAAACAAAACACAAGTTAGCTGTAAAAACGTATTTCAATCACGTGAACTTATGCAAATGACTCGTTACGTGCTCCTAATACTAAGTTCTCTAACAAGTTAATTGCAATTGTTTAATTCTACGTAGGTAGTTACTTGCTTGCAAGTTCCAAAACCATAAAGCTTGAAACACACAGGACGCGGCGAATTATAAATATTATCCCATGTTACAACTGTAGCAGTAAAGTAGTAATAACACGAACAAAAAAAATTACCCATGTTACTATTGATAGAAAGTCTGGAAACACGAGCAAAGAGTGAATACTACACACTATAACGGCGCGGCATTGAGCAGGCATAAACTTCCATTCGATGTCCTTCCCTTGCAGTTGTCGTTACGCATTATTTTAAAGCTTTGGACATTCTTTGGAGATCGCATGGTTAGATAGTGTTTAGTTGTTTCAATATCGATCTGTTTCGGAGCATCCTCCTCCTCGCATCTCTAGAAAGCTAAGTCGGTCATCAACGTTTATAGTTCGTGTCTCAGCTATGAGATATTAGTACAGAAACTGTATCAATTACTTGACATTGCAGAGCTCCGCCCCTACAAGTGCAAATGCCTCCATACAGTACTTTCCATTATTGCAACTTCTAGAAGCCGCGTAGGAGTCGGTAGAACGCTTTATCCTCTCGCGCTTTGTCTAACCAAGGCTTCATTTGTCTGTCTGTTTCGCGGTGGTCTTGTTGCCAGACGAACTGTTTTGAAACAGGTACTTGACACAATGAGTTCGTTAGTATCATTATTTTTATTTGAAATGGATGGGCCGTGGAAAGGTTCAAAGGTATCAGACAGACAATTAAGCAAATCTAAATAAACTGACATCTGCTAAGAACAGGTTCTCAAGTTTCAGTGGATATACTTAATATGCTTAATCATAAATAGGTCAAAACTTGACAACTTGTTCTTAGCTAATCTCGGTATATTATTTTATCAATCCAATAAAGTTGATTTGAAAAGCAAAATGAATGCTTTATTTTACTCACTTAGAACTTATGGATTTTTTATCTCCAAATCGATGTACAAGCCAAGTTATTTCAAGATCTGTTGGAACTTTAAAGTCATTGCAATACCTATACGAAGTCAGACTCAGAACCTTGCTTGAAGAAACTAATTAATGCGTCTGCTGTTTATGACAATAATTACTTATCACATTAAACAAATAATTAAGCTGTATATTTTGCATTCATTTGTACAAAATCAGGTAAGCAGATCTAGGTACGAGATAGATCTTAGATATACTAGATCTACCTCTTTGTAAATATGTAACACTTCACATTTAAATTGCATTTGCATGTTGAAATCTCAATTGATTAATTATCAACCGCGCCTACACACTAATTACCAGATTATCGGTGTAGTCATCGATAATGGCCCGGTGATTTGTAAAACCAAGCAATGATACCGCTTAATGTTTATAGCGTTTTATGCCCTTCGATTGAAATGGAAGGAAATATAGTTACTGTGAAAGTTATTTTCCCAAGCCCCCTGTTTTGCCCGCGACTCGCACGAAACCACTTTCGCTATGCTCAATGTTGCTACTGAACTTTGGTACAGTCCAAGGTATGAATGTGCAGCGGTGTATGCTACGTCATCATACGTCATAATATAATGATAACTGAATTCGAGATTTGCTAATGTAAATGTCTGTCCATACACGGAAGATAGCCTAGATAGGTCAGTTTCTGTATCTCATCTTGAGTCAGTTCGGACTACATTTACTAGGTCCATTTGTGGACCAAGAACTGCGCATTTAAGCGAATTTAAGGTAGTTAGAAGGTAGTAAGTTACTAAAAATGCGAGTGAAATCAGGAGCATCAGCATTCAGCGCGTAAAACGCACGAGTAGAGAATAGAGATGACATCAATGCGACCTCTGATGATCTCTTGGCAGCATTTCAATCTTTCACACGCATTTTCAGTCATGCGTGCGCCGTTTGCGACTGATGCCCATACGGTAGTAACTATACGCTGTTATAGAAATTAGTAACCTATGCTGACTGCCCAATTTATTTTTAACCGACTTCCAAAAAAGGAGGAGGTTCGGAAGCTCCCGAGGTGGACCCATTAAAAAATCTGACTCCAAATCCTCAATCCTGGTGCTGTAGGCTACATGAAATCCTCAAAACTAGGGAGTTAGGAAATTTTGATGGTGAATTCATATAGTAGGTATCAAGTCACGTATATACGATTCGACTCTAAGTCCCAACTCCTCAACCCTGATGCTGCAGGGTACAGAACTCCTTAAAAATAGCGATTTAGGATTTTTTGTGGTGAAGTCATATTATAGGTGCCAAGCAACGACTTCACACTTAAACTCAAGTCCCAACTCCTCAACTCTGATGCTGCAGGGTACTGCATTCTTAAGCTGTGGGGATTTAGAGTATACTAAAAAGTTAAAAATAAAAATTCTTTCCAAAAAACCGACTTCCAAAGCCACTGTAAAGTAAAAAATAATTTTGATTTCTACACACTATGTTGAAGTCGGGCGAGTATACAAAGATAGGCAAAGTTGACGTGTGAGGCTCGCCCGACACGTCAACTTTGTCTATCTTCTTCTTATTACACGGATCACCTTAAATATGCACTAGCACCTTGCACGGCCCGACTGAAAATAATACCTAGAATTTGGATTAGAAATTAGAATAATGTAAAAGTGTAAATAAATAATTCGTTCCCCAAACGCCAAGTCTCATTACTTAAATGGTTTGACATGATTGCTCCCACGCTAACAATAGGCACCCCTGCAATGCTGATTGTCTAGAATCGATTTAGTTTCACCGCCTAGACCTGACATATTAAACAAGCGAGAAATGAATCTCGTTCAAAACCCAACGGAGACGAAACGCTCCATTGAGCGGTTAGTAATAGATACCCGGTAGAAAACCTACACTTTTAAATTTAACTGCAATGCATTGCAGTATTACCAAAAGCGTGACCCCAATCATAAATCAAAGTACGTATACAGTGTTATTATAGACGATAATCATAACAGCTAATCTATTTATTACCTTCATCGACAAAAGCAAAATAAGTTATCAATAGAATTGCCCGCGGCCACGATATCGAAATTGAAGTTGTTATTGCATAACCCACTCTAAAAAATCGTTCCGCGATGTTTGCCCAAATACGAGATGAATAATTTTCGATAACTAGACTCTAGAGGCTGTTCATCATCATCATATAATTTCGAAAACGACCTGCAGCCTGATTCTGTAACTCAGTGGCTATCAAAGAGTGAAAGCCACTGACATATATTCTTTATCCATTGAAGGTTTGCTATGAAATAAAAATTAAGTTTTCATAGCAAACCTTCAATGGATAAAGAATATATGTCAGTGGCTTTCACTCTTTGATAGCCACTGAGTTACAGAATCAGGCTGCTGGTAAAGACCATGTTTGGTGACCTGAGTGTTCTATTGCGCATATCTGATCAGATAGATCATTACTGTATATTACAGAAAACTTTAGTAAACGCGCACACTTGTTTTTTCAATCCCTTCAAAAATACCAAAGCACCTTCCTTCTATGAATGATTGTATTCTTCACTATTTTCATACTTAATGGATAGTTAGCACCATTAAATGGTAAGCTCATATATAGATTTCCAAAGTTAACGATTTGTTTTGCACATTTTTAGGGTTTCGTACCTCAAAAGGAAAAAACTGAACCCTTATAGGATTACTTTGTTGTCCGTCTGTCTGTCTATCAAGACCCTTCTCAGGAACGTATGGAGGCATCAAGCTGAAATTCATATCAAATACTCAGGTCGGAGCTGTGAAAAGATCAAACTTCTAAGCCAGCGCAATCAAAAGATACAGCCGTTTATGCTGCAAATTTTCGACTCTCGCAAGGGAATCAAAACCTACAGGATACTTCCCGTGAACTCAAAATCTTGAAATTTGGTACGAAGCAACGTCTTATAGCAAAAGGAAAAATTGCGAAAAGCATAAATTTTTAGTTACATCATAATATAATAAAAATAATTTGAATAATTTTAAACTTACTACAGGCACACGAGTATATTGTATGGAACCCTCGGTGCGCGAGTCCGACTCGCACTTGGCCCGTTTTTTTTACTTACATCATACCACCAATCTCAAACAAAGTGTAACTAAGGTATTAATTTCACATTATATCCTAATCATTTCTTATTGAGTTCCTGCATCTACAGCTGTTGGCTCGTAGGTACGTGAATCATGACAATTCTCCCCCTAAATAAATTCACCTGCTCTACAAACAACCTCGTACCTATCAGGCGTTAAATTCCGAATACGGGCTTATTATCAAGGGCGTCTTATCTGTATACGTTTAGGCCAAGTGTTACGTTATGAACCTTTAAAGGTGGTAGATACTTTATCTGACTTACGACTAAAGACTAAATAAAAGAGTATGGGCAAAATTGTATGGAGTTTATTGAAAGGTACAGTAAGTTGCAACCTGGGGACGGACTCTCTCGGGAATCAAAAAACGAAGACGCGGGTATATAAGACTATTATGTTAGTCATTACATTCTAGGTGGGCTCGAGCATATTCGTTAATTGTGCGAAAAGCTCTTGAATTGCTTTCTACGAATAACTTTCCGATTTCCCTTCTAGTCTGTTTTACACATTCGCAGAGATTGTAAGTTCTAGACCATGCTTAGACACACACAACACAAACGAAGGGCATTCCAAATCAGTGGTAGATTCAGAAGCTCATTTTGTAAAAGTTTATATTTTGACTTTCGTCATCCTTATTTAAATCCTTCGTTGATGTCATCCTTATCCTAAAACTTCTATCTACCTACTTCAAAACTATTCAGTCAACCATGTGACGTTCAGCTCTGTTGTAATATCGAGTTTACGCCAAAGTACTGACTATATATTTGAAACTCTATAACAATACCTTTCTTTTGTGCAGGAACAAAGCGATCGCCGACTACTTGGGCAGCAATGGCTACAACGACGCGCTGGAAGCGTTCAAGAAAGAAGCGGACATGACAGGCGAAATGGATCGCAAGTTCGGCGGCCTCCTCGAGAAGAAGTGGACCTCCGTTATTAGGCTGCAGAAAAAGGTAATAATTGAATAATTAATTAATGATGGATCACTTAAATAAGTCTTTTCGGTTTGTTCGAAACTCGAATATTTGATATTTTTATTTATTACTAGCTGATGCCCGCGACTTCGTCCGCGCGTCGTAACTAACAAATTTTTCCATATTTTCTCACCGCTTAAACCTTCCCTGGACTACCATAATCATTTCAAAACCAAAATCAACTAAATCGGCCCAGCCGTTCTCGAGTTTTAGCGAGACAAACGAACAGCAATTGATTTTTATATACTCGTATATAGATTTGCACGATCTAAAATATGATCCTTCATTTAAAATATTTCTCAAAATTTCGCAGGATTCTAAAAGCTCGACCCTATGTCATGTTCAAATCGATTTGTCCAGCTGTTTAGATTCCGCTCAGTAAGCAGCCGATATTTTTACAGAAGTAGTTGTTTTCTATATTCTCTCTATCTATATGTACTCGAGAGTCGTGTATTAAATAGATAGAGATACAGAAATAGATATTCAGTATAATATTATCGTAATTATTGTTG
This sequence comes from Erebia aethiops, assembly GCA_923060345.2. NCBI lineage: Eukaryota > Metazoa > Arthropoda > Insecta > Lepidoptera > Nymphalidae > Erebia > Erebia aethiops. The sequence continues at coordinate 5,227,574 of OV281083.1, read as the reverse complement.
TACTCAATAACTAATTGCGTTCACTAGATTATAACTTCGTTTTCTTCTGACAGTGACTAATGCAAGTTTTGTAAGTATTTCGGAAGATACATATGATAAATTGTGCTGAGGTTTACATAAGGTTACAACATATTGAAAAGCTTAATCTAAAATCAATATATATATTTAATAATTTTGAAATCCCGTTTTACACAAAGTCGACTTCTACAACGTTGAATTCCCAAATCGAAATTCCACATTTTTATTTATTTGCATTTTCAGCTTCAAAACTTTCACCTCCCTGGGGGCTTACTACCATCTCTTAAATCAGTATTTTTTTAAATCCACTTATTGTAAATATATTTTTTATAGTCTAATAATATAGTGGACGTATTTATAACCGTTTGTTATTATAATTTGCAAACAATATATTTGTATAAATATTTATTGCTCTAAATTCTGCTTCAAGATATTATAAATAAAATTACATTTGACACTTCGTGAGACACGCGCAACCTTTCAGCCTTAAGCGTGGCCAAGTCATTTTACTTTCGATCGCGATCTAAGCTATCGCCTCACAATTACCTAACTGGTAAATAATCACCATTACTTACCTGCTGTCATTGACTGTATCAATAGCTGTTACCAAAACAAGGTTTGAGTCGCTTATTGTACTGTCTTTTGAAAGCATCTGTCTGCTCACATCTCGAAACTATTCTGTCCTAGAGAATTTAGATGCCCACTCTATCGATCGCTGCGACATTTGTAGGTCACAGATGTCCACTTGCCAGTTTGTTCACCTCACTGTGACCTACCTACTTTTAAAAGAAAAGATTTCATTTCGTTTTTTAATTGTTCATCTTCTTTTACCTACCTTCTGAAAGAAAGTAATAATGCCAAGCGATTAACTTAAATAAATCAATAAGTATTTCCATCGTTGTTTAAACATCGTATGATTAAGAGACTATTTACACAGGAGATGCATATTATGCACGTCCATTCAACTTTATGTAGGTTACGCAAATGGACGTAGAAAATGTCAGCGTTTATGGATAAAAGCCGGATTGAGCTGAAATAGAACTATGTACCATGCCTCTAAGTAATTTAGTTCTTTAGGCGCTACAAGTCTTTAGAGTTCTGTTTGAGTCTCAATTGCCTACCCTTTCTAAAGGTTTTTAGTTCTGGTTAGGTAGGTACATCATTCACCCTCTCTACATTACCGATCAAAAATACAACTAAATAATAAATATTATGGTTCCTCAGGTGATGGAGCTGGAATCCAAACTGTCCGAAGCACAAAAGGAGTTCATAGAAGGAGCGCCCACGCGGGCCAAGCGAACGCCGACCGAGTGGATCCCACGCCCACCAGAGAAGTTCTGCCTTACGGGACACAGGGCCACTATTACGAAGGTATTACAGCTACAACTATGTGCCCCGGCCATTGCCACTTTAGCAAAGCGACTCTTCGAGCTATTTCTATTACTCTGGTTTTTATCTCCTTATTTCTTATTTGATCACGTAGCATTTATACTCCGGAGTTGATACTCCGGGCACAGATAGCCCTCTCCATCGCCCGTTAAATGATCCTGAGCCTTTTTGTGAGGCAAATAGTAAGCAACTGAAATATTTCAAATCAAATCATTTATTTCTCAAATACATAGAAAATGGACATAAGTAGGTACTTAGTATATCATATTTCGAAGCCAATAAGACATCATTGGCAACACGCATTGTCCGATGACTTTCGTCTTCAGGCTACCCCCAACTAGGTGGATGGACGGCCTCAAGTGACTCTCTGGGAGCCGTTGGAAAGAAGTGGCACAAGACTGTGTACTGTGGAGATCTGTCAGTTGAAACGACGAAACTTGGAATTTTATAACAAACATTCAAAAGAGCTGCCGAAACTGCATGGCACGTCAGTCGTCACTGAGAAGCAAAACACGCCCGTATATGTATATTTTAACGACTTCTGTTATCTACAGACTACAAGGAACTTTATGAAGCACCTAAATTACCAATGTGCGCCTCGCATTGTAAAAGCCTTCATACTGTTTGGTGTATTAATAAAAATTCTTTCCAAAAAACCGACTTCCAAAGCCATTGGTAAAGTAAAAAATAATTTTGATTTCTACACACTATGTTGAAGTTGGGCGAGCCTGACGCGTCAACTTTGCCTATCTTTGTTATACTCGCCCGACTTCAACATAGTGTGTAGAAATCAAAATTATTTTTTACTTTACAGTGGCTTTGGAAGTGAGAATTTATTAATGGGACCAACGACTAAAAAAAAATTCCAATCGGTTCAGAAACCTCGGAGATATGCACCGAAAATACGCGCCCTATTGAGAACCTCCTCCTTTTTTGAAAGTCGGTTAAAAATTATAGGGCTGCTGTTTCGGCCGTCACCGCGTGTTTTACATTACACATGCAGCGGGCACATACTCGTAGTACTTGCTGCAAGCTTTAAAAATTCGGCAGTGTGTGTAACCACAGGTTTAATGGTGTCGTAAACAGAAAACACCGAGGATTTCGTGACGCAGTCCAACATTATCGTTGATTACCACATACGAACACTCGATTTTATCGTTATTATTAAGTACTTACTTATGTGTATTTCAATTGAGTGTGAAAGATTGTAAGTTAAGAGAGTTTATGTAATAGCCGTTTATTTTTAAACACCCACATAATATTATGCTGATCGCACACTGAACGCACGGGAAGCAACGCACAAAGTTGCTGTAACGCGTATTAGTGTGTTTCAGCCTTAATGTCGTGAGTTCACGACCGAATTTCAGTCTCGGTGGCTCATCAAAACGGTGGCAGGATAGTACACATATGTATCAGAATGTGTGCGTAAACACAGCTAAATGCAATCATTAGTCTTGCAGTCTACCACCACTCATCATCCGATAGGACGGCAGTTAGATACCGCTATAGAGACAAAAGTAAATGTGAGAGGTGTAGTAACTATCAGGCTGTATGTGCATTGCGAGGCAAGGGGGTGCAACACCGCCAATTTCCTAACCTAACCGTGTTTATTTTTCCTCGTACCCGGGACTAAATCAGCTGCAGCCAAATACCTAAACTAACAACAAGATCAACTGGTACCATCTTCGTGGTGGCGACCTCGCTTAAACACTCTTGCAAATCAACAGTGTAATAAATAAGGCCACGAAGATTGAAGATAGAGATTAGCAAAAAATTACAGATAATTAAGTTCCTAGATAACGATGCATTTGGCGCCATCCGCCGTGACGTGGTTGTTAAAAAAAATTGGTCATTCCCAAAGAGGTTAAAAGGTCACAAGGGCTGTGTGGCCTCTAAATAATCGTGAATAAAAGAATTATCTTGCAGGCAACCTAGAAGAGAATATTATAATAATTGAAAAAATATTTTGGGTGTATGTTGAGTAATAAAAGGATAAAATAATAATCAAAATATGCTTACATCCATACTAATCTTATACGTGCGAAAGTGTTTGTCTGTCTGGTAGGCTTTCAAGGCCCACCTATTCTACCGATTTTGATGAAATATTGTACAGGATTAGGTTGTATCCCGCGAAAGGACATAGGGCTACTTTTTATTCCGGAAAATTTTAAGGAGTTCCCCCGGGAATTGAAAAAACTTAATCCACGCGGATGAAGTTTCAGGCATCATCTAGTTACAAATAAAGGTAACACAAAAACACAGGAGGAAGAATAAAATTTTAACAATTTATGGTAATCTTGTAATCTAAATCAAACACCCGCAATAATGTTTCTTTCTTTGGCTTTAAATCTCAACGTAACTGAATTAACCAAAAATTGCAGTTTCGTAACTGAGGAAGTTTGTTTGCATTTTTGCGTCTGATATGGCAATTTCCTTCTCTATCATTAATTTCCGCTAAGTGCTGCTGTTAGAACGAAGAGTCAAGGTCTAGGCAGTTTCCAATATCCTACATTAACCATTTCATGATACAAACGAGGCCTTTAACTTCTTATGAACTATTTGTCATCTACCTTCTTTTAACTAAATATATAAAACGAAAAGGTGACTGAGTGATTGAATGACTGATATATCAACGCACAGCTAAATCCACTGGACTCAGGCTACAATTTGGCGTACAAGATAACTACATATTAAGATTTAAGACGTAGGCCTCCGCTAAGAAAGGATTTTTGAAAATTCAACCACTCAACACAAGTCCACGTAGACGAAGTCGCGATCTTTGTCTAGTTAGATATAATATTATGCTAATTATTGTGAGTAAAAACTTATCGTAGGCATCAGACGCTAAACCTATAAATGCTATTGTAATGTTTTTTCTGGACAATAAATGATGAAAAAAAAACTTTACAACAGCTTGTTGTACTTACCTTTATTTTCATCGACATGATAAGTCAAATGTTCACGTTCCAGGTAATATTTCATCCCGTGTTCAGTTTACTGGTGTCCTCGAGCGAGGATGCGACGATCAAAGTGTGGGATTTCGAGAACGGCGACTACGAACGATCCCTAAAGGGCCACACCGACTCCGTGCAGGACATCGCCTTCGACCATCATGGCAAACTACTTGGTGAGTACTAAGGCTCTTACATAGTCTCAGGCTGACTTTCCACCAGAGATGTTCTAAGCAATTTTTTTCAATTGCTAAGCAAGAGGATCGCTTTTTTAGCTGAAATAGTTTGAAAAGGATTCAACTTAGTTAGTGACATGTATTAAAACGAGGGATGCAAGCTGGTTTTACGGGCTCTACTTAACTACCTAATCGCTTAGCGGAACGTATTTGCCGGTAGGGTGGTAACACCGTAACTGGTAACTAGACGCTACCGAAGCCTCCCACCAGACCAGACCAGCGAAAATATAGAAATTATAATAAATTCCCAAATTGATCCTGCCAGGAATCGAACCCGGGTCCTCGCACGTTAATACAACAGCGCTCAAAACTGCGCCAGAGAGGGCGTCGAAGACTTCCTCTTCACAACATTATTATAATCCCATCTGAAAACACACTCTTCAAGATTACACTGTCTCAAGACGTCTTCATCTACTGACTGTATATAAACTATTACTATGATATCTTTAGGCTGAAGTTGGGCTCTTTTTTTATAGATTTCATCTGAACAAATGTTTATTTAATTCCAGTTTCGTGCAGTGCAGACATGTCTATCAAGCTATGGGACTTCAACCAGACGTACGAGTGCATAAAGACCATGCACGGTCACGATCACAACGTTTCATCCGTGGCGTTCTCCCCCAGCGGCGATATTGTATACTCAGCTAGCCGGGACAAGACCATCAAGGCGTGGGAAGTGGCTACGGGGTATGTACATCAGGGATTCCCAAAGCGGTCGATATCGACCTCTTCAGGGTCGAAAACTGGTTTTGGGGTCGACAAGGTCTAAAAATCAACCCCTATTAATTCAGACAGGTTTGGATGGATGGATTGATGGATGTTTGTTACTCAGTCACGCCAGAACGGCTGAACGGATCTGGATGAAATTTGGCACAGAGGTAGATTATAGTCTGGAATAACACATAGACTACTTTTTATCCCAGAAAATCATATAACAGCAAACCACGCGGACGAAGTCACAGGCGTTCAGGAATCAAGGCGTGGGAAGTGGCTACAGGGTATGTGTTACATACATATAGAAACAGTTAATTAGGGTTTCGTGCCTCAAGAGGAAAAGAGGAACCCTTACGGCCGAAATTAATAATCAATCTATCTGTAGTCTGTCGGTTTGTTACCAAGCAACGTTGTTATTTGTATTGTGCTTTTCGTCATAAAACAATGTTGCTAAGCAACTTATCGACAGACTACAGATAGATTGATTATTAATTTCGGCCGTTATAGGATCACTTCGTTGTCTGTTTCTGTCTGTCTGTCAACCACATTTTTCTCGGAAACGCGTAGAAATTAATATCAAATAGGTACTTACGTCTATGATACTTTGGATTTTGACCCTCGCCAATAAATCAAAACCTATAAGGTACTTCCCGTTGGCTTAAAATCATGAAATTAAGCAAGAAGCAAGGTCTCTCAGCACAAGTATAGGAAAATATCCGAAAATCTATAATTAACATAGCACGTGATATCTCTTACGCCCAAACTACCGCGGATGTGCTCTTTTATTATCGTTGTATCTGTATTATGCCCTACTATTACCTATTGAGTACTTACATGTAATTTTTCGTTTCAGTTACTGCGTGAAAACGTACAAGGGTCACCGCGAATGGGTGCGCATGGTGCGCGTGTCGGCGGACGGCACGCTGCTCGCGAGCTGCTCCAACGACCAGACCGTGCGCATCTGGAACGCGGACACCAATGAGTGCAAGGTAACACTCGCCGCCCTAATACTGACTACTGAGTGAACACGTACAAGCGTCACCGACTCCTTGAGAGTAGGTGCGTGTTTTGGCAGCGGTAATCACAGTCCATACCTTATACTATACCTGTCTGCCAGTACGACGGTGACGTCTAGACAGAGCAACGCTGCAGGGTGATATGGGCGAGACGAAGTCGCGGGCATCAGCTAGTTAGACATAAGTTAGAGAGAGACGACATAGGACGTCTCGTAATGCCTTGTGTCGTGTCTTTCTCCCTAACGCAAGTCTAATATATAAAGCAGATAGTAGGCTTTACCCGACAGATCAATAACCATAGACTCCAATATTCTCAACGAACAAAATGTACATTATCAAGCACCTAATTAATGTTAGTTGTACCCTTTAAGTATCTCTCAACTGTCCAGCAATTTCTATTATCGTCCTCCAGACAATTTTTTGAAATTTCTGGTGTGCGACTATAAAAGAGCTAATGCACATATTGATTTTTTAAAATAATTAACCAATTTCCGAACACGTAGGAGAAAAGTACTTTATTCATTCAAAAGTTTATATAGATACAGAATAAACAACAAAAAATGAAATGTCGATGTTCGTTGGTCAGATGGAGCTCCGCGAACACGAGCACGTGGTGGAGTGCGTGGCTTGGGCGCCGGAGTCGGCCGCCGCCGCTGTCAACGAGGCGGCCGGCGGCGACAACCGCCGCGCCAGCCACCAGGGGCCCTTCCTGGCCAGCGGCTCGCGCGACAAGTCCGTCAAGGTAACCGTGTGGAACCAGCTCCGTACTCACCAACCGACTAGTCGTACTGAGAATTCACATGATCTGGACGGCAAGCTGATTCTCGACCGCGAACGCTTTCTGACAGACACAATACTTTTTTTCATATAACCTGCATTGAAAATGCGAGCTTCAATGCCAATGTTGAGCCACCTGAAACTAGTCAATTTCAGACGAACACGTCATTCAGCGGGTAGACAACCATTACCCTCTGCTCTAGGGCAGACACTGATGGTTGAATGACGTAGCAGCCCTCCTTTCAATCCTGTCAGAGTATCTTTTGTTAATTTCAAACCTTTTTAATTGTCATTTTACCCATCAGCTAAACTGACAGATATGATATTTATAAACAACAACCTAGCAACTAAAATAAATAAGAAATACAATTTTAATAAAACCCGCACTTTTAATGCAGATTATATGAAAAATAGTGTGTGCGCCATGGGATAATACACAATTTCAGATTTCGGGTGATGCCATGAGCTAACCTCATCTGAAATTGTATTGTTTCACCCCTAAGCACACAATATTTTATTACATAATAAATCATCCTGACTCGTATTTCTCTTTTCTCAAACGTTATTCTCTTTCGACTTGACTGAATTTGCCAGAGTGGTTACTCTACTCTACAATCGACAAAATATCATGTAACTTTGAACCAGACCAGAGACAAAGAGTTTTGACCTACTGCCACTGGTGGCATTAGGTCATTATGGTACAAGTGTGTTATGTTGGTGATTACCGCTGAGGCGCCATTGAGACCCGAGCCGTTAGGTGAGGGTCTTCAGATAGCCGAGGACGGTAATCATCAATACACACGTGTATCTTACGACGTTTTTCAACACACTTGTGAAGAAAATAATACATAAAAATAATAATATTTAGTAGATAAAATTAAAAAAATCTGTAATTCACTTGTGAATAATAATAATACTAACAAAATAATTTTATTCAGTAGATAAAATAAATTAAAACCTCTATAACTCACTTGTGAATAATAGTAATGAAAAAGTCACAGTTTAATTGCGGTGAAAAGAGACATTTTATGAGCAAGTGTGTTGAAAAACAATTTATTTACATTCTATTTAAGAAATGTTTCATCACTCAAGCTTTTTTACACAGATCTGGGATGTAAGCACGGGCCAATGCCTAGCAACATTGGTGGGCCACGATAACTGGGTGCGTGGGGCCGTATGGCACCCCGGGGGCCGTTTCCTGCTCACGGCCTCCGACGACAAAACTCTCCGCGTGTGGGACGTGGCACACACGCGCTGCCTCAAGACCCTCTACGCGCACCAGCACTTCGCAACCAGCATCGGTGAGTGCATGTACTGTGGGGACAAGGGCCGTATGGCGCCCCGGGGGCCGTTTCCTGCTCACGGCCTCCGACGACAAGACTACGTGTGTGGGACGTGGCACACACGCGCTGCCTCAAGACCCTCTACGCGCACCAGCACTTCGCAACCAGCATCGGTGAATGCATGTACTGTGGGGACAAGGGCCGTATGGCGCCCCGGGGGCCGTTTCCTGCTCACGGCCTCCGACGACAAGACTCTACGTGTGTGGGACGTGGCACACACGCGCTGCCTCAAGACCCTCTACGCGCACCAGCACTTCGCAACCAGCATCGGTGAGTGCATGTACTGTGGGGACAAGGGCAGTATGGCGCCCCGGGGGCCGTTTCCTGCTCACGGCCTCCGACGACAAAACTCTCCGCGTGTGGGACGTGGCACACACGCGCTGCCTCAAGACCCTCTACGCGCACCAGCACTTCGCAACCAGCATCGGTGAGTGCATGTACTGTGGGGACAAGGGCCGTATGGCGCCCCGGGGGCCGTTTCCTGCTCACGGCCTCCGACGACAAGACTACGTGTGTGGGACGTGGCACACACGCGCTGCCTCAAGACCCTCTACGCGCACCAGCACTTCGCAACCAGCATCGGTGAATGCATGTACTGTGGGGACAAGGGCCGTATGGCGCCCCGGGGGCCGTTTCCTGCTCACGGCCTCCGACGACAAGACTCTACGTGTGTGGGACGTGGCACACACACGCTGCCTCAAGACCCTCTACGCGCACCAGCACTTCGCAACCAGCATCGGTGAGTGCATGTACTGTGGGGACAAGGGCAGTATGGCGCCCCGGGGGCCGTTTCCTGCTCACGGCCTCCGACGACAAGACTCTACGTGTGTGGGACGTGGCACACACGCGCTGCCTCAAGACCCTCTACGGCCTACGCGCACCAGCACTTCGCAACCAGCATCGGTGAGTGCATGTACTGTGGGAACAAGGGCCGTATGGCGCCCCGGGGGCCGTTTCCTGCTCACGGCCTCCGACTCCAGGACTCCACGTGTAGGACGCGCCGAGTCTATTGCCTCTCCAGTCGATCGCAAATGGCGCCCAATATTCATTTCAGATTCACTTGACAATCCAGAAGCACTTTTAAAAGTTTATTTCAATAGAAATCATTTTAATTTGAATGATTAGCCACATGCGTGAAATAGCTATAATTATGTGTTGTACAATAATAATTGTGGTACATAATAAATATAACACAACTCAAATAATTATCATGCAATTGAGTTGATGACTATATTTTGTTCAGTAACATACCAACCGCTGGTTTTTCTGTTTCAGATTTCCACAAGAGCTTGCCATATGTGATATCGGGCAGCGTCGATCAAACCGTCAAAGTTTGGGAGTGTCGCTAAGAGCTTTGCCATTTTAGTAACTTTAACTCACCGATGATATCTTTATCATTATTTTTCACATTTAATTGAATTGCAACGAGAGCGATTAGGGTTTCGTTTTTAAATGGTGAAATCATTTATGGAATCGAAAAATAGTTTTGATAATTTATTAAAATATCATTTCTTCCTTCTTCTGTTCAGTTGAGCTGTTATATGGTGTATATGAATGAATGCTACTGTCTATCTCATTCTCTTGCATCCCAAACAGGGTGGCTATGACAGTGTGACTTACTGAAAATGCCAAAATAGAAATATAGAAGTTATTTAGGTCCAAATTACTTAATTGAATATTGAATAATTATTATATCTTTCTCTATTGACCTGATACGCAAAATACACGATCTTATTTGGTATCGCATATGTTGTCGCTACCACTGTACATTATTACGTTTCTTTAAATAATTAGTGACACATTCCATTAAAACATAACAGCTCATAGTTAATTTTATTATTGTATAAATATGAATAGTTTTGATGTCTGATTTTTTTTTATTGAAGGATTAATTAAACGACGTAGCATTCGTCACATACCCTATCGAACGATGAAGTGAGGAGTAAAAGCTGTGTTATAATTTAACATTTCATTATTCTATTTTATTTTATAGTTATTGTTTATTAAATAAGATTGTTTAGATGTAACTTTATTTGGTATGAATAGTTAATAATGGTTTCTTATGTGTCCGCTCTAGAGAATTTGTACCTTAATTTGTTTATTGATTAATTTAAGTTTTTAATAAATTTGATATTGATGGTTATTCATGACAATCATCCTGAAATTAGTCGTTTTATGTGAATCATATATAGAACTCATTATAATCTCTCCCTGTACATAATGATGTTTTTCTTCACGTGTCTCAGCTCGATCGATTCTCATTGTGTTTGTTTGCTTGCGCCAACAGCATCTATGGGTATCCAATGAGACAATGTGAAGTGTATAGGCATGATGACTGATTTTGAAAAATGGTCAGATTATGTTCGGAAGTATCTACTATTTCTAAAAAATATTTTATTTCGCCAGAAAAATAGGGTTTGGTAGATAAAACTGGCATTTGAAATTTAAATTTTAAAATTCACGCCAAAACGCTCTCCGGTGTCATGGCGTCGTTAGTGACGTCACTATTGTTTTTACAATTGTACTCTGTACAGTGTGCAGTAAACAATAGTGTGTTTGTCAAAGTTCGAAAACCAACAATTGTGACGTCATTCGCTTCTTGGTGTTTAATCCATTATGGCGGATGGCTGTATTTTATAGTTTTATTTTATCAAAATAAATAGCAATCTTACTCGAAATAGAAAAATAAATAGGTTTTTTAAAATCCATGAATCCTATTTCATTAGATAAATTCATAATTTCATCGATTCTTGGTTACTGTCATCATGCCTATTATGTTAGTACTGTCGCGATATGTTAGCCGCTGACGCGAGAGATGGATGCTTTGTTTTTAACAAATTGCAGTTTTAAAAGGACTTATTTTAAGTTTTGTAGGTTCAAAACTTTAACTATAAGTTAGAGTGTTATTACATTATTATATTTTAAAGATTTTTTAAACTATTTATTTATATCTTCAGTGTTTCAATTTGTTATGTCTCAAACCGAAATACTTTGCTACAAGCTAGTGCTTTAAATTACTATGTAAGATGTATTTGCTATAGGCATCCTAATAAATAATGAATATCCATAACTCGGTTATAAGTTTGAGTTTTAACATACTAGAGGTCTACGTAAACTGAAGTGTGTGATATAATATTAGTATTGTTTTTGTATTTACTACGCTGTTTGTGGTAGCTAGACACAAAGATTACTGATGCCCGTTCGTAGTTATTTATTATTGATATCGAGGAAATTGGTTGCCTGGTATTTAATAGGACTTAGTAGTAGCTGTAGTGTCAAGTATCTTCATACTATTAGAAGCTTTGCAGCGCTAGCACTTGGATATACCTATGTAGAGATAACCATTCCGGCCACGCGCAAATTTCCTTCGATTGCTTTTAATAATAATGTAACTGAAAACTGAGTTATAAAAATAATAACTATTATTTATTGGAAGATTATTATGTTTATCATACAAAACCAGTTCACACTTTAAGATTTTACTTAAAAGTTACTTTTTATTTGTAAATAAATAACTATACTTAATTTAATTGATTAGTTTAATTGATTTTAATAATTCGTAATTTTTTTTTAATTACATTTTATTCACAAAAACCGCTGTTCTAGGTTTCTTTATGTTTACCGTTTCTTTCTGTTTACCGTACGCTAACTTGATTCTAACAATCTCTAATAAATCCATCTAATAATCTAAAGCAGATATTGGATTAAAGGAAATTTGCGCATGTCAAAGGATCTTACTATGTGATACCATTTTACGTAACCTACTTGATATATAAAACGAATGTCAATCACACTTGCACATTACGATCTAGTGAGAGCAATATTGCATGGTATGGTAATGCATTATTGTTTGCTTATATTTTAATCTAGATTCTATATATATAACTGTGCTGCCAAGGAGATTATATTACTTATATTGTGTATTCATAACCATTTTTTTAAATAACACATCTTTCAAACCAAAACTTCTATTTCTATGATAAAGGCAAATTAGCCAATTTACTTATTCTAAAAAATAATTCTTAGCTATAGTCTTAGTCAAACATAGCTACAACAAGTTCATGATAATACAACTCCAGCCCAAATGAAGTATAAGCATACTTATTTATGAAATTAGGCCTCAGTCAAACTTTAGAAGGAACTTATATGCTCACAAATATTCTGTAATATCAATTAATATTATAAGAACTATTTTAGAACGAACTTTATTGATATTATATGTATAACTTCGTATTCTGCTAGCGTTAGTAGCTTTGTATATAATCTCCTTGAGTTTTTAATTAATATGCAGAAGTCATTTATAATTTAGAGCTGCTTGCAAAGTATAATGTATGATTTACATGAATAAGAATTTTTATTACTATTATATCGATTAAATAGTAAATTTGCACTTGTGACAATATTAAGTCGCTTACAATATTAACGAAATATGCATGTACGTGAACAAAATCCTCCAGTGAAATACTCTTAATAACTCTTATCCCTGTCTAATAACATAAAGCATATATCAGAGGATTTTGTGTTCGCCCATTTAACCACTGTACTTTGTCTAAATTTATATAGAAAATCAACAGCCAAAATTTTAATAGAATTTGGGTCTAATATTTTCTGTAAATAAATCAATTAAATATGTAATTATTTCGGTGTTATTATTTTCAAGTCCGAAAACTACTACAATTCTCATTTGCCAAAATATTCCCTTACTACTTTGATGAAACACTGCTAACTTCCTAACCTATAAAATCTATTTCTGGCCTAACGGGCATCGAAATGGTATCGTCATTTGTCATCCACAGTCGAATATGCTAACCACTATATTAGGGCAGGTTTAAAAAAGCTGGCCCATCAGTAATGTTGGCTACCTTCAAGGAACATATTTACTTCAAGCAGAGACTGAGAAGTATTTATAGTCCCACAAACTTATCTGATTATATGATAAAGAAAATAAAAGCTAAACAGGCATTAAAATTAGTACAAAATTTTGGCCACGGGGCCAGTTAAGTTTGTGGGACTCAACGACCTCAATTTACATAGACAGGCGCTGTCAAACAAAGAATGTGGGCGTATTTTTAGCAACGCCATCAACGCCATCTAGTCTGAAAAGCGGGAACTTGCTTGCAACATCTTGAATGAAAGCTTGAAAACGTATGACTCGGTCATAGATAATATAGGTCATAGCCTTACGGCTATGACCTATATTAGCCAGTTTGTAAAAAAAAATCATATTGCGTAATGGATAAAAATATTAAATAGGAATTTTTTGGAAATGTATAATTGTGAATCGAAACACTTTACATTAAAATTATACAGTGCCAAACTAATTAAACTTTTGATGTTAACTTAATAATAAGAAATTATCTGCACGACGAGCGATCGAGACAGCGCTACGACGGGAACAAAGACAGGTGCGGAACGTGTTCAGCAACTCGGACGCCCGGTTTTTTTCTATGAAAGGGCCCATCTAGTACCTACATATATATCGATGGTGGGACTAAGTCCGACAAAGCTCATTAACACCAACATTCTCAACACAGTTATACCAGCCGATGGCGATTAAGCTAAAGCTATGCTTAGATGCAATCTGTCTCATAGCCTTATAGTAACGTTTTTTTGGAAATGTATAATTGTGAATCGAAACACTTTACATTAAAATTATACAGTGCCAAACTAATTAAACTTTTGATGTTAACTTAATAATAAGAAATTATCTGCACGACGAGCGATCGAGACAGCGCTACGACGGGAACAAAGACAGGTGCGGAACGTGTTCAGCAACTCGGACGCCCGGTTTTTTTCTATGAAAGGGCCCATCTAGTACCTACATATATATCGATGGTGGGACTAAGTCCGACAAAGCTCATTAACACCAACATTCTCAACACAGTTATACCAGCCGATGGCGATTAAGCTAAAGCTATGCTTAGGTGCAATCTGTCTCATAGCCTTATAGTCATTTGATAGTCGTACCTGGAAAGTTTCTCGGGAGTTTTGAAAATTGGTGTACTTATTTTTTAAGTGAAAACTTCTTTAGGCGCGTTGAGCACTTTTTGGTAGGGGGTAAAAATGTGGAATACGCGAGACCGACACCGTTCTTATGACAAAAGGTCTTAAGTATAATAATATAGTACATTCGTAATTTAACTAGTGTAAAAATTTAATAAGTGCTGTGTAACCGTGGCCAACACCTCGCGTTGTTACGCAGACAAAAGGTGTTAAATATAAACATAATACATTCGTAATTAAACTAATGCTTTTATTATTATTCACTTATTTATTTTTAAATTAGATAAAAAAAATCGTTTCACTTCTATCGGCAGTCCCTATGACTGTCATTTTTTTTATAGATTTCGACATGCTCTTTCCGAATTTTCACTTTGCCACCTCGTATCTTTGCCGCTCGCGCCGCCATATTGGAAAGATGGCGCCCAAAAACAGTTTTTTGGTTTTGGGATCCACATTTTTGAATAAAAGCATGAAATTCACCATAATACCGCCGTCAACGCTCCCAAATTCTCGCGCTGTAGACTTTAGCGCCATGAATTGAACACGAGTTGGAAAGGAATTTCGGTTGCAAACCCGTGCGCGATTGGAGGACGAGTTCCTTAAATTGAATACGAGTTGAAAAGTAATCAATCTGGGAAAAACAGCTCATCAAACATTCAACGCGTGCGGGGTTCGAGGCAATACTGCCATAAACCATTTATTGAACACGCAAACGGAAATACGCCAAGGGGCAATGAATAAATAGTACTTCCAGTTCCATAGTCATTGCTACGGGGCCTCAGATTAAAAACCTAATACGGGGCCGTCAAACTCTCAGACAGCAAAGGACTTGCACCCGGGGCCGTAAATAAAAAAATATCCGTTGTCGTTGTTAAACTAGAAAGAATAAATATTCTAGATCTATTGTTAGAGCTTAAATTAAGTCACAGTGACACATGGCGACATAATTGTTTTAATTAATGTTGCCAGATAATTGAATTTCTTACATTTTTCGAAACTATTGTTCCTATCATGTTTTGTTTTGAAGTAATTTTTGAGAAAATTATAGAAGACTTTTTCATTAATGTTGCATGAAAACCATAATAAACACGCAACATTTAGTACGGGACTAATAAACATTGACCCTAAAATAAAAAATGTAAAGCTGATTTTTGGCACAAGTGTTCCTTGGGGTCTGAGAAGTACCTCTTAAAAATTCCCCCCCCCCTAGGCCGCGGGCTTAACCCCCCACCCCCCCAAACGTCTCCCCAACCGCAGTTTTTTGTAATTTTCTCATAAAATATTAGTGCTACAAAAAAACTTTCTATGGTGAAAATTATCTTCATTAAATTATCTACAAAATAATATTATAGTTCATTTCTATAAGACTAATAGTTTCGGAGATATGTTAACCCTTTGTGCATGAAAAGAAAATATTTTGCATGTATGGCTTTTTCTAATGTAGTTTCTTGTAATTTCCATAAAAACTGATAGAGCTACAAAAATATTGTCTGTAGCAAAATGAAAGGCTATTAAATTAGCTATAAAATGATATTTAATTTATTTTGATAAGAGTAATAGTTTTGGAGATATGCCTACCTATTGTGTAAGATAAAGAAAATAATATGCAAATATCGGGTACGTTGTTTTTAATTTTCGAAAAAAAAATAACAAAGTTAGGAAAAACTGATTGAAGCAGTAAGAAACATAGTTAAATTACCTACAAAATAGTAATTAGTTAATTTTGATAGCACTAATAATTTCGAAAATATACCTGTCATAGTTAACATAAAAGCAATATTTTTCAAAATTTTATATATTTTCTGTAATTTCTAGAAAACTATTAGAGCTAGGCAAAAAACTCCCAGAAGTAAAAATAAACACCAGTTAACCACTTATTAAAAAAAAATTAGTTCATAAAGATAGGACTAATAATTTCGAATATATATCCATGTATAGTGTACGAAAAAAAATAAAAAAATTGCTAGAATCCTATGTTATTTGCAATTTCCACAAAAACTATTAGAGCTGGAAAAAATCCTCGGAAGAGTAATTAATTTCACTAAATTACCCACAAAAAAGTCTTATGGTGAATTTAGATAGGACCAATAGTTCGAGAAATATGGCAACCTATATTCCAAGAATTTTTTTTTTTTTCGACAACCGTTGTTATATTTTTGAATTTTCACAGAAACTACTAGAACTAGGAAAAAAAACATAAGATGCAAAAATGAACTTCATTAAATTATCTTCAAAATAATTTTTAGTTTATTTTGATAGAACTAATAGTTTCGGAAATATGGCTGCCTAACTGGAATAAAATACTAAACCTTTGTGAAATCCGTAAATGTTTATTGTAATTTCAAGAAAAAGTATTAGAGTTAGGAAAAAAGCTGTCAGGACTTAGTACAAAGATTATTAATTAACCTATAAAATAGTGTTTAGTTTATTTTGATAGAACAAATAGTTTTCGAAATATACCTTGCTGTTGTGTAAGAACCGGTGGTAGTCATGTAGACTTAGCATAGTACTATGGAATAAATAGAAATTAACCTCTAAATAAATAACGTATTTTTGATTTTAGGCGCAAATGACGTCCTCTTTTCTCCCCACTCCCACAACCCCCTCCCACCTCCCACCTCCCCCCTACCACGACCCCCCTCCCCCTCTCTAATATCTAGCCGATTGTGCTTTTTTGTAATCATATTACAATTCAAGTATCAAATCAAATGTTTTTACTCAAGTAAACTTTTACAAGTGCTTTTGAATCGTCCAGTGAATCTACCATTGGTTCGGAATGCCATTAACAGTTAAAAGTTAATCTGATAAAATTATCTGCAAGATAGCTGTTGGATGTTGGTGGTTCATTTACATTGTTTTTAGATAAATGCATATTGCATACCTACATATAGTTGAAAGGACTTCGAGACGTAGGTATTTATTATTATTATATTAGTAGGTATTATTAAAGCACATCATCATGGTCGTCATCATCACCTTTTTCCCCATCAATGGTAACATTTGCACACGAACCATGTCATTCCACCCGCATTTCCTTTGCAATCCTATTCGTTATTCTTCGGCCGACGCGACGCCTTGTCTTTGTTAGAACTTTGAACGAATATAAATAATAATATTTAATATATTGTTTACTGAGTGTGGTGTTGTTTTTTAGATAACGATATCATGATTATTACCTACTATTAATTTATTGTAATATAGCATCGATCATTATCAAATAGAATGAAGTCAAAATTATTGCAAAATATTTTTCTGTCATGCACGTTTTCGATCGTCATATTTCCGAAAGTATTCGGTCGATTGAAATGAAATAAAAAGCATTTTGTAGAAGATTTTATGAACTTTCATTTTGTCCTTGTTGTTTTTTTCCTAGCTCTTATAAATTTTGTGCAAATCACAAGAAACTTACACGATTTCAAAAAAAAAAACAAATGCGTCAAATAAGCCGGCATATTTCCAAAACTATTTATCCGATCATAATGATTTAAGTGCCATATGGTAGATTATTTAATGCTAATTATTTTTGACATAGATGGTTTTTTTCTAGCACTAATATTTTTTGAGAAAATTACATGTAATGTAGTAATGTAACTTTATAATACATTGTAATCAAAAAACGTTTCTTTCTCTGCAAAATAATTTCATAATATTTTTAATTAACGAACTGTTAGTAACTTTCGACATATGAAGCCTGGTAACACTGGCTTGGTTGACGTTTGTCGTTTGGGTCTTGGGATCACCATTCACCATTCTGGATTTCCATTTTGAATTTTCCATTTTGCTTCATTGTAATGAAATAAAGTTCGACTTTAGCCGGATATTATCGCGATGTATGCATAAACTTTCTCTATTGAACAACAAAGGACATTTTAAAGTTTTGGAAACAGTGTTTAAAACATAAAGGATGGATGTCGAGGAGTGCCTAAAGGAGTGGGAAGATTTACTCGCCGATTACAAACGTTTAGAGGTATGTATTAGAATTTTAATTTAGGTACCTAATTTCCTTTTAACCTTTTGCACTTTTGGACTTTACCCTTGTCGTTTACCTAAATTATTAAACAAAGAACGCATTTCATGTTATTCACACTAAAAATAGCAAAAGGAACAAGACTAGGGAGAGAGTTTTTAAAAAATTTAAATCCAGGTGGACTAAGTTGTGGCATCATCTAGTAGTGTAAATTTATGATTAATCCATGTACATATATATACTAATAGTATTAATGCGAAAGTGTGTCTGTCTGTATGCTATGTTTTAACAGTCCATCTTTTCAACCAATTTTAATGAGAAACTGTTTTTGCAGTTGAGATTTGATAAAGAGATAGCCATAACCAATAAAATAGAAAAAACAGTACCACACAAACTGGCTGGCATAGTAACAAACTATACAGTAGTACTGATTATGATAAAATTAATTAGCTTTAGGTACTTATATGTACTAGTTTAACATTAAGATAATATTTATTTTCCTTCCTAAAGTGCATTTTGTACTGACATTAATGTTGTTATAAATTATGTCTGTTTGTGGTCCTGCAAGCACGGAGGTTATTGCTGCTAGGCACTCAAGACTATGATACTTTTTTGATGTAATTTATATAAACTAAATGTTAGTTTATATAAATTAAAAACTCTGAAAAAGAGGTTCTTTTATTTTATTAATTAAGTACTACACAATGCCTGCAACTTCGTCCAAGTGGATTGAGGCTTTTGTTCCTGCAGGAATTCTTTAATTTTCGGGGATAAAAAGTAGCCTATGTATTAATCCAGGGTATAATCTTTCTCTGTTCTAAATTTCTGCCAAATCAGTCCAGTAGTTTTTGTGTGAAAGAGTAACAATCATGAATGCAAACAAACTTTCAACTTTATAATATTACAGTTTGATGTGATTTGTCTTTGCAGACGATAAATAAAGATTATGTGGCAAAGTTAGAAGAAGTTGGAGAATTGCAGGCAACATGTTTGAAGGAACTGAACCACCAAAGATACCGCATGTCAATAATAAACGGCGCCTTGAAAAGGTCAGATATTTATGTTGATGATTAATGGGAATTATCTGGATTTTATAAATTGCATGTTCAATTTCTATATTTCACTAGCTGATGCCCGTGTGTTGTCTGCGTGGATTGAGGTATGTAGGTAGCCTATGTGTTATTCCAGACTATATATCCCTGTGCCAAATTTCATCCAAATCCGTTCAGTCATTCTGGCGTGAAAGAGTAACAAACATTCATACTTACAGACTTTCGCTTTATAATATTAGTAAGGAAGAGGTTTGAAAACAATCTTTCACTATACAACCTCGTACCATCCTTCCCATTTTTCCCAGAATGGTAGTTTTCTTAAGGTACAGTCCAATTCAAACTTTATTACTTGGAAGTTAGCAGCGAGTATAGGTTCGCACAGATAAAGTCAACTGAAACTGTCCCACTGATACCTTATTTAGAATTCTGCCTATCAAAACGTGCAATGTTCCGAGAAGTCATTAAGTTTGAATGGGACTGTAGTAATCAGTAAGACCAATCCTATGGACACACCCAGATGATCTTATTAAAATTATTTAATACCTATTTTATTTTAAGTCTAACATGTATTATGAACACTTTATAAGACTTGGCTACAACATTAGTTAATCCAAATTGGAGAATTTAGATAATGCTCGTGTATTTATAACTGTAAGAGATCTTCTTTAAAAGCGGCCTTAACAGAGACCTTAAGAAATGTCCTTCCTATATTTAAGTATTTGAAGTATGTACTTGAAGCAAGTAGTTGAGATAAAATATATAAATCTATATTTTAATGGTGCAAAATTATTGATTAATAGTATCACGCCCTAATAATAAATTAATTAATAAAAAATCTTATCAATGATACAGATAAAAGTCAAGCAGGCATCAGGTCAACGTAGGATAACACTTGTGCCTTATCAGTAAAGAGCTAGGTTAAAACTTAGTCATGCGTAAATAGTCGCTTGGAATTGTTGGTGTAGTACTTATATTATATACTATGTCTAAATCATTTAAAAAAATATATAAATGCGAAAATGTGACTGTCTGCACCCTTTCCTGACTCGCCTAAAATAAACTGATTTTCAAAAAAATATGTAGAGTTAGGTACTTAACACCTTGTAGCAGCTGGATATAGAATCCTTTTCCCAGGGAAACAAAGTATTCTCACAGGATTTTAAAGCCTAAGTTCTAAGTAAAACACACTGAAAAAATGTCATAGGCAAAAGTTATTGATAAAAAATCACAAATATCATACTAATATTATACTTGCGAAAGTGTGTTGGTTTGTCCTTCAATCACGCCGCAACAGAGCAACGGATCGACGTTATTTTTGGTATGGTTATAGTTCAGAACCTGGAGAGTGGCATAGGAACATCAAATGTTCCGGAAAATTAGAGATTCCGGGGGGAATAAACTTAAACCACGCGGACAAAGTCGCGGGCATCAGCTAGTAGTTAAATAAAATCATTTAAAATACAATATGGCGCCCTGGTCACTCTAGTGTCCAAAACTTGTTATTGTGGTGTGAAAAAATGAGCCAAGATAGCTCTACATAATTTCTCATAGTAATAAAAAATAATATGACATTGAATTTATTTTTATCAAAGTCCTTATCTTAGTAATCCAATTTTTAATCAGTGACTACTAAAACTATCAAAAAGGATGATTATTTATGTAATAAAAAAAAATTACAATAATATGACTCATTGATTTTGAGTTAATACCAGAGCCATGCTTTATAAATAGCACTATTAGAGTTCTAAGTAGCACTGAACCGAGCCAAACCACTCCAGCCAATCCACGCAAAAAGGAGGTGTAAGAAGTTTAACGTACTTTACTGTCTGTGACATCGTTACCAAACGGATGAACCGATTTCGGGTTAGTTTTTTTTTTTTGAAAGGCGATTTCATTGAGAGTGTTCTTAGCTATGATTCAAGAAAATCGGTTCAGCCGTTAGAAGATCATCAGCTCTTCTCTAGTTGATGAAGGGATGTGAGCAACTTCCTCAGGTCCAGAGCCCCATATTATAAACATGAGGGAACACAGAAGATGGAAGCTGGTTCCATAATTTTAATATTTAGAATGTCTGGTCTAAGTTTCTGTTCTTTCTAGGATGGAAAAAAAAAGCGTAGCGAAAGATGAGCGCCTGGCAAACTTAGAAAAAGAAATTATGAAAAGGAAAGCGATGCTACACGAAATCGAGGCCACACTCCCAAAACAAAACGGTCTATACCTGAGAATCATACTCGGCAATGTCAACGTGTCAATTCTCAATAAAAACGACAAGTAAGATAACTTTTTGCTTTAGTTCTTTCAAATATTGCATTTTACTGACTATATTTATAGAGCTTATTAGTAGAGGTCGTTTGAGTGCATAGTGCATACCATCATCGATTCGTATTTCGTAATTATCATTCGTTTGACTAAGCATTGTTTTATATACGCATATATGAAGCCATCCTTTATCATGTACTCGAGTGCTAAATGATATACGCATTTAAAAAAAAAATGCGAAAGGTTTTACCTACCTGTTACACTGTAACAAAATGTTTTGGTATAATATAACAGTAGGTAAAACCAAAACCAGGGTAAATGACAAGGTAGGGTAGGTATTGTAAAAATTCCAAAATAATATTTTTATTAAGTGATAAAAATCCGTTAAACTTAATTCCACTGAAACGATGTCGATATCGTATCTTTTTCACTTTCATTTTCTAATAATTACATGTTTTATCTTACAGATTTAAGTATAAGGATGAATATGAAAAATTTAAACTAATCCTCAGCGCGATTGCATTTGTCCTTGCTGTTGGCAACTTATTTATAGATTTCAGGTAAGTTGAAACTTGAAGCTAAATGTACGATTCCCTCCCGTACAATGGACGATATGGGGAATATACTAGGCGGTAATATACCTTTTTTTTTCATTCTTACATTTTCAGTTGATCATTTTGTCAACGCTGATGCTGACTATGGTTTACGGTCTATTTGGGCTGCAAATCACAAACACCAGCCTGTGTTTTAGTCTAGTGCTTTGGTCTGCAAAATTGTGGTGTAGTTAAAAAAAAATTAAAGGCAATAAATAAATAAAATAAATATCGCTAAACTACGTTTCGCAATGGCGACAGGCCTTTAGTTGCGCCATGTATAATCGTGACTAACCCTGGCTTTCCCTATGGTTTAAAGCTTGTGGCAACAATTTTATGAGCTTTAATTTCAAGGCTTTGGTCTTTAATCTGCTTCCAAATAGGCGGTAATTTTTTTTTCTGTCTATATATTAAAATTAGTTTTTTTTATTTTTTTATCCACTACAAGCTAGCCCTTGACTGGTATCTCACCTGATGGTAAGTAATAATGCAGTCTAAGATGGTAGCGGGCTAACCTTTTAGGGGCATGGCAGTTATATTAAACCCATACCCCTTCGGTTTCTACACGGCATCGTACCGGAACGCTAAATCGCTTGGCGGCACGTCTTTGCCAGCAGGGTGGTAACTAGCAACGGCCGAAGCCTCCCACCAGACCAGACCAGGGAAAATTCAGAAATTATAAATTCCCAAATTTACCCTGCCGGGGATCGAACCCGAGACCTCCGCACGTTAAGGCAACAGCGCTACACACTGCGCCACGGAGGTCGTCAAAAACTAGTAGTACTACTATTTACTACTGCCTCGTTGGTCTAGTGGTTAGCATGTTCGACTGCGGCCGACGAGGTCGGGGTCGGGCCTTATTTAAGTATTGGGTTTTTCGGACTACAAATTCTCAGTACTAGCCCGGAGTTAGGCAGTTAGTTCGGAGAGCACTACAACTACTACGATTAGATGCATAGATACAACTGCCTCGTTGGTCTAGTGGTTAGCATGTTCAACTGCGGTCGACGAGGTCCCGGGTTGGAGTCCTCGGTCGGACTAATAGTAGGTATAGTTAAGTATTGGGTTTTTCTAAGTAGAAATTCTCAGAAATAAACTTAGAAAGTTGGCGGTGTTTCATCCCCATGGCTCGGAGAGCACGTTAAGCCGTCGGTCCCGGTTATTATCACTAACATGCTAATAGTCTTTAAAGCCCGCCAACCTGCATTAGAGCAGCGTGGTGGGTCCAAGCCCTAATTCCCACTCTCCTATGAGAGTGGAGGCCTGTGCCCAGCAGTGGGACGTAAATGGGCTGTAGTGATGATGATGATGAGTATTTACTATGTACCTACCTAAACACCGACAAAATAAATATCAAGAAATGAAAATAGCTAAGTTGATGTATCTCTATCTATACAAATAATTCTATGATAACAAATCTTAGCAATTCAATTCAGTAAACCTCAGATAAATAGGTACCTACCGCGATTATCGTAGTATTATTTTTGCGTCGGTCACCTTGTAAAACGTTTAAATTAGGCCTGTCTTCAGATTTATTTTGTAAAATGAATAACGTAACTTTGACGTCATTGCAATGTCAATGAAAATGTCGTATAATTTGGTTTTATGATTTGACTTAACCTGTGGCATCGAAACACTCAGATTTGTTCTGGAACTAAATTCTGAGTAGCTCTTGCGACTCGACTCTCGTAATATGCAATCGGCTTTGCTGTGGTCCTTTTTAAATATAAAAGATTCTAAAGCGGGGCTCTATAGTGAGTTTAAGACAGGCAAAACGAGATAGTTGACTGACAGGCAGTACTGTCTTTGACATAAATCCACGTTAAATTAGAGAGCATCTAATTGCGCACGGTGATATTTCGCTGTCGACGTGCGTTCATAAAAATGTGCGTTGACATCGAAGTTGTCAGACCAGCGGGCTGAACCCCTAAAATGTGTAAATCCTTATTTGAAACATTGTACCTACCTGCCAACACTTGGAAAATCTCCAAAAATAAATCCAATTAACTCACTTCACCCGTGATGCAAACTGAAGTAATTGAATAAAGTGTGTAAACTTTGCAATTATTTAGTAAGCTTATTAATATTCTCTATTTCCACTCCTCTTCACTTATGTCAAGCTGAGCGGAGCAGAGATGAGTTCAGCTGACCGATCATATGTCACTTAAATGACATTTTAAAATGAACACGTCATCTATCAATAATTTAATCTGAGGCCCAATTGTGTAAGCAAATCGTGATCATTTGACAGCTAACGTATTACTCAAACTGTTTAAGGAGTTCACACATGCTTTTTGGTGTGCAGGCATCTATGAACTCTTTAAATTGGTCGAATTATCCGTTTGACACATTCCTTACACAACCGGGGGGCTGATTGGTCTGCTAAATACTTCGCCGCCCATGCCGCCCATGTCCGCTTTGTTGGATACCGGGCCGTGATGTTGTCAAACAAGCTATCTGGAACTCTAAAATCTTCTTCGTCGTAACACTCTTGGCAGAGTGGTCGTGGTCATCACGAAGTGACGGCTTTAGTGTCAGATGTTATGCGCCTCACGAGCATCCGCCACTTCTCCCTAAACTCTAAAATAGCATTTTTTAATTGTAAGATTGGCTTGCGCTTGACGACAATCATGCTTAGTGCAAAGCAATGATGAGGTCTAGGTTGGATCGCGCTCGCCTAGAAGATGCCTATTCGTATTCACTCTTTCCTTGAAGGTACTAAATTATATGTGGCAGGAAACAAGTGCGCTGGGAGGGTGTAAAATGTATAATTATTGCAGGCCACTACAACTGATACTAATATTCCTCCTGGTATGGTACTACTGCACGCTAACGATCAGGGAGAGCATTCTGAAGGTGAACGGCTCACGGATTAAGGGCTGGTGGCGGTTACACCACTTCATATCCACGGTCGTAGCCGGAATCCTGCTCATTTGGCCGCAGAACGAGCCGTGGGACGAGTTCAGGCATACATTCATGTGGTTTATTGCTTATATCAGTAAGTGTTTGTTTAATCTTCTCATCTTTTAATCAATACTAATATTATAAATGTGAAACTTTGGATGGATGGATGTTTGTTACTCAATCAGGCCGGAAAAGCTGAACGGATCTGGATGAAATTTGGCACAGAGATTGATTATAGTCTGGAATAACACCTAGGCTACTTTTTATCCCGGAAAATTAAAGACATCCCGCAGGAACCGAAAACTTCAATCCACGCGGACGAAGTCGCGGGCATCAGCTAGTACTTAATATAAATGCGAAAGTATGTCTGTCTGTGTTACCTTTTCACGGCCAATCCCGAATTCGCTTAACTGATTTTGACGAAACTTAGTACGGAGATATTTTGCATCCTGGATATGAACATACCTTACTTTTTATCAGAGTTTTCACGAGATTTTTAAAAGTCAAGCTGTTTTGGCTTCCTAGGCCATTGTTTATGATAGTTAACGTCTGCTATACTGCTTTTTGTTGTCACACATATGCCGCTCCGAATCTTACGATACTTCTTTTGTTGGAATCTATTTATTCATTTAATTTCAAACCTTGCCCGAAAAATGCTACATTTCTTTGATGCGGTTGGGTAAAAAGTACTGTACTGTTAAGGTAAAAAGCAATAACATTTATTCCAGGTGTGGTACAATACATGCAGTTTAGGTACCAAAGCGGCGTGCTATACAGGCTGAAAGCCCTGGGCGCTAGACATAATATGGACATTACCATCGAAGGCTTCCACTCGTGGATGTGGCGGGGACTTTCCTATCTCCTGCCGTTCCTATTCGGAGGCTATGTCTTCCAACTGTACATTGCCTATACGCTGTACCATATCAGCTATCACCCCGAGGCCACTTGGCAGGTATGTGGTCGAAAACAATCTTTCCTATTCGTTACAATGTTGTCAAAAAACTTGCGCAAAACAGCGGCGTAGTTCCTCCTTTTGTAATGCTGGCAAGTCATGATGCAGCGTAAGGTAGAAGGCGCTTATCTAGGATATCCTTACTATGCTTTATTAATGAAATTGTATAAAGTTGGCGGAACCAATCAAAATGATCTACCCTCGCATTGCGCACATATTTTGCTCGAGTTTTTTTGACGTCCCCTTACACCTAGTCAGAGATTTTGCGTTTTAAAGTCTTGTCTACCACCAATAACATTTTTGTCGTTTGAGGCACGCGGCGCAATTTCTTTCGCAGCTATATTAAAATACACAACATCGGCTCACTGATGTGCTATTTGTACTTCAGAACAATACTTTTCGTGACACCCAACGCTCAAAGCAAACGTATAGTGGTGTGGACACGACTTTATAGAAGCACGATGCAAGGAACGGTTTGCTAAGCACAAAATATTGAATTTCAGACGTGATTTTAGACGAAATATTGAATATATCTTCATTTCATGATAATTTGTACACCGTACCTTACATCGTATAGCTGATAAATTATAAAGGGTCATAGGATTTTTGTACAGCTATTTTTATTAGATTATGATATAACTATAACTTAACATGCCTAGCATGACCAGTGACCGCCACATTAACCCTATAAAATCACGTTTTTTAACGATTTTTTATTATTATTTCTTTTTTTAACTATGTTAATTCTTTTATTGAATCTCGCGCTTGGCGGTCATGCTAAGCAGCATTTTTACGTATTTCTATTACCAAATAAAACAGGTGGCAGCGTTAAGTTTATCGTTCCTGCTAATCGGCATCGGTAACACGGCGACGACGCTCATAGTGATACCGCAGAAGCTCAACGAGCAGGTACTCAGCTGAGGATCGCTGTACGCACCACAAACGCACGTATACGCACGAACCGGTGTTGCTAATATATCGCTAAGGTGATACAGTAGACGCTTAGGGCAAAAGTGAATAGGTGTATTCAACCAAGACCTCGTCATCGCTTTTTCAGCATGATTGTAGTCAAGCAAAATAAAACCGCAATAGGCATGATGACTGACTTTGAAAAATTGACAGATTATGTTCGGAAGTATCTACTATCTCTTATTTCAGCAGAAAAATAAGGTTTGTTAGATAAAATCGGCATTTGAAATTCAAATTTTAAAATTCACGCCAACACGCTCGCCGGTGTCATGGGTTTGTGACGTCACTATTGTTTTTACCAATGTACTTTGTGCAGTGTGCAGTAAATAATAGTGAGATTGTCAAAGCTCGAAAACAAACAATTATGACGTCATTCGTTTCTTGGTTTTTAATCCATTATGGCAGATTACTGTATTTTATAGTTTTATTTCATCAAAATAAATACCGTTTTTATCCATGCGTTTTTAGCGTTCATGGGATCCATGAATCCCATTTCATTAAATAAATTCATAATTTCATTGAGTCTTGGTTACTGTCATCAATCATCATGCCTATTATCTTGCAATATAAAACCGTACAAAGACTCGAGAACCTTAAACCAACGACGGAAAAGGGATGCACGACATTATTAGTGACGTACGCTCTAGTTGCAGGCGTACGTAGGAGATAGCGTGATGTCTCATTTCTGTTTTTCTTCTTGACAGAAACTGACAGAAATCTTTCTCGTCCTAGAGTCTGGTTAGAATAAAACTAACAATGTTATAAATTAAAACAGACTTATGTATTTACTCTTTCACCTTAGCGGCAATGCTTGTAAATATTAGCTTAACTATTCCATGGAGTAATATCGTATCTTTTTTAAAAAGGTCGATCAAATTTAAAAATAACTACAGAATCTTTATATTCCCATAATAAACAAAACTTATTTCAATTTGTAAGTAATACGAATATCAAATAAACTTTCTATTATTTTTCTCAATATTATAAACAGTCCAGTCTATTCAACATTTAAGTAAGGTTTTATAAAATTGACAGTGGTTTGGAGACATAGTTAAATAACATTGTTAAATACTGTGGACGTGTAATATAACAATGTTTTATAATATGGCCAGAACTCGTCTTAATTATTGCCATTTCACTCCATGGAATAAAAATATATATGGATGTACTGGGGATCTAGCCCTGTTAAATCCGTATACATGTAGCTATTTTTTTATATAATATTTATTGTTTTTAGTTTAATGTCGTGCTGGTTGTCGAATTGTATAGTCGGATGTTTAGATAGAGTTCTAAAATACATATTTTAGGTATTAATATTTATTTAATGTAAATGGATTAAGTGTGCAATCCTAGAAAAGAATGCATTTTGTAGATTTCGGTTGTATTTAATTTTATTTAGTTTGGTGCTAATTCGGTTGTAGGTACACAAATCCCGAACAACCAAATTAACCCAGTCATCTAGTGTCATCTTTTGAACAATTTTCACAAGGGTAAGTGATTACCTATAGTTACATATTTTAGTCTGTGCATTTAGACATGTGAATATCATTTGGTTTAGAGATTTGTGTATAACAGTTTAGGCATCCTTAAATATAAAGATTGGTAAACGACACCAATGAGGCTAATTTTGTCAAAACTAATATGACAGCATTAAATATAATTGCTAACCCGTTCAAATTGCTCCGAGCGGAAAAACAACTACATTTAGAGCTGTCATTTTTGTTTAGAATTGGCCACATAGGGCAGAGAAAAAAGCTAGGTTTACCCTGCGAACCAAAAGTTTCTATGCATCTAGTTTTTATTCTGCATGATCTGTATTTTTTGGAATTATACAAAGTACTTTACTATGTATATATATAAAGGCTTTAAAGTTCGTTAAGAGATTGACGGATATAGGTATATTATTATGAGTAAAAACCTAGCTTTAGTCTATTTTTCAAGGGAAGCTTACTTGGCACTATTATTTAAAACGTAGGTACTAAAAGGAGTGTAATTCTTTATAATTAATACAATTTTATTACTCGAAAACAAACATAATATGCCGAGTGGACCACTGCCCTTTTATGTCTCTTAACATATTAATCACAAAGAATCTTAAGGAATCTCTTATTTGTGTTGTGAATAATTTTTTTTTGAACTAGATGCACTTTCTATTTCTACAAGTAATATACCTAATTCACAAGCTATTTCAGCTAATTTAGTGAATTTTTATAAACTTACATTATATTATTTGTTTAGTTTGTTTAACTAGTTTTATTTATTATAGTGAAAATATTTGGCTATTTTCAAGCCTTTTTAACTTATTTATATATATATCTATTATTTTAGTTTTTGATAGGTCGTTTTGGTAAAATAAAATGTAACTTTATTTACTTAATCATACGACTAATTAAAATACCAAACAGCAGTACATATATTACGTGCGTATATTGAAATTCGGTTTAACGAATAGTCTTTATTAAATTGTCACTTACCATCTATACCTCTACAGCCCATTAACGTCCCACTGCTGGGCACAGGCCTCCACTCTTATAGGAGAGAGGGAATTAGAGCTTAGACCCACCACGCTACTCCTTAACTATTAAAAATTACTAACTGGCCGACGAAAATAACGGTCTAGAAATTGAGGACTGCCTTATATACGTTTTCAAAATGTCAAATGAGTGATAAGCAGTTTTGTTGTTACATAATAATATGTCAGTTTCAATTTGTAAAAGTGTGTAAGTACCAATCCAGATCATTCATTGTCCAATCATTTATTTTACTTTGGGCAGCTCGAGTCATTGATGTTCTAATGCGTTACTGATTTTGATAACAATCAACTTTCTATAAGAAGAAGTTTTAATCGATTTGACACATTGATATTTATTTTTGCTCAACAAATTTACTGTTGTAGAAACATAGGTACCCAAGCGTTTAAATGACTGAGTATATGCATGTATGTATTAAAATAAATCATTTATGTAAAACGGCACAGTAAATGTAATATGATCAGGCAGGTCATAGAAACCATCCATCGCCAAAATGTGTGGTGTTTGAAGGACAATCAAGCGAGTTTGGAAATTCGTAAAGGTAATTACTAGAAGAGTATACGAGTTACGAAATATCGGATAAAAGGGAACGTCGCTTCACTATTGTAAAAAAAAATCTGCGTCTCTGAAGTATTGCCATTTTTTGTCGATGGTTGCCTGTCAATAATTATGAAACTTCATAGGCGTGCTTATGTCAAAAGTAAAATAAATGGTTGCACAGAATATAAGTACTTAGCGAACAATCCAAAGCTCCGGAAAACACCGTTCTGGTTAGAATTTAAGTGCTTAAATCAGAATGTGTCAACGTAAACTAATTTCTGTATAATTAAGAATGTTAATTTTAATATTAGGGCAACTCAGGGCATATTATCTCACGTTTCTCCTATTTGGCGGTCAAAAGTTACTCGTGCATTTACTTTGCCAAAAACGTTGACGTAACTACATTTGATATAGATACCTACACATTTTGATTTGTATACGTTTGCATTTATAGACAACAATAACTAAGTAGTATTTTACAATATTGTTTATATTTGATTTGCTATTTAAATGAATACTATTTAATATAATGTTAGGTATGTTACACCTAGTCCAAATTAACATCGAATATAAATGTATTAGACTAACTACGTCTTAATTAATAATAATTGGATGTAAAAGTTAACATTTAAATATTTGTTTTTATAACTTTGTGCATATTGGGTTATGTAATAATCGGTAACGGTGCGTATGGACATTGTTATAAGTTTCATAGTCTTTTTTACATTGTGAATGTAAAATTCTATAACATGTAACATTATATTTTATTAATATTGTTGCACCTCGATATTATATTAATCACTACCTTTATAAGTAATTGTAATGATTTCTTTGTCAAAATCAAAGCAAATGTTTAGAATGTTATATAATTCGTAAGTATATGTAACTCGGTAGTCTGCACTCATCATTGGAATCTACAAAAAAAAACAAAGATCTGTTCGGAACATGGTTCGGATTAGTTAATTTTGAATACCATCTACTCTAACTGGGATAGCCCAGCGTTGGCAAGCGATATTTTAAAGCAGGGTCCAATTTTTATTACTTTTATACTTGGGGTAAAGCACTTTGTCTAGTTTATCCGTCAAAGGAAATAATAATTGAGAAGAAAAAGATTATTATATTTTATGTCTGTTCTCTTAGTTCGGGGCGAACCACTAGCTATATACTTACAATAAAAAAAATATATTATTAGGTAACTTTATATTATCGAATTAAGCTTGTTAAAAACTAACTATTACAATGGTACAAGTACCTACTACCTATTACTAGATAATATGTACCTATCACTTCAATAGCTAGTCATAATTTATTAACGCAACGCTTGATCTTTATCAACACAGATCTGTTTAATTAGGTCGTACTTAATAGCTTGTACGGTGTACCCATCGATATATATGTAGGTACTAGATGGGCCCTTTCATAGAAAAAAATTGGGCGTCCGACTTGTAGAGCGCGCTCCACACCTGTATAAGCCTATCCTTGTCCCCGCCATAGCGCTGTCCCGCTTTTCAGGCTAGATGGCGTTAGTAAAATAGGTCCACATTCTTTGTTTGACAGGGCCCGTTTATGTAAATTGAGGTCGTTGGGTGTACCACAACATTTTATTGTTTTATATAATTTTGCGTGGCTGTAAACTTTGGTATTTTTATTTTGCTGAATAATAAAATACGTTTTTTCAGTTGCTCGTTGTTGTTTTTAATTTTTTTTTAATATTTTGTTTTTTATATTTGCGCTGTTTGACAGGTTTCGTACCTGGCGGTTTTGTTTCTTATTTTGCACTCCTGCAACATGTACACAATACTACGAACGTTGCGCAAGAAAATGCAGGGCGAACGGAAACTTATCTACAAATTGCGCGCGATTGCGCATCGTCTCGCCGTCATGGTACGTGTCAGCTGCGTTACGGCCGGTCCACACGGCGCGTTGCGTCGACGTAGCGCCTTCACTGCGTCGTTTAACATACATACTAATAATCATAGTATATACACACTGCGTCGACGCAACGCACTCACGACGGAACTGCACCCCCGAGACTGCGGGCGGGGGTGTGCTCATTGCGACACCGCCGGTGTAGTAACACTGCGATGATGCAGCGTTACTACCGTGTGGACGCATTGCGTCAACATATTATATGCGTTGCGACGATGCAACGCGCCGTGTGGACTGGCTCTTAAGGCTGCATCTCCACGAGTGATGTGCGAGGATGCGTAGTGAGGCGTGTGGGGAAAATCAAGAAAATGATCACCTTTCGAACCCATAGCATTCCTTTACCATCCAGAGCTGAGCTAAGCTATGCTAGTGCTACGCATGTTCACACGTCTCAGGTGGAAAGGCAGCCTAATTCTATATGTTAAATTGATTTATGGGTTATACTTGGGGTTATTTTATTTTGCTAGGCTCTAGAAAAATAGGATAGGATCTAGAAATTATATATTAAACAAAATTGCAAGACTAAGTATTTTTGTTTCTTCGTGAAGGGCGATCAGTGTTTTTGAAAAATGACTAAATTCATACACGAATATTTGAATCAAATTATCATTTTATATTAATGAAATGCCTCATTAAAGAAATATATTAAGTATATTGATCTTCAAAACAAATTGGCAAAGTAGGTGCTTCTTATATTATTATTATTTTTGTGTTGTACCTACTTGTAGCTTGATCGTGTTGTTGGTTTTCTACTAAACGAAGCTTCTGTTTATGCAAGTTGCTAAATGTCAAGGGGTATTATTTTTCAATTTGAAAGCCCACATGCACCATACCGTTAAATGTGTATAATGTAAATTTTCTATACCTGTCCTTTTTGTCTCAACCGTGGAATAAAGTTGTCAAAACGTAAAAGCATCATAAAATGTAACTAAATTAGGTTTGGTGCAAGAGGGCCTAAAACTATTGATAGCTGGGTTTACCGTTTATGTAATAGTAATGCACCTAATCACCTACATACCAAAAAAGACAGACAAGGGCTGGCAAAATTGAAGTCAAAGAGCACTCTGCCTCTTATTTGATATCCACCTTGTCTAGCTTTTTCATACAAGTCTGTAATTTCATCATCCACTTTCATATTTGTTGCATCAGGCATGGATAGCATTTTAAAGCAAGGGTAAGTATTTCCATTAATGTCATTATACTCTCAATGAATGAATCATATCCCTAACCAGTTAGCATAGTCACTTACCATCAGGTGAGATCACAGTCAAGGGCTAACTTGTAGTGGAATAAAATAAAAAATGAATTTATTTACCTATGTTTGATCGTACGAGGACCTACGGAATCCTGAACCAAGGAGCTGCACATATTATATGTATCGTAGAGTATAGAAATCTCTACAAGCGTCCGATTTCAGTAGGACGTCCATCTGATGAAACGATGACGTCTCCATTAATAACAGCTGTATGTGGTACCTATTAATGGAGACGTAGTCGCACGTGTGGGGAAAAAGCGGTGGCACTACAGACCCGTAATGGTTATACCAACTACAGATGAAAAATTTTCATGCTTGATATTTTTACTACCGTTGCTCATATTGAAACATACATACTTACCTACAGACACAAAATATTTTTCAATACACTTGCTCGAAAAATGCACTTACAGAGGCAGTTAACAGGGCTTGTAAGTTAAATTTACCGCCCTCGTGCAGTAAATTTGCAGCTTTTTTTAATTTTTTTAAGTCCACGTTACTTCCAAATAAAAAGTTTTTGTGCAAGAAGGTTCATAATGATATTGACTTGGTATGTATAAAACCTAAAAAATAATGACATTTAGATGTGAATTGATGAAATTAATTCATAAAATAAAAATTGTATTTAATATGATTAAATAAAATTGTTTTAGGTTTTATAAATCAAAAAAGTAAAAGCTGAATAGTTCAGGCTGTTACTGAGTTAAGAACTAGAACCTAGAGCCATGAAACCAATTTAAAAAAAAAGCAATTACAACAACGCGCCGTAGATACAATTCATACAAATCTTTAATTTGTGCGCGCTATTTTTAAAAGTTTCATTGAGTATTTCTTATAAATTATTAAATAATTTATGTGGTTTAAGTGATATGGGATCATAAAATTAAATCAACAATTAGGTATTTTAGCTGTGAGAAAAAAATCGCGCTTGTAATAGCCGCCAAAAATCTCGACTATATAAAAATCTCGAGTATGGGCGTGAAAAGCCATTTTCTAGTGAGTACCTAGTATCTTCCTACTCGACTTATTTTCAAGTTTTCTCACAAATGTATTGAAAAATATCGTGTGATAGGTACACGGGCGTTAAGGTTTCTACATACTCGTGACGATGGTCAGCCTTCGACTGGCGTCATCGGGCTGACATTAGTCAACTCGTATGTAAAAACCTATTTACCGCCCTTATATCACAAACTACTATTGTAGCTGTTGATATAGACAAAATTTACGTGCTGTTAAATCGACCGGTCTAAAGCAGTTTTAATAATTACAGGATCAAAAATGGAGGCAGACTAAATTGGAAGCAAAGACTACGTAAGAATGGTGTTGGTTTGAGCATGAGACTATCTGACATAATCTTTTTAAATCACTATAGAACCTTATAAATCTATTTATATTTTCGTATAACATTTGGACTATCTATGTTTAATGTAATTTTATGTAACTATGTAAATATATTTGGTTAATGACTTCAAATAATAACAACTTCTATTTTCATTTATCAGCCATTTAATTAAATGTTTATTTACATAAATAAAGGAAAGATAAATAACTTAGGAACAATCTTCTGAATTTTTAACAACGCAATATTAACTTCCACATATGCATAATAGTATGTAATATTATTATGCATTCACTACCTTACAAACACTATATTATATACATTCTCTTTTGTTCTACAAAGTGTAGTTGCACGTTGTAGTATGAACATTTTTAAGAACAATTCACAAAATAACATTAAATTTTTCTCAAAAATAATAATATTCTCAATGTCGTTTTTGAATTAGCATAATTATATTACGATTATCTAATAAAAAAATCATTTAGGTCCTTATTAATGTTAAGAAATCAAAATAAGAAAAAAATATCAAGTCTACTTGAGAGTCAGTGTTAGAGACAACCTTTAAAGCGAAGTGGATTGGCCCATTCGTTTTGGTTGGGCCGATGCATTCGGGTAAGCAAGGGTACCTCAATTTATGCACAAGTAATGTCCTTAAATTACCATAATTTAAGGCTTCTGGAGCGAGCTCGGATGGTTGGTAGTGAAAACTCTAGCGGGGAGGGGCAACACACGTACAACAGACCTCCAACTAGAGGTTTAAGGGGCCGTATTCCTTCACGCTCAACCGCGCGCTCGGCCTATTTTGGAATCTGTAGGTATACCGCACAGCAAGACCGTTAGCTGCACTCACACATAGATACGGTAGACCGAAAAAGATATTTTAATAATTTGCGTAGTCAAGCTCATAATATTTCACATGTTAATAAAATTTAAAGTTAAATCAAAGTGCGGCAACCTGCCCAGTAGAAAGAACAAAGACATTACTTGTGCGTTGGCGTATACTGATTCTGTTTTGACGGCCAACGACGCCATTGGACCCTGTACAATGTACATGATGAGTTAACGTGTACTAAGGCCCTTATATAAACGGTTCAAGTCAGTCTAGACGCACGCTTAGGCGAGGCCCGCACTGCGTAATAGTAATAAGTAATGGTAAGAATAATTTCGCGCGAATATTTTTTTGTGCAGTATGGAGTTGTATGACGCTCACCGCATTCGCAGTGTGGTGAAATCCGTACGCGTAACATAAATGGCGCGGACTTTTTTTGCAGTGCGGGCTTGGCCTTAGGGCTGGCGCATATCTGGCGAAGCGCAGCGTACAGCATTTTTCACTGCCAAATCATTATCGATTTTGCACGCGCTGAAATAATGTCGAAAATGGTTTGGCAGTGAAAAATGCACGGTAGTGACTATTTAAATTAGTTCTTAGATAGGTTAGTAATATTAACATCACTGGAAAAGAAGTTTGTGCTACTGCTATACTGTAAAGGGTTTATATGTCACGGTAAAATTGTAAAAACCGTTAGATTGTAATCTAACGGTTTTTATTTCGATAAATTGTGTAAACTGTCGAAAAATTGTGAACCATTTGTGTTCTGAGTGTAATTTTTTGAAATATTCATTGTATTTACGTTTTCTTGCCTCTTTCTTGTAGGTTAAGTTAAATTATAAGAGATAGCTGCACTTTTTGTAACTATCGCCTGAAAAGCTGATTCAGTATTAGGTGGGTGTAGGGCTCTCCACTGATGTCAAAAGTGAAAGTCTGCCCGCATATGGATGGGCCTTTCGCTAGATATGGCCACTTAAAAACGGTTTATCGCTAACACCTAACACTGAATCAGCTTTTTAGGCGATAGTTACAATCTATTAGGGTTCGACATAAAAACATAGTAGAATCTTGACGTATCATAAGTGACACAAGTTGTCCTATGTGAAATAAATAAATAAATCATTTCATTTTAATCAGGCCGCAGGCCGGGCACTTATGTTTTATCGGGTTAATATACCTAACAGATCACAATCTAACGAAAAATAATACGTTAAATTGTAATCTTTCGACAGTTTACAATCTCGCGAGATAGATTATAATCTAACGGTTTGTACAATATTACGGTGACATATACACTTTACAAGTAAAATGTATGACATGAATAAGAATGCAGTGTTATATCCAGTAAGAGCATAAAAAACAAGGGTAAGTACTTATTGAAATTAAATTTTGGTTTATGGGCAAATGAATCTACATTTTGACTGGCTAAAGTCATTCAATCATATCTGAAGTTCTCTGCTTACATTGAAGATCGGTGGCACGTACATCTCACAACATACCCGCAAATCCCTTAACAACGAACCGGCCCTTTTAGTGCTAAGCTAAGGGATGGTCACAGGTTCGTGCAGTAAATTTTGGAGCATACTGCTTATAACCTACGGGTACTCAACTACTCAAATTTATACAGAAAATATGTTGCTGATACATAATACATGTCTTTTTGACTTCGTTCCAAAGGATAAGAGGATGTTTCGAAATAATATTACAATTTAAAACAGACCGTTATATAGAACTACCATATAACGGTACCATATAAACCGTTATATAGAAGTTAAAACTTAGGTCTATTATAGAAAACCACTTTTTGCACACTTCTATCTGTACATCGACACTTATCAGTCACCAAGTGCGATTGCAGTCAAGCATAAGATGTACAAAAACTAGTGGCAAGCAATATTTCAGTATGTACATAGCTTATCAATACAAGTCTTTTAGTGAAAGTGAATATTATTTATCACCAAACTCATCGTCGCTTTCACTAAAAGGATTTTCTTGTTCTTCTATTCGCGGTTTTTTAACTAATAGTCCTTGTCTTTGTAATTTTTCGATAGCTTCTAAAGTGTTTCTATTGCTTGGACTAAGTTCACACTTTTCTTCAACTTGCGTGGCTTGCTTAGAACTTGTTTTCACAATTTTAAGCCCGGACACATTGTTCAATCGACTCAGTTGCTGGTGAGAGCTCATACAGACTTCAGATCTCATCTGTGTCGCTGTCCCCATACCTTTACTGACTTGTTGCTGTGAACTGGTACTGACTTCGGATCTCATCTGCGTAGCTGTTACCATTCCTTTGGCTTTCTTTGTTACGCTCGAGAACTCGGAACGGCTCTGAGTCGACGAATACTGCGTCGATGACTCCTCGTCGCTACAGTCTGGCAAGTCTTGCGTGGCGATAAACGAATCTTTAGGCTTTTTAAAGGAAGATAGATGTCCAAACGATTCATCGGAAGGTCTTTTGCTTGTCTGGTTTAACGCATGTGGGGAAATTTTTAATTTTCCTATGGCAGGTTTTTGGGGGGAACATCTAGGCGGAACGATCTTTCTCACCGCCGATGTGCCAGGAGTTGGACATCTCGGTCTATTGAACATAGGCGGCCGCACGGCTCCGAGCTGATTAGACGGTCTCACGGGCACCAGTTGATTAGACGGTCTGACAATGGTTGCGTTGGGCACCCTCGCAACTGGTACCGCATTTCTTATCTTGGTCCCGATAGTCGGCGAAATGTGTCTGACTGCAGTACCCTGTAATTCTCTTCCGACGTTTTTGTTTATAATTTTTTGCGGTCTATTTAAGAGTTTAGGTGTATTTTGACTTGTGGATTGCATTACTTCATTTGTAGATGAATTGACTGTCCGTATAGTTTTTGTTACAGTTGTTGTGATTTCTTCAATAACAGTTTGCGATTGGAACTTTTTAACAGTATTGACAGTTTTAACAGTATTCACTTGGTTAGACGCAGCTTTAAATTTTTGATTTAATGCAGTTTGATGTGCAGATCCACTAGCCTGGGGTATGTTTTTACTTAATGGCTGTTCAGTTTGTGATATGTTTGGTCTATATAGCTTTAATGCCATTTCTTGAGTCTTATTCGTGTCTTCAGACACTTCTTTATTTGGAGTAGGAATTGATACCTTCTCAGCATTCTTTGTATTTATTGATTTGATAGTAAGTGCTTTGTTTAAATTTTTTAAATTATCTAAATTAGGTATAGGTTTTTTCATAACTGGTGCTTCATTTTTCTTTAGTGTATTCATTTTGATGTGGTTTTCGAAATCTGGTAAATCATCATCAAAGTCATCATGGTTATCTTCATTTTCACTATTTGATGCATTTGGTGATTGAACCAAAGCATTCGGTTGGGCATCATTCATGTCACTATCGCTCACATAATCGTCATTAACTTCTGAAATTTTCACTCTGCCAATATTTTCGTTATCTGAACCCTGGTCATCTTCATAATCATCAAATTCGTCATCATCAAGTTCGTCTTGGTTGAACACAGTTGGTGAAGCAGTACTTGGTTTAAGAGTTATATGACCTAAGGTTTTTAACTTATTTTGTAAATTTATACTTTTTTGAATCTCTTTCGACTGTTTAATTCGTGTGTAACTTTCACTGTAAGAATCTGACCGCGTGGTATTTGACTGAAATTTTATATTTTTATTTGGAATGGTTTTAGTCTCACTAGATTTAACGGTAATGTTTCTAGATAGATTTTTTATAACATCTGGAACAACAGGGGTTGGTTTTCCTTCAGAGATATTGTTTGTCGTATTTTCTTCAGTCTCTTCATCAGAATCATCAATATTGAATACTTCTATTTCCTCGTCTATGCCTTTGCTAACTAGTTTTGGCTGAACGGATTTAATTTGAGCGCCAAGAGGTTGATGCCATTTTACAATGGCTTGTTGATTCGAAACTTTAGTGACATTTACGGGTTTTGCTGTAACATGCGAAAGCCTTTTTAAAATGTCCAAATTACATGTTTTTTGTGGACTTTTTATATATTTTTCTGAATCCTCTTTCGTTATATCTTTTTCTGCATTGAAATCTTTTGTTTCTTCAGCAAAATGATTGTCTAATAAATATTTATCACATAAAGCCTTAGATAGTGGTTGTAACTTAACATGTAACTCTTTCATTTCAATTAAGTTTTTCTTTTCAAGCTGAAAATTCTGATTATTTTCCAGATGATCAGAAAACTCAGCGTCACATCCAGGGGTTTCAGGTTCGTGTTGTATAGGAGGTGATATGGCCAACTGTGATTGTGTTGTTGTTTTAAAAGTTATTTGACCGTAAGACTTCAAAGGGAGCTTTTGATCTAAACATGTATTATTTGATGAACTATTTGGGTCGTCTAGACCTTCAGGGTGATAATCTTTCGATTTCATTGCTTCATTTATATTAAGTTTACTTTGATTTGCTAATGGTTTGACTGTGATGAGGTGGCTCAAATGCTTTAACGCATTTATAGCTTTATTGGCGTTATTTGTCTCAAATTCCTTTTCACTATTATTATCAAGAGTTTCACTATTTAGATCACTGCTGACATTTTCTTTTTTCATAAGATGGTTTTCGGCAATGTTTCCTCGACTTGAATCTGCGACTTTGTCATCGCAAATATTTGTTTTCTTCTCTAATATCATAGCACTTTCTTCTTCATGGTCAGACAACTTATCACTTGCTTTACTACATTCCGATGCATGCAGCTTATCTGCTGTTATGTCCTTTCTATTCAAATCAGAACTCAAAAGTATTTCTTTATCAGTTTTGTTTATTATTTCACTTTTACTACCAGATGTTCCACAATCAGAATGAAATATACTAGTAGCAGTTTGCATTTCTGCAATATTTGATTTCTCATTACTTTCTTCAATATCCTTGTCTGGAGTACTATCTTGTTCACCAAGATTGTCAATAGCATCTGATACGATAGAGTCTGTGCCTTCGTTTTCATTACCGATGTTTTGAGACGCTGATTTCTTAACAATTTTTATTTGACTATTACCTTGGTTTAACAATTTAGATAAAATTTCATTAGGAGATTTTTGTAAAATATTCGGGTTTTTTTTTACATTATCGCTTATCAGTTGGTTAGCTTTAGAGGTATTTTGGTTGATATTTGCCACAGGGAATTTGGGTTTTGCTTTAATAACGATCCCTTGTTTCTTTAACTTCGCTAAGCCTGCATTTACCATTTTAGCTTCATTTCTGTTTTGTGCTTTACTTTTAACTTTTTTTAAGACAACCTGTGTGGGTACTTCTTCTATGCCTTGCACGTCCCCGAGACCGTCGCCAAAGACATCTTTATTCATATTCAAAAATTCATCAAGGGTAATTGAAGCCTTCTTTGATTTTTTGTGTTTTTTGTGCTTCTTATGTTTTATCTTTTCCATAGAAACATTGTCACCCTGATCACCCATAACTAATTGAAGAAAGTTATTCTGTAACCAAATAAAAACCATACACGTAGGTATTAATAGACGGGAAAGCTTTGGCAAGCAAATAACTATGGCGAAACCTGAGAAACTATTAACAGCTTTTATTTGCACAACCAATACAAAATTGAACTAAAAATCCTTAAAATTGAAATAAATAGAAACCATTGGGTGGCTAATTACTAATTTACTAGTTAAAAGATACTCACAACGACATCTTCATTTTTATCTTCCTCCTCTGGCTGTGTAGCTTGATCTTCTTCCTCTACACTTTCCATTATCGGCGCAACTGTTTCAAGCGAAAACTCGGTGATCTGGTTGACACTGCAAAGCAATTTTTTTTTAAATATATGTATATGCTAGCGCTTGGCTGCAATCAGACTTGCTTGCAAGTGGTGATGCAGCCTAAGGTGGAGCGCGCTTGCCTAGAAGATGAATGAATGAATGAATGAAAAATTCTTTAACGAAACACATACTTATAAACAATTACAATAAAACTAAGATATGGTACAAATGGCGCTTTAAAGCGATCTCTACCAGGCAACCATGCACACAACGGATTAACCCAGTGAGAAAGCTTCAGGGTGTACGTTATTTAAAAGGAAAACCAATAATTAGTTCTAAACTAATAAATTAATCCTAGCCAATATAAAATATCATGACTGCCTCGTTGGTCTAGCGGTTAGCATAGTCGACTGCGGATCACGAGGTCCTGGGTTCAATTCCCGGTCGGGCATAAAAATTGTTAGGTATTGGGTTTTTCAATTGAGAAATTCTCAGTGCCAGCCCGGAGTTGGAAGTTGGCGGTGTCACACCCCCGTGCCTCGGCGAGCACGTTAAGCCGTCGGTCCCGGTTATTCTCACATGATAATAGTCGTTAAAGCGCGCCAACCCGCATTGGAGCAGCGTGGTGGGTCTAAGCTCTAATTCCCTCTCTCCTATGAGAGTGGAGGCCTGTGCCCAGCAGTGGGACGTTAATAGGTTGTAGTGGTGTGGTGGATAAAATATCATATACAATCAATACACAATAATACCTTATATACAATATATATAAAAGAGTAAAAATAAAAGCCAACAAGACGCAAGGTAGGAATGAAGAATAA
Organism: Erebia aethiops; assembly: GCA_923060345.2. Classification (NCBI taxonomy): domain Eukaryota; kingdom Metazoa; phylum Arthropoda; class Insecta; order Lepidoptera; family Nymphalidae; genus Erebia; species Erebia aethiops. Next base: position 5,185,466 of record OV281083.1, on the reverse strand, counting down.
TTATTAGAATATGATGATAATAAGGGATTCAAGGAGGAAGAAAGTGCGCTTTAATGAGATTTTTAAATTCTGCAAGAGATTGAGCACGTCTAATTTGAAGCGGTAAGGAGTTCCATAGCCTAACCGCTTCAACGGAAAAGGATTTAGAATAAAAAGAAGTGCTATGGGAAGGAATTCTTAGGATAAGGGTGTCAACAGAGCGAAGAGAGTGACCGTGAGTGTCACTAAGGAACTCAAATCGCTCTTTGAGGTAAAGGGGAGTAGTAGGATTGAATAGAATACAGAATAGAAGAGAAAGAATGTGAGTATCCCTGCGAAGGCGGATCGGATGCCACTTGAGTTTTTCGCGAAATTCAGAAATATGCAAAGATTTTGAACGCGCTCAAGCTTATTAAGCAACTCTTCATTAAGATTGGGGTAGCAAGAATCAGCATAATCGAGAATCGGAGAAGAGGAGAGACTGTGCGAGCGTAATTTTAGTTGGTATGGGTAAGAAATTAGTCAATCGACGGAGAGAACCAACAGACGCAAACACCTTCCTGCTCACCTCACTTACATGTGGAGCCCAAGATAAGAATTTGTCAAAAGTGATACCAAGATTTCTAACCGTGTCACTGTATGGTACACACGTTCCGTCAAATATGATGCTAGGCAAGGCAAGAAAATCTATTTGCGTGATCAACTTTTGACTGCCTATTATGATAGACTGAGTTTTTGCTGGATTCACTTTAAGTCCATAAGACTTACTCCATTGCACAATTGCATCTAAATCATTATATAACTCACATATTGCATTAGGTAAATCCACTAATTTAGCCTGAACAACTTGGAGATCGTCAGCATACAAGTGGTAGTGAGAAGATAACTGGAGAGTATAATCTAATGAAAATTGAAAACAGGAGAGGAGACAACACGCCACCTTGTGGATGTCTATTCATTCTCGATTTAAAGGTACCTATATTAAAAGAGGAGGGAAATTATATAATACTAGCTGATGCCCGCGACTTTGTCCACGTGAATTGAGGTTTTTTGGTTCCCGCGGGAACTCCTTAATTTTCCAGAATAAAAAGGAATCTATGTGATATTCCAGACCATAATCTATCTCCATTCTAAATTTTAGCCAAATCCGTTCAGCCGATCTGGCGTGATTGAGTAACACATCCATCCATCCAAACTTTCGCATTTAGAATATTAGTATAGATGACTGACCAATAACATAGTCAGAACAGTGTTAGGTTCGTCGTTGTCGTCGTCAACCGATAGATATCCACTGCAGGGCATAGGTCTCTTGTAAGCACTTCTATATATTATATGCCATAGTTTTGACGACCTCCGTGGCGCAATTTAGGTCCGGGCTTGATTTCCGGCAGGGTCAATTTGGGAATTTATAATTTCTGACTTTTCGCTGGTCTGGCCTGGTGGGAGGCTTCGGCCATGGCTAGTTACCACCCTACCGGCAAAGGCGTGCCGCCAAGCGATCTAGCGTTTCAGTACGACGCCGTGTAGAAACCAAAATACGGGTATGGGTTTAATTAACTGCCATGCCCCTAACAGGTTAGCCCGCTACCATCTTAGACTGCATCATCACTTAACATCAGGTGCGATCGCAGTCAAGAGCTAACTTGTAGTCGATAAAAAAAAAGTTTTGCACAACCTAGATGCAGCAGCTCCTTACAACACACCTTGTCATCCGTCTATTAAATGGGTGGTCACCAGTCCAGCATCTTAGGACCCCAAGGTCTATTGGTACTTTGAGCTATGTGCCCTGCCCTGCCCATTGCCACTTCAGCTGTGAATCTTTTGAGATGTGTCAGTTAGAAGTGCTAGGTTAGGAGGTATCAAATATACTTACAGTTCATTTTCCTCACTGTAAAGGTCTTCAGATGAATGGAATGTCAGATGTATTTCATATGCGTCAAGATGGAAGAATATTGCCTCACATAGGGGACACCGTAACACCTCATTGGGCCTATGATTTTCATCACAGTGATCATCACCTATGTGTTTCTGAAAGAAAAATATTATATAACAGTAGCTAGAAAAGTATGGTTAAAACCTAATAAATTAAATTAAACTTACATTTAAATTGACTTTGTTGTTGAACTCCTCTCCACAAAATGAGCAATAGTAAATTTGCAGCATTGCCTGCAAAAATGATTGTAGTATGTTAGCTCTTGACTGTAATCTCACCTGGTGATATATGACAATACAGTCTTATGCGGAGATCTATAGAGCGAAAAGTCGATAGACATAAGGACAACTTTGACGACGTAAATACTGCAATTTCTCAAGTCACGAACTGGTTTACGGTTAACAATCTACTTTTAAATACAAAAAAACTAAATGTGTCGAGTTCGCATTGCCGAATGCCAGATCCACAAGTAATATAAAACTAATGGTAAATAATTTGCCTCGTTGGTCTAGCGGTTAGCATAGTCGACTGCGGATCACGAGGTCCTGGATTCGATTCCCGGTCGGGCATAAAAATTGTTAGGCATTGGGTTTTTCAATAGAGAAATTCTCAGTGCCAGCCTGGAGTTGGAAGTAGGCGGTTTTTCACCCCCGTGCTTCGGAGAGCACGTTAAGCCGTCGGTCCCGGTTATTATCACTAACATGATAATAGTCGTTAAAGCCCGCCAACCCGCAATGGAGCAGCGTGGTGGGTCTAAGCTCTAATTCCCCCTCTCCTATGAGAGTGGAGGCCTGTGCCCAGCAGTGGGACGTTAATAGGCTGTAGTGGTGGTGGTGGTAAATAATGATATGTTGAAAATAGAAGATACTACTGTGTACCCCAGGAACACCTGGGGGTGACCTTAGACGCAAAGCTTCAATGGGGCACCCATATATCAACACTTGCTGGCAAGCTTAGTTCTGCTGCTTACGCTGTCAGAAAGATTCGACAGCTAACATCGAAACTGCCAGGATCGTATATTTTGCTTATTTTCATAGCATTATGTCTTACGGAATCTTACTGTGGGGTAAAAGCAGCAGATATTAAAAAAAAATTTGTACTACAAAAAAGGGCAATACATGCAATTTATAATTTAAAACCGCGTGATTCCTTTACAGAGAAATTTAAAGAAATCGGTATTCTAACAGTAGCCTCGCAATATATTTACAGTAATATAATTTTTGTAAAACAGCACATCCATAATTATAAAAAAAAAATGCGATCTGCACGATAGGGCAACTAGAGGCCGTAATAAGCTCATCACTCCATTGCTCCACCTCAAAAAAGTCAGAAGGTCATTTGTGGTATTCTTTTCTATAACAAAGTTCCACAACCTATTTTGGACTTGCCTATACACAAATTTAAGAAATCCATTAAAAGTATGCTCCTAAAAAAAGCTTATTATACTGTTGAAGATTATGTAAATGATAGAGGAGCATGGATTTGATCGCTACAGCAATGCTAAGGACAGCGGTTACTTATGTACACATTGATATAATAATTGTAAATGAATTATTTAAAAAGAGCAACCACCGAGTTTCTTGCTGGATTCACTTGACAATTCAAAAGTACTTGTAAAGGTTTATTTGAATTAAAAAAACATTTGATTTGATTTGAACTTTGACTTTGATTTAAGCTTAGACTTAAGACATGGTTAAAACGAGACAGATTTATGCTACTCACATAAGTCCATCTTGTTTTAACTCTAAAAGTAAAGTCTGAACCAGTCAAAAGTCAAAGTACGCTCTATAGCTCTCAGCATAAGATGGTAGCAGGCTAACCTGTTATGGCATGGCAATTATATTAAAACCCCCTAGTCAGTTTCTACACAGCATTGTACAGTATCGCTAAATGGCTTGGCGGTAAGTATTCTAAAATTATGGGTTTTTTTTTACAAAGGTTACCCTATTGCTGGTCAAACTGCATGTGACGTTCCGTGAACTTAATTTTGAATCCTAAACCTTGAAATTTGAAAATTGCTGAAAAATGAAAATCTCCCTTCTTGCTCCCACCTCACACCACAAAGATCCATTATCCAGTCATTCCATCCATCAGATCCATTCTATTTATTATTAGGTTATTTCAATGATTGATGATGAAATTCAATGATTATAATGAAACTAAATAGTATACTTTTTATTTTGTACTAGCTGATGCCCATAGCTTTGTCGGCATGGATTTAGGTTTTTTGGTTCCTGTGGGATTTCCTTAATTTTCCAGGATAAAAGTAGCCTATGAGCTATTCCAGACTATAATCTATCTCTTTCCCAAATTTCATCCAGATCCATTCAGCCTTTGCGGTGTGATTTAGTAACAAACATCCATCCATACATCCAAACTTTGGCATTTTATAATATTAGTATAGATGAAAAAATAATTTATTTAATCAAAATTTTTAAAGGTGGTTTCATTAACTATATACCGAAGCTTCTCAGTCATAAAAGGTTATAATATACAGAATACAGCTTTTTATGTTCATTTGATTATTTATCTTTTATGATTGCTTACCTGATTAAATAGCTTCAATTTCTTTGATGTTCCTATAGCAGGTATTTCTGTATCTTGCCTATGAAAGAACTTGTTATGGTAAAGCATGGCAGATGGCACATAGAATGTGACGTCACACATGTCGCAATGGAAGTCTTTTGAAGCTGATACCTCTTCAGCATTATGATTTCCTTGTATGTGCTTATTGAGTAGATGCTGAAAACATGTTAAAGTTAAAAAACTATAATCCAATAATTATTACTGTAAATAAAACTCCTTATGAAAAAAGGAACACCAGGGTCACTTTGTTGTCTGTCTGTCTGTCAACCACCTTTTTCTAAGAAACGCATGGAGTATCAAGTTGAAATGAATATCAAATACTTAGGCCTGCGGTCCCTTGGAGCTGTAAAAAAATCGAGCTTCTGAGGCAACACATTCAAAAGATGCGGCCATTTATGCCACAATATTTGAAGGACAACTTCAAGCAGCATGGATAAGCTTATCATCATATCACTGGCAAGATCGAAGGAAAGAGACCCCGCAGACAAAGCCCGAGAAGTTGATCTGACCAAATAAAAGAAGCGGCCGACGCTCCAGTCTGCAGTGCATTTTGCACATTTTCTTATATGGAGGGATGGCATTAGACCTTGAAGGCATTAATATCTCGAGGGAAATTTGGAACAGGGATAGTTTGTGTTGCAGGGAAGGACATAGGCTACTTTTTATCCCTGCAAAATTAAAGAGTTCACATGGGAATCAATAAACCTTAATCCACACAAGACAAAGCTGCGGTCGCAAAATCATCTAGTAATTATTATAAAAGTGTTACCTTCATAGTGAAGAGTTTTCCACAAAATGGACAGAAATATTTTGCATCATGTTTTGGATGTGCCTTGTGTTTATGGGTTATAGCTTTTGATATAGTAGGGAACGCCTCCTCGCACACATCACAGCCAACCATTTCAATTTCATCACCAATCTTCTCTGCTGCCTCACTAGTACTTTCATTATGAATTCGACTTTTGACTGCCTTTGTACTAGAGTCAAACTTTGGATCACCATGTTTTCTAACAAACAAGCATATTAAACAATAATTATTATGAACTTGATGACACCTGCCTGACTTTCATTCATTTCAGGTAATTTTAAGAACTATATATCAAATGTAAAACACATTAGTAGATTCAACTTTCGACGCTAAATCATGCATACTGACGAAATTTGTTCATTTATCTCTATAATGCTTACCTATTAGGTATGAGTTAGAAATAAGCGTTAGGTTACTTTTCTTTTACCTGAAGTGAATTTGTAACGTCTCCTTATCTTCGAAGGTATCTTGGCAAAACACACAATCAAATTTCTGCTCCGTTGTCATTATGAAAATAGTTAAAATAGTTATATTTTGAGAATCATTGAATATTTAGCGTCTAGCGGTAACACTTTGCGTTCAACACTCGAATCTTCTCTTCTAGTTATGGTTAAACTTATTTATTTACTTTGTTTCATGTTGAAAAGTCTTGTATTCGAGATGTTCTAAACAAAGTGTTCATAAAATTTAACTTACACTAAAAATATTACAGTAAATACATTCTCGCGAACGGCAAAACAGAATCAGAAATCTCAATTCCCCAAGCCATATTTTTGGCAACTTCGTCAACTTCACGACATGTTACTTGTCTCTGTTCTGTTCACTTAAGTTACTACTTACTTGTCTCTGTTCACGACCATTTGGATTTTGGACACATTTTTTTTTAACTTTTGTTAACGAGCTTTACGGCTCTGGGTTCCATACTTTTCGAGTTTTTACTTGGTACCACAGACCCAGTAGTATACATGTAGTATAACTGAGTTTATCTACTCCAGCATCGAAAAGTTCCAATTTCGAATTTGACAACTATATCGAATTGAACCCTCTTTCGTGTTTGCTTCTCATAACGATACAGTTCGTTGTATGGGAGCTGTATCGTTATGAGTCGTAGCTGTATCGATATGGTTATCTTCATAAATAGGATACCTATAGCTTAGCGGCTCTGGGTTCTGGCACTTTCCCAACCAGTCAATTGATTTGACTTTTTTATTAATTTACAAAGTAAAAAATTATAAAGACGTCCTTGTCGTAGATAAAATCTTGTATGCAACTGTACGTAATTAGTCATTTTAATTCTCGTACTATCCTATTTTGATACTCGGCAAGCCTCGTATCAAAAAACAGCACTCGAATTAAAATGACCCTCATTACGATACAGTTGCATAAATAGCTATTAACTAGTGATATTAAACCGGTTACGGTTAGTGATATTTACGGTTATAGTACTTCAAGAGCTTAAATTGCCGTTTAGACAAAATAACCGTATAAAAAAAAGAAGTACCTAAGTAATTGAGCATCCCGTCCCAACTCCCAACGATATACCTAGATATGCAGGTATCGAAATCGTTGGTAATAATTATCTATTCATTCCAACGAGCCCAAACATTATACCCCTCTGCTGTAAGTTGGTAAGGACTAAGGAGTGGGTATCCTGCTGCCTGCAGATTTCAGGTGATACTGCACCATTAGATCAAGGCTCAGGATCAAGGTGTCCATGTCTGTGAAAACCATCTAGTACTTAATATTATAATAATTAGTATGGTGAAAACATATTTTTTACGATTTTGATTCGATTCCACCAAAAACATATTATGCAGCACTTTTTAAGCGATTCCACCGAGAGAAACGTTTTGTGCCGCATACTGTGCAGCACAATGCCACACACCGGTTGAATCGCGCCTTACATTATGTAATATGCAAACCATGACCATACCCATACCTACTCACCCAATGTTTATAGAGCCTATTCACATAATATGTATTTCAATGAAAAAGTTACTTACAACAAACCTAAAACATGTTATTAAAAATACCTAAACTTACTTTACAGTCAACTTGTAGTAGGTATCAAACAATAATAATAATTTAATATGGGTATATTAGTTAAACAGGCGACCACCGCAGTATGGCATTCAACGTGACTTGAACTGTATTGATAGTCGTAAAACTCGCCTGAACGTAAAGTGATTTCGATATCAGTCTGTGATAAGGAGGACAACAGTGTTGTCGAAATATTTTACTATAACCTCGAGGCCTATTTCGAGACTGATCGAGACATTCATATTATAATCCGTAAATATTAATTATTAATATATTCAAATTGTCAGTAGTTAGTTAGTTACCTTAACAATAGAATAATAAAATTAATAAACAAAATAATTCAGTTCAGAACGTTAAAGAAATTGATTTGAATTTTCCCAAAATTGGTTTAGCGCTGAACCCGAGTGCGGTAAGCAGGTAATTGTAACTTACCTTGAACTTTTTAGATGGCAGGTAAACGAGGTTAATAATAAAGAGGTTAAGGCAATAGGTATATCATTTCGGTAGTAGGTGCCTAGGTCCAAGACAAGAAAAAAAGATTACAATCTGCAAGTATTACTTAACACTTAAATATCCCTGGTGTATGCAATGATATTATAATATATTATGGTGTATGTACCTAGTTCCCTACAACTTAGCAAAATATAATTTACTGTACTTAAGCCTACTTTTTGAAATTTTTAGGTTAAAATCATTAAAGAAGTATTGAAGTATTATTAAAATGGCCCTATCTCCCAATATGGTATTAAGACGGCTGTATTCAGGTGTTTCAAAAACAGTGCGCTCCCAAAAATATGTGCTCATCAAATACTTTCAAGGAGAACCCAAAAAGAGTGACTTTAAAATAGTTGAAGAAGATCTTCCCGAATTAAGGGATGGCGGTAAATATGAATTTTAAAAGTAGTATTTTTATGTCTTTTATTATTCATATCGGAAATACAAACTTAATAATTTGTATACTTAATAGGTAATATATCTTAAATAAGTTTATTACCTGATCTTCTCGTAAGGTAAATCCATGGTAAGGTTGTAATTGTAACTTTGGTTGTTTCTTTGTTATTCATATTAACTATTGTACTTGTTCGTTTCGTGGTTCTCCAGTGAGCTGTGAGACTTTATTTGTATCTTATTTAAGTTCTTAAAGTATTTCAAACTTTTTCAGAAATATTAACTGAAGCTGAATATCTTAGCGTGGATCCATATATGAGAGCCTATATGATAGGATACAAATTACCCACAGATATGATAGGTGGCCAGGTTGCTAAGTATGTTATGTTATTGCCAATACTACAATGACATAATAATATAATTGTTTGTGTTTGAATCGTATTTATCATAACTAATAATAATTAACAATATATTTATTTCAGAGTAATCGATAGCAAAAATAAGAACATTCCAGTAGGCACGTATGTATGTGGTTCTTTTGGATGGCGCACGCATACCATAACCAATGGGCAAGTTAATAATACTTTTGACTTGCCTTTAACAGTACTGCCTGACTTAAGTCCATATCCTGTTTCTTTAGCCCTGGGTTTACTTGGTATGCCAGGGTAAGCACCTAATATATTCGTTATGAGATTGTGTAGTTACATGGTAGCTAAACGTATTTGTGTACGGTGTATATTTTAAACTAGCTGATGCTCGCGACTTCGTACGCGTGGATTGAGGTTTTTTGGTTCCCGCGGAAACTTTAATTTTCCGGGATAAAATTAGCCTATGTGCTATTCTAAACTAAAATCTATGTCTGTGCCAAATTTCATCCAGATCCGTTCTGCCGTTGTGGTGTGATTGAGTAACCAACATCCATCCATAGGTACATCCATCCATCCAAACTTTCGCATTTATAATATTAGTATAGAGTGTTATCTTTCAAGATTCACATTAATTCATAGTAACACCAGTACATTAAGTACATTACTTATTTTAATTATAACTATACTTAGTACTCTATTTTCAAAATCAATTTGAATATTAGGAACCATTGAAAGACTGTCTATTCAACCTTAAAGAGCTTTTATTTCAGGAATACAGCATACTTTGGATTGAAAGAAATATGTCAGCCAAAGGAAGGGGAAACGATTGTAATTACAGGTGCGGCTGGAGCCGTTGGATCTCACGTTGGTCAAATTGCAAAAAATTTAGGTAAGTACGTAATGAAAAGGGTCATAACCAATCTTCTTTTTTATAAATGTAGCTGTAACTGATCACCTTGGCTGAACGTATAATCGTATATAATAATGATTTTTCTTTATGTTCCTACGCGAACTATTAGTTCCTTAGAATGGTATATCACTATGCTATAATATACCTATAGATATTTTTCAGGTTGTCGAGTAATAGGATTTGCTGGTACTGACGAGAAATGCGAATATTTAGAAAAGGACCTAGGTTTTGATCGCGCCTTCAACTACAAAACGTGCAATATTAGAGCTGCTCTTAAAGATGGAGCTCCAAACCGCGTGGATTGCTATTTCGACAATGTATGTAACAATTAAGAATAAGATATTCGTTTTTAAAGTGATTAAAATATTCACCGAAATATATCTACCTACTCTTTCCCCTTTTAAATACCATGCAATGAAATTATTCCTTTTATTTTTTTAGGTAGGAGGCGAGATCAGTTCAACAGTAATGTCTTATATGAATAAATATGGAAGAGTCGCTGTTTGTGGCTCCATATCATCTTACAATGATACAGCACCTCCTAAAGGTAAAATTGATTGTTCATTTTAAAAACTCAGTTACATCACTCAGATATAATTCGTCCGTTTACGTACGAGTTACAACCTACCTACCTACTTTGGATCCTAATAGTTGCCAAATTTATATTAAGTAGATTAAGGAGGTTTTATATGATCTACGTCCTTAAACCACGAATTACTCAAATTATTTAAAATAAGTACATGTGCTCGTAAGGTTGCTCTTACTTTATTACCAATAAAACTATAACTAGGTACCCTTTTCCTACCCTTGGGCGATAAAATATTTCCTTGGTGGGGGTAATATGTTTGAAGTAGGTAAGCGCGGGGGTGTGATGCATGTGTGATGTATGACATAATGTCAATTGTCAAGATATAAAAAATGTTTGAATTAAAAAAAATGTACTATATAGGCAACGTTATTATAAAAATGTTTTATGCTTTTAATGCTCATAAAAAATATATTACTGCTTAAAGTGTAAAAGATGTTTTAATAAAAATAAATTCACTGTAGAAAACCACTCTGCACAAGACAATATATATAACAGTACTAATTACTTATATTAATAAATGTCACGCACACAGGTGGTTTAAAAGTTTTCTGTTTGTTTTCAGTAACGATTGTGCAGCCTGCACTAGTTCTCAAAGAACTCAGAATGGAAGGCTTTTTAGTAAACCGATGGATTAATCGCTGGCAAGAGGGGATTGATATGAATTTGAAATGGCTGAAAGAAGGGAAACTAAAGTATCAAGAAAAAAATTATCACGGTTTTGATAATATGGTCGATGCGTTGGTAGGGATTTTGAGAGGAGAAAATACAGGAAAGGCAGTGGTTAAAGTTAAGTGAAGCGTTGTTACTTATTATTTACGAAATAAAAGAAAGACTATTATAAAACTGAATATTGTCCTATTTCTTTTTAACTGACTTCAAAAAATGGAGGTTATCAATTCTGGAGAGGAGTAAGTACTTACACAAATCAAATCTAATCAAATCAAAGAACGTTTATTCAATTTAGGTAGGTCTACTACACTTATTGACGTTCGGTTATTTATAACATATACGAGTAACAATATAATGGTGATAATCAGTACGACATCTTAAACTAAAGCTACGAGGGTTCCAAACGCGCCCTGGTGTGAGAAGAGCCCACAACAAACTCAGCCGGGTTTTTTTTTCATTATCACCATTTCACAATCATCTTAACTAAGGAACTATCAGGGCCATTAGAGAAAATCATTGCCAAGCTTCCTTGTCATTCAAATAATGCTTTACATGGTAATAAGATTTTTTAATGAGTTAACGTTTTACATTAACTTTGAACTTATTCAGAGACATCTTCAACATGTCTTCTGGGAGCTTATTGTAGAAGCGGACACTGTTTCCAACAAATGAATTGCTAGTTTTACTAAGCCTAGAAGGCATTACAAGCTTATTTTTATTTCTAGTATTGACATTATGACAATCACTTTTCTTCATGAATTTATCAATGTGTTTATGCACGTATACTAAATTTTCAAATATATATTGGTTGTGCACTGTCATAATATTAATTTCTTTAAATTTATCTCTTAGTGACTCTCTTGGTCCCATATTATATATGGCTCGAACAGCCCTCTTCTGCAGCACAAAAACAGAATTAATATCAGCAGCATTACCCCATAATAATATACCATATGACATAATGCTGTGAAAGTAACCAAAATAAACTAATCTCGCCGTTTCTATATCTGTAAACTGGCGAATCTTTTTAACCGCGTATGCAGCAGAACTAAGCCTGTTCGATAAGTCATTTATGTGATGGCCCCATTGGAGTTTAGCATCTAACGTTATTCCGAGAAAAACAGCGGTATCCACTAAATCTAATTCCTCATGATCAGTTGTACAGTGGTTTTTACCTGTTTGACATTAGGTAATGTAAATTTGATACACTTTGTCTTCTTTCCATTGAGGAGTAGGTTATTAGCTTCAAACCACTGTACCACTTTAGTGAGAGAATTGTTTACTTCGTCAAGAGTTGTTTCAATTCAATTCATTATTGTTGACAAACTCTCCGGACGACCACGAGTTCCATTTTTCAAGTCAAAATTTCCAGAACGGAACCGGGAAAACCAATAATGGGTTGTGCGTTCGTTTGTACAGTTCTCTCCGTAAACGTTTTTGATGTAACGTGCCGTTTGTGTCACGTTGGTGCCACGACGGAACTCATATTCCATAATTACACGAATTTTTAAAGTATCCATTATGACGAAAAATGTGCAAATGTAATGAAAATACAATGCTAATCAAAACAAAAGACTGAGTTTGTAAAAAGAATGTCATGGTTTTAAAACAAAATTAAATTGAATTTAGAATACAGAGCCATTACAAACTTCTTTTTATTTGAAATGACCAGTACTGAAGAAAGGCAATTTCATAGGTAAAGACCTAATATTTATCAAGAAAACATCGCATTAAAACTATCGCCATCGCATACTGTATACGCTGACGCCATGTCTATATCTGTTTCTCTGTCTACGGTATACAGCATTATAATGCTCTGATCAGTAACCTCGAAATGTGAATTCGGCAAAGTGAGAGTTTGCAGAGAGAGGTTTTAATCTGTGGCAAAAGCGTTGCATTTGAAAATTGTGCCGTTAAACCATTTAAATTAAAAAAAAAATTGAAAATTGTAAAGTGTAAACAAACATCACCTTTGATTTGATTTTTTTGTCCTCGTCCCTATTACGTCTATGAGTGCAAAACATGAGTTACGTACGTTACATATATTAACGCCTACCTTGTACGGTGTACCTACCACTTAACTTGAACAGTTAAAAGAAAAGAGTAAAAATAATTAGGTATTTACCTAATATGCATCTCACAGATATTTTGAAAAAGCATTCAAAAAAGACAGATAAGTTAGTTCACGTCTGTACATTTAAATCTCCAGTAGGTAATATTATTGCTGGTGCTGATCAAGATTTCTTATACCTTGTGTGTTTTGAAGATTCAAAAAACATTGACAAAATGTTTAAAACGGTCTCAGAGAAGTTATCTTGTGAACTCAGTGAAGGGAAAAATAAAATATTGAAAATGTTTGAGTATGAGATACAGGATTACTTTGGTGGTAAACTCAAGAAATTCACAGTGCCTATCAAGACATTTGGTTCGGAGTTTCAAAAAGTAAGTGTTTGTTGTTCATCATTCATCATTACACGTAGTAAAGTACCTATCTATAAATATATTTCATTTGTATGCAAGTTTACAACACAGGAGATGCATGTATCTAATGTCTCTCCTGGTAAAGTTTGAAATTTCTATTTAATACTTAGTAAATTACTTGTATTCTTTATTGTTGCAAATTGGCCAAGTCAGCTAGTATATTAGAGTTATTAAAATTGTGGAACTACAATCCTTATATTATACAAGTACAAAAAAATTAATAAAACTGCCATTCACAACATGTACCTACAAGTTAAAATTAATATCATTATAGGAAGTCTGGGATAAACTCATGGAAATACCATATGGTACTACTCAAACTTACGGCACCCTTGCTCAGGAAATGGGTCGTCCAGTGAGCCATTCGAGAGCTGTCGGGGCAGCTTGTGGGGCTAATGCACACCTCATTGTAGTACCATGCCATAGATTGGTTGGTTCTGGGTCAAAGGGTGGATTCAGTTGTGGTGTGGACCGTAAGGAGTGGTTAATAAAGCATGAGAAAGATTTTGCCTCATAAATCATAATAGGTAATATACAGAAGCCTAATTTTGACACTTAACCCTCATATTCAAGTACAAAGTATGTTGTTCAGTGAGATAATTGTTACTCATATTAGCTGAAAAAACTAGGAAGAACCACAGATGTAGTACTTAACAGATACCGCGCTAGGAACACGGCAGGCGCGCCAACAAAGCAAATACAAAACGAAAAGCAAATACAAATCTCATTTAGTTGGATGCGACGCGTCGAGAAGTTTCGACGTAACGTGTGTTTAAACAAGTTTCTCAAAATAATGCCTTCTTGTGTCTTGAAACACTGTAAAAATTGTTCCCAAAAATTAAAAAAGGATAATGGTGTTTCTTTTCATAGGTAAGAATTTATATTTTCATTCTGTAAGTTTTTTTTTCCCTTTTTATTTAATTGCTGATGACTTGAAACACAAAACCTCAACGATATCTATCAGTGTTGCTAATTTACGTTGTAATATTTTCCCTTAAATTAAAGAAGGTGTAAATGAGCTGTTAGTAGATAGTTTTTTTTTTGTGAAACAGCTACGCTGCCGGCGTATTTCGAGGTACGCCGATTAGCTTATAGGTACGCCAGCTGCTTTTGAGGTACGTCAGCTACTTTGATGGTACGTAGGCTACTTTTAAGGTACGCCAGCTTCTTTAGAGGTACGCCAGCTACTTTAGAGGTACGTAGGCTACTTTGGTGGTACGCAGGCTACTTTGCTGGTACGCAGGCTACTTTTAAGGTACGCCAGCTACTTTAGAGGTACGCAGGCTACTTTAGAGGTACGCAGGCTACTTTGGAGGTACGTAGGCTACTTTGGTGGTACGCAGGCTACTTTGCTGGTACCGTACCTGGTGGCGTACCTCTTAAGTAGCTGACGTACCTTAAAAGTAGCCTACGTACCTCCAAAGTAGCCTGCGTACCTCTAAAGTAGCCGGCGTACCTCTAAAGTAGCTGACGTACCTTAAAAGTAGCCTACGTACCACCAAAGTAGCCTGCGTACCTCTAAAGTAGCCGGCGTACCTCTAAAGTAGCTGGCGTACCACCAAAATAGCCTACGTACCTCCTAAGTAGCCTGCGTACCTCTAAAGTAGCCGGCGTACCTCTAAAGTAGCTGACGTACCTTAAAAGTAGCCTACGTACCACCAAAGTAGCCTGCGTACCTCTAAAGTAGCCGGCGTACCTCTAAAGTAGCTGGCGTACCACCAAAATAGCCTACGTACCTCCTAAGTAGCCTGCGTACCTCTAAAGTAGCTGGCGTACCTCTAAAGAAGCTGGCGAACCTTAAAAGTAGCCTACGTACCATCAAAGTAGCTGACGTACCTCAAAAGCAGCTGGCGTACCTACGTACCACCAAAGTAGTCGGCGTATCTCTAAAGTAGTCGGCCTACCTCCAAAGTAGTCTCCGTACCTCCAATTTAACTGGCATATCTTGAAAGTATTCGACGTACCGCTAAATTACTCAGCGTAGCTCCAAAGTAGCCAGCGTACCACCACAGTAATATGCGAATCTCCTTTTCCAGGATACAAGCTATTCTCCTACCATATGTCGTTGAAATCGGTTAAGTAGTTAAGGTCTAAAGATAGAACAAACAATTAAAATTTCTTACATTAATTTGGCATTTTTTCATTAATGTGGCAACATTTTACGCACACTGATGCATGTGTCCAGACAGTGCTGTCACGCACACTAGAATAAATTTTGGCCGCACTGTCGTGTTCCGAGCGCGGTATCTGTTAGTACTACATCTGTGGGAAGAACTTACTAAGTTAAAATGATGTTTAAGTTCAGTGGTTACTTACTGTAACATTAAATAGTATTAAAGCTATGATTCCTTGATTTATTATTAGAACATGTTTTATTGAACAATTTCTATCATTCCCATGTTCTTTGGGAATGATAGAAATTGTTCAATAAAAGTTAATAATTTTCCCAAGTTAATAATATTATTATTACTACCTGACTCCCGTGACTTTTTCCGTATGGATTGAGGTTTTTGGTTCCCGCGGGAACTCTTTAATATTCCAGGATAAAAACTAGCCTATGTGCTATTGTATGTACCAGACTATAATCTATCTCTGTGCCAAATTTCATCCAGATCCGTTCAGCCGTTCTGGCGTGATTGAGTAACAAACATCTATCCATCCATCCATAACTGTGTTAATTTCAGTTTTACATTTTGTAATGACTCCGTAATATCTCTGTATTTTCTTCTATATGTTTATTTTCTGGGCCGTTAGCTTTTTTGCTGAAGTCATCACACAAAAACGTTCATCCCCTATTTTTACCCCATTTAGGGTAGAATTTTTACAAACTTTGAATTTCGTATTTATTTATATCTAATCAAAAGCCTAAAAAATAAGCTTTAAAACTGACGTAATTTCCATACAAACTTTCATTTCAGCCCCTTTCAGCCCCTTTTTTGCATTAAAAAGTAACCTGTGTCCTTTTTTTTGTGAGAAAGGACACAGGTTACTCTAGAGTCTAGACGATCTCTGTACCAAATTTAATTAAATCGGTTCAGTAGTTTAGGCGTGATTGCGTAACACACAGACAGACAGAGTTACTTACGCATTTATAATATTAGTATGGATTAAGGTGTAACATATACTTATGTACATTTTATTTAAGGATGTGAAGGTTTTAAAGTTAAAATATTAAGATTTTTTAAAGACTTAAAATCCGGCATGTAAGTTTATAATTATAATAATTATTATTATAACTCTTTATTTTGTAGGTACACCACAACACAAAAATATAAAGGACACAATAATCATAAAACTATTAAATTTTTATCTAAATTTCTCTCAACTCCTACGGGATAGGAAATAAGGAAGATTTTCTTATGTTTGCTCTACAGAGTTGCCCACAGAATCAGCGGGCGTTCACTAGTTTATTTACAAAATCAATAGGTGAATACAAGTAGGTACTTACAAGATACATGATTAATAACATGTATAAAGTATGGTCTAACCATTTCTTTAATTAGACATGTTAACACCAAAATAATATTAAAAATGCTTAATTTATACAGGAAATTTAAATTAATACAACACTAAACTTAAACCTATTTAACTAAACAATAATTGTACTAGATTTATTATGCATAGCCTCTTCTATTTAGGTTGTAGTAGAGGCCTTTGAGTTGCATGAGTTGTGTGTGCGTGCCGCGCTCCGCCACGCGCCCGTCGCTGAGCACGCAGATCGCGTCCGCATCGCGCACTGTGCTCAGGCGGTGCGCGATCAGCACGCATGTGCGGCCCGCCTTCGCCGCGTCCAGGGCTTCTTGAACTACCTGGAAATTTTAAGTAATGATGAGTTATGACTCGTTATAACCACTAGCTATCCCGCCCCAGTGCCGCGCAGGTGGAATTTCTGAAAATCTCTTGAGGGTAGAATTAAATCCTGAAATCCAAATAATATGATATGATATTTGAATTGAGTCCAAATATCCCGAAATAAGTATTTCCGAGCTATTTGTTGTAGTTTGATAGTTTTTTTTTATCCACTACAAGCTAGCCCTTGACTGCGATCTCACCTGATGGTAAGTGATGATGCAGTCTAAGATGGTAGCGGGCTAACCTGTTAGGGGCATGGCAGTTATTTTAAACCCATACCCCTTCGGTTTCTACACGGCATCGTACCGGAACGCTAAATCGCTTGGCGGCACGTCTTTGCCGGTGGGGTGGTAACTAGCCACCGCCGAAGCCTCCCACCAGGCCAGGACAGGGAAAATTCAGAAATTATAAATTCCCAAATTGACCCTGCCGGGGATCGAACCCGGGACCTCCGCACGTTAAGGCAACAGCGCTACACACCGCGCCACGGAGGTCATCAAAAGTAGTACATTGGTAGTAGATATGATTTGATAGACTTTCATTTCCTTTTTAACCACTAGAATTGGAATTTCCAAAGGTTAGGAGTACCTATGGAGTGTGGTGGTGATTACCACATTGTAACTTATGAGTTTTACGCAGACGTTATAAAAGAAACCTACGGTTAAAATATCCAGTGATGGCAAAATATTACCACACGTTAAACATATTATGTACTTAATACTTATGTAATCTAACAAAGGTATGGAAATGATTATTTGAATTTAGTTCGTACTAGTACTTTTACTGCTAAGTTTAGTTTTCACCTTTTCACTTTCTGTGTCCAAAGCGCTTGTAGCTTCATCAAGAAGGAGCATGTTAGGTTGCCTTATCAGTGCTCGTGCTATTGCCACTCTTTGTTTTTGACCTCCGGATAGTTGTGTTCCTTTCGAGCCAATGTTAGTGTCATAGCCCTAAAATAATAATAAATAATTATTTTATTCATAAGATATTAATTCTTGCCGTGACCACGCAGCATAAAGCGAAATAATCCTCACCATCGGTAACGATGAAATGAAATTATGTATGTTAGCTTGTTTTGCTGCTGCAATTATATCTTCTTGAGTAGGTGTTCGCGTATTGTCTCCATATGCTATATTTTCACCAATAGTACGGTCGAACAGTACTGGTTCTTGTTGCACGAATCCAATTGATTGCCTCACATCAACTAGGCGAAGTTTTGGTATTGGTATGCCGTTTTGAGCCTAAAAGTAACAGTTTATGTTTTAGTGAGTCAAAATTATTATGGAGTACGTATCATTAGCTTTGTTTATAAATGTATATGCAACGCTATTACGCAAGGGTACTCTACCACAATACCGCTATCAGGGTCGTAATATCTTTCTAGAAGTTGAATAATAGTGCTCTTCCCACAACCACTGGCGCCGACTAATGCAATAGTTTTCCCATTTTCTATCTCAAGGTCAAAGTTCTTCAGTACTTGTATCGTTTGTCGTGTTGGGTATCTGAATTGCAGGTTCTGTAAGCTCGCTTCGCCGGTTCCTCTCTGAAAGGTAGTTAACTAGGTTCGTGATTTATTTTTGCCACGTGAAGCGTTGTTCAAAAATGATCAAAATAAGCATTACAAAGTTAACTGCTGCTGGTTGATCCGGGTCCGTGATTTTAGATTGTCTATCGAGTATGACCATGACACGTCCTGCAGCCTTGATTCCCTTTTGGAAATTAGGTGCAAACGCAAACGCTTGTGCCGCTGAGGACGAGCCCATTAATAGAGTTTGGGATGATCTGTAAAAATATAATTATTTTAAGTTGTGTCTATAATTCACATCAAATTTAATTTTAAGATACAACACAGTAAAGGCCGGACCGCATTACAGCGGCGCTGCACAGCGCGACACAAAGCGTCAAAATATTATTTCAATTATATCGTATGGTGCATGTCGCACTAGAGCGGTGCTGTACTGTGCGTTGCTGCGCGTCGTGGCCTAGTTGCCTCCGAGAGAATATTTTGCCGCGACGCGCAGCGCCGCTGTAATGCGGCCTGGCCTTAAAACATCTCACTTTAAAACTTTCGCATAGTCGACATTATCGTACACCATTAAGTGTCCTCCATAATACAGTGTGGCAGCGTAAATAAAGTTGAATAATCCTCTGGAAAGACCAAACACAATCCCCCGCCAGTGTGTTGAACGTTTGGCAATTTCAAGAGCTGGTAATAATTGTGTGGAATAATCTTGTAAAAAATTCTCTTCTCTTCCTAGGGATGCAACAGTCCTTACATTTGCTACAGCTTCTACCGCAATCTGAAAACCGAATATTCAGATGAAAATCAATCCCAAATTGGCGACTAACTTTTTTGTGATAAACTTTCGGATTGAAAGTCTTACTTTAGAACTTTGTTCCATAGTCTTCGCTGTTCCAAACGATTCTGCAGTGATCATTCTTCCTTGTTTATAGAGCACAGCAGCCATCAGTGGCACGAAAGCTAAAGCTACCAGTCCTAAACGCCATACGTAATACAAAGAGACTGCCAGGGAAAAGGTAAAAGTACCAAATGCTTGTAAAACAGTACCAATTCTCTGACCTGTAGCCTGTAAAAAAAACAGAAATTATTTTCAATAAAATGTACAAAGTACCCTTCGTTTTGTGCGTCTTTGTCTGGTATACTAAAATACATTCTATACCCCTTGAACAGCAGCCGCTTCACCCGATAAACGAGCGCATAGGGCTCCCGTTGAATTGTTTTTGTCGTCAAAGAATCCAATTTCTTGTTGTAGCAAATTTTGGAACATCAATTTCCGCAATCGGGCTGTAAGATATTCGCCAGCTACGCCGTACATGGATACCTTAAATCATTATTTGCAGAATAATTATTAGAGTCATCATTGGATTTAATAATTAAGTATAATAATTTATAAAAAAAAATTAAGTACCATTATAAAGTTAGTGATTCCCGAGAAAACTCCGACGCCTACAAATATAAGGGCATATTCCCGCACTTGGGCTTGTACTGCATCTGTGTCGGGATTAGAAAGTACCTGGAAAGTTCAGTTGTAATCAAATTCACTAGTAACAGGTGTAAATTGTTTCAATATTGTTACAAAGTTAAACTGCTTGATAATAATCATTATTATGCACTTAATGTCGCCTTATTAACAATTGAAATCGGACAGTATGAAGTTCTAGACTTACTCCAACAAAGTCACCAAGTATAATAGCGAGGATTGGCATTGCGAATCCACTGATAGTGGAACAGACGCTAGCAGCTGTTATTGATTTCCACTCGGGTGAATTGAGCTTGACCACTTTAGTAAATGATGCATCTGGTATTTCTGTAATTGATGCTGCTTCCTGTAAATTATAGAGATTTATAAGTATATTTATACGAATCGGCTTGCCAATGTGTCGCAACTCGCAATAGCGAAAGGGCCAAATCACCTCAATTTTTGGTTCAAAATGTTCGTCTTCATCTTTCTCACTTTGTACCGACACGTTTCGGTCCAACACGTTCTTTCCCGGCTCTGTAAAATGAAAATTTGATATATAGAAATTTTAAAAAAGCACTATAGTACAAATAGTAAGTTAAATTATGTTAAAATACCTGTTTCGGTTAACTCTGGAGATGATTGTAGCATAACCATGTCGTAGTAGTGACCTTTTTTATTCATTAGTTCCGCATGATTTCCAATCTCAACAACATTCCCACTTTTGAAAACGTAAATTTTATCAACGTTTCTTATTGTTGAAAGCCTATGGGCTACAACAATTGTAGTGCGGCCTTCTTGTGCCTACAATGAAACAAAATTTTTATGCATAATATTATTTGGGCATATTTAAAACGGGGTTCCTAATAGCTGTATCACCTAAATGACCAACTACTAATAATAATTCTGCTATCCAATCTCAATGTCTCAAGATTAAAAAAAGTCTAAAATATTACCTTGTCAAGTGCTTTTTGTACTTTGGCTTCAGATGAGGTGTCCAAAGCACTAGTGGCCTCATCAAGCAGCAAAATTCGAGGGTTGCGTACAAGCGCCCGTGCAATAGCAATCCTCTGTTTTTGACCTCCTGAAAGTGATGCTCCACGTTCGCCAACCAATGTGTCATAGTCCTGAAAATTAAGAACTTATAATAAAAATTCTATATACTGTAGAAAGTGTACACCGAAGGATCTTAATAGGATTAATCGTTTTGCCATCAGCGTGTCATTCCTATAATAGGTATACCTAATGTATAGTGAGCTATACCTACTTGGAGTATCCCTGCGATCCATAGGCAAACCAGAGTAACTGATATAGCTCGTATAGTCGCCAAGCTCAAATGACAATGGGCGGGGCACATAATTCGTAGAAGTGAATGGCGGCCTCGCACCGGGAAGCGCAGCGTTGGACGACCCCTCACTAGGTGGACGGACGATCTCAAGCGTGTAGCTGGGAGCCGCTGAAAACCAGCGGCACAAGAACGTGCTCTGTGGCGATTCATGCAGAAGACCTTCGTCCTGCAGTGGACGTCTATAGGTTGAGACGACGACGACAACGTGTCATTCCTTACAGCTAGGTATTAAGAGAAATATATTTTTACCGAGGGCAGTTTCATAATGAATTCATGCGCATTGGCTTGCCGCGCACACATCTCGATGTCTTCGTCGGTCGCGTCCTCACGGCCGTACCGAATGTTTTCTCGTACCGTTGTGTTGAACAATACTGGCTCTTGGCCCACCAGTCCGATTTGGGAGCGTAACCACCGCACTGATAACTCCCGTACATCGTTACCGTCAATGGATACCTGATGTCCAGAAATATATTGCAATTTAAGTAATTATTTAGCAAACAGTACTTCAATCCTATGTTACTGTCTGGCATTGTAAAACTGCATATGAAGAACTATTTTGAAACAAATTAGAATGAAATTATATATCGCTCTCGGTACCAATTTCCTCTATTCGCGATTAAAAATATTTGTATAGAGTAGGAACTTAGGCAAATTAGTTTGGATTATGTTATTTGCAAAGCTTCGATGAATAAATGCCTTGTAAAGTACATGATAAAATTAGGGGTACTGGGTGTACGGGGCCGCGTCAGACCTAGTAAAAATGTATAATTGGGCACTTATTAATACACGCTTTGTTATCAATTGGACTCGCTTACTCGTAATCGTTATCGTTAAAGAGTATTTAGTGTACCTACTTACATTTAGATTAATCTAGTTTGCCTTTATAGTAATTTTTAAATAATTTGCGATGGTACGTTTCAAATCGTTAAGGGTGCAATCAGCACCATTAACGATTCAGGTTAATCAGATTAGGATATTTTCATTTAAAAAAAAACTACATAAGTAGTTATTATACGGAAAAATTTCCTACGTGTGTACTATAATGTTTCCTGACACAATAGGAATTAGATAAGTGCCTTTTATCACCCATGCATAATGTGATTAGGACTCTACTGTCTACTATCTACTACTACTATCAGTAGAATCCTAATCACTCCTAATCAATTCTAGACAATATAACGTGCGATTTGACTACAAGTTTAATAAACGCAACTCACGCTGCCGTCTATAACGTCGTAGTATCTCGTTAGAAGCTGTATTATTGTTGACTTTCCACATCCAGAAGGTCCAACTAAGGCTACTGATTGTCCGTGCTGTACGCTGAGATTAACGCCTTTCAAAACCTTTTAGAAAATAAAAGTAATAGTTAATATTCTGTGTCATTTTTTGTCTGAGATCCGGATAATATCTCGACCTTCAACCTACTTACTCCTAAAAAATTTTTATTCGGATTTTGATACGCAGGTTGCGTATCAAAATCCGAATAAAATTTTTTTTTGACAAGTTTATTGTATTGTAGCCAATGCTATACCATCGCGTTTGTTGTAAAATTACCTATATTTTGATATATAATATGTCACCGTAAGATTGTAAAAACCGTTAGATTGTAATCTAACTAGCGATATTGTAAACTGTCGACACTTACCAACTTACCATATAGTCATTACCAACTTAACATACCAAAAGTAGGTTTCATCTATTAAACAGATCGGTGAAGGTCGTGCACTATATCCGGATCTCTGTACCTACCGTCAAACCGTCATAAACTCTTCGCAAGTGCAAGAATAAAGAAAAATGTTTTATTTACACGGAATAATTGCACGGATGCATATTAATTTTTGATTTATTTAAAACTTTTCTTACTTAAAATTGTTAAAAACATAGCCCTATAAAATCTGTCTAAAAACTTACCGGCACATCAGGTCTCGAAGGGTAATAAAATACAACGTTCCGCAGTTCAATGTTCCCTTCAATGGAAGTGGGGGTGATCCCACGGTTCAACAGGGGGTTGATGACTGGGACATTGTCGATCAAGTTGAATATTTGTGCGCCGGCTCCCCGTGCTACCCCAAAAACTTCCATTAGCGTCGACGATATGCCAAAGTTGGCGGAACCCATCATTACACCGAAAAATACCTAGAAATGGTATCAAAATCATATTAAATGCTCGGAAATTATATATACGACATTTATTTATATGCGTAGAAATGCGCGCGTTTTCTATTGTAGGTACCTTGATAGTTTATAGTACTGTATCGGATACCTTTTCGCAAATCCCAACAGCAACTTCAACTCAATCGGATGAACAACGCGTTAATTCATAATTAAAACAATATTTTTTCCATTTAAGAATGATGTATGAATGAAATCTAAAATGATCATAGAAAATAGTATATTTTTTCCACATTTTCTAATCTTCTTATGTAGGTAGGTACCTGCAACGTTCAGCTTTGAAAAAATAATTTTATAAACAGCTTACCGCAATCATTGTGTTGACGTCATATGTCTCTGGCTCTTCTACCATAAGCCTATAGCCAAACCAGAAGGACAATGCGTAGGCGCAGAAGATGCAGAAGAACAATGTTCCCATCGCCATACCGTTGAAAAAACCTGAAAATTATAAATTAGTTAGCTGTTTAAAGTTTATGAATTTATAACTTGAAAAATAAACGTTAGGTTATTACCTTTTTTAATATTAATACTTCTGGCCTCCGCAAGATGACCTTCATATCTTTCTATTTCTTTTGTCTGGCCACTGAAGGCGTAAACTGTCCGAACTGCTGTTAGCACTTCTTCTGCTATGGAACCAGCTTTTCCTGACGCCACAGCCTCTTTCTTGGATAGTCGAGATGCTATCTGATAATGAGATAAATCAAAATTTAAAAAAAAAATCTCTGCAAACTTTCTAGTGAATATAAATACCAGTTTCCAGACATATTTTTCCTTGCAATTTTCAGACAATGCATTACTTATCAGATGTTAAATTAAAATAAGTGCGGAGCTGTAGGGTCATCCATGATCCGATATTATCGGACATAAACTAAAATGTTGAAATTTGAGAATTTAATCCAAAAAAACACTGAAATTGTGCTGGCCCTAAAATCTGAAGAAAAAAAAAACAGTAAAATATGAAGGTACATAATTACCAATCCCGCTATTCCGACCAGAGTCAAAGTGACTGGAAATGAGATGAGGCATAACAGCGCAAGTTTCCATCCTTTGACGAGCGCCATTATGATAGAACTGACAAACGATGCCTGGTAGAATATGAATGTCGCTAATTTCTCTCCTATTCCGTCCTCCAGCTTTACGACGTCGCTGTAGAAAAAAATATTATTGTCACCGCGGTTTTATTCGTAGGTCTTTGCAAGAAATAGTGCATCTTTGTCACAATAACAAAGGTAAAATCGATGTAATAGAATCTCATTAACCTAAATTCATGGGCATCATCTAGCATTATCATAAGAGCTTTGCCTCCTATGAAGTACCAACCACGAAGTCAAACAGGCTATGACAAGACGTGTTATAAGTGAGTTATTAGCAAGTAATGAAATAAATAAAGATTTTGTGTTTTGCTCGAACATCAAGGTTTAAGTGTTCCCGTTTAAGAGGCTCCACTAAAAGATAGAAACAAGTATCTACCATTATATTATTTGCACACCGATAACGTGTCACATATGTGAGATATTTTGATTTGACATCAAAATAATAATGTACTGACTCGGTCATTTTCGAAGCGAAGTCCCCGGTCTGATGCGTATCAAAGTATTCGAAATCCTGATTTAAAGCTGCCTTCAAATATTCTTGTCGTATCCGGTACACCTATGGATTGAAAAAATGTTAATTTATTATATTTTTCCATCTTACCTATTGAATAAAAATTCTTTCCTAAAAACCGACTTCCTACGCCACTGTATAAAGTAAAAAAATTCTTTCCAAAAACCCGACTTCCAAAGCCACTGTAAAGTAAAAAATAATTTTGATTTCTACCCACTATGTTGAAGTCGGGCGAGCCTGATGCGTCAGCTTTGCTTATCCTTGTTATACCCGCCCGACTTCAACATAGTGGGTAGAAATAATTTTTTTTTTTTACTTTACAGTGGCGTTGGATGTCAGTTTTTTGGAAAGAATTTTTATTTTTAACATTTTAGTGTCAGGGTTGAGGATTTGGAGTCAGAATTTTTTACGGGACCACCTCGAGAGCTTCCTCTGTCGACTGAAAAAAACATTTTTCAAATCGGCTTTGAAACCACCGAGATAAGCGGTAACATACATTAAGAAAAAAATAAAAAATACGCGCCGAATTGAGAACCTTCTTTTTTGGAAGTCTAACCGACTAAAATACCTAGTCTGTCACGAGTAGTTACTTAATTTATTTCTATATAAATTCATAATACTTTTATTTTATGACTAGCTGATGCCCGCGACTTCGTCTGCGTGTATTTAGGTTTTTTGGCTCCCGCGCGAACGCATTGATTTCCCGGGATAAAAAGTAGCCTATTCCAGACTATAATATGTATATCTCTGTGCTAAATTTAATCCAGATCCGATCAGCTGTCCTGGCGTGATTGAGTAACAAACATCAATCCATCCATCCACACTTTCGCATTTATAATATTAGTATAGTTTTTTTTTAAATCCATTACAAGTTATTAGCCCTTGACTGTGATCTCACCCTGATGGTAGCGGGCTAACCTGTTAGGGGCATGGCACTTATATTAAACCCATACCCCTACTCGGTTTCTACACGGCATCGTACCGGAACGCTAAATCGCTTGGCGGTACGTCTATGCCGGTAGGGTGGTAACTAGCCACGGCCGAAGGCCTACCAGGCCAGACCAGGGAAAATTCAGAAATTATAAATTATAATACCCGGGACCTCCGCACGTTAAGACAACAGCGCTCAACACTGCGCCAGGGAGGTCGTCAAAAATATATATTTTGTAACAAAATAATAAAAATAAATACTTTACCTGGTTAAACGCAGATATATTCATTAGTACAGTAGCAGCATATGAAAGCACAACGAGAACAACACCTACAACGCTGTTGTAAATTGCGAAATTTCTGACTGCTTCAAGTAACACATCTCCTTGAGGATTTCCGTCATTTTTTGATCTACCATAGTCCACCATGCTTTGCAATAACGAAGCAAACAGTAGAGTGTTTATCGGTGTTGTGGCTCCGCATATCAAGGAACATATGATAGCCGCAAAAATGTACAATTTGTCCATTGCGGTTGCGAAACGATACTGAAAATAGAATTTAGGTTTTTTATGATTGCCACAGTGAAACGATTGCAATCACGTCTTATTGGCAAACACTCTTTTCCTATTTCCCAAAGTCTATTGTCGCAGGAAGAATACCATAACATCAGCTTATCACAACAATCGAAATTGTTACATTGATTGATGCAGCTCTTACGGAATATGGCTACTTTCTTTGGCAAAGTCTAAATCCTGAAAGCATTTTCATGGCTTATCTGTATTATTGTCTTATTGGCAAACACTCTTTTGCTATTTCCCAAAGTCTATTGTCGCAGGAAGAATACCATAACATCAGCTTATCACAACAATCGAAATTGTTACATTGATTGATGCAGCTCTTACGGAATATGGCTACTTTCTTTGGCAAAGTCTAAATCCTGAAAGCATTTTCATGGCTTATCTGTAGGTACAAATTCATCGCCTAAGTACCATAATGTCATATCACTGAATAATACTCACTAATGTGATGAAGGATACGCTTGGCGCTTCTTCTGGCTCCGCCTCACTGTAAGTGAAAAACATCATAATTCAAATATCATTTAATGAGACTGTATTTTTGAAGTGAAGAAGTAAGAAAATTATTATAACTTTTATTTTATTGTATCCGACCCTCAATCCGACAATCAAGCGAAAGCTTCTTGAGGTGTTGATCGAAAATTTTCGCAATAAGATCGTTAACTGATACAACTATCAGTACAATAATCGTTGAGTCAACATTCCACATGGCGGTAATCTCGTGAGCAAGGTACTTTGATACTTTTTCCTTTTCTGCTTTTACCAGGTTATCATCATATGGAATAGTAACATCAACAATTAATGCTCGGCGCGCTGAACGGTCGACTAACACTATGTCAGGTCTATTGGTTGCAATATACCTGTCAGTTATAACCGACCGAACTCAGTAGAGCAAGGCACTACTATTTTCGAGAACTGGCACTGGGTACCACCTATAGTATGGTACCTCCGTCTCAGCAAGACCGTCCTGGAGAGCCAGTTGTTGATGGATTATTTTGGCTACTGTTGTGTCTGTGCAAGTACTTACTCTCCATTTATTACTATTTTTTTTAATAAATAATTTTAAAAATTTAAATATTCGTTTTCACTTCTATCGGCAGTCCCTATGACTGCCATTTTTTTTTTATCACACTACAAGTTAGCCTTTTACTGCGATCTCACCTGATGGTAATTGACGGTGCAGTCTAAGATGGTAGCGGGCTAGCCTGTTAGGCAATTATGACAGTTATATTAAACCCCTATCACTAGTCGGTTTCTAACGGAAACGTACCGGAACGCTAAATCGCTTGGCGGTACGTCTTTGCCGGTAGGGTGGTAACTAGCCACGGCCGAAGCCTTCCATCAGACCAGACCACAGAAATTTCAGAAATTACAAATTTCCAAATTGACTAATTCCAATGTAGTGGTTCAAAATATAGGTTTTTTTCCTGTCTTTTCTTCGCCAATAAAGGTACTAATTCTTGGAACGTCGTCTTCGCGTTGTTCTAGTATTATCATTGCTAAGGTTTAGAATGATGATTAGGATAATTTGATATCATTTTTCTGCCTTTTTAAAATTTTGTCACGTTAAAATATTAATACTTTAATTTTAACTTACCTGCTTTTGTCGTTATACGTGTCATTTTTTGTAAATTCCACTTTGGATAAATCATTCACTTCATAACTTTTCACTTTCCCGCTTTCCTCTAAGTCCTTCATCTTGTCTTTCTACCATAAACGGTTAATTTATATTCTTTTCACTTCAACAAACTGGTCTATTGTTGCTAATTAATTTCATAACTTTTCCCTTTTTCCTCGTGTTTGCTATATTGTCTTCTCAATCGCTGAACTATCAATACTGATATGTGTTATCATGAAGATAATATTCATATGCTAAGTTTTATATTGTTATATTATCAGAGTGACGCCTGATGGTACTCTTATCTTAAAATCCAGTGGATCCATCCATATTACAAGAAACAGACAAATAGGCTGATATGCCCTTTAATGTGATTTGTATCAATAAGATAAGTATTGTACAATGGATTTATGGCATTATGCCATGTATTATGCTGGCTGCTACTAAATATATAGTTGGAGAAATGGTACTAATGGGGTCCAAAATATTCAGTAGATACATTACTCATTGTTATTACATTGTTAATGAATCGGAGGTAGACGAAAACAAATTTGATAAAAAGTTAACGCTATTAAGTAAGAAACCATCAGGTTCAGTTGTGAGAACAATACAGGGACTAAGCATATTAAATTGATTGAAAATGGTTAAATCATTCACATATAACTATTCGGAAGTGCATCAGTAATTCTTTTTATTAAAATCGGCAAACAAACATACATAGGTTCATACAGGTTCATACATACGGGTCGAATAAAGAATATCCTTTTTGAAATCTGTTTAAAATAAATAAATATTTATTTATATTTATATTAAATCTTCTAAAGATCACACACAAATTGAGCACTATCAACTTTTATTCACTAATGACTTTTTAGTGTTGTTTCAGTATTACTACCTACTACCTAGCTATAATGAAACTATTATTGAATTACTTGAAATTTAAACTACTTGTTTGCACCTATTTTACTGGCAATAATTATTTTTCAGCAGATATAATTCAGGAGCGGATTGTACAGAAGTCGCTCATTCCCCGTAGCTATTAATATATCTTGTTTATAAATATATACAAGATTCGTTCATTACTTTTGTATAGAACGCGTACAGCTAAAATAGGTTAAACTCAAGGCCGCTAAACAAGTAGATGTTAGTGATGTTAAGACAGAAGGCTCCTAGGTTGATAACAAGGCATTAAATAATTGAAAAAGACAACTTTTAAATAACGTTATATTTTTCTTAGCGTATAAAGTTGTTTTAATACTGGTCATTTTTATTGATCAATTCAGTCACGCGATCCATACCTACAACAATAACATACGAAACAAACGAAAAACGGCGGCTTACTAAACATGGATTCCCGATAGATATCTCAGGAAAAATAATGGGTAAGTTTTATTGGTAGGTAAAACTCTATTATTTATCCATTCAGTCACGCAATTCTTCGTCTATTTAGGTTGTAATAGAGTCCTTTAAGTTGCATGAGTTGTGTGTGCGTGCCGCGCTCCGCCACGCGTCCATTGCCCAGCACACAGATCTCGTCCGCGTCGCGCACTGTGCTCAGGCGGTGCGCGATCAGCACACACGTGCGGCCCGCCTTCGCCGCATCTAGGGCTCCTTGAACCACCTAGAAAAAAAAAATACTCTTTAGTTATAAAAGTCTTGTCAGTTGTCACATCGAAATAAAAGATTACTGTTACGGATGGGTAATACAACTGATCTGCCATTAGAATTATCAATTAGGAAACACTTTTTGTATCATGACTCATAGGTCACGGACAGGTGCACCCAAAGATATTGGATAACCTATGTTTTAGGCATATTTTGAAGTGCATTGAGATCAACCCGATTTTCGAAATTTACCTTTTCACTTTCTGTATCTAATGCACTCGTAGCCTCATCGAGAAGTAGTATTTTAGGTCGTCGAATTAAGGCTCGGGCTATGGCTATTCTCTGCTTTTGACCACCAGATAGTTGTGTGCCTTTTTTTCCGACGTTAGTTTCATATCCCTGTAATAAAAATGTACATCAGTTTTATAAGTACAAATTATGATGGCCGTGACTTTTTGCGGGAATTCTTTAAGTTTTCAGGCCACCGTCCTTTCCTGGAGTTGAAAAGGTGGACCGTGAAAGCGTCATAAACAAATAAACAAACTGACATTTATAATATTAGTTAGGATGCCTTATTGAACTTGTTACCTACGTACCAGAGGTAAGGATGTGATGAATTCGTGAATATTAGCTTGCCTAGCAACATTAACTATTTCTTCCACGCTTGTTTGCCTGTTGTTGTCTCCATAGGCTATGTTTTCAGCAATAGTTCTATCGAATAATACTGGTTCTTGTTGGACAAACCCAAGAGTTGCTCTTGCATCAGCCAACCTTAGCATCGGCAGAGGAATATTGTTTTGTGCCTAAAAATTAATGAAATATTTGATTTGATTAATGAATGATTTGTGGAAGTGGCC
This sequence comes from Erebia aethiops, assembly GCA_923060345.2. Classification (NCBI taxonomy): domain Eukaryota; kingdom Metazoa; phylum Arthropoda; class Insecta; order Lepidoptera; family Nymphalidae; genus Erebia; species Erebia aethiops. The sequence continues at coordinate 5,154,672 of OV281083.1, read as the reverse complement.
TTTTTAAATCTGTAGTTATTTAACATATGATTACTTTTCGAAAGATTATTCTAAAGCAACGAAAAACATTTAAACAATAAATGTAAATTATACATACCACCACCCCTTTATCAGGATCATAATATCGTTCGAGAAGTTGTATAACAGTACTCTTGCCAGAACCACTCGAACCCACCAATGCTATCGTTTTGCCTCTCTCTATCTCTAGTTTAAAGTTTTCAAGAACCTTCACTGATGGTCGCGTTGGATACTTGAACAATACGCTTCGTAGGCTTGCACTTCCAGATCCTCTCTAAAATGTGGGAAAATGTTTTCTACGTTGTAAATGTAAAGGTCAAAACCAACGATTTCTGCATTTTTACTAGGTAGGTACTTACAAAATCAACAGTTACGGGTAGTTCTGAATCTGTTATTTTCGACATTCGAGTTAAAAGTTGTATAATACGTCCTGCAGCGCTTAATCCTTTTTGAAAATCAGGGGCAAATACAAAGGCGGACGCTGCAGATGAGGAGCCCATAATAAGCGTTTCTGCTGTTCTGAAAATCAAATAATTAAATATCAAAAATACTAAATGTAGTCACTACGTTAGAAATTGTTAGTATTCAGTGCTTCAGGATGGAGTAAAAATAATTTTGAATACCTACTTAATTACTACGCCATAGTTAACGTTGTGGTATACCATTAAATTTCCTCCATAGTATAACGTAGCAGAATAAACGAAGTTATAAATTCCTTTAGATATTCCAAATATGAGTCCCCGCATATGAGTTGCTCGTCTTGCTATATGCAGTGTTAGTCTTAGTTGTCGAGCATACTGTTCAACAATAAAATCCTCTTTGCCTAGAGATGCTACTGTGCGTACATTCGCAACAGCTTCTACTGCTATCTGAAATGCATGCTTTGTTTTTTGTCATCTGTATTATTAAGTACTTGACACAGTTTTTTAAACTTTTGTATCTCGATACCTTGGAACTAGATTCCATAGCGTTTGCGATTCCCGTAGATTCATCGGAAACCATTTTACCTTCTGCATAAATAATAGCAAATATTGGTGGCACAAATGATAAGGCAAGCAGTCCTAAGCGCCATTCGTAATAAATAGCTGCTGCAGTTGTGAATAATAAAGTGCCTACTGATTCCAATATTGTGCTTATTCTTTGACCTGAGGCCTGTTGAAAATAAAAATCACATTTTGAAAAAAAATATTAAGGTGACAAAAATCAATCAAGAAACTTTAGCAACATAAGAATCTGAAATATTTGTGAATATTACTGTGGGCTGTAGCTTATTATTACTGTAAAACTATATACTGATATATTACCGCTTACCGCGTGGACAGAAGCGGCTTCGCCTGATAGGCGTGCGCACAGAGATCCAGTTGAATTGTTTTTGTCGTCAAAGTAACCAATTTCTTGTTGAAGCAATTTTTCAAACATCAACTTTCTTAATCTTGCCGTCAGGTGCTCACCAGCTACTGAGAAGAGAAATCCCTGAAATTTAAAAAAAAATTGAAGAAAATTATACTTTCTCTTCTTGAGAAGAAATTCTAAATTTAGGTACCTACTTACCGTCAATAAAGTTGAAAGTCCAATTATTATTCCAATACCCACAAACATCAGTGAATAAATTAGAACTTGAGCCTCAACTGCATTTGTATCAGGATTGGAAAGTATTCCAATAAAGTCGCCGATAATTAATGCAAATAATGGCGAGGAGAGCCCCATAACGATAGAACAAAAACAAGCCACAGTAATGGACTTCCATTCAGGAGCGTTGAGCTTAATCACTTGAGCAAATGTGGCATTAATTATTTCTTTTGGACTTTGCTCCTCTTCCTGAAGCAGATAAATAAGATAAGAAAGTTCAATATCCGACATGCATAGATTTCAAATAGAATTGCGTAAAGTTTATTACCTCTGCAGTAATGTTAAATGCTTCACCCTCATCTTCCTCTTGCTCCAATGATACAGCTCGGATGAAATTACTTGCGGTCGTGGTAGCTGTAATTTTAGTAGGTAAGTAGCGAATTATTTAGTTCTCTTTAAGAATTCATAAAGTATTGTTGATGAACAAACCTGTTTCCGGGGACTCTGGAGTTGACTGTAACATAACCATGTCATAATAATGTCCTTTTTTATTCATCAGCTCGTCATGGCTTCCACTTTCTACTATCATTCCGTCATTCATAACATAAATCTTGTCAACATTTCTTATTGTTGAAAGCCTATGGGCAACGACTACAGTAGTTCGACCTTCTCGAGCCTAAAATGATTTTATTCCAAAGTAGTGCGTAACATAAAGAAATAAAGGTATCTAAGTTATTGAATGCAAACAATTGTGTTTTACTTAAATTATTATCTTACCCTATCTAGAGCTTTTTGAACCTTTTCTTCAGAAGCCGCGTCAAGGGCGCTTGTAGCTTCGTCCAGCAGGAGAATAGCCGGGTCGCGAATAGTGGCACGAGCAATAGCAATGCGTTGCTTTTGACCTCCAGAAAGTGAAGCGCCCTGTTCTCCTACTAATGTATCATAACCCTATGGAAACAGGCCCGTTGCTCACATTATTTCTGATAAAATATCAAATATTACATATAGCAAAAACATATTTTTCTTATATTTTAACATATTCATTTCTTTTCTCATTTTTTGTCATACATACTCGTACATGTAAATATTTCTGTCATTTCATGATATTTTGATTTGAGAGTGTCAGATAAAGGTGGAAAAAATACCAATGGTAGTTTCCTAATAAATTCATGCGCGTTGGCTAGTTTTGCATATGCTTCGACGTCGTAATCGTTAGCATCTCGCCGTCCAGACCGCAGGTTTTCACATCCATACCGGATATTTTCGCGGACTGTTGTGTTAAATAACACTGGTTCTTGTCCCACAAGACCGATTTGACTGCGTATCCATTTCACAGAATACTCTTGAATGTCAACTCCATCTAAGGTAACCTAGTAAAATTAAGGATTTTATAGAAATCGTGATTGTAAAAAAGAAGTTTTATTGACAAATAAGAAAAACTATACTTATGTATCATAAAAATACAATTTGGTTGTATGGGCACACCGCACAGCAGCAATCTCACACGATAAAGCTTTTTAAAATTCAAAATCAAAGTACTAGCTGATGCCCGCGACTTCGTCCGCGTGGAATAAGTTTTTCAGTTAATTTTCCAGGATAAAAAGTAGCCTATGTCCTAGCCTCCAAGTCCACAAATATACTCATGCAAAAAATTACGGCAATCCGTTGCTCTGTTGCTGCGTGATTGAAGGACAAACCAACAAACACATTTTCATTAATTATAATATTAGTAGGTATGATAATGATATGATAATCTATAATATATATTAATGCGAAAGTTTGGATGGATGTATGGATATGGATGTTTGTTACTCAATCACGCCCCAACGGCTGAACGTATCTGGATGAAATTTGGCACAGAGATAGATTATACCTAGTCTGGAATAACACATAGGCTAATTTTTAAGGAAAGAAGTGGGTCCTAAGCTTATTAATGATAGGTAAGCTTCGCTAATAATATATTTTCGTATTGTTTGAGTAGATTACGGATACTGACAAAAAAGTGACAAAATCATTAAAATAGGCCGAGAAAATCGTTAACACACAAATATGCATATTATATACATTTAGTATACAAATACCGGTCGAATACAGAACCTCCTTTTAGAAGTTGGTTATAAGATATGTGATACTCACGCTCCCATCTACGACATCGTAAAATCTGGATATTAGCTGAATGATTGTTGACTTGCCGCAACCGGAATGTCCCACTAGAGCTACCGATTGACCACGTTGTACACTTAGAGTTACTCCTTTAAGGACCTGAGGTGCAATCATGTAAGGATTGCCGATCAAATCGTTAAAGTTCGGCTTCAAAGTAAAATATAGGTAGATACCATAATAGCATGGAATTAGGGAATTAGAGCTCAATTTCGTGTATCCATTCTCATATGTTTAGGGTATCGTACATACCTAAACGTATAAGAATGTATACACGAAATTGAGCTGTAATTCCATGCTGTTATGGTTTATTTTACTTTGAGGCCGAACTTTAACGATTTCATCGGCAATCCTTACATGATTGCACCTCTGTTTTATAAAATAGGTAAATCATAAGATTAATTCGGTGGTACCTGCGACTTTCATAATTCAAAGAAATAATAATACGACTTCGATTTTTATTATTAATACGATCAATTTTAATTTTTACTGATATTTACTTAAGTGTTTTAATTTTTGATTAGCAGTGCAAACTATATTGTGTATCTTTTATATACATAGGTAATAACGGAACCTCTCTTTTTTCATACAAATAATTGTAATATACTAACCGGCACATCAGGTCTAGAGGGATAATGAAAAAAGACGTTGTTAAAATTGATATGTCCCCGTAACGCACCGAATTCAACGCCTCGATCTAGCTCAGGGTTAATCTTTGGAATGTTATCGATTAGCTTGAATATGCTTGCCCCTGCACCAGTTGCTGTTCCAAATGTATCCATTAGTGAAGATGACATCTCAAAGTGAATGGATGCCATCATTATTCCGAAAAAAACCTAAAATATTGAACATTATTTATTCTGTTATTAAAAAGTACACTACATACCTATTACTAAGTAGGTATTATGATATATAAGTATAAGTATACATATAATATATAAGTATCTCTATAATACTAAGCTGAACACATTAAAAAGCTATACCTACATGCCACGAGGGTGTAATTTTAGTTTCTGGCTTTTATGATTTATGTAAGTACTTTGTCGGTATTCGTTTCCTATAGATAAAATCTTCTGTCAACTCTTTGATATTTGTAGATAAAAGCACAGAATAGGCAATAGTAATAAAAGTATCTTATGACCTCTGCAGGATGAAAGCTAATCTCTGCTACGATCAGTTAAGCGATTGAGCGAAACGTAAAAACAAAATAGAAAGACACACTATAGCATTTAATAGTAGGTATAGAAGTGTTTAATATACAGTCGAGAGGTTTCTAGATTACTTACTGCAATCATCGTGTCGACGTCATATATTTTAGGTTCGTCTATCATAAGTTTGTATCCAAACCAGAAGGATAGGGCGTATGAACCGTATATGCAGACATCTAGGAGGCCCATAGAAATTGCTTCAAATAATCCTGAAAAGCATAATATAAAATTGTACAAAGGTCACTCGTGCGTTTCCGATTTCTTTAAAATATCTGATTTAAACTCGAAAATATAGTTATCATAGATACTTGTTTAAGGTGACCTTTTTTAATGTTGACACTCCTGGCTTCAGATAGATGTTTTTCATATCGATCAATCTCTTTTTGTTGCCCGCTAAAAGCGTAAACGGTTTTAATAGCGGAAAAAACTTCTTCAACTACTGCTCCTGCCTTGCTTGACAACTCAGCTTCTCGTTTTGATAATTTGGATGCGATCTAACAACCCATAAATAGGCATAATTATGTAATGGATATATCTTTAAAAAACACAGATAACGGAAACAAGATTCGTTATCTGTGTTTAAAAGCTTAGTTCAATTACAACTTTTTTGACTAACAAAACGGATAAAAAGAAAGAAAATCCGGTCAATATTTTTCTTGATATACATAATGGCAGCAATGTTGTATCTAGTTTAATACTTTAAATAGGTAAATTAAGCTTACCCAGCCTGAACTTCCGATAAGACACAATGTGATAGGTAAAGTAATCAGGCACAGTAGAGCTAATTTCCAGCCTTTTATAAGTGCCATGATGATACAAGTCAAGAACTCGGCTGTGTAGAAGATAAACTTTTCCAACTTTTCCCCTATCCCGGCTTCTATTTTGACAACATTACTGGAAAGTAGTGAAAAGTAAAGTGAGTAGTGAAAATCGGTATCGGGAGTATGTCATCTATTTTTTTGATCTATTGAGTCTTACTCAGACATTTTGGTTGCGAAATCTCCTTTGTGGTGCGTGTCAAAGTATTCAAAATCCTGATGTAGAGCTGCTTTTAAATATGCTTGTCGTATTCGAAATACCTGTTGAGTTAAAACGTATTTCAAGAACATGTACAGAACTGATAGAGAGTATAAAACTACTGTAATAGTTAAAATTATATTTTTTGAAGGTATTTAAGAAGGTACCTGATTATATGCAGATACGTTCATGAGGACGGTTCCAATATATGTAAGAATTACTAGAGCAACACCAACAAGACTGTTGTAGATGGCGAAAGTTTTTGTCGCTTGTAGAAAAACGTCTACTTTTGGCGTGCCTTCGTTGACTGATCTTCCAAAGTCTACCATACTTTGGACATATGCAGAAAACAATAATGTATTTATAGCGGTTGAGCATCCGCTAGTTAAAGCGGTAATCGTCGCAAGAAATATGAATAGCTTGTCGGTTGCGGACGAGAATCTAAACTGAAATTAGAAATGAAATGAAATAAATTACTTGGTAATCTTAAAACAGATAACCACATATTAGAGATGTAGGTGTACCCATGTACCAGCTACCTAATATATAATATATACAATATGTAACAAAAACCCTGTTGTTCCTTTTAGGTACGTATACATAATCATATAGGTGTACCTACCAAAACTGAAAATCAAAGGATACCGCCTCGCCGCCAACCTCTTTTACTAAGCCGCCGCGCCGCCCTCGGGTCGCTTCCTATCCTAGTTGTTAGTCGCTCGCGCAACCGAACGGACGTGCGCGTTACGTTGCGAAATTACGTGAAATGTCTTACAAGAATGAAGGATATTTTAAATGTTGATGTGTCTCTGGAGAAGTGACTGCAACTATGCAGAGGCGCGCAGACTTTACCGGGAGCACTATGCTATTTCACGACGCTCAACATGTAACTACCACAGTGGCAGTGCCAGTGCCCAACATCCGTTGGCGAAATAAAGTCCGATTCATCGGTACTACGACGCGTACGTGCAAATATCGCCAAACGGTGTGAGAAATGCATAGAGCTACAAGGCGGGCATATCGAGCAACATCTCCGTAATCGAAAAGCTGTTGACATCATCATAAATTAGTGATACGATTAGATTACATAACTTACTTTTTCTAATAATTGAACGAATCACATTTTAAAAGTTGCAACAGTGTTAAACAAAAATGTAAACAAATTGGAAGTTAAAAAGTTGTGTTCAGCACACAGCCACCAGCTGAGTGATCTTTGTGACTCGCGGGTGACACGTGACGAGTTCATGACCTCAGTACCCTCAGTACAGTGACCCTAGAGCGTGAGCGGCTGCCGGCTGCGGACGGTCGGCACCTTTGATACGATTTGCTATCTCTCTCGCGCTCGCTCTGGCTCGCATCGCCTCGTAGAAGTTCAGGGGTGAGCAATCATTTTAATTTTACAAATAATATTGATTTAATATTTAATTTGAATATTTTAATTTAAGAGTTTTACCAAATAAGTTGATTTTTTATGTTTGAATATCGATACTGATAACGCAGCTCAAAGGGACCACAGGGTTTTTGTTACACAGTGTATATATACTTAATATGTCAATTAATATAAATCATCTTACTAATTTGAAGAATGATATGCTTGGAGCGTCGTCGTCTTCGTTGGTTTCGGACTCGAAGCCGCTGAAATTTTACAACATTGGAATATTATTGTGAAAATATGGCAATTTATTTTCGGAAAAATACATAATATCTCGTACGTGACGTGAAAGTACTGTTTATTGTGAACAAACATTGTACTTATACCACCACCACCACCACCTTGGTATAGTATTACATATATAAACTTTTTTTATACCACTATAACTGACAGTGGGGGACGAGTGGTCTAGTTGTGACAACGCATACCAGTCGATTGCGTTTGTTAAGCAACGTTGACCCAAGTCGGTAACTGTATGGGTGACCTAATTTGGAGGTTCAAATTTGGCCTTTTCGTTTCCTCCGTGCCTCGGACAGCACGTTAAGCCGTCGGTCCCGGTTATTATCACTAACCTCTGATAATAATTGTAACAAAAACCTAATAGTTTTTAATACTCTTAGTAGAGTCGTATGCGGAAAGACGTGGGAATCCACCGCATTCTTATCCCAAGAAAAGTCCTACCATTATGTGATTAATGGAAAGGAGTCACGACCCTTAGTAATGAGGAATACGACCCAAAGATAGATAACTAACAAGTCAGCTCTTGTTTGCGATCTCACTTGGTGGTTAAGTAATGATGCAGTCTAGAAGGTAGCGGGCTAAACCCGTAGCCCTAATCGGTGTCTACTCGGTATCGTACTGGAACGCTAAATCGTTTAGCGGCACGTCTTTGTCAGTAGGGCGGACTGACCACGGCCGGAGCCTCCCACCCGACAAAATCACTATTGAATTCCAGGTCCTAGCTGTGAACGACGCAAATGGAACTGGATTGGCCACACTCTTCGTAGAGAGCAATATTGCGAGGCAAGCTCCCGACTGGAATTCTCAGGGAAAAGGAAAGTGTGCCGACCCAAACAAACTTGGCGGAGTATGGTTCTGGCGGAGGTCGCAAGGATAGGGATGACATGGGATGAATGAGGACAAGGGTGTAACTTCTAATCGCTCCAGGTGGTGCAACACTGATCGCTCGAGATGGCGCAACACTGTAAACGCCCTCCGCCCCACTGGGGGGACATAGGAAAATAAAACAACTTTGATGCTACAGAGTGTTGTACTCCTAAGCTTTGGGACACAGTAACTGATGTTGCTGGTGAATGAGGGCACCAAGACGTAGATAGAGATACGTATAAACTTATCTAATCATTGATCTCCGGGTTCCAATTCCTTATAGTACATTACTGCAGCGGCCAGCAAAACAGGCATTGAAGGACGAACGTGTAAATGTGGGCCGAGGCGAAGCCGAGGCACACATACGTAAGTCCATCAATGCCTAGTTGTGGCCAAGGCTTGTATAGTACTTTTCTCAAATAATGCGCGGAAATTAAAACTAAGTAGTACCTAGACAGAACTTTTTATTTAAATATACAGTTATTGAATGTACAGTTTTTGAAATTTAAAGTGGACTTTCCGGGGATTATGTTGGTTTGGGATAATTCTAACGAGGTCGAAGTTTGTTGTATAGTAGTCTCTTCCGTGTGATTTTGTATTTCAAACCTTTGATGGGAGGTCGATGGTCGAGATTGGATACTTTCGTTGATTTTACTTGTAATTGTACTTTTATTTTCAATCGATTCTTCTATGTAGCTTTCAGCTACCCGGTCAGACTTCCATCCGCCATGTCTTTTAAGTGTAATTAAATTTGCACCTGTGTCAGCAAGAAGAGTCGCTGAAGATCGACGAAAGCAATGCCCAGTATAATATTCCGGATTTGGCAAGTTTAAATAGGTAGCAATTGCCTTTGGCATTGCGGCAATTTTGTGTCTTCCAATTACTTGCTTTGTGCATTTGTTATTTTTGTAATTTAGAAAAAATCGGTCTGATTTTACATCAGTAGGACGTAGCGCTACGTACTTTTGTACGATTTCAGCTGATTCATCTTTGATAACAAATGTGCGGTCGATCTTGGTTTTAGTATCACGTAGAGTTACAATTATCACACCTTCGTGATTTTCTACGTCTTTTATAGTAATATTTGTAATTTCGTTACATCGGCATGCACCAAAAATGCCGAATATAAGAATAACCTGCAACAAGAACAAAGTACGTTTACGTTCACATAGGTAATTTTACTTAAAAAAAGAGGTTAATTTTATTAAGAGTAAAACTTACTTTGAGGTCCAGATACACGCTGTCTGGTGCTTCAAACAAAAACATTTTTACGTTTGATGCGGTGAAAACTTTTGACTTTTTACATTTGTATCCATCCGACTGTCTTTTGAGCATAGAAGTCAGGTTTGCATACTGTTTTAAATTCACGTTATGTTTCATTAAAACTGTGCATTTTAGCATTGAATAGATGACCCATAGCGTTGTCGGCTTAACTTTCTTGGCGAGTTCGCCGAAATAAGCCAAAAAAACGTTTTCGGATAAGGATTTCGATTTCCTTTCATTCTTCCATTGAACAAAATTTTCATACGTTTTCAAATATTTTTCTTTCGATTTTGGCGGTAACAAACTTTCTATTACGGCTCTTGCCGCCTCTTGAATTTCAGGTGGCGTTAAAGTAAGTTCATCACACTCATTGTCTTCACTTGAACTCATTTTGTCAAATACACTTCAAAATCAATGACGAACAACGAACAACAATAATTTTTCCCGCGTTCATAAGTGTTCATTTGTTTTTTTTTTTTTTCAATAAACATGGCAGCTTTCTATTTGCAAGCTAGTTCGAAATTTAAATAAAACCTTCGATAAGTTACCTCCTTGGTTGCCATTTTTCGGAGTAAAAGATCGTTCCATTTTTAAATTACACGACAGATAAGAATTTACTATGTAATTTATTTGGTCGCTAAACCACGACAGATATGGATTTTCATACAACTTTAGAAGGCCGCTGCTCTGCTGTATGTGGCCAGTACAGCAATTTCGATTTATCTCGAAGAAGGTTGTCAAAATAATGCTCACATTTCCAAGCATGTTTGAGAAAATACTATTCCAGGTTACCTAAGCCGTCGAGATTCAGGAACTTTTGATAGTGAATTAATAAGAAATAGTAACTTGCAAGGTAGACAAAAGTGCGATTGATCTGCGACTAAAATGCTTAAAATAAAAATTCTTTCTAAATCTGGATTCAAAAGCCCGCGCCATTACAAAGTATTAAAAAAAATGGTCTGAAACTAAGAATACACTACACTCAATTAATTATATTGACAACCGGCGCACGCGCCGCTCACGTAAAATGAAAAGGTGAAACGGACGCGCGATGCTCATTTCAACGGAAGTCGGAGCATGTTAAACATTCACTAACGAAAAGTACCTACTTATTTTCATATTTTGTAGTGGTGTTCTATGCTGGTTAATTTATTTTTAAAGATTGTTAATACTTATTCTCATTAATAATAATTATTAATAAGTAATAAGTATCACGAACTTACCTTCTAACTTCATTGAAATCATTTCTTAATAACTGCTCAATGTCGTCTACCGTATACTCATTATCCTCTTCATTCATGTTTGGATAGTTCACCAGCGTTGGTAGAATGCGATATCTTGCCAATAAAGTGATCACACGACTGTAGGTGATACGACTTATCTCCACTTAAATATACGTTTATTTGCAACTAGCAGATGCCCGCGACTTCGTCCGCGTGAAATATTTTTTTTTAAATTCCCACGGGAACTCCCTAATTTTTCGGGTTAATATAGGTATAACCTATGACACTCACAAATTATGTAACTTTCTATTGGTGCCAGAATTTTCAAAATCGCTTCTGTAGATCCAGAGATTACCCCCTACAACGTCACTAACTCACAAACTTTACCTCTTTATAATATTAGTATAGATTTCAACGCAAAAATTTGTCTTTCCATAATCTATAAAATCTATCGCTACGAAGAGATGACGCCATGTATTTGTAGGTTATATGGAAACAATTCACGTTGTTTATCGACGACCGGCGCCCGCAAACACCACAGAAAATAAAACCTTACTGACTACTAACTACATACTACCTACCTACATATGTACATTCTTATTTATAGTACTTAATAAGCGGTGTAGGTGACCATGAGCCAAGCTAAGATATGAATTTCAATACTGTACCTATGTCACTTTGTAGATCTATCTGCGATGCCCTTTATTGGTTTTTAACGAGATATAGGTACACTCGTAACATATATTAAGTCTGAGGTAGGTGATAAGGTAGTCAAATCGATTTATAATACTGATTACAAAACCTTTGTATTCTTGACAACATTGCTGGCTAGTTGACCTGTAGGTAGCTCTTTACACTACCAATACGGACATTTTATATAGGCAGCGCCTTGATACGGCATTTGACAAAGTATCTTGATTGATTGCTTTTTTTTTTTTTTTTTTTGTATATATAATAATTACAGGGAGCTGACTACATTCAAATATGTCTTCTAAATCGGTCAAACCATCAACCTCTAGTACAAGCAGTACTGGTAAAATAAAAACGACGCTTAGCGGGCCGTTACAGACACTTAAAGTAAAAGAATCAGACTACAATAAGAAAGGCTCCTCTAAAGCTGGGCAGATACTAAAAGACATAACTGAAGATAACTCATCTATATCGAGTACAGGAAATTTAGATACAGTAGCAATTGAAGCAAATGATTTATGTCAAGAGGCTAAATTACAATTAGAACAATCAGCTAAATTAAAAACTACAACTAAAGACGCAGTAATAGACATCTTAGACAAGCTGTATAAAATAGTGTTAACATTGGACGAGTCTAGAAAAAATGTAATTCAGCAAGTGGAACAAGCCAAAGAAGGAAATAATAAAAACATAACAATTAGTGAAGAATTAAATGGGGGCATCAAAGAAATTTTAACATGTATCAAAGCTCAGAAAGTGATAGCTGACCAAACAAAGACGGACATGACTATAATTAGAGATCGGGTGGAGAAATTAAGTGGAGAACGAAGATTTCAGAATCGACAAGAAAGCATCACGTATGCCGAAATGGCAGCTAAAACAAAGACAATTAATACAGAAGCTATGCACTCTATTGTAGTCTCATCATCTGACTCTAAAGACAAAGGAGAAGAAGTTGTTAGTAAAATTAGGACGGCGGTTAACGCAAAAGAATCCGGTATAAGAGTGGATAGTTTACGTAAAGCAAAAGATCAAAAAGTTGTCATAGGGTGCCGTTCTAGGGAAGAACTGAGCAAAATTTCTGAAAAAATTAAAGCTTCCAAATCGGATCTGGTGGTAGAAGAAAGGAGCAATAAGGACCCACTAGTAATTCTTAAAGATGTTCTTAATATTAACAGCGATGAAGACGTTATCAAAGCATTAAAAACACAAAACGGCCATTTAATCAAGGATATTCAGGACGCCGATTACAGAGCAGTAGTAAGATATAGAAAGAAGACCAGAAATCCGCACACAAATCATATAGTACTACAAGTGTCACCAGAGATCTGGAAAATACTCACGACTGAAGGAAAAATACATGTAGATCTTCAGCGAATAATAGTAAAAGATCAAAGTCCCTTAGTTCAGTGCTCACGGTGTCTAGAGTATGGTCATGGACGTAGGCTTTGTAAAGAAGAAACAGAATTATGTAGCCATTGTGCGGGTCCCCACATGCGTGCAAATTGCCCTACATGGTTGTCAGGAGACGCACCGACATGTAGAAATTGCATGATTGTGAAGAACGAAATGTTTGACCATAACTGTTTTGATGCAAGTTGTCCAGTAAGAAGAAAATGGGATTCTATTGCCCGATCAAGTGTAGCATATTGCTAAGGGCAACACTACAGAAAACAGTACAATGGAAGAAAGTAATACCATATACTCAGTTATACAGGTAAATTTGCAAAGGAAGAAACTTGCTACGGAGGAATTGTTAATTGAGGCACAAAAAAGGAAAATAAGCTTTGCCTTGGTCCAGGAGCCCTATATAGGCGCTGTCGGCGAGTTAAAACAATACACGGGAACTAGAGTCATACAACATACACGTAATAGGACTAAGCCAATCAAGGCAGCTATAATAGTTTTTAATGAAAACATAAGTATAATTGAAAACCCCCAATTAACAACGGAAAACGTAGCAGTAGTAACTTTGAAAACAGACTCATGGATGATTGTGGTTATTTCTGTATATTTTCAGGACAGCCAACCAATAGAACCTTACCTGGAACAGATAAAAACCATTCAAAGTAAAATAAAATGCAGTAATATTCTACTTGGAGGAGATGTAAATGCGTGGAGCCCTTGGTGGGGGAGTGTCAAAGAAAATCACAGAGGGGAAGCATTAGTGGGTGTACTTAATGAAATAGAAATGCACGTACTGAATGAAGGATTAACCCCTACATTTTATACAGTGAGAAATAATGTTGTTTTCAAGAGTAATGTGGATATTACCGTTTGCTCACAGAGCATGATTGAAATAATACAAGATTGGAAAGTAGATGAAGGTATGATTAATTCAGATCATAACACGATAACATTTTCTCTAAAATTAAGAAAACATTGTGAAAATAGGAAATCTAATACAACACGAAAGTACAACACAAAAAAAGCCGATTGGGTAAGGTTTAGGGAAGAAATTTTAAGAATGATACAAGAAAAAAGTATAAATAATAGTGAAATTAAACAAATAAATAACATAGATGAACTAAAAAATCTAATAAATAACTATATTAATATAATAGACAACGCATGCAAAAAATTTATACCAGAATATAAGCCTAAAACTAAACTTCGTCTACCGTGGTGGACAAAAGAACTAGAAGGCATGAGACAAGAACTGAAAACTAAAAAGAGAAGAATCCCCTGTGCAGCAGCCAGCCGCAGACAATACGTGGTGGAAGAATACTTACAAGCAAAAGAGCGATATGAAACAGAAGCAATATTAAGACAAACAGAAAGTTGGAAGCAATTCTGTACGAAACAAGATCGAGAAAGCATGTGGGACAGTGTTTATAGAGTAATTCGAAGAACCTGCAAACGACAAGAAGATATACCATTAATAAAAGATGGAAAAACACTCGACCCAAAAGAATCAGCCGAGCTGCTAGCAAAAACATTCTTCCCAGAAGATGATGAAGAAAATGATATGCCAGAACATAAAATAACAAGAAAGAAAGCGGAGGAGTTTTGCAGAGAAATCCAAGATGATGCACAGGACCCCCCTTTTACAATTGTGGAACTGATGTCTGCAGTGAATAGTTTCAATCCGAAAAAAGCTCCAGGGCTGGATGGATTCACGGCAGACATCTGTACATCAGCAATCAATGTGGATAGGGAAATGTTTCTGTGTATCATAAACAAATGCTTGGAGTTATCTTACTTTCCACAACAGTGGAAGGAGGCAGCAATAGTTGTAATAAGGAAACCGGGCAAAACAGATTATAATGAGCCAAAAGCATACAGACCTATAGGTTTATTATCTGTTCTAGGTAAGATTTTTGAAAAGATGTTTATTAGAAGATTAAGGTGGCACATGTTACCAAAAGCCAGCGCTAGGCAATATGGATTTGTACCGCAGCGTTCAACGGAGGACTCCCTCTATGATTTAGTGCAACATATTAGTGAAAACATTAGTAAGAAACTCATCAGCATAATCATATCACTGGACATAGAGGGAGCCTTCGACAATGCTTGGTGGCCGGCTATAAAAGTACAAATGGCTGAAAAAAGATGTCCTCAAAATTTGAGAAAATTGACACAGAGTTATATGGAAGAAAGAAAAGTAATTGTACGATACTCCGAGACCGAATATAAGAAAGGCACAACAAAAGGCTGTGTTCAAGGCTCTATAAGCGGTCCAACGATGTGGAATATTTTACTTGACCCCCTTATAGATGGCCTAGACGAGAGAGAGGTTCACTGCCAAGCTTTTGCTGATGATATCGTTCTGGTAATTTCCGGAGATTTGATAAGTCTTATTGAAGATAAAGCTGAAAGGATTCTTCAACATGTTTATGATTGGGGATGTGCAAACAAATTGCGATTTGCGCCTCATAAAACTAATGCTATGATGGTTACGAGGAAACGTAAAGTTGATAACCCACGCATAAACATGGGAGGAACTCCAATACAAATTGTTAGTGAAATAAAAATACTTGGCCTTACAATTGATAATAAATTAACGTTTAATAGTCATATACAAAATATATGTAAGAAAGCTCTTAATATCTATACATCATTAGCTCGAACAGCAAAAATACAGTGGGGATTGAATCCGGAAATTATCAGAACGATGTACAAAGCAGTAATTGAGCCGATAATTATGTACTCATCCAGCGCATGGGCACCGGCAGCAGAAAAGATTACAACACAAAAGAACTTAAAGGCTGTGCAAAGAGGATTTGCTCAAAAGATATGTAAGTCCTATCGCACAGTCTCTTTTAATGCAGCTGTAGTGCTTGCCGGACTCATTCCGCTGGACACGAGAATTAGAGAAGCAGCGCAGCTATATGATGCAAAAAGAGGGAAACTGCAGTTATTAGTACCTAATAAGGAAATTGAAGACAGAGTCTGCTTCCTTTTTGCCCCGCACCCCGCTAAAGAGCCTAAAATTGAATTTACTTGTTTAGAAGAAATGGATGAAACAACAATTGTATCGCATGAAATAATGGGGATTAATATATACACAGATGGAAGTAAGACAGAAGATGGAGTGGGTGCAGCTCTGACCTGTTGGAAAGATAGGGAGGAAATGTATTATAAAAAGTTTCGTCTCGAGGCTTACTGTACAGTTTTTCAGGCGGAGCTGTACGCTCTTTATCAAGCTACGGAATATGCCCTTGACACAACAGAAAACCAAGTCAATATATTCAGTGACTCGAGATCATCTTTGGAATTACTGGGCAAAATGCAGGTTTTTCATCCATTAGGTTTCGCTATAAAAAATAATTTGATAAAATTAGAAGAAATAGGTAAAGTCATAAAATTGTTTTGGATACGAGCCCATGTCGGAGTGCGGGGCAATGAGAGAGCGGACATGTTAGCAAAAGAAGCAGCTAAAAAATTAAGAACAAGAGCTGATTATGACAAGTGTCCAGTCTCCTATGTTAAGAGAATTATAAGAAAGGACACAATAAAACTCTGGAACAAAAAATATATGGAGGGTGAAACGGCGAGCACAACAAAAGTATATTTTCCTACCGTAGAACTGGCATATAAATTTGTAAAGCAAATACACCTTACACCAGTTTTGGTTCAAGCAATGACAGGACATGGAGGTTTTGCCGCCTATCTTTACAAATTTAAATGCAAGGATAGCCCAGCATGTGTCTGTGACCCAGGCCAGGCAGAGACAGCATTGCATGCTATTGTAGAATGTCCTAAATATGGAAGAGCGCGAGAAGACCTACAGCAAAGTATAAAAGTAAATTTAACCCTACAGTCTATCCCTGAAATTATTATGAATAGTAAAATTAGAAATAGGTTCCTAAAATTCTGCACATATGTAGTAAATAAAACATTAGATAGAAATAAGACTCGATAGTAGTGAAATAGTATATTGAAGGCCATGATAACTTTGTTAAATAGAACTAAGATAAATAATTGTATTAAGTAAGAAATTATGTATATAATATATTATAAAGTAATATGTTAGATATGCATATAAATATAAGTTAAAATATTATAAGAAATAAAATGTAAGGCTAAAATAGTACTCATGACCACAGTAAAAAAAAAAAAGAACCTGTTTCATGACAATTAAAACAGAATAAGGTAAAAAAAAAAAAGCCATGTTAAGCTATAAAAAGTCTCCGATAACTATGTCGGAGGATTCCTAGCAAAACACACATTAAAAAAAAAAAAAAAAAAACATATATTAAGTAAAATTTCCAGATAGTTATATGAAGGTTTTATTTTTCTCCTATTATTCCCAATTTAATTTTCGAAGAATATATATTATAATGGCTACATTATTCCACGGACTTACAAAATATTGTGCAATTTAAGATACCTATATGTGTTAGTCATACGAATTTTGTTACAGTTTTTACAGACTTTTTTTTAACATCGATAAGTTTGCGCTGGGAGTCAGCACTGGATAAAAGTGTTCTATCAAGATCCCTATGAGACTTTCGTCCAGTAGTGGATGAAAGTCGATTAGTGAGTGAACTGTCATATCATAGTTATAAAGAGTATCATTTTCTCGTTTATTATTAAATTCTATGCAACGGCTGCTATAAATTCTCACGAGAATTCTCTTCCTCGGATGTGGATCCAAGCACTTAACTTTCCGCCAAATTTCAGTCTTGTTTTTGGCTTATGACTCCAGAGACCTCACCATAATTTTCAAGAGCATCTATAACCTCTGTTTAGCGAATTCAAATGTCCGTTCAAATACTCTGTAGAAGTATGATGGTGTAGGTGACGAAAACTGAGGAGATTGAGACCAGAAGAGGATAGTCGAGCCGCATGAAGTTTGCCATGTGGAAATTGATTGGTTGCGAATTGATCAAGCCGCGTAATTCTTTGTACGCTGCTAGTATCTTCTCGTCTAAAAATAATAACGATTAAAACTTGTAACGTAATATATGAATGAATCATAACAGTTGGGTATTTGACTACTACTCAAATATTTTGTTTTTAGTGATTATTAAATAAAGGATCTCCCAAACTCTTAATACCCACGGCCCCTGTTAATTTTATGTTGAATAACCATTTAAAACTAACGATTAAAGTAAAAAAATGCGTCGATTGGCGTAGATGACGTCACAATTCATAATTTCATACAAATTCCCATACTGCACGCGTTTTGGCGTTCGAAAAAAAGTCTAAAAGTCATAGTCAAATACCCAATTATAAGACTGATTCTCTAACCCCTATTCTTTAGGGAAAGTATAAATGTAAGTCGAAAATGCTTGCCTAGATTTCGGTTGATAATAAGATGTTCAACCAATGAAATGATCCTTTCTCGCTGTCGGTACGTATCTTCACAGTGATTCACGAGGCTGAGTATCACTATAGCGCAAGTCAGCGACCGGCAAAATGTCGATATTGCTGGGTAAAAAGCGTGGGCGGAGCCGGTGTGCTAGAAATAATCAAAACGATTACATATTTAGCTGTTACGTTAGAAATTACTGATAATTTTATTGCCATTTCCTACCTGTGTTCCCAATAAGACCCTCACAGTCAAATTAGTGAACCGCACCATGTCAATAAGTAAACTTAAGCAGTTTAATAGTATCTGGAATGAGTAGAGATATGAGATAGGTAGGTACATTTTAATGGAAACAGAGTAGGTAGCGGTAGTTATTAGTAAAAATGTCTACCCTCATTCCAAACATTCTGTTGATAAAGTTGACTTGTTCCGTCAGTAGCAAATAACATATATTCAACCATTTCACTTCATGACATTTCATGTACGTGATGCTCTTTAAAGGGTACAACTTTGATGGCGACATCTTTGATTTTTGAAAGTAGAACCAATTCTTCTTCATAATAGTATCTTCGATTCTTGTGGAGCATCGTACAGAAGCGCAATAGCTCTCTTGGATCCAGTCTCCCATAACGCGCAACCTGCTTTCGACATGCATCACATGCAGAGTGAGATGCAAACTAGTGATGATCTTTATCAACATGTAGATGTAAGCCAAAGAGAAACAAGTCGTACCGATAAATCCAAAACCGATGACCCAAATAATATAATCACTTAAAGAGCTCAAGAACCACATGGCAATGATGATAACCATAACTTTTATTAGCCTTCTTTTTATTCTGCTGTAGTATTCCATTCCGAGCGTTCCATCTATATATGCATATTGTTTAATGTATTCGTAGAATACATCAGATCCATACTTGTACACAAAATATAAATCGACCATGTATTGGAACAGATCGTAAACCATTTGAACCACATCTGTATACTTAACTGATATCAACAGATTCCGGTAGTAGTAAGTCTCTTTGTAATAAAGAGTGAATAAATTAATACAAGCAAGAACTACCACTGTTATGCCGCTCCTAATTTTGGTCCAAATAGACGGTGTTAACTTTGTTGTATCTCTAGAACAATGGCAATCTAGTGAAAATATCTTCAGAAGCCAACTCAATGGAGAAAACGTGTTGTATATTTCTTGAATATAATCTTTATATTTAATATCGCCAGGAAACATTTTTTTTAATAAAGTAAATTTCTAAAAGTAAAGAATTTTCCAAATACGACCTATCTTTATCGCATGTATGAATACATTATATAATAAAAATGGAATATCAACCCTGTTATGGAATCCATCAAGTACCTAATCATTTTAAGTAACGTGAATATTTGATGGTAATAACTGATTAGTTTCCCTCAAGTTCAGCTAAATTATTAAAATAGTCACGATAGCGTGTTGGAATAAATGGCATGGACTTTAATCGTTTAAATATATTTATTTTTTATTTATCGACTAATCGGTTGCAATCTGACTTGCCTGGAAGTAGTGAATTGTGATGCAGCCTAAGGTGAAGCCCGCTTGCCCAGAAGATGCCTATTTACTTTTGATTTGAAGATACCAATATTATAGGCAGGTGTAAAACCGAAGCCGGAAGGGCGTTTCGTGTCCTAGCGGTTCGAATTAGAATCGAGGAAGCAAATCGCGTCCTACCCGTCCGTGGGATTCTAACTATATACGGATGCAGACACAATAGTAGAAAGGTGAAGGGGGATCAAGATTAAAAAGTTTTTGGGCACACTCTCCGAAATATATCCTGTAGAATACTGTAGAACTTTGCGAAGATCCTCCAAGCATTGGAGCTCAGACCAGCGCTTCGTCACCAATGAGTCTCCTGGCACGAGAATCCACCGAATCCAATGCATCAAGCTGGTACTTGGCAGAGCCATCTCACAAGTGGCTGTAGTACTCCATATCCTGTGACCTATACCTGTGTGTTTAGGAACTAATGTAAGTATCTGTAAGTACAAACACACAGAATTATAACTGATAGCACAGAATACATAATAGTACCTACAGCTGAAAGTATCATATTGAAATATGGGCGCTAATTATGAAATTTCTGATTGAATTCACACCAATATTATAATACCTATACTTATGTGAAAGTGTCTGCCTTGCTCTCTATTATTTTTTACGGCTGATCTGTTTAATTGAAGGGCCTACAGATGTCTGAAACTTCGTCCGCGTTGATTAAGATTTTTTGATTCCCACCGGAACTTCCTGGGTTGTGCTCGGCAAGTATAGAATTAGGTACTTGCCAAATTTCATCAAAATCAGTTGAAAAGCTGGGCTGTTAAATAGTAGCAGAAAGAGAGACGGAGGTAGGAAGGTACAGATACACTTTATTATGTAGGTGTGGAAGTAAGTGAGTAGGTACATAATAAGTTTGACGACCTCCGTGGCGCAGTGTGTAGCGCTGTTGCCTTAACGTGCGGAGGTCCTGGGTTCGATCCCCGGCAGGGTCAATTTGGGAATTTATAATTTCTTAATTTTCCCTGGTCTGGCCTGGTGGGAGGCTTCGGCCGTGGCTAGTTACCACCCTACCGGCAAAGACGTGCCGCCAAGCGATTTAGCGTTCCGGTACGATGCCGTGTAGAAACCGAAGGGGTATGGGTTTATTATAACTGCCATGCCCCTTACAGGTTAGCCCGCTACCATCTTAGACTGCATCATCACTTACCATCAGGTGAGATCGTAGTCAAGGGCTAGCTTGTAGTGGATAAAAAAAAAAAAAAAAAGGACCTAAGGAAGAGTACTTAGGTATACTTCAATACATCCCGGTTAGCAAAGCCATTGCAAGTATCTTAAGCTCTAAGCACACAGGCAATAGGTACACGCACACGCGCCGTATTACATTAAACCTGTGATCAAATCAAATCAAATATTTTTTATTCAAATAAACTTTTACAAGTACTTTTGAATCGTCAAGTGAATCTACCACTGGTTCGGAATGACATTCCTACCGAGAAGAACCAGCAAGAAACTCGGTGGTTGCTCTTTTTAAATAATTCATTTACAATTATTATATCAGCTGTCCCCAGCATTGCTGGAGCGATCAAATCCATGCTCCTCTATCATTAATCTTCAACAGTATAATAAGCTTTTTTCAGGAGCATACTTTTAATGGATTTCTTAAATTTGTTTATAGGCAAGTCCAAAATAGGTTGTGGAACTTTGTTATAGAAAATAATGCCCATTCCCACGAATGACCTTCTGACTTTTTTGAGGCGGAGCGATGGAGTCACGAGCTTATTACGGCCTGTAGTTGGCCTATCGTGCAGATCGCATTTTTATTTATAATTATGGATGTGCTGTTTTACAAAAATTATATTAATGTAAATATATTGCGAGGCTACTGTTAGAATACCAATTTCTTTAAATTTCTCTCTAAGTGAATCACGCGGTTTTAAATTATAAATTGCTCGTATTGCCCTTCTTTGTAGTACAAAAATTTTTTGAATATCTGCCGCTTTACCCCACAGTAAGATTCCGTAAGACATAATGCTATGGAAATAAGCAAAATATACGATCCTGGCAGTTTCGATGTCAGTTAACTGTCGAATCTTTCTGACAGCGTAAGCAGCAGAACTAAGCTTGCCAGCAAGTGTTGATATATGGGTGCCCCATTGAAGCTTTGCGTCTAAGGTCACCCCCAGGAACACAGTAGTATCTTCTATTTTCAACATGTCATTATTTACCATTAGTTTTATATCACTTGTGGATCTGGCATTCGGCAATGCGAACTCGACACATTTAGTTTTTTTTGTATTTAAAAGTAGATTGTTAACCGTAAACCAGTTCGTGACTTGAGAAATTGCAGTATTTACGTCGTCAAAGTTGTCCTTATGTCTATCGACTTTAAAAATCAAGGACGTATCATCAGCAAATAGTACAATATCGCAAGTGTTACGGACAAAATATGGCAAATCATTGATGTACACTAGGAACATGAAGGGACCCAAAATGGAGCCTTGAGGGACACCCATTAGTGAGGCTGATCCGGATGACTTCACATCGTTGACACATACTGTTTGAATGCGATTACTGAGGTAGGATGCAATGAGGCCAAGCGCAGTGGCTTTGACTCCATAGTAGCTCAACTTAACTAAAAGCGTCTCGTGCTCAACGCAATCAATCAAAAAATTATGTACGAAGTGAGGCGCGATGGAGAAGATGTAGGTACGGATTTCCGCGCTAGATGTTCGTCAGTCATCTTACAATTATTGTTCCGTTGTAGGAAATGACAATCAAATCATATTACAGAATAAAAAATGATAGAATATACCATAGGAGTAGGTACACAACTAAACGGGCATCTTCCAGGGAAACGCGCTTTTCACCTGGATCGCAACATCTGTCATCATCACTTACCATCACATAGTGTGGTGTGATTGCAGCCAAGCGCTAGTATATCATATTATTATCTATAAATAAATAAATAAATGCATATTTTAATACCACCCTGAAACAAGAGTAAATACAAACACCCTTCCTATGTTATTAGTAAGTAGTACCTAATACTTATGTTATCATTGATGCCTAAATTGATTGTTATTAGTTAGAGTGTATAGAACGTGGTAGATAAACTTTTAATTTACTTGAGTCTTGAGTACTTTTCACAAGAATGTCCATAAGGTCCAAAGAGACGAAATTAGGTACCTACAGCTTTAACTAAAACATCATTGCATTATTGTGAACATTGAAATAGAATGAGTAAACCAAAATTCTATATCAATGATTGTGAATGATGTGAAATCATCCCGCTTGGTAGGGTCGACACGCTAATCTGTTGAGTCCCAATAAACAAAGTGTTATGTTTGGAAGAAGCCTTTATTTCTCAAAATCACCGAATACACTGACATTTACATTTTTAGGTTACATAGTGTAGCTACATACTAGAATTAACATAGAGTAGTTACTACAGACTACAGATCATAACACTCTCCTGCTTTAAATTTCACATATCTTTAAATTCTTATGTGATTAACTACAAATTAAGTCTATCAGGTTTTTTCCTAATTCTTACAGATCTCTTTAACACCACTGGTGACGATTTTGTCTTTTGCGGAGAACTAAATATTTCTTCAGACTGAGACTCGGTTGGTACTACATTTGTCTCAACAGAAGGCAAAATCTCACCTTCCTGTACAACAGGTTCACTACCTGAGCTATGTGGCTTAGAAACAACAGATGAACTTGGTACAACTTTATCATTACATGCATCTGTCAATTCTTTATCATCAAACACTATATCATTATCACAAGTATCAACATCAGTTTCATTTATATTGTTGTCCAAAATCTGATTAATATGTCTTTTCCAAATTATATTTGTATTTAGCAATTTAATTAAATATGTAACTGGACCAAGTTTTTTACATACTATTCCTTCTATCCACCTATTGCTATTACTTCTGTAATCTCTAGCTAATACACTTTTTCCTAATTCCAATTCCCTTACTCTACTACCCCCTGCATATTTCTTTTGTACATCCTGCTTATATTGGACATGTTTTCCTATATCCGGTTTTAATAAATCAAATTTTGTTCTTAAATTTCTTTTGAACATCAAATATGCTGGACTTTCACCTGTAGTCATATGTTTACAATTTCTGTATGTTAACAAAAATGAATTTATACAATCATTTATATTTTTCTTTTCATAAACTGCTTTTTTAATACACTTCTTTATTATTTTAACTGCACTCTCTGCTAAACCATTTGTCTGAGGATTATACGGTGGTGAAAATGATTGTTTTATCCCCAATTGTTTTAGAAATGATGTGAATTCCATGGAATGAAATGGAGAACCATTGTCACTATAAATTAAATCAGGAAATCCAAAAGTACTAAACAACTTCTTTAATATTTTAATTACTTGACTTGCTGACGTTGAAGTTACTTCCTCCACTTCAATCCACTTAGTGTACGCACACTCTAACACAAAATAAAATTTGCCATGTATAGGGCCTAAGTAATCTACATGTAAGCGTGACCATGGATTTTTAGGATAGTCAAACACATGTAAGTTTACTTTATGTGGATTGGGCCTTTCCAATATACAAGTAGTACAACTATTTGCCATTAATTGGATATCATTATCAATAGAAGGCCACCAGAAATAACTCCTGGCTATTGATTTCATTTTAACAATACCTAAATGTGTTGAATGAAGTTCTTGTAAAATATTAGAAATAAACTTATTAGGTATTACAACTCTATATCCATACATAATTATTCCTTGTTCAACTGACAATTGTTCTCTTTTAAGAAAATAAGGTTTTATGTTATCATCCATAATATAGTTTGGCCACCCTTCAATTATAAAATTTAACACTATTTTTAGCACTGGATCTAAAGCAGTTTCTTTCCTCACTGAGTTATAATCAATAGGTAAGCTTACATTATCCTTCAAAAAATTTAAATAGGAATATTCAGAACTTTTACATTCAACTCTTTCCAATGGTAACCTTGATAATGCATCTGCGTTATTATGCTCTGATTTGACATAAACAATATTGTAATCATAGCCAGACAACAATAATGCATACCGCTGAAGTCTACTTGCTGCTATGGTAGGTATACCCTTTTTAGGGCCAAAAATGCTCACTAATGGCTTAGAATCTGTAATTAAGGTAAATTTACGACCCCACAAGTATTGATTGAACTTAGTTACACCAAATATCAATGCTAAAGCCTCTTTGTCTATTTGACTGTATTTCTTTTCAGCATCATTTAATGTCCTAGACATAAATGCAATTGGTTTCTCAATCCCATTCTTTTTCTGAGATAATACAGCACCTACCCCATAGGCACTAGCATCACATGCCAAATATAATTCTTGTGACGGATCATAGTGAGATAAAATGTGAGTAGATACCATTCTTTTTTTTATACTTTCAAAGGATTCTTTGCACTTTTGGTCCCAAATATACTTAGTATCTTTTTTTAATAAATTGTACAACGGTGCTAACACTGTTGACACATTTGGTAAAAATTTCATATAGTAATTGACTAACCCGAGAAACGCTTTCAGTTCTGTCACATTAGATGGATTTGGAGCTTGAATTATTGCCTCAACTTTTTTAGGATCGGGCTGTAACCCCTCTTTTGACAAAATATACCCCAAATAATTTTTATCTGCAAAAAATATACATTTATCTATACTAACTGTAAGACCCATTTCTTGTAATTTTCCAAAAACAAACATTAAATTTTCATAATGTTCCTGATCAGATTTCCCTGTTATAACCACATCGTCCATAAATACTGCTATACCTGATCTCCCTACAAATAACTGATCCATAACATGTTGAAAAATATTCGGAGCTACTTTCACACCAAAAGGTAACCTGTTATATTGAAATAATCCAAGATGTGTATTGATGCAAACTAACTTCTTCGCATCATCCGTCAACATCAATTGTTGATAAGCATGTGCCAAGTCGACTCGCGAATACTTTTCACCTTTATTCAAATTCACAAATAAGTCTTCTATCTTTGGTATGGGATGCTTGTCATCCTCCAAATACTGGTTAATTGTGACCTTAAAATCACCACAAACTCTCAACTTACCATTCCCTTTTAAAACGGGTACAATAGGCGTAGCCCACTCACTGCTCTTTACTGGAGTCAATACACCTTGACCCACCAATCTATTTATTTCTTCCTCGACTAATTCTTTCATACTGAAAGGTAGTGGTCTAGCCTTAAAATATTTAGGTGACACATTCTCTTTTAATACTAGGTTGACCTGCTCTCCTTTATAAGTACCTAATTCAGAACTAAACACTTCAGGAAATTTACCGACCAATGTATCTTTGATATTCTCACAATTTAATGAATTTATATTTAATGTTTTAATATTTAATTTTTGCAAAATATCCCTACCAATGAGAGAAGGTCCCCCATTCTCTATTACATATAACTTCGCCTTAATTTTCTTTTTATCATATACAATGTCCACATTTATAAAACCTAAGGGAGTTATTAAGTTATTTACATATGATCTGAGTTTTAAGTTACTCTTAAAGATTTCACAGTCCTTAAAGTATTTATCTTTCATGTTTTTACTGATGACACTGATAGCCGCTCCTGTATCTATTTCAAAGATAACCTTTTTTGTATTCACTTGTAATTCTAATTGATAAGGTGAGACATAAGTATCACTTAATGTAAATAAGTTCTGTATGTCCTCTAAAACATTATCTTGATCTTCCTCATTTCCTATGTAATTACATGGCTTTTTTTTCTTTTTATTCCGGCACACAGCTGCTAAATGTCCCTCTAGTCCACAAATTCTGCACCTCCTATCCTTAAACCAGCACCTGTCCTTATTATGGTTTCCTTTTCCACAGCACTTGCACTTATTATTATACTGATTCTCGCTTCTTCCTTCCATTCTCATATTCTGCCGCAGGTGGTTGCCTCGGGTATTTTCCCTTCGTACTTCCTTTTTCCTTCCAGTAACTCCTATCCTATTTACCTTGGATGTCATCCCCTCTAAATCTCTATCTGTTTTTTCCATCTGAACAGCAATGTTATATGCTTTCTCTAGTGTTACTTCCCTTTCATTCAACAATTTTTGTTTAATTTTTTCATTATTTAAACCCAGTATAAATTTATCCCTAATTTGTTCCGATAAAGTTTCTCCATAATTACAATACAGAGACAACTTTTTTAATTCCGCCAAATAGGCATTTATCGTTTCACCCGGCATTTGACATCTCTGGCCAAACTTATACCTTTCTGTGATTACGTTGGGTTCTGGTTCCAGATGCTGTAGTAGAATCTTTTTCAAATCTTCATAGGACTTTTCCTTTGGCGCTGTCGGTGTACAGAGATTTTTTAAAAGGCTATATAATTTTGGGCCAATGACGCTGAGAAAAACTGCCTTCTGACGTGTTTTTTCTATTCCGTTGCACTCCAGAAACATTTCAAACCTCTCTATATAATCGCTGAACTTTTCGCTGTCGTCATAGTCCACGTTTCCTATATAATTTTTTCCAGCCATCTTTACTTTTTAACCCCTGTTTCAATTTTATTTCACTAATTTTGCCTCGTCGCCATTTTGTTATGTTTGGAAGAAGCCTTTATTTCTCAAAATCACCGAATACACTGACATTTACATTTTTAGGTTACATAGTGTAGCTACATACTAGAATTAACATAGAGTAGTTACTACAGACTACAGATCATAACACAAAGCCAATCTTGTCTGCCTTGTAGCTTTACGTGCCGATTGGTAGGAAGGCTCAGAAGGGCTGGAACCCAGAGCCATAAAGCCAGATAAATAAAAATTGACGTTTGCGTTTGACGGTTTCAGTTTGATGTCAGTTGACTGACAGTTGTCACTCAGTTGTCACAAACAAAAGTTTGGCCGTAGCCCGTAGGTATTTAATAAGTATTTACGTGGTATTTACCTAAATAGATTATTAATTATGTATGTAGTGTTTTAAAATGTTTTAAGTTTTAGTGTATTAAAAAAAGCAATTGAATAGTAGGTCAGTTTCTTGCATCATAGTAAGTAAAATTTTTCTTCGGACTTGGTACCTATGCATTTATCACTATAATTTATTAGGTACTTGTAATAATGTGCTGCACCATTGAAGAGTTTTTTTTTTGGTTTACCTATAATTCAGCTCTAGTCCAAAAGGCATAGAGTACATACTTGCACTATAATTTCTGGTCATTAATCAATGTACCTAAATCCAAACTAAGAATACTAATGAAATGCCACCATATTGGCAAGAATAACATTTTTAAACAGATGTTGTTGGTCTAATATATTGCTGATTTAGGAACTGTAATCTTCATCTGTCATTTGAAAGATACGGGATTTCCTAATCTTAATTCAGACAAATTATGCAATATTTTTATGTTGTAGAGTAACAAAGATGGGTGGTTGCCGTTGTACTTATAGAAACTGTAATGTGAAATCGGATGGGAAGACTCATATGTTTCACTTCCCTGTGTTTGACAAGGTCAGATGTCATCAATGGCTTGTGAATGCTCAAAGGCTGGATTTCCTTGATCTTAAAGTATCACAGTTAAAGAATAGGTGTATATGCCAACATCACTTTAAAACAGAGTGTTTCATGAACTTCAAGGTAAGCTGTTACAAAATATAGTTAAAATCTTTTATAATGAAATTGGAGGGACCACTATAATTAGGTTGTAAAAGCTGTTGTAATAACTGGTGTTAATTCTATGAGCAACAAAGAGCAGGGACTTAATTTTCTGTCATTACAACCAACTAGACTAGTGGTTCGCCCTGAACTGAGACCCTGCAGTATCCATAACATAGTTTATTATTTGTAAGCACAAACAGATACAGAGCACCATCTATTGACAGCATTGTGAAGTTCTGTTAAAAATACTGAGGCTCATCAAAAATTTAATAATTTCGTTTCCTTATAATATTTATCTAATTTAGTATTTGTTGTTCAATTACAGGATATAATTCAAATTCAAAATTGATCAAGTTTCAGGCTCAGCCTTTCAGAGTTCTCATGTCAACTTTGGACATTAGAAAATCTCCAATTTGAAAACCCCCCATTTCGTCAATTTTAGGGGAAAAATTAAAAATAATATATTTTTGCACTCTATTCCTAATTATCTTTAAAATGATATACCGCAACCCTATGTAACGCTATAAAAAATATTTTACTTCGCATTCGCTTCTATGAGAGCCTCCCTGAAATAAAGATTTTCATAACTTTTTAAGCCAAATTTGGCTGGTGGCCATCGGTTTACATATTATATTTAAATTTTAAGTAATTACGTTCAGTAATTCAGAAGTTATAAGGCTCTGACAGACGGACGGACGGACGGATGGATGGACGGACAAGTGCAAATTCACTCAAGTAGACTCAGAGACCTTCGCTTCACTCTGTCAATAATGCCTGCTCTGCTTGAATTAAGTTTCTTCATTCCTGTGGGAACTCTTAATTTTTCCCTATACCAAATTCCAACAAAATCGGTCGCACAGACAAAACACACTTTTGCAATTATAATATTAGTATGGATTTGACATTATAAATGATTTTGTTGTGGACTGTCTCTGTCTGTCTGTTGTAGCAACGCTCTGAAACTATGCCTGAATTGCATTTAACTTGGCATACTTATAGCTAGACATTATAATATAATTCATCCATATTATAAATGTGCAAATGTGTCTGTCTGCTATGCTTTAATTGCACATTTTTTCAACCAATTTTTATTGAAATTTGGTAGAGAGGTAGGTTACATCCTGGGAGAGAACATAGGAGTTTTTGTCTCAGAAAATGAAGGAGTTTCCGCATGATTAAAAAAAATCAACATGGACAAAGTTGTGGTGGGCATCATCTAGTGATGATAATATAGAACTCACCTATGAAGGTTCAACTATTTTTCAATGTACTGAGGACTAGATGATTTTGTTAACATGAAACTCTCAATCTCACGCTGGTGTGAGAAACCCACAACAAACTTAGCTCGATTTTTGTTATGTTATCAGTTATCACTATCATTTTCAGTATGACTATCATTTTTATTTGATTTCCATCAAATATTATATAGTTTGATTAAAACTTAATTGATAAAACATTATATTATTATTTCAGAAAGACAAGCTCACATTTGATGCTGTTCCAACACTAAATGGCCCTTATTGTGATCCTAGTAAAAGTGGATTCGGAGATACAAAAAAAACTTATCCTAATCTTATACTTGTAGAAGATATAGAAAATGACTTTGATATAAATGACAAAAAATCTAATTTTTCCATAAAATATGCAGATTTTTTGACTAACAATGAATTTGTAGACTCAAGTGCAAGATATAATCGAAATAATACTAATCAGACTAAAGATAACACTAGTATGAATTTAAACACTGCTTCAAATATTAAAGATAATGATAAAACATCATTTAAACCATATTATACAAGATTGGAGTTACCCACAAAAAAGATGAAAAAAATAGCTCCACAACAAATGATGTTGGTTCCTCAATACTCAGATTTTAGTAATGAGCTTAGAATGGGAAAAGAGCTAAATTTAGAACAGAACTTAACGGATTTGCAATCAAATTCAAACCTTCAAAATAAACATTCTAATGCAGAATTTGGAATTGTTAGTTCTTCAGCACAACCAGTCGATATTGCACCCAATTCCAATCAAGATTTATGTGATGAATTTAAAATGGGTACCCAACAGAATTTTGAACAAAATTTAACTGGTCCACTTTCAAATTTAAACCTTGAAGACAAGTGTTCTAAGCAAGAAAATATGCCTATTATTACGTCAGTACAATTAGTGGAATCAGTTGATGCAGCTTCCAAATATAAAGAATTAATGTTAAAAAGAAGACCTAAAGTAAAAATTTTGTCTGAAAAAAAAATTAAAGATCCTATAAATATTGGGCAGATTCCAGGTAAATTCAAAATTATATCACCGTCGCGCCCTTTGTGTTTGCCAGATAAAAGCCATATCGTACCAAAAAATGAGGAGCCACAAATCATACCAATATCATTGACAGCAGAGTCTGACATTAAACCTTCTGAAAAACTTAAAGTATTGGAAGTTCTGGATGTGCATTTTGAACCTGAAACAATGAAAGCTAGTCCATTTCAAAATGATGTAAAGGAAGCAAATACAGATAAAATAGAAAATATAGCTCCAAAGTCACCACCAAAAAAATCAACACCAGTAAAAAATAAAATCACTCCAGAGAGAAGTGCAGCAATCGAGAAGAAGAGAAAATTTAATATGAAACTAAAAGACATTATAGAAACTTGTCTTGACAAGCCAGATGATCCACTTAAGAATTATGAAATTTCACCAAGTCTTATAAATAATTTGGAAAAGCCAGCTGTCAATACCGCAAAAGAAACCATTAAATCATTGGTAAAGGGCAAAAGAAAGCAACCTGCAGAAAAAGTTGTTTCCCATCTGGCAGAAGACAAAAACTTGCCTAATATACAAGACTACACAATTGCATATTTAGAGGAAAGGATGAAAAAAATGGAAAGTACTTTGCTGAACAAAATAGCACAGAACTCACAGCAAATTATTGATTTCAAAAATACACTGACAAAAGACTCCTCTCATGTTGGAAAGAAACGTAAAGAGCAAAGCAATAAAAGAGTAGTTTCTACACAAACTAATGAAAGTGAAAGTAGTTACAAAAAGTTCCTCTATCAGGAAATTTCCAAGTATTTAAGTCCAAGTTCAAACAGTGTAATTTATGAAGAACTGTTCATAAATAAATTTGTATGTGACAAAGTTGAGAAACCTTCAAAAAGAAAGCGTAGAAGATGTATCTGATTTTTCTGATGAAGTGTTAGGTATAAGTGTAAAAATGTACAGCATAGCTATTGTTAAGCTTAATTGTTTAAGCTTAATGTTTTTTAACACATAAATAAATAATCAAATGTTAATATATTACGAAAAATTATCTTTTCCTTTAATTTTTTAATTCATATAACTACTAGCTTCTCATTCTGAGAATGTTATAATATTATAATAAATTTTAAATTATTCTTAGAATACAAAGCTAGCTTTATTTATTTAACTATTAAAGATTAGCTAACAAGAAAGAGACATAGATTTATTTGCGCGCGAACCCAATAATAAATCTATGGAAAGAGATAAGCAAACTCTCTCTCCTCCAGAAAAGAGTTTTTATTTCAATAAGGTTAAATAAGCAAGTCAAATTGTATTGCATGCTATACATAATCAAAGTTGCATGCATTGATATAGAATTTTATTATTCTATCTCGATCATTAATGGCTGCAGCATGCCTCTTACAAAAACTTTTACTTACTATGACAGAAGTTTTTAGACACTAGAGTGCTGTCACTAGTGGCTAAGTCGGAGACAAGTATGCTAGACATATATGATGTGACAATATGGTGAAAATAAATAATATTATAAGCATAGATTTAGTATTGGGCTCGGGCGAGCCCAATACTAAATCTAATCTAATATAATACTATGAGTTTAAGTCGTCAATTTGTGTTGATATTTCTGGATTTTAAATACAAAGAAATGCACGAGGCACGTAGGGCAGGAATATAATAAGATTGATGGCTATATATATGGAAAGAAAACGGTAAGAAACATTATTACAAGTTTATTTTCTTTAAATAAGTTAAAAGAAAAACAAGTAAAACCGTGACTATTTATTTTTGCAGGAAATCTGAGAAGTCTAACAGCGGAGATAATGTACCAAGCATATCATATTTTATTCTGGTAAGTGCATATAAAATTCACTGCTTATTGAAGACCTATATTATATTATTTTGTAAAATTACTAGGGTAATAACTTCCAACTATGGTGGTAGGGGTCGGCACTCTGCAAACCTCACAAGTTTTGCAGTCGGCGGGTATCTAGCTCACTGCTCAGTGCTCACACACTAATCCCTATGCATACTTAGTTGCAGCAGTATACCCTAAATTCATCCATTTTACGACCGTCGCAATCCGATAATTCTTGTGCTAGGCCTCACGGATCTCATCTTCACCCACAGACAGTGGTATATGAATTTGTATAGTCCCACAAACTTTTCTGAAGCGGTGTCAGTGTCGCTATTATCTATTAAAAATAAAATAAAAACAAAATCTAAACAGGCATAAAAATTAGTTCCAATTTTGGCCACCAGCCCGGATAAGTTTGTGGGACTATACAAAGCACTGACGATCACAATGACAATGAACCTTTCCACTCTTACTTCTAATAAACAACCAAGCCCTGGCATGGTTACCTTGTACAGCTCTAATAAACATGCATGAATTTGAATATAGTATTCATGCATGTTTATTAGATACCAACTAATCAAATCCAATACCAACTCTCGGGTCGTACACTCATTTCCATCGCCTAGTCCAACCAACCTTAGAACCTAGCTTGGAGTTCTTCGTTCAATTCACTACTAATAAGTCATCATATTTTGTGTTTCAGTTTAGATATGCATCAAAATGGGATAAATTTCACATTTTTGTAGCTTTGGTCGCGATTTTTGTTGCTGGTATCACTACACCATTTGGTATAGCGTTAGTAGCCAACCTATTTCAAGCGATGATCGACTACGCTAAGTCCGTAGAAGATGGCACACTGAAATCTGATGAATTTTTGAAGTCTGTCCATCGGTTTGGAATAATCTACTCTTGTGTTGGTCTCATAATGTTTGTCGGTGGATATTTAGGAACTACATTCATGAATATGACCGCTATCAATCAGGTATGTCCTCCTATTCAAAATATTTATAAGTAGGTACAATACTTACTAGATGATTCGCGCGGCTGATTTTATTTTTATTTTATTTATCAAGGAAAACCAACATTATTATTCTAAATAGTCTTAAAATTAGGTAACTTATAGCTAATAATAGGTTTTCACAATTAGACACTAAAAAACAGACGTAGGTACCTGTTGATACACATGGAAGTTGTTAAAAACTATACCAGCTGTAGTTAATTAGTTAGTTGCACTTGACTGTTTCAATACCTTTGTAAGATTTCGACGTACACTACACATATTGCCACAAAATAAGGCCATACTACGAACCTATATAGTTCGTTGTAAACAGAGTTCAGAAGGCGAGAAGCGCGAATAAAAAATTTGAAAGTAGGCAGTTCAGGGCAATCTATTGACCCCCTGGCTAAGTTGAGTAAGAAGCAAATATCAGCTATATTTCTGCGGATATTAAGAGGTACAAGGTGTAAATCAGAACAGGCTTTCTCATATGATGTTATACGAAGATGAAATTTATGACGTAGGAATTTAATGAATTTGCGTTGGATGCAAAGCTATTGTATTAATGTACACATGATATGCAGGATTCCATATTTGACAAGCGTAGGTACTCAAGGTGACTGCGGACCAATGAATAGTAGAGAGGTTTAGTGGCAATGGTTTACGGGATAAAGCTTATATCCATATCAGGGAAGCAAGCTAGATCATCAAAATCTGTTAAACGTATGAACCTTGAAGAGATAGCAGTCAGACATCACGAAAAATATCACTAATCATATCAAATTTAATTTAATTAGATGATAACCGCGACTTCGTCCGCATAGATTTAGGCTTGTTTTGAAGTTCGTCTTCGGGGTACAAGCTATCGCTGTAATCAAATTTCGTCAAGATCTGTTAATAGGATGGGCCATTGACTTACCAATAACTGGTAAATCGGTGGGATGGGCTGTGAAAATGTAAAAGGCAGACATGGAATGGGTGGTAGATAATAGTTAGCGTTCTTTTTCTTGTAATGTATTTTTCTTCGGCAGATTTTTAGAATAAGGATTGCTTATTTAAAAGCGGCTCTTAATCAGGATTTTGCGTATTTCGATCTTCATCAGACTGGCGACTTTGCTTCCAGAATGGCTGAGTGAGTGATTATTTTTTTAACAGTACCTACGTCACTCGATCTGTACCTATATTTCTGATATTTATTTTTAAATAGTAAATTAATGACTCGTGTTACTTACTAACAAAAAAGTGTGTGTGTGTGCAATTCACACACGGTAGAAGTGAAACTTGAGAAAAGTAGCCTACGAGAGAATGAGACAGTTATAACTTATGTTCTATCACACTCTCTCGCAGGTTACAGCCTACGAGACAAATATAACTTGTATTCTAAAGAAGTTTCACTTCAAAAGTATGTCAATCGTTACGTTTCAGCAGAGATATGATCAAGTTGGAAGAAGGTATTGGCGAGAAAGTGTCATCTCTGGTCTACAATACTGCAGTTGCAGTAGGTTGCATTGCAATGGCGTTACTTAAAGGCTGGAAGTTGGCGTTGCTATGTCTTACTACCGCGCCTGTTACGTTTATACTTGTTGGACTCACTGGTACGGTATGTGATTCTGCGTTTTTTTTTTAATTTCATGGCCCTGGATTCAAGTACTTAATGGCCTAGAGTCTGATTAGTAACAATAAAGCATGAAATAGAGACCACAGTTCGAGAAGAGTTTTGTTTGAAACAGGCCCCATTGAGGAAAATCTGCAACAATTGTCATTGCTCTGGTTTGCTGAAATTATTCCTACTGCTGCATTTTAACCAATGGTGTCACCCAATCTGACGTAATTCAAATCAAAATGATATTTTATTATTCAAATAAACTTATTACATATGCGAATCGTCGAGTGAATCTACCACTGGTTCGGAATGCCATTCCTACCGAGAAGAACCAGCAAGAAACTCGGTGGTTGCTCTTTTTAAAAATAAATAAATATTTCAGTGTACAATCACACCAATGTGTAGATACATAAGTAACCGTAGTCCTAAGCATTGCTGGAGTGAATCAAATCCATGCCCTTTTATCATTTACATAATCTTCAACAGTATATAGCTTTTCTCAGGATCATACTTTTAATAGATTTCTTAAACTTGTGTAAAGGTAAGTAACAAGTTTAGAATAGGTTGTGGAATTTTGCTATATTTCATTGTTCGTTACGCCGGAGACCTAACGCCGTAGTTTGACAGCTATAGTATGTTGATCGGAGTCACCTCTGTTTGATCAAGAGCCTCTCCATATTGATTAAAATGCACAGGTGAACCAAATATTATTGACCATTAATTTCATAATCACAACTTTCAATCACAAAAGTTTTTGTTTTAACTTTTAGATCGCACATAAACTGTACAAAAAGCAATCTATAGCAAAAGGCAAAGCAAGTGCGGTCGCTGAAGAGGCAATAGGATGTATCAAAACAGTCTATGCGTTTAATGGTCAACAGAAAGAGATAGAACGGTATAAAAGACCGCTCGCTGACGCTAGAAGAATCCACATTAAAAAAGGTAAATGAATTTCTCTTTAGAGTGCTATATTATACACCATTATGAATCCGTGCTCTATAACCTTTTTTTTAATCTCATTTTTTTTTGGGGGTTTTATTATATATAACATTTGACGACCTCCGTGGCGCAGTGTGTAGCGCTGTTGCCTTTAAGTACGGAGGCCCTGGGTTCGATCCCCGGCAGGGTCAGTTTGGGAATTTATAATTTCTGAATTTTCCCTGGTCTAGCCTGGTGGGAGGCTTCGGCCGTGGCTAGTTACCACCCTACCGGCAAAAGACGTGCCGCCAAGCGATTCAGCGTTCCGGTACGATGCCGTGTAGAAACCGAAGGGGTATGGGTTTAATATAACTGCCATGCCCCTAACAGGTTAGCCCGCTACCATCTTAGACTGCATCATCACTTACCATCAGGTGAGATCGCAGTCAAGGGCTAGCTTGTAGTGGATTAAAAAAAAACAACATGTCAACCCCATCGAAACATTATTTAAATACATTTAATAAATAGAGAAAAAAAAACCTTAACATAACTAAAACAAAAATAAAAAAAAAATAAAAAAACTATCTCTATAACCTTGTTTAGAACGTTGTTTACGCACGTTGCATCATGAAAGAGCG
This sequence comes from Erebia aethiops, assembly GCA_923060345.2. Lineage (NCBI taxonomy): Eukaryota > Metazoa > Arthropoda > Insecta > Lepidoptera > Nymphalidae > Erebia > Erebia aethiops. The sequence goes on along the minus strand of OV281083.1, from coordinate 5,117,773 downwards.
AAAAATTATGATGCTCTTTCTCTAGATACGTGTATTCGCTCAGAAGTTCGCGCGTAAGCGGGACTATCCAAGGAGTTTCTGGTAATCTGGAGTCGCGTGTGATACTCGCGTTGTACGCACGAGCCGGAAGTCTGGCGTATACCTACTGCACGCGATTAAGGAATTTTTAGGCTAGAGCGATGCTTGTGGTCGCGATGTATTGTCAACGCACGTAGGAATTCGCCCTTTCTGGACAAGGTCCTATGTCCTATGTCCTTCCCGGGATTGCAACCTATCTCTATACCAAATTTCATCAAAATCGGCTTAAAAGATGGGTCGTGAAAGCGTAGCAGACTGATTTTTACATCATACTAATATACTAATATTATAAATGCGAAAGTGTGTTTGTTTGTTGGTTTGTCCTTCAATCACGCTGCAACAGAGCAACGGACCGAAGTGATCTTTTTGCTTGGGTATAGTTGAGGACCTAGAGAGTGACAGTACTTTTTATCCCGGAAAATTAAGGAGTTCCTGTGGGAATTTCTAAAAACTTTTCAAGCGGACGAAGTCGCGGGCATCACCTAGTTTATAATATTAGTGTGGAAGTAAGATGACCTGATAAATTAAATATGTCATCTTTCAAAAATCTAAAATCTTAATTTGCTAAAAATAAATTTGCTTTTACAGAGTTCTTTACGGGACTTTCAATGGGCTTCCTGTTTCTCTGCATATTTAGCTCATACTCTTTGGCATTCTACCTCGGCATATATCTGGTAATCAACGAACCTGATAAATATAATGCGGATGTTATGTTCTCGGTGAGTGTTTAATACTATTTGAATGGATTGATTGGAGTGTTTGACTACACTTTATCTTCTTTATCTTTAGTTTTGCACACGATTTTGTTACTTTTGTTCTGGAAATTCTAGCCTTAGTGTAAATTATGATCTCCGACTTTGAACCTTCTAGGTAAGTCAGCAATAGTTTTATTGGACTTGCGCAGTGGGAGATTCTATTTTGTGGTAGGAAACAGTCTAAGGAGATTCCCTTTTTCCTACTAGCCGTTCGACGGAGACGTCTAGACAGACCAACGCTGCGTTGCTCAGTCTAGATTTGTCGGGTGACAGGGATGTGATGGAGGAAACTGCCACTTCAACACAAAATTCGGTCACTCTAATGTCAAATATTTTGTATGGAGTTTCCTACCTCTCTCAACCAAAGGTGAGAGTACCGTACCTCTAAGGGCTACAACTATCATGGTAGCTAGTTCTGTCATTTGTATGGGCGTCGACCCGATAGATATAAAATACTTACGCCGCGCTGTGTAGGAACTAAGGGTAAACAGCGTCATTATCTATGTAATTTCTAAACTAACATGACTTGTCAATATATTTTATCATCATTATCAACCGACACACGTCCACAGCTGGACATAGGTATCTTGCAAGGATTTCCACATGCCACGGTGTGGCATGGATTCAGCGACTCCCTGCGACTCCAGGTGTCTGCCGACTGCAATATGTCTTATTTCGAGGAAATTAGGAAATCTTAAGTTAGTTTTGAAATGGAGTAGGTACAACTAACAATAATGCACCATTTCGCAATTTTAAGGTATTCTTCGGAGTGATGACAGGGTTAACATACTTCGGAAACATAGGCACACTAATGTCCTCGTTCGGTTCGGCCCAAGGCGCCGGGGCTCATATCTTCCACGTTCTGGACAACGTTCCCAGTATTAACCCTATGGTGGAACGTGGGTTGAAACCAGACTCATTTTCGGGGAATATTGAATTGAGAGATGTTCATTTTGAGTATCCTTCGCGACCTGGAGTGACTGTAAGATTTAAAATTTTTAATGCAAAATACAGATATAGTATATATTTACAGTTAAATACCTGTAGTGGTTGGCCAACAGATGTGATCGTGTCTAAATAGCCGGTAACTGTACGACCAATAACAAGATCCAATTTGTGTGTTTGTAAGCGTAGCCACATTGGAGGTGCTTTCATTTGTAGATGAGACCTTCTTTTTTTTATTACACTACAAGTTAGCCCTTGACTTCACCTGTTAGTAAGTGATGATGCAGTCTAAGATGGTAGCGGGCTAACCTGTTAGAGGTTTGGCAATTATATTAAACCCATACCCCTACTCTACGCTTTGCGGTACGTCTTTGCCGGTACGGTGGTAACTAGCCACGGCCGAAGCCTCCCACCAGACTTAGATATTTGAAGTTGAAGTTTTTTTTAGATATTGAATAGTCTGAATATCAGGATATCAAGTGGCCAGTCAGTCGCTCTGGTCGGTCATTCTGGCTGCGGGAAATCAACGGTTATTGATCTTATATCAAGATATTATGACGTAGTTGATGGCAGTGTAAGTTTCTATGTGATTAAATAAGTTAAGTCAAATTAAAATTATAATTAATGACATGTAGAAAATTCTTAAAACGTGTAGGCATGCTGCATGTATTAATAATTTTTTTTAAAGAAAAGCTCATAATGGATATAAAACTGCACTAGTCGATTAATTAATGTCGCAAAGGTTTACACAAGTGGGCTCAGAATGAGAATTTTAAACCATAGATGCTGGCTAAGTGCGAATCGCCCTTTACACAAATACTAACATGAAACTTCTCATAACATTGAGAATATTAAATAACTCTCTGCTTCTTAACGTTGTCTTATATTATTATCACTGTTAAAGCTAGTAATTAATTTAATTATTCAATAACTCTGCTAAGATTTAATCTTTTAAAACGCACATAACTTCGAAGAATAAGCTGCTTAACGGAATTTGAATCACGGAGCCCTGAAAGCTGAAGTCTTAAGGGTGCCTTTCCGCTGGAGATCTGCTACGTTAATCCGCCTACCTATAGGACTGTTTGATTTTCATAGCTTAGATCGCTAGATCAAGCGCTCCAATTGGTGGTTTTAACAGACATCCATATCTTAGCAACGTAGCACAACTCTGGTGAAATGGTGCCTAAATTACCAAGAGTTTATAGGTTTGTCTAGACGGCGTCAATGTCCGAGAGCTGTCAGTATGCTGGCTGCGCTCTCAGATCGGTCTGGTGCGACAGGAGCCGGTGCTGTTCAACTCGAGCGTGCGTGAGAACATCCGCTACGGGCGCGAGGACGCCTCCACAGCAGACATTCTGGCCGCCGCCCGCATGGCGAACGCACACGAGTTTATTGTGAAGCTACCCTCCGTAAGTTCACCATTTTAGTTCATTTATTGCAGTGACTATAGGTTTGTCAAGACAGCGTTGATGTCCGAGAGCTGTCCGTATGTTGGCTGCGCTCTCAGATCGGTCTGGTGCGACAGGAGCCGGTGCTGTTCAACTCGAGCGTGCGTGAGAACATCTGCTACGGGCGCGAGGACGCCTCCACAGCGAACATTTTAACCGCTGCTGGTCACGCGAACGCACACGAGTTTATTGTGAAACTACCCTCCGTAAGAACTACCCCTTTGCGTCAATTGGTTTTTGCATATTTACTCAAATCATTGAGAACATCAAGCTGATACAGTAGATTTCATATTTTTTTATTATCCACGACGGAACGGAGACACGGTATATGTGTTTGCCTTAAGAGGTTGTGTGTTTGTTTGTTGTTGTATAACCTGAACCGTAGAATAAGATTTATAATTGAACACGTAATCGAATAACGCGGGAAAAACAAACCTTAATACACGCGAAACGAGCATGATCTAGTAAGTAATACAATATATTCAGTTTCAATTTCTGTTTAGGGGTATGACACACTGGTGGGCGATCGAGGCACATCGCTGTCGGGGGGGCAGAAGCAACGTATCGCCATCGCCCGCGCCCTGGTGCGGAACCCGCGCATATTGCTCCTTGACGAGGCTACTAGTGCGCTTGACAACACCTCCGAGGCCAGAGTACAGGAGGCACTGAACGAGGTATGTATGAAAGAAAACAGAAAAGATGCGTTTATGAATGAATGAATGAATGAAAAATTATTTATTGTACACCAAGAAACACATACATAATAGTACATTATGGTACAAGTGTGTAATGTTCGTGATTGCCGCTGAGGCGCCATCTTAAGATAGCCGAGGACGGTAATCATCAATACACACGCGTATCATAGGACGTTTTTCAACACTCTTGTAAAGAAAATAATACTGAAAAATAATTTTATTTAGTTGATAAAATAAAATAAAAACTCTATAACTCACTTGTGAATAATAGTAATAAAAAAGTCACAGTTTGATTATAGCTGTCATTATGAGCCTAATTGCGGTGAAATTAGAGCCACTTTATGAGCAAGTGTGTTGAAAAAACAATAATACTAAAACTAAGCTATTGTATAAGTGGCGGCTTTATCGCTTTAAAGCAATCTCTACCAGGCAGGGTATGTTTGCATATTGCTCTGTGTATACACTGTATACACACTGTGTATGGTTGCCTGGTAGACATTGCTTTAAAGCGATAAGGCCGCCACTTATCCAATAGCTTAGTTTTAGTATTATTGTTACGGATTAACCTAATGAGAAAGGTTCAAGTGTGTACGTTATTTCAAAAGGTAAATTATTTTAAAAAAAGTTTATTTGAGGGACGAGTGGCCTAATTGGGACAACGCATATCATTCGATTGCGAATATTAAGCAACGTTGATCCAAGTCGGTAACTGGATGGGTGACCGAATTTGGGGGTTCAAATTTGGCCTTTTCGTTTCCTCCGTGCCTTGGAGAGCACGTTAAGCCGTCGGTTCCGGTTAAATACTCTTAGATGAGTCGTATGCGGAAGGACGTGGGAACCCACCGCATTAGTATCCAAAAAAAGAACTCCTACCATTATTTGATTAATGGTAAGCGGGCATGACCCTCAGTAGTGACGATAAATAGGTTATGCGACTCAGAGAGAGAGATTTGGGGTACAAGTACTACAAAATAAAAAGGAGAACTTTTAAACATAACCCGAGGAATATCGGAGATTGTTTTACACCTTGATGCATCGCTTATGATTCTTTCGCAATTTACAATATTAAAAAAAAACTAATAAAAACTTAAAGTATCTTTTCCTTCTTTTTAAGAGCAATTAAAGCTTTTTGGTTGTGATGATATTCTTTTTGATCATTATTTTTCTAGGCAGCAAAAGGCCGGACTACTGTTATAGTAGCTCATCGTTTATCCACGATACGCAACGTAGACGTTATATACGTGATGAAAGAAGGCCAAGTAGTGGAGAAAGGAAACCATGAGGAATTACTCACTAAAAAGGGGCTTTACTTTGAAATGTTCAGGGCATCGGAAATTTCGGGAATAAGAGGAGCGGATACTCGACTCGATGATGGTATTTGGTAATCCCAAAATAATAAGTTACAGTTTGAATACATAACAGATGTTCATGTTCAAATTCTTTGTATATTATTCACTTTATTGGATTCAATATTAATGTGTCGAAATAGTTTTTTTAAAAGTTATATTCTAAATGAAATAATTTTACTATCAAGCTTACGAACCTGGTCGAGAACAGTCAATAATTTCAAAGGATCCAGAAGTCGTTTTGGACGTAAGTATTCTATTTGTAATCTTGTTTATCTGTTGTTGATGGGACTGTGTCAGAAAACTAGAGGTGAGGAACGGGAAATCAGCTTTACGAACCGGGTGTAGAGTTCAGACTTGTGACACAATCAGTTGTCCTACATGAAATAAAACATTTAAAAAAAGCTTCCCGCAACAACAGTTCAATATGATGAGCCGCTCGCATAGGCTTTCTTACGAATAGACACATGACAAACTTTATTTTTCGTATAAAATTATTTCGGAGATGCCACAAAACGTAAAAACCATCCGTCCATGAGCCTGTATTCGTCCAATGCTGGACATAGGCCTTTTGAAGAGAGAGACAGAGAGAGAAACGTAAAAACCGCGAAGGAGAAAATGGGAGAAAATCTCCAGAATCGCCATCGCAGTAAAAATGTGTTTGAAGGATTCATCTCCTACCTATACTGAAGTTGTTAGCGTTTCTTCTAATAATACTTACTCGTAAAAAAATATGTACTGGGCCTTCTACTCTTCTTGAGATATCTCATTTATCATGTTAAGTATTAATTAGAATCCCATCGATTGAACATGATCTTCTTTCAAGGAGATCAAGGAAGACCTCGAATCTAAAGAGCCTTCGTTGTCATTCTGGCAAGTGGTAGCTCTGAATGCTCCGGAGTGGAAGACGATTGTGTTGGGGAGTGTGTGCTCCGTCATAAGCGGTTTTGCCATGCCTTTGTTTATCGTCGTTTTCGGGGATTTATTTGGAGTAAGTATGCGTTTTAAGCTACTCGCACCAAGAACATAGTGATTTAAAGGTTAAAGTGTGACTTGCAGGAAGCTGTTTAAACTGATTTATTAGTTAAACAAGCTGATGCCTGCGACTTCGTCCGCCTCGAATAAGTTTTTAATTCCCACGGGAACTCCCCAATTTTCCGGGATAAAAAGTAGCCTATGTAACTCTCCAGGTCCTCAAGTATACCCATGCAAAAAATCACGTCAATCTGTTGTCCTGTTGCGGCGTGATTGAAGGACAACCCAACAAACAAACACACTTTCGCATTTATAATATTAGTATTATTGAGTGATGTCATCACTCTTTAACAAGGCTTTTCAGAGATGACATGACCAGGGGGCCATACTGCCAGCGCAATACATAAGCAATATTAGGTTCTCAAAATGACAATTTGATGTCACATACGTTGACGTTCCTAAAATAAGGATTATAATTCACGAAAGTAACAATAATGAAATAATATGGCAGTATGGCCCAAGGACTGCTTATAGAAAGTTGAATATAAACACATTGGTGCTAGAGGACTTTAGAGGGGATTTAATTAAAATCCCTTATTTAGGGAATAAACGGTGTTTATTCGTTTTCAGGATGCAAGCTATTAATGTCTAATTTATCATAATCAGCTGTCGTCTATGCTGTATAAGGTTAAGAGAGAGGGGATGCCCCGTCGCTCACGTCCGCAGGAGCTACCTTCTACCTCCCTGCACGTGTCCCCTGGGTGGTGCTAAACGAGCGACGAACTTGCAGGCGAAATAAGCGTTCTTTTTATAAAAACGCTTATTACGTACCAAACGCCATACGATTAAATAAATAAGGTTAAGAGATTTTCGCATTTATTATTTTTAGTTGGAGTTTATTTTTTTCAGTCCATGTCTAACCCAGACCCGGAGCACCTAATGAACAAGGTGAAAAATGTTTCCTATATGTGTGTCTGCATTGGTTTCGCAATGGGATTGGCCAATTTATTAGAGGTAAGGACTTGTTTAAGAAATTCCAGATAATATTTTCTAGATCACTCCGAACTCTCAAATGTCATGATTTTAAGACATTGTTTTGATTTTTAAATTAAGGGTGTGTGAGGATTTTTCGTTGGAGTCAAAACACATTCTTTGTATATTACTTACTTACTTTTAGCATTGTAACCGAGAGGTTGTATGTTCTAAAAAGTGTCGTGATAATTGTGTTGAATATAAATAAAAGATCATATTGATATGGAAGAAAGTATTTTTCTTTACAAAAAGAGAAAGTAAATCTAAAAGTAGTGCTATACTTGTCACATGTGCCGAGAAAAAGAATGCCACTACTTTTAGATGTGTCCCATATCTCAAAAGTCCTTCTTTAATTATGGCCACATTTCAGACAGTATCGTTCGGTAGTGCGGGGGCGTACTTGACAGAACGTTTGCGTCTGCAGATGTTCACTCATCTTTTACGTCAAGATATCCAATATTTTGACGCGCGGGAAAACTCCACTGGAGCTCTGTGCGCGCGACTCTCAGCCGAAGCGGCGCATGTGCAAGGCGTTAGTTTATTTTTTATTTTTATTCAATGACCTGCGCTTTGAAGCCATATTCTGTTAAAGTTACAACAATCATTGTTACAATAGGCATGATGAATTTATTCGACAAGACATTATTAAAGTACCTACAGAGAAATAATAATTATAGACATAAAAATAATAATTTCGAAGCACCCCTGTCACTCAAACTGCATATACCCTAACGGGGTGACATGTCAATTATTGTATTGTTCATGTTAAATGCAAATAAATGAATCTGAATCTGAATCTGACTGATTTTGAAAAATGGTCATATTATGTTCGGAAGTATCTACTATTTCGAAAAAATATCTTATTTCAGCAGAAAAATAAGGTTTTTTTTTTTTTTTTTTTAATCTGATTTATTTTGGGGCTTTTCTTCACAAAACAAAGAACGTCAGCCCCATCGTTCCCTGTGACAAACTTATACCTATCTATACATTAAATCTATTAATAATTATCTTAATTTAAAATCAAAAAGCATTCTGGCTGCCTCTGAAGCAGGGTCAGCCAGTATGCTTTGAAACACCCCCACATCATTAGTATTCAAATCAAACTTATGAAAAATTTCGCGTCTCTTTACTCCGTTCCGGACACATTCACTCAACAAATGTTGGGTATCTTCTTCAACGTTGCATAGATCACATTTTGGGGAATTTACTTTTTTCATCATGAACCCAAACTTGTTAAGAGGAACATGTCCAGAACGGAGTCTTAGAGCCATAACCACTTGTTGGCGTGTCAATCTCACATCGCAAAACCACGGGACACGAGGAGGTTCGCATTGTATACTCTTAAACCAAATTCCCTTGCTTTTTGATCTTTCATCAAAATACACTTTCCAGTTATCGTAACATTCTTTCTTATACTTTCCTAAAATTTCAGAGAAATTTGGTTTAACTACTTTTTCAGTCCCTTCGGATAATGATCTTTTTGCCAAATCATCGGCTTTCTCGTTTCCCGTTAGCCCGATGTGAGAAGGAACCCACTGCAATTTTAAAGATACATCACCGGATTGTAAACTATTTATAATGTTTAATATCTTATAAGCCACTGATGTACCTCTTTTTCCTTTTACACTACTCATCAAGTGAAGTATTGCACTTTTACTGTCCGTGTAAATTACAGTATTTCTAATCCTAAGACTTACAGCATAGCACATTGCCTCAAATATAGCAGTGAGTTCTGCAGTCATTATTGAGACGTTACCATTTATCTTAATCATTTCCCCTGTATTACAGCCTGGATCATAATAGGCACACCCCACATTTAACCTGTCCTTTGAGCCGTCCGTGTATAGCGAATACCATCCAGTATATTTCTCACTGATTTCCTGTATTGCTTCCTGTCTTAATGTATTCGGTTCATAACTTTTCTTAGAACTCTTCATACACTCTAAACTACTGTTAGCAATATTTTCAATGTCAATATTAGACACCCACGTTTCCAAACTAAACATTTCTAGAGGATTTGAGGAGCTTATAGTTTCTTCCTTTGTTTTTAAATAAGTTTTCGGAAGTAAAGGTTTACTTTTATTACTCCAGTAACTTTTGTCAAGCAGTAAACTAAGTTCTGAAATACACTGAATGGTTTCGCTCTCTGACCAAGACTGACACTTTAGACAATATTTCACAGCAAGATATAGCCTTCTTATACACAGAGGTGGTATACAAAGGTCGCTTTCCATTACGTGTATAGGGGTAGATCTTATGTATCCCCCTATTACTCTCATTGGCTGGTTTTGTATTTTATCTAATTTATACATGTGAGTATATGCACTGTTATCATATAAGAAAGAGCCATAATCTATTCTACTTCTTATTAATGCTATATACAATCTTCGTAGATGTAAGGGGTGTATTCCCCATCCAGAACAGCAAGAACTTTAAGAACTTGCAGAAACTTCCCTGCCTTTGCACAAGTCTCATTAACATGTTTACCCCAGCGAAGTGACCTATCCAGCCATATACCTAAGTATCGAAAACTATCAACAAGTTCTAGATTAGAATCATTTACACTTATATTTATATCACTATGTCGTCTATGGCCTCTGCTAAAAATGCATAATTTAGATTTAGCACTCGATAATTCTAACCCCAATTTATTTAAAAGAGTTATTAATATATCTAAAGCTATCTGTATATCTACTATACTATCTTGAATTTTCTTACAACTAGAATATAAAACAATATCATCAGCATATTGACTTAAGAAAACGTTTTGAATGGACTGACATATCTCTACAGTAACTACATTAAATAACAAAGGCGAGAGTGGGTCTCCTTGAGCAAGACCTTTACACGTCCATCTCTCGTAAAAAGAATCGTCAACGTCGCTTTTAACTTTTAAATGCCGTTCGTTCAAGAATGACCACAAATATTTACAAATAAGAGACCCAACCTCTAACTTATCCAAAGTATTTACAAGACTTTCAGTTAACACATTATTGTAGGCTCCTTCTATATCAACAAAACAAGCAACTGTTTCGACATTTTTGGTAAATCCAATTTGAACATGGGAAACAAGCCGCACTAAGTTATCGAGGCAAGACTGAGCTTTTCTAAACCCTGTTGTTCGAGAAGAAAAAATGTGATTTCTTTCAAAAAACCATTCAAGTCGTTTGTTAATCATGTTATGAAAAGTTTTAATAATACATGACATCAAAGAGATAGGTCTTAATTTGTTATTAACATTATTATCACCCGGTTTAGGAATAGCTATTATTTGGATGTCTCTCCATTGACTTGGCACAAAACTAGATTTAAAGATTAAATTAAATATTTTTAACAAATAAAGTTTTACATTTGTTGGTAGGTTTATTAACATTGAGTATGAAATCTCATCAACTCCTGGCGCAGTATTCTTTGCCTTTAAAATGTTATTTAATTCATGAATACTAAAGTTCGACTCCAGGATATCGTTTTTAGAAAAAAATGTAGGTACTTTCGATGGCACAAAGTCAGGCGTCAAACTTCGTAGAAGTTTTTTCTTTTTCTTTTCTGTTATACATGTTCTAGCCCTTCTCACACCTTTCATCCATTGCATCTTTCTCCAAACATCCGTTGCAGTCATACTTTCATCTAAGCTATTACAAAATTCGTGCCATCCATTTGATTCAGCCTGCTTTATTAAAAGTCGTGCATCACAAACCTTTTGTTCTAGTATAGTCAAGTTATCAGGAGTTGGGTTTCGCCTAAGGTTTTTTAACGCTAGTCTCCTTTCTGCAACACTTTTAGACAGCGATTGATTCCAAAAATGTTTTGGGATAAACTTCTGAGCTGGATCTGTGCAAAATTTAATGAAAGGTATACATTTTTCAGCCGCTAGATTAAGTTGTTGAACAAACCAATCATACATTTCCTGAATATCATTCGATTCAACAACGAATTCTGAAAATAAATTGAACAAAATTTCGTTATACCTTTTCCAATCGGCTTTAGCATAATTCCTTTTTTTTATACAATTTAGTGGTCCTTCATAACTAAATGAACATTTTATTAGCAAATGGTCGCTACCTAAATTTTCATTTGTTACTTTCCAATCCATTTTCACCGCAATATCGGATGAACAAAATGTAATATCTGGAGACGACTTCTGGAGCAACCCATTTACAAGTTTAATTCTAGTAGGACTATTATTATTAACTGAAATTATACCGAATTGAAGAGAACTATCAAAAAGTTGATTCCCTCTAGTATCAGTTTTGTCAGACCAACTAAAATGTTGACCATTAAAATCCCCAGCAATAATAGATTGCTTCGGAAATAAACAAAATAAATTATCCCAATCAGTTTGATTAGTATTGATATTAGAAGGGCAATACACAGAAATCACATTTTTTAAGTATTTACAATTAAAAATTTTTACATGAATTACTTCAATTCCATTATTATACATGTCAAGATTGTTTGCTGCTGTTTTTAAAGATTTATGCGTCAAAATAGCAACACCACCATACGAGTCTATTCTATCATTTCTATAAATATTATAATGACTTACATTAAGACTGGATCCAGGCTGTAACCAGGTCTCACTAACGATAGCAATATGAACATTCTCCCTGTTTAACAATAACTTAAAATCAGCTAGTTTGGGTCTAAGGCTTTGAGAGTTCCACTGCATTATATTTAAAGCAAACTTTTTATTATAATTGGCCATTAAAGAATGATAATAATTTCTTCAACACTTGACCTCCTTGGAAAAACTTTGTAAACATAGTGCCCATTTCTTTGATGACTAGCAAAATTGCATCGAAAATTTTTTCTTCGATGTCTTTGTTGGACAGCAAAACTTCTTTCAAACCCTTGAGAATTTTCCTAAACGTGGATATCTTTCCTTTGTCTTTCTTATTCATATTTTCCTTCCGATTAACATCTTCTTTAGATAAATTGCTATCATCTACATTAAGATCAATTCTCTCCTCCTGATTAGCCCTCTTTCTCTCCTTCTTACGAATTGTCTTCTTTTTTCTGGTAGATGGACTTAAGTTCGTAACCACTGTATGAATACTTTCGGAGTCACTTTCCATACTTGGCGGTGCTTCTATCAACACATCCCTATAAGATCTTTCTCCATTTGCAGTTTCATTAAATATAACATCTTCTTGTGAAATGCCACGCACGTCTTCCCTTGGTCTCGATTCAGTTGCCTTACCTTTCTGCTGACGATACATCTCCAGAGCCTTTTTATAAGTGAAATTATTTTCGCACATAATTGCTCTAATATGTTTTTCTTTGATAAACATAGGACACTGCTTATTCATTGCCATATGAGGTCCTTTGCAATTTATACATACGAATTCCTGAACGTCGCAATTCTCATGTCCTCCTCCACATTTTGGGCATCTAATCTTTTTAGTTGGGCAAAATTTAATAATGTGCCCAAAAAGCCAGCATCCAGAACACTGCGATACCGGGAAGGTGTATGGCTCAACTTTAAACCGGCACCCGTATCCCAAAATATACGAGGGTAAAGTTGAGCTTTTAAAACCTAGGCGCACCGACGAACTTGGCACCCACTCATTTTTCTCATTTAATCTCCTCAACCGTCTTATTGAAACAATGTTTACATCACTTTCGAATACTTCCAATATTTCTTTCTCTTCCATATCCAAATCAACATCCTTAACAACGCCATAAGTAATGTTAACTTGATTGGTATAATGACATCGATAATCAAGCTCAACAAATTTTTGACAGTTTAACAATTTTTCAGCGTCATTCTCACTGCTCAATGTAACAAAAACTTTATATGGACCCTTATATTTAATTCTTAGAATATTTTTAATATCTAACGATCTCATTAATTTGGCCATTCCTATTTGTTTTGGCAAAATATTTGTTGATGAAATGCAAATTTCATAAGTTCTGTCGGTTTCAGACGAAGCTTTGTGGATACGTTTTGTTTTCCTCTGTACCGTAATAAATCCATCGTCATCATTCTTACTTTCCTCACTATCCTCCCGCTGTCTTTTTTCCGTTCCGCGTGACATCTCGACCGCTACGGTCATAACTCGTTGCTCACAAACTGTATTACACACCACTGAATCCTCTTCAATATCACTTGAATACATCATGATTCGATTTTCGTCGCTTAAAACGCATTGTGGGACCAATGCCATAAGACGGTATATTTAAAATTCGCAACTAATTACACTGATACGCGTGCGTTAAATCGCACAAAACAGGTACCGTGCGTCAGCGTTGACTGACAGCGCGCGACTGAAAATAAGGTTTGGTAGATGAAATTGGCATTTGAAATTTAAATTTTAAAATTCACGCCAAAACTTTCGGCGGTGTCATGGCGTCGTTTGTGACGTCACTATTATTTTTACCAATGGTCTCTGTGCAGTGTGCAGTAAACAATAGTGTGATTGTCAAAGTTCGAAAATAATTCTGACGTCATTCGCTTCATATTGGTGTTTTAACCAATATGGCGGATTGCTGTATTTTATAGTTTTATTTTACCAAAATAAATAGCAATCTTACCTATTCGAAATAGGAAAATAAATACGTTTTTTATAATCCATGAATCCAATTTTATTAGATAAATTTATAATTTCATTGATTCTTTGTTACTGTCATCATGCCTATTGTGATTGGCTGAGTTTATGGTATTCTTGCACTGAGAAGGGAATTTGGCCAGTAGCGAAAAAGTAAAATTGCACGAAACAAATTCAAAGTGAAGGAACTATGAAAGAAGTTTAATTCGCTATAATCCGCGACAGTAGGTAAATCTAAATAATAGGTAAATCTCTATAAACGTATTAGAATAGATATTGCATTCGTAGTTTGTCCGTGATTTCACCAATTAAGGTTTCCACTGAAAACCAGCGCTGCAGCCTGCTGTAGCATGATGCTGAGCTGGAGACCTGTATTTGGTCACACAACTTTGTTGCTATACCTGATGTGATTGTTTCTTGACTTGTACCTACTAAGATTGTGATCAAATAAAAAACATTTTCTTTCTTTCTTTCTTTCTTTCAAATCTATGTGATGAATTAACCTTCTTGTTCCTTCATTATCATGGACTTCCGCAAAGTGCAGGTGTTACTTTGCGGAATTCTATCCAAAAATTTAACTAAAATCACAAGAATCATATGAAGTCTTGCGATTAAACACTTAAATTTTTTAAATGGTTTCGTGTAACTCAGCGTTAGGCGTTAACCAATCATTACGATCTTTACACTACTAACACTGAATCAATCATTTTTCGAGGACTCTGGGGTCTTATTATTAAAAAAAATTGTAGTTACACTTACAGTAGAATTTTCAATTTATTGAAATGTCTATTACAGGCCACTGGCCAACGTATCGGCATTATTTTACAAGGCGTTGGATCTATTGGACTCGCGCTGTCCCTGGCGCTTTGGTTCGAATGGCGAGTTGGCTTGGTTGCGATGGCGTTTCTGCCCATCGTCATTGTGGTCATTTGGCAGCAGGGCAAAGTTACTAGCATCGAGTCTAGTGGCTATGCGAAATCTATTGAAGCTAGCACCAAGGTTTGAACATTTCTGCTATGTTTTTAAATCCTTAGCTTATGCCAGTGTGTAAGGAAAAAAGCGAGTGTGCTTTAGACCATACGACTGGGTCAGGGGTCTAAAGCATGGGGTCAGGATTTTGTTTAACTGTGCTATATTGATTTCCACAAATAAAGATTTGTAATTCTAATATGCAGTCGAAAGCTCTCCATAGACGGTATGCCAAATGGACGGATGCCAAAGGTTTTGGCCACTTACGGCATCAGTTCAACTGACTACATTTTTAAGCGGCGGGCCCTTTCTTCAGACAGACAAACACAACTTCGCATACATAATAATTAGAATGGTTTAAAATGTTGTCCTCCCCCCGTCCGAATATCGGTCACGGCGGCCGATCTTCAGAGAGATTAGCCATCTACGAGGGAGATATAGTGCACAAGTGCGCAAACATAGGTGCACTCTCTGTTCCTTTACTCTCATAGCCCGATGGGGAGGAAAATTTGGCACTGCCGGAGAGAGATCCAGAACCGACGGCTTTTGCTCTCTGGGGGTGAAACACAGCCAACTTCCTAACTCCGGGCTAGTACTGATAATTTCTTGTCAGAAAACCCCATAGCGCTGTCCCGGTTTTCAGACTTGATGGCGTTAGTAAAATAAGTCCACATTCTTTGTTTGATAGGGCCCGTCTATGTAAATTGAAAATACCTCGCTGATCTAGTGGTTAGCATGTTCGACTGCGGCCGACGAGGTCCCGGGTCGGGCCATAACAAGTATCGGGTTTTTCTAACAAGAAATTCTCAGTACTAGCCCGGAGTTAGGAAGTTGGCGGTGTTTCACCCCCGTGCCTCGGAGTCCGGAGAGCATGTTAAGCCGTCGGTCCTGCGCCTGATCTATCTCCGGTCGTGTCGGATTTTTCGTCCCATTGGGCTATGAGAGTAAAGGAACAGAGAGTGCACCTGTGTACGTGCACACACTTGTGCACTATAATAAAAGATGGCTAATCTCTCTGGAGATTGGCCGCCGTGTACGAAATTCGGTCAGGATGACATTATTATGTAAATTGAGGTCGTTGATTAAATCGCAGGTAGCTGTGGAGGCTGTGTCTAACATCCGTACCGTGGCGTGCCTGGGCCGCGAGCGTGCCGTCGCGTGCCAGTACGCGGCCCAGTTGGCTCCGGCGCTGGCCCCGGCGCGCCGAGCCGCACACTGGAAGGGAGTCGTCAGCGGCCTCTCGCGCTCTATCTTCAACTTTGTCAACGCCGCAGCTTTAACATACGGAGGGCACCTCATTGTATCCGACGGTGTCGCTTACCAGCATATACTTATGTGAGTATTTCCTTAATCTCTCCACACTTTTGCGTCGCGTACGCTGTGTCTAGCGCTGGCCCTTGCGCGTCGAGCCGCCCACTGGAATTTCAAGTGGACGACCTCTCTGGCGCAGTGGTAAGCACTGTAGTCTTATATTGGAATGACCCGGGTTCGATTCCCGGCAAGGTCAATTTGGAAATTTATAATTTCTGAATTTTCTCTGGTGGTGGTCTGATTAGTGGTATGGGTTTAATAGTATTACTGCCGTACCCCTAACTGGTTAGCCCGCTACCATCTTAAACTGCATCATCACCTACCATCATCGCAGTCAAGGGCTAATTTTTAGTGCAATACAAAATAAATAACAAAAACAAATTGATTCAGTCATTGTGGCATGATGTAGTTAAGAGAGATGGCAAACAAACTTACAGGCATAAGGTATCCTAACTTTCTCATTATGAACTATGAAGTTTGAAACGCTGTGTAAAATTACATTTTGAAATGTTAGTTTACTGCATCTAATATTAGTCGGAGTTAAGTCAAATATCAAGCTCTCTCAATAGCAAGAAGTAAATATGTTTTATTTTATTTCATTTATTTGGGTTCACATGCGAGGACACCGTAGGTATTTCATAGGTTCATAGGTCTTAGTATTAAAATAGTAACTGTGGCGTCAACCACAAATTAGAAAACGTAAACCGTTAAAACGTAAAAAACGTTATATATAAGGGTACATTTTTAAGTGGACTTGGGTGGAGTGCGCCGACTTCTGTTTAAGCGATGTTTAGGTAATCGGCTGATTATTTTTCAACACCGTTTAAACAACCGTTTAAATATTTACTGTTCACGACGTTATTTTGAACGACGATCAATAAACTAGGCGATAACCAACCATTCACAGCAAATTGACCTGAACTGAACGAATGATAAAAGCCAACACATTTGCGTAGTCTCATTGTTTTAACTGTTCATCCTAATGTACTGTGACGTTTATATTTATAGTACTTGTAGTATAAAATAAAATGCTAGCAACATGAAAAGTATAACGACACCATTGGGGAGGATAAACTACTCTGTAGTTCTGAATTTGGACAGGTAATAACCTGTCCAAATTTAGAACTACAGAGTAGTAGGCTGTCATGGCCCCTATTGTTTTGAACTGACAAGATATTTTGAATTGTGTATGGCCAGATGTGGCGTGATAAGTTGCGATACAGAAAACTGAATTTAAAAAAACAGGCACCAAACAATCCAGACACTAGGTTCGAACGTTTACAGCCAATAACATAATCTACAAAAAACCGGCCAAGTGCGAGCCGGACTCGCGCACCGAGGGTTCCGTACAAACCTGTAGAGTGTATTTATATACGTAAAAGTGATGGTATTTTTATTGCTAAATGAAATCCATAACATTAGTAAGTTTAAATTTATTAAAAATATTTTTATAATATGATGTAACTAAAAATTTATGCATTTCGCAATTTTCCCTTTATCTGTGCTATAAGACGTTGCGTCGTACCAAATTTCTGAGTTCACGGGAAGTACCATATAGGTTTTGATTCCCTTACGAGTGTCGAAAATTTGCAGCATAAATGGCTGTATCTTTTCATTGCGTTGCCTTTTTTACAGTTCCAAGGTACAGCAGACTTGAGTATTTGATATGAATTTCAGCTTGATGCCTCCATGCGTTCCTGATAAGAAGGGTCTTGAAAGACAGGCAGACGGACAACAAAGTGTATGACGTGTCATGTGTATCGTGTATGCATTAATTATTTATTTATTTTTATATAAATACTATCTCGCGCTTCGGTTTATTTATCCTTTCACCAAAGGTTGTCTGTAAGAGATTGCTTTAGCAATAAGACCGCCTTTGTACATTTCTATGTAGTTTTACTACTGCTTCTAAACTGTATACTGTATATTTTGTGTGTGCAATAAAGATATCTAAATAAAATAAATAAATAATAAAGTGATCCTATAAGGGTTCCGTTTTTCCTTTTGAGGTACGGAATCCTAAAAATGACACTGACGCAAAAATACATATGTCAAAATGTGGTAACCGGCGGTTAAACGACCCCTCCGAGCTCGGTTACGTTAAACAGCCGATCAAGCGTTGTAACCAGTGGTTATGTTGTGGTGAACAGTAAAAAAGATCGGTTGGTCAAAAAAGTCGGTGTTATAATATAGGTATGTTTACAACATTGAGAGATAAAAAATTCTTTCCAAAAAACTGACTTCCAAGGCCACTGTAACTAAAGTCGGTTTTTTGGAAAGAATTTTTTATCTCTCAATGTTGTAAACATACAAAGAATTTTTATTTTTAACTTTTTAGTGTCAGGGTTAAGGATTTGGAGTCAGAATTTTTTATGCGGCCACCTCGAGAGCTTCCTATAACGACTGAAAAAAAAATCGGTTCAGAAACCACGGAGATATGCACAGACATACATTTAAAAAAATACGAGCCGAATTGAGAACCTCCTCCTTTTTTGGAAGTCGGTTATAAATAAGCTTAATAAAATTAGATGTTGTTGTGTAGAACTACGCAGTCGTTGCAAATGGCATCTTCGCAAGCGCAGAACGCGTTCGCGTTCGCTCCGGAGTTCCAGAAGGGGATAGATGCAGCCGCCAGGATCGTGCGTCTCCTTTATACAAGACCCAAGATACTCGACCCTGAACGCCCCGTTGAATTTGTTAGCACTATTGTATTTTTTTGACATCGCCCGTATGGTTTCAAGTTCTCAGGTTATCCTTATGGTTTCAGGATAAAGGTTTTAAAAAACCCTTAGTGAGGCCGTACTTGACACATTTTATGAGTTAGGTACCTACTTTAGAACCTACACCTACCAGAAAAAAATCTCAAGTTCCTAGACTGCTTAAGGTACTCAGGTACATTAATATTAGATATAGATCTGTCAGATGTATAGACTATAATAATGAAGGATTTGAGATACTTAATTAATTTTACAGATTTTAAATGATTATTATAGTATTTGAGATATGTAATTACAAATTGATACAATAATCCAAGTCTAAATATTTATGTTTTAATTATAGAAATCTAACGGGGAGGCTAGCTTCAAAGAAGTTGAATTCAGGTATCCGAGCAGACCCGATGCGAGAGTTCTTCGCGGCTTAAACTTACAGGTGAGAATTATGTTTCACAGCCTCATTTGATGGGCGAAGAAAAATACTAAACGTTTTCGCCATTTATATCTACCAAAAACTAAGTAAACTACAATAAATTATCAATACTTTTAAAAGACTTAATTTAATTATTAATAAGTTTAGTGAGTTAGTCAGTTTAGTAGTAAGTCTAGTTTAAAATATTTAGTAATCAGATAGTTTTATATTTTATTATACTATATAGTTTATATTATATATTCAATGATTGTGAAAGCCTTCATCAAAATCAGTGAAAATGTTAAAATGTGGGAAGAGAGATAGAGATCGACTATTCATAATATATTATATAATGCATATAATTTCAATAGATAGAAACGAAGCTGAAGATACTTTGTCTCACTCACTCATATGGGCGATAATAGCGAATGTGTGTGTAGGTATGTGTGTTGTCAGTTTTGAGTACAATGTTGTGAATACACGCTGTATTGTTTTACGTTGATAGAATTCAAAAGTAAAAGTTAAATACATTATATTGTAACAGATACATGCCGGGAGGACGATCGCCCTGGTAGGCCAGAGCGGATGCGGAAAGAGTACCGTTATTCAACTATTACAAAGATATTACGACCCGGATTCTGGAATAGTTGTGAGTGTGAACTTTATTTTTCAGGGTTTTTCTTATGATTCTGTCGACCACAATAATAATTTAATGCTACACCTGACTTGACGACCTCCGTGGCGCAGTGTGTAGCGCTGTTGCCTTAACGTGCGGAGGTCCTGGGTTCGATCCCCGGCAGGGTCAATTTGGGAATTTATAATTTCTGAATTTTCCCTGGTCTGGCCTGGTGGGAGGCTTCGGCCGTGGCTAGTTACCACCCTACCGGCAAAGACGTGCCGCCAAGCGATTTAGCGTTCCGGTACGATGCCGTGTAGAAACCGAAGGGGTATGGGTTTAATATAACTGCCATGCCCCTTACAGTTTAGCCCGCTACCATCTTAGACTGCATCATCACTTACCATCAGGTGAGATCGTAGTCAAGGGCTAGCTTGTAGTTGATAAAAAAAAAAACACCATGTATGACATATCTATAATATTTTTGGTCTATGGCAGTGGTCATGTGTGCTAGAGGGATACCAACTCGTAGAAGTGTTTTTTCTTATATCTGTCACCGTAAGATTGTGAAAACCGTTAGATTGTAATCTATCTATCGAGATTGTAAACTGTCGAAAGATTACAATTTACCGCATTATTTTTCGGTAGATTGTAATCTTTTAGGTATATTAACTCGATAGAACCTGCCTGATAATTTATGTCGAACCCTAACCTAACCTACAAGAAAGAGACAAGAAAACGTAAATACAATGAACATTTCAAGAATTGACACTCAGAACATTGAACGGTTCACAATCTGACGACAGTTTACAATCTAACGAGATAAAAACCGTTAGATTGCAATCTGACGGTTTTTGCAATTTTACGGTGACATATCTATTGGCGGTGCAAAATAAACTTTATGTCTGTGAGTTAAAGTTTGTTTTAGTTACTATTTAAACTATAGTAAGCTTCTCCAATATAATTACTCAAAATATCTAAAGACCTTTTTCCAATTATCACTAATGTTCTCATAGGCTTTGGACGATACACCGTTAACCAATCTGTGCTTGAGCGATGTCCGAACATCTTTCGGGCTAGTGTCCCAGGAGCCCGTGCTATTCGCGCGCAGTGTCGCTGAGAACATCGCGTACGGGAGTAACGCCGCGCTGACGACTCAAGACATCGTCCGCGCAGCCACACAAGCCAACATACACGACTTTATTGTGTCCCTGCCACAGGTACCTGCTATATCAACAATATCCATACTTAATATTGTAAATGCGAAAGTGTGTCTGTCTGTCTGCTACGCTTTCACGGCTCATCCGTCCAACTGATTTTGATGAAATTTGGTACAGGGGTAGGTTTTATCCCGGGGAAGGACATAGGCTTTTTTTTTTATTGCGTGATAGGCTTGCGCTTGACGACAATCATGCTTAGTGCAAAGCAATGATGAGGTCTAGGTTGGAACGCGCTTGCCTAGAAGATGCCTATTCACTCTTGCCTTGAAGATACTTAAGTTATAAGTGGCAGGAAACACGTGCGCTGGGAGAGCTAGCGGTTCGTATTCAGAAACGTCGAGCAAAAACGCTTTGTGCGAGCAAATTGGACGTCAACCACATAAGGCTTATGCCATGTCAGCGCTTTCGAGCTGGTGTCGCAGGAGCCCGCACTATTTGCAGCGTCGTCACTGAAAACATCGTGTACGGGACGTGTACGTAAATGTGCAAAATTAGGTGATGCAACTCAGCCTAAGCACGGTTGCAGGCAGGAGCGTGCACAGTATTCAGAGTCAGTTTTTTAACTAGCAATAGCAATGCTTTTATGCCTCGAATGTCATGCACGCCACTGGTTGCAGGCGTCATTTTTTTCCACCGGACAACAGACCGAGTTTTTCATCGGACTTGTAATGTGCGTATATGCAACCGATGTAATAATTTATCATAATTGTCATCAGGGCTACGACACAGAGGTCGGCGCGCTGGGTACTCAGCTATCGGGCGGGCAGAAGCAGCGCGTCGCCATCGCGCGCGCGCTCGTTCGCAACCCTAACATACTGCTCTTGGACGAAGCCACCAGCGCTCTGGACAATGAAAGTGAAAAGGTAACAGGCGGGCCTCTCCGGTTGGTCTAATTTTTGAATTGAAAACTTCTTTAGGCGCGTTGAGCACTTTTTGGTAGGGGGTAAACTTGTGGATTCGCGTGACCGACATGCTCGCGTTGTTACGAAGACAAAAGATCTTAAATATAAATATACTACATTCGTAATTAAACTTTAATGCCTTAGTTTTAAGGTTTTTTTTATCCACTACAAGCTAGCTCTTGACTGCGATCTCACCTGATGGTAAGTGATGATGCAGTCTAAGATGGTAGCGGGCTAACCTGTTAGGGGCATGGCAGTTATATTAAACCCATACCCGTTCGGTTTCTACACGGCATCGTACCGGAACGCTAAATCGCTTGGCGGCACGTCTTTGCCGGTAGGGTGGTAACTAGCCACGGCCGAAGCCTCCCACCAGGCCAGACCAGGGAAAATTCAGAAATTATAAATTCCCAAATTGACCCTGCCGGGGATCGAACCCAGGACCTCCGCACGTTAAGGCAACAGCGCTACACACTGCGCCATGGAGGTCGTCAAACATTTTAATTAAAAAATATATATATTAAAAGAAAAAATATTTAAATATTCGTTTTCACTTCTATCGGCAGTCCCTTCCCTATGACCACAGTATTGGTATATAGATACCAATACTGTGCTATGACTGCCAATTTATTTTAAATCAAAGAATAAGCAAGCGCTTGACGACAATCTTAAGGTCTAGGTTGGAGCGCGCTTGCCTAGAAGATCAATTGCCAATGGTCAAATCATACTAGCCCAAAGTCGGAGCGCAATGAAGCGTCAATCTAAGAATTCGAATGGCATGTTTACCCCTATCAACATAACGTGACACACAAATGATATGGTATGAACAGTCATTTACATCAATGGGTATGAATTGATCCTCACGCCAATCGGGGGCACAGGCTTCGAAGCGTGATGATCATATTGAAGGACAACCCAACAGACTTACGTAATTTATTATCGATACCAATGTCATGCTAATATTATAAATGCGAAAGTGTGTCTGTTTGTTGGTTTGCCCTTCAATCACGCCGCAACAAAGCAATGGATCGATGTGATTTTCTCATGGGTAGGTATAGTTGAGGACCTGGAGAGTGACATAGGCTACTTTTTGTCTCGGAGTTCCCATGGGAATTAAAAAAAGACTTATTCCACGCGGACGAAGTCGCGGGCATTAGCTAGTTATAAAATATGCGTAAAACCCTATCTGTTCAACCGATTTGACGAAAGTAAGTTTAAAGATTTATGTCGTATTCCGGGGAAAATGAATGCGTTCCTACGGAATTTGTCCGTCAAAATAGATCACATAAAGCCCAACCGCACAACGCACACGTTCGACTAATACGACGAAAACCCGTATTAAAAGCGGATGCACTTATATCCTCCTCGGTCAATAGTCCCTCGCCTGCGTAGGTTTGATGACCTCTCTTGCGCAGTGTTGAGCGCTTTCCGACAGGGTCAATTTGGGAATTTATAATTTTTCTCTGGTCTGGTCTTGTGGGAGTCTTCGACCGTGGCTAGTTACCACCCTATCGGCATAGACGTGCCGCCAAGCGAATTAGCGTTTCGGTACGATGTCGTGTAGAAAACGAATAGGGGTACGGGTTGATTATAACTGCCATGGCCCCATGGATCTAACAGGTTACCTTGTTACCATCTCAGACTGCATCATCATTTACCATCAGGTGAGATCGCAGTCAAGGGCTAACTTGTTGGAACAAAAATACGGTTGTCTGTAAAGTCGGTTTACGGACGACAGTTTTACGTGATAACTAGAAGTTTTCTCGCGCGCTCGCGTGGTGGCGTTCCAGTAGCAGAACTATTCGAACTGCTAGCTCTGACGTCACGCGATCGTGCCTCTCTATCGCTTGTTTCGCGCTCTCACTTGCACGCTCAGGCTCAGACGGAACGTGACACTTTCATGCGTGCAGCCGTTAAGGTGGATGACAAGGGTCTGCCCGCGAAATTCAAATTTAATTTGGTTTTTCACAATTTGTAAACTAATACGACAAAGTAGGCTTATGGCATTCAAATTGCGAGCCTAGGACTATCATCTTCACAGGTTTATATAAAAATCTTTACTTGAAAGTGTCCAGTTTAAGAAATTAGTCAAAATAATGAGTTTGACGTGAGTTACTCACAAATTAGTCATTAATTTGACTAATTTCTTAAACTGGGCACTTTCAAGTAAAGATTTTTATATAAACCTGTGAAGATGATATTCCTAGACCCTTGTCATGCACCTTAAAGGTCCTTGGCAGCCGGTGTTCATCGTTTTATAAGACGTTATCACGTCAAAAAAGATCCTAAATTGATAGTGACGACCTCCGTGGTGCAGTGTGTAGCGCTGTTGCCTTAACGTGCGGAGGTCCCGGGTTCGATCCCCGGCAGGAAAAAATTTGGAAATTTATAATTTCTGAATTTTCCCTGGTCTGGCCTGGTGGGAGGCTTCGGCCGTGGCTAGTTACCACCCTACCGGCAAAGACGTGCCGCCAAGCGATTTAGTGTTCCGGTACGATGCCGTGTAGAAACCGAAGGGGTATGGGTTTAATATAACTGCCATGCCCCTAACAGGTTAGCCCGCTACCATCTTAGACTGCATCATCACTTACCATCAGGTGAGATCGCAGTCAAGGGCTAGCTTGTAGTGGATAAAAAAAAAAAAAAAAATACATTTTCCAGGTAGTTCAAGAAGCCCTGGACGCGGCGAAGGCGGGCCGCACATGCGTGCTGGTCGCGCACCGCCTGAGCACAGTGCGCGATGCGGACGCGATCTGCGTGCTCAGCGACGGGCGCGTGGCGGAGCGCGGCACGCACACACAACTCATGCAACTCAAAGGCCTCTACTACAACTTGCATACCAATAACTAAGCTCGTTTCAATAAAGTGCTTTATTAAAACGAGGCTTTCAATCTTCTAAATATATATAAATCACGTGTCACGTTGTTTGTCAGCGATGGACTCCTAAACTACATAACCGATTTTAAATTAAATTTGCACACCGTGTGCAGTTTGATCCAACTTGAAAGATAGGATAGCTTACATCTTAATTTATAGCCGCAATTTTATTGTATGTCGGATTTACAATGTAAGACGGAGAAAAGTTTTTTACGAAAAGCTCATTCCACGCGGAGGAATTCGCGGGAATCAGCTACTAAAATATAAAAAACGTGTTGGTGATAATCAATTAGAATTTCAACTAAAGCTACGAGGGTTCCAAAGAAACTCATTATGTACGATAAATGTTTGCAATATACAGGTGCTAAATACCTATTTGATTTTAATAAATAAAAAATAATCTGAATGGAATTTAAGTTTTTCATTGCTACCTAATCACCTTTTTTAGAATTTGATCTTTGTATTGAAAATTAATAAGGTAAAAGATCCGTCAAAAAAGTAACGGATACGGACATTCCTACTAATAACGCAATAAACATACGGTCAAGTCTTTTATGAGGCGGGAGGCCCAGCAATAAGTGCTATGAAAGAATTCTATAACATTCCAACGTACAAATTCAATGTTAAAGTTGAATATTTTGCAACTGATCCCTGAATCTTGTTGCCCTAACAACAACACTCCTTACCATGGGACTATGAAAAGAGGAAGGTATTAAAACTTCGAAGGTATTAATTAGTCATGCAACGAGGTTATGGTAATAATGAAATACTTAAAAAGAAGAGATTTTTAAAGACTTAATTTATTTATAGAAGAAAAATCGTATAATTTTAATGCTTAGCGTCGATATTGAAACTTTATTTTCAATAATTAAGTCTTGACCACCCACTGTTAACCTGTGAAAATAAAAATAATAATTAAGACGTTTCATAGATTACGGAAAACAGTTGTTTCAGTCAAGCATGTTGTATTAACTTAAGGCATCATAAACCATAACATGGCCCTCGTCAAGGAATATAAATCGCATTTCTATCAATTTTATAGATTGCTTGATTAGAGGAAAAGATGTAACAGGTTAACATAAAACATTACTTAATATTCAACTATCTGGCTCATTTCACAGGTAGGTACATCGATTTTTAGGGTTCAGGCAAACGTGGACCCATAAAAGAGTTCTTCCATGGATCATACCTAAAAAAAACGACCTAAACTAAATTAAATTTCAGAAATTCTCTTGGTCAATTGTTATTTGTTACTCGTCTGACTGCAATAAAACCATGGAACATAAACTGGTGCAAGAATCATCAAAATCGGTCCACGCGTTTAGGCTGTAGCTGTCCTGCAAGGAACATACAAACATATATAGACTGATGAACATGCGTTCCGCAGTTGGGTAGAAACGTGAAAATAATATAAGTTTATGAACTGTAAATATTTTGACTGCAAATCCAGAAATTTCAAATTACCTATGGCGTAGGAGCAACCATTGCTGCTGCGGTCATCTTGGAAATGACGCTGCCTGCCACCAAATTGCCGTAATAAGATTGGGCACCGGCAGCTAAAGTGCCTGCACCTATGCCGGCACTACCGAAGCCCAGCATAGGAGCCACCAGTCCCATGCCCAAACCGCCGGTGCCATATATAACAGCGCCTCCGATTATGTTCACAGCCAGAGCAGTGAAGAACCCCATAGTTCTGTGGAATAAAATACTTTATGAAAGGTACACAGACATGGACACGATACAGCCCAACCCCCAATGCTATTTGGGGGATGGGCTGGGGCTAAATTTAACACTTTGTAGTGACTGGCATCCTCGCAATACCTCGAGGATAAAGCGGCGTACAGTTAAGGGAAAGTTTGTGTACCACGATCTAACTATGATGATTACATATGAATTTACGATAACGGAAGAGTAATATTGTTCTGTGCGGAGAGGCGACTGGTCAACAGTGGCGTTCTCTGGTCTCCCGGCCGCGGTTCAAAATTCCTTCACGCCGCCTTCAGCAAATGCGCAGTATAGATTTACACACCATAGGTTCCCACAGCTGGGCACAGGCCTCCACTCTCATAGGAGAGAGGGAATTAGAGCTTAGACCCACCACGCTGCTCCAATGCGGGTTGCCGGGCTTTAACGACTAGCTATTACCTATCATGTTAGTGCTGTAACTGGGACCGACGGCTTAAAGTGCTCTCCGAGGCACGGGGGTGAAACCGCCAACTTCCTAACTCCGGGCTAGTACTGAGACTTTTTAGTCAGAAAAACCCAATAAAACCCTTAATTATGGCCCGACCCGAGACTCGAACTTCAGGACCTCGTCGGCTGCAAACATGCTAACCACTAGACGAGCGAGGTAGTTGGTCAGGTTTGTATGATCTGTGGATAATACAGTAGGTACCGCTACCTACCGGAGATATACTGCTGGCGTGCTTGTACAGAGCACAAGATCTATGAAAAATTCCAAGTAAGCTTTGAAGTTTGCTGAATCACGATTAAACTCCGATCACAAAATGGCGACCGCCTGCCGCCATGGCAAAGATCCTCGCTAGACTACAGACACTCGGCACACAGAATTGTTATAATTCTATGCGTAATAAGGTAGTTTGACAAACATTGTTTAATAATATTTGTGAAAAAATAAAATATTTATCTTACGAAGCAGCAGTAGGGTAATAGCCGGAAATCAAAATAGCTCACCGGTAGAGAGTAGTATATTCTTTGCTCACAAATCACAATGCAACGGACTAGCTAGAGTCACTGTCAAGCCTCGCCAGTCGCCAGCGGCCCAACCTAATATCTCAAAATTTCACTTTGAAGTGTGCAACTGCAAGTGCAGCAGCCGAGAGGTCGTATATATAGCCGTTGGCCGGTTCTACTTTGACTCAGATTAAAACTAGTGATGTGAATGTATATTATTGCGAATACTCGCAATCGAAGTTCAATTCGCGATACCTACTTAGTTATTACCCCTATTTAATTGTTAAGGTTTTTCATGCGCTTACTGTGTAAGCTGTAAGTATCAAGTATGCCAAGTTGCATCGAAATCCGTGTAGTAGTTTCAACTTGATACCTTAACAGATGGACAGAAAAATAAAAAATTAATGCTTTGGTCTCTCTATCCATTTCAATATTAGCTGAGTGGAATAATTTTTTTAATATCCATGGGTACTTCTTAAATTTCCGGGATTAAAAGTATCCTATGTCACTCTCCAGGTCCTCAATTTTACTATACTCGTGAAAAAAATCACGTCGATCCGTTGCTCTGTTGCAGCGTGATTGAAGGACAAACAAACACACTTTCGTATTGATAATATTCGTATACATATTAAATATACTAAAGTATCTGTCTGCTAGGCTTTCACGGTCTATCTTTTCAATTAATTTTGATGAAATTTGATACTAACAGAAATAGTTAGATTGTATCCCGGGAAAGGAAATAGGCGGTTTGTCCCTAAAAATTATTAAAAGTAGGTAAGGAGTACTACCACGGAGTTTCATCCCCGTGGAGTAGGTACTACACCTACTCCACGGGGATGAAATCGCGGGCATCATATTATGCCAACACACAGAAAGACAAACACTTTTTCATTTTTTATATCAGTTCTTGTATTTTTTATGATTAGTAAAAAACTCGTTAGTGGAACTCGTTGTCACATAAACGAATTACGGCGTGAGAATCGATTTTCTTTAGCCATAGGGTAGGTAGAGGTACATCCCTAAAATCAATATTAACTTGGAGTGGGGAATTACCGGACTTCACATTCGCGGTGTTGCCGCAACTTATTGTACTAAGCCTGGAAATTATTTTTATTAATTTTATGGTTTTATTTTATTTACTTGGTTTTGAAGTTCGGGTAATTATTTTCAACTAGTTATTAACCGCGGCTTCGCCCAGGTGGCCCAAGGGAGGAATAACTGCGCTCATGTGATACCTACTTACGTAATACTTTCATACGGTAACCATCATTGTAACACATATTCAGACAAATAAATTATATTCTATTCTATATTCTATAATATTTTTGGTCGTTATGTCATATTATTATACTTTTAAGGGAGTAAATAAAGTGATTTGCGATTAATCTACTTAATTGCAGTAAAATATATTGGTTTATTAAAATGTTTCGATTTGCAATAAATTAAAAACATTTGCAATACTTGATTTGCACATAAGTAATCTTAATATGTTTTGTAACTAAAGAAATATTTTGTACAAGCTGGTGCCAGCGACTTCGTCCGCGTGGTTTAAGTTTTTAGTTATTACCGCGGGCACTTCTTAATTTTCCGGGATAAAAAGTAGCCTATGTCACTCTCCGGGTCCTCAATTATATAGACATATTCCAAAAATCACGTTAATCCGTTGCTCCGTTGCGGTGTGATTGAAGGACAAACCAACAAACCAAAAACACACTTTTGCATTCATAATAATTTTACTATGATGTATTTACAAAATAAATAGTTACGATGCAAATTAATTACTCGGTTGGTAAGTAAAAGGTTGTTAATTTTGCCAATCAGTTAAATGACGCCATATTATAAAATTTATAATATTATGGCTATCATTAAACTGATTGACAAAATTCACATTTAATGTAAAAGTGTATTTGCTTGTCCTTTAATCACGCTGCAAGAGAGTAACGGATCAACCTGATTTTTTGAATGGGTATAAATAGATGAGGACCTGGAGAAGTACAACAGGCAGCCTAATTATGTAGGTAGCAGCAATAATTATTGTTATCGTTGTTATAGTCTCAATTGTTGGTTCTTGTTGCGTCAATTTTATCCCGGACAAATAAGGAGTTCCGGAGGGAATTAAAAAACCACGCGGACGAAGTCGCGTGCATCAGTTAGTTTGCATGCAACGAGTCATGAAATTGAAAATGACTCGTTATTTAAGTTGATATATTATAGTATATACCTAAAGTATCTCTTTACCTATCAACCAATTTTTTTAATGAACAAAACTGGAACTGGCAATTATTCTTGTTGCATATTAGAATGGAATCCCCGCAGAATCCGCACATTTGTTTCGCCAAAGAGTAATAATAGGCCATGGAGGTACCTGATTTTCCTACCTCCATGTAAAATAGGTAACCTACAATACAACATGCCTAAAAACCTTTGATTATGTTTAATATGAGCCTACAACAATTACCTATAGTTCGCGCGCGAGTTGAATGCAGGTCGCAATCGTCGCGCAACGCAAAAGAATTTTAATGTTCAAAGAAGAAAGAATAACAGTTCAAAAACCTTCCACAGTGGCGCTGGTGTAGCCAAAGGGTATGTATATAGCAAAATTGTAGATGAAGTGAATTATGCCGAGATAAATATAAATTTAATATCTTAAACTTGTCGACTAAAGTAGTTATTTTTTAAAAATTTCAACAACTTACGCTGTACAAAATAATGATGAATGTTTTCTTTCCATGTTTATTTCTCAAACCTACTCTAATAATATTTGGCGCCCCCAATTGAATGCATTTCGACCTTTAATTTCTGACACATTTCGTAAACACAGATGATTCTCTACCATAGTTGAGGTCTGCTGCAATGACCTTTTGTATAATATGTCCGTGGCAATGACGCGGCTTTTGACACGGTAAATATTCAAGTCTATGGAACGGTTAGTTCTTTCTCTGTCTACGGGTATACGTAAAGTCTATGGTTTTTAGTGGCGGTACGTTTCCTTCTTTCTACATAGATGGCGTGGATCATAAATAAAATGCCGACCAGGCTCTCCCGTTATGGTTATAATCATAGACATAGGATTTTTTCGCTACATGGTTATAATATATTGTTAGTTGCGCCAAGCTCTGGAACTCTCTTCCGGCAGAAATCCGTCATTCCAAATCACTCAAAATTTTTAAAAGTCGTTTGAAGAATTTTTGTCTGTCTCAGTAGTTCTTAATATAGTCAGTCATTCTATGTTATTTTATTTATTTATTTTTATTTATATTATATATATTTATATATATTTATTTATATTATATTTATAGTATAACTGTTATTTATGAACGTATATTTGTAGGTAGTATTGTTTGTAGTTAATATATTGTGTATTTTATTATACTTGTAGTTTGCGCACCAACCCGTTTTATTCTCTTTTCCTGTCTCCAAAGGTTGTCTGGAAGAGATCGCCTTAGGCGATAAGACCGCCTTTGCATACTGTTTAGTCCTAGTTCGTAGTTTTAATGTCTTTTTTATTTTTCCGTAATTTTGTGTGCAATAAAGATTTAATAATAATAATAATATTGTTCTATGAGGCTCTCCGAGGCTCCGATGCCGGCTAGTACACACATCAGGTGTTAGTATAATTTACTAGGCATTATTTTAATCGGATAAGTAAATAGGATGTATTACTTCATACTGGTAAAGAAAAAGTTAGAAGAAATAAATTTTTGTAAAGGATGATTTGCAGACTGGGCTTAAATGGGATTTGTATCAGGCGTACGTAGGTACCTACATACCTACCAAACTAGTTACCGCTCTCAGGAAAACGAAGCGTACCTATAGTAACAGCTTGAGATCGTAATTACTAATCATCGATGTTAATTGATAATCATACTTCAGATGGGACGACAAAACTTCCGCTTCGGAATGGAGACACGTATTATTCTGTCGCACGAGTTTTATGTAGCTTCATTGTTACAAAAACCTAAGAGTTCAAAATAATACTCTTAGTCAAGTCGTATGCGGAAGGACGTGGGAAGTGCCTTATTATCCCAAGGAAACTCTTCCCATTATTTGAACAATCGATCAAGTCACCTTTCAAACAAAAAAATAAACTAAAATCGGTTCATATGCGTTTGGGAGCTACGATGCCACAGACGGATACATAGACGGACAGAGAACTTTAAAGCTTCTTTTTGCGTTGGGGGTTAAGAAGAACAGTAGAGGAAATAGGAATGCGTCAGGTGAGAGAATGATGAGAGTCAACATTCAACTCTGACTGACTCAAGCGATCGCGCCGCGACCGACGGAACCGAGATGAGCTGTCAATAACGGTCATTCCCATTTGTCTCCCCTGGCTTCGTCCTCAGGGGTGACAACTAGGGTTTTTACTTTTTATTAAGCCACTACTCCACTGCAGGCTACCACTGCACTCGTCAGAACTCAGAATGTACAGTTGGGACTTGGTGTAGGTAGTAGGTACCTAGCCTTCCTACTTGGTATCACATTATTGGTTCACAATCAGCAAATCCTGAAAGCCCTCAAGGTTTAGGTGGGCAGTTAAGGTGGATGAAGTTGGTACCTGGTAGGTCACACTAATACTTTTTCACTATCGGCAGATCCGGAGTCCTTGCGGTTAAAAGTAAAAAGAACCAATTTTATACCTTCCATTAGATGAAATTATTAATGTCGAGTAATATGATAATTAATAAAAAGAAATACATAAAATCAGTTTTTGATTCTATATTATGGGTTCCGTCAAATAATTCGTTTTCCAAAAGGGCTGGGCCAAAAAAATTTGAGAGCCGCTGCTCTACGACCATAGAATGATGAACATTTAATAATTTATGATCTGGAACTTTGGAAGCCCGTTACTAGCGCTACGAATTTTTCGCTACGAGTTACGACGACGCATCGTAGAGTTTGAAAACTGAAAACACCGTAGACGTTGATTGAGAGCGCAGAATCGGATTTTAGCTACAAATAATGCTACAAAGTTTGCATTCGTATAATTAGCAGTTTGTTTGAAGCTACTATTTAGCCAAGATTAGGTATTATACCTAAGGAGGCCGGTGGGCCAATCGGTCAGTCGGGATATGAGCTTCACCCGTGCATGACGTACGACTCGCCTGCAAACATTTGCTCCCGCGGCAAATCTTATCTCTTATCACATTAAAAAATGATACATCGAATTACCTCACGAGTGCGAAGATAAAGTACTCCGCGATAAGACTTACAAGGATTCATTGTGTGAAAATTACTATTAGTCATAAAGTCATAACAAATCCAATGACAAATATTTTTTACGCATTTATTTTTGGAAATACATAAATAAGTACATAATCATGTAGGTATATTACAATCGTGAAATTAAGTAAGTAAACAGTTGAAGTGCTTATTAGTTTATTCTTACAAAATGTTTGTGCTATTTTTACTAATCGCCGGACTGGTTTCTGTGAGATCAACTCCTTGTACTAGAGACGAAAGTTTGAACATAACTGGTGGAATACTTTTTGAAAATGGTTCTATAGTACACGATGGATTGGAATATGTGGATGGCACTTGGTACGTGTTGGACATAGATGGTTTGGACGTCCGGTACGGGTGCCCGTGCATTGGCCGACTGTGTTTGTGGAAGTGTTGCGGGCTTGGCCAAATGTTCCTCAACAGGAGCTGCGAAGACGTGGATGTGAGTGAAGCGAACCCGTTCAATCCCCCTGTATTCAAAGGCCGGGAGCCGTCAAACATGACCGCCCATCAGAACTTCTTCTATATGCCAAGGCAATCGTGCGACATGTATTTGGTAGATTCTAATTCGCCGAATGAAGAAATATACCTGCAAGAAGTAAGTCTAATATTAAGCGATTTTAATGACAAAATAATCTTTCCTAAATTAACTACTAGATGATGCCCGCGACTTCGTCCACGTGTATTAAGTTTTTTCAATTCCCGCGGGATCTTCCTAGTAATTTTCCGAGATAAAATGTAGCCTATGTCCTTCCCCGGGATACAACCTATCCCTGTACCAAATTTCATCA
Organism: Erebia aethiops; assembly: GCA_923060345.2. Lineage (NCBI taxonomy): Eukaryota > Metazoa > Arthropoda > Insecta > Lepidoptera > Nymphalidae > Erebia > Erebia aethiops. Next base: position 5,084,225 of record OV281083.1, on the reverse strand, counting down.
AAATCGGTTGAACAGGTGGGCCATGAAAGCGTAGCAGACAGACAGACACACTTTCGCATTTATAATATTAGTGTGGAAAGTATGGACATCTCTATTTTCTAGTTCTAGTCATTATACAATCAACCCATCCCCGGCCCACTACTGAGCAAGAATCTCCTCTCATGGCTTTAGATAAAGCATGACATCAGAATGAGGGCTTAGCCCACCCTGCTGGCCAAGTGAGGATTTGCAGACCTTTGAGAGAGAACTCTCAGGCAATGCACAACGTTTTCGTTATTCAAACCCTGAAAAACTTGAGGAGGGTGCTCGGGGATAAAACTTCAAAGCCCAAAGCTCCAAAGACCTCCGAAGTTCGAATGGGACGAGGTCATAACTTTTACTCTTTCATTTTGTTTTATTTGTTTGCTTTGTTTCCTATTGGCGATTTGGTTAGAAAATCGGGAAAATCTCTTTACCCAGTCGGTGTAGATCAGATGATAGAGCATGAAGGGCATCACAATATTATCTTAGGCAATCAGCTCGATATTTGAGCTCATGCTCAACGGATCTGAATAGGCATATGATGACTGATTTTGAAAAATGGTCAGATTATGTTCGGAAAGTATCTACTATTTCGAAAAAATATCTTATTTCAGCAGAAAAATAAGGTTTCGTAGATAAAATTGGCATTTGAAATTTAAATTTTAAAATTCACGCCAAAACGTTCGGCGGTGTCATGGCGTCGTTTGTGACGTCACTATTATTTTTACCAATGTACTCGGTGCAGTGTGCAGTATACAATAGTGTGATTGTCAAAGCTCGAAAACAAACTATTGTGACGTCATTCGCTTCTGGGTGTTTAATCCATTATGGCGGATTGCTGTATTTTACATTTTTATCGTTTTATTTTATCAAAGTAAATAGCAATCTCACTTGAAATAGAAAAATAAATAAGTTTTTTATAATCCATGAATCCTATTTCATTACATAAATTCATTTTCATTGATTCTTGGTTACTGTCATCATGCCTATTGTAATTACCATTATCTGTGGAAATAACCATCAACCATTCGAAGTCTGAGTTCGCGACGGGTAATATCAGTAATATGGTACTCGCAAGTGACAACACTCCAAGTGCAGGCATCTACCGTAACTTACAATTTGGTAGGTACTAGGTAGGTACTATGTAATTATGTAATTTTGTCATTTTGAGGGTGTTCCTTTCCTAATATTGGCCTTCCCCGCCATTACGCGTAACCAAACACCGTTGTTAGTTTTTCGTGTTGTTTCATTTACACTGACTCATTGTCATTAGGCAAATGACAACAAACTAGTTAAAATTACATTGTAACAGAAAAATTACGAAATATATTGTCTTTAAGCTGTTCTACTTTGTATTTTAAACTTGAGATAACCCTGTTTTGTACTTACGTACGCTCTAAAAAAGCTCTACCTTAAAATTATTGTAGATACTTTTTCTTTGCTTTATATTTTTAATACATACTATAGGCATAGGTGGCAGGTGCCGCCAATAGATGGGTAACTAGGTATTATTAGACGCACTATTAGATACGACTTATAAAATTACTACGATTAGATGCATAGATTCAACTGCCTCGTTGGTCTAGTGGTTAGCATGTTCAACTGCGGTCGACGAGGTCCCGGGTTGGAGTCCTCGGTCAGGCTAATAGTAGGTATAGTTAAGTATTGGGTTTTAAGTAGAAATTCTCAGAAATAAAGTTAGAAAGTTGGCGGTGTTTCATCCCCATGGCTCGGAGAGCACGTTAAGCCGTCGGTCCCGGTTATTATCACTAACATGATAATAGTCGTTAAAGCCCTTAGCCCGCCAACCCGCATTGGAGCAGCGTGGTGGGTCTAAGCTCTAATAACCCTCTCTCCTATGAGAGTGGAGGCCTGTGCGGAGCAGTGGGACGTTAATGGGCTGTAGTTGATGCAAATTATGATATTCATGTTCGTCTAGTTATAATAAACTAGCAAAAGGATTTCTAAACGCGCCTATTTAGCAGTTTGGGAGGAAGCTCAAAAATCCAAAAAAGTTTTTACAAATAAATGATCAAGTCGGCTGGTCGTTAGGAACGGAACGAATAGCTTCTTATATCTATATCTTGCTTTAAATACAGATATTGAAGGAATATTTAAAAATACATACTTGGATCTGGAGGCCCTGTTACGCATGAAAAATTATTGCATGCATTGTAACGAGTCGATCGCTAGCACCTCTAATTAATTATTTTCTTGTGAAAAACCAGTCTAATGTCTGATACTAAAATCTAGATTGCTAATAAGACGTGTGACGGTATACCTACTCGCCTGGAGCGAACGTGGGTGAACGCGAAATGACCAATTGGGCGAACTCATTTGTACCAATTCTGTTGTAAAGCCTGTAACCCACCCAGCGCGCGACTGAATCGTGTCCAAATATTATAATGCTCTTAAAAATGTTGTAAAACAAGGAAATTTGTAATTTCCATGTATATTTATATATTATATTCAATACTCAATTTGTTTCTTTCGTAAAGGACCTACAGGTGTCGTCCGTATCCGCAGATTAAATCGAATGACATGAAACGAGTCAAATTGACAGACATTATACTTCCTGTTTCATGAGATTTAATGACAAACAAACGTATGACGTAACATACTGCGTTCCATTGCACGCTGGCAAATTGCGAGTTTATTCTCAAATTTTTGTGTTAGGCCCCAGTTCCTACTTTATGAAGCCATAAATGCTACTTATTATCAAAAAATACTGGCTTTTGTTATATTTTTACGCTGAGAGAGAAAGTAAGAGTCGTCGTAGCTTGTGTGCATATGGGATTGAAATATGAGAATGATTTTACTTTTCTAGATTTATCTCTTACTTTATGGTGACTGCGACTTGGTCCGCGTAGATTTAAAACTTTATTTAATGCACCCTGGAAACTCTAACTAACTAACTTAACTTTTGGGGATAAAAATTAGCTTCTATCAGGTTTTTAGCTAAAAGTGGTAAGTGGTTTTTAGTATCCATGCAAAAAAAATTCGTCGATCCGTTGCTCCGTTGCTGCTTGATTGAAAGACAAACAAACACAATTCACACTTTCGCATTTATAATATTATAATAGACAATACTTAGTGATAGCTAAGTAGTCCCTAATACCACTAGTTTAGTAGGTAAGTAGTGAATTAGTGATTAGGTAGTCCGTAGTAGTGATAATATTAATAGGCATTTTAGGGCTTTAATTTCATAAATATATTAAATTAAATAAACTGCATTATCGGTTTATATTTAATATAAGCTTATAGTACTTACCTAGTATAGGATATATCCGATCGACCTTCCCGGTAGGTTGACCCGATTTATTTTATTTACGTACTAAGTACCTAATTTGACTGTTTGTTTGATACTCAAACACCTTGACCACAGTATTGGTTCAAGAGTTCCAACGCACTGTGGCAGGAAAGACGCGTCATCTCCGTTTAAATTCACAACTTCATCATTATTTTTTAACCGACTCCAAAAAAGGTGGAGTTTCTCAATTCGGCGCGTTTTTTTTTGGAAATTATAATATTACTAGCGAACGCCCGCCACTTACCTCTGCGTGGTTTGAGGTTTTTTGGTTCCCGCGGGAACTCTTTAATTTTCCGGGATAAAAAGCCTATGTGCTATTCCAGACTATAATCTATCTCTGTGCCAAATTTCAGCAAGATGCGTTCAGCCGTTGGGGCGTGATTGAGTAACAAACATCCATACATTCATCCATCCATCCATACATCCATACATACATCCAAACTTTCGTATTTATAATATTAGTAAGAAGTAAGATTATTATCCGGAGTTTCTGTGAATGTAAATCGAAAACAGATTGATTACTTCCTAATTCTAAAAATAATTGAAATTTACATGTAGTCATTTTATCATATTATGTAACACAGCTCTAGTGCCATAAGTGCCATATTATTTTGAATTTTATGATGAATACCTTTATGCAACGCGATTCGCAAATGACGGCAATATTTCAGAAGTAATAGGTACCTGAATCCTGAAACCACGAGCTGGTATGCAGCACAATTGGTTGTTTGAGGTAATAAATATTTTATTCAAGAGTTTGAATTCAATATGCATTTAACAAGGCTAAATTTTTTATAAAGTTTACCTACCGTTTTTTTATAAGGTTATAATTTTATGATTCACGGAAGATAAGTCAAATTTTCTGAGAATCGCAGTTTTTTTTAGTTACTTATAACTTTAAAACATTACATGGCCCGATACATAACGTCTGCGTAAGCGTGGACGTAAACGTGGACGTGCACGTTACACACAACGTGCACGTTAGTGTTATGGAACTGTTTAAGAACTGGCATACCGCTTGCGTAACGTGCAACGTGCACGAAGGCGTAAAAGCAGTGTGTTTCGGCCTTAATCGCATTTCTACAATCATGAAAAGGATCCATGTCCTCATTTGAAACAATGGACTGTTTTCTATCTGATCTGGTGCATGGATTCGGTCCGGTGTTTTTAGAAATGCTCCGACGTCGTATCCACCACTACAGCCCATTAACGTCCCACAGCTGGGCAAAGGCCTGCACTGTCATAGGAGAGAGGGAATTAGAGCTTAGACCCACCACGCTGATCCAATGCGGGTTGGTGGGCTGGTGGTGGGTGAGACCACATACTCGTGTTTGAGACGTCGTATCGTAGGGGATTAATTATCAATTTGACCGTTATGTGTGATAGGTATCATGTCTGTGTGTCTGTAATAGTTGTCTGTGGTATTTTACCTATCTACAGCGAACAACTGGACCGATGTTAATGCAGTTTTCTTTCGAAGGCGTGTTCAATTGGGATGGTTCTGACTTCTGACTAATTTTTTGATTAGCTCTATTATAGGTATAACGATCTTATTACTGTCTCAACCACTCGCTATAGACACCGAATGGTCTGATATTGGAGAAGAAAGGTAACAAATAATAAATTCAAACCAGAGAATGTCATACGTAACGTTTACACAGTGCCGTCTTTACCATTAGGGTACAAGGGGCCCGTGCCCAGAGCCCTCTATCGTCTTCGGACCCCCGAAAGGAACAGGGTCCCAAATTCTTGTGTGGCCAAGCCCCCCCCCCCCCCCCCCATACATATCATATACGATATGTATATATCCACGACTACACCTATTCGTATACAATCGTTGCTAATATGACTGATCTTCAATTTTCAATGGATTTTGTATTAAATTATTATAACTTACAACATATTTTATCCACGTTTTATAAACATTCCCAAACGGAATCTCACTCATTCGTTTATGTTAAAGTTTGATAAACGGCTCCAATATGGTTATTCTCATGAATTCTCTCACACTTTATACTACCTATTTTTGTCAGCAAAAAATAACTCTTTTTTTTATTTTATCTTTTATTATCCATTGCAAGTTAGCCCTTGACTGCGATCTCACCTGATGGTAAGTGATGATGCAGTCTAAGATGGTAGCGGGCTAACCTGTTAGGGGCATGGCAGTTATATTAAACTCATACCCCTATTCAGTTTCTACACGGCATCGTACCGGAACGCTAAATCACTTGGCGGCACCACCCACGTCTTTGCCGGTAGGGTGGTAACTAGCCACGGCTGAAGCCTCCCACCAGGCACCAGGCCAGACCAGGGACAACCTTTCTCACTGCCAAGGGTCACTGGTAGAGATCTCTTATAGAGATAAGTGCTTCCTTGTCCACTATGTATCTGTTTTTCTTCGTTTTTGTTAATAACTTTTTGGTACTAAATAAATTAAAAAAAAAAAAAAAAAGAAAATTCAGAAATTATAAATTCCCAAATTGACACTGCCGGTGATCGAACCCGGGACCTCCGCACATTTAGACAACAGCGCTCAACAATGCGCCACGGAGGTCGTCAAACTTCTTCAAAGTCAAACTGCTGTTGGTTCCGTCAAGTGTCTTGACATAACAGCTTAGCATCGAGCATGTTTTTACATATTGTACCTATTGTTACTACCAGATATCACTTTTCAGAGAAAAGCCTGGGCTGGGTTTCTTTTTGTCAGGGTCGTAGTCTTCTTCTTCTTCATCTAAAATTAATTACTAAGTAACCGTTTTCCCGAAAAACAGGAAAACATAATAAAAGGGTGGATACAACGACCTCAATTTACATAGACGGGCCCTGTCAAACAATGACTGTGGACTTATTTTACTAACGCCATCTAGTCTGAAAAGCGTGACAGCACTATGGCGGAGACAAAGACAGGCTTATGTGGAGCGCGCTCCACAGGTCGGGTACAATTTTTTTCTATTAAAATTATTTTTAAATAAAAAAAAAACCGTCTTCAAAAACTAAAAAGCAAAAAATAATTGGATATATTTACATATTATTATTTCTACCCACTATGTTGAAGTCGGGCGGGTATAACAAGGATAAGCAAAGTTGACGCAAGGCTCGCCCGACTTCTACTTCCGACTCTGCGGTTTTTTTTTTATTTAAAAATAATTTTATTGTTTGCTTTTTAGCGCTGTAAATATTAATAAAAAAAAAAGAAAAATAGGTTCTCGAAAGGTAGACAGACCTGTACCTAATAACTATCTGGGTTCGTGTCCTTATAAAATTTAAGTTCCTTTGATTTCCCCAGGATTCCATCATCAGACCTAATGACCATGGGACCACCTGGAAAGTATACCCTTTCAAAAAAAAAAGAATTTTCCAAATCGGTCCAGGCGTCTTCGAGTAATCGGGGAACATCTGTCTTCGAAGATCTCGGGGAACATCTGTCTTCGAAGATCTTCATCAGATCTTCACCAAATTTATATGGGACCACCTTGGAAGTATATCCTTTCAAACAAAAAAAGAATTTTCAAAATCGGTCCAGGCGTCTTCGAGTAATCGGGGAACATACATAAAAAAAAAAAAAAAAGATTCCGACGAATTGAGAACCTCCTCCTTTTTTTGAAGTCGGTTAAAAAGGGCCCATCTAGTACCTACATATAATATATCGATGGGTGGATAATGATGTTAAAAATAACTTGAAGGAGGATAAGATAAGCTCCTTGGATAAGCGGGTTCTATACTCGTATGTTACCTAAGTACCTACCTTAACTTAACCAATAACGGTTTCCTTAACTTCAAAATGACATATTTTAAGTATTTTAAGTTTGCACTGTTTAAGCTCACGAGATCAAAATACAGGCGCGCGGGTGTGAAATCGAGCAAGCGCATACCTATTGCAAAAAATGCAAGAAATAATTTGTAAAAAAATTAATATTCGCTGTTTAATACAAATTCATCCGAATGTGTTTGATTTAGAAATGTAAATTTTATCAATTGTATTTCTAGAGCAAATTATTAGTTTCAATAAGGAGAAAAATTGCATTAAAAGGTAAATTAAGAGGTATAGTAGGTATTTAAAATAAATTTCAATGCAGATATTTATTTTAAATTGTTTTTTGAGATGCGTCAATGGCTGCTTAAAGGTCTTGAAAACAGCAAATTATTTTTACAAGCATACATTATGTCACCGTTTGATGGATACACTGCTTTTAAAACCCCCCTTTTACGCTACACAGGGCCTTAAGCATAGAAGCATGTTTTTACAAAGGCAAAGTTCTCAGGAACCGTTTATTTTTCTAACAACTGATTTTGTTTTCCGTTGGAATGCTAACAAAATGATGTAATAGGCAATGTTGGTGGCTAAAACATGTTTAAAATCTAAATAATAGTTTTAAGATTTGTTTATTATTGTTACTGGGTGTGTTATTTAGTTTTGGATCTGCTTCGTTGCTAGAGAGGTACCATAATAAGTTAGTGAAAAAAACATGAACAATAATGTGAACATAAACAGTATTATGAATGGTATAATTTAAATAGCTGCTTGCTTTATTACCTGCTCGGAAAATTATATCCAGTCAGTACGTCTTTGTGATGGACGATGGCCGATGTGCGATACGTGGGCGGTACAAAATTGTAAAGGTAGGTAGGTACTTAGGTATCTACTATGCTATTCCCGGAGACCGGAGCAGAATTTTCTTTTCAATAATTAATTCATACTTTACCTTTAGTTACTTATAGGTATTCTCCTACGCCCCAATGTTCTCATACAAGGACTTTACAAAGAATTACTGGTAATTATTCGGCCAGCCTCAATCGGCGTAATGAAGTCCTTGGTAGCAATTATATTTTCATAAGACTTACGAGGACATAAAAAATGTTCTCTCTCTTCTCTTTAAGTAAATACTGCTGAATCCTCGAATATTTATTTCCCAGAAAACGCGTTTTTAATATGTATAAACGACCATAAACGACCTAAATCCACGTGTACGACACGGGCAACAAAAAAATAATTTATGTACCTACCTGCCATATACATTATGATAGGCAATGAGTCTGGTCCAATGAATAAGGTAGTTTCCTTAGTCATTGGTCTGGTCACATCTGTGATTTTTATCTGACAATTGACATGACAAATAACACAGAGCCTACGCAGCTACCAAATGCAGAGCAAATGTATGGTGACTTAAAGATTTACTCTGCATTCTGCATATACTTAGTGCAAATAACATAATAGTAAGTAGTAAGTACTAAGTAAGAATTACTAAACTGTAGGTTTCGAATCAGCAGATGATAATCGGCGGAGGCCTGCATTATTTCGTTATCTTTATAAGGCTTTAGAGCCCAAATTTTTATATTCTATCAACTACATAAACGTAAGTAGATACCTAGGGTTTTCGACTAGGTTTCGACTAGACTAGACTAGACTAGATTCTTCATGTTCGGAAGTATCTACTATTTCAAAAAAATATCTTATTTCAGCAGAAAAATAAGGTTTGGTAGATAAAATTGGCATTTGAAATTTAAATTTTCATTGGCATTTGAAATTTAAGTTCACGCCCAAACGTTCGGCGGTGTCATGGCGTCGTATGTGACGTCACTATTATTTTTCCTGATTTTTACCAATGTACTCTGTGCAGTGTGCAGTAAACAATAGTGTGATTGTCAAAGTTCGAAAATAATTGTGACGTCATTGTCGCTTCATTGGTGTTTTAACCAATATGGCGGATTGCTGTATTTTATAGTTTTATTTTATCAAAATAAATAGCAATCTTACTCGAAATAGGAAAAAAATGCGTTTTTTATAATCCATGAATCCAATTAGATAAATTTATAATTTCATTGATTCTTTGTTACTGTCATCATGCCTATTATTATTATCTGGGGCAAAATTTTACGTCGTTTGTCTGTACATCTCCTTATGACATAATCTACACATTCGAATGTATATAGGTACTGGGTAGGCATAATTTTCGCATGATAATAATACAGGTTAGTAGGTACATATGTGTAGAGCTATGGTAGCTCTAATTATAAAGTTTCAAGCGTAAGAAAGTACCTACTTTAAGAGAATCCCCCGAGTAAGGTAATCGGTTACCCCTTACAAAGTCAAGTCCCAGTGTCGTAAAGTTTCATAAATTAATTAATTTTAACAACTTGTTGCAAATCATTTCTATAAAACAAGAAATTAGTTCCGAACACGTTACACTGCTGCTGAAAATACAGAATTAGCTTTGTTTTTAAAACAAAGGTCTATGTACTCGTACCTTATTGTTCAAAGTATCGGAGAGCTATAAATCAGTCACTATACTCACTAGTCACTACCACTCAATACCACGTTACACGTAATATTATAATCATGCGAAAGTGTGTTTGTTTGTCCGTCCATTATGTCGCGAGTCGCAACGAAGAAACGGATTGACTTGATTTTTTTTAGAGATAGTTTTGAGCCGGAGTAATAACCTTGCTTTTAATCATCAGGAGGTGCACCGATCAAGGTTTTATCGGAACCGAAGTCGGCGTCGAAGTTTGTTTGGTTTGTCGGTTTCGGAATCGAATTCGGAATCGGTGTCGATCACGCCGCTGCAGAGCAACGGATCGACGTGGTTTTTTGTATGAGTATAAGTAGTTCAGAACCTGGTGAGTGACATAGGCTGGCATACTTTATATCCTGGAAAATTAAGGAGTTCTCGCGTGAATTGAAAAAACTCATTCCACGCCAACGAAATCGCGGGCATCAGCTAGTGGGTAGTGGCAACCCATATTTATATGGGTTTCACAAAATTTAATTATTTAAATGTACACAAATATTATTTTACTAGGACCTAATTTTTTTACGCGGGCTATAAAAATGTATATATGAATGAATGAATTTTTTTTTTTTAATTTATTGATCAAAACAAACTTTACAATAAACAAATCTTAATATCGGAGCCATCCTCTAAAAAACTTGACGTTTATGGTGAGGATGGCGAGTTCGCCTTAATAAACTAATACATAATAATAAGAATATTTGGATGTGATTTGAATGAATGAATGAATATACTTTTATTGTACACCACAAAGGAAAATAGTAAACTTAGCTAATAACAAAATAAGTATACAATTTGGCGGCCTTATCGCTACACAGCGATCTCTTCCAGGCAACCAAACCAGGCATAGGTATATGCAGCTGTTTGTTGTAACCTCACAATACAATAAACGGCACATAAATAGTAATTTGTAGTGTAACGTGGATCTAACGGTACGGTAGGTGTAGGTATAGGCCACCTGGAAGCTTCGTGTTTTATTGCTAGTTATTAATAGGTACTTTTTAAATACTAAAATGCTAAGTTTAATAATGGAAACTAAACGCTGACCATTTCTATTAATCAATCTCAAATCCAGCTCTGCATTTCCTATCCTCATCATCTCAGAATTTCTTCTGATATTCCCAGGCCGCTGAACCTGATAAGTAACCACGATATAGGTTAGCGCTTCTGTAGAGTCTTGAATTTTTGATAATACCCATTTCCTTGTGACCATACCCGGCTCTCACCCTTCCACATTTCGCCGTTTCCCGCTACCTTCTTTGGGCTATCAGTTCAGAGGACGCGACATGCTTAGGTCTAATCTAACTACGCAGTGGCGTGCATATCATAGAGGCAACAAAGCACTGCTTATCCTAGTTCTCGTTCTCGTAGTTAGAAATCAATGCTTATTTTTCCATAAGACCTGCCAGTAATGTAGTGCCTACGTATCAAATGCCTACCCAGGCTTCAAATCATGTGCACGCCACTGTCTACTAGTACGCAGTCTTCACTCTACTTTTCGGTCCCAACGGCCAAGCTATTCGTGTAGAAAAGCTTGGCCTGTCGACACTGTAATTTCAGATGCTCATAGGCTACACTTTAGGTACTGAAATACTATATTGTATCTCTTTTGCAGAATGGAACCTTATTTGAAATAGCAACCAACCGGCCGCAATGGCACCCCCCGATATTATTTTGCCTGGATATGAAGTTGGACGATAGCAACCCTAAATCCAGACTAGTGGCAGGAGTCTGCTACCCGGACAGTGCAGGTGACAGCGCTGGTCTGTACATCGCTTACGGCGTAGGTAAGATTTCAAATTATTATAGTTGCTTTAGTTGTAACTTGTATTTACACTTTACAGGATAGGTTATAGTTAACTTATATAACGTACCTAAGATATCTTACGTTTCAAGATTCAGCAAAATGTTGGGGCTGATTCTGTATAACACAATCTCTAAACTAAACTAAAATAGCAGCTTTAAATCTAGTTCTGTCCCTTTCCGTAGGAAGTATTATGAAAGGGTTAGCAATATTTGTAATGCTCTAATTTTAGTTTAGTTTAGAGATTGTGCACTACAGACAGAATCAGCCCCATTATCGCATGGTCAGCCATAGATCGACGAGGCGACCTAATTTGATTGATAGCGTATCCTGTATTACAGTCATTCGTAAGAAGGGTCGTGTATGGTATACAGTATCATGTATTGGACTATGGGTAAACATTAGACCTATGTTGGACGACGGCTATACTTAATTTGACTGTTACAAGTTAATTAAGCTAGAAAATGAAGCTCGGAAAGGAAATTTGGACCGTGGCCCAAAGCTCAAGTAGGTAGGTACAGTACCCGGCAATAAATATTGCACATCGACCTTTGGAAAGAGACAATCGGTACCGATCGGTAGTATGCGACAGAGATAACGCTATACGAAGCCGAAATAACCGATTGTCTCTTTCCAAAGGTCGATGTGCAATATTTATTGCCGGGTACTGTACCTACTGATCTCTGAAACCACGTGCACTAAGTATGATTCTGTTCTGTGAAATGTAATTTGGTTTGGACACATCTCCTATAAAAAGAAAGTAAAATTATATGTTGGTACACACGGTTTTAAGTTTAGCATCACAGAATGTACTTTTTTTCCAATTGGCTTTAGGGGCACCACTCTCTATGGTCGGCATTTTTATTACAAATTACAGTGCTAAGGAGGTATTTAAAAAAAAACATCTGTTAATTTAAGAACACACAAGATGCAGCACTGCACTGCACTTAAGTGTTTATATCATTGATGTAGAATTTTAGTACGGTCTACTCATTCTATTTCAATGGTTTCTACCTAGGTATAATAATATGTACTATAATACCTTTTGAAGTGAAAATTGACGATTGCGTTGAAGCTAAAATGGTTATCAGTTGTCACAACGAATAATAATATCTGGTTCTAAGGTATGCTCTATTAGCACTAAAATAAATGTTCGTTGGCGACTGGCGAATGGAGAGTCCAATGAAACTTTACGGTCCATTAACTCGAACGAATAATAAACTAGCTACTTCGATGCCAGTTTAAAATTAATATATGCACTACATCGAAAATCCATATCCCGCTGATCCCGAATGTATTTTATTGAATAAATTATAGTAATAATAGATATAATAATATTATGGTTTTTACAATCTCGATCCTTGATCCTGCGGTTGCCATGCGCTCGCGCCTTACATTTTCGTATGAAATGTGTCGAGCGGAAACCGCGGCGGATCCGAGAGTCGCGATATCGCAAACAAGTCATGGCGTTTATGAAGGGTAAGTAGTTGACAAAGGGCGCTTCGGCGTATTCCGTTGCCGGTCACCGAAAGTACAACTGTGAAACGCTGTATATTTAATTCCGCTTCCGCTCACCGCTGCCCAGTGCCCACCGAAAATGCAGCCTAATAGTTACCTATTCTGTGCTAGTATGCTAGGAACAAAGTTCAACCACAGGTTCAACGGTAACCGTAATAAAACCGTAGGACTCTTTAATCTCATGAAATGCAATTAGCCCTGTATTAAGTATCCCCAGTAACAATTTGCCGTTGATTACAGCTTTTACCACAGAATACTTTTAATTAACAGTAGTAGGTACCTTTCAGGTTAATTAAGTACTTTACTGACATAACAGTTTACCAGAGTTCCCAAAATTAGAAAAACAATAACCTGTTTAGATGAGAAGTTCTATGATCTCAGGATTAATCTTATATAATATAGATAAACCTACGTTCTGTTTAAACTCGACTATGGTATCTACCTACCTATGCCATTGCCCATTAGTCACAAACTCACAATCACTCGTGTTTCGGCTTTAACTGATGAGGCGTACACAGCCTGGCACGAGATTGACAAATCGCTGCTAACCCAGCTCAGAGATTCAAAATAATGTGTAGGTTTACCATAGGGTACACAAGAGTGAGGTTTGCTTCAGAAACGTTGAGCAAAAACCCCGATATTTATGTAAGTATGTGTATCAGCTTCTTTTCAGATAACAGCTTTAACACTGAAAAGAAGCATATAATATATACCTACCCAGCAGATTTGCGTCAATTAATGCTTGACATACCTACTTAGACCTTCCCTAAAGTGAACCACGAAACAACTTCCAGTCATCATACCAGAACCTGGATAGGAAGGATCAGGTAATGCGGGGTAGGTATGCGTGTTCTGGCGATATTCATCTTTGATCATGATATCCAAATAGAGCCATGGTAGTGCCCAAACTGACCAGGCTGGGTTGTTTTTTCGCATCAAAGATGTTGCTAATGTACCTATCCGTCACCTAACCGATCTGTGTTATTCAGAACCTAGCAATTTGGAACGGTCAAGCCGTTCTGCTTCCGTCGTTATAAACGTACTATTAAGTACATATTCTGTGGTTATATTATCTTCATTCGCAAACTAACACGGGTACCACCTCCAAATATCTACCTGACGAACCTCACGTCCTTCTGTATATTTTCAAGCGTTAACTTTAGACATCATTTAGACTTCGCAGGATTCAAGCCGCCTTTATCTCATGCGCCCCTGTTTTCCTCTACATGGACACCGTGTTGGTAAAATTACAAGTAACCGTCTACGGAATAGAGCTCTACAGTCTCGCAAGATTCTTGGTACTAAACCACAGATGACTGGTGGATAGAGTTGAGATTTATGTACCTAACCTTTAATTGTGTTGCAGGTCTTATGCTCTCTGTGCCGTTCCTCTTGGCAACGTTCCTCGTGTACGCCTTCATTCCGGAGCTGCGGAATCTCCACGGCTTGTGTCTCATGGCGTACTGCGGAGGACTCATTGTGGCCTACCCATTCCTCGCCTACCTCAAGCTGCATACGGGACAAGTTGGCGTGGCTATGACTGGGTGCTTTGTTATAGGTAGGTTTTACGAAGGTGTACGATTTCCTACGATACCTACTTGTAAAATTTGAATAAAAATCATTTGAATTTGATAGATTTTAAATAAAAAGTATTTAATGCGACTCCATTGCCTGCCAAAGCAAAAAATCATAAGAATAATTTCGCTTTCATCTTAAACAAAAACCGAATACAGTAGAATTGAGAACCTCCACCTTTTTTAAAGCCAAGCCGGTAAAAATTAGAGCAGCCGATTGTCCCGTAAAATAAACTCAGCTTCAAACCCGACTGCAAGTTCACGGCCAGTGGTGTACATACTGTATTGGCTTAAGTGTGTGTGTGTGTGTTAAGTATTATTTATGATCAGGTTACGACTTACGATGCCATTGTGTGGACCAGTAAATAAAAACTTGTAGAATTCAGCTGTGAAATTCTCGCGCAAAAAAAGGTTTATTTTTCATTGCATTTAAAACAGACTTGCGAGTGTGGATAAGATTCTATTCTTTTTTTTTACGACTGCCTGAAAAAAGGAGTACCTATATTGTTTTCAGGGTTCATGTAAGTAGATATGTATGTATGTGAGTTTGTATATACCACCATAACTTAACATAAAATAGCGCCTGAACCGATTTTGATAAATGAGGTATCGTTAGAATCCCTAGCTTATTCCGGGTGACATAGGCTAGTAAAATTCAAAAAAAATCATGGGGTGACCATGATCCCGCATTAAAGACTAAAGTTGAAATAAAATATTCGAAAATAAGATTAACTATATAATCATCATCTAGAAAATGATGAGTAGATTCCAAAAATATATAACACTATAGTTCAATATCCAGAGATTCTCAAAAAAATATCATATAATAAAAATGTGAATAAGATTCCAAAGGTAATTCAATACGGGCTACGGCAGAGCAGTCGTATTTTTTAATAATTTTAATAATATTCACTTGTACTAAGTTTGCTTCATTGACCTGTTGCAGAGTAGGTAAGTAGCGATAAGGCCCAAATTGTATCCTACCCTACTTACTTTGTTAATTAGCTAAGTTTACTGTTTTATCATTTCCTTTGTACCTTTGTGGTGTACAATAAAAGTATATCTAGTTAGGTAAGTATAGCCCAACTCAATGTTACCTCAATTATTGTCAGAGAAAAAATTGTTTCGTGTGAATTAGTATGGTACTTACAAGCAATACTTATATCGCATGTGCTACGTTCACTTTAAGTTTATTTCGGTCCTGAATTATGTTCTGGTTAATATTTAATAACCCTTACCGTTGTAGGGTGTAAGCCTGGATGAAGCTAACGTATTACACCAATAAATAACCGAACCCAAAATGGTAGCCATTTTACTTACCGATACATATACTTACCGATTATTTACCGAATCGAATACCTATATATCGATAATCAGGTCTACTCAAGACTTAGGTCACCCTCTCCAACACTTAGCTTTTATCTTACCAGAGGCTTACAAAGTGGCGGATTTTGTGGACAGAATAAAAATACTTCCGAAGTTCCGGTTCGATTTTAAAATGTAAACAAAAATATTTTTAAATAAATTTTTTTATGAATAGAGTAATTATTTTTTAAGAATTTGAAGTGTGACTACGCTAAACAGTTGTTTATAATATTTTAGCAGTGGTCGAATTCATCCAATTTTAACTATTTAGCCACTTCAAATAAGAAAACTATTTTATGCATTATTTAGAAAAAAGTAAACAGAATTATTGTAATATAATCGAGACTAATTAGGTATGTCATTACAATATTTTGTATTTTAGTCATAATTTTTACGTGACGAAGCTTCACCGCGTATCACGTAAAAAGCTAATGAATGTACTTTGGAAACTTCAAATCCCACACTATTTAAACAAGGGTATACTTAATGTTAATGTATTTCATTTATCGCAGTTTTAATAATAAATGTTTTCTGATATTTCTGTAAGAACACCAATTTTTAGAAGAAGCTCTACTCATGGTATGAAATATATGAATAGGGCAAAATTCAGTCATGATCATCGTTGACAGCGGTGACAACGGTGACCAAAAATACATTTGGCGTAATTTATGGCCATAGAGTATAGAGTCGTAAAATTATGATTGCAATCTGCCCCTTTGATGCGACATTTCTCTGCTCAGCTCAGGTTATTGATCTGAGTTTATCTGAATATATGACCTATATAATGACTATTAGATTGCCGGAAGGGTCCATCTTATAGTAAATTGGTTAACCTTGTGTTCTTATTATAAATTACTAGACGATGTCCGCGACTTCGTCTGCGTGGATTAAGTTTTTTTAATTCCCGCAAGAACTCTTCACTTTTCTGGGATAAAAAATAGCCTTCCCCGGGATACAACTTATCCCTGTACCAAATTTCATCAGATGGGCCGTGAAAGCGTAGCAGACAGACAGACACACTTTCGCATTTATAATATTAGTATGGATTCTCTTTTAATTCATACTTTTAAAATATTTGTATTTATTTATTTGGTCTGGTGGGAGGCTTCGGCCGTGGCTAGTTACCACCCTACCGGCAAAGACGTGCCGCCAAGCCATTTAGCGTTCCGGTACGATGCCGTGTAGAAACCGAAGGGATATGGGTTTAATATAACTGTCATGCCCCTAACAGGTTAGCCCGCTACCATCTTAGACTGCATCATCACTTACCATCAGGTGAGATCGCAGTCAAGGGCTAGCTTGTAGTGGATAAAAAAAAAAAAAAAATTTGTATTCCGAATTATCTCCTATAAAAGTTTAATGGCCGTGTTTAAAATGCTATGGGTACACGTACGGTTTATACATTACATTACAAGAGGCATTACTTTCGAGTAGGAAGAATGTCCCCAGTTTTCTGTCAGGTATACTCGTTCGTAATAGTATATTTCATTACAAGTGTGGAAAGGCTGTCATTGCAAAGAGTTCCGACAAATGTCTACCCGAGCCGAGGCGCAGCCGAAGGCGAGGGTTGACAGTCGGAACAAGTAAGAGAAAAAACCCATCATCATCAATGGAGAACTGCTGTAATGTAAGTAGGTACCTAGTACTTATACGGCTTATCCTATACGGATAGCTTTACCTATCCGTCATATTGGATTGGAATGGTTGTAAATTCCAAGAAAGCTCGTAGAATATCTTGACAAACGATTGAAGTGGAAGACTGATTCTATAACATTATTTCAACCAATGTGTTAAATTAACAGCTCAAACTAGAAGACTCGACTCAAATGAGGTCAATTGTAATTTGTATCAGTTGATATTCTTGACTTCATAGCTCGACTCGCTCCGGCTCAGTATGGTAGGCCTATCCTACCAAGACTCTACTGTGTATATTATTTAGAAACCAATCTATGAAATAATGATATAACCATTTAACAAAGGTACCTACCCCATTGACCCGAGCAAGCCCACCTGTTAGGCTTAGGACCATGGCAGTTATATTTACCCATACCCCCATTCGGTTTTTATACACGATATCGTACCGGAACGCTAAATCGCTTGGCGGCACGTCTTTGCCGGTAGGGTGGTAACTAGCCACAGCTGAGTGGCTGAAGCCTCCCACCAGGCCAGACAGGGAAAATTCTGAAATTATAAATTCCCAAATTGACCCTGCCGGGGATCGAACCCGGAACCTCCACACGTTAAGACAGCGCTCAACACTGTGCCACGGAGGTCGTCAAAAACTCAAAACTACAACAACATACAGAGTCGATCGATTATTCTTACCTACCTACTATTCTAAATTCTAGTTCAAGTGCAACAAAAATAAACAGTGAAAATGGTGAAAATCCTTCACAATGCACGACCGACGACGTCAACTGTGCACGCTATGTGGAAATTACCAGAACCAAATCAACTTTTATAATGTGCTTCCATGTGACGCGTTAGGTAGTTTAAAAAAGATTATGAGAGTACTAAATCAACTAAGATTTAATCTACTATATTATATTATAGTTAGGTAATATAATATATAAGGTACTAGCTGACCCGGCGAACTTCGTACCGCCTTAGTATGCAAAATTAAATGTATATTTTTCAATATTTCTGAGAGATTTTCTTAATATTTTTTTCCGTAAGAACCTTTTCCTAATAATAACAAATACAACAAAAAAAGAATTAGTGAAATCGGTCCAGCCATTCACGCGTTATGCCGTGACCAAGGAAAACGGGTTTCATTTTTATATATATAGATATTCTGGTAGGTACTCTATTTACCCGTCTGTATCTTTACAATATAGTACCTACACAACAATATCAAGGATGCAATGGACAAACTTTGGGCAAAAATGGGCATTTCCCATTTTCTTTCGAGAATTCGTTAAATTTCGAATTCTCATAACGTAACTTTTACAAGATTAAATAAGTTAAAAATTCTGTTCTAAAACAATTTACTTACTTGAAAGTTGTAAGTTGCAGTGAAAAATGTCTTCAGAAGTTCAGAAGATCATTAGTGTCCGCCCACGAGAATTCTATTATTGAAATAAATTCCGAATGATCCCAAATAGGTACCTACCTGGTACCTACCTACCTACCTGCCTGCCAATGGAAATATTCTGTCCAATTTCAATGATATACCTACCTACTAATTATTCACCTTTAAATGGGATCAATAATTGACCTGATCTTGAATGAACTAGGGATGAACTTGAACTAGACCTACATAATAGAAATCTCTTCAGATCCTCCCAAAAACTTCTGTCCAAATTACCTTCTTACGGACTCCCCGAGAAGCTGTGTGATTGGATCGCCAGTTTTTTGAACGGGCGCAGCATCAAAGTCGCACTCGACGGTTTTTGCTCTGAATTGAAGCCCATCAATGCTGGCGTTCCGCAAGGATCTGTGCTCTCACCCACGCTGTTCATACTGCATATTAATGACATGTTACATAGTAGTAACAATGTTCATTGCTACGCGGACGACAGTACGGGTGATGCCTTATATAAAGGTCGTGCTCAGCTTTCTCGCGCTCAGCTGGAGGAGTGTAGAAGTACGCTTGTGTCGAACATCGAGTCTTGTCTCGACCAAGTATCACAGTGGGGCTTACAAAATATTGTACACTTCAACCCCACCAAGACACAAGTATGCGCGTTTTCGGCAAAAAAGACCCCCTTTACCACCTCTGTTCTCTTCCAGAACACTCCCCTGACTCCATCTAACAGCATTGGGATCCTCGGTGTTAATATATCGAATGAAGTCCAGTTCCGCGAACATCTGGAAGGTAAAGCCAAACTAGCCTCCAAAAAACTCGGGGTGCTCAACAGAGCGAAAAAATACTTTGCGCCTAAACACAGGCTTCTGCTGTATAAAGCGCAAGTTCGGCCCCACATGGAGTACCGCTCTCACCTCTGGGCCGGAGCACCCCAGTACCAGCTCCTTCCACTTGACCGGATACAAAGGCGGGCAGTTCGACTCGTAGATGATCCCAAAATCACTTGCACGTTGGAGTCCCTAGAGCACCGAAGAGACGTTAGTTCTCTTTGTGTGTTCTATCGTCTCTATACAATGGGGAGTGCTCTGAGGAGTTATTCAATCTAATACCACCTTCCGTGTTCTCCAGTCGCACCCTACGTCGCAGAAACAAATTTCATCCTCACCACCTGGATGCCTGGTCCTCATCCACCACCCGTTATTCCAGGTCTTTTCTGTCACGTACCCGCAAATTGTGGAACCAGCTTCCATCTACTGTGTTCCCTCATGATTATAATATGGGGCTCTTCAAAGGGCGGATAAACAAATAAAATCTTATTAATATATCTTAAAAGCCAGCAACGCATTGGCGGTTCCTCTGGTGCTGCAAATGTTCATGGGCGGCGGTAATCACTTACCATCAGGTGACCCGTCTGCTCGTTTTCTCGCTATACATATAAAAAAAAAAAAACACCTACTTTTTTCTCTATTTGTATAAGTCGCCTACATTACAATGTTGGACATCCAAACAAGTAGGTATAATACTAATAGATTTAGGTGGGTAGTCTATAAATCTCTGGATAAAGCTCGTAAAATACTTACAACTTTGTATGTTTAAGGACCTAATTAAATACGCACGAGTATCTACCTATAGGTAGGTAATCACATCGCCCTGGGCGGACCATTTGCAATTATTTTTATTACATTAATTAATTCTATTAAAGCAAGTCAGGTGTGGGTGTGCCTGCATTAAACAAATGACATACCTCGAGTTCCTGTTGGTTTCCATATCATTTTACACGGAAATTACCTATGCTTCCGTCACTCATGTTTATCGATATGAGCCGATCGTGCGATTCTCGCTATTTCCAGTTTTTCCCTTATCAATTATCATTGTTGTTATTTTTCAAGGGAAGTAAGTAGTTCAAACATGCCCGCGACTTTGTCCACGTAGAGACTTTGTTTTTATTATAATCGTGTGGGAATTATTTATTTTCCTGGGATGAAACGTAGGCGGTAGGCTATAATATCTCCGTCAAGCTAACTTTGTTCCAAAAACAGTCATGTTTGTAGTGAAAAGTAACAGGCAGAAAAAGACACACTTGCGCATTTATAATATTAGTATGGTATTACGGAAACTTACCAAACCGTCCCGTATAATCAGTCTATCGATTGATGAAAACGATGAATGAAATACCCACAATAGTATCCTTTCATAATGGCGCGTACAGCGACCAACTCAGCGGAGTAGGTAGGTCTGGTATACTTACATAAAGTATATTCACAATATTATTAGTTTATTAATAAATATCCCATCCAAACTACGAGGGAGAGCTAGACCCCCAGCCACATGGTGCTCCAATGTAGAGAGGGACGTTAGAGCGTGGTTAGAGCCAATGACATCCCAGGACAGAAAGTCCTGGCGCCTACGTACAAGGAGGCCCGACCGCAAATAAAATGGGATGAAGGCATGGGAAAGAAGAAGATAAGTTTATTTCAGAAGGGTACAATGGTACAAGTGTGTAATGTTGGTGATTACCGCTGAGGCGCCATTGACTTGAGACACGAGCCGTTAGGTGAGGGTCTTAAGATAGCCGAGGACGGTAATCATCAAAACACACGTGTATCATACGACGTTTTTCAACACACTTGTGAAGAAAATAATACAAAAAAATAATTTTATTTAGTAGATAAAATAAAAAAAACTCGTCACAGTTTGATTATAGGTGTCATTATGTGCCTAATTGCGGTGAAATTAGAGCTACTTTATTTTTATTTTTTATTTATTTTATTCACTTCTTACATCATCTTTACATAGATGATACTTTACTTTTATAGGCAAATGTTTTAAAAAATATATTTGTCAATTTATACAAAAAACGCTAGAGGAGTCGGCACTGAAGCTGAAGCACAGGTACACCTTGGCTCAGCCTCAGAAGCCCAGATTAAAAAAAATAGCAACTGGAAAATTATATCAGTACTTACCCACATCCTTTTTTTTACTTTTACATTAATCTTTGAGTACCCACACGAATCAGAGTCGTGCAAATTAATTTTAACCGCTCCCTTGTTCATAATACATAAGTAATGTAAGGCGCCATAATCACCAAATTAAACTAACGGTATGATGTTAATAGACATTAATTTTAATAAAACTAGTTGCAGGGTGTGTCTGCAAACAGCGTGAAATCGCCACTGTTACATGTCTATTAGGTATTTATTGACTATATTTTTCATCTAAAACGCATTGTTGCCATAAATACTTTTTCAGGCATCAGGCCATAGAGAACTAGATTAAGGTGCTTAAATATATCCTTATTTGTTTTTTTAGCGCCACCTTTTATGTTTCTAAGGAACGTAGGCTGGAAAGTTCGACTCATTCGCACGTCCCCAGTGTAATTTTGACTGGTGAGACTTAGATGATTTTAGGTAGAGACACAGAGTAGGTAGAGACCTTAATATTCAGACATGTTACTCTACAGGTACTATAAACGAACACTTATGTTCCATGTAATTAAAAAAAACATAAAACGGGAAAAATACCTAAAGAAAAAGTTTTAAACTTAGATTTAATCACAACATCTTAGTAGACCCTTTCTAAGTTTGCTGAACACTGAAAAGTAGAAAGTAACCGACTCAATTAGTTAATGAGCAAAAAACAATTGCCCGTCTTTCCACCTGCCCTAGAAATAGATTATATGGAACATTCAATCTACAGTCTTAGTAGGTACCTATTGCCTATAAGGTACCTACGAGGTGCTAGCTAATGCCCGCGACTTCGTCCGCGTGGATTGAGGTTTTTCGGTTCCCGCGGGAACTCTTTAATTTTCCGGGATTAAAAGTAGCCCATGTTCCAGACCATAATCTATCTCTGTGCCAAATTTCATCAAGATCCGTTCAGCCGGTGGCGCGTGATTGAGTAACAAACATATCCATCCCTACATCCATCCATCCAAACTTTCGCATATTTATAATATTAGTATAGAAGTATAAATTTAGAAATACCTATCGTGAATATTTTCCAAATTCTTTCATGATTGGTTGTTACGAATATTTATAAATAGTAAATCATTTGATACGTGCCACTTGCCAGGTGGACTATCACATTGCCGTTTGTTTGGTTTCGACAGTTCGGAAAATTTAAAAATATTCGATAAAAAACTAAAATGAGAACAAGATTATTGTTATAATAAACAACTAAAATGGGTCACGACCAAAGTCAAACGAAGATTAAACGACGACGATGAGCGACGTAGGTATTTATCATAGGAGGTACTAGATAAGAACAAAACAGAGTTTATTAACTTTTTTATAAATTGTAGGATGATGTCTGGTTTTAGGTTTTTGAAATATCCTTGATTTTCCTGAATGAAAATTAAATTATTATCACAATCGGTTCAATCATGTAAAAGTGTAAGTACCTATAGTAGACACGAAAGATAGAACCACAGAACACAAAAATAAATTACTTCTAAAATCAGTGATTAAAATCTTATCTTACTAACTCTGCTTACTAATCACTGTGTGTGTGTATGTGTGTGTGTGTGAGAGAGAGAGAGAGAAAAGACGAAAGTTTGTATGGGTGTGTGTGTGTAATGTTGGTTACTCTTTCACGCAAAAACTACTGGACGGATTTGGCTGAAATTTGGAATGGATATAGATTACCTATTATAGGTAGGCACTCTGGATAAACACACATGCTACTTTTTATCAAGGAAAATGAAAGAATTCCCGCGGGAACCATAAACCACGTCCTTTGTCAACTCGGTCGAAGTTGCGGGCATCAGCGAGTATTAAAATTTTATAAATGCGTAAGTTTGGATATTCGAATATTTGTTACTCCTTCGCGCTACAATGACTGAATCTATTTGGTTAAAATTTGGAATGGAGACCTGACACTACACTATATTTAACCTGAATCCCAGAAATTTTGAGTTCTCGCGGCAATCATATCGACCTTTCTCGCGACGAAGTCGCGGGCATTGCATCTAGTTTAGATATAATAAAAATACAGCTTAATATAAGCCATGTTTTGCAAGATATAACTATAAATAGCTGCCATAAAGCCATTCCTGAGGCTGAGCCATCTGTCATCAATAAAGTTTTAAGATTCTGAAGATTTAAGATCGGTCTGTTGCTTCTAACTATGTAATAAACTCACCATAACATTTGGTTTACAAGTGCGTCAATGATATCATTGAAGTGCGTACTCTGGTTTAAAAAGGTGAAGAGCAAGGTAGGTACCTAATTGTAAAGTTAGGGTGTGCTCTAATTCATATAGGATTTCTAGGTCTACCCTCTTAACTCAAAACAGGCTTTTATATCATGTAAGTATAAGCTTTGCCTGCAAGTAACTAACTGAAAACTGGTTAAATTTTCTAACATTGTTACGATATTTTACGAACCGTCAATATGTTATTTGGAAGAGCAAAATATTTCATGAAATATTGAAGGCACTTTTTCATATTTCCAGATAATGGGCTATACTAAATCAATCATGACATTTATTGACCACGAAAAAGCTGTTTCAGAACAGTTTCAATCCAGCTATGGATTTGAGCTTTTTAGGATTCCGTAGTCAAACAATAGGCATGATGACAGTAACAAAGAATCAATGAAATTATAAATTTATCTAATAAAATTGGACTCATGGATTATAAAAAACGTATTTTTTTTCCTATTTTGAGTAAGATTGCTATTTATTTTGATAAAATAAAACTATAAAATACAGCAATCCGCCATATTGCCTGGATGCCTGGTCCTCATCCACCACCCGTTATTCCAGGTCTTTTCTGCCACGTACCCGCAAATTGTGGAACCAGCTTCCATCTACTGTGTTCCCTCATGATTATAATATGGGGCTCTTCAAAGGGCGGACAAACAAATATCTTAAAAACCAGCAACGCATTGGCGGTTCCTCTGGTGCTGCAAATGTTCATGGGCGCGGTAATCACTTACCATCAGGTGACCCGTCTGCTCGTTTGCTCGCTATACATATAAAAAAAAAAAAATTGGTTAAAACACCAATGAAGCGACAATGACGTCACAATTATTTTCGAACTTTGACAGTCACACTATTGCTTACTGCACACTGTACAGAGTACCTTGGTAAAAATAATAGTGACGTCACAAACGACGCCATGACACCGCCGAACGTTTTGGCGTGAATTTTAAAATTTAAATTTCAAATGCCAATTTAAATTACCAAACCTTATTTTTCTGCTGAAATAAGATATTTTTTCGAAATACTTCCGAACATAATCTGACCATTTTTCAAAATCAGTCATCATGCCTTTTATACCATTCTGAGTCTGCTCTAGTAGTCGATAAAAAAAAAACCGTTATGCTGATTGCTGAGTCTTTCTATCTGTCTCGAATTTAACTCTGTCTTAACCTTAAGAGCATTTCTTAAGTTAATAAGCCGTTACGATGAAGGTTTTTCGTTTCTCTCGTGTGTTATTTAGTACTATAGAAAAGAGGTACCTAGTCAACAGTGGAGTGGACTGTACTAAATGGCATGTGGTCAACAAATCCCTCGAATCATTGCCGTGATGGTATACCTACTCATGGATTATTTTTTGTTTCAGCCTTCATCATATATTACGCATTTCAAAGCAGCTTTTTCTGGCTCAACGTGATGTGTTTTGACATCTGGAGGACTTTCAGGTGATTATAATTTTTCATAATAAGACAGCTCTACTAGATCTACATTTAGTATGAACTACATTACTTTTTACATATAAAAATTAGTGTAACATTATCGAATCACAGAGCTATTTTTCTATTACTCTTTAGTTGTTGTATTACCTTTATTGCGATATTTACAAGGCACTCTATGGTTTAAAAATCATGTAAGACGCTCTAATAGTCTAAATAATGCCGACTTCACACAAAGACAGAGCAACTTGGCACCGAGTACTAGTGTATGGTCTGTGGAAACAAGGCATAATTAATTATTAGTTGTCGTTGTGAGCAGAACACTACTTTATGAACGAGCGTTCTGGAACAGCCGAGTAATAGATACCTAGGTATTCTGTTCTAGAACGCGGGTTCACATGAGAGCGTTACTGTTCTGCTCACAACTCTGCCTAGTAACGGATTATAGAGTTTTACTCAAGAACTACTCGTAGGAGCACGTGGGTATGCAACTAGGTAGTAGGAACACTATTCTAAATATATATAAATCACGTGTCACGTTGTTTGTCCGCGATGGACTCCTAAACTACTAAACCGATTTTAAATTAAATTTGCACACCGTGTGCAGTTTGATCCAACTTGGAAGATAGGATAGCTTACATCTTAATTTATAGCCGCAATATTATTTTATGTAGGATTTGTAATGTAAGACGGAGAAAAACCGGTCGAACGAAAACGTTTCTTACGAAAAGCTCATTCCACGCGGACGAAGTCGCGCGAATCAGCTAGTATTAATATATACCTATTCAGGGCGCCCATTACATGCAATAATATGCACCAGCACTTCTTTTCACCTAGTTTTCGTAAAAAATCGTTTTTTAATAAAAAACATTCGTTGGAAAATTAGGGAAAAATGACAAATTATGGATGGATTTTCAGACTCGTTGCGCCGGTCCCCCAAGTCTGCCGTCCTCATCCGTAGGTCTCACTTATACTATGGATTTAAAATATGGACTGAGCATAGTGTACCGATTCTTATTTTTGACATTTTATTTACCTTAAATAGGTATTAGGTAGCTATTCATTAATTGTATTTAATTAATTACAATAGAGATTATTCGTTGTATGATAATGATATAATATGACATGGTTTTAACAAGGTTAGTCATAGTCAAAGACCTGGAGAGTGACCTAGGCGACCTTTTTATCCCGAAAAATCAAAGAGCCTGAAAACTCTTTGATTTTCCGGGAAAACAAAGGACTTTTAAACCACTTAAATTCACGCGGGCGAATTGGCAAGCATCAATTAGCATGGCATTTAATTATAAACATTTACAATGATATGTAAGTACCTACATTGTACAATCTTTGGCTACTTGAAATTCCCAGCTCACAGAGTTGGTACCTACCGTTGAGAACTCAGAGTAAGAATGTCCATTCATGTAGGTATATTTACTTAATATTCAAAGACAAAAGACCGGCGCCAGAGTTTTTTCGGACATTCAATTACTTAAGTAAACGTATACAGACACAAATTGCTCAGTTCATATTTTACTATGATTGGTTGCAACTTGTTAGCTAGTTGATTACGTCATGTGGTTCGTTGTATCCGTATCTCCGGCATGGCTACAGATAAACTTTTTAAATAACTTATGAAGGATGTACTTACTTATTTAAGTTAGTAAGCAGTTAGTTTTTTTAAATTTGATTTTAAATAAAAAAAATGTTTCAAAATTATTGTATTTCACTGTAGAGCATTTTTCTGAGCACTGTCCAGAAGTAGTCGTGTACTTTTAAATCTGTAGTTCGATGTTGAATGCATTATTTATACAGATTTTCAATAAATATAATTAATGAATATTATCAATCCTATTGAGTATATTTATTTATAAGTATATTTTTTTATCAATCCTATTGAGCTTTACGACGTGACGAAGGTGAATTATTAAATAGCTTTGGTCAATATTATTTAATGGTAGTTATTTTAGTCATTTCGCAGTCGTTATCATCTTACGCTCAAAGTGTTACGAGAAATCTTATCAATAAGTAGGTACTTAGTCTACATTTTCCTGATCGAAGAAGCAATTTAGTATCTATAGACTAGTAGTATCTATAGATCTATAGATATATAAATAAGTATGTCAATATTATGTTGGAATGATATAAAATATAGGACCTAGCATCAAGCATGAATATTATTTACCATTTTCTGTTTGTTGTACATAAATTGTTGCATTTTTATAGCTGGTATATTATTGTTTGCAATGTAAGTCAATGGCCGTATATATACTGGGTGACTTTTTTTTTTGTAGTCTCGAAAAAATAGTGGTTGAATGTAATTGGAATAGAAGCCCATGGCATCTTACCTTATTCTATATCTATATATATAAAAATGAAACCCGTTTTCCTTGGTCACGGCATCACGCGTGAATGGCTGGACCGATTTCACTAATTCTTTTTTTGTTGTATTTGTTATTATTAGGAGAAGGTTCTTACGGAAAAAAATATTAAGAAAATCTCTCAGAAATATTGAAAAATATACATTTAATTTTGCATACTAAGGCGGTACGAAGTTCGCCGGGTCAGCTAGTATTATATAAAAATCAATTGCTGGCTGGGCCGATTTAGCTGATTTTGGTTTTGAAATGTTTGTCGCAGTCCAGGGAAGGTTTAAAGTTAAACTGTGAGAAAATATTATGGAAAAATTACTTGGTTACGACGCGCGGACGAAGTCGCGGGCATCAGCTAGTTTTTAATATTTTTATTCTATTAATAAATACTACTCATTTGGAGTATTTTTTTTCATATTAAAACAATTAAAAATGGAATTCAATAAAAAAGGTGAAATTATTAAAATTACAAATCATTTCCAACCTACCCGGCTTTGTCAGAGTGGATATTATGGACTATAGTAAAACCAAAGATATTAAATAAATAATAAAGTATAATACTTTTTAAGGTAACATAAAAACAAATATTAAATTATGACTAACAATACATAGTCAACCGAGAATACAATAAATGCAATTAAATTAAGATAACTAAAGTAATAAGTAATAAGTATAATATGTACTTATAGTTAATTAAAATATATGTTGTATAATAATTAATCCTTGACATATAAATATATTCCATTCTTCCAAACTTACGTTGTTTTACCTTATATTCCACTTACCTTATATTATGATATTAAAACATTTCGATTTTCGAGACGCCGAAATTGTCACCCAGTATATGAGTTACGTGAATAATGTTTGCTTAAGTATTTATTTACACAATAAATATCTACAATATTTGTATGTTTATTGCAATTCATTCGCAAGGATCGGAAGCCTTGCTTCCTCCCAACAACCACACAGGTAAAATATATATAATATGTTAAAATATATAAAAATGGACATGGGACGGTCAACTACGTAAATAATGATTTGAAATATTATATAATTTATACAAAGACACCTATATTCTTGAATTTAACAGACATTACGTCTGAATAATTTCCGGTGTATGTATATGTGTGTGTATATATTTTTTGTCAATTTAAAGTGGTTATCGAGGTGGGAGTTCAAGTAAGCGACGTGAAAGAAAACGGTTTGCGATGTACGGCGCGTACGCATGGGGTGTGCCAGCCTTGCTCACTGCTGTCACGATTGGCATGCAATTCAGCACGGGTCTGCCCGACCATATCATCGCACCAGGTTTTGGACATCAGCGATGCTGGTTTGACAGTAAGATCCCATATAGTAATTTATTGGAAACACTTGGAAATGATTGCTAAAAGTAGGTATCCAGGCGCATAATACAACAGAATACAACCAAATGTAAATATTTAGTAAGAAGTCTAAAGATATTTAATAAAATATATACCTATAAATTTTGTTTTTCAAGATAGTAGTATACAAATGAGGTTTTGCAAGAAAACGAAAAGCTACAATCTATATTATCTTACTAATATTATAAATGCGAAAGTTTGGATGGATGGATGTATAGATGCATGTCTGTTACACAATCGCGGCCGAACGGCTGAACAGATCTGGATGAAATTTGGACGGAGATAGATTATAGTCTGTAATAACACAGAGGATACTTTTTATTTCGGAAAATTAATGAGTTCCCGGGAACTAAAAAACCTCAATCCACGCGGACGTATAGTCGCGGGCATCAGCTAGTCAGCTATAAAGTGGCATCACGAGTCACGACACCAATTTTTGTATGGACAAAGTAATGACAGCACAAAGTTTTTTTTTTTTTTTTTTTTTAAATATATAGGCTAGCGCTTGGCTGCAATCAGACTTGCATGCAAGAGGTGATGCAGCCTAAGGTGGAGCGCGCTTGCCTAGAAGATGCCTATTCACTCTTGATTTGAAGGTACCTATATTAAAAGAGGAGGGGAAAACGGAAGCCGGAAGGGCATTCCATATCCTAGCGGTTCGGATTAGAAACGAGTTGTTGGATGATGTGCGGTCATCCAACAACTTTGTGCAACCATGTTTTTTCTGAACCAAGTTTCATATAAAACAAAGGATTAATTGTTTACAGATTGGATGAGCGAGCTTGTGTATTTCTTCACGCCGGTGTTTGTGTTAGTCATGTGCAACATGGTGCTCTTCTCGGTAACAGCTAACCGAATACGCTCGATCAGACAGGAGACCGCCATCTTGAAGGGAGCTGAATCTTCCAGGAGTGATAAATTGAAAAAGGATAAGCAAAGGTGAGGATAAAAACCATTCATTCATATTCAGGAAAAGCAAGCAACCAAGGTAAATGCGCACCATTACACACATCTGACGTAGTCGCAGTCAGAAAAAGTTTACTATCATAAGGTTCTTAATTGCATGGACCCATCCGTGTCAGAAGGTCGTTACGTTGTTTGATTGAGCATAGATCAATTTAATTTTTAACTTTTTCTTCTTCTTATTTAGTAGGTGGGAAATGTGAAACTTCATTCAGTCATTTCAACAAGAATGCAGATCATGTCAAACTTGAAATTAGGAAATGAGTTTAATTGTAAAAAACATAGGTAGGACGCGCCGAATTGAGAACCTCCTCCTTTTTTGAAAGTCGGTTAAAAAAGTCATACTCTTTTTGTTGAATTCTATGTTTGAAAACTTTTAATAACTTTGAAAGTTGAAACGTAATAGATACCTTGCTTAACCGTTTTAGACCTTGATGCCCGCAGTGTTTTAAAGATTATAGTAAACATTTTCAGACTGCGACCGTACATTTCTCTCGAACAAGGAACATCCGTAAGATAGAAGATATTGACCCTAAAAAGATTCATTTAGTTTTTCATTTTGACTAACTATAGGTACGATTATTTTTGAATTT
This sequence comes from Erebia aethiops, assembly GCA_923060345.2. NCBI lineage: Eukaryota > Metazoa > Arthropoda > Insecta > Lepidoptera > Nymphalidae > Erebia > Erebia aethiops. Next base: position 5,053,373 of record OV281083.1, on the reverse strand, counting down.
AAAATTCAACGTGATCTACGTCCTTCGAAATTGCTAAAACTAATCATTCAATTTCAGATACGGGCTTTATTTGAAGTTGTTCGTGATCATGGGCGTGAATTGGACGGTGGAAGTCATCAGTTTTGCGGTGGGGGGCTCTAATTGGTACTGGATTTTAATAGATCTGTCGAATATCGCCCTCGGAATATACATATTCTTCATTTTCGTATGGAAAAACAAAGTTCGCAGTCTAGTTGCTAAAAAGTAAGAAATTTTAAATAGCTACTTTAAGATTTGATGCTATCACTTTTTAAACGTTAGTTATATTTGACTATAGCTGATGCCCGCGACTTCGTCTTTTTTCATTCCCGCGGGAACTCTTTAATTTTCCGGGATAAAAAGTACGTCTATGTCACTCTCCAGGTCCTCAACTATACCTATACCGAAAATCACGTCGATCCGTTGCTATATAACTGCCATGCCCCTAACAGGTTAGCCCGCTATCATCTTAGAGTGAATCATCAATTACCACATGGTGAGATCGCAGTAAAGGGCTAACTTGTAGTGGAAAAAAGTCCTAACTGAGCGCGGGTATACGAACAAAAATGTAATAATTTTTCCTTTTTCTTTTAGATGGCGTAGCATTCGCGGCTTACCCGCAGAAACCACTCTGGGGACGTGGGGTACTCGATCCAGCTCAGCACCCACTGAAGATACAAGAGTCTCAGCTGACGATACTGGAATGCGACTCAGAGACATGCGTTGATCCGGTTACGAGCAGTCAATTTGTGTTAAATACCCGTTACCGACAGTTTAAAAGAAAATGGGCTTGTTGAATTTTTCGTATTGGTGTTTATTTTTTAACCCCCGACGCAAAAAGAGAGGGGTGTTATAAGTTTATCGTGTCTGTTTGTGTTTCTGTCTGTGGTACCTACTACTACCTTCTATAATATGTTCTATCGATTCGAAATTTGGTAAAGAACATGGTAAGGTAACCATTGACTCTAACTACTTTAAAAAGGACAAAATCAAACTAAAATTATTTTTTTAAATTTTACTTTTATTTATAATATGTGTATATTAGGCGTAAATAAGCGATTTTCTTTACCCAGTGGATTTCGTCATCCTTGTCAACCTGTTGACGTACTCTGATGGATTCTTTAGTAGGAACTTCCTCACGCAACGGTCTAACATCGCTGGTACATATTGCATCTCTATCCAGTATGTTTAAATATTATATATTACTTAAATAATAATAGTATAGTAAGTACTTCCATAGACCCAGTTCACCAGTCCAATAAAGCAACCCAAATCCGTAGACCCATACCTATCATTTGTTTCCATGTTTTGCAATAGTCCTGCACTAACCGGGGTTTGTCCTTGTGTGCACTCGCATAGTGTTTATTGGGATATTCGCCGGTTGATGTCACATTTCCTTTAGAGTAATTTGGGCCTCTGAGAGTTCTTTTCGGCCCTTCGTATGCCTTCCAAAGGTCCGGGATCCCATGGTCCCGAGATGGAAGAGATATTAATATTATATAGGTACGTAATTATTACTCAGGTAATATGAATTTGTAAACGAGTAAGTAGTAAGGATTAAGGAAGTATGGACATCTTTGTATTTTAGCTTTTGTATTTTCTGCAAGGCATTGCTAGTCACAGAATTATAGATTTACGGGTAACGTAACTTTCGCAAACGATAGCGTTAAAATATCGTCACATAGCTAACCTACCAATGGTTTTTACTATATTTTTCATAGGTACTTAGTGTTTATTTCTTAAAATATCTTTTGTAAGGTCACCGTAGCTAAGGTGTTTAGATGCTAAGTATAATTTCTATAAAATAACGAGAAAAAATAAGAAAAAGATTAATATCTTAAAGCCCACCAAAATGTTAATTTACTTTATCTCATTACTTTATATTTATTTCTTTTTTCGCTTACTTGGTTGTTAGTTCGTTAATTCCTAAGTCCGCTAAGAATAAATTGGCTATATGATAAATAAGTTCATAAAACTTTAATTAACAATAAAGAAACAAAATCGGATCGAAATAAAATGGTAAGTATAACTTAATTTAAAAATGTTAAATAGTTGGCGTAATCATATTTTGAGTAAGGTAATTTTTCAGCTGTTTAGAAATATAAAGCAAAACCACTTAGACCACTCAGTTTTGTAAAGATTTATAGAATCCTAGATGATGCCCGCGACTTCGTCCGGCGTGGATTAAGGTTTTTTGATTCCCGCGGGAACTCTTTAATTTTCCGGGCTAAAAAGTGGCCTATGTCCTTTCACGAGAGTTCCACTTCTATAGTATAGAGACGAGATAGAGCCCTAAGCCTCTATACTACAGATGTTACATCTCGTGCAAGGACATAGGGTCTACACCAAATTTCATCAAAATCGGTTAAACGGATGAGCCGTGGAAGCGTAGCAGATAGACAAACACACTTTCGCATTTAAAATATTAGTATGGATACTTATTTAAATTAATTGTCTTTATAATAACAAACTTTGTTATTTGCTCGGAAAGTACCTTCTTACTTTTTTTTCAAAACGAGGAAGAAAGTAGACTTACGTTATTGAGTACCAACCTCAGATTATATAAATACATAGCTACTCGTACCTAGGTAGGTATGTCTGTATAGCTTATGTAAGTAGGTAAGTATGATCATTTTATTGAACCATTAGTAATTAATTATTATATCCTATTTGTAAGATCAATCTTATTTATCTAATATTATTTTTGTACATTAAACTACTGTTTGCTTAGATAACATTTTTCATTTTTTTATCGCCTCCTACCAAATTTCTTCCAGCCTCCTAGGCATGGGCGTAATAGTACATTAAAGTACTAGTGTGTAATAGTGGTCATTACCGCTGTGGCGCCATTGAGACCCGAGCCGTTAGGTCATGGTCTTAAGATAGCCAAGGATGGTAATCATCAATACACACGTGTATCTATCGACGTTTTTCAACACACTTGTGCAGAAAATAATACTAAAAAATAAGCCCGTCGTGTCAAATTTTCCATCTTATCGGGCTATGAGAGTAAGGGAATAGAGCGTGCACCTGTGTTAGCGGCTAGCGCACTATAATATCTCCCGCGCAGATGGTATAAATCTCTAAATGTAAATTGGTCGCCGTGAGCGAAATTCGGTCGGGATTACAAAAGTAGGTAAGTAAGCATTGATTACAACCACCCTGTGGAAACATAATAATATCGTATATTTGTTTTGCTATCTCACCTGATGATAAGTGATGATGCAGTCTAAGATGGTAACTTGTTAACCTGTTAGAGGTAGGTACGGCAGTTAAATTAAACTCGAACATCTAATCATTTTCTACAAAGGCATCGTTTCGGAGCGTTAAATCGGTTAGCGGGACGTCTTAAATGTTGATAGGGTGGTAACTGGTAAGTGCTAACTCGCCACGGCCGAACTAGGTACCTACCAGACCAGACCAGCGGACTCGGAACTATGGCACCCCCTCAGGAGCCCTGAGGGCGTCCCCTATTCTGTGGTATTATTTTTGGGCCTCTTGGGGGCTTTGGGAGCGGGGCGAAGAGTCAAGAGATTAGGTGCTTATTTATATAAAATCAAATAATAAGTGAAAGTCTATGAAGTCTATCAAAACTCCAAATTGGGTCGCCTGTTGATGATTTAAGAACATCATGATATTATTAGTCTGTGTATCATTAAAGGAGACGTAAAATCTTTGACGTTGACACTGACACTTGACATTAGAGTTGACGTTCATATGACGTAATAAGAAGAGGTTATGTAAAGTGTAAACAAGAGAATAATTTAAAATAAATTGTATTGTTGATACATATTTTTACCCCTCTTTAAGTTAGGTATTTATTATTTGTTACGCTCTATCGATCATCGTCGTATAAGTAGGTAACAAATGCACTGATTATCCGTACCTAACTAAAAAAATAGACTAGAACTTTACAAAAAAAGCCGTAATATATCCATTGAAACATGTCTATAAAACTAAATGCTTTGAATATATGTTATTTACTGTACCAAGTGATGTTTAGTTAAAGTAAATTGCTGTATAATTTTGTTGGAAATTTTATATGTCTGTTGACCTTTGGACCATTCTGTATTATCATGTATAACGTTGCATTTAGGTTGTCTATCGTTGTGGCGTTTTTCTCGATCCTTTCATATTACTTTGTAATGAATAGCAATAAATCAGGTAGGTTTCATTAACATAGTTATTTGTCTTTTTATGTTGCATGTATGATTTGCTTTAGAATCAATAGAACAGCTATATATATATATTTGACGACCTCCGTGGCGCAGTGTGTAGCGCTGTTGCCTTAACGTGCGGAGGTCCTGGGTTCGATCCCCGGCAGGGTCAATTTGGGAATTTATAATTTCTGAATTTTCCCTGGTCTGGCCTGGTGGGAGGCTTCGGCCGTGGCTAGTTACCACCCTACCGGCAAAGACGTGCCGCCAAGCGATTTAGCGTTCCGGTACGATGCCGTGTAGAAACCGAAGGGGTATGGGTTTAATATAACTGCCATGCCCCTAACAGGTTAGCCCGCTACCATCTTAGACTGCATCATCACTTACCATCAGGTGAGATCGCAGTCAAGGGCTAGCTTGTAGTGGATAAAAAAAAAAAAAAAAAAAAAAACAGCTAATCAAAAATTATACCAACTATTGAGCATTTAGAATCTTAACAAACTTAAGGCTCGGCGCAAATGGGCCACCGACCACAGCCACCGGTGGCTAGGCGACAAGCAGTTAACATTATTTTTCATACTTTTTGTATAAACTCGCTGCAAACGCGTGGTAGGTGGCGGCCACGCGTTACAGTAGTGTAAGTAGCGCGACAGCCACCGGTGGCTGTGGTCGGTGGCCCGTTTGCGCCGAGCCTAAGGTAAAAGGTTGCTTACAATCTTTACAACCAAAGTGTAAATAAAACTTAGTCCATAGTCTGCTTTATAGGTATGGTAATCAGTTGTACTATTGTAGGTAATTTATTCTAACTTGTGTGGTAGTGACAAAATATGGACTTAATTCATATTAGTTTTTGTGGCTGTGTTGTTTTTATCACTATGTTAAGAGATAAGATAAACTTTTAATGAATGTACAGTAGTCTAGGTCTGAAATATTTTTTTTTACCCTAGGGTTTATATGTATATGTATTTTGATTAGACAAAGATCATAGATTTTTAACATATGGTCTCTGCAGTAGTTGGTTACGAAGGATAGATGTAGAAAATCTTTTTTAATATGTTAAATTTTTACTGACTAATGAATGTGACAATGCTAATGTGTCAAACTTATAATTAGGCATTTTATTGGGAGAGTCCATAGACTTAGAATTCGTCTCCGCTGTAGACCAATCCTAAATCTTTGGGAGAGTTATTAATATTGAGAGAGATTGATTTGTTGAATTATATGCTTGAAAACTTTGCTTCTGATAACTTTGAAACATAATAAATACCTTGTTAAGGCATTTTAGAACTTACTGCACACAGTGTTACTCAATTTCAATACTCAAATTCTTTCTTTATTATTATTAGACTTGTTATAGTTGTAAGCAAACAAGGCATGCTATGGATACCCAGTTTGGGTGTGGCAACAGAATAATGCATGGTGTTAGGGTGACCGATTTTATGCTATAAAGAATCTAATTTGAAAACTGATAAACATTTTCAGACCGCAACTGTATAGTATAATATATAATAACCCTTGGTGATAATTTTTTTATAAGTGAAACTGTTTGGGTATAATCCATACAGATAATTAGATTATGTTCCCATCTGTAGTATGTACTTGATATAGTATATAGTATTTCATATTATTACTTAAATGTTGAGTAAATGTATGTATATTTATGGAATTTTTTTCAGTTGCAGTTTCAATGGCTAACAATGGTATATTATTTGTATCTAGTGCTGCCAAAGCCCACAGGTACTGCTCAAAAGTGTCAAAGTTTGTGAAGAATGTTTTGTATATAAAGTTCCATGGTGGTCCAGATAGCTCATTGCCTATTATTAATAAACAGATAGTAAATATTTACACTAAGGTTAGTCAAACAAAACTTTAAAAATATTTTTTACCCAATTATGATAGTTTAGGTAGCTTAGGTTTAATTCTTCAAATGATATTAATTCTTCATGGAAAACATGTTTAATGCTCATAGTATCAATTTTTCTATTTTAATTATTAATTAGATGATGCCCGCAACATTGTCTACATGAATTATTGGGGTTATTAAAATCCTATGGGAACTCTATTTCCCACAAGAATGCAATCTATTTTTGTACCTTTCCTTAAAGTTCATTAAACAGATAGACCCTTTTTTTAAATTCCACTACTAGTTAGCCCTTGACTGCTATCTCACCTGATGGTAAGTGATGATGCAGTCTAAGATGGTAGCAGGCTAACTTGTTAGGGGTACGGCAGTTATATTAAACCCATACCCCACGGCATCGTACGAGAACGCATCGCTTGGCGGCACGTCTTTGCCTGTAGAGTAGTAACTAGCCACGGCCGAAGCCTCCCAGCAGGCCAGACCAGAGACCGAAATTATAAATTCCCGAATTGACGCTGCCGGGGATCGAACCCAGGACCTAGCGCTCAACACTGCGCCAGGGAGGTTGTTAAACAGATAGACCATGAAAAAGTAACAGACAGACAGACACACTTTAGCACTTATAGTATTGTATGGATCACAAATGCAATTAATTTACATAGCTATAAATAAGTCTATAATAATATTAATAATTACTTCTTTTCTAAATAGGCATCAACACAATGTGGCAACTTGGATGTTAGACTGATGCTCAAGCCAATAGATTCTGTAGAGAAGATAAAGCGAAATAAACCTTATCAAGTGATCATGTATGATAAAGAACTTCCTGAGGATGTTATCAAAAGCTTAGTTGAAAATTTTCCACCAGAAATTGAAGTACAAAGTATAGGTGAGTTCATATAGAATGTTAAGATAGGATATGTCTGTCTAATTCATATAAACTAAAACGTAAAAAACTTTATTTCATGTAAGGCAACTTAATTATGTAATAAAATTATTATACATGTATGTGATTTTATTATAATATTTCACTTCATAAATTTGGATACAAACTGATTATAATAATTATAACTATGATAGTTTAATAAAACTATCATAGTTACAGCTTCCAAGGATTATGATGATTTTATTAAACATTTATTGGTAAGTTTACAGTCATGCTAAACAATAAATAAAATACAAAGTTACACATATTCATTATTGTATTAAGTATATTAAGTTTTAATAAAAAAATCTACATAATATTTGCTGTACAATGCATATACCTTATATATCATTAAATTATTAATCTTCAACAGATAGTGATGAGAAAACTTTATCAGATGAGCTTGGTCACATTGAACTTCATACAGTGAAGACTTATGAATATGTAGCTCTAGGGGGTACATTCGATAGACTGCACAATGGGCACAAAATACTCCTATCGCAAGCTGCTTTGAGAGCTACCAAGCATGTCACAGTGGGCGTAACTGATGTAAATATGATTCAGTGTAAGCGATATGATAATATTCAATTCAAATGTAAAAGATATTTTTGATAGGTATATTAGTAAAAATCCAATCAGAATACCGTTTTTGAGCCTCAAAGAGACTAAATTTACTATTTATATAACTAACTGATTTAAATTTGATGCATTAGCCCATTTTAAAATATAGTTTCAGGTATGAACCGAATTTTCAAGGAAGGGAAACTAAATAAAAACAAATACTAATGTTATAAGAAAACCAAATAATAAACCTAAATCTACAAAATCTTAAAACTAAGATCATTATCTTGTATTTGTCTTCTCCATTCAAATTTGTTCTTTTGCCTACAGCAAAAGTATTATGGGAATTAATAGAGCCTATAGAAAAGAGAATGAAAGCAGTGTTGGACTTTCTAAAAGATATTAATCCTGACCTTGAGTACAATGTGTGCGCTATTCAAGATGTGTATGGACCAACGAAGGATGATCCCAGATTTCAGGTATATTATTTATATTAATTTTCTATCTTGTTTTCATGAAAAAAACCTTCAGTAATTGATAAACATAATATTACTGTGTATGATTTCATGAAAAACTCTTCAAAAATGTAAAAAATTAATTCTTCAAAAATTAGGTAGTAATTAACATACTTTTTTATTTGGAAAACTATTAATCACTGAGTCTTTTTTCTGAAAGGTCTTTAGAGAAAGAACTCGTGGGCCCGGCAGACGTTTTAGTTGTCCTGCCCTAAATCCCATTGCATCGCCACCTTCCAGGCCCAAACCATTTCTAAATGTTTGAATCCAAACCACCCCTAATCCCCAGACCCACTCAATCACACACAAAAAAAATCATCAAAATTGGTCTAGCCATTTTCGAACCTTTGCAAGACTAAAGCATGGCAATTGTTTTAATAACATTTTTGTTTTATCAAGGCGATCGATTGTATTCACCATGTGATTTGATTATGTAGGTAAATATATTTTGCAGCTGATTAAAAAAATATTGCCAAAAATATTTTTTATGAAAATGTCAACATCAATAATTGTGCAATACTAACAAGAAGTACATCAAGGGGCAATTGTAGGTCCTTTCTTATTTTTGATATCCATTTCTGATATTTATACTACATCATAGTTCATCTAAGTTTCAACAAAGAGGGTACATACTTATTTATTAAAGCAATTTTATGAACATCTGAAAAATAAGTAGAAGATTATTAGGTACCACTTACAAATAAAATTAAATGTCTTTATTTGAAGTTGTACAAATTGAATAGAGTAGATATAAAAAATAATATATTTTTGGTAATTTTGTTTCAGTTAATAGTAGTAAGCGAGGAAACAAAACGCGGTGCCGTCAAAGTAAACGAGAAACGCCAAGAAAATGGACTTCAACCATTAGATGTTTACACGATAGGAATTGCTGAGGATTTAGACCCACAATCCACTGAAGAGGAAGCCAAAGTCAGCTCCAGTAACATTCGGATGCGGCTGTTGGGGACACTGCTTCGAGAGCCTAAGGTTGGTATCTCTTTATTACTGACCTCAGAAATCTATACTAATATTATAAATGTGAAAGTTTGGATGGATGGATAGATGGATGGATGTTTGTTACTCTCAATCACGTCGTAACGGCTGAACGGAACTGGATGAAATGTGGCACAGAGATAGATTATAGCCTGGAATAGCACATAGGCTACTTTTTATCCCGGAAAATTTCCCGCGCGAACCAATAACCTCAATCCAGGCGTACCAAGTCGCGGTCATCAGCTAGTAAATATAGACCTGATGTTAACACCCAAAAACCTTAAAGATAACTATAAAACAAAAATAAAAACCTTTCGGCTATAGAGAATTTAAGCGGTTGAGGCGTGATTGAGCGACAAACAAACACTTTCGCATATATTAGTATGAAGTATGCAACCGCCGATGACTATGGGGGTACGTTTTCGTTAGTGACACTATGTTAGAAAGTACCTAGCAATTGCCAACAGAAACAGCTACCTACAACTGATGCGCGAAAGTATTGGTGACGAACAGACAGACATCAGAGGTGCGATTGTGTAAGAATTGCCGATCAAATCGTCAAAGTTCGGCGTCAAAGTAAAATAAACCATGTATACCACCAATCACCACCATGTAACGAGGTATGTACGATACCCTAAACGTATGAGAATGGATACACGAAATAGAGCTCTAATTCAATGCTTTTATGGTTTATTTTACTTTGACGCTGAACTTTGACGATTGGCTGATTGAGAGGGTAAATTATAATCATAAATTAAGATTTTTTACTCTTTAATTATTTTGTTTTATTTTCAATATTATAATTTTGTTTCCAGCCGAACCCAAACATTCCAGATTGGCCCTATGTCATCGGACTGGCCGGTGGTATTGCTAGTGGAAAAAGCAATCTCACTAACAAATTAAAGTAAGTTAAATTTACTGTAATCCAATTCTCAAAGCTGCTACATACTACTTTCAAATAATTAATTTATTCGTTTTACGGGGTAAGAGTATGAAAACAACGCCGTTCAGACGTTATCACATCATAATGTAAAAGAGATTCTAAAAGAAACTTCGCGCGGTAAAGCGCTCTTTGATATATTTTTTTTCTAAAACATGGAATAGATTAGATTATTTTCTAAATCATGAATGCAGAACTGTTAAGTTCTGACGTTGATTGAGATGAACGCCTATTGGCAGAATAGGGATATTTTCTTATCTCAAAAATAAAATTCTTTTTTGGTGACTGATTATTATTAATCAGAGGAAAAACCCACGCCATTTGTTAGTTTTGATTTTGATCATAATTTTAAACTACCGATTAAAGTAAAAAAGTACGTGAAAAGTTGATGACGTATTCCAAACCTGTCCTTCAAACTTAACTGCTCGCGGTGGCCAAAATTAGAACTAATTTTTATGCCTTTAGTTTTTGTTTTTACTTTATTTTTCATATCTAGCGGTCACCGGGTCAGAAAAGTTTGTGGAACTATAAGTGCGCGTTTGTGGGACTATAAATTGTCTGCTTTGATTAGATGTCAAATACCTATTACGGTTTTTTAGATTGAAGGGAGCCGCAGTAGTGAACTGTGATATAATCGCACATGAACTATATGAGCCAGGTTTGCCTCTGAACAGCACGATTGCGGAGGTGTTCGGTAAAGACGTCATTACCGAACAGGGCGAAGTGGACAGGAGGAAACTTGGTGGCATCGTCTTTAGTGATAAGGTAAAGGGGTAAATGGGATGGCGTATAATATCTATCTATTTTCGGACGAATGTAATGTAAGCCGCATTTAAGTTATTTTCGTTCTGTGCTTTCGTCTGAAAAAAGATCTAATCGCGCCTGAAGAAGTTTTAACACTTAAAAATATTGGCGTCCGACGATCCTGGCTTTATGGTCTTTTAGTATTCTAATAATAAAAAGTTTGCAGTCTAAGATGGTAGCAGGCTCACCTGTTAGGGGTACGGCAGTTATATTAAATCATACCCCTAATCGGTTTCTACACGGCATCGTACCTTAACGCTAAATGGTAGGGTGGTAACTAGCCGAAGTCTGCCACCAGACCAGATCAGAGAAAATTTAGAAACTATAAATTCCCAAATAGATCCTGCCGAATCGAACCCGGGACCTTCCATGTAAGACCACTGCGCTTTTAATCATCTATATATATGTAGGTACTAGATGGGCCCTTTCATATAAAAAAGTTGGGCGACACTTTTAAAGCGCGCTCTTCACCTGTATAGCCCTGTCCTTGTCTCCGCCATAGTGCTATCCCGCTTTTCAGACTAGATGACGTTAGTAAATTAGGTCCACATTGTTTGACAGGGCCCGTCTATGTAAATTGAGGTCGTTGCTTGAAATCGTCAATATATTTTTCAGGATAAGCTAGAGACACTCAACAAATTAGTTTGGCCGGCGGTCATCGAAGAGGCTCAGAGACGTATTAAAGCCTTCGGAGAGCAGGGCTATAGAGTGGTGGTGATGGAAGCCGCGGTGATGGTGCGTGCCCAGTGGTACCACTACTGCCACCAACTCTGGGCCGTGATTGTGCCGCCTGCCGAGGTCAGACACTGTGTTTTATTTAGGCCGTTTTTCATTGACCGACACGTTAATGATATATCGGCTACGGCACCCACAAGTATACCCATACCACAAGTTTTTAAACCCACGGACCTCGTCTGCGGGCATTATCTAGTCCAAGGATGGCTAACCAATGGCACGCGACACAGACTACAGAGACAGATTATAGTCTGGAATAACACAATTTATACTTTTTATCCCGGCAAATTAGAGTTCCCGCGGGAACCAAAAAACGTCAATCCACGCGGACGAAGTCGCGGGCATCCTCTAATTATGAATATAATATAATTACTTACCATGCAGACATCAACACACAGTAAGTAACAGAAGTCACAATTAAGTTGTTATTCAATTTACAGGCTGTTAAAAGACTGCAAGAACGCAACAACCTATCAGAAGAGGAAGCCAGGCAGCGTGTTGACGCACAACCCTCGAATTTGGAGCAAGTGGCTCGAGCCAACATAGTCTTCAGCCCGTATTGGAGCTATGGCTATACGCAAGTGCAGATAGACCGTGCGTGGGAACAGTTGCAGAAGTATCTAGAATCTAGGAAATGATTGCAATTTTAAAACTACCCTCTAAAAATTGTTCAAATTTCAAAATGTTCAGGGAATTCCCTTCCTTAAAGTGAGATTAAAGGTAAACTAACAACAAGTAATAGACATACTTTCCCTATTGTCTAAACTATCCACAACACTTGGCTTTGGAGCAAGTGGCTCGAGCCAAGAGTGTCTTCAGCCTGTATTGGAGCTATGACTACTTATACGCAAATTGCAAAAGTATCTAGAATCTAGGAAATGATTGCGATTTCGAAACTACCCTTCAAAAATGGTTCCTAATTCAAAATTCTCGGGGAATTCCCTTTCATATATTGAGATCAAAGTATAACTAAAAACAACAAGTTTTACTTGTTGTTGTAAGTTATACTTTGACTGTACGTCAAAGGTAAAGCAGAGTTTAAGTCGTTATAAAAAAGCGCTGCGTCTCTGCTCTACAACTACTATGTAGGTGGGCGATGCCCCTAAGGCTCTCTTTTGCCAAGGTTTTCTAAACTAACATAATCAATTGTTTATTCTATCCATTTAATTATGGAACCAGCTTCAATCTTCTGTATCTCTCATGACTTCAATATGGGGCTCTTCAAAGGGCGGATAAACACTTGAAATCAGGTGCCCACCTGCTCGTGTGCTCGCTATATCATGTATAAAAAAATTAGTCTTTATATTTTAAATATTTATACCAAATGATTAGAAGTACAGTACTTATAATAATTTGGTATAATTATATCGTTTATTTTATTCCTTTATTTTTATTTTTGAGAGAATTTTGCCTTACTTATATAAAGTTTATTGCATTTTTGGGTGATATTAAGAATAATGATAGATTTTAAGTCGTATATTACAAAAACAGTGACCTAATTGTTAAATATGAAATAAATATTATGTTAATTTTTTATTCTTATCCCTTTTACTATCGACTTTTTTGTTTAGGTCAACCAATTCGAAAATGTTAAACTGATCCAAACCATATAACGAACCTAGGGTCTCACAGCACAAATATGCTTGATCAATCAGTCAAGTAGTCATTTACAAAAATGATTTAGGATGATATTCTAATACCTACTTATCTCTAATGACAATCTGTTCACTATAGTAATTTTGGGCTTATCAAATCACCTGAAGCCATGTTATTTTTTAATATACTAAATACAAATAATAATAACCCATATTGAAATGGACACATAATTCTCTAGGCATATTACGATTATCATTATGTTAAGGTGAGTTCACCCTTTTACTAGATTATTCGTTTCATTCATTCCGTAAGGAAATCCTGAACTAGAGGGTTGTACTAACTATAGCTGGGGATTAGTATCATGGCCTTTTTTAAAATACTAGTAATTTTGTACACTTTACTCTTTCGTTATGCAGTTGGAGGTTTGCAACGAGAAATAATGAGCTCTTACGATGTAGAGACCCATAAAATTGATATTATAGTAAGTACAGGTACAAATTACAGATATTTTTAAATTCTAAATTAAATCATTGTAGGTATAATAATTGGATTACTTACTACTTACCTACTAATTAGTATGAATTATGTAGGTATAGATTTTTATAAATGTAGTAACATTTTTATTTGATAGGTAGGTATTATTGTATCCCTACGTAGAGTAGGTGAAATAAATGCAAAAGTGTGTCGGTCTGCTACGCTATAACTACCCATCTTTTCAACCGATTTGGTATTCAGCCATCGATATATATTTATGTAGGTAGGTACCTATTAGATGGGCTCTTTCATGGAAAAAAATTGGGCGCCCAACCTTTAGAGCACGCTCCTAACCTGTATAGCCCTGTCCTTGTCCTCGCTATAGCGCTGTCCCGCTTTTCAGACTAGATGGCGTTAGTAAAATAGGTCTACATTCTTTGTTTGACAGGGTCCGTCTATGTAAATTGAGTAAGTACAAGGAGGTAACAAATACCTCCATGAGTAAGTAAGTTGTATTCAGCACAGACCTTATCTAAAAGATCATTGATACCTATTCAAGTAAGATGTTTAACTTGGTTTTAGGGGTATAGAGATACTTAGGTTGCATCCCGGGTAAGGACGTAGGCTACTTAGATTTTTTTTATCAACGCGAATAACGTCGCGGTCGAAGAAAAACAAGAAAATATACCTACGCGAACGGCGAAACTGTCGGTAGTTTTATCTATTCCATCATCGCTATGTTTACTAAAATTGGCAATTTCCAAAGACAAACGCGCCACTTACACTATCCGGACCGGCTTCTGGTATACTCCGAAGTCCGATTTGTGCGCGTGGTGAAATCCGAAATCCGGATTTCACCACGCGTATCGGAGTTAAGTTATATGCAATTTTGTTTTTTTCAATTACAGACTAAAATCATTGAAAATAATTTAAAAAATAACGGATGGAACAACATTTTGTTTGTTGGAACATTACCAAACGCACTATACAACAACTTAAAAAAACTGCCGTTCACAAATACTGTTTCTGACATAGAGGAGGAGGATGAGCAAATTGAAAACGTTGTACCCTACCACTCTAATGTAATTATATTTAACTGCCTAACTTTCGAAGAGTTTGAAAATGCTATGACAAAAACAGTAACTTTGGCCTATTGGCATTCGCTAGCAAACATTATTGTATATTATCATGCACCGTTCGAGAAAGAGATTGTTGCTAAAATATTTTTTATCTTCTGGTATTATAGAGCTATAAATGTTATAATTATTCATTATAACGATCCAAAGAAAACAATGATGTTAACGTATTTTAGTCCATACATGAGCGATAGTTTCCAACTTAGAAATATGTTCGGCTGTTGGACAGCAAAGAAAATAGGCATGTCTATAGGAACTTTTGCAGATAGCTTCATTTGTGTTAATCATTGCCATAATGTCTCGTTGCATTCAAAATTGAGAGCTAACCACCTTGGTACTTGTATTGGATATGATACACATTCAATATTGTATGCAAATGCGAATCACATTCAGAATTTGCCATTATTTGAAGATAAAGGGAAAAATCTACATGGGTTCACTCTTCGAGCATTTAGTATGGAAGTGTTACCCTTCTTGGGCATAAAAGAACATGACAATGGCACCTACACGCTTTATTGTAGAGACGGAATGATCTGGAATACTATGGCTACTCTGTTGAATTTTACTATTGATTTGTCTTCTGGAAAAGATCTAATGAAAAAACAATTTGATTTCGAAATCAATATTCAGCGAGTATTCTCATTTATGCAAAGAAAAGAAGATTTGATATTATTTCCTATCTATCAATTTGATATAATTATAGCTGAGATAGAGTATACGTTTCCATTAATTGATAGCGGTGTTTGCTTCTTGTCACGACGCGCCGACTTTGAGACTATAATCTTTAATGCAAAACTGATACAAACTAATTTGGACGTTATATTTCAGTTTGTACTATGTTTTCTTTCCACGTGGTTTGTATTTTTCATCTTTAATCTAGAAAAGCTTAAAAAATTTAGCTTTGATCAAGCTGGAAAAGATTTGATAAATACTTTCAGAACAGTTTTATCAATTAGTCTTTATAATCCTCCTAAACGTGGTTCTTTTCGAATATTTTTGTCAATATCCATTTGGAGCTTCTTCGTTATAAATTTTAACACGCAAGCAGCAATCATTTCTTTATTTTCTGCTCATAAACGTGGACGAGATGTGGATACATTCGAAGATATTATCGAGAAAGGATACAAAATTGAAGGGATGGCATCGCCCGATGTTATTCTTCCAGAAACGGAAGAAAAATATATAATCATTACTTCCAGAATGGAACCCGTGCCCGATATGTATACTTGTGTAAACCGTTTGCTCAACGATAGTCACAGATTTTGTATCATAGACTGTGCTAATGGCCGGTATTTGGTAAGAAATATGTTAGATGAAAAAGGTCAACAATTTCTGCATATAGCTTCTGATGCAAGAATTCACAGCCACTACTTAAATATGATGCTTCATAAAAATAGCCCTATGACTGCACATTTCAATGACTACATGATGAGGTTATTTGAAGGAGGTATTATTTGGAAATGGATGGAATACAGGTATAAAAATATAAAAGAAGAGGTGCCGGTAGAACCTTTGGGAATGGCAGAAATGGAAGGTATATTCAAAAGCTACTGTTTGTTGGTTGGAATCAGTTTTGTAATATTTGTTATTGAAGTACTTTTAGGATTTTTTCAGTGGACAAAACAAAAGTCCAAGTATATTAATTTGAAAAGAATAGCGAAAACCCTTGGCAATAAAATCATTGTGAAATTTAAAAGGGAAAATCATGTAGAGACGTCCACTCAAACTATTTAATTTTTTTTCAAAATACATAATATTAATTATCTTATAATATAATATTTCAAACAAAGTACATGTAGCTTTCTTATAAATAAAACCATTCAGTTCATTGCTTCCAAATTAGCTGGCTTCAGGGAGTAGGAAAAAAAGTCTAAAATAGTAAGTACTTTTTGCAATACACCAATGTACAGTCCCACCAACTTATCTGGCCCGGTTGCAAAAGTTGGAACTAATTTTTATGACTGTTTAGTTTTATTTTATTTTTTTATTTTATTTGTAGTACTAGTTTGTAATATTTATTAGCGACAGTGTCACCGGGTCAGACAATTTTGTAGGACTCTAAAAAGCCAGGACTCTCAAAAGGATTTTTAAGCCAGTATAATATGCCAGTATTAATCGGGTTTTGAGTACCAAGTTTAAAACAGTTAAACGTTATATTTTATACTATTGTACAGTCCGATGCAAACTTTATGTCCCGTGGAAGTTAGCCGCGAGTGAAGTTCGCGCTGGTACAGTCAACTAAAGAATGATTTGGCTACTTTTCTTTTTTGAAAGTATGTAATGATAAAAATAGGAAGTTCTATTATATTACTTATTATTTTTATATTTTTTAGGTTTTGGAAAATTCGTTTAAAGGCTGAATCGTATGTATGGTCATAGTTTAAACATATGTTTTGTTATAATTATTTCATAATAGTGTTACATGGGGCTAAATTTATATTTTGTACCTCGAGGGCGTTACTTTGAATCCTGAGCGAAGCGAGGAATTCAATATATTTATTGTCGCCCGAGTAAAATATTTTCGCCCCTCGAAAACAAGCTATGAGTTACTACTACAATTAACACGTACACATTAATTATATTGAAAGTTTAAATAAAACACAAAACTCGTATGTATCAAATTACCGGCCAGATTAGCTTCATCCTATATCATCATATAAAAAACATCGCGTTCGACCTCTTTCGTTAACTAATAATAAACAGTAAATACTAATGAAAACTTATCTAATAATTAATAACAACAAAAACTTAATAATGATCAGTAAATTAAGAGAACGACTGTACTTTGAAGGGTCGGGCGCGTGTATTGCAGTATACGGACGTAACTCACAAAGACGTTCAAGACGAGTGCGTGTGGAAGGCAGGCGGCGGGGGGACGCGCGGGGTAACGCCCCGCCTCCGCATGCCTCACCGCGTCCCGCTGATACCTAAAATTGTACTTTGCGCATGGACACGCACGAAATTCGCGAGGACATAAAGTTTGAATCGTGCTGTACCTACTGCAGAAGGAAAATGTTAGGTTAAGAAATCAAGATTTTTTTTTACTGAATACCACAAATTGGCATTCAGTAAAAAAAAACGTGTGGTGTCGTAGGACACCAGTAGGAACGAAGTTCCTTATTACATAAATATTAATTTCAAGTTCTAGTCCAGGTAAAAAGAAAATAATTATTCAGGTATACATATTTTATTATGATTTTGTTTACCGATATATTTTTTTTAATGAAAAAAATTATAATATAATATTATAAATGCGAAAGTGTGTTTGTTTGTTGGTTTATTGGTTTGTTGGTTTGTCCTTCAATCACGCTGCTTCAATCATGCACAAAGCAACGGATTGACGTGATTTTGTGCATGGGTATAGTTGAGGACCTATAAAATGACATAGGCTACTTTTTACCACGGAAAATTGAGGAGGTTCCGTGGGATTTCTACGCGGACGAAGTCGTGGGCATCAGCTAGTTAAATATAAACCTTAACACTATTAAAGTTCAATTTCGAATGTAGTATATTTATATTTAAGACCTTTTGTCTTCGTAACAACGCGAGCATGTTTTCACTTCAAAATCTTACGAATTTTCGTTACGGACTTTTTTGCATCTTACGCATTTTCGTTACGGACGTTTTTTGCCGGCTAGGGTACCCCTCCACATCGACCCATAAGGAACTTTCGTTCCAAAAAAAGATCAAGCTCGTTTTGGCTGCAGTATTTTTTATTATCTAATATTATAAATGCGAAAGTTTGGATGGATGGATGGATTAATGTATGGATGGATGGATGTTTGTTACTCAATCACGCCATAAAGGCTGAACGGATCTGAATAAAATTTGGCTCAGTGATAGATGATAGTCTGAATTAAGACATAGGCTACATTTTATCCCGGAAAATTTAAAAAAATCCGTGGAAACCAAAAATCCTTAATCCACGAGGACGAAGTCGCGTGCATTAGCTAGTATTCCATAAGGGACGGGTACTATTAGAACAATAGTGGCGACTTCATGTGAAAGAGACTGAGAGTGAGAGACATATGAAAGAAAGCTGTAATGAATATTGATTATCATTTACAAACTAATTAATAAGAAATAACCATTGTAATACTTTAAGACATAAATAATAACACATTTTAAACAATTTAACTTGCTTTCTTTGACTTAAAATATTTTATTACCTAGATACTTTTGACTACACTAATAGTATAACCAAGTCCGTTAAGTTACATTGTTTTACCCTATACTGGCATAATATAAAAGGCGGGAGGCAGATATGGATTCAGAAACAGAGTGTAAAGTCAGTCCCTAACGCCATCATCAGTATTTAAAGCAGTGTTCAGACTTAGTTTCACATTTCAATACATTCAAACAGTCTGAAATAAGTAAGTCATGTCAAATAACTATAAATTAAATGATAAATATCTACACATAAAGTTTTAAAACCATGTTAGTTTTCTCAGTATTTTTTATATTTTCTTCATTTTATAATCTACTCGTTTCTGTTTCTGTCGACCATATTTATAGTACTCACTTCAGTTCTAAAATAGGTCAAGGCAAAGACGTCATTACGACGACGATGTTTAGCTACCCAAAATTAAAAGATTAGCTTTGATGCGAAAGACGTACCTACCTATTACGATACCAGAACCGGCGGCTAAAGTCATAACTGGTGGTAGTAAATATTATTTCTAAATATATATTAAGTTTATGGCTACTGACGAAGACAAACGAATTGTGGGTGAGAATGAACCATGAGTGTGTGAGAGTCGAGACGGAGTACAGTTTCTCTCCAAGGCAACCTGTGCCTCCAACGAAGTGGGTAGGGGATTAGTCCGAACCGGCACGTGTAAAGACACCATAAACTCTGCATTTCATTTTATCTATAATCTCTGGCACATTTATGAGTTTGGATCAAATATGTTCCTTGGTTTGGATTTTTTATCTCTAGTTGTATTTTCGGTATTTTCTGCTTTATTTTCTGATGGTCACTGGCATCTATAGATAGCTGATGGTCCATAGATTTGTTTATTTGCTCTAAGCTTTGAATATAATGAGGCTCTGAGCACCAAAGCTGAGCACAAAATCTGAGCCACCGGTTTGAGCCGTAAAACTGGGACCTGGGACCTTTGCAGGGCGATTGTATAAAATCTGTATCAATCATTGTTACAGTCTCAATTGTTTTGATTGGCTGTATTTATGGTATTTTGTGTGCGTCATAGAGATTTTAAAAAATCCGAACCAGTCAGAGTTTAAACTCTTTGAGGTGATTGCGATCGTTACACTGTAGCTGTCATTTTTACACAATCGCCCTGCAGACTGCAGTTCTATATTTTCAAAATTAGTCTATGGGTCGAAAATAAGCGTTCAAGGTGTGTGAAAATATAGTGTGATTATAACTTCAAATACTGAATGCACATCGCAACCAAGTTTAATGGGAAATTCGCACCGTAAAAACAGTGAACACAGGAACCAGAAGCATTTAGTGCAAGCGCGTGACGGCCAAGCGTTTTCGAGTCAGGTAATTCGCGATGAGAAGAAAACTTGCTAATGTCATTCTCAGCTGAAGAAAATACGTAACAATCAAACGCTTTGTTATTATAATCGTATTACTCACTTTGAACTATCGTGCTTTATATTTTGGGACATAATGCGGGAATCGGGGAGTGTTATAATAATTATTTTTGGCATGTGTCAGTCTTTTGTTCGATAGGTGGCTGAGTTGTATTGTTTTTGTGTATAGTTCAGTTTATCCCATTTCGTCGGCAACCTCAGCGGGCGCTCCTTCTTAAGCGTAACGAGCAACCAGTCAGTTTACAGCGCATCACGGCCTTGGTCGAGGATCTCTAGGCGAAGGTTAGTGCTTTACTGCACACACATAAATTTCTAACAATCTCGTTTATTATTTAGGTCACTACAGATTATAGTATGCTACACTTTTCCGTAAGCTGCTCTCTAATACCATTACGAACTGTTCCCATATAAATAATATGTACACTCACCTAAGTATACAGTGTTTAACAGCATGAAGTATGAACATGCGGTGATGAAACAAAGGAAGGGTATGAAAAGATACTTATTACTTTTTTTCCAAATGTATCCACTGTTGCATCATTAAAATAAATAGTGACGATGATACCTGCTTGAATATCACAGTTTTAAGTTTATGAATATTTTTAAAATTATTTGATTAAAATAGTGTTGTTTGTGTCAGTTTAAAAACAAGACAAATTGGTGGTTTTAAATATCAGCTAGTTGTTAAACTCCATTTATGGTTTTTAACTTGCCTTTTAATATTTATGTAAATAATGAACAGTATGATAAACAACAACAATAAGAAAATAATTTAACGGGACGGGTTTTGAAACAATTAACCTTGTTCGGGAATTGTCTCTGGTGGGGTCTAGGGGTTCAAGGAAACCCCCAAATGAAACTTGCAGATGGTATGTGTGTCGTGATTGTTACGTGAGGTAGCACGTTTCAAGACTAGTAGGTACCACCTAAACTAAGTAGAGTTGCAAGGAAAAATTTCAAGATAATTTTACTTACCATCATGATATTTCATAAAAGTTACTAATGTTTATGTATTATAACTCTGTGCACGGTTCAGTAGCCCTATCTCACAAACGCTGTATCAATCATGGTCACAATCTCAATTGCGATTGGCTGAATTTATGTATTCTTGCTAAGACAATGGATTTTGGTCAATATTGAAACAGTGTCTAACCAGAGGTGATTGCAATTATTGTTATAGTGTTGCAGTTATTTGAGTTTTCTTTTGTTTTTAGTAAAAGAATTCATAATGGTGTCCATAGTGCATTCTAGTATAAAATGTAATTATCTGATAACTATCAGTGTACATTTTTATCTTAATTTTTTGAGACCCCGATCTAAAGCCTGACTAAAATTTAACAAAACAGATTTATGAAGAGTTCTTTCTTGGATGTATCCAAAAAATAAAATAAAAGGTTGGATGTATTGTATTCCCTGTTTGATAATGCAATGAAAATATACAGTACAATACTTTGTTAATTAATCCCTTGTCATTCAATTAGTCAACACAAGAATAAATCGTTAATATTACAGGTGGAATGATTCAACATTAACAAGCCCATTGGAAAGAAGTAAAACAGCGTGGCCAGTTGCACACAAGGAGTCAATATTCTTGCCTGAATTCCCTATAACCACTGACCTGCTGCAAAAAGATTTTGAGATTATCACAACTGTTGCAAAAGGGGCTTTTGGTGAAGTTGTGAAAGTAAAGAAACTAAGCGAGAACAAGGAGTATGCATTAAAAGTTCTACATAAATCTCAGGTAAGTCGTTTCATTTTTAGTAGTGATGGTGGGCCGGCGATAGATTGATATGATGAAGTTGTTTTATATCAATTGACTTGAAATACCAGAAAATCTACACATATAGTGTTACATTAAAGTTATTACCTAGTGTATTTTTCAACTATACAAAATACATTCTAAGAAATGTTAGTAATATCTATAATCTTAATATTATAAATGTGAAACTTTTGGGTGGATGGATGGATATTTGTTACTCAATCCCAGCCATTTTATATTTACCAGATATTTGTTACGCCAGAATGGCTGAACGGATCTGCATGAAATTTTTTCACAGAGATAAATTAAGCACATAGCTTACCTATGATCCCAGAAAATTAAAGACTTCCCACAGGAACCAAACAACCTCGATCCATGTGGACAAAGTCGCGGCTAGTACCTCATAATTTAGGTCTTGGCATAATTCCTACCTAACGTTATTAATGTGAATGTAAGCTTGTTTATTACGCTTTTTACGTTTATCATGGCACATCTTTTCAACCAATTTTGATCAAATTTAGTGAATACATTGGTTGTGTTCTGGTAAAGGACATGGCTAGGGTTACTTAAAGCAGTCATAATAATTACAACACTATCTCTAATCTAATGTAAAATTATTAAAAAATTATGAATAAAATAAATAAAATAAAATAGCCTTTTATTACAGAGCTTTTTCACAGTTTGAGTTTTTATAGATTAATATTAATAAATAAAGTCTCTTAGTTCTGTGTGCCTCCCCGCAAAGGCCTCCTCCAGCTCTCTCCAGTGTTTTCGATTTAGTGCCACCCTTCTCCAGAATGGACCAGCTGTCAGCTTCAGTTTGTCCTCCCAACGTCTTTGCTGCTGGCCCTTGTTTCTTTTCCCATCCTGTGGGTACCACTGTGTTATCAGGTTACTCCATTTTCCGTGAGGGTCTCGGAGCATGTGACTAGTCCACCTCCACTTCAGCTGATCCATTCTTTTGAGTATATCTGTGACCTGTTTTCGCCCTGATGACTGAGCTCCAGATTCGGTCGCTTTTCTTGACGACAACCATACTCCGTTCCATCGCCCTCTGACACCTCCCAAAATTGTCCCTATGGGCCTTGTTTAGTGCCCAGGTTTCACATGCATATGTAATGCTTTTTTCTTCAGGTTCAAGCTCAGCTCTTTTCCAACTTTTTCCAGCCTAATGCAATTCTTTTGTTTGTTTCCTTTGTTGTTTGATCCTCAGGCGAGATTATTTGTCCTAGATAATGTACTCCTTTACATACTCTAAGATTTCACCCCCTACTGTAATTGGTGTTTCAGCATCAGTTACATTGGTCATAACTTTTGTTTTGTTTTGTTTTGTTTTGTTTTGTTTGGAAAATTGTGAATAGTAACATGTTTAAGAAAATCATTATGTAATAATGCGTAAATAATATATTTCTTATCATATAATGATGATCTAATCAGGTATTTTTTACCTTCCTGAATGATGCCATTAAAGTTAAATGTTGCAAATGAATACAAGAAATAATTATTATAATGAATGAACTTGTTTGGAGGCAAGCATATTGACTCATCACCCTACTTGAATTGGCAAAAGCTTTTTATCTCTAAATGCATTTATAGTTCAATCAGACCCTGTTTTATCATAGTAACCCAATTTAATCAATATTTTATGGGCATGCATATATTATCACTTGCCTGCTTACGAGTAAAAAGACTAATTTGCTTACTACAGACATAGACAAGCTTCTATTTAACCTGTACAACAGCTTTTAAAATGTGCTTAAATGGTTTTTGGAATGGTTTTTGCTACTTTTAAAAAGTCTATTTTAGGCCAATATTTATGTAAATAATAACAATAATATTAATAAAGCCTTTTATTCCATTTTAAAACATGATTACATTTTTGTTATAAAATGTCCCTCAAAACGGAGTGCCTGTTGGCATAGGCCTCCTCCAACTCTCTCCACTGGTGCCTGTCTAGCGCCACTCCGGTCCAGTGTGGCCCCAGAGTTAGTCGGAGGTCGTCCTCCCAGCGTCTAGCTTGGCGACCTTTTTTCCTTTTGCTATCTCTGGGGTACCAGATTGTCACTAGCTTGCTCCACTTCTCTTCTTTCCCTCTCAGCATGTGGCCAGTCCATCTCCATTTCTGCTGGTCAATACGTTTCAATATATGACCCTGGTTCTTGATCTTATATCACAGTTCAGAAATCCATATCCATACTAATATTATAAATGCGAAAGTGTGTCTGTCTGTCTGTCTGTCTGTCTGTCTGTCTGTCTGCTACGCTTTCACGGCCCACCTGTTGAACCGATTTTGATGAAATTTGGTACAGGGGTAGATGGTATCCCGGGGAAGGACATAGGCTACTTTTTATCCCGGAAAAATAAAGAGTTCCCGCGGGAATAAAAAAAAACTGTCTCTTCACCCGATTTTGATAAAATTTGGTACAGGGGTAGATGGTTTCCCGGGGAAGGACATAGGCTACTTTTTATCCCGGAAAATTAAAGAGTTCCCGCGGGAATCAAAAATCTTAATCCACGCGGACGAAGTCGCGGGAATCATCTAGTATGTAAATAAAGTACAGTTAATATTAATTTAAACATTCTTTAGTTTATTACAAAACATTAGGTTTGTAAAAATTTATGTAATTCCAAATGTAATATTGTATTCATCAACATCATCATCATTCTAACCATCGTGTATCTTGTTCTTGAGTATGTGCCGCCTGTAAATCCTGAATCCTGATTAAAATAGCATGCACTCACGCCTGACTTGTAGACATTGTTTGTATTTAGTCTTGGCTCTTGTCGCCGCGCTACTGCGATCTCATCCCTGGCTTGAGATATTGAAACAGGTCACGCTTTTACCACCAGATTTTCCTCCATACCTCGCGAAATGCCTGGCGAGTATGCCTCTCAATGTAAACCCAGCTATTCAAATAAAACTAAAAGACAGTTTAAAGTAAATCATCTATCTACAATCTACATAAACAAGAATTAAAATTTATAATTTGTCAATGACCCTGAAATAATTACTTAGTAGGAAATGAAATAAAGTCAAAGTTTGAACTATAATAAACAGACAACGTTGTCCGCGTGGAATAAGTATTTTTTAATATTCGGAGGAACTCCTTAATTTTCCCGGATAAAAAGTAACATAATATGTCCTATCTCTATACAAATTTTTATTAAAATTGGTTGAAAAGATGAGCCAGACAGACACTTTTGCATTAATAATATTAGTATGGATTGAGCTAGCTTATATCCAAGTCAATATAAATTTATTGCAGCAGCAATATATTATTTTTGTTAATATAGTACACTGGGTCAATGACGCTGAAGATTAAGGCACATTATATTCATTGCTGTTGATTTCTTAATCAAATGTGGACTGTATAATAATCAATAATAATGAATATTATTAAGTATATGGAAATATAGACCTTGAATAGTAATTTTGATTCCTCGATTCATATTTTTTTAAACAATGAAATATGTGACACTTTATTTTAATTGTGATGAAAAAGCACAATTAAGATTGCATACTCGAGAGTTTTTTAAATGCAGCTTTTGGTCATTATTTGATTTGAAGACGAAGTTGTGGCGCCTACTTTAATTCCAAATACCGCAATCCTCTATCATAATGGTTGGTTGCAAATTAAAGCTAAATCATTCTAAAACTATAGTTCGCGCGCGAACTGTACAATTATATTTGACAAATGGGGATATTGTGGTGTGAATATGCTATGTAAATTTTTGACTATAAAAAGCCCTTATTTTAGTGCTTTTCAAAGAGTACCAACTTGTTGCTAAGCTGAAAATATTCTTGTTTGCAGATTGTTAGTGAGAATGCGGTGAGGCAGGTGAAAGAGGAGGCTCGCATCCAGGCAGCAGTGGGGCACCACATTTTCATAGCAGGGGCAGTGTCACGGTGGCAGACCAAGAAAAGACTGTATATTGGTAAGTTTCTATTGTCATATAAACAACCTATAGAATTTTAGTTATCCAAAGCTAAAAGATGCGGTTCAATATGGACAAGATTTTTGGATGATGACCGCCAAAATTCGGTCTGAAAAAGGCACGCGGTGATAATGATGATGATGAGAGTTACTTCATACTGTTCATTGACAGAGGCATCTAAAGAATTATTGAAGCGACGAGCTATTGACGTTGGTGAGGGATTATACCGACCAGCATAAATCAGCAGAGCAAACTGCCTTGGATCCATGGGTTGGTGTATCAGTATGCTGTGTAGGTATTGGGTGCTAAGGCCTATGACCGGCTATAAACTGTGCTATAAAACCTGCTCGACTGTTAAAATCACGGGCGTCGTCTAGCAGACTAATTTTAACCACACGAATCTCTAAATGTAACGCATTTTCGATACAGAAAAAGCTACGATCGCAGGGAAGCCTTTAAAATGCACGATTGGCAAAATGTTAATTTATATGTAAATGGGTTGTCTTTGATACACTGACTAAGGAAAAGCGATAGACGCTAAATGGGGTGATAAAAAACCGCGGTTGGCCTGGAGATGGGGCGAATCAACTTTCATCTAAAGTTGATTATTTCCCTGAAACTTACGCTTTCGATTTAAAATGAAGGAATAGCTACGTGTTTCATATACAATTATTAGTAACTTCAAGTCATCAAAATAATATTACCAAATTCGCTTTACATTACTTCCGTGAACTTACAAAACTGAAATACATACTAAAGTTTACTGTACAGTGAGCCTACTTTAAAATAAATAGGTACTTTGAGTTTGAGAAATTGTTTAGGGTTAATTAATGTTTCACGAAGTCTAACATGATATAATATGACACGAAGTAGGAGTATAACATGACATGAATTAATAATTCAGCTAGAATGTATCGTGTATGTGCCCTTATGAGGACATATGTATTGACAAAATGCCTCATCCAGGCAGAGGCCTAAATTATGTTTATATTATATTCGTCTCTGGTTTCCTTTAGTCTGTGGTAGGAGATAACAGAATCAGTCTACAATGAAGTGACTATCACGGCGTCCCCAAGTGTTCACTGTTCCGGTAGCAATAACTAACTCCAGCCTGATATAGTGACATGTTTTGTACCTAACAAATATAATTAGTGTCACGCTCTTAGTTTAATCTACAGCCATAATATCTAGAAAAACAAACACACAAACCAGCTATTTTTATCTATCTATGTTATTAATAAATACTTCTTTTTTTGGTTGTTGAATGAGAAAATATGTTTATATTTTTTGATAACTTAAAAAAAATCTTTTAAAAATCAACGCGCTTTGCCTTATAAAATAATATGATGCATAGAAACAACTGGGACTAATAAAACAGAAAATATTTTTGTTGGCCTAGGATTTTATTTAAAAAAGTGTCAGTAAAGATATTTTAAATTGTTTAAATAGGGGATTTATAAGGGATAGTAGTGGATGAAAGTCCGTTATTTTCATGATAATTGATATTCGGGCTTTCGATAAAAAAAAAGAAGTACTTACGTCTTTCTCAAGCTTAGAATATTCTTTATAAGGTTAAATGAGGAATTAAATTTTGTTTGAAAGTCCTTTATTTTTCAAGTTATATCCATGAAACCTGGGCTTTTGGTTAAAAATTAAAGAATAGTTACGTACTCTATCTATTTCATGATTTTCGGTATTTTCATCCACAAGTGATTTCCAAAATTCCACCCAAGCGAAGTCCAAGAGTCCGCTAGTTTTATAATATGTAGTAGGCAGTAGCATAGCTGTTGTTAACTAGATTGTCCTACATACTAAAGCCACGCGGTGTCTCCCACCGGTCTTATCTTTGTATCGGTGTTATCTCGCCGGCTAGACGTTACTCATTTATTGTTTACCCGAATAACATATCAGTTATTATATTACACGTTTTGGTTCGTTGGTAAAAGTTGAACGCTACTTTACGGATACATTCTAATCTAGGTTATGACGATTTATAAGCTCCAGCTGCATAATTATTATCAGAATGCACTTCTATACTAATATTATAAATGTGAAAGTTTGAATGGGTGTTGCTCATTCACCCCTAAACAGCTAAACCGATCTGGATTCCAGACTATAGTCTATCTCTGTGCCAAATTTCATCCAGATCCGTTTAGCCGTTGTGTCAACCAACCATCCATCCAAATGTATTTATAATTTTAGTATAGATATAGATTTATTTTTCGCGATGTATTTGGATGTATGTCTGAGGTGGCATCGTCAAATTTATTTTCCCCAGAAAAATGTACTCTGTACTTCATTCATGCATCATCAAATTTTTTTATCATTTCTCTTTATTTAGTTTCAGAATACATTCCTGGCGGAGAGCTGTTAGCTTTATTAGATAAGTACTCGAAGTTACCAGAGGAGCTTGTGAAGATATTTCTAGCGGAAATTGCTATAGCTATAGGTTTGTAGAATTAAATTGAAACTTGAATTTTTCACAAAAAATAACATGTAGAATATGTAATAACCTTATAATTTCTTTACTTTCAGATTTCTTGCATAACGCAGGCGTGATATATCGTGATCTCAAACCGGAAAATATACTCTTAGAATCAGACTATCACATACAACTGGTGGACTTCGGTCTCTCTAAGTGGCTGTCCATAGGATCACGGACGACAACGCTATGCGGCACGCTTAAATACATGGGTGAGTGCACATCCCATTTATCCCACCAGGTACAGGGTTAGAGATGCGACTAAAACGGTCACTTTCCATTTCAGTGTGGATCTTGACTCGTTGCTTATCTTAACACGAAATGGGCGGATGCGTCCGCACCGTTTTCGGTTCCCTCGCGAGTGCTTCCGGGCGGCAGTGAGCGGTCGGTCGTGTGAGTATGTCAGCGGGTGCGCGGGGCGGGCGCGGCGCGCAGTGACGTCATGAACGCGCGCAGCATCGACTTCGGCATCAGCATGGAGGGAGAGCAGGTCGGCGAGGTTCTGGCCGCCATATTCCACACGGTGCTGTTCCACCGCTCCAGCGGCAAATTCACATATAACAACGAGGAGAGTTACTCCATACGCACGGTCAGTTACGTGGATGTGGATTGCGATTTTATCGACTTCACGTACGTTTGCTGTGAGTCGCGCCCGCTTGCGGAGAGCGTTGAGCGTGAAATCGCGCGTTTCTCGAGCGGGTTACGCGGCGCCGCTAGCCGCCAGGCACCGCCGCGTGGTTCCATCAGTCTCGAATTCTTCCAGAAGCGGCGCGCGCGCTGGCCTTTTCAGCAAGAGTGCGTTCCGTGGGAGGTATGGACGGTTCGATGTGAGCTTGTAGGCAGCCGCAATGAGCAGGACAAGCGCAACAAACACGAGAACCTTGTGGAGACATTGCAGGAGAAGATCGTTTACATCACGGAGACCATCAACCGGCATGAGTACGTGCCCAAGATGCCGAGCCGCTCCGACGCGGATCTGGTCTTCGATACGCACTACCCCGATATCCAGCCCTATCTTTTCAAGATCCACTACAGCCTGTCCGATGCTTCCTCCTCGTCTGTCAGCAATACCGTCAAGAAAATCCTCAGCGTGTACTCCTCGTGATGTCTGTTCACCTTCTGCGCTCTGTAGAGACCGTGTGGGACATTGAATTGAATGCATAGAGCGGCTCTTCCGAACAAAAATTGTGTTCTATGAAGCTGTCAAAATTTGTATGACACTGCATTGAGGCTTTTTACGTAGAAATGAAAGCGTAACGAACGCATTTACCACTGATTGGTTAACACTCTTCTGCTATTGGCCACCAAAATTACCAAAATTCGGACAATACTGCGCGCCGCAAAAAAATTTGTTCGGAACGTCTCGTCTGGTGCGTAGTACATGGAGGTCGTTGGTTTGGGACGTTTTATTGGCTGCTGGTTTTGTGAAATTGTGTGATATAATCTTGAGGGTTATAAATGGTAGGACTTAATGGTAGGAGATTCGTAAATTATTATTTTAGTGAGACAGCTTTTCACCCGTAAACCTGAAACCTAATTTTAAGTGTGTTAATTAATTATTATTTTAATTAGAAATGTATTATTCGAAAGTGCAATTATGGGGAATGTTGTAAATATTCAAAATTATATTATTGTAACGTGTTTATAACTTTTATCTGTAACGTAGTTAGAGATATTCGCAATGACGCCAATGCAATAAATGGTACTTATATATGCTTGTTTTATGCACAAAGTGATTTTAATATATACTTACTTTATTTGACGCAAATATGTAATTTGCTTCAGTGTAATATGAGTTTAAAACATTTCTGTTGTACTAACCACTTTCTACCGGTAACATAATGTTAATTGCATATAATTTTAGTAGTAAAATAATTTAATCGGAGCTCTGGCTCAGAAGGCTGGTTGAAGTGTCCATTCGATTTTATTTAAGGTTTGACAATCGTTTATGTACTCTAGTTTAGTTTAGTTTTGACTGCCTCGTTGATCTAGTGGTTAGCATGTTCCACTGCGGCCGACGAGGTCTCGGGTTCGAGTCCCGGGTTGGGCCATAACAAATATTGGATTTTTCTTGCAAGAAATTCTCAGTACTAGCCCGGAGTTAGGAAGTTGGCGGTGTTTCACCCCCGTGCCTTGTTAAGCCGTCGGTTCTGCGCCTGATCTCTCTCCGGTCGTGTCGGATTTTCCGTCCCATCGGGCTATGAGAGTAAAGGAACAGAGAGTGCACCTGTGTTCGCGCACACACTTGTCCATTATAATATCTCCCGCGCAGATGGCTAATCTCTCTGGAGATTGGCCGCCGTGGCCGAAATTCGGTAGGGAGGACATTATCATTTATGTAACCTAAGATTTGTTTCTTATTACCGCATACTGAGTGAAACTTTAATATTGCACGAATGAATTAGGTTTGAAGTTATAAATTAAACATAAGTCTAATATGTAGCATTACAACTCGCGCACATTTAGTCGGGAACGCACCGTAACGCGTTGCTCACAATAATCCGCCTGATATCACTCCCGTACGTTCAATTACCAAATTATATTGTTTTATAAATAAAGTTTGCCACTACCACCGCTACAGCGCATTAACGTCCCACTGCTGGGCACAGGCCTCCACTCTCATAGGAGAAAGGGAATTAGAGCTTAGACCCACCACGCTGCTCCAATGCGGGTTGTCGGGTTTTAACGACTATTACATATTATCATGTAAAAAATTTTTATTAATAAATTATCTATCTTAGTAAATATATAAATCTGACGAATGCGACTTCGCTGCGATGGTAATTTCAAAAACTCTGGCCTTATTCTTTGCCTACATGTGCCTACATTGAACCTCTGTGCAAAATTTCAACTCTCTAAGTTTAGTGCTCGTTGGTGAGACAGTTATGCTGATATCTATAGAGCGTACTTTGACTTGGCTCAGACTTTACCTAGAGTTAGAACGGGATGGACTTATGCGAGTAACATACATCTGTCTCGTTTTAACCATGTCTTAAGTCTAAGCAAAGTCAAAGTTCGCTCTATAGATCTCACACTCAGTGAGTGAGTCAAGATCATTCTCTCTTTATTGTATGAGATTAAGGCGTAACAAACGTTTCGTGCTGCCCCGTCTTGATATGCGCTAAATTCTGAGCGCAGAATAGAAGGGGGATCAAGTATTCGAGTGATGTCAATTCTGTTGTACACAATCTAAAGTAAGTTGATAAGTCTAAATCTAAAACTATCATATTGCGCAGCGGGAGTAAAAGGGAAAGCAATACATTTAGACCTGTCATTTTAGTTTAGAGATTGTTTACAACTGAAATAACCACAGTGTTTATCTTTGTCGCACAGTTATAAATATGGAATATTTTTCGTCGTACAAAATTAACTCTTCTATGTCTAATTTTTCTTCTATTCCGCGCGCTTAGGAGTCGATAATGTACATTGTAAGTTCATGTCACTCATTAGAATTTCGACACGTAGTTTTTTGTGTTAAACGTGTCCCAGTGACAATACGTAATAATTAATAAATAATTTACGGCTGTTTTTCAATTGTTAGATAGTCCGAGTGATTTATTCCTCATTTGAGAATTATTTGGCAATTGTTAAATCGGCATTTAGAAATGTATGAACATCGAGAAATAAAATAATGTAATATTGGACAATCGACTAAATAAGCGTGATATAAACTGTGTAGCATGGTACATAATTATAGTATTTTGACTACTTTTTATATTATGAAAAAAAATCGCTTTGTGATATTGCATATAAACATGAAAATTGATTGTTGTATAGATATATTATGTGGTATATTTAAACATATTAAATTTAGAGTATTAACTTTATAACTTTATCGACGCAATTGGTATAAAACAATTGTACAATATACTTCTTGTATTTGTATATAATTTGTACAGTAACGACTAATTTAATGTAAATTTTCTCATTGCATATTTTTCTGATCTTTGAGAGCTTTATCGACCTAATGCTAGTGTAACATATATTTCTACATTACTCAAGTAACTGTATTATGTTATACTGAATGGAATATATTTATTGTATTTATGTGCCTCTCTTGAGTATTGTAGGAATCTGGAATGTTGACCCGTAGAATTGGTGCATGAAATTTCATAGTGTATTTGTATGAAAAGTATCTTTCGTAATATGTCCGATTTAATACTTATTATAAAAAAATAACGTAAAAGTTTTGGATATACATCCTTCAGAGGTTTTTATTAAGCCGCGTTCACACGAATAATACTTTTACGTGTTCGGAAAATCCATAGCGTCTGAATATAATGTAAATAATTAATTTTATTTATGACATTAAATTTCTTACTAAATGTTAAATAGTTACTGTATTATAAAAAGGGAAGTAGAAATAGAAAACGCAGTAATGGTAGATTTAATTTTTGGTTTTCAGTAATATTGAGGTTGCTTATGTATTTCTGTAGCATATTTCGAAAGAGAACCTAAAACCGTTTCCACCTTATGTGTAACGTATTTGTTGTTGTTCTTAAAAAACTAAATGGTTTTCATTACGTAGTATAAATGTTTAGAGACTTATTTTTATTATAAGTATTTTTCTCGAAATAAATGAGCCATAGACCGAAAAATATTTTCAGTTTTGAACATTTTCTTATATAAATGTAATGAATTATTATAGAAAGTATCACCTATCTTTCAAAATATCTTTTTATATCCGTAATATGATAAAGTTTTAACCGTTTCCCTTAAGCCGCGTCCGCACCAATAAAATTGAACTCAGACATAGACGTGTTTTCTTGTGATCAATGGCGTAAGTTTTACGCTTATAATTTTTAAAAGGTGTCGACTCGGCTTTAGAATTTATCTATAAATAGACATGCTCACCATGTAAAATATATAATTTCTTTATGTAATTAAGTTCTTAACTGCTGTTAGTAAATCTCTGTGAATGTATTTTTTTATTTTATAATGCCAAGTATCAAGATGATATGATAATTGCAGAATGATAGATTATAAAATGTTTTAAGTACATACATTATAAATATGTAATATCGTAATGTTACTTCAATTATCTACTCTTTTACTATGTGAGCGGTCTATTCCTTTAATTTAATCTTTCTCGGGCGGAGCAATGAGTCCGTCCATCGAACTTCTAATGATTTACTTTCCTACCTCATTATGTAACTAGCTTTAGCGGGTTTACGTCTCAATTTGATTAGAAATATAGACTACATATACTAAGAGACAGTGTGGATGGATTTCCTACGAATAAATACAGAAAATAATAGTTAATTGACATCTGCTATCGCCGCAAACCATCTTGGGCTCTGGAGAGTTACGTCACAAATCTTTGGATATTAGAAGACCGGGCTCACTCGTGATACGATAAATATAACAATCGGAGCATCGATATATATGTAGGTACTAGATGGGCCCTTTCATAGAAAAGAAGTTGGGCGTCTTACTTGTAGTGCGTGCTTCTCACCTTGTTAAGCCTGTCCTTGTCCCCGCCATAGCGCTATCCCGCTTTTCTGACTAGATAGCATTAGTAAAATAAGTCCACATTCTTTGTTTGACAGGGCCCGTCTATGTAAATTGACGTCGTTGTATAGGAGAACTACGTATATCCTTCAGGGAACTTCTTTTAAAAAAGAGAGATAAGAGTTGCTAGATAACTAGAGAGGCGTTTATTAAATTTAAAAAGCCTTGTGAATTAGCGATTTTTGAACGATTTTAATTGGAAAACTATAAAAGCTTTGATATTTCAATATGTGCTATCTTCTTTAACGACATAGGATTGGCTACAATTTTCTCGAAATAAATATTTCCCAAACAATGTTCCAAAATTTAGATGTTTTTTTACTTCGTGTCTCATTCACGTGACACACACGAGTCCGAGACGATTTGCGACGGTTGTGATCTTATTGACAGACAAAACAGAAAAAATTTCGTCGTCTGTGACAACGTTATTTTAATTATTTATATTGTGTTTGTATTCCCATCAGATGTAACTTGAGTATCAAGAGGTTTCCCGATTAAGTCTGTATTTATAGGTATTTATATTTTTATTATATTATAGTTTTATATACAAGTGCCAGTGTGGTTGGCACCTACTATCTAAAATTTTAAAGATAAAATTTTAAGTTTGTGTATATCATTAATCAAATTGTAACAATTATTATTTATATAATATTATATTCGATCGATATGATCTAGTCTCTGGAATTTCACGTTTCCCAATTGTAATTTGAAACTCAGAATTGTATTACTATTTATATAACTTTGTCATCAAAGTTGAGGCTGTACTGTTCTGTAAAGAGTAGGTGATTTTATTCATTTTAATATGCAAAAGATCTTAAAGGGCCCATTGCGTCATCAACAATGCGTCGTTTCAAGCTTCACATCAGCCCCCGATTGTGTAAGGAAATTGTAATCGTAATCGTAATCGTGTGTCAACCGGATAATTCGAGCTGTTTAAGGAGTTCATAGATGTCGGCACGCTAAAAAGTATGTATGAACTTCTTAAACAGTTCGAGTACATTCGAGTTCTTGATTTGAGCTGTCAAATGATTACGATTTACTTAGACAATCGGGACTCAGGACGGTCGATTACGAAGATTCTGCATCGATTGGTTTCAATCGACTGCATTTCTAACTCTATTGTTGTGATTGGCTGAAGTATGGTATACTTGATTGCTTGGTATACTTGCTAATAAATTTTTATAGTTTGTAAGTTTATAACGTCTTTGAGAGGTGATATCTAGGGAAAGGCCCGATGCAGAGCGTCAGTTTTTGTAGTGTTTATATAGGTACTGTGCATACTTTAATACTGTACAAGAATCAGCTTTTCAAATTATGGTTCATTTTTGGTAACCATGTCACGTATTTGATCGGCCATATCTAGTGATTGGACCATCAGCATGCGTTCAGAATTTCACTAGCGTCCTCGGTGGAGAGTGTAACACCCAACTATTACTGAATCAGCTTTTCAAGCGATAGTTACAAAAAGTGTAGTTATCTCTTAGTCTATAATGAGAATATTACAGTCAATTGTACCACTTGGCCGAACGAATGGAGAATGACTACGTCAAGTTGACGATCGCAATCAACTCTGATTGGCTGGCACTGGGGCCAATTCTGTTAAGCACCATGTCTAAACTAAACTAAAGTGACAGCTGTAAACCTAGTGCTGTCCCTTTCGCAGCCGGGAGTATTGTGAAAGGGATAACATTATAGATAGAGCTGTCATTTTAGTCTAGTTTAGAGATTGTGCTAAACAGAATTGGCCCCAGTGTCTCAACAAAAAAGCATTGCAGGCGCAAGAATACCTTCCAGCCAATCACATAAGAGACTGTCGGACTTTCGCAGTCGACCAGTAGGGTTTGAATAAGCATGTGGCGTCTTGCCAACATTGATAAATGATAATATAATTCGAGCTACGAAACACTTAAGCGTTAAAGTAAAATGTACCGGATTTATTTAAAAGCTCAGGTTGGCCGATACATTTACAGCGAGAGCTCTAAGCAGAAACCTTGCGAAATGAAAATAGGTGGAACTGAATTTTGACTTTAAATTGAGTATTTTAGGTTCATTTTACTTTGACGTTTTCCTTTCGATCTTCGAATCATGTTAACGTGGTTGTACGTAAAATCTCGTATTAATCAAACTGCATATAGATATGAGGCCTTTTTACATGTGTGTCTTTATTTGTGCCCATGTTTCATATCAGAGAGTACCTAATATATTGAAATAAGTTTTAAAATTCTTCTCATTCGATGTATTTTTCTGGTGATAAGACAATATATGTATATTATTATTATATTTAATACCTTGGATGTGTGCCTGTTGTATTAGAGTTATGTCTGTCACTTAAATTTACTAATACTGCACTAGCTATGGCCTTATTTGATGGTGAATATGTCTTAGGGTCGCTTCACACTGACACAGGGTCACACTGACAATAATCTACAATATTACATACAGAAAAAAGGTATAGTTTTTTTCTCCATAAAGTTTTAATGTAATTTGTAGCGATAGTGGTTAGTGATCAATGCAATAAATATGCTATGCACAATTTTAGATCTTCGAGTTCGACACTGTGTCAATGTGAATGGCTTCTCAATGGGAATGGCTGTTACATATTAGAGTGTATGAAAGTATATGTTGTGATTTATGAGTTCAAAGTAAGCGGAAATCGTAGTCTTGTGATAATGTATAAAAATGTGAATAAATGATGAAGTATTAATATCTTCTTTTTATTTATTTTAAAACTTATTAAATCATTTAAAGAACTCTAAACCTTAAACATCCAGCAAGCATTTGCCTCAGGGGCTCAGCAAGTCAGTTATACACGTCAGATTTTTTGTAGATCCTATAGCAATCGGGCCGGCTTTATCATCGACTTTGTGACCGACTCAACGCAGACGTTCGTCACTTAGTCAGTGGCTTGAAGTAATGTGGTTTTTGGTTCGTATTAAATGATGGAGACTGTTAGTGAAGCCGTCTTTATTCTGTGCAGTCTTAATATCTACTCTTTACATACTAACTAAATTGACAACGAAACCTTACTTGCTATTGTATCTTGGGAAGTGCATTTCATGAATTCTCCGATTGGCGTGACGTAGTATGTGTTACCTCATACATTCCCGAACGTTTCAGTTTCCACCGACAATCGGATCGGCCGAGATGTACCTACTTTTGTTTTGACCGACTTTTTTATAGGACGTGGGTGTTTCAATATTACAATCTGTATTTGTTTCATTTTCTGCCGACAAAAAATCGGCCACCGATTGTTTGACGTGGGCTGACTTAAGGGGGCTCCCCTTACACAATCGTTCATCTTTTAAAGTGATTTTTTAAAGTTAGATTGCAATCTGATTTTGAATTTTCAAATAAATTATTTAGTAATAGGTAGGTAGGGATATAGTAGATGATGATGATACCTATATAATTATTACTTGTCTTTTTCGAATTGAGGGTAAAATCACGGTAAAATCAAGATTGTTTTCTACGCAAAGAAAAACTAATTACATAATGTGGCCAGTTAAGTAGGTATAATACAAAATCTAAACTAAACTAAATGACAGCACTAAATCTAATGCTGCCCCTTTCCACAGGGAATATTCTGAAAGGGATAACAATATAAATAGAGCTGTCATTTTAGTTAGATATGGTGTACAACAGAATTGGCCTCGAACAAACATGGAAAGTAAAGGAAAATGGAATGAGAAACTCATAGACTTAGACGTTGGTCAAAATGTGATATGGCGTGTGAAAAGCAATATATTTTTCTAAACGACGATGAGATAAAGTGATCAGTGACCCAAGAAGACCTCGTGTGCTACACTGCATTAAGATTCCTTCCATCAAAGTAAATATATAATTTTAATACCTATATTATTATTTTAGCTGATTTATCTATTAACTTGGTGTGAATGGTGGAATGAACGTTGCGTAGAGCACAAGAAGTGTGAATGGGTGAATACTGTAGGTAGATTTCTTGTGACAAACTTGTAGCTTAGGTACAGTTGCTTGCTATAGCTTGGCAAACTTCTATATGTGCGTATGGCGACATACGGAACTAGCAGAATCTACTCTGTTGTTCCTGAAAAAAATATTTTTAAATCTCTCGCACATGCACTGATTACTTTGCCAAGGTGTAAGGCTCTTTCTACTAGCAATCAAGAGTGAATAGGCATCTTCTAGGTAAGCGCGCTCCATCTTAGGCTGCATCACCACTTGCATGCAAGTCTGATTGCAGCCCAGCGCTAGCCTATATATTTAAAAAGAAATTAGCCGTCTGTTCCTTGCACTGTATGTTGTACCACTTTTTATTACAGTTTTGTTTGATATGGCGATGAATGACAGCTAACTTCAGCTAGCTTTATCGCTGAAAAAAAAAATGATGCTCGCGACTTTGACCGCATAAAATTAGGCTTTTTGAATCCCTATTAAACTATTTGACTTTCCTGGATGAAAAGTATTTCATTCATGAAAGTCTGAGAACCAAATTTCGTCAAAATAAGTTAATGAGGTCCGAGCCCGTATTAAAAAGTCGACATCCGCCAAGAACCGGTTCAAACCTGTTCTTAGCTGTGATACTGTGATAGCTCAGCAATACCTACTTGAGAACGAGCCTTGATAAGGTAGAGGGCTGACACATTCACTTTCGCATTTTCAATATTTTGTATGGATTTAAGAATTTTATTATTGTTATCGAAAATAATAAAAAAAAATATTTTTATTCTGTCTCCTGTTGTCACCAGCCCCAGAAGTATTGCAAAAGGAACCGTATGGTCACGCAGTTGATTGGTGGTCGCTAGGAGTGCTCGCCTGCCGAATGCTTACTGGGGAGGTATGATGCATGCTTTTTTTATTCAGAAGACCTTATCTTCCTATTAATAGTGGGCCTAGCAGACGTTGTCCTGCCCTGAACCATAGAACCCGATTGCAGCGCCTACCGGGACCAGTTGTGAATCTAAAGCAGGACCCACTCAAACACACAAAAAAAAACATCAAAATCGGTCCAGCCATTTTCGAGTTTTTGCGAGATTTTTGATTGCGATCTCACCTGATGGTAAGTGATGATGCAGTATAAGATGATAGCGGGCTAACCTGTTAGGGACATCGCATTTTGCTCCTAATCGGTTTATTTTATTTTATTTTGTTTATTTGTTCACACCAACAACTTCCATACATTATAATTACTACAATATATTATTACCAACTTTGCCCGTATGGTTGTCCATTACAGGTGTGACACTAAAATCTAGTTACTAACATGCACTTACAATATTATAAAGATCCTATTCTTACATCAATGCTTAACTAAAGAAAGTTATAAAGTAGAATAGCATACTTAACTAAGTTCTATAAGGTAAATCGCCAATTACAAAAAAAAAAAAAACGTAAATTTAAATTAACAATAATAAAGATATATGCAAATTACAAGAATATACCAAGTAATGAAAATATGTGAAAATAATTAAATCACCAAAATATACCAAAAGGAAAGGGCTCAGTGACCAGCAATTTTTCTTTTAAATTTGGGCAGTTTATCGTGGAATATATCCACATCGATAGCACCCGATACACAAATGTCATTGTAGCTCCTGAGCATGCGAGGAATGGGCGAATTACTACAAGATGCTGTTCTTCCTTGCTTGTTCTTGTTGTGGTTTCCACAAGGTACCAGTACCGGAACGCTAAATCGCCACCCACCAGGAGTTAAACTAACGCACGGCAATTGATTTTTTATTTATGTAGAGTCTAGACCTATATGCTATATCTATCTGGACCAGATGATGCCTACGACGTGGATCTAACTCCAGATTTTCTGGGATACAAAGCCTATCATAAAAGTTATGTTCTTTCCCGGAATTCAACCTTTCTCTATCAAATTTGCTCAAAATCGGTTAAAAAACTGGAAGCGTGGACGACAGATGTGCAGCTTAAAAAAAAGCTAGATATACTTTCGCATAATTATTATTATATAGTCTAAGTACCTATGAATTTAATCATCTGCTTTAGTATGGTCTAGTGGTTAGCAAAATCGACTACGGATGACGAGGTCCTGTTCGATTCCCATCGGACTATGCGAGTAAGGGAATATAGAGTGCGTTTGTGATAGACTAAAGTCCTATTATGTCTGTGCAAACTTATCTGTCAAATAAAATTTAAAAAATAACAGGCATAAAAAAGTTGACGGACGTTATCTTACTAATTTTTATGCCTGTTAAGTTTTTTTTAATTTTTTTTTCACAAAGATTTATTCTGCGCAGTTTGGCAGATTTGAATGAAACGGTGTACTCTTTATTTATGATAAACTAGATGATGCCCGCGACTTCGTTTCGACTTTCGTTGGTTTTTGATTCCCACGGGAACTCTTTAATTTTTCGGGATAAAAAGTATCCTGCACAGGGATACAAACTATCCCTATACCAGATTTCATAAAAATCGGTTGAATAGATGGGCCGTGAAAGCGTAGCAGATAGACAGATATAGACAGATAGACAGACACACTTTCGCATTTATAATATTAAGTATCGTTGTATGGATTAGGTATTATTTTAAAATAATGATTTTATATAGATTTATTATGCTGAGCTTGAAGAGATAACTTATATTAACTGTTAAGAGTCCCCATATCGTCTCATGGTCTATTTATTTTATATGGATTCTATTCTTTGTATTCTGGGATTATTTTCCGCACTTGGACGCAGGCGTCCACTGTACGTGTTTCTATGGATTAAAGAAAAAACAATAAGTATTTATTATAAAAAACTATTTATTATTACTTAAAGTACCGTGAATTCGATAATTTACTTTGACAATAATAATTACAACGTAGGTGTTCCACTATTTAAATTAGTCTCTAGAACTAGTGAATAGTCAAGATATTCACGCGGACGGCCGATTCGCGAGCCGCTCTTCGCGCGAGGTTGTGTCACACTCACAGCGCTGCAGCGGGCGGGAAGCGCGTGTCGAGGTCAAGTCGACCCACGCCTACCGCCAAACTACCTAACATTAACTAACTTAAGGCGTAGATTCCTTCGATTCTCCACTCTCCTCTGAGGAATCCTTGTCAGTCTTCTCCCCGCTTTCTCCGCTCTCCTCAGAACTCTTTTTGTCCTTTGCGGGCTGGTCATTTAAAGCCGGCTCCTCCGATTTCACTGGGGGCTTAACTGGAATAACCTCTGCAGGTTGGACGGGCGCTGCTTGCTCTTTTACTTCTTTCTCTATAACTTCTTTCTCTATAACTGGCTTAGCGGCGGATTCCTTTGAAGCTTCTACTTTAGGTGAATCCGATTTCTTATCACTTTCTATTTGAACTTCCTCAGGTTTTGCAGATTTGGGTTCAATGTTTTGTACCTCAGTTGGCTTAGCTTCTTCTTTAATCGACTCCACGATAGGTTTAGCTTCAACCTTTGGTGCCTCTGCTTCTTTCTTCTCTTCAGCAGCGTCACGAACTACTCTCGTTTCAGAGTCAATGGCAGATTTTGCTGAAGCCAGAGCATCTGGAGTTTTAGCTACCTCAGCGGGTTTCTCTTCAGCCTTGGCCTCCACAGGTTTGCTTTCCTCCGTTTGGATGGATGTTACTTCGGGTTTCGGAGCCGGAGCTTCATCCTTCTTCTCTTCCGGGTCTGCACTCTTAGTGGCAATCACAGGGTTGATGGCTGTAGGGTCCATGACGTCATCGGCGACTGCTGCGGGATTTTTAGCAGCACTTACTACATCAAAAGAAGCTTCCTCTGGAATAGCTGATTTTGCCGATGGCTGCTCATTGATGACTTCTTCAACCTTAGCCTGTGTTTCTTCAGATTTGGGTTCTTCTAATACTGGCTTAGGTTCTGGAAGAACACTCTTTACTTCAGGCTTAGCTACAGCCGGTTCAGCTACTTCGGGTTTTAAGGGAGCCTCAGGTACTGCGGACTTAATCTCAGGAATTTCCTCCTTTTTAACTTCAGAAACAGGTTCGACTTTAGCTGCCGATTGTGTTTCCGGAGCAGCTTCCACAGGTGCTACTGCACTCTTTGCTTCTGCTTCTTCTTTAGGTTTTTCCACAGGTTTGTCCTCCTTTTCTAGTTCAGGCTTTTTTTCTTCTACGGGAACAGCTTTCACGTCACTCTGCACCTTTGCGTCATCTATGAACTTAATTTCAGGAATAGATGGAGGTGCGACTGGTACTTCTTGCTTCTCCTCAGCGACCGGCATGGCTAAACTCACAGCCGCAAAGGCCATGCAAAGTAGTAAGACCTTCATCCTGAAAAGAAAAAAAAACTACGATTAGCGGTTTGAAGAAATAATGACAGCAAGATTGTCTGCAATTCAAATAAATGCACGTCTGCAAGTCGTGAGGCGCGGTAAGGCCAATGTTACGCACCGCCGTTCAACTCCAACATTTACACCAATTTTCCTATTAACGTTCAATCATCTAAGGGCTGGATATGCTGGGGTCGAGACTCGAGTGACGGCCATCTAGTCGCGTTGAATTAAACTTAATATGTATAAGTAGGATGTAAACTATTTGTGAAAGTGGACTATCGGTGTACTTTTAAACGATTTCTGTTAGTTAATCGAGTAATAAAATTGATTTTAATGATTATGTGGATGGTTAAATCGTCGCCATCGGTGTAATTGGATTTTTTTAATAATTAAACGCACCGTATATTTAGATTACGACTGGCGCAGTTACCGGTTATTTATTACTATAATCACGAGACAGGTTGTACATCCGACGGGTTCTATTAATATCTAGTTAAAGGGATGACATTAACTCGATACCCCAGGTCCTGTTGGAATGTGGTCTGACGCCGGGCTACAAATAGAACGCGACTGCAAACAGGATTGTTATTTAAAAACAAACTTGTATTGCCTCAAGATGCAGTAACGAGATATTGACATGTTAAATAATATCTTACGTCCTTCCAACATTACATTGTAAATAAATTACATGGTATTACTTTAAACATGAGACTAGCCGCGATTCCCGGTTTTAAATAACTTAAAATAATATTTACGTCTATTTAGCATTATAGGTTCCCTGTCTGTTTAGAATTTTGGGGTCCTGCAGGTATTAGGCGGACTATCTGGTAAAACAGTTATTGGACATTACTCTTTATTTTTACCCGTATAGCTATGTTTTGGTATCAAAAGTGGTTGTATTAGATTAAACTAAAATCACACAAATTGCACTTTGAGACATTGAGACGAACATTCCGGCTTCGTGCAAAGACGTGTTCCTCAGCTCAGACTTTTGGCCTGAGGGCATAGTTTACCGTCGCTTCAGGGAAGCCAGATCCAGAATCCCTACTGTTTCATAATTATTTTCATATGTATTAATATTATTTTATTGTGTTATATGTTGTTTTATGTATATATTTCTATGGGCCTAATTGCCTGATGTAAACAAATAAATAAATAATATAAAATAAATATAGACGCG
Organism: Erebia aethiops; assembly: GCA_923060345.2. Classification (NCBI taxonomy): domain Eukaryota; kingdom Metazoa; phylum Arthropoda; class Insecta; order Lepidoptera; family Nymphalidae; genus Erebia; species Erebia aethiops. Next base: position 5,010,005 of record OV281083.1, on the reverse strand, counting down.
CGGCAATTAGTGGAACTAATACATTTTAAATACAACATTTTACAAATTAAACATGCGACTACTAGCGCCGCCCCTAGGTGAATTATTTCGTGGTACCTACGCATTATACCTAAATTATAAAAATTGCACAGTAACAATATTGTATCCCTTTTTCTGCGAAACGTATGAGCTGCAGACTGCCATGATGGACACTTCCTAGTGCGTGCGGTATGACAGGATGCGCAATGCGCGCCAGTAATATGGATGATCCGGCGAGACGACAACACATTATCTGAATTCTAATTGACTCATTGAATAGAATCGGCAACTAGAATGCAGATGCTATCGTATGAATGATTCACTGTTTGTGGACAGGTTAACAACTTTTGTTCTCTATTCTATAGCTCATTATATAGGTACGTGAGCTTTAAGAGCTAAGTACTGGTATGAATTTTCTTTGGTTTTTCTATGAATTTTCCGCATTAGTTGGTAATGAAATCCATACGTCCAAACCAAATACTTCTGTCAGCCAGTGTTTCATATGAGAAGATAAATGAGTGCACTCCGTGTAGAAAATAGTAATACTTACGGACCATGTCAAATCGGTTTATAATTCCAGACTAAATATGTTCAGAGCTTACATATTTGAATATTTTATTTACTAGGATTGTGGTTTTTATAAAAAGTAGCCTATGTGTTTTTCCAGACTATAATCTATCTCTATGCCAAATTTCACCCAGATCCGGTCAGCCGGTCTTGCGCGATTGAGTAACAAACATTCATACATTCATTCATCTAAACTTTCGCATTTTATTTCTATATTAGTAGGATTATAAATCCTACTAATATCGAAATATAGATTAACTAGTGTAAAGCAATGTGGTCAAATAAACTAAGCAATCTTAAAAAAAATTGAATAATGAAGCATAGGTAATCTGTACAGCAGTTGTTGGCAATGAAAAAAATAAAAATGTGAGGCGTTCAACAAGATGGCGAACTGGTTCCAATGGGGTGAGGCCATTGCCACCGAAATTACAATGTTTTATTTATGTAAATCTTTCTTATAAATCGGGCGTAACAGTACATAACCGTTTTATATAATAATCTGCATTCTCGAGGTTGTTTTTATGAAACATTGTACCTATACCATTGAATGACCATAGGTTTACGATAGTCCTAGATGTTGTATTCATGTATTTACGCTTTTATGGCAATGGAAAGTACCTATATAAACTTTGTACTAAGTAAGTACAAGAGAGAGTACATACTGCAGTGCTTGGGATGTTCTAGAATATGATTTTGTCGACGCCCTCACGACTGAACTGTGGCGGCCACGGCAGCAAATCTAAAAGATTAGCCATTCGGTGTGAGAGATCGCCTATCACGAGTTCATTGAGATTGTCACAATGTTACCCAACTACAGCGGTTAAGAACGTTCGGTACCTATTTCGAACAGTCAAGAACTTCTAAGAATTTTCAAGGTATCAAAGCTGATTATCATTTTGTAACGGATAGCGGTTGATATATGCGATTGTTTGTCAGTACGTTCGTTTATTTTCTGGAAGGATATCCCAACTCGGGGCAAGCATTGTCGCCTTCCCACACTCGGCGCAATCTTTCAATTGAACCCCAGCGCATGCGGCTTGTTGCGCCAATCAAAAGATGTGCCGGCCCGACGGACTGCGGTTATTTGTATATGTTACAGTCCGAACTCTTATCCGGTCTAAACTAAAAACTACTTTTAACTAAAAAAAACAATTAGACCGGCCATACACGGACTGCTCGAGCACTTAGCCAGTGATCAACATACATGGACCGCTCTTGCAGTCATGGTCAACAGCTTGAAGCTACCATTGACAACTGCTGCCAACCGCCCGGAGCAGTCGCAACTGCTCGAGCGGTTCCATGTATGTGTGTACGTAGAATACCTACTGCTGTTCACTATGCAGTCGCAGCTTGAAGCGGTCCATTCTGACTGCTTCACGCTGTCCGTGTATCCGAGCCCTTAAACGTCCTTTTAACTATACAGGTTCGACAAAAGTAGTTTCGACTAAACAACATTCAAAAATCAATATTAGTTTAATAGTGAGTAATTTAGTCTGATAATATCGGTCAAAATTCAAAATAGTACTTTTTAATCTGAGCCACGCTGTCTCGAAATTGTTTTGTCCTACCATAAGAAAATTCTTAAAAATGGGCTATATCAGAAGACCCACTTGGACGCCCCGTCATTTAGCTACTCGGCCTCGTAAGTTTGATTTATTCAGGAGTCAGGACCACCTTTACGCTATGCGCTATACAAAAACCCTCTAGGGGTAGAACAGACAAGACTGTGGAATTGGAGCGTCCGATTTTGTTCTGGGCTATATTCGATCTAATTAATAATTTAATAGTTATGGAATTTCAGTCAATCAACTACTACACTACTTTTAACAAAAACTTGGTACCTATTGAGAAATACTCTTATGCAGCCAAAAGTTATGTTGACCGGAGAAGAGTTTTGACGGTAACGTAAACATATTTTAACAAAAGTTTCAATGTGCGATACATTCACCTATCAGTTTTCCTACATTAGCGTTGTATAGGAGACACGCCTTGTTTAGGTACTGGATAATTAGCCTACTTAATAAAAGGTTCAAAATTCCTCCTAAATATTAGAGGAAAATAAGATTTTTCGACCTTGACTTAGTTATGTTCATATTTCAGTACTTTTGTTAAGGTGCCTTATGCCATAGCACCATCGATGTAAGTACTGGCAATAATAATTTGCTACGCATATCGGGTCTGAGCTTGGTTATGTATCAGACCTAACTTTTGCGAATGAAAAGAAATCGAGCTGTGTGGAATGTGGATTGCAATGAAAGAAGAAAGGTAAATTCCTTAGTCGATCAATCAGTAGTTTAGGATGCAAATAGGTAAATATATTTGTTATCTGCGCAGACGTAGTCACCTGTCTCGTAGAGTACCTACCACCAACGTCACGAAATTTTGCACAATAATTATTGTTGCTATTACGTTGCAATTTTCAATTTGAATAACTTCAATAGACTTTCTACTAGACAACTGGGTTCAACCTGATTTTGTAGGCCTTGTATAGATTTTGTCCCAGAGTGGAATTGCGACATAACGTTACGCTTTGTAAGTCTACTGTTATTTACTTATTATTACATGTCAATTACAGACCTAGTTAGTTCCTATAATACCTAACATAACCTACAAATGAAGGTTGAAATTAAAGTTTCAACTATTAATTAACTAGTTGACGCCCGCGACTTCGTCCTCGTGGATTAAGTTTATTTAATTCACGCGAAACTCCTTACTTTTCCGGGATAAAAGCCTATGTCCTTCCCGGGATATAAACTATCCCTGTACCAAATTTCATCAAAATCGGTTGAACGGATGGGCCGTGAAAACGTAGCAGACAGACAGATAGACAGACAGACAGAAACACTTTCGTATTTATAATATTAGTATGGATATGAATTATTACAGATGTAGTTGCGCCTCGAGAGTAATTTTCATCATGCTGCACTTTTAACATACTAATATTAAAATGTTTGAGCTTTTTAATGAGCAAAATAAGCTGTGAAATAAAGAGATCCTATTATTTAATACCCGAGTACGGCAAAGCCAACAAGAAGGGATCTTAGCAGTCTGTGTATGTATGTTTGTTTGTATTTATGTTTTTTTTTATCCACTACAAGTTAGCCCTTGACTGCGATCTCATCTGATGGTAAGCGATAATGCAGTCTAAGATGGTAGGGTGGTAACTAGCCACGGCCGAAGCCTCCCACCAGGCCAGACCAGGGAAAATTCAGAAATTATAAATTCCCAAATTGACCCTGCTGGTGATCGAACCCGGGCCCTCAGCACGTTAAGACAACAGCGCTACACACTGCACCAGCTAGCGCCTAAGCTACTGAGCCGATTTTGATGAATCGATTCGTTATTCTTATTATGTTCCGGATGACATAAGTTACATTTCAAACAGACAAAATAAATATGACGGATGTTACAAGATGTTACATCAAAAAAGTGGAGTCTCTGAATTTTTTTCCGTAGTAGGTAGAGTAGGTAACAGTTTTTATTAAATAATATTATATTATTATATATACTGCTTGTATTTAGTAAGTTTCAAACATATCCATAACTACGCATCCTAGTACCTACATCCCTAATTCCCTATCCCCTGGGAGAAATGTACCCTTAGGTACTAAAGAAAAATATGCGTTGAAACTCGTATGTATGTTTAACCGTATCTAACTAAGCACAGCAGTATAATTATTGATATAAATTCGACACAGCAAACTTGCACTTGCACTTGCACGAGTATTACCTATGCATTCCGTTATGTGACATAGATATTATTGATCTATTTACAAGATGTAGTAAGTATGAATTTTGATATTTAGGAAACTTTTTAGTTTTAATAAAAGTTTAGATAGTTACCTACCTACTATAAAATTATAGTTAATCCATATAATATGTATAATATGATAGATATTCTATCTTCGTAGAGTTAAATTCTTTAGACAACAACGCAGCAAATATACAGATAAAAAATGAAACTACTTCAAAATTCAAAAATATATAACTGTGAACGGTACGTCTTTACCGGTAGGGTCGTAACGTAACAAACCGAAGCCTCCCAACAGACCAGACCAGAGAAAATTCAGAAATTCTCAAATGGACTCTGCCGGGAATCGAACCCAGGACCTCCCACCTTAAGACAACAGCCAGACACTGTGCCAGGGAGGTCGTAAAATGTAAGAATAACGAGTAACATATGAACCAATTGCATGGGTTCACATTCAGACCTAGCTGGCACAGCAGGAAAAACATTTAGCTAGTATAGGTAGATAAGTACGTTACGAAAGACACAATAAGCAATTACTTTAATTCGCTTATTATAAAACTTGTCATTTATGACGGACACAAAGATTACGATTCTTGACCATTTGATAGTAGGTACAATTAATTATTATAAAACTGTGACGCGAATATAAAATAATACCATTATAGATTCATACCTCTATGAATTTAATTACGATGATTACTTATCTACTAAACATTTTATGAGATTCAAAGATTTTTTCCACGTCCGGTAAACATATATTTATTTACCTGCAGCTATAAAGATAGTAGGTATCTTTTGTAGTATGTCGACCTTTGACTTTTTGACGATCTCCGTGGCGCAGTGTGTAGCGCTGTTGCCTTAACGTGCGGAGGTCTCGGGTTCGATCCCCGGCAGGGTCAATTTTGGAATTTATAATTTCTGAATTTTCCCTGGTCTGGCCTGGTGGGAGGCTTCGGCCGTGGCTAGTAACCACCCTACCGGCAAAGACGTGCCGCCAAGCGATTTAGCGTTCCGGTACGATGCCGTGTAGAAAACGAAGTGATCGGGGTTTAATATAACTGCCATGCCTTAACAGGTTACTTGCCCGCTACCATCTTAGACTTCATCATCACTTACCATCAGGTGTGATCACAGTCAAGGACTAGTTTGTATTGGATTAAAAAAAAATAACGGTGGTAGAGTAAAGAGTAGGTACTTAGCCTATGGGTGGTCAATGTAAAGAAGCCATACTTGAAGTACTGAAACATTGGAATGTAGGTATACTGTACTGTTTGTTGAAATTATTTTAATCTACGCAAACACAGGCCTTGGCAAAAGGTCTTAAAAGAATAGATTTATAAACAGTTTCAAAGTAGGTAAACTGAACGAAGAAACTAAATAGGATAATTCTGTAAACTCGTCTTTTTATCGACTGAAATGACTATCGAGCTATTTAAAAGTGTGAAAAGGAATTGTTTTTACCACAAATACTTACAACAAATACACAATAAACAATTTAACAAAAAATGTTAAGTATAAATAAACAGAATCAAATGAAATACGACAAACTGAATCTAAATTACCCAAGGCTTATGGAACTGAGAGGGAATTAACAGTTATTTAACTGAAATACACCATACATAAACAGGTTCTTGCGATGAATCCACATAGACGGCATTCTTTGGAAACTAAAATATTCATTCTCAATTTACATAAGAGTTTCAATATATAGCATTATTATTCTGATATGGTAGGAACTTTTTGTGGCTGTAACTTACATTAAATTGGGTGCAGCTGATGGCTTTAAAATTCACACGTTTGCGAGATGCACGCGGAATACGAAATTTTTCTACATAAAGGCGTCAACGTCTCGATCTGTGACCCAGACGTCACTTTTACAGACCACGTTTGCAAACAAAAACCACCTTGCCGGTCCAATTCTTGCTTTGTTTGACTGAACTACTTTCTATTATATAAATAGACTGCCGATAGCAGTTTTAATATATTTTTAAATTCTATAATAACCTTTAGGTTAGATATTGAACTTTCGTTTCTTATTCGTTTATTTATCCACTATATCGGTAGGTAGATAAAAGTTTCGGAGGAACAAATTTTCTGGCGAGATAAATATTTGAATCAAACATTTCAAAATGATTAAAGATATTTTATGTCTACGGTCTCTCTCATCAGCGCGATCAACTCAAGCCAATGACCTGTATTTTTACGAGACAGTCAACTGGTACCTACTACAGAAAACTGGTAACGATTTAAGTATTATCTTTATATACAGGCCCTACACAGCAAACACGAGGTGCGTTGCCTGTTGTCGCATGTTGAAACCCGTTATTCGAGTGATTGTGCAATGTCCGACCCACGGTTCATTGTCGACGCATTGGGACGCTGATCGATCCTATTATCTCGGAATAAATCAAATCATGGAGGATGACTGACGACACTGCACTGCAACACGTAATTGTAATATGAAAGACCATCAACGATGCCTTCTATTGCATTTTCATGTGTGCATTCTACAGAACAGTACTTTGCCTGAAAATCATAATAGTGTTAACTACTTTCTTTGCTATTTTGGTATTGTTAACACGTGACTCTGCTGGCGCCCAAACAGGGCTTGTAATTCTCTTAGTAGTTTGAGAAGTCTCTATATTGTCTGACGTAAGTGTTGTTGTTACACATGTTAGGCCTCTCAATTTAGTTGGCTTTAGTGTACAAAAAAATTAGCACAGTCTAATGGAAATTATATAAATCTATGAAATTGATAATAATAAAAACTATGTTTTTTGAAATTATATGAAAAAGTAATTGAAACTAAAATACTTTGTTTTAATTAATCTGAGGTCAATGTCACCGAAAGAACTATAAGCAAACATAACAGATGCACACAAAGGTGAAATGCCAACAAATGTGCTCAATTCTGCCATCTCTCTTGCATAAGTTTTGAACTTTAGCATTTATTACATTGCTTGCCAGTTACCGAACTTGTTACCAATGTACCGAATGATGAGCAACCATCAAAAAGATAATTGGGTTAGCCACAGCCTTACACTTGGCTTCTTTCCGTTTTAATGATATAACAAAGCCTTGCATCATGAATTTGAATAGGTAGGTTGGTAACTAAATAATATACCTATATGAAATGTTTGAAACTATTTTTGTTTACAATTGTAAGTATATATTAGTTGCAACAGATGATTTGTCTATGTTTTGTATGGTTTAGATTGAATATTCTTGTAAATGTGGTTACTAGCTTAGCCGTTTCAAATAGGTAAGTAAAAAAAAATTCTCTTTGAATTTTCCTCATATTGGAATTTATTATCTTAGGAATTAGGATCCTTTAGATCACCTTAATTGTAGCTTATGATTTATATCGTTACAGGAACGCGTTTAACTTTTTATAAAGTTTTATCGCAAAAAATTTAAAGCGATCAGCGATTAGGCAGTAATTTAACGTGAAGGCTATTATCTCTGCAAAATTTCCAAGAATTGACGTCCAAGATGATTATTTTCGTCAGGATATCGTCCTTAGCTATTATTTTAATCAAAGAACAGTTTAAAATCTTCTTAGCCATTTTATGAGGATAAAACTTTACGATTAAAGCATTTAATCTGTTTACATAAGGATAAACTAATTTACCGTGTCCAGACTATTATTTTTATAACAACCGAGAGCAATTATGTTTATTTTGTTTTCTTAGTTTATTTATACCGATAGGTTTTGCCTACTTTTATAACATTTTGAGACTTCAAAGAATTTTAAATTTCAAAACTTCGAACAATCATTGAGTCTTAAAATGAAATCAGCCCCAAGATCCAGATTTAGATTCCAGAGGAAATCGAAATAGATTTCCTTACACAATCGGGATTTTGTCAGTGATAATTCGACCAGTTTGAAGAGTTCATAGATGCCTGCACGTCAAAAAGTAGTTTGTTTTACGCAGTCAAATGATTACGATTTGCTTAGACAATTTGGACTTCATATTATTTAAGAGTTCATGCGAAGTTATCTAGATTTTTTATCAGCCTCCGCTAGATGCTCATCGTGGATTCAAATACGCGTATATCTTCCGCGTATTCTAACCAATTAATGAATCGTAGTTCGTTTGTGTATATTTCAATTCGACCTCGGTTGTCCGAAAATATTTCCATGCATTCAGTAGTATTGTTGTGGGCATGACTAAATGTCCACAGCCCGTGAAAATCTTTATCATTATGTTCGCTAATTGATGCGGCAAGTTTCCTTGAATCGTGTTCTTTTAACTTCAACCATTCAACTCGTCAGTCGGTGTCTTCTTTCAATTGTCATGGTCTCCTGCTGTCCCATTGTGCAACCGGAACTGATGGATGATTATCATCTTATTATATTTTCTTATTATAATATAGCCATTTTTTCAATGTCTTATTAGGTACTTAATTTATTCTTCTTTATTATTATACATATATTTATTTTGACTTTACTGACTGTATGAGCTTTTGCTAAAATACAAATTAAGAACATTCAGGTTGTTTCATTAATTTCATCGGATATATCATTCATTCACTAAAAAACTTAAAAGGTTTGACAGAGTGTTCTCTAAGAAGTGACAAAATTGATAGATGACACTTTTTCAAACGGCTATATTTTGTCTGTATGTAAGTATACACTATAATATAGAGTAGAGTTTAGTTTACCGAAATGTAGAATTAATCATTTAATCATGTTATCACTGACAAGAACTCCGACAATCCATGTCTGACTTGATTTTAGTAATTTTCTTTATCAGAGCGTATAGGTACTCTTGTAATATTTGTTTATGCTTTAAATCAGCGCAAAATCGCCATAAAACATGGGATCCACGTTGACAGAATGATAATATTATGAACGTACATGCCACGTGAGGTGGAAATTTACTGTCGAGTACCTCAAATGCGTCATATTCTACAGACAGGGCAGGACATGTTGTTAGAAACGATGTATGCACAGATAGAATAGAAAATATTGTACAGTTACGTTTTGGAACACTAGAATAATAAAAACCTATAATAGTTGGTACATTTCTTGAAAATGTTTTGACCATAGTTGTTTGCACTAGTCTAAAATAATTAAAAAAAAAAATCGTTTAATAATTTTTGGAACAATGTTGTGCGTTTATTGCCTACACATTCTTTAGTATACTGCATTTGTGCTGCATATAGTAGTCATGTTACATATATTATACAAGCTAAGTTATCGAACACATTAAGAACCGTACTATTACAAGTGCACATTATAGCTAAGATTAGATCTATATCAGCATTCTGCTAAGGTCTGACTCATAAATGTTTTACCTGCCGGCGACGCACGTGCTACGGAGATTAGATTGATTTCTATAGTTTTATTTTTCCCGCGTGGATCTTGTAGCTATATGTTTGGAAGCTAAAGCCGTGTTGTTGGATCACGACTTCGTTAGAGTAAACTATGAACTTGAATCTCGAAGCTTCATCTCCAAAATAATTATCTCGTCACGAGATGTATGGCCGGGAGTGGCTGATATTTATCAAAGTATTAAGGCTGGAAAAAAGTGGAGCCCGATTTGCTTTAAGGCCATAGTATCTATTTCTCTTTTTTTTAAATAATCTTAATCAAGACATAGATCTCAAATGGATGTGGCTAAAAATATGATCTTCTTGTCTAGCTTTATCATAAAGGCTCTTTAGTATATCACAAACTTTTTTAGTTGGGAAGATTGATATAATTTTTTTTAAATGTACTGTTCAATTTTCATCATGTTTTATTTTGCACTCGCTCTTCAACTCATTAGTCAACATACTCAAGCTAATGACGGGCGGAATTATATTTTCATTAACTTTTTGTAGTTAATGGACTATGACTTGAAAAAGGTTTTATTGTTATATTAATTAGCGGTTTTGCTAAATTTTTGTACACGTTTTTATAATTACCACTACAGCGTGCAGTGACGTGTAGTTTCATATGCACAAAAAGGCACTGACTACTCTATCAATAAAATAATAATCAAACCTTATGCTAACAATAATTGAAATGAAAGTTTGCATATTGAAATGATGAAAATGATTTTCTTTTTTATATAATTTAATCAGGTAAAATATAAAATCGCAATTTATTTGTAATTAGATGTGATGCCGTCATACTATATCCATATGCCCTAAGTATCTTCTACTTGTAATGTTCTCGTTAACTATTTGAACAATTTAAAGAATCTATTTTAAATTTACTTATGTGTAAGCGGAGGCATGCCTCATGTAACGTAGGTATTAATAATTTACATTCATCCGAAGTTTATAATTATCTCTTTTCAAACAGCAAAATTGTTCGTTGTAATGATGTTAAGGTTCTGCGAAGGAGATATAGGTATTTAAGATTACAAGATATGCCCGCTCATTTGCAGGTGGCCCTGGCTAGTTATGCTTATTATAATGGCTTAGGGTTGCCCACAAATTATAGGATTCTGAGACCTTCGATGTTTGAGATTTAAAGATTATAATGTGACCGCTCTTCTGCAACTATGGTTGAGGCAGATTGTAATTTTATCTGCGAGTAGATATTTTTTTAGCGGGTTATTACTTAATAACTAATAGGCCGGCTAAAAAAAAGTCTGTTAAAATATCAGCTGTTTAATTTAGTCGTCTGATCTTTACCTAACTTATCTTATCTGGACTAAAAACCGTGATGATCACATCACAGACGTAAACAAACAAAAAATCATGGTATAAACACGCGTTACATTGATCTAGCATACGATAAAGCCTAAAGGCAAACCAATGACAAAACTTAACATAAGCTAGTCAGAGTAGCTAGCGTATAGACCGATGATTTCACAGTGTTTCACATCGTTGAAATGCCTTCCGTCGGCATCGAACTGCATAGCCACATTAGAAATAGGTGTTATATATGGGTGCTAAGAAATACTTTATATTCAAACATTTACAAGTGCTTCTGTATCGTTTTTTTTTTATTGAACTACAAGTTAGCCCTTGACTGCGATCTCAGCGGTAAGTGATGATGCAGTCTTAGATGGTACCGGGCTAACTTGTTAGGGGTACGGCAGTTGTATTAAATCCATACCCCTAGCGGTTTCTACGCTGCATCGTACCGGAACGCTAAATCACTACGTACGTTTTTGCCGGTAGGGTGCAGGTAATAAGTCACGGCCGAAGCCTCCCACCAGGCCAGACCAGAGAAAATTCAGAAATTATGAATTTTCGAATTGACTCTGCCGGGGATCGAACCTGGGACCTCCAACTTATAAGACAACAGTGCTAACCACTGGACCAGGGAGGTCGTCGAAATCGTCAACTGAATCTACCACCGCGGGTTCGCACCTAGAAGAACGAGCAAGGGTGGTTGATCGCATCCCCAAGTCGCCGGCATATATGTAGCATATTTGTGGCGGCTTTAAAACTCCGAAGTACCTACTTACACTCAAAGGATACAATCTAATTACCTGCTAGGCTATAATATAGAAGTGACGTAATATAATGTACGTTTTTCATAGGAGCACGACCGTGCCAATTTTTTGCATTGCCTAACAAGGAAATTTGAATCCTGCCGTTTCCGTAATTTTTTACATATATTTTGTCTGACTTAAATTAGACACTCGGTGGTATTTGCAAGGTGCGTTTACTCTTTCTTATACTAACACTAGCTGATTCCCGCGGGAATTTTTAATTTTCCGGGATAAAAAGTAGCCTATGTCACTCTCCAGGTCCTCAGTCATACCCATGCCAAAAATCACGTCGATCCGTTGCTCTGTTACGGCATGATTAAAGGACAAACCGACAAACAAACACACTTTCGCATTTATAATATTAGTATGATTTCAATTTACAAGGTCGAAAATCTTAACCTGTTTATGGTAAGTATACAAAACAAATCGAAGTTATTTCATTGAAACTAGTAGGTAAGCGAGACCGTGCCCAGTCTCAAGAAATACCTTCTTATCAATAGGTTGCTATTAATCTTTGTAGATTAGGTAGGTACATTATGTATTTATGTAAAACGTTCGAAAGATAAATAAATGTTAAAATCAAATGCAACTTTTTTTTAATCCCATCATGTTTATTGGATTGCGACTTGCGAGTGAACTATACGGTCTACTGCCTACTGGCATCGTCGAATGGATTTTAGGGAAACATAATATTATATCAAATATGAATAGTTTCGCAGTTATTTAAAAAAATATAAATAATAAGGAGGAACCGTCTTTGAAATCCGTTTGTTAAAATTTTTTTTTACTGATTATTAAATAGAGGGTCTTCCAAAAGACCTAAAATTCACATCCTCGGTTAGTTTTAAGTTTGAAAACCAATCTAAACTATTAAAGAAAAAAAGTGCGTTGAAATTTGATGACATCAAACTAGGTATTTCATACAAACTTCCATACTACAAACGCGTTTTTAAGTTTGATAGAGTTGCTGATTTGATTGAGTTGTCATCATCCTTATTCCTTATTCATAAAAATAATACAAAACAGAAGTTGAACTTTAGTTTGTTTTGTATTATTTTATAAATTCTTGGATAGTTTAACAATTTGTTATTTAAAACAAATTGTTAAACTATCCAAGAATTTATTTAAGTACCGAACATTACTACTGAAGTGGTTTAGTAAATATTAATCGCCAATAAAACCCTAGTGATCGAAATCTAAACCTTGAAAGAACTGAACCCGTAGAACTGTAAATCATAGGTCTTCGTTGCGTAGGCGTCGTTTTATTTACGTCCTCTACGTAAATAGATAATTAGCGTCCATTGAAAACTGTATCAGACAAGTTTTTTCCACGTTATTATTTCCCATACATATTGACGTATGAGCTTCATATGCAGTTATTTCTCTTTTTAGTATTTTTCTAATTAGTTTTGTGAATGTAAAAATGTGCTAGACGATTTGAGTTTAGAATTAAACATACCTAGCTACTTTCTTTGTTTGTTTTAAAGACTTTGTGAAAAAAATAAATCCCATAATAATATTTTTTAATTTCGTAATTCCAAAAAATAATTATTTAGGAAGAAAAAAAAGGTGGAAGCCCTGAATTATAATAGATTATATTTTTTCGTATAATTAAATCATACTATGTAGGTACATTAATAATTATTTCGTTATTCGTATTAATTCTAAAATTAACTTTTCTTCAGTAATATATGCGCGCTAACTTTGTTATATTAATTTTTACTTCTTTTTAAAGAGCTTTACTCTTGATTTTTCTGCACATTTCAGAATTGGTTCCTTTAATTTGATAATTACTATAAATTATTTTCATACATAATTCATATCTACGATTAATAATCTCAGTATGATTAATTAATTAATTAATAATTTTAAGGATGACTTAGATTAAAATATTTTTTCACTTTTTAGAACTTACCTATTATTTTCGGATTCCGTTTTTATAAAAGATGAACCGTTAGCCTTCAAATCACTGACACTGATTTAAAAAAATATATATGTTTCTCTAATATGTGCGTACGTTGGGACCGCCGGCAATCTATTGGTGGTAGTGTTACAACGCCTGTGTTTATATAGCGGAGCGGCTGGCGTTGCAAGCCCTCCGTACATCTTTTATATTATCGAAGCTTTAGACGCATCCTCGTCACAACTTATGGGCACTTTAATATCTCCTCCAGCACATTAAGTTTCCAACTTTAATTAAGAATCGATATTTTTTTAGTCAACTACGCAAACATTAATAGCGCTATTTTTGTGTCGAAATTTTTGTTGTTGTTATAGCTTAGTTTTTGCTTGTTTTTCTATATTTTGCTAAGCTTTTTTAAGATTACCTACCTACACTAATATTCCAATGTTTTCTATTAATAAGCGTGAAGTTTTTGCTTATATTCGCTGCCCAAGTTTTAGATTGTACTTAATTAAAAATTACCTAGTGACTAAAGTTAACTTAGGTAAGCAAGTACATAATTGTATTCCATTGATGATTTTATTTTCATGGGAAACTGGTAAATCGCTACACGGTTCATAAAAGTTAAGGTAATTAGCAAGAGGTACCTACCTAGTATGAATTTATGAGTCATTCTAAGTTATCTCATTAGACAAAATACGACGACATTTACCTAACTAAATTAAATAAATGCTCACTGTATTAGCAGGTACCTAGTTAATGACGCGGAGAACTGTATTTTATTGATGAAATTAATAATTTTTTGAGTACCTAGGCATAAACAAGTAAGTCTCATTGGAATTAAATACAGGAGTCGATATATATGAATGTGCTTGATATGAATACAATCAGTAGGTATATTCTGTGTCACCCACATAAAATAATATGAACTATTTAATAATTGGCATCAATTTTTGCAATCAACTTCGTACCTATCTCTTTACGCAAATAGAAAATTTTCGGTCACTACAGCCCATTAACGTCCCACTGTTGGACACAGGCCTCTACTCTCAAAGGTGAGAGAAAATTAGAGCTTAGACCCACCACGCTGCTCCAATTCAGGTTGGCGGGCTACGAGTAGGTATTACCTACGACCATTATCATGGTAGTGATAATTACCGGGACCGACGGCTTAACGTGCTCTCCGAAGCCAGGGGTGAAACATCGCCAACTTCCTAACTCTGGCCTAGTACCTACTGAGAATTTCTAGCCAGGAAAACCCAATACTTTTTTTTATTCTATTTTTTTTTATTGCGTGATAGGCTTGCGCTTGACGACAATCATATCAATCAATCTTAGTGCAAAGAAATGATGAGGTCTAGGTTGGAACGCGCTTGCCTACAAGATGCCTATTCACTCTTGCCTTGACTTATTTATGGATCGACCCGGGACCTCGTCGGCTGCAGTCGAACATGCCAACCACTAGACCAAAGAGGCAGTCTTCGGTCACATAGGTAATTAATGACAACTAACAGATACCGTACCTACTCAATTTACCGAAGTAGCCAGGTTAAAAGCTAGATTTAAAAATTATTTGACTTGATAAAATGCTTGATGCTACTCACGCGAATTAGGGAAACCCTGTAATGCTTGGTGTATGAAAATAAAAAACACATAACCAAAGGTTTATAGGTAACTATTGATATAATTGGCAATTATGAAAGTTGTGTACACAACCCGGATTTCCATAATTCAGGCGTAGACACTACTATCTATTATGCATTTAAAATCTGAGAAACCTAATGGTTAAGATTTGGGTGCGTTTTCGATCCCCGGGCAAGCACCTCTAACTTTTCGGAGTTAAAATATCATTTGCTGTAACAGTAAAGGAATATATAGTGAGGCCTATATGCCTGAGAGAAGTTCATAATGTTCTCAAAGTCATGCAGTCTGTCAAACTTGGCCTGCAGCGCGGTGGGCTGTGGACAAACCCCTTCTCAGCAACTACCTCAATTTACATAGACCCTGTCAAACAAAGAATGTGAACTCATTTTATTAACGCCATCTAGCCTGAAAAGCGGGACAGCGCTATGGTGGGGGGACAAGGACAGGGTTATACAGGTGTGGAGCGGGACCTACAGGTCGGACGCCCAATTTTTTTCTATCAAAGGGCCCACCTAGTATACCTACATAGGTATATATCGATGCTTCTCAGTCTGAGAAGAGTTTCTTGTTGAACGCGCGATTCTTTTTGGCTGGTGATGTATGACGATAATGATGTTGAAATTGTCATTTTAATGTAGGCAATGTTAATGATAATGTGTAAATATAAATACCCAATACACGAAATGACGAGCGGCAAAAGCACCAAGTCCCTCTCGTCGCGTCCGCGTCAGCGCGAAAACACTATGACACCTCAAAATAATTGTGATAGACCCCGGTTTTTTAAAAAGAACAATCTAAATTTTTCGCAATTGAATCTGTAGCAAAAAGTAGAGTCAGTGTTTTGATAATGAAATGCTTTTTTACATCGCCCGGCATCGATTTTGGAATTGATACTTTTTGTCGAACTCTTTCGAATGCACTTACACAGAATGTCAACAAACCCGATATTATGAAATTACTTATTTTAAATCTCATTGTAAATGCATTCCATTCCGTCTTATCGAACAGCTTCTCTTAGGAATTCCAGTAGGTATCCGCTTTTCTTAAAGAAATGATATACCTATCTTTCCAATAGAATACTTACAGTTTGTGATTCGAGCGGGCCCTAATTTATATAACTTTAAATGTCAATTTTACCTGCAGGGCGACTGCGTAACTTCTGCATCAATCATTGTTACAGTATCAATTGTTGTGACTGGCTGAATTTATGGTATTCTTGCTGCGTCATTGGATTTTGTCCAATAGTGGAAGAGTGTTAACCAATCAGAGGTGATTACGATGTATCAATGATTGATGCAAAAGATACGCGGTCGCCCTGCTGCCGAAATAGAATTGTAACTGCAAAATCAGTAGGTAACCTATTCTGTAAAAGCTGCATCAATCATTGCTACTATCTCAATTGTTGTAATTGACTGAATCTATGGTATTCCAGCTGTGACACGCTGTGACAATGAATTCTGGCCTATAGCGAAAAGGTGGTTTGCTAAGCAGATGTGATTGCGATCGTTACACTGTAGCAATCATTTATACTTAATATGGCCTCTGTATAACGATTATGGCAACGCTGATTAGCTAATCAACCGCCCATAAAACCGTATCGCTACACTTTCGTAGAGTCGGAACCCACCAGCTTATAGGTACTCTGAGTTTTAACATTGCAAATACGATTGATCGACGTGAGAGCTCACCACGCCAAGTGTAAACGAACGTCAAAGTAAAATGGACCCAAAAGCTCTTGCTTTGACCACCCTGGTCACTAGCCACGGCCGAAGCCTCCCACCAGGCTCCCACCTGCATCAATCGTTGTTACAGTCTCAATTGCTGTGATTGGTTGAACTTATGGTACTGTTGCTGCGTCAATGGATTTTGTCCAATCGCGGAAGAGTGTTAAACCAATCAGAGGCGATTGCGATCGTTACACTATAGCAATAATTTTTAACCGACTTCCAAAAAAGGAGGAGGTTCTCAATTCGGCGCGTTTTTTTTTTTAACGTATGTCGGCGGCGTATCTCATAGTCGTTAGAGGAATCTCTCGAGGTGGTCCTATAAAAAATTCTGACTCCAAATCCTCAACCCTGATACTAAAAATTTAGAAATAAAAATTATTTCCAAAAACCGACTTCAGTGTGTAGAAATCAAAATTATTTTTTACTTTACAGTGGCTTTGGAAGTCGGTTATTTTTGGAAAGATTTTTTTACGTTATAAAGCCCAGGTTTACCTACTTATAAAAATAAGTTTGAAGAACTTACTGATAATATATTTATCAAAGTGCTACTTACAGCCATAATTTAAATAATTAATAATAAATAACTGGTTAAGTACCTAAGTATTTAAATATATTCTTATTTCTTCCTCTTCACGCATTAGCGGCATTTTTAACATGATAAAATACTAATGGCGTTCGCCTCATGAGGGCCGATAAGCCATGGACGATTTTTGTATAAAATCTTAAGTAACTTTTACATTACGAAATACCAATGTGCGTTTTTGTACTTTAACTATGAATCATTTTGCCATACACGCGAGTCACAACCCTTTAAAACACATCTAAACTAATATTATAAAGAGGAAAGATTTCTTTGTTTGTAATGGATAAACTCAAAAAGTACTCAACCGATTTTAAAAATTCTTTTACCTAGGTATAGAAAGCTACTTTATCAGCGAGTAACAGGCTATATTTTATTTTGAAAAAATTAGAGATCCCCACTTAAATTTCAACAATGTGAATTAAGTCGGAAAAAATCGTCTCATCTGAGAGTTTACATGGCGTGCGCTGCGTAAATAGTTAAAGTTACACGAAAACATGAATGTATAGTGTAATTGTTCCTCTTAAGAAGTTCTAAAAAAAGTACGCGATAGCATATATTATCTATATCTTTTAAGGTTGACTCACAATAACCATTTTTAAGGTTTTAAATGTTGGTCTAAAACAATGCTTTACTTACGAAGATGTTTTTACTAACATGGTATTACTATTGCAACCCTGTATACCATTTAATGTAGATGAATATTTTAAGAGATATACTCGTATCATAAAAATAAAGTGGAGCGGGCGGGGTAAGAACGGGCGGTTATTGATTATTAGTGCAACCCGTGCGAACCCGGGGCGGATCGCTAGTATTAGTATAAAACGGACTCTCTAAAACTTTAAAGAATTTATCTATCTTTATATTATCTATCTTTAGCTGTTATTTTTGTACTTCGTAAGTTGAACAACTGTAGTGCGATTGTGTACCTAACCGTGGTCAATTTTGAATTTATGATGTCTGAATTTTCTTTTTATTTTGTTTACGACGACACCCAAGAGAAGAGGGTGTTAATAAGTTTAATTATAGCTAGCCAATGCTCCATACTAGAATGCATCTAGTTACAATTTCCGTAGAGTTTTTTTTTGTTTTTCTTTAGGACGACACACAAGAGAAGAGTGTGTATTATAATTATAGCTAGCCAGTGCTCCATACTAGAATGCATTTAGCTACAATTTCCGTAGAGAATTTTCTTTTTATTTTCTTTAGGACGACACACAAGAGAAGTGTGTTAATGAGTAAAATTTTAGCTAGCCAATGCTCCATACTAGAATGCATCTAGTTACAATTTCCGTAGAGTTTTTTTTTGTTTTTCTTTAGGACGACACACAAGAGAAGAGTGTGTATTATAATTATAGCTAGTGTCAGCTTTGTGTTTAAAATTGAATTGAATTTTTAGAAGATATAAAAGATTGTGTATTTGTTTATTGACGAAGGTTTGACTAGACTGATATTTGACTCATTCGGTGTATTTCACTCAGTCAGTTTGTTGGCGGGGATACGCCATATTGGTATAATTTGCATAAATACGAATATTTTGACGATTGAAAGGCAGTCGTGGCCGGGATCGGGTGAGTGTTTTCTTTATTTTACCAAGTTTTTATAATTATCTGTTTGCATTGAATATCTCGTGAAACCGCTGCAAGTGAGTTTTGAAGAGAGTACAAACATATTTTAAAAGTAATTTTAATTATTCACCCACTTCTGGAATTATGCTTACAAATTTCAGAAGTGGGATGTAACTCACGTTGCCTTGATTCGCTTTTGCCATCCGCACATTTGCTTTGTTTAGTTTTGTAAACGTGAGTAATTTGAAATTTAAATTTTGAAAGTACCGACATTTTGATATCAGTTTGTGATAGTTTTGTTGATCGATCGGTGGCTGTGAAGAAGTTATTTTGAATGTTAGACGCCACCGAGTTTCTTGCTGGTTCTTCTCGCTAGGATTGTGGTATTCCGAACCAGTGGTAGATTCGCTTTAAATTGATAATGGTGTGAAAGTACTCATATTGATCAAGATTAGAAGTTTTTGTGAGGTTAGTGTTCATAACCTTAGATTTGTGATAGTGAATAAGTAATTCAGATTTTGAAGAGTGGGAGTATCAAATGAGGTTAGTAGATTCAATTTATTAAGTGATGACTGTGTTTGATTGAGTAATAAAGTTGTTTGATGAAACTGAGAATTCAGCAGTTCACATGTCCATGAGTCGGGGCATGAACGCTCGCGATATGAGTTAGGGCGTGAACGCTCCAGGCAAGAACGCCTGTTTCTGATTTCGGGCATGAACGCCTGCTTAGAATTTGTGGCATGAACGCCCCAGGCAAGAACGCCTGTTTCTGATTAAGGGCATGAACGCCCGTGATATGACTCGAACACGAGGACGTGTTATTTGCAGGACGGCCGAACTGTCAGCTTTGTGTTTAAAATTGAATTGAATTTTTAGAAGATATAAAAGATTGTGTATTTGTTTATTGACGAAGGTTTGACTAGACTGATATTTGACTCATTCGGTGTATTTCACTCAGTCAGTTTGTTGGCGGGGATACGCCATATTGGTATAATTTGCATAAATACGAATATTTTGACGATTGAAAGGCAGTCGTGGCCGGGATCGGGTGAGTGTTTTCTTTATTTTACCAAGTTTTTATAATTATCTGTTTGCATTGAATATCTCGTGAAACCGCTGCAAGTGAGTTTTGAAGAGAGTACAAACATATTTTAAAAGTAATTTTAATTATTCACCCACTTCTGGAATTATGCTTACACTAGCCAGTGCTCCATACTAGAATGCATTTAGCTACAATTTCCGTACAGAATTTTCTTTTTATTTTCTTTAGGACGACACACAAGAGAAGTGTGTTAATGAGTAAAATTTTAGCTAGCCAATGCTCCATACTAGAATGCATCTAGATACAATTTCCGTAGAAGTGGATTCATCCAGCCGCTATTTAAAACAATAATTATAAAAAAAATACACATTTATGCAAACCGGTGAGCAAAATAGCAATTACATTAATGGGTCTGTGGTTTTCCCCTGCATTGTCAATTTGTTATGTAATTTGTATAAATATACTTAATGTACATTTTTGGTAAGATTTTAAGAGCCTCTTTTTTTCTTGGTAATGATTGCAAAAGAAATACATATCTACTGCCCAGGTATAGTATACCTGCTATTAAGTAATGTGAAAAGTAACTAGTAATTAGCAAAAAGACGTACCTATCTGGCTACCGGCTAACCAAATAAACGATTAGGGGTCAATTGCAGCACCAGTGGTTATAGGAGTTTTTTTTCTACTCTAATACTAATTACTTTGTCTGACAAAATTTGACTTAAGGTCATGGAGAAGTTCCCATCTCTGATATTTTAAATAATTATTAAAATGAAGGTAAAGTATAACAAAATTATGAAAGAACTAGGTTAGGTACACTCGAGTAAGAAACCTTTATCGTCGTAAGTATTTCAACTTACTTATATAATTAATTTCTACCACCACTACAGCCCATTAACGTCCCACTGCTGGGCACAGGCCTCCACTCTCATAGGAGAGAGGGAATTAAAGCTTAGACATACCACGCTGTTCCAATGCGGGTTGGCGAGCTTTAACGACTATTATCAAGGTATTGATAATAACCGAGACCGACGGCTTATCGTGCTCGCCGAGGCACGGGGGTGAAACACCACCAACTGCCTAACTCCGGGCTAGTACCTACTGAGAATTTCTCGTCAGAAAACCCCAATATTTAATTATGGCCCTACCCGGGACTCGAACCCAGGACCTCGTCGACCGCAGTCAAACATGCTTACCACTAGAGTTAGACCAACGAGGCAGTTAATAATTAATTGCTGAGTAATTAATGATGGATTTAAAAACCACTGATTTATTCGTTTTGATCTATATTTTAATTCCATATCGTTAAAAATGATATTAAAAACATCACGAAACTTCTCCATTGTTGATAAGAATACCTACTGACTTATGCCACTAACTTTACTAGCTTTCTGGTAGCAGTGGTGGTGGTGTTTAACTATAACGATAACTTTCTGGTGTGCAACTAAGTAGTAACTTGTCGCGACCGAGCTTCACCCGGTGTCCTTCAACTTGATTGATGTTATCCCTGATTTTCTGCAAAAACTCATGGAACTCGGTTAAACCTTTGTACATAAACTTGGAAAGTTAAAAATAATCTTATTAAGTACAAAATTTCATCCAAATCGTCCGAGCCATCGACTCGGCTATATTTTATTTAAGGAATTGATTTTTAAATGCAGAGAAATATAAATTAAAATATTATAAAAATGTTCATTTTTATGTGAACACAATGTAGCATTATTATGTAAAGTAGGCACGTTACGTAGCGTTGGTAAACTACGTCAAGATAAGTTGACGTAGAGCTATTTTCGCCCATGAACGTTTTATCCAATATAAGTACTTAGATACATCATACACATACCTATAAGAAGCCATTGTCCTCACTGACTGACTGACTGATCTATCATGCGTAAACCGCTAGGGTTAGTCTTGAAATTAAGAGTGTAGGTTCCTTTTATGGCAAAGATTTTCAACGCTCAGGTGGTTAGATTGTTAAGCATTGTCCGTCAATTTAACTATCTACTCATGAAAGTAGGTATTTAATCCAATATTTAATACATATATACATTTTTTTTTAAATCGAGTTAAAATCTAAACATTAAAAATATCATCTATGCCGCTGCAATGAGGCAATGTGCGAGAACGCTGCACTGGCTGCGTTACCCCGCTGAATAAGTAAAAGTTGGTTTTTCAGAAATTTATTTTTCAGAATTGATTTGCGATCTAATCTTGTAGTGTTGTATGTCTTTCAACATAATGAAAATTGATTAAAAGTGTTATTTGCGTTCTCGGTTAAAAATTAAGAAATACGTAGGGTTTTCAGGATTTTTGAGCGAAGCGCGCGAACGAGTCAATTATTAGTTTAGGCTGTGTCTATCTGCTACGCTTTTACGGCCCATCTGTTCTACAGATTTTGACGAAATTGGGTACAGATATAGGTTGCATTCTGGGAACGGGGAAGGATTTTGTCTTTAAATTGGCTTTTTATTTCGGAACATCGAAGAATACCCAAGGATTTTTAGAAAAGTGAATCCACCTGGACAAAGTCACGGGATTCAGTTAGTTTATTTCATCCACAAGAAAATATTACGTGCTACATAGTAGATAATATTATGTGTACCCACGCCCAGAATAATCCCATTAAAGCCTAGACATGGTAATAACATTAGCTTCTAGGGTTCTCATAACTTTACATTATCATGGGCAGTAAGCATTAATATTCTTTTAAATTTCATTCTATATCAGCTTCAACATGGTGCACTCCGTAGAGGCAATAAGACCTTAGCAAGTAACTACAATGTGTAAATGTCTGGCGACATTGGTCAACAGCGCCCAACGTCGCCCGTCATCTCTAGCGACACGTGTTGCGGGACATTTGTCCCTTAGTGAATAACGAAGCTTTGAACAAATATTTACGCGAGACGCTGCAGGTATCATCTAGTGACTAGTCTATACCTACTAATCTATACTAATATTATAAATGCGATTGTTTGGATGGATGGATGTTTGTTACTCAATCACGCAAGAATGGCTGAACGGATCTAGATGGAGTTTACCACGGAGATAGATTATAGTCTGGAATAACACTTTTTATCCCGGAAAACTAAAGAGTTTATTCTCAAAACCTCAATCCACGCGGACGAAGTTGTAGGCATCAGCTAGTTGATTGATAATAGTAGATTGTGATATAAGAGCCGTAAGTAGGTTTTTACATACGAGTTGACTCATGTCAGCCCGATGGCGCCAGGTGAGGGCTGACCAACGTCACGAGTTTGTTATAACCTTACCGCCCACAATATTTTTCAATACATTTGTGAAAAAACTTGAAAATCGAGTAGGTAGCCTTGCCTTCTCACTAGAAAATGATTTTCCACGCCCATACTTATTTCGAGATTTTTGGCGACTATTATTAGCGCAATTTTTTCTGCAAAAAAATAATACATTTTATTCATTAAATAGGTACTAAATATATACATATATATATACATTTTTTCTCACATCTAAAATACTTTGATTTAATTTTATGATTCCACATCACTTCCACTCATATTTATTAATAATTTGACAAACTCAATTAAACTTTTAAAAATAGCGCGCACAGATTAAAGATTTAGTAACTACGGCGCGTTGTTGTAATTGCGTTTTTTTTTATTGGCTTCATGGCTCTAGGTTCTAGCTCTTATCTCCCAGCCTGGACTATTCAGCCTTTACTTTTTTGATTTATAAGACTTAAAATAATTTTAATTAATTATAT
The DNA here is from genome assembly GCA_923060345.2 of Erebia aethiops. NCBI lineage: Eukaryota > Metazoa > Arthropoda > Insecta > Lepidoptera > Nymphalidae > Erebia > Erebia aethiops. The sequence goes on along the minus strand of OV281083.1, from coordinate 4,986,030 downwards.
TATATACATATTTTTATTTTATGAATTAATTTCATCAATTCACATCTAAATGTTATTATTTTTTAGGTTTTCTATATACAAAGTCAAAATTATTATGAACCTTCTTGCAAGAAAACTTTTTATTATGGAGTAAAGTGAACTTTAAAAAAAAAACTGCTTTACTGCACGAGGCCAGTACATTCTGCAAAAAAATAGCACGAGAGCAGTAAAAATTAACAAGCCCTGCTTACTGCCTCTTTAAGTGTATTCTTCGAGCAAGTGTATTGAAAAATTTTTTACTTGCTAGTTGCTACGTAGTACGTACCTACCCTATGCTTGACAATTCTATTATTTCATCGATGGCAGTAGATACTCTACTCTTGTTATATGCTGTCCAACGTGTGTCCAACCAATGAGGTGTGTTTTATTTTTATCATTGCCTTTGTACGCGCGTTTCTCATTTTACAAATTAGCTCCAATTTTGATGGTTTAAAAATGATAAACGTATCCAATCGATTATGATTTATGAACAAATTGTCGGTTGTTAGTGTGGAAATTTTCTGTCACGCAAAATTCTAAACAATTACACTTATATAGTAAGTTATCCGAAAAGTTTGCTCATTGTGCTCTCGATATAGGTACCTACCTAGGTCCATGCGTTCTCCTGAATCAATACTTAGTCATAAAATTAGAAATGCGAAAAGGTGTCTGTCTGTTACAACTCAGCCAAGTTTTGTGTTAAGAATGTTTGCATCCTGGAGCCAGGCTCCTTTTTTAAGGTTCCGTAGTCAACAAGGAACTCTTATCGTTTTGCCATGTGTGTCCGCGGCATTTGTTTCTCTGAGCTAATCAGAGGCCCTCAGTACTAAGAGAAGCTGTAACTTGGCATGGGTAGATATACATTGATTAATCATGCCGACAAAGTGTTAAAATTTTTAGGGTACCTCCCCCTACTCGTAAAGTGGGGATGATTTTTTTTCTGGTCTATCCGATGGTGCGAGGTGTCGTTGAGTAGGTAGGTATTTCAAAAATATTGTGGGCGTGGGATAACCTTTCTCGAGTCAGGGATCCGGTTGCTAAATATAGTTTTAAAGTGCTAATTTATTTTAGGATCAAGTGTCGGTTAGCTAAACGGCTGTTTTAGGATACTTAAATTCCGGGCAGTAGTATCGAACTTAAAAGGAAAACTATCACAGCTAAGCAGGCTTTACGTCTTGTATTGCATTATCTAGTAGGTATATGTTAAATGCCTACACGTGGATACAGGCCACATTCAGGGGCTTCTAGCTTAAAATTCACAACGCAGGCAGGCATGTCAAACTTGGAACGTATGGAGTACGGAAACTAAATAAAACATTGCCAACGACTGAATAAAACCGTACCAAAATATTCTGATGCCGTCAGACGTCCCTTTTTGTCCAAGAATTTTCTACAAAACGTAGGTAATTTAAAGGTAGTTACTTAGTAATTATCTTGTGTTCTATAAATGAACCTCTCATAAGTACCTAAATACGACAAGCAATACAATTTTGGTTTAGTGTCTAGTATCTACTACCAACTTACTACTTAGTAATAGCACAGAATAATAACTAGTACTAGGTAATAGTTAACTTACAGCTATATCTGTGCTACTATGTATCTTAATCTATAGGTAGGTACTTTCATAATATTGTGAAAAAAATTGAAAATTTTAGATCGAGTCCAACGCTGAACGTGAATGCGATTGCGTTGGACTCGACTGTAAAAATATTTATTACTTTATTTACAGTGGCGTTGGAAGTCGGTTTTTTGGGTTGGTGTTGGTTTGATTTTTAAACTTTTAGTGTCTGGGTTGAGGATTTGGAGTCAGAATTTTTTATGGGACCACCTCGAGAGCTTCCTCTAAAGACTGATAGAAAAAAAAATCAAATCGGTTCAGAAACATTAAAAAAAAAATACGCGCCTAATTGAGAACCTCCTCCTTTTTGGAAGTCGGTTAAAAACAACAGGATTACTTCAAGATTGGGGATTTAAGTATTAAAGGGCGGTTCCAAGGTTCTCATTACTTCTAGGACCACACCTGACACTCTTTTATTCGAGAGTTTGTAGAAATCAGTAAGTATAAAGTATAAGTATAAAGTATATAGGTATGGTGAACATACATACCTACAATTTCATACACGAGTTACATAGATTTAAACGAAGTGCTCATCAACTTTACCTAATTTATTGTTTCCTTCTTGTCGCACAACCGCCAGTATTTCATATGATTCAATGTATAATATTCATATTACCACATGCCTCTATGTGATCGTATAATCTTATAATTACTCAATGGAATTACCTCTATTTATATTGCATGTAAGGTTTTTATAGAAACATAATATTAAGTACTTACTAGGTAAGATAAGTCGCATTGCCGTAGGCGGGTGGATGTGCCCTCAGGAACCTGTTTTGAAACGGTAATTACTAATGGGTATTTATAGATTAGTATTTAGTGCTATTATGTAACAATTTTGAGATGAATGAGTAAACTTATCCTTTAATAATAAAATCTTAAACATATATTATAATAAGCAACTATTTCCACTTAAAAAAATGGTAACCAATTGTCTGAAAACTTAAGGCGAGTCACCTCCAAGATTTTAGGAGGTGAGGTGTGGGGTGCCGCCCGCGCGTCTCGCGGTACATTTCTCGTAGAGACTAGCGGGGAAGCGGGCAGCGCGGTATATTCTGAAACCGCTTGGCAACGTTCAAATTCTGGTATTAATTTGAATTAAATAGATATAGGACTTCAGTTTGAAATAAATTTTAGCAGGTTCTCATTAATACTTCAAGAGGAATTTATCCATATAAAAATGATGAGCAAAGTCGAAAATTTTATTAATAAAAAATTCGTTTTAAACTTTTAATTTAGCCTGTTTCAAGATTTTTTTTGATCGAGTAAAGTACATCCTATCGTGTAACAAATTAGCACATTCTTTAGACAATATCTTTAAGTGTATCGGATATTTTTTGTAAGACCGTTATTTAATAGTAAATACCGAAAAAATTTGATCTAGCAAACCAGTTTTCACCGCTGAGCTGAGGTGACTCGCCTTAAACTACGATGATACCGAAAATCTTTTAAAATAACAAATTTAAATTTAATTTGGTAAGTACTGATATAAATTATTAATAAGATATGAGATAAGATAGTAACTACTCGATCGATAATATAAAACAATAGCACTTTAACCTTAAACTCTGTGGTTTCAACCACAGAGTTAAAGTGACTTTTTACTGACTTTCTTTGATTTGAAAATTGTATTCCCCTAAAGAAAAAGTTCTCCTTTTAGAAGCCTTTTAGAAAGAAAATTCTTTTGGAAGGAATAATATGAAATAAGGTATCTTTTTACAACCTTTTCTAGTTCTACAATTTTCATCGTTTTATTTTTCGTGTTTATTTGACAATCTTTTTTTCGTAGGTCCGCATCCGGGCCCTTCCAATGAAAATAGGTAATAAAACACGATTTTCCCAACTTCGTTCATGTGGATTTTTTGATAATTCGCTAATTCTCGCTTCGAGAAGTATACTCGTGTGGAGAAGTGTCTACCGGAAATCCTAATGATGATTGTGATTTAGCGCGATAGATATTTAATTCCAAACCTTTCATCAACACTGACGTTATGTGAGGTCCGTAGTACATTTTTTTATTCCACTACAAGTTGAGCCCTTGACTGCGATCTGAACTGGTGGTAGGTATATGTGATGATGCAAACAAAGATGGTAGCAGGCTAAACTGTTAGAGGAGTAGGTAGTAGGTACGACAGCTATACCTATTAATCTCATACCATATGGTTTCTAGTTTCTACACTACATCGTACCGGAACGCTAAGTCGCTTATCGGTACGTCCTTACCGGTAGGTTGCTAACTTGCTAACTATCCACGGCCGGTCTCCGACCAGTCCCACACCGGAGAAAATTTAGAGATCATAAATTCCCAAATTAACTCTGCCGGGGATCGAACCCGGGACCTCCCACTCATATTAAATACCTATGTTAAATACCACAGCGCTCACCACTGCGTCAGGAAGTTCGTCAAACACAACACATTATTATCACCAAATCCTCCTCTGCGTTGTTTTTCCTCATTGCTGAGGGTCGTGAGTCGTGAATCGTGACCCCTTTCCATTTATCGCATAATGGTAGGAGTTTTCTGGGATAATAATGCGCTGAGTTCACAAGTCCTTCCGCATACTGCTCGACCAAGAGTATTTAAACTCTTAGGTTTTTTGTAACGATTATTATCAGATGTTAGTGATAATTAAGTACCAGGACCGAAGGCTTAACGTGCTCTTCGAGGCACGGAGGGAACGGAAAGGCCAAATTTCAACGTCCAAATTCGGTCACCCATCCAGTTACCGACTTGGGTCAACGTTGCTTAACAATCGTAATCGACTGCGTTGTCACAGCTAGGCCATTCGTCTTTCCAAATAATATGTTGTTTTTGACAATTTATCTCATTTATCCTTACGCATGTGCCATTTCATTATTGTTGTGTTGCCACCTCAACAGGCATAGCTGTAAAACACATGAATTAAAGCGACATTGGGTGCACTTAAACTGTAAAGGCGTCGCGACATCAACACTGAAAGTTGTCTTTCCGGTTAGCCCGTTATACCCGGCATTCGCTGACCGTTAAATAACGTCTTACTTCATGATATTTTATTCATGTTCATTCATTTATTTATAGTTTTAACTTTAATTACTCAAATGACATCTAGTAGTTAAGCGTAAAAGTTAGGCGCAACGCATACCTGCACAGTGTGGTTCTATCGAGCGTAGCGTCTTTTTTTACCTTATATAACAATTCAAACTATATGAAGATAAGGATAAACACAGATTCGTGTTTATTTTCATTATACCCATTGCAACCTGTCTGTGCACTGACCCATGTGTTACATGATATAAAAGGAAGAACATTTTTTAGTTACTATAGGTTTTCCCTATACCTAGTGTAGACTGTAACCTACCCTACCCTACTTAATGGGATTTAGAGAAATTACAATGGGATCTTTTAAAAACCGAAATCTATACAGGCAAAAACGCGGTTTGATCATAGTTTTTATACATACGAGTAGAATCATTGATGTAGAATTTTAGTACCTTATAGAATATAAAAAAACATATTGTACCTACCTCAGTTTTCCTCACAAAACTATACAGGCTATGTACTATGTAGGTACAGGTCATGTACACTTGTTAAAGATAATAATACCTATAATATGTTTTATGACCTAACGGAAGGAAACGCTGAAAATAATCATTATTATGGTCGTAATAAGCATACATGCATTTAGGATTTGACGTAGACACTCGTGACTTGATGGCAGATGTCTTTGAACAAATTACCAGGAAACAATCACTTCTAACCGCAAATTCCCCGGCCTTGCTCTTGTACTAATGTGCATTAACCTTTACATTTTGTATACCTTGACTGTTTTTAACGTAGATCGTTAAAAAATGGGTTAGTACTTAACTTGGTACAGGTTTCTAGGAAAAGATGTGCTCATATATTATTATGATGCCCACGACATTATTAACGTTGATTTAGATTTAACTCTTCAAATTTCCAGTAGCCTAGCTATGTAAATAAAAAAACTTATTATACCTAGTACGGGCAGTGCCCTAATTATTTACTTAAAAAAATATCTTTAAACTGTTCGCTGTACATTCTAAACACTCTGCAACTCAGTTTTTTATTGGGCAGTAGTTGAGCGGTAACTCGGCAGCGTATTTAAATATTATTCTTTTGCATGAAAAAGAAAAAAATACCAGTCAAGTGCGAGTTAGACTCGCGCAGAAACGGTTCCGTACCACCACACAATATAAATTATTTTAGTAAATAACAAGAAAGATGTCATAACTACACGTAATCAGCTGTGAAATAACTGGCTTAGGTACATGACAAACATTTCGACACCCTATGAGTACGGAACTCTAATTAACGAATTTCGGATCTATTCCTATACTTGTGCTGTGTGACCTTGCTTCTTGCCAAATTTTATGATTCTAGGTTGACGGGAAGTTATCTATAGGTTTTAATTTATTGGCGAGTGTCAAAATATGCAAAATATGCGGCATAAACGGCCGTATCTTTTGATGGCGTTGACTTAGAAGCTTGATTTTTTTACAGCTCCAAGGGATCTTGGACCTTAGTATTTGATGACAACGCAGTGATCCTATAAGGGTTCCTTTTTTTCTCTTGAGGTACGGAACCCTAAAAACATTTTTAAAGTCGTAGAATAATTTTTTTTTATTTCGAACATAAGCTACCCTTAAAAGAGGGTATAATTAATCAGTATATTTAAATTAAGCATGGTCATCACTCTCCAGATATTCACTGTAGAGCTTGTAAGTATAATTAAATTAATTAAATCTTATTCCCTAAGATATTTTTGGAAGTAGGTAGCCAAACAAGATGTGTATCAAAAATACTTAAAAGTTTAATAAGTTTGACGCTGATACCTATCTCTGTGCTGTCTGCTCATTTAGATTAGCTTGCAGGCTTGGAAACAGGCTGAAGATACATTAATTTTTAAGACCTATTTAAATAACGGCAAATTTAAATATTTTAATATAAAGTTGGAGAATTATCACAAAAATCGCCTTTTTTTAAGGCCAGTGACATTGCAAGATAATACATGATAATACCTACGGTCTATTATTCATAGGACTTTTTGAATGACCTCCAATAACTAATGCAAATGATATAAGTAGTTGGAATTTTTAACCGACTTCTAAAAAAGGAGGATATTCTCAATTCGGCGCGTATTTTTATTTTTATGTATTTCGGTGCATCTCTCCGTGGTTTCTGAACCGATTTGAATTTTTTTTCTATCAGTCTTTAGAGGAAGCTCTCGAGGTGGTCCCATCCTCCCATCCATTCTGACTCCAAATCCTCAACCCTAACACTAAAAAGTTAAAAATAAAAATTCTTTCCAAAAAACCGACTCCCGACGCCACTGTAAAGTACCTAATAAATATTTTTTATTTCTACCCACTATATGTTGAAGTCGGGCGGGTTTAACAAGGAGCGAAGTTGACGCATTAGGCTCGCCCGACTTCAACATAGTGGGTAGAAATAAAAATTATTTATTACTTTACAGTGGCGTTGGAAGTCGGTTTTTTGGAAAGAATTTTTATGAAAGGGGAGTATACCCCCTATACTACCTTCGCTTAGAGCCGTACTATTTGACGTTCGTGTTTTAGAATTATCCTTAATCCTTATTGTAGGGACGTCAAGGTACGATGGTAGAAGCCCTTCAGTACTGTTATAACTTACTAGCAGATGCCCGTGACTTCAGCCGCGTGAAAAAAGTTTTTTAAATTCCCACGGGAACTCCCTAAATTTTCGGGTTAATATATAGCCTTCTTCTTCTTTCTGCTGGGCAGGTTTCCGCAATTAAACCTCCAGTTAGAGGTCTGTTGTACGTTAGTTGCCCCTACCCGCTGGAGTTTTCACTTCAGCCATCCGAGCTCGCTCCAGAAGCCTAGACCGCCCAGGTTGTCTAGGGCCTCTCGTAGCGAGGTTGGGGATCCAAGGTGTCGTTCTCGTTGGTCTGTGACGCCTGTGCATTCTAGCAGCACATGCGTCGGAGTTTCATCTGTCTCCATGCAGGCTCTGCACAGAGGGCTGTCGGTGACGCCTATGACAAAGAGGTGGGCTGTGCCCTGTTATGAGTCTTACCACCTTCCTGAGTTTACCTCTATTCAGGCGGATTAGTTTGTGTGTTAGACGTTTGTCGATGTTAGGTAATGCCTCCCTGGCTTGTCGACAGTCCGAGGCATATGACAATATATAGCCTATGACACTCACAAATAATGTGGCTTTCTATTGGTACCAGAATTTTCAAAATCGGTTCAGTAGATCCAGAGATTACCCCCTACAACCTCACAAACTCACAAACTTTACCTCTTTATAATATTAAGTATAGATAACTAATCGAAGCAAAATTAACAGTAAGCCCCACCAAATAAAACCTAATAACTTCTACGAAAGGTATTTAAAGGGTGTCAGATGTCTAATATCTTGTATCAAAGAACTGCCTCTATGAATGCAAACGATTAACAATTAGCTGGTCTCACCGTCCAAGCTTGTTCAAGATTTGCATATAAAATTGCAATTCGAACCGCCTCTTCACAGGCTGTAGAGTGTAAGCTGTACATGACAGAAAATATAATTGTTGGATTTGCTAGGCGTTTCAAGATTGTACCGACTCGATATTGAACTGTAACTTCATCTATCCATCTTATTTTTTTAAATATCTTTTTATGGCGTATTAGGTATTTACCAGGACGCTATAGAAAAATGAGTATCATACTCGTACTTCATATCATACTAATATTATAACTGCGAAAGCGTGTTTGTTTGTTGGTTTGTCCTTCAATCACGCCTCGACGAAGCAACGGATCGACGTGATTTTTGGCATGGGTATAGTTGAGGACCTGGAGAGTGACATAGGCTATTTTTTATCCAGAAAATTAAGGAGTTCCCGTGTGAATAAAAAAAAACTTAAACCACGCGGACGAAGTCGCGGGCATCAGCTAGTATTAACTACTTTCGTGCCTAGGAAGTTTAAAAGGCTACCTACGCCAGCTGCCAGTGGTAGGATCACTCGACGATTCAAAAGCACTTTTAATAAGTTTATTTGAATAAAAAAAAGGCCACACACACAAAAACAAGCTCAGTGTCTTCGCCGGCGAGGACGAGGTCTCAGATTACTTACGTCAACAGGACTCACGCCATGGCCTCGGAGGCGTACAGACTTGTTTAGTCCAACCGTCCCATCCACCCCAATGTCATTCTAAGCCGAGGTCCGAGCCTCACAGGGGCCCGCTCTTAGGATGTTTCCCGCGCTAGCCTCCTAGGGTTCATATCTAACCCTCGCTGATGCTTAGCTGGTGATGCTGTAGCGGCCAGTGCAGCCTGCGCAGCAAGCATGCTCAATCCGAAAAAAAGGCTGCTCCTACCTGCCCCGGCTTCGCTCGTGGAATTTGTTCAAAGTGGGGTTTACATACGTTAAAGACAAAACCTATATACAACTATGTGATGCCCGCAACGTCGTCCGCATGAATTAAGTTACCTTGATTCCCGCAGGAACTGTTTAATTTTCATTGATTTTCCGTGATAAAAAGTAGCCTATCTCCTTCCCCGGGATACAAATTATCCCTGTACCAAATTTCATCATAATCGGTTGAACAGATGGACCGAGAAAGCGTAGCAGACAGACACACTTTCGCATTTATAATATTTGTATGTATATAGTCGTTGCCGTTGTCAACCAATAGAGGTCTTCTAGATCGTTGAAATATGAAATGAAATGAATGAATGAAATATTCTTTATTGTAGGTACACCAAAACTCACTCACTGATTCTGTTGTCTATGGCCTCACTACGAATTGTATTTTGCAAATAGATAGATGATAGACGTCTCAAGTTTCTAGCTCAAAGAGAAGCACTATCTTAAGCAGTTATTTTTCGCATATTAATATTATTTATTGTTTTCGAAAGTTCCGGCTTCAAAACTGCTTCTGTTAACCGGTTCAACCCATATCCTCTGAAACTGCTCAACACACTTAACGGCATTAATATCAATTAAAGCGAATATATATTTAATGGGTGACCATTTTGTTGCCATAATATATTTTGGAATGTGGATTTTACGCTGTCGTTTAAATTATGTTAATGTGTTAAACTATTTTGACTTCACTCCAGGTCCGTTACAATAACACAATATTAAATCAAATATAAAAAAAATTAAGTATCAAAACTAAATTAATTTGAATTTGTGTTACATTTTGAATTTTCATATTCAAAGAACAATAACTCTGAAATTACGTTACTTAGAACGCTGATTTTGGTGTTTTTTTGTAGAGAAGAAATCTTTGGCTGTCTGAAAACCACAAAAAAATTTTGCAGTATGTATGTTATTTATAATACCTTAAAAATTGATACAATTTGGACTTAAATTCGCATAATAATTTTTTGTAACCTAAGTTTACACTTTCCTGATATTATTCCCGGACCTGTAGATCTATAGAAATTTTAAAGAATTGGCAGAGATATTCAAAATTTATACTAATATCTACTATTACCTATTCTGCGCTATTATTATAAATGCGAAAGTTTGGATGGATGTTACTCAATCACGCCAGAACGGCTGAACGGATCTGGAGGAAATTTGGCACAGAGATAGATTATAGTCTGGAATTACACGTAGGCTGGGATTATTTTCCGGGATAAAAAATCCCGGAAAATTAAAGAGTTCCCGCGGGAACCAAGAAATGGTGGCCGTGGTGGGTGAAAGAATTGTGAAAGGGGATAGACCCCCACATGGGGCTGTTTTTGTCGATAAAATGATGTCTCTTACATAGTGACCGGAGTTCGAAGTTCGGACACAGACTGTAGGTCTATATCATTGGTTTGAATATAACTCGCTAAGTGGCATTTTTGAGCAAAACTACATTTTAACTTAATTTTCGTTATAAATTCTCAATACATCTTGGCTATACCTAGGTACTTCAGTACTAATTTATTATAAATGCAAGAGTGTGTCTGTCTAAAATTAATTTAAAATAGTGGAATTAAAAATATATAATCCTGTGCTTATTTAATACAAATGGATAATGGGGCAACTTAAATGATAAAAATGCCGATACTCGTGAACTAAAAATGCCTTGTCTGGCCAGTCTTCGTTTACTGTTACGCTGTCCACAATAAAATAACGCATTTCAAATCATTTTCAAATGTTTTGGGCATTTAGGGAAAATTTCATGTCCTCAAATTCCAAACAAGAAAATAAGTGGCTATGAGTGCCCATAGTACATAATATTATTGCAACATTTATTATCTGCAGAAAAACTGTCAACCTTCATGAATTCATTAATAAACTCTTCTGTTTTCTGTTTCTTATAAGAAACAAGACAATAGCCCACACACTCGTTATGCCCAATCGTTAGACTTGATCGTTGGTAAACAGGAAGGCTGTTTCCTCGTTGCGACGTTAAAATGTAAGTGGCGAAAACGCAGGCATGTAACAAAGTTGTTGTGACGACTGACCACGCTATATTACTTACCTACTAGATGATGCCCGCGACTTCGTCCGCGTGAATTAAGTTTTTTAGATTCCCGGGGGAACTTCTTAATTTTCCGGGATAAAAAGTAGCCTATGTCATTTCCCGGGAATCGTTTGAATAGATGGACCGTGAAAGCGTTGCATGACAATTAGTATTCTATCCTTTTCTTTCGAGTGACTGTAATCAAAAGAGGAAAAACGATAAACCTATTTTTATTATCCTAATAGCATCTGGATTAGGTTATACGAGGAAACTTTTCCCACGGTCGGTCCAATATCTTTTATATCCGATATAGTATTTCTAATAGTATGTAGATTTTGCGAAGAGACTAAATCATCAGTCATCCCTCACCATAGAAAATATTGGTAAATATAAGATACTTCAAAGCGCATTCAGATTTTTTAGCTCAGATCGATGAAAAATCTAGACAGGCGGTTTTCAAAATGGAAGCAACATCGCACTTTTGAGCGTCAATTCATGTATTTCTTATCTATTCCGTGTATTTCACTAATATAAATTAAAAATTCTTGGATTTCAGCATGAAAATATAATCCGGCCCTTGACCATATATAAAAATAAAGTTTCAAAGTGACTTTTCGACAGTAGGTAGCCTATAGGTACTATAGATCTAAAATAGATCGTTACTTTATAATTTTACGATCGAGTTCAGATACATCATAATTACGATACCATCACACGTTCTCAAATTCATTTAGATTATTTGTTTCTTTCGTTCATTGGGTACTTGGTAAAGAGTAAAGACAAGCGAGATAAGCTTTTAAAAGCTAGAGTAAAAAAAAACTATATAAGTACGTTAAAAATTACCATTTTCCGATAAAATCGGAATTTGTGCCCTATCAAACATAATAAAAGTTACATAACGCGTTTCCGTCGAGTATGCAAGAGAGGGAATATAAAATTGATATATAAACAGAAACAGGCAGTGTCAAGGCTATTGACCGCGGCCGTGCAGCCTGCAACAAGCCCCACTGGTATACGCCTCTACACGGGACCACTGTATGATCGAACGCAATACGCGACTGTCTAGGTTCTTTATTTTCAGTTGGTTATTTTGGCTTTTTTAGAATTTGCTCTGTGCGTAATTAGTGTTTTTTTTAAATACCGTAGGAATCCTTTAATGAAGTGAAACATTACAATCGTTGTGATTTGAAAATTCGATGAAGCGAAAAACGAAACGAAAAAGAAAACGAAAAGCGACACCAAAAAGAGACAATCATATTCATAATAGGATTTAGCCTGCAAGAGAATGATATAGAATACTAGTTATATTTATCTCATTACCACGTAGGCTACTTTTCTGAAGTTTCACTCCTGCGCCGTGCGTGAATTTCACACACACATTTTTTTAAACGCGTAAACCATTCTTTGCATAATTAACTTTAAATACCAGTTAGCGAAACATAAAAATTGAAATTTGTTTTGTTTTGATATCATAATAGCATTTTTTTCCGGAATCACGGAACACTTTTTCTAATTGGTACCTACACAATTTTTTTTAATAGATTTTATGACAAATCCATCATCCATCATCACATACCATTCGAACCGTCTCATAATTATTGAACATTTGTTGTAAACAATCTACTACATATGTCCTTAAAAAGAAAATTCTGTTAACACATAACTCGCATAACCTCTGCAAATATGGCAAAAAAAAACTTCTCATATAAAGTGTTTTAATTGCTCATTTGAATGTTATACAGAATGGAAAAGTCTCATCATCAGTCATCTAGCTAGATCGTATCTCCACGGATCTCCATATTAATATTATAAATGCGAAAGTTTTTTTTCTTACCATAAAGTTCCATTACAATATAATGGCAACTTTATTGTCTACTACCATCTAGCTTATGGGCTAATAAGTAATATTATACTAGCTTAAACTTCTACTTAAAATTAATTTCTACGTCTAATTTGCAGTCCAATAACTGTCCTTAGTTTATTCTAATGTACCTAGTGTTCACTACGTTTTTGTGACCTACTTAAGTAGCACAAACACTAATTCACTGCACAGCACTTAATTATGCAATTTTTACACTAGTTCGAATTGTTTCATTCTTTTAAGTCTCCTTTTGATGTCCGTGTTATCTAAAAGCTTTACAGCCTCCAGATTCACATGATGACGAAGTCGATTTTGATGAGCTTCTGCGTATTTTTGTATGATTCTGGTTACGAACTCCATCTTTAGGTCCTCCATCTTTAGGATAAATGCGAAAGTGTGTCTATCTATCTCTTCCCGCGGGAATCAAAAACCTAAATCCACGCGGCCACGAAGTCGCGGGCATCATCTAGTTTCCTTTAAAGTTTTCGCTGCTAACTTTGTAATTGTTGATAATTTTGTTCATGACCAAGTTATACCTACATATTTATTTATTGTGTCTATACGAGTACCTTCCATTGCAAAAGAACTTTGCATGACCCAAGTACTTAGCATTGTTTTATTTAGCACCCCATGTATACTATAATATTATGTCGACAAAATATTTCATCATAGGTACATACATTTTAGGTAGAGCTCTGTTAAGTACCTGCTACTAGAGTTGTTTTTGGAAAGATCGAATTTCATAAATAATAATACATAAGCGGCACCCTATTTTTCGAAATAGTTTTTGTACAAACCAGAAGCACCCTATAAGCTTTAACGTATACCTCTGGTACGTAATTTGCTTCTACATGTTTGTCATTTAACATGAATTCTCTTTCAATACAAGTACCTAATAGTTATACATTACCTTAGTTAGAGGGTAATGGGAGAGTAATTTAAGAGATAATGGTTTTTCGTATCCTCTACAAGTTAGCCCTTGACTACGATCTCACCTAGTGGTAAGTGATGAATGATGATGCAGTCTAAGATGGTAGAGCGCTGACCTGTTAGGGGTATAGCAGTTACTTTACTAAATACCCCTTGTATGGTAATTAAGACATGGCCGAAGCTTCACACGAGACCAAACCAGAGAAAACTAAGAAATTATAAAATCCCAATTTGACCCTGCCGGGGATCGAACTCTAGACATCCTACTTATAAGACAACGGGGCTTACCTTGCGCTTGAGAGGTCGTCCAAAATGGTGGTAATATTATTATTGAAAAGGACAATACCTATTTTACGAGGTATATACTTATTTATTTTCGTTTCTTTAATGAGCTTGTCGGACGCGTTCTTTTGTTCGTCTTACAAGTTTAATGACTGAGATTCACTCTGCCTTGGGTGTTAATTAGTTATTAAATATACTTAATTATATTATTTAATGTTAAATACTAAACCTAAACAAGTATCGTACCTATTGTAAGTATCTTACGCATCCCTCGATTTAAAAGTTTCCGAATTATAATAATTCATTTACAAATTCAATTGGTAGTGGAAAACTACATCAGAACTTGATTTAAACCATGACTTCAAAAAAAGATGTAGATTTTAAACGTGAAATGAGCATAGATAATTTCAATAATAACTGTTTTATACCTAATCCGTTTTTTTGTTCACATTTCAATGACTATTTAAAAAGTTTATACGGCAAATAGGTACTTACACATAACGGCAATTTATATTTTAAGTTCCTCTAGAGTTGGCGCCATTAAAAAACCATTACAGATGTTGTCAATCGCTTGTTTGGATAAATCATTTCCTTTTATGTTTCCTTCAAATCAGAAATTCAATAATCATCTGCTGAATGTTCTTAGGTTCTAAATAAACCTTACCTCATTCAGTAACGTCACTAAGACGTATCCATGACGTATCCTAGCTCTATGGGAGCTTTTTTAGTAATTTTTCCAACATTTGCCGAGTACCTACCTATGTTTTATTCACGGACGTCAACCACATAAGGCTACCCTCGTAGAACGGAGAAGGAGGAACAAGGTTGTGAATGCATGATTTCCACTGTCCATAATATTCTCCATCAAAAGCGTGATACCCAAGATCAATTTACTCAGTTTAGTCAAAAAATCATTAATATTATTATCAATACACAATCGGCTAATACCGTACAATCATCGATCAAATGAAGGTCGTCTTTGGGAATCCGATATGACAGTCACACAATCAGACACGCAATCGCTCGTTAAATAGCTGGTTAATTATAATTAGCTGGGTGCCTCTATGAGTTGCAATATACATGTACAAGCTACAATGTACATACCTAGTAGGTACCTACCTACATATACTACTTTAAGTAGGTAAGATTTACCCACCGAGTTTCTTGCTGGTTCTGCTCGGTAGGAATAATATTCCGAACCAGTGGTAGATTCACTCGGCGATTCAAAATCACTTGTAAACGTTTATTCGAATAAATTAGGTACATGTATTAATGAAGAGAATTTATTTCATAGTTTAGTTAATTTGAATAAAGATTTTTATGATGAATGTATGAAAAATATATTTTGCCTGAATTAAATCAATGAAATAGAATTCGAATAAAAAATTTGAATTGAATTGAATATGTTGGTATTTTATGAAGAACTTGAGATTTTTGAGTCCTTGGTCTGGTCTTTTGGACTCTTCGTAGCCAAACGTAATTTCAATTTCCAACCCGTAGATATAGGTACTCGTAAGTACTCGTATTTATGCTGCTAAATCCAGCAAAAAGTACAACATTATTTACCTACCTAGGTACCTATTTGAAGATTATTTCGATATAAATTGCTACCATACTATTATTACATTGTATTCTATTCCTATTCTGTGCTACTACTATCTAACCCGTAGGCACAGAATAATAACTAGCCGTAGGTAAATAAAAAAAAGTACATATTGAAACTTTGTAGTCACACAAAAAAGAGTCCGAGTCTAATTGAATGAGTGACAGATGTAGGTACCTACACAATACCTATTTAGTATTCTTCATTTTTCCACGAGAAAAAAAGATTAAACAAAATTAATAGATTGGATTAAAAGATTAATTCTGTCTCAAACTTAACTTTACTTTCCACAGTCCACTTGTCGATGATAGCCGCGCTAAATCTGCGTGGATTTAGATTTTCTCAAAATCCCGTCACCCGTGGGATCTCTTTGATTTTCTAGGAAAAGAGTAACCTATGCCACTCTACAGGTTTTAACTAAGTACCAATAACTATGTGTCCAATATCCATGCAAGAAATCACGTCCATCCGTTGCCCCGCAGCAGCGTGATTGAAGGATAAATAAATACACTTTCGTACCTATAAAAAATATCATTCATCCATCCATAGTAGTGATAATAGGTACATATTTATTTTTTCTATGAGGTATATTAACTAGTATTTTTTTCTAAAACTTCTAGTCCGAGCTATGGCTTACTTCAAAGTAGGTAAGTAGGTATGTGACAAAAAATCACACCTACTTAGTTATTCTAGTGTATAATAGATAAGCTAGCAGGTTTTATTAAATATAAATGGTGAATAAATAACGGTCATTGGCGCCAAATTGGCCATAGTTATACTGTTTATTGATTTTTTTCTTATGATTCATTGAGTACCTATCGTTAAATAATTTGTAGTTGCATTTATGAGGACGTTGACCTTAATCATTACAACCAACAACTTTTTGTTTTTCAAAGACCGCGCGAGGAAAATATCCCAGTAGGTAATTATTTACTTACATTGAGTCAATAGTCAATACTCAATAGTATTGACATTTTTATAAGAACCAAATGCTCTTTTGAATAATTATCTTTTCCATTTTCGGAGTAACTTAAAGATACGTAGATAGAGATTAATATAGATTATATTTTATTCTCTCTTATTCTTCCAATTAGACGACCACTCTAACTTCAAAAGTTAGTACTTTTTAGAGTTCTATAAATAATCAAGTTAATCGTGTGATCCACTTGCATGACAGCAGCAAGCAAAATAGGGTGCAACTTTAACTTCTAAGCAAGAGTCAGGATTAGTTCAAAGTTTCAACCTTTAACCTTAATCATGAAACTGTGTCATGAAAGTATTAAATAAATACAAGCAATGCCAAGCAAAATTAAAGAACTTTTTCGAACAATAGATAGATAATACATTACAAAGACGATATTGTTTTTGTAAGGTAACTTTATTACCTAAATCATAATAAAAAAATCAGCTAACTGCTGCTGATTGCCCTTACCTTACCTTATAGGTACAAAATTATGAAGGATTCGATTGTTATGTATGATCGAATAAAATGACCTTCCAAAAGTCACGATAACTAGATATTTTAATATTTTACTACTATACAAATCGGTTTTACATATTTTTTTTGCGTAACCTTGCCAAGATATGCCAATGAAGTAAAACGAGCTCATCCTGTTTTAACAAACTATGAAGTGAGGTGCCTTCCTAGTTCCTCCTTCAGTATTACTTTAAAAAATCTACTTATTAGCGGAACCAATTGAGTAAAAAATAGTTTTTTTTAATTTTCGTATTTTAAACCGACTTCAAAAAAGGAGGTTCTCAATTCGATTGTACGTTTTTTGTATGTTTGTTACGCGATCATTCCGCCAATTAGTTAGGTATTGTATCAATTTTGATGATTCTTTTTTTGATTCGTAGATAACTTCAGAAGTGGCCCCTTAAAAATTTTTGATTTAGGAGCGCTTTTGGTGAAAATCAGCAAAAAACAAAATAAGTATATACCATGTAATGCGTTTTTACTTTTTTAGTTTTGTAATCGGTTTTTGTTTTAGATGAAAGCGAATAATTATTTAAATTTATAAAGCTGTATATATATACCTACCTATGTATAATAGGGCAGGTTCGTTTGGTCGTGATAATATCACAGAATAGGTAATAATAACATACACATACATACATATTAAATATTTGTAGACAGTAGAGTATTTCCATTATTATTATTTAAAATCCGTGGTATTACGTGTCTTCTAATTCGAAAAATACCTAGGTACAAGTATTGCATGGACGGTGGTCGGTGGCTGGTAACATTTTGAAGACAAAATTATCAGATACAAAAGCAGTAACAAACCTTACAAAGTGTGTTGAAACGTTGAAATTAATTGAGTTAAGTAGTTCAAAAGTATTAAAAAAATTGTAAGGTTGGTAGGTATACTCTCCATATCCAATCAAAAATCTGGACTCTGGATACTTAACTGCCTGCCGACTACTTCTCGGAATCCATACTGATATTATAAATGCGAAAGTGTGTCTGTCTACCTGTTTGCTATGCTTTCACGGCCCACCTATTCAACCGATTTTGATGAAATTTGGTACATATATATATTATATAGGTTACATGATACGAGTACATCCCCGGGGAAGGTCATAGGATTGCTTTTTATCCCGGAAAATTGAAGAGTTACCGCGGGAATAAAAAAAACTGTCTCTTCACCCGATTTTGATGAAATTTGGTACAAGGGTAGATGGTTTCCCGGGGAAGAAATAGGCTACTTTTTATCCCGGAAAATTGAAGAGTTCCCGCGGGAATAAAAAAAACAATCCACGTCGTCGGCGGCGTCGTCTAGTATACTAGGATGCCCCGTCGCTCACGTCCGCAGGAATTACCTTTTACCTCCCTGCACGTGTCCCCCGGCTGATGCTTAGCGAGCGACGAACCAGGAGGCGTAATAAATGCCATACGATTAAAAAAAAAAAAACTTATTCACAAGTGCGATTAATTCGTGTTCAGCTTAAACTTGTTGTCGTGGTAACTGATTCAGATCACCTCAATTTACCACACCTAACGGAGCACCTCAATTTCTTTAAGCAGAAGCCTTTTTAGGGTCCCGTGATAAAGCAAACAACGCTTATACTTTCGTCCAATTTGTCTGATATTATAAAATTATAAGAAGTTTCTTTTGAAAAACATAAAGCGTGTTCTGACACGGACTTCACCAGAATCTTTAGTATTTTTCCTACTCAATGTTATGGTTAATAAGCAGTAACATCTGCTTATGTTAAATTTTATAATATTTTTAAAGATATAAAGAGTTTTAATTCTGAAGGAACTAGTCGTTTAAGTTTAAGTTATGTGGTGTGGTGAATATATAAATTATGGCTATAGTGCGGGATACACACACATCGATTTACCTATTGTCGCGGATTATATGTTATATTATAAGTTCTGGTTCCTACATTATTATTATTTATTAACTTCCGCAAGGCGACGCCTGCTTCTATCCAATATTTTAATTCTAATTTGCATGCAGTTTTCAGCTTTAGTTCAAGTTATTCATCTATATCTATACTAATATTATAAATGCGAAAGTTTGGATGTATGCATGTATGGATTTATGGATGGATGTTTGTTACTCAATCACGCCCCAACGGCTGAACGGATCTGGATGAAATTTGGCACAGAGATTGGGAAAATTAAGGAGTTCCCGCGGGAACCAAAAAACCTTAATCCACGCGGACGGAGTCGCGGGCATAACCTAGTCATACTATATATCAATCTAGAGATCATTATCAACTCATCATACCTAGCTCAAAATACCCAGGTGGATGTTATTTAGTTTATGCCTAGAATAGATCATCATATTAATAGTGAAACATCATACTAACCTGATTTTTCACGATCGCTCTACTCATACGGAACATTGAACTCGCAAATTTTCCGATCACATTTGACTTTTTCTTTAATTTATTCAAACCTGTTGAGAACAGTAAGTAGTAAGTATATGCTATGCGTAATGCGACCTACGTCAGTGGCAATAAAATCACATTACACAGGTCTTGCACAAATCAATCCACCCATAAATTGGACATTTTATAAACTCTGGCGTCTCGCAGCTACTAATGAGCGAAATAATGAATTGGCAATTCCTTCACTCTCCAATTTATTGGAATTCGGAAGACTAGCAGAGTCGCCCCTGCTTAAATCGGGTGGAATTTCTGAAAATAACTTAGGGGTCGATCTTCAAAATATCACGAACCACGCACGAAACACGTAGGTATATATTCCTTCAATTTTCATTTAAATATTACCTACTTGAAAAATTAATGATTTTTTTATACTTACAAACTTCAATCCCTTTTTGCCCTCCCTAACATTATTTTTGTAATTAACCCTTTTACTACACAGGAAAATGTTTCTGCGGGGAGCAGACTGCAATATTAACCTTTCCACCGTGTATATGTCCACTCATTTATCATCCATTAGGTATACATACATACCTATAACAGAATAGTTGGATTGACTGACAAACAAGTACAATACAATACTTGTTTACAGTATAATATTTTTTCCTATCATACTAATATTATAAATGCGAAAGTGTGTTTTTTTGTTGGTTTTTCCTTCAATCACGCCAACGGATCAACGTGATTCTTTGCATGGGTATATTTGAGAACCTGGAGAATGTCCAGGTTCTCAAATATACCCATAGGCTACTTTTTATCCCGGAAAATTAAGAAGTTCCCGACTTCCCGTGGAAATTTAAAAAAAACTTATTCCACGCGGACTAATTCACGGGTTACAGATATTACAGTCAATTCTGTGGCATGAGTTAGTATGCTATATTTTAATATAGCTACAGAATAATAACTAGTACCTACTAGATATTATAGCGTAGTTTGAACTGCGCTTCAAAGACCGTTATCTCGTAGGCGATTCATCCGATTCACCTTAATTAGGGTGCATGATCATGTATCAATGAACACAATCGTTCAAACGTGTTGTAAATTCCAAGTGTGCGATTAAGGCGAGTCACCTGCAAGATTTTAGGAGGTGAGGTGTGGGGTGCCGCCCGCGCGTCTCGCGGTACATTTCTCGTAGAGACTGGCGGGGAAGCGGGCAGCGCGGTATATTCTGAAACCGCTTGGCAACGTTCAAATTCTGGGATTAATTTGAATTAAATAGATATAGGACTTCAGTTTGAAATAAATTTTAGCAGGTTCTCATTAATACTTCAAGAGGAATTTATCCATATAAAAATGATGAGCAAAGTCGAAAATTTTATTAATAAAAAATTCGTTTTAAACTTTTAATTTAGCCTGTTTCAAGATTTTTTTTGATCGAGTAAAGTACATCCTATCGTGTAACAAATTAGTACATTCTTTAGACAATTTCTTTAAGTGTATCGGATATTTTTTGTAAGACCGTTATTTAATAGTAAATACCGAAAAAATTTGATCTAGCAAACCAGTTTTCACCGCTGAGCTGAGGTGACTCGCCTTAAAGGCAGGCTCCCTATTTTTAGCGCGTGGATTTGCTTCTTTTTCTTGTGTCGGATGAAATGTTGAGAGCTTCTGGAAGATTTGTTTGAGGTATTTTAAAAGTTTTACTTTAAATGTTATAGTCAGCCAAAAATACTTTACCCAGTTTAGGCCGTAATGTTCAGAGTAATTTAAGGTACGCAAGCAACAGCCGTCGAACGCAGTGTGAAATCGACATCCGGATTCGATCTGAGTTTCAAGTCGGATCTCGGATTCGGATCGGATGCAGTGCGTAAAAGCCTTTATGCTGTAGATATGCATAGTCCGATCCAAGTCCGTTGTAAAAAATGCGAAGAAAAGACTAACTGAGACGAATTCTACCAATCCTACGAGAGACCTTTATTATTCAAAGGACTTGGGTAAAAATAAATGATCACAAACTAAAATCGGTGTTTTAATTTAATTTAATAAACATTATTCAAATGATAAAAGGCACGGCTTGAAATTTCCCGCTAAATACACTGTATGCGTTTCGGACTGTTGTTAATGCTATGCGCGTACCTAACGAAGTTGAGAAGAGGTGCTAAACTGCACCTGTATTGTGGCAATCTATACTGTCTCAACCGATTGCGGTATGCGGGATCACCACTGATCACGGGTCTCCTGCCAGAATGAGAAAGCTAAGCCTTTGGTCCGCCACGCTTGCCAGTTGCAGATTGGCAGCTTCACTAATCTTTGCGCACTACTTTTTACTCTTTATGTGTACCACCATTACAAAACAAAAACAAAAATTCGAAAAAAAAACAGACAAAAGTATGATAAAAAAGGCTGTCTCATCGCTTACCAGCGATCTCTACCATGCAACCTTAGGAATAGGAAAAAATAAGGAAAAATGAACACATGATAACATTATGAAGCTCAATCTGCAGACATCAACTTTTCATTTAATTTTGAATTAGGTACATTAAAAAGCACAAAATTATCTTGTTTTCGAAAATCCGACTTAAAACTACCCTAGTGCTCAGCCTAAATGCGGGTAAGACGGGTTATGGACTATGGTAGCTATATCAAGTCATTGCTTATGAAAACCTATGAATAATGGTAGGCGCCGCGTTTGATCGCACGTCTATAGGTATAGGTAATATTCAGGTGCACAGTTGGTACCTTACCTTATTACCACAGAATAGGTACTAATTCGCGTAGTTTGTATTACCTACCTACTAAGAAGATTCTTAATAGTAGATTAGTAGCCAAGGGCTGTAAGGCATCAATTGCAGCCCGAGGTATTTAGGCGCACGAGCGCAGCGAGGGCGCCTATAGTTCGAGGGTGCAATTGATGCTTACACCCGAGCTAACTACTCTGCTTTACATCTCGATTGTGAGGTAAGTAGAAAAAAACCGGCATTACAAGAATAAAACATTTTATTAGTTAAAATTTATAGTGAAATGAGAACAATTTTCTGGCAAAATATTGTTAATTGCTGCTTCAGCTTATATTTTCATTGAATCGGGAGTGCAGCTTATATCTTCATCACTTGCAGAACTCATGTTTTTTTCCTAATTAGCACATAATTATAAAAAAATCCCAAAAGCAAACAATATATTTTAAAGTAAAAGTTTTCTATTACCGCCTTTTTTCATCTTTTTTTTAAATTTTAGAACGAATTTGAGCTTCGCCGTTCGATATTTCGCCTTTTTTCATCTTTTTTTTAAATTTTTTTTTTCAAGAACGAAATTGAGCTACGCCGTTCGATATTTAAAATTTATGACTATTATACCATTGAAATAGAAAGGTACTAAAAAAATTCTACATCAATGTATTATACTCATACGAAGACAAGGCTGAATAGCGAAGCGACCTCTTTTGTCATTGGGCTGAATGCATGATTTGTTTTGACGACCTCCGTGGCGCAGTATGTAGCGCTGTTGCCTTAACGTGCGGAGGTCCCGGGTTCGATCCCCGGCAGGGTCAATTTGGGAATTTATAATTTCTGAATTTTCCCTGGTCTGGTCTGGTGGGAGGCTTCGGCCGTGGCTAGTTACCACCCTACCGGCAAAGACGTGCCGCCAAGCGATTTAGCGTTCCGGTACGATGCCGTGTAGAAACCGAAGGGGTATGGGTTTAATATAACTGCCATGCCCCTAACAGGTTAGCCCGCTACCATCTTAGACTGCATCATCACTTACCATCAGGTGAGATCGCAGTCAAGGGCTAGCTTGTATAGTGGATAAAAAAAAAAGATGTATATTGCCAGTATGATGGTTAAATGTACGCGAACTTTTTGAAAGAGTGAAGAGTTTTTTTTTATTACTTACCGCCCTAGGGCTTTTCTAGCTACATTATTACCCTAGAGCGCTAATTGGTCACCTACAAGCCCCATTTGGGGGTAATAAGGACCTACTTACCGAATATGAGAGATGTAAAAGTATAAGTGTTAGGGTGCCTGTCAACTGAAGTGGAGCGAAGAGATGTGCTAAACAGGCCAATCAGATTTCAGTCAGTTAACTCGAAAAAAATATCGCGTCATCTCCGCTCCGGTCCGCTTCAATGGACGGGCACCCTAAAAAGTTGCCTAGGTATGTCACTTTCCAGGCCTTCAATTATACCCATGCACGTCAACACGTAAGTAGCTCTGGTGCGGCGTAATTGAAGGACAAACCAACGAACATATTTTAGCATACCTACTAAAAATATTATAAATGCGAAAGTATATTTGTTTGTTGGTTTGTCCTTCAATCACGTCGCAACACGAGGGGTACACATGGAGAGTGTAATAGGCTACTTTTTATACCGGAAAATTAAGGATTTCCTATGGAAATGAAAAAAAAAACTTAGTCCACGCAGACGAAGAGAAGCGGGCATCAGCTAATAGGTAATATTGGTAGGGTTTCGTGAAAATAAAAACCGATAACTTTTCTGGTCTGACCCAAGAGCAGGACTCAAACCACATCAAACGCATGACGCCACGATTCGCAGCCGAATAAGGTAGTCTTATGCCACTAGAATACTTAACTAGTATTTTATGTTTGTTTTGGCATTTTCAGTATCCGACGCCTGCTGTCAGTGTACCAGCAATACGCGACGCAGGGAGTGATGTCGCTTCAACCGTGCATTCAATCACCTTTGGTGCAGGTAGCAGTGCAGAAAACGACAGGTACTTTAATAGATATTTAACTTTTTTTTGTTTTCTAAACATCTGGGAGTCAACAGATTATTATGCAGCCGTTTTCGATGTTATACTTCCATATGACCGACAGCAGAAAAATCGAGAAAAATTTTCCTGTTCCTCACCTTACCACTGACCTCCCTGGCGCAGTATTGAGCGCTGCTGTCTTAACGTGCGGAGGTCCCGGGTTCGATTCCCGGCAGGGTCAATTTGGGAATTTGTAATTTCTGAATTTTCCCTGGCCTGTGCCGCCAAGCGATTTAGCGTTCCAATAAACATTAGTTCCATTTTTTACCAAACTCAATCAGGGCACATTCAGGCCTGGAACATCCTTATAGGCTAACTAAGCTATCGCCTAGGGTGCTCAAATTAAAAGTCAAGAGTTAAATAAACATTAGTTCCATTTTTACCCGCAACATGGCGAGGTTTTTTTTTTCAGTCAGGCTATTTACTTGCCGTTCCGGATTCTGAACTTTTCCATACATTTTAAATTGTTTATTGGCTTATTGCCTCAGCGGAAATGGGCGACAACTGCACATCACGCCGGGTTCTCTGCCGGACAGCGCAAATAAATTGACAAAACCAGCGCGAGCGTTATTGATGCGGTTATTGGAAAAAGATCCTAAAGTCCGTCTGCGAAGTCTTCGGCAGTTGCAACAATCGGCATTTTATCTAGGATTTAATTTCGAACACGTTAAAGCAAAGAAGGTAACTTAATTTCTTTTTATACCTACCTGTAAGTTAATGATTACATTAAGTACAAAAATAAAATTGCGCATGTACCTAATCTAAAAAACCTAAAAGAAAAAGGTGACTGACTGACTGACAGACTGATCTAACAATCCACAGCTCAAACCATTGGACGGTTCGGGCTGAAGTTTGGCAATTGGCATGACAGTCTATATATTAACACGTAGGCATCCACTAAGAAAAATATTTTAGAAAATTCAACCCCTAACGGGGTTTGAAATTTGTATGAAAATCTAACCTTACGTGAGCGAAGCCGCGAGAAAAAGCTAGCCGGATCTAGACTAGCCTTACCAGTTAGTCTAGATCCTTCTTTTGAGCCTAGAAATTGGCCCTATCGATGATCTTTTATTATAAACTAGCTGATGCCCGCGACTACGTCCGCGTGGATTGAGGTTTTTTGGTTCCCGCGGGAACTCCTTAGTTTTCCGGGATAAAAAGTAGCCTATGCGTTATTCCAGAGTCCAGACTATAATCTACCTCTGTGCGAAATTTCATCCAAATCCGTCCAGCCGTTCGGGCGTGATTGAGTAGGTAACAAACAACCATCCAATCCATACATCCATCCAAACTTTCGCATTTATAATATTTATTTGATTATATTATTTGATTATATTATATTAGATTATTATTATTATTATTATAGATTTGATTTGATTAGGGCGCTTTGCTAACCAATCTCAAAATAAGAAACTAACAATTTAACTCTTTAACTAAAACAGAGTTATCTTAAGAATAACGCACACTTACGAGGTTATTATTATTATTACACATGAGTATAGAAGTAATTAGTTACCAATTATTATAATCTTACTCGCCTACATAATTAAAAAAATATTAAGTATGTATTCAGCTTAACCTTAGTTACTTTATTGAAGGTTTTAATTAGGTACCTTTTCTTTACAGGTGTCCCCAAAATATGTCTTGGGAAATCACATCGATTCGCATCTGGCCAAATTAAGTAGTTTAAAAATCACCAATAAAGATGTTTTTTTGGAATTTGATCAGGAAGTTGTGTAATAAATCATAATAATACCTACTTACCTACCTAAGGCCGTTTGTAGCGTAAAAGGGGGTTTTTAAATGCTGTGTATCCATCAAACAGTGACATAATGTATGCTTGTAAAAATAATGTGCTGTTTTCAAGACCTTTGAGCAGCCATTGACGCATCTCAAAACACAATTTTAAAAAAATCTCTGCATTGAAATTTATTTTAAACATACCTCTTAATTTACCTTTCGAAGCAATTTTTCTCCTTATAGAAACCAATAATTAGCTCTAGAAATATAAGATAAAATTCATATTTCTTAATCAAACACATTGTCGGTTTCATTTGTATTGAAAAGTAAATATTAATTTTTTTACAAATTATTTCATGCATTTTTTGCGACATGCGCTTGCTCGATTTCACCCCGCGCGCCTGTGTTTTTCATCACGTGAGCTCACAGCGCCTTAATGTAAATTATACTAAATAGGTAGTATTATAAGTAGATTTTTTGGTGAGATCCCACAGTGTGCGGCACACTGTGCAACGCACAATATTATGTTTTACTAGCTGATGACCACCACTTTACCCGCGTGGTTTATGTTTTTTTTTATTCTCATTTGGAACTCTTTAATTTTCGTTAGCCTATGTCACTCTCCAGGACGTTGCTCCGTTGCGGCGTGATTGAAGGACAAACAAACACACTTTCGCATTTATAACATTAGTATGATGGTGGACTCCATGGGCTCTCGCACAAGCAAATTGTTCGTAGATGAATAAGTGTGTTTGTGAAAAAATGCATACGATTTTGTTGGAGTCGCACCAACTTTAAATTTAGAATCTCATTTATATGCAGCGTGATTAAAATTATAACATAACTGCCACAAATTTAAGCTGGATAGTACTTTATGACTATTTTGATAAATTAAACGGTTTAAAATATTAATTGTTTTGTCTTTTATTTCGTTGCTTCGTAACTAATATCGGACTAAGCAGTTGATACTTGTACCAACTGCTTAATAGATATTAGTTATATAATATACTAGCTGACGCCCGCGACTTCGTACGCGTGGATCGAGGTTTTGTGGTTCCCGCGGGAACTCTTTAATTTTCCGGGATAAAAAGTAGCCTATGTGTTATTCCAGACTATAATCTATCTCTGTGCCAAATTTCATCCAGATCCGTTCAGCCGTTGGGGCGTGATTGAGTAACAAACATCCATACCGACATCCATACATCCAAACTTTCGTATTTATAATATTAAGTAAGAAGTAAGATAAGATTACCTCTATCCCTATATTAAAAGCCAATGCCAATATAAAATTATACCGAGTGAGGATTGCCAAATATCTATGAATTTGGATCGATGCAGCCAATGGCAGGCTCTGGCCTCTCACGGCTCTGGCTACCCATACCTATTTAAATAATTAACGAACAACTGATGAATATTAGAAATTCATAAATACCATGTATTTACCAAAATCAATCCGACCATTCAGGCCCGGAACATCCATACAGGCTAACTAAGCAATCGCCTAGGGTGCTCGAATTAGGGGGGATTGCTTGGCGAAAGTACTTAGGCTGATTAATAAATAGCTTTAAAGGAGACTGTAATCATGTAGTACTTTTAGGTAAGTTACTTAGTACTTTTATGTACGAGTAAGTTAGTATTTTTAGGTAGGAATTTTTTTTCTACGAGAAAGAGTCCACTTCGCTATATCGTCAACCACTTCCTTCTTGGTCGTCCAAGGAAGACCTTTTTCTATCCTTTTTCAGGCTATCTTGCCTTCGAGGATCAACCGTGGAAATTCATTGAGGGATTCTCCTTGTAGGTGACCAAAATAGCAACCTTCCTTCGTACGACGGTGGTCATCAGCATTGGTTTGCAGTTTGCAGAAATGAAGTCTCTCCATTTTTTAACATTCTTCGTAATGCCCATGTCACCGTAAGATCGCAAAAACCGTTAGATTGTAATCTAACTAGCGACATTGTAAACTGTCGACAGATTGGGAACCGTTGTTCAATGTTCTGAGTGTAAATTTTTGTACTAATATTCGTTGTATTTACGTTTTCTTGTCTCTTTCTTGTGGTTAGGTTAGGGTTCGAACTTCGACATAAATAATCAGGTACTTAGGGCCTTTAATTGTAATCTGTCGACAGTTTACAATTTCGCTAGTTAGATTACAATCTAAAGGTTTTTGCTATTTTACGGGTGTCAACCCACATCTCAAACGCTTGCAAGTTGCAACCGTCGACAGTGTCCCTTTTTTATAGGCGAGTGGACTCGACATAAGTACCTAGGTACGGAGAAATAAAGAAAAAATACCAAATAAAATGACTGCAAAAGTTTTCTCCGATCTGCACAGGAGACGAAACACGAAACGTAAATGGACAAAGATCCTCCAGCCAGTCCCCCGTTGTCCTAGGTGAGCGACAAAAGCGACGCGACGCGACGTGACGCCATAGGTACGATACCATACAAAATGACGTAACTTGTCTGCGCGTCTACGTGATATTGTCGCATTGCGTCGCTTTGTCGCGTTTGTCGCTCACCTCTGATCGCTCCCGGTCGCGAATTAGTAGCTTTGATTAGTAGGCGCAAGTGGCAAGACTTAAAGGCACCCCTATATTCAATGTACTCTGTGACTTTAGCATAGACAAAACACAAGCGTACGTACGATACGAGTACGACCGTGTTGGCCTACGGTGTTGGCAATAAAATTGGCTCGTCTAATAACCTCATTATAAATCGTTTATCGTTCCAATCCAAATCAATATTGTTGAAATTGTCTTTGACATTTGCATTTGCTATCATTTTGACACTGACAGAAGAAACAAAATTGAAATTCAGTACACGAAAAATTGGGATTTTTAAAAATGGCCCACTATTTACAAAGGGCTGTAACGTCCTATGTTAGGACCAACGCACGCCTCGCCTCCCATGCTGCTACTGCTGGTGGGCATGGAGGTAAGTTATTTGTTAGGAATAGAAATTATGTAATCGTCCTAACCTATTAAAATCTTATCTATATTTGCAACGGAATTGACTCGCTTCCTTGATATAGGTGGCTGGAAGCTTTGGAAGAGGCTCTCCTTCATCATTGCAGTGCCGGCTATTGGCCTGGGTATGCTGAACGCGTACTTGGCCCACCAAGAACATCATGAAAGACCCGAGTTCGTCCCTTACGACTACTTGCGTATCCGCACTAAGGTAAGTAATTAGTTTGTGGGTGTGTCAAAAGTGACGTCACTAATCCCATATTATATGCATTCTAATGTTGTGTGTCTGTCTGTTAACTTTTCACAGTCCATCTGTGAAATTAAAACTGAAGTAGCTTGCGTCACAGGGAGACTTAGGCTTCTATTCAGCCCAGAAGATCAAAGTGTTCCCAAGAGGTTCTTTAAAGAATTTAATGCTATAGAATGAAGCCTTATGACTTATATTATAAACTAGCCTAAATTGTATTATTAAGAGACATAGGATGTAAAAATTTGGATTTTCAGTGAGTTCACTCGAGCAAAGCTTGGATGGGTCACTTTATAAAAATAACATAATTTTAATTGTATAGATAAGTCTAACTAATACATCTTGATAAGGGCAACATTAATCCATAAATGTGTACCTCCATACTAATATTATAAAAGCAAAAGTGTGTCTCTGTCTCCTACATTATCACAGCCCCTCTGTCCAACTGATTTTGATGAAATTTAGTATAGAGGTATGTTACATCCAGTGGAAGGACATAGGCTATTTTTTATCTTATTAAGAAAAATAAGGAGTTTCCCCAGAAATTAAAAAAACTTAACCCATGAGGATGAAGTCGCAGGCATCGCCTACCTATATCCATAATCCAAATCCAAACTAATATTATAAATGCAAAAGCTCCGTTGTCTGTTACTCTTTCACAGCCCATCTTTTCAACTTATTTTGACAAAATTTGGTACAAATAGAGGTTGCATCCTGGGGAAGGACAGGATGCAACCTCTATATTTCCCCTGGAAAATTAAAGGATCAAAAACCAATCAATTTACTGTATATCTGATTATTATAAGTCCCAATATGGTCTAGCCTCCTCTTAGGCCAGCTAAAATCGGGCCAAATCACTATCTGTTGCATCTTTAATTTTTTTTCTTTGGATGTCTCCCAGCTCTTATTTTAGTGTGAAGCTAGACAAGCATTATTTTTCGAGTTGCCAATGAGTCTGAGTTGTGGGTGGTAGTTTCAGGCTTTTGTATGAAACAGAATGCAGCAGAAAACATGCAACTCACAACTCAATTTATGCCTGCTTGGCCTCACACTTAAACCACAAAATTTGTATTTTTGATTTTTGTACTTAACTGTCAGATTGTATCATTTGTATCATATCTATTTCAGCGTTTTCCATGGGGTGATGGCCAGAAGTCTCTCTTCCACAACCCCCATGTGAATGCTCTGCCCAGTGGCTATGAAGACCATTAGCTATTTGTTTGGATTATTAAATTACGTCTGATTGTATTTAGAAAGTCTGTGAAAGTTAAGTACCTAATTTAATAAAAGTATGAAACATCATCATTGCATTTTATTATTGTTTGAGTGAATCAAGATTATAGATACTAGATAGATAATAGAATAAAAAGTAATAATTATAAACGCTAATTGCGTTAACTCTGCTTACCCAGAGCCAATAAGTCGCCAACGAAAAAAATATTTAATTAAAGTTCAGTGCTTTGATTTAATTATTTGCAAACTTATCTGTGCGGTGGCAGAAGCGTCAGTCTTTGAATAGTTTTTTGGGGTCAAGTATGATTTTATAGACTTCTTGTTGGGTCAAATGCGTTGGATAATTAGGATAATTATGTGTCTATGCCTATGGCTTTGGTCAATAGTCAATACCACATGCACAAACAAGTACTTGTGTACTTATAGGGACTTGCAGTAGGTATCTCGACAGTACATAGAATTAGATGCTTAGATTTTAGAACGTTCAAATAGTAGTTCCGCTGGGCGACCGCGTATCTTTTGCATCAATCATTGATACATCGCAATCACCTCTGATTGGTTAACATTCTTCCACTAGTCATAGTCATAGTCATAGTCATTTATTTATTAATTACCGGTACACTGTAGGTACACTTATTTTCGTCTAAAAATTACTTAAAAAGCATGATGGTGATAATGGGTAACGTTATCTTAAAACTAAAGCTACGAGGGTTCCAAACGCGCCCTGGTCTGAGAAGAGCCCACAACAAACTCAGCCGGGTAAACTCACTATTGGACGAAATCCATTGCCACAGCAAGAATACCATAAATTCAGCCAATCAGAGGTGATTGCAATGTGTCAATGATTGATGCAAAAGATACGCGGTCACCCTGCCGAGTGCCGATCACAGAACACTTACTCCTAGCGGAGGTGCCGATTCCGAAAAATTATAATGCGTTAAGATCTCAGATTAAAAACTTAGGTTTTTAATCTGAGGTTAAGATAGACCCACCGACCAGAAAAAAAAGGATAGACCCATCGATTAACTACAATATAGGATAGACTATTTATGCTGGAGCCCATAGCCGTAAAGCCAGTGAATAAAAAAAAGATTGAATATTTCCCGCCAATCGGCATTAACCATTCTTCTTTGTGCCGCAAGGAGTAAACTACTAAAACGTAGTGATTACATTCTCTGTGTAAACTACTCTTTAGTCTCTGCTGAGAGATTTTGATTTTGCCGCCATTCAGCATTGACGCTAAATTAATGTTTTCTCTTCTCCATGAATTTAAACACAAAGTTTAAGTTAATTACAATGGATATCAACCATTCTATAAATGATAACGCAATTGCAACAGTGTCTTATAGTGCACAAATAAATGAATACAATTTGTATGTTGCACAGGTAACTGAAAGTACAGAAGGTATGATAATTTTTTTGTGTCAAATGGCTGCTATTTTAAAAAATATATCCCCGGATTAACTATGTATCTGATAAATAAGTACTTATTTTTAATTAATTCACAAATAGTTAATCCGAGGATACACGACCAATTTTTCTAAAACTTGCAAACTAGAAGTTTTATTCAAATTCGGACCGTTGAGTTTCTAAAACGTAAACTCTAGGGCGGTATAGATTCAAGATTCAACAAAAATATTTGAGGACTAGCTGATGCCCGCGACTTCGTCCGCGTTGTTTAAGTTTTTTGATTCCCGCGGGAAATCCTTAATTTTCCGGGATAAAAAGTAGCCTATACCACTATCCAGGTCCTCAACTACCCGTGCAAAATACCCGTTGCTCTGTTGCGGCGTGATTGAAGGACCAACTCTCTATTTCACCCCTTTGGGGGTAGAATTTTCAAAAACTTTGAAACACATGTTTCTTCATTTTCAACCCGCAGCTCATATACCAAGTTTCATGGCTATAACTTGAGCTATAACTTGAGAAATACGTATTTCTTAATTTTCAACCCGCAGCTCATATACCGAGTTTCATCACTATAGCTTTCATACAAATTTTCAACCCCTATTTTACCACTTAAGGGGTTGAATTCTGAAAAACTGTGACACACGTAATTCTTTATTTTTTAACGAAAGCCAAAATTCCAAGTTTCGTTTTTATAACTTGAGAATATCTTGAGGAATGAAGGACTTTCATGCAAACTCTCATCCCGTATTTCACCCCTTCGGGGGTAGAATTTTTAAAAATTGTGAAACACATATCTCTTCATTTTCAACCAGTAGCTCGTATACCAAGTTTCATGGATATAACTTGAGAAATGACGGACTTTCATACAAACTTTAACCCCCTTTTTCACCCCCTTAGGGGTGGAATTTTCAAAAATCCTTCCTTAGTGAGCGCCTACATTACAAAAGGAACCTACTGTCAAAATTTCAAGTTTCTAACCCCAGCGGTTTAGGCTGTGCGTTGATCCCTTAACGATTTTATATTATTAAATATTAGATAGATTAGATAAAAGACCTACTTAATTTTTTAACCGACTTCCAAAAAAGGAGTAGGTTCTTATATTTTGTAGATTTCTCGCCTATCTTCTCTCTGAGCTTTTAGTAGACACTTAATTATTTTTTAATTACTAGATGATACCCGAGACTTCCGCGTGGATAAAGATATATTTTTGATTCCCGCGGGAACTCTTTAATTTTCCGGAATTAAAAGGTTCCTTTCCGTATCCGGTTCCCCAGGATACGACCTATCCCTGTACAAAATTTCATCAAAATCGGTTGAACAGATGGGCCGTGAAAGCGTAGCTGCAGACAGACATACCTACACACTTTCGCATTTATAATATTAGTATGGATCATACAAGTAGGTACTCTCAACTGACTGCGATCTCATCTGGTGATAAATTATGACGCAGTCTATGATGGATGCGGCCTAACCTGGAAGGGGGTTGACCGCAACGCCACATCGTACCGGAAAGCTTAAAAATTGCTTGGCGACACTGCTTTGCCGGTGGTAAGTTGGTATTTAGTATTAGTACCTGCGTCAGGGAGGTAGTATGTATTTATGTGAGCATGCAGGGAATACCTTGTAAGCTGTAATGTAGCTAGTACCTACCTAGTAGTTTAGTGACGTTTCAATATATTGTATTCGTGTAAATTGTAGCTCAAGCCGCTATAGAAAAGAAATTCCATAAATATGTTAAAAAGCAGAAAGATACTTATTACATGACATTAAATACCGTTGCTATGATGAGAGATCAGTTGATGAAAAAACAAGAAAAAGAGTGGTAAGTATTAAATCCTGGATTGACCTTAGCAAAATTTCTCTATGACGTAGGTAAGTAGGTACCTACAATGCAATGTGTCAGGCTTGTAAAAATTCGCTCTTTTATATATATTATCTTCTCGGTAGGAATGGCATTCCGAACCAGTGGTAGATTCACTTGACGATTCAAAAGTAGGTACTTGTAAAAGTTTATTTGAATAAAAAATATTTGATTTGATTTGATTTGATTTGATATAAGAGCGAAATCCAGTCCGAATCTGTCTGTAAACACAGATACTTTAGCTTTTAAAAAATCCATTTTAAGAACTCTCTCGTCGACTACTCTACTCTATAATCAAAAATCGAAATCTGTTAGTTCGTGGTTAGTACACTCTTTAATTAATCAATTTTAATAAAACTGACCGTTACTCTGGGGTACCTATACCTATTTGAATGTTGGAAAATAAAACATGAACATAAAAGACGAGAACTGAAATATTTTGGTTTCCTCTCGACAGATAGACCGTTTACAAATCTGTTTACCTTACAGTTTGATTAATTCTCTTGCATCCAAGAAATCCAGAGTTGTTGAGCTCAGAAAACAGTTACTATTAGCTAGAGAGCCGAAACTGGACATACTTGAAAAAAGAAAGAATAATGTAAAAAAATTGGAAGAGAAATGGTTACAGTGTAAAAATAGATTTGAAAGGATCCCTTTTATTAAAATGTATGTTGATAAAAACAATGAAGTTGAAACTGTCAAAAGGGATATTAATTTTATTGTTAGTGAAACTGAAAAAATACGCTTTGAAATAAATATGAAGAAAACTGAATTATTAAATATTAGAAATAAAAAGGTGGTAGAATGGGCTGATTTTATGATCAATAAATTACCTGCAATTTTAAAAAATATCCAGGATGAAACCAATACCATTAAAAAGTTAAAAAATGAAAAGCAATCCAATACTTCAGTTGTAAAAAATAAATTCTTTGCTTCCGATGCAACTAAACTAACGACCGAAGCTAAGACAATTTCTATTGAAATTGAAGTGAGCCCAGCTAGAAATAAGGCGTTTGATACGTCTGTGGTAAGAACTTATATGTACTCACCGTGTTTCCTATGGGATTACCCGTCATCCCCTAAATTTTCTCTCCGTAGAAATAAGTGAGTTACGGTTGAGATAGACGTCATTACGCTATGTAAATCTGAATTTCGCTTCTATTTGCTGTCAATGAGAATGGGCATTTGTGGGAGGAATTTTCAAAAATCGTTTCAGTTCTGCACCAACGTTTTTCAAGATTCTCTTGGGCCAAATTTCATGATTTTGGGTTTTGATAGACCCCAAAATTATTTTGCATATACATATATTGCATATACGTAGGTATATTGGTAATAATTAAGTGCCCAAATAAATTTAAGTTCAATTCAGTAAGTACGCATATGCTTTTTTGTATAGATCTTTTTCGCCTTATGTTAAGAAAAAAATATCGTACCTATTTAACGGCTTCGAATAGCTGCTATTGTTACAGCTGTTTTTGAATAGCTATTATAATAATTACCATATTTTTCTAGCTACCAAAAGTGCACTTAACGGATATGGATTCAGTTCCAATTAACTTTAATCAGGTATGTTCTAAAATACTTATAAAATTAATATAATACAATATATTTAGTTGTAATGATATACCTATAATCAGTGATGTATAAGATACCCTATACAAAGTATCTGAAATACAAGATACAAGATACTTTTAAAAAAAGCATTTCAGATACCAGATACAAATACTTTTCTAAAAAGGTATTTAAATACTAGATACAAAATACCTATCTTTCAAATACTTTTTAAAGATAAAATACTTTTGTAAAAAAAACAACATTTATTTGAACTGCCAAGTTTATTTATTCCAGAAAACAATTTTCGATTATATAGAAATGTATGTATTAAAATGTAATTTATTGAAATTTCTTATTGAAAACTTTAATTTTTTTAATCTTTATATGTTATTTGAGATTTTAGTAAAAGTAATTCCTCAAACATATTGTCGCTCATCTTCCTTCTATGTGGCCTCATGATCATGCCCCCAAAGGAAAAGAGTCGCTCCACAGGGGCAGAGCTGGGCAAACAGGTGTTATATTTTAGGAATATTTTTTTTATCGTAGGATAAGCATTTAAGCTCTTAAAATTTGTATCTTTATTGTTCAGGTACTGGAGTGTCTCTAAATCACTGGTGCTGCTTGTGTTTTCGCCACTAGCAATAGAGGAATCAGAGTCCTCTGGAAACATATAATAAGATTCATCTTTTGACTTTTTTTTTGTATCAATGTTGTTTAAAGCCTCTGATTTTTGTTTTTCAGATCGATTGATCTTTTTAGTTTCAGACAGGACAAGTTCTTTTACATTTTCCTTTCGCCCTTTAGGTACCCATTTCAGTTTCAACATTGGATGGGACACTGAGGCTAATATAGCATCGTTTGCTGCTGGTTCCAACTGCAAAAACCGTTTAAACCGTCTATCTAAGTTTTCGGTTTTTTCGGTTCGAAGTTGCGTTCGGAAATAAATTGATTTTAGTAAAAGTATCTTGGGGAACAAAGTATCTTCAAAATACTAAGATACCAGGAAAATGTATCTAAATATAAGATACAAAATAAAAATAATAAAAAGTATTTCAAATACAAGATCTAAATACGTATTTTGTATCTTGTATCTGTATTTCAAGTACTTTTATCTAAGATAAGTCACATCTCTGCCTATAATGATACTTTGTTTTTATTCGTCACAGAACGTTAGTTATAATAACACGGCACTTAATAAAAGACGTCTTGAGTCTTTTACCACAAAGAAATTGAATATGCTAAAAAAAGCGAACGTCTCTGAAAAGGCTGATGAAATTAATATTTCAACATATTTTTATACAAAACCTAAGAAGATGGATGGCAATAATACAACGAAATACTCGAATAAAAAGTTAATACGAATCTTAGAAGATGTTAAGTTAGACACAACTGGAGCTTATCAAATTGTATCTAAACTCAAGTCTAATCAAGGACAGTATGTAAATGTTATTGAAGCTAAACAATCTCAAGATTTGAAGACAATCAGATCAGATCCATCCCAGGATAACGTATATAAATAATGCTTTTTATTAAAATGTTAAGAATCCTAATTTTGATTAACTTTTAAGTACCTAGGTAATCAAATGTTTTATGATATTACAGGTTAACAAACAATCAACAGAAGAGATAGAGGAAATTGATTTGACGAAAAAAGTATCGCAGGAAACTATAATATTACCACCGACTCCGTTTTCAGATTTTACTCTGGTAAATATTCCTTTTTGTAATTAGAAATAATCATTTCGTTATGACATTCAGCATTTGGAAATTTATGTTATTAATCATTATTATGCTAAAGTGTTAACACATACAGATTTTATAACAATCATTATTTTAATTAAATTTTTAATAATCAAATGTTTCATAATGTTAAAGGTAAATAAACAATCAACTGCAGTGGTAGAACAGATAGATGCGACGAAAAAAGTATCGCTGGATGTAATATTACCGCCTACTCAGTATATAGATTTAACTCAGGTGAATATTTCGTTTTATTACCATATCCTTTGCTTTTACTAATAATTAACTACGTAACACTTAAAAATGTGTTCATTTATATTGTAATTTTGTACCACGTTGTTTATAAATTCATCGTTTATCAATATCAGACCCCTCAAGAGAAAAGAGTTACATTTAATGATGTAGTAACTATTGAGGATTTACCTAATATGGTAACTGATGACGAAATACGTCAAGAAGATGATAATGTTTTAAATAATACGCTTAGCAGTCAACTAAACGCTAGCACAACTAGCGATGATAGTTACGAAAAGATTAAACATTTTGTATTCAAGAAATACAATGTAAATCCATCACCGGAATTTACGTACAGCAAAGTACCCATGGTATGTACCTAATAAATAAAATAAACACAAATAAATTAACCATTGCTGGAAATAAAATTTATGAAATCATTAATTAATCTTTAAAAAAAGGTTACAGAAAATGAAATTGTTACTTCCAAATTTTTTGATGAAAAGCAAGCAGGAAATAACAAAAATGGCGCAAAGATACAAAATATGGAAATTTTAGAGATTGTAAATGATGACAATAGTCAACCTGAACAAGTTAAAGAAATTCCTGCAGAACAAACTTCTAGTACTACTAATACTACATCTAAGAAACTATCACAAGTAGGCTCATTTTTTCTCATTCTCACGTAGTTAGTCAACTCAGCCTATAATATAGTATATATAGCAATAAATGCATTAATTTTATCTTGTCAGGATCCAGAATGCACAAAAAAAAATAATCATGGCCAATTGGCTGTAACCTCATTTGCAAATTACATTCGGGATATACCTTGCTCCCTGAATATTTCTATGGACACAACAGGCTATGAGGATGATGCAGAATTTCCACAATATATTGGTAATACTACTTCTATACCTATTCTATACGTTAATACTTCGCTAAATTATATTTTTTTTAAATATATATGGCGAGCAAACGAGCAGGCGGGTCACCTGATGGTAAGTGATTACCGCCACGATTGCCGCGACGAAGGCATCATCTAGTTAATATGCATGTACCTACTAATAAAACTATTTGAATTACTATAGTAATATTAATTGTCTTTTTGTAAGATTCAAGCCTCCTGCTGTCACCAAAAGCGGATGATGATATGCAAACAAGAGGGGATAATAAAGTTGAGACACAATCCCAGGAGATGCCCAACTTTTTGTCAGGTATGTAAAATATTATAGGTAGGTATTTACTTAACTTTTTACAGATCCTAATTTCAAAATTCCTCCTATAGCCCTATAGGACTACCTTTACTCTGGATTTTGGTTTACAAACCAACTTCCTTTCTAGTCAGGATTGTTTTGCCAAAAATCCCAACAAGATCGTATTGTTTTCGGGCGTAGGAACTATTCGGGCGTATACGTACGACTAACTCGCACCCGTGTCCCATGTGTGCCACGTATAGTCCCACAAACTTAACTGAACGCTAGTATGTATGAAAAATTAAAACTAAAAAAGCATAAAAATTAGTTCCAATTTTTGCCACCGGGCCAGATAAGCATCAGATAAGTTTCAAACGATCGGGATAGTTCGTGCCTTGTCGTACGTGTCCGCACTGCCGAATTTCGCACTGAACGAAAACGTATGCAAATTGAGCACAGCCTTAACAGAGTACAAGATTCAATGTTCAATGTTATTTTAGTACAACATCATTGACGTTCTTACCTACCTAACTGCCATACCCCTAAGAGGTTAGCCCGCTACCATCTAGACTGCATCATCACTTACCATCAGGTCAGATCGCAGTCAAGGGCGAACTTGTAGTGGATTATAAAAACCTAGCGTTACTGGTGTCCACAGTCCCCACAATACAAGTCACATGGCCACATCCAGTGAACGACCACCACCACCACCACGACAGCCCATTAACGTCCCACTACTGGGACGTTAATGGGCTCATAGGAGAGAGGGAAATTAGAGCTTAGACCCACCACGCTGCTCCAATGCGGGTTGGCGGGCTACGAGTATAACGACCATTATCATGGTAATGATAATTACCGGGATCGTGCTCTCCGAAGCCAGGGGTGAAACTTCGCTAACTTCCTAACTCTGGGCTA
Organism: Erebia aethiops; assembly: GCA_923060345.2. Classification (NCBI taxonomy): domain Eukaryota; kingdom Metazoa; phylum Arthropoda; class Insecta; order Lepidoptera; family Nymphalidae; genus Erebia; species Erebia aethiops. Next base: position 4,946,590 of record OV281083.1, on the reverse strand, counting down.
GTACCTACTAAGAATTTCTAGCCAGGAAAACCCAATAATTATTTATGGATCGACCCGGGACCTCGTCGGCCGCAGTCGAACATGCCAACCACTAGACCAAAGAGGCAGTCTTCGGTCACATACTTAATGACAACTGACAGATACCGTACCTACTCAATTTACCGAAGTAGTCAGGTTAAAAGCTAGATTTAAAAATTATTTGACTTGATAAAATGCTTGATGCTAGTCACGCGAATTAGGGAAACCCTGTAATGTGTATGAAAATAAAAAAACACATAAATTACACATATACAGTTTATAGGTAACGTTGTGAACGGCTACGTGAACGACAATAATTTATTAATAATAATCGTAGGCCCTATACTTTCGATCGATTAAGTATTGATTAAGCATTATACATTTTAAATATGAATTCACATTCGATTACAGGATTTAAGAAGCCTGGTTTCTCTTTGTTCGGGAACACATCTGCGAACAAACCTGAGGAATCAGAACAGAATCAGAATCAGAATAATAACTTTGCTTTTACTTTTGGTGGAAATGAGAAGACGAAGAGAGGTGGATTCTTTAGTATGTTTCAATAAACTAATGGTTTATATTCTTTTTTTCAGTAATTTTAATAATGATAATTTTCTAATGGTTTACGTTCATATTTTTATTAATGAGTTGGAATTTTAAGTTCATAATAACTGATTCAATGTTTTCCTTTCAATTTAATTAATATGATTAAAAATTTTAAGTAAATAAATCACAGATGTAGTACTACTACATCTGTGAAATAAATGATAATATTATATATCCAGATGACTTTAATTGTATCCATAATAAATTAGTTAATAATTAATTAATATAGAGTCATATAAAATCTGAAAGTAAGATTAGGATTATGAGGTAAGGCTCGGATTATGTGTTAATAATATGATAAACAAATTTCCATAATGAACAATTTTCCACAATTTATTAGAGATTAGAGTCTGTGTATTGAAAGCTGAGAGCATGCTGAGGGTGAGTATTAAAATACCTTTGATAAAATACAGCTTGGCAAAAGTGTGAAATATATAGGGGCGCCACTACCGCTATTTTTTCTTGAATCTATCCACCTCAATAGAGTAGAGCAGTAGTACGACATGTTTGGTTGCGCGGATAAGAGCTCGTTTGCTTTTATTTTAACACTTGCTTTTGCCCACAGCTTCGCCCACGTTAAGTTCGATTTTCATACACGATTTTTATATATTCAGATACTGCACGAGTTTATTGATCAAAATTATTGAGGTGAAACCTCTAAGTTCTGTTAATATCTCTCGGTAGAGAGTAGTATATTCTTTGGTTATAATATTTTAATTAATTTTTCAGAATACAATCAATCGTTCCCTCAAAATATCGTCTTCCAAATATTTGACAAATAATTGTGATTTGAAAATTCGATGAAACGAAAAAGCGCACCAAAAAGCGGCAAATATATTCATAAATAGGATTAAGCCTGCGAGAGAATGAGATAGAATACAAGTTATATTTATCTCATTCTCTCCGCCTCGTAGACTGCTTTTCTGAAGTATCACTTCTGCTGTTTTTTTGAAGTGAAACTTCTTTACAGTCGTTGTGGCTCAGATTAATTACCTACCTATCTGAGCGTTGTGGTTTGAAAATTCGATGAAAGTTGGCGCCACCGGATGAACGTGTATACAAAGTGTTCCATTTTTATATTTTTCAGAAAATTACACAATTGCTTTTTATGTATTATTTTAATCCGCCCTTTGAATCCGCCTCTGGTTGATAAAACGAAAAACGAAATGAAAGAGCGACACAACAGAGCAACAAACACATTCATTAAAAAAAAACTTAAAAGTTCTCTCGCAGGTTTTAGTCAACTTATAAACTTTCATGACCACTTCATGATCTTTCTCTAATAATATGTCTGTGTTCATGACTTTCAGTGCAGTGGCCTCAGATTATATACCGTAGGAGGCAGTGTGAGTGGCAGGCAATGACTAAGGAATATTTCTTTAATCATTGGTGGCAGTGCCTCGTGCCTCAGATTAAATGGCAGCTGGTGCTGAGTGCATAACTGGTCTGTGGTTGTATTTATTTATTAACTGGCTTTACGGCTCTGGGTTCCAGCCCTTATGTGCCTTGGTCTGTGGTGCAGTGTTTTGACCACAGAACAATAATATCCTAGAAGGGTTTTGACCTTTCGAGCATATTTTTTTTGCTAACAAAAGTGTGTCAAAAACTGTCAAAAATCAAAATCAAAAATCGGAAAATTTATAATTAAAATTATTTATATAAAATGTGAAAAATTAAAATATTCAAGAATGTGACATTTAAAATAATTTTTCTATTCACGACGTAAAACAAACATTTTTGCATTTACGATGTAAAAATTCTTAAACAATTAATATTTCACGTACGGTTTAGACATTATTTTTCCTAACTTGTTTTGTTTTGTAAAAATGTCCACGTCCGTTAAAGAGTTTGCTAAAGCCTGGTGGGCGGAGGTGTATAATCGCATTATTGGAGCGGTTGTGTTCTTGGATGATTACAGTGCTGAATGCTTGCATTGGGATGGAGGTCTCTTCAACCTCTTAACTGGAGGGGCTGTTGCTGTGAAGAGCCTATCGCCATTTGAGGTAGTGCAATAATAAAGCTACCTAAAAACAAATTACCTATAATAATAAACCATACCCTATGTGGTTTCACACAAAATATAAGCGCTGCACAATAATGATTGTGACTTATTTAGCAGGTGATGTTTTTGAATAGTTTTTGTAATTCTTTAAATTATTTTTGACTTTTTTGTTGTTTTACTTTTTAGTGTTGCAAAAAGGACCAAAAAAAAGCAGTTTTCATAACACAAACAACTTCCACCCAATTGAGAACCATCAGTGAAATTATACATAACTGTGACCTCACACATTGCATCCTTGTGTCCTGCGTTAGCTTGGATGTGGTTTATTTGGAGCTCAATGATGGAGGGCGAGATGTGAGTGACGTCACAACAGCAGGAAAAGCTGGAATGGAAGCTGCGAAGCGGTTGGAGCGGATGCTTATTGAGTGGATTAATAAAAGAGTAAGATTCATATAAAAATACATTGATGTCATATAAAAAGCTGCTGACGTGCCATGTGCGTTCGTTTCATTCATCGTTATCATAATCATTTATACACTCCACACCTTGCGGTAGGTATCTAAATCTAGCTACTTTAATATTATTATATTATGGTGGCTGGCAGGTTTGGCTGGTTACTGAAAAAGTAGCTGTTATAATGCTACAGTCTTACAAGTATTTTACTTTGATTACTTTTATTGAATTTGTGATGACATGGGGCGGGTAGTGGTTTTACCGGGTACTCGCTGAACGGGTACCCGACACATATTACCCGCCGGGTACTCGTGTGTACCCGGCAGCGGTAACGCGTCGTGACGCGTGTCTCCCTTGCCCGCTCAGGCGCAACTGAACTCTGAAGTGAAATAGAGGTGGCGCTGGCGTCTTTGATAGCTCGAATCGCCGCGTACCGGCTGGCTACAGCACGTTCCCGCGGGGTGCGGGTGATTGTTTGTGTTCATTCCAGCGTTGATTGAGCGTGACGAAATACAAAAATTAATTACTTTCTTTTGCAATTTTCAATTTGTTGTGAATTCTACTGAATACCATAATAATAAAATACAAAAAGACATGTCTGACTCGTCTCATAGTGCGAGAAAATCAGGTGTTTGGACATATTTTGTGGACGCTGACCAAAACAAAACAAAGTGTAATTTGTGTGAAACAAAAATATCTCGTGGCGGCGAAGGAAGAAAAGGTGGAACATCGTCTATGAAAAAACATTTGCAGTTTAAGCATAAGGCAGAATACGACAAGATTTTTGGACCAGGCACAACCAGCATCCAACCAGCAAGCACTGCTTCTTCTAGTACGGAATCTGGCTCTCCGGCATGTCAAACATCAGTAAGTCGTTCGTTTAACCAACCATCCTTGGAGGATATAATAGAAAAGAAAAAGGTCTGGGATATTAATGATTCAAGAGCAAAAAGGTACCACTATTTAATTGGGGAAATGATAGCCGTTAATAATGAACCATTTGCAATGGTAGAAAGTCATGAGGGATTTCGGAGACTGTTGAACAATATTTTGCCGCAATATAAGATACCAGGCCAAAATTACTTCAGTGAAAACATTATTCCAGACATTTACCAAAAAGTTGTACGTAAAATAAAAACTATCATAGCACCGGCAGATTATATTTCATTTACTACTGATATGTGGACATGTCAAGTAAACAAAACATGTTTCTTGAGCTGCACTGCGCATTGGTTATCGGAAGATTTCAAACATAATCATGCAGTACTAAATATGAAAGTTTTCCCCGAATCTCACACGGCAGAAAACATTAAGAATTGTTTATGCGAGTGTATCTCTGATTGGAACATACCTGCTGCGAAAGTCCGTGCTGTTGTACACGATAATGCTGCGAACGTATCAAAAGGTGTGAGCGAAGCTAATTTCCCATCTATCCGTTGTTTTATTCACACTTTGCAATTAGTTATAAATGACGCTATTGTTGCTAATCCTTCAATCACGGCAACAATTTCTGCAGGTCGACGCATCGTGACGCATTTTAATCACAGTGGATACAAGAAACTTCATGAGATCCAAGAACAGCTTAACCTGCCAAAAAACCAACTGCATCAAGATGTTTCTACTCGGTGGAATTCCACTTATTTTTTATTGGAACGTCTCAATGAACAGAGGCGAGCTATTTCTGTCTACTTCACAGAATCCCATAATTTGACTTTTGATAACTTAACAAGCAGTCAATGGGAAATAGTACAACAGTTAATCTTATTATTAAAGCCTTTTGAAGAGGTTACCAAAATAACCAGCGCTACGCTATCCCCCATATCTGATGTTATACCACACGTTTCTATGTTGATGAGATACCTACAGAAACAAGAACTTTTAGAGAAAGTATATCTAGTTGATGATTTCAGACGTTCCCTTAAAGATAATCTCAACATGACCACGCGTTTCGATTTCGAAAAGTTGTATGGTGACGCAGCTTATTTTCTTTCAACTTTTTTAGACCCGCGTTATAAGTCTATCTTTTATAATGCATTTCAAGTCGAACAAGCTCGTCAGGCGGTTTTAAGAGAATCACTAAGAATATATTTAGATGAAGATGATGATCAACAAGACAATAACGCAGAGCCCTCTCAAAACGAAAGATCTAGACTTCTAAACAACCATGCGACTTCTGCTTCTGAGGCTCATGATTTATACTGGTCTTGTTTAGATGAAGCTGCTGATAACGACGAGTCAACCAGCAATGCTCAACCTAAAAATTCTGCAGCTTCAGAATTAGATCACTACTTAAGCACGGTTAGGGTTGCAAGAGACACCGATCCTTACACATGGTGGGCGTCTAACAGAGGACATTATCCTATATTAGGAAAAGTATCGGTGAAATATCTATGCACACCATCTAGTTCTGTATACAGCGAACGCCTGTTCTCAGAAGCAGGGCTAATTTATGACAAGAAACGCAGTCGCCTAAATGCTAACCGCGCAGAAAAATTGGCGTTTTTACATCACAACTTACCCATCTTAAATTACCAATATTAAAATAAAATATATATTTAGTTTTTTTAGTTCTTCCTGATAAATTAGTAAGCAAAACACAATTATAATGATTACCGTTTGTGTTCAGCACAATAAATAATTTAAAAAGTGTAATATGTTTCATTATTTTTGGTCTATCAAATTACCCGGATACCCGGCACCATTACCCGGTACCCGGCCGGATCCTAAAAAAAGTGCCGGATCCGCCGGGTACCGGATCCAAACCGGGTACCCGCCCCATGTCTAAGACCATGCTGCAACTGTGTTCCAGTTCTAGTTCCAGTTTCCAGCTTCGAAATAAAAGGTTGACTAATGAAAGCTAATATAAGATAGCAGATGTTCTTGCAACATGTTATTTTTTTAATTAATAGATTATCCAGCCATGTTCAATGCCCATGACTTTGTCCGGGTTGATTAAGTGTTTTGATTCCTGGAGGAACTCTTTATTTGTCCGGGATAAAAAGTAGCCTATGTCCTACCCAAGGTTGTAACCTACCTTAAAACCAAATTTCAATAAAATCTGTTAATAAGATAGGCTGTTATAGCATTGCAGACAGACAGACACAATTTCGCATTTATTATAATAGTATGGATGTGTGGTTTTCATTTTACATGTTTTTTGCTCACATTAAATTACATTACTTCATAGACCTATAAAATTAAATCTCTTTCAGCAATCTGTTGTAGAAGTGGTATATATCCCAATATTCACAATAGCACCAACAAATGTAGTGTTTCTGACACCACCATACCAAAAAGTGTACCCAAAGTTTGATAAAAAACTTACAACTGATGTGCCTATATTAGATTTATACACCTTGGGTACTGAAGAAAGGTCATGTATACGACGGTTGGCAAGTGGACTGAATAGTATGCTGGATTCAATGAATATGAAAGAAGATATATACTATATGGGTGCTTTTAGTTCACTCATTGCAGGAGTATTGGAGAATTCTCCTGTTTGTGTGTCTAGGCGGAAGGTGAGTTCTTAATAATGTGATTATCAAGATATGATAAGTAAGAAACAAACATTAAGAACGCGGCAGAGGATGAATTGCCCATACAAACCTAATACGAAAATGATTTGTAATTCGAGAATATTTCCACCTTGTTAGCTCTATTGTTAGCAGCTTGTATTTGGATTCTAATTGTATTTATCTAGGTCCCTGGATATATATGTTTTCACAATACTTTCCTATAGTGAAATGAATTGCATTTTGCAATAGAGACAGCAATATACTGGCAGATTATTGCACGCACCTTGAATTGAAGTTGCGAGCAGTATACGCCAGTCTCTTAAGCATATTTTTATTTTACAAATGTTATTTTAATCATTGTCAAATTATTGCTTTTCAGTCTTGTTCAAACCCAGTGTCCCTGATTATTGTTGACCGATCGCTGGACCTGTGCGGAGTAACCAGTCACTCCATGGAGTCAGTCCTTGACAAAGTTATGGCCGTACTGCCGAGGTTCCCTGGACATTCTACAGATGTTGCAGTGGACATGTCGCCACTTTGCGAGGCGAATGTGTAAGTTTACTCATGACTTACACCTCACACTGTATGCTAATCTGCACTTGGCCACTGTGGTAGACTGTGGCCTTAACCCTACTCATTCTGATAGTAGACAGTAGTAGGCCACTGATATGTTGATGACGATTACAAAAAACCACAAAGAAAGAAAGAGATTAGTTGCATCAAATAATCAAAGAGCAACGAGTTTTTTCAAAAACCTAAATCCATGCAAGCAAAGTCGCAGGCATTGCCTAGAATGCAATATACCCAGTCTTTGCATAAAGGTATACACTTTACACCAACTATAGTTGGTGTAAAGTGTATACCTCTGTTCCAACATCAAAATCGGTTTAAAATACAGGTTACAGGTTACTTACAGGTTAGCCCGCTACCATCTTAGACTGCATCATCACTTACCATCAGGTGAGATCGTAGTCAAGGGCTAGCTTGTAGTGGATAAAAAAAAAAAAAAAAAAATATAGGCTGTGAAAGCAGACGGACAGAGAAACATACTTTCACATGTGTTATTACTAGATATATCCCGCGACTTCGTCCGCGTGTATTAAGATTTTTTTATTCCCGCAGGAATTCTTTAATTTTCTGGGATATAAAGTAGCCTATGTTCTTACCCGGGATACAATCTACCCCTGTACCAAATTTCATCAAAATCGGTTTGAGCAGATGGGCCGTGAAAGCATAGCAGACAGACAGACACACTTTTGCTTTTATAATATTAGTATGGAATTTATGGGACTCGTATCAAAATGGTAAAACTAGAAGTGTGACTTTCTGTGTAACGTCCTCCTTAAATAGGTATATAAATTTCCTTTCAGTATCACTAATCCAGATGACCTACAACTCAGCCCCGGTTGTCTTTTCCACGCCGAAGACGACTCCTGTGTACAAACTTACGATCACATGATCAATAAGTCACAAAAGGAAGTCATGTTTGACTTATACAACAAGCTGTCCAAAATTGACGTTCAGAAATCACCCGGACCGAAGACACTTTTGAAAGTTACACCGCAAAGTGTAGAGAAAATTATTTCGGCATCGAAAGGTAAAGATACTTTGTTGAAAATGAATTAAATTGAATTAAAAAGAACAGTTGTCTTATTAAATTGAATTAAAAATAAAAGGTCTGGAGTCTGGTCTACTGGTCTAGGTGGTCTGTTCTCTGGGCAGACATTTAACATCTGCCCAGAGAACAGACCTTTTTTCAAAATTTCAAAATTCAAAATGTTTTTTATTCAAATAAACTTTTACAAGTACTTTTGAATCGTCAAGGGAATCTACCACTGGTCGGAATGCAATTCCTACCGAGAAGAACCAGCAAGAAACTCGGCGGTTGCTCTTTTGAAAATAAATAAATAATAATTTACAATTTCATTAATTTGTAAAATACATTTAAGCAGCAGCATTGCTGGAGCGAGTCAAATCCATGCTCCTTTGTCATTTACGTAATCTTCAACAGTATAATAAGCCTTTTTCAGGAGCATAATTTTAATGAACTTCTTAAACTTGTGTAAAGGCAAGTTTAAGATAGGTTGTGGAATTTTGTTATAAAATAGAATGCTTTAATAACTGATTCACTGGATGTATTCAAATTCATTAAAACATTAATTCGAAAGCACTTGTAAAGTTATCTCTGAATAAACTTTGACATCAGATCAGATGATATTTTGTGAGATGGTGATATTTAAAAAAACCCAGCTGAGTTAGATGTGGGCGATTCTCAGCAGGACGCGTTTGGAACCCTCGTAGCTTTAGGAACTCTCTAATTTTCCGGGATAAAAAGTAGCGTATGTGTTATTCCAGACTATAATTTATCTCTGTGCCAAATTTCATCCAGATCCGTTCAGTCGTTCTGGTGTGATTTAGTAAGAAACATCCATCCAAACTTTCGCATTTATAATATTAGTATAGATATTTTAATAGTAACAAACATCCATCCATACATTCATACAAACTTTCTAATTTATAATATAGTAATATTATAAATTAAATAGCTGATGCCCGCGACTGAGTGGTTTGAGGTTTTTTGATTCCCGCGGGAACTCTTTAATTTTCCGGGATAAAAAGAAGCCTTTGTGCTAATCCAGACTATAAACTACCTCTGTGCCAAATTTCATCTAGATCCTTTCAGCCGTTCTGTCGTGATTGCGTAACAAACATCCATCCAAACATTCGCATTTATAATATTAGTATAGAAATTAAAAAAAACTTTTCCAATTCCAGGTAACTATGACATAATAGGCAAGCACCTTGGTGTCTTACAACAAGCGTTAGGCGTCGTCCACACACTCAAGTCGCCCAAACGCTCACAGCTGGAGTTGCTCATGAGCTTGGAAAAACAAGTGCTGCAGAGTTTAGCCGCTAGCAGGGACTCCACTAGTGTTCTGCATCAGGTATGTAGTGTTTTTATATTATTTACTATATGATGCCCGCGACTTCGTCTGCGTGGATTACGGTTTTTTGATTCCCGCGGGAACTCTTTAAATGTCCATCCACCGGATACAACTACCGCTTTACCAAATTTCATTAGACTCGGTTGAATAGATGGGTCGTGAGAGCGTAGCAGACAGACATACAGACAGGCGCACTTTCGCATTTATAATATTAGTATGGATTAGTATGGATGCGAAAGTGTGTGTGTCTGTCTGTATGCTACGCTTTTATGGCCCACTATTTAACTGATTTCGACTAAATTTGGTATACAAATAGGTTGCAACTTGCATCCCATGGAAAAACATAGGCTATTTTATATCCTCGGAATTAAAGAATTCCCGCCGAGAATAAATACCGTCCGTAAACCGACTTAACAGACAACCGTAAAAATTTTCTGTTAATTTTTTTTGTATATTGAATAAAAAAATATTTTTTTTCAGTTGAGCCACTTAATAAAAGCACGTAAAGATAGAAATCTTTCGCTGGAGAATCTTCTGGCGCTGCTTATCCACGTGTATTCCTTGACTGGCACAGAAGTAGCGTTTACCAAACAACACGAGGAAAATCTCCAGCAGGCACTCAGTGTTGCCATATTCGAGGACCATAAGACCTTGTTGAGCGAGAGCGGTCATATGGCCACACCGGAGGAATGTGAACAGATTTCGAAAAACATCATGGCTCGATTAAAAGAGGTCTCCCAAATGAGGAAGATACTCCAAAAGTAAGCATAATACAAGTTCTAAAGATTTTTAAAATGCTTTGCAAAATCCATTCATCAAATCACATATTATCAGAAAGTAGAAGGTTAATTTTGCATGTGGTTTGTACACTTTATCATGAATAGCGTAAAACACACAGATTTAAATAAAAATTACTAGCAAAAAATTAAAAATCTCTTAAGTTTTTCGATATGTTTCCAAGATGGCGCCCTTCAGCCATAGAAGGTAGCAGGTGCGAAATATGTCAAATGTCATTTCTGACAAGTGATGTGAGTTTTTCTTTCATTTGAAAATTTAATATCTTGACTTTGCCTTTTATGTATATAAAAGAAATCTGTATATTTGTAAAAAAACACAACGAATATTTTAAATCTTTTGGTGATATCCATGGGAAGGACAGCAGACGGGGAAATAAATTAATATGGCCAATGGTTAACTTGACGCTGTATAAAAAAAATGTTTACTGTATGGCAATTGAGGTTTATAATAAGTTGCCAAAAGATCTTATTGACCTGCCTTTGCACAAATTTAAAACTAAAATCATCGATTGGTTACTGGCCCACCAATTTTATTCTGTTAAAGATTATTTAAATCACTCATAAGGGTATTTTTTATTTTATTTAGCCTTAACTTATGATTATTGAATTTGACTAAGTATAATTTATAATTTATGTGACATCATTCTACTATTTACCTACCTATTTTGACATAATAATTTTAAATGATAACATGTCTTTATATTCTGACTTAAATTCTAATGATAGTTTCTATAATCATGATTGTTATTGATATAGATAGATTATAGTGGTAAATTGTATTACTTTCCGAATTTGTTAAGCACATATTATTAATAATTGTGATAATACATATTAATAATGATAATTTGCACACCATACTATGTTGGTAGATTGTGGCTCGACGCTATTATGTCTTTATTGTAAGAACTTCCTACCTACAATCAGCAAATAAATATTATGATTTATGATTTATGATTTGACTCTTGAAAGAAAATGACAAAAATATGAATCCGCCATTGTCACCTACTCATGTTGAGTGTTGCTAATCGTGGAAAGTTTAAATAATTTCGCCATTGAAATTAGGACGAATTCGTGGATTTAAATAATCAAAGCTGGTTCTATATTTTATTTACTTTCTATTCACTACTGGAAATGTCTCCTTTCTGTCACATAAAATCTTCCTATCTCACTTTACGAACCTCAGAAGTGTACCTATGTCAGATCTGGCAACATTCTGAGAGTCTGCGAGATGTCGGCTGAGTCTAGTACATAATTTTTCTGATAATATGCGGCCGAGCTAAAGCGGCTCATAAAGGAATTCCTACAGGTTTTTGTCAAATTTACTCAAAAAACGGATTTCAGATACGGTTCAGTGCTGAAACCTTGCGAGACAGGCACAGGTCATGAGTACCGCGGAGTTCTACAGCAATTGGTTGATGATCTGGTTAACACCGACCGACCCGACTTAACTGACCTCCGGCACAGGAATGAAGGCATCAAGGAGCTATTGCGGACTGGACTGAAGTAAGTTATTTTATCTATACTTCTATACTTAATATTGTAAATCCGAAAGTTCGGATGGGTTTATGGATGTATGGATGGATGTTTGTTACCCAATTACGTCACAACGGCTTAACGGATCTGGATGAAATTTGGCACAGAGATAGATTATAGTCTGGACTCTGGACTAACACAGGCTACTTTTATTCCGGAAAATTAAAGAGTTCCCGCGGGAACCACAAAACCTCGAACCACGCGTACGAAGTCGCGGGCATCAGCTAGTTTCATATAAAAAATCGTTACGTACTTTTGCTTATACAGTACGAGATTTTAGCGTAAGTTAACATAAGTCAACGCCATCTATCGGCAATGTAAAAAAGCTTCTTATTCGTAAATAGGAGAAAAGCACTACACTACACAAATCTTGTCCGAAATAGTTTAAAAAATCCTCGTCCTAGTGCTTCGTCCTTTAAAAATAACTTGGAAAGTTCTCGGGCGTCGCCTTGTCCTTCCAATATTATTCAGCCTTGAATTGCTTTATTTCCGGGCTGAGCAGTACTGTTCTATTGTTCCTTGATTTAAACTCTTCGAAAATATGTCTTTTAAATTTTCTCTGCAAATTTTTGTTATACTTACCCATGTGAGACATGAAAACTGCTCAAACCCAAAACCCGTGGCGCTTGTAAAACCTGCCTGCCTGCTTCTATAACAACCGTTCATGTCATTTCTAAATAAAACTTGCTCCCAAGGGTTCTGTAGCTTACAAATAAATTGAATTGAGACAATAGAAGGTTTTATTTAAGGCCATGAAAGTTTCTAAAGATTAATTGCCAATTTTTTAAAAATCTCTATTTCTAAGATATCTTGTTTAAGATATGCGATAGTTACAGACATCCCTACTAACCTTACTCATGCTTACAAATAAATTGAATTAAGACAATAGAAGAATTTATTTAAGGCCATCAAACTAAGTTTGTAAAGATTTATTGCCAATTTCTAAAAAGTCTATTTCTAAGATATCTTGTTTAAGATATTATGCGATAGATAGTTACAGACATCCCTACTAAACTTACTTATAATAGTAGCACATACACTGTGTACTTTCTGAAGTTTCCTGATTTGGGTCGTAATTTACAAGTGATTTTTAATTTTTGACTTTCAGCATCCTAACAAGCAAGAAGAAAACATCAAAGCATCCTTTAGACAACCCAACAGTGATACTCTTCGTCGTGGGTGGTATTACCGCAGAGGAGTGTAAACAGTTGCACAGGAGCGTCATAACCAGTGGAGTCGATAACGTTGTTCTGATTGGCTCAACTAAGTTCGTCACCCCAGTTGAGGCGATGAGGGACGTGCTCAACTTATAGCGGTGTCTACCTAAAGTCGCACACGATACTGAGTAAGAGGAAAGGCGTTCTTCTCACTCGTGGGTGGAATCACCGCAGAGGAGTGTAAACAGTTGCACAGGAGCGTCATAACCAGCGGAGTCGATAACGTTGTTCTGATTGGCTCAACTAAGTTTGTCACCTCGGTTGAGGCGATGAGGGATGGCTCAACTTATAGCGGTGTCTTACATTTCAAGTCGCACACGCTACTGTGTAAGCAGTAAGCCGTTCTACTCTCTCATATGTATTTATTTATTGACCTTAGCGTCAACATCCTGAGACAATCTTTTAACCTCTTCCAGTCTCGTTTTCGTAAATACCTATGTGAATTTAATCTACTTTTGCTTAAGCATATTGATTATTGACTAACAATATGCTTGGTATTAGTGAATATATTGACTCCATATATAGTACAGCATCGTAATAAACAATATAGAGTTGATGTTGTTCTGATTGGCTCAAGGTTTGAGGCAATGAGGGATGTGCTCAACTTATACCAAACTACGTGAAGTGGCACAGTCTCTGAGCAAGACATAAAGTGGTATTTCCACTTGTTAATTCGTGATTGCTTATCTTTTATATGATATTGACTTCAACGTCAAAATCCTGAGTCAATCTTTTAAACTGTTCAATGTAACTTATAGTTTTAAACTGTAACTGTTTCTGTCTCGTTTGCGCTTCATACCTACGTGGATGAGAATTTACACTTTTAGTTCATATGCGCGATCGTGGGGAAAGTTTAAATTTTTCAGAAGCTTAATGAATAGCGGAGTTGACGGTGTTCTGTTTGGCTCAACTTATTAACCATGTTGAGCGGACGAGGGATTGGCTCAACTTATAAGTCGATCTTCAATGGCGCCGCTTTTTGGCCGGTTAGGCGGTCTGAACGGTACAATGACGGATTACATACAATACAATACATTTCCCGTGCCTCGGAGAGCACGTTAAGCTGTCGGTCCCGGTTATTATTACTAACATGATAATAGTCGTTAAAGCCCGCCAACCCGCATTGGAGCAGCGTGGTGGATCTAAGCACTAATTCCCTCTCTCCTATGAGAGTGGGGACATTAATGGGCTGTAGTGTAATATATTTGGAATATATTATAATTTACATTCTTAAAAATCACTTAGCCTAGTTATTTTATGTATAATTCGTATAAAAAGAAGTAAGCCTTAGTTTAACTTTTAGACTGTATAACTAATTAATTCAAGTCAGAAATATAATGTAAGCTTGTTTATATCTTTAAGTAGGTACCTATGATGTAATGCAATGCAATTACAATGCAATATTAAGGTCAAATTGTATAAATATAGTATAAAATACGTAGATTTGATTTTCGTTTATATATTTGAATGTTAATTTTGCTCAGTTTTTTGTTTTTGTGTTTTTTTAAAATAAATGCTTTGTTTATTGATGTTAGAAGTTTGTTTCATTCTTGAATTTACTAATAATAATATGGTTGAGGTTAATTTTGCTGTACCTATAGTACGCGCGCGAGCTTATGTATGGTGACACATACTTATAAGCTCTGTATTTAACTCGCGCGCGAGCTATACAGAACTTCTAAATTAAATTAAATTGACAGGTCCCAATCTAGTGCTATTATTTTCTGCAAGGAGCATTTAATAAGGTAACAATACCTATTATTCCAGAATCATTTTAATTTAATTAAATAATGTGTAAAACTGAAAATCAATATAAGCCAAATTAATCTTCGTGCCTTCGTTACTTAAACGAAATGTTGCTGGATTAGATAGGAGGTAGGTATAAAATAAAAAAATATGGTTCAGAAAGTCGAGAAATTTTAATCTTTCTGCTTATTTTTAACAGATTCAGAAACAGAAAATCGTTGAATACAATAAATATCTTGAAGAAATATGGAGATACTTTAGTTCCTTATTTCACAAAGTATACTAAAGCTTAACATCATTATTATTTACTATTAATAATACTGTTAACATGAGCTATAATAACGTACAATAAGTTAAATGCCGTCAATGGAATGTACAAACACTGAAAAAACAAAAACAGCAAAATAATAAAACCAAAGACCTATTTACATAGACGGGCCCTATGTAAGGGCCCATCTAGTATATCTATATATAGTATTTATATCGATGAATAAAACACTAATCATTAAAAAAGAGTCGTAGAAAGGATAAAAATTAGGAGTATTTATGTCGAACCCTCAAATCACTGCAAAAATAATTCTTCAAGAAATCATTTGTACCTGGTACAGTCCGCGAGGCGTAAGCTGAGCTTTGCATTTGTGTGAGTGTACATAGATAGTGTAGGTGTAACATTGGCCTAAAGCGCGGCGCGTCCCTTGCTTGGTATAAACCGGTTTTTACTGCTTTTTGACAATCGGCCTGAGGCGCGGTGCGTCCATCGCTTGACGCAACTTCACCTCTTGTACTGGTAGCAGCGTGACGTGTTTCTTAATATTTTATTTTATTTTATTTTTATTTTTTATTAAAACATTTGGGCTATGATAAAAGGCTACGTTGCGAAAAAAACGTGTCAATGAATATGGATGTAATAATGAGGTTAGTGACAGAAAAAGTTGGCAGTATCACTGCACAAGAATGGAAAAATGTATGCGATCACGCAGTAAAAGAAGAAAATAAGTTTAAAGGCCACGACGCTGTTCTTGATGATTTATCGGAACGATTCATTATTAACACAGACGACACATCAGACGAGAGTGAAAATGATGATAAGGAAAATGATGAAGATGCAATGTCCGATGTAGAAGAATTTTAATATTTTTTCATATTTGAATTGTATTTATCTTTTACGAATAAAATTTATTTTTAAAAGTTTTTTGTCTTACTCTACTTTTAGTGATCACTCACACAAATGTAAAGCTCACCTTACGCCTCGCGGACTGTACTCGTATGTAATAAGTATATTACCTATATTTAATTTCTTATTTTAAAATTCTCTGTAAATATCCCTGATTTGAAATAAGAGTTTCGACTCAGCTTCCAACTCTTAATCTATACTAATTTATAAATGCGAAAGTGTGTCTGTCTGTCTGTCTGCTACGCTTTCACGGCCCATCCTTTCAACCGATTTTGATGAAATTTGGTATATAGGTAGATTGTATCCCGAGGAAGGAGATAGGCTACTTTAACTTAATTAAAGAGTTACCGCGGGAATAAAAAAACTTCATCCACGCGGACGAAGTCGCGGGCTCGTATTTTTATATTATGCTTGCAAACTAAATTACACACCTACTGCAATGCTCGTTAGTTACTATTTAACAACTTCTTACTACATCTTAATGTCAATTTACTAAAATAGGTACACTTTCGAAGTCATAACTTATCTACACTTTTTCATTATTGTCTTACCTTTTGCATATTCTTCTCGTAAAATAGCGGATAACTATTAAGTTTTGTCTAATTGATATATGATATTTATCTGCATATTTTATATATCGATATAAATATACTTAGTAATTAATTAATATTTAATCGTGCAATTTAATGTGGTACCATACAATCGTGTAATGTGGATGTAACAGATTTCGTATGCAATAGAAACTATTTCCGTATTCCTGTACAGTAGTTAGCAGTAGGTATATTTACATCCGTAGTTTCATAACAAATAATATCGATTAAATAAAGTGTATCTAGTTAGTTACAACATATTTATACAATAACAATCAACGTAGGTAAAACTTTGTACATAAATTACATAATGATAATTTCAGATAATATTTCTGTCTTAAACCAAAAGCTTTAAATATTATATTTTTAACTGCTTTGTACCTAGGTAAGAGAATCCAGAATGTCGTAGAATCTTCAAAGAATGAATACTTATCTCCTTAATATTAGGATATAAGTAGGTAAGTAAAGAGATGATTGGCTCATCAACGTCCAGTCCAAACCGTTTGACCTAGAATGCTAAAGTTTTGCACAGTGGTCCCGTTTATAATGTTACGAGTAACAAGGACATTCCTTGTATGAACTTTTAGAGATGGGGATGATGACAACTCAATCAAATCACCAATTCTTTATCAAACTTTAACTTCGAGTATGGAAGTTTGTATGAAATACATAGTAGTGACGTAATCGAATTTCAACCCACTTTCAATTTTTTTTTTTGCTGTGGCTACAGAGAAGTCATCTTTATAATTTATAATAATTATAGCGTCCGGCCTTTAATAGCAACATTTGAAGTGGAAATCATCTTACAAATATTATAAATGCGAAAGTTTGGATGGATGTATGTATGTAAGGATGTTTGTGACTCAATCACGCCCTAACGGCTAAACGGATCTGGCTGAAATTTGGCACAGAGATAGATTATAGTCTGGAACAGCACATAGGCTATTTTTTATCCCGGAAAATTAAAGAGTTCCCGCGGGAACCAAAAACCTGAAACCACGCAGACGAAGTCGTGGGCATTCGCTAGTTAATAAATTAACCAAGTACTTACTTATTTTTAAAAAATCTATAGATCAAAATGGTTATCAAATTAAAGTTAATTCAGAGCATGTGAATTTAGGAAGATTCTTTTGGAAGACCCCCTATTTAATAATCAGTACCTACCATCGATTTATTGGTAAGTCAATGCATAGGCATCATCCCTATTTTTTTGGGTAGTGTTTGTGACAAGTGCAACAGTTTTATTTACACAAGCGATATCTGGTTCATTACCTAAATTATCTGAGTATTTAAATATTTACAAGTTTACTGACAGCAAAAGGTTTACTTTGCGGAACCAATGCGGAGTCGGGATTGCGACCCTAAGCGACAATGTTTAAAGGAAGAAATAATAATATGTAGGTACTATGTACAGTAACTGGTCAAGTTGTATTATATATGTATTCTGTACATACATAATACATAATAATAAAGGGTTTCGTATATGGTCAAATTTATTTTCCAAAATCGTTGACGGTCATTATTTAATCGGTGTAGTCTTTTTCCAAAAACTGTATGTACCTACGGAATCATGATTTAAAAATACCTATTCAACTCTCCAGGGTCCTCAACTATACCCATACCGAAAATCACGTCGATCCGTTTCTCTGTTCTGACGTGATTGAAGGACAAACAAACAAACACACTTTCGCATTTATAATATTGTCATGATGATGCAATGGCTACGTTTAATCCATGCCAGCTACGTCGCCGCCTTTCCTGAAGTCTGCGTTTGCGTAGATGGCGGTTTTGTTCCGGTAGAGGGCGCAAATGATGGATCCCCTGCCACGGTACCGCTCCATGCCGTGGCCTTTCGCTCGTAGACCTTGCACTATGTCCTGAAATAATGTTTATTAATTATATTAAACGGTAAGTTCTTAAAATTAAATAGCAATAAACGCTAAGTTTTTTAAATTATATAGTAACTAGCTGATGCCCGCGACTTTGTCCGCATGGATTGAGGTTTTTTTGTTCCCGCGGGAACTCCTTAATTATCCGGGATAAAAAGTATTCAAATCAAATCAAATCAAATCAAATATTTTTTATTCAAATAAACTTTTACAAGTACTTTTGAATCGTCAAGTGAATCTACCACTGGTTCGGAATGCCATTCCTACCGAGAAGATACGCATAAGTTAGCAGTGGGATTTCATGCAGTTACTTACGTTCAACCGTTCTGGCGTGATTGAGTAACAAACATCCTTGCATCCAACCATCCATCCAAACATTCGCATTTATAATAATATATGTATTAGTATACCTACGTATAATGATGACTGATTTGTGTCTGTCATGCGTGAATTTAGGGGTTTTTATGAACCCTGTGGGAATTCTTTGCTTTTCTGGATTAAAAGTAGATAGAATAGGATCCTGGATGTAAACTATCTCGCCGAAATCGGTTGATCAGACAGACGGACATAATTTCGCATGGATAACGGTTATCAATTGAATGTCATCAGACTCGATAGTACCTAACCGTGGTGAAAGGTACCTAGGTCTGATTTGATACCGGTAGGGAAATCTCCAAGAGCTAGCTTTTCTTGTAGGAGAATAATTTCTACTCACCTCAGTTATTCCAAATTCATATTGTGCGTTCATGGGGAATATCTGGTGGTGTATACGCGCCTCGTCCACAGCTTGCTTGATTGTCTGTTCGAACCATAATTTTCGCATTGTTACCTGTAAGAAAAATGTTTTTAAATTCAACTTTGATATCATTTTAACTGTCCTTCCGCTAGGCCTAATGTCAATTTTTGAAATATTCATTGTATTTACGTTTTTTTGTCTCTTTCTTGTAGGTTAGGTTAGGGTTCGTATTCATTTATATGTATATTGAATATAAATGAATATTTTATTGATTGGAGTCAAGGAGATTTAACTCACCAAAGCAATAGCAGTAACAATCTTAGTCCCGCCAGAAGCGCCAATGACGAGCTTCGCGTTGGTGTTCCTATCCACGATGATGCTGGGACTCATCGAGGACAGCGGCCTCTTGCCTGGCGCGATCAAGTTCGCTATGGAGGGCATAGAGGAGTCAAGGAGATTTAACTCACCAAAGCAATAGCAGTAACAATCTTAGTCCCGCCAGAAGCGCCAATGACGAGCTTCGCGTTGGTGTTCCTATCCACGATGATGCTGGGACTCATCGAGGACAGCGGCCTCTTGCCTGGCGCGATGAAGTTCGCTGGGGAAAGGAGTCAAGGAGATTTAACTCACCAAAGCAATAGCAGTAACAATCTTAGTCCCGCCAGAAGCGACAATGACGAGCTTCGCGTTGGTGTTCCTATCCACGATGGTGCTGGGACTCATCGAGGACAGGGGCCTCTTGCCTGGCGCGATGAAGTTCGCTGGGGAGAGGAGTCAAGGAGATTTAACTCACCAAAGCAATAGCAGTAACAATCTTAGTCCCGCCAGAAGCGCCAATGACGAGCTTCGCGTTGGTGTTCCTATCCACGATGATGCTGGGACTCATCGAGGACAGCGGCCTCTTGCCTGGCGCGATGAAGTTCGCTGGGGAGAGGAGTCAAGGAGATTTAACTCACCAAAGCAATAGCAGTAACAATCTTAGTCCCGCCAGAAGCGCCAATGACGAGCTTCGCGTTGGTGTTCCTATCCACGATGATGCTGGGACTCATCGAGGACAGCGGCCTCTTGCCTGGCGCGATGAAGTTCGCTGGGGAGAGGAGTCAAGGAGATTTAACTCACCAAAGCAATAGCAGTAACAATCTTGGTCCCGCCAGAAGCGCCAATGACGAGCTTCGCGTTGGTGTTCCTATCCACGATGATGCTGGGACTCATCGAGGACAGCGGCCTCTTGCCTGGCGCGATGAAGTTCGCTGGGGAAGGCTTCAGACCGAAGGAGTTCGCGAAGCCGGGCGATGAGAAGTCGTCCATTACGTTGTTCATCACTATACCCGTGTTCAAAGTTGTGAAGCCAGCTCCGTAGCTGTGGATGTAAAGATATTCTTTTTATTCCACTACAAGTAATTTGCTTTTGACTGTGAGCTCACCTAGCATTAATGATGAAGTTGATGCAGTCTATGATGGTAATTCAGGCTAACCTGTTAGGGTAGTTATAAACCCATATCTACCCCTAATCAGTTTCTACTTTCAACACAGTAGACTCTGTTAGTACCGAATTTCGCCACACGCACAGTTAAGCAGCGTGTTCATTTTCAGCGCCATCTTGTGTGGAGAGGCGGAACCTGAAATAGACTAGACTTAGACTGAATTTCATCTAATTATGATATAGCTGGGAGCTATAGGTTAGTTAATAATATAGGAAGGTATGTACTAAATAGAAATAGGTAGTGTGAGCGTGAGGCAAGCGCGCTCCAACTTAGGTTGCATCACAGAGATTTTGATTTCAGACATGTCAATAATAATTAGAAAATACTTGTATGATCTCTATGCTGGTTTTACTTAAGCTGGCCTCATAAATTTGGATTTGGATACGGATAAGGTTATTGGAATAATATTAATACCGGTTTCAATATGCAATTATTTCGGATAGTTTCGGTTACGGATATTAGATATTTTACATAAAGGTACGCGCGGCAGGTGTGTCGGCTCGGCCGGGCAAAAAAAAAACCTATCATAATGTCTTATTTAGACTCCGCCCCTATCCGAAATTATTCGAAACTTTTGTATCGCATTCGGTAATCGGTAACAGTTACGGATAGATTTTTCATTCGGATATCCGATAGTTTCGGAGCTCCCTAACATCCCTGATAACATGACTCCATAGCTTATCTGACTTATTTTTAGCTTGTTTTTAACACTTACTAAAAGTTAATAGAGCTGGTCATAGACACCGCGTCGCCATTATCAGCGATGACGGAGATGTGAGCGGTGCCCGAGTCCGCCTGGTTGTATTCCTTAGCGCCGTAGTAACTTGTGTCGTTGCTGGTCGCCGAGTCATTGATCCGCAGTCTGATCTCCACGCCGTGTTCCGGCGCTGTTATGTTTTGCAGGAACTGAAAGAACGTTAAGTATACGGATTTTAAAGGATTCATGATCAATATCATGATAAGTCATAAGTCATAAATATTTACCTATTCAATTTAGCTTACACTACACTTATAGACGTCCAGTTACATAAAAATATGACGGTGATAATCTGTACGGTTAAAACTAAAGCTACGAGGGTTCCAAACGCGCCTGGTCTGATCATCATGATTCTTTTTCGCAGGAACTGAAAAACGTTAATTCGTGTACAAACTGAAATAAAGTACCTACACGGATTTTACGGGTTCATCATCATTATCTTGACGATTATGTTTTGCAGGAACTGAATTAGGTACTTTAGATCTACACAGATTTTAAAAGATTTATCATCATCATGATGATGATGATTAATTGAATCCCTTAAAGTAACTTTTGTAGGAACTGTACGTTAACTTCTATGCATCAGATTTAAATCTTCATACAAAGTAAGACGGAGTATATGGATGTCGATGACGTCACACTTACGTCATTTAAATCCAAGAAATCAACATCCCCCAACTTGGTTCTCGCCGCGTACGCATACTTGAAGGCCTCTAGCGTCCTGTGGTACGTCAGTGTCGTGTTATCCGTGCCGTTGATGCTGTCTGCTGTGAAGTTGTATCCGCTGAGGGTGTTCAGGATGTTCGCGAGGATTGCTCCACTGCTTGGGGGCGGCGGGGTGTAGAGGATGTCACCGTTGCTGAGCGGAACTGCTATTGGATCTGTGATTTTTGGTCTGCAAGTAACATTTTCTTTCGTTTAGTGAAAAAAACTTCTTTAGGCGCGTCGAGCACTTTTTTATTTGAAAATTCATCACAATAGTTTCGTTTAGACCCTAGTGGGGTAGTGATTTCCGCAGTAGGACACTATTTTAACATATTATTGAACTTTCGCTCACGTTAGATTCGATTTTCATACAAATTTCAAAGCCCTATTTTAGTAGCCCTATTTCCATTAAGGTTGAATTTTCAGAAATCCTTTCTTAGCGGACCTAGGGTCACAATAGCTATTTGAATGCCAAATTTCAACCCGATCCCTCTATTGGTTTTTCGAAATCGACTGTTAATTTTATTGGTATTTCTTGTTAGCTATATGATGTTGCTGAAGCTATACATAATTATGTTTGAAGCAATTATATGTTCACTTATTCAGAATATTCTGTCAGACGGACGGACGAACAGATAAGTGACTTCACAGTAGACTCTGATTTGCATAATTTTTGCTTTCCTCCCTATGTTATTGAGAAGATGTCATTGTTTTCTCCTCAGTAAAAAGCCAGACGTATATGTACAATGTATTTACCTATCAGTAAGGCAGGTCCCTGACCGGTATTTATCGGCAGTTCTATAATTATATTAGTGTCTTAACTCTTAGTGGGTACGGGGTATAACTTAGTGTAGGGTAGTGTAGGGTATAACTTAGTGTTAGCAGTTATGCGGAGAATGAAGTGACATTTTATACATCTAGTTAGTGATTAGAGGCAAACACTGTGATTTGATATCACCTGGATGGATACTCCTCGCAGATCAACTTAGTTTGGGGGATTAAAATAAGTAAATAAACAATTACTTAGGTATGTGATCTTGAAAACCGACTGGCCTAGCTGTTAATAGGTCGATTTTTGGGCAACGTGACCAAACAATTGCAGTGAGCAGTTCCTACAGTCAAAATAAATAAATTTCAAGATGAAACAAGTAACAACGAAAGCATTAGGTATAGGGCAGAAGCATCGATTAGAGGAAAGGAAAATTTAAGATTTTTTAGAAAATTCTCCAAGCTGTGAATATATTTTGTTGACTTCTTATTTCAAGATGAAACAACAATAAACAATTAACAGATTAGGGAAAATTCACCATTTAATATTTTATTGGGGAATTTTCCATTTTTTTTTTGAATTGTTGTGTAAAAACATCTTACTTACTGTAATTATTGTTAAATATGACGAAAGACTAGGTAAATGGACGTAATAATTATTTCGTCCATGGGTGGATTTTAAAAACATAGTAAGATCATGATTTCATGACTCATGAAATTACAATAAAAACTGCTCCGAAATACATAACCTGCTGTTTGATATTGTCATTTAAAATTACCTAGGTATCTATTCATAGCACAGAATACTAATTTATAGCTAGGTTCTAAACTAGAGTCGGTTTACAATTTAACCCCTCGTGCAGCTGCCATTTGACCTCCGCAGCCGTTACGTACCTACGACCCCTATAATAACCCCGTGCGAAGCACACAGGTGTGTTCTCCAAAGGTTAATGGTGTCGACTGTCGATCTTAAATTATCATACCTAGTTCCTACGAACTCCGTTGTGTTTCATACTCATATGAATAGGTTTTGTTAGTAAGGTGGTTAGTCTCAGGCCTCAGCGGCGAACTAAGGCCCTCGGTGGTCCGTGCCCGGGACTGTACCTATCATTAAATGTGGCCCCCGGTTTCTTTTTTGTTTTTCTTAGGGGGGAAGAGGCGCGACAAGTGAAAGTAAACTAGAAATCACTACACGCACCTACTGAATTACACGACCCAAGCACAATTTCTTATACCTAACTTTTCTCTGTAGAAATTGGTTCAATTGGTTCTAAAACCTACAGAAAATTCGATAGGTGTAGATATACGAGACGGTCTAGTGCGAGCGAAGCGAGCGCTCCTGTTGATTTTACAGATAAGTACAATTTGGGGTCTTGTTAAAAACATTATTTTGGGATTTGACTATTTAGGATTAGGCAGTAGGTACGCAACGTTCGGAGTTGCGTATCTAATTCTAAATAAGTAGTCAAATGCTAAACCCGCTAAAGCCTTTCCGCCCTTAGTCCGCCACTGGGCTAAGTATGGTTTACATAATACGAGATATCGTTGTTGCATCTTCCCGGATAACTTATTATCATTAGAACCAAATATTGCGGATTTTTTTTTTAATCGTTGACATTTGCGTATGTATTGATAGGATTGGCATTTGGCAAGCTTCTAGCACGAGAAGTGGCGTGACATCAAATAAAAAATACCAATCAACTCCTGAAACGATACGATACATGTTTTTAACGCATACCTAGTCAAATACTTAGTTTACATCGCAGTAGGTACAATACTAAAGAAATACTTACTTATTTCATCATATCGATATTTCTGCATCGAGAACAAACAGTACTATCTAAATGACTCATATTCTTTTCTACTAATTTCTGTTTAATCAGCTGATGTCATTAATTTACCCTTATTTATTCATATGTATTTATTCATGGAATACATTAAGCAGGTACTGATCCAAAAATGTGAAATACCTACGTACTTGGTACCTACCTAATAAATGAGTCATCGACAATAATGATTGTTTTTCTTTTATTTAAAGCGTCGATCTACTTATTTTTTTTATTATCTATTATTTTTGACCTTTTCCGGCATCAATATAATTTATTGTGAACCGCCCCACTTATTAGGTACCTATGTGTAGGTAAGTAATATTTTGCCGGTTTTGATAATATTATGAACCACAGATCACGGAAATATGAACACATTTTCGATAGGCAAAGATAAAATTATTGCTGATTAAAAATATAAGTACCTATATGCCTACCTACATTACGTAATTTTATACTTAATGATTTAACCGTTTCCGAATTAAAAATAAAATAAAACAAGAACCCAAATAATAAAATAGGACTAATAAGTATGTATGAACAAGTATGAATAGAATAATAAGAATAAGGCAAAACTGATTTTGAATGTGTTATTTAAGTTAAATAACACATTCAAAATCAGTTTTGCCTGTGTTTTTAATAGAATAAAATAAGTTATTTTATTCTATTGAAAACACTTACCTACTGGAAAAAATCACCATGACCAATTTGTTAAAAGTAGATCAATAAAATATTACCTATTATTATTTGTCTAATTAATAAATTAGCAGATATTAATAAGGGTAAAAAAAATTCACATAAAAAAATTATAAGCACAACAAGTTAGAGCCTATACAATTTATCAGGCTTCGAAACCATATGCGAGTTTTTTTACCATTGAAAATGGTTATCAGATGCAAATAAATCGCCTGTGACGTATTTTTGGACATAGCTCCGAGGAGTTTGGGAGGATCGAGATGGGACTATTCCCATCTCCATTCATCGATCGTACCAAGAGTTGAGAAATTTATCGAGACACGTGTGAGTGTTTGAATTTTGAAAGTTACCAGCTTAGGTAACTTTTTTGAAATTTTGAAAAATGTAAAAAAAGTCGGATTTTTTGTTTACTAAATTGTAAATATTTCGGAAAAAAACCGACTTCAGAATAAATGACAAAAAGGGTCCTAAGGTATTAGTTAAGCTACAAAATGGCGAAAAAATAAAAAATAAAATAATTTAAAACAAATATCTACAAATATTTTCAATTAGTTACCGTCTCGTGATTCTATCAATTGTTCTATACTAGCTGATGCCCGCGACTTCGTTCGCGTGGAATAAGTTTTTTTGGTTTCCCGCGGGAACTCCTCAATTTTCCGGGATAAAAAGTAGTCTATGTCACTCTCCAGGTCCTCAACTATACCCACGCCAAAAATCACGTCGATCCGTTGCTCCATTGCAGCGTGATTGAAGGACAAACCAACAAACAAACTGATATAAGTCGGTAGGCCATTAGAAATTATTTATGAGAGGGGAGAGTTCGTAAACAAAACTATTTATCAACAAGTAGGTACATATGTAGATTTTAGGGGATATTTTGTTCCTTATACACAGTATAACGACTTATATTTCATGTAGAATGTAAATAGGTATGGCATGGATTTTAAGGAATTAGAAATCAGCAAGAAATCGTTTAACTAGGTATATATTATAATAGAATAGCTAGAAACTGTCCTAGTTTCGAGACATTGGTTTCAAGTATAGGGAAAGCGATTTTGGCTTTACCCCCTGGCAGTGGCGTGCATAGAGTTTGATGGGTATGTATGACTTAAGTATAAGATCCTGTTATAACTAGCATTCAAAAACTAGCATTGAGCGTTTACAACTAGGGTAAGCTGTGCTTTTATGCCTCTATGATGAGCACGCCACTGCCCCTGGGTCCAACGTTAAAATATAAATTATAATTAATATTTAGTGTGTCCAAATAGGTAAGTAGAGCGTACATTAAAACTTAAAAGACTATAGTGATAGACCTGTATAATTCGCAAATACCTATTAGATAGATAATTACGTACCTATGTGTTTATAAATAATTTATGATAGCTGGTGTGTAGTTCAAATTGATATTATGACATTGAAATGTGTTTACAAAATAAAGTTATCAATCGCATTAAAATATCAGCTCAGGCAACTTAGTTTATAACATACTAAGTTGCCAGTAAATAAGTAAATATTTAGGTATATTAATTCTATCTACTTATAAGAAGTAAAAAAGTGCGTCGAATGTTGATGACGTCACAATTCAGTATTTCATATCCCATACCGTACTAAGACAACGACCTCAATATACATAGACGGGCCCTGGCAAACAAAGAATGTGAACTTATTTTACTAACGCCATCTAGTCTGAAAAGCGGGACAGCGCTATGGCGGGGACAAGGACAGGTTTATACAGGTGTGGAGCGCGCTCTACAAGCAGGACGCCCAATGTTTTTCTATGAAATGGCCCATCTAGTGCCTAAATTTAGATCGGTTATCGATGTACCAAGAGCACGTATTGACATTTGAAAAAAAGTTGCTGATTTGATTAGTTTTTTTTATGCACTTCAAGTTAGCCCTTGACTGCGATCTCACCTGATGGTAAGTGATGATGCAGTCTAAGATGGTAGCGAACCAACCTGTTAGGGGCATGGCAGTTATATTAAAGCCATTCCCCTATTCGGTTTCTACACGGCATCGTACCGGAACGCCTAATCGCTTGGCGGCGCGTCTTTATCGGTAGGGTGGTAACTAGCCACGGTCGAAGCCTCCCACCAGGCCAGACCAAGGAAAATTCAGAAATTATAAATTCCCAAATTGATCGAACCCACCTCCGCACGTTAAGACACTGCGCCACGGAGGTTGTAAAAAATTTTCGTTAGTTGTCAAATAGGTACTCATTTTCTATTACTTACTGGTAGTCCCTAAGGTCTTCAGCGGTGATGATGCTGCCTACTCTATTCAGGTCTTCCAAGAAGTCAACAGCGAGGGTGCCGTTGTACAGCACGTCGCCTCCCTTCTCGGCGATGATTCTCAGAGTGTTGCACAGCGCTTCCGATGGTTTGATGAGCGTGCCGGGCTTATGGAACTTGTCCTTCGAAGAATTGTAGTACATCTTCCTGTTAATAAAAAGTATAATTAATTAGAAAAAGCGGTCAAGTGCTTGGAACCCAAACTTGGTGGCGTACGGTTCTGGCAGAGGTCGCGAGGATAGGGGTGAGGTCAGGGGCGGCCTTAGCCATTGCGAGGTTCTGGGCGGTAGATATTTGCGAGGCCCTAATGCTTGTGAATTGAAAGTACATATTTTTATTCATGATGCTTGAAGAGAAATGCAAAAGTTAGCTATTAAATTTAAATAATATTGGAAATTAACAAAAGTTAACAAGCCTTTATAATATGGCATATCATTTATTATTGATGATAAACTAACATAGGAAAGGTTTAGCGTAGCGATAAAGAATTTATATCCTAGGTGGTAAGTAGAATAATTATGTAGTAAATAGGTGGGATCTTACATCAAAGATTAGGTATTAATGTATACAAATACACATTATGAGTTTTTCTACATAAGCTATAGCGCGAGGGTGCGAGGCCCCTGTAAGAGCGAGGCCCCGGGCGGTTGCCCTGCTCGCCACCCCCTAAGGCCGCCTCTGGATGAGGTCAAGGGTGTAGCTTCTTACCGCTCGAGATAGCGCAACACTGTAAACGCCCGTCTGTCCCACTGGGGGGACATAGAACATTAACACACACACCGCCACACAGTAGGTATCAATTATTTTAGTAAATAACAAGAAAGCTTTCATAACAACACGTAATCAGCTAGGAAATAAGTGGCTTATGGCGCTAAACTGGGAGTAGGTACTGACAAGTAATTAAGACAAATGATTCTAGGTCAACCGGTGCCTTCGTCTGAGCCTTGCATTTGTGTGTGTGTGAAATAAAAGTAGTAAGCAGAGTCTACTAGCTAATCAGCTGCTAGAATGAGCTTTTCATATGTAACAAGCCGCGGCCGAAGCCTCCCACCAGACCAGACCGAGGAAACTCAGAAATTATGAATCCTCAAATCGACCCTGCTGGGAATCGAACGCAGGACCTCCCACGATAAGATCTCTTGCCACTGCGCCGAGGAGGTCGTCTGCAGCACAGAGTACGTATCTGCAGGGAGAGGAATGAGGATTGATTGTTCGTTTGCTTGTTTGAGCATCGTAGTCTGTGGGTAATAGGTATACCTACTTGTATTTAAAGTTTACCGTCGCTTCAGGGAAGCCAGATCCAGAATTATAAATTATATTTTCATATGTAGGTAAGTATTAATATTATTTTATATTCTATTATAATCATACATTTATGGTCAACATAAATCACATCATTATCATAATTTATCTATGATACTTTAATATCCGAAGTTTGAAATCATGTTTCATCCCGTTTTCATGTAACCTGCATTGAAAGCATAGACATAGGATTTTTTCGCTACGCTGAAAGAGTATGAGAGAGCTGTGAGTTTTATTAAATTTTTTTTAAGTTGCTATATAGGTTATTGTTTACAAATATGATTTTTGTCAGTTTAGTTGATAGTTAAAATGACAATTTCAAGGTTTGCAAAGCATAAATAAAAGCCAAAAATCAAACGAAGAAGAAGATACCTGGAAGATACTCTGACAGGATTTAAAGGAGGGCTGTTAGAAAACCATGGTTTTCTACCCGCCGAATGACGTATTCGTCTGAAATTTACTATACTTTAGTTTCGGATGACTCAACAGGCATTGAAACTCGCATTTTCAATGCAGGTTATATGAAAAATACATATACCTAATATCACGCCTACCACGTGCCTACCACATATGTATTGTATATAGGTACAACTCAAATCATGTGACGATTTTTTTGTGAAACATAATAAATGTTTGGTCACGCGACAAGGCACGCTAAGTACAAGGTAGTGACAGGTACCTACAAGGTTTTCCTATATAATTTCCTGATAAAATCGAACCTACTTCTGACCTAAGTGCAGTAAATAGACTCATAAAGTCCTCCTAATGTGTTAGTTTACTTAGTATCTAAGTAATTCTATTACCACCTCCATACAATGTTCTAATCATCCAGTTATAATGAATAATAAACCTATTAAATCTGTGCTAGAATAATTATTAGTTTCAGCTGTTGTTCGAATAATAATTATAATGATAACTACTATAAATACCTACTTACTCTTTGTAAGGAGTACTTACTTTTTTCCTACCTTTGTAAGGATTCTGTGGTATATGTAAAATATATGATGGTACCTAAAATAAAAGTTAGTACTGAATCAGCTATACACGCTTTATTTATTGCAAGCCTTTAGCCTGGCATTTGCTGAACAGATTTACCCATTAACAACTTCAAGGTGGATGCGTCGGAAGTCAGGACTAACAGGACTTCTCACACCTTATGTGGACGGTCTGATTGACTTTGTTTCAATGAGACCGTCCACATAAGGCGTTCATATGACTGTCTTTTTTTAAAAATTGTGAGATAGGCTTGCGCTTGACAACAATCCTGCTAAGTGCAAAGCAATGATGAGGTCTTGGTTGGAATGCGCTTGCCTAGAAGATGCCTTACTCTTGCCTTGCAGGTAGGTACCTAAGTTGTACATGGAACGAAACACGTGCGCTGGGGCCTGGGAGGGTGTTCCACACGCTAGCGGTTCGGATCAGAAACGTCGAGCAAAAACGTTTCGTGCGAGCAGATTGGACGTCAACCACATAAGGATGCCAACGCTGAAGGTTTCTATGGTAGAACGGTTGAAATGTCACAAATGCGGGGCCACCTTTAAATTGCCAACATGTACAGGTACCTACCGTAAATGAGGATCATTCTTGACATACGGAGCGGTTTCCAAGCCATCGTACAAGGCTTTGGACATGGTGAAACCGTATTTGCAGAACTCTAGCGTGGGCTGCACGAGACTGTCCCAGGGCAGCTTGCCCCACCGTTTATGGGCAGCCCACATGCCACGGAGCTCGCCAGGCACTCCCACGGACAAAGGACCTGGTTGATAAATCAAGAATGAATGGGCATATCGTTTTCATAACAGCTTTTTAGTACTAGATATTGGACCGAGGAGTGAGGACGACACACTCGTTTATTCCATGGATTTAGATCAACATTTAATTTTAAATAATTAATTAATAATTCTTCTACATCTAATTTTTTTTCTATGATTTGGTGCTTTATGTATCATATTTATCTCACAAGTAAGGCACAACTTAAATTGAACCTCGCACGCCAGAGAAATAATACAGGTATCCGTCAATATATTATCTATTCCACTCATGAATTTCGACATCATGCGCCATTTTGGATTAGGCGTGACGTCACATGCGATTTGGTCCGTCAGATGACAGATCCCATTGGAAAAGCAGCCTACGTCCTTCTCCGGGATGCAAGCTGTCCCTGTACTAAACATTAAAATTGGTTAACTGTTGGCCGCGAAAAGGTACCAGACACCTTTTCGCATTTTTCTTTGTCCTACCGACCGACCGTTTCTACTTTCTACCGACTACCTATCGGAATGAGTGAGTAGTGAGTAAGTACTACCTATGTTTTTGTTTGGTTTCATACATATTATAATTAAGTCACATAATATGATAAAGCAACCCAATAACATTATAATGTATCTATTATTTATAGCTATTACCTATTCTGTGTTAAAATATATTAGAAACTGCATGGCAACAAGCGCAATGATTCTGATGCCGAACCAGATCGGGAGAAAGCTTTAGAGAAACGCATGAAAGTAATGCGAATTCGTAAAAACTGATTCGCGAACTTTTAAAAGCACGTTCACCTATACTAATATTATTATAAATTCGAAAGTGTCTTTGTATTGTTTGTTAGTTTGTTGGTTTGTCCTTCAATCATGCCGTAACGGAACAACGGATCGATGTGATTTTGCCATGGGTATAGTTGAAGATCTAGAGAGTGGCGTAGGCTACTTTTTATCCCGGAAAATTAAGGAATTCCCGCGGGAACCAAAAACCCCCAATCCACGCGGACAAAGTCGCGGGCATCAGCTAGTTAAAGCTATAAAAAAAAATTTTCAAAAAAAAATAAAAACCGACTTCAAAAACCACAAACACTAAAAAGTAAAAAATAATTTAATTTATTATGTATACAAGAGTTAATGTAGTTCTATAATAACTTTTTTTGGAGTCGGTGCCAATTAGCCGCATGAACCGTCTACCTACTCTTCATTATTGTTGACGTGACTCCACATTGGCACCGACTCCAAAAAATGTTATTATAGAACTACATTAACTCTTGTATACATAATAAATTAAATTATTTTTTACTTTTTAGTGTTTGTGGTTTTTGAAGTCGGTTTTTATTTTTTTTTGAAAATTTTTTATTTCACAATTTTTTGTGGCCCCACTGTTTTAAAATACAGTTTTAATAACCAGAACGCTAGTAAAAACTTAGCGTTATTAAGAATAACGTCGTTTAATCGTTACTCGTCGACTTGTCTAACTTAGACAAGTCAAGTACAAAGTCCATATGATACCCCACTTGGTATAGTTATCCTACTTTGAAATTTCAAACCCCTGATTTTCCCCACTTTTTTAATTAAACTAAAAATAATTTTCAATTTTTTTGATTTCCATGATATTGGGCCACTATTATATACAACTATTCCAAATTTCATGTCAATAGTTAATAGTTACTGAAATAATCGACTGTGACAGACGGAAAGAGAAAGTAATAAGGGTTCCATTTTTACCATTTTGGTACGGAACCCTAAAAAAAAAAAAAGATATGCTATGCATGGTTAAAACATACTGTTTACAAAACTATCACACTGATCGCGAGCAATTTACTCTTATCCATTAAGGAGTTCCGTTCTCCATCTCCGGAGATATTCATCAGATCTTCACCAAATTAAAATGGGACCACCTCTGAAGTATGACCTACCAAACAAAAAAAGAATTATCAAAATCGGTTCATAATTGGCGGAGAAATCGCGTAACAAACATACAAAAAAAAAAAAAAACATACGCGCCGAATTGAGAACCTCCTCCTTTTTTGGAAGTCGGTTAAAAAATAAACCTCCTTGATTATCTCCTTAGCGCAGTGTTGAGCGCTGTTGTCTTAATGTGCGGAGGTCCCGGGTTCGATCTTTGAGAATTTATAATTTCAGAATTGTTCCTGGTCTGGCCTGGTGGGAGGCTTCAGCCGTACCTAGTTAGTAACGAGTAGTAGTTACCACCCTACGGGCAAAGTCGTGCGGCCTAGCGATTTAGCGTTCCGGTACCATGTAGTGTAGAAATTGGATTGAATGTTATTGCCATGCTCCTACAGGTTAGCCCGTTACCATTGACTGCATCATCATTCATCACTTACCAGCAGTCAAGGGCTAACTTGTAGTTGAAAAAAAAAAACAATACAATATTATAATAATATGATTATTCATATGTAGTAAAACATTTCACTGTATCCATTAGTCAACCTAAATTGCGGTCAACGGTCTGAAAAACTACTCGCTACCATAGGTATTGTGTAAGTGCTAAGGTTTCACAATGTTTTGTTTTAAAAACGCGTTTTCAACAATTAAAAGGTACTAGGTATCCGTACCTACGACGTACATAAGCATATAAGTGTTTTTTTTTGCTTTAAAAAAAATATAAATCCATAGTTATAGCTTGGACGAACACCTATTTATTTGTAAAATACATTATCTATACTTATTTTAATTATTAATATAATAAATGCGAAAGTTTGGATGGATGTTTGTTACGCAATCACGCCAGAACTGCTGAACGGATCTGGATGAAATTTGGCACAGAGATAGATTATTGTCTGGGATAACTCTATATCCCAGAAAATTAAAAGAGTTCCCTCGGAAAAATCTCCACGAGGACGAAGTCGCGGGCATCAACTCTAGTGTAATTTTTAATATTTATAATATTTTTAATAAATTTATGTAGGTACTTAGTTACTTACTAAGTTACTACGTGTAGGTATCCCCTTGAATTTATTAATTAATTATCTTCTAACCTTATTATCTACGTACGTAGGTAAGTACCTACGTAAGGCACGTTCTAAAATAAAAAAACTATGATCATGAGTACAATAATAATTTATTCGTTATCCATTATTTAAAATTGTCACGTTTACTTATATTAATTATTATTAATATTACCTAATTTATTACATATTTAACAAAGTTAAGAAACTCAAAATTATAATATGTTTACTAGATGAAGCCCGGGACTTCGTCCGCGTAGACTAAGTTTTTTCGATTCCCGTGGGAACTCCTTCGTTTTCCGGGATAAAAAGTAGCTTATTTCCTTCCCGGGATACAACCTATCCCTGTACCAAATTTGATCAAAATCGATTGAACAGGTGGGCCGTGAAAGCGTAGCAGACAGACAGACAGAAATGTATAGGTAGGTATTACTTTTTCATACCCAACTCCTATTTTTATTAATAATGAATTAGGTATACCTAATATTATTATATATTGCATAATGTA
Source organism: Erebia aethiops (assembly GCA_923060345.2). NCBI lineage: Eukaryota > Metazoa > Arthropoda > Insecta > Lepidoptera > Nymphalidae > Erebia > Erebia aethiops. Next base: position 4,912,303 of record OV281083.1, on the reverse strand, counting down.
CATCCAGATTCTAGGTAATAAAATATAGACCCCTTGATTCTGTAATTATACTTTTCCGGAATTTATACAGTGAATCTTTTTTATTTGATACTAAACTGAAAGACGTTTCAACAAACTTGATTTGACTTGATCTTTTACATGCTTATAGTTGAAGACCTGGAGTGTGGCATAGGCTACTTTTTATCCCGGAAAATTAAGGAGTTCGCGAGGAAATTAGCAAAACTTTCACGCAGACCAATTTTAATACATATATAACATCATTGACGCAGACATTTAAATCTAATTACACTTTGCCCGACCAAGTTGTCCCATATTATGTGGAACAAAACACGAATAGGTAGATATATACCTACCTAGTTACTACGAACTATAGGTACCCAGTCACATAAACACCGAGTAGTAAATAAACCATCATATTTTGTTGAAGAGTGTAAGTACCTTTAGATGCTTTGTCGTAGTTCCCATTGAACATGTCCTTGGAAGCAGCCGCGGGGGCCTTCTCCCTAGCTATCACAGTGTAGGCCTTCTCTTCCTCCTTTATGTACACCGTCATGAAGAATCCTCCGCCGAGGCCCATGCTCTGCTGGTTGTGGAGGCCGTTGCAGAACATGGCTGCGATCGTCGCGTCCACGGCCGACCCATTTAATAAGAGGATTTGTCTGAAATAAAACTTACGTTGGGTATAAAACTGGTAAGTTAGTATTCAAATACTTAGTCATGAAAACTACTGATGACTCTACCACGGGATCAGAAAGAAAATTCTACTGAGAAGTGCATACTTAGCACAAGTCTCCTCTTAAATTAAGAAGAGATTGGCCTTATTGCTTAAAAGTTAAAACGCATAAAGGATCTTGAGCATTTTTGTATGAGATTTGGGCTGTTCTTGCGTATTGGTCTGAACCAAATTAACGGTAAAACATTTGTAACTAAGAAAAGTACCCCCGACTACCTGAACACTTACAGGAGGCTGAACGTCTTATCTACTAGGCTACAATCGCTCATAGCAGTTAGTTCCATAGAACTAAAAAGTCGACAAATAATGTACCTAGTATGGCTGACTGCTATAATACTTTCGTTTAATTGGTAAGTTTAGAACGCAGAACTCGGAACTGAGAACTCATGCCGCGGAAATGGACCGCCTATGGTAAAGTGGTAGTGAATCTACATAACAATTACTAACATACACACAAGCGGTGTATTTTTATTTTTAAATCTCAATGTCAAGGAGAAGCATCACGTGTGACGGGTACTCAACTCACGTTGCGAAACTTGTGAGCTAATTTAGTTATGGTATGGTATGCCGTATGGCGTACAGTAATAATGGTAATAACAACCTATACAGGTAAGTTTGGTACTGTATGCATTGTGTACCTATTCTTAAATTTTTATCCACGACGGAACGGAGACGGTATATTATGTGTTTGCCCTAAGAGGTTATGCGTATGTGTGTGCACTTTTTTGTTACCATTTTCCTGGAAAACTATTGAACCGATTATAATGCGGTTATTTGCATTAGATATGTATAGCTCCTGAGAAGGTTCTAAGATATGTTATACAGCCGAAGTCCACCACGCTGCGCTGTAATCGTGATTTTTGTTTTTTAATATGTTACAAGTTTTCAGAAAAAGTACTAGGCCGATTAAGATACGGCTTTTTGCAATAGATATCTGTAGCTTCTGAGAAGGTTCTTAGAAATATTTTCCGGCCATAGTCCACCATGCTGGGTTGAGCCCTATATCGGTAAAAAATTATAGCCGGAAAATGATTTCTTTACCTAACGATCGCAATTAGGTACTTACCTCGGATTGGCTTACACTACAGAATCATGTCATCATACTTCATACTAATATTATAAATGCGAAAGTCAGTTTGTTTGTTGGTTTGTTGGTTTGTTGGTTTGTTGGTTTGTTGGTTTGTTGGTTTGTTGGTTTGTTGGTTTGTCCTTCAATCACGCTGCAACGGAGCAACGGATCGACGTGATTTTTGGCATGGATATAGTTGAGGACCTGGAGAGTGACATAGGCTACTTTTTATCCCGGAAAATTGAGGAGTTCCCCCGGGAATCCAAAAAACTTATTCCACGCGGACGAAGTCGCGGGCATCAGCTAGTAATATTATAAATGCGAAAGTGTGTTTGTTTGTTGGTTTGTCCTTCAATCACGCCGCAACGGAGCAACGGATTGACGTGATTTTTGGCATGGGTATAGTTGAGGACCTGGAGAGTGACATAGGCTACTTTTTATCCCGGGAAATTAAGGAGTTTCCGCGGGAATAAAAAAAAACTTAAACCACACGGACGAAGTCGTAGGCCTACCAATTTTCTGCTCTACTGATAATTTTCACAAAAGTGAAACAATTTCAGCGATATAGACAGGTAGGTATACCTTTAATGTCGATCACTGCACTTTATTGACATCATTTTTATTCTTAATCAGCACGAATTAATGCTTAGCCTGATGATGATAATATTTATGTTGCATATTTTGGACGAAAATAATTACGAAAAATGTACTTAATTAAATAAATGTCAAAAATAACCAATTTGCAAGGTTAGGTACAATTTATTATGTAAATACTAGATTTATAAAATTTTATATTACTATACCTACCTTTCGAAAATAGGCATAATATTGTTTTAGTCCCCATCTATTCGTAAGTTATGATTTTTGCTTGCCATCACACATGTTTTCAAAAAGATTTCGTTTTAATTTTATTTTATTTGCACAAAATATTGTCTTAAAACTAATAGAAAAAAAAGTGGACAAAGGTAAAGCTTAAATTATCTCTAAGTAAAAATAAATCTCTTCCAGCCTTCCTACAAAGTGAAATTACCTTCCTACTAAGGCGAAATTGTGAAGTGGTAAAGACTACCTACCTATAGGAAAAAAAATATTTTTTATAAAATTCTACAATATATTATAATATATAAAATGCCTATATTGGTACACTTAATTACTCAAATAAAAACGACATACTAGTACTACATACACAAACTAATTACAAATATACAAAACAAACATAAATTCTATGTAGGGTAACCAAACAGTATCATACAAAGCCTTTATGTTTATTTTGAAAGGGATTATAATATTCAATTTGTTTTAGATAAATGTTACGTAGTTTTTTAGCAGAGATTAGATAGTTAGATATCTATTTTCAAATGAAAAAATAATTTTGTCACTCTACGCAGTTCTATAAAACAAGTTTTAAAGGTCATTCAATATAAAGATATGATAAATACATAATAAACATAATATTATGTAATGTTTTTGTTGTTCAATAAAGACAATTCTACGCAGTAGCGAAAACTAGCTTGATAAAGTTTTCAGGTTCAAAGTAGAAAGGCAGCCTTATCTTCCTTTTCCGTGATATTTACGGGCAGAAGATTCTAGTATAAGGATAAAATATCTATAAAATAATAACTTAGGAAATTATACAACTGGTAATATTATGTATAAATACTTGAACATATTTTGTTAAAAATGTATAATATTCATTGTTCCGGGTAAATTTATGTTTATTAATTTCCAGGGAATAAATTTATGTAGGTACCTACTGGTAATTACACACAAAATATATATGAGCCATATATATACTTCCTCATAAGTGACTATTATAAAAAGCCAAGCTCAAACTTATAAATAATGTATAACATAAATATTTTTTTTGCATATTAGCTAAGGTACTGCCCGCGACTGCGTCTGCGTGGTTGGAGGCTTTTTGGTTCCCGCAGGAACTCTTTAATTTTCCGGGATAAAAAGTAGCCTATGTGCTATTCCAGACTATAATCTATCTCTGTGCCAAATTTCAGCCAGATCCGGTCAGCCGTTGGGGCGTGATTGAGTAACAAACATCCATACATCCATCCAAACTTTCGCATTTATAGAGTAAGATTATAAAAATTATAATATATTTTGTCTGGAACTTTTCTACGACCCATTTAAGGGGTACAGAGGTAGCTTATATCCTGGAGTTGGACGCAGGGTATTTATTTTTATCCTTTAAAATCGAAATTCGAAAGCGAAATCGAGGAAATTATCTTAATAAATGACAAAATCAAATCCATAAGTACAGGTACCAATCTTATGAATGCGAAAGATAGACACGTGGTGACTTGGCCCATCTTTTCAACCGATTTTGATGAAAATTGGTAAAGAGGTAGCGTGTAACTTGTATCCCCCGGGATACAAGTTACAAAGGTTTTAATAGTTAGGATACTTTTTATCTCGATGGATGAATTCGCGGGAATCCTCTTTTATCTAAGAAAGTACTACAAAATTAATGAAAACGGAATGTAACATTATTTTTTCGTAAACATTATGTTTATTATGTATTTAAATAGTTATACTAGTTAATAGTTCGTATATTAGTTAATAGTTAGTTAAACTGATAAAAATATGCCAATGCCAATAATACCTATGTTTTATTATTTTAGCACTAATTTAAATAAACTTAATTAAACGCGTATATTTTGTAGTAATACCATCCCTGTTTATTTTTACTTTGAAGTGGCAACAAAACTGCTAAATGGAACTGATAAAATAGCGAACAAGGTCACACGGCAAATAAGTCGCAGTCTGCCTCACCTCAAGGTTGTTTTTGTGTATAAACAATGCTCAAGTGATCGTCATGCGTAGGTAGCTACACACCAGCCGATAACCTCGTAAAATGAGAGTCATAAAAACACAATGAAACAACACCTCAGTTAAATTAAATATCATTTTTATTTAACTTAAATTAAATTACAGTCATTTGAGTACCACGAAATTATAGTACAATAACGTAATAGTCTACCTAGGAATTAGTAACACAGAGATATTGAGCTTTATAACAAGCCCAGAGAGTTATTGAGATCAGTCTTTGGAACGAGATGTTTAAAATAGATTTTCACCGGTGTGTCCCGGTGCGGTAACGAAGCACGCTCCGCCTTCCGTTGTAGTGTCCATAGTAGAAGCCTTGCATCAGCAAAAACCGTCTTGGCTGTTCCACTGATCTCACTGACGAGCGACCCGTGCGTTCTTCGGGTATCCGCCATAATATCCTCCGTTCGTTTGGCATTAAATCAACGTTCCATTCACAAGCCATAGTCGTATTTTGTTGAAGAATTCATCTAACTCTTGTTAACGGCCTTTTTGTTGTTCTCGGTGTTGGCGAGTTTCTTAACGATTTTTCTCGAATGGCCGGACGGATCGAAGTGGTTAGTGTGTTCGCTCACCTCCCTCTTCGTACGTTGTTTGCCGCTGTGACCGGAGAAAATGTGCTTGTCGTGATCAAAGTTGTAGTAGTCGTATTCATCGAAGAAAGCCTCAGACATATTTATGACTAGAACTGATTAAATTCACAAAGAAAAAAACTCTTGGTTAGTCGCGGGGACTGCGTTCACTGATGTATTTAGTTTTACTTTATGTTTCGCCCCGCGCTCGGAGCAGCATATATATAGGCGTCACGAGACACGTCAGTGACCGCATGCGCGTCGATAAAATTCTCGAATCATGATTGGTTGGACGGCTTCGACCCGGTTACGACTTACGAAGGATGTTGTTTGTATACAGAAGCTTCTTTGTGTGAGTAAGCCGGTTTGGGATGCCGTTGTAAAATTGTGAAACTACTTTTAACATCTGACTGTAGCTTAATAACTACGTATTCGTAAGCCGAAATGCATTTTTTTTACAATAATTATTTTGAAAACAAGAACTTTTTTGCGTCAAACCGCGCCCAGCTTGTTCAGGTGGTCGCTTGTCTATATATATAAAAATGAAACCCGTTTTCCTTGGTCACGGCATCACGCGTGAATGGCTGGACCGATTTCACTAATTCTTTTTTTGTTTTATTTGTTATTATTAGGAGAAGGTTCTTACGGAAAAAAATATTTAAAAAATCTCTCAGAAATATTGAAAAATATACATTTAATTTTGCATACTAAGGCGGTACGAAGTTCGCCGGGTCAGCTAGTTTAATATAAAATTCAAAAACAACATTGTAAATGAGTTTATATTTTAATTAGCAGTTAGGGCTATGATTATAAAGAAAAAAAATCTCGCTCGACATCCAGATTATTTCACCACCCAGCATATTTCGATTCCCGGAATTCCCAAAAATTCCTATAGCAAGGTTGTCCTACATTTTCTTAGCTCAATTAAATTTACAATAATAATTTCGGTCTTACCCATATAAAGTTCTAGTCAATTTTAAAAGTTGCTGTGAGTTGTGACTGACTGACGGAAACTATACCTATATATGTCACCGTAAGAATGTAAAATCCGTTAGATTATAATCTAACGGTTTCTATCCCGCTAGATTATAAACTGTCGAAAGATTGTGAACCGTTCAATGTTCTGAGTATTAATTTATGAAATATTTATTGTTTTTACGTTTTCTTGTCTCTTTCTTGTACAGTTCGCGCGCGAGTTGAATGCAGAGTAAATGTAAGTGTCACCATACATTTACTCTGCATTCAACTCGCGCGCGAACTATAGGTTAGGTTAGGGTTTGACATGAACATTCAGGTAGAACATTCACTTAGGTTCTATCGGGTTAATATACCTAATATATTACAATTTACCGAAAAATAACGCGTTAAATTGTAAGCAGTATGTTACGGTTCACAATCTGTCGAAAGTTTATATCTATCGAGATAAAAAACGTTATATTATAATCTAACGGTTTTTACAATCTTACGGTGACATATACATATTAAGTAAAGGTTTCTTGGGTTTACCATGGAATGGAAATTAATTTAAAAGTACCTACTTGTGAAAGTTTATTTGGATAAAAACATTTGAATTATAATTTTAAATATCATACTAATATTAAAAAATACGAAAGTGTGTTTGTTTGTTGGTTGGTCCTTAATCACGCCGCAAAAAACATCGAGGATCGACGTGATTTTTTGCATGGGTATAGTTGAGGATCCGTAGAGTGACCTAGGCTACTTTTTATCCCGGAAAATCAAAGCGATTCCCGGGATTCTTAAAGTTACATCTACGCAGACATAAGAATATTAGATCACTTTCACAGGCGTAGATAACAGTTAGCACTAAGATGGTAACAATTTTATAAGGATGGTAACATTGCAGAGACGATGTAGGTGTGTACGTAGGATTAGACATGTGTGTGTTGAACTGAAGCCATAACAAAGGTAGAAAACATAACACAATGATAACGTGATGATTCGTTCTGCATATAAAGAATTAAAATGAAATCATTAATTGAAATTCAAGCATTAAAAAAAACAGGTACCTGCAGTAAAAGTACTTACTTAAAGGCGCAGCTGAATAGAAAAAAAATACTAATAGGTTTTATAATCGGCATAAACTTGCAATGTTGCTTTTATTTATACCTTTATGTATGTACGTGATGTGTAGGTTTATTATTAAGTAGAAGTTAAAACGCTTTATAAGTTGGTATATCGCCATCTTGTGAGCAATAGCTAGGCTAGGCTTTTGACGACCTCCGTGGCGCAGTGTGTAGCGCTGTTGCCTTAACGTACGGAGGTCCCGGGTTCGATCCCCGGCAGGGTCAATTTAGGGATTTATAATTTCTGAATTTTCCCTGGTCTGGCCTGGTGGGAGGCTTCGGCCGTGGCTAGTTACCACCCTACCGGCAAAGACGTGCCGCCAAGCGATTTAGCGTTCCGGTACGATGCCGTGTAGAAACCGAAGGGGTGTGGGTTTAATATAACTGCCATGCCCCTAACAGGTTAGCCCGCTACCATCTTAGACTGCATCATCACTTACCATCAGGTGAGATCGCAGTCAAGGGCTAGCTTGTAGTGGATAAAAAAAAAAAAGGCATTAAAAAAATCCTTCCAAATAACCGACTTCCAAAGCCACAGTAACGTAAAAAAAAATATTTCAAATCGGTTCAAAAACCACGAAGATATGCACCGACATACATTAAAAACTCCTTTTTTGGAAGTCGTTTAGTAACCATTGAATTTTCTTCTAAACGAAGGTAAATTTTTACCACGTGAATATGTAGTGGTAGGTACTACGGAAACTGGAAATTAGTTTTTCTGTAATTTCGTAATGGCTTCTTGTAGGAGCTCTAGTTATCATTTGAATTTAAACCTTTCAATATATCTATTGATATTTACGTAAGTACATTTGACCTTTTTCTTTTTTTGTATGTACTCAAGCTAATCTTGGAAAAGTGTTTCGACTCGAAACACTTTTAATCATTTATCTAATAGTTTCACGTACATAATAATTTAAGTCGGCAGGTCTATAGGCAGACGACGCGACATTTTGTTCTGAGAAAACAAAATAATAATTTGGGAATTTTAAAGTACCCATTTCCACGCGGTCAAAATGAGTCATTAAATCTTTGATAACGTGAATGAAATTCGATAACCTGTTCGAAACGAAATTTTAACTCGGAGCAATGTAAAAACTAAAGTGCGTTGTACTTACCTTTGCCTTGCAAGTAGGTACAGTTTGAATTTAAGTTAAGTGTGGTTATAAAACTATCGCAAAATAAAGGGTTCCAATAAGTTTGACCGTTTTTGTTGTCTGTGTAGGCACTAAAACGGTTGGGTCTATTTAAATGTGGTTTTTGAGTGGTTCTTAGATATGCGTGACGAAAATCGGTTCTTACCGCTATGCCTACCTAGTAAAATATGAGCAAAAAAGGGCGGTCCTTTTTTAGGGTTCCATTCCATGTCAACAAGGAACACTTATGGTTTCGCCATATCCGTCTGTCTGTCCGCGTATTAGCTCAGAGACTCTTTGTACTACTTAGATCTTATTTTGCAGCGTTTCTTCCCCAGTCACATCATTGATACTCAATTTAGTTACTTGCACGTTGCTATCGGCGTATGAGAATGTCGGAAAAGAAATTGCACCTGTGTTTGCGTACCACCACGCACGCAAATCTTGGCAGCAGAATAGAAACATTTTCCAAAAAAACGAATATTTAGGTCTGTTCTAAATACATGTTAACCTCGTCCGAGTTTATCGTCTTTATTGTTTTACCAACACTTGTACACATTACTTTTTGTACGTTATCACATATCAGAGGTAATAATTTAATCGCTCGTGTGATATTATACTAAGTTATGACTTATGAGACACCACAAAGATGTACGTAGCAATCTAATTTTTCATGACCTCCCTGGCGCAGTGTTGATAAGTGGAAGGTCTTGCTTCGAACGAGAACGGCAGCGTCAAATAAGGAATTTGAAATTTCTAAATTGTTTCTGATCTGGGTCTGGTGGTCTGTTGTATGGGGCCGGGAGGGGACGTGCCGCCAAGCGATTTTCCGTATAGAGATTGGGGTGTAATATTACCTCCATGCCCCTACCAAGTTAGCTGACTACCATCTTATCATACGCTAAACTCAAGCGATAGTAGGTTATATATGCTTACATGTAGGCTTATATGTATACGAAGTCAATGGTTTTTACATGCAATTTTTAAGTCACAGGCGTGAAAACACTGGCTAGGTGTCGGTTTAATAATATCTACGGGAGTACAAGAAATCAGCATCTTACAGTTGGCTGGCGCTAATAAAATAGTCGCCTCTGAACTGGGGTGCGAGTGATTGTTTGCTCAGTTCTCACACTAACAGTCGAAGTCAACGTACTACGTGGTACTACCAACGTATTATTCTGTGCCTCTGTGGTACTACGCGCGAAAATATGTATATTGCGACGCGTCTTGCGGTCAACTTTACACGCGACTATTTTATTGGCGCCTGCTATACTTTCCTATTTGCGAGCAATGAGGTGCATCTGTGCAAACCACAGCTGTCTTGAAGGTGTGGAGCCATGACGGCGAGGGTGGCAGGGGATAGACAGAATGCAACGGCTCTGCTAACCTTCCACGCTTTGTAATCTGCTTTTTCGATTCCGTTTATATAGTAACAGCTCTTAGTACCAGGGAAATAATCATAGGCTACATAAGCAAGAAATAAGTATCTTACCTTCCTATTTCCGAGCAAGGAGGTGCATCGGTGCAAACAGCTGCTCTTTTAAAGGTGTGGAGCCATGACGGCGAGGGTGGCAGCGGATGGACTGGATCCAACGGCTCAGATAACTTCCACGCCTTATAGTCTGATTTACCGAGCAGATACCCGCTCAACGCTGATACTAATATCAGTATCACTAATCCTGATATTAGTAGCTTGGTCCTCAATCTGTAGGGTCTGAAACAAATAGAATACATATTAGTGCGCCGTGTTGAAGCTTCTTTGACGTAGGTACCTAGTTAGTCTATAGTCTAATAGTGGACCTCCTAGTTAGAGCCAAAACGACTTATTTTGCTCGAAGTATCGCTAAGCATTTATGTGGCAATGGGCGGTTCATATAGTTCGAAGAAAAGCTAGGCGTTGGGATCCCAATTCCCAAGGTGCTTGAAGGTTGGCCGCGCACCGGGAAGTTCAGCGTTGGAAAACCCCCACTAATTAGTGGACAGACGATCTCAAACGAGTGGCTGGGAGCCGCTAGTAGCAAGCGGCACGTGTTCTGTGAAGATTCATGCAGGAGACTTTCGTCCAGCAGTGGACGACAGAGGTTGAGAAGACAACAGAGACGACGATGGTTCATAATTTATCATTTACTGAAAATAGCGCCATCTTTTATCGAGTAGTAAGCAACAGACATAACATTATTTTGCTCACGGCTGTAAGCCTTTAAGTAGTAAGGATAAAACTTTTAACCATAATATTAGTAGGTACCTACTAATAACGATCTACGAGTAAACGTACAAATCAGTTTACTTTTCCAGTGATTTCTACGTCCGCTAAGTAATCGCTTACCATTCAACTGACCTTTTTGTCTAGGTTCTACGCAATGTTCTACGTAAGTACCTACCTATTATCTTTAAACTCATTTCTTTCTCATATTGAGTGACTAGAAGGCCTGCCTATATGGCTTATTATAAACCTGTTATTTAATAATGTAACTAACACTATCTCTATCATTAGTTGCCTTTGTTCAGGATTATTAGTCTTAGTTGATGACCAAATTGGAATTTAGTTAAGTAGGTACTTGTTCAAGATATAGGTACCTACCTTCTTTTAAATTATTTGCAATTTTTAACGAATACTTAGGTTAATACAATCTATCCTATGCGTAGCCATATTATACAGGTAGGTATAGTTAGGTACCTAGTTAACAAGCTTGTGGCTCGTATAAACTTCACTACTAACCTAGTGAGGCACTAAACCTCTTCATTTAAAATATTATAGAAGTAGAACTATCATTGGCACTAAAGGTTATCCAGCTAGTTGGCACGGTTACTCACTTTTCGGGATAATCATTGTCATCAATGCTGAAATTCCCTTGCAATATCGCAAACCTGTTTATAGGGGAGACCAAACGAATTGTATCCATAGGTATATCGTCAGCATGGTTACTTATAAAATGCCGCCGATGCAGTCCACTTCTCAAAGAGTTTTCCATGTTTATAACCTTATCAAGTGTCTGACAGCTCAACTTGGCAATAACAACATAACCTATATAACTACATTTTCAAAACACCGCTAACCTATGTATCTGTATTTACTGCAAATTATAAACATTTAGCACTGGGGAACTGTAGTAATATCAGTCTAAGAGCGAGAAATACGTAGTTTTGCTTGTATGCAGTGAATTTGGTTGCGGGCTTACAAGAAAATCGATACGGAGGACAGCTGTTTGTAGCCTTGTTACCTGCCTATTTGGAGCACCTAATTTTACTCGCTGTTGCGATAGATGGCGTTGTATTAAAATGTTTAATTACTGAAATATATTTCGTTTTTGTTTTGCAGTTATTCTTGTTTATTTAATAAACAGCTTAAGATTGATCACCAAAATTATCATATTTGCTGAAACATTTTGATAGCAATATTTGAATAATTGATTTTGCTCTGAAAAAAATACAAGGAGTTAATTCAAAACTGTTCATGAAATACTAAAGGGTTAAGGTTCTTTTAATATACCTACTTATATTATGTACATACTATAATTATTATAGTGATGTATATCTAAGCTTTTATTGGAGACAAGATGAAGCCTGAGACTTCATCCGCGTGGAAGAAAAATAAAAAAAATCAACAAAACACTTTAATTTTCGGGGATAAAAAACAGCCTTTTTTATTCACTACAAGTAGAGTAGAAGAAGTTAGAATAGTACATTGTTCACCGAGGGGAGAAAGTGACCGATTACTACCGAGGGTGTAGTTTGAGGCCCGAGGCGTAGCCGAAGGGCCGCAATACACGCGAGGTAGGAATCGTACTTTCTACCGAGTGATACATAGTGCTTTATACTACACCTGCGAGGAAAATAAGCGATAATAATTAGTGATTAAACGAACTTACAAAGTGAAGTTCTATCATAATTATATGAGTCGCTTCATTCGAAGCTTCACTATCAAAACTAGACTAGGTACATTTTGAGGATTATTTCAATATAGATTTCGATATCGACAATCGACATCGACATCGACAATCGATATCGACAATCGACATCGATACCGACAATCAACAAAGATATCGACATCGATGTTGACAATCTACATCGATAACGACATCGATATCAACAAACGACATCGATATCGACAATCGACTTTGACAATCGACATCGACAATCGACATCGATACATCGATAGCGACAATCGACATCGATATTGACAACCGACCACGACACCGATATCGACAATCAACATCGATATCGACAATCGACCATCAAAATCGACATTGATATCGACAATCGACATCCACCATATTTGACTTTTGTATGTCAAATATGGTGAAGCTGCTTCTAATATTATATCCATATAAGGACATACCCAAATTCTCATCGTCCATATACCTAATTTACTTAAAATTAAAAAAAAACAGCGCGTAGGAAATGGATTTTCATATAGTTTTTCTCCCCGCTTAGCACGTTAGAAATTAAATTTCATACATCTTTCCCTCCCGCATATTTGGTTTGTAGCAATGACGTACTTTCTACCTCGTTTTTAAAAAAGAATGAAGGTACTTTCTGAGCGGGTGTAGTATAAAGTAAGTTTATTTAACTCTTGACTATAGGTACTTATTACTTAGCGAACGTGTAACAATGAGATAATGCAACAGTGGCGCCCCGAGTAGGTTTTTTTTTCTAGTCAGGCTTAAAAAACCTTAGGCAGGAAAATGTAGAGTCTACTACACGGACTACTTATACTTTTTTGCTGTTTTATTTTTTATCTACCTACTACTACAAGTTAGCCCTTGACTGCGATCTCACCTGATGGTAAGTGGTGATGCAGTCTGAGATGGTAGCTGGCTAACGCTAACCTGGTAGGGGGATGGCAATTTTATTGAACCCATATACCTATTCGGTTTCAACAGGAAATCGTACCAGAACGCTAAATTTCTAGGCGCACGTCTTTGCCGGTAGCTTAGAATCTAGATATGTGTATCATAAATCATACTTCATACTAATATTATAAATGCGAAAGTGTGTTTGTTTGTTGGTTTGTTGGTTTATTGGTTTGTTGGTTAGTCCTTCAATCACGCCGCAACGGAGCAACGGATCGGCGTGATTTATGGTATGGGTATAGTTGAGAACCTGGAAAGTGACATAGGCTTTTTATCCCGGAAAATTAAGGAGTTCCCGCGGAAATCAAAAAAACTTAAACCACGCGGACGAAGTCGCGGACATCAACTAGTTGTGTATATATGTCCGGGCGCAAGTACCTGATCGCTCAGAGTAATGAAGCGGCTTTGAAGCCCAATGGTGATATTACCTACGTTTCGCCAAACACAGACAGACATAGGTACTTTCACATTTGTTGTTCTATATATAATTTATAAGTATCTACTTAATGTTAATTAGTGTTGACGACCTTTCTTTATTCCGATTGAAAGATAAAGCTTACGTTAAAGCTATAAAGGCGAACAAGATCTCAAGATCATTATCTCATGGTTAATAAGAAAATTCTGAGGCCATTTCAACAATGCGCAGTGTATAGAACTTAGTTTCTAACATGTTACCTACTAAATTATGTAGGTATATTCCTTTATTCTGTTAATTCCGAACCAGTGGTAGATTTAATTGACGATCACCTGAACCAGTTGTAAACGTTTTTTTGATAAATATCAGTCTTTGAAATATAGAAATGCGAATTAGTCAGAAGGAGTTTTACAGACAGACTTTTGCATTTGTAATATTAGTATGGATATAATATTAATATGAGGGACGAGTGGCCTAGTTGTGACAACGCATATCAGTCGATAGTAACTGGATGGGTGACCGAATTTGGAGGTTAAAATCTGGCCTTTTCTTCCGTGCCTCGGATAATAATCGTTACAAAAACCTAAGAGTTTAAATAATCTTATTCGAGTCGTATGCGGAAATGGGAACTCACCGCATTATTATCCCAAGAAAACTCCTACCATTATGTGATTAATGGCACGACCCTCTTTAATGAGGAATACGACGCAAAGAGAAGAGAATGGATTTAAATAATTACTGACAATGGTGACCCTTGCGATGCCTAGCAGTTCGATACGATGATAGTAGAAACAGAGAAAGATTAGGGGGCACATTAGTGTGACATTAGGCATTCGCAGTAGGTACTTAATTTTGATAGAATATCGGAAAGTTGCATACAACCTTGCTTCAATGCAGTAGACCGTAGGTACCTATACGTTTAGCTTCAATTATTTAAACTTTACATTATTATATGGAAGCGCATAATATTTAATCAAAATAGGAATGTTCATCCACTTATCAGTGAGTTCTCACAGGTCGTCATTTTTTGAGCAATAAATAAATTAGCCCCATTTATTTCAAGTAACAAAGACTCAAAAATTATTGGTTTCTACTTTCTACTAGTTCACTAGCTGAAAGCTTGCAGTCAAGCCGCTTGCTATCATGCTTAGGACCGTTAGACCAGTCAAGAAGTGCTTTTTGGGTCAAACTTTTTGTCCGCCTCCAAAAAATATGAACGAGGTGTTGTTCGATTCGGAATAGCGTGTAAATGATTTTCGAACAAAATTCAAGAGCCGCTTGCAAAAATTGCAAAAGTTATTAACAATTATCTGAAAAAAAAACATACTTATAGGGTTAGGTTTCCTGCAAATATCTCAAAAACTATTTGATTTATTAAAACTAAATTTACTTTCGAGGAAAACAGATTTGCCTCCCGGAACTGTAGGACAAGCTTTTTAATTTTTTACCTAAGTAAATTGTTGATAAAAAATTTAAAAATAACAATTTTTTTAATTTTTACAACGGGAATCTCTTCTGAGGCCTTTCTTAAATAGCTCTAATAAAAAAAAACTCAGATTTGTTATTTAAAAATTATTGCACTTGCAATGTTCATGTTCAAGTAGGAAAAAATTGCGATAAAAACTTTTGACAGCGGCCAGCGCATTATTGTTCATTCATCTATCCAGTAGATGCCTGAATTTTTTCAATTCTTTATTTTCATATTTAATAGATTTATATAATATTTATTCATTAAAGGTCCAACGTGGGCGAGGCTTACGCAAGCCATTGTCACCGTTTTCGGTCGTATTTTCAACCCTCTGGGAAATTATAAATATTGGTCCTACAGTTCAGGGAAGTAAGTAAGTATGGGAAATTTCCTCCCCTTTTTGAATCTTTTTTCAAATTTGAAAAATGTCAAATAGTTTTTGAGATCATCTACACGATATTCTGAATCGAACAACACCTCGTTCATATTTTTCGGAGGCGGAGAAAAAAGTTTGACCCAAAAAGCACTTGTTGACTAGACTACGTTGGCGCTGGGGGAGAAGGCGTCCAAAATATTGAGAAAGTGGTACCTACCATCAGTTAATAGTTTGAGCTTAGGCGCGACTTCGTACCGGAAAATGGCATGACATTGGCTGCCTATAGTCACTAGCTGATTACTATCCCCACCGAGTCGCAGGGAGATGCTAGATTTAGGCAGGTGGTGCAATACCGTGGTGCAACCTAATCCTCATGAGGTCGAAAACACTCCTATGGACCGGGCAGCTGGACACTGCGTGCGAAAATTACGCGTCGGCGGGAAACTACTTTTTCTCCGGTCGCCTACAGTGTGCACACTCCATAGTCCATATTAATTTAATCGAACGCGAACTCGCTAACAAACTACATACCTAACATCATTTCTGTAAATGTTTGTGCTTTTTTTTAAAATAAAGGTAAGTAAACAAGCTGTAAAAGTAAATTTCGTATTCATAAGTAAAAAAGTAAATTCCTCGTACCTAAATCTATCAGAAAATACCCCATGTATGTTTAGCGATTTTTGGTAGTTTTCGATTGTTGTTGTTTTCGAGTTGGACGTCACTAATTGGACCACCTGTATACTATCTCTCCAGTAAAACAGTAGTAACGAGGATATGTTTTGAGAAAAAGTTATTGAAAATCCTTGCCAGCTAATTAATTAAGCACATATCCTCTAAAAATGTATGACACTTGACTCCTCTAGCCATTTAAATGTCGTTAGTTTTATCAACAAAACAATCAGCTGATAAACGTGAATGCCAACGATTACCGGAAGATTTCGCCAGATTTCATACAGATTTCGGCACACAACTCACCTATTGCGATCCGTGTCCGGCAGTCGGATCAGAACATGCCGATTCCGCCGCTTCACACCGTCCGTTCGACCCGGTTTCTTCAAAGAGCTTCCGGGTAACAATTCACAATCACACATCACTATGACACTTATTAAACTATATCACCACGCGGCATATAACCTTTCCCAAAGGAAGTCGGATTTACAGTGTAGCATATAAAAGCACCCAACAAATCTCCTCAAACGACCTTGCACGTCAACGCTAAAGGCATGTTCTAAATGTTCATAGTTTCGTACGTCAGTTTCGATCGGCGATTTTTCCTCTTCAGTACTTTTTAATGCTAGTGGACTGTGGTTCCATACGCAATTGAACTAGAATAATGAATCAAATGACGGCTGTTAAGGTAAGTCATGGTTTTAATTCACGTCTCTATTCATCAACGTATTCTTGATTTACTAAATTATGACTGGTTCTAGTAATTAATTCCTACTAATGAGAATATAATAAATAAGGGCTGTATAAGCGCTTATACAGCCTCTATACAGCCAGGAAATACAGCCTATAGTATAAAAACGAACTTCAATACAGCTCCTATACAGCTTGCAATGCTGCTTGGGATAGATTTACCTATTGTGGCGGATTATAGCGATTTAAACTTCCAGTTCTGTCTTTAATTACTCTATTTATACAAATAACTAGCGGTCGCCCGCGATTTCGTCCGCGTACAATTTCTGATTTCCTATGAGATTATGAAATTTTCCCGCTGCAAAAAGTTTAGCTAAAGAGGCTTTATATAGCTTATAATTTTATGGGTGCTGTGGCGTATGCTAGTTGCAAGATAAAAGTAACACTAGGTTTAGACGGTGCCTTGTAAACGAATCCTTACTGACAGTGGTGAATAAACGTTGAATATGATATTATTTTTTACTCATAAAAAAGGATGAGTAGGTAACATATAGATAGATATAGATAACAACATAATTGATGCGATATAACTTTATGAATTAATTAGATTTTTCCGAATATTTTTTAAATTCAAAAAAGTTATTAGAATTTAATAAGTCATGAGGTAGTTATATATTAAATTATGTAACGTTTATCACAAAATATATGATTATTTAAGTTGTATACGATAAATAAATAAATAAAAATAAAAAAGCCTTTATTTACTATTACGTTACAAATAGGAAAGTACATAATAAGTAAGTTAAATATAAATTATTGTTATGATTATTTAATTTTGGTTTATTATTTAATTTCCCGTATTTCATTAAACGTAAGTCATGTCATTATCCTAATATTATATTCGAATCAATTTATAAGTAAATTAAATTTTTTATACAATAGATACTTACTTAGGTATAAAATCTGGGATTTGTGAAAATCCGAAAGTGGCTCGATGATGCTAAGTATTGGGCTTCGTTATCAGATTATAATACACTGATAAGCAATGAATGTGAAGAACCACTTATTCATGGATCATTTATAAATTAGAATTACTTAAATAGCTAAACTGAAAACCCTACAAAACCTAAGTATATGCTATTGTGACCATATAATATTTCTGTGATTGTGATTTGTGACATAACGTACGAAAGAATTTGCCCGAAGTTTACCGAATTTTATTAGCTCAATTATCGCATCGCTTCTAAAATATCCATACGAAAGAAAACAAACTAATGTGAGTAACAGGCTGTTTTATAATCAACGACTTTTTAAAGGTCGACGACACGACAGATGAAAGGTCGAATTTAAAAGTTGACGCTACGAGGTATCGAGATAACCGCTGGAAATGGTGATCACATACCAACTATGAAACAAACAAGAATCGCTTGCAACTGAATTTGAACGACTACAATTTTTTGAAGAATTAATTTAGTCTGTGTCACAAATAAGTTATTAAAAATAAAAATATGCGTCGCCTCTCCCTCTTCATTAGTGACGGACTTCGAAATGCATGTGAAGGCAGAATTAAGGTAAAATCGGCAGCATCGGAGAATAATTACGCTGACGATGTCAGCAGGGGTCGGTGCTAAGCTAAGCTCTACTCACGAGTCACGCTTTTTACTGTTTCTCTGATGTTGGTGACATTTAGAGTTTGTGGACCTGTAGCGTCTTTTTTGGACATAATATGGCTCCGGACAGTGGCTTTTTTATCTAGGGTAAGCAATGCTTTTATGCCTCTATTTCGTGCATCCGGCACACATACCGAATCTTCAATTGGACGACACAAATATCGAAATATGCCTAGTATGGACTAGGACAGACAGACAATGTTTGGTATAGACGTGTAACCGAATAGTGTTTAGGTATGTAACCTATCTTTATGATGTCGCAGCTGTAGCCTCATGTACGTCATTTAGTATCCTACAAAATAACTTTATATTTGATTAGTTTAATCGTCACAATTATGTACCTACAATAATAATATCTCGCAGTCGGAACTTATAATTTTTCCTATAATGTTGTTGCTGAGTAGGTAAGAATGGCCGTGAAAATATTATGTATGAATAAGGAATCTTAACTACTTAACTACTAATGTGAGAATAAATAGTTTTTCTTTCTTTCTTTTTTCTTTCTTACTTATAATACTTGAAATACTTTAATGGAAATAGACCGGGTGAAAAAATGGAAGGTAGGTATAGTATTTATTTAAGGTACCTATAATCCGAAAAACGACTAACTATTTTCAACGTCAAGGGCGAAAACAGATGTCCTACCTAACGGGTCTTATTGTGAATTTATAAACCATCACGGGAGTCGGGACCCACTCAAACACACACAAAAAAAAGTGTGTGTGCAATTCACATACGACAGAAGTGAAACTTCAGGAAAGTAGCCTACGAGAGAATGAGATAAATATATAACTTGTATTCTATCTCATTCGCTCGCAGGCTAAATCCTATTTAAGGATAATATGTTTGTCTCTTTTTGGTGTCGCTTTTTCGTTTCATTGTATTTTCAAATCACAACGGTGCTAAAGAAGTTTCACTTTAAAAAATCCATCAGAAACGGTCCAGGCGTTCTGAGTACCTACTGCGCTTAGAAAGTAGGTAGGTACATTCAGCAATTGATTTATATTTTTGAAAAGTTATGATTTGTCTCTGATAAGTATAATGACTATGAATATCTATGTCTATGAACCAGAGGACGCCCGCGACTTTGTCCGTGTGGATTTAGTTCGGTCAGAAAAATCCCGTGGGAAATATTTGATTTTCCGTGATAAAATGTACCTAACCAATGGCCTCCTGCCAAATGCAACATCATTTCTGTGTAAAATTTTGACAGAGTCGGTTGAACCGTGAAAGCGTAGCAAACAGACAGACACACTTTTGCATTTATAATTATTTTAGTATTTATTACTATTTAAGATTACGCGTGGTTTAAGATTTTTTGATTCCCGCGGGAACTCCTTTTTCCGGGATAAAAAGGTCCTCAACTATAGGTAAGTACCCATGCAAAAAATCACGTCGATCCGTTGCTCTATTGCGGCGTGATTGAATGAGAAACCAACAAACAAACGCACTTTCACATTTATAATATTAGTTAATATGATAATATTATGATCTCTGGGATGTGGAAAATGATAACGGATTATATTTTTATAAAGCAGTCAACAATAACACAATCCCATTGTCAGTGTTATTGTAAAGTGTTATGGGCAGTTTATTGTAATATGACCAGAATTATTATTTCATAAACTGGAAATTGTTGAAACAAAACGAACAATGAGCTGATTGTAATTTTTCGCGGAAGTAGGTATGAAGGTGCTAGCACATTGCCGCAAGAGCCGCAAGAGCCGCAAGCGGCGCAAGAAGAGACCACCTATATGTCCGATACGATTAACCTCTCTGGCGCAGTGTTGACTGTTGAGCGCTGTTGCCTTAACGTCCCGGGTTCGATTCCCGGCTGGGTCAATTTAGGAATTAATAATTTCTGAATTTTCTCTGGTCTGGTCTGGTGGGAGGCTTCGGCTGTGGCTAGTTACCCTTACCACTCCATCAGCAGACGTACTGCCAGGTGATTTAGCGTTCCGGTACGATGCTTTTTTTTTTTTTTTTTAATTTATTTAGTACCAAAAAGTTATAAAAATACGAAGAAAAACAGATACATAGTGGACAAGGAAGCACTTATCTCTATAAGAGATCTCTACCAGTGACCCTTGGCAGTGAGAAAGGTTGTGGAGGAGGAATAGGTACAACAAGATATGAGATAAGATATTATATCATAAACTTACATAAAAACACACAAATACTATATACTATACTAATATACTAATGACATAAATATATATATATACATACTAACATACATATGACATATTATATAATAAATTATTTAACAGATACATATTATTAATTTATAATTATGATAAAGAAGACAGATAATGCTGTTTCAGACGAAGTTTAAATGTGTGAATAGATGGATTATTCCTAAAAATACTATCAGGTAGTGAATTCCATAGGCGCGTCGCAGCTACCGTAAAAGATTTACCATAATAAATAGTTTTATAAGCTGGCACTGCAAGTGATTTTAATTTGACACACGATCGCACTGGCATCACACGAGGAGGGGCCTCGTGGAAGCGCTCACGTAAGTATGAAGGGGAAGATGAGTTTAAAATCCTAAAGAGTAACGTGAGAATATGAATATTCCGGCGAAGTCGGATAGGGAGCCACTTTAACTTGTTTCGAAATTGAGATACATGGTCGAATTTGCGCAATCCGTAAATAAAACGAATGCACAAGTTCTGAAGGCGATCTAGTTTGTCAAGCAGCTCTTCAGTCGCATCTAAATAGCAGACGTCGGCGTAATCAAGAAGTGCTGCTGTTGCTGCTTAGAAGTTGCTGTGTAGAAACCGACTAAGGTATGGGTTTAATAGAACTGCCATGTCCCTACTAGGTTATGGTTAGCCTACTACCATCTTAGACAACATCATCGCTTACCATCAGGTGAGATCGCAGGCAAGGGCTAACTTATAGTGGAAAAAAATACTAAACCCATACACCCGCAAGTGTGTCTACCTGTTTGACTATATTATTAATATATAATGATCAAACAGGAAAATCTGAACATAGATAATATAATTATTTTTCCTTTAAACGTAATTATCATGTATTACATAATGCATAATTAGTGAAGGAAAACAGAATCCATCAATAAATCATTACCAATTATGCAGTAATGATATTCATAGAAATATTGATTGACTTTACAAACACTGAATAAGTAGGTATAACCCACACATAATAATATTATACAGTATGGATTCGAATCCCCCAGACAGTACGTTCGGAGCTTCAGCTAAAGCTTTGCTCTGAAACCAGCCTTAGGCTTCATATTAGCTCTTCGTAATACAAAATATGTATAGCAAAAACGTTTTAAAGCTTCAGTACCTAACCCAAAAGTTTTACAGTTGTAGGGAGGTAACTACAGTTCGCGCGCGAGGTCCGAGGAATCTTAAGGAATATAATGACGTAACGAGATAGAGTTGTGATTTAGTCGATATTATGTTATCGATACTAAGTAATACATCTTTAGTATCTATGCGCGTGCATTGAATTAATTATAAAATAAAAATTCTATGAGGATATTATATGCAATAAGGAAGATAAAACAAATTATATCATAAAATTTAATTATAATGAACGGTACAAAAATAACGTAAAATAAAATTAATCACTGTCGCAATCAGAATAATTAGTACTTTAAGGAATTTAAAAATTAAACAGCAATAATTGATGTTGCATTCTAAGATGGTAGCGGACTAACCTGTTAGGGGTATGGCAGTTATATTAAATCCATATCCCTAATCGGTTTCTACCCGGCATCATACCGGAACGCTTAAGGCGCTGTGTGTGGTCAGGGGGGGGGTCTCCAAAGCAGTGTATCCATTAAATGGTGGCATATGGAAGATTGAAAAAAATATATGATGTTTTCAAGACCTTAACTCAGATATTGTTTTATCCCAAAACACGATTTAAACAACTTCGCTGCATAAAAAATAAATTCAAACATACCTCTTATTTCAGTTTTCAAATCAACACATCTCCAAATTGAAAACCTCAATTTACTTGAAAAATATATCATTAAATTCCAAATTCTAAATGACATCCATTGATTTATTAATATTTATTAAAATGTACACATATTTTCTGTTTTCCATTGTATTCCGGTTTTTCGAGAAGCGCTAGCTCATTTTCACCTCCGCCAGTGTTCGAAAGAACTTCACAGACGATGGATCTGTGCTCCTTTGCTCCAGCGTTTAAATCGATATTTTAAAATGGTTTTCAAACATAACATGAATAAGACTAATGTTTATTCAACATGAATTGACAGAAGACGTGGATATTACAACTTTCGTGAGCTATCTTCTTTTATATAACTAAAAATACATAATCAAATAAAGTATGAATATGTGTTCTCTGACCAAACTTTTGACAGCTCGAAATAATGATGCCGTAATGCGCTATCCATTCGATTTTTGACAACAATCGACTTCATTTACGAAGAAGTTTTAATCGATTTGACACATTGATATTACAACTTTTTGTATTGTTTTATAAACATACCCAGGCGTCTAAATGTCTTTTTTATGTATTAAAATAAATATTTTTGGTGAAGCAATGCTGTAAATGTATATTTTATTATTTGGCAACATCAATAAGGCAGGTCATAGAAACCATCCAACGCCAAAGATGACGCTACTTAAATGACAATCAAGTGAGCTTGTGTTGCAGCTTCGTAATTATTTTGAAAACTATTTTCAAAATTAAAATCGTACTAGTAATTACTAGATTGACATACGAGTTGCGAAATATCGCATAAAAAGGCACGTCGCTTCACTATTTAAAAAAAAAACTCCTGCTGGTTGTAACAATGACGTCTTTTAATATTTCCAAGAAGTAGGTATTATAGTTGTCAAACATCCAATTACTGTCAGAGGGTTCACTGCCATCGCTTAAAGCAGTATTACTTAAAAATGTCAGTTTTATGTCACGTACCTTGAAGGTCCTAAAATAAGGATTATAATTCTAAAAACACGAACGTCACCAATATTAAAACAATACGGATTTAAGCGATAGTAGTATGCCTCCAGTGCAATTTTTGATATGAATGGAAAATAACAAAACAGTGGTAAGACAGAAAGGAAAACTGAAAATCAAGCATTGCCACTTCAGCTTGCTACTGCCTACTCGTCCGCTCTCATTGGACCAGACCGACCAGATAAAATTATTATATCGAAAGCTTGCTGAGTAAGGATCTAGTAGTGTCTCAAATACTTCAAATAAGTGCCTATTGCAAGTTTTATTACTAATTGATTGGATATTAGATACCCTTAGGGTTTCGTTTCAGGGACCCGGGAGTTAGAAATTTCCGGGAAATACGTCGTTGGTTTTTTTTGTGATTTCCCGTTTTTGTGTACTTATAATTCTCCCTGACTACTAGGGCATGCATTCGGTGCTGTGTTTGAGTACCGGGAAATTTTGGACCGATATTGGCAAGGAACCGGGAATTCCCGGGACTTTCGATACTTTCGATACTACCTTAAATTATCACAAAAACACGGCTAAGACATTACAGAAAGTATGAAATAGACCAAATATTACAAAATTCACACAGGAATATACTGAATATTACTATTCATTAGGCATTATACAAAAATTTATCGCATAATATTTCACACAGGACTGTAAATTCATGATTTTTTCATGTACTTGTACCATAACTCGCTTCGTTACAAATTTCAAAGTTTTATTGTAGTTCATAGGTTTTACAGAGATTGCGTCTTGTATGAAAATACACTTTGAAAAGTTGAATTTTTTTTTATCGTGATACGCTCATATGTAACTACTTTTATAGCAATTAGAAGCCAGTGCAAATATAAATTTACTACATCAAGCAGCTTATGAGAAACAAGCCTTGACACACGGACAACAAAGTGATCCTTTACGGGTCTTTTTTTATAGACAGGCGTACGTAGTAACCTCACCTCAAAGAATTACAAATGTTAATCTAAATCAACAATATTTTCCAACCCATACTCAGTATTCCCAAGAGAATCTCGTGAAGATGTTACTCTCTCCTATTCTGTGCCGTTTTTTGGTTTTGCCGCACGCTGATTTGGTCTCTACAATTATATTGGATATGGTACCTCTTAGTATTTTTGGTATCCATTCACCGTCCTCCCCGTACGTATGGAGGATCCTAGGATCGAGGACCCTAGGATTTTCTAAAGACGTTTCCTATCAGCCATAAAGAGTCTCGTTACTGCTGCGTTACTGTCCAGGATTCACATCCATACATAAAGATTGGACTGTTCACAGTCTTGGTTTTTACATAACATTGTATGGAGAACTCCTGAGCATCTTAGGGAATTATGGATACGGATATCCATATTTTCTTTCCCTCTGCTATTGGTATAATTGACAGTGGAGTCAAAAATCAAAATTTAGTAGCCTCGGGCTTATGAGGTATAATTTATATTACAGTCTATCAATATTTTCCTGTCAATCTTCATGTGAAATTTATGAAAGTAACGATATAATTAACAGAATATAGCATAATCTACTGTAATTTATTATGGCTGAACAAATTTTATTCCAGTGACAGATCCATCAATTCATTGATCTTCAAAAAAGCTCTTCTCTGCTGGTAAATAATACTTACCAGAAAGACTAACATACGAAACTGTACGAAGTGGCAGTAAAATAATCGTTATAGCCAAAGTAAAAATAGGGGGTTTTAAACTAATACCTCGAATTTGTGAGCATAAAATACAGTATAGTGAATTAAATTATTGTTACATGCAGAAATATCCACACTTAATTAGAGAAGAATCGACAGAATGTATGTACTTCGAGTCTCAAAAGTATCAAAAGTACCGGTTTTATGGTGTGGAGAACCGGGACTGAAAATTATTCAGAAGTACCGGGAATTTTTGGTACCAGGAATTATCGGGAGCATGCCCTATTGACTAGGTACCTCACTCGCGCAGTGCTGAGCACTATTGTCTTAACGTGGGATGTACCGGGTTTAATCCCCAGCAAAGTGAATTTGGGAATTGGGCGTATTTTTGTAAAATTGTACATGAAATAAAATCGATATTTTTTTTTCATCATGTTTTGTTATTTTATTGATAAATTTGTGTTTCTTAGTTATTTATCTTTATGAGCAGTAGCACTGTTTACAAATATTATGTTAAATTATAGTAAAAACAATCATTTTAAAATTAAGTGACGGAGAATTATTCCATTGAGTAACTAAACTTTATCTCACAAAAGGCACTTAAAAAAACAACTTTAGATAAGATTCACAGAAGTGTTTTACTAGTCTTACCAATCATGCCAATCACAAAAATAGGACAGCAAACATAAAATAACAGAAACACTATCAAAATTTGATAATTTTAGTTCTTTTGACTAACGTAAAGGCAAATTTATGTCATAATTTATTATATAACTTCTGAAATAGACAATGCTTTTTATTTTTGTTTTTGCAAGTTACGATAAAAAATATACATTTAAATATAACATAACAATAACTTATATTAATGATAAATTGTCAATATTATAAGCATTTATGCAATATTAGCCGATGCCCGTGACTTCGTACGCGTGGATCAAAGTTTTGTGGTTCCCGCGAGAACTCTTTAATTTTTCGGGATAAAAAGTAGCCTATGTGCTATTCCAGACTATAATCTATATCTGTGCCAAATTTCGGCCAGATCCGTTCAGCCGTTGGGGCGTGATTGAGTAACAAACATCCATACATCCATTCATACATCCATACATCCATCTGTCCAAACTTTTTGGAGGATTTTTTGAGAGGACAATTTGTCAGTGGAACCTTGACAATTACTCAAAGGAAAAGTAAGGGCACTGATCACAATGTTAAGAATTATTGTACTTTCTTACCGTAAAACTATAATAGTCGTAGTAGGTACTTTTGAGTATTTTAAACTCTTTATTCTTTATTTTGTACTTAAATTATGTAAAATGTCGTCTATAAAATATAAGTAGAACTTCCAACCAATGTATAGTATGTTAAATCACATTGTAAGAATGATTATAAGTAACAATTTTTTTTTGCGTTTTGTCTTCTTCGATTCTCCCTTTCTGATATTTTATCTCACCTCGGATATTTTTCTTGTTCTAGATTTTACGAGCTCCAAGTGTTATTTTCTTATATATTATTGTTTGAACTTTTAAGAGTTCCTCTTTAATTTCTCTATATGCCGCCTTGTTATTTCACCAGATGTCAGCGCCATTGTTACACCTGAATAATTTAATATATAATATAATACTCGTTTCCAATGCAAAACTCGGGGCCGTAAAAGCTTAACCGTGTACAAACCTTTAGAAATCCATTGAGTACCAATTTGTTCAATTGACTGACAATTTCGAAAGAGTTACTTAAAGGACCGTAATGAATTCACGGCAACAATATTTTCTTGCATTGTATTTCAAGAATTTAAATATTCTGAATTTTCCCTGGTCTGGCCTGGTAGGAGGCTCCAGCCGTGGCTAGTTACCAATTACCACCCTACCGCCAAAGACGTGCAGCCAAGCTATTTAGCGTTCCGGTAGGATGTCGTGTAGAAACCGATTAGGGATATGGACTAGGGTTTAATATAACTGCCATACCCCAAACAGGTTAGCCCGCTACCATCTTAGACTGCATCATCACTTACCATCAGGTGAGATCGCAGTCAAGGGCTAACTTGTATTTAATTTAAAATAAAACTGGATATAAGGTACATAAAAGTAGCAATACCTATTTTTAAAAAAATCCCGGTTCTCGGGAATTCCCGGGAATCGGCCAATTTTATTCCCGTTTCCTGTAGTTGAAAATTTGCCGTTCCCGAGATTTATTTTTAATTTTGATTGAGTGGGATTTTTAAAAAGTTAATTTGTTTAGTTTCACCCAACCTAAGTCCAGTTAATTAATATAATAGGTTTTGCTTCGGACATAATATTGTCAATCAAACTTATAATTTTAGAGTACGGAAACAACGTACAAATTTGAAATTTTACATAAATTGGCTAATTTGCGGTTTTGGCTCTTACGAAGTTCTACCATATAGATAATTCTGTATGTAAAGATAAAAAACTGTAATCATGACACCAAAATTGTATGATGTATGTTTCTTCGTTTTTTATTTTTGAGTATTTTTCAAACACTGTAAATAATACTATGTGTCTGCAAAAGACTAGAAATTGATTTCAATGATCAATTTCCAACATCTTTTTGCTATTTAAATTTTTTAAATAACATCTGTATTTCTTGTTTCTGACAAAAAATGAATATCAGACTCTTAGTCGGTAAGTACATTGTATATGCGTATGATATTGATTTATGCCACAATTATACTTGTAATTAACTCACGTAAGTAGTTTATGTAAATAAGATACTTATGTAACTCTAGATGATGCCCTCGACTTCGTCCACATGGATTAAGATTTTTTGACTCCCGCGGTAACTGTTTAATTTTCCAGGATAATGGTTCCGGGTAGCCTATGTCCTTCTCCGGGATGTAATCTATCTTTGTACCAAATTTCATCAAAATCGGTTGAGTAGTTGGGCCGTGCAAGCGTAGCAGACAGACAGACACACTTTCGCATTTATTATATTTTGTATGGATATTAGTATGCTGGGCTAGCTAATGCCCGCGACTTCGTCCGCGTGGTTGAAGTTTTTTTTATTCCCGCGGGAACTCCTTAATTTTTCGGGATAAAAAGTCACTCTCCCTCAACTATACCCACGCCAAAAATAACGTCGAACCATTGCTCCGTTGCGGCGTGATTGACGGGCAATTCAATTAACAATCACACTTTCGCATTTATAATATTAAGTATTAAAATGGATTTGCACAGGATATGCGATTTACAATAGGTATTTTGTCAATTACCTACTCATGTAAGAGACTTTGGTAGGTACGTGATTTACTCACTTACGTTATTCTATCAATTTCACAAATCTTGAGTTACCGTGTTTTGTCATCCGAGGGCATCCGTGACATGCTATGACAAGCGCGCGAAAATAATGAAAACCGCGACGGGAGCGCCACCCGGCCGAAGTTAGCATAACTGACGTGAGGGGTGACGACTGAGGAGAGCCAACCTCTCGATTTGTGTTTTGATTTTAAGAGCTGACAGCGCCTTAATCTCTGCGGCACGTCTATACCGGTAACAAGCCACGGCCGAAGCCTCCCAGCAGTTCCCGCAAGAATTATTCAACTAGTCGTAGGCATCAGCTATAGATTAATATAATGTACCTACATATTTAAGGTGCTACTTGTGAGGAAGGGTTTTGAGTGAATCCCTGTGGAAATAATCAAAACTATGTCTTATTGATGATAATTATTTGGTAGTGGTGATATTATGAAGGTTCAAATGTACCTACATCGATGGATTCAAATAATGAATTATTTATGATGAAAATTATCTTCAACTGGTAAGGTATACTTACGTATGGGTATGAGGAACCAAATCCAATGAGGAAATCAGCCTAACCAGTGAGGTACCACAAATGTAAACAAACGACGGACGCGTAAATATTTATTTGAACATTGGCCAAACGGCCATTTTGCATTTTTCTTTTTAAATTTGTTTACTTCTCGTTTACTTACTTAACTTTTTCTGGTGTTAGGTTTCTACATTTGATTAATTATTGATTAAAAATAAAATTAACAACTAGGAATCCGGGTCGTGGTTTTAAAAAAAATAAAAGGTTCGGTGTTCTGGGGCACGCGTCAGCCGTCAAGGTATATTATGTAATGTATGGATAAAGAAAAGAAGAAGAGAAGGGTATATTATGTCATGTACGGCGCGAAAACTCTGGTATTTTAGTATAGGGCTGTGATTTTTTTTTATATATTAGAAAGAGAATATAATTTTGGAGAATCGAAATACTGGTAAGTACCGCGACCGCCGGGATTGTCATATACACGCGAGCCTAGAGAGAAATATGAAGAACTATGTTATGTGCACTCTGAACTGAACACGCTAACCTAATTTTACGTCGGCAACTATCTAATTGGTGACCTCCGTCTCTAGCAACTAAAGATGTGTAATGCATGAGCAATACCTTTCAAATTAGACCACTTCCGTCTTACAGGTTGCATAATTAGGTATTGTTATAGTTAACTATGATTGCAGCCTACGGCTAGTTTGACATTGAAAACAACAGGGTGGGGTTAGATCTCTTAAAACGTAATAAACCTACCCTAAAATTCTCATGAATTTTAGGGTAGGTTTATTACGTTTTAAGAGATTACGTTTTATGAAGAATACGACGCAGAGAGAGAGAGAGATGACTCTCTCTCTCTGCGTCGTATTCGTGACCCCTTTCCATTAATTACATAATGGTAGGAGTTTTCTTGGGACATTTAAAAAAAAAATATATATATATATAAAGCGAGCAAACGAGCAGGCGGGTCACCTGATGGTAAGTGATTACCGCCGCCCATGAACATTTGCAGCACCAGAGGCGTTGCTGGCTTTGATGCATAATGCGGTGGGTTCCCACGTCCTTCCGCTTAATGATGCACAGTTATCAAAAGTAATACAATAAAGTTTTATATATCAATTTAAAAATTTTTTTTTTTTTTTTTCATTAATATAATAATATTACGACTCGACTAAGATTATTTAAACTCTTCGGTTTTCTGTAACGATTATTATCAGATGTTAGTGACAATAACCGGGACCGACGGCTTAACGTGCTTTCCGAGGTACGCAGGAAACGAAAGGGCTAAATTTGAACCTCCAAATTCGGTCACCCATCCAGTTCGACTTGGGTCAACGTTGCTTAACAATCGCAATCGCCCGATATTCGTTGTCACAGCTAGGCCACTCGTCCCTCCAAAATTCTCATAATAATTACAAAACGTGTAGGTACATATTATTATATCGAATCGTGATTTCTTTTACAGCAGAATAAAAAGTAATGGCCGCCCTAAATACATAGGTAAGTACTTATACACGCAGGATACAATTACACTCGTTACGAGAGATAAACCCCGATGAATGAACCTAAAGAGCTTTTATTAAAGCAAGCCTATGCTTCCACGACTAACTACATGTTTGATATCATGGAGGAAATTGTATCTAAAATTAGAAATGAAACGAAATGTTTTACTTATATCTCTTATCATATAAATATATTGGGAAGGAAGAACCACTGGTTCGGAAAGCAAATCTACTGGAAATGCCGACAAGAAACACAGCAGATGCTCTCTTTCAAAAAGAAAGAAGAAAACAAAAGTAGATAGAAAAAAAACTGATTCGTGTGTAAATTGTTTTGACGACCTCCCTGGCGCAGTGTTGAGCGCTGTTGTCTCAACGTGGGAGGTCCCGGGTTCTATATCCGGCAGAGTCAAATTGGGAATTTATAATTTCTGAGCTTTCTCTGGCTTCGACCGTGGCTAGTTACCACCCTACCGGCACAGGCGTGCCGCCAAGCGATTTAGCGTTCCGGTACTATGCCGCGTAGAAACCGATTAGGGGTAGGTATGGTATCATCGCTATCATCTGAGACTGCATCATCACTTACCATCAGGTGAGATCGCAGTCAAGGGCTAACTTGTAGTGGAATAAAACAAAATATCTATCTGTAATTTTCACTGTTCTTCGTTGCACCGTTCGCTATCGAAGCGACTCGATGGTAGCTGGTGCCGAAAGAGCTGAAAGACACCATCTCTGACAGTAACCACTAACCAGTGTTTGCCCAGCCTTAGGTATAAATATAGCAGAGTGAACGATAATATGTACGCCACTGTGTGTTTTATTACACTGCATTTGCTTTTCCGTTTCAAGCTAGTCCAAGTATTGTTGGCTCAGGAGACCAGGGGTAGTCTTTTCGATTGAGTTCCTTTTTGTAACTGGTATATTTTACTTGGAGAGCGTATTTTTTATCCAAGGAGACCCACGGGTTCCCTCAACTCGCATGCAAAATCGTGACTGTCAAAAAACTTACCCTTTGCAGCATCTATTTGCGGTAGCATCTTGGGCGTCAGTCACTGTCATGCTGTGAATGGTCATCTTCACAATAAAAGGTCTTCTTCTTGGTTATAAGTAATATTATCTGCAAATAAAATATGTGTTTGTAATCCTAGTAATCGCCTACAAATCTAAAATAGGTGACATTCTGGGATAGCATTTTTATTTCTAAATTTCACGCTATATGAGCTGCAAAAATGTAACAGACAAACAGACACGCTTTCGCATTAATTATAATTATATTTAATATATGGAAATTATATGTAAGGTAGGTACGGATTTATTCGTTATTATTTCTTTGGGTATTAGTAGGTAATTTCGATTGCAATGTTAGTAAAATTATATTTTATTAGTGATAAGGAAGTAGAAGCACAGAATAGGTAATAATAGTACAATGCAGAAGCCAAAATTTTTGATCGTTTATTGATCTCAAAGACCGATTACGACAAAATTTTGGCACACACTTAATGGTTTATAGTTTATACAATGAAGCTACGGTATTTTGAGTCACTATTTTCCTACCTGGACATGAATCTGAGGTACCTACTATGTATCCTGGGATAGGTATCAATGAGTTACTACCTACCGCGGGAGTTTTGAAAGTTCGGAAAAGTTTGTTTATGTAGGTATGATTAATCATTTCTTACTGTTTAAGTATCTATAACTTCATGAATCATGACTATGATGCCCGCGACTTCGACCGCGTGGATAACGGTTTTTGGTTTCCGCAGGAACTCTTTTATTTTCCGGGATAAAAAGTAGCCTATGTCTTTCCTCGGGATACAAACTAGGTATCCCTATACCAAATTTCATCAAAATCGGTTGCACAGATTGGCCGTGAAAGCGTATAGTAGCAGAATGCAGACAGACAGACACTCACACTTTCGCATTTATAATATTAAGTATGGATTTATTATCATTACACACAAACAAACAGTTCAATTTTTCATAGCTGAATCTGTAGACTATAGAGTTAAGCGAATGCCCCACGGTCAGCGCATACGCAGGAAATATTCAATTCATGTCCATTCGCTAAATCATGGTTGATAAATCTTTTAAGTGTTCATCAGTTAAGTTTAACTGCAGTTCCGTCCGGGAACCGAATTTTAATCGAAATCACAATCTAAATAGTTATAGTTTGCTAGGGATTTCGGAGAAACCTACCAAGCGAACCAAATCACGGGCATTATCTAATAGTAAAATCCATGCATACTAAGTATAATTTTATAAATGAGAAAGTGTCCTGTCTGTCTGCATGCTAAGCTTTCGTGGCCTATCTGTTCAACCGATTTTGACGAAATTGGTACAGGGATAGGTTGCATCCCGGGTAAGGACAGAGGCTTTTTATCCCGGAAAACAAAGAGGTCCCGCGGGGACAAACAATCGTAGATAATCCACGCGGATTCATCTAGAAAATTATATCTGCATTATTATCAATTAATTTGATTGTCATGGAATTGTCAGGTGAATTAGGAACGAAGACGGTTGTCTTATCATCCTCCTCTGAATCTATTCATAGCGTGTCAGGAACAGTTAACTACCTATCTCAATCGGCGATTAAGGAGATCGCCCATTGCCGCAAAATTTCTGAGCTGTCCAGTGCCGCAAGAGGCCCATTTTCCTCTAATGCTTAAAAAAAAACGCGCAGTAAACTAATGTGTTTAGTGAACATAATTAAAAATTAAAGATACTCACAATATACGTAAACTAAAAGATATATAAGTAACTAATAGCTATATTGTGTGTAAATTCATGTGCCTTGAGAAAATCTACAGACACTATATAAATCATTTTTGCATTAAACTTCAAAAAAGTCTGCAGCCATAAAATACGGCAAATTTAATCGAACACAGGTGTATAATCTAAAGGCTCTTTTCGCTCTTTTACTTACTTTCTTATCAGCTAGGCGGGAAAACGTCACAACACAACACAAAACGTAATATCACTAGAGTGTGCACGAAACTATAAAATATTACCTCCTTCACAACAACACAGGCGGAAAATACGCGCAATAAAACCAAAATAGCACATATAAAGTTTAAAAAATAAATAAATTTTAGCAGTGATTCCCCAGAAATCAAGGTTTTTCATTGATATTTACGGAAGTTTTAGTTTGACATGCGCCCGCGCACACTGCGCAGGCTAAGTGAAGACGAAGCTGAGACTGGAGTTTGACGTCCGTCGTAAAGTTTTTGTGCTACTCCATTTAGAGATCAGTGATGCATTCCTAAAACATGATCGGGAACCCGTTTCAATACAAAGGGCACTTTATAGGGAACCTATACAACGATATAGGTAAGTAGGTATATGTAGAAAGTAACGTACCTACTTCAAATCAAGTTTAATCCCTTCTTGAGAGATGGCATGCTTACGTAACATACAGAGTTTTTATTTGTTTCATGGTTTCTGCTATCTTTATAACCGTGGAAACGTGCCTACTTGGGACATAGTACCTATTAATTCCATGTTCATATCCTACTAGCTGACGCCCGCGACTTCGTACGCGTGGATCGAGGTTTCGTGGTTCCCGCGGGAACTCTTTAATTTTCCGGGATAAAAAGTAGCCTATGTGTTATTCCAGACTATAATCTATCTCTGTGCCAAATTTTATCCAGAACCGTTCAGCCGTTGGGGCGTGATTGAGTAACAAACATCCATCCATACATCCATACCGACATCCATACATCCAAACTTTCGCATTTATAATATTAGTAAGATGGATTCTAGGTTAGGACTTATAGGTATATCAAAAGTGAATAGGCATCTTCTAGGCAAGCGCGTTCCATCTTAGGCCGCATCATCACTTCCCATCAGGTGTGATTGTGGTCAAGCGTATAAGCCTAAAAAAACATAGATAAAATAATATGATAATCATATAATATTATAAATGCGAAAGTGTGTTTGTTTGTTGGTTTGTCCTTCAATCACGAAGCAATGGAGCAACGGATCGACGTGCTTTTTGGCATGGGTATGTTGAGGACCTGGAGAGTGACATAAGCTACTTTTTATCCCGGAAAATTAAGGAGTTTCCGCGGGAATAAAAACAAACTTTAACCACGCGGACGAAGTCGCTGACATCAGCTAGTAAGTAATAAGAATAAGATCATTAACGCAAATAGGGTATGTATGCAGATTGGTTAGGTAGGCAAAAACCTTAAAATATTCAAACACAATTTGTATATTTTTGCACGTGGGTGTACTTATTCACTAGTAAGCATAAAAATTGCACAACATAATATATGTTCCTTTGTTTGGCTAAGAACAATTATATTTTTAGGGTACCGTAGTAGTGACGAAGTGTCCATACAACACAATTCCTATCGGCTTCCCTTTAGAAATTGCCATCCATACCTATACCTAGTACCTACTACCTTGATTTTACACACTATTATTTGTTTAAGTATTTTAAATCATTTATAAGTTAAAATTACCTACTACACGTGAACACACAATAGTACTCTACAAATATTCTCCAATAACTAAAAACAATTGACAAAACTTCATTCGTTCAAAAGACTAGATGCCGGTCGTTCCCTGGCTTTTTCTATTATTATTATTTTCATAGAAAAACTTCCATATTAATCATCTGTCTCCTTCATCACCACTCAAATTAGCAAATATGCCCCTCTCTGTCTAGCACGCGCAATTCGGTTCATCCATATTATATTATAATTATCTAGTGAAAGGTCCGATGAAAAGCGTCAGTTTTTATACTGTTTACATAGGTACTGCACATACTTTAATACTGTACAAGAATCAGCCTTTCTAGCTATGGTTAATTTTTGGTAACCATAAACCGTCTTTGAGTGGCTACTTATATCTAGTGAAAGGCCCATTCGCATGTGTTCAAACTTTCATTATCGTCATCATTAGAGATCCCTTCGCCCACCTAAAACTGAATCAGCCTTTCTGGCGATAGTTACTAAAAGTGCAGCTATCTCTTATATAGTCTTTATGTAATTTCTTGCTATATTACGCGACTCTGTACGGAGGGTGGGTACGGCGCATGTAAAATAATATGGAGTATAACGTCTTGAATTTGGGAACTTTATATTTCTATTCAACCTGTTACTTTGTTGGGCAAATTCGTCAATTAACAAAAAGTTTTTTTTTAATTGTTTGATTTGATAATCATATCATATGTTATTATTGGAAAATGGTGTGTCAAATTGGTTTATTTAAAAGTTTGGTGTTATTCAGGTATGGTGATGGCAGTAATTAATTTAGATTGACGTCAAACTTTCTTTTAAAAACTGAAAATCGTTTTCAATATTGTGGGCTTGTGGATCATGCCCGTAGCATTTGGTACCTATGTAGTGTTTCCTATGGGCCGGGCCACCTTTACCACGGGCACCTACCATACGATAGGGGCTTGGACGAATTAACCACGGGACGCGTGATGTCGGCCGTATTCGCCTTACC
Source organism: Erebia aethiops (assembly GCA_923060345.2). Taxonomy (NCBI): domain Eukaryota; kingdom Metazoa; phylum Arthropoda; class Insecta; order Lepidoptera; family Nymphalidae; genus Erebia; species Erebia aethiops. The sequence continues at coordinate 4,876,384 of OV281083.1, read as the reverse complement.
CCTCTAGCCACGAATTGTGGCAGTTTCGCCATATGATATTGTGTTGTCATAGTGATCGACTTTTTCATACACTAAATAGTGTCAATAATTGGACCGAATAATGACAAGGCACTCTCCCCTTGCCCCCCGAATCATACATTTTTCTTACGTTTCCTGTTCCGTGTTTATTTCATCCAAGGGTATGGGTGGTATATGGTATGGTCTGCGAAGTTCGCCCGGCAGTCACGAATCACGATTGTTATTGCTAAATTACTAGTGGTTCGCCCCGAACTGAGACCTCGCGGCGCCATCTATTGACAACAATGTGAAGTTCTGTTAAAATTACTGAAGCTCATTAAAAATTAAAGAATTTCGTTTCCTTACAATATTTATCTAAATTTAGTATGTGTTATTCAAGTACAGGATATGATTCAAATAATTGATCAAGTTTCAGGCTCAGCCTTTCAGTAAATTTAGAGTTCTGAGGTCAACTTTGGACGTTAGAAAATCTCCACTTTGAAAGCCCCCTATTTCGTCAATTTTAGGGGAAAAATTTAAAAATATATATATTTTTGGACTATATTCCTAATTATCTTTAAAATGATACACCGCAACCCTATGTAACGCTATAAAAAATATTTTACTTCGCATTCGCTTCTATGAGAGCCCCCCTGAAATGAAGATTTTTATAACTTTTTAAGCCATATTCGGCTGGAGGCCATCGGTTTACATATTATGTTTAAAGCTGAAGTAATTACGTTCAGTAATTCAGAAGTTATAATGCTCTGACAGACGGACGGGCGGACGGACGGACGGACGGACAAGTGCCAATTCACTCAAGTAGACTCAGAGGACCTTCGCTTCGCTCGGTCAATTATTTCCATGCTGTGCGGACTTTCAATTTGAAATAGGTAGTTTTTAATATTTCTTGCCCTACTTTTGATTGAAATTGAAAACATTCAAAAATATTATTTTTACAAGTAGAGAAGGGACCGAAACGATGAAAATATAATAAAACCAACAAAAACTGTCGAATTCTCGGTGAGCAAGTCTGAATCCCACTTGACTGTATTTTTTCTTGTTTAGGTAGATAGGTGCGATTTATGCAATAATGGCACAGAATATATTATATTATATAGGTATTAGGTACCTAGTGGTAGGTAGGTGGATACGAAATACAGATTGTGTAATAGCACTATAATAATATGTGAGCCTGATTTTACTTTTGTTGTAGATTCTGTATACATACAGATCATTAGCGCAAATAGGGTATTTTTATAAAATAACAAAAATAAAATCCATATCCATCCATACTAATATTATAAATGCGAAAGTGTGTCTGTCTGTCCGCCTGTCTGTCTGTCTGTCTGTCTGTCTGCTACGCTTTCACGGTCCACCTGTTCAACCGATTATGATGAAATTTGGTACAGGGATTGGTTGTATCCCGGGAAAGGACATAGGCTACTTTTATCCCGGAAAATTAAAGAGTTCCCGCGGGAATCGAAAAAACTTAGTTCACGCAAAGTCGCGGGCATCATCTAGTATAAAAAAAGTCTAACACATAGACATAGGATTTTTTCGCTACGATGGTCTAACATCTAGGATACAATAGTAGGTAACATACTACTGCTAGGTACTATTGCATCCTTTGTATCGGGGGACTCCCGACCTATCGATCCTCAACTACAACTAAGTATTCGTATCCCGTCGCTGCCTCACTGTTGAAGTGTTGACCACAAGCCCCTACAGACTGACTCAATCTGCTGAGATGTTTCCCTTCACCGTTAAAGCAAGGGGGTGACAACAGGATACGCCCTTTACGCTAAATCCAAGTTTTATCATTGCAAATTCGATTGATCATTTTAAGCGTTCGATAACATTAGCGTCAATTCAGTGAAAACTTAAACCTTTACAAAATTTCGTGTCATGCAATGACAGCTAGCGCTCCAAACGATACGTTTCGAAATTAAAATCGTTTTTACTGAATTTGTGACGTTAAATTGAGAGCTTGAGACTAAGCGTACCTATAGCCCCACCCATGATCATGGACCATCGGCACTCAAAATCCTTATGGACCCACTGGTGGGGCCAAGCAGTGGTACTTACCAACAATCCTAAATGTTTTTAACTGCTTAAATTATACATAACTCCGGGTACTTAGAGGTACATGGTCGGAGATCGAGCCCCGGATCCCCAAATAGGAGGCCGAATCCGCAAGGGATCACTTGATGAATGGAATCGGAGATATGTGTCGGGCGAGACGGCCTCGGTGACGAAGATGTTTTTTCCCAACGCCATAACCGCATTCCGTGTTGTAAAACAGGTGCAGCCGACAGGCGTGCTTACGCAGATTATGACGGGGCACGGTGGGTTCTCCGAATACTTGAACCGCTTCAAGTGTAAGGGGAGCAAATCGTGCATCTGCGATCCTGATGCAGAGGAGTCAATCCCACACATCGTCCTTGACTGTCCTGTACACATCACTGAGAGGTTCAATGTAGAACAGGAACTGAATGTAAAACTTACCAGGGAAAATATAGGGGAAGTAATCAGCAGCAAAAATAGACAGATGCTCCTTGATTTCTGTATAAAAGTAGCAAAAATAGTAATAGCACGAAACAAAACCGATTAATAAAGCTATGTTTCATAAAATATTGATTATATTTAGATGTAAACATAGAAAAAGATGTAAAAATAGAAATAAAATGGTAGCTACTAGCAGAGTAACAAAATATATAGTATAAGAAATAGTATAAATAAATGTAATACAGTAGAAATAAGATTTAGCAATAAATACATGTATTAGAATAAGAAGAAAGAGAAATAAGAATAAAAATAAGGCCGAGTTCTTACTCACTAGCCCTGGGCTAACGACTAGAGCCGATTTTTCCAACGCGAGGTTAACGTTTAACCTACGGCACCCTACCACTTTGACATGATATTATGTTGTAGGAATTACATCTTTCAAATTGATTCGTAGTTTAAACGTTACTCGGAGTTGGAGAAATCCGAATAGCATATCTATTAAATTAATATCACAGTTCGCTGAGAATATTAATTCATCGAGTGATAATGTGTGCAACTTAATTCAAATAACTAGCGTTCACGCTTATCGCCCTCAGATTGTGAACAGGCTGCTATTGTTCACATATTATGAGAACCAAGTAAGTAGACTGCTTTATTGAGTGGATGTTTACGGATTCGTGGTCCATTTCACATTATTTTTATAAAAGGTTTTACTTTTAGGTAGGTTGTACCTCGCGAGATTGTAAACTGTTTAAAGATTGTCAACCGTAAAAACTGACAACTGCTTACAATTTAACGCATTAAAGGTATAGTGACCTGCAGCCCTATTCTCTAACTCAGTGGCGATCCAAAAATGCAAATCACTGACATACATTTTTTATCCATTGAAGGTTTGCTATGAAATAAAAATTAAGTTTTCATGGCAAACCTTCAATGGATAAACAATATATTTCAGTGGCTTTCACTCTTTGATAGCCACTGAGTTACAGATAAGGGGGCAGATAGAACTTTACTACCTGAATATTTGTGTCTAACCCTAACCTAACCTACAAGAAAGAAACAAGAAAACGTAAATACAATAATAATTAATTAAAAAATTGACACTCAGAACATTGAACGGTTCACAATCTTTCGACAGTTTACAATCTCCTCATCTCTCTCTCTCGCGAGATAACCGTTAAATTATAATCTTACGGTTTTTACAATTTTACGTTGAAATACAAAGTAATTCACTTGCGTTTAACCACAAAAACGCCTATAAATGCAAAGGTAAATGCGAACGACTATATTATGTACTAGCTGACCCGGCGAACTTCGTACCGCCTTAGTATGCAAAATTAAATGTATATTTTTCAATATTTCTGAGAGATTTTCTTAATATTTTTTTCCGTAAGAACCTTCTCCTAATAATAACAAATACAACGAAAAAAGAATTAGTGAAATCGGTCCAGCCATTCACGCGTGATGCCGTGACCAAGGAAAACGGGTTTCATTTTTATATATAGGTATAGATATAGATAACTTACCTATACGAGCGAAAATTTGTATTTGTATTAGTACCTAATAACAGAAATTACCAAGGTAACGACGGACGACGGCAGCGTTGCCAGTTGATAAGTAACTTAACACCCGCGTGGATTTTTGTTTCTTAAAGTTCCCATGGGAACTCTTTGATTTTCCAGGATAAAAAGTATCCCATGTCCGTCAAAAGGATGCTATCTGTACCTTTTGAGACTTGAAACTTGAAACTTACCTACCCATTTTTATGATTAGTAGGAGCGGATTTTTGCACTAACGTAAAAAGTTATTTTACCCTACAGAATCTGACCTATTTCTAACAAATCTCTTGACCTTTTTTATATAACTTTATATTTTTTGTCCTTTCCTGGCTGTAATGCAATAGGAGGGCTTTCAGTAATTACAGAAAATAACCGCGAAAATTCGGTTCGCAATTTTACGCAGAAATGGTATTTGTAATTTGACCTTTACAGGACCTTTTTATAACGTAAAAATGATTGTATGATTTGAACAAAATATAAATTATGTTTGCGTTACTTATAATTATAAATAAATAGGGTTAAAAGAGATATTACCTATGGTGTATCTATGTACTTTGTTACTCAATACAGAGAAATTACTGTTGATTTTTCTCAATACATTTTCCGAACCGGTGGTAGAGTCAAAATAAGACGTATATATATAAGAAACATCTGTATGTCCTTTATATCTTTTAAATAATATGAAATAAACAAAGAGTTTGAGTATACACTATAAAGGCAGGATTTAAGTACATAAACTGATAATCACTTATACCCAAGGATAGCACTCAGAATATGTACAACTACTACCTTAGATATTACTAGGTAATGCCCGCGACTTCGTCCGCGTGGATTGAGGTTTTTCGGTTCCGCGGCAACTCCTTAATTTTCCGGGATTAAAAGTATGTGTTATTCCAGACTATAATCTATCTCTGTGCCAAATTTCAGCCAAATCCGTTCAGCCATTGGGGCGTGATTGAGTAACAAACATCCATCCATACATCCAAACTTTCGCATTTATTATAATATATTAGTAGGTATAGGTAGATTATGTTTTTCAACGAATTAGTTATTTACTTACAACTAATACTCGACTACGTAGTTATGGGACAGTAGGTAAAACGAATTGTTACTACCTGCCTAATCATCTCAAGATTCCTGATTAATGAATAATTTGCCCTAAATGACAAAGGAACGCCGACGTTCTAACAATCAATTAATTTATCAATTGGTGACGATAATTTCCAATGCCATGAAGGTAGGTATATGTATGTTTGTTGAACAAACATACATATACCTATACATGGCATTCTTAATAATCATAAAGACATACGGAAAAACTTTGGTTCGTATGTCTTTATGTACATCTATCCACTAGATAATGACCTCGACTTTGTCCGCGTGGATTAAGAATTATTGATTCACATGAAAACTTAAATTTTCCAGGATGATAACTAAGTAGCCTATAGGATGCCCGGGATTTAATAGATAACTTCCCGGGGAAGGAATCAGGCAGGTATATAGGTCCTTGTACCCATCAAAATTGGTGGAACAGATGGGCTGTTGCCTGTTTATTAATTAATTAATTAAGTTACATATAGTATTGGTAGGTATGGATTACGTGTGTTTAAAAACGTTCCCATCACGTCACTACACAATACACATACACACAAGTATTATATTTTGTTGCTATTACAGCTAAAAGTACTTCTTTGAAGTTGTAATATTATTTTTGTCTTTGACCTTTGACTCTGGAAAAAAAATGAGCCATTTGGATTTAATCTTGATATTTGAACAGCATACCAATATGTAAATGGCACTCGAAATCTAAATTACAATAAATATACAGGAGTAAAATTGGATTGAGAGGTGTCTGGAATTCACAATACTTTAGCACGAAATATAGGGAAACTTGATTAAATGTCTAGCCCCACTAGGACAGATGTAGTTACAGCGCGGCGGGCCACGTAGCACGGCAAATATTCTTTGTGTGAGTTTTTATGGAGCTGGGCCCACTCAAGCGATGCGACATTGTTGTACTAGTTGTACAAAGAAAGCCTACGTGCCGCCCCGCACCGCGCGTCTGTAGTGGGGCTAGACTTTAAAAGAGTAGATAAAGCCTAAAGTCGACGAAAGCCGAATGACGTCGGGTCGGATCGAATCGCATTTGTTCCATCTTACGACTATTATTGTAAGACTTGCGAATTATTGCGATTCGATTTGAGTCGGCTCGGGAAACCTAGTGGACGTCAGCCTTTTAATTCACGGTAAAACCACTTTATCCAGTAAAAAAATTTTAGAGCTGCACATGCATTTTATAAAATATATTATTTTTGTACCTATATATACCACTTCACAATTTCACCTTACTCACTTTCAAGGAAGGCTGGAAGAGATTTCTTTTTAGAGATAAGCCTTATCTCTGTCCCCTTTTGTCTATTTGTTTAGGACAATATTTTGTGAAAAAAAATAAAAAAAAAAATGCATATCGCTATACAATATTTTAGAAAGTTAAACTGACTGACTGATATAATATTATCAACGTAGAAGCTTCGTCTAATGATGAAATGAACGTACCTCTCACATGCCAAGTATAATATTTTTTGGAGTCACTCAGTGTTGTTATAGACTCCTTGATCTAACAAGTCAAAACTATTAAATAGTTTATATTTTTTTGCACATAACTGTACTATAGTCGGTATCGACTGAATCTTACTACCGGGAATTTTAATTCCACCAAGAGTATAAAGCGTTCCATTTTTAAGAGTAATCAAACCCACCAATCAAAAGTACTTGTAAAAGTTTATTTGAATAAAAATCATTTTGAATTTTGAATTTTGAATCTAACCAATGGGAAACTCCCGAAAAGCATAATATGTTTATGTTGTACAATGATAGGAACTGTTTGTTACGATTGTACTTCTTTAAAAAAGAATATGAAAACTTTTCCATTTCATTACTTAACTCTGTAGTAGGAGCACGAGAAAGAACTATTCCTCGTGCTCCTGCTGATAGGACAAATTAATAGGCTCACAAGGAAACGCTCAAAACTGAGGCAGACTTTTTTGATCAACGCGCTCATTACAAGTGAATTTTTGGAAATTCCATCCATTGAAAGTCTTCTTTTATAACGAGGTATCACGATTCCATATAACTTTTCGAGACCACTGAATTCATATTTGAGGACTTTTGTAAAAAGAAAATAATAAAATATGTTAGCAACAATAATTTATTCTTATAATTGATGAGAACAAAATACGAGACAAGAGATACAACGTAAATGAAAAAGAAAATAATGGTCTTCATTGTAGGGAAAATAATAGTCTAACAATTGGTATATTATAAAGCTAGAAAAATTGGGACTCGATCGATTTCTAGCTTCGTGTAGACTTGGGCACTAACAGTAACTAAGTACACTTATTCAGTAGTTTTACATATTTATGCCGAGGGCGTTTCCTAGTGCTCCTATTTTTTTATTCCACTATACAAGTTAGCCCTTGACTGCGATCTCCCCTGATGGTAAATGATAATACAGTCTAAGATGGACTTAAATTTATGGTTCAAAAACTATACAGTTTGAGGGAGCGCTACTGTACAATGATTTACCAAACCAAGTACTAGTTATTATTCTGTGACCAAACGAAGTTTCTAATATAAAATCCTTCGTAAGATTTAAGAAAAAATTACTTAAGCATTTTCAGAGTGAAGTGTAATAATAAGATTAATATATATAGGTCACCTTGTTACTCTAAGCATTAATTTTTAGGTATATGTTAGTTGTAAGTTCCTCATTTAAGTGAACTTTGTTCTTTTATGAGAAAATAAATAAAACATCTTTAAACCTAAGATGGTAGCTGTTAGGGGTATGGCAGTTATATTAAACCCATACACCTAGTCGGTTTCTACACGGCATCGTACCGGAACGCTAAATCGCTTGGGGATTCGACTTTGCCGGTAGGGTGGTAACTAGCCACGGACGAAGCCTCCCACCAGACCAGACCAGAGAAAATTCAGAAATCATTAATTTCCAAATTGACCCTGCCGGGGGTCGAACCCGGGACCTCCCACATTAAGGCAACAGCGCTCAACACTACGCCAGGGAGGTCGTCGTTTGTCCTATTAGTGGGTGCACGAGTCTGCTTTCGCAGGACTTTCTTTCTAATTTGTGAAAGGTTTGCTTTGAACTAGGGCGAAAACAGACTATGCACAAGTCTGGAAAAGAGGTCGGGGTTATTTTTGCAGCTTCATATAAAAAATTCCATCCTAAATCCAGGCAGTTTTTTTGCACGTAGTGTGTTTTCGCCCTTACTGAGTAAATTATTCCGCTTCTATCAGCCACATACAGCAACGTTATGTTGTAGGTGCGTCTCATATGTTTTTATCTGTAACCAAAAATCGTCCAGCAAAACGCGAGAGGATCTGAATAAGTGTAACTAAGTCCCTACCTGAGTGCCTTGGTGGAGATTTTCTTCCCATACGATAGTGACAACGATAACTAAGATTTGTATGGAATTGTCAAGCGCTTGACAGCTGACGCTTGATCTATTCCATACAAGTAAGGCCGGCCATACACGGACAGCTTGAAGCAGCTAGGATGGACTGCTTCAAGCTGCGACTGCATAGTGAACTACAGTCTTCTACGTACACACATACATGGAACCGCTCGAGCAGTTGCGACTGCTTCGGGCGGTTGGCAGCAGTTATCGATGGTAGCTTCAAGTTGTTGACCATGACTTTCACCAAAGGTTGTCTGTAAGAGATTGCTCTAGCAATAAGACCGCCATTGCACATTTCTATGTAGTCTTACTAGTTATTAAACTGTATATGTACTGTATATTTTGTGTGTGCAATAAAAATATCTAATTAAATAATGACTGCAAGAGCGGTTCGTGTATGTTCATCACTGTTTAACAGCTCAAGCAGTCCATGTAGGGCCGGCCTAAATGGTAGTTAACGTTGTCGAGATCGGATACGTAAATAAAACTCCCACTCGGCCTGCTGAAGTCGACTTGGTCGTCGAATCGAATCGAATCGCATTAATCGCCTCTCATAATAATAAATTACCATAACAAGCGTGTCACTAGCGATTTGATTAGGCACTACATTTACGGTGTGTCTAAACATGGAGCGGCAAACATTCGCGGTTGCCGCGCGCCGAAGGCCGCGCAATTATTGGACGTCTGCGCCTATGTTTATATTCGTCGGTATTGTCCTTACAAGAGCGCAGCAAAATAATTGTGTTTTACAAATGACTCGTATTTTTCGCTCTATATTTGGACACGCCTTTAGAGGTAAAAAAGCAAACATAAATATCGACATCAAAATTTACAAAAACTAATTATTATGCATAAAATTGTTGCTCTCATGTTTCACGTTCAATTTTGTCGACGTGTTTGTCATCATGCGGCCCTGGTAAGTACGCTTGGTCATCATTCCATAGCGTGTGACCAATTTTCAGCATCCTCTGCACAAGTTGACTGGACATGAGCGCTCCGTTTATGGAGTTCTCATCCTTGAAACGGCCAGGGTTGGCCGCTTGGCCGTCCCCGTTGAATATCCGGAGGTCTTGGGTTTGTGAGACGTTACCTGTAAATGAATCTAACATTACTAACAAATGCAAATAACTGACAGCCCTAATGGTAGAGCGTTTCGCTTACGCGTTTCGCTAAGGTTTTTGAAGCGATGCGACGCAACGCGATAGGATGCAAATCCATAGAAAATGACAAGCTTCTACGCGACAGCATGTAGCGGCCACATGAAGGGTCAGCTGTAACTGTATGATAGTGTCGCGTCGCATCGCATCGGGTCGCGTAGTCGCGTTTTACGCTGACGTAGGACAGGGCCTTACCTCTTCTTCTATACTCTTAAGGAAAACTAGAAAATAAGAGCCTATACACACAGCGTTTTTTTAAGCGCTGACGACACGACACTAATGTGATTCTAACGCGATCTTTAAGCGCGTCAGTTGCAGCCAGAAACCTTTGCATATGTCAGAAAATTGAGACGTGCGTTTATGCCGATTAACGACACAGACGCGCTGTGAACGCGCGTTCGACCCATTTATGTACAAGGGAAAGAGACAGGGCGTAGGCATTTTTTAATGTTTCGCACTCATTTATCCTCTGACACTTGACGTGTCTGATTGTGTGAAGGAAGTGATTTCCTTACACAATCGTGGGGCAGGTTGATGTCACATGCTCAAATATAAAGGAGGTGATATACCTGCAGCTCTGAAACCCGTCCGATGTTCGACGTAGCAGTAGGTGTAGCCTATGAACACGCCCGCGGCGACTGCTGACAGTGTCATGATGAGCAGGCCGGCCGTGAACACTACGCATATCAACCATCTTGGTTTCCTGGTACCAAGAAATGAATGTTTTTATGAATGAATTTCTGACAGAGCGTGACAGATAAATTTTACGAGGACATTTTCTTGAAAATATTATTATCCAAATTGGCCTGGTACAACTTAAGTACCTTTAGGGCAAGACTGAACAGGCATTCGAGCAAGCCCGTTCGAATCTAGACCTCAGCATTGCTTTGCACTAAGCATGTTTGTCGTCAAGCACAAGCCTATTAAAAATATTATATGTAATCAGTAAAAAAAATTGCTAGAGAAAGCCTAGAGCTTGATCCAAAGCCAAAACTTCTGCTTTTACCTAAAGAGTTTTCAGGCCAATTTCGAGGTGTCTGTAGTCCAAAGCTGTTTTCACTTCGGTGTTACATAAAAATCTTTATTTTAGGCGTTAAGGTAACGTGCCATATTACAGAGCTACAAGATTCACCTATGGTCTTATATTGTTTTAAATTTATTTAACTGAATAAGAAAATGTAAATAATACAAGATCGCATTTTATCTCTAACGCCTGATAAATTTACATTGGCTCAAACAATGATCCGAGAAATTGTAGAATTGAAATTGATATATCTAGTCTTTTATTAGTTTAGCTTTTTATCAGAACGCGTTGGCATTTTTAAAGAATTGCACAAGAATAGTCATAACTCTTAAAGTATTTTTAATTTTATGATTAGATATTATTAAAAAGTTGTACAAACTGAATTGGTTAAAATCAAAAAAAATCAAAAAATCAAATATTTTTTATTCAAATAAACTTTTACAAGTACTTTTGAATCGTCAAGTGAATCTACCACTGGTTCGGAATGCCATTCCTACCGAGAAGAACCAGCAAGAAACTCGGTGGTTGCTCTTTTTAAATAATTCATTTACAATTACTATATCAATGTGTACACAAGTAACCGCTGTCCCCAGCATTGCTGGAGCGATCAAATCCATGCTCCTCTATCATTTACATAATCTTCAACAGTATAATAAGCTTTTTTCAGGAGCATACTTTTAATGGATTTCTTAAATTTGTTTATTCAATTCATGTCAAAGACGGGCAGACAGAAAGTAGCCCCATTCCCGCCGGTGGCACCCGTTCACGAGCATGACGCATGAACGTTAGATTTCTACAACCCACGTCTGCTACGAAGTAGTTAAGCGAACGAACCACCTACTCAGGATTTCGTCTGACTAAAGCTCGCCTTTGTGTTAAAGTCAAACGACTAGAGCCACCGTCACTTTATTCTGTTTAGGGCGTTAGTCCTAATGACTTCATTTTTCGATCGACGGTGCCACCTTCGAGTACTCACTCACGGTCCGCGCTCTTTGATGCTATGGCCCATGATGCATGGATTTTGCAATCACAGTCAAATAGTATGACGCCAAAAATGACTGGTTTCGGTGGTTATTATTTTTACACATACTACGCAACAGGAAAATGTTCCCCTCAAACGTGTACCTAAATACGTTTCAGGAGGACGCTTTGTCCTGTCTGGCCCCTAAAATATGTTCGCTTTATGCTATGATATTTGAACTACCTCTAAGTAGGTATGACTTATATTTTGACTAGATGATTGCCGCGACTTCGTCCGCGTGGATTGAGGTTTCCCGTGGGAACTCCTTAATTTTCCGGGATAAAAAGTAGCCTATGTATTATTCCAGACTATAATCTATCTCTGTGCCAAATTTCATCCAGATCCGTTCAGCCGTTGGGGCGTGATTGAGTAACAAACATCCATCCATACATCCATACATCCATCCATACATCCAAACTTAACAAACAAAATAATCTATATAAAAATGAAACCCGTTTTCCTTGGTCACGGCATCACGCGTGAATGGCTGGACCGATTTCACTAATTCTTTTTTTGTTGTATTTGTTATTATTAGGAGAAGGTTTTTACGGAAAAAAATATTAAGAAAATCTCTCAGAAATATTGAAAAATATACATTTAATTTTGCATACTAAGGCGGTACGAAGTTCGCCGGGTCAGCTAGTAATATAATATAATAAATATTATAAATGCGAAAGTTTGGATGTATGGATGTATGGCTGGATTATTATTTGAAGTATGGAATTATACCAACATTTAACATTAATTATACTAACAAAACTTTGGTAGACCACTAATTTTTAAGTTATTTACCCCTTCAAAGAATCGTGAAGGTCCTCTGGTTTCAGAATTGTATACCCAGTCATGTCCTAAAGTGTAGAATTATGGAATGAAAAAATAACATATAATTATTATTATAACAATAATTATTTTTAAGACATGGAATTATTCTAATATTTTGACAACTGTTTCATGTTTTTTTTATTATGTCATAATAAACCGTAAGAATATAGGTACCGTGTGATTTTGAAGTGATTGAAGAGGTTTTCTATCCTAACATCTGATAAAAACTTAGGAGACTCAAGCCACGTGAATGTCGCAGGCGAGGACATATTATCTTACAATCAACTGTACATTCCTACGTCCCTGGCTGAGATAGGTACCTACTCTTTTTACAGGCTTTTGTGCAGTCTTTTTATGTAATATAATAAATATTTTTTCTACAGATAGTGAATTACCTTTAATTCATTTATTTGCCCACGAAAAAACAATTTACAATATACATTAAAATCTAAATAAAAAACTAATAAAACTAAACATGAAAAATATCATCTATGCCGCTGCAATGAGGCAATGTGCCCAGAACGCTGGCTGCGTTACCCCGCTGAATTGCCAAACTGGTAACTTCCAGGTCCAGCCCTCCGGTCACCTGTGGACTCTGTGAGACTAGAAGATAGATCCTTAGAAAAGGATCTAGCATCTTCGCCCCACGACTCAGGTTTTCAACACCAAATGGCACAAAACTGAAATTATTTTCTAATAGACAGTAGACAATTTATGGTAGGTACCTAGACTATAATTAATCAAAGATAATACGTCTATTTTGTCCGTCAGTAAAACGTTTCTAACTCTATGGTTTTGTCATTATTTTGACAACTATGGTTTGATACTGTTTGTTTTTATATTTTTATACATTTTTAGGATTTTTATGATTATTTCTTTACAATTTTTTTATTTATGCATTTTTTATACCTACTTATTTATTTTTACATTTTTCTGTTTTAATAATAATAATAATATGTGTAGCTGTCGAAAGTGCTCGTATTGTATGGGAAACATAGTTTATATATGCGAAAGGTAGGTAAGGATGGGTGCTTAATGAACTCTTTATAAGATTTTTTACAGCCCATGATGAAATTATATTATCATAATTTATGTATGTCATACCTAGTATTCTTGAACCTAGAAATCATACCTACCTATCATACATAAATGTACAAAATCTTAGTATATTATATTAATAAATATTGCTTTTCCAAAATTGAGGTAGTCAGTAATAGTTGCTTAGTTATCCAAATAAAACCGTTGTGGCGTATAATTTAAGCATTAATATTATGCCGGAGTAATGTTATTCAGAAACTATTATCACACAATACATAATAGTGCTAAACTTTGCTTTAATTAAATAGCTGCTAGACGATTTAAGATTTTGAGCAATCGCTTATTTGCATTTTTATTTACATATTCATATAATGTGAAGTAGTTAGGTATAGATTTAATATCTACCTAAATGTTAAATTAAATCATATCTACCTTAATATATAATAATATATGTAATAGGAAATGATGTTTATATGTTGCTAATTTAGAAGCTCACTGTTAATAGATATAAACTATAAAGATATTATCTGACGACTTCCTTGACACAGTGGTGAACGTTGACTTTTAAAATCGGGAGGACCCGGGTTTGATCCCCGGCGGGTAAATCTGGGAATTTATAATTTCTTAATTTTGACTGTTCTGGTTTGGCCGTGGCTGTGGCCCTACCAGCAAAGACTAGGCGCCGAACGATTTAGCGTTCTGGTACGATGTCGTATAAAAACCGATTAAGGTTAGCCCGCTACTATCTTAGACTGCATCATCACTTAACCACCACGAAAATCGTAATCAAAGGCTACCTTGTAGTGATTAAAAATATATTGTAGAACTTTGATGCTCCTACAGATTAGCATCATGTTGTGCCGCGACATCGGTGGTCACGTGCTTGGTCACCACGCTGCTCATTATGCTGGCCCTCGGCGTCGGGCTCGGCTACAATTACTGCTACGTTGATTTGGAGACTGGCAGATATAGAGAAGGTACCTATCAATCTCATTACTGTTGTTGGAAACACAACATAAAATATATTTGACGACCTCCGTCAGTGTGTAGCGCTGTTGCCTTAACGTGCGGAGGTCCCGGGTTCGATCCCCGGCAGGGTCAATTTGAGAATTTATAATTTCTGCATTTTCCCTGGTCTGGTCTGGTGGGAGGCTTCGGCCGTGGCTAGTTACCACCCTACCGGCAAAGACGTGCCGCCAAGCGATTTAGCGTTCCGGTACGATGCCGTGCAGAAACCGAAGGGGTATGGGTTTAATATAACTGCCATGCCCCTAAGAGGTTAGCCGGCTACCATCTTAGACTGCATCATCACTTACCATCAGGTGAGATCGCAGTCAAGGGCTAGCTTGTACCTAGTGGATTAAAAAAATAATAATTATAGTCTATGTACTTACTGTTCGTTCACGGTTCATTCACTCTGTCTCATATTATTATGTACAAAAGAACGACAGCTCACTACCTACCTCAAAAACTGCCACAGGGCAAAGATGTGTTTGGCTTATTTAGTATCTAAAAATTAAATTATTAATTGTGCCAAAAATCGTGTTTTACCTCAACAAGCACCCTATCCATACAGTCCCCACTAAATCTACCACAACTGTTACAATAAAAATATCCTAACTCACTCACCGCCAGTCTCATCAAAAAAATAATAGAACCTATGTAAACGGCGTATTTTATAAGCGCAGACAACGCTCGTTTCAGGAACGATTTTCAGTTACAACTGTAGCATTCGTATCGATACAAACGCGCTCATAACCTGCATTGACATCGTGTTGCACGCGCGTTTGCCGCAATTTTCTTTAGTTTGTACTACGTACCTAAGATAGGTCAAACGCGCGTCTGAATTTGTAGACGTGTGCAGAGGTAGTTATCTGGCTGCGACTGATGTATATCGCGTCGTCTGCGCGTAGAAAATATGCCGTGTGCACAGGCTTATGCGTGTTTTCTAGAAACTGGTAGGGTACTTTGTGCTATATGAGATAGATACTTATGTTTAGTAAATGGTGATAATATGTGGTACGTTTTTTGCCTTGTTCGGTTGTTAGAGGTTGGTAGTGCACAGTGGAACAGTGCTTCTATTTATTGACACTATCAGCTTGATTTTAATTTTTAAGCAACGCTCTCTAGGGCCTTCAGTATTAAATGTTAAGGTAACGATATCAAACTACTAACAATATGTTCTCAAGATTAGGGCAATCTATGCGCTCGTCGTCGATGTCGATGATTGCTTCTTGTGTAAGCTTGCACCCTATAAAACGGCTTTGAATATTCAGCAGGCCGTTATGCTTTGTTGTAGCTATGAAATAGCTTGCGAGGATGACGATGAAATCAAGGCAACTAGCTCGATCCCCGGCCGAGTATATCGCATTGGAATTCCCATATCAGAGGCCCAATTGTCTAAACAAATCTGTCGCGGTAAGAATACCATAACTTCAACAAGTATAGGAATAGGATCTAGGCGCGACGTCGTCGCGTCGTGATTCGTGTGCCGCGTGGCGTCCTGTTTTCATAAATGCTTAAATATTTATCTCATTTTATAAAACAGGCATTCGTTTTGCAGATGATAGTCTGTTTGCAACATTGAAGCCGGTCGACATGCACGCAACGACGGGACAATTCGACAAGATTCTGATACATCCGTCGACGCGAACCACCCCGCTGCCTATCGAGATTGCTCCAACCATGGTAGTGCCACTGTTCGCGGGGATCGACTTCTCCGTGCTAATAAAGAAGATAAAGGAAAGAAAACAGAATTGCACTATGCACTTGATAGCTTGATGTAAACGTAGCCTCATAAGGGTACCAATTGTGCTTAGATCGGATTTTAAAGCTATGGAGGACCAGAGGGCTAGGTAATTGTCTAAGCAAATCGTAATCATTTGACGACTTAAAACCTCCTATTACTTGAACTGTTTAAGGAGTTCATACATGCTTTTAGACGTGCAGGAATCTATGAACTATATAAACCGGTCGCATTAACCGTTTGACAAACGATTGCATTTGTGATTTCTTTACGCAATCGGGGATTAGATTGGGAAAGATATAATAATTCGGCAGGAAAAGTCGGCAAAATGCCCATTTCTCACTTTGAAAGAAAAAGATCTATTTAGTCACCACCACGCCGTTGTTTGACAGTATCGATGGCTCTGTTCAGTCTGTTCTAATACAAAGAAAAAGAAAATGGAATTACATTGATAGTTTATTTTAAACTAAAAAGCATGTTCTTCGCTTTTATGGGATAGCAATAACAATAAGCTTGCAAATTGCATTCGATTTGAGGAGGTAATAATGTCATAATATGACCAATTCTTTCTGACTTGATTCTAATGGTCGGATGGAAGGATTCAGGCACATACAAGTTTACACGCGCACAGAGGATCCTAGCTTGTCAGGAAACGGACATGAGAAAAAAAGGAAAATTTTCAATTTTTCCTTTGAAAATCCATAATTTCCTAACTGACAGTAACTCATAGAGCGCGTAGCTTCTATAAGAAGCTATTGAAAGAGATATAGTAATGTTCAGGAATAAGAAAAAAAAACGATGACATCAATTCAAGTGATAATATTTTCAAATCAATTTTATATCTTAAATATAATAAAACCTATTATTAGACGAATGAATACAAAACTAATAAAAAGTAATCGTGTGATTATTTCAATGCTGTTAATTTTTTTTTTGGTTTTATTATATAAATAAATTGCTTAAATTTTTATCTTTAATTTATATTCAGTTAGGAGGACCTCCGCCGACGCCAGACTTTTGTAGGTCCGATAATCGGGCTGAATTTATCAACGATTTTCTGACCGACTCAACGTCCGATTTTCGATTTCGAATTTCCGATTTCATTCAACCGTTTAATTCAAAAAGTTTTGCATGGTCTGTTTTGGGGGCTCAAGCAAAAATTTTAATTTTTAATAGTTATCTGAGAAAATAGAGATTCTATACGTAAGACGTTATAAGTTGATTAAAAAAATCTGATCTAATAAAAAATAAAAATATTGTCTGATATTAAATAATTATTCTATTTAAAATCTACGAAAGACATTCTGATAAAGCTTATAATGTAATTAAGTTTCAGTGCATTTTGTAACCCTTGTATTCGCCAAGCAAGGATCTGAAATAGGTAAATAGAAAAATATATCATAAATTATTCAATTATTATTTTTAGGATGATTTATTTAATAAAATGCGAAACAATATCTGACGTTTTATAATGCAGTTGGGCTACGGGTAAACGGGAATTCCTCCTCGCCCTACGGGTGGGGCCTTGGGTCGCCACCCGTTTTTAAGAGTTTATTACTGTCTCACTGTAATCGATACCACACATAAAATATTCGTTTATACTATATTCATTTGAATATAGTATAAATTATAGTTTATATAGTATACTATATGAATATATTTATACTATATGAATATAGTTTATACTATATTACTGAGTGGTACTTACCTTCGTAAGTACCACTCTGGAGCTCACTATGTGGATATAGATCTGGGTGGATCCTGTAACCCATCAACTCTAGTAAGTTAGGAGCATAGAGATACATAGAATCTACCGCCCGACTCTCTAGATATTATATCCTTGGCACTAGCAGATTTATCCTTTTTTTAAGCTTTTAACTTGCTATGATTGTTTAGGTTAAATCTTGCAAATTGCAATTGAATTTTAAAACAGTTATCCCCAACCGATTGAGATGAAATTTTGCATACCTACCTACACGTTTAGTTTGGATGACAATGCATAAATGCATAAATGCTAAATGACGTCATTCTAAATCCAACATGGTGCAGACTCCTAAAGATGGCGGACTAGTTATTTTTTATGCGTAATAATAAGTTTCGAAAAATAAACTGACGTTACACAAAATTCAATAAAGCGAACGATTTAAGCTTGTTTTTAAAATTGTTTTTTGATATTATCTTGTTGTTCTTACCTTATTCACGTTCGTGTATACAAATATTATATCAAGGCAAATCCGGCCACTGCTGTTTCATAAGATTATATATTAATATTCCGATAATGACGGCTAAAATGAGAGGTAGAGTAAAACATAGTAATTTGCACATATTAACCACGCAGCAGCTAAAAAGAATAACAATTAGGTAAATACTCTGAATTCATATTATAAGTTATTCAAAATTATTTCAAACAGGTTCTCAATAAATTCGAACTCAATTTTGTACTGTTTCATATAATAATGTCCTTGAATGACTGAATTTCGGCCACCGCGGTGGCCGGAAAGATTAGCTAACTGCGCGGGAGATGCGCTGTGCGCAAACCCATGTTCACTCTCTAGCCTGATGGGACGGAAAATCCAACACGAACGGAGAGAGTATATCAGGCACAGAACAGACATTTTTACGTGCTTTACGTTCCCGGGGGCACACAACCAACACTTTGGTAATAGCCCGTCCCGAGAATGCTAGCCACTAGAGTTAGACCAGTGAGGTAGTTGATTGGCCAATGAAAAGTATTTATTCCTTTGGCCAGTCAAAGCCTTTCCCGCGAGTAGGAAAAAATATAGTAGGATGTCGAAAAAAAATAAGGACTTCCCGCCGATTGACCGCGGAGGATTTAAATAAAAACTGGCTAGTAAAATATTGTAAAAGATAATTATATTATTAGTAACAATATATTATTATTAAAAAGAATAAAGTTATGGTCGTTTAAGAATAAAAATCCAATCATTTGTAGGCTGTCTATCAATGAAATATGAAAAATTTAGCTTTGGAAAAAATTCCGGATAATTTCGTAATAAAACTGAGTTAAATAGATAATATCCGAGATAAACGCCTGCTGCTATAATACTTAGAATGCATAGTAATTTACAGTAATTGTATGGGTAAACGCTGAAAAAAAAAACAAGAATCTTAAGAATGTGGTTTGTTAATTGGCAGGTCACATAAGAGATCTAAAGAGTGTACTTTAACTTGGCTCAGACTTTACTTAGAGTTAAAACGAGATGGAATTATGTGAGTAATATAAATCTGTCTCGCTTTAACCATGTCTTGAGTCAGCAAAGTCAAAGTTGGCTGTATAGATCTCACACTTACAGCACCGCTCATGGTACAGTGGGACCATCTGGTAGTCCCACTTGTGGTGCCAAGCAGTGGTTTGAGTCGGTGGTGGTGGTGGACTGGTGGTACGAGTTGGTAATGAGGAGGATAAGACGGGTTGGTTATCGTCGATAGCCTAGTTGTTAAGCTATTCAGCATCCTATTCGTGTGGTTGGGGTTCAATCCTCGGGCATGACATATTCTTACTAATCTGTATGCGTTATAAGTATTGGCTACTAGCTGATGCCCGCGAATTCGACCGCATGGAATGTGTTGATTTGATACCCACGATGACTCCTATAGTTTTCTAGGATAAAAAGCCTATTTCACTTTACATGACTTGAACTATGCCCATGCAAAAAATTACGTCGATCCGTTGCTCTGTTGGTTGCACCTGGATAGTGATATAAGGCTACTTTTTATCCTGGAAGATCAAAGATATCCCACGGTGTTTCTAAAGGCCTAAATCGCTGAGGAAGTCACGGGCAGCAGTATTTTACAATTACTGGAGTGCACTTTTTCGCGGTCTTTAAAACTACTCAAGTCTCTCGTAGAGATCAAGTTGGTACGTCTCAGCTTAGCGTTCCGGTACGATGCAGTAGTCTTTTATCATTATCATGTCAATATATCTCAATTTAGACTTCATGAAGTTCTCGCGGTATGATGTCAACCCGGGGCCCGAGTGCATACAATTCGCGCGCGTATTCTAGGTACAAAGATATTCAACCAATGCAAACATCAAGAGTTAGACGTATGAAATTAGCTTAGTTTAAAAATAAAAGTAAAATCATACATTACCACATTACTTATATAAAATGAATTGCACTATGTTTGTTTAATTATGAATTTACGAGTTTCAAAACATTTTACAAACACTATCAATGATAATATTTATATTATGTTAGCACAATAGACATTCTAACAATTATCAAAAGTCAGAGACACTTTTCATCTTACGTCAGAACCCATCAGAACCTATGAGACGTATCTCAAGGTATGTTCCGATATGCACTGCTAGCACCTGTAAGGTGTGACGTCAATTTAGTATACTGCGAAGCAGTTCCTTTATAGTTAGCTTTACTGATTACTGTTTTAAACGAAACGCAGTCAGCACTGAGAGCACCTTACCTCGAAAACGCCAGTGCTTACAGTACAAAAATGGCGACGATTTATGACGTCATATATTTCCCTATATAGTATACTGCGGCAATATACTGCTAGTCCATAACGGAACGAATTTCTTCCCAGTAAGAGTATTAAGATCACTGATCAGTGCTCGCAGTGTATATCGGAAAATACCCTTAATTCTTAACTTTATGGGTGACTGCCAGATGCAAGGTGACGACAGCAGGTTACGAACTTCCGATCCATTTCCAGTCACGTAACATTTTTTTTTTATTGCGAGAATAGGCTTGCGCTATGCTATGATGAGGTCTAGGTTGGAGCGCGCTTGTCTAGAAGATGTCTATTCACTCTTCCCTTGAAGGTACTCTTCGTGACAACCCTGTCACGAAGAGTACCTTCAAGGGAAGAGTGAATACATGCGCTGGAAGGGCATTCCACATGTATTTGGGTACAATGAGAATATTATATTTCTATCTATCTTATATCTATCTACGACGTTATTGAAGGACAAACCGACAAACAAGTTACACACTACTTATATTGGTAAGGAATTGTCAAGCGCTTTGAAGTTAAATCAAAGATTTTTTAACAGTCCTATCCAAACAATCTGCAACATTTTACAAAATGTATAACAGCTTTGCAAAAACCTTGCTTTGCTACCCTTTGCAAAAAAATAACAAACCAAAATAATATTGTTCAAATAAATAATATAAGCTTTTAATTTTAAATTAAAATTACTGTGCAAAATTAAATATTGGTTCTCATTTTGATGTTTAACCTTTATTATAAGACTTTAAAAAATACGTCTTCTTTCACTTCTGAAGTCGATTTAAAATACCAGGAGGAGTCTGTAATGATGCCATTTACTCTTCTTTATTGAGTTTGTAATATATTAGATAATTATAATCACAGAATTGTAAATAATGAGTTGATCATTCCGGAGTACCTGAGAAATAATAATTATTATTATAAAAAAAGAAAGATTATTATTAATTAATAAATAAATACGAGGTTGTAAACCTATATGATTGCGAATTGTGATTTAGTTTCACTGGTTTTTTAATTCAATTTCGATTTATTAAATAAGTTTATTAAATAAGTTACAGTTTTGTTCTCATATATCTCCTACTTTAGATAAATTGGACTTAAAAACTTAAGGACAAGAAAAGACAATGGGTCGCAAACTCAGCTTTGTGCTGGGCATTGGCAGCAATACCCAGCGCTGAGTTTGCTCCAGACAAGCAAATCTCTCAATTAGGCTTACCACTTTGTTATCAGTAGGTGACAAAGTAGTACACAAAATCCATGATGCGACACTGATACATAATATTAATGATTAATGATGTTCTGAGAGAACCTACATAATAGATAGACTAGCGGATACCCGCGACTTTGTCCACGTAGAATAAGTATCTTTAAATCCCCTCGGGAACTATTCAATTTTCCGGGATAAAAAGTAGCCTATGTCACACTCTCCTCAACTATATACCCATGCCAAAAATCACGTCGATCCGTTGCTCCGTTGCGGCGTGATTGAAGGACAAACCAACAAACAAACACACTTTTGCATTTATAATATTAGTGTGATAGAACCTATATACCAATAAGATATTCCTGAACTCATTGAGCCGGCAGGGATTAGTCGGAATAACGGCAAAAGACCTGCTGGATTGACGCTGGTTCCCTGGGGACGGGGACCGGCGCAAATGTGGGACGCAACATCCGGGACACAACATCCATGACACATTGGCCCCGTGTCATATCAGGGAGACAGAATCAAGGCCGGGGGCCGAAGCAGAAAAGGCTGAAACCGGCAAGCGGCGGAAGTAGGTATGCCTATTTCATCGAGAGTTTTAAATATTCAATTGTTCCGTTTGCCGTGGAGAATTTCTATATTTCACCGCGGTTAATAGCCTTATCTGGTGACAGAAGGGCTGACACATTTTTTGCGCAAAGGATCAGCCTGGCTGTCCAGCGCGGAAATGCAGCTAGCATTCTTGTCACCTTCCACGCGGGCATGATTTATATTTAAATACCTACTAATTTGGTTAGGCTAGTTCTATTGTATTTTTAATAATAATTTTTCTATATTGCGTAATTCTAGAGTATCCTAGAGTTGTAAAGACCTGCCTGGCCCAGTAGTGAGCGTTGTGGTCTGTCGCGTTAATGGAAGTCCGGGGTTTTCTTGCCGCAATTTGGGAATTTTCTGAATTATTCTCTCTGGTTTGGGCTGGTGGGAGGCTAAAATTGTGGCTTAATACAACCCTAGCGACAAAGATGTATCTACCTACCGCAAAGTGACTTACTGGTACGATGCCATGTAAAAAGTAAAAACCGGTTTAAACTTTCATATAACTGCCATACCACTATTAAGAGGTTAGCCCAATCGATTCGATACGTTGCTCTGTTGCGGCGCGTTGAGAGACAAACCATCAAACAAACACATTTTCGCATTTATAGATAATGTTAGTTGATAATATTATGACTTATGCATAATTTTACCTTAGCCATCCAATTCTGTAATCCTCTTAAAGAAATAGCTCCAATGTCTATATTTACAAGCTTCTGGGAAATTCTTTAATATATAAGCATAGAATGTAATAAATCCAAGCACAATACCTGTTGTTACATAGCTTGTTACCCATATTACTCTATGTCGATTGTATACGGTAAAAAGCGGTATCATAGCCGTAAAACCTTTTTTATGAATCTAAAACACAAGCGCGGAATGAAAATCAATTAATAAATAGTCGGGTAAACGGGGCGGTTCGTTGTATGGAGACCCCCGCACTAAATCCTCAGTCGTTGAAACTTGGCAGGGTTGTAGTAAGGTATGAACCAAAACTTATACAAAAATATCCAAACAAATATCCATGCGGTAGTTGGGTAATTATACCTAAAACTTAATATTTATGATTGAACACTTTCTTTTTAAATAATAGTAGGTAACTAGTTAGTATATTAACGCTTAATAGCGAAATATCCAAAGAAATAATCATGCAAAACATCGATATATATGTCACCGTAAGATTGTAAAATCCGTTAGATTATAATCTAACGGTTTCTATCCCGCGAGATTGTAAACTGTGAAAGATTGTGAACCGTTCAATTTTCTGAGTATTAATTTATGAAATATTTATTGTATTTACGTTTTCTTGTCTCTTTCTTGTACAGTTCGCGTGCGAGTTGAATGCAGAGTAAATGTAAGTGTCACCATACATTTACTCTGCATTCAACTCGCGCGCGAACTGTAGGTTAGGTTAGGGTTTGACATGAATACTCAGGTAGTGCCCACTTACTAGTGGGCACTTAGGTTCTATCGGGTTAATATACCTACCTAATAAATTACAGTTTACCGAAAAATAATGCGTTAAATTGTAAGCAATATTTTACGGTTCACAATCTGTCGACAGTTTATAATCTATCGAGATTAAAAACGTTATATTACAATCTAACAGTTTTTACAATCTTACGGTGACATATTTAAAACCGATTTTATTATCGAATCTTAACTGCGTTCACGCGATTATGTACCTGCCTGATAAGATGAAAAACCTTGGATATTTATAAAATACTTTATCACACTGTAAACTTTCGTCGCCTGAGGAATTATTGTTGTTTATTGCCTAGACTAAAATATGAGAAAAATACGAAGGTGTATATATAATAATAATTTTACCAGAACATTATATAAAATCACCACGTACTGTCTATTGGCTTAGTAGGTAATTTGAATAATTAAAGCCCAAACTTGTGTATGAAAAAACTTAGGTATAACAATTCATAAAAATGGGAATCACGAAATTGTCTTATATATATTTTCATGACAATGGAACCATAGATTTATTATTTGTTTATTATACCTACTTACATTTACTATACATGGAACTAATCAAAGATATTTCAGTAAGACGTTCTTACTCTATGGAACTAACTTACTTCTAGTAATCCACCAGAAACTATTGTCGTAAACTCCTAAATAGTAGTGTCGATTTCACCAACTCTGAATAACGTCTAACCATGGAACTAATAAGTACTACGTACGTAGTACTTATTATAGTTCCATGCGTCTAACCTAGGATTAAATTTGAAAAGTTGACAGAATTACTACATAACATCTGTCAAAACATCAATTTTAATCCTCGGTTAAACTTACCGCGGAGTTGGTGAAATCGGCATAAGCTACGTTACGTTTTATTAAGCTACTAGTAGATGCCCGCAACTTCGTCCGCGTGGTTTAAGTATTTTTCATTCCCGCAGGAACTCCTTAATTTTCCGGTATAAAAAGTAGCCTATGTCACCCTCCAGGTCCTCAACTATACCCATGCCAAAAATCACGTCAATCCGTTGCTCCATTGCGGCGTGATTTAAGGAAACACAAATAAACCAACAATAACTTCCGCATTTATAAATTATAATATTAGTATGATACTAATTGGCGATGATCAAAACAAACAATCAGGTTTTAATTAAAAAGTTCTTTGAGAACTCTGTTGTAAAATATGATTTATTAATAAAACGTGCACAAATTTGTTATGAAACATGACGCTACAGTGGACAACACCATCACATTCCCCTGATTCCAAAGCTTTAGTCAGAAAACCATTACTTTTAATTTTGTTTTCCATTATTTCTAAATCGGGAAAGGTTTTAGGAAAAGTTCTTTTCACGTAGAAAGTCTTTGATATCCTGTAATGAAAATGTTTAAAGATTAGTTTAATTATTGAATGAGGACATTTTTCGGAATTCAAGGAACGGTTCTCACTCGCGCTCGCGTAAATATTTGGTCCACGGCCTCCATGGAATGGAATAAATAAATATTTCACGGAGCGTTTCAGCGTACCCATGCAAAAATTCACGTCGATCCGTTGCTCTGTTGCAGCGTGATTGAAGGACAAACCAATAAACCAACAAACAAACTTTCGCATTTAAAATATTAAAAATCTAATTCCCATTGGTAATAATATATACAATTTCTTAAAAAATCGATTTTAAATCTAAATTAATTTATAATATTAGTATGATTACTCTCATAACAAATGATTTGCTGTTTTTCATTGAGGAGTTCCGGCCCGCCAGTCGCCACATCCGAACCATTCATTAGATCCACATGGAACCGACATGCTGACTGTAGATATAAACTAGTAGATTTTCTAATGTAGGTATATAAACTTCGTAAAGGAAAATAGGTCAGGTGGTAGGTGGGTGGTCAAAATAGGTTCAGGTTTAAAGGAATTATTGAGTAAAATCGACCAAAACTTTAATTCGCTATCCTGAAGGAATTCAATTATTTTTCTAGATAATATCCTATTTATGTTTACCTAGAGTTATTTAGGTTTTGCACGTGTGCCAAGGCCCAAGTTGCATTTACTGTGACCAGTAGTTTCAGCAAAATACATAGGTAGATGCTTTAGTATGTAAGACAAGCCCACACCCCTGCGGAGCCGGGGCAAGTAAGAAAGTGCACTATGAATGCAAGCGCAGCGAGCGATCTTTTTATTAGGTAGCGGGCTAATCTGTTAGGGGCATGGAAATTATATTAAACCCATACTATTCGGTTTCTACAGGCATCGTACCGGAACGCTAAATCGCTTGGCGGTCTTGGCGTCTTGGCGTCTTGGCCGGTAGGGTTGTAACTAGCCATGGCCGAAGCCTCAAACCCATCGATATATATGTAGGTACTAGATGGGTCCTTTCATAGAAAAACGCCGGGCGTTCGAGTTGCTGAACACGTTCCGCACCTGTCTTTGTTCCCGTCGTAGCGCTGTCACGATCGCTCGTCGTGCAGATAATTTCCTTTTATTAAGTTAACATCTAAAGTTTAATTAGTTTGGCACTGTATAATTTTAATTTTAAGGTAAGTGTTTCAATTCACAATTATACATTTCCAAAAAAACGTTATTTAATCTTCCTATTTAATATTTTTATCCATTACGCAATCATTTAATTTCCGCGGCAAACTGTATGATTTTTCTTTTTACTAACTGGCCTTACGGCTATGACCTATATTATCTATGACCGAGTCATACGTTTTCAAGCTTTCATTCAAGATGTTGCAAGCAAGTTCCCGCTTTTCAGACTAGATGGCGTTGATGGCGTTGCTAAAAAAACGCCCACATTCTTTGTTTGACAGGGCCCATCTATGTAAATTGAGGTCGTTGCTCAAACCAGGTCAAACCAAGTAAAATTCAGAAATTATAAATAATAAATTGACCCTGCCGGGGATCGAACCCGGGACCTCCGCAGTCCAGACTCGCTCAACACTGCGCCATATATCACATATCATATTTAATAGTTTAGTAATATTTTACATTTATCAAGAAAAGCTTCACCTTTTATACGTTTACCAATCGAAATCGTAAATATCCGGTCTTCTAAAGAAATAGCTGAACGGTCTCTGTTTACAACAATTTGGATATGTTGTCATTATGTATGAGTAAAAGAAATAGAATCCGAGTGCAATGCCTGCTACTACATAGCTTGTGATCCATATTAATTTAAAAGAATCGAATTCGCGACCAACGCTGAAAAAAAGATATAAAATGGTAAGTACTTAGGTATACATAGGTACCTATAAATAAGTACATAATAGCCATTGATAGTAATATAATAAGTCTATGATAATAGCATTTTCCTGCTACTTCCGTGATTACACATCGACATTGATGGATTGATTGCATGGATGTAAGAACAAGTAATAAAATTAAAAATTTTAAAAAACCCACGACGAACTGCTGACCTCCATTGAAACAACAATTAGAAATTAACAAAAGTATATATTATAAAATAATATCTAAAACACAAAAATGCATATTTGCCGGCTCAGTAGTTTTTTTGACCAGCGTGGTGGACTATGGCCAAACCCGTCTCATTCCGAGATAAAACTTGTGCTTAGTGTTAAATTATAATATTCTGATAAAAATTGTTAGAAAAAATGTGATCAAAAGAGTCCAAATACGACGGGTTTACGATGAGAATTTAAGGAGTTCCCATGACCACCTCCTGGCTCCATCATGAGACCCTGGGCAGCATCTAGGTACAAAGTGGTAGTCAAGACAAATCAAAAGAGTCCAAATACGACGGGTTACGATGAGAACTTAAGGAGTTCCCATGAGCACCTTCTGGCTCCATCATGAGACCCTGGGCAGCATCTAGGTACAAAGCGCTCGTCAAGACAAATCAAAAGAGTCCAAATACGACGGGTTTACGATGAGAAGTTAAGGAGTTCCCATGACCACTTCCTGGCTCCATCATGAGACCCTGGGCAGCATCTAGGTACAAAGTGCTAGTCAAGACAAATCGAAAGAGTCCAAACACGACGGGTTTACGATAAGAACTTAAGGAGTTCCTATGACCACCTCCTGGCTCCATCATGAGACCCTGGGCAGCATCTAGGTACAAAATGCTAGTCAAGACAAATCAAAAGAGTCTAAACACGACGGGTTTACGATGAGAACTTAAGGAGTTCCTATGACCACTTACCAAATCACGATTGCAGCTCAGCTTGATTGTCTATGGTCCTAAAACCTGGAACCTTCTCACAAGCTATACATATCGAATGCAAAACACCTCATTTCAATCGGCCCAGTACTTTTTGAGAAAAATAGTAACATATTGAAAAAATTAAATCATAAACTACAGCTCAGCTTGGTTGTCTATGGTCCTAAAATATATCTAAGAACCTTCTGACAAGCTATACATATCTAATGCAAAAAACCGCATCTCAATCGCCCCTGTACTTTTTGAGAAAAATGGTAACATATTGAAAAACTAAAATCATAGACTACAGCTCAGCTTGGTTGTCTATGGTCCTAAAATATATCTAAAAACCTTCTCACATAATATACATATCTAATGCAAAAAACCGCATCTCAATCGGCCCAGTACTTTTTGAGAAAAATGGTAACATATTGAAAAACTAAAATCATAGACTACAGCTCAGCTTGGTTGTCTATGGTCCTAAAATATATCTAAAAACCTTCTCACAAACTATACATATCTAATGCAAAAAACCGCATCTCAATCGGCCCAGTACTTTTTTAAAAAATGGTAACATATTGAAAAATTAAAATCATAGACTACAGCTCAGCTTGGTTGTCTATGGTCCTGAAATATATCTAAGAACCTTCTTACAAGCTATACATATCTAATGCAAAAAACCGCATATTAATCGGTCCAGTAGTTTTCCAGGAAAACGGTAACAAAAAAGTGCACAAACAAACAAACAAACAAACAAACAAACACACAACCTCTTAGGGCAAACACATATACCGTCTCCGTTTCGTCGAGGGTAAAAAGACCAGGGAGTGTGACATATAAGGCTACTTATCCCGGAATAATAAAGAGCTCCCCCCGGAATTTATAAAATCTAACAAACGCAGGCGAAGTGGCAGACATTAAAGTATCTAGAAAGTGAATATAATATCTAGAATATTATCAAATAGTATAAGTATGTAAAGTAATAACTGAAAATATTAATATTACCACATGATATTACCACACGCTGTGCCCTGTGCCTGCTAAACGTTAAACTTTATGTTTACGGTTAATGTAATAAGTAGGTTTAAGTAATGTAATAAGTATATGGTTTTATGTATTTATTACTATAGAGTTTTTTTTACGATTTGATCCTTATTTGATCCTTTATTTGATCCGCATCATAATAAATGATTGTCATCATTTATTATTTATTATGATACGGATCACCATTGACACCATAGAGGATGACACTGACATACATTTCACACCATAGAGTTACGATACGTCTGGCGCCGATAAGGTCGCGTGCACCATAGACTTTTCCTTAATATTTATCATAGGTACTTATTCAAATTAAATCGACCAAAAGTTTAATCCACTATCTTCAGAACTCCAATTATTTATTGAAATAAAAAATATCCTGTATGTTAACCTAGAGTTATTGCATATACTCGTATATGAATCTGCACGCGTACCAAGTTGCATTCAAATCCGACCAGTAATTTCAACGTGATTTTAGGTAACAAGCTAAATACATAGGTACATACTTTAGTATGTATATAAAGGCAAGTCCGCCCGTGCGGAACCGAGACAGGTCAGGAGGTGCACTGTAAATGCGAGCGCAGCGAGCTATCTTTTTGTTATTAATTATACCCCTTCTCAGTGTGCACATGAGACCACATTCGATAATCTAGCCCTATTTTAACATTTAACACGTTAAAAATTCACCTTATTTTGTTTACCAATAGTACTCATCTATACTCGGCCTTTTAAAGAAATAGCTTAACGTTCTCCGTTTACAAGCGTCTGGATAATTTTTTAATACGTATGAGTAGAAGAAATAGCACCCTAGCGTAATTCCTGTTACTGTATAGCTTGCGATCCATGATAATTTCAAATAATCAAATTCGCGACCAACGCTGAAAAAAAGATTTATGGGTAAGTAGACTTAGGAATACTATGCACAAATACGCATTTAAAGGTCCATGCAAACTATAGTCCTGTTATTATCTCGCTGCAGACTCGGCCATAAATATTTCGAGTGTTTCTCTCTTTCACACGGGCCCTATGGCAATAAGACAGGGGCCGTGCCATAGGGCCCGTGAGTGGGAAAGAGAGAAACACTCGAATGATTTATGGCCGAGTCTGCAGCGAGATAATAACAGCACTATAGGTTATTTCTATCGATAACAAGCCAAGATGCTTGTTTCTTCTACTTAGTGCGCGCGTAGCACAGGCCAGATATGCATGTGTACAATCTTACATTATTTTAAAATCCTGCTGGAAGCTAGTAGATGATAGGTAGATATACTACATCGTATCGGATCTGTGTTTTAGTATATAAGGTCGTACGTCGATCTATACCCGTGCAAAGCCGGGGTATGTGATCTAGTATTTTATAATATTACTAGATGATGCCTGCGACTTCATCCGCGTTGATTAGGTAAGTTTTTTTTATTCCCGCAAGAACTCCTTAATTTTCCGGGGTAAAAAGTAGCCCTGGGATGCAACCTGTCTCTCTACCATTTCATCAAAATCGGTTGAAAAGATGGGCTGTAAAAGCATAGCAGTCAGACAGACACAAATTCGCATTTATAATATTAAGTAGGTATGTATGTTTGTAACTTAATCACGCCAAAACGGAGGATGAAATTTGTAGAGGCATAGATTATAGTCTGGAATGACACATCATACATGCTACTTAGTACTTGTTATTCCGGAAAACCTTAATCCACGCGGACGAAGGGCATCATCTCAATGAAAATAAAAAGATTACCACATAATCGTAAAATTGCCCCACACTGTGCTCGCGGAAGGTTTTATCTAAGTAAGTACTTAGTTTGTTTTACGATTTTACTGCGTGCTTTTTATTACCAATATATTATCAATATTAAAATGTGACTCTGATACCTAGTGAAAACTTATTAAATTAAACGCTAAGGCTATTGTCAGTTGGGAACAGATAATACATTTAAGGGTTGGGACACACTGTACTACCATAGAGGTAGGATGTCCTGACGTAAGTTGTTTGTCGTTGTGGTTTGTCGTGATGGGCGGAGCTGTTTGCAAAGTGGAGCAAAGTGGCTTTCACGCAGCGGAATTTATTTTTACTGAAACACTTTATTATGCATTATTACATTTGATGCATATTTAATTACATCTATACCAACTATCATTTTTTTTACATACTAGTAAAGCTGTCAGAAACAACTTTCATAAATTGTTGCAAATTCATGCCAGCAACAAAAAACTTACGCTGAAGTTTTTCATAAGAGGAAAGTCCTGCCGAAGTCTACACGTCCTGCGCCTATTCAGATCTTAGAGGACAAGAAAGCTGACGCTGATGGATTCACCTTAGTCGAGAAGAAAAAGCGTAGACCGAAGCAGAACCGAAATAAACGTGGTACAGCCACGTACAGCGTCTACAGCTGATGCAACGTTGAAAGCGGCGTCGATGCTGAACGTGAAGATTTACGTCTCGCGCGTGAACCCTAATATCTAAGGGGGACGTCATGCAGTACATCGCGGATACGTACGTAGATCGCTATGTTACCTATACATCTGCGGATGCAAGCCCAACTGAAGAAGTGCAGATGAACTTGGAAGAACTGAAGTCGAGCAGGACGACACTCCTATGGACTTACAGTTCCAGCTTGGTGCAAATATGTGTTGCTCAGTGCGGACTTTTGGCCTGAGGGCATAGCGTACCGTCGCTATATAGGGAAGCGAGAGAAAAATCCCTACCGTAGTATTAGTCTTTTTTATTATTGTTTTTTTTAAATATTGTATTTGCCTACTTATAGTATTAAAAGATTGTATTTTATTTTATCTTATAATATTGTTTTTATGTTTTAAGTAATTATGTATTTTATAATATGGGCCTTGTTGCCTGAAATA
Organism: Erebia aethiops; assembly: GCA_923060345.2. Taxonomy (NCBI): domain Eukaryota; kingdom Metazoa; phylum Arthropoda; class Insecta; order Lepidoptera; family Nymphalidae; genus Erebia; species Erebia aethiops. The sequence goes on along the minus strand of OV281083.1, from coordinate 4,844,221 downwards.
AAATGAATAATAATAAATTACGGTATTTTCAAGGAGTTCTTATATCCAAAAGATTGTGGTGGTGGGCACAGATATTGGTGGTGGTGGGCAGTGTTGGAGTGTCTAACTGTTGGTGGGTGGAGCTATAAGTGGAGTTAAAATATGAACATTTGAACTTTGAACTCTATTTATTCTAAACTTAATTACAAATTACAGATTAAATATTTTTTTTATTTGTCTGATCACTTCGTTGAGGACAGGCAGGACCTCTTCTTGGAAGAAATATATTCCAACAGCAGCCGCTACCATTAATGGTAATATTATGAAGCAGCATGATTGGCATACACCGAACGGACACATGCTGAAAGAAAGGAGAAAGGAGAGAGAGCGGTCGCTGATGATGGTCGCTCTAGTGGATATTGAGCCCCTAGAGCGACCTAGCTAAAAAAGCGAAGGTGAAAAGGCCTTCTTCAGTTCTATACTTTAATTCAGTTCAATCCATACTAAAATTATAAATTCCCATTTTGTTCAGAGTATGGCTACCGAGGGGGTTTTAGTGGGTAGACATCCTACCTCACCGTCACCCGCACTCTCAGAAGATTTCCCCCTAGTCAAAAAAAAATATACTCGTATGCCTCACAAGAGTTCACAATCGGTTCAATAGCGTTCATTCCCACCCTTAATAAATGAATTACGTACCTAATTAATTAATTACTTAAAAATTAATGCCAGATTTCAGATTTCAATATGCCAGACAAAAATAGTTGTAAGGAGAAATAAAGTTTAAAGTTGATAAAATAAGAAGGCCTAACATAGAGGCTTGAGGTCAAAGAAAAATTTGGTTATTTACCACATAATATTAAAATCGCACGCGGAACGATTTCTATGTACGCTTTTGTCAGACATTACATTGCATTCCACCAACCATTATAGCTTCTTTGTGGCTTTATTTATTAAAGTGGTTATAAAATGTAAAGGGCTTATTGAAGTCTCGGGTTGAAACTTTTATGATTTTATCATTGTATTTATGACGATGACATTGTCATGAAATGCGTCAAACGGAGATTCTACTGTCTATGGAAGAACCATCACACCAGAGACAAATTATTTATGACCTTTTATGACTCTTTAAATTTTATTACTAGCAGATGCCCACGACTTCGTCCGCGTGAAATAAGTTTTTAAATTCCCACGGGAACTCCCTAATTTTTCGGGTTAATGCCTATGACACTCACAAATAATGTGGCTTTCTATTGGTACCAGAAACCAATTTTTTCAAAATCGGTTCAGTAGATCCAGAGATTACCCCTTACAACCTCACAAACTTTACCTGTGTATAATATTAGTATAGAGTATCATACTAATATTATAAATGCGAAAGTGTGTTTGTTTGTTGGTTTGTTGGTTTGTCCTTCAATCACGCCGCAACGGAGCAACGGATCGACATGATTTTTGGCATGGGTATAGTCGAGGACCTGGAGAGTGACATAGGCTACTTTTTATACCGGAAAATTTAGGAGTTCCCGCGGGAATAAAAAAAAACTTAAACCACGTGCTTCAGCTAGTAGATAATATAATGTGAGTATAGTCTAGTATAGTCCACAAACATAACTAAGAATTGACCCGGTGGCCAAAATTGGAACAATTTTTTATGCCTTGTTTTTTTTCGCCGGGTCAGAAGTTTGTCGAACTATACTCTGACCAACTGGAATTGAGTCAGATTCAGTCGATATCGACTATGTACAGTTACGTGCAAAAAGGTACACTCACTGAAAGGCAATAGTTTAGTGCATTAGTTTTCAATGCGACTTTTTAGACCACTAGTGAACATTTACCCGGACTGTTCGATCAATCGACCTCAGTCTGATAGAACGGAATAGACGGATTGTTTGGTATAAAACTATCCTGTCCGTCTCCAGAATGCACAATCTCGGCTATGATGATAAATTTAAGTAAAATCCGTTCAGTCGTTCAGTCGTGACAAATAACAACAAACAAATAATGGCACTAATAAAATGCTAAGGCAACTCTGATTTATTTTTCACATAACCTGCATTAAAAGTGCGAGTTGTAATGTCTGTTGAGCCACCTGAAATTTCAGACGATTACGTCATTCAGCGGGTAGAAAATCATCACTTTCTGCCCTAGGGCACTTTCGCATTGATATACTAATTGGCGATGATCAAAACAAACAATCAGGTTTTAAATAAAAAGTTCTTTGAGAACTCTGTTGTAAAATTTGATTTATTAATAAAACGTGCACAATTTTTTTATGAAACACAACGATATAATGGACATCACCATCACATTCACCGAATTCCAAAGCGTTAGGCAGAAAACTATTACTTTTAATTTTGTTTTCCATGATTTCTAAATCGGGGAAGGTTTTAGGAAAAGTTATTTTCACGTGGAAAGTCTTCGATATCCTGTAAAGGGAATATTAAATGTTTAAAATTTAGTTTATTTAATGAATGAGGACATTTTTCGGTATTCACGGAACGGTTAACACTCGCGCCCGCGTATATAATTATGTGGTCCGCGGCCTCCGTGGAATGTAGATAAATATGTATTTAAAATTAAGTAGCGTATATAAGTATTAGATGATGCCCGCGACTTCGTCCGCGTTTTTTCGATTCCCGCGGGAACTCCTTAATTTTCCGGGATAAAAGTAACCTTTGTCCTTCCCTGGCATACAACCTATACCTGTACCACATTTCATTAAAATCGGTCAAGCAGGTGGGCCGTGAAGCGTCGCAGACAGACAGACAAATGGACAAACAGACACACTTTCGCATATATTAAATATGGATTTCACGGATCGTTTTTCGCCCCTGGCGGGCACGATTGCTCGCGGTACAGCATCTGCGGGAGCGGTCAACCGCCGTCGTCACACACACACACTCTGCGATCGGTTGGATTTCAATTAATGAATTTTATCAAATGGCAAATCTGCAGGCTACTATAGGTAAAAGGTCGCGAGACAAAAGTCTGGCGACGTTGGTTGACATCGCCCAACGTCTCCCGACATCTCAGCGACACGTGTCGCGGGACATTTGCCCCTATGAATGAACGTGGCTTTAAAGTAAAACAGCTGCCCGGCAACCGCTGCGGGACAGCTGTTGCGGGCGCGGGTGAGATCCGTTCCGTGAGTTCTCGGTGCAAACTTACATATCACTTCGGCGGCAAATAGAAACAGTAGAACCAGTAGTCCAACGATAACCACTACGAAACATATTGTTGTTTGTGCTGCGACATTCAAAGCTTCGTTGCTGATAAATATATTATCCCAGCTGCAAAAATCACAAACAACACTGAGCAAATCTTTTAAAATAGCCAGCCTACTGCTGAGCGCTAGTCTTCTAGTCTTAGAAGGGTTTTGCCATAGTCCACTACTGTCCACGACACTGGGCAGGTGTGGCTTATGAAGAACTTTCCGCATAATGTGTTCCTTCATCATTCATTGCTTAAAATTCACATGCTATCCCAAAACATTAGAGAAGACTACTTGCCCGAAAATGCGCGCCAACCAACGGAAAATAGATAACCGACGTCTAAACTTCCTGATAAAAGCCTATCATACTGTTGAAGATTAGGTAAGTAATAAAAGAGCTAGGATTTGACTCGCTCCAGCAATGCTTAGGACTGCGGTTACTGTATCTACACATCGATGTACTAAATTGTAAATTATTTTTTTCAAAAGAGCAACCACCGAGTTTCTTGCTGGTTTTTCTCGGTGGGAATGACATTCCGAACCAATGGTAAATTCACCCGACGATTCAAAAGCACTTGTAAAAGTTTATTTGAATAAAAAACATTTGATTTTGAGTTTGAAACCGCTAGGCTATAACAGCTTTCAATGTTTATGTAAGTAGATATATACATATTGCTCTTTCATAAATTGGAGCAAGTCATCGTGGATTTAGAGAATCTTGCACCACCTTGCACCAGGATACACAACTAAGGTCTCCCTTTGGAACGAAGCTAGGCCTGAAACTACAAGGGAAGTTTTGGATAATTATGTATACCACATAACTTTTCTGCGAAATGAGCATTTTTGTGAGTTTTGCACAATTTTTCCGATGTTATCTACGCTAGACACGAATTTTGGTGTCCGCTTGCTGTCCTATTAAAGTTGAACAAACATTGAAACTTATAATGATGACAAATCTTGAGATCTATGCGCTGACAAGTTTAGGATCGTTGTTTAGGATCTATGCTCTGATTGTGCTCTTCTTTGCTTATGGTTTATATTATGAGCAAAGTTCTTACGTTTTAACCTTTAAGAGCAGGTTACACAGTACGAGCTACTGCCACTGTGAACGCACGTAGCCCGACTTGCCTTGCCCGGTCGGTGATGAGAGTAGTTGCCATTTTGACTTCCGAACCAAAAAACATGAGCCCGAGCAAACAAGGTCTATACTTATTTATTTATTTATTTAAATCTTTATTGCACACAAGTAAAAGGACATGAAAAAGACAATAAAATTACAACTAGGACAGCACAGTATGCAAAGGCGGTCTTATCGCCAAAGGCGATCTCTTCCAAACAACCTTTGGAGAAAGGAGAAGAGAATACTAACGGGAAGGTGCGCAAACTACAAATAAAATAAACTATAAATATCATCTACATACAATACTACCCCAATACAAAATATACATACATACATAAGATTAATATACATAAGCTAACATATACAAATATATATATAAATAAATATAAAATGTTAAGCAATACACATAAAATGACTAACTATGTAACTACTGAGATAGGTAAAAATTCTTCAAACGACTTTTAAAAATATTAATTGACTTAGATTGTCGGATTTCAGCTGGAAGAGAGTTCCAGAGCTTGGCACAGCTTACAGTGAACGAATTGCCATAAAATTCTGTACTGACTGTACTTACTGACCTTTCACAAATAACGTACAATTCGATATCCGACTCGCATGCGAGCTGTTGTTTGAACTACTAGTGCGTTTCCAGAATATCCGATTCGATCGGATACCGGATGCGATGCTGATATTGAGAAAAGTAAAATGTATTCAGAACAACAAACATTCAGAACAGCGGACAATCTGAAAGGCAGTTACAAAATGCATACATTTTACTTGCCCTTATCATATCCGATATACCCGATATCGAATCGGTTAATCTGGAAAGTGGAAACGCTCTTCGCGTGGAATGGGGAAGGCGTGTGGCGTGATAAATAAAAATGTCGTAGTAACTGATCAATTCGCACATGACAGCGGGACATGGCGCGAGCAACTGGCACTGCAGTAACTCGCTATAATAGCTCACAAGCTAGCAAGCTTGCACTGTGTAATCGAGCCGTAAGACAATTTTTTCTACCGTGCACATGGACGTGCAACCGTGCAACTGTACGTGGTAGGTACCTACCGTTCAATTTTCTAGTTCATTCAGTTCCAACTGAAAAAAAAAACAATTTTAATGTGATAACGTGAACGTATAATATAGGTACTATTTATAATTAATTCAATACGCAGTTCATATAATAGGTCTATAATAGTTAAAGTATTGAATAAGTAATACTTCATAGCTAATTTAATTTTTAAATATTTAAAACTAGATGATCCCGCGATTTCGTCCGCGTGAGATAAGGTTTTTGATTCCAGCGAGAACTACCTAATATTCCGGGATAAAGAATAGCCTATGTTCCGTCCCCAGGATACAAACTATCTCTGTACCAAATTTCGTCATAATCGGTTAAAAAGATGGGCCAGGACAGACAGACACCTCGACTTTTTGACGACCTCCCTGGCGCAGTGTTGAGCGCTGTTGTCTTCAGGTATCAACGTATACGTTATAACGTATCGAAACCAGGACCTCTGCGATCTTATAATTTCTGAATTTTCCCTGGTCTGGTCTGGTGGGAGGCTTCGGCCGTGGCTAGTTACCACCCAACCAGCAAAGACATGCAGCCAAGCGATTTAGCGGTTCCGGTATGATACCGTGTAGAAACTAGAAACCGATTAGGGGTATGGGTTTAATATAGCTGCCATGCCCCTAATAGTTTAGACTCTAGGCAATATAGCTAGTCGACCCCAACAATAATTCCTCAGGCGACGAAACTTTACAGTATGATAAAGTATTATGAGTTAAACGTATATTATAAATATCCAATAAAAAATCAAAAAGGAAGTAAGGGTTTTATGCTATACCTAATTTTTAAAGCAGGAAGGTATATTATCGCTTAAACGCAGTTTAAATTTGTTAATAAAATCGGTATACCTAAATATGGATGTTCTGCATGATTATTTCGTTTGATATTTCGGTTTTGTGTGTTAATATACTACCTACCTACTATTATTATAAAAATAAATCGATAAAATATTCAGTCATAAAATTTTAAGTGTTAGGTATAAATACCTAACTTCCGGATGGATTTTTTGTTGGATATTTTTTTATAAGTATTGGTTCATGCCATACTACAACCCTGCCAAGTTTCAACGACTGAGGATTTAATGCGGGGGTATCCATACAACAAACCGCCCCGTTGCCTAGACTATAACAGGTAAAGACACATTTTTGCTTATATAAAATTGGTATGAATTGCACATCTGTTGTGGATTGAATCAGAATTTCTCCGGGAATCGCTTGGTCTATGATCGCTTTCTGGGTAGCTCGACCGTTCCACCACGGTCGATATAACATATTATATACTATTATATATATTATATATTTCCTTGTTAATAACAACATAGAACAAGTCTTACAAAGGAACTCCCTTTTTTACCGAATGGGTTGAGTCCTAATGAAATGTATCACATATTCTTTAATACTTTCAGTGAAATATTCAAATCAATATTCACCAGTAGAACGGTCTTAACTACTGATGCAAACGTTTTTAGCGAATGGGCAACAAATGAATTACACAGAAACAGGCAAAAATTATATGAATTGTATGCAGAGCGACAGTATGATACTAGTGATGAGTTCAAGCAGCATGTTCAACTATTTTCCAAGAAATTTAAAAGAGATTGCATTGTGGCTAAATCAAAACATATTCAAACTAAGATAAAAAATAGCTCCAACGTAATCAAAACCACTTGGAACATAGTGAATGAAGAAACAGGAAAAGCAACACGAAAAAATCGTGAATTTAAACTTGCAATCGGTAATAAATCTGTGACTTCGGACTCCGAAGTTGCTTCCGTTTTTGAAGGCTTCTTTACGGATATTCCTGTTTCTACCACAGAATCGTTGAACTCCTCACCAAATGCCGCTCTTACTTTACTCGAGGATAACGTGCCTGAATGTAATAACGTTTTTAAATTCTGTCACGTTAACTGCTCTGACGTTATTAAAGCATTCAAATTAATTAACAATAAGAAGACAAATGATTTGTGGGGCATTTCCGTTAACGTTGTACAATCATTGATTGATATTGTTGCACCCGAGTTAGCATTAATATTCAATAATTGTATTGATTGTGGTGAGTTTCCTGACTTAATGAAGCATAGTAAAATAATACCTCTATTCAAATCAGGTAGTACCAGTGACCCCACTAACTTTAGACCTATATCTGTACTACCCACTTTCAGTAAAATATTTGAAAAATTAATATTAATTCAATTACTTAATCATTTTTGTAATAATGACTTACTACACAGTAAACAGTTTGGATTTACACGGGGTCGCTCAACAATCGATGCTGGTGTTGAGCTAATTCAAAATATATTCGAGGCCTGGGAGGAGTCGCGTGATGCACTTGGCGTTTTCTGTGATTTATCCAAGGCTTTTGATTGTGTTGATCACGAAACATTAGTCAGAAAACTGCACCATTATGGAATTAGGGGTGTAGCACTGGATATGATGAATTCCTACTTAAAAAGTAGGATACAAAAGGTAGACGTTAATGGAAAGCGGTCTTCCGGATCGATTGTAAAAATGGGGGTTCCACAAGGTTCAATTTTAGGGCCTTTTCTATTTCTCATTTACATTAACGATCTTCCTTATCTTGCCAAGGATAATCATGGGATAGTATTGTTTGCTGATGATACATCACTTTTGTTTAAAATAAATCGTTACGAAACAACTCTTGACGAAGTAAACAATTCTCTCACTAAAGTGGTACAGTGGTTTGAAGCTAATAACCTACTCCTCAATGGAAAAAAGACAAAGTGTATCAAATTTACATTACCTAATGTCAAACAGGTAAAAACCACTGTACAACTTGATCATGAGGAATTAGATTTAGTGGATACCGCTGTTTTTCTCGGAATAACGTTAGATGCTAAACTCCAATGGGGCCATCACATAGATGACTTATCGAACAGGCTTAGTTCTGCTGCATACGCGGTTAAAAAGATTCGCCAGTTGACAGATATAGAAACGGCGAGATTAGTTTATTTTGGTTACTTTCACAGCGTTATGTCATATGGTATATTATTATGGGGTAATGCTGCTGATATTAATTCTGTTTTTGTGCTGCAGAAGAGGGCTGTTCGAGCCATATATAATATGGGACCAAGAGAGTCACTAAGAGATAAATTTAAAGAAATTAATATTATGACAGTGCACAATCAATATATATTTGAAAATTTAGTATACATGCATAAACACATTGATAAATTCAAGAAGAAAAGTGATTGTCATAATTTCAATACTAGAAATAAAAATAAGCTTGTAATGCCTGCTTCTAGGCTTAGTAAAATTAGCAATTCATTTGTTGGAAACAGTGTCCGCTTCTACAATAAGCTCCCAGAAGACATGTTGAAGATGTCTCTGAATAAGTTCAAAGTTAATGTAAAACGTAAACTCATTAAAAAATCTTATTACCATGTAAAGGATTATTTAAATGACAAGGAAGCTTGGCAATGATTTTCTCTAATGGCCCTGATAGTTCCTTAGTTTTAAGATGATTGTGAAATGGTGATAATGAAAAAAAAAAAAGACCCGGCTGAGTTTGTTGTGGGCTCTTCTCAGACCAGGGCGCGTTTGGAACCCTCGTAGCTTTAGTTTAAGATGTCGTACTGTCGTTATCACCATTATATTGTTAATCGTATATGTTACAAATAACCGAACGTCAATAAGTGTAGTATACCTACCTAAATTGAATAAACGTTCTTTGAGTTTGAGTTTGAGTTTGAATATTATAAATCCAAGTATTTGGATTTCGCAAAAAAATATTAACAAGAAAATATATTATATAAAGTTACGATGAAAGTGGTTTGTGGGCGAGCTTTAAGCTCCCTTGCTTACTTGTTCGTTATATTTTATATTGTGAATAGATTTTGATAAATAAAATTCATCACATAAAATCTTGTTTGATGTTTTTTTATTTTTACTTTACTGTTTTTTGTTGCTTTTGTTTTACTGTTAAACTAGAAGGTAATCTACCTATGAGCTTGAATCTCGGCTCAAGATACGATAGGTGCTTACTGTCAGTAAGGGAAAGGCAGAATCTAGGAAGTTAGGAATTACATAGAATCCCAACCATTGATGTAGAATTTTTTTAGTAGTACTCATTCTATTTCAATGATCCCAACGCTTTATCATCTCAAAATAACAGTCATGACGTGTTTTTCTCTCCCCGTTATATTGAAAGAGACGGCTGGAAATTCTAATATACTTACAAATTGTTTCAGCCAATAGGAACACGCCACCAGCTATGACTCCGAGAATGACAGCGCAGCACAGCAGCCTGCAGCACAGGTCCAGGCAGCACCGGGAACAGCAAGCACAGGGATTCGGGATAGGGATGCAACAACCGCCACCGCCACTTCCGATCACAATGTTACGAAAACTGAAAAAAAGAAGAAAAAAAAACTGCAGATCCGCTACAGATTTGCTTTCGTGGTTCATTTAAGCTTTCGCCGTTTACTCATATCTCTACTCAATCAATCAATCAATCCACCACCACCACCACTACAGCCCACTGCTGGGCCCAGACCACCACTCTCATAGGAGAGAGAGGATTAGAGCTTAGATCACGCTGCTCCAATGCGGGTTTTAAGTTTTAACGACTAATATCATGTTAGATCAGTCAATCAATATTTATTTATTCAATTTAGGTACACTGTATACTTATTGTCGTCCGAAACTTATAGAACATGATGGTGATAATCAAATAAGGTATCTTAAAACTAAAGCTACGGAGGTTCCAAAGTTCCAAACGCGCCCCTGGTCTGAGAAGAGCCCACAACAAACTCAGTCGGGTTTTTTAGTATCACCATCTCACAAACATCTTATTTTTAATACTCTCTATCTATGTCCACACCTGGACGAAGGTCCGTATAACACGGTCTTGTGTCGCTTGCTACCAACGGCTCCCAGCTCTCTTGAGCTCGCTTGACGCTTTACGTTGATATATAATTACGTCAGTCAGTCAGGTTTTTGTTTTACATGCAGGTACACTAGAGACCGCCCGTGGCATCGCTCCCGTAGGATTTCTTGTCTACGCTACATAAAGAGAACCTCTGTGCAAAGTTTTGGTTTCCTTGGTCCAATGGTTTGGCGTTGACGAGGCAGTCAGTGTGTAAGGAATTTTCATTTTATATTACGCAAATAAACATGCGGGTTATCTTATGCCCGTAAACATTTGCAGCACCAGAGGAACCAGGGGAGGGAAGTCCCTTGAATAGACCAGTAATTTAGAGTTTTGAGGAAATACAGCAGGTGGAAGGTTCCTTAATTTAAAGATAATTGGTAGAAAGCTTTGGAATTACGCTTTACGTGGAATTTATTTATTTATTTATATAAGCCTATAATACTTAGTTTTCTTTCATTAGTACTTTATTATTATTACTATGAGTTAGATATCATCCCACTGCTGGGCAAAGGCCTCCCCCTTCTTCCACTCCTTCTTATTTTGGGCTGTGCGGAACCAGAGTTTTCCGTGGAATTACGTGGAAGAAAATCCAGGTGGTGGGGATGTTTGTTTTATTAAAGCTGACTTTTCTGTTTATTTAGTATTTTTAACAAATTGCAAGGCAGGGTTTTTTCCTTTGACTAAAATTTCAGAAACCGACCTTATGCAAACATATTCACGCATTTTAAATTCATAAGCTCGCGAGTAAGGACGAAATTCGGAATTTAATGCGTCATGGAGATAGCAATTTGCAATTAAAAACAAACCGGTATTTTGTATTCATGTTCTACCGATTTACCCATGCAAATTAGTCCAATCCATGCTAATAATATAAATGCGAAAGTGTATCTGTCCGTCTGTAGGTTTGCTACGCTTAAATGGGCTTTTTTCTTTAGATTTTTAATAAATTCTACACATAGATAGGTTGTATCTCGGGGAAGGACATAGACTTCCCGGAAAATTAAGGAGTTCTTGCGGAAATAAAAAAAACTTATCCGAGCGGACGCAGTCGAGGGCATCATCTAGTATATTATAATCTGCATTTTTTTCCTGTATTTATGTTTCCTCTGTAGCCTGAGAGTTTTTTTTAATTTATTAACGTTAATCTTGACTTTTTTCTGTTTTATCTCGTTTTTCAGGTACATCGCTAAAATACCCCGGCTTACGTAATTTCCGAGGAACATATAAGTTGCCGATTTAGACGAAGTAAAGTCCCATGATTTCACCTGCAGTGATAGCTATAGTGGTTAAGATGTTTAAACCTCCTGCATGCACTTCTAACTTTTCTGATCTATGTGCATCTTGAGCTACAAGTGCAACACTTGCTATATCGTTATAGGAGAGTTCTTCTTAATGTTCTATCACTCTGAGGGGAGACTCTTGCTCAATTGTGAGCCAGCAATTGGGTTGAATTGATAAAATGATAGCCTTTGGGTGGAGTGCGCGTAGATAGTATCTACAAGACCTACCTACTTGCCTAATTATCTAAAACAAATGTTTTAGATAATTAGGCAAGATTAATCTCCTATAATTAACTTACCACATAATTTATTGCATGGTGGTAAATATATTTATGCGCTTGGATATCCAGGGTAGTAACTTAGGAACCAAGTATCATACCGACAGTACTTTGAACTTTCAATGTATGTTCCACTACCTATTACTTATTTTTGTTCAATTTATTGAATATTTCTAACATATTTCTATAATTATCAAATATTAAACGAAGGCTAGATTACTCTATCTTTGACACTGTCTATGCCAGGCTACTCTGTATAAACTTATGCAATCTGAGCATAAACACACAGGCCCCCTTTATAATAATTCTGTGCTTATACAACTAGTACTTAATCTGTGGCTTATACACGATCATTACACGATAAAGTCTATGCATAGACAAAAGATAGAGAAGATGTCTACAGTTACGTTATGCCATGCCACTGCCATGCTTCTGTCCATAGAGAAAATGTATAATAAATCTATGGCATTGCTTATGCCCACTTATGGCAAATCCAGGTAAATCTTATAAGTCTATGCTGTGGTCTATACGTCTATACATACACCTTCCATTGGTATGGCTATAACAAGATGGCGCGACCCAGCTGCGAACAGTGACGTCACAGGGTGTCGAATTTCCGAGCCGCGGGCGGTCCCGCGCCGCTATAAAAATTCTAACTCATAATACTTGTACGGAACTACATCACACAGTACACGTCATTCAAATCGTTACGAACTAAAGCTATAGATTAAAATTAAACAGGATATCGCTCTTCTTTGTGGTTTACAAAGAAAAATAACAAAAAAAAAAAAAAAAATACTCCCTTTTCAAAATTCGAACCTCAGAAAAATATACAATTTATCCAATATCTTTGGTTTTTATTTCCTGAATAGCTCTATGGTTAGTCAATTTAGAGTATATAGACACGAAACAAAGACTCTTTTCCATAGTTCTCATTCAAGAACAAAAACAAAAAAAAAAAAAAAAACAAAAAATATAATTATAAGTCACGGAATGTTTACGAAATTTCTTCCCATAGATTTATTTCATGGAGTAGGGCCATAGAAAAATTCCTACTGCATCCTTGTCTATCATATTCGGTTTTAGCCAAGTTTGAAAGGGATCGCATACTAAACTGCTTTGAAAATAATTCCAAAACCACCAAATCTGCGGGTCTACTTTTTCTCCGTACACGATCAACCTTGACAGTGCAGCTCCGCAGATAATAGGTGAAAAAATTCTACATTGTAAAGGCGTCTCCCCAGTCGAAGGGTTGTCTGTCTGGATGTCTCTTTATCTTTACTTACCTTCTACAAACTTATTATCTGACCCGGTGACAGCGTTGCTAGTATCTAATATCTATTAAAATTAAAACGAGGTATATTGTACCCATTTGGTACAAACGCAAGCCAACCAAGAATTGAAAATAAAAACAAAAACTAAACAGGCACCGGGTCAGATAAGTTTGTGGGTCTAGCGTTTGTGGGTCTATACGTTCCTAACTCTACAGTTATAAACTAGTGGAAAAAATGAAGCAATAACTTTGCTCTTCAGAATTTATTAAAAACATTAGTTATCGTTAAAAATATTAAAAACCACGAATACCATAATAAATATTACTTTATTTGAAAGTAAAACAACAAATTACAATTACAAAATAAATCTATTAACAATGGAAAACATAAAGTTACATGTAAAACGTAAAAAAACATCTAAAGCTTCACATAATAAAAATAAAGGTAAATATTCGCATCTGAACGCGCAGAAGACGCACAGACATTGTTCTGGAAATTATAGTCGCTGATAGAGACAACCACGACTATACTCGACAACCTACTAAGTATGCGTTTTATTGACCTAGAAGAAGACAAGCTGTCAGATCTGCAAAAGGTACAAAGGCTGTCACGCATTTCAGAGCTACACGTAACGCAGTTTTCAGTAATGGAAATGAAATGCGAGTTATATCACTAGTACCATATATAACAAAATGGTGGTGTAGTCAGCATAGGTTAGCCGGCGTAAACTTAACTCAATTATATTTTAAGGCGTGCTCCATTCATGAAGTTTCAATTTTAAGGATTTGAGACGCCACCCATATCTTTGGTAGATATAGCAACTTACTGCGAATGGCATTTTGTACTCGTTGCACCTTTAGCGTCTTTTAATGTTCTTGTCACCATCATATCAATTTTCTAAATTAATTATTCATCTTGAGTACAGTTGGAAGGGGTATTTTGTATCACTCTTGCACCATTAGCGTCTTTAACATTCTTGTCACCATTTTAACAATTCTCTTAGAGAGATTTACTAAGTAGTCACTATCTGCAGTGAATAGTTTCTGTTTTCTGATCTCAACTTGGACAATAAAGCTATCAAATCTAAGCCACTTATAGGTATGATCATTTTAGGGGAATCATCCGTTGGTTCGAGGGTAGTATTCTCTGTATTCTCTTCAGTCGAGTTATCGACCTTTGCTTCTGTCATATTGACGTCTTTAGATACATTTGTGACATTTGTATTATATGCTGATTCAGTACCAGTCTCCGTAACGTGGACATTAATATCCACATTAACTGACTCAGTAAAACTTTCATCTATTACTGATCTCCGCCATTTTGGTGTTGGATTGTATTTGCGGTATTTTGCAGGGACTGAAAAATGAAAAAAACGTGCTTTTCAAGGCACAGAGTAAACGAAATTTCGAAAAGACCAAATTCGTACTACCAAATTTGGTTACCGACTTGGTTCAACGTTACTTAACATACGCAATCGACTGGTATGCGTTGTCGCAACTAAAAAACTCATCCTTCTATTCCATGTAGAACATTATATAACGTTATCTTACCATATCGATGTACCGTCTTGAAATCTACATAGCAATAATTATATCCAATACCGATCCCCATGCCTAATGTAAGCAGGAGTGTCATTACAAAGCAGGACACCAAGGCTGCACAAGTGAAGCAGTAGAGAAATCTGCAAATAATATTAATACTTACTGATATTAGATATGCGAATATGTGTCTGTCTGTTTATTTGTTACCTTTTTACGGACCGACGGTTGAACCGACTTTGACGTTATAGATAACGCAGTACTTAATTATGGTCCGACCCGGGATTTGAACCCAGGACCTCCACTATAGTCGAACATTCTAACCACTAGACCAACGAAGCAGTTAACGGCCATCCGTTAACACGAGCACTGACGAACTTATTAACGTCCAGCTCCAACCTTTGGCCTAGAAAGCATAAATTTTGCTTCGTTCGTTCGTTTTATAAAGTTGACAAAAAATAAGTTATTTCTGAACTACTACGAGAACGAAGCCACAGGTGGTCGCTAGCTTAGAATAAATACGCTAAAAATAATGAATAACAATGATGATTTTAACTCACTTCGAGGAGAAATAAAGAATGTTAGAAATAAAACTGCCTACAATGGAACAGATGCAGCCCATATCCGATTATTTATGTATCCGATTAGGCATTAAAAATAGTTTTTCTCTTCAAAGTAGATCTTGTCAGCGATCAGTTATCTTGTCTATTGACAAAATCATCCGTCATTTGCATACAATAGACTGATGCTTATATTTTTCTTTTCAACCTCTTTTGACAGTTAAAATCTTCTTCTCCTAAGTACAATAGTATATTGTGCTTATTTACTCAAACAATTATATTTTCCTCTTTTTTAATTTTCATCAATCTCTTGCTTGAATGAGTAAACAATTAAAGGGAATAACTAACTAAGGCCGGCCATACACGGACAGCTTGAAGCAGTCAGGATGGACTGCTTCAAGCTGCGACTGTGAACGACAGTCTTCAACGTGCACACAATATGTACATGACATGTACGTGCTCGAGCAGTTGCGACTGCTTCGGGCGGTTGGCAGCAGTTATCAATGGTAGCTTCAAGCTATTGACTATGACTCCAAGAGCGGTCCGTGTATGATGATCACTGGCTAACTGCTCGAGCAGTCCGTGTATGGCCGGCCTAAGGGAAGCTGAATCTTGAGTAGGTAATTATTATTACCTATTAGTCCGTTTAAGAACTGGCCGTTCTCTCCTTAGACCTGTGCTTAGACGTGGTCCCCTTATAACGTATCAAAGACCAATATTATGTACTTGATAAATAAAATTGTAAATCCATACTAATAATAATCATACAAATATTATTAAGTGAGTTTGTCTGCCCATCGGTCTGTCTGCCAATCCATTTGCCTGTTACGTTTTCTGCGGTCCGTCTGTTCAACCGAATTTGACGTTTTTTTTACAAAGATTGCATCCCGTGGAAGGACATGGGCCAATTTTTTAATCTCGGTAAATCAAAGAGTCATAATTTCCAAAAACCTATATTCTCTTGAACGAAGTCGCTGGTCTCATCAAGTAACGACTAATTAACGAACCATAGAATTGCTAAATGATTTATAATTCCCGGACAACTTGCCGCTGTCGTCAATTTGTGAGGCGAGAGAACAAGTCAGTTTATCAGATTGAAAATGTAGTCAACGCGGTATAACATTCAATACCTTGTTATCTCCCTTTGGCACCGTCTGCTGCATAAACAATGACTACGAATATTTGTCCATACTGTTTTGTTTATGTTGCGGGCGTAGAAATGGAAATTAGATTACGCTGTCGATTTATATAGATCGTTGAACATTATAACAATATATTATTGTATTATAATATTATTTTACTAGATGCCCGCGACTTCGACCGCGTGGATTAAGTTTGTTGATTCCCGCGTCTTTAATTTTCCAGGACAAAAATTAGCCTAGTCCTTCCCGAGGAGACAATCTATATCATCGTACCAAATTTCATCAAAATCGGTTGAGCAGATGGGCCGTGAAACCGTATCAGACAGACATACTTTCGCATTCATAAGTATTATTATTAAGTGTGGATTCAGCTAGATGATGCCTGCAATTTTCATCTGTTTTCTAAAAACCCTAATAACCACTAAGGGCACTTTTTAATTTTTCGGGATAAAAGTAGCCGTTTTCCTTTCTCAGGTATTTAACGAATTATATTATTCAGATAGGTATAGAATCCATATCCATGAAATAATCACATCATCAAATCATATTAATTTTAATAATGTTTTACGCACAATAAAAAAGCCAAGATCGCAAGTTTAAAAATTTAAGATTACGCGGGCATTATTTGTACCTACTACGTTGAAAATTTAGCCACCTGCGCTTTGGCACCGTCTGCTGCATAAACAATACGAGTACTCCATACTCCGTTTTGTATTTATTGCGAGCGAAGCCCGTAAAATGGAAAATTGAAACTAGATTGGACTTACAATCTATGGATAAGTATAAAGTACGTAATCCTAAGAAGATTTGTATCATAACGTGCTAAATCTCTCTCTCTTCCGTAAACGATTGGCAACGTTGACCCAAGTCTGTAACTGGATGGCCTTTTTGTTTCATCTGTGCCTCGGAGCTTGGTTATTATCACTAACATCTGATAATAGTCGTTACAAAAACCTAGAGTTTAAATACTATTAGGTAGTTGAGTCGTATGCGGAAGGATGTGCAGGGTTATACCCACAACAGTATTATCCCAAGTAAACTCCTACCATTATTTGATTGATGGAAAGGGTTCACGACCCTCAGTAATGAGGAATACGACGCAGAGAGAGATGCCTGCAACTACTCATACATCCCATGGGAACTTTTAGTTAAATAACTAAATACTTACCTACCTAATTTGAAGCCAAGTGGCGGTTGCTCAAGCGTATTGCTCGAGGCCTCTGAGAGCGCAGATTTAATAATTAGTTACTTCAAGTTGATGGTTACTCCTTTAGGGACCTGCTAACTTGCTGGAGACCTATTTTAGTTTCGATTTCAAGCGCGGCATTAAGGTCAAGCAGTCACGTAGGACGTAGGTTTACATTGAGTTTTAATTTAATTCAATTAGGGGAAAATAAACGAATTTTGACGACCTCCGTGACGCAGTGTTGATCGCTGTTAACGTACGGAGAGCCCGGGTTCGATCTCCGGCAGGGTCACTCGTAATTTCCGAATTTTCCCTGGTGGGTGGCTTCGGCCGTGGATATAGTCACCCTACCGGCAAAGACCAAGGCCAAGCGATGTAGCGTTCCGGTACGATGCCGTATAGAAACCGAATAGCAGTATGGGTTTTAAAACAAATATAGCTATTACCTACCTACTGGAAACGGTAATAGCGGTTGGGTGCCGTAGATATAAATGTGGAAGTTGGGATGTTTGTATTTGTAAACTTGCATGTTTGTTACTCCTTCACACCACAACTTCTGAACCGATTTGGCTGAAATTAGGTTTAACCTGAATTAACACATAAGCTACATTATTTATCCCGGAAAATGATTTTCGGATTTCCCGCGGGAATCATAAGGTAGTCCTTGTAATTGTCGACTAAAATGGACGGAAATATGAAAGCATAGAAAGTAATTTCACATTTTGATAAGCCCTTTGATGTTGATCAAACGCCCTTGTATGCAAGAAGAGAATGCAAGATCCTTTTTAGGGAGCTATCCATCCATAGCCATCTCACCATAAACAAAACAAAAAAAAGTAAGAGAAAAGATATTTCATACGCTGCATTTTTCGTCGGCTGATGCCCACGACTTCGTCCGCGTGGAACAAGTTTTTTTAATTCCCACGGGAACTCCTTAATTTAAAATAAAGGGATAGTGCCTATGTCACTCTCCAGGTCCTCAACTATACCTACCCATGCCAAAAATCACGTCGATCCGTTACTCTTTTGCGACATGATTGAAGGACAAACAAACACACATTCACATTTGTATTATTAGTATGATATCTGCTCTGAATTCACCTGAGCACGACTTTCTATGCTAAAAATATCTACATAGCTTGAAATGGATCGAAAACGTACACAAACTTTTTCAAAGGTACGATACAGTAGGTATGAGTTATGGGCAAAGTTCGCCAAAACGCTGTATATTTACAAGATTTTATCTCAGTCGGTCTGTGTAATCTAACATGAGTTATAGGTCATAACGTCATATATCGATATTCCGTATATCGTCTATGTATACCCTACTGTGTTAACGTAACACCCCGGTTTAAACAGGCGATGTGATGTAAAGTTAGAATAAGTATTTTTCTCTCATTTAATTGTATACTGATGCTTTTTGCAATACACAGCTTTATTATAGTTCCTACTAGTACTAGTGGTTCGCCCCGAACTGAGACCTCGCGGCGCCATCTATTGACATCATTGTGAAGTTCTGTTAAAATACTGAAGCTCATTAAAAATTAAATAATTTGGTTTTCTTATAATATTTATCTAATTTTAGTATTTTTTGTTCAAGTACAGGATATAATTTAAATAATTGACCAAGTTTCAGACTCAGCCTTTCCGAAAATTTAGAGTTCTGAGGTCAACTTTGGACGTTAGAAAATCTCCAATTTGAAAGCCCCCCATTTCGTCAATTTTAGGGGAAAAATTAAAAGTAATATATTTTTGGACTCTATTCCTCATTATCTTTAAAACTATGTAACGCTATAAAAATATTTTACTTCGTATTCGCTTCTATGAGAGCCCCCCTGAAATAAACATTTTTATAACTTTTTTAGCCATATTCGGCTGGAGGCCATTGGTTTACATATTATGTTTAAAGCTGAAGTAAATACGTTCAGTAATTCATAAGGTATAAGGCTCTGACAGACGAACGGACGGACGGACAAGTGCAAATTCACTCAAGTAGACTCAGAGACCTTCGCTTCGCTCGGTCAATCAATATAATGTAACACAGATATACCTATGCAATTTATGCAAATAAATGATTTGATTTTAATGTGCGCTAATAACTTAGTCAGTTTGTATTAGTATTAGATTAAATCAGTAACTTTCATTAAACTCCTGGTCCGTCTATATCTTTAGCATGGATGAATAAACAACTAGTCCATGATCTGTTGGCAAAGTTAGGATTAAGTTAAATCGAAGAGAATGGTTCTGTCAACACAACTGATCAACAGAACTACACTGGGAATAACAGTCTTTATCGAGTAATATTATTTTTATTAAGTAAATGATGTAACTAAAAATTTATGCTTTTCGCAATTTTTCCTTTTTCTGTGCTTTATGACGTTGCTTCGCACCAAATTTCAAGATTCTGAGTTCCTTCACGAGAAGTAGCCTGTAGGTTTTGATTATTTTGCGAGTGTCGAAAATTTGCAGCATAAACGGCTGTATCTTTTGATTGCGTTGCTTAGAAGTTTGATTTTTTTACAGCTCCAAGGGACAGTAGACCTGAGTATTTGATATGAATTTCAGATTTATAATGCGTTCCTGAGAAGAAGGGTCTTGACAGACAGACAGACGGACAACAAAGTGATCATATAAGGGTTCCGTTTTTTCCTTTTGAGCTTCGAAACCCTAAAAGTAAACATAGCCTACACAAGCTAACGGAAAGGAATTGAACTCAGCAACAGAATTTTATTTTTCTATTATTAACTTTATAATGCCTGCGGGCATCTGCTAGTTTATTAAACGTCTTATTTTTTTCCTAGCGTCACATACCTCGGTGGTCAGAAATACTAGACGAACTTGGGTTCCTTGTTTTATAACGGAACCCTAAAAACGAGACTGTAATCGAGAAGTGTGACTATAAACCTCTATCGGGATTCGGGAGCTATGTTCCTGCTGATTTTCACCGCATCGTAAATCGCGGCCTGCACCGCAGTATACTCGTAGGTATGTGTACGCTTGCACCTTTGATCTGCTAGTTATAGTATAAACGTCAGAGTTAGAATTTCGCAGTTAGGTGATTTCACTCGTACAGCTTCATATGTAATCATTTAATACTACGACACGTGTACGGATTTGGTAAGGATATTGGATTTCTTAGAATTTGAGGTTTCATTTGCAATAGAAAATCATACAGTCTCATAAAATGTAGAATAAATATTAGACAGGTATCTTTTAAATAATAAATCCATACTTCAATATTTTCATATTATACACCTAAATGCAAAAGCGTGTCTGTTTGTCTGTCTGCCACGCTGTACATAACGGCCAATGTTTTCAACTTGGATGAAATTTGGTACAGACATTATATCGTATCCCGGGGAATGACATGTGCTACTTTTTCTCCCCGAAAATTAGGGAGTTTCCGTTGGAATTAAAAAAACGTATTCCACGCGGGCATCAGCTAGTTATACATAAGTACTAAACTAAAAACTTAAATCGAAGTTACATTTGTGTTCCGAGCCCAATCTATTCAGTGAACTAGTCCAATCAGTTTTCCAAGGAGCTTTAAAATCTAGCTCCACGTGAGATACACGCGCGGAGCGCTGCGGCACGTAGTGGTAAACAATTTTTGTATGAGAATATGCGCGGCCGCGTTGCGCAGTGCATCTCCGTGCCACGTCGCTGTGGGCCCAGCTCCATACAACCTCATACAAATAATACATACTTATGTGCATAATAATTATGCACATAATATGTATATGTATGTACGTATACATATGTACGCGTAATAATACCAAGCTAATAAAAGCGTGTTTAAAAAAATCCGGATTCATAATGCCAATGTTACCGGAACTTTTATAAACTGCACATGAACTGCTCCGATTTTTTTATATTTTGCCGGTAGATTAACTTTACTGGCACCTCGAGCTTTGATCAACAAGTGTTGTAAACACGCAAGTTCATTATTTTGCTGCGTGTTTTATTTTAAATCTGCCAGCCTTTGCATTACTTAGCAGGTATTTTTAAAAATACCTAGATATCGACCCTTAGCCCTGTCCTTTCAATCCTTCTTTCTTACACTAGTCTTGGTAATGAGAATAATTAGACTCCTTTCGGTAAATGTCCAAAGAAAGTTTAATGTCCGCATGATGGTGGACAACACATTGAGTCCGGGGTCTTTCTGTTGACTACTTAGTTCAAGTACCTTACCTAGGTAAAACGTTGCATCTTACGAAATGTTATCTACGAGTACTTACCTATAATAAATTTGTTCTTACGTTTTCATCTTCGTCTGGCAAGATTATATTGATCTGTGTGGCTAAAAGCTAACTTGGGATACCAACCCCTGTTTGTAGCCTTGTTAAGCCTATAATCCTATTATTCTGTATCCAGCAATGATATAAATAAATATAATACCTTACTTTACCTTTAACCTTTAATAATATTATTATAATTTCCGCGTAGATTATCTTAAAAAAAAACGTGTGATGTCGTGGGACACCAGCTAGGAACTAAGTTCCTTATTGCAGAAATGTTATTTTTTAACTGTGAATAAAATAAGAGTTTTTTTAATGAAAATAAATAAAATATATAAACCTTAAAACTAAAGCTTTAAAGCTTAATATCGAATGTAGTATATTCATATTCAAGACCTTTTGTCTTCGTAAAAAAAAATTTACTCCCCGCATTTTCGTTACGGACGTTTTTGCCGGCTAGGGTAGGGTCTCCGCATCGCCCCATAGGGAACTTCGTTCCAAAATCGCATTGGACTCCTTTGCCTTTTTGGACAAAAAAGTTGCATGATATTATTTCCATCCCATTTAAAATATTGTTATTCACTCAGCGAGATCATGATTTCAGTTTACTATCTAGGGCCTAGCTAATACAATTTGGAACTATATGGAACGTGGCAGGGTAGGTAAATTAATATGCACCGGGAACTGTGCCAACACTAACTAGATGTGACGCACGGTAAATTAGAGATTGTTATGGAAACGTGATTTTATCACTGCAATATACAAACTAAATAACTCAATGAAACGTGTACAGGTTTATAGGCTGCATTAGTTATTCCCGGGTTTCTGAGGCCGACAAACTAAATTACCTGACTACTAAAAATTTATTCGCATGGTATTAATCTAATAATATGCTCTACCTACACTCAATTTGAAACTATAGAATTACTCATTTACATGCGGATCCCATAGTTTTGCACGTGTGGAATGTATATGAAATGAAATGCAAATTATTGTTAAAATATGCAATTTTGTGGAGAACCCTAAAGTAAGTTTGAAAAACCTGTATTTTAATAAAATCCTTTACATATTAACCATTCTCCATATTGTAAATGCGATAGTGTCTGTCTGTCTGTCTGCTACGCTTTAACAGCCCATCTTTTTTACTGATTTTGATGAAATTTGGTATACAGATATAGGTTGCATCCCGGGGAAGAATATAGGCTGCATGGATCTATATTCCCAAAAATTAGGGAGTTCCCGCAGAAATAAAAAACGCAAACTAAACCAAACTTTAAATTTAAATGTTTGAGCCCGGGGAACGAACCCGTACTCCTTTTGTCTTAATCACTAGCCTATCATCGCTTCACCCTTGGACCTAGAGAGCTGGAATTCCCTTTGTCAGGTATACTAGGAGAGGCATATGAATGTTTTGAAATTCCCACAAGAGCGAAGCTGCATGGTGGTCATGGCGGTCTTTTATATAGTCAACGTAAAGAATAGACTTATGATAACTCCAATTTATGTAAAAGCCCGACCATCTACTTGATTGCCTGCGAGAATTGCGCTTGATAACACTACATAGTTCAACTTAGGTACCTACTCTACAACTACAAGTAGTTATTGTAGCCTTGTACCCATTCTTTAAAATGATTGCGCTGAACAAGGCAGAAAAGGCCAAGATATTTATAGCCTTTGCAAGGGGATAAAGCCAGGCAGTTTGTCTTCGACATTGGAGGACACACTGGGGATTTATAACGGCTACTTACCAACTATGCTGCTTTACTTAATACCTACTCTTTATGCTAGTCAGTAGCTATGGATAAAATAAAATATGACTATTTTACTCATATCCCCGTATTTTACTTACGTCCGCGTGGATTGAGGTTTTTTGGTTCCCGCGGGAACTTTTCAATTTTCCGGGATATAAAGTAGCCTATGTGTTATTCCAGTCTATAATTTATCTATGTGTAAAATGTGCCACATTTCATCCAGATCCGTTCAGCCGTTCTGGCGTGATCGAGTATTAAACATCCATCAATACATCCATCCATCCGTCCAAACTTAATTTTTATGCCTATTTCGTTTTAGTTTTTCTTATTATTTTATTTTTCATAAAGACTAGCGACGCTGTCACCGGGTCAATACCTATGTTAGTCGGACTAAAGAATTACCGAATCTTCCCCCCGATTGTGTAAGGAAATTGTAATCGTAAACGTTTGTCAAACGTACCTACCTATAATTCGACCTGTTTGAGGAGTTCATAGATGTCTCACGTCAAAAAGCATGTATGAACTCCTTAAACAGTTCAAATAATGATTACGATTTGCACAATCGGGCCTCTTATTTTGTTGAACGTTATCGGTACAGTTGTGTAAAAAATCTTAGTCAGAAGTTTGAATCATACATCTTGCTTATTAAAAAGCTAACCGTTAAAAAAATGTTGCCATAATTTTTATTTTTTTTATCCACTACGGGCTTGACTGCGATCTCACCTGAAACCCATACCCCTATACGATTTCTACACGGCATCGTACTGGAACGCTTAATCGCTTGGCAGCACGTCTTTGCCGGTAGGGTGGTAACTATCCACGGTCGAAGCCTCCCACCAGGCCAGACCAGGGAAAATTCAGAAATTATAAATTCCCAAATTGCGCTTCCGGGGGTCGAACCCGGAACCTCCGCACGTTAAGACAACAGCGCTCAACATTGCGCCACGGAGGTCGTCAAAATATTCAATTCAGGAGTTCAATCCTGTAATTGGTTCTTTAATTTTCGTAAAATAACAGCTTTAAATCTAATTCTGTCCCTTACCGCAGGGAGCATTATGAAAGTCATTTTAGTTTAGTTTTGAGATTGTGCACTACAGAATCAGTCCCATGGCTTACTTAAGGGTGCTGTGGGATGATAGCCCATGCTCAAAGCTGTATCGTTTTGAAATTTACGTTTATATGACGTAACTTGACGTTCCTAAAATAAGGATTATTATTATTCTGAATAAAAGCGTCAATAAGATTAAAATAAGACTGATTCTCATATTTATCTGCATATTTAAAAATATAAAACAGTTCTCGAAGTTGTGTGAAGTCTTCCTATCCGCACTTAGCCAGGACTATGTTAACTTTTCATTCTGAGGTGATACTGCTGACTGCTCAGCAGTGTAGGGTACCAGGGGTTGTTTTTGTTGTTGATGAAATAAAAGATTTAATACTCTTCTGTGTCTTATAATTTAATCTCATAGACTTTACATTCAATTAACGCAGATAATTTAAACCAACGTCTCCATGACTAGAATAACAGTTCATAATAAATATCCTCATAAACATTTGAGATTAAACAACGTCATTATACTTAATCTAAATAAATAGCAGATCCCCGCGACTTCGTCAGCTTCTTGCACTGTAGGTAAAATAACTATTGTTATGTTACGTACTATAAATTAAACAAGAATTTGTATTTTACAAGAAGATCGCAGAAAGCACAAGTACCCTTACCACAAGATTTTTAATCACACCGACGTTGAACGTATTCGAGCATCGAAACACTTTGGTGTCACTGTCAGAGTAAAATGTACCCAACGGATTTTAATTTTAAGTTTCAAATTCAGTAGCAGTGATTTTAATTTGACATCGTATTTGTTTTCTAGACGAATTTGGGCTCTAAAATTAAGTTCGGTTAAGATTCATCTTACTCGTATCATGGCCGCTTAAAGCAATACTATAGCAATATTACTCAAAATGACAGTTTGATGTCACGCACCTTGACGTTCCATAAATAAGAATTATAATAATTATAAAACACGGAAGTCAACAATAATGAAACAATATGGCTTTAAGCGTTAGCATAAAGCATTATGTATAGATAGCCCCAGAGTTCGAATACGCCCATCGTCGGTACACATTATTTAAAATCTGAGACCCGAAATGTCTAAGCAAATCGTAAAAATTTTACTCGAACTCTTTAAGCTCTTTAGGCAGTTCAAATACCTTGGTCACATCGTCACTAACGATTGCAAGGACGATCTTGACATGGAGCGAGAAAGACGGGCATTGTCGGTTCGGTGCAATATGCTCGCGCGCAGATTTTCCAAATGCAGTAAGGAAGTCAAGGGCACCCTTTTCAGGGCCTACTGT
This sequence comes from Erebia aethiops, assembly GCA_923060345.2. Classification (NCBI taxonomy): domain Eukaryota; kingdom Metazoa; phylum Arthropoda; class Insecta; order Lepidoptera; family Nymphalidae; genus Erebia; species Erebia aethiops. The sequence goes on along the minus strand of OV281083.1, from coordinate 4,818,343 downwards.
CAGTGTTTCTACACTTGTCAGTTATTGTACCGGTACAAAAGGGTGTCCTTCAGCACCATAAGGGTGCAGTACAATAATGCATACCGCATCCTTATGAAGCTTCCCAAATATTGAAGCGCGTCGGGCATGTTTGCCGAGGCGGGAGTGCCCGATTTCTTTGCTGTTATCAGAGCGCGTATATCTTCCTTTTGGGAAAAATTGCGTAGCTCTGGTAACAGAATCCTCCAGGTGGTGGGCCAGGACTTGCATAGTCCAAGGACGACTCATTGGATTTCGATGCATCGAAATCCAAATAAGAAGTAGACACTGCTACACCTGTTGTGTACAGTCTTATTATGTAAATTTATTTTATTTTATTTTATATATTTTAATCTAATTTAATTTTTCATTTTGTATTTTTTGGGTTTTTACCTTAATAAAGAACTATTATTATTATTTAAAGAGTTCATACGTGCTTTTTGACGTTGCAGCATCTATGAACTCCTTAAACATGTCAAATTATACGTTTGACACACGATTACGATTTGGATTTCCTAACACCTATATATTATTATACTCTTTGCACAATCGGGGGGCTGGTAAGCGCAATTAAACACGCTACGGACAAAAAAATTCACGCGCGCTGCACCGTGACAGGAAGCAGGTGTTTCATGCGTAGATTTTGTCGTGTCCGTAGTGTGCTTTCATCCTTAATCTGTGCCAGAGCTGCTAATGTGGTGACTCTCAGTAGATACTAAAAACTCAGTGCCATAAAAGCATCTGGCGCGCCATAAATATGCGTAGGTAATTATACTATAGACTGCTTCTAGAGCAGATGGGAAAACGGAAGATTGAATTTGCCCAATTATATTTTGTGATTTTCAACAAACTTCGTACTCAATTATTAGATTATTATCTACAAGTTTTGTCTCCAAACGTTTACCGTGCAATTTATCTATACTTATGCCCATTTTAGGTGACAGTTTTTGTACGTGAAAACTGTCACCTATTGGTCTTATTAGGTATTTCTATAAGACATTGTTGGTGAAACGGTTAAAGGCCCACTTGCAACAGGCCTTTAAATGTGTTAAGGTAAATCCATACTGATATTATAAATGCGAAAGTGTGTCTGTCTGTCTGCTACGCTTTCACGACCCATTTACTCAATCGATTTTGATGAAATTTGGTATAGTGGTAGATTACATCCCGGAAAAGGACATAGGCTAAGGAAAATTAAGGAGTTTCCCCGGGAATCTAAAAAACTTAATCCACGCGGACGAAGTCGCGCGCATCATCTAATTTCCTATATCTGTCTTTTCATGTCAACCCCGGAACAAACTTATGGAACAGTGATTTGCAAAATATGATAACCCCTCCCTACTCCCCTCTGATAAATTCTAATATTGTCCAAAAACATTTTCAATGCACACAAACACCAGATTGCCATTTCAATAGATATAATTTTAATTCTACACTCAAAATACTTTATACAATATTTTCATCTCTATTTCTATTTCTAGCTATTTACAAGGAAATGCTTTTAGCAGTGTTAAACTAATAATTGCATTAAATCTTGCAACTAACGAACGCTAATAGAGTTTTGGGGTTTGTCCACTATGTTAGGCTTTCTAGCTTGAAAAATACATAACGCGTGACGTTAATTCAGTACATGACATCATATCGATTGCGCGCGTACGCGTGTGCAATTATTATTTGTTTGCGATTTCACAAATCACAATGCAGGGCGCACAGCGCGGCGGCGGCTTCGAACGACTTCACACATTATATTTCTTGCATTAATAATTCAGAATGCAACAAGATTGCGGCCCCAAGGTTTGCTAAAGATAATGCACTGGAATTCATCTATTCTCTTTGAAATTAATTATTCCTCTGGCACATTCGTCAGTTGCAACAATATTACATAATAATAGATATTATATAATGTGCTAATATTTGCTTAAATTACTTACTATAAATAAAATTATTCCTTTTTTGGTATTTAAATAGGCTTTTTAACATTATTATTATTTAACTTCACAAAATTAAACTTATAAACGAATCTAACTAGATACTATAGCCTGAGACGCAATGCGCGACGGAAGCACGACGCCAGTCGTCAATACGTCTCTATAAACGTGCGTTTGCGCGTGTATAGTTCCAAACGAAGTAAGTATATGGAATACCAAATACTGCAGCCCAACTTTTGTAATCGCGATTTTTACGACTGAGCTAAGATGTGCCACAGTATTGCATGCTATAAAAAAGCAAGTATCGCGTCAGCCTCTCGTACCGTAAACCTACAGCACGATGATGTCGATGTTGTCTGAGCATAGGTACAATCCAACACTTGCTGCCAAGCCAATAAACTTTTCAATTTTGTAGAATAACGCAAGCTGTCGCATCTTGTTGATGCTCCGTAAAAGCAAGCGTCTTCATTCAGTAAAATCGCTGCAGTTGGACTCGTATCCGTCGCGCGTTGTGTGTGTTTCTGGTTTTAAGGCTACGTTATTCATTAATTATTTTCTTTGATTTCTTTTGGAATGTTATTAAACTTAAAATGCTTGACTAGTTAGGCCATCTACATGACTGATTGCTGTAGGCCAAAATCCTAGATTCTACATTTATCACGTTTCCGTACCTAACGTACGCGAGCGAATTGAATAAATTCGCGAACTAAGTTTAAAAAAAGATTAAAGAAAAAGAGAACTGAGTTCCGTCGTCCGCAGACCTCCTTCGCACGCCTGCAAAGTAGGTAAATGTCGTAGACATCTTTCGAACGATTATCGAATATATTATATAGTACTCGGAATAGATAGAATGAAGGTACCAGGGCCCAACGACCTTTAATTTACATAGACCTGTCAAATAAAGAATGTGGACTTATTTTACTAACGCCATCTAGTCTGAAAAGCGGGACAGCGCTATGGCGGGGACAAGGACAGGCTTATACAGGTGCGGGGCATGCCCTACAAGTCGGACGCCTAACAGTTTTCTATGAAAGGGCCCATCTAGTGCCTACATATATACCAAGGCCCTATTGCCATCAATTTGCGGGCGTACCTACGCCCGCAATTTATTATAGTGACTTTGGTTGCTTGCCCCTGACGCGGACGTTTTGGTCTGACCATGCGTTTTCGCTAGCCTAACCTAAACTCGTACATCTCATACATCTAGATTCTTCAAATGTCATGGTAGCCGGGTCTGCCATTTGCTTGGGCATCGACCTTGGACGAATTAACCACGGGACGCTTATGGGCTATATTTGCCTTACCCCTCTAGCCGCGATCTGGGCAGTTTCGCTATTAATTATTATGATATTGTGTTGCGATAGTGATCGAATTTTTCAACCACTAGTGCGAATAATTGGGCAGAAAAATGACAAGGCACTCTCCCCTCGCCCCGCAATAGTTAGTCGAACATAATTTCATACATTTTTCTTACGTTTCCTATCCAGTGTTTAACCCACAGATGTCGTTGAAATTGAATACAATAGAGATCGTTGCGAACAATACTGAAGAAAATGTATCAATCGCCTTTTATCCTTAGCTCATGAAGTTATGACGATAAAGTCTAAAGCAGCTTTTGAACCTTTCCAATCCAGACACTCTGTATAACTCATCCATTGTTTTGCGATAACAATTGGGTATTTGACTACTATTCAAATGAATTCTTTTTTTAGGGATTATTAAATAGAGGATCTCTCAAATGTCGTAATAATATCCACGTCCTCTGATAGTTTGCATGCTGAATAACCATTTAAAACAATCGATTAAAGTAAAAAAGTGCGTCGAACTTTAATTTCATCACACATCACATTTCAGAATTTCATATAAATCCCATACTTAGGATGCGTTTTGACGTTTGAAAAAAGTTGCTGATTTGACTATTCAAATACTCAATTGCTGTCTATTAACGATTATCTACTTAACTTAGTTGATTGGAAAAAATTACACGGTGTTTCTTTATTGCAGACGAGAAATTGTGCATGCCCTGCATTTATTGCTTTAATAATTTTATTGTTGTTGATGCAACGTCAATTCTACCAATGCTATTGCGAAATCCAATAGGTACCTACTACCTACTTTCATAAATAGGTACTCTACTTTAGTAACTTTTAAACTGTAAAAGTAAAATAAAATATATTACACCATAAAAGAGATGAAATAGACAAAAACAATAATATTATGGATACGGCACAACACGTGGCTTTGTCGCGAACCCCTAATTAGTTAGTAAAAAATGATAGATAGAATATCATTAGATGTGCCATGTGTCGACCCGGCGTCCACGAAATAAATACTCGAATGTTCATCAGGACTGCAGTTACTTATGTTACACTAGAATAAATTATTGTTATCTATTAGTTAGCCCTTGACTGCGATACCATTAATTTAATTAAGTGATGATGCAGTCTAAGATGGTAGCCGACTAACCTGGCAAGGTTACGACATACGACCCATACTTCTAAGCAACACGTCTCTACCACGTACCGGAATCGGAACCGTCCATCGCTTGGCGGTAGGTATGTCTTTCAGGATTGAACCTACCACTTATAAGACCACAGCGCTTACCCCTAAATAATTTAACAGAACAACCGCCTATATTTTCACTGGTTATTTTCGGAAGAATAGGCATTACGAACCAGTAGTAAGTAGATTTCATTTGACGATTCTAAAGCACTTATTTATTATGTTAACTTGAATAAAAAGCCTTTCTACTTACTTGTAATTCCCTACTCTAATCCATAAATCATCGCATTTATAAATAAAACCTAAGAAAGGATTGTAAATTATGAAGAACCTAAGTATATTTGCGTTCAGTGGGCATGCCACTATAGCTTAAAGCACTATTATTTAAAAAAAATCACAGTTTTATATGTCGTACCTTGTGATCTCCAAAATAAGGCTTATAATTCTGAAATAAGAGCGTCAACAATACTAAAATAATGTTGCTTTAAGCAATGATAGTGTGCCCTCAGGCATTTCACGGTATCAACTTTATTGCACCACGCTATAGGTATAGAATCCATGAATTGGACGGCGGCAATAGTTCAAAGCGTTGTATTTTATAATTTACCTAACATATAGAATGATATAAAAGACTTATCGCAAATGACTAGATCAGTACATATCTTGTAGAGTCCGTCTAATTTAAAAATGAAAGCGCCTCCAATGCGTTTACGATCACATGCAAAGTACGATATAGGTACACAAATTAGTACGTCGTCGTCAATAGGTAGTCGTTCAGTCACCGCCTAACGGTGGAAATTAATAACCAATCTATCTGTAATCTACTACTAAGCAACATTGATATAAGTGAAAACATTTATCGTCCTTTTTGTCAAATAACAACGTTGCTAAGAGTAAGCAACTTATCGACAAATAGACTTATTGTCAATTTCGGCCATAAATTGACACGAAGAGAAGAAGAGAGAGATCTTTTGATTAAGTACTTAGTTCATAAATGACGCAAAAGTTTACTTAGCGTGTTCATTTTTAGATTAGACGTATTCCACCTCTCTACCACCTAAACGTTTAATAAACTATTTATACATATAAGCTTCTGTTACAACAAATTTTATAGACATCTCAAGTTACCAAGTAAATAAATAACGAAAAAATATATCCAACAATCTTAAATTTGTTTGTAGACCTATGGAATTATACAGAAAGATTATATATACGCACTAAAGTAATACTTTGGTATTGTAAAGCTAACGATATGGAGGAACCCTGTCGGATAAATCATTATGTCTACGATACAGTTGTAAATAGATATACTTAGGAAACAACATTTGGTCACAGTGTTTTGGTCGGGAAGTTCGAGCATCAATAGAAAGCGTATTACAAAGCAATAATTTACAACAGCTACCTACACTCGACTGAACCGCGCGCACAGTTATTGTCTTTTACATATTAGAACATAGCAAGATATTAAAATGACCTATTTTATAAAATCTCCTGCTTGACTCGACAGCGTTGAGGCCAAGAGAGAAGGAGTTGTTCGTCAGCAGTAATATCCATATTTATGTGTTCAGAAAGCGCGGGGGAACAAGACATCGTTCCTAGTAGAGCTCCGCTTGATCTAGAATGCTGCCTACAAAGTGGACGTCGCGATGGGGACTCGCATTCATCTGACATTGCTCTTGTCACAGTTATCCGCGGAGACTGACGACGTCTGCGCTCCCTGGTGACACCTTCTTCTAGCCCAAGAGCGCGTCCGAGAACAATGTGTGGTGGCGCTCGTATTATGGGGATCGCAGATTGTCTAGGTTTGGCCGCTTCCATTTCCAAAGGTTCTTGCAACATATTACACGAAGCCGCACGTTGCGCCGGTCGCTCTGATCCCCGCGCACCCATCGCTGCAGCGTCTGATAACCGCCTTGTCGTCGGCGGACGTATGCAGCCCGATCCAGCTGATAAAGATGGTCTTCTCGAACCGCAAGCACTCGGTGTCCGTGCTTGAATCTCTTGCGTCACTTCGCTCTTTGTCATTCGTTTCCGTCGATAGTTACGTAAGGAATCTCTTAGTGCTCTGCTTCGAATCCCGTAAAGAATGCTATTAACAGGTGGAGCCGCAGCTAAGAGAGCGGCTGCTAAAGCGGCGATAGGCTGTGGAGGTATTGCAATGGCTGGCCATATTAATACGCAATAGTAAGGAAAGTACAATATCGCTAAAGTTCCCAGGGGTTGTAGTATAGCTGACAACGCTCTTCGACGAGGTGGTGGCGGAGTGGAAAACGGATTACGTTGATGGGTGACAGTGACTTGAGCTGACAGCGTGACTTCGTATATCGCAGCCGCTATTCTGTGCCGATGGTAGCGAGCTATACGGAGAATTTTTAAGCTGCAGAGAAGGACTAATACCGTGGGCACCAGAAGAGTTACTAGTGCATAAATGAGACAGAATCCCAAAGCTGTAGGCCCGGCGCCGCAGTCAGGGGCACAGCCTCCTATACCGATGCTGTAGATGAGAGGAGGTTGGGCGGCTGCTAGGGGCGCCAGGAGAGCTCCAAGCGCAACCCAGCCACTTGCAACGCAGATTAAGACCTGCAAGAGAAATTATTTTCTGATAATGATCAAACCTATACAACCTAAACCTAATCTAGGAGGTGAGAAATAGAACATTTTTATGTGTTTTTGAAAGCTTATTATTTGTTAAGTATATTGCTAGTCTTACAAAATTTTTGTTTACCGTATTTTTTACAGCTATGCCCATATTTACATAACAAAACCTAACGAGTTACCTAACCTAACCTAGTTTAGACGAATTGGTAGACACTTCACTGGTGAAGTTCATCACTAGGATGCTTCAAGGGTGTAAATAATTCCACACACATATAAATACTCAGATATAACTGAAACTACCCTGTCTTTGCTGCCGCGCAGTCGGATAATAAGCATCTAATCTAATTTATCATAAAACTGTCCAGCAATGTCGTACTGATAATTGCTATCGAAAAGAGCCTAGGCATTGACGTACCTTTTTGGCCGAGACAATAGCCGCGTAGTGCAAGGGCGCTGCGATAGCGGCCGCACGGTCTGCGTGTAGACCGCACACGGTCCACAGCTGTAGCGGGTGTAGTGCGTGCAATAGGGCTCCGCACACGCACGTGCCCCCGCCCGCACACAGTGCCGCGCCGCTGGCCAGCGCCCCCACTGCCCCCAGGTGCACTAGCAGCACTGATGACGCTGATGCCGGCTGCGGACAAGATCATAACTATTTCACAGCTGTAATTAGGGTTGCCACCCGTACTTTATAATAAAGTATTGTACGTTTTTTTCTGTTACTCTATACTTTATGAGAACAATAAAGTACGCGAAAATACTTTATTTCGCATGATTTGATTTCTCTGGGATGAAAGAAGTTTGGTTGTAAGCATTTTTGGGTAATACGGAACGTTATCGTTTGGTGCCGAATCTATAGGTCGCCAGCGCCACTTGAACGCTCGTTGTTGATAATATTTGAACGTAACCTGCCCTCAAATGTCAACATTATCAATGTAATTGTCAAAACTTCTTTTTTCATCTCTTTTTTTTGGGGTTTTTATTATTTGTTTGTTTTGTGTAAAGCGGTTGGAGTGCAAAGAATACGATTGATCGGTTTTATAGATTTACATTACAGTAAATAATGGACAAGGACAACTTCAGTAAACAAAGTACTTCGTTTACATCTACAAAACGTAATTTTGATAGTGAAACGGATCAAATAGATAGTGAATAATATGTTACACCGAAAAAATGCGTCAAAAAAATGATACAACGAAACAAAAATAAACGAAAAGCAATAATTTTTTTTTTAAAATATAATTAATAATAAAGTAAAAAAAATTGTACTTTATTTGGACACCGTGTACTTTTTTTTCTTACGTTTACTAACCTATGTACTTTAATTGCAAAAAAAAAGGTGGCAACCCTAGCTGTATTGTGTGTAGTGTGTGCAACAGTGTGTGACAGTGTACCGAACACGCACGTGCCCCCGCCCGCACCCAGCGCTGCACCGCTGGCCAGCGCCGCACGCACACACACACTTAAGACTAAAAAAAGGGAATCACTTGAGGGAATCCTCACTGTTAGGTACTACTTGGATATTAATGAAATGATTTATTTCACGTAGGACAACTTGTGCCACTTGTGATAAGTCGTAAGAATCTACCACCGGTTCGGAAAATTGATTCTACTGGGAAGCAAGAAACTCAGCAGTTCCTTACCACTTCTATTTCTAGAATATATAGGTTCTAGTTTTTAGGCCTAATAGAAACAACAACAACAAACCAAAAAATAATAAAAATACAAAAAATCGGTGGACCCCTCACAAATCCGATCGAGTCTTTACGATAATCGACTTCAAGGACCGACGTGATAGTTAGGACCTACTTACCGATATCTATAGATAACAAGTTTGAAACCAAATACCAGAAATTGTAATTATTCCTAAATGTGTGTCAAAATAGGCAACGTTATATATTAAATACTAGGTATTATGAAGAGCAATCTAGACGAGCCTCGTCACAAGGACAGCTATTAAAATTAAAAATAAAAAGTTTCGTAAACATTTTGTAGAGGTCCATCAAAACGAAATCCTCGAGGCGTGAACCGCTGTTCAGTCTGTGATAGCATTTTCTGGCACTTTCCTCGAATTAATTGTTTTCCGTGAAAAGTTATATAAGCACAATTAGGCAATTATTTTGTGATCAACTTTTCTGTGTCGGGCTTCAGCCTTTTCCTGTTCCAAAAATAAATTCACGTGCGAGTTTTTTTTGACAAGGAAGTTTTGACGAGAATCGCAATCCAGGTTGACTTTACATACGACCTATTACGTTCTTCTAGTTCTAACATTACAAATACTAAAGTGTGTCTGTCCGTCTGCTAAGTTTTCACGGCCCGTTTTTTCAACCGATTTTAATGAATCCTGGGAAGGCTATGGGAAGGCTACTTTTTATCCTGGAAAATTAACGAGTTTCCGCGGGAATCAAAAAACTTTAAACCACACAGACAAAGTCGCGTTTTGTGCGGTAATAGTATAATTATGTGCCTAAGGGTGAAACTAGGGCTCTAATGAGCGAACTCATTTGAGACTTTTTTTATCATAATACATACATAAAATTTTAACTCTTTTGCTCGTTCAATAGTTTTTTGTTAGTGAACGTGCTTGTACTATACAGATTTCGTCTGCGAGTTGAACGAAGTTCGCACTGAGCTCGCTTCGCTTGCGGTGGAATGGTGGAAACGCTGCAGTTAGTACCTTGCTTGTGGAAATCTAAGTATTATCCGCAGTATCCGTTTTATATTTCTGCCTCGTGGAAAAGGAAAGACAGGTCTGTCAATTTATCATCATTTAAATAGTTTAGATATATGTATAATGGGTAGGTACAAGTATAACGTAAACAGAATTATCATCGCATATTTTACTCGAAGGAATATCAAAGGTTTGACCCTTTATCACTATTATATTATTCTGTGCCTTTATCTATTCCGTGGGTTTGACGCCCGTCCTAGGTACTACTACTCGGGATAAACGTGGGCTTTATGCGAAATACCCTGAAGCATTTGAATGTTTCATTATAATTATTATAAACATCTTTAGAGAACTTTCTCCTGAAATTATTATTAAACTTACTTACCTTTTGTTCAAACTCGATAGCCTACGCATTCATTTTACTTTTACATCGAATTTTACATGAGATTAAGCAACATCAGTGAAAAAAGTTTTATATACCTACTTTATCAAAGGCGATTAATACTTACTAGCTGATGCCCGCGACTCCATCCGCGTGGTTTAAGTTTTTTTGATTCCCGCGGGAACTCCTTAATTTTCCGGGATAAAAAGTAGCCTATATCACTCTCCAGGTCCTCAACTATACCCATGCCAAAAATCACGTCGATCCGTTGCTCCGTTGCGACGTGATTGAAGGACAAACCAACAAACAAACACACTTTCGCATTTAATAATAGGTATTAGTGAGAAGTGAGATAATCCGCCAACAGAAAAAATTCTGTACCTATGGTCAAGTATGCAGTCACAAGCGAAGCACCGTTTACCTTCCCAACCAAGCGAGAAAGTCAAGTTCCCAAGCAAGCAACGCCACTACCACTCACATGCAACACCATACAAGACTTTTATACTATTCTCGACGCACGTTTCGCCCCGACACTAGATTGTGATTGATTGAAGATTGTCTAGTATCATTTTTCTGTTGGCGGATTATAGCAAAATAATTGTAATCTTTTCTTGCGATTATTACTGCCAAATGATCATATAAGAAGCACCCTGCGCAAGTAAATACGTAATAAGGTCCCAGGGGGGATACTACCACTATAGCCCATTAAAGTCCCACGGCTGGGAACAGGCCTCCACTCTCATAGGAGAGAGGGAATTAGAGCATAGACCCATCACGCTGCTCCAATGCGGGTTGGTGGGCTTTAACGACTAGTAACATGTTAGTGATAATAACCGGGACAGACGGCTTAACGTGCTCTCCGAGGCACGCGGGTGAAACACCGCCAATTTCCAACTCCGGGCTGGCACTGAGAATTTCAAGTGAGAAAAACCCAGTACCTAACAATTTCTATGCCCGACCGGGAATCGAACGCAGGACCTCGTGATCCGCAGTCGACTATGCCAACCGCTAGACCAACGAGGCAGTTCTAGAGGTTCGAGGTTCGAGGGGCTTCGAAGGGGGTTATACTTCCATCGCTTAAAGCAGTATTCTTTTGAAATAACAGCTTTATGTCACGTACCTTGACGTCCTTAAATTAAGGATTTAAATAATTCTGAAACACAAACGTCAACAGTATTAAAATAATATGGCTTTTAGCTATAGTTGTATATCCCAGGTCGTTAGCAGCTCGTTAACATAACAGTCACTATATGCTAAGCGCAGCGGTGGCGGAAGTGTGTCGGGAAAGTAGAGCCACTCACGGAAACTACGAGCGACTCTTATATCCGCTGGAATGTTACCTTTCATGGAATGTTTTTATTGTTTGTACTTATTGCAGATGTGGGTATTTATTTTCGTAAATATCTATCTTGTAAGACGCTGGTATACGTATTTCGACGGTCTGTGGTGCTCTTTACACGCCCTACAGGTCAACCAAGACCACCTTACTCCAACATTTAATATAGGCATTCAGTAACGAGGTCTTGGTTTCCATGGATTTAAAGTGGCGCTCAAGACATATAATTCATATTCGTACTTTTAAGTACTTCTCTAACAGTTCTAGATGTACTTAATATACTTAGTAGGCACATCTCATCGTAGGTTAATCTCATGGCTAGTATATTATTCACGAACGCTTTGTCACTAAACTAAACACGCTTTCTTTGTTTGACGAAAACCTGCAAACTCGCGACTTTTAGACATAGAAACTTTTGAGTATTTCACAAAAATGTATTTGATCTGTGTAAACGGTGCAGTGATATTATTGTAGTCTATAGCAGTGGTCTAGCATGGAACTTACAAACTATGATGTGACAATCGCTATATGGTACGTTTACTTGATTTTCGTCTAAAATTAATTATTATAAATAACTATGTACTTTATATAATTAATTAATGAACCGACGTAGCAGGAGTACGTTGGCAACAATTGCGATGGCAGTAATTATCTTTTCAATACACTTGCTCGAAAAATGCACTAACAGAAGCAGTAAACAGGGCTTGTATGTTACAACCTTCTTTTTCTGGTCGGTGGTGGTTATAACTGCCCTTCTGCTCTAATTTTTTTTTTAATTTTTGTAAGTCCATAGGTTCATAATGATATTATTGACTTTGTTAATAACATTTCGATGTGGATTGATGAAAAATGTTGATGAAATTAGTGGACCGCAAATGTTGACCGCAAATAAATGAAATTGAAATTGGAATTAAATTTTTTAAGTATTTAACATCTTTTAATTTTATAAATCAAAAAGTAAAGGCTGAATAGTCCACGCTGGGAGTTTAGAGCTAGAACCTAGAGCCATGAAGCCAATTTAAAAAAAAATAAACGCAATTACAACAACGCGCTTTTTAATAGGTATGTCTGTGCAACGCGCCGTAGATACTAAATCGTTACTTATTCTGTGCGCGCTATTTTTAAAAGTTTCATTTAGTATTCCATAAAACTTATTAATTAATATGACTGGTTTAAGTAATGTGGAATAATAAAATTAAGTAAAAAATTAGGTATTTTAGATGTGAGAAAAAAAATCGCGATATTAACAGCCGCGAAAAATCTAAAATAAGTATGGGCGTGAGAAACCATTTTCTTGTGAGTATCTAGTACCTACCTACTGGCTACTCGAGTTTTACTTTTAAGTTTTCTCCCAAATGTATTGAAAAATATTTTATCTACTCCAGCATCGAAATGTTCCAATTTCGAATTTGACAACTATATCGAATTGAACCCTCTTTCGTGTTTGCTTCTCATAACGATACAGTTCGTTGTATGGGAGCTGTATCGTTATGAGTCGTAGCTGTATCGATATGGTTATCTTCATAAATAGGATACCTATAGCTTAGCGGCTCTGGGTTCTGGCACTTTCCCAACCAGTCAATTGATTTGACTTTTTTATTAATTTACAAAGTAAAAAATTATAAAGACGTCCTTGTCGTAGATAAAATCTTGTATGCAACTGTACGTAATTAGTCATTTTAATTCTCGTACTATCCTATTTTGATACTCGGCAAGCCTCGTATCAAAAAACAGCACTCGAATTAAAATGACCCTCATTACGATACAGTTGCATAAATAGCTAGTGTGATACACACGGGTGTTATGGTTTTTTAACAAACTCGTGACGAATGGTCAGCCCTCGCCTGGCGCCATCGGGCTGACATGAGTCAACTCGTATGTAAAAACATACTTACCGGTTTTAAATCACAAACTACTATTATTTACTTTGAATTCAACCAATTAACACTATTGCAACTGTTGCATTGTCATAATTACAGATTCAGTGCTAGTGCTCCTGTGTCAGACACGCCACGCCACGCCTGTCTTGAATGTCTTTGTGTCAATTCCTAAGCGCAATGTAAATTAACGTTATATTTTCAGCTATTATTTTGCAAATCTCATTGCAAATTGCAGTAAATCTCCGTCATGACAACGCGAATAAAATTAACGGAAGCGTTAGAGTCGAGATAGCTATTTGACTCTTACACAAATGCATGAAAATTGTAAGTAAATTGTAACTATGGACCTATAAAAGAACCCACTAAACAACAATCTATTAGATCCATACTAATATTATAAATGCGAAAGCGTGTCCGTCTGCGTGTCTGTCTGTCTGCTACGCTTTCACGGCCCAACTACTCAACCGATTTGCCGATCCCGGGGAAGGACATAGGCTACTTTTTATCACGGAAAATTGAAGAGTTCCCGCGGGAATTAAAAAACCTTTTGACGACCTGCGTGGCGCAGTGTGTAGCGCTGTTGCCTTAACGTGCGGAGGTTATGGGTATGATCCCCGGCAGGGTCAATTTGGGAATTTATAATTTCTGAATTGCCCCTGGTCTGGTCTGGTGGGAGGCTTCAGCCGTGGCTAGTTACCACCCTACCGACAAAGACGTGCCGCCAAGCGATTTAGCGTTCCGGTACGATACCGTGTAAAAACCGAAGGGTTATGGGTTTAATATAACTGCCATGCCCCTAACAGGTTAGCCTGCTACCATCTTGGACTGTATCATCACTTACCATCAGGTGAGATCGCACAAGGGCTAGCGTGTAGTGGATTAAAAAAAAACCTCCATCCACGCAGAAGAAGTCGCGGGCATCATCTAGTAAACTATATACTATCCATACTAATATTAATATGCGAAAGTGTGTCTGTCTGCTACGCTTTCACGGCCCATATGTTCAACCGATTTTGATGAAGATGATGTCTAACCAACTTAATTTTGTAAAGGAAGTACCTAGGCCCATATACTGCCAACGGTTAAAGCCATATTGTTTCATTATTGTTGACTTTCGTGTTATAGAATTATAATCCTTATTTTGCGATAATCAAGGTATACGTATCAAAATGACATTTTGAGTAATATTGCTTAAGTATTGCTTAAAGTGTTGGCTGAACAAGGTATTTATCGAGCTTATGTAGATATTCGCCTCGGTAAAAGGAACGCTTTATCGAGCAACGAACCTGTGCAAGCAGGTACTCTACCTTCGCTGCAAGTGGAAAACTTTTTAGTAGGTACTCACTTGAATAGACATGCTTTGAATTTAAATAAAAATCGGCCAAGTCGGAATCTCACATGAATTGAAAAAAGTCAGACAGACGGACGGACAGTGGAGACTTTTTTTAAATTACACTACAAGTTAGCCCTTGACTGCAATCTCACCTTATGGTAAGTGATGATGCAGATTGAGATGGTAGCGGGCTCACCGGTTAGGGGTAGGTATGGCAGTTATACTATGGATTTAGTACTTAATTGGTTTCCAAGTGTTTCCATCGTACCGTAACGCGAAATCGCTTGACGGTACGTCTTTGTCGGTAGGGTCATGGTAACTAGTCATGGTCGAAGCCTCCCACCAGGCCACCACAGAAAATTCTGCATTTGTAAATTCCCAAATTGACCCTGCCGGGAATCAAACCTGAGACCTCCCACTATTAGACTACAACGCTCACCTCTGCGCCAGCAAGGTCGTCAACATAATACATTAAGCACCAATCCACCCCCTAACAGCATCAGCCAGTGGAATTTATTAGGCGCTTGTGTTGAAAATATCAAGGAAAAGGTGACAGACTGACTGACTGATCTATCACAGTTTAAACCGACAGATGAGGCTGTTTAGCATAAAGGGAGCTTTTTTGACGTAGGCATCCGCTAAGACAGGATTCCTGAAAAATTGAAAATTTAGCACTAAGGGTGTAAAATTTTAATTTTTTATGAAAATCGAACTTAACGTGAGCGAAGCAGCGGGCAAAAGCTAGTCAATACAAATTTTGCCTTTATATAATTTCAGTTCGGTGATGATTGATGACCTCGGCAAGTGAGTCGTCATGTGTTGCATATTCACGTGCTGTGGCTGGGTGATCGATCTCTTACAGAGGTAAGCCGATTTTTAACAGACATCAAAAATTATTTTCTGTATTCGGCAAATGACCGTGACTAGTTGACTACGTCCGCGTGGAATGAGGTTTTCTATTTCCGCGGGAACTCTTTAATTTTCCGGGATAAAATGTAGCCTATGTGTTATCCAGACTATGTCTCAGTGCTAAATTTCATGCAGATTCGTTCAACCGTTCTGACGTGATTGAGTAACAGACATATATCCACCCATCCATCCAAACTATCGCATCGAATTTATAATATTACTAGATATTGCCCGCGACTTCATTCGCATGGATTAAGATTTTTTGATTCCCGCAAGAACTCTTCAATTTTCCGGGATAAATGTCCTAGCTTAAATATGTCCTTTCCCGGGATACAACATATCTCTGTACCAAATTTCATCAAAATCGGTTGAATAGATGGGCTGTGAAAGCGTAGCAGACAGACAGACGGACAAATATTTCGCAAAACTTTCGCATTTATAATATTAGTACGGATTTATTTAATTTGTTATTTTTTTATTTATGTATGTTTGTTAACGATTTTTTCGGAAACCAATTGACCGATTTTCACTATTAATTAACGTTAAAGCCCTCCCACGCGCAACTCTGATCCGTAGCTTAAGATGTTAATCGTAATTACAAAAACAAATAAGGGGTGAGATGTTAAGATCTACTACCATACTTACTTACTTACTACCATCGCTTAAAGCAGTATTATTTCAAAAGGACAGTTTTAGTTGTAGTGTATACCTACCGTCTTACCTAATGTGGGTACTTTGATTATTATGTGTGCCTTGTTTAATACTTATGTGTGCCTTGTTTAATACCCAAGTGTAATTAATTACCCAATTAATAATTAGAATTGGGTACCCAATACTAATATTGTATATGCGAAAGTGTGTTTGTTTATTGGTTTGTTGGTTTGTCTTTTAATCACACCGCAATAAAGCAACGGATCGACGTGATTTTTTGCATGGATATAATATAGTTGAGAATATGGGGATCTTTGTCCCGCAAAATTAAGGGTTTCCTGTAGGAATTTAAGAAACGTATTCCACACGGACCACTCGTAAGTCGCAGGAAACAGCTATCAGAGAATATTTCTGAAATATTCATTACGAATTTGCGGATGGAATGCTTCGAGAAAATATTTCAAAGAACGCTTTTGAATTGTTATTTTGCAAAGTTGTTCAATATAACATTTCTAAGGAACAAATCTAGATGTTGAAACAAACAAAACATTGGCGAAAATAAAATAATTAAATTGTTACTAGAAAGAAGAAAGAAAGAAAACTACAATATTATGTATTTTTTTAATCCACTATAAGCCCTTGACTGCGATCTCACCTGATGGATGATGCAGTCTAAGATGGTAGCGGGCTAACCAGTTAGGAGCATGGCAGTTATATTAAACCCCTTATGTATCTTAAGTAACTTCTGCAATTTTGAAGTCAAGCCTCTACTTTCATCCAATTTGAAAACCGTGCAAAGTTAAGAAATACTTGAAAAAAACTGGCGTAAGTTCGACGATGAAATTGACCCTCGGATCGTCCTTTTTTATTCCATTACAATTACAATGGCCCTTGATTGCGATCCCACCTGGTGGTAAGTCATCAAGCAGTCTTAGATGGTAGCGGGTTAACCTGTTAGTGGAACGGCAGTAATCCATACGCCTAATTCGGCATCGTACTGGAACGGTACGGCCGTTAAGGTGGTAACTAGCCACGGCCGAAATCTCTGACCAAACCAGACTGTCGATATAAAAGATCACCAATTCAGGCATTACAAGTTCTCTAATAAACCCTGCCTGGTATCGAACCCAGGACCTCCCGCTATAAGATCACAGGGCTCACCACTGCGCCACTGCGTCCTACGCTAAAATGGAGTAAAATTATCAAAAAATATTTCGGACACATTCCGCTTAGAAAATGTGGCCAAGGAGGTCATCAGCGTCCTGCGCTAAAATGGAGTAAAATTATCAAAAAAAATCTGACAATTTTTCCGCGTAGAAAATTCGCATGATGTGACATTGCAATACAATTTCGCGTGCAATTTTCCGCTAGGTTTTTCTCTGGCCTAAATATTTTAAATCGCTTCCACGACGCATACGTAGAATATTCTTCAATCTTCAGATACCAATGCAAAGCGGGGCCGGTGGAAATGGAAAGCGTATTGGCTTTTTTTGGCTTTGAGAGAGCTGCTTTTGCATTATAAGAAGCTTTTGATTTTACGATGTTTAAAATTCATGAAAACAGATCTATTGAATTCTTTCGTTTTGTACAGCACAATCTTTTCAAGATATCTTTGGAGAAAATTCACAGCACCTGAATTCTTGAATTATCGGATTTGTGCGCTTGACTGTGATCTTATGTAACAATGAATTTTGTGATAGTGTAGGCAATTTTGTATAACACAATCTCTAAACTAGAATGACAGCTTTAAATCGTGTTCTGTCCCTTTCCTTAGGGAACCCTCTCATTTATGAAAGAGTACCTGAGCAATATTTTTAGTTCTGTCATTTTACTTTAGAGATTGTGCACTACAGAATCAGCCCCAGTGATGCTGTAAATTCCGTCGACGCCAACGTAGATGCCACGTTTATTTACTTAAAATTTAATTTACTATCACTTTATCACTACTTTTTTTAAGTATCACAAATAAATTTTTCATTAAATTGCATTTTTTTATTAATATGTTCAGGATGGTTTTGTATCAAAACCTTAGGGTACAATGTTAGCATTGTACTAAGTTTGCGGGTCAGCTATTCCTTTATTTACAAGTTAGCCCTTGACTGCGATCTCAGAGACCTCCCACCAGACCAGATCAGAGACATTACTACATAATGTCAAATCCCTAGTTATATATAGTTATCCCTACTGAGGATAAAATCTGGGACCTTCTGGGACCATCACTTATAAAACCTCAGAGCTCACCACTCTTTTACACACATTAGAGGGACAGATTTCAGTGACGTTTTGATGGCAAGAACCTTTTAATCTTTATACCTCGCTGCTGAAAGTTCAACTATCAGAGTTTTAATTTACAATATGCTTGAACAGTGTAGTCCGTTACAACGTTCCAGCACGTGCACACTGTGGAAGTTCAACTTTCAGGGTTTTGAATTAATAATATGGTTGATCACATGCACCGTGAAAGCGTAGAAGACAGAAGACACACATTCGCATTTGTTACCCTCCCAGTAATTTATTCAAGATATTATTTATTTAAGATGTAATTTATATGAAGTGCTACACTATAAGTAATACTAAAACGTACTTGTTCTACCTATGCTATTTAAATATTTAACTACATCAAAATTTGTACGTCAGGGTTGCCTGACTGGATACGTTTTTTAGGTTAACTCGCCAGAACAATCTCTAAAATCTATCAGGAACTATAGAACTCATCTGCATGTGAACAGAACTCTCTTTTATTTTTGATCTGCTAGCACTTGCTCTGCAAAGTTCACCGACATTTGGGTTCCCACATCCTTCCGCATACGACTCGTCTAGTGTATTTAAACCCTTAGGTTTTATTGTAACGATTATTATCAACGGTTAGTGATAATAACCGGGACCGACGGCTTAACGTGCTCTCCGAGGCATGGAGGAAACGAAAAGGCCACATTCGCCAAATTCGGTCACCCATCCAGTTACCGACTTGAGTCAACGTTGGTTAACCTTCGCAAACGACTGCTATGCGTTGTCACAACTAGGCCGGTCGTCCCATTTTAACACATATTCAGGCAAATAAAGTAATTCTACTCTATTCTATTCTATTGTACAGGTTATGGACATTCACGATGTCTTGTTGCATCAGTTCAGCGGTGTGCTGCTCCCTACTCACTGCCTCCATGTCGGGCGTCGCTCTCGGCTACAACTACTCGTTAGCCGAATACATCGACTTGAAAGGTTGGCTGAACTGCGTTTTATTACCGTAACTGCCTCTTTGTTCCAGTTGTTATACCCTGTCCTATCGCTTGCTGCACGTGGAGTCATTAAACGTGGGAAGGATCGAGGAGTATAGGTCCCATAAACTTTTGGATCTAATTTTTATGAGTGTTTAGTTTTTATTTTTATTTTATTTTCAAAATTTAATAGCAACTTTAATGTATTAACAGCGATGCTGAATTTTTATGACAGTTTAGTTTTTGTTTATATTTTTTTCACTTACGGGCCTGAGTAAATGCAATTAAGGGCGCAATATGCACTTCTCCTTCCCACGAAATCATAGGCTATGTTCGACTACAGATGACGAGGTGCCGGGTTCGATTCCCGGGTCAGGCCATAACTAAGTATTGGATCTTTCTAACAAAAAAATCTCAGTACACTTAAGTATAGGCTAGTAGAAACTAAAAATGTATGTTATGTAGATTGTATAGGTAGACCAATGCCTTTACGTAGTCTCATGAGGCATGGCGGCGAAACACCGCCAACTTAACTCCGGGATAGTACCACAGAATATACGTAGACTTAATAGACTAGAACGTATTCTAGTATACTAAAAAATTGCTGTCAGAAAAACACAATTTACTTAATTTTGCCCTGACCTGGGAATCGAACCCAGAGCCTCGTTATCGGCGGTTGGAATTGCTAACCGCTTAAGCTTAACCAAATAGATAACAAGATATTTTAATACAGCGAAAGCTGCTTGATATTATATTAAATGCCCAATCAGTGACGACATTCAAGCGTGTCCCAGTCCAGTGTCCACACAGGCGATCTTGTGCACTATAAAAATATCTTCACCGAGGAGAATTTAATATAATGTTTTAAAATAATATCTAGAATAGAATTACATTTCGGTACATATAGGTCAAAGCTGATCGCCTAATGCAATGTTGTAATCCCGTCGTGGATTGTTTTAAATACCTACTGTATTTTCTTGTGAAATGAAATGAAAATATGAAATTTATTTATTTGTGAGAATATGGGATGATACAAGATATTATTATACTTAAAATTAGAACCGCATATTAAGTCACCTAAATAATTCTAATTACCTACTTACTTACTATATTGCCGATTTTGGTCGTTCTATATTTACAAATTACAGAAAACATTTATCTATATTTTGTAACTAATCTTGAATAGTTAATCAGTCGAAATATATAAATTATAATTAAACTATACCTTCAATGTCACAAGTAAAAATTAAAATACAAATTAAAATGAAACGTAAAAAAAAATACGCGCCGAATTGAGAACCTCCTCCTTTTTTGGAAGTCAGTTAAAAGCATAGACTTATACATTACTAATAAGAAAACAAAATGTCACATTGTATGTCATGCTATTATCATGTATGCATATACCGTCTATGGTCAATATTCCTTATCAGCACGGATGCACTTTTTGTATAAGTACTAGATATTGTCTGTACCTGAATGGAGAAGTTTACAAATTTTTTTAAAAATTTAAGACAAAATAAAACAAAAATATGAAATAATCATTAAAATATCTCAACATATATAAAAGTTACGAAGTTGCGCTTGCAAGACGGAAGACGTGACGTCAAAATTCCCTATCAACAGACTTTATAAAGCCGAATAAAAGAAATAAATGGACTTAACGTGACTTAATTGAATTAAAAGCACTTAATTTGTGTGTGAAGATAATTTTGAAGTATTAAATCTCGGCTAGGTATTAAAACTCATTTATATTTTACTTCCATTGTGTTAAATATGATATTCACAACATCATGAAACTTCTCCATTGAGAAAATATGTAAATGATTAGGATTTTCATAAAATATTTCTCTATTTCAGAAACAAATGTGTCGGTATATTTGAAGAGAGGTATCTTCGATGACGAGATCGCAGACGATATGGATTGGAGAAGAAGTGGACATCAGCCGATCGATGGACTTATAAGAGAAGATAAACGTAAGCCCACTGACACTGACACTCACTCCGAAAAAAGTCTACTTGCTCATTAGTTTTCACGCTCAATTAGTAGTGTGAAAACCAAAATGGTGCCGTATTTCTCATTAGTTTCTAGTTATAGGATTGTTATTTCTTTGAATAACTGGCTAACCCACCCTAGCTTTGCGTGGGTAAGTACTTTCTGTGTATAATATGTAAATGTATGGTTAAAAGTTTGCTTTTTATCCAGCTATTACACTAATCCCGATTGATTTGCCGTTACACGTTGATGAGTTTCGCCCACTTACGAAAATATTCATCAGAGGTGCGATTGTGTAAGAATTGCCGATCAAATCGTCATCCATTCTCATACGTTTAGGTATATACGATACCCTAAACGGATGAGAATGGATACACGAAATTGAGCTCTAATTCAATGCGTTTATGGTTTATTTTACTTTGACGCCGAACTTTGACGATTTGATCGGCAACTTTTACACGATCTTCATGTAATTTACATGAAACCCACCTCACAGATTCGCTGTCGAAACTCTAAAATCTGTTAGGCATACTCTGAAGTGCTCTCTTGGGAAGGACCGTTTCAGTATTCAGCCGTGAGACATTTGCTTCACCAACCATTTCCAAAATCTTAAGTTAAATTCAATCTACTATTCAAAAGCACTAGTAGTTAGTAAGAAGTTTACTTGAATATAAAAATATTTGATTTTGATTTTAATTTTAACCTAAAAATCGCCTCTTATTTCGCAGTAATGACGGGAGAATCAGACGAGCCGACGTCCATGAGATCTGGTAGACGACTGGATGACTCTATATACGAGTCGAATGATAAACACAACTTCGAAGGCTCCCTGATGAGGCTGACGGCAAAGCCACCTGATCAAATTTCTCTTAACACTGCCACTTGGATATCAGAACCTATTGCAGAGGTATTAGCTACATTTTATTATTATCCCAAGAAAACTCCTACCATTACTTGATTAATGGAAAGGGGTCACGACCCTCACTAATGAGGAATACGACGCAAAGAGAGAGAGAGATACTCATTTATTTATTTATTTTATTTTATTTTGCTAAATGTGAGTTCAAATACATAGTAAGCTGGAAATTGGATTGATAAGTCTGTCACATTTTGCCAAATAATTGGCGTGCAAAATTGGCAGTAGGCGTTGACACACCTGCTGCTCAAAATACATAGCTACATACACATTAAGTTAGAAAGTTAAATACATTATTAGATTAGCATATATAAAATTACAAAATTAAAATAGATTGTTACTCTTTTGCCGCCACTTTACAACTTTGTTCCTCCTTCACCGTTATACCACAGAACAGCAAGAAACCGTCAGCGTCGGCATCCTTATGTGATTGACGTCCAATTTGCTCGAACAACGGGGATCCCCTTTCCAATAATCAAATAATGGTAGGAGTTGTCTTGGAATAATAATGCGGTGAGATCCCACGTCCTTGCGCATATTAGTAGGTAGACCAAAGAGTAGTTCAAATTAAATTCAAGCCTTGTTACAGATTGGGAAGCCGTTTGAAAAGGGATCACTCGACGAGGTAAAGGCTGTTCAAAGCGCCATTAATATGAGGAAAGCGGCCGCTGCCGATCGCCGGCCCACAAAGGAGAGCCAAGAAGTGAGCTGTATTTCCCCAATAATAATTATTATTGTAATAACTAATAGACAATAATGGAGAATAACTATTTCCATACTAATACTACTATACTAAAATACTAATCCATACTAATATTATAAATGCGAAAGTGTGTCTGTCTGTCTGCTACGCTTTTACCGCCCGACCGTTCAACCGATTTTGATGAAATTTTGTACAGGGATAGATTCTATCCCGGGGTAGGACATAGGCTTACCTTTAATCCTGGAAAATCAAGAAGTTCCCGCGGGAATCAACTAACAAGTCAGACGACTTTCGGCATGAATGTATCAATACGAGTGACTGAAGCGGAGTGTAAGTTTTCTAAATCTGCTAATCTAACAGGTTACGCCGCTACCATCTTAGACTGCATCATCACTCACCATTAGGTGAGATCGCAGTCAAGGGCTAACTTGTAGTGGATGAAAAAAACTGCTGAATTAATTTACTATTGATTATATCCAGGTCATTGCTAGCGATACCAGGAGACGCTTCGGCAACCCAGTGCCAGTAAATGCATTGAAATATGACATACCGCCGTTTCAAGACTTCGGGCCGAACGACCCACCGTCTAATTTCAACCCCCTTAGGTTAGCAGTTCCAGATGACCAAATCAACGAATCATCAAGATGGAGAATGGCAAAGTTACCACCGCAAGAGATTCCACAGCACATTCGTTTCGATGATCGTTACAGGGATATAATGAACCTCCCTTCACCTGTCACTCCGAAAGCTGGTCCCGCTAGACCCACTAAGTCAAAACCGACAGTAAGAGTGGAACCAATTACGTCACGACCGCCTCATATACCGTCTAGAACTCCTGAGCCTTACTTGCCGAAGTCGATTGATGAGGAGATGGAATCGTTCAAGGATAAACCTGTGATAGATAGCTTCGATACACCAAGGTGAGCGAAAATCTTTTGAATCAAACCTAACCCACACAAAATCTTTTTTTTATTTTTTATGCCACAAAGACAGACAGACGGATAGACAGTGGAGGCTTTTTTAAATTCCACTACAAGTTAGCCCTTGACTGCGATCTCTCCTGATGATAAGTGACGATGCAGTCTAAGTTAATAGCACGCTAACCTGTTAGGGAGTCGGTTTCTACACGGCATCGTACAGGAACGCTAAAACGCTCGGCGATACGTCTTTGCCAGTAGGGTAACAAGCCACGGCCGAAGCCTCCCTGCAGACCAGACCAGAGAAAATTTAGAAATTATAAATTCCCAAATTGACCCTGCCGGGAATCGAACCCGGGACCTCCCACGTTAAGACAACAGCGCTCAACACTGCGCCAGGGAGGTCGTCAAAATACAATGAATAGGTCAATAATTGGTCAAAGTAAATCTATACTAATATTATAAGAGGTTAAGTTTGTGAGGTTGTAGGGGGGTAATCTCTGGATCTACTGAACCGATTTTGAAAATTCTGGTACCAATAGAAAGCCACATTATTTGTGAGTGTCATAGGCTATATAATTAACTCGAAAAATTAGGGAGTTCCCGTGGAAATTAAAAAAAAAATCACGTGGAAGAAGTCGCGGGCATCTGCTAGTAATCTATACGTTCTTATATGTATATGAGTAGTTGATGAATATTTTTTTTATTGAATATAATTTTTTTAGTAATAAAGAAGATGATTTTCTAAATAAAATCAATAAGAAAACAGAGGAAGATTATGAAGACGAGATAAAAGGTATCCCGCTGCGAAAGAAACGAAACATTGGAATTTCCGCTTCTGACACTTTACAAATTAACAAAAGTGTTCACGTCGACAACCATCCATCGAATACCGAAGTTAAATCAAAGAGCAACAATATATTATTTCGTAAATCTGGCAAACTAAAAGAGGAAAATGATTTGAAATCCAACGAAGACGACGTTTCAATAACCAAAACATCGACAGGTATTAGAATATCATCGAAATCTCCTATCATGAAATTGCTTCTAACAGCATCCGTTGCATAATTTGGTTTTGATTTGAGAAGTTTCTTACTTTCAAGTGTCGTTGTAAAGTCGTTAAGTTTGTTTTTGTAAAATGTCCTAGCGTTGTAATATTTTTTCAATATCGTCTTTTGTGAATAAAGTTTCTGATTTACATAAAAATATAGTTTGGAGTTTGATTTAGCGACGAAAGCGACGCAACGCGACATTTCGACTCCGAAGAAAATGCCAAACTCATTTACGCGAAAATGTAGGCCACGTGATACTGTTTGACGCTCACGTAGGACAATGTCTTAGACGTGTCTTAGCTTCTGGTTTTTTTAAATATATAGGCTAGCGCTTGGCCACACGAGTATTCTGTGGCTTGGCTGCACTCCATCTTGGTTGGAATTAACGATAAGAAACGCTGCATTTACTCATTCGCCAGCGTAAATTCGATGGCATGATATAAAATAAATATAATGACATCAATATAATATCACGAATAATCTCGCTACTCAGAGACGTAGGCTATCTACCTACTTTTTAACCCGGAAAATCAAAAAATCCCCATGGGTTCTAAAAGCTCTATTCACACGAACGTAGTCGCAGGCACCATCTGATAACATAATAAGAAATAAAGAAAATTTGAGTTTCTGTAGGGTTTGTATCAAACTTATTAACTTACTAAAATTATTATATAAATGCAAAAGTTTGGATGGATGGGTGTATGGAGGTTTGTTACTCAATCACGCCAGAACGGCTAAATGGAACTGGATGTTTGGCATAAAGATAGATTATAGTCTGGAACTGTGGCCTGAAATAACACATGGCTACTTTTTATCCCAGAAAATTAAAGAAGCGGGAACCAAAAAACTACAATCCACGTGAACGAAGTCGCGGATATCAGCTAGTTCTCAATAAATGAGAGAATAAATTGTAATTTAAAGGACACTATTTGCCACAGGTGGCAATCGACGTAGTTTTTTTTTCTCATTACATGGAATCTCATTACATGGACCTATCCAATTTTCTCTTGTAATTAACGTTCCAGCAGCGATGTCGACGGCACCGTAAAAGTTTCTATATTTGTAAAATGATATAAGGAACTAGCTTTTGCCCGCGGCTTCGCACACGTTCGGTTCAATTTTCATAATCCAAGCTCTATTATTTTATAAGTTGAATTTTCAAATATCCTTTTTAGCAGATGCCTACGTCATAAAAGCTATCTATTATATTATATGCAAAATTTCAGCTCTATCCGTCCAGTGGTTTGAGATGTGCGTTTATAGATCAGTCAGTCAGTCAGTCGCCTTTTCTTTTTAATATTTAGAAGATTATATCTGGACATTCAGTTTCGTTCAGTAATTTATCATTGGTCATCATAAAATTTTAACAAAAATCCTGATTTACTTACTGACTCGTCAACACGCAGGTAAAATCCTTTGACTTACAAAACTAAAATTTTGGGTGGCATTTTCACCGATGACGGATAACCTCGCATAATAGGTAAGATTTTTTTTGCCTGAAAGTTTGAAGGTGAAAACTGAAAACACGCTACGAACCAGACAAGACAATAAACGGATTTAAGTTTGCGTCATTCACTTTTTGTTTTATGTACTTATAACAAGTATAACAATTATTAAGTCATAATTATAAGTAATTAGTAAGTTAACGCTGATACCCTCAACTTCGTCCGCGTTGATTAGGATTTTTTAATTCCCGCGGGAACTCCTTAATTTTCCGGGATAAAAAGTAGCCTATGGCTTTCCCCGGGATACAACCTAACTGTTCCAAATTTTATCAAAATCGAATGGGCCGTGAAAGCGTAACAGAACAGACAGACTCACTTTCGCATTTATAATATTAAGTACTTATGAATATGGATAAGTCTACTATGGCAAGCACACGAGGCGACTGGACAAAACGTCGTTTGCCTCTGACGTGGACGCTTTGTGCGGACGTGACTATACCATCGCTTAAATCCTCTAATCCTCATATTAAATCTTTATTGTTTTAATATTATTGACATTGACTTCCCTTGTTGCCCTAGAATCTATTTGTCGCCAATGAAAGAATGGGAATAATTATGTGAAAACATTAATTAATTCATTGAAACTGTGCTAGCAATGTTTACAAACAATAAAACAACATGAAAACATCACAGAATGCATTGCCTTTGATATTTAGTACGTTTCGTTTATTTATTCATTCCGTATTATAGGTTGCATCGGTTTACTGCAAACAACAAATAAATTAGTTTACTAACGACAGTGAAATAATTTTTTGATTGTATTTGTTTGGATAGAATCAATAAAACATAAAATTCGCAGTTTCAATAACCGCATCATGGTCATTGGTCATCCTATTTTCGTTCAGCTAAATGTAAGCTTTTCCGAGATTATAAACAATGTTTTTAGGGTTCCGTAGTCAACAAGGAATCCTTATAGTTTCAACATGTCCGTCCGTGGCTTAGCTCAGAGGCTGTTAGTACTAGAAAGCTGTGATTTGGCATAGATCAACAGAGTGGTAAAAAAAATTGAAAAAAAATTTTAGAGTAGATAGTAGGTAGGAATGAATTTTTGTCTCGTTTACCCATTGAAATAGAAGGTACTAAAATTTTAAATCAATGCGTTTACCCTATATTGTGGGGTGTCATTGGACAGGTCGTTCAAAATTCAAAAATTAAAGCTGAGGCACGCGACTTCGTCCGCGCGGTTTAAGTTTTTTTGTTATTCTCGCAGGGACTTCTTACGTTTCATTTCATTTCATTTCAAAAAGTAAAGCCTATGTCACGCTCAAGGTCCTCAACTACGAGTATATCCATGCCAAAAATAACGCCAATCCATTGCTCCGTTGCGGCGTGATTGAAGGACAAATCAACAAACAAACACGCTTTCGCATTTATAATATAATATTAGTGTGATGAGCGCTCACCCTTCACATTAATAATGTAATTCTTAATCTTATCTAATGAAGGGACAAAAACCTTTAAAAAATAAAGATAAAAAAGAAATCCTAACTAAAGAGATAAAAATGTTCTACCTTTAAATTAACAACGTTATATATTTTGTGATATTTAACTTTCAATTTGCAAAACTTGGAACGTCTGTGGAGACTGGTCGTAAAGTGCAAAGTTAAATTTAATTAATCCTGTAGTTGTGAATAAAATATGTAACTGCACTTAGAGCGCATACTGATTACTAGGTCTAGACAAACCATCGATATATTTATGTAGGTATTAGGTGCAATATTTTGCAATAATATTTACTTAATTAATAAAAAGCACCTATCTTAGGAAGTCACTGTTTTTTATGACAGAGGCCAAATTATTTGTAATTTTGCAAATAAAGAAATTTATATATTTATTTACTAGATGATGCCCGCGACTTCGTCCGCGTGGATTAATTGACCGAGCGAAGCGAAGGTCTCTGAGTCTACTTGAGTGAATTTGCACTTGTCCGTCCGTCCGTCCGTCCGTCCGTCTGTCAGAGCCTTATAACTTCTGAATTACTGAACGTAATTACTTCAAATTTAAATATAATATGTAAACCGATGGCGTCCAGCCGAATATGGATTAAAAAGTTATAAAAATCTTTATTTCATGAGGGCTCTCATAGAAGCGAATGCGAAGTAAAATATTTTTTAAAGTGTTACATAGGGTTGCGGTATATCATTTTAAAAATAATTAGGAATAGAGTCCAAAAATATATATTTTTTAAATTTTTCGCCTAAAATTGATGACATGGGGGCTTTTAAAGTCGAGATTTTCTAACGTCCAAAGTTGACCTTAGAACTCTCAATTTTCTGAAAGGCTGAGCCTAAAACTTGATCAATTATTTGAATTATATCCTGTACTTGAACAACAAATACTAAAATTAGATAATCATTTTAAGGAAACGAAATTATTATTTTTTAATGAGCTTCAGTATTTTTAACAGAACTTCACAATTATGTCAATAGATGGTGCTCAAATTTATTCGTTTTATGGATACCGTGAGGTCTCAGTTTGGGGCGAACCACTAGTATTAGTATGGATAGAACCACGATTGAAACGATCATGACAGTTAAAACTCCAATACTAAATGAATCCCATTGGGAACATAAGACCTCTAGGTATAGTTTAAGGTCAGTCTTACTTCACTGTGAAACTTACTACTAAAGGGACCAAGATGGAGTCCCTAAGTGCTCCCAGGGAGATTGGAATCGCCGATTAACACCGTCTAATCCCCAACGAAAAGAGTTTGCATATCAGCTCAGACATGTTTCATTCTCAAGCTCAGAAAATGTTCTTGGAATACTTCATATTGCTCTCGGAGAAAATATTGTATGTGAAATACTTTTTTAACATTATAATCTCAGTCTCGAGACTGGGCAGGAGAGTAAAATCTCGTCGTCGTCGTCGTCTAGTGGAATTCGTGTTGGTAGAGATCGTCTAATCTTAATTAAAATGAATGCGCCTCACCAAACGTTCGCGTAAAGTATTACTCTAATGATCCGGACGTAAAATGCTTCTTTATGCCGCTGCCTACGCTAATTTATAGGTAAATTTATTGATGCTGTCACTTTTTGATAAGTTTATGCCGGGGTGACAATATGAAAAGGATAGTTTAAGGTGGATGACAAGGGTCTGCCCGCGAAATTCAAATTTAATTTGGTTTTTCACAATTTGTAAACTAATACGACAAAGTAGGCTTATGGCATTCAAATTGCGAGCCTAGGAATATCATCTTGACAGGTTTATGTAAAAATCTTTACTTGAAAGTGTCCAGTTTATGAAATTAGTCAAAATAATGAGTTTGACGTGAGTTACTCACAAATTAGTCATTATTTTGACTAATTTCTTAAACTGGGCACTTTCAAGTAAAGATTTTTATATAAACCTGTGAAGATGATATTCCTAGGCTCGCAATTTGAATGCCTTATGCCTACTTTATCGTATTAGTTTACAAATTGTGAAAAACCAAATTAAATTTGAATTTCGCGGGCAGACCCTTGTCATCCACCTTAACATACCTACACATTCAGCCCCACTAGCGTCGTTACCTGTCCGTTATCATTATTATTATAGGTCTGTAAATTATTATGATAATATTGCAAATTTTTCCAAATATTCGTAACTAATATAACTAATTCGTAGTTTTAAATATAGCATTCAGTAGATGTTTATTCGCTGGAATGCTGAAATTATGTAAATAAGAAATCCCGTATTACTCGCACTTATCGCCCGCGGCTTTGAAAAATTCGAAATCTTCCTTATTCCTTGTCTACATTTTAAAGGAAACCTCTGTGCAAAATTGCAGCTTTCTAGGTTTAGGAGTTTGAGCTGGGCGTTGGTGAGAAAATGATTAAAACATGAAGAGAATGAATTTATTTTAAATTATTGTAGGTATTATGGTATAGGGTATAGGTACTACTAGGTAGGTATTTAAATTTTCCACTCGCAAGAAGAAACTTTATTAGCTTATAAACGAATTCAAAGATATTTTGCGTCGACTGTCGAGCCTATTGTAAAATGAAAGTGGTTTTGAAAACAGTTAAGTAAAGATTGCAGGTGAAGATGGGTAGGCTTCGATGGCCGAGATAAAACAGAAAGTACTTTTCAATTTCAATCTTTCACGAAAAATCTGTTTCTTTATGAAGGCTAAAATGTATGAAGTGGGTTTCTCAAGTACTCTCTCAAGTAGTACTAATAATTAATTATTAGGCAATCAACTAATTTAGTGCGGTTCATACGTGTCAAAGTCATATTATATTCATATTCATTTATTCTTTTAGTATTTTACACAATGTCAGTAGAATATTACAGTTCTTATTACAATATTGTAATAAGAACGGTAATATTCCGGCAATATTGCCGGTGGGGCACAGCAAATCAGTGGTAGAGAGACGGCTGCCTTATTTATCTCCAAAAAAATCATTTATTTTGTAATATTCTTTATCATAGATTTTTTTAGAGAATTGACAAACACTGAAACTCTAAAGATTTGATGTGGTCTGGGATTTTGTTGTAAATTTTTACACACAGAGTTAGGACCAGTACTGTAGTTGTGGATACTTAGTTTGGAACTGGGAATCATCATATTATTTTTCCACGCGGGTCTTAGTTGATAACGTCGCGGTAGGTCCTTTAGTTTTTAAAGTTATGCGGTTGTTTCCTTACGAATTTAGCTGATCCCAGTATGTAAATGCATGGCAGAGTTAGTATATTTAGTGATATATGGTGTGGTACACAAGTTTCCCGATTCTTATATATTTAGTAGATAGTTATATTAAATCTATAGGTAACCCTGATAAAAAAACTGTGAATAACTAGTCTTTGGTTAGCGATTTTAATCGCCTTCGCCGAAGCGTTAAGGCGAGTCACCTCAGCTCAGCAGTGAAAACTGGTTTGCTAGATCAAATTTTTTCGGTATTTACTATTAAATAACGGTCTTACAAAAAATATCCGATACACTTAAAGATATTGTCTAAAGAATGTGCTAATTTGTTACACGATAAGATGTACTTTACTCGATCAAAAAAAATCTTGAAACAGGCTAAATTAAAAGTTTAAAACGAATTTTTTATTAATAAAATTTTCGACTTTGCTCGTCATTTTTATATGGATAAATTCCTGCTAAAATTTATTTCAAACTGAAGTCCTATATCTATTTAATTCAAATTAATCCCAGAATTTGAACGTTGCCAAGCGGTTTCAGAATATACCGCGCTGCCCGCTTCCCCGCCAGTCTCTACGAGAAATGTACCGCGAGACGCGCGGGCGGCACCCCACACCTCACCTCCTAAAATCTTGGAGGTGACTCGCCTTAACGATTATAGAAAGATAACAGACATAACATGAAAAGTATATAACTTGGCTAAGGGGCAGATTACAATGATAAATCCTCAATATGCCCCTGCCGGGAATCGAACAGCACTCGCCACTACATCAAAAATCTTCTATCGGGTATGTTACCCAACTCAAAGACCCGTGGCTGTGACATACGGTCCAAACAGTCAACAGAGTGACATTTTAATAGAACACCGTTTGACTTTGGGTAACTCACAAACAGACTGATAGAATCTTATATACACTGATATAACTAGTGGTTCGCCCCGAACTGAGACCTCGCAGCGCCATCTATTGACATAAATGTGAATTTCTGTTAAAAATACTGAAGCTCATTAAAAATTAATGAATTCCGTTTCCACAATATTTATCTAATTTTAGTATTTGTTGTTCAAGTACAGGATATAATTCAAATAATTGATCAAGTTTTAGGCTCAGCCTTTCAGAAAATTTGGAGTTCTGAGGTCAACTTTGGACGGTAGAAAATCTCCACTTTGAAACCTCCCCATTTTGTCAATTTTGGGGGAAAAACTAAAAAAAATATATTTGGACTCTATTCCTAATTATCTTTAAACTGATATACCGCAACCCTATGTAACTTTATAAAAAATATATTTTACTTCGCATTCGCTTCTATGAGAGACCCCCTGAAATAAAGATTTTTATAACTTTTTAAGCCATATTCGGCGGGAGGCCATTGGTTTACATATTATATCTAAATCTGACGTAATTACGTTCAGTAATTCAGAAGTTATAATGCTCTGACAGACGGACGGACGGACGGACAAGTGCAAATTCACTCAAGTAGACTCCTTCGCTTCGCTCGGTCAATTACCTATAGATACATTTCATAACGCTTATGAAATCCACTGCCGGCTCACTACTGATCACGACTTTTCCCTAAGCACGAAAAGGTTCAATAGTCCACCACGCTGGCCATTTGCGGATTAGCAGACTTCACACACCTCCGTGAACATTATGTAGGAAGCTACGGCGTACAGGTTTTTCTAACGATATTTTCCTTCGCCTTAAAAGCTAAGTATTAATATTTTTTTAAACGCACATACTTAGCTGAAGCGAAAAGTTTGAATTGGGTATTCGACTACTAGTGAAATAAATTATTTTATCTACTCCAGCATCGAAAAGTTCCAATTTCGAATTTGACAGCTATATCGAATTGAACCCTCTTTCGTGTTTGCTTCTCATAACGATACAGTTCGTTGTATGGGAGCTGTATCGTTATGAGTCGTAGCTGTATCGATATGGTTATCTTCATAAATAGGATACCTATAGCTTAGCGGCTCTGGGTTCTGGCACTTTCCCAACCACAGAGTTCTTAGTATGTAGAGGAGCCATACCTACATCATGGCGGATGGTGGCACCCGTCATTGAATATGTACATATTATATATTTCATCTCCACCTACTCTATACTCTATGTACCCAACCCACTCTATGGTTGGTACTGCCACTCTTACTGCCAATATTTAAAAATAATTAGAAAATTACGCGGTAAACGGATTACTTTTGCAACTTGTGAAATTTGTATTGATTTGACTTTTTTATTAATTTACAAAGTAAAAAATTATAAAGTCGTAGATAAAATCTTGTATGCAACTGTACGTAATTAGTCATTTTAATTCTCGTACTATCCTATTTTGATACTGGGCAAGCCTCGTATCAAAAAACAGCACTCGAATTAAAATGACCCTCATTACGATACAGTTGCATAAATAGCTATTATAGTGATTATTAAATAAAGGATCTCCCAAAAGTCATAATATCCACGTCCCCTGAGAGTTTTATTTTGAATAACCATTTTAAACCATCGATTAAAGTAAAAAAAGTGCGTCGAACTTGGATGACGTCACAACTTAAAATTTCATACAAAATCCATACTAAGCACGCGTTTTGGACGTTTGAAAAAAAGTTGCTGATTTGACTAGTTGTCAAATACCCAATTGCGTGTCCGGGGATAGAACCACCGACCACACATAGGAAGCTGGGCGTCTAAACCACCAGACTATCAGACCTCTATCATTAAGGTACTTTCATAATAATTATTCATACTAATATTATAAATGCGAAAGTGTGTTTGTTTGTTGGTTTATTGGTTTGTTGGTTTGTCCGTCTATCACGCCGCAACGGAGCAACGGATCGACGTTGATTTTTGGCATGGGAATAGTTGAGGACCTGGAAAGTGACATGGGCTACTTTTTATCCCGGAAAATTTAGGAGTTCCCGCGGGAATAAAAAAATTTGAACCACGTGGACGAAGTCGCGGGCATCAGCTAGTACATAATATAATCAAATTATATTTGCATAATAATATTAGAAACAGTAGGTAGTTTAGTGAATACGAAATCTTTTATTCTCATATCCCTACTTTAATATTCTGATTATATATAACTTTCCTAGTTTGTACTCTGTGAACCTTTCGCCCACCCTGTTACAGCGGACCCTTTATGATATTAAATTAGGAATACTTGGACAGTGATATAAAGCGGAGAAACAGGGACTCGCAACCAAGACGTCAGTTTCGTTGCACGCATACGCGTGGTATCAGGTATATTTTGTCATATTATGCTGAACTATTTAATACGACTATTTAGTAGACTTCGTGCCGACTCGTCTCAGTAGAATCTGGTGTCCGAACCGGCGTAAAGTCATATCAGCAGAGTTTTTTTTTAAATCCACTACTAGATAGCCCTTGACCGCGATCTCACCTGATGGTAAGTATGATGCAGCCTAAGATGGTAGCGGGCTAACCTGTTAGGGGCATGGCAGTTATTTAACCCATACCCCTATTCGGTTTCTACACGGCATCGTACCGGAATGCACGTCTTTGTCGGTAGGGTGGTAACTAGCCACGGCCGAAGCCTCCCACCAGACCAGACCAGGGCAAATTCAGAAATTATAAATTCCCAAATTGACCCTGCCGGGGTCGAACCCGGGGCCTCCGCACGTTAAGACAATAGCGCTCAACACTGCGCCACGGAGGTCGTCACACTGACCTAACTACCTGAATACCTACATAATAAATAGTACAGGTTCATATAATCAATCAACCAGCTTCGCATCCAGCAGCCCACAAGCGTAATACCTGTTAAGCGACGTGTATGTGTTGTGTATTGTTTACATACTTATTGATTATATATCGTACCTAACTCTCAAACTCTCTAAAATTTCTCTAAAATTTTTATGAAAAGAGCAAATGCTGAGTTTCTTGTTGACTTTTCTCAGGAGCCGATTTCCTAACTCCGAGCAAGCGAGGACCTCGTCAGCCGCTGTTGAACAGTCTTACCCACGGAATAGATAATTTTTTCTATGGTCTTACCTATCACTAGACCAACGTGGCAGTTTAAGGACTTTAAACTATGACAAAAGCAGCAGTATTCCAAAATAATAGTGTTCAGTGAATTTCAAAAGCTGTGTTAATTGTGTGAACAGTGCAGAAAGACGAGTTTGCGATGGATTTAGACGCTACAAAGCCGAATTACAGCCAGAATATTAAAGCGGCCCACTGTGAATCAAAGATTTAAGATGTTTACCGTTCGTGTCCTAGCAAGGGCCGCTTGTTTCATTTAGTAGGTATATTAATTAACGTGGTTTAATTTATTAGCCGACTTAATAATAATATGGAATATTCTCTTCGACCAGCGACTTTTCAAACGCTTGGCTGTTGGATTTATTTTGGTTTTGGAATTTTGACCGCTCTGGCATAGTAGAGAATGCTGTGGTCTTATAAGTGGGAGATCCAGGTTTCGACCACTGTTGAATAATTTATAATTTCGAAATCAGTAAATATCAAAAAAGTGAAAGCCTAACATTAGCCTGACATATATTTTTAATCCATTGAAGATCAACTATGACATAAAAATAACATTGATTCATAGCAAACCTTCAGTGTATGTATTTAAAGTATGGTTTATGGTGACGGGCTCACTCAAAGAGAGTGTCATCGCCTTATCTCCATGACATCGGCTGTCGCTGTACTTGCCCGAACCTTTCTAGTTACACCATGATGATTGGTGCAGTATTCGCCACATTAAATATGACCTCTCACCCCTTCATAATTGAAGCTTCATAAGCGTAAAGCTTGAGTTGGTATGACAATAACACAAAAGTTGAGGTTTGAACCCTTGACCTGTCGGATTTTAGTCCAGGTCTTGATTATGATGGAGTTATGTTTATGATAAAAAAAGAAGATGATAAAGATGATGGTACAGTACCTGTTTAGTTATAACAATGATGAACAGTATGTAAGCGTTGAGCAGTAACCCTATTGCGGAGATGACGGTGACGGTCACACTCAAAGCGAGCGTCACCGCCTCCTCGCCTCGAGCTTCCGTCCCGTTCATCTCCATGGCACCGGCTGTCTCTGTACTCGTCCGACCCCTTCTAGCTACACCATGGTGAATGGGGCAGGCCCCTCATCTTACTGCTGCGGCCGCGTTCCATCGCATTTCGAGGGCTTGGAATCTAGAAAGAAGGAAAAATATTTTAATCAGTGGTAACCTTTATACTGGTAGGGGGCTCGAATTTCCACCACGCTCTTCTAACATTACAGAGCGTTCACCCAATTTTATCAACAACTAAAGTATAACACGTTCATCGACATACTTCAATAGCTCAATTCGATACTTAATTAAATGCACTATAGGTTTTATATGTAGGTATAGGTATTTCATCGATTTAGCATCATTATCAATCCATTTCATTTCATTTCACACGGGCGAAGTCGCCTCCATCAGCTAGTAATTTATAAAACTATCAAGTCTAGCTACTAGCTGCATTAACAGTTATAATAATGAACTTGTTCAATCCAGTGAGCAATTTGGCAAGAGACTTGGGTATTTGCTCAAATACTCGCTAAACTAGGCCACGGAGTGGCACCATTTCCCCCCTAATAGGTACAATGCCCCGAAACTGAAAGTAAATTAATATCTCATGGTCTCATGGTACCAAATTCGGAACTCATTTGGGATTTATCTGGACACTTAATATTCTGAGCAAGCTTTGTCAACCTCTCGACTCGCCTTTTCAGTGAAACATTTTCGGGGTTCCGTACCCAAAGCGTGCCAACGGGACCCTATTAGCTCAGCTGTCCGTCGTTCCATCCGTCCGTCCGCCTGTCTGACCTCAAGCTGTATCTCATGAATCTGTAATAGCTAGACAGTTGAAATTTTCACAGAGTGTGTATTTCTAATCCCGCTGTAACAACAAAAATAAAATAAATATGGAAATAAAGGGGTCTCCAACTCCATACAAGAAACGTGATATTTTTATCGTTTAATGTATCTCTTGAACCATAATTTTTAGACCTATGAAATTTTCAAAGAATAAGTAAGCTAATATACTTATTAGCTATGGCTGCTGTAATATATACCTTATATCGTCATTCAATAAACACCGTAAAAAATTTAACATAGTGTTAAGTTTTGTACGAGGATAGGGAACCCTTCGTGTCGTCCGAATCGCGTATGGCCGATTTTTTAGGCTTCCGGACTTCTTAATGAAGAAACAACTTTATGTCAAGTTTGTCAAAAACGGCTTGGGACTAAGGAAGATGAAATCATAATACTGGATACTAAGGGCACTAATTGCTGAGTATCTAGTTATATTCTGAGCTCAGTGCAGTACCTAAAATAAAGGATTGTACCTATTTGCTGTAATTGGGTCTTTAACAAAAATTCAAATCAGCAACTTACTTTCAAACGTCAAAACGCGTCCTACGAGTAAGTATGGGATTTATATGAAATTCTGAAATGTGACGTAATTAAAGTTCGACGCACTTTTTTAATTTTTAATCGATTGTTTAAAATGGTTATTCAATATAAAACTATCAGGCCACGTGGATATTACGACTTTTGTGAGATCCTTTATTTAATAATCACTAAAAAAATATTTATTTGACTCGTAGTCAAATACCCAATTGTAATTGCGGTGTTTGTAAATATTGCTGTACCTATGACGGACTTTAATGCAATAAAATGTTATGAGAACAAAAGTACGTAATAAGCTCATAACGTCATAAAGCTTACTTTCCGTTGTACCTACTAGGTACAATCTCGAATTTGGCACAAAGGCAGTCCTTGTGGCGTAACTAAACTAGAATATAATTTGCCTCGGTAAATGCAAAAATACACGTAGGTACACCTATTACCATTCGCACAGTATATGAACATCAATATTGAATGGAGCACTGCTGGAATAATACTTATCGATAGTCCTTGTACTGGAGGTCCAATAGCACTTATTGGCATAAACAGACGCGCCCTTGGATTTTATGGACAAGGTTGACATGCAGAAAGCTCTCTGCTATATACCACGGTGGCACGAATCTTATTATCATGCCGACAAAACGCGAGGTTCAATTTAGGCATTTCTATAAATGCCTAAATCGAATAGCAATAAATACCTACTATAGAGAACACAACGACCTTCAAACATGAAACTTTTGTTACAATCGTTCAGTTAAATAATTTATTGGTATCGGCTACCGCATTCACGTATCTAGGTAGATACGTGAATGTGCCTTCTTTTGATCGACATTGAAAGATTTGAGCTAATCATTGTTTACGTTTTCGGAGTCCTATGGTATGGTACCCTCAATCCACTAGGCTCCACTTTTTGGATCCACCAGTGGATTGAATAGGACTCTGGTGTCCACTAGGATCCACCAATGGTCTGGGTGGATCCTATAACACTTTAACTTTATTAGGATCCACCGTCTGGCTCCACAAGTGGATCACTGAAAGTTCACTGTGATCGACCACTATTCTTAGCGGAGCCTGCAACTTTAATTAAATGACAAATGATTTATTTATTTCACGTAGGACAACTTGTGTCACTAAAGATACTTCAAGACTCTACCACCGGTTCGCAAAGAGAAGGAAGTTCGGATTCTACTGAGAAGAGCCGGAAACTCAACAGTTGCTCTTTTCTCAAAAAGAAAAAATTTACACTAAGTTAACAATACAACACATACGTTACGTTACAAGTATTACTAATTGTGGGCTAGTGGATGCGAGGCCGGTTGCTTCCATGCAACTTTGTCAAAGAAAATTATCGATATTACCTATAAAAATAGTCTACTGATAGTACTGATGTCTATGAACGTAAAGATGAGCGCGCATTATATAGTATCTTATGGCGCGAGGTCTCAGTTCGGGGCGAACCACTAGTTAAATTTTAAGTTTATTTATAATAAAGACGAATATTCGAGAATGCGCGCACCGCCTGGACGTTGACCACTAAACAATTGGCCTATTGCATTGACGCATAGCATTGCAGCACAGAGTAATACAAAGGGGAAGCTTCATGCAAACGGCTCGCGGCGACTTCAAACACATTCTTTAAATTTATGCAGTGGCAAATCCAGAAACTCTTTTGGAACCATGTTATAAAAGCGTACCTACGTCATTAAATATAATAAGTCTGGTTACGAGTATTTGTTAAGCCGGGTACTCACGAACGAGCTGAAGCCGTATAGTTACAGCAGTAAGGACAAAGCGGTTCAAGTGTATCCACAATCACTGAAGTCACCCATCCTATCCGCAGTGATTGTTTGTAGCTTTAAAAAGTCTGTCAGCATAATACGTTTCTGCACCATTTATTAGTTTCCTGGATAAGGTCGCCAAATTGTCATAACATTAGAGATTGTGTGCCTACAACAGAACCTAGCCGCCACGGCTTGCTATGAGCGTAGCGCGCTGCGCGACAACTCGTATATTGGTGGCTCGCAAACCACGTATAATCGACTGTAAGTTGACCCAAAATGGAGGTCGTCTGCGCAGGTAATGTACTACAGGATCCGAGCGAAGCATGCGTGGGGAGCGAGGGGAAATGTGTTTCTGCGCAGAGTTCAACTTACGCCGCGGCTATTATACCTACACTTTGAAATGTTTGAATGACCATACAACTGTTACAGAATATGTATAGGTACGACTCGCTAATGAGTATCCGGTTTTAAAGATCTTGGCACCCTACATTCGTTCCATATTTAATTAGTAATGCTTTTAAATATCTGTATATTCGTTCCATTTTTAATTAGTAATGCTTTTAAAATCATAAAATGGAACTAAAAAAATTCTACATCAATTAATGGAAGCCGCTTTTCTACAATATTTAATTGAGGATGCATTCAAATTAATCTATATCTTAGAGCTGCCTCTTTAAGGGCGGCAGCGGGGCGGTGCGTATAGTGGAAATTTCGCCGCAATTTTGTCGTACTCATTTGAAAACTTTATTCACGTCTGGGAATTGTTTAAAACTGCAAAATTTGTCTGCCGACTTGCTGGTATTATTGAAATTACTCAATAAACACGTAATTAAAATTTCAGTAGAACATAATTTTCTTGTGGCGTCTGGCTTGTACAACCGTACTTAGTTTTGTCATGATTTTCTATATAGTTTTATATTCTATGTACAACATTCGCAATAAATATGAGCCCATAAAGGACTTGAATCCAGGGCCGTAGAACAAATTAATTAAAAAAGAATGTATTCATAGGGCCAATCAGTGGATTTCCCGCCTATTGGAAAGAAAAGAAAACGGAGGATGGACGGATTGTAAAATAATATAGAATTTATTATGATCGGAAGGAAATAAAATGACAAAAATAATCATGACATTTTTTAACGGTAAAAAACATGTAGATGCAAGAGGCCTTAATGCAACTTTCTTTCAAACTACACGACTTAACCTAGACCTCATCACTGATTGATTGTCGTGAAGCGTAAGCCGATTTTGCTATAAAAAAATCATAAATCACTCACAGTAAAATTACAATGTTTCAAAGCATCCGGTAAATAAAAGAACTTTCTATCTGCAGTTAAATAAAGCTCTGTAAAGGCCACTTCACTTTGTTCGGAAACTCGAACACATTACGTAATGCAGAAACATAGAGTTGAAATGGATAAAAGTATTATCATTTGATAAAAATATTCTCATAGCATCATTCAGAAGGTCGGGATTATTGCTATACAAGTTGATGCCCGCTACTTTGTCCGCTTTGTTAAGTTTCTTTGAATTCTAAATTATATTCTTCCATTCTTCTTTACAAGTTAGCCTTTGACTGCAATCTCACCTGATGGTAAGTGATGATGCAGTCTAAGATGGTGCCGGGCTAAAATGTTAGGGGTATGGCAGTTATATTAAACCGATACCCCTATTCGGTTTCTACACGGCATACCGGAACGCTAAATCGCTTGGCGGCACGTCTTTGCCGGTAGGGTGGTAACTAGACACGGCCGAAGACTCCCACTAGGCCAGACCAGAGAAAATTCAGAAATTATAAATTCCCAAAGTGACTCTGCCGGGGATGGAACCCAGGACCTCCCACGTTAACAGCGTCCAATACTGCGACAGGGAACTGTCAAAATATTATTGTCATAATCTTCCATACCTACCATAATCTTCCATACCATAATATTACATAATATGATGAAATTGAATGTGTTTGTACTTTATAATAATACCACTTCTCTGTAACAGCGGTCATAACAATAAAGAGAGTAAATTCAATCAAGATCTTGTTTTCATTTCAAACTCGACTCGAGTTCGACGCCGTTTCGAGGGAAATCGATTCTGCTAGCGTTTCACGTTATTTGTCGTAACATTGCCCACATTAAATTTCATCTTGTTTTTCCTTGAAATTCTCTAGTATAAATAGTAACTAAAATTTTATAAAAAATTATAATAAAATTTAATAAAAGTTCATAAAAATTACTTTATCAGCGAAAGTTCAGTATCGCTCCTCGTTCCTAGTTTATAGTCCAATCTACCCATCTAGTTCTTATTAAATGATCTCTTACATAGACAGGAGTTCAAGTGTGAAATTGAGCCTAGAAAAAATATCCCAGCTTAGGGAAATATGGGATATTTCCTAGCCAAGGATTGGGTTTTCATATGATAAACGTGTTGAAGATGGATAAGCACTTCTATGGAGTTGGGGTGTTTCAGGCTTTTATTACTCGAAGCCACGCCAAGCTAGCGCATTGACGAACCGGGGACCTCGTCAGACACAGTCAAACATGCCAACCACTAGACCAACGAGGCAGATCTTTATTATGTTCCACATCGTCCTAGAAACTATAATGGGAGAAAAAACAACCGTCAGTCGACACTTTGCTACAGTGACGATGTGCTGCTAATTATTGGAAAACGTCTACTAAGTACCACGTCCTGCAACACAGACTTAGACAAAAGAGCTAATTGCACAAAGCAACCGCAATAAATGCGATGGTTTTCAGTTTGAAGACATCCCTCGCGTAGTGTTGAACGCTGTTGTCTTAACGTGGGAGGTCCCGGGTTCGATTCTCGGCAGGGTCAATTTGGAAATTTATAATTTCTGAATTTTCTCTGGTCTGGTCTAGTGGGAGGCTTTGGCTGTGGCTATTTACCACCCTACTGGCAAAGACGTACCGCCAAGCGATTTAGCGCTCCCGGTTCCGGTACGATGTCGTGTAGAAACCGACTAGGGGATATGGGTTTAATATAACTGCCATACCCCTAACAGGTGAGCCCGCTACCATCTCAGACTGCATCATCGCTTACCATCAGGTGAGATCGCAGTCAAGGGCTAAGTTGTAGAGGATAAAAAAAACAGGTTGACCAGGTTCGGAACCAGGAAGGAGTCAGAAACCAGGTCTGACCGGGTGACCACCTGGTGAAAATCAAAAT
This sequence comes from Erebia aethiops, assembly GCA_923060345.2. Taxonomy (NCBI): domain Eukaryota; kingdom Metazoa; phylum Arthropoda; class Insecta; order Lepidoptera; family Nymphalidae; genus Erebia; species Erebia aethiops. Next base: position 4,775,850 of record OV281083.1, on the reverse strand, counting down.
TCAGAAATTATTAATTCCAAAATTGACCTCGTCGGGGATCGAACCCAGGACCTCCGCACGTTAAGACAACATCACTCAACACTGCGCTACGGAGGTGGTCTTGTGTTGTGTTGTCGTCTAAAATGATTACAGTTTATTCTTATAGAATTTAATGGAAACTTTACAGGGAAAAAAAACAAAGTGTTTAAAATTAGTACAGTTCTAAAAAAATCAGCAATAAGCCTTTGCAAACAAGCTTACTTTAAAATTAATTTATTTGGGACCGCACCGCGTAATTTTTCGGGATAAAATGTAGCGTTAATTCGGGTTATCCTACCTACACTATAACTATACTACACTACATTCCAAATATTATCATCCAAATCGGTTCAGCCATTGCGGCGTGAAGGAGTAATAAACATCCAAACTTTCTCATTTGTATTGTTATCTTGAATAACATTGAGTTAATTAATTGAAAAAGCATCTGAAATTTCCACTAGGTCCAGGTGAAAATCCCGAATCATCCTACACAAACGTATAAATGATATTAATATTCATTCAAATATAAGCAAAACAGTTTTTGTTTCATAGCCTTTGCGCGGCATCCATCAGAACGGAAAAGAGCGGAGATGGGCAGAGATATTGTGATAAAGGAACAATAGGCAAATCTATGTGGTACAGTGTTTATCCCGCACTTAGTTGTGAATATCGCACGCTATAGCGAGCGATATTCACAACACTACAGAAATCTTCCAAACTAGGTACTCTCAATGTACGTTTCACTCCGACACCGGAGCATTTTCAGGAGATGTTGACTCGACAATGCACGTTTGTAAAGACTTTACAATCGTGCATTGACCATAGACATAGAATTTTTTCGCTACGCTCATTGACATCTCATCTTGCACAAAGTAACGCCTAGATAAATGACGTGATATTTTTTCACGTTATCCATCAATACTGTGCTGCTCATAGACTATCAACTACAAAAAATGCGTGATAAAGCCATTATTAAAATCTATGGATAAAGCACAAAAAAGAAAAATATCAATACTCTGATTGGCCTGCTTAACACGTCATCTTGGCCCATCTTGGCCCTGGGTGGGTATCCTTTCGCCTGTGGAGCGGACTTCAGAAGTCCTCGACAAGCAAAACGGGCCAGCTGCGGAGCGGACCTCTAAAGTCCGCGCTAGTATGGACGCCACGCGCTTCCGCAGATGCGGCACGTTTATATTTCTTACAAATACCATACTGTCTCTATTCTTTTCAAACTTTGGTAAAACCTACTATGATAGACAAGGACACACTGGGATTTTTTTGGGGGCCCTACTCAATGAAATAAATCTATGGGTAGAAATTTCGTGCGAGGAGGACACCACCGTAGTGTTAATATTGTATTGTATTTTATATTGTTTTTATTTTATATAATATAATATGGGCCTTGTTGCCTGAAATAAATGAATTATAATATTAATAATTCCGTGTCACTATGAATATTTACATAAGACGATTCCGTTGTAATAATTTACTTAATTACTTAATTGTGAGTGTTTCTTGTTCACTTCGAGCAAGGCGAAGGATTTTTCTGGCTTAGCGAATTATAACAAAAGAAAAATTAATTAACGTTACCTAATAATAGTAACAAATATAAAACAGAAGAGTTATAAATTTAATGAGTCGAGATTAATTATAAAGCAATGGTGAAAATACGTTGCCATAAAATTTATGGCAACTTTCTTCATTATTTCTCCGAGACAAGCGATCGTGAAACGGGGCAAAATATAAACTTGATACGCTATTATTCGGCGTCACGAAGTCCCTTAATGAGCTCTACCAGATTACAATGTTCCTAATGGTAAGTACAAAGGAATCTATTGGGAAATGACCTTTTACGGTTTGAGAAGAAACTTGGCTTCAACGAACAACACGATACCGTGTAATTTGCATAATACCTACGAGTATGGCAGATACCGAGTATCTTTTTGTAATTTCATATTAAGGTACTATCTAGGTATAATGATTTAAGACTTATTTCGTGGTTTAAAGATTAAATCCTTACTTAATTCCTTCCTAATCAATCTTTTATAAATAAAAATCAATTGCTGAATGAATTGAGCGCATCAATTCAGAACGGGTGAACTGATTTTGATGGAATTTTTTGTGTTTGTGAGGACCCCGGGATGGTTTATATTCATAATTGGACCCGGTAGGGGGCGCTGCAATCGGTTTATACGTTCAGGGCAGGACAACGTTTGCCTGACCTACTTACTAGTTTCTAATAATTTATAATACCCTATATACCAGCAACGACGTGCCGCCAAGCGATTTAGCGTTCCGGTACGATGCCGTGTAGAAACCGAAGGGGTATAACTCCCATGCCACTAACAGGTTAGCCCGCTACCATCTTAGACGGCATCATCACTTACCATCAGGTGAGATCGCAGTCAAGGGCTAGCTTGTAGTGGATAAAAAAATATATATTATAAATACGAATCTGAGTTTGTTTGTCTGATTGTAAAGCTTTATCCTGGAAAATTAAGGAGTAAAAGGAGGATAGAAGTATAGATTTATTTAATATACTTTTACTTGTCGATATATCAACCCAGTTGCATGGATCGTGGTCATGGCGGGACTGCGATGCTGCGAGGCGCGAAGGTGAAGAAGAATAAAGGAATAGTACTATGTAACTAAATATTAATTACTCATGCAACTTCTTCTAGAACAGTTAGCAATACTAAACATCTCTAGATCGATTCTACCCATGTCGCATTATAAATATTTTCTTTCGCCTTTGGTGACGGAAAACATTGCGAGAAAAACACACCTCTGCAGGAATTTCCTTGGATGTTTAATTCGGGGGATTTTAAATTTGATTACAGATAGGCCTTCTTTAGATATGGCGCGGATACTTAATTGGATTTTATTTTTGGAATATTTTACTGAATGTAAATAGGCTACGTCTTTATACCTATGCTCTAAAGAAATAATGCGATTGAAAGAAAAATTTTCTTTTGGTCGACATTTCTAGCTGAGCATCTTGGTATAAACATCGATAGCTACTATAATATTATAAATGCGAGAGTGCTGTTCTTCAATCATGCCGCAACAAACCAACGGATCAACGTGATTTTTTTCACGGGTATATAGTTGAGAACCCTGGAGAGTGACATAGATTAAGTACTTTTTATCCCGGAAAATAAAGGAGTGCGTTCCTGCGGAAATTTAAAAACTCATACCACGCGAACGAAGTCGCGGGAATCAGTTAGTTAATAATATGAAGCTCGTATAAAATACTAGAACATTCCTTCTGATTTTCTCCCTCCTTTTTTTCAGAGGCGAGAACTTTTCGTTACCCGATTTCGTAAAAGATTTCGCAGTTTTCCGACTCGATAGGTATCAGGGAAAGGAAAAGTTCCCCCTTTTAAAAGGAAACGTTTTTGGAAGGAAATTAAACAGAAGGAACGTTAAAAAAATTCTCTCAGTGATGAACTCATTGATTTATTATATACTAGATGATGCTCGCGATTTCGTCCGCGTGGATTAAGCTTTTTGTTTCCCATGGAACTCTTTCATTTTCCGGGATAAAAGTAGTCTATGTCCTTCCCCGGGGTAAAACCTATCCCTGTACCAAATTTGATCAAAATCGCTTGAAAAGATGGGCCGTGAAAGCGTAGCAGACAGACAGACAGACAGACAGACAGACAAACAGACAGACTATCGCATTTATAATACTAGACTAGATGATGCCCGCGACTTCATCCGCATGGATATCCGCGTTTTTGATTCCCGTGGGAGGTTTTTAATTTTCCGGGATTAAAAGTAGCCTTTGTCCTTCCCCTGGATACAAACTATCCCTATGCCAAATTTCATCAAAATCGGGTGAAGAGATAGTTTTTATTCCCGCGGGAACTCTTGAATTTTCCGGGATAAAAGTAGCATATGTCCTTCCCTGGGATACAACCTACTTCTATACCAAATTACAGCAAAATCGATAGAAAAGATGGGCCGTGAAAGCGTAGCAGACAGACAGACAGACAGACTTTCGCATTTATAATATTAGTATGGATATGGATTTGAACCTTGGTATGGACCTTGGTCGAAGTACCTAAGAGATTTATAGATAGAATTGCGAATTTAGTAGATACATTATAATATAAACTTCCTCCACACGGGGCAATCGACTTAAATCATAAAAGGACTAAAATAAATGGCGAGAAGTCGGCCGAAAATTCTTCAGGTCGAAGATTCAAACACTACCCGTTGAACTATTATCTTATCCACTCCTTATGGGTAAGGGAAAAACCGCTCTGAAAAAAAATGTGTGCACTGCCCAAACCTGAAATAATAAACGAAAGATTTTGTGAAACAATTCGCATGAATTCCCACAAGACAAGACTGCCTTCAGGCTAAGCTTCAAACAGAACATTTCAATAATACTTAGAACATTTTAATATAAAAAGCATAACGGAACTTCATTTTCTTTTCTTTCTCTTATAATTTACTATACAGAGCGTTTATTTTTATTCAACCCACATTGCTTTTACTGTGTGATCAAATCTGAAATGAACCAGAGTCAACGATATCTGAAGCCCGATGAGTTGTGAAGCTAATGTGGCAATAGGTGGTGTGATGTCCACGCATCTAAGCTTTAGGTTTTAAATAAAAACACTTGTTTATCAGTAAGTACTAAGTAGGTACACAATTGACGGTAACGTCCGCTCGCCACCGATGTCAGATCGAGAGTGCGAGTGAGGCGTCACGGACCATTTGCGCACTACATTTAATAGAATGCCACAGGTGGGGTACATTGTTCTAAGAACTGATGGATGTTGGGGTCCCAAGGTGCTGGATTGGCGGCTCCGCAATGGAAAGCGTAGCGTCGGCATTTGGCATACTAGGCAAATGGACGACATGTAAAAAAGACAAGCAGGAGCCGCTGGACCCAGGCAGCCAGCCTTTTGCGGGTGGATGAGGAAGGCGTAGGACCGTGTTTGGAAAAGCACTCTCGAAAAGGCCTATGTCCAGTAGAGGACGCATACAGGCTGATGGAATTGAATTAATCCACACTATACTAATGTTATAAAAGCGAAAGTGTGTATGTCTGTCTACTATGCTTTCACGGCCCATCTGTTCAACCGAAAATTAGTACAGGGGTAGGTTGCATGTCGAGCTGAAACTTTGGACAGCTGCAAACCTCTGTTTAGAGAAAATAATATACTGCCCCTACCATTTTTTTATATATAGAAAATACTCCTATTTGTGAAAAAATATCCTAGTTTGTTCCCAACAGTAAATGAAATGTACTCTAATAATAATGAGGTTCCAAGAATCAGGAGGAACAGGCCACAAAACCAACTTATGGTCCCATCGAGAAGGTTAGCTCTGTACTCTAAAAACTCTTACTGTAGGTATGGCAATATCCTAATTTAATAAGTTACCGGAATGCTATAGAAAGCTACCAATAACAAAGTTTAAAAGAGTGATTTTCACAATTCTCAACAAAAATAACTACTATAGTGTTAGCGAATATATCGGAGATAGCGAAATTCCTATGAAGTTGTGATGTGTAATCTGTATGTGTATTGTGTAATGCATGTTTATTATTAAAGAGAAATGTTGTCTCTTTTCTAATAAGTTAGTGCTGTTTGGTAGATCTTCCGCTTAATATATTATCCATAATTATTGAATATTATTTTTAATTGACATTACAGTAATTTTATTAATAACTTTGTAAAATTAATAAGTAGCTTATCTAACAATCATAACACATTTTGAATTTAAATTTTATATTCATAAATTGTAATAAAGTCATTGTAGATAATTTTAAATTTAATGTAAAATGTATTTTTGCACACTGTCTCTGACAGTAGATTGTGCACGGGAAGTTTCTACTTTATACAGCTGTTATCACCCACAATTTTGCAAAATAAATGATTTATGATTATGGGAAAGGGCATAAAACTACTTTTTATCCCGGAAAATTCAAGAGTTCCCATGATATTTTTAAATCCACGCGTACAAAATTTGTAAAAAAAAACTGTAAAAGCGGCATTTAAAATCAGAGTTAAAATATAATAGATAACTAGATACACTCTTAGATAATATATAGCTCTCAAGCGTCAAGTACTTAGGTACCTACCGGAGTACTCAACGTCGGTGGATTTCACGGCAATAATGTTTTTTCGCCGACCTTGCAATAACCGAAGTGTACGCGGCACATAAAAGTGAACATTCGTATTCATATTTATTTGGTAAGTAGGTACGTACTAAGTTCGTATTTCATTATAAATCAAATCAAATCAAAATCAAATCAAAAATCTTTATTTGGAACATATTAATAATGGTTTACAATAGTTGGCAACGGTGGCACTGCAATAGTGTAAACTGTGCTGCAGATGCCACCGCCCACCTCCGAGTTACAATGCACATATTATTAATAATAATGTTCCTCTTACATGCAATTATAAAAAGTTAGAAAAGAGAGAGGAATGTAATGAGTGTGTGTGTGTGTGTGTGTGTGTGTGTGTGTGTGTGTGTGTGTGTGTGTGTGTGTGTGTGTGTGTGTGCGTGTGTGTATGTGTATGTGTGTGCGTGTTTGTGTGTGTAGACAAGAGAATATAAATTACTGTTTATGTTTATTGAGAAATGTTGTTGAGATTGTTTTAGCACATTAATTTAGGTAATAACTCTTCGGTTTGGTCATAATTCATTTGCAGTAGCCATGTGGAAATTTTTGTTTTAGCAATGTATTTAGTCAAGGGGTAGATGTTTAAATGCTTGTTGATTATATTGTACAAGAAGTAAGCTAGAAATGAATGTTGGTGTTTGAAGAAAGATGTTCGGGGCCTATATTTGGTTGGAAAAACTATATCGCTTCTGCGTTTATTAGTCTGGAATGTAGGATCAAATACCAGCGAAGAATGTGTCCTGAGGGTAATAGATAAGAGGAACAACTGTCGAACTGTAAGTACTTTGCTAGTGGCATATAGTAAGTGAGTCGGAAAACGATAGTGTTTATGATACATGACTTTGAGAACTGACCTCTGAGCCCTTTCAAGGTGAATTAAGTGGGTTTTGCCAATACCTCCCCACACAGAAATGCAGTACGACAATATAGATTGACACAGAGCGAAATAGATAGTCCGTAGTAAGTCAGGTTTGAGTACATTCCTTAATTTCTTAAACACCCATATAAGTTTTCTTACACGCCCTGTTAATTGGTTGATTTGTGGAACCCATGACAGATGTTCATCAAGAATGATTCCTAGATATTTGATATGCTGTACGCGTTCAATCTGTGGACAATCACATGTTTCCGAAGAAGTGTCATGTCAAATCGATGATGTATTTATCTTAATAAACAAAAAAGCCAGCGACCCCTCTCGACCCGCGAAAAACGCATTAAAAATGCTGCTTATTGCTCCGATTCCGAGTACACCATGGTAGGTACGTGCTGACGGGCGACGCGACGGTAAAGTTTTGCGTAGGTACCTTAATATTACATTTCTAAAAGTTGCAGGTAGAGGAGTGTATCTACGTAAAAAGGTTACGTGAGGCACTAGAGCTTTTTATTCACGAACCAAGAGAATATTTGTTCAAAGATCTCATGTGAAATTTACTTAGGTACCTACAATTAAGCATGATATTATAATGTTACGGTAATATAATCCACGGTACATGGCACGTGTGCGGAAATATTTGTTTACACATGACGGGAAATCCATATAATATATATACTAATATTATAATTAATGCGAAAGTGCGTCTGTTTGCTACATTACATTGTGTCCCGAAGATAGAAAATCTTTTATCCAAGAGTTCCCACAGGTTTTCAAAATACCTAAATCCACGCTGACAAAGTCGCGTACATCATTAGTTAAAGATAATTGTAACACGATTAAACCTTATTAACGTATGAAGTAGGTACTCATATTATGCTTGATCGTGCCTTGCACGTGTACGTTCTAGAAGTGAAATACATAATAATACAATAAATAATAATGTATAGATGGTATATCTGAATTTAAATTTTATATTCATAAATTGTAATAAAGTCATTGTAGATAATTTTAAATTTAATGTAAAATGTATTTTTGCACACTGTCTCTGACAGTAGATTGTGCACGGGAAGTTTCTACTTTATACAGCTGTTATCACCCACAATTTTGCAAAATAAATGATTTATGATTATGGGAAAGGGCATAAAACTACTTTTTATCCCGGAAAATTCAAGAGTTCCCATGATATTTTTAAATCCACGCGTACAAAATTTGTAAAAAAAAACTGTAAAAGCGGCATTTAAAATCAGAGTTAAAATATAATAGATAACTAGATACACTCTTAGATAATATATAGCTCTCAAGCGTCAAGTACTTAGGTACCTACCGGAGTACTCAACGTCGGTGGATTTCACGGCAATAATGTTTTGTCGCCGACCTTGCAATAACCGAAGTGTACGCGGCACATAAAAGTGAACATTCGTATTCATATTTATTTGGTAAGTAGGTACGTACTAAGTTCGTATTTCATTATAAATCAAATCAAATCAAAATCAAATCAAAAATCTTTATTTGGAACATATTAATAATGGTTTACAATAGTTGGCAACGGTGGCACTGCAATAGTGTAAACTGTGCTGCAGATGCCACCGCCCACCTCCGAGTTACAATGCACATATTATTAATAATAATGTTCCTCTTACATGCAATTATAAAAAGTTAGAAAAGAGAGAGGAATGTAATGAGTGTGTGTGTGTGTGTGTGTGTGTGTGTGTGTGTGTGTGTGTGTGTGTGTGTGTGTGTGTGTGTGTGTTTTAGCACATTAATTTAGGTAATAACTCTTCGGTTTGGTCATAATTCATTTGCAGTAGCCATGTGGAAATTTTTGTTTTAGCAATGTATTTAGTCAAGGGGTAGATGTTTAAATGCTTGTTGATTATATTGTACAAGAAGTAAGCTAGAAATGAATGTTGGTGTTTGAAGAAAGATGTTCGGGGCCTATATTTGGTTGGAAAAACTATATCGCTTCTGCGTTTATTAGTCTGGAATGTAGGATCAAATACCAGCGAAGAATGTGTCCTGAGGGTAATAGATAAGAGGAACAACTGTCGAACTGTAAGTACTTTGCTAGTGGCATATAGTAAGTGAGTCGGAAAACGATAGTGTTTATGATACATGACTTTGAGAACTGACCTCTGAGCCCTTTCAAGGTGAATTAAGTGGGTTTTGCCAATACCTCCCCACACAGAAATGCAGTACGACAATATAGATTGACACAGAGCGAAATAGATAGTCCGTAGTAAGTCAGGTTTGAGTACATTCCTTAATTTCTTAAACACCCATATAAGTTTTCTTACACGCCCTGTTAATTGGTTGATTTGTGGAACCCATGACAGATGTTCATCAAGAATGATTCCTAGATATTTGATATGCTGTACGCGTTCAATCTGTGGACAATCACATGTTTCCGAAGAAGTGTCATGTCAAATCGATGATGTATTTATCTTAATAAACAAAAAAGCCAGCGACCCCTCTCGACCCGCGAAAAACGCATTAAAAAGGCTGCTTATTGCTCCGATTCCGAGTACACCATGGTAGGTACGTGCTGACGGGCGACGCGACGGTAAAGTTTTGCGTAGGTACCTTAATATTACATTTCTAAAAGTTGCAGGTAGAGGAGTGTATCTACGTAAAAAGGTTACGTGAGGCACTAGAGCTTTTTATTCACGAACCAAGAGAATATTTGTTCAAAGATCTCATGTGAAATTTACTTAGGTACCTACAATTAAGCATGATATTATAATGTTACGGTAATATAATCCACGGTACATGGCACGTGTGCGGAAATATTTGTTTACACATGACGGGAAATCCATATAATATATATACTAATATTATAATTAATGCGAAAGTGCGTCTGTTTGCTACATTACATTGTGTCCCGAAGATAGAAAATCTTTTATCCAAGAGTTCCCACAGGTTTTCAAAATACCTAAATCCACGCTGACAAAGTCGCGTACATCATTAGTTAAAGATAATTGTAACACGATTAAACCTTATTAACGTATGAAGTAGGTACTCATATTATGCTTGATCGTGCCTTGCACGTACGTTCTAGAAGTGAAATACATAATAATACAATAAATAATAATGTATAGATGGTATATAGTGTTACTTTATATAGTAAATATATTATACGTAATAGTGTAATACGTACAATATATTTACTAGTGTTAGAGACAATCCAGAAGTAGGTAGGTATTAATGAAACACTTTTAATATATTAATTGTCCTCTCATTTGAAACTTGCACGAGTAAATGGTTATACGTCTACACGTTTAACCATTTACTCGTGGAACCTCTACAGGTTAACTCTACATTAAATCTCTCGTGGAACCTGTAGAGATTTAATGTAATTAGATAAATGCTGGCCATATTTAAAAACAATATTCATTTGATCCGGCCACGATTGCTATCGTTAAGCTCCAAATCAAAATGCGATCTAAACACAAAAGCATTCAATAATCGCTGAGTCTGCCGGCAGGAGACCGAATCACCATCGTCCAAACACTCGTACTTGCACTAACTACTTTCAATATGGCGTCCGTATTCGCTGATTAAATCGAATGGCATGAAATGAGTCAAATTGACAGCTATTATACTTCCTGTTTCATGAGATATAATGACAAACAGTATTAATGCTAACACTAGGTAGGCATTTCCTCGACCATGGCACGGGATAAAACCTATTACCTATTCTGTTATAAAACCGTGTAGGATGTAACGATAAGGTTTAGGGCATACCAATTCAAATTTTTGGAACGAAAGAAAATGTTTTTATTCACAATATTATGTAGTTTAAGAAACAATCGAATGAATAATAAAATATGCATATCTATATTTTTTTCCATAGAAGAAAATTCATCTGCTCCAAGTTTATTAAATTATGATAAAATTATTACGGCAAGGTTTTCATTGCAAATTCATTCATAATAATCGTACCTATCTGTTATCTTTCAATCTTTCGTCTTAACCTGAAACTGTGGTCATTGGGTCCCACATACCCCGTCCTAAATTATGTGTAACGTATTTTTATCGAACTTGAGAAATCCTTCAAGCTTTTGGTGACTAAGCTCGAAGCTACTCAGGTGCTCACCCGCGGAGCTTGGTGGGGAGTTGGATTCTTACAGACAAGTAAGTGCCCAAGGTCTGTGAGACCCCAAATCCAAAGTTAAAGGTTAAATATAGCAAATTTGCATATGACTGCTATTTTTATTTAAAAAATAATTGTAGCTTTACCAATTTAGTGCCCAGCACTCCTAAGTCCAAAACAGAACAGTTTATAGAATCACTTAGATGTCTGTCTGTTTGTCCATCTGTCTTTCTGTCACAGCAACTTTCCTAAAAAATGTTTTTTTACACGGAGTATTTTACCATGAATATAATATGTATTAATGACTGAGAAATTAATTATTCAGAAAAATTCAGAAATTATAAATTCCCAAATTGGGGATCAAACCCAGGACCTTAGCACGTTAAGACAACAGCAGTACACACTGCGCCACGGAGGTCGTTTTAACAGTTTAGGCTAGTTGGGTACAACGTAAAAATAGTTCGTATCAGCAGCTGCCAGCGGCAACGTATAATTAGATTTTTGATAGCCCTTTTACGCTCAATATCTGTCGCATTTTCCACGCTACTATTCCCACTCGCCTTCAATCACGATTCAATAGATTTCACATGATTGAAAAAAATAAACCTACGTAGCTACTAAATTTTTATCTCCGTTGAACATCCCTTTGGACAGAATTGCCATTGTCCGAATTAACTGACTGTAATCTTTAAGTTTATTAATAAATGTTAATGTGAGTTTGTTTGTTTATAAGTAACGCTATTACGGCCCATCTTTTTCAACCGATTTGGATTCCCGGAAAATGAAGGAGCTCTTGCGATACCGAAATAATCTTATTTACTTAAACCACGTATCTTTAAGTATGATCTACTTAAACCACGCCGATGAAGTCGCGGGCATCAGATAGTACGTACTTATAAAAGTATACAGTTTCAATTATCTAAATGAAAAAAATATTAATAAATACAAATCCTATGTCTATGATAAATACTTACAGGAAAATTCATAACTTACCGCTTCCAAGTTGAAAAGAATAGCTAATTTTGGTTTTGAAAACATCCTAAAAATTGCCATTCCGATCAAAATGGGTTTATTTCACACGTACAATAGGTAAAGCCAGAACTTTTTGTGTGTGTGATTTATTCGAGAATATTCAGAGATAATGCACCTTTATAAAAATGGATGAGGGTGATCAGAGAAGCGTAAGTAACGTAAATCATACGTTGTTTTTGTTTATTATTTCCAAAAGTAACTCATCAAATAACCTTATTTCTAGAATATTCTGATCAAAATGCTCTATTTCTTAAGATTCCAGTGTAAAGGTCTTACTTATGTAGTAATGAAAATTATTTAAATAAAATAAATACAGTAAAATATTATAAATAAATCGTACATACTGTATGTTTATGAGCCAAATCTGCATTTAATCTTACTATAATATTATAAATGCGAAAATTTGAATGTATGGATTGATGGATGACTGGATGTTTGTTTCTCAATCACGCCAGAACGAATCTGGATGAAATTTGGCACAAAAGATAGGTTACAAAGATAGGAATAACACATAGACTACTTAGCCTATGTGTTATTCCAGCTTACTCTTTAATTTACCGGGATATAAGTTATATCCCGGTAAATTATAGAGTTCCCTCGGGAACCAAAGAACGTTTATTAATAATTTATTTAAACAATCGAAAATTTCTACATAGAAGATTTAGATTAAAATTTCTGGATAGAAGAGCCACGTCGTACCTACTTAGTAATATTTTCCGTCAAGTGTCCTTAATTGAATCCAATAGTACTTGTATAAAACGAAGGAATTCACATTGAAGTGTCGGAGAATTTATTAGCTTCTGCCTATAAAGGAACGTTTATTGGGCAGCTAGCTGGCTTCAATAGCGAATATTGACTCATGTTATTTCGATGCGACAGGCAGGTTTCATTCAATAAAAACGAAAACTAAAAACACATTTTCTGTGTTTCTGGCGTGTAAAATGTCGCGTTACAACCCACTTTAAATGGACTGAACAGACTAGCGCGACAGGATCGAGAGGTTTTTCCCTCTACTGACGTTTCACGCGCACATTTTGTCAAGCAGATGCCCAATAATTGTCTAAACAACTTGTCTACCTACTAGGTACTAATACTTTTAATAATTTTGTACTCATACTCACAGTTTGCGCTGGGAAACAGTTTCATGCGCGGAGGCTTCTCGGGAGAATTAATCAAATAAGTTATTTTACGACATTTTTGACCAGACACAATTATTGATATTGCAAGTTGCAACCTCTTGAAAGCGAAAATACTAGAGAACCACCGAGTAGTTAGAACGGATATGAGGTGCAATCATGTAAGGATTGCCGATCAAATCGGCAAATCTATTTAAATATATACCAAATAATATTTTTATTCATTAAAATAATAAAATAAAGGCAAAGGTTTTATTTTTATTCTTTTGTTTCAGAAAAGGATGTTCGTAGAAGGCAGACGCCGAATCGGTCAATACTCAATAATAATGTATTATGGTAAATATTTACAAAGGAGCCTACTTTATTTGAACTTGTAACTGTAATAATTATTGTTTTCTTTATCTTGTGATACCTACCTTTGCGGTGATAGTGTGTTAGGTAGTGTAGGATGTGCAGGATAGGCCTCGGATTTTTAGTCGTGGGTCCCAGGTTCGATCTCGCGTAATTCTAACTCTACAGTTCTACGTATGCCTATAGTTCTCTATATTGTTTGCAAAGATGTTCGTCAAATTAAGAGGAATTGGGACGGCCGTTTCCCCATACAATCGTATTATTTATCTGTTTTCTCCGTGGATAATTACAATAGAGAAAATATTTTTTCACCATAAAATCCATATGGGTCTGTGCCATGTTTTGCTTTTTTCAATAAATTAATAATTTTAAGAACAAGGAACCTTCTTATACGGCAAAAATGCCTCAGTTTTCGCGCCATCATCCGACATCCTACAAACAAGTTTGACAAATAACATCAAAAAAGAAAAAACATACCGACATAGCCTGAGTCATTCTTAAATTATTTTTGAAAAAAATTAAAATCAGTTCAGTTTCGGAGGAGGAAATAGGAAAATACGAAAGTTACCTCCCATTGTAAGTAGAGAGACAGAGAGAGTAGAGAGAGAGAGTTTGACGGCCTCCGTGGTGCAGTGTATAGCGCTGTTGCCTTAACGTGCGGAGGTCCTGGGTTCGATCCCCGGCAGGGTCAATTTGGGAGACCATCACCAGACACCATCAGGTGAGATCGCAGTCAAGGGCTAGCTTGTAGTGGAAAAAAAAGTAAGAATTCGACTGTTTTTTCATAGGTTATATTATATCGGTCAAAACCGAAGTCCCTATCGTGTGTTCAATACCTATTATCAAACTTTCCCTTTGATGCCATTTAAACTCTTAAACCAAATCGTTTGGTGCCTTTTTAGTGCCAATTTCACGAACTCCGAATAACGTTTAAACAGCTGATTGTTATGAATTTCATACACTCGTGCAATGGTAATAATTAAAAAGAAATATACTAACTGAATTATCGTTCCATTTTTGCATGTTCACACAGTAACACATATTGATTGATCCAGTTGGCAATGGAACAATACGTAGTATGGACTGCGGCTCCAGAGAGGCGCGTTATAAGAATAACAATATGACAAAGCTAGATGCCCACATATTCGGCCGCGTGGTTTAAGGCTAAGATATATTTTTAGCACATTCTAGTTCTTTTTGCCAGGATAAACGTGGGGGCTTGGCTGGAAAAATCGTATGTGACAAAAAAGCGATGATTTCCATATCTCTCCCTCTAGTTCCAAGGTCGGAAATGAGCCGCGCCGTAATTCGCAAGCAAGATTTCTCAGGCTCGAATCCCTAGCACGAAATTCCCGAATTTAGACATATTTTTAATAGAATAGTGAAAGTAACTGTGTTCTTACGGGGTGTCAAACACTACAAAGCTTATTTGCAGCGGTATTTCTTCTCTGGCTTATTCCTCAGTTCTTCATTTCAGAGAATTTTCAAAGGCTTTATTATCTCTCAAAGAGCACTCCCTAGAATCTTAATGAAAATAATAAGCGCAGCATGCAAGAAGAATTCCTTATCCTAGTAGGTACATGCCTGCGGTCGTACCACAGCTACCTGCTTAATTGAAAATCTTATTTGAAGCAAGCACTTTGTAAAATTGCTGTCATCTGCAATGGAAATTAATTAAGGAAGCTCTGTATTTGGCGATTTGGGCCTGGAATTTCAATATAGCTAGGAACATCGTCTTTTAATTGCACCTTTAAGGCGCTGCGCAATCGTACTATCACCATGTATGATGTTATTAGGATAATTATAGTTAGCTATCTATCCATCTCTCGAGTGACAGTAATCATAAGAAGAAAGGAGATTTATTTATTTTTACCATCCTCTAATAGCATCTGGGAACGCCTGCGCCGTCACTACTGTGACACTAACCTAACGCAAGTGTGCCAAACCACGGTTTACCAGTAGGTAAACCGTGGTTTGGCACACTTGCGTTAGGTATGGAATTGACCGAGCCGTAGCTGTGCCCAGCAATGAGCTTCTATGAGCGCCCCACTCAAACAACGATTCCTAAAACTTTTTATATGATTTTCGGCTTTAGGCCATCGATTTACATATCATTTATGTGAGATTGAAGTAATTATATTCGATTATGCAGAAGTTATTAGGCTCTGACCGATTTTATCCAAGTAGACTCAGAGAACTTCGCTTCGCTCGGTCAATGATTGATTGTATGAAAATAAAATATTCAATGGTGCCTTGTATCCGACACACAACACAAAAGCGTCTTCGTTCACACAGCGCCTTAAAGTTTCAACAGAATTCCTTGTAGGTTTCTAAAAAGTTCTAGGTGCGTAAAGATAAATTTAAAGCTTTTTTTGCTACGTGAACTCGTTCAAGTAACAAGTAGGTAAGTTCGTAATATAAAAGTTACAGCAGTTCTGATAACTCAAACTGGCCGCGTTGAGACGAAAACTCACTACGGGCAGGACAGAAGAGAAAAAGTCTTCGCGAAATGCCCGCAACGTAATTGAAAGACGTTTATTCCTGTCGCCGTAGTCAGTACTCAGTGCAACTCAATAATTGTAAAAACGCGCGGATTTTTTTTGCTAGTCAGTCATTGTTTGAACGGACAATAATTATTGTTTTTTGTCCGTAGTAAATGTGTACATAATATAACAACTGCCTTGTTTTATGTTCTATACACACGTTAATAAATCTGTGTTGTTCTATGTTCTAGGTAAATGTCACATATGCAGTCAAAACTCAAAAGTTGTTTAAAAACTGACGGTTAAAATGTTACCGGGAGGGAAAATCTTCCGATCTCCTGGGGGACAGAACGGGTTGTGTGGCATTTCTACTTACTTTAACCCCCTCGGTGGCCATGCTCCAAGAACTCTCAAAGAGTCTACCTAATAATCTATTTAAGATTATACTTATATATATACTAGCGAATGCCCGCGACTTCGTCTGCGTGGTTTGAGGTTTTTTGGTTCCCGCGGGAACTCTTTAATTTTCCGGGATAAAAAGTAAGTTATGTGCTATTCCAGGCCATAATCTATCTCTGTGCCAAATTTAAGCCAGATCCGTTCAGCCGTTGGCGCGTGATTGAGTAACAAACATCCATATATCCATCCATCCAAACTCTCACATTTATAATATTACTAGCTGATGCCCGCGACTTCGTACGCGTGGATCGAGGTTTTGTGGTTCCCGCGGGAACTCTTTAATTTTCCGGGATAAAAAGTAGCCTATGTGTTATTCCAGACTATAATCTATCTCTGTGCCAAATTTCATCCAGATCCGTTCAGCTGTTGGGGCGTGATTGAGTAACAAACATCCATCCATACATCCATACATCCAAACTTTCGCATTTATAATATTAGTAAGATTGTGAATGTCAAATAATAGACAAATAATTTGCAATAAAATAATTTTGCGGCTATAAATTAAGATGTAAGCTATCCTATCTTTCAAGTCGGATCAAACTGCACACGGTGTGCAAATTTAATTTAAAATCGGTTAAGTGGTTTAGGAGTCCATCGCGGACAATCAACGTGACACGTGATTTATAATATGTATTAAAGAAGATTTTTTTTTTAAATCAATAAATGCGAAAATGTGTTTGTTTGTTTATTGGTTGTCCTTAAATCACGCCACAACGGAGAAATGGATCGACGTGATTTTTGGCATGGGTAGGTATAATTGTGGACTGGAGATTGACATAGGCTACTTTTTATCCCGTAAAATTAAGGAGTTCCCGCGGGAATCAAAAACTTATACCACCCGGACGAAGTCACGGGCATCGCCTAATTCAAGATAAAGCAAACGATTTTTACCTATTTGTACCTTATTGATACAGTTAGATAACGTTTTATTACAGGATCCAAATATATTCGTGAATGGTAGCGCGAAGTCGGAGGTTTGTTAATTCATTTTTGACACGTGCCGACGCTGAAACGTGACTGTGTTGACAAAATGTGTACACGTTTTCCGCCAAACAAGTTATTGAGATATCTATTGTCCGAATTTTTCCCAACCCTGGTTATGGGTGTCTATATTTTGTTGTGCTACTTGTACCTAAGATATAAAATCCTACATTAATGTAGTAACGACTGTACGTTTTAGAGCAATTAGAAATAATTAAACACAATAATAAAGGATTTGACTTGCTAAATGAACAAATAAACGTATCAAATTCACCTTTACTCTATTTATACAGTAATAGGGTAGGGTAGGGGGCGGGGCTTCGGTATGAATCATGCCAAAAATATATAAAAGTCGGAAATTTCGTTACGATCGTCACTTTACAATCGTGCATTGTCGAGTCAACATCTCATGAAGATGCTCCGGTGTCGGAGTGAAACGTACGTTGAGAATAATTTGGTAGATTTCTGTGGTGTGGTTTCATTTTCATGTTTCTTCATTATCATGGACTTCCGTAAAGTAACGCCTGCTTCTATCCAATATAAAAGTAGTACCCGTGATAAAGCTGGTTGAAATTAGGTAAGTTTAGAATTATGTAAAACTGCTTTCCGAACCGGTGGTAGAGTCAAAACATGACGTAACATAAGAGACCTTTATGTCCTACATGTTATAAATAAATTGAGTTTATGAGTTCATACTCACACACTCGACTTGGAGGGACCTTGATTATTGTCGCTCTTACGTACGTATCTTGATGCCACTAAATTAAGAATTATTATTCTAAAGTAAAAAAGAAATAAAAAAAACTTTTTGACCATTGGCTGTCTGTGCATCGGGAAAGAAACAAAAAATAGACTAAATACCTGTGACCTGTGTGCTGTGACATCTGAAAAGTGTTTCAGATGTCACAGCATGTATATTTAGTACCTTTACGTAGTTTTAGATGAACCTAGTGTTTTAGTTGTAGAATGTTTTTGTATTAATCGATGTATGATGGGTTTTAATGCCTTTAATAAAAACTTTGTTATTATTATTATTATTATAAATCACGACTGCTATGTCATTTTGATTTTTTTCAAAAAGTTATAGCCTGTGTCACTTGGGAGGATGTAAGGATTATAATGATACCCCATATATTCAAAACTATTCAGGCATTCAGAAGTTATGGTAGAATAAAGAAACTCTCATACATATAATATACAAACATACATATATACCTACATACATGAACACTGAAAACATTACACTTCTATTTTTAGGCAGTCGTGTAAACAAGAGCGTCAACAAGATTAAAATAATATTGCTAGCGATGGTAGTAAGCTCCCTGGGGTCTTAATAATTCGTTCGTTTGATATCAATTATTTAATTGGTATTTTAAGTAATTTATTCAGAAAGCACTTAACCCATAAAACGTTAACGGTACAATTACTATTTTAGAGCGAGACACTAAAATATTTGATGACTTTTTAATTTGAACGAAACGATGCAATGGAGTATATAATATGACAAAAGATGGGCACACAGAATCCATAATTCCATAATATTCCATCATAATATTATAAATGCGAAAATGTGTCTATCTGTCTGTCTGTCTGCTACGCTTTCACGGCGCATCTGTAAAACCGATTTTGATGAAATTTGGTACAGGGACAGGTTGTCGGTTGTATCCCGGGGAAGAACATAGACTTTTTATCCCGGAAAATCAAGGAGTTCCCGCGGGAATCAAAAAAACTTAAGCCACGCGGACGAAGTCGTGGGCATCAGCTATTTTACTATAAAACCTTGAAACCATTTGGATTTTTCGTGTTTTAGAGCGAAAATTCTCTCTCTTCTTTTTATCTCGGGAAATGAAAGAGGCCTTACCTAGTAAGTATAGGAAATAAAAATTCTCGCATATTATTCGGCCGTGGCTAGTTACCACCCCACCGACAAAGACGTGCCGCCAAGCAATCTAGCGTTCCGGTACGATGTAGAAACCGAATAGGGGTATGGGTTTAATATAACTGCCATGCCCCTCACAGGTTAGCCCACTACCATCTTAGACTGCATCATCACTTACCATCTGGTGAGATCGGAGTCAAGGGCTAACTTGTAGTGGATATAAAAAAAAGACTAGAGCAGTTACAAGTAACAAGAACAAAAAATACCAAACACAGGGAACGAATATTTATTTTCGAATGTATTAGTGCAAGTTACCTTAAGTGAACCAAATTAATCCTAAAGTAAAAATAACGGCCGAACATATTGGCAAACCAAGTTGCAGTGGCGGCCTTAGGGGGTGGCAAGAAGGGCAATCGCCCGGGGCCTCGCTCTTGCAGGGGCCTCACGTACACGCGTTGCAGCCCAAGTAGAAAAAGTAATTTGAATCTCGCGCCCGCCATGTATTACAAAACCCATAAGGTGCGAGTGCAAGCATGTAATGGCCATTAACGTCCCACTGCTGGGCACGGGCCTCCATTCTCTTAAGAGAGAGGGAATAATTAGAGCTTAGACCCACCACGCTGCTCCAATGCGGGTTGGAGGGCTCTAACCACTATTACCATGTTCGTGATAATAACCGGGACCGACAGCTTAACGTACTCTCCGAGGCACGGGGGTGGAACACCGACAACTTCCTAACTCCGGGCTAGTTAGTACTGAGAATTTCTAGTCAGAAAAACCATATACTTAATTAGCTATGGCCCGACCCGGGACTCGAACCCGAGACCTCGTCGGCCGCAGTCGCATGCCAACCACTAGACCAACGAGGCAGTCAATGTAATGGTCACTAGCAGGTTATACTTATTAATCTATGATGGACACTCCCGTACTCTTGCCGCTTGCGTAGTATTATAATAGGAATAAGGACGTAAATATGCTTAGTAAATGTGTAAGCTAGACTTAAGTCCTTTATTGGTTGACCAATTGATAATATAATGTGCCCCTAGTTTAAGAGAACAGTTTCGATTAGAGAGCTTGTGAGGAGACGTGATGTTTTATTTAAATTCATGTTACCTTTTGCTATCAAAACTACGCATCGCGCCGATATCTGTATCCTGCCTATTTCACAATGAAGAAATTTCGTGCAAGTGCTCGGGAAAAGCGGGCCTCGCAAATATCTACTTACCGCCCCTAGCCTAGGCTTGATGTGGCCAAGTCACGTGGGCCGTGACCCGTGTTAACTTGTAACAACGTGACGAGTTTTCGGGTTTTGAGTGTTGACTGTTGGTGGCACGTTTTAAGTATCTTTAGGTTAAACTGAGGTCAATACAAGTAGATTGACGACGTTATGGCTTGAATCGAGCTGTGTATGACGTTTGGAAATTTTTTTTTTTAAACCATAACAGTCTGATTGACTAAGCCACACTAAAGCCCCCGATTGTAAAGGAATCGAATTATACGTTTGACAACGTAATCGTTTATCAAATGCAATGACCTTCTAATCAAATGTATAATTCGACCTGTTTAAGGATTTCATAGACGCCTGCACGTCATAAAGCATGTATAAACTCCTTAAACAGGAGTAATACGTTTCAAGCTGTCAAATGATTACGTTTGGGTATTTGACAACTATTCAAATAAATTCTTTTTTATAGTGATTATTAAATAGAGGATCTCCTAAAAGCATTGATGTAGAATTTTTTTAGTACCCAAAAGTCTATAATATTCACGTCCCTTGTAAGTTTTATGTTAAATAACTATTTTAAACTATCGATTAAAGTAAAAAAGTGCGTCGAACCTTTGATGACGTCGCTATGCAATATTTCACACAAAATCCCATACAAAGTACGCGTTTTGACGTTTGAAAAAAGTTGCTGATTTGACTAATTGTCGATCGCAAAATGACGAAACGTGTTTTCTAAACGACGCGGGCATATTTTTAGATAAATAGATCATTAGATGAATGATCTAAGTATTTGCTACGAAAACAACAATTTACAATATTTGCTTACAGAAAAGTAAGTCTATTGCCTATTACGTTATCGTTCGTGAACAAATAAGGCTCCTCGCTCACCACAAAGCCGCAGCAAGCTGCAGCGCTGGTTTTTTTTCAGATGTTTTTGCACTTAGGGCCAGACACAAATTAATGCTCTCGGAAATTCTCTTATGTGTTCTGCGTTCTGCGGACATATCATTAATTCATTACCTCCTGTGTATTTACTTCACTTTACCTAACGTAGGTACTTGCATTTTTATAGTGCTTAGTAATTTAGTACTAATTTGCTCACTGGACCGCCGCTGCTCAGGTTTTTATAAAAAAAATCTCGATACTGAACAGGTACAGGTACAGCCTATACCTAACCTAACTTTTGCTATTCGAAAGTTGTAAATTTTTCGTGCTTGATGAGCTACTTAAGGCGAGTCACCTCAGCTCAGCGGTGAAAACTGGTTTGCTAGATCAATTTTTTTCGGTATTTACTATTAAGATAAGATAAGATAAGATAAGATATTTATTTATTGCAAAAATACACGTGAAAGGGTCTTACAAAATTTTGGGACACAGTGTACTACCATATATGGCGTGCAATTATTAGCAGCTTACATCATTTTATATAAAAGCTGAATATTAGTAAATAAGTAGTTAGATAAATGTCACTATTGTTGATAAAATGTCAATATGAAATTATAAAGATACATGTTGAATACCTGTGATTAATAATTATTATTTTATACATTAATGTCAAACTATATCTAAAAGTAAACATGATATGTCAATAATAATCATTATACACAGAGAATCATTGATCGGTAAACACGTAGAATCATACCTAGTCTAAGATAAATTTTAAAGATGTTCTAATGTATTTAGTTTTATTCATACCTATTCTAATTATTATAATTAATATTATCCTGCAAGAACTCATGAACAGTGTAATAACATTTATTTAATAATAATTTAAACATCTTTGATTTAAAGTTATATGTATTTTGCTTTCTGATGCTCTCTGGTATTTTATTATATATGCATATGGCCATGTTATAAACGTTTTTTTGGAATAAGTTTATTCTTTGTCTTGGTATCACAAGCTTATTTCCATGTCTATTGGACCTTGAGATCGTATCGGCTATACTTGGAAAATGATCTCTATGTTTATGCACGAAAATAGAGACTTCAAAAATATAAAGACATGGGAGAGGTAAAATCTGCATCATTTTGAAGAGCGGCTTACATGTTTGTAGGGGCTCAGCTCCACATATAACTCGAATACATTTTTTTTGAATGCGAAATACCGGTCTAATAATAATTAAATAACGGTCTTACAAAAAATATCCGGTACACTTAAAGATATTGTCTAAAGAATGTGCTAATTTGTTACACGATAGGATGTACTTTACTCGATCGAAAAAAATCTTGAAACAGGCTAAATTAAAAGTTTAAAACGAATTTTTTATTAATAAAATTTTCGACTTTGCTCATCATTTTTATATGGATAAATTCCTCTTGAAGTATTAATGAGAACCTGCTAAAATTTATTTCAAACTGAAGTCCTATATCTATTTAATTCAAATTAATCCCAGAACTTGAACGTTGCCAAGCGGTTTCAGAATATACCGCGCTGCCCGCTTCCCCGCCAGTCTCTACGAGAAATGTACCGCGAGACGCGCGGGCGGCACCCCACACCTCACCTCCTAAAATCTTGGAGGTGACTCGCCTTAAATATGCAGTACGTAGATATAGACAGAGAATTGCCAAGCGATTGACCGTTGGATTGATCCCTAGCTCAATGGAGGATTTTATATCTAATGGGCCCTGAAATTTGAACGTATTTCGTAATAGGTTAAATACGTTCGTATTTGATGAAGATGTTCTATTTTCACTGCACTCAGTTATGTAATCTTACCTTTATTGTACACGTGTATAATAAAAGTACGAGTAGGTACATAACTGAGGCAGTGAAATCCAATCGCCTGTGTACGAGAACACAACGCTTTATGTTAGGTAGGTACCTATACGTTTAATTGCATTTTAATTGAGTATGACTTTGAGTAAGAGTAAAATAACAATTTTCAACACACTTGCTCATAAAGTGGCTCTAATTTCACCGCAATTAGGCACATAATGACACCTATAATCAAACTGTGACTTTTTCATTACTATTATTCACAAGTGACTTAAATAGAGTTTTATTTACTTATCTACTAAATAAAATTATTTTTTGTATTATTTTCTGCACAAGTGTGTTGAAAAACGTCGTGTCATATACGTGTGTATTGATGAATACCGTAATCGGCGGCTCGGGTCTCAATGGCGCCTCAGCGGTAATCACCAACATTACACACTAGTACCATAACGTACTATTACCAGTATTTACCTAGGATTCGTACTCAAATGATTTAAATAAATAGTAATAAATAATATTATAAATGCGAAAGTATGTCAGTTTTCCTATCGATCTGTCTGTATGGTACCATTTCACAGCCAATCTGTCTAATATTGACGAAATTAGGTATTTGTATCCCGGAGAATGACATAAGCTACTTTTTATCGCGGAAAATCTGAGAGTTACCACAGGTTTCTGAAAACCCTTAAACCACGTGGACAAAGTCTTGGGCTTCTTCTAGTACATCATAAACTTACTATTGCCACAGCTTAAATACATACAATGGGTTGACGCCCTTACAAATATCAGTCCCGTATATCATGACAGTAGCACGTAGAGGTACGGTACGGTACTCTGGCCTATGGTTGAAAGAGGTAGAAAACTGCATACTTCAGAATGACAGGATTGTGTATTGAAAATTCTGCCATTTTTCTCCTTCCTGTCTCCTCCTGTTCTGTCCTCCGTCCGTCTCACGTCCCTGTCACCTCGCAGCGTGGCTCTGTCCAAACGCCTCCGTCGAACGACTGGTAGGAAAGTTAAGGTATTTCCGTAGACTGTGATTTACTATACCTAACTAGCAATTGATGGTATTAATAGCATCTTTGAACAGTCATTGTGAAAACTGTTATACGCTATTTATGTAGAGTATTATAGGCGTGTACTCAGTAGCGTGCACAGGTTTTGAAGCTAGGGTAGGCATTAGTTAATCAGAATACCCATTTACTAGCTTTTTGGATGACAAATGAGCATTATTGTATTTAGATTTAGGTAAGCAGTGCTTTTATGCATCTATGAACTGCACGCCACTGCGTATACCTACTTACTACTTATGTTATCACGATGTTCTATTTCTGAGAAACAAATTACAGCTGTCATGTGACATGACACGTTCAGGATTTCCGACGCACTCGCGCTTGAGGGAATAGAGATCTAAATGGGATTGTCACCTCCATCCGACTTTTCTCAAGGGCTTTGTGATGTTGAAAAGCTTAACATCTTGTGCATAACATGTGGGTGAATACTTTCAATTAACTTTTCATGACGCTAGTATCTCCAAGGCTAAGGGTAACATATTATATATGTATGTCACCGTAAGATTGTAAAAACCGTTAGATTATAATATAACGTTTTTTATCTCGATAGATTATAAACTTTCGACAGATTGTGAACTTCTTCAACATAGTGTGTAGAAATCAAAATTATTTTTTAGTTTACAGTGGCTTTGGAAGTCGGTTTTTTGGAAAGAATTATTATTTTTAACTTTTTAGTGTACTCTAAATCTCCACGGCTTAGGAGTGCAGTACCCTGCAGCATCAGAATTGAGGAGTTAGGACTTGGTTTTAAGTATGAAGTCGTTGCTTGACACCTACAATCTGAATTCACCATTAAAAATCCTAAAAAATTTTTTAGATCGGTTTAGAAACCACGGAGATATGCACCGACATTCATTAAAAAAACATACGCGCCGAATAGAGAACCTCCTCCTTTTTTGGAAGTCGGTTAAAAAAAGATTTCTATGTGAGTGAGTAGTGACAAATGAATACTTATACCATATTCATTTATCAGTTGATATAGAAACAGTTGATTGTCATGTCTGCTGCCGCAAGTACAGGTTTTATAGGGCACTTTGCGTGCTCCCTCGTCTCAAGTACTCCGCATTGTGGGGAAACAAGTAAACGAATTAACCTCAGCGGGATCCCATTAATTGCATCACCGAGCAACTTTCCCCACGACTCCCCCTCTCATCTGTTACTTGTGACATAAGGGGGTGTTTTTTTATATGTATAGCGAGCAAACGAGCAGGCGGGTCACCAGATGGTAAGTGATTACCGCCGCCCATGAACATTCGCGTTGCTGGCTTTTAAGATATTTTTTTAATCCCCCCTTGGAGGAGCCCCATATTATAATCATGAGGGAACACAGAAGATGGAAGCTGGTTCCATAATTTACAGGTACGTGGCAGAAATGACTTGGAATGACGGGAGGTCGATGAGGACCAGGCATCCAAGTGTTTCCACAAGAGATGAGTTACAGTGAGTACGGGAGTAGAATGCCGAGCTTAGGAACGTGCTAGTGCTGTGACCTTACTACTGACAGTCATATCGATTTACAAAAACAAGCAGCGGCTGTATTATTTTAAAAACATTTAAAATATTGATTAAGATAATTGAAACACAATAATAAAGTCCAATTTCTTAAAGTAAAGAAAATAAAATCAATGATGTGCTCCCTGGCGCAGTGTTGAGCGCTGTTGTCTTAACGTGGGAGGTCCCGGGTTCGATTCCTGGCCAGGTCAATTTTGAAATTTACCCACTGAACCCGGCTGGCCCCGACTGAATTCAACCCGCGCGCGTACTATACGTTACTAAAGTTATGGATGTGTGTCAAAATCATTAATCAGTGACTGAGCCTACAAAACGGCACTGAGTCGAGTTTATTAGCCACAGAAAAATATGCGACTCGATTCGATTCCACGGAATTTGGGTGTAGTCGACTCCGGGCTTAGTACTTGTATTTTATTTATTTATTTAGATATCATTAATGCACACACAAAACAAGTGTACGCAGTAGTAAGACAACATAGAAATGTGCAAAGGTGGTCTTATTGCTAAAGCAATCTCTTACACACAGCCTTTGGTGAAAGGATAAATAACCGGTGTAAGTATAGTATAAATAGTGCATGGGAGCTGATTTTAGACCTTCGCAACGTAACAAAACGTTTTCTCATACGACGCGGGCGTTTCGTGCATACGCTTTCACCCAAAAGATGTCTACATTTAGCAAACATGAAATAATACCTTTGCTCACTATGCTCTGCTAATGAAGGTAGGTTACATACTCTACATAATATTATACAGAATTATACAACTCTAGTTAGCCCATGTATCAACCCAACTTTAACTGTTTTAATTTAATTGCATCTATTGTTAATAATTAGATAATAATATGTAAAATTAGATTTTAACTGTCTGTTTTAAATATATGTCAATAATTAAATTATTTATTTACCGCCTTCCAAAAAAGGAGGAGGTTCTCAATTCGGCGCGCATGTTTTTTTAAAAATGTATTTCGGTGCATATCTCCGTGGTTTCTGAACCGATTTGAAAAATTTTCATTTCAGTGGTTAGAGGAAGCTCCCGAGGTGGTCCCATAAAAAAATCTAACTCCAAATCCTCAATCCTGATGCTGTAGATGTACCGTACTACATGAAATCCTCAAAACTTTTTGAAATTTTGATGGTGAATTCATATAGTAGGTATCAAGTCACGTACATACGATTCAACTCTGAGTCCCAACTCCTCAACCCTGATGCTGCAGGGTACAGAACTCCTTAAAAATAGCGATTTAGGATTTTTTTGTGGTGAAGTCATATTATAGGTGTCAAGCAACGACTTCATACTTAAACTCAAGTCCCAACTCCTCAACTCTGATGCTGCAGGGTACTGCATTCTTAAGCTGTGGGGATTTAGAGTACACTAAAAAGTTAAAAATGAAAATTCTTACCAAAAAACCGACTTCCAAAGCCGTGCTGTGAAGTAAAAAATAATTTTGATTTCTACACACTATGTTGAAGTCGGGCGAGTATACAAAGTTTAAGCAAAGTTGACGTGTCAGGCTCGCCCGACTTCAACATAGTATGTAGAAATCAAAATTATTTTTTACTTTACAGTGGCTTTGGAAGTCGGTTTTTTGGAAAGAATTTTTATTTACTAGATGATGCCCGCGACTACGTCTGCGTGGATTAAGTACCTATTTTTGATTCCCGCGAGAACTCCTTAATTTTCCGGGATAAAAAGGAGCATATGTCCCTTCCCGGGATACAACCTATCACTGTACCAAATATCATCAAGATTGGTTGAACGGATGGGCCGTGAAAGCGTAGCAGACAGACACACTTTCCTATTTATAATATTAGTATGGATAAGCCATTATCGGCATTAAATTAGACACGGTGATGAATATCTTTTCGAAATATACCATAAGTGTTTTCGAGTAAATTCAACCAAAACTTTCATCCCGTATTCTGAGGGAATCGAATTGCTTTTGACTAATGTTTTGACTGCTCACCAAATAGAGTAAAAGGTGACATATACATTGTTATCTCGATATGGGTAAACGTTCACCAAAATTTGACACCCTATTTTTATGTGAAATTATACATAACCAACTATTTAATTAAAGCAAATGTCTCCAAAATAATCGTTGTCAATCCCCAAAAATGGAGCCTAAGTGCCGGCCATGAATATATTTTATGTTCTAACCTAACCTAGCCCAACTTTTGTTCTTAAAATATTTAATTAGTTTATTCAATGAAAGAAGAGACTGCCCGATATTACCATATTTAAAGACTTCTTTGTACTATGTAAGTTGTAACCTAATAATCAAATCAAATCAAATCAAAAATTTTATTCAAAATAGGTACATGTTGTACACTTATTGAACGTTAGACAAAATTACATTAATTAATATACATTAAATACATTTTTTTAAAAAAATCTTTTTAAAAAAAAAATCTTAATATCAAATGTCAAGCAAAAAAAAAGAAACACAATATTTAAAAAGATCTTCAACAATACGAAAAAATAAATATCAAAATTAACAATTAATTGTACTTTTAAATGTATTCATAATACTTTAGAGATTGTCCATACGTCTTTGTCCAAAATATAATCGTCTAAATTGTAGTATCCTTTCTT
This sequence comes from Erebia aethiops, assembly GCA_923060345.2. Classification (NCBI taxonomy): domain Eukaryota; kingdom Metazoa; phylum Arthropoda; class Insecta; order Lepidoptera; family Nymphalidae; genus Erebia; species Erebia aethiops. The sequence goes on along the minus strand of OV281083.1, from coordinate 4,747,281 downwards.
ACACAGACTTTTTTTAATGTGACTTTTAAATCTCCCTTCTGGTAAACTTAGAACTTCTGCCGGGATTTTGTTGAATAACTACTACATATTATACTATAGTAATATTTGGGACTGATTATGTACCTATCTTGATTTAGTGGGTATATATATAATAGAGAGCTATTAACTATTTAAATCTAACTTAAGGTTCTGGCAAATATAGTATAGCGGCGACATATAGATATTTGGGACATCTTTGTTGATTTAGTAGGTATAATTTATAATTATTGAGAGCTATTAACAATTAAAACCTAGATTTTAGCAAATATAGAATGGCGACGACATAATAGATACATCCGACTGTAATTTAAAAAATCACTTGAAGTGGATAGTACTGGAAGAAAATCATTTTCTAGCTGGTAGGTACCTACGTGATCCGACGTCCAAACATCTAACACAATATTCCTTTCTGATCCCTTTTTACCTTTCCTTTGAGAGCGGACTTTTTCATAATAGATTTATTTGTTCCGCCGAACACGAGGAGTAGATAGAGACAATAATTCCCCTGTTATACTGTATACGTGGGCCTACCTGTCACTATTTACTACTCAGATTTCCAAAATGGAAGTTCTATTATTTATTTCAATATACCTGTACATCGATGTCCGCGAGATTTCTGGACCAGTTTGTATGTTTTTACCATCGATATAATAGGTATACGAGTATGTAGGTACTAGATGGGCCCTTTTATAAAAAAATGTGGGCGTCCGACTCGTGGTGCATGCCCCTCACCTGTATAAGCCTGCCCTTGTCCCCGCCATAGCGCTGTCCCGCTTTTCAGACTAGATGGCGTTAGTAAAATAAGTCCACATTCTTTGTTTGACAGGGCCCGTCTGTGTAAATTGTGGTCGTGGTTTTTTTACAAATTGAAGAAGTTTTTTTACTGTGTACTATTATTTTTAATTTCAACATAAATATTTAACTGTGTTATTTAAATATTAGATACATGGAAAGCAAGCAGTGCACCACAAAGTAAAGATACCTTAAAATTGCGCATTGCTATTTGATAACTTAGCTTAATGAATATTAGTTATCCATGTTAGTAACTACTTACTAGTTCCATGGACTTAGATGTCACTAGAATACGTATCTGATAATTTTCCAATGATTTCATTGAAATATCGAGTTTTGATCACGTATATTTTTAACGTCGCCGATTAAAACTATATTGTGACCATGAATTTGCGGTGACAGGATGCGATAGTTACTGAACGTAAAAAAAACTATCAAGATTTAATTATAGCTCCCGTTGGCAGCTATCGATACAGCAATTCGTATAAGGTCACCTCTGAAGTCTGAATAGCATCAAAATATAAAATGAATTAACTCCCTGAGCATAATCACTCAACAGGCTATGGACTATGAAAAACATCTTAGGATATGGAGACAGTTAGGTAAATTTTCTAGCTAGGCATGTTCGGTCAAGTAAAAGAAGAAGTAAAGAGAATAGAGAATTTAGGTCAGAAATTTCGGAGAAAGCGGTGCACACAGAATGAAACGGTGTACAAAAAAGACATAAATAATAAAAATATTTTGGCCTTCCGTCAGCCTGTATATGTCAAAGTCTACTGACCTTTACAAGGTCCTTCACCAAGTCAAACACGGTCCTTCGCCTTCCTCGTTCACCCGCTTCCCGCTCATTCGTTAACCTTTTTACTAACAGTCTTACTACCAGTAGTAGCATGGGTAATTTGTTTGCCCATGTTATTATCAACTGCTCCAGTTGTAACATGGGAGAATTTTTATTTCCCATATTACTTACTGGTAGTTAAATGGGCCCTTTTCCTAAACTTCAAGTCCTCGATCCACGCGGGTTTTACTTTGCACTTAAGTGCTGTATAATATCCCTACCTAAGTTTTAAGTTCGCACTAATGTAAGTCAATTATAAAGTTAGTAATTATAAAATGCCTAAGCAAACTGTAAATGAGACGGTGCAAAGAGCAATTAAAAGTTTCAGTGACGCCGAAGCGGCCCTAAGGGTTTCTACACATGGACAATTTCCACAATGGAAAAGGGAAATTTGGAAAGTTGTAAAAAACGTATAGAAAGTGTATAAGTACCTACTTAGGTCTAAGAAACCAAACGAATGTTTTGAAGACTTCGACAATTCTTATGAAATTTGTAAAGACAAATTTGCAAACAGTAGGTTCCGTTATATGAGTACCTTTTTGTTTTTTTAACAGACTTCCAAAAAAGGAGGAGGTTTTCAATTCGGCTTATATATTTTTTTTAATGCTTGTCGGTGCATATCTCCGTGGTTTCTAAACCGATTTGAAAAACTTGTTATTATGGGCATGTTTCCCTAATCCCGCCTTTCTAGTATAAAATACAGCACTGTCAACATTTCAAAGCTCGGCATATATTATATTTATTAGATTTAAATCCTAACTATTTATCCGTAGATAACTGTTTATCCGCAGGGGATCATAGGGGATCGGATAAAAACAATATAACAAGCAACAGGAAGAAATCGGCAAATAACGAAATTCTTTCGTTATTTTCCGATTTCTTCCTGTTGCGTGCTAAATTGTTTTTTTATTCCGCTACAAATTGACTGCGGTCTCACCTGGCACTAAGTAATGATGAAGTCTGAGATTATAGCGGGCTAACCTGTTACGGGTAGGGCAGAACATTTAAACCCATTGATCGGTTTCTACACGGCATCGTACCGGAACAACGTACTATGTTACGTAACATATCTATTCTGTGCCGGAACGCTAAATCGCTTGGCGCCACGTCTTTGCCGGTAGGGTCGTAACTATCCACGGCCGAAGCTTCCTACCATTTTTTGTAAACAAAAGCAGTTTGTTATCAAGGGATTACACGGGTTGATTTACAAGAATGGAGCACTCTTCGAAGCAGAAATCCAATAAACATTATCAACGATCTCTATAATATCACTGAATATAAGATGAGTAGATAATATATATTATTATGTATTACGGTTCTACAGTCAGTTAAGGTATGTACTCCAAGTTCCTAGTTCATTTAGTGGGTATAAGAGTTTAAAAGTGATAATAAATTACTTAGAAACCGATCTCTATTTCTACTTAACGCTCGGGTAAGTCGCACAATGGGCGTACATTATTCTTCGCACCAATAAGTTTCGTTGAGCACTGAAATACGGAATTTAGTTTCCGATTTAACTTAGTTAAAGAATTTGATATACTTATCACGCACAAAGCCTAAGCTAAAACTAAAAAAAATACAAGTTTAACCTAGTTTTATCAAAGCATTATAAACTTGGTAGACGCGTGTTAAAAAATGCAAAACGGTATTTTTATTTTCGCTCGCTATGCAAGTTCAAGAAGGGCTATTTCGAGGTTACTTAATAACTTATTCATTGTTATAAGCCTTGTAGTTCATCTTTCAGTATTAATAGTAAAAGTATGCTCTGTTGCCGTAAGCTCAATCGATAAGCAAGGGCGCGTTCTTTAAGTTAGAGAAATTACTTACTTCTGGACACCGCAATAAATATTCTAATTCCAATAAACTTGAACTCTATGATAAGAAACTAGCGATCCGCCCCGGCTTCGCACGTGTAGCACTAATAATCCTAAAATGGTATACCCATATAGCCAGTGGGCAGTGGGCAGGTTTTACATTTTAATATTAATTATTATTTTTAAATCTATTTTTTTTTAAATCGGTTAATTATTTTTTGAGTTTATCCATTACAAACAAACAAATCTTTCCTCTTTATAATATTAGTATAGACTACAGCATTATGATCAGCTATATTGTCATCATCGCCATCATCATCACCGTCATCATCATTACCATCACCATCGCTTACACTCTATATTTCCGTAAATTTGAAAATACCTGCATTATCTATCTGTCAGCGGATATCGTAATCTTTACAAATCTTTAGAAAGCTAGTTTACTATTAATATGATTTCCATATAAAACGAGTTTGTAACTACAATCGCACCTGGATCCAACGATAATAAAAGCTATTCTACCGATTCACTGCAACACCATCCTTTGTACCTTTGTATGAATTTTACAGCATGCAAGAGTACCGGGTCTGCTTCACGAACGTAGATTTATTTTTAGATATCCAGTTGATATTAGGTATCAATTTAGCCAAAACCTATGTGATAGAACTTAGAAGAAGAACTTTAATTCGCTATAATCCGCCGCAGTAAGTAAATCTATGTGGTACAGCATCTACATGTATCTTACGCTATTCACCACACCACACAAATCTTCCAAATAATTCTCAACGTACGTTTCACTCTGACACCGGAGCATCTTCAGTAGATGACTCGACAATGCTCAATTGTAAAGATCTTTACAATGCTCGATTGTACAATACTGAAAATTCTACTTCTTTCATTAGCCACTAATATTACAAATGCGAAAGTGTGTCTGTCTGTCTGTCCGCCTGTCTGTCTGTCTGCTACACGGCTACACTTTCAACTTACACGGCCCATCTGTTCAACTGATTTTGATGAAATTTGGTACAAGGATACATTATATCCCAGGGAAGGACATAATATGCTACTTTTTATCCCGGAAAATCAAAGAGTTCCCGCGGGAATCAAGAAATCCCAATCCACGTGGACGAAGTCGCGGGAATCATCTAGTCTATAATATACGTGGGTCTGTGAAAATCCCAGGCATGCACTTTTTACTTTTCCGGGTTATGTGCGTTTTTAGCGGAAAAACGCCGTAAGGAAGCTTACTTACATGCCAAGAGTTCTCCATAATTGTTTTCAAAGATGTATGAAGTGTTAAAATCCACGCTTGGTCAGCGTCGTATTCTATGGCCTACACCCTGCACATTCTAATAAAAGGCCCGTTGCTCAGTACTTAGTGGACCAGCGATCGGATGAAATTATGAAAATTTGATTTTCAAGTTTCAGATAGAACGCGTCCATTCCGCAGTCGACCTATAGCAATTAATTTATTTTCTATATACTTACTTTTATCTCTCTATACTTCTATAGTAATAGTAATAATATTATAAATTCGAAAGTTTGTATAGATGTAGGTACTAGCTGACGCCCGCGACTGCGTCCGCGTAGATTAAGGTTTTATGGTTCCCGCGGGAACTCTTTAATTTTCCGAGATAAAAAGTAGTCTATGTCCTATTCCAGACTATAATCTCTGTGCGAAATATATCCACATCCGTTCAGCCGTTTTGGCGTGATTGAGTAACCAACATCCATCCATTCATCAATCCATCCATACTTTCGCAGTTATAATATTAGTGTAGATGGATGGATGTTTGTTACTCAATCACGGCCGAAGGGCAGAACGAATCTGGATGAAATCCTACTTTCCAGACGGACTTCTTTTCTTGAAGGTAAATAACCCATTTTTAAACAAGCAAGTAGGTACGGGCGAGGTACAGGTAGCGTTAAAAAAAATAAACCTAGTTTAATACCTACGCAGCGCAGGTTTAGTGCCTACTGACGACGTAAAATTTGAGTGTATAATTAACCCAGAGCTCTGTTATTACCCCGAAGAAAGGGAGCCCTCAACAATTTACCTTTACTTCATCTTCACAAGTCTTACGCAACATAAAGGTCATTTGCGTCCGAAATTCCGGCATTTAACGACCCTTCTGGAACTTAACTGTTGTAAATATAATTGACCGCATACAAAAGGGTGTTATTTTTAAAAGTTAAATTTCAATTTATATATTGTGAATACAACAATATGTCCAAACTCAATATACCTATATTAAAAGCTAGTACATAATATGAACGAAGGAGTGCTTAAGGCAAAACACACAGGGAGCGGGCGCGGGACGGGCGCGTGACGGGTGTCGCTGTGTGATGTCGTCCATATTTAAAATACAAGGAATTCAACCCGCCGCGCACCCGACCCGACCGGCGGCGCCCGCTCCCTGTGTGTTTTGCGGACTTTTGCGCTTTAGTCACTAGTACTAAGGTAACTTGTGTAACGAGTGCTGTCACAATTACTTTGTTGTTAATATAAAAACAACACTGTGTGCTTACTCTGAGTTTCTACATTGCAAATTGATTGATCATATTGAACGTTCGATCACATTGGCGTCAAAGTAAAATGAACCTTAACAGCATTGAATTAAAGTCACAAATTCAGTACAACTGATTTGAATTGTGAATCGTATCGTATTCATAAACGTATATGAACGCATAAACGAAATTGAGCTCTATCTCGATGCTTCTAAGGTTCATTTTACTTGGACGCTAATGTCATCGAATTCTTATACGATCAATCTAACAAAAACTCAGAGTAAGCACTCAGAGTGATCGATAATTCTCGGATTCGGATCGGATGCAGTGCAAAAAAGCCTTTGCTGTCGAGAAAAATAGCAAATTACCAAAGTCATCAAATTACGTCTTCGTTCGTCTCTAGTTAGGCTAACAACTAGTTTATAGACGTTTTACAAAAGCTTTTGTATCATTAAATTGGATCTTTTTTGTTTGCTATGCAGTAGCAGTGTATAGTCAACTGTCAGGGCTAATAATACTCCACCCTCATTAACCGTAGGGCTGTCAATTGATTTATTGTTAAATTAGAAGGCGACTGCCAAATTAAAGCCAGGGTCTAGAATCTGAGATGCGCATGTAGTCTCTTTCTGAAACTTAAGTAGACCCCATATTTTTGAAGTGAAACTTCTTTAGAACCTTGTGATTTGAAAATTCGATGAAACGATAAACGAAACGAAAAAGGAACACCAAAGGTAGACAAACATATTCATAATAGGATTTAGCCTGCGAGAGAATTATACATATAGAATACAAGTTACATTTATCTAGTTATATCGTAGGCTACTTTTATGAAATTTCACTTCTGCCGTTGTGAATTGCACACACACTTTTGTTTTTATTCAGCTTAAAATTTGGAGCTTCCAAAGATGCGCTTACGATGCTGCATTTCAAGCACTTGGAATCCCATATCCCAACATCTTCGAGTGTTGTATTTTTTTAAATAACAAGGTAAGAAGTAATACAAAGACAACTCGATCCAAAACATATAAAGTCATTTTTGTGAGTCGTTTAGTTAGTGTTAGATTTTTAGTAAATGCTTTTATGGCAACCCTAGGTGCCCTTGCTCTAGGTATGATCAAGTAAGTGCAAATCAGTTCTTATCCAATCAAGCGAAGTACCCGTGTAAATTCCCCACAAATCAGTATCTTTCCATTAATGATCCACTCACATAGTAAGACTTATGAGATTCTCATTTCTCACTAATGAAGACTTCTGCCCTAATTTATCGCAGCATCATGCGCTGAAAGATTGCCTCATTAGGTCAAAAATGATTTATTTATAGGGTTGCGTATCTAAAAGGTATGTTTGCAACTCTTATTTTGCCTGATGAAATTATGATGGCTAAATATTATGAAGCAAATCTAGTTCTTTAAAAACACATATCAGGTATTTTTCCCCCTTTTATAATTTTGTGGAGCTCTTTTTCCAATTTTACCGCCCACAACATACCTAATATTTCTGTGCCCAGCTGCTAGTCTATTAGTGTTAGACTAATTTAAAATATCTATAACTAATTAGAATAATTCGTGTCAATTAAAGTTTAAATCCCTAGTTAGTATTGAAGCTCAGTTAAAGTGACCTAGAAAACAAAAATGCTCTATACGAATTTGTACATAATTACAACACGTAACACGCTTCCATCGTATTAGGTAGGTATACTTACTACAAAACGCACAGCAAAAAGCTTTTAAGGAGACAAAAAATTTATAACGGTATTTAAAATTTATTAGTTTTCACATTACCTATGTAAAGGTATCTAAAATTTGGTAATTTGGTAATCTTAAATTTGGTTCAGCACTTAGCAATTGTTTTTAATAAATAAGTGAGTTGCCAACTCCAAAATAATTAACAGTTTGTTTGTAAAGTACTCAATCAAACTTAAACATTGAACAAGGCCCTCAACTGCTTTTAACAACCAACTTTTTACCACTAGATTTATCCAGGGTCTGTTTATAAACTAGACAAAAACTTGTGAAGAAGGACTACAAAAGATATCTTCCCTATAGTTTTTAGGGCTAGGTATTTTATTTATTTTTATTTTATCCACTACAAGTTAGTCCTTGACTGCGATCTCACCTGATGGAAAGTGAAGTCGAAGATGATAGCGGGCTAACCTGTTAGCGTTTCTACGCGGCATCGTACCGAAACGCTAAAACGCTTGACCGCACGTCTTTGCCGGTAGGGTGGTAATTTCCACCAGGTCAGGCAGGCTAATATATTCGCAGCTGATTTACTGTTACCCATTGAGGAGTTCCGTCCTCAAACTTTGAATTATTCATTAGATGAATTAACTTGACAGTAGATATAACCTTTGTAAATCCATACTCCATACTAATATTATAAATACGAAAGTGTGTCTGTCTGTCTGCTACGCTTTCACAGTCCAACTATTTAACGGATTTTGATGAAATTTGGTACAGGGGTAAGTTACATCCCGGGGAAGGGTATATAGGCTTCTTTTTATCCCGGAAAATGGAAGACTTCCCGCGGGAAACAAAAAACATCAATCCACGCGGACGATGTCGCGGGCATCATCTAGCAAATAACAATTTTCAAAAGAAGTGAAATGTGGAAAATATCCCATTTTTATTCTGGGTCAATCGTAACAAGTAATATGTTCGCCCCATTTGCATCGGAAACCTGATAGCCAATCGTGCCTCCACCTTTTATTTTTATAACATCAATTTAAATTTCACGAAAACAGACTACCGGTTTTTACTGATAATAATAGCTAGGTATAATTATAATTGTTACTAATTAACCTGACCCGAACAGTGCGTGTTGCCAGTGATGACATACGGTTGCGAGACTTGGTCGCTAACTATGGGCCTCATAAGAAAGCTCAGGGTCACTCAGCGGGCGATGGAGAGAGCAATGCTCGGGGTTTCTTTGCGCGATCAAATCAGAAATGAGGAGATCCGCAGAAGAACTAAAGTAACCGACATTGCTCGACGTGTTGCGAAGCTGAAGTGGCAATGGGTGAGGCACATAGGTAGAAGAACCGATAGACGCTGGGGTCCCAAAGTGCTGGAGTGGCGACCACGCACGGGAGGTGGAGGAGGAGCATCAGGCGAGTTGCAGGGAGCCGCTGGATCCAGGCGGCGCAGGACCGAGACGTGTGGACCAAGCAAGAGCCATATGTCCAGCAGTGGACGTCTATCGGTTGAGAATGATGATGATGATGATGAACCCGACCCGACTTCGTTCCTACTTGTAGTACATCGTACTATTACCTATTCTGTGCTTGTAGGCCTACCTTATGTAGGTAGGTACAACTACTAAATTACCGGTGCATGTCTGGCAAAGCGCAGGGCAGGGCATTTTTCCACAGCCATATCAATATAAACTTTAATGCCGTGGAAGTAATATCGAAAATCAATAATTGACCAATTAATTACGTGTCCCCGGGACTATTGACACAATACCTATATACTAATAAGACGAAACACTGGTTTTTCAATAAATAGCCTTTTATTATAGGTATAATTACAATCGGCGTCATTGCCGGGTCCACCATAGATCACCGAACCCTCTGTCATACAATAATTACAGAGTGCAATACATTAGTTCGAGCAGGACAGCACTAACATTACTTGTCCCTCTCTCTCTCAGTCTAACAATACAAAAAAAACATACAGTCGAAATGAGAACCTCCTCCTTTTTTGAAGTCTGTAAGTAATAAGTACTTAGTTATAATATTCGAGAAGTATGATTCTTCAAAAAAAAATCAATTCCAAAGTGCTTAAAAGTTTTCAATACAAAACAAATCATAACCGTAATTGTTTTGAAGATATTATTAATTTATGTTACGAGAAGCCTCTTGAGGCTCTGACAGGCGAAATATCCAATTCGTACCACCCTACCGGCAAAGATACGTTACGGACGTGCTGCCAAGCGATTTAACGGTCCGGTACGATGCCGCGTAAAAACCGATTTTGGTTGTATTTAACCGATATGGCCTATGTCCAGCAGTGGATGCATACAGGCTAATGGATGGATGGATGAACCGATATGGGTTTAATATTACTGCCAAACTGCCCCTACCAGGTTAGCTCGCTCGGTACATAGAGATGACGCAGTCTATGATGGTTCTTAAAAAAATGAGATAGGAATATAACATATCTATCAGGAAAATAATATTAGTGGGATACTTATATTAGGTAGGTACTAAGGCTATGAAAGAGATTTCGTGCCTAAAATCTTTCACCAGCTTTCAAACTAATAAGCCAGCGACGTAATATCACTTATTAAAATCATCAACGATTAGCCAGGTGAGAAAAAATCGATATATCTATTAAGTACACCATTAATAAATACCATCTGAAGGTCAGATCGAAATAACCTTCACCGGTACACCAAAATATTAACTAGTTATTATTTTTATATCACCGTGACTTACGTAGTTTCGTGGGGTGTAATAGTAAATAAAAATATTATATTTCGGGAAATGTGACATCAACGACCTTTATGTTTTAGGTAGGTACGTTAAAATGTTAGCTTATTGATAATGTCTTCCCAGTAAGACGTATCCTAGCTCTTTATGTCTTACCGACCGAGTTTCGCCCACTACAGTCAAACTCCACAGAAATTATAAATAAATAAATAAATAAATAAATCTATAAACAAATTAAACATCAAATTAAATTTCAAATTAGACATCTCCACGGGAGGTGTGTATATTATTATTTGTTTCGGCTCAATATCCGGAATCCATCTTGAGTCAAGCACCAGTCTTTCTGCCGAAAGTCAGCGTTTCCGGTTCCCTCTCCGATAGTGGCGCCACCTATATGGTACTTACTAAACTTGTTCAAGCACCGGGTGTCCGTTCGTCATTATAGCGTCGTTTTTCACGCCGTTCAGTAGTCAGTTACATTTTTATTACGAAAATAATTTTATACCTACCCTAAAGTTAAATATAAAATTATAAAATTTAAGTAATTAAATACCTCTCCGAAAATGGAGGACAAAAGTGTTTCTGAGGAAGTAAATACTCGAAAACGTGGACGTTCTCCATCACCAAGCTCAAGCAGCGATTCTACGAGTGGAAGTCCAAAGAGGAGCCGGACGAGGAACGATTCGCAAACCGTGAGTTATGCACATTTCGAATTCTTGTCCCAACAAGTTGCATTTTTAACGAATCTTATAACAAAGATTCCCTATCTTTTGTTATAAGATTCCGAATTTAAATAAAGAAAATGCAACAGTAGATTCAAATGATATTAACTTATGTCGCCCTGAGGGTGATATAAAAAAAAAAATAAATAACCAACTCAATATTTTATCCCAAGTTGGTACAACAGTTAAGGATCCTTTTTAAATTAAAGCGGACGAGAGTCATCTTGCAAAATTAACAGAATTGCAACACTTTAACCGTGATGATTGGTACGCTATTCGATTCTCGGATGCTCAAAAGAAATATCTAGCTACCCTCGGATTCGTAAAACTTAAAGTTAACGACGAATTAAAAAGATTTGAAACTGCGTCATTAAAACAAGATTCTCGTTCGTATTTACTAGAGCGTTCTTTTGCTGCTTTGTCCAATGCTTTACGGTCTCAAAAGGACGAATTACAAATAACCTTACAAACTTTAGTCGATTGGGCTAGTGAGTCCAAAGAGTCCCTGACTCCAAATTCCTTGTTTGTCAAGATTCAAACATTATTCTCAAAAGATTCTGAATATAGTAAAGTGACTGATGATTTTTTACAATTAGTATGTGGCAGGCGAGCTGATTTAATTAATTTGCGCCGAGAAGCGCTATTGCGGCAGATAAACTAGCTCCATCATTTCGTCCAGTTTCCGATACTGGCCACAATAATATTTTTTACCTAAATCAACACGAACTAGACGAAACATCAATCGCAATAAACATTTCAAAGCGGCTGTCTGAGGTGATTTCAAAGTATGTGGAGCAATCTAGGTGCACCAGAGAAAATAATCAAATTGTACGGATTCCTTTTATACTAAAGCCGCCGCTAATATTTCCGAGTCCAGCAGTTATGCAATGTGACTTTACAAATCGACAAAATGATAGAGACAGGAATACTAGAACAGGCGGAACACAGTCCCAGCTACCTCTCCACGTTCTTTTTGGTACCCAAACCAGACCACACATTCCGCCCTATCTTAAACCTAAAACAGCTAAACAAGTTTGTAAAAGCAAAGTCGTTTCGGCTTTTCAATCACTTGCGTGTACCAGACTTTCTTCAGGACCAAGACTGGATGGAGAAGTTGGATCTGAGCCAAGCGTATTTTCACGTGCCAATAGATCGACAGCATCGCAGATTCCTGAGAATCAACTACCACCAAAAGGTGCACAAGCAGCAACTGCATCAGATAACCTGCTTGCCTTTCGGTCTTTCATCAGCGCCCAAAACGTTCGCCTCCATAACGAATTGGGTAGCGGAGTTCCTAAGAAGTCAGGGCATCAGGTGAGTAGTGTATTTGGATGACCTTCTTCTAGCGAACAGCTCCAAGCAACAGCTACAAGACGACTTAGCATTCACAATAAGGATTATGCAGCTATTGGGCTGGACAATTAACTTCGACAAGTCTGTGCTGGCTCCGACGCAATGCCTCGAGTTTCTCGGCATAACATGGGACACAAAACGCAACGCAAAGTCCTTGTCGGAGCCGAAGTGCTAACGCTACGCAATGCACTTCAGCAACAGCTCCAAGCAACAGCTACAAGACGACTTAGCATTCACAATAAGGATTATGCAGCTATTGGGCTGGACAATCAACTTCGACAAGTCTGTGCTGGCTCCGACGCAATGCCTCGAGTTTCTCGGCATAACATGGGACACAAAACGCAACGCAAAGTCCTTGTCGGAGCCGAAGTGCTAACGCTACGCAATGCACTTCAGCAACAGCTCCAAGCAACAGCTACAAGACGACTTAGCATTCACAATAAGGATTATGCAGCTATTGGGCTGGACAATCAACTTCGACAAGTCTGTGCTGGCTCCGACGCAATGCCTCGAGTTTCTCGGCATAACATGGGACACAAAACGCAACGCAAAGTCCTTGTCGGAGCCGAAGTGCTAACGCTACGCAATGCACTTCAGCAACAGCTCCAAAATCGCAAATGGTCTCTCAAGCAATACCAATCTCTTATTAGGAGACTGAACTTTGCGACATTCGTAACTCGAAGGGGTCGGCTTCACTGTCGTACACTGCAATATCACAGCCGACAGCTGCCGAAGAATCACCCCTATCGCAGGGTGGCAATCCCTCTTGCAGCGTGGTCATAAGTGGAGTAGTGGGTCAAATCTATAGGAGCACCCTCCTGCCAATACACATGGGCCCTGTGACCTACTTATTGACCACGGACGTATCCGACATCGATTGGGGTGCGCTCGATCGATGTCGGATACGTCGATGTCAAAATTACCGGGTCTTGAACGAATCGACAGCTAGCTTGGCACGCAAATCAAAAAGAAATGTTTGCGATATATGCAGCGATACTAGATCAATAACATCAGCTGCAGAATGCTCAAATTCTCCTCCAAACCGACAATCGAACGGTAGTTGCCTACATAAACAAAGAAGGCGGTACGAAATCAGTGAAAGTGCTTCGGCAAACACGTCAGCTTTTGTCAATACTGGACGAATTGAATATTCACCTAATAGCTCATAGCATAGCATAGTACTTTCCGGGCAGATACAATGCGGAGGTGGATGCCATGTCACGTCAGAAAGCGTGCCCCGAGTGGCATCTGAAATCAGCAGCAACAGCGGTCATGTTTCAAATGTGGGGCACACCAGATATAGACCTCTTTGCTTCGAAAACAGCTCCCGTGATGCCGAGATACGTTTCAATAGATATGAAGGACCAGCAGGCTCAGCAACACAACGCATTCTGCCAAAAGTGGAACCTAATTCCCAGAGTCCTCAGCCACTTGAACCAATCCAGCGGGAGATACTACATACTCATTGCTCCGAAATGGAACAAAGTGTTTTGGAAAGCGGATGTTCAAAACAGAGCCCTACAGTCCCCATATACGATTCCAAATCTAGCTCACACTCTGCTAGACACGAGGACAGGCATTCACCCGCCAGAGATTCAAGACTTGCTATTAGAAGCCTGGCTGATTTCGGGTGGCAAGAGTTGTTGAAAGATTGGACTGATCAGAAACAAGAACTATTAATGTCGAGCTGGCGAGGCTCTACAATCAAGACCTACATGCCAGTGTGGATCCGATCGAAGAAGTGGTGTGATTCCCATTCAGTTAATTTTATGTGCCCTAACGCTGACCAAGTAGCACGCTATCTGTCTCACAAAGATATCGGTCTTGCTTATAGAACTATCCAAGTGCATAAATCGGTAATAGGTATCAACTTTTACTCATTTGACAAGTAACATTGATTTATCATCGAATTTCTTTATAAAACGGATACTGAAAGCTATTTCCGTGGCAGATAAGAAACCTGCAAAACCACCTATTTGGAATCCAAAACGTTTATTGCAATATATGAATTCATATAGTCTTGACGAAAACAATCTTTACCAGGTTTCGAGACATACTTACGGCCTTACTTATTTGCTATTAGCTTCAGGTCGTAGAGTTCATGACTTCACTTTGTTGAATGTAGACAGTCATAATTTAATTGATAAAGGCACTAGTATAGTTCTATTGCCGGCATTTGGCTCTAAGAAAGACAGTCAATAGAAGACAGTCTGGATGGAGGCTTAAAACTCATCTCGATAAGAATTTAAATATGGTTTTCTAGATAAGGCAATTACCTACTTAAGTCAAAGTCGTAAAAAAAAAAAAATTGTTTTTAACAGTTAGAAACGAAATTAAGCCCGCATCTAGAACTATCTATGGGTTGGGTTAAATTTTAACTTATTCTTAAAAGATGCAGGTATTGAATCCACTCCGGGTTCGGTTCGATCAGCAGTAGCCTCACTTAATTTTGTAGAAAATTTCCCAGTTGATCAAATTCTAGCAACTCGTAATTGGGAGACGATTCATACTATTCAAAATTATTAAATAGAGAATTGTTGGATCATAATTTACAAAATATTACTTTGACCCCGTTGATTAACATGTTTTATAATTATATAAAAAATCTTAATCTGATCCACTGATTAGGACAAATTCAAGTTTTTTACTCATAGTATTATTTGTATTAATTTGGGTGATCGATATATTATGAGTCTTAATTTTCAAAAAGATTAGTTTTATTCATATAATTTTCATACTTACTGTGTTGAACATAATATACTGTGCATAATATATTTTATAACACATTATAGCGTCACCTTCACAGCACCAGGTGATAACAAACACATCACTCAAGATGGATTCCGGATATTGAGCCGAAACAAATAATAGAGAGTTTTAACTACCAATAAAACTTACCTATTATTTTTTCCATCAATATCCGGAATCCAGGTAAGGCCTACCTGGTGCATCATGAGTTCTATAATGACGAACGGACACCCGGTGCTTGAACAAGTTTAGTAAGTACCATATAGGTGGCGCCACTATCGGAGAGGGAACCGGAAACGCTGACTTTCGGCAGAAAGACTGGTGCTTGACTCAAGATGGATTCCGGATATTGATGGAAAAAATAATAGGTAAGTTTTATTGGTAGTTAAAACTCTCTATTATAGTGCTCAAGTGTATGCGCGAACACTGGTGTACTCTCTATTCCCTTTCTCATAGCCCGACAGCGAAACAGCGCCAACTTCCTAAATTCAGTGCAACAGTGATAATAATTATTTGAATGAAAAACATTTGAATTTTGAATTGCTCGAAGTGTTGCAAAGCTGAAGTGTCAGTGGGGGGGGCACATAGCTCGAAGAACCGACAGACGTTGGGGTCCCAAAGTGCTGGAATGGCGACCTCGCACTGGAAAGCGCAACATGGGCAGACCCCCTACTCGATGGACGGACGACATCAGGCGAGTCGCAAGTCGCTGGATCCAGGCGGTGCAAGCCCGCGGCGTGTGGAAATCCTTGCAAGAGATCCTTGTCCAGTTGTGGACGTCTGTCGGTCGATGATGATGAGCGAAGCGAAAGTCTCTGAGTCAGATTGGGTCGATTGGCCGTTTGCTCATCCATCCGTCTGCCCGTCGGTCAGAGCCATAAAGGTAACTTCCAAATTAATTAATAATTAATATAATTGCATCAAATTCACAAATGATTTGTACCTACCTATTTCTAAATTGCGGACGTATATATCTCTGTGTTAACCGCATCTGGTTCCGCGCCGGCGCGAGCGACACGCTGTCTGGCTTCCAATGTTAAACCGCGTTTTCACAGCTCGATCTGGGTACAACTAGTCTTTGAACTGATAAAATCGACTGTGTAAACTATATTTCGACCAAGCTGAGTTTCGACTCGACTTAAATAGAAAGACCATCTACTTTTTGAGATGCACCTCCCGCTCAGTCGAATAACTACAAGTCGAGCGTGTAGACGCGTGACAGATAAGCTGTTGTTCGACCAGTTTTTTATTTGTTTTTTTTTGCGTTTTACAGTACAGAAAATTCATATATCTAGATATCCACATCTATGCACTTATCCAAATTTATTTTAGATATTTACATTACCTGTAACAAATTTTTCATATAGGTAACCTGCATTGAAAATCACTTCGGGTGATGCCAGCTCTCGCAACACCCTCGTCTGAAATCGTCTTGTTTCATCCCTAGACACACAATATCTATTGTAGAACGACTTCGTCAAACAACCCAAGTCGTTCTACCCGTGTCGGCCCGTGTAAACGCGGCTTTACGATATAAGTTTGAGTTTCATGATGTAAACAAGAACCCATCTAGATGATTGCATAACAACTGGGAGACATTTGAATCACGTGCAAATACAATGTGTATATTGATTCTCAAAGTATTATACATGTACTACTCTTACGTAAACGTTATTTTACCTATAGAGGCTAGACCATCGCTGATAGCCTATAGTGGTTCAGGTGGTCGGAGATTCGATTCCTCGGACACACTTCTAACTTTTGTGGGTGAGTTGTTTTACAAGCTGATGCCCGCAACTTCGTCCGCGTGGTGAAAGGTTTTTTTTTTTATTCCCGACGTGGGAACTCTATAATTTTTCGGGATAATAAGTAGCCTATGTCACTCTCCAGCTTCTCAACTACATCCATGACAAAAATTACGTCGATGCGTTTTTCCGTTCCATCCCGACAAACGAATAAACCAACAAACAAACACACTTTCTCATTTATAATATAAAGTAGATATGATGATGGTTTTACGTTTGTTTTTAAAAGAAAATGAATATCACTTGCTCTAACGTTGAAAAAAAAAACAACCTGCATGCCCGAGAGTTCTTCATATTGTTCTCAAAGGGGTGTCAAGCTTGCCAATCTGCATTTGGCCAGGGGTGGACTATGGCCAAACCATTCTGAGAGGAGACTCGCGCAAAATAATATAGGCCAGTGATGGACATGATGATGACGATGCAAGGCTTAGGAATATTTAGAGAAATAAAGTTATATTTATTTATGTGTACATTCTGCCTCTATAAACTGCCTCGTTGGTGTTAGTCTAGTGGTTAGCATGTTCGACTGCGGTCGACGAAGTCCCGGGTTCGATGCCCGGGTATGGCCATAATTAAGTATTGGGTTTTTCTGACTAGAAATTCTTAGGACTAGCCTGGAGTTAAAAAGTTGGTGGTGTTTCACGTCCGTGCCTCGGAGAGCTAATTAAGCCGTCGTCCCGGTCTCTAACATGAATAAACATGATAATAATCGTTAAAGCCCGCTAACCCGCATTGGAGCAGCGTGGTGGGTCTAAGCTCTAATTCCTTCTCTCCTATGAGAGTGGAGGCCTGTGGCCAGTAGTGGAACGTAAATGGGCTGTAGTAGAAGTGTTCATTAAAAAAAAAGCCTAATTCTGTTTGAAATAGATATACTTACTTACGATGTGAAAGCATGCCAAGAAATCAGTCTAGCTGCAATGGAAAGAAAAAATGTCACGCAAACATGTTGAATATGTGATCGATGTTCTGACTGCCGTGCCAAGGTTAATATGTCACCGGGCCATGCGATGCTGAGAGCTAAAGAGCATAGCTACACTAAAATTGCATCGATTTTCACTAAATACTATCAAAATATATTTAGTTTCGTCAGTAAGAATAGACAGTGGGCAGTCGTGCAAAAAGCACAGATAATTGTTTAGTTTAAATTATTAGATATGTATACTTCAATACTATACTATACTATACTTTACTATACTATACTATAATATTATAAATGTGAAAGTTTGGATAGATGGATGGATGGATGTTAGTTACTCAATCACGCCAGAACGGTTGAACGGATCTGGATGAAATTTGGCACAGAGATAGAGAACACTAGGCTATTTTATATCCCGGAAAATAAAAGAGTTTTTTTCATTTCATTTCATTTCATTTATTGAGTTCCCGCGGGAACCAAAAAACCTCAATCTACATGGACGCAGTCCGTACATCAGCTAGTATTTTATACTTTTCATATATAAGTCTTTCAAAAATCACAAAAAAAAAACATAATACGGCCCGGCCATTAACACCAGGTGGCAAACAGATGTCTATAGCTTTTTCGTAACGCATATTATAATCATAAGCCACAATGCTCAAAGGAACCGGTAAATCAATAAAATAATACATTACGCTCATTATAATGACGTCTGAAGGTCGAATCGCACAGAAATAGCCTTTAACCATGACTCTAGTCTACGACCAAAATATTAACCGGTCATGAATTTTGTATAGGTAGCTTACAATTTAATGGGGTGTAAAAAATGTCACGGATATATCTGGCATATAAAAGTTTATATGCATTTTATATGTCATGTTGATTTTCATGGTTACTTTGCATGATGTTTTTATCTATATGTTAGGTTCATACCTAACTGTCGTACAAGGGTAGGTTGGTTTATCTGGTTACTTACAACAAGGATTCCTATACGAGTTTTCACAGTTGAACTTCGAAGTCTAGATAGCCGGAAAAAGGACACCTGGACGTCTAAGTCATGAGTAAAATGTACAGGATCATATTATTTTGAATTAATCCACCTATTTGTACCAACATTTGCTGAATAAATTCATTTATTCATACACTAGATGATGCCCGCGACTTCGTCAGCGCGGGCTAACTCCTTAATTTTCCGGGATAAAAAGTAGCCTATGTCCAGGTCCTCAACTATACCTATGCCAAAAATCACGTCGATCCGTTGCTCCGTTGCGGCGTGATTGAAGGACAAACCAACAAACAAACTGACTTTCGCATTTATAATAATAAGTATGATAATTTATTAGAAATCAAAAAATCAATAATCAATCATTTCTATCATTTATCGGACTTAGACCGAACACAATGAAAACATGAATTTGTCACAAAAAAAAAGTTATGTTTTAAATGATTTTGAAAATACCAAATTCAATGATATAACAACATAACAATTAACAACATTATACTTTATTCGAATTTAAAAACTTTATATTAATTGACGTGAATTTAAGGCGAGTCACCTGCAAGATTTTAGGAGGTGAGGTGTGGGGTGCCGCCCGCGCGTCTCGCGGTACATTTCTCGTAGAGACTGGCGGGGAAGCGGGCAGCGCGGTATATTCTGAAACCGCTTGGCAACGTTCAAGTTCTGGGATTAATTTGAATTAAATAGATATAGGACTTCAGTTTGAAATAAATTTTAGCAGGTTCTCATTAATACTTCAAGAGGAATTTATCCATATAAAAATAATGAGCAAAGTCGAAAATTTTATTAATAAAAAATTCGTTTTAAACTTTTAATTTAGCCTGTTTCAAGATTTTTTTTGATCGAGTAAAGTACATCCTATCGTGTATCAAATTAGCACATTCTTTAGACAATATCTTTAAGTGTATCGGATATTTTTTGTAAGACCGTTATTTAATAGTAAATACCGAAAAAATTTGATCTAGCAAACCAGTTTTCACCGCTGAGCTGAGGTGACTCGCATTAACGTGCTCTTACTCACAATATGTCCACAAACACAAACGGTTCCAAATTATTCAGCTAACCGCCTTTGAACCCTGTTTGAACCTCACTTTATTATTTAAATGGTAAAGACGAAACGCTTTTTCCATTTTCTAACTGCCTATTGAATGAATTACATTGAATTTACTGAAAAAGTATAAGCTACAATCCAGCAACTTATACCTACAGGGCATCATCTTACGTATAATAGGCATGATGACAGTAACCAAGAATCAATGAAATTATGAATTTATCTAATGAAATAGGATTCATGGATTATTAAAAACGTATTTATTTTTCTATTTCGAGTGAGATTGCTTTTTATTTTGATAAAATAAAACTATAAAATACAGTAATCCTTATTGGATTAAACACCAAGAAGCGAATGACGTCACAATTGTTTATTTTCGAGCTTTTACAATCACACTATTGTTTACTGCACACTGCGCAGAGTTCATGGGTAAAAACAGTAGTGACGTCACAAACAACGCCATGACACCGCCGAGCGTTTTGGCGTGAATTTTAAAATTTAAATTTCAAATTCCAATTTTATATTCCAAACCTTATGTTTCTGCTGAAATAAGATATTTTTTCGAAATAGTAGATACTTCCGAACATAATCTGACCATTTTTCAAAATCAGTCATCATGCCTATTAGGTAATAGTACCTACTTATTGCGTACGGAAATACGTAGTACGTCGGTAGTACGTGGTGTCTACGTAGTAGAAGTTACTATTCTGTGGTAATACTGAACAACTATTGCCCTTCGAATTTAAAAAATCTGATTTAAAAGAATCCTTTTCAAATAAAAATAAAAATATTTTGATTGACTGCTCTAAGACCGCATAATACAATCTACATACAATTATTTATCTCTGTACCAACATCAAAATCGGTTTAAAAGATGGGCCGTAAAAGCGTAGTAGACAGACAAACACAGTTTCGCATATTTTATAGTATTATACTATTACCTATTCCTATTACCTATTCTGTTAAAAGAATATAATATTTATTTTATCACAATAAAATGATATGGATGTACAAACATACAAAATATCCATTCTATTTCTCTTTAAATGATCATACTGACTCTCTATTAGTAAGAAATATAAATCTATCCTTACAGCTCCCTAATGCGATAGATAAAGTTAAAAAATTTATTACAATAAATATATTATGACATAATCTATACTAATATAATATACTCGTAAATGCGAAAGTTTCTTTGGATGCGGGATCTTTCGAAATTCAAATCACATTACACCCCACGAGGGTAATGGTCTAATGGATTTCAGTAAGTACAACATTACAACCCCGCTAAGCTATAAGAATGTAATGATGTATTTTCTTGTAATAATGCATTATCGAGCGAGTGGTGTGAAAAAGTATTTTTTCCTCCCTGTATAGGTACCTACACATCTACTCATAAGATAAATGCATGTAACAAAATAGACAACTCGTGATGGAAAAACTTTACAATGCAAAAGTTAACCAAGTTTGCGTTCCAAGTATTTGGTCAATATATTTGCAGTGGAAACAGCGTCTTGTTTCCTCTAACTTTGAGGTTAATAACGCTTTTCAGGTTTCTAATAAACGTGTGTTGCCAGTATCACGTTATTTGTGCTCGGTGCAAAACTTTAACCATTCAATTTTAGAAAATGTGATATTAATAAAGTTTTAAACTTGGAACAAGACAAACTAATGCCGGCGACTTCGGACGGGTGTTTTAAGATTTTTTAATTCTAATTTTCCGGGATAAAAAATAGCATATGTCACTATACCCATCCAAAAAATCAAGTAAATCCGTTTCTCTGTTGCGGCGTGATTGAAGCACAAACCAAAAAATACACTTTCGTTCGCATTTATCTATCTATACTAATATTATAAATGCGAAAGTTTGGATGGATTAATGGATGTTTGTTACTCAATCAAGCCATAGCGGCTAAACGGATCTGGATGAAATTTGGCACAGAGATAGATTATAGTCTGGAATAACACATAGGCAACTTTTTATCTGGAAAATTAAAGAGCTCCCACGGGAACCTAAAACCTCAATCCACGCGTACGAAGTCGCGGGCATCAGCTAGTAATAATATGATATACCTAGGTTTTATGTAGGTATCGAACAAGGGTTCGTTCACTTCGAACCATAGAGTTAGGATACATCTTACTGCTTAGAACCAACCAACGAACAAGAAAATACTTAGTATGTTTCACTTTTATAATATTTAGAATCAATATAATTATGATAATCTTTAAAATCTAAATTAAAAACTAAAAACTAAAAATAAAAAATATAATGTTTCACTTAGATGTATTTTTTTTTGTTGGCTGAATAAAGGATTATTTATTTATATTTATTTATTTATTAAAATATTAATTTAAAACAAAATTACAAGATATAATAAAAACTTATAGACTAAACGTTAATCTAAAATCCTTATATACCTACTAACAAAAATAAAAATAAAACCCTAAATAAATAAATATAATAAATTTATTTATTTAGTATAACTTAAATGATATAAAAAATGATGAGAGAAAATCAAATATATGTAGCGGATCCGCTACATATATTTGATCCGTTGCATATATTACGATCTACGATGTGTTCTACGAAAAAGCTACGAAGTAATGTTTCATTTCCATGCTACATTTTAATGTTACCTACTTGGACTGCTTTCCTCATGTAACAATAACTTTAATATTATAAGGATAAGGTTTTTATGAATAGTTCGAAGGACGTTGGGGTCCCAATATGCTGGAATGGCGACAGAACCCCTACTCGGTGGACGGACGACATCAGTACGCTTACCTACTCTGAGTTTTTACATTGCAAATACGGTTGATCGACGTGAGAGCTCACCACGCAAAGTGTAAGCAAACGTCAAAGTAAAATGGACCCAAAAGCTCTTGCTTTAAAATCACAAATTCAGCGATTGGAGCGCTGGCTGTGAATAAATACACGAAATGATGAAATGAGCTCTAAACCAATGCTGTTAAGGTTCATTTTACTTTAACGTTCGCGTACACTTGGCGTGGTGAGCTCTCACGTCGTTCAATCGTATTTGCAATGTAAAAACTAAGAGTAAGCGTACAGACGAGTCGCAGGGAGCCGCCGGATCCAGGCTACGCAAGACCGCGGCGTGTGGAAATCCTTGCAAGAGACCTATGTCCAGCAGTGGACGTCTGTCGGTTTATAATGATGATGAAGGTTTACAGGTGAAGTTTGTTTCAACAATATTCAACCACAAAAGGTGGTTTGTGCATTAGAAGAAAAACATATGCAATCGTGTGTAGCATACCATATTGGGCTAAATTGTAGGCCGACGCTTTCGGGCAACGCTTTTTCTATATGTATAACAAGATACACCTGTTCATCTCAAGTACACTGTAGGTAGACTAGATATTATTAGGTAATATTGAGGTCAAAATATGTTGAATACAATTTATTATAAGAGGTAGCTGCACTTTTTGTAACAATCGGCAGAAAAGCTGATTCAGTATTAGGTGGGTGTAGGGCTCTCCACTGATGTCAAAAGTGAAAGTCTGTCCGCATATGCATGGGCCTTTTGTAATAACGATAATAACCGGGACCGACGGCTTAACGTGCTCTCCGAGAATTTCTAGTCAGAAAAACCCAATACTTATTATGGCCGCACCCGGGACTCGAACCCGGGACCTCGTCAGACAAACATGCTAACGCTATACCAACGAATAGTTCAGCATCTAGTTGACTGTTGATTATATTAACGCAACATAATATCTATGACATATAAATACCCCTATGCAAAATCAGCCATAACTAATTAGTTTCTAAATTACACAAAAAAAGGAAAGGTTTCCCTCTACCCTTTGAATTATAAAACAGTTGGTAATTGGAGGCAGAAGGTTAAACATTCGTGAGTTTCATTTTACCCAGCAACGTACAATCCTAGTAAAATATTTATGCAAACAAACCGGATACTCCACCACTTTATTTAATTTATTTATTCATACTTAATTGGACACAAAAGCAAGAATTTTATTTCGTTATTTATCCAAAAACGAAACGGAAATAGGTAAAAGTTTATTCTACAGAATAAACATAATTATTGCTACCTATTTTCTTACAGCCATGAAAAACCTTCGTTAACTTCTGATACTAAAATCTCATTTATCCTATTAGCTGATGATGATTTATCTATGTAATGTAGTTGAATGAATGAATGAATATACTTTTATTGTACACCACAAAGGAAAATAAACAATAGTAAACTTAGCTAATAACAAAGTAAGTATACAATTTGGTAGTTGTAAGTATATGACAACAATATATATTTACCTTTATTGAAACTAACCTAACCTAATTACTATATAAATCATGCCCGCGTGGAATGGTGGCAAGAATGCTGGCTGCATTTCCGCGCTGGACAGCCTTCTGTCACCAGATGAGGCAATTAACCGCGGTGAAATATCTCGTAAAAATTTTTTGGCACTATATATTTTATAATATATAATATTATATTTAGTTATTGTAGTATCTAAATGTGTAATTTATATGTAAACTATAGTATGTATGTTTATGTAAGTATATTTTATTTTATACGTTTGTTACTTTTATTTTTTATTTATTTTTATTTTATGTGCATCGACCACATGAGCTCCTAGACCCAGTGTCATCAGCTTTGTAACTTTAGTGTTAAGGCCGCCTTTGCGCTTTACCACAGTTTCCTGTCTTTTGTATTGTATGCATAATTTTGTACCTATGTGTTATGATGCAATAGACTTATACTACTACTACTACCTGCGACTTCTGAGTGGATTGAAATTTTTTGGTTCCCGCGGAAACTCTTAAATTTTCCGGAATATAGCATATGACTATCCCAAGGAAGGACATAAGCTTTTATCCCGGAAAATTATAGCGTTCCCCCGGTATTCAAAAACCAACAGTCGCGGACGAAGTCGCGGGAATCATCTAGTAAGTAATAACAGAAATATTTATTTATGAGGGGAAAACATTACAAAACGTACGAGTACCCAATTGTTGTGTTTAGCGAATCGTGATTTCATTAATAATATTATGTAAATTGATGTTAATGAAATACTCAGTTAACATATTATTTACTCTAAATACGTTTTGGTACCAGGCAGTCGGGTTTTTGTTTTTTTTTAATTATTGTAGCCATGTGATGATCAAAATAAACCTACTACTACAGCCCATTAACGTCCCACTGCTGGGCACACGCCTCCACTCTCATAAGAGAGAGGGAATTAAAGCTTAGACCCACCACGCTGCTCCAATGCGTTTTGGCAGGCTTTAACGACTATTATCATGTTAGTGATAATAACAGGGACGGACGGCTTAACGTGCTCTCCGAGGCACGGGGGTGAAACACCGCCAACTTCCTAACTCCAGGCTGGTACTGAAAATTTCTAGTCAGAAAAACCCAATTCTTAATATTATGGCCCGACCCGGAACTCGAACCCCATCAGCCGCAGTCGTACATACTAACCAATAGACCAACGAGGCATTTTTTTAAAATTTTTTTTAAATTGCGTGCAGATAGGCTTGCGCTTGACGACAATCATGCTTAGTGCAAAGCAATGATGAGGTCTAGATTGCGCTAGGTCTAGAACGCGCTTGCCTAGAAGATGTCTATTCACTCTTGCCTTGAAGTACTTAAGTTATATGTGGCAGGAAACATGTGCTGGGTGGGTGTTCCAGACCCTAGCGGTTCGTATGAGAAACGTCGAGCTAAAACGCTTCGTGCGAGCAGATTGGACGTAAACCTTGATTTGATTTCAAATCAAGGTTTGATTAGCATAATGTCAATACTAGAAATAAAAATAAACTTGTAATGCCTGCTTCTAGGCTTAGTAAAACTAGCAATTCATTTGTTGGAAACAGTGTCCGCTTCTACAATAAGCTCCCAGAAGACATGTTGAAGATGTCTCTGAATAAGTTCAAAGTTAATGTAAAACGTAAACTCATTGAAAAATCTTATTACCATGTAAAGGATTAATTAAAGGACAAGGAAGCTTGGCAATAATTTGCTCTCAAGGCTCTGATAGTTCCTTAGTTAAGATGATATTTGTGAGATGGTGATAATGAAAAAAAAAACCCGGCTGAGTTTGTTGTAGGCTCTTCTCAGACCAGGGCGCGTTTGGAACCCTCGTAGCTTTAGTTTTAAGATACCGTAACAGATTATCACCATCATATTTTTGTGTAACTGAACGTCAATAAGTGTAGTGTACCTACCTAAAATGAATAAATATTTATGACTTTAACCACATAAGGGTGCCAACGCTGATGGTTTCTCGCTGTTGTATAATATACAATAGCAAACACAATAAATTGTGTTGTAGTCACATAAACCTGCTATTCTAAAAATATGACATCTCTCCAACCTCTGACGCAACAGTACCTACAGTTCCCTTACAAGTAGAGTCAAAGTTCAAGTCTCGCCCGCAATTTGTGGTGTGAATTGCACTTTAGAAACTATACAAGTACAATTGCGGTCTGAAATATTTTGTCAGTATTCAAATTAGATTCTTTATTACACGTTGAGTGCAGTAAGGTCTCAAATGCCATATCAAGGTAAGTATTCATAACGTAACAAAAGTTTCCAAGCATCGATTTTAACAAAAAGAGTATTAATGACTATTACTTAAATTATAATCCGTTTCTTAATTTTAAGTTGGACTTAAAATTAAGAAAAGGAAAAAATCTACATCTTTCCTATCGAGTACTTAGCCACCTACTGCAGCGGCAGACACAATATTATGTTAAAAAGAGAGTAAGGTTTTGACGACCTCCGTGGCGCAGTATTGACTATTGAGCGCTGTCTTAACGTGCGGAGGTCCCGGTTTCGATGACTTCGATCCCCGGCAGCGTCAATTTGGGAATTTATAATTTCTGAATTTTCCCAGGTCTGACCTGGTGGGAGGCTTCGGCCGTGGCTAGTTACCACCCTACCGGCAAAGACATGCCGTCAAGCGATTTAGCGTTCCGGTACGATGCCGTGTAGAAACTGATTAGGGTTATGGGTTTAATATAACTGCCATACTTCTAACACTTTAGCCCGCTACCACCTTAGACTGCATCATCACTTACCATCAAGAGAGATCGCAGTCAAGGGCTAACTTATAGAGGATAAAAACAGATGTCTGCAATTATATATCTTACTAGCTGATGCCCGCGACTACGTCCGCGTGGATTGAGGTTTTTTGATTCCCGCGGTTCTTTGATTCTCTGGGATAAAAAGTATATTACAGTAGGAAGTACAGATATTCCAGACTATAACATATCTCTGTGCCAAATTTCAGCCAGATCCGTTTAGCCGTTGGGGCGTGACTGAGTAACAAACATCCATCCATCCAAACTTTCGCATTTATAATATTAGCAAGATAGTAAGATTCATCATTTGATAGCGGTAAACATATATTTTCAAACCGCGACTTTACTGTACCCACATAGACACAGTATACGGCTGTAATGACACAGATTCACTAGACACCAACGGGTGGGGAGTGGGGACAAATGGAATTTACCTTTAATAACCCATGGAGGTATACCGCACTCGTAAATACATCAGGCGCGGCCGTTATTGCAACCAGTATCATATAACCTTCGTATGAAAACGGATGTAATACGTACAACCTGGAAACCTATTGTACTTGGCTAGCGGAAAAATACGCACGGAAATTCACCTCGATATTTTGTTTTGGACGATTCGATTTTCATATATAAGTATGAAAATTTATGGGGAGTAAAATCAAACTTTCTCCGTTACGTTATTGACTTTATCTTTCCGTGGTAACACTTGTTTATGTTTCCATGACTATGTATTTTGAATATGTAATGTATATATATGATCCTCCTCGACGTAGGTATCCGTCAACGGCGGACCAGGCTTGTGCCGGTTATGTGATCGGAGGTGACTGGCGAACCCAAATTTTGTGTTGAAGGTCCGGTTGCACGGCGCACAATGCAACTGACCCAACGCGTTGTAGGTATAGTTGTAAGAGGGTCTTGGCTGGGTCTTTTTGTTAGTACGCCTGACGTCCAGGTCTTGAAGACGTCGTTCCTCAAAAGCAGAGATAGCCTTTTGAACAGAAGAGCGCCACTCCTGTCTTTGCCGCGCAAGTTCCTCCCACCCGTCGCTTCGTATATTACATGCGATGAGATGACGCTTAAGTACGTCCTTGTAACGTAAGAATTGACCACCAGACTTGCGTTTTCCTTCTTTAAGTTCCGAGTAGAAAACTGCTTTCGGAAGTCTGGAGTCATTCATACGTACAAGATATGTAATGTAATGTATTATGATACTAATCTATATATTTTATAATCGTTCGTAAAGAGTAAACTCCAGTCGTGCCTCGGAGCTGACACATACAATTTATTTAAATATATAAAGCGAGCTCACGAGCAGGTGGGTCACCTGATGTTAAGTGATTACCGCCGCCCATGAACATTTGCAGAACCAGAGAAACCGCCAATGCGTTGCTGACCTTTGAGATATTTATTCATCCGCCCTTTGAAGAGCCACAGCCCCTTTAAGGGCACACAGAAGATGCAAATAACTTTAAATAACGGGTGGTGGAAGTAGACCAGGCATCCAGGTGGTCCATTGGCATTTATCTGTACAGATAAAATGGCGGTCTCCATAGGGCATATAATAAATGTCACCGTAAAATTGCAAAAACCGTCAGATTGCAATCTAACGCTTTTTATGTCGATAGATAGGGAACTGTCGGCAGATTGTGAACCGTTCAATGTTCTGAGTGTCAATTTTAGAAATATTCATTGTATTCGCAGCAGAAATCCGTTAGATTTTTCCCACTCCTTTAGTGACGCAATACCCGATACCGTATTTCTATGCTTTGAGTTCTAGCGTGCTCTGTTAACTACGGCATCATCATCATCGACCAATAGACGTCCACTGCTGGACATAGGTCACCTGATGCATGGATTATCACACACCGCGGTCTTGCGCCGCCTGGATCCAGCGCCTCCCTGCGACTCGTCACAATATGTTGTCTGTCCATGCGAGTAGAGGTTCCCAGTGCGAGGTCGCCATTCCAACACTTTGGGACCCCAACTTCTGTCGGTTCTTCGAACTATGTGCCCCGCCCACTTCAGCTTTGCAACATGTCGAGCAATTCAAAATTCAAATGTTTTTCATTCAAACAAACTTTTACAAGTGGGTACGTTTGAATCGTCGCGTCGAGTGAATCTACCACTGGTAGATGTACCAATGTTACTTTAGTTCTTTTGCGGATCTCTTCATTTCTGATTTGATCATGTAAAGAAACCCCGAGCATTGCTCTCTGCATCGCCCACTGAGTGACCATGCTTTTAACTACTATGGTCTATGGCATATGTACTGATAATGCGGGGAGATTGCTTATCCAAGAAAACACCCACCCTGATGTGCGCAAGGGACTAAGTTGCAAGCTGATTCTAGTGATACATAATAATAATGACGTCTGACGACCTCCGTGACGCAGTGTTGAGAGCTGTTGCCTTAACGCGGGAGGTCCAGGGTTCGATTCCCGGCAGAGTCAATTTGGAAATTTATAATTTCTGAATTTTCTCTGGTCTGGTCTAGTTGGAGGCTTCGGCCGTGGCTAGTTAGCATCCTACCGGGAAATGGCAGATAAATTCGGTTTGTACATGGCATCGTACCGGAACGCTATATAATAAGTTATCCCGTTACCAACTTAGACTGTATCATAAACTACCATCAGGTGAGATCGCAGTCAAAGGCTAACTTGTAGTGGAAAAAAATAAAAAAAAAAGGTTACAGGCTGTTTCTAGTGATACATAATTGACAAAATTTAAGTATCGAAATTAGTTCGGTGTTCAAACCAAGCCCGAATATTGCGTGGTCGGAACTCGTAAAGAGGACTCGATTGAGGCAATTGTGTTCTTGCTATAATATTTACCTAGTCAAACTGTATTTGAAGTAGTCCATGAGCATTACTAGTATTTATGTATTGTCACAAGCATTTCAGACTTCAATTTCAGGTAGATATATTTTTGATTTGTTTCGATGATCCACCTATACTCTATACCTACTAATATTTACTCTATAATAAATGGGAACGTTTGGATGGATGGATGTATGGAAACAGATGGATGGATGGATGTTTGTTACTCAATCACGCCAGAACAGCTGAACGGATCTGGATGAAATTGTGCACAGAGATAGATTGTAGTCTGGCAACACATAGGCTACTTTTTATCCCGGAAAATGGAAGAGTTTCCGCGGGAACGAAAAACGCCTCAATCTACGCGGACGAAGTCGCGGGCATCAGCTATGAGCTAGTATAATATAAAATGTATGCTGACCGATATGTTATGTGCTATAATATTGCTATGCTTACTATGGATAATTTTCGCGATTTCGTCAGCGTGGATTAATGTTATTTGATTCCCGTGGGAGCTCTCTAAAATTACAGGATAAAATGCAGCCTTTGCAATTCAGTTTAAAAGCTGTTTCCATTTCAAAGTTTATATAGGTTTAAAAAAGGAAGGAGTTAAGAATCAAACATACAAACAAACATCCGTGACAAACATCAAAACTTTCACATTTCACAGCGCACGTGCTTCCTGCCACATATAACTTAGTACCTTCAAGACAAGAGTGAATAGGCATCTTCTAGGCAAGTGCGCTCCAACCTAAACCTCATCATTGCTTTACACTAAGCATGATTGTCGCCAAGCGCAAGCCTATCTCACAATTAAAATTATCTTACTTGCAATAAGTAGGATATTTAGACCGTAATATAGAAATTAGAGCGTAGTCTGAACTGACCTTTATTTGCGAAAATCTTTGAAACATTCTAGAACGAGCTTGAGAAAATGTTAGATCGGATACGAACAAAGGCATGCAGTCTCAAGAGATGAAACCTTCCCGACCCTATTATTTCAAACAACTATCTTCAGATTCGTACAAGATTATAATTTTCCCAGTTCGTAAACAAGTATCTACTTATAGTTCAATATAACACACATACATATATCAGTCTGTGCGTGTGGAGGCGCCCAAGACAAAAGCGCGTGAGTAGGATACATTTATGCACTGTAGTGTACCGGAAAAGAGATGGCAATAAAGCAATATTGGCCACGATGGTTGGAAAAATCAAAGGAAATAGGTACTTATAGAATTTAACTAGAGGTAAACTGTGAGTAGTTCCTAAAATAAAACTTAAAATCTTGGAGCATTTCCAAAAAAAATATTTTGTATCGTAAAAACTGTAGCCAATCAATTATTTCGACCATACATTTTTTTAGGTACCTCGGACCTCCCCTACACGTAAGCGTTCAAAAATATCGTTTAGATCGTCTATGTCGGCTTCTTAAAAACTTGAATTCACAAATTGTTGAAATCTATTGTGGATGTGCGTAAACTATTTTTCAATTCAGGTACTCGTTTGCGAAATATTGAGCTTTAGAGTGTTATTTTGTTAGAGCGAAGTGTCGTTGTCCCCCTTTGTCAGCTAAACAGTTGGTTAAGGATATTATGTGAAAAAAATCATGTCAGTAGTACATATAAATATAATATCATAGCTAGCATATTATTCAATATTGTGACTGGCAACTACGGAGCTCTACAAGTCTACACCGGTCCACGCACTAGGCCAGCTTTTAGAAACTACTCGTAGCAAGCAAAAAGGTAGAGCTATGCGTAGGCACAGGTGTGAAGTTAAATAAATAATCATTTATTGACCATAAAAAAGCACAGTTCGTAATACAATTGAGTTACATTCACTAGGTATAACTTAGAATATACACTATGATTAATCAATAATAATTTTATTAGAACCTGAAATTATCCAAAGCAATCCAGGGAAATATAAACAAGTGTTACCATGGAAAGATAAACATAAGGTAACGTAACGTACCGTAGAAAGCTTGATTTTACTCCCCATATATTTTCATATTAAAATTTTCCCCGGGCTTATTTATATGAAAATCGATTCTTAAGGAGTACATTCCAAAAAAAACACACAGTCGAATTGAGAACCTCCTCCTTTTGGAAGTCGGTTAATAACAAAGTAAAAAAATAGCACCTAAATGGCAGTCTTACAAAACTTGTCCCCAGAGACTTACAATATTATTCTAGCAACATAATTCAGTTTTATGTTATGCTAACAGACTAAATACCACCAGACATTACAGGGGTGCTATTTCATTATGTACGTACAACAAACAGAAATTGTTTTCTGACCCTTGGCTCGGTTCACGGCTTTGGCATATTTTATTCAGGGCGACAGGCAGGCTGTACGGTACACAATACCTACTAGGGGCGCGCTGAATCCAGCGCTTTAACGCTAATATTGTATGAAATGAGCATTGTAAAGTGGTTTAGAATTTTGCTTGTGGACTGTACTACACATTCAACCTTTTTTTTGCTAATCCATACTAATATTATAAATGCGAAAGTGTGTCTGTCTGTCTGTCTGCTACGCTTTCACGGCCCACCTGTTTAACCGATTTTGATCAAATTTTGTACAGGGGTAGGTTGTATCCCGAGGAAGCCATACATAGCCTACTTTTTATCCCGGAAAATTAAGGAGTTCCCGTGTCGAAGAATCGAAAAACTTAGTCCACGGGGTCGAAGTCCATCTAGTTAATAATGTCCTCTTGACCGAATATCGGCCACGGCGGCCAACCTCCATATAGATCAGCCATCTGCGCGGGAGATATTAAAGTACACAAGTGTGGGCGCAAACACAGGAGCACTCTGTGTTCCTTTAACTCTCACAGCCCGATGGGACGGAAAATCCGATACGACCGGAGGGAGATCAGCCGCAGGACCGACAGCTTTAGGTGCCCTCCGAATCACGGGGGTGACACACCGCCAACTTCCTAACTCCGAACTAGTTATGAAAATTTATTGTCAGAGAAAACAGTACTTAATTATGGCCCGGCCGACCCGGGAGTCAAACTCAGGACCTCCTCAGCCGCAGTCGATTATGCTAACCACTAGACCAACCAGGCAGATAGTTTATTTTAAGCCTGCGACTTCGTCCGCGTTGAGTTTATTGTAATTTCCGCCGGCTCTCTTTAATTTTCCATGATTTTTTTCATATTATATTATCCTATTAAAGCCTTTTAGCTGGCCCAATAGCACTTGCAGCTTCATATTTTGCAAACGGAGCCCTGTATTGAAAAATGGTTTTCCCGCACCCATAATATTATTTAACGACCTATCCAACGACACCCCTTAACATGGACATAGGGTAGACGTTACCACTTTGTCGACGCAATAAGGTTTTTATTTTAACATTAATCTATACTAATATTATAAAGAGGTAAAGTTTGTGAGTTTGTGACGTTGTAGGAGGTAATCTCTGGATCTAGAGAACCGATTTTGAAATTTCTGGTACCAATAGAAAGCCACATTATTTGTGAGTGTCATAGGCTATACATATATTAACCCGAAAATTAGGGAGTTCGCGTGGGAATTCAAAAAACTTATTTCACGCAGACGAAGTCGCGGGCATCAGCCAGTAATATTATAATTATAGTAAAATTCTTAATCCAGATAGGGGTTACTCTTTTTCAAGGATAGGCTTTAAGTCTACCTTGTCTTTATTTGCCAATGGTTATAAATCAACTTTGAGTTCAAAAGTTTCATAAGCAACGTGAAGAAATAACATCGTTGCTACTTAAACTGCATTAAGTAATTAACCAGCACTAAGTTTATCCGTTTAATTAAAGTTTTCATGAAAAGAGTGAAAAGTCAAAACTTACATGTAGGTCCACTATGAAACTTAATGCTGGAACAAGATTATATTATTAACAAAAACTTACCTTATAATAGGTTCTTTGTTCAATCCTTGGTTAACTTTCACTACACTTCACTCAAATAAAAATATTCTGTTGATTCAGTGGCATTAATTTATATTACAAAGTTTGTGTCGGTTCGAAACTAAACTGTAGTTCGGCGGCGAGTTTTCGTGTACTAGGGCGGGCGGGGGCGGGCGCCGTGCGCCACCGAAGACATGCAGAAGCCAACTGATGAACGGCACATACGAACTCATAGTTATTCTTATAGCTAGGGAGTAGATGGCAATTTCGGTATGATAAGTCCGTCAATTATATTAAAAAGCAGATGATTTTTAACTTGCTAACAGTTTGACCATGGCAAATTGTGTGTCACAGATTTTTCTAAAAAATTGCTCGTTCCTCGTTAATATTTAGTTATTAAGGTAATAGTATAATGAAATGTAATAAATGCATAATTTAATTATAGTGTACAAATACATTACAGTCAAAACTAAACAGTTTACCTGCTGATGCCCGCGACTTCGTCCGCGATGGTTGAGGTTTTTTAGTAGGAACTCTTTTTATTTTTTTCCGGAATAAATAGCAGCCTATGTATTATTCCAGACTATAATTTATCCCTGTGCCAAATTTCATCCAGATCCGTTCTGGCGTGATTGAGTAACAAACATCCATCCATCCATATATCCATCCATCCATCCATCTATCTATCCAAACTTTCGCATTTATAATATTCGTATAAGTATATTAGCAGAAAACAAGACAGTGTCAGGCAATAATCAGAAATCAGTTTTTTACTCAGTAACCAGGTATGCCAGATTGCCAGAAGTTGATTTTAGGGATATTTTAATCAAAGTTTCACGACATTATAATTTCAATTTTGGCACGCGAGTTAATCCATAACTATTATATTATAAAAGCGAAAGTGTGTCTGTCTGTCGTTCTGGTACGCTTTCACGGCCCATGCATTCAACCGAAAAAACGTGCTTCCGTGGCATGCGCTGCGTAAATAGTAAAAGTTACACGAAAATAATGTATTCCCTCTCAAAAAGTTCTAAAAAAAATCCGCGATGGCATTTAATATCTATCTTAAAGTTGACTCACAATACACATTTTTCTGATTTTCAAATTTGGTCTAAAACAAAGCTTTAATTTTGAAGGTGTTTTTCCTGATATTGTATTAACCCTTATCAAAATAAATTGGTTATTCATCTAAAGTATTTAAAATAGACCAAATTCGCCCTCACGTCATTTATTTGAGATGAATATCTTAGAAGTTATCGTAGATATGACGACCTCCGTGGCGCAGTGTGTTGCGCTGTTGCCTTAACGTGCGGAGGTCCCGGGTTCGATCCCCGGCAGGGCCAATTTGGGAATTTATAATTTCTGCATTTTCCCTGGTCTGGCCTGGTGGGAGGCTTCGGCCGTGGCTAGTTACCACCCTACCGGCACAGAAGTGCCGCCAAGCGATTTAGCGTTCCGGTACGATGTCGTGTAGAAACCGAAGGGGTATGGGTTTAATATAACTGCCATGCCCCTAACAGGTTAGCCCGCTACCATCTTAGACTGCATCATTACTTACCATCAGGTGAGATCGCAGGACCATAGCTTGTAGTGGATAAAAAAAAAAGATAGGGGCAGCCGGCAGTGCGGAGATATCGCAGCGCTAATGTAATGTGCTGCTGTGTGTGCTGCCCATTGCCGAATGGCTATATTATTGGGTATGGACTATTATGATGTTTAGTGCTACACGTGCGAAGCCGGGGCGGACCGCTAGTCATAAATAAATCTTTCTGCCATCAGCTCCTTATCTACTTCGCCCATTGTTTTAGTTTTTTTGCAGGAAATATTATAAACAAATAAATAGTGACAATCACGTGGAAATTCTTGGCAGAGGCGCAACTATATCACAGGCCACAGCCAATAATAAGTGAATCATGTTCTATGTCTAATATGTGAATTTGAATAAAAATAAAAAACAATAAATCTGTTTTATCTGTTCCCAAAATAATGTCAATTCTGACATATTTTTCATGCCTACATGTCATATTTTCAAAACAATTTGTGAAGCTAGTTTCTTAATTAAGAAATATTTTTTGTCAGCTTAAATGCTATTTGATTTCGACGATTTGGAGGTAAGAGAATACGTGATAGCGACATTATAACAAATTGTAAATCATTAAGGGTCGATCGCACCATCGCATCGACATGCATCGTTCGATGGCAGAGAAAGGCAAGATAGCAAAGGGAGTGAAACAAGTCAGAATTTTTACTTCCTTAATTACGGTAATACTAGGTTTTAAATGTTGTATTTCGTCAAATTTTGGTCCGGTCGTGACGGATTTTCCGTCCCATCCGGCTATGAGAGTAAAGGAACAGAGAGTGCACCTGTGTATGCGCACACACTTATGCACTCCACTTGTATAATATCTCCCGTGCAGATGGCTAATCTCTCTTAATAGGCCGCCATGGCCGAAATTCGGTCTTAGGACTAGAGGACTTAAATTTAAATGTTGTATTTTGTAAAATTTTGGTAAAAACCCATCAACCAATCCAAAATCCTTTTTATATCCACTACAAGTTAGCCCTTGACTGCGATCTCACCTGGTGATAAGTAATGAATAATGATGCAGTCTAAGATGGTAGCGGTCTAACCTGTTAGGGCTATGGCAGTTATATTAAGCCGTATGGGTTTCCCGTATGGTCCCCAAATCCCGATTGGTTTCTGCACGGCATCACATCGGAACGCTTGGCGCCACGTCTCTGCCGGCAGTTTGGTAAGTGGTAACTAGTCATCGCCGAAGCCTCCCCTAGACCAGACCTGTTAAAATTCAGTAATTAAAAATTCCCAAATTGACCCTGCCGGACATCGAACCTAGGACCTCCCACTTATAAGACACATCGCTCACCACTGCGCCAGGGAGGTCGTCGAAAGGATTACAATATTATAAAACTCAGTTTAGATTTATGTTTTGTGATTAAATTCGCTTTTCACAAAGGATCATTTAAAAAAAGTCACAACACGCTTTTCCGTCCAAAGTAAATAGATGTAACGCTATAGTACCTATCTATAGTAGAATAGAACGGGACTTCAAACGAATTTCCAAAACGACCACAAACATTTGCTTTACGCTCACCAAACGGCTTTAATTCCATGCTGGTAGCGACAAAAAATTATACTGGCATCTGGCATCATTCTCACGAATAAAGTTAATAGGTAGATACAATTTTTATTCAAACTTGGAGGGGAAGTATGATCGTATCTGTCCAGTCTTTTGGCCCCTGGCCTGAGTGCCATATCTGATTATAGATTTCGTGTAGACTGTAGAACATCGTCTACTCATCTGATCTTCAAATCGGTTGAGATTTGACTGAGTTATGAAGTAATGTCGACCAAAACTTTTATCACCTATCCCGAAGGAACCCTTAAATATCTTTTGGGATAAAAATATTCTAAGTAGTTCTAAGTACAAAATATGTTTATCCAACGTCAATTTAAATTCCACTACTAGTGAGCCGATGACTGCGATCTCACCTGTTCTTAAATAGCAGGGGTATGGCAGTTATATTAAACCTATACCCCTAGTCAATTTCTACACGGCGTCATAACGGAACGCTAAATTGCTTGGCGGTACGTTTTTGCCGGTAGGGTGGTAACTAGCCACGGCCGAAGCCTCCAACCAGACCAGACCAGAGAAAATTCAGAAATTGACCCTGGCCGGGCATCGAACCTGGGACCTCCCAGGTTAAGACAACAGCGCTCAACACTGCGCCAGGGAGGTCGAAAAATACAAAGTATAAGTATGTATGATAATTATACAAAGAATAATACGTGATGGTGATAATTGACATTTGATTGACGCGCCCTGGTCTGAGAAGAGGCCACAAGTCACAACGAACTCAGTATATTATGTTACCCCAAAGTGTTAGCTATAAGTATGCCAAGTTGCATTAAAATCCGTTCAGTAGTTTCAGCGTGATTCCGTGATAGACAGACGGACAGACAGTCAGACGAAAAACAATTCCAAAAATATTTATTGTGGATAGAAGGACTCGACCATTTAAAGATTCACATCCATACTAATATCATACAGTTTGTGTCTGTCTGTCCAGCTGTCCGCTTGCTTTAACGGGAATAATGGGTACAGATGAGGACCTGGCTCTACAGGTCACTCTTGACATAGGCTACTTTTGTTCCGGAAAAGTAAGAAATTCACGCGGAATAAAAAAAAACCACGTGGACGAAGTCGCAGGTATCAGCTAGTCTATAATTAAAAATAAGGATACCATACTGTAGTATTTGTGCACATATTATTTCCCAATGTGGGTACCTTAATAATGAATGGCATTGACCGTGGTACTTGTCAATATACGCTTAGTCTGGAATAACGTCGTTTCATTGATAGAACATAATACTGGCGATCGAGGATATTTGCAGTGATTGTGTAAAATAAATAAGTGTAACAAAAACGTAAATATGTCGCGGTCATTCGGAAAAATAAGCGAATTCAATTTAAAATCGGGAAATTGGACCCTTTACGCGGAGAGGTTAGAAATGTTCTTCAAAGTGAACGCGATTGAGAAAGATTTATGGTTACCCATGTTGATAGCAGGGATAGGTGACGAGACATACGAGTTGCTGAGCAGTTTGGCGAGTCCCAAGAAGCCGGCGGAATTAACATACGACACCGCTGTGACGTTGTTGCGTAATCATCTGCAACCTAAACCATCCGTCATGGCGGAACGTTACCGGTTTAGACAAAGGAGACAAAGTACCAACGAAAGTGTATCGCAATACGTCTCGGAACTTAAAAAACTAGCTAGATACTGTGAATTTGGTGGGAACCTGGAAGAAAATCTTCGCGATCAATTTGTTTGCGGGTTGAAATGTGATATGACGCGTCAACGACTTTTCGCTAAAGATAACTTGAGTTACACTGGAGCAGTGAGGCTAGCAACGGCTTGGGAGGCGGCCGAGCGAGATGCGGCGGCAATGGACCCGACAGGCGGAGCGATGGCGGTGCCAGCGGCGGTGGCGGCGACGGCGGTGGCGGAAGCGCCCAGCAGCAGCGGCGCGGGTGCGGAGGCGGTGCATGCGCTGAGATCAGAGCGAGGCCGCGGCCGGGGACGCGGGGCGCAGCCATCAGGCCCAGGGCCAGGAGGGTGCCATGCCTGCGGATCCAAAGGGCACCGGAAGGAGGGGTGCCGGTTCCGGCACTTTATCTGCAGCAGATGTTCAGAATCCGGGCATTTGAGACGGGTATGTCCCCAGCGGGGAGGTCAAACGGCTCGTGGGCGACGGGGGGTCCACCATGTGGCAGCGTCTCAAACAGTGGAGGCGGATGAAAACAGCCAATCAGAGTGGGAAGAAGAGCTAAATCAGCTGTCGTTAAACAGTTACGGACCGGTGAGCATATCCTTGTGTATTGATGGCGTTATGGTAGGCATGGAAGTGGATACAGGTTCGGCAGTGTCTTGTATTAGTAAAGCTACCTATTTAAAAACATTTTCGTTTAGACCTTTAGAAAAATGTCAATTAGTTCTTAAGTTTTACGATGGTAGTAGGATTAAACCTTTAGGAATGATTAGGCCGACTGTGAGCTATGGTGGTGAGAGCAGGAACTTAGAACTGTACGTGATAGACGGCGGTACGACATCTTTGTTGGGTCGTC
The DNA here is from genome assembly GCA_923060345.2 of Erebia aethiops. Taxonomy (NCBI): domain Eukaryota; kingdom Metazoa; phylum Arthropoda; class Insecta; order Lepidoptera; family Nymphalidae; genus Erebia; species Erebia aethiops. Next base: position 4,707,823 of record OV281083.1, on the reverse strand, counting down.
AATGGTTAGCAGAGTTGAAGATAAAAATTCCGTCACTAAGGATTGAGCCTAGTTTCAATTGTAATTTAGAAGAGCCTGTTTCTAATAACGTAAAACATTTACTCGACAGATATGAAGAGTTGTTCAGTGCGGGGCTGGGAAGGTTCACGGGTGGGCGCGCGACGCTTCGGTTGCGCCCGGGCGCCTCGCCTGTGTTCTGCCGCGCGCGGCGTCTTCCGTACGCGCTCCGCGGCCCCGTGGACGCGGAGCTAGACGCCATGCTTCGCGAGGGCATCATCGAACCGGTCGAAACGTCGGACTGGGCGACCCCGCTCGTACCGGTACGTAAGGCGGATGGAGGACTCCGGATTTGTGCTGATTACAAGGTAACCTTGAATCCTGTCTTACTGGTTGATAGATATCCTTTGCCGAAGATCGACGATTTACTTGTGAATTTAAATGGGGCTCAAATATTTTCCAAAATAGATTTGTCGCAAGCATACAATCAGATCGAATTGGATGAATCAAAGGCGCTTACGGTGATAAACACTCATCGGGGCTTATTTAAATATAATAGGTTAGTTTTCGGATTAGCGTCGAGTCCGGGAATATTCCAGCGTATTATGTCGACGTTATTGAAGGATATACCGGGAGTGGAAATATTTTTAGACGATATCATTATCGGTACTAAGGGAGATCAAACAGATCATTTAAAAACTTTAGAAGAAGTTTTAAAAAGGTTACAATTAAATGGTATGAAGCTTAAGCGAAGTAAATGTCATTTTATGCTACAGGAAGTAAAGTATTTGGGGTATATTATTTCAAGCGAGGGAGTTAAGGTAGATGAGGATAAAATTGCGGCTATTTTGAAGATTCCGCGTCCGAGAGATGTAAACCAGTTACGCTCATTTTTAGGACTTATAAACTTTTATGCTAAGTTTGTAAAGAATATAAGTAGTTTATTGTCGCCTTTATATGAATTATTAAAAAAGGGCGTATCGTGGAAATGGAGCGAGGGATGTGAACGGGCCTTTGTGAAGGTAAAAGAAATCCTAACTAGCGCACCGGTATTATCGCATTATGACCCTAACAAGTCCTTGGTGTTAACGTGCGACGCGAGCGCAGTAGGTATAGGCGGAGTGTTGACTCAGTCGGCACCGGACGGCAGCGAGCGAGCGGTCGTGTATGTTTCGCGCGCTTTAACAAGTAGCGAAAAGCACTATTCACAGATCGATAGGGAGGCGTTAGCAATTGTTTATTGTTTTAAAAAATTACACCAGTACCTTTATGGAAGGCGGTTCACACTACGCACGGATCACAAGCCGCTAGTCTCTATTTTCGGCCCTAAATACGGTGTTCCAGCGATGGCGGCGAGCCGTTTGCAACGTTGGGCGATAATACTATCTGCCTATACGTACGATATAGAATATGTAAATACGAAAGATAACGGAGCCGACGGCCTTTCTCGGTTGGTCGTACCGGCCGTGAGCGATCAGTCGTACGACGTTCCGGAGCAGTCTTATTTACATTTTGCCCAAGACGCGCTGTTACTTGATTACAATATAATTAAGAATCAAACTATGCGGGACCCGTTATTAAGCAGAGTCTTGTGTTATATTAGGGATGGATGGCCGGCGGATAACGAGATAAGAGAAATGCAACCTTATTTTAACAGGAGAAAGGAACTATATGAGGAATTAGGGTGCGTTATGTGGGGTTATCGCGTAGTCATTCCGGAGGTTTGTCGACCGAGGGTACTAGAGGAATTACACGAAGCCCATATGGGCATAGTTAAGACTAAAGCGATGGCTCGCAGCTACGTGTGGTGGCCCGGCGTGGACGAGGCGGTGGAGGCGGCGTGCCGCGCGTGCGCCGTGTGCGCGCGCGAGGTGGACGCGCCGCCGCGCCACGCCGTGGCATCATGGCCATGGCCCGGCAAACCATGGACGCGTATTCATGTCGATTTTTTGGGACCTCTATTTAATAAACTGTATTTAGTAGTGGTAGATGCCCACACTAAATGGATTGAGGTATTTCCGGTCCCTAGTACTGCAGCCTGCCATACTATTGATAAATTGAGGGAATTATTCGCCAGATTTGGGTTTGTGAGGCAGCTGATCTCAGACAATGGTCCTCCTTTTCATTCAAAGGAAGTAGCGGATTTCCTAAAAAGCAATGGAATAGAACACATATTTTCCGCGCCTTACCATCCAGCATCCAACGGTGCCGCTGAAAACGCGGTGCGGACTATAAAAAAGGCTATAAAGAAAGCGGTCAGTCAAAATATGAATGTAATGTCCTTTGTGAACACCTTCCTTTTGCATTATAGGAATACAGAACACTGTACCACGGGAGTTAGTCCCGCTTCACTAATGTTAGGTCGGAGACTTAGGACAAAGTTAGATGTTATTAGGCCGGATAGGGAGAATAAGGTCAGGGAAAAGCAGGAGCGACAGAAAGAGTCACGGGGTGGCGTGGAACGAATATTAGAGCCGGGAGAGGAAGTATGGTTGCGCCAATACGCGGGCGAGCGGAAATGGGTTCCGGGAAGAGTGTCGTTAAAGTTAGGGGCAACAGACTATCGAGTAGTTGACGATATCGGCAAAGAATCTCATAGGCATATCGATCAGTTAAGGCGTAGATCTAGCTGCCAAATACGGAGTTCCCCGGAGCCATCGCGTGCAGTTGACGGGGTGGAGCGCTCACCTCCAGATGATGACCTAATGGTGGATACGCCAGCACTATCAAAGCGAAGTTCCTTGGCAGTAGCTGAGGAGGCTCAGCAAGATGTTGTGGAGCATGGCGACGGACGTCCAAGCCTTGCGGTGGCAGTTCCACCAACTACTGAACCTTCCCGGTCTCGTCCGATACGACAGTGTCGTTTAAAAAATAAGCAGTTAGTGGATACTAGTTAAGTAGGAATAATTTCTTATGATTTAATTAAATCGAAATAAAGAGTAAGTTATTATATATTATAGATTATAGAGAGAGTATTTACTGGAACTAGTTTAGCATTTAAGTTTTCTTTAGAGTTAATAAATAGATTGTAAATATAGAATAAGTGTGGAGGAGTGTAGTATTTGTGCACATATTATTTCCCAATGTGGGTACCTTAATAATGAATGGCATTGACCGTGGTACTTGTCAATATACGCTTAGTCTGGAATAACGTCGTTTCATTGATAGAACATAATACATACCACCATACACTACAGCCCATTAACGTCCCACTGCTGGACACAGGCCTCCACTCTCATAGGAGAGAGGGAATTAGAGCTTAGACCCGCCACGCTGCTCCAATGCGGATTGGCGGGCTTTAACGACTATTATCATGTTAGTGATAATAGCCGGGACCGACGGCTTAACGTGCTCTCCGAGGCGCGGGACGTGCTCTTCCAACTCCGGGCTAGTACTGAGATAATTTCCTGTCAAAAAAAACAATACTCAATTATGGCCCGACCCGGCACTCGAACCCGGGACCTCGTCGGCCGCAGTCGAACATGCCAACCACTAGACCAACGAAGCAGTTAAAATAAGGATAAAGCCTCCTATTCACTAGGGGACAAATGTTCCGCGACCCGTGTCGCCAGATAACTTGTCTCGCTACCTTTTAACTATTTTGTTGCCTGTTGCCCGAATTGTCGTGTGATGTCGCCCGACATCTCTAGCGACACGTATCGCGTGACATTTTGTCCCCTAATGAACACGAGGCTTTACATTGCATGATGCATCAGACATGTCTACAAAATAAGTAGGTATGGACCTATATTATATCTAAGTAAATAAAAAATAAATTATGTTAGTTCCGTGTTTAAATTGTTTTATCTTTGTGATTGTGTGTTGTCTCAATGATTTTCCATTAATTATTGACTTCAATAAAAACAACAATTGCGCATAATTATCTAATAGCTGTGCTTAGGTTATAACCTAAAAACCTCCGCACGATTGTTAAATATAGGAGATACAATCTGAGATTAATAAATCCGTAGCATTGTTATTTAAATGATAAATGATTTATTTATTTCATGTAGGACAACTTGTGTCACTTACGAAACGTCAAGACTCTACCACCGGTTTGGAAAGCTGATTCTACTGAGAAAAGCCGGCAAGAAACTCAGCAGTTGCTCTTTTCTTAAAAAAGAAAAGGTTACAATAAGTAGGTAGACAATACAACACATACGTTACAAGTATTACACTGACTTGTGGGTCACTGGATGCGAGGCCGGTTGCTTCCATGCAACTTTGTCATTAATAAAATCATGGATAGTGTAATAACCTCGACTTAACAAATACTTTATTCTTTATTAAATGTGAAAGTTTGGATGGATGGATGTATTGTTTGTTACTCAATCACGTCAGAATAGCTGAACGGATCTGGATGAAATTTGACACAGAGAATTAGATTATTGTCTGTAATAAATCAGGGGAGACACGAGTCCGGAGCCAATGTAACACATAGGCTCCATTCACATTTTATCCTGGAAAATTAGAGTTCCCGAGGGAACTAAAATCCTCAATCCACGCGTACACTATAAAAAGCGAGGAAGGACATAGGCTTTTTATCTTACGCTAGTTCTTAGTTCCTCCGAGATTTTTAAAACATAAACGAAGTCGCGGTCCACGTCTAGTAATGTAAAATATTGAGCCCCTACCGGGCATTGATAAAAAGCTTGCCGCCCTCCGAGAACAATACCCGAGATCGTTCTCAGGTACCATTGAAAGGTACTTGAGTCCATGTTAAAGTATAAAGATTCTTTATACCACGAGGTCAAGTACCTAGGTGTGAAACTTCATGAAGGCTGTACCACAGCTGTACTATGACACACGAAAATAGGTAAAAGCTATAATTGATTACAGATTGTTTTTGGCATATTTTTTTAAATAAGACGTAACCATGAGGTTTTTCCGATTTAAAGTCTGCTTCGTTTTTGGCGCTATACGGTTTCATGAGTCAAGTTTACACCAAAGGTGAGAGGAGTGGGGTATTGAATTTTAGAAACTTTATCTTCTACATTGCCAATCAGATACTATAATTTAGTTCTTTCCACATTCCTCTCCTTTTCACAGCTATGGTGAAGATGAGTGAGAAAGTGTCTTAATTTTCCACTTGCTGTGCGCCTGTGCGGTAAGCAAGCGGGCGGCGGTTTTAAATCTAGCTAGATGCGGCTCTGAGTCTTGAGCCCCTTTCCACTTTAAACACTGTCGTTTAGTCCACGAATGACAGTTACAAATTACTGTCATTTGTAAAATAAACATAGACTACACTCTACATTCACGATGTAATAAATCTCTAAACTTTAATTATTATTAAATGATTTCGTAAACAAACATTAGAAGCTTAATGTTGAAATGTGTGGTGCTCAAAATGAAACATTTTCTACATTATACAAAATTACTTAGTTAAAGTGTGTGTGCGACAGTAAAATAATTGTATTTTACACTAGCTGACCCGCCCAGTTTTTCACGGGTGTACCAAAATTCGTCAAAATCGGTTGAATAGATGGGCCGAGAAAACGTAGCTGTTAGACAGATATATAAACAGACAGACTCATTGCATTTATAATGTACCTAAGTATGGAAGTATCATAGTATGGACACTATTGATTACATATCGCTTGCTCTGATGGTGGAAGAAAACTGCATCCGAGAGTTCACCATAATGTGCTTATAGGTCTGCCAATGCGCACTTGGCCAGCGTGGTGAACTATGGCCTAACTGTACATATTCTGAAAGGGCACTCGTTCACAGTAATGGGCCGTCGAGGTTGATGATGACTAGGTCTTAGTAAAACATTAAAAGTATGCTTTTGAAAAAAAGCTTATTATGCTGTTGAAGATTACGCAAATACCTACTTATTAAAAGAGCATGGGATTTGACTCACTCACTCACTTGATTGATGAAATTGAAAAATATTTTTTTTTTTTTTTTTTTAATTTATTTAGTACCAAAAAGTTATAAAATACGAAGAAAAACAGATACTTAGTGGACAAGGAAGCACTTATCTCTATAAGAGATCTCTACCAGTGACCCTTGGCAGTGAGAAAGGTTGTGGGGGAAGAATAGGTACAACAAGATATGAGATAAGATATTATATCATAAACTTACATAAAAACACACAAATACTATATACTATACTAATATACTAATGACATAAATATATATATATATATTATATATTTTTCAAAAGAGCAACCACCGTGTTTATTGCTGGTTCTTCTTTGTAGGAATGGCATTCCTAACCAGTGGTAGATTCACTCGACGATTCAAAAGCACTTGTAATAGTTCATTTGAATTTGAATAAATTTTCGTTATTTGCAGATTATTACCATTGAGAAAGAAATTCGCCGACGATATTTAATAAAATCGTAGTGTCTAACAGCGATGTGTCTTTCATCCGTCGTCTGCCTGTGAAGCGCGGGCTATGTGCTACATATGCAATTGTTTCACTTGGACTTTAGATTTATTTCAAAGGTAAAGTTGAATGTTTGATTCCAAATCAACAGTAGGTAATTAACGGCGTCAATTATAAACACTTACTATAAACACAAGGAATGCCATTCCGAACCAGTGGTCACTCGACAATTCAAAAGCACTTGTAAAAGTTTAATTGAATAAAAAACATTCGAGTTTGAGTTTGAATTGAAGTAGTTTCTGACGTTTGACGTTACTCGTTACACACAAAGCGATGTAGGCAATGAGACCACTATCATAAATGCTAAGTGGATAGAGACTTCGGTCTCACTTCACAACATGGCGCGCCGTGATGCACGGATTCGATTCCCGGGCAAGCATAGCTTTCAGAGTTGTGCCTTTTAAGAATTTTTGAAGTGAAACTTCGTTAGCGCTGTTGTGATTTGAAAATTCGATGAAACGAAAAAGCGACACCAAAAAGAGACAAACATATTCTTAAATAGGATTTAGCCTGCGAGAATATAAGTTATATTTATCTCATTCTCTCGTAGGCTCCTTTTCTGAAGTTTCACTTCTGCGGTATGTGAATTGCACACACACACTTTTTGAAGTGAAACTTCTACCTATAGAATCGTTGTAATTTGAAATACCTACCATTAATTTTATTAAGTAATTATCTGATGACAGGATATTGACTTTTTTCCTCTCATGCTGGCTGGCGTGCTCTGTGTGCTGCGGGCTGAGCATCGCGGTAATTGCTGGGGTTGCTTACGGCTACAATTACTGTTTGGCCGAGTTCATTGTCCTAACGAGTAAGTTATTATTATTATTTAATCTAATACCAAATAAAACTATACTACGTGGCGTAGTGTGTAGAGCTGTTGCCTTAACGTGCGGAGGTCCTGGGTTCGATACCCGGCAGGGTCAATTTGGGAATTTATAATTTCTGAATTTTCCCTGGTCTGGCCTGGTGGGAGGCTTCGGCCGTGGCTAGTTACCACCCTACCAGCAAAGGAATCACTTTAGAACATAATTATTACTAATTTACAAAATACCTACCAAATTACAACAATACTGATCAAAGCACACTTAAAAGAATAACATTAGGAACAATCCTACAGTAAAAGCAAGCTGACATTTATATTCCAACTAAAATGTTATTAAATATTATATAATAAAAACAAATAAACAGCTATACTAACTACTTCTAAAATGTAAGAACCCAGAGCCAATTATCAAAAAGCATAGATGATTGATGATATTAATATGATGTCTTTGTCAGCACTGACCATAGAGTAGAACGACAGCAGCATGGGGACCGCGTATGCATCTTTTGCATCAATCATTGTTACATCGCAATCACCTCTGTTTCGTTAATACTCTTCCACTATATTGGTCAAAATCCATTGACGCAGCATGAATACGATAAATTCAGCCAGTGATATTCAAACCGAGGTGATTGCGATGTAACAATGATTGATGGCTGCAAAAGATGCGCGGTCCGGCTAAAAATGTCGCTACAGTGTAACGATCGCAATCACCTCTGATTGGTTAACACTCTTCCACTATTGGACAAAAGGGGGGTGATGTGGTGCTCCGCTAGCTGGCCTCTTTGCTTCGCACCGGCCAGTGCATACGTCTGCGAGCTATGTATTGAAGTTCGAATATCGAATCGCTCATTCGGAGAAAGCAACGTCGAATGGCCGGTGACACATTCACTGGAGATACGTGAACAAGCGTGGACCTCTGGCAGTCCTGCCAGATCCACCTTTCTTTTACCGTATACCTATACAGTGTTGTTATACAATAAGTATGTCGTTATTATTATAATACTAGCGGACGCCCGCGACTTCGTACGCGTGGATCGAGGTTTTGTGGTTCCCGCGGGAACTCTTTAATTTTCCGGGATAAAAAGTCCCCTATGTGTTATTCCAGACTATAATCTATCTCTGTGCCAAATTTCATCCAGATCCGTTCAGCCGTTGGGGCGTGATTGAGTAACAAACATCCATCCATACATCCAGACATCCATACATCCAAACTTTCGCATTTATAATATTATAGTAAGAAGTAAGATATTATCGTGTTAGTTATCATCGAGTGTATTATTTCAACGCCTACACTTAAAATACAATATTTTTGTTTTTTTTTTTCAGGGTCTGATGTCAGAGTATATATGCGCCGAGGGCAGTTTTATGATAAACCAGATTTGCTCTTCAACCATAGAAGGAGTGGTGACGATAATGACGGTAATTAGTAAATACCTACTACAGTTACCTATAGTTACTATTATGTGTATGTAAAATTGAATAATAGGTATATGTAAAATTGAATATATATGCAATATACATCGGTATTTATTCAATTTTAATGCGCTTCATATCTTTTAAAATAATTTGGTAATTTTATTCACCTTAGCTTCTAGCTACTGAGTCAAATAATGAAGTGATCATAAATGGATTCCTTTTTTCCTCTTGAGGTACGGAACCCTATTGAAATAATAAAATGAATGCCAGTTTCCATACATATATTATTAATATTTTATCGTACATATACTACTTGGTACAGTAAAATATAGCGGTGAAGTAAGCATAGCTTTAACAATCTGTTGTACCACCACTACAGCCCATTAACGTCCCACTGCTAGGCACAGGCCTCCACTCTCATAGGAGAGAGGGAATTAGAGCTTATACCCACCATGCTGCTCCAATGCGGGTTTGCGGGCTTTAGCGACTATTATCATGTTAGTGATAATAACGGGGACCGACGGCTTAACGTGCTCTCCGAGGCACGCGGGTGAAACACCGCCAACTTCCAACTCCGGGCTGGCACTGAGAATTTCTTAATTGAAAAACCCAATACCTAACAATTTTTATGCCCGACTGGGAATCGAACTCAGGACCTCGTGATCCGCAGTCGACTATGCTAACCGCTAGACCAACGAGGCAGTCGACAATCTGTTGTAAAGAATATTAATTCATTTCATTGCACAGTGGCAATTTTTTATAGAAATATAACCTGCCTTTTTCCCAAAAGTATTACTATAATAGGTACTCAAATATTTATATTGCCCTATTTTCAACACAGCCTTCGGCTCCAATCTTACTGAAGAATATCAAGAAGAAGTTCCACCGGGAGATGATTCTCTTGCAGAACATTGGGAAAAAGACCAGGACACAAGAAAATATGCGGAGAAACTCACGAAATACTCGGACAGCAAAAATAGCTTCATGGATAAGGAAAAAAGTGTTAAGTATCATCAAGAGGAAAATAGCTTCGATCCGGAAACATGGGAGACGGGTCTGGATGTTCCTAAACATTCCAGTGAAAAGACTTCTGCTGAAGCAGCCCGTTACGTTCCTGATCTACAGGTACACATATCTAAGGTTTTTACTTTATACTAGCTGATGCCCGCCACTTCATCCGCGTAGATTGAGGTTTTTGGTGCCTGTGGAAACTCTTTATTTTTCCGGGATAAAAAGTAGCCTATGTGTTATTCCAGACTATAATCTATCTCTGTGTCAAATTTCATCCAGATCCGTTCAGCCGTTCTGGCGTGATTGAGTAACAAACATCCATCCATCCAAACTTTGGCATTTATAATATTACTTGCTGACGCCCACGACTTCGTCCGCGTGGATTGAGTTTTTTTGGTTCCCGCCTATGTGTTATTCCAGACTATAATCTATCTCTGTGCCAAATTTCATCCAGATCCGTTCAGCCGTTCTGGCGTGATTGAGTAACAAACATCCATCCATCCAAACTTTGGCATTTATAATATTAATTGTAGATAAGTGTCCTATTAGAAATACTTAAATAAAAACATTTATTTATTATTACATTGATAAAATAAAATGGTTTAGTAATAGTTGACTTAAAGTGGGACGAGTGGCCTAGTTGCGACAACGCATTTCAGTTGATTGCGATTGATAAGCAACGTTGACCCAAGTCGGTAACCAGATGGGTGACCCAATTTAGCCTTTTCTCTTCCTCCGTGTCTCGGAGAGCACGATAAGACGTTGCTTCCTCTTCTTTTATCACAAACATCAGATAAAAAGTGAGTACCTAACCTAAGTTGTAAAGTACTCCACTGCATTATTATCCCAAGAAAACATGTGCCATTATATTATTATGATTTATGGAATGGGGTCAAGACCTCAGCAAAGAGGAATATGACGCAGACAGAGAGAGAGAGAGACTTACAGTAGCGTTTGGATTTTTTACCTAAGTTGATCAATTACATTAGTTTGCTGTTATGGAGGATTACATTTTCGTCTTAGGTCTGAGTAATGTAAAAAGATATGTATGTACCTAAGCTTCAAATCCCAACTTTATGAAACTAGCAAGGGTTAAAGAATCTGTCGGGAATTTCAACTTATTAGCATATTTTCCCGTTTAAACGACAACGAGGTTCTAAAACTGCCGGACATATTAGATTTTGGCGAGAATCACATGCATTTATCCAAGTTTTATTGCACATACTTAAAGCTATGAAAATATGGATGAAATATGAGAGTAGGTTTACGTCTAGAAATAGGCGAGAACGTAATGTTTAATTCCTCCAAATGTTCATTTTTCTACGATATTATTAATTAATACAGTAAATATAAAGTACATTATATTTTAAACTATCCATATTTACTAATATTATAAATGCGAAAGTGTGTCTGTCTGTCTGTCTGCTACGCTTTCACGGCCCATCTATTCAACCGATTTTGATGAAATTTGGTACAGGGATATCATGTATCCCGGGGAAGGACATAGGCTACTTTTTATCCCGGAAAATTCAAGAGTTCCCGCGGGAATCAAAAAACCTTAATCCACGCGGACGAGGTAGCATGTATCTAGTTAAAAATAAAATTACTTCATGTTTTAGGGTAATATGTACTACAAACTTACGACGCCCCCTGCCCGTCGGGTATCAATACAACCGAATCCAATCATACCAACATCAGTTATACACAGTGGTTCTTCAGAGATAGTGATGAGAAAGTTTGAGCCCGTGTCGAATATCGTCCCAGAAGCTAGTGATGAAATTGATGAATATGATGACAAATCTCTAAGGGTTATCGGTAAAGAAACCGATTCAAACACAAAACCTCCTGAAGAGCTAGAGAGAAAAACACAAGCAGATTCACCAGATATCAGGATACGGCTTGAAGACAGTCCTAAAAGGTAAATTAGCATGTTCGACTGCAGCCGACGAGCAGCAAATGTTGGGTTTTTCTGACTAGAAATTCTCAGCACTAGCCTGGAGTTAGGAAGTTGGCGGTGTTTCGCCTCGGAGAGCACGTGAAGCCGTCGGTCCTGCGCGTCTCTCCGGTTGTGTCGGATTTTCCGTCCCATCGGGCTATGAGAGTGAAGGAACAGAGAATACACCTGTGTATGCGCACACACTTGTGCACTTCTGTCCCGCGCAGATGGCTAATCTCTGGAGATATGTCACTTAGATAAGACCGCCCCTGCGCACTTCTGTACTTACTTTGTTTTTTGTATTTTAAGTTTTGTGTGGCAATAAAATAATCTATACTAATATTATATTTAGATGCGAAAGGTTGGATGGATGGATCTTTGTTACTCAATCACGCCAGAACGGCTGAACGGATCTCGATGAAAGGCACAAAGATGGATTATAGTCTGGAATAACCCATAGGTTACTTTTTGTCCAATTTTGAATATAATATATCCATCCCGGTCCAGCCGTTCTGTAGTGATTTAACTGGCCCAGGGGCTTGTAGCCTTCAAGGCAGGCCCTAGCCGATTCCCGGCTAAAATACATTTACGGGGGTACAAAATAACCCCGTGTAAGGAGGCTATGCTTCGAAGGCCGTACCCCGCGAGAAGACCCGCGCGCTGGTGTGATGCTAGAACATACATTTCGGCGATTGATTTTTATTTATATAGAAGACTGGCTTATGCCCGCGACTTCGTCCGTGTGGATTGAGGTTTTTTGGTTCCCGCGGGAACTCCTTAATTTTCCGGGATAAAAAGTAGCCTATGTGTTATTCCAGACTATAATCTATCTCTGTGCCAAATTTCATCCAGCCGTTCAGCCATTGGGGCGTGATTGAGTAACAAACATCCATCCATCATATCATACTAAATACTAATATTATAAATGCGAAAGTGTTTGTTTGTTAGTTTATTGGTTTGTCCTTCATTCACGCCGTAACGGAACAATGGATCGTCGATAGTTGAGGACCTGTAGAGTGACATAGGCTTCTTTTATCCCGGAAAATTAAGGAGTTCCCGCGGGAATCAAAAAACTTAAACCACGCGGACGAAGTCGCGAGGATCAGCTAGTACATCCATACATCTATCCAAACTTTCGCATATTTTTACCCTCGACGAAACGGAGACGGTATATGTGTTTGCCCTTAGAGGTTGTGTGTTTGTTTGTTTGTTTGTGCACTTTTTTGTTACCTTTTTCCTGGAAATGGACCGATTAATATGCGGTTTTTGCATTAGATATGTATAGCTTGTGAGAAGGTTCTTAGATAATATTTTAGGACCATAGACAACCAAGCTGAGCTGTAGTCTATGATTTTAATTTTTCAATATATTACCATTTTCCTCAAAAAGTACTGGGCCGATTGAGATGCAGTTTTTTGCATTAGATATGTATAGCTTGTGAGAAGGTTTTTAGATATATTTTAGGACCATAGACAACCAAGCTGAGCTGTATTCTATGATTTAAATGTTTCAATATGTTACTATTTTTCTCAAAAAGTACTGGGCCGATTGAGATGAGGTTTTTTGCCTTAGATATGTATAGCTTGTGAGAAGGTTCCAGGTTTTAGGACCATAGACAATCAAGCTGAGCTGCAATGGTGATTTGGGAAGTGGTCATAGGAATTCCTTAAGTTCTCATCGTAAACCCATCGTGTTATGGACTCTTTTGATTTGTCTTGACTAGCACTTTGTACCTAGACGCTGCCCAGGGTCTCATGATGGAGCCAGGAAGTGGTCATGGGAACTCCTTAGTTCTCATCGTAAACCCGTCGTATTTGGACTCTTTTGATTTGTCTTGACAAGTGTTTTGTACCTAGATGCTGTCCAGGGTCTCATGATGGAGCCAGGAGGTGGTCATGAGAACTCCTTAAATTCTAATCGTAAACCCGTCGTGTTTGGACTCTTTTGATTTGTCTTGACGAGCACTTTGTACCTAGATGCTGCTCAGGGACTCATGATGGAGCCAGGAGGTGGTCATGGGAACTCCTTAAGTTCTCATCGTAAACCCGTCGTATTTGGACTCTTTTGATTTGTCTTGACAAGCACTTTAAACCTAGATGCTGCCCAGGGTCTCGTGATGGAGCCAGGAACAGGAAGTGGTCACAAGAACTCCTTAAGTGATCACATTTTTTTAAACAATTTTTATCAGAATATTAAAATTTAACACTATTTGACACCTCTACGCATTACTAAGCACAAGTTTTATCTCGGAATGAGAAGGATTTGGCCATATTCCACCACGCTGGTCAAAAAACTACTGAGCCGGCAAATACGCAATTTTGTGTTTTAGATATTATTTTATATATACTTTTGCTAAGTTCTAATTGTTGTTTCAATGGAGATCTGCAGTTCGTCGTGGGTTTTTAAAAATTTTATTTTTATTACTTGTATAATAATAATATAAAATAATAATAATAATATTATGTGTAGATAGATGAAGAGTCATCTATGGTTTATAACACGTATGGTAAGTAACATGTAACACAGATTAATTATTAATTCACAGGAAATTCGTGAAAATGAGGCACTGGGACACATCTTTGAAGCCAGTCATATTGGAATACACGACAGACGTGGATGAAGACAACGTCGTTTATAAAGCCGTGTAACGAATAAGAAATATAAATATCTTCATTTAAAGTAATCATACAAAAATAATAGTTTTATTGCTTAACTAGCTTCAAACCTCATAGGTATAGGTACTATAGCATTTACCTACGTATTATTACAGTATGGTTTAAAATCTACATTTTTTTAAAAGTGTTTTGAGGTAGGTACTTTGTACCTCACTAACCTGTGAAACCTAATCACACCCGCACTAGACCACCAAACAGTGACCATCACCTTTTTAGGGGTTATTTTTTTTGGTTTAGGGCATTGCTTTGGTGCTGAACCAGGATCTAACCAACTTGCTGAGCGCTTTCGATTGTCGAACAGAATCCATTTTTCGTCTCACGTAACAATTCGTTTCAAAATTGCTTAATTTCTTTGCCTGTTGAGCAGCGCAAGGCAGGTCTACGTGTACGTTGCGCTGGCGATCGTTAAGGTCGTGGGGCACCCATCTATCAAGTGAGTTTGTAAAAAGAATGTAATGGTTTTAAAACAAAATTAATTTGAATTTAGAATACAGAGCCTTTACAAACTTTTTTTTTAATTTGAAATGACCAGTACTGAAGAAAGGCAATTTCATAGGTAAAGACCTATTATAACGTCAAAAGCATAATACCACATCATGTTCCGTCATGCATAAAAGATGATTTCCTTCCAGTCGGTAATAGCTTCATAAAAATTGTTAACAGCTTCATAACCATTTCCGTGGGTCGGTTATACAAACAATCGATTTTTAGCCACTTCAATTATTTTTTTGCATTAAGATATTTTTATTCTTAATCGTTTTATATAAAGGCTATGTTCCGATATACACTGCGAGCACTGTTCAGTGCTCTTACTGGGGAGAAATTCGTTCTGTTATGGACTGACAGTATACTGCCGTAGTATCCCAAAATATTTTATCCATACTTAATATTATAAATGCGAAAGTGTGTCTGTCTGTCTGTCTGCTACGCTTTCACGGCCCAACTACTCAACCGATTTTGATGAAATTTGGTACAGAGATAGGTTGCATCCCGCCGGGGTAGGACATAGACTACTTTTCATCCCGGAAAATTGAAGAGTTCCCGTGGGAATCGAAAAAATTAATCTGTTCAACCGATTTTTATGAAATTAGTTACAAGGATAGGTTGTATCCCGGGGAATGAATATTCGAATATCTAAAAAGAAAACTTGTGACATCAATATAATATTTTGTGTGAATGTAAACAAAGATGTTTTATTTCAATAGCGATCTGTACAGAATTAACGTAAAACCTAATTAATCACTGTCGCAATCAAAATAATCAGTACTTCAAGGAATTTAAAAATTAAACAGCTATTTGTACACACAAATAAACTTTTAAGTTTAGTACTATTTATAGTAGGTACAATGTAACTCTGCTATCGCAAAATTAAAAACAGGTCTCGATAAAGCGTACTCTCGCGTCAAGGTACGCACTGGTATGGGAGTGTGAGGGCTATGAAGTGACGGGTCGGGCGCGGTCCACACCCGCCCGCTACTTCAGCCCCCGATTCCTCAGACCTTGCGCGCTGACTATATTATGTGAAAATGCATTTTAGAAATCATGTTTAAGTATTTTAACTTTAATTACCACAATCACAAATAGTACTAACTGACCCTCCCAGCATCTTAGGGCTACTCAAACGTTTGTACATATTAGTTAAATGATTTTTAAGTAATGCAGGGAGCATGTTTACGATGTATCCACGGACGAATGTTTTTTTAGCTTTTTGTCGATCATCCCCTCGCCATGTATCGCCTAACCAGAACTCAAATGACCTGAAAAAGAGAGAACGTTATGATTTGACGTTATGAGTTGACTGCCCCAGCTTCGCACTGGTGGTACGGTACATATACAACAGGCACCAAACAACGGCTTCCTGATTGAATTCAAAGTCCCAACTCTTGAACTCTGATGATGCAGGACATGTAAAACAATATGGGGATTTTTTGTTCCACTAGACAAGTTAACTCACCTGTTGGTGAGGGATGATATTTTAGTATAAGATGTTATTGGGCTAACCCCGGGTAAGATGGTGTTATGGGTATGACAGTTATTTTAAACCCATACTCCTAATCGGTTTTTACACGAGCTCTAAGGTCGTGTCCAGGGTTTTCAACCCATTTAGAAGAACGTAGAAAACGTGAAGCGTGCAACTCTTACGACGGACTCTTGTGGAACGGCAATCCGATACGCATGTACAGAAATCAAGCGCAGCTCGCAGGGCCAATTGCTTTGTGTTTATTACCATAATAATCATGATATATTACCTCCAGCCGACAACTTCGAATGTTGCTTCAGATTTTTCCAAGTCAATCTCAAAGTCGACTGCAACATCGTGGATTTCAGCTACAAATACTTGATCGACTTCAAGATATTTTGCTCGTCCTTTAACCTGCAAGCAATCCCTACTAAGTTGATTTTCATATCTCATGTTCGGAAAATAGGCATTTGTAAATCAATTGCAAAACACTACATTCCTTCTCTAAGGAAAATAATTATAAGTCACAAATTAATATAAAGTCACAAATTTAGTACAAGCTATTTTAATTTCTTATCGTTTGGACTCTTGGAGCGCTGGCTGTGAATGCATACGCGAAATAGAGCTTTAAATCAATGTGTTTATGATCCTACTATTTTACTTTAAAGCTAATGTATCGAACGCTCAATAAAATCAATCGAATTTGCAATGTACTGTTAAACTAATATTGATCAAAAATGATTGTGCAAAATGAAGGAGTGAACTGTGAAAGATAAGCGCTACAGGCTGTGGGGTTGCCTGTTTAAGCTAATTTGTTCAAGCTATTAATTAAAGATTACCAACCATTATAGAGTTAAATCTCAATGTTTCCGCTATTCTTGCGGACAGTATATCGATAGGACCGCCGGTGTGGGCAGAGTATAACGTATCCAACTGATACACAATCACATCATAAATCATGATATCGCCGGAACATAACACCTCATGGCACTTGAATAAAAAATATTACTTATCAATAATAATATCTTCATCTAATTATTCTAATTCAAACCGCTAGGTTTTATGGAACGCCTTTCCGGTGTACGTTTTGCCTTAAGCTTTTAATATTGGTATCTTCAAATCTAGAGTGAATAGGAGCATTTACAATATTAGTGGACTTTTGTGCTGTCCCCTGTGTTTGACGTAAAATAACAATAAAATTTAAATACAGTTTGATTTCCTAAAATCCAAAACTAAAAATAAACTAAATCCTGAACTTCATGAGGCCCAAATTCTGAAAAAATAACAAAGAACTAAATCTAAGAAGGAAAAAATCACAAATGACACAAGAAGAAGGTGAGAAAAGTAGGAAAGCGAAAGGCGAAAGAAAAGCAAGCTAGCAAACAGAAACAAAGAATGATGAAAGATTGATGGAGCATGCACTTACAGGACTGCTAGGAGAAGCGTGTCTCGTTTACTTGGACGACATAATTATAGTGGGACGTAACTTCAACGATCATTGTAAGAAACTTGAAGCAGTTTTTGACAAATTAAGGGGGGCTCATTTAAAGTTGCAAAGAAATGCTAAAGGTTAAAGGTTGGCTAGTTCCGAAGGATAAGACGCAAGTTAGAGCATTTTCGGGATTATGCTCCTATTACCGACGGTTTGTAAAAGGGTTCTCCGACAAAGCCAAACCGTTGCATCAACTTACGGAAGAGAAGAAGCCTTTTATCTGGGATGATGACTGCGAGATGGCTTTTGAAAATTTAAAGAGACTCCTCTGCGAAACTCCAATTCTCGGGTATCCTGAAACGGAAGGAGAATTCATTGTTGATACCGATGCAAGTAACACCGGAATTGGAGGTGTATTATCCCAAAAGAAATCTGGTGAAGAGGTCGTGATTGCTTATTTGAGTAAATCATTATCAAAACCGGAGAGGAATTACTGTATGACTAGAAGGGAATTGCTTGCCGTGGTAAAGACGTTGCAGCTTTTTAAAAAGTATTTGCTGGGTCGTAAATTCTTGGTAAGAACTGATCATGCTGCCTTGAAGTGGTTAATGGAGTTTAAAAATCTGGAAGGACAGGTAGGACTCAAACTCCTGGAAAATCGAGCATCGTGGGGGCAAAAGTCACGGCAATGCAGACGCTTTACCCAGAAGGCCATTTACAGATGACTGCAAGCATTGCCAAAGGCAGTAAGAGGAGAATTTATTGTCCGTCAAGATTATTAGAACTAACTCTTTTGACGAAGCATGGAGCGATGAGGCAATAAAGAAGGCATAAGAAGACGATAAAGACATTCGACCTATCTTGAATTGGCTAAGAAATGGTGGATCGAAACCTAAATGAACCTCATTCATTTTCTCGTAATCAGTACACAAAAAGATCTGTACACCTCTACAATAAGATTAATAAATTGCTTAATATCTACCCCACTAAACAGCGTGACATAAAGAAATCTTTGACTGAATGGTTAAAATCTAAAACATATGAAGAAACAGGCAGTTTTGGAAATATTTAAAAACACACACTATGCACACTCGCAATCAAGTACACACACACGCACACAAACACACACACTATCCATTTTACATTGTTAATAATAATTAGAGATTTAAAATTAAAATTTAAAAAAAAAAGTTTGAGCAATTTATATTAGTAATTTTATCAATTATAAATATGTTTTAATATAATTTTGATGAATCTGTATGTTATAGAAGAGCGGAATCTCTTGATACAGGTATTTAAATATACTTAAAAGGAGGTTCCAGTCCCAATGTAATTCAATTGTATTATGAACAAAAATAAATAATTTATTTTTAAATATGTTTTTAATATAATTTTGATGAATCTGTACGTTATAGAAGAGCGGAATCTCCTGATACAGGTATTTAAATATACTTAAAAGGAGGTTCCAGTCCCAATGTAATTCAATTGTATTATGAACAAAAATAAATAATTTATTTATTATTATTATTTATTAAATTACTACGCAGACGAAGTCGCCAGCTAACGCCAAGTGAGCCAGCTCTATACTGTTTCTCACGGAAACACGACGCAGTATCGCGACGTGGAAACGGGGATCAGACATGTACTCATTTTAGAGGAAAGCAGTAGTTTTTACCTTTTATAACTTAATTAATGTAACTTAGAAATATAACATTAAATATAAGGATATAATCGCCCTATTCGTTTTCATCCACATCCTGCGTGCCAAATATATATCTAAATGGTCTGATGTGGCAAAACATAGCACAGTCACTAAGAGTTTGTGGGCACAATGGAAGAGTTTGATATTACATAATGGAGTGTTGTGCCGCAAATGGGAGGCCACACGTGAGAACAAGTAAGGTACCCGAAGTAGTGAGAGCCTATCATGATGGTGCTTCTGGTAGACATCTGGGAGTGAAGAGAACGCTAATCAAGATTAGGGAACGATTTTAGTGGTTGCACTGCCGTGATGATGTGGAGGACTGGTGTCGGAAATGTGTGAATTGCGCTTCTGTCAAAGGTCCTGTAACTAGAAACCAGGAGGCGATGAGGGCCCCCACATTGTACAATGTGGGGGCCCCCTGGGAACGGATTGCATTGGATGTTGCGGGCCCGTTTCCGATTACAAATTTAGGAAACCGATATATTTTGGTAGTGATGGATTATTTTACGAAATGGCCTGAAGTATTTGCCATACCAAATCAAGAGGCAATTACTATTGCAAATAGGTTAGTTAATGGTGTGTTTTGCAGATTTGGAGTTCCATTGGAAATGAACAGTGATCAGGGAAGGAATTTCGAGTCACAAGTATTTCAAGAGGTTTGCAAGATTAAGGGGATACACAAAACTCGAACTACCCCTTATCATCCACAATCAGATGGAATGGTGGAAAGATTGAATCAGACTATAGAACGACATCTAGCTAAAGTTGAAGACAGTCACTAAAATAACTGGGATGAGTATTTAAAGTTGTTTCTGTTATCCTACCGTACTGCGGTTCACGAGAGCATTACAGTTACACCTGCTTTTGCCAATTTTGGGGGGGAACTTCGGTTACCAGCAGATTTGTTAAGTGGATGTCCGCCAGACATTCCCAGAAGCATTACCGAATATGCTGGGAACTTGCGTGGGAAAATAATTGACGTTTATGAGCGGATAAGAGAAGCAGCACTCCATGCTAGTGAACGCATGAAGAGGCGATACGATAGGAAGTCTACGGACTCAAGCTTTGAGGAAGGGACTCTGGTGTGGCTACATAATCCAGTGAGACGAAAAGGGAGATCTCCGAAACTGCAGCCGAGTTGGGAGTGACCTTATACGGTGGTTACGAAAATCAACCATGTCACCTTTCGGATACAACGCACGTCACGAAGTTCACCTAAGGCTGTACATGTGGATCGCGCGGCAAAGTACTGCGGCAACAATAATGCTCGGGACGAGCATGTTAGCTAAGGGGGGGCAGTAAATATTACGCGTAACCAAGGAAACAACCTCCATATCAAGTAGTTTGTTATTGTTGTTTTTCTAAGCTCTGTATATAAGACTAGTATGGCGCGTGGATGCGCGACCCGCTGAAGCAGACCGTAGAAGGCCGCGCGGCCGCGTAGCGCGGCTGTCTACTTACTTGCTCTCCTTCTATCCTAGTGTTTACTGCCTACGTGTTCTGAAGTAAACAACACACTACTATGCGATAATAGCGAGCACAGTGGAAGCGCCAGCGTGCCAAGCGTCCCACAGACGTAAAAAAATTCTCATAAGAAAACATAAAACAGAGACTAAGAATTTAAAAGGGCCTTTAAATGTAAAAACACTTTCCAGACATGCATACAGTGTAAGAGATCGTTGAAGTAAAAACACAAAAAAACCTTCCTTAGTTGATTAATATCAATATCATACCGCTGACGATCGGGTACCTTTGGGTGCCATTGAACGTCGCCATCTTGACTTTCCTAACGGCAAACCGACAATTCTTCCATACAGAACAAATCTTGTAAATAAAAACATATCAAAGTCATGCATATTTCCTACTTCCACTCTTCCATCTAGTATACTTTCCGAAATAGACGCCTATGAAATTTTGGCTGTGCTCTCCATAAGTATATTTTTTTCTCCGAAAAATTATCGAGAGTTCTTCTTTAAAAACAAATTTTGAAAAGGAACCGCATCAAAGTGTTGCATAGTTCTACACTAAATTGTAGCCTCTTCAATATTCGCCATACATTTTCTATAGAAAAATAAATTCCTTGAATTTCATAAAGTAGACCTTCATTTCCTGATCATCTTTTTCCAAGAAACCACTCTTCCATCTTTTATACTCTCCGAGATAGACACCGACGAAATTGGTATGGCGGCCATCTTAAATCCGCCATTTTGAATTTTTTTTCAGCTCACTGCCAATTGGATGAAGTTTCGAGTGACATTTGGTCCCCCCCCCCGCTATCTTCATTACCCTGGCTGTGCTCTTCATCCGCCTTCGAAATCCTCAATCATCAGTTTTCCTCTGAATGAATTTTTGTCTACTATACGAAACGAAAATAAAAAAAATAAAAAAATGTAATCATACAAAATTTTACAGGAGAGGTGATCAATGAGTCAGTCAGCACGAGCAGCTATTTAAATATTAATATTAATTAATTTTTGCAAAGTTCAACCTTAAGAGAACCTTGGAAACTGCCATTTGCCCTCATTTGTGTGAACTCTCCGCATCTCTCTCTCTGTTTACGAATCCCAACTGTAACAGTAGGTATATTCTTGGTTTTATATTTCAACCGCGGTCGGTTTTCTCTTTTGGTCTGTCGGTTTTGCGACTGTCCCCCGTTATGCGACGAAGAAATTCTTGGTAAATTACCAAATTTTAATATGAAGGGATCCAAATAATTTGAATTTATATATCTAACGTCACGCTACATTTACCTCAGAATTCCAAGTTAATTTCATCATCGGAACACTTAATGAGGACTTGTCTTCCTCAATGGTTTTATTATTAATGGCCATTGCAATGTCTTGTACATATTTTGACGTCTCCTTAAATATATTGTCTTGGTAGGGTCTGAAACAAACAATATTATTTTAATTACATTTGAATATAAGGGCTGGGTCATCTATACTTCTATCTACACTAATTAATTTTGTTGAAGATACTAATCTATACTAATATTATTATGAATGCGAAAGTTTGGATGGGTGGATGTCTGTTACCCAATCACGCCTGAACGACTGAACGGACATTCATTTTTTCATTTTTTGTATATCATCAATCATTGTAAATCTTTGTAAATCATTGTAAATCTAGTTACCTCATTTATTGATCGTAATTTAGTTAGTTAAAAAACATGATAATTATATCTGTGACAAAAATATATTTAAAATTAATCTTCTTATATATATATACTATATCTTATATATATAAAAATGAAACCCGTTTTCCTTCGTCACGGCATCACGCGTGAATGGCTGGACCGATTTCACTAATTCTTTTTTTGTTGTATTTGTTATTATTAGGAGAAGGTTCTTACGGAAAAAAATATTAAGAAAATCTCTCAGAAATATTGAAAAATATACATTTAATTTTGCATACTAAGGCGGTACGAAGTTCGCCGGGTCAGCTAGTTTAATGATAAAGATAAGGAAAATAAAAGGCTTATTATTATTATTTAACATGGGCTGTATTTTATTTTCAAAAAATCAGAAATTCTTACGAAAATTGAAATGATGTAAACTAAGTCGGGAAAAAATCCCCTCATCTGCGAGCTTCCGCGGCGTGCGCTACGTAAATAGTTTGGTACACGAAAACAAGAACTTTTTGAGCCGTAGCTCGTTTCAAAAAGTTAAAAAAAAAATCCACATTTGCGCTTTACAAAAACACTCTCAAGCCTACGTGGAGTCGGGACTCGTGATGTGCTGATTCAGTTTTGGAGAGATCCACATTTTTGAATAATATTGTGACATTTTTATGGTATGACATTCACCATAATATTACATGCCGCCGCTAACACTCCCAAACTCCCGCGCTGCACAGCGTCAGCGTTGTGTTTGGAAGAAAATTTCAGTTGCAAAACCGTCGCGAGTGCCTCATATTGAACACGCAAACGGATTAACGCCGATCAATGGAATAAGCCAATCTGTTTTGAGTCTTACCGAAATTTTGCCAATTTGTTCCTAAATGCCAGCGTTGTTTTGCCAATGTAAGCAAATACTGCTTCTTGAAGTTTCGGCAGCATTTCTGCGTGAATTGGTCTTGTCAGAAAATTTTGTAGCTGTTTACCTTTGAAATAAAATAATACTTAGTTTATAAAGCTGAAATTGTAAGCACGTGTACTTGTGCTGGCCCACGCCCCTTCCTTTAAATCTTAGAAACATGTAAAGGCTGAAACATAACGGTTAAGTAACGTAAGTGTCCCCTACCTCGGTATAATATATTAAGACCTAAGACCTAAGACTTTAAGATTTTTTAAATAAATTCCCAAACATGATATCAGTTAGTTTGAAATCTTTTATTGGTATTTTGCCAGTAATTTAATGCATGAATAATCTAGTTTTGTTTCGTAGTTTTTTATTTATTAATTTATTTGTGGACCTCTTGTTTGAACCCTATTTCGTGATAAAATTTAACTCTGCTTCCAAGTTCGTGAATTCTTGGCCCCTATTTCGGGATAAAGTTTTTACAGCGAGTTATGATTATTTATTATTTTCACTCTGAAACAAACACACGCCAGGTACAGAGTTTTTCCATACCCTACATATTTTTTAACCGACTTCCAAAAAAGGAGGAGGTTCTCAATTCGGCGGGTTTTTTTTAAATTTTTTTAATGTATGTTCCAACGGCACTGTAAAGTAATAAATAATTTTTATTTATAACCACTATGTTGAAGTCGGGCGAGCCTGATGCGTCAACTTTGCTTATCCTTGTTATACCCGCCCGACTTTACGTGGCTCTCCGAGGCACAGGGGTGAAACACCGCCAACTTCCTAAGTCCGGGTTAATGCTGAGAATTTCTTGTACGAAAAACCCAGCACTTTTTATGGCCCGACCCGGGACTCGAACCCGGGACCTCGGAAAATAAAATAAAAAATTAAATAATGGTCCAAGCTAAAATTATGAGCTACTTAATTTTACAAAGTTATTAACAAAATTACTGTAATGTCAATTTAAATATTATTCAATAATTATGGATAATGTTATTATATTACAGATCTACCAAGCAGCACTAACTTATTGGGAAAAAGACAACATTTCTCTTTAATAATAAACATGCCTTACACATACAGATTACACATTACAATATAGTCATAGGAATTTCGCTATCTCCGTTATATTATTCGCTAACACTAGTAGATTTTCTGTTGAGAATTGTGAAAATCACTCTTTTAAACTTTGCTATTGGTAGCTTTCTATAGCATTCCGGTAACTTATTAAATAAGGATATTGCCATACAGTAAGAGTTTTTAGAGTACAGAGCTAACCTTCTCGAATCTCGATGGGACCCAAAGTTGGTTTTGTGGCCTGTTCCTCCTGATTCTTGAAACCTCATTATTATTAGAGTACATTTCATTTACTGTTGGGAACAAACTAGGATATTTTTTCACAAATAGGAGCATTTCGTACCTATATATACAAACATGGTAGGGGCAGTATATTATTTTCCCTAAACAGAGGTTTGCAGCTGTCCAAAGTTTCAGCTCGACATATAGACAGTCGAACATGCTAACCACTAGACCAACGAGGCAGTTAATATAATTAAAATAAAATATAATATGTTGATAACGTACTCTGTTCCATTGAAAAATACGGTGCTATAATGGGTGGATTTTGGCCATTGGAAATCTGTAAAAAACAAACAATGTTAGTTGAAATAGTAGCTCCTATGTTCTTTTAGCAAGTTCTAGAATAAAAGTGTACATACCTCAATACTAAATTTACAGTTCTTTACTTGAAATGTGTCGTGGCCCACAGTAATTGACATACCAAGGGTTAGTTTTGTAACCGCGTAACCTTTTATTTTACAGTCTTCAGCAATGATTCTAAACAAAAAAACTAATTACTTAATAGTACGATTAATTAACATTTTAATAAAACTAATTTAATAAAAAAATATTAATTACGTATTGTAAAATGTTTCCTGTATGTAAAAGCTTTCTGTATACTTATCTCATTTTTGAGACGTGTGTGGATTGGTTCCTGTTTGCATAAGTAGGTCCAATTGTAACCGGTAGGGGGCGCTGCAACCGGGTTCTAGGTTCAAGGCAGGACAACGTCTGCGGGGCCCAGTAGTGTTAGTTTATATATTAAGGGTAAAATTAAGTTAAAAGTTCTCACGCCAATTGCCCATGAGGTTGCACCTGTCCATAACTGAAAGGCGACTTGTGCATGGCCTGCTGCGCTTCCAAGAACTCAATATCAGACTGATTCCTTAGCAGCATATACTCAGCTTCCAATATCATCTTACCGAGACCGGCTTCTACGGTAAGGAAGTTTGACGCCAAAGCTAACACCACCTCCGGCGAGATGATATTTGGCATGCTAATCAGCTTTGTGTCAAGCAAAAGCCTTAAAATTAATTATTTATTAAAATCATAGTTTAAGATCCTCCTGACGAGCCTTCTGAAGACCTCCCTGGCGCAGTGGTGAGCGCAGTGGTCTTATAAGTGGGCGGTCCTCCCGGATGCGATCCCCGGCAGGGTCAATTCGGGAATTTATAGATTCTGAATCTTCTCTGATCTGGCCCTGGTGTGGAAAATTGCGCTCGGCGACTTTATTTCCTACCAAGAATGATTTTACTTTACCATTTTAGCAAGACGGTCGTCAAACGCAATATAAAAATATTTTTTGGCGTTGTTTTTTTTTGTTTGTATAGAAATGTGAGCCTTAATTATTTGATTTAAGTGAGAATGAAGGAATGGGAGGTTCTAGGACTCCGATAAATTTTAAGGGCCGTAAAAAAACGCTTGTAAAGCTTAGCGTATTTGCCTTTAGGGTCCCACCAGACCAAATTAGAGAAAATTGGACAATCAAACCCGGGCTCTCCACTGAAAAGACCACAATTTAATAAGTCTATGACCACAACAACGCTCACCAATGCGCCAGGGAGTTTTTCAGAAAAGAAAGTAAGAATAATTAATAGTGGGCCTATTACACTGCACTTATCTAAGGGCCCTGTGGTAAGGATGGGCGTGGCCACCAGTTAGAGTTCGCTTATTACACAGCAATAAGGATCAAATTATGGACCCTTTCTCCCTAAATCTTATTACACTACACTGATTCAGTCTAAGGGTCCCTTGTAAAAGTGAAGTGTAATAGGCCTATAAGTGTTTGTGCTCGTTTACGTATAAAGTGCGGGTGCGGGCGCGACGGCGGACGCGGTTGACTTGGCGAGTAACTACGTGTTCACACTTCACATTGGCCGCCAGACTTTTGCGCGGGTATGACGTATACCAGTAGTTGTAAACATGGACGACGATCTAATATTATCTCATAAGGAAAATTCTTACCTAAAATGGGAAATGATAAAAAGAAGAATTAGTGTGATTTTTTATTAAATTAATAAAGAAAGAGAAATAATAATACATTTGAATGATAAAGTATGTTTACTCACCCTCCATATTATCAGGAAATTATTCATAACTTATAAAGAACGTTTCTGTTCATATGATGGCGGTGTATGCATTGCCAAATTGGAGTTCTTGTCTGAATAGCACTGATAAACTCTTTTGTACTAAACGACATATGTATGTATATTCTTTATTGTACACCACAACACACAAAAGAAACAGATAACAAACATGAAAACTTAAAACGTAGGTACAATAAGGCGATGTGAAAACACACAAACAACATCGCGTTTGATCTTACGGCTGTGCTTACGGCAAGCGTGCCGCACGCGCAAATCGCAACCTTGTCCTCTACTTACACCGCACCCGCGTTTTGTACGTGAACACTTCAATATTTATGCCATACGTTTGATATTATGTGACCGCGCCCGCGAGTTGACGTGAACAAGCACTAGAATTATATCAACTGATTACAACTGCAGCACACAATCAATGTGTATGAAAAATGCCAAAAACAGCTTTTCGTTAGAAATCGCGGATAAAGAATATCACGAATAAAAAATACAAAGCAAGGTACTTAATATGGTAATTGGTATGGTAATGGAACTTTATGGTACGGAAAAAAAGATGATAAAATATGTGGATTCAAGCAAATTTAGTCAGAGTTGGCAAAGGATTACATTTTTTAATTGCACATGAGAAACACCGTATTATTATGATTAAATTCTTCATCTGTGATTATGATAGAATGATTCAGGATACTACTTAATTAGTTAGTAGGCATACTTACCATTGTATAACATTGTCAGACCCATATAAACCGGTGCAGATTTTAAGGGTATCAGCTGATTGCTTCACGTATATATTCTTTCCTCTGTGCCCGTAAGTATCTTTTAATATCTAAAAAAAAAACATACAGTCGAATAATTGAGAACCTCCTCCATTTTTTGAAGTCGGTTAAAAAGTAAATTAAATTATTACGCACGCCAGTCACCGAAATTTTTGGGAATGCGATCCCATCTGGCCCGATGCCTATGCCTATGCCCCTAACATACCGGGGTAGTAGGTATGTTAATAGTATTTTATGGATTACATCATACTAATATTATAAATGCAAGAGTGTGTTTGTTTGTTGGTTTGTTGGTTTGTCCTGTCTTGTCTTGTCGCCGCAACGGAGCAACGGATCGACGTGATTTTTGGCATGGGTATAGTTGAGGACCTGGGCTACTAGGAGTGACATAGGCTACTTTTTAACTGGAAAATTAAGGAGTCCCCTTGGGAATCAAAAAAACTTAAACTACGCGGACGAAGTCGCGGGCTTCAGCTAGTATTACTATGATTTTAAGGATTTTAGATAAAGTATTGTATAAAACTCCACATAACTAGGTATTAAAACACTTGTGTGATACCAATAAACTCAAACTCATGTTATAATATAATTAATGGGCAACAGACAACGTATTTGGCTACTTGGCAGAAAATCTTGTTTGTCAATAGATACACAATAAAATTCTATTATATAAACAAGTCCTAATGCCTATTTGGACTTATGGCATACAGCTGTGGGGCTGCACTAAAAAAACCAATATACAAATAATACAAAGGTTCCAAAACAAAGTACTTCGTAACGTCGTAATTCATCGAGACCTGAAAATTGAATACGTCGACAAAGTCATCACCAAATTTGCAGAAGTCCATGATCATCGGCTTCACCATCACGTCAACGTCGAGGCAATCCAGTTGCTCGACGTTACGCAATTAGTGAGAAGATTAAAAAGGACAAAACCCTTTGAGTTAGTGGATAGTGACTAGTGATAACTAGCTAACTAGTGAACAAAGTGTCTATTTATAAGAATTCTTTTTGATACTTCAAAAAGAGCCATTGTACAGGATGCTCTTTCCAGGTGGATAGAGCCAGTGAGGGTGATGCCAGGCGTGACAGATAGAAACTCTCCATTAAAACAAAAAAGAGGTGGTTTATTTACACGAAGAGTTTAAGTTCAGAGAATTTATAGATTAGAGACGCACATGTTACGCAAATAAGACTACTAGGGTTCTCTTATACACTTAAAAGTCTTATTGGTTTCAGAAATCACTCTCACTTTCAGTCCGAAGGGTTCTACTGGTTTCACTTTCACTAAATGTATGGCAGTAACATTCACTTCTTATCGCAGAGGCGAGGGGTTGATTGTGACGCGTCGCACAAGGCTTCATTGTACCTACTCCTGTCTCTTGGAGACTTCGATCATCTATACAAGGAATGCGGGTACTCTCTGGCCAATTCCCTTCGCTGGTAAAACCGGGAAATGGCGCACGGTTACCAATCAGGTAGTGCTGGCTGCTACGTGAGCTGAGTTAGTAGAACGGGAAGTATAGCGCATGGTTTCCAATCAAGATTGAGTACTCTGAATCTGAATCAATTCTAGGATACCGGGAAGTACCTACCTATAGCGCACGTTTCCAGGCGAGTAGGTACTGTGACTGCGTGATTCTGGCTAAATAGTCACTCACGCCCGCAAGTGCGTGGGTAAACGAACGAGATTGGGGCTGAGCCCCATGCTCATACTGTCTTCCGCCTGGATCTTTCTCCTCACTAGTGAAGTTGAGAGATGTTTTTTCTTTTCTCTATCCATTTTATAAATAATCACTAAGAACAATAACCGAAAATAAGAAGACTTCTAAAGATTTCGACATATTCGTACGAAATAGATACGTTTATGAAATTAAAGCGTGAAATATTTGAAATTCATAATCTAAACTATATAATACTAGCTGATTCCCGCGACTTCGTCCGCGTGGAATGAGCTTTTCGTAAGAAAAGTTTTCGTTCGACCGTTTTTTCTCCGTCTTAGATTGCAAATCCGACATAAAATAATATTGCGGCTATAAATTAAGATGTTAAGCTATCATATCTTTCAAGTTGGATCAAACTGCACACGGTGTGCAAATTTAATTTAAAATCGCTTAAGTAGTTTAGGAATCCATCGCGGACAAACAACGTGACACGTGATTTATATATATTTAGATTATAAAGAGGAAAGATTTGTTTGTTTGTAATGGATAAACTTAAAAACTGCTCAACCGATTTTAAAAATTCTTTCACCTATAGAGCGAGCGAGCGCGTTATCAGCAAGTAACATAGGCTATATTTTATTTTTTAAAAAATTAGAGATCCTTACGAAAATTGCAATACTTAATGTGAATTTAGTCGGAAAAAATCGTCTCATCCGAGAGCTTGCGTGGCGTGCGCTGCGTAAATGGTTAGTTACACGAAAACATTGTTTGGTGGAATTGTTCCTCTCAAAAATTTCAAAAAAGAAGTCCGCGATAGCATATACCTATCTATCTTTTAAGGTTGACTAACAATAACCGTTTTTATGATTTTCAAATTTGATTTTAACCAATGTTTTACTTGTGAAGGTGTTTTTATCGACATATTATTAATAAATCAAAATAAATAGGTATATTAGTCATCTCAAGTTTTTGATTAAGATAAAATTTGTCCTTTACGTGGTGAGGACGGGGCGTACTCGTACAATGTAATATTAAAATGTAAAACCTGCCCACTGCCCACTGGCTATATTGTGTATAGACTATTAGGATTAGATTATTAGGTGCTACCCGTGCGAAGCCGGGGCGGATCGCTAGTTCTTTAAATAAAATTCAAAATTATTTAAAACTTGAAATAAATAGGCAAGTACTATTTTCGATCAATATCGAACAAAACGCAAAGGGTATGTGAATGCTCAGGGACAGTTTGAGAAATTCAAATACAAACATAAAAACTTAAGCCTTAATATTTGAGCAAAACTTAAGTAGACGATTCAGAAACCGGCTGTTACTTACAAAACGCACAGCACTTTCACAAGAGCTTCTGTATGGCCGCCAGTAATCTTCAAGAGCTTTGACTACGTCTAAAATAAAAGAAAATAGTTTTACATAGATACAATAACATCTTGCTAATTACTAAGCAGGTATACTTATATACCTAGTCTTATACCTACCTACCTAAAACTTTTATAACTGCAGTGTAGGTTTGTTTATACATTTTATTAGTACCTATTTTAAATATGAAGCTCATTCAAAATTATCTCCATTAGCCTTTATTTAATCCTTTAAACGTGGTGGTCATTAATTAACGAGTGAAACACGTACTTTCTCCATGGGAAAGTTCGACTGCCAACCTTATGAAATGTTTCAGTGACTCCGAATTATCATCATGGCGGGCGTTTAGACCATGCCATAACTCTAAAAGATACCATAAATCATAATCAAGTGGGTTAAATTACATAATATGAGTTTTCCAAACTTATTATGGTTTAAGTTTTTATTAATTTGAAAAAAAAATCGTGTGGTGTCGTGGGACACCAGCTAGGAACGAAATTCCTTATTACATAAATACTAGTGGTTCGCCCCGAACTGAGACCTCGCGGTATCCATATAGTTTTAACTATATTTTGTAATATTTAACTTTTAACATTAGCGCCATCTATTGACATCATTGTGAAATTCTGTTAAAAATACATTTCGTTTTCTTATAATATTTATCTAATTTTAGTATTTGTTGTTCAAGTACAGGGTATAATTCAAACAAGTTTCAGGCTCAACCTTTCATAAAACAATGTGATAGTTAAATTTTAACATTAGCACTATCTATTGACATAAATGTGAAATTACATTACATAAAAATACTGAAGCTCATTAAAAATTAAATAAATCCGTTTCCTTACTATATTTATCTAATTTTAGTTATTGTTGTTCAAGTACAGGATATAATTCAAATAATTGATAAGATAAGATAAGTTTTAGATAAGATAAGTTTATTTCATAAATATAGTGTGGGACAACTAAATAACATTTATAGCCTTACACCTAGGATAAAACTAATATAGTTGATATACATTTTAAATATTATTGTGCACCTGTTCTCCGAACTAGTTAAAACTGTGTCTCGGAAAACAGGGCTTCCAACTCGAGACACAAGAAGAATACAACAATGCATGTGCGTGTAGGCTTGAGTTTGCATGAGTACTTATGGGTGTTGTGTGTTGTGTGTGAATGTGAGTGTATGTGTTGTGAGTGAGTGGGTGTTGTGTGTGAATGAGTATTGTGTGTGTGTGTATGTGTGTGATAATTTAGGTAAGAAGGGATTAAACTAGAATCTCCAAAAGTCCTTCAGTAGTCGAGTATGTTTGCTTAAGAAGCCAATTCCTAAGTGATCAAGTTTCAGGCTCAGCCTATCAGAAAATTTAGAGTTCCGAGGTCAACTTTGGACGTTAGAAAATATCCACTTTGAAAGCCTCCCATTTCGTCAATTTTGGGGGAAAATTTAAAAAAAAATATTTTTGGACTCTATTCCTAATTATCTTTAAAATGATATACCGCAACCCTATGTAACTTTATAAAAAATATTTTACTTCGCATTCGCTTCTATGAGAGCCCCCCTGAAATAAAGATTTTTATAACTTTTTATGCCATATTCGGTGGGAGGCCATTGGTTTACATATTATATTTAAAGCTGAAGTAATTACGTTCAGTAATTCAGAAGTTATAATGCTCTGACAGACGGACGGACGGACGGACGGACAAGTGCCAATTCACTCAAGTAGACTCAGAGACCTTCGCTTCGCTCGGTCAATTATAGTCTGGAATAACATCTGATTGCTCGGCACATTAAACATCAAAAGAGTTCTGCAAACTTATTAAAGTTTCACAAGTCTTCTCATTTGAAAAGAAATGAAAACTTAGGAAATCAAAAATGGCGTGGTGCCAAATAAATGGTGACAATAAAATGCTTAAATCAAGACCCGAGTCCTTAATAGTCCTAAACTGCTTAACTATAACTCGAACTGTAGGTATAAGGGGTTCATACATGCTTTTAAACGTGCAGGCATCTATGAATTAGATTAGGTTAAATTATAATATTATGTTTGACAAACGATTATGATTACGATTACGATTTCCTTACACAATCGGGGGGCTGTTTCTTATCAGTTTATTACTGTTAATTTTGTTCAACTTAATTAAAGTTTAACGACCTAAATCAGCATATGAAGAATAATTTGATATCTTTATAAGTAGGTAGGTACCTCGCCATAGAAGCTGTGTTTTTCTATCACATTCTTACCACTTTTAAAGTACTCTGCTACTTTATCTTGTATCCCTGATGAATCCACACCAGCAGACAAACAAAAAATAACAATAAGTTTTATAACATGCATATTACCGAATCAAAAATCAAAACAACGTTGGAAGCGAACGAAAAGATTAATAATATTTTTTTTTGTTAAACCATGAAATTGCATTTTTTCAATAATAATAAAAATCTGAACTGAAATTTTTAATTACACAATTTTTAGTACAGTAATTGAAAAGATAGTATCAGATAGTTACATAGTTCGCATAAAAAATGTTTTTAAGGCATATTCTTGTGTATAAAAAAGCGTTATTTGTAATTTTTGTATACTATATCGAAAATGCTGTTCATTGTAACAAAGATTGCTATAAACGTTACGATGCTGACCAACTCTTCGATTTAATGCATAAAATAGATGGTAGGTAATTAAGATCGTATTATTTTATAACAATAGAGGCTCCGGACTACTACCTACTAACTACTTAGCTGTCGCTCGCGAGTCGCTAAAAGGTCCGTGCGGATTTAGGTTTTTTTTTGTACCCGCGGGAAGGAACTCTTTGATTTTCCGGGATAAAAAGTAGCCAATTTCATTCCAGACCTCTACCTCTATCTACCTACCTCTGTGCCAAATTTCATCCAGAGGCGTTCAGCTTGAGTAACATCCATCCATCCATTCACTCTTTCGCATTTATAATATAAGTAGAAGTAGATACTTACATAGTAAAGGTTGTACAGATTCTTATACAAGTCCGTCTGTCTGACAGAGCCATTTTTACGAATTTAATCACAATCGACAATCGACAATCGACATCGATGTAGATATAATATTTCTCTGTCCGTTCCAATCTATATATGGGTATATAGGTATAAATATACGTATATAAAAATCAATTGCTGTTCGTTTGTCTCGCTAAAACTCGAGAACGGCTAAGCCGATTTAGCTGATTTTGGTTTTGAAATATTTGTGGTAGTCCAGGGAAGGTTTAAACGGTGATAAAATATGGAAAAATTAGTTAGTTACGACGGACGAAGTCGCGGGCATCAGCTAGTTTAAATTAAATTATTATTACTTCTTTCATTTTTTCCTTTTAGAACAATATGGCGATGTTAAATATACAATGGAAGGAATGATAAAACAAACAGATCTTACAGTAGTAAGTTTATTTTTAACTTCATAAGTTAAGCCCCCCATTTCGTCCATTTTAGGGGAAAAATAAAAAATAAAATTTTTGGACTCTATTCCTAATTATCTTTAAAATGATATATCGCAACCCTATGTAACGCTATAAAAAATATTTTACTTCGCATTCGCTTCTATGAGAGCCTTTCCCATTTTAGTCCCTTCATCAAGGGACTAAAATGAGCCATTTCATACGAGGTGTTTAGCTTCCCGAGCGTAGCCAGGGATGCTATAGAAACGAGTAGAATGGCTTTTAGTCCCGTGGTAAACACTTTTACTTTTCACTTCCTTTCACGAAAATAAAATAAATAACGATTTTTAATTATTTCTATGCCTTTCTATTATATTTTCATATTAGGAGTAAGATCTTTTTTTTTTACTTGATGATATTAACAAATAAATAGTCACATTCATTTTACCTGCCTTCACCTTGTATTATGTATATACTGTGTTTTGAAATGGATTAATAATTATCATCCTTTTAACATCTCCTTATCGTCAAGAAGGAATTTAAAAAAAAAACAATAATGGTAGGACCAATGACTAAGGAATATGTTGGTAGGACACGATGGGTAACATTGACATTGATCAACTAAGTGACATTGGCTGTTGATAGTAACCATAGACTAAAAATTTTGGATAACCAAATGAGGTTATCATTATCACGCATACTATAAAGAGGTACGGCAAGTATTAAAAAACAATACTTTAATCCCTAGACCCTAAATGCTAACTTTAGTCCGCCTACGCTAAGCTTTAAAGATACCTTTTTAGAGCATGAGAGGTGAAAAGATTTTTATACTTCTACCATACCTTTACTACTGTTTTAATCATACTTTTGCGGGTCTAAAGTCAGTCTTCATGCCCTAGGGCCGTAATCTAGTCGATCGATCGCCCAACTAGTTGACCAACCCCATACTGTAAATATGCACAACAGAGTCTAGGCTCCAGACTGGTCGACCATTGACAACGATCGTACCATTTGACATAAAAGTTTTTAAACCAAGGAGTATGTGTACCTGCATAAACACTGGCAGCATGAAAAGCAAAATGATAAATGGACAAATGTGACTCTATCGAACGTGAACATTCGCTTTTAATTTGTCTTTTCTTTTTATTATTTACTAGACCTATGTATCCTACTTACTATGATTTGCAATAAATATCTAACCGTTACAGTTTGTTTTACTGTTATGGTAGAAGTATAAAGTAGAGTATACAACACCGGGATAAAGCAGTTTTTTTCTTGGGCGCTTGAATCCCTCACTGCACTCAGGACTCAATCTTAATTCCCTCCCTTTGGTCGGGAATTAACTTATAACACCCTCGCTGCGCTCGGGAGTTAAATTTGGAGTCCTTCGTTACGTTCAGGATTCAATGTAGCGCCCGTGACATAAAACAGTGCTTTATCCCCTTGGTGTATAAACTACTATTATAACTTTTTAAGCCATATTCCGCTAGAGGCCATCGATTTATTATATTTAAATTTGAAGAAATTAGGTACGTTCAGTAATTTAGAAGTTATAAGGCTCTGCCAGACGGACGGACAGACGGACAAGTGCAAATTCGCTCGGTCAACTGAATTAAAAAATTTATTTTCAATTTGATATAAGATTGAAGTTTAAATTATAGCGGAAAAATAGTTTTGTTATCAAACTTCTTACGATCTTTCGATTTTATAACAAAAAATTTTTTTTTCAATAATTCAAATTATTGGCTACACTAGATTTGTCTACTGGTGCAGATTATATCGAATTCAACTTCTAGTTCATTCAAAATCATGGACTTACGCAATGTAACGCCTGCTTCTGAATATACCTACTTTTGTGTTTTATTAGTGTCATGGTGTCAACTATGATGTTTTAGGTACTGCAATGAGTAAGGGTGCGCACGACAGAGCTTTCGTCATTCAAACGTATATAAAGAAGGGTGATTGCTTCAATATTAAATATTGTACGCTCAAAAATAAGCATGATATCGATTCTTCTCGTCATTTCTGACGTATTCATCAGTTGAAATTACTTTGTTTTATAAATACATGCATTTAGGTTTTTTTTTTGCAAAAACACTTCACGAACGCCTGACCAAGGAGTGCACTATCTACTCGTAGCTATAAGACGCGGGTGCACTATCTTTGTTGCTCCCACAGGATGCTAGGTGAAACAACAAGCTTCGAAGCCACGTGGACTCGCGAGTTCCTTCGCGCATACTGCATACTTACTCCTAGGCCTTTATGCGGGGGCGACATGGGCGCGACTCACCTTGTGAGTCCCTGCCTGACATAAAATTTATGTAGATTTAAACCAAATAGGCAGGTAAAGGATACCTAGGTTAACAATTAATTGCATCTTCCCAGCAAAAAAAAATCCTAGATCATTATGGACGAGCTATACGAGAAGATTTCAAAGTACTTAACAATGGGACTCAAATACCAACCGGCATTAACCTTGGTGGATATAGTATGCTGAGGCTACCAAAATCCCTCCTGTAAGTCTCTTTATGCATGTGTGTGTCTGCCATGTGACATCTTAAAAATCTAAAGTGACCCGCCCCAGCTTCGCTGGGGTGGGCTTGTCCCATAAATCCTATCTTAAATAATACAGCATGACTTATGTATTTTACCGCTTATTACTATAGACTTTATATATTAATATCACCGCTCTAATTCAATGCTTACACCGAACACATTACCCTTGAAGACTGGACGGACGCTATTTAATGGCTACAAGTTGTCAAAGAGAAGGCCCATTTCAGGAGTAGTTTTGTAAACTACAATAATATCATGAATAGAGGAAAATACATAGATTGCACACACATTGCACATGCATCTAAAAGAAGATTTAATTAAAAGTAAATTAAAATATCCTCAACCGGTAGACGTCCACGGCTTGCGCCGCCTGGATCCACGGCTCCCTGCGACTCGCCTGATGTCATCCGTTCAGCGAGTATAGTGGGTCTGTCACTTGTCAGTGGACGTCTATCGATTAAGGATGATGATGATGATGATGATGAAAATAAAATATTACAATAACAAACTAAATAACTTGATAAAAATAAAAATCTATTTCAAGTTTTCGATATGTTTCCAAGATGGCGCCCTTCAGTGTTTTGCTAGCCCGTGTTACTTCGGCTAAATACCTCGGTTTTTTTTGTATTGGACATTTTATACCACAACACGAACACACAAGGGTGAATTGGCAAATAAGACAGGAAAATTTACAATATCTAGTATCTACCCTTCAATTTTAACTGCAATTAATTTTCTTTTAGTTTCTTCCACCGCATGATGCTACACGAGCACCAAGGCAGCAAGTTCCGTTTAACAAGTCTGAAAACCTGCATGTTCAACCTTCAAATACAAGCTCACATGAAGCTGTATGACCTGCATCTCTTCGGTTCCTATGACTACGCCAAAATCTTAAACAAGCCTGATATCTTTTCTTATGAGCCCACATTCGGGCAAGTCAAGTAAGTAGTAGTTTATTTATTCATCAGTCGAATTAGCTTTATTTTGCATACATGCATATAAAAGTTTATTTCTAAAAACACTTTTTCCGAACGCCTGTTCAACCCTTCCAATGTCTAAACGCGCGTACACTATCTGCTTTACAAATCACTGAGTCTATTCCTTTCCCACAAGATGCTAGGTAAACAACAATGACCTTCTATAAACAACATGCATCGAAGCCACGTACGCTGGCTTCGCACTGTTCTGCGTACTACGGTAAAAAAACGCCGAAAAAACCACGTTACCGGTTAAGGTCCCCTTTAATTTTTATTTAATTAAATTTTTATTATGTTTTTGTATAGTGGCAATAGAAAGTGGAACAGAACGGAACGGACAGTGGAAGCTTAGTAATCGGGTCCTGTTTGGCACTCTTTGGATACTGAAAGGGGTTAACTTTTTTGTACTTACCTAGCTAATTTTTGACAATCATTTTCGCCACTGACGGTTTTTACCTGGCTCTGATAGTGTTTGTGAAAATTACCAAATAGTAAATACAGCGGACGAGGAGAAGGGGTGAGGGGGGAAGCCCGCGTTCTAGAAGTAGGGACTTTCTCTCTCAGGAGATACCTACTTCTACAATCCTAAAGAAACACTTGTTCAAAATTACATTAAAATTATGTAAGTAGGTAAGTACTAAAATTTTTGAGATGAATGTTCCCGACCGTGTACCGTCCATATTTAGCTTGCAAGACCTACTGATGGCTGATGCCACGCAACCCGGTGTGACGCAGTAGGTTTTTCACACACGGATTTCTTCTTTCGTTCGCGGTAACAACGTCGTAGGCTGAATTTAACTTGCTCTTTTGGTTATTCTTTAGAGATTAGCACCCAGAGAATAGCCAAAAAATATTATGTCTCTATCCTTCCAAAGTACGGAACCCTCGGTGCGCAACTCGCACTTGGTCGGTATTTTTAATTAATATGTATATTGGGGCTGATTCTGTAGTGCACAATCTCTAAACTAAACTAAAATTAGAGCATTACAAATATTGCTAACTCTTTCATAATACTTCTTACGGAAAGGGACAGAACTAGATTTAAAGCTGCCATTTTAGTTTAGTTTAGAGATTGTGTTATACAGAATCAGCCCCATTGTTTACATTAATTTGTTATGTGACCCTCCTGTTCGTTTGCTCGCTATTCCTCGTATAATAATAAAAAAATCCTACTTATAATGAATAAATTGTTCCAGACTATTATTAAAAAATGTGAGCTACAAGATTGACGCAAGGACCCGTTTCTTGAAACAAAAAATATTTGTACAACTGATTGTTTCCGAAATAGATTTAGATGAAGTTAAAATGGAGGTAATTATATTTTTTACATTAATGTCGGATTTCTAGTGTTTTTATTGTTGACATTATGTGCCACCTACCACTGCAGAACCGACAAGAGTTGTTTTCCGAACCGTTGGCAGAGCATAGATTAAATCTATACCTATTGTTCGCACCTGAGTTGAATGCCGAGCTTAGGAATGTGCTAGTGCCGTTATTACTGACAGTTATATCGATAAATTCCAAAAACAAGCAGTGGTTGTATTATTTTAAGAACATTTAAAATATTGATTGAAACACAATAATAAAGTCCAAAATTTACTTCATTTCTTAAAAAGAAAATAAAATCATTCGGGCAAGTAGGGAAGATTAGTCAGATAAAAGTCTTCTATAGTTCTGTTAATTACACTACGATTAAAATCATCTTTTCAGAGCAGCTTCTTGAGCTTCTTTTTATACGACTGCCTGAAAAAAGGAGTATATTGTTTTCAGGGTTCATGTATGTATGTATGTATGTGAGTTTGTATATTCCACCATAACTTCTATACGCCTGAACCGATTTTGATAAATGAGGCATCGTTAGAATCCTTAGCTTATTCCGGGTGACATAGGCTAGTAAAATTTTAAAAAAATTGATGCGGTGACCATGGTCCCCCATTAAAGAGACTAAAGTTGAAAAAAAAATTCGAAAATTCGAAAATAAGAGTAAGTAACTATATAATCATCATCTAGAAAATGATGAGTAGATTCCAAAAATATATAACACTATAGTTCAATATCCATTGATTCACAAAAAATATCATTTAATAAAAAAGTGAATAAGATTCCAAAGGTAATTCAATACGGGCTACGGCAGAGCAGTCGTATTTTTTAATAATTTTAATTATATTCACTTGTTGTATTACAGATAATGTTCTTTTTGATACTCCGGTATATCGACTCGGTCTGCCGTTAAAGGCAAGGTCAAAAAGTTAAAAAGTTCAAAAATTTGGACGGGGTAATGATTTTAGCAGTCTATGTTTGTATTTGATATTTACAAAAAGTGCTCAACGCGCCTGAAGAAGTTTTCACTTCAATAAAAATATTTAAAAATATAAACCTTAAAACTAATATATTAAAGTTTAATTACGAATGTACTATATTTATACTGAAGACCTTTTGTATTAATAATACCTACGTACTACATATTAACCTTTTTATTTTGGGCTCCATTGTAAAATATAAGTACATAGTAACCTTTTAACTAAAGATTTAATTTAGAATTAAAAAAACAAGTATTATTATTAACAAAAGTTCTGCAATATTAATTTGCTAATTTAAGTACAGGCGTCGTTTTAAAGTTTTGGTCCATGGAAAGTGTCTGACACTTATGATACTATTTTAGAATAATTATATTCTACAAAACATATATATAAAAATCAGCCATATAAATTTAAGTTAAGTACCTAACTCTTATTTTAGTTACCTTTCTTACCTGGTACCTATCTGCCCAGGTGTCACAAGGCGAGCTCCACAAGCACGCAGGTATTCAAAGAACATGAAACGCTACTGAGAACCTAAGGTTTCAGTGGTTTCATCTATGTGAAAATAGTTTATGTCTGATAGCTCTGGGATCTTACTCTAAAGTGAAACTTCAGAAAAGCAGCCTACGAGAGAATGAGATAAATATAACTTGTATCTATCTCATTCTCTCGTAGGCTAAGGCCTGTTATGGATATGTTAATTTTTTTTAGTGTCACTTTTTCGTTTCATCTAATTTTCAAATCACAACGATTCTAAAGAAGTTTCACCACAGAATAGGTAATATTTCAATTTTTCAATTTATTTTATTTGAATACAAAAAAATATGTACAAATACAGTAGGTATACTCCTTAAAAACTAGTCAAGGTTTTTATTATACCGAAGCATTAATAGAATAGTACGGTTTCACTTCAAAAACGGTCACTTTTTGACAGTGGGAACCTCAGGTATTTGTCGGGAGGCTTCGGCCGTGGCTAGTTACCACTTTATGTTACCACCCTACGGTATTGACGTTAAATATTTTCTTTGTTTTAGTATGGACAGAAAGAGTCGTCACATTCCATTTCGCTACAAAGAAAAACTATTGGTAATAATGGATAATATTAAAGTCTGGTTTAGTGAAAGATGCTAGTGCAAAATGGCGGCAAATTAGAAAAGCTGGACAAGTCTGATACGCGCACCGAGAGTTGTATGTAGATACCTAGGTCATCGATCACGAGACTGAATGAATGAATCTGCTTATTGATATCCCCAATAATGTCCTAGATTTTTTTTG
Source organism: Erebia aethiops (assembly GCA_923060345.2). Taxonomy (NCBI): domain Eukaryota; kingdom Metazoa; phylum Arthropoda; class Insecta; order Lepidoptera; family Nymphalidae; genus Erebia; species Erebia aethiops. Next base: position 4,666,688 of record OV281083.1, on the reverse strand, counting down.
TTTTTAAACACCAGTGTTGCCAGTAAGATCTAAAACCGACTCTCAGCTTTCAGTAGGAAGACTAATTAATCCATACTAATATTATAAATGTGAAAGTGCGTCTGCTACTCTTTCACGGCCCAACTACTCAGCCGATTTTGAAACTATCCCTATACCAAATTTCATCAAAATCAGTTAAAGAGACAGTTTTTTTTCCCGCGGGAACTCTTTAATTTTCCGGGATAAAAAGTAGCCTATGTCCTTCCCCGGGATACAAACTATCCCTGTACCAAATTTCATCAAAATCGATTGAAAAGATGGGCCGGGAAAGCGTAGCAGACAGACAGACAGACACACTTTCGGATTTATAATATTAGTATGGATTATTGCGCTCCCACTGTTTTAACTTTGATTCTCCAATCATACTAATATTATAAATGCGAAAGTCAGTTTGTTTGTTGGTTTATTGGTTTGTTGGTTTGTCCTTCAATCACGCCGCAACGGAGCAACGGATCGGCCTGATTTTTGGTATGGGTATAATTGAGGACCTGGAGAGTGACATAGGCTACTTTTTATCCCGGAAAATAAAGGAGTTCCCGCGGGAATCAAAGACTTCAACCACGCGGACGAAGTCGCGGGCATCAGCTAGTGATTGATAATTAGTTTGTTGGTTTATTATACAGATGCATTCATTGATAGATTGAAAGTTGACCTAGACAAGTGGATGAAAGACTATTTAAACGATATTATTCTAAACTACGTTGCCGATTTTCCGAAAAACGCCAGATATGAGTAAGCTAATAATTTATCACGTAACCTTATTGTAAGCACTTACCAGCTATTACCAATTGATTATTATAATTTGAAGCCTAGCTCTAGAAAACGTTTTCTTTACTCGCTATTTTTCTTCTATCGCCAGTGTGGGTCGGTGCGTTTGTTTGAAATTATGATGTAAATAGTATAATCCATAGAAAAAATAAATACAGCGTATAATCGATGGACATAAGTAATGTCCCACTGTCTTTGTCCCAATGTTTCACTGTCTGTTTGACCAAAGAGTCAGTGATCACTAGAAGCTGCCACTCATGGGTATCCTCAGGGCGTGCAGTTTATAGAGGCATAAAAGCACTGCTTACCCAAATAGAAATGCCAATGCTCATTTTTCATCAAAATAGCTAGTAAATAGGTATTCTGACTACTAATGCCTACCCTAGCTCTATAGCCTGTGCACGCCACTGGGTATCCTGCTGACTGCGCAACTTCACGCCAATCAGTAGGCTTACTACCATCGCTAAAGCAATATCATTAGATACATATTAAAATTCATCAATTACTTATAGGTTTGTCATAATGTCATAAAACGACGATCAAACGACCTTTTTAAAATGGCATACCTTGTCGTCGCTAAAATAAGGATTATAATTCGGAAACAAGAACGTCAACAATATTAAAATAATACTGCTTTATGCGATGGCAGTAAGTCCCCAGGTACATTGGGCATAGCTGCATTGGATTACCTAAAATATCATAAATTTTTAATTTTAGATAACAATAAGTTAAGGTATGTTAAAATCGACCTTCCCCGCAATTCAAAATCACTTTTCAGAGAATATCATAATAAAAGGACGACAGCGCTCAATCAGTATGCCGACAAAGTTATAGAAAAGTTCCGCGATCGACTGAATGAAACGAACACCACCTTCATCTGGCTGCCTCCCTACGAAATACGTAGCATGGATTTTGCAGTAAGCAAATTAGTTACAGATAATATTATATTAAATCACTAGCGGTGGCCTGCGACTTCGTCCGCCTATAATTTGTAATTTCCTATAAGGTTATACCCACAGATCACGGAAACAAGGGTTATTATACCCACTGCAAGGGGCCTATCGACAAAATTTGTCCTACCACTAGTAAAAACCGCGACTTCACTTCAACACTTATCTACCCATGGAGAATGAAATTTACATGACTTTTTGGGAAAATAGATCCAAATTAAAATTGTTTTTATTCAAATAAACTTTTACAAGTGATTTTAAATCGTCGAGTGAATCTACCACTGGTTCGGAATTTCATTCCTATCGAGAAGAACCAGCAAGAAATTCGATGGTTGCTCTTTTGAAAAAAATAATTTACAATTTCATCAAAGTGGTAAATACAAACCGCCGCGCTGTCCTTAGCATTGCTGGATTGCTGCTCATATAAAAAAAATCTAATCAAAAGATTTCGCGGTCCCCTTTTTTCTGACTTCCCAGTAAACAACATCTCTAATTTATCTCACAACCCGCGGCTGCCACACAACTAACCGTGGAAGAACCAAATACCCCTACTTTTTATTAAATAACTAATTGATGCCCGTCTGAACACTAAAACTTATAATCCCGGATTACCTAATCCTAGACCAAAAGCTCTGGCCATTTCTGATGATTGCCAAGTCAATCGCGATGCACCCTTAATTACTCGGCTTTGGACTGGGGTTTGGATTTACGGTCGGTATCTTGCCTGAGAAGTTTTTTGACCAAAGAGAAAATAGTTATAGGTAGTTTAGTGGTTTCAGTTTAACATTGGCTGCCGTGGCTGAAATTGTCAGAATCTGCTTTCCGAACCGCAGTGTTTTATTTATAGAGTTCCTATAAATAAAACACTGCGCCACAAACCAAAGAACCACAAAGGCCTAATTTATAATTATTTTTTAAATTTGTTATGACTTTTAGAATTTATCTCTAAGTGAAGGGGTGTTACGAGGTCTAGACAGTATTTACAGACGGTCCATAGCCACCGGCGTGAAACATGATGACTCTGACGTGTATAATATCAACACCGTGGTCGGATTCAGCAATTTGAAAGTGAGATTTATCTCTTTTTTATTCGATGACAAACTTAGCCCTTGACTGAGGGCAAGGGATCTTCGGAAGCAATAATATGAAAACCTGCTTGAAAATAGTATGACAGTCTAGGTATACGCGCATCGTACCGGAACGCTAAAATGCTTTGCGGTACGTCATTGCCGGTACTCGGTAGAGCGGTGACTATAGCCACTAGAAGCTTTCCTATTAATTATGTAACTCTTAATCTCTTCCTGCCAGAAACTCCAGAGACAGACCGAAGGGGTATGGGTTTAATATTTAACTGGCCATGCCCCTAACAGGTTAGCCCGCTACCATCTTAGACTGCATCATCACTTACCATCAGGTGAGATCGTAGTCAAGGGCTAGCTTGTAGTGGATAAAAAACTCCAGAGACAGTCTATCTGAGTTTCACCTTTGATTCATTTAATAGTGTGATATGTTTTTAGCTTATCTACGTAATCAATGCCGTGCTTAATTCATTGGAGAAACCAGTTATGGGGTTTTTGGTTCTGACAGTGGATGACCTAACCGCACGCATGGATCTGTCTCTCACAAAACATCCGGAGACAGTCGATCTGAGTTTCACTTTTTTGGAACAAACAAAGTATGCAGATAAATATTACCTACTATAAATTTTATAAGAGGATTAAAGTTTCTCAAATGCACCACTCATAAATCATTATGATATACCTACCTATATACCTAGATAGTTGTAGGCCGCGGCTCGCTAGGTCCGCTAATGTTTAGGTCTTCGACTATACCCATGCACAATTAATTATGTAAATAAATCCGTTGCGGTGTTACATCGGCGTGATTGAAGGACATCAAGGGCGGTTGCCCGTGCTGGAAATGAAACTCCAGTGAATGGAATCACAACGACGGACGAAGTCGCGGGCATCTTTTAGTATAAATAGGTATAAATAAACAAATATACCTTCACCGCGCGTAAGGGTAAATAGCTGATTGGTATGTTAAGAGCGAGGACAGGAGATCTCCATTCTCCAGTCTTGTCGTTTGGAAGACCCAGAGTTGAGTGATTTAAACGCAATTCAGAAGTCAACTTATGCATCTGAGTTCGAACTCGTTCTAAATTCTACTTTATACGGAAAATGAGACGACCAGGGTGGCAAGCGTTTAAAAGCAGCAAGTACCTATGCAGCACACCACAATCATTTACAAATATGCAATATACCTACAGACCAAGGGTGATCCGTGAAAATACCTTGTCTTTTTATCACGTTTTTTGTATTCACTTGAGGACGCCCATAGGCAAGGTATTTATTGCTGACCTTTGAGAATAGAAAATACTAGAGTTATTATTTTTCAGACCGGAGTATCTGTCAATAGAAACCGCAGTAAGCGAACAAATGTCGAACTTCAAATATATTCTGGAGCGTCATATCATCGCCTTATTGACTAGCAATTTGATGGACAGCATACAAAATCTCGGAACGTTGGCCCGATGTGGTACGTATACTACGTGAAAAAAATGAAAATTAATAAAAATGAGCTCGCAATCAGACCACCGCAGCCCGGTTATCGTTGACTAATCGGTTAAATCTCTCTTGAAACAGAAGTCGGTCTGAACTTAGTATCCTCAATACAACCTCAAGGATACAATGTCAAGGAACCCCAATTTTTTTTTAATCAACTAGGTACAAGTTAGCCCTTGACTGCGATCTCACCTGATGGTAAGTGATGATTCAGTCTAAGATGGTAGCGGGCTAACCTGTTAGGGGTATAGCAGTTATATTAAACCCATACCTACCCCTAATCGGTTTCTACACGGCATCGTATCGGAACGCTTAATCGCTTGACTCCACGTCTTTGCCGGAAGGGTGGTAACTATCCCAGCCGAAGCCTCCCACCAGGCCAGACCAGAGAAAATTCAGAAATTATAATTATACCCAAATTGACTCTGCCGGGGATCGAACCCGGAACCTCGCACGTTAAGATAACAGCGCTCAAAGCTGCGCCAGGGAGGCCCTTAATGTGCGCTTTAAGAAGAGAAATAATTGCATTTTTAATGATTAATTATCATGTTTTATTCTTCCAGTTCCACACTAAAAAGTGCCTACTAAAGGCCAATATACGAATAAATACAATACATAGATGGACAGGGACCAAGACGAGCTCACGTCTAACACAATTAAACTACTTATTATAAATCGTAAACGTAATTTTATTGGTCTATACTGTGCTAAGCGACAATAGTTTCCTACCGTGATTGGCAGACTCAAACTGACAGTTTCGTGATGCTGCGACCACAGTACTATTATATTATTCTGTGCTGTACATTCGCGAATCGCGATGGACTAGTCAGCAGTCGACAACTCGACAGTGTATTCTATAATTATATCTCCTTCTATACACTGTAGTCTTTGGTTTATATGCCATAAACTTGTACCTCACTAGCTGATGCCCGCGACTTCATCCGCGTGGATTGAGGTTTTATGGTTCCCGCGGGAACTCATTCATTTTCTGGGATAAAAAGTAGCCTGAACTATTCTATAGTTATTACAGACTATACATCCATACTCACAAACTTTCGCATTTATAATCCATACTTCCATATCCATATCCATACTTCCATACTTCTGTCTGCTACGCTTTCCCGGCCTATCTTCTCAACCGATTATGCTGAAATTTGGTATGGAGGTAGGTTATATCCCGGGGAAGGACATACCTAGGTAGCTAGCTAGGTACTTTTTATCCCGGCAAATTAAAGATTTTCCGCGGGAATCAAAAAATCTTAATCAACGCGGACGAAGTCGCGGAAATCATCTAGTATTAGTATAATTATATATATTATATACCTACCTGTGATGATTCGATATTTAAAATAGATTGATGGTTCAATCCATCAATCATCATAATAATATTATTTAGTAGAATGTTATAATGCTGTATTTTAATTTTCAATAAAACCTAAGTAACGGGTATCTATTATTTCACTACCTAAATATTAAAATTGGAAAAAAAATCTTAAAATGAAATACAACATTTCCGCGACCTTATCTTAAATCTATGGGTAGATTTACGTAGAGCCTCAGAGTAAGTATCGTAGAGCTATAAAGATTTTTATACTCTTTGCCGCTATTTGCTCTATTATAGACCAGAAAAACCCCTTTAACCCGTAGACAGAGAGAGGTATACCTTTAACCCCACAACCCCCATAATATTAGGTATTTAAGAGTATATAAATACAGATATATTGATATATACCTCCTAACCTAAATACTAAATAATACCACCTAACAAATCTATGGAGGGTAGAGGTAAGGCTTAATCTCTGTAATCTGTATATAAAAAGTGTCCGTCGAATGTATTGAAATTGGGGAAGGAGGAAAAAGGAAGCGCCAAATATTATTAGAGTAGGTTTGAGAAATAAACAAGGAAAGAAAACATTCATTATTATTTTGTACAACGTAAGTTGTTGAAATTTTTAATAAATAACTACTTAGCAACCCACAGTAGCAACCACTGGACACTTTTTCATCTTTTCTCCCTGATAAAACACTCCTTCCTTCTCACCGATATATAATATGTAGGTACTAGATGGGCCCTTTCATAGAAAAATGACGGGCGTCCGACTTGCTGAACACGTTCCGCACCTGTCTTATGCCTTTCTTTGTCCCTGTCGTAACGCTGTCACGATCGCTCGTCGTATAGATAATTTGATAATATTAAGTTAAAATCTAAAGTCTAATTAGTTTGGCACTGTATAATTTTTATTTAAAGGTAAGTGTTTCAATTCACAGTTATACATTTCCAAAAAAACGTTATTTAATCTTCCTATTTAATATTTTTATCCATTACGCAATCATTTAATTTCCGCGGCAAACTGTATGATATTTTTTTTTATTAAATGGCCAGTGAGTAAAAACTTTGGGCTTTGGGTTCCAGCCGTAGAATAGTCAGCCCAGTACGATAAAAAAATGCAACCAAGATTAGTTAAAGCATAGACGGGCAGAACGGACAATAGGACAATAAATTTTATCATAATATTATTATTATAATAATAATTATTATGATAAAATTTGTTATTGACGTGAGTTAAATTTTTAACTTACTTCAATAAATTATTACAAGTTTTTAGCATTATTAGTTACTGAATTATGCAAAGTGTGACGGACGGACATGTCGCGCCACGAGGGTTGTTTTCTTATCATTTTGGTACGCAACCTTAAAAACGATTTTATTTCTGTCAATTTTCGACAAAACTTCAGTATCAATAACTAACAAATAATAAAATTAAAAAAACCCACGACGTACTGCAACTCCCCTTAACTCTTCTCTTGACGTCTTAAAAATTACTATTTATCGCTATAAAAGTATTAATATCTATGTAAAGCTTCTGTAAGTAAGTTTATGATATCATATTTATTATTTGAGTATATATTATGTTTATTTTATTTTTAGATTCATATTGTTATTTATGTAAAATAGTATGTAATTAATAATTATAGTATGTACCGTTATGTAAGTTTATTATATTGTAATATTTAGTAGGTTTTTATAATTTTTCTTTTAGTTTACACGTGTGCACTGTGCACCACCCTGTCAACATGCAACCGATCTCCTTTCATAAAGGTTGCCTGGAAGAGATCACTCTTAGTGATAAGGCCGCCTTTACACCGCAACAAGTTGTAAATTATATCATGATTAGTTTTATCTCTGTTTTGTTAATTGTTTGTGTGTAATAAAGTGTTTTTACTTACTTACTTACTTACTTACTCCCCATTGTGTGGACTTTGACCTTAAAATATATCTAAGAACCTTCTCACAAGCTATACACATCTAATGCAAAAACCGCATTATAATCGGTCCAATAGTTTTACAGGAAAGTTGTAACAAAAAAGTGGTAAAAATAACAACATCATACTAAAATTTATCGTTTGTTTACCTCAGAGAGTACACTGATGTAGGTATTATTTTCAACAAGCGCATCTGTACTAATCTATGACCGAATCATATACGTTTTCAAGCTGTCATTCAGCAATGGCGCATATTGCAAGCAAGTTCCCGCTTTTCAGACTAGATGGCGTTGTTAATAAGTCCACATTCTATGTTTGACTGGGCCCGTCTATATTCCTTCTACACTCCTTAGCTCATTAGGGGGCAAGCTCAGATTAAAAACCTAATCTGAGGGGGCAAGTGACAACAACCGTAGACAGAGAAAGGAACATACTGAGATACTATACAACAACAGTTCCAGAGACAACTATGTAACCAGAGAACAGTGCTGTGCGCCATGAGACAAATAACTAATAACTTAAATTAACGCACAAAAGCGCTTATTATCTTTTCTGGTCGGTGCATAATATTTGCTGTGCTGGTGCCTGGTGCCGTGTGCGCTGTGCCTGCCACAAGGCTCAGAAGGACAAGAATCCAGAGCCGTTAAACCAGTTAAATAAAAATAATGTACCTATACACAGAGTATTTTTTGGAGTTTCTTTCTGCCTCACTTTCTGCCTTTTTGGCCTGCCATAATATGTCAGAGACAAGTTAACCAGTTATTATGTTACGTGTCTCTGTAAGTCTGTATACTTTACTTGTATCTGGTTACTGGTAGGTAGTCTGGTAGTGATCTTTTTTTTCTGGTCGGTGGTAGTGATGGTTATATTCTCTTTGGTGAAAGTGATGCCTGCTGTGCAAATCAAATATGTAATCATGGTAACTTGTCTCTGATCATGGTGCAAATCTCAGGTGCAAATGCTTGCAATAATAGTTTGTGTTATGTTTCGAACCATAGAACAATATAACTTTCGAACCTTGCATTAAATCTATAAACGTTTTATCGTGTATTATTTATTGTGGTAAAGAAGAATTTAAAGCACAAGTAATGGTATGACGCTAAGATGATAGAGCAAGAGACAGCTGATAAGGAACAGGAGCTCCAAAACCTGTTGACCAAAGTGCAACCAAATCTTCAAGACGTTATCAAAAGAGTAAATAATTTCGTATACATAGAATTTTATTTTCTAAAACTCGAACACAGTGAAGTTAATTTTAGATGTTTTGCTTTGTAGAGTTTTACCAATGTTGCGCTGCAGCAGACTAAAAATGGAGAACAAATTAAAGCTGATACTCTCGAAGACACCTCTTACTTTGCCAAAAATACACAAGTGTGAGTAATTACTAAATCACATGAATTTCAATGTTTCTAGTTACTAAACTCAATAGGTGAATAAACTTTGGAATTTTTTATTATAAGAAACCTCTGGCCAATGGATTTCTTTGCAAGTTAAGTTTTCTCAGTAAATTATTTACAAAAGTCAGTTTATTACAATTGACTTTTCTTCATAAATTTATTGACTAAGATGAAATTATTTTGGAGGTTTTCAGCACTTAATTAAAAAAAATATCCTGCTGGCCGGAGGTCGACATTAATAGCCTATATTTCATGGTTTTTTACTGAGAAAAAAAACAAAACTTATTTGGGGGAACTAATTCTACCAAGGAAGTGGTTTCCACAAAGATCCCAATTATGGCTGGAGGTCAACTTATAGGCATTTATTTCATTATGTTCTATTGAACAAATTCAGGTTATCAGGATATCAGTTGTCAATTATGAATAGATTTGTTATTTTAAAATTGATGACAATTTGTCCAAAACTGTTACAGGAACCTGTCACGATTAGAACTAGTCAGATCACCAACCTTTCACATGCAATTTGTATCATTGGACTTGAAGTCAATGGCTCTTACGCTACGTTGTTCTCTGGGTGAAGTCAACATAAAAGGCCTCTATAGTGCATTTAATGAAAATCTATTCAACCTTATACCTGTCATGGCTGAAGGGCATGTTCTGTGAGTATGACATATTTGTTAATTTCAGAATCAATGTAATGTCTGCAGTTTATGCATAAGTAATGGATTTTTTTTAATAATAAGCAATAAGATTTCTCTTCATATTATACACAATAATAACCTTAATTTCTATCTTCCAATAATGTCTTAATTTACTCTAATAGGTATTTCAAGTTTTGGAATTAAAAGGTATGTTCTACATAATATTATTTAGATAATAATATTATACTAAAAATATTTTTCAGGGTAATAATTATATTGGTACTCAATAATGCATTGCACATTGTCAAAAAGCCAAATGATTTATTTATCACTACATCTAGTGATTACCCCTGCATGGATTATGGTTTTTGATTCCTGCAGAAACTTTTTACTTTTCTGGAACTAGCCTAGATAAGTGGCAAACATCCTAACTTTTACATTCATATTATATAAAAGATATAAATTAGATTCATGGATCATGACCTCCGTAACTCTGTTGTTTTATAAGTCCTGGGTTTGATCAATTGGAGAATTTATAATTTCTGAATTTTCTATGGTCTCGTTTCTGTGGCAAGGTACCACCCTACCTACAAAGATGTACCATCAAGCAATTCAGTATGATGTCATGTAGAAAATGGAGAATGTGGGTAATATGGGTTTAATAAAACTGCCGTAGCCCTAACAGGTATGCCCGATAATCTCAGACTGTTTTTTTGATTATAGTCTGAAATAACACATAGGTTACTTTTATTCCCGAAAATTAAAGAGTTCCCGCGGGAACCAAAACACCTCAATGTACGCGGATGACTGTTTTTTTAAAATGTAAATGAGATTATCAACTGCAGCTGTCATTATTAAAATTAGTCCAAGTATACCTATCTGCGGAAGGACGTGGGAACCCACCACATTTTTATCACAAGAAAACTCCTACCATTATTCGATTAATGGAAAGGGGTCACGACCCTCAGTAATCAGGAATACGATCAATTAATTATTATTCCTTATCCAGACTTTTCAGCAAGTCTTTCTGACATATAGGTACATACATCATACATCAAAAAAAATCTTTAATTGCAGTATGACATTATCAAACATGACGGCAGATGTCAGTGTTGGTTTGGTGTTAGAAGATGATGCTTTCTCATACGTTAATCCTGGAATTGACTTTAATCATGATGAAGTGGTTCTTAAGGTAACAAAATCATTAGAGTTTAATCATTATGAATTCAAAATTTAAATGTTTTTATTCAAATAAACTTTTAGAATGAATCGTCATATGAATCTACCACTGGTTCGGAATACCATTCCTACCGAGCAGAACCAGCAAGTAACTCTGCTGTTGCTCTTTAAAAAAGGTATACATTTTTAGGGCTCTCTGGTACCTCAAGAGGAAAACGGAACCCTTATAGAATCACTTTGTGGTCTGTCTGTCTGTCAACCATCTTTTTCTCGGGAACGCATGGAGGTATCAAGTAGAAATTAATATCAAATACTTAGGTCTATGACCCCTCGGAGCTGTAAAAAATTAAGCTTTAAAGAATCAAGAATCAGAAACGATGAGCAATAATGTTTCCCGCAAGTACATTGGACTGTTGATACAACATAAAGATGCCTACGCAGCCAGTATCTGACTATTCTGTGTATATTTTGTTGCATAACAGTAAAAAAATTACTTTTTAGCTGTCGTGGCCATCACCGCAAAGGGGCGGAGGATACGAATTTACCACGACGGAGCAGTTGGCGAGACATATAGGTTTGTTTTTTTACAAGCTTTAATTTACTTGAAATGTTTGTGTTTGTTTAGATCAAATCTTGCAACAAAATTTTAAAACAGCAATCCCCAACCGATAGTGCTTAAATTTTGGATTACAAGTTTAGTTTCAATGACAATGCATGGTAAGCTTAGTGACGTCATTCTAAATCAAATATGGCGGACAGCCAAAGAAAAGTTACTTATTATGCACCCCCATGATATGGGTATCTAAAAAAGGTTTTGTTAAGTAAAATAAAATGCCGTCACACTAAATGCAAAACTCGAACTCAAAATCGGAAATGGACCCTAAATATGCAGACTCTAAAACATGTTTAATGATTTAAGACATTATTCAGTCATTACTGGTGTTTAGAACTTTAGAAGCCACCAAGCCAAAGGACAACCGCCAAATTGGTAACGGACTTTATATTATGCTTTGTTTCACATTAAATTAAATGTTGTACTATATCCGATAGATTGATCGCTGATAGCCTAGTGGTTTAGGCGAATCCCATACTACGACTCATCCCGCGACAGATCGCTTGGCGCGTCGCAATGTGAATGTGTGTGTGTGTGTGTGTGTGTGTGTGTGTGAATGTGTGAGCTTCGTCTCGTAGTTAGGTAGCAGGTAAATCAACACGCACCGTAGACTATAACCATACTGTAACATAAAATACATCTACTGCACAGGTATTAACTAACTGATTACAGATGACCTACCTCTAACCGCGGCGATATCACTCTCCCTGTTTGCGTTACTCCGGCAGAAGTTGCAAAGGCATTTGGGCCAAGTTCTGCGCCAGGCCACCAGCGTCTCTGACGTCATGGGCTGCAACCCTAGCATGCTGGAGGCTTACAGGTAATTAAAATAACTGATATCCCCACTGTAACAGACATCCACGTTATACACATTAAGATACGTATACGTATTAAGAGACGTTATACGCTTTTCCTTCGTAGTAGATACTTCATTGTATAAGAAAACGCCCAGAACTTACACTTTAATTGCCTACTTTTGTCTTGTGTTGAGTTTACCTTGACCGTGAGGGAGTGTCCTCAAGCTGTCCACAGTTCCCGTTTTTTAGACCAGATGACATTAGTCAAAGTACACATTCGAAATCAGCCGTCTATGTGAACTGAGGTTGTTTCTATTACTTGTGTTTGTTTGTGTATGTGTGTGTGGGGTGCTGTTCTTTCGCCCCTTTCCATCCTTCTTCATGTTGGTATACAGCGTTTCCATCGCTGTATACAGCTCAACTTGCGACTCGTAGAAGTATGCCATTGTTTATACTGATATATAAATACGATATGAAAAATAAATAAAAACACCTTACTTGATCAGACTGCTTACTGTACTGATATAATTGATGGTCTTCTCTCTGATGTTGAGGTCACAACAGGGAATGTTCAAAATTTCTTTTGATATCTTTTGATACACTGCTAAAACACTTAGTCACTCAAAGTTTATACTGATGATATTATAGTCTTGATAAAGTTTCACAAATGAACAAATGCTCACTGAGTTCACTGATTCACCCCAAGACAAAGTCCGAGGTCCCGCTCAAGAACGGTAATAGCTCGAAGGACCAAAAGATGTGAGGTGCTGTTCTTTGTGGGAATAAAATGATAGATCTAATGATAGTTAAAGTGGACTGTATTTCACTTATGATGATAAATGGTATGATATTGATTAGGAGTACTATCCGCGCGGACGATCGAACCGTACTGTCCCACTTAACGTGAGGCAGTTGCGTAAAGTGCTGACTGCGCGGTGTTCGGTTACACGCAGTGTCCCGAACAGTGTGTGTGTTGGTTTGTTGAGGACTTATTTCCGCACAGCTCAATGGTGGAGCGGCTAGCGCGGAACGGCAACAGAGTAGTGGACATGGTGCTAATCAACATGCGCCGTACGCTGCTGCAGGCGCGCCGCGAACTGCTGGAGCTGCCGTCGCTACATTCCACTTTTATGCACAAGGTAACTGATAAAATGTCTTCTAAATACATTTTATTACTAACGGATTACTAGAATGCCCGCGACTACGTCCTCGTACCGAATTATAAGAATCAAAATCGGTTGAAAAGATGGGCTGTTAAAGCGTTGGAGACAGACAGACACTTTCGCATTTATAATAATACTAGATGGTGACTGCGACTTCGCGTAGATTTAGATGTTTTGGATTCCCGCGGGAACTCTTTCCCTTGTCAGATCGTCTTTGCCGGTAGAGTGGTAACTAGCCACGGCCGGAGCCTTCCGTCAAACCAGAAAAAAATCAGAAATTATAAATTTCCGACGCTGCCGGTAATCGAACCCGGGACTTCCCACAATAAGGCCACAGCGCTCACCGCTGCGCCAGGAAGGAATAATTATTTAAAGTTTGTAAGTTTTTTACGTAGAGTTGATATCTAGTGAATGGCCCGATGAATAGCGTCAGTTTTTATACAGTTTACATAGGCACTGTGCATACTTTAATACTGTACAAGAATCAGAATTCTAGGTATGGTTCATTTTTGGTAACCATGCCACGCTGCGCGGAGTGAAAGGCCCATTCGCATGACACAGACCTTCACTATCGTCATCAGTGGAGAGCCCTACACCTACCTAATACTGAATCAGCTTTTCTGGCGATAGTTACCAAAAGTGCAGCTATCGCTTACTCTATAAAATTCCTATTCCTATTTTGAAACATATTATAGATCTTAGAAACAATCCGTAACCCTCCCTTTTCGCTAAACAAATTTCAGATAGGATCAATATCGTTCATAGGCAAACTGGAGACAGAAACGGGTTGGCTGAGAAACTTGGCAACTGTGAACCGAATCAACGACGTGAGCGTCACGCGCCCCGACCCCGTGAAGACTAGCTTCCATGTCACTCTAAGGGTGAAAGACTTGCAGGTTGGCACTACTGCAGATTTTATTTTTATTTCATGGTTTGCCAAGGTAATACACAATAACAACATAAAAATAACAAACATAAAAATACAAAACATTTTTGAGTGTGCACCCAATTATTGGCAAGCTAGCATGGATTTATCTGATCTCGCAAGTGCGGGGTTTTTAAAGTTTAACTACCAGTTAACAAATAGCGTTCAATATAATAACAATAAATAATAACAAGATCCGTATCAGTTACTTTTTTGACGGATCTTTTACCTTATTAATTTTCAATACATGGATGAAATTCTAAATATAGGTGATTAGGTAGCAATGAAAAACTATTAAATTCCATTCAGATTATTTTTTATTTCTTAAAATCAAATATTTGCCATATATTGCAAACATCATAAAAGAGAGGAGGGGATCATAAAGTCACAAAACCCATCTGCTCATACTCAGAAGACTGATTGTATGATATTGCAACAAGAGAAAAAAATCTCGTTTTGTATTCAACCTACAGATCGGCTATGACGAGTACCGTATCAAAGCGATGGGTGTGTCGTGTACGGGGCGAGTGGAAGCCGCTTTCACTAACAACGCGATACACATGGCCATCAGTGTGGGGCTCACTCGCTGGGAGCCTTACGCGCAGCTGGACGACTTGAGAGTGCAGTATATGGAGTAAGTGTCAGAATATACTAGCTTTTATTTTGTAAAACGCGATACACATGGCCATCAGTGTGGGGCTCACTCGCTGGGAGCCTTACGCGCAGCTGGACGACTTGAGAGTGCTGTATATGGAGTAAGTGTCAGATTATACTAGCTTTTATTTTGTAAAACGCGATACACATGGCCATCAGTGTGGGGCTCACTCGCTGGGAGCCTTACGCGCAGCTGGACGACTTGAGAGTGCAGTATATGGAGTAAGTGTCAGATCATACTAGCTTTTATTTTGTAAAACGCGATTCACATGGCCATCAGTGTGGGGCTCACTCGCTGGGAGCCTTACGCGCAGCTGGACGACTTGAGAGTGCAGTATATGGAGTAAGTGTCAGATTATACTAGCTTTTATTTTGTAAAACGCGATACACATGGCCATCAGTGTGGGGCCCACTCGCTGGGAGCCTTACGCGCAGCTGGACGACTTGAGAGTGCTGTATATGGAGTAAGTGTCAGATTATACTAGCTTTTATTTTGTAAAACGCGATACACATGGCCATCAGTGTGGGGCTCACTCGCTGGGAGCCTTACGCGCAGCTGGACGACTTGAGAGTGCAGTATATGGAGTAAGTGTCAGATTATACTAGCTTTTATTTTGTAAAACGCGATTCACATGGCCATCAGTGTGGGGCTCACTCGCTGGGAGCCTTACGCGCAGCTGGACGACTTGAGAGTGCAGTATATGGAGTAAGTGTCAGATTATACTAGCTTTTATTTTGTAAAACGCGATACACATGGCCATCAGTGTGGGTCTCACTCGTTGGGAGCCTTACGCGCAGCTGGACGACTTGAGAGTGCAGTATATGGAGTAAGTGTCAGATTATACTAGCTTTTATTTTGTAAAACGCGATACACATGGCCATCAGTGTGGGGCTCACTCGCTGGGAGCCTTACGCGCAGCTGGACGACTTGAGAGTGCAGTATATGGAGTAAGTTTCAGATTATACTAGCTTTTATTTTGTAAAACGCGATACACATGGCCATCAGTGTGGGTCTCACTCGCTGGGAGCCTTACGCGCAGCTGGACGACTTGAGAGTGCAGTATATGGAGTAAGTGTCAGATTATACTAGCTTTTATCTATATCTATACTATAATATTATAAAGAGTTAAAGTTTGTGAGGTTCTAGGGGGTATCTCTGGATCTACTGAACCGATTTTGAAAATAGAAAGCCATATTATTTTGACGACCTCCGTGGCGCAGTGTGTAGCGCTGTTGCCTTAACGTGCGGAGGTCCCGGGTTCAATCCCCGGCAGGGTCAATTTAGGAATTTATAATTTCTGAATTTTCCCTGGTCTGGCCTGGGGGGAGGCTTCGGCCGTGGCTAGTTACCACCCTACCGGCAAAGAAGTTCCGCCAAGCGATTTAGCGTTCCGGTACGATGCCGTGTAGAAACCGAAGGGGTGTGGGTTTAATATAACTGGCATGCCCCTAACAGGTTAGCCCGCTACCATCTTAGACTGCATCATCACTTACCATCAGGTGTGATCGCAGTCAAGGGCTAGCTTGTAGTGGTTAAAAAAAATATATTTTTGAGTGTTCGCGGTTACGGTTACTGCGGTTCGCATGTCGAACAGATCTCTGCGATTGTTGAGGTGGGGGAGGAGGTGGTAATGCGTCTTCTCCCGACGATTCCTGCTGGACGTTTTTACTGGCGTCGTCATTGTGATGTAAGCAAGCCGAGCTGACCGTGTCCGGTTCCAGATTTGTAGAATGTATCGTACTAGTGTTAAAAAGCGGTTTCCACGCCGGGGGCAGTATCCATCCACCATCACGGTTAAAATTCGGGTGACGACTGATCTCTATGGCTTCTCGTATTTTCCGAGGTACTAGCAACTTTTCTCTGGAACACAAACGTCTTGTCGAATCGCATGTAGTGAGTCGTACCCTAGAACTAGTCGGGCACTTTTCCGACATAACACGTGAGTGTATCCGGTTTGTTATTTATGTCACCGTAAGATTGTAAAAACCGTTAGATTGTAATCTAACTAGCGATATTGTAAACTGTCGACAGATTGTGAACCGTGCAATGTTCTGAGTGTAAATTTTTGAAATATTCATCGCCACTTATGTTTTATGGGTTAATATACCTAACACACACACACACACACACAGTAAGTTGCGCCAAGCTCTGGAACTCTCTTCCGGCAGAAATCCGACATTCCAAATCACTCAAAATTTTTAAAAGTCGTTTGAAGAATTTTTATCTGTCTCAGTAGTTCATAATATAGTCAGTCATTCTATGTTACTTTATTTATTTATTTTTATTTATATATAGATATATATATTTATATATTTATACATATTTATATATGTTAGCTTATGTATGTTAAACTTATGTACGTATGTATATTTTGTATTTGGGGTAGTATTGTATGTAGATGATATTTATAGTTTATTTATTTGTAGTTTGCGCACCATCCCGTTTGTATTCTCTACTCCTTTCTCCAAAGGTTGTCTGGAAGAGATCGCCTTAGGCGATAAGACCGCCTTTGCATACTGTGCTGTCCTAGTTGTAATTTTATTGTCTTTCTCATGTCCTTTTACTTGTGTGCAATAAAGATTTAAATAATAATAATAATAATAATACCTAACAGATTACAATCTACCGAAAAATAATGCGTTAAATTGTAATCTATCGACAGTTTACCGCTAGTTAGATTACAATCTAACTGTTTTTACGATCTTACGGTGACATGTACATAATATATTTATAATGAATATCTCTCACGATGGTTTAAACGTTAAAGTATGGGAAGTGAACATTGTTATACTCTCGTCAGCGGTATGGACCTCCACGTGAGCGGGCTGGGTCCGCTGAGCGGGCTGACGGGCGCGGTGTGCGCGTGGGTGCGCGGCGCCGCCACCGCGCACGCCGCGCCCGCGCTCGCCGCGCAGCTGCAGCACGAGCTGCGCACCGCGCTCGCGCAGCTGCCGCTGTGGGACCTGCTGCACGGGAAACAGTAGCTTACCGCCACCCGCATACGGCTCAAACTCGCTGCGACACCGACACAACATCCGAATTTGGTATTTAACCATGCCGCTGTGGGAGCTGCTGCACGGGAAACAGTAGCTTACCGCCACCCGCATACGGCTCAAAGTCGCTGCGACACCAACACAATATCCGAATTTGGTATTTGACCATGCCGCTGTGGGACCTGCTGCACGGGAAACAGTAGCTTACCGCCACCCGCATACGGTTCAAAGTCGCTGCGACACCAACACAACATCCGAATTTGGTATTTGACTATGCCGCTGTGGGACCTGCTGCACGGGAAACAGTAGCTTACCACCACCCGCATACGGCTCAAAATCGCTGCGACACCAACACAATATCGGAATGAAAAAACGGTCTCGAGAGAGAACACTCCTACGAGTCGGTGTCCCTCTCATACACATGGCCACATCGAGATATTATAGACAGGTCACATTTCGTCAACATTTCTTATTTCATTTATTACTAGTGGGTCCGGCATACGTTGTCCTGCCCTGAGCCTTGAACCCGACTGCAGCGCCCCCTACCGGGTCCAATTGTGAATATAAACCATCCCTGGACCCACTAAAACCCGCACAAAAAATTTCATCTAAATCGGTCAAGACTCAAGCCGTTTCTGAGTTTTAGCGAGAGAAACGAACAGCAATTGATTTATTTTATGTATATATATATGTCACCGTAAGATTGTAAAAACCGTTAGATTATAATATAACGTTTTTTATCTCGATAGATTATAAACTTTCGACAGATTGTGAACCGTAACATACTGCTTACAATTTAACGCGTTATTTTTCGGTAAATTGTAATATATTAGGTATATTAACCCGATAGAACCTAAGTGCCCGGCCTGTGTCCGGGCACTACCTGAATATTCATGTCAAACCCTAACCTAACCTATAGTTCGCGCGCGAGTTGAATGCAGAGTAAATGTATGGTGACACTTACATTTACTCTGCATTCAACTAGCACGCGAACTGTACAAGAAAGACACAAGAAAACGTAAAAACAATAAATATTTCATAAATTAATACTCAGAACATTGAACGGTTCACAATCTTTCGATAGTTTATAATCTAGCGGGATAGAAACCGTTAGATTATAATCTAACGGATTTTACAATCTTACGGTGACATATATACTCTTTTTGTTGATTTTTTTTCATAGTTTTATATTTATTTTTAATTTTGAAATATTTTTTGTATAAAAATCAATTATTATAATGTTTTTATGTCGTATTTATCTGCGAATGTGTTCATGTCCATAGTGCAGACAGGGCTACATATAAAATAGGGTAACTTCTCTACATAATACTGTAAGATTCTCTATTTTTTGTAAAATTTAATAATACTATATTATTAAGTTTGCTAAAAAGAATCAAGTTTTTGCTGTCACCTGAAGACTTGGCCGCGCTGGTTGCGCGCCGCGCGGAGTAATGCCATGATAGGAGCCCATGTAAATATTTTTATATTATTATATATGAAGAAATAGATACAGGGTTAATTTAAAATTACAAAACTGAACAACTTTTATTTCTACAACTTTAATTTTTAATTATGATTGTTATTTTTTCTTTTTCATACAAAAATAAAAAAGTTTTAAATTGGCTGCTCTAAGATGGCATTACTCCACGAGACGCATCGTCGTCGCGGCAAACCTGTTATCGCTCGAATACATTGCAACCCCTACTGTCTACTTAAAACAGCTGCAGAATGTCTTAGATCAAAAACTTTCAATTTCTTTTTTATGAATATCCTATTTAAGTTTTTTTAAGGTATGGAACAAAATACTTTTCATTATTATGTAGAGAATTTGCCCTTTAGAGATATTAGTGTTTTTTGAATAACCTTGTGTATATTTTAACAGATTTGTTACAAGTTAGCCCTTGACTGCAATCTCACCTGATGGTAAGTGATGATGCAGTCCAAGATTACCATCTTAGAGTAAGTGATGATGCAGTCCAAGATTACCATCTTAGACCTCTTAACCTGTTGGGGGGTTATATTAATATTAATCCTTTATAAGTATTGTTATTTCGATCATAGCCTTAAATGTATAAGTACATTGTTACCTTAGTTACAAACGAATTTGTAATTGAATTATTATGTTTAAATTGTCTATAATGTTTTTCTCAAAATTTTAATATACATTTTTTATAAATCGGAAATAAATATAAGAAAACTTAAATTTATTGTAAAGCATTTCTATTTTAGTGACAAATTAGATTTTTTGGACATGCAATAAAAATGAAAACTTTTGAGGCACCTACTTTAGGTTAGATTGGTTTTTTAGTTTTATAAGAAAAATAACGTTTTTGTAATACATAGTTAATAATTTTGATCTACTATATTGTATCCAAATAATGGAAGATATCTATTAGACAGGTAATAATTTGTAAGACACTTGGCTGCGTTTTATATGTATAGAAGTGGTGACAGCAATGAGTTGCATGGACACTATGGAGTGTAGAAGGAGTGACATCTCTGTATATAAAAAGTGTCCGTCGAAATGCATTCAATGGGGGCCGCCACATTAGCATCAAGGAAAATTTAATAGGAAGCGCTAAATATTATTAGATTAGGTTTGAGAAATAAACAAAGGAAGAAAACATTCATCATTATTTTGTACAACGTAAGTTGTTGAAATTTTCACTAACTATTTTAGTCGACAATAATATTAATTTTTTTTAACTCGGCATACTTCACTTCAATCTACAATTGCTACATTCATACCATACCCTTTGCCTACACCAGCGCCACTGTGGAAGGTTTTTGAACTGTTATTTATAGCAACCACTGGACACTTTTTCAACTTTTCTCCCATATGAGATGTTACTCCTTATCTTCTACACTCCATATAATGGACCATGGATTTTTAATTTTTATACTTACCATATTTTGTATATAAGTACCTAGATCATACATTTCACACGCTCATTCAATTTATGCATTAAATTTATATGCATTAATATACTTACTACTAAATAATATTTTATATAATTAGCTGATGCCCGCGATTTCGTCTGTGTCAATTTAGATGTATAAAAATCTTCCACTCTTTGATTTTCCTGGATTGAGAGGAGACTATGTCATTCCCCAGACGTTTAAATATATCCATGCAATAAATCGTGACGTTTCGAGAAATCAACTTTCACATCCATACTATTAGTATTATAAATGCCAAAGTGTGTCTGTCTGCTACGCTTTCACGGCCCATCTATTCAACCGATTTTGATGCAATTTTGGTACAGGGGTAGATTGTATCCCGATTCCCAGGGAAAGACAGGCTATTTTTATCCCGGAAAATTAAGGAGTTACCACGGGAATTCAAAAACTAAATACACGCGGACGAAGTCTCGGGCGTCATCTAGTTTATAATATTTGTATTTGGTTGGATTTTTGTCTCGCCAAAAGTAACCTAGGGTGCAGATTGCTATTAGCGTTATTGCTTACATTACATTACACATACATACATATGTAATATATATATATGATTATATGCAGAAGTTGTTATTTTCTTGAATTTTTTCACAGAAATACTTTCTATTTATCTAATGTTCCAATGTTTTTTAATCGTGACTACGTAATATATCACCATATCTACATAAACTGCGTCTTTGATATTTTACCGCTCATTTACACATTTACTACACAAATACATTTTCGCATTACTTTCTCACATTCGCTTCACTGGCCATAAATGCCCTGGAAACTGTAATATAATCTAATAACTTAGATCTAGATCTAATAACTTAGTTTGTCAAGACAAAAGCTAAATCAAGCTGATTAAAGTTGAATAAATGTAATTAGTAGTTAGGTTATATGCGTTAGATTCACAGTCTAGTTTTTGGTTCTACTCTGAACTGAAACAGTGAATGAATTAAAAGAAAGGAATATCTCTGGATTTTTGTATGGTAACAGCTGTAGAGTTAGTATGAGATTGTACGACGTCACACTAACGTTGACCCGTTGTCCTACATGAGCGACAGAAACTACAGAAAATGACAGAGGTATCTACGCGACAACATAGGCTAAGTGAAGGGTCAGCTACTGTTTGATAATGTTGCGTTGCCGCTTTTGTCGCTCACCTAGGACAACGGGTGATAGAATTTAAACATCGAATCAATAATTGAGTAAAATGGACTCACAGGACCTTGACTTAAAGTCAACAATTTGGTACTACCGATTATGTCGCACGGTTTCCGCTTGGAGCGCTGACTGTAGACGCATGGGCCAACTTGAGCTTTAGAACATAACTATCAAGGTTCGTTTTACTTTTTGTTGATTCGCAACTCATGCGACTGTGTAAATGAGCGTTAAAAGGCGGATAATGAAAGCTGAGAGTGGACATGGCATTGGTGAATATTGGCAGCATTGAGGCAATACATCACGGGATACCCAACTAACTTTTTTTGCTACCATTTTGTACTTTCTCAGCTTTCACTAGACAGAATATAAGACAGAATATTATATTTTTTATTAAAAAAAATATTAACTCGTATTGCTTCCATCCGCGAAACTTCGCTATTAGATTAGTGGTTGTGCCTTATATTGAGACTGTTTTAAAATTTGTATTTTATTTATTACCTATACAATTTGTTTAATAAAGTTCATAATTAGCTGTTGAATTTTGTACTTATTTTTATTATTCGCGCCAATTCGACCACAGCCAAAAGATTTAACATAGCTGACCATGTTTGACATTTAACCATGTTTGACTCTATGGCTGCTAGAGTAGTATAGTCGTGAAGATAAATAGGCTACAGCCCGTAGATTTATTTATATTCACTACCTACAGCCATGTCCTTCATTGGATACAGCCGTAGTCTCAAAAAATGTTTATTTAAATGAAAATTATTTTTGTAGTCAACCTTATATCGAATGGTAAAATTACTGAACGATAATATTTGGAAGGTCCCGGGCCGGGTTCGATTCCCGGTCAAGGCAATTTGGGATTTGGAATTTATAATGTCAAAATTGTTTCTGGTCTGGTCTGCTGATGGGAGTCCGGAGCACAATAATTAGAAATCTGCTTAGGTGGGTGGGTGGCTTCGGTCGTGGCTATAATAAATTCATTACATTTACTTACTACAGGTGCAGTGGCTACAGTCTTGCGTGGTCTTACCACGCAAGATCGCAGTCAAGGGCTTGTAGAAAATATAGAAAAAATCACACTGGCCAATGACTTTTTTTAAATATCTTGACATTTGTTTGACTTTCGTTTTGTAACAATTATTACTTTGCAACAATTTTGTACTTGTGATTATTATACATTATACATATTTGATACCTAGATGTTCTCTAATATCTATAAAAAATCTTTCTAATGATTATAAACTAACAAAACTTATAAATTCAGTTTATTTAGCTAAGTTTTGTCCGTAAGTACATAACCTACGTATCCATTTCATTATTCATAGGTATAACTATACTTTATACCATTGGTTTAAAGTTAAACTAATACATCGAAGGTACAAATAGGTACCTAATTATTAATGCGAAAATGGGTCTGTCTGTACGGCTATATCTGCTACGCTTTCGCGGACAAAAACATCGAATAGTAACTTGTAAGTACTTAGGTACCTCTATTTTTGGAGAGACGGGATACGCAAAATTCCCTTTTGCCAAAGTACGAGACCACTGGACCAAAATACATATTATTACTAGCGACCGCCCACAGCATCGACCCCTGGAAATTTCGAAGAATCTGGCCGTAAGTATTCCTAGTCTTTATTATAATATAAAGGGATTATTTCTCTATTTATAGAGCCTTCTTGGTAGGTTTGACCTGGGCATTGATAGTGGGTGAGTCAGGTATTCCTTGTTATTGTATGAGATGGTGTCTGACATACTTAGATCTAAAAGTTTTCTTTTTCAGAGTTAAAAGCGGCAAAACATGGGCTTACTACAATCAGTATTTTGTTCTATGGTATTCTGCGTTGAGAGGTAAGATATCTATAAGTACTAATAACTAGTGGTTCGCCCCGAACTAAGACCTCGCGGCGCCATCTATTGACATAAATGTGAAGTTCTGTTAAAAATACTGAAGCTCATTAAAAATTAAATAATTCCGTTTCCTTACAATATTTATCTAATTTTAGTATTTGTTGTTCAAGTACAGGATATAATTGATCAAGTTTCAGGCTCATCCTTTCAGAAAATTTAGAGTTCTGAGGTCATCTTTGGACGTTAGAAAATCACCACTTTGAAAGCCCTCCATTTCGTCAATTTTGGGGGAAAAATTAAAAAAAAAATATTTTTGGACTCTATTCCTAATTATCTTTAAAATGATATACCGCAACCCTATGTAACTTTATAAAAAATATTTTACTTCGCATTCGCTTCTATGAGAGCCCCCCTGAAATAAAAATTTTTATTATTTTTTAAGCCATATTCGGCGGGAGGCCATTGGTTTACATATTATATTTAAAGCTGAAGTAATTGCGTTCAGTAATTCAGAAGTTATAATGCTCTGACAGACGGACGGACGGACGGACGGACGGACAAGTGCCAATTCACCCAAGTAGACTCTGAGACCTTCGCTTCGCTCGGTCAACCTTAGGCTACTTTTCATCCCGGAAAATCAAAGAATTCCCGCGGGAACCAAAAAATGAATTATGAATTTCATGTCAAGCTGTTTATCGTGTCCTTTGATCAAAATCGTAGCAGTAGGTATTTAAGTTATTACTAGATGCCCGGACATTCGTCCGTGTGGATTGAGGTTTTTTGGTTCCCGCGGGAACTCTTTATTTTCCGGGATAAAAAGTAGCCTATGTGTTTGTTATTCAAGACTATAATCTATCTCTATGCCAAATTTCATCCAAATCCGTTCAGCCGTTCTCGTGTGATTGACTAACAAACATCCATCCATCCATCCAAACTTTCGCATTTATAGTAGAAAGAAAGAAAGAAGAAGTACAAAGATAGACTATACCTACATATAGGTACTAGTTCCACCATAGAATCATAACGCATGTTTCACAGTCTCGCGTGATTTGTGTAGGTACAAAAAATAAACAGACAAATAAGTATTTTATGTGTGTTGTTTTTAATTTAGAGTGTTAACATGGACCTGCTGCGCTTTCCTGCTCATGCTAATGATGTTTACAATCATCGTACTCATGGTGTACGGTATATCAGTTGGATATCATTACGCTCAAAAAGAACTCGCTTCTTTTGCAAGTAAGTATAAACTTAAATGTCTATTATTACTAAGTTGCCGAATCAAATCAAAAAATTTCACCACATAATATTTGTGTAATTTAATTAGTAATGTACAGGCTAGTTTCATAGTAAGAATAAGTAGGGTAGGTATACCTACGATGGTGAATCATTCGATTTCATCGATATATAATATGTAGGCACTAGATGGGCCCTTTCATAGAAAAACGCCGGGCGTCCGAGATGCGGAACGCGTTCCGCATCTGTCTTTGTTCCCGTCGTAGCGCTGTCACGATCGCTCGTCGTGCGGATAATTTGTTATTAATAAGTTAACATCTAAAGTTTAATTAGTTTGGCAGTTTAATTTTAAGGTAAGTGTTTCAATTCACAATTATACATTTCCAAAAAAACGTTATTTAATCTTCCTATTTAATATTTTTATCCATTACGCAATCATTTAATTTCCGCGGCAAACTGTATAATTTTTTTTTTTACTAACTGGCCTTACGGCTATGACCTATATTATCTATGACCGAGTCATACGTTTTCATGTTTTTATTCAAGATGTTGCAAGCAAGTTCTCGCTTCTCAGACTAGATGGCGTTGATGGCGTTGCTAAAAATACGCCCACATTCTTTGTTTGACAGGGCCCGTCTATGTAGATTGAGGTCGTTGTTCGATTTAGTTTGACTAAAAATCCGCTTTTGTTACTGAAGTACCTACCTACCTAACTAACTACCTACATTAACACGAATTATTATGCATACCCTTACCTTACCAGTTACCTAGGGAGGGACGTGTGGCCTAGTTGTGACAACGCATATCAGTCAATTGCGAATGTTAAGCAACGTTGACCCAAGTCAGTAACTGGATGGGTGACCGAATTTGGCCAGAGAATCACGCCAGAACGCCTGAACGGATCTGGATGAAATTTGGCACAGAGATAGATTATCGTCTGGAATAGCACATAGGCTACTTTTGATCATGGAAAATTAAAGAGTTCCCGCGGGAACCAAAAACCTCAATCCACGCGGACTAAGTCGCGGGCATCTATAATATGCGGGCATATATTACTAGTAATGCCGCGATGTCGTCTACGCAAGGTGCAGAAATCCTTTGTGGGGTCGAGTATTACCTTTTATGATATGGTTCCAAAAGAACTTTTAGATTTGCCATTGCACAAATTCAAAAAAACCGTAAAAGAACACTTGTTGAGTCGGGGCTATTATACAATTGACGAATTTCTTAATGACAAAGTTGTATGGAAGCAACCGACTTTGGGTCCAGCTCCCCACAGGATAGTATAATAACTTACACTATAATATTGTACTTACTTATGTATTGTAATCAATGACCATAGAAGGTCATTGATTGTAATAGATTGTTTAACAAAAAAAAAAAGAGCAACTGCTGAGTTTCTTGCCGGCTCTTCTTGGCAGAATCTGCTTTCCGAACCGGTGGTAGAGTCAAAACGTGACGTAGCATAAGAGACACCTGTATGTCCTACATGTTTAAAATAAATTGAATAGAATAGAATAGAATTTATTTGTCTGAATATGTGTTACAATGATGGTTACAGTATGAAAAGTTGCAGCATATCCAATCAGGCAACCCTGACGTACAAATTTTTTTTTTTTGTAGTTATTTAATATTTAAATGAAATAGTAGGTACAAGTATGTTCTAGTATTAGAATAACACTTCGTAGGTCTGAATAATTTTCATAAAGACTTGAACAGTTAATTAATTACGGATAACGTCAGGTAACCTGCAAAACCTGACTCAGGTTTTGTAGACCAAGTGACATTCACATTACTTAATCTTACATTAAGTCTATGCTACAATGTAATGAATGGCTATAATGTCATAATATTAATAAATTAAAAGTAAGTATATAATGTTATGTCAATGTTAAAATGTCAAAAATACCAAATCTATGATTAATTAAGTCAGTAGTTAAATTAATAATAATTAAAATTAGAATTTATTACAATTTAATAAGTCATTTTTTGTTTTGTAATTGCAAAAATTCTTCTATAGAATAGAATGCATTTTGTGCCAGCCACTTTTTTAATGTATTCTTGAATTTAGTAGTTGGTAATATACTTATAGATTTGGGAATAGCATTATATACTTTAACACACATTGCAGCGCAGTTTTTCAAATACATAGCCGTTCTGGGTGCTTTATTAAATATCAGTCTTTCCCTATTTCTAGTTCCTTTTGGAAATACATCCCTTGTCATTTTGAAAAGATGAGTGTTAGATCTCACGAACATTGCTATCTCTAGTATATATATACTAGGAAGTGTGAGGATTCTCAGACTTTTGAAAATCGGTTTACACGATTCGTACGGCGCCTTACCAGTGATTGCACGGATACATTTTTTCTGTGCAATAAATACTCTTTTTATATCCGTTGAGTTTCCCCATATCAATATGCCATATTTCAAGATCGAATATACATAACCGTAGTACCTATGCAGTAAGGACCGTTTTCATTGTTGAAGTTTTCCGCAGTTTGTTCAGTACATAGATAAATTTATTTATTTTATTGCATACTATTTCTACATGTGCCTTCCAGTTACAGTGTTTGTCTAATTTTACTCCGAGGAAAGTAACTGTGTCGGTTTCCTCGATTATTTGGTTTTGATAACTAAGATTTAATTTAATGTGTTTTCTGTTATTATAATTAGAAAAGTGTATATAGTGGGTTTTTGAGAGGTTGACTGATAAATTATTATTATTAAGCCATTCTACTATTGAATTGAATTGAATCGATTAGTAAACAATTAATGTTAGCTATAATTTATTTATTTTTATTGGCAGTGACCTCCAGATCGACGACAGAACCGTCGATACTAAGAAGATCTGGCGGCGGCAACGCCGATGCTCGACCTGTTGTGCGACTGGTTGCCGTCAACCGTTCAGAGGTTGAATCCGCGCCGGAACCTCTTCTTGGTAAGAGCCTTTATACACGGACAGCTTGAAGCAGTCAGGATGGACTGCTTCAAGCTGCGACTGCATAGTGAACTACAGTCTTCCAAGTAGGTACCTATACACATACATGGAACCGCTCGAGAAGTTGCGACTGCTTCGGGCAGTTGGCAGCAGTTATCAATGGTAGCTTCAGACTATGACTGCAAAAGCTGTCCCGGGTCCGTGAATGTTGATC
The DNA here is from genome assembly GCA_923060345.2 of Erebia aethiops. NCBI lineage: Eukaryota > Metazoa > Arthropoda > Insecta > Lepidoptera > Nymphalidae > Erebia > Erebia aethiops. The sequence continues at coordinate 4,638,392 of OV281083.1, read as the reverse complement.
ACTGGCTAACTGCTCGAGCAGTCCGTGTATGGCCGGCCTAAGATCATACCTAGTCATCGTAGCTATTATCATCATCATATGCCTGGTGGGAGGCTTCGGCCGTGGCTATAGTTACCACCCTACCGGCAAAGGCAAAAAGACAATAGGGGTATGGGTTTAATATAACTGCCATGCCTCTGACAGGTTTGCCCGCTACCATCTTAGTCAAGGGCTAACTTGGAGTGGATAAAAAGAAACAACTTGTGCCTTACTCATCCATCCACTTTCTCATGATACTGCCATACTGCCTCATACATGACCAAATAAACCCACTTCCCAACCCACTTCACCAACCCACTGAACCAATTGGTTTTAAAACCCACTTCAGCTTGCTAATGTTTTGTAATTTGGTTGATGCACTTTGCGTATTTCCTCGTTACGGATTCCGTTCCGATTTCAAACATACCTATAATAACATTATATTGTCACCTACGTAAATTCAACAATAAAATTAAAATTAAACAACAAGACGTAAATTACACTTACTCAGAGTTATATATAATTTTTTAATACAGTTTATGTATTATTTTGGCAGAGGTATACCAAACTAAAAGACCAGGCGAACGCGTTTACTTGGAGACATCTGAAACTCCTGTTGTACTCTTGGAAACACAAAGGTGAAACATTTTACCTACTAAACTAAAAACTTCTACTATAGAACTTGAACATTGAGTTCAGCGTAGAGGGGACAAAAATTATATTGTTTTAACCAGAAGATCTCTTCGTTTTCTTGCCAATCCGAATCCTTTGTCATTCATATTACTTTGTTAACGTTTCATGAAATCTAGGTATTTTATTGAATGAAACTATTTTAAAAAATCCAGCTTTTGTTGCAGTCTCACACGGGCGCGTTTGGAACTCTCGTAGCTTTAATGTTAAGATACCGTACATCAATTTTATTTATCACCATCAATCGTCTTGTATTTTATTGCCGTTCAAAAAGTGTACCTACAGTGTACTAAAGAATAAAGATCTTTTTCAGGCCGCCTAGAGAACCAGAATTGTCACCACATGAAAGAGAGTTGACTCGTCGACTGATTGGGAGATTCCGTCGATCGAGGAACACCACTACCTCTACGTCGATACCGTTTCTTCGTCCTCTTAACAGCACAGAACCGCCTATACCAGCAGCTGCATAGAAAATCCTTTGTTTCATATATAATAGTACACCTGAAAGTTGTATTACTTTATTGTTGTTGGTACAATAAAATGCGCCCGGAATTCGTCTATGGCTGATGGTAGGTACGATCCCAAATTACAATGTCACATAACTTCCGCTCTAGATTTTACCCCAACTTATAACTTGAGTACTTCCCACTGGGGAGGTGGGAGGTGCGTTCGTGTGGTATAAATCATATTTTTGACTAAGTTTTTTTTAATGGGTAAATAGTGGTTTGATAAATAAAAGTATCTGAGCAGAGAATGCATATTTTTATTTCTGATTCCTGTTACAACAATTAAATACCTACGAAATTCAACTCAAACCTAATTTTGTGAAAATCGTGAAGTTATTTGGTTGAGTATAAGACACTGTTGTTGCATTGTATTTGTCTATGGCTGCATTGTTAGAATCCGGTGGGTTGTCTACATCTCTTCGCCCAATTCGATGTGCAAATCCTCGTGTCGCCGCTCTGCCTATGGAGCGCATCACATTGCCCGGCTTTGCTGGACCCGACCGCAGGGCGCCTGCCGCCTCCGCGGCTTTCGCTGATAATAATCATATATATGAGTATGGCCGCCAAAAATTGTACAATAACATTCGTGAAATTGTAACACACCGTAACATACGTGAATGAAAGTAACACACGTGATTTTATTAGGCCTAGTGTACATAATATGTCACATAATAGTATACGATAGGTTTCATTATTTGTTTTCTTGTTTATTAGATTATTTGTTTAAATTACAATTTATTTAAAGAAAAAAGCTTTATTTTCCTACCATAATTATTTTCAAATACGAATTAGGTATTGTAATTAAAAAAAACATCGAGGTTCAATTCAATTAGTTTCTATTAAACAAAACAATAAAAAATCAAATATTTTTGTGTTTTTAGCATAGACAATTAGTAAAATAGGTAATTATAGAAAAAAAACAACGTTACTAGTTTTTTTAAGAGCGTTTATGGCGCATAGTTTAATATAATAGAAAACCATATGAAAACTTAAAACTATTTTTGGCAAAATAAAATTCACTTCGCGAAATTAAACAGATGAAAAAAATATTTCATCAGAAGAATTTTTTAAGAAATATGCTTTCCCATTACACTCTACTTCTATATTTTTTACCACACTTAATTCGGGAACAACATCGCGATCTATTTTTGTAGGTACAAATTTTAAAGTTGGTTTATAAATTGTTTTTAAATACCGCACAGTATAACGTATGGTTTCATCAACATCTACTCTTTCTATGAACCCTACATAATATTTCCAAGACTGTCTTTGATAATACCTCACTAATACACTATCACCTACACTGAAAACTTCTTTGAAGTTCTCATTTAGTCCTGATGTGGATGGTGTTGGATTATCATCATTTAAATCATTTTTATGTGATAAATTTAATGTATCAGATTTGTCAATTTTTTTGAGTTTCGGTTGACTATTACCAGAACTCTTGATACAGAAGGCACGATTTTCCGGTCTAAATCTCACATCTGATAAAATGGTTATTTTTTCTTTGCAACCAGTTCTACAAATCTTTTTTATCTTATTACTATTTTCTTGGTCTTCTTGCTCCGAATCAGACATTCCACTTATTTCCCATATATTCCTTTTTTTAGTAATAACTTTTTCTTCGCTATTTACTGATTCTTGAACAAGAAGGTGGTTTTTACCATCTAAACATTCACAATAACCTTTTGGGTCATAACAAAAACAGCTCAAACATCTAAATTTAATAACATTCACTTTGTTTGTGTTCGCAATTTGATGTAGAGTCATTGTCTGTGGTACTGGTGTCAAAGTTTCTGCTATTGTGTATTTAGCAATATCAGCCTCTGATACATAAAACGTCATAACTGATGTGTCCGAGTCTTTGAGGATTTTAAATGCTGTCTGGGCATTTGGTATATCTGTGCCTTGTGACACATAGCCATCAAGTCTGCGTTTTATCGCGCCGCCGACTCCATCGGCGGCACCTTTTCCATGAGAAGACTCACTAAAATTCCACGTAGAGTTTGGGAACCCCAACAATTTTGTATATTTTGAAAACAAAAAAAAATTCTTTTTTTGTTTGTATTGGCTAGTAGGGCCATCAGAAAAAAAATGTACTGCTGACACTGACGGAAACTCATTTCTAATATGGTTAAGAATAGGTTCAAGATGGGCCCATATGGCCTCTGGACCATGTTCGTTGCTGGATGATATGGAAGCAAATGCTTGTGGCTTGTTTACACTCGTGTACAAAACACCAGTATGAATAGTAATTTGTGGTTTGGAGGCACCGAAGTGCATAGATTGAACTTCTGTGGAAAGTTTGCACGTATAATTTTCACTAAAATCTATGTGTACTGCAACTTCATTGTTTTTTAAGTTTTTGATGCATGATGAGTACTGGTAATATTGGTGTTTTATGTTATAAATATGTTTCTTTAAGATTATAATTTCTTGGTTAAATTTCTCCACTAAGTTTTCCAATGATTCATTTGTCTGTATCTTTTCCATCTTCTTGGTTATTGATATTTTATTTTCTTTTTTATTTATATATTCGTATTTATCTAGTTTGAATTCTTCGTAATTAACCGTCTCATTTTGGTTACGACTTCCCCAATTAAAGGAAATAACTTTATCTTTACAGAAAGAGCATTCCCCATACGCACATTCTTTTGAATTTAAATCACATTGTACATTAGACAAGATTGTATCTAAATCCTTGGTTTCTATCATTCCGAGTAGTTTTAATTTTTCAATCTTGAGCATGATATTTTCATGTTTAATACATCCACATGTTTCTCTGTTAGAGAGTTTAGGACGCAAAACGTAAAATGGTCGGTACTTTTTAAATGCAGTATACTTGGCTCTGCCACCTTCCAACCTATACTTTTTGTAAAGATCCTTCAGACTTTTCAATAAATAGCGTCGCTGTTGTTTGTTTTTCTTAAACGTTTTGACTTCATTTTTCCCGGCTGTTGCCCTGCTAACATCGTCTCTTTCATAAAATTGTTTTATTTCTTCTAAAATCATCCTATTACTTCTCAAAATACTTCTTCTATGACGAACTCTTCCTTTCAATCCCAATACAGCTGTAGTTACGCTTTTTGCCTTGTACTTTTTCACTATGTCATTCTCAACTACTCTTTTAAGAACATTTCTTTCTTTATTATCTTTAGAATTTTTGTAAGTATTTTGTAGAGCATCAGTTAAAACGTTATAATTAAGAAGCTGTCTTTTCACTTTTTGTTTTTCTGGTGTAGATATATTGGGAATATTTTCTTCTATAAAGCTCTCGGTTTTTGTAAGTGGTGTCATTTCAATGTCATCTTGGATTGTAATTGTACTTGAAAGAGCAATATTTACTAGCGATTCTGCATTTTTTGCTTTCAACTCTTCAATTTGTGTGATTAAGAATTTTTGTTTTTTCATTAAACGGTAACATTTCTTTTTCATTGCTGTAATATTTTTTGTCATCTTGTTGATTTTATCCTCGTAGTTATTTTTTACAATAGCCAAATGTCTTTGAAATCTTTTTCTTTCTGCTAATCGCGCCCTATTATCAATTTGATCATTACTACTTTTTTCAGCAACATTATCGTTCCATTTTTTGTCGGTTTGTTTAGATTTTTGTCGATTTTTTCTATTTCTCCACTGTTTCCTGAGGATTTCTTTCTCTTTTTCCGAACATTCGCTTATTTTCTTTCTATCTTTATTTCGCGCAGCATTTTTACGCTTAGCTTCTTCAAATTTTTCTGGGTTGTTAGCTTGCATTCGCTCTCTGTAACGCTTTTGTTTCTCTGCCGCTGTCAAAACCATCTAAAAATAAAATATTTGCTTTAATCGTAGAACGATAAAAATTTATATCTATTTTCGTTATTTTATAACACTGTTTAGTAAATATATATAATTCGATTTAATTACTAGATCAAAAATATAACAGAGAAAATAACTTTTGAGTTTCTTAAATACAAAATATCAACAGAACCAAAACACTACCTTTCGAAACTTTAAAATTACTCTTCACTTATTAATTTTCGAATTTGGTTCTCTTTTTGTTAAAAGAATTATTTACTTAAGATTCTTTAGTGTGTACTAATCTTAACAGCCGATCACGAATGTTACGTAACACAAAAGTAACACACGGTATCATTCGTGAATAAAAAAATGGTTGGACATAACCCAAAATGCTTTAAATCGTTTAAGTTTTGAAGCAATATGACACCGCTTAGTTTGAATTGTCAATGGAATACTAAAGCTACATACATCATTTAAATAATATAGTAAATTTATGCATTCTTACCTTGTACTATTCTCACTTAAAAATATTAAAAACTTCCGAGACAAATTGCTGCTATCTTCTCGACCAAGTATGACAGAAACAAAATGGCGATATTTTTTTTGTAGGTTGGCCAACATGGTAGTGGTGTTGCCATTACTTAAAAATAATTTCGTCGCTCAGATATCTAGCTAGTTTAGATGTGTTATTTCATGGTAACTTGCGTGAAGTATCATTCGGGAAAAAAAGTGAGACTATTGTTTAAAGTGAGTTTTGAATTATTTTTTTATATTATTCTTAATAGAATTAGTTAAATCATATGCAAATTTACACCAAAATTTAGAAATACCAACGTCTTACAGGATAAAATACAGTTGTACATAATTATATGACTTCAAAGTGTGATGTGAGTAAATTGGACACATGACTCATGAATAGAAACGAAAATAAATTTACAAAAACTAAATTAAATTGAGCTCGTTAAATGAATTCTAAGTGAATGAAAACTATTTATATGACGAAGTATAACATAACTAACCTGAATCTATTTAAAAACTATCAGATCTTCCTTTTAAAAAATCGTTACGTTAACATTTATGACAAGGACAACTTTTTTTTATCAAAAGTACATTTTCTGGCGGCCATACTCATATCTAATCTATATCTATACTAATATTATAAAGAGGTAAAATTTGTGACGTTGTAGGGGCGTAATCTCTGGATCTACTGAACTGATTTTGAAAATTCTGGTACCAATAGAATGTCACATTATTTGTGAGTGTCATAGGCTATAACTATATTAACCCGAAAATTAGGGAGTTCCCGTGGGAATTTAAAAAACTTATTTCACGCGGACGAAGTCGCGGGCATCTGCTAGTTATAAATAATTATGAAATCCAGTAGCGGTGGTAGGTAGTCTATTGGTTATACCTAACTTCGGCCGCCTAGTCGCGGGGTGCGGGTTCGATCCCAAATGGCAAGCACGGGCACTCACCTCTTTGAGGAGTTATGTGAAATAAATTAATTAGTTGAAGAATAGGTAGTACCTACATATATTAGTTTTGTGAGGAAACCGGTATAGAATCCGCACTGGTGGACTGTGGCCTAAACCTTTCTCATTCTGAAAGGAAACCCGTGGTCAGACCAAGACCAGACCAATCCTAAATCTATGGATGAAATCTATATGTCACCGTAAGATAGTAAAAACCATTAGATTATAAACTAACTGGCGATATTGTAAACTGTCGAAAGATTACAATTTAACGCATTATCTTTCGGTAGATTCTCTGTCTCATAGCGGTGTACTATATTATTACAATTTTAACCACAATAATATTTAGTAGGTAGGTATGACTCGTTCGTTTAACAGGACCTTACAGTATGGTATCTAGAGGATTAACATAGACTGCAAGGAGAGATCACACCTCAAATAGGTACGTATAGGAAAACGACAGAAAATTGTATTCATACCCATAGCCTCAACGGAATTTTGCACAAAACAGTAGTGGTACCCAATCCCGACTCCAAGCAACATAACCGTTAGTATGGTCCACGTCAGGCAACACGTTAGCATCGCACATACAGTGCATAGCGATACTCTGAAAATGTATTTGATTTAGGTACATTATTATTTACAAGGCTGAAACCGGCTCTACTTCCGTTGACGTTCCGGGTAAAAGTTTAGAAATGTGCTACCTCCACTGAGTGCTGACGAGGGTACAGTGGGAGAGGGGAGAGCATTTTTTGGCCTCCTAAAAATCCACCTGCCTGAGTGCGTATTTTTTGTTTAAATTTTAGGAATAACAGTAAAAAGTAGGTAACTAATTTTATTGAGACATGAAGAAATACGCCTCCAATTCGTTTCAGGCACTTCGACGGCACGCTTGCTACACGTGTCTTTACAAAATAGGTATGTAGATGTTGATGGATGGGCCACGCAAGAAGACTTCGTTTCGCTGCAAAGGTCGCCGGCTCGCTACGCTCGCCACCTCCTTCGCTCTACTTGGCCTCGTGGGCTCGCTTCATTCAGGACCTCCTTCACGAGCTTCTGGCTTCGTGGCTTAGGGCAGATAAGATTACGTGGAGTCGGGGTGTGCTGATTCGGTTTAGGGATAGATCCACATTTTCCCAAAACCGAATCGCACTGAAACCGACCACGCAACAACTCAACGCGTAGTAACGTAACAGTTAGACATGTCGTTTGCAAGTTACGTTTACATAACTGTCGTTGTACCCACTGGAAAATTGCTTTTAACCGAAAATTTGTGCCATTTTTTGCACTTCCGGCAAATAAAATTGATTATATTTGGGGGTTTCCTCTTGTCCCACCCAATCAAGGAAGCACGTTTCTTCAACCCGCGTTCTGTCCTGCTTTAATAAAACAATCCGAAAAAAAAAGATTCCGACGAATTGAGAACCTCCTCCTTTTTTTTGAAATCGGTTAATAAGTTCCGTTGTAAGACCGCTTGGCCTATAAGTTCGGAAGCGTGGTAATTATTCCGTTTTGACTGAGGGAATCAAACCCGTAATTCGTGAATCGTGCTACAGTTCAATGTAGGTTTAGGGTGGTACTAATATTATTCTTATGGTAAGGTATATTCACCAGCTGAAACTTGGTGAGACTGAGAGAGCAGTTTAGTCACTAAGCAAATTCCCTGTTCTGTGTGTTTAGCCCTAACTTAGCATAGAATAAAAATAACCTTTCGAGAGCATCTAGGAGGATGGACACGAACGAACTTAATGAACAGCATACGCAACCCATTTTCCAACAGGTAAGTTCTTACTCAAAATTTAAATTCTAACATTTTATGCGCTGAGATGAATTTATACGTAATTTAATTCCCCATTAAATTAAATTTAAAAATTAACCTACACCCCATGTAAAACAAGTGTCCCTAAAAGTCAAAATCAATAATTGCCAAACATTAGTCTATACTATAACTTTAAGCAAGTAAAACCTTATCCTATTTTATTTATTTCAGGCTGTGATTTCAGGAATTATTTTTTTTTTTTTTTTTTTTTTTTAATTTATTTTACGGCCTTGGATACTAGTCCTTTAAGGCCTTTCTTTAAAAAATACAAAATTGCTTAAATCTAATTAATTAATAAAATCTTAATACAGCTTACAATTTTTCTACAGTACTACAAATATAATCAAAAATAGGCTTAAAATATAAAGTATTATGTAACAAGTCTTTAATATGGCGGGGAATACTCATGTTAAGTTTATTTTCTATATTTATCCTGTCTATTTCATTCGCTAATATTAATCTTTGTACACCAAAAGCTGGACAAATAAATATAATATGATTCACGTCAGCCTCTTCATTTTCACAATAGTGGCATTTTTTACTCCTAAGAATTTTTAGTTTATGCAGATGTGTTGGCACCAGGCAATGTCCAAATCTCAGTCTATTTATAACTGATGTAAATTTTCTAGATTCACACTTCGTTTTGAAATACCATGGTTGCGCCGGCATTTCCTTTTGAATTTCCGCATACCATTTTCCTTTATTTTTATTAGTCTCGTCCCATACTTCACTCCATAATTTTTTTTGTCTTATTTTAAGTTTATTACATAAATCCGTAAATGGCACTTTGATGTTACTCGAACAATCTTCATAAAAATTTCTTATTCTAGTAGCAGAATCAGCCACTTCATTTCCTGTTATGCCTCTGTGGGAGGGTACCCAAACAAATTCTATATTAAGTCCCCTTTGTTTTAAATTAAGCAATACATTTTTAATTTGGAAAATAACATAAACTAACTTATAATTACTAAAGTTAAAATTATTTACAGCTAAAAGAACACTTTTAGAGTCTGTTATTAAAACATAGTTATTAATTTTTAACATTAATTCATCTTGGATATATTCCAATGCCTTTAAGAGGGCAACACATTCAGCAGTGAAAACGCTACAGTCAGAGTTTAATTTGTAAGATCTACATATTTTTAACTGTGAGTCATAAAAAGCAGAACTTACAAAGTTCTCATTTTTAGACCCATCCGAATATATTCTATAATAATTTTTACAATTTTCTTCAATGAATATGAGGAAGTCATTGTTTGTTTCAATATCAGTGATATGTATTCTGTTTCCTAGATTTATTACATCATAGTGGCAATCATACATAGGCAAAATGTCATTTACATTTATATCGCTAGCAATACTATGCATATATGTCATAACCATTAACATGGTAGGTTCTTTACCGGAAAGAAGTGATTTTGCCGTAGTTTGCAGAGTTTCACTAGATGATTCCGTTACTTTCAATAAATCCTGTGGTAATAATAATTTGTTTACCAAGTTAGAGTTAGCAAATAGTTGTTTCAAACAAAACTTTTCAGCCAAATAAACACGTCTCACCGGCAAAGGAGGGATACATGTTTCTACTTCCATTGAATTAATAGGTGTAGAGCGCATTGCTCCACTTATTATTCGCAGACCTATATTTTGTACAACATCCAATTTTTTCAACATCGATGAATTCGCTTGCATATAAGCAACGTAACTATAATCGAAATGACTTCTCACCATACTATTATACAATAAAGTTAAAATTTTGGGATCCGAACCCCAAAAAATACCAGCTAAACATCTGAGAATATTAATGCTTTTCAATGCATTTTTACAAATATAATTAATGTGTGCATCGAATTTTAGTTTTGTATCAAAAATTACTCCCAAGAACTTCTTATTCCTTACAATTGGAATATCTAAATTATTATATTTAATGTTTACAGCTACTGGACCACCAAATGTCATACATGAACTTTTAGAGGTATTAATATTTAATTTTAAAGTGTTTTTGTAATAATTTTGCAACTGGATCAATGCCAAATTAACAGTATTTTGGGCTACTTCTACATTTCTATTTACACTATACAATAACAAATCATCTGCAAATTGTAAAATTTTTACGTCATTTGTTACATATTTCTCAATTTGAGAGGTATATAAATTATATAAAATTGGAGATAGTGATGCACCTTGCATAAGGCCTTTACTTGTAGAATTAGGCCCATGAATTATATTATTATACTTAACATAAAATATTCTGTTATTTAAAAAATTTAAAAGCCATTTTAACATTTTTCCAGGAATGCCAATTTCATGAAGAGAAGTTATAAGCTGGTTTAAATCAACATTATCATAAGCACCTTCTATATCTAAAAATACACATACTGCAGTGGCTTTGGATGACTTACAGCTTGTTAAATCTGATACAAATGAAGCTAAACTTTCAGTTGCACTTCTTCCTTTACGGAAACCATACTGGAATGTTGGTAATAAATTATTATTTTCTGTAAAATAATCTAATCTGAGTTTCAGCATTTGTTCAAATAATTTTCCTATACATGATGTTAATGATATTGGTCTGTATGAATTACAATCAGATGGAGATTTATCAGGCTTCAAAATTGGTATTATACATTGAATCTTCCAACTATGTGGAACACATTGACTGACCCATAGCCTATTAAATATATCAAGTAAAGCTAATTGACCTAATTTGTGCAACTTTTTAATCATTATATATGGAACATTATCAATACCAGGTGTAGAGTTTTTTCTTGATTGAAGTGCTATAGCAAATTCCGCAAAAGTGAAAGGCTTTAATAGTAATATTGACTTGTCCGAATCATTATTACACTCAAAAACAGAGGTATTTAGAGTTGTATTGTTGTTATCCTGTTTAAATTTAGAAATGAAATTTGGAATCCATTCATCGTTTTTATGCTGTGGTTGGATTTTGATACGTTTAAACTTTTTCATGTAATTCCATACTCGAGTAATAGGAGTATATCTATTGAATGACGAACATAACTTATACCAACTATTTTTCTTAGCATCCTTAATGATTAATTTTTTCAGTGCATCCAATTTTTTATAATTAATGTAATTTTCCATCAACCCATCTCTCTTATATACCTGTAAAGCTTCTTTAGAATTTTTAACTGCTACTGCACAGTTTTCATCCCACCAAGGAGCCGGAGCTTTAAAAAGTCTAGGTCCCACAATTTTGACATAAGGAATGTAGTCTTTTCTAAGTTTGTATAAAATTTCACAGAAATTTTCGTAGGACTGCAAGGGATCTTTTTCATCAGATGTAAAAGATTTAAAGTACTCTTCTGATTTTGCATAATATTTAGTCCAATCTGCCTTATGAAATAGAAATTTCTCTACTTTGTCATTGACTGAATATTTAGATGGAACTAAATTTAATTTTGTAAATGTTGGGTAGTGGTAACTACCCAAAGGATCGTCACCTACTGCCCATTCACATAGAGGTGCAAGTGCAGGACTCACACCTGTGACATCAATAGCAGAGCTATTAGCGTTAGGCCTTTGTACTGTAGTAGGTACACCTGTGTTTAGCAGACATAAGTTGTGCTCGTCGAAAATTTCAAACAATGTTTTTCCCCTTGAATTTGTACAATGACAACCAAATGCAATGTGATGTGCATTAAAATCTCCTGATACTATACAAGGTTTCGGTAAGTCCGCAATAATATTTTTAAGTTTATTAATTCTACAATAATTGTTATTTTTATTTTTAGGTGGACAATAAACACATAAAATCGACACTGTACCAATATTAGTTTCCAGAGCAATTGCTATGGACTGAACATCTTGATAAAATTTTGTTGGTAATATTTTATATTTAAATGAATCTTTTAATAAAATGCCTACTCCCCCATGTTCATTTTTTGCATTTTTTCCTACAAAACTATATCCTGAAAATCGAATAGGGTTACTTGTATCTTTTTGCCAGGTCTCATTTAATAACAGAATATCAATATTATATTGTTCTAAAAATGTTTTAACTAAGGGTTTCTTATTATTTATACTTTGAATATTATGTTGTACAATAGTTAGGTGAGAATCCATTATATTTTATTTAAATGTTGTAAAAATGCCTCTTTGATTTGATTTGTAGTCTTAATATTATTTGAGTTCCCTATTGTAACCAAAGTGTTAACTATGGCTCCTAGAACTTTTGAGTTATTTACAATATCGGTGTGGGAAATTTCCGTCTTTGTTTGTGTAGTATGTTTAGTCTGTGTAGGCTGAGCCTTTTGGTACGTCTGAGGCTTTGAAAGTGGAGGGAAACTCACACTATTTATTTGTAATACTTTAGAGTAGGTTTCTTTGTTTCTCTCCATTCTCGCTGCCTTTACAGGGCAAATTTTGGAAATTGCTAGATGAGCGCCCCCACAATTACTGCACTTCAGCATATCCGAAGTACAGTCCTTGTAATGGTGCTCACCAGCGCAGCGTGAGCATATTTGCTGGTTCCTACAAATCTTTCCATAATGATTAAATTTCATACACTTAAAACATTGCATCAATGGTGGAACATAAGTGAATACTTTATATCTCCAGTTGTCCAAATATATGTACTGTGGGAGAACAGTACCGCTGAAAATTACACTTATTGTTGAGAGAGGCACTAACTCCTCCCCTACTTTCTTCATGAATCTCCTTATTCCTATCACTTCACTTTCTGATGAGAGTTTATTAAATAGTTCATGGTTACTCGCTTCCTTTGGAATGAACCTAACAACCCCCACCCTCTCCACAGAGGACGCCGGAATGAAAGCTCGAAGCTTATAAACTGAAAGGCACTCATGTGATAAAAAGTCATTTGCTGCTGTTGCCTGTTTAAAAACAAGCATAATTTTACTAGCGTTTATGCGCCTACTTTCACTAATACCTTTGACCTGCTTGAAGAATTTTGTCACCATCAGAGGATTTTTATTCCCTAGTTTCACATCTGTTTCTGTGCTCTCCACAAATACCGGGAACTCCACATTGGTACTATTATCGCCATACGCCCGTCGATATCCAGGCTTCATGTATATTTTATATTTTTCATCATTTTCGGCTTTGTCCTTCGGCGCTTTCCTCCTTTTTTTACCTGCTACTGGCTCAAAACCGTCCCCATCACTATCCGACGGCATTTTGCTATGTTTACAATTATTTACAACAATGAACAACTATACAAACACTTATTTACACTTAAAAACTTATTTTTAAAATTTTAAAACGAAAAGAGCGCGCTTCTCGATTCCCGCCAAAAAGAGAAGTCCTCAGGAATTATTTTTGCATCCTATCACAGACATATTAACATCATTAAAGACTAAAATATTCTTACATCCATGGTAAAATTAATTTATTTAGTTTGTATAATTTTTTGTACAACGTCATCATAACGTCATATAACATATTATTATTGCAGTATTTTTATAGGAGACAGGACTCCAGGAGTCGTCTTTTTTGAGCATTTCCGGCATGAATGTACTTTTTGTATAATAATATTATGTAGTATATACTACTTCTATGAATAAGTCTTATCAATGCTCTGTGGCTTGAGACAATTTGACGTTGACGTCAGACTCAGAAAGACTAGAATCCAGAGCCGTTAAACCAGCTAAATAAAAAAAATTACATTGACGTGACCAGGGACAAGTTAACCAGAGACGTGACCATGACGTTATTTGACGTTTGACTTTTGAGTCAAGCTTTTTTGACACTAAGTAATTACTATGGGAGATGAAAATATTGCGAAAAAGAAACAAGATCAACGAAATTCTAAACGCCTCCCAAATAAGAAATATGCTATTAAAAAAAGATTACCAGTGCGGCCTGTTGAAGGTGAAAATGTTATATTTGTAACCAAAAAAACGAATTTTAAGGTAACCTTAAATTTTGATTTACTTTATTCAAAATTACGGGAACGTAACTAATTGTAATATCAATTTGAATTTACTTTAAGGCCCAACTAGAAAAATGCTGTGATCTCTTGTCTAGGGGTGAGAAAGAAATAATATTGCATGGTTTGGGAGCAGCTATACAACGATGTTGTAACCTAGCACTCCAACTTGAGTTACTTTTCTCTGGAACGTGTCAAATTGAAGTAAACACTGGAACGGTCGACATTATCGGTGAGTGTTAACTGACTGACTACTAAATTGAAATTTATTGATTCAATATAAAACATCAAGATCATTGGTAACTATCACGACATAAAAAGTTCTCCTGCCGCGTCTGTCTGTCTGAACGCGTTAAATTCAAAAACGGCCGAACTGATTTTCATATGGTTATCACCAATGGATTCAAGAGGTTTATGTGTATAATTCATTAATTAATGTTTTGTGTAAATTGTTGAAATATGGTGATTATTTTTGAAGATGGAATAAATCAAGCCAAAGCTTTCATTAAAAACGCTGCCTAATCCCTTTTAAATTTAAAAAAACAACATATGGTGGAATTCTTCTTTTATTGGTCTACAGAAAAGTCTGCGATGGCATATGTCAATCTTTTAAGGGTAGTTTACTATACCCATTTTAGAGTTACCTTAAACATTTGATGCACATAATAAATTGTCCTTTACATCACACTAGTTGTACAATGTATATAGATATAATTTTGTTTTGACAGATGATCTCGAACCACTTACTGATGATGTAGACTTCAGTGCTCAAGTCAGACATTCATCATCAATTCACATCCGGATATTCAGGATTGCAATGCTTGGGGCCAACAAATAAACATGTTTTTCACACTTAATGAGATTGTGCAGTGGTTAGGACTCACCGTTTTCGAAATATGGATAAATTTGATTACAATTGCTATATTCACTGCACTGCTAGCTCTTAAAATTGATGGTGTGGTGAACAGTGCATGGTGGACAATATTTGCCCCATTATTTGTGAGTGATGCTATGAATGCATACTTTTGCTGTATAGTGTGTATAAGAATGACTTTAGAAGTCTCCTACAAAGCCTCTCTGTATAGAGTATCGTGGAGTTGTATATTTTTAGGTCTAACATTTGTGTTTAAGTTCTTATTATGTCGAAAGCTTCAAGGCGACTCTGCAATAGAATATAGTGAAGTGTTTGCTCCACTGTTTATTTTATTGCAGCTTATAGCAGTAAGAGCTTGTCAGTTACACCAATAATGAGTTAATCATGTTTTTGTCTAATTTGTAATAAAGATGTAGTTACAAGACAAAATAACAGATTTGTTTTGATTTTTACATTTTTAAGGAAAACTTATAGTTTTGCCTTATAAAACCGTTTAACTTATAGTGTGCAGGTTAGCTCAAGAGCCCTTAGTATTACGCAGACAAAGTAGTAAAAGGGATGTTTTTTTTCCCCATCTATCAAATGGTGTGGGATTGCATTGGATAGGTCTTTACAAAATATTTTGGATGTGGGAGAACCATTTTCCAATTCAGGGATTCGTTTGCGAAGCTTTAAAGTGCCAATTTTTGTGACAGTTAAGTGTCGTACCCCTCTGCCAGCTAAACAATACTCTTTGGCTAAACAGTTGTTTAAAAATTTATGACAGTGGTATACATAAATAACCAGACACACACTTGGCCAGTTTTTTTTAATATGTGCCAGTCATAGTTATTGTAAAATTTAATTGGCTTCTAATAATTAACCTCCTAGATGCAGCTCTATGTCGCATATTTATTATTGTATATTTTTTATCCACTACAAATTAGCCTTTGACTGCGATCCCACCTGATGGTAAGTGATGATGCAGTCAAGATGGTAGATGGTAGCGGGCTCATCTGATCTGTCAGGGGCATGGCAGTTATATTTAACCCATACCCTAATCGGTTTCTACACGGCATCGTACCGGAACGCTAAATCGCTTGGCGGCACGCTTTCAATCTTTGCCGATAAAAATGTATTAGTTTCGTGGCTTTCTATCGTGACACACTGACGTGACTAAAGTTTTGAGTTGAAAACTCTGGACTGCCGATAGAAGTGAAAACGAATATTTAAAATAACAGCACAGCACTCTTAAAATAATTAAAATATAAACCTTAAAACAAAGGCTTTAAAGTTTAATTACGAATGAACTATATTATTTATACTTAGACCTTTTGTCTTAAGAAGAATGGTGTCGCACGACCAACACCGTTCCACATTTTTACCCCCTAACCAAAAGTGCTCAACGCGCCTAAAGAAGTTTTCACTTCAAAAATTGTATAGAATGCCCGTACATACCTACTGGGTAAAGGGAACGTCCTACTGTAGGACTTTATATTTATGTGCGTGCTTACTGCAGTGCACTGCTTGAAAGTCATGATGAGTGCTTCAAATTGTGTGACCGTGTATAGCCACTATAAGGGCTTGCACAGACGAGGTAGGTCCTCTGCGTTCTTTTGTCATCCGGCAATATAGATAACTTTAAATCTGCCTGGCCTAAGGCACACAGTTAAATCCCATGTCGAATGATCCCAAATCGAAATCACTGCATTAACCGCCGCGCCGCCCTTCGATCTGCGATAGGGTTTATTTAAAATTATTATATAAGTAAAATAAAACTCATCTTCGGTCAAAATACTTTTATTACATTTAGAATACCTAGTGCTAATTAAACATTAAACAAAATAATTATTTTACACTTAAAATTTAATAACAAAATAGTGTGTCATACAGTTATTTTAAATAACAGAAATAAACGATAATTATTTATAATACATCCTAGCATCTTAACTAAACCAGGTACTTTTTATAAATTTATCCTGCAATTAAAAAATAGTAACAAACACGCGACGAATGCAGCACAAAGGAATGTTGGCTAACACTAGTGGCATGGCCGCAGCATTGTCACAAAAGTGACAGCCGGAGAGCTTGGGTATTTGACAACTATTCAAATAAATTATTTTTTAGTGATTATTAAATTAGAGGATCTCCCAAGTCGTAATATCCACGTCCCCTGTTAGTATTACGTTGAATAACTATTTTAAACTGTCGATTAAAGTAAAAAAGTGCGTCGAACTTTGATGACGTCACTGTTCAATACAAAATCATAAAAATAATCTTCGCGCGAGCTCCGAGAAATCGGGGTAAAAAAACGATGACGGGTATCCAGCTTGCTCCCAGCACTGGTTTCGAGCTTGACGGGTGTAATTTTGCGCTAGCAGTATTGTTTTGTACTTTAAACAACTCTGGGTCATTACTTTAACATTCCATAGGATTCCTCGGAGCTCGTGCGCAGACTATATTAAGCACACACAGTTCATACAAAATCCCATACTAAGCACGCGTTTTGACGTTTAAAAAAAAGATTCTGATTTGACTAGTTGTCAAATACCCAATTACTGTATTGGTGAAAATGCCGTAATACTACCATACAGTTGAAATTGAAACAATGCTGCATCAGTCTGCAGCTTTTACAGAGCTACAAGGCTTGTAGGGCTACAGGTGCATCCTCACAAAATCGCGGATGAAAAACCTGCGCATATAATGGATGCAATGTTTGATGTTGTCACAACTGTACCCACAAGCGGTAAACAAGTACCAAGCGAGGTGGTAAGGGTGCCGAAAACAAATGGCCAGAAACCTCCTGTACCTTTTAGTAATCAGCTCCATAAAGTTTCTAAACTTCTTTTTATCTCGCTCTCACCAAGTCAAATGTTATAGCCCTGCAGTTTTCAAACATTTACTGATTTGTCTGCAAGCTAATTATTGTACTGACTGATCTAATACTAATAGCGCGGGCATTAGATCCACCAAATTAAATCTTTTTATGCACCAAAGGGCAAACAAAGTAAAGTTCAGTACAGCGCGAGTTGAATGCAAATGAGTAAATGTGTGTCACCATACATTTACTCTGCATTTAACTCGAGCGCGAAGTATACATAGGTGCAGAACTCTTGAATATAAAATATTTGACAGCTTTACCTCACGCGGTTTGTCAGAGAATGCCCGACGAGTTCGATTAAGTACTATTTGATTCTAATTTAGGGTTATGTCGACTGCCAATAATGAAGACCAGCCGGAGCTGTCAGGAGATATAATCTTCATTCACTCAACCCCATCATAGCGTCCACTGCTTCTTGCAGCACGCAGTTTGCGTTACGCCGTGCCTCGTGAACAGGCTTATCACGTTCATGGATAATCTCCAATAAAAACCGAGAGTTAAAGCCACAGCCTTACATCACTTTTGTTTACGATGATAACACGATAGGCTAATAAAACTGTATCATGAATATCGACCAATTGGGGCGCACTTCAACGTCACGACACGGTTTTCTGCCTGGGCTGGCCAACAGTGGTGTAAATGTCACCGTAAGATTGTAAAATCCGTTAGATTATAATCTAACGGTTTCTATCCCGCGAGATTGTAAACTGCCGAAAGATTGTGAACCGAATTTACGAAATATTTATTGTATTTACGTTTACTTGTCTTTTTCTTGTACAGTTCGCGCGCGAGTTGAATGCAGACTAAATGTAAGTGTCACCATACATTTACTCTGCATTCAACTCGCGCGAACTATAGGTTAGGTTAGGTTAGGGTTTGACACGAATATTCAGGTAGGTTCTATCGGGTTAATATACCTAATATATTATTACAGTTTACCGAAAAATAATGCGTTAAATTGTAAGCAGTATGTTACGGTTCATAATCTATCGACAGTTTACAATCTATCGAGATAAAAAACGTTATATTACAATCTAACGGTTTTTACAATCTTACGGTGACATAAATAATTCTAGGGTTAGGGTGCGTTTCCACCAGGGATGTGCTACTCTGCTAAGCTACGGATGTGTGTCAAACTCACCAATTGGGGCGCTTTATCTAAGATGAAGCTTATTGCTGGTGCAAAAGCGCCCTTATACCTGCAGCACGCTATGTATATTGTATATGTTAAGTATTGTAGTATATAGTAGTATTGTAAATTTATATTGTACATAAATGATGACCGTGACTTCGTCCGCATGGCAAGTTAGTTAGTAATTAAGTAAGTTGAATACTATTTATTATAATATCATCCTCTATGTTATACGCCAATTAATTTTGAGCGTTAAAAAGTAAAATATGATAAATAATCAACTCGGTTCGATAATAAATCATTAGAAATATTATGTCCATGACTACTGTTACATTTTTTTTTATCCACTACATCACATGCCATCATTACGTGCCGCAGGTATAAAACTTTCTTCACTAAACATACTAAAGATATTGCTATCCTTTTCTAAATGTTACCAGCTTCTTTATAAAACAATCTCTAAACTAAACTAAAATGATTTAGTTTAAAATCATTTTAGTTTAGTATAGAGATTGTTTCATAAAGAATTGGCCTCAGTCACCTTCAAACATTTGTTCCCACGTGGCGAACTCCAAAGTACATACAAAGTGTCCATTTTATCTTGGCAGTGTATCATATACTAGCACCCATGCCAATTTCAAAATCAATTTCCAAACCAAACTGAATCCTGTCACACAAACTCTAATAATACTGCTTACATTTCAATATAATATATTTTTTATACTCTTTATATTACACATTATTACAAAATTTCTAAGTATAATTTTCTGAAATATATTAAGCAAATGATATTTCTATTTGATTTGAATATATTGAAGATAGTCAACCCACAAATGAATGTCAATAATCTATTTTTTAACAAACTTAAGTTACACTGCCAAATAACTGAGTTTAAGGAATGATTCACATTGGCAGCGAATAGAAGCGAAATCCTGAAATTTTACATAGCCCAATTCTACAGGGAAAAATCGCGTTAATATTTATAGATTTGTTTTTTTTAATTTCGCTTTGATTCGCCCTGCCAATGAGTATCAACCCTCCTCTGCCTCCTGGCCGCGAAAGGTGCCTGCCCATTGACGCGGAGCGGAGATGCGTCGGATGGACCAATCGGATTCTTGATCGATGACGCGATAACTCTTTCGAGTCACCTGTCAGAAATCTGATTGGCCTGTTCGACACAACGGACATTGAACAGGCACCCTAACAATGAAGTCAAATTAATTAAGGATCTTTAAATGCAAAACAGAATACCAATCTAAACCAATTTTAGCATATACATCCACAAGCCACACTAACTAAACAATGGCAGGGAATGTCTACTCGATTCTGAAGGAAAAAGTTTTATCATTTCAAATAACCGAGGGCATATTTAATACAAAAGCACGTCAATCTGGAATAACTTAATAGTAATAATTATAATACACTTTAGACTAGCTACTGGGTCCCTTCGAAATTATAATTTTATTTTAACTCAACGTATATCGTACCGCCAACGTTCGCAGCGCGCCGACTCGGTGGTGGTGGTGGTTGGTGCAGCCATCGATATGTAGGTACCAGATGGGCCCTTTCATAGAAAAAAAATTGGGCGTCCGACTTGTAGAGCGCGCTCCACACCTGTTCTTGTCCCCGCCCTAGCGCTATCCCGCTTTTCAGACTAGATGGCGTTAGTAAAATAGGTCCACATTCTTTGTTTGACAGGGCCTGTCTATGTAAATTGAGGTCGTTGTTTTAAGTCAACGTACATCGTACCGCCAACGTTCGCAGCGCGCTGGCTCGGTGGTGGTTGGGTGGTTGGGTGGTGGGGGGCGGCGTGGCAGCTCATTAGCTGTAGGGCACCGTCGGGTGCAGGATCTCTGTGAGCAGCCGCTTGAGCGAGCCGACGCCGGTGAGGAAGCCGCAGTCGGGCCCGTGGTGCGGCGTGGCGGTGGCGAGCGGCGACTCCGCCTCGGCGGCCGCGTACGCCGTGTGCGCGAAGTCGATCATGCGGATGTCGACGCGCTCGTCGGGCGGGGGCGCGGGCGGCGCGGCGGCGCGCGCGCGCTTGCCGCTCGCCTCCGCCGCCGCCGCCGCGCCCGCCGCCTCCGCCTCGGGCCGCCACGCCTCGCCGCTCGCGGACGAGTACGCCATCCAGCTGTCGGCGCTGTCGGGGCTGGGCGCGCGCGCGCTCGCCTCGCCCGCCGCCTCGCCCTCCTCGTACCCGCCCATGGTCTCCTCGGAGTGCGTGAGCGGCGCGGCCGGCCGCCCGTCGATCTCGTCGTTCAGCGTGGACATGTCGAAGTGCGACGCGCCCGCCCCGTCCGCCTCGTCCGCTCCGTCCAACCCGTCCACCCCGTCCGCGCCGTCCGCCGGCCGCGCGCACGGTACGTCGCCCTCGTACACTATCAGCAACGACCTGTCGTGCGAGTATAATGATTATAATAATATATTGAATAAAATCGAATACATCTACAATCCATACTAATATTATAAAACTGACTGTCTGTCTGTCTGCTACGCTTTCACTACTCACCTATTCAATCGATTTTGATGAAATATGGTACAGGGATAGGTTATATCCCTGGGAAGGACATAGGCTACTTTTTATCCCGGTAAATTAAGTAGTTCCCGCGATCAATCATCAATCGTCAATCATCTAGTACAAAATAATTTTGTCTTTAAACAGTTTCTGCGCGAGTAATAGCTTCACGAAGTCAATTTTATAGCATGCATCATATGCTCTCTCCGACTATGGCCTGAAGAAGTTTCACTTTATGAATAGGTGGTGGTACAACGTTCCATCGTTCGTCGCATGTCAATAACTCACGTAGAATAGAACCGGTAGCTGGTCTGCTTGGCGATGGCTCGGCCCAGCGCGTCCAGGTCGCGCAGCACGCGGCGCACGACGCGCGCGCGCAGGCTGCCGCCGGCCGCGAAGAAGTCGCGCAGTGCCTCGCGCAGCCCGCCCTCCGACAGCGCGCGCCCCCAGTACTTGTCGCGGCGCACGCACGACCCGCGCTCCGGCATGTACACCTGGAAACGTTCACACCTTCATGCCGCCGCATTGACGCAAATCATTTGACCGAACCAAAATTTGATCGACAAATGACGCCAAGCCATACCACGTAAATTACGAGCACACCATAATCCATGGCGTAAGCCAACAGGGATGATGCCTAAATCAAAAATATATCATTACTTATTGATCCAAGCCCTAAAATTCACATCCGTTAGGTTAAATTTTGATCATCATTTTAAACTATTGATTAAGAAAAAAAGTACGTTGAAATTTGATGACGTCACAACTATGTATTTCATACAAAATTGCATATTGATGTGCCTCCGGAAAACATACAGCATTATTATGAAGAAGCAGTCTGTACTTCACCGAAATCTGCGGTCTATCCTTTAACAAAGTAGTGCACCTTACCGAATATAGATGGCGCTAGTGTCTCACCCAGCAAGGCAGCGGGAACCCGCTGTCACTTTGAACGTCATAGCGTTGTGTACTTTCGCCGCATGCGCGTCGAATCCAAAGATTTATCGTTAATCAGTCTTCTTTACAAAAATAAATACTATCGATACTATTAAGAAGAATAGTATTACATTGATTATAGTTAATATTTTCGATCGCGGGTTGGTTGTGTCGCACAATGGACCCTGCGTGCACGAACTAGGTCGATGAGGTGACGGGAACCAATCGATCTGGTGCTTCGGACTCACTGACGCTTGAGAAGGACCCCGAACGAGAGGACCTCGGGTTCCAGCAGCGATTCGTAAAGTGAGCAGGAACGAGAGGGACCTTGACGAAAGTCGAAATTCACAGGTAACGGTCGATTCTCGGATCGACGCGTTATTGTATCAGGTGAGTTTTCTTACTAATTACATAACACAGCATGTGTGCCCAATGTGAATGCGTATCAAAATTAGATACTTACCAATTATAAGCCTTAAGTAGCGAACGAACGTTCTTAACGAACCCAATGCCTACAGACTTCAAATCATTGGATCTAGGCTTTGGTAAGACAGATTTTGACGAGAAAAAAGTCCTTAAGCCGGCTGATGTAAAATGTTTACGTCAGTTAATCTAATTACAATATTTGAACTCGCCTGCGTGGCTGAATATTTATAATTACAGAGATTCCGAATAATTTATTTGCATTTAACTTGAACCTTATTGTACAATAAACAACATATCACCCCGTTAGGGTATGTGCAATTTGAGTGACAGGTTACACTTATTGTTATTATTATTATATTTTATTATATTTATAAGGTATAAAAATACCTTATCCAAAAACCAACTTTGTTAAATCCAGATACCCTCTTTAACTTATCGAATTGCGGCAAACAGACCGAATGAATATAAGTAAGGTATAGGAGTTTATTACCAGATGACAAAAATAATCAAGTGGCTCTTAATAATATAGGTACCTCCTAGTTAAGAAGAAAGCAACATTCATTGCGTTTATTCAATCTCCTGATGGATGGCCCCCATTGTTGGATATATTTAAACATTTGAACACTTAATTTCGGTGCAAGGACTCATATTGTCAATATTAAGGGGATAACGAATATCTGGTAATGCCCACTATACGAGTACTGTGCAATATGCAACCAAACCATCAGGTGCCATGACTTAAATGACTCAAATGATTTAATAAATGCTGGACCAAAATGTATTGCACAAGAAAACTCCCAATTTTACCTATCCAAGCTTTTTCTGCAGATTAAAAGCCATTAATCGAAGCGTCCGATTTTTGACCTTCGAGATAATAATACAAGTTAACTAAAGTAAATAGTTCCATCTGACCCCTCATGTTTCAGTTCCCAGCTTTCTACAACCTAGAAACTGGATGATAAACATTACATTTCCTCAGCTTATTTTCACATACGGGGTGCAAAATACCTTTGTCCATTACTGAGGATCAGCTATAATTGTACCTAATAACCTAGCTTCCCTTTGGTTGGGCGTCAGCGCCTCGCCATTTTTTCTCCTGTACTGTAAGTTGTAACATGCTGGGTTGCGGAAACCCTGCATGCGAAGGAATGTCGAGTGCTAGTCTATCTAGACTCCTATCCTTCTGGTCAACCATGACCAATCCAAGTTATGTCTTTCGGCTGCGGAAGCCGTGAGGCGCTTGGAAAATCCGGGCTGGCAAATCAATTATCATAACATGCTGGGTTGCGGAAACCCGGCATGCGAAGGAATGTCGAGTGCTAGTCTATCTAGACTCCTATCCTTCTGGTCAACCATGACCAATCCAAGTTATGTCTTTCGGCTGCGGAAGCCGTGAGGCGCTTGGAAAATCCGGGCTGGCAAATCAATTATCATAACATGCTGGGTTGCGGAAACCCTGCATGCGAAGGAATGTCGAGTGCTAGTCTATCTAGACTCCTATCCTTCTGGTCAACCATGACCAATCCAAGTTATGTCTTTCGGCTGCGGAAGCCGTGAGGCGCTTGGAAAATCCGGGCTGGCAAATCGATTATCATAACATGCTGGGTTGCGGAAACCCTGCATGCGAAGGAATGTCGAGTGCTAGTCTATCTAGACTCCTATCCTTTGGGTCAACCAAGACCAATCCAAGTTATGTCTTCAGGCTGCGGAAGCCGTGAGGCACTTGGAAAACCCGGCTGGCAAATCAAAAATCAATTTTAATACCGAGACAAGACCTATAGGTACAACTAGCGAGGTCTTGAGAGACTCATTGTCGTGGCATCAGCAATGTCGCGAAAGTGCGACCGTTGCGGGGACAATTGAATTCTGCCAATTTTGTGATTCCCTGGAGCAGACTATATTGGCGCAATACCAAAATATTTAAGTTTTGACAGGAAACACCCGGCTGCCCAAAAAAACAGCTGATTCCACAAACCATGTAACATGAAATAACATGGTGGCGCGGAGCCACGTGTCAGGTTGCCAATAAATAAACTACAATTTGCCGCCCACTGCCATCTGCCCCCCACTTTCTGGCGACGGACGCCTTGGATTTGCGTAATGTCAGGGACAAGGTCAGCTCAGACAATGCCACAGCAACAAAAAGGCACTTTGTGCAAGTCTAGTGAAAATTAAAACCACATATCCGGGTTCAATTGACAGTCGAACACTTAAAGCGTACATTCAAAAGGGGGGAGGTACAAAGCCAGTGGCTTTACTAACTCAAGCATCAAGCAACTCGTACACGATAAAGACAATTCCGATGATATTATCGGCTCTTACCTTCAATACCGGATGTTGATGCAAGATAGTCGTGGACAAACTGTCATGAGAAATCCTCCCGCAGAGTAACGTTTTCTTTCTCAATTGACGTTTGAGATCTCTACCGTTCTACGTAATGGGGATAACCCGAGATCGGCTTGTTTACGACAACAAACTGCCGGGTTAAGCAACGACGTCTCGACAGACTGCAGAGCTCGGTCAGTTAGCTATGTAGATGCCTTCAGCAGACTATGGAGACATCAATTAGCTTAGTCCTTCCCGCCTCTAAACGTATTGCCAAAAATACATGAACAGAGTGATAGGATTATACCTAATAGTGGCACATTAACGGCTTTGTGTTTTTTAGCTCCAAGACCTGAAAGCCAATGAACTTCAGAACTAATTAGAGCCTCTAATAGATGCCACGACATTACAGCGTCGGCATCAGGTGCATTGGGATTTAGGAAACGTGGAAGGTGTAATGCAGGTGAAAAATTGTGGATGGGGGTGCCCAATAATAGAGTGGTCTGCTCAAGAAAAACACCTGTTAATGAATAGTCGAGGGCAATCAACATTGTTTACCAGACTATGTAAATTATGGAATATATAAGTATATATGTATACTTTTCCTGTGTTGAATCTACCTACCTAACCATCAATCACAAGATGATCATAGTGGTGCGAACCTTCCAAATAAATCCCAAATCTACTCTGCCTGCAGATTTGATACATATTTTGATACTCATATCTTTGTCTTACACAAAAATCTGTCTGCACCATTCCTGTACCACTATCTACTATCTTAACTTTCTGTAGTCTACAGGTTTCGAATTAAAGACAATTGGTGCTGCTAAATCCCGGATAGTAACCCATTCCTAATAAATGGGACCCTACCCGACCCTAGGTGGTGGTATTCACCTGACTCACCCTTGAACTCAATTTTAAAGACACACGTGAAAATATTATGATGAACCGCTACAATAGTAGTATAAAAAAAAAAAAAAGATTATCTAAATTTGATCTACTTTATCATAATCATGGAATTCCGCAAAGTGACGCCTGCTTCTATGTGACAGTTTATGGTAATAAGCAGGTTGTATTTAACTAAAATCGTTTGAACCTTATTTTGTTGATTTAAGGTTGATAATATTATTGACCACTTTATTTTAATTTTATCTCTTTATCACTATCTGTGACAAAATTAAAGCTGCATCACGCAGCTTAAAGAAAGCTTTGGGCTTAAAGAATTCCTAAGGCATTAATTGCACTCCCGGGGAGTTTCATATCAGCAGTAACGCACCCACCTCTAGACAATATACGTCACGGTAGCTGGAGATCATCAAACATTGTGTCATAAGATTGACATCTATATAATATATATAAAATTCAAAGTCCTGACTGACTGACTTATATATCAACGCACAGCCTAAACCACTGGGCCTAAAAACTTGAAATTTTGACAGTAGGTTACTTTTATGACGTACGCGCACACTAAGAAAGGATTTTTCAAAATTCCACCCCTAAGGGGGTGAAATAGGGGGTGAAAGTTTGTATGAAACTCCGTCATTTCTCAAGTTATATCCATGAAACTTGGTATTTTGGCTTTAGGTAATAAATAAAGAAGTACGTGTGTCACAGTTTTTCAAAATTTCACCCCCAAAGGGGTAAAATAGGGGTTGAAAGTTTGTGTGAAAGTCCTTCATTTCTCAAGTTATAGCCATGAAACTTATCATTTGGGCTTTTAGTTAGATATGCAGAAATAAGTGATTTACAATTTTTCAATATTGCACCCCTAAGGGGGTGAAATAGGGGGTGAAAGTTTGTATGAAAGTCCGTCATCTTTCAAGTTATATCCATGAAACTTGGTATTTAAGCTAACGGTTTAAAATAAAGAAATACGTGTTTCACAGTTTTTAAAAATTCCACCCCTAAAGGGGTGAAACAGGGGGTGAAAGTTTGTATGAAAGTCCTTCATTTCTTAAGATATTTTTCAAGTCATATTAACGAAGAAAAAGAAGTATCTGTGTCAC
The DNA here is from genome assembly GCA_923060345.2 of Erebia aethiops. Classification (NCBI taxonomy): domain Eukaryota; kingdom Metazoa; phylum Arthropoda; class Insecta; order Lepidoptera; family Nymphalidae; genus Erebia; species Erebia aethiops. The sequence continues at coordinate 4,611,128 of OV281083.1, read as the reverse complement.
AGCTTTTAAAATTCCACCCCCGAAGGGGTGTAATAGGGGTTGAAAGTTAGTATGAAAGACCTTCATTTTTCAAGTTATAGTCATTAAACTTAGCATTTGGGCTTTCAGTTAGATATGAAGAGGTACGTGTTTCACCATTTTTGAAAATTCGACCCCCAAAGGGGTGAACTGGGGGATGAAAGTTTGTGTAAAAGCCCATAATTTCTCAAGATATTTCTCAAGTAATATCAACAAAACTGAGTATTTTAGCTTTCGTTAAAAAATAGAGAAGTACGTATGTGACCAACAGACCAACAGTTTTTCAAAATTCCACCCCCAAAGGGGTAAAATAAGCGTTGAAAGTTAATATGAGAGTCCTACATTTCTCAAGTTATAGCCATGAAACTTGGTATTTAAGCTAACGGTTTAAAATAAAGAAATATGTGTTTCACAGTTTTTCAAAATTCCACCCCTAAAGGGGTGAAACAGGGGGTGAAATTTTGTATGAAAGTCCTTCATTTCTCAAGATATTTTTCAAGTCATATTAACGAAGAAAAAGAAGTATCTGTGTCACAGCTTTCAAAATTCCACCCCCGAAGGGGTGTAATAGGGGTTGAAAGTTGGTATGAAAGTCATTCATTTTTCAAGTCAAAGCCATGGAAGTTGGTATTTGAGCATTCGGTTAAATATGAAGAAGTATATTTTTCACCATTTTTGAAAATTTGATCCCCAAGGACGTTAAATAGAGAGTTTGTCCTTCAATCACGCAGCAACGGATCAACGAGATTTTTTGCATGGGTATAGTTAAGGACCTGAAGAGTGATAAAGGCTACTTTTTATACCGGAAAATCAAGGAGTGCCTGTGGGGAAAAAAGCTTAAACCACGCGGATGAAGTCCTGACTTATATATCAACGCACAGCCTAAGCCGCTGGTCTTATAGACATGAAATTTGGAGGGTGTTTTTTTTGTGAAGAGTAGGTTTGCACTAAGAAAGGGTTTCTCGAAATTTCACCTCCCAAAGGGTAAAATAGGGGTTGAAAGTTTGTATTATGACATTTTTGCTGGTAAAAGCTGGAATGTCGATTAGCTTTTCTTCTGATGGTAAAGATGTCAAGTACGCATCTCAGTACTCGCTCCTCTACAAAGCTTTGGTGAATTAAAAATAAAAATTCTTTCCAAAAAACCGACTTCCATAGCCACTGTTAAGTAAAAAATAATTTTGATTTCTCCACACCATGTTGAAGTCAGGCGAGCCTCACGCGTCAACTTTGCCTATCTTGGTAATACCCGATATGAAAAAACGATATGAACTCACATATTAAAATTGAGAGTTGGTGCCCCAGTTATGTTGCTGCGTAATTTAAACCCACCAAAATTATGCAATGGCACCAGATTGCGAGTGAAAACATTGCAACGAAATGTGATCGAGGCAACTATACTGACCGGTTGTTCCCAAGGGGAGTCTGTGTTTATTCCGAGGATTCCTCTTACACCATCGAACTACCCCTTCGAGTTCAAAAGAGTGCAGTTTCCCCTCAAAGTCTGCTTTGCCATGACCATCAATAAGTCTCAAGGCCAAACTCTTAATTTAGCAGGGGTAGACCTAAGGGAGAACTGCTTTTCACACGGTCAGTTATACGTGGCCTGCTCCAGAGTAAGCTCACGGAGCAGTCTGGTGATTCTAGCACCTGAAGGAAAAACAAAAAATATTGTTTACAAAGAAATACTGCGGTAGGTTAGGTGCGGATAGTATTTCGTTGTAAACAATGTTAATTATTATCCACTTCTGGTTTGTTTTGTAATTAGGAAATTATTTAGATCTCATCACACACGCTTTGAGTTCTGTTAAAACCGTACTACTCTCATTCCAGAGATTAGTTTAGTTATAGAACTTAGAACTTCGTGCTTATTGCTTTGTTTGAGATATTGTCAGTTTGTATATTCAATTGAGAGGGAGTGAGAACGCTTATGATGTTTGTTTCTGAAAAAAATGACATTTGGTTCTTGTAGGCCACGCGGGCGAAGCCGCGGGCAGAAGCTAGTTTAGATATATGAAACTTATTATTCAATAGGTACATTACATCCGGTTCGTTTTTCAACCATACATAGCAATGGAACTTTAATATTAAAGTGCTTTGATTTTCACTTAAAATTACTAAATTTAAATGAATTTTCATTTTCATGTGTAAGATATATTGTAAAGAAATTAAATCAATAGTTATAAAAATCAAATCAAATCAAATATTCATTTATTCAAATTAGGTACACACTGTGGGTACACTTTTTTGGCGTCAAATTACTCATAAAATATGATGGTAATAATCAGTTACGGTATCTTTAAATCAAAACTTATAAGAATTTAACGATTAATTTTTATAATTTCTATCAGTTTTCAGACAGATTAACTCATTGATTCATCATAGCGTTGTGTTTAATGCATGAATTCACCAGCAGATAACAAACACGTCTTCATAATAATGCTGTATGTTTTCCGGAGGCACATCAATATGACGGTTTTACATAACAATAAAACCGATATTATGTGCCGAGAGGGAAAACATACAGCATTGCAGGAAGTTCTTCCTGGTGGAGACTATGACGTTCAAAGTGACAGCGGGTTCCCGCTGCCTTGCTGGGTGAGACACTAGCGCCATCTATATTCGGTAAGGTGCACTACTTTGTTAAAGGATAGACCGCAGATTTCGGTGAAGTACAGACTGCTTCTTCATAATAATGCTGTATGTTTTCCCTCTCGGCACATAATATCGGTTTTATTGTTATGTAAAACCGTCATATTAGAAGCGCGTTTTTTAGTTTGACAAAAAGTTGCTGATTTGATTGAGTTATCATCATCACTAAGGCGTCTAAGGCGTCATGACATTTTGAATTTTTCACAGTGGCCATTTTTGACCAAGTGCTGGCGGCGCACTTGGCCATCTGCTTGGTGCGCTTCTCCGCGCTCGCGTCATCGCCGTGCTGCCGCGTGCCCATCTCGTTATAGTCGACACCCACCTGCATGCCGCAGAGCCGCACGCCCAGCGTGGCGGAAGTGCTGGCGGCGCACTTGGCCATCTGCTTGGTGCGCTTCTCCGCGCTGGCGTCGTCGCCGTGCTGGCGCGTGCCCATCTTAAGGTCAAGCACACACGGCCGCCGGTACGACGACGTTATGTTCTCCATCATCAGGAAGTCTGCAACAAGCATTATCCCACTGTAACTTGAAGTAAATATAGGCAAAAATGCCTATGGTAAAGCTGGATAAATTGGGTATGCACTATGTACGCGAGTAGTTCTATTGCGTGGCCTTTTAGACAGCGACTGAGCACTGTGTGAGAATCCGTCGGTGTTGTAAAGATGGTAAACTGTTCGGGAGGCTGTCTGCGAACACGATCGTTTCGCAGCGCACTGCTCAACTTTCGACAAAAATGCGACATTGGCTAAGAATGCCGCAGCTTTAACTTAGTTTTTTCACAGCAGGAACGTTGGCTACGTTAATCCGCTAAGAAGACTTGCATCTTACTTGTAACTGGAATATTTCCTGATCCAACAAATAAAATATTAAATGCGTTAGTGAACATTTGTATGTCCCGCACGGAGCCAATTCAGTTAGTTCTTAATTTGATACTGGGATATGAAAATTAATGCCGCACAAAAAGGCAAATATTCGTATGCACCTTGCTTTATAAACCAACACAGATAACGTTATACTCAGAAAATACAGTCTAGCAAAATATTGACTTACATTGCTTATTTGAATTGTCCATGTGAGCAATGCTCTTAAGCACCTCGTTAGCATTTCCGTTACGGTGAACTTTAAATCTGCAACAGGAAACACGATACTGTAAAAGGCTGCGTTCGTGCGAAAATCTACGATTAACATATAAGCAGATCGCATAATAATCTGCACGCACCGGATTGCTGCGCATTACTTCGCATTTAAGCGACCGACACCCGTCTTGCGAATCACATGACAAACTTGCAATAATTGCAGAATTGTCCGAGTGTGAATCAGCTTGGCAAACTAATCTGTGTGTTTGGCGGAGGCGCCACTTTCTATTTAAAATCTATACGTTAGATTAAATACAGAGAAATTCTGTTTCCTAATTTTGCCATACACACTAAGTGTGTCGCAGTCTGAGCTAGTTTGTCACGTGCCTCGCCTGCCAGCAAGATTTGTGGCGATTGAATTGATGACGTCGTTCGAGTTTTGACGTATCAATTTCTGCGTACGGTGCGTGAGGACTATTATGCGATGAGCGAAAAAGGAGCAAATTGAAACACAGAGCTGTCGTTATCGGTTATATTGTTAGGTTGCAACAAACTGTATCATTACCACGACTCCGCGACGCAAGTCACATTCGGGGGCTCGCTCGGAATGTGGTGCATCGCTCGCGTTAGTGGGATAGGCATGTAAGTATGAATAAATGGCGACGTCGGGTGCCGGTCCGGCGTACGTCATAGTCTCTGAAATATGATAAAGGACACATGACAAGTGCCGAGGAGTGAACGCCGTGGGGCGAAGGCCTGGCGCGCCGGATACGCACTTGAAAACATCGTCGCGCTTGCGCTTGCCGCCCAGCGAAGATTTGCGCCCGTTCTCGTCGCGGAAACAGGGCGAGTAGCGCTTGTCCAGTTTAGTGCCGCCCGTGGTCGACGCCTGCATCACTCCTGCAACAAACGGCCGCCTCGTCAGCTCGCGCGTACATCCACACCAGTCATACAAACTAATACTGCCTCTTTAAATATCAAAGTCTTGCAAACCAATCAAATAAATGTGGCAACATTTAACATTTTATCGTAAAGGGATATAACGTTAATACATTTTTTTGGCAGGACATTTACAAATAAGGTCGTTACTGAGCACAATAGTTTACGAAACACAAGCTAAAAATGTAATAATTCATATTTTTACTTACTATTTACAAGTTCCAGCTTTAAATTAGGTAAATATTAATGGAAAAAAGGAAAAAAAAGTTATCGTTTACGTAATTCGTAATTTCAAAAAAGGGTTTGTATATCTTTTGTTTTGTGTCACTGTGTCAGTGTGAATGTCGAGCTATAGTGTTATAGTGCGAGTGTGTTGTCGCGTCTCGGTGTACTGCAGGTGTAGTTAAGTCGGCAACATGTGTGTAACACGGCACCTCACCCCTCGCCACGACACGCATCTGAGTGTAATCAAATCTTAGTACCTATTGTCTATGGCTAGTAACCCGCGACGTTTTGTCGAGTGTCTTAGATTATAGAAAATAGTACGATTTGATTATTTGGACACATCATGCGTGTCACAGCATAGGGTGATAGGTGGATTGTGGGTAGTAAAGCCGCGTCCACATAAATATTATTTTGCGTCGCGTTATAGCGAGCGTGCAATTCTTTACGGGAAGAAATATACGAATTTGCGCACGCACAACCCACGATACAATTTTTTGTTGACGGGACGCGGCTTAGTAAATGTTGTAGTACGTGATCGGTTGTGAACTTGTGTGGTGAATGTAGGTTTAAGTAAAGGTTTACAAACCCATAATGTAAAATTACCGCTAGGGCGCTATTAGGGGGCGGTAGTGTGGTGCGCCGCCGGCGTCGCTCCGCCGCCGCAGCGCCGCAACCCTTGCGACAACAAGGAAACTAATATTGTGTTCCTGACCCCTGACCCGCTCGCGCTCGCTCTCAGCCGACCAAACCCGTAGGGTTGCCAACCGTACTATAATATATTGTGTAGTATACTGTATTTCGAGTCTGCGTACTGTATATACTGTTTAAGCATAGTACGCAAAAATACTATATTTAAAAAAAAATGCTTTTGATTTACATTAATTTAAAAATTGAATGTGATTAAAGCATATGGCACTTTTATTTTTAGACAAAAAGCTGTTATAAAAGGCAAGATGTGCAAATAAATATAGTTTTATGAAAATAAATAAGTCTACTTCGTCTCGTTCGTAATAATCTTCGTCTACTTCTTGCGTTTTCCATAAAATACTATTTTTTTCTGAAGTGTACTATATTTTTTTATAGCTTAGTCTGAAAAATACTATATTTCGCTGAAGAAATGTTGGCAACCCTACAAACCCGCCATCCGCCCGCGCGGACCACATAGCTACACCCTAATGCAAGCACGCCTTTCTGCTTTCAATATGTATATTATGTTCATTGGTAGGTATGCTTAACTAGAATCAAACTATGCGACATAGGTATTTTTTCAATACGAGTACATATGGCGTTTTCGTTACTGCCCCAATCTTTTTGCTATTACTTACATACTGCAATCATTAAATAATTTTATATCCAATGGCAAATTCCAAAAAATAGGTACCTAATACCTATAGATTTATTAAATAAATAGTAATATCTAGTTTTTCATCGAGTTTTCTTAACGTCAAAACGCACTAAAAATAAATAATATACCTACCCGACATAATACTATTATAAGCATTCCGTGCGTTTTCACGCGTGACACTCGGCTTTACTTTCACAATATTTTTTTGAAATATCAAATAGAAAACGTCATTTGGATCGCGGTCGGCGGGTTTGTGTATTCCTCATCCATCCATCTCTTTCACATAGCATAGAAATGATCAAGTGAGCAATAAGGACAGTTAATTCCGTCAACACTTTAATCACATTATCCCCTTGAGTCCATACTGTACGCATCGACATACGACACACAATTTAGTCAAATATCGGATGCGTAGATAAAGACGTGACAGTTATTGCGTCGATACGGTCTATGCGGCACATGTATATGACGCATTCGCATAATCGTACGAGTTGATAAAAAGTACACAGTAACATTCTACAATCTATTTCGATAACATTGAAATAATAAACAACAAAACACAGCGCAATGAAGAAAATGAAAAAAGCGATAACTTCCTTAGTGCTCGAAAATGCAATAACAAACAATATTATTTGAAGACTAGGTAAATTAAATCGAATAAATTAAATAACAGTGACAATAGATTTTTTTTTAATTAAAATGTTTGATGCAATGAACGATAATGATGCATTCAGCGAAATAATAAAGGCGTACCGAGCAAACGCTTCCACTCAAACTGCGGTAGAAGGTGATGCTTACCCTTGTAGCGGGGTACGAAGTCTTGGATGTCCTCAGGGATGTTCTGGTAGAAATGGAGCTCGCGTATGTTCAAAGGCTTGATCACCGTGCTGTCGTTAAGCACTAGCAGTCTCGTGTGACCGCCCACCTGACAATACAAACATACGTATTGTATTTCTATTACCATAACGTCATAAGAAAGCTCAGGGTCACTCAGCGATAGAGAACGTAGAAGAACTAAGGTAACCGAGCTATGTCAGTGACTTTAGTACTTTACTGAACTTTAATTCTTCTGACTTCTTCGTGTTGTTGGAAATTTTAACTGTACGGAGATTCTTGAATAGGGGATGGAAGTTTCTTTGATCTAATTAGTAATATCCATTAAAATTGGTATTTGGGCTTTCGACTGTGCTTCCGGTTAGAAATGAATGAATACAAGTTTCAGGATTTTAGAAAATTCCACATGTTTTGCTTATACATATAATGTATGACTAGTAACTGTAGTCGTCATACATGACATATAAATATAAGCAAAACATACTTTTCCAAGCAACTTAATATATGATTCTTATCAGCTACATGCAGTACCTAATAACTTTTTGTTTTTTTCATGGATTACCCGATAAGAAAGGTTGAGGTTACGAGTCCAATACATCGGTTTTAGGTACCTATTTATAATGGTGTCATAAATATTTCGTCAAAAGCTGTTAAACTGTAGACTTCAAAATAATAAAAGCGTAGCCTGTTTTAAAATACTAGAAAGATATTAGGACCCCTTGGATATTTGATGATTTTAACAAATAAAATAAAGTAAAAGAAAGAGGTTTCTTAAGGCTTGCTTCCAAAGAGAACAGAGAACATATGAGATGCATACACAGTGCCAAGCATGTACAAGCAAGAGGCAAGATATCCAACTGTAAAAAAAGACGATGTTTCAAGCGATTGCGGTTCGAGCCCCGGTAACGACACACACGTAAGGCAGTGCACTACCACCGTCCACCTCGCTAGCCGAGTGTAACAGCGATCAAATAACAAACGACCGTGAAAAAAGTTAAGCTAGTGCCATTGGGCGTTGACCCCTTTGACTATAAAACAGATTTAAACTGTCTACACCTGAACGCTCTCATGCCATACCCATGCCGATACAGCACTGAAACTCCAGTGCATTACCTACTAGGTGATACCCGCGACTTCTTCCGAGTGGATAAAAGTTTTTGTTACCGCGGGAACTCTTAAATTTGTCGGGATAAAAAGTAGCCTATGTGTTATTCTAGGCTATGCTATAATCTATCTCTGTGCCACATTTCATCTAAAGCCGCTCCGCCGCTCTGGCGTGATTGAGTAACAAACAAACATACATCCATCCATCCATCCATCCAAACTTTCGCATCATACTATTATTATAAATGCGAAAGTCAGTTTGTTTGTTGGTTTGTTCTTCAATCACGCTGCAACGGAGCAACGGATCGACGTGATTTTTAGCATGGGTATAGTTGAGGACCTGGAGAGTGACATAGGCTACTTTTTATCCCGGCAAATTGAGGATTTCCCGCGGGAATCCAAAAAAAGTTATTCCACGCGGACGAAGTCACGGGCATCAGCTAGTTTATAATATTAGTAGGTATAAGGTATAGAAGTATAGATAGACATCCTAATGTCAGAACGCAGAGTTGATGGATAGAAGCTAGTTTCACAAAAGATCATGTTCCGTTGGCGATAAGCTGTGCATCCGTAAGTACTACAATATTCATTGAGATCTTGTTCTAGTGTGTATGTCAGTAGGTACAGTATTATGGTCTGTCACCTACGAATCAATAGAGCAACGGATTAACGTAATTTACATGGGTACCTATAGTTGAGGACCTGATGAGTGACATAGTACTTTTTATCCCAGAATATCAAAGACTACCCAAGGATTTTCAAAAACCTAAACAACGCAAACGAAGTGGCGGGCATCAACTAGTATTTTATGGTCGTTGCTAGGAAAATTACCGTTCTTTGCAAAATTGTCAGGGTTAACTGAATTTCACGCTTCTTTTGGATATTATTTGTAACAATAACAACAAAATTGTTTACGACAAAATTCCGCGATTAGGTACCATAAAAAGGTTACCGGCTAAAATTTAAGTTAGGTAAATCTTACTATAATATAATAATAAATGCGAAAGTTTAGATGGATGTATGCACGTATGGATGGATGTATGGATGCTTGTTACTCAATCACACCCCAACGGCTGAACGGATCTGGCTGAAATTTGGCACAGAGACACTGGCAACTGGAATAGCACATAGGCTACTTTTTATCCCGGAAAATTAAAGACTTCCCGCGGGAACCAAAAAACCTCGATCCACGCGTACGAAGTCGCGAACATCAGCTAGTAAACAAATAATTTTTTATTCGGAACTATCAATGACACAGATTATCGTACCATACAAAAACACAAAATGACTAGGACACAACTAGGCACATGTTAATTAACTCTTCTAATAATCGATTGGCAACTTTTCAACTATGAAAATAGGCCTTTGTGATGAGTTGATGACAGCACATCAGATTCAGTACCTATTGTTAATTAATTATTACTAAATTGATAAAATTATGTAAATATTTCCAATTAAGTACGTGTGCGTAATTTCAGTTCAATTAATATGCTGCTGATATTAATTCTGTTTTTGTGCTGCAGAAGAGGGCTGTTCGAGCCATATATAATATGGGACCAAGAGAGTCACTAAGAGATAAATTTAAAGAAATTAATATTATGACAGTGCACAATCAATATATATTTGAAAATTTAGTATACATGCATAAACACATTGATAAATTCAAGAAGAAAAGTGATTGTCATAATTTCAATACTAGAAATAAAAATAACCTTGTAATGCCTGCTTCTAAGGCTTAGTAAAATTAGCAATTCATTTGTTGGAAACAGTGTCCGCTTCTACAATAAGCTCCCAGAAGACATGTTGAAGATGTCTCTGAATAAGTTCAAAGTTAATGTAAAACGTAAACTCATTAAAAAATCTTATTACCATGTAAAGGATTATTTAAATGACAAGGAAGCTTGGCAATGATTTTCTCTAATGGCCCTGATAGTTCCTTAGTTAAGATGATTGTGAAATGGTGATAATGGAAAAAAAAAAAACCCGGCTGAGTTTGTTGTGGGCTCTTCTCAGACCAGGGCGCGTTTGGAACCCTCGTAGCTTTAGTTTAAGATGTCGTACTGTCGTTATCACCATTATATTGTTAATCGTATATGTTACAAATAACCGAACGTCAATAAGTGTAGTATACCTACCTAAATTGAATAAACGTTCTTTGAGTTTGAGTTTAATGTACAATTCCTCATTAATTTTATCACAAATCTTGACGTTTTTTTGGTCTGAGTCCTGATGTTTTGACGACATCCCTGACGTAGGGTGAACGCTGTGGTCTTACAATTGGGTGGTTCAACCACGATCGAACCCGGGACGGGTTCATGGGATCCTGATGGGAAGACCCGAGACAGCGTTTCCGGAAACATCCCGGGTATATTATTTTAATTAAACTATAACAGCGAAAGTCACGGGGGTTATCTAGTTAATACATAAAGTTCAATTATTCATTCATATAAGACTTAGTTAAACAACAACAAAGGCATATTATTGCGTCAGTAAAGCATAATAGCAATCTGAGGTGGCATGCTGTGAACGCCATGCCATTATCATAGCAATGTCTAATTAGTTCTCGGATGACGGACTCCGACGAGGGACAAAGAACTAACCAGGAAGAGAACGTCATTATTGCACGACCGTTCTCTGATCTCTACGTCTAGTGTCTGAAATCTGAGCGAACTAGATGATGCTCCGATTTTGTCCGGATTTAAGTTTAAGTAAAAAAAGATAGCCGATACAATTAAATGATCCTAAAGTGAGGCGAGCAGCGTTTTAAAAAAAGGATATTTTATTCATTTTTACGAACAACTCACTTCACTGAAAAATTGACTACACAAAAAAAACACAGATGAAAAACCACTGTAAAAGATCACGGTAATACAATTTATCCGTAGAAATATTATGCACTAACTACATACATAGTACAATTAGAAGGCTTACTTTTACTTACAAAGGCCGAAAAAACGCTCGAATAAGACGGTGTCCTATCTAACAAATGGCTACTACATGTGTGCGAGAGGGACACCAACTCGTAGCTTTTTTTGTACCTATATCTATTGGTATTGGTACCTATTGCACAAGCACTCCTAATATATTATCTCCATGAGTTTACCTGATTGTGAAGCGGCAGCACGTCCACCTCGTGGCCTTCGTCGGGCGACAGCGTGTGCGCGACGGGCGGCTGCGCGCGCTTGCGGTCCACCGCGCGCCGCTCCGGCTCCCCCATGCCCCAGCCGAGCGAGTACACCATTACTTCGGCAGATCCACCGCCGCCGCTGTCCACCTGCAACAAAACAAACACTACACTTAAACAAGCAGTAAATATTAATTAAAAACTAAACAAGCAATAAGCGTTAATTAAAAGCTAAAGAAACAGTAAGTATTAATTAAAAAACTAAACAAGCAGTAAGTATTAATTAAAAACTAAACAAGCAGTAAGTATTAATTAAAAACTGTAACCCGGCAATGGAAAAATAATCGAGGCGCCAAATTTTTTTAATGTAAAATCCGTTGCCTATATCACCCGGACTATAATAACGAATCGATTGTCACCTCATTCATTAAAATCGGCTCAGTAGTTTAGGCGCTACGGTAGAAAATAGATAAAAATACAAACATAAATTGGAAGAACAAGGATTGTTTGAGCAGTGTTGAAAATTAGAAAAACCAGGCCCTAAAAGGAATGCATCAAGATGAGAATTGCATCAAACATAATGGAAAAGGAGAATTGCACCATCGTAAGAGTCCGGCTTGTAAGACCAGTTCGTATCATCTAGTATTTTAGCTTATATTCCGGCGGTGAATGGAGATTCCATTTAAAATGGAGTACTGATAGTCTATAATTATGGCACTGACTAGGACATACTTGGACACTTACAAATACACCATAATAATTAATAATATCCCAGAAAAGGAAGTTGCACAGAGGACAGTCTTTATTGAGCTATAATTAATATTTTAACATAGTATGGACAATATTGAAATATCTCTTGTAGTTGGTTTCTGGACGCCCGCCCAACCGCGCCCTACCTTAACAGTGGCTCCAAATTAGATTATAAGCAGTGATTAATTAACCATCATGTCTAATCTTGAAATACGAAAAATGATCTAGGTACTACGTTACGTAATTTTAAGGACCAGAACATCTACATTGTAAACTGTAAAGCATGTTTTATGATAGCCCCTGACATGTATTTTTTATCCAATGAAGTTTTGCTATGAAATATTATTATTATTCTTTTTTCTTCCTATAGCAAACCTTCAATCGATAAAAAATATGTCATTTTTTGACTGGGCAGTAATGTATAAAGATGTTGTTAATTTTTTTGAAGCTCTGCTTACGGTAGGGTAGCCCAAGAGGAGATTTTTGGATTTTATAAAGTGGGACTCTTTGGACCCTATAGAGTACCTTCACCATATATGAGCCCTGTATATTGGTTGGTCTATGACAGTAGATCAAAATATTAAGTAAATAAAATCGATCATCAAAAATACTCGAGCGCGTCAGGAGGTTTTTAAGTTTGTAACTCTCCAACTCCTTTAGGTCTCGCTCAAATCGTCAGATTTTTTTAATGTACACTTTTCAGCAAGTAATTAACTAACTCTATTTTAATCCGACACGCTCGAATATTTTTGATGATCGATTTTATTTATTTAATATTTTGATCTGCTGTCCTAGACAGACCCACCAATATACAGGGCTCATATATGGTGAAGGTACTCTACAGGGTCCAAAGAATCCCCCTTTATATTAATCTGCCGCGCTGGAGTAATTCCAAAAATCCCCCCTTGGGCTCCCCTACTATAATGAAATGAAAAGTATAATTAGTATATTATAGGTAAGTATATGACCGAGAAACAGTACATGAAACTTTATCCTACTGTACACCTCCTTATACATAAATAAATAAATAATTAGTCTATTTAGAAGTCGTCTCGATAACAAAATGCTGTTACGGCTGCTAATTAAATAACACTGACGCCGACAAATATTATGTGTCTGTATTTGTAAAAGTTGAAATGTGGTGTAAAATGCAATAAATGCTCATTGCTTTAGCATACTAATAAGAAGTTAGGACAAAAAGTATTCTCTTCTCAGACCAGGTCGCGATTGACACCCTCGCAGCTTAAGTATTAAGATACCGTATTTAATTATCACCATAACGCCGTATACTTTGTATAATTGACCTTCAAAATGTGTACTGATTGTATAGTGTAGGCACCAATTTTGAATAAACACACTTTGACAAATGTGCTAGTTTTAACTTTTAAGTAGGTAAGCAGTGCAGTATTTTTGCAAATTAAGTGCTTTTGAATAAGATAAGCAATATCTGACGGAAGTAGATTATACCTAATTCCAGAATCATACGATTCACATTATCTATATTAGCACTTAGCAGGCATGGCATAAAAATGTATGAAATTTAAGTGCGAATTAATATATTTACGTTATTTGTTTGACCTTGTGAAGTTGAATTTGAATATTAGTTAACTTTAACTCAAACTAAATGTTGGAATAATTCAAGTAAAGATAACAATATATCAAAGATAATATACAATCGCATGTGTTACACACCACTCAAATAAAGATAATTCACCGATACATTCACATAAATTATGTAAGTAAATGGATGCATCTTGAATCTTGATTATTGCAACCAAAAAACTCGTGCCTAAAAATCATTTCGATCGACCTTTTGAGCTTACGAAACAGTATATTTAGATTCAAATGAAGCCTTAGAAATCTAGCGGCGTTTTTATATTGAACTAGCTTATACCCGCTACTTTGTACACACAAACTTCAAACCCCTATTTTACCTCCTCTGGTTGAATTTTCATAAATCCTTTCTTAGTGAATGTCTACGTCATGGTAGCTATCTAATTTATGTCCAGCGATTGGTCCAGCGGTTTGAGTTGTGCGTTGGTAGACCGTAGATCAGTCAGTCACCTTTTCCTTTTATATATTTAGATTTGTATCTAAGCATCACTAAGTAATTTACAAACTGAACTACGTATATTTACTTAAACTCTTTTCAGTGAAAGTATAAGACAGTCACAGTATGTATAAAAACAAATTTCTAAATAAAAGGTGACAAATGCTTTCAGAAAGCAAACAATCGTACATACCTTACATACAGTTTGCTCTCATTAATAGGACGTAGATAGTAGTCTATACAAACTGGATTCTTATCATACTCGACATTGTATAAGTTATAAATATAAATATAATAAGACATAACACGCCTGATGCTTTTTCAAATTCAAATTCGCTTATTTTCAGAAACATGTTTTATACAAAAGGTGGCTTGTAAATCAATGGGGGCAAAAATCTATATAAATATTTCAACGTAGTAACTATTCTTACTTTTTCGTTCTAGTTACTAGATATTTAATTATCCATATAGAAAGAATCTGGGCTTTGTTTATTAAATTCCAATGATTTGACCAATACGTCAGTAAGGCGAATTCTAGCGTCTATGGATTTTAAGAGACTTTGGAGCTTGACGGAACGCTTGACTGTCTGACCTTCAGCAACCGGTTAGAGATGAACAAGTACAGGTTAAGAATAATTGTATTTAAGGTTAAACATTTATTAAATGAGCCTAATAGGTAGGTAAATTAACAATTTCTCAATCTGTAGAGACGGCAATTATTGCGACAAAAGGGAGTAAACGCCAAGCTGACGCAAGAATAGCACGTTTTTACAATACAACTGCTACTGTATGGTCAACTAGGTATAATTTATTTCAATCCAACGCATATAATATTATGACGGGTAAAAACTAGAAAAAACGTTCGATTTAGTTCAGGTTTAAATAAACACAGGTAAAAACTAGTTCTGTGCGGTCATCAGCGGGTCAGCAACCGGGCGAGGCGACTTAGCTGCTAAAAGCTAAAAGACACTCGACGGACGCCAGACGCAGGAAAAAGGATAACCGATTAAGCGAATATAAAAAAGGATAAGAAGGTACTTTATTCTCGCGGGAGTCAATTGAGTCAAACACACGCAAGGGCGTTGTAGGACATTCACTCCATATTCTAAAGACCTTTTAGGTACATTGTACTTTTTCTTGAAAATAAATTAAAGTTACAAGGTTCATTGCATGTAATGGCCAAATATAATACACGATGGAAAAGTTTAAGGTATACATCCATCTTTCTATATAGATACTAATACTATAATAAGAGTAACGATAAGAAAAACAAAATTTAAAGCCCTCGCAATATCAGGATAACTGGGTCCATTATTTAAAATTTCCAGTAGTTACAGTTACAAGCCAATATAAAGCCGAAAATAGGGCACGAGCTATTTCAAGCCACGTTAGCCAGACTATTTAAAACCACCGTAAACAAAACAAGAATTACAATAATAAGGTTATTGTGACGCGGAATAACACCCACAAACATTGATTGACAACGTGAGCCCGTGACGTATACAACCGTCTATATTAAGTACATAGTTACATAGCAAATGTTGGGTGCCGACTGCCGACGCGATGACAATGCCGCGTTGTCGTCACCAAATTAGAAGCGAAACCGAGCTAATGTGCTCTCCCAAAAGATTTATTTGTGTGACGCGAGGCCCCGCCCTAGTCGACCAGTTGAGACTTTCCCAGCAAACCAAAAAACACCACGACATCCGCACAGCAGAATAAACAAGTATAGGGGCAAAAATAGATTACGAATTTAAATTGCTCTGCCAATAATAACTTCTAAATACTGCCAATATGAAATAAGCAGTGGCTAAAGATAGTACGTACGCAATAAAGTGCACACTTCGAAGTTCAAATATATCTGTATTTTATTTCAGACAGGATCTCAGAAGGTGTTAAGATAAATATTCTTGCATGCATTATAAACAACTTATGTAGTGTAAAATTTATAAAATTGGTCGATAGAATACTATAATTTTACTACC
Organism: Erebia aethiops; assembly: GCA_923060345.2. Lineage (NCBI taxonomy): Eukaryota > Metazoa > Arthropoda > Insecta > Lepidoptera > Nymphalidae > Erebia > Erebia aethiops. The sequence continues at coordinate 4,595,027 of OV281083.1, read as the reverse complement.
TATAAAGATAAGGGAATTACACTACAAAAGATCATCATCCTACAAAAGACTCGCAGGATCCAGGCGGTGCAGCACAAGATCGCAGCGATATTGTAGAACTTAGAAGTCCCTATACTACAAGACACCTTATTCCTGCGGTGGATGATGACCATCCTTATAAAATCACTAATAATAATATTAATTAAAAATATATTATAAGACATTCGAAGTGCCTAACGACAACTATACACAGTCGAAGCTGCTGATTATCTCTTTGCAAAGTTCGATAATGTAATCTTTGCTGCTGGGTAATGTACAAGATACCAGTAATCTTTGAACCTATGAGATAGCGGGCGTGTGTTAGTGACCACAAGAAAGGTAGAAATGATATTTATCTAACCGATGAGAACCAGTTTGGACCGTATCGAAGACGTTTCGGTTTCGATGTCCACAAACTTATCTTCCAACATCCACTTCAAATACCAGCAAGCCAATTAAGTAATTATATTTTCACACCACATGCTCGACAATGCCGAATTATATGTCATGTAAACCTTACCGAAAGCAAGACATTATATCTCTTGGCTTTAGCCGGGTTATAATGTTCTATTGAATTTCATTATAACCCGCTGGTCAATAATGTGATTTTCACTCATAATTCTTATTGCTATGGCCATAAAGTCTAATTACGCTAAACAGAATGTGTTCTCAGCGGGCGCGACCAACTCGATTTTCTAAAACCGAAGCCGTGGCCCACTAGATTCGCACTGAGACGAACTTCATTTGTTTGTCAAATCGAGTAGGCCACGCCAGCTGAAAGAAGTGGCTATATAGGCCGTGGCCCACTAGATTCGCACTGAGAAGAACTTCGTTTGTTTGTCAAATCGAGTAGGCCACGCCAGCTGGAAGAAGTTGCTATAGCCGTAGCTAGTAGTACCTTCAGAAGATTTTATCACAACTTAAATAAACTCTAGCTCAACCTCGATAAACGTACCAAATAAAAATATAACGTTATCTTTCCATAATTGGACTAATGTCTCCAATATCAATTTGCACTTTTAATTTGCACTATCTACTAAGCCTGGTGTTTTATTGTCTCGCATAAAGTGAGAAAAGTAGAGTATACACCACCGGGATAAAACTGTTTTTTTCTTGGGCGCTTGAATCCCTCACTCCACTCAGGACTCAATCTTAATTCCCTCGCTTTGCTCGGGAATTAACTTATAACACCCTCGCTGCGCTCGGGAGTTAAATTTGGAGTCCTTCGTTACGTTCAGGATTCAATGTAGCGCCCGTGACATAAAACAGTGCTTTATCCCCTTGGTGTATAATCTACTATTATTGTAAACTAGCGACCCGCCCCGGCTTTTCACGGGTGCAATGCTGATACTAAATATACTACAGAATGTCTTTACGTAGCGAAAAAATTCTATGTCTATGGTCTTTACATATACAACGTTCACAGCTTTTTTTCATTAGACAATACAAACATGTTTTCTTGAGAGGTTAAAAATGGTTATTGTGGCTTATCCCGAGATAGACATATAATACTATCGCGGACATTTTTGTAGATCTTTTTAAGGCGAGTCACCTCAGCTCAGCGGTGAAAACTGGTTTGCTAGATCAATTTTTTTCGGTATTTACTATTAAATAACGGTCTTACAAAAAATATCCGATACACTTAAAGATATTGTCTAAAGAATGTGCTAATTTGTTACACGATAGGATGTACTTTACTCGGTCAAAAAAAATCTTGAAACAGGCTAAATTAAAAGTTTAAAACGAATTTTTTGTTAATAAAATTTTCGACTTTGCTCATCATTTTTACATGGATAAATTCCTCTTGAAGTATTAATGAGAACCTGCTAAAATTTATTTCAAACTGAAGTCCTATATCTATTTAATTCAAATTAATCCCAGAATTTGAACGTTGCCAAGCGGTTTCAGAATATACCGCGCTGCCCGCTTCCCCGCCAGTCTCTACGAGAAATGTACCGCGAGACGCGCGGGCGGCACCCCACACCTCACCTCCTAAAATCTTGGAGGTGACTCGCCTTAAGGTGTACAATACTGTAGAGTACATTAAACTCGTAGGGTTCAGTCAGTGTTTGCAATGTAAGCGCAAAAAATGTGTTTATTTACGACATCTCATTAGAAACCTCTAAAATTATCAGTGTTTTTTTATTATATTATTATGCATGATTTATACATATAAAACATTCCTCTTGAATCACTCTATCTATTAAGAAAAACCGCATCAAAATCCGTTGCGTAGTTTTAAAGATCTAAGCATACATAGGGACAGACAGCGGGAAGCGACTTTGTTTTATACTATGTAGTGATGATATCGCTATAGTTATAGCCTTATAGGTTTATACTTACATATATAATACTGATAACACATTTTGGGAGCCGTGAATGATATAACTGGCACAGTTTATCTTTAAAGGGCAATATTATGTATTATCAACTGCAATTATTGAAAGACGTACCTATTATACAGAATGCATAAGAGGTTAAATCGAGTAAAATTATCAAAATCTTACTAATATTATATTTATGCGAAAGTTTGGATGGATGTATGGATCGATGTTTGTTACTCAATCACGGTAGAAAGGCTGAACCGATCTGCATGAAATTTGGCACAGAGATAGATTATAGTCAACTTTTTATACCAGAAAATTAAGGAGTTCCCGCGGGAACCAAAAAACCTCAATCCACGCAGACAACGTTGCGGGCATCAGCTAGTCTATCAAAATAAATGATTTGAAATGGTAGGTACGTCGTATCGTACATTGTGATTTTGATACTAAAATCATTAAAATATAATTCAAGTCAACAACTTTGAAATTAAATCCGCAAACAAAACAAAGATAGGAAATAATCCAGACATGCGCTATTTATAAGCTGACTTCATAATACGTCTTATTAACAAAGCATTTTACTTTCATCCAATCAGACAGCGGCACAAAACGTGAATAAATCCAGGCGTTGCTTGAAACAACCGAACAAAGGATCGGATCTTGAGACGTATTTATATGCTGCATTAGGCCTATTGCGCATTATTAGAAAATGTCTTGTGTCTTATGCGTAATGTCTTATATTTTGTAAATATCTATATATATAAAAATGAAACCCGTTTTCCTTGGTCACGGCATCACGCGTGAATGGCTGGACCGATTTCACTAATTCTTTTTTTGTTGTATTTGTTATTATTAGGAGAAGGTTCTTACGGAAAAAAATATTAAGAAAATCTCTCAGAAATATTGAAAAATATACATTTAATTTTGCATAATAGGGCGGTACGAAGTTCGCCGGGTCAGCTAGTATATTTTATAAATCATTTATCATATATAAATATCTTGTAATATGTATGGTCTCATACAACAACCATTGCGACTGAATTTCCTATAAGACATTTCATAAAAGACACAAGAAATACTCTTATAATGCGCAATAGGCTTTAGATATTATGTTCGATAATTGATATGAATCCAAAAAGTATTAGTCACACGGAAAACCCGATCGGAATTTCTTCTAGTCAGAGGAAAATACAAGGAACATTTAAACTATAAATAATTACCAGAAAGTGCTAAAAAAATCTTGGCACCACATCAAATCAAAGCTCACAATAAAATGACTTAATATAATTCGCAATAACACATTACTATACTAAAAATACGTTAGGTAGGTACACACCACGAATATTTACAACGACAAGCAAATTGAAAAACTGTAACCCGACCACGGAAAAAAACAGTTAAAAAGATTCCAACGAATTGAGAACCTCCTCCTTTTTTTTCAAATCGGTTAAAAATGTTTTATAATGGTTAATGTTATGAAAGATTTATTAATAAACAATAGCTTTACAAAGACAATTCATGTTTTTTACATTTTTTTAATTTGATGCATTTATTAATAAAAAAAAACAATTGAACAAAAGATTTAGAATTAGAAGTACTTACATAATAACATGCAACATTCATCGAACAACACTTAATTTTATTTTACATTAGAGATGTGCGTGAATAAAATCAATTTCATTAAGCCACTATTTTTAATAATCTTAGTATGTCAATTTGTAGGGTTGCGTACCTAAAAGGTAGATTTGCAACACTTATTTAATTTATAAAATTATAGTAAGATTTTTAGGATATGAGCGACGATAAAACATTTTATTAGAAAACAGTGTTTCAGTAAGCTTCATTGACAATCACTGACGTGACTGGCGATTGTGTTATGGTTACGATGCTTTGTACCCAGATTGGTATACAAATATGTATTCGTCTCGTTTATCGATGTGATTATCGGCATAAACTTTCTTTAAGACCATCTTGACGAGTTATCAACGTAGTTACAATATAATACTTAAATCTTGAAGGTTTAATGTTCACGCCTTGACCGAATTCGTCGAGATTATTCTCGTCTTTTCGAATAGAACATACCAACACGTTCTTGTCGCAAACTAGAAAACTATTTCAGGCAAGACCGTACCTACCTGAAACAACAGCTCTTTCTAATTACCATTTTGAATTTATATTACCTATTCTAATAATTTTGGTTTATGATATTACACATGATTACATATTACTGACTACCTAGTTTACACATTATCCTAAAAGTTCTATATGAATGTCAGTAACAAGCTCAGGCCCACTGCACCTTTATTGGATTTAGGTTATAAAATATCCGAGGTGTGTACTGTCTAGAGCTGTTGAAAGCTATTTCTGTACCAAATTTCTTCAAAATTAGTTTTTTTAAACCATATAATATGCAAGAGACACATTTTCAGATTTATTATATTAGGATAAACTTTAAGTTACTAGGTCAGGACTGGAGAGCAATGTTGGCAATTGGCATGTATGCTCAGTATACCTATGCGAGATACGAAAACCTAGGTAAAAAATAAATCCGCAGTTGTCTACTAATATTGTCACGACATGGTGGCAGCGGTGTGATGACAACTAAATTTATTATTAAAATCCCCACAACAGCTATGTTTGGTATCTAATAATAATATACTTATTTTATATATTATTATTAGATAATAATATATAAAAATTTTGTACGCCTAATAAAATACGGCATGAAATAGTGTTTCTAGAATTTTAAAATGTACCAACTTATTTATTATTATATATTATTATATATTACCTATTTCAACAAATAAATAATTTTGATTTTGATTAATTATAGGTAAGTTTACCTATAGTTCGCGCGCGAGTTGAATGCAGAGCTTATGTATGGTGATTGGTGACACGTTATAATAATTAAAATTATATCATTTATAATAATTAATGTTCCAGCGCTACTTTTAAAATAATTATAATACATATTATTTGATTTATAAAATCACATTGCGTATACCTACACATGAATAATGTTGCAGAATATGCGAACCATAACGATGGCTACTAAACACGATGACCAGATAAGATTAGGGGATTTCCGTTTATTTACCACGACTAATGTTCACAGAATTTATCATTTGAAATAGAATAGAAATAATTTTAAATGGAACTACAGTTAATCTATATGACTCAGCAAATGCAAAATGCAATCTTTCTAAATCTTTTTTTTGGAGTTTACCTACTCCTTAAGAAGGAATCGATTTTCAAGTATAAGCCGGGGGGGATTGATTTTAATATGAAACAAATAAGTAGAAAACATGTTATTTATGTTGTAAAAACATGCAAAACGCAATGTGCTTACCTACATTTAATTTTGGGAAAGTATTTTGAAAAAATAATTATCCCGGGGACCTAGATAGATAAAAGTTCAATCTTAATAATCGCATAATATCGTGGAAATTATCTCGAATTACAAATTATTTTGCTATTAAGTACGTTTTAAATGAAAAATGGGCAATTCACCCTCCGCTGGCACCTTAACAGTAATTCAATGGATGGAACTTTTGCCAAGAGTTGACTCATAATTTTCATTCATTTCAAGACTTAATTGTTAAAATAGTATTTAACGAATTCTTAAAAGTAGAAAATACAGGCTGAGCTGTTTTGATTCGTAAGCCTAAAAAAATAAAATATTGCTTATAAATTTTATGATAAGTAGGTATCTTGTTTATTGTCTACGCGGCATTTTTGCCTTCCAAAGGTTAGATGTTTTTTTATTCCACTACAAATTAGCCCTTGACTGCGATCTCACCTGATGGTCAGGTCTAAGTCTGAGATGGTAGTGGGCTAACCTGTTGGGGTATGGCAGTTATATTAAAAACACATACCCCTATTATAGCCGGTTTCTGTACAGCATTGTACCGGAACGCTAAATCGCTTGACGGCACGTTTTTGCCGGTAGTGGTAACTAGCCACGGCCGAAGCCTCTCACCAGACCAGACCAAAGAAAATTCAGATATTATAAATTCCCAAATTGACCCTGCCGGGAATCGAACAGGTAAAGACAACAGCGCACAACACTGCGCCAGGGAGGTCGTCAAAAGATGTAGGAGCAAATATCTTCTGATTCTGACAAACTGATGAAACTGGAGCTATTCTTCTCAATTTTATAAAAATACACAGAAAGTACTACTAGCATATAAACGAAGATTAATTTACGCAATATTTGGGCATTTGGGTCTCGCACAATCTACAAAAATTCAGGTCAACCGTACAGAAAACATAGAGAAAGAACGTAAGTACTTTACCTTGAGCTTGAACTGACAGTAGTTAATGAAAGCTAATGAAGCCATTAACAAAAAACAAGTTTGCGTAATACGCAGGTGGGTAGGTAGCTGTTATCGTTCAGTAATATACGATCGATGTTCTGATTCTGAACGCCCACATGTTCTAATTTTGTGCATAGCAACGATTGAAAGCCTCTTCAGTGGAACTGGTGGCCTCGATTTGACGCAATGAATCAACCTTCGGTAAGTTCTGCTGGTTAACTTGTGAACAAAACGAGACGACTTACCGTCTGAATGCCTGCTACTGTTTGTAAACAATGTAAAGGAGACGGTTCAGATTTGTATGGGGCGTAGGCCAAGTCTTGTACAAGCAGAGAAATGAAGAAAAATAATATACTAGACCAGTTTTTATTGGTCAAATCTACGAATTCGTCATAATTTCAGTGGTAAAATTATGTAATCTTTCCAAGTTATGGGACACTAAACATGAGTGGGTAACAATGGCGGATTCATATTTTTTGACGTTTTCAAAAGAAAACACGTTATTTTGACAGTGACTGTCAGAAATGACATTTGATTCATTTCGCACCTACTGCCCTCTCTTTGGCTGAAGGTTGCCATCTTGAAAACGTATCGAAATCTTGAAATAAATATTTACTTTTTTGCTCGTTATTTACCTTACTGTCCTAAATTATTATATTTTTAATAAAATCTATGTATTTTCCTCTATTCATGGTAGAGTGTACAAGAGTAGGCCTTAAATGAACCTTTTCCTTTGATTAAGTGCATAGCCACGTGAATCGTGATACTATGGGAACATGAACTACTCTAAGCATATCAGGATTTACTTAAACATAAATTTTCTTATTAAGGCAGTGTCCAGTGAGATATCGAAAGACCGAGAGCGTAAAACGTTGGCGCTACATAATAGAAGGTCATCTTACGGTGAATAATATTCAGTATTTTACGATTATAATACTATACAAAAAAGTTATTTAGTATTTACAAATAATTTTCAGTTTTACCACATTTACACGGTTAGCACGTTTTACTGACTCTACCACCATTACCGTATCAAAATCAAAATCAAATTATTTTTTATTCAAATAAACTTTTAAAAGTCCTACTTCTGAATCGTCAAGTGAATCTACCACTGGTTCGGAATGCCATTCCTACCGAGAAGAACCAGCAAGAAACTCGGTGGTTGCTGTTTTTAAATAATTCATTTACAATTATTTTATCAATGTGTATATGTCACCGTAAGATTGTAAAAACCGTTAGATTATAATATAACGTTTTTTATAAACTGTCGACAGATTGTGAACCGTAACATACTGCTTACAATTTAACGCGTTATTTTTCGGTAAATTGTAATATATTACGTATGTTAACCCGATAGAACTTAAGGCCGCAGGCCGGGCACTACCTGAATATTGATGTCAAACCCTAACCTAACCTATAGTTCGCGCGCGAGTTGAATGCAGAGTAAATGTATGGTGACACTTACATTTACTCTGCATTCAACTCGCGCGCGAACTGTACAAGAAAGAGACAGGAAAACGTAAAAACAATAAATATTTCATAAATTAATACTCAGAACATTGAACGGTTCACAATCTTTCGACAGTTTATAATCTAGCGGGATAGAAACCGTTAGATTATAACCTAACGGATTTTACAATCTTACGGTGACATATATATAAGTAACCGCTGTCCTTAGCATCGCTGGAGCGATCAAATCCATGCTCTAGAGGAGCATGGATTTGATGGATTTCTTAAATTTGTGTATAGGCAAGTCCAAAATAGTTTGTGGAACTTTCTTATAGAAAAGAATGCCCATTCCCACGAATGACCTTTTGACTTGTTTGAGGCGGAGCGATGGAGTCACGAGCTTATTACGGCCTCTAGTTTGCATATCGTGCAGATCGCATCTGTTGATCGCATATTACTGTAAATATATTGCGAGGCTACTATTAGAGTACCAATTTCTTTAAATTTCTCTCTAAGGGAATCACGAGGTTTTAAATTATAAATTGCATGTATTGCCCTTTTTTGTAGTACAAATTTTTATTTAATATCTGCCGCTTTAGCCCACAGTAAGATTCCGTAAGACATAATGCTATGGAAATAAGCAAAATATACAATCCTGGCAGTTTCGATGTCAGTTAACTGTCGAATCTTTCTGACAGCGTAAGCAGCAGAACTAAGCTTGCCAGCAAGTGTTGATATATGTCGACTGACTTCAAAAACTTATAACCTTCATGCAAGCTTTTTGGGGTGGATGATCGTAAAATTGCTTATGCAGTTTATTAAAACTTTAAACTAATAACCTAAATCCAGGTTTTCAAGTCTCTAACTACAAAAACATAGGACCTGCGTACACATTTTCAACCCTCATTTCACCCTCTGTGGGGTAGATTTTCGTAAAATTGCTTATGCAGTTTATTATTACTTAAAACTAATAACATCAATCACGATTTTCAAGTTTAACTACAAAATCATAGAACTTTTATGTAACCCTCCAACCCCCATTGCACCCCTTTTGAGGTGGATTATCGTAAAATGGCTTATACAGGTTAGTTTTATTTAAAACTGATAACCTAAATCCCGATTTTCTAGTCTGTAACTTCAAAAACTTAGAACCATCATGCAAACTTCCAACCCCCATTTAACCCTCTTTGGGGTAGATTTTCGGAAAAAAAATTATTCAGATTTTTATTATTTTTAACTTATAACTTAAATGCTAATTTTCATGTGTCTAACTTCAAAAGCAAAGGACTTTCATACAAACTTCCAACCCCCATTTCAACCCCTTAGGGGTGAATTTTTCCAAAACCGTTTCTTAGCTGACGTTTACACCATAGAAGGAACCTATATTCCAAATTTCAAGTCTGTATGTTTTATAGTTCCTGAGATATCGTGATGATCAGTCAGTCAGTCAGTGACCTTTCGCTTTTATATATATAGATATCAGTAAACTTAATCAAAGGTAGAAAACATAATACGAATAATTTATGTTGAGCCATTGCCATGGTGACACATACATTTACTCTGCATTCAACTCGCGCGCGAACTGTACATGTAGTGTCATTAACTCATAACACTCATAGCTCATAAAGCGCTCGAGATAAATGCCACTCAAAATTGATAAATTTGATAGAAGCAAAACATGACGCCCCGTCACGCGTGTCCCTTGTGTCAATAAGGTATCAATACTTACATTATATGAAAGCCATTCAATGAACTTTAATTAAAGTCGCGTGTAAGTGTTATGTCACCGTAAAATTGTAAAAACCGTTAGATTATAATCTAACTAGCGAGATTGTAAACTCTCGAAAGATTACAATTTAACGCATTATTTTTTGGTAGATTGTAATCTGTTAGGCATATAAACCCGATAAAACCTAAGTGCACTGCCTGATTATAGAGATATTTGTTGGAAACTTCAACGTAGTTATTTGGGCGTGAATCCTATTGGAGTGATTTGGCCAAGTTATTGCCAAAAAAGTTTAGATAGGTAAGCCTTGCCACGTCCGCAACTTTAAAAATCCCTTTAAAATTTTGTACAAGGCCATGGCACTGTGACAAATAAATGGTATTCTTTCTCATCAGATTCCACCTATCTAACGACTAACGACTAACGATAGCCTCCTAACTGGATTTGTTGGGATTGGATTTATTTAATAGGATATACATTACATATATATGCCCCGCACGTGGAGATAAAATTATAATGATGCAGATTATCAGGAATGAGGAAATGCGCTTGCATATTATTATTCCATGGAATCATAGAGGACAAACGCAATACTACATTCGTAACGGAATATTCCACAAGCTTTCTAGAACTCCTCGACCGATCGTCTTGCGACATAAGGCTGTAATGTTTTGTGGCGTCGCAGGTCGCGGCCCGTATCTCCACTTTCACTATTCAGGTGTTCTCACTTCTAGCTGCCACAAACAATCCATAATATCTTATAGTCCAAAGCCGATGCGAGGGCGCGTCGCGATTGGCCTAGGCAATCCTCAGAAATGGCCAGATCTCTTTGTCCAAAGCTAAAACTTCGGCTTTTGCCTGACAAGTTTTTAGGCCAATCTCGACATGTCTAAATTTCTAGTCTACAGCCGAATTAGTGGAAAGAAGTTTTGGGCATGTATAGTCCAAAGCCGAAGTGCGGGCGCATCGCGATTAGCCTAGGTAATCCTCAGAAATATCCAAAGAGCTTGCGCTTGCTTCGGCAAAAGCAGAAGTTTCAGCTTTGGAAGCAAAAACTTGGGATTTTTTTAATAATATCAAAATTCACGAATCATTAGTGAGAAATGTTTGCTTTTAAAGAGCTAAGTTACACTTGAGGAGTATTAAGGTTAATACAATTCAAAAATTGAGAACGCAGTCATCCACGAAGCAGCGCTTTCTGATAGTCGCTATTCATCAGTGGTCTGTAGCGATTGAGCATCATTTTTATTATTTATTAACAATTCATAAAAATCATTCGTAAGAATGAGTGGTGGATATAGATTAAGTTACATAATCACTTCAGATTTAGAAGTAAACTTGAGCGTGTTGGGTTTAGCTAGTCAAACTTTTAATAAAATACGCTATGAAAATACGCTTGAAGTTGATAACTCATTCCAAAATAATAATAAAAACAGACTGGACGCTATCGTACGACACAAATTAGTCGAACTGAAAACCGGTAGGAAATAGCAATGCCCTTGAACGTATAAAACCCAGTACTCAAAGAATATAGGAGAACACGCGCGACAAAATAATGGGTGTGTTATTAGTAATATTAATAAGCAAGTACTTTACCAGATTTTGACCTTATGTAGGTATATGTTGATTGTTGTCTCTATGTAAGTACAAAAGCTAAATGAGAAAATTTGTATCGCCTTAGCAGCTTCCGCTATACCTAATATCAGGGTTATCACAGGAAACCGGAATTCGAATTCTGCATAACAAGTAACAAAAGATCACGTAAACGAGTTTTTTTTAAATAATATTAATTGTTACCCCGGAAATCTTTGAATTCAGATGGCAGCGGGCACAAATAATATAATTTGTAAAAATAAGGAAAATGTAGAATTTCCTGACAGAGATATTGATAATGCAAATTCAAGATGAGCCCGTAATGATCTGGAATCTGAATATGTTTCAGAATTTTATGACGCTTGAAACGGTATTTGTTACAATGTCAAAGGCGACAAGGTCGGTGGCTGTAGACTTGTAGAGGCTAGCTATCGAGAAATACAACTTAAAGTAACACCAGTGTGAGTGTGACACAATAAGATGAGTAAACAATTTTTACGCAAACTGTGACCTTCAGTTACTGTACTATCTTAGTCTTACGTAATCCTAACAAATCATGTCTATTAAACTACAAAACACAACTTTTGTAATCATTAGCCAGATAAAATACCACGTAATCTTTAATTATTGAATTAATTACATTTTAAACAAGCAGCGGTGACGTACTTCGTTAATTTACCATGAGACGCGTTATTTTTTCATGTGTGTCCGCGGTATTACCCGAATGAACGATATTACCATATACCTACTAAGTAAATAGGTACTATTTACGTTCGGGTTTTGTTTTGTATATTTTCCGGTTAAAATCAATCTACGAATCCGACAAAGTGAACCATTCATTAAACACACAACAAGCAAGACCCACTCAATCACACACAAAAAATCCATCAGAATCCGTCCAGCCGTCCTCAAGTTTTGCGCTTAGCAACACATTTAGCCATTTTTATTTATAACATACTAGATGATGCAAGCGACTTCGTCCGCGTTGGTTAAGATTATTCGACTACTTAATTTTCCAGGATAAAAAGTATGTCCTTCCCCGGGATACAACCTATCCCTGTACCAAATTTCATCCAAATCGGTTGATAAGATGGGCCGTGAAAGCGTAGCAGACAGACAGATGGACACACAGACAGAAACACTTTCACATTTATAATATTAGTATGGATATGGATATGTACGAGTATATAGTAAACGTATTCGTTCGAATATTATTTTGTTATTCAGTTAGGTATCAATAGATGAAGTTCCATTTTCGTTACGGTCAAAATTTTCCTTACATCTTTTATACTGATAATATGTTCTATGATTTCTTCCTTATTTATAACCTAAATTTTGTTATATCGCATATGCACGTGTACAAATACTAACAATTTAAATTGAAATAAAAATGGATGGAAGATAAGAGTCGAGCTAGTGACGTGGTAAGCCGTAGTCATTGAAATTTAGCGAACAGCATCTATCGCTTACAATTTGGGAATACATGAGTATTAAGTACTACCAAATAAAAAACTTACATTAGTAGGTATATGAAATATTACGTCTTTTTAAATTACTTAATAAACAATGGTTTTTACAATTTGCTTAAAATAATCCAACTGGGATTTTAAACATGAATCAAAAACAATAGACGAACAATAACAAACATAATATTATTGATAGTGTAAGTTAATATCATTCATGACGTCATAACTTACTTGACAATAGACTTCCTTGAGTCCGCTCGTGGTGAAATCCCAAAGTAGAACACGTTCGGAACGAGGAAATTGTCAGTTGTTTCTATCAAAAGCACAAGCACAGCACACAGACAGTTACTCAACACAGGAATCAACCGAACGATCAGTTAGCTCCGAAACTTAAGAATCACTTAACGGTGGCCAAGTCGCATTCACAACTATATACAAAGCAATTGGTAATAGGTTTCTCTTTTAAATCCAAGATTTGCATGAAAATAACTCAAAATAAATGTGATACGTAGCGTTGAACACTTGTTTTCCGTAGCGTTGCGCACTAGTGACTGAATTGAAACGAGGCGAGAACCACGAATCAATGTTTATCGCAGTAGTGTGGCGTACGGTGTGTACGTGAGTCGCACACATTGACACAGAGTACGCTCGCCGCGCCGGGGCAAAGAGACAGCCATCATTGTCTCGGACTCATAGCACTCCCTGGACCGAAGTACCTGTTCGCTCCCGTGAATTACGTGAATAACCCTACGACCCAAAATATAATCTCACGGTTACCGTCTGATCAACCAGTTCCGTCTGGACAAGGGCAAAAATAAATTAGACTACAGCCGAATTAATCGAAAACTTAATACTTACTGTAATTTAAGAGTTACTTTTAACGATATATTCATCGCTTTGCGTTGTAACAATGACTATTGTATGTCCCAAATACACTTAATGCTGCTCATTGTTCTAAAACAAAGTGTTGTACATATGGACATAGCTATTACAGAAACACACAAGGCATACTCATCTTCTCAATTGCCTTAAACTAACAAGTAACGACTAACGACCTAGCAATTTGTATATTCGCAAGCATAAATTACACCATCGCCGTTTTATTGACATAATCACCTTTATCATCTGCTTTCAATAGCATATCAGACGTTTATCTGGATATCTCCACTGACTGAGAAACAAGATAGGACTATTATACAGTCACGATAGAGATCCTTTATATTTAACATCAATAATTATCCAGGAGCAGATAAAGATGCCCGGACTATGAAACCTTTGTGGACTACAAATCCTAACTATTAATTATCCCATAACATAATAAAGGAAATTATGCTGAGAACTTAAATAAATAGCAATGGATGATATTGAATCAGACAATGGAGAACAAGTACGTACTTACCTTAATGCGGAAAAATAGTCATACACCATTGATATAGATTGAAAAACTAGATAAACATTACTAGAGAAATAAACTATAATTACATGTTACATCATAGGTATGATGTAACCATTCATCTTATCATCATCATTCATACCAGACAATCTATTTCTTTGGCCAAGTGTAATTATTTGTCCGAAGTTGGCAAACGATAGAAAAACCATTACGATTTTTTTAACCCTCATTAAGACTAACAAAGATTTATTTTACAAAACTTAAAATATGTGGTTCGACAAATATAATAATTTAAATAAGTAAAGACAAATGCAATAGACGTCGAAGCTAAATGGAAGATAAAAATCCATGATTATTTTTGTAAAAAGATTTTGCGAGTCGTTTTTTTAAAGAGATACCATATCAGCATATCGCAATTAGCAATCACATACCTAATACACTACATTTATAACGATAGTGAAATAAATATTCTCGTCATTACGAAAATTATTTAAAGATTTTTTATTTAATTCAATTTATCCTTATCTACGAGGTCATTTATCCAAATATAATGATTACCTGACTGTATTATCTATAAACAAATATTATTTGATAACTATATTAATTAGAATCTACGTTATTAAAAAAATCAGTTACCGAGCTTATCAAAATTTTAATCACCAATTTAAATTACTGTTAATAGGGGTCAAAACTTTCCATACACCAACATTGGTGAAATTCTCAAAAAAAAAACGATGATGCATTATGCAGGGATAGTTATATATATGTATAAAAAAAATTATAAAATCGTACCTGATCTTTATTTTCTCGTAATTGGATCGCGTATTCATTCTCAGCATTATGTAAAGTTTGTAGAGACGTGCGTCGCGTACTGGAGAGCAACATCGTTTGAATTAACACCAGTGACCATCGCAGTTCGCACTAAGCACTGTGCACCTTACAGATACTTCGATAAGATAAAACTTCTACGGTCCTTTGTGACCGGCTGCAAATAACAACGATAATACTGACAATCTACGTTCACTACAAACAATATTGATTGATGCCGAAAAGAATCACGCCACTGATAGAAATAAGCAATTAGATACGCAACTGACCACCGTTGGTGTGAGAATGTAGATCGAATATATAAAAATACTACAACAGGCCTAGGCTCGAACCAAATAGCAAATAAATTAACAACATAAACTCTTGCTCCTTTGTTAATTAAAGGAAAAATTGCAAAATATTACTTTAATCTACTTGAATACAAATCGAAAGATCACACAGCACACTACTAAACAGAGTATTCAGATTCATTAGCATAATAATAATAAATAGCATATCATCTTCCACAATTAGTAGCAAAGGATCGTAATTATTTGTAACATAACTAAAACATGATAGGCAACAGTTGTGCAAGATAATAAGTCTATTGTACCTAAGTGGATAAAGACATACTAAGCCTTAAGTACAAAAGCAACAGATTACAGAAGCTAATGCAAAATCAACTACAAGACATAATATTTGAAAACATTTAAATCAGTAAAAAGACTTGGCACTGAAAGAAATACAGAAATTCAACAGATTTCACATTTCGATCAACTCTTGTTTTTATCATATAATATGTGTTATATTATAGAACACAGTTCTGCACCATGACAACATAAATATGCCAATAAAACTAAGTATGCAAATAAAATCATAAATTATACAAACGTTATCAGTGGAAATCTAGATATCTATTTAATATAGAATCGCGTGCCACGCAAAGCTTACTGTTTATCTGTTTATAGTAATATACGTAAGTACATAGAGATTATTGGCTAATAATATTACCATGTTTTTGTTAAGTAGTTTTTCAAAACAATTGCGAATGTTTAATTTTAGGACGATTTCAGATAAGAAGCCTTATAAGTATATGTCACCGTAAAATTTTAAAAAACATTAGATTGTAATCTAACGCTTTTTGTCTCGATAGATTATAAACTGTCGAAAGATTGTGAACCGTAACAACTGCTTACTATTTAACGCATTATTTTTCGGTATATTGTAATCTGTTAGGTATATTAACCCGATATAACCCCAACCTAATCTACAAGAAAAAGACAAGAAAACGTAAATATAATGAATATTTCAAAAAATTACACTCAGGACATTGAACGGTTCACAATCTGTCGACAGTTTACTACAGAGTAGTTTACAGTTACTTCTTCGAAACTTTCCACAAAATTTATTCACTAGTAAATTGTTATAGTATCAAGTCCAGAATCCAGATAGATTACATCACCCATATTACACCTCTTGTGTCTTGACTTAAAGAGGGACTTATTTTACCGATCTTCTGAGGCCACACTACCGTCGCAACATACAACATTAAAACAATACAATACGGCTTGTTGACGTTCGATAATCCTCATTTTAGAGACAAAACTGACATTTTGAAATAATACTGCTTTAAACGATGGTAGTAACTAGTAACCCCCTTGAATCTCATACCAGATAATGAATAGTGAATTGATGAATGTCATAATGAATTTCGTATATATGCCTTATCAAGAGCAAGACATCTTGACTCTACTTAGATAATATCGCTTATTGTTGCGTTTCACAGTGAAAAACAGAAGTAACATGAATTGATCAATTTATTACAGGAGTCAGAAAGGAACCCTTTAAATTTCTCAACACAAAACTACTGCCGCAATTATGAACTCAGTAGAAATACGTCATATTGGTCTTTTCTGTAGCGTCGACACTTGTTTATAGGCCAGCAGTTTAATAGCAAGAAACAAGAGATGACAAATCTTTAGTTGTTACTGAATTCCTTCGTATTATATTGGCAGGCAGCCATAAAATTTGCTCTAGTGCTAATTAAAGTATGCACACTCTGGACTCACAGTTATCTGCTTTAATACTCGTTGAAAATTGGGCAGCAAGGACAACAGCTGACGTACAACGTAGGTACCTAATTCAAACTGTATTTTAATGAGAACAAAATAACTACTCTAGAGTAAAAACTCGCAAACATATTATAATTGTACAAAGTAACGAACATAGCTAGGCCTGAAAATAATCGTCACTACCTTAGATACTCGAGGGAGTCTGCTTTTACTGATTAAGATTTAAAACATACTTGGTATTTCAGATTCTTTTATTTAACTAATACCTTATTTTTGGATGCGACCTGGAATGTATCACACTGGAATATTATTAGGTGTTAGCACTTGACAGTGGCGCCAGCAAGATATATATCTGTATCTGAAAATTTCAGCACTGTTTGCCCAATAATATTCTACGTGATATAGGTTAGGTATTTATACACATGCTGAAATGTGCAGACAGTGCTATAAATACGGAGATTCTCCACAAAATATTCCATCATGTTACCTTCAGTTGATATCTTTAGAATTTCAAGAGAGCATCGACCCAGAAAATGTTTCCAATATATCCGATTTGACATGATTATTTTTGTTCCGTTTCAGACCAGCAGTGCTCAATTAAGACTAAAAAGCATAAAATATCAATAAAATGACCGAGCTGACTTCAAGGTTTCATTTCTCTTCTTAGTCATTCAGATTCCAGATTGATATAGCTCTTTGTAAAAGCACATTTGAATAACATACTTTTCTATTATATTCTAACAGACTATAGAGAATAATATTGAAATGACTAAGCTAACTGAATGATGTATTTTTAATCTGACTCTAGCACTCTATTACACGTATAAATAATTGTAGGTATTACGAGGATAAGATGTTAAAAATCCATTGGGTATATGAATTGCGATAAATGTGAAGTGCTTTGTTTTTTGCTGGACGATAAAAAATAGATTAAAATAATGCAAATGTGTTACTAACCATGAGTTTACTAACTCTGCGTTTATATTTTTTACGCATAAAGATGCTAATAAAAATCTTGTTTTAATTATAACAACTGCATGGCAAGCAATCGAAGAATTATTATTCTTAAAATGAATAATAGTAGTTATAAGGCATTTATATCACTATTAAGTAGGGGTTATAGTTCATACTAGTTCCAGGTGTATCGAAAATAGCTGAAGGATAATATAGAAATAAAAATAATGAAAGATATACGATACGGTTACCGAATAATAAATATTGACGATAAACCTAAGATGCTCAGCCAAATACGATAAACATAAATCACGGAATCACGGAAATGAAATCATTAATGAAAATAGACACTAAATCATTTGATTTATCTGAAATAAGATTGGTCGAATGAACACCAGAATAGCTTTGTGCATAAAAAAGGATACATTTTTCATGAAATTTACCTAGGAGGATTGAGGAACGTACGAAACATTGCGAACATAGTAAAGCAAGTTTTCTTTTAAATGCGGTCTGAAAAAGAAGATGAACTTCTGAAAAATTCAAAGCCGTGGTGTTCCACATCCCAGTTTAGCCCTTAGGGTAGAAAAGGCCACAAAGGATTACGTAAAAGTTATTTCAACAGAATCTTGTATAAGAAAAACCTGCATTTTGCCGAGTAAATTCGAAAGATATTTTTATCAGTTAGATTTAAGTTCATTATGCTATACTATTATTGACCGAGCGAAGCGAAGGTCTCTGAGTCTACTTAAGTGAATTGGCAATTGTCCGTCCGTCCGTCCGTCCGTCTGTGAGAGCATTATAACTTCTGAATTACTAAACGTAATTACTTCAGCTTTAAATATAATATGTAAACCAATGGCCTCCCGCCGAATATGGCTTAAAAAGTTATAAAAATCTTTATTTCAGGGGGGCTCTCATAGAAGCGAATGCGAAGTAAAATATTTTTTATAAAGTTACATAGGGTTACGATATATCATTTTAAAGATAATAAGAATTATAGTCCAAAAAATATATTTTTTAATTTTTCCCCCAAAATTGACGAAATGGGGGGCTTTCAAAGTGGAGATTTTCTAACGTCCAAAGTTGACCTCAGAACTCTAAATTTTCTGAAAGGCTGAGTCTGAAACTTGATCAATTATTTGAATTGTATCCTGTACTTGAACAACAAATACCAAAATTAGATAAATATTGTAAGGAAACGGAATTCTTTAATGTTTAATGAGCTTCAGTATTTTTAACAGAACTTCACATTTATGTCAATAGATGGCGCCGCGAGGTCTCAGTTCGGGGCGAACCACTAGTATTAATATACCCACACTAGACCCACAATCAAACTGTGAATCAACCACTTATTTTTAAAGAAAACATATTTTGGTTTATAATAAACTGACAATGCTTTGATACCTACCTACGTTATTCCACGACGTTGACGGTTTAAGATAAAATTAAACAAATAGTTTATTTATAAACCACTTAGTTAAAATGAATGTATGCAAGGCTCAACAACAAAGAGATCCTTTTAAACTGAGCAAACATTGCTGGCCGTCGGAAATAGTATAATAATGGTTTTAGAAATTTAAATGCAGCAACGCCCACAGTGGACGACAAAGTTCAAATAATAAGGCCTACGCCTACGTCTTTACCACCCTCCGAACATCCTACACTACAGTGAGTACCGACTCCGACGTCAACGTTTTCAGACAACTACCCTTACTTAACCCTTTTTACGTCGAACTCTCTGTAAAGAAGTTTATCGGACCTTATCTACGTTGATCCAAAATGCTTGTTAGTAAATCTTCGGACGTATTCACTATTCATGGCCATAAATGGAGAATACTTGGCGCATGCAGCCAGCACTGGCCGGCTAACTCTGGTGTAAGTTCTCCTTTTCATACGCCTTTCAAAGACTTTAGCGTAATACAAAAGGCAAAGCAGCGTTTCCACGTTGACACAGGCTCATCGATACCTATCCCAATATCGAACGTGAAGGGAGGCTAGACTATTAACAGTTTCCTTACCAAGAACACGTACAAACTCAGCACAAGTTTTACGGGCGTCTCTCAAGAGCCGCATTGCGTAACCTGTGTGTGCTACACTCCTGACGACTTCAAGACCTATTGATGAATACTATTCCCTTCGTTAATTGTGTTTGTGACAAGCCATTCGAAAAACTAAAGTATATTCTTATTAAAATTAAGTAAAGTATTATATCCCACACTACGTGTATTAAATGAAAAAACATCGACCTTTTCTAACGCCTACCCGTTTTCATCAATACGTTCGGAAAGGCTAATAAAATTATATCCTTTTCTAAGATCACGTAGAGTTTCAGGGACGAATTTCTCAAGTGCCGCATTGCGTAACCAGAGACGCGACTCTTTCAAAAGCTTCGGAGACTGACGGACACAACTATTGTGCAAATATTTAGGTTCTTGGCCTACCATAACGCGAATTAGCTTGATGAGAGGAAAAAGATTTTTTATTACATATTAATTGTTAAACAACCAATTTTAAACTCTGAGAATAGTCGAAACAAAAAGATCCCTCAGCCATTTGTACGAGCAAGAGAAATTAGGTAAGTTTTATAAACATGTAGGTCTAGATTTAATATCTCCTCACACCTTTAAGGAAATAAACATTGCTAAAGTTAGGTAATAGGTAGCATGCAATTTTTTCAACCATATAGTCCATATACCTATAAACTAGTGCTCGACTACAATATAAAAGGTGATAGGTATGCAGCAGAAGGGCGATCGCCGAGCAGTCTTTAAAATTCCATCTCTAGAATATTTGGTTTAGGCATGTATTGCATAAATTCAAATTATGGTCACAAAAGATTTTCATCATGAAAGGCTGAAAAAGCCAATCCAACGTCAAGTGTGATGGAGGGTGTGGGGCCTCGACCTTGGATAGTGCGTAGGTCGTCACGCAGTGGTGAGTGGTGACGTCAGCGGCCGGTCGATTGTCTCCTACTTTGTAGTCTCTAGGGCAGCATTTTCCGCATATCAGACAATACGACGCCAGTCGCCAATCGTCGACTGTTCAGTAACAAGCTAACAGAAAAACCTATTAGTTGATTATTAGTCGCGATCAGTAGGCAAAAGCATCCAAAGGTCGAAAGGCAAGAAACCAAGACCTATATTTAATATTTTTTACAGATACCACTAACTCTACCCATTCAAACTAACATTTCAATTATTGCTTCACTAATCCTATTATTTCATTAATATTGCGTTCATAAACATTTGGTCGATGGTCATAGGTAACATTTAGGTACAATTCCAGAGAATATTCATAGAGACTTAGTGATAAATAAATGGTAAAGGATTATCTTATCTCTACATACGAGTATGTATTCTAAATCACAAAGCTTTACAAAATTGACTCAGCTAATGTTGTTTGTGTAATTAACAAGATATATACGTATGTAAACCAACTAATTATGTACCTAACAGATAAAATTATAATCGATTAGTATTATAAGATTTGAAGTAGGTACCTAATCAATTAAAATCAAGGAATCATTTTAGAAGTGCTTCCAAGTTTACAAAAACCAAAATTACAGTACTTTTCAAAATTCATGCATGGAATTAATGAAGTTTAGTAAATATTCAGCATTTATTTCAGAACAATAATGAAACTATATACCTATCTTCAATTAGTTTGTCTAATGAACGCTGAGAATGAGAATGAAATATGCTGAAAAAAAAAAGTCAAGTACGAGTCAGACTCGCACACACAGGGTTCCTTACCATCAAACACTATAAATTCTATTACTAAATAACAAGAAAGATGTCATAGCCACACGTAATAAGCTGTAAAATAACTGGCTTACATATTGCGCTAAGCTGGTAGCGCCTGACAAATAATTCGACTCCTTCGAGTTGAGTACGAAAACTTAAATAACAATTTAAGTTACCGAATTTCATGATTCTAGGTCAACGGGAACTACTCTATAGGTTTTGATTAATAAAATTAGTGAGTGTCAAAATATGCGGCATAAACGGCCGTATCGTTTGATTGCGTTGACTTAGAAGCTTGATTTTTTTACAGCTTCAAGGGACCGTAGATCCAAGTATTTGATATTAATTTCAACATGATAAATCCACGGGTTCCCGAGAAAAATGGTGTTGATAGACAGACAACGAATTGATTCTCTATGGGTTCCTTTTTTCCTCTTGAGTTACGGAACCCAAAAAAAATACGCCGAGTATCCGCCGATTAATGAGGAATAAATGTATAACTTGCTAGAATTTAATGGTTTTCTAATAGAATAAAACTAATTAAGTATCTAAAATGTTTATTCTTAGTAATAATCCGGGGGTACACATTACATACCATTTTTTTGCAGCTCTGAGATTTCATTGCAAGGACTCATAATTACAGTAAACCCGGTAGCACAGCATGTTAGAGTTCAAAATAATCATGTTAAATGTCATGCATAATGCATGAACGTGGTGAAAAACCATGAATTTATACATTTCTTTCTATATCACCAAGGTTTGTAAGCATTTTGCGCGCATCTGAAATAATATTATTGAAAATTCGATTCGCTCGCTATTTGATAGTTGGTTGCTCTTTTTTTCTCCTCAAAAACATGGAACGTACGGTCTACCGACCGACTGCTGGCACTACAATCTGTGGGCCGTGTAACTTTTTATCAAGTATTGACTTTCTCTATATAATGCTCTAGGAAAAATCAAAGTTGCAAAACGTCAATTGGTATAAAATAGCCGATTTGGCATCGCTAAAACCAAACCAAAAGAGCTAAAAAGGGCTGCTTTTAAATAAGCGCCCACTTACAAGTTGTCGAGATGTAGTGGAGGCGAGACAGCCTTTTTAGTTTTTACCCAACTGCACTACAAGGAGGGCATATGTTTTTGGGGCAATCAATGAACCAATTTGTAAAATATGATCAACAAAATATCTTCAAAATAATATGCATGCCACAAGTCAAAGCACGTGTAAGTCAGTCATCTATAGGGTTCCGTAGACCGTAGCCATCCTGGTTGCTAAAAACTTTAACGGCAATTTTTTCTAAAATTTAAGTACCTACCACTCAGATCACGCTCAGATAGATACTTAAGCCGTGCGCACATGACAGACTAGATTTTACTTATTTGAATATTTTGTGATCTCAGGTTGGATCTGTCACCGTAAAATTGTAAATATCGTTAGATTATAATCTAAATGTTTCTATCTCGCGAGATTGTAAACTGTCGAAAGATTGTGAACCGTAACATAGGTAGGTACTGCTTACAATTTATCGCATTATTTTTAGGTAGATTGTAATCTATTAGGTATATTATCCCGATAGAACCTAAGTGTCCTACCTGATTTTTTATGTCTGACCCTAAGCTAACCTACAAGAAAGAGACAAGAAAACGTAAATACAATAAATATTTCGAAAATTGACACTCAGAACATTGAACGGTTCACAATCTTTGGACAGTGTACAATCTCGCGAGATAGAAGCTGTTAAATTGTTTTTACAATTTTACGGTGACAGATCCATTTGAAAAATTAACAGAAGTAAAGGGATATCTACAAATCCTGAGATTAAAATAAATTACTTTTCGCATAATAAAATGGAATCCATGCCATCGAACTTTGACTTTTCTTAGCGTGTAGCACTTCGTACCGCTCGCGCTTTTCACCAAGTACCAACATCTGGCAGATTTCCAAAGAAACGCAATAAATAGCGAACCACGGGCGCCAGCCCGATCCAGCCAGTAAGCGATAATGACGGAAATAGTGCACTTCATGTAAAAATTCATTGCGAATATTATCGACCATAATAATTAATATAAAATTGGTCAAGTGCGGGTCAGAAAACTCAAGGTAGTACCTACTCCGCAGCCATGCTACGAGTAGCTGAAGCTAAAAACGTTGGCACTTGGCGTCATTGTTTCTTAAACGATTTTTTAAAATTCAAAAACTGTCTAATAAATCTCAATGTTATGAGGAGGTAAATGATATCTTAGAAATTTTTCGACTAACTTTTCATATTCAGGGCCTGAAAAAAAAGGTTAACTGTTTCAAAAAATTGTACTTAATGCTTCTGTTCACCGGAAAATAATAAAAACTGTATTACAAATAAATCCATAGACAGTAACTAAAGACAGTGGTAAATTAATTATTATTAAGCTACTGGTTAACCCTTCAATAGGAGAGGTCACAATATAGCTCCGTGTAAAAAGTTAAAAACTTATCGGTTGTAGTATTCGTTCAAAATAATGAGATCCCGGTTCATCTACCTATATAATATGTAATATGATATGTATAGATGAACCGGGATGAACCGAGAAGACGAAACACTCGTTAGCCATTTAATCATACTTTATTAGCAATTTACACACAGAAATACGTCCACCATAATATACAATAATTCATAGAATTCCCAGACCAGTCTTGCCACTCTACAAAACCATAGCAGTGATACCATATATAAATCGTTTTTAAATTTCCATCTAACAATATATATATATTATATATATAAAGTCACTTCACGTTTAAAATCTTGTTGACGAAATTGCGAAGCGCATGAAAATAAACCAAAAGAAATTGCGCGACGCAAAATTTATGCGTTGTTATTTATGCTATTTATGAGTGACACATTCCGACAGAACCCATATTTTAACGCTATCTAGGAGCGACAAACAACATTATTTCTTAAATTAACTGGTTATGTAATTTCTTTTGTTGCTAGGTATTCCGATGGCAACTCGTATGGTTTTGACATGGTTTTGAACATTCCAAGGCTAAAGAACAGTCAAGATTGAAAAGCTCATACTAAATTCCACCGCATCTGCACCTCTCTCGACACCTTTGAGCTAACTTAAGTTATAATAATGAAAGAGAGAACGACGAAATCTTGGCCAAGGAGTAGTAAATCAAATATCGTACAATAAGAAGTCCAGGACTTCTTCTCACTCACTCACTGTCAGACTCATCAACGCCCAACCCTAGTAGATATTTGGACCTATTTGTGGTAGGCAAGGAATAAGGAAGCATTTTTCTGTAATACTAGAGTGAAACCGCGGGCGGTTGCTAGTCAAACATAAAACTGAAAAATTCCTTAAGTAAATAAATAATTGACCGCCAAAACAAAATACATTTTGGCGTGACCGACAAAACAGTAAAAAGTAAGTTACACTTGTTTCGAATCGATAAAACGTAGAAAGTATTGTATGCAAATATAGGAATGTATGTACCTATGTTGCAAGGTGCAACATTGAAAGTTGTTCAGTTGGCAATTTGACAATAATAAATAATTATTACCAATAAAACCAAAACGGTAAAAGAAACTACCTATACTTTAATAACCAGAAATGATAAGAAAGCGATTGTAAATCACTTTTCATATAACCTGCATTGAAAATGCGAGTTTCAATGTCTGTTGAGCCACCTGAAACTAGTCAATTTCAGACGAATACGTCATGCCCTAGGGCAGAAAGTGATGGTTTTCTACCCGCTGGATGACATAGCAGCCCTCCTTTTTAATCCTGTCAGAGTGTCTTTTGTATATTTCAAACCTTTTTAAATTTAATTTTAACCATCAACTAAACTGACAGATTAATATTTGTAAACCACAACCTAGCAACTAAAATAAATAAGAAATACAACAGGCAACTTTAATCTCGTCTGAAATCGTCGTGATTCACCCCTAGGCACACAATATACTATATTATCATGTCAAAGAATAAATGCAACTCGAAATACATACGAGTATTTCCCTTCCCACGTATGTTGAAGACAGCCGATATGTTTTCTACTGACTCTATATTAAATCGAATTACATATTATACCGTGAAGGTAATTGAAGTAGGTAACGCGATAACAAAACAACAGTAACAGTAAATATGATATTTAACAGCTTCTCATTACACGTTTACTAAAATATACGAGTATCATAGTAACTTTGTTACAAAATATATGACCGGCATATACGTATAAAAAAATATTTTGTACTGCCGTAGACTCGTCAAAAACAAGATAATATGCAAAAGAAAATGTAACTAACTAATGAATAGATATTCGCTTGAAAGTTGCAGTACTAACTATTTTTACTTGAACAAATCAAATTTATCAAAAACGTTTACTGTACAAGAATCAGCTTTTCTAAGTATGGTTCATTTTTAGTAACCATATATCACGTTTTTGATCGGCCATATCTAGTGAATGGCCCATCAGCATGCGAGTAGAACTTCACTGTGGACATCAGTGGAGAGTGTAGCACCCACCTATTACTGAATCAGCTTTTCAAGCGATAGTTACAAAAAGTGCAGGTATCTTAGTCTACTATCGCTGCGCGGAAGAGTTTGTTCTTCCGCGAATTAGTTCAAACCAATTACAGCGAGTACTTTCCAGACAGTCCAACGATGAAGATAAATGACAAGATGCATCAGAGCATGACAAGGGTCTTCATTGATTCCGCGAACCGCTTTTCCTCTTTGTTGGTGAGGTCACAAGGAAACGCCGGCTAACTGTCTGACAGGTGTCAAGCAAAAAACGACAACACGGAAATAAATCTAAACAAAACATTACAAGAAATTCTGTGATTTAAAGTTAATACAGAGAAAGCCGTGTTGCCTTGAACTCCATATCAAGTTCGTATATTAAAATATAAACAACCTTATGGAAACACCTGTTTCCAATACAACTATTGAGAAATTACGCTGATTGTCACGTATGACGAAAAGCAATATATAAAAGATCTAGAATATTTAATTAATGTAAAAAGCGTGAGTACCCTATCTGAGATAAGAAGATAAGTACCACGCAAGAAAGTTTGACCAATAAAACCACTCATGAGACTAACGGTCTAAGAAAATAAGGGACATTTTGTCTTAACGACCGATTTGTGACTGTTTATTAGATGACTCCGAGGCCTGAACCCAACCTTAGCCTAGAAAATAAACGCGAGTCGTTAAAATGCGTGTTTAGCCGATAATTTACAGAGGTATAAGATTCACTGGCTACGGGAAAAAATAAAAATAAGAACTGTGGTCCAGGAATGCGTGAGCCGTGGATGTTGGCACTTCGCCACAACTGTGCACAAAATGTCAGGTAACATCACTTTGTTTGCACTTTGTCAAATCTTTCAATGGGCGACGTCCCACCCATTCCGACCCCGACTTTAAACTTGAATGCTTACGTCATTACTCATTACGTAGACTAGTTAATCTGTATTGTAATGTTACCCTTTGTATATCTACAAGGCTCTAATCTAATACATTTTATTGCCTAAAATGACTGGTTTATCTAACTTTACTTATATCACACATAGTACCTTTTTTCCGAGGGGGAAATCTTCCTAAGATACGCAACTTCTGGGGGGAGAAGTCGGGTTATGTAGGATTTGTACCTACTAAAACCACCTATGTGGCCACCATCTGCATATTAGGAGGCTCCGAGATCTCATAAAGAACGCATCATAGCTCCCTGTCTCCAAGTTTCAAGCAATAATAATTCGTACTAAGTATTTAAATGCTGTCAATTCAATCAATTTTTACATTTTAGATCAGTATTTGTATCCAGAAAGTTTATCACAATCACGATCAGATTCTTCTCAGTCGAATTCTTTCCGAACCGCTGGTAGAGTCCTGCTTCTGACATATCATATGCACAAGTGGTCTTAAATGAAATAAATTTCATTTCACGGGATCATCATAATATACGAGTAGCTAGGTCCAACACGTAGACGCATAACTGAGATGTATACCTACAACCAGTATTATTATGACCAGACTACATAATCGATTTGATGGGCCGGCGCAAGCTGGTTCATGCGGAAAATGATTGATTCAATCAGTTCACGCAGATAGTCAGCTGATAACACTCTACCCGTAATGGATCTCTTAAGCAACAGTAGGTACCTAAATATACGATGAGATGCGATTGTGTAACGTACCGCGCGTGACAGTATCGTGATATTTACGTTTGTCACGTATTTATTGTGACAGCAATAAGCAATTTCTGCCCACTCATTTATAGTAAGCAAACTGCAAGTCGCGACTTTGTTCCCGTGAAAATTATTTTTCCAATCGAAATAAATACACAGTGGGTATTAATTTGTGCTTGCACAAACACATTCATTCTCACCTATCATTGATTTGAAGTCATCAACTATTGTTGTTAAGAAATTAAACAAGCATAATCATTTGCTTCTCACAATAAAGTTCCACGTCAATGAGTCAAGTAATAAATGACAAACAGTCATCAAACAATGCTTTGAATAGCAATATAATATTATTAAGTTCTGAACTAATGCAATAAAAAGAAAATAAGGCAGTTGTAGCTGAAAGGAAATTTTTCGGAAGATTCTTGAGCTAACCAGACATGAAGACAAAAACCAAGAGACCTAGTGACCAACCAATATACTTAATTTGAGAGACCTAATCAATGAGACCCCCACTGGCTTAAACACCTAAAGAAGATGGGAGAAGATATTGCTAATCTAATATAAGTAAAATAAAATAAATAAAATAAAATAAGATATCTGGCAGGTGGCTGTGGCATCGATTGGATGCGAAAAGCCGAATAAAGAGCACTTTGAAAGAGGCCTATGTCCAACAGTGGATGCACAACGGCTGATGATGATGATGATGATAATGATGATGAAGTTCTTATTATAGATATAGATAGATTATATATAGACTCTTAATATAATATTATGTACTTTAACAACTGATTTGTATTTTTTTCATCAAATATACCCTTAGGTATACACATTACCTCTGTAACTAAGATTTTTAGTTGTTTAACATCTGTAACTCAGTCCTATTGCATACAATCTAAACCTCTGTATGTAGAAAATGCAGTTTTTAAAACGTCACTAAGTCAAAATTCATAAGTCAAAAACTCTACATATAACTAACTTTTTAATTGCATCTTCGTTGAGTTTTGAGTTACAGTATTTTAATTAAAAACAGGTATCTCCAGCATAAAAAGGATTAAAACAAAGCCTTTTCTATCCATAAGCCCTAGTAAATACTAAAAGCTGTCTGTCAGTCGTTCACTTACAAGATTAATTAAGTATACATAACAAGTTTAGATGGCCTGGAGGTTATATCAATTACACTTTCAACAAAGCCCTTGTTTATGCTGTTTTGTTATGTTACATCTTAAGATAGAAGCTGCAGAAGTAAGAAACATAATAATATGTTAGCTTAGAGATTTGGATGATGATAAGGTAAGGTACTACTAGGTAAGTTAAGGTATCAGGTACTGCAATCGGACTTGCATGCCAGTTATTGTACATTCTTCTTTAAAGGAAATCTTTATGCAAATATTACTTATGCATGATGTGTCAATGCATTTACAGTCCGTCAAAATTATCTGATGGTGGCAAAAATTGGAACTATTTTATTTTTAATCTAAACTGGCGATTCTGTCACCAAGTCAGATACGTTTGGTGGACTATATTTTTATAATGTACTAGCTGTACCCGGCATGCATTGCAATACCACGTAAAATATAATTAAAAACAAAACAAAAATCATTTATCCTATATAGATTTTAAAGCCAGGAACCCTCTTGGGCGTCCTCAGAACACCCTACCAAAGTTTCATCACAATCTGATCAATGGTTTCGAAACGCATAGAGGACAAACATACAAAATTTTTATTGGTTTTAGTAGCAGTTATAGGGCTCCATAAAATCCCTAAAAAGACCTGTGTACTAATGGAAATAATTTCACATTTCTGTTGTTATAAACAATCCACACATCCATACTAGTAAGTCTGTCTCCTACACTTTCACTGCCCATCAGTTCAATGGATATTAACGAAATTTGGCCAAGAGATAGTTTTCAGGGACGTCAGCAGTCAGTCAGCACTAGGACTGGCATAGTGGGTTATGGCAGCTACATACAACCACTTTTCAACGACTGTTCAGCTAAAAATGACAGTGAAAAGTTTATTTTTTATTCACTACAAGCTAGCCCTTAACGGCGATCACACCTGATGGAAAGGAAAAAAGTGATCACTGATCACATGTAACCGCCATTAGTTTTGCACCACAATCTTAATTAAATAAGTACAGTTTATAAAACTGTTAACAATAAGATACATAATTGACTACCTGTACTTAACTGCTATTTATTGTTAAAATAGGTGCTAGTTTTAAGATAAAATATACTATTCTGGTTCTTATATTTAGGAACATGCTAAAAGGTAACAATAAGAACTTACCTTTTATTAGGGCTTCAGCTGTTTTTCAAATCAAATGTTCTGCTTGAACACAAATGAAGTAATTTTTTATCTGAATTTACTTTAAATTATGTACTATAGACAATTTTCTTAAAACAACTGAGTTAAATTAATGGTGTAGTGTTATTTTACAGATTGAAGGAAATAATCTAAGATTGAAGGTTTATTGAGACAAGGATTGAAGTATAAACTTTTGTAAATTCTCGTGGTAAAAATAATTAATTTCTCCGTATTTACACAGTAGTCTTTGTTCAATATAATATTATATTAGATATCGATATGAACTTGAGGTATCATTAAATATTCTAACGATACATTAAGCACTTTTCAAGTAATTTTTAAAATAAATCGAAAATGGCAAATGGCAAATTTGCGGTAAATCAGTGTTGCCGCTGGCTAAATTAACTGCCACCTTCTTTTTCTGGTCGGTGACCATGTTACTTGTCTCTGGTCGGTGACTGCCACACAATCACACCTGTTTGCCAGCTTTGTAAAAAGGACATTTTTTTTTAAATTAAAAAAAAAATGTCCTTTTTACAAAGCTGGCAAACATGGCAAAATCAAAAACGTAGCGAAAAAATTCTATGTCTATGATAAATAGATCCTACCACAGACGATTAATATAAAATAGGATACACACAGTTCCAACTTCCGATCCAACAACAGATCCAACAATAACCGAACCAAAAACCAACTCTGCAAGCATGAAGCAATGCGGAGCAAGTGACAGTCGAAAATGATCTTAGACATGTCTGTGGTTGAAATAAATAAGTATAGTCTATGGTTAGAACAGAAAATCACAGATAAAATCTAATGTCGATATTTCGATCTGATTTCCTCTGATGCTTTATGGATTTCAATTTTTCATTTGCTATTTGCATCGAGGATCGAGATTTGAGTCTGATTTGAGTGCTAGAGAATTTTACCTTTTACCTTTATTTTGCATTCACGAGGTGGTGTAAGCGCCTTTATCGTTGGATATAAAGTGCATACTGCATACATTTTAGTTCACATTGAGTGTTCATTTATTCCGTAACATGTTTATGGAGTTACCTGATGAAAACGAACAGAGCGACAGTGGCATGGAGTCTCTGACGGCGAGCAAAGACGACACGCCAGAACGTAGGCCAGAGGATATGTTCATCACACCCGTAGTATGTAACAGCCAGGCATTTATCTGATGGGCCTCGCCTATGCACTTCCTGCAACTCTTGTGGTTTATATATCTCATCTTTCTAACCTCTCGTCTGTTCGAATTCTCATTCTAAAAGCATTTTGCTATTTCATAACTTTAACTTATCTTCACAATGATCTTATTTTAAATGAAATAATTTTCTTGCACAGGTTGGAACATCACCAAGTGCAGGCACACCTTACTTAGCTCTCAAAGAATTTGATGATGTATGTATTACTTAATTTTATTTTTTACTGTGTAGTTTTCATGCTATAAATAGGTTCAAATTTAAATGGTGATAATTTTGAAACATCCACCGTCACCAAGGGGTGAGGAGTGTACATGGGGAGGGGGGAGGGTATTATTAACCCATCCCAATAAATCTTGCTTGCTGGATTTGCGTATTTTTTTTTAATTTTGTAAGTTTTTAACCATCAATAGTAAAAATGTTGATAAAATTTTTGAACTACGAAGTAAAACCCCTACAATTCAGTTCTGGAACTTCGCAGACGTTCTCTCAGCTCGTGCATTGTGATTTGTGGTAACTGTTCTAACCTAAGCTCACCCAACTGTAAGGATTTCTGGATGCTCAAGTATTTCTGAGCCGTTAAGAAAATAACCATGAAGTCTAACAATCTACATTTTATAAAATATTGTTACCACATAACTACAGAACATACAAAACAACGGCTGTAATGGTCACGCATGCCATTTGCAGGTTGTGTTTACTTAGTGTTGTACTGGAAAATTGTTTATATGTATACTGAAATTTAGTGCAATATTTTTTGCACTTATGGCAAAATAAAAATATATTTAGAGGGGTATCTTGACCCCTTAGACCCCTCCAGAGACATGATCACACCCGATCGAGATAGACCTTTTCAAAACCCAACCCATATTAATTGATGTTTTAAACAATCTGATAGATAGGTTTGAAGCTGATAATACCTATATGAGTTAATATTGCTGGCACATTGTAGTATTATCCTTACACTTTATGTTAGGGCTTTCTGAAACAGGTATTAACTTTACTTTTTAGTTAGTAGTTTTGAATTATGAATTATTAATTGATAATTAAAAAGCACTTTGTAATTATTTATTGGCACAATAACTTTTCTATTTGGTATAGAAAACTATAACAATTTGTTTTTTAGGAGCCTGATGAGACATTATCTGAAAGATTATGGGGATTGATGGAGATGTTTCCTGAATGTGTTCGTAAAGGCACTTACACTGTGACAACAAAGACATGGTAAGCTTTAAAATATTGCACCAAATAGCCTGTATCTTCATTATAGCAATTTAAGTATTAATTTGGATATGTTATCAGTTTATGTCAGGACTACTCCACTTCCACACATACTCTGTTTTGGACAAAGCTTCTGCTGCTTTTCTGCTACAGAACAACAAGCAAATAGCTCCCATACATAAATAATATAGGTTTGGTAATGTTTATTTAGTCTTCACTGATTCTATCCATTGTGAAACTTAAATGCTTAAGGTCGATGACAAGGGTCTGCCCGCGAAATTCAAATTTAATTTGGTTTTTCACAATTTGTAAACTAATACGACAAAGTAGGCTTATGGCATTCAAATTGCGAGCGTAGGAATATCATCTTCACAGGTTTATATAAAAATCTTTACTTGAAAGTGTCCAGTTTAAGAAATTAGTCAAAATAATGAGTTTGACGTGAGTTACTCACAAATTAGTCATTAATTTGACTAATTTCTTAAACTGGGCACTTTCAAGTAAAGATTTTTATATAAACCTGTGAAGATGATATTCCTACGCTCGCAATTTGAATGCCATAAGCCTACTTTGTCGTATTAGTTTACAAATTGTGAAAAACCAAATTAAATTTGAATTTCGCGGGCAGACCCTTGTCATGCACCTTAATTCAATTCATTTATTTATAAGACAACTTTTGTGATCCACTTTGGTGTAACAATAATATAATCTTAATGATTAAGTTAGAACTTACAATCTAAGGTGTTGGTAACAATTTTAACTTAATCTATACCTAAGTTAGTACCTAAGAACTAAAAGGGATTTACCCCTCTCCATATGAGTCATACTCATACATTATCATATATTATTAAGATGGATAGCCATCTTCCCCGCTATGCTATGGTGACTATTTCTTGCTTGTGTGATATCAGTGTGCCCTCCTTAATATGTGTAATATTTTAGGGGAGGAGTCAAAGGTCTTTACCAACTGTCTCGCACAGTCATGTGGATAGTAGCAAGCTCATCAGTTATTCTATTTGCACCTGTCATATTTGAGGTGGAAAGGGCACAGGTTGAAGAAATGCAGAAGTCTCAACAGAAGCAGGTGTGTTTTTAAATTCCAGATAAAATAGAATATTGGTACCTTTTAGAAAGATTGTATCTAAATTAATTGCATTTTAATGAAATGTTTTATTTAATTATTTATTGTACCTGCTGAAGAATTACTTTTTGATTACCTTTAATCATTTATGACATATTATTATCCTTGAAATAAGTAACCAATAATCTTCATCATTTCAAGTCATCCTGCTTACGAGTTTACATTCGAAATTTTGTGATCATGAACATCAATGCCTCTCTATGGGGTTTATGGATAGTTAAAGAGTTATGAATGAGTTACATTGTTACACCAGTATCTCATATTTATATTCTAACTTCCGATCATGGACATATTCCGACAAATCAAATGAATTAGAACAGGTGACATAATATAGTCTGTTTGTTGGAAAAGTAAAGAATATTGCAATTTATGCCTTTATTTTTTAATGATTTATTCTTGTTCTATTAGCAAATAAATTGACATAAAACTTTTTAAGTCACAAATAGTATTCTGACCTTATCTTATTTTTTCTAGGTCCTGCTTGGAACGAACACTGCATTGTCAGGCCCAACTCCTGGCTTGCCCCCAATGCCACGATAACTATAATAAACCAAATAACTTTATCTTATAGAAACAACCCATTTATTGTGTAATCAGAGTGAGCAATAGGTATAACTCAAATGTCAGCCTGAATGCTTTAATGTTAGTTTAGGTAATAATAGGTACTAATGTCTCTTGGCATCTTAACTGAAAGATCTTTTCCTGCATTTCCAAACTGTTATGTTTATAACTCTGCTATTTAATATTATATTTGTGTCTTCAAAATTAAATAACTGATATAGTTAGCTGTATATTTTTCTTTCACTTGACTCTCTGAAAGAAACTGAGCATTTTTTAGTTTAGATGGCAATTGGATTTATAATATATTATATTATTATGTATGATATAATTTTGAAAGTGTAGATAATGTTTTGTTATCGTCTGATAGAAAATAAAAATCATTAAAATTATTACTTTAAAATGTTATTATTTTAGTTTAATTATAAATAGAATTTCTGTTTCAGTTTCGGTCTGAACCAAAATCGAAACTTCCTTGTTCCTTCCTTTTCTTAAAAGGTCTTGTTTTCGTGGGGAAAATAAAGGAAACATTATCCGTTATCATAATTACAGTATCAGACCAGTTTTTATTGTTTATTTCTAGCATACAAGTCATGACCCATGACACGACTCACGAGTTCACGACTGCGAACGAGCTCAGAGGTCTGTCATTTGTCAAGCATTAAACTTGTGGATTCGCGTTACCGACACCTCGCTACAACATCCTCGTGAGACGCGAACAGAGATGCCCACGAACACCGCGTTGTTACAAAGACAAAAGGTCTTAAATATAAATATACTACATTCGTAATTATTTAATCACTTAGTTTCGTTTTCACTACAATAGATTTTTTTTTTTTTTCTATCCCTTTCTGCGTGTCACGGGTTTAGTTTGTTTTGTTCCACTTATTGTGCTTGGTGCATTGCAGCGTTTTACCTATTATTACCTATCCCTTTCGGTTACACGTTGGCATTGTTCTATGGATTAGCATTTGTTCGACTGCAACCGACGAGATACCGGGTCGGGCCATAGCAAGTATTGGGGTTTTCTGAGAAGAAATTCTCAGTACTAGCCCGTGAAGTTTGCGGTGTTATACCTCCGTGCCTCGAAGAGCACATTAAGCCGTCGGTCCTGCGCCTGATCTCCGGTCGTGTTGAATTTTCCGTCCCATCGGGCTAGTAAGGAACAGAGAGTGCACCTGTGTATTATTACCATGGCATTAACCATGTTGGCTAATCTCTCTGGAGATAGGCCGCCGTGGCCGAAATACGGTCGGGAGGACATTATTTTATGATAGGGGCAGGGCTAACTTTGCATGATCTTCAGACATATAGAATGCTTAAGATAGGTCTTACTGACGTTCTGAGTGTGTTTTCGCCCTAATCTCGTGCCACAACCACAGCCACAACTTTAACTAAAACTTAAGAACCCGGAGTCGTGAAAAAAATTTTTAATTGTCAACGTGACATTAATCTGAGTGACAGCCAAAGACAAGCAAGTTCAATGTACTCTGTGGTGACAGCTGACAGTTCCATTTTCCCCAGAGACAAGAATTTTCCCATCTGTTTCCCATTCATAAAAATCAAATTTAAACCGAGTGAAATTAATTGAAAAATAAAAAATTGTTGGATGGAGGAGTGGAGCACAGAGTACATTATTTAAACTGGTAGTGGAGGATAGACGAAATCGAAACCGATGATAATAGTCGTAAATTCTTCAAGACT
Source organism: Erebia aethiops (assembly GCA_923060345.2). NCBI lineage: Eukaryota > Metazoa > Arthropoda > Insecta > Lepidoptera > Nymphalidae > Erebia > Erebia aethiops. The sequence continues at coordinate 4,558,871 of OV281083.1, read as the reverse complement.
ATAGAACCATGGCAAACACTGGGCTGTTGCCTTTCGTTCGAGGTGTCGATTTTACCTGCAATGATTTCAGTGTAAGTTAAAATAAGTTTGCTTTGTCGGGTGCATGTTTTGTTATAAAAAATTAACCTCTGATTTTATGTGGCCTCTATATATTCTAATTACAGGGTGACAAATTCCCAGATGCTATTCGGTACATGACTGGGCTTCAATGGCTCAGGCTAGATAAAACTAACTTGGATGAAATCCCTGAAGAATTGGGGAAGCTAATGAAATTGGTGAGTGCTTACTACTTTGTTTACATTATTATAGCCAAGTCTTTGGTATTCAAAACAAATCTAACTTGAATAACAGGGCTAAGAGTGAACAGTGCCATTCTCATTTAGTTGTTACTTTATAAAAGATACGGTAAAAAGAACTTATATGATGATTCATATCTATTACCACACAACCAGCTAAGAGCTTTATCTACATAAATCTGTCTTTCTTTGACTTATGGGATAAAAAGAGCCCATGTCTGCCTCTTGGATGCAAGCTCAATCTCTTTGTTAGGTTAGGAAACTGTAACGTTAGCATGAATAACTATTATATATTGGCTTTATTTTATTATCCCTGTCCAATTAGTAATGAATATAATTGGAAGAAGCAGCTGTGGCTAAATGTAATTTCTACCACTTAATTCCTTGCATTATCCTTGTAGGAAAATTTGTCAATAAAAAACAATAACTTGGAAAAATTATTTGGGGAATTGACTGAGCTAAAATGCCTACGTTCACTAAATGTAAGGCATAACAATGTGAAGAGTTCCGGTATACCTGCTGAACTTTTTAGATTAGAAGAATTAACAACATTGGACCTATCACATAATAGACTAAAAGAAGTGCCTGAAGGGTTGGAAAAGGCTAAATCTTTGCTTGTATTGAATCTCAGTCATAATAAGTAAGTATAGCAGTTTACCCTAACCCTCATTATTGTCTTTGTGTAGTGGGATATTAAATTCGCAATATATTTCTGGGCAGAGTGGCTCCTACCAGACTTAAGACACTTAAATAGGTATGATGACAGTAGCCAAGAATCAATGAAATTATAGATTTATCTAAAGAAATAGGATTCATGGATTATAAAAAACTTATTTATTTTTCTATTTCAAGTGAGATTGCTATTTATTTTGATAAAATAAAACTATAAAATACAGCAATCCGCCATAGTGGATTAAACACCAAGAAATGAATGACGTCACAATTGTTTCTTTTCGAGCTTTGACAATCAGACTATTGTTTACTGCACACTGCACATAGTACATTGGTAAAAATAATAGTGACGTCACAAATGACGCCATGACACCGGGGAGCGTTTTTGCGTGAATTTTAAAATTTAAATTTGAAATGCCAATATTATCTACCAAACCTTATTTTTCTGTTGAAATAAGATATTTTATCGAAATAGTAGACACTGCCGAACATAATCTGACCATTTTTCAACATCAGTCATCATGCCTATTATCTCAACCCATCCAGCATGAGAATTTTTTGTTGCCTACTGGGCCAAGTGTGGATTGCTCACAGTCGCAGGCTCACACACCTTGAGAGCTCTTGGGCATGCAGCTTTCCTCATGATATTTTCCATATTTGTTACAGCAAGTGATATTTAATTGCTCTAATAAATAATCCATACTAAGTAATATCATAAATGCGAAAGTGTGTCTGTCTGTCTTTCTGTCCGCTATGCTTAAGCGGCCCATCTTATTAAACAATTTTGATGAAATTTGGTATAGATAGCTTACATCCCATGAAAAGACAAAGGCTACTTTTTATCCCAGAATTAAGGACTTCCTTTAGAATAACTTAATCCATGTGGACGAAGTTGCGGGCATCATCCAGTAAATAATGTTTTTATTCAAATAAACTTTTAAAGAGCTTTTGGTTACTCTGAAAAGTTAGAGCTTACCTGAGATTAAAATCCTAGGTCCCCTATATCAAGCTAGAAGTATAAACAGACTGTAACAACGAAACAATTTTTTTACAACCTACAAATCCTTATGCTCCTGATGGGATTCACACCAGGGATCTTCCACATAATCTGAATAGTATAAATGGAACTTTCTGTCTGTCTCTTGATGAACTTAGTTCTTCTAACCCACACAAATGGATATATATTTTTAACTGTCATTTAGATATTTCCTTCCAGAAAGTTTATGTGTCTAATACATGCTTATTATATTTATAGAAAGAAGAGTAATTGCACAATTATTTTGAAGCTGGTGTGGGTTACTCTGCACTGTGCCAGGAAGGTTAAAAAAAGTTCTTATAAAAGTTTTATCTTGTTTTAGGATAGAAAGCATACCACCAACATTATTTGTACAGTTGACAGACTTATTGTTTCTGGATCTATCTAATAACTCTCTGGAGACTCTGCCTCCTCAGACTAGACGACTGGCGAACCTGCAGACTCTGGTACTAAACGATAACCCACTTGGACTATTTCAGTTGAGGTAAATACCAAATAGGTACATGTTTATTTTAAAACAATTTCAAGATAAGTATAAGTAAGAATCAAAATAATTTATTTGAAACAAAAAAACAACATTATAATTATTGTAAAAATGTTTTTATTCAGCAATAAAGGCTATGATTATGATAAGTTAGAAATATGTAAACTAACCTGACTGACCAACCGTAACTGTGATTCATAATATCCATAAAGCATTTTTTACTGGATTGATTTTTGGATTTTAATAAATTTTGTTTGGGTAAAACCAAAATGGCTGTGAAAGACATAAAGTCGGTAGAAATGGAAAAAAATTGCTTATATTGAATATTGAGTGGCACATCACTGAATAGGTCTTATAGAATCAAGATGATGATTTCTAACTTTCTAGACTATTTTACTTTACAGCTATAGGCAGGCTGCCGCGCCCACCAATATCCATACTAACATTATAAATGCGAAAGTGTGTCTGTCTGTCTGCTACGCTTTAACATAGGCTACTTTTTAAGTTTTATTCCCGGAAAATTAAGGAGTTCCCACAGGAATTCAAAAAAATTAATCCACGCGGATGAATTCGCGGGCTTCATCTAGTTTTATATATTTTTATTATTTAACAGACAGTTACCATCACTACAAAACTTAGAAACGCTTCATATGCGCAACACACAAAGGACTCTTGCAAATCTGCCAACGTCATTGGATACTCTGTGCAACCTTTCTGATGTGGACCTCTCTAAGAATGCCCTAACTAAAGTACCTGATGCCCTCTACTCTCTGCTTAACTTGAAAAGGCTTAATCTAAGCGACAATGAGATTACCGAAATATCATCAGGTATGACAAAGATAAAGTATTCATGACTTTAGCACGCTTATTAATTAGCATAATTATGTTCTTTAATCCACTACAAGTTAGCCCTTGACTCCTATCTGATGATGCAGTCTTAGATGGTAGCGGGTTAACCTGTTATAAATATAACAGCCAAAATTAGCAGTTATATTAAACCCTTACCCCTAATCAGTTCGTAAACGTAATATGCCTTAGCCCTTCTATCTTATATCTGGCATAAAGACAATAATCGTTTCGCTTCGATCCGTCGATCGCACGTTTGGAATCCGTAACATCCATTTTTATGTGAAAAAGAGCTAGTTTGTATTTATTGTGAATTATCTTCATCAGATGAAAATATGAAATTTAACATTAATAACTATAGTATGTTTCTAAGGAAGATGATTGTACAGTAAGAATTTGTAGATTATCAAATTAAAAATAACTCAAATCCCTATAAAGTTTGTTGAAAAAACAATCACCTTTTTTAATTGAATAACTAACACTAATGAATTTGCAATAGGCATGATGACAGTAACCAAGAATCAATGAAATTATGAATTTATCTAATGAAATAGTATTCATGGATTATAAAAAACTTATTTATTTTTCTATTTCGAGCGAGATTGCTATCTATGTTAATAAAATAAAACTATAAAATTCAGCAATCTGCCATAATGGATTAAACACCAAGAAGCGAATGACGTCACAATTGTTAGTTTTCGAGCTTTGACAGTCACACTATTGTTTACTGCACACTGCACAGATTACATTGGTAAAAATAATAGTGACGTCACAAACGACGCCATGATACCGTAAAGCGTTTTGGCGTGAATTTTAAAATTGAAATTTCAATTGCCAATTTTATCTATCAAACCATATTTTTCTGCTGAAATAAGATATTTTTTCGAAATAGTACATACTTCTGAACATGATCTGACCATTTTTCAAAATCAGTCATCATGCCTATTAACATGTGATAAAATAGCAAACAACTTAAGCACATTAAGAGTTAGATTAAATCATTCCACATTACTTCAATAAACATGTAAAGTAACATACTAAATTTCTGCCATACAGAATGTTTAATTTCATTTTCATGTTTTGCACGATTTAGATTCAATAATATTAATTACCTATGAATTAAGATTAAATAATATTACTTAATTATGGATTTGATTATGTAATTAAATTAACAAAGTAGCTAAGAAGTTAGAAGTGAAGTCTAAGTATAGAGAACTAACACAGTTTTTAGGAATCAGCAATAAACCTTTACCTAACATTCTTAGTTTTGAGATCCCAAGTTATGGGTAATTTTAATTCAATTAATCCTCTATTCAAGCTACGGAACCCTCGGGCCGAGTCTGACTCACACTTGACTAGATTTTCTTCTTACATCTATGTAGTTTAAGTGTTAAATTACTCATGATGCGGTCACGCATGTCGTTACACACAATAATTGGCCAGCTGGAGCTGTTGAGCAACTTTTTATCATCACTCAGTTTTCACTTATGCAAATACTACGCTCTTACGCTGCGCTGCCGAGACAGATAAGAAATTTTTAATTCCAACGCAAAATAGTTGATAAAGTGTTTATTTACAAAAACAATAGATCATAGTGATCATTAGTCATTTTTAAAAAATTGGCAGGACTTTGGAATTTACTCGGACATAATTCCTAATGCAATATAAGTAATATTACAAGGAGATAATGTGATAATGTAACAATTCTAATTGTACACCAGTTACAGTTCTTTCTAAGGCCCTTTAACGGCCGTAGACCTTTTCACACATACACGGTTGCTGCTGCCTTCATACATTACTCAACCGTCACGGTACCGTTAATACGGAAACCGTGCAGTGTGTGAAAAGGGCCTAACAAAGTCCGTTTAGCTATGTTTGTTGTATGTATTGAATACTTACACATTGGTTTAGTTTGTTTTACTGTGCGCGGCACATACTAGACGCTCATGTGTGCATACATGCACTACCTACTACAAACACAGCCAAAGGGACTTCGTGAAAAAAAAATACCATCAGCTGTTTTCCACAATGGAATCAGCTCCATTTTTCTTGGCCCTTTCATTATTATCGTTTCTTACATACTATAAACGAAATTTTTTATAGCAATGGACAACTGGCAGAAACTAGAAAGTCTAAACTTATCTCGCAATAAGCTTACTGTACTGCCAGCTTCGCTGTGCAAACTGCAGAGCTTACGAAGACTTCACGTGGATGACAATAAGTTGGACTTTGAGGGCATACCCTCAGGTATTGGCAAGCTGGGCAATTTGGAGGTGTTCTCTGCTGCAAATAATGTTCTGGAGATGATACCTGAAGGACTGTGCAGGTAAATCTTGTTATAATAATCTTTCAACAGTCTTTCTTTGCAAAATAGTCTACTACTTTTGGTAAGGGGAAGAGATACACAACAAAATTTTGCAAACACTACCATAACATAATATATAATATAATAATATTACTTATATGTTAAGGTACAGACTGTACAGAGGTGAAAACACCACCAACTTCCTAACTCCAGGCCAGTACTACTGGATACTTAATAGTCAGCAAAGACATTTACATAAATAGCGGGTCTTGACACACTATTTTACCAACAATTAATATACCTTTACCTAAGAGTAAGTTAGTTAATTTAACTACACATTCTAACTTAACTTTTTCTATTGCCTTATGCCTATAAGACTTATCCGACCACTATGGCAAACCAAAAGGAAGGATCGATTCGTAATATGACGATCGGGGTGTCATAGGCTATAATTTATTTCAACTAAATCAATATGACGCATGTTACATCGAAAAACCTGATCCCTCTAAAAAACCATTTTAGGGTTACAGTTTTTTAATAAATACTTACAACTTGTTTGTACCAAAGGTTGCCTGGTAGAGATTGCTGAGTAAGCAATAAGGCCGCCTTTGCATACCTAGTTATAGTTAACTTTACTTTGTATTTTTCTCTCATGTGTGCACTAAAGTATTTATCTATCTATCTATCTATCTTGTTTTCACTAATAATTTCTCATTCTACTCAGATGCGGTTCCCTAAAAAAGCTAAACCTAAGCTGCAACAGGCTGATAACACTGCCTGATGCAATACATCTACTGAGCGACCTCGAAAGCTTACAGCTGCATGGCAACACTGAGCTCGTGATGCCTCCAAAGCCAGTGGAGAGGCCAAGGGGCTCGGGGCTTCAGTATTACAATATAGACTTCTCCTTGCAAACTCAGCTGCAATTGGCCGGCGCTGCCACCCCTGAACTTGATGCGCCTAATTGTGAGTATACATCATTTCAATACTTGTAGTGGATAAAAAAAAGCATTACCGGCTCACTACTGAGTACAAGCCTCCTCTCGGAATGAGAAGCGATTGGCCAAAGTCCGCCACGCTGGCCTAATGGCCTAACGCGGATTGGCAGACTTGAGAACATTAAAAAAAACTCAGATCGACTCAGCATGCAGGTTTTCTCACGATGGTTTTAAAATTAAGGAGTTCCCACGGGAATTAAAAAAACTTAATCCACGCTGGCGAAGTAGCGGGCATCATCTAGTAAATACCTGCCATGCCTGTTTGTCTGGTGGGAGGCTTCGGCCGTGGCTAGTTACCATCCTACCGGCAAAGACGCACCGCGGAACCGAGTTAGCGTTCCGGTAGAAGCCGATTAGGGCTATGGGTTTTATATAACTGTCTGCCTGCAGTGACTAGCGTTCCGGTACGATGCCGTATAGAAACCAATTAGGGGTTTCATATAACTGTCGTACCTCTAACAGGTTAGCCCGCTACCATCTTAGAGCATTGTCACTTACCATCAGATGAGATTAGTCAAGGGCTAACTTGTAGTGGACTAAAAAAAATTGGCAGTCATAGGAACTGCCGATAGAAGTGAAAACGAATATTTAAATATTTCTTTTAAATTATTTAAAAAAAAATTAAAATATTAACCTTAAAACTAAGGCATTAAAGTTTAATTACGAATGTGCGAGTTTATTTATATTTGAGACCTTTTGTCTTCGTAACAACGCGAGCAAGTCGGTCACGGTCACGCGAATCCACAAGTTTACCCCCTACCAAAAAGTGCTCAACGCGCCTAAAGAAGTTTTCACTTCAAAAACTTGTTGAATTCAGTGTCAAGTGCGAAGTCGGATCCGATAGCGAGAAAGCTCCGCCTCAGAAGAGGTCGGCCCGAGCCCGAACAGAAGGACTCCGCGCTTATTCTGCGAGGCATGCAGGAGCAAGCCAACACCCAACACAATCAGCTGCGCGACCAACCCAATAGCGAACTCAAGTAAGCATCATTTTTTTAGGGTTCCGTACCAAAATGGTAAAATGGAACCCTTATGGTGCGACTTTCTCCGTCTGTCTGTCTGTCTGTCCGTCCGTCACACTCGATTATTTAAGTAACTACCGAAGCTATCGACATGAAATTTGGAATAGTTGTGTATATTAGTGGCCCAAAGACACTGGAATAAAAAAAAATTGGAAATTATTTTTGTTCTTATTTAAAAAGGGAGGAAAATCGGAGGGTTGAAATTTAAAAGTGAGATAACTGTACTGTGTGGGGTATCATATGAAAGGGTTTACTTTGTACATTCTAAAACAGATTTTTAATTATTTTTAGTCATGATAGTTTTTGATTTATCGGGGAAAAAGTCTAAAAAAATACCGTCCCCCCCCCCTGTTTACCAATCCGGAGTTTACCAATCGAAAAATCTGAAATAATTATGGTCAATAGGAATTTATGTATATTTTACAGGAAAACTATAGCCAATGCTCTAACTAGCATAGTTTTTTTGATATTAACAGTAAACCTCTACAAACAAAGTTAGTTTTGCGGTTCATTAACAAAGGTAATTATTACCGTTTTACATCTTTGGTCGTTACAGTTTTCAGTACGGAACCCTCGGTGTGCGAGTCCGACTCGCACTTGGCCGGTTTTTTTTTTTAAATTTTAAAATGAATTTTTCATTGTTAAAATAATATTATTGTTATACCGAGGAGGAAGAGCGGGGACCCCGCGATACAGGTTTTTTCAAACTTACTTCGGGGTCCCCGACAAAATTGTGAACCGACGAATATTTTACCAATAAATTTAATTTTCATTTTTTTCATTTCATATCATACTAGTCATTTGGTCATTTTATTTTATTTTAGGACACCCAACAGGTTACAATACATTAACAATGAAAATATAGTAGAAAACAGAGTTTTAATGCATTATTGTAAACCCACTTTAGAGGTTGCCACAGCTTGCTGTATATAATTTTAAATTAAATTACTATTTATAAATTGATAGCTTTCATGTCTTACATACTAATACATTGTATTACTTATTACTAATATTATTAACTAGATGATGCCCGCGACTTAATCCACGCAGAAGGTTTTTTGATTCCCGCGGGAACTCTTTCATTTTCCGGGATAAAAGTAGCCTATGTCCTTCCCCGGGATACAACCTATCCCTATACCAAATTTTATCAAAATCGGTTGAACAGATGGGCCTTGAAAGCGTGGCAGACAGACAGACACACTTTCGCATTTATAATATTAGTATGGATACCCAGCATTTAAGGCAAATTCAAATTCAAAATGATTTTTATTCAAATAAACTTTTACAAGTACTTTTGAATCGTCAAGTGAATCTACCACTGGTTCGGAATGCCATTCCTACCGAGAAGAACCAGCAAGTTGCTCTTTTGAAAAAAAAAAAATTACAATTTCATTTATTTGTAAAATACATAAGTAACAGCTGTCCTTAGCATTGCTGGAGCGAGTCAAATCCATGCTCCTTTGTCATTTACGTCAACAATATAATAAGCCTTTTTCAGGAGCATAATTTTAATGGCTTGGTTAAAACCACCAATTTAGTTTTTTTAAACGCCTATTATTTTTACTAGACCTAAACGTTGGGATGAAAGCCTGGAGAAACCGCCGTTGGACTATTCGGAGTTCTTTGACGAGGACACGGGACAAACACCGGGCCTGCAGATTTGGGAGATCGAGAACTTCATACCCGCTCCTGTGGATGAGGTAACTTATTCAGTCTAGTTTGGTGAAATTGCATATACTAGTCTGCCTGTTGAAACCCTGTAACTTCTGAAGTATACGTAATTTCTTCACATAAAGCGGTGATAGTCTAGTGGTTAAGAAGTGGATCTCCCACGTGTGGTGGATCACAATCGGATCTCGGGGGTTCGATCCTCGGGCACGACTTTTTATGTTTTGTGCATTTTAAGCAATCAAATATCACATAAACTTATTTAAATACATATCAAAAATTGCGGAACCGTCAGGACTTGAACCTGCGTCACTCTGGGTATCGCACCCGGAACGCCTTTGACCGCTGGGCCACGGTTCACTTCCTCGTCATTGCCGAAATTTGAGATATGCATCTTTAATCCAGTCTTTTAACGCGACTGTCACATTCTAAATCAATGATCGGAAACCTAGTCTACACTAATGTTAGTATGTACTTTTTATCGTTATTTTTCATTCACAGGTGGCACATGGAAAATTCTTCGAAGGTGATTGTTATATCATTTTGAAGACATCAGTCGAAGAACAAGGACAACTATCTTGGGACATACACTTTTGGATCGGGTCTAAAGCAACGGTAAGTTTATATTGACATAAAGACGTGCACGTGCATGGATCTCCACAGGACACGATCTTGTGCTGCTTGTTTCCAGCTTCTCCCAGCTACTTACTTGTCACGCTGGGCGTCCCGGTGAGAGGCCGCTATTAAAGCACCTTGGGAGCCCAACGCCAATCGCCAAATTATGTAAATTTTTTTCTATCAGTCTTTAGAGGAAGCTCTCGAGGTGGTCCCATAAAAAATTCTGACTCAAATCCTCAACCCTGACACTAAAAAGTTAAAAATAAAAATCTTTCCAAAAAACCGACTTCCAACGCCACTGTAAAGTAATAAATATTTTTTATTTCTACCCACTATGTTGAAGTCTTGCGGGTATAACAAGGATAAGCAAAGTTGACGCATCAGGCTCGCCCGACTTCAACATAGTGGGTAGAAATAAAAATTATTTATTACTTTACAGTGGCGTTGGAAGTCGGTTTTTTCGAAATAATTTTTATGAATAAACATCTTTTTCGTCTTTTGATTTGATTTGAACGGATATTACGAGATCGCGGATAAATGAGCTCGCATATATTCCAGCTAGATAAGGGTGCGTGTGCGGCGATGCACGCAGTGAACCTGCGCAATCTGCTCGGAGCCAAGCGCACTCAGCGCCACGAGCAGGGGGACGAGTCGCCTGAGTTCTTAGCGCTGTTCCCCACACCGCCTGTGTACATCAACGGCAGCAGGACGCCTTCCGGCTTCTTCACTGTCGACGACCCGGTGAGTAATAAATAATCTAAATAAACGGTTTGAAAGCACCAGCTGAAACCTTGTAAAACGTTTCACATAACAGCAATCTTGCTGGCATTCATGCTTGGACTCCTTTGGCGCTGACCCGTCGCACCAGGTAAGTGGCAAAAACCTCGTCGTCCTGCATCTAAAACTTTAGGAGTAATGCTGGCCATTGTCGCGATATCTGTCAAAAACATGATATTTTGACCGTAAGTGCGATATCCGTGCGACATGGCATCAAGCTGCACATAGGGGCCTCCGTCGATCGTGGATTCTAAATTCGAAAGTCATTTTCTCGGAGCCAAGCGCATCCAGCGGCACGAGCAGTTGACGAGTCGCCTGAGTTCTTAGCGCTGTTCCCCACACCGCCTGTGTACATCAACCAACCCGGTGAGTGCCAAGAAAAAACGTCGTTCGGCCGTATTTTGGCGCGAAGCCAACCTGCGGGAATTCCGTACCCATCATAATCCATAGCCTAAGACAGTAGCGACATGACATTTTGACTGTGAGTGCGAAATCCGTGCGCCATGGTATCAAGGTGCGCTGGATTCTAAATCCGAATTTTGGCGCGAAGCCAACCTACGGAAATTCCGTACCATCCATCATAATCCGCAGCCTAAGACTGACATTTGGCGACATGACATTTTGTCTGTGAGTGCGAAATTCGTGCGCAATGGCATCAAGCAGCACGTAGTGAAAATCAGTCAGATGCGAGTCGGACTCGCACGCGAAAGCTTTCGGACTATCGTACAAGTGTATTGTAAGGGGGGGTCCCCCTTTAATTTATAACTTAATTTATTTTAATTATTTGCATTAAGGCGCGCCGTTAATCGACGCAGTTTCGTAAATATGTAGCCCGACGATTTGGCGAATTATTGCGATTCTATTAGACTCAACTTTATTTCCATCCGAAAAAGATTCTGTCAATTTACCATATAAATGGAGTTTAACACGAGTGATTTGACCTAACTAGCACTACGTAACCCGGCTGTACCGAGTGCACGGCGCCGGCAGCAGTATACATCTGGAGCCGGTGGCGGTCGGTGCAGCCTCCCTCGACCCCAGATACGTCTTCGTGCTGGACACCGGACTCGTTATTTACGTATGGTGAGACATTTTTACATGCTTCTATGTTTAGGTCAAATCTTGCAACTGAATTTTAAAACAGTTATCCCCAATCAATTGAGCTGAAATTTTGTATACACGTTTAGTTTGGATGCCAATCCATCCTTAGTGACGTCATTCTAAATCCAATATGGCGCATTCCAAAACACTGAGTTGCAGAGTGTCTAGAGTGTGACAATAGTATTCAAATTCATGTATAAAATTAAATAATAGCTATTAATTATTTCGTTTGGTAAATTCCAAATTTTATGTCGATTAGCAGATATAGTTACTGAAATGTAAGTGTGCCAGACGTAAAGACGAACGACGACGAAAGCCAGATAAAAAGCCATTTTGAAACCCTAAAAAAGAGCCTATATTCCTCTACTACGTAACATCTCGATATAAGATGGCGGCCACCAAATAGCTGATCTGTTTGGCAGCCAGTTTTGGCGAAAGATGTTTCGTACGAACACTACTCCCGTCTGAAAAAAATCATCGCTCCCAAAGAAGCCTCCGTTTTGTCATTTTCTAAAGAGTTGCTAATTTGATAAGCTGGCACCCATGTGCACAATTTCGAAAATGTTGTGATTTTACTAAAAGTATATTATGTACCTTTTGTCAATCAATGTTATTGCAACATTAATATAATTGTGCATTTCTACAGGAACGGCAAAAAAGCCAAAAACACATTGAAGTCAAAGGCTCGACTGTTTGCTGAGAAGATAAATAAAGAAGAGAGGAAGAACAAAGCGGAGCTGGTAGCGGAACCGCCCGGCAAGGAGTCCAGAGCGTTCCTGCAAATACTCGAATATGAGGGCGATACGCCGCTTGTCACTGAGGTAATTTATTTTTCAAATGTGAGACAAGAATTTGACTGCGATTTCGTTCTCATGGATTCAGTTTTTTTATCTCCGCGGTAACTCCTTAATTTTCCGTGATAAACAGTAGCTTCCCTGGTTCAAAATCGGTTGAAATATGCCGTTAAACCGTAGCAGACAGACACACAGACCCACTTTAGCATTTATAATATTAATATGGATTTGAAAAATCAAAATTGTTTCTTTCGTTCTGATTATTTTTGGAAGGGTACTGCACAGTCTGAGGGTATACTTTCTTCCCTAACAGTCATCCAATGAAGACGGCTGAACAGAGCAACGCTACAAAGAAATATGGGACAGGGGATACCCTGTCCCGTAGAAGATGACCTGACCCGTCCCATACCAAGATGGTACAATTTTCAGTACAAAATTCAGTCATTCTAGGATAAAATTATAAAGGTGCAAATGTAGGTTTAGAGATCCTATTGCCTTCTTTTGACTCACTTCTTATATTGTGTAAATCAAATACATTGTTACATTTTTTACAAAATTATTGTCATTCTCATCATACATCAGGAGCACGTGCCAGAGGACTTTTCATGGGCGTCGCCGCGTCTATACCGTGTCGAGCTCGGCATGGGCTACTTAGAACTGCCTCAAGCGAGCGGGCCTTTGTCGCGCAACATACTCGCGACACGGAATGTGTACATACTGGACGCGCATCAGGACCTCTTCGTGTGGTAATTATATCACTAGTGTTACAATATAATAGCAGGAGACAATATAACATGGGCGTCGCCGCGTCTATACCGGTTACTTAGAACTGCCGCAGGCGAGCGAGCCTCGGGTCTACAACGTGTAATGGAAATCAAGTTAAGAACAATGCGTAAAGATATGCGAAACATGCGAAACAATGCGAAAACATTGACTTCGATTCGATATAAATTAAATAGACGCAAAAAACATCTCTTTATTCGTGCAGGTTTGGTAAGAAGTCGTCTCGGCTGGTACGCGCGGCGGCCGTGAAGTTGGCGCAAGAGCTTTTCAACATGGCGCCGCGGGAGCCCCACGCTCTCGTCACTCGGCTGCAAGAGGGCACGGAAACACAGGTCAGCATAGGCAACAAGAAACAGAATTTTAAAATTAAATTGAGCTCTTTGTATTTGTCAAAGCCAGGCTGATTGTTTGCGCAAAATACGAGCAGCCCCTCTGAATTGGGTATTTGAAAACTAGTCGAATAAATTATTTAATAATGATTATTAAATAGAGGACCTACCAAAAGATGTTATGTAGGTATCCACGTCTCCTGTTAATTTTATGTTTGACAATCATTTTCATTCACGCCAGAATGCCTGAACGGATCTGCATGAAATCTGGCACAGAGATAGATTATAGTCTGGATCAGCATATAAGCTACTTTTTATCCCGGAAAATTAAGGCGTTCTCTCGTGAACCAAAAATCCTCAATCCACGCGGACAAAGTCGCGAGCATCAGCTAGTATTTCATACAAAATCCTATACTAATCGCGCGTTTTGTTGTTTCAAAAAAGTACTAGTTGTCAAATACCCAATAGGCATAATCACAGTAACCAAGAATCAATGAAATTATGAATTTATCTAATGAAATAGGATTCATGGATTATAAAAAACGTATTATTTATTTTGATAAAATAAAATTATAAAATACAGCAATCCGCCATATTGGTTAAAACGCCAAAAAGCGAATGACGTCACAATAGTTTGTTTTCGAGCTTTGACAATCACACTATACTTACTGCACAGAGTACATTGGTAAAAATAATAGTGACGTCACAAACGACGCCATGACACCGGGGAGCGTTTTGGCGTGAATTTTTAAATTTAAATTTTCCAATGCCAATATTATCTACCAAACCTTATTTTTCTGCTGAAATAAGATATTTTTTCGAAATAGTAGATACTTCCGAACATAATCTGACCATTTTTCAAAATCAGTCATCATGCCTATGGTATCTGTTTGTATCCACCCAGGTATTCAAAACGTATTTCGCTGGTTGGGAAGAAGTAATCGCGGTAGACTTCACGCGCACGGCGGAGTCTGTCGCGCGCACCGGCGCCGACCTCGCCTCGTGGGCCAAACAACAGGAGACCAAGTATGTGCATTCTAACATTGGTCTTCCTACATTCTACATTGTTCCCATATAAATTACCATACAATGACTGCTTCAAGTGATGTGATTTCACAAGATTTCATACAATTATTGCGATTAAATAATTAGTTTAAACAGTTAATAAAAAAATAATTAGTTTGGTTCGTGCAACTCGTAGACTAAAAGATAACTGTACTTTTGGTAACTATCGACTCTTCTCTTCTGGGAATAGTGACAGGGTATTTTAGTATTTTCACAGGTGATCCAAAAGGTGATATATGTTATTTTGAATACTTAATTCGTAAATACAATCTGAAACAGCAAAAATTAATAGTAAAGATATATTTAAATACTACACAAACACTAACATAAAATAGGTAAACTAAATTTAGCATAATTAAACAAGTGTAATAAGAATAGGATAGCAATAAATTTTACGCCTTTGATATTTATCAGCACATCAACGCGACGACACTTGAGCTAGTAGTAACTTTTCATTTTTTGTAAGTTTATCACGTCCTTGAGAGGCGATATCTAGTGAACGGACCAATGAATATCGTTAGTTTTTATACTGTTCACACAGGTACTACTCATATCATAAGGCCATACTAGTATCAGCATTCCTAGTTATTGTTAATTTTTGGTTACAATAACTCGTCTTTAAGCAGCGATAAGCAGTCCAGTCGCATGCGGGCAATGTTATTATATAATATGTCACTATTTCCACCAGAGGAGAGCCCTACACACACCAGGATACTGAATTAGCCTTCCTAGTGATAGTTACCAAAAGTACGGCTATCTCCTATAATGTCAGTGTAGGACTTTTGAAATAGGGTACAATATGCCTAAAAAACACTCATTACTAGTAGTTAATCTATGATGCAATTAACAGTCGCTATATTAACATTATTTTATGACAGCCGTTTCTTAAATCTCCAGAACGGATCTCTCTGCGCTATTCACACCACGCCAGCCGGCGATGTCAGCAGCGGAAGCTAAAACGCTATCCGACGAGTGGAACGAAGACCTCGAAGCGATGGAAGCCTTCGTTCTAGAAGGCCGCCATTTTGTTCGTTTACCCGACCAGGAGCTGGGCATATTCCACAGCTGCGACTGCTATGTGTTCCTGTGCCGATACGTGGTTCCAGCTGAGGTCTGTATCTATCTTCTATGCAAACTAAGAATAGGACTTAATTTCCGCCATATTGTGATGTCATAATTTTTTATCTTCTTCTTTCTTATAAAATGAATTGCTGTTCGGTGGTCTCGCTAAAACTCAGAAACGGCTTGACCTATTTTGATGAGAGTCCCGGGATGGAATTTATTCACAATTGGATCCAGTAAGGGGTGCTGCAATCGGGTTCTAGGTTCAGGGCACGACACTTCTGCCGGGCTCACTAGACCATGTAAAACAAAATCTTGATTGAGTGAATGCCAGACAACACAGCTTAAAACGGTGGGTTTAACTCTGGAGTTTTGAAATTTGGAGGAAATATTATTAAAATCGGGAGCTCTAAGATTGATAACTCTTCATATTGTGAACCCTTTTACCACACTTGATCTAATAACCTCACTTTAAAATTTCAATCTCCCCATTTCAACCCCTATTTAAAATTTTAGATCAATAACTCAGATGAGGTTCCTAAAAATAAATCAATAAAAACTGCATCTTATAACACACACGGTGAACTTATGGTACGGTGAAACCCCGTATTATACTTTTGTCTTCTACGGACAATAGTCCCTCGTCTGCACAGCACGCAGCAGCCTTTAGGTTATTTACTGACATAATATGCAATCGTGACAGATATGCGGGAATTTCATCTCGATATTATGTTACTACTAGCTAATGCCCGCGACTGCGTCCGCATGGACTGTTGTTTTTATGGTTCTCGCGGTAACTCTTCAATTTTCCGGGATAAAGAGCCTATGTGTTATTTCAGACTATAATCATTTATCTCTGTGCCAAATTTCATCCAGATCCGTTCAGCTGTTCTGGTGTGATTGAGTAACAAACATTCTTTAATACATCCATCCATCCAAAGTTTCGCATTTATAATATTGGTATAGAAGTATAAGATTCGTAATTTTGTCAGGCGGATGAGGAAGGCGAGGGTATAGATGAAACGGAACCAGATGCCGAATCAGAAGCTGAAAGCGCATCCTGGGTGGTTTACTTCTGGCAAGGACGACGCGCGCCCAATATGGGCTGGCTCACATTCACCTTTGGCCTGGAGCGAAAGTTCAAACAGCTGTGCAGGCGCTTGGACGTAGTGAGGACGCACCAACAGCAAGAGAGCCTCAAGTTCATGGCTCATTTCAGGAGACGGTTCATCATACGGGATGGGAAGAGAAATCAGAAGCAATCAGAAGTGAGTTTTACTGTCTTCCTATGTGCCTTTTTAAAATTAATAAGTAATTTCACATAAATATATAATAATTACTGATTACAATTATTACAGTAAGGCTTCAAGTACATGAAGCCGGAGCTGCACCGCCGCCTATTGCGATGTTTTATTACACTAGCTTCTGGTCCGGCTTCGGTGCGGCTTCGGTTTTATAGTTTTTTTTTTAAATAAACAGCTTTATAAATCGTAAAACAATGATTTGGTCCTTTTTTGGCTCAGGAGAGCGGCAAGCCGGCGGTGGAGCTGTTCGAGCTGCGCAGCAACGGCTCGGCGCTGTGCACGCGCCTCGTGCAAGTGAAGGCGGACGCGGCCAACTTGAACAGCGCCTTCTGGTAACCGCTCTACTCTTATCACTTGTACAACGCGTTTGTGGCTCAGGAGAGCGGCAAGCCGGCGGTGGAGCTGTTCGTTGTTTTTAAAATCTTGTGTGGGCAATAAGCCCGTCATTAGGTACATCTCAACACATTATTAAAATAAAAACCTTTAAAAAAACGAGCTACTAACAAATTGGGTTCAAAAATTTAAATGATTCAATTATTCAAAAAATATTAAAAATTCATATTGTGAAACAACTTATAATGAGTAGAATAATACTTGTCACATTTCTGGGAAAAGCCTATTAAAGTTTGGCGTTTCCTGTTCCAGGCAATACAATTTTAGATTACAGATATCACAGAATTTGTTAAAAAGTTAGTATACTTTATTATTAGTTAGTTTACTTTATTATAGTTTTCTTATCATTCGAATCTACTTTGATAATCGTGGTAGAGTCAAACGCATGAGCTGCGTCAAACTAAAACACACATCAAATATAATTGAGTTTGAGTTTCAAATTGGAATGTTTTTGTACGCAGCTATATTCTCAACGTGCCGCTGGAAGGGTCTAAGGAATCCTCGTCCGCGATCGTGTACGTGTGGATCGGGAGCAAGAGCGACGCCGAATGCGCGCGGCTCATCGAGCAGATCGCCAATGAGAAGTTCAATAGCCCCTGGATCAGCATGCAGGTCAGTAGTCAAGCTCGTGACTCCATCGCTCCGCCTCAAGAAGGTCCGAAGGTCGTTCGTGAAAATGAGCATTCTATTTTTTAACCAAATTCCACAACCTATCTTGAGCTCGCCTTTACACAACTATAAGGGGACTCCAGCCGGTACCTTTTTCATACAAACGTATACTCGTAATTACTACATTATTTGATATTGTACGCTCAAAACAGTCTCGTCATTATCTAGGTTTTTTGATACATAAAATATTGAAAAAAATATTGATTTTAAAGTTACGAGCCTCGAAAAATTCCTATTTTCACACTAAATTGATGACAACTTTGGGCGCAAATAAATAAGATTAGGAGTATGAAAATTATAAAACAATTTATCAAGAAATATATTTATTTATTCATTAGTTGAAATAACTTTACTTTGTAAACATACATTTAGTAGTTTTCCCAAACGACTTTTCGCGCGCTTGATTTCGGTGAAAATTATCGCGCCTCTCACCCAAAACGGAGCGGGAGCGGGACGGTAGCACGGAAGTATGCGCGCTTGCACTCGCTACACTGAGTCTATCTCTTTCTCACACAATGTTATGTTAAATAGCAAACAGGTTACCCACGTGCGCCGGCAACTTCGGTCGCGCGTACTGAGACCTCTTAAGAAGTTCATTAAAAGTATGCTTTTGGGAAAAGCTTATTATACTGTTGAAGATTACGTAAATGACAAAGGAGCATGGATCTGACTCGCTCCTGCAATGCCAAGGACAGCGGTTACTTATGTATCTACAAATTAATGAAATTGTAAATTATTTTTTTCAAAAGAACAACCGCCGAATTTCTTGCTGGTTCTTCTTGGTAGGAATGGTATTCCGAACCAGTGGTAGATTCACTCGAGACGATTCAAAAGTACTTGTAAAAGTTTATTTAAATAAAAAACATTTGAATTTTGAGTAGCTGATGGCCTTCAGTCAACGACCTCAATTTACATAGATGGGCCCTGTCAAACAAAGAATGTGGGCGTATTTTTAGCAACGCCATCAACGCCATCTAGTCTGAAAAGCGGGAACTTGCTTGCAACATCTTGAATGAAAGCTTGAAAACGTATGACTCGGTCATAGATAATATAGGTCATAGCCGTAAGGCCAGTTAGTAAAAAAAAACATACAGTTTGCCGCAGAAATTAAATGTTTGCGTAATGGATAAAAATATTAAATATGAAGATTAAATAACGCGTTTTTGGAAATGTATAATTGTGAATTGAAACACTTACCTTAAAATTAAAAGTATACAGTGCCAAACTAATTAAACTTTAGATGTTAACTTAATAATAACCAATTATCTGCACGACGAGCGATCGTGACAGCGCTACGACGGGAACAAAGACAGATGCGGAACGTGTTCAGCAACTCGGACGCCCGGCGTTTTTCTATAAAAGGGACCATCTAGTGCCTACATACTCGTATATATCGATGCCTTCAGGACGTAATGTACGAAATTCATCAAAATCGGTTGAAAAGATGGGCCGTGAAAGTGTAACAAACTCACATTCGCATTTATAATAATATTAGTCCTAACTTGGCCTGTTTCACAGCAATAAAACTTGCCTGACGAATAAATTTGATGTTTTGACAGATGATGTATAGGAATCCTGTCAAAATTTATTTTTCAGTTATGGTTTACTTGACGATTGTGAAACAGTGACCACAATCTATGCAACTGAGTTGAAATATTGAGAAATATAATCGTATTTATCGTGGTATGTACCCGTTTTAATACAAAATAAATTATGTTGTGTTAAACCACGAAATAAGTCTTAAAACATTACTATATACTTACTATAATATTATGTATCCCGTAGGTTTTGTCCGAGGGCAGTGAGCCGGATAACTTCTTCTGGGTAGCGTTGGGCGGCCGCAAGCCGTACGACTCGGACGCGGACTATCTCAACTACACGCGCCTGTTCCGCTGCTCCAACGAGAAGGGCTACTTCACCGTGTCAGAGAAGTGCACGGACTTCTGTCAGGTACGTGCGGGACTATGTTAGCTACGTCTGAACAGGATAACTTCTAGGCAGCGTTGGGCGGCCGCAAGCCGTACGACTCGGACGCGGACTATCTCAACTACACGCGCCTGTTCCGCTGCTCCAACGAGAAGGGCTACTTCACCGTGTCAGAGAAGTGCACGGACTTCTGTCAGGTACGTGCGGGACTATGTTAGCTACGTCTGAACAGGATAACTTCTAGGCAGCGTTGGGCGGCCGCAAGCCGTACGACTCGGACGCGGACTATCTCAACTACACGCGCCTGTTCCGCTGCTCCAACGAGAAGGGCTACTTCACCGTGTCAGAGAAGTGCACGGACTTCTGTCAGGTACGTGCGGGACTATGTTAGCTACGTCTGAACAGGATAACTTCTAGGCAGCGTTGGGCGGCCGCAAGCCGTACGACTCGGACGCGGACTATCTCAACTACACGCGCCTGTTCCGCTGCTCCAACGAGAAGGGCTACTTCACCGTGTCAGAGAAGTGCACGGACTTCTGTCAGGTACGTGCGGGACTATGTTAGCTACGTCTGAACAGGATAACTTCTAGGCAGCGTTGGGCGGCCGCAAGCCGTACGACTCGGACGCGGACTATCTCAACTACACGCGCCTGTTCCGCTGCTCCAACGAGAAGGGCTACTTCACCGTGTCAGAGAAGTGCACGGACTTCTGTCAGGTACGTGCGGGACTATGTTAGCTATGTCTGAACAGGATAACTTCTAGGCAGCTAGACTCGGACGCGGACTATAATAGAACTAATTAATTATTAACTAGATTGTCTCATAATTATTGTTTGTTGAAGTGAAAACTTCTTTAGGCGCGTTGAGCACTTTTTGGTAGGGGGTAAAAATGTAGATTCGCGTGACCGTGACCGACATGCTCGCCAACAGCGACATGCTCGCGAACATATTAATATACTACATTCGAAATTAAACTTTAATTCCGTAGTGTTAAGGTTTATATTTTAAAAAATTTAATATTTTTTTTTTTAAATTGTTTTCATTTCTTTTGGCAGTTCCTATGATTGCCATTTTTTTTAAACTCTTTATTGCACATACAATTATATGCACAAGGGCGAACTTAATACCTAGAGGACACTAGAGGTATTCTCTTCCAACCTTTAGTAGTGGGGACAGGAAAAACAGTGCATATAATATAAAGAGAAAAGTTGGGGAAACAAGATTATTATTTACTAGCTTTTGCCCGGGACTCGCCCGCGTGGGTTAGATCAGTCAGTCAGTCAACTTTTCCTTTTTCAAACATGTTTTGTGCGTCAAAAAAATATTCAATGATAAAAACAGTTTATTATAAAAAAAAAATCCTAGGTTGAATAAATTTTTTCCCTAACTCTTCATAGCCATACAATGAAATGATAAATTATGTTTTTTGAGGTCTTTCATATGACATTGAGAAAAAGTGCTACAAGGGTGGGGACGGATTTTCCTAATGTTCTTCGAACTTAATGTAACATTAGATTTAAATGCGAATATATTATCCCCCCGACGTAGGACGACCTGGCAGACGACGACATCATGATCTTGGACAACGGAGAGCAAGTGTTCCTGTGGCTTGGCGCCAGGTGCTCGGAGGTTGAAATCAAACTCGCCTACAAATCTGCTCAGGTGAATATACCAACTGATATCTCTCTCTCTGCGTCGTATTGGTATTCCTCATTACTGAGAGTCGTGACCCCTTTCCATTAATCAAATAAAGGTAGGAGTTTTCTTGGGATAATAATGCGGTGGGTTCTCATGCCTACCGCATACGACTCGATTTAGTATTTAAACTCTTTAGGTTTTTGTTACGATTATTATCAGATGTTAGTGATAATAACTTTCCGAGGCACGGAGGATACTAAAAGGCCAAATTTGAACCTCCTAATTCGGTCACCCACCCAGTTACCGACTTGGGTCAACGTTGCATAACCTTCGAAATCGACTGTTATGCTTTGTCACAACTTGGCCACTCGTTCCTCTGAACCTAAACTAAACTTATATATCTGGCAACAAAATATTCTCTTTATGATTATACTTATATTACTGACACTGTACAGACTGTAAAAACGTTTTAAAGACCGTTATGATTACACTAATTACATTTCTGACATTGTAAAGGTAACCTCTATAAAATCTAGCTTTCTAGGTCCAAGGATTTGGGTTGGGCGTTGATGATTTAGTCAGTGAGTCACGAACTTATTCTTTATCATTGCATTTGATGGGCAACCTTACCTGTTTGAATAATTTTCTTAGTAGGTAGTAGGTATTTAGTAGCTGGGTCTAAGTTCATATTTAAATGATGTGCGGCAGGTATACATTCAGCACATGAAGACAATGCAGCCCGAGCGGCCGCGGAAACTGTTTCTCACACTGAAGGACAAGGAGTCTCGCCGGTTCACCAAGTGCTTCCACGGCTGGGGCGAGCACAAGAGACCTCCAGAGTAAATTGTATATTGTTTGTATACTTACTGTACTAGCACAATATAAGAAAAACTGTACAGTGACACTACCAGACACCGGTTGTCGCATATAAAAGTTGGTGGTCTGGTCGTTTTTGGTCGACTGTATTGGTACCTTTTGATTGTGTTTTTAGGATTATAATATATTTATTTACTTGAATTATATCAATAGGCTAAAACTTGACCTGGCCTATTGCCGTGTGCCTTGATTATAAGATACAAAGGTCAAAAGATAGTGACTAAAAACGGATCAAGTCATCGCTCACTGATGAAATTTGCAGTTTCACTTGCATTTGCTTTATAGCTAAGATAAAAAATTATTACAGCTTCCGAAAGGCCATTAAAATGATGTAAATATGCCAAAATGTAATATTATTTCATTTAAAAAATGATTTGTTTGAGTGTTCAATTATGTTCATTATCATATTAATAATAAAGTATGACATATTTATTTATATAATATTGTTTAGTGCATTTACTCCATTTGGTTTATTAATGTCAATGGAAGGTACCAATCATCACAATTACCAATATCATCATGATATTCTCATTAAAGCATTAAATAATAATAAAAGGATAAAACTAACTGTGGTTACAGCAAATAATAATTTATAATTACTACATTTGCATGAATTTCCCCAATATGGTATTGCCTTGCCTACAATTTTTATGTGAGGCCATAAAATTAACTTGTCTTTTAGTTATTGCACATTCTATTAACCATTAATATGTACCATTATTTGATTTTATTAGGATTATGTTGTATTCTTATATTATTATGTAATAAAATTAATATCAGTATTCAATTGTGTATTCAGTCATGTTATTTTATAGACATGTTTCTTCTTTTACTGTGCAGACCAATTTTGTGAGGGTATTTGTTTGAAAAGCAGGATATTTTAATGTGTAAAATAGATTGCAATTCCTTTAAAACACACTTCATCTTATTAATTAGTTTAAAACTAAAGGAAACAAAGGAAAGTATTGTCCTATTTTTATGTAACATATTATATATTTACATTTTTAAGCAAGATACTATTTTGATCAAGAATCTTCGATTCTGATTAGAAAAACAATCTTCCTATATATACATAGTCTTCCTTAAGCGGAATTAACCCATGTGGAATTATTAAGTGATCAAAATAAAATAAAAGACTGAACATGCCATTTTCTGAATAGATTTATTCACCACAATTTCTACCATTAAGCACAAGTGCATTGAGATTTCTCATTATTGTAACATTGATTTCCCACTAGGCTGGGCCAATACTGCCGTTGTAATAGATGGAGCAGTAATGCCTTTAGCGCATTATAAGAAAATTTCTTATCTTATGAGTAATTTCTAATGAGAAATTCAGTCGCATGAGACCATACATACAACAAGATATTTTTTCTTATGTTAGATCAGACACACGCATCCAATTCATTCAAAATGACTAGGATGCGTGTGATTAGTGATACCGCGCCTACACAAGATGTCACATGATGTGACTAGTTGACCACACTTTCATTTAAATTAACAATGAAGTGAGAAATTGGGTTGATTGCCATGATAACTTGCTAGTTATTTAAAATAAACGACATAATACTTATATTATTAAACAGAATGATGTCTAATAATGCGCAGGCTAGAGGATCAGAAAAGGCGGTCTCCAGAAAATTGCACTTTAAGTTCTGATATTAAGCACCATTTTCCTGAAACCATCTTTTCTGCCTTACTGCTCTATCAATTACCACAGCAGAATGGTGATAATGTGTAAGAAAAATGTAATCATTCAGACCTGTGAAAACATATAATTATTATAATATTAATTATGATTGTCAAATGTCTAATTCAAATTGTTCATGGATGCTTTTTTGAGCATCTATGAACTATAGTCCTTTATAGACTAAAACCCTTACCAATAAACATTGAATAGATAACTAATTTGACATTCAGAAGAAGATAGCTATGTAACTAAACAAGCATAAATACCAAATGACTGTGTGATTATTAATGTGTGATAAAGTGATTATTAATATCCGCTGTAATTGGAATTTGAGAAAAACTGTTCACAGTCTAAAGCTATTTTCTTACTCAGTTTAGGTTTCTATCTCAGCACACAGCCCAGCATAGTTGGAACCTATTCTAATATCTAAGGTTTAGAGAGTAACATTGGACTAGCTTAGAAAAATTGTGAAATGAGTTACTCTATGACAAAATATGAATTTTATGATTAAAGAGAATGTGATTAATTTCCAAATGACTACATTATTGATTGTGATTTTGACTGTACATTATTCATTGTAATATAAGATTGTTTATATAACATCAGTACCTAAATCTACATTGTAAACACAAAAACTCTTTACCTAACAATTAAAATTATTGAAGAATTGTTTGATTTAGAATGTTAATTATTATTGGCCATAAAATTATCCAGTAGTTATACCCACTTATTAATGTGCAAGCAGCAAGCTCAAAGTCACTATATTGCAATATGGTTTTTGTATACACAATAAACTATTAACAATTCAAAATTAATTCATTGAAGTACCCGCTTATATTCCAGTATTCATAAATTATCAAACCTAGGATAAATTTTATAATTTGCATAGATCGGATTATGGGTTAATCATCGTCATCATCATCATCTGATGGCACAAATAGTTCATTTTCTTCTAAGAAATTAGCAATATTTTTACTGATCGCAGCTCCAATCAATAGTCCAGGGACGACAGCACAAACGATACCCAGGAGTCCAAAAGGTGTTTTCTCTGGTTCAGGAAGTATAGCGCCAGTAGGAGTAGTGGTTGCTGTTCTTCGTGGGAAAACTGGCTCATGTTTAGCCATATATTTTGATTGGCTCGCCACAAGTCTGGCTAGTCTAGTAATAGCCATTTTTTGGGTTCAAAACTAAAATTATTTTTAGCAGCACAAGTCACAAATCACAAAATGCAAAAAAAAAGAAAAATTGTGAGTTAAATGTCTTCATCTGGTCCTCCGACCAGAAAAAAAAGAAAAAGATCAGCAGCCTGATTCTGTAACTCAGTGGCTATCAAAGAGTGAAAGCCACTGACATATATTCTTTATCCATTGAAGGTTTGCTATGAAAACTTAATTTTTATTTCATAGCAAACCTTCAATGGATAAAGAATATATGTCAGTGGCTTTCACTCTTTGTTTTTTTTTTTTTTTAATTAACTGGTTTAACGGCTCTGGATTCCAGTCCTTCTGAGCCTAAAGTTCACAGAACAATATTACCCTAGGCGGGCTGAAGTTACATTAACAAGTCTCATTATCACTCTATCTTTTAGCTTTGGTGTTGGTCACAAAAAGTCAAAAAATTACAAATAAGTTTGAAAAGTTTACATCGGTTCACTCATCACTGTTTGTTGTTTTCATTGTTTTTATATATCTTGAGCACCAGAAATAAAGGAATATAATGGCCGGAAGAACTTTTTATCAGCTAATAAACTTTGAAGAGTATCAGGAACTTTGCCATCGTTAATATCTTGAATGGAGCTAATGAGTAGTAATCTATTTAGACCAAATTGACGACATTGAAAAACAAGATGATTTAAGTCGCCATTCGTTTCGCCACAATATTCACAATCTGCATTTTCTTTCATTCCCAAGCGATGTAGGTGGGTGGTCACTCTGCTATGTCCAAATCTCATTCGGTTTATAGTCGTAATGAATTTTCTATTATTAATCCCTTTTTTATTATACCAAGGAGTGGCTGGCGGGCTTTTTTGTATTTCATAGTACCAAATTCCTTTGGACTTGCTTATTTCTTCCCAATATGACTTCCATAAAGATTTCAAATCATTGCTTAACAAGGCATATATATCTGTGAATGGTATTTCCAGCATTGAGGAGTGATCTAAACATGTTGATGAGTGTACATCTCTAGTAGCAACATCTGCTACCTCATTCCCAGTTATCCCAGAGTGTGAAGGGACCCACATAAAGGTAACAATCTTCTTTCTTTTATTAAGATTGTATAGCATATTTCTTATATTATATATAATGTAATTTTTTTTGTAATCTATTTTATTAGATTCAATAGCTAGTATAACACTTTTCGAATCAGTTACAATGAGAAACTGTGAATTCACAATATTATTAATGTACAAGAGAGATAAGTATATTGCATAACATTCTGCTGTAAAAATAGAACATAAATTATGAATTTTAAAAGTTTTAGATATTTTCTTTTGTGAGTCATAAAAAGCTGAAGAAGTATGCTCTTCAGATTTTGAACCATCTGTATAAATTGTATAAAAGTGATTATCAGCTAAATATCTTAACATTTCCACTTGAGAATTCACTTTTTCTTGACATATAGTAACATTGACATTCATTAAAGCATCATATTCTAATTTATATAAAGGCCATGGTTTGCTTTTATACATATTTTTGGTTTGGGTCTGTGAGTATAAAACAATCCTTAGAATGTCTGGTAATCGACCAGATAAAAGCATATTTACATCAATGTAGCTATCATCAAAGTTAGCAACTTCATAGGGAAGTATTTTTCCTAAAACTAAACTATTTTTTGAACTTATTAATTTAACACAAAATCGTTCAGCAATTTCAAGTCTTCTTATTAAAAGTGGAGGAATACAACTTTCTACTTCCATTACATGAATTGGTGTAGAGCACATAGCCCCAGTTATTATACGCAAGGCTTTATTCTGAATTATGTCTAATTTCTTTAAAACCAATTTATTAGCATTTAAATATGCTAATGTGCTGTAATCAAAATGACTTCTAACTATACTTTTATAAAGCATTGATAACAACTTTGGGTCAGCTCCCCAATGCACACCTGCTAACGATTTCAAAACATTGAGACCCCTAAAGGCATTTTTACATAGATTATTTACATGTTCTTGGAAAGTTAACTTCTGATCAAGCAATATTCCTAAAAATTTTTTTTCCAATAACCAAGGTAATCTTGTGTTATTATATTTTACAAAGTTATCACATGAATTATTTTTTTTGGAGAAAATTAGAGCTCCGCTTTTACTAGGACTGATGTTTAATTTTAACTTATTTGAATAATAATCATGGACTTGTTCCAATGCTAAATTTAAATTATTTACAGCTATATTTACATCTTTATTTACAGTATATACAAGGAGATCATCAGCAAATTGCAGAAAGTTTATATTTCTATCTGTAATGTATTTACTTATTAAACATGTATATATATTATATAGCAAGGGAGATATAGTAGCACCCTGCATAGTGCCTTTGTATACATTTCTAGGACCATGTATAATGTTATTAAATTTAACATACATAGTTCGGTCATATAGAAAATTAAAAATCCATTTACATACTTTTCCAGGAATACCAATCTCACACAGAATATTGACCAGTATGTAAGGATCTACATTATCAAATGCACCTTGTATATCAAGAAATGCACAAACTGTGGTTGCATGACCGGCAAATGAATGATTTATATCTGAAATCAAAGAGGCAAAACTGTCTGCTGCACTTTTTCCTTTCCGGAAACCAAATTGCTGTTCAGGTAAAATATTATTTGCTTCTATGTGATAGTCTAATCTGTTTTTTAACATGTATTCAAATAATTTCCCTACACAAGAGGAAAGTGAAATTGGTCTGTAGGAGTTAAAGTCATGTTCTGATTTATCAGGTTTCAAAATAGGTATCACACATTGCGTTTTCCAAGACTTTGGAATACATTGATTGTCCCAAAGCAAATTAAAGATTTTTAAGAGAGTTTTTTGTCCATTAACATGCATGTTGCTAATAAGTTTGTATGGAATATCATCTAACCCCGGAGTGGAATCTCTCCTTGATTGGATGGCTGCAGTAAATTCATGCCAAGTAAATGCTTTCAATAGAAAAGAACTATTGTCACTACCTATATGATTAAATATTGAATTTAAATTTATGATATTGCTTTCTTTTTCAGATGGTACTACTGTGGGTGCATATTTATCTAAGAAAGAAGGAATCCAATCATCATTTTTTGATGGCTTATGTACAGGTATCCTCTTAAATCGCCTAATATAATTCCAGATATAACTTATTGGAGTATATCTATTAAATGAATCACAAATTCGTCTCCAACTTGCTTTCTTTTTTTCACTGATTAATCTCTTTTTAAAGGCATCAATTTTTTTATATTCTATGTAACTTTCTATTGTCGGGTTTAATTTATAAAATCTTAAAGCATTTTTACTTTTCTTTACAGCTTCCAAACAGTCTGCGTCCCACCAAGGAACTGGTTTTCTCATAACAAACATATTAGGTTTGGTAATTAAAGGTACACAATCTCTCCTTATTTCTAGAAGTAAAGTGCAAAAGTTTTCATAAGTAGCCAACAGATTAGATGTATCAATTGTGAAGTTTTCAAACGTTTTTTTTGTTTCAGCCTGGAACTTTGACCAGTCTGCTTTTTTATAATTAAAATGTTCACACGGTTCTCCTACATCATACTTTTCAACACAAGTATATAAGTCGACTATGGTTGGGTAGTGATAACTACCCATAGGATCATCATATACATGCCAATCACATAAAGGAACTAAAGAAGGACTAACACATGAAACATCAATAGAAGATTGATTAAAATTAATACTTCCTACTGTAGTTGGAGATCCGTTATTTAATATACAAAGATCGCATTCATCCAACATGTTATAAATATCAGTGCCTCTAGTTTTTGTTGTGAGACATCCAAAAGCAATATGATGAGCATTTAAGTCACCCGAAAGAAGAAGTGGCTTAGGTAAACTGTTTATAATTTGTTTTAATCTTCGGACCTTAAAGCGACCCCCACTGGGTGGAGCATAAACACATAAAATGGACATATTGCCTAGGCTTGTAGTAAGGGTTATAGCTACTGACTGCATATAATCATAGAACGGTGTAGGGACAACAAAATATTTGAAACTATTTTTAATTAAAATTGCTACTCCACCACGTCCATTTTTTCCATTCTGATTAATGAAATTGTAGTTAGGAATGTTGATAGCTCTATTTTCTCGCAGCCATGTTTCATTTAACAAGCAAATATCTATATCGTTCTTAACTAGGTAATTAATAAGCAAAGGTTTTTTATTATTAATAGATTGTATATTAAATTGTGAAATTCTAATAAATTGTTTATCCATTGTTTTTAAGATTATTAATAAGCATTTCTTTTACAACTGATGTAGTAAGTTTACGGCCTGAGTTACCCATGGCCACCAATGCTCCAATAAGTGCTTTCAAGATAGTATCATTTGTTATAATTTGTTCAATAAGAGTTTCATTATTATTAGTTGTGGTATTAGTTTGGGCAGTTTCTGTCTTTGATTTCTGTACTTTAGGAGTGTTATTAGGTTTAACTTGTGATTTATCTACTGTAACTGTATCTATTTTT
This sequence comes from Erebia aethiops, assembly GCA_923060345.2. Lineage (NCBI taxonomy): Eukaryota > Metazoa > Arthropoda > Insecta > Lepidoptera > Nymphalidae > Erebia > Erebia aethiops. Next base: position 4,528,843 of record OV281083.1, on the reverse strand, counting down.
GTTTGTTTATTCATTGCAGGGAAGTTTTCATTATAGTTGTTAAATAAATTTTGTATTTGTTTTGTTTGTAAAACTTTTGAATAAGAAGATTTATTATACTTTTCCTCCATTTTTTGTTTTTTTATTGGACAGTCTCGTGATATTGCAACGTGAGAGCCACCACAATTTATGCATTTAATTACCGCATTTTCCTCACATTCAGTGTAGCGATGCTCCTCTGCACAAATAGAGCACCGCTGCACGGATTTACAAATTCTTGCTCCGTGATTAAATTTGAAGCATTTATAACATTGTAAGAGCGGGGCAACATATTGATGCACCCTATATTGGAACAAGTCCAGATGTACATATTCAGGTAAGTTGGTTGATAGGAAAGTTATACTTACTGAACTAAACGGTTTAATTTGACCATTAACTTTCTTGGTGAAGCGACGCACAGCGACAACCTCATATTTTGATGATAGTTTTTTGAATAATTCCTCGTTACTTATACTTATGGGAACATATCTGAGTACCCCAATCGTTTCCACCGCACTTGCTGGTATGAATGCCTTATATTCGTATTTATCCAGGAAATTTTCATTTTTTAAAAAATCATTGGCGTTGATTGCTCGCGCGAACACCACCCCAACTTTAGATGCGTTTATTCGTCTTATATTAATTACTCCTTTAATTTCATTTTTAAAAACTCCCGCCAACATTAAGGGATTGGTATTGCCTAGTTTGACTCCTTCTTTACGACTCTCAATAAAAACCGTGTATTCAGCCATTCCTACTGATTCAGGGAAAACTCTTTTATAATTTAATTTGTGGTATGGCTTGTAAAAATCGACATTTTCCTGCTGCTGATCTTGACTACGCCTCGGCGGTTTCCTTTTCCCGCCCGCGTCGTTATCCATGCCTGTGTTCAAACCGTCACTATCGGACGGCATTTTTCTTTATTTATTAATGAAAATTAGTTAATTTTCCTGCAGAAGTCGAAAACAAAAGAGGTATTTTAAAATTTCAATTTAAAGTACGCGCTTCTTGTTTCCCGCCAAAAACAAGATCTTTCACTCTTTGATAGCCACTGAGTTACAGAATCAGGCTGCTGGTCTTCATTTTGTATATTTTTTAAATAACTTGTTTAACGGCTCTGGATGCCTTTATTCAATGTACTCTGTGGTCAAAGACAAGTGTCAAGGAGCAAAGATAAATAGGTTCGTCGTTGTATATATGTCACCGTAAGATTGTAAAAACCGTTAGATTATAATCTAACGGTTCACAATCTTTCGACAGTTTATAATCTCGCGGGATGGAAACCGTTAGATTATAATCTAACGGATTTTACAATCTTACGGTGACATATACATTATTACTAATTCTACATCAATGCCATTCACCGACCAGAAAAAGAAGATTTGAATTTGATACCAGAGACAAGATTTGATACCAAATCACTACTATGTCCAGAGACAAGTTTGATGACGGCAAACCTTATTAATAAGAGCTGGAACCCAGAGCCGTAAAGCCAGTTAATTAAAAAAAGGACTGACCTCGGGATATGTGTCAAATGACAAATCTGTCAATTTGATTGAATTTGACTTTTTCAATTGACAATTGTCTCTGTTTTCAATTGGATTTTGGATCTGAGATTTGGATTTGGATTTTGGATCTATTTGAGCATAGTATTTGAGCATTGAGCAAAATAGAAATAGACTTTTATGATTTAAAAAGGAAAAGTATATTACTACATAACAGTAATCATTGTAATCCTTATTAATTAACATGAACGTCACACTTACGAGTTTGGAGGCTTTAATTTGTGAGTATAGCGAGTGTTTTTAATATCAAATCAAATCAAATCAAATCAAATCAAATATTCTTTATTCAAATAAACTTTTACAAGTACTTTTGAATCGTCAAGTGAATCTACCACTGGTTCGGAATGACATTCCTACCGAGAAGAACCAGCAAGAAACTCGGTGGTTGCTTTTTTTAAATAATTCATTTACAATTATTATATCAATGTGTACATAAGTAACCGGGCTCAGCTATAGTATACTGACGGTGGAGTTGGACGATCATATTTTTTTTACAGAAAGACCTTGATGTGGTAAGCCTTGCACTAAAATATTTTACTCCGAATTTTAATACTTTTCGAGAAATAATTTTTTGAAATTCGCAAATTTTGACCACTTTTCACTATTTCTTACGACATTTGCCATAGATTACAGACTCATTGACGTTTAGTTGACGTACTAAAGTTTCGTTTTACGTATTATAATCCGTTCCAAACATAAAAAGTATAACAAAATGTTAATAATCGAGTAATAATCATATCTATATATATAAAAATGAAACCCGTTTTCCTTGGTCACGGCATCACGCGTGAATGGCTGGACCGATTTCACTATTTCTTTTTTTGTTGTATTTGTTATTATTAGGAGAAGGTTCTTACGGAAAAAAATATTAAGAAAATCTCTCAGAAATATTGAAAAATTACAAAATAAAGTAGTGCATCATTGCTACGCTAAGGCGGTACGAAGTTCGCCGGGTCAGCTAGTTCAAACATAAAAACATTATTGGAAAAACGGAACGCGTGCGATGGCGCCAAAGTGTCCAAATGATTTAAATTCAAATCTATGAGTCATCGTTTTACGCGCTTTTCATATGAAAGGTTATAAGGTTAAAAAAAAAACGTTTAAAGGTTATAGGTATAATTAACTAAAAAGGTTTAAAGGTACCTAGGTTATTACATGTATAATTAGGTTTTGATATGATTCACAAAACCGAATCAGCACACCCCGACTCCACGCAGTCTTGTCTGCCCTACCCCTAGAGTGTTTTTTTTAAGCGCGAAGCCAGAAGCTCGCGTAGGAGGTCTCGAAACGAAGGTCGAGTAGGCGAAGCTTCATTCAGGGGCGACGAAGTGAGTCTTCTGGCGTAGCCCATTGCAATTAAGAAATTAACCTCTTCCACTATCTTAAACAAAAGGTATAAAGGTAGGTTAAAGTAGGTATAATTAATTAAAAGGTATAAAGGTAAAACTAACCTCAAATTTTTAAAAAAATAATATCTCGGAAACTACTAAAATTCGGAACGTCTTACTTTGAGGGGGGGTATATCCCCTCCCCCCCTTCCCCCTCCCCCCTCCCCATCCCCCTCCGCCACCGTCAGTATACTATAGCCCAACCGTATAATATTACTTTTAATGGATTTCTTCAATTTGTTTATTCAATTCATGTCAAAGACGTGCAGACAGAAAGTAGCCCCATTCCCGCCGGTGGCACCCGTTCACGAGCATGACGCATGATCCAGCCATTGCTTCGCTCGACCATATTTGAGGGAACGTAACAACCCGCACCACACGACACCACCACAGAAATGTTTAAAGAGAGCGTGACATACCCAGTCTACCCGTATCAAAGCATCGAATTGAATACTAATATTCAAACACTAATTTATAATAAGTAACCGCTGTCCCCAGCATTGCTGGAGCGATCAAATCCATGCTCCTCTATCATTTACATAATCTTCAACAGTATAATAAGCCTTTTTCAGGAGCGTAATTTTAATGGACTTCTTAAACTTGTGTAAAGGCAAGTTTAAGATAGGTTGTGGAATTTTGTTATAAAATAGAATGCTCATTCCCACAAACGACCTTCGGACCTTCTTGAGGCGGAGCGATGGAGTCACGAGCTTATGGCGGCCTCTAGTTTGCCTATCATGCAGATCGCATATTTTTTTGTAATTATGAATGTGCTGTTTTACGAAGATTAAATTACTATAAATATATTGCGAGGCTACTGTGAGAATACCTATTTCCTTAAATTTCTCTCTAAGGGATTCGCGCGGTTTTAAATTATAAATTGCACGTATTGCCCTTTTTTGTAATACAAAAATTTTTTGAATATCTGCTGCTTTACCCCGTAGTAAAATTCCGTAAGACATAATACTATGAAAGTAAGCAAAATATACAATTTTTGCAGTTTCAACGTCAGTAAACTGTCGAATCTTTCTGACAGCGTAAGCAGCAGAGCTGAGTTTGCCAGCCAGAGTTGATATATGAGTGCCCCATTGAAGCTTTGAATCTAAGGTCACCCCCAGGAACACAGTGGTCTCTTCTATTTTTAAAATATCATTATTTACAGTTAAATTTATGTTTCCTGCGGACTTGGTATTCGGCAATGCGAATTCAATGCACTTAGTTTTCTTTGCGTTTAAAAGTAAATTGTTTACAGTAAACCAGTTAGTGACTTGAGAAATTGCATTATTTACGTCTTCATAATTGTCCTTGTTTCTATCGACTTTAAAAATCAAGGACGTGTCGTCAGCAAATAGCACAATATCGCAAGTATTTTGGACGTAGTATGGTAAATCATTTATATAGACCAAGAACATGAAGGGACCCAGAATAGAGCCTTGAGGAACACCCATAAGTGAGGCTGATCCGGACGACTTCACAACCGTTTGAATGCGGTCACTGAGATAAGATGCAATGAGGCCAAGTGCAGTGTCTTTGATTCCATAATGGTTCAACTTAACTAAAAGCGTCTCATGCTCAACGCAATCGAATGCCTTAGACAAATCACAGAAAATACCAATAGCATTCTGTGATTTCTCCCACGCATCGAATATATGCTTTAACAGCATAGCTCCCGCATCGGTTGTTGATCGGCCTTTAGTAAAACCATACTGCTCTGAGTGTAGTAGTTTATTTGAGTTAAAGTGCAGAAGCAGTTGGTTGAGCATAATTTTCTCAAATATCTTGCTGAGTGCTGGTAATATAGAAATTGGTCTATAATTATTAGGGTCACTTCTACTACCAGATTTAAAAAGTGGAATCAATTTACTGTATTTCATAAGATCTGGAAAGGATCCTGAATCTACAGACTCATTAAATATTAAAGCAAGATATGGTGCAATTATATCAATAACATTGCTGATTATTTTTACTGATATTCCCCATAGATCCCCGGTTTTTTTGCACTGCAAAGATTTAAATATTTTAATAATATCATATGGGGTCACATGTTTAAACTTAAACAACACACTGCACTCGGTGACATTACCCATTAATGTTTAAATATCTCAAGTTTTCGGCTTAACATATTGTGTTTCTTTAGTAAAAGCAACACACGAATCGCTGCCACAGCCTGATGCGGCAGCATTAGAAGCGTTCTGCGCTGTTATGCGTGACTCTGCGGAAGGGCCTCAGCTGGCGGCTCAGGCTCTAGCGGCTCGCATTCATTCCCCGAACGCTCGAGAAGCACTCTTGGCTTTGATGATGTTAGACCGTTGTATGCGCCGCTGTGATGCTAATTTTCATGCTGAAGTGGGAAAATTTCGTTTCTTGAATGAGATGATAAAACTAGTATCCCCTAAATACTTTGCAGATAGAACATCATCTGAAGTTAGAACAAGGGTGAGTGCAGGGGTTTTTATAATGTAACTAGCTGATGCCTGCGACTTCGTCCGCGTGTATTAAGTTTTTTTAATTCCCACAGAAACTCTTTGATTTTCCGGGATAAAAAGTAGCCTATTTCACTCTTCAGGTCCTCTACTATACCCATGCAAAAAATCACGTCGATCCTTGCTCTGTTGTGGTGTGATTGAAGGATAAACCAATAAACAAACACACTTTCACATTTATAATATTAGTATGATACCTACTTCCTATAGTTTAAATTGGTACTTAATTCTTAAAAAGTAATTTTGTCAGCTTTTTTCACTAGCTTTTATCACTAGATAATATAAATTTTGCCTTCCCTATACCTCCATATTATTTCTCGTAGACTGTACTGTACATAATATGAAATTTTAGTTTTGTGTTATGCTGATAAGTGAATATTTGCCTTTATAAGTTGGTTTTAATTAGAACAGAAATAATTTGCCTCATGATAAGCTCTGTTTTATGAACTAAATATTATTATAAAACTACTAATTAACAATTAAAAATGAATATTATATTTTTGTGCCACAGTCGTCTCTGCATTGTATTCCTCATTTCTGACCCCTTTTCATCACAAATTGGCAGAGGTTTTTTTGTGACAATAATGTGGGGGGTTCCCAGGACCTTCCTTGTGCCACAGTATTTATTTATTAAAGGACTACTTCAATATTCCTGTCATCATTATAAAAACTATTATAGGTGATAATATGTCCCAGTTATTTTTAATTGATTGATTTTTTTTATGATTTAGGTCCTACAATTGCTACATGCTTGGTCTATAGAATACCAAAAAGAAACAAAGTTCAAAGTTGCATTTGATATGCTCAAAAATCAAGGTGTCGTTAAGGAAACTCCACCTCCTTTGCCTCCTGAGGATAATAGCATTAATGCTCGCCCGAGATCTAAGAATGCCATATTTGAAGATGAAGAGAAATCTAAGCTGTTACAAAAACTATTACAAAGCAAAAAACCTGAAGATCTCCAACATGCAAATAGGTTGATCAAAACAATGGTACGAGAAGTAAGTTATATTTTTATTTATTTTTACTATTTTGAGTAAGCTAGTAATTCAGTGTCCTATGTCCCCCCAGTGGGGCACAGCGCGTCTACAATGTTGCGCCATCTTGAGCAATTAGAAGCTTCACCCTTGACCTCATCCCACGTCATCCCTATCTTCGCGTCCTCCGCCAGAACTGTCCGTCCGTCGAATTGATAACCTCCTCCTTTTTTTGAAGTCGGTTATAAATACACCCCAAGTGATCATTAACGGACATGTTGCCCAAAACACTGGCGCTATTGCCTCATTGAATATCAAGGCTTAATAAGAGCCAGCTCTTTGGTCACCAGAGGAGTGAATCAGTTTTTGGAACACAATTTTTATATAATATGTTAATGTTATGACTAAATTCAAAAACACAAAAATCTGACATTTGTAGATTTTGAGTTAGTCAAATACATGGTTGAATTATAACAGTGTGTCAATATGTACTGTCATCCTTTATCTGTTGCAGGAGGAAAGGCGCAACGAAGCAAACAGCCGATGCGCCCAGGAAGTCAGCGCAGCACTGGACAGTGCAGGCTTGCTGCGAGACATGCTGCGGCACGCACAGGACGCGTCCGCGGACGAAGAGCAGCTCATTCACGAGCTGCACTCGCGCTGCGTCAGACTGCGCCCCGCGCTGCAACGCCTCTCCGCCACCGACACATACACTGAGAACCTGAGTGAGTGTGTAGGTACCCTGTCACAGCAGGACAGGGTTGTGTCTTAATATGCATTATCTTACTAGTGCGGTAATATTTAAAATAAGTGTTAAACCAGGCCTAGCTGCTTTGATCACGTGACCCAAGTTATGTATCGAACGAACGGACGTTATAAACGGTAACGAAGGCGCGACCCTGCTACGGCACTCGTTTCGGTCGTGTGAAATACATTTCATTTTACACATTCTAGTTAATCATAGATGAATGAAATCAGTACAATAAGAGAATTTGTCAAAATTGAATTATTCTTGGTTGTTTAAATGCTAATAAAGATATTATGGACTTATCACTCTGAGGACCTTAGTCCTTACTCAAAACACGAAGTCAGAAGACTTACTCAACACCCGCATCAAAAGGGATAAGAGCTACAAGATAGAAAAAGATGGGATGTGTAGGTACCAAAAAAAAATTCACATGTAAGCTGAATTGCATCAAGAGCCACTATTTATTAAAATGTATTTGCAAGTATTTATTCTGTTTCTGTAAGGTAAAATAATATTCTGTGGTTAAACTGAACAGCTGTTTCGACATCAACATCTTTTACTAAGGCATGTATTAGTCAAATCAACATCAGCTAAGAACATGTTAGGATAGGTCTTAAGCATAAATTGATCAAACACTTGGGGACCTGTCCTTAGGTCGATGTTAGTTTATTTATTCATTTAGCCTTAGAGTTTTTATGGTATCGAATAGTGCAATAGACTTGAAACTGTATTTATCACTAACCTACTCCATAATGACAAACCTTTTAAATTATTGTAAACTAAATTATACCCACGATTTTTCCGCATGAATTAAGGTATCTGACCCCGGCGGGAGCTCTTTAACTTTCTGTGATAAAATATAGCCTGTGTTAATTCAACTAGAATTATCTGATCTGAAATAAGCTATCTCTCCTCAATATTTCAGCAAAATTGGTTCAGTCGTGGTATATTTGTGGTGTAAAGGAGTAACAAATCCATGACACTAAGAAGTCGAAAATACTAATCCTTTTTATCCAAAGAAAACATAATTTGGAGAAAATTTTTAAAAATTTAAAAGTATAAAGAACACTTTATTTTTTAATTTCCAGGTGATATATTACATGCTAACGATGTACTAGAAGAAGTATTCGACAATTATATCAAGTTTGTAAAGGAAAAGAGGTTCAAGCCAAAGGAATCAGAGAGGGAGGCACTGGGTTCAAATAGTCATAGTTTGTTAGACTTCGCAGGAGCAAACGCCCACAGGAGTGAAGAACCAAAGAATAGATCTAATAATGCAGTTGAAGAGTTGGGAGATATATTTTCTAATGATAGCAGTACTAATAATATTGCAGAGTTACTTAAGCCTGTTAATTTAATGTCTACTGGTAAGAAGCTATATTTTACTTATTAATTACTTGATGATGCCCGCGACCTCGTCCATGTGGATTAAGTTTTTGTATTCCCGCGGGAGCCTCTTAATTTTCCGGGATAATAAGCCATAAGATAATAAGTCCTTCCTGGGATGCAAACTTTCACACTTTCGCATTTATAGTATTAGTATGGATGTAATTTGTATTGTAAATTTTAATTACTATTTTTTCACATTCGTTTTTAACATTGCTGTTATTTCTTTTCCAGATACAGAATTATTAGGAGAAAAGGAAAGGAAAGTGGAAGGTTGGAATGAGTTGGATTCACTTGGGGAGAAATTATTAAAGGAATCACTACCTGATAACGCTCGACGCATAGACAATTTCAATACGTAAGCTCATCTTATCGATATAATTCAAAGAAAGTGTGTTTGTTGGTGTTTATTACTACGCCTAAATGGTTCAACAGGATTTTTGGAAGGCTACCTCGAGAGTGACAAGTATGGTTTCCCCAGGGTTTTAAATTATTTATTTTCTAGTTATTATTTATTTATAAATTATTTAAAAAAACATCTTACTAATATTATAAATGTGAAAGTTTGGATGGATCTATGGATGTTTGTTACTCAATCACGCGCCAACGGCTGAACGGATCTGGCTGAAATTTGGCACAGAGGTAGATTATAGTCTGGAATAGGCTACTTTTTATCCCGGAAAATTAAAAAGTTCCCGCGGGAATCGAAAAAACTCAATCCACGCGGACGAAGTCGCGGGCATTAGCTAGTCTTAATATAAACTTGAGAGCTAAGATCAAAATAGAGTTATAAAAAAATATCACTAATTACCCGGATTCTTAGTTTAGTACCCTCTATCAGTTTTGATGCAGCTAACTCTGAACCTAGTTTGATAGCAATTATCGTACTTGACAGACTTTAGACTTTAGTCAATAAACAATTATTGTTTACATTGTAACTACTTATCCATACTAATAATATAAAAGCGAAAGTGTGTCTGTCTGCTACGCTTTCACGGCCCATCTGTTCAACCGATTTTGATGAAATTTGGTACAGGGGTAGGTTGTTATATATTTTTTTTAGTTTCCCGCGGGAATTCTTGAATTATCCGCGGTAAAAAGTAGCCTATGTCCTTCCCCTGGATACAGCCTACACCTGTACCAAATTTCATCAAAATCGGTTGAACGGATGAGCCGTGAAAGCGTAGCAGACAGGCATACAGACACACTTTCGCATTTATAATATTAGTATGGATGTTACTTAACATTATTGTAAGTTTTTTCATCTGTCATCAGGCAACCTATCTCCTTTCATAGGTTGGCTAGAAGAGATCACTCGTAGTGATAAAGGCGGCCTTTACACCATAACAAGTTGTAAATTTTATCACGATTCGTGTTACCTCTGTTCTGTTATTTGTGTGTAATAAAGTGTTTTTACTTAATTTTTTTACAGTAAGCACACAAAGAAAATTCCGATGAACGCATTAGAGAAGCCATCGCCAAAACATGAAACGCAAGTAACTAACACAGCGCTTCTAGATCTGGATTTCTTCACCAAGAAGCCCGAAGAACAAAAACTGTCTACCCCTGCACATTCTTCACAGTCAATTACTCTTAACGATGACGTAATGGTCGATATAAGCTCTGATAATGTAGCTACTAATCTAAATGATAATTTTAGCCTAAATCCAGACAGTCCTTTAGACAATATATTAGATATAGGACCACATTTAGAAGACAATGCAAAGACAGAGACTCTAGATAGTAAGAGTAATGGAAATGAAGAAATGAACGCCAAAAGTAAATGTGAGGTTAAGCCGTTGACAGATATTAATGTGACGTTGCAGAGCGTACATCCAAGCAAGGTATTAACCATACTGCTATTAAAATTTACTTTTGAAGTTTGTCTGTCTGTACCAATGAACTGAGGTGCGAACATGTAAGAATTGTCGATCAAATCGTCAACGTTCGGCGTCAAAGTAAAATAAACCATAATTTCATTGAATTAGAGCTCAATTTCGTGTATCCATTCTCACAAGTTTAGGATATCGTACATACCTAAACGTATGAGAATGGATACACAAAATTGAGCTCTAATTCAATGCTGATACGGTTTATTTTACTTTGAAGCCGAACTTTGACGATTTGATCGGCAATCATTACATAATTGCACCTCTGATCTTGACGGGTGGTGGAACACAATTTAATGAGTGGTAGATTGACTTGATGATTTTAAAGCACTTGTAATTTTATGAATTTAAAATACCATTATTGTGTCACAAAAAAGCGTTTGGTCTTTATACCTCATAAGCAAGCAAGTCCTACAGTCTCCGACACATGCTGTACACTGTCTATTACTCAGACAGTCGGTCATCTAACGGTTTTTTTAGATCCATCCTGTCTTAATGTTAATAAATTGAGTTCATACAAAAAACTTTCAGTTTTTCGCGGATTTTCCAATTTTCCAGGCAACTTTTCCGTTAAAATCTTATTAGGACTATCACGAACATTTAAAGAACCTCATCCAAAGCGGTATAGCCGTTCTCAAGTGATGCGCTTACCATCTTACATAACTTCATTTTTATTTATATAGCGATGTTAAACGTTTAGAGAAAATGATGATTTTTTCCTTGTCGAAGGTGCCTCCTTTGACAGCATACGAGGAGGAGGACGGTTTGACAGTGGTGCTGCACTTCTGTAAAGACAAGCCGCGGCCGGACGTCAATGTCATAGTGGTGTCCACCACTAGCAAGAACCGTTCCGCCATCGAGGACTACAAGTTTCAGGCAGTTGTGCCTAAGGTAACTCTAGTAGATAACCATTGAATATAATAGATATTGGCTGACCCAACACATAGCAAACATAGATCACATACAGAAAGAACTTAACATCTAACATAATTAGCGTCTAAAATGAATGTAGGCCTAGTGAGACATTTTTCCTTTATACAATACTAAAATACTATTTTAAAACCTAAAATATCCATCCATCCATCCATCAGCCTGTATTCGTCCACTGCTGGACATAGGCCTTTTGGAGAGCGCGCCACCACACACGGTCCTCCGCCCTCCTCATCCACCCACTTCCCGCTACCTTTTTAAGGCCGTCGGTCCAGCGGGCTGGAGGTCGTCCCACACTGAACTAAGATAACCGACATATCCCAGATAATTAGTAGGCTAAAATATCCACATGCACGAAATATTTGGTATCATCAGCAGCCCTAGTGGAGATTTTTTTCCTATTCGATCGCGTTTAACTACGATGCTATCGTTTATTCTTTCCTCTCATGATGAGAAAAATTATTGGAAATAATGTGACATAATCAGCCCCAATACCACAAAAAATTTCAAACCTTCCAGAATTCCCATATTAACTATCTAAACATCCAATCTTATTGATTTTTTTGTGGTAACTCGAACAAAAAACAGGTTTTTTTGTACTTTGTAAATGATTCAATTTACATTCAAATATAGGATATTTTTAAAGAAAAGAAAAATTAAATTACTTGTTACTAACTGATGCCCCGACTTCATCCGCGTGGTTTATGTTTTTTTATTTCCCGCGGGAACTGCTTAGTTTTCCGGGATAAAAACTATGTTACTTTAAAGCTAAGTCCTCTACATACCCATGCAGAAAATCATGTCGATCTCTTTTGTAGCGCGATTTAAGGACAAGCCAATAAACAAACCCAATCTCTCATTTATAATATTTATCCGTTATTAATTTAAATTAATTGACAATTAATTATAATAATAATTGAAAAATCTATTTCAGTCTGCCCTGTGCATCGGATTCTGTAATTATATCCACATCCTTTTTAGGATTCATATCATGATGAGATGAATTCTCTTGGGTGTTCAATTCTAAACTTTTTTCTTCCAATGTAGATTCTTCTTCCATTGTTGAATTTTCTAGAAAATCTTCTTGGACAGAAATCTGTAAATATTCTAATTTTGAAAAAAAATTATGATGTAACAGAACTGTGGTGTCACGTTGTACCTTCAACTGTTTCTCTGAAAGAATATTTTTAAATAATTAGTTACATGACAGAGGTTTATCTCTTTGGCTTTTACCATTTGATAATCAGATCGTTTAAGTCGACCGAGCTCTTAAAAGTTACAGCAGTACTCCAGAGTTCAGCCTGACCCTTTTTTATTAAATAAAATAATTACTAGATTAAAATTGCAAATATTCCAAAAAAATATTTTTGATTTACTTGAGAAATGTACAAATTAATTTTTAGCGTATTACTCTGAGCACTTGCTAAACAAATAATGTAGACGCACATATTATTATTAACCCTTTTATTAAGTAAATTTTACTAAAAATTTCAAACAATGAAAATTATTGTTCTATCTTAGCAATTCTATCTTACCACGAAGTTGCTTTATTTGTTGAATAGATTTTAAAAATCGAGCTGTTATAATCGAATCTTCGTCTTGTACGCTATTATGAACACAAAAACTGCTGGCCTCAAAAATACTTGCGTCTGTTTCATCGTTCTCAGCGGTCATATTTTAAACTATTTCCTATCTTGTAATATTATAGGAATTTCCAACTTTATTTTCTGTCGAAACTAATGCTCCCGTTGTGCTGAAAAAATAATGTGTTTATTTTTAATGTTTTTCCGATCCGATTTGATATCAATGTTTTTTTTTAATTAACTAAAGTGGCCGTGGGTAAGTTTTAAAAAAATGTGTGCAATAATATTGTCAATATAGTCTATAGTTGAATGAAAATAATATTAAAAAAGAAGGGGATTTAGTCTATGTCAACCACAGACCAATAAAATAAAGAAGGAAATAGTAAAGTAGGAACAAGTGGATTTAGGTTTTTAAAAAAATCGGGAATTCTTTGATTTACCCAGATAAAAATACCTTTAGCTTATGTCCTTCCCAGGGATGTAACTAATTTCTGTACCAATAATGTTGTCAAAAATGGACCATGAATGCGTAGCACACAGACAGACACACTTTCGTATTCATATGATGGTAATGAATTAATGAATGATTACTGTTATTGTAATCACAAAGGAAATAACATGAATTAAATGTGAGAATTTACGAAAATAAGCACACCGTTCCTAACATATTAATACCTAATAAAGCTTCACAGTAGCGACAACTGGTGTCGATTTTGGATATTTAAAAAAAACTACCATTGTAGGTTCTATTAAAGGAAGTTCTATATTCGTATTTATAATATTAGTATGATGGATGGTCAGGGCTACAAGGTCCGTCTGCTGACGGCGTCGGGCAGCGCGCTCCCCGCGTACAACCCGTTCCTACCGCCGCCCGCCGTAACCCAGCTGATGTTGCTCGGCGCGCCGGTCGCCGCGCCGCCTCCCAGCCTCAAGTTCGTGCTCAGCTACACCTGCGACGACGATGCGTGCACCGAAGTGGGCGAAGTCGCTAGCTTGCCGCTCACGCATATACACTAGCGAGCTTCAATAGAAACGATAATACTAGTGTACTTCGTGTAATTCGTACTCTTCAATTGATTTAGCTCAATATTTTAATGCTGTCCCTTTTTGGCAACTAAAATATGCATTTGCCAAAAAGGGACAGTATTACAAAATTAACTAAATCATAAACTGATTTAGATAATGTCCTTGTACAAGCGGCCCTAATGATAAGAAAATACTTTTATCTTTAAATAGTGTAAACGCTCTATACAGTAATTTATTACATTAATATTACTAATGGACCCGTAACGGCTTCACTGTCGTCCACGTATTTTCAGTGACGTGAGTATAGTCCGTGCCACGAAAGAAGTAGTCCCAGGTTTATGCAATTTTTTTGTATGTAAAATGTATTAGTTCCACAAATTGCAGCGGTATTTCTTTCGTGACACAGACTATATAAATAGCACGGCATAATCTATATTCTACAATATAGATTAATATATTATCTCCACTAGACTTATTTTTAGCTAATGCTGAACAACTTCTGAGCCGTGGTTAAGTACTAAAGTTAATGGACGGACCTCACGTAAAAGCGCAAAATATTACTTAAATGCTTTTTAATATCGATGTACTTATAGTAAGTTAAAATGACGACGGTGTCGATTTGGGCGCAACAACATTACCTACTTACATTTTTGTTGCTGCGCTCATATCAACACCGACATATATGTGAATGTTAACTAAGTATTACATTTATTGATATTGGTTCTAGTCTTAAATCACAATTAAGCTTTCGACATTCCTATATTTGCGTACATATTATCTTTATTTTTTTATCTGCAATATTACCGAATACTGAATTGTTTTCAAATATGTAAATGTATCCTTTTCCGGATGTGAAAATAAACAACACTAAGATTGACCTTTGGGCTTAAGTTTTGACGAACTTGGTGATAACTATTCAGAGGTTCAGAGGTTACTTACTTACTATTAGATCTGAATTTGTGAAATATAAAATATTGCAGTATTATTGAGAAAGTTCAAATGTATGTTTGTGTTTGTAGTGGAATCCACGAAAATGTATTTATTGTGTACAACTACCGTTAATATAGATAGGATTTGTTTTTTTTTATGAATTCCGTTGCTGTGCAATAAAATACTTAATGGAAATAAATATTATATAGATATTTATATTATCAGAATAAATTGTATCTGCTTATGTCCTTGTTTTATTTCAAACTAGCTGACGCAGTGAACTTCGTAGTTCGAAGTTCGTGTATAATACACGATTCTAAAGTGTACAATCGTGCATTGTAGAGTCAACATCTCCTGAAGATGCTCCGGTGTCGGAGTGAAACGTACGTTGAAGAGTTATTTGCAAGATTTGTGTGGTGTGGTGAATATCGCAAGAAACGCACTGTACCATATAGATTTACCTATTGTGGCGGAGTATAGCTAGTTAAACTTCCAGTTCTTTCTCTTTTTATATTTATATGTTGATATTTAACCAGATTGCAATCAAAACACTAAGTGTTGTAAAATCATAGCCCATAATAATTAGGTATTGTAGGTGCTTCCTTTTCTCTTGTATGCCAAAATTAAGAGAGGCTAGTATTTTGGAACGCAGTAACTCATGTGAACCTGGAACAAGAGCAGCGGCGCGGCTTATTTAAAAAAAAAACACTTTTTTTTTAACGTAAATACTCGTGGTAGCAAGCATATTTTGTGTGATCAGGTGGCATGGACCTACATGGATCAGGGGAGCAATGACAGGCTGTCCCATTTTACTACAAAGTATTTTCATTTTTCTAGGTGACGATAAATACGCCTCGCCTCTAGTTGCTCAGAATATAGTGTACATATTTGGGTTATTCAGAACATTTACCTCGTGGATCAAAACCAGCTGTTTACCTTTCAGAACTGTTTTTAGGAATAATGGTTTAATGAAACAAATATTATTCGAAATAATTAGCATTTACTTAATATATTTTGTAACAAAGAGTTATTTACATGTACTTACTTATATTAAAATATTTACAACGTAAATGCACATAATAAAAGTACATAGGTACCTTTATAAATAAAATATTATTTACATAGACTTACTAATTAGTCGCAACTTGCACTTAGCACTAAAAATGGCAGACTCGTCGAAATATCGACCGATTACCGACCGAAAGTAGTTCGATTTATTAGGCAGAGGGCATGAAAAATTCAAAAGTCCCTAAGTATTCAATTTTATTTAGCCATAACTTATACTGAGATGAGCTGCAAGAAACGAAACTCAGCAGTTACCTACTATCAATAAAGAAAACTGATCAATCGATCAACCGATTCTAAATCATCTCATTCATCATTTTCAATTTCATCGTTAGTAATTCAATTGCAGGTGATGAAATGAGCAGATTCCTTTTTCTGTTATGATAAGTGATATCAGTAGGTACTGTAAGGGGTTTTTTATTGGCCGATAATATCGCAGCCGATGTATAGTTATCTCACCGATATCGGGCTCTGAAATGTATAAGAGACGTGATACCGATACGCCTATTGTTGCTGATAAGTGATAATGTATTATATAGGTCCCGTGTGTCGAATACGATATTATCGTTATCGCGTCGGCCATTGAAAAAACGCTCTAATATGTGATACGTTACATTTAAAGTAACAATTATTGTAACATCTCATTTACGGTAATCTGCCTTTGTACGAATTAGATAATTTAAATTGGCGATTCGAAAGGAGATAAGTAGATAGAGTTTGAAAGTTTATCGCAGTGTCCGGTAGGTGTAGGTCTAGAAGACATATGGTCGGTTCTCACTCTCTCTCTACCGGCTCTAACTCACTATCGGCATACCATATTTCCTTGCTATTAAACAACCGCTTATGGCCGTCTATATACAATTCCAAAGTTTATTTTCTATTTCTGTCAAATAACGATGTTTGTCCAGTCTTGGTCTCAGCCTAAATACCAGTAAAACACAGGTACAGATGAAACTTTACACAGCCTGGTCTCTGAACGCGAGGGCGGTGATGGGTTTCTGGTGTCCGCAGTACTCACGCTCGAGCGTCCCCTTTTCAAGGTCCCACAGCCGAGCGTAGCTGTCCGATGAGCCTGACCAACAAATTCAAACTAAAATATTTTAACACACCCAGCACTGGTTATTGCGGCTGGGTACTGTACCTGTGAAGAGGTAGCGTGAGTCGAGCGTGAAGGCCGGTAGGGCTAGCACGTGCACATCGAGTAAAATAGTTATGTCTACACGTTATCTCTATTTGCCTACCGTGGTTGTCTACTATGGTAACATGGTTTCACTTATAACTTGTCTCGTAACGTCAAAAGTAGAGATAATAGTAATATTTCTTATCGGTCGTATTTTTTTTTTCTTGTTATATTGGACTAGCCGATGCCCGCGACTTCGTCAAGTTTTGTTGATTCCCGCGGGAACTCCTTAATTTTCCGGGATCAAAAGTAGCCTATGTCTCTCCAGGTCCTCAACTATACCCATACCAAAAATCATGCCGATCCGATGCTCCATGATTGAAGGACAAACCAATAAACCAACAAACAAACACACTTTCGCATTTATAATATTAGTATCAAGTATAAGATTAATGGTAAACGAGAAATTTGCTGGCATCAACAACATCTCTCTCTCTCGTCGCGAGATATCTCGTTGTGCGCGAGTCGGCGTCGTCGTGAAGGGCTGTACCTGTGAAGAGGTAGCGCGAGTCGAGAGTGAAGGCGGCGTCCCACACCCAGCGCTGGTTGTCGTGCCTTAGCTCGCGCAGCAGCGTCCAGTCGCTCGTGCGCCACACGCGCGCCGTGCAGTCGCCCGACGTCGTAACTAGCATCCTGACATAGCATATTTACATTGGCTCATTTGCTCACTCAAAAAACAAATTATTTGAATTTTAGGCTTTTCCAATAACAGTTCGATAGTTTAATGCAGAGTAAATGTATGTGTCACCATACATTATAATAATATATAATATGTATTAAATAATTTTATTATTATGATTATTGCTTAAATAGATAATTTAAACTATAAGACAGTTGTGTTACATTAATATCTAAAATAAAATCTTTTTGCTTGTCATTCTTACTAAACAGATATATTATGTATTAAAAATATGTAAATTATATGTTATACTTTGTGAACTTTAGTGCTTCTCGCTGCTCTCTTAATCTTCGTCGATCTTTTGTCAGCGCTAACGCAGACTACGGTCTATTTGGGCTGCAATTTACAAATGCTAGCCTGTGTTTACAGGCTGCTTTGGTCTGCAAAATTGTGGTGTAATGTTAGACTTTTTTAAAGGCATTAAATAAAAAAATAAACATTTACTCTGCATTCCACTTGCGCGCGAGCTATAGGTGGTCTGACCAGCTAAGGGAGCCCACATCCAAATTCTATAAAATCATAAGAATGGCCACCAATTGAAGCCGAAGGAGACAAATAATCTGTTCGAGGGTAGGATCTGGTCAGGACCATGATCTTCAATAAGGAAGGAAGGACCCAAGCCTCTCTCTGTTCATTACTACATTAGAGATTAGAGGAGATTAATCTAAGACCGTGAGTCAAAACAACACAGCAATAGGGACGATGACAACTCAATCAAATCAGCAACTCTTTTATCAAACTTAAAAACGCGCTTTTGGTATGGAAGTTTATATGAAATACATAGTTGTGACGTCATCAATACACTTTTTTTCTTTAATCGATACTTTAAAATGATTATCAAGCTTAAAACTAACAGAAGATGTAAATTTTAGGTTTTTTGGAAGAGGAGCCAACTGCCTCGTTGGTCTAGTGGTTAGCATGTTTGACTGCGGCTGACAAGGTCCCGGGTTAGAGTCCAGGGTCGGCCATAATAAGTGTTGGGTTTTTCTGACAAGAAATTCTCAGTACTACCCAGTTAGGAAGTGGCGGTGTTTTACCCCCGTGCCTCGGAGAGCACGTTAAGCCGTCAGTCTCAGTTATTATCACTAACATGGTAATAGTCATTAAAGCTCGCCAACCCACATTGGAGCAGCGTGGTGAGTCTTAGCTCTAATTCCTTCTCTCCATGTGAATGGACGCCTGTGCCCAGCAGCGGGATGTTAATGGGCTATAGTGGTGGTGGAGGAGGAATAGTAACAGTGTTCTCACGTGGAGTCGTAGCTGAACTTGCAGCGCAGCGCGTACTTGTCGTGCGCGCGCAGGTGCTTGCGCGGCACGGGGCGCGGGCCCAGCGACCACACGTAGCAGTTGCCCTTATTGTTGACGGCAGCCATCATCTTTCCTGACGGGTCAATTGCGATGTCTTGAATGCTGCTTTCCGCTTCTGGAATCTGAGTTAACCAGACTCGCTTCAGCCTTCAGCTGCTATCTTTGGTATAATTGAACTTAATAACACCAGAACAGCACAAAAATATTTAATAGAAATAACACAATTTAAAGGACTCTGTTAGTTATTTGTAGGAAAGTGACAAAGTGACATCCCAATGTGATTATGCCTTAAAACTAATAATTAAATTAGTAACACACGAAATGAAGTATTTTATTTAATGTGGACAACTTGTGTTATGTTATCATCTATACTATTTCTATTTCTAATATTATAATGTGAAAGTTTGGATGGATGGTTAAATGTTTGTTACTCAATCACGCTGGAACGGCTGAATGGATCTCGATGAAATTTGGCACAGAGATAGATTATAGTATGGAATAATACTTATGCTACTTTTTATGAAGTTAAAAAATTCCCATGGGAATCAAAAAAAAAAGTTCCCATGGGAATCAAAAAACCTCAATCCACGTGGACAAAGTCACGGCATCAGCTAGTGTAAGATCAATTTGGTATTACACATGGGTTTTGGTTTTATTGGATACCACCAGTTTGATCATATTAAACTGGTCTTAAATTGTTGAAATGACTATAGACCAGTTTACCAGTTGTTCATTGTGGTCAGTCTTCAAGTCCCAGATGTGTATGATGCCACTCTGTCCGCCGACCATGATCTGCGCCTGGTCGGGGTGCAGCACCACTGCATTGACCGGTGCTGGCACCTGGAATATCTGCTGGCATTGGAATGGCCGACCTGCTCTACAAATAACATTAAGTTTGCACTTTACAACTATGACATGATCTAAATAAGATTATATGATGATGATGTGAACTATGATTATATTTATATCTTGTTTTAGGAGTATTAAACTTATGACATTGAATAAACTCAGATTCTAATACTCACTGAAATCATTCATTTACTTTCACTTATTTTACCCTTTAGATATTTTTACTCAGAGATTTCGATTTCTTTCTATGTTCACTCGAAATTCAACCTGTTTCGCATCTTTTCCATTTTATAATTTAATATAAGTTATTTATTTAAATACAAATTCAAACCTTAAGTCCCATATTCTTGCAGTACAGTCTTCACCTCCAGTGTACATCCATTGGCCATTTTCCTAAAATTTTTAAATTACACAGTTCATTTAGTGTACACTGAAAATATAGCCTAAGAAAAGTTTTTCAATTCATCCTGCATAATATTAAGGGACTGTATACAGTTTTCCTCATAACTGAAGGTTGTGACCCAATTCTAGTACTAACCATATAATGGCAGGGGTTTTCTTGGGATAATATTTAGGTGGGTTCCCAGGTCCTTCCGCATACAACTCAACTAAGAGTAAAATTTCAACTGTTAGGTTACTAACGATAATTATCAGGTGTTCAAGTGATAATAATAGTTATAGAGTTATACAGTTTTAATCTACCTGAAAACCCACTCTAGACACATTTTTGACAACACCCTCAAAGTTCATAACAGGGTCTGGGTTAGCGCTGGCCAGGTCATACATCCTGATGTGCTGGTAGCCACATGCAGCCACCATCTGGCTGTTTGGGTTAATTTCCAAATCGTTTACTTGCTGTAAAGAAAAATAGTTTCATAAAAATGTGCTATGCAACACCACAAACTTATTTGTATGATATTAATGGTTTGAACCTGCAACTTTACAGAATTTCAGTCTACACATTAGGTATAATGTGAAGTATGTCGATTAATTTGAATGAAATGTTTCAAATCAAATCAAATCAAATCAAATATTTTTTATTCAAATAAACTTTTACAAGTACTTTTGAATCGTCAAGTGAATCTACCACTGGTTCGGAATGCCATTCCTACCGAGAAGAACCAGCAAGAAACTCGGTGGTTGCTCTTTTTAAATAATTCATTTACAATTACTATATCAATGTGTACATAAGTAACCGCTGTCCCCAGCATTGCTGGAGAGATCAAATCCATGCTCCTCTATCATTTACATAATCTTCAACAGTATAATAAGCTTTTTTCAGGAGCATACTTTTAATGGATTTCTTAAATTTGTTTATTCAATTCATGTCAAAGACGGGCAGACAGAAAGTATTCCCATTCCCGCCGGTGGCACCCGTTCACGAGCATGACGAGCATGGCATCCAGCCATTGCTTCGCTCGACCATATTTGAGGGAACGTAACGTTTATTTCATGTAGGACCACTTGTGCCACTCATGATATTATGTCAGGACTCTATCAGTACTAGTTACCACCGGTTTGGAAGCAGATCCATTAGAGAAGAACAGGCAAGAAACTCGGTAATGCCTATTTATTTTTAATTACATTACACACGCTGATAATTTAGCAACTATTACATGTATCTTAACATTTTTAGGGTTACCGAGTCTGGGTGCTGCATAGTTCGTAAGCAAACGCCACTGTGTGCCTGCCATAACTTGATAGTATGATCGTAACCTCCTGTAACCAGCGCCACTTGGGAACCGCTTCCTACGGTTCCTTCTCCAGACATTTTTTTAATGAAAGTCACGAACTCTTCGTCGCGATTATACTGGATTTGGACGGTTTGGTTTGGTTTGGTAGGTTTCTATAACTCATATAGTCCTGCAGTATACCAGACACTGGCTGTAACAGTGAATGTAGTCACTTAGTCAGTCATTTAAAATATCATCTTTTTTCCTGTCGGTGAATATCACAATAAAATTAAAATGTAAGATTTTACCAAAATGAAAATACTTCAGCTCGCTTTATCTTCGAAAAAATAATTTACTCTAGTCTGTGATCAAAACCTGCAGGGCGACCGCGTATCTTTTGCATCAATCATTGTTACATCGCAATCACCTCTTATTGGTTAACACTCTTCCACTATTGGACAAAATCCATTGACGCAGCAAGAATACCATAAATTCAGCCAATCACAACAATTGATACTGTAACAATGATTGATACAGAAGTTACGCGGTCGCCCTACAGTGAATGTTAGGAGGACTGTACCTTCAGTCTCCATAGCAACAGTTTTTTATTATTTTATAACTTGTCATACAACTGTAAAATAAAACATTCGTCACAAGTTCCAACAGTATTTATTTTACTTTAATATGGTAGCAGAGCAAAAATAAAGCGATAAATACGTTGATCACGATGGCGTCGGGCTCAAGTACAAAAATTGAGACTTTAAATAAAGAAAATTTCGACACATGGCGAATTCAAGCAAGGGCCGTACTCATCAAACATAAATTATGGAGTGTTGTTGAGAAGCCGCTGGATCTTGAGAAAGCTGATGAAGAGAAGAGAGAGAAGGATCTTTTAGCTCAATCTGAGTTAGTACTTTTAATTTCACCCTCTGAATTGAAGCAAATAAAAAACTGCAAAACAGCTCACGAGATTTGGACTTTGCTTGATTTTATATATGCCAGTAAGGGACCGGCTAGAAAGGCCTCTCTTTTAAAGAAGTTAATATTGTCCAAAATGGAAAATTGCAATATTAGAGAGCATTTAAATAAGTTCATGGACGTGGTAGACAAATTGCAGGATATGGACATTCGTATTCATGAGGATTTGCTCACTGTTATGATGCTATACAGCTTACCACCTGACTACGAAAATTTTCGTGTAGCGATAGAATCCAGAGACACGTTACCGAAACCTGAAGAACTCAAGGTAAAAATTATAGAAGAATCAGAAGCCAGACAATTTAATAATGGTTCCAACATCAATACTACCAACACTAAAGATGAACACGAAGAAGAGACAAATTTCGTAAAAACATGCAAATTTTGCAAGAAGAAAGGACATGTTATCAGTGAATGCAGAAGGCTGGAGAGTAAGAAAAAGAAAGAAACGAACGAAGAAGTTCCTAAAACTTCCCACACTGTATGTATGCATTCCAAAAGTAAGAGTTCAGATGATGAAAAGAATACATGGATTCTTGATAGCGGTTGTACATCGCACATGTCTCATAACAGAAACAATTTCGAAAATATCGACAAATCTAACTTTCAACTGTTAAGATTAGCTTCCCAAGATGCAACAGCTGATATTACTGGTAAAGGCCAAGTTACTATTATGCTAGATGCCAACGTTAGAGGCAAAAGTAAAATTCAAGAGGTTATTTTGACAAATACTCTCTATGTGCCTACCCTATCCTCGAATTTACTATCCATAGGTAAAGCCACAGAATCTGGATGGACTGTCTTATTTACAGATAAAAAGGCCACAATTACACATCCTGAAGAAGGTATTATACTCGATGCGCCAAAAGGCAAAGATGGGCTGTACTATTTAAATCCTGCATCATGTAAATACAACAACAAAGATAAATGTAACTTGGCAGAAGACACAAAAATTCATAAATGGCATAAATGTTTAGGTCATATGAATGAGGCCGATATGAAATTGGCATTGAAGAATGAGACACTTATCGGTTTAGATTTCAAGTCAGATGAGAAGCTTGGAGATTGTGAAATATGCATTCAAGCAAAAATTAAAAGACTGCCTAGTAAACCCAATAATACACCACGCACGACAAAACGACTTGAGATAGTGCACAGCGACGTCTGTGGTCCGATGACTCAAACCCTCGGTGGAGAAAAATACTTCATAACTTTCATCGACGACTATACTAGATACAGCCGAGTCTATTGCATAAAACAAAAAAGTGATGTATTGGACAAATTCAAACTTTACAAGGCAGAAATGGAAAATTTCACTGGTGACAAAATTATCAGTCTCCAGTCCGACAATGGTTTGGAATACTGCAATCAAAATTTTGATAACTTTCTGAAAGAACATGGTATTACAAAACGATTAACAGCACCATATACACCACACCAGAATGGTGTTGCAGAACGTAAAAACCGTACCCTACTGGAAAAGGCTAGGAGCATGATGATCGAATCCAAAGCACCTCAAAGCCTTTGGGGAGAAGCTATTCAAACTGCAAACTACCTTTCCAATCGGAGCGTCAATAAAACTATTTCTGCACATTTTGGTACTGTTACTACACCTTATGAGAAATGGGTACAAAGAAAGCCTTGCATCCTCCATCTGCGTCAGTTTGGAATAAAAGCCTTTATATTACTGAAAGATGGCAAAGAACATAATAAATTCAAATCAAAAGCTATACCTGGGATGTTTGCAGGCTATTCAGATACTTCCAAAGCTTATAAAATTTGGGTACCTTCAAAACATCAAATCATAATTGCCAAAGACGTTCGATTCACTAACAAACTCTACTACACCGAAACACAAAATTCAATCTCGGAAATTACTAAATCTTTGAAGGATAATGATAAACATTACGCCGAAATAAACTTCTTTGATGATGATGTTGAAAGTGAGTATGAGTCAGTGCAAGAAAATGATGAACAAGAATCAGTACAAGGTAATGATAATGAAGAAATACCTATCCCAGATACAGATGTTAATGACACTATTATTGAAATAAATCCAACTGAAGAAGTTACCAATGAAGCTCCTCCTGAACAACGAGTACTTCGTGATCGCAGCTGTCTCAGAAAACCACAAAGGTTTGATGAATTTGTTCTCGCTGCTACTGAAGAGTTTAACAACTATAGAGAACCTTTAACCTATCGCGAAGCTCTTGAAAGCACAGACAAAGAGAAGTGGTTAGGAGCGATGCTGAGCGAGATCAATTCCCTTCATGAGAACCAAACATGGGATATTGTTCCTTTACCAAAGAACAGAAAAGCACTGCCTTGCAAGTGGGTATTTAAAGTTAAGACCAATCCAGATGGTAGTGTCGAGAGATATAAAGCAAGATTGGTAGTAAAGGGATTCTCACAGAAACCAGGGGTAGACTATGACAAGACATTCAGCCCTGTAGTGCGCCTTACTACCGTCCGTACCCTATTAGCAGTAGCTGTAAAAGAGAAATTATCTCTCTGTCAGTTTGATGTGTCAACAGCATTTCTTAACGGTAACGTAGAAGAAGAAATCTACATGAAACAGCCCGATGGTTATAGCGATGGAACAAACAGAGTGTGCCGCCTGAAGAGGAGCTTATATGGCCTCAAGCAGGCTCCAAGATGTTGGAACACCAGTATACATGAATTTCTTGTGAGCTCCAACTTCACACAGAGTACTTCTGATCCATGCCTATATATCCGAGAGAATGGAAAATCTAAAGTGTTGATTGCACTTTACGTTGATGACGGGCTAGTTGCATCAACTACAGAGGATGATGGAAAGAAATTCATAAAGGAATTACAAAATCGCTTCAAAATTGTAACAAAACCAGCTTCATATTTTCTTGGTATGGAAATCGAAAGATCTGACAATGGTAACATAACATTAAGTCAAAAAGCTTATACAAAGAAAGTACTAGAAAAGTACAAGATGTCTGAGTGCAAACCAGTTAAGACACCAATCACAAAAGAGACAGCTAAAATAGAGAATGCATCAGATGAAAAGGAAAGTAGTTTAATCTTCCCTTATAGACAGGCTGTGGGTTCCTTAGCCTACCTTATGGTTGGGACTAGGCCAGACATCAATTTCGCTGTCAGCTGCGCTTCAAGAAACCTTGATAATCCATCACGAGCAGACATTCTAGCAGTAAAAAGAATACTACGCTACCTAAAAGGTACAATGAATAAAAGTCTAGTATTCGGTTCGTCAAATAATGCTCATAACAAATTAATCTGCTACAGCGATGCAGATTTCTCAGCAGCGCACTCAACGTCCGGCATACTTTGTTTGTATTATGGACCAATCAGCTGGCGGAGTAACAAGCAAAAGACGATAGCTTTATCGTCGACGGAGGCAGAGCTAGTGGCAGCTTCGGAGACAGCCCGGGAAATTATATGGCTACAGCAGATGTTGGAGGAAATCACTAAAACTGAAAAGCCACCACTTCTTTACATTGACAACGAGTCAACAATAAAGCTAGCATACAATCCGCCGTACGAGCAACATAGCCGAACCAAGCACATACAACGAAGGTATCTCTATGTCAGAGAGTGTGTGGCAGCTGGCATACTTGAGGTCAAGCAAGTTACTACTGAGGACCAACTGGCTGATTGTTTCACAAAGCCCTTATATGCACCCAGGCTGGAAAGGCTAACTAAAGCTCTTGGCCTCAGTTCCTAAAAGAGGAGTGGATGTTAGGAGGACTGTACCTTCAGTCTCCATAGCAACAGTTTTTTATTATTTTATAACTTGTCATACAACTGTAAAATAAAACATTCGTCACAAGTTCCAACAGTATTTATTTTACTTTAATAGTGAAAATATCTGCCAGCCAAACTCAGAGATAACTGCCGGGCCCATAGATCAGAGACAAGTGACATATAGGATAACCATAGATGAACCGCAGGCGATTGGCTAACTGACGGCTACAATAAAATGATCGCAATCACCTCTGATTGGTTAAAAATTTAAAATTATTTCACGATTGGCCAGATTCCATTGACGCAGAAAAAATACCAAAAGTAACAACAATGATTGATGAAAGTTTTACCGTAGATAGAGAAAGAGATATAGACCGGGTGTCAGCGTATAAGTATGCGATAAGGATAGTCATTGGCGACGAGATCGACTCACGTTTGAGAAGAATATTTAGTGGACAGTAAGCTGAAGTATTAATCTACTTAATCTATAGTCAGGCGTCAGCACGTCAGTTGATAATCTCTGTACATATAGTACTTGAATCCAGGGCCGTAAAATTGAATAATCTATAGTCAATGGTTGTGCATAACTGCATACGCACCACAGAACAATACACCCACTTACTGCTCAGACTTGAAATATTTCTTTATTCATTGCTTAAAATTGATTAAACCATGGAGGTAGGAAATACACCTTCCATTTGCACCCGTAACAAACTAAAAACAAAATGGCGTCTCTTCTACAAGTCATGCTGTAGGAAATAAGTGCCTTCTCTGCATAGTAAAAACGTAGGCTTGTAAAGTTCTAAGTGCAATACATTCATATCTCGCACAATGATCCATGTAGTCGCCAATACTGGCCATTTAGGAGCTCCGTCCACGTCAGACAATCGGTGGCAGATTTTTGTCGGCAAAAATGAAAAACCGATTGTATTATTGAAACGCTCGCATCATACAGTAGTCCGTCAAATACGAAATCGGCGGTCGAACTCGAATGACAAACGTGGGCAAAGGTCCTATGGTGAAACCCTGAATTAAGAGTTTAGACCCACCGGGCCACCACGCTGCTCCAATGCGAGCTTTAACGACTATTATCATGTTAGTAATAATAACCGGGGCCGACGGCTTAACGTACACAGCGGTGAAAAGCGCAAACTTCCTAACAACGGGCTAGTCAGAAAACTCAATACCTAAGTGCCCAAGTACCTATGGCCCGACCCGGGAGCTCGTCGGCGCTACACACTAGACCAACGAGGCAGTTCTAGCACCTCAACTTCATTTTTAGGCCCATGTTCTACGGAGTAAAAAAGCCTACCTGCCAATTTTTAAAATTTTACTTCAGTCAGTACTAAGTAGAATGAAAAGACAAATTGAAAAATAGAATCTTATATGAAATTACTTTATTGAACATGTAAAATCCGTATTGACATGAGGAATGCTAATTCTCATTTATAAAATAACACAAATGTAAAATTTGAGAGACTAATCACATTGAAAACCTACCTATAACTAAAAATACAACATACACATCAATTTCCTAACAGATCGGGCTAGAGCCCAGACTGATCTCTTAGCTTAAAGTTTGGTACCATTATAAGCATTGAAATTTACAATGAGAGAGGTAGGTTTAATTAACAATAAGCCGTCACTTTATTCATGGAATTGTCTCTAATTTTACATGTTGATACAGTTTGATCAAAACTTGTCTATTTGGGCAAAATAAATCTTAGACGTAAATTACACTTATGGCATACCAAATTATAAAGCACAGCTTTACGGCAGAAGAAGGATTGAAGTAGACACAGTTTTGATAAAACCATTCAAGGTACATTTAAAAGGTGAGCATCCAGAGTCACAGCGAACTTAACGAGGGAGGGCTAACTGTACAATTCCCCAGTGAATACACGCTAACACTTAAACATTATTTTTTTTAGGCTCGGAAACCCTATGCCACCAAGCCTGCGGTGAAACTTTCCAAACTCTGCACACTTAAACCTAAACACTACTCAATACTACGACAAAAGACATAAGTAGTAAATAACACCTGTCAAATAATCAACAATTTCATCATATCCACCAAAATCTTCATAAATACATTAAATTGTTAATTAATCATTTTCTTTGAATTAAACATCTGTAATACTCATACAAAAATTAAGAATATGGAAATACAGACTTTGGAAAGTCAGTCCGATTTTACTTTGTTAATAAATTAAATCCAGTAAATTTATTCAATATGAACAGAAATGCCTATGTGTTAGGAGATCATTCGCTTTCCTCATCCTCTTCCTCACCGCCATCCTCATCATCGGACTCCTCCTTCTTCTTCTTGGCCTTCTGAAACAAGTTGTACAATCAAATCAACCATGTACAACTTTGCACAGCTATCACTTACTGATAAAGATACAATAAATATCACTTGACATGATAACAACTTCCCATACTATTAAATAAACAGGTAATAAAACTGTACTGAATATAATAAGCAGAAGTACTACTCACAGGTGCTGGAGCTTTCTTGCCCTTCTTTCCTCGCTTTTGTGGCTTTTTGCCACCACCTTCACCGCCTCCACCATTTGCGTTATACGATTCTAGGTCTTTAGTGTATTGCTCCTTTGCTTCAGCCGCCTTTTCCTCCCATTCCTGGATATAATAAAATACATAATCAATAAAATTGAATGACCCAGGAGACAAAGACTACAATATATATGAATTGTTGAACAAACAAAGCTTACACTCTTATCTTTCATCCCCCTCCATATTTCGCCTCCCTTTTTGGCTATTTCGGTGACTTTTAGACCTGGATTCTCAGACTTGATTTGTTCTCTTGCGCTATTTAGCCAAATCATGTATGCTGACATAGGACGCTTCGGCTTGTCCGTCATTTTAACTTTTTTCCTGAAATAAAATAAATTCGTAAGTCTTTTTATGCGTGGCAACAGGTTAGGAAGCTCAAACACCATTAACTTTCGTGCTAACGTGCAACCACGCGCCCATAAGCTTTTCACGAGATGCGTTTTGGCGGGAAACGTTTTAGAAGCCTTATTTTGGCAAAATAATGTATTCAGACAATAAATTAAACCATAATACGCCAAAATACACTAATTCGACTAAGTTATAATGTAAAAATCGATAAAATAAGTAATCGCCCCATACAACGAGTTCACTGGCCTATGCTTCGGTCGAACGAGCCATTTTGTTTTCTCATATTGTGTTGAAAATACGCATTATCTTTGGATGACATAATTACCAAATAGATCCTGAAGTATTCAACAATAAGTCGTAGAAGAACTGTTTCAGACGTTCAATGTAAAAGAATCGAGAAATTAATTATTAAAAATAGGGCGTCCTTTCCCATACCCACGCGTACTACGGAAAGTAAGACGAAGCCTATAGCCATGTTTGACTCAAAATTCCAACGTGGATTGAAACATATTATCACGAATCAAGCACTAATAATTACAATTATGCTTATTAAAACAAGTCGGTTTACTTAGAAAATTGATTAGGCTTACCTGATGGCAAAAATTTTGAAATTATTTTTGAACTGGTACACAACCAAACTGCAGACGTAGAGAACCAGAAGAAAATGTATGGAGCTCGAAGTAATGTTCCCAGAGCAAGCTAGCTTGGGGTCGTCTCGCGTCGCTAAAACAGCGACATCTATGTCTCTCCTGATTGGCTGACGCAAACAGTTCTACCAACTACATAAGTTTACGGAAACACCTTGTACTACGTATATCCGTAAAGTACATCATAATCGCTCCATTGGAAATAGCACCGTATTACGTTGGAATAAAACTTTAATTAGACTGAGCCTTATGGCCCAGTACATTGTGCTTAATAAATTTATTTCCTGAAATAATAAGAAAATAAGATTAATTTCTATTAAATTACACCATAGTATGGTGTCTTATGAACAAAAAAGCATTTTTCATGACAACTTTTCATATATTAATTTAAAGAAGTATCTCAAAATGTGGTTTAAGCCTCTTGTAGGTTTCCCTTATGAGGGACTCACAAAAGAAATCGCGCCAGATTTCAAATGCCGCCAACGTTTGCTTCGAAAATGTAAAAAGCGCGGCAAACGAAGTGTGAAAGAGATGCCAATAAAACAACGTTTGTGAGCGCGTTTGTTTACGATTTGATATTTTGAGAACTTGGGAAATAGTTTTTATTTCTTGAAGTATAAGAGTGTAGTACTTAAGATGTTAGTAATAAAATACATTGTAGATCTTCATTGAACTGCAACATGAAAATATATCATCAGAGTTAAGAACTATTGGAGCTACCTACTCAAGAGCCCAATAGAGCCCCATTATTGGATGGGTAGGGTTAAGGGTACCTACTACCTAGTGTACCTATGGTACCTACCTATCTAAAAGTTAGGCAAAAGTACCAATGTAAAAAAAATAAACAACGTAAATAGCCGGCTGAGGGCACGTGAGGGATAGGTAGGTAAGCAGACAGCAGGTATAGATTACAAGCTCCCTATTATTTATGTATTATAATATAGATATTATGTATATGCCTGCCAGGTAGGACCTACTTGCTTGTTTTGGTATTCAGAGAAGTGGCTTAACTATGACTTAGGCTACCTACCTACTGAAAAT
The DNA here is from genome assembly GCA_923060345.2 of Erebia aethiops. Lineage (NCBI taxonomy): Eukaryota > Metazoa > Arthropoda > Insecta > Lepidoptera > Nymphalidae > Erebia > Erebia aethiops. Next base: position 4,497,843 of record OV281083.1, on the reverse strand, counting down.
CGCCACAAACTTATTTTCATATCAAGTACGTTGTTCTTGCCTTAAATTATAAAAAATACCGGTCAAGTGCGAGTCAGACTGGCGCACAAAGGGTTCCGTACCAACAAACAATATACCTAAATTCTTTTAGTAAATCAAGAACGATGTCATAGCAACACGTAATACCTACTTAAGCTGTGAAATAACTGGCTTACTTATTGGCGCTAAACTGGTAGAGCCTGACATACAATTCGACAACCCATGAGGTTCGTACTTCGTACGAACCTTCTTTCCTCCTGCTTGAGGTACGGAACCCTGAAAAGCTCTGATAAAAACGAAGACCATAATAAGGACACAGTCATTTAGCAAAGTAGAGACACATGAGATCATAGATTAACTAAGTACTAAATACCTAACTATATCGTGATTCTCTAGGTACTTCTCGTGACTTTTTGATTTTTTCGCGAGTACTTATATTGTTATAGTATTGTTGTACCAACTACAGATAACATTAAGCTAAATTTGGTACAAGGGCACCGGCGAGAACTACATAATATTAAAACACATTATGTAGTTAAAAGAAATTAAGTACCTAATTCAATTAAACAAAGATGATAGGTACCATGAACTTAATAAAATCGGTGGTCCATGGATGATAGGTACCGAAAAAAAAATCGGTCAAGTGCGTCACGCGTGTCTGACTAGTCCACTGAAGATCCCGTAGCTGGCGAGAGCTGAGGGACATTCAATATTTATAAATTACTAGCTGATGCCCGCGACTTCGTCCGCGTGGATTAAAGTTTTCTGGTTCTCTCAGGTTCTTTGGGAACTCTTTAATTTTCCGGAATAAAAAGTAGCCCCTATGTGATTTTCCGGACTATATATATATATCTATCTCTGTGCCCAATTTCACCCAGATCCGTTCAGCCGTTCTGGCGTGATTAAGTAACAAACATCCATCCAAACTTTCGCATGTATGTAATATTATGTAAGATTTGATAAGTTAAGCTACTTGTTTGTTAAGTTACTCTACAGTCTCAAAAACAAATCAATATTATTGGGACGCAAAACTAAGTTTAGTATTTGTAAATACATACTTACGAATTTGTGATAGGTAGATAGGTACCAGTTATAATGCTCAAGATCTTGTAACCTCATTTTAAACGTACGACTCCTATTTTACTCAGGTAGGTAGGAGCCTACCTACCGAAGTAAAGTAGGAGTAGGTACTTACTTAATATTTTTTGAACATTTTTTCAAAGGTTCGGCTAACAATTTATAACTATTCCAAATTTCAAGTCTATTGGATATTATTTAGCAGTACCTACCGAAATATGAAAGTGTGACAGACAGATTTTACTACGGAACCCTAACAACGAGGAAGTCGCTAACTTGCTTGTCCCGTCGCGTCGGGATCGTGTAGAAAAAATGAACCCAGCGCTCACAGTTTCTAACTGCACTTTTTGTTCACTTCTGTCTAACTGTATCGCATTAAATGCGTCATTTAATAATAGTGCACTATTTGTGCTATTGTTATTTAGTGCGAAGCGAACCCTTCGAGGAAAAAGTGAGCGAATTTATAGTACTATGATCCCTTCATATGTGCATCAATGATGTGCATGGGGTAATGGGGCTCTTCATTGAATTTTACAGCGTGCGACCCGCGCGAAAGTCCGTTAGCTACGAATAGGTAGATATGAATTATTAAAGCGATTAAGATAAAATAAAATACTTACTTAAAAAGTACTTAAAGTCATTCAAGATTTTTCTAATAGTATCAATATACCTAGTTAAGTACATGATATTATGTAACTCATCGTAAAAAAAAAGTACTAAAATAACACTAAATACAGGCTTATTTATATAAATCATTACTTACCTAATTACGTGGGTCCTATATCTACTAAGAACAGCGCACAAGGATTATATTTTGTAGGTTCTGAATTTTAGAAAGGCAGAGGACCTCACGCGCTCACGACGAGTTTTAGAGTAACTATTTTTGGGCATTAGGTATTTTTTAAATATCCTCACAAGTTATACTCGATATGAAAAGTCGTTGTTTAACTCTGAAGCTAATTTACATGCTTAAACATCCTCACAAACTGCTTACTAACGTCACAAGGTGTATTAATTACCATGTCACTAGGTCACGCTAATTACCAATAATGTTAGGTTCTCTTGAAATTTTTTACCTGGACATATAGACACAAGAGCATCATACGAGTATAAGCTCGTAGCTCCACCTATCCCCGTCCTAAGTTCCAATTCCCTTTTGTAATATTTTTATGTCACCTATCCACGTTCTTCATTCATTCACGATTGTTATAAATCGCATTGTTATATGTTATAAATCGCGTCGAAAGAAGCTGCTCACATAATTATCATTGAACTTCACGTGTTAAGTTTTTTTGATTTTTAATTAATTAAAACAACAAATTTTATTGACCTTGTTTTATTAAATCCTTATGAATACACTTAATTGTAACATAATATCACGAGATTGTATTCCTAAACTTAAAACTATCGTTGAATTCATGTTAAAAGAGCTATGACTTATTAATTCGTAGGGAACATCGGCATATCTACGCTAATGTGATGTTTGAGGCCTGCGCCCGAATCAAACGATCTAGATTTAAACGCAGAGCTACTTAGATATGGCCGTCGCACACTTTAGGTTTTCGCACACAGACTCGACACAATATCCAACACCGTTCTCGTATTTATACAAACGTACAAATGTCCCGCAACAGGTGTCGTTAGAGATGTCGGAAAACAAGTCAGAAATCAGACAACTATAGGAAAAAGGTCGCGATACAAGAAGTCTTGGACATTAGTCGCCACCGCCTGACATCTCTAGCGACTCGTGTCCCCTAGAGAATATGAAACATCTTTCAATTAAATATTGAAAAATCGGCCGGAAAAACACGATACAAAGCTCACATTGGTATGCTTTACTGTGAGTATGGAAATGCAATATTTCAAACCAGTGGTAGATTCGCTCAATAATTCAAAAGCATTTGTGAAAGTTTATTTGGGTAAAAAAACATTTGAGTTTGAGTAGAGTCGGCTTTTCGAGTCTGTTTAATTGCGAAGACCTTTTAACAACTCTACCACAACTTAACCCCACACAAACAACGCTCCATCTCAACTCCTGTCCAACTGTTGGATCGGCATCCAAGACATAGCTCTTTTCCCACGACACCAGAGATACTAATTATAAAGGTAGGTACTATAATAACACGCTAATCGCTCCCGCTCTCGTCACCTGAACCTGAGGACGCTTCCGCCTCTGATGATGACTTTGCCTTTTCCTTCTTCGACTCTTTACTCTGAAAAAAAAAACAAGACAACAAGAATATTAAAATTTTGTTTTGTCGATATTCTGTATCATAATTATTGTTAAATAAGAGTGATCTTGACATGTATAATGTATGGTCACGTTTCCTCTAATTTCCTAGAGATTATTTATACTTATTTTATTTTATAGATCACTTACACTAATATATTCAAAAGTAATATTATTCTATCAAAAAAAAATTGCTTGCTAGATGTATTGACCACTTCCAAGTTAATACAATATTCCCAAGTATCTAATTGTAAAAAAAAAAAAGATTAGAGATTCTTGCCTTGTTAATGCCACAGTTACATGCTAAGGGTACTTTCCCACCAGTCGTTCAACATAACAACGCTGTAGGCCGTTTCGGAGGAGCTTATCTTTTCCATACAAAATTCTGTCACTCTAATGTTAAACTAGTATGCAGCTTCCTAGCTCTTTCAGGGCTGACGCGTGAAAGTTTCTGATTCGAACCGCCAGTATGTGGAATGCCCTTCCAGCGCATGTATTCCCTAACACGTATAACTTAAGTACCTTCAAGGCAAGATTGAATAGGCATCTTCTAGGCAAGCGCGTTTCAACCTAGACCTCATCATTGCTTTGCACTAAGCATGATTGTCGTCAAGCGCAAGCCTATCTCGCAATAAATAAAAAAAAAACTTGCTTTCCTACTTAATTTCTACGACTGAGGCATCTGTTACTTACATCTTTGCTATCCTTCTTCTCCTTCTTGTCTTTCTCCTTCTTGTCTTTCTTCTCCTTGTCAGAGTCGGAGGAGCTGTCGTCGTCTTCAATGTACTCCTTGCTGGTGAACTTGCCAGAGCCGGAACTTACACTCGTATTCGCCTTCTTACTCGCCGGAGCTTTGGTCTTCTTCTCCGCGGCTTTGCGATCTTTATAGTACAAAAGGGAAAGTATTTTTTAAAAAGCACATTCACATTCCGGGAAGCGTGAAATGTTGTAGTTCTTTGGAATACATATATTGGGAGTGCTTGCTATGTAGTAACTAAAAACAAACTTTAATAGTCGGACATAAAGTTCCGTATGCATTACAAATAGATGCACCAAAAACGGGCACTTTTTGAAAGAAAGCAACCTCACTGCCCTTAGTTATTAGGATCACTCAATGCTTAGGCCTGCCCTCCATAAAGCGCGGGATATACACGAGAGGAGACGGGCGCGAGTGCGCTGTCGCTTCTATCTATCATATTTCATACAAAATGTATGCAAGCGACGCCCGAGGCGCGGACGTCGATTTCATATTTCCAAGGCCACTCCGCCGCGCCTCTCGTATATCTCGTAATAGCTGATGAGCACGATTTTAAGGCCCTGTGTAGCTTAAAAGGGGGTTTTTATAAGCAGTGTATCCATCAAACGGCGACATAATAAATGCTTGTAAAAATAATGTGCTGTTTTCAAGACCTTTGAGCAGCCATTGACGCATCTCAAAACACAATTTTAAAAAATCTCTGCATTGAAATTTATTTTAAACATACCTCTTAATTTACCTTTTAAAGCAATTTTTCTCCTTATTGAAACCAATAATTAGCTCTAGAAATATAAGATAAAATTCATATTTCTATCTCAAACACATTGTCGGATTCATTTGTATTGAAAAGTAAATATTATTTTTTTTACAAATTATTTCATGCATTTTTTGCGACACGCGCTTGCTCGATTTCACCCCCGCGCGCCTGTGTTTTTCATCTCGTGAGCTCACAGCGCCTTAAATACGCGCGAACCGCGTGGCTTAAGTTTTTTTATTCTGACCGCGGGAACTCCTTAATTTTCCGGGATAAAAAGTAGCCCATGTCACTCAGGTCTTCAACTATGTCCATGCCAAAAATCACGTCGATACGTTGCGGATGGACAAACCAACAAACAAACACACTTTCGCATTTATAATATTAGTCGTACCTTTATCCGCTTGTTTCTTCTTTTGTTTGAACTCGTCCGCGGCGCCACTGTCTTTGTACTTCGCCATCGCCTGGTTGTAATCCTCTTTCGCTTTGGCGGCTTTCTCCTCCCATTCCTGGGGCCAACATTCAATAATTTTATTATAGCGTCGCCAGCAGATATGCAAAAAAAATTTTTAAAAAAGCTTAACAAGCATAAAAATTAGTTCCAATTTTGGCCACCGGTTGACGGCCTGACAAGTCTTGTCGTGTCGATGGACACATAGTAAGAACGTAAGTTCTTTTCGCCCCAATTGTCACTATTCTATTAAAATATAATAGCAAAAAAAAAAAACATGAAAAAAATATAAATTTCATGAGTGGCACTTGAACAATATATTTCTTACGATGCTACTCCTAATAAATTTAGCTACCACGACTCCTAGTCACTAGTTCAAAATGTTCAACACTCACTAAAATGGGCATTCTCTCTCCATGTATTCTAGTACTAGAAGGCGAGGCAGAGACAACACTTTTCTGTCACGGTTTTTCCAGGCCAGAGCGCCGCATTTTATCGTTCTAGCAAACGTAGAAAAAAGGAAAAATAGTGGACTTATATCGACAAAATATTGATCTCTAATTCTCTACCTGACCCTTGGCAGGAGTCACTTGGTAGTTGGTAGGGGTTACAATAGGTTAGTTAGAGCCTGGCGGAGGTGGGACCTGACCTCTCGCTGCCCGCCGTCGTCCGAGCCATGGTGGGCAGCGAGGAGGCCTGGAGTGCCGTCGCCTCCTTTTGCGAGGAGGTGATGACTCAGAAGGAGGCGGCGGAACGACTGCGGGAGGCTGACGCCACCGCGGACCCTCTTCGTCGCCGCAGGGCGGGACGCAGACGGCGTGCGTACGACCGCCGTCTGCCACCCTAGCGAGGGCTCCGGGCGGACGACCCATCACAGTTGTCGCCCGTCGAGCCTCGGTCGCGGAAGAAAAAGCGGGAGTGAGGCGCACCTCGGTGGTGTCCCTCAATGAGGAAGTCGGGGCAGCAGTATGCCCCCGGAGTAGGTTCCGCTTGGGCGGATGTCGCTGGCTGGGTCGCGGATGAATGCCTTTGGTGCTCCCGTAACCCAGCCTTAAGGCGATGCGCAGGAGCGCCGCTGGGTTTTAGTGGGTATTCTGGAGTGCCAGTGAGTCCCACATACCCTCTCGGAGGCACTGCAGTTCACCTGCCTGCCTCCGAGAGGGATGCCTAAACGCATTTCCCAGCGAAAAAAAAAAAAAAAAAAAAAAAAAAAAAAAAAAAAAAAAAAAAAAAAAAAAAGAAAGGTTAGTTAGAGCCTAGAGGTATGACCCCAATACAATGCAATACGTACAGACTTGTCCTTCATGTCCCGCCAAAGCTCGCCGCCCTTCTTGACGACCTCTGTGACCTTGAGGTCATCGTCGTCGATGTTCTTCTTTTTGTTCTCATTATGAATTGAAGACAGTAGTGATCACGTTATGAGCTATAAGGAATGAGGGTCAATGCAATACGTACAGACTTGTCCTTCATGTCTCGCCAAAGCTCGCCGCCCTTCTTGGCGACCTCGGTGACCTTGAGTCCAGGGTTTTCGTCGATGATCTTCTTGCGGTTCTCGTTAAGCCACAGCATGAATGCGGTGGAAGGCCGCTTGGGCGCGTTGGCATCTTTCTCGCGTTTCTTTGACTTGTCTTTGCGTTTGCGAGGTGCTTCTGACTGTAATCAATAAATAATTACCTACGATGTTACAAATACCAAAAATATATTATTTACTTAATAGCGAATCTCCCAAAATATGTAATATCCACGTCACGTGTTAATTTTATTTCATAACCATTTAAAAATATCGTATGAAATAAAAAAGTGCGTCAAATTTTGATGACGTTAAAAGCAAGTTTTTTTACTCCAATACAAGTCCTTGATTGCGATCTCACGTGATGAAGCAGTTTCCATACCATCTTAACAGTTTAAGATGGTAGCGGGCTAACCTTTTAGAGGTCTCGTAGTTTTATTGAGCAGTTGCTCTTTTCTTAAAAAAGCAAAAGGTTACAATAAGTAAACAATACAACACATACATTACGTTACAAGTATTACACTGACTTGTGGGTCGCTGGATGCGAGCCCGGTTGCTTCCATGCAACTTTGTCATTCAGAAAATCATCGATAGTATAATAATCTCGACTTAACAAATGCTGTTTAGCACAGTCTTTAAATGTATGTAATGGCAAATCCAGAAACTCTTTGGGAACCATGTTATAAAAGCGTACACTGACCCCACAAAGGATTTCTGCACCTTGCGCACGCGACAAGATACGATATTAAACCCGCATCCCTAGTGGTTTTCTACACGGTGTCGTACGCAAACGGTAAATCGCTTGGCGGTACGCTCTTGCTTTTCATACCTACAACGTTCCATAGCGCTCGTTTTAACGTTGAAGAAGCGTTTTTGATTTGAATAATTGTCAAATATCCAATTATTGATAACAAATTGAATCATTTTCAGATACCTTTACGGCTGTTCTTTTTAAAGACGACCACGATAAGAATGACTAATGCATAACCCTCGCAATTATTACATACTAGATGATGCCCGCGACTTGGTCCGCGTGGACTAAGTTTTTTAAATTCCCGCGGGAACTCCTTCATTTTCCGGGATAAAAGTAGCCTATGTCCTTCCCCGGGTTACAACCTATTCCTGTACCAAATTTCATCCAAATCGGTGGAACAGATAGACAGACAGACACAGTTTCGCATTTATAATATTAGTATGGATTAATCTTATTTCAAAGTTAGATTTTCCAACTACTAGAATATATGACATTACTTGATGATACCCGTGACTTCGTTCGCGTGGATTATTACTCCTTAATTTTTCGGGATAAAAGTAACCTATATCCTTCCCTATAATGGGATACACCCCATCTCTGTACCAAATTTCATCAAAATCGGTTGAAAAGATGGGCCTTGAAAGCGTAGCAGACAGATACACAGATTGTTAGTATGGATATGGGTTGTAACAATGAACTTACGATAGTGATGGTCTTTTTCGGCTTCTTTTCCTTTTTCTTCTCTTTCTTGCTGTCGCCGGAAGCACCCGATGCGTCGGAGTCTTCCGACGAAGATGGATTGGTGTCGTACCTGATTTATTGAAAAAATAATTACTGTTGTCTGTCGGTTTACGGAGTTTTTTGATTCCCGCGGGAACTCCTTGATTTAGCGGGATAAAACCAGCCTATGTCTTTCCCCGAGATACAACCTATCCCTGTACCAAATTTCTTCAAAATCGGTTGAACGGTTGCGCCTTGAAAGCGTAGCAGACAGACAGACAGACACTTTCGCAGTTATAATAATATTAGCATGGATAGTATGGATTATTCTAGTGTGCATAAGCTCAGGGACTATTTCTCGACCGCGCCCACTTACACGATGTGTAATGCATATAATATGGACTACCACAAAGTGAAGGAAACCGCGTTCGTGAGATAGAACAACTACGTTAGTCTTTATACGCCCTGCTAAAAAAGAAAACACTATCTATCTCACTCACTCTTCAGCAACGTCGCTCTCTCTGGCCTTGTCAGGGTTGAAGTCCTCATCAGTGCTCTCGTCAGAGCCATCGCTGTCGTCGGATTCCCTCTCCTTGGCCTCTGCCTTGACTCGCTCCAAGTATGCGTCCGGTTCCTTCTCGGTGTCTGAGTCTCCAAAGTCATCATCGTATAGCGCTTTGTCCTGTTGATTTAACCAAATAATCATTTCTGATTTGCTAGTAATCAATGGTTATAGAGAATGGATAGTATTTGAATAGCTCAATAACTTATTTTTTACGTTATAACGTCTTATAATTAATCGATGAACACTGGCTGCACGCACGAAAAAGTGTCACGTTCCGCCTGAGGCTGAGCGTGCAAGTGAGAGCGCGGAGCAAGCGATAGAGAGGCACGATCGCGTGACGTCAGAGCTAGCAGTTCGAATAGTTCTGCTACTGGAACGCCGCCACGCGAGCGCGCGAGAGAAATTCTAGTTATCACGTAAAACTATCGTTCGTAAACCGACTTTACAGACTACCGTAAAAAAAAATTAAATTAATTTTGGGCACTTTTTTTCTTTCAAAAACAGACCTCACGTTCGATAATACGTTTTGATGAAATTAATGAAAATTTTACTTAATAAATAAGTCGAGTTTAATCCGTAGGATTAAAATAGCTGACGGCAAATATGGCTACGGGCGCGGCACATAATTCAAGGAACCAATAGACGTTGGGGCCCCCAAAAGAGATGTATGAGGAACTCCTTACAAGAGAACTAGTAGTGGACGTATATCGGTTGAAAGCGACGTATATAATATACGCGAGTTTTTGTGCAAAATGTCAAGTTGGCCCAATGGTTGAGCTGTACGTTAATATGTCAGTCCGTCATAACAATTGGAACTTTGTAGATGTACATTACCATACATACATTTTTGCCAGTGTTCTTCACATGCAGTTTCTTGGATGTAATGTAATCGAATAGTTTATCGTATTCTCCCTTCTCGATGCTGCTAAATGTGTGGACGCTGCCCTGTTTCAACTCTATCTCGAAGTCGAACGATCTATAAATTGAAAATAAGAGCTTTGACGATCTCTCTCTAAGAATAAATTACAAATATTAAAATTTTGACGACCTCCGTGGCACAGTGTTGAGCGCTGTTGCCTGTTGTCTTAACGTCCGAGGTCCAGGGCTCGATTCCCGGCAGGGTCAATTTGGGAATTTATAATTTCTGAATTCCTGGTCAGGCCTGGTGGGAGGCTTCGGCCAAACGATTTAGCGTTCCGGTTTGATGGCGTGTAGAAACCGATTAGGGGTATGGGTTAATTAAAACTGCCATGCCCCTAACATATTAGCCCGCTACCATCTTAGACTGCATTATCACTTACCATCAGATGAGATCGCAGCCAAGGGCTAACTTGTAGTGAATTAAAAAAAAACTGGCAGTCATAGCGACTGCCGATAGAAGTGAAAATGAATATTTAAATTATTATTTTTTTAATAATAAAATAAAAAAGTGTATATTTAAAATAAATAAAATATAAACCTGAAAACTAAGGCATTAAAGTTTTATTATGAATGTAGTATATTTATATTTAAAACCTTTTGGCTTCGTAACAACGCGAGCGTGTCGCTGTTCGCGAGCATGTCGGTGTTCGCGAGCGTGTCGGAGCGAGGTGTCGGTGACGCGAATCCACAAGTTTAACCCCTACCAAAAAGTGCTCAACGCGGCTAAAGAAGTTTTCCCTTCAAAAATATTTTTATATATGCAACAGCTTTATTACTATAGAATCATACTAATATTATAAATGCGAACGTGTTTTTTGTTTGTCCTTCAATCACGCCGCAACGGAGCAACGGATCGACGTGATTTTTGGCATGGGTACAGTTGAGGGCCTGGAGAGTGACATAGGCTACTTTTTATCCCGGAAAATTAAGGAGTTCCCGCGGGAATCAAAAAAACTTGAACCACGCGGACGAAGTCGCGGGCATTAGCTAGTGTCACAATAAAGGCACAGCTCACTTGGTAGAGGAGGCGCCGCCTCTCGCGAAGTTGACGGAAGCGATCTCCTCGAAGCGAATGTGTACGGGCGGCTTGTGCACGTAGATGAAGCCCTTCTCCAGAGGGTACAAATAGCCGGCCGCCGCTTTGTACGAACACGCGATCGCCGGCGTCTTGTGGTGGCTGAAACACAAATCATACTAGGTTAGCCTAGGCAATAAAGCTTGTGGACCCCAACTATAATTCCTCAGGCGACTAAACTTTCCAGCAGGGATTCCCAAAGTGGTCGATATTGACCCCAAGGGGTCGTTATCGGTTTCCCGGGGGTCGACATAAACGAAAACTGATGATGGGGGTCGACGAGGTCTAAAAATCGACCCCTATTTCAATGTTTTTTCAAAAAATAAATATCTACATAAATATTTTATACGTAATTTGTATTAATATTTATTAATTACTCTTGATATTTACTGAATTTAATGTCTATTTATTGTGTTGAGAAAATGATGTCAAGTTTACTCACTTATTTAATTGCTAAAGTATTTTGTATCAATGAAAAAACTAGAGATAGGGTTTTTAAAGTAACTTGGCTATGGGGGTCTGAGGTATCCGTTCATTTTGGAAAAGGAGTCTCTTGCCCAAAATAGTTTGGTAATCCCTGCTTTACAGTATGGTAAAGAGGAGGAGGTGGGAGGGTTCGGCCTTGGCTAATTACCACCCTACCAGCAAAGACGTGCCGCTAAGCGACTTAGCGTTCCGGTACGGTGCCGTGTAGAAACCGAATAGGGGTATGGGTTTAATATAACTACCATGCCCCTAACAGGTTAGCCCGCTACCATCTTAGACTGCATCATCACTTACCATCAGGTGAGATCGTAGTCAAGGGCTAACTTGTAGTCGATAAAAAAAAAGTATCATGAGTTAAACGTAAATCATAAATATCCAATAAAAATCAGAAAGGAAGTTAGGTTTTTATGCTATACCCATTTGGTAAAGCAGAAAGGTACAGTCTAGGTTTTTTTTTTGGATATTTTTGTATAATTTTTGGTTCATACTTCATACCATACTACAACCCTGTGAAGTTTCAACAACTGAGGATTTAATGCGAAGTTTTCCATACATCGAACTGCCAAAAGTTTAATTCACTTTATTCCACGACAATATGTAAATCTATGTGGTACATTGTGTAATCCGCGATATTCACCACAGCACACAAATCTTCCAAACTACTCTCAAGTCTCAACGTACGTTTCACTCCGATACCTACTACATACTAATATTATAAATGCGCAAGTGTGTTTGTTTGTTGGTTTGTCCTTCAATCACGCCGCAACGGAGCAACGGATAGACGTGATTTCTGACACGTGTATAGCTGAGGATCTGGAGAGTGACATAGGCTACTTTTTATCCCGGAAAATTGAGGAGTTCCCTTGGGAATAAGAAAACAAACCTCGCGCACGAAGTCGCGAAGTTCTAGTTAGAAGCTACTCGAATAATGCATAATAAACTGTTTTTGTGTACTCAACAGATAAAAAACATAACCTTTTGTTTTTTACAGTTCATCAAGAGGTACTTTAAAAACAGAAAAATAATTACCCCAAAAAGTCTCCAGGTCCAGTGACTCTCCTATTAATGATAACCTTCATAATTTTCGCTAATACTTCATACGTGGGTCCGGATAATTCCTTCGTAATTTTGCCCTCGTATTTTTCCTTTAATTCCTCCCTGAAAAATTTAATATTTAGTAGAATTAAATCAAATTATCCATCATGAAGGTGAAGATGAGTGTAATGGGAACATTTTGCAGCGCTATCTCCCTCGCACATTCACAATCGATGACGTCACTTTTACTGTGGTGCATCCCTTTTCTGTAACTTGTCAATAATTACTTACGACTAACTTTTCTTCCTCTCCTCTTTTTCAGGTCCATAGTTAGTGACCATGGCCTAAGGCCCGATCGATAACATTAATAATTATTCTAAATAGTATTAAAAATTACTTACTCCGTAAATGGTAGTTCCAAGCTAGTTTCCTCTTCAATACCAAACAGCAACACCAAGTAGTGGTATCTGGTTTGGCCCTGTTTGATCGGTGGGTCCAACGACACCACAAAGAACATTTGCCTGGTGTCTTTGTGCGGCAGGAGGAACAGTCGTAGTACAGTCGACATTGGGATCTTGTAGTCGAATGTTTTACCGTGGAGTTGGAAGAATGTCTGGAACACTTTGATGTCGTAGCGACCACTGGAAAACGAGAGATGGAATCGGTGATGAAACGAAAATCTTTTTTAACCTGGAATTTCTGGTGACACGCATTTCTTGGTCGCGATTGGCGGTGTCAAATAATGATGTTACTCATCCTTATAGATGTCACCGTAAAATTGCAAAAACCGTTAGATTGTAATCTAACGCTTTTTATCTTTATAGATTGTAAACTGTCGAAAGATTGTGAACCGTTCAATGTTCTGAGTGTAATTTTTTTATTTTTAAATATTCATTGTATTTATGTTTTCTTATCTCTTCCTTGTAGATTAGGTTCGACATAAATAATAGGGCACTTAGGTTTTATCGGGTTAATATACCTAACAGATTACAATCTACCAAAAAAATAATGCGTTAAATTGTAATCTGTCGATAGTTTACAATCTCGCTAGTTTACAATCGAACAGTTTTAGCAATTTTACGGTGACATATATATTTCTGGAAATACATTAAGTATATGTTTATAAATGAAAAGTTATTTTATGTGATCTGTGAGTAGTGACTGTCACCAAAATACAACAATTCTTAAAGGCATAATGACGGAAATTTAAAAGTTATCTAAGTATGTTTATTCTTTGTAATAAATAATAATATTGTTATAATAACAATCTAAACCAACTGTGCCAAGGTCACTTGCCAACATGTCTATATTACAAGGGTTGTATAAGTACCGAGGAGTGAGGCATTGCAGCTCCCTGAAGATGGCAATAGCGTCGCCGGACACGGAGATGACGCTCGCCTTGTTCATGACCTGCTGGTGGAAAGCTTCCACCGCGTCAAGGTCACCTGCCAACTCGTTTGTCGGTATGTGGAAACGCATCTCCATCAGCGATACAGGTGTGTCATCATTCTGTAACAAAATTCCAATAATTTTCTTATGAAATGTTTTAAAACAGGCTTTTGGAATTTCTGATCTTATTATGGTTGTAGTGTCACTAGTTCTCTATGAGAACCTTATATTGAAACATTTGAATTCAATTGTTCATAGAACAATAAAATAAGTGAACTGCCGATTTTTCTAACTTTCAAGTTGCATACTAGATGGCGCAAACGGCGAATGCGAAAATCCCAGGCAATTCTGAATAAGGATATATGAAGTATGCCTATGCCTCTGTCCTCAACTATGACTATGTAAAAAACACTTCAATTGGTTGCTGTTTTAGTATAATTGAAGGAAAAACCAACACACTTTCACATTTTATATTTCCATCATCACCACTACAGCTCATTAAAGTCCCACTGCTGGACACAGTCTCATAGGGAAAAGTGGGACTGGTGGCTTAATGTGCCGAGGCATGGGGGTGACTCACCCCCAACTTCCAACTTCAGGCTGGCACTGCGAATTTCATAACTGAAAAACTCAATACTACCCATTTTTATGTCCGACCGGTAATCAAACCCAGGACCTCGAGATATGCAGTTGACTATACTAACCGCTAGACCAATGAGGCAGTCATTTTATTTTTATGTTAATATAACAAAATATGTTATATGAAATAAGTATTAGTTACCTGATGAAATTCCAGTGTGACCTCATTCTTGCCAGTATTGCACTGCGAAACATAATGTAAGGGTATCTCAAAGGCTGTGTTAGAGCCAACATTATAGCTAAGCACTGCTCCGTTAAACTTAGCCGTTCCCCAGTTCCAGCCTTTTAGAGACAGCTCTTTTTCTAACATATCCTTATTGTAGTTGCTTTTAAAGAACTTAGCAACTTTTTCTTGTTCCTGTAAAATTAATAATTTCCCATCTTACCAGTTAGTACATAGGGTCCTCGACCATTCATACAACATCGTAATGAACACAAGTTGCATGCCTCAGTAAATGTGACTGTGTGGATTGTGATTTATTTATATCCAGTAGGAATTTTCTGGAATAAAAAGCCTATTTTGGGATGCAAGTTATATCTGTACCAAATTTTATCCTAATTGGTTAAGCAAACAGGTCACAACAAGATAGCACATGACCAATTCATTTTTGTATTCATAATATTAAATATGAATACTTACACCTTCCTTAAAGCCTCCATATCTGTGAAGAGTCCCATTTTTCATGAACACTCTTAAGCCCCAGGATCCTATGAACTTTTGGAAGTTCACAAGCTCAATATCATTGGCTGATATCTGCTCCACTTTGCCAGTCTTGCTGTTTTTGAAAATAATGTTCTGATCTGTCATTTTTATTTTGCCTGGCACCTGTAATTTCCAAGATTTTTCAATGTCAAACTCTACGTACTGTACACTTTTTAAACATCAATAAAATGGATGGTAATAATTAATTACAATGGCCTAAAACTTCCAATTATGATCTGGTCTGACAGTAATTATATCACATTTATTATACTTAATTAATTATAAAATAACCTTCTTATTTAAATATTAATAAGACTGGGAATTTGCGCAAGCAGCAAGGCAGGGAGTGGGTCAGAAGCAGGCACCTATCTTGGAATTAATAATTGAAACTTTTATTGATTCGGTTAAAGTTTTAGATAGATTTTTATTTTGCATATCCTACAGCTTTGGTAACGGTAACAGAGCTCTTTATCATCCTTGCACATAGATGATGCTTGCAACTTTGTTCGCGTCAATTTAGGTTATTAACAATCCCATAGGAACTCATTCGCGATAGAAAGTAGTTTTTCACTTCGCATTCGTCTCCAGTATGCAAGTTATCTCTGTTCCGAATTCCGTCAAAATAGGATAAACAGGTGGGTCGTGAAAAGATAACAGAAGACAGACAGACAAACGCTTTCGCAATTATAATAGTTACGATAAAGACAAGGTTGATGAACGAAAATGTAAAGGTAGAAATGTAGCCTTCCTACCTTTTTTGATACTATGAAATCATGGTAAAACAAGAACAAAAAAGGGCTAAAAACCACATCATATTTTGATCTTCGAATCCCTTATCCCGCACAATGTATTTACTTACCATGGCACCTTTGATTTCAGCCCTGACATCATTATATTCTAAGAACTCCATTATTCAATACCAATTACCACCTATACTTGGATTAATAATATATCAAAGGTTAATAATTAATTAAAGTAAAAAAATAAAAGAAGTTTAAATTTTAAAATAATTTAACCTAACGCGCCACAGATTCACGCGCCGACAACTCCGCTAGGAGTATAAGTGTTCTGTGGCCGACAATCACTCTGGTTAACTTGTCTCTGGACCTGGTTAACTTGTCTCTGATTATTATACTCTTTGTAACATAGAGTCAATATAGCAAGAGGTGACAATGTTTCAATATATAATCAAAGACAATAATGAGCGAAATGTATAATATGTCACCGTAAGATTGTAAAAACCGTTAGATTATAATATAACGTTTTTTATCTCGATAGATTGTAAACTGTCGACAGATTGTGAACCGTAACATACTGCTTAATTAACCCGATAGGCCACTACCTGAATGTTCATGTCAAACCCTAACCTAACCTATAGTTCGCGCGCGAGTTGAATGCAGAGTAAATGCATGGTGACACTTATATTTACTCTGCATTCAACTCGCGCGCGAACTGTACAAGAAAGAGACAAGAAAACGTAAAAACAATAAATATTTCATAAATTAATACTCAGACCATTGAACGGTTCACAATCTTTCGACAGTTTATAATCTCGTGGGATAGAACCCGTTAGATTATAATCTAACGGATTTTACAATCTTACGGTGACATATATACGCTAATGCCAAGGAGTGACAAAGCGAGAAAATGTTCTCTTGTCCTGCTCAGCGTATCACTTTTTTTTGTTTAGGACAATCCTGTGTCGTTTTTATTTTTCGTCCATATTAGTACGAAATTGGAGTTGGACAAAGTGGTAACTGTGCTCGTAGTTTATGAAAAAAGTGGTTGAACTTATAGACGATGGTATTGCTTTGTGTTAGGCTGCAAAAGTCGAACTGAACGATAATACGAAAACATTACCTAATACGCAAGTTTACAATTTTGACCTGATTGTTACAGATAAAAACAGGTTATATTTGTAAAGACTGCATGAATACTACAAAGTAACGAAATAAAAAAAAAAAATACTTATTTAGCATTATGAAACGAAGGCTATCGCTATTTCATACTGTATACGCTGACGCCATGTCCGTATCTCTTTCTCCGTCTACGTAGGATAAGTATGTTCAAGGAACTTATTTAGGTAGGTACATATAATGTTGTTCTTTTTTGTCGGTGCCAACAAGCACAGATTGTATTTGTGTTTTTGTAAGTGTTGCCATGTTAAGCGAATTATCGCCTTTCAGGCTAGATCTCGAAAAGATCTCGAAGGGTGTGGGACGACCAACAACCATTTAAATACAAGCTAATTTAAAAAAAGGTGTAAAAAGGGAGATTACTATATAGGTATCGTCATCGTCAACCGATGGACGTCTACTGCTGGACATAGGTCTCCTGTAGGGTCCTCCACAAGCCACGGTCTTGCACCGCCTTGATCCAGTGACTCCCTGCGACCACCGACCAGAAAAAAAAGACTGCGACTCTCTTGATGTCGTCCGTCCACCGTGTGGGGGGTCTGCCGACGCTACGCCTTCCAGTGCGGGGTTGCCATTCCAGCACCTTGTGACCCCAAGGTACTGGAATGTACCCTAAACAGGTATACAAAAATGCAATTTTTTTTTGTAAGAAAAAATGTCCACATGCAGAGATAAATGTCCAAAGGATGTTTGTAGGTTTTTGCCGTCAAAAATATATTGAAATAAAGATAAAAATGCAGGAATTAATGAGGAATTAATAATAATAATATGTTTTCTTTATTTAAAGGTAAAAAAGGTTTTTGGCGACTTGAACCGGCTTAGATTTGGAAACACTGGTATTTGCTTTGGTATTTGTCAGTGTAAGGTCGCGCCGGTGTGTGTTATCGTAAACCTCCCCTGAGTACATTTGTTCTGTTTCGTCAGTTTCAGAGACAATTAGACAAACTTTAATCTTTATCTGTGTGTAAACTGCAAAACCAAGGAACATATTTATTAGGTACTGTGCAAAACTGCAAAAGTCGTAATAAAAAACTGTGGTGTTGTGTTTATTGAAACGTACTAGTGGTTTTATTCTCTTTGTTTATTGGCTTTTTTTTCTGGTCGGTGTTTACTGTATATTAGGGTTTTGTCAGGTTTTGTTTTTTTTTAAAAGTTACATTTTGATTTTGGCTAGTAAAGCTTTTATTTATCATACCCTAATTTTTTATTTAATATCAATTCCAGTGTAAGTGTTGGCGGATTGATTTATGTTTTGCTTATAGAACAATAATTAGTAATTTAACCCTGTATAAACCTGTGGCCCTTGTTCCTATTCCGTCAGTTGTTCATAATGTTTTTGTATTTATTTCAAGGAACTTAATACTCCCTACTGCACTCATCCTATGGCGTCATTATCCTTACCCCGTGTCCTCCAACTAAAGAAGAACAGTTTGGAGGCTGAACGAGAACAGTTTGAGAAGTTTCAGGTATGTTTGTGACCTTGGTTACTGAGTTTTATATTTAAATTATGTTCACAAACTATAGTGTTACCAATTATCATAGGTACTACAGGCCGTATAATATAAATATAAGCTCAAATAATACAGTTAATTCCTTTCTAATTATGATAAATCTGTTAGAGGTGGGTATAAATTTTACTTAACTAACTAGTGCACAAACTAAACCCTACTACAATATCAGTACTGTAATACAATTACAAGTTTATACTAAGTAAAGCGCTAAAGACCCTAAATAACTAATGTAATTTAGGGTCTCTTCAGTATCTGTGAGAAAAAATAACTATGCCAATGTGCTTGACACTTGCCCCCTGGATTTGTTGTGGTAAGGGAATAAAAAATTTGTTCATATGTAGTCTCCAATAATAACTTCAGAACACTTAATACATTAGGCATTACCCAATATCTTAATATGATTGAATTAATATGATTTCAGTTGTTACTTCACTTAATCCCAATCCTAACTAAAATTACTGAAATCTTAATAAAAATCGTTGCAAAGCTGCTAAGGCTGTCTAGTGCTCAAAAGTCAACATTTGCAATCAATTATTTTTTTTTTCAGTCTCATATTATGATGGGCAAAAGGAAACCCATTTATTTAATTCATCATATTCTTCATTATTTGTCCCATGGACTAACAAAGGTTGAAAACTAAATTTTTGCGAGGCAAAGTAAATAGTAATTTATAAATTACCTAAGTACATACTTAACTTCATTATCATATTAGTAGTAGTTACTACAAGAAAATATAGCTATGTTGCAAGTCCGAGTTACATCATTGAGCTTCCTGCTTGATTAGACAACACATTTGTATGCTTATGTAAACAGATTATGGGGTACTTAATACTAGATGATGCCTGTGAGCATGGATTAAGGTTTTATGACTGAAGGGTCTACCACATGCTGCTGCTGCGTAATGCAGTGGACTGTTTTATACCATGAAAATTCCTTTCACTATTCAAAATGTGATTATAACCATCTTTATGCTGAGTACTGGGTAACAAATGAGTACTTGGCCCCAGTGGCATCCTTTAGGTTGGTGGCTATCCGTTATCCTTGGTGACATCACTGGGGCCCAGTTGTTGGATATGTAATTTGTAAGGGGTTTTAATTCCATGAGGTATATGTATATAACCCAGAAAGAGTCCAAATGCTTCCTTGTAAATTTAACAATACTCAGTGGCATGCACAGGATTCGAAGTGTAAGCAAGCATTCATTATTTTCTTATTGTAATAAAAAATGAATATTGACCCAATTACATTAGGGTAATTGCATTGCATTGGGTAGCATTGCTATTATGCTTTGTGAAGTGCACACCACTGAAAATACCTATGATATTATGATTATCATTCTAGCTCAACAAAAAAGGAATGTAATGGAATATAGGCTAGGTATGAAGAACAGCCAATTAACAGTATGACCTCTATGGTTACTGAGTAACTAAGTAATTTAAGTTCTTCAGACTGCATAAACTTAAGTTATATAAGTACTTACCAGTTACCTTCACAAAAGATTACAGACAAGCAGGTTTTAGTTAAGACTGTGCTCCCTAAAGGGTCTCCTTAAAGTCAGCAATAAACATTATTTTTTCCCTATGCCTCATCTTTGTTAAAATATGTAATATACACTCTGTATTTAAATTGTTTGTTTGTTTTCGAGTGAACAGTGAGCCGAAAATTTAAGGTCACATTATTAAAAGAAATTTGTCCTATTATGTACTATCAATTTTAGAGTAAATAAAAACTGCATTAAATGATATGAGAAAAAAACTAGAGAGAGAATGAACTCGTACAAAGGTCAATAATAATTACTAATAAATGTCTAGATCTGAATAATTATATATTAGATCTGTCTAAATCATTGGTAGATTAGGAAAGTGTGATAATTTTCCCTGACAATCTTTAAGAATATACTAATTCTCAACACTACAGACTACAGTATCTAGCGAGCCGTAAAATTGTTTCGAAACTGGAAATTCACGGCTACAGACAGAGGTCTCGACAGTGCTGCTGACCTTTGCAGGTTACTCACTACTGAACATAAGTCTCCTCTCTGAATGAGAAAGGTTTGGCACATTGACCATAGTTCACCATGCTGGCCAAGAGCTCATTGGCAGACTTAACACACCTTTGAGTACATTATGCAGAACTCTCGGGCATGCAGGTTTCCTTCACCGTTAAAGCAAGTGGTATTTAGTGAGGTGCGTGTCTGCCCACTCTTGCGTCTCCTCAGGAAGTTGCGCATGGTCCGGTGGTGTACGATCGCCTTTAGTCCTGTATAGTTTTTAAAATAAACCGTACGCAACTACCTAGCTCCATTTGATAAAAGATCGTGTTATCGTTCGCTAGATAGTGGCGATTGCTGTTTAAACTTAACGCCTCCGATATCTTATCACTTCGACACTCATTTCGCCTTTATTCTACACCAAACTCTTGTGACAACAAAGGCATTACATATTTATATTTTATGTTTTTTGTAAAGACAGGAAGTCTTTGGACACAGAATTAGGTGAGCTGTGAATCTATATTAACTTCATTCATGGCTTATATAGGTAAGTGAATAAACTGTCTGTCGTGTGCATATAGATTCTAGATGATCCAGAGTTTCATTTAGGGATAACCCATCCAAAACCCTAAACTGATACACCGACCTTTCAAGAAGAATACGTGCTAATCTCGCAGTTATAATATTTTCAATTTACAATGCACTGTGAATCTGAAATGCTCGCGTGGCCTTTACCTACTCCGGCATTCGCAACCTTTGCCTTGGGGATACATAATGCTTATTTATTTACGTGGAGTTAGATTGTTTCGTTGTAAAGTTGCGTATGTTCCGGACATGGCATTGTAGTCAATAATTCCCGAGGAATGGTATTATCAGAGAATTTTTGTTGAAATATTTTATCTCATTCGTTGATTAAAAGTTGCAATCACCGTGGCGTCACTTCTACCCATAGAATTCGCTAACTAACGGACGGACTTCAGTGGATTTCTACATACAACTTCGGCCGTTTGGGTCCTGCAACTTGCTTTAGATCGCCTGTTTGTCCACTTTGTGGAGCGTCTTCCAAGTTCCTATGTTGCGTTTTCCTTTATGTTTATAGTACTCCAACGGCTCGGTTGTTCGAGCCGTCTCGTGACTCGTCCATTGCCATAACAGCTTCGTTAAATGTTGATGTTCGCTGTATATTTCTCTGGG
Source organism: Erebia aethiops (assembly GCA_923060345.2). Taxonomy (NCBI): domain Eukaryota; kingdom Metazoa; phylum Arthropoda; class Insecta; order Lepidoptera; family Nymphalidae; genus Erebia; species Erebia aethiops. The sequence continues at coordinate 4,476,148 of OV281083.1, read as the reverse complement.
TCTACAAACCTCATTTCTGATTTGATCACGTATATACTGTAAAAATAATTGTATACAACTTACTAGAACAGTTGCCCTGTAATATTGTAAACATTGCACCATTTAGCAATCAATTTAGGTTTCATTACTTCAGAAGCTTCCTACGCGGTTGCAGAAACCCTGTTTTGTTTTATAAGCAGTGCATTAGCCTGGGATGCAATTATTACCTTCTTCTGTACCAATTAATTTAATTATTTAACTTTAACTTTTACTATAGATCATGCGATTCACTTTTGGTCAGGCAACAGATTGTTAGCATCCGCCTACGCCACGCTCCACGCTGCTCGGTCGTTTATATCTTTTCCCGTTACGTTAAAATGTTCAATAAGTTTATCTTTATGTGCATAATATCAGCCTTTGAACTCTAAGTATATTTAACTGTTCACTTATCAATCACGATTAATGTTTCTTAAAATAATGTACCTACTGTATTTTGGCCGTCTTAGGAAGGTTAGCGAAATTGCACATGAAGTGCTGAACCTTTGACAAAACAGCTCTGTACAATGAACCATTGGCGCAGGGTTTGTCAGCTAGGATTTAGGAATCTGCAGAATCCATCTTTCGTCCCGGATGCCTTGGATGATCAACTGTATTAGATAATTAACGACATTTTAAGGAGCCTGTCGAATATGAGTACTGTTTTCATGATACTGATTTATTCTTGGAACGTTAACGGTATACATACCGATAACGTTCTAGAAAGAAGATCAATAAAGATACAGATAGCTAGTTTTGTTTGCCCGGGGTAGTATAAATCGACGAACGACTCATAAAGATAGGTGTTCATAGCATCAGCAGTCAGCACGCATCAGAAAACGAAGAGGCACTGATTCAAGATTCGGAGCATTCTTCTCCGTCTGTCACAGTTGCATTTCAATCCTTTCCCATAACTCTCTAATTAAGTATATATTGAGAATAATCGTAATAAAAAACAGAAAAATCTTCCACGTGAGGATGATGTGACGTAAAAATTGTTTGATGACTATGATCGTGCTCCACCTGGTGTGAGTCACAACTTACAATCTCATCTTTTAAAGTGTGCTTATGATAATGCAATGATTTGCTAGTCGAGGTACATAACAATGCAGGTATTTCCTTGACCTTGTCTCCAGTAACAGTTGTTTACATAGCGTGAATTAAAACTGCAATTAATGCAAATGTTTCATAATTGTTAGTCCTTTAATAGTTTCTTCCAGCAAAATTTCTACTGAAGGATCTCGGAAAAAATATCTTGTCAATATTTCCATATCTTCCAGGTTTGCAATATCTCTATGGGCCAATTTGATCCAACTCTACCATTTCGATCTCAAGATCGTAAGTACTTTATGCCAAGGGTTACCTCCGTCTAATCTATTTCAATTTTCAATTCCCAGATCAAGTTATTATGAAATTGCCTCTATTTCCTATAGACACTAGACATGAATGATTGGTTAGCGGTTTACCATTTCTCGTATAAGGTTTCCGACCTTCGGTCGTCGTGTCTATTCCCACGTTGAAAAGAAAGTACCTAGACCTACATTTGTAATCATGAGTTCCATTTTCTCCATTACAATTTGCCGGTCTTATAGCCATATCGTTAAATCATTTCAACTTTCCAGTGTGTCTCACTCTCTTTTATTATAATTTTATTAAATACTAGCTGATGCCCGCGACTTAATTCGCGTGGTAAAAGTTTATTGATACCCGCGGAACCCCTTATTTTCCGGTATAAAAAGCTCTCCAGGTTCTCAACTATACTCATGCCAAAAATCACGTCGATCCGTTGCTCCTTTGCGGCGTGATTGAAGGATAAATCAACAAACAAACACACTTTCGCATTTATAATATTAGTATGATTTACATTGCAATGAGAAATTCATCGTTTATGCGGTTGCGTAATTGTGTTTGCCATTGTGGTCAAACCGTGTTGAATTTAAATGTAAACTGTTTTAACTGAACAAGTTTCTAATTATTTTATATCCCGAGAAATTTGACGATGTTTCCTAAAAACGGTAAATAAATGTTAACCTGTTTCCTTTTCCTTTATACTATACTTTTGGCGATGAGAAGGAATGACGTCCGAACTTTGAAATGGCAAGCAATACATTTATAGAAATTTAGGTAATTACTTACTTAATCTTATTAATAAATGTTGATAGTTCAACATTGTTTACAAATAATCTTACTAACTCTTTGTCTTAAATAGTGTTTTTGTAAAGTTTTTGCTTTCCGCTTCTTTCTACCTTGACTAAAAACCCAATGCACGCAAACTCTAGTTGCAACTGCATGTTACAATGTGTAAAAAAACCACCGTCATGTGCTGTTTCTCCGTCAGGTACCTATTACTGGTGTTATGTTCTATCCGTTGTTTGGCAATCATACTAGGAAACTAGATCCATTAGGGCCTTTGCTATGTGTTTTAGTTACATCATTATGCGCTTCTACTGCACGTGAAAATGTCACCGACCCGACCCGTTATGACCCGTTTATGAGTTTCAAATTTTTAATGCCAAATATTCTATGCTTTCCATGTCCTCTCCTAGACCTAGAATAAGTCCTGGATTGGTGATTAAAAAAAATCACGCTTGCAACCAAGGTGGTTGGGGCTAGTGGCTACCAATATAGGTGCTATAGGCAATGACTCCCAAAGTACAAACCTCAATCGAAAAACTGCTAAGCTTGGGACACCTTGTTTCATGAATTTCTGGCGGAATAGAAGCTCCGCAGTCCACACCAATGGAACTCCCTTCGAGAGCCCTATGACTAGATGATGACGAGATAAGGTGCAATATAATTAGGCGAGAACCACTCCATCCGTCGCAATAAAACCGTCGACTTAGTATTTTTCAGTAGCCTATTTTAACATCCTGAACTCTATGGTAACTAGTAGCTAAGCTGTTTAGTACGTGTAAGTAGCTCGTGCGTAGCGGTCTATCAAATTATGCGTAGCGGCAGCGCAACTCTGATAACGGTCACTCATGTACTGCTCGACGAAAGCGGTCATTGTAACGTGTGGCATGAGTGAACTTGAGAGTTAACATGATATTCTTTTGCATAATGCAAATACTTTCCAAAAGATTCTGCATACCATTTTTGGTTATGTGGATAAAGACAACATTATTAATTTATTTAATACCGTTAAACAAAAAATAAGTGAGTCTTTAAAAATATTAATAAGATCTCTAAACTCGGTGGTGTCTGAAAGGGACGGTGAAGAATTACATTTCTTTGGAATTACCTGATGAGATATAAGTGGGCTAGCATTTTCTTTGATATTTAATTTAAAAGCTAGACATGAAGACGATACAACGACTTATTAAACAGATCACTAAAATTATTTCGTTGCATAAAATTTATTGTTTCCAAAATCTAACTCAGGTCTTCAAGAATTAAACTTCAGAAAATTTTATTTTGTCGGATTCTCCAACGATCTAAAAAGAAATGCATACTGGCGCACAAAACAATCGCATAAAAATGTGGAACACACTCAATACAATTGGGTAAACAATGCCTTCGAAACAGACAAATAAAACCACTACCATTTCCAAAATCCAAAAAGAAAACAGACACTCATTAGATAAATAAAAATGTATGAATTCGTTAGTAAAAAACATTTGAACAAAGTTTCACGTGATTCGTGAACAAGTAATACTATTTAAATGTTAGTCTTTTTAATTACCATTAAAAACACTAACAGCCGGTCTGGGATTACAAAAAAATACAATAGACATTGCATAAAGATCAAAGACAATGGTACTTGTAGGCGCAGTTGCGAAATAGTCGGCATTGTCGCATTTTTAACATCGGATATTGCCACAACATCAATAGACATTCCTTTTCAAATTTATTGATCACTAGCTGATGCCCGCGACTTCGTCCGCGTGGATTGAGATTTTGGTTCCCGCGGGAACTCTGTAATTTTCCGGGATAAAAAGTAGCCTATGATTTAGTATGGGACCAATCCTAATTCTATGCCTATATGTTATTCGATACTATAATCTATCTCTGTACCAAATTTCATCCAGATCCGTTGAGCGATTCTGGCGTGATTGAGTAAAAACATCCATCCATCCATACTTTCGCATTTGTGATGTTAGTATAGATTTCTTACCTTTCAAATCAAATCAAATCAAATCAAACGGACATGGGATAGTTTTAAATATCCCGCATAATCAAAGAATTTCCATTGTTTTGAGGGATTTGGAAAAACCCTATCGTCTCGCGTCGCAGTCGTCAACCGATTGACGTCTGTACTAGACATATTATTATCTCTTGTAGAGAAATCCACACGTCGCGGCGCGGTAGAGACGCGACTTGTGGATTTCTCTACGCTGCGTGTCTTACTGTCTTATCTAATCCACTATTAAAATAACTGTGTTAGTTGTTGTTCTTTAGTAATAACTGGATCACATTCACTGTGTGTTTAAAACACGCACTTGCCCCGTCATTTAACTCCAATGGGATACGGGCCAGTGCAGATGAGAGCTCCTAAAGTGTTGCTTCCGTATTAACTCGCGACTGTCGGTGTTTTTATCATCGTCAGCCCATTATTTTTATTCGAATCCACAGTTATTTGACCTCATAAACTATGATTATGTCAGATTGATTCAATGCAAGGAAATACGAAACTTCCTTGTCAAAGGAAATCACAATACTTACTTTCGCTTTCTTACTCGTAATTTAACTTTCCACTTTGTGCAGTCTTCAACAAGTTTCGTACAGCTTCAGATCAGGCAATGTAGTCTTTATCTACATTCCTGCCTTTTCTTTTCTGATCCCATCGTCTGCGGTAGAGTCGTCCTGAATCACGACCGACGTGAATGAGAAAGTTTGGATGGATGTATGGATGTTTGTTACTCAATCGCGCCAGAACGGCTGAACGGATCTAGATGAAATTTGGCACAGAGAAAGATTATAGTCTGAAATAACACAGGCTTTTAATCACTGGAAATGAAAGAGTTCCCGCGGGAACTAAAAAACCTGAATCCATGCGGACGAAGTCGGCATGCGGCGGAAGCGGGCATCAGCTAGTTGAATATTATAATGTACCTATATAATACCTATTTTTATTGTAATGACAATTAATACAAACACAGGCGATACGTTTATCTCACTAATCGCATCATTCATTAAGATACAATATGGGTACATTCATGTGCTAGTACCATACATCCGCATCGTGCTAAACAGGAATTAATTTTCGCATAATCTTTTATTCTAACTATAATTCCATAGAAATATACATGTATTGTAGATAGTAGTGTTTACTGTCTACGTGTTCTGAAGTAAACAACACACTGCTATGCTAGCGAGCACAGTGGAGGCGCCAGCGTGCCAAGCGTCCGACAGACGTAAAAAAAATTCTCATAAGAAAACACAAAACAGAGACCCCCCTAAGAATCTAAAAGGGCCTTTAAATGTAAAAAAAACTTTCCATACATGCATACAGTGTAAGAGACCGTTGAAGTAAAAACACAAAGAAACCTTCCTTAGTTGAAAAATATTGGTAAATATTATACCGCTGACGATCGGGTACCTTTGGGTGCCATTGAACTTCGCCATCTTGGCTTTCCTAACGGTAAACCGACAATTCTTCCATACAGAACAAATCTTGTAAAAAAAAACCATATCAAAGTCATGCATATTTCCTACTTCCACTCATCCATCTTGTATACTTTCTGAAATAGACACCTATGAAATTTTGGCCGTGCTCCTCATCCATCTTTCAAACCCTCGATCATAATACCTCTCCATAAGTAGGTAAGTATATTTTTTTCTCCGAAAAATTATGGAGATTTCTTCTTTAAAAACAATTTTTGAAAAGGAACCGCATAAGTCTTGCCTAGTTCTACACTAAATTGTAGCCTCTTCAATATTCGCCATACATTTTCTATGGAAAAATAAATTCGGCCATCTTGAATTTATTTCCTGTTCATCAAGTAAACCTTCATGTCCTGATCATCTTTTGCGAAGAAACCACTCTTCCATCTTTTATACTCTCCGAGATAGACACCGACGAAATTTGTATGGCGGCCATCTTAAATCCGCCATTTTGAAAATAAAAATCCATTGCTGAATGGACGTAAACGTATCACTTGAGAACGGCTGGACCAAATCTGATGGATTTTTTTATGCGTGTTTAAGTGGGTCCTGGGATGGTTTATAATTTATATGATTCACAATTGGCGCTGCAATCGGGTTCTAGGTTCAGGGCAGGACAACGTCTGCCCGGCCCAATAGTATACAATAAACTTTTTTCTTTACTTGTTTATGAGTGCGTTATCTTAAAGTAATTGTGTTTTTTTCTTTTATAGGTAATCATTTTGACTAAGTAGAGGTAAACAGACTCAACACCTTTTGGTTTCTTACCAGGTAAACTAGTGATAACAATCTTAACAAAAGCAGTTAGTTACCATTTATGTTAATTGGGTTTTTACTAAGTAATTATATACATCCTTTATCAATATTTAAAGTGACCTTCTATTTATGCATGTTCATTGTTCAGATTCCTTTGATTTTCAAACTCATCTTCAGGGGATTTCATTCAAAACATTGGGATGACTTTAGAGTGATATAGGGGGCTCTAATGAGCCTCGATAACTATAAGCTGCCTCTTCCCTTGACTCTCGGATTACATGCAAATATCAAAATCATTCCGCCATTATCCTGATTTCTAATAAACTAATTCTTACTAAGTCCCCTGGCACGTTTCATTTCAGCCTAACTCTTACTAATGCATGCTGGCACGGCTCTGCACTAACCCGTCACTATGGCCACTCCGGCAGACAAACGCTTCCACCAGCTGGTAAGTGCACTTTCACGGTACTTGATAAGGCGTCCACAGACGTACCAACAAGTAGGCGGCCTACCGGCACGAAAGTTGTGATTGTCAATCAAATTCAGCTAATCACAACACAATGACACGCCAGCTTTAACGAAATAAAAAAAAAGATTAGGCCCGCTGGGGTCTTACGTTAAAATGATTGATACAGTGTGCAACTGTGCACTGTGCAGTGTAATGATCCCAATCACGTCTGATTGGCTAACACATGTTGGTGGCCAAAATGCCAGTTGTCGCAGCAAGATTACTAGCCAATCACAATATTGGGATTCCGCAAAAGCAGCATCAATCATTGATACATAATTAATTTGACTAGCTGTCAAATTATGCTGCTGGGTCTAGGTTGGCGGCGCGGCGGCCGAAATGCCGGCGACAAATTCCCATTCGATATTATTTTTAATCGACTTCCAAAAAAGGAGGAGGTTCTCAATTCGGCGCGTATGTTTTTTTATTGCTACAGTGTGACGATCGCCAGCCAGCTATTGTAACAAAATTGGGAATCCGCTAATGTAACAATCACAACTTGCGAGCTAAAGGTCTAAATAATACTCCTATTACACTACACTTTTGCAAGGGACCCTTACACTTGAATCAGTGTAGTGTATTATTGTGTAATAAGCGGCCACGCCCACCCTTACCACAGGGCCCTTTGAAAAGTGGAGTGTAATAGGTTCATTATTTTATGATTTTGGAGGTTTACCGTTTGCACTTTTGTCGCTTATATGCGACAATATTATGGCTTTTCGGTTTGACTTCATTGCATTTCGGTTCAAATTATTCATGCGGTTAGCATTATATGAATTAATTAAAAGATTTAGAATTCCGGTATGATGCCGTGTTGAAACCGATTAGGGGTATGGGTGTAATATTATAACTGCCATGCCCCTTACAGGTTAGCATCTCTGACTGCATCATCACTTACCATCAGATCGCAGTCAAGGGCTAACTTGTATTAGATTAAAAAATAATAATAAGTAATATTTTTACTTTTGTGCATGCTTAAATTAATAGAAGAAGATACATTTTAATCAAACAACTTTTGTAAGTAATCTGAATTATTTTTGCTATATAATTACGGTTTTGATATCTTACACCTTACAGGAATAAACTGTAGCAGTTGTGAAGTAGGAATGTTAAACTAGATCCTATTATGTTAAACTTTACCCATATTTTAATGATTTAACCACATTTAGTTTCCCACATTCGTGTTTAATTACTTTTCTTGTATTAAAAGCGTAACTTCGCATGTAGCACGCTATCATTATAATGTAGTACCTACTTTTTAACTGTATGTCTAGTGCGGTGTTTCTTTGAAACGCTTGTGTGGAATACCTACTCGTGTTAACGTCCTCGTAAGTTTGCATGCTCAGTATTAATTCGTCATCCTTGGACACGTGAATCTGACGTCATGCACATACCAAATGCACATATTAAGTAATGCACACATAGAAAACTCCTTACTGGGTCAGTGTAATAAATGGTATGTATGTACCGGTAAACTTGGTAGGTATTTCCTTCTGGATTTTAAGTCCATTGTGCACTAAACTGTTTGAATTATTTGTCACTTTTTGATTCGATTTTTTTTTTTTTTTTTTTTTTTTTTTTTTTTTTTTTTTTTTTTTTTTTTTTTTTTTTTTTTTTTTTTTTTTTTTTTTTTTTAATCCACTACAAGCTAGCCCTTGACTGCGATCTCACCTGATGGTAAGTGATGATGCAGTCTAAGATGGTAGCGGGCTAACCTGTTAGGGGCATGGCAGTTATATTAAACCCATACCCCTTCGGTTTCTACACGGCATCGTACCGGAACGCTAAATCGCTTGGCGGCACGTCTTTGCCGGTAGGGTGGTAACTAGCCACGGCCGAAGCCTCCCACCAGGCCAGACCAGGGAAAATTCAGAAATTATAAATTCCCAAATTGACCCTGCCGGGGATCGAACCCAGGACCTCCGCACGTTAAGGCAACAGCGCTACACACTGCGCCACGGAGGTCGTCAAAAGGAGGAGGTCGGAGGTTTTTTCCAGGTTTGATATAAAGAAGGACAGATAGGTATAGAAAATATAGGTTTTGTGCCTGTAAAGTTGTGTACAGTATAATAATTATCATAATAAACGTCTTTTTGTGCAAGTAGACCACACTCATCCGTGTTTTCTTTATTATAGTTATGTATAAATTTCTCAGTAATGTAATACCCGGCATCCAATCCAATCTAATTCTGCATGCGCCCACTGATGGACATACGTATGATTTTACGAAAGCGCCACTAAACCACGGTCCTCCGCCGTCCTCGTCCATCAGCTTCCTTCTGGATTATAGGGAACGCTCAAGCTTCTAGATCCAGTGATTTAAGCTAGATTATATTACATTGGTTATATTATATTATTTCACCAGTCACTAATATCTCAAATCACAATAAAAAGAAAAGGCGCTCCCTCACTCGCTGATAAAAATACCTCATCAACTCGCAGCCCAAACCCAAATCCAGAAAATTTTGCATAAAAGTTCGTTTTATAATGTAGACAAGGTAGGATTCTTTGAAATGTCTTTGACCTTAAATTGGTGTGTACGCGGTGTAAGAACAACGGATCCGACATCCCTTTACGAGATCGATCGTTTTATCTTACTCATCCTTTTATACCCAGGCTGTTGACACGGCTCGTGTTTACAAACTTGATGCTAATAATACTGAACAAGATCAACGCGAAGGTACACGTAAACCGTTTATCGTGATTTGGTTTATTTATATCCACCATAGGTATATCCACCCTTAATCGTTTGTACAGTCTCCGACACGATAACGGTATATCGCGGCCGATGTAGACTCGCCGATATCGGAGCACTGAAATAGCGAACTAAGTACGACGTTTTTTCACTGACTGTTAGACACTATCGATATATCGTGGCCGGTATTGTGTCAGTCAGGGAAAAAGCTTCATCCATAGACCATAGGTATTAGATGTACATTTCAGTGCCCCGGTATCGGTGACTCTATATCGGCAACGATATATCGATATCGTGTCCGTCAGTGAAAAAACTACCACAGACATCCAAACGTCCACAGATTGTCATTTATTTTGTTTACCACCTAAGGGTTTCTTCTAATTATATCATCGAATATATTTTTAAAGGACTTCTCCCGCGTCTATAGAGAACTGTTTATAGACATGTTCACGTTATACCAAGAAAATAATATAAAACAAAATGAATTTTCTGAATGTAAACACGATTTGTATAAATGAGTACAATCACACTGGGTTTCTCTACTGTTGTGGGTCATTTCTCAGTCACTTCTGTGCAATAGTCTACGTCAAAAGTACCTAATTGCTTGTTCCCAGTTTTATATATTCTTATGTTTTTTTTTTTCAGACATTAGCTATACAGAAAGCTATCAACGCAATAGAGACACCGGTAAAGGAGAAACATGTCAGAAGTACGATCATTGGCACATTCCAAGAGCAGAGTGCTACAACATATTGGGTAAGAAATCGATCATATGCAATATGGGGACACTGAAATTACTAATTACGGACACTGACACTAATTACTGACACGGAAATTTCCACGTATGTCCAGTCAACATTTCACCCTGTTTTTACCCCACTCAGAAACTTGTTCCGCGTCAGAGTAACATAACGAAATTTGGAACACTGGTTAAGCTCACAAATATGATGACAACCTATAAGTTTCAAGTATCTAAGTGAAATGGTGCTTGAGAATTGAGATAAAAGAGGTTCGAAAATTACATCATCATTATAATAATTATATAAATTGTCGTCAAGCGCAAGCCTATCTCGCAATTAAAAAAATAATTAAACGGGACCTACTCAGCGACAATTTAAATTTGTTTTTAATCAACATATTCCACATAGGCCAACAAAAGCCTAGCATGTAGCAAATAACTTAGTTATCATTTTGATCTCAGTACTTTAGAAAGTTGGCCATTATAATTTTATCTACTCCAGCATCGAAAAGTTCTAATTTCGAATTTGACAACTATATCGAATTGAACCCTCTTTCGTGTTTGCTTCTCATAACGATACAGTTCGTTGTATGGGAGCTGTATCGTTATGAGTCGTAGCTGTATCGATATGGTTATCTTCATAAATAGGATACCTATAGCTTAGCGGCTCTGGGTTCTGGCACTTTCCCAACCACAGAGTTCTTAGTATGTAGAGGAGCCATACCTACATCATGGCGGATGGTGGTACCCGTCATTGAATATGTACATATTATATATTTCATCTCCACCTACTCTATACTCTATGTACCCAACCCACTCTATGGTTGGTACTGCCAATATTTAAAAAAAAGTTAGAAAAATTACGCGGTAAACGGATTACTTTTGCAACTTGTGAATTTATTAATTTACAAAGTAAAAAATTATAAAGACGTCCTTGTCGTAGATAAAATCTTGTATGCAACTGTACGTAATTAGTCATTTTAATTCTCGTACTATCCTATTTTGATCCAAAAAACAGCACTCGAATTAAAATGACCCTCATTACGATACAGTTGCATAAATAGCTATTACGTTATAGTTGTGTGTCAATTGATTTTCGTTATTATTTTAACGTTAGCGAAGCTTCGCCAGATTGTAGGACAGACTCCAAAAAATCGCTTGATGCTCTGTAGACGAGAGATGTATGTGAGAGTATGTGGTTTCGTAGATGGTGGCGATCCGGCAGCCGCTGCAAGACAACCGCATCGTGGCGTGGAAGTTCTGCCACGTGACGCACAAGCTGCTGCGCGAGGGCCACCCCGCCTGCCTCGACGACTCGCAGCGACATATACACATGATCGAGAACCTTGGCAAGCTATGGGTAAGCTCTTTACGTGACGTAAAGCGGATATATACGAGAGGCGCGGCGGCGGCGCGGCGGAGGTGTGGCGGCGGTGTGGCCTTGGAAGTATGAAAGCGGCGTCCAAGCGTCGTCCGCGCCTCACCGCTTGGTCGCCGCTCTGTATACCTGGCGTCCCGCCGCTTGCATACATTTTGTATAAAATATCATCGATCCGGCGTCGCACCCGCGCCGCGACTGCACCTCGCCCCCACCACGCCCGCGCCCGTCGCCTCTCGTGTATATTCCATACCTAAAGTATGTTTCACATCAAACGCACCACATTGTATAGCACTGCAGCGGATTTTACGTGCGGTTAATGAAATTAAAGTGTCTAGACATACGTATTTGCTATCCATATTTGCTATTTATGGAACACGTATACCAAGGAATATGTTCGGCTACGTTCGGCTGCTATCGCATGCCGCCCATGCTTTGTGTCTGGCTGTGTACATAATGATTACTTAATAGATATTTTTACAAGCTTTTATTTAACTTGCAATATTTGTTAAGGTCCAATCTTTGAATTTTAATACCGTTATCCCCAACCGATTATGCATACTCGTTTAGTTTGGATGATAAGCATGGTAAGCTAAGTGACGTTGTTCTAAATCCAATATGGTGGACTCCTAAAGCGGACTAGTTTTTTGTATGCACCCTCATGATATGGGTATCAATTAAAATGGTTTCCTGAGAAGAATACGAAAAAAATGGCGTCACACTAAATTCAATATGGCGGACGATAAGAACTTGTTATTAAATTTTTTTTTAATGATTTACGACTTGTTCACAGGTACATCTTCGGGAAGGTTACGGCAGATTAATAAACCTATATTGCAATCTACTGGTGACGAAGTTGAAGTTCCACGCGCGAAACCCTCGCTTTCCCGGCAATATGCTATTGACCGCCGACGAGTTAGACGCCATCGCCGAAAATGACGTCAACAACTAGTAAGTCAACTTAAGCCCCGGCTCGGCAGTCAACTTTAGTGGTGCCACCAACGTTGGGCCCAATGCTACTCGTCCATCATATGGATTAAGAAATTTGCATTGGTCGCAACATTGGCGTGAGCATCAGTGCACTAAATTCTCGATAAAACATTTGACGAGTAGCATTGGTAACGTTGTTGCCAACGCAAAGAACCAGGTTGAAACCGTACAGCCAATATGTAGACTTGAAGGTCTAATTTTCTCCACTATTATATACACTGACTGAAAATTACCTGTCTTTCCTTTTAGTTTTCTCCTTCTATATTTCTCTTTACCAGCTACGATATCGATAATATACGAATGCCGAAATCGATTGACTGCCAAATTCGTACCGAAATCGAGAAAAATGGTTTTGAAAGACAACACATTGTCAGAGTAAATTATAACAAATGACAGAAAATTTAAATAAATTAAAAAAGATTTAGCTTTTTTTTGACTATTTGAACAGCAAGGCTGCTAAGTAATTATTGGATTATGCAGAAAACTAAAACTAAAGGATTATTTACTCATATTTTTTTGTCTTAAATCCCAGTTTACTTAAGGGGCCAGATCCGATTTAACTTGTTGCTTTCAATGTAGTTCAAGTTTCTTGCAGTTTTCAGATTTGCGTGGAGCTCTTTGATTACATGGACGATATTCTCACTTTACAAGCCGCAGGTGTGTACTCTTCATGCTTTGTTCTATTGGGAAATAAAAATTGAAATGAAAGGTTTTTTAATGTACCACAAATTGTGTCACTGGTAGCCGGCAAAACTCATAACATTTTCTCTTTTTTTAAAGAAAAAATGTTGCAAATTAAATGCGAACCGAATGCTTTAATATGACTGAGAAACTCATCAATTGTATATTAACCGCGACTTGACAAATCCTGTTTTTTCAGTCTTTGAATAAATAAAATATTAATGGTAATATTTTTTTAATTTAATTTGTATTCGGTACAAATACACATTAAATAAAGTTTTGTACAAGCTTATATAATACGCAGAAAAACAGAAACATATTGGACGAGAAAGCACTTTAAATCTCTATAAGAGATCAGTGTCATTTGTGTGCCATTGAAATAATTATTACAATTTTTTACCCCTTTTAGTATTTGACAGTCTGGGCAACGCTCGGGCAAACTCAATGACGGCGAGCGGGCAGTGTCGGTTGGCAGCACTGATTCCCTGCGCTCAAGACTCTTCGCACATCTATGACTGCAATGTGCGCCTTCTGTTCCGGCTCCACGCCTCATTACCACCTGATGTTCTGTCTGGCCATCGAGAGAGGTTTGTAGATGAAGTCCCAAAATCTGGCTCATTGGAACTAAATTTATGCCTGTTTAGTTTTTGTTTTTATTTCATTTTTCATATCTAGCGACACTGTCACTGGGGACTGTAGCTGTTTTTCGTAGATTTTGGAATTCGATCACACAGCAAGCGGTCTGTCAGTTGGCAACACTGATTCAATCAATCTTGTTGAATACAAACTTGGAATCTTTGGCCTTTCCTGACTTGAATTTTTCAGGCATTCTGCGATTCCACATCAAAGAAAAACATTTTTGTCATCTTTTTATTCTCCCAAAAGACCCTTTTCACACATACGGTTTCAGTATTAACGGCAACCGTTTAAACGGTCGTTGACTTTTCCCCACACGGTTGCTGCTGCGTTCCTACATTACTCAACTGTCAGTACCGTTGATACGTAAACCGCGTGTGTGTGAAAAAGGCCAAAGGCTGTCACCGATTTGCTTTCACACGTGGTGTTCAATTACAATGCAATCTAAAATGTAAGCGGACTATGAAGGGTTATTTATGGCAGTTTTGATTAAACCAGTAAAGCTATACCATTGTTTTTGGTATCGGAACGTGAAATTGCTTGGCGGTTCTTCTTTATAGACAGGATTTGAGATGAACCTATTTTTTTTTAAATGGATACAACATTTTTTTACAAAATACAAATCTCGCCAAACTGGTGGGCCAGTTTGTTGGCGAGTTCGCGCATAATTTTAAAGTTGCATCTAAAATTAGCACTAGTATACCTAATAACCTAACACTAACAAACAAACAATTTTAAAAAGAAACAGATCTTAACAAAAACAAAAAAAATACAACTAAACAATATTAATAAAAAATCAAATAAACAATTTAAAAAATTAATTTCAAAATTATTTATTCTTTAAATTGCCACTGTTCGTTGGTACTCGATTCCCTTGTGGACTATTATTGAGACCACAACGCTCAATGTGACAAATCGTTTAGTTTTGACGTCTTTCCGTAGGTTCCGGCAGCAGTTCAAGAAACTGAGCTCATTCTACAAACACGCGAGCAGTCTACAATACTACAGGAACCTGTTAACTCTTCCAGTTTTGCCTTCCAATCCACCTAACTTCCTTCTGCAGGTGAGCCCTATGTTTTGGCGTTGGTTTCATCAGCTGGCCTCCATTATTACCACTAGATAAATGTTTCAAATCAAATCAGCAAATCTTTCTCTTATCAAACTTAAAAACGTGCTTCTAGTATTGAAGTTTGTATGAAATACATAGCTGTGACATCATCAAACTTCAACACACTTTTTTTTCTTCAATCTATGCTTTAAAATGGTTATCGAGGGTGTGACTTTTAGGTCTTTTCGAAGACCCTCTATTTAATAATCAGTAGGAAAATAATAATTTATTTTGGACATAGGCATTACCCTATTGTTTACCATGTTGTTGCCCGACTGTACCAAGACGGGAAGAATGATAACCGAATCATAACCAAAATAATTGGGTCTTAATATAAATTACTTAGAACTAGAACTGTTACCGTTTTTTCAGAGTGATTTTGGGACGTACGTGGCGCCAGTGGTTTCTATCCCAGAGCAGCCGCCAGACGACGTTGATACGGTGGGCTCTCTGATCGACACTTCCGATACTATTAGCCAGGTAAATATGGACCTATAAATTCTAGACATAGATTATAGTTAAAACTTAAAAGTATTAAAATGTTATAAGAACAGTGTTTTTATTTTTAAAATATATTTTTTTATCCACTATAAGTTCGCCCTTGAATGCGATCTCACCTGATGGATGGTAAGTGATGATGCAGTCTAAGATGGTAGCGGTTTAAAGCTGTTATAAATATGACAGTCATATATTAAACCCATACCCCTAATCGGTTTCTACACGATGTCGTACCGGAACGCTAATACGCTTGGCAACTCGTCTTTGCCGGTAGGGTGGTAACAAGCCACGGCCGACGCCTCCCACCAGGAAATTAAAATGTATTTAAGGTAATGAAGATTATAGCGTGCTTATCTGCTCGGAGTTAGTGTTTTAGAAATTAACGAAGCTTATAAAGTCACACAACTAAGGGACACATAGGTAAGATGCCGTGTAGAAACCGATTAGGGTAATGGGTTTTAATAAAACTGCCGTACCCCTAACAGGTTAGCTGTATCATCAATTACCATCAGGTAAGTAAGCAGTCGGTCGGATCAGGGGCTAACTAGTGGAATAAAAAAATTGGCAGTCACTATAGGGACTACAATTTTACCCCCTACCAAAAAGTGCTCAACGCGCCTAAAGAACTTTTCACTTCAAAAACATCGTTTTCTTTTGTAAGCATATAAGAGCGTTACTACATCTGATTCAATTCTAACTAAGTAAGGGTACCTTTTATTCAGCCAATATCAACAACTGAAACTGTGTTGCTTTGCATTATGATAGTAAAAATATGTTTTAGGCAACCACTCCAGACAACATGGATGTGGTGGACACCCGGGCCACCCCTTCTCCGATTCCAGATCCTATTATAGAGCGCGACCGACTCATCGAACACCTCCAAAATGAGCTCAGACGAATGAGGTAAGTTTTGCCTGTCAACCACCTCATGTCATTGATAAACTCTCATAAACTCGTATATTTTTATTTAAATATACTTATTAAAAGTACTTTTGAGTCATCGAGTGAATCTACCACTGGTTCGGAATGGCATTCCTACCGAGAAGAACCAGCAAGAAACTCGTTGGAAGAAATTTGTCGTTCATCATTATATCAACCAGCCATGGGCTCACTACTGTGTCACAACAGCCACGAAGATCTCTTCGCGTTTTTATTTTTACACGACTACGGTAAAGCCATAAGGACGTGTAGCAAACGAAGGAAGTGTAGGGTAGGGGTACGAAAGCCAAAGGTAGTTTTAATTTTTAGCAGTCTGTATGTATATTTTTGTATTTATGTATATTCCACTGCAGCGTCTAAAAATTTGATGAATGAGGTGTCAATCTCGATGTGTCGATTTGTTATTATGGTCCGGGTAACATTGCCTACAGTTTATACTCTCTTAATCGATATGACCGATGTTACATCGAAAAAAGTTGGGGTCTTTAAAAAATTTTTTTGCTGACTGATAATTCAAATGTCAAATGGCGGGATGTCAAATGACAGGAAAATAAGAAATAAGAATAAAGTACAATTTTAAAATATTATACAGAAAAACATTTTTTTTTTCTGTAAAATTTTAAGCCTTTTTATCTTGTCATTACTCTTGTATCAAACAAATGGCTAAGGATGACGTGACGAATGGCGGTGGCTTTATTACGAAAGCTTATGGTGAAACATATATGTATTTCCTTGCGCAGGTCAGAAGTTTCGCAGATAATACAAGAGAGAAACACAATGCTCGGATCAATGAGGGAACATTGTACGCGGATGGAGTCACAGCTTCGTGCTACAAAGGTAAGGTTTTTGTCAAGTTTGAGATAACGGTGACAAAAAGTGCATTTAATATATCGAATTGATTAATTGACAACTATTAAATACTAGATGATACCCGCGACTTCGTCCGCGTGGATTAAGTTTTTTTAATTCCCGCCGGAATTCCCCTTGATAAATAAAACACACAACCGGTGTGTTACTAAGTACTAGTTTTGTTAAAATAAGTTCCTTCATAAATTATTTTCATTTGCAGACTCAGCTTGAGGACGAAAAACAAAAGGCTGAAATGTTATTACTAGAGACACCACAAATTAAAAGTAAGCATCAAATGCTAAACGGAATTATGAACCCTAAACAAATCATAGATGTATGTATTTAGAAGTTTTGTGTTATTACAGAAAAACTCACGGACACGGAGGAAAAATCTAAAGTACTAGATGAGAAATTCCAAAAATTAAAAGGCGCGTACACACAATTGAGGGAAGAACATATCGCACTAATAAGACAGGTCAGGATTTGAATAAATGATAGATAAAATTAGACACTAGCTTTTCAGTCATAATTTAAAAGAATAGGAAGCCGGTTAGTGATGTGCCGGATATCCGTATGCGTAACCGCGGATATCCGAGGGAGAAGAAAGTTCCGTTTACGTATCCGTTACTTTTTTGACGGATCTTTTACCTTATTAATTTTCAATACATAGATGAAATTCTATGTATACATGATTAGTTAGCAACGAAAAACTATTCCATTCAGATTGCATTATATTTCTTAAAATAGGCAAATTATTTGGCACCTTTATATTGCAAACATTTATCGTAGTGGTAACAACACCAATAGTACATGATTGAAAGGTACCTACAAAATCAACTACTTTATAAAGAGATCAATCACAAATATTTGTGATTTAAAGCTTATTAAAATAATGATATTATTTAAACATTTACTATAGGATTTTTTATATTAATTGAGTAAGAAAGTTAAGATCCGTATCCGCGGATCTTGACACCAAATGTTCGTATCCGGATCCGTATCCGCGGATATATATTTTTAACGATCGGGCACATCACTAAAGCCGGTACTAATATTAACATTGAAATTATAATATTTTAGAAAGCGGAGGTTGACAAATTGGCTGCAAGTTTACGAGCCGCCGCAGCCCAACATGAAAGTGCTAAAACAGCCTTACAACAACAACTGAACGATCGGACGAAGTAAGTCTATTTTGTTAAACGAGTATTATAAGTATTAAGTCTAGTCCGTAAACTAAAGCTTGCTGAGAATCATTTAGTGTTTTTTACTTACAAGATAATGCTCGCGACTTCGTCCAGTTACTCGCTACTTCGTCAACTTGGATTTAGATTTTGAAAATATATCCCATGGGATTTCCTGAATTTTCTACTTTAGCAAGCTATGTATGCGCCCATCAAAATCGTTTTAGCAAATGACCAGTGAAATAGTAACAGACAAATAGCACACTTTCGCATTTATAATATTAAAAGTATGTATTAATGTGGCAATTTTGTATTATGCTGTTGTAATTTTGTTGCATCAAGGCATGTCGAACTCCTCCAGCAAAGTGCATCATCAAGTGAAGAAATTGAAGCGTACAAAAACGAAATAGCTCATCTCCGAAACGATCTAGAACAATCTAGACTTAAAGAAGCAGAGCTGGAATCTCTTAAAGCATCAATGGAAACCTTAGAAATTGAGCATAAGACCGCTACCACTGAACAACAAGAAAAACTTACGGTTTTAGTCAGTGATCTAAAAGAGGCAAAAGAGAGTGTGGAAAAGTTAAAAACAGAGATAACAGAGAAAGATAATGAGTTAAGTAAAGTTAAGGAAGAGTTAGTAGGACTTAGATCAAAGAGTAGTGATGAGTACAAGAAAGCAATAGAAGAGAAAGAAGATGCACTTAAACAGTTAACTGAACTGAAACAGCAGTATGTGCAGGATAAGGAGGTGAGTAATGTTTTGCAAATTATGTATACAAAATGCATGGTACTAATGCGAAAATTAACCAAAGCATGTGTTTAATACAGCAAGTATTATTGCATTTTTCTAACTACTTTAGCCAAGTAATTTAGCCAGGTTGAAAGTAATAAGCTTGCCGCTTTTGGTTATTTTTATTTGTATATAATAATATTATATAACTGTTCTGTCTTACTAATTATCATAGTAATTATTAGTAACTTTAGTTATATCCTACCTAAGTTAACAGTCTGTTTTCATTAGGAACACTTAAGATTTACTAACATATTAACGGATAATTTGGAAACGTTTCAAACAAAATTCACGGAAGCACAAAATAATTTCGAATCACAATATCGCGATCTAAAAGAGGAATTGTCTACAAAAAATGAAGAATTTGAAAATATTCTGAATGAGAAAAATAATGAAATAAAGCAAGCTCTGGAAAACCTTATTTTATTACAAAATGAAATCGAAAATATAAAATCTAACAAGGAAAATATTATACAGGAACTGTCTAACGAAATAAATGAACTCAAGCAAAATAATAACGAATTACTAAAAAAGAAGGAACAGACTGAAGTACTCATAGCGGGCTACGTAGAACAAACTAAGAAGCTTCATACACAGGTACTACAAGAACAGGAAAACAAATTAGAACTCGAGGCTTCGCTTTCTCAAAAAGAAGCAGACTGCTATAACTTGATTTCAGATAAACAGGTTCGTTTTATAAGTACGAACTGTAGTTAAAGTAGGTATATAAACGGGATAATACCCAAGAGTTCGTTCACGCGGATGAACATTTTAGAAAAGCCTGTGGGAACTTGAAACTCTTTTATTTGCCGGTATACAAATAGCTTATATCCCCGTGAGTGCCAAATTTCGTCAAAACAGGTTGAACAGCAGACAGACAAACGCATTTACGCATTTATATAGGTATGGATATGGATGACGATAAATATTTCGTCACAGTTACCCGGTTATTTAAATTTCCTTATTTTATTTTGTCAGGAACTTGCAAAATCTGTAGCAGAAATGCAAAGTAAACACACTGATTTAACAGTAGAATTAGAGAGAGTTCACAAAGAGAAAGATGATATTCAAAATGCTTTAAATCTTGAAATAGAAAAATTGAAAACTGAATATGCACGATTGGAAGGTGAAAAAGATAGTAAAACAAAAGTATTGACCGATAAAATAGAAAGTGTTTTAATAGAAAAAGATAAGGCTCTTAGTGAAGCACAGGATACTATTGATAAACTTAAAGATCAAATTACTGAACTCGAACTAATGAAGACGCATGAGACAGAGAACTTAGCAGTAGCTATGAGAGAATTTCAGGTTAGACTAACAAAGGTGGCTGGTTGTTGTGTAATTGTCGCAAAGTGAAATACCTACCTGATTTTTTTGGGGCTAAGATTTAATATAATTTTCACATTGGATTAACTCTCGTTATTTCAGAAAATATTGGTGTTAAAATATTGTCTTTAATCATAATGTTTTCTCGTTCATCATTTAATTGTATGCATTTTAGTTTGTTAAATAAAAATATAAATGTACCTATTCAAAATATGCTTTAGTAAATGTGATGTTTAAGGGTTGCATTATGTGATTCACTATAACATTCATTTTTGTTGCTGCATCACCATAAGTTAAGCGTCAAAATCTTTTTGGGTAACCCGTTGTCCTAGGTGAGCGACAAACGCGACAACACGACGCGGCGTGACAGTAACTGAACCCTTCAACGTGGCCTTCGTTGTTGCGTAGATACATCTCATTTTTTATCGCGTCGTGTCGCTTCTGTCGCTCACCTAGGACAACGGGTAAGTTAATTTTATGTTGAATAAGAAAGATGAACATCATTCTTCATCTTTCACTATGATGAATCATCTAATTTCACCCTAGTGTTGCGCGCTTAATTCATAACATCGATGAATGTTTGTAATTTTTATCCTCTTTCAGATTTTTAAAAATTGTTATTAGATTTTTGGTCTGTTTAATTAACTTATCGTTTCATTGATTGATGTCAATTGATTTCTAATATTCTTTTTTCTTATCTTATTTGCATGTAACTCTAACGGCATGTATAACTTTTCAACTGCGCTCTGCCTCTATATGTCTGCCCCTACAATATTTCGCATGTGGAACTTCGTCTGGGCGTCTGCCTTTCCGCTTTGGACTGTCGACTTCAATGGCGTTACGTTAAGTATACGTTACTTCTTGGCAAAATAATAGTTGACTGAAGCTCGATTAGAGCATACGGAGAGCGAGAGATTGACCGCTGAGTGTGAATTACAGGACTTGTTGCAACAAAACACAGTCCTTGAGGCTGACATGGCGTCGCTCAGGATACAGTTGGACGAAGCCAATGCACTCATTAAAAAACGTAAGTAATTATTTTCAATTGATCTTAAATTAATTTAAAAGTTTTATAATGTTGGAATGTCGAAGATACTCTTAGATCTAAAAAGGCGTTGGCGCAGGTTCCTTTTTAACCGACTTCAAAAAAAGGAGGAGGTTCTCAGTACGTCAGAATCTTTTTTTAAAAAGTTCCTTTTAAACTCGGACATACGTACTAGTGGCAGTCTTGCTGGATTACTTCTCAACATTTCTTGCGCAAACTATGCTTACCGTGATTGTTGTAAGCTGTTTGATAATTAATTTGAAGTCACTATTTGAGACTACTTTGCGTATTGGCTCTTGCAGCATAGTTTTTATAATCGCAGTGCCGCATTTGCCCAATCATATTAATTAATTAATTAATTGTGTTATATTATTATGTTTCATTCCTTTATTTGAGTGTTATTTTAATAATGTGAATCTATTAGCTGTAGGCATTCTTTGTTTTGTACTTAAATATTTGAAAAAAATATATATTGACCGGATCATCTTTAATGCTAGCCTATAATTAAGTATTGTGTTAGAACTAGACAATTGTATTATTTTAACATTATTAATTGTTTGTACAATATTTGTTGGCATATCAATACACAAAATAACAAAATAAGTATGTACAATGTAAGTATGTTCCAAATAAAAATTTCTATTATATATATATTTTTTAATATTGTTATTCATATTCTAAAGCTGCTCTATACTTTTAACCAGAATCATGGAGATTGGTGGCGTGTGCCGGTGAAAGTGCCTTAGAAGTAGTGAACGGAGCGCTGTCTGCTTTCGAGCATTCGAGCGCGCAAGATGCCAACAAACTGGCAGCTGAGCTGGCTGCTAAGGCGTTTGAGGAGCTCGCTAGAAAGAGCCAGGTGATAACATTATAGATCAAAACTTTAAGCTAAACACCTTTAGGCGTGACTTGAGAGTATAACTTAATATTTCCTGTAAAGAACTGGTACGTGGGCCAGCGCTGGGCGGATTGTCGATGGATTTAGGTTTTTGAAACTTTTTTTTAATACACTACAAGTAAGCCCTGGAATGCGATCACACCTGGTGGTAAGTGGTGATGCAGTCTAAGATGGTAGCGGGGAACCTGTTAGGGACATGGCAGTTATATTAAACCCTATTCGGTTTCTACACGGCATTGTACCGGAACGCTAAATCGCTTGGCGGCAAGTCTATTTACTATCCGCAAAAAGCGGGATATCTATTTTTTACTTTCCACAAAAAACGGGATGTCGATATTTACAATGGATTCGTTATGTCAGATCGAGGGCAACGAAGAGCTAGTGGCCAAGTCGTCAATATTCGCTGCTCACAACGCGGCTCAGCTGTCGGCATATGTCGCAGATCTGTCGAATATTTCCACCGACATGGAACTTTCAGAGAGTAAGTAAAAACATACTAAGAAGTAAGAACCTAAATCAAAATTTATAACCCCCAAGAAGGTGGTGTGTTGTGTTGTAAGATCAGTCAAACAGTCATTTAGAACTAGAATGTGGCCAATTTTGTATAACACAATCTCTTAACTAAACGACACCTCTAAATGTAGTGAAAGGGTTAGCAATATTTATAATGCTGTCATTTTAGTTTAATTTAGAGGGTACAACAGAATCAGCCCCAATCTTATATTATCTGCTAAATGATGCCCGCGACTAAATCCGCGTGGATTAAAGATTTTTGATTCCCGCGGGAACTCTTTGATTTTCCGGGATAAAAAGTAGCCTATATCCTTTCCCGAGATACCACCTATCCCTGTACCAAATTTCATCATAATCGGTTGAACAGGTGAGCCGTGAAAGCGTAGCAGACACAGACACAGTTTCGCATTTTATAATATTAGTATGGATTTTTTTATTTTTAGAAATATCGATTCGCTATTTAAATTTTTCTTTTCCTGAGACTTTCCATGGCATTACATTTGGCTCACAAAAGTTTACATTTCAGAATTGAACAACGAATGCCGAAGCATGCTGACATCAACGAAGCACTGCCTCGAGACTATAACCGGGGGTAGTATGGACCGCGCGCTGTGTATGGAGGCGCGCGTAAACGTGCAGAGCATAGCGCGAACTGCGGCGGCTGCGGACCGCCTCGCGTGTGGCGCGCGTAGCGTGGACGACGAGCTCGCCGATATGGACAGCGCGATAGAAGACGCGGCCAGTCAGATCGAGGTACGGCCTTATGGCATTCTCATTGCTATTTTTAATGCTGCATCGACTCGCAAGGGACATGACGTAATATGCATTGTATCTAAGGACTGAAACAGTAACCGAAATAAGGGGTTTAAACACTGTTTTTGAAACTGTTATAAAACAGAAACAGAAACGATACTGTGACCCAATCAATCTGTAACCGTTTATTTCTGTTAATAAGTGTTTGTATCTGTAACCCTAATAGGTACATGCCCTAACAAACTGCACGGTGTGACAACGCGTTCTTCTCACGTCATTGGACTTACACACACTGACACAAGGCCATGTTTTTCTTAAAACAATTGCAACCATTATTTAGGTGCGTCTAAACCCCCTCGGTGACTGTCCTCAGCTCATGAGGGGCCCCGGGAACCTTTAAAAAACTTACGTCGCACAAGAGAGGGGCTCTTGTGCGACGCCCATTATGGGCTCGTTCCAGGGGAGGTGATCTCCCCACCTATCTTTAGGCTTAGCAGCGTGATTTAGAGCTGCCGTCTTCCCGGGATCGTCTACTACTTGAAGGAGCGGTTAGAGCCCCCACATACGATAAACTTGTACTATTTGGGTGCGCCTTAATCGTAAATGTTTATCTTTTTCGGAGAAATACTTGGTTTCGGACTGTATCTCTTCGGATTATAACTTTGTGCAAATCTATACCAGAGTCTATTTGTCAACAGAGTTTGTTAGCAGCCAGTCGGGCGGGCGATTCCGGTGTGAAGTTAGAAGTAAACGAGAAGATTCTAGACGCTTGCACGACTCTTATGGGCGCAGTAAAAGTACTGGTGCAGGAGTCAAGGAAGCTACAAAACGAGCTCGGGGACCCCAAGACTCGCCAGAAGATGTACCGCAGAAACCCGCAGTGGTCTGAGGGCCTCATATCGGCGTCCAAAGCTGTGGTGTTCGCTGCCAAACTCCTAGTGTAAGCATAGTTACCATTTACAGTATTTCGTAATAGGTGGCAGGTGGTTTTGTATTATATTTTACATTCCTTTACTAGTCTAGGCAATAAAGCTAGTGGACCCCAACAATAACTCCTCAGACGACGAAACTTTACTTTATGATAAAGTATTATGAGTTACACATATTTTATAAATATCCAAAAAAAAATTAGAAAGGAAGTAAGGTACTTTTATGCTATACCCAATTTTTATAAGAGGAAGGTGCATTATCGCGTAAACGCAGCTTAGGTTTGATGAATAAAATCGGTTTAAATATCGATTTTCTGCATGATTATTTAATTTTATATTTTGGTATAAATATACTTCCTATTATTATTTAAAAAAAAAACTAAAATTAATCTTTGCAATTAAATTATTCAAAAATATTAAGCTTTAGGTATGAATACCTAACTTCCGAATGGATTTTTTGGGCTATTTTTAAATAAGTTTAGGTTTACACCATACTACAATCCTGCCAAGTTTTAACGATTGAGGATTTAATGCAGGGGTTTCCATATGACGAATCGCCTAGATTATACTTGGTACCTACTCTATATTATAATATTGTTTTATAACTTTTTTTAAACCACTACAAGCTAGCCCTTGACTGCGATCTCACCTGATGGTAAGTGATAATGCAGTCTAAGATGGTAGCGGGCTAACCTGTTAGGGGCATGGCAGTTATATTAAACCCATACCCCTTCGGTTTCTACACGGCATCGTACCGGAACGCACGTCTTTCCCGGTAGGGTGGTAACTAGCCACGGCCGAAGCCTCCCACCAGGCAACTAAAGCATATATAACTTTTCTTTAGCAATATACCTTAAAATATGCTTATTTTTAGTACGTTTCACCCCCCTTGTGACCTCGGTCGCATTGCTTGTACCGCTCGCATTCGCACCGAGTGAGCAGAGTTGTTGTGGTTGTAACGTAACATTCGTTGTTGTTTAGTTCGTCAGCGGACGAGGCGGTGGGCGCGGCGGGGCGCGTGGAGGGCGTGTCGGCGGCGGCGCACGAGGTGGCGGGCAGCACCGCGCAGCTCGTGGCCGCGTCGCGCGCGCGCGCCCCGCCCGCCGCGCCCGCGCTCGCGCGCCTCACGGCCGCCTCGCGCTCCGTGGCCGCCGCGACCGGCGCCGTGGTGGCGGCCGTGCGCGGCGCCTCCGCGCTCGTCAGGGATCAGGGTGAGTGCGACATTAACATTCCAACTTGGAAATATAACAAGCATCTCCTGGATAAAGGTGCTTCTTCGTACTTCTTGTGACAATATTATCTAGAAAACGCTTCCTATTTGTAAGTCGTTACCTTTTTTGTTTCTGTTTAAAATTTGAAATAACACAATATTTTAAGCTATATTAAGTACTAACCTAACTTAAACCAAACTTATTTTATTTTATATTTTCTTTTTCACTTAAAATGTTATATAAATACGTGCTTATATATACTCGTATTTTAAACTGCAATGTGAACTCGCTATCTTCGCATAAACGTCAAAGTTTTAGAGGATGGCTAGTTTGTTTATAAACTTATCATAAATGTATCTTAAACAATAAATTAAAAAAAAAAGAAAAAAACTGGGTATTTGACAAATAGTCAAATCAGCAACTTTTTTCAAAGTACTTTTAAACGCAATCGAATTCAGTTTTGCACTCTGCCCGTTTGTTGAAGTTTTCAAAATGATTTTATTACTATTAAAGTTTAATTTCGAATGTAGAACAACGTTTGATCATGTCGCTGTTCGCGAGTATGTGGGTCACGGTCACGCAAATCCACAAGTTTTCACTTCAATAACAGAAACGCTGGACACGTCAGCGCTGTCGCTGACGGCGACGCGGCGGCTGGAGATGGACTGCAAGGTGCGCGCGCTGGAGCTGGAGAGCGCGCTGGAGGCCGAGCGCGCCAAGCTGGCGGCGCTGCGCAAGCGCCACTACCACCTCGCGCAGATGCAGGAGGTGACCGCTGGTTGCATGGCCCCACAAAATCCATCCACATGGCACACACTTAACTGGCGACCCTATTCTCTAACTCAGTGGCCACCCAAAAGTAAAAGCCACTGACATATATTTTTCATCCATTGAAGATTTGCTATGTAAATAAAAATAACATTTCATAGCCAACCTTCAATGTATAAAAATATATGTCACTGGCTGGCCCGCGACTTTGGATTGAGATTTTTTGGTTCCCGCGGGAACTCTTTGATTTTCCGGGCTAAAAAGTATTGTATGTGTTATCAAAGACTATAATCTATCTCTGTGCCAAATTTTATCCAGATCCGTTCAGCCGTTCTGGCGTGATTGAGTAACAAACATCCATCCATCCATCAATTCATTCATCCATGCATCCAAACTTTCGCGTTTATAATATTAGTATGGAAGTATAGCTAGTATAGACTAATTATATATGCAAAAGTGTGTATGTCTGTCTGTCTATCTATCTGCTACGTTTTCACGGTCCATCTGTTCAACCGATTTTGATGAAATTTGGTTTGGTTGGCGACCATTAGGGTTATCTGCACCTTGGGCTCTGAATAACAAGTGGGTACTCCTCCCGGGTACCATTGGCCTAAATTATTAAGCTAAGATGTTCTTCTACGACCAGGTGGTCTTAGAAATCGGTTATTTTCCCATGTATTATGAGCCGAAGGAGGTCGTATTTGCTATCATAATGTGGCCAATTCTGTGTAACACAATCTCTCAACTAAACTAACACGACAGCTTAAAATCTAGTTCTGTCCCTTTCCGCAGGGAGTATTATAAAAGGATTAGCAATATTTTAATGCTTTTTAGTTTACTTTAGAAATCGTGCACTACAGAATCAGCCCCAATAGCCAGACCAAAGTACCCTATATCCGTACTTTTATAGTGTTCAGGATTTCAAGATCTTTGTTTAGCCTTTGCAGTACAGTGGTGTAAAGTAAAAATATTATATTTATATTGCTAAAATAATTTTAATTTCTGTTCCAGAACGGCAATGTAACGAATGGTGAAGAGTGAACCGGTCAACGGGAAGGAACTAGAGAACCTTTTATATTATACACGTTTTATACATGACAAACTATAGGCCACAGATTTACGGGCAAATGCAACTTTTCAGCTCGATTCAGCCTATGTCCATACAAAACTGGAGCACTTTGATCCGCAGCTGAACAAATGCGTATGCATCTCCATAGAAAACTCCAGTTTTGTATGGACAACAGAAAAAAAAGATATAATCTTTAAGCTACATACAGTCAGAATAAGTGCTACAAATAAATAAAACTCAACGATCATTCTGATACTGCATTTAAATAATATATTTACAACGAAGATTTTTTTAATTAATTAAACTTAAATATCAAAATTGCTCACTTTTTACACTATCGGAACGAGATTTTAAACGTCTTCTGTCGGAAGCTACGCGTAGATTCGAAATAGAATAATAAGTGTTAGATCATAGATGATTAGCAAATGGACGTAAATGAATTAATACGAGTATCAGTTAGTTCCTCACGTAAGACCATGATTACACTTGTAAGTTTTTACGTAAGCAGCGTATGCAAGCAACTAACATTTGCATGCGATACGCGACTTGCAAGACTACATTTCGTAAGTTATTTATGCGGCTTATGTGAACTTGAAAGTCTGTTTTATTCTGGCGTTAACCCACATTCGAATTCAAATGCCACGAGTCGCGTATACGAGTTATGAAATATAAACCGTCTTACGTGCTCTACTTACGTTAAAACTCACAAGTGTAATTGTGGACTTAAATAAATCGAGCGTCATACAATTATTTGTCACACAAATTATTCAGTAAACACATTGAGGCGCAACTGTCTATCAAAAACACAACATTGTAGGCTCCAGAGTCTATTCTGCTTAATCAAAATTTCGCCACACGCACTGAACTTTGTGTCGGGGTGTAATATTACAGCACCTTATTTTGACGACCTCCGTGGCGCAGTGTGTAGTGCTGTTGCCTTAACGTGCGGAGGTCCCGGGTTCGATCCCCGGCAGGGTCAATTTAGGAATTTATAATTTCTGAATTTTCCCTGGTCTGGCCTGGTGGGAGGCTTCGGCCGTGGCTAGTTACCACCCTACCGGCACAGACGTGCCGCCAAGCGATTTAGCGTTCCGGTACGATGCCGTGTAGAAACCGAAGGGGTGTGGGTTTAATATAACTGCCATGCCCCTAACAGGTTGGCCCGCTACCATCTTAGACTGCATCATCACTTACCATCAGGTGAGATCGCAGTCAAGGGCTAGCTTGTAGTGGATAAAAAAAAACCTTTCAATGCGGTAGGGGTTTATGATTGTACATTTTTGAGGTAAAATGGACCTTAACCACAGTTTTAATAATATTACTTTCGTCCATTCATCTACAGCCAACGCTCCTAGCGATGGTCCGAATTTTCGCTTTAAATCATGAACTTGAAAATCCATTTTATTCTGGCGTTATCTCACATTCACTGTCGACGTTAGTGAGATATAAAATCTCATACTAACCCTATTGTACTGCTAATGAAAGTTTCTAAGTAAACGTGAGATGAGCGTTGAGATAAATCTTTGTTATCTTCAAAGATCATCAAGCATCATTCCTTAGCACTTGCATTTGACATAGTACTGTTTTTTTCTTTTATCCAGCCATATTAAAATATACAGGCTTTTGCTATCAATAAAATAATATCCAGTTGTGTTTTTAGGTTACTAAGTCAAATTATATTCCATTCCAAATGACTAACGAATACGTATTTTTTGGTATTCTGACTGAAATACACCGATTAAATACCTACTAAATTTAAAATTACTAATACTTAGACGAAAATATATTTAGTGTAATTATATAGTTTGAGCTAGGGGTCTTGTTTTGCGATCACTGTTATAACCTTAATAGCAGCAGTCCTTTGCAACAGTATAAAATACGAAAAGGATAGCTATAGTTTTGGTGTCGATTTTTCCACAACTCCAGGAATTTTGCGGAATCGTGTTAGTAATAAAGTCGATGTATTTAGTTCTAGCCGTGGTAATTGACAGACATTAAGCTTTAATAATAAGACTACCTTCGTACCTTTTACGTACCTACCTTCGTGTATATTTTATATTATTTAATACATAATAAACTAACTTTAAGGGCCCACACACGTTTCAGGCGAATGCCCGATCTGTATGATACTACCTACCTTGTAATCAATAGTGTTAACAAGTTTGACACCTCCAAATATAATGTTGGAAACAAAATAAAACTATTAAAAAAAAATTAAGTTGTAAGTGAAATACCCACAGATTAGCCTACTACTATCATATTATACCGCAGAATCACTTGCCACCTGCTGAGATCGAAGTCAAGAGCTAACTCGTATAGGAGTAAAAAAAATTGCAGGAAGCTAAAATCCTCGACTCTTAGCGTTTGAATATATTAAATTATATCAAATAATATTCACAATAATATATTGGAAGCATTGAACGTGTGTGAAGCCCCTAAAGTAGAGACGGAGTTGGTTCAAACTAAAATATAATGCTTTCATGTATGATTTATATCACACTGACCCAGATTTTTGTAATACTGAATGGTTAATCATGTTATTACTTATTAAATACACTAATATACATGTATATTCTATATTAATAACAGTATAATAATACTGATCGCACATTACAGTATCCGCCGCATGTATGGTACGAAATACGAGGTCTTGGGTTCGAATCTCGGGTCGTGTAAGTATTGAGGTTTTTTTCCAATTCCTTAGTATACTAACCGTGAGTAATAGAGTTGGCGGGCCAAGGCACAAGAGTGCCTGATCTCTCTCTAAATTGCCGTCCTATCAGACTAGAAAGGAAAATTCAAGTGTACTACACTTGAATTGGCATATCTCCACCGTAGATGGCTAATTTCTGTCGGCTAAGTTCTACCGTGGCTCAAATTCGGTCGGTTCGACATTACATTATTATTGTTGAAAAGCGGATCACAAATTAGCACACGTTTTTATTTTTTAAAAAATGCTTAACCTGCTGAGTTTACTGTAATGTGCGAACATCTTTAGAGTGACGATGGATTGACTTTTAAAGGCATTATTTTATATTTAGGTACTCTAAGTGATTTATAATATTTGTATAAATGATATATTATTGAGTTTACTAATAAAATATCTAAAAAAATCTTCTTTTAATACAAAGATCTTTTTTAAATTATTTATTACTAGCTGATGCCCGCGACAACGTCCGCGTGGATTGACTGATTGAGGTTTTTTGGTTCCCGCGGGAACTCCTTAGTTTTCCGGGATAAAAGTTGCCTATGTGCTATTCCAAACTATAATCTATCTCTGTGCCAAATTTCAGCCAGATCCGTTCAGCCGTTGGGGCGTGATTGAGTAACAAACATCCATACATCCATCCAAACTTTCGCATTTATAATTTATATTTATATAATTGACTAAATGAAACTCGTGACTTCGTCCGCGGGGATTAAGATTTTCTCATTCTTCAAGAACTCGAATTTTCCGGGATAAAAAGTATCTGATATAAGCTTCGCCTGATATGCTATTTAATTAGCAGTGTTTTTCACTGCCATACCATTATCGACTATGCTAACTTTGAAAGATAAGTAGTTGTTTCAATTTATAGAATTTTGATTTTATTTCAACGTTAGCAAAGTCTATAATGGTTTGTCAGGGAGAAATGCGCTGTGCCTCGCCAGATGTGCGCCGGGCCTTTTTGGTATAAAATCATTTTACCAAATCATCTCAAGTTTGATACAGATACTGATTAGTAACTCCGATATACCTCGCTCCCTGCTGCGTTTCAATTTCG
This sequence comes from Erebia aethiops, assembly GCA_923060345.2. Lineage (NCBI taxonomy): Eukaryota > Metazoa > Arthropoda > Insecta > Lepidoptera > Nymphalidae > Erebia > Erebia aethiops. Next base: position 4,444,502 of record OV281083.1, on the reverse strand, counting down.
ATCAAAACTCACCCAGTCTTGAATATCTTTTGCCTCAGTCAAGTCAGGGGCGGAGGGTAGCCGGTCTGCCCAGAACGCGGACCTCGCCTGCCTTAATTCAAGAGTAGGTAGGTCCCTTCCTAGTGTTCAAACGCCATAGATTGCTATGGCGTTTCACACTGTAGTTTTGATGGTAAAGTTTACATTTTAAATTTTCCCTGAATAGGTGTAGTATTCAAGGATGACTACTAATATAGCAATACAAAATATGTACCTAATAGTTGCCTAATAGATACCTTTTTCATTCGACATCGGTTATCTTTACGTAGCCATATCACAGAAAAGGATTGGCCCAAAATGGCCTTAAAAATAATTTATTTGAAAATACGGGTAGGAAATAAACAGAAAACGCTCATGTATATTGTATATCATACATATATTTGTTGTACAACTACAATCATAAAATAAACACGACAAGCTTGGCATACTGTCAAACTAATTACTCTATTTTTATCAAAATGGTCTCAGGGCACAAATGTAGCCCTATTACGTATGACGTATCTCTGTGGATATGTAATTTAGTTGTACAGGTGCCATACTACCATCGCTTACAACAGTATTCAAAATGTCAGATTTATATGGCGTACCTTGATAGCACTAAAATAAGGATTATATTTCCGAAACAAGAGCGCCAAAAATATTAAAATAATACTGCTTTAAGTGATCATAGTAAGCCCGCAGTACGGAATGTGTGCAACAACAGACTGGGTGGGACGTAACATACAGGGACCGGCTGCCACGCATTTGCCGCTATAGTCTGTTCAATAAGTCAGTTTACATGGGTACATTACAAGGTAATTGAAAAAAGAAAGAATCATGGATGAATCAAATAAAACAGTCCAACTTCCAACTCTTGAAAAGTACTTTAAGTACAGCAATTATTGGTGTCGTCAGAAAGCGATTCAGATTCTCTAAAATTTCTTTGTAAAGTGGACTTATTGAACAGACTCTACCTGGAGTTTAGTAGAAACACTTGACGCAGGGGTGTGGCGTAGCGAGTGGCGACGGTTAAATTAAACATTTTTACCGACTTCCAAAATGGAAGAGGTCCTCAATCAGGCGCGTGTTATTTTAATTGGATGACTGTAGTGATCTACCGAAATGTCATCATTAGCACTGAATCTCGGTGATAGATCGGAATTCGAGTGTTACAAATTTACAGCAAAATTACATATTTCTGCATAAATTTGCTGAACTGCAAATGCTGCTAGTGCCGTGGATATTCAAATATCGATCTTATCTAATTTCTATAATTGTAATAATAGTAGCCAGTTGCCGTGACAGCAAAAGAATAATACCTACCTCTGAAGTCTAATGTCTGTAGCAAATAATATCTGTTAGTCTAGTAGTTACAACTCGAGAATCTGACAAGGTCTATATTTGCATGAATCTTAAAGACTAGCCGCATTTGCGGTCCTATTTGCTCTGACCCTAATTAATATTATGCTAATACAAAAATAATTCAATTAATATGGTTATAATATTCCAATATGTAAAAAAAAGATTGAAACGATTAAATCATTAAGCATTTACGTTTAAACTAGACAAGCAGTTACGCAGCAAGGAATTAAAACTGACACATAAAAACTAGCTTTCAAAGCAAGTTTTAAGTTCACCTTATATACAACAACTTATATTTAATGTCTTATGAGAAATAAGTACATACACAAAAAAACTTATATATAGAAATTAGGCCTTGTATGGAAATATTTTATAATACACTTGTGGCATCCCATATTTCATACATCTAGATTTGTGCAAGAAAATAACAGTGACCGGTAAACATCTTGAGCAAAAACATAGTCGGGGAAAAATTGGCACAACGCAGAAGGCAAGGGCTGACTGAGCAACCCATTTGATACACCGCGCGGTAAATTCCCCCACGCCCCAAAAATACCGTAAAATTGACTAACGTGTAGTCAAGGTCATTTTTCAAGATGTTTTTCGGAAACCGTACCAGTAACTAAAATTGTTATCAAAATTCTCACAAGATGGTTAAAATCCTTCAAAAATTTAGCACCACATAACTTTCTCACTTTTAATAATACTGAATACTATCACAAAATAAAATCTCTATTCAACCACAACATGGCATCCAATAGAGGTATTTGTGCAAAGTAGGTATATAATATGAGGTACATTCAATACTTTTAGCATAATTTAATACCATTCGAAGAACAAAATCATATTTTGTTTTTCGAATTTATTAGATTATTGTAATAGTAATTGTGGCACGAATTTTAACAGCAAGTAGGTATACCAGTACACTGGTGCAGTCTGGAAAGGCCTAGTTACAATGAGAGTGGAGATGTATTTAGCAGATCAATCAGGTTATATTATGATAGATGATGTGAAAATCCAAGTTATTAAATTCACGTCTAATCATGTATATGATAATACCACCGATAATATGATTAGTCCTTTTAAATAATAATATTAAAAATGAGTTTGCAATAAATAGCTACCTATTTAATATTTAAATTTTTAACAATATCTCTGATGTTAAAAATATTGTGTGTAAAAGCCCAAATGCATAATATATTTAGGACTCTTAGTTAAAAAATATGAAGAGGGGGAACAGCAAAAGATATTCAAGTATAAGAAGAAGAAGAAAATATAAGAAGTTGGCTCATATTATAACATTAGAATTGGTCACAGTACAATACAGTACAGTACACATACACACAGTACAGTACAGTACAGTATACAGTACAGTAGTACAGTAGAATGTTTACAATGGGGGTTCGTTCCATTTTAAGTGTTTTTCTTGAATTAACTGTATGATTTTGACGTGTACTGCTTGGTACTTCTCAAACTTGGGTGGTATTGGACACAGCCTGTAAGAAACCTCATCGCCTGGTAATGGTACATATTCTCCTTCAATGCTGTAATAAATTGAGAAAATTACAATGATTATTATTGATGACAGAAAGACCTAAACCTTTCTCACTCTGAGAGGAGACAGCCCACTAGTGGACTGACAATAGGCAGATGATGAAAGGAATTACAGTTGTTTTTATTATGGGTGAAGGCAAAGTATCCAAGGGTTCTTGAAGTTGTAATACAAGTACAATTAATTTCTCCCATAACTAAATCTTTCTAATAATTAAATTAACTTCTCAGAGTCACATTGTTCTCTAATAATAATATTGTGTGAAGATAAATAGGTGCATTTAACTAAGTCATGCTCGAATTTATGCAAATTACTGTAACAAATAAATGAATATTGATTATTCAGAGGTTATGCCCAAATAAATATAAAGTTTTTTACTTGCTGTTTATTTATGCCTAGCTTACCTTTTGCTATGAGGATTTAAAGAATTTATTGTATCCCGTGGGACTTCTTTTGGTCTCAGGTTAGTCCCATTAATATCCCTCTCAAGTTTATGTTTGTGCCCAATTTTATTGAAAATACTTCCTAAATTATAATTTTAAGTGTAAGTGTAATCAAGTGCATATTGGCAGCTGTTATAATTGGCAATAGCCTAGTAGGTAAAAATAAGATAATAAGATGGCTTAGGATGGTAGGGGGTTCGATCCCCTCTAACTTCATATTCCTTACATATTAAGAAACTAAATATAGCTTGCTTTGATGTTGTAGGAAAACTTTGTGAGGAACCTGTAAGCTTGAAAGTTCTTCAAAGTATGGATAAGCTGCAATCATTATAATTTAGTATTAAAGAAAACAATATGACTTACTCAGAAATGTGTAGAAATATATCTTCACCACCTTTTCTGGGTGTAACAAATCCATGGCCCCTCTCACGACAGAATGACTTCATTTTGCCATATTCCACTGGATTTTGTAGGGCTCTTTCACATCTGGATTACAAAGTATAGACATTGAGTTCACAACTGCTTGTAATGTGTATTTTGGCCACAGAATTCAGATTAGGAATGGTAATTCTATTCTATTCTATTCAATATTCATTTATTCAAATTAGAACACTGTACACTTATTGACATCCAATTACTTATAAAACATGATGGTGATAAATCAGTTACAGTATCTTAAAACTAAAACTAAGAGGGTTCCAAATGCGCCCTGGTCTGAGAAGAGCCCACAATAAACTCAGACGGGTTTGTTTTTGTTAATTATCACCATCTCACAAATCTTCTTAAATTAAGGAACTATTAGAGCATATTATTGCCAAGCTTCCTTGTCATTTAAGTAATCCTTAACATGGTAATAAGATTTTTCAATGAGGTTATGTTTTACATTAACTTAAACTTATTCAGAGACATCTTCAACATGTAAGTATGGTAGTGGTAAAACAGCAGTCTTGAGATTGAGATCTTGAGCAGATGTTTAATTAAATCATCAGTTTGATTATGGCGATGGTAGATGTACTTGCATAGCATTAGTTTTATTTACCCTGCGTTTAATGCTTTTGAGTCAATTCTGAATGACTACTAAGCTAAAATTAGAGAACACATACATTTTATGATAAGCAGTGATCGGAATAGATAGTGCAATGATGTAATCTTAATATGGATAAGCCATTACATCCCCCTAGGATGGTATTTATAAATTTGATATAAAAATCATATTTTCTTAGTGCTGCAGGCCGGGTATTTAGGTTCTATTGGGTTAATAAACCAAACTTAAGCTTTTTTTAAAAAAAAAAAATTGTTTATGGCCCCATGATAGCTCCTCCCTGCCCTCATCCTTATTTTGACGAAATTCAGGCTCACATAATCTATAGCGCACCCAAAATATTATCCCTGGTTTCCTAGCACGGTTCTCATAGGCACATGATAAAAAAATATAAGATAAGTAAATCTTTCAGGTGCCTAATGGTAATGCGGGATCATAATTCTGCAATATAGGAATTCGGCAGTCATATTCATACTAATGACAATGTTTCAGGTCGTTCACCCCAATTTACAATACCTATTCCAACCACTAATGTTCTGTGATTAGCTCTGCAGTGTTAAGCATTCAGTGATGGCAACCAGTTTGATTGTCGTGAATTTAAATCACTCAGCATTACAAGTTTGCCAGAACATCTTTCTAGGAACTGTCATGTTAGTTGCTGCAGAATACCAGTACGTTGTGTGCTTGCTAAACCTTGGTATATTAGAGTTCGATAATAGGATCTAATAAATTCAATAAATTATAAACATAGTTTGACAAAACAACAATATTATTCAAGAAAATAGAACTCTCCGAAATAGATCTACACTACGACCACCAGTACGATTCGATGACTATATTATATCTACTGTTGTTGTTGTAGCTATAAATAGTTCTGAAAAAGCTGAAAGGTTAAAAGCAATGGAAAGCTAGCTGAACTCTCTGAAAGAGAATAAGACTTGGATTCTTGTAGATAAACTAAAAGACAGAAAGCTTATTTTTTGTAAATGGAATTTCTTTATCATCAGAATCAGTTAGGGAATCAGGAGTAACATATGATTGATTAGAATCGTCTTCATTTTACAGACTTTATTTGTCCCATCACTATAGCCTTCTGGTTGTTTCATATAGATATCTTCTTCTAACAAACCATTTAAAAAGGCAGTAGTCACATCAAACTGTGTGAGAGATAGTCCTTCATTTGCAGCGATGCTTAAAATTGATCTGATTGTTGACATTCTAGCAACAGGGCTAAATGTTTCATCATAATCAACTCCCTTCTCCTGAGTATAACCTCTTGCTACAAGTCTAGCTTTGTATTTGTCGAGGCTTCCACCAGCATCGGTCTTCTTGAATAATATTGTTGTTTTCTCAAACTATGTTTATAATTTATTGAATTTATTAGATCCTATTATCGAACTCTAATATGGTTAGCTATGACCGAGGATGAGTATTACGATGTTCATAGTTTAATTTACTCACGTAGAGGCGGTCCGGTTCCTTCGTGTGATTATTGGGCTTGGTAATTGAAGATGTGCGAGAGTTTTGTTTGGGGAGTCATCGTTGTTAAAACCGTTGTCACTTGACATTTTTATATTACTGAAATATATTAGAAGTAATTATGAACAATAATAGAATAGGAATAGAATACGAGCGCAGAAGTTAAATTCACGTAAACTATAAAAATTTTAGAAGAATTCCATGCAAAACACAAGTGCAAGTGACAACCAGAGACAAGTAACCAGAGACAAGTAACATATAGGATAAGTGACAGTGACGTAAGTTACATGTATTGCATGTAAGTGATCAGTGACAAAAATATATTTTCTACATTATGAATGGCTTTAGATTCCAGCAGTTATATATTTTTTTTACTAACCGTCATTGTGGTACGAAATTGTTACACGGACGTTGAGGTGGGTCAATATAACCCCATAATATAATGTACGAGATTTTCATATTTTATTCGTAATCTTTGTCATTATAATGTATAATTTATACTCTGATCTTAGAAATAAAAGAAAAAAGATATGAATCACAGAACATTAAAAATATATAAACTTTTACATAAACTCTCAAAAAATTTACAAAATTGAGATCCCTTAGAGTTTTATCACCTTTGAAAAAAAAAATTTCGGTACAAAAATCATACAAAATTAAGGCGCAAAATTTGGTCACGTTAATTGTGAGCATGGGTCATATTGACCCTCTTGACAAATAAGCGCGTGTAGCTCCCAGCGCGGTCACGGCTGGGCTCATTTCTTTTCGGAAACGTTTAGAACGCAACGTTGGCTCCAGCTACTGAGAAGAATGGCAACGTCATTCGAGTACGTAAAAAAACATTTTCATTTTTAAACACACTGGGTCATCCTGACCCAACCTCAATGACGCCGGGTTAACTTGCCCTTCAAATAGTTAGTTAAAACGATTTTTTTATTATAGTTTCGGCTACTGCACTCAAATTAGCTATTATAATTAAAGGAATTCGAAAAAATATTCCACTAGCTGATGCCCGCGACTTTGTCCGCGTGGTTTTTGTTATTCCCGCGGGAACTCCTTAATTTTCCGGGTTAAAAAGAAGCCTATGTCACTCTACAGGTCCTCAACTATACCTATGCCAAAAATCACGTCGATTCGTTGCTCCGTTGCGGCGTGATTAAAGGACAAACCAATAAACCAACAAACAAACACACTTTCGCATTTATAATATTAAAGTATGATTTATCAATAGTTCTTGACCGTATAGCATACATCAATATTACACTGTAAGTTGCACTCTCAAAAATAAAGAGAGTAGACCCTCCATACTCAAAACTATGGAGGGTAGGTAAGGAGCTGTGGTAAGGAGACTCATCTGTGTAAATGAAATGTGTCCGATTGGGGGCGCCACATTAGCATCAGGGTAAATTTATAAGGAAGCGCCAAATATTAGTAGGTCTGAGAAATAAACAAGGAAAGAAAACATTCATTATTCTGTACAACGCAACTTGTTGAAATTTTTAATAAATAACTACTTTAATCGAAAATTATATAAATTTTTTGAACTGTTATTTATAGCAACCCACTAGCAACCACTGGACTTTTCTCCCTAGAGATGATTCTCCTCTCTATAAACAACATAATCAAAGATTCTCCTTACCTCTACCCTCCGTCTATGGAATGTAGACGCCTCCGTCAAAACTTATCACGCGTTTTGCTCAATGACTAAGGAAACTAATTCTTTATTCATTGGTTTTGCTTTATAAATCTGTGGTTTTGGGGCTGTCAGGTCCAATTGGTCCACAGCTGAGGTCCACAGGTTGTCCACCACCCACAGGTGATCTATAAATCTTATGTCTTTGCGTCAGACCAAAACTCTCGGTAGAGTATTATGTTCTGTGGACCAAAGAATATACTACTCTCTACCACACCAGCTATTTGATTTTCGCGCGAATTTTATTCGTCAGTGCGTACACCTCCTTATGATTTCTAGTGTTTAGGCCGGCCTTAAACAGAATTTCGAGACGGAATTCCGAATGTATGTGGCCGGCCTTAAACAGAATTGCGAAAAAAAATCGCACGAGTATTTTAGTGCGAACGTAGCCTTAGTAATAGGGTCCCGTAAAATAGGTACCCTTCGGTACGGAGCACACAACACAGCAGTAAGTACAAACTACTTTAATAAGAGCTTACTTCTCGGCTCAATAATAAAACTTCAGATACAGATTCAATACGTTTATTTACATGTATTAGTTACACTTGTTATTTCTTAGTATGGAGTATAGAGTGACTCTTGATAACAAAGAGGATATTAAATATCCTAAAATTAATTAAATTAATTTTAATCACAATAGAATATGTATCATGAGTCATGACTTAGGGTCTCCCCGATCTATCGACGCAAAAAAGCTTTATGTATGTCTTAGGTTTTATTTGTTTAATATACCTAACAGTACTACAATCTACCGAAAAATAACACACATAAAGCTTTTCTACTATTACTATCTGACTACTACTTTTATTTTCTGACCGGCTCAAGCCGTTTCAGGGTCTATATATTTGGGGACCCTTAGCAGGGGCGGCCTTAGCCATTGCGAGGCTCTGGGCGGTAGATATTTGCGAGGCGCAAGATTCAAATACACATTATTACCTAATGACTTTTTCTACTTGGGCTGTAGAGCGCGTCTACAAGATCGCGAGGCCTCTGCAAGAGCGAGGCCCCGGGCGGTTGCCCTGCTTGCCACCCCCTAAGGCCGCCACTGACCCTTAGCAAACGGCAAACGTAGTTAGTTATACTGCTTGTATTAAAGTGCACACTGTCATTGCGGTTTTGCTGTCGTCGCGCCGATATTCTTACCGCGTCTGATTGCGTCACAAGAGTGTACACCTTAACTAAATAACATCTTAAAATTGATTTAATTACTGTTAAATTTAAGCTACAGTTAACTGCATAATATTTTATGTGCCCATTTTATATTAATTTGTAACCTGATTATAATTATCTCGACATATTCTAGGCTCTTCAGGCAACGGAAGTTTTATCTTCGGCACAAGAATTCCTTCCCAATCGCCCTGAAATAAAAAAGCTTTAGTTGAAGCTTTTTACGTCCATCTAGAAATATATAACTGCCTCGTGGATCTAAATGGTTAGCATGGTCGACTGTGGATGTCGAGGTCCTGGGTTCGATTCCCGGTAGGGCATAAAAATTGTTAGGTATTGGGTTTTTCAGTTACGAAACTCTCAGTGCCGGCCCGGAATTAGAAGTTGGCGGTGAGTTACCCCTGTGCCTGGGAGAGCACGTCAAGCCGTACTGACGGCTTAACGTGCTCTCCCAGGCACCTAGCAAACTATTGATAATAACCGGGACTGCCCGGTTATTATCACTAGCTTATGGTCGTCTCTTTGCTTATCAAATAGATTAATCGCAAATCACTCCCATACTCACAAATAAATTATTTCACATTTTCCATATTTGACTGCCTCATTGGTCTAGCGGTTACTGGTTAAGTACCTCGGAGAGCACATTAAGCCGTCGGTTCTGAGCCTGACCTCTCACCGGTAGTGTCCGATTTTCCGTCCCATCGGACTCTCATTGGGCTATGAGAGTAAAGGAACAGAGAGTCCACCTGTGTTTGCGCACACACTTGTGCACTATAATGTCTCTCGCGTAGATGGCTTATCTCTCTGGTGATAGACCGCCGTGGGCGAAATTGAGTCGGGGGGAAAATATAATAATATCAGGCACATAGTAAGCGACCAAATGATCATTGTACCTGGAATCGGTTCCCATCAGACTTGTTGCACTGCATGGATATGGGCGACTCAGTATAGAGCATATTCAGCGCCTTGGCTCGGAGCGGGGTCCACGGCGTTATCGACAGGTAATTAGCTCGCGGCGGCGAGGCGAAGTCTATCGATATGTTGTCCCAACTGAAATGTCAAAAAAAACCTCTGATTTGACACCTCTGAAAAAAAGAATCTAATTGTTTATAGTGCGTTTGCGAAATATTATATCTTAACAGTTCCGATCTCGAATTACGAGACGAGGGTGCAAATATTAGTTTCCGATAAAAAAAAGTGATAACTTCTTATGGGAGGGTAAACCGTTGTGTAACGCGTCACGGCGCCAGTCTGTCTGGCTTCCCTTTCTCTCACGGATACGGCAGCAGTAGGCAGGCTCCTCCTCTCTCACTCTAACCCACAGCGCTAGCCGTATTTCGGACAGACGATTCCATTTATTTATAATAATCAATAAAATATTTTGTTAATAAGTTATCACTTCTGTCGAGCGTTTCGAGACGCACACGTTTTTTTATCAGTTTCCTCTGAATAAATATAAATACACGTTATAATTTGTTTTATTTAACAAATCATGGCATTTGATAATTTGAAATATTTTATGGCGCATGAATTACCTCAAGAGCGCTGTTAGTTATATATATATGTTTACACACTCCCAGTTCAGTAGAGAGTTCAGTACATAATCTAATTGAAGCAAATCTCATCTATGATCTCGTGCTATCAGTCCGTTTCTTTCACGCACTAAGCAATTAACTGTCTCTAGCACGTATGTATATCGAGAGGGCAAACTGAAAATTATTCCACTTACCGTTTCTCAAACTTGAAGTAATCCTCTAGAGCGGCGTTAGATATGGCGCTCTTACACACTTCCAGTTCAGTAGCGGGGTAGTAGTGCATATAGTTGACGCACATTTCATCCGTGATTGCGTGTCCGCCAATCGTTGCGTTTATTTTGTCTGCGGTGTTGTAAATGCAGGTTGTCTCTAAATAATCGCCCTGGAAACGGAATTTTGATATGGTGTGCAGGTCTGATGTAATTAGCCTGTATTTATATTACCTACATACACTACACTACAGCCCGTTAACGTCCCACTGCTGGGCACAGGCCTCCACTCTCATAGGAGAGAGGGAATTGGAGCTTAGACCCACCACGTGCTCCAATGCGGGTTGGCGGGAATATATGAAAAGTCAGTCTAAGTGCGGAAAATAACTCCGGATACAAAGAAGTAAAGAACTAGTTTTTGGCGGCTTTTCCCAAAAAGAATGAACGATCGGTTCAAATACAAGTATGTCAAGCTACAGCTTAACATACTTGTCTTTGCGTATAGCGGAGGCTAAAAAAGATTGCAGAGAGTAATAAATAAAAGAGAGAAATTAATGAATGAAATGAATATCTATACTAATACTAGCTGATGCCAGCGACTTATTTTATTTTATAACTAACTTATTTTTCCATATTTTCTCACTTTTTAAACCTTCCCTGGACTACGACAAACATTTCAAAACCAAAATCAGCTAAATCTGCCCAGCCGTTCTCGAGGTTTAGCGAGACAAACGAACAGCAATTGATTTTTAAATATATAGATTATAAATGCGAAAGTTTGGATGGATGGATGTTTGTTAATATCTCAATCACGCCAGAACGGCTGATCGGATCTGGATGAAATTTGGCACAGAGATAGATTGTAGTCTGGAAAAACACATAGGCTACTTTTACCCCGGAAAATTAAAGAGTTCTCGCGGGAACCAAAAACCTCAATCCACGCGGACGAAGTCGCGGGCATCAGCTAGTGATTTAACTATAATATATAGCTCAACCTAAGTATGTTGGAGCGAACTAAATTTGTACAGCATACCGGCAAAACCTTGACGGGGCGATGTAAGATCCTGATTTCCTGGAAGTGCGTTGAGTAGTGGTCGTCTCTGTTGAGGGTCGGCAGCTCGGCGCCGCGTCTGAAGTGGCGCGTGCGCACCGCCACGCCTGTGAGGTGCGTGTGTAGTTGGCTGCCGAACACTACGATACCGTCTTCCGGAAGACCCTGGATTGGATGATACGGAGTGAGTTGGTAATACTGCAGACGGCGTGTACCAGTGACGTTTTATGAAGTCCGATAACATCGTAAACAAGAAGGTGGTGAGAAGCGGGTGGATGAGGAAGGCGGAGGACCGTGTTTGGTGGCGTGTTCTCGAAAAGGCCTATGTCCAGCAGCGGATGCATAAAGGCTGATGGATGGATGAATGAACATCGTAATCGGTGGTGTGGCGTCTAAGGCTGCATGCCTACTGAAACGGAGCGAAATCGGATTCCTGATAGCCTAAAGAGGCGTAGTCACACCGCCACGCCCGTGGGGTGCGTGTGTAGCTGGCTGCCGAACACTGTGATACCGTCTTCCGGAAGACCCTGGATTGAGGAGATGATACGGATTGTTTTTGTATTTTCATATCTTTGTGTACAATAAAGTATATTTTACTTTTACTTTACTTTACTTCCAGCGGGAATTACAAGCCACGCAGTCGCGGTCATCAGCTACTGCTAGCAGAACATATTTACCACTCCGGTGCACTGCGGCACGCAGTGGCCGGTGAGCGGGAATGCGCGCTGGGAGCCGGGGATGGCCATTTTGTCCGTGTACTCCAGCCCTAGCTCCATTATTGCCGCGTCGTATTTACGCTTGTTGGCTGTCACGTGCACCACTATACCCGAACTGTCTACCCAATCTGGCAACAAAACACATCCGTTTAAACACACGAAAGGAGTTCCGCGGCAATAACTGTAACCAAAACATTTTACGTACGAAAGTTACGTACTTACTCGAAAGTTTGTATGGATGCATGGATGTTTGTTATTCAATCACGACCGAAAGACTGAACGGATCTGGATGAAATTTGACACAGAGATAGTTTATAATATGGAATGACACATAGATTACTTTTTTCCTGGAAAAGTAAAGAATTCCCGCGGGAAGTAAAAAACCTCAATCCACGCGGACGAAGTTGCGGGCATCAGCTAGCTAGTAATTGCATAAACATGCAGCTCCCATACTGATCAAACATAAAAACGCGCTTTTAGTATGTAGGAAATACATAGTTGTGACGTCATCAAATTTCAACACACTTTTTTCTTTAATCGATAGTTTAAAATGATTATCAAACTTAAAATTAACAGAATATGTGAATCTTAGGTCTTTTGGAAGACCCTCTGTATAATAATTAGTAAGAAAAAAAATATTTTTTCATCTAACCGCATCATCATTCATCCCTAAATGCATCGCCGGATTTAAATTGACTTACCATTGCGCAACTCGGGGTTGTTATAATGCACTTCAAGCATGACATACTTGTTCGCCCCCGGCCCGCCCAGCGGCAACCCAGCTTCGTCCGGGTACGAAAATGGAGGCGCGCCCATAGCCCAAGCCGCTTTAACCTACAAACAAAATTCGTTATCACAGAAGAAGAATTATTTATGTATTTATGTTCAATTTGATCAAAAATGTCTTACTTTTGAGCACAATTTCGTAGATTCAGGCCGTGTGCCTGAGAAACAGTTGCCTTCGTACAACGGGATCTCTCTGTCAGGGTCTGCATCGCAATAGAACACCTCCATGTGATGCACCAATCCTTCATTGCCTTTGGTTATGGTCGACTCGAACTACAACCAAAAGAAATTCATTACAATTTATCATTAATTATTTTATAGATTTTACATGCAAATTCTTTTTTCAACAGAAAACAGAACTTTCTTTATGAAACAGAATCCTTTATGTAATTTGAAAGCTCGATGTGGTGCTTCATGTTATAATTAGTAAAAATTCGAACGCAGCGAGCTTGCAATTTTTTGGCGACCATTCACAGAATATGGGTTCTAATACCTTTCTAGTATTATGACTCATTAATTATGTAATTTTTATGTTAAATATACATATAGGCTAGCGCTTGGCTGCAATCAGACTTGCCTCCAAATGGTGATGCAGCCTAAGGTGGAGCGCGCTTGCCTAGAAGATGCCTATTCACTCTTGATTTGAAGGTACCTTTATTAAAAGGGGAGGGGAAAACGGAAGCCGGAACCCGGAAGGGCATTCCATATTTTATTATTATGTCACCTCCATGCACCTTCAGCTTATCGATGGTAATGCGCAATTGACCGGCCGTTGAATAAGAAACTGCAATCTTAGGCAGGGGAAGGAAGCTTACTTTTATAATGTGGTGCTCTTTCTCAGTGACATAATCCGGCAGTTTAACAACTTTACACCAGTACGTGGTGTCACCCCCAGGCACCTTTAGCTTGTTGTTGGTAATGCGCAACTTTCGGCCCGACTGTTGCGGCGATGACGGCGGAGTGAGCAAACGGACTCGAATGAAGCCGTGGTCGCGAGGAGATGTGCACGATATGCATAGACCCTTGGAGGAGAATAGCTTGTCTATGCCACGAGCCCAGATTACGTGAACTGTGCCGTCCTGAAAAAAAAAACCATATTACCTTATACACGAAAAATAAATATATAAATGAACATTAAAATTAGCTAAAGAAATAAAAGTCGGTAGGTATAATTAGCGGCCATCAAGCCACACAAAATTATCGTTAGAATATACTATAATTGCACTTCAGATTCTGTTTTAAGAAAATCAATCAGATTGCTAGGCGTCAATTTCTTTACCCGCTCAAGCTGTATTCTACTGATTTTAGCCAACTGGTATTCAAGTTATATGTATTTTAAAACTTTCACAAGTTTGAAGTTCTTTTAATATTGGTATTTAATCATACTAATATTATAAATGCGAAAGTGTATTTGTCCTTCAATCACGCCGCAACAATGGGTCGCCATGACTTTTGTATGGGTATAGTTGAGGACCAGGAGAGTATCATAGGCTACTTTTTATCCCGGAAAATTAAGGAGTTCCCGTGGGAATCGAAAAAACTTATTCCACACTGACGAAGTCGCGGGCAACAGCTAGTAGGTATAAGTATAGTTAGCTCGTATTATGAAACTTTTCACAATCATTGATCGAATAATATCGAATAGCTTATCGAAAGAGCTTTTATCTACTCCAGCATCGAAAAGTTCCAATTTCGAATTTGACAACTATATCGAATTGAACCCTCTTTCGTGTTTGCTTCTCATAACGATACAGTTCGTTGTATGGGAGCTGTATCGTTATGAGTCGTAGCTGTATCGATATGGTTATCTTCATAAATAGGATACCTATAGCTTAGCGGCTCTGGGTTCTGGCACTTTCCCAACCAGTCAAATTATAAAGACGTCCTTGTCGTAGATAAAATCTTGTATGCAACTGTACGTAATTAGTCATTTTAATTCTCGTACTATCCTATTTTGATACTCGGCAAGCCTCGTATCAAAAAACAGCACTCGAATTAAAATGACCCTCATTACGATACAGTTGCATAAATAGCTATTATAGTATCTATTCTTAACATTGTAAATATTATGAATTGTCATCTCCGGAAGGGAATACCTCAATCAAATAATCATCATCGTCGCAGGTGTCGAAATCGCGTTCGAAGACAACACTTCTACTTTTTAAATCCAGGTAAAAGCCTTCGCAGTTTTGGTGAGCGTCTCTAATGAGTCTACCGTTGTAGTCTGCGTGCATATCCTAGAAAATGAAAATAAAAGAACGAATAACTTTTTTTTTCTCTCTTTTATCTATCTGCGATCAGTACTTCGACTTAGAACAATTAACTGAAACTAGGTATTTCATTTCAAATGTAGGTCAATTCAATATCTAACAAACATCAACGTTCATCTCAGACAGAATCTAAAAGCTATGTTTTTGCATATACAATTCCCATCTCTGGCACAGACGACTCGTGAGGGGTCTTATAAGCGTTCTTTCCCGAGTTTCCGGGTTCAATTCCCGGTAGAGGCGATCTGGGACTTAAAATTCCTAATTCTATTTTCTCCCGAACGAGGCAAACGAAGCCGGGTCAAATTGTATTATTGGTAGTAGGTACAATTTATTATTAAGTCATAATAACTTACCTCAAAATGGTCTCGTCCCATATAATCAGTCCAAACCAAGCATACATCTGAATTCCCCAAGTCGCCACGATCAGAAAACCCAAGCGCGAACCAATTTATAGTAGGCGCTTTTTTGGAGAACTCCAGACAGAATCGTATCTTGCGAGCGCCGTAGTCCACCCTCCATTTGAGTGTGATTTCTCCTTTAGGATCTAACACAGATTCGCTTCCCGCTAAAAGATCTGTGGATTGGGGATTATTAAAAAACCTATAAGTATCTAGTTGCAATACTAATGTAAACTAAAGTATTAAACTAAAAAAAAATTTTCACTTTACAGTTTTGGAAACACTAATTAGGTAAATATCAAAAGCAGATCTACTAATCATGATTTTAAAAAAATCGGAAACTTTAATTTGAGTAGGAATGTTCTACATATACAAATGCATTCCAATTCATCATCAGTCATCACTTCATCATTCCCTTCTATCAGGAAATTTTAGGTTTAAAAAGCAAAGGTAATTTTTTTCGTAAGTACAAAAATAGTGTACCAAGCAAAATAAAAGTAGGTACTTAAATAAAATTATTTCTATATTGAATAGTATGAAAAAACTTACTCGATTTGTTGTTAATCTTAAAGGAATAATGGTAATAAATTAACGTTAAAAATACAGTTACAATGCACAATATCTTCATAGTTACTCTTTTTTGTCACACTCATTAGCCAAGAGACCTAGGAAAGTCTTATATGGAGGGATAACTTGATCCAATGAAAGTCGGAGTTCTAATGAATATCAGAGGCAAGAGGCGCAGTGATGCCGCTTCTCGTAGCTCGTAGGCGCTACGAAATATGTAGGGTTAGAATGTAATGGACTGTAGGTACAGTCAGCAGCTGAAGTTTTAATTATTTGAATTATTATTTAGTTTTAAGGCCAAGTGCGCAGGGCCGATAAACGTATTTAAGTTAAATTTTCTATGTCTGCCCTTGTCAACCCTGCATATATATAAAAAAAGTAACTAAATCAGTTAAGGTAGCGTTGTGCAAGTCGGCCTTAGTTATGTTGAACGTTAAAAACATCTAAGATTTCTCAGATTACTCAATTTTCTCTTCAGTTCAAGATTTAAAAGTTAGCAATTCTTACAACTTAATCATACTTAATATTATAAATGCGAAAGTGTGTTTGTTTGTTGGTTTGTCCTTCTATCACGCCGCAGCGGAGCAACGGAGCGACGACGCTACTTTTTATCCCGGAAAATTACAAAAAACTTAAACCATGTGACAAAGTCGCGGGCATCAGCTAGTTAATCATAAGTTCTTCAACGAGCTTGCGATTATAGTACTAACGACTTCACTCACTTAAAAATTTCGGAAATTCCGGGTTTATTTCTGGCCTACACTATAAAGAAACGGTGCAAAATTTCAGCTTTATAGGGCACTGTTGATGAGCCAGTCAGTGAGTTACGACTTTTCTTTTTATTGTATTAATTTTTTCATGGCTATGTAGCGCTTACAAGTTTCTTTAGTTCCTATAAATATTTACCCACCAAACTAACAAAGGTTCCAAATGTGTACAATTCACCGTTCTGCACATGACTGTACTCGAATATTTATATGAAACTCCGACACGTGAAAATATCTATGGCTAGGTATCATTGGTGCACCACGGAATGCGGGGTCGCTCCTTTATTAAATTCCAGCTGAATTAATTCGCCGCCCCCGGCGCGTGCCGGCAACCGCTTAGCTTCGATAATGACTTTGAAATTCACACCTTCAACGATTACTTGTAAACGTTTACAACTTGTAGAAGTTTATTTGAATAAAAAACATTTGATTTGATTTGATTAGTGAATGTAGAAGAAATTCAAACAATTTAATATCATTGGTAATTTATTGGTTTTTTCTTTAACCACACCGCTACGAGGCAACGGATTAACGTGTTTTTTTTTTTCATGAATATAGATAGTGTGTGTGTGTGTGTTTTAAAAACCTCACTAAGACAAACGAAGTCGCGGAAACTTTTTTTTTATTTTACCACTCAGTCAGAGGGGTAAAGTTTTTAAAAAAAGCATGTGTGTGCAATTCACACACGGCAGAAGTGAAACTTCAGAAAAGTAGCCCACGAGATAATGAGATTAATTAAACTTGTATTCTATCTCATTCTCTCAATTCTTGTACTCCATCTCATTCTTTCATTTGGTGTCGATTTTTCATTTCATCGAATTTTCAAATCACAACGATTCTAATGAAGTTTCACTTCAAAAGACTCTAGAGAATGAAACAAATAAAATCGACTAAAAAATCATTTACTTATCGTAAAAAAATATTAATTCTGTACATCGTCATTTGTGCTTAAATCATTATCTTCTGATTCCTCTTTACTTGAGACAATTTCTGTCGTTGATTGGTCTTCGCTGGCGCCATTGGCTTCTGCCTCTTGTTCTGATTTTACCTCACTGACTTCTTCCTTGGATTGCTACAAAAAAAACTTCTATTTTACTCTTTAAACTTTACATTAACATAATTAAAATATAACTGTACTATAACTATGTCGAAAATGTTAACTAAAGGAAGCTTTATTAATTTTACTATCGATTCAGAGCCCAAAACAATTGTTTTGGAATTTATCTTTGTCTGTCTGTTCGGGTAAGTTCGGTAAAGACTCGTGTCTTTACAATCGTGCATTGTAGAGTCAACATCTCCTGAAGATGCTCCGGTGTCGGAGTGAAACGTACGTAGAGAATAATTTGAAAGATTTTTGTGGTGTGGTGAATATTGCATGAGTGTATCATGCAATATTCACCACACCACATAAGTCTTGTACCACATAGATTTACCAACTGTGGCGGATTATAGCGAATTAAATTTAAAGTTTCTTCATTATTATGGACTTCCGCAAAGTAACACCTGCTTCTATCCAATATTATCTGTAGTATATTTTCCCGCAAAAAAATACGAATCTTCATGGAGGTGAGCTGTCAGAATTATCATCATAAATTACACAGAGCATAAATAAAGGGGATTTTGGTATACCCAAGCTCTAATTCCCTCTCTCCTATGAGAGTGGAGACCTGGAGTGCAGTGGGACGTTAATGGGCTGTAGTGGTGGTGGTGGCGGTACACCCAAACGAGATAAATAAAACGAGTGTGCTTTAGACCACACAACTGAATTAAAACTTATTTATGGTATGAGAAATAAGATACATAGCTGAAACATACATATACGGAACATAACTGGCTATGAGAGAAAGAGAGAAAGAAATGTGTGCTCGCACCTGTCTCTCTTTTGCCCCTACAGTAATATACGAAACGTAACTTTCTCTTTCTATCTTCACTAACTTATATCTCCCTCTCAACTTCCGTTCGCACTTTTCGTAACGCTCTCGTCACGCATTCACCAGCTTACTCTCCAAGTCAAGCGTGCGTAAAGAAGTTTTACTTCAAAAACTGTCAATGTTCTCACCTCTCTTTCGAACAGTATGGCCAGTTCAACGTGCTTAGTGTACGGGAACATATCAACGGGCACAGCAGTGACGGGCACGAAGGGCGCGCCTCTTAGCGTCTTGGAGGAGGGACGCGAGAGGTCCACGAAGTTCTTGATGGCAGACGCCGGGCTGCACGATATGTATACCAGGCGTTTCACTTTCCGCGTGTTGCGCAGTTGGGTTACTGCCCGCATGTCTGTGTGTATTTCAAAGAGTTTTAGAAACTTTTGCCAAAGTGGACGTGGTCTGCCATTTTTGCAAATATGATATAAGATGATTCCCGCGACTTCGTCCGCGTGGTTTAATCTTTTTTTATTCCCGCGAGATATCTTAATTTTCCGGGATTAAAAGTAGCATATGTCCTTCCCTGGGATGTAACCTACCTTTATACCAAATTTCATCAACATCGGTTGAAAAGATAGGTTGTGAAAGCTTAGTATGGATATACTAAGCTTTTGGATTTGGATCTTTATTGCACACACAAAATATAGGTACAGTATACAGTTTAAAAGCAGTAGTACTTAGTAAGACTACATAGAAATGTGCAAAGGCGGTCTCATTGCTAAAGCAATCTCTTACAGATAACCTTTGGTATGGATCCATACTAATATCATGCGAAAATGTGTTTGTCTGTCTGCTACGCTTGCTAGGTTGCATCCCGGGGACGGACATGGGCTATTTTTATCCCGGAAAATCAAAGACATAAATACACACAGTCACATATATCATTTAGTGATTAAATAAATAAATGTCTTACGTAGTCCAGCTCTGGGCGGGTCGACGATAGCGATGACGTCATCGCCCGTAACGCGCGCCAGCACTGACGGCAACACGTCTTCCGCTTTGCCCGTGAAGAACTCGCAGTTGCCTATATCGTTTAGTTCCGCATTCGCCTTCGCGTCTTTGACGGCCTCCGCCACTAGCTCCAAGCCGAGCACTTTATCGCAATGCTGTTATGGGATGGTAGTTTGTGATATAATAATGTCCTCTCGAACGAATTTCGGCCACGGCGGCCTATCTCCAGAGAGATTAGTTATCAGCGCGGGAGATGGCTAGTCGGATATAGTGCACAAGTGTGCACTATATCCGATTGTCATCCGATCATAGCCCGACGCGACGGGACTATCAGCCGCTAGGCTGACCGTCGTCACGAGTTTGAAATAACCTTAACGCCCGTGTATCACAGAACGGTTTTCAAGACATTTGTGATAAAACATGAAAATAAAACTCAAATATGTAGGTACAGTAGTTCTTCACAAACTACTAACACTAGTAGTTACGTTTTCTTTGCAGTTTTTCTTCAATTAATTTTAATACATATTAATTGTAGTAATTGATACAGTAAATAGGTTATGTAAAACATGTTTAGGAATAATTTGCATACAAATAAATGAGAGCTCTAAGATATCATAAAAACTGTATAATACTTTTAAACGTTTATTAATAACTAGATGATGAACTAGACGGACTTTGTCCGCGTGGATTTAGGTTTTTGATTCCTGGAACTCTTTAATTTTCCGGGATAAAAATGCCTATGATAGCCTTCATCGGGATGTAACCTACCGCTGTACCAAATTTCATCAAAATCGATAGAATAGATGGGCCGTGAAAGCGTAGCAAACAGTCAGACACACTTTCGCATTTATAATATTTGTATGGAAGGTTGAAAATTTTAGTATTTTTGCCAGCTAGTTAAAAAAAACTCCATTATGACTCCATATGTAGATTTTCGCTAGCTCACCTTAGCAAAGCAGAGTCCAATAGTGCCGGTGCCGCAGCAAATGTCCACCACGGTCGCGCCGCTGTCCACCCGGCTCATGTCTATCGCGCTCTGGTACAGAATGTCAGCACCGGCTGTGTTTATCTGCAATAGGCATGATGAAAACTCAATCAAATCAACACTATATAACTCAAAAACGCGCTTCTATTAATGGGAGTTTGTATGAAATACATAATTGTGACTACTGAGCACGGCTTTCCCGTCAGAATGAGAGGGGTTTGGTATAGTCCACCACGCTGGTTATGTGCGGATTGGCAAACTTCATACACTTTTGAGAATATTTGAGACGAATTCGGGCATGCATGTTTCCTCATGATATTTTAATAACATCACGGGGTCTATTATCCCTAATATAATTGAGGCACGTATGCCTAACTGATTAATACTTTCGCTATTGGCCAAAATTCACTGTCACAGCATGAATGTCGTAAATTCCGGTAATCACAACAATTGGGTATTTGACAACTATTCAAATAAATTATTTTTTAGTGATTAATAAATAGAGGATCTCCCAAAATTGTTAATATCCAACTCCCTTGATATATATGTATGACAACCATTTTAAACTATCGATTGAAGCAAAAAAATGCGTCGAGTTGCGAGTAGGTCCTAATGCGATTTGACGTTTGAATAAATGTTGCTGATTTGACTTGTTGTCAAATACCCAACTGTAGAAACTCTTATATTACCTGAAAGAAAGCCTCCGGTGATATCCTGAACTGGCGTCCCAATATTGTGTCTATTATGTGAGTTGACCCCATCAAATGGGAAGGCTTTGACCCATCCTCGCCCACTCTCCTAAAATATACCCCTAAATTATAAAAATATGCGACGGAAAAAGGGATAGAAGGGCATTCTTGGGCGTAAAACCAGTAGAAAACCTAATTATAATAATAATTGACATATAATAATAATACAAGTTTGTTTGTCTGTCTATATCCGTTCCATCATAGTTCAAGATTATTTTTAGAGTTTAAACATAATATGATACCTCGGCAAAACCGCTGTCTATTTAGACAGGCGGACAGATAAGCAGATCAAATATTAATAAATAAGCTCTAATTTTATTATTGGAAAAGTTAACCATTAACCAAACCATCGCCGGCCCCACTACTGAGCCTGGCTTCTCAGATTGAGAAGGATTCAACAACTTTGAGAGCATTATGAAATATACTGAACTCTCAGGAATGCAGGTTTACTCACTTTGTCCTTCACCGTTATAGCAAGTGATATTGAATTATTTAAAACGCACATAGATCCGCAAAATTAGAACTGAGAACCAAATAGGGGCCAACGTTTCAACCACTAGGCTTGCCTAGTTTAGGGGTCAGGAGTCCAATGTTCTAAATAAAAAGTTTATTTAATAAATATTCTCATTTCTAGTATGGTTATGGATATTTACATGATAATAGTCGTTAACGCCAACCTGCATTGAAATAGTGTGGGGGGTCTAAACTCTAATTCTCTCTCTCCTATGAGAGTGGAGGCCTGTGCCCAGCAGTTGGACGTTAATGGGCTGTAGTGGTGGTGGTAAAGATATTTATGACTCAATCAAGAAAGATAATAATATCACACCTTTTAGTGAGAAGCTCAAAGTACACAGATTTGATGTCGCAGGATACTGATTCCTCACTACTAAAATGGTCTATTAATTTTTTCTTGAGTTCTTCAAGTTGTTCTGTTGATAGATCCTTAAAAAAGAATAAAACTAATTATATTTATACATAAATAGCTGATGCCCGCGACTCCGTCCGCGTGGTTTAAGGTTTTGATTCCCGCGGGAACTCTTTCATTTTCCGGGATGAAAAGTAGCCTATGTCACTCTCCAGGTCATCAACTATACCTACCCATACCAAAAATCACGTCGATACGTTCCTCTATTGCGGTGATATGCGCTATTGCGGTGAAGGACAAACCGACAAACAAACACACTTTCGCATTTATAATATTACTAAGATATTTATGAATTTGCAGTAATTATTTGAAGCTTTGCAATGTGTGATTCAGTCACTCTCTCTCTCTCTCTCTCTGCTCTGACAGATAGACAGACAAATGCATATCCAACCACTTAGACCCAGAGAGCTTGCTACGCTTGATTATACTAATAAAAAAGAGTATTTATTATTATTATTAGTATCAGTGAACGTACCTGTGGATGCATAGCAATGATCAGCATGAGATCGCCGGAGTGCTTGGACTCTCGGACAGTGAGGTATCGCCAGTAGCCCGAATAGTCCACGGGCCAAAATGGCGACATGTCAGACTGACGGACGAAGTCTTGGAATATCTACAAATAAATACATAGTTACAACTTACACTTACCGAGTTTGATGGCAATGTAACAAAAGGGTACTATTTACTGGCAGATTTTTATATAATAAACTAGATGATACTCACGACATCGTCCGCGTCTATTTAGGCTTTTATAATAAATGAGAACTCTTTAATTTTTTTGTATAGAAAGTAGTGGATGTCCTTCTCCTGGATGCCATCTACTTTTGTACCAAATATCGTCAAAATCTGTCGAACAGATGGGCCGTGAAAGCAGCAGACTGACAGACAGACACACTTTCGCATTTATAATATTAGTATGGATATCTATCATTTAATTGAGCGAATTGCCCACTAAGTATATTGCTATTTATGGTACAAAGTGGTCATGGCAAAGGCTGCTATAAGAAATTTAAAGTTACTTGATTTGTAATTATGAACTCACTAGCTGATGCCCGCGACTTCGTACGCGTGGATCGAGGTTTTGTGGTTCCCACGGGAACTCTTTAATTTTCCGGGATAAAAAGTAGCCTATGTGCTATTCCAGACTATAATCTATCTCTGTGCCAAATTTCATCCAGATCCGTTCAGCTGTTGGGGCGTGATTGAGTAACAAACATCCATCCATACATCCAGACATCCATACATCCAAACTTTCGCATTTATAATATTAGTAAGAAGAAGTAAGATTATGAACTCCTCATATATTTCAGTCTAAAAATCTTTAGCACAGCCACTCCATGTGCTTAACTACACGGTATACCCACATCTACCTTAGTGTTCAATTAGTTAATCAAATGCCATTAACTTACCAAAACAGCTTTCTTCATTTTTTCAGAAATATGGTTCAAGGTACCAACAGGCGCAACACCCACTGTCCCAGTGACATAGCTGCCCAACCTGAACCCAACGGTGGGCTTCTTTGACTCCTCATCAATCCCAACAGTGAACTCACACTTATTCCTATAACCTTCAGTTGCTGGTGACTTCTGTATTGGTTTTAGTTCAAAACTTAAGCCATTATAGATTTTGCGATTGGATTCGATTTCATTTCTTTTCTGTTTATGGATTTTCCAGACTTCATTGTCAAATTTCATGAGCAAATTTTTTATTTCTTGTTCCTTTAGCTTGATCTGCAAGTTGTAACAATTTACACTAAAAAATTTAAGTATATAACTTTATTAACTGCACCATGCTATGAAGGCCATTTTTGTCACATATATGTCACCGTAAGATTGTAATCTAACTAGCGATTTTGTAAACTGTCGGCAGATTGTGAACCGTTCAATGTTCTGAATGTCAATTTTTGAAATATTCATTGTATTTACGTTTTCTTGTCTCTTTCTTGTAGGTTAGGTTAGGGTTCGACATAAATAATCAGGTAGTGCCTTAGGTTTTATCAGGTTAATGTTAATATACCTAACAGATTACAATCTACCGAAAAATAATGCGTTAAATTGTAATTTTTGACGGCCTCCGTGGCGGTGTGTAACGCTGTTGCCTTGACGTGCGGACTGCGGAGGTCCTGGGTTCGATCCCCGGCAGGGTCAATTTGGGAATTTATATTTTCTGAACTTTCCCTGGTCTGGCCTGGTGGGAGGCTTCGGCCGTAACTAGTTACTACCCTACCGGCAAAGACGTGCCGCCAAGCGATTTGGCGTTCCGGCACGATGCCGTGTAAAAACCGATTAGGGATATGGGTTTAATATAACTGCTATGCTCCTAGCCCACTATCATCTTAGACTGCATCATCACTTACCATCAGGTGAGATCGCAGTCAAGGGCTTAGCTTGTAGTGGATTAAAAAAAAAAACTGTAGACAGTTTGCAATATCACTAGTTAGATTACAATCTAACGGATTTTACAATCTTACGGTGACATATATATTATATATTCCCCTGTCGAGAGTGTCCCTCTCGCCGCCTCGCTCCGTCGCTACGGGCCTCCCTCTACGGGAAAACGGCCCCGTTCAAGACGAACTTGGACAGGAGCGGCGACGACGAGAAAGCGGAACCACCCGAACACCACATCTCGCGTGATCGTTGAAACCACACGATTCAGTGCTGGGCTGTTTCCTGTTCGCTCGCCGCTACTAAACTAAAAGTTAAGGGAGATCAGAGAAAGAGTATACCTGTTCCTCATATGGCATATTCCAGTATGGTGTAACTGCATCTTTCAACCTCTCTTCTTGACTCTTGTTATCATCTTCTTTTTTCTTCTTGTTCTGTGATCCTTCTTCATCCTGCTTTCTCTTTTTGACGAGTGGATCAGGTGCTGGTTTTGCTGCTTCAGCTATTAATGTCTTACCTATTACGACAGGAAAAAAGATATTTCACTGTGCCAGAGACAGGTTATTAGCTTAATCTTTTAATATTATAAATGTGAAAGTTTATATGGATGTATGGAAGGATATATGGATGTTTGTTACTCAATCACTCGCCAACGGTTGAACAGATCTGGCTGAAATTTGGCACAGAGATAGATTACAGTCTGGAATAATACATAGGCTACTTTTTATCCAAGAAAATTAAAGAGTTCCCACGGGAACCAGGAAACCTCAAACCACGCAGATGAAGTCACGGGCATTCGCTAGTGCTTAAAATGTGACTTTCTCAGAATATATGTGACTTTCTCTAAGTACTAACACAGTGAAATATCTAATATACTATGAAGAAAAAAAACCCACAAGAAACGGCTGAGTTTCTTGTGGGTTTTTCTTCTAAGACTGTTTTGAACCGACATAGATTTTTTTCATGTATGTTAATCAGCATCAGTATGTATCAGATGTTGCAGTAGGTGATTTTACCATACGCAGTGTAATAAAGAATATAATTTGACACTGGTATACATTTTCAGACCGCAACTGTACATACTTAGTTAAAAGGGTTGTGGATTCTGCCTTAAAATGAAACCAAAAAAAGAAAACATTTGTGTAACTTTTCTTTTTGTGTACTTATTGAAATTTGATGAAATAATTGTAGAATTGACGGAATTACAAAAAGTCCTAAAAAGTCTTAAAAGGCCTAAATTTCGAGCTCCAGCAGTTTTCTCTGTATTTTTACACATACAGATTAATATTACCTTTCCAAGAATATCCATTTAGTGCAGTAATGGCTTTAGTTCGCTCCTCATCGTTTTGAAAACATGCATATAACCAATGGCTTCCATTTTTAGGCCTCTTTATCTTACTTGTGTTCAAGCTTAGTTTATTATTCATCAGTTTTTTTAACTCCTGAAAAGACATAGATTAGATAGACAAGGTGAGATTGTTATTAAAAAATTGCAGTTGCACAGCATTAAGTCTTTCAGAGCGGGAACTTCAATTAATTAATGATTTTGGTAATTATTTATGATAAACCTTTTCATAGTTAGTTTCACCTTAGCTTTTAAGGAAAAAAATTATGGGACCCCCAAATGTGATTATTAGTTATTCAATAATGAGTTTTATATGGGAATAAAAAGGACTAAGAGAATAATTATTATTAATTATGTCCATTAGCCATTTTCATTGCCTTTATCAAGCAAAACACCGCACATCGGCTCGAGCGGCGTATCTTGCACCTGATATTCCATGATGAGTCCATGATTAAATTAGGGAATTAATTGATAAAGTAAGGACCATCTACTTACAGCTATCCCGTAGAACTTGGGTAATCCTCGAAGTTCAATTTTGAATTTCTCTGAAGAGAATCCACCGCGGTCCAAATAAGCATACTCTTCGCTAACATTTGTGTTTCCCTGGTTTACTAACTTTTCTGTTCCTGTTTCAGACACCAGTTCTGTTTGTTCCGACATCGTAAATTAGTAATGCGTTATTTATTTTAATATTTCATCACTTTCTATAAACATAAACAAATATTTAGTTCCAGGTTACTTTGTAAGTTTGCAGTTTGTCTGGTTTGCACCAGGTTAAAGGTTTGCACCGGTTTGCAGCACAGAAGAGTATAATAATATATATTGCACTAGCCCACACTAGCCGCCTGCCGCACCAGTATATTTGCTGAATGTTGATTTGCTTGTCTCTGGTTGACATTTTCGATTTAGTTTTTGTCTGAGGCTCGTCTGAGGTTTTTGTATAAGGGTTTATGGCTCTGGGTTCTAGCTTTTTTCAGGCGTTTTTCAGTCTACTTAACAAGCAGACTTAACAGTTAACACCACTCTTAACACACGCATAACAGACTGTTTGCAGTTTGCATCAAGGAACATATTATGGTTCATGGTTTGCATTTCGTAACTGTTCGTAAGTTGTTCATAGAAGCCAAAGAGTATATTATAATCACAAGCGACAGGGCGGTTCGTGGTATGGAGACCCCCTCATTAAATCCTCAGCCGTTGAAACTTGGCAGGGTTGTAGTATAGCACGAAGATGAACCAAAACTTAAACAAAAAAATCCACGCGAAAGTTAGGTTTTTTATACTTAAAACTTAATATTTATGACTGAATATTTATTTTCTCAATTTCTATTTAATATAATAGTAGGTAGTATATTTACACTCAAAACCGAAATAATCATGCAGAACATCGATATTTAAACCGATTTTATTATCATACCCAAACTGCGTTTACGCGATATATTATCTTCCTTCTTTAACAATTGGGTATAGCATAAAGAGTTAAAAACCTTACTTCCTTTATGAGGTGCAATCATGTAACGATCGCCGATCAAATCGTTAAAGCTCGGCTTCAAACTAAAATAAACCACAACAGCATTGAATTAGAGCTCAATTTCGTGTATCCATTGTCATACGTTTAGGTATGTACGATACCCTAACCTACCCCAACCCACTATTTTTTCTATGCCCCAACCGTATGAGAATGGATACACGAAATTGAGCTCTAATTCAATGTGGTTAGGGTTTATTTTACTTTGAAGCCGATCTTTAACGATTTGATCGCCGATCCTTACATGATTGCACCTCTGATTTTTTATTGGATATTTATAATATTATACGTTCAACAAAGCGTTTAACTCATGATACTTTATCCTAATGTAAAGTTTCGTCGCCTGAGGAATTATGTTGGGGTCCACTAGCTTTCATGCCTAGACATGAGTCATGAGTGTAAAACATAAACGAAGAAAATCCACCCCCCAGCGCCCATATTGATTGGATTTGACGCACTCCGAAGCCTATCAACGTAGCCCATCTCTGGTGGAAAGGCTTACCGAGGAAACCCTTACTGTTCTAAAGGCATCATATTTTATATGCATATATTATTATAAAGAAAAAGACATTTACATATTTCCAAGATTTTTATATTAATGTTATTTACAATAAGGAATAAATAAATTAAAACAAATCTATAACTGTTTATGATTATTAAGATGTGTTTTGCGAAATATTTTTGCTCATAGGCCATAACGAATTTTGAAAGAGTAAGATTAACTGCTTGACCCATTCGTAATAAAATGTAAAACAATTATTCATTATACTAATGGGGCGTTTACATTAGATCGGTTACCGAATGTGTCAGCCCCATTTAGATTGGTTGGTTATATTCAGTTTTAGGACAACAGACTATGACAAAATTCGGCTTACCGAATTACAGTATACAGATCAAAAGCAAATGCGCCCTTAATGTTGATAAACATTGTATTTTAATAAACATTACTGTTTAGAAAATATATTATATCAACAATATAGCCTCCATTAAATATAAAGTATGAATATACAGCAATAATTACAATAGGTACAGTTTTTGTCAGTAGCCAAAATTTTGTCTTTTAAAGAATTTTGTCTGGGCAGCTGTGTTGCCCAATATTGTTGAGAAACAAAATAAAGCTTTGCTTTTGTCGGGTTTCTCACGACGACTCACGACTTTTCGGCCATCACTTGGGCTATAATACTGATAGTCAAAACAGCTATTGTCTTCTTGCTATGAGGCTTCATTTTCTTTATCAAACAGTTTCTTCAATGCATTTTTGTCCTGCTCTTCCTTTTGCCTTCTCAGATGTCTGATATACTCCAATTCTTTGTCAACAATGGCACTTAAGGTTGGATTAATGGTTTTTAATCTTCTGAAGTCATGTTCAGCTGCATCTGGGTTCCATGCACCTACATGGGCTTTGGCTCTCCTGTATAAAGCTTTTTCGTTATCTGAAACATAAAGTAAAGTAAAATAACAGCAATGGCTAGTTTTTCAAAACAGTTATTCATAATAATATACAGTGCCACACATTACTAGGTATTCCTATGTTAGGTTATCTTTTATTTCACTCTCACACTATAATCTTGCAGAAATATGACCAATATTTCTGCAAGATTATAAGTTAGGTGTTTCAATCTTGTATTTTTATGAATGTTTAATTTTTCCCTATCTTTGTTTTTGGTTTTCTAATAAACAATTTTTAGTAAGTTCATAGATTTCACTTAATGGGCTGGGGGAGGCAGGTAGTTCAAAATTTTGCAGCTTGCAATTCAAACTTTAAATACTCACTTGAATAAGGACAGACCTTTATACAGTTCTGTTTATATAGTTTTCTATCAACAATACATACCTTTATCATACTCCAGCACAGTATTGCAATGCTCTATAACATGATAATAATCGCCTTTGACTAGTTTACACTGAGCATAGTTGAGTAGAACGGGAAGTTTAAGTTTATTCAGGGCTATCCATTCCTCATCGCTTTTTCGTTCTCTGAAAGTAATATTATATGATGAAAACATGTAATACAACAAAATTGAAATATTTTTCATTCCCTCGCTCCAGACTAATTGTTGGACAGGAAGTGGGTGGATGAGTAAGGTTGAGGATTGTTTAGTAGCATGCTCTTAAAAAGGTTGATATCCAGCGGTATTCAAATTGATGGATTGCATATAGGATAAGTATGGTTGCAGTTGCACAGCAAACCAAATACTATACCTGATCATGAGTTGCTCACAAATAGCTATAGCCTGTCTATATGTCTCCTCTGCTTCATCATATTGCTTTTGTGCGTACAACTGGTTCCCCTTTTCCTTCAACTCAGGAATCAGGTGCAGCCTCTCTTCACTGGAATATTGCCACAACTCTTTCTCATACTCGTTAGACCTTTCTACTTTTAATACTTCTATAATGAAAATCAATAATATTGTTTAATGTTTATTTTTGTTGAAGTGGAAAACCAATAACGGGAATAATAATTACATTGTAATACAGAAACGGACAGTCGAATTTCGAATGAATGAATGGAATATGAAAAAAAAACATGAGCATAAATTTGTATGTAGTAAGCAAAATAAAACTGTTGTTGGGCCTCAATTTTAAGAATTTTGTAAAGAGCTTTAGGTGCTACTTCGGAAAAGTGAAAATGTAATATTAATAAATTATTGCTAAATTAACCACATCCTTTTGGTTGCTATTGAAAATAGTGAAAAAATTACCAATAATAAATTCAAGATCACAAGGGTTGTTGATCAAGTCGTCCAGGTCAGAATATCCAATGCCTTCAGTATGTAAAGTCATTGTACATGTATGTTTGATCTTCTGCTCCTGCCCCAACTCACGGAGGGTCTTTGATACAAATGGGTAGCTGTAAACTAGCTGCAACAAAAATATTATGTCTTATTTTTTAATTTATATGTATAGTTTAGGATATCCAACTGGTTACAAATTACAATACAATAACAGGAAAAATATAGCTAGTTAGTAAAGTAAGTTAAGTGCCTCGTTGGTCTAGAGGTTATCATGTTCGACTGCGGCTGACGAGGTCCCGGGTACGAGTCTCGTGTCGGGCCATAATTAAGTGTTGGGTTTTTCTGATTAGAAATTCCCAGTACTAGCCCGGAGTTAGGAAGTTGGCGGTGTTTCACCCCCGTGCCTCGGAGAGCACGTTAAGCCATAGGTCCCGGTTATTATCGCTAACATGATAATAGTCGTTAAAGCCCGCTAACCTGCACTGGAGCAGAGTGGTGGGTCTAAGATCTAATTCCCTCTCTCTTATGAGGGTGGAGGCCTGTGCCCAGCAGTGGGACGTTAATAGGCTGTTGTGATGGTGGTGGTAGTAATAAAGTAAAATATTGTTAACGCACTTAGAAGTCACCACAGCTTGCATTATAATATTAAATCACACTATGAAACCAACTGGATCCAGGCGGCGCAAGACCATGGCTTGTGCAGGGCCCTACAAGAGATCGATGTCCAACAGTGGACATCTGAACAGAACTTTAGTAAATCATTAGTCATTACACTCATGATTATCCTTACATACATACCTCTTTCTTCACCTGGAAACTGGCTACCTCGCCAACAGCCATCATTTTAACAATATTCTCCCAAACTTCTAATTTGAACTTGTGTCCTATAATAAGAACCATTGGCTCCTTTTTGCCAATTTTTTTACTGTCATCTAACAAAACTCTTTCCTTACCTAATTTCCATGTTTGGAAATGAAAATGTACCTTAAAAATAATGCATAATTATCTCATTTTACTTGGAGCTTGTTCATAATTATTATTTGATTTCCATTGTGCTTACCTTGCTCCCATTGGCAATAGGTACATATTTTTGCCCTGCATGAATAATATTCTTTATAATCGGGGCTTTGCTCATCTTAATATGCTTTATATGAAAGGAAAAGAGTACAATAATATTGATGGTAGAGTATTTATATACTTTGCATTTTTAAGGTTTACTATTTTCAAAACAAAATATTTTTGAAAATGTATGATGAGTCAGAGACAATGATGATATGTTCCAGGTTGTACATATTTATCTATGGATATGTTACTTGTCTGATGTCTCTGATTACCCGTATATAGTATATTATCTATGTCTCTGATGATGATCAGGATTATTGTAAAAAAGGTGTGAACACAGACATACAAACCAGATGGATGTGAATAACAATAATGAATGAAAACCACAGAACACATAAACTTTTATCGGAGATGTCCAAGAGATGTCGGAGCGGGAGATGAAACCTAATACAATTTTTGACATTGTGAATATTTTAATTTGTAAATGTACTCTGTGACATATATTTACTCTGAGATTTACTCTGAAGTGGCACCGAGTAGCCACCGAGTGGCACATGAGTGGCAAAGAACACTTATTATAAGCTTATACTCTGTGTTGACTTGTCACTTGCATTCGTCAATCGGTGGTATAAATCTGTGGTGGTCAATCTTCATTTTCGAAGTGGCGCCACCTAGCGGTGGCGAGTGGTGTGACTAAACAATGACGTCACAGTTTCCGCCCGTACCCCGACAGGCATGTTGAGAAGACACCACGTTTATTACAGTTTCCGTGGTCAGTTTTAGAAATAGCGTCACCTATCGGCGAGTGGCATGCGCCACCTGTCGGCGGGTAACGGTGTAAATTAGCGACGCCACCTGTCGACAGCGAACGGCTTTACCTAGCCAAGCGGTGCAACCCGTTGGCGCGGCACGTGGCAGATGGCGATGACACCTGCGTCACCGGTTTTATAATGATTTTCAAGTTATTCATCTTACTTTGTACAGTTGTTGTTGACAATTGCGAAATTGTGCTAGCGGGCGCTCCGCAAAGGGTCACGTCACCCCTCTCCGCCGGCACAGGCGCCCCGCCAACAGGAAGGAGTGACAGAGCGAGAAAATGTTTTCTTGTCCTGCTCAGCGTATCACTTTTTTATTTGACTCATCCGACAGTTTAGGTCAGACAATCCTGTGTCATTTTTATTATTCGCCCATAATCGTATGAATTAGGTAATAATAGGTAAAACGCTGCAATGCACCATGCACAATAAGTGCTTTATGAACAAAACAAACTAAACCCGTGACATGCAGAAAGGGATAGAAGAAATCATATTTTGTTATCATTCTATCTTGTGTAACATCTCAACACTGCATCTCTTTCATGTGGGAGTGAAAAGGAGATATATCTTGGTCTATATTTCTCACTTGCACGTTCAGGCGAACGTGACACTTAAAATCGTGCGTGCAGCTGGAGTTCATTGACTCTAGTTTTTTACACACGTTTTATTAATGTGATAAGACGTTATCACATCAAAAAACGTGTGGTGTCGGGACACCTCATAGGAACGAAATTCCTTATTACATAAACATTAATTTCAAGTGCTAGTTGAGGTAAAAACTAAAAAGGAAATAATTATTTAGGTATTATGATTTTTTTATCGATAATAATAAAAAACTACTTCATAAAAATATATATATAATAATACAGCCAATACAGTACACTGTATAGCAAATATACATAAATAATTGGCAGTCAGATACTGCTGGTAGTAGTGAAAACGATTATTTAATATATTTATTTGGTTAAAAAAAATATTAAAATACTAGCGAATGCACGCGACTTCGTTTGCGTGGTTTGAGGTTTTTTGGTTCCCGCAGGAACTCTTTAATTTTCCGGGATTAAAAGTAGCCTATGTGCTATTCCAAACTATAATCTATCTCTGTGCCAAATTTCAGCCAGATCCGATCGATGAATATGACGACATAATAATTGCTAATAATTTTTTATAGTTTGTAAGTTTATAACGTCTTTGAGAGGACGATGAAGACCGTCAGTTTTTGTACTGTTAACATAGGTACTTGTGCATACTGTAATACTGTACAAGAATCAGCTTTTCTAATTATGGTTCATTTTAGGTAACCATAATAATATCACGTTTTTGATCGGCCATATCTAGTGAATGACCCATAATACAAAAAGTGCAGCTCTTACAAAAAGTACATCTCTTTACTCTTGTCTATTTCTTAGACTATTTGGTCTATTTTAAGATATAGTATAGTCTTAGGTCCAGAGTCTATGGTTGACTGTAATTTTAGCCACAGAATACATTGAAATTTTATTTAGCAGATTTTTAGTGATCTCTGGTGATTTCTAATTTCTTTTCACAGGCTTTCTTTTTTCATTTAGATTTGGTAGTAATAAAAGCCGTTTTAATTTAGTATTAAAGTTAAGAAATCAAGCTCTCCTAGTATTTAAGTGAACATGGCTGATTTCTTGGAATCCGAAGCTGAGGAAAGCGAGGTTAGTATGATCGGATACAATGCTTGGGCTTCGCATTTGATTACGAATGCACATTGTAGCGGAGTTTATTAAAAGACGGTGGCCTTATTTACACCTTTAGGTAGATTCCGAAGACGAACAGCCAGCAGAACGCAAGAAACCAAAACGAAAGGCCGCCGTACAAAGCGAGGACGAAGACGAGGAAGAGGAAGGTATGAGCTTGTTATTTTATCGCAAAACCAATTAATTCGCGTGTAAAAGGTATGGTCAGTTTTCTTTCGTACTCTAGACAATAGCGGAGTGCAATGCAATGATTATGCTTTAGTAACTATGCCATCATATGTAGGCCACAAAGATACAGTCACTTTACAGAAAAGCTAAAGCATGTTTCCACTATATTCCCCATTACTTACTACTAAATATAAGTCTCTCGCTATATCTTCTGTCTAATCACATTACATTGGTTATATAATTAGCCATACTGATGCTGTTAATGTGAAAATGAGTGTCTGTTATCTTTATAAATAAGTACCATGATTTAAAAGAATTTGGGAAGGCAGAGATAAATAAAATCTCAAAGATGGATAGGCTACTTTCTATCTCAGAAAACCAAATTGATCTGTTTGATGTCCCAGGAATTTCCTATGGAACAATGTATTTTTTATTTCAATATCAGTATAAATGATATCCTAGGAAGTTTAAATTTATTTCTGAAAATACAGTAATTTCACTCACACCTATTGTAGCAGAAAACGAAAAAAAAAAAAAAACAAATTCCAGAAAAGACAAAAATCATGTACAATGATGTCTACAAAAATCATAAAAGATGATTTCTACATGATTTTTGAACTAGTACTTAGGCTATTAAAAAATATGTTTAATAAATTAAGTTATATTATGTAAATAAATATATGTTGTCTAAATAGATGATGAGGAGCGTTTACGTGAAGAGCTGAAGGATTTGATAGATGATGCTCCTATAGAAGAATCAGGTAGTGACGGGGAGGATTCAGATGCCAGTGTGGGGCCAAAGAAAAGAAAGAAAAGTGATGACGAACTGGATGACAGGCTTGAGGATGAGGATTATGATTTGATTGAGGAGAATTTAGGTGTAAAAGTTGCTAGGGTAAGTGGTTATTGATTTTTTGTTTTCTCTGTAGGAACTTCTGTTAGCTGGTAAATTACTAAATTGTGTATATTTTTTTCAGAATAAGTTCAAAAGGTTGCGACGTCTAGAGGATGATGACAGTGACAATGAAGGACAAGATGACCCTGAGTTGGAGAGGGAGGTCATTGCTGAGAAACTGTTTGTGGGAGGTTCTGATGAGGTAGTAATATCATCTTTAATGGCTGTAGGTTCCTAGTTATAATGTTTTCAGATGACTGTAAATCTTGTCTGTGTGTCTTTAATGGTTGAATGCATTACTCTTATTTGTGTATCATGATAAATACCTAAATACCAGTTAATAGAATAGAATACTTGCATGATTGTAAGTTAAGTAAGGTGTTATTAAGTAATAATGTGAGTAAGTTACAATCAACCATGCAATGGTGTGCAAAATACTTAAAACTGTAAAATTAATAGCAAATGAGAGTTTAAATCGGGACTTCTTAAGTTTTAAAGTCTTTTACATAGTTGAAATTATGAGCTAATTAGTTATGGTATTAGCATCCCATAACTCGATCAAGGAAAATCTTGAGGCATTATCACCTACAGGTCGGGGGGACAGATCACTGTGGAAAGCCACGAAAACCTTGAACCAACCGCAACCTCATTTACCGCCTATTAGGACTGGTGCAAGTTGGGCTCGAACAGACACTGAAAAAGCGGAAGCTTTTGCGGCTCACCTTAGTACTGTTTTCCAACCAAACGACCATCCCGATTCAGACCACCCTGAAATACAAGAGATACTTGATCAAGACCTTCAGCTGTGCCTACCTCTCAAGCCTACTTCTCCTAAAGAGATTTTTAAAACAATCGCCTCTCTTGACTCCAAAAAAGCTCCAGGTTTTGACCTGATTACTCCCCGTGTTCTGAAAGAACTCCCCAGAAAGTGTCTGGTGTTTTTGGCTAACCTTTTCAACTGTATAATACAAAAAAATAACTTTCCTGACACTTGGAAAGTATCCCAAATCATCATGATACACAAACCAGGGAAACCACAGGAAGAAACCACCTCCTACCGGCCTATTAGCCTAACACCAGTTCTGTCAAAGGTCTGGGAAAAAATTTTCCTTGTTAGGTTGAAGAATGCCTTGGACGAAAGCGATGTTATTCCTGCTCACCAGTTTGGCTTTCGCAAACAGCACTCTACCGTCGAACAAGTTCACAGGGTGTACCATACTATCCGACAGTGCCTAGAAACTAAGAAGTATTGCTCTGCCGCATTCCTGGATGTGCAACAAGCCTTCGACAGAGTATGGCACAAAGGACTCTTGGCCAAAATTAAGAAATTTCTACCACACTCCATGTTCTTACTGCTTGCATCATATCTGGAAAATCGAGTATTTCAGGTCAGGCAAGGGGACGCCAGATCCAGCTTCTACACTTGCTCCGCAGGGGTGCCCCAGGGCTCAGTTCTTGGTCCAGTCCTTTATAATATTTTCACATGTGATGTACCTCATTCCCCTGATGTCACCATAGCAACATTTGCTGACGATGCTGCCTTCCTCTCTTGCAATCAAGATGCCAATCGAGCTAGTTCCAACCTCCAAAAACAACTTGATGCTATCCATATGTGGCTTTCTAAATGGCGAATAAAAGCGAGTGCATCCAAATCACAGCACATCACCTTTGCATTAAGACCGGGAGACTGCCCTCCTGTCAGATTAGGAAACGATATTCTACCTTCAGCAAATTGTGTCAAATACCTTGGTTTCCATCTGGACCGGCGCCTGACCTGGAAATATCACATTGAAAATAAAAGAGACGAAATGAATGCTCGATTCCGAAACCTGCTCTGGTTGCTTGGCCGGCAATCGACCCTAAGGCTGAACAACAAAGTGCTTATTTACTGCGCTATGCTGAAACCCATCTGGCTCTACGGCATTCAGTTGTGGGGGACCTGCAGTAAATCCAACATAATGCGCATCCAAAGGGTTCAAAATAACATACTGAGGACAATCACAAACGCGCCCTGGTTTACCCGCAACCATGAAATCCATCAATATCTGGATCTGCCAACAGTCAGTGATGAAATCAGCAAGTACTGCAAAAAACACCAAGACCGGCTTGCCAAACATCCAAATCACCTTGCTAGCTCGTTGCTACGAGCCCCACGAGCGAAACGCCTGAAACGAGCGGATGTGCTCGATTATTGACGGACGGGCGAGCGATGGCTCCCTCATCTGCAAATGCCATGATGTAACTCAGCCCATCTGATTATAGTCGCAAGACTGATTGCAGATAATGAAAGGAAAAAAAAAAAAAAAAAAAAAAATTAGTTATGGTGTGGTGGTATGGAACCCTTTGTGCACAAGTCAGATTCGCTCTTGACTGGTTTTTTAACCATAAACTCATTCAGGTACACAAGATTAGCAAAAATTGCTTTCCTGTACAGAATAACTATGTTGTATGTTGGTTTTAGGAAGATGAAAATCGCTCTGAATCAGCCGCCCCGAGGGAGGTGGAGTATGATGATGAGAACGAGGATCTGGAGTCGGACGCTGATGACTTCATAGTGGATGACGACGGCAGACCCATAGCTGAGAGAAAGAAGAAGCGGAAGCATATATTCACCGATGCGTGAGTTGACACTTTTGTCTTCACCTCTTATAGCCTTTGATTACTTCAAGTCCAGTAGTGCAGTGATTTTATCCCAGAAAAACAAAGAGTCCTCCCGATAGTCCTTCGTTGAATTCCTATTGATGTCGATTTCTGGGGGAATTTTCAAGGCATTAAAAGTCGGGATGTAACCTATCTCTGTACAAAGTTTCATCAAAATCAGTTGAAAAGATGAGCCACTAAAGCTTTTTCGCATTTTTTAAAAATTATTAAAACAAAAATTTATACAGTTATGGTGGGTGGCACTGTGAAAAGCTAGGTTTTTATATTAATATGGATAAACCACCTAGGTTTATTATATTAATGTGGAATAATGTCAAAGCTTATTAGTTGTGCTCCAATAACCTTGCAACAGAACAATGAAGGACCTGAAAATCAAAGACTTCCCAAAGAATTTTCAAAAAACCTGAATGTTCGCAGACAAAGTCGCAAAGATCACCTAAGTAGTTAATATTTTCAATTTTGTATTTATCAGCAGTATAAGGCTTCATTCGTTTATTTATAGCACACTGCAAGAGGGTCAAGATATCTTTGGCGTGGACTTTGACTATGATGAGTTTGATAAGTACGGCGAGGAGGACTATGAAGATGAGGAAGATGAAGATTTGGATGAATATATTGAGGATGAGGAAGAAGATGGCGGTAAGTTACTCCCTGTAAATGAATAAAATAACCTTTTATTTCAGAGGTTTTACAGTGATGGTGTCTATACAAATTATATCACAAAAAGTTCCTAAATTCTGGGTGCCTCGCGGCAAAAGCCTCCTCCAGCTCCAGCTTACTGCCTGTAACCGCTTATTAAATTAAAGTATACTGTTGAAAAAATATTCTATTAATGGGTTTCGTTTAAAAAATATAAACAATTTTTTAAATAACTATAAATACATACAAATATAAAACTTATAAGTTATGACACAGCAGGGATTTATGATCACGATTCGCTATATTGATATTACAAGATGCCCTCGAGCCAAAAGTTTTAATATATAATCTATCGTAGTTACTTTGCTTTTTCCACTAAAACACTATATTTTCATTCACTTCTCTACAATTCAAGGTGAAAGGAGAAGGACTAAAAAGGGCAAACCTAAGAGACCCAGCAAGAAATCCATATTTGAGATATATGAGCCGAGTGAATTGAAGAGGAGCCATTTCACAGATTTAGATAATGAGGTATATAGCTTTAAATAATTAATATAATTAATTATATTGATTTTTCATTATTTCGTAGACTTAAAGAAAATCTTCTGTTTTGACAAATTTTCGCCAATGAGGCTTTTGGTTTATCAAACGCATTAAACAGGCACTTGTCTAACTATATGTATATTCCATTTAGTAAAGGTTTCAAATGTATTAATATAAGTTAAAAATAATAATAGTGTTTCTTGAACAGACATAACTATGTTACTGAGAGATCTATGGGAACTACAAATCTTGCTTGACTTCACATAGAGTTAAAATGTAAATGAAACTTTTATATCAGCGATAAACCTATCTTGTTTAAATTGTGTCCTAAGTCACTTTATAGATCACATCCCAAGACTCGTTTTGGTTTAAATCTTGACTATGATTTATTCAGATACGCAAAACGGACGTGCCGGAACGTATGCAAATACGCGAAGTACCGATCACTCCAGTGGAAGAAGGCAGTACGGAATTGGAAGATGAGGCAGAATGGATTTACAAACAGGCTTTTCTTAAGCCGCCTGTATCTAAGGCTGATGCTCAGGACGCCCGGGACAGATCTAGACGGTAGTTGAATTGGTGTGATGCATCTAGATATTATAGACTACAGCTAAGTGAACGTGCCGCTAAGCGATTTAGCGTTCCGGTACGATGCCGTGTAGAAACCGAAGGGGTGTGGGTTTAATATAGCTGCCATGCCCCTAACAGGTTAGCCCGCTACCATCTTAGACTGCATCATCACTTAGACATAGCAATTACTTTAAGTACCATAGTAATTAAATAATAGGGTATTTATCTATTTGGTTATTGAAGGTTAAAGATATTTTGCATCGATATAGTTTAGGACCTGGAGGAAAAAATCAAAGAGTTTCTTTGTGATTTTTAAAACTAAATTCATGATGAAGTTGTGGACGTCATCTAGTACCTAAATATAGTTTTTGGGAGGGGCCAGACTGCCTTTTGGACTTATCCCCGTATCAATGGAATATAAATGTTCTATAAAGATGATAACATTTTATTTATGGTATAAAGATAAATCAGACTACTGTAATTTACTTGACAAGAGATTTATTTAATTTTGACGCAAACTGTACTTTAACATAAAATTACGCCGCTTTCAGAGCATAGGATGAGAATGATGTTCACAAAATAATGCATCAATATATATGTAGGTACTAGATGGGCCCTTCCATAGAAAAAAATTGGGCGTCCAACCTTTAGAGCACGCTCTTAACCTGTATAGCCCTGTCCTTGTCCCGCTGTCCCACTTTTCAGGCTAGAAGGCGTTAGTAAAATAGGTCCACATTCTTTGTTTGACTGGGTCCTTCTATGTAAAT
This sequence comes from Erebia aethiops, assembly GCA_923060345.2. Taxonomy (NCBI): domain Eukaryota; kingdom Metazoa; phylum Arthropoda; class Insecta; order Lepidoptera; family Nymphalidae; genus Erebia; species Erebia aethiops. The sequence continues at coordinate 4,404,073 of OV281083.1, read as the reverse complement.
AGAGGTCGTTGGATAAATGTCCATTCAACTTAAACCTTTATGTAACAGGGGTTCCAGTACAGTAGTGAAGATCCGTCAAGCTCTAGACTTCATGAGGAACCAAACACTAGAGGTCCCCTTCATAGCCTTTTACCGCAAGGAATACGTCCAGCCAGAGCTTAGTATCAACGATCTGTGGAAAGTCTACAAGTATGATGCCAAGGTATTTGAGTTAGTAACCATCTTTTAGTTGTTACTAATTATAAAATAATTAAGGTGGATGGTCCGAAAGCTAAACATGCTAGGTTGTTTTTGGATATATAAGGAAAAAAGGGAAACGGGAGAAATAAGAAAAAATATCACTGAGTCTGCGGGAGAAATAAGAAAAACAAATAGAAGTGAAAACAAATATTTAAAATAACAACACAGCACTTTTAAAATAATTAAAATATAAACCAAAGGAATTAAAGTTTGATTACGAATGTACTATATTATTTATACTTAAGACATTTTGTGTTAAGAAGAATGGTGTCGCGATGTGTCAGTCACGGTTACACATCACTTTTAAATATAACCTTAAAACAAAGGTATTAAAGTTTAATTATGAATGTACTATATTATTTATACTTAAGACCTTTTGTCTTAGGAAGAACGGTGTCGGTCTCGCGTTTCCACATTTTTACCCCCTACCAAAAAGTGCTCAACGCGCCTAAAGAAGTTTTTACTTCAATATTCCCTTAGAGAGAAATTTAAAGAAATTGGTATTCTAACAGTAGCCTCGCAATATATTTACAGTAATATAATTTTTGTAAAACAGCACATCCATAATTACAAAAAAAGATGCGATCTGCACGATAGGCATACTATAGGCCGTAATAAGCTCGTGACTCCATTGCTCCGTCTCAAAAAAGTCAGAAGGTCATTCGTGGGAATGGGCATTCTTTTCTATAACAAAGTTCCTATTTTGGAGTTGCCTATACAAAAATTTAAGCAATCCATTAAAAGTATCCTCCTGAAAAAAGCTTATTATACTGTTGAAGATTATGTAAATGATAGAGTAGCATGGCTTTGATCGCTCCAGCAATGCTAAGGACAGCGGTTACTTATGTACACATTGATATAATTATTATTGTAAATGAATTATTTAAAAAGAGCAACCACCTAGTTTCTTCTCAGCTGGTTCTTCTCAGCTGGTTCTTCTCGGTAGGAATGGCATTCCGAACCCGTGGTAGATTCATTTGACGATTCAAAAGTACTTGTAAAAGTTTATTTGAATCAAAAAACATTTGATTTTGATTTTTGATATCGCTGTCTGCGGGCACGAAATTTGCGGCGGCCGAGCGATGGAAGGAGCGGGGCGGCGCGGCGCTGGGCGATCCGCCAGCGGCCTGAAAGGGTGGGCACGAAACAGCGGTTGGTCAGTTCCGCTAGAATAGGGATGTTCCGATACCATCGAAGTACCATCGAAGATACCAATTGAAATAATGGCATTAAAATAATTATTTTAAGAAATCAAGAAGGTTCCGAACTGTGATAACATATTATAGACGTGGATTGATGAAATTAATTCATGAAAATAAATATTGTATTACATATAATATTTAATTAAAATTGTTTTAAGTTGTATAAATCAAAAAGTAAAGGCTGAATAGTCCAGGCTGGAAGTTAATAGCTAGAACCTAGAACCATGAAGCCAATTTAAAAAAACGCAAATACAAAAACGTGCAATTTTTTAATTAATCATTGAGTTTTTCTTATAATTATTTAATTAATGAGTGATGTGATGTGGAATATAAAGATTAAACAACGAGGTATTAGGTATTTTAAACATGAAAAAACAATCGTGCAATAAATAGCCGCCAAAAATATCGAAACAAGTGTGGACGTGAGAACCCATTTTCTAGTGATTACCTACATACTCGAGTTTTATTTTACAAATGTATTGAATAACGTGTGATAAACGGGAATTGAGGTTTCTATACATCACATACTTGAGATGCTGGTCAGCCCTCGCCTAGCGGCAACGGGCTGTCATGAGTCAACTCGTATGTAAAATCCTACTTACCGCTCTTATATCACGAACTAGCAGATGCCCGCGACTTCGTCCGCGTGAAATAAGTTTTTAAATTCCCACGGGAACTCCCTAATTTTTCGGGTTAAAACCTAACTATTTAAGGAAAAAAAATCAGCCTTGTAGAAATAAGTCCAAAAAGTTAATTTTTCAACACATTACACTCACGGAGTGGAAGACCTTAGATGGCAACGCTTCCGATGCGGCAGACTATCATTATCCTGTATATTTAGGCATCCTTGTTCACTGTAAGTTTCAGTCTTGTAGGTACTAGGTAATACATTTACCTATTATTTATTTACAGGTTTGAAAAATTGTTATTAATGTTTGCAACACTAAAAGCTTGGAAGACTTTCACTTTCACTATTTACACGGTATAAACATTGCTTGACAGAAAAATTTGCTTTGTAGGAATGGGTGCAAAATTTCGGTCGCTGCCTCCCGGACTATAACTTATCAGTACTATTTTTATATTGATAGATTATAGTTCGAAATATCAAATAAAGATGGCGCTGATTTACTTTACATCACGCTGGTATCACCCTATTCACAGTTTACTTAGGTTAGCCGGGTGTCAAACACTTCAGCCTTTAGTCGGCCATGTTAAAATTCGTAGAAAATACCAATTTTTGTAATAGTATACATCTATTTGATGTATATTTATCCAAATTTATAAATTATTTGAGAAATAGAGATAGATTTAATTCCGTAACCCGTTCAAAAAACGTTATGGTACGACTATAGTAGAATCAGGAAAGGGAAGATCAACAGAAGAATTAATTGCAGATTAACCTGGAAGAATTGAAGTCGAGTAGATCTGAAGACGACCTGTTTTAACCTCTGACGTAATAAGAGTGGTATTATAAGTTAAACGTGTGCATCTGCCTGTGCAGCTGTCAAAGGGAGGAATCGATTTTGATTTCGTTTTGTTTGAAAATATGACTTGTGTCTGTGCTTGTAGCTCTCAAACGGAGGGATCGATTTTGATTTGTTTTTTTTTTGAAATATGACTTGCTTCAAGAGTGTTCTTAGAAAATTTGGTCATCCATTTGAAGATCATCAGCCTTTTTCTAGTTGATGAAGAGATATGAGCAACTTCCACAGGTGTGATGGATTCGAAATTTGATATGCTTTCACTTCAATGTAGGAACTTGATAACCTTGACCAGTTGCCATGAGCTGGTAGCATCACATGCAATCTGCAGCATACCCAACTCCTTAGTGGCTTACAACAGCAGGGGTATCTTGTAGCCTGCAATGAATAAATAAACATAGATTACCTCATAGATATAAATAAAAGAAAAGAGAATAATATATTTTTTGTAAGTAATTACCTACTGTAGAAACAAGAAATACTTTTTTAAAGTATAATAAAAATATGTGATAATTTTCGAAATTTAACCTAATATTTCGATGGGACAGCAATCTGATACATTCGGAGGGGGATCAGGCGCAACTCCGCGCTGCTATTGAGGGTGTTTTGATACATCATTAATCAATGAATTGGAATAATTCGATGTGAGAGGCATCTCAGACTGGCCCGTTAGGGCCAAACTGGGCTACGAGCCTCAAGGCATAGCCTCCTTACCCGGGCGGGGCGCGGGATAAATAGATATATGGGATAGACATAATTTTATAATGCATGCAAATACTGATAAAATGGGGAGATACACTACCAAGTTATCCCGCTAGGTGTCGTATCGTCGCTCTCGCTGGTGTTGTTTATCTATCAAGTGTCAAACACCATACATTTATTACGCGTCAGTTAAATTTTCTTCCATTAATTAATTATTATGCCTAAATGTTGTGTAATGAAATGTAATAATAAGCACACCGTTTTCCTACTGAAGAAGAAAACTGCGGGTCAAAGATTGCGCCCAAAAATTTGAAACCCAACTTTTGTACATTTTGCACTTTAATTTCATAAAAGGGTTTGAGTAACATTTGCCGGCTTTTGTATCATAATGAGCTAAAGTAACCAATGAAATAATTGTATTTCAGTGGTGCCAACTGAAGCAGCGCAAGGAAAACCTACTGCGATTGGTAGAGAACATGCGGGAGTACCAACTTGACAAAGTGATGGCAGATCCCGACGCGCCAATACCAGAAACCATGAGACTCATCCGGGATGAAGACATTGAGAGGTGACCTTTATTTTAAGTCAGGGCAGTATACTGGTAAATAAGATGATTTTAAGCCTTTACTTCATGTGTCCATACAATTTCATCTATACTAATATTATAAATGCGAAAGTATGGATAGATGGATGGATGGATGGATGTATGTATGTATGGATGGATGTTAGTTACTTAAGCATGAAATTTGGCACAGAAATAGATTATGGCCTGGTAACATTTTTATCCCGGAAAATGAAGGAGTTCCCGCGGGAACCAAAAAACCCACGCGGACAAAGTCGCGGGCATCAGCTAGTGTCCAATATAGTAGAAATCATTTTTGTAAAATTTTTATCGAATACTTACCAAAATGAAGTTTAATAAGTTTGTGATTTCAACAACTCGCATTTTGCCAATTTATTGTGAAAGATTTCTGCTAAAAAAAGTTTTGATTTGACATCAATCATTAATGTTTTAAATACTAATGTTGTTAAAATCTAATGAATAATATGTGTTGTCATACAGAATGAAGAATGTCCAAACAAACGAGGAACTACGCGACGTGCACACACATTTCCTGCTTTACTATTCAAACGATTTGCCAGAAATGCAGAAAGTGCAGCGGGCTAAGGAGAGGAAGAAGGAGTTAGAAGAGAAAAAGTAAGAATTTTGTACTCCCATATTCCATACTAAGGTTTAAATGCAAATTATTATGCGAAAGTGTGTGTCTACATTCCTCGCTTTCACGGCCCATCTGTTTAAACGATATTGCCGAAATTTGGCAACGAGATAGGTTTCATCCCGGGGAAGGACACAGGTTACTTTTTATCCCGAAAACTTAGAGTTTATATGGGAATAAAAATCTAATCCACGCGGACAAAGTATCGGGCATCATCAAGTTTCTAATATTACATTTTTAATTACATTTCAAAATTTTGGTTTTCAGGAGGTTGGCCCGTGAAGAAGCAGAGAAGAACGGAGAAGATGCTGAAGAGGCTGTGGCGGCCGTGGACGCCGCACAGCCTGACGAGGAAGAGACCACCGAAGTGAAGTATGCGGTGCGCTCCGGCCCCTATGAGCTGTGCAGGAAAGCGGGCATTGGTGAGTTGACTGACTTGGTGACAGGGAAGAATGGAGAAGATCTGAGGAACGAAAGTCCACCACAAAGAGAACAGAGAACAACTGATTGAATTGGTCATTTGGTCGTCAAACCAACACTATATCATAGATAACATACAGTCCTTGACAATCTAATATACATGACCGCTCCGCTCTTTTGCTCAAAACGCAATCTTCAGGTATCAATGGAACGTAGCGCGCACTTGCCAATGGGGACTATCGTTTCTTTGCTCACCAGCTGGCGCCACTGTTGACTAAGGTCCAGAGGTATAGCTGTCAATGGCGACTTTATAAGATTGGCGCCGAAACAAAGTTTTAAATCTTGAATTTCATTAAGTTTATTAATTATCTACTAGCGATCCGCCCCGGCTTCGCACGGGTAGCACTAATAATCCTAATATCTACCTACCTAGTTTTTGAATTTATCCATTACAAACAAACAAAAACAATCTTTTCTCTTTATAATAGGTATTAGTTTAGTTAAATAGTTAAAACTATCTATCATCATATTATCGAGTAGCTATGCCGCAATGTTGACACATGTTTCCAAAAGATAAAACAGTGGCTAGTGGCGATTTGCAGTAATAACTATACCCGACAAAAAATTCTCGTGTTTGTAAAAAACATTTTAACCCCGAGGATTATGTGTTACCCAAAGAATCAAATAAGTACAGAAAATCATAAGTAATTATCTTTCTTATTCATCTCCTAAATTTGTACCTCAAAAGCCAAAAGTTGTACCTACCTAGTCAAGAGAGAAGAGAGAAAGGAAATTAAAAGAAAACGTGCAGAAAGAGCTCAACAACGTCAAAAAAAGAAATTTTTGCGCTTATTTATGCGCCTCTTTTTCTTAATTCCGCCTTCAAAACGTTCACATTAATCGCTAAATAATCCATATTTGCGATAATTTCACGAAGGAGATCACTTTTCAACAGGTAAATTAAAGAAATTATAATTAATGTCACGAAGCCCGCCAAAACCAGTGAAAAGTGAATGTTATTGGACCTCACGCGACACCAGCGCCTCTAGTGGCAAATTCACGCGCGATAGCCCCCATTGGGATATTGCCCATGTCAAAAATAAATTATTTTTAGTGATAGAATCTTGCAAAAGACGTAATAATATCCACATCCCCTGTTAGTTTCATGTTTGATAACTATTTTAACCTATAAAACAAAGAAAAAAAAAATTATGATGTCACAACCATGTATTTCATACAATATTCCATACTAAGCGCGCGTTCTGGCGTTTAAAAGAAAGTGGTTAATTTGACTAGATGTCAAATACTCAATTGACGTGCGCAAGTTAATCTTGTATCGGTCCATTGAACTCGCCGCGTAGATCTGTGGCGACATCTGCGATAAAATGACACGGGATAGGAAACGTAAGAAAAATGTCATACATTTTCACAACAATCACGTTCGACTAACTTTTGCGGGGCGAGGGGAGAGTGCCTTGTCATTTTTCTGCCCAATTATTGACACAAGTGCATGAAAAAGTCGATCACTATGACAACACAATATCATAAATAATGGTGAAACTGCTTCTTTTCTGACTGCTTCGTAGGTTTAATGGTTGACATGTTCTACTACGGATGACAAGTTCCTGGGTTCGATTCCCAGGTTGTGGTAATTAAGTATTGGGTTTTTCTGATCACACCTCAAGCGTTTCCTTGAGAGTCCGGGCGTCCTGGAGGCCGCGCAAGCACGTCTGAACCTTTTGATCCTGTGTGCGCAGAAAACGTTTTTGCTCAATGTTTCTGATCCGAACAGCTAGGGTGTGGAACACCCTCCCAGCGCACGTGTTTCCTGCCACGTATAATTTAGGTACCTTCAAGGCAAGAGTCAATAGGCATCTTCTAGACAAGCGCGTTCATATCTAAGCTATCATATCATCATACTAATATTATAAATGCGAAAGTGTGTTTGTCTGTTGGTTTGTTGGTTTATTGGTTTGTTGGTTTGTCCTTCAATCACACCGTAACGGAGCAACGGATCGAAGTGATTTTTGGCATGGGTATAGTTGAAGATCTGGAGGGTGACATAGTCTACTTTTTATCCCAGAAAATTAAGGAGTTCCCGCGGGAATAAAAAAAACTTAAACCACGCAGACGAAGTCGCAGGCATCAGCTAGTGTCACAATAAAAAAAAATCCCTAAGGTCAATATCTCACAAGGACACATGGCAGCGCCACCGATCGCGCCACGGTGGGTTAGGATATTTAGGATAACATTGGTGGCGTTGTCGTCAGGTCCTCTCGTCAAGCAGTTCGGTCTGAGTCCGGAACAGTTCGCGGAGAACGTGCGCGACAACTACCAGAGGCACGAGGTGGAACAGCCGCCGGACCCGCCCACAGACGCTGCACAGGCTTACGTGAGTCCATAACATAAATAGTAGTGATAGTCTGTGTCATATTCCTCATTGTCCTTTGAACCCTACTATTCATCATAGAATTTATCACGTAGTATGTGATTTGATAGTATTCAAGGTGCACTCAGGATCAGGTAAAACAAACCAAGGAGAAAGAAGCTTAATTGTTCGGTTAATATTTAGTATAGTACATAATTAAGCCTATAATTTAGCCTTATTTCTGTTCCCTGGCGACGTTTCGTCTTGGTGCCGAAGTTTCATTTGAGATACAAATGGGCGTAGTTAAAACTTAATTTAACTATTTCAGACGTCCATTTTGAACATCACCTTTATTTTGGTATTTAGACGCAGGCAAACGGCTCGGCGACGGAGGTGCTGCGTCGCGCGGTATACATGTGCGGAGTGCAAATAGCCCGCGAGCCGCTACTGAGGGCCACTCTGCGCGACGCGCTCCGGGAGCGGGCCACTGTCTCTGTGCGGCCCACCGCCCGCGGCATGAAGGAGATCGACGAGAGCCATGCGTGCTTTAGGTGAGTGCATACTTCTGGAATATAGACGGTGTATACGTGTGCGGAATGCAAATAGCCCGCGAGCCGCTACTGAGGGCCACTCTGCGCGACGCGCTCCGGGAGCGGGCCACTGTCTCTGTGCGGCCCACCGCCCGCGGCATGAAGGAGATCGACGAGAGCCATGCGTGCTTTAGGTGAGTGCATTCTTCTGGAATATAGAAGGTGTATACGTGTGCGGAATGCAAATAGCCCGCGAGCCGCTACTGAGGGCCACTCTGCGCGACGCGCTCCGGGAGCGGAGAGCGGAGCGGAGACGGAGGCTACATTTTGTCCCGGAAAATTAAAGAGTTCCCGCGGTAATAATCTTCTATAATATTAGTTAGATGACTGTTAAACCTTGTCAACAGTATGAAGTATCTAAAGAAGAAGCCCGTGCGCGATCTGTCGGGCGACCAGTTCCTCAAGCTGACGATAGCGGCCGAGGACAAGTTGCTGGAGATCCAGATCAGTGAGCAGATCGAGGGGAACACCAGCTCCAATTACTTAGAAGAGTTGAAGCAACTTTATCAAAAGGTAAATTAAATATTTCGTTCTTTCCTTAAAAAAAAATTGGCAGTCATAGAAGTGAAAACGAATATATATATTTTTTTTAATAAAAAAATGTAGTACACTACACCTTTTCCCATCCCTAGAATACGACTCGGTCACTTCAGTCAGCTGAGTGACCGAATCAACACTCAGCTTTCCCTAACTAGATTCTAAAATTTGGCAATACACATCTTATCGTAGGACGAATTCGCGGCGACAGTGCAAGCGTGGAACGAACTGAGAGCCGAAGCGGTGACTCTGGCGCTCACGAAGATCGTGATGCCAGAGTTGAGGCGGGAACTGCACGCCGTACTGTTGCAGGAGTCCAAGGAATATGTTCTCAAGTATGGAAGTCTTCTCACAATACTCAATTTATTTATAACATGTAGGACATACAGGTGTCTCTTATGTTACGTCATGTTTAGACTCTACCACCGGTTCGGAAAGAAAGTTCTACTGAGAAGCTACTCTCTGGTAGCAGACAACTGCGATTAATGCGAAAGTGTATTTGTTTGTTGGTCTGTCCTTAAATTTTGCAACAGAGCAAGAATCTGGAGAGAAAACTTTTATCCCGGAAAATCATAGAGTTCCTCCGGGATTTGAAAACCTAAATCCACGCGAATTGATAGTTTTTAAGGTTTGCTTTAAGGACAATGAGGTTTCATCATCGTTTCAACCCATCACCGAACCATTCGTGGTAGTGTCTTGCGAATTACCATAAGTGGCACAAGTTGTCCTACATGAAATAAATAATTTATTTTTTCATTTTCATTGCTGATTTTGATTGCTCGAGTTTCCTCACACCCCCACGCTGACCAAGAGTGGATTGACGGATTTTGAGACACCCCTTTGAGAGCTTTATGGAAAATTCTCAAGCTTTCATGTTTTTTCACGTTTTCACTGTAAAAGCAAGTGATATTTAATTGCATAAAATACTTTATGGAAAAATAAATGTCAATATATAAAATTCTTAAGTTCTTCTTAAAATATTAATTATTCTGTGGCATTTGTTCAAAGGTGCTGCCGTAGACGTCTTTATGACTGGTTGAAGGTCGCCCCGTATGAGTCCAGGGTATCAGACGACGATGACGATGAATGGGACACTAGCAATGGTAAGTCCTAATAAATAACCATTTATGGACCCACAAACTTATCTGACCCGGTGACAGCGTCGCTAGTATCTATGAAAATTAATAAAAAAAACTTAACAGGTATAAAAATTTGTTTCAATTTGGGCCACTGGGTCACATAAGTTTGACGGACTGTAAAAGCTTGCTTGCTGTAAAAGGTCTATTTAAAATCTTGAAAAAATAATTGTAACTTTCAACACTGACGACTTGTGATGACGACATGTTATGGGAGATATTAAGGGGTAAGCAATAGTATCAATATTTAACCTTAAATACCATGATTGAACGCTGATACTTTCGCTGGGCGAAAAAACCTGTTTCACTTAAAAAACTGGCATAATAAAGAAGAAATTTCAAAGAACCAAAACGCCAAAAATCATACTAATATTATAAATGCGAAAGTGTGTTTGTTTGTTGGTTTATTGGTTTGTCCTTCATTCACAGTATCGATGTGATTTTTGGCACGGGTATAGTTGAGGACCTGGAGAGTGACATAGGCTACTTTTTATTCTGGAAAATTAAGGAGTTCCCGCGGGAATCTAAAAATTTAAACCACGCGGATGAAGTCGCGGGCATCAGCTTAGTACGTTACATCTTTTCGCATGACCACTCATATTGTTGTACATCTGCCAGGTCTTCGCGTGATGTCGATCGCGTACGTTCCGGATCGCACGCACTGTGCGTTTGCGTGCGTTGTGGCCGCTGCGGGCGAGGTCGTGGACCACTTGCGGTTGCCGCACATACTGTATCGCCGCAACGCATGGGACGCTCTCGAGAGACGCAACAAGGAGGGGGACATGACCGCATTGAGACGGTAAGTGTTTTATCCTACTTTAAATCTTGTGAACGGTTTCGATTGATATTTGAACAGTTTGAACAATCGACGAGTTTTAAATTCTTAGCTTATTCAGTGCTCAGTAGGAGAAGTATAAAGTAATAGGATAGTAGTATCTATTTATTCATGACTAAAAATTGCACGCTACTGTTGCTTTACGCACGCATAACTTCGCACACGTGCGTTCGCATGCGTTTTGGCCACGGTAGTTGTGGATCACTTGCGGGTACCGACGCAACACATGGGATGCGCTTGAGCGACGCAACGGCGAATTGAGACGGTGTATTTTGTTTATTAGTTCATGACCAGGAAAACCAACTGGAAAAGCGCAGAAATGTTGCCTTCATAACATTTACGTTAACAAATTGTATGTAAATCGATCATTTCCTCTAGATTTGTCCCTGGACTAAAAAATAGATATTTGTTCCAGATTTATACTCCGCAAGAAACCGCACGTAATCGTAATAGGGGGTGAGTCGCGAGAGGCGTTGAACATCAAAGCGGACGTCGCCGAGTGTGTGCAGCAACTGATAGAGGATGAACAGTTCCCGCGCATCCCTGTGGAGATAGCCGATAACACCATCAGCAAGATTTACAGCAACAGCATCAGGGGACGGGTACGTTTTGTTTTAGCACGATAAAATTAAACCCAAAAAGTTCTGATCATTTAATTTTCCCACACACCTTTTAGGGTTACTTTTCCTACAAAAAAATTAGTGTAGTTTTGAAAGTTGGTACAGTTATTCTTTAAGGTGTCTTGAAATGACAACCTTTCCACATTTTTGCTAATATTATAAAAAATATTGGATATATTAGCACAGTTACTGTGGTTAAAAATAATTGAATAAAACTTCCTACAATTTATGTCTCATTCACTTTTATTGTAGGACATCCTTTACTCCTTAAGGTGGAACTTAAACTTAAGGACTTAAGGAACTTAAAAACACAACAATTTTTCATTCATCATTTTTGGTATTCACGCAACAAGACTAAATGCCACAAACAAACACAAATTACTTACGTGGAATATTGCTATCTCGCTTGCACGCGATTATGTGTCATCAGCCAAATAGAGATAGCAATATACCGGCAAATTATTTGCGGTTCTAATAGAAGTTGCGAGCGGCGCGAACCGGCCTCTTAAATCCTTATGTATTAATCTGACAATACAGGCAAATCATGATTAGCATGAAACTGACATCTCCAGATGATCAAGTTTGCATGATGATCAAGCTTCAGGTCACATGCAATTTTGGCAATGCATTTGATGGTGGCCTGCAAGGTTATCCAGGTCTTGATCACATTCTAATCAAGTTCTAGAAACTTGTCTAATATCTATGCGTAACAATTTTATAATGATCACAATTGTCAATTAAGTTATGTTAGTTATGTATAATGTTACACTGATTCCTCAAATAAAAAGTCGATTTTTTACAGAATGACTTCAGAGAATATCCCGATACATTACGGCAGGCGATATGCCAAGGTCGGCTACTGCAAGATCCACTCATGGAAATATCACAACTGTGTGGCCCCGATGAAGAAATCTTATGCCTTCGATACCATCCCCTCCAAGATCATGTAGCCAAAGAAGACTTACTCGAAGGAATAGAACTGGAATTTGTAAATCGAGTAAATGAAGTAGGGGTTGATGTAAACGAAGCAGTTTTAACCGGCCGAGGGACTGAGTTATTACAATTCGTGTGCGGTCTTGGACCAAGGAAGGCCCAAGCGTTGATGAAACTCTTCAAACAAACCAATCAGAAATTAGAAAATAGAACACAACTTGTGACAGTGTGTCATATGGGACCCAAAGTGTTTATAAATTGCTCTGGTTTTATACGAATAGATACAAGCAGTTTAGGGGACAGTACTGAGGCGTATATTGAAGTTCTTGACGGTTCCCGAGTGCATCCGGAAACGTACGAGTGGGCACGAAAAATGGCCGTCGATGCTTTAGAGTATGAAGATGAGGATGCAAATCCTGCGGGAGCCTTAGAAGAAATCCTGGAAGCACCTGAGAGACTTAAGGACTTGGATCTCGACGCTTTTGCTGAAGAATTAGAAAGACAAGGCTTCGGAAATAAGAGCATAACACTATACGATATCCGAGCAGAATTGAACTCTAGGTATAAAGACCTTAGGGTTGCGTATAGATCGCCTACCGCTGAGGAAATGTTCGACATATTAACCAAAGAGTCACCAGAATCCTTCTACGTAGGGAAAATGGTCTTGGCCACTGTGGTAGGCATTACTCATAGAAGACCAGAACGAGAAAAGTTGGATCAGGCAAATCCTGTAAGAAATGATGAGACTGGACTCTGGGAGTGTCCCTTTTGCCGGAAAAATGACTTTCCTGAGTTGTCAGAGGTAATTATTTTATCCCTTTTTTGTTGATATTGTGATTTAATTTTTAACTTATGACTTTAATTTATGACTTCTTTAGCATTGTTAGAACGTAGGTTGTCCAAAAATTTACTGTATCTTATCACAAATACTAATGACTTTTTTTTGTTGTTTTAAACAAATATTAAATACACTAGTTTAGATAGCATCTTAAGTTTTTGTAATAAGAACATTTCAAAGACAAATATCATTTTTTTTTATTGCGTGATAGGCTTGCGCTTGACGACAATCATGCTTATTGCAAAGCAATGATGAGGTCTAGGTTGGAACGCCTAGAAGATGCCTATTCACTCTTGCCTTGAAGGTACTTAAGTTATAAGTGGCAGAAACACGTGTGCTGGGAGGGTGTTCCACACCCTAGCGGTTCCTATCAGAAACGTCGAGCAAAAACGCTTTGTGCGAGCAAATTGGACGTCAACCACATAAGGGTGCCAACGCTCACGGTTTCTCGCTGTTCTGTGGTAGAAAGGAGAAGGAGGAACAAGGTTGTGAAGTTCCAGAGCACACTCCCCATGGTATATCCGATAAAAAACCGATAAGCAGGCGACATTGCGTCGGTGTTGTAGACTGAGCAATTTCGCCTGCGTGAGTGATTGATCGCCAATTATTCTTCGGGCCCGGCGATCTATCGAGTCTAATGTATCGAGTTGGTACTTGGCGGATCCATCCCAAAGGTGGCAGCAATACTCCATGCCAGAACGAACTTGTGCCAGATAAAGAGTGACGCGCTGTTCTGGCGTGAAGTACCGCTTCACCTTGTTCAGGATACCAAGTTTTTTGGCAGCTGTTTTGGCCTTTGAATCGATACATTTCCCGAAATTAAGGTCAATGCGTTAAAAGTGTTTCTATAAATTAGTCCGAAGAATAACGCTTTTTGAAATGATAAAATGATTTTCACCTAGACTTAAGACATTACCACTTTGTAGGTATGGAACCATTTCGACGCAGGCTCATGTCCGGGACAAGCAACAGGGGTACGAATTCGATTAGACAACGGCCTGTCCGGATACATACATATAAAGAACCTTTCAGACAGACACGTCACGGACCCTACAGAAAGAGTCCGGATAGGCCAAACGATACACTGTAGGATACTGAAGATCGATGTGGAGAGATTCTCCGTGGATTGCTCTTCGAAATCTTCAGACTTGTTGGACAAAAACAATGAGTGGAGGTAAGATTGGCATTTTCGTTCTGGTTTTTACCCATCTGCACGTTGGCAAAGACAGGGTTATATTTTTTGCTTGACGCGAATCTGGATATGTATGTGTGTGGGATTCTTTATGCCCTCGTTGAGGCGTGTATCGATTCGGCAAAACCCTGTTTTTTATAAAACCAAATTGATGGCTGTAAAATACTATATGCGGTAAAGACGAAAAGTAATTGCGTACCATATAGAGTGGATTTTGATTCAAACTATTTTACAACCAGAAGTGCTGTTCAGCTGTGTTATTTGATAACTTTTAAAATTATTATTTGTTTATATTATGTATGTTTAAAAATACGTGACGTTTAAGAGAAATGCCCTAGTACAATAATTATTGGTCAAGCAAAATGGAGTTTTGTCTTGTTTGACCTAGTATGATCCTGATCCCACTTCTGATTTATGTTGTGATTATGTGTGGTACTCGAACTTGTGACTTTATGAAGTGTATATGTACCTAAACATAAACACCTCTGTGTACATCTAGACCTCCGAAAGACCCATACTACGACCAGGAAGTGGAAGACAAGGACGTGCGAAAAGACACCGAAGCTAAGCAAACCAAGGAGCGCTTGCAATACGTCAAGCGAGTGATAGTGCATCCATCTTTCCACAACATTAGCTTCGCGGAGGCTGAGAAGTTTATGGAGAACATGGCTCAGGGAGAAGTTATCATAAGGCCTAGTAGTAAGGTTGGTTGACAATTTCTTTCCCTTACTTTTTTTTCTCGTTCCTTTTTGTTTTCCTTGTTTTTTATGCATCTTTTAGTTTCGTCCAGTCACGTATGCGGTCGTCATTTTATAGGCTGTGGCTAGTTACCACCTTACCGGCAAAGACATGCCGCCAAGCGATTTAGCGTTCCGGTACGGTGCCGTGTAGAAACCGATTAGGGGTATGGGTTTAATAGTTATATTAAACCCATACCCCTAATGCCATATAAAACATGCCTATATACTGATCTTAGACTGCATCATCACTTACCATCACAATATTATAGGAACCGTTTAAGTCACAAAGACGTATGTGAAATTTGAAAAACAATTAATTCACAACCTTGAAAATAGGCTTACTGCCGGTTCCGCAATTTTAGATATGTATTTAAATAAGTTTAGAAACTTTTTTATTTTTTTTTGGTTTGTATGTTAAATCTACCAAACCCTCTATATTGCAGGGCTCCGACCACCTGACGGTGACGTGGAAAGTGGCGGACGGCATCTGTCAACACATTGACGTGCGGGAGGAAGGGAAAGAGAACGCTTTCTCACTAGGTTTGTTATATCTCTTTATATATTTGATCAGATAGACCACCTTCCTTGGATATCTTTATTATATGCTTTTCTGCCACTTAAATAGGGTATTTGACTATTAGTTAAATTAACTAAATTTTTAGTGATTATTAAATAGAGGATCTCCCAAAACTCTCCCTATCCACGTCCCCTGTTACTTTTATGTTGATTAACCATTTTAAACTATCGATTAAAGTAAACGTCGAACTTTTGTTACTTCACAATTCAGTATTCCATACAAAATCCTATACTAAGCACGCGTTATTACGTTTTTTTTTAATTTTTATTTATTTATTTATTTAGTACCAAAAAGTTATAAAATAAGAAGAGAAACGGATACATAGTGGACATAAGGAAGCACTTATCTCTATAAGAGATCTCTATCAGTGACCCTTGGCAGTGAGAAAGGTTGTGGAGGAAGAATAGGTACAACAAGATATGACGTACGTTTGTCAAATACCCAATGGGGAATATGCATGTGATTTAGAAATGGACAAAAAAAATTACGTGTAATCTTTATTGCTAAAGAAATATATACAGATGATTATTTTTACAAATTATCGTGTTTCTATTAATAAATTTAATTATTTAAAAGTAGTATTTTTCAAGTTCCCGCTCAAATTTCCAAAACGCAACGCTATTGGCGGAACGAAACATGACGTCACCATCCACTCTGTAGTCTGAGTCGACTGTTAACAGGTCGTTTGTTTTGTATGATTATTGAACGTTATTCGCATTGTTTTGCCGCTGTTTATGATAAATTATTAGTGTTTTTGGGAATTATTAACTGAAATCAGTGATTTCTTGTGAAAAAGACTCGCTACAATAAACAACTATTGGTAGTAAACTATAAATTAAAGAGTTCTCGTGGGAACCCAAAACCGGGCGGACGAAGTCGCGGGCGCTAGTATATATATTATATAATCAAAGATATGTAGGTATTAGGAACGTTAAATGTTGAGAACATCTTTATGAACTTTAACAAACTAGGTTGTTTTCGTCAAGGCAACTGAGAAATTCTTTTCCAATAGAACTTTCAACAGTGCAAACAAAAAAAACCTAGTTATAACGTTTTGTGATCAAAATCAACACTCGTAGTCAGCTGTTGACCAATGAAAACCATAACAGGTATATTTTATAAATTTGTAACATTAATAATTGGGAATCAGAATAGTTTTATGAACATGTAAATAATTTTTTAGGTTAGTTTATTGTCTAGATTGTTCGCGATTCCTAATGAAAAAGATTTTTGGTAGGTAGGTACATACACATTTAATACTCACGTCGAAATAATCTTCACAACAATATAAACTAGGTACTCAAGCACGATACATTTTCTCTCCTCATCACCTTACACAATGATAGTATATTTATTGACCTTACACCACTTTTTCCTTATATGTATTTGCATCTTTGGGCATATGAAAATATATCTTATCAGGTGCAGTTTTAATATTATTTTTGCACATAGGGACAATACAATAATTATAATAAGCTTCTGGGTGCTCTTCCATCACACTAAGTTAATCTTTTACGCTTTACTTCACTCAAACACTTCGTTGTTAATTTATTCATGTGCACGGTGACGTCACAAAACGAGCGCGCCAAAATGGGGGCGTTTAAGTCGTCCGAAAATGATAGTAGTTTTAATTATTATTTTTTAGCTTATTTAATAAAATTTTCCAAGTGTTATATTTTTTTCCGGTTATATAATCACTTATAGAATAGTTTAAAAAAATAAAAAAAATACATGCATATTCCCTATTGCAGCGCTCGTCATTTTACTCATTGGAGTTTTGGTTTCATTATTCATGAAATTGTCCTTTCTCACCAGGTCGAAGTCTCTGGATACAAGGCTCAGAGTTTGAAGACCTGGACGAAATTATCGCCCGGCACGTCACCCCCATGGCCGGCCACGCGCGCGATCTCATCTCCTACAAATATTACAAACCGCTCGGCGGCATGCGCGACAAAGCCGAAGAAATACTCAAGGAAGAAAAGGCGAAGAACCCTAACAAAATCCACTACGTCATTTCCGCAGCTAAGAACCACCCTGGGAGATTCCTGCTATCATATCTACCTAGATCGAGATGCACGCACGAATACGTATCGGTGACACCAGACGGGTATAAGTTTAGACAGAGAATGTTTGACTCCTTAGGTGGTCTACTCAAATGGTTCAAAGAGCACTTCAGAGATCCACCGCCCTCCGGTACTCCGGTACAAAGAACGCCTGCGTTACGAACTCCCCACGGTGGGATGACGTCAACGATGTACCATACCCCAGCGGCTCACACCCCAGCCTTCCACACCCCAGCTCACACGCCCGGCCCCGCATACATCAACACCCCATACACCCCCTCAGCACAAACCCCATACATGACACCGTTCGCCACGACACCGAGACAACCCGACTTCCTAACCCCCGTCGTACCACGTCACAAACCCGTAGTCCAAATGCCGGTGTACACTGAGCCTTCAGACTGGCAGAAAGCCGCCGAGGATTGGGTCCGACACAACAGAACCGTACGCGACACACCTGTTACCCCGCGCAGTGATGGGATGTCGACACCGAGGGACTCTTCGAGAACGCCGCGAATGGACTCGCGGTCGACCCCCCGACACGACATGCGCTCGACCCCCCGACACGACATGCGAACCCCCCGACACGACGGGCGAAGCACCCCCCACGGTCACACCCCTGGCGGTCACAGTTCTGGACGGTCGTCTCGCGCCCACTCGGCCCGCTCGACCCCACACACGAACACATCTCCCCGGTCGATGTCTCTAGGCGATGCGACGCCGCTATATGACGAAAATTAGGCAGAATGACGTCATCGACGAAACGTTTTTATTTTTGTACGATATGAAGCTCTATAACCGTGCCACGATAAATCGTATGAAATGAATTATGCAAACGTATTACTATACAATTCATACACAATTCGTAACAAAAAGTGCCACAACGTCGTGCCGCGTGCGCATGTATTATTTAGAACGCTATCATTACTACACTCAATAGAAGATTGTTGTAGTATTACTGTTTTGAAATTGTAATTGCTTTACGTGATTCATCGTTTTTACGATGTGAAAACCTTGAGTTCCAAGTTATTTTAGGATCAACATTATGATGTAATGTATAGTTATTAGTTACGAGTACATACAAACAAATAAAAATGAAATTTCTGTCTGTGATTTTGAAATAACTGTCTACGTCTTTCATCAATTAAGCCCACTTTTGTTAATTATTATCAAATTCGAATTATCCATATTTCAAATATTTGGTAGTCCGGGCTAAGCTTCAAAACGACTGAACCTAATTTTAATGGTACTTTCGCGAAAAAAATAATCTGAAGTTGTAAAAAAACCTTAATAAATGTGAATGAAAGAAAAACCTTAAGAATGATGAAAAAAATTTCGAAGACGAAAGTCATGGCACGGTTTTCAAAATAGTCTAAGAGCGGCCGGCTTGCGCAATACATCGCTTGCTACTCAATATTGTAGTATAAGAGCTTATTGCGCTACTGTATTTGTAAATTCGGGATTAGATAATCATTTTATATTAGACATATCTGCTATCTTACACAGTTACATAAGCTATTTTACTTTAATCGTGTGTATTTTCTTATCTATGGAAATATTTTTTAGAATAAAAAACTATTCCATACTAATTTTGCATATAACAGTATTTCCTCATACATATTTTGTATTTCAACGAAATCCCTATACTCTTGTTTATTTTTAACCGACCTAAAAGAAGCTCAATTTTTTGTTGTTCTGTTCTATTAACTTTCAAATATGTTGTCTAAAAATGAGTATGGAATAGCCAATAGTAGGTAGAATAACTCGTGGCATACCCAAAACTAGCTAAATCAATTATTATGACAGAGTCCTCAATATATATAGATAGTGAAGATTTATTATAAGACTTAATAATATTATTATTTGGAGAAAATGTATCGTCCCGACACTTCCACTATATGCCTTCATCCCCATTGTATTCTTCTATTACCTCGTTGGTCTAGTAGTTATTCGGACTGCGGATCACGAGGTTCGATTCCCAGGTCGACCGAATATTAAGGATTGAGTTTTTCTGATGAGAAACTCAATCCTCAAAGAGAATTCTCAGTTACTAGCCCGGAGATACGTTAGCGGTGATTCACCCCATGCCTCGGAGTGCACGTAAAGTCGTCTGTCTTGCGTCTGTTCTCTCTCCGGTCTTGTCGGATTTTCCGTCCCATCGGGCTATGAGAGTAAAGATGTGTCCAAACATAGAACGGCAAGCACGCGGCAGTAATACGCGGCGATCGCAGGTCTGCCGCGCCCTAGGAAGGACCTAACCTCCAATAGTAGCGTAGCGACGCGGACAGCGCGTAAATTGCCGCTCTATGCTTAGACACTGGGAATAGTGAGTGCATCTGTGTTTGCCCACACAATTGTGCATCATAGTATGTCCCGCTGGAGATTGGCCGCCGTGGCCCAAATAGGTCGGGAGGACATTATTCTCCTATTGATTTGTAGATGTCGTTGCATGTGCTCACAGACGATTTGCACGTTAAATAAGGCGTTTGAACTTTGAATATGTTATTAGTCGCGCCATCAAAGGTGTGTTTTAACTGAAGCGGAGACGATGCAGACGTGTGTGTTTCGTCCACTCATAGGAGTTAAAAATTACTTGATAAAATTATCTTGTCATCTTCTAATAACCTAATTGGTTTATTGAACACATATCTGCTCCGCTCTGCTTCAGTGGAAATGCAGCCTTATGTCCATCATATAATTTTATTATTATGAGACAAAACTGATTGTTTAGAAATTATCAACTGTATAAAATTACTCAGATTTTTCTGTGCTGATTTTTTTTTTCTAAATCATTGAAATATTCTGGCATAAGACGCCCTTGTATTTATTTGTTTGAAATTATCAGTGCCCTTAGTCTATGATTTTATATAGCAAATTCGAGTGATTGTGATCGAACGTTCGATGACATTAGCGTCAAAGTAAAATGAACTTTAACAGCATTGAAGAGAGCTTAATGTATGCATTCACAGCTAGTTTCTAATTAAAATCGGTTGCACTGAGTTTGTGTCTTTAAATCAAGAGCTTTTAGGTCTTTTCTTCTTTGACGTTAATTTGCAAAGTTAAAACTGAGACTAAGCATACTGTGTGTAATGTTATTTATTTCAATTTGTGAATTAATTGTAGTCAATAATAATAATGATACTATAATGTACTGTCTATATTTTTTTAATATACCAAGTAGTTGGTAGTGCGTAAAACTAACTTTTTCGACTACAGATTGCTCAGTGAATATTCACGAATACGAGTATCGATTAATTGCATTGAAATAAATGTAAAGAACGGCTATTCTGGATAGAAATAGTTTTCCACGTGACACTATGGCCATCAAGTTATAAGTAAAAGCTATCAAAATAGGCTTATCAAAATGTTGTTTGGAATGGTCACTCTACATTTACACATAGATCCATGATTTATTGTAATTTCTCATATTTTGATTTTTTTAGTTTAAGTAAGAACTCGCCATGAACGTTGAAAAACCCTAGTCCCCTCCAGCGCTCCAAGCGAATTTGTCGCGACATTAAAATCTGTGGTATTGGATTTTAGACTATAATTAAGACGTCTAAGGTCAATTTTACGTCAATGTTATATTTCATACTAACTCGGGGCAGCGCATATAGTCTATGGCGCTTTCTTCGCTTCTCTGCACTAGAACTCGTCTGATAAGGTTCAACTTTCATGGCGTCAGCTGTATTTATTTGCGAATATTCGCATTCGAACGAAATTCGTTACGTATAGCGTAAAAGGATACGTACATGTAGGATATCGGGTACCAAAAGATTATTATGATTATGGAATATATATTTAAATGAATTTAACACATGATTTCAGAGAGAAACAATAGCAATGCCTTACATATGGTTAGTGACGTACCAAATACACGATGTACTCTGCCCGTTGGCTCGGCACACGATCTAATAAACCAATATTATGACAGACTTACTTTGTATTTTTATTTCGTACTAGCTGGCCCCGGCCTCTCGCGTAGAATTCCTGAAAAGCCTACGTGTTTGTCCTACGTGAGAGACGCGACAGGAACAAACGTTAGCTGGCCTTTCACGTGACCTGCGTTGTCGCGTAGATAATTTTGACATTTTCTATGGAGTCGTATCGCGTCGCGTCGCTTTCGTCGCTCACTTAGGATAACGGGTTACAGATTTTACACAAATTTTGGGCTAGTATACCTACTAAGTAAGTCAAATAGGTGCCGGGGTAGCCGGGGTATAAAAATAGGTGGGCCGTGAAAGGGTACGTGAACAGAGAGACACTTTCGCTTTTATAATAATAGTGTGTAATGTGTATTCTAATTCCTCGGTGTCTCCTACATATAATATAAGAATAGGTAAGTAAGTTTAGTCCTCGCACGAGCTCCGAGGAATCGCTGTCTGAAGAAGCGACGCGACGGCTGTACGCTACCCGATCGTCGCTCCATATTCAGCTCACTCCCAGCACTATAATTACGAGCTTGACGCGTGTAATTTTGCGATAACAGTACCTATTGTTTTGTACCTACTTTAAACATAGATCATTACTTTAATATTCCATAGGATTCCTCGGCGCTCGTGCGCGTCCATAAGTATTGGTTCAATCAAAATAAAGTGAATAATAGAGGCTCGCAAACGAAGCAAATTGAATTCAAGTGTTTGAAGTGGCAGTGGCAACCCCTTAGTACGATGTTTTATTATTTGTATTCCAACTGTAATGCGAGCATTGCAGTTGCCCTACTGGCGGGCAAGCCTAGAACAGGTACCTATTATTTTTTTGTTAGCGGGGAGAAATCTTCCAGAGATAGGTACCTGTCCACGTAGGATCGGGTTATGTGGGATTTTTACCTACTAAAACCCCCTCGGTGACCATCCTCGGCTCTTAATAAGGGGCCCCGGGAACTCTTAAAGAACTTACGCCGGTGCCCCTCTCTTGTGCGACGCCCATTAGGTATGGGCTCATTCCAGGGGAGGTGATCTCCCCAATTGTCCTTAGGCTTAGCAGCGTGATGTAGAGCTGCCGTCTTCCCGGGATCACTGAGTAGGTTACAGAGTAGTGTTAAAAATATGAGCAAGAGAACCCGGTTATGAAATGCTAATTAATAGTTTTCTATATCCAAGTCGAAGAATATAATTTCTGAATAATTATTCAGCTTATTGTAACTGTATTTAACTGTGTTTGCACTCAGGTAACTAGTTAGGTAGGTACATTTAGGTAAGAAAAAACGAATTTCCATATAAGAAGTAAGTAAAAGATAAAACAGATTATATAGGTACCAGAAATCTTACCTCTACCATTTTTTCTATGCTTCTACCTATGCGGGCAATAAACTCGTGGAAGGATGTTACGTGTTAGAGGATTTCTCGCACTGCAGTTTAGGTGTATCTAGACCGCGAGGTCTGACTAAACGAAACCAACAAAAAAAACTCGTGTTTCTTTGGTATTATAACTAACTATTATATTAAAACGATAACAGGGTCAATTCAAGACCACGCGTGGGCGATATTTTTGGACTTATGTGCCTTAGAAATTGGCACAATTATTCCGTTTGAACGGGGTCAAGAGTACCCGGGGGTAAGAGTAGAGAGTGAGGGGGGTGTAAGAGGATCTAGCATAGAATATTGCTAAGGGTACCTAATAATTATTTTAATAATAAAAATAAAATTGAGATTCTGTTGTTGATATGCCTAGCCCTACCAAAGCCAATGTTTAATAATAATAATTGATCAGTAAAGTTCTCAAATATCAACCTTACACTTATTCTGTTCTATACTATAAGTACTCAACTCTTATTCAATGCCTTCTGTTATTAGCATTGCACGCATCGTTTTCGTCGTTTACCGGATAAGAGCTGTAAAAAGTACACACTTTCCTCAATTACTCACGTAAGCGCCTTTATTCAGCCCGTATACATTGGACCATTTTACATAATTTATTGCTACCTGGCGCTGATATTCATACAAGTGGGTGGTCCCGGGTTCATATTTTTAGAATTTTCTTTGGTGTGGTCTGGAAGACTTTGGCACTGGCTAGATACCATCCTACCGGCAAAGAGATGCAGAAATAGAACGCTTTCATTTTAGGCTCCATCATCACTTGCCAGTGAGATCGCTAACTTGTACTGGAATTAAAAAAAACCGTAGTGCGGCCACCCAGTGAGATCGCAGTCAAGCCAACTTGTAGTGGAATAAAAAATAACCGTAGTGCGCGTAGAAGCTCTCAGTATGATACGGATTATGGGCCGGTCGACCAACAGTCTACCGGTACACGCAAAGAGGCGCGCGCGCGCACCTCCACACGCGCTTCATCCGCTTTTACTGTTTTTCCGATAAGCGGATCTTATCTATTAAGTGTGAACCGAATTACCTACCGCTGGATTAGTTTTATTTCTGCAGCCTGTGAAGCTATTTAGTGAATATTTATCGTAAATTATTTAATAAGTATTTCTATACTACCTAATATTATAAATGCTAAATTTCAATGGATGGATGTATGGATGGATGTTTGTTACTTAATCACACCAGAAAGGCTGAACGGATCTGGAATATGTAAACCGATGGAGTCCAGCGGAATATGGCTTAAAATGTTATAAAAATCTATATTTCAGAGGGGCTCTCATAGAAGCGAATGCGAAGTAAAATATTTTTTATAGCGTTACATAGGGTTGCGGTATATATTTTAAAGATAATTAGGAATAGAGTCCAAAAATATTTTTTTTTTAATTTTTCCCCTAAAATTGACGAAATGGGGGGCTTTCAAAGTGGAGATTTTCTAACGTCCAAAGTTGACCTCAGAACTTTCAATTTGCTGATAGGCTGAGCCTGAAACTTGATCAATTATTTGATTTATATCCTGTACTTGAACAAAAAACACTAAAATTAGAATTTTTAATGAGCTTCAGTATTTTTAACAGAACTTCACAATGATGTCAATAGGTGGCTCTCTGTAAAAGTTTATTCGTTTGTAATTAATAATAAACTATCTTATGGATACCGCGAGGTCTCGGTTCGGGGCAAACCACTAGTATTATATGGTCTAGATAATATTATTATCATTGAAATTAAATTTTATTACACAAGACGACAGCACTAATGATTTTATAAAGATTTAATAATTGTTTTACATTAAAACGCCGTCGTCTATATTCCAGTTTCCAAAACCGCAAAAAATTTAGGTACTTAGTTGGCCAAAAAATCTTTGATTTATCAAAACAAGTTCGCATCTTCGCAAAAGCCGGTTCTGGACCCCATGAAGTAAGGCGAGTGACCTCAATTTACATCATATCATACTATTATTATAAATGCGTGTGTTTGTTTGTTGGTTTATTGGTTTGTCCTTCAATCACGCCGCAACAGAGCAATAGCTCGACGTGATTTTTTGCATGGGTATAGTTGGGGACCTGGAGAGGGACATAGGCTACATTTTATACTGGAAAATTAAGGAGTTTCCGTGGGAATTGAAAAAACTTATTCCACGCGGACGAAGTCGCGTGCATCAGCTAGCATACACCAACATGCAAAATTGAGGTGCAAGTCAATAATTAATTAATAGCTATTTACAAAGTAAAATAATTGGAATCTTATATTATTAGGTAGGTACTTATCTGTATTGATCAATTTTGATCCATAATATTATTACCACTAAAACCATTATTAAGTTTTCATTTTTCATAGAATGAGAAGCGTTAGGCCATAGTCCACCACGCTGGCTAAGTGCAGATAAACGGATTCAACACACCTATGAAAACATTATGAACTCTCGGGCATGCAGGTTTCCTCGCGGTGTTTTCCTTCACAGTAAATATGGGTAGGTAATTAAGATTAGTAGCAAATATAATTACACCACAGAGATCTTAGCTTTAAAGTAGAAATTATTACCAATTTGCATAATATTCATTCACTGATTTCTTACATGATAGTGCAAAAACAAGGTTGCGTAATTCAACGGAAATAGCGGTCACTCGTGCCTTCGCCACGTGGTTGAGCTCCTCTAACTATTCGTCTGGTGGTTAGTCTAAGGCCCGTATTAACAAACCGACCTCAGCTAAGAACTGGTGCTCAAGTAGGTATTGGTCTTAAGTAGAACCGTCTTTACCATAAGGGCACACGGGGCCCGTGTTTTTTTTCTATTTTGGTGGGTAGATATAACACGACAAACAGGCATAACAAGTACCTAAACGAGGAACTGTTACAAAAATCAGCAGTGACAAACAAATGAGCTCAGAGTAAGACAGGTATATATTAACGCGTATGATAAAACGTGACATCTTTTTTTAACAGACTTCAAAAGAAGAAGGTTATCTTTTTGTTTGTTTGTTATGCGATTACTTACTCCGCCAATTGTGAATCAATTTTGATGATTCTTTTTTTGTTTGAAAGATCATACTTTAGAGGTGGTCTCATATAAATTTGGTGAAGATCTGATGAATATCTTCGGACATGGAGAATGGAACTCCTCAATTTATGAGAATAAATTGATGATTCTTTTTTTTTTGATAGATCATACTTAAGAGGTGGTCCCATATAAATTTGGAGAAGATCTGATGAATATCTTCGGACATGGCGAACGGAACTCCTCAATTTATAAGAGTAAATTGCTCGCGATCAGTGTAATAGCTTAGTAAATAGTAGGATTTTAACCAGACAGCATATTATTTTAATACGTGACTCAGATCATATCTTCGGACATGGAGAACTGAACTCCTCAATACAAAGAGTACATTGCTCGCAATCAGTGTAATAGCTTAGTAAATAGTAGGTTTTTAACCAGGCATACTTACAATGAGGTGCCAATGTGTAGACCCAAAACAATATGAAGTATAAACGATTCATGCGGCTAATAGGTAATTAGCACAGACTCCAAAAATTATTATTATAGAACTACATTAACTTTTCTAAATATAAGTAATATATTCGGTTATAAATTAAAATATTTTTTAGTGTTTGTGGTTATTGAAGTCGGTTTTTATTTATTTTATAATTTTTATTATTTCAATTGTTTTTCTCATAACCTTTTTTTACTTTCCAACAGGGTCCCACATTCATGTGTGCCCAAACTAGGCCCCGGCATGGCCTAAGACGGCGTTGGTCTTAAACATAGATTGACCGATACTTGAGAACGTGTTCTTACTTCGTAGGTTGATGTCGATTGTCGGTGTACGAGTATAAATACGGGCCCAGGAAAATTGCCTACATTATATTACGTAAAAAATATCAATTTGAGATTAAGTTTAATATTCCTATCTGCGAAGATCATGCATTTGATAAGTATGACAGTATCTTTTGAAGTACCTACCAACTCACAGGATGCACCTACTTAAGTGTCTTTTGAATATAAAAACGAGAACA
Organism: Erebia aethiops; assembly: GCA_923060345.2. Classification (NCBI taxonomy): domain Eukaryota; kingdom Metazoa; phylum Arthropoda; class Insecta; order Lepidoptera; family Nymphalidae; genus Erebia; species Erebia aethiops. The sequence goes on along the minus strand of OV281083.1, from coordinate 4,377,053 downwards.
TATTATGAAGATATAGGATCGAAGTAATGGGGTTAATTTGGTGTTATCTCTCCAATTAGGTAGTTTTTTCTTCTCCAATTAGTTATTTTCATTAAAAGTAAAACATTTTATACCTAGGTGTTGTATTTTGCATACTTATGAGACTGTTGCGGATAGGCAAGTTGCTATAAATATGTACTTAACTATATGATAAGTTGCTATAACAGCCAAACGGTATTAATAATTGATCCAAGTAATGTACTGTTTTTGACCGTGGCACATCAATTTATTGACAATAGAATTTAAAAAACTGGTCAAGTGCGAGTCAGACTCGGACACCGATGGCTCCGTAGCTTCGAAAGTACCTAATTATTGAGGACCTCTTGAAGGCTTTTCATACATGACCGCCAAACTACCTTTGTTTGTAAAGACAATTTCTGAAAAACTTTCACAAATTAGAGAATTCATCTTCTGTTCAATACCATTAATTTAAATTAAAGCATTTTGAAATCTAATTATTTCACTGATGCGTTGCAAACTTCGGAGATAAGGACAACGACTACGGTATTCTTTATACCTAATTACTTATTATCATTAGTCAAAAACTAAGAAGTCTTATAAAAAAATAAAAAAATGTAGTAGGTAAGTACCTACTTAAATGTATAAATGAAGCCCTTTCATAATAATGATACTATCACATTTAATTTAATATAGTGGCTATAACACTTGAAAAAAAAAACGAGATGATGCCCGCGACTTCGTCCGCGTGGATTGCTTTTTTTACTCTCGCGGAACTCTTCAATTTTCCGGGATAAAAAGTAGCCTTATGTCCTTCTCCGGGGAGTAGGTTGGCTCTGCACCTTTCATCAAAATCGGTTGAGTAGCTGAGCCGGGAAAGCGTAGCAGACAGACAGACAGTAACACTTTCGCATTTATAATATTGGTAGTAAGTATTAGCATGGAAGTAGGTATATATAAATACTTTAAAATTTTGCGTAGTCCTACCATAACTGTTCCTTAATTTTGCCATTTTGGCACGGAACCCTCATTAGGTACAAACACGGTACAAAGATACAATATATTGTTTTAGTTGAAGTCATAATATTAATTGTATTACTTAAGTGCCGAATGTACAAAATGTTTTAGCTTTTATAATGATCATAAACCATGACCTTTATTTTTATATTCAAACACAATTTTTATTAGGATCCAGCCGAGTTTTTAGTTGATATTTTATGATAATGGAGATTTTTTGTTACCTTCGCATTTTCATCAATAATAATGAAGTTTTTTTGTATGATTCTTCAACGCCAGTCGCCAAGGCTTTGATAAGTTCCGTTTGATGGGTCAGTTCATTTAGCTAGTTTGCAATTTTTTTGCTATGAAATACAATTTGTTATTTTTCAATTGTAATCCATTTTGGCTCTCTCCCTGGCGCAGTGGTAAGCGCTGCGGTCTTATAAGTGGGTGGTCCCGAGTTCGATCCTCGACAGGATCAATTCGGGAATTTATAATTTTTGAATTTTCTCTGGTCTTGCCTGGACTTCGGCCGTGGCTAGGTACTACCCTTCGTTCCGGTACGATGCAGTGTAGTGTAGTGTAGTGGCCATTAGCCATACCCCTAACAGGCTAGGGTATGAAAGACAGGGTAGGGTGGATTGGAAATATACTGCTTTTGATACATTGCTGATTCTATGTAGGTACTTAATTGCATTCAGTGACCTATTTCAGTAAAAAATCTAAGATCTTTTTCAAACTAAACTACTACTATAGTAACGTTTATACCTATATAAACTTCCGGCGGCGGTATGCGCTATGGGTATGACCTAGTGATAACAGAATTGTAATAAAAGTTCATCTTTCTCAAACAAGAAAAAACCTTGAGTGAGGTCGAACGACATCTAATTATTAGCAGAGGCTTGTATTGTTTCCTTTATGTTTGAGGATAACACGGGGATTCAAGATTTTCCTATAATCTTGAATCTATTTGCTTTCAAAATATCTCGTTATCTGCACAGAAATTAGTACCTACGGTGTTTGATATTCACATCTGTGACCTAATTAGATATTAATTATTAGAAACTAATTATTGTACAAACCATTTACTACAACGATATTTAATACCTACTACTTACATGTTACTTGAGTACATTAAGCTGTCGGTCCTGCGTCCGATCTCTCTCCGATTGTGTGGGATTTTCCGCCCTATCGGGCTAAAGGAACATAGAGTGCACCTGAGAATTGTGCACTATAGTCTAATATTATCTCCCGCGCAGATGGCTAGTCTCTCTGGAGCACAGACCATACAACCAATAGGCCGCCGTGGCCGAAGTCGGAAGGACATTATTTTATAATTACATGGTAACGAATCGATGATAGCCTAGTGATCTATCTTATCCTATCCTAGACTTTATATATATGTCTGACTAGATTTTATAGTATATATGTATGACTAGATATACATATATACATATATGGCTTTAGACACCCGGTCTTCTATTCGGGTGGTCGCGGTTTCGATGGTCGGGCAAACTACAACTATGTAGATACTTTTCGGAGTTATGTTCCATTGGCCAAATATTTATGTTCGTTTTAAAAACTAAATATTATCAGTTGTTTAAACGGCGAATGAAAACATCATGGGGAAACCTGCATGCCCGCGAGTTCTTGAAATGATGATGATAACAATGGTAGGTAATATTATTTTGTCGTTTTATTAGCGAGCAATTCTTACCCTATAGTAAATCTAGATGGAAGAACCATGGAAGAAATTATACTCGTTTCTTCGCTGATTTTACATAGAGCTAAGAGCCAGTCCACACGGCGCGTTGCGTCGTCGCAACGCATATAGAATATAATATTTTGCCTCATAGCCGGCCACGGGCGCTGCGTACACCGGCGTCGCAATTAGTACAGCCCCGCCCACTTCGTTTCGGGGATGCAGTTCCGTCGTGAGTGCGTTGCGTCGACGCAGCGCACCGTGTGTACACTATGATTATTGGTATGTAAGCTCAGCACAGCGACAGCGCTACGTCGACGCAACGCTGAGGCAACGCGCCGTGTGGACCGGCCGTAAGAGCAACGGGCAAACCTCTATAAATTATTTACTCTATGAAATCATCATCATTTATCAGGACATCGGACATACTTAACCGTTTATGCTAATGTTTTTTACATTAGCATTAGGTTAACGCTAATTAAAAATAACTTAACCACCAAATTTTACGAGTATTTATAGGTACTTAATCCATACTAATATTATAAATGCGAAAGTGTTTCTGTCTGTCTGTCTGTCTGTCTGTCTGTCTGTCTGCTACGCTTTCCCGGCCCATCTTTACAACCGATTTTGCTGAAATTTGGTACAGGGGTAGATGGTATCCCGGGGAAGGACATAGGCTACTTTTTATCCCGGAAAATTAAAGAGTTCCCGCGGGAATAAAAAAAATGTCTCTTCACCCGATTTTGATGAAATTTGATATAGGGGTAGATGGTATCCCGGGGAAGGACATAGGCTACTTTTTATCCCGGAAAATTAAGGAGTTCCCGCGGGAATCAAAAATCTAATCCACGCGGACAAAGTCGCGGGAATCATCTAGTTAAAAATAAATAATTGCTTACTTCCTCATTACCTACAAATCACATTACATGATAAGCTGTATGGTGAGTTATTGCCATATTCTCGGAGGTAGTTACAAGGTATTTAATTTAATTTTTCAAAAAATATGGCATACCTAGCCGTCTTCAGGATGCTAGCCAGCCATGGCCTGAGGCGGCCGAAGGCTCGGTGCGATACCATTGCATAGATTGCGTAAGTAAATTGGTGTTACATTACATTATTATCATTACATAATAATAGCATCGGTTCACCCCCTTAAAAATATTTCTAACTAATAGTTAATAACAGGATGCTCTTCCCTAATAAATTAGGGAAGAGCATCCTGTTATATTATAGTACCTAAACAGAATCTAGGTAAAATAAAATTGCAAGCCAAGTGAGCGCGAAGTTTTTTGTTGAATTTTACGGAAACTGGGTTTATATTGAAAGCGAAATGGAAGTAAGCACACAAACACCTACCACAGAATATGTAATTTCGTGAGTTACAGTCTTATAACTTAGATTAAAAGGTGTATTTGATATTTATGCATATTCGAAGTTGAAAAGAAAAAGTTATAATTAGAAAAATAATTCGCGCTTATATTAGTATTGGTAATACTAATATAAGCGCGAATTATTTTTCTTAAATTGTATTACCTATGGTCCGAGCCTCCTTGTACAAAAGGTACAAAAGAGACTAACGTATGGGCAAATATTACTGCCAGAGATTGGACTTCACTGCTGAGGACTTCCTGATGAGGCGCCCTCTGTATCTAATGGACAGCTACCCTAAATAACTTAACATTAAACAAAATATTACGCAGTTTAACATATTATTTTGAATGGCATTATGATCCGGTAGAAAACATGTTCTGGATTGTAGACGCTATTAATTTCCCTAAATGTCAGAAGCTTCTAGATAATTTGTCATCTCGGCCTTGAGTTGTACAATTCACTTCAAAAACCTTTTATCGTCTATCTACTGATCTATTAGGTATAATAAGCAAAAAAATATTCAAACTACACCTACTCACAAAATGTATGTACCTAAATATGAAACAAAAAGGTGTGGTAGGTACTCAATCAGCAGTCTATTTTTGTTTTTAAATATATTATGGCATCTTCAAATCTTGTTCATTTAGACATATTGACATGATGAATTAATTAGGTATATATTTTTTTATTTATAAGTATCGAAAAGGTTAAAAAATATCGGTAAAAAACGTAAAATTTTCCATCTTATTTTTTTAAAAATTCAACTTAATACAATTTAATACAACTTTAGTTTCTTCCTACCTAGTCGTAACTGGTTATTGTAGCCAATGGAGAAGTTTACCATATTTTTTTAAAAATTTAATATGAAAATTAAGACTAAATAAAACAAAAATGTGAAAGAATCATTAAAATATATCAACAAATGAAAAAGTTATGGAACTTTAAAGTTGCGCTTGCAAGACGGGAGACGTGACGTCATAATTCCCTATCAACAGACTTTATAAAGACGAATAAAAGAAATAAATGGACTTAACGTGACTTAATTGAATTAAAAGCACTTAATTTGTGTATGCAGATAATTTTGAAGTATTAAATCTCGGCTAGGTATTCAAAAAAATCACTCACTAAATTTCTCACTCGAGTAAGATACAGCAATCGGTGTACATAAAATAATTAAACTTTTAAATCGTCATTTCTCAGTCATTTATTGATGGATTGTAAAAAAAATACCACTGATTTATTAGTTTTAATCTATATTTTACTTCCGTTGTGTTAAATATGATATTCACAACATCATGAAACTTCTCTATTCTGTATAACAATCTCTAAAGTCTTAAATTGACAACTTTAAATCTAGTTCTGTCCCTTTCCGCAGTGATTATTATGAAAGGGTTAGCAATAATATTTTTAATGCAGTCATTTTAGTTTAGTTTAGAGATTGTACTCTACAGAATCAGCCCCATTATTTTTACGTTAGAACGTTCACACTAGCAGCTGAAAAAAAGATAATTCGGCTAAGGCCCGCTTGGAGAAACGGTTTTTCTTTACCAAAATTTCAAATTTATTCCTGGGTCTAAACGTAACCCGGCTTCTTGTAAGCAGGCCCAAGTGCACCTAGTGCACATATTGACCACCTCCCTGGCGCAGTGGTGACCGCAGTGGTTTTATAAGCGGGAGACCCGGGGCTCGATCCCCAGTAGGATCTATTTGGGAATTTAATATTTCTGAATTTTCTCTGGGGTGGAGGTTCGGCCGTGGCTAGGTACCACCTCACAGGAAAAGACCTGTCACTAAGTGATCTGGAGTTCCAGGGAAAAAACCTGCCGCTAAGTGTTCTAGCGGTCCGATACGATGCCGTTGATGATCGGTGTAGAAACAGATTAAGGATATGGATTATATAACTGCCATACATCTACCAGGTAGCCCTCTACCCATCTTAGAATGCATCATCAGTTACCATCACGTGATAGGTCGCAGTCAAGGGCTAACTTGTAGTAGAACTAAAAAAATATTTTGTACAGCGGATCTTTTGCGACTTGTTTGACTTTCCTTATCAATAAAAAAGACGATCAAGGTTTATAAAAGGAAAACAGAAAACCGACACAAATTATTATACTTGTACGCATAACGTGACTGCCACAAGAGCTGGATATTAAAAAAAACCGTCAAGTGCGAGTTAGACTCGCGCACAAAGGGTTCCGTACCACCACACAATATCAATTATTTTAGTAAATAACAAGAAAGATTTCATAACAAGACGTAATCGGCTGTGAAATTACTGGCTTACATTTGGCGCTAAATTGGAAACAATTCGACACCTTAAGAGTACCTACGGAACCCTAATTTATAGATTTTCAGATTTTTTCCTATGATTTATTAACGAATGTCAAAAATATGCAAAATATGCGGCAAAAACGGCCATATCTTTTGATTGCGTTGACTTAGAATTTTTACTTTTTTACAGGTCCACGGGACCGTAGACCTAAGTTTTTGATATTAATTTCAACTCGATACCTCCGACGCGTTCCCAAGAAAAAGGTGTTTGACAGACAGACATACAGAAAGACAGACAGACGGACAGACAGGCAGACGGACAACGAAGTGATCCTATAAGGGTTCCTTTTTGCCTCTTGAGGTACGGAACCCTAAAAATAGAATACCATTACTTTTTCATAGTTTCATAAAAGTTTTCATAGTTCTTCGGATATGAAATTTATAATTTCAGTAAGTACTTATGTAGCTACTTAAATGGAGGTAATACAGCAGATACTAAAAGCCGTCAGTAGGTACAATCGACGCTAGGTAAAGGACATTTAAGCAGACGATGTATTTAGATTGTAAATAATATAAATTACTAGGTTAAAAGTAAAAAAAACTGGATCTTACGAGCATTCTGAATGAATGCTAAAACTACATTACATAAAAATGGAAAATTGTAGAGCTATAATAAAACCGACCAATTTCAAACGAAGGCTCATCATTTTCCTTGCAGCCTTAGAGTTTTAGATTCACTTTAACGTTCAGAAAGAACACAATGCACCTACTAATAATTTCGAATAAAGAACTTGAACTTATTAGAAAAGATAAGTCAAACACGAAGAAAATTTCGCTAAGTTCATTCAAAAAAATCAGAATTTTTATACTGGTTATGCTTAAATGTACTATTCGATCAACTTATAGTGCCAAATCTCTTCGATTTAGATTTTTCTATGTAATATTTATAAATAATCAGAAAAATGTTATAGGACTATATTGTAGGATTTTTAGGTCAGGTACTTTTACACAGCTTATTATTTATTTGTAATCCAGAATCCGTAATTCCGTAAATCCATAGAATCCGTGATTTTAGTAGGTATGTCATTGGTACTTTTGTGAGAAGAACCCAATAATATAACTCAAACTCAAAGAACGTTTATTCAATTTAGGTAGGTATACTACACTTATTGACGTTCGGTTATTTGTAACATATACGATTAACAATATAATGGTGATAACGACAGTACGACATCTTAAACTAAAGCTACGAGGGTTCCAAACGCGCCCTGGTCTGAGAAGAGCCCACAACAAACTCAGCCGGGTCTTTTTTTTTTTTTTTCATTATCACCATTTCACAATCATCTTAAAACTAAGGAACTATCAGGGCCATTAGAGAAAATCATTGCCAAGCTTCCTTGTCATTTAAATAATCCTTTACATGGTAATATATTATTTGTTTCAATATAATATTATTTGTTTCAGTCTTAGTTTGGTATTGGTTTAGTACATTGTAAAAAATCATAAAAAATTTATTTGAAAATAAACCAAGCGTTAAAAATCGATTTCGCAGGATAGGTACGAGTATGTGTCACGTTTTTACTGATTGTTACTGTGCTAAGAGTAATGACATGATGAACAAACTGTGTAGATACTTAAGTACCTAATTTTGTTAACAACAGCTGTTTACAATTAATGGTTTAGTTTCAAAAGTGACGTGCCATGAAATGGTTCATAAAAGATAACCTTCTAAAATAAGAGTTGAATTGGCAGACTTCCCACACTTATAGATACTTACCTACATTATGGAGAAATCTCAGGCATGCAGGTTTCTTTGCGATGTTTCCTAAACCATATATTACTACCAACCAGCCAACCATGCTCAATGTGCAATGCTCGGTCTCTTCTTCCAGGACGCGCATAGATCTATTGTATGTATTGACCACATACCTAATGTTTACCATTAGTTCAATGATGTTTACGCGCCGTTTACTGACCGCTCCAAAAGTTGGTAGGCACTAGGCACACAAATTATTTGGTATTTTTGTTTTGTTTTGTGAGTTGTTGAAATGAATGTGTTGTGTTCCTATGTGCTAAACAGGTTGTACTCTATTTATGTTCATATTATTTGTGTTTCGTGGGAATCGTGGGGTTTTTGTTATTTTTGTTACTTATATCTATACTAATATTATTATAAAGAGAAAAGAGAATTCCCCAGATATTCGAACCGCAGGCCCCTGAATAAGAGGCCGGAATCTGAACCACTAGGCTATCACCGCTTAGAAAATCTCCATACATCCTGGTAATTAAGAGCAGATGATTGTAATAGCCGACTTCAAAGAGAATCGTGTGAATTCTGACCTCAAAACAAATCAAAGCAAAAAAGGTTTTTATCACGCAGTGATGCTAATCTCTACTGGAACTGAACTTTGTTATTTAAAGTTTATCATTGTTTAAATCTTCTAGCGAATCTAATTCTAATCACTTTTAGGGTAATTCCATGTGATGGTGATGCATTACGTAGAGTTGGAACTTATTTTGTCCTTGTTTCAAATATACAGATATAAATAGATAGATTACTTACATTCAGTTATCTTAATCCGCATCGGCACGATCTTTAAGATACTTACCTCATTTTTAGATACAAGACAATATTTTGGTTGATTTTTAGGGTACCGTACCTCAAGAAGAAAAAAGGAACCCTTACAGGATCACTTCGTTGTCCATTTGTCTGTCAACCACCTTTTTCTCGGGACGCGTGGAGGTATCGAGTTGAAATTAATATAAAATATTTAGGTCCTCGGTCCCCTAGAGCTGTTATAAAAATCAAGCTTCTAAATTACCACAATCGGAAGATACGGCTGTTTATACCGCATATTTTGCATACTTTGACACTCGCCATTAAATTAAAACCTACAGGGTTCTTGCCGTTGACCTAGAATCAAGAAACAAGGTATTGACAAGCATAGGAAAAAAATCCGAAAATTGATAATTAGGGTGTAGGATTGTTGCCAGGCGCTACCAGTTTAGTGCAATATGTAAGCCAGTTATTTCACAGGTTACATGTTGTTATGACACCTTTCTAGTTATTTAAATACTAAAATAATTAATATTGTTTGATGGTACGGAACCCTTTGAGCACGAGTCTGACTCGCACTTGACCGGTTTTTTTTAATTTATTCTTTTAAAGTCCCCAATATAAATAGATTTTTATGTTATAGATACTTTTGAACTCGGAAAAATAGATCGAAAGATTTCGAAAATTCACGCGAGCGACATCTAGCATCACTTTGTTGAAGAAACCCATCTGTAGAGACCCTGTTATTTGCTCAAATGAATAATATATACATCATTGTGGTTACGTTTAGGTTAATAATATTCCATCTATAATTATTATACAAATAAAAACGTTATCAGTTATCAATCTGTAGTTAGATAAATAATTTATTGAGTACGTGAATTGCAAATAAAGTTTTTGTTATATTTAATTTGTATTTAAAAATTAAAACACATTTAGCGTAGAATAATAATTATGATTTATTTGTTAAACCCATTTATTCAGATTCAGATTTTATAGCAATACTTAAAATTAATTAGTAGGTAAAGTAGATTTTTGAAGTATTCAGATAATAAAAATTATTATTTTTTTCCAATTTACACGTTAGGTTGTAATAAAGTGCATAATTATTATTAACTAGCTGATGCCCGCGGCTACGTCCGCGTGGATTGAGGTTTTTGGGTATCCGCGGGAACTCCTTAGTTTTCCGGGATAAAAAGTCTATGTGTAATTTCAATCCAGACTATAATCTACTTATCTCTGTGCCAAATTTCATCCAGATCCGTTCAGCCGTTCGGGTGTGATTGAGTAACAACTAACAACCATCCATCCATACATCCATCCAAACATCCATACATCCATCCAAACTTTCGCATTTATAATATTAGTAAGATTTGATATTTGATTGATTGATTTGATTGATTGATTGATTTGATTTGATATTTGATATTTGATTTGATTGATAACTAGATGATGCCCGCGACTCCGTCCGCGTGGTTTAAGGTTTTTTAATTCCCGCGGGAACTCTTTTATTTTCCGAGATAAAAAAGTAGCCTATGTCTTGGCCTGGATACAAACTATAGCTATACCAAATTTCATTCAAATCGGTTGTAGAGATAATTTTTTGATTCCCGCGGGAACTCTTGAATTTTCCGGGATAAAGTAGCCTATGTCCTTCCCCGGGATACAAACTATCCCCATACCAAATTTTATCAAAATCGGTTGAACAGAAAGAAAGAAAATGTGTTTATTAGATCACAATCTAAGTAGGTACTAGTCAAGAAACTATCAAATCAGGTACATCAACAAAGTTGTGTGACCAAATACAAAAATACAATAAAACAGATGAGCCGTGAAAGCGTAGCAGACAGACAGACAGACACACTTTCTCATTTATAATATCAGTATGGATGTTGACGTTAAAGTTAAAGCTTTTAATATCTATTATATGATTATGTTAAAAAAAATATACATATTTAACTACTAGTCGGGCATTTTCCGACAAAAAAGTCAGTTTTAACCGGTGACATATTTATAATATAGGTACGAGTATAATAACATAATTATTTAACATGGAAGATTTATAGATTCGCAGTTCGGTTGTTAGACCAGTTTTATTCACAGAATTGTCGAGTTTTATTAGAATGGTTAAATAATAAATAACTCAACACTTAAATAGTTTAAATTAATATACAAACTAGATTTATGAAGTACATATTATGCAGTATAATTAATAACTCTTAAATTTATTACAGTTTACACATTAGGTTTTAATAAAATAAACTGACATTACTGACCTAACTTTTATAGAGCAATATCGTGTGTGAAATATCATATTATGGCATACGTCTACCCAGTGAACTTTAACATTATTATGATCGTAATTTATTAAACGTTTAAAATTTAATTCAGTGATTTTAAATTTTATTATACTTATCTAAAAGCAAGACTTAATAAGTGAATTTAAAAGAAGAGGGAATAATAAAGTCAAAATGACGATAGATACGAAAGATATTGATTTGAAATCAAAAGAAATAAAAGAACTTGAGTTGCAATCAAAGGAGATGAAGGATATTGACTTGAAAGCGAAGGACATAAAGGATATTGACTTCAAACCAAAGGAGACATGGCGGATCATGAAGAATGTTGTGATCATCAGCATAGCTTTTATGGTGCAGTTTACAGCGTACAGTGTAAGTTGGTGATTATATTTTACGACTGAATAGCGATATTTTGACGACCTCCCTGGCGCAGTGTTCAGCGCTGCTGTCTTAGCGTAGGTGGTCCCGGGTTCCCGGCAGGGTCAATTTGGGAATTTATAATTACTGAAATTTGTCTGGTCTGGTCTGGTTGGAGGCTTTGGCCGTGGCTAGTTACCACCCTACCGGCATAGACGTACTGCCAAGCGATTTAGAGTTCCGGTGCGATGCCTTGCAGAAACCGACTGGGGGTATGGGTTTAATATAACTGTCATACCCCTAACAGGTTATCCCGCAAACATCTTAGACTGCATCGTGCATCTGCACTTACCATTAGGTGAGATCGCAGTTAAGGGCTAACTTGTAAGTAATAAAAAAATCATTCTATCTCTGGTCTGGTGGGAGGCAACCTACCAACCATGAAACTGAGTCAATCAACATTAAAAAAGTTAATTAAATTCATTTTTATGGACTTATTGCGCTTGACCATAATCGCCTATTCCATAATTCTTTAAAAAAATACTTTTAATAGACAGAATCTCATATGATTTTAGATTTCTCTATTCAGTCTCAGTAAAAAAAGATTGCATAGTTTTTAACCTTGTGATCAACATGATGGCAATAGTTGGAGATTTTTCGAAAATTTAGCTAAGCTTGTAAGTTGTTCCAAATTCATCAAAGGTGATTTCCTTGAAATTATCATTCACAAAAAAATCAAAAACAACCCAGCGTTTTATAATACTATTATGGACAATTTATTGAGACTTAAAGAGTATTTGTGGACAAAGCGCCAATCGCTAGAAAAAATATTTGATCCGCTGTTTTTTCATACAGCCACGATGAAATTGTTTTTGGTCAGATTTTTAATCAAAACTTCTTTAACATGAGCGATCAAATTTTTTTTGTCGTTATGTCCCAATCACCTGACTATTATAAATTTCGGGGCTGGGATCTCCCACTTATAAAATCAGCGTGCACTACTATTATATCCATAAATAATTACTATGTTGCCTTCATCTTCTAGGGTGCCGCAAACCTACAGAGTTCAATCAACGCTGAAGCAGGACTCGGCACAGCATCCTTGGCGGCCGTGTATGCCGGCCTTATCTTTTCCAATATATTCCTCCCTGTAGTTGTCATAAAGTAAGTTATTTGCATTCTAATTTTGCGTTTCCTATTCCAGTATATTAATATTTTGCATCGGATTGCCCGTTAACTAATTTAACTTAATCTTAATCTTGTACGCTCAAAATCTCGTTACCTAATTATCTAATCTCGTTAGCCTGTAAGTTTCATATAAGTGAATTAAACCAGAACCAGTGTATCGAGGATGTTTTTCATATTTTGATTTTGGTTCGAAATAGAGTTAAGTTTCTTAAATACTTAAAAGTACCTTTTCTTATTCGCCCTAAATCATTCAAATACATTAAATATTCAAACTTATTTTATTAGCAAGCTTTAACCTGTTGACCTCCCGCCTTGTTAATACATCAAGGCTATGTGGTATACCTTACGACAGTTTTGCTAATGATTGAATATGAGCAGATTGTGTAATAACTTGTGTCACATATTATATGGGTAACTAATATGCAACAGATAAATCTAAAAGTAGGTTTGTTTGCCTCGTAGTTGTAAGCGATACCGGATTTTATTTCAATTTTAACTCGAATGTAAGGGGTCACCGCAGACCAGAAAACGACCTTTAACGGGTTGAGTCTGTAAGCTCGAAATACTAAGATTGTCTAGAAAAATCCAGCTAACAGTGTTTCAGTTACAAACCCGAGGTTGGTCAGCTTTTTTGTTCAAGATAACAATGCTAAGCAAAAGCAATGAATTCTTGGTGGAAGCGCACTTGCCTAGACGGTTCCCATTCACTCTTGTCTTGAAGGTAGGTACTCAAGTTAGATGTGGCAGGATACCCGGGCTCGACTATAGTAGATGTCAAGCACATAAAGTCTTCGGGGCTTCGATTTTCGAGTGCGCACTTCTAACTTTTACTTTTAGTCATGTGCGTTTTAAACAATTAAATTTCACTTGCTGGTGAACGAAAATATCGTGAAGAAACCAGTATGCCTGAGAGCTTTTCATAAAATTCTTAAATGTGTGTGAAGTCTGCCAATCCGCTCTTGGCCAGCGCGGTGCGCGGCGCGCCCAACTCCTACTTAGTCTAAGAGGAGTCTCGTACTTAGTAGGGAGCCAGCAATTGGTTGAAATGAATTTGACACTGACTCGGTTCGTGGTAGAACGTTGAAGGCGGAACTCCGAATTTCATATATACTTTACAATAAGGAAACTCAACATTTCCAGATGGCTGGGTACGAAGTGGGCCATGTCTCTGTCTTTCATCACGTACATGCCGTACATCGCTGCGCAGCTGTACCCTCGCTTCTGGACCATGATACCAGCCGGTTTGATCGTAGGCCTGGGAGGTGGGCCACTTTGGTGCTCAAAATGCACATATCTATCTGTGGTGAGTTTGTTGATACTTATTGAAGTAGTAATTGACGGAAATATCGGGCTGTTAACAGTCATCTCTAGTCAGGTGGATCCTTGATATAATCTCACCGTGACCGTAAGAGATATATATTTAGTAGGTAACAATCGACACTTTATTGTGCAATAACAGATAGTCATTGATGTAGAATTTTAGTACCTATACACATAGTAAAATTCTGAATTGAAACAGACCAATTATAGAAAAGTATTTAGTTTCTATGAAATAAAAGCAAACACAATCCAACGAAGACCGATGACGATGAAATTTAAAAACATGAAAGTCCTTGACTGTTTGTATATTAAGAATTTGATTTTATGATTTCAGGTTTCAGATGTACAAAGCAAAATAACCAACATTTCAGCGGAGGCCTTACTGGTGCGCTTCTTGGGGTTATTCTTCATGATCTTCCAGCTCAATCAAGTTTGGGGCAATCTCATATCTTCATTAGGTAACTATCTATTTAGCGTTCCGGTACGATGCCGTGTAGAAACCGAAGGGGTATGGGTTTAATATAACTGCCATGCCCCTAACATCTTAGCCCGCTACCATCTTAGACTGCATCATCACTTACCATCAGATGAGATCGCAATCAAGGGCTAGCTTGTAGTGGATTAAAACAAAAATCTTATTACTTTACTAAAACTACTCTGTGTAACCTAAAACTTTTGTATTTCTAGTAAGATTCTAATAAGGACGGATATCGTAACTTAAAAACGCCAATGGTTAGAAAGAGCGGAAGATCTTTATTCATCATTCACCTTGAAAATTGCCCTATGGTTATTAGCCTTTAAAAGGAGACGGCACAAGAAGAAGAAACAGAAGTAATAATCTTTCTATTTGATGAACTAGCCCCAGGTATACTAAATAGTGGAAATACTTGTCGTCGTTGTCATTATCACAATGGATACATGTCCACTGTATAGCCGAACGGTCCCCTGTAAGGATCTCCTCAAAACATTTTCTTGCCATTTGCATCCAATGGACCCCAGCTACTCCCGCTTGAGATCATTCGTCCACCAAAAGAGGTCTGACAAGTTCGGCTTGAACTGAACTAACTCTGTCAGTATTATTATTCTGCACAATATTTTATTTTATTTTTATTTTATTTGGTACAGAAAACTTACAGCTACAACAGAGATGGATAGATAGATAAAGAATAAGTATAACGCCAATTACAAGTTTTCACAGATAGAGATATGTAAGAGAAAAGGTACAAATAACTAAAACATCATAATATTTTATTGTGTTGTTACTTGTTTCAGTTATATCATCAGGTGACAACTTAGCAGCAGTAACTGCGGTCAATGCATCTATGATCCCTAAACTATGTGGTGCCAATTTTCTGCCCAGCGCTGATGCAGGAGAAGCGCTGAAGCCACAACCGCCTGAAAAGATACAAATGATTGCAGGTAGATCATTACGTTGTTCTTTTTCGCGGTTACCTGATTCAGTAGGTAGATCATACTTGGATGTTATTTTTGTAGATGAAAGCATTAATTATTTTATTAGTATCTAAGCAGTATTTTATTTTCCTTATTATTATCAGCCAGCCATCATCGTCAGTTTCACTGTCATCGCTATTGTCACCGGTTTGTACTGGGGTACTTGGCATATTTATCTACGTGATAAACCTAGATGCTACCACAGTATAGGTAATTGATGCTACCAAATATTCCCTGATACAAGCAAATGCAAACAGCAATAATTCAGTAAACAAAAGATTCAAAGCCTGCAGTTCGCACGCTGACTATTCATATCGACACACTTCACACGAATTGCAGTACGCCTGTGTCTGTTTATGTTTCCATACGTAAATGTCGATAATTATAGCCAAGCGTAGCTACGCGCTAAAGTGAGTTCCTTGTTGAACAATCTACAATTATTTATTCTATGACTTACTGCAATTCCTCATCCTAAGAAGGCAACTATCAGCACAAAATTTCCTCTATTTCAGTTCCCTAAGCATACTGGCAATTGTACTGTTCACCGTCCATTGCTACTTCAGTTAAGGTTCTTCAACAGAATTCCACCTTTTTAATTTACTTGCACGTATGTTTTCAGGAATTTACTTAGCATGCATGGCCGGTGCGGCTATCATCGTAGCTGTTGGCGTGGATTCAATGAAAAGGTAATGAATCAGTACTAATATTAAACATGCGAAAGTGTGTCCGTCTGGGCTGAATATCGGAAATTGAAAAAGGTCATTTTTAAATGTAAATCCAGGCTGATGCATCATCATCTTGTCTTTTATAAGTGATGAAACAGGAAAACAATAGAAAATTCGCATATTTTTCCATAAAATAAATGTACGTTTTAGTGTCTTCATTTGTTTTTGTGTGGTTTTGCTGAGACAAATGTACATTACAAATATTTAGATGAATTGATTAATTGTTTTTTAAACAAGTGCAAGTCTTGTTTAAAAAAAAATTAAGATACTTTCTTTTCGAATCTTTTCTGAAGAATTTTCTTTCCGAACTAGTGGTAGAATCCCGACATAATATTATCGCAAGTTGCCCTACATGAAAAAAAATCGCTTTCAGATACAAGTCTAGTCGCAGCGAGACCGGCTCAGGTTTATCAGGGATGGCTCTGTTGGTTGTAACGCTCAAGCTGTTGGTGGAACCCAACCAGCTCATGTTGGTCATCATCAACATCTTCGTGGGAATGCAGCAGGCCTTCTTTGGTGCGGATTTCACTGCGGTAAGTTTTAAATTTACTATGATTAATCCATAGTAATATTATAAATGTCATGTTTTCAACCGATTTTGATGAAACTTGGTACAGAGACAGGCAACTTCATGATTACATGAGGCCGTCTCTACACAAACTGAAATACGATGAGTGTTAAGGCTAGCAAAACCAGAAAAGTAGGTACCTATTTTTCGAGATTGGCCAAATTATACATACCTACCTACAAGTATAGAAAGAGAAGAAGAGGCATAAAACAGATCTATTTATATTAATATCTAAACCCAAGAAGAAATACGAAACAAATCCAAAAATATCAATCCTATTATTAGAAATGTTGAATTATCAAAACATCTTGCTACCCAACAGGCCCCGAATACATTGCAATTTCGTACCAACGGGCGCTGTGATGATAAAGTTTTTAATCGTGTATTTGTTATTTCAGTCATTTGTATCCTGCGCTATCGGCACGGGCACAGTGGGGTTCGTGATGATGACATATGGAATGGCAGACGCCATAGGGTGTGTCATTTTTGGATATGTGGCTAAGGTAAGGTAGTAAGTAAGATTATATTGTTATGATTATGGTATGATTATGCTTTTCATCGATAGGCACTTCAAGTACTTTAACTTGGTCCCTTTTTGAAACAGTTTCATATTTCAGTCTTATCTTGGAAATGAGAAAGAAAGCTAAAGGAGTTAGCGGCCCCAAGCGCGTGAATGAGACTACAGATGAAATCCATACTAATTTTATACATGCGAAAGTTTGGATGGATGGATGTATGGCAGGATGTTTGTTACTCAATCACGCCAGAATGGCTGAACGGATCTGGATGAAATTTGGCATGGATATAGATGATAGTCTGGAATAACACTTAGGCACTTTTTATCCCGGAAAATTAAAGAGTTCCCGGGGGAACCTCAATACACGCGGACGAAGTCGCGGGCATCAGCTAGTAATAAATAATTACTTCGTAAGACGTTGTGAGGGCAAAATGTGTGACGGAATGAAACGTTCTGAGATAAATGTCTTCGGAGCGTTGCGTCCCAGAGCTTCTGCTGTATCAGAACTTCATAACTTTACAATAGGGATGATGACAGCTCAATCAAAGCAGCAACTCTTTATCAAACTTAAATACGCACTTCTAGTATGGAAGTTGTATGAAATTTACAATTTTGACGTGATCAAATTTCAACGCACTTTTTTTCTTTAATCCATATTTTAAAATGGTTAACTAGCAGAGGATGTGAATTTTAGGTCTTTTGGAAGACCCTCTATTTAATGATCAGTAATAAATAATTTATTTTTGATATAGGCATCGTCCCTATTTATTTTCAGGTCACCGGTCGTCTACCCCTAATCCTCGTAGCAACTGTCGCCCACTTTGCGCTCTTCGTGTCAATACTAGTATGGAAACCGCAAGCGGACCAGGCCCATATCATGTACACCATTGCTATCATATGGGGACTTTGCGACTCCATTTGGCTGGTGCAGATAAATGGTAACTGTTTTAAAAGTTGTTATTTAACTAGCTGATGCCCGCGACTTCGTCCGCGTGGTCTAAGTTTTTTTATCCTCGCGGGAACTCCTTAATTTGCCGAGATAAAAAGTAGCCTATGTGCTAATCCAGACTATAATCTATCCCTGTGCCAAATTTCATGCAGATCCATTCAGCCGTGATTGAATAAAAACATCCATCCATCCAAACTTTCGCATTTATAATATTAGCATAAAGTACCTATAGAAGTATAGATTGTAGACTTGTTGAAATGATTGGTTAGGTATATCTAAAACACGAAATTGAAAAATGATGATGTTATTCCGAAGACGCTAATCCTATAAGTTACGGCTGAAATTAATGAAAGTCAATCTATTTGTGATGTGTCGATACGTTATTTTAGCTTTGTTGTTAGATATTTGTCAAACTCTAGCTTCTAGGCAAGCGCGTTCCAACTTAGACCTCATCATTGCTTTGCTCTAAGCATGATTGTCGTCAAGCGCAAGCCTATTTCTCAATAAAAAAAAAAAAAAAAAAAAAACTTTGTAAGGTACCTATTTTTTGACAAATAACAACGTTATACTATCTGTGGTACAGATAGATTATTCAGCCAATAGTAATTGATTCGGAGATAGCTAGAGATAGGACTAAACTAGCCAGAGGTAGGTACGTCTAAAAGCAACAACAGCTATCCTAGTTGAATTCACTACAGTTATGTGCCTTAATATTACTTATGTAAACAGCATGGTTTCTAACACCAGCAGTGTTATAAACCATGCAAGTTCACAACTTAAGTTTACATTGCTTTTTAATGTTTAAGTAGTTCCTACCTCCTTGCTGTTTGAAATACATATTATTTATTTATGATATTTTATTTTATAGCCTACTACGGAATTTTATTCCCCGGCAGAGAAGAAGCGGCATTCTCCAACTTCAGACTATGGGAGTCAGTCGGCTACATCATCGCTTACGTCATATCACCCTATTTACGAACAAGCTCCAAAACCTACGTCTTACTAGGCAGTATGATTGTTGGAGTTTTCTTCTATTTCATTGTGGAATATAGGGATAGGAAATCCAAGAATGATGTGTTGGAGATATCACCTGCGGATAAATATGTCGGTGGACTTGACAATACCGCATTTAATCACGGCGAATGATAAATTAAATTAATCATGAATTGTTAGTTTATTAAGTATTTGTTCCTTATGATTAAGTGAGTGTGATTTTACTACCTAAGCGTTTTAATGAGTTGTAAATTATATAATATTTTGTAAGTGACTATTATCGTTATTTGACAATGATATCATTGAGTTTTCTCGAAAATAAACAAGGATTTTATTAACATGACACGTAAATAGCAGGTACCTATTTGTACAATTTAGCAATGAAAAAATATGTTGTGGATAGGTTTTTTTAATTGAAAATAATGTAATAGAACTTAATGCTAGCTAGCCTAACCTAAACTTATCTAAATATATATAAATCACGTGTCACGTTGTTTGTCCGCGGCACACCGTGTGCAGTTTGATCCAACTTGAAAGATAGGATAGCTTACATATTTATATAAAAATCAATTGCTGTTCGTTTGCTGATTTAGCTGATTTTGGTTTTGAAATGTTTGTCGTAGTCCAGGGAAGGTTTAAACGGTGAGAAAATATGGAAAAATTTGTTAGTCACGACGCGCGGACGAAGTCGCGGGCATCAGCTAGTTACTATATAAATCATGCCCGCGTGGAATGGTGGCAATAATGCTGGCTGCATATCCGCGCTGGACAGCCAGACTGATCCTTAGCGCAAAAAATGAGCCAGCCCTTCTGTCACCAGATGAGGCAATTAACCGTGGTGAAATATCTCTTAAAAAATTTTTGGGACTAAGACTCCATGACCCCAGGGTCTCCATGATGTTAAGATAACCAGTATTTTAGAGTACGTATAATTTGATAATAATTTGAAATAAGTCCTAAAAATTTAAAGCCTTAGTGATACGAATAATTATATCGTGTACTTATCGTATGAACTATAAGATAATTATATGTAGGTAAGGGTATGTGTGGGTATACCTAAATGACTAAAATGTATTTTGTTAAATTTTATGGAGGACACGATCTGTAACTAGCAGTCATGATAATTTAAATATAGTTATGTGATAGTAAGTATAAAAAATGTAGATCATATGTATATTATTATTTATGATCTTAAAGTGACCCATACAAAACTTATCATTAGGAATTATTGTTATTAAGTATAGATTGTTATTCAGGTAGGTACAAGAAATTTAACGAATAAATATTGAATGTTACCAGGATTTGTTTTTTTTTTCTCTTTATTTAAATGCTGAACCACTCCGGTTTCGCTCAGGTGGCTCTTAATGCTCTTCTCTGGAATTTTAGGGTGCGTACACATCTGGCGATTGCGCCTGTTTGCGAAAGGCTCTTGAGCTGCACGCGTGTATTGAGTACATAGGGCGATCGCTGCTCCGGCTTCTCACTGAACTACATGCGCGCGAAGAAGAAAAAAACCGCTCACAAAATAACAAATATTACATATTACATTTGTAAAAAAAAAAACACCACTTTACGACCATCGTGAGTGGCACTTTAGAGCAAAACTCGCATTAAAAAGGTCTCCTGACATCATGTCAGGGGATAACTGAGCGCGAAACTTAAAAAAAAACTAGGTACTTGCGCGCGTGAGCTTTGCACCTAGTTTTAGCACAACGCGCGTGTAGCACATATGCATTATGCAGCGCATGCGCGGCGCGTTCGCCCGATGCGTACGCACCCTTAGAAAACCCTTTCTTATTTTGATTGCAGAACTACAGATCAAAGCTTCGGGAATCTGCTTATTAGATTCCGTATCACGAAATAAGTCTTCCTAGAGGCAGTGCTTTAGTCGCATGTTTAGTAATAAATGTCTGTAAAAAACAGATGATTCTGTTTTTGGATCCCATTCAATGGAAATAATGGGACATCATAATATTGAAAATACGCTTGTCCCACCATTTCAATTTCGTATTTGCATGGAAATAGTGGTATCCGCCCGATTCAGTTCAAAAATTGGCTTCAAAAATCCCTTTCAAATTGATAAATAAGTGCGTTATCACATTTATTGCGACAATAACACCGATTAAAATTTTATGATAAAAATAGTTAAGTTACGAAAACTAATGTACTTAGTCAAGAAGAAATTATATTCAGGCTAGGAAGCTGGAAAAGCTTGTGCAATAGTGGAAGTATATTACTGCAGCATTGATGTAGAATTTTTTTAGTACCTATACTAGATGTAGGATTAGCGCTTCAAAAATGTCCCCGACAAATTACAGCACAAATACGAAAGTGCTCTTATTTGCCACTAGTATGAGCCAAGCTTAGCCAACATAACGACGCGTCAAAATGCTGCAGTGCTCATATAAAAAGTGTGCTAATATCCTTTGGCCAATGTTTGTGACAATGCGTCAAATATTGTAACAAACATTGACTGTTCTGGATAGACGGGATGCATGGAGTAGTGTTGGTGTTTTAAAAGTATTGTTGCTTAGTGATTCCCTGGTAATCCATTTCGTTATGCAGTAGAGTTGTTTAAGCCATCTAAAATATACAGATAACATTAATTATGTTCAAATTCATTTTGATAAAATTGATATTACTGGAAACACACATACCTTAGTTACATAAATACACATAAAATACATAGGTACATAAAGATATTATATACTTTACATAAATATTTTATAAAAAAATGTAGTAAAAAATAATAAAAGCCGCAAAGGCTAAATCTGAATAAAGTTTACTTGGTACTTTTTAAGTTTACGTGTAATACGTCAATAAAACGTAGATTTTTAACCTTGATATTAATTTTAAAATGAAACTAAGTAAGGAAAATTTAATTTTAAGTTAAAATCTTACTTCTTAAACAAATGTTAGGTAGTTTAGTTTTAGTTTCCTCATGTTTTTACACAGATACTTATGCATATCATAACGTTGTATAGTTATAAATATTGATAGAAGAGGAGAGAGTACGCCATTTAAACCTACGTGGTTTTTCGCAGTGCTACCCACCAAAACTGTATCAATATTTATTTTGATAAATAAAACATACTGTACAAGTATAACACATAAGTGAGTTGCTGGGGCGCGTAAGCTAGTAATAAATATACACGACCACATACCACCACGATATACAACTTTAAAAAAATAAGCAACTCCATGTCTCCATTGTTCTATTTGAATTTCGTTCCATTGAATTTTTTGTTTTTGCCTTTTTACAATGACAAAAGGTCTTAAATATAAACATACTACATTCGTAATTCAACTTAAATTCTAAGTTTTAAGGTTTATAATAAATTGACGTTGTTGATATTGACAATGTGATGCCAAGAGTTGCGTCTTGTTCCAAAATAGTGTAAAGGTATTAGTTTGGCAACGTATGAAGTACCTTATTGCTTACATATTAAGTTTTATTTTAATAATAAATATTTTTGTACTTATTTTAAAAATTACTTTTTGTTTTGGATTGAAAGGTTATTCCTACCTTTTCTCTGATGACAGAACGTCTTAAAAATTAATATTTTCTAATCGTAATGTAGCTTTATGTGTTAAACTTAAGGTGCATAATTAACTGAAGTTGTTGCTAATATAATACCTTTTTCTACATTTCCCACTCAGCATACAAATGTTTATGTGTGTGCAAATTGGGACATTTTTGCGATATTTTTTGTTCGTGACCCTGTTTCTAATACTCATTCTATTTCAATGTACTGCAGTGACCAAATTAATGTACTTTTTATAACGCCTTAATACAAGTTAAAGGCAAATGTGATGTTAATAGTAGGTAATGAAGAAAAATTCAAACTTTTTAAGTCCAGTAAATATTGAAAATAGCTAGCTTAATATGGAAGTCAAGTAGTCCCAACCGTGGTCCCAACATAAAGAAAATAGACCTTAAATAGCCTACCTATTTTGAACTAGATATAACATGATTCCTCATCTGGTCCCTTCCGTCTAGCATTTTGGAATAGTATATTACCACGATTCTACGTTCGTCATTGATTGGAACGCAGATCTCTAGAGGTCCGATTATCTAAAATTCAAAAATTTGAGAGCTTTTTTTTATCTACTAAGACTAGCCCTGGGCTGCGATTTCACCTAATGGTAAGTGATGATGCAGTCTAAGATGGTAGCGGGCTAACCTGTTCCCTAACATGCCCCTGCATGGCAGTTATATTAAGCCCATATGCCTATTCGGTTTCTACACGGCATCGTACCGGAACGCTAAATCGCTTAGCGGCACGTCTTTGCCAGTATGGTGGTAACTAGCCACAGCCGAAGCGTCCCACCAGGCCAGCCAAGAGATAATTCAAAAATTATAAATTCTGAAATTGACCCTGGCGGGGATCGAACCCAGGACCTCCGCACGTTCAGTAACCTAACCTAACCTAACTCCTAAACTTTTTGACGACCACCGTGGCACGTGCCACGGTGGTCGTCAAAAAGTTTAGGAGTTAGGCTTAGGACGTATAAGGTTACGTTAAGGTATACCAAAAGGGTAACTCGAACTGTGGGCTTACTACCATCGCTAAAAGCAGTATTATTTTAAAATCCCAGTTATGTATGACGTACCTTGACGTATAAATATAATTCTAAAATAAGTACTTATTATAAAATCATAAGCAAACAAACAAGAGCATAAACAATTTTAAAATAATACTGCCTTAAGTGATGGTAGTAAGCCCCGGAAAATGCTTTTAAGATTCAAAGCACCTAATGAACTAGCTGAAGCCCGCCACTTCGTCCGCGTGGATTCAGTATTTTTTAATTCCCGCGTGAAGTATCAAATTTTCCGTGATAAAAGTAGCCTAAGGCTATCATTACAAGATAAGATTTAACAGTTCGATCTGGCTGTTTGAGCAAAGTAAGTTTTAAATACGTTTGAGGTTTATTATTTTTAACCGACTTCCAAAAAAGGAAGAGGTTCTCAATTCGGCGAGTATTTTTTAAAAAAATTTTTAAATTTTTATTGCGGCAAAGCTTAATAGCGTAATAAGTAACAATGCTCTTGCGCACAATCGAGCGGCATACTTGGCTAATATTACAATAACCGTGCGTGTACGTTAGCACATACGATACGGCAATTTGTTAAAAAACGTATCGGCTTCACCAAAAGGGAGCTTTAAAAACTGTTTTCAATCACTGCATCTGCATTTCACTAACTATTATTTATGCCGTATTTATACGAGTAGATCTCTCAGACTGCGATTTATAGAACTTTTTATTGGAGTTTACCTCCTTTAGAATCGATTTTCAAATATAAGCCCGGGGTAAGAAAATGTATGGAGAGTAAAATCAAAATTTCTCAGTTACGTTACGTTACGTTATGTTTATGTTTCCATAGTAATACTTTTCTTTCGTAAGGAGTAGGTAAACCCCAGTCGTCCGACGGAGCTGACACACACAATTTTTTGAGTCTGAGTTAAATTATGGTTTAAAACAAGTCACATTTGTGTCTTGTAATCTGATACTGTATTCGTCCCAGTACTTAATACAAAATATTCAGTTCATCATTCAACTTCATTTTGTGCATGACTTCGACAACAATATTCAAAACTGTTGCCAGAGGCAAATTATTCGAAATTCAAATTATTCGCTGGAATTTAAATGATAATCTATTTTTAAAACATCTTCTAATCTTTTCTTTAGTACTTGTATCTTTTGTCAGCAAAATTTCAATGTCTACACGCGAAACAAGGTTTCGAAAGGCGTGCAATGGAAACTCGCTGAACCTTACGGGTCTCAGGCACGGGTTTGAAGTGATTTAGTTAGGGTCCTATTAGCTCATAGTTCGGTACTTGTTCCGGTTTAAATTTTGAAAAAAACATCGGTGATTTAAATAAAATAAAATATCAGTTTTAAATAACTTATCGATATCATACTTATTATTAATTAAATTTTGGTATGTGAATCTTATTAAAAGAGGTAAAAATTATTTTCAATAATTTGTGTAGGTACTCGTACTTGAAGTGATCCTGAAGTGAAGAAAATCCTGTAGTAAAGGAAGTTCAAAGGTAGGTCCTATTATTTTTAGTTAAGTAGCTGTTATTTTATCTGTGTTGTTCGACGTACTCTGTAATATCATCATGAAAGCTCTGAGACAGGATGAAACGTAAAAATTAAAAAACTTAACATAATATCCTTTCTCAGATTACAGTAAATTAAGTAGGCATGGACAGGTAGGTACATTATAAATAAATCAGTAATATTTTATTTGCAGGAATATGGGTACATATAGGCCTTAAAAATAATATTTCCCTTACATATTCCACCACCATACAATGGTGTGCAAATAGTTATGTATTTTTAAGTTTAAATTTCATTAGATCTTAAGTAGGTACTGTCATATAGTCATCATTTATAATATCATCATTTATAATAAATCTTAGTCAATTTATTAAAGAAATTTCATTAGTAAAACATCAAATATACTATAAGTAATAAATCTTACAGGCAATACAAACACATATAATACTAATAATAAGTAATATAGTAAGTCAATAATAAAATATAAAAGTAAGGACAGAGAACAAAAAAGATCTTCGCTGTCAGCATATAGCAGCATTATAGATTTTTAGATGTAAAAGTCGATAAAAATAATTAAAAACCGACTCGTACCTACCTATATCTTTCAAGTAGCCGTAGATTCACACCCAGACGACCTCTTGACGACCCCTGGCCCAGTGATGAGCGCTGGTCTTAAAAGCGGAAGGTCCTGGGTTCTATCCCCGGCAGGGTCAATTCAGGAATTCATAATTTCTGTATTTTCTCTGGTCAGGGCCTGGTGGGAGGCTTCGGCCGTGGCTTGTTACCATCCTACTGGAAAAGACGTGCCGCCAAGCGATTTAGCATTCCAGTACGATGCCGTGTAGAAACCGATACAGAATTGCCGAACCCCTAACATGTTAGCCCGCTACCATCTTAGACTGCATCATCACTTACCATCAGGTGAGATCGCAATCAAGGGCTAACTTGTAGTGGATAAAAAAAAAACCCGTGAAGGGATTTTTTTGAAGAAAATGAAAATGTTATAGTTATGAAAATGGTCTTGAACAAAATTTTTTACTCTATATTGAAAGAAATTTCGTACAACTGTTTCGTAAAAAAATGATTTATGATGAAAATAATGAATAGAGCATAGAGACAATCTCTAATACACAAGCTTTTTACCAAATTTCGTCAAAATCGGTCAATCAAATTTACTTCAAGTTGTTACTGTTAACTGTGATTAAATATAGCCTATTAATAACACGCATGTCAAATCATAGAATGCAAATTGAAAATGTTTCCGTATAATATGTTATTGTATATTAATAAACGGTTAACAATGAATTAATGTAAATATAATATGAATAGTAGGTGCATGCACCCACGTTCGTTTTTAATTAAATATGCCCTTGATCTTAGCTTGTTTATATTGGGGTTTATTTTTTCAAAAAGGCCCGTATTTAGCCTTTCTTTGACCGCTATTTTTTTGTTTTTTATATCACCCTGACTTTATGTTACTTCCACTTTTGCGCTTATATTGATTTCGTTTTAGGTATATAATATTAGTGGTCGCCTGCGACTTCGTCCGCTTATAGTTTCTGATTTCCTTATGATATTATGAAATTTTCCCGCTGCAAAAGGCCTACCGATTTTCAAGTCCCTAACTTCAAAAACTTAGATCCTTGTAAAGCTTCCTATCCTGGTTTTACCCCCTTTGGGTGGATTTTCGTAAAACTGCTTATACAGGGTTTTATTATTTGTTTAAATAATAAAACCCTGTGTAAGAGACATGAAAATAGTTATTTACCTATTATGTTTTCATAATAGGTAACTTAAATAACTTAAAATAAAATAAAGAAAATTTCATAATAACTTAAATGCCTATTTTCATGTCTCTTACTTCAAATACATAATTATAATTTTACTCGTACCTACGAATACGAGTAAAATCTAAGTAGGTACTTTCTTAGATTTGAATTGAGAAGTAAAGAAGTTTTAGGTATTATAATATATCCCATGAAGTGCAATTTTACCTAATAGGACAGAATAGGTTTCTATCCTGCTATTCCTGCTATTTGCAATGCACCTTAGCTAGCTATAGTATTAACACATAATATTACATAATGTTTCAATAGGTAAAAAAGATTACCATATAGTTACGTACTACTATAACCGGATAGATACTCAGGAGACAATACAGGTAATAAATAATCCAAAGGCAAAGGTCTCGGTAAAGGAAAACCCAAAAAAAATGTTTATAAATACTCAAATACCAGTTAAGACTCTAGCGATATCTTTTTAAATAAAGCATGTAGAGTAGGTACTTACCTAACTACTTCTCGAATCGCTTATTTTTATCAATTAACTAGCTAATGCCCGCGATTTCGTCCGCGTGGATTGAGGTTTTTCGGTTCCCGCAGGAACTCTTTAATTTTCCGGGATAAAAATTATCCTATGTATTATTCCAGACTATAATCTATTCCTGTTTTAAAGTTCATCCAGATCCGTTCAGCCGTTCTGGCGTGAAAGAGTAACAAACATCCATACAAACTTTCGCGTTTATAATAATACTAGCTGACCCGGCGAACTTACCGTACCGCCTTAGTATGCAAAATTAAATGTATATTTTTCAATATTTCTGAGAGATTTTCTTAATATTTTTTTCCGTAAGAACCTTCTCCTAATAATAACAAATACAACAAAAAAGAATTAGTGAAATCGGTCCAGCCATTCACGCGTGATGCCGTGACCAAGGAAAACGGGTTTCATTTTTATATGTATAGATATAGATATAGATATAGATAGATATAGATATAGATGTTAATAGTAAGCAAGTAAGCATTGTAGTGTTACAAAGCATTGGTATTCGTATATGCGTTTTCAAAAATTGAATAGTTATTTTTAAATTTTGAAACGGTCTAGTAACTGTTATAGGGCCAGGGTTAAACTGTTAGCGGCTAATATAGGTAAGTGTTAATTGGTACAACGCACAGTACAAAGACCTTTATTAAACCGAAAATATACGTGTTTTTGATACATCGGAACGTTTAGTAAGTTCGTGATTTGAACTCGCCTTTGAAACTTTGACGACCTCACTGACGCAATGGGTGAGCGCTGTGGTCTTAAAAGTCCAGAGTTCAAGCCCCGGCAGGTTCAATTTTTGGGGATTGGTCTGGTCTGGTGCGAGGCATCAGCCGTGGCTAGTTAATACCAGAAAAGATGTGCCGCCAAGCGATTTAGCGTTCCAGTACGATGCCGTGTAATTACAGTACAGTTTAATGTAACTGCCATAATGATAACAGGTTAGTCGGTTTCCATCTTAAACTGCATCACCACTTACCACCAGGTGTGTTCGCAGTTATTTAGTTAACCTAACGTGTAGTGGAATAAAAAACGATGGTTTGCGTCAAGCTCCCTAGCCATGCTTAATAAACTCCTAATTTTGTCTACACCTAGCATTTCTAATCTTGATAACATAATACAGCTTTGTGACAACTTCAAAATTCTCAATTTGACAGAACCGGGAATCGAAGGTCCTAAGGGCACACCACTGTACACCAGAGAAGTCGCCTGTTGAATAATTTTTCTTTAGTTTGATTTGACTTGAGCACTAATATGAAAATTGTAGGCAAGGACTCTTAATTGACTGGCGGCTAGGACTGACCTTAGATTGTGACATCTAAATTGTCACGACGAAGGCAATTTTCGTGACACTTTGTCATGCGGATATATCTATTATTTGTATCTTTATTATGCGTGGATTCAAGTGGATAAAAAAAACAAGTAAACATAATTTAAAAAAATAGAAAAACGACTGCCATATTTAAAAAAAAATCAAAACAATTTTAGCCAGTGTCACTAGGGGTTGATGTAAGGCTTCTAACGTAACCCATTCATCCAAATTTTTTCAGGCATTTAGAAGTTATGGTGGAATTAAGAAACTTACATACGTATATGGGCAGTCGTGTATTTAATAAAATATATACAGATTTAGAGGTCTTACCAAAATATGTTCTGCCCCAGAACTAATACTTATGAAAATAGGGATTTCTATTTCTTATTATAGACATAATAACGAAGGCCCAAGTTGGTGAAAAGAGGAGAGTTTGGGGCTCGTCTGGCCCGATTTTCTATTACAGTTGAGTCGTATGCAGAATTTTTGTGTGACCCCTAGCATTGCTATAATGTCAATTATTGAAATTGGCTGAATTTAGGGCATTGGGGCATGTGTATTTTTTCACCATATATAGTGCCAGTCAATTATATGTGGTAATTGTTACATTGGTGCTACTTGCTAGCACAGATAAAATAATATTTCCTTAATAAAAGCCTCTATTGGTACGTAACAAAATATATCAATTTTATTTAAAAGAAACGTATAATTTAATTTTATCATAAAAAGTTAATTAAGTACCTAATGCTGATCACACATTACGTATCGCATCGCAAATAACGTACTACTGAGTTATGAAAATATGCGAAGATTTTTTCCCCATGGTACTAGAAAATACAACGCGTACTGCGCAAGCCTTATTAATGTGCGCCCACCTTTGATAATATGTATATATCCATTTAATTATGAGAAAAAAGCTAATAGATTGTGCTTTTATAGCTTGAAGGCGAAAACAATCAAATAGACATAATTATATGTTACCGTTAAATTATAGCGTTAGTTATTGTCGCAGCGACTTTAAGTGAACATTTATTATTTAGACTTGTAAGCAATGACATTATTTTAGCTCCATATAATACAATAGACGTTCAGTGGGTTATAATTATATGTTAACTAGCATTTGTTTGCGACTTTGAACTGATTATTTATTGATTTACTGCCACTGTGATAATATTTACATTGATAAAATTATTGTAGATTCGAAAATGCATGTGGTTCATTTCACGGTCCGTACCCATAATCAATTTTGATAAAAGTGCTAACCTACAAGATGGAGAAAGGTTGATTTTTATCCCGGGATTTAGTCACTGGAATATTTGAAACATAGTTTAAAAAAATTAAATAAGGAGGGGCTCTAGATATTTTTCTTCTTTAACAGACACCTTAGAAGCAAAGAAAACATAATGTGATTCGCAGTCGCATTGCGCCATTTAAAGTCCAGCTGATAAAGTATTAAAAACGTCCCAAAACAATCGATAAAATAAACAGAAATATGCTTAAAAATTTAGGCCTGTCTGAATATATTGAATACTAGATGATGCTTGCGACTTCGTTCGCGTGCAATCAGCTTTTTCCCCGCGGGAACTCTCTTATTTTCCGGGATAAAAAGTACCCTATGACGGTTCAAAAGACAGGCCGTAGCGTAGCAGACAGACACACCGACAGACAGGCAGACAAATGGACATGACAGACACACTTTCGCATTTATAATATTAGTTATATGGATAATGGATATGGATATGGACACATTTGATAAACAGAAATAGTTGTCTTAAATCTTTATAATAATAAATTAAGTAGGTATCTATAAAGCAGATCTGGTCTAGTTCTTTAGACACAATAAGAAATTCACGAGGTCAAGTAGCTCAGGAAATCTATATGACCTACATAATATTTTATATGTCCATTGTAATTCTTTATTACCTTTTAAATTCATATTTAGCACGTAATAAAATAGGTTAATCTAATAAATTCTAGGCTAAATAAATTATTGTTTTATTTACAATTTCATTCTTTCAAAAAGGAACTTACGGTATATAACAAATACGTAAAGTAGTAATAATAACAGCGTTTTAATAAATATACCTAATATACATTAAACAAAATAAGAATAAGAAAAATATAGTAATACTTAAAGCGAAGTTTTCTTGAAGGAAGTTTTGAAAGCCCGTGCGTTGATCAACTTTTTGTCAATCAACAACATCAACAATCAACAATCATCAACAACGCAGCGATGATACCCTCAATTACTTCTCTTGTGATGAAGTAAGTGCGAAACCACTATGGGCCGGATAGGATAAAAATTCGCGAGAAACGTCCTCGTCGGAGAGAAATGTTTTTTGTGATGTCACTTATATTATGAGTGATGTGGATTTTTGTCCGCTAGTTATTTTGTCTAGTCAGTTTTTGCCCTTATAAAAGCCAGCAACCCATTGGCGGTTCCTCTGGTGCTGCAAATATTCATGGGCGGCGGATATCACTTCACATCAGGTGACCCGCCGACGAGCTATATATAGTATAATATATGTCACCGTAAGATTGTAAAAACCGTTAGATTTTAATCTAACTAGCGATATTGTAAACTATCGAATGATTACAATTTAACGCATTATTTTTCGGTAGATTGTAATCTGTTAGGTATATTATCCTGATAAAACCTAAGTGATTGATTATGTCGACTCTAACCTAACCTACAAGAAAGAGACAAGAAAACGTTAATACAATGAATATTATTAGAAAACCTAAGGGGTGTGGGTTTAATATAACTGCCATGCCCCTAACAGGTTAGCCCGCTACCATCTTAGACTGCATCATCACTTACCATCAGGTGAGATCGTAGTCCAGGGCTAGCTTGTAGTGGATAAAAAAAAAAAAAAAAAAAAAAAAAAAAAAAAAAAAAAAAAAAAAAAAAAATATATATATATATATTTAAAAAATTGACACTCAGAACATTGAACGGTTCACAATCTGTCGACAGTTTACAATATCGCTAGTTAGATTATAATCTAACGGTTTTTACAATCTTACGGTGACAAAAAAAAGCACAGATAAATCTCTACATCCATTCTTCTAAACGCTCAACATTGAAATAGATGGATAACAATTATTGTTTATTGTTTACAGAACATCAGCAATGCCAACCACTATAGC
Source organism: Erebia aethiops (assembly GCA_923060345.2). Classification (NCBI taxonomy): domain Eukaryota; kingdom Metazoa; phylum Arthropoda; class Insecta; order Lepidoptera; family Nymphalidae; genus Erebia; species Erebia aethiops. Next base: position 4,344,931 of record OV281083.1, on the reverse strand, counting down.
GTTTGGCTCCAATGAAAAATGGCGGATCAACCGCAACATCTTCGTGTTAGGCTTCGCATTCATGGTGCAGTTCACCGCATTCCACGGCGCCGCCAATCTTCAGAGCTCCGTCAACACTGATGAGGCCGCCGGAACTTTTACCCTGGCTGCTATATACTTCTCGCTTATTCTGTCTAACGTTTTCCTTCCTGCTATGGTGATAAAGTAAGTAGTACAATTCTACTTCAAGTAGAACCTCCAGAGCTCCGTCAACACTGATGAGGCCGCCGGAACTTTTACCCTGGCTGCTATATACTTCTCGCTTATTCTGTCTAACGTTTTCCTTCCTGCTATGGTGATAAAGTAAGTAGTACAATTCTACTTCAAGTAGAACCTCCAGAGATGACTGACCTCTGGAGGTTCTACTGCTGCTGGAGGCTGCTGGAACCTTTACCCTGGCTGTTATATATTTCTCGCTCATTCTTTTTTCCTTCATGCGATGGTGATCAAGTGATTACAAACCTACGAGCTACCATCACGGTATATAAACCTTATAATTTCCTTTGTTTTCCACTACAAGTAAGCCCTTGCCTGTAATCTCACCCGATTGTTAGTGATGATGCAGTCCAAGATGGCAGCGGGCTAACCAGTTAGACGGCAGGTATATTAATACCAACCCCTAATCAGTTTGTACACGGCATCGTACGCTACAAAGCTAAATCACTTGGCGGTACGTCTCTGCTTTAGGGTGGTTACTAGCCACGGCCGAAGCCTCCCACCAGACTGGACCAGTCATGCAGTAATTTTGCGTTACACCGTTTTGATGCTCGAAATTTATCATCATTTTCGAGGTGTGCGAACTTGTACTATGCACTAATCTATCATGATTCATGAACCTTAAGACACACCGCTAAAGGTTCATGCTATTTTATTAAGAAAACAAATTAAGCACCTTGCGTGTCGATTGTCCAACAGGTCAATAATTGGTCATTTAACGATTCAGTGGGTCAATGCTGCTGCGTAAGATTAATCATTCATGAAGTATTATCGGTTTATGTCGACTATACAATGTACAATTGTTTGTTAAGCCAAGTGTTGGTTGTAATTTCCGTTGTCGTGATCAAGGGACCTCGTGTAGTGTCGTTTTTTGTAGCAGCGCCTGCGCATAGTTTTACGAATAAGTACTATTATCAGATACTAGATAATGCCTGTGACTTCGTCTGCGTGGATTAAGGTTTTTCAAATATCGTTGGGAACCCTTTGATTTTCCACGACAAGTAAATTCAAAATAGTTAGGACAGATGGGCCGTAAAAGCATAGCAGACGTAAAAATAGACAGACAGACATATATCGCTATATTTCATAATTTAAGTATGGACTAAATCCACGGTAGAATCACGGATACATTTTGTCTAAAAGATCCATGAATGCGAAGATTTGGTTAAATCCTAAGATAGGCGTGTATTGTTTGTATGTATTGTTTTAAAAAAAGAACAACCGCCGAGTTTCTTGCTAGTTAATTTGACGTTTATTTGAATAAAAACCATTTGAATTTATGTTACTATACCACACCCTAACATTAGCCCGGTACCATCTTAGTCAATTGGCTCCTAATAGATCAATCCTACCATATAGGTCATCTACTTTGTAGTGGATGAAAAAGTATTCCGTTGTAGCGTAGAATTAAAAAATATTGTTTTCAACAGATGGCTGGGCTGCAAATGGACTATCGCCATGTCATTCATAACATACATGCCGTTCATAGCCGCGCAGTTCTATCCCTACCTCCACACACTGGTGCCGGCCGGTATGATGGTCGGGTTCGGTGGCGGGCCGATGTGGTGTGCCAAGTGCACTTATTTGTCTGTGGTGAGTAGTTACGAGTATTATTGGTCTGTGGCTCTACCCTCTACGATGGTAACTGCATCGCTAGTATCTATCTATATCCATCCATAGAAATTTATTATTATAAATTCGAAAGTTTGGATGGATGGATGTTTGTTACTCAATCACGCCAGACCGGTTGAACGGATCTGGATGAAATTAGGCACAGAGATATATTATAGTCTGGAATTACACATAGGCTACTTTTTATCCCGGAAAATTAAAGAGTTCCCGCGGGAACCAAAAAACCTCACTCCACGTGGATGAAGTCGCGGGCATCAGCTAGTATATGAATAATATAATAGAAACAAAAACTAAACAGTTTTAGAAAATAGTTCCAATTTTGGCTACCGGGCCAGATATGTTTGTAGGACTACACCTTGCTGGAACCCATAGTCGTAAAGTTAAGAAAAAAATACTCATGCCTCACAATAGTTCACACGCCGGTGCAGGTTGGTTTGATGTTATTTTCTTTCGGAAGCAGATTATTATCCATTTCTTGTTATTCATATTGATAACAAGAAGATGTAAGAAGGTTAATAAATAATAAATTATTATCGAGCTTACTTAACATGCTGAAAATAAAATTTAAACATAGCCTTCAGTGCTTCCCACGGTATAATTTTCATTCTAATTCTTTCAGCTGTGTTAGAAAGGTAACGTGGTACGAAAATATGTCAAAATCCTAGTAAATAAATGATATCAAAGTATTTTTTATGGACCTCAACATTTACAATTCAAAATAAGACATCATTAAAATTTTTTGAAGGACGATTATAATATCGTCCATGAATTCCTAAGCGTCGGTAGCGCATGATCAAAATACACCATTAGCTAGTTTTCGCCTGTACCTACTCGTATCACAGAATAGTACGTTGTACTCGTAGATCCATTATGATAAAACTTGCTGATGTCCGCAACTTCATCCGCGTAGAATAAGTTTTTTAATTTCCACGACTGCTTAATTTTCCGGGATAAAATGTAGCCTATGGCACTCTCTACGTCTTAAACTATAGACATGCAAAATTGAAGGACAACCAACAAAGCAATAAACCAACAAACAAACACACTTCCGCATTTATAATATTATTACTATGATAAATACAAGCCATGGGTAAACGGTACAGCACGTAGGTGCTTATTATGTAAATCGATGGCAAACCCGGCTATTAATATGTGTCGTTAGGTATCGATACTAAAAATAAAGATTGAATGCATTATTACACAGGTCTACTGTAAATGGACTATTTAATGAATGAATTGAAGTTTTATGGCGATTCCTGTATTGAATTCGAAATTAAATTCAAGGACATCTAATGGGAATAAGAATACTTGTTACCCGACTATGGCAAAATGGTAGGTTCATGATTTTAGCAGTCTATGTATGTATGTATGTATGTATTTATGTATGTTTGTATTTATGTGTGTAGTTTAGGTGCTACCACCTAAACTACTGGGCCGATTTTGATAAATGAGGTGCCAATCGATAGGTATCGTTGCCATGGTCCGGGTAACATAGGCTACATTTAATACTAACAAAATCGATATGACGGATGTTATATCCAAAAAAGTAGAGATCCCAAAAAGAATTGTTTGATTATGTTTGGAAAGAGGAGAAGATTCCGAGTTTATAAAATATACTATGCGACAGAAAAACAATTAATATACAATATTAACCTACCGTGGCTAGTTACCACCCTACCGGCAAAAACGTGCCTAAAAGCTATTAGCGTTTAACCAGGTCAATCCATTATCCAGTTTTTCTGTATGCAGGTTGCAGAGCCCTATGCAAAATTGTCCGGAGTACCCGTGGAAGTGTTGGTGGTGCGGTTCTTTGGTCTCTTCTTCATGTTCTACCAGATGGCGCAGATCTGGGGCAATCTTATTTCATCGTCTAGTAAGTACCGGTCAACCTCCCGTGATTTAATTTATATAATGCATAATTATAAGATTTTCAAAATATTTAAGAACTAGCTGATTCCCGAGACTTCGGCCACGTGGATTGAGGTTTTCAGTTCCCGAGAGAACTCTTTAATTTTCCGGGATAAAAAGTAGCCTATGTGTTCCAGACTATATAATCTATCTCTGTGCTATTCAGATCCGTTCAGCCGTTCTGGTGTGATTGAGTAACAAACATCCATCCATACATCCCTCCAAACTTTCGTATTTATAATACATACTAATACTACATAAATCTTTGTATCCGACAAAGGAAGAATAATTTCATTTCAGTTATGAGGGAATACAACTTCTTCTTGTACATAAGGCGAAGCATAATATATTCAACTTAAATAATAAAAGAGTCATGATAGCCTATAGCTAAGACGCCCGGCTTCCTATTTCGATGGTTGGAAGTTCGATAAATATCACTTGCTTTAACGGCAAAGGAAATTATCGTGAGGCAACCTGCATGCCCGAGAATTCTTAAATATGTGCTCAAAGATGTGTTAAGTCTGCCAATCCGCACTTAGCCAACGTGATGGACTATGGCAACAACAAACAAAAAAAACATTTGCGGGTTAAAAGTAAAAAGTACTCAGTAGTGAGCTAGAAATGGGTCCCAGTGATGATGATTGATGATCAAATTGAAACACTATGGTAATGTTCTTAATTTCAGTACTTTCTTCGTCGCTGGGAGAGACATCGAGCTACCTGAACGAGAGCTTTACGCCCAAAGCCGCGGCGCTAGTTAGCAATTTCACAGCACCGACACCTGACTATGGAGGAACGTGCGGGGTCAACTTTTGCAGCAGCAGTGATGCTCATGTACGTGTTACAGTATAATTTGCTTTGGTGTTGTATGTTGCCTAAAATTGGTGATAATTGGTAGCGCTTCACTCAGGATTTTTGATGCAACAGCCTCGCTACGCTCGGGAGTTACTCTAAAATCCCTCGTTACGCTTGGGATTTATCCCGGCGCGGCGCCCGTAATTTAAGATATTTGATTGCATTACCTCCGTGTTGAATAATTTATTATATTTTTGACATAGGGATTATCCCTATTGATCTTCAAATTTCGGACTCCTGTCTCAATAAGCAAAAGTGCAAAGTTACCAGGGTCTCATGAATAAGTAAGTGATTGTTTTAAATTTTGTTGTTCGCAGGAAAACTCAAACTTGGAGCCTCCAGCTCCCCTGAAAATACAAGTGATCGCAGGAGTTTATCTGGCGTGCATGGCCTTCGCTATCATCCTTGTGGCTGTTGGCGTGGACTCCTTGAGCAGGTATGATAACTTCATAATATTAAATGTCAATAGTAATAGTTACAGTTTGTATCACAGAATTATCACGAAGGAAAATTGTTTCAAGTAACAATCTCAGAAATTGTGAGATAAATGTTACCCGTGGAAGGGTATGCTATTTTACACTCAACAACTTAATCAGAAAAAAAACACCAGTAGTTCTATCAAAACAACTATATTGGGAATAAACATCCCAAAACTGGTGATTTAAGTTAAGGTTAATAGGTATACTGTCCTGCGTCACTTTAGTGTGGTCTACGCGTTTTAAATACTTAATGTCGTACTAAAATAAATACTTTTTTTTTGATTCATGACCATTCGTGCAACAAGAACATTTTGAAAGTTCTCCAGTGGACTGTCTATCTGTGGTTTGAAGGTATTACGGTTGGATAGGTAAACTAATGGTACCTAATGGCTGTGCTAAATATTTCATGGCCTAGTAAAAAAGGTTAAATCATACAACTAACTGGACAAGGCATAACTTGAAATTTCCGTGCGAAAAATCCGCGTCGAAGGACGAAGGATCATTGTTGTACCCAATCGCCTAATGTGAGCGCGCCATATAAGTGAATGACACGGACTTATATGCCCTGATTTTTTGCCCTTATTAGTAGTATATTAGACCATTAAAAGTTACTAGCTTTTGCCTACGGCTTTGCTCACGTTAAGTTAGATTTTAATACAAATTATTCATGCTATTTTAACCCCCTTAGTGGCCGAATTTAAAAAAATCCTTTCTTAGGGTATCCCTTAGTCATAAAAGCGGAATATGCCAAATTTCATCTCGATCCGTCCAGTGGTTTGAGATGAGCGTCTATAAATCAGTCAGGCATCATTTCCTTTTCCAAGAGTTTGTGAACTTTTCAGATACAATGCCGGTCGGCAGCCAATAGCCCAAGGTAAATCAGGCCTTCGCCTGCTGGCGGTGACTTTACGACAGCTGCGACACAAATACCAACTGCTGCTGTTACCTGTTATTGGCTACATTGGTGCTGAGCAGGCTTTCATGGCAGCTGACTTTACACAGGTAAAAACAATAAAAAATAAAAAAAGCAAAACTTACCCACTTACTAGGTCCTATTAGGTGACTGGAGTGACTGGATATCGATCAACTCCTCAGGTTCTTTAATAAGCTTAGTGCGTTGACTGCAGGCATAAGTTTGGTTATTTATGCATTTGTAGCTGACCGAATTTCATAATTTCCGAGGCATTTGGAGCTCATTGGGAGTGAAATCCGAATTACTTCCCTTATAGAGAGGAAAAATAATGAATATTTATGTGATGAATTAACTTTCTCGATACCAAATCCCTGATGGTCTAGACGGCTAGAACGCAGGACACTAACGCCATGTAAAAACTAGGCGTGGCGTATTTAAAGTGGGACGTGCTTTTACCGTCTAAAATTGACGTCAACGGTTAAAAATCGGTCGCAGACAATTCGATGGGCTGCAAAAGCTCTAAAACAAAAAAATTAACACATGGACCGCAAAAGCTTAGCAGACAGACAGACACGCACTTTCGCATTAATAATACTTCCATGATACAAATTTGGTGAATCAAAACTACCGTAGTTCAAAAAGTGTTTGCGAAAACAAAACTCGTTTGTGTAGGTCCTACAATAAGCTTCCTGCTTGCTTCGTGGTTAGGCTGATTGAGTTGAAGGTCGTCCTGGTGCCCGGGTTTGTTTGACAACCTTTCACTAGTTACACGCAAGTGACTGGTACAAAGTATATTTATTATGTATCTACTATCTACCTATTTTAATTATTGTATTACTAGCTGATATCGCGACTTCGTCCGCGTGGTTTAAGTGTTTTTGATTCCCGCGGGAACTCCTTAATTTTCCGGGATAAAAAGTAGCCTATGTCACTCTTCAGGTTCTCAACTATCGGATCGACGTGATTTTTGGCATGATCCTTTGTTCCGTTGCGGCGTGATTGAAGGACAAACCAACAAACAAACACACTTTCGCATTTATAATATTAGTATGAAGTATGATATTAACTAGGTAGTTGCGGTTTATGACAATTAAGTCTTCTCTAATGAAAATGATTGATTCTACGTTCAATATGTAGTCGACATAACTCGGCGTGTTGGGTTATCACTTATCAATCAATAGAAATCAGCGGGTCCCAAAGTACTCAAATGGAATGGTGGAGCAGAAAAGCACTCGTACGTTAATCGTAGTAAACAGACAGACAGACACTTTGGCATTTATAATATTAGTATGGATAAGTATGGAAGTAAGGATTTCGAATCAGAAAAGTGCGAATAGAATGAATGAATGGATGAAATATTCTTTATTGTACACCAAAATACACGAGAAATTAAACAACAACAATGAAAAAAAGAACCGCAGTCATTGGGACTGTCGATAGAAGTGAAAATGATTTTTAAGTTTTTAAAAAAAAATATAAACCTGAACCCTAAGACATTAAAGTTTAATTTCCAATGTAGTATATTTATATGTTCGCGAGCATGTCGGTCACGGTCACGCGAATCTACATTTTTACCCCTTACCAAAAAGTGCTCAAAGCGCCGAAAGAAGTTTTACACTTCAATATAAATTACCAAAAAGTGCTCAGCGCGCCTAAAGAAGTGTTCACTTCAATAAGAAAAAAATATACAAATATAAAAGTACAATTAATGGCGGCCTTATCGCTTTGAAGCGATCTCTTCCAGACAACCAAGTTTTATAGAATGTTTACGTTTACAGGCGTTCGTCGGTTGCGCGTACGGCATCAGTAACATCGGCTTCGTGCTGATCTGTTTCGGCGTGTTCAACGCGCTCGCCGCTCCCGTGGCCGGCGCGGTCGTCAAGCTGACTGGCCGCTTCCCTGTCATGCTCACAGCCTTGGTAAGTATACTGTATACTGTTATGTTTACAGCCCTCCGGCCACCTGTGAACTCAGTGAAACGAGAAGAGATCCTCATAAGAGGATCTAGCATCTTCGCCCCACGACTCCGGGGTTTCAACACCAAAAGGCACAAAAATGAAACTATTTTCTAAATTTTCATATTAGCACCTCTGGGCTCTTTCTGCATTAGTGGCCGCCGGCCCCGCCGCCACGGAGGTCGCCTGCAAGTGAGATTGATTGATTGAAGTAAAAAAGTCGAATTTTGATGAAGTCAGTTTTTTCAGGCAGTTTTTCATACAACACCCCATACTAAGCACGCGTTTAGACGTTCGAAAAAAAGTTGCTGATTTTACGTTGTTGTCAAATACCCAATTATGGTTGTGTTGGTGCTCTTTGGTATAGCTTCAGCGGTGGACTGGCTTAACGATGATGATGAATATTTTCAGGTGCTGAATCTATGTCTTTTGACGGCATTGATCCTTTGGAGGCCGAACCCTGACCAGTGGCTGATATTCTTCGTCCTAGCAGCGATATGGGGGACCGCTGATGCTGTCTGGCTTGTGCAAGTCAATGGTATGATACCATTTTGGTTCTAGCTGCATACTACTAATACTACTCCATAATATATTAATAATATAATATAATAAATCACTACTACCATTACTTAATCTTATATATATAAAAATGAAACCCGTTTTCCTTGGTCACGGCATCACGCGTGAATGGCTGGACCGATTTCACTAATTCTTTTTTTGTTGTATTTGTTATTATTAGGAGAAGGTTCTTACGGAAAAAAATATTAAGAAAATCTCTCAGAAATATTGAAAAATATACATTTAATTTTGCATACTAAGGCGGTACGAAGTTCGCCGGGTCAGCTAGTAATATAATAAATGCGAAAGTGTGTCTGTCTGTCTGCTTTGACGGCCCAACTACTCAACCGATTTTGATGAAATTTGGTATAGAGATAGTTTACATCCTGGGGAAGGACATAGGCTTCCCGAAAAATTAAAGAGCCCCCGCGGGAACCAAAGAACCTCAACCAACGCGGACGAAGTAGTCGCGGGAATCAGCTAGTTAAATAATAAGTGAAGTGAATGGTTGTCTAAATGCAATGCTATATTTCCAGCTCTTTCCGGGATCCTGTTCCCAGGGGACGAAGAAGCTGCTTACTCCAACTTCCGACTTTGGGAGTCCACGGGCAGCGTCCTGTCTTACGCCTCTGCACCTTACCTGTGCGTCAGAACTAGGTGCGTTCACATATGGATGGATGGATGGATGGATGGATGGATGGATGGATGGATGTTTGTTACTCAATCACGTTCGAACGGCTGAACGGATCTGGATGATATTTGGCACAAATATTCTGGAATAACACATAGGCTACTTTTTATCCCGGAAAGTTAAGGAGTTCCCGCGGGAACCAAAAACCTCAATCCACGCGGACGTAGTCGCGGGCATCTTTACGACCTTCTTGGCGCATAGTTGCGAGCTATTGGGGCTGATTCCTTACTGCACAATCTCTAAACTAAACTAAAATGACACATTAAAAATATTGCTAACCCTTTCATAATACTCCGTGCGGTAAGGGACAAAACTAGATTTAAAGCTGTCATTTTAGTTTAGTTTAGAGATTGTGTTATACAGAATAATGTCTTATAAGAGACAGGAGACTAGAGAGCCCGGGTCAATTTGGGAATTTATAATTTTTGAATGTTTTGAGTTTTCTCTGGTTATCTCTGGTGAGAGTTTTCGGCTATGGCTAGACCACCATACGGCTACCACCATACCGGCAAAGACGTGCCGCCAAGCGATTTAGCGTTCCGGCAAGATGTCGTTATAACTGTCATACCCCTAAAAGGTTAGCCCACTACCATCTTAGATTGCATAATCACTTACCACCAGGTGAATCACAGCTAAGGTCTAAATTGTAACGGAATAAAAACACGTCTTGCCCTAGGATTTAGCTATAGTGTCCCACACTGGCCAATAGGCATGATGACTGATTTTGAAAAATGGTCAGATTATGTTCGGAAGTATCTACTATTTCAAAAAAATATCTTATTTCAGCAGAAAAATAAGGTTTGGTAGATGAAATTGGCATTTGAAATTTAAATTTTAAAATTCACGCCAAAACGCTTTGTGACGTCACTATTAATTTTACCAAATATGTACTCTGTGCAGTGTGCAGTAAACAATAGTGTGATTGTCAAAGCTCGAAAACCATTGAAATAGAATGAGTACTACTAAAAAAATTCTACATCAATGTCGAAAACATACAATTGTGACGTCATTCGCTTCTTGGTGTTTAATCCATTATGGGGGATTGCTGTATTTTATCGTTTTATTTTATCAAAGTAAATAGCAATCTCACTTGAAATAGAAATATAAATACGTTTTTTATAATCCATGAATCCTATTTCATTAGATAAATTCATAATTTCATTGATTCTTGGTTACTGTCATCATGCCTATTCTGACTTGGGGAAGTCAGAATTCTTAAATTAAGAACGTTATGAAGAAATCTCTAACTTAACCTAAGAGGGTATCATCGTGAGGAAACACACATTTGTCACATTTTCTGTTTGAAGTTTTGGTAAGAAAGGTATTTTATATTTTCAGGTTGTACATCCTGCTTGGATTGCTACTCTTAGGTTTCTCAGGGTACACCACTATTGAGGTGATGGAGTACCGAGCCAAGCATCGGCATCATCAGGAGAGGAACTTTGAGCTGGTAGCCAAGAAAACTGAACAGGAATAAACTCCTGGCGCCAGTATTAAGCCGACATCAGCTAATAACACGTTCTCAAGTATCGGTCAATGTAATTCTCCACCACTACAGCCTATTAACGTCCCACTGCTGGGCACAGGCCTCCACTCTCATAGGAGAGAGGGAATTAAAGCTTAGACCCACCACGCTGCTCCAATGCGGGTTTGTGGGCTTTAACGACTTGAACGATGTTAGTGATAATAACCGGGACCGACGGCTTAACGTGCTCTCCGAGGCACGGGGGTGAAACACCGCCAACTTCCAACCCCGGGCTGGCACTGAGAAGTTCTTAATCGAAAAACCCAATACCAATTTGTATGCCCGACCGGGAATCGAAGCCAGGACCTCGTGATCCGCAGTCGACTATACTAACCGCTAGACCAACGAGGCAGTTAATGTAATGTAATGTAATTCTCATGAAACTGTAATTATTACAATGGAGGTGGGCGTTAGCAACTGCAATACGGTTTCAAACTAACGCAGTTGTTATCGTTCTATAGTTTTTAAGGCTCCAATGTAGTTTGAGAAATCTACTCGTATATCTTCTATACTAATATTTTTTGAAAGTTTGGATGGATGTTTGTTACTCAATCACGCCAGAATGGTTGAATCTGGATGAAATTTGGCACTCAGATAGACTATCCGTGGGAACCAAAAACCTTGATCCACGCAGACAAATTCGTGGGCATCAGCTAGTATATAATAAATTATTCCATTCATCCATCAGCCTGCATTCGTCTACTGCTGGACATAGGCCTTTAGGAGAGCGCAACACCACACACGGTGCTCCGCCCTCCTCATCCACCCACTTCCCGCTACCTTTTTAAGGTGGTCGGTCCAGCGGGCTGCAGGTCGTCCCACACTGCGCTTACCGGTGCGCGGTCTCCACTCCTGTGCTTAGCATGCGCACAACGAGATTATCTCGCGATTAGAGAGAGAGAGATATTGTCATTGCCGGCAAATTTTTCATTTACTCTAACATGCACAAAATGCGGTATATTACAAGAAAAAAATAGTCGACATGTAAAGTTTTGTATAGAAAAATACCACAGATAGGAAATATTACTTTTAGGTATCTCTACTTTTGACATAACGAGATAAGTAACCATGTTAGCTTCGGTAGACAGATGGAGATAACGGGTAGACATAATTTTACTCGTTCTCGTAGTGCGCATGCTAGCCATACAGAATGCGTCTGCCCCAACGGCCATCGGTTTTGCGACAGACATGACCTGCCCACTGCCCACTTCAGCTTACTAGGATGATTCATGATACCTATTTCAAAAATAAATAATTTCTAACTGATTATTAAATAGAGGGTCTTTCAAGAGACCTAAAATTCACATCCTCGGTTAGTTTTAAGTTGGATAACCATTTTAAAATATAGATTAAAGAAAAAATGTGCGTTGAAATTTTATGACGTCACAACTGTGAATTTCATACAACTTCTATACTAGAAGTGCGTTTTTAAGTTTGATAAAGAGTTGCTGATTTGATTGAGTTGTCATCATCCCTATTCTCTGGGCTATGTCTGCAGTTACCTTAGTTCTCCGGCGGATTTCCTCATTTATATGTCTCAAATATTTATATATATGTATTATGGTTCTATTGGTATATATTTTAGTATTTTATTTGTGTAATTGTTGATGTAATATTAGAATGTATAGTTTATGTAGTATATTATATGTATTAATGTTGTTGCACTATCCCGCTTCATTGCATTTGCTTCTATAATTAAAGGTTGTCTGGAGGAGATCACTTTTAGTGATAAGGCCGCCTTTGCGCACTTGTTTTTTCTTTTTGCTTGTTAACTTTTTTTGTGTTTTTTTAATTTTTTGTGTGGCAATAAAGCATTTATCTATCTATCTATCTATTTTCTCGTTAATTATTATCAAATAGTTATTAATAGTTTATTAATACGGGCCTAAATTAACTAGAATATAGATGACTACTAGTCATTAATTATTGGCAAATTATCTACGGAACTTTTTGATTTTAATGTGTACCTAAGTCACTAACGCTGAGAAACAAATTAAAAAATGTTAGTAGCGATTAAACAAATTTAATCACAAGACTCCATATTTTGTTTAAAGTTTTTGAATTTGTTGTACATATAACTACATTACTACTGTAAATATTTTATATACGTAGTACGTATTTATGTAGTATGTTATGTTTTTATAACTGTAAGATATATGCAATACTGAATATATTATGCAAGACAATTTTACTAACAATCTGTCGTTTTGTTATGTAATTGGTAAGTAGATAATTTACTTAAAACTATGTTTAGCAATTACTCAGAATAGGTGATATTGTGCTCAAGAAAGAGCATAGAATTGGTGAGCTTAGTAACTCCTAACATGTTAGATATCCTTTATTAACTAAGAGCTTCTTTCACAATCGCCAAGTAAACCTTAACTGACGATAGCATTCCTACAACATTTGTCAACATTTTGTCAAGTCATCTTTTTAACGTTTATAATAAATTATAGTGAACTATAGAAAAGAAGAAAATGCACAGCTGAACGTAGATTCCAACCAGCTCAACGTGTCGGGCATTTTCGGACAAAACAAGTGAGTTACAAATAGAATATGCACAGCTGAACGTTGACTCCAACCGGCTCAACGTGTGTCGGCCATTTCCCGACAAAGCAAATGAGTTACAACCGCTGTTATATAATATATCTATGGATTTAAGTCATTCATTTTCGTCCGTTAAACATTAGTCGGAGATTGCCAAACATGCCCTTAATATTTTTGATTTAAGTTTAAAATAAGGTTAGTTCATAAGGCTATAAAAAAGAAAACCATATATTGGAATAAATCATTGTTTTATTCACTTCCACATAAATACTTAAAATCAGATTTCTTTCAAAATCCGAAATTATGTCTAAACAAGCTTAACGTAAACTAAGTACTTATTGTGTTTTTAAGGAAATTATCAAGTGACTAAGCCTTGTTATAGACAAAATAATTCACAAAGCAAATAAACGCACGAAAAACTTTCATCAAACGAAAATGTACCCACACGCAATCAGTAAAGTTACACAGGATTCTAATAATTAAGTCTAATAATATTATCCCTATTTAAATACATGATAGTTTTGTCTTTAACTGAAACAAAACTAATCTTTGAATACTTACCTAGTTAATTGGCGAAGTAATAAAAGTAGATACGCGATATGACAAGGGATGGAGCCTGCCTTTTGGATGTTATTTATATTAACAATACTTCTTCGTATATAATTTAGTACGTTGCCGTATCGCTTACCCACTTTTTTTACTGTGTTGAAAGTATAGGTTATTTTAGGCTGCTTTTTATTGTATAAAATGGTATAGATGTTTTGTATTTTAATAACAGATTTTATCCCTTTGCTTTTATGGATATCATTGGGAAAGATAGGCATTATGTGCGTATTCTATTAACCCTCTTTTATATTCACAATTGATCACAACCTTTACACAAAAAATACAAAATTCTATAAAAAAATATATTGAATTGATTGGTATACACAAAGATGACCTAATTTGTAGTCTTTGTAATTTATGTATAGTTGAAAAGCTAAAAAGTTGCTTATTGCTTTAGATTTTAACAAAAACGTGTAGTAGGTACATTTTCCAAAGCCATTCACCCAAACAAACAATTTAACTAAACATTTTAAGGTACATAAAAATTTACAAACACGTAAGTCACTGGTCCATAATATTATGAATAGTACGTTAATAAACAAAAAGCTGCGACATCGAATTCTTAATTATTGTAAAATAATATTTATTAATAAATCAGCTATGAACAAATTCGTAATATTCTTATATTCTATTTATTATTGTATTTTTATCGTCCGATTTAAAGCGTACAACCGTAATACTTTCGAAACAGTTAACATGGGCGTAGCCAGGAGTTTTTTTAATGTTTGATAATACATCTAAGGTGTCTTGGATTTTTTGATCTAAAATTCATCTAAATCTTGTACAATACATGTATACCCCGAGCTACACCTATCATAGTGATAAAATATGATATCTATATTTGACAGTCACACCAAACGCTAGGAAGACATGGAACAAGGCACAGAATTAATTATCTAGTATTCTGTGACGTATTCGTTACAGTTAGCACCTTTATAATTGATATGTTAACATTTTTAATTATTATAGTATTGGGGCCAAGGAAAAACTGGATATTTTGAATAAGTTTAAGAAGTCAAGAGTTTTTATCAAAATATTCAAAAGTATAAAACTACACTTCTGAAAATCTCTTGTTTTAATAGCATTGGACCAAAACCGTGTCTTAAATATGTTAAAAAAATATTTTATAACCGCATTCATATGTAATTACGTATTTTATATTTTATTTATACCACATTGTGCTTCAAAAAACTGTTATGAAAATGGATGTTATAGAAGTCCATATTATAGACTTTTTTGCCTTAATTTGGTCTTCTTTGAATTTCAAAATATCGCAGTTTTTCCAAGAGCGTAAAATATAAAGTTACATTTTGAATTATGTATTACTTATATTCATCAATATGCTATTTTGGCAATTAAGGAGATTACCACAGTTTATTAAAATTGTATTTCACTCTAAGATTTTATTACGATGTAATATTGTTGTAATAATCTATTTTTTATACAGATAAAAGTATTGTAACGTACGACCCTATATACAGATTTACTTACGTCTTTAACAATAGGAATTTAATAAATTGTATTATGCGATAATTATATGAAATATTTAATCCAGTTTTTTACATAACTAAGTGTAACTACATAATTGTAATTTCAAATAGAAATTACATTTTCTGGAAACATTATTAATGAGCTTTCTTCAGGTGTGGTGTAAATAAATGCTATTCTCGACGCAAAATTACAATACAATATATAACTATAAATGTATATAATAATATATACAAATTACAAAGTGTTTGTAACATTGACCCTGTATAATAGTTAAGTCATACTTAGCCTCCAATTTAGATATTTTTACAAAAAGGCCGTTATATACAAAAAAAAAAATACAATAACATTTTTCAAAATATTCTTATCAGGGTCTTTTAGCACCGAATGTTCCCTTATAATTTCGAAGATAGTTTTTGCATGCTTTATAAAATTAAATACCTAATTTTTTTTAAATCACGTATTAAATAAACTATATGATTGTTTTTCATACTTCTAAATTAGCATACAAAAACTTACTATCGAAAAAACATAAAATAAAACAAAACACAACACATTTGGACGGCAACACATTATTTACATTCTTAGTTGCTAAGATAAGCTAAGACCACCTTAATCGTAACTAAATGCAAAATTTATTAACAGGAAGACTAAAGTGAACTGAATGACTAAAGTTTAGTTACGGCATACAAACTAAAGTAAGGAAGAATCAGGAAACTATTTGACAAAGTAAAATATAAACTGGCATAAAAGCATAAATATCTAGCAGACGAATTGGACCCAATATTGTATTTTATGAACAGCGACTAACAAACTTGATACTTTAAATTACTGGCCTAATACCTACTTATTACGTTAAACTTTAATTTTCGTTTCGAAATTAATTTTATTATTAAATTTTGTAATGTAAATGTAAATGTAAATTTGTAATAAATTTTATTATTAAAAATCTCCTAACTCAGTTATTATTATTGAATTATATTTCTATATTTGTTTTTAAAGATGTAAAATAAGAAAACAGACAGAATCTTCGCAGTCGTCTAATTTTCTATAAAATACGAGAATTCCCAATGCCAATCTCGGATTGGTACAAAAAAGAGTAGCTGAAAAAGTGCGCGCCGTATTTTATACACCAAAAAACGACCACAGTCCAAAACAAATTTCTTGAAAAGAACACCGAGTTCAATGTCTCGAGTACAATAAAAGCTAAAGTTAGAAAAATACAACCTTTCGCTAGAATACACATAAAGCTTGATTTACATTATGCTAGCTAGTACCAAACTTGAAACTGAAGGCAAATCGCTGAATGGTTCAAACTAGTATAACGTTAGTTCTAATTTTACAACTTATTTGGAAGTCAGTTCGACTGAGCATATATAAAAGTCACTAAGTAACTGCCATAAGACAGCCGTCGCCATTGTTTTACCCTGGATGCTGATATCAGGGTCAGCACTGACTTGTCTCAAGTTTGGGAATCAGTTACTGATCCAATATAATCAGGCCTTATTATTGTCCAATTTTTCAGTCTGATAGATGAATTTAAGAAGAAACCTCTAACTGGGGCTTGTAGTGTTGCTCCTGGGTTCCGATTTTAGTGATGTGCCGTTTATTTTGGGCGTATTTGTGGGGGTTGTGTTCGCAGCGGCCGCAGCTTGGCATTGGGCACAGGGTTCGAGTCTCCGGGCGAGGACTGCGCGCAGCTTTAGCGATGGTCCTAACTTCATCTGCAGCATGACAGTGAGGTGCTCTTCAGTTAGTAGTGGCAGCCCTGCACCGTCGATTCTCTGTTCACGGAAATTCTGAAAGAAGGAGAAGTTCCTTTTATTTATTTGTTCAGTTATTTCTTCACAATTTAAAATATGTTTGAGATAGAGACTTGATGAAACTATGTGTATGTTTATAGATATATGTATAATGTAGTATTCTGTAAACTATGTATAATGTATATACGACTACAATTTTTCAACCACTAAAAATATCATCCACTCAAAATATTTTGAAACTCGATGGTGGGCGGTGGTATCTGCAGCACAGTTTACACTATTGCAGTGCCACTACCAGGTATTGTAAACTATTTAAAATATGTTCCAAATAAAGAGTTTTGATTTTTTTGATCATCATTAAAAAATTGCATGGCGACTGCGACTCCGCCAAGGAATTAAATGATAGCAAACACAATCTCAGTGGGCAACAAACATGAATGTTAAACAAGCATGTTCAAGTAAACCGACGACAAACATCCCATTGTGTTAAATCAGAGTATTATTTTGGACTTGAATTTAAGTTTTTGTAAGATCTACGGTATAAAATATACATTCAACGATCCTTATCCGCATGGTATAAGTTCCGCAAAATAGTGATAGCTAGTTTAAACGTCGCGTCGGCCCTATTCAGGTGGACGGTGGTTCAATACGCGAGCGCGCAGTTTTCGGAGCTATGTGATGTTCTAGAGCTTTTCATAATGTTCTCAAAGGCATGCGAAGTCAGCCAATCCGCGCTAATTGACCAGCGTCGAATTGAACTACAGCCAAATACCCTTCAGTGTTAGGCAGAGTTAGCGTCAACTTTTAATTTAACCAAATCTCGACGTTGATGATGGATTTACACACTGTCAACTTCAAAGTAAACGTTAACATGAAAAGTTTCACTAAGCGATGTTTCATCCGCAAATAACGAAGCCGCAAAACTTGAGCATCAAATGAACACAAAAAAAGGTAAGTATTATTTTATCGGCGTTGTCTTCGGCGAATGTTTTCGTACGATAATTTGCTTTGCAAATGGCGGCCGATAAAAACGGGCGAGTTCGTTCTGCAGGTTGTGGGAAGCCGGAGTTTAAGAGTTTATTAGTGACCGGTTGAGCCGAGCGCACCTGTCGCCGTGTCACGCAGCTTCTGTACCGCGATTGATAATGCTTGAGGGTTGAGAAATTCAATTACTATATAACCTTCAAAGGTAAAGCCTCTATAAAAAATCTTTAGGCGCAGATTTAACTCATGTACTTACTTAAGCTTTTAAAACTATGGAGTTTTAAAAGCTTTAGAATTAATTACACCTACGTCTAAGGTTTTTGTAATGCGACAGTAAAATATCAAATCTGACTGATATTGGCTATGACGATATGACGAATATAAGGGACTAGTTATAACAGGGACTGTAACTAGTCACTAGACGAAAACAGCAAGATAGTTAAGGTGTTCTAGATTGGCGTTACCTGACACTTTGGTTACATATTGTATTCGTACTAATAGATATCTATACTAATATTATAAATGCGAGAGTTTGGATGGATGTATGGATGTACGGATGTATGGATGTATGGATGGATGTTTGTTACTCAATCACGCCCGAACGGATAGATTATAGTCTGGAATAACACATAGGTTACTTTTTATTCCGGAAAATTAATTATTCCCGCGGGAACCAAAAAACCTCAATCCACGCAGATGTAGTCGTAGGCATCAGCTAGTTTAATATAAAAATATGGGCCAAAAGTATAGGAAAGCTGGATCAGTCAGAGCAGTAGCGTCTAATAATAGTACTTTCAAATAACAGAACTTTATGGTAAAAATTTTCAGCCGGAACTTTGATTTCTTTACCTTTCGATAGATCTATTAAACGATTACACGGAAATACAGTCACAGTTCTTGTGACAAAGCAGCCGAAGCGGATCGCAAGATCGCAAGTATCAAAACGATTCGACACCGCGGTCTCGGGTCGCGGGCGCAGCGTCCACCGACCTGTCATCTCTGCGGGAACGTTGACAAAAAGCGAGCCGCCTACGTGACGTCCTGCGCCCCTTCCCCCAGCGCACACCCCCTCGGACATCTTCATGCTCGACCACTTTTTACCGCGCGACATTTGCCCGGAGTTCGATCCGTGTCATCCGACGTATTCCTTTTTCAAATTGCGCCGGTGCTCGATTATTTTTTCTTTTTTTTTAAATTTTATATTATAGCTACGGGCAGTGGTCGAGCGGTAAAAAGTGATGGCGTATAAAAAGGCCTATGAATAATTAAAGTGAGATAGCTAGTAGCTAGCATGGGAACGGAATTATTTAGCGGTCGCGACAGCTCTCCGGCGCCCGCCGCCCGGTTGCGTTGAAGGACAGGTCAATTTGCTAGAGTCATTTTGCTCCTTTCGCATCCGCTAGTGAAGCCATGCGATCTCGGGTATTTATTTTTAAAACTCCCATCCACTATTCCTTTTAAGAGCGTCGCTCAGAATTTTCGTTTACAAATATCGATAAAAGAAACAAATAAGACTTTCAAGTTTATGATGAGGCTTTGAACAAGCTAGATCTCGTCGTGGCTATGCATGAAGTACCTAGCATCTAGACGCTCTTTCCTACGAATTGGCGAAACCTAAGGATAACTCCACACAACACTTTATACTAAACTTTCTCACTTAATATTGGCAAAGTGCATGGTGCTGGTGTGGCATTACGAAAATCCATAAACCAAAATAAGAAGTAATAATATGTTAAACTTTAGGGACCGGTTCACTTTATGTATTAAAGGCACACAGCACAGATAAAACATTACTGACAAAAAGCTTTATTGCCTGACAGACAAAAAGTCTGCACGCGCAATTTTATATGGAGTTCCACAGACTACCGTGACAGGACGAAACGTGTTACTATTCGATACGATCGCCTTTGTACTGTATTCTAAATACTTAAAAATTAGAATTTTTGTATATTTGCATCCATGTTCGAGTCTCAAGCCTCTTTCGGGGTAACCTTGAAGGGTACGCAGGGTACGGACGAGGTTTAGGGGCATATTTAAGTTTAATAGGGGTTACGGAGCCGTGAAATCGTTTCGGACCTCTAATGCCCGTGCCCCGGGGTCAAGTGACCCAAGTTCGTCTGAGCGCACCGGAATGATATCGGAGAAAATTGTTTAATTGGATATCAAATTGCCTGTTCCACGAATGATCTTTGGTCTAATTTTTTTTCTTTGTTTCCGTGAAGCGAGAGAGTGGTCTTTTTTGTGGATTCCTTTCGGTGTTTTTGATGAGATATATAAGAGGTATACTTGGGCATTATGTAATATTATTTCCTTTATCAAGAGCTTACAGTTCGGCTTACTTAAGACTTTAGTTTTGTCTAATTTTTAGTAGACACTGTTACGGAGCGTATTTTTTTACCTTTCGAAAGATCTATTCTAACTAGTTCATCATCGTAGAGGTCCGGGGCTCGATCCCCGGGCACGGTTTTCTAAATTTTTATATACCTAGTACTTATGTCGTTTTAAGCTTTGACTTTTGTGAGCTTTGGTAATAATTGTTTATTTATAAGAGTTCTCTATTATGAACTCCACATAAGATGTGTGAAGTCTGTCAAGTGCTAATATAAACTTGGCCAGCTTTGATAAAAATAGACAGAACGAAAATAGATAAAATTATTTAGGGCAGTAGTTCTAATAAAAAAAAGTTGAATCTGACTTTCAAAAGTTACGTCAAGAACATACGAGTACAAGGAAAACTTCAATTTCGAAAGACGCTTCATATTATCACTGGACATATAATAGGTACAGTTTTAACCAAGTACAAGAACTCGATACCTACGCAGTTAAACAGCCATCTAATCCATAAATGTCACCCGCCATCTCGCAGTAAGATATAAATAATTACCGCCTCAGCAACCCGCAACCCTAACGGCGAGCCATAAGTTAAAATGCAGGCAGCCTGCACTTACGAAGGCCGTATAGTTAGCAGATACGTATCGCCCGTGGCCATGAACCGATGTTTAAATTGCCGCAGCAGCCGCATCCCGTGAACAGGTTGCCAGGGAGCAAAAAAGGTTAAAGTATGTTCCCCTGGAGGTCGGCTGGTAGGGTTACCACATGGAAAATTGAAAAGTCCTGAGAGAAAACCTGATTTTCAAGAAGTGTCCCGAGATATTATCACGAGTTACGCCGACTCATCATTCACGCCACGCGATGGCGGTAAATTACTCATATATGTTTTTAAATAACATGTTAATAATGTTGATATAAGAAATTATTTAAAGAAGATCACGCTTGTGTTATTCTGATTGTTAAATAAAAACTCTGTCTGTTGTGTTTTAATTAAAAAATCCTGAGATTTCGATAATCTGGCCGCAATCCTGCCAAGAGCCCCCAAAATCCTGTAATCTCAGATATGGTAACCCTACCGGGACGCGGGAGTGAGCGGGGTTGGGGCCAGGGGTGCGCGGGGGGTAATGACAGGGGCGGCGGCGCCCGCGGCAGCTACCGCGCAAATTGATGCCTGCGCCCTCGCTAGAACCTTTGCTCCCGGCTAGTGATGCGCCGTGAGATAATTTACGATGTTCTAGGACAGGAATGGCGAACCTTTCAAGGAGAACGTCACAACTCACGGTAGCTATTTTAATCCTTGGCTTGTGTGTACGTCGTCTTGACTAAAGAAAAAAGTCGACACGGCAACGTCTTTTATTAGTGTGGCTCTTAGTTGTATCAATATGGTACGGGTCAATGCTATTTTAAGTTTTATTACATGCCTAACCACAATTTAAATAAATATAGCCATGTTTCGTGGTAAAATGCTACCGTAGGTATATTATTATAAGTATGTGTCATGACACGACTAAAAATTTGCAAAGTAAGGACATATTGAGAAACCGTTATGAAATATTTATCGAACTGTTTAAAAATTCAAACCAAATTAATTATTGTTTTATTAATAGTAGTAAATCTCTTATTTTGATGAGTACTAGTATCAATATTTACTGTGAGCTGGCTAAAGTGTACTTACTTTATTATAGTAAATAGGTATGCTATTTTGATTTATAAGTTTTGAGGTAATGATGTGGAAATTTTGAAATATAAAAGTACAAGCAGATTCAAGTAATATTTAGGTATAATTATTTTAAAAAATATAAATTCAGTATGTTTGCTATTTCTGCTAAATAGGCTTCAGGCATTCTATAGCACCAGGCTCGTTTGTGTGCAGGTGCGCTGCTTAAAGATGGCTGATAAATCTAAATAAGTAATCTGTTGACCCAGCGTGTGGAATCTTCAATTTGCATAGTCACGTAAAATACATAAACGTATAAATTAATGCAATTAAATCACATAAATAGACGAAATATCAATTAAACAGTTAGAGGTGCCCATTTTAGATTGGTTTACCCATATATTCTTAAACTTATTTGGCAGGTCAAAATATAGTGACATGCGTTCCTTGCGCAAAAGAATAGTGCAGTTTTAAGATTAGGAATAACCAAATCTAATTAATGGTTTTATATTATCAGAATTTTAAGAATACAAAACAATTATTGGCCCTATAATTAACATTTAATTAAAATTTTAGGAGTTTGATAGAAATTTCTATCGATGAAATTTCAAATCGGAAAAAGAAGTTTTGTTCAAAAATATGTTCAGATTTAACACCTACTAGTGCATATTAGGTCATAATTTATATAACCTTTAGAAATTCTTTTGGTAGAAATCAATTATAATTGAATTACGAAGTACCTGGTACGTAGTGATAGTATGCCAGAGAAAATAATTATAACATCAGCCCGTATGCCTACACAAGTCATTGCAGACAAAGACTAATTACAGTTTACGGCGAGAAAGGTAACAATTAAAGTGATGGTAATCGACAATCGACATCGATAATTACAAATACGCATCACTATTAGCCAGCATTATTATAAAGATTGCTATTAACTTTAAAGCACCGCTCGGTCTTATATTTAGAGCTGACGGTTGGCGGCTGCACTCTTTCGATATAATTATATCCAAGATGGTCGCCATACTTCATATACTTTTTTATTTTTAAAGCCATGGGGTCACGGGACGCGATTAGGGTTACCAAACATGGGTTCTCTGTAGAAAATCAAACTATATCGATTCTGTTCACTGCTTTGCATTTAAAAGTCAAAGGTTTGTTGCAACTTTGAAACTACGTATCTATTTTTACAGAAATCTTACAAACCATACTTAGACAAGATTAATTGGATATTTGACAACTAATTAATTTTACCAATCTACACTTAATCTTACTTAATATTATAAATGCGAATATTATAAATGTATGGATGTATGGATGTTTGTTACTCAATCACGCCCCAACGGCTGAACGTTGGCATCAGCTAGTATTATAAATGCGAAAGTTTGGATGGATGGATGTTTGTTACTCAATCACGCCCGAACAGCTGACCGGATTTGCATGAAATTTGGCACAGAGATAGATTATGGTCTAGAATAACACATAGACTACTTTTTATCTCAGAAAAATAAGGAGCTCTCGCGGGAACTAAATAACCTCAATCCACGCGGACGGAGTCGCGGGCATCAACTAGTATTAATATTAATGTGAAAGTTTGGAAGTTTGTCTGTTTGTAAATTTGTATATTTGTTTAACACGATAGAATATCTTGGAAAATTGAAAAGTTCCCGCAGATATAACGATAACTGAATTCCATGCCATTGGAGTAAGAACTTAGAAGTTTCCGGGATGCGTCATGCGATCCCGGATATCTAGCAAAGGAAGCCGGGCGTCTAAACCAATAGGCTATTACCACAATAACATTTAACACATGTTTAAAAAATATAAATAGCCTGGTAACCCTAGCATGGGAGCTTGGTAGTCTTTTTTGAACCACCGTTGTTTTGTGATGCTGCCGCCGCTTTCTAACTCTTACTCGCGAGGCTCCATTATATCGGGCGTCGATCGGTGTGTGCTACTGATTAAAGGTGATAAGCTATTAACGTGAATTACCCATTACCCACGAAGCACTTGTTTCTCGAATGTGCAGAGTCATACTGGTATGAAAAAAAAGTCTAAGAAAGTGGTAATTAAGGCTGAAAATACACTACGCTTCTGTGCGAAATTACCGCAACGTAAGGGAAACACAAACACACACACAAAAGCCAGACAATTTATTTATTTTGTAGTGTTTTATCCCCCTAATATGTTTATTTGCGATTAAAAAAGAAGAGAAGAATGTTTGAATGCAAGTTTCGTAAATCGGACATAGCAGGGAATCGGCTTGAATTGATCCTTAGCATGTTTGTCGTGAATAAATGTTACGAGATGATAGTGATATTACAATAGCGGTGCAGTGATAGCCTGGGCCCTAGTGATTTAGATAACAGCGTATTTTAGTTTATAGATTGTGTACTTACAATAGAATCAGCTGCATTATGCGTCCTACAACGGTACAAATCAAATAACCACTGAGCCAAAATATTGGAAAGACAGACATATGAAACTAGATCTCGAAGTTTTTTATTCATGACGGAACCCATACCTACTATTTAATTCATTCACAATAATGTTAGTTGGTAACTATTAACATTGCTCATATTTTTATCTGTATGTTTAATATTGTCAATAATTGACATAAATGAATAAAAAATACAATACAATAAGTACGCCGATCAGTAAAAAAAAAGTACGCTCGACTGACAGTAATAAAATTACTAAGTAGGTACATATCTTATTATTGTAAAGCGAAGTTATCTACAAATACTCGACTGATATAAATTCGATTGCAATATCGATCATTATCTAATAAACATTCAATTTATTTCACGTCTACATTCTCGATAGACTACTCGATTAGGTTAGTTTTTTGTTGTTGTTTATAAATAAAATAGACCTCCAATATTAACGTTTAAGTATAGTCATTGTATCCAGACGTAAAATACCTTAACCTTATTCTATTTATAATAGAAAGCTTATCACGGGAATTGAGTACACGTAAAAAGCTTGCAACGTAATTGGAAAATACTTTAACGTTAGTTAGTGGGTGTGGCGTCCGCTACCCGTGGCGTTCGGAGACGGACTGAGGGAAAATTGGCGCGAATAAAAGAGATGTAAGCATGCGCGCGCGCAAGTAGGCGTGGCCTACACGTCCGAGCGGGGCCGAAAGCACCCGATTACAAGACCCGAGTACGCCCAGCTATGTGTGCGCGTTGATGTTGTTTGATTTGATCTCCAGATTTTTTCTACTATCAGCTTTTTGAAACAATATTTTGATTGATCATTTTATTTTAATAACAGTCCTTTTTTACATAGAGTTTTACTGGTGGTCATACGTAAAGGGTTAAACAACAATGAAAAATATCTTCATGATACTTAAACAACAAAAGAAAAATGGCGGGAAATTGGCTTTATCTTGTCTTGAGATTTTTTTAAATTGATTTTTATATTTGAGTACTGATTATTAACGAGTTTAGACACAGAGCTATACAGTTCTAATATTACAAAAAAAATTGCACGGCATTATGAAATCGTACCTTTGCGAATAACAGCCTACCATTGCGGCCTACTAATTGTCTACACAAAAGAAAAATGAACTACAACAGCATTTTGTAGACAAATACAAGAAGTAGCTTTAGAACTTGTAGCTTTTCTGTTGTATGTAGAGTCGCTTATTGATTCAGATTGGTTTGCTTTTAATTGATTCATCCGGGTAGGAATTAACCACCGGGTCAGCGGGCGCGGTTTAATGTCTACAGTTAATTGCCTCGGTTAGGTATACGTACGATAGATAGGTTAGTTTGTTCGTGGCGCAAGGTCGTAATGGGCAATCTATAAAATATGCTTTAGAATTAACCGTTCATTATACTCGTACGGTTAACGGTGCAATGTGGCTTAATAATTTATTAGCATGTGGGTAGATTGAAATATTCCAAATTAAAATATGCGCTCTACATTTCTTAGTTGTTTATACTTATGTACTAAATGATCATATTGTCATTATTTTAATCAGGTAAAATGAAATTTAACAAAATATAATGTAAAAAATATTCGGCACTCACTAGGCAGGTACAAACCTATATTATTGCAAATTTTTTTTTGGTATTCCCTGACAAATAAACAACTGTTTTTTAGTGACGTACCTATTTTCTATGTAATTAATCAATTGTATGATAAATACGTACCTTTATCTTAGATAAATAATTGAGCTATTGATAATTAAGTAATATGAAATGAACGGTAAATAGGTTAGGAATAAAATGGTAGTGACAGATCATACAGGGGATGGATCATAACACGGTGACACGGTATATTTATAAGTTCTCTACCTACTGTTTTATTTATATATAGTATCAGATAGGTATCAGTGCCTAAAAACTTATTAGTTAATTTAACAAACGTTTAAAAACTAGGTACCTAAGTGATTAAATGAAAATAAAACGAAATGGGTTCGTGCTACACCTTCGACTGTAAAGTTAGCAAATGTTACAAAGTGTGATTAGTAGCGCAAAGCCAGCGGAGGGAAGAAATGTGGAAAAGAGTATGGAACTCCAAAAACTTTTTAGTTAATTTAATAAACGTTTACAAACTCGGTAAGTGATTAAACAAAAATTTTGTAAAATAGATTCGTGCTACACCTTCAACTGTAATGTTAGCAAATGTAACAAAGTGTGATTGGTAGCGCGAAGCCGGCGGAGGGAAGAAATATGGCAAAGTTGAGGCACGATAATGATCGCTCGTGCGGCGCGATACCCAGTGTATACGCGCGCACGCGACCGCTGCTACTTCACTAGTGACGTAGCTATATCGAATATCGATAAAAAATATATTTAAAAATACATTAAGACAAGTTAGGCATTAACTGCGAAGGGGTGTAGCAGTTATTAAATCCAAACCTTTAGGGTTTATCCATGCGGAATCGTAGTAAACGCGGAAAGTCACTAGGCAGAACTGAGCAACTTTTAAATAATATAATAGTACGAAGTATAAAAGACAGAGATACATGAGCACCTCATAAGTATTCATCATCATCAAATGTACAAGTATATCATATAATAACTATTAATAAACTTTACAGATAAATTTAATATGTAACTTTTTTCATTTTCTACCCTTCGCCGGGCTACTGTCTTCAGCTACAGCACAGCTCTTCTTTCAGAATAAAAAGGGATATTAGTCTACGACGCCATGACTTGATATCTACTTTTGAGAATATTATAGAGAATTCTTTCGCATGCAGCTTCATTACATGTTCTCCTTCAACGTCAAATCAAGTGATAGTTAATTGCTAAAATATACAACATATATATAAGGTTATAAAATAACCAACATATTTTATAACCTAATATTACTACCAGCAGTTCATTCGCAACGTAAGTATAGATAGGAAATACCTCGGTTATCACATCACTAGTAGCTAAGTTACAAGTGGCACGAGCCTCGATAATATCTGTACAGATGATGATACGTACATAAATTCCCGTTTACACTCGTTTCTAAACCGTGCTGCTACAAATGTAGGCGCTACAATCATTTTATCGATATTAAGCTTTCCGTTTTGTAGATAATCGATATTCCTCTTTCAATCTCTAAAGGTCAAAGGAACAGGTTTATAAATTATTATCTTGCAGATACCCGTGGCTTTGTAATATACAATTTATTTCATTTCTGTGTTCTGAACGATCTATGCATATCCCGCACAGTTTAAATAATAGTTACTTCGGCATAACCTAGGTACCGATCTGTGTAATCTAACGGCATGGATTAATAATCATTATAATATCTTTAATGATTGCATGTTCTCTTTTGACAATTGCTAATTGTCAAATGTTTCTAACTTACGTACAGTCGTACAAACTTATCTGACCCGGTGACATCATCGCTAGATATGAAAAATAAAATTAAAAAAAAACTTGAGACCAACCATACACGGACTGCTCGAGCAGTTAGACAGTGATCAACATACACGGAATGCTCAAGCAGTCATAGTCAACGCCTTGAAGCTACCATTGTTAATTGCTGACAACCGCCCGAAGCAGTCACAATTTCTCGAGCGGTTCCATGTAATATGTGTGTACGACGTACGTTATAGAAGACTGTAGTTCACTATGCATATGACTGCTTCAAGCTGTCCGTGCATCTGAGGCCTAACAGTCATAAAGTTCCAATTTTGGACACCGGGTTGGACAAGTTTGTGGGACTGTAGGTACATATTAGAATATTATTAATTTCGGCTGCACTTCTTGTTAAGATGTACGCTAGATAACTTAGTAGTTAAAAATAATTCGAAATATCATCGAGGGAAAAATGTTTACGACAAAATTGATTATACTATACCTAAAAGTAATTCAGCTAGAACCTATAATTCCTACTGTCCTTTATTTGCGTATTCAATAAGCTAACTCGGCGAACTTGAAACATAGCTTAGCAATTATAATAGTCACCCTATAAGTACAACGCCGCGTGTCGCGACAAGGTATCTCGTGCGTTCGTTTGTCCGTTTGTTTCCTCGTACACACTGAATATGCATGAGTTGCGGAGTTATCGCAGCTCTTGTCTTACGCGGTATCGGTGCGGTTACATTGTGTTATGACATCGCGTTTATTTGTCTTTGCTTTCGGTTTAACTTCTAAACATGAGTATGTATGCTGTTATCGTCGTAATATCGTAAGGAAGATGAATATATTAATGTTGAATTAAATTTTCATTTATTCATTGGTTTATACTATTCATAATACCTCATTATAGGATTTTGTCTAATCGTAAAAACGCGTGTGTACACGCATAAGGCAGGGTTCTAATGCACTAAAAAAATCAACTATAAGAGCCGTATACCTACTATTGAAATGTAGTTCAGTTATGGACAGTTAAATACCCCACAACACAGAGGTTTTATTGAATTAAAAAAATACATAAACAGGGTATCTCCTGAATGTGCAAAGCCGAAGAAAAATTTGTTTACCCCCTCTTGTGATGCCTCATAAATGGGTATTTTAAAAACATTATGAGGTTATAGTTATAGTTCCGCAAACTTATCTGACCCGGTGACAGAGTCACTAGTTCCTATATCTATGAAAAAGAAATTTAAAAAAAAGCTAAACAATCATAATTTGTTTCAATTTTGGCCACCGGGCCAGAAAAAATTGTGGGCGATTGATAGTCGATTTTAGAAAAAAAATCTACCACTTACAAGAGTAATGGAGAGGTATATATAATGAAGAATTATTACCTACATAGCTCAAAGAATGCATGGACAGCCTTTGTACACTTCGACACGTTCCGCTATAAGGGCTTGTGTACCTGTAATGCCTACTAAGCACAAGATCCAAAAGGAAACTGTTTACTAAACCGCTATCAGTGTAACCTACCCCGTTAATGTATAACATTCGCTCGCTAATGGGAATATCGGGTCTCTGTGGTAGAACACTACCTTACAAGTAACCAGCCGGGCCTATAAACTAAGCCTCAGTATAAAGACCTGGGCAGACGAAACGCGCGACGGCACTCAGCAGCACGGCTAAACGTCACGATATGTGTACCATTAGTAAAACACCCTTCTCCACGTGACATTGGCAAAGTGCATTGTGCTGGTGTGGCACTAATAAAAGCCATAATATAATAAAATAAAAAGAAGCATACCCAAGGAATGTTCTGTCCTACCATTATTATTGCAAACCACTTAAAAGTAAAAAGGTTGTCGCAGAGAAGATACAGTCAAAGGAGTAATTACAAAGCTATGAATGCAAGGCAATAATATACAATTATAGGTACTACAAACATTATTATGAGTGACTATCATCATTATAAAATGTAACTGTAGGAGTTTGACCACGAGCAACCGAGCGTCTCTATCGCCACGCATTTTATCTGTCCAGGCGTTTAACGGTGCGTTAGACATAGACTACCTATAGTACCAGAAAGTTGCGTATGTGCGTAAAAGGTAAATTAGGTACTTGGTCACTGTGTACTTAGCTGATCTCGTTTGAGATTGCTCGAGATTTTGTCTTTGTTCCAGGCAGGTATATTGCGTTAGATTTGTATCAATTTAGTAGGTATATAGGTTGGTAATTAAATTTTATAGGACATAATAATATAATGACTATAAGTGAACATATTATTACCTATTCTGTGCAATAAGCTCTGCAACGCAACCCTAGGTATAGCCCGCGCGCGAGCTCCGAGGAATCCTACGGAATGTTAAAGTAATGACCTAGAGTTGTTTAAAGAGCAAAACAATACTGCTATCGCAAAATTACACGCGTCAAGCTCGAAACTAGTGCTGGGAGCGAGCTGGATATTGAGCGACGATCGGTGGTGGCGTGCAGCCGTCGTTTCTTCAGACCCCGAATCCTCGGAACTCGTGCGCGGACTGTAGGTTTCGTGTCGACTTGGTAGACTTCACATACCTTTGAGAACATTATGAAGAACTCTCGGGCATGCAGGTTTCCTCACGAAGTTTTCCACTCCACTCCACTACAGCCTATTAACGTCCCACAGCTGGGCACAGGCCTCCACTCTCACAGGAGTGAGGAAATTAGAGCTTAGACCCACCACGCTGCTCCAATGCGGGTTGGCGGGCTTTAACGACTATTATCATGTTAGTGATAATAACCGGGACCCACGGCTTAACGTGCTCACGATGTTTTCATTGATATTTAATAAGTTTTATCTAATGATAATAATAACTGCAATTAGTTAGAAGTCCGATGCCCGAGGATGGAATTACTATTTATTCCCAGTAGTTCAACTCTTGAAATGATTTATCTGCAGTTGAACTACTTAGGGAAAAAATTCCCATAGTTCAACTAATCAGTTGAACTAGTGGGGAACTACCCAGAGTTCTAGGCCACTATGCTATCACCACTTTTACATTTGTTGATATCGCCGATCGCGGATGAATTCTCATCTGCCTTCTCTGATTTTGAATCGCCCTGTAACATAGGCACCTAAGTAGTAAGTACCTACTCCCTTCGATAACAAAGTATCCCCCTTATCATAATGGTCCCCGCATTCGTATCCGGGTGCCGTATAAGGGCGCCATTCTGCCACCGCGCCACTTATCGCTGGAAAGCGGTCGCTAATAACCCAGCTTATAATGCAATCTGTACCTACTACCTGGGGCTAATTTATCGACTTACTTACCGTGCTCTTAATAAAGATAAAGAGTTTATCATTGATATACAAAAGCAGATATACAAAGCGGTCATAGTCTAGACCTAAAGGTTTAGACCACAGCTTTCCACTCGGATGGTCGGGACATTAACGGACTGCGGTATGGGCGACGAAAAGACCCGACGAAGTTTTCCGAATGCTGCCCAGCCTAGCTGTATTCTCCTATCGATCTCCTTCTCCAAGCTGTTTTTACCCAGTTGGAAAATTTGCCCAAGGTATGTATATTCCTGAACAGCTTCAAGAATAGATCGTCGACATTGATCGGCTTTGGAGCGACCAGGTCATTTAACATGACCTTGGTCTTGTCTAAGTTCATCCGGAGACCGACCGTCGGGAGGAAGCGTGGAGGCCATCAAGCTTCTGTTGAAGCTCCTGCAGCGAACTGATGATGACGGTATCATCAGCGAATCGGAGATGTGAGATGTGATCTCCGTTTATGGTGCTTTTAGTGACATACAATGTCAGCTATGGTCTCTGTATTTCTTTCCATGTTCTGTGCATATCAATGACCGGGGGCTAATTCACCGCCATACTTACCGTGCTCTTAATAAAGATAAGGCCCTTTATCTAAATTCGCGTATAAATTCCGCGATAGTGTCGCTGCTCACCGTCCTCTCCGCGGCACTATTGTTCCCGCTTTCATCTGATAGCTTTTGCACTCAATGCGATAACAGCTCGCTGACAAATGGCCCTGTGCCTCGTTTATGATACTTATTTTGCATAACAGTAGGCATTTATACTATGTATAGCAATACTGGCCGATGCACGCGATTTTGTCCCGCGTGATTTAATTTTTTTTAATATTCCGGGATAAAAATATAGCCTTGGCCCTTGCCCGGGGCACAACCTATGTACGAAAAATTGTCGACAAGATGGGCCGTGAAAGCGTTACAAAAAAAACAAACTTACATTCGCATTCATACTAATATTATAAACTAGATGATGCCTGCAACTTCGTCCGCATGGATTAGTAGTTCCCGGGGGAATAAAAAACACTTAATCCACGCGGACGAAGTCGCGTGCATCATCTAGTTACCATATACCTAAAGGTTTCATAATTATTTGATTGGAAGAGCAAACTGGAAAGGCATTGGTACTTATCAAGTGTAGATGTATGATTTAGAAAATAGGCCCCTAATAATTTGTAGACAATTTTACAAGCAAATCGGTACCTCTAAGGTACCTCTTGGGTTTATCAAACAGTGGCAATCGCGTCTATTATTCGCGAATAAAGGGCTAATATCGACCATAATTCTAATCTAGAGCAATCTATAACCACCAACGATCTAGTACTGCTCGGTAATCCTTATAGCCTAGGAGATACCAGCTTGAGTTATTGGCTATAGACGAAAGCCATCTATGAAAGATAACAAAAATACCTTCCTGATATTATGATGGTGCCATACGGTACGTTAATAAAACGTTAAGCTTCCATTTCAACCGGAATAAGAACTAAAAACACAAATAGTATGAAATGCATTCATGTATGTAATCTAATTTGATGGAGTGAATTTGCAGACATTTTCTCTCGCTCTAAAAAGGTTACTCTCAGCAAAATATAACAAATCACCTTTTACGGATGAAACAGTCTGTAGATCTGATCAGTCCACCCACCCTAGCCAATAAAGGTAAACTTTCACACACGGGCGGTTATAACGGGCGTTAAATAAACGCGCACGCTTACTAACGTCGCGTGCATCGCAGAGTCGCAAAGCAAAGAAATAACTGCCATAAATATTATATTTAAAAGAGCTTAGAAGGAGAAACTTTCACAAACGGGCGGCTATAACGGGCGTTAAATAAAGCAAATTAATAACCGCCATAATATTATATTTAAAAGAGCTTAGAAGGGTTAAGTTAAATATTCTTATAATCTAATTATTGTACGTCATAATGTAAAACTCATTTTTAAATAAATACACATTTTTATATGCAAAAAGCATTTTAGCATAATAATTGCTTTCGGTAAAGTGATCTTCTTCAAAAAATTAAGCAATATTATGCGATCAGTTTATAATTTCCTGAACTGCTCTTAGGCTTTAACTTCAAGTAGTAATAATTTACGCTATAATGAATCCTATTGTGAAGGATATAAGAAACTTAGTCCCCTTACGGTCTCGACATTGGACTCATAAATGTGATGTCGCAGTCAGTAGGTAAATGAGGTGTAGCCAATTCCTCAATTATCAAAGCTTGAAACGCTCTCTTTGGTGGTCTAAACGCTCCCAAAACGCTAGATTAAATAAGGTGTAGCCAATTTCACAATCCTCAAAGCTTGAAATGCGTTCTTTTGCGGTCACACGCTCCTAAAACGCTGGTATGCAACTGCTCATGGACCTGAGCGTTAGATAATTATTTACGCTATAATGAATCCTATTGTTAAGGATATAAGAAAGTCTCCGTACGGTCTGCAGTGATGCTATCGCGACATTGGACTCATTGTGGTGTCGCAGTCAGTAAATGAGGTGTAGCCGGCCGGTTTGATTGTGGAGCGCTGATAATTGTATCGTTTTACAATTTCAAATTACGGTGAAGGTAGATCGGTGAGATGTCGGGTCAAAGGCTCCAGTTAAAACGAACTTTTAAAGCAAACACGAGAAAGTAAATAGTTATAAACTGTTTAGCTTTCCCCCGTAAAGTACGATCGCTATACGACCGGATCCGTCGCAAAGCTGCACATTATATTGATTTACCTATAACTCTCGGATATAGTTTTATAGTTGCTTTAACTTACTAAAGTTAAACTAAAGCTAGCCATACATAGAGGGACGTGAATCAATACTACCTGTATATTGTACTAGTAAACCAATGAGGCACTCTCAGTGACTAACCCTTAATCTTAATCTTCTTCTCTAAATATATAACAGGATAAGACTGACTGATCTATCCAACGCGACGCATAGCTCAAACCACAGGATCGGGCTGGGGATACAGATTTATTGTTATGACGAAGGGATCCGCTACGACTTTATTTTTAAAAATTTAATTCCTAAGAAGGTAAAATAGGGGTCTAAAATGTGTATGAAAATCGGGCTTAACGAGAGTGAAGCCGCAGGTAAATGCTAGTCTATACTTAATATTATAAATGCGAAGGGCACAGAGATAGATTAAAGTTTGGAATAACACATACTTTTTTCTTCTTATCCAGGAAAATTAAAGAATTTAATATTTAACGATAAGGCCTCTTGTACAGTTTTCCATAATTTCTTGTATTTTAAATGTGTTTTATGTATGGTGTACAATAAAGTATATTTTCATTTCATTTCATTTTTCAATTTCCGCGGGGGCAAAAAAACCTCAATCCATGCGGACGAAGTCGCGAGCATCACCTAGTTTCGGCACAAAGATTACCCAAATGGCGCAAAGAAATTAAGAGTTTAAATCGCATCGAATGATATAATCAGAACAAAGTTACCTAGTAACATGTTATGTTTAGTTCTAGAATAATGAAGAAATCGATGAAGAAACAAACAAATAAGACTACTCTTCCACAGACGGGAAATAAAAACCAAACAATTGCGGTCTCAATCAAACAACGGAGATGATTATAGTCATCCGAACGAATGCAGCCACACTGGGGGCAGATTACCATCGCTTAAAGCAGTATTATTTTAAAATTTCAGTTATATATGACGTTCCTTGACGTCAGTAAAATAAGTATTATAATTCTGAAACAAGAGCGTCAACAATATTATAATAACACTGCTTCAAGCGATGGTGGTAGTATGCCCACTGGACGACACAAATGCGGCAAAACGATTTCACATCAAAGACAAAAACACACAATCGCGGGCAAATAACGATACCTATTATTATATTTAGGGCTGTAACTAATGGCAACATTGTTTTCTGAAATTGTTGTTCTTATCAAATGCAATAGCAAAGTAACTTATAAAATATACACTATACTAATATTAAAATGCACAAGTGTGTCTGTCTACCTGTCTGCTACGCTTTAACTGCCCATCTGTTCAACCGACTTTTACGAAATTTGGTACAGGGATAGGTTGCATCCCTAGGAAGGACATATACTTTTATCTCGGATAATCAAGGAGTTCCTATAAAATTCACGCAAACAAAATGGCTGGCATCATTTAGTTTCTATAGATGACCGTATACTATGGCGTATATGAAATGGCGACAGGTCTCGGGTGTAATATGCGACCAAAGGGAAAATCTATAAGACAGTCGTTAGACCTGTCGCATTGTATGGTTCAGAATGTTGGGCGGTGAAAGGGACGGATGAAAGAAAAGTACATGCGACTGAAATGCGAATGTTGAGATGGATGTGTGGTGTGACTAGAATGGATAAGATTAGGAATGAATATATAAGGGGAAGTTTGAAAGAAACGCCAGTGATAGAAAAGATGAGGAGTAATAGGCTAGCATGGTATGGGCATGTAATGTGGAGGGAAGAAAGGCATATTACGAGAAGAATGATAGATATGCATGTGGAAGGAAAAAAGAGTAGAGGGAGACCAAAGAAAAGATGGATGGATTGTGTGAAAGAGGATATGCGTATAAAAGGGGTGAATGATTGGTTGACGGATAACAGAAGTGAGTGGAAGAAGAAAACATGTTGTGCCGACCCCACATAGCGTGGGACAAGGACAGGAAGAAGAAGATGACCGTATACTACTTACAAGAAATGCAAATAAGCGTATTTCAGTAAAAATTGATGTGACTTCAGCAGTCAAAAGCCATCGCATCGGCTGTATCGAAGGATGACGTAAAGCTAGCAGCGATCGGCACTAACATTTATACATATCCTGCGGTTCCACATTAGTACGCCATGCTAGATGTAGCGTAGCTTCGCATAACTGAAAAAACGCGCAGATAGCATCTTTAGAGGCAAAACGGAACTTACATTGATTGACTCTAAAAAATGTACATAACAACTTTTACGAGTATATACGATATTTCAACGATAATTTACGATTAAAGGGGATCTTACTCTCTCTGTAAAAATTAACTATGAATTAGTAAATATGAACTTCTTCAAAGCATACCTACTGGTTGCCCATGCTTCAGAGGCAGCCAGAATGCTTTATGATTTTAAAGTAAGATAGTTATATAGAACTAATGTATAGATAGGTATAAGTTTGTCACAGGGAATGATGGGGCTGACGTTCTTTGTTTTGTGAAGAAAAGCTCCCAAATAAATCATATAATAAAAAAAAATGTACTTCATATAGTGCTGAAGGCACTGCCCCAAAACTTACATTATATTGCACTAAAAGTTCTACATAGGTAATTATGGAAATTGGTAAGCATTCCATCAGAATTTGCTAACCTAACCATAATATATTATTATAACGCAGACGCTAACGGGTTAGTTATTGAAAAAGTTAGTAAGCAAATCTGATAGATGTTTGGGCGTTTTCTGACAACTTTCTTTCTTTCCCCATGTAACAACCCTAGTACCTACACGTGGGGGCACCAATCATGACCGTTTCCTTTTAAAGCGACCGTTCGACATCCGGCCAGTAAACGGAATCGAGTAGGCCAACCATCCATCGCAGCCGAGATCTCTCTTTAATTATATTGTTATGTCGATCGGCCGAGGTCGTGAGGTTACATAAAATAGATTATCTTTATACGATACAGAGCTGCCGCTTTATGAATAGCCCCTTTCATATCTGCTATATCGAATTCTTTTTTCGATTTTCGAACCGCCCGCGGTCATTACGGCTGGAACGCGGCTGATTGCTTTTTTTCCACGAACTTTTTAGACATTTCTGTAGACACTAGTCATATTTTGAGGTCGTCGTTTTTACCGTCTCTTTTAAGGTCTCGCGGTTCATCTATCGTTGAGGTTGAATAAATATTTGGATTACGATTAAACAAACATTATCATTTTTCATTAATCAATTTTCTGCATTGTTCATTATTTGAAACACACAAATGGTCGCGGCATGTTGTCGCTCTGAAGGAGGTTGCGGAGCAGAAACAGAGACGAAGACGAAGAAGAAGTCTATACATTAACGCTACTTTCTCCCGCCACAGACGATAGATACGAACGAGTATGTCTCTATGTTTTATGATGAGTGTTGAGACATCTCAGTTGCTTTGATTACCTCAAGATACAAGATTTTTTCGTGAGCACGATTTCATACATAAAGAGATCGTACTATAGAGACGCATTCCACTTGCAAGAAAAGTCCTAACTTACTCACTCACTGATTGACTCATAAACACCCAGACCTTATGAAGTTATGACCTAGAAAGCTGAAATTATTCACAGTCTATTAGGATGTTACGATATTATTTTCATTTTTATTCATAAAAAGTCTAGCTCAAAGGTAGAAAGCAACGACTTCCTCTGGCCTACGAAGAGTTTTTCAAGGTAAAAGCAATAATAATTCTAACGGAAGCACGATGTAACCGCACGCGTCCGCTGTCGCAGTTTAGCTAACCACGTTCACGAGGTTTTGGTTAGGAATGCTAGTTGTCATCTGTCGCGGTCAATAAATAAATAAATCTTTTATTTGCTAGATTCTAGGTATACAATTTTTTTTATACTTCTACCATACCTTTACTACTGTTTTAATCATACTTTTGCGGGTCTAAAGTCAGTCTTCATGCCCTAGGGCCGTAATCTAGTCGATCGATCGCCCAACTAGTTGACCAACCCCATACTGTAAATATGCACAACAGAGTCTAGGCTCCAGACTGGTCGACCATTGACAACGATCGTACTATTTGACATAAAAGTTTTTAAACCAAGGAGTATGTGTACCTGCATAAACACTGGCAGCATGAAAAGCAAAATGACAAATGGACAAATGTGACTCTATCGAACGTGAACATTCACTTTTAATTTGTCTTTTCTTTTTATTATTTACTAGACCTATGTATCCTACTTACTATGATTTGCAATAAATATCTAACCGTTAGTTTGTTTTACTGTTATGGTAGAAGTATAAAGTAGAGTATACACCACCGGGATAAAGCAGTTTTTTTCTTGGGCGCTTGAATCCCTCACTGCACTCAGGACTCAATCTTAATTCCCTCCCTTTGGTCGGGAATTAACTTATAACACCCTCGCTGCGCTCGGGAGTTAAATTTGGAGTCCTTCGTTACGTTCTGGATTCAATGTAGCGCCCGTGACATAAAACAGTGCATTATCCCCTTGGTGTATAAACTACTATTAAATACATAATATTTTGTCTGACTATTTTTTTTTGGGAGTAGGTAAATGTAGATGACTCTGGAAATTCCCAGTTTCGGGTGGCTCAACAGGTATTGAAACTCGCACTTTCAATGCAGGTTATAAATTATTTAATGTCAGTAAGCTAGCTTAAGTAAATAGATTGTTGAACTTCAGATAGACCATAGACGCCCATATAACATCTAAAATATTACAAAACTTAAATTGATCAATACTAGTTAGTCGTTAATAATCGTAATTGTCATTAGTTTCATAATGTACCTATGACTTTTAATAGGTAGATTTTAATTATGCAACTTTTATTTTATATTTCATTAGAATAATAAACTAGTCATTTGACTTTTATAGAGTGGATTAATTTAAACGACACCAATTAAGTATTATATTATGTTATCCAATTTTACAGATTACAAAATATGTGTACAGGCCACTACATACACTGAATTTAGCAATAGAAATCAGCATATTGTGACTGCATTGGTGTATTTTACACACCGTTTTAGGCCACTTATTCTGGATATTCTGAAAATTGGGTCAAAAACTGGTTTGGTGGCTGTTACAAGTATTATCACCTATGCACGTTTTTTTTATCCACTACAAGTAAGCCCACTGCGATCTCGCCTGATGGTAAGTGATTATGCAGTCTAAGAAGGTAGCGGGCTAACCTGCGGGCATGGCAGTTATATTAAACCCATACCCTTATTCGGCCCCTATTTTCACGGTATCGTGCCGGAACGCTAAATTGCTTGGCGGCACGTCTTTGCCGGTGGTGTGGTAAATAGCCACGGCCGAAGCCTTCCACCAGGCCAGACTAGGGAAAGTTCAGAAATTATAAATTCCCAAATTGACCCGGACGGGGATTTATACATATACACAATATTCTATAAACAATGCTTCAGCACAACAGCGTCAGTGAAGCATCGATTTATATGCAGATTGTAGATACTAGATCGCCCTTTCATAGAAAAAATTGGGCGTCCAACCTTGAGAGCATACCTGTATAGCCCTGTCCTTGTCCCCGCCATAGTGCTGTCCCGTTTTTCAGACTAGATGGCGTTAGTAAAATAGGTCCACATTCTTTGTTTGACAGGGCCCGTGTATGTAAATTGAGGTCGTTGCAGTGAAGTCGTCATAATGCCGATGCTTAAATTTTCGCGTGTGCGGTGGCCTTAATAGATGTGCGGTGTCGTCAGACGATTGTTAGCGATGTCGGCGTGATGAAGACATTAGGATCATGATA
The DNA here is from genome assembly GCA_923060345.2 of Erebia aethiops. Lineage (NCBI taxonomy): Eukaryota > Metazoa > Arthropoda > Insecta > Lepidoptera > Nymphalidae > Erebia > Erebia aethiops. The sequence continues at coordinate 4,305,223 of OV281083.1, read as the reverse complement.
CTTTCGACGTAGAGCAGATCTCATGACGACATAATTGCATCGCCATGTGGTAGAACGGGACTATAACTGATTGTCACAATGTATCTAATTGGCAACCATCATACGCGAGGCTATTAAATATCTAAACTATTCTGCAAAATATTATGTATTAAAATTAAACAATAGGTACTACATGACTTAAACTACTAAAACTATTCTGTATGACGTAAAAATTTATTTATTAATGTAATGTTTATTTAATCGCATGCTTTCGGAAATAAAGGATATTTTTATTTTTTTATTTTTTTTATTTATTAATACGCGAGGCTGCCGTTATGTAGAAATAAATAGCCATACAAAAAATGTGCTCAGTATAAGAACCTGAAAAGTCTCGGTTGGTTCTTTGGTAGGGAATTCTGAAAATGAAAACTTGTATGGAAATAAGTTTTTATAAAGAACTAGCTGATGCCCGCGACGTACGCGTCGTACGCGTGGATTGAGGTTTTTGGTTCCCGCGGGAACTCTTTAATTTTCCGGGATAAAAAGTAGCCTATGTGCTATTCCAGACTATAATCTATCTCTGTGCCAAATATCATCCAGATCCGTTCAGCCGTTTTGGCGTAACAAACATTGAGTACCTAACAAACATCCATCCATACATTCATAAATACATCCATCCAAACTTTCGCATTTTATTACTATGAATATAAGTAGGAACCTATAGATGACTTTAACTACAGATAAAAAGAGAAATTATCACAAAAGGATAATTATATTCCCCAAGCTTCTTCTTAATTATGTCCCCCGTGTGGGTGAAAACAGTGATAGCGAATTTTACAACATATATCTGGAATTTTCCCCGATATAAAATATAAATTAATGATGCATCTGCACTGGCGCAGTTCATGCTAGTTTCACAATTTACGCGAGTAATACTTATCGAACAAATGTACACTAGGTACCCTTACAACAAGATTTTAAATCAAGCTGGTGTTGAGCGTATTCGAGCATCGAAACATTTTGGCGTTAAAGTACAACGAACGTTAACAGCCATGATTTAAGAGCTCAAGTTCGTCCACAGCCAACGATTCAAGCGGAAATGTTTCCAATTTAAAATTGCTAGTACAGAATATATGACTTTGAATAGAGTTTGGGTAATAGGTTCTGTGACGCCGAAGTCACCTATTCTGTGCTATTACTACGCCAAGGTGTTCGACGCTCGAATACGCTAACCGTTGGTGTGATCTTGTAGTAAGGCTATATACAGACATTCTGCATTTCAAACAGCCTACAGGCGCGAAAACCGTAACAGACTATAATTTGCGGATTGTTTATCTATGGTACGCATTGATCTACAAATGGCCGCCGTAGGGCTGAGACGGAGCGACCTCGCATATTTCCATTTGACATTTAGCCCGACCGACCTTTCGTCTATTTCGGGTCTCGACTCCTACGATGAATTATTATTCACCGCATTATATCGGATTCGAGTCCGGCCCACGTTTCACCCACGCACTGTACCGGCTAAACTAGATCTGGTATTTATTCCTTACATTATTGTTGCAATGTTGTTTTTTTTGTTGACGCTCGAGTTTTTAGAGCAATCAATTTATATTGTATGGGCACTGATATGTAGACCATAAAGTGGGTACTATCTGAGCCTGGTCATTTACTTTCCATACTAGCTTTGATATTTTATGGTCGTTTATGATCCTGATCTTTTAATACTTATAGGATTGCTGTCAATATATTTAAGTAGGTACGAAAATGTTTGAACTACAATTTTATCGTACCTATGTAATACACACTAATATTATAAATACAAGGATGTGTTTTTTGGTTTGCCATTCAATCACCCCGCAGTAGAGAAACGCAGAAGTATTTAGGTAATTGCATGGGTCTTCTAGAGGACCAGTGGGCGACTTTTTAACCTGTAAAATTAGAGTTCTTCCGGAATTTAGGTTCTAAGAAACCTCAGTAAAGTCCACGCAGTTCAAGTCGCGGGCATCATATTTTTTACAGGAGTTTTAGGAGCTAGATCCATCTATTTGATTAGCAATCTCATTGATTGGTTTTCAGCGAAAAAGGTTTTAATTAAATGTCTTAATTAAGTTCGTTGGATAAAGCCCTAAAAAAGTTACGATGGTTTTAAGATTCATAAAATCGGGTCAATTTAATTAGATTAATTTACTGAGGAATGTCTGAGAGTTCTCCATAAAGTTCTCCAAAGTGTGTGTAGTCTGCCAAACCACACTTTGGCGATGGGTTGAGAATAATATTATTATAATAATGAAAATGACGACTCAGGAATTAATATTGTGTGGAAATGCTTGTTATGATTTTTATGTGTGGAAAAAGATCTGTTATAACAGCCGGTAGCAACGTACACCAGGCGTCCAAGTAGTGAGGGTGAAATTGCTTTTAGTACTGGCATGCTATGAAATGCATGCGGACTTCGCAATCGGTCGATGCATACAGTTATTGCCAACTGCAATAAAGTCATATCCCTGCCATTCTGTTGTATTACAAATAAAGGCTGTCTTCATAAACCTCTTAAATCGGATTTGAGCTGGATTACCTCTGATACATAGACACAGATAGATGGATGGATGGATAGATAGATAGATAGATAGATAGATAGATAGATAGATAGATAGATAGATAGATAGATAGATAGATAGATAGATAGATAGATAGATAGATAGATAGATAGATAGATAGATAGATAGATAGATAAAACTCACAAAACAAGTTGTCATAAACAGTGGAGTGTTTGTCGGGTTAAAGAAAATGAGCGTCTAATGGCACCACAAGAGTTCACGATGTTTGATAATGTAATGGCTTTATTTGAACCACAAACGTGCCGGGCAAATTACGTTTAGTCTAACGTGAATAGGGCTTGCGTAATCTACTTTCTCCGAGGTATTTCGGTGGGCATGCTGTGATAGCCTAGTAGTTAGGACCTGGACCTCCTAACCGGCGAGTCCGGTATTCGATCCCCGGGCACATGCCTCTAACTTTTTGGAGTTATGAACGTTTTAAGCAATAAATATCACTTGGTTTAACCACAGCTTTAATGGTGTAGGAAAACATCGTTGGGAAACCTGCATGCCTGATAGTTGTCGATAATGTACTCAAAAATGTGTAAGGTCTACCAAATCGCATTTGGCCAGTGTGATGGACTATGGCCTTAACCTTTCTCAGGGTGAGAGGGTACTCGAGCTCAGCAGTGGGCTGGCAATGGGTGTGGCGCCGGGGATAGTGATTTAACACTTGATTGCAAAGGCTATCGCTGCGAATCTCTGGTATGTTTTTTTTTTTAATTAATGAAGCTATTTCTGAGCAAATAAGGGAAGCATATTTTTATATAGTCCCACTAACTTGTCTGACCCGGTTAAAGCATCGCTATTATCAAAATTGTTGCTAATAAAAATAAAAACAATCCCTTCGCGAACTTCAGAAGAGGTTTCTTCGAGCCTTTGGATATCACTAACTACTTCTTTTTGATCCCGCTTATCGACTAATAAATTACCACTATTATACAAGACACTAGCCTATTATTATCTACAGGCAAGCGCCATTGCAAAAACTCAGGAAGCGATTGGAAAGTTTTGCAATAATGAGCTATAGGTATGTGCAGTTAATTTCCTACGCGTAAATTAAGTTAGTAAATTAAAAATATTATTATCGCCGGTGACACTAGATTTATTATCATCGGAAGTCTCAGGCTATAAATTATCCGGTAAGGCCATTGCCAGGGGGTAGAAAGCTATCCATTAGTAAGGTAGAGCCGGTGTCATTAGTTGCCTATATTTTTAGATGTTAGGTAAAATATTTATGGGCAAGTATGAAAATTTTAACGTAGGTACGAGTTTAATTGGGTATTTGACACTAGTCAAATCAGGAACATTTTTTCAAACTTCAATACGCGCTTTTAGTATAGGGTTTTGTATGGAATAAGTACCTATTGAACTGTGATGTCATCAAAATAATGGTAATCGAATAATAAAATTAAACTTTTTGAGATTGTCTATACCGATACTATAAAGAGGTAAAGTTTGTGACGTTGTAGGGGGTAATCTGTGGATCTACTGAACCGATTTTGAAAATTCTGGAGTTCCCGTGGGAATTCAAAAAAATTATTTCACGCGGACGAAGTCGCGGGCATCTGCTAGTACATTATAATATGCATCAAGTAAGTACATATTTATATTTTGTAGTTGAAACTGTTGAAAGTTTAAGAACTGTTGAGCATCGGAACACAAGTTTGTTTTAACAATTGCATCTGTTAGGTCCGGGCCGCGCACCGCCGCCGGCGGGCGCACGCGCCGATGTCAGATTAGAGCCAATAAACGTGCCCGGCTGCAACCTATAACGGCACGCTTTATTGCCTGCTAAGGTCGTCGCTCATCCTATACACTTCACTGTACCTTCACTACGCTGTGTGAAGCTTCGTGTTGATAGCAGTGACTTTTGCGAGTGTGCCTCGTAAAGTCGTTTAAGGCTGCGTTTTCGGTGGGCAGCGGTGAGCGGAAGCGGAATAAAATACACAGCGTGCTAGAGTTGTGTTTAATTTGATTGGTAGCGAAATACGCCGATCCGCCCATGACAATTACCCTACATGAGCGATAAACGCCAGCTTCCTTTAGGCTTTAATGACACTTAACCTGACGCCACGTTTTCCGCTCGCCACTGAAAATATTTCATGTATAATGTATGGTGCGAGCGTATCGCAACCGCGTGCATCTGCCGCTATCCCGCCGCGCTACCCACTGAAAATGCAACCTAAAGGTCTAGACTCTATCCCCACTACGGAGGCGCGGCGCGGTAGTATCTAATATCCGTCTCCTGGATAGATCCTATTTATTTTATATTATTTCAGTAAGATCGGTTCGGCTGTTACATTGTAAAAAAGGTCACGAACAGACAGGCACACTTTCGCATTAAAAATATAAGTATGGATAATGGTTCCGTTTTATCTATCCTATGATCAGCTTCTAATGAAATTGCAGCACGAAATCCCTAGTCATCATTAAGTCGGTCTCCACGTACCACCCACTAAGCGTAATGATAGCAATAGAGACAAGCACTGATCGTACTTCGGAGTATTTACTATTACTGTACTAAACTTTGGTACTGTACTTTACTATGTAAAGTGTTTTGTGAGGGAATGTAGGTTTATTCATATTATATTGATGATTTATTGTTTATCTAGATTCTAGATGAGCTAGCTATATCTTTAACTAGATGATGCCCAAGATTTCAGCCGCATAGTTTAGGTTTTAGTACCTACTACTGTGGGAAGGCTTTTGATTTCTTCAGGGTAAAGGTAACCTATGCTTTTTTACCCATGATTTATCGTCTTTGTACCAAATATTGATAAAATCGTTTGAAAAGAACAGATAGACAGGCAACCAGACACACTAACACATTTATTATATTAGTTAGGATGTAAATATATTAAAAGTAAAGGTGACTTTTTTTTAAATTGTATTTTATAACTTAACAATCATAATTATTTTTAAAAATTCTAATTTTATTATTAATCATGTGTAATTAATTAATACTCAACTTTGTATGGAATTCAATAAAGCTTTATTCATTCATTCATTCATTCAAAGGTGACTGATTGATCTATAACACACAGCTTAAACTACTGGAGGGATCGGGCTGAAATTTGGCATACATATCGCTTTTATGACGTAGGCATCCTAAGAAAAGATTTTTGAAAATTCAACACCTAAGGGGGTAAAATAGGGGTTTGAAAATTGTAATATCACTTAACGTGAGCGAAGCTGCGGGAAAAAGCTAGTATTATATAAAAGGAAAGACTATCTGACTGACAGTGATGGATGACTGAAGTTAAAAAAAAATATTTAAAAAAAGTATACCTAAAAATAACCGCGAGGATCTACGTTATATAGAAACCTTTACTATCGATATCACGCGATACGATCTTGTATCGAGGAAGTATTGATGGTATTGACAATATCACAACTACACTGATATGCATCCGAAGGATTTTCCAATCCAAAATACCAGCATATATATAATAATTGATCGCGGTATGGCGATATCCCAGAGAACCTAAGGAATAATTTTGAGATATTCCTATGGGATTTTTAAAATACCAATATCCATGTACCTATAAAGTTGCGCTTATCAGCTAGTATATCATAATGATGAGTGTGTAATATATTTCAATGGAATATCTCGGTCTGGTCGCAGATTACAGTGTGTCAGTCGCCAATGACTGTCATTTGTGCGAGTTACAAGTTACGCACTCTAGGGTTTGCGACGTCCGACCAGGTGAAAGGTCTCACATTTCAGTCTAGAATCAAGATATTTTATAAAGATGATATTGCTAATACGGACAAACTTTTTCGTATCTCAGGTAGATATAAGACATTTTACTTATTAAGATTGTAACTGTAGCCTTATTATGTAAAATCTCCATCAATCATTGTTAAAGTTTTAATTATTATTGTGATTGGCTGAATTTATATCATTTTTGCTGTGACAGTGAATTGGCCAAAGCCAATAGCGGAAGAGTGTCAATCAGAAGTGATTGAGATAGTTTCAATCATTTTTAGGTAATAAGGCCCCTGTTTTCGCCTTTTATATAAAGATGGAAGTATCGAACGACATTAGTTGTATAATAAACAATAAATAAGCCTTTTATTTCTTCTTATCTTCACTATTACAATCATTTTTAATACATTATTTGTCACAACTATCAGTTTTTCAGTTTTTAACCAACCAAATTATAATATACTCGTAACTAAATTTACAATACAAAAATTCTTATCAATACATTTTTATATTTGTCGATCATTATTATTTTCTTTTAACATTAAATAATATATATATTAAATTGTTAAATTATATACTACATAATAAACAATAACAGGTATGTATTACCTATATATAAATACCCAATCGACCGAGTCTGATCTTAAGTGAAATGCCCTCACAAGGCTTCATTGAAAGGGAATATAGATTACTCTGGTATATAATAAGTCAGGTACAGAGATCTGCCACCCACGGCGGGCCGGCCGCGTCGGTATGGAAAATTGGATTTCAACTTATTCTAATGTTATTCAACAACTCATGTATTACACTTGTGTGTCCCACAGATGTGTTTTAAAGCAGATGCAGTTGATGTGTTATATTACGTATACACTGCGGTTTAGTATAATGAGATCCGGAATAAATATCGGGAACTGTACTCGTAGGTGTTGACAAGTGGTAAGTGATTCAAATTAAGAAATTACAATAATTATCTATACTAACATTATAAATGAGAAAGTTTGGATGGATGGATGGATGTTTGTTACTTAATCACGTCAGAACGGCTGCAGGATTTGGATGAAATTAAGCAGAGAGACAGATTATAGCCTGGAGTAACACATAGGCTACTTTTTATTCCGGAAAATTAGGGGAATTTCCCTAATTATGCTTAGAAATATTTCACACTTTTGTTGGCCTCGAAATATCACTTTGCACCGTATGCAATATTATTAATATTTCTCTTGATCAAAAGTGAATACAACTTTTCCTAAAAAAAATATCATCCACATAAAAATACAGACTGATAAAATGACTGAAAGCCTAAATAACAAACAGAAGGATTAATAATAATCATCATCGTTAGTTAAGCAAATTTAGAAAGACCACAACGTAATTTGCATAAACGTGGACCATGTAGGTATCTATCTAAAATCGTTAGGTATAATATGTATGAAATTTATGTGCGCGTATAGAATCTAGATTATTATATCAATCGCTTTGCATTCGCCGTGACAGGCAGCAATCCGAAATAATTGAACACTGTGGCGAGTGCAAGCGGTCTTATTGCGTACATGAACTGAATCGAAATGACGTCCCTTAGCCAGAGCTAGCACGTCTTGAATACGTTGATAGATTTCGAATATCGAAAACATCAGTTCATAGATCCTGGCACGTCAAAAAGCATGTATGAACTCTTTAAACATTACGATTTGCTTAGATAATTGGGCCTCTGATTGGAATCGTTTTAAAGGCCGTTTTACGCTATGCAGACAGACGTATTGTAATGTTTCAAAGCTACGAGTATAGCACGATATCGACCTGACATAAAATAGATTGTCGCAGGTCCAAATACTTGTTTGGACTTTGCATTTGGTATAATGCCGCATTTTCGAATGTTGCTCAAGTTTAAAACAACGGTGAGGGTTGAAAAAAAAATGTACGAAATTTAAAAAAAAAATATTTTTGGTAGAAACGACACTATAGATTTATGTACTGGTACTAAACCTTTTGAAGCGCAATTCTATAAACACTCAGTCTCAAAGATTACTCAACCTTGAAATAATAGCATAATATAATCAACGGCGAAACCAACGCTGAAATAGTGTTTTTGGGAATATGACGTATTGTCACATCAAAATGTGAATCGCATTGCTACCATTGCTACTCGCTCAATTTATTTTCATTTTCACCAAGGTTTTCTAAATTAAGTATCTGAAAAGTTATAGTATATTTTAATAAAGATTTTACTTATCGTAAGTTGGTACGTATTTAGTATTTCATTGATATTAGATTGATGATAAGATAATAAATCTTAATGACTGGTGAAAATCGAAAATTGGTGAAAAGTGAACTATTAAGATGAGCTTTGCATCCGAAGTTACAATTTGAATTTAAATTACAAAATAAGAATTTTTTTTTGTTGCAAACGTTTGCGTCATTGCAGTTTATTTTAATAAACGCAAGTAGCCTTCAAGATAAACGTTCCAGATGTTAATTTACATACGGGAATCTGTTATCGAGGGAACTTAATTAAACATCAGAAGCTGTGAGCTTTAATTAAGTAATCTGACTAGACTTGTAGCGCGATAGGCTATTAGGTCATTGTCAGGAAAGGTTATCGTGACAAACTGAATGCTAAGTAAATTATTATAGGTATGCCATTAACATTATTTACCAAAGTAGGAATGATAATAATAAATAATAATAATTACGTAATTTATTAAGATTTGTAATTTTATTTTTTATTTAGTGTCCTCATTAATTTTAAACTTGAAACACGATACTAATCATTGGCAAAGTTAATCGTTGTCTTTAGGTTCATTTTTACTACTTTTAAAACTATATTGTTTAAATTAAATTTGTTAAATTTGACTAGTTTCATGTCATTCGCTTTAAACTGGGGATACGGACGCTATATTGAAATTAGTTAGTATAAATGCGAGTATTTTGACAATGGTAATTCAGTCTCCTGCCGGCGGACTCAGCGATTATTGAATACAGTGTTTAGATCGCATTTTGATTTAAGAGCTTAACGATAGCAATCGTGGCCAGATCAAATGAATATTATCCTTAAGTTTAGCCAACTTTTATCTAATTACATTAAAACTCTCATAGAACCTCTACACGTTTAACCATTTATTCATGCAAGTTCCAGATGAGAGTACAAATATATTAAAAGTATCTCATAAATACCTAGGTACTTCTGGATTGTCTCTAACAGTTATATGATCTGAATTTTGTTTCACAAGCTGTCTTGAAGTTAGATCGTATGCATAGACCCTTTATGTCAACGGCATAATAAAACTCCAACATAAATGTTAACATTTCGATTCGACATACAATTCGATATCATAAAAATGCATAAAAGTATTACGTCCACTCAAACTAGTCGTAGAATGGAGCCGATAGCGACCGATACAAGCTTTGAATAATGAGTGCGTTCGAGATAAACTCGTTGCGGGCGACACATGTCACAGTGAGTCGAGACGGACAAATGATAGCGGTGTCGAGAATTCCTGTTCTCGTATTAGGATTATCATATGCTCGGTCGAGCCTGTTTACGCTGTACATATCTCGTAAAGCTGATCGCAGATTACAGCTAGAGCGCCGAAAGCAATGCATTTTCCAGGGGCAATACTGCTGACGCTTAATGCAATACTTAAGCAATATTACTCAAAATGGCAATTTGATGACACGTGCCTTGATGTTTCTAAAATAAGGATTATCATTCCAAAACACGAAAGTCAAAAATAATGAAACAATTTGGCTTTAAGCGTTGGCAGTGTGGCCCCAGACCCCCTATTCTCTAACTCAGTGTCAAAAAATTAAAGGCACTGATTTTATTTTATCCATTGAAGTTGTGTGCTAGGAAAATTTACTCGTATTTTTATTTCGTAGCAAATATTCAATGGATAAAAAATTGATTTCTTGATCGCCACTGAGTTAGAGAATAGGGCTGTTTTACTGAATGACACCCAGTGGCGTGTCCTGGACTGGTTGCAGTAAATTTATAACTACAGTGGAACGCTCGTAATCACCTCTGATTGGCTAACACTTCTTCACTATTGGTTTAGATCCATTGTCGCAGCAAGAATACTTTAAATTCGGCCAATCACTAAGGCTACAGGTTTCGACCTATTTACTAGCAACTGGTAGGTCGTAATAAAGTAATTTAAATTAAAGTATACAGAGTTTGTATGCTTGGTTAACTGACTGATGGTGACGCCACTTATGAAATAGGTACAAGTAAAATTAGAAGAAATACCTTAAGCCGGGGCCCACATTTTGCAATATGAAAATGTAAGGAATTTCTGTGTGATTAGGGCTTTAGGTTTAATACGCACGGTCGGGCCTGTTTACGCTATACGTATTATTATCTCCTAACTAAATATGATATTTGAAATCGTTGTACCCAATATGGTCTGATCGAATGCGGTGTGTCGAGTGTGATTGTGGAACAATTTGGAACAATATATTATTATGTATAGCTAATTTAATACGTGAATACTGTATAGAATATACGCCTTTAACACTTTGCATTTATGTATGCCACTGTTTAATTTCAAAGCTACGCGGTTTTATTTTTTTTCCATCAAAGAGATCGAATTCAATACAACAGAGTATAAACTATAAACCTTCTACCTTCTCCTTACTTACTTCGCTGTAATTGTACTTTTACGATGAAATTACTACGAAAAAGGATGTTGCAGGATGACACAACTACCAAAAAGTAACGGTCACAAGACTTTATATTCGAGGAAGAACAATTCAACGGGTTTCACCGCAGTTAAGTGTTATATCTTCAAAGAAATTACCACCATTTCTCTTCGGTTCAGGGTCAGTTGTTTCAGGATGCGGCACTCGGATTGTGTAAAGAAGCTTTATTTTTCTAGAAATGGCTGTATCGTTAAGGGCTTGGACATAAACCGAACGTGGCGAAAACTGCTCAGCTAGACGTTATACACTATTACCTATTCTGTGGTCATACTGAATGCACGCGAACACATTTAGTATCTAAAATTTAAAAGAAAAGTGATAGACTGAGATATAAACGTTGCTTCAAATCGCTGCGCTCTCTATCTAGACACTTATTATTTTACATACAGGTTTTTTTTTATAATGTAAACCTAACGATTAAGATTTTTTTTTCAGAATTTACATCCACGTGAAGCAGGGGTTGATCAGCTTTTAAGAAGAGAAGGGAGCTCGACCTATACCCCTACGCGGGCTTGGCTGTGTGAACGGCTTCATACAGTTTTATCTATTTTAAGTAACTTTTAGGAGTTGCTTTGGAAATCTTGGGATCGCGATTCGCGCGTTGTTTGTCCAACCCTTAACTCGTCGTTAAAAAATCAGGCTATAAAACATGACCTGTTTACTGCTGATTTTATCAGATGTAACGTATTTTTTGGGATTTAGAGGAATTTCGGAATTTTATCCTGTTTGCAATAAGAATTTGATGAGTCTTATTGTTATTTTTGTATATAAGACATAGACACAGATTTTTTTTCTTATAGAAAATTTAATTGAATTTTATTTTCTCTACCAATTCTCTACAAATTGACTCGTTCATTTTAATGTGTAAATCTCCATTTTTATCTGTTTCTAAATAATTGGTTGAACATTTGAAAACTTTTTTTTTCAAGAAGTAGTTAGTTTGGTAAGTAGTCAGATAATTTGTGCATACTAGCGCGGGCAGTGACGGGGCATTGCGGGCTGAACAGACATAATTATGTTCAACCTAAAGCTCTGAGAAACAGACAAGTGCAGGCTTTGCTGTGAGGCTGAGGAAACGCCTCTGCACCTTGTCTGTTACTGCCCCGCGTTAATGCACAAACGCAGCCTCCTCCTAGGGAAACACCTTGTAGACCCTGAAGAGGCAAAGAACATCCCGGCCAAAGGTTGCTGCTGTTTCTAGCGGCAAGCAACATTGGTCAGGAACTTTAGATAGTGGCGATCACAATAGATCGGCGACTGTCAAAGTGATACTGCGTCTCGCTACAGAGCCCTGCAAAGCCGCATCAACAAGAAGAAGAAGTAGTCAGATTTTATGAATGGAAAATTGATTCAAAACAACTTCACTTTTTTCTTAATAATAAACAATCACGATATTTATATCATAAATATATAACATAATGGGAATCATAGAATTGTATTGTACCTAGAAATAATGAAACATTTTGCAATAGAGTGGGTCTCAATATCCATAGAGTCTTGTAATGTAGAGCACTTGTATACAACTCAGACAAAACAACACAACTTGACATTAAATCGCATTAACTTCACAATAATTACAAACACAACTACAGCTTATACACTCGATAAACTGTATAATAAAAAACCGTATCAGGAAACGTTGTACAAAGCCCGCGATTATTGTTGTAGCTGATCTATTTTTGATGTCATGCGAAAATAAAACTTATGGCTCAGATTTTAAGGGTTGGTGCGAGCGCAGAAAAGTTTGCGGTACTTTCGTTGACATTCCTTGTATCACAAGAGTTAGTGGGGAATTTTTACGACGTGCGTTTCAAATTATTATAATATTAATTTGCACTTTTGCTTAGCTGAAGCTTAAGATTTCAGAACTCATCACAGTAGATATCGTAGAGCTTTTGAAAAGTCAACAATTTAAGAGGATTACAAGGAATTTACCTTGCCTTTTGGCTAAACCTTTCTTTAAAATTCTAACCCAAATGACTTTTTGTTTAGCATAAAAGTGATCCTTGAGAACCTCTTTATTAACCCTTTGTTTTATTAGTTCCTTTAAGATTACGTGATTCGACCAAATAAGATGGGGTGGACGGTAGTGGCTTGGCTGCTTTGCTGGTGATCGTCACTTTAAAAAAACTGTAGACAGTTTTTTAAAAGTTTCAATTTTTATTTTTTATTTTTAGGTTAAACCTAACTAATATTCAACTTACGATTGAATTTTAACGTAAAGCTTGTTGCAGAAGAAGAAGTAACTGACTTCTAAGGGGAAATATGTTTCTAATGTTCACATTCTAGCTCGTATTTTACCGCCAGCTCCGACACCGCAGATGGAAAGGTCGCAAACTGGTCCGGTATTACGATCATTACGGCGGACGGCGGTGGATTGCTGCCATCTGATGGTGATTGGCATCCATTATCTGGCACGCGACCGTTTCCGTGGACGCGAGTTTCTGACATGGGTAATTCACCGACAGAACACAGACTGTGATATTATATAGAGACTAGCTGATGGCCGCGACTTCATGGAATAAGTTTTTTAACGGGATCTCCCTCGTTTTCTAGGATAAAAAGTAGCCTATGTCGCTCAAGTATACCTATGCAAAAAAACACGTCGATCCATTGCCCTGCTGTAACGCGATTAAAGGACAAATCAATCAACAAACACTTTCTCATTTATAATATTAGTATTATGTATTACATTCGGGTAGTTTTTATTAAAGTTTTCGACAACGTAGTCTTAACCTATAGGTGGATCTACTCAGAACATTGTTGTACCGCTTGTTTCCAGCAGCTTTCAGCTACTCGCTTGATATTGTTCGTCCACATAATAGGAGTCGTATACAATTATAGTTTTAATGTGAATCATATTCCTTTCGCCTTATCTCATATCTGGGATATAGAACTATTACTAACTGGATGATGCCCGTGACTCGTGGATTTGGGTTTTTGAAAGGTCTCTTAAACGTGGGAACTCTTTGTTATGCTCGGATAAAAATTTGCTAACAATACAATACAACCTATGTCTTTACTCTTTACCTATTTCGTCAAAATCGATTTAACAGATGACCGTGAAAGCGTAGCAGAGAGAAACACAGACGGACAGAAAGACAGACACATTTTCGCATTCATAATATTATGGATTAACATGAATTTAACATTCTGTATGCACGAGTACAAATAAGTAAGTTCAATAAAAAACTAACTGACACAGCCAATGATACAACTGTATTCCTAAGTATATACCTACAGATAAAATATGACGAGTTCGAAAGGAAAGTAACAAAATTATTGCACTTTCATTTTCATTGGAGTGAAATCTCACACATTCCCATAATCTCTCTATCAAATCGTAAACGAACGCAAAATCTATTAGAGGATTAGATAAACCACCGACCGTATACTGGCAGATGCTATTACGTACACCTCACGCTACGAATTATTCGTCTGAAAGCTGTATCTGTACTTATCGATTCCGTTGGTTAATAAACTTATAGGCCGTGAAAAAGTAACCGGACAGACATACATATTTATTTTTTCGCATTTATTACTACCTAACTATCTTGTTAGTCGTGGGCGTCAGATTCGTTCGCGTGAATTAAGATTATTTATTCCCGCGGGAACTCCAACATTTTCCGAGATATATAGCCTTAAACCTTTCCCGGAATCAGTCTATCTACTCGTATATCCATACTAATATTATAAATGCAAAAGTCTGTCTGCTACGCTAATTCACGGCCCATCTATTTAACCAATTTTGATTAAATTTAGTATAGGGATAGATTATATCCCGGGGAAGGACAACGGCTATTTTTTATCCCGGAAAAGTAAAGAGTTCCTGCGGGAATGAAATAAACTTAATTCACGCGGACGAAGTCCTAAGTATCATCTAGTATTAAATATCATCAAAATCGGTTGAAAGGGTAGTAGTTGTAGCAGTCAGACAAACACACTTTCGCAATCATAATATTAAGTATGGAAGTATGGATATCAGCGTGGATGGTTTGGATTATTTAAGTACAGACGTATCCTCAGGCAATAGTATAAAATATGATACAAGTAAAATAAATACATTCGTGACACCGTAGGTTTTCAAATTGAACTCAAAGGACTGCGTACGTGATCGATACGATATGAAAACGATCATGGTGAATACTTCACTGATGTCAGCATTCGCCGCTGAGTCTCTAAAATTACACCAATATAATACGTCGCCTACGTGTTCCAATCGATTTTATGACTAACTTATAAGTCTATAACTATAATATGTTTCTCTCTTCTGGATCAGAATACGCGGTAGTTTCTCGAGGATTTTCGCATATGACTAACAATCAAACTATTACGTCATAAGTATTACAAAGTTAAAAGCATGGGTTACAATAATAATTGGGTAGGTACGTCCTTGGTACGTCACGTCACTGTTCTGTTGTATTTCATACAACATCCCATACTGAGCGCGCGTTTTGACGTTTGAAAAACAGTTGCTGATTTGACTACTTTATTTATTCTTTAAAGCTTTAAAAAGTTCTTTGGATTAGCGTATGTTTATAGTCGTTGCCAGCTAGTGTAGATCATACGCGCTGCAGCGTTGCCTCCACAAAGGGATGTACATGCCTCAGTCCCAAGCTGTGGCTCGTGAGGCAAACTCCTACGGTCTGGAAGATGACAACCTGGCGCAGTGGTGAGCGCTGTAGTCTTATAGTGGGAGGTCCCAGTGTCAATTTGGGAATTTATTAGTCTAGTTTGGTGAGAGGCTTTGCCCGTAGCTAGTTACCTCCCTACCAGCAAAGACGTACCGCCAAGTGAATTAGCGTTCCGGTACAATGCCGTGTAGAAACCGGCTAGGGGTATATTAAACGGGCAGTTATATTAAGCCCTTACTACTTGTTAGCGACACGGTCGCGGTACTAGATTAAGCGGCGGAATTAAGTCGGTCGCGCGGACAGACCGGTTAGCATATTATACGGTCGGCGTAAAGGCGGACGGCGGTATCGAGTATGATACGTCACTTGTGAACTATAACGGACAGTCGATTTAAGTGTACACCTTGTAAAGTTGTTTTTCTTCAATATAAGTTATTGGATATACAGTCTACGAGTTTTATTGGATGCCCAGATATCCCTTGCTGCAAGTACAGGGCACTTGGCGCCAACATATGGTCCTTTTTCACCTTTAATGAACCAAGAGAAGTTCGTGAAGAGAACAACAAAGGACAGAAGAGGTTACACTAAGTTCATCACCGTGTACAATATTCCCACAACTCTTTCTGGACAATTATTTGTGGTTCTTCAGAGTAAATAATGCTGTGTACCTAATCAAGAACACTAGCAGAAATTCTCGGCCATCAATATAATACCGAAGGATAGTGGATTCATCATTAGAATTGTGTACCGGAACAAGACGTCGACAACTCAGTTCAAATACGCAATATAAATCAAGAATTCATCAGGATTATGAAGATATTTGTGTTGTGCTCGGATTTGGTTACCCGGTGTGAACATTGCTGAATCATTTTTATTATCAGCTGACATAATCGGACATCAAAACATAGCCAACAATTAAGGAATTGTCAAGAGGATACCTGAAAATCGTGAGATCTTTCCAATTTATCCTTCTTATTCATCCTTTTTATCATTCATTTCCATTAAAATCATTTACTTATATTATCATTCCAAAATAGTAAGTAGATAGAATTCATTTCATTATTTGCGTAATTTCATTTTTTGTATCATTAGTGTACATAACAAAGTGATTCATATTTTCATAATTTCATTAGTAAATCACTTAAAATAATTCATTAAAACCAACAACAGGTAATCATTTTACATTACATTACTGTTGTGTCATTGTTTACTATATTTTTTCAGTACTATGTCGGTAGTACAAAAATTTTGCCAGTACCGAATCCATTATAAGCAAACAATCGATTACATACAGAATTTATTAGCAATTCTACATTTCATCGTCAGAAACAAAATTTCTGCAGTAGATATTTTTGAAAGTAAAATTGCTATTAGAAATTGTCAGAAATAAAATTTCCGCAGTAAATATTTATGAAATTAAAATTGCTATTAAAAATTGTCAGAAGCAAAATTTTTGCAGTAGATATTTTTGAAAGCAAAATTGCTATTAATATTTTTACGGGCACCGATTTTTTTCATAATTGGCTAGTTTTGACAATTTTCTGTTCTTTTATTTTCTCCCTTTTGATTTAAGTCAAAAATCATAATGAGTGAACAAAGACAATTGAAGCAATTGATTAAGAAAAGAGCTACGATTAAGGGGAAGCTTACAAATTTTGGCACTTACTTAAAATCTGTGAAGAGTGGTGACGAAACTCCAGACCCTGTCCAAATTCAAATCGAGCTCCAATTGCGGCTAGAAAAGGTAGAAGCCTTATACGATGAATTTGACGGTTTTCAGAGCGAGATAGAGGAGCTGTGTGAATCATCCGACGATGAATTCAAAGAGCGCCACGCGTTCGAGATGCTTTACTATTCACTCGTGTCTGCTGGTAGGGCTTTGATTGCGAGCCATCGCAAGCTGTCAATGCCATCCCACGATTCCACGGCTGCAGCAGACTTCGATGATCCTTCAGACTCAAATAAACGTAAGGTTGTCAAACTACCTAAAATAGACTTGCCATATTTTAATGGCGAATATCATCACTGGCTTGGTTTTAGGGATACATTCAATTCGTTAATTCATTCTGACGAAAGCATTGATCCCATTAGTAAATTTCATTATTTGCGTGCCTCACTTAAGGGTAATGCTGCGTCAACCATTTCAGGATTGGATTTTTGTGCAAATAATTATCAATCAGCATGGAAGATTTTATGCGATCGATATGACAATAAGCGACTACTCGAAAATCATCATTTAAATTCGCTTTTGAAGATTGATTCTCTACAAAAAGAGTCTAGCGCGAATTTACGAAATTTAGTAGATGCAATTAATAAAAATCTAAGAGCTTTAGCTAGCTTAGGTCATTCAGTTCAACATTGGGATATTTTAATTATTCACATAATGTCCTGCAAATTAGATAGTGTGACCAATAGAGAATGGGAAACTCATAGAAATAAATTAAAAGATTCTCCTACATTAGATTGTTTTTTAAAATTTATTTCAAATAGGGCTAATGTTTTAGAAACTCTGGATACTACTAAACAGGATAACACCAAACAGGATAACACTAAACAGCTGTCGAATAAACCTAAAAGTCTAGTGGTTTCTACGAGTAAACCAAAGTCTAATTCATGTCCATTGTGCAATCAGGAACATTGTCTATATAAGTGCGAATCTTTTAGACTACTACCAGTCGAGAGTCGAATTCAGAAGGCCTTGGAATTCAAGGTATGTATGAAATGCCTTCGCCAAGGTCACTCAAAAAATAAGTGCAGATTTTCCAACTGTAAATACTGCTCTAAAAAACATAGCACATTATTACACACTGAACCAATTACTACACCTGTTAGCGCTGAAAACGTAGCTCTATCAGCTAAATCACATGAACCCTCGTTTGTAACTTCTACTGTTTTACTTTCCACAGCCTTGGTAAAGGTACTAAATAGCAAAGGGCAGCCGCAGTCTGCCAGAATTTTGCTCGACAATGGGAGTACTACTAATTTTATCACGAAGGATTTCTGTAGTAAGCTGAATCTCAATA
Organism: Erebia aethiops; assembly: GCA_923060345.2. Lineage (NCBI taxonomy): Eukaryota > Metazoa > Arthropoda > Insecta > Lepidoptera > Nymphalidae > Erebia > Erebia aethiops. The sequence goes on along the minus strand of OV281083.1, from coordinate 4,286,580 downwards.
CAGTTTCAGTCAAAAATAAAGTAACTGGTATAAATAGTCAAGCACTCAATAGTACAGAGTCTTGCTCACTCACATTTGAGTCTCACATTGGTGGTTTCAGGATAGGTATAGATTGCATTGTTTTGCCAAACATTACCACACCACAGCCATCAACATTTGTTAATCTTCAGGATTTACAAATTCCATCTGGAATTTGCTTAGCAGACCCGTCATTTCATATTCCATCCACGATAGACATATTAGTAGGAGCTGATATATTTTGGAGCGTTATTGGCACCAATCGAATCAGTCTCGGTAAAAATAAACCTACTCTTTTCGAAACGCAGCTAGGATGGTTAGTTTCGGGTACAATGCGCACAAATAACAAGAACAATAATGAAACATGCATGTTAAGTAGTAACTTAGAGTTTGATCTGTCACGTTTCTGGGAGTTAGATTCAATTTCTCCGAAACATAATTTAACCCCCGAAGAGCGAGCATGTGAGGAACACTTCATAAAAACCACAAAACGCAAACCAGACGGACGATTCATTGTCTCATTGCCCCTGAAGGAATCGCCTGAAGTGTTAGGGGATTCATATTATATGGCTAAGTGCAGATTCTTGTCTTTGGAGCGAAAGTTGGGAAGAGATTCTAACATGAAGAAACTTTACGTGGACTTTATGAAAGAATATCTGACACTTGGTCACATGACAGAGCAAAACTCGATTAACTATAAAGCTTGTTATTTGCCGCATCATGGTGTTTTAAGGGAGTCAAGCACAACCACAAAATTACGGGTCGTTTACGATGCTTCCGCAGTTACGACGTCAGGAAAGTCACTTAACAATATTTTGAGAGTGGGACCAACAGTACAAGATGATTTATTATCTATATTGTTGCGTTTCAGACAACATAAATACGTCGTTACTGCGGATGTAGAGAAGATGTACCGCCAAACGGAAGTCTTCAAACAAGAACGCGCACTTCAACAAATTTTGTGGAGAGCAGATCCCTCTCATCCTCTTAAAAGCTATCAACTCAACACCGTCACTTATGGCACGGCTTCAGCGCCTTATTTAGCCACAAGATGTCTTCTTCAATTGAGTTATGAAGCTGAAGATTCCAATATTCAACGTGCAATTCGTCACGATTTCTACGTTGACGATTTCCTATCTGGAAATTCGACTATAGAGGAAACTATTTCTTTATGTCACGGAGTAATAAGTGCCTTATCAGCCGCTCAATTGAACTTGCGAAAATGGAACTCGAACCATCGAGACATTCTGAAAGCAATTTCTGGCGAGGCAAATATATCAGGATCTGTAGATCTCAGCAGTGACAACCTTTCTAAAACATTAGGTTTAAATTGGAAATGTCCTGCAGACACTTTGTCATTTTCCATTGACATTCCTGCAAATGTCAATGTGAATAAAAGACATATTTTATCAACCATTGCCCAAGTCTTTGACCCACTTGGTCTCGTGTCACCCTGCATCGTGGAAGCAAAAATAATCATGCAGCAGTTGTGGATTAACAAATGTGATTGGGATGATCCGCTTCCTACACACATAAGACAGGCTTGGTTTGATTTTGCCAGGTCTTTACCTCAATTAAATACGTTTGATATTCCCAGATGCGTTGCGTCTAACTTACCCACAGACATTCAGCTGCACATCTTCACAGATGCCTCGGAAAAGGCGTATGGTGCATGCGTTTATGTAAGATGTTTGGACACCGATGGTACAGTCACAACTCATCTGTTAGCATCCAAAAGTAAGGTAGCTCCCATTAAAACTACCTCAATTCCTCGACTGGAGCTTTCAAGTGCCCTACTTGGAACGAGGTTAGGTATAAAGATTATGAAATCCTTAACACTCCAATTCAGTAGGTGCATATTATGGTCTGACTCTATGATTGTCTTAGGTTGGTTAAGTTCTTCTCCAGCTCATTTAAAACCGTTTGTTCGGCATCGCGTATCCGAAATCCAGGACAGTTTCTCGGCTCATGAGTGGCGCCACGTTCCTTCCAAAGAAAACCCGGCAGATCTCGCTTCACGAGGTTTAAAGGCCGACGCTCTTGGTAAATCATCTTTGTGGTGGTCTGGGCCGTCCTTTTTAAAGTCCGATCAAACCAATTGGCCGGAAAAACCCAAGCAGGAGACACAAGTTTCTGACTTGCCGGAAACTCTTGTCAAGTGTTTTCATGTTGCGGAAGAACCTAACTTATTTTCTGAACTAATCAGAAATTGTTCTTCACTCTCAAAATTACAACGCGTTACTGCACTTGTTTTTAGATTTGTTAAAAATTGTCGTGATGCCTCTAAAAAGGTTATCGGTAATATAACTCTAACCGAATTTAATAATTCCAACAATTTTCTTCTAAAAATTGCACAGGAAGAATCTTTTGCTGAAGAACGACACTTAATTCTTTCACAGAAAAAATTGCCCCATAAAAACAAACTTCTTCCTTTGTCGCCATTTATTGATGAAAATGGACTCATTCGTGTTGGTGGCAGGCTAGGCAATACCAATTACGACTACAACATGAAACATCCAGTTCTACTGAGTAGCAAACACCCTTTATGTAAATTAATCTTCAAACACTTTCACATAAAGTATTTGCATGCAGGTCCTCAACTCCTTTTAGCAACAGTTCGACACAATTATTGGCCTCTAGGAGGCACAAATCTGGCTAAACTCACTGTGCGCTTGTGTGTTAAATGTTGCAGATTAAAGGGCAAAACAGTTCAACCCATAATGGGTCACTTACCTGAACAGCGAGCACATTTAGAGTTTCCTTTCTTTAATACAGGGGTAGACTATGCCGGGCCAGTAATGATTGCTAGTCATAAAGGTAGAGGATGCAGACACATCAAATCTTACATTTGTGTATTTGTGTGTTTAGCTACCAAAGCTATACATTTAGAGCTGGTTTCGGACATGACGAAGGAAGCCTTTATAGCGGCGTTAAACAGATTTACAGCGCGAAAAGGAAAGCCGAAAACCATTACCTCAGACAATGGAACTACTTTTGTTGGTACATTTCACGAGCTTTCTAATGTTCTAAGCCAGCTCTCACCAACAGACACGATCGAAGATGGTATTGAGTTCTCTTTTATACCCGCGTACACGCCGCATTTCGGGGGTTTGTGGGAATCAGCTGTAAAATCCGTAAAACAACACCTCAGACGTGTACTGGGCTTAACCTACTTGGACTATGAAGAAATGAACACTTTGTTAGTACAAGTAGAAGGTATTTTAAATTCCCGTCCGATTACTCCATTGTCCGACGATCCTTCCGATCTGTACCCACTTACTCCAGCCCACTTTCTCATCGGACGATCTCTACAGTTTGCACCGCAAGCTCAAATCACCTGCAGCAGAATTTCATCTCTCGCAAGATTCCATCGCATCGAATTGTTAAAGCAACATTTCTGGACTCGTTTTTCTACAGAATATGTCACTCTATTGCAACAAAAAACGAAGTGGCTGCAATCAAATGACGACTTGAAAGAAGGGACTATGGTAATCATAAAGGATAAAGGCAGCCCCCCTCTAATGTGGCTGCTCGGACGTATTGTACGTGTGTATCCAGGTGGAGACGGAATTAGCAGGGTCGCTGATATCAAAACCAAAAAGGGAATCGTGAAACGAGCTTTCAATAACATATGCCCCTTGCCCACTAATGTTGAAGATACTTCAACGCCGGGAGTATGTTAGCGACACGGTCGCGGTACTAGATTAAGCGGCGGAATTAAGTCGGTCGCGCGGACAGACCGGTTAGCATATTATACGGTCGGCGTAAAGGCGGACGGCGGTATCGAGTATGATACGTCACTTGTGAACTATAACGGACAGTCGATTTAAGTGTACACCTTGTAAAGTTGTTTTTCTTCAATATAAGTTATTGGATATACAGTCTACGAGTTTTATTGGATGCCCAGATATCCCTTGCTGCAAGTACAGGGCACTTGGCGCCAACACTACTTGATATATAATATTGGGTAGGATATTTTGAGACTGGTCAGTCTACAGCTACATTCTACGCCACTGAGAATAAGATAAAACGAATATCAAAAATTTAACTATTCACTGCTCTGCCGCTACCTTAGTTCCTATTAGATATCTAATTTCCATTTGGGTGATTTCCAGTCAACACAAATGAAAAATGTATAGCTAATTAGATGTTTTTTTGTTAATTACTTGTTAAAATTGTGCTTGTATTAAAAAAAATATGTTAAAAAAATTAAATTGTCAAAGTAAAAGATAAACCGACTAACGAGTATAGACGTGCACGAATGCATAGAAAATTTACAGGGTTACCAACCCTGTATAATTTCTATTCACAATCGAAATCCGGAAAGTATGTAGGTAGCAGGTACGTATTAAGTATTTTGTTTTTGAGTTAATGACTATTAACATTCACTTCATCTTTATTCTAGTCCTAATAAGATTATCCCAGAGTTAGCGAAGAATTATAACACTGAGCCTGTTGTTTTGATTGCAGTTAGTTTTATTTAGAAAATATTTCCTTTAGAAAAATTAAAGAAATTTTAGTGACAGGTACCTTCAACTCCAAGCGTACAAAACTATTGGTTGTGAGTGAAAATCAAATTTTATGATATATTTTTCTTTCTGTGTACCAAACATTTATTAACAATTGACAGCCCTTAAGCTATCGGCCATACAGCCAAACAAACGAGCGTTCGATCCGCGATAGGATCTACGGAACCTGCTCCCGACTATCTGGTCATCTAGACATCTCTATTTAAATACACGCCTTCAGTCCCTATTGAACTAAATTAAATGCTCCGATGCAAAACCAAACTGATCCATGATCACAGATTACAGCAAGTGCCGCAAAGGCTGGAAGAGGCGCAAAAGTCGTAAGACCGAAACCAGCCGCGAGTAAGGTAGTAGAATAAGGTCCAGTTCTTTGATAGGCGGTTACGTTACGTTTACTGTATTGCTTATGTATTACTGCTGTATTACTGCATTTAAATCACAAATAAAAAGTTAAGTGAGTTGTACAAGACAGTAACAATGTCGTCATAATTTATAAATATTAAAGGTAAAACTTTGTTACAAAGTAAACAAACTCCGTTTCAATTCTATTGGCTTTTGTGCGTCTAGTGGCCCTTACGGCTCTTGCACTACACGTTTAATGTGAAATCAACATTAAATTCTACCTATTTGGGATATAAATTGGCAGGCGACGTTGGTAGGCGGCTGTATATGGTCGATGCGTTGGCTACTCAATTATGCCGATGTGTAGGAATTGTTCCTATGCTAATCTAGTTTGTGGTTTCTATTGAGCATTTGCGTAACAGGTTATACGTAGGTAATGGTAATGATGTTATTAAGCAAATACATGAAAGTAAGTACTATACGTATAGTATAATACATGCCCCTAACAGGTTAGCCCGCTACCATCTTAGACTGCATCATCATTTACCATCAGGTGAGATCGCAGTCAAGGGATAGCTTGTAGTGGATTAAAAAAAAAAAGTATACTGTATGCATTTCAGTATTTGAAAAATCCAATGGGAACTCTGATTTTCCGGGATGAAAGTAGCCTATGTCCTTCCCTGGAATACAACCTAGATCTCACCTGATGATAAGCGCTGATGCAGTATAAGATGGTTGCTGGCTAACCTTTTAGGGGTATGACAGTTATATTCAACCATTATGCATACCCCTAATCGGTTTCTACGTGGTATCTTACCGGGCTAAATCGCTTAGCAGCACGTCTTTGCCGGTAGGGTGGTAACTAGACACGGCCGAAGTCTTCACCAGGCAGACTTCCAAAAAGGAGGAGCTTCTAAACTCCGCGCATATTTTTGTCTCCATATTTCGTAATATCATATAAGTAATTCATGTTTAGATTCAAGATTCAAGTCATTTATTAAATATAGGTACACTGTAGGTACACTTATTGTCGTTAAAAATTACTTACTTAAAAAGCATGATGGTGCTAATAGTAACGGTATCTTAAAACTAAAGCTACCAGGGTTCCAAACGTGCCCTGGTCTGAGAAGAGCCCACAACAAACTCAGCCGGTTTTTTTTTATTATCACCATCTCACAAATCATCTTAACTAAGGAACTATCAGAGACATTAGAGAAAATTATTGCCAAGCTTCCTTGTCGTTTAAGTAATCCTTTACATGCTAATAAGATTTTTCAATGAGTTTACGTTTTACATTAACTTTGAACTTATTCAGAGACATCTTCAACATGTCTTCTGGGAGCTTATTGTAGAAGCGGACACTGTTTCCAACAAATGAATTGCTAGTTTTATTAAGTCTAGAAACAGGCATTACAAGTTTTTTTTTATTTCTAGTATTGACATTATGACAATCACTCTTTATAGAACTCTATATTTGTGCTTTATAATTGTAATTTGTCATTAAAATTAAAAACTATCAGCTTCTACAATCCATTTACATTAAAGCGGCCATACCTGGTGGTCCCCAGTCAACCTATTAGCTCGCTTATCCAGCTCGCATCGTCTCGGACACACACGTTCCCGAACGCTACGAACCGTCCGTGCAATTGCATGTTACTGGACGTTCGATTGCATTCGCTTTTCAAATTTACCATGTAAAGCCGATGAGTGCCATGCTTCGTATACACGCGACATTTCAGTGGCAAATAAATAAATTGATGTTTTTATTTGTTTTATAATATTGCATGTGTATTATATTAAAATGAATCAAACAGTAGACTGGAAATTATGGATATAAAGCTTTTCCTTTATATTAAGTAAAACTTGGGCGGACGATGAGTAAATATCTAAAGGGCTTTCCGGAAACTTCTTTAACTTCCGGAAAGCCCTTTAGATATTTACTCATCGTCCGAAGAAGGAAGTTGTCTTTTTCCACAGGGAACATTGTGTACATTATGGCTTTACCTTTCATTTTCGTCGTCCTTTCAGGCGTCATTTTGAATACTTAATATCAACGTGATACTACGACGACGGGAAAAACTTCAGGACGGACACTAATGTTTTTTGGAGCTGCACAGACCTTCGCGACACGACGAAATGTGTTTCGCAAAAGACACGGTCGTTATGACATGTCTTGTCCGTAGTGTGTTTTCGCCCTAAGGACAGAGGTTCGAAACGCCCGTGATACGTCTTTACGAGTATAACCACTCAGTTAACGACTTGCGGACAGACGGACAAACTTAGCTAGAACAAGATACCGCCTTGTAAGGAATAATGCTACCAATAAACCGCTATTGATTTAAGACGTCTCAGTAGGGTTGCCTGTTAGGGTTGCCACTCGCATTATATCTAGATAGACATAACGACAGAACATCATCAAAAAATACCAAATTATATATAAGCGTCATAGCAACAAACCCCTATTAATTAAATAAAAGAAAAATACATATATGCTATTTAAAGTACTGTAGTTCTTTCACGAGAAAAAGCTTGGATTTTATGTTCGCAGTTCCAACACGTTAAGGCTATGAGATTGAAAAATCTGATCTTGTCCTTTATAAGCTTCATATTTTACAGTAACTTGCACTGAACGATGATTGCCGATTAGAATAGGTATTTTAATCATTAGCCTATTTTGTCACGGTAGCAAAATTTGAACTCTTTTTGCTCTCCATGTTTGAACCAAGTCTGTACTAGTCACAGGATATAAAGGTTCTTATATTTTCCTTATTTATAACTTTTAAAGTGTAAAATGTTTATTAAAAAACCTATATCTTATTCAAAGCGACAACCCTAACCCTTACTCTAGTTGTTGGTTTAGCCAATTAAAATCCCTTACGTTTACATGTTTTATGAGTAGCAAAGATAGAGTGGTGTATTTTGTGGACGTGTTACAAAGTATTGGCAATTTATAAGTTAATTAGCGTATTACATCAGCCATACTTTTTTATTATATTTTTTATTAAAATATCATACTGAATAAAAAATCTTGGGATTTACTGGGTATAGAAAAATTTTTCGCCGTACCAGTCACAATGACTAAATAATATGGAAAGCAAGTATGAAATGGGTTCGGTGCAACTAATGTCCTACGATGCACGAAGTTTTTTTTTTAATCCACTACAAGTTAGCCCTTGACTGCGATCTCACCTGCTGGTAAGTGATGATGCAGTCTAAGATGGTAGCGGGCTAACCTGTTAGGGGCATGGCAGTTATATTAAACCCATACCCCTTCGGTTTCTACACGGCATCATACCGGACGTTAAGACAACAGCGTTCAACACTGCGCCACGGAGGTCGTCCAAACTCCTCCTCTCCTCCAAGGATCTCCTACAAGGATGTTCACAGAACATGGTTTTGTGCCGTTTGCCCCCAACGCCTATCCGTTCCGCTTGTAGGTTGTCTAAAGCTTAGTCACCTCACTATGAAATTTTTTTTAGGTAATTTTTACGCGGACCAGTTAGTATTGCCTAGCTGTTCTCAGTATAACTAGTTAGCATTTCATCACATAGCATCAGGTGAGAACCTGTCATTGATATAAAAAACTGGTCCTAAATACTGGTTGTATAAGTACTTCAAACGTACTTGAAATAGCCAATTGTTCTAAAAAGTTGTCGTAACCTACCATACTGGCTCTAAAAAGCTGTGTACTGGCTGTATATAAGCTCACAGGTGGTTTATGGCATTAAAATAAATTAATCTCTTATCTGTGGTTGACAGGTGTCATATGCGAAATAAGATGTGATGTATTGTGCTCTTTATACAGCATTCATTTATCAATACATACTAATAATGCACCTCGGTTATACGGGCATTATTCTATTGCAAAGGTTCATAGCAATGAATCCAAGCAACTATGAAGCAAAGAGTAATATTTAAAACGTCAAGTAGTCATTTTTTTAATTAAATAAAAGGTCACGCTTGACCACAATCACACTTGATCGGAAAATTCCAATCATTCATTCCGAACCAGTGGTAGAACTCGAACATTCAAAAACACTTCATTTGTTTATTTGAATAAAAAACAAACATTTAAGTTAGAGTTTTTGAAAAAGATGATGTAGGCTATAACGGAAGTGTTTGCCTATTATTTATTGACGATATAATAAAAAATTTAAAGAATGTAATGTCATAACTGGGCCTGAAATTCTTTATAACAGTGTGTTAGTGTGACATAGTGAGCCTTCGCAAAAATACAAGTTCGAACTAGATTATGTCGCCACATAATATCGGATGATATAAAAAGCTTTTTAATTGTAAATCAAAGTGTAAACAAACAGCCACAACATATAAGCGGCAAAATTAGTGATCAACATTATTTATTAACGCCAATATTAACATACTCGTCGATTGGCAAGCGGATCGGGTGCTACTAAATAATCTACTCAAAGCAGCGAACGGTCCAGTTTCTGAATTACCTATTGCGATGGACAATTACTAATGTCGTCCGGTTGGAGAAAGCCGTTTGGATTTAAATCTTGGTATGTCAAAGTTAGAATTATTTTGAGAGAAAAATGGTTCCGTAGAAAGGACGTTCAATTTAACCCATAATTATTTGTTTGTTCCATAAAAAGGACTGTTATAATGATCGGGAATATTTGAACTTATTTTTATGGAAACTAAGATAAAACAATTGTTTGCTCAGGGCTGACTATTGGCACCATAATGTATAACATAAAGTTATAAAAAACATGGTGCACAATATGACATTATTATTACGGTATTGCCTGCGACTTCGTCTGCGTGGTTTGAGGTTTTTCGGTTCCCGCGGAAACTCTTTAATTTTCCGTTATTATAGTCCGGAATAGCCTCTGTGCTATTCTGGACTATAATCTATCTCTGTGTCAAATTTGAGCCAGATCCGTTCAGCCGTTGGGGTGTGATTGAGTAACAAACATCCATACATCCATCCAAACTTTCGCATTTATAATATTAGTAAGAGATAAGAAGTAAGATAAGATTATGGTGGCGTTACCGTGACTAAATTGACCGAGTAGGATAGCCTGCATCTATCCTATATAGAATAGAACTAAAACAAGTACTTACATAGTTCTATGATTGCGAATTTAATTTCTTAGAATCCATACTAAATATTATAAATGCGAAAGTGTCTCTGTCTGTCTGCTACGCTTTCACGGCCCATCTGTACAACCGATTTTGATTAAATTTGTATTAGGGATACTTAGTAAATAGTATCCCGGGGAATGACAGAGGCTACTTTTTATCCCGGAAAATTAAGGAGTTCCCGCGGGAATAAAAAAAACCTATAATCCAAGCGGACGAAGTCGAGGGCATATTCTAGTGTAAAAATAATCGTTGATTAATAATTTATTGCTTGGTCAAAATTCATTTTTGTAGGGGCAACATGTTCTGTAGAATTTTATAATGGCGAACGCGTAAATTTCTTATTGACTTAATATGTGCTACGGTCCCGTTTTTACTCGACATCAAATGAGTTTACACTCGTAGTAATAAATCTGTAACATCATTAGAGGCACACGAGTGGCGACGTCAGGCCAAATTAGCCGTAACTAATAGTTCAAGCGAACACCGTGATATTCTCTTAGGAAATACTACATTGGAATTATCGTTAGTAAAGAGAGATGAGAAAATCTTTCGCCATTTTAGTTTTAATACGCCTTTATAGTAGGTACATATGAATGAAATAAAATCCTTGTACATTTATTTTGCGATAAAAGCGTGTTTTTAGTAGTTATTGTGACTATGTTTTTTAGGTTGATATAATTATGATTAAAAAAAAAAAAAAATTTATTTTTATTATTTATTTATTTTTAATTAAGATTATGCAGTATTAATTTATTTAAAAGCAATTTAATTGAAAAGCTGTGTGGTGTTCACCTAGCCTTAGTTACGAGTAATAACATAATTATGACTTTCTTTTACGTTTCTTCTGTTTCAGAGCGTTAACGTCCCACTGCTGGGCACAGGTTTCCACTCTCAAAGGAGAGAGGGTATTAGAGCTTAGACCCACCACGCTGCTATTTCATTAACAATATAAATTAATTTAATTTAGATCTTAGTAACAGAGCTTTTCCTACACCTGTCTCTCTTACTATAACACAAATCACTTTGAATTTATATGCTGACATCGCATTGATTTCAATAAAATGATCTTGGTTTTATAGCCACAATCATTATAAACTTTCCACTCCTACTATTCTCCGAGCATTTAACCAACTGATTATTAAATAGATTATTATGTAAACTTGAAACTGAGTTATAACTTAATTCTAATCATACTTTCATAAAAAAAATCTTTCATTCCGATTTAATTTTAATTTTCCGGAATGTCGATCGATTGCATAATGGAAATAAATTGTAAATATCATAAATTTGAATGCTGCCATATTTTATGGTAAATACCTACTTTTTTTTAAACATAGGACACATTTAAAAATATAGTTGCCGACATTGTATACTACGTTTAGTAAGACTAGTATGAGATTTTACATTCGAGCCGAAATGTTAAAGTAAAGTGAATACAATAAAGATTTTTGATTCAAGGTAAAAAATTCAGCACCAGCAAATATGATTGCGCAAGTTTTACGATTGCTGTAGAATGTAGATGTATTGACTAACTTTAAATAATCAAAACTAAACCAATTATTATGATGTACATATATCATTTATCCGCAAGGTGTTTCGATGTTCTCATTTAAAATCCTATACTAACCCTAAACGCTTATCTTGTGTTACGTCCTTACAACGTTTAATAAAACGTAATAAATTGCATCTATTTAGTCCTCACGACTCGGGCGTTAAGTGGAAAGCTCTTTAAGTAGCGTAATGATAAACAGGCGTGCTAAACGTAAGGTTATTAAGAGTGTTACAATATACGATGTATTTCAAGATCATTAGACATCTGAAATATTATAGGTACCACGACTAAGTAATGATAATTTAATATTTATATTTTCTGAAAATATTGATCAATCGTTCTCTTTTGAATGTCTCGTGAATTGAATAAATAAACGGACTATGGTTATAGTTATCTAGAACATGTTAGACCGGAAAAGATGAAGTGAGTGGTAAATATTTATGTGAAACAAGTTATACCTAAGTTTAATGACAAATCCACAAGAGTGAAAGTAGACTAGGGATCGGACAGGAGTCAAGGCCTGCGTGAAATTAAAAAAAAATTATAGCAGTAGCTTGACAAAACAAAAAAGTCAATAGTCAAAAGGTACTTTTAATCACAATAAATCAAATCATAAACTCACAATAAAATCAGCATAAAATCTTTCAAAGCTGAAACTGTTATTTGAAATTAAATTTTGGAATGACATTCTAATCCTAAAAGTTACTCTATCCTTTTCACGTATCTCTAATCTTTATGTCTCTTCTTAACTCATAATCTATATATATAAAAGCGAAAGGTCACTGACTGATCATCACGATATCTCAGGAACTATAAAACATACAGACTTGAAATTTGGAAGGTAGGTTCCTTCTATCGTGTAAACGTCAGCTAAGAAACGGTTTTGGGAAAATTCACCCCTAAGGGGTTGAAATGGGGGTTGGAAGTTTGTATGAAAGTCCTTTGTTTTTGAAGTTAGACACATGAAAATTAGCATTTAAGTTATAAGTTTAAAATAATAAAAATCTGTATAATTTTTTTTCCGAAAATCTACCCCAAAGAGGGTTAAATGGGGGTTGGAAGTTTGCATGATGGTTCTAAGTTTTTGAAGTTACAGACTAGAAAATCGGGATTTAGGTTATCAGTTTTAAATTATAATAACCTGTATAAGTACTTTTTCGAAAATCTACCCCAAAGAGGGTGAAATGGGGGTTGGAAGTTTGTATGAAAGTTCTATGTTTTTGAAGTTAGATACTTGGAAATCGGGATTTAGGTTATAAGTTTTAAATAATAAAAACCTGCATAAGCTATGCTATATAAAGCCTTCTTATAGATAGACTTTTTGCAGCGGGAAAATTTCATAATCTCATAGGAAATCAGAAATTGTACGCAGACGAAGTCGCGGGCGACCGCTAGTATATAATAATTAATAACTAAAATACGGTGGTGACCATGGTAATTTCTTAAGCAAGAAACAATTTTATTTACATTTAAATAACTTTATCGTGACCTCTACGTTGAGCAGCAATAGGGTGATTATTGATTGCATTTTAGTTTTGGATACGGAACTTTATATGTGTTAAGGTAAAACAATAGTTGAGCTTTCCTTCGTCGTGTATGGCTCGGGGTGATGACGTGTGTATTGTTTGATTGGTGCATTGTTATGAATAGATGACCAAACTCACTTAACAACTGACACTATAAACTAACACACGTGTTTTGTCGGAATATGCCCAACTAGTTTAGTTAAGTTAGTCGAGTCAGCGCAGCCGTGTCATGTGAACAGGGTCAAGAATAAGGACTAGAGTTGGGCATATACCGACAAATAAATACCTATGTTAGCAATCGGGTAGTGACAACAACAGTTGTTTTCATAAAAATAGTGATAATATGAACACACATACATAATATGAATATCAATCACGATAGCTTAAACACTAACTAAAACAACCGACACTACAGTATTGTAACTTTCTATGAAATAAATCTTGATTGAAAATTTGGTTAATTTACGCTCTATGTCAAGGGTCACTTCCGACCAAGTTGGCGTGTCTATTAGAAGCGTTTCAGGTGATATTTCGAGTCGGATGGGTAGATCAAATTATAGTTGGTGCTTCGTTGGTGTGTGTGGCATTTCAATTGGTGCCAAGCGTGACTCGGATCTGATTATGCGATTGATGGATTGTGTGTTTTTATGACGTCCCTAGATTATTTGTGTAATTTATATTATGCTGATGCCCGCCACTTCGCACGCGTGGACTGAGACTTTTTGTTCCCGCCGGAAAGTAAGTTCACCTGTCCTCCATAAACTGTGATGCAATCATCATACTTTACTTACTAATATTATGAATGCTAAAGTGTCTTTTTTTTGTTGGTTTGTCCTTCAATCACGCCGCAACGGAGCAACGGGTCTCGTTAATTTCCTTCATTTATGTCAAAACTAGCTGATGCCCGCGACTTCGTCCGCGTGGTTTAAGGTTTTTTGATTCCCGCGAGAACTTCTTAATTTTCCGGGATAAAAAGCAACCTATGTCACTGTCCTCAACTGTACCCGTGCCAAAAATCACGTCGACCCGATTGAAGGACAAACCAATAAACCAACAAAAAAACGACACGCTAATTTATGCTAATTTATAATATTAGTAAGTAAAGTATGATGATTGCATCACAGTTTATGGAGTACAGGTGAACTTAAGCTCAGTGTCACTGCGGTGTAGTGTGTCTTCCGAATGCTCGTGTGCTCGTGATTTTCGCTGCGCTTGCGCAACCCGCAATTTATGCATTATCCACGATGTATGCCCGATATAAAGCGTATAAATTGTGCCGCGATATTACGTGGTGACATATTGGTACAATCGCGTGGAAAAGTGTTTTTAAAAATATAGTTTAATTTTTTGCGAAACAGGTGAAATGCGTCGAAATAAATAAACATTTTACCAATCTGTCTGTGTCAAAGTTAAACAACAGTCTACAACATCCGACGTTGTAAGACATTATGGCTCATTTTTGCCTAAGTACAAGATGTTTCTGCCATAAATCAAACGTTAAGATTTCGGATTTCAGTATTGATCAAATTATCGAGAGAGGTGCGTACAAAAGTAGACGTACTATGATCACATCAATCATAGTACGTCTACTTAATTAAAAGAACTGAAAAATACTACCTAATGAGTTATTCAAATGAAGTACAGTTTACGGCCCATATCTCATAAAGACTGTATTGGTAGCTGTAGCTGTACTGTAGCTGTTGGAAGCACTTTTGTTATCACTTATACTCATAACAAATAGCAGGTATAGATTTATAGAAGCAAGCGCAAGTGCGGTGTCATCGTCAAATGCGTTACAATTAGCAGAGTAAAGGTAAGGCCTGCGCCGCGCACGACTCACGACCTCTCGACTACACTCCTAGCTTACACAGTTGACAAATAACCGACACATCATGAGAGATACCCGTATCTACGTATATGGATGCCTTTTTACTAGAGTTATGCGACGTTGCTAAGCTACGGATGTGCGTCAAACCCACAAATAGGAGCACTTTATCTAACATTTAGCGATGTAACTTATAAAAATCAAGCGCCCCTTTTGGTGGATTTGACATACATCCGTAGCATAGCAACGTAGCACATCTCTGATGGAAAGACACACGCGTATAATAGTCCCACAAATTTATATGACCCGGTAACAGTGTCACTAGTAAATATTAAAAATAAAACAAAAACTAAACAGGCTTAAAATTTTGTTTCATTTTCCACCGGGCCTGATAAGTTAGTGGGACTATGCACTTACTTAAGCGTGTGGCGAATTTTGAAACGCATAGAATCTTCTTTGTGTTGGTAGTTGGTACGCAGTGGCTTTATATCTGTAGTAAGTAATCCATAATAATATTACAAATTTTAAAGTGTGTCTGTCTGTCTGCCACGCTTTTATATCTAATTTTTCAACAAATTAAGACAGGCCACTTTATATCCCGGAAAAAGAAATAAAGTAATAAGTGTGGCGACACGCTGTTTACTAATATTTAGACATCTTTCTGAAGTAATGTCTTCTATGGAGAGTGCATTATGTTAGCACATAACTAACAAATCCATAAAAATAATTGAATTGATTGAATAATGTGAAGCACGCTCTCGGCACTTACCCGTTTTATTATGTTCTGTTGTTTTAGTGCAATATGATGCAACCAACGCACCCGTCTCTTGTTCGAGCCAACATTTGCGCAAATTCGTTGCCAATGTGCCTATGTCTATTAATTTATTGTTTGTATTTACTATTTATGGTCTTTTCCTAGAAAAGTAATTACTCTACATTTAAGTATAGTTCTACAAGAATTTCATTTATTTCTGTATAACATGATTACGGAATATTAATATGATTTAAAACATTTTTGTAGGCTGATCCATTCAGGCTGCATATGCGCGCTGATCAATTGGGTACATGATATTTATATGTGCCCATGGGTAGGTACAATAGTCAAGTTATGTTATTTGCGCAGTTAACCGCGGTGAAAAGTCTTTTAATTCAAAAAATCTATTTGTTTTAAGTGGAAAAAGTTGATTCATAAAAAGGCCTTCAACAATGTTTTATAATTCGTTCATTGGGCCGGGCAATTTAACAATAATATGTTTTTAATAAATTAAACCACAAATTCAAAACAATAATACAGTTTAAATCGATATGGCAATTAATCAAGATTTATGAATATACCTAACGACATCGGATGTGAACTAAATGTTGGCCGACAATAGTCTACGGTTGCGCGACTCGCACGATGTTTTGCGCAATTGGCGTAGGATTTGACGCAGTCCCGACTTGGATGGATGGTGCCAGGTATCGATTTATGGCGGGGTCAGACTAAATCACGAGTTTCGGTGAAAAATTAATATGCAAATTTTAGTTATGGTACTTTACGTGGGAGTCGTTTCGCGTTCACGTTTTAGTTTTAGGAATCTCTATTAGCCTTAATTTGGATGTGTTTTGCTTTCTGGAATGTAATATGGTGAAAAATAAAAAGCTTATAATATTATAATCTATTCCTAGTCGATCTTATGGTGATTGGTATGGCCATGGTAAACCTTGAACATACCCGCCACTAGCCAATAAATCTAATCAACGAAATTTAGCGAGGCCTTTGTACAGAATGAGGTCATGAAAATACTGAGAACATCCAACCTCATGCAAAAAATAGGCGTTACTGATTATTATTCTCCTCGTTCCTGTTATTTGATGATCATCATGTTCACCCAGTTGACTTCTATTGCTCGACAAATTATTCTTATAATTTCCAACTATTTTCTTTATACTTAGGTACCTAATACATACTACTAGCTACTACATACAATATGTGATGATAATTTTTTTTTTAATTGTGAGATAGGCTTGCGCTTGACGACAATCATGCTTAGTGCAAAGCAATGATGAGGTCTAGGTTGGAACGCGCTTGCCTAGAAGATGCCTATTCACTCTTGCCTTGAAGGTACCTAAGTTATATATGTGGCAGGAAACACGATAATACTTTATTGCTATTAATTAATAGATCCTACTTCCATTTGTTAATGCAATTTTACTTGCATGTTCTAATAAACCGATATGTTTACGTAATTACATACCTATGGGTATATATTATTAATTACCGTGCAAATCGCCATTAATTACAACCTAACGTTTACGGTAATCTGATTTACACGCGGTAAGGCGGTACATTAATCTTCAGCGGTAGTTGGGTAAAATTATTACTAACCCGTATTAATTACCGATCATGGACCGGTATGACACCATCACTGTGCCGTAAATACTGAAACTGTATAGCACGGCTACTGTAAACAAAATTGGGACATACAGCAAAAATGTTTGATGAATAAAAAGCTAGCTGTATGGTATGATTATGATTGATTTCAGAAGATTTTAGGTTCAGTTTTCTATGATGAAGTTACAATACTTTGTTTTCGTCCAAAACTCACAGGGAACGACATCACACAGCGTCACCCGCCACGCGCCCGATCCGCACCCGCTTTCTGTGTGATGTCGTCCATAATATATACAAGTAATTATACCCGCCGTGCACGCGACCCGGCCCGTACCCGACCCACGCCCGTTCTCTGTGTATTTTGCGCTTAATTGGCAAATGTTATATTATGTTGTGTGTTTGGATCTTTTTTTTTTTCTGGATAAAATTCCCCTTTCTGAATACGTTACATTAAATAGCAGTAAGTAGGTCAAAGAGTAATTCATAATTGAAATTCTATACACGAACTAAAAATTAAGAAAACAAATAAAACAGACGATAAAAACACGGCTGTTATAAAAATTACGACGTGGGCAGTACAAAATTACGCTTAATTGGACTAAAACTATCACAAAATCGTTTATTTGAAAGTTACATAAAGTGAAGAACAATATAATTGAACTTAAAGTGAGTGGGTTTAATTAATCGCATGCTAGTTTTATTGATTCTAGGGAAAGTTGATTGGTATTCCAAATGATTGCGCAAAGGTCCGCTTGCTGTAGGTACTTTTAACCCAGAGTTAGCTGCTACTTTGACAGAATTTGTATAAAACTTATGTAAAAATTTCAAATTTATTCCTGGTTTAAAGTATCTGCAAGCGGGCCTTGAAAATTATTAAGATAAGAGCGGAGGTCACATGGTCTCAGAGTGCAAATAACTCTATGCACACGGCTTAGCGAATGAATGAATAAGAGGACGTAAAGCTTTTTGCTCGGTGGCAACATGAACGTAAAGGTATACGCTAAAGCGGGGCACAAATCGAGTAAGAAATCGTGTTTCGTGGACTGACTAACGAGCACCGAATGAGCATGCCGGAAATGTATGGCTCGTGCTCTGCTGTGTTCCGTCAATTGTCGGTTTTTTAATGAACAAAAGGATTAGCACTGCAGAAAAACTACAGCTACAACAACATTGACTGTTGTAGGCTCGTTGTGAGACCATACTCGTTGACGTCGCGGCCTGCGAGCGATATTTGCGCAGAGCGGCTCGTTTAGCGTATTCCAGCCCCATTATTCTATCAGTGGGTATCAAAAAATGAAAGCCACTGACGTATATTCTTTATCCATTGAAGGTTTGCTATGAAGTAAAACAACATTAATTCATAGCAAACCTTCAATGGATAAGACATAAATGTCAGTGGCTTTGATTTTTTGATAGCCACTGAGATAGAAGAATAAGCAGGCTGGACCATGTGTATCACAGCTCGTAGGAGCTCTTAGCTACTTTCAGGAGCTTTACGTGACGTAAAGCTCCTGAAAGCACGTAAATTACGTGCAATCCTTTACTGCTCTACTTTCATTGCGCAATATTGATACATAAATATTATGGAAATTTTAAATCCGAACCGATTCCCACGCCTCACTTCTGCTTGCAATGCATGCGACGCCATGGTGTTGTGTAATGTAGTATTAAGGTACCATTATGGTGGTTCGCATCACGTTGTGCCTTGTTATTCTGCTGAAAGCGGTGTTGCTTAACCCCTGTACCAACTCGAAGCTTACTTGTGTTTATTTAGGGCACCTGCCAATTATTATATGCATATCAAATTGTTGTAGGGCTTACATTGCGACATTTACATGTCATACTGTTGCTGTGTATAGAAATTAAAGCAAACATTAAATTATATTTTACCAGCTGATGACCGTGACTTCGTCTGCAAGTAAATAAGGTAGCAAAAATGTTGTGACAAAAGACATTCTATGATTTTTGTTTCCTCGTTAGATCTTAGCTTTTTTAACCATTTTAGTTCTGCAAGGCACGGAGGAAACGACAAGGCCAAATTGGGACGTCCAAATTCGGTCACCCATCCAGTTACCGACATCGGCCATATTTGCTTTAAAAAATTGCAATTAACTGACATGTATTGTCACTATTAAACCTCACGTCCCACGAAAACATCTGGCAATTATCAATCTATTTTATTAATAGATAAATGAAATACATATTAACAATTATGTTAATGGTTTTTACTAATTAATAAGCGTTTGCTTCGCTCCAGTAGTAATAGTCCTTTTAAATATTCATCGACATAACAGAATTGATCATAAAATATAACAGTTAATGAGTAATATATACGAGTAACTACGCTATCTCTTTACTACCTACCGCTCGAAATCGATATTATAAGGATTAAATCGAACCTATAAGGGTCTGACTGCACTACGCCGATTTTATTACGGTTCAGTTTCCCTGCTTCAGGTAATCAAGCATTAAGTACCTATACGAGTATAACCATAACGTTGAGTTAATAGATTTGCAAACGAGCCCTTAAAATATTCGTATTAATAATCATAGATCGTGTAACTACAATTTTACCCTTGCTAAGGTATCGAAATCTCAAAGAAAAACCACGACCGTTTTAAAAAAACACCGCGTTATGCATGCACGTGGCCATCCGCCAGCGTGGTAGACTATGGCCAAACCCTTCTCATCCTGAAAAGATATTTGTGCTCAATTATATTATAGTGAGCCGGCAATGGGATAAACTGATGTTATATACACGTAACGTACCTATCTAGTTAAGTATAGTACGGACCTTAGCGAACTTCTGGCTTCACGCTTTATTAACAGACAAAGCTGCTCAGAGTTACTAGGATCAGAATACACCTACTAGTGAAACTCCGAAATTAACGATTATTATCATAAAACAATTCGGCCTTTTACCAAGAAGACTATAGGTCATAGGTACTTAATTGTTACTGGAAAATATTAGGGTTTATCATAATTCGAGCTTTTACTTAAACGCATGGATCAGAATCGAAACTGGAATTGGCATTTCGTGCAGTCCAAGCCTAAGGACACGACGCTAAGCTAATGTAAGTGGGGTCAGCCGTCGAATAAAATAGTTCGATGACGTTTTGTTGCCAACGATGCTAATACCATTATTGCCTCAGCTGTATCCTTTTCTACTGGTCTTATAGAATTTGCAATAAAGTATTTAATTTGTAAGTACACTATTATTTTAATACGTGGATAGTACCTTGGTTCGTAGATAGTACTCTTGGCTATATAAATTTATCTCGGTACATGTAAAATTGCTTATAATATTTGTAAAAGTAACTATTATAACCTTTGGTTCGGGGTCTGCGTTATATTTCTTAACAAGACGATACCCGCGACTTCGTCTGCGTGGATTAAGTTTTTTGATTTCCACGGGAACTCTTTAATTTTCCGGGATAAAATAAAATGTAGCCTATGTCCTTCCCCGGGATATAATATAGCTATCCCTGTACCAAATTTCATCAAAATCGGTTGAACAGATGGGCCTTGAAAGCGTAGCAGACAGATAGACAGATTTACTTTCGCATATATAATACTAGCTGATGCCCGCGACTCCGTCCGCGTGAATTTAGGTTTTTTGGTTCCCGCGGGAACTCCTTAATTTTCCGGGATAAAAAGTAGTCTATGTGCTATTCCAGACTATAATCTATCTCTGTGCCAAATTTCATCAAGATCCGTTCAGCCGTTGGGGCGTGATTGAGTAACAAACATCCATCCATACATCCAGACATCCATACATCCAAACTTTCGCATTTATAATATTAGTAAGATTATAGTATGGATATGGATAAGTATCGCAAGAAAAAGTTTCTGACCTGAGCGAGCGAGCGGTTTGAATTACTACTTGTTACAGAACTTAGCTGTTGTTTGAATTACAGAAAAGCAATAAGTACCTATCACTCATTACTACAATCTGAACGGCTGTGATTGGCTGAATTTATTTTACTTATGCTGTAACCATTTTTTTTAATTGTTATTTTGATGACAATCGTCACTCTATAGCTGTGATATATTATATTATTAATCCCTAGACTATGTTGATGTCAGTCAGTTACTCCGTTTAGCTAGATGAAAGGAAAGACAAACCTACATCCTATTGTAGATAGGTATGCGAGCAAATTATAAAATGAGACAAAAAGTTTCAAAACAAAACTTCGCAAATAATTAGTAACAAACCGTAACACGAAGCATTTGTTTCATAAATATAATTCATAATTAAATTAAATCACAACTGCTAATTTAGTTGAACATTCGCCGTAAACCTTTCACTTCGAATCAAATTATCGCTGCGGATGTGTAAACAATAATTAGCAGTTATATTTAATTTGCAGATTAATTTAACGAGTGCAAAGATTAAATTTAACAAGTGCTAAGTCGTAGTTTGCTAATTTCATTAAATTGGAATATATATAGGGGGGTTACTACTGCAAGAATGGATTGCATCACAGTGCAAACGTATTTTAAATATTCTAAGTTGATGTTTTTTTTTTATCCACTACAAGCTAGCCCTTGACTGCGATCTCACCTGATGGTAAGTGATGATGCAGTCTAAGATGGTAGCGGGCTAACCTGTTAGGGGCATGGCAGTTATATTAAACCCATACCCCTTCGGTTTCTACACGGCATCATCATCACGGTTATATGTGACAATATTATGTGCAAAACACATAACTGGCCACACATTCTAGCACATCTTTGGTATAAACTTGTAAAGAAGTCCAAAGTCTGAATGTTAATTGAAAATAAAAGTTTTATTCGACAATAGATCGATCGACTTACCGACGCGTACTCCGCACAGATGTCTATGGAGCTGACGAAGTCACACACCTCGTCCACAGACCACGCAGAGAGTCGCGCGCGTGCCTCTGCGCATAGACACTCGTGATTTTCACTTCGGTCTGGAAAAGAGTTAAAAATGCATAGTCCGTGTCTCAAACCAACTCCCGCGGCGATAAGTGGAACAATATTGATTTATTCAACAAGATGTTCGTTTATGAAGTTCATGACGTTCACGATGAAAGTTCGTTGTTGTTGCGAGTGCCTAGTTTGAATCCCGAGCGAGCGAAGGGTTCTATAATCAAGTAGCAAGTGGTTCTAAGTTAGAATACTGAGTGAAGAGAGGGATTTATAGGCATAAGAAACAAACATTATGAATGAAATGTGCACAAAATATTATGCTTCCGGGTTCGTAGATATAAATCATATAATCAATCATAGATTTTCAAACAGTACAATACAATTAAATATACGTTGTACCATAAGATAAATAATACATGACACTTAAACCCTAATTGTTTCCAATTAATTTTTTAGCACATATTGTAGGTATATAAATATTTTTACAGCTGGGTATAACAGCTTAATGAAACAAAAAATATGAAAGTGTGGGATAAATAAGTCAGATATCAACCCATTGAACTTTGGGTGAAGGCAACCCTAAATAGTAAAATTCCACTATTCCCTTCAACTTTATCAACTTTATGTAAATCTTAAACAATGAGCAGGTATAAAGCAAAGGGTCTGCCAAGTGAAACCTGAGAGTCCATTATTTACATTTTAAAATACCAATTTAAAAAAACCCGTCTTTTTGCATTTACCTTTTACTCCAAGACTCAATAATATAATTGTGAGGAATAGAATTTGGATGGGATCTTGTGGAATTCAGGCAAACCCCTAGAACTTTGAACTATTAAGCCATTAAGGTTAAAACAGTACGTAGAATAACAGTTACCTACCGTATCCACTCATCTCGTGCAGGCAGGTATTTTACAAAATTTAATGAACGCAAGCTTCAACGGTACGAATTAACGGCACAACGGTGTACTGATTTCAATTATGATACTGTTACAATTAATTTTTTATTGCCAGTTAGGCTACTCTGTATTGCATTTTCTTCTACGAGCTGATGAAAATATTTTTAATGAACATTGATTAAATTATAATTGCTGTGTTCTGTAAATAAATATTAATTTAGTTCGTAGAAAAATAAATAATATCATACAGCATTGCTAACAACATACGAGTAACATATTGCTTTATATTTTACTTTGCTTTTGACCGCGACATCATTCGCGTGAATTTAGGTTGAAAATCCCGTGGAAATTTTCCGGGACCAAATTTTCCAATATCTGTCCCCAGAATACAAGCCATATCTGTGCCAAATTTCGTGATTATTGCTTCAGTGGTTGATATGCGAGGTAAACAGAGTTCGCAATTATTATTAGTATGGATAGTTCACTTGTTGAGCTATTTTTTATTTGACATATTATACTTTCCGCGTTTTTCTATGTATTCCATCATGACTCGCGTGAAGTTTTCCCGCTCTGTGCATGTTAATAATGGTATGGCTATACCTTAGCGACTACGAGTGCCTACCTAATAATTGCGACAATGTCTTATTCTTAAAAAGACGCAGAGAAAGCATTACCTTCATTCGATACCCTCTCATCGCCGTCACTCCTCGTGCTCGGACTAGCGGAGAGTCTGGCGCGTTTCGCCGCACTCTCTCCCGCCGCGGAGAGATCTAACGGAGAGTGTTCTGTAGCCGCTCCCGTGCCGACGCGTTTGCGCCGCGATCTCCCTCCTCGGCCGACTCTTGATATCGCTAGCAGTGTCTGTAGACAAAACGATTGAAATTTATTACATTACTTGATAATGCCCGCGACTTCTTACGCGTGGATCAAGAGTAATCTAGGCAGGAGGAAATTATCACAATCCTAAGATTGTGAAATTTTTTATAGGAGGTCTTGATTTTCCGGAATAAATAGGAAGCCTATGTCCTTCCCCGGGATGCAATCTATCTTTGCTACCGAAAAAATCAGTTCAACAGATTGCTCGTAAAAGCATAGTCAGACAGATGCAGATACCGCTTCACTTTCGTATTTATAATAATAAATCATTAGCACGGGGGGTATAACAACGCCAAATTCCTAACTCCTGCCTAGTATGTACTGAGAATTTCTTGTCAGAAAATCCCAATGGATAGTTAATTAGGTACCGAGTACCGACCCGAGATACGCATCCGAGACCTTATTATTTGCAATATATTGTTAAGTAGACATTGTAGTCAGTAGCGTGCTCACATACGTTCATAAAAGCACTGTCTACCTTGGATACTGTTGCCCATACTAATAAATGGTTACGTATACATTGAAGAACGACTTTTCTGTTTTGTGTATACCTGGAGCTTTAATGCCTACCCTAGTAAAAATCCCTGTTCACGCCACAAATTGTAGTACACAATATATTATACTAGTACAAAATAGCTCTACATCTCCGGCCACTGCTTCTCTTTGAATTTCAACTTAATTGCTTCACCAAACGTTGACGACCAACCAGTTGGAATGATCAACCAATTCCGTTTTCTAACAACAGTCTTCAGCCTTGAAATATCAACAGTAGAAATCAGCCAGCTCATCGCTTAAGGCTGACGATGCCTCATTAAAAGGCGTACAGAATAAATAAATAGTCAGTCTATTCGGAAACAATTGGGTTAATAATAAAATGAAGTGCTACGAAACCCATGGGATAACATTATGAAGTGTTCTCAATAGGTCTACCGAACAGTGTACTCGTAACTACTGATTGCCTATTGCTTCTTATTATATGCTGATGCCGTCAAAAAGCGGCAGCGTTAAGCAAACAGAGCTTATTATCTGATCGAGAGCGCTCGCAAGTGGCGGACATTCATCATAATAATGTTCCGAGATTAAAAGAGCAACGCTACCCGCGTGGGGAGAAGGTAAAGGCAATGTTATTTTCTGCTAGAGTATGAGACCAATGGGTCTTAAAAAACGTTATCGTGTGCGACTGCGTGCAGTAAGTGCTTTAGGACTTTGAGTTCTAGCACCGCATATTTATGTAAAGTGTATGCGGATCTGATATGTAGGTAATGTAAGTTAGTTTATGATTAAACTAGCAATCTGGCGGGGGACATTATGTACTGATTTTAATACCTTGGGTATACAAATGGATAATAATATAATTTTTGGAAAACGAAACATGACCTATATTACTCGCTGATAAAGTACTCGTAGCTTACTTTAGATAAATATTTTTTTAAATTGGTTCAGTAGTTTTTGAATTTATCTATTACAAACAAACAATCAATCAAAGTTTTTTCTCTTTATAATATTAGTTTAGTTAAACTGCGAGATTTGGAGATCAATAAAAATATATATAAATATATATTTGAATGAATTAAATAGATACTGAGGATTTGAGGTAATCGAATTAAGACAAGTATATTTTTATTTCTTTATTGCGAGATAGGCCTGCGCTTGACAACAATCAACCTATAAGTAATTTTTTACTCTTACAAGAAGGCTCCATCTTTTATGTGTAAAAATAATTTTGCTGGAGAAAATGAACTTTTTTTTTAATAAGGAAAGCATCGACGAGATCTTGGCTATCTTCTTCTAAGAACATATGTTTATCCATCGAGTGAATACATGTCATCTTCTAGGTGAGTTACTTGAAGTTTACCATAGCAACGTTTCAAGCCGACACGGTTGTGCGCGGGTCAAATTGCAATCTATCTTTTTAATTGCTCGCAATAAAGTAAGCCGAGTAATATATTCCGATCCAGTACGTGAGGCGTACGCGAACTTACATTGTTGGACTCTTCAATCGCTATTTCTACTTCGTATTTTTTTATTGCATTTTGAACAGGTATAAGTCACGTTGGTTTACTCGCAAAGTATGATTTTTCTTTACATACTATTCACTGTTGTTTTTTTACGTTAAATTGAATGGGAAACTATTGTGTTCCTATGTATTATGTTTCATATTCCTTATAGTCTTGTCTATACAATTAAAAATATACTAGTAAAACTATACCAAATCCCAGCTTTACTTTTGTAGCGTTTTTCATAATTTATCTATTTTTAGAGCTGTAAAACTCATCCTTTCCTTATAAGACTTACCTACCCATTTAAGTATCAAGTATGATTACTTAATTAACATTGTATTGAATTCCTTATATAGGTGAATATAAATTGTGATAAAATCAGGAGTACCTAGGTATTTTTGGGACCGTTTTCTCCGCCGCCGCTTAGAAGAGATATGTTTTTCGTATTAGGTATACCTATTATGCTAAGATTTGATTATGCAATGTATAATCCAATTTGCAATACACAATATGAATGACATAGAATAAGAGACACCTCTATGTCCTATATGAACTAAACAAATTGACGGTATTGAAAATCTCGGTCCAAGCTACGCCAATAGGGATGATGACAACTCAAATCAGCAACTGTTTACGCGCTTCTAGTATGGAAGTTTGTATGATAGACATAGTTGTCACGTCATTAAAGTTCGACGCCTCTTTTTTCTTTAATCTATAGTTTAAAATGATTATCAAACTTAAATCTTAGGGATGTGAATTTCAGGTCTTTTGAAAGACCCTCTCTCAAACAATATGTTTTAGGCATCATCCCTATTATCCCCATCTCGTAGTAGCGTAGCTATACGTAGCTATAATAACTCAAGAACCTACGAGTAGGTGCCTTTCATGCGAGCGTGCAACATCTATTCATCTTAAGCCCCACAGTTCCGTGCTCCTGTTCAACTCCAACAGGTGAAAATAAATTTAAACCGACTATTTATGGTGTAAAAGCACAAAGAGAAATGTAACAAATCATGTTAATATCGCGAGCAAGTGTCAAGATGTTGCCGCGATAGGGATTTTAGAAAGCAAACACCATTGTACCACTGATAGATCACGCTCTCAATTAAACGAATGGTGGGTAGGTATTTAGTATTGTGGTTAGACATCATCCCGGTTTGAGCTTTGAGATAAGATTTATTGAGATTTTCTTTGATAGACAATACTTTTTTATATATTTTTTGAAGTGAAACTTCTTTAGAATCATTGTGATTTGAAAATTCGATGAAACGAAAAAGCGACACCAAAGAGAGACAAACATTAAACATATTCATAATAGGGTTTAGCCTGCGAGAGAATGAGATAGAATACAAGTTATATTTATCTCATTCTCTCGTAGGCTACTATTCTGAAGTTTCACTTCTGCCGTGTGTGAATTGCATACACAC
This sequence comes from Erebia aethiops, assembly GCA_923060345.2. NCBI lineage: Eukaryota > Metazoa > Arthropoda > Insecta > Lepidoptera > Nymphalidae > Erebia > Erebia aethiops. The sequence goes on along the minus strand of OV281083.1, from coordinate 4,259,213 downwards.
ACTTTTTTTGTTAGACAATATCTTAATTAAACAAGAAAACAGTACAGAGGAAGTAAAAACTTCAAAGATGGTGCAAAGCTGCTAATACATTATTTTACAATCAAGCCTAGGGCACTGGAGCGAGGGATGGTTAATGTTAGTTCTTTTCGTAAATGGCATCTTGTAGATAATTTAAAGTTCATCATGGTATACGATAACCTAAAAGAGGTGTCTTAGCATTCAATCGTAAACCACGGCTATCAAAATCAAGGATGTGCTCAGTTTCTTTGCTCTTTTTCACACGGTGTTAGTCTTGATTTTGCATATTTCTTTTTTGAGGTTTAGGTAATAAAAGTTTAACAAGTGCTTTAGAATCGCGAAGTTAATCTATAGTAAATAAATGTTTTACCTGCCAAAAATGGTTTTGAAGTGTTATTATTTTTTCATATAATCTTGTGAGTAACTATTAAGATTGCATTATTTTCATGGATTAGCTCATCTTATTGCTGGCGAAAACATGTTAATAAAGTTAAAAAACAAGCAAGTATACTTCAAGTTTGAGTGTTGTTCAGTATTGGTGCTAAAACAAAAAATATAACATTCGAAACCATTAACTTAGAAAGTATTTTTTCAATCAATATTAAAGTTTATATTTCTGCAAAATTCGCGTGTGCTGGTTTCAACTTTCAATTCAATTCAAAAATCGTACGGATTAAAAAGTGCGGTTCGATTTCACATGCCATCTCTGTGGAGTGGCGTGTCGCGGGCGCATGCGCGGCGCGTGCGGCCGCCAATTAGTGCAGCTCCAGTTCGTTTAGTGGAGAATCCGGACTAGTGTGGCTAAATTGACCGTGTTCTGTGGGATATTCGAATTTCGAACTCCAGTTTTGATAGTTGTATAGAATAGTACAGATTATAAACTCTTGTGGTTCGATTGCCATCGCTCTGGTGTTACGTGTCGCAGGTGCATGCGCGGCGCGTATGGAGCTCCAGTTTGTTTACTGGAAAATCCGGCCTAGTATGGCCAGGTTCATCGTGTTCGACAGGATATTTGAACCCAAGCTTTGACCGTTGTTTAAAATAGCACTTATTATGAACTCTTGCGGTTCAATTTTACATGTCATCTTTGGTAAGTGGTGTGACTGTTGACATGAGTCCGACAAGGCTCAGAGAACTGTTAAGACTCGGTCACATTAGTAGAAACGGTTCCCTGGTCCGCGTGGCGGGCGGGGGCGTACAGCACCCTGCCGAACGTGCGCGTGCGCTGACTATCACGACCACACGGCAAATAACACTCTCTCCGTCTTATCTGTGTTATAGCGGAGGAAAATCGATACGTTAGTATACCATATTGACATGACTGACACATGAGTTCGGGAAGTCTATAAAAGAAGTGTTAGAGCCTGGTCACACTCGTAGTGACGGTTCGCTGGTCCGTGCGGCGGGCGGAGGCGTACACCACTATTACCCTGCCAATTGTGCGCGCGCGCCGACGGTAACGACCGCACTCCAATTAACACTCTCTCCGTTTTATCTGTGTTATAGCAGAGGAAATCGATACGTTAGTATACCATATTGACATGACTGACACCAGATGAGTTCGGGAAGTCTGTTTTAGAGCCTGGTCACACTCGTAGTGACGGTTCGCTGGTCCGCGCGGCAGGCGGGGGCGTACACCACTATTACCCTGCCGATTGTGAACGCGCGCCGACGGTAACGACCGCACACCAATTAACACTCTCTCCGTCTTATCTGTGTTATAGCGGAGGAAGTGTAAAGGTCGCGTGCGGTTATCAGATTTAATTGCCGCAATTATAGTTGTGGAGGAAGCGTGCTCATCGAGCGTTATGATTTTAAGGGGGCTATAAGTGTTACAAAAGGAGTCAAGAGCGAGTCAATTTTATAATTTTATTAGTGTTTCACACACGAGGAAAGTTTCTAAACTTACATAAATACATATCAAACTTTTTCGGAACCGGCAGGATTTGAACCTGCGTCTGGGCGTCGCTCCCTGAGCGCCTATGACCACTGCCTTTTCCGATTTTTTTTGTGTAGGTAAGTTAAGAGCGATTCAAAATCTCACTCGTGCATATTATTTTTTGACGGAGTTTGAGAGCTGAGAAATTTTTCCAAGAATAACGGGCGTCTGCATTTTATTATTTGACTAGATGACTCGACCTGACTTACTTTGAGGTGCCTAATTACTTTAATAATTATATTTAAACTAATTATAAATATTTTACGTGAACCTATAAAAATCTTCATGATAAAAATATATTCTAATTAATAGCGATAACTGCTTTGAAATTTAAAAAGAATTTTGGAAGTTACAATGCACAGACAAATGTGAATGGGATTTTGTAAAAAAAAAGAACGATACCTGTGTATTAATATTTGCTCTATCTCTAAAAGTGCAACGGTAAGACGGCCTCAACATATGGATAATTAATTTAAGAACCTAGAAGAATTCTCTAAACTTAAGTACAGATCGCAAAGAGAACCTAAAGAAGTTAATTTTGAATTATCTACCTACCTCAGATCATTGACATTAGCTTTTTTGAATCTGTTGAGAAAATATGAATAGGTATACTGCAATCATAAAATTAACACCATAAAAATTTAACAACTTAGGTTAAATAAAATTTTCACGCAGTACCCTAATAAACGCACAGCTTGAAGATCCCCAGAGGAGATATTGTGCTAGATTTTACGATGCCCGAGACATTTTAATCACAGCCGTGAACTATGAAACGGGCCACCGGTGGGTAATTAAAGCGGGAAGGTCAGTGAGCACTGTATAAATAATGGATTTAAAGATAATATTAATGAATTTTAAAAGGCGAGCTTATGAAATAAGGAGGCACCTGAGCGTGAATTATTTCATAGGGGCAGTGGCATTGCTTGGAGTCAGTGGTACGCAACAGTTTTTTTTATGAGTGTATGTTTAAGCTTCGACGGATACAAAACGCGTTGGCACGTGCTGTGATTCCTTGAAGTTATAAATTTTTTTTCTTTTTATTTTATACAAGTTAGCGCTTGACTGCAATCTCACTTGGATGGAAATTGATGATGCAGTCTAAGGTCGTAGCATTAACCTTATGGCAGTTATTATAAAACCCACACCCCTATTCGATTTCTTCGCGCCATCGTACATGAACGTTAAATCGCTTGGGCACGTCTTTGCCGGTAGGTCAATAGTTTTCACACACGAAGCTGCCCAGCAGACCAGAACAACAAAAATTTGAAATTCCCGAATTGACCCAATGGAGATCGAACCCGGAACTTAGCACATAAAAGACTAGAGCGCTCATCAATGCGCCAGAAAGGTTCAGACTTTCAAGCACGCGTTGGAGCTCGTCTCTTAATTCTAACAAAATACTTTCTGTTTATTTTATTTTGTTGCCCAAAATGTTGAGTGCACCTGTTTTAACCAAGTAATGTACAGTATACGTGTAATGAACGGATATTGTAAAACAAAGTTTTAAATCTTAATTCGTTTAAGAGCATCTGAGTAGTAAGATTTCTTCATTTTAAGCATCTAAGTCGCGTTACGAGAACCTATGCTATAATTTAGTTATTTACTCGTATTATTGATATCCTTTTGGCACGAATAATATGAGACACGCAAATATAATAAAGTGGTAATATTGAACATGCATTGAGTCGTAAAAATACAAGTAATTTAGCAGGTACATTTTTTTCCACTAGCGAATGCCCGCGACTTCGTCTGCGTGGTTTGAGGTTTTTTGGTTCCCGCGGGAACTGATGAACTCTTTAATTTTCTAGGATAAAAAGCCTATGTGCTATTCCAGACTATGATCTATCTCTGTGCCAAATTTCAGCCAGATCCGTTCAGCCGTTGGCGCGTGATTGAGTAACAAACATCCATACATCCATCCATACATCCATATATCCATACATCCATCCAAACTTTCACATTTATAATATTAGTATAAGAAGTAAGATGAGAAGTAAGATGTTATCATTTTCCATACTATCAATGTGAAAGTGTGTGTGTTTGTTCGTTTGTCCTTTAAGTTGTTGTTGAGAGTGACAAGCTTCTTTTTGCCACGGAAAATCGAAGTCTGTAGCCTTTTTTGGTAAAACATTTCAGAGTGTTGACTATTGAGACGACATGAGCGGATTATATCCATATCCATACTAATATTATAAATGCGAAAGTGTTTCTGTCTGTCTGTCTGTCTGTCTGCTACGCTTTCCCGGCCCATCTCTTCAACCGATTTTGCTGAAATTTGGTACAGGGGTAGATAGTATCCCGGGGAAGGACATAGGCTACTTTTTATCCCGGAAAATTAAAGAGTTCCCGCGGGAATAAAAAAACTGTCTCTTCGCCCGATTTTGATGAAATTTGGTACAGGGGCAGATGGTATCCCGGGGAAGGACATATGCTACTTTTTATCCCGGAAAATTAAAAAGTTTCCGCGGGAATCAAAAATCTTAATCCACGCGGACGAAGTCGCGGGAATCATCTAGTAATACATAAAATACTTAAGAAATAGCGCATTACAAGCTAATGTAATACCACGAGTTTTTGTAGAATGACAAACATAGTTGATAGATATTGTACTTATATGACAAAGTATATTTGTACTTATACCTACATGCTTTCTTTAGTACCAAACATACTAATATTATAAATGCGATATTGTGCTTGTTTATTGGTTTGCCCTTCAATCACGCCGCAACGGAGCAGCGGATCGACGTGATTTTTGGCATGGGTATAATTGAAGACCTAAAAAGTGACATAGGCCTATTAAGGAGTTCCCGTGGGACAAAAAATCTTGAACCACGCGAACGAAGTCGTGGGCATCAGCTAATATACTATAAGCTGTTGAGAAAACTTTTTCTTTCCAATTGGCTTTGCGAATAGTCCACTGACACCAATGTTATTTTCCCTCATTTTCAAAGATATAGGCGCCGTACCTTGGTAGAGCTCATGTCTAGCATGACTGGGAAGGCCGGCAGCCGCGGTGGGCCGCCTTGTTGCTTGGCCAGCTTTGCGAATAGTCCACCGACTGGCACGTCGTTGGCATCCACTTGTGTTTGTGTCGGCGGCCGCTGCTCTACGGCGAAACCGTTGATTCGGTGGAAATAGCTGAAACAAACGAAGAAGTTTAATTATACAAATTACCAATAGAACGTGCCTGGTGGAACTGTGGCTGAATGAGGACCAAACGTCATATTTGAGACTATTTTACCTTGAAATCTTCGGAATAATTTTAACTTGCATATTTTTCTTATTAATAAAAGAAGTAGAACTTTAATTCGCTATAATCCACCATTAAATAATATCTTGCGATCGCAAGATACAAACTGTTCCACACTGTACACTGTACTACTGTTCATTACCATGAATTTCCGCACAGTAACGCCTGCTTTTTAAATATGAGCGCATCTAATTTTTAAATAATGTGAGATGGAAAATGTGACTGGAAACTGAAATGACTTTTAAGGGGCCCTTGGGAGTATACCTATATATACGTCATCGTCGTCGTCAACCGATATAAATATCTCCTGCTGGTTATCTTGTAGGGACTTCCATACGCAATCTTGCACTATCGCTTGATGACATCGGTTCACCTAGTGGGGACCTACCAACGCTGAGCTTTCCAGATGCGGGGTCGCCATTACAGCACATTGGGACCCTAATGTCTATCAGACAGCGAATATACAGACTTTGTCAAATCTTAACAAAAATAACATTGATACAAACAAGACAACAGGTAATTAGTACGCATAATACGTCTGTACGTATGTTAAATACCAAGCTATGTGTTCTTAAGGGACATAAACGGAATAATATATACGGGACATTCCCTTAAAGATTCGCATTTAAATCAGCACCGCGGGCGAGCATTATGCACCTTGCCATTAGCACTTTAACAGCTGACAACGGGTTTAAATGGACCTAGATTCATTTCCGTGCGCCTTTTCACTTGTATTTCAAATGTTTCAACTGTTATTGATATCCCATTCAGTAGCGATTGCAGCTGTTTAGTCATGCAACCATTTTGAAATTACGTTTAGAAGCCTTATTTTTATTTCTGTAAAATTATGTAATTTTGTATACGATTTTTATATAGCAGTATAGGGTGGATTATTACATCAACTACAATCGTAGACTGCATCATCACTTACCATCAAGTGAGATTGCAGTTATGGGCTAACTTGTTAAAACAGCCAAAGCTTTTATATTGTGATCTGTCAAGGCGGGATATCTATAATTCGCGCGTGAGTTGAATGCAAAGCTAATGTATGGTGACACATACATAAGCTCTGCATTGGAATCGCGCGCGTACTATATACGAGGGTGTTGAGTGATTATCGCCGCCTATTAGCAGCTCTTTTACCAGAATATGTATCCTGAAGCGTTGCTGAGGTAATCAATCATACTTATATTATAAATGCGTAAGTGTGTTTGTTGGTTTGTCCTTCAATCACGCTGCACCGGAGAAACGGACCGACGTGATTTTTTGCATAGACATTTGACATAGCTGAAAACCTGGAGAGTGACATAGGCTACTTTTTATCCCGGAAAATTAAGGAGTTCCCGTGGGAATTAAAAGCACTTATTCCACGCGGACGAAATCGTGGGCATCAGCTAGTTTGGTCATCTATATATATAAAAATGAAACCCGTTTTCCTTGGTCACGGCATCACGCGTGAATGGCTGGACCGATTTCACTAATTCTTTTTTTGTTGTATTTGTTATTATTAGGAGAAGGTTCTTACGGAAAAAAATATTAAGAAAATCTCTCAGAAATATTGAAAAATATACATTTAATTTTGCATACTAAGGCGGTACGAAGTTCGCCGGGTCAGCTAGTATTGTATAAGAATGAAAGAAGACCTTGCAGTTTTAATAAAATAACAAAGCTGATGGGTAACAAATCCACAGTTTAAAGATAGATTGATTATTCATTAACTGCAGTTAGGCGTTAATTACATAATTATAATCGATATTCAAATATGGAATCACAACAAGCATTTTTCACACGGCCGGCCGGTGTCACAGCGTTCACAATATCATGCGAGTCGCAGTTCAGCGACCGCCTAGTGATGCCCAAATCGATTTGCATATTAATCGATTCGATAACTTACGTTAAGTCGACGAATTTACATGATTCGTGAGAACCGCGGCTGTCCGCGTGAACTTATGTTTATATTAATGAATTGCTCATCTCACGGAGATCGGTCGGTGACCTGTGTCAATAATTATCGATTCTCCAATTGCCGTCGCACTAGACACGCTGGTGCTATCGAGACGAGTGTTTTAATACGTTTTAATCTGCGTTCGAGTGTTGACTTGAATATATTAGGAGGAAATTCTTGACGGTTCAAGTATAGCATTGGCCTGGATAGATAGGTAGGCGAAATGAAACGAGTTACGAAATGTTTTAAGATACTTTTTATGTATAGCTACTGAGAGTTGATTTATTAAAAAAACTAATTTAATTGCCACTTCTGTCTGGATCTAGAGATCAATAATTACCATTAAAAAGCCATCAGTCATTTGTAAACGTTCTGTAATTCTTAAAACCGACGGAAGCTGCATTCACAGCTTCATGTAAGTGATTAAAAAAAATAGTGTGTGTCAGCACCGACACGCGACTGGAGTTTACTCTTTACGAACGATTATAAAATATATAGATTAGTAAATGAGGGTAAATGAACGCACTTATTATATTACTGAAAGCATGCTTGATACATTTATTTATATTAATTATATAATTTATAGTCATCAAAATACATTACATAGTATTAATATATGAAAACATAAAGACAATAACGTAATGGAGAAAGTTTGAATTTACTCCCCATACATTTTCATACCCCGGGCTTATTATGAAATTATATTAGTAAACTCCAAAAGCTTCAAATGAATACGTTCAATCCACATATTATGACTTTTTAATACCCCTTAAAAGTTATGATAACGTTGTTAGCATTAGGAGAAAAATGATCAATCAAAAATTCGATCATCAAATTATTGCAAAAGTCACTAGTCCAGCAAGGAGAGAAACGTGCGTGGCACAGTTTGCTCCGTTGGCAAATTGATACCTAACCTATTGACATTTAGATAAAAATTAAAATTACATAGCCCAGAGCACTAATCAAATCCATTATCCATGCTGTAATTATATCAAGTTGTGCAAAGACCGTCGTACTGGTTGGTCGTATTGCAGACAACTCGATCGATAATTAGTCGGTATGTTACCGCTAGAATACGAAATTGGTTAATGTCAACATTATCTAGGTAGTCTACCGATTAACAGGTTCGATCAAAATACGAAATTTTAAATAAGGAAGCAGATTCCTCAAACCATTTTACCTACTATGCTAAAATAATTTGCTAGTCTGTCAAATCGCGAATTTGCCCATTTTGGGTATTTCTACTATTTACAGGTACTTCAATTAACTTGACCCATTCAATAGAAGAGCGCCCCAAATTTCCAAGCTTTTTAAAATAAAACACCACACCAGAAGCCTCGGTATGCTACGTTTTACGTAAGAAAGATAATATTCAGGTATTCTGTGGTTTTACATAAACTGTCCAGGGATAGGGGAAACAAGATTGCAGCGAGCCGCGGGCGTGGTGACCACACTTCGTTCTAATCTTAAATTTTACCTAACTTAGCCTGTTGGGAGGCTTCGACCGTGTCTAGTTACCACCCTACCGGCAAAGACGTGCCGCCAAGCGATTTAGTGTTCCGGTACGATGCCGTGTAGAAACCGAATAGGGGTTTAACATAACTGTCATGCCCCTAACAAGTTAGCCTGCTATGTTAGACTGCATCATCACTTACCATCAGGTGAGATCGCAGTCAAGGGCTAACTTATAGTGATTTAAAATAAAAAAAACTCCAGTGATGATTTCCAGCAATTAAACTAATTTCCTTTGTCCGCAGTTTGGCAGTAGCTATACGTTCAAGCAGTTGCAAATCATTGGGTTAACGATTCCCAGGTACAAGTACATATTAACGAGTTAAGATTGAGCGCCATGTTTCGACAATTTCATAGGCTTTTTATTGGTTTGAGTAATTAGAACTTAACAGCTTCATCTAATGAAATGGAACATTGAATTGGAGTAAAAGGAATATGAAAGCCACCATTAATTTTCAAACTCAAGCTTAAACCGCTCGCTGGGGTTAGGTACCTTTACATTTTGTATGAATGAATGAAATATTTTTTATTGTACACCAAAATACAGGAGAAATACATTTAAAAAATAATAATGAAAATGAAAAAAATATCGGTACAAATGGCGGCCTTATCGCTCTCAAGCGATGTCTTTCAGGCAACCACGTTTTATAGGAATAGTGTATGTAGATTCTTTACTATTGTGTATTTCTTCTTTCCATGTATTTTTTTTAAATTACTCATTATAAACAGGTAATTTAAAATGAAGCTCTTTTTGCTGGTGTTATATACAAGCTTGATGCTATGGCAATTCATGAGTAGGTACTTTAATTGAAATACCTAACACATTAGATACCTAACACATTATTATTACAATCACATTATATCTACTAATAATAATTATAACTAGAAGCAAATATTGGCCAACAATGTTCTTACAACCTTTTAATAACTGAGGTGTTTCAATTCATTTAAACAAAGCATTTACAGCCTTGCAATAATCACAATAAACACGTACGTAACAAATAACAATGTGCGAGGTTTAAGTTAAACATAATTGAATACATTTTGAAACAAAGCGTAAAAGTAATAATTAATATGTGTAAGGGAGTGTGTGTAAAATTAAATATCCACTCATTACGGTGCTGAGACGGTGTTATTCATTAGCAGGCAATCGCTAATGAGCTGCTGACAAAGAAAGGGTTAGTATTTATGAGTCTGCATGAGTCCAGTAATAGCATCTGCGCTGTGCCGACACCTATCAAGAAACCTTACATGTTTTACCCTTTCACATATCCTATGTGGAAGTATTAACACTTAGGCCTAATGTTTACAACCTACCTATGAGGTATAGACTTCAGCACACCTAATCTGTTTGTCTACGTGTCTAACAGTAAAGGTTAAAACTGGAGGATGATGGGGAGAATGTATACTTGAAAAGGTTCTGTATGTTGGCAAGTAAGAAACTAACATTCAGTGTTTTCTCAAAGATTTTTACAACTTTTTTGATTAGCTCATAATTAGGTGGGTTTCATGGATAACAAATTTATTCGATAGTGGGGTGTAATGTCGCGCGCAGTGAGGAAGCGCATGATGTCGAAGTAGTTGCCTGGCGGAACGTGTGTGTTATTACGCTTCTGTGGCATGTTTTGCCTGAGTATGATGACACTGAGAACTTGCTCACTGGTGTGGTATGTGTTCTAGCAAGCGGCGTGAGAGCTCATGATTTCCAAGTAGTTGCAGGGCGGAGCGTGTGGGTTACCACGCTTCAGTGTCATGTTCTGGCCGGGTATGATGACGTTGAGAACTTACTCGTAAGTGGGTTTGTGGGGTATAGCGCGCGGCGAGCGAGCGCATGATGTCCAAGCAATAGTGAGGTGGAGTGTGTGGGCTACCGCGCTACAGTGGCATATTCTGCCCGGGTATGATGACGTTGAGAACTTAATTAAAGTCATCATACCCGGGGGCATGTATTGTAGCACGCGGCGAGCGAGTGCCTGATGCTTGAGTAGTTGCGGGCTTGAGCGAGCGGGCTATCACACTTCGGCAGCATGTCCTGCTCGGGTATGCTGACGTTTAGAACTTACTCGTTAGTGGGGTGTGTGTTGTAGCGCGCGGCGAGCGAGCGCATGATGTCTGAATAGTTCCGTGGCGGGTGCACCGGCGCGGGCGGAGCGTGTGGGCTGCCGCGTTCCGGCGGCGTGCCCGGGTACGACGACGTTGATGGCGTCACGCTGCGAGATCTATAGGAAAGACATAAGCCGTTTAACTTTTTAGTCAAATGTTTTCGGGATTGTAAGAAGGGACAATGCGAGGCACTGACTTTTAATCTTCCATCTTTTCAAACAAAACAATGACAGCAAACGGAACAAATAGTAGCGAATTGCACGAATGGAGGTGCTTACCAAAATAACAGAGACCAATTTTTATTTCTAGAGATATTCGTTGGCCAAAATTGTATATCAAGTATGAAACGCTCTTACGGGTTCCGTTTTCCCCTCCATTTCAATTCAAGTGTGAACAGGCTTTTCCTAAGTAAGCTCGCTAAACCTCAAACTGCAGTTCATCATTTGCTAGTAGGTTTGATTGCAGACAAGTGCTGTAGGCACTTAATTAAAAATATCAAAGCCAATAATAATATTAATATGTTTATATATGAAAGTGTCACCTTAGAATGCATCATGTCAGCTGTTTTAATTTCTGCCAAACGTTATACAATATATTAAAAAAGGAAAATTTAGTTCATCATCAGTAGGTTTATTAACTGCACTCAAGCGCTAGTCTATAAAAAAAAGAAAACTTAGTTTAGACTCAGAGGGAAGTGAAGCCGTAGGTTTACCTCGAAGCGGTGGAGTCGTGCGGGCTGAGGCGCTCGCTCTTGACGCCCGCGTGCAGGGCGGGCGGCGCGGACGCCGGCGCGTGCGCTTGCGCGGGCGACGCCGCATCGCGCGCGCACCGCCGCGCCCCTCCGCCGCCTCCCCCGCCGCCTTCACCTGCAACAAGCGCAGAAGAAACACGTTAATAAATAAAAAATGATTTTTATTCAAATAAGTTTAAGCACTTTTTAAGTGCTTTTGAATCGTCGAGTGAATCTACCACAAGTTCGGAATGCCGTTCACACTGAACACGAGTCTCTTCACGGAATGTAAAGGGTTTGGCTTAGTTCACCGCGCCGGCCAAATGCGGATTGGCAGACTTCACACCATCGAGAACACGTTTCATGCAGGTCTCCTTCACCGTTTATAGCAAATGAAATTTTAATTTCTCAAAAGTTACACACTTACAAATCACCCTAAAATAAACTTAAGTATGTGTATTAAGTATTTAACACGCTTTTATTAGCTTTATTTATATTTAAAACTTTTCAAATGTGTGCAGTACCGACCACTATACAATAATTTGGTTCTATCTATAGTGGATAGTGGAATTACTTTTCTATGTTTATATTGCTTATAAGTAATCCCCTAATATAGAGCTATTTTTGTACTAGCTGATGCCCGCGACTTCGACCGCGTGGATTAAGGTTTTTTAGTTCCCGCGAGAACTGTTTAATTTTCCGGGTTCTCTGTGCCAAATTTCATTCAGATTCGTTCAGCCGTTCTGGCGTGATTGAGTAACAAACATTCATCCATCCATCCATCCAAACTTTCGCATTTATAATATTAGTATAGAAGTATAGATGACTGCTCATGTGTACCAAATTATAAACAAGTAAACAAAAAGTTTTAGAGCGAGTGATAACGGATGTTAACTTTTCTACTATCCAGCCTGCTTATTTTATGAACGTTACTTAATTTTATAATAGAGTAGCCCAAAACTTAATTAAAGCGAAACTAATTTTATAATTGTACTGTTCCTAAAACCATGACAATTATTTATGTATTAACGGATTTTAAAATCCCACTAAGATTTTAGGCCTTTTTATGATATACTTAGGTACCTTCTTATATTTATGTAGAGCTGTATTCCAAATGAGCTTTTAAAAATATACATACAGTAATTTTTATTTAAATCTTTGTCGAATTCGTAATGCAGGAAAAATTAAGCAAATGTTGCAAAAACTACTTAAGTATTTGCATAAATTTCGGTAAATGGTCGTTTTTATTTATTTATTTATTTTTCGAAAGTAACTTGTTGTTTACGGCGCCTGCTTATCAAAGTTTGACTAGATTTGTAGTGCATAACAAAATGTGTTTATGCCCCAAAAATAGGTAAGTACGAAGATGCTGGTTTTCAGAACATGTTACAATAAATGGGATTCAGTTAAAAGAAAAAAATAACCGACTAAGTGCGACCCGGACTCGCGCACCGAGGGTTTCGTACAAACCTGTTGGTATATATATTATAAGTTATGGTATTTTTATTGCTTTATGAAATCCATAACATTAGTAAAAGTAGTAAGTAGTAAGTAGTAAGTAGTAAGTAGTCTAAAATTATTAAAATTATTTTTACTATTTGATGTAACTAAAAATTTATGCTTTTCGCAATTTTTCCTTTATATGTGCTATAAGACCAAATTTCAAGATTCTGAGTTGACGGGAAGTACCCTGTAGGTATTGATTCCCTTGCGAGTGTCGAAAATTTGCAGCATAAACGGCTGTATCTTTTGATTGCGTTGGCTTAGAAGTTTGATTTTTCACAGCTCCAAGGGATAGTAGACTTGAGTATTTGATATGAATTTCAGCTTGATACCTCCATGCGTTCCAAAGAAGAAGGGTCTTGATAGACCGACGAACGGTCAACAAAGTGATCCTATAAGGGTTCCGTGTTTTCCTTTTGAGGTACGGAACCCTGAAAACTACCGTAGTCAACTCTTGGTGACCTGCACGGAATCTTAGCAGTCAATGATTCACATCTCGGCCTGTTTGATGTCGCATCTCGGGTCAAGGAGATGCGAACCTCAATTTTTTTATTAATAAGAAAGTCCTTTTTTATAACATTTTGTGAAGATACGTAACCTTCGAAGATTGTCAAGTTTTGTTTAAGATAATGCTGTCAACTTTAATAAGCCTTACAATATCAGGGGGCATACTACAATCTTTTCAAGCCGTATTATTTTACTATCGTTGACGTTCGTGTCATAGAATTGTGATCCTTATTCTAGGGACGTCGAGGTACGTCACTACGGTCGACGTCAAAACTCCATACATAGCTTAACTGCTAGAACTGTGTGCAGGCAATCTTGATCACTCATCCACACGAATATAATCTGTCCAAAATATTTACCTTAATTTAACAACATTAGGTTCAAACCGTTATTATTCAATACTACTTAGAATATTGCCATAAATTTTCTACAATGTCTACCTACAAAATTAATATTATTTATGTAAGTTGGCAGTGGTGGTGGCAGTGTAACTAACAGTTTATATTCTACATGGACTTTTGACGTCGACTGTACATGACATACCTATAGTTGTTATTAAGAAAAAATACTGCTTTAAGCGATGGTAGTAGGCCTTTCCGCTTAGTTCTCAAAAACGGGTACCAGGTTGCCGCGTTACGCAAAACGGGATTAAGTAAAAAAAGAAAAAAAACACCACAGCAAACTCAGGTGACCTCCGCGGAATCTTGGCAGTCTCTGATACACATCTCGGCCCGTTTGAAGTCGCATCTCGGGTCGAGTGGACGCGATACACTTTCTACGTATCTGTACGTGCGATCTCGGAAAATTAATGAGCGTACAAGTACCAATGTCAAGTGGAATGATGGTGACATGATTGAGCAGAATGCCTCGTAAGCTATGATTAGGTTGAGGTCGTGTTTTTTTTAAATAAGTGTATGGATGTCATGTTGCATCGTAAGTGATGATGTTGATGCTGTGTTACATGAAACAGGTTTTGACAGTTTTACGGATAATATAATAATAATTTAGTTACTAGAGTATTCAAATCATATGGGCGACTTTTGAGTCTCCAATTGTTTGTAAGCGACATCGAAGATTATTAACTTACAATATTACACTTATATTTTCAAATTAAATTTCGGAAATAAGTCCTTTAATCGTGTGGATGTTAGATATTTGAATTTGTGGTTTACGATTCGATCCTCAAAGTAACAAAAAGTTCGGTAAAACTGGTTTGATACTTTGGAGATAAGCTACCTACTTCTTATTTAAACATAGCAGGTGCACTGGACTTTACATACTTTCCTATGAAAATTCACACATGGGTACATCGACTGACAACTTGATATTACGTGAGAGAAGATAGTGATGCATAGTAGCGCTCAACCAATCTCGGATGTAATTCTTGGTTGGGTAAATAGTGATGTTTGGTAGTTTTTATACAATCACTATATGATTTACGTGACCATGACCGCGTGGATTTAGGTTTTAAAAGAACTCAGATTTTTTGGGATTAATAATATTCAGGTCTTCAAATATCCCCATGCAAGAAATCACGTCGATGCGTTGCTTTGTTGCGGCATGATAGAAGGAGAGGCCAGCAAAAAAAAAACACTATCGCACTTATCATATTTGGAATACATTTTTCATCCCTTTAAATAAAAGCCTCGGTTGACGAAAGTTGAAAAATAAGCTTCAACTAGTACTTACTTAATTAAATAAGAATTTCTTTTTTTTTCCTTTTTATAATTCCATAATTAAGTGATAAGTAGCCACAGTTGGCTGTTAATAGGTACTGTTTGCACTATAATGATTTAATCAGTACAGATAAATCACCTGATTTAGGCGTGTCTAGCGACGGCAATGTTTCGCACTGTATATCACTTATGATTTATATGAGAACCGGCTTTTATGGTGACAGGCGACAATTGCGTAAGGTGATACGCATTTTGTCCGCCGACAAGAGATGTTGCAATGTGGCCTGCGAGAAAATTCGGGTAATTTGTTTGTATTAGCTGTGAGATAATATCTAAGAGCGTATATAGGCGAACCAAAACTTTACTGCAGTCTGCAAGATCCAGTTACAAGACAGCGGTTAAAGTCACGTTAAAGAATAAAAATATACGGTTAAATGACCGACAAAAAAAGTCAAAATGGGATGCACCGGTGAGTTTATGATTTTGGTATTTAAATGCTTCTGCGTTTTGTCAAAGTTTAAAAGTTGTTCATAGTTTAGTTTATGATATTCATAACATACATAACTTAAGGCTCCTGTCGTGAACTTAATGTATTAATAATTATAATCGTCAAATTAATTGTTTCAAAACAGATAAGTAGGTACCATAACCAGAAATCTTTACAAAAATGCCAACAAGAATTGTACAAAGTTTCAACTCACTGGTATAAACGATGCGTGAAATATGTATCCATACTAATTTTGTTAATACCCAGACATACGTCTGTCTGTATTCTACGCTTTCACGGTCCATCTGTTCAATCAATTTTAGCAAAATTTGGTACGGAGGCTTCTGTTTATCCTGAAAAATCAAGGACTTCCCACGGGACCACAAAAACCTAAATTCACGAGGGTGAAGTTTCGGACTATAGGAGAAGACGATGACTAAATATTTCTCAGGTAGGTACAACTTTATTCTTGAGATAGAAAATAAACAGTGGCAAAGACCATGAAGCGACCTACGCTATCTAGAAATAACAGGCAGTATCATTTATTCTTCGGACGACTCCATCTATTAATAATTTTCTATTCATATCGACCGATATGGCCCACAATGGCATCCAAGCAGCCAATACCATAATCTAATTCATGTTATGGGAAAATTATTTCAAATTGACGCATTTTGTGGAGACGTTACATATCTTACTACAATGGAGAAAATCTGGTGTGTATATTGTACCCATATTTCGTGTTGGCGTTACAATGATTTTATCTCTTTTTATCTACTCTTATAAAAGCATAATAACGTCTATATTAGGTAAGTAATTGTAACAAAGTGTTGCGACGATGATAAAAATGTGGACCACAGACGTAAAACTGTTCTATATTTAAATCAAATGACGCCTGCGCACTTTTTGGACAGCTTTCTTAAATTATGGAGGCAAACCTACAAATAATGTGAAAGTTTCTATGCTTAAAAAATTGTATGTTTGGATGCTTGTTACTCCTTCACGCCACAATAACCGAACCGATTTGGCTGAAATGGAGATAGCGTACAACCAGAACTATAAAACATCATCCTACTATAATATTAGGTATAAATGTGAAATTTGGAGTGGAAATAGCTTATACCTTCCCTAAATTAACAAACGTATTATCCCCGAAAATTCCAAAGTTCCCGCAAGAATATTAATAACCGAAAGTCGCGGATATTATCTAGTGAAATAATATATTGTTGAATATTGCATGATTAAGCCATGACCACATTCTAGTACGTCGTCCAAAAGCGGAAAAAACATTTAAGAATTGTGAATGAAATTGGTTACAAAATGTAAAGGTTCATAATATTTATATGTCGGTTTCTGATTCTAATCTGCAATTTCCTCTGAGATTTTGTGAGAAATATCCATCGGCGGGAAGTGATCGAAAAGTGTCATGGCGGTCGATGAGCGATGTCTTCCGCCGCCAAACTCGTCGGGTCACCTGTCAACTCGCATTGTAATGACGGAAGTCACCGTTATGTTGCAATGACTGTAGGCTAAGAGTTAGGGCATTTATACTCCAATCATATATCATAATCATATACTTTCAGAGCATTTGTACTATCAAATCCAACATCATAATTAGCTCAGCTGCAGTGCATGATTCTCTACTAAGATTGTGAAGGGTTAAGGCCATAGTCCACTTCACCTGTCAAGAGGACTAGCAGATTACACATACATAGATAGAAGACCAAGTGTGGCGTTATAGTTTTAAGGGGGCCGACCATGGTGGTGCCCTGCCTAATTTTTGCCAAATTATCTATTCATAAAATATATTAGTAAAACTTTTGGTATACATGTAAGTATTATTTATCCTTGTGTAAAACACTTCGAAGAAAAGTTCCATTGACTCTGGTACTATAACACTCTTGTTAGATATTACAACTTGATTATAAAGCGTATGTTGTTCAGATCAAGGCTTCTTACGACATCTCCGGTGCAGCGGTTCGAATGTCACGCAAGAAGGTCGTCTGTTCAATTTCCGGCCGGGTCAAATTGTGAAACTAGATTTTATGAATGGGCGCCAATCCACGACCGCTAATATTACCTATTAATTTAAATTCAGCAGAATATTCTGTTACTTTAAATCGGTAGTAAGGTAAAAAAATTAGTAAGTTTGGATATTGGTTGATGCCCACTCCTTTAGGCGTATTTTTTAGTTTCTGTTTTAAAAATCGAGTGCGAACTTATAGATTTTTCCGTGATGAAATGTATCACAAGTCCACCCTTCCCCGCCCTAAATATCGCTACCAAATTTCTAATTTTAGACAAGATAAAAAAATCTTATCTTATCTTAAAAAGTAAGATTTCAACATTAAGTTTTCTTTCCTTTTTATCTATGTACATTTATAATATAAGTTTTACTTAATCTACGCTAAGCTTTCGCCGTATCCATTACCACTTGCTTACAAGAGTCACGTAACATCTCCCGTAAGTTGTTTGCGAACGGTACCAATCACTTAAGGCAGTCTGTTTGGCATGCGCCGCCATTCGGGTCAGGTGTTGCCAACGGTACCTTGTTTGACGACGCTGCTGACCCTACCACGTGCGGTCAATGTCAACGTTAGGGCTGCTATACACATAGTCGGCTCGGCATAATAGCTGGCCGATATACTTCGACATCCATACTAATCTCAGAACGCGAAAATGTGTTTGTCTGATACCTTTATAGCCAAACCGATTTTCATGTTTGATATATAGGATGTTGCATCCCAGAGACGAACATAGGCTACTATTTATCCCGAAAAACCAAAGAGTTCCCGAGGGATCATTAATAAAAACTGAATCTCAAGACTAGGAAATAACACTTGAAGAAGGTTGAACTAGTAAAAGCCGAACGGATCTCCAATAAATCCGAACAACAGTCATTGCTACAATAATTTAATTAGTACTGCAACAATGCATTTTAGTCAAAAGCGGCCAGTAAGAAGTGATTGCAATCATCATACTGTAGCTGTCATTATACCTACTCTAATCAAGGCATGTTTCCGAACAGGCAACCGAACATATACATTACGTAGCATATTTTTAGAAGTAGCATCGGAGTAGGTTTGATGTTCAATAATATTTGCCGAATCCGGAATTTGTTCCGATACGATTATGTGTATAGCAGCCCTTAGAAGCAAAATGGAATCCAATGATGGTTGCTAGTGGAAGAGTAAATAAAATAGCTTTTTGTTGTTTTATCTCGCTGAAGACGTACTTACGCTAAATAAACTTCGAATTAACAAGTTTTTTTTCGACATGGACAAAATATGGCTAATTTTTTAAAAATATTATGTACCTATACCCATTATGCGGATTTTGACAGTTGGACACAGTTTGGACTGCCAAAACGCTTATAGACTCTAATACTTAAAAACACAAATAAAAAAATTAAAACATTTGTGACGTAGTCCCTCCCTTTACGACGTTTATCCTTCAATCACGCCACAACAGAGCTACGGATCAACGTCATTTTTGCTTGGTTTGAGGACTTGGAGTGTAAAATAGGCTACTTTTATCCCGGAAAATACAAGACTGGATAAAGAAACCTAGTCGTAAATCCAAGCGTTCAAAGTCATGGGCATTATCTTGTAGGAATAATTTTGAGCAATTTATATGAAATGTTAAAAATCAAATCCACGCGGACGAAATTGCTTGAAGATCTACTTTATACAAAAGCGTAAGGGTGCGTTTTAACCAGCGATGTGCTACGTTGCTAAGCTACGGATGTGTATTAAACCCACCAATAGGAGCTCTTGATCAAATATCTAACGATCTAAGCTCCCGACAGCTCTTGCAGAAACGCACCTTAAGGTCCATCGGTGTCAAACAAAGCACTCGCAGCTAGACAATGTAAACGCAATGGTGTTTGTTGAACCAGAGGTTAATTGAGGTCCTGCTAGGCGTGAAACGTTTTATAGCTTGCACTAAGGTCAGCAGCTGACACCCGTCACCCGTCTGGCCAAGCACCCATGCCTCTTTGTCGCCAAATGATTGACAGCTATAATAAAATAATGTGAGGAAACTCATAACTAATGTTTATCACATACAAGCAAGCCAGTCAGTCCGACAAAAGTTGGCGAATATAATAATTATAATAATATCCTTCTGCCCAAATTTCGGCCACAGCGGACAATCTCAGTGGAGACTAGCCAATTATAATATACACTAGCTGATCCCGCGTCTTCGTCCGCGTGGATTGAGGTTTTTCGGTTCCCACAGGAACTGTTTAATTTCCGATCGATTCTCCAAAATCAGGAATTAGACATTTACTTAGGTAAATTGAAATGATTGAAATTTAAATTACTTTTATTTTCCTAAGGTACTTGAATTATTCAAGGTCGTTTAAATTCGAATTTTAAAAAAAATACCTGTTCATATTTATTAATATTGAAGTATTAAGTCACGCCAAATATTCCAAATCTCACATCAATTCTAAACTAACACGATCCGAGTGGTAAACGTGCGTGTTGATATTTTGAACAATTAAATGCCAAGTATAGGCGCCCACTAAAATATAAATTACTGGCTCAGTATTGATCACAGAATTATAAATATGTAGTGAATAGAAAAGGTATCTGATAATCATGATTTCAGCATATTGTTTTCAACTGCTGAACATGCCCAGCCATATCAGCATTTTACGTCACGCCACAGTCTGGTAGACGTCGTCTAGTCTAAAAATAATGCCCCACCAATGTGTTGACGCTCACATGCAAAGTAGGTGTAGATACAAACAAACATTGGACGTCTTCGACTTATGTAAATACTTAGAACTCTATTGCCGGATCTTTTGGCCAACTAGTATATGAATGAGCCGAAATATTAGATGACATTTATCTGCAGTTCTGTGTCATAAAGTATATGAACTGTAGCGTAAAGTGATTCACCTATTTTAGGCAATTTATGTAAAAAGAAATCCGACTCATAAGTCATAGATGAAAATCTCCAAAAACATGCATAAACTGAAATACTTATATACAAATCCACGGGTTCTTACAAAAAGCGCACTGATTATATCTCTATGGCACTGATGCTTCACATGTCCTTTAAGCAGTAATAAGCTACCTATAGCCTACCTATACCTAATATATCTACATACCACTTTTACCATTTCTATACTGATTCTCTTTTCTGTGGCATTGAATTCAGACATGGTTGAAATCGCTGGTAATCATGTTAAAGTCAAGATTATTTATTAATGTGCTTAAACTGCTACTAAATTATGTAACTTTGGCTATTTGGCGAATGAAATGCATAGCAGGTTATAAATCTAATACAACTTTGAGAATTGT
Organism: Erebia aethiops; assembly: GCA_923060345.2. NCBI lineage: Eukaryota > Metazoa > Arthropoda > Insecta > Lepidoptera > Nymphalidae > Erebia > Erebia aethiops. The sequence goes on along the minus strand of OV281083.1, from coordinate 4,238,231 downwards.
GTTATTTGGCGGTTTTTGTTGCTATTTGGTCGACTGCTGTTGCAGGAATAGAGCTGGTGAAATTTATTTAGATAAGACAAGATTTATAGATACTTAGGAATGCGTATTTAAAGCTAGATCTTAAATTTCCTATATTTTAGAAATTATATAGAAAATACGTTCTAAATTAAGATAATGTTTTGCTTATCTTATATAAGTTACTTAGTTTATAAGGTACTTCATACTAATATTATAAATGCGAAAGTCAGTTTGTTTGTTGGTTTGTTGGTTTGTTGGTTTGTCCTTCAATCACGCTGCAACGGAGCAACGGATTGACGTGATTTTTGGCATGGGTATAGTTGAAGACCTGGAGAGTGATATAGGCTACTTTTTATCCCGGAAAATTGAGGAGTTCCCGAAGGAATCAAAAAAACTTTATCCACGCGGACGAAGTCGCGGGCATCAGCTAGTAGTTTATAAGTGAATTTAGGTTTTTGAAAAATCCCTTCGGTACTCTTTGATTTTCCAGGCAAGTCTAATCTTTAAGACTTTAAGTCTAAGTTCTTGAGTATATTTGCCTGAAAGAGATCACGTTGGTGATAAGGTCGCCCTTTGTTGTATCTCTGTACTTTAAGTTATTTAATCTGGTGTACAATAAGCAATTAATAAGCCTATCTCCTTTCCTGGGATATGACCTATCTCTGTTCAGAATTTCATCAAAATCGGTTGAACAGACGGACAAACTTTCGCATTTTAATGGATTGTATGGATATCTGTCGTTCTTTGATTGCGGGAGGTTACGCGGCCCACGCGTCGCGTGGCGCTCTGGGCAAACATCAATAATGTGTTGATTTTTCTATTAAAGCTCAAGTGACATTGGATGGGGACACTTTGCGGTGGCCTACGTGATTGCACAATCTCAAGAGGACGTGCGACGCTGGCGGAAATCGAGTAGGTACGATTCCAGAGTAAACAATCCAGTAGGTACTTAGATTATTATTTCGAAATTTTTAAAGTTGACATGACAAACTCAATTTAGACCAAGTTTTGTCTGAGAATGTTGCAGATATGGTAGCAAAAAGCTAATCATTCATTACTTGAGCTTTCAGTTAAAAATGAAGATATACACGTTACAGGATTTTTGGAAAAACGTCCTCTAAAGAACCATATTTTTCAGCAATAAAGATGATGCCTATATCAAAATAAATTATTTCAAACTGATTATTAAACAGTGGGTCATCAAAAGACCTAAAATTCACATCTTCGGTTAGTTTTAAGTTTGATAACTATTTTAAAACACAGATTAAAGAAAAAAAGCGCGTTGAAATTTGATGACATCACAACTGTGAATTCCATACAACTTCCTTACTAGAAGCGCGTTTTTGAGTTTGATAAAGAGTTGCTGATTTGATTGATAAATAAATGATAAATGATTTATTTATTTCACATAGGACAACTTGTGTCACTTATGATACGTCAAGACTCTACCACCGGTTCGGAAAGCTCTACTGAGAAGAGCCGGCAAGAAACTCAGCAGTTGCTCTTTTCTCAAAAAAAGAAAGAGGTTACAATATTTAAGCAATACAATACATACGTAACGTTACAAGTATTACACTGACTTGTGGGTCACTGGATTGGATGCCGGTTGCTTCCATGCAACTTTGTCGTTAATAAAATCGTCGACAATATAATAACCTCGACTTAACAAATGCTGTTTGACACAGTCTTTAAATTTTGAGTTGTCATCATCCCTATTGCACCAAAAATAAGCTGGGACAGGTTAACATAACTGCTTAATTTTACGTATAAACTTGTGCACCAGATGCTACCGTGTCTATGTAGTTAGGTAAGGGGTGACGCAAGGGACCAAGGGACTTAACAGAAAAATCAACATCATCGAGTTGTTTGCCCGCCGCCACGCGTCCGCGTAGGCGGTGCCGTTCAACCTCCCGCGTGTTCAAGGGCTAACAGATGTGAGGCTATCGGTTATGAACTAAACAACAAGTCATTGACATATCCCATGGGTTGTTCATAACAATATGAGGTATATTTTGAAGTCAAAATCAAAATTAAAAGTCATTTTATCCGGATTGGTAACACTACGTCGTACACTATTTTAATGACAATATTATTGCCAATTAGATAAACACATTGTGACGATCAGTTATAGCCACATTTTACCACATGGCAATTCAAGTATAATTATTTATGGCAATATAATTATGTCGTTATAAGATACATCATACGTCGTGTCATGATCGTAATGGCCTCATCACACCGAAAGCGCTGCGGAACAAACGTCTGACACCCCACATTTTTTTAAATCCACTACAAGTTATCCCTTGACTGCGGATCTCACCTGATGGTAAGTGATGCAGTCTAAGGTAGTAGCGGGCTAACCTGTCAGGGGCATGATAGTTATACCCCTATTCGGTTTCTACACGGCATCGTACCGGAACGCTAAATCGCTTGGCGGCACATCATTGCCGGTAGGATGGTAACTAGCCACGGCCGAAGCCTCCCACGAGGCCAAAACAGGTAAAATTCAGAAATTAAAATTCCCAAATTTACCCTGCCGGGGATCGAACCCGGGACCTCCGCTCGTTAAGGCAACAGCGCTCAACACTGTGCCACGGAGGTCGTCAAACCTATTAAGGTCACCACACACAAAAAATTAGCATCGGCATTATGGCGACTTCACTGACGCTGTGGTGCTTGAAGCATACTATCGTTTCTTCTGCACTCGAAGTGGTGAACAGTGAGGTCTTATTATATAAGACTTGATGAAGAAGAATAGAAAGTAAAGAGTACAACCGTTTAGGTATGGTCCGTTTCTAGAACGGTAACGATTATATTATTTTCTCTAACGAACTCCGTTTATTTTAAAATCAACCAACACTGTAAGGATTAAGTTTGTGGTAAATTTAAATAAGAACAACTTTTGATATGATAACAAACGAAGCGAAATTTTATACTGCGCTAGAAAAATAGCTATTAATACTATCATGATTATTTTTAATATAATATAATATATCTAGTTATATTCTATTTATAAATATGAATATTATTCTAATAATTTGGAATCCCCCAACGGGATGGATATTGGATGGTATCCATGACCATAAATATTAATGCCCAAAAATGCAAGAAAAAAACAACACGAAATTGGATTCTCGCTTGATCGTACACAGGTTGCGTAAGCGGTCAGCATCTGACCTCCCTCGAGATCAAGGACGACGGGGGCACGTATCGACATAAACATGTTTAAAAACTACCTTTTACCCGCAGCTTTGTCGAGGAGAATGCGTAATTTGAAAGGCTACCGTTGGATCTGACCAACCTTTCTACAATCCATTCTTACAGTTTTCGATCATTTTAAATTAGGATACGCCCATACTATTTATCCTTTATCACTATCTCTCACTACGACCCATTAACGTCCCACTGCTGGGAATAGGTCTCCACTCACATAGAAGAGAGGGAATTCGAGCTTAGACCCACCACGCTGCTCCAATGACGACTGATGATTTTCATCATCCTTTACCCTCATTTAATTGTATACTCATTCACATAATATTATTCTTAATTAAACATGTTTAAATAAAATAAAAAAATAAAATTATTTTCCGTAATTTTCCGGGATAAAAAGTAGCCTATGTCACTCTCTAGGTCCTCAACTATACCCATGTAAAAGATCACCTCGATCCGTTGGTCCGTTGCGGAGTGATTTAAGGACAAACCAACAAACAAACACACTTTCGCATTAATGAAATCAGTATGATGTTTCAAAATTAATAATATCAATTTGATAGTAATCGCAGACCAATTAAGACATCGTTTAGGTATAGTAATTTAGCAACATGTATTTTTTTCGATTACGAATCAAAGCCAAACTGCCGTCCGTTATCAGTTCAGTCAAAGAATCACTGTAACTAGTGATGATTAATTTGAAGAATATGTATCTTTTTTTATTCACTGTAAGTTAGCCCTTGAATGCGATCTCACCTGATTGTAAGTGATGATGCAGTCTAGGATGATAGCGAGCTAGGGGCATAGCAGTTATATTAAACCTATATCCCTAATCGGTTTCTATACGGCATCGTACCGGAACGCCAAATCGCTTGGCGGCACGTCTTTGCCGGTAGGGTGGTAACTAGCTACGGCCGAAGCCTCCCACCAGGCCAGACCAGGGAAAGTTCAGAAAATATAAATTTTCTAATTGATCCTGCCGGGAATCGAATCCGGGAACACTGTGCCAGGGAGATCTTCAACTATGAGATGAAGAAAGATCCAAAGGTCTGTTTAAACCCAGTCGAAAATTCCTTGCTCACAAGGTGGGAACACACAACGACAACGGTCATTAAAAACAGAAAAAATGCTTATTTCAAAGATTTAAAGCTTTTACCGTCACATCTACCTTTAATGTTACATAACTTCAACATTTCAAACATGGTATACACCTACCTACCTCATAAATATTGATACCTACCAAACATTACACCTGCTTAAAAGTTAACCGTTAACAACACGTAAATGAAGGGTCCCGACTAGCTCAGGTGGATTTAAACAAAACTCGGTATACTCTGGTAAATATTGGCTTTGGTTTTGGTCGAGGTGACCCGTTGACGACCTCTCGACCGGACGACAGCGATGACTATCATTTTTCCGGTTTGGCTTGAGGACATACATACTAAATTGATTTGAGTGGAAGTTGGACGCGTGGTAGCCTTATTACGAATTTGACTAACAATAGAATATTTCGGTGGTATGCATATAAACAAGCCTATTATGTACCTATAGAGTGATTATAAAAAGGCAACTAGATGAAGCCGTGGATTCGTCCGCATGGAAAGCTTCAAATGATTAGGAATTGGGATCTATTCCGTGAGCGCGAAACTTTATATGAATGAAGATGGGTTAAAAGCGTGGGCGGTTGGTAAATGACAGAGAATTTTAGAAGATAGTTGGTGAATATCATGCAAATGGAAAAGTGATTATCGCCACCCACGAACATTTGCAGTACCAGAGGAACGGTTCCGATTACGTACCGTTCTGAGGTTGATGCGGTAATCAATGGCGGTTTTTTAAGAAAATTGTTTATCCGCCCCACATTACAGTTTTGAGCGACATAGTAGGTGGAAGCTGCAAACTGAATGTTAATGAAAGAAGTAGAACTTGTAAAGAGAAGATTGGAATGAGAGATTGTGAAGAGAGAGAGAGAGCTTTACAATCGAGCATTGTCGAGTCAACATCTCCTGAAAATGCTCTGCTGTCAGAGTGAAACGTACGCTGAGAATAATTTGGAAGATTTGTGTGGTGTGGTGAATATCGCAAGATATATCTGTATCACATAGATTTACTTAATGTGGCGGATTATAGCGAATTAAAATTCCACTTCTTTCATTATCATGGACTTCCGCAAAGTAACGCCTGCTTCTTCAACACAAAACTGAATGTTATTGCAACTAGGTAAATAGAAGTGACAGTAAGTCCATGCCCGTGCGCACACATGGGATAGTAAGGATGTAACTCCATGGACACGAAGCTTTATCCCATCGCAGGTGGTTTGGTAAGCAAACATAAACACGCTGTGTTTGTGCACTGGACGGTGGACCGCCTGGCAGAGTCAACACAGACAGGTGAGGCGAGATCGGAAACCTGTTGGAGTATTTTGGAAATATCGCTTGATGTCAACTTTTATTCGAGTTCGATGCTCCTTAATTGACTTTTGAATCGTAAATTAAAAGATCTCCGTGACCTTCTTTCCAATTAACATGTTTGCTTAATTTAGCGAATACCTATATAGATGAATTGATGATGTGTTATTTGCGCTCGAATGGAAAGACTCGAATATTAAGAAATAACTTTAGACTTGTCTAAAAATTATTTTAATGTCATTTTAATAATTTTAATGCGGATATTACATATTTTCTAAGCTACGAGTAATAATTTATTCTCTATTTTTTTCTTTTTTTTTCTACTATTACTACTACTATTACTAGCGATTTTTTACATCTAAATATTATTTATAATGTATCGAATTTTTGCCCTGCGATTCTAGGAAGGTAGAATCCGTATTGGAACTCTTTCAAAATGTTCGTCTGTTCGTCATCATGAAAAAAATAATTTTAGTGGTAATAGCACAGAATACTTAAAAGTACCTTTTAGGTAATTATTTGTATTCAGTGGTCTTGTTGCGTACCCTCCTGAATTACAATCACCCACTTTATCAACTTTCGTTACGTTTACTGCACAAAGCACGCTTTATAAACCGTCAATGATAAATGATGAATGATTTATTTATTTCACGTAGGACAACTTGTGTCAGTTATGATACGTCAAGACTCTACCACCGGTGCGGAAAGATGATTCTACTGAGAAGATCCGACAAGAAACTCAACAGTTGCTCTTTTCTTAAAAAGAAAAATGTTACAATAAGTAAACAATACAACACATACGGTACGTTACAAGTATTACATTGACTTGTGGGCTACTGTACAGTTGTACATACGTTCCCTAATAATTATGTAGGTAGTATAATATCTATCTAGAATCAGTCACTAGTACATCAATATGAAGCTATGGCTTGAACTCCTCTCACGAGTTATGGTCGGTTTACGACCCTACAACTTACTGATTACCTTGTAAAGTCTTTACTCTTTGGATTGCAGCATTTATAAGCAACAAGCAATCTCGCGCGACTTGGTCTGCGTAGATTTGGGTATTTTAATTATTCAGTTGGAATTTCTTTATGGCACTTTCTTCAAAAAGAAAACTGGAAATTAATATTAATTCTCAGAGATGAACTGATCTAATGAGGAATATTTGTCAGGCAAACTAGTTACTGAATAGATTTAATTGGTAGATTTGATGAGAAGTAAGCAGTTTAGTGAAGTATTTAGTTATCAACATAAATATAAATTAATAAGTACATTTGGATTTTTAACACGGATTCGAATTGATTACTCTGAGTGGACCATAATATGACCTCGTTTTAATATTTGAATGTTTAATACCAGAACAATAAAAATAGAAACGATCAACATTGTAATTTATAGTATTATAAAGTATTGAAATTAATAATTACATGAACTTGTAAAAAAGACACTGCTTTAAAAGTTTTATAGATTTTTTATCTTAAGTTCAGTTTAATCGTTTCTTAAAGACGCCGAATGAAACAATTTTAATTTCCACTTTTATATTATAAAACGAGAGCAAAGAGTAAACTGAATATGCCTCAGTAAAATGATTATTTTATGACTTAAAATACTTATTCAATTTATAATCTACTAACCAGCTGATGCCGTGGCTTAAGGCGTTTTGGTTCCCGCGGGAAGTCTTTAATTTTCCGGAATAAAAGTAGCCTATGTGCTATTCCAGACTATAATCTATTTCTGTGCTAAATTTCACCCGTTCAGCCATTCTGACGTAATAGAGTAACAGACATCTATCCATCCATCCATCCAAACTTTCGCATTTATAATATAGTAAAGGTTGTTAGTATGTAGTTGATTTTATATGTTTTTTTATCCACTACAAGTTAGCTACTTACATAGTCAAGCTATGTAAAAAGTATGTTAAAGCCTAAACCAATTGTGCCTAGAAAATTTAATTTTGGTGTACCTACCTCCTCATTCTAACGCAGACCTCCGCTTGGTCTATCTATAAAATATAAATCATAATGACTAAGTCGTGGTAAAAAGTAAGTAATAGAAAAAAAATGCATTTAAAATATTATTTATTGAGTATATAAATGTACTATGGATGAGTTGAGATGACCATATTTGAGTAGGATAAAGGTTGTATTGTTGTTATACATAAAATATATTTCGGCTCAAAGTTACCTAAAACGCGAATAGGCATAATGCGAATAGTTATAATATAAGAGATCGCTGGTACTAAATTATTATGTGTTTCTTGGCTTATCCTTCAGTGTCGCATTCAAAAAACTGCAACAGAGCAACGAATCGACAGCTTATATAAAGTCACCTTGAAGCTCTTACAATAGTGTGGATTAGGCTTAAAGTTTCCTTAAATCTTTAACTTTATATGTTTATAGCCCAGATAACACCTGATTAAGATATCGACGGATTTAAAGGCCATAAAAACTTTTGTGGACAACTTTATGTGCGAAGACTACGAGACGTTCATTATATGCTTTAAAAAAAAAAAAGCTAATCACACACTGCCGCAAAATCCGCAAGAATCGTACGCAAGTAGAAATTAATTTTTCAATTTTTCGACTGTCATCAAAAGCATGCGCATAATCATGCATCGCATAGATGCAATGAGTAATCGTGGCTGATGCTCACATTATTATGTACATAATAATAGGGGACAGTTTTCGTGCAGTTAACTCATATTACTGACGTCCTAATTTACAGTATTAAATAACGAGGTGCATGCAGATCTTGTGCACATTGCGGACTTGCGCCTCTTGCTGCAATGTGAGATCAGCCTAATACGTATGTATTTTCGAGATAAGAAGGAATAATATAGCTATAAATACTACTAACACGGGAATCGCGCTGGTGACATTTTATAGAACTTTCTAGCAACAAGCTCATAATAAAAGCTCGAGTTATGAGGTATAATAATAATGTAATGTGGCCATTAAAAACTCGTGTGAGGCCAAAGGTCCAATGCGTTAGAATAAATAAGATAGCCATTTAAATTTTTTATTACTGCAAAGTTCTAGTTTGATCTAGGATTTCTTTTATCGATGCTATTTCAGTTGTATCTAAACTTAATATACTTATCGAAAGATTGTGCCACACAATTAGTGTGATTATATTTTTCATGATATTCCCTGGAGTCCGGTTGAACATCAGGCGGTTAAAGATACGTTATGGTTACCGTTAACCTTTAATTATCAATAAAAAGTAAAGTGAGTTGCATGAGTCAGTATTGATAACTCCGTAATTCCTAACCGTAACCCTGCTTTTATTAACGATCACAGTTAACCGATAATCGTAACGTACCTAATTATAACCGACTGCTATGCAATACGTGCTTTTAGTTTTGTTTAGATATTTATATGACGATTTAGACCTATTTTATGGTTAAATAACAAGCAATGGAGTGGGCCATGCTCGGGATATTTCCGCTCATTTATCGGTACAGGTATTGAGCTTAACACCATAAAAAAGGGGGACTGCCCATGAAAAACATTGTTATGATAGTACCCAGGTCGAAAAAGAGGTGGGCAGAGCATGTCTGTAGAATCAAATATGATCGATGGACCAATTTATAATTCCTGAATTTTCTCTGGTCTGGCCTGGTGGGAGGCTTCGGTCGTGGCTAGTTACCACCCACCGGCAAAGACGTGCCGACAAGCGATTTAGCGTTCCGGTACGATGCCGTGTAGAAACCGAATAGGGGTATAAACTATCATGCCCCTAAAAAGTTAGCCCGCTACCATCTTAGACTGCATCATCACTTACCATCAGGTGAGATCGCAGTCAAGGGCTAACTTGTAGTGGACAAAAAATAAAAATGGCGTGCACCTGAGGTGGTATATGTCCAACAATGTTTTTTAAAAATTTATGCGTGCGCTTGACGACAATCATGCTTAATTCAAAGCAGTGATGAGGTCTAGGTTGCAGCGCATTTGCCTAGAAGATGCCTATTCGCTTTTGCTTTGAAGATATTTAAGTTATACGCGGCAATACATGCGCTGGAAGGGTATTCTAGCGCATGTACCTATTGCCTAGAGAAGAGTAGAGAGGAACCGTTTCGTTCAAGCAGACTGGACATCAACCACATCAGGTTTAAAAAGAATTTTAAACAAGAAAGGTAAAAGAAACTTAGCGAATGGGTTTATTAATTAAAAACTGTTTTTAATATCTTCGTAATATAAGAGCATATTATGAAAAAATACAATGGGCGTTGTAACCACTTACTAAGACTGTTCGAGATGTCTTGACTCAGTGACTCGTCATTGCCGGTTCAAATTCCAGAAGCCATAACTAACAAATATTGTGAAATTTGGAAAGCAAGTTACCTTTTATGACATAGGAATTCGATACACAGCTGGTTAATTTAATTTATTAATCTTGTATCATTTCGAAACGGTCAAGTTACTTATTAACTTATGCATTGGGTTGGGTTTTACGCCAAAGATTTTCTTATATTTTCTTATCCTACCCTACTGTTTATACCTATTATATAATACTAGCTGATGCCCCTGGATTGGTCCACGTGGAATAGGTTTTTTAAATTCCCAAGGAAAATTCTTTATTTTCCGGGATCAAAGTAGTTTATGTCAATTATACCCATGCAAAAATAACGTCGATCAGTTGCTCTGTTGCGGAGTGATTAAAGGATCAACTAACAAACACACTCTTTCGCACTTAAAATAGGTGTGTAGTATAATTATTAATGCGAAAGTGTGTAAGTATGTCAATTTGACGCTGCAACGGGGCAACGGATCGATGTGATCTTTTGCATAGAATTACTTAGTTAAAGACCTGAAGAGTGACATAGCCTACTTTTTATCCCGGAAAATTAAAAAGTTCTCAGCGTATTTAAATTCAACCTTTATCCACGCGAATTTGCGGGTATCATGTAGTTTTATTTAAAGTTTCTAATAGTAAAAAGCAAAGCAAGCGTAGGTGGTCTGTAAAAAGCAACAAGCCCGCAATCCGGTCGAGCTCAAGGCTCAAATGTCAGAGGTATCAAACCTCCGATGAGTCAACATTAGCACCGCCCCTCCCACGATCTCCGGTGACCTCTCTCACCCGGCGACCTCGACCTAGGCCCCGACCCCGACCTTGCCCGACGAAATTTATTCGATAATGCACTCGCATATCAACAGAATCACAAATTAGTTATAATAGTAGGGGAAATTATAGGCGCTTCATGCAAATTGTACAATACCGGTTTCTCTTTTCTTTTAAATCGTATCGTAGATCCCAAAAATTAATATTTCTTTTTGGGTATCATAAGGTACAAAAAATCCTTATGGTATCATCCAGTCCGTCGGTCTAAGTGACACAGAAATTTTATATATGCATTTAAATATGTAGTTTGAAAAAAAAACCCTCTTGGACATGAACGTTGAGAGCCTAATAAAAATATTGACATCATTATGTGGCCAATAACCACAATAAGTTTTAGTGCAAAAGGAACTAAGTATTTCGGAAAGTAAATATTTACTTTCCTAAATACTTAGCTTAATGGGGAATATGCATGTGATTTAGAAATGGACAAAAAAAATTATGTGTAATCTTTATTGCTAAAGAAATATATACAGATGATTATTTTTTCAAATTATCGTGTTTCTATTAATAAATTTAATTATTTAAAAGTAGTATTTTTCAAGTTCCCGCTCAAATTTCCAAAACGCAACGCTATTGGCGGAACGAAACATGACGTCACCATCCACTCTGTAGCCTGTGTCGACTGTTAACAGGTCGTTTGTTTTGTATGATTATTGAAGGTTGTTTGCATTGTTTTGCAGATGTTTATGATAAATTATTAGTGTTTTTGGGAATTATTAATTGAAAGCAGTGATTTCTTTGATTTCTTGTGAAAAAAGACTCGCCACAATAAACAACTATTGGTAGTAAACTATAAATTAAAGAGTTCTCGCGGGAACCCAAAACCGCGCGGACGAAGTCGCGGGCGCGGGGTATATTATAATATAATCAAAGATATGTAGTTATTAGGACTGAACGTTAAATGTTGAGAACATATTTATGAACTTTAACAAACTAGGTTGTTTTCGTCAAGGCAACTGAGAAATTCTTTTCCAATAGAACTTTCAACAGTGCAAACAAAAAAACCTAGTTATAACGTTTTGTGATCAAAATGAACACTGTTGACCAATGAAAACCATAATATATTTTATAAATTTGTAACATTAATAATTGGGAATCAGAATAGTTTTATGAACATGTAATTAATTTTTTAGGTTAGTTTATTGTTTTAAATTGTTCGCGATTGACGATTCCTAATGAAAAAGATTTTTGGTAGGTAGGTTCACTAGGTACATACATATTTAATACCCACGTCGAAATAATCTTCACAACAATATAAACTAGGTACTCAAGCACGATACATTTTCTCTCCACCACTTTTTCCTTACCTATATTATGTATAATTGCATGGGAATCAGAATAGTTTTATGAACATGTAATTAATTTTTTAGGTTAGTTTATTGTTTTAAATTGTTCGCGATTGACGATTCCTAATGAAAAAGATTTTTGGTAGGTAGGTTCACTAGGTACATACATATTTAATACCCACGTCGAAATAATCTTCACAACAATATAAACTAGGTACTCAAGCACGATACATTTTCTCTCCACCACTTTTTCCTTACCTATATTATGTATAATTGCATGGGAATCAGAATAGTTTTATGAACATGTAATTAATTTTTTAGGTTAGTTTATTGTTTTAAATTGTTCGCGATTTCTAATGAAAAAGATTTTTGGTAGGTAGGTTCACTAGGTACATACATATTTAATACCCACGTCGAAATAATCTTCACAACAATATAAACTAGGTACTCAAGCACGATACATTTTCTCTCCACCACTTTTTCCTTACCTATATTATGTATAATTGCATCTTTCGGCATATGAAAATATATCTTGTCAGGTGCAGTTTTAATATTATTTTTGCATATAGGAAGAATACAATAATTATAATAAGCTTTTGGGTGCTCTTCCATCACAATAAGTTAATCTTTTACGCTTTACTTCAAAACACTTAGTTGTTAATTTATTCATGTGCACGGTGACGTCACAAAACGAGCGCGCCAAAATGGGAGCGTTTAAGTCGTCCGAAAATGATAGTAGTTTTAATTATTATTTTTTAGCTTATTTAATAAAAATTTGCAAGTGTTATATTTTTTTCCGGTTATATAATCACTTATAGAGTAGTTTAAAAAAATAAAAAAAATACATGCATATTCCCTATTAGCTTTAAGAAGCGACAGTAACTAAGCTTAGGTCTTACTGCCGCACTCCTAGTCGCTTAATTATTACTTAAGGAACTCCTTAGTTTAGATTTCTAGATTTCAATACCAAATCTATACCAAGGAGGACCCAGTAATGATTAGCGATTCTAAGTACGGCAGAAAGTCCTACAAATAGAAAAATATTTTTCTAGATTTAGCCACTTACCAAATTACTTGCCTGTATTCCAATGTCACGTAGGCTACTTAAATTGCAGCTTACAGCAAAAACGGTAAAGTCCAGCAGAATTTTAAGAAATACTCATATTATAGAATGCCTTTAAGACATTTTAATCCTCAGTACAAATAACAATAAGTGCGTTTTACTTACTTCACATTGTGTGCATGCAAAGCCTATTTGCTCCGTACCTGACAACACCCATGACCGAAGGGCCTTTGTCGCGATTTCCTGCCCTTTGAAAAAAATAACAAAACTACAGGTCAATTTTACCTGCACGTTTTTTTTTAATTCCTAACGGTCAGGTAGATATAATGGGGGCGATTGTCCTTTCTGAGAATTAAGGGATGCTTATAACCAATGGCAAAATTAAACTGCGTTACAAAAAAGTAGTTGTAACATCCCCATTTTAAATGTCAGAAGGTTGCTAATTGCTTGTACTTTTGTTTAGTGTGGCAAGTTGTAATTTGGTATTTGAGTTCGAAACTCAGTACTGTCGAGTCGGGACATGTACGGGGGTGAAACGGGCGAAATGAGTGAAATAAGGGTGAAGGTTTATGAAAAAAACCTTATTGTTGCAGTTCTGTGGGAAGTGTATTTCGTTTCAGGGGGTTTTTTAATGTTCAATGATGTGTAAATAGGCTGGTTTCTATTTAAGTCACTTATTTTTAGAAGAATTATTAAGAATCTTTGTTTTAGATTTTATATCTGATTATTGATTCGAAGAATTGTATGATTTCTTATTACTGGTAAGGAAGATTTATTTGTCTAGAAGGATTTATTTGGTAGTACCAAAATTGAAATTCATAGGTTTATTTATAAAAGCATAAAATAAATCATGAACTTTATGTTCATGATATTTTTTTATGCTTTTATTTTATTTGCAGTACACAAAAAAAAATCAATTTTCTAGTCTTTATATAATAAAGACTTACTTAATTTACAAATTCAACATTGACTTCCAAGAGCCTTATTTACAAACACTAGGGTTTGTATTATATTTTTGCGTTATCATTGGTCTCAACGTCAGAAAGGACATGACAAAGTCTACAAGACTTAATTTTGGATTGAATCATTTGTATTGACTTTTAAATGGCGCGATCGTGGTCAGCGATAATCGTTGTAATAAATCGAATTAGGTTTAGAAAAATAAAATACCGCAAATAAAACTAGGTATGAGTACCGAATTTTAACTAAAATATAGGTAAACTAGCTAATTCCCGCGACTTCGTCTGCGTTGATTGAGGTTTTTTGGTCCCCGCGGGATCTCATCAATTTTCCGGAATAAAAAGTAGCATATCTGTTATTCCAGACTATAATCTATCGCTGTGCCAAATTTCATCTAGATCCGTTCAGCTGTTCTGGCGTGATTGAGTAACAAACGGATTTTACCCTAGAAAAATACTCAATATGATATACGAGATATCTTTTTGATGATGGAAGTTTCTAATTTTCTAGAGTGTAACAAAAATAATTAAAAACATTGACTTTGTAGTGTGAAGTTCTATTTTACAGTTTTTACAGTAAGTAGGAGCCGGAATCGAATCAAAAATAAACATAAATAGTATATATAACATATTAATTTAACTTCACCAGATGGTAGTTACTTATTGCATTAAAATTGGATGTAATTACTTCACGTATAGAAATGTAATAAAGTAACATAATTGTTAGAGTAACATACCTACTTACAATTGCATTACATCACATAAGAGTTTTATATAAGAGCATCTTTGGTACACGTAGCGTTAAGATGATTTGATAGGAAAGAAAATTAGGCGAAAGTGTAATTGCCTTATTCAACCAACAAAAGGTGTGTGCAGTTTTGTTTTATTTGTTTAATTAAATGATATTATGTCTAGTTCGCTTTCTACGTGTAGGGAGTTTTTATGGGTGTTGGTTGTTACGTAATATAGAGATCGATATTTTAAGAATATTCAAACAGCTTTTAATTATCATCTAGTAAGGTGAGCTTTTTGTACCAAATACAAAACAATCATAATATTTTTCGAAACGCTTTATTATGTAACTAGCTTCTGCCCGCGGCTTCGCCCGCGTGGCCTACAAGAACCAAATGTCATTTTTTTCAGAAACAAACATCATAAGCGTTCTCACTCCCTCTCAATTGAATATACAAACTGACAATATCTCAAACAAAGCAATAAGCACGAAGTTCTAAGTTCTATAACTAAACTAATCTCTGGAATGAGAGTAGTACGGTTTTAACAGAACTCAAAGCGTGTGTGATGAGATCTAAATAATTTCCTAATTACAAAACAAACCAGAAGTGGATAATAATTAACATTGTTTACAACGAAATACTATCCGCACCTAACCTACCGCAGTATTTCTTTGTAAACAATATTTTTTGTTTTTCCTTCAGGTGCTAGAATCACCAGACTGCTCCGTGAGCTTACTCTGGAGCAGGCCACGTATAACTGACCGTGTGAAAAGCAGTTCTCCCTTAGGTCTACCCCTGCTAAATTAAGAGTTTGGCCTTGAGACTTATTGATGGTCATGGCAAAGCAGACTTTGAGGGGAAACTGCACTCTTTTGAACTCGAAGGGGTAGTTCGATGGTGTAAGAGGAATCCTCGGAATAAACACAGACTCCCCTTGGGAACAACCAGTCAGTATAGTTGCCTCGATCACATTTCGTTGCAATGTTTTCACTCGCAATCTGGTGCCATTGCATAATTTTGGTGGGTTTAAATTACGCAGCAACATAACTGGGGCACCAACTCTCAATTTTAATATGTGAGTTGGGAGACCAGGAGGCTTCAATGTGTTAAGAAATTCAACCGGGTAATGTATGGCTTCATCGTTGTTAATCACTGAGTCCACTGATTTATAATGATGTTCAACTCCTTCGAACGATTTCAAAATAATTTCATTGATAATTGCGGCTTGGTCGTTTTTTGGTGTTAGAATAGCACGCTTGCACAACCATTCTGCAGGTTTGTCTTGGATATTACTAATATCTGGGTAGATTTTTGCTATTAGCTCTTCAACAGTGGTCACAATTGTGCCTAACTCTGTAGGGAGGATTATTTTATTATCCACTTCTGGGTAGTCACCATTTCCTATTTTGAGTAAAAGATCTGAGAACTGTCCAGCAGAAACATCTCCCCTCAGGTGGACTCTCAAGTTTTTTGTAAGATTAAGTTTAGTCACTGATGGCCACAAATGAGACCGCTTCACACAAGCTTTGACTTCATCCGCTCGCGTTCCCCTAGGTACTACTGGTAACCTTCCTGGTAGCGTTCCTGTGAAACTTTTTAATCTGTAGGTCGGTTGACTCGAAATCTGGTACAAGTACTCTTAAATTAATTGCTATGTCTTTTTTAACCGTCTTCCAAAAAAGGAGGAGGTTCTCAATTCGGCGCGTAGATACGCGCTGAATTGAGAACACATAAAAAAAAAGATTTTTTTAAATGTGTTCATGTCGATTGTCGGTGCATATCTCCGTGCTTTTTAAACCGATTTGAATATTTTTTTCATATCGGGTATTACCAAGATAGGCAAAGTTGACGCGTGAGGCTCGCCTGACTTCAACATGGTGTGGAGAAATCAAAATTATTTTTTACTTAACAGTGGCTATGGAAGTCGGTTTTTTGGAAAGAATTTTTATTTTTAATTCACCAAAGCTTTGTAGAGGAGCGAGTACTGAGATGCGTACTTGACATCTTTACCATCAGAAGAAAAGCTAATCGACATTCCAGCTTTTACCAGCAAAAATGTCATAATACAAACTTTCAACCCCTATTTTACCCTTTGGGAGGTGAAATTTCGAGAAACCCTTTCTTAGTGCAAACCTACTCTTCACAAAAAACACACCCTCCAAATTTCATGTCTATAAGACCAGCGGTTTAGGCTGTGCGTTGATATATAAGTCAGGACTTCATCCGCGTGGTTTAAGCTTTTTTCCCCACAGGCACTCCTTGATTTTCCGGTATAAAAAGTAGCCTTTATCACTCTTCAGGTCCTTAACTATACCCATGCAAAAAATCTCGTTGATCCGTTGCTGCGTGATTGAAGGACAAACGCTCTATTTAACGTCCTTGGGGATCAAATTTTCAAAAATGGTGAAAAATATACTTCTTCATATTTAACCGAATGCTCAAATACCAACTTCCATGGCTTTGACTTGAAAAATGAATGACTTTCATACCAACTTTCAACCCCTATTTTACCTCTTTGGGGGTGGAATTTTAAAAGCTGTGACACACGTACTTATTTTTTTTACCGATAGCCGAAATTCGAAGTTTCGTTGATATAAATTGAAAAAATCTTGAGAAATGGAGGACTTTCATGCAATTTTTCATCCCCTATTTCACGCCTTTGGGGGTCGAATTTTCAAATTGGTGGAACACGTACTTCTTCATATTTAACCAAAAGCCCAAATGCTAAGTTTCATGGCTATAACTTGAGAAATGAAGGACCCTTTGGGGGTGGAATTTTGAAAAACTGTTGGTCTGTTGGTCACATACGTACTTCTTTATTTTTTAACGAAAGCTAAAATACTCAGTTTTGTTGATATTACTTGAGAAATATCTTGAGAAATGATGGGCTTTTAAACAAACTTTCATCCCCCAGTTCACCCCTTTGGGGGTCGAATTTTCAAAAATGGTGAAACACGTACCTCTTCATATCTAACTGAAAGCCCAAATGCTAAGTTTAATGACTATAACTTGAAAAATGAAGGTCTTTCATACAAACTTTCAACCCCTATTACACCCCTTCGGGGGTGGAATTTTGGAAGCTGTGACACAGATACTTCTTTTTCTTCGTTAATATGACTTGAAAAATATCTTGAGAAATGAAGGACTTTCATGCAATTTTTCATCCCCTATTTCACGCCTTTGGGGGTCGAATTTTCAAATTGGTGGAACACGTACTTCTTCATATTTAACCAAAAGCCCAAATGCTAAGTTTCATGGCTATAACTTGAGAAATGAAGGACCCTTTGGGGGTGGAATTTTGAAAAACTGTTGGTCTGTTGGTCACATACGTACTTCTTTATTTTTTAACGAAAGCTAAAATACTCAGTTTTGTTGATATTACTTGAGAAATATCTTGAGAAATGATGGGCTTTTACACAAACTTTCATCCCCCAGTTCACCCCTTTGAGGGTCGAATTTTCAAAAATGGTGAAACACGTACCTCTTCATATCTAACTGAAAGCCCAAATGCTAAGTTTAATGACTATAACTTGAAAAATAAAGGTCTTTCATACAAACTTTCAACCCCTATAACACCCCTTCGGGGGTGGAATTTTGAAAGCTGTGACACAGATACTTCTTTTTCTTCGTTAATATGACTTGAAAAATATCTTGAGAAATGAAGGACTTTCATACAAAATTTCACCCCCTGTTTCACCCCTTTAGGGGTGGAATTTTGAAAAACTGTGAAACACATATTTCTTTATTTTAAACCGTTAGCTTAAATACCAAGTTTCATGGCTATAACTTGAGAAATGTAGGACTCTCATATTAACTTTCAACGCTTATTTTACCCCTTTGGGGGTGGAATTTTGAAAAACTGTTGGTCTGTTGGTCACATACGTACTTCTCTATTTTTTAACGAAAGCTAAAATACTCAGTTTTGTTGATATTACTTGAGAAATATCTTGAGAAATTATGGGCTTTTACACAAACTTTCATCCCCCAGTTCACCCCTTTGGGGGTCGAATTTTCAAAAATGGTGAAACACGTACCTCTACATATCTAACTGAAAGCCCAAATGCTAAGTTTAATGACTATAACTTGAAAAATGAAGGTCTTTCATACTAACTTTCAACCCCTATTACACCCCTTCGGGGGTGGAATTTTAAAAGCTGTGACACAGATACTTCTTTTTCTTCGTTAATATGACTTGAAAAATATCTTAAGAAATGAAGGACTTTCATACAAACTTTCACCCCCTGTTTCACCCCTTTAGGGGTGGAATTTTTAAAAACTGTGAAACACTTATTTCTTTATTTTAAACCGTTAGCTTAAATACCAAGTTTCATGGATATAACTTGAAAGATGACGGACTTTCATACAAACTTTCACCCCCTATTTCACCCCCTTAGGGGTGCAATATTGAAAAATTGTAAATCACTTATTTCTGCATATCTAACTGAAAGCCCAAATGATAAGTTTCATGGCTATAACTTGAGAAATGAAGGACTTTCACACAAACTTTCAACCCCTATTTTACCCCTTTGGGGGTGAAATTTTGAAAAACTGTGACACACGTACTTCTTTATTTATTACCTAAAGCCAAAATACCAAGTTTCATGGATATAACTTGAGAAATGACGGAGTTTCATACAAACTTTCACCCCCTATTTCACCCCCTTAGGGGTGGAATTTTGAAAAATCCTTTCTTAGTGTGCGCGTACGTCATAAAAGTAACCTACTGTCAAAATTTCAAGTTTTTAGGCCCAGTGGTTTAGGCTGTGCGTTGATATATAAGTCAGTCAGTCAGGACTTTGAATTTTATATATATTATAGATATATAATAAATGCTATTGCAGCGCCTGTAATAGTATATTGTATGCTTAGGGGTGAAAGAAGACGATTTCAGATGAGGGGTTCAATGCCTGAGCGAAGCAGGTTATATGAAAAAAATATTTTATACTACATGATTCCCGTGACTTCTTCCGATTTTAGCGAACTCGGTTCAGTCATTGTGGTGTGAACGATTAACAAACATCAAATCATACAAACTTAGAAATTCATTAGAATAATCCTATGTCCCCCTCTGCCCCGAAGGGGGGACATAGGACTACTCTTTTCCAAGCCGATCTGTCGGACGCCTTAGAAACGCCATAACTTTGTTATTTATGATATTAGTAGGACTTAAATATCAATTTCAATTAATAAAAAAAACTGGAAACCAATGCTCCGGCTTTGCCCCAAAACCAGCCGATTGATCTTTCCGAAAGGTTTTTGTTTGCCATTAATTGGCACCACAAGTTGTATTTACCTTTTTGCTGCCGAAGGTTACCCATTGTTGAAGGTTACCTGGTTTTGGGTAAAATGTGAAAGCAGGGGCAGACACAATGTTTAATTTTATGAAGCTTAGTTTTACCTTTTTTTTATTAAATTATTTTATATTCTTCTCTGCCTAAAGTAAAGCGCTTTCGTAATATTTTTTATGCATCAGGTTAAGTACACGGTCTTGTAATAATAAATGTAGTTCAAGTATGTTATGTGTTAAAAGAAATATGTTGGTAGAAATAAATGAGTGGAAAAGTCAGGCCAGAGTGTTGTCATTACGCAACGAGTGGATTACTGAAATGTAAATTAAATGGGTCTTCATGGGTGTGGAGATCCATTCAGGAGACCTTAGTCCAGCATTGGACTTCTACAGGTTGAGATGACGACGGTGACAGAAATTAGCAAATAAAAAATTTCAACAATAGATTTTGATTTTGATATCAGTGTCAATTTTTTAAGAAGATTTTTAAGAAGAAGATTTTTTTTAAGAATATCTGGGTTATATTAGATACTTAATATTATAAATGCGAAAATTTGGATGGATGGATGTATGGATGGATATTTGTTACTCAATCACGCCAGAACGGCTGAACGGATCAGAATGAAATTAGAACATAGGCTACATTTTATCCCAAAATATTAAGCGATTCCCGCGGGAACCAAAATACCTCAATCTACGCGGTCAAAGTCGCGGGCATACGCTAGTATTAGATATAACAAGTTTACTTAGGCTTATTATTACTTCATAACTTCTTATTTTTTCAAACTTGTCAATAAAACAATTATTCATAACGTTTTAAGAGGAAGTTTTACATTTTACTACTTACAAGACATTCACATACTCGAGTCAATAGAATAAGTATCGCATTGACTGTTAATAAAAGCTAACAAATGCTTCTTAAAAGAGCCTGTTTAACCAGCCAGTCTGCTAGTTAATGGTTATGGTAAAAAAGGTGTATATTCAACACCTCAGTTACACAGTATATCATTAACTATCAACAACTAACAAAGCAATAACTTTTCAATATATCATTATGTAAATGTATCAAAGAAAGCGTAGCGGCCGCATATCGGCCGTCGCACTGGCGAACCAAAGACATCAACGCGTCGCGTGCGCGCCTTGCATGCAGCAAAAAACAGTTTTCCTGCATTTTATTCGCCTAAGAGATCACTTGTTCGAAACAGATTTCACTTAGTTACTTATGTCTTTTTCAACCTAGCTCAACTTGTAAGATCTAATATGGCTCAACTAGACAGGTGGTAAAATCGCGCGTTATAAAATAAGTAAGTAGCTATTAATAATGCGACGAACGTATAGGAAAGCCAATGATCCTGTCAAATTTCAGATAAAAATAACGATTTTCTAGGAAAACTTTTTTCATAGTATTATACCATTTGATTTTCTAACTGCATTATCTATAGAAAATAGGTATATAAAATTTTATTTCATAATAAATACCTAAGACGTCACTCTTGTCGTAGAATATAAATTCTTCCTTTTCTCGCAGTCTATAATCTGTTGGATTGTACTTTGGGACGCAATATGCAAAAATTCAACACATTTGAAGCCCACGCTCTATTTTAATAGAAAAATAACATATCAAACTACGCAATTCATAACAAAACACCGAAAATTTCCAGCAATAATACTAAATCAATATTATGTTTATTGTTTGCCAACAGAATTGGCGGTTAAACTGGCTAGTCTTGTTTAAAAGAACAATAATCCCTACAATTATGGAGACCTATACTCAGTGGCGTGCACAAGGTTTGAAGGTGGGGTAGGCATTATAGTTGGTCAGCACTCAGCATTCCTGTTTACTAATTATTTGGTGAAAAATGAGCGTTGACGTATGGTCATTTGGGTAAACAGTGCTTTTATGCCTCTATAAACTGCACGCCACTGCCTATACTAATGGTAGGTTAATCAGTTGATACCCGTATCATTATTGACAAGCCTACCTATCGTTACACGAGGTGAGTGCCATTTGACCTCCACCACTTCCCTTACTTAAAAGTTTAGTAGTAAGTGGTAGTATACATTTACCAAATAGGGCAAGTTATACCTAATACTAAACATGGTAATCTAGGTATCTACCTATCTCAACAGGTCACTCAATACTAAAGACATCAACGCGCTAACTTTACTAAAGGAATAATAATACGAACTCTGCATGCAACATTTTATTGCAGGACTATTTAATCCTGTAGGAAATCAAGTTGGGGATTTAAATTAATTTGAAAAACGCATAGATTTTTTACGTGTTCTCACTTCTAATAATAATTGAAACGAATATTTATTTAGCCCAGGCGCAGATAGAAAAGGAAGGTATCATTTACACAACTGCCCAAAAAAGGAGTTTAATGTGCATAAGCCCTGAAAACATTAAACTTTGAAAATATTAAAGTATGTCAGTTTCTTTATTCAACTATAACATCTAAATACCTGAACAAATTTGGATGTACCGGTTATCGTTAGAATCCTTAAATCCTCCCGAGTGACACTGAGTTTGAAAAAAAAAAGAAAAATATGGCAGGGAAGACGTGTTTTTTGATTTTTTTGTTTCTGAGTTTTAATGATGTTCTCTTGTTTTACATATTTTACATAATATATCTTTTGTAAGTTCGGTACCACAACGAAGAATGGTTTAAAAAAAGCTAAAGATACCTAATTTATTTTCCTAATTAAGTATTTTAACTTGTACCTTGCTGCTGCAGTTAGTCATTAAAGAGTAAATTGTCGGCATTACAATACTCGACCGCTGAACTGAAATTGATGAAAATGTTCAGTGATAACTAAGTATAGCCCGAAGTAATTTGAATAAACTTACGTTCGTCTAAGTCTTCGTCGTAATCCGAATAAAACTTGTCCTCCTCTTTCAGAGGCTGGTTGTCAGGCTGCTGGTAGAATCGCTCTGATTTTATATACATCTTCAAGTACATCACTATTACTTTGAAGAATCTTCAGAGAAACTGTTCAACACACGTTTTCAGTAATTAATTCACTTTGTAAGTTTTTACTAGTCACATCAATTAATTCAGTTATCAATTCATTTAATTTACAGTAAGTATAATACAGCGTCTTAAAACCGCACACTTTCGCTAACTGTAAATATAATACATGAGGCAGTCCACATTTAAAAAACCTTTAAGTCGACTTA
This sequence comes from Erebia aethiops, assembly GCA_923060345.2. Taxonomy (NCBI): domain Eukaryota; kingdom Metazoa; phylum Arthropoda; class Insecta; order Lepidoptera; family Nymphalidae; genus Erebia; species Erebia aethiops. The sequence continues at coordinate 4,214,961 of OV281083.1, read as the reverse complement.
CAAATTAAAAACACCATAAAACACTTCCTTCAGTTTTCATAAAAACAGTTTTAAATTGACACACACCTTTTCTTTGAGTACTAGGATAACATAAACGAAAAGCAGTTCTATATTTGTTCCAATAACAAAAACACAAGCACGTGACAGTGCGAGGAAAACACGAGTGTCAAAGGACACGACAAAGTGACAGAGGCACCGGTTCAAAGTGTAAAACAATACACAGTACCACAGAGTACAGTCCGTAGGTGTAATATGTACGCGGTACAGACGCGCGGCCGTGGCAAGCTGCGCCGGCGCACTGAGTTATCACAGAGTACAAAAACTTCAGGTAGTGAACGATTGAGCGCTGCCTCCCGACGAATTGATTTTCATTTTGTTTAGGACTGTTTGGGTCCTTTATGGTGTCATTCTGGATGTTTTTTACTATTTATTATTATTATTAAATCGACACGTGGTATTTTGTAAGGTTGGAGTTTGTATGTTAAATGATAGATAATAAGGTTTCGTGTTCACACTTAAGAATTTACAGATTCATTGTCTGAGCGTGAAACTTGTATTCGTAGTTCATAGACGCGTGTTTTCACTTTTCAGGGATATAATATAGGACTATAGGTCGATGATGAACTCGACTTCATCCGTATGGATTTAGGTTTAATTTTCCGGGATAAAAAACAACCAATGTCTTGCTCTCCCCGGGATGCAAACTCTGTACCAAACAGCAAAATATTTATCAAGCAAGCGAAGCTATGCCCTAATAAATCTCTAAGGGCGAAAACACACTACGGTCAGGTAAGAATATAGACTATGAATGAACTCATTAAACAGTTCGAGTAATACGTTTTAAGCTGTCAAATGATTAGGATTTGCTTTAGACAATGGAGAAGTTTCATGATGTTGTGAATATCATATTTAACATAAAGGAAGTAAAATATAGATTGAAACTAATAAATCGGTGGTTTTTTTAATCCATCAATAAATAACTGAAAAATTAATTATTTAAAAGTTTAATTATTTAATGTACACCGATTGCTGTATCTTACTCGAGTGAGAAATTTTGTGAGTTTTTATACCTAGCCGAGATTTAATACTTCAAAATTATCTTTACACACATGCTTTAATTCAATTAAGTCACGTTTAGTCCATTTATTTCTTTTATTCGGCTTTATAAAGTCGGTTAATAGGGTGGTGTGACGTCACACCACCCCACTTGCAAGCGCAACTTTAAAGTTCCATAACTTTTTCATTTGTTGAGATATTTTAATGATTCTTTCATATTTTTGTTTTATTTTGTATTAATTTTCATAATAAATTATAAAAAGGTAAACTTCTCCATTGGGCCTCTTAGCATTGCATTATCCTAAAATTATCCAATTTAAATACAGTACATAATGTTAGTAATAGCCATATTCTATACTAATATTATAAATGCGAAACTTTGGCTTGATGAATGGATGGATGGATGTTACTTTATCATGCAAGAACAGATGAACGGATCTGGATGAAATTTAGCACAGAAAAAGATTGTAGTCTGGAATAGCACATAGGCTACTTTTTATCCCGGAAAGTTAAAGCGTTCCCGCGGGAACCAAAAACCTCGATCCACGCGTACGAAGTCGCGGGCATTAGCTAGTCAAAATATAATTGTCATTACGTATTTCCTTTTTCTAATGGGTAATTAAAGAAAATCTAATTAGCATGAACCGTCGATCAATATTCATGCGACGTTCCTAACAGTTATAACGGCCCAATTGAGCGCTCGATGGAATTATATTAAAATATTCAATGATTATTGCATGTCAATAATTATCATTGGCTGGATGTTGTCGTTTCCAATCAATTATCACGCGACGGGGTAACTGAGGTCACTCGGGATAAGGGCGAGTTCACAAGCGGCGAGGTTTTTATATTTTTAAATCTCGTTTCTCATTCGTCGTGTCGCTCTCGTCAGAGCGGTTGTCACTGTGGTGTTGTGGCACGCTTAACGATCCGTCTCCACTCTTCCCTGACAGCAGCCTTGCGAGTGCATTCGTGTAAGGGGACGTCCACCGCAGCCTTCACTTGGTCTGTCCACCTCATGGGTGATCTGCCACGTGCCCTGGTGCCCTCTATTCTTCCTTGAACAACCAGACGCTCAATAGAGATGTTATCGTCGCGTCTAGTTACGTTATATTTTCAAAAAAAAGTGAGTGTGCAATTTACACACGGCAGAAGTGAAACTTCAGAAAAGTAGCCTACAAGAGAATGAGATAATTATAACCTATATTCTATCTCATTCTCTAGCAGGCTAAATCTTATATCTCTTTTTGGTGTCGCTTTTTCGTTGAATTTTCAAATCACAACAATTCTAAAGAAGTTTAATTAAAAAAAATATTTATGTTATAGTAGCAGATATCATATTTTAATATCATAAATGCGAATGTGAGTCTGTTTCGCTTTCACGGCTCATACTACGAGTATCAACCGATCTCGATATAGGCTGGTTTTTATCCCGGAAAATGAAAGAGTCTGAGAACCTCCTCTTTTTTTGGAATTCGGTTAAAATACTTATTCCACGAGGACGAAATCGCGGAAATCATCTAGTTGTTTAATAGATTTAATTTAAAAAACTCAAATTTAACCTATTGCAATACCGTCCCACTGCTGGGCACAGGCCTCAATATTTTGAATAATACATTTATTTTTCACGCGACCACCTGTTGGCCGGATAGTGTTCACAGCGAAACTGCGATGCTGAAGGTAATGTTAAAGACGTCATGATGTTTTAGGGTTCATTGGAGGAAGTTATAGTACACTCACATATACATAATATTACATACGTTACATATTTAATGTCTTTTAACGCTATTAAGCAAGCAGTTAGCAGCTCACGCTGTCTGCTACGCTTTAACGTCTCACCTTTCAACCGATTTTGATGAAATTTACTAAAAACATAGGTTGCATCCTAGGGAAGGAAATAGGCTAATTTTTATCCTGGAAAATTAAAAAATAAATAAACCAACAGGGGCAAAGTCGCAGCCATCATCTAGTAAATAAATAAATCTTTATTGACCTACACGCATAACAGAGACAAATTAATTACATATAGTACCTATGTACTTAATTTTAAACTACCATTGTTATTAGTGTGGTCAATGTGCCACTTCCTCAGCCACACACACACTCACAGTGCGATAGGTAAATACCTACGATACCTACCGCAACGCTGATTTTCAGGAGAGGCCTGAGACGTCACGGACCAGTGGCACAAATATACAGCAAAGGATCCTGCCTGTATGCATCCAATGCTGGACATAGGCCTTTCCTTTTCGAGAGTGCGCCACCAAACACGGTCCACGCGCGGGTTAAATAATACAAATAGATTCCGAATTCGAAACCCCGTTCAATTATCCTCACCCTTACACCTTATAGGGTATAAGGAGATCAGAATTAATATAATTCATCAAGTGATTAAACATTAGGTATCCTACTATGTCACTGTCGGCATATCATGATGGATTGGCAGTTGACTACTAAGCTAAGCTTCTTTAGGCTTCCGGCTAAGCTTTCCGGTTTAACGTTCAAGATAATAAAAGACCGCAGTCAAAGCATCTTGATACAGTAGTTTGACTTTTTGTAATGTGATAATATAAAGTTATGACTGTTGACGACTTTGTTTAATTCTTCCTCTTGTTTTGAGTAAGTTCAAACATCAACCCCCATGAACAACATCGTGATTATGCACTCTGAATAAATAAAAATAAATAAATAATATTTTATTTGAATGAGTGAGAGTCTTTACTTATACCAATATTATAAATGCGAAAGTTTGGTAGGATAGATGGATGTGTGTTTGTAACTCTATCACGCCAGAACGGCTGAACGGATCTCGATGAAATTTGACAAACAGTCTGGAATAAAACATACGCTACTTTTAATCCCGGAAAATTAAAAAATTCCCGCGAGAACCGACGAACCTCAATCCGCGCGGTCTAAGTCGCTATTAATCCATATCTGAAAGGTGTGTGAAATCTGTCAATCTGCACTGGTGGACTATGAGCTCAACCTTTCTTATTTTGAAGATGCGCCTTCAGCAATGGACCGGCGATCGGTTGATGGTGATGATTAATATGAATGTGAAATGTCAGTCCGTCTGTTGCTTATCATTATACTGTACGACCGCGAAGGAGATATCTTGAATCCAGAATTCAAGATATCTCCTTGAGATTGATGCGGATTATAAATTGATTTCTCGAGAAATTTACATTGACAAAAATCTAAGTTCACGAGACAAATTCCATGCGTATGAAGTCACGAGCAACAGCTAGTTGAAAATAATATGTACCTATCAGTAAAAGTAAAGTATACGGAACCTTCAATTATGTACGTACATCTCTATATTTTGATTGGTTCTATATTCAATGCACGTTGCTTACTCAGGGAGTAATTTAATAAATAACACGCTGGCGTTTAATGATCTTCGAAACATGTTGGGGATAATTGGAAAATCGTTGGACATACAACATTTCAGTTAGAAGTAACTGAGCAGCGTTAATTTAGTTAGCATACGATATCTATTTGTGCCCACTGTAGGGCAAAGGCCAAATGTAATAATATTAATAAATAATCATTTTAATTTTATTCTGCTTCGCTGCGGGCACGCAGTTCTTGTTTAAGAGCGAAAAGACACTATGGACAAATCTATCTGTCGGGTAAAATTTCCGCGAAACTCACTTTTATACGAAGCTGCACACACTAGCGCGACACGATAAAATATTGTTCCCCTCCGACGCGGATTTCGCGCGCAATTAATTAGCAATGTCCAGTACTTAGCTAAAGCATTTTTGCTACTAAGAGAAAAAAATTAGCCTTATTTTATTTTTAAGACCAGAATAAGACAGCTGCTTCTTCGTCCGCGTGGATTAAGGTTTTTGAAATTCCCTTGGGCACTACGTAATTTTCCGGGGCAAAAATTAAAGTGTCTTTCCTCAGGATGCAACCTATTTCTGTACCAAATTTCATAAAAATCTGTTGAAAAGATGGGCTGTGAAAGCATAGAACACACTATCGCATTTATAATATTACTAGATGATTCCCGCGACTTCGTCCGCGTGGATTAAGATTTTTGATTCCCGCGGGAACTCTTTAATTTTCCGGGATAAAAAGTAGCCTATGTCCTTCCCCGGGATACCATCTACCCCTGTACCAAATTTCAGCAAAATCGGTTGAAAAGATGGGCCAGGAAAGCGTAGCAGACAGACAGATAGACAGACAGACAGACAGACAGACACACTTTCGCATTTATAATATTAGTATGGAAAAAATCTGTTGAAAAGATGGGCTGTGAAAGCATAGAACACACTATCGCATTTATAATATTATTAGTATTATAAATTTTATGGAAGTATGGACTATGGAATGTGAATAATCACATTATTTATTTAAGAAAACAAATATTTAAAAGTTTTATTTATATTTTAGTCCAAAGACTATTATCACCCAGGCATTTGAATTATTTTGAATAACAAAGCAATTAATGATCGCTACTGTATTACCGATTTTATAACGTTACAATATGGCCGGTTGCGATAAAACTGAATCGGCGTGGGCGGAGACGATTCAGAAAAGAACGAGAGCTTAAATATATTGTACTTAATTATAATACGTTTGAATTCAATTTAGAGGTTTCACCTCATACTAATATTATAAACTAGCTGATGCCTGCAACTTCGTCCGCCGCGGGAACTCCTTCTTCTTAATCTCCTTCCGGGAAAAAAAGAAGGCTATGTCCTTCCTCGGAATACAACCCATCCCTGCACCAAATTTCATAAAAATCGGTTGAACGGATGGGCCGTGAAAGCGTAGCAGATAGATAGACAGACAGATAGTTAAACAGACACACTTTCGCATTTATAATATAAGTATGGATATACGAACTAAATGATAAATCTAACAAGAGACCTCTAGTCTGATCTATCTCTGCGTGAGATCAACTCAACAAAAACCAGACATTTATACTATAACTTAATAGGGTAGCTAATAAATGAGTGCATAGCCTGAAACGGGTGTTGATGAGCCACTTGGCTCGCATACCTACATGAGTTACGAATAGGGTTGTCATCTCTAAAATCTGGCAACCTGGACAACAAGCGTGAAAACCCCAGATTTTTGAAATTAGAGTCGTTACTTACTAAATTATGTTTAAGTTACTTAGTAAAATAAAAAATTGTTTTAATTAAATAATATAAATCAACTTAAAAAAAAAAACTTAAACCCGGACTACAAATGAAACCCCGCTTGGAGGCTTCCTGGACACCCTTTAAATGACTACAAATCTGGGGAAACCCGGACCGATGGTAACCCTAATTACCAAGCGACTGGCTGGGTCTACTTTTCTTCCGCCATGCCATGCGATCGGGAGGAAGTCGGGGGTCCAGTTAGACGAGTTACTTCGCCTCCACTTATATAGAGTACTGCTTAGCTCTATATAGTGCCACGGATTCCTCTAATAATTAATTGTTTTAATTGACGACTTTCCTGACGCATGTGGTGAACACTATTGTCTTGCAAGTGCGAGATCTTTTATTCGATCCCTAGCAAGGTCGATTTGGGTATTGATAATTTCTGAATTTTCTTTGGTCTGTAGAAGGCCGTGGCTGGTTACTTACCGGTAAAGGCGTGCCGCCAAGCGATAAGAGGATTTGGTTTAATATAACTGCCATACCAGGTTATCCCGCTCATCTTAGACTGCATTTACCACCGATGAGAGTCAAGGTCTAACTTGCATTCTCGTATGCTTTCTAGTCCTGTCTCCCGATTGTGTAAGGAAATCGTTTGTCAAACGTATAATCCGACCTGTTTAAGGAGTTCATAGATGCTTGTACGTCAAAAAGCATGTATGAACTTCTTAAACAGTTCGAGTAATGCGTTTTAAGCTGTCAAATGATTACGATTTGCTTATAGACACTTGAGATCTTATTCCCGAAGTGTCCATTAGATTTTGTGTAAGGCGCCACGCACACCTACTGATTTTAATGAAGTAAAGGCTAGAGGAGGCATAGGAGTGATTTTTAATAGAAGCTCAAATATTTTTTTGTGGCGTAGTGGTTTTGTTATAGTTACCTCATTTCAGCCATATTATATTAATGGGTTATAGGTAGAACTGGTCAAAGTCAGATTAATTGTTATAGGTATTGATTTGTTAACCGACTTCCAAAAAAGCGGAGGTTCTCAATTCGGCGCGTATCATTATTTTTTTACTATACCGATATATGTCTCGATGCCATCATTTAGGTTTACCTGAAACAAAAAAAGTCCTAAATTAAAGTTCGTGTCACACATTATATTTTAAAGTGTAAGAATACATATTTTTGTATGTTGTACCAACCAGTATAATCATTGCAAGGAAAAAAAATGTGAGTGTCAGCTCCGACGCACGACTGGATTTACTGTTTACGATCGATTATAAAATAAATGATTATAAAATGAGGGTAAATGAACGCATTTTTTATATTACTGAAAGCATGCTTGATACATTTATTTATATAAAGGTTATCCATCGCCATTCAGCGTGGCAATGCTGCTAGTTTGATGGGTACCTTTGGCCCAGAGGCAACCAGGGGTGGTCTTTTTGATTAGGGTTTTATTTTTATTTTTGTTAGTAGGTATATAAGGATTTTAGATTAACGTTTAGTCTATAAGTTTTTATTACATTATCTTGTATTTATTTATATTAATTATTATATAATTTATATTCATCAAAATACATTACATAGTCATGGAAACATAATACAAGTGTTACTGCTGCCGAGAGTATTCTGTGGTAGGGGGTGCGCAAGATAAGTTGCGCATGAACATAACACATAACGTAACGGAGAAAGTTTGATTTTACCCATAAATTTTCATACCCCAGGCTTATATATGAAAATCGATTCTTAAGGAGGTAACTCCAAAAATGTAAATAGTATTAGCACAGAATAGGTAATAGTGTACATAATGCTAGTTGCAATCAAATCCATAAGCAGTTTCAGTGTGAAGCGTTAATTGATAGACAGACACACAAAAATGAAATAAAAGACTGGTGTGGACATGGTTAAACTTGGATAAACTCTTCTATAAAAACTATAATGCAGACGCCAAACCGTCTACATATTATTTTTCTTTATACTTGTATACCTAAAAGCAAATGCCACATTTACCGATTCGTTACATCGATCTATTAGAAACGCGTGTAATAATTTATTTCCTTTGATAGAATCAATTTTGGTAATTAAATTATTATAAAGGTTAAGAATCCGGTCCCCGTCGAGCGTTTCCTGGACTATAAACTGTGTACTAATATGACTTACATGCAATTAAAACATGCTATTTTTGGATATTAACGAGAATAATTTAGAATGTAAGTACATCTACTTTATAATCAAATAAACACGCAATAGTTTTGAAGGTGACGGAATGGGATTCTGTCGGCGAATAAAGAACCTCATAAAGTGCGGCAAAGTTGACCTCCACTGTATCGGCAAATATCACAAGGGTGTGTTTAAGTATGTACGAGTAGAACTAGATGATGTCTGCGACTTCGTCCGCGTGGATTGAAGTTTTCTGATTCCCACGGGAACTCTTTTCCCGGGATAAAAATTAGCCGAGATGTCCTTCCCTGGGATGCAACCTATCTCCATACCAAATTTTGTCAAAAACGGTTGAAAAGATGGGCCGTGGAAGCGTAGCAGACAAACAGACATACACACTTTCGCATTTATAATATTAGTATGGATGTAGGTTATCGTCACAAGGCAAAGATAAATAAGTATGCAAGATTTAGTAAGTCCGGAAATCAACAGAATATGTCTCACGTTTGAAATCGGAGACACAATATTAAGGATATCCTAAACTTGCAATATACAGTTTTAATGTCGATCGATAGTATTCGAAGTGAACTGTAATTAGGCAGAACTTGAATTGGATTGCCCAACAAGTCGATAAAAAAATTTGGTAGAAACATACAGATTTGGGAGGAGGGAAAATTAATTATCAAGATGGCAAGTAAAAATGACAAGATTTGGTTAAATCCTTCCTTCTGAACTTTACCTAAAAGACTACATCAGTGCTGCGTTTTGCAGTAATTCAGCATATGTCGTAGTTAGTACTGAAGCAAATTGTATCCTTGAATATTTCAGTCGTTTGTAACGTTTATTTTTGCCCAATTATTTACTTTATTGCAGGTTGATAAAATAACTCATTGAATTGAATATTTGAACTCTGGCTATTTTGTCTGCTGTTCAGACAAAATTGTCCGGGCACTCTGCAAACTTTGCCCGTAGCTTAATTGGTACACAATTATTGCAGAGTCATTGCAAGCATACAAATTACTTGAAGTGTATCTGTGCATTTGGGATACTCCGAAGTCCGCAGCGGGTTCCATTAGCGGCGAGATAATCAAAGGTCAGGTTTGGAGACCGCCGGTCAGTGGTATGTGACCTTTACCTCGCGGTTAAGTGCTTCTGTTGTTGGCTCCGACTTATACAGCCAGATATAAAGATATCAGAAGTCTCTACGTAAAGAACGACACGAACGCTGCTCGACCTTTTTTGTTTTGATGTTATTATTTTTTCGGCATCGATCTTTTCGGCGTAGAATAGCGGTACTAATAACATGGCCATTTCGGATCCGAGAAAGGTATTACTACTTTCGGGAGTTTGTAGCGTAATTTAATTATTTTGATAAAATATATCTGGCTTATTTTATTCCATTTAAACTTGTAGAAATAGTTGAATCCGATTTGAATTTAATTTCATAAAAATACAAGGTAGGTACTAGTGGTAGGTTAGATATTTAAGTTCTCCAACGAAAAGAAGAAGTTTTGAGATTTTTTGATTCTTTTATGCTTATTAGACTTAACGGTTTGACTTTCAGGCCCAAGTTGTTTAAATTTTTGGCACATTTGATGCAGGTAAAGCTTGCGTCCCAGAAGCGGAAAATCGATGAGGAGCAGAAATTTTATGGATTTTAATTCGAGTTTCCTTAGCCTTATGTTTATGTAGAATGAATCCTTAGTATTATGAATGGGATAAGAAAATAGCGATCTACTTCAGGCTTTTAATCATCCTAGCATTAACCATTTAGCATTTAACCGAGACAGCACCATCCAGTAGATGTTTTATTAACAGTAAAATTACGCTCTCGGGTCTCGCAACCAACGCTGCTGCCATATATCGTATGGAATATTGCTATTAACACGCTGTTTACGATTGGAGCAGTGTGTTTAACTCGGTTAATGGTGCTCTGAATTAAGTACAGCAAAATAACCTTTTGGTGATGCATATGTGAGTGGGTTCAGACATGATTGATCATACATTATTAAAGCACAAACACATATTTTGTAAGTTGTGAATATGTGTCATCCATTTCAACTGATAGTCTTGCACTGCTGGACATATATACATATATTATGTAGGTCTCTTGTAAGGACTTGCACTAACCGCGGTCTTATGTGCCGGCAGCGGCTCCCTGCGACTCGTTTGATGTCTTCCCACCTAGTGGGGAGTCTATCAACGCTCCGCTTTCTAGTGCGGGGTCGCCGCTCCAGTGCTTTGGCACCTCAACGTCTATCGGTTCTTCGAACTATGTACCTCGCCCATTGACACTGCTTTGCCACACGTCGAACTATGTCGGTTACTAAAGCTAAAATTAAAATCTACGTTAAAAGCTAAGTTAAAATCTTAATAGGTACCTATATTCCCCACAAAAAAAACTAGTAGTCATTAGGGCACTAAGTATAATCGAGCTGTAATCGGTCTGCGCGGCGATTTTGCGTCACGCGCGAGTAATGCCGTGTTAGAGCCGCCAATTTAAATATTTTTATTTTTGTATGTTCTTTTATATTTTTATATGAATTTTCATAAGTTGTGGATTAAAAGTTGTTTATTATAATATACAGAAGCTACCCCTAAGAGTTTATTAGTATTTGATTTATTTATATAAAATGAATCCTGTTTATCTTAAACATAATATACCTATACTATCGAATATGTATATACCACATCATAGGGCTTGTGTCATGTCTAGGTAGAGGTAAATTCCGCGTCTGTCGTAATGAGCTTAGGGCGCCCACGCGGCGGTGTCGCTGCCACACGGTTACTGTCGCCCTTAGAATGCATTTGATATGCCTTACATTTGGCGTGACACTACATCTAGACATAAATATAACTTAAAACATCGTAGTATGCTTGGCAGGCATCTAGATGAGAGATCGAGTATTAACTCGACTATAGATTTAGTGCACGGAATATATAAAAAAATATACGAGTAATAACCGCATATTCTATTGAATCAAAGCAGTTTTTTTTACCGTGTGCAGTTTAGATATAATTATGCTAAATCTGTCGTATAAATTTAGCCAATCACATCAAATTAGATTTTACTAATGATTAATGAAGCTTTTTCACTTCAAGGGTAAGATACAAAAAAGCTTATGAGCTAAGTTATGAACATGGAAGCATATATTGTATCGTCGTGCATCCTCACACATCTCAATTAAAAGTTTTAACTTGAGTCTTGAGTTCCTTTGATAAAGTCAACATTTGTCAAGATAGACCTTGTATTATGTGTGTACAATATAATATGCAACGAAAGTCGTGATTATCGCATTGTGACAATCGTAATTGTTTGGATTCCCTGACATTATTTTAGCTACAGTTGTCAAGTACAGCGCCATCGAAGAATGAAACAAATAACTGCCTCCGTTAATAGTCCGGGAGGCAGCGACCGAAATTTTGCACCCATTCCTACAAAGCTAATTTTTCTGTCAAGCAATGTTTATACCGTGTAAATAGTGAAAGTGAAAGTCTGCCAAGCTTTTAGTGTTGCAAACATTAATAACAATTTTTCAAACCTGTAAATAAATAATAGGTAAATGTATTATACCTACAAGACTGAAACTTCTTACAGTGAACAAGGATACCTAAATATACAGGATAATGATAGTCTGCCGCATCGGAAGCGTTGCCATCTAAGGTCTTCCACTCACGTAATGTGTTGAAAAATTAACTTTTTGGACTTATTTCTACAAGGCTGATTTTTTTTCCTTAAATAGTTAGGTTTATACAAGAACAAAAAAGGACAGTCTGCCAAGAATCCAATGTTGCTAAAGCCTTGGTAGACGCGATGGAATGCACTATCTCCCGAGCGCAGCTACTGCGCCGATCCGCTATAAGTCGCTCTGAATAATTGGACATACCTTTTTGTCTACGATAATTACTAATAACATTGAATAATAGAACTCAATTTATTTAAACTATAAAAAGTTTTTACAAAATAAATGGTAATGTATGAAAATACTAGATGACCCGGTGTACTTCGTATCACCTATCCTAACGACAAAATATATGGGAAAATGAAATTGTTGTTTTTACTATCATTCTCGCAATTTTTCCATATTTTCTCACCGTCTAAACCTTCCCTGGACTACGACAAACATTTCAAAACCAAAATCAGCCCAGCTGTTCTCGAGTTTTAGCGAAACAAACGAACTGCAATTGATTTTTATATATATAGATACGAGATTTTTTTTGTGTTTGTGGCTATTGAAGTTTTATTTATTTTATAATTTTTTATATTTTACAATTTTTAGTGGTCACGGCTACTAGATGATGCCCGCAACTTCGTCCGCGTGGAATAAGGTTTTCGATTCCCGCGGAAACTCTCAAATTTTCCGGGATGAAAAGTGGCCTAAGTCCTTCCCCGGGATACACCTATCCCTTTACTAAATTTCATTAAAATCGGTTGAACAGATACATTTTTTTGATTACCGCAAGAACCTTTGATTTTTCAGGGATAAAAAAGTAGCATGTCTTTTCCCGGGATACAGCCTATCTTTGTACCAAATTTAATCAAAATCGGTTGCACAGATGGGCCGTGAGGTGCTTCTACACAATAGAGGAATTCTTAAATTTCAAATAATAGATAATTTTATAAACAAAATAGGTAATTTTGCATGCCTGATTATAAGGTGAAACATTTATACTGGAAACCAACAAATAACATCTCAATGTAAAAAAATGTTTCTGCAAATAAAGAATTTTGAATTTTGAATTTTGAATTTTGAAAGCGTAGCAGACAGGCAGACAGACACACTTTCGCATTTATTATATTAGTATGGATGTCTGGTTAAAAACCTACTGTTTACTAAGCTATTACACTGATCGCGAGCAATTTACTCTTATCCATTGAGGAGTTCCGTTCACCATGTCTGAAGATATTCATCAGATCTTCACCAAATTTATATGGTCAACCTCTGAAGTATGATCAGTCAAACAAAAAATAATCATCAAAATTGATTCATAATTAGCGGAGTAATCGTGCAACAAACATACAAAAACATACAGCCTAATTGATAACCTCCTTCTTTTTTTTGAAGTCGGTTAAAAATAGTTATCCCGGTATAAATTCAAACAAAAAAATCAAATTAAGATTTAAATTAGAAATTTTATTCATTACATTTCCATCAAGTTCTTGCGCTACAACTTATGCCACGTCTACCGAAGCGTTAGCCACCTTCTATCGAAAGTAGACGACGATAATTCAATAATAATTATCGTAAACCGCTTGTAGACGAAAGACCAGCTTTGTAGATTTTAATTTAATGCCGGTATGTCCAATTATTCAGAGCGACTTATAGCGGATCGGTGCAGTAGCTGCGCTCGGGAGATAGTGTATTCCATCGCGTCTACCAAGGCTTTAGCAACATTGGATTCTCGGCAGACTGTCTTTTTTTGTTCTTGTATAAACCTAACTATTTGAGAAAAAAAAATCAGCCTTGTAGAAATAAGTCCAAAAAGTTAATTTTTCAACACATTACGTGAGTGGAAGACCTTAGATGGCAACGCTTCCGATGCGGCAGACTATCATTATCCTGTATATTTAGGTATCCTTGTTCACTGTAAGAAGTTTCAGTCTTGTAGGTATAATACATTTACGTATTATTTATTTACAGGTTTCAAAAATTGTTGTAAAAATTTGCAACAACATCGGCGCGGCAGACTGCCATTCTGTTTACGTACGGCCTCAAAATAACAAAATAGCAAAGAATCAGCTTTGTAGGAATAATGGCACCAATAATGTCGCTGCCTCCCGAACCATAATGTCAATGTCAGATCTGTGTAATTATTTTGTCGTAGAGGAGCTGGGTAGCACTAATCTGTCTTCAGTGGAATTTCCCAATAAAAAAAACTACAGAAAAACAGGTCACCTTCTTTTCTGTAATTTATCGGACAATATTGGATTTACGAATACATATTTTACTCTTCTCCACCCTAAATACGTGGGAGCTATGCATTTCAGTGAGTGTTTTTTTCAAAAGAGCAACCACTGAGTTTCTTGCTGGTTCTTCTCGGTAGGAATGGCATTCCGAACCAGTAGTAGATTCACTCGACGATTCAAAAAAAAACATTTGAATTTTGAGTGTCAGCCAATTCGAGTAATTTGCGATCGTCACACTGTATCAGGTCAAAGGTACTAATTTCCTACTTTCATGGGTCAAACTACGCTACTACGTACTCTATGCTACTATAGCCCAGCTGCATAGACTTAACTTGAAACCCACAGAAAATGTGCTCGCTGATTCACTTGTGTGACGTCATAGCGCAGGGCAAATGTCGCGTCCCACGTGCATGACACGCGCCAACTAACATTCCTAAAACGAGCTACGTAGGATTTCAACATGGAGATTTCAGTTTTGTACTTCTAGGGTTCTGTAGGTCAATACCGTAAGGCTAATTATTATGAAGCCAAGGTAACTAGTGACCTAACATTTTATCTTAGCACTTTAAACATTGTAATTTGAAGTGTGAGCAATGAGCATGCATTCATGTTCTTCCGAATATGTATGGGCACAATTTAACAACTAACATCACGTTCCAAATTAATAATACAGTTGCTAGCTTTACATAATGAAACAGCTTATATGTATGTATTTATCTTTTTGCTTATATGGCGACCTCCCTGGCAGAGTGTTAAGCGCTGTTGTCTTAACGTGGGAGGTCCCACGTTCGACTCTCGGCGACAATTTGGGAATTTATAATATCCGAATTTTCTCTGATCTGGTCTGGGCTAGTAGACTGGCAATGACGTACCGCTAAGCGATTTAGCGTTACGGTACGATGCCGTGTAAAAGCCGACTAGTGGTATAAGTTTAATATAACTGCCATACTCCTAACAGGTTAGTCTACTGCCATACTCCTAACCGGTCAGTCACCATCCATCATCTACCATCTTAGACTGCATCATCACTTACCATCAGGTGAGATCGCAGTGAAGCTAATTTGTAGCAGAATAAATAAACGTAGTAATGAAATGAAATGTCATGTGGGACGACTTGTGCCACTTACGATAGAATAGAATAGAATAGAATAGAATATTCTTTATTTGCATAATGTGTGTAGGTATACATAAGATGTTAATTCTAATAAAATAGTCCAGCACATTAGCCGTATCGGCGTACAAATATTATAAATAGGCAATTGAGGTTAAATTCATTATAGTTACGTACCGTTACAATAATAATATTACAAAATAGATTGAATTTAACATTACATTCATTTCGATTTGACAGTACTCTGCCACCGACGGTTCTGAAAACAGATTCTACTCAGAAGAACCGGCAAGAAACTCAGCATTTGTTCTTTTGAAAAAGCAAAATACGTATTCAGTAGTGTAAGTTATTATACTATCCTGTATACCAAATGTAAGTTCAAGTTTGAGATCCGACCAATCTGTAGCTAACCAAAAGTTTAATTTTTGGATGAAACGGTAACATAACGGATCAACAGACAGACATACTTTCACATTTATAACAAAACAAGGGATTGTAGGTATGTTCTTTGGAACCTCTTTCGCGGTAATTCCGATCGACAATTTTTTTCGATTTCCCTTTAGTCAAATTTAACACTACAGCATTCATTAGTGATGACTCAATGGATTTCCGTGACCCCGCATTGACAGAGCGAGAAAAGATGTGTATAGGCTGACTTGCACAACACTGCCTAAACTGATGTAGTGAAATTATTTGATGTTGTCACTTTTTGATTAAGTCAATATTTTTTCCACTCATCCCTACCAGTATGGATAGGTGGGAAAAAAATCCACTCTTACCCCCCAGTGGGGATACGTTGGTAGGGACTAGTGGAACAGGCCGTTTGGTCCGGGGTCGTCACGAAAAGGACAGGTATAGAAAATTTAACTTAAACACATTTAACGGAAAAGGGCCTGAGGGCTGCTTGCACAAGGACATTTGAACTGATTTAATTAAATTTTGTAATGCTGTCACTTATTGCCAAAAAGTGACAGCATTAACAAATTTAACTAAATCAATTTAAGAGTCCTTGTGCAAGTGGGCCTTAAGTTAAACCAAATAGCAGTGCTAATAGCCTAGTGGGTTTAGGACCTCCTACTTGGGGTGTTCGGAGATCGATCCTCGGGTATGCATCTCTGTTTTTTGGGAGATAAGTGCCTAATCACTTCCTTGGTGAAGGAAATCTTGTGAGAGTTCTCCATAATGTTCTCAAAGGTTGGTGATTTACTTATTCAATCTAATTAAAATATTACAACCCTGCCTTTGATTCTATAACTATCTGAAGGAAAATTGCTATTTATCAATATTCCATCGAATAAAAAGAAAATAATGTCAAAGGCCGAGAAAACCCCAAAGTGAACGTGTTTCAAGTAGAAAGCATTTAAATAATTTTTTTTTTAATCTACTACAAGCTAGCCCTTGACTGCGATATCACCTGATGGTAAGTGATGATGCAGTCTAAGATGGTAGCGGGCTAACCTGTTAGGGGCATGGCAGTTATATTAAACCCATAATTTACCACAAAAACAATAAATAATAATTGACTTCAGCCAAGCAACAAGAAAAAAATCATAGTATGTATAATGCCTTACAAAACGGTAAGGTCCCAGTCATAGACAACTGGTATCAATGTTATCTAGAAATTGTACTAGCTTGGAAAGTAATATTTATATTGTAAAACTTCTATAGATGCATAATTTGTAATTTTTTTAGTTCTTTTTATAGTAATTTCCATTGTAAATAATAATATTAATTACAATGAAAACTACTATAAAATAATAATATTTGTAGATTTAATAATTCCCGTATGCACCAATAATAATAAGGTAAGGATATTATAAAAGTCACAGTAAAACTGTGACGAGAACGATGTTTAATATAATGTTACGACCTTTTTCGTTGTTCTTGCTCTTATTTCTGCCCTTGCATATCTTCGGCCTGCGGGCGTAAACGCGGAAGTATCTTTGACATTTGAGTTCGACAACTACATAGGCGATTTACAAGTATAACTACTCACTAATAGCACGGTGTAAGTATGTATTCATACAGTGGGCCGACGCCCATTCAAATGACAGACCCGGCTGCCATGACATTTGAAGCCCCTAGAGGTACGGTACTCTTCCCTATGATTAAAAGAGGTAGGAAACTGCATATAAATTTGACATTAGAGTGACATAATTTTGTATTGAAAATTCTGCCAGTTTCCTCTTTCACGTCTCTGTTACCCCGAAGCGTTGCTCTGTCTTTTACGTCTCCGTCGAACGACTGGTAGGAAATGACGAATCACCTTAGACTGTGCAGGTATAGTATACTATGGTACAGGTATACTGTGTAGGTACTAGGTATAGGTTGTATTTGTAGTGTTTCCTTTATTATGTACGCAAATGTGATACGGTAACTATATTTTATGTCGATGATAAATGAATGTTGTTGCAAAGGTACGATTTGACTCACTTGTCCAAAGGTTATGTTCTACGAAACATGCTCTGCTAAAGCTACCAATACACCAACGCCCACTTTTTCGTATTGAAGTTAGATTAGTTCATATTATGTATTATGTTCATCTTCACGCAAAAATCTGAAGATTATTTGAATAACTATGAAGTATAGTATTTATTACTATATTAATGTTTTTCAAGCTTTCTGCTTTTGATTAATGTAGCTGATTAATACTTATTATGTAGCTTGTTGATATTTATCATCAAATAAAAAGTTGAACAAATTCTTAATATCATAAGCAAGGTAGTATAATAGGAAACAAGCATATATTTTAATATACTAGTATGGCGCGTGGATGCGGGAGCGTGGATAACTGCCGTACCACTAACAGGTTAGCCCGCTACCATCTTAGACTGCATCATCACTTACCATCAGGTGAGATCGCAGTCAAGGGCTAACTTGTAGTGGAATAAAAAAAACACGTAATTCCCCAACCTAACCCCCCACCTATCTTTAATACCCTGCTCTCTAGCTAGCTAGCTCTTCACCCATCTTGCAAACCCTCGATCTCCATATTTGTCAGAATGACAGTACGAAGATACAAACTCCTGAAAAGGTCTTGCATAATTTCCAAATCCCTGTCAACATTCGCCATACATTTTCTATGGAAAATAATATATTCCGCCATCTTGAATTTTTTCTTGTTCATCAAGAAGTCCTTCAGGTCCTGATCATCTTTTGCCGAGAAACCACTCTTCTATCTTATATACTCTCCGAGACAGACACTGACGAAATTTGTATGGCGGCCATCTTGAATCCGCCATTTTGGAGTTTTTTTTCCAACTTACCACCAATTGGATGAGGTTTCGAGTGACATTTGTTCGAGCACCCCCCACCTATCTTCAATACGCTGGCTGTGCTCTTCATCCGTCTTGGAAATCCTCAATCATCAGCACTCTCCGTATTTTTCCTTCGAATGAATTTTTATCTTCTTTACGAAAATTTTTTCATACAAAATTATACAGGAGAGGTGATCAATGAGTCAGCACGAGCAGCCATATAATATATATTAACGTAAACCTGGACTTAATATTTCGGTTATAGCCTTTTGGCTTCCATTAGGTATTATACGTCTTCTGGCCCATATCGTAAACTTAGAATCGTGTAAATAATCTAAGCTTAGAATATTTACTAGGCGCATATAAAGCTTGCTTTTATAGCTCAGTATTTTTAAGTAATTCAATTCAATTACTTTTATTTCAGGTAGCACAACTCATAATAAATACAACCAACAATACGTAGAATGGAATAGCATGAACTGCACGGCCGGCTTTACCGAAGATGCGTGGAATTCTCGATATGCTCGTGAGGTGACGTGCACGGACGGACATGCGCCTTGACATTCGCATGTCAAATGTCACCCGGTCAGCGACCCCGGCGTGATAGTGGTCGGGTTTTTGTTTTGGTCACACATTCAGGGCTTGAAACAACTTTCGAAATGGAAAGACCGGTATAAATATTGATAGCAGCACATAGATAATGAATATGGCTACTTGTTTGTTTTTTCTGATCCATATCTAGGTATGTGTATTAAAGTCGTTGCTCAGGAAATGCTTTGCAGAGGTAGAGAATACCTTTTATGAAATTCTACTGTATACGACTTAGTCACCTTGAACTTTGACCGTATTGCTACAGAAATTAGCAGGGTGTAGGTCCAGTTTCTAGTAGGTATATTATTATTATCTCTGTCCTGTCCTGTCCCTGAGTTGTCTAGGGTGTTGAATTTACATAAAAAACAATGTTTACGTCACTGTTGATTGGCATCAATTTTGCGGGCCAAGTGGGAGTTTTATTTGCCAACTCGATGGCGTTAGAGTTAACTTGGATTTGTATGGAATTGTCAAGCGCTTGATAACTTGATAAAAGATTGTGGTTGTTCAATTCCATACAAAATATGTCAGGGTAGGTCGGATAAAAGCTAGAACAGGTGAAAAAATCTCCTACTAGACCCGAGAACGGGAGATTGAACATTGATAGTGGGTGCCTACTCCTGTGGTCAATTTATACCGATATTAGGTAATGTATGTTTTTCGTTTTCTTTCATAAGCATTTTGTAAATGTATGTTGATATAAGTTAACCAAAGCACTTCTGTAAAGAAAATAATGTTCAATTGATGATTTTACATAACCGATATAAAAATTTAAAAAAAACTGATTTTTAGTTGTAAATTGTAATAGGTTCTGCCAGAGGAAATAGCAATTTTAATTACATACCGACACATAATTTATATATTCATATATGTATATGTAATAAACGTATGTACTTGACAATAAATTGGCATTAGGTAAATACATTTAGGAAATAACGCAATGAACTTTGTTTATAAAGGTGAACCAGTTTTTAGTTTAAGTAGCTGCGCCATTACAATTTGAATATTAACCGACATTGCGAAGGCTGTCGCGATAACCGGGAGGCTGTTAGCGACTCATATAATAATTATTACACTATACTTTTTTTTATTTCACTACAAGTTAGCCCTTAACTGCGATCTCACCTGATGGTAAGTGATGATGCAGTCTAAGATGTTAGCGGGCTAACCTGTTAGGGGTATGGCAGTTATAGTAAACCCATACCCTTAATCGGTTTCTACACGGCATCGTACCGGAACGCTAAATCGCTTGTCTTGGTGTACTTTTTTTTTTTTTGGTAGAGCAAACTTCATTTTACCTTATGTATTCTGTCATTGTTTGTTGATGGTAGGTACTAGGTCATGTGCCAATGCCATCATGGCAAATTCATTATGTTACTTATATTTCATATCAATCCATACAAATACTATAAATGCGAAAGTGTGTCTGTCTGTCAGTCAGCTACGATTTAACGGCTCATCTTTCAAACTGATTTGGATGAAATTTGGTACAGAAATAAGTGTTTCCCGGGGAAGGACATAGGCAAATTAATTATTGTATGAAAAAAAATATTTTCCCGGAAAATTAACGAGTTCCCGCGGGAATCAAAAAACATCAATCCACGCGGATGAAGTCGAGGGCATCATCTAGTAATAAATAATTTATGCATAAAAATTATTATGATAAAAATAAGGTTATCGACCAATTAATGCGATGCACATGTGTAGTCTTAATTAATTAATTCAGAATAGATACCGATATACGGATACGGAATAGTATAGACATATACATTATACAGTATTAAGTATTATATATAATATATATGAGACTGTTGAAATTGAGAGATTACCCCGGTATTTTTTTTCTACTAAATTTTTTTTAGTTATGCATTCTTTTTAGCAATATAAGTATTATATTTTTTAAAGTGCCACATTGGCTAAATTAAAGCTAAATATTTTGTTTTATTCTTTTTTCTTATTTATTTTTCAGTATAAAGTTTAAAATGTTTATGATTCAGTATAGTAGTAGATATCTAGTAGTAGATAGGTATAATCAGCTATATCTACTACTAGATGATGCCCGCAACTTCGTTTTAGTTGACCGAGCGAAGCAAAGGTCTCTGAGTCTACTTGAGTGAATTTGCACTTGTCCGTCCGTCCGTCAGTCCGTCCATCCGTCCGTCCGTCCGTCTGTCAGAGCCTTATAACTTCTGAATCACTGAACGTAATTACTTCAGCTTTAAATATAATATGTAAACCGATGGCCTCCAGCCAAATATGGCTTAAAAATATATAAAAATCTTTATTTCAGGGGGGCTCTCATAGAAGCGAATGCGAAGTAAAATATTAAATATAGCCGTATAGCGTAACATAGGGTTGCGGTATATCATTTTAAAGATAATTAGTAATAGAGTCCTAAAATATTTTTTTTTTAAATTTTCCCCTAAAATTGACGAAATGGGGGGCTTTCAAAGTGGCGATTTTCTAACGTCCAAAGTTGACCTCAGAACTCAAAATTTTCCGAAAGGCTGAGCCTGAAACTTGATCAATTATTTGAATTATATCCTGTACTTGAACAACAAATACTAAAATTAGATAAAATATGATAAGGAAACGAAATTATTTAATTTTTAATGAGCTTCAGTATTTTTAACAGAACTTCACAATGATGTCAATAGATGGCGCCGCGAGGTCTTTGTTCGGGGCGAACCACTAGTTAATTCGTTTTATTAAGTTTTTTTCAAAAATCCGTTCTAACTGTTTAAAATCTCGGAATAAATATACCTAGGTATATCTTACCCCAGAGAAGCAACATATCGCTGTACTTAATTTTGTACAATCCGTTGAAAAGATGGGTAGTATAATCCCAGCCAGCAGACAGATATACACTTTCGTATTTTACAGTAATAATATAGTTTGTATACAGAGGCTTATATTATTTATCTTGATATACAGTAATATCACCTATAAGTCACACCGCAGTACCGCACCTCATAAAGCGCTATATAAATCTGTATTAC
The DNA here is from genome assembly GCA_923060345.2 of Erebia aethiops. Lineage (NCBI taxonomy): Eukaryota > Metazoa > Arthropoda > Insecta > Lepidoptera > Nymphalidae > Erebia > Erebia aethiops. The sequence continues at coordinate 4,192,771 of OV281083.1, read as the reverse complement.
ATTTCCAATGATGCATTATCTATTGCAAACACGTGTATTCAATAACCTCGTAATAAATCAGTCTCTGCATAACAGACGGCGCACTATTGCGGACTGCAGGATTTAGCGCTAAGCTCCTGTAGGGGTAGCAAAAGATAAAAATAATAAAAAGAGGGCTTACTAAAATAATATTAATAGTAGAATATGAAGGACGCCTAAAACTGTAAACATCTGTAAATACTCATATTCAGCAAATACATTTTTCATTAATTAATTAATTAAATAATAATAGCCCTCCCGCTCGAATGTCGGCCGCGGCCAATCTCCAAAGAAATTAGCCTTCGGACCGAGATTTATTATAGTGCACAAGTGTGTACGCAAAAATAGGTGCACTCTCTATTCCTTTACTCTCATAGCCCGATGGGACAGAAAATCCGACACGACCGGAAATAGATCATGCGCACCGACGACTTTATGTGCTCCCAGCAAGTACCACAGAATAGGTACAGCTGTACTAGTACTGAGAATTTCTTGTCAGAAAAACCCAATACTAATTTTGACCCAACCCGGGATTCAAACCCGGGACCTCGTCAGTCGTAGTCGAACGTGCTTACCACTAGAGTTAGACTAAAGAGGATAGTTACTAAAATAATGAGCAGATAAGCCGTAAAAATTATATATTTGGTACTGCGAAAACCTATTCTTGCGTGAAAAATTAATTAAGTCTAGCTAGTCTGTAGATAAATTATTAAGTTAAGATTCCTGACCTAGATTTAACCAAAACTAAGAATTCTTTAATGTTTGTAAGCATAATTTCCTGAAGAACTTGTCGTAGAATCTAAAACAACTGTTTTCATATTATCATACTCTGCAATCCTAGTAATTTAGTAACCGAAACATCATGTGAGTAAACACTCAGTTGTTTGGGTCTGACGATGATATTGACATAACTGCTGTGCTCTGGAGATGCCAAAACACGCAACCAAATGTGGCATAACAAACAAATTGATGTGATGTAACAATGGATGACAACAGCTGTAGAGTAAACATTCTGGATCCTCTCCTGTTTCGATGAGTTGACACCACGGTATCATAAAAAAGTCATGACTCTCATACTGACTGACTGACACATTACCGCCCAGCCTAAACCTATTAAGCCGAAATTTTACAAACAGGTTCCTTTTATAGCGAATAAGAGGTAGAAAGCCAGATTTTTCGACATTCTGACGGGAGCAAAACCACAATGCCGAATGTTACTAATCGTGTGTACTTTAGTGATTTTGATTTAATAAGTTGTTAAGGCCCTGTGTAGCGTAAAGGGGGGTTTTCAAAAGCAGTGTATCCATCAAACGGTGACATAACGTATGCTTGTAAAAATAATGTGCTGTTTTCAAGACCTTTGAGCAGCCATTGACGTATCTCAAAACACAATTAAAAAAATCTCTGCATTGAAATTTATTTAAAACATACCTCTTAATTTACCTTTTAAAGCAATTTTTCTCCTAATTGAAACCAATAATTAGCTCTAGAAATATAAGATAAAATTCATATTTCTAAATCAAACACATTGTCGTATACATTTGTATTGAAAAGTAAATATTAATTTTTTTACAAATTATTTCATGTCTTTTTTGCGACATACGCTTGCTCGATTTCACCCCCGCGCGCCTGTGTTTTTCATCTCGTGAGCTCACATCGCCTTAATTATCAATAATTTTTGTAACAAACATTCTGTAAAAATTTACAATAATTTTTACGTACGAGTACTTAAAGGCTAACTTACGCCCATTGAAATAGAATGAGTACAGACAGAAGATGTAATTAATACGTATGTTTCGCTTTCAATCGTAAGCTTATTTTTTAATTACTATAATTATACTTTATAAATAGGTAAATTGCGAAACTGTGTACTTTAGTGAATTTGGTAGCCGATTGTGAGGAATGATTACAATTATTTCAAAAAGTATGTTCTTAAAAAAGAAGTCGAGGATTATGTAATTGATAAATGAGCGTGGATTTGACTCTCCAGCTATGCTCGGATCTGCATTTAATAATTAATATTGTTAACTGCAGAGTTCTTTGCTTGTACTCTTTGTAAAGAAGGGCATTCCGAACATTAGACTCTTAAAATGAATAACATTGAATTTTGACTGCCTCGTTGGTCTAGACTCTAGAGGTTAGAATTTTCGATTGCGGCCGACGAGGTTCCGGGCTCGAGTCCCGGGTAGGGCCATAATTAAGTAACTATTGGGTTTTTCAAACTAGAAACTCTCAGCATTAACCCGGAGTTAGGAAGTTGGCAGTGTATCACCCCCGTGCCTCGGAGAGCACGTTAAACCGTTGGTCCCGCGTTATGATCACGAAAATGATAATAGACGTTAAAGTTACTACTATTAGGTACCTATTCTGTGGTTAAAGCCCGCCAACCCGCTTTAGAACAGCGTGGTGGGTCTAAGCTCTAATTCCCCCTATGAGAGTGGAGGCCCGTGCCCAGCAGTGGGTCGTTAATGGGCTGAAGTGGTGGTAGTGGTAGTGGTTTGCTGCTGATATCAAATGACTGAATCACCGATTCCGATTTTCCGCTTTGAACTATGAAACTCCCATTAATACTGCAGTGGTTTGAAAGAAGAACAAGAATAACCCTTCGTTTGTCTGAGACGCGCGGTGTATAATAATATATTGTGATACAAACAAGTAAACAGACAGACATAAATATCAGTTTCCTAATAGTAGAGATAATACGCATTAAGTATTGAGATAGGTAATCTAAGTCAACCTTTATTTATGAATGGGACCGGTTACATAATATGCAATATGAACACATAAAACGATTCTAAAACAGAGTAAAAGCATAAGTTACAATATTTTACTGCTGTAATGCTTTACTAAAGATCTATAAACATTAGATTAACGCCTCTGACGCGTCTAAAAATGCCATTAACGTCACAGATTTAAATGTGGGATAGGACAAGGTATGGTGCATTGTATTCTGATAATTTAGACTAGTCTGAGTGCTTGTGACTTAAAGTTAAGTTTTACTAAACAATTTTTTTTAAAATTAATTACACGCTTGACCACAATCACACCTGATGGGAAGTGATGATGTGGCCTAAGATGGGACGCGCTTGCCTAATTCGCAGCGTAAGCATTGGTAAGCAACGTTTGCGAAACTCCCACTAGGTGGACGGACAACATCAAAACATCGGCGTGCCAATGCCCCTACAGGACGCTTATGACTAGGTATCGATTGGCGACAAAATCGTCCGCGTCGTTTCGAAAAATATGTATTTTTATATGACGCACTGTTACGCATTTTCAAATTCCATCTATTTTCAATTTTTAAATAAATTTGGTCTCTATATAATATATATAGATGTTTTGTAGAACTTATTTTAAAAAGGGGTTTAACATTGACATAGTGCCTTCATTATGAAATAAGTTTCTTATATTATTTTGGATGAAAAATTAATAGAAATAATCTCCAAAAATCATTAAAAAGTTGTAATAATAACAAAACTTTGGACCTCACGATATAGTTCTCCTAGTGTGAGGTTCACAGTTAAGCGTATAAGGGATACATGAGCCAAACCGGAAATCGCTAAAACAATTTTTGTATCAGTTTTAAGATTTATCTTATATATGCACCTTTATCCACATTTATTTACCACCAATCTTGGAAAATATTTTTGGAAATATTTGTATTTGTATTTTGTATTACATCAAAAGAGACTATTGTTGACCGGCTCTTAGTCTAAGAGGATACGACAAAATGTCTTCATTATTCTTCCCACGCCACTAATCCCCGGTGCCTCTTTTAGACCAGTCAAGTGAGGTTCGAGATGTAGAACTGGATAGAGCACTCGCCTTATCAGCTGGATTGACGTATTTTATACGGTCCGATTCAATTCGTTTGATATACTTTACGCAATGGTCTATGTTGAGGGTCAGACATACCTGATGGGAATCGATAATGAGTTGTTGGTATTCTATGTTGTTGGGTTATTATTAAGCTGAGGCTTTTGTTACTTGTGTTAACACCAACTTACGTACTTACAAATGTATAATCTAAGGAAGTATTAAGTCTTAAAGGGATTGACGTATTTAATACGGTCCTATTCAATTCGTTTGATATACTTTACGCAATGGTCAATATTGAGATTCGGACATACTTGATGGGAATCGATAAAGAGTTGTTAGTATCCTTGTTGGGTTATTGTTAAGCTGAAACTTTGGTTAACTTGTTAACACCTATCAATCTATGTAATTTGAGATATATTACACACGAAGTTTCATTTCATCTTATTCTAAACGCACTAAGATAGGTACTCGTAGGGTACTAAAGTACGAGTAATCTAAGATGGAAGTAATAACTCACTCGTCTTTTTAGAGGGATTGACGAATTTTATACGGTAATAATCAATTTGTTTGATACACTTTGCGCAATGGTATATGTTGAAGTTCAGATATTTTTGACGACCTCCGTGGCGCAGTGTGTAGCGCTGTTGTCGTAACGTGCGCAGGTCCCGGGTTCGATCCCCGGCAGGGTCAATTTGGGAATTTATAATTTCTGAATTTTCCCTGGTCTGGCCTGGTGGGAGGCTTCGGCTGTGGCTAGTTACCACCCTAGCGGCAAAGACGTGCCGCCAAGCGATTTAGCGTTCCTGTAAGATGCCGTGTAGAAAACGAATAGGGGTATGGGTTTAATATTTCTGCCATGCCCCTAACAGTTAGCCCGCTACCATCTTAGACTGTATCATTACTTACCATCAGGTGAGATCGCAGTCAAGGGCTATCGTGTAGTGGATGTAAAAAAAATAAAAAAAATGTATATACTTATTGGATGTGGGTCAGTCCACAGTCCTGGGGACATATTTTGGGAAAACCCACGGGATTTATACAAAACCGTAAGTTCGCGAATACACTGTTAAACGGATCCCATTGTGAGATTGTTAAACAATGTTGGCAGAAAATAATAACATATACGTGAATGCTTCTTTTTTATAACAAGATAGGCTTGCGCTTGACGACAATCAAGCAAATGAAAAGCAATGATGAGGTCTAGGTTGGAGCGCGCTTGCCTAGAAAATGCCTATTCACTCTTGCCTTGAAGGTACTCAAATCATACTTGGCAGGAAATTGTTTATATTAATTAAACAAATTTAATTAATTAAGCCTAATTAGGCTTGTTGAAGTCATCCGCAAATACAAAGAGGGTACAGCAGGCAAAGCATTGCAACATGGACGTCATTCTTGGACCGGTTACGCAAATCGCTTGGTATAAATTACCGTCACAGTGATCGCGATATCGGCAGCTCATGCATCATTTCTATCGCATTCAATCATCATTCTAGTGACCTTAGCGAACGTGGGTGTAAGTGACCCTGGTCTGTATGAGGAAATGCACTAACGATGTTAGCGAATTATGTTGTAATAGGTCAACAACGCCTACGGGTGACACGAAGTCCGAATTAGAACGTATGGAAGGTAGATTGTTTTTTTTTATCCACTACAAGGAGCTAGCTAGCTTACTACTTATCTAGGTCACAAAAACGTAGTGAACACTAAGTATATTAGAACAAACTAAGGACAGTTTATGAACTGTAAATTAGATGTAGGTAGAAATTTATTATACGTACAAGTTTAAGTTAAATTAATATTACTTATTAGCCCATAGGCTAGATGGTAGTAGATAATTAAGTTGCCATTATAAAATTGAAATGGAACTTTATGACAAGGATAAAAAAAAAACTACAAGCTAGCCCTTGACTACGATCTCACCTGATGGTAATTGATGATGCAGTCTAAGATGGTAGCGGGCTAACCTGTTAGGGGCATGGCAGTTATATTAAACCCATATACCCCTTCGGTTTCTATACGGCATCGTACCGGAACGCTAAATCGCTTGGCGGCACGTCTATGCCGGTAGGGTGGTAACTAGCCACGGCCGAATCCTCCCACCAGGCCAGACCAGGGAAAATTCAGAAATTATAAATTCCCAAATTGACCTTGCCGGGGATCGAACCCAGGACCTCCGCACGTTAGGCAACAGCGCTACACACTGCGCCACGTAGGTCGTCAAATCTATTATTGATCTAGTACTAAAAATCACTATTATAGAATAACTCACTACTTTTTTTTTTAATATATAGGCAAGCGATTGGCTGCAATCAGACCTGCTTACAAGTAGTGATACAGCCTAAGGTGGAGTGCTTATGCCAAAACATACTATGCATAGAATGACACGGACTAAGTGTGAGAGCTATAGATCGAACTTTGACTTTGCTTAGACTTAAAACATGGTTAAAACGAGACAGATTTATGTTACTCACATAAGTCCATCTCGTTTTAACTCTGAGTTAAGTCTGAGCCAAGTCAAAGTACGCTCTATATATCTCAGCATTAATGTGCTTTCGCCCTGAAATGAAAAAGTCTGCAAATCCGCACTTGGCTAGTGTGGGGGACTATGGCTTAAAACTTTCTCATTCTGAGAGGCTATACGTACTGTAAGCCGACGATAGGTTATGATAATGATAAATTGTAATCAAATCTGGCTTTAATCAAGCCCAATGCAACCTTATAAAGGGAGAGCATAGATTTAGTTGTAAGTAGTCTGATTAACCTGAAAATGTCACTTAGGGTCTCGTCACAAATTTTCGCGCATACAAAAACGGAGAGCTCGGGCAGTTGATCGTTAAACAACGTACATGGAACGCTCGAAGCGCTTAAGTTATCACTGAATTGGTGTTCTAGATGAGCGGCGAAAGCGACATGGCGCAACGCGACGTGAAACGATAAAGCAAAATTAACGAAACGCCAGTGTCAGAGGGAAATGATATTTTGTTTTATTAGGGGTGTGGCTCCATTTAAACTGAGTTTCTACGCATACGCATACGAGTATACGCGTTATTTTTGTCGGCCAGACAAAAAATCATTCATAGCGTGTTTTATCGACGAATCGACCCGGAAACGTATAAATAGCCCCCGCGTGTCACGCAAGTCGGCACACTACAATGGGAAGGTCTCGACTCTTGCCCAAATCCGATCACTTTCCCGTCGCACTCCGGATTAAGATCGAAATGTCAGTGGCTGTGACATTTTTATTTCGGGACGACATTTCGACGGTTATGAAACCACAGATAGCATCGGACCAATTAGAGATTTGGTAGCCGACATGACATACGACATGATATTGCGTTACGATATGGTTACGATATATTTTCGTTTTGTAGAACATCGTTTCCCTATTTATAGAACAGTATATTAAAACAAAGCTATAGAAAAACAATGAATATTTATTAGTTATATCGCTACTCTAGTAACTGTTAAATGTTTAAATTAACAACTAACTATTAAGACCGTGATGGTCATAAATATTTAAGAATAAAACTAAAGAAAAACAATGAATCTCCATTAGAAATACAATGAAGATAATGCTAATCGATTTGAAGGCGACCTCATTCAAGAAGTAAGATAAAAAGAAAATTACTACTCTAAGTACCTAGGTTATCCAAACAGAGACCTTTTCACTCAATCGATCAACGGATTTTTTGTCCAAGACATAATGTTATGCGTTTTAACGGAATTCTAGATCTCTCTTTATGACAAGGTCGTATGTAATAAATGGTTAAGAGCGAAACACACTGCGGACAAAAAGAAATTATCTGGCACGCAAATAGTCGGTGTTAGCACTACACACATAAGTGTGACAAGACAAAACGTCGTTCCGCTCTGATGTGAATTTTTAGCACAGCTTTTAGCGCAGACGTTTTATTCTATTACCAAGTGTGTGCGGCATCATACAAAGTTGCTTAGTTAATTGGACTTTTTGAAACTGTGTTTGCGTAGTAAGCAGAGCTGAAAAACTTGCCTTTTTGGTGGATGTTTAAGTAGGTAATATTCATAAAACCTGATTTATAATAAATCCAAAAGTGTGTCTATCTGAATGTAGATCTATCTGTTACCTTTTCGTGGCCTTACGCGAAATAAGTCGCGTTTGTCATTTAGTACACAATAATTCAATATTAGACATCCGTGTCGGACGCTAATAATTCGCTTGTATGTAACACCTGTAGTGTATGCCGCGGGATACATCACTATCGCTTTAGGAGCGTGGAGGAATAGTCTGTGGGTGGACACATTACGACTCGAATCAACTATGTAATTACAGATGTTTTATTAATCTTAATCGCCCACAAATGGCGACGAGGATATAATGAACATTTTTCTATGCACTATCTTTCTAATCTATTTAAAGATAACAGGGCAATGTTGCAAAAAAGCTTGTAACTGTTACTCAAAATTAGACCAGATGGCATTGTGCAAGGGTCACAAACAAGAGCCGATCTTTGTCTAATCGTTTCTAAAGATCGTTTTGACAGTTTTGCACCTGGGAATGCAAGAGAACGATTTGTAATAATAAACTATTACCTTAAGAAAAATAAAAAGACCTGGGGGGTTACTATCACTGCTTAAAGCACTATTATTTTGATATTGTTTCGACAAATCCTACCATGACGCCCCTAAAGTAAGCTTGTTAGAACATTGTTTTCCTTAACAGTTTTGTGACGTCATTACGCAAATCATTCACTCAATTCGTACCATGAAGTGTTTTTTGAGAGCTAGCATTATTGTATTACGTAGGATTTACGTCAAATTTAGCAATCATAAAAAAGTTACTTTCTTGCGACGGATCAACAACGAATTAACTTTATAAACAAATAAATAGGAAATTGTGGGGATTTATAATATACTTACTTAAGTGAATATTGGATTACGGTAAGTTGAGAATTGAGATATCTAATAAAAAAGAGAGTTATTTAATTTTCCAAAATGTATTTTTATTAAGTTAGGTTATTATTATTATGGGGTTAGCTGCTGATAACTATGAAAGGTAAAAAAGAAACTCAACTGCAGCCGACGAGGTACCGGGTTCGAGTCCTGGGTCGGGCCATAATTAAGTACTTATTGGGTTTTCTGACTAGAAATTCTCATAGCCTTCATTCATTCTCATTCACAAATACCAATTTGAAATAATATAATATAATATATAATAAATATTATTCATATATAATAATATAATATATAATATGAAATTTGGCATAGAGATTATAGCCTGGAATAGCACATAGGCTACTTTTTATCCCGGAAAATTAAAGAGTTCCCAACCAAAGAACCTTAAACAACGCAGACGAAGTCGCGGGCATCCGCTAGTTTGAAATACTTACTTCTGCAAAAGGTTCGACCCGAACACCATGCAATCCTTGTCCATAATCATACCCAAGTATTTGAAGGAATTTTGCTTCAATGTCTGTTAATGGTTGCTCTGAAGCAGGGCCACCACCAGTTCTTGCTTGTGAAGCCCGTACAGCAGCTATTCTTTTTTTTAACTTTGCTTTGTAGTCCACCCAGTACTAAAATAAAATAATGAATAGGTGGTAAGCATTACACTACAACCCAAATAGAAGGCGGTGTCTAAATCACTATAATCACTCCTTCAAAACTCATTTTGCTAAAAAATATACATGCACAATGAAAATGAAGAAAACTTGTAAATAATTACTTTCGACCAGCCTTTCCAGTCTTTGTGAGCTCCATCACCCTGCGAATTGAGGATCTCTGCAATCTCTTTCCATTTTTGTTTGGAATATTCTTTAGCTTGCAAAGATCGATTGTAGGCTACGGCTATATCTTTATGGGAATTTAAATATTCCCATAAAAGGTTTAGCTGCCGCCCCGAAACTCTTCGACTTCTGACGCTGCAAAAAAGTACACACAAACCACTTGAAATGCAGGAACCATTAACTGCACTGCTGCTGCACCACAAAACCTATCCGAACATACCACCTAGCGCCACAATTTCACGAGTATTTTTTTGTTTTATCCATGAGAGCAATTAACACACAATTATTATACTTACTCGAGGCCCGACATATTAATAATAAGTAATTTATTTATTATTTATTAGTTTTTTATTTAAAAAGTTTCAAACGAATTTGTTTAGGTATTTGACATAATCAAATTTTCAAATTCAAACTACTATCGCGCCTTGTTTGACATTTAAAACAACCGTTTCGTTTTACACCATGGTAAGTTAAGATTTTTGAGTTAATTTTTAACCTAACAGAAAAAGAGCAAACAAACAATTATTATTTAGTTTAAGAGTAGAGTCAAAACAGTGGTAGAGTCAAAACATGACGTAGCATAAGAGACACCTGTATGTCCTACATGTTTGAAATAAATTGAATTGAATTGAATTGAATTGAAGATAACATTAAAAAACATTTTGTTCATTTATTGCACTTTATAAAGGTATAATCACTATGTAAAGTTATAATATTTAATTTAAAATATATCAACACTGTGTTATATAAGCATGAAATGAAACGCGATGCAATTGAGATAGCGCTATAGAAAAAATATAGCTACATCTCGCTTACTCTGAAAGCAATGAATAGACAATGGTAGAGTATCATTCGTTCTTGCCATCATGTCTAAAAGAGTAAAACTATGATAACTTTGTGATGTCATGGTAGCTTTCTCAGTAATATTACAAAGAGATTGAAACAAGATGTTCCTGTATCATAATGGTTTTCTAAATGTTGATAGTAACCGCCCTGAGCATTTAAAAAAGAATCGAAAATTCTCAATTCATCGGTCAATTTAAAGAATGCAACAGAACCCATAAAACATCCGGTAGCAGTTTTATGTCGGCAGTCTTTTTTTTTAATCCACTACAAGTTAGCCCATGACTGCGTTCTCACCTGATGGTAAGTGATGATGCAGTCTAAGATGGTAGCGGGCGAACCTGTTAGGGGTATGGCAGTTATAATAAACCCCCTAGTCGGTTTCTACACGGCATCGTACTGGAACGCTAAATCACTTGGCAGTACGTCTTTGCCGGTAGGGTGGTAACTAGCCACGGCCGAAGCCTCCCACCAGACCAGACCAGAGAAAAATCAGAAATTATATTATATACCCAAATTAACCCTACCGGGAATCGAACCCGGGACCTCCTACGTTAAGCTATTGCATTATCTCTGGCCATATCGTACACTTCCTTATAGGCAAAGACTATTTAGGCCTATAAGGCTGCAATTACACTGGTAACTTTTACTCAAGTAAGTCGCTTACATGAGTAACTTACGTGAAGTAAACAGACTTGTAGTCGCATATCGTTTGCAAGTTGAATGTAATTAATGTAATAAAGTAAAAACTTATAGGTGTAATTGAGGCTTTATGGGTGTGATCACGTGGTGGAACGCCATTTGGATACATCGCGCCCACGCCTGCACAGAGGGCGCCTGCGGTCATGGTAATTATGTGAGTAATGCGCGACTCGATCTTGGGTTGTTAATTACGTTAAAATATTCATAATTTAATAACCTACTTCTTAGTATTATGGCTCTACTACCGAGAATAAGATTTTAACGAGATGTTGTACCTACACTTTGTTTTGGTGCCTCTGACTGATTGACGGTGCACGTAAAGCTTAACAGGTCTTAAAGGTTAGTGTCCACTAGCAATAAAAAATTGTTGGAAAAACCATGCCAACCGGCAGTAGGTATGACGTCATTACTTGTATTCGTTTCTGATAAAAACTAACTTTAAAACGTATTAAATAAATTAATAAACCGATAAGCATGCCTTGATCTACAATGTAGCTAATTCTGTAGGATTTTCTGCAGGGAGTTTTATGACGGACTTCTTTCATAATAATACACTAACAAGCAAAGTATATTCGTATAGAATTACTTCAGTAGCTATTTCACTTGTATAGCTACTTGTTATAGCAATTTAGAAAGTTCGCATCGATAGAATTTCGAAAGAGTCCCGCGGGTATCAGCTGGTAATAACAAGAAAACATAATTTGCACGCGGCGAATAGCGTCGACATTTCGGATTTCTGATACAAGTATTAGAACTATTAATACTCTGGAAGATTATTATCTGAACCCTACGCATAAATGGAACTCGAAAGTTAGTTTGAAATGACCCGCGTATCTGATTCTTAGGGTAAGTATACATAAAAAAAAGTAAAAGTACTTAGGACACTAAGGACACGACTTGACAATGGCTTGCTACTTAATTCAAATTATTGCAATTTTCGCAGGGATCTCTAAATTTTTCAAAATAAAATATAGCCTATGTTACTCGCTGATACTTCTGCTGTACTGCTGTTACGAGTAGTTTTTGAGTTTATCCCTAACAAACAAACAATCGAACAATCAAATCTTTGCTCTTTAAAATATTAGTTTAGATTACAAGAAGATATCAACTAATAATATTAACTTTAGATTTAGATGGACGAAATTTTGTAAAAAAGTCCGCGCATCAGCCGCGCGGGAGACATATTTTGTCCTAAATCGTCCTAGAGACAAATCGTCCTAGACATCATTGTCCTAAACACACATACTTTGGTCCAAAGAGTATTTTCGCTATAAATGATTAATCCATATCCATACCAATTAAATAAATGTGTATGTCTGTCTGTTACGCTTAAACGGCTCATTTTTTCAACTGATTTGATGAAATTTGGCATAGAGATAAAATAAAGGCTACATTTTATCCCGGAAATTGAAGGTGTTTGGAATCAAAAATCTTAGTCCACGCGGATGAAGTCGTGGGCATCATCTAAATGTAAAAAATCAAGACAGACCTTTTATTTATTTCATTATTTTGCATTTTTACCATACGCCAAAATTTTGATATAGACAACGTTTGAGAATACGACCTTACGGATATTCGTCCTCACAGGACTAATGACACAATATGTAATCATTGCTGTAAGCCTGGTGGGAGGCTTCGGCCGTAGCTAGTTACCACCCTACCAGCAAAGCCATGCCGCCAAGCGATTTAGCGTTCCGGTACGATGCCGTGTAGAAACCGACTAGGTGCACATGGGTTTAATTTAACTGCCATGCCCCCAGGTTAGCCCGCTAACATCTAAGACTGCATCATCACTTACCATCAGGTGAAATCGCAGTCAAGGGGTAACTTGTAGTGGGAAAATATCGTTATGAACTCAGCCTTACAGAACGCACAGCGCAAATTACAACTGACGTATCGGCTTTACGCGTTTCAATTGTAATTTAGCACTCGGCCTCACAATAGCCGGTCCTGTCTGATAGATAAAGGTATCCCAGGAATGGCACGTTGGACATACTCGTATTATATTACAGAGGAGCGGGCGATTATGAATTTATAGGCAACTAATGTTATCGGACGCTTATCATTTGTAAAATATCATTCGAGCCGCTAAGATATGGAATGCCCTTCCAGCTTCCGTTTCTGATGAAGACTATTATGTATTCTAGGCAAGTGAGCTCCAATTTAGGCTAGATCGTCACTTGACTACAGTTTTGTTTGTTCCCATTGTCCTGGGTGAGCGACATAAGCGACGCCACTCGACGCGATGCGATGGGACGCTATAGAAAATGACAGACGTATCTAAGATCTGCGCTACAACGTATATAGGCCACGGTAGGTCAGCTATTGTTTGACACTGTCGCGTCGCGTCGCATCGCGTCGTTTTGCCGCGTTTCCTACCCGTTATCCTAGGTGAGCAACAGACGCGACGCCATAGAATTACAAATGTATCTACGCGACGTCTGTCATTTTCTATGGCGTCCCATCACATCGCGTCGAGTGGCTTCGCTCACCTAGGACAACGGGTCAGCGCTAGACTACTAATAATAAATAGTATATACTAATAATAAATAGTATACACGTAGTATTCAATTAAAGAAATTAAAAGGTTACATCATATAGGAATTATTACTAAAACAGTCGTAAATTTAATCATTAGTAACGACATTATTTTAATTAAGAACAATTTAATTTGAAAACTATTTCACCATGCTTTCACGCTAGTATTATCATTAAATACATTGATGTATAATGTTTACGTTTATGTTTAACTAGCTGATTCCCGGACTTTGTCCGCGTGGATTGAGGTTTTATGGTTCCCGCGGGGACTCCTTAATTTTCCGGGATAAAAAGTAGCCTATATTTTATTCCAGTTATAGACATTCTATCTTGGTGCCAAACATCCAGATCCGTTCAGCCGTTCTGGCGTGATCGAATAACAAACATCCATCCATCCATCTAAACTTTCGCATTTATAATATTAGTATGGATATATTATACCTAGTTACATATTATATAGTACAGTTTAAAACACTAGTTCCTACTAAGTACGCAATGATCCGCAGTCGGTCGGTAGAACGTGTGTAGGTGTGTGCGGACAGGCTGATTTATTAGCCGTACACTTCACAAGTTCTCAATGAAACATACTTTAACTACATAACTCACTGGAGTACGGAGATCGGTACATTGACAGATTGAATGGAGTAGTGAATCAAATGGTTAAAGTAATATTTTTGTACGTTTCTATACTATGTATCGGGCCTTCAATTTTAGTTGCAGGTATATAGAATGATCTTGAAAAGTTTCAGGAAAACTTGTGATTTTATTTTTTTACTAGCTGATGCCCGCGACTTTGTCCACGTGGAATAAGTTTTTTAAATTCCTCCTCCTCCTTAATTTTCCGGGATAAAAAATAGCATATGGTCCTCAACAATACCCATGCAAACCAAACACTTTCGCATTTATAATATTATTAAGTATGATATCTTTTAAAATGGGTGAGATAACGTGGCTAATTTTAGCTTTTAATGCTCAGAAATTAGTTTTTTACTACAATTACTTAATTGTAGTAAAAAAATAATTTCTGAGCATGTATTAAAAAATTTAAAAGTTGATTGACCAACAAAAGTCTAGGTACGTACTAATTACGGATTAAATTAAATCACTGATATTTAAAGTTGAACAAAACAAGTTAATAAATAAATGCCGCAATTAAAAATTTAGACTTGCGTGATTGCGGTCATTTAGACCGGTCCGAGATAATGTCACACGAATGGGTGCAAGTCGGAAGGGAGAGATATAGATTGGCAGTAAAAGGGTTCAATAGGCGATATCGGGTTAAGACTACTATTTGATTGCCGCCAGGGGTACTCAATCTTGTGCTATTTTTTTAAATTCATTATAGGCTTACGCTTGACTACAATGACACGCTTACCTAGAAGATGTCTTTTCACTCTTGATTTAAAGATACTCGTGTTGGAACTGGTGGGTAACACAGTTTATATAGTAGTTATAGTAGTCTATGGGAGATACTTAATATTCTACCAGATTTTTCTACTAGACGGAAACGTCTAGACAGAGTAACGCTGCTGGCTGATAGGGTTCAAGACGGAGAAAGTATTTTCAAGCTGGCAGGATTTTCAGTAGAACAGTCACTGTGGCACAAAATTACTAGGTACATATAAAGCTTGAAGGTGTATACGAAGGTGTAGTAGGTAAAGTCTAGCAAAGGCTGTGGTCTGAGTTTGTATGGGCGTTGATTCACTGTAAGGATATTATACTTCCGCGATGCTTGTACCATCAGTGATTTACCACCGAATTAATGTGCTCACGACTGTTTTTTGGTCACGGCGGCCACTGTCCACAGAGATTAGCTACCTGCATGAACATAATATCTTGTAATTCATTTACCCCGATCATGCACATACAAGACTGTTTTTAGATCCGTTTAGTTTCGCCACGTCCGTCCGTCTGTCTGTCCGTGGCTTAGCTCGGAGGCTTAGTACTAGAATGATGTAATTTGGCATGGGTATACCTACATAATAAGGGTTACCTCCACCCAAGAACCTTAATCTGGTTTAAAGGTTCTTGACTCTGCCCCACCAAGGCGCCCCAGCAGTGAGGTAAGGTTCAAAATATCGCCGGCAAAGTGGTCAAATAAAATATTGAAAAAAAAGTATTTTTAGGGTAAAACTATCACAATTAAGTAAGCTTTAAAAGTTAACGAGAATTAGTCGGCCAAGTTATAAAAATATGTTTGCATATTGTGACTACGGAATCCTACACTGCGCGTGACCGCGGCCGGTTTACCAATCCTTCAGAAATAATGTGACATAAGTTCTTTAAATTTTGTGCAAATAAATAAAAGCTCTTTCAAATATTGAACCTGCGTTTGAGCACCCCTGGTCTACGCGTGGAAGCCGCCCACGCGTCCGCGCGACCCAGCACGTAAATATGGCGGAATTAGACCTACCCGCAGTTATTTATCGCCACGCTTGCCGAGAAATCGGCCAGCGTCACTTCCTGCTCCGACGCCGTCGAGTGCAGATTACAATCTGCAGGGCTGTCACGAAAGGGGTATTTGATAAAATTGACAACTCAACCTACTAATAAAACATGATGGCTGTTACATAAGCGTGGATTTATTTTTTAATCCCTAAATTTAATTAAAATTATTTTAATTTCGAATGTAGTATATTTATATTTAAGACCTTTTGTCTTCGTAACAAGGTGAGCATGTCGCTGTTCACGAGCATGTCGGTCACGCGAATCCACATTTTTACCCCCTACCAAAAAGTGCTAAACGCGGCTAAAGAAGTTTTCACTTCAAAAAAAAGAAACAAGACTTTTAGTAGTGTAGCTAATAACAAAATAGCATCGACAACAAACTTGTAGAAATAGCCTGTGTTTAAGTGACAATGGAATTTAAAATTTCTATATCTTTAGTGATGTAAAATTTTCATAATAATATTATTTCGAAAAAAAGCTCTTTACAGTTCTAAGACAAAGCAACTAACTTAACATGTTTGCCCCGTGAGGGGACAACCCTATTAATACCCTTGTAATGATCCTTTATTCGGTGCAATTGAACTATATCAGTATTGCTTATACTGACTGATATTGCTGTAGGCTTTGTTCAAGGTTATTTTGTGTTTGTGTTTATTTACTCTTACTCAAGCCTAACGTGGCATCGTGGCCTTACATTATTTATATCAATCTTTTTGTTTTTTTTTCTACTAAATGTTACGCCATGACTGCTAGCTGGATGGTAACAGTACTGATGATGTAGTCAAAAATGGGTAGCGGACTAACTAGTAGGTGCTAGGAGGTAAGTTAAGGCTAGTTTTATACAGTTGTCATAAGGCGACAGAAGCAACGCGACGGGACGCGACGGTGACGCCACAGAAAAAAAAATAACAAACTTGTCTATGTGATAACGTAGGCCACGTGAAGGGTTAGCTACTGTATGATAATATCGCGTCGCGTTGTATCGAGTCGCGGAGTCGCGTTTGTTGCTCACGTAGGACAACGGGTAAGCTGTGGCACGGTTTTGCCAGTAGAGTGGTAACTAACCACGGCTGTAGACTACCAAAGTCCCAGCAGATTATAACATAAATCAAAATCTAGAAAATGTAGATTTTCTATCTCCAATAAAGTTTTTAAACATTTTTTATTAGGTAGGGGGAAATCTCCTAGATACTTCCTGGTGGAGGACTCCAAATCTTTAGAATACGAGTACATCGGTGCCCTTACGCGGTACCTGGTGGGCTCATCCCTACTCAGATATTTTATTTTGGTAAGATTATATTAGTCTTCAATAAAACATGATTCAACCTTACAAACCATTTATATTTCATTACATAACATATGATATGCTAGTGCTATTATTCAAGTACCTACCTACCTGCAGATAAGGACACAATCGAGTTTTTATCAAAACTTAATCTTATAAGCATAGCTTATGAGTAGGTCACAGACTTTCAGAAAATAGAATAATAGAAATAGAAATAGAAGACGAAGCCGTCCCAAAAAAAAGCTTGAACAGCCCTATGTTGATCAATAAGATCTTACTTCTTACTTCTTCCTTATAGTATAAATGCGAAAATTTGGATGGATGTATGTATGTATGTATGGATGTTTGTTACTCAATCACGCCCCAACGGCTGAACGGATCTGGCTGAAATTTGGCACAGAGATAGATAGAGATAGATGGCCCGCGGGATCCAAAAAACCTCAAACCACGCAGACTGTAAATTAATAATTGCACACTTTTCTTCTACCTGTCCTGATCCCACGCTATGTGGAGTCGGCACAACATGTCTTCTTCCACTCACTTCTATCATCCGTCAATGTATTATCCACCGCTTTTATATGCATCGACCGATGCAATACGAAGATCTAATGTGGCTGCGTCATATTATTATGTAGGTAGGTACTCGTAGATACGATGCCGTGTAGAAACCGAAGGGGTATGGGTTTAATATAACTGCCATGCCCCTAACAGGTTAGCCCGCTACCATCTTAGACTGCATCATCACTTACCATCAGGTGAGATCGCAGTCAAGGGCTAGCTTGTAGTGGATAAAAAAAAAAGGTATGTGCCCCTAGACATAGGTACATCTTTTCTTTGGTCTCCCTCTACTCTTTTTTCCTGCCACATGCATATTGCAATAATTTGCATTGCAATAATCGCACACTTAGCAGTTGCTAACATAGAACGCCAGTTTGTTTACTGAAATCAACTTGTCCTAGTTGACTTTGTAATCACTAACATCCCAGTTCCTATCTACTTCTTTCATTAGTCTGAGTAGTTGGGCAAGAAAAAGCACGGAAGTAAAAAAGTAGGCGACTAAAACAACTGGGGCCATACTGCAAATGCTTAAAGCCATTTTCATTATTGTTGACTTTCGTGTCTTAGAAATATGATCCTTATTGAACGTCAAGGTATGTGACATAAAAACTGTCATTTTGAGCAATATTGCTTAAGTATTGCTATAAGCGTTGGTAGTACGCCCCTGTTGACATTTGCGTGACATTTGACATTCAGTGGTCAGACGTCTAATTATTTATTAGTATTATTGTAAGTGTGGGCTGTCCAAGGGGCTGTCAATGCATACCTTAACTGGGCTGAATATTGATGGATATCGAAACCTGTTCTGATGATTAACTACTGATTGCGAATGACATAATATGTATGTGTCACCGTAAAATTGTAAAAACTGTTAGATTACAATTTAACGCATTATTTTTCGTTAGATTGTAATCTGTTAGTTATACTAACCCGATAAACCCTAAGCACTACCTGGTTATTAATGTCGAACCCTAACCTAACCTACAAGAATAGGGGTATGGGTTTACCTGTAGTTATATAACTGCCATGCCCCTAACAGGTTAGCCCGCTACCATCTTAGACTGCATCATCACTTACCATCAGGTGAGATCGCAGTCAACGGCTAACTTGTAGTGGATTAAAAAAAAACAATCTACGTTCCATACGTTCTACATCGGACTTTGTGTCACCTGTAGGCGTTGTTGACCTATTACAACATAATTCGCTAACATCGTTAGTGCATTTCCTCAAAGAAAGAGACAAGAAAACGTAAATACAATGAATATTGCAAAAATTAACACTCAGAACGTTGAATGGTTCACAATATTTCGACAGTTTACAATATCGCTAGTTAGATTACAATCTAACGGTTTTTACAATTTTACGGTGACATACCTATGCATAATATTATGAGTTGCGAATTAAGGGGCCTCCAAATTGTGCCAGCAAATAACGCGGTATTTCGATGCCTATACCTAATACATGCTCCATTGGTTTCAATTAATTTATATTAAATAGGTTCTTTGATACTTTTACCTAGTGATTGATAAGTATAATAGATTAAACAGTGATCGGTAAAGTTCAGTGAAACTGTTCTGAAAAATAGCCAAATTTATTTCAAATGTATATTAAATAAATTCTTTCATACTTTTACCTAGTGCTTGGTAAGTATAATTCACTACTAACAAGGAAGAATAAGCATTTTTCAGCGACTGGGAATTTAAAATACTGAAATATTTTATCTAAGAAAGTAAAGAACCTAGCTGTGGAAAATTATGGTTATTATAGCAGCATAATTAAGTACTGTCCTCAGATACTTCAACTCTTCATTGTCTTAGAAGCGTCGTCTTAATTAATATTCATTTCAGTATTGCTAATTTGTAATCTATTTGTCTAGGGTTCCCGGGAAAGCCGATATTCGTGCAAATTATAAATATATCTCCCGCGCTGATACCAGATTATTAGTACTAGACCCAAATAGCTAATTACTGAGTAAGGCACTTTAAGTTCATTTGAGCTAGCTGATGTATGTCGAAATAATTATATCTTAACTAGATGATGCCTGTGAATTAATCCGCGTGGATTTATGCTATCGGAAAATCCCGTTAGAACTCTTTGGTTTTCCGGATTAAAGACTTTTTTTTTTAATCCACTACAAGCTAGCCCTTGACTGCGATCACACCTGATGGTAAGTGATGATGCAGTCTAAGATGGTAGCGGGCTAACCTGTTAGGGGCATGGCAGTTATATTAAACCCACACCCCTTCGGTTTCTACACGACATCGTACCGGAACGCTAAATCGCTTGGCGGCACGTCTTTTTTTTTTTTTTTTTTTTTATACACTGGAAATGCCTGACGCATACCTCTCCGCCAGGGGACACGGAGAGGTTATGTGGGGCTTGCACCCACTAAAACCAGTGTTGTTCCGCAACAGACCGGCGTTCGCGCGGGTTGCACTCGGAGAGTAATCACCGCGCTCCCGCCTGTCTTTCGACCCGTGGAGGTGGGTCCCTTCTCCTCGGCGCTCTCTGCCGCCGAATCCTCCAGAGCGAGGCGCGCCCGGAACATGGCGCGCCACCTCCTGGCCTGTCGTCAGTCAGTCGGGAGACGGACGCCCCCTACGTCCGTCACCCACAGGCCGGCACCTCACGGCGGTCGGAGGCCGTCTTGCACCCTCCGGCGCCTGGTGCGTCTCCTGCGCGAGGGGTCCTGAGCTAGGAACTCCCTCTCGCGCTCCGCTTCCTCCTTTGCGGACATCACTTCCTCGCAAAAGGAGGAAGCGGCATCCCACGCCGTTTCGCTCCGAACCATCGATGAAATGACGTCCGGGAGCGAGAGGCCACCGATTGCGGCAACGAGTGCACGGCGCTGCTCTGCCCACGCTGGGCACTCCTCCAGGGTGTGCCGCGCCGTGTCCACGGAGCGGTTTCCACAATGGTGGCAATCGGGCGATTGCTCCCTACCGATGCGATGCAGATACTCACCGAAACAACCGTGTCCGGTGAGCATCTGCGTCAGCCGGAATGTCAGGGCGCCGTGCTTGCGCCCCAACCAGTCCCGCATGACGGGCTTCACCGCCGCTATTGTGGAGCGCCCTGCACTGGGCGTCTCCAGGCGGTTCCTCCATTCCGCCAGTAGGATCTGACGGAGCTGGGATCGACGTCGCGCGAATGCGCACGGCGCCGGTCTTTCGCCCCGTCCTCGCACCTCCGCTGTCCACTGGTACAGGGAGGCGAGAGTTTTGGCGTCGAGATCCCACGGCGGAGATCCGGCGAGAAGGGTCGCCGCCTCGAAGGAGACCGTACGGTATCCCCTTATTATCCTGACGGCCATCGCCCTCTGCGGTCTCCTCAGAATCGCGACGTTGCGGGCCTTCAGGTTTTCCGCCCACACTGGAGCCCCATAAAGGGCCATGGACCGTACGATCCCCGTGTACAGCCTCCGGCAAGAGGCCTCCGGACCACCCAGGTTGGGCAACAACCGAGCAAGCGCTCCCGCAGCCCCCATCAATTTTGGGAGCAGGCGCTTAAAGTGCGGCCCAAAGTCCCACCGGCTGTCGAGCACGAGTCCCAGATACTTCATCGTGGGCTCGACGCCGATGCGGACCCCTCCCACGACGATGTGGGACCCCGAAGGTGGCGCACGTCGAGGGCCATGTAGGAACATCGCCTCGGACTTGTTGAGGGCCACCTCGAGACCCAAACGCCGGATCCTCCCCACCACCTGCGCGACTCCGGCGGTCGCCAGCAGCGTCGCCTCCCGGTGCGTCTTTCCGCGCGCCGTCACGAGAGTGTCGTCAGCGTAACACGTGACGCCGACGCCGGGCAGCAGCGCTCCACGCAGCACCCAGTCGTAACCGATGTTCCACAGGAGCGGTCCCAAGACGGACCCCTGCGGAACACCGCACGAGCACTCTCGCCGACCCCATCCTCTCTGACCCGGATAGATCACCCCTCTATCCGACAGGTACGACCCGACCACCAGTCGGAGGTAGTTTGGCACCCGATGGTAGACGAGTGCCTCCCTAATGCAGCTCCAGGGCAAGGTGTTGAACGCATTGGCGATGTCAAGAGACACCGCCAACACCACCTCACCCCGAGAGACCGCTTCCACCGCCAGGGCTCTCACTCGCGTGATGGCGTCTACCGTGGAACGCCTCCGGCGGAAACCAAACTGATTCTCCGCCAGGTCCGGCCCCACGCCCTCCAGGTGCTGAACGAGACGGTCCGCCACCACTCTCTCGAAGAGCTTCGCCATCTCGTCCAGTAGGACGATCGGCCGGTAGGCGGACGGAGAGTCCGTCGGGCGACCCTCCTTCCTGAGCAGGACCAGCTTTCCAGTCTTCCACCGCAGTGGAAACTGGCCCCGCTCCATGCACGCGGTGAAGAGCTTCAGCAGTCGATGCCCGAGATCCCTCGATGCCAGGGCCAGGGCTCGGCCTGGTACGCCGTCGGGTCCTGGGGCGGTGTTCTTGGCCTGAAGCCGTCGCACCGCCGCCCTTAGTTCCGCCGGGGTGACCACCGTCATCCCCGACAAGCGGCGGGGCCATCGGCGGCGGGTTGTGCTCCGCTCTGGATGGAAAGAGGGAGCACACCACATCCTCCAGGAGCTGCGGATCCAAGCTCTGGGTCAGCGGCG
This sequence comes from Erebia aethiops, assembly GCA_923060345.2. Classification (NCBI taxonomy): domain Eukaryota; kingdom Metazoa; phylum Arthropoda; class Insecta; order Lepidoptera; family Nymphalidae; genus Erebia; species Erebia aethiops. Next base: position 4,170,180 of record OV281083.1, on the reverse strand, counting down.
GCGCTGAAGGGCGAAGCTTGCCCCTCACCAGGAGGTAAGGGCGACCCCACGGATCAGCTTCCAGCGTCTCCAACAGCTCCTCGCGTGCCCTGATCTTCGCCAATTTAATGGCAGTCTGAAGGCCCCGCTTCGCCGCTTTATAGGCCTCATAGAGCTCCGCCTCTACGGCCGGCCCTAGCTGGGTGCGGCGACGCCTCGACCTTCGGTGTCTGGCGTACCGGCGCCTTGCCTGGACGCAGGCGACACGCAGGTCCGCAATGTCCTGCGACCACCAGTACACCTGGCGTCTGGCAGGTATTTGCCGGATACGCGGCATCGCTGCATCGCATATCTGCGTCAGCGCTCTCCGGAACCATTCCGCCTCCTCGTCGACGCTGACAGGTCTGACCGGTGCAGAGACCCAGGCCTGCACGATGGAGGCTTCCTGGAGCATTTCCTTATTCAGGCGCTTCAACGCCCAGCGCGGGCCACCCCCTCCCGGGACAACACTGGCCTGAGCATCCGAGGCCGAAGGGGAGACGTCGAATCGGATGTACCGGTGATCCGACAGCGTCTCCACCTCCTCCATTACGCGCCATCCTCGCACACGGCGCGCTACAGCGGGGCTAGCGAACGAGATGTCCACTATAGACCCACCCCGCTGCCGCACGCACGTGTGGACAGCGCCTCGGTTGAGGAGAAGCAGGCCTTGCTCAACAGCCCAATCCTCCAGCACCGTTCCTCTCGCATTCGTCGTCGGGGAACCCCAAGCCGATGACTTGGCATTGAAGTCCCCGAGGACAATCACGGGGGTAGGACGGCTCCGACCGAAGAAGACGCCCAAATCCCCGAGCAGGCCTTCAAAGTCAGCGAGAGTGCTGTTCGGCGAGGAGTAAACTCCCGCCACCACCACTCTACCCACCTTTGCTGCCACAAATCCCCGCCCCCGGACGACGCCATCGAGTGACGGAGACTCGATGGAAGCCCGCAAAATCAGGGCCACCGAGCCGGACAGATCCTCCGCCCAATCGTTCCTCTGAGGGACAAAGTAGGGCTCGGCGACCGCCGCGACGTTAATCGACCACTGCGCCATGCTCTGGAGGAGCAGATCCTGAGCTCTGGCGCAGTGATTGATATTCGCTTGTAGGAAACGAAGAGGTGGTGTACCCATTATTTGGTATCCATTCTCTCGCCCTCCTGGGCCTGGGATGGTGCAGGCCTACTCCTACTTTGTTTGGGCGCGGCACAGGTCTTGGTGCCCACCTGGTGATTCGCCGGCTTATCCGCCGCCGCGCACAAGACACAATACGGCGCGGCCTCGCATGTACCGGCCTTGTGTCCCGGCCGACCGCAGCGGTAGCAGAGGTTACTGCGGTCCACCCCTGAGGTGCACTGGGCTCCGACATGCCCCTCCACCAGGCATCGGTAGCAACGCAAGGACCTGGGCTCCAGGATCTTGATCTGCGCCGACACCCAGCCCACCATTAGCCGGCCACCCTCGACGAGCTTTTTGGCCGCCACGACTGGACAGCTGACCACCGCTGTCCTTAGCCCAGTCAGGCCCGGCGAAATGGAGCCCGACTTTACCTGGGTCAAGGAGCACCCTCCAGCCTTCGCGATGGCGGCCTCCAATTCCTCGGAGGTCACCGAGTCGTCCAGGCCCACTATGCGCAACTCAGCGCTCTTCGTGGGCCTGGAGATCTTGACTCCCACGGGTTCCAAGCACGCCCTCAGCTTTTCAGCGAGGGCGTCTGCCTGCGAGTCGCTATCGGCGCCTTCGACCTCCAGCATGCGGGCGCCGGTCACGGTAGTCTTACACCGCACACTCGCAATGCCGAGCTCACCGAGGCTGATTTCCGCCTTAGCCTTGGCGAGCACGTAGCCATATGTGTGGCCCTTCTGCACCGCCTCGGGCAGCAGCGTTATAACCACTGCCGCCGACCGAGGAGCGCGGAGACGCGCCTTCTTCTTGGCAGCTTTTTGGGCCGCCTCTTTCGCCGCCTTGTTGGCCTTCGCTTTGGCTTTTCTGGCCTCCTTTCTTGCCCCTGCAGTATGCCACTCCTCTCTGGGGGGGGCGTCCGAGGGAGTCTGTCGCTCCGCTTCAGGCGCTGGTGCGGCCTGGGCGCTGGAGGTCTTCCCCTTGCCCTTCCCCTTTTTCTTCTGCGGGGCGGCATCCTCCTTTTGACTGGCTGTCGGCTGGTTGGGGGCAGTTTCCCCAGTAGGCGCAGGCGCAGGCGCTTTCCGGCTTTGCGGGGCCGACGTACTGGGCTTTGCAGCCACGTCTGCAAACGAAGGCTCCCCAGACCCTCCCGCCCTTTTGTCCGCGGCCAATGGTGGGCGCAAAACCCGCCCCTCGATCACTGAGAAGCGGGCAGACAAGCTCGACAATTCCTTCAGGAGAAGGCTGAACTGCTCCGTGTCGCCTTTCGGAGCGGGCTTACCCGCCTCCTTCTCCTGTCGGATTTTGTCGATATCCGCCCGCAATCTCTCCTGCTCGTGGCGGAGCTCCGCCATTTCGTCGGTCAGGCGAGCGTTCACCGCCCGCAGCCTCTTCACCTCCTCGGTGGACGTGCGCTTCAGCAAGACCTCCGCAGCCTCCTCGATGGCCGCTGCCGCCTCCTTGAGGGCCTTCTGGCAAGTGCCCTTTAACCCTTTCGACGCTTTGGCCACCCTCTTGATGGCGTTGACGGCAAAATGAACCCGGTTATTCAGTTCTGTTGCCGTCAAGCCCTCCGCCTCCGCCTCGACATCTACTGAGGCCGCGGAGGAGGTTTCCGACAGCCGGCACTCCCGGCCAGAACGGATGCCAGCTATTAATTCGGAAACTTCCTTTTCGTCGGCTTCTCTCTCTTCCATCTCCGCCGCACGCTGGGCGGCTTTCAGCTCAAGTTGAGCTTTCCTAAGACCGACATACTTGCCGGTCGTGGGAGGCCTCCCTCGCCCGCGTTTGGCAGTGCCCTTCCTCTGCACCACTACCACTCCCGTCTCTTCATCACTGCACGCCCTTTTTTGTATAGCGCTGACCGTGCTTACAACGCTTGAGTCTGAGTCCAAAGACGCAGACTCCTCCTCCATGCTCCTTGCCGATGGTAACTAGCCACGGCCGAAGCCTCCCACCAGGCCAGACCAGAGAAAATTCGGAAATTATAATTCCTAAATTGACCCTACCGGGGATCGAACCCGGGACCTCCGCACGTTAAGACAACAGCGCTACACACTGCGCCACCGAGGTCGTCGCCTTCCCTGTCCTTCCCTGGGATGCAACCAAGCTCTATACCAAATTTCGTCTAAATCGATTGAACAAATTGGTCGTGAAATCGTAGCAGACAGACACACACTTATGGAAGAATGGATATATCATGACTATGGGGATGCAGTTTTAATTCATGGCTATATAACATTCCGAGGAGGAATAATTATTCAAAGAAATAAAATATTAGCTGATCATATCAACCGCTGACATTTATGCGACTGCGACATTTGACATTCTGCAGTGTTAAGTCTAATTATTTATCAGTGAAGGTGTGGGCTGTCGTTGCATACCTGAACTGGGCTGACTCGTGATGGATATCGGAACCTGTCCTAATGATTAACTGCAGACATGAATGTCATACCGCGTGTCGTGATTTAATTAATAAAAGCCTTCCTTGTTTGGTGATAGACGGGCTGGGGGCTTACTACCGTCGCTTAGTGCATATTATATTTATGTTGTTGACGCTCTTGTTTCAGAATTATAATCCATATATTAGGCATGGAAAGGTACATCATATAAAACTGAAATTTTAAAATAATACTGCTACAAGCGATGGCAGTAAGCCCCACTGAGTTGCAGTGACTATAATTCTAATCTAGGCAGGGACCTTTCACATTATATACATATGGCTTCATATAGTCCATCAGTTCATCCGTTCATCTGACTGTCTGTCTAAAGGTATTTGTGTATCACAGCTATTTAAGGTGTACAGTTATAAGTTTGCACAATTTTAAAAAAATGGTTACCGCTGCACAGAGGCATATAAAAAGATAATAAAAACATTTTTTTCAGGGTAGTACATCTGAACAAGAAAAGGGTGAGCCGAATCAAAATTATGACCATCACACAACTTATACTGAGAGGTTTATGAGACAGTTTTTGAAAAAAACTTTACCTAAGTACTTCCTTTTTATGAGAAATAGTGACTGTCAAAGTTTTTGGATTGAGCTTTTCTTTTTTTTATCTAGGACGAATCAAACACGGTTTTATGAATAATTTTGCTTAGATAACTACTTCAAAAACTTCTGTTTTTACTTTAATAATTATTTATTTTTATTTGACTTGTTTTTTTTTGTTAAAGTGAATTAAATTTTGATGTTATCTTTCTTAAATTGAATTATTAACTTATATTAAAGGTAAAACAAAACATTTTTAGGACGTTAAAGGACAATGATAATCTAGCCATGTTTAGAAAACTAACAAGGCTTCGTAGATATTCGGTCCTAGTCCTTTTTCTGTCAAGAAATTTACAGTAAGAGTTTGAAGTGAGGAAGTTGGCAGTGTTACGTGCCTCCACGAAGCATGTAAAACCGTTGGGTCTGCACTTGATCTCTCACCAGTCCTGTTAGATAAAAAGTAGCCTATGTCCTTGTCCAGGATGTCCTATCCCTGTACCAAATTTCATCAAAATTGGTTATCAGACAGATACACTTTCGCATTAATAATATTAGGTATGGAAGTATGGATTATTATCATGTTAAACATTTAGATTTTATTCCCACTTACATCAATGACTCTTAAATTTTTTTTTTTTTAAAGCTGTCACGTTTTGCAATATTCTCTTGCAGAAAAAGCGGCATCACAAAATGTAACTAAAGTGGCTTACTAAAGTGCAAACGGACCTTAGTTTAACAAAATTTAAATATCGTGCGCAAATAGCATCCTCAACCAGTTAGTTATAATATAAATTGAATAATAAATTAATAATTAAAAACAAAATAGAATAATTAATAAGAAGGCTAACAGTATGATAGATAGTTCCCAAGTGGAGCCGCCCCATTTGGGCAGGGTAGAGTGAGTGGGGGCAGTGACCCCGCTATCTCGGAGATCGCAGCCTCCGACCGGCCAGATGCCGAAAGATGTCAGACAGACGCGGACTTCATTAATATTTCAAGGCTATCTTGCACAACATTGCTTAAACTGATTTAGTTAATCAAGAAACAAGAAGCTTAATTCGCCGCCAAAATCGACAAATCTATTTTATACAACGCGCGGCTTGCGATTTGTACCGCCAGCACACCACACCACACCAATCTTCCAAATAACTCTCAACGAACGTTTCTCTCCAATACCGGAGCATCCTCAGGAGATGTTGACGATATAAAGTAGATAAATTATAAAGTAGTATTAAAAAATAAAGTAAATAAGTATTAAAAAACAAAGTAGATTGAAGACAATGCACGATTGTAGTCTTTACAATCTACATCGCCTAATGATTTAGCGCTTCTGTACGAGTAGATATTTTTAGGGGTATGGGTGTAATATACATATGCCATTATACTCCTACTGGGTTTAAGTCATCATCACTTAGCATCCAGGAGATCCCAGGCAAATGTATTATTTCTAGTAGATTGACAATTAAAACCGCTAAGAATGAATCCTGTTATTTTTGACTAAAATAACTGTTCTGCATAAGAATGCACTAAATTATACTTTCTTCGAAATGTTTGTTTGCGCTGTGTCAAACTATATATTGCTTATTTGCCAGCCATAAACATAAAAAAAATGCAAAATATATTTTTATTTACGTAGGAAGATCTACATGATCCTAAAAACATAGCGCCCTAGTCTTAGCGATCCGAAAACAGCAGACCTCACCACTACAAACTATGGACTAAAATTCTGCGTAACTCGCTTTTGTATGGAACCGTGTACACCAGTACGAGAGGAAAAAACGTTGTTTCCCCTTCGACTGACACGGATGTTTCGCGCAGTACTTTTTTCGCTCTAAGCGAGTTACTAGGAGCCTATTTAAGACTGTGTCCTATGGTAATTCTTGAACAAGTCCCTTAGCGGACGTCAAGTCAATTGGGTATTTGACAACTAGTCACTTTTAGTTAGTCACTTTTAAGCAACTTTTTATCAAACGTCAAAACGCGCGCTTAGTATGGGATGTTGTATGAAATGCTGAATTATGACGTCATCATAATTCAACGCACTTTTTTTACTTAGGGGACGCGGATATTACGACTTTTGGGAGATCCTATAATTATTAATCACTAAAAAATAATTTATTTGAGTCAAATACCCAATTATAGTCCGTGAAAATTATCTGACCTAGTGGCCAAAATTGGATTAAATTTTTTATCTACACTAATGTTATAACATTCTACTTATGTTTCCAATACTTGACTTATAATTACTACTGTTATAGCGCAGATAACAAAACACTCAATTTAAGCAATTTCACATGATGGTATAATATCCACATCGATATCGTAAAATCTCATTATAACATCAATAAAACGCGACCAATTAACCTGGCGAGCCTTATGTCAAAATCCTCATACAAGTTGTATAAAATTTTGATATTAGGCTGACTTTTGAAAACAGTTGGGTTATACGTGAAAACTTCGTCGAAACTACTAAACTTACATACACAAAACTCTTTGGTAAGATCTTGTGCCAATTAAATAAAAAACGAACAGCGCGCGCTCGCTCCTGATTGGCCCTGCGCGCGCAGCTGTTAGCTCTCTGCTCTCATTGGTTAGATTTTAATGGCGGCAAGTTCACTGTGACAATACACGTACGCGTGAATTTAATGTTTCGCAATGTGTTTTGTTTTTAAAATACAAATTAAAAGTTAAAAATGGATAGCGACGATGATATTTGTACGCCTCCGGATATTCTAGAATTGGCAACAAAAGTAACTCACAATCTTTTGCCAGAAAAATCTAGAAAATTATATGAAAAAGAATATAATAACTTTTTGGCATGGAAGATCGAAAAGAAAACTACATCATTTTCTGAAAATGTCATTCTTGCGTATCTCAAAGAACTCTCGGACAAATTCAAGCCATCTACTATGTGGGCCCACGTAGTGTCCACACTGAGTATCTACAACAATATTGATATCACGAAGTATTCAAAAGTCATAGCGTTCCTGAAACGCAGTTCAGAAGGACACAAGGAAAAAAAGTCCTTGACGTTCACATCAGGTCAAATAAAGATGTTCCTGGAAGATTCACCAGATATTTTGTATCTTTTTGAAAAGGTAAGTGTATTTTAGTTCTGTTATTTAATCTACCTAGTACTTACGTACTACACACGCAAGTTATCTAGACACTCCGTTTAAGCGCTTTGTGTATAAATTTGGTAGTAGGTACCTACACTTTACTACTTAATAGATCATAGTTTTTGCCTTGGCTATGTACCTCAAGCTTATTATATCGTTTATTGTTACAGGTTGCACTAATCTTCGGCATAATGGGGGCATGCCGAAGGCAAGAGCTATACAACATCCAGTTCGATGAAGTCTCTAACATAGACGACAGTACAATCATGGTGAAAGTTTCGAAAACAAAAACGAAAATAGATCGTTCTTTCGTTGTGACGGGCAACTGCTATGCCGTATGTAAAAAATACATGGAACTTCGACCCACCCCCTGTCGAAACCCTGCCTTTTTCTTGAGCTATAGATCGGGGAAGTGCGTCGATCAAAGAACTGGTATTAATAAATTTGGTGCTCTGGGAAAAACTATCGCAAGTTTTTTGAATCTGCCTAACCCAGCGTTGTACACGGGGCATTGCTTCCGGCGCACCTCGGCGACCCTTCTCATAGATAGCGGTGGTGATTTGACCGCACTGAAACGACACGGGGGGTGGAAGTCTTCTACTGTGGCTGAAAGCTACATTGATGAGTCTTTAATGAATAAAATTCAAGTCTCAAATACGATCTTGAACAGTATAGAAAACAAGACGAATGAAGTAATTATAAATATTCCGACTCCGTGTACGAGCTCTACTGCTTGCCCCGCGGCCGCTACAGCTGCTGGATCAATAATTAACATTAACTTTCAAAATTGTACCGTCCAAAATTTGAACAATTATTATAAATAAACTATTGTCAGCTTTTACTCTTGTTGTTTGATAAATTGCATTAGTGAAGATAAAGTAGTGTATGCAACTGCATATAACACGGGTATTAAAACACTCGTTACTATTATGAAACTCGCTGCGCTCGTTTCATAAACTCACACTCGTGTTTTAATACCCTTCATTATATGACAGTTGCATAAACTACTATTATGTCTGTTTTCGTTTTGTTTTTATTTTATTTTTCATATCTACTAGCGACGCTATCACCGGGTCATAAAGTTCGTGGGACTATAGCTAAAAAGACGGCGATTCAATTCCTCGACCCCAGTATCCGAGTCCGCCCCAGACGTAACCTTTAGCTCGCGGCGATCGGTTTTAAAAATAAAAGAAGCCGCGTTAATATTGTATCTTACGCCGCGTTTGGTAGGCCGCTACCGCAGGTGCGATGCCCTGCCTGTACAGGTTAACTATAATTATAAGTATAACTAGTGATTCATTCTGGCTTTGTATAAAATCATACTAATATTATAAATACGAAAGTGTGTTTGTTTGTTCTTCAATCACGCCGAAACACGGCAACGGATCGATGTGATTGTTGGTATGGGTATTTGAGGACCTGGAGAGTGTCATAGGCTACTTGTCATTCCGGAAAAGGAGTTCCCGCGGGAATAAAAAATCTTAAACCACGCGGACGAAGACGCGGGCGTCAGCTAGTTTTGCAAATTTTCAATGAATATGTTCAAATGATTTTTATTAGTAACTAGATGATGCTTGCGACTTCGTCCGAGTAGACTTAAGTTCTCGAAAATTCTGTTCAAGAGTCATCTTCTAGGCACGCACGCTACACTTGGCTACAACATTATTTTAACATTATTATTATACAACCTGCAAACTGCAGGTCTGATTGCAGGCAAGCGCTAGCGTATAATTTAAATAAACGGGCCTATATTATTTTTCGGTTCTTTAATTATATCCATGCAAAAAATCTCGTCAATCCGTAGTAGCAAACCCGTAAGGTACGGCAGAATAGATTCACCTTTTTAATTTTATCGAAAAGTCCCTGAGCACACTCAATGAGTTGTGGCGTGATTGTAATACAAACACACTTTCGCATTTACATTTTCGCATTTTTCTTTAAGTATAATTGTAACCTTTTATGTGTAATGTAATCCATGTTTCAAGCAAATAATTGAATTTATTATTTATTATTACATTTTGGGGTCAGTACCATCGCTTAAAGCAGTATTATTTTAGTAATATTACAGACTAAATGCAATATGTCTACCTTAAAACATATATATTCAGTTTCAGTTCAGCCATCCGAACAAACCGCGCAAAATAGATCACGCGTCATTAACAAGATGCGCAAGCGCAGCGGAAGGCGGTCGTTGGGATCGCTATCTTGCCGAGACATGCCTCCCGTACTGCCTGATTGAAGTATAGCGCATCATATTGACTTAATTAGAGTTGTTGGGTGGAGGCAGGTGTTAATTTGCGGAAGTCCATGATACACAAGGAACAACAAGCGAGGTACCTCGCTTGTTGTATGCTACTTATCTGATGATTTAACAAATCAGATGGACGTGACTTCGTCCGCATGGGCTTATCAAATCCAGGAGTTTTTTTTCTTCCGGGATAAGAGTAGCCTGGGAAGCCACTCTATCTCTGTACCGATTTTAGATTTTATAGTCAAAATCGGTTTTACGGATGGGCCATGAAAACGTAACAGGCCAAGAGATAGACATCAAAAGCACCGATTTGCTATTTTCAGGAATTACCTACAAATTATTATTTTTATATTTAAGTATTATTTAAAATGTATGTAATGTAATGAACTTTATAATTATTTATGTAATAAACATATACCAGTATTAGTCGTATGCCTATATTCTTACTCTACGTAACAGCTTTTTAAAATCGATGCCACAGACAAAAACTAATGCCAGGAGGCAATCAATTCAATAGCTTCCTGTCATTCCGTATTGAACCAGTCTCTGTCAAGAAGCGAGGAAATTACCGGCAATCGGAGTCGAGTGTTTAGTTTTATGCGCTATGAAACCACTACCTTTCCTTCCGTTGAACTGTATACATTCTAGTGAAAGGATAACAGTTTTGCTGCTTTAAATTAAAACACAGCTTTTAAATTGCTTACGTGGATCCAAGGAAGCTAAAGGAGCAATGGATGGGGCACATCGTTCGAAGTACTGATAAACTTAGGGGCTATAAAACCTATAGCTTTCTCGTGTCTCGTAGAAACGCTTTAAGTATTGGCTGGATAAAGGTGGCGCTAGACCGCGGGTTGTGGAAGTCCCTACGAGTGTATATTATGACCAGCAGTGTTCTATTGGTTGACGAGAACAACATGGTAAAAATTCAAGATATAAAAAAAATATTATAATGTTATTAGAAAGTTTTGTTTAAGCAGTGTCTCTAAGTATAACGAAATTAAACTTATTAAATATTTAATTGCTTTTTAATCCCGCGGGATTCGGGAGGTGTTTGGTTTCCCTGATCTGTGAAAGTTTTTAACTATACATGCATAGAATCGTCGATCCGGTGCTCATTTGCAGCATGTTTGAAAGACAAAACCTATAAACAAGCACATTTTTACATTATTTACAATGATCTATTTTAGTAAATAGGATAAAATTAAAAGTTAGGCACTTGCACCAGGCCGATAAATTTATTAAAAGCTAAATTTTACATAGGAATCTGTCCTTTTCATGTCAACCCTGGAATAAACCTAACAAAAATTGACAACATCAAAAAAATTAACTAAATCTTTGTAGGCAGTATTGTGCAAGTGGGTCTAAAACTACAAAATTATGTTAAATAATGTAAACAAATGAAATAGTTAAGATTAAAAACATTCCTCTATCATTCGCCGTTCTAAGCAAAGTATAAAGCTATTAAAATAAAACGCATTATGCGTTGACACTCGAATAAAATGGCTCTTTTAATTGAACACGTAACTGTGTGCAAACTGTTATGGGACCATTAACGAGGATCGTTCATACTATACCGAAAGATTAAAGGCAAATTAATTTTACTTACAAAAAGGCACAATACACACCGCAGTAATAGTGTAGGAGCCAGGGAATACAATTGCTAAGTAGCAAAAATAATTTCCTTTTTTACTAGGTATCAGTCACACAGTTAAAAGTAATAGGTTAGTTTTTGCAGCTAATGTCAAACTGACTGACTGGGATATTTAAAGATATTCAGCATAGATCACTGTGAGTAGAAATTAGTGATATTTTGGGTATTTTAGACTCTCTCTGTAACCTATTCGGATAAATAATTGAAGGATTTTCAGAAATTCCATCCGATCATATAACCAAGATACCTAGGATTACTTACTTAGAAGATACTTAGGATAAGATTTAGTCTAAATAAATTAAGATTAGTGTAAATATTTGAACAATTTTTAATAGCTGTCAAAAAAGTTATTAAAAAAAATAATCTTACAAAGCCAAAATATTAGGACAATTTCGGAACTTTTTAAGTAATAGTAAAACATAAAACTTAAAGCATCATCTGCCTTTCCGTAAAACTTATAGCATTGAAAAAAATACCAACACCGCGTCGGTTAGTTGCAATAGCGCAACCACCGGCTCTTACAACACATAACATTACTTCTACACCACATAAAGGCATACGTTTATGACTACATCATAGCAGGTGGTAAGACAACGGGTAGTTATTACCATGGTATCTCACAGCGCAACCCCTTGACTCTAGACTTATCTCGAAACGTAATCTCAAAATAAAACCGAGTTGACAAAATTAATGGTCAAATGTAGCTATAAAAATATTCCGTCAATTGTAGGAAGGTTAGATTAAAATTATTAATTATTAAAATTGCTATTGAAAGTAATTTTAAACAATGTGTTTTTGATTACGACAAGAATTTTAATTTCTTTTAAGAGATTTAAGTAACTTTCTTAATAATTTGTAAGGAATGTTGTAATGAAGATATTTTAACGTCTTAATTAATAAAACTTTGAAGCGTACTTATTTTTTGTGTAGGTATAATATGAAAAATAAAGAAGTTGAAAGATAGATTTATAAAAATTACTTAGTAAAAAAGACCAATTTGTAGGTTTAGAATCTAACCTGAAGGGAAGCTGCAAACACTTCTGTAGAAATATCTACTAAGTACATAATTTCGCTCTTTAAATAGCTAAAGAGAATTTAGCTACATATTGTAACATATGCGACTATATAACACGACTGCCTCGTTGGTCTAGTGGTTAGTATGTTCGACTGCGGCCGACGAGGTCCCAGGTTCGAGTTCTGGGTCGGGCCATAACAAGTTTTGGATTTCTGCCGGTTCTTCTCAGTAAATTTTTTTTCCGAACCAGTGGTAGAGTCTTGATATATCATAAGTGACACAAGTAACTGTCCTACGTGAAATAAATAATTTCATTTTCATTTATGACTTGGCAGTAGACAATAGTATTGTTGGTAATTAAGCCTATTGAGATCATTTTGAAAAAAAAAAACAGTATTACAGTACAAAACAGTACAGTACTTTCACTATAGCAAAAACAGACAGTTCTAACAAAAAATCGTAAAACAGGCCTCCAACTAAAGTGGAATCTCAAGTCATGCATAAAGCGGATGCAATTAATAGCAATATGGTGTAAAATTAATTGGCACGCGGATAAAATGCAAATCATTTACACTCCGCACCACACTTTGTCACCAATTAATTAGCATTATTTGTTGTAGTAGCGGATTCTAGTCATTTTGTATTTAAAATAGCGAGGAAAAATATTAACCCCACTATGCATGTATTTTGCACGCCATTGCAAGGCTGATTGTAACATGCTCACCTTATCACAACATCGTACTATGTACCCTACTTACAATTATGCAAATTATAAATAAATATTCTATTCTATGCCTTTATTTTGCAGAATTGTACTGAAACACCTAAACTCACACCCCCTAATCGATTTCTACGTGGCATCGTACCGGAACGCTAAATCGTTTCCCGGCACGTTGAGCCTGTAGAGCGATAACCAGCCGGTGCCATCAAACGTAAACTTAACTTAAAGGATTAAAAAATATATCAGTACGAATGAACTTACGGGATTCATGATACTCTGGATAAGGCTTAAGTCCTTGAATTACAGTTGGCTCATACGAATGTTTGTTTAAAAAAAACAACCTTAAAAACATCTTAAATAATCTCATAACCTAATGAAACTAACGGTTTGTAATGACTTTATTTAATTTAACGCCTTCGCACATTAAAATATTTATAACTAGTGGTTCGCCCCGAACTGAGACCTCGCGGCGCCATCTATTGACATTGTAAATGTGAAGTTCTGTCAAAAATACTGAAGCTCATTAAAAATTAAATAATTCCGTTTCCTTACAATATTTATCTAATTTTAGTATTTGTTGTTCAAGTACAGGATATAATTGAAATAATTGACCAAGTTTCAGGCTCATCCTTTCAGAAAATTTAGAGTTCTGAGGTCATCTTTGGACGTTAGAAAATCTCCACTTTGAAAGCCCCCCATTTCGTCAATTTTGGGGGAAAAATTAAAGAAAATATATTTTTGGACTCTAATTATCTTTAAAATATATACCGCAACCCTATGTACCTAACTTTATAAAAAATATTTTACTTCGCATTCGCTTCTATGAGAGCTCACCTGAAATAAAGATTTTTATTATTTTTTAAGCCATATTCGGCGGGAGGCCATTGGTTTACATATTATATTTAAAGCTGAAGTAATTGCGTTCAGTAATTCAGAAGTTATAATGCTCTGACAGACGGACGGACGGACGGACAAGTGCCAATTCACCCAAGTAGACTCAGAGACCTTCGCTTCGCTCGGTCAAATATCAGTGAATTCACATAATATGTGATTTACGGTGCCATAAAGTATGGTAACAGCAGTAGGTACTAACTACTAACGATTTACTCCTGGATAAGATCGTTATAATCGGCTCGGCAGCATTTTTATGTCTTTATTATAACCATATCCATATCTCATAACATATCGAAAACATCTAAAAAACAGGTCCTATATGCCTACCATAATAATAAATAATAATAATAATTAAATGTTTTGGATGAGCTAGCGGCATTTTTTAAAAACTTCATTTGACAGAATATGAATCTAACTCCCAGTGCAAAGAATCAAGATGGTCAACTTGCCGTTACAAAAAAAACGTAAAAGCACGCTTGAATTGACTTCGCGTCCAGCGTCCCACGGGATAGTTTATCTTACATTAAACTGTATACCTACTAAATGCAACATTTTGCTTATTATGAATAATTACTGCTGAGTCTTTTGCCGGCTCTTCTCAGTAGAATCTGTGTTCCAAACCTGTAGTAGAGTCAAAACAAGGCTGTTTATGAAATAAACAGAGAGTTTGAAAACTTACAGGCACTTTCAGGCTCTTGTAGTCAATAGACGAATTTTAGACTTATATGAAGGTTTTTACCTGAAAAAGAAAAAAATAAAATTATAAACGAAATTATTTTCTTAAAACAATACTTAGTTTTAGTACCTTTATTTGTATAACAATGCCGGACCAAATATTACTATTAATGGGTGGATTGAACTAGATAAGCACCTAAAATACAAACAGTGATAATTTATAGTATTTAGTACGTTTTTTGGGGAGGCAAATTAAATTGTTGGGTGTGGCTCTATAGCATACTGATTTTAAATGAAAATACTACCGCGAAAATGCCAGAAATAAGTAGTGCTACATTACTCTAAAATTATGATTATGAAAATATATCCAGAAGAAGAGGTGCAATCGTGTAAGGATCGCCGATCAAATCGTTAAAGTTCGGCTTCAAAGTAAAATAAACCATATCTAACAGCATTGATTTAATAGAATTAGAGCTCAATTTCGTGTATCCATTCTCATACGTTTAGGGTATCGTACATACCTAAACGTATGAGAATGGATACACGAAATTGAGCTCTAATTCAATGCTGTTATGGTTTATTTTACTTTGAAGCCAAGCTTTAACGATTTGATCGGCGGTCCTTACATGATTGCACCTAAGTTTTTCTTTTCTCTCGTATTTAAGAGCGATTATATTAATGAACGGAAAACACTAAATGTCTGCGCGGAATTTCCACGTCCGAGGTGAATAACGTTAGGTCCTATCGCACTAGTGTGTGCGGCTCCATATAAAAGTGAGTTATAGTCCTACAAAAGTATTTGACCTGGTAACAGCGTCGCTAGTAAATATTAAAAATAAAATAAAAACCAAAACTAAACAGGCATAAAAACTTGTTCCAATTTTGGCCACCGGGTCAGATAAGTTGGTGCAGGGACTGTACGTGGACGTTTTCTCGACCACTAATGACAAGTGCAATTGCGCCTTATTAAATAGCATTACTAAGTATTAGTACTAGGTATTAACTTCTCTTCTAAAGCATTGCAGGCATAAATCATTTAAGCAATTAGACATAGAAAATAGATGCTTAAATAAAATTACGAGTGCACTTTACGATGGAAATTGAACGTAGCGGATTGATTAATATCTCGTATATATATACGGCCGCTTTCGCAACTTTAATTAAAAAAGACTTTCTAGCTTTTGTGTGCAATGGTCATCAGCGTGGAGTTAGAACACAGCTAGATATTAATTACATCAAAAGGCATTTGCTCATGATATTTTATTACGAGTAGCCTCGCACGCGTTGAAATCGTCGGTACTTGTGTTAAGCAATCGAGGACCAACGCTCTCTCTCTCTCTCTCTCCACGCATAGTCCACGCATTATGGGCTTTAGGCGAGTACTCTCTAATTTTCCGTGATTTACAACAAAATCACAATTCAAATAGTTTATATTCAAATTAACTTTTGCAAGAGCTTTCAAATCGTCAAGTGAATCTACCACTGGTTCGAAATGCCATTCCTAGCGAGAAGAACCAGTTCCTCCCCTTCCTCCATTATTGATTTGGTTGATGCATTATGTTAAAAAAGAGCAACCTCCGAGGAGATTTTTTTTAAATAGTTCATCAACTGTGTCTAACGTAAATCAAACCACTCATCATCACATTCAACTCGCTTCACACTTGATGACCCTTATTACCATCAATAGCTGCACTGACAGCACAAAAACTGAGCGCACGCGAATAACAAATAACGTGGTGATTTGTTTAGTGGTCCGACACGCGCGGTTAGGCGTCGGGCACGCGACTACGAGATAGCGGTTTATAAGAAATCGTTATAGCTATATATAGTGAAACTTTTGGGATTCCGTACCCTAAAATTTAAAAACACGAACTAATAATCAACCAGCAGGGCTACCGTCTAAAACTGACAGCTACAGTGTACGATCGCAATCACCTCTGATTGGTTAACACTCTTCTACTATTGGACAAAATCCATTGACGCAGCAAGAATACCACAAATTCAGCCAATCACAACAATTGATACTGTAACAACGATTGATGCATAAGTTACGCGGTCGCCCTGCTGAATTAGGTATTTGACAACTAGGCTGTCTAATCAGAGATTTTTTTTAAACGTCAAAACGCTTGCTTAGTTTGGGATTTTGTATGAAATATTTTTGTACTGAATTTTGACGTCATCAAAGTTCGACGTACCGTTTTACTTTAATCGATAGTTTAAAATGGTTATTCAATATAAAAATAAGATGGGACGTGGATATTACGATTTTTGGGAGATCTCCTATTCAATCATCACTAAAAACAGCTTTCTTGCTACGCAGCAACTTTGCAACGTCAGCATAAGCTAAATCTGTATCTGAATCTGAATTCACGGGCATCTTATTGGACAAAAAATTCGTATTTCAGTTGTTTTTTTAATACCTTACATTAATCCTTAAGGTCACTTTTTGACTAATTGTTTAAAGTTAAAAAAAAATTGTAAAGCTATCTCTAGTTTTGTGTGACTTGGATGTATTGACCAAATGATTTTTTCTACTTATTTTATACCCTATAAACCACTAGTCCATCATAATCCAATGCTATTTTATTATTATCTAAAGCATTAGCAGCGCATGCGCTGTGCGATTAGGCGTGGCTAATTCACATAACGAGGTATAGCGGAGGCGACGCCCCCGGCACATTAATGTGGACGCGCCTTTATTGCTTCGATGTATTCTGGTATAAAAAAGGTGATAAAATGTGATAGCATGCAAAAAATAATAATTATTTGAAAACAACGGTCCAGAAACTTTTGCTCTGAGCTTTTATTTTTATGGATTGGAAAAAATAATATTATGTCAGGTCGCGATTACACTTGTAAGTATTTAAGTAAGTGACTTACATAACCGACCGAAGATAGATTGCGGACGCCATTTTTCGGTCAAAACTTATGAAGGGTCTCATTGATGCCCCCGAGTAACTCGAACTCGGAACCGTACTCGACTCGACTGTGTTGACGTTTGCTCTCATTGCTTACTCTCATTGCTTAAAGCAGTATTATTTTAATATTGGTGACGGTATTGGTAATATTGTTGTTGTTTCAGAATTATAAACCTTATCGACGAACTTGAACATAATCGTAAAAAAATTTTTTGTTCAAACCAAAAGCAACCTAGGTCAACATAGCACGTTGTATACGAGTAGAATGCTATTTCTTGCTAATAGCTCTAGAGACTCCATAGATATCTTCTGTGACAGCGGACCTATAGTTAAAAAGAAATTAAGTAAACTTAAGTTATGTAAAGCTAGTTTTTTTAGTTAGTAATTTATATATTTTTATTTATTTGTTTTGTAACAATATTTATGGATGTTGCGTTGTTGTTAAGGTGCTCTATTACCACGCATGCCATGTCCACATCTAAAAGACTCAATAGTGTACATCTCAATATTAATTTAAGCGTTATGTGGACTGTAAAATCATCTCAAGTGGATGGGCAGAAAACACTGCGAACATATTGTTTGCTTGTCCACCGAGAAAAACTTTTGTGTCATGCAGTGCAATGGCGCACACAGGTGGAATCGCACTATAAATTGGTTTATGGTGGTGCCTATTAATTAGACCCTTAATAGAGGTGGTGCCTATTAGAGGAATAGATCCCTCATTGTTGAGGACTTTTCCATAAATCATATAATTATCATCATCATCATCTCAGCCTGCGGAAGTCCACTGCTGGACATAAGCCTTTCCCAAAGAACGCCACCACAGCCGGACCTCAGCCTTCCTCATCCAGCCACTTCCCGTAATCGCATTATAATATAGGGTTTAAATATCATTGAACGAGCCTACGGCTGTGCCTATGGTCTGAAAACCAGTTAGAAGTCTACAACAAACACCCAGCCTGAATGCTATTTATAATGTTCTGAAGACCTTCCACCGCTTGTGTCGCGGTATTAGGCGTGGCTAATTCAAATAACGAGGTACAGCGGAGGCGTAACCTTCAGTACGTTAATGTGGACGCGGCTTTATTGCTCCAATGTATGCAACCAGTAATGAGGTGACACTAAACGATTGCTACGGACAGATGTAGGTACGTTTAAAATGTGTATTTTGACCTGGCAATTATAAATCAATGACGTAAATTCTACTCATAGCGCTGATAACTTATAATTATTTTATTTATGATTTATACGGTGGGAGACTTAATAAAAAAGCTAGATTATTTGCATTTTTTATTATAAAATGGTAGGGGTAGTGAAAATAGTTAGTAATATGAAGACGATATCCCTAAACGGTTTCTACACGGCATCGTATATTGGAAATCTCCGGCAGGGTGGAACTAGCCACGGCCGAAGTCTCCAACCAGAGAACAACCAGAAATTATATAAATTCCCTAACTATACCAGATTTACTTTGTAGTTCATATGCTGGAAAATCTAAAAAGAAGT
This sequence comes from Erebia aethiops, assembly GCA_923060345.2. Lineage (NCBI taxonomy): Eukaryota > Metazoa > Arthropoda > Insecta > Lepidoptera > Nymphalidae > Erebia > Erebia aethiops. The sequence goes on along the minus strand of OV281083.1, from coordinate 4,151,302 downwards.
CGCAGGCTTCATCTTCCCCTCTCTCTGCGTTGTATTCTTAATTGCTGAGGGTCGACACTCTCTTCCATTAATCACATAATGGTAGGGGTATTCTTGGGATATCAATGCGGTGGGTTCCCAGGTCCTTCTGCATATATATATCCATACTATCCATACTTCCATATCCATACTAATATTATAAATGCGAAAGAGTGTCTGTCTGTCTGTCTGCCTGCTAAGCTTTCACGGCTCATCTATTCAACCGATTTTGATGGTTGGTACAGGGATTGTTTATATCCCGGGGAAAGACATAGGCTAATTTTTATCCCGGAAAATTAAAGAGTTCCCGCGGGGTATAAAAAAATTAACCCACGCGGACGAAGACGCGGGCATCATCTAGTATAATATATATAATAGGCTTCATCTTAGTAGTAAAAAATTATAGTATTTTCCTCAAAGTAAGCCATCTAATCCCAACGAAAGTTACACGTAATTCGGTGTACGCTATTTTTGATAATCACAGAGCTTTCACCTCTAATAACCCTCCATTACCCGGTACAATTTTCCACATTAGCCAGCGCAATTGTTCGCAGCTGCTATAACGCGCCGACCTGGATTCTCTTGTAAATACTCGCATAACTTCACTTTGATTTATCGTCTTTGGCATAATGTGATGTGTTGGTATGCGCAGACGCATCATTGGAGTTGTAAGAGTCAATTATCAAGCAAAATACCACATATTTCTCTATTCCGACTATAATATTATAATGCAAAATTGTATATTTTTGTTCTTCTAACACCCTACGACAGAGCATCCGGGTTGATGTGATTTTTTTGCAAGAATTATTATTAAAAACTGTAGAGTGATGGGTTATTTTTTATCCCAGAAAGAGTCCTACAGGGTATTGAATTGCTGATTTTTCTGAAATTACATACAATACATTAATTAAATACTTGTTTTAGGAAGGAAAAATATAACATTATTTATCGATTTATGGAATTCATTCGAAGTCCGACTGATTTTATTGAAAAAAAATAAAAATATCTGCTATAAATGCATAACACATAATGATATTTTAAAATTTATTAGTAGCTTTTGAACTAGTAGCAGATTCAGTCCGCTCATTACTTAAAGATATTGAATCAGGAAAAACTAAATCAATGAAATAAATAAAAAAGCTCTTTTTTTGGATGGCTAGATTTAACATACATAAGAAATGCTCTTTAAGATCATCGATCTATTTTCCTATTCGAGAATTGACCTTTAAATAAACAAAATTATAATTTCCATTACATTTATTAAAATGGTACGATAACCACTTTATTTAACCTATACTTTCATTGCACTGAAAAATAAAACGTAAATCCATAGATTCAAAGGGCATATTCCCTTGCTAAATTTCTTACTCTAAATATAATGTCTATAATATCAGATAATCAAAATTTGGACACGCGTGTCTTCAGAACACGATGTGACCATTTCGAGCGTCCACGATGTGTCGCAAGATCTGTCGCCTATGAGTTAAGTCATTATCTTTCATAATTTGCTATTATCCTAAATGCACGATTGCATATGTCTTGATTCAGGGCTTTTCTTCATTATTTACTTATGCATAGTTCTATTACCTATTTTAAATCTGAATTCCATTAGCTTTAAAAAAATCTTATATATTGTTGACCTCAAGTAAAAGTATGCGCCTGAAAAAAAGCTTATTATACTGTTGAAGATTATATAATTAATGATAAAAGAGAATGGATTTGACTCGTTCCAGCCATGCTTAGGACTGCGGTTACTTATGTATCTGCACATTGATGTAATTGTAAATTATTTTTTCAAAAAACACCCACGAAGTTTCTTGCTGGTTATTCTCGGTAGTAACAGCATTTCGAAGCAGTGGTAGATTCACTCGACTATTCAAAAGCATTTGTTAAAAGTCAATAAAAATATGTTTTCATTTGATTTAAACTGCTGGGTGACTTCGGTCGTGACTAAGTGTTCTCTCTGAACGAGAAAGGTTTGGCCATCGATCACAACGCTGACCAAGTGCAGCTTAAAGGCATGACAACTGAAGAGCCCAGGGAAAGAATTCCCTGAGACCTGAGAAGGATTGAAAGATTAAAGAAAAACACAACTTATAATTGTTAATTAAAGGGGCCATACACAAAAGCTGTCTATTTAAAAATCACTGCTCATATATTATATTAATTGCATTATATTTGTGTCATTAAGAAAGAAACTAAGATTTATAATCAACTTATTTAACATTTTAATTTATGTTTTTGGTGCCTGTGAACATTCTTTTCCTGGACTCTTCGACTGATATATTAGTAGGTACGAGTTAAAATGTCAAATAGTCGTATGTAGAGCAAATTAGCATACCTACATAATTAGTATGGACGGATAAAAGTAGGTACCGTTAATTATTTATAAGACACAAGATTTTATGTGAGCCGCCGCGTTATAAGAAGAATGTGTATAAAACGAGTATTATTTCCTATTATTTTTGTTCTTCAGTTCTCGGAGTAAAATACAGTAATGATGTTTATTGAGCATTGTTACTAAAATGCAGAATTTAATTACTTAATAATTATTATCAGCTAATGATAAAATAATAGACAAAGGAAATATTTGAAACATTGAACAAATAGTGTTGCGCAATCATGATCACAAAATATAATATCGATATTAATGCGTCAAAGTAATAGCAACGAAATGTTTAATAACATTACATGATAGGAATAGACTCTCTTTTTTAATTGTATAGTAAGTATAGAGAAATAATTATGCCAAAACCGTGATCCTAAATTGAGTCTTAAAATTGTTAACATTTAGAGTGAACATGGTACAACAAGAGTGAGTAAAACTTAACGGTGTGCTCTCGTGTGTCACAAGAGTAAGATACACGTCCGTTACACTTAATTTACGATGATAGCATCGCTCGTAGTACAATTACTATACGATCACAACGTTAACAGAGGCTCTCAATACCGGGGCACTAAGCTTATAGAGCAAGAGCCCACGATCGACAGTCATTCTAATAAGCCGACATCAGTTAAGATCATGTCCTCAAGTCAATCTATGCATATGACCGGTCTTAGGAAAAGATTGAACGAGACTTGCGAGGCCTAAAGCTCGCATTCAAAATTATATTTATCAGGTGTGGAAAGCCCTTTCAGCGTTTGTGTTTCTTACCTAGTAAAACTTCAAGGTAAGAGTGAATAGAATTCTACGCAATCGCAGAATGAATAACATTAGTTATAGCTTTTGTACTGATAAGAACTGACTGCAAACTAAAACAGTAAAACTAATTTAACTAATTTAGTATTTAACATACTAGTTAGTAATTGAAGCTCTATGTAAAATTTATAAAGTCCGATGCTATTTATTATTCAGATTAAGATCTTCGAACATAATAATATTATCTTCTGCAGTGCACAGACAACCAAAATTTCATCTAATTTCTATAAATACTTCTGGCCACGGACTCTTGGACCATTAATAAAGCCATACGCGAAGTGGAGGCCATAACACGTAGAATTTACGTCGACCGTTAGGCAACGTTATAAAAGTCGATATGTTTTTATCGATACTCTCCGCAGCTCATTACCGGCGCGATAATTTCTTTATTTTCATACCTCACCGAGACCTTGCGAACTGAGGACCAGTTTGATGTGTATTAGGGTACCGTGACTCCAAAACTATAACATGAGTTAATTCCTTAAAAATCCTTAATCTTACTTCTTACTAATATTATAAATGCGAAAGTTTGGATGTATGGATGTCGGTATGGATGTATGGATGTATGGATGGATGTTTGTTACTCAATCACGCCCCAACGGCTGAACAGATCTGGATGAAATTTGGCACAGAGATAGATTATAGTCTGGAATAACACATAGGCTACTTTTTATCCCGGAAAATTAAAGAGTTCCCGCGGGAACCACAAAACCTCGATCCACGCGTACGAAGTCGCGGGCATTAGCTAGTAACAATAATAAATATTATAAATGCGAAAGTGTGTCCGTCTGTCTGTCTGCTACGCTTTAATGGCATTGGAAGTCGGTTTTTTGGAAATAATTTTTATTGTGAAAAATATTTGAAACTAATGCAGTGTATTCATATGCAAGTTCACGTTACATCTTTGGGCGAGCGAGTTTGGCCAATGTGTATAAGGCTATTAAGAAGGGAACCATATTATAACTTGCTTGAATCGCTCTTGACCAGTTTTATTTAATTCTTGCATAAAAATAGCCGGGTCGTGTTTTGGTCATTACCGAAATCTGGTTCGTTATTTGCCGATGATAAATTACAATTTTGTCTTTTACTGTCCATTTAATGGTAACTTTCGACATTAGATTATATATGTCACCGTAAGATTGTAAAAACCATTAGATATACTTAGTAATATAACGTTTTTTATCTCGATAGATTGTAAACAATCGAAAGATTGTGAACCGTAACATACTGCTTACAATTTAACGCATTATTTTTCGGTAAACTGTAATCTATTAGGTATATTAACCCGATAAAACCTAAGTGCCCGGTCTGCGGCCGGGCTCTACCTGAATATTCATGTCCAACCAGAGTAAATGTATGGTGACACTTACATTTACTCTGCATTCAACTCGCGCGCGAACAGTACAAGAAAGAGACAAGAAAACGTAAATACAATAAATATTTCATAAATTAATACTCAGAACATTGAAGGGTTCACAATCTTTCGACAATTTACAATCTCGCGGGATTAGATTAGTTAGATTATAATCTAACGGATTTTACAATCTAACGGTGACATATATATCTCTTTTCGGCACACATACATTACACTAGGTTAAGTTAAAATACTTCTAAATATTAATCTTTAAAAAAATTATTACACCTAGCTGATGCCCGCGATTTCGTCCGTGTGGATTGAGGTCTTTTGGTTCCCGCTGGATCTTTTTAATTTTCCGGGATAAAAAGTAGCCTATGTGTTATTCCAGACTATAAACTATCTCTGTGCAAATTTCATCCAGATCCCTTTAACCGTTCTGGCGTGAGTGAGTAACAAACATCCATCCATCCATCCATACATCCCTACATCCATCCATCCATCCAAACCTTTGCATTTATAATATTAAGTAAGAATAGATATTCCGGCCACGTATTAGTAGTCACAAAGTCGAAATTTAAAGTATTTCAAGTTTCAAATTTTTAAAAATCAAAATGAAATTTAATTTAATTAAAGTTGTCCCGTGGGAAACAAAAATACTCAACCCACATGGATGAAGTCGCGGCCATCTTGTAATACATGCATATCCATACTTCCATACTCCATACTTAATATTATAAATGCGAATGTGTTTCTGTCTGTCTGTCCATCTGTCTGTGTGCTACGCTTTCCCGGCCCATCTTTTCAACCAATTTTAATTAAATTTTGTACAGGGATAGGTTATATCCCGGGGAAGGACATAGACTAGTAGTTTTTAGGCTAGGCTTTTTATCCCGTAAAATTAAGGAATCCTGCGGGAATCGAAAAAACTTAGTCCATGCGGATGAAGTCGCGAGAATCATCTAGTTATACTATAAAATGTATTTTTTTCTTTTTTAGTCAATTAATTTTCGGTTTTTTATCTAGGCTAATGTACCTACAGTGAGAAATTAGACACTTAGAAGTCCAATGTTTGAAGTGTTCTTTAGGATCACAATTAAGCTATCTCATGATATAATTAATCAATCTAATTACGTATTGATAAGGCCTGATACCCCGGGGCTGAGAGAAAGTAGGTAAGTAAGTAGTAAACACAATAATGAGATTGCTCAATCATAATGATTTTTATTCTACTATAAGTTAACCCTTGACTACTATCTCACCTAATAGAAGAGATGACGCAGTTTAAGATGGTAGCGGTCTAACCTGGATTACACCCATGCCCTTCATTGATAACAAGCCAAGGCCAATGCATTCCATCATACCAGACCAGATAAAATAATTTAGAAATTATTTTCCCAAATTGTCCCCACCGGGACTGAAACCTGGGATCTTCCATGTGTTTTTAATTTATAGCCAGTGTCACTCGGGATTATGTAAGGATTATACCGATACTCCATACAACTTTTATCTGTTTAGGTATTAAGAAGCTATGGTGGAATAAGACATACATGAACCCCGAAAACATTGCACTCCTTTTTTGGGCCGTCGCTCGTATAAAAAGTAGCTAATGTTCGTCTCTGAACTGGGCATCTGTACAAAATTTCGTCGAAATCGATTAAACTCTGATTTGAAATGGTAAAATCAGACAGAAAGACATACAGACAAATAGACATACAGTACAGACACTCCTTTGCGTTTTTAAGATTCATATTTATCAGTTATATTAATGAAGTATTTAAATAATATCAACATTATTATTTTGTTTTAAACAGTTATCTTATAATCCAGTAGGAACATTTGACCGCAACATACCTATATAATATATTCAACCAAAGGTTATAGTATAATACTAAACAAAAGATTTAATTAAATTATTATTGCCACTTAACGAATTGCAAATGGCATTATTTAACATTACGCTTAACTGTAACTAACCTTTAAAGGTTAGGGGTGACCAGATTTTTTCCATTACCCTTTTAGATCCGTTACCTCGTGTGCAAGTATATAGTCCCACCAATTCATCTGGCGCAGTGGCCAAAATTGGAACTACTCTTTATGCCTGTTTTTTTTAAATATTTTAGTTTCAATATCTACTAGCGACGCTGTCACCGGTTCAGATTAGTTTGTGGGACTTAAACTAACTTAAAGCTGTGCTTAAAGACTACGTACGTAATTCATAATAATATTAATAGAAGGCATAATATTAGGCTTACATACAAAGAGGAGCAATTATAAAAAGTTCATTTCTCCCTCCAACCTCCCTACCGAATTTCGGCCACGGCGGCCAATCTCCAGAGATTAGCCATCTGCGCGGGATATTATATTGCACAAAAGTATGCCAGAACATAGGTGCACTCTCTGTTCTTTTACTTTGAAAGCCCGATGGGATGGAAAACCTGACACGGCCGGAGAGAGATCAGGCGCAGGACTGACGGCTTTAAGTGTTCTCCGAGGCACGAGGGTGCCACACTGCCAACTTCTTATCTACGGGCTTGTTCTTTAAGAATAATATGTAATTAATAAAATCACGTCTTTATAATAAGAAGTAAAGTACAAGGTTAATGACCTTTTATTTTTAAACCGGGCGCACGCATGCGTAAAGAAAAACATTATTACTCTTGACCAGAAAAATGAGTAAAATTAGTATCTACTCGTATATATAAGTTAGCTACTAAAAATCACAAAAAATATAACTACTTCACAAAATGATGAAGCAGGTAAATCACGTAATTTCCAAATGAATTGCATTATAATGATAATTTATTTGCTGGTGTTATACAAAAGCAAATACAAATAAGTACTTGGGAAAATTTTAAAAACAACGTATATATTTAAATACAATATCCATAAATAGCTATATCAAGTATCCATACTAATATTATAAATGAGTGTCTGTCTGTCTGTCTGTCTGGCTTTCACAGCCCAGCTGTTCAACCGATTTTGATGAAATTTGGTACAGGGATAGGTTATATCACGGGGTAGGACATAGGCTACTACTTTTTATACCGAAAAATTAAAATTTTCCCACGGGAATCAAAAAAACTTAATCCACCATATATAATATATACAACATAAACCTACGTGGTTTTACGCAATGCTACCTACCCACCAAATTTGTAAAGATTTTTATATATTATATTATCCGTGTATATGTCACCGCAAGATTGTAAAAACCGTTAGATTATAATATAACGTTTTTTATCTCGATAGATTATAAACTGTCGACAGATTGTGAACCGTAACATACTGCTTACAATTTAACGCGTTATTTTTCGGTAAACTGTAATATATTAGATATATTAATCCGATAAAACCTGAATATTCATGTCAAACCCTAACCTAACCTATAGTTCGCCCGCGAGTTGAATGCAGAGTAAATGTATGGTGACACTTACATTTATTCTGCATTCAACTCGCGCGCGAACTGTACAAGAAAGAGACAAAAAAACGTAAAAACAATAAATCTTAACTAATAATATTATTATAAATGCGAAAGTTTGGATGTATGGATGTCGGTATGGATGTTTGTTACTCAATCACGCCCCAACGGCTGAACGGATCTGGATGAAATTTGGCACAGAGATAGATTATAGTCTGGAATAACACATAGGCTACTTTTCATCCCGGTAAATTAAAGAGTTCCCGCGGGAACCACAAAACCTCGATCCACGCGTACGAAGTCGCGGGCGTCAGCTAGTATTTCATAAATTAATACTCAGAACTTTGAACGGTTCACAATCTTACGACAGTTTATAATCTCGCGGGATAGAAACCGTTAGATTATAATCTAACGGATTTTACAATCTTACGGTGACATATACATCGCAAATTGATCATTCGAGAGCCGGGGATTGACAAATGCTAGAATAATTCTAACATTTGTTCTAACGAGCTGTCATGACGACAAGTTTGCCTAAGCACGAAAACACACTAGAGTAAAAAAAAATAGTCCGGTGGAAAATTTTCTGGAAACTCACTTTTATATAGACCCGCATACTTAAAGAGGGTCGACTCCCTAATCCTTCTTTGAGGTGGAAATTCCTAAAATCCCGAAACTCGTATTTCATAATCTAACCTAAAGTCAAAATGCTAATGTTATGGATCTAATTTGAAAAATTAAGGACTTTCATACATCTCCCATTAACTTATTAAGGGAGTTACTCTTACAAATACTTTTTTTAAACATGGAAGCTGGTTTCATAATTTGCAGGTACGTGGCAGAATAGACCTGGAATATTTAACGGGAGGTGGAAGAAGACCACGCAACCAGTCGGTGAGGATGAAATTTGTTTTTGCGGCGAAGGGTGCGACGAGAGAACACGGAAACTAGTTCACTACTAAGCACGCAGCCAAGTGCGGATTAGTAGATTTCACTCACTCTTGACAACATTATAAAGAAGGGTTCCTTCACGATGTTTTCCTTCACCGTTATAGGAAGTGATATGTCGTTTCTTAAAACGCATTGTTCGAGCACCTCTTTTTGAAGTTAAATAACAATTTCAAAAAGAGTTGCTCGAACATTATTTGATAAAAATAAGAAGCTACTTATATAAATGTTTATCGTAAACACATTGAATTTACGCGTCACTCGTAAAAAGAGCAAACAGAGCCATCACTTTGTTCAAACCTACTTTTTTGCATAAAGGCTGAAACCCCCTGGACGGGTTCGCTCGAGGTCATTAGGGTCACTTTCGGCTTGTTTTACCGCGTAACAAAATACACAATCGGTATAGGTCAAGCACGAGTTAGTTACTATAAGTGCTGGTCCCGCATTTTCACGAATACAATACTATATTAATAAGCTTCCCAGGAAATTACGTACAAGCAAACCTACCTACAGTATACACAGATTGCAATCGGTTTAAAAATTTAGTTACAGCAACTTAAAATAATGTCTAAAATTCACATAAAGAGAAAAGGAAAAAATAAATTTTAGGGAATTTTTGCCACAGGTGCAGAGATCAAATTTCTGACTGTTTCCGAGGCACCATAAGAAGAGAAGTCAAACAGCAAAAAACACGACGCGGCCAAAACGACCATTTTTTATGGCATCATCAATTTTTAATGACAAGTCAAAATTCAGTTATTTGTGCTTAAAAACCTCAATAACACATTCCAGTATATCTGCCCGACATACAGTAGCAAGAAACATTAATAAATTGATCAAGTGTGAGTCCTAAAGAGGGTTCAGTACCTACCTTGGAAAGAAACATTTATAAATGTTAAAAATGTTTTTTGTGTTGTTTGGAAAGAAACGTTTAAAAAATGTATAAATGTTTCTTATAGATTAAGAAAGGTAGGTACGTACTGCACCCTCGGTAGAACTCAACCTTGGTCAATTTAAAAGTCTATCTGGTTAAATTATTGTATGTCTCAAAACTAATAACAAAACTATATTATAATATTTTGTAATCGCAAAACAATATTTTAGTTTTTACCATTTCAGTGCGGTACTCTAAAAATGGACTTGCACCAACACAATATTAAAACAAACTGTATCAAAGCATTAACATTTAAAAAGCGACTTATTTTAATATCAATGTCGTAACATTTAATACCGATTCGCGGTAAAGGTATCTTACCAGATTGTAAAGACGTTCGGATACTCCTAAGAATATTACGAACGTTTTCTTATCATCGAGTAAATTTTTAAATGGTTTTGACATTTATTATTATTAAAAAGTTTTTAATTGATATTTTTAATGCTTATATACCTACTTTGTGTACAGTGAATTTACAATTTATTCTTTTGTCGTTGTTTCTGGTGGAAATTTCGCTGTTTTCTGTTTCAGCACGTAATCGATGAAGAAGTTTGCCTTTTTGAAAAACAAAAAAGCTTTTGGGAGCAAAAATCAGACAGTAAATCATGAAATTTCTCTCAGTGTGTTGCGAAATAAGAATCTTGTTGTCTTGTTTCAAAAACTAAATAATGAATTTAGTTTTTCGATTTTCCAAGGTTTTTTCAAAAAAAATAAGGCAAAATCAGTTGAACAGAGAAGCCATAAAAAGGTTACAGGCAGACAGACACACTTATAATATTAGTATTTTTCCCAGTACGAGCTAGTGACGATGGAACCTACTTTTTATTTTCAGTTGTGCTTTTAAACTGTCAATTTTAATAATTTATTATTTTCAGTATACGTATTATCACAAATTTATCATTCAATTTAAGCTATACATATTTCGTGTAATACAGATCAAAGATTTCTATTTTGACCTTTAAGTTACCATGTAACCGCTGCATGTACAGTGATCCGGACCCAGTAATTAAAGGCGAATTATCTCTAATTAATTAAAAACCTATCTATCAGCCTGTCAAGTAGAGAGAGTTAGATATAAACACACTTTCATAAATAGGCCATGATGATAAGAAATTGAAATGTTAAAAAGACAAATAATCGCTACAGCAATAAAATTGCCAAACAATAGTTCCGCACCGTTAATATCCGTATTCAAAATAATTCACAGAAAATATGAATCATTATGTATCACTATAATATCATTAATCAAAACAGATTACTTGGTTTCCCCTATGAAAGTATAATAAATTGTTATTATACCTCCGAGATGACACAAAAGCGTATGATCACACTAGAGCTTTTTTTGTTCAATTTTTTTTGTCTTGTCATGGCACAGGATACTAATAATTCTACAGCAAGCCGCTACGACGATACTCAGCCTAGCACGTTGCCCATCGTATTGTAATCGACTCTAAAGGCCCCACTACAGAGGTGTGGAGCGGTACGAAAGCTAGCGACGAATTTCGGAAGGCCCTTTAGGCAAACCGTAAAATATGAAAAAATATAATTTTGTCAACTGGCGACTCCAGTCCTGCCAGTCTGGTAGAGCGTTTGCGGTTTCTTCTCTTCAAAAATATTTTATTAAAATTCCCAAAAAATATGTTTTCGCAAGGTGAAATTTTTATCACCCATTTATTGAGTAATTTCAATAATACCTGCAAATCGCCAAACAAATTTTGCAGTTTGAAACGTGAATAAAGTTTTTAAATGAGTACGACAAAATTGCGGCGAAATTCGTCGCCAGCTCTCCGACTAATCGCATCGCCCCGCTGCCGCCGTCAACCCGCCGCCGCTTATTTCGTGCCCGTACACTAAAAGATCCTTAAACTTTCCTGTACATAAAAAGGGCCCAGCAACATTTTGTCGCTAGCACTGCGAGTGTGTTTTACTTCTAACGCATACGTGTAAACGACATAACATAATATTATTATGATAATAAACGAGAGGAGCGGCGCGTGCGCAGCCCACGCACACATTAGCAAGTATAATGCACACGGATTTACACGGGCAAACTTGATACCGATACACTAGCTTACGCCTTCCTATTATCACTAATATGGTAATCCGTATGTGATTTATTACTGTCCTAATGTAGCGAAAAAATTTGGAATGACATTTATGAGTTTGAATAAAATCATATCTTGATATTTAAAGTAAAATAAACAGTCAAAGGCTTGTATTTTTATGTATCAGATGACTGAATATTACTGATATTATAAAAGCGAAAGTGTGGCTGTCTGTCTGTCTGCTTTAATGGACCATATTTTCAACGAATTTTGACGTTTGCTACATAGATAGAATGCATTTCCGAGAGAGTATTCCCGGAAAATTAAAGAGTTCCCGCGGGACTCAAAAAACCTTAATCCTCGCGGATGAAGTAGCGGGCATAATCTAGTTTATAATATGAAACACTAGCTAACTACGCGTGTGATATTATTAGGTGAAGTCTACAGATGCACTATCTATTCCCATTTCCTTCACTCTCATAGTTTTCTGGGACGGCAATCCACTACGACCGGAGAGAGATCACGAACCTTACGGACAAAACATGCAAAACCGAAGTTATCTGATTCAATATTATTAAAACAATGTTTTCATGTTAATGCCGTGTAGTCGTAGTTAGTTTAAATACCAAGAGCCTAGTCTAATGAACTCCGGGCTAGGACGTGGTCGGTGCCGTATTTACATACGACCTTAGCGACTTATTAATACAGGCTGTCGGAAATAATGTAGCGAGCTGAAATCATTAACATAATAAAACGGTATTGTAGTACAGATAACAGGCCAGTTGAAATTATTGTAAATGAATTCAATACGGAGATATTTTGTACTTTGCACTACCAGTTGTAATATCAGGTACGTATTCTTTGAATTCTTGCGCCAGTATTTACATGTACCTAACATTTCGATTCAAATTAATTAAATCGCCAGCTGACCACATTCATTTATTGGAGAAAACATTATTTAACTCGAGTAGAGTAAGTAAATAAACCAGTGTCAATGTACCTAATCTAAAGTTGCATTCCTACTCCAATTAATGAGACGAGATGAGTAGACTGGGGGAAAATACCATTGGGATTTATCCAAAGGGGTTTCATTTTTTTTGCGAAACTCATTAGGTACCTTTGTCCAGTTTTGTTTTAATTAGTTTTAAGACAATATTTTGTATAAAAATTATAAATAAATAAATAAATAAGAAATCGGCTTCGCATTCGGCAGCCCTCAAGTCATGAGGTGTAATTGTTGTTAACTTTGTATTAGCTAAATTATTTTTTCTTTTTAAAAAGAGTTTCTTGCCGGTTCTTCTCGATATAATTTCTTTCTGAACCGGTGGTAGAATCACGACATTTCCTAAGTGCTTGTTCTATGTGAATAAAAATCATTTTATTTCATTTCATATCATTAGAAACTACCGCATTATTATTACGCAAAGAAAAGGCTGTAACGCCAAAGATAATTATGAAGTAGTCCTCTGAAATAACTATCATACAAAAAACCTGTTACGAATTATTCGCTAGGTACTGAATTAATTCACAACCTTACTCTTTAGCGTAACGAGGGTCCGATATGTAAATATCGAGTCGTGACAATATTGATCCATTTCCCGTTACAGCCTGTCAGGCTGATCGGCAATGCTTCAGTCACGAAATCACTTAATATTTATGTAATATAGTACAAATGGACGAAGAATTTCTTAACTAACATGATGTAGCTACTACAAATTATATGCACGGCTACGCTTGCAATCTGCAAAATTTAGCCTGCGAGAGAATGAGATAGAATACAATTTTTATTCATTTCATTCTCTCTTAGGCTATTTTCTGAAGTTTCACTTCTGCTGTGTGTAAATTGCACAAAACACACTTTTTCTCCTGTATTTTGGTATACAATAAAAATGTTTCATTCATTAACGGCTGTGCGTTAGCGTGCGTTAGTTAACGGCTTGCAATCTGCAAAATTTAGCCTGCGAGAGAATGAGATAGAATACAATTTTTATTCATTTCATTCTTTCGTACGCTATTTTCTGAAGTTTCAGTTCTGCTGTCTGTAAATTGCACACACACACTTTTTCTCCTGTATTTTGATATACAATAAAAATATTTCATTCATTAACGGCTGTGCGTTAGGTAATATTTTTAACGCCCAAGAGTGGGAAAGGTCTACTTTATTTGTTCATTACGGTGAAGTAATGTAAATTGCGCTAACTTTACGAGCAAATGTGTTCGAAAAAGTTACTATTCTTTTCCATATAAATCTATATAGTCTTAGAAAATCGCACAACAGCGAAAATCAGTTACTTTGTCTTTACCTTGTGACGTGGATGTCTCGTTCACAAGACAGGTGACTAAAGACGCGACGAAATTCAACCCACAAAAGTAGTAGTACTTTACTACAATATATTATTATAACTAGTGTCAACGGCTAACGTCAAGGGCTACCTTGTAGTGGATAAAAAAAAATTGTGTTATAGTAATAAAAAATATATATAAAAATAGTGTTGTAAAAAGTATAAGAAATTATCATGCCGTCATTAAATAATAACTTGAATAAAGAAAACAATTAATTTAATTTACAGTTTAGACAAGAATTACACTTTTTGTGAAGTTAATTATAGGCAGAGTCCAATTAAAAAGAGCAAGCGGAACTCTAAATCCAATAAATCTTATATGTAACTGTAATACGAGTGCAATACAATCTGGAACAAGTTAGTGCTGTATAAATGTCACTTGGCGCCATAATAATTAAAACATTAATGGCACATACCCGTACCATAAAGTAGTGTTTCCTGTATGTTACGTGAAAAATATTTATTAGTAGTTAATAAAAATAAACTAATGATAATTACATCCATCCATACTTCCATACTAATATTATAAATGCGGAAGTGTGTCTGTCTGTCTGTCTATCTGTCGGTCTGTCTGTCTGCTACGCTTTGACGGCCAGTCTTTCAACCAATTTTGACGGAATTTGGTACAGTCACAGGTTGTGTCCCGGGGATGGACATAGGCATTTGACCAGAAAAATAAGGAGTCCCCGCGTAAATCAAAAAACTTAATTGAGCACTATGCACTTTTTTAACGTCAACAAAATAGAGATATGAAAAGTAATGGTACGAGTATCTTAAACGAGCAACGAGTCAACAGCATACCAAATAGTAAGGAAGCAAGACATATACCTTCTCCTAAAACCGTGTACCCTATACATATCCACTGCGTAAAAGCATACGTAAATATTCCATGAAAAACTGCGCCCGTCCCACAATTTTCCTAAAACTCAAGGTCTAGAAGATTTGAGTAAACAACACCCGTTGGTGTAGTAATTCGTATGCCCTAACAACTTTGACCGGTTATAGCTATCGGGCTATCGTGAACAATGACAAGCTAACATTTCTGCGAAGACGTAAATTAAATTACTCGCTTTAGCCGTTACATGGCATTAATATTAAACAGATTTGCGAGACCCGTAAATCAAGGGTGGGATGACACGGCGGGATTTGTTCTGGAGCCAGGCTGACAGGCGAGCATGCACAATGCAAATAGGATTAGGATGGGGCCACTTTTGTGTATTATTATTGCACAATGATTTTGCTATTTGCACGGATTATGGAGTAAACTAGATTGCTTGGATAGTACTTATAAATATTATCATATATATATCATCTTAATTAACTATAGAATTTATCATACTAATATTATAAATGCGAATGCGTGTCTGTCTTTCTGTTTGCTACGCTTTCAATGGATTGGGATGACTGCGACAATGGCTTCTAGCCAATAGAGATGGAGTGTTAGCCAATCAGAGGTGCAGCGCTTGTATAAGAAAATTAAAATTATCTGTCAGCTTATGTTGGTCAAACGGTATATGCTTTCCAATTAGACAAACGTTACCAATCACGATTTTCTTACACAAACGCAGTACTTAAAATGATAGCTATTTTAAGCAATCATTTTACCGATAGCTAATAAGGGCCCACTGACTCCTCAATCCAGTAGTGGGTCCCCTGACTCCTCATTCGCTTTCGCTTTATCTAGCTAAAATGTGTTCAACGCAAGCTCACGTCCATGCAGTCACAAACGTTCAATCAAACGGTAGCAGGCGGGGAGCGCACGGGTGCGCGCGCGTTCGCACGGGAGCACGTTAGCTAAGTGCCCCGTTTATCAGCGTTCAGCGCGGTGGGTGGCGTGAGTGGCAACTGGCAGGTGCATTTCCATACTTCCGCGCTCACAGCACGATTTTACGTTGACTGTTTTTTTAGCTTCTAGAGACTTGTTCTTATGCATCTCTAACACTAAACATATTGTGATTGAAATATCCAACGACCTCAATTTACATAGTCGGGCGCTGCCAAACAAAGAATGTGGACCTATTTTACTAACGCCATCTAGTCTAAAAAGCGGGACAGCGCTATGGCGGGGACAAGGACAGGGCTATACAGGTTAGGAGCGTGCTCTAAAGGTTAGCCCGCCCTAACAGGTTAGCCCGCTACCAGACTGCATCATCACTTAACATCAGGCGAGATCGCAGTCTAGGGCTAACTTGTAGTGGAATAAAAAAAACGAATAAAAATGCATCGATGGTATATTGTCCTCTCGGTCAAATGTCCGCGAGGCCTGCCAAATCTACACAAAGACAATAAGTCATTTGCGTATGGATATTAAAGTGCCCGGTGGTACAGAAAAAATACGACCGGAGAGAACAGGCGCAGAACCGACGGCTTTGCAAGCTCTCAGAGACAAGGAGGTGAAACACCACTAACCTAGTACTGAGAATTTAGTAAGCTCTTTCTAAGAGCACTTCAACTTAGGCTGCACCAGCTCTCACATGTTTTATTGCAGTTAAACGCTAGCCTATATATTTAAAAAAATATCCAACGCTTTTCGGCACACAGTCTTTGGCGATACTATTCAAGCTTTGTAGGTATCTCCACCACTTATTTGGGATACCTATTCCGTATTAAAATCCACAAACCATCCAGCCTGCCTAGCCTTGAAATTTCTTGAAGCAACGGTGCAGGAAAAAAAATCAGATATGCGTTATGATATACCTAGAATGTGGTACCTGAATAACACCATGCGGGCCAAACGACCGGCGTCTCGGCGTCCAGGTCGCGTCGCGTCAGGGAAGCCAGCATCAGAGCCGAGCATGGGCACTCACATCGCCCTTCCCTACAAACGAAGCATTACGTCAGAGGACACAATCAAAAGACCATACAAAGACTTACGTTAGATAGAACGAGTACGCACTTTGAAATAAGCCTTTACCCGGAAGACAAAGGGCTGATTTCTCAAACTCCAAATCTTGATTTGAAATTAAGCTACTAATAAATTTTAAATTTTGTCAGAATTTCTATACAGCATCTGTTAAAACATCAAAATTCGTAGGTTACGACAAAACGTTACTCGTAGCAGGAGAAATCGGCCCTAAAGTCGTCTCGTTTATTGTTAACAGTTTTTCCAAAAAAAAAAAGGTTTTTTTCTGCAGCTACTCATAAAGATTTAGAAAGACATTGACCTGTAGTGCGAATCTGTTAGAAAATTATGATATGTTCAACTTATCATAATTTTCTACGTAGGTATGGTTAGGTAAATTTGGCAAACAGTTAATTCAAACTTTAATGAGTTCATAGTACCTTATTGTTTCTATATTTGAAAGCATCTATGAACTCCTAAAACAGTTCAAATTAGTCGTATGATAAACACAATCAAAGATTTTAAGCTGTTAAATCATTACGATTTTTTTACAAGATCGCACTTCCGACTTTCCAATTCAAAAGTATAAGCATCCAACTTTAACCCCATCTTTTGGGATCAAAAAAAATAGAGTGCATTTTTCTACCCTGATGTTAAAATATTACTCGATTTCGTTTCGGTAGTTACATTTCTGTAAATTAAAGCCCAAGATTAGTTACTTAATTACCTACAATTATTATTATCACGATTAACAAAAAAGGACAGAAGAAAAGAAATAACACAACAAATAGAAATTCTCAAAATCTACTTACACTGAATTCGGTCCAAGTTCAATCAAATTCCAACGCGCACAGTCACTGAACCGCGGCAAGAAAATAAAACTAAGTAAATCAAAAATAAATTATAAAACTCTCTTATTTTCACAAAAACTGTCTCAAATTGTCTCATACAAAAAGCGGTGGAGCTTTTCTTGTCGAGAGGAGACGTCTCAGGCAACGTTTCGGCTTTGCAACATCACGTATGAGACCACTGGGTCACAAAAAATAGTAGGTAATAGAGAAAGAGTCAAAGAATTGTTGATGTGTATCCTATTTCCTCAATCAGATGCGTATTATTTATGTTTACCCCATAGCACAGTGTTATTGTAACGAGTTTTTGGTGTCTCACAAACTTATCTGACCCTTTAACAGCGTCGCTAGTGTTGTTAATATATTATATCTTACTCTTACTATAATATTATAAATGAGAAAGTTTGGATGGATGTATGGATGTTTGTTACTCAATCACGCACCAACGGCTAAACGGATCTGGCTGAAGTTTGGTACAGAGATAGATTATAGTCTGGAATAGCACATAGGCTACTTTTTATCCCGGAAAATTAAAGAGTTCCCTCGGGAACAAAACAACTTCAAATGGATGTTTGTTACTCAATCACGCCAGAACGGCTGAACGGATCTGGATGAAGTTTGGCACAGAGATAGATTATAGTCTGGACTAATACATAGGCTACTTTTTATCCAAATTCAAATTCTAATGGTTTTTATTCAAATAAACTTTTACAACTAGGTACTTTTGAATTGTCGAGTGAATCTACCACTGGTTCGGAATGCCATTCTTACTGAGAAGAACCAGCAAGAAACTCGGCGGTTGCGATCCCGGAAAATTAAAGAGTTCTTGCGGGAACCACAGAACCTCGAAAATTGAACCTCGCATCAGCTAGTTGAAAATAAAATGAAAACAAAACTAAACAGTCATAAAAATTAGTTATAATTTTGGCCACCGGGCCATATAAGTTGATGGGACTGTACCGGCATGAAAGACAGCATATTGTGAAAGCTTAGACTACTCTTACTCTACGCGCTTGATGAACTGATTAGAAGAACTATCGATTCGAATGTTTTTTTCTGCATCTCAAAATACGAGTAATATCTCGATTTTTCGTCCGAGACGACAGGTTGTGGGTGCGGATAATCGGGGCTGCGGTCGAGGCGTAAAAATTGATTCTACGGTTCAAATTAGATGCGGATATTCCCGAGGTTATTACTTGCGTTATTATTAGAAAAGTTCTACTGAAAATCTTAAAATATGATTGTCGTTTAAAACTAAGAAACATACTATATTCC
This sequence comes from Erebia aethiops, assembly GCA_923060345.2. Taxonomy (NCBI): domain Eukaryota; kingdom Metazoa; phylum Arthropoda; class Insecta; order Lepidoptera; family Nymphalidae; genus Erebia; species Erebia aethiops. The sequence goes on along the minus strand of OV281083.1, from coordinate 4,132,076 downwards.
GTCCACTTACTGAAACTGCACACCCGCTCTTAAAATTTTCAATCTATCAATAAATTACATATCTTTATTCAAAATTCCGTGAAACTCCAAGCTATTATTATTTTAATTAATATTGATTGAAAGCTTGTCCACACATACTCGTATATCACTTGGATTGAATTGTGTGTATTGATGTAGAATTTTAGTACCTACCTATACTTCTATTTCAATGTGTGTTACCTACACTTAAAAATTATGCTAATATTATGAGTGCGAAAGTGTCTGTCTGTCCATTTAAATGTGTCGGTCTGCTACGCTTTCTCTGCACGTCTGTTTAACCGATTTTGATGAAAATTTGGTACAGATATAGGTTCATCATATAGGGCATATAGGGCATCCTGGAGAAGGATCTAGGCTACTTTATATCCAGGAAAATCAAAGTAACGTATTCCACGCAGACAAAGTCGTGGCAACACTTATTGAGACGACGATGAGACGGGATAAAAGCTGCTAAGCCTACAACTGGAGTGTTCAAATTCGGCCGGTAGAGCACGCGCGGGCGAAAGACACACGTCATGAGTCTTAACCGTGCGCGCCCGACATTCTATAAGCTCGTCTGCACTCATTACAATCAAGAATGCCAATCAATACTAATATATTAAGTAAACATGGGCCCGCTCTCCGCTTCGCGAACCACTAACTCCCAGTTGGACAGCAGACTTAGCATAGAGCGTTCCAATGCGGCCGCTAGAACACGCGCGGTCTACGGCCGCGGGCGATTAGTGGTATACCAGGTGTCGTGGTCGTGCGTCCGACATCCGCTAAACTCGGCTGCACTCATTATAGTCAAGGATGCCAATCAATACTAATATTATAAGTAAGGAAGGGGCCCGCTCCTAGTTTCGCGTACCGCAAACGCTCCCAGTTTAACAGCAGACTTAGCCTCGAGCACTCCAATGCGGCTGCTAGAGCACGCGCGATCTACGGACGCGGGCGATCAGTGCTATGCCAGGTGTCGTGGTCGTGCGCCCGACATCCGCTAAACTCGGCTGCACTCATTATAATTTAGGAAGCCATTTAATACAAACATTATAAGTAAAGACGGGCCCGCTCCTCGTTTCGCGAACCGCAAACACTCCCAATTGGTCAGCAGACTTAGCCTCGAGCGTTCCAATGCGGCCGCTAGAGCACGCGCGGTCTACGGCCGCGGGCGATCAGTGGTATGCCAGGTGTTGTGGTCGTGCGCCCGACATCCGCTAAACTCGGCTGCACTCATTATAGTCAAGGAGCTGATGCCAATCCATACTAATATTACAGATATGTCATTTTATCTGTCTATTTTTTGTCTTTCACGACCCGTATTTACAGCTTATTTTGATTGATGTACCTACAAACGCTACTTTTAACCAATGAAAAATGCACTTAACCTTATTTAAAAACATCTAGGCAGACTATTAGGCTATTAAGTATGTAATTTTATTTAATCTTAGCCTTATACGCTTATAATATTACTACATGATGCTCGTGACTTTGTCGTCCAAATAGATTTAAGTTTTGAAATCCCCTTGGAGCTCTGTAATTTTCCGGGGTAAAAAGTAGCATACGTCCTTCCCTGGGATCCAGCTTCACTCTGCATGGATATTCGACAAAATATATATAAGGGCAGTGAAATCGTTGCTGATACAGATGGATAAACAGAAACACGTACATATTTAATATTTACTAGCTGGCGCTTGCGAGTTTGTCCGCATGGACAGGTTTTTAGATTGCCGCGAGAACTCTTCAATTTTCCGGGATAAAAAGTAGCCTATGTGTTATTCCAGACAATATCTCTGTGCCAAATTTCATCCAGATTCATCCATCTATACATCCATCCATCCAAACTTTCGCATTTTTATAATATTTGTAGGTTTATATAGATTATAATGAAATAGTATGGATTGCCACCAGTTCTTCGACCATCAATAGCGGGCAATTCAACGTTTTTCTTGAACCTCCATTAGTAACAATGTACACGCGAGGCGTTGCGCTGATCACTCGAACAGTGCGTTTTTAATTTGACCGACAGTTATGTTGTCACGAGAGTCACGACACGACGGCCAAATTGCCTTTTTAGTTTTTACGATTATAATGCGTACATTCTTTGATGAGGCCACTCTGTTAAATTACCAGAACTTAACTGGAGTCCATTTATTTGGAAAATAAAGTAGGTAAAGTGTCAATTATAATTCAACAAGATTCTAGAAGCTTTAAGGTGAATAAAGGTTGATAGGTCAACGCCATCTGTCAGAAATTGACAGGGAAACCATTTCAACGACTAACCCACGAGCCATTTAGCTATGTACTTAGGTCTTTTAAAGAATATAGATTTTTCTACTTTTCTTAAATCTTACTATTGTTATATATTATGTATATTTTGACGACCTCCCTGTGGTCTTATTGTGCTAGGTCCCGGGTTCGATTCCTGGCAGATTCAAGTAGGGAATTTATAATTTCTGAATTTTCTCTGGTCTGGTCTTGATAGACTGCATCATCACTTACCATCAGGTGAGATCGCAGTCAAGGGCTAACGTATAGTGGAATAAAAAATGTGAAATTTTGAATAGGTATTATAGTAATGTTTGTAAGTTTGTATGTTTGGATGTGTGTTACTGCTTCACGCCACAATGAATAAACCGATTTGGCTGAGGAATATAGATATAATAGAGATAGCTTATAATAACTTGATTTTAATCCAGGAAAATTAAACCCAGAAAATCAAAAAGTTCTCCCGGATTTAAAAAAAAAAAATTACTGAGTAATATCTCGTACTATTGAATTTCTATTTTCGTACAATGCATCTAAATTCTCAAGGTATAAATTTGCGTTTATCTACTTTACTTTTCGTGCCTATTCGCAAATTAGGCGAATAACTTAGTGTCTATAGCATCCCAATTGTATCAAATCGCTTCGTAGAGTTGAAGTCATCTAATTAGTTGTAGAGCACGATTTCAATCCTCGGGCGGCGATCTGCGCGGCTGGTGGTGGTCCGCCGGTACTTGGGTCTTGGTAGCGCGTAATTGGCACCGCTTTCTACACATCGCGGCGCGCAGACTGTAGCGTGATCTTGTTTTTTTTTCTTGATGATGGTTTTGTACTTCGCTGTTAGTTCGCGGGATAGAAAATAGGTCATAAGTTATAACTCATACCATAGTATTTAATTTACGTAGGTGTTTGACGGTAGGTGAATTTTCCTTGTTCTAGATTAGATAGGATCTTTTGAGAGCGGCACATTAAATGTTAGCAGTAGGACATTAATAGCGTCGTCCGCGTCCCGCGATAATGATCGTTTACTATCTGGTGGGTTTTTTTTTCATTTTCCGACAAAAAGAAGCCTGGGCCCGTTTGCGGGATGCAAGCTCGACAAATAACACTTTTGCATTTATAATAATCGAATGAACTAGCTAAAAGCGATGTTAAAATCCATAGTATAATCTTCAGATTTATTTTATACCAGAAAGAGCCAAGAGGCGCAGGTATGAAAATATAGAAAATAATTAATTCATTTTTGTGCCTTTTCGTGTTGAAAACCTAGAGTCGTGGGGCGAAGAAGCTAGATCCTTTTTTTAATGATCTATCTTCTCGTCTAACAGAATCCACAGGTGACCAGAGGGCTGGCAGTTACCTCGGCCAACAAAAAAGTTTGGCTATTCATTGGGGTAACGCAGCCAGCGTTCTGGGCACATTGCCTCATTGCAGCGGTTGGGATGAATTTTTTTATGTATAGTTTTTAATGTTGTTCAAAGTTTTAATTTGATATTTTTGTTATAAATAAAAACGTGACACTTCGTTTTACTTTTAACACTTAGAACCCGGAGTGAAGTCGCGACGCAAATATTTAAAAAAAAATTACACTCTATAACAATTTTCTAGTCCAATTTTAATTTAATAAGTTTTAATTCAAGTCCTTATTTATGACTCCAAACAAGTTATTGAGAAATGATAACAATTTGTAGAGATAATTAATAGCCACTTAAGAGTTCTGATTTCAAAGAAAAAAAAGTTAGAAATGAGATTCCTTAGAAAATACTAATGAAAATAAATAAACTTTCTCGATCGATTTATATAGACATTTAGAATGCTGTCCGTAATGTACAATGAGCAACACACTGAAGAGAGGATATGGTGCTCTCATCATATACCATAAGCAGAATGTCATTAATTTCTTACATAGAGAAACACGTCTTGACATGTATTAAGAATTTGTTGTTAATCCTATACAGATACTTTTCAGTGTATAAATGTATCAAAACGAATAATATCTCACATGATCCACTGTGGAAAACTTACTAATAGGCTTTATCATGTCAACCTGCGTGCGTTAACGTGCGGAGGTCCCGGGTTCGATCCCCGGCAGGGTCAATTTGGGAATTTATAATTTCTGAATTTTCCCTGGTCTGGCCTGGTGGGAGGCTTCGGCCGTGGCTAGTTACCACCCTACCGGCAAAGACGTGCCGCCAAGCGATTTAGCGTTCCGGTACGATGCCGTGTAGAAACCGAAGGGGTGTGGGTTTAATACAACTGCCATACCCCTAACAGGTTAGCCCGCTACCATCTTAGACTGCATCATCACTTACCATCAGGTGAGATCGCAGTCAAGGGCAAGCTTGTAGTGGATTAAAAAAAAATAAAAATAAAAAAAAAAAACCTGTTTATCGGTTGGACATCGAGAATCAAGTCTACCCTGTGAGAAAAGTTCTAACTTTTGCCAGTTTTATCCCAAGCATTTCTTCTCTCAGGAAAGAGCTTAAATATCGGACATAGTTAACTACAAAATATATTTCGTCAATATGCTGGAATACTTTAACGGGAATAATATACTACATCAATAATTTAAGCTCAATTTTTACCATTGTTTGACCATGTGGTCCAGCCCTGTGGCGGCAAGAAACAAAGCGTATATCACCTCCCTTCTTCAGACGAGGCTTTATCCTATTTGGTACCGTACTATCACGTTTCTATAGGCTTGCTCTGTGCTAAATTAAGTATTCAATTTGCGAGTGTCAAGTAGTTCGCGTTGAACTTTTACTTATAAGGTCGTTGTACCAATCAAAACAACTTCAATACATCCTAGATTGTAACACTAGAAAGTTTCGTTTCTAGAACCATTGTTGCTAAGTTAAACCTTTTTCTTATTTCATTCTAATCATCATCTGGGATCATACCTAAATCGTTAGTAATGATGATATATAGACTGATGATATAGACTAAGGTAGAGGTATGGCACTGAATTGCTGGCTTGCTGGGCAATATTGCAAGCTATAAGTCCAAGATACACACTGTACCACATAGATTTTGACGACCTCCGTGGCGCAGTGTTTAGCGCTGTTGTCTTAACGTGCGAAGGTCCCGGGTTCAATCCCCGGCAGGGTCAATTTGGGAATTTATAATTTCTGAATTTTCCCTGGTCTGGCCTGGTGGGAGGCTTCGACCGTGGCTAGTTACCACCCTACCGGCAAAGACGTACCGCCAAGCGATTTAGCGTTCCGTTACGATGCCGTGTAGAAACCGAATAGGGGTATGGGTTTAATATAACTGCCATGCCCCTAACAGGTTAGCCCGCTACCATCTTAGATTGCATCATCACTTACCATCAGGTGAGATCGCAGTCAAGGGCTAACTTGTAGTGGATTAAAAAAAAATGTCTACTGTGGTGGATTACCTATAGCGAAATGAACTTCGAGTTCCTTCAATGGACGTCCGCAAAATAACGCCTGCTTCTTTCCAATATAATTGGATAGATGTTTGTAGTAATTATAGTTGCAGGTATTTTTGTAGCCAGCGGAGACGAATTGGGCGACTGTTATTATGCATGTCCTGTTTTTTAATGTTTATCTCTAACAATGTTAGTTATGGCTATGATCACCCATCCAAACGCTGACTTGGGTCATAATGACTTAATCAAAGCAATCGCTGTAATAACTTAATGCACCACCATCGATGCACCAAATGCAAATGGATATTATCTTTATTAATTCGATATAGACATAAGATCATCGATAACGGTTGTAGACGTCCCCAATGTTTAGCAAACATACAGTGGGGTTGCGAATGTACTTAATCAGGGCAACACTTTTTTCAAAATATTAATAACATGACGATAAACGTGGCGTTCCCTGAAACAACGAAAGCTTTAGGCTATGATTAGGAACGACATTAGTATGTACAACGGTTTTTGAATAGTTTGATTGCAGTCTAGTTCTAGACTCTTGGGCTAATGAAAATTTCTGGTGTGGTTTATTTCAGGAGGGTGGAGACGTGGTACGGTATCAAGTCTCGTGCAATGATCAAGTATGTTGTAAGATTAACACAACGGACCAGACGTAGGCACTGCCTTCAAATCCATTGTATCTGAAACACGTCTTGTACCTCGTAAGCTAGTCGCAACATAGAGGCAGCACTTCTAACTGTACGCTAGCTAAACAAGGACGTAACGGTCAGACTCCAGGTTGAAATTTATGAATGGTGCAGAGACCGCGGTAGGTGCCCCTAACATTTTAAATGATTAGTGAAGCGAAACAATAGGGTATCGACTATCGATAGTCGATAGAAGTTTATGCTATTATATATCACGGAAATAGCCGCTATTGGAGATAAAGCCGTGTCCCTACAGTTACTTCGGACCGTACAGATATTTTCACGGAGCTGTATTGAGTTATAAAATAAAATTGCCTTCGAGTATATTTATACTTATTGAAAGAGTAGTTTTATCGCAAGTCAACTTTTGTATTTTAAATCAAAATTTCAACTTTTTGTTGGTGTATTATAATTTAGATTTTAAGTTATTAGCAACTAGCAGCATGCAGCAGCATAAGTGCTATGAAATCGATACGCAAAAATGTAAAACAGTGTTGAAGAGAACAAGAAATAAATTGAGAAGACTCATACCTAGAAAGAATGACTAAACTCATAAAACACCAATCATCTACCCACTAAAGATAATTTTTTTCATAATTTCCAATGAAGCTAGCACTAGCAATATAGATAATTAATATTAAAAACGTCATAATATTGTAACAATAGAATTAAAACTAATATAAACGTCATAATAAAGAAGTTAGGTAGATGTATAAGTATAAAGTTAGGATTTTGCATGTAAGTTTTGATTTTAACGTAACACCTTTCACGTACGTAATTCACTTCGAGCGAAACCGAGTGGGCCAGCTAGTATATCTTTCTTAAGTCTATTCAATGTAGGTAAATTAATAAATTGACATCTCTATACGCAAGAAGTAGCCTTTAAGTCTAATAAATGTAGGTAAATTTACATCTCCACACAAGAAGTAGCCAAATAATACAAACTAGTCGATGTAATGGCCACTTAAAATAAACATTCACCTCTGACACCGGTCAAAGCGCTTTATGACCATAATTACTGATGTAACAGCATCATAATATATTCGACGGCGTAAATTCACGCAAACAAATATAAATGTGAATATTAATAATTTATTGAGACGCATTTGCATAAATCATCGATATCACTTTACTAACGACTAACGAACCTCCCGTGTAGATAATCATTTGTAGACTTAATCACATGCATTGGTTTGCATAATAGCTAGTTTCACATTTTAGTGAGTTCTAATGAAATTAATATAATAGATCCAATCATCCCTCCCTATCCATCCCCTTTGCTCGTGTATATTTTATCAGTACCTACAAGACTCAGATCGAAAGAACTTTAACTCTGAGACTATTATACTATTTCTTGGAAAATAAGCATGTGTGCATGGATGCACCATAAGGATATATGTATTTATTTAACGTTATAAGTACCTATTTAGTTAGTCGGGAGATCAAACACGCTAAACCTATCATTGCCAAAAAAACAACAACAGAAAACACGAACAAAAGCCTAACAAGACTCATCTATACAAAAGAAATACAAAAACATTAGTACTCACATGCGTTATACAAAATCGCTTACAAGCAATTCATTAGACTTGTCCGCTGCATGTTCAGTATTAATGATAGGGTCGAAGGTAAGCGGTAGATCAAAGAGGTGGTCCCTGGTCCGTTAATGATATGATTTATTAGCTTCAATACGACGGGAACGGGAGGCGAATGATTCATACTCGTCTATTTACTTTGTGGCGACCTCACGAGTTGTAATACTATCGATTTAATGTCTTCAAATGTATAAAATGTTCCGTTCCCTTGCTCTAGAAACTTCTTGATGTCTATTATCATGATTAGAATGGTATCTATCACTATTAGAATGATTTGTTGACTGCCATACCTCTATCTGCGGTTCCGTGTTAGCAAACCTGCACCGAGCGAGAATGCATCATGAACTATTTTGCCCATAACCTCAATATTTTATTACTGTCTTCGTTTTTTCATCGAAATAGTTTACGAATTTCATACTAGCTAAACTAAAAAAGGGTTCCCTCTTCTAGAATATTATTATTTGTCAAAACTTCATCCACAGCGGTAGCATAATTGACTTAAAAATCTTACTTGAGGTCCCTTTTAACACAAAATTGACGTAAATTAGTGTTTTGATGGTACATCAGGACCGAAAAAAATATTGACAAAAAAAACCGACTTCCAAAATCGAATAATTTTGATTTCTACACACTATGTTGAAGTCGGGCAAGACTGACGCGTCTACTTTGCCTTTTATTTGTTAAACCCGCCCGACTTCAACACAGTGTGTAGAAATCAAAATTTATATTTTACTTTACAATGGGTTTGGAAGTCGGTTTTTTGGAAATAATTTTATAGGTCTTGAATTAGCATCAAAACACTAATTTATGTCAATTTTGTATTAAAAAGGATCAAGTATGATCAAAATACTTTTACAGAAATCAATATTATCTCCTCTTTTTTGGAAGTCGATTAAAAATCAAAATTATTAATGCAAGCAATGACCAGAAAATCCATTAAACAATCGCCAAATTCTCCCTTGTCCACTTTTTATTCAAATAATGAAAGCTCGACACAATTATTCAAGTAATTAATAATGATAATGGTAAACTAAATATATCATTAATTTTGTGAATGTCATCATCGCTCACGCTTATAATCGCCTAGGAATGATTGAGAGGCGTGAAATGTGTAATGGCATTTATATTATTGTCTGTTACATTTTTCGCTTCAACTAATACAGTTGGAGTTCTGTGAGAATCTGTAGTTGTAGTAATATTCTGTAAACATACAGCGTATTTTTTCAATTTTTTTATTCCACTACAAGTAATAAGCCCTTGACTGCGATCTCACCTGATTTCTACACGGCATCGTACTGGAACGCTAACTCCACTGCATTGCACTGTCTAAGAAAGAGTTTGTTAAAGTTGTGCTTATATTATGTCTAGATGACTATTGACGATATACAAAAACATTTTAGAAAATAAATTGGATAACCCAATAGCAATTCCTTTTAACACGTTATACCTAGTTATCTAATCTTTAATTATGGAAGCGCAGGCATCTTCATCGTGAATGTAATCAGGAATCACGTGTTTATTTCATTCGTACGATCCGAAGTAATGTAAGATTGTATCCGAGATCATTAATTATTGGGAATGATTGGAAATTGAGTTGTTGCAGTAAACATTACAATTTAAATTATGGCGTTTCTCAAGTCCCCACTAAGCATAGGTAGCTTAATAATGAGTTGCTTGAGAAATAAAATGGCAACTTTCTACTAGAACAGATAGCCTATAGGTAATGGATCCTAAGTCCTAACTCATAATTTACGAATCAATTTTCTAAGACATGTTCGCTACTATTTAAGCACTAGCATCGCAGTCTAAAGCCTAGTTCGCATTATGCTAGTATTTTAGTCAAGTAGCGAGTAATTTAGTAGCTAAACGTGTCTGAACACCAAAAATTTTGTCGAGTATTCTATCGATCCATTTTCGTTTACATAGCTTCTTTTTATTAATCACCCTCATATACCTCATCTAAAATCGCCGTTATGATTGACTCAAACAGTTTATTTACTTTATTGCGCTGTAGGCTGTTCGTCTTACAAAACACCACTCACTTGTAAACTGTACTCGAACGAAGTGCGAACGATTTTGGTGAAGAAGCGAGTATTTTAGCTACTAAATAACTTGCTACTAGACTAAAATACTAGCATGATGCGAACTAGGCTTAATGATGTACAGTCCGCGCACGAGCTCCGAGGAATCGGGGTCTGAAGAAGCGACGGCTGTACGCCACCCCCGATCGTCGCTCCATATCCAGCTCGCACCCAGCACTAGTTTCGGGCTTGACGCGTGTAATTTTGGGATAGCAGTATTGTTTTGTACTTTAAACCACCCTAGGTCATTACTTTAACATTCCATAGGATTCCTCGGAGCTTGCGCGCGGACTATACCCTATTTTCAACCAGTCATCCTATAGAGACGTATGGACTTTAGACAGAGCAACGGTGCATTTTGACAGGGGTGTGACGGGGAGGGTTAGCAGAATTTCAGTACAAAATACAGTCATTCTAGCAAATAAAATTGTATGGACTTAGTATGGAGTCGTCGAAGGTGAAAGGTGTAAATTAACAATTTAGGTAATAAGCACCCGGACAGAATAACTACGCCTCGTTAAACCACACTCGAGAAAGTAATTTAGTATTCATGACCTTTGTATTATCAGTGATAACTTATCAGATTGCTAGTTGCGTCTGCAGACGCAGCAGGATAGAATTATTATTAGGTACAGATTTTTAATAATCGTTTGTATGCACAGAAGAGTTTTTTATTATTCTTATCAACCTTTTTGAAATTTTAGTAATAATTTAATCACGCACAGTATGTAATTTTGAATATGTTGACGGTAAATAATTTATTTACCGTCAACATATTTACAACATTAGTGTGGACGAGATTGTGTTAGCCCTGAAACAGCAGAAAAATGGAAAAGCCCCGGGAGAAGATGAAGTCACCTCTGAGCTCTTGAAGGCAGGAGGTATGCCCCTGCTTAGAGAGTTACAGAGGCTATTCGACTCTGTTATTCAGAACGGGAGAACTCCAAAGGCGTGGAATAGGAGCATAGTTGTTTTGTTCTTTAAAAAAGGTGACAAAACACTCCTTAAAAACTACCGTCCCATCTCGCTCCTAAGCCACATCTATAAGCTGTTTTCCAGGGTCATCACGAACCGTTTAACACGAAGGCTCGACAACTTCCAACCACCAGAGCAGGCTGGGTTTCGGAGGGGTTACGGCACCATAGACCACATACACACATTGAGGCAGATTGTACAGAAGTCTTACGAGTACAACCAGCTGTGCCTCGCCTTTGTGGACTATGAGTAGGCCTTCGACTCCATCGAGACCTGGGCTGTGCTGGACTCCCTGCAGCGATCCCAAGTTGATTGACGATACATCGAAGTGTTGAAATGCCTATACAGCTCAGCATATATGTCAGTCCAAGTACAGGGTGCGTCTACAAGACCTATCCAATTGCATCGTGGGGTGAGACAGGGGGATGTTTTATCCCCGAAACTGTTCTCGAATGCTTTGGAAGATGTCTTCAAAACGCTTGACTGGAAAGGGCATGGCATAAACATAAACGGAGAGAACATTTCACACCTCCGATTCGCCGATGATATCGTCATCATCGCAAGTTCGCTGCAGGAGCTTCAACAGATGCTTGATGGCCTTCACGCTGCCTCCCGACGTGTCGGTCTCCGGATGAACTTGGACAAGACCAAGGTCATGTTAAATGATCTGGTCGCTCCGGAGCCGATCAATGTCGATGGGTCTATTCTCGAAGCTGTTCAGGAGTATACATACCTTGGGCAAATTTTCCAATTGGGTAAAAACAGCTACGAGAAGGAGATCGATAGAAGAATACAGCTATGCTGGTCAGCATTCGGAAAACTTCGTCGAGTCTTTACGTCGCCCATACCGCAATGCCTGAAGACTAAGGTCTTCGACCAATGCGTCCTACCAGTAATGACTTACGGTGCCGAAACGTGGACACTGACAGCGAGACTAGTACACCGACTACTGGTCTCTCAGCGTGCTATGGAAAGAGCTATCCTTGGAATTTCTTTGAGGGATAAAGTCCGGAACGAAGTGATTCGCCAAAGAACTAAAGTGACCGACATAGCTCTTAGGGCTGGCACGCTGAAGTGGCAGTGGGCTGGTCACGTGTGTCGGAGGACCGATGGACGTTGGAGTCGAAAGGTCCTCGAGTGGAGACCGCGTCTTGGTAAACGGAGCGTAGGGCGCCCCCCAGCAAGGTGGAGCGATGATATCCGGAGGGTGGCTGGCATCGATTGGATGCGAAAAGCCGAAGACAGAGCACGTTGGCGCTACTTTAAAGAGGCCTATGTCCAACAGTGGATGCACAACGGCTGATGATGAAATAATTTATAAAACGAATCTCTAAAATAATAAAGATTAAAAGTAGCGTACTTATGAGTTTCCCTAAAAGCAGCATATTGTTTTTAAATTATCACTTTAGAAACCAAAAACTGAAGTAACTATAATTATAATTAAATAAACTAAATAACTACTAATAAATAAAATAAACTATAAGTATAATTTAATCTGTGCCAATACCTTTCTATCATACGTCCTAATCAATTTGAACTAAACCTCGTGACTTAGGTAATTTCACATGATAAAAATCAGATATACACCTTCGAGTAAGCATGTTATTCTAATCATTTGGATCTCTGCTACTTGATTTATGTTACCTAATGTGTTATTGTTTTGCACTTGAGAGATCACAGAGGTCAGATGGTTATCGGTAGACGGTAGCTGGAAAAACTGGTAGCTCACCGAAAATATAAGATTGATAGTGATATGCATCAGCGTGCAGGAGGTGTAGGATTTGATCCCCGGCAGGGTCAATCTGGGAATTTATAATTTCCGAATTTTATATGGCCTGGCCTTATGGGATTTGCCATTACATAAATTTAAAGACTGTGTTAAACAGCATTTGTTAATTTGTAAGTCGAGGTTATTACATTAACGATGATTTTCTGAATGACAAAGTTGCAGGGAAGCAACCGGGCTCGCAACAAGTCAGTGTAATACTTGTAACGTAATGTTTGTGTTGTATCGTTACTTATTGTAACTTTTTTCTTTTTTAAGAAAAGAGCAACTGCTGAGTTTCTTGCCAGCTCTTTTCAGTAGAATTATTTTCCGAACCGGTGGTAGAGTCTTGACGTATCATAACTGTCACAAGTTGTCCAACATGAAATAAATAAATCATTTATCATTTATCATAATAAGCATGTAAAAAACTAAAGGTATCATTTTATGGATGAGTGAACATTTTTTACATTAATCTTGATGCAGATACATAACATAGCTAGATTTGAATCCTAATTTCTATTTTTAAGTAATTTCTAACGTTAAACGTGGTTAAGCTGTCAGTCTCAATTCCCATTCTTAGATATTCTTTCTAAGTATTTAATTATTGATCGAAGTAGGTACCTAAAATGATGAATAAAACATAAAGAAAAAATAATATTAATGTTTTATTAAATGCTTTGAAATCTACATATTCAATACTTTCCAAACTTTAGAGCACTATATTCTGATAACAGATACAAAGAGATAAATAGTAAATACAGTCCCAACTCTCAATAATCAAACATACCAATAAGGCCTTAAGTCAAATAAGTATAGGTACGTCTTTTTCTGTATACCTACATTGATATAACCTATACCTTTACCCTATAGGTATGTTTAGTTTAACTCATCTTTGTAACTTCGCCGGAACAATGGTGTATGTGGAGCGAGGATGCGCTGAGGTCGGGCCAAGGTTCGACGCCGGGTGATGCCTTTTGTTCTCTAACTAGGTTATGACAGGTCTACATCTCGTGCAATTAGCTATGAACTATTGAATTCCTCGTATTGTAGTATGATTTTAGTACTGGCCGCACGATAGCTCTAGTATCCTTGAATTTGAGTTAATGATTTTTCTGATATCTATTGTCAATTAAATAGCTGTCTCTATAGTGTATAGGTATGAAAAAGCAATAAAATAAAAATACCTGAAAGAAATTTGAATTTTTTAGAACTCTAGCACGCCACTTCATGCCCATGGAATTATAAGCTAACCCTTGACTACGATCTCACCTGATGGTAAGTGATGATGCAGTCTAAGATGGTAGCGGGCTAACCTGTTAGGGGCATGGCAGTTATATTAAACCCATACCCCTATTCGGTTTCTACACGGCATCGTAACGGAACGCTAAATCGCTTGGCGGTACGTCTTTGCCGGTAGGGTGGTAACTAGCCACGGCCGAAGCCTCCCACCAGGCCAGACCAGGGAAAATTCAGAAATTATAAATTCCTAAATTGACCCTGCCGGGGATCGAACGCGGGACCTCCGCACGTTAAGGCAACAGCGCTACACACTGCGCCACGGAGGTCGTCAAAAAGATTGTCTAAAAATGCAACGTAAACACTTTGATTTTCAGGGATAAAAGAAAATTCCATTTCTTAATGTTATGTTGTTTCCTTTTGAAAAATCTTTGATAAAAACTTATTTAATAATTTGAGGCGTAAGAAGGTATAAAATGTCTTACTTTTATATACAGTAAAAACATAGAATATAATATGATTTCACTGTATGTTTACGTTATTTTCTGACGAAAACAGAATAATGAAACTGAGTCAAAACCAAAACGAATCGTCCTAATTATTAATAATGGAAGAAGAATCAGCCAGCCAACTAAGGGTCATTCTACACGGTCCAAACTTATCGACGCATTTATCTTCACACCTGCATTAGGGATGTACTTCACAACAAAGCTCAAAAACATAGATCACGCTAAGTGCAACGGTGCCCATTGTCGAGACACGTAGGAATTAAATAATTTTGAGCCGCCGACGTATGCCTAATATGCAGTGCTAACAACAAATGCACACACATACACGTAACCAAACACATTAACGTTATTAGCACCTTGCTCGTGAGTCGTAACACATGTAACCAGGGCTGTCACTTTTTTGTTAAGAATAAAGATAGCTATAGCACCCGTTAAAGTATGAAAATAAAATATTTTCTACTTGGTCACTGCTAAAAGAGCAGATATTTTTAGCAAGTCCTTTTTTACTGATTATAAAATAATCCATGTAGATTTTCAATACATAAATAAAATAGTAACAGAGTTAGTACCTACATTATTTATGAAACACATTACCTACTGCTTGACAATTACTGTGTAATATTCCAAATAATCTAGAGATATTGTAAAATTAAAATATTTAAAGCAAAATCATATTAAGTTTTAAAAATTATAGGTTTTACTTTTTCTTACGTTTAAAAATTACATTACAATTACTAATTAGTAACTAACTATTAGTCATCCTGAGGTACTTTGTGTTTTATTAAAAAATTGTGACAACCCTATATCTTATACGACCCTCGGGCATAGAGGTCAGGTGTAAAGGTGGCTTTATTGCGATTGATTTATGTCTTCGTCGGATTTATTGTACTCGTCAGTATTTGTACAGCAATTTTATATGATCATCATCACTTACAACGTGCAAAGGAGTTCATCATATCAGCGTAAACGTTTCTTTGGGATGAGAACAAAATACGAAAAAAAATATTGTCTGCCTGAAACAAAATATATGCGCGCGCACTTTTACATGCTGCATGAAATAGTCTGTAGACTACCACGGTCCTGAGCCTGTCTCATAAACCAGGTCTCTTGGTGGGAGGATTCGGCCGTGGCTAGTTACCAGGTACCACCCTAGCGGCAAAGACATGCCGCCAAGCGATTTAGCGTTTCGTTACGGTGCCGCGTAGAAACCGATTAGGGGTATGGGTTTAATATAAACTGCCATGCCCCTACCAGGTTAGCCCGCTACCATCTTAAAGATGCAGTCACCACTAGGACTTTCGGTATAAACGGGTCTTTCGAGAAGCATAGCCTGCTCAAAGCCATTTTTTTTATAGAAGTAGGTTTTAATCATTGCAAAGCCGGCGGTGTTTAGGGATTTGCATATTAATTGAAACTTAGCAGCATCGATGCTACGATGGAACGGGAAAACTGCCGCGGCTTTGGGCCTATATCCTCTATTTTCAAGTCAGTGACTTTTGGCCACAATGTTATTCCTCCATATCTTAGTCCACACCTTATTCTATTTTCATAACAATTAATTTTTTGGACCAAGTTACCTCATATCCATACTTAAAAATAATTATAAATGCGAAAGTGCAGTGTCTGTCTATCTGTCTGCTACGCTTTAACAGCATATCTTTTCCATCGATTTTGATCAAATTTGGTATAGAGGTAGATTACAACTCGGGGAAGGACATAGGTTTTTAAGCCCGGAAAATTAAGGAGTCCCCCCGGGAAAAAACGTAATCTTCGCGAACGACGTCGCGGGCATCATCTAGTATTTAAAATATGTCATAAGGTCATCTTAGTTCACATCTTATCTATTTTTGTAACTATTAATTATTTTTTGCACCAAGTTACCACATACCTCATATGTCTAAAAATATAACAGTTCGGTAATAAAGCCTACTATTTCTAACATAAAAGTATGAAAGGAACAACAAAAAGTGTCCAAGTCTCGGTATCCATTATTATCTCTCTTCAAGAAATCTTGGATGGACGAAAACTCGTAACGTTTTGCATGATAAAGGCGGCCGATTTAGAATAGGCCGCTAAAATGTCACTAAGAGTATTTTACTTTTCAGTTGCTTGTTTTTATTTTAAGAAGTAAAAACAAAGTTTTTCGAATTAAATTATATTAACTACTTAAGTATTAAAATTCTATTTTTTCTAAGATTTTTTGCAATGGGCATAGTTGAGGATCGGGAGAGTGAAATAGGCTACTTTTTATTCCGGAAAATTAAGTAAGTTCCAGCGAGAATTGAAAAACTTATTCCACGCGGACGAAGTCGCGGGCATCAGCTAGTAAATCATACAGATACTGTATGAACCTCGGAAATATTGGCAGTTAAAAACGGAAAAAGTGAAACTAGGACGCAGCCGAAGGTGCAGCCTTTATCAAATCAGTGTGAATGTCTATATTATTTTTGAATTAATCTTTTATACATAGATAATACTAGCTGATGCCCGTGACTTCGTCCGCGTGGACTGATTTTTTTGGTTCCCTCAGGAACTTTTTAATTTTCCGGGATAAAAAATAGCCTATGTGATATTCCAGACTATAATCTATCTCTGTATCAAATTTCATCCAGAACCGTTTAGCCGTTCTGGCGTGATTGAGTAACAAACGTCCAACCAAACTTTCGCATTTATAATATTAGTATAGAACAGATGTGTTTGATAATAGCCGACGAACATAGCACGCATAGAGGACGAACGCGAGTTGAAAGTTACAAAACCAAATAGGTTTTGAGAGATTTATGTCTCTAGATTAGTGTTTATATAAGTGAATGTTACATTTTAGTTGCCATCGAATGTCGCACGTCAAGTAGTGTTTACTCGCCGCTTTGTTCGTATGCTAATGAGCGGTGGGCGGTCACCGCGGCGACCTGCCGGGAGCGAAGGTCGCTTGTAGGACGGACGCGAGCGGTTCTGTAGCGAGCCCAGCTATATTATATTTACATACGTACCGATTACCAACTGTTACGTTATCCATGTTCCAAATATTTATCTAACAGAATCTTGCAGTTCCTCTAAGTTTCAACTAGCATCAAACCTTTTTCAAAATATAAGATTGCGCCGTAGTTATAAATAGCAAAAAAGTTGATATACCTACCCAAAGAATAACACTACCTACGTGCTACCTACTTCATTGACGTATATAAAAATAAGTTCATAGTTACCTAACTATGACAACTCCCTGGCGCAGTGTTGAGAGCTGTAGTCTTAACGTGCGGAGGTCCCGGATTCGATCCCCGGAGGGGTCAATTTGGCAATTTATAATTTCTAAACTTACCCTGATCTGGCCTGGTGGGAGGCTTTGGCCGTGGCTAGTTAAGTAGTTACCACCCTACAGGCAAAGACGTGCCGCCAAGCGATTTAGCGTTTCGTTACGGTGCCGCGTAGAAACCGAATAGAGGTATGGGTTTAATATAAACTGCCATGCCCCTACCAGGTTAGCCCGCTACTATCTTAAAGATGCAGTCACCAGTGCGATTTTACGTTCCGGTAAAACGCCGTCGAGAAACCCACCAGGGATATGGTTTTAATTTAACTACCATGCCCCTAACAGTTAGCGCACTACTATCAGAGTGCATCATTACTTACCATCAGGTGGGATCGCAGTCAAGGGCTAACTTGTAGGGGTTAAAAAATATGAATTTTGCAGTAGCCTACTTACCTGTAAGTTTTAACTAGTATCAAAACATTTTCAAAAATAAAAGATTGCGCCGTAGCTATAAATAGGCATAATATATAGCAAAAAAGTTGATATACCTACCCAGACAATAACACTACCCACTTCATTAAGACGTAGCTAAAAATAAGTTAATTTAGTTAGTTAAGTTAGAACGAAAATACCTAGTTAATTACTGCAAGTATTCGTTTTTTAGAATATTTTCATTCATACAAATGTATTAATTACATAGTACTGTTATATTATTTGAAATTTTAACGCAGCATTTTAGTGACATCAAACCTTGCCTCCATGCAAGTTTATTTTTTAAGTATAAATGTGTTTTCATGAAAACTAGTTCACATTAAGGTTTATTTTGAACGAAAACACCTACTCGTACCTCGCAAATCTTTGTTGGACATTTTCGTATACTCGAGTAAAACCAACCATTTTAGGATATATAATCTGTTCATTAGTGAATCGAGGAAAATGAGAAATTCTTTTGCTAGATCAAATAATATTTACTTATTAGTTAGCAAATTCGTATCTTCTCTATGAAATATATATATATATATATATATATATATATATATATATATATATATATATATATATATATATATATATTTGGAATGCACATACCCACGATATTTATATTTGTATATTTTAGACATTTAGGTTTTTATAACTTAATTTTTATAACTCACTAAGTAAGTAAGATATATATTACGTTTCTTATTATAAAGTCCCTTTTCATTTTTATTTACATGAATATTTTTTTTTCCGGAATATTTGGTCTTTAGGAAAATTTATTGAAACTATTATGTAGACCACCGAGTAGTAAATGTAGACCGTACCTGATTTTTCTCTACATAAGCATATCAATGCAAAATGCATGCAGCAAACACTTTCATACAAAAAGATAAAATTGAAATAACTATTTATTTGAATTGAATTGACTGAAGGATAAGGATAAGGATAAGGAAATATCAATTAGACTTAGTGTCTAAAATGCCTATTATAATAATAATTACCAATTGCCGCTTTCTATGTATTTCGCTCAAAGATTTCAGAACATAAATTAACCGGCATCAAAGAACTCAGAACATAAAACGATCAATGCACAGTTGAAGGACATCCAAGGCAGTAAAGTGTTGTAGCGAACGATCCAAACGATCGATAAATAAGGCGTTAGGAGTCATAACGGGTGAAGGTTACGATGGATTCAATGTCTTTGACACAATTACTTTATTACATAAAGGTGACACCCGTGTGCAGGCGGTGCATCGAGACAATCATCATCGGGTGTTAATTTATAGGCGATTGTGTTGAAATATAATTAAATCTTAAAATATTTCATAGATTATCAAGACAGCGCTCTTCTAGAAAAGAATACATCATAGGTACTTACAGTCCCCGCACGAGCTCCGAGGAACCGGGGTCTGAAGAAGCGACGGCTGCACGCCACCCCCGATCGTCGCTCCATATCCAGCTCGCTCCCAGCACTAGTTTCGAGCTTGACGCGTGTAATTTTGCCATAGCAGTATTAATCACATAATAGTAGGCGTTTTCGTGGGATAATAATGCGGCAGGTTCCCAGCTCCTTCCGCATACAACTCGACTAAGAGATATTTCCAACTCTTAAGTTTCTAACGATTATTATCAGATTTTGGTGATAATAATCAGGACCAACAGCTTAACGAGCTCTCCGAGGCACAGAGGAAACGAAAACGCCATCACCCATCTAGTTGCCGACTTGGGTCAACGTTGCTCACTCACAAATAATACTCACAAATATACGTGCGCATTGAAAAATAACTCTCGGCGCTATTTACACCCACTGCCTGAGTCGATGGCGAAGCTGCACTTTTCTTTTATTCCACTACTGACTACAAGTTAGCGTTTGACTGCGATCTCACCTGAGATGGTAGCGGGCTAAGCTGTTGAGGGTATGGCAGTTATATTATACCCATACCCGTAGTCGGTTTTTACACGGCATCGTACCGGAACGCTACATCACTTGGCGGAACGTTATTTCGAGCAGGGTGGTAACTAGCCACGGCCGAAGCCTCCCACCAGACCAGATAGGTAACTATTATAATAGCGAGAAGTTTATATCTTGGTCCGTACTCGTGTAACACAGCGACGACGAGCACGACCTTCATCGCAGGTCGCGTTGGGTCACGCGGCTGTAAGTACTCCTATTTACGCCAAATGCATTTTACACCTTGACTGTATAGTAGATATAGTTTAACTGTATATATATTTTACTGTAGATACTTGTATTTTTATGTGCAACAATTGCGTTTAATATTGACCTAGTCAAAATTCAATAATGTGGCCAATTCTGTATAACACAATCTAAACTAAACTAAAATAACAGCTTTAAATTTAGTTCAACGCTTTTCCGCGGGGATTATTATGAAGGGTTATCAATATTTATAATGCTGTCATTTTAGTTTAGTTTAGAGATCGTGCACTACAGAATTAACCCCAATTGATTATGTAATTTATATGCGTGTTGCGAATCTCAGTTTTTTGTTACGCATTTTCATTTATAACATTTAGAACGTACTCAGTCTCTGGTTCATTCGTATAATTCAGACATTATAAATTCCCAAATTAACTCTGCCGGGGATCGTACCCGGGACCTCCCACTTCTCACCATAGCGCTCACCACTGCGCCAGGAAATGCACTGCGTCAAAAGAAGACTTTTTTTTTCTTTTTTTTTATCTACTACAAGCTAGCCCTTGACTACGATCTCACCTGATGGTAAGTAATGATGACTTATTTTAAGAAGCTTCGCTGCATAAATTGCAGCTTTCTTGAAGATTGCAAATATGAATCATTACATACCTTCCCCGATCAAATATCTAAGACAATACTTCTCCCGGTCACTTGAGCGTGGAACAATAGTTGACCCGCCGGATTGACCGATAATCACCATCCGATAGCGAGGACTAATGTCTGACGCATTCAATAAATCTAGCTCCGGCCGAGTACCTGTTCTGTGATCAAAGAGATGGTGGGAATTATTGTCAAGATCTTACACGCGTCCGGAAACTGGTCGGTGCTGGAAATGCTTTGTACAAATGACTCCTTTGGAGTATGCAGATAAGTATTTTTTAATATGACAATACTACGGATCAGAGCTTTATTTATTTAGTGCAATATTATTATTATGGCAGTTGGAGCTACTGACTGACAACCAACATACTTATATACTGTATATTTAATTAATACAGCTCAAACCGCTAGGCTTAGAAACTAAGAATTTCCCATATTATGAGATTTTTCTAATGTGAACCCCAATACGAAGAGGTTTGCAAATTACAAAAGTGCAAAGCTGGAATATGTCAGCTAGCTAAATATGCCTATAATAATTTATAACTTAATTTGATCATCAGCACCACCAGGATCGCAGTCAAGAGAACTAACTCGTAGTGAATAAAAAAAAGCTTTCAGCTTTTAATCAAGCACCTCGACAACATTTGCCGCTTGTTCTTAATCTTTTGAAAGAGATAACTTATCTCTCTTTAGTTATTGCCCGTATAAAACGATCAGGGTTCGAGAAAGTGAGGAAAATCGTATCGCAATAAGGAAACTCCGAAACAGATTAAAATGACCTATTAATGTCACAGGCTCTGTCAGCGGAGGACACACCTTATCTCTCTTTGCTGATCTGTGGTGCTATCATGTAAGGATTGCCAATGAAATCGTTTAAGATCGGCTTCAAAGTAAAAACAACCATAACGGCATTGATTTAGAGCTCAATTTCGTGTATCCATTCTCATACGTTTAGAGTATCGTACATACCTAAACGTATGAGAATGGATACACGAAATTGAGCTCTAATTCAATGCCGTTATGGTTTATTTTACTTTGAAGCCGATCTTAAACGATTTCATCGGCAATCCTTACATGATTGCACCTCTGGTTGACTGGATCAATGAGGGGAAAATTAAATAGTTAGGGTGCGTTTGCTCTAGATTGGGGACGGGCGGAATCAAATAATTTGTATGGTATTTTCGAAGCGAATTCGGGCCTGATTTTTACCGCTCCAACTCATTCTTTGAATTCTTTATCTCTTTGTTGTTTGAATGAATTGGAATCGGAGACTAGGCATAATATCGATTATCGATGAGAAATTACTTACGCCGCCGATTAAAATATTTTTGCTGCGTATATCTACTTAACTATTGTATTATTTATATTCAATACTCTATTTATTACATGTAGGACATACAGATGTCTTTAATGTAACGTCATGTTTTGACTCTACTAATGGTTCGGAAAGAAGATTCTGCAGAGAAGAGCCGGCAAGAAACCGGCAACAGCATACTTTAGATCAACATATCCGTATTTTTTTAACTTAATATTAATAATCCGAAAGTGTGTCTGTTTTTTAGTAAATCCCTCAATCTTATTGTAACAGACCAACTAGATTTTTCGCATGGGTATAGTTGAACATTAAAATGACAAAGGCTACTTTATATTCCAGAAAATCAAAGTGTTGCCCCAGAATATTAAGAACCTATCCAAAACCTATCTACCCTATGTAAAACCACGCGGACAAATTCGCGGGCGTCATCTAGTTAATAATATGAACGACAAATTACTTTATCACCATCGAAAACAAACAAATTTATCTTTATTTTATACGAAAACGATACATTAAGGAACAATAAATTCTGATACGTTCGTATTGTGCCGCTAGACAAAATTAAGCTATTTGAATAATAAATTTGACTCTTCTATCTAAATTGAGTTACTCAGGTGTTGTTAAGAGGTGTTAAATGTAGCGACTGTGATATACGTGGCAACAACTATAGATACCTACCATTACTACTACATTATTAGTAAGAATATGTAATGATAAAGTTCATTCCTGCGCCTCTTAATTGTTGTTTAGATTCTAGATCTTGTTTAGATCGTTGAGGTGCAGCGGTGTCTACATCTATAAGTCTATAGTACGCTTGTTTATGTTTGTCGCAATTTCGAAATAAATGTTTTTTCTTTATTTTCTTTGCAGTACATTTGCAGAACATTTTCTGAAAATCTAAGTGACTGAAATCTGACTTCTGACCTCTACGCGAATTTTATACTAATTTATAAATGCCGAAGTTTGGATGGACGGATGGATGTATGTATGGATGGATCTTTGTTACTTATTCACGCTAAAACGGATAAACGAATACTACTTTTTATCCCGGAAAATTAAAGAGTTCCCACGGAAACCAAAAAACCTAAATCCACGCGGACGAAGTCGCAGGCATCGGCTAGTAATAAATAAGAATAACTAAGATGAAAGAGTAATTTGGACTCAATCTTAAAGACAAATCATACTTTGTAATATTATTAGTATAGATACATTTTATAAATATAACTATGTAGTATAATTACCGTCAAGCGTGGAAAACATGAATATAAAAGAAAAACCTTTAAAATGTAACACGCCATATATCGACGTATCGAGGTGTTTTAAAACGTAACCGAATGATAAGAACGAAAAATATTGTTCAATGAGCACCCAACGGAATATGAACTTTGCGCAAATATTAATACAGTCCTAATTTCGTAAATGGAAATTCATAAATATGTCATTTTTACAACAATCGAAGGTTAGGAAAGAGGTCATTTGATAAGAGGATCGTTTTCGAACGGAGGTCACGTGGAAATCGTGTTATTATAACGTTTAGAATTTTTGTAAAACGTGTTTTTATTTTCATTTAACACTTGAAGTACCTAAGTATTATTTTAAATTTTAATAAGCTGTCATATTTTAAATATGTAAAACAAAAAGGTGACTGACTGATATATCAACGCACAGTCCAAACCACGAGTTGAACGACTGATCGAGCTGAAATTTAGCAAAGAGATGGCTATTATGACATAGGCATCCGATATGAAAGGATTTTTGAAAATTCAATCCCTAAAAAGGTTAAATATGGCAATGAAAATTGTATGAAAATCGAACCTAACGCGGGTAAAAGCTAGTATATTTATAAATATTTAGAACATTGCTGTCCTTTTTTACCATAATAATTTCATCAATTTGTAGGGTAGCGGTACCGTGTATAATTTAAAAAAATACGTGCGGACTTGAGAATCTCTTCGTTTTTTAAAGTGAACTCAATTTATTTATAACATATAGGACATACAGGTGTCTCTTAGTGGTCTCGTAGTTGAAGGGTAGTAGTTAGTAGGTTAACGAAAAAAGTATGCCTATACAAGTTCATTTCTATGATCACTTATCTATAGCAAGGCCCAAACTATAAGAAATCGGCAGTAAAACCCAAAAATACAATATAATATGGAAACATGTGGAATAACCGAAACAACCGACGCACTAAATATGCCGTAGGTACAATTAAAATGAGCGAGCAAACAATAAAAGTCATACAAAACATCTTGCGACCTTTACCCAACGTGTGATGTGTCATGCGTATCCATATGGAAAACTCGCGAAAATTTATGATAGCCATTTTTCAGAGATCCGAGCCGGTTTGATACGGTCATTAGAGGAAGGTCACCCAGACATTGGCCTCTCACCACACTGCAATGTCAATTAGCACTCATAGGATTTGACAAAAGAACACAATACTTTTGCGAAGTTCGATATTAAGGCCCCTATACATTACCTCTATGAAATTTTTATATAGATCGCGATTAGCGCCAATCAAATAGTCGTATCTGAGCTTAGGTGCGAGTAGGTACTTGCGCAGCTGCCATACAAACTGTCGAAGTCATTTCCATACTATACTACGCGCGAAAATATGTTATTGCGGCACTGATTAAAATATTACTTATTTAATTATTATTAAGTGCTACATAATAAAGCCTGCCAACCCGCATATTGGAGCAGCGTGGTGTGTGTAAGCTCTAATTACCTTTCTCCTATGAGAGTAGAGGCCTGTGCCCAGCAGTGGGACGTTAATGGGCTGTAGTGGTGGTGGTGGTGGGCTACATAATGTCTGCGTCTTTGCCTTAGTGAATTTAGGTCTTTTAAAAATTCTGTGGGAACTCTTTGTTACTGAGAAAAAATTAAGTAGTCAAAAAAATTTGGAAATCCAGGGCCACGAAAATAGCAGACAAATAGATAAAGACAAATTTGTCCTGATATCCTTTAAAAAATATCTTTTAACTTTGAATTAACTTCGTAGTTTTAGTCAGTAGAATAACTTTGCAAGGTAATATTTTCCAACATGAGGTTTCTGCAGGTACATTGTACGTCCGGGAAACCAGTGATGATGATGACTCGCCTGACGATGGTAGGTTCCCTCTCTATTATATTTTTTTTATTAAAGAGAGTTTGTTCAATATTGAACATGACACCCTCATAGGAACAAAATCATTACTTCACTGCCTAAGCTTAACATATATTTTATACATCTCGTACAGCGCCCTGGCCTCCTCTGATAAGGGGACACTGTTACATACAGACAAACCCCTCAAATCAATATTAAACCTAGTCTTATAATGAAATCTATCCTATCACACACAAGTTGTTTCAATGGATGACAAAATGTCTCGAAAATATAATGGTTGGGAAATGTGCATGCTTCTTAACAATATTGAGGTACGCTTAGCCTTCGGCGTAGGCGCAAGGTCGGAATATAGAGCTCACTCGTCACTTTAATATTATTATTACAATACTTACAGTATAGTTATTCATATTTTATAATGTAATTGCTGTGCCAACTGCGAACAGACCAATTCATGTATTGCTACTTACTAGCCGATGCCCGCGACGTCGCCCGCGTGGATTGAGGTTTTTCAGTTTCCGCGAAATCTCTTTTAGTTTTTCGGAATATAAAGTAACTAGGTGTTATTATAGACTATAATCTACCTCTGTGGATAATTTCATCCCGATCTGTAGCCGTTCTGGCGTGATTGAGGAGCAAACATCCGTCCATCCAAACTTTCGCATTTATATCATTATAGTATAGACTAGTAGACTCCCGCGACTTCGACTGCGTGGATTTAGGTTTGTTTAGATTTTCCGGGATAAAAAGCCTCTATCTTTCCCCGGCAAAATTGGTTGAACAGATTTACCGTGAAAGCATAGTAGAAATACAGACTTCCAAATAAAGGAGGAGGTTCTCAAATCGGCGCGTATCTTTTTTTCCTTCAGAATTACGGTCGATGATTTTATTAGGATCATGTGGATTTATGTCATGGAAATGTACACTTTATTGATTTCTTTAAATTCCTTTTTTTAGCGGATGCCTACGTTAAAATAGCTGTCTGTATGTCAAATTTCAGTCAGTTTGTCATTTATTTAGATTTTGTTGGTTTGAAATCCTTTGGTTGAGAAGCCAAACATCCCGGTCTCTGGCCTTCTCTATTCATTCTCCATTGCTAATCTACCTACGTATGCAAATCACATATCTGATCACATAAGTCATCATGTTACATATTTGGAGTGGGTAAGACAAGAAAAAGATTAATTTCAGCACAACAAAGCCGCGGAGACCGTTTCGTGTCAGATTAAGGTCAGTGGATTACGACGGAGGTCAGTTAAAACATTTGACACTTTGTAATACGAGATCGCATAATGCTGAAATAAGAGGTAACATTTTTTCTTTGACCTAGCTTAATTCTAGTGGGTCTTTAAAATAATCATAACTTACACTAATGTCAGTTTGTATGTTTGTTTATTTTTTCACCTTTCACGGCCCATCTAACCTATTCATTTTGATGATTGACAAACATAGGCTACTTTTAATTCCAGTATATTAAGGATTTCCCGCGGGGATCAAAGAAAACTTACACCACGTGGATGAAGTCGAAGGAATCATCTAGTATAATATAATTATTACTAGCTTTGACTACTTCTATCAGTCCATTCTGAGCCTTCAGTGTATGTTTTTATATAGTTTTCATGTAAAAAAATACATATTTTGCTGTCGATACTAAACTTTCATATATTTAGCTAAATGTTAAATGATATGTATATCTACCTACCTACAGGTATCCGCTGCAGTTAGCGTTACATGGAAGTTTCACATTGAACCTCTGAGTGCGTAAATAAGCCTCGAAATGAGAAATACCGTGAATAGTATTATAAAACAGCATTTTCACGGATTCAACTGAGATAATGACATCCGAATTGCATTGAAGTAATATGTAGGTAATTCCGAATTAAGTCATCTCTGTGCGCTTTTTCTTAGATTCAACATCCGTAACCTTGTCGGGTTAATAAATTATTATTTCCGATAAGACATTTCGAATTATTTTCTTAATTGTCTTACTATCAGCATGCGTTTAGAAAACCTAGAAAATAACCTAACACATTTTTTAGGTTAATTCCGTAAGGTATTCTGAAAATTTTTGTAAAGGATAAGATGATGACGATTGAGGATTCGAAATCTCTTGCAAAAGTATTAACTATTTGAATAAATTCTTTTGACTTTGATTATGAAAAAAAATATTTTATTTTATTTATTTGGCAACCAAAACAGATTACAATAAACCCTAACCTAAAGTCCTAATCTAAAAGTCTTAACTAACATTTTAATAATTAGCCTTAATTAGATGCCGAAAAGACAAAATTAGACTTTTCAAGTAATTTAGATCTGACTCAGGTAAATTTTGTAATATTCTGATTTAGGTACCTTCTTATAAATTTTATTTACTGTATACTTAGTATATTTTTTTCTCTCATGCGGCACAGATAAGTCGTTTGTTTTACGAGCAAAATAAATATACAGGTTTGACCCGACTCAGCAGTCGCACGTAGCGCGGGGTCGGTCCGACAAGGTCAAAACACAAAGGTGTCAGCGTCATTTGTCATGGCGACATAGGTATTATAACTATAGGCATAACTACCGATAATTACCTGTCGGTATACACCTGACGGGATGATAACCACCCGTTTTGATATTCGCGAGACTTTCCCACTAAAAATTAAGATGTTTTTAGTGAAATTACACTGTAAACTGTAGGTAATTATATTTATATTAGTAAATCTAAAATCTAAATATTATACAAACTATACAATAAATTTAAATCAAATCCTTATATACCTACTAACAAAAAATAAAAATAAGAATAAAACCCTAATCAAAAAACCCACCCCTGGTTGCCCCTGGGCCAAAGGTACCCATCAAACTTGCAGCATTGCCACGCTGAATGGCGATGGATAAACTTTGAACCAGGTAGGAACCAGAAATAAAAATTCACTGTATGTAGTAATCGCACTGTATCAATAATATACTCTGTGTATAATATTTTTTTCATATAAAGCTTCGGGATATGACACTGTACACCTAAGACTATCAACAAGACTTGAAGATGTAATGTTTTCGACTTTTTGTTACGAATTTTCTCATCATCATATAGATTAGAGTCAGAATACAGAAGTAATTTGATGTTCAAATTGTGAAGTTTAAAAAAATAGCCTATCACTTCCAATTTAGCGATTTATAACCTACAGATAGGTACTTATTTGAAATTGTTATCGGTTAAAATCATAAAGAGAAATCCTACGAAAATCTTAGTATCCCAGGTTTTAAGCAACGTATTTGCTTATTTTTGCAACAAAAGTTTCGCAATTTGTTAATTTTAATATAATTTTTTTTTTCATTAATTATTACTATTATATTTGATAATAATTTGTCCGTTAGTTGTATGTAGCCTGGTAAACCTACCTTCCTCCCCGATGACATAAATAAGTATGCACCGCGGTGGTAATTAAACGGAGATATGGCGTATTGGAATTGACAGTGTAATAGCTAATATCCTGCCCGTGATTGGAGCGCTTTCTATTGGAATTTTAATTTGAGTGAAATGTTGGAAAGGTGTGATTATAAGCTTTACGACGATAGGTCTACGCTGCCTTCCTAACAGCAAAGGAATTAGCACACCTAATTTATTATTATTCTATGTATATAATCTCGCATACATACCACTACCCGCACACAAAATTAACTATATATTGTTTAAAACCATAATCTTATTTAAATAAAGATAAATAAACTTTATTACACCCAGGAAAACCTACAGCCGTGGCAGTGGTGGGGGTCAGAGCAACATGTGGACTGCCCTGAGTCTAGCCTGGACTCTGTGTCATTAACAAAACAAGCATTTATAACATATCTTATTTTATTCTATTTTATCACACTCATCCCGTTACTGCAGACGGCTGCGAAGGCTGTTGAGCTCGTGCGTGTCACTCGTTTGGGTTCCGGCAGAATACCAGCGCTCAGGTTTTGTTTTCAAAACCTGCAGCATCAATGCTGAGTC
The DNA here is from genome assembly GCA_923060345.2 of Erebia aethiops. Classification (NCBI taxonomy): domain Eukaryota; kingdom Metazoa; phylum Arthropoda; class Insecta; order Lepidoptera; family Nymphalidae; genus Erebia; species Erebia aethiops. The sequence continues at coordinate 4,102,595 of OV281083.1, read as the reverse complement.
GGGACCTTTTCATCTTGTGCCATGTGGGTGGAAAAGCCATATCTTAATTTTAAAGTTTGATTATATGTATGAGGCACAAGATGAATAAATGATTTTTCTTTCTTTCTTTCTTTCTTTCATTTTCACACTGACTGCGTATGCAGTTTCAACTTTCAACAGCACATGGAAATTGACCATGAAATTGAAAAATCTACTAGTGTTTATTTTATTTTTTTAATTGTTAGTTTATCGAGTGTCTATAAGCACCTGTCTGTGGCATCGTAGCTACTAGCTAACATCGTTGGATGAACCAATTTTGATTCAGAGTATTCTTAGCTATGAATATGAGCAAGAAAATTTGTGTACAGCCGTTTGAAGCTGATGATCATCTCTTTCCTAGTGATAAGAGTTCGTTTTAAAGTGTCTATTTTAATTTGAGATGGATGATTGAAAATCTCGAGAGCCACAAAGGTAAAATACTTCAGTCTGACTTCAATTTTCGTCTAGAGTAGGTAATAAGGATCTCATGGTATGCTAAGCGAGGATGTTTGCAAGCGCACATTTACTGTCACCACGCTCTACGCATCGCATACTCGCATTGTGGAGTGAAAACGTCACATTCCTCGGGTCGCAGGCATCTCGCGCGTGGTGTGTTTACCAAACAGCCCGCCAGCCTTTGTGACCTTAGCGGGAACTCGATGCTTGTCGCTACACTGGACACTTCTGTTGAAATGACGCTCAATAGGGTTAGAACGAGATTTTAAATAAAGTCCAGACAGAAATTCCAGCATAGAAACACAATAACTTTACAACAACTCCTACAATACATTTAACTTCTTTTAACGTTCCAACCTAGACCTCATCATTGCTTTGCACTAAGCATGATTGTCGTCAAGCACAAGCCTATCACGCAATAAAAAAAAATTGAATAAAACAAAAGATCATTGTATTGCCGTTGGCTTCTTCATAAATAAAATAAAACACAATAACGTAAGGGCTTTGAGGTGTGGCTTCTTTGCTCGGATAAGGCACGTAGAAAACGTTTCTTCAGTAAAAGCCATAATTCAGTAACACTGATTTTAATTTCATGAGGTTCAGCCGCTAAGAGCACTGAAGTATGGATGCACTAGATCTTTTAACTGGTCAGTTGAGGCCCATTTTACTTAGAAACTTAATAATTATTTCGCTGTTCGAATTCTATTAACGTCAGTGACATGTTAATCTTATAATAACCCTGCAGTATTATGTTTGAGATACAGTAAGCATGAGCTTTGTCCATAGTACAGTTACCATCACAACATCTTTATCATGAAATAGTTTAGGTCAGTTTGGGAAAAGTTGTTTTATAAATTGCGTAGCTCCATTACAGCTGCCAATACAGTCTGGCTTGATGGGCCAATAAAAAACTGCAATGTAAGTAACATTTCAAAGCAAGAATAGTTGTTTACGTTGTTTACCTGACTACAAGTGATTCTAAACACAGTAATGTCGCTCAACAAGCTATGGAGTGGGCATGTTGGAAGGGATAAAGTCTGCAACGAGGAAATTTGCCTAAGAACAAATGTAAGCAATACTTAGCTTGGGTGTTCATGAATCGTACCAGTTTTCAGTTTTTATGAATTATCTCCTTTCTTAATAAACTTACAAAAGTAAAGTTTTCTATGTAAGATACGTTGGACTTGGTATCTCCTTTATCATAACCAGTGGCATTTATTTCCCAGTACCGATTATATATTCGCCCAAAATATGCGATTTTCTATGATATGATTTAGCAGACTAGTTGGATATATCGGCTTTTTATCACGAAAAACTAAGGCGGGATTTAAAAAAAACACACGCGGACAAAGTCGCGGGCATCAGCTAGTTAAACTATAGACCTAATTCATGCAGTTTTGCTTTGCTATTTAATATTTTTATCAGCTCTGGGACAGGAAAGAACATAAGAAAAATAATTAACTTGCAAAGTAATTATATACCTTTATAGATGTACTTACATCAATTCGCGGATATTTGCTAGTTACTACAAACTATTATAATAAATTTGAACGCTACCTACAGCGAAGGTGAGACCTTCATGTACAAAATTACGCTAAAATCAACAGTAAAACTATCGGAAGAGATCCGTATATCTTGAGCGCCTACAGAGCCAAAAATACATGTTAATTTTTTAAATGACAGCACAAGTACAGCTTGGCTGTAAATTTGCACTTAACTTAACAATTATCTGTTTACTTTATGTGTTCTCGATAAGGCCTTGTCCTACGTCAGCCACAAACGCGACACGCGAATCGATACGACACGACACGACGGCATCAAACAGTAGCTGATCCTTCAAGTGGCCTACGACGTCGCGTAGATAGGTAAGTGTCATCTTCATTGGAGTCGTATCGGGTCGCGTTGCGTCGCGTCGCTTTCGCCGCTCACGTGGTAGTTACAGCGTTTAATTAAGTTTCCGTTTATTTATTTTTCAACCAGATAAACCGTATTTTGGTCGCTCGGTTGTCATTTTGTAAAATCCCTTAACAATGGAATTTCCCAATTCCTGAAACACATTATATTTATACTTTATTTTTAATCGATAGCACAAATTTTACTTGGATATAAGATGATAAATGATTCACATAAACAGGTGGAATTTCAAATTCTCTAGTTCTAGATACAAAAAAGATGATAAAACACACAAGAACTCTAATAATAATTCGCACGTTTTAATGGTCCATAAATAATATACTGCAATTTGTGGAATTCAGCTATCTCTCTCAAAAATATAGACAAAACACCTTATCTCATTCTCGAGACAAACGAATGCCAAATATTTGCATATTTTATTGTGTGTCTTAATTTATGTGCAAATGAGAAGATAATTCAACTTAATCTAGCGCTGATTTCACATTAACATAGATAGATAAATTATTTTCTATTAACCATTTTGCATACATTTTAAGCTAGATATCGCGTAAAACTAATGATCTTTTAAAATTATTGTATCCTTTTTTGTTTGATTAGAGTTTTTCATCAAATTGAATATGCTGCATAGGTCTTTTAATGGCCGCTATAGAGTAACCGCCCCTCGGCGAGCGCTAGGCTCATCATTTCTTGCAAAGAAGGGGGGGCAAAGTGTTCCAAAGGACGCCTCCTAGAAGGCTCAGACCTCGGCTTAGGATGGGACGAATGGAAGGTCGGTTGGACTAGACTAGTCCGTACAAACCCAGGGCCGTGGGTTGAATCCACACGTCCGGGTGACGTAAGAACTCGGGGTCCTCGTCTTCGCCGGCGAAGACGGTTTGTTTATGAGTACTGACGTCTTATGAAGCTTTTTCCGTACTGCATCGGATCCGAATTCGATCCCAAACCAGGAGGTCTCGATCCTAAGTACCTACTTACTATTTGTATGCGAGGTTGCGCACTAGATCCGGATTTTCGGAATCGGATGCAGTATACGTATCAGTGCGGAAATACCTTATTTCAAAATTAATCTCTGGGTATTGCTGGTGGCAATAGCCATGTTTTAGATAGAAAATACACAAGGACTTCGGCATTATAATGCTGTGTAACCGATTGTCGACACTTTTCCCGGAAAATTAAAATGAGCTCCCATTTCAAAAAAAACCTAAACCGACCAAAGTCACCGGCATCATCATACCAAAACAGATGTTCAAAGCCACTTTAGAAATTAATGTAGTTCGTGAACTCAAGCAGTCGAGGTAACAGTAGGCAATAAAGTATAGCAAGTACAAAAAGAGCAATTTTCCGGCGGCCCGCTCGCGCCCCCGCTCGCGCCGCTGCCCAATTCTATTGTAGCCCGTAATAGCTGGCAATTATCCACATGCGTTTGTCAGCGCTGTTAGTTAAAGCAGGTTTGCAGTGATATATTTGAGGCAGTCAGCGGTAAAGTGGCTTAACTTTGAAAAACTAAAATATATCATTGTAAAATATTTTCAAGCAGACTTTAAGATACACTCAAATACCTTTTAATGTTTAAAAGATTGAGGAAATAATGAATGAATGAATGAATGAATGAAGTATTCTTTATTGTACACCAAGTAAAAAAATACATTTAAACAATAAAAATAAAAATAATAAAAGAAAAATCGGTACACATGGCGGCCTTATCGCTTTGAAGCGATTGAACTTGAAGCAATGAAGATCCGTGAATAAGTGTGCCTATTTATCTATGTCTACCTTTTCGTAATTCACTTTATAATAGATCCGTACACGTGAGCGTGACAGGACAAAACGTCCTCCCTCTCCGACGCAAACGTATTGCAGTGTCCAATCCCTTGTTTACCATCTTAAGAGCTAAGTACAAAAAAATAAGACGTTGATTTATGATACCAACGATCAGAGACCAAAGGTCATGTTGATGACCTCCCTGGCGTAGCGGTGAGCGCTGTGGTCTTATAGTGGGAGGTCCCGGGTTCGATTCCCGTCAGGGTCAATTTGGGAATTTGTAATTTCTACATTTTCTCTGTTTTGGTCTGGTGGTATTCATCGGCCGTGGCTAGTTACTACTACCGGCAAAGTACCACCAAGCGATTTAGCGTTCCGAAAAGATACCGTGTAGAAATGGTTGTGGTGTACCCCAAACTGGTTAGCCCGCTACCATCTTAGACTGCATCATCACTTTCCATCAGGTAAGTTAACAGTCAAGGGCTAACTTGTAGTGTAATTTTTAAAAATGCATTTTCGTTGAAATAAGAATTGAGTGAATTCTCAAAACAACATAATATAAGCCATTAAAATGCCCAGATAAGACAAATTGCACCCAATATTATATATCTGCCTGATAGTCCACATAGTATCGGTCGTTCACCCGACAGGTCACAGCGAGGTCACGTCGCGTGTCACCGGCTGTGCCCCAACTGATCAGAATGCTTAACTAATCATTTGCTTGCATTGCACAAAAATTCGTGTTTTCAGGCCAGTGAACTGTGCCTACACGCGATTTCCCATAGAGCCTATGCATTAAACATGACATGACCTTAGGGTCGATCAACCTGCGACTTGCGCTCAAAGGACGTGCGTTTTAAACGGTCACTTATATTAAAATACGTATTGTTTTGTGCTAGGGCTGTGCACTGACCAACCTCATAATATGATTAAAGGTATGCATTCACGCAATGGCATTAACATGATTGTGGTTGGCTTGGCCCCAGCAATCATCATATTATCATACTTCATACTAATGTTATAAATGCGAAAGTGTGTTTGTTTGTTGGTTCGTTGGTTTATTGGTTTGTTGGTTTGTATGTAGGCTGACCACTCGATTTAATTATTTTTTTGTTTAAATGATGACTTGTTATTAGCTATAATTAAAAAAGTCTGTACAGCTGTTTGAATATTAATTATCAGCTCTTTTCTAGTTGCTAAAGGGCTGTGGCCATAGAATTTGCAGTGTAAAATCTTAGACTAAGCGTACTAATCGATTCGAAATTTGTTATTCGGTAACTTCAATGTGTCAGTGTTGTTTTTTTAAAAATTTATAATTGATTTTTAAGGAAAAGGTTACTAAGCATTTGCAAAAGCCTTGGAAAGATTTATATGCATTTATTAAGAGTTCAGGAATGTTATCTTAGTAAACTATGATTACCAGCAGACTAAGTAGTAAGTACCATAGACTTAGAATGTACAAGACCAACAGTGACAGATTACGGTGTTACAAAAAATGAAATGTAAATGTGTGCGTGAAATAGTGTTGTCTTGACTCTAGCATAGTATTATCGATAGTCTTACTGGTGAAATCATAGGACTCTAATGAGTTAGTTTAACGAAGTAAAATATAACTATCTTTTAATTTAAAAAAATCAAATACATAAATAGCAACAAAGCTACAGCTAGGTACAAATTATTTATTGATGAGATGACCATGTTTTCTCTAAAAAGTTTTTCAGCGTTACAACACAATGCAACATCATTAGCTGGATATATATATATACTTATTGTGTATTTTCGAATAGTCTCTCTTAATAATTAACGAATTATTACATAGAGCTGTTGGGTCCGATAATAAACTTTGTACCTACACAGTCTTCACACTTAACTCTTTTAATAATCCTTTTAATACATACAAATAATTAAGAAAAAAAGAATGTCCATTCATACATTAGTTTTCTCATTAATTCATTTAATTATTTATTATTCAGACTAATATCTATTTTTTTACGCATAGCCCATGATGTTACACCACTGGGGACGGGGTCCATACAATTTTGCCCACTGTTCTTTGTAGAGTTTTTTTGGGGATCTCATTACTTTCGTGCTAACTCAATATTCGATGTTTCCTTTGTAAGAAGCATTTCGATTCAAAATGCTTACTACAAACAGTAGAATTTTTCTTTGGAAACCAGGAGCCCCTATCTATAATCCGTAACCATTTGTTACGTAGCAAAGAATTGGTTGGAAACCTAGAACATAACATTGTAAATAATATGAGATACTTATAGATATTTTAGCCCCATAAAAGTTTTTTTTTTTGATATTTCGAAAGAAAGCTTTTAAAATAGAGATATTTTTTAAAAATTCTACCTGAAAATATACACTATAATTTTTTTGAGAAATAGAGCAGTTTTTGAGATTTTTCATAAAAATTGGTAGTTTACCGCCGCTATTTTTTTTAAGGGTGCAAGTAGTTTTAATTTGATTAATTACAATAATACTCTGATATAATGTAAAAGTGACAAGTTAATAAAAATAAATAATAACCATATATGGCGCTCAAGTCATAGCATGACCTCCCCGATAAGCACTTAAATACATAATGTACTGAATTACCAGTATGTACAGTATACCCTGTATATATATTTCATGTACATATGAAATCTAAGACACGCCAAATAAAACAAAAATTAAGGAAAATATTTATTTCGTTCTTTTCTTTTACAGGAAAGTAGTGTTTAATATTGTACTCTACACACCTAAGCTTATGAGCTATCACGTCAAACCTACCGGCAGACACGATTATCGACTATCGATACTTATGACGTCATCACTTTGTCAATCCCTATCGTAACCAAACATTTTTAAGTTTTACACAAAATATCCAAAAATTCTTTATTTAGCAATGTAATTTGACGAAAAGTCTTAAGGGAAACCTATTATCTAAGCTTTCAACAGTTATTTTGCCTCAGTTTCAAACAACAAGTGACGAAATAATGATTATGAATAATTCAGAAAAATATTCAGTAATTACCTGTGAAACGTGTATTTATGCGGGTTATTACGTCTTGTAACGTCACATTCATTCACTGAACAAGACACCATGGTGGCAGAACAAAGATTTTAATTAAAGGTTTTAATCGTAAGATTATTAATTAAATACACAAAATTCACCTCGACTTGGAAAAGGCCGGTACGCTATGGCCTCTTACTCGCGTAAACAATGACATACTGGCCTTTTGTGTCGCTATCTCTTTTTCGCTCGCGGCAGTGTTTATTATCTAAATACCTCTCGCTCCCACGCTTTGTCAGTCTATTGAGCGTAGCGAAAAAATTCTAAGTCTATGGTAAGTACATAGTCTTCGAATCTTCAAGGATGACACTCAAATCGATATTGTTTTCCGGGAGAACAATAAAGTTTTTATAAAGCTTTTTTTTTAAAACTAACTTGTTAAAAGTGGTTAAAAGAATATTTTTTTTTTCTTTTAACCACTACAAGTTAGCCCTTGACTCCGATCTCACCTGATGATAAGTGATGATGCAGACTTAGATGATATATTAAACCCATACCCCTATTCGGTTTCTACACGGCATCGTACCGGAACGCTAAATCGCTTGGCGGTACGTCTTTACCAGTAGGGTGGTAACTAGCCTCGGCCGAAGCCTCCCACCAGGCCAGACCAGGGAAAATTCAGAAATTATAAATTCCCAAATTGACCCTGCCGGGGATCGAACCCGGGACCTCCGCATGTTAAGACAACAGCGCTACACACTGCGCCACGGAGGTAGTCAAACACAAAACATGGTTCGATATTAAAAATATTATGTCTCAAAAAACCGCAAAAAAAGTCCCATACTCAGTATGATTGCAAGTTGTAAAACATGACGTGTCGAGAATATTAAACACGGGTGGCATTTATACGCCGCATAAATCACAGTAAATAAGACACTGACGCCTCATTTACTTACGTCAAACGTCACTGTCGGGTCCGAGTTGGGGCCATTATGTCGAGCAACGAAACCGGGCCCGACGGCCGGTCCGATTCGGCCCGGTCCTGTTATTTGTTGAGGCCGTGCGACAATGCGTCTAATTGACGTTTAATCGCGATCGGGCTAACGAACACTGAACAGTCCGACCCTGCATCCTTACTCTTGAGTGCTATCATACTAATAAATAAATAAATAGAGAATTAAAAAAATTATAAATAAATATTATAAATGAGAAATTGTGTTTACCCGATTAACTAACCGATTAGTTCCGTTTATTGCACGATGATATTGTTATATTTTGTCGCATTTGTACGACAATGAAAAGTCGCACTAAGATTGCAAATTAGGAAAATGTGTCATATTAATAAAATAGATTGTAAAGTAAATGTAAAGTAAAAAAAAGTAAAATTTTTAATTTCACTGATTTTTGTGCCTGTTGCTAATCTAAAACTCGGTACACATTAATTGTTTAATTCTTTCAGTTAACGAATTTGATTGATTTATAATTTGGTGCAACAAATAATGATGCGCAGATTATCCATGGATAATTTAAATAATATTTTATCCAGTTTAAATACAGTACTGGAAAGTACGATATTTTACCAGAATTATAAGCTAAGCTTACATTTTTATGGGAATATGAATAAAATTAGATCTAGGATATTTTAAATTATCATTGGGAGAAGTGTTTGACCGTGCAAGAACAATGATTGTATCGGTCTACGCTGGCGTTAAATTATATGGTCATTCCTCACAATAAAACCGAATCGAAATAGGAATAGATTTCAAGAGTAAGCCCTCGGCTCTGAACCGAGCGGTCATCATGTGAAGCAATCGGCATCGGTATGCAAATATATGAACAGAAGCTCAACTTTCATTTATCAATCGGAATCGGATTATAAGATGACATTTCTGAAACAGGGGCTTCGGGATAATTGTCATTCGTCAATCGGGATTGGGGTTACGACAGTCGCATATAAAATGGTACATTGTAACAACGATTTAACATCTCGCTTTTAGTATAGTGCCATAGGTACCAGCACGAAGCACGAACACCAATTTTACATGGAAACTAAAAGTGCAATTAATTTATAGTCGTTCGAAATCAAAATCTGCAAATCTGCATTTCGAGCTAAAACTCAGAGAATCGATTGATTCAAAATATATTAACCTAAAATTATTATCTCTACTAATATTAATAAGTATTTATTACCTACTGCAGTTAGTAAAAAAAAATGAAAAGGTACAAAATACTTCACGGGACCACCCCAGTAACTTTAAATTGCTCTTTCAACCAAGATCGTATAATTAACAAATTCATGCGTTGACATTTACGAAAAACATCCATGATCCCAAATAACAAGACCTATAATAGCATGAAACCTTTTAAATACTGTATCGGAGTAAATAAAACATCGATTGAGCTTTTTCATATCATTCGATTCGACATCGACTACGGACTGAAAAAGTATAAAATATGTCCGGATATGAAAGGCAGAAAAAAATCATATAGGTACTATAATTGGCGAAATTTCTAGGAACAGGAAATTTAAAACATACTACCTCAAAGAATTATTTTAAACAAAAATCGTATGACTAGCCTGCAGAAACGTGTGAGGACAAATTAAGATGATTGCATAAATAATCAAATATCTGGAAAGCTAACAATTGTCCTAAAATATGAGGTACAAGACTGCAGTAAAGTACCCTTGTGTATCGGATTACCTATTATGTGGTATCGGTAAAAAAAAAACGATTTTTTTTTCACGTTTTGAAACCTTCACCTTTGTTAAGTCGGATTGATGTCCGAACCAGTTATCGGATCGGTTAATACAAAGATACCGTTCAACTCGACTCATTACAAATCGGAAACTTCGAAACCGAAAATGGCGACGATAATTTTGTAAAAAATATGAGCCGAACGCACTGCTCCAGTTTAAATTAATTGGACCATGTATTAAATTATACATTTAAGCATAATTATTTTGTTATGGGGCCTTGGCCGTTGGAATGGTTGTCTGAACTGACGCAACTTAGCCCCAGAAGTCGTAATCCGAGTTTCCATCCATTTTTGGATGTTTAAAACCTTCGATTTGAGTCGGAGTTCCGCCAGTCACTCGAGATTTTTACTTTATTTTTACTTTCGCTCCGGTTTTTCATGACCTTAGGTCATCGCTGACTTATAAGTAAAGCAATTTACGTGTATGTTGACCAGGAAGACCATAACTTTTTTAAAGAATTTTTGAGTAGCGTTAACATATTATTAGGATATGTGATAGAAGCAGGGGTCAGGGGGTCAATACTTAGCGAAGTCCATGATAATGAAAAAAGTAGAACTTTTAACTCTATAATCCGCCACAGTAAGTAAATCAATATGGTACATCATGTAGCTTGCGATATTCATCACACCACACAAATCTTCCAAATTATATACAGATTTACTAACTGTCGTGGATTATAGCGAATTGAAGTTCTACTTTTTTCATTATATTATTAAGAATTTCAGATAATACTATGACAAGACTTGGGCCTGGATCTGACTGTAAAAGCTAAAGGTGTTAATCCAATAATACTTAGGTACCACAACTTTCGAAAACTTTGATATCCTTATTAACGCGTTGAAAGATTTATCTTTATAACTTAGCCATATTATTATGAAACAGTTCATTTCAAGATGTTTAATTTTTCATGGTGTTCTTGTACTTAACTTTTTAATACTATAAAATGAAAGTAAATTCTACACTAGTTTTCCGGGTCGTGAAAATCCGTCAGATTTGTCTGGCCTAACTCAAAAAAAACACATTATCTGAAAAAGTTAAATCCTTGTGTTTTCATAGTGACCCTTCCCATGTTTGGTCAGAGGGCGGTGACTGTGGAAGCGGTTTTGGTTTACTTATCAATTAAAAAAATAAAATGTTCATAAATCAAAAAAAAAGTGAACGAATTAATTCTTTTTATTCATGGTGACCCTATGCATGTTCGGTCAGAGGCCGGTCACTGTAGAAGCGGTTTGCTCCAGATATCAGCTCAAAAAGTAGATACCAAAGTAGCTGAGCAAAAGTAGCGGTTGCATACATTTTTTTTAATTGCTTAATACAAAGAAATGATGAGGTCTAGGTTGGAGCGCGCTTGCCTGGAAGATGCCCATTCACTCTTGCCTTGAAGGTACTAAGTTATACGTGGCAGGGAATACATGCGCTGGACGGGTATTCCACATTCGAAATTCGAATCAGGAACGTAGAGCAGAACCGTTTCGTTCGAACAGACTGAACGTCAACCACATAAGGACGCCATCGCTGACGGTTTCTTGTTGTTCGGTATTATCATTGTACGAATCAATGATAAAACATAACAGGACGCGACATTCGTTTGTAAATTATGTTAAGAACAAGAAAGACTAATAAAAGTCGTCATTAATATTCCACGATTCAGATTTAAATCTATAGAAAAAAAAATCACATTCCTTTGCGAATTGCGACAGTATTTTTCTATTCTTTTTTTTTCAATTTTTTGGCCGTTAAAGTTGATATATAATAATATATCAACTTTAACGCCAAAAAATTGAATCAATCGTCAATGTAACGGCTCATTTTATTTCTATCGCTGCGTGTTTGTTTATCATAATTTATTTTAAAATAGATATTTTTATTACCTAAAGTGATCTTAGTAGAAAGCTTAATCCTTAATGTAAATAACGATTAACAAATTTTTACTTTAAATGGATAGAAACAGCAAAAATTTGCATCAAGAGTTAATACAGTACCTACCATTCCACAACGAAAAGACAACGAAGAAACAAAATAAGACTTAAGAAATAACAAATTATTATATTGTATCAAATTTATGTAAGAACCTGCTTAGGTAACTAACAATTATATTTACTTAACCTTTTTTGTGTTTAATGACTCGCATCAATTTGACTCGCGCCTCTACGTTCGGCTAAGGAATTTAAATGGCTTATTTTTTTCATAAAGAAATCTCCATCACCAAATTTAACGCCTTCGAAAATAACTCGAAGAATTCGACAAGTAATAAAATAAAATAGAGCATAAAGCACTGATCCGGAACACGCGATCTGTAGGTAGGTATGTTTTTACACCGTTCCAATTTAGGCTTGGATTGCACTAAATGAAGGATCCGGTTTCACTCCGGTTCAGTTGTAAAAGAGGTAGGAACCATGATTTTAGTACCTAATGGAAGTTTGATTCATGGATCCAATGTGAAAGCCGGATAGAAACCTCGAAAGATGTCTAGCCCAAGTATCTAGCAGAGAGCATCCATCTACTCGTATCTAGGTCTGTAAAATGGTACCTGAATAAGTATTTAATAAATAAATACTTAAATAAATAGTAAGTGGGGCCCACTCCATGATATTTAAGTTTAACCGTTCACAGAGAAGATTAAATAATAAAGAACTTTCATATCTTTGACCTTTCAAAGAGCAGCCTTTAGGAGCAACTTAGCAATCAGTATAATCGGCTGTCTAAACCGGCGTTGGTAATCTTTTTTTGTTATATTAAGCTCAGATAGTTGGCCAACATAAAATAAATATTTTTAAAAATTTATTTCATTAATATTTAAAAATATTTAAATATTTTTAAAAATTTATTTCATACCCTGGCCGCATATTGATGCTTGCTTTTGTGGACCCCACCGGAGCGCAACCGGATTCCAACTAGAATACGTGTAATCAAAGCCTTATACAGTTTCAATTAAACCCGTTCAAAGAGCACACGAAACTCGAGCAGTGTTGTGTAAAAAGTATAAAACATGGCGGTCAAGAGTGATTGTACCGAAGGCTTCACCCATCACAACTCGGTGTACGTATCGAGTGACAAAACCTGTATTTGCAGGAAATCATTTTATCTTTACCCCGTCGATATACTTGTGAACGCAGATTAAAGAAGAATCGCACACGGCCGCGAGATCCGCAGGAGCTGAAGCTGAAGAAGAGGCAATTGGATTTTGATTTGACGTATTATTCAGTACTGAAATCGGATATGCTCTTAGCAGCATACTAAGCTGCCCTTTTAGCATAAGCTGATATATTGCTACAATCGCATTTTTACAACTGTAGAATTTAGTCAATAGTAAGATAGTTTTAGCCAAACGGGTTATAGTAATATTAGCAACAGTTGCTATGTTAGGCCTCCAGAGGTAACTCGCAGAAGTAATGTTAGCACCGGTCTTTGCATATGTCATTAACATTTATTAATTGCTTGATTTTCCATACTAAACTGCCTCGTTGGTCTAGTGGTTGGCATGTTTGACTGCGGCCAATGAGCTCCCGGGTTTGAATCCCGGGTCGGGCCATAATAATTATTGGGTTTTTCTGACTAGAAATTCTCAGTACTAGCCCGGAGTTAGGAAGTTGGTGGTGTTTCACCGTCCGTTAAGCCGTCGGTCCCGGTTAATATCATTAACATGATAATAGTCGTTAAAGCTCACCAACCCGCATTGGAGCAGCGTGGTGGGTCTGAGCTCTAATTGCCTCTCTCCTATGAGAGTTGGGGCCTGTGCCCAGCAGTAGGCCGTTAATGGGCTGTAGTGGTAGGTAGGAATGGCGGCCTCACAACGGGAATCACAGCGTTGAAAGACGCCCAAGAAAGGACGATGTTTAGCGAGTGTCTGAAAACCACTGGATTCTAGCGGTAGAAAACCGTGTTCTATGGAGATCCTTGCCAGCGACTGTCATCCAGCTGTTAACGAATATCGGTTGAGACGACGAAGATGACGCACCCCTTGCGGCTCTTGCGCCTCTTAGAGTTTCATGCTATATACTATCAGTGTAACCACCTTAACGCCGCGCCGCAGCGTAAGCGATCAGCTTTAAACTTAATTATTATGCTTTTATAAAACCGCTACTGGCGTTATTGGTCCAAATTAACGATGTACGGCTACTTACTTTGTCTCAGATATTTTAATTTGAACTGTATTAACATCTTTTTACTGGGTAAGTATTTAAAAAATTATGACATTTTTATAATAATGGATTTGATGGATTTACCCCAAATGGGGTAAATTTTGTTTGGCGAAATACTTAAATGCCGATTACAAATTAATATAATATTTTAAACCTTAATCATTGCTCTTGATATTACAAATTGTTTTTTGGTTTCCAGTTATGTGCGTTAAGCCACTCTAGGCTCTAGCAGTCATAATATAGTTCGAAGCTTTCGCACGCATACTCTGCGTACTTTCAACACGACTTCATTAGTTCTGCATGCCTGGATTTCGTCCACGGTGCCAACGATGAAGACCACCAGATGTCGGAACTACCTTTCCCCAACCTTTACCCCTTTTCATGTCCCCTTACAACGTCCTTACAGCCTCAACCCCTCTCACAAAGTCTTCCAGCACGCAGTGTGGGTTACGCCGTGAACAAGCCCACGATGAGTTCAAAACTAGTCGGGAATTCTTCGACAAAAACTTAAAGCCGTGTTACATTAATGTTTAAGATGTATATTACTTACTAAAAGCCTACCTTCACAGTTATATATAAAAAACAGTTTCTGGTTCATCATTCAACGCTCGTGACTTACAACTACCACTTGTCGCCACCTGTTACTTCGCTCTTTGTCATAAAAAAGTTGGTTTCAAGTTCATCATTCAAAGATCACCTGTAGCCGACAGTTTTGGAAATCCTACTTCACAGACGATTAGTATACAATGGGCATTCCTAAACATCTAGGTATATTTCACTCGTGACTTTACTAGTTGCCAACTGTAACTGAACCCTTTCTTATAAAAAAGTCTCTGGTTCATCATTCAACGCTCGTGACTTACGACTGACTTGCCGTTCACCTGTAGCCGAATCTAATTCCACGTTCACAGGACAAAAAGCATTCGAAACTCAGCAGGAGATGATCGTGACGATGCTACGTGAGGTGCACCTGCTAACACCTAAAATTTTTTTTATAGCCTGCTCGGTGCTGTACTGAGTGATGTGGTGTTATGAATGAGAGATCTCAGGTACGATTTCCGGTATATTGGTATTTTTTAAATTATATGAATAGAAATGGAGCAAACTGAAAACCAATGCTTAGCTATATATAGTTTGCTTTCAATTGTTTATTGTTGGATTTCAATTTAGTCTTAAGATATTTTGTGCACTGTGTAAATTTTACCTAACAATAATGGAAACACTAATGGAAGAAATAATAAAATGATCGCGTTGAAGGCTTCGGCCTTGTTACCACCCTACCGGCAATGCCGTGTCGTATAGAAACCGACAAGAGTTAATAATAGCAATACCCTTCCAGGTGGAATGAGTTTTCTTTAAATCCCATGAAAACTCTTAGCTTTTCTGCGATATAAAGTAGCCTATGGAATATACGGCTCCAGGATACAAGCTATGTCTTTACCAAAGTCATAATAGGTTTAACAGATGGGCTTTGAAAAGGTCACAGACAAACAGTATAGCAAGATGGAAACACTTTTGCATTTCTAATATTATTAGCATGGATTTTGGGACACTTTTGCATTTCTATAGATACGTAGTTACCTAAAGGAAAGGGTTCATTTTAGGCCTACTCTTGTACACTACCATGAATAGAGGAAAATACATAGATTGTATTAAAAATATACTTGTTTTGAACAGTTAAGTAAATAACGAGCGAAAATAAAAATGTATTTCAAGTTTTCGATACGTTTCCAAGATGGCAACCTTCAGCCATAGAGAAGGCAGTAGGCGCGAAATGTATCAAATGTCATTTCTGACAATCACTGTCAAAATAACGTGTTTTTCTTTTGAAAACGTCAAATACATGAATCCGCCATTGTTACCCACTCATGTGAAGTCGTAGTTCGTAGATTTCACCAATAAAATCTAGTCTAGTATTTTATTTTCCTTCATTTCTCTGCTTGTACAAGACTTGGCCTACGCCCCATACAAATCTGAATCTCCTTTACCGGTATAACGCCGCGGTCTCTTCGACTATAGTCCCACAAACTTATCAGAGCCGGTGACAGCGAAATAAAATATTTAAACAAAAACCAAACAGGCATAAAAAGTAGTTCCAATTTTGGCCACCGGGCATAAGTTAAACGGTAACTTTCAGCAATAATAATTGCAAATCACTTTACGAAGATCCATAAAAGGACCCTAGACACTAAGGTGGTCCACTAAAGGAACAATCCAATCTCGGTATTATGATTTCATAGATAAGATAACGTTTAGGAGCTATAAGAAACTAGATCCTGCTGACCTAGCTTTAAAACTACCTAAACGGAAAGTGAATTTTAATAATGCCCTTAAGCTAGACACTTGCAACAAAGCCACACTCACAATAAGACAGTTTAGGGTATAATTAATGGAATATACCCTGTATTTAAATACGCTGTGGCATGTAATTTATCAGCTTTCGGAATCTGGTTAATGCGAGAGTTTTAAACAATTCTTACTCACTCGATATAAATTCTAATACCTCTTTTCTTTTAGTAATGCTGGCTAGGTACTGTTTTTTTATAATTTAATAAGCCTTATAGACTTGTAATATCTTTTTTTCTTTATTTGTTTAGGGGCTTTTGTACTTATGTACAGATCACCCCAATATAATCTAATTTTATACTTACAGAAAACAAAAGCAATAGTAATAAAAAAAACACAATCAAATAAAAAAATTTAACAAATAATCTATTACTATTGGCAGCCATGCATGCCATGCAGCCGCGTCAAATATTTTAAAAAACAAAAACTACCGTTTTTTTTTTGGAAGAAAAAACTTTTTTGTACTTAGTAGTAATAGATTCAGCTTCATTTGAATATCCCATCATCAGATCAATTTCACAGAGAATTCCTTATAAGGCCAGCTGGCCTGGCCCAGCGATGCACTTGTTCAATAGTCATGATGCCACAGTACGTGACAAGCGTTCGTGACCCACACCTGTCGAGATGGAAAAATGTGAGTAAAAACGGGGTAAAAACCAACCAATCGTATGAATCGTAATCTGGACGGGCCGATCAGTTGCGCTGGCGTGAAACTGTCACAAGCCGTCTATCAAAAGCCGTGAATTTTGATTTAGGCCTTTTTTGAAACTTGCTACTCGTGGTGGGCCTTGATAAAGAAATAGACAGTAGATATCTAGTAGGTTCTTTATCAAGGGCATACCTCTCTCAAGTAACTCGTACCATGACGTTTCCGACTAAATTTAACGGAAGTAGGAAACAATATCGGGCGAATTTTTTTAATCAAAAGTAATTATTATTTCATAAAAAACGATTTTTGTCTCAACATTTTGTATGCTAATTATTCTGAAGAGGATAACTCATTAATAGTTCCGAAATATGAAGACTGCAGAGTTTACATTTTCAAAGACAATGTTATAAAGACCATCAAATCAACAAGAATGGCTGAAAACGACTGGACGTCGTCTCAGCCGGAAGATGAATAAAGATCTGAAGAAAGAAGATGGATAAAGGTCTCTTTTAAGGAGAGCCCAGCGGCTTCTAACGCTGCGTTTTCTGTGTAAAGGCGCCATTCAAACACTTTCGAACCTCAAAGTTTACGTAGGTTCGTTCGCGTTGGCATCTCGTACTCCAAATTGGCAACTTAATCACTGAATTTAATTACATACAAAGCAAACATACGTATGTGTTAATTTAAGACGTTTAAGACGCGCGTGATTGAGGATTTAGGGCGAAAACGCACTACGGACAAAAAACGTGTAGGTATGGCGGAAAGGCCGTGCGCGAAATGAAATTAGGACAGAGTAGGATGAAACGTGTTTCCCATAGACGGGGGTATTTGTCGTGTCCTTAAGTCCCCCTTAAGTCTATAAAAAACGATCTCTCCAAGTATAAATTACGAAGCAATTCGAACAGCTAACAATCCAAACCTCACAGCTTGTTAGCATCTATCGCGCCATTACAAGACCTTCCAGCTCATTAGGCAGCAGCTTGAACCGGGAAGCCGTCAGCGCTCGTTCCCAGCAGTTTGTCACGTAGTGCGGTCGCCGTGGTCGCGACCCTGCCTCGTCGCGTGGAACGGACAGTAAAAAACCCATTCGTGATCTCGAATTACCGAGAGGAGCGCATTTATTTTTGTATCAGGTTCATCGCTTTTTACCGATATTATGCTGGATGCACATTATAACGTGTCCAAAACAACGCATTCTTCATGCACGCTTTATGTTTGTACCGACAGATCGTCAGGTTCATCACTTTTTACCGATATAACGCTGGATGCACATCAGAACGCGTCGAAAACAACGCATTCTTCATGCACACTTTATTTTTGTACCGACGGATCGTCAGGTTCATCGCTTTTTACCGATATTACGCTGGATGCACTTCAGGACACGTCGAAAACAACGCATTCTTCCTGCGTGCTTCACTTTACGATATCTTTAAAGTACACATTTTTAATGTGATTTACCAACGCTTACAATACTTGAGAATATAAAGATAGTCCGATAGATTTTTCAGAAGGTATTTTGAGGGCCTTACTGGCAGAGGACTGAGGAGAGCGCTGTGGTCTAGGTTCCATCTCCGGCAGTTTTAATTTGGGAATTTATAAATACTGAATTTTTTCTAGTCTAGGTAGGTAGTAGGAGCCTACTTAGCACTCAACAAATACCAGTAAAGATGTGCCACCAAACGATTGAGCGTCCCGATATGATGCCATAATTAGAACACGATTAGAGGTAGGTACGGGCTTATTTTTGAAGGTTAGTCCATGACTACCATCATGGCTTACCGCCAGGTGAGATTGCAGTCAGTAAATACTGCACGTGCGGTACGGTACGGTTAAGTAATATGCGATTAGCTTTAGAAATTCAAGGCATCATCGGTTTTTTCGATCAACAAATAAAAAGTCTTAGATCGGTTCTATTTTCATTCATCGTTTCATCTATTTATAAAATTGAACTTGAGTAAAAGGTTGACTTCAAAGTTGAAGGCATGCCGACATTTTTATATCAATTTGAGTATTATTTAAGTATGAATATAAAAGCTGTTACAAGTAAAATTTATATTATCAATCAAAGGTGTTCTGACAAAACATTTTAAAATGTGTACGAAAAAGAGGAATGCCGACACCTCAGGAGTGTGGCGGTATGTCGTGTTTTACATGATAAGCCATCTACAGATATGCCAATAATATGCGATTGCAGATATTTATGTTGAGCTGAATTAAAATCAAGCTATCTGTAGATCGTAGTCAAGGGCTAGCTTGTAGTGGATAAAAAAAAAAAAAAAAAAAAAACTATATTTTTCGCCAAATAAAAAAGTTGCTACGAACCTTGCGATAGATTGATTAATTATTAATTTCCAACGAATTACTCATTTTAAGCAGAATTCCGCGCGGAATTTTCGCAACATTTGTGATACGGTAGAGTTTAAATTTAATGTATTAAATAGATCTAAACTTGAATTGAGTATTGATAAAGTAAGTAGTATGTACTTCTTGAAAGATTTATTAATGACGGACGGACGGATGGACGGAAGGGCGTTGGCTAACTTAGGTTTAGCTATTGACTAGCCATCTTAATTACTGGTTGCAATATTGTTTATAAATTACAGTAATTCCACCGAGTTGACGGTCGACCGTAATTATTGGCACAACTGTCAATAACGCCACGGAAGAACGATGGAGTTGGAAGTCGGAAGTCGGAACGTCTGTAGATGCTAATTTAAAACTCTCGCGCTCCACATGTTAAGAGATTTTGAATTTTTGACAGCTGCACCACATTATTTATGTATTTATCAAGTCGATGCAAAACATGGCGTCGGAGTCACGTCGCGCATAAAACTGACAGTGATCTCGATCCCGCATTACCATTGAGATGTGTCCGTTAAGCGCAAAGCTGACAGCTGTGCATTTCTGATTGTGTATTACCATGCCGTGGCGCGTGATGGCGACATTTTATATCTCAGGACGAAGTCACTATTATTTAACCTGTGTCTCAGTTGTTTCTGATTTCGCGCTTAACAAAAACACTCTAGAGGTAGGGCAGACAAGACTGCGTGGGGTCGAAGTGTCTACATTTCATTCGTACCCTGGATTTTAGGGTTTACGATTTGGTGATTTGACTCTAATATTTGCAATGCCGTGTTTCATTTCACGCTGTTTTACAAAACGGCGGATGCTCAATACGCCTAGCCGCATTGAAGAACGCGAAGAGTTGATTCAATGTGATGGACGTCAGCCGTACCTGCCTATTACAATCTAGCTAGACGCTATACCGCCTCAACTATTGCAAAACGGCGCCGTTTTGTAATACGGCGAATTCTACAAACCGGCTGCAACATAAACAAAATAAAATAACCTGCCACCATGGCAGCCACCTTAATTTTTGAGCTGTGAGTCGCGTAATTTCTGCTACACTCTGGTTTATATTAAATGCCAATGTTTCGTGCCACACGACGACCGAAACTCAAGTGTGGCAATTTCAGATAAATGAGTGCCTCGGAGAGCATATTAAGCCATCGGTCCCGGTTATCATCACTAACATGATAATAGTCGTTAAAGCCCGCCAACCCACATTGGAGCAGGGTGGTGGGTCAAAACTCTAATTCCCTCTCTCATATGAGAGTGGAGGCCTGTGCCCAGCAGTGGGACGTTAATAGGCTGTAGTGGTGGTGGGGCTGCAGCAATTAAACGACTGAAACTCAATTTTGTCACTTTAAATTCAAACTAAACTTTAATGTTTATAATGGGCATTGATGGGCATGGTTTGGTTGCTCCCCACAACCCAAGAACCCGTTTATTTTTTTTAAATACCTACACCTATTAAGTATGCTTCTCGAATACCTATAAATTACGATAGTGTATATAAGTTCCCCTAAATTAAAATGTTTGTCAATATCCAGAGGTTGAGGTTATTTTAAAGGGTATAGGTAGGTATTTTTATATTAGTACATGATGATACAAGTGCGTAATGGTGGTGATTACCGCTGAGGCGCCATTGAGACCCGAGCCGTTAGGTGAGGGTCTTAAGATAGCCGAGGACGGTAATCATCAATACACACGTGTATCACTATCATACGACGTTTTTCAACACACTTGTGAAGAAAATAATACTAAAAAATAATTTTATTTAGTAGATAAAATAAAAAAATAAACTATAACTCACTTGTAAATAATAATAATACTAAAAAGTAATTTTATTTAGTAGATAAAATAAAATAAAAACTCTTTATCTCACTTGTGAATAATAGTAATGAAATAGTCACAATTTGATTATAAGTGTCATTATGTGCCTAATTGCGGTGAAATTAGAGCCACTTTATGAGCACTTTGTGTTGAAAAATATATAACAATATTGTACTGAATAGGTAGGTGTATAGGTAGGTATAATAGGTAATTGTCTATCAAGCTTATTAAATAGCTACATAAGTTTCAGGGCGTTTACTGTTTAGTACCAAAACGACCTTTGACCGATAAACTTTCCAGTCAAAGGGCACTAAAATCTTGATTATTATTAATTTAAATACAAAGTACGTGTACAAAGTAACAATGTGGCAAAGAGCAAGAGGTGTCACTCGAGGTTAGGAAAATAACTGTTTCCTTTAAACATTATAATAATACCATATTATTAACTACTATTACCTTAAACAAAATTCTATTTTGGTTAAGTCTAGACTTTGAGTTAAGTCTATCTTTTCCACCTTAGAGCCATTGAGGATTATAACAGCACGATTTCGAAATACTTTCGTAATAGAATGTATCCTCAAGTTTTTTTTCTCTGAATATCCGAGTTCGAACATACGAATTTATTTTTAAGAAAAAAATCTACGCGAATGAATAGTGGGCATCAGCTTTAATTTACAGTATATTATGCATAATAATTATTTAAAATGTTAAAAACTGTTTGACTGACACCTTACACCAAGTCCTGAAACGGTTTTCTTAGAAATTCCACCCCCGCAATGGGGCGCGTAGGTCAAGCAGTTGTTCAATATTTATACACTTTGTAGGTCTTTATCTATTTACATCCACGTTAAAAATAACGCGGTCGGTTCATCGCGTTGCTCTATTGCAGGTTGAAGGACAACCAACAAACACAATTTCGCATTTATGATAATTTTACTGATTTTACTAGACGATTCCCGCGCCTACGTCTGCAATCTGCATTGAATTTTACCTACTACTCAACTATACCCATGCAAAAACTCATGACATACTTACTAATATTCTCCAAACTATCAGTGGATAATAAGCTACTAATATATATACGTCAATCTTGAAGCCAGCTTGGGCCTATGGAGCACAACTGTGGGGCAGTGCATGCGACTCCAGCCTCAACATCCTACAAAGAATGCAAAATATTATCCTACGTTCAATTGCTAACACGCCATGGTTTATCACAAATGAAGAACTCCAAAACCCACAAATACAAACAATAAAGGAGGAAGTCCAGGGGTTAGCGAAACGTTATAAGGAACGGCTCCTGGCACATCCAAATCCGCTAGCCAACAGACTCCTGGTGGAAAGAAAACGCATACTCGACCTGGGTTGAATGACTAACGAGTCCTGACTCCTATATGAGGATCAGCTCTAAACGACAAATCTGCACCCTTTCAACTCATTTGCTGTCCTTGGACTGATCGCAGATCACGCTAAGAAAAAAAAAACTTACTAATATTATAAATGCGAAAGTGTGTCTGTTTGTCTGCTACGATTTAACAGCCCATGTTTACAACCGATTTCGATGAAATTTGGTAAAGCGATAGATTGCATCCCAGGGAAGCAGTTTTTTATACCAAAGAAAAAACTAAATTCACGCGGACGAAGTCGCGGGCATCATCTAGTTTATAATATTAGCATGGATGGTTAGTGATAATATGGGTAGTGATACACACACACACTGTGGCAGAGTGCAAGCCATGTCGCCTAAGGTTATGCGGATGCCCGCGTCTGCACGTGCGTTGACTGACGAGCGGGTCCCCGAGGTCGCGGCTGCGTCCTCCGCGCCGCGCCGAGGAATGTATGTAGGTACCTTGACTTTGCTTTACATACCGAAAGCCTTTGCTACTAATATTATCTTCTAAATATATTTAAAAAGGTAACTAACTGACTGACTGATCAATCAACGCACAGCTCAAACTATTGGACGGATCAGGTTGAAATTTTGCATGCAGATAGTTATTATGAGGTAGACGTATAGGGGTTTGAAATTTATGTAATTCACGCGGATGAAGTCGCAGGCAAAAGCTTTTTAGATATAAATATGAAAGTGTCGGTTTGTTGGTTTGTCCTTCAAGCATGCCGCAACGGAGTAACGTGTTAATCGGCGCGATTTTTTTCGTGGGCCTGGATAAGTTCCCGCAGGATTTTTAAAAACAGCGCGGATAAAATCGCGGGCTTCATCTAACTTGAATCAACATAATACTAAGTACCTACTCTAAAATACTTAGGCTAACCTAGGAATAAATTTGAAATTTTGACAGAAATTTTATACGAATTCTGTCAAAGTAGCAGCTGACTCTGGGTTAAAAGGATAACCCGGCGTTTCTGCAAGCGGGCCTTATAATATTTGTAAGTCTAAACATGGCACTAAATATGTCAACTCCTTTGCTTGCGTTAATCTGTGACGTATAGGTAAGGACATAAATATTCTGTCGCCCCGTAGCTCCGTGCAAGTAAAATATATGGAAAGCTAAGATATTTTTTCATATTTAGGAACGAATAACATAATCATTATTCATCTGCAGCACAGTTTATACTGTTGCAGTACCATCCCTTGCCAAATATTTGTAAACCATGTAAGTATATTTTCCAAATAAAGATATTTTAATTCTTTGATTTTGATTTTTTTTTAAATTTTAAAAAATCAGGGTAAAGGGGAATGCTCCATTTGAAATGTAAAATTTTATTAGAAGTAAATTTTATGGTCTAATTTAATTCTCTCTAATCTATTTTATCATATTATTTTCATTTTACAGTTCATCAGTTTTGTTTGAGCCTGTGACTCATTGGTGTATTTCAGCAGAAAGTTCTTGCTATGATCGTAATAGCTAGCGTACATAGAAGAGATCCATGGATGGCAAATTGTGCTAACTCCGTCCGAGTTTTCCAAAAAGTCATACAAGACTAATCCGTTCCGTTCCGTTGAAAAGACAAAACTTTTCCGCGAGAATTTAAATTTCCAGACATTTATTACTCTTTTATATTATTTATATTAATGTAAAGGTTAGTAAGCCGTAAGCCAAGGCAATATTTAGATAGGAACGACGTGACATATGCTACAGTAAAAAAAAACATACGCGCCGAATTGAGAACCTCCATTTTATTGGAAGTCGGTTAAAAATAGCTTAACATAAGTTAGCAGGTAACTAAGTAAAGAGCTAATTACAAACGTTTACACTACATATGTATGTCACTAATATCCCCAATTACAGATACTTACAGTTGTAATCGGTATTGGTGACGTCGCTTCGGTGATTACGCGCAAGAACATTTCTATGTTTGAAGACTTTTGTTGATTTTAGCGTGAAATTTATCCCAAATACACTGGAGCAATAGTCAGGGCCGTCTTTAACCTATTGGAGGCCCTGGGCACATAAGGATAGTGGGGCCCCTATGAATTTAAACATAGGACTATTTTGTTAAAACAGGCATAAGGAGTAAATAAGCAATATATTCTAGATTTATTCAAGTGTCATATTAAACACTTTCTTTCTTCTTTTCTTTCATGAATATCGGCTATCTATCGGTAGGTGATTTGGCAGGAACTAGGGGGCCCCATCGATTGCGGGGCCCTGGGCACGTGCGCCAAAGTGCCCAGTGGGAAAGAGGGGCCTGGCAATATAGATATAGATATTGCTTACTAAAATAGATATGTATATTGGCTTGGTTATACTTTAATTTGAATTAAGATGATTGTCTGATTTCAGCGAAGCGCTGGTCTATATATTATTTAAAAAAAAATGATAAGTTATGTAAGTAGAAGCTAAAACCAATTTTCATAAATATGTGGATAACTACCAATATTTTGCAAATCCTATGTAGGTAGTAGGTAGTAGGGCGCAAGATATGTGTGTTTACAAAATGACTCACATTCGTTTTTATTTTAGGGCTTAAGTAGTTGAAATTGATCTTAGCAACTAATTCAGTATTGTGTTTTAAAATACATATTTTTCCAATGACCACAATAGGGCAGTTCAAAAGTTTTACATTAAAACTATATTAGTCACAAAGCCGTTGTTACGAGTATAAAACAGAGAAAAGAAAATCGGTGGGAAAATTTTGGGAAAAACTTTCATAGTGTGGACACTAGACACTAGACACTCACTGTGTGGACATGCACTGTGTGGATTTATGTACGTGCAGCAATAGACTCTGTCGCCACAAGACTTACCGATATGATGTTCGGACCTCTTTTTAAAAAACGTTATTTTTCGTTATTAAAAGTTATTGTCGTGGACATGGAAATATCTGAAGAAAATCTGGACGACAGGCTTTGATTCAAGATCATTTCTTAAGAAAAATATAAGTAGTAGATTTAACTAGAAACCCTAAAAATACATGAACATTTAAAGTTTATGTCATGATACTCACCTAAATTTTTGACTCACTATTTACATGATTCAATATTTATTTTATCAATTGAAACTAAATATATACCTACCTTCTTAAAACAGCCTAATAAGAAATCAATGAGATTATTTTTGAAACACAATTATAATCTTCTTCTATTATGTATAGGTATAAATTTGCACGGTCATATTAATACTAGTCTGAAAATGAATTCTTAATTAAATATATGCATTGGAACGTTCCTCAATAAATTATAAAACTTATAGGTAGTTACTTAGTATTACCAGCTAACCGATCTAATTACAATTATCAACGCACGTATCATTCGAGTGGAAACTTGGACCGAATTCCGCGGAAAAACTGACAAGCCTACCTTTCAGGTGTTTCCAAATACACTCCGGCGCCGGAATATTCAGTTTCTCCCTTAGATACAGCGTGCCAAAGTCACTGGGAGCACTGTCCAAAAACCAAAACACACCAAACGTCACACACACGTCAATCGTTATCGATATGTTCCAGCTACTATCACACGTGCTAACACAGCAAAAGCGGGAACGTACGACCTCAACGCGCCAAATAGTCAACGCAACTGAACTGGGGCTGAGTGCTGACTCACATCCACAATACACACTCACATCTAGCATTCAACAGGTGAGAATGCAACAGTGTGGTGTCACTCGTAGCCGACCCGTGGAGGTGACTCGAGTATGTTTGCGTGAACCATTTCGTTCTATACTGTAGATTTATTAGGTTGCATGTGTTAGTGATATTTACAGGTGATCTCTTTTGTATAAAGACGGTCACAAGTCAGGCGCTCGTGTGTGCCTACCTGTTGTGCCCCCACAACTTACTCGTATTATGGTTTTTGTTTCTTTTAGGGTTGTGCAAGAAACGTATATTATCTTATTAGTCGGAGAGACATACATTTCTCTTGTTATTGTTTTGTCCAGTATGGCTAGCATGCGCACTACGAGTAAAATTATGTCTACCCGTTATCTCTCTATGTCTACCGAAGCTAACATGGTTACTTGTCTCGTTACGTCAAAAGTAGAGATAAAAGTAATATTTCTTATCTGTGGTATTTTTCTCTACGAACCTTTACATGTCGACTATTTTTTTCTTGTAATATATCGCATTTTGTGCATATTAGGGTAAATGAAAAATTTGCCGGCCGCGACAACATCTCTCCCTCTCGTCGCGAGATAATCTCGTTGTGCGCATGCTAAGCACACAGGTACAGTAGTGGGTGCGATGACTGTAAACAAGCTACGGAATGGAACTAAGCGTAACATTGCAGATTCGATTAATGCTGTTAATTATTTATAATCCGCCCAATTTCACACAACAGTAAGTTTTAGTAAAGAACACAAAATTTAAAATTAAAAAAATTACAAAATATTATACACTTTTTAATGTGAGTAAAATAATAATAAAATTATATTTTCGAACTGAAATTCACCCTGTTAATTATTTATAATCCGCCCAATTTCACACAACAGATAGTTTTAGTAAAGAACACTTCTAAATTAAAAATACAAAAATGTATACACTTATTCATGCGAGTAAACTAACAATAAAATTATGTTATCAAACTGAAATTCATCTTTTTAATTATTTATAATTCAACCAATTTCACACAAAAATTTTGTTAAGTTTACAGTTTTTAATAATTATTTATCTAAGTACACTTTTTAGTGTAAGTAAAATAAGTATCATGTTCTGAAAGTTTATTTTGTTACTTGAATTAATTGTCAAGTTGACTTTTGTAACCTTTTTAACAGCTTAATGTAATATACCTATAATTTTTTAAATAGGTACAGTCACATATTATGCTACAAAAGAGTAAGTAGGTAGGTACTTACATCACTATATTGTAAAAAAACTGAAAACTCTATTACGTAATCATTTCAAATTTTCCGACTTCAACCTACAGTCGACATGTATACATGTTTATCATTATATATTGTGTGGGAGAGATCGTGCCATCTGCACATGAGTGAACTTTATACGGTGTAAGGTCACGGATTTTTAGCACTAATACAATAGGTATTAACATCCCATGTCACCTTGACGTAAGTGCAAATACTTTGTCATTTGACACTCAATACAAAAATGCTGTAACTGCCAACACATAAATTCCAATATTCAAACCTATATCGCCATTTTAAAGGCCTTATTCATCTGACTGATAACAAGTCGGAAGAGCCTTTTATGGAAACCTGCTGCTTTATACAAAAAAGTCCTAACACTAACACAAAGCAATGTAAATATGAACTTTACTAGTAAGCCATTAAGACTAAATTTCGAATAGCCGTTTTAAATGTTAAAGATGATTTATATGGTGTTTGAAAGTAGTCGTGACCGATCTATTTGTATTGTAATTTGCACCTAATCAGATGTAAAACTAGATTGATTATCGGCCATACGAAGCAATCCGTAGCTGATTGGGTCTCTTTTGTTCGGCTTTGGCGTTTTTAGTTTAGACACCATTTGTGACATTGTTGACAGGTCGACGCCATTATACAATACCCACCTATTAAAGAAACGATTGAGTCAAAAAGAAACAGGTTTCATGACATGATCTAATTCTTCGAAGTGTGGATTTATTTAATGTTCTCTTGTTATTTTTAGATTATTACAGCATAATATTATATTCGACAGGTACAATTATTGATTAATGAGTGAGTGTTGATTATGTTAAATAACTTTTAGCTTAGCTTAACCACATTATTTTAGTTTCATTTTATTACTAGCTGATGCCCGCGTGACTTCGTCCGCGTGGATTGAGCTTTTACGAATCCCGCTGGAACTTTAATTTTCCGGAATAAATTTTCCAAATTTCTAATTCGAACCGCTAGGATATGGAATACCCTTCCGGCTTCCGTTTTCCCCTCCTCTTTTAATATAGGTACTTTCATATCAAGAGTGAATAGGCATCTTCTAGGCATGCGTGCTCCACCTTAGGCTACATCACCACTTGCAAGCAAGTCTGATCGCAGCCAAGCGCTAGCATATATATATTCTTTTTAAAAGTAGCCTATGTGATATTCCAGGCAATCTATGCTAATATTTTAAATGCGAAAGTTTAGGAATAGTAAGAAGAGATAGATTATAATCTGTCTCTGTGCCATCCCATCATCCATCCATCCTAATAAAAGCGAGGTTACAATTAAATTAAATGAGGTATTTATTCAAAACTTGTTTACACTTTGGCGGTTGGTAAAGTAATTAATAGATTTATTGAATCACAGATTAAGACTGAAAATGTACGATGTGAACATAAACAACCTACGTTCATAATTTAAGTACAAATCTGTGGTTCTCACTCCGTTTCATTCCTTTACTCACAAAACACAGATAAATTAACATTGCCATTAATATTTTTACTTATGTACATTATCACAACGTACATCTATTTATAGATTTAATAATACTGATGACATCTAACAATCCATCCAAACTTTCGCATTTAAAATATTAGTATAGTTTGAGGTTAAGCTGGTAATTAAATTATTTAAGGCTTGCCTTGTGGTATAAGGATATTTACTCGTTATAACGTCTTATTGAACGTTTTCATTGACATAGGAATATTAAATCCGCACTGATCCGAACATAACAAGCATAAAACATCGATCCTAAATCTGTCAGTGAGAGCCGCGCGCGACATCTAGTCCGCAATGCCTGTTTCATAACCCCTTGTGAACGCCACAAGTATTTACACGCATTTCAATTAACAAACAACTTGGACAACATGCGATAACTATAAGCCATGCGCAAAATTTGCCATTGAGCTAAGAATAAAATGTAGGTAAGTATTTTATTACAAAAGGGATTTGTGAGGAATTTTCTGTAGCGTATCGGTGAATTTATTGCCAGATGAATTATTGTAATCGTTAATATCATCGCGTATGTAATTTCCTCTAAAGGAACAATGTACTAAAAGGTACATTTTTTTCAACCAACCAACCAACTTTTATTTCCAACATCAACACCAAACAAGCGACCCCCCATAGATATAGGGACAAAGGCAGCTTCGTAGATCCTTGTAGTGCACGTTGCATATGATAGCATTTCGCTTTTAATTTATTGAAGCTCGCAATTAGGGGCGTGGATCGCACTGGATTTAGGTTTTAAACATCCTTGATTTTCCGGAATGAAACCTTATACATACTTGAGTTCCCTTGCAATAAATCACATCGATCCGTTACTTTGTTGCAAAGTCATCGTAGGGCAAATCAACAAACAAACACACTATCACATTTTTAATAATAAGTATCTGCAGCAACCAAGAATTATATTATTATTTTATTTTTCCACTACAAGCTAGCCCTTGACTGCGATCTCACCTGATGGTAAGTGATGATGCAGTCTAAGATGGTAGCGGGCTAACCTGTTAGGGGCATGGCAGTTATATTAACCCATACCCCTATTCGGTTTCTACACGGCATCGTACCGGAACGCTAAATTGCTTGGCGGCACGTCTTTGCCGGTAGGGTGGTAACTAGCCACGGCCGAAGCCTCCCACCAGGCCAGACCAGGGAAAATTCTGAAATAAATTCCCAAATTGACCCTGCCGGGGATAGAACCCGGGACCTCCGCACGTTAAGACAACAGCGCTACACACTGCGCCACGGAGGTCGTAAAAAGAAACGGGAAACCTGCGTATGAAAGAGAGAAGAAAGGTTAAAAAAATTGTAAAAAATGTGCCATCAGATAATAACACGCGATCCCCCATAGATATAGAGGCGAAGGCAGTTTCGTAGATCCTTGTAGAGCACGTCGCATATTATAGCATTCGGCATTCCACTTTTAATTTATTAAAGCTCGCAATTAAGGCCGTGTTCCCACTGGCACAATGGTGCGCGGGCGCGGATGGCACATTGTGCACGCAAACTCGGCTATCTGCATCGGAACACCGCGACCTATTCGCTCACTATCACGTAGCCTAATTAAAATTGAAATTTACTAGATAATGCCCGACTTCGTCCGTACTCCTCATGGATTTAGGTTTTGAAAATCCTTGATTTGCGGGATAAAAGTAGCATATGTCACAATACAGGTTCTTAACTATGCCGTCGCAAAAAAATTGCAGCGTGAATATAGAATAAATTAACAAACAAATAATATACTTTAGCATTTATTGACCGAGCGAAGCGAAGGTCTCTGAGTCTACTTGGGTGAATTGGCACTTGTCCGTCCGTCCGTCCGTCCGTCCGTCCGTCCGTCCGTCCGTCTGTCAGAGCATTATAACTTCTGAATTACTGAACGCAATTACTTCAGCTTTAAATATAATATGTAAACCAATGGCCTCCCGCCGAATATGGCTTAAAAAATAATAAAAATCTTTATTTCAGGGGGGCTCTCATAGAAGCGAATGCGAAGTAAAATATTTTTTATAAAGTTACATAGGGTTGCGGTATATCATTTTAAAGATAATTAGGAATAGAGTCCAAAAATATTTTTTTTTTAATTTTTCCCCCAAAATTGACGAAATGGGGGGCTTTCAAAGTGGTGATTTTCTAACGTCCAAAGATGACCTCAGAACTCTAAATTTTCTGAAAGGATGAGCCTGAAACTTGATCAATTATTTCAATTATATCCTGTACTTGAACAACAAATACTAAAATTAGATAAATATTGTAAGGAAACGGAATTATTTAATTTTTAATGAGCTTCAGTATTTTTAACAGAACTTCACATTTATGTCAATAGATGGCGCCGCGAGGTCTTAGTTCGGGGCGAACCACTAGTATTATTAAGTACCTACGGCTACTACGAGTAAGTAGGAAATAGTAGAATTGTGCAAATCACCAGATAAAACACGCGATACCCCATAGATATAGGGGCAAAGGCAGTTTCGTAGATCCTTGTAGAGCACGTCGCATACGATAGCATTCCGCTTTTAATTTATTCAAGCTCGCAATTAAGGCCGTGTTCCCACTGGCACAATGGTGCGCGGGCGCGGATGGCACATTGTGCACGCAAACTCGGCTATCTGCATCGGAACACCGCGACCTGTCCGCTCGCTATCGCGTAGCGGTTGCCTAATCAAAAATTATAATTTATTGGCTGTAGCTAACGCGAACCAACTGCGCGGGATCATTATTTATTTGTGCTCATTGTACTGTTTTTAGTTTACTTGTAAACGCATTCGTTATTTAGATACTTTACTTGGATCACTGGACGTATTTAGTAATGCTTTCCCGTTGATTAGTTTTTGCCAGAAAGAGTAGGTACTTATCAATTATCCATCCATACCTTTTTTTTTGGTATCGGGGGGGAAATCTTCATAGATGCCTGATTTCTTGGCGGAGAAATCAGGTGAGATTTTTACTCACCAAAACCCCCTCGGTGGCCACCCTCAGCGCTGTGTTGGGAAGCTCCGAGATCTCAAAATATAAACGCATCGGAGCGTTCCGTGCGCGATTCTCTTTGGGCTCAACCCGGAGGACCTTTGGGCTCAACCCGGAGGACTGTCCATCCATCCATACCTACACCCTCACAAATTTTCGCGTTTATAATATAGGTGTATTACGCACACAAAACAAAGATGCCGTTGCCATGCCCATTAATCATCACAATGGACGGCGTATATTTTTTGTAAATATAATTAGTAGTAATAGTTTAATTATATTTACAAAAAATATCATTTCTTCCTTGTTTTGTAAGGTAAAGAAAATTTCATTCATGATTTGTTTTAATCTCTGAATGTTTATGCCACACCAATTGAAATTGTGTAAAACTTTTTTTAATGAACTGACTTCAAAAGCATTAAAAAAACAATAAGTTAATTTTATTTATCCCCGCTCATTTTATTTTCTTCAATCGTGTAGGAAAACGAACGGAGAAGTTATTCTGAGAATTAGGTAACTCATACCGGCTGCAAGTGCTGGATCATTATTTATTTGGACGTACTGTATCTATTGTTATGTTTTAAGTTTACCTGTAAACGCATTACTCACTCTCTTTACTTGAATTGTGTAACTTTCTACGCAAAACTATTTTGCAATTCATCTCCTTTATTTGTGAGACGGCGGAAAGCAGATCTTACTGACGTAAATTAATATTGCTAAGGAACAGTTAAACATGTTCCTCAGCTTCTGTCATTATAATATTTTAGTCCGCTTTTAGCTTGATCTGGCTGTATGCGTGTAGGTACGTAATGAAATCTTTCAATTCGATTCTCACCCATGTCTGAATTATTATTAGAAAATCATTTAGATATTATTACAAGATACAATATGTACCATAGCCCAATAAATTTAGAAAATTAAGTCAATAATGTATTATATTCAATAAGATAATTCCATTATAAGTAATGTTATTTAATATGAACAAATAATTAGAATTGTATAATACATGCTTCTGTGTAACTACCAAACTTATGTACATACCAACTCCTTTTGACGACCTCCGTGGCGCAGTGTGTAGCGCTGTTGCCTTAACGTGCGGAGGTCCTGGGTTCGATCCCCGACAGGGTCAATTTAGGAATTTATAATTTCTGAATTTTCCCTGGTCTGGTCTGGTGGGAGGCTTCGGCCGTGACTAGTTACCACCCTACCGGCAAAGTCGGGCCGCCAAGCGATTTAGCGTTCCGGTACGATGCCGTGTAGAAACCGAAGGGGTATGGGTTTCATATAACAGCCATACCCCTAACAGGTTAGCCCGCTACCATCTTAGACTGCATCATCACTTACCATCAGGTGAGATCGCAGTCAAGGGCTAGCTTGTAGTGGATTAAAAAACAAAAAAAAATCTCTGTTAAGTATATTCTTTACGAGGAAATAAATATTTAAACCGAAACCGAAAATTTTCACACATTGCCATTGTCTATCTTTCAAGCAAACATAATCGAGTCGAGTGTAACTTAGCTTAAGTAGAGCTACAGTGGAATTCATAATCGTTGGGTAACCAGTCTCCGCAAAAATGCCGTTCACGATTCGCGAAGCGATTGAATGTCGAATCTACATTTCTTGCAATTCATAAACGTTCACTAGACAATCGCCTAGCTGAATGGAGAAGAAATGGAGATGTACAGAATATTGTCTATTGATTTACATGTTATCTGTAGAAATTATCTATGGATGTCACTTTGAAGCACTGAGTCACTCAAGTGAATGTCAATGTTTGTTTACAAACAAACATTGACGGGGTTTTGAATTCCCAATAGTTTCCAATTTTAATGAAGAAGAGAACAAGCGACACTAATTCGAAATTTACGTGGTAAAACGCTGACGAATGACACCACCTTGATAGCGGTGATGCCTAACATCATGATTTGTATATCCCGCATAAAGTCAGAGACGGCCAAGGCTAACAGTAAATCCTGGACCACCTCTGCAAAAATATGTAATATCGCGAAGATATGTTTGTTCGCAGATCTAACAAAAGTGCAGCTTACTAAACTGAAGTCCAGTAGAACTATGTACTTACTTCAGCTCTTACGTTCTAACTGTTCCGGCATGGTGCAAAGATGTGTTCATCAGTGCAGGCTTTTGGCCTGAGGGCATAGTATACCGTCGTTACGGGGAAACGAGAAGGAATTTCCTTCTGTTTTATAAGACTATAATATACTTATTTTTAGAATTGTATTAATTATAGTATTTTAAGAATTCTTTTGTATTGTGTTATTTTATGCGTTATAATAATGTTTAAATATTGTTGCCTGATTCAAATAAATAATTGAATGAAAACTACAAAATATTATAATCCCTTTAATATTTTTTAACATTTAAATAGATATACCAGGCTGAAAAAGGAAACTATTCATAATAGTCACTGCTATTATGATTCTTGTATTGCTAGCCAATTCCTTTTCGCCTTAAGCAATGCACATAATATCATAATTATGAGGCCCTCCAACCAAATGAATTAATCCACGACCTTTATTCTAACTTCTACAAACCAGTCCAGCCTCGTGCGGCACTTCTTTCTTCTGGCAATAGTTCATTGTCAGGCCCACTACTAAATATTGAGCACGTGCCTCTTCTCAGAACGAGAAGGGTAACTTCCAGAAATACCAGTATATTTCAGGACAGCATAAATCGTCGTAGTTTTATATGCACAGCCTGTAATTAGCGATTTCACCATCAAAGTATAGCCATCATTCGCTTTATACTACACTTTGGATTATTGGTGGATTTATTGGTTTTACCACAAGTACAAACTTAGAAATACATGTTATGTATGACTAAAATCACATTTTTCTTCCATTTTTTATCAAAAATCAAGATTTATTAGGCACAAATAGCCCACAAAATACAAAAATAATGCTATGTCAAGCTCATGTCATAGCAAAAGCCTTGTTTGATAGTGTCTGGCGCGCGGAAATCGGCGAACCAGTATTCGGCCGCTGTTGGCGACCAATTTGAGAGTATCTTACGACTATGAAATGCAAAAAGCTTGAATTCGACACATAGCGCCTGAAACGTCTCGGTGGCGAGCGTTTCAAGCGTTTATGAATTCCACTGTTAATGCTCTAGGTAACCATTGCTATCACACTAATTTAGCTCAGTAAAAAAAAATTTTGAACTATAAGTACCTACTCGCATAAGTAAAGCCAAAAAGTACAACTTATACTATAAATGCGAAACTTAGATACTTTAAATGCGAAAGCTTGGATGGATAGATGGACGTTTATTACTCAATCTGGATCTGGATGACATTTGGCACAGAGATTTTTTGTCTATTACATAAAAGCTTCTTTTTATTCTGGAAAATTAAAGAGTTCCCGCGGGAACCAACACAATTAACCACGCGGACGAAGTCGCGAGCATCAACTACATAAGCCCTGTGAAGCCGGGCAGGTCAACTAGTATTAAATTAATCTTTATGAGTATGTACCTTAGAGCCAAGGTCGTACCTAAATTCTCAGATCCTAATCTGTTTTCATTTACACTTGATTATTTTTGCTGTTACCTATTGCTGTAAGAGTCGATGTGAAACAACTGTTTAAACCGTGATATAAATCAACATCCAAATATGGCATTACCCGGCTACCGTTGAACTTTACAGCACAATTTCGACTTGAAGCGGACCACATTCCGCTCCAAACATCTAATTATCAACTACCGGCTATCTATTGCAATAGCCTTGCAACTATGCCCATTTCTACACTACAATTTATAAGTATACTTATTTTACATCAGATTCAGAATCGATAAAATGCGAAAGTGTGTTTGTTTGTTGGTTTGTCCTTCAATCACGCTGCAACGGACTAAAGGATTGACGTGATTTTTAGCATGGGTATAGTTGAGGACCTGGAGAGTGACATAGGCTACTTTTTATCCCGGAAAATTAAAGAATTTCCACGGGAATCAAACAAACTTAATCCACGCGGACCAAGTCGCGGGCATAATCTAGTTTACTATAAAACAATTACTAATCTGACATAAAAAGCTTTTCTAGATAATGACTGAATGACTGAATGACAGAAAAGACGCCCTACGAAGTCGAAATCTCTTTCTAAAGCTCGATGTGTATATTGTATAACTATTACCTATTCTGTGGCATAATGTAACTACTGCCGGATGCAGTACATTAATGATTAATTAATAAATTAAAGTCTTCTGGTATTGTTCTCGAAACAATAATAAAATTGTTTCTAAATATTTAAAGTGACCATAACCAATAATCGGCGTTTCAGTATCAAATAGGTACTTAAAATATAAACTAAATAAAGTCATGGACTTTTGCTAGTATCAATCTACATTGTAAGTTGTAACATTAGCGTCATAAAACAATGTCACAATAAAATTATTGAAATTTTATAAGTCGCCTTAAAACTGACAAAGTATAATATCGGCCTGTACGCTTACTCTGAGTTAATACATTGCAAATACGGTTGATCGACGTGAGAACTCACCTCGCCAAGTGTAAGCGAACGTTCAAAGTAAAATGGACCCAAAAGCTCTTGCTTTAAAGTCACAAGTTCAGCGTTTGGAGCGCTGGCTGTGAATAAATACACGAAATGTTGAAATGAGCTCTAAACCAATGCAGTTAAGGTTCATTTTACTTTAACGTTCGCTTACACTTGGTGAGGTGAGCTCTCACGTCGATCAATCGTATTTGCAATGTAAAAACTCGGAGTAAGCGTACTGATCGATTTATGGGACCTGCGCATTAATTTAAAACAACTCGTGTTTGTAGAGCTAGGGCGTATCCAAAACAACACGGCGAAATGCATCTCTGACTGCAATCAAAATTGTTTCTTATTAAATTCCGGTTTGATATGAGCTTTGAATCGGTGGTGTTGGGCGGTTAAGTCGTTTTACGTTGGGTTGCTCGGTCGGAGAGCGAAGGTCGTTGAAGGTTGTAGTTGGCGCGCTTTTCCGCGATCAACGGCACTAGATTAAACAAGATGGCGGGAGCGGCGCGTGCGCAGCTTGCTGCTACACTGACGGGCAACTAAAATGCCCCTCCTGAGCGTGAAATTATCGTCCCACACGTCATGTGCGAGGCAGATACGTGTTTTTTTAAAACTAATTATGTAATTTATTGATTTATTAATGTGTCTTTTTTTCTCAGTTTGTCCGTCAAACAGCTCGAACACTGATCTGATCGAGACAAAAAACATCTCATCAGGTATCTTACTTGAAATGCAAACTAAACAAAGAATGAAGTGTGGACCACTACTTTACAAATTTTTGATACAAGTACTTAATTTCATAGCAATTTTATGACGATATAGGCCGACTAACACATTACAATTTTCATTGTCAATATTACATATCTCTGTAACAAAATTCATACAAATGTTATTAATTTATCTTTTGTTATAATGAAGCTAAACAATTTTATCTAAAATAATTACTAGAGTTGACTATATTTATTATTGAATACTCCGTTTATTTTGCATTTTAATAGTAATTTTATTGTTACTGCAGAAGGCTTTTACTGGGTATGTCAATTTAAAAACTAAAAATGCTTACACCCACAATAATTATGCGACATAAATTATAATTTGTAGGAACAAGAAAATAATAAGGTAGGTAGGTAATTTAATTACTTCAGCGGCATTTTACGGCCACAAATTTAATTCTTAGTCCAGATAATAAATGTGCTTTAAATGCTACGATACTGTGGCACGAGCGAACTTGATACTATTATGAATTTTCTATAGGTACCTATTTCATTTCCAACTGTTTCGCCCGACTGGAGTATTTGTGTCTTAATTGTCGAACATTTCTACAGAAATGTCACATAAACGTTTGTAAATAAAGTATAGATAATTCAAATAAATCAATGAAACGATTCCTTATGTTTGTTTGCCTATGATTATTATTTACTAGGTGATGCCCGCGACTTCGTCCTATTTTGGATTCCCGTGGGAACTCCTCAATTTTCCGGGATAAAAAGTAGCCTATGTCACTCTCAAGGTCCTCAACTATACCCATGCCAAAATCACGTCGATTCGTTGCTCCGTTGCAGCGTGATTGAAGGACAAACCAACAAACCAGCTAACCAACAAACAAACTGACTTTCGCATTTATAATATTAGTATGATATGATTTCTAACATTTTTTACCAGATAGATACCAGACCAGCTGTATTACCTACAGAACAGAATTTTAAATTTTTTTTCATCCCACCATCTCGGAAAGAGTATTTTTACTCTTCGACATCTGAATGCCGTTATTATCCTCTTGAGGATAAAGTAAATTGAATTTAGAACATCGTGTGCACGTTATTAAATATCACTCGTCTATGAAGTTTGTGAATTCAAAACATCATTAAAACCTATTTACTTCTCCTCTATGGTGCCGAATTTCCATACAACCGTTTTTAATTTGTTAAAAACTCACACTCGTAACCTTCTTGGTGTACTTTTTTAATTTGCTTTGCGCGCACCATTTTTTTTTAAATTTGCAATTTGGAAATAAATGTTTTTTCTTTCTTTCTTTCTTTCTTTCTTTTATTATCTTGTGATTTTTTTTTGCATTTAGTCATTTCCTCGCTGAGGTGGGATGAAAAGTTACGTGTTGCACTCGAGTGAAAAGATTTTTCACCTCGTGCTCTTTTGATTCCCTCGCTAACGCTCAGGATTAATTAGGACTAATTTTAGAATCCTTCGCTTGCTCGGTCATCAAAATTGAGCACGCAGTTAAAAAACAACTTTTCACTCTTGTATAACAAATAACTATTTTTACAGTATTAGTAAAATGAAAGAAAAAGTTGCAGCCATAGCAGAAGTAGGTACTAGGTACCTACACATAATATCCAAGTCATCATGATCATCATTATCTAAGATCTTGAATAATATGACGTATTTAGATCTATTTATATATAGCTCACTTATGAAAAAACATTTAACCCTAATATTAACAGAATAACAACTTGTGAACATTATTGTAATCCATACTAATATTATAAATGCGAAAGTGTGTCTGTCTGTCTGCTGCGCTTTCACGGCCCAACTGCTCAACCGATTTTGGTGAAATTTTGTACAGAGATAGTTTACATCCCGGTGAAGGACATAAGGCGGGAAATTTTATCCTGGAAAATTGAAGAGTTCCCGCGGGAATCAAAAACATCAATCCACGCGGACGAAGTCGCGGGTTTGTAATATACTGAAACTGTATTACAGTAATCCGAACTAACATTATAAATCCGAGATTGTGCCTGTCTATTACGTTTTTACGGCCCATTTGTTTAACTTTATGGGATGAAATTCAGACCACTAATAGGGTGCTTCCCGGGGCTACTTTTTCCCCCGGAAAATCAGAATTCATGGGTTTTTATAACCCCAAATTGGGTATTTGGGACAACTAGTTAAATATGTGATTAATAAATGGAAGACGTGATATCCACGTCTCCTGTTAATTTTTTGTTTGACAACCATTTCAAATTATTTATCGATTGAACTGATTTGACTAATCAGTTGTCCAATACCAATGGAGGAGATTCCAATTTATTTTTAAATTTTATTAAATAAAACAAAAATATGAAAGAATAATTAAAATATCTCAACAAAATATGAAAAAGTTATGAAGCTTTAAAATTGTGCTTGCATTACGGTAGTGTGACGTCATACGACCTTAACAATCAACTTCATAAAGCCGAATAAAAAAAGAATTGCTGTATCTTTTCACTCGAGTAAGATACAGCCAATCGGTGCATCTTACTCTACATTAAATTCTCAGTCATTAATAAATGAATTTAAAAAAAAATATTTTACTTCCGTAGCGTTAAATATGATATCAACATCATGAAACTTCTCCACTGTCGCAAACGAAGTCGAGGGTATCATCTAATTACATGATTTTAGAACGAACCATAATTACCACCAACCAATCAAAATTAACCAACCAAAACCAATTAAAATAAAATTAATGAGTACCTTCCATCTATAGGAGATAAGTAATTTGATATTGTTTGGGACTTTCATTAGCCTACTTTGACACTTGTTTTACTTGTTATTGCACTCATGGTATTTTTGATAAGTGATAATAAAATAACTGGCGCAAATGAATAATATTAAATATCACCGCTTGTAAAACAGGGCTCAAAGTGATCGTGTAATATGCCTATTAAACATTAATAGCAAGCCTAGCCCGAGGCTTTGTCCGTATAGCATAGTTTCCATGTCCAGTAATCAAGCATAAACTATAGGCAGTATTAGCAAGAATGTACCATGTTTTTTGTTTAATAGATAGGTGCCTTCTTAAGAGGAATTCTCCCGGCGGTTTCTCCATACAAAAACATTTGTCTGTTTCCTCCGTGGATAATTACAATTGAGAAAAAATATTTTTGCACCATAAAATCCATATGTGTTCATGCCATGCTCCTGTTTTGCTTTATTCAATAAATTAATAATTTTAAGAACAAGGAACCTTCAAAAGTTGCAAAAAATGGCCAGTTTTGAAGTCATCATCAGACATCCCATCCCGCAAATAAAGAGGGATATAATCAAAAAAAGAAAAACATACCGGCATAGCCTGAGTCCTGCATAGATTATTATTGAAAAAAAAACGGTTCTATTTTGGAGGAGGAAACAGAAAAATACGAGACTAAGAATTCGACTGTCTTTCATAGGTATTATCGGTCCAAGCTGCAGTTGTCCCTATCGGGTGTTATGGAATTCTATTCGAGGAGCAGCGCGACAGCACTATAATTGTAATAGGTATTGAACCTATTCTCAAAGTTTCCCGTTCATGCCATATCCTCTTAGTTTGAAAATCTAACTGATATCTGCTAATCATAATTGGATACTTTCTGTTAAAAAGCATATGGTAAGCCGAGGCTATTATACTATTGTAAAATTTCTTTATGTTAAGTTGCATGGATGAAATTGCTTCTCATTCGGCAGCCCACAAGTCAGTGTAATTCTTGTTACATTACGTATGTTTTGTGTATTAGCTACATATTGTAACTTGCCAATTCTTCTCAGTAGAATCTTCTTTCCGAACCTATGGTAGAGTCATGACATTTCATAGGTAGCACAAGTTGTCCTACGTGAAATAAAATAATTTTATTTCATTTCATCAAAGGCATTCGTCACTAGAGAGTAAGAAAAACGCTTAAAAAAAATTCAATGCTAAAAGCATTCATGTAGAATTTTAGTAATGGCTAAAAGAGTCGATGAGTCGCTAGTGAGATCACAAAATAGACTTTTATTTCACTGTAAACAAAGTTGCCAAAATGGTTAATTTGTTTATCTTAAAAGGACCGACATTGTTTGTTTTTCCACCTGCGCCGACGCAATGTAGAGTATCATTTATCCACAGCTATGTTGTCACCGCAACAACAACAGTTACGTAATGTATGGACAATAATGTTACAAGAAAAAAAAACGACAGCCGTCCGCGACCGGTTACGTTACATACAATGAAAGTACGCTTTGATGCAATTTCGTAAAATTATCCGATCCCACTTGGCTTCCGTATTTGATTGTACGCTATAAAACAAGAGACGGGTGTAAGATATTCATTACGTTAAATATGAGGAATTATAGTAGTTTTTTCTGCTATAATTTAGGGACATGGATTTAATATGACTGCCATATTCCTTCCGCTTTCAGGTTAGCCGCTACCATTTTCAACTGCAGCATAACTTGCCATGCAGGCAAGATCGCAGTCAGGAAGTGCTAAACGTAGTAGAAATAAAATAAGCTGTGGAACATAAAGATAGGACTATTACTTATGTGTCCTACCTACTATTGTGTTGGTGTAGCTTTTTCCACCCTTGTGGGTGGAATAGTTCTCAGGATTTTCCCTCAATATTATTATCCCAAGAAAACTCCTACCATTATTTGATTGATGGAAAGGGGTCACGACCCTCAGTAATGAGGAATACGACGCAGAGAGAGATTATATGATAAATCCACGCCTACCTTTATTTTTGATCTGCCCAAATCCTTGGCCTTTCTTTTTCTCGGCTGTCCTCTATTTTGCCTTGCAGTTGGACGCTCCAGGTATCGATGGTTTGACGAAGCTAGCAACGACCTGACAGATCTCAGAAGACCCAATTTGGGTAAAGCGGCGCAGAGCAGGACACAGTGGCAGCTCTTTGTTAGAGGCCAAGGTCACTGAGCCCAACATAGCATGTAGATTAAAACTGTTTCGGTGGTCTCTCCGACTACTTGGCTTCGTTTAATTACGCTTACATCTTATTTAGTACTATTAGCTTGTCTTACAATAAAAATAAATCAGATTGTTTTACGTAAGTCATTATTATAAGTTACTGCTCAGTTTACTATTGATTATGGCTCAATGAAAGTTGGATCAAAATAGATTACTTAGTCTCTTGATAACTATATTTATGTCAAACTGAACGTATTTCTTGGGAGCAAATCTGTAGATAATAATTCAGATTCAAAATGGGCATGCATATGAATCAAAATATAGACTTTCGAAATAGCTACTATCTAAGCTTTTTGAAAAATTTCAACTATAAAAATTAACGTAAATGTTTTATTTGCCCTTCTTCATTACCTTTAAATTTTTCAAATTAGAACTGCTCCACTACGAGTAAATTGCAAATATGTCATACGTTTCTCTATTTCCTAATTTACTTGAACTTTTGACTTTTGACTACCTTAGCTTTATATAATGGGCAAAGTGGTTGCCCACTTTGCTCGGGGAACGAAAATGGTAAAAGAATTCTTTCTTCTCGAAAAGAAAAATGGATGAAACCCTTTCCTTTTCTTCTAAAAAAGGAGGAGGTTCTCAATTCGGCGCGTATATATATATATTTTTAATGTATGTTACTGCATATCTTGCAGTAACATACATTAAAAATGTGGTTTCTAAACCGATTTGAAAATTTTTTTTTCGGTGGTTAGAGGAAGCTCGCAACGTGGTCCCATAAAAAATTCTGACTCCAAATCCTCAATCCTGATGCTGTAGGTGTACCGTACCTACTACATGACATCCTAAAAACTAGGGAGTTAGGAAATTTTGATGGTGAATTCATATAGTAGGTATCAAGTCACGTGTATAAGATTCCCAGTCCCAACTCCTCAACCCTGATGCTGCAGTGTACAGAACTCCTTAAAAATAGCTATTTAGGATATTTTTTTGGTGAATTCATATTGTTGGTGTCAAGCAACGATTTCATACTTAAACCCAAGTCCTAACTCCTGAACTCTGATGCTGCAGGGTACAGAACTCCTTAAACATAGTGATTTAGGATTTTTAATGGTGAATTCAGATTGTAGGTGTCAAGCAACGACTTCATACTTAAAACAAGGTCCTAACTCCTCAACTCTGATGCTGCAGGGTACTGCACTCCTAAGCCGTGAGGATTAAGAGTACACTACAAAGTTAAAAATAAAAATTATTTCCAAAAAATCGACTTCCAAAGCCACTGTAAAGTAAAAAAATAATTTTGATTTCGACACACTATGTTGAAATCGTTATACTCGCCCGATTTTAACATAGTGTGTAGAAATCAAAATTATTTTTTTACTTTACAGTGGCTTTGGAAGTCGGTTTTTTGCAAAGAATTTTTTACCTACCCATCCAAATAGATGAGTTTTGCCTGAAGGACTGCGTGTATTTTTTAGGTAACCAAAGTAACATCCATACTTATATTATAAATGCGAAAATGTGTCTGTCTGTCAGTCTGCTACGCTTTAAAGTCCCATCTTTTCAACTTTTGGATGAAATTTGGTTCAGAGGTAGGTAACAAGGACATAGACTACCTTTTTTATCCAGTAAAATGAGTCCCCCAGGAATCAAGACTAAATCCACGCGAACGAAGTCGCGGGCATCATCTAGTTTTTAAATAATCTTATACGGAACTACATATTCAATTAATTATCTTTTAAGTACCATAACATTGTATTCTACATAAACCTAAATGAATGTTTAAATATCCATTCACCGGCCAGTCTACAAGCGAAGTGGGTCGATAAGGTCTTTAATCATAGCACTTTAGTGGATACTATTACGGCTAATGTATGGATGAAGTTCGCATTCATATTGTGTATGCAAATTGAAATTATATGATAATGGTACGGCGTTTTAATAAATATATGGCATTAAACGGGATTGGGCCGCAAGATTGGATAATATTAGTAAATTTGAGTACCCAGCCGTCGCCGGTACCAAGCCCGAGTTTAGTGAATATTAGATACTTCGATAGACAAATATTTTATTACACACTTTCCGGTTCTCTCCGGTCGTGTCAGATTTTCCGTAATAAATAAAAAAATACTAATAGTAAATAGTAGTAGTAAACATTAATAGTTACTAGCGAATGCCCGCGACTTCGTCAGCGTGGTTTGAGGTTTTTTGGTTCCCGCGGGAACTCTTTAATTTTCCGGGATAAAAAGTAGC
The DNA here is from genome assembly GCA_923060345.2 of Erebia aethiops. Classification (NCBI taxonomy): domain Eukaryota; kingdom Metazoa; phylum Arthropoda; class Insecta; order Lepidoptera; family Nymphalidae; genus Erebia; species Erebia aethiops. The sequence goes on along the minus strand of OV281083.1, from coordinate 4,058,212 downwards.
CCATGTGCTATTCCAGACTATAATCTAGTCGGGTTTGTTCGAACACTTATAACTCTAGAACGGCTGAACGGATCTGGATGAAATTTGGCACAGGGATAGATGATAGTCTGGAATAATACATAGGCTAGTTTTTATCCCGGAAAATTAAAAAGTTCCCGCGGAAACAAAAAACCTTAATCCACGCAGACGAAGTCGCAGGCATCAGCTAATTAATAATAATAAAGACCCTACTTAGAGCAACCTATTCTATCCTATCGAATCTCCCACTTCAGCTAAGCTCCTTTTGACGACCTCCGTGGCGCAGTGTGTAGCGCTGTTGCCTAAACGTGCGGAGGTCCTGGGTTCAATCCCAATCAATTTGGTTATTTATAATTTCTGAATTTTCCCTGGTCTGGTCTGGTGGGAGGCTTCGGCAGTGGCTAGTTACCACCCTACCGGCAAAGACGTGCCGCCAAGCGATTTAGCGTTCCGGTACGATGCCGTGTAGAAACCGAAGGGGTATGGGTTTAATATAACTGCCATGCCCCTAACAGGTTAGCCCGCTATCATCTTAGACTGCATCATCACTTACCATCAGGTGAGATCGCAGTCAAGGGCTAGCTTGTAGTGGATAAAATAAAAGCTATTAAACTAATCAAAGAGTGGAAATGATCACATGCGCACCACAATCTTTCTGGTAAAGGAGCTATCGCTCATCGCGGCGTTCAGATTGCAATTATATCGATTGTCGATACTGCTCCTAGATACTCTAATGTCTAAACGGTAAGTGGCCTATCACACTCGACTTCTTACTGTTATGTATTATGTGGTTTAACTGCTCACATACTGGCGTAAATATTAAGACATAATATGACATCTAATTGATTTTTAACCGACTTCCAAAAAAGGAGGAGGTTCTCAATTCGGCGCGTATTTTTTTTTTCATTTCCTTTTCATTCTGAGACGGGACCCGTGCTCAGCAGTAGACCGACAATCTGAATTCTACCGATCCACACTTGGCCAGCGTGGTGAACTAAGGCCAACTCCACTTATTCTGAAAGGAGATCCACGAAGACTCGAAATTAATTACATTTTAATAAAAAATCACTTAAAACCTAATTAACCTTTTTCTCTTTGATTTTTAACAACATCAACAAAGTAAGATGGCTTCGTTTGAACCGCCCGCCACCGGAAAGGCTGAACATTCCTGCAGTGAAAATAGTTTTCTAATGTTTACTCGAACGCTTATTTTTTGCGATGCAACCTTAATAGATTGCCATTTAGGGCGAAAACACACTACGGCAAACAATATTTGTCTGAAAGAAGAAAAGTCCGCGCTCGCACTTATTCGGAGCTGCATAAACTACCGCAAAAGGACAAAACATGTTTCGGACATTTTATCCTGTCTTTAGAGTGTATTCACCCTTAGTGAAAAAATATCCCTAAGTTCCTAGTGCCCGTCGTATAAGAGCCTAGTGGTTAGGTTTTATTTGGGGCTCAAACTTGTCATACTAATATTATAAATGCGAAAGTGTGTTTGTTTGTCGGTTTTTTGGTTTATTGGTTTGTTAGTTTGTCCTTCAATCACACCGCAACGGAGCAACGGATCGACGTGATTTTTGGCATGGGTATAGTTGAGGACCTGGGAGAGTGATATAGGCTACTTTTTATCCCGGATATTTAGAGAGTTGCTGCGGGAATCAAAAAAACTGAAACCACGCGGACGAAGTCGCAGGCATAAGCTAGTTATTTCTTATAGGATAATATAAAGGGGTACAAGTAATTTATGACGCTTCCAGAAAATGTAGGTAGTGCCCCTCGTCTTGGCGGGGTCACTTCCGTGAACCCAGATAGGTGTTTTTTTTATTCTACCACCGCCGCAAAGCAGATTATATTAGGAAGAGCCGACAAAAAACTCAGCAGTTGGATCTTTTCAATAAGCAAAATGTTCACAGTAATGTAAGTTCACAATCCTAGGGGACACTGGACGCAAGTTCGATTGTCACTAACAAGTTTTGATTAAAGATTTCTACGCCATTTGGAATTCAGTTACAATGCTGGGTAGACACTTATTAGTATTGCGTAGTTTAGGGGAATCGGACCATCAAGACGGCCATGCCTCATGCAGAATAGCCTACGACATCTGAGACTACATATACGACTCGCTTCGCTCAGGCAGACCTCCGTGGCGCAGTGTGTAGCGCTGTTGCCTTAACGTGCGGAGGTCCTGGGTTCGATCCCCGGCAGGGTCAATTTGGGAATTTATAATTTCTGCATTTTCCCTGGTCTGGCCTGGTGGGAGGCTTCGGCCGTAGCTAGTTACCACCCTACCGGCAAAGACGTGCCGCCAAGCGATTTAGCGTTCCGGTACGATGCCGTGTAGAAACCGAAGGGGTGTGGGTTTAATATAGCTGCCATGCCCCTAACAGGTTAGCCCGCTACCATTTTAGACTGCATCATCACTTACCATCAGGTGTGGTGGCTAGCTTGTAGTGGATAAAAAAAAGGCAGGCAACTTCACCCTCGTCGTCTATTTTTCATATAATCTGCATTAAAAGTGCGAGTTTTATTGAAATTGTATTTCTTATTTCTTTTAGTTGCTAGGTTGTTGTCATAGATGTCATATTGGGCTCGCGCGCTTATATTAAATCTATGATTGTTGTTTACAAATATCATAATATCTGCCAGTTTAGTTGATGGGTAAAATGACAATTAAAAAAGGTTTGAAATAAGAAAAAGATAGTCTGACAGGATAGAAAGGAGGGCTGCTACGTCATTCACCGGGTAGAAAACCATCACTTTCTGCCCTGGGGCAAAAATGCCGCTGCAAGACGTATTCGTCTGAAATCAGGTGGCTCAACAGACATTGAAACGCACTTTCAATGCAGATTATATGAAAAAAAATATGATTATAAATTATATGACAGAAAAAGGCGACACTGCAGTTTCATTGTTTACAATCTAACTTTCACGTGACCCGACCGAGCGAACAATAACGATAGGAAAGTGGCACTCGGTTGCGAGTGACCATCGCCCACTGCCGCATTACTCTTATTATAAGATAGCCTGCCCTGTCCCCCTGTATTGGAGCACCGCCACAGAGCACTGAAAGTACAGAGCTTCATTTTGTTCAAGTTTTACATCTAAAATGTGTTTAATTTCACTTGAAATTTAACTATGAAACAATAACGATAGGATAGCCTGCCCTGTATTGGAAAACTACCACAGAGTACTAAATGCCGATGTGCTGAACATGTTTCTTTAAAAAAAGCCGCGAAAGAAAGTGAATTCGAAATCTTCACAGTATGGTTAATCTACAGCAGTCATCGTTTTAATTCGTAAGAGGGCAGTGCCGCCATATAAGTAGTAGCCGTAGTCATCCAGTGTTGTCATGAAAAACCTTGGCTACGGTATTTCAAACACCACTGATCAAAATATTACTGACCTTAACTGTATTGGCGAGTTTGCAATACTTATTTCCTTCGGCGCTCCATCCATCCAGAAATAATGAAAGAAAGGAAAGGTCCTTTCTTTCATTCTTTCTTACTCTATCCATCCTTTTCTTTCTTGTACGAATTTTGTGTGTGTGCGTGTGTGTGTGTGTGTGTATGTGTGTGTGTGCGTGTGTGTGTGAGAAAGTATTTCACATCCACACTTGGCCATCAGTAGTGAGCGGCGGCGAATTGAGATGGTAATGAATGGTTATGGACGTTGACAAATTGCATTCTATTAATAATATTACAAGATCATCTGCGGTGTAAGTAGTCTGTGCACTATCGATTCTTAACAACGAACAGTACCAAGAGAATTGCCACTTTGATATTGCTAGTAAATGTACTTACATTATCCATTAAGTATATCCAGTTCGAATCGACCGCTAGGATACTTTATAATTTAATTCAAATGTACCAACAAGAGTCGAGACATAATATTATGGTAGTTCGCGGACCTGTATGAAAACTATATTGAAACATAAAGTATACCGGTATAATTTTTTTTTAAAATTTGAAATAAAATCACTTAATTTTTGTATTTATTTTATTTCATTTTATTAATAGTAGTTTCATAACTTAAACTTACTTTACAGTTACTCATGTTACGTCATGAGGTAGTTCTGTTGACTAAATATAATACTAATTACCAAATTGTGAATTGCCTCGTTGGTCTAATAATTAACATGTTTGACTGCGGCTGACGAGGTCCCGGATTCGAGTCCCGGGTCGGGCCATATTAAGTATTGGGTTTTTCTGACTAGAAATTCTCAGTACTAGCCCGGAGTTAGGAAGTTGGCGGTGTTTCACCCCCGTGCCTCGGAGAGCAGGTTAAGCCGTCGGTCCCGGTTATTAACACTAACATGATAATAGTCGTTAAAGCCCGCCAACCCGCATTGGAGCAGCGTGGTGGGTCTAAGCTCTAATTCCCGCTCTCCTATGAGAGTGGAGGCCTGTGCCCAGCAGTGGGACGTTAATGGGCTGTAGTGGTGGAAATTGTGCATCAAAATCTACTAAGAAGATTTATTTCTTAAAACGATATGCATAAAATAGGGTGAAGTATAATTTATACTAAAAATTTTAAATATACAAATTTAAAATATTCCTCGTGATTCTTACTGAAAGCAAGTAGAAGTGCATTAAGCACTGGAATTTGCTTTTTTCTGGATGAAATATCATATTTGCGCCTCTGAGAAGCAAGCTATCTCCTTACATATCGACAATATCAGATATACAGATGAGCCATGAAAAGGCGCATTTACAATTCGCGTCGTGGATTAAGGTTTTTCTTCTTTAATTGTCCGGGATAAAAAGTAGCCTATGTGATATTTCAAACTATAATCTATCTGTGTGCCCAATTTCATCCAGATTGGTTCAATCGTTCTGGCGTGATTAACAAACATCCATCCATCCAAACTTTCTAATCTATGCTTATAATATTATAAATGCGAAAGTTTGGTTGTGACGCCCCAACGGCTGAAAGGATCTGGATGAAATTTGGCACCGAAATAGATTATAGTCTGAAATAGCAGATAGCCTACTTTTCATCCCGGAAAATTAAGGAGTTCCCGCGGGAACTAAAAAACCTTAATACACGCGGACGGAGTGGCGGGCATCAGCTAGTTTATAATATTAGTAGATAGATAGATAGATTTGCTAAAACGGAACTAAAACTAATCATGACCGCATTGCGTTAACCCATCCATGTAATATCATCTGTTATTCGCCGTTATCTGGCCTTATCATACAACTTGACGGACGAGTGGGTGAGCCGATTGCAATGTCAGCGGTTAGCCATTTTGTCGAAATTACGAGCGCCTCGGACCTCGGGTAAATAAAGTAGCGTTAGCCTAGAGCTTTTAGTGCCGTGGGCGGGACTTGATTCAACGGTCTATACTCTATACCATGAAAAATGTTAGGGCGAGATAAGTTTGAGATGTTAGCTACACCAGACCATTAGTTACTTGGCTTAAAGACCACCCTTGTGTTGGATTTTAAGTGAGATGATTCGGGTGTGATTCCTAGTTTAGTTTGACATAAAGTCTTTTTTAGACGTGACTTGAAAATAACGCATGATCTTTTTTCGGACAGAACTTTACGCAGAGCTAAACGCATAATTTTATTTATATTAAAATTTGAATTGCACTCCATGTGGAAATTGACCGCCGTGGCCGAAATTTGGACATTATTAATTTATTAAATAGTTGACTTTAGCACCATAGTTTAATTTATCTCTATTCTTACAGCCTACAGCAAAATAAGCTTAGTTAATTGCAAGAGCATACAAAAACAAGGAAATGTAGGCACAGAATAAAGGCTAGCTAGTCTGTTATAGAACGCCTATAATTAGGATCTATGAAATTTTCCTTTATGATCCTGGTCCCAGATATTACACGTCCAATTTAAAATAGCCATCGCCAGACCCCATCTGTTAGGCTGGCTGTTATCTCGCAATTATCTAGGCTTATCACAGGCTGACGGACGCGGGACGAGTGGGCGAAGCGGTCCCTACGTCAGCAAATCGCCGCTTCAAGAAAATTATGATCGAAACAAACCCTTAGGAAATAAAGTAGTCGCTTGAGGACGTTAGCGTCAGGTCACACTGGAGGCTTTATTTATTCTGTACCAAACTTAAAAACTAAAACATAAACTTCTTCCAGATGCCCTAGGCTTCTTTATTTTTAAGAATTTTTATTTTGTCCCCTTATTACATAAATAACTTGTGCCTTGTACCTACTTCTGTCAGATAAGGACTTATTTACAGGTGCGAGTACCAAAGAAATCAAATTTGAAGTTATGTACAAACGAAACCATCATTAATTTACACGAGATTACTGATTTTTTTTTAAAACACTGAAAATTCAGCACAAAAACTTCCCCGCACACACACTAGCTGCATCACTCAAAAAAAATTACAGCATTTCAATAATTTAAAAAGAAAAGTTGTGAAGTTTCTATTGAAAAGAAAAATTATAGATTACCATAATCTACAATTTACTTGATTAATTTACATTACTGACTAAAACTTCATATCTTTTATTAAATTCGTTTCAGCATAGATTTTTATTGTAGTTAATTAGGTATAATTACTTTTAAATATTTATATTAGGTCATATTTTTATTGTAAATAATTTTGGTAAGTAAGCATACCAATATGTATCGCATTACGGTTACCTGTAATGATAGATTGAAGGTTTGTAATAAATAATATAAATCTTAAAGCCATCAAAGAGCCCACCAGTACCAAATTCTCAATACTAGCAGCATATGAAGTTTGATTAACCAGGAAACATCGACTGAACGCTATCGCTGGCCGAAGATAGGCGACTCTTGTTATAACAGAATAGATAACTGTGATATCAACGCGGATAACTTATATCCGAGGCCGAAGGAATACCTTATACTTACAAACCACTTGTAGGAAGAGTAAAGAAAGACTAACAGAATATACTAATAATATTATAAATGTGAAAGAGTGTCGAACCGATTTTAATGAAAAGTATAGAGATAGCTTGCATTTCGGGGCGTTCTTTTTTTTATTGGGTTATAGGCGTGAAGATGCCTATTCACTCTTATATTATATTATATGCTACTTTTTATCCTAGAAAAAAAAAGTTCCCTTCACGGAATTTTTAAAAACAAAAATCCAGGCGGGCATCATCTAGAGAATTTAATTGGCAAATTTAATTTGACTGTTCGTAGCTCTGTAAGTAACTTTTATCATTTAAAAATATGGATAAAATTAATTATTGATCGATAAAAAGTACTTTTTATAATTTTGTGTGAGCAAACCTTCAACATTTTAAATTCTTAACCCGCACGACTTTATAAGGTCACTTCTTTAAGCTTGAAATCCAAGCTTATTAAAGATTTCACGTTTTTTCTGCGAATTAAATAATTGCATCATTGTTATATAAATATAGCACATATGTACCTACGTAGGTAGGAAGGTAGGCTTCGGCGCATTTTTTTTTAAAGTGAACAAGTAAGTTATCAATATTTTTTATCTTTATGTATAATAAGTTTATATCTTTTATATTTTTAATTTTATATTATTATTATTTATTTTATTTTATATTTAGTTGTAAGTCTTTTTGTAATTGATATGTAATTATTCTACTGGGTTTTTACCTTTAAATAAAGAATATAATATATTATATTATATTAATATTCAATAGGTATTCAATACTCGCAAAAAGTCACCGTCTTAGAAAAAAGAAGATGAGGCAGCGATCTTAACTGATACCTAATACTTAGTGCGCTTTATGATAACTAAACTATTTTTTGCAATGTGGCGAAATAACCTCAAACTTGTGTTTGTTGTAATCTTTGACATCTATGTAATAAAATACCACAAAGTAGATACTTCGACTTTCACGCCACTGCCTAAATTACTTACTAATTACTAACCGACTTCCAAAAAAGGAGGAGGTTCTCAATTCGGCGCGTATGTTTTTTTTTGTGTGGCTTTCGGTCGTCGGTTTTTGGAAAGAATTTTTATTTTGAACTGTTTAGTGTACTCTAAATCCCCACAGCTTATGAATGCAGTACGTAGATACTAGCGACGCTGTCACCGGGTCAGATAAGTTTGTAGGACTATATTTAATTAATGATTTAGTTAATTTGATGCTGTCACTTTTTGATAAGTTTATTCAGGGGTTGAGACAAAAAGGATAGACAGAAAGTTTAACTTCAACACATATAACGGCCTTATGCAAGTGGGCCTTGCTGTACCAAAAACTTTGAATCGGCCTAGTAGACCACAGTCGTTATCGTACCTACTACGATGCTAACAGAAAACGAATAATGTATGGTTTTGTCTGTTAAGTACGCTGTTTTGAGTTTTACGCCTTGAATTTAAAAAAAAAAACATATTTTTACGGTTATTTACAGATTTTTCACAAAAACATGTGCGTACTTATTGTATTAAGTTCTTCCATTATGGTAATATGTGACTGGTTCCGAGAAAAAAAACACGCTTTTTCTTCCTACGAGATCGCTGTTGATTTTTCAACGCATCGTGCTATGTTAATAACATTCATTAAAGAAAAACACATGACACAAAACGATCGATAATGGCGTCTGAGTGATCTGGTTTCCACGCGGGTTTTAATTTTAGTTATAAATCTCGATTCTCGCCCTTTCCCCGAACTCCGATAGGGTTGCTATTTATTATGGCAACTTTTTACGGGATATTTTTACTGACAACCAGTCTCACGTTAAAAGGTGTTTTTTTAAAAATACTTATAGCACAGAATACTAACTATTACTACTAACATAAAGTAGATAGGTATTATATAGCAAAACTGAAAGCCTGAAAATATTTAAATTATATGATGGCGGAGTGTGTAGGTAACTCCACTGCTCCAAGATTGTCCTGCTTTGCATTGCTAAAATTGTATGTATAAAGTATTATATATAGAAAAGTAGGTAGTAGATACAAAGGTTTTAATCAAAAGTTTCAACAATGTGAACATGAAATTTAGGGCCAAACTACCAACACCACCACCATCGTAAACGTATTAACAAAGAGTATCTTTGGGAAAAAATCCTCAAATCTACGCATAGGTTTGGCAATATTTCTTCGATTTAAATTTTAGGTCCCGACGACTTCAAGTTACTCCAAAAAAAGTTGCACGACGACTAAAAGTCGCTGAACGACTTTTAGTTGCCCGTGCGCGCGGGCTCTAACCTGCGTGGTCAAATAGTTAGTCAATATGAATAGAATATTAAGTTTACATCTTTCCGTCCTCATCGTACATTGTATAGGTATGCATAAATAATTACTGTTGACCAGTGCCTGTTGACCTATTTATTATAAACTAGATGATGCCCGCGTCTTCATCAGCGTGACTTAAGGTTTTATGATTCCGGCGGGAACTCTTGAATTTTTCGGGATAAACAGTAGCTATGTCCTTCCCCGGGATACAATCTATCCCTGTACCAAATTTCATCAAAATCGGGTGAATAATAGGCCGTGAAAGTGTAGCAGACAGACAGACAGACACACTTTCACAATAATTATAATATTTTAGTATGGATAAATAAAAAATAAATAAATTGTTATAATTTTTCAACAAACACGGGGTCAGTTTCAAAAAGCCTTGCCACCCCAAGTCGGAGGCTAGCTGCCCGCGGCCACTGGCTGCACGACCGGTTCAACCCGCGCAGCCTCATTTAAACTGTAGCACATTCCACTGCAGCGGTCACTCGTTATTTATAGTCTGGTACTCTTACAATAATTGACAATAATAATTAGCAACGTTAAATCGCTAAATTAAAGTGCACAAAAGGGTTTTTCAGCTGTTGTAAGACTCGCAATAAAATTGCCTTGAGCGATTTTTATTACTATTCGTAGGTATTGAACTGTTTTATTTCAGTAGGATTCACAAATAACAGCATGGATTTTCGTATTTTACTCGTGTGCTTAATAGAACATGCAGTCTTTAGAAACGCTTAATTTAAGAAAGACTTTTTAAAGAAAAGTTTATGATACTAAGCACCAGCATCGACGTAGGTACGACGTCTTCACTGTCAAGGGAAGAGTACAGACCGATTCTTTTATGACTTTTCAGAATACGTTGCGTTTCGATGCGCAGAATACAATATTAGATATCAGCGAGACGGTTTCAGTTTACTTACCTGCGCGAATCTACACTCGCGGCTAATTTCCGAACGTTAAAGTTTGAATCGGACTGTAAATTTTGATTGTCTAGCTTGCAATAAATAAAATGTAAAAAAAGCAAATAACCTCTCTTCTTGATAGTCGGACGATCTCAAGCTTATTCTAGGGAGCCGTTTTCCGCAAGCAACATAAGACCGTGTTTATATTTGCGAGACTCATAAATTACATTAATATACCTAACTGGAAGACAACAATAGGGATGATGCCTATATCAAAAATAAATTATTTCTAACTGATTATCCAATATAGGGTCTTCCAAAAGACCTGAAATTCACATCCGCGGTCAGTTTTAAGTTTGATAACCATTTTTAAATATAGATTAAAGAAAAAAAGTGCGTTGAAATTTGATGACGTCACTATTGTGATTTTCATACAACTTCCATACTAGAAGTGCGTTTTTAAGTTTGTTAAAGATTTGCTGATTTGATTGAGTTGTCATCATCTCTATTAAAGTTATTCAAAAATAAAATAAATTGGAGTCTTAGTGCAAAAACTTCTCACGAGACATTTCACCTCGGCTCATATTTTGCGCAAAGGATCAGCCTGGCTGTTCAGCCACGCTGTTCAGTGTAGAAATGCAGCTAGTATTCTTACCAACATGCGGGAATTATTTGTACATTAATTTGTTTAGGTTAGCTAGCTATAAGTTTTATCGTAGCGTTTTCAATAAAAATTGGCGAATCGCAATATTATTTCATTCGCGGGATGGGACTATGAATACGCGAGGGCGCGTAAGTGCAGGCCCTCTTTTATCTCCCGCCGCCGATACACGCACTGCGCGGGTCGTCATATTTATAACATTATGTGTTTTTGCCGATGCACACTCGAATAATCCACACAAATATTATAAACTAGATGATTCCCTCGAGTCCGTCCGCGTGGATTAACATTTTTTGATTCCCGCGGGAACTCCTTAATTTTCCGGGATACAAAGTAGCTTATGCCCCGGGATACAATCTAACCCTGTACCAAATTATATCAAAATCAGTTGAGCAGATGGGCCGTGAAAGCGTAGCAGACAGACAAACAGACACACTTTCGTATTTATATATTACTAGATGATTCCCGCGACTTCGTCCGCGTGGATTAAGATTTTTGATTCCCGCGGGAACTCTTTAATTTTCCGGGATAAAAAGTAGCCTATGTCCTTCCCCGGGATACCATCTACCCCTGTACCAAATTTCAGCAAAATCGGTTGAAAAGATGGGCCGAGAAAGCGTAGCAGACAGACAGATAGACAGACAGACAGACAGACAGACACACTTTCGCATTTATAATATTAGTATGGATAATAAATATATAATGGATGCTAAAATGTGTCTATCTAGCTGTCGCCCTTGTTACCTTGTCCTTCTAGTTAACTGATTTTGACGTCTATAGTCAAAGTCAAAGTCCGGTATTAATGAAAGGGGCTCTTGTAAAACCTTGTTAACCCTTGTGAAATCATGCATGGTAGTTGCCGAAATCAAGCTAAGTGTTTACTGACAATACTTTTTAATGTACAAACACTTGCAACAGGAACTAACAGGAATAAATGAATTACTTTACCTGCACCTTGAATATCACCATATTGCAGGTTTAAGAGAACATAGTTAAAAGTAGTGAAAGCTGGTTCCATAAATTCCACAAAATAAAATAAAAGCACTCATTTTATTATCATGTCAAGTGGATCATGAATCATGATAAGTCATAGGTATTTTAAGAACTAACTCTGATATTTTACAACGGTTCCTAACCAACTCAAAACTACGGGTAATAACGTATTTGACTCTTTTGGATTCTCGGTTTCATAATTAAGTTTTTTTTGTCCTATTAAACTCCAAAACTTTACGTAAAAATATAAATACTCACTTAATTTTCTACCCCAAATATGGTATGACTACACTTTTATTACTTCCAATCGTATGGGAAATACTTACATTATAAATTGGAGCAAGTTGGAAGTTCGTGAGAATTTAAGTAAGTACCTGTGGTACCTACGTAATTTTGACACAAATTAAGCCACTTCAAGCAGTAATTAATACTTTCAAAAATTGACAGCGGATACTACACCTCCTGATGACCAAATAAGTACGTTATACGTATAATAAACCATGTGAAAACAACCTCCCTTGCGCAATAGTGATATGATATGGTCATATTGCGGGAGGTCCCGGGTTCGATTCCCGGCAGTAACTGCCGTACCCCTGATAGGGTAGTCCGCTATCATCTTAGACTGCATAATCAGTAATCAGTCTTCACTTACGATCAGGTATCAGGAATCAGGATCTCAGTAGTTCTATGACTAAAAATTCACATGACTAAAAATTCACAACTCTTTTTACCCCCGACGCAAAAAAGGGAAATGTGTATCTATCCTTAATTTCTTATGTTTGACTGTGGAATCATAGCTTCCAAACGGCTGAACCGATTTTGATTTATTTTTTTGTTTGACGGGTGACGCGTGTGAAGATCTTCAGTTCTTTACTAGCTCATGAAATTGGTATAATGTTACTTCAATTTGTTTTGGGGTAAATTAAATTTTTAATTTATATACTTGTTGTGAATGTTAATGTGGTGATCCGTTTACCCCCTCATAGATCGACAGGTTTAAAAGCTAAAATGGAAATGGGAGGAGCACATAGTCCTAAGATCTAAAAGACTTTGGGGCCCCAAGATGCTGAAATTACGACCCAGCACTGGAAAGCGCAGTGGCATATTAATGTCTTAAAACAAAATGAGTTGGTATGCAATCATTCTAATCTTATTATCTGTGGCCTCAGAACTTAGTAAACTTTATACCTAAAACAACATCAATTTGCCAATGTTTAAGCAGTAAGCTAGTTAACTTAATGCACATTGTATAATAATCTCACTTAAATCTTTTACGACTAAATGATTATTAATATAAAATAGACTTTCGAAACTTTTGTTTACTGTCCTTTCAATAGGGACCGAACGCTGTTGCGCAACGGTCCACAGATAATCTAGCAACTCCAAGATAATCTTAGATTTGGACTGCGAATCGACAGTTTAATGGTTCTGAATAACGAACGATGATGCAAGCTTAGTTTAGTAATTAGAGTGAAAACGGTTCTGCGATCTATTGACAATCCGTCGAGAGCTTATTGTTGACGACTTGTGAAGATAAGATTTAAAGGCCTGTAGGATTCGCATGAGATCATCTCGCTAACGTTGATATATTTCAAACTTCGAAACGCAATAGAGGGAACCCTTATGGAGTAAGACGTTAATGCAACTTTGCTCTATTTTCCTCGAAAAACCCTCTAAGAGACCCTGGTTATGTGTAATTAAATCTTTCTGAACCGTCGTCCTTGGTGAGCAACGGAAAGCGACGCGTTTACGACGCCGGTCGATGGGACTTCTTCCTACCTTCTGGGCAGTTTAAACGTACTATGGACGCGTATTTATGCGACATGATGCGACTTATAGTAACTTCTATAAGTCAAGTAGATCAGCTACTAGACAACGCAGGCTAAGTGAATAGTTTAGGTACTGTTTGATATGTCCGTACTGTGTAGCGACGCATAGTCAACAAAACTTCTCTGAACCGGTGACAGCTAGGGCTTCCAATACCGGACTTTTTTGTTTAAAATGTCTAATACCGAGATACCGGTATTGGTGACACTATAAACGAAACAGTGACTATTGAATATATTTCTTGGTACCTACATGCCACTGTTTTTATTCGGCTAAATTTAAAACCTGTATCACACATTATGTATGTAAAGCACATTAGCTCAATAAGAGCATCTTTATTGCTTAAAACCAGTGAAGAAAAGACATTTTTGATCACTCAGAGGGAAAAATTAGTGTTTCAATTTAGAACCCTGTGGCTTGGAATTTCTATTTCATTGACTCATGAAACGTTCAGAAATCTGTTTTTTATTCATGCAATTTTTTATTATGATTTATTTTCTTTTTAAAAAATAACGATTGAATTATTATTATTTTAAACTATTTTTAATTAATTTGTGTTCTGACTAAACTATTATTTTTACGAGTAAACAAATGGCATTTCTTCTTTGAATTTAGGCAGAAAAGTGGAATTTTTTTTTCTTTTAGAATTAATGTGGTGAGAAAATATTTTTTATGGAAAACTGTTTTTATGGTGCAGTATCCTTCTGAAAAGACTTGTTTTAAGTTAAAAACAATCTATCTAATTTTAAGTTTTTTTTTAATAAAATCATTCCGGTTTTAATACCGGTATTGAAAAGAACCGGTATTCGAAAGCGTCGCTAGTATTAATAAAAAAATAAATAAAAACAAAAACTGAACGCATAAAACTTAGTTCCAATTTAGCCACCAGGTTAGATAACTTTGTGGGACTGCATTTTATGCTTTAGTTAAGGACCATAAATTACGGACTGAATATACAGATTGAATTCGTTTAAAATCATGGCTCCTTTATGAATAAACAATTTATTCTTATGTATCGGTTCCTTTACCGACCACTTTGTTCAAACAATAAATAATCCCCTCACAATGAGAGGCATCGTTAGAGGCTCCTGTATAAGAGGGTTCACAAAACACAGCACCATTTGTTTACCACTAACGCCTACAACCTCCTACTCTTTTGGTCAAAACTATCGTTAAAGTGCTGGTAGGCGGGTTAGGTTGTTTGTTAATAATATTTTCGAGAAAGACGAGCAAGTGACTGCCTCGTTGGTCTAATGGTTAGTATGTTCGAATACGTTCAACGATGTCCCGCGTTCGAGTCCCGGGTCGAGCCGTAATTAAGTATTGGGTTTTCTAACTAGAAAATCTCAGTAGGTACTAGCCCGGAGTTAGGAAGTTGGCGGTATTTCACCCCCGTGCCTCGGGGAGCACGTTAAGCCGTCGGTCCCGGCTTTTATCACTAATATGATAATAGTCGTTAAAGCCCGCCAACCCTCATTGGAGCAGCGTGGTGGGCTAAGCTCTAATACCCTCTCTCCTATGAAAGTGGAGGTCTGGGCCCAGCAGTGGGACGTTAATGGGCTTTAGTGGTGATGGTGGAGCAAGTGAAGTACAGTGGTGATAACCTGCCTAGTGGTTAGACCTTGGACCTTGGTATCTTAATATGGGGGTTCCGGGGTTTGAATCCCGGGTCTCATTTTTTTTTAATTTCAAAATAGACTTGCGCTTGATGACAATCATTCTTACTGTAAAGTAAAATGAGGTGTAGGTTGGAACACGCTTGCTTAGAAAATGCATATTCAGATTCACCCTTCATTCTTCATTCATATGCATGCCTTGAAGGTAGATATTAAAGTTATACATGGCAGGAAGTTAGTGAAAGGAGTAAGTATCTCTATCATTTCTGAGTTATATCTGTGGTTATATGCGTTAATAACATGTTTAACATCGCAGGCTCGCAAAGCAGATTCTCTTGAGAAACCTAGTAGTTTGTAAAACTTTATTCCGACACTTAAACTGATTGTTATGTTATCACTTTTTGGCAAGAGCATAATGTGATTTCCAAAAAGTGACACCATTAAAAGTGTCCTCGTGCAAGTGGGCTTTAAACTTTAAAAAACTATAATCGAAATTGCCGTTGTTCGAGTTTATTTGCGTATTGAATGCAGGTCACATCGTGGCCAGGCCGCAATAGGGGGCAAATAGCACCTGACACGGTTGCAAGGTCACTCGTGCTCGTAGACTAAATTATACTATGACCTACTAACGGCAGAAATTAATAATCTATCTCTGGGGCGTGCACGTCATAGAGGCATAAAAGCATTTCTTACCCTAGTTAAAAAGCTCAATGCTTATTTTTCATCGTGCCCTGCCTGAGAATAGGTATCTACCTATCCAATGCCTACCCTGGCTCCGAACACTGTACACGTCACTGTAGGGGGTTACTACCATCACTTAAAACAGTATTATTTTAAAATTTCAAAAAGACAGTTTTACGTATCGTACGCTGACGTCGCTAAAAAAGGAATTATAATTCTAAAACACGTACGAGAAAAATATTTAAAACAATATGGATTTAAGCGATGGTAGGATGCCCCCTGTGATGTATCCATAAACTAATTAGCGGTGACGTTGCTAATTTCAAAAATGTCATAGTCATTTTACACGACTGCCCAAAAAAGGAGAAATAATAATAAATGAAATAATAATAAAAGGAGTGAAATGTTTTCAGAGTTCATGTATGTATGTATGCATCTGTGTTTCTTCATTCCACCATAACTTCTAAATGCATAAACAGATTTGGATGTATGGGGTTTCATTAGAATCCTTAGATAATATCGAGTGACACTAGCTACAATTTTTTTTTTAAATTTTATTTGGCAGGGCGTGTTCTTTTTTATTATTGCCACTTGTTTGGCAAATAAGAATGATGCTACTGCTAGAATTATATACCTACTTATCGACTATAAAGCCAAACGTCGAACCCACAATGCTATAACATAACTAAACTAATTTAACACCTAACTATTAGACTTTTAATGTTACATGAGGTAAAAAAGAGGATATTTTTTCATCACATTTAATTATTGGTCTATCAATGCCAAAGTAGACTATATTATTATGATGCCTAGCGAAGGTATATAAGGCCAAGCGCGATAAAATCAACACCAGTCTCAGCGCGGCAGCCGTGCCGTTATCTTGATCTTTAACCTGGCAACTACAGCCTGGAGGTTGTTTCATACAAATTGTATGGCGTATCTCTTACTAGTTTTGGGCATAGTTAACCTCACAGTTTACTTGTTGATCGCTAATAGGCCGGACTCATCGTATCAATGGTGAGAACTTAGATTTATGTTGTATTGAACCATTTAGGTGGAAAATATTGGCCTTTTCGTGTGAAATATACCGTATTGTATGTAGGAACACCTCTCAAATAATCATTCAATTCTATTTTATTAGTGCGCTACTTTTGAATAGGGTATTGTGATAAACTAGGAATGTACAAAGAGTATTTTATTGTAGAGACCACCCATACACAGCACGCTATGTTTAACAATATAATATATAGATACTTGTAGGTAGTACGTACCCAATAAAATTTTAAGTTTATTTTGAGCCAGACTTTTTACTTTTCACACGTCCACATGCACACGCTCCCTATAGTTGGTCTCTTTCTCTCTGCGTCGTAAACCCATACCCTAACCCCCAGCCCGCTTCAATTTTAGACTGCATTTTCAGGGTGGTCGTCGTCATTTCAACCAAAAGACTTCCAGTGCTTGATGAAGGAATCTTTCAATGAGCCGTAGAACATAGTTTCATGGTTTCATTTCATTTTTTTTTTTTAAAACCGGTCAGGTGCAAGTCAGACTTGCGCACAAAGGGTTCAGGGATTTCGTAACAACTGCACGTAATCAACTGTGAAATAACTGGCGTATGGCGCTAAACGGGTAGCGCCTGGCAAAAGATTCGAAACCCTATGAGTACAGAAGCCTAATTAACTAGCGGTTAACATAGTCGACTGCGGATCACGAGGTCCTGGGCTCAATTCCCGATCGGGCATAAAAATTGTTAGGCAATGGGTTTTTCAATTAAGAAATTCTCAGTGCCAACCCGGAGATGGAAGTTGGCGATGTTTCACCCCCGTGCCTCGGAGAGCACGTTAAGCTGTCGGTCCCGGTTATTATCAGTAACATGTCGTGGGCTGTGCGGAACCAGAGTTTTCCCCCGAATGCTTCTATCTCGTCCCCGGTCTTCCTTTTTTCTTTGTCAAATAATTTGATTTATTAGCGAGTGTCAAAATATGCGACATAAACGGCCGTATCTTTTGATTACGTTGACTTAAAAGCTTGATTTTTTTGAGGTACGGAACCCTAAAAAGTAGTTCCGTAATCGGGTAAGGCCGTGGAGCTGACCAGCCCGCCTTGACACGGTGCCATAAAGACTATGTTATCTTGTAAAGGAAACTTGAACCGTTAGATCTTTCGGCCGGCCGGCTGTGGAGGTCGTTCGTCATTATATCTGATAAGAGAGACGGAACACGACTGACTTACTGAATTTTAGTGTTTTCAGTTAGGCAACAGTTATTGTAATTTGTTTCGGCTTTAAAGAAGTAGATAAATAAATTATATTATAATATAAAAAAGGTACATATTCTGTATATTACATTATCATTCGTGGATAAATGTACAGTCAACGACACTAAGATATAACCGATTCTTGTTTAAAAAAGGGTAAGGCAACAGTTAAGTAAGTATGTATATCATAGCGTTGGGTCCCGGTTATAATCACCAACAACTGATAATATTATTTGCAAACCTAAGAATTGAAAAGGAACTCTTGGTCGAGTTGAATGTGGAAGACTTGGGAACACATTGCATTTTTATCACATGAACCCCGGCCGTAACAAGAAATTATTCCCTAATAAATCTCTAAGGAAAATTCGCATGGAACAGGGGAAAAGTATATTGCAAGAAAATTTTGCATAATCTGTATATCCCTAAAAAAAAGTTCCAAGAATAGAGTAAATGATCAAAATTATGAAACAAGAAGTGACCATTAGAATCTTGACTTTTTCACTTTCAAAAGAAACCAAAACATCAAAGGTAGTGCCGAAAATCGTGCGGTGGTGAAACGTTAGTGTTATATTATGAGGTCACATTTGGTAGAGAGTGCCCGAGTTTTGAAATTACCTACGTAAACTATGCAATAGAAATACATAAGTACTTAGACCTACTAACTACAAAGGCTTGGACGCAAACAGGGTATGCTTACATGACTTTTTGTAAAAGGTACTAGTTCGTCAAATCCAAAGATTGTAAGACGTTCCTAACTCTATGGTCAAAATATTACGTGGGATTTTCAAAATAAAAATCACAGATATACGCTCATATATTATACTAATAAGTATATATGAGCGTATAGATAATAGATCTAGATAATTTGGGCGGGCACGGGGCAGCAGCAACAGGTAGCGGTCGTAAGTGGGTGAAAGGTTTCATTGTGGTGTCACGACCAGTCGCGAATAAACGCGAAATAATATACCGATACCAGTGAGATTACACTACTAGAGCAACGAAGTTCTTACACCAGGCGACAAAAATTTCCGAAATCGGTCATATTGCAGCTCTCACAAAAATCAGAATTAACTAGGTACTATAATATCATCAGAATAATATTACTGTTAATGGTAATAGTTGGCAAGATATTTGAATTATAGGTTTTAAATAGGTTGTATGATTGCTTTCAAAGTTCAGAAAGGCCGAGCCTACTAAGCTCGACGATATGGACAATTGCAGATCAGAATGACACCTATGAAAAATAGACGATATTATTTTTCAGGATTAAAATGAAATTTGGTAACACACTTATATCTAGTCGCACGTCTACCTATGATTTCAAAGACTTAAACATGGTTTTTCAGGTAAACATTAATTATATTTATCGCCATGTCAGCGTCTTTAATTAAGACTACTCTAGCAGTATTACAACTCTCTGAACGATACCGTTACAGTTTGATCCGAGCGTGATAAGGCGTGATAATGCCAATTGTGTATACCCGGCAATATTTAACAGACGTATTTTGAGGTTAAGTTTGATATCTTTAAAGTTCTTGGAATGAGAAAATATATAATTTCTCGTTTCTATTTAAAACGTCTGCTACCATCGTCTGTCTTGGAAAAAACAATTATTTGATCCTTTTAGTTCTATTATCCAAACTAAAATTTTAAATGCGAAAGTGTGTTTGTCTGACTGCAATGCTTTCCCGGCCCATCTTTTCGACCAATTTTGATGAAATATGGTACAGAGGTAGGCATCCCGGGGAAGAACATAAACTTTTATCTCAGAATATTAAAGAGTTCCCACGGAAATCAAAAAACTTTAATCCACGCGGACGAATTCGCGGGCATAATCTAGTTACAGTGAGTGACTCTTAATACACAGAATAACAATAAAGTATTTAATTCAGTCGATATCATTTGTACATATATTACCCAAGGAACCGACAATGTGATGCCGGCTGTTATGAAATTTGTTTAATAAAACTGCAGAATATAGAAAACAGCACTTGGAAGCTGATTCCATAACTTGCAGGTACGTGGTAGAAGAGACCAGAGTGCCTAGCTAGTAGGAGATTTTCTTCCCATTCGATCGTGACAACTGACAACGTTAACTACGATTTATATGGAATTGTCAAGCGTTTGACAGCTGGCGTTCGATCAATTAGATTTAAATGGTAGAACTATAATTGTCGCTATCGAATACGTAAAAAAACTCCCACTCGGCCTGGGGAGCTAACAAGTGGTGGAGAAGAACATTGCAACAATGTGGAGGAGATGAAAGTTTTTCTAGTTAAAAATCTCTTATTTCGGCACCAGGCATTTGCCAGTGCAAACTGCCATGTGAAGCCAGGGGCAAGTGTTAATTATACCTTTAGATACTATTAGTATGACAAAGAAATACGGATATAATTAAATTGTTTCAACGATACTTATCTGTTATCTTCAATCGTTAAATAAACGTTTTATAATTGTTTCATATAGTTACAACATTTCTTATATTGAAGGCTGATAGATAAAAGCTTCGTTATCCCCAAAGCGGTTACCGAACTGTACAAAACAAAATACAGGGTCTACTGGATCCACATCCTATTTATAAGGCCTTGTAGAATCTGCCGTTCAAGTCCAAGTCCACTTTAGAACGCTGTTTATAATACGTGTTTATGACTAAAGGCTATAAACACAATATAGACTAAACGAATTACCACTAGTGACTGGATTATTTAATTTTGAAACGCAAAGCTCACAAAAATCAATGCCCCCGTGGCAAAATGGCGTGAGGAATCAGATTTTACAATGCTCGAAGGCACAGAGCCACAATAGAGGGAGTTATGGATAAATCGAAGGCGAGAATTTGCCCAATTCTACTGGACAGTTCATCAAACAGTTCTAAGTACCTACATCCTGAGGTGCAATCATGTAAGGATCGCCGATAAAATCGTTAAAGCTCGGCTTCAAAGTAAAATAAACCATACAATCCATTCTTATACGTTTAGGGTTACGTACATACCTAAACTTATAAGAATGGATACACGAAATTGAGCTCTAATCCAAGGCTGTTATGGTTTATTTTACTTTGAGGCCGAGCTTTAACGATTTGATCGACGATCCTTACATGATTGCACCTCTGATTTGGATCAGATAACATTAGGTAAAGCTCACCATTACTAGTTGTGAAGCTGAAGTTGTCCCGCTGAGTATTTCCTGAAACAAACGAAAACTTTATATGAGTATTAGGTTTTCTGCTCAGATTTTCTGAGTAATAGCCCCGAGAAAGGAATTCGGCAGTGTTTCACCCCCGTGATTCGGAGAGCACGTAGAGCCGTCGATCCTGCGCCTTACCTCTCTCCATAGTCATGCCGAATAGGGATGACAATGACACCTATGTCAAGAAAAATATTACTTACTCATCATTAAATAGAGGGTCTTCCGTCTTCCAAAAGACCTAAAATTCACATCCTCGCTTAGTTTTAAGTTTGATGACCATTTTAAGCTATAGATTAAAGAAAAAAAATGCGTAAAAATTTGATAACGTCACAACTATGTATCTCATACAAACTTTCGTGATAAAAGCGCGTTTTTAAGTTTGATAAAGAGTTGCTGATTTGATTAAGTAGTCATCATCCCTACCTATTTTACGTTTCCATCGGACAGGCAATTGAAATAGAAATAATAAGGAACAGGAATAGGACACTGTGCTTACACAGACTCCTTTGCATAATATAATTATTATATTATCCCGCGCGGATGGCTTATCTCCGTGGGATATTGGCTACCATGGCCGAAATTCGGTCAGAAGGGCATTTTTTTTTTCAAGTAGGTACAGCACGATTATAGTGATAATGATCATTAAAGCCTAATAGTATAAGTAGCGGCTATTGGGTCTTACTCTTTAAATAATAATTAATCACTTGGACGGTGTTTAGGTACATATTTGTTGTGGTACCTTAACTATTTTTTTTAATGCTGAGTAAAATTTCTGTGTCTGTAAATTATTAATTGTACTTAATACTTATTAATAAAAGCTTTCGTCATACTAATATTCGTCACATATGAAGAAACGAAAACTTTGAGCAAATTCGCTTTAAGACCTAGACTCTAGAGAATAAGTAAGTCCAGCCGTGTGAAGCCGGGGCATTAGTCTAAGTACTAACTCTAAGCCCAGGCGGAGCTTTCTCTCTCTCTTTGTGCGTCGTATTCCTCATTATTCATGGCCCCTTTCCATTAATTAAATAATGGTAGGAGTTCTCTTGGGATAGTAATGCGGTGGGTTCCCACGTCCTTCCGCATAAGACTCGACTAAAAGTATTTAAACTCTTAGGTTTTTGTTACGATAATTATCAGATGTTAGTGGTAAGAGCTTTCTAGGTCCATGAAAAGTTTGTACATACCTCTAGTCAGCAACTCCAAAAGCTTACTTGAGAAGTGAAACTCCGGCGTAAACATTCTTATCACATTTGCGTTTAGGTATCAAATAAACGGATTACACCCATTATTACTCACATAATAATATATAAAAACATTTCACAATCAGTAAAGTAGGTATTATTAATTAAATGCACTTCGCTATGTACACTTTTACAACGTACTATTACATATTCTGTGCTTTTACTATGTCACGTGGTAAATTCATTTGACACTTCCAAAGCACACAAAATTACATTTTCATCATTTTATTTTTCTTTTTACAAATAATTAGATAAAACACTTTTTTATTTATATTTAAATCACAGACTAATCACTAATTATTATTTTATTCTGTAATTTCGAGACGTCTGAAATATTCACTGAAACAATTTATTACTCTTCTTTTATAAATAATATATTTGTCACATCACTTTAGGTACGTCAAAGCTATATAAACTCTCTTTAAACCACTTTAAACAATCACAAAGGTATTATTTCTCTATTAGTCTATTATTATTAACTTTTCCGGATCTATAAGAAAAACTGGAAAAATTAAAACACCAGCTTACAAAATCTATCATAAAATATTACTGAAATACGCCATTGGAACCGTTCCAGGAAGACTCCTTGACCTTTGCCGAATCCGTATTTGAAATCCGAAAAAAATTGTTTGTTTTTTTTTTAATTTTAATATTTGGGAACTGTGTCCCTGTGTCACTGTGACATATTGCTTTGTGAACATCGTTCGGATCGCGAACTGTTTAATTATGCTGCCGGTCCCGATTCATTAGTGCAGCGGATCAGGGACGGTCGTGAAAACGATTATTACTTACTTTAAACGGGGAAGTTGGACTCACCAATCCTAGAACAATTTTGAAAGTATGAAACCTGTATAATTTAGTATTATAGTGTCAAATTCTTATTATATTTTCAATCTTTACTAATATAGTTTTAAGATTATGTACGTACTAACAAATGGGCCTTTGGGTTGCCTCAATAAAGAAATTTATTTATTTATTATGCAAGTTTTGTCTGCGACTTCGTTTGCATGTATTGCATTTTTTATACAGTCCGACTTGGGAATATCTAGAGAGAGGATTTGACTCACTCCATCAATGCTTTTAACTGCGGCAACTTATTTATTTATTTTACACTTTATTTGTACACCACAACACAAAAAAGAAAAATAATAATTAAGGAACACAAATACACAAAAGGAAGTAGAATACAAAAAGCCGGCCTTATCGCTTAGCAGCGATCTCTGCCAGGCAACCTTATAGGATTAGGAGAAGTTAAGGAGATTAAATTGCGGGTGGTGTATTAATATAAATAAACATACAAACAAATACCTACATACTTATGTATGTACATTGATGTAATTGCAAGTTTTTTTTTTCAAAAGAGTAACCATTTAGTTTCTTACTGGTTCTTCTCGGTAGAAATTTCATTCCGGACCAGTTTCACTCGACGATTCAAAAGCACTTTTAATAAGTTTAAGTATTTGAGTTTATAAAAATATGAGTTTATGAGAGATCTAGTAAAATAATATTTAGAAACATATACGATCGCGTCTAAGTTAAAAACTATTTGTATGGAATTACTATTAGGTACACTAGAGACTTACTGGGGGCCTGGTGGAAGATTTGCTCGTATCTAGGTATAAAAATAATTTGTATTGTATTTGTACGTATCTACTTTTTATCCCGGAAAATTAAGGAGTTCCTGTGGGAATCAAAAACCTTAATCCACGCGGATGAAGTCGCGGGCGTCATCTAGTAAGTACATAAGTTTATTAAGTATAGAAATAGATGCCCTTCTAGAGCTTTGATTCAAGCTAAATAAGCTCATAATGACAGATTTTATCAATCATAATATCCTCCTAAAAGATTTTCCCTACTTAAATTGACAAAGAGCATATTTCAATTTATCCTTGCATTGAAATATAGAAATAATCAGATATAGCTCGAAACAAATAATTGAAACATCAAACTAAATACCTATGTATCTGTTTATAGATAAACATATTGTCAATAAGCTTACTTTACTGCAGACAAGTTAAACAATACAATGCCCATAGTTATTTTAACGACAGCAGGAAACTATAACTATTCTACGCCAAACTCCGAGCTATTGAAAAGCGTGAACAATCCGTTCTCTGTTCTCGAGTAACATTTTAAACATTTTATTTACGTACCAACCTGAATACGGCCCACGACTCGACTTCTGAGGTCAGGGTTGCCGACGCACGTCTTTTGACCCCCATACAGCTGTCCTTCACTTACATACCGCGATATTATAAATCTATCCCCTTCACACAGGCCGCGACATATTGCTTGACATCTAACCCTTCACGTCATTGTTACTACCATCCCTTTCTTTCGTTACGCACAACGTATTATTCCGTTTCGTTTCAACAGGTTATGACATATCGGTCGCCTTATGACCCGAACATCGGCGGTGTTGCTGTCCTCTTTTATCACGTTTGTTGAATATATTTGCAACCTCGTCGCTCATGTCGCGACCCCTACGACTAGCCACTTGAATAGATTAGGTGTTTTCGTATGAACACGGGTTCAATATTCATTGATAGTCGGTTCGTTGGCATTTAAAATGCAAGAAATATAATATGGGCTTGTGGTGAAAATGTTGTTACAGATTCGAGTACGTAGGTACTACAAAGCTATAGCAAGTACTCCATTAATTTCAAACTGCGTTTTCAAGGGTAGAATCTTCGCCACGTCTTTTCTTGTAGGACGCTTCCTGAGAAACTGATTTTCCGGGATAAAAAGTACGTACGTACTATGTCGCTCTCCAGGTCCTCATGCTAATACAATAATCTTAGAATCAGTACTTAAATACTTATTATTATAAATACGAAACTGTGTTTTTTGCTGGTGTATGTTGGATTGGATCATTGGTTTGTCCAAAGCAACAAATCGACGTGATATTTTGTATAGATTTTTTTTTTATCCACTACAAGCTAGCCCTTGACTGCGATCTCACCTCATGGTAAGTGATGATGCAGTCTAAGATGGTAGCGGGCTAACCTGTTAGGGGCATGGCAGTTATATTAAACCTTCGGTTTCTACACGGCATCGTACCGGAACGCTAAATTGCTTGGCGGCACGTCTTTGCCGGCAGGGTGGTAACTAGCCACGGCCGAAGCCTCCCACCAGGCCAGACCAGGGATAATTATAAATTCCCAAATTGACCCTGCCGGGGATCGAACCCAGGACCTCCGCACGTTAAGGCAACAGCGCTACACACTGCGCCACGGAGGTCGTCCATTATACGATAATATGGCTGTTAAACACGAGGGACGAGTGGTCTAGTTGTGACAACGCATAACAGTCGATAGCGAATGTTAAGCAACGTTGTCCCTAGTCGGTAACTGGATGGGTGACCGAATTCGTAGGTTCAAATATGGCCATTTCGCTGCTTCCGTGCCTCGGAGAGCACGTCGGTCCCGGTTATTATCACTAACATCTGATAATAATCGTTACAAAAACCTAAGAGTTTAAAAACTCTTAGTCGAGTCGTATTACGGAAGGACATGGGAACCCACCGCATTATTATCCCAAGAAAACTCCTACCATTATTTGATTAATGGAAAGGGGTCACGATCCTCAGTAATCAGGAATACGACGCAGAGAGAGAGCTGTTAAATACCTGCAGAGTGACATACAATGCTACTTACTACTACTTATTATCCTGGAAAACCCAACAGTTCTTACGGGATTTTAACAAACTAAATCCACGCGGATAAGTTGCAGGTGATCATCTAGTTAAATACATAGCATAAAACATAGCCCTCGTTGTTCCATGCGCAGTCGGGTAAGTAATGTAGGCAAGGCAGGTAAAACACGCAGCGCATAGCGGGCGAATCGGCCTCGTAACTTTTTCTAAGCTCTGACCTGCGGCGATCGAGAGCGCAGAACTGCACCAACGAGCTATGAATACAAATCTATTACCGTTTTTTGAAGTGAAAACTTCTTTAGCCGCGTTGAGCACTTTTTGGTAGGGGGTAAAAATGTGGAAACGCGAAAACCGACATGCTCGGTCTTCGGTCGAATATTTTTTTAAAAGTTTTATTTTTACCAAGTTAGCCCTTGACTGCGATCTCACTTGGTGGTAAGTGATGATGCACTCTAAGATGGTAGGCGCCATGCTAACATTTACCTTAAAGTATTGTAGTGTGTGGTACAATGGTGAGAATAAATAGTTTTTCTTTTCTTTCTTTCTTTTCATTGAGTAAAAACCACGCGATTTTTTTGTACCTCGCAAATTTCATCTATACCAATGGTGCGTAATTTGAATCATTAATGGATTTTTAATTTGTAGGCTAGCGCTTGGCTGCCTATTATTATTTGATTTGAGGGTACCTATATTATAAGTGGAGGGGAAAACGAAAGCCGGAAAGGCATTCTTAATCTTCTCTCTTCTTCTTCTTAAGGCAGGAGCGAGGAAGCAAATCGTTTAGTACGTGACCATGGAATTTTGACTACGCAGGTAATATTTGGTACAGGTCAATGGTGCAAATGGACATAGACCTTTACTTTACCTCCTCCAAGTTTTCCTACATCTTGTAGAAGAAAGCGCGATGTCTAGCGTCGGCGCGTGCGCACTCCGTGTTTTTGCCGCGATGAATATTTATCGCTCGCTCTTGCCATTAGTGGACACATGGTATATTCCTCACTCGACTATAATATAATAGACTAACTATTGCCCGCGACTTCGTCTGCGTGGATTGTGGTTTTTCGGTTCCCGCGGGAACTCTTTAATTTTCCGGGATGAAAATAGTAGTCTATGTGTTATTCCAGACTATAATCTGGCATCTCTGTGCCGTATTTCATGTTTTTACATGAAACACGGCAAAAAACGGATCTCCGTTGAGCCGTTGGGGCGTGATTGAGTAACAAACATCCATCCATACATCCATACATCCATCCAAACTTTCGCATTTATAATATTTATTTGATATTTGATTGATTGATGGGACTTATTGCATATCTATCTATATAAATCTATGAAATTCTGTTCATTCGTAAGTGCAATTTTAGGAGAAAAAATATTGAAAATTTAGGAAAAACTGAAAGTGCTTTTTCCTATGGGCTTTATGTATGAACTCAATTTATTCATATTTTTACAGGACGACGTCGCGTCTTCGGGTCAGCTAGTTTGATTGATGATTTAATTCCATTCTCAAGGTGTAATGTTGGCGTTACAATTCATTTACTGATTATCAACATACGCTGACGCTAGACTGCTTTTTTGTTCAAATTAATCTCAGAAAACTCTGAAACTTTTTTACCATATTTTATAATTAGCGCACTGTTTTAGCCGGTCTAACCGGTCTTAAAAAATTAGACAAGTTTTAATGGCCATTCAATTGAAATTTTGACAGTTTTTTATCGGAAATTAGTCAGGTTTAAAATAAATGAGCTTTCACAGATTGTTTAAGTTTTAGTAGTTAAACGTTAAGATTTTCATGACGTGGGCTTGATCCATTTTCCAGAAATCCGTCAATAGTCAGTCAGTACTTACTATAAAGAAGAAGAGTCGCACGTGTAATAAACCTGAAGCGGCATCCTAGTGTTGATGACTTTAAAATTGATTCACCTTGTATAATAGCCGATGATTTGTTACTGTTTTGACGAGACTCGGAGCAGGTGAGGCGAGGCTGTCAGAAAGATTGGTGAAGTTGATTCTTTTACTAAACGCTCTCCATCTTTTTTATACACGGGCAATAATACAATTGGGTATTTGACTACTATTTAAATAAATTATTTTTTAAGTGATTATTAAATAGAGGATCTGTTAGTTTTATGTTGAATAACCATTTTAAACTATGGATTAAAGTAAAAAAGTGCATCGAACTTCGAAAGTTCCATACTAAGCACACGTTTTGTCGTTTGAAAAAAAGTATCTGATTTGGCTTACGAGTATATTAAATGCATAGCATTTGGAGCACCAGAGGAACCGCCAATGCGTTGCTGGCTATTGAGATATTTGTTTATCCGCCCTTTGAAGAGCCCCATATTATAATCATGAGGGAACACACATGATGGAAGCTGGTTCCATAATTTGCAGGTACGTGTCAGAAATGACCTGGAATAACGGGAGGTGGAACCAGAACCTCACCAGGTGGTGATGAGGAAAGTTTCTGCAACGAAGGGTACAACTGGAGAACACGGAAGGTGGTGTTAGATTAAATAACTCTTCAGAGCACTCCCCATTGGAGAGACTTTTTTGGGGTTTTTGGCTTCCTGCATAGAACATGCAGCGAGGGCATTAAATAATTATATATTTATTTTTATAAAATATTGATACAGAAAACAAATCAAAAGAAAATACCTTTGCCATCATAATAATACAGTATGCGTATAGAGCGGCAATCATGTTTTTCTCTTCCCATCACATTAATGTTGGCTCGTGCCAGTTATTAGCTGGTGGCGTACGGCAAGCAACAATCTTTTACTTGAACAACCTATCATTTTCATATTTACTTCAAACGATTATCAACCCAATAAGTATATGTTTAAGAGTTAAAGTCGTTTGGATTTATTTTTGATACGTGTGGTGAACTTGTTGTTTCCCTCCATGATCTATAGACTGTTCAAGTTTTTGCTAGGTATCCGGTGACGTTAATAATTACAGTCTTGTACGGCTCGTGGCGCGGCGTTCTCTTGGGTGTATCCGCTCTCTTTTTTATGGACTATTTTCCCACTAGCACAGAAGTCAATGTGTCAGTTTCACTGGAAATCAACCGTGTATTTATTTTGTTATTTTGTCACTCTATTTATAAGAGGGAAGGTCACTGAAGCTTATAGTACAGGGTCACCTAAATTAGGCCGCATAGACCGACCATACCATGAAACACTAAACCTAAATTTTACTTTTGTAAAGTATGGACACAATAAAACAATAATTATTTTTATTTACAATCGTGCATTGGCGACACAACATCTCCTGAGGACGCTCCGATGTCGGACTGAAACGTACGTTGAGAGTAATTTGGAAGATTTATGTGGCGTGGTTGTTATTTATGTGGTGGTCCTGCCTCGTTGGTCTAGCGGTTAGCATAGTCGACTGCGGATCACGAGGTCCTGGGTTTGATTCCCGGTCGGGCATAAAAATTGTTAGGTATTGGGTTTTTCAATTATGCCAATTTCTCAGTACCAGCCCGGAGTTGGAAGTTGCCGGTGTTTCACCCCAGTGCCTCGGAGAGCACGTTAAGCCGTTGGTTCCGGTTATTATCACTAACACGATAATAGTCGTTAAAGCCCGCCAACCCGCATTGGAGCGAATTCCCTCTCTGCTATGAGAGTGGAGGCCTGTGCCCAGCAGTGGGACGTTAATAGGCTGTAGTGGTGGTAGTGGATGTGGTGTGGTGTTATGGCGGTACATATCGCAAGCTAGACGTACTAGCTACAAGTACCACATAGATTTATCTGTTTTGGCGGATTATAGCGAAAGCGTGTTGTTCCTTGATTATCAAAGACAACCGCAAAGTAGCGCCTGCCAATAGTTCCAATAGTTTCACTGGAATTTTTATTTGTAGGTGGTAATTTTATTAGGTGCGATAGTGGTTTAAACATGGCCTACTATAATATCTAGCCTGTATTTTTTAGGTATTAAATAGGCCTTTAACGGTGAAGGAAAACCTCGGGAGGAAGCCTACATGTCCGAGTCTTCTTCGTAATGTTCTCGAGTGTGTGTGAGGTCTGCCAATCGGCTGTTGACCAGCGTGGTGGACTATGGCCAAAATCTTCTCATTCTCAGAGGCTGAAGCTCATAAGTGGGCCGGCGATGAGTTGAAATGATGATGATTTATCTGATTCTGTCAAATGTGAATCAGTTAAAAAGAAACAATTGAATTCAGCTAAGTTAGCTAGCTAGTGAATGCCCGCGACTTCGTCTGCGTGGTTTGAGGTTTTTGGTTCCCGCGGGAAATCTTTAATTTTCCGGGATAAAAAGTTCAGCCAGATCCGTTCAACCCTTGGGGCGTGATTGAGTAACAAACATCCATACATCCATATTCCATACATCCATTCAAACTTTCGCATTTATAATATTAGTAAGATAAGAAGTAAGATTGATTAATACCTTATGAAAGGAAAAAATATTTGCAAATCTGAAAATTCCCGTAGTTTCCACTCATAATTTTTTTTTGCAGAATGAAAAAACAAAAAAAAGAAAAGGTTGTTTAACTAAAAACAATTCAATAACAAAAATCAACTTACCATAACCACATGATATTCTATGACCCCCATATAGCACGAGGGGCGCAAGACCGTAATTACCGCACGCTGTCCCCTGACATTTCTTGCGCACTGGTCATGACGTGAAATGACTGGTTACATTTCCCAGATTATAGGGCTACGAAAGGCTACGGACGTTGGTACACGGTGGGGTGACCAAAGGTTAACTTTGTAACAAATAGTGCAATATTGGGTTGCTGTCATACCACAAAAACTTTAAACTGACGTTAAATTCTATATGAGAAAAACAGCTTTAGTATACCTACGATTTCTTTACAATTGCTTTCAATGGTTCCCATAAAAAATAAAAAATAAATTCGATCATTTTCTATTTTAAAATTGTTTCTCGATCATTCTTCCAGTGTACGACTTTCAGATACTATCAATAGATTATTATGAAGTTTTCAATGTTTGGCTTCGCTTAGTTTCATAATTAAAGATTCGTAATTATTGTCGAAAATTCAAGAAAATGACCGCGTTCAAGCGGACTAGAGGCACTACAGGGCTAGTATAATAACCATAGAGAGTTTTGACTACCTCCCTGGCGCAGTGGTGAGCATGGAAACCGATTAGGAGTATGTGTTTCATATCCGCGTTACGTTTAACCTAGGATTAAAATTGATGTTTTGACAGATGTTATGTAGTAATTCTGTCAACTTTTCAAATTTAATCCTAGGTTAGACGTTATTCGGAGTTGGTGAAATCGACTAACCATCAGGTGAGATTGCAGTCAAGGTCTAACTTGTATAGTGGGCGTAAAATTAATGGATGCTGTAAACTAAAGATTAGATACCATTTCGGTCCTGCAGCCTTTTTCAGAATGAATTATAAAGCACCGAGCGGCGCGTGACGTAGCGCCAAATATTATTTGTATGAGTGTGTGCGCAGCTCCATACAACCTCATACAAGGATTTGCTGCTACGTGCCGCGCCGCGCCTCAGTAGTGGGGCTAAACCTCATTACTTACCATCAAGACTTGCTTAGGTACATTACTGTAAAAATGACATAAACGATATCATGCAATTTATCAGCCTTTATTAAGTATTCATTCATATGTACTGTATCCCATTAAGTAGTTAGTATTTCCCGCCCAAAGGCAATATGGCGTCATGGGAGAGCGAGCTCAAACCACGGGAGCATAAACCACAACTGGCAATCAAAATAACAGGTATGATGTCGTGACGGAGACGTTTGCGATGACAACAATATACTATCTGATGCCCGCGACATCATCCTCGTGGAATAAGTTTTTTTTTATTCCCGCGAGAAACAATCTAATTTTCCGGGATTAAAAGTAGCCTAGGTATGTGTTATTCCAGACTATAATCTATCACTGTGCCAAATTTCATCCAATCTGGATGTTTTTTTTGTTCTCTATTGCGATTTCACCTGATGGTAAGTCATGATGCAATCTAAGATGGTAGCGGGCTAGCCTGTTAAGGGCATGGGAGTTATATTAAACCCATAGGCCATCCCTCTTTTCGGTTTCTACACGACATCGTACGCTAAATCGCTTGGCGGCACGTCTTTTCCGATAGGGTGTAACTAGCCACGGCCGAAGCCTCCTACCAGGACAGACCAGGGAAAATTCACAAATGATAAATTCGTAAATTGACCCTGCCGGGGATCAAACCTGCGCCACGCAGGTCGTTTGCCAAATTGCCAATGTCAATAAGTGACGTGATTGAGTAACAAACATCCAAACATACAAACTTTCACAAATACAATATTAAATAAAAAAGCTGCCTCGTTGGTCCAGTAGCCGGTAGTTGACTGTGGATGAAGGGCAGGTCGCGGATTTGATTCCAGGGTCAAGCCATAATTAAGTACCTATTCGGTTTTTCTGACAAGAAATTCGCAAGTAGGACAAGAAAGGTACGTACTATTAAGTTTTCTGTGATACTATTCTGGGTTTAGGAAATTGGCGGTGTTCAACCTCCGGTCGTGTCAGATTTTCCGTCCACCCACTTGAGATGCTCGGAGCGGCGCGGCACTTAGCGGCAAGTTTCATGGGTATGAGTTTGTATCTCCGTGCCGCATCGCATAAGTACCCTCATACAATTTCCTTTCCACCGTGACGTACGTGCCGCGCTGCGCCTATTTAGTGGGGTTAGACCGCGTTTTGGACGGACGATTTCAAGCAAGTCGCTAGGACTCGTTACACCAAAGACCGTGTTCTTAAGGAATCCCTCCAAGAGAGCTACCAGTAATCCAGCTAGCAATTCGGATGCCTATTGGTTAAAAAAAATGACGACAAGAAATTTTAAGCCCACCACCACCACCACTATAGCCCATTAACGTGTCCCACAGCTGGGCACAGGCCTCCACTCTCAAAGGAGAGAGGGACCCACCACGCTGCTCCATTGCGGGTTGGTGGGCTTTAAAGACTATTATCATGTTAGTGATAATAACCGGGACCGACGGCTTAACGTGCTCTCCTGAGGCACGTTGGTGCAACACCGCCAACTTCCTAACTTCGGGCTAGTACTGAGAATTTCTAGTCGTAATTATGGCCCGACCCGGGACTCGAACCTGGGACCTCGTCGGGAACAGTCGAACATGTTAACCACTAGACTAACGAGGCAATTAGAAAAGAAAAATATTCGACCTAAGGTAAGCAATCTTGTTTCCATAGGCTCCGACCCAGATCGTTGTCACAAACTCTGTCTCCACTATGTTTACGGCGCACACGTATTTGCAAACATACTCTAATGACAGGGCTACTCTTGTTGGCTGAGAAAACCGGACCGGCCTGTATTCTCACGCACTGTTGTGTTTTCCACTGTTGCCGACATATCCATGGTATATAGGCGTCTTTTATTTAATTAATATGATTTATGACACAACGTATGATACTCGACAATATTTCACGAACAGTTACATTTATGAAAGTTATGTGAAAAGTACCTACTCTATATTTAATCCACATTTATTTTTAAATACTTGCAATCTGAAGGAAAACCAAAACATTTTTTATAAGTCTGTGAATACAAAAACCAACGTAAAATCAAATTAAAATTAAAATTATTTGCAGTATATATATATACACATCTTCAATACCTAAGCAGATAACCGATGGGAAATGAGACTGTATATTGATGGAAAATAATTTCTTTCCTTCAAGAGTATTTCTTTTTAGTTATGCGCTAAAGATAGTTTTAACCGGTTTTTAAGATTGTACTTTATTCTTATTACTACACAGTACACACTCTTTTTGCAAAATAAGTGGATCGTCCACAATTATACCAAAATAAGTTTTCATAGCCGGTCTGTACAGTGCGTAAATATAGCCAGCATTCTCACCGCCATCCATTTCTCGCGGGCATGATTTGTATTAATAGGTATAAACCGTTCGATTAGACTAAGTTTTACGACCGCCCGCGGCTTCAATCCCTTGTATTACTAGGTAGTAATTTCAAAAACTCCGGCCATAATTCTTATCTACATTGTGTGCAAAATTTCAGTTTTATAGCGTTGATGAATCAGTCAATGAGTCTATATACATTTATAGAGAAAAATCCTGAAAAAATTTCTCTATAAATGTATACATTTTAATAGTCTACAGGAGGTCAAGTGGAAACCCCCTCATCCGCCCAGTGGTATATGAGCATGCAAATTACGCGGGTAATTGCAACAAAGGAGCGAGCTAAAGACTAATGCGCCGGTCGGTAGATCGGAACGGCCGTTTATTGAATCACATTGTAGTGGTTTACTTAACATGTTTGTTGACAGAACCTTTGCTAGGTTTATTCATTGTACACTTGCACGAACTTACCAGCAATAGCCTTCCCGGTTAGGGCGAAAGTCACACTAGACTGCAGCAGTAGCGTGTTTCGCAACTTTGTAATTATTAATAGAAAAAAATTCGCAGTCGTATGACTGCGAATTTAACTGCGAACTGCCGATAGAAGTGAAAACGAATATTTAAAAAAAACTTTTTTTTAAATTATTAAAAAAAAAAAAAAAAAAGATTTAAAATAATTAATAAACCTTAAAAATAAGGCATTAAAGTTTAATTACGAATGTAGTATATTTAAGATCTTTTGTCTTCGTAACAACGCGGTGACGGTGTCGGTGTCGGTGACGCGAATCTACAAATTTACCTCCTACCAAAAAGTGCTCAACGCGGCTTAATAAGTTTTCACTTCAAAAAACAATACGCCGTATCGGGGTGGGTGTTTTACCCTAGCATTAAAAATGACAACGGGTAAAGCTATTTATGGATTATAAGCGCAATGAGATATTTTTGGGGCTTATAACTTTACTACCACGCGGACGAAGTCGCGGGCATCAGGCCCGCGACTTCGTCCGCGTGGATTTAGGTTTTTGGTTCCCGCGGGAAATCTTCAATTTTCCGGTATAAAAGTAGCCTATGTGCTGTTTCAGACTATAATCTATCTCTGTGCCAAATTTCATGCAGATCCGGTTAGCCGTTCTGGCGTGATTGAGTAACAAACATCCATCCATCCAAACTTTCGCGTTTAAGTAACGAAACTCATTGTATATTGCCAGGACATGATAAAACGTGTGCGCGAACACTCAGGTCGTATGAGAAATTAGCCCAAACCTTAGCCACCCTATCTTAAATTAAAAAATACTAAACTTTCTTAAAAAGCTTCTCGTACCTACTTACTCAGATAGATAGATAATGTAATTTCCTAGCTCAAAATTAAAGTGTCATCGGTGTAACTCTCCGCTACCTACCGTTGGTTATCCAAGCCTGGTACAGTACATATAAGTTATTATGTCTCGTAGTGCCGTGTAACAGCGTCATTGCAAATAAACGGTGAAAGAAAATTGCCTACGGAACCGTCGTAGTCGATGAAGTTATGATATATTGCTCGAAAGCAGGGCTGTCGGCAGTGATAGAAAAAACTCAATTAGAAATTGAAATTAATTTTTTTTTTGTTTTTTTTTTCATTTGAAATTTTCATTTTTCTCTGTATTTGCTACCGGAATTATTATTTATTTACAACTAGACGATGCCTGCGATTTTATGCAGGTCGTTTAAGAGCGCGGGTTTTTTTTTCTGGAATAAACTGTAGCCTATGTGTTAATTAAATATATTCTTTATTCTTCATTCTTTATTTGCGAAACATGCCTGAGGAGACATTACAGTTGCCCAATTCGTCTCCCCAGGCTACAAATACCTTAAAACCTAAATAAAAATTAGACACAATATAAAATAAACTAAACTAACAAATAAGACATACTAAAAAAACTCTAATAAAAAAAAGTATAAGCTACTCGTATCTCCATTCCAAATTTCAGCCTAATCGGTTCTGCCATTGGGGCGTGAAGCAGGAACAAACATCCAAACTTACAAACCTATAAACTTTCATTATTTAAATTAGAATTAGAGCTAAGACCCACCACGCTGCTCCAATGCGGATTACCATGTTAGTGATATAAGTGTGATACTTCCTAACTCCGCGTTATTCAGAGAAGCCCAATACTTGATTATGATCCAACCCCGGACTCGAAACCGGGACCTCGTCGGCCGCAGTCGAACGTGCTAACCACTAAACCAACGAGGTACGAGGCAGTTGTAAATATAAAGAGCCTTTTTTATCACACTGCAAAAGCTATCTAATGAAAAATTATCATTATGCAAAGCTAACTCAGTATTTCAATACTATTAATTATGCTAATCATAATAAAATAAACACTTAACTATAGTGATTGCTGTTTCATGTACGCCATTATAGATATACCAGCTTCCTTAATTCCGGCATTTAAGTATTAAAATTACGCGGCATTAACGTTTTAACAGTATTTAATGTATAACATAGCGAATTACACGATTCATTTTTTTTAAATCACTAACAGATGCCCCGCGACTTCGTCCGCGTAAAATAAGTTTTTTTTAAATTCCCACGGGAACTCCCTAATTTTTCGGGTATTATATTAATAAAGCCAATGATACTCACAAATGATGTGGATTTCTATTGGTACCAGAATTTTCAAAATCGGTTCAGTAGATCCAGAGATTAACCCCTACAACCTCACAAACTCACAAACTTTACCTCTTTATAATATTAGTATAGACTGTTGAAAAGTACCTAAAGGCGTCATTCAACATTTCGTTTCGTTCGCTCGAACTGAAACACCTTATGAGTTGATTTTGTTTTCTATTTTAGTAGAGAACCCTGAAAACCACCAAATTAAGTATTTAGGAGTTGCTTGAAAAATATGAAGTCTGTTGACATATTTTTATAACTTTTATTTTAATTGAATCGTACCAAAAATTTATTAGACGCGTATGGTATGACACGACCTGAAAGATATATTATCAGGGCGGACGTTTTACTTGCTCTCTGAGGCACCGCGGCGAAAAACTTCCTAATTCTTCCTAAGCGCTCGGACTTCTAAGCCAGATTTTTTGTCCGTAGTGAGTTTTCGCCCTTAGATCTCGTCCTCCTGTCTCGGTAACGGAAGTCACCATGGCCTGCGGCACTTACTGCCACGGGTCGGTGGCTTTGTCAACCGGTAATCACGCCAGCAAACAAGATGTTCACAGATTCACCATGTAAGTACACCACAATTGAATAGTGATTGTTACCATAGATCGTCAAAAAAAACCGGCTAAATGCGAGTCGGACTCGTGCACCGAGGTTTCAGTATAAACTTGTAGGTATATGAGTAAAAGTTATGGTATTTTTATTGCTAAATGAAATCCTTAAATAGTTATTTGTTATATAAGAGTGAAAAGTTGTTTTTTAACTGCGTGCTCAATTTTAATGACCGAGCAAGCAAGGTTTCTAAAATTAGAATCCTGAGCGTCAGAGAGGGAATTAAAAGAGCACGAGGTGAAAAATCTTTTCACTCGAGTGCAACACGTAACTTTTCATCCCACCTCAGCCGCGGGGAAATGACTAAATGCAAAAAAAACACAAGATAATTTTATTTCAGTTTAGGTATTAACTTATGAAGTAAAAAGGTTTTAATGATGTTTTGAATTCACAAACTTCATAGACGTGTGATATTTACTAACGTGCACACGATGTTCTAAATTCAATTTACTTTATCCTCAAGAGGATAATAACGGCTTTTGCATTCAGATATCGAAGAGTAAAATTACTCTTTCCGAGATGGTGGGATGAAACAAAATTTTATTATATTATGTAACTAAAAATATGCTTTTCGCAATTTTTCCTTTATCTGTGCTCTAAGTAGTTGCTTCTTACCAAATTTCAAGATTCCGAGTTCACGGGAAGTATCCTGTAGGTTTTGATTCCGTTGCGAGTGTCGAA
This sequence comes from Erebia aethiops, assembly GCA_923060345.2. NCBI lineage: Eukaryota > Metazoa > Arthropoda > Insecta > Lepidoptera > Nymphalidae > Erebia > Erebia aethiops. The sequence continues at coordinate 4,020,181 of OV281083.1, read as the reverse complement.
AATTTGTGAAAAACGGCTGTATATTTTGATTGCGTCGGCTTAGAAGTTTGATTTTTTCACAGCTCCAAGGGACAGTAAACCTGAGTATTTGATATGAATTTCAGCTTGATACCTCCATGCGATCCTGAGAAGAAGGATCTTGCCAGACGGACGGACAACAAAGTGATCCTATAAGGGTTCAGTTTTTTTCCTTTTGAGGTACGGAACCCTAATTAAAGGTTATAAATACGAAAGTGTGTTTGTTTGTCCTTCCATCCATTCCATCCTACTACAGATCTACGTGTTTTCATTCTCACGATGAAATTTTAGTTTCATAACACGACTAGTCAAGTGACTTACCGTCAATGGCGAGCTTAATTTATTAATACACTAGATGATGCACATGAATTTTGATTCCGGCTAAAAATTAGCCTATGTCCTTCCCCCGGATACAACCTACCCCTGTACCAAATTTCATCAAAATCGGTTGAACGTGATAGCATAGTAGACAGACAGACATACCTTCGTATTAATAATATTAGTATGGACTATGGATGTATAGTTAGATGTCAAACACGCGTCTCGGTAACGGAAGTCGCCGTGGCCCGCGCCTGCTGCCACGGGTCGGTGCGTTTGTCAACCGGTAATCACGCCAGCAAACAAGATGTTCAGTGATTCTCCTGCATGTAAGTACACCAGTACTGAATAGCGATACCGACAAATTGAACGCTAAAACGGAAATTGGGGTATTTTCATTGGTTACAGGCACATTTAAGGTGCTTTATTGCTATTAATTTTTAGGCTATTTCACATTTGTTATTTTCGCGTCGCGTTTCTAGCGCAGTACGCGTCGCAAGATACGAGCAGTGTGTTTCGGCGCTAGTATTGATTCTCGTACCCGTAACTGTAACTACTTAATGTTTACGGAAAAAACCTTTACGGAAAACACTCACAATCACATATAGAACTAAGTATAAAGCACATAAAAAGGTATCCATACTTATACTGCTATAAATCCGAATGTGTGCCTGCTACGCTTTCACGGCTAATCTATTCAACCGATTTTGGTGTGGTAACAGGGTTAGATTGTATCCCGAGAAAGAACATAGCCTATCCTGGGATACTAAAGAGTTAATTTATATTACATAGTACATTTATAGTTAAAGATATAATTTATTCTTTTGAATTTTAGCAAGTCCTACAAAATAAGTGGGTTTAAAGCAAAAATCGAGTTCAAAAGAGATATTTTAAGAATTCTTGTTCCTCGTCTTACTTCATCAGATTATATTATATTATTTGGAGACATTAATTTTATAACATTTATTATAGCAACATTTTCATATAGGTACATAATTACCCTACAGCTATTTTAAAAATAAACTGTTTATCGGAATTTATTTACCAGCCACTGTTATTATCAAATAAATCAAATAAATATTATAAATGGGAAGGTTGGGAGGGATGGATGTATGGATGGATGTTTGTTACTCAATAGCGCCCCAACGGCTAAACGGATCTGGATGAAATTTGACACAGAGATAGATTATAATCTGGAATAACACATGGCTACTTTTTATCCTGGGAAACTAAGGAGGTCCCGCGGGAACCAAAAAACCTCAATCCACGCGGACGTAGTCGCGGGCATCAGCTAGTACAGGCATAAAATAGCGAGTGAATAATTAATCGCATTCATAATAACAACGTTATTACGTTATTCTATGCCCGTGAACTTTGTAATTAGAATAAATTACCTTGTTCACACACGGTGCCTCGCAAAAACGTAACGAGAGTCAGTAAGCGTTGCTAGTACAAAAACGTTTAAGTAAAGACTAGTTTATCATGTTTTCATATAAAGTAAGACAAACGTTATTTCTTGCCATTTAGTATTTTAGTACCCATTGGGGAACTAATCCCTTAAAACTAGGCACAAGACACCAAAAGTCAAATATTTATCCGCTTTAAAGTAACAATGCCAAATGCAATGAAAAAAAAATACGTTTGGAAATAAGAAGTAAGCAGTTTGCAGAAATGATAGAAATCAACAGATTTTGTCTTACTTTCCAGCTTCACAAAGGCTTGGTTAGGCCATACCTGTATAGACTTTTTTCACGTAACTAAATAGACACTGAGGCCAATTCTGTATAACACAATTTCTAAACTAAATTGAAATAAGAGCTTTAAATCTAGCTCTGTCCCTTTCCGCAGGGAGTATTATGAAAGGGCTAGCAATATTTTTAATGCTGTCATTTTAGTTTAATTTAGAGATTGTGCACTACAGAATCAGCCCCAATAAGTTACTTGAATAAGGAAGGTCGACTTTTTTCCATCAGTTTACCCATTTTTGACCTCTACACGATTTTTTAATATATTTCATAATCATTTTATGTTTTTATATTAAAAAGTGGTGGCCTGGTGGGAGGCTTTGGCCGTGGCTAGTTACCACCCTACCGGCAAAGACGTGCCGCCAAGCGATTTAGCGTTCTGGTACGATGCCGTGTAGAAACCGAAGGTATGGGTTTAATATAACTGCCATGCCCCTAACAGGTTAGCCCGCTACCATCTTAGACTGCATCATCACTTACCATCAGGTGAGATCGCAGTCAAGGGCCTGTAGGCCATGTAGTGGATAAAAAAATTAAAAAAAAATTATATTAAAATCGTACAAAAGATTGCGTATTATGTAAGCAGCCTACGCTGACCTGGCAGGCGATACAGTCGGCTGCGCATTCTCAATCGCTGTAATGAGAAGTCGGGCAATAAGCTGCAAACGTAATTGGCTAGGCACGCGCGCGCCACGCGACTGTGTCTTCTCATAACTGTAGCCGTATCTTATACTTTTTACCTATCACACACGGTTCACTGACAAGAATTTTATTGTAAAAACACATTAAAAAAAATTGCGGAAGCAATAGAAATAAAAAATACAGTAGGTACTCTTAAGTTCCTTGCTTTTGAAGCTGCAGATTTCTTGTTACTTGTATCAATTTTTGTTGTTAAAAAACACTAAATACATTCTTTAATTTATACCTACTGTAAACACTAATTTACATAAATAGTGACATTGGTTTTCTTATCCGCTATCATATTATAATATCCCTTCGTTGACCTCTGGATTAATTTTTTTTTAAAATATGAGAAGTCTAGCAATAAGCTGCAAACGTTGGCTAGGCACGCGCGCGCCACGCGACTGTGTCTTAACTCATAACTGTAGCTGTATCTTAGCTTACTTTTTACCTATCATACAGTATACACGGTTTACTTGAGCGCAATAAATCATATAAAAATACGCAGAAATGTGACTGAGGAGTCTGTCACAGCCCTAATCCGTAAAAACTGCATCAATCATAGTCACCGTCTCAATTGTTGCGATTGACTTAATATAAATATTTCCATCAACTTTTTTCTCTAAAAATTAGCATTTTGTAGTAGGTAAAGTGCAAAGGTCGAAAATCCATTAACCCTCCGGAAACAAGCTGCGGTCTAAAATAATAAATTGTCAGTTTTGTAACCTTTTGGTTTCGGCATTTATGACTATGTACCTATAAGAAAAGTCAAATATGAAAACTGACTTCATAAGAACTAAAATCATTACATTACTTTCAAACCAGTTTACTCTAAGCCAATGAATAACAAATCTAGTTGTATCATATACCATAACCTTTCTGAAAGAATACATATTATGTTAGTGATTGAAGACAAGAATACCTCCTTTGTTGAGGTGGGCTAGAAAATTGGGCCCAATTGAAAACTATGAAAAATTAGTACCTACAGATGCACGAGGTCACGACCCTCCAGAATCAGAGAGGTCTGAGGGCTTCACGGGTCATGAAATAGAGGGGATCTTTTTAACCCCACGTAGGAACTCTATATTGAGTTTTTTACCATGTTCGTGAAATGTTGAATTAACCATTACGTAGTTTTTTACGCCTCATGCTTGGCGCGTGCTGGTAATGCTTGCTTGGTTTTACGAGTGGCTTCATAATGCTTTTTATTCTTTTAACATTATGATGTAGGCTTATTTTGTATTTAATTGTATCAATTTATTGTGTGAATACATTAGCACTGGTAACGGGACGGGATCGGAAGGCTTATTTTCAAAGTATTTGAATAATATTTATATTATCATCTAGTTACTGTAAAATGCTCTGTTTAAAAGGTCAATATAATTTTATTCTTATATTCTTTAAATCTATGAAGTATCCAGTAAAAAGAATCTACCACATGCATTGATGTAGAATTTTAGCATATTCGATGACCACATGGAATAGATAAATGGATGACCATTTAATTATGTGACTAAAATATTATTTTTCGTTAACCAATAACAAATAAGTCTTAATTAAGTGAGTCTTAACTCTGAATCTTGTGCTAATGAACAAAAAGCTTGATTCGCTATAATGCGCTAAAACGGACAAACTCGTGTCTTACAATATGCAGGATATGCGATATGCACCGCTCGCCTTCCTGCTAATCTATTTCAGCGGATTGTAGTGTATTTAGATTTTTGTTTCTTGAGTATCTATGACTTCCACAAAGTAACGCCTACTTTTATCCAATACTTGTAAGTAAGTAGTTAATAGTAGTTTAAAAAACTACACATTACTTGTTTTTTTTTTTAATCCACTACAAGTTAGGCCTTGACTGCGATCTCACCTGATGGTAAGTGATGATGCAGTCTAGGATGGTAGCGGGCTAACCTGTTAGGGACATGGCAGTTATATTAAACCCATACCCCTTCGGTTTCTACACGGCATCGTACCGGAACGCTAAATCGCTTGGCGGCATTTCTTTGCCGGTAGGGTAGTAACTAGCCACGGCCGAAGCCTCCCACCAGGCCAGACCAGAGAAAATTCAGAAATTATAAATTCCTAAATTGACCCTGCCGGGGATCGAACCCGGGATCTCCGCACGTTAAGGCAACAGCGCTACACACTGCGCCACGGAGGTCGTCAATAATAATGGTAATATTCACCCACAACGTTATTTATGTGTTAGACTTTGTAAGTAAATTATACCATGTTAACTATAGCAAACATGAAATTCAATTGAATTTTATTGTATTGAAAGATACCTATTCTACTTGAAAATAAACCAGTGTTCATACAGAAATATTTGGAATAGAAAGATCAGATTTTGAAAGGCATTCAACACATAAAACATAATAGCACGGCCATGAAAACAATGGATGCAACGGCGAGCGTTTAATACTACATCATAAGTGCAGTATCCTCATCGGTTGCCGTCGCTCCAGCGAACAGCCGCCGTAAACCATGCATTCAATTATTGAGCACCTCACACCGGTAATTGGTGGACGATTCAACACTTGCGTGTAGAGACACCATATAACGGGGACTATTGGGAAATTCCTCGAGGTACTTAGCAGGAAAATCGCGTAAGACGATAAAGAAAGGCGTAGAAATGACAATAGTCTTGCACGTACATCAACAAGTGACCTATTTTAATGGGATGCCGTCGCGCCGCTGCCAACGTCACTCCCTCATACCGGTAATTGGTGGACGACACTTATGTAATTAGGGACACAACACTAAAGGAACTACTTATTAAGACTTCTTTGATCTAATACGTAGGTAAAAATCACGTGAGACGATAAGATAGGATATAATATAGAGTCAAGACAATAATCTTGTAAATCAGCAGTGCAGTGTGTTCGTCGGTTGCTGTTACTCCAGCGATCTATCGTCGTTAATAATCACCGAAAATAGCTCAATAATTTATATTGATAAAACACTCGCATGTAGAGATAACTAGGACTATTCAGCAATTCGTCTATAAAGTTGTCATGAAGTTCATGCAAGTGCAAAAATTAACGCAGTGGTGCCCTTTTTCTGGATAACCTGCCTTCTAGAATACACCAACCTACATTTGTACAACCGACGGTTGTCTTGAACATAACTAGAGAAGCAAATACTGCAGTTGAATACATAGTATTAAACAGAGGCGCTTGTGTTGAACTTTACTTAGCTTTTTTCACTCACAGCTCGGAAAATCCGTGATATGCGTGATTCATGGTGAGCCTACGCATAAAACAGTTGATTATAATGACCAGCGGTCAACACCGAGCAGCCCGCAGCTAAAACAGTGCAACAGCGTAAATCATAGCGATAGCATTAGTGCCGATGATTTACTATTGTTATATATTTGCTTTGCAATTCCGTTCCTATACACTGTAGCAGCTAGAAAGACTGTTATTGTATTGTTGAACTGTAAGTAAAATTAGCTAATCTGTGGTTACTTGCAGTTTAGCGCGTTAAATTATGCAGATACTTATATTTAGTACCAAGAAGCTTCAATAGCATTATCGAACAACAAACCATTGCATACTCAATAGTCATACCTACTCCAATATTTAAGTTTAGTTGAAGGGAAAGTATAAAAGTCTCTATACCTACATAGTGCGTTCTACTATAACAATAAAAACTAATAGATAATGCCTGCGACTTCGTCTGCGTGGATTGAGGATTTTTTTGGTTGCCGAGGGAACTTTATAATTTTCTGGGATAAAAAGTAGCCTATGTGTTATTCCTCTAATTTCTGTGCCAAAAATCATCCAGACCCATTCAACCGCTCTGGCGTGATTGAATAACAACCAAAAATCCATCCATCCAAACTTTCGCATTTATAATATTAGCATAGTTTCATGCGAAAGTGTGTCTGTCTATCGGCTACCTTGGCACGGTACATTTAAAAATATCATAACGTCGTGGACAAAGTAATATTATTTCAGTATTTATTTAAAGCTATGGTTACAGCTACTGGTCTGGTTTTACTGCCTCTCTTCCCCAGTCTCCTTAGTGAATCTATGTCTATATCTGTGTACGGAATAAATAAAACTAATATACCTAATTACTACAAGATTGACATCATAAATATCTAAACTATTCTGCAAAATATTCTGTATGACGTAAAAATGTATTTATTTATTTATTAATGTAATGTTTATTTAATCGCATGTTTTCGGAAATAAAGGCTATTTTTATTTTATTTTATTATTTATTTAAAGCTACTTAACCCAAACTATTTTTTGAGGGTTTGGGTTAAGTAGCTACCTAAGTACTAACTAAGTAGAACTTTATGAAGGTTGACAACCGTAACCAAAATAGAAGCTATAGCAGCTTCTATCTGAATAATAAAGTAGGTAGACACAACGCACACGCGCCAACAAGAAAGTCGCATTAACAAAGTCAGGTATAAAGTAAAGTAACAGGCTTATTATGGTAGGCTCGGTGGTTACATAGGATAGAAGTAAATCGTTACACGGCCGGGGCCGGACGCAGCAGGTGCTACTGAGGGTTCAATCGGGTTCACGTCCCCCCCTCTCCCCCCTCTCACTGGCCCGCAGCATCCGTGCAAACCCGTTCCTCTAATAATATAACGTAGAAATGAAAGATTAATGAGAGCAACCCGCGCACGCCTCTTTCACTTGCGGTCTAAGGATGTAGTTTAATTTATCGATAAGTATCTCAACATTTAAAAAGAAAAGCTATCACTGGGCTCGTATTTCTCTCTGTTTTTTTAATGAAATTAAATTTGTTTATTCGTGGAAAACTAACAATAACACTGGTTTTAAAATAAAAAATATACCTAAGTAGATAAATTTACAGGTAAAAACATAACCGTAAAATATTATGAACATTTTTATGTACATATTTCCACTTACGTTTTAAATATTTTGTAAAACTAAATATATCCATTCCATTAAATTCACAAAAGCATCGAAATCGTTTCGCTTGGCATCAATTTAGTTTTCACTTATTCTCAAACTTAGTAAAATCTCTGAGAGCAACTCGATGGCAAGTATCGACAAACACGCATCACTTATTAGTGGATTGTGAGACACTGCATTGCCTCTGGAATGTGAGGCAATTTTAATTTTCCGCCTTATTTTTTTAAGTTCATGGATAATTACATCGATATCAAATATCGACAAATGCGCAGCACTTATAAGTGGATTGCAGAGGCAATGAAGATTGTCGGGTAAAATACGAGCCGCGTGCCGGTAGCCGAAGTGTATCCGCGACGACAATGCGGTGTCCGGAAAGCGTGGCAATTTTAATTTTGCGCCTTAATTTTTTACGTTCACGAATTATTATATCGATATCGAATATCGACAAATGCGCAGCACTTGTAAGTGGATTGCAGAGGTAATGAAGACTGTCGGGTAAAATATGAGCCGCGTGCCGGTAGCCGAAGTGTGTCCGCGACGACAATGCAGTGTCCGGAATGCGAGGCAATTTTTGTTTTATACGCTGCTGTTATACTCCTAGTTGCTTGTCATAACTCGTTATTTTCTGTTGTAATGGATGACTTTTTATCGTACGAGATTTTCCTGCACTACTTTTCCTCCTATGTTTGAGGAAGGCGATTATCACTGCAACGCAGTTTTTAACTTTTGCAGAATTATCGTTCATATACCTATTAACCCTAACCTATGTTTTAAGTCCTTGGTTAATGTTTCTAAACAAAGTTTTATTTATTTACTATGCAAGGGTATACCTACCTAAATGTTGGAAAAGTGATATAAACGTGATATAAATATTAGTAGGTAGGTCGAAGGATGTGGTCACAGTATTCGCAACCAGGGTACTTAGGCAGCGATAAGGTAGGTAGTCTACTACTAGTACTCGTAGTACTATGTTTGATCTGTAAAAAGTGATGTATACGGTAGAGCAACGCTGGATGACTTAGGGACAACGATGAACGCGTGATGGGGAAGGGTACCTCCAAACTGGCAGAATTTTCCATTCAAATTGTATTGGTACTATACCTACTAACGCTGTGCTAAAAAGCAACAAGAAACATGATGAATATAATTATAAGTAGGAAAAAAACATAAATAATTTTTAATAGATGTTATATTTCTTTAATATCATAACTAATGCATTGTATACCTATGTATAAGTATGAGATACCCAGTTTAAATGGAAATAACGTAGGTAAATTTTTTTCTTATCTTTTCTTCGTAGAGTTTTGAGTTACACGCCACGGTCTCTTTCCCCGGCAAATGTGACCTGCGCTCTTTGGGCATAGTGGGAGATTTTTACCTATTCTAAAGCGATATAGTTAACGACGATTTGTATGGAATTGTCAAGCCTTGATGACAGATGACAGCTGGCGCTCGGTCGATTCGATATACTTAAATGGTAGTTTTTAACGCGATCTAATAGTTAAAAAACTCCCATTAGGCCTGTACTCGCATCCCACGGTATTGACCATCTCCCCGCGCACTGCGGTGGACTGAGCTTTCCGAGAGTCGCCAAACTCGGTCGAATCTTTCCACATTTACCTACTTCCCGTAACATTCGTCGGTACCACCTCGAAACATTGGTCAGGGTATAACAAAGATGTCAGGGTATCCTACACTGAGCTGACCGGTACCTACGCGATCTTTTATTTCGAAAACACGTCTGCCCCCAATGGCCGTCGATTCCACTACATACATGACCTGCCCACCAGTACTCTAGCTTAATAAACTCTCTTAATGTATATATACATTAAGAGAGTATACAGTCATATGATGTCCGCGACTTTGTTTTAAATCTTTATCTTTTTTTTAATGATTATTCGGAATAAAAAACACCCTGTATCCATTTCCGGCATGTATGGAAGCTAGCTATCTCTGTAAGAGGTATGCAAGCTATCTCTGTAGATACCAAGTTACGGTTTCGGATAGATTTATATTTCGGATAGCCGACAGTTTCGGTTACGGTTACGGAGCTCCATAGCATAAGGTGCAGTAATGCGCAAGCGGGTGGCGTATTGGCAAAAACTCGAGATGCACACGAACGGCTAAGCGGTACAACACCATCCAACCGTGCGCAAGAGCAATACGCACCACTACCGCTTACTACCTACTCCTCATCTTAATTATAGATCTGTTTTAATAAGAAAAATGTGCGTAATCTTCAATTACCCAGCGATAATAAATTGAGAAAAAGAGTAAAGCTAATAATTCTTGCGTTAGATGTAATTATTGATGTTACAGAATAATAATTGGTACAGTGAAATCGGTTAACCATTTCTAAGGTTCCGCAATTCTCTGTACATTGACCAAAGCCGGAGGTACGGCTGACCATGCCGTTGAGTTAAAAGGACCTCTTTTGGTATTTTAGGATAGGCCTATAAAATGGTACTTAATTTATTCCTACTACCATCGCTTAAAGCAGTACTATTTCAAAATGACAGTTTTATGTCAGTTCCCTAAAATATGGATTATAATTCCAAAACACGAACGCCAACAATATTATAACAATAAGGCCAGTGATGGTAGTATGCCCCTTGGATCCCTTTCCGTTCGCCGGCCTACTACTACACTTTTTAATTAATCCACTACAGGTAAGCCTTTGACTGCGATCTCACCTGATGGTAAGTGACGATGCAGTCTAAGATGGTAGCGGGCTAACCTGTTAGGGGTATTAGGCACATCTTTGCCGGTAACTAGCCACGGCCGAAGCCTCCCACCAGGGCCGACCAGAGAAATTTCAGAAATTATAAACTCCCAAATTGACTCTGCCGGGGATCGAACCCAGGACCTCCCACGTTAAGACAAAAGCGCTCAACACTGCGCCAGGAAGGTCGTCAAGTACCCACTGTAGCCCATGAGTTCTTAAAATGAGAACAGTCACACACACACCACAGTGGCCACAGTCTTTTTTTTTAATCCGCTACAAGCTAGTCTGCCGCACTGGCGAAGTGAAACGGATTGGCAGGTTTCCTCACAATGTTTCCCTTCGCCGCTATAACTAGTTAAATTTCTTAAAACGCATAGGTATACTTAACCTATTACTCCAAAAAGTTAGAGGTGCGAGCCCGGGGTTCAAAACTTCAAACCCCTGACAATTCATAAGGTAATACAAGTAAGGCGGGCGTCTTAGACATAAGGTTATCACAGTTTTATTAAAGTAAAATAAGTATTTTACAGTTAAGCAATTAGCAATTATTTCCACTAAGAGCAACGCAGGTGGCAGGTGCAGTATTTCGCCGCGCTGCAAACTCAACAATACACAAAGTGCAGATAGCTCGGAAGGCCTCTATTGTCCGCAGTGATACCATTTCACCCGCTTATCAGATCCCGGCGATATGGCTAATTGTGGCGCGGTCATGCTTTTACCTCGTCCACCTGCTAGATGCATGCAAACTTTGTGTGCCTACAATAAATTAGAGATAGAGTTTAATATAATCTAGAGCAATTTTCTCGTGTGGTACTTTGCTTTGGGTAAGCCTATAAAAGAGTAGTATTTATTCCCGTCTTTATATACCTTCATAATTATATATTGGTTAAATCTTGACAGATTTTCTCTTGGTCGCAATTTTTTATAATTAATTTTGTTTCCTTCAAACGCCACCAAAATGCTTTTTAGATAAACAATAGTATATGTACCAGGTATAAGTTGTATTTAGGTATATAACTTAGCCATTTGAAAATAAGTGTAGGTTCAACGCGAGAAGCAAAAATCTCAATCCACGCGGACGAAGTTGCGAGATCAGCTAGTATTAAAATAAAACTGCTGCGGTGGTAGTAAGCCGTGACAATGAGGCCGATATGTACACCATCTCTAAATTACCTGAAATGAAAGCTCTATACCTTTTCAAACTAAAACTCAAATAGTGTTTATTCAATTTAGGTACTTAGGTCCTTTTATAATAAACTCCACTGCCACAGCCACAGAAATAGGAATCTTCTCATTACTAGCTGAGCATTCATATTCTGTTCTCTGGTCTCAGCTAGAATACTTGCTATAAATTCTGCCAATCACAACACATGAGACTGTGACAATGATTGTTACAAATTTTACGGAATAAGTAAGCCTGCATAAGTAGGTAATGCCAGCTTACTTATTCCGTAAAGGGTATATAGAAACTTAAGGGAGTAGGTGACCAAAGGACGTTAGAATACGAAGCTAAAAGCCTGAGGCTCCGTTCTTTTAAAATGGACTTGATACAAAATGCATCCTGGGATACTCATTACGAAACTTAAACACAAGTAGCTTAACTTTTTACTTAATCTAAATTAATTTACCACCGTAATAGCCTTTAGAGTAAAATGACCCCAGTAACCGGAGCGGGGCCCGGTAGAAATGAGGGGAATATCGATCATTATAAATATCCAGCGCGCGCTAACGGCGTTTGCGCACGCGACCTCTGCCATAGAGTAACAATATCACGTAGACAGCCTACGTCTTACAATAGGGATGATGACAACTCAATCAAATCAGCAACTCTTTATCAAACTTAAAAACGCACCTCTAGTATGGAAATTGTATGAAATTCATAGTTGTGACGTCATCAAATTTCAACGTACTTTTTTTCTTTAATCTACTATTTTAAAATTATTATCAAACTTAAGCCTAATAGATGTGAACTTTGGGTCTTTTGGAAGACCTTCTATTTAATAATCAGTTGGAAATTATTTTTGATATTCTCATCCCTATTTGTTTTGCTTCTTTCTCGAAAAGTTAGCCCCTGACCGCGATCCCTGACTGTCGCAAGTGATTATGAAATTTGGCTTATTTGAAATTGAGTGATGAAATCGGCATACCCGAGAGTTCTTCATAATGTTCTCAAAAATCTACCAATCCGCACTTGACCATTGAAGACCGAAGTTGAGTATAGGCAAACCTTTCTCATTCTGAGAAGAGACTTGTGCTCATCTTGTGGTGATATGTTGTAATGGTGATTATGGTAATAATTTTTTATCATTGAAAACGGTTATCAGATGCAAATCGCCTGAGACGTATTTTTGGCCATAGCTCTAAAATTCTTTAGGAGGATCGAGATGGGATTTGAGGAATGTTTCGAGACACGTGTGAGCGTTTGAATTTTGAAAATCGGCTGGTATTTTTTTTGCAATTTTGAAAAATGTAAAAAGTCGGGTGTATCGGGGGGTGTTTGTTTACTAAATTGAAAATATTTCGGAAAAAAAACTGACTTAAAAAAAAGGGTCCTAGGGTATTTATTAGTTTAGCTACTAAATGGCGAACAAAAATTGAAAATCGGTTAATAATTGTGTAGGTCCCTTTAGATTTGGAATTGTAGAAAAATTGGTATTTCCGTATATAAAAAGTGATGTAGCTTCTATGATTATTGATGGTAATGGTGTTAAAAGATATTGATGCAGGCGAGAAGGGCTTTTTGGTATATTTTTGTATTGTTTTTCTTTCCGATTCTTGCGGGGACTGCGAAATCTGTAATTTGTTAAGTCAAGTCAAAGTATGTTTATTCAAAATTGGTACCTACATTGCTGTACACTTTTTGAATGTGAAGTGTAATTGATAACTATTAACGACGGTATCCTTAAAGTAACTATTAAATACTTAACTAACAGGGACTTCACAGTGGTAATCTCAACAGGTAGGTACCGCATAGTTCTGCAAATAAAGAGCATTATAACCCTCTTAAAAGGTGAGGTCATGAGCGTTAAAGGAACGAGTGACGCTCGCCTTATCTGTGGTAAGTCATACTATCATTTATTGTTACAGTTGTAGATAACGTATCGTAACTTCAACGACCTCTGATATACCTACATGCGAGTAGGTGTGATAATAACCACGCAAACCAGAACACAAAAGAATTGATTTCCGGTTTAATCAAGCAGGGGAAATTAGCTGTGATGTATCTATTCTACGAGGTTACTATTAGATCTACTACTAACCGTATTTTTTTATTTACACAGAACTAAGCATATACATTGGAATCCGAAGGTGCTGGAATGGTGACCTCACACTGGGAAGCATAGCGTGCGCACTTGACAGCGCCTTACTAACGCTGTCAACTCAAGTGCACGCGAATGTACAAGTGATGATATCAAGTGACTTGAAGGGAGCCGCTGGATCCAGGCGACGCAATATCGTGGGGTGTGTAAATCCTTTAAAAGAACTATGTCGAGCCAAATAACGTCTTATATCGATTGACGATGACCACGAAGACCCTGTCCTGATGTGTGTGAAAAAAATTGATAACGGTCCAACGCGTAGACTAGGTGTTGCTTCCACGTTAGATGCTTATGGTTGCATATCGACCCAATAAGTCAGTGTAAATATGCCTACAGGTTTTTTGGTCGAAGCAATGTTAGCTTTCCGAACAGCTCTGAGGCAATTCAGTGTGCATGCTCTATTCTGAACAGTGAATTTTCCCTCTGAATTTAGTATTTCATGATACTTCCACAACTTATCGAATATTACCTATAGGCATGTCTGTCCGTTTAACTAATCTTTGCAGCCATTACAGCTCGTAGATCGCTCCGTGTTCCGAGATCTATAGATCACTGTGCTTGCTCTCTATATCCCTCACTGCGCGCGATAGACATTAACAACATTTGTATTAAGTCAATAATAAGCTTTTATTGCAACGGAACATGATTGAATATTCCGTACGAATGCGAATGAAAACCTATTTTTGAGGAAATGCTTGTGTTGCGCTTTCTTAAACTATACTTACACTTATTTGGTGGTCAAAGTTTAGGCAGGTACTCACTTAATTCTACAATAAGACTTAAGGGAGCAATAAGTGCAAATAATAAGAGCAATGACAACTCAATCAAATCAGCAACTCTTTATCAAACCTAAACACGCTTCTAGTATAGAAGTTTGTATGAAATACATAGTTGTGACGTTATAAAATTTCAACGGTCTTTTTTCTGATCTATCGTTTAAAATGATAATCTAACTTAAAACAAACAGATGTGAATTTTAGGTCTTTTGGAAGACCTTCTATTTATTAATCAGTAAGAAATAATTTATTTTTGACATTGGCATCGTAACTATTATTAACTCTATTTTCTAAATGATAAGGATTGAGTTATTCTGATGCTACATAAAATGGCTAGGCATTGTTTGCATATTTGAAACCATCCATGGTAATTTGGTATTTCAACCTATTAGTGACGTAACAATTGATTAGTACTCGCCTACTTTGTTGACGATACGTGTTTTTTGATAAGCGAGCTCTATCTTATCGGAAATTGGGTTCAGACTTCACACTCTGACTTATTTTAACCTCTACCATCTTGAGTCTATTAGACATGAGATACTTACTTACTTACATGAGATAAGACTAAAATACTTACAAATTTCAACTTTTTTGAAGGTGTAATATACGGAGAGAGTTACTACAGTAAGTTGCACGTATCCTAATAAGTTAACAATTTATTGTTCAATCCATACTAATATTATAAATGCGAAAGTGTGTCTGTCTGTCTGTCTGTCCATCTGCCTGTCTGTCGGCTACGCTTTCACGGTCCACCAGTTCGATTTTGATGAAATTTGGTACAGGGATAGTTTGTATCTTCCTGGGGAAGGACATATAGCATATGCTAATTTTTATCCCAGATAATTAAGGAGTTCCCGTCAATCGTTTTAATAATTTCCATGTATAGTAGCGTTTCAGGGATTGTCACATGTACTAACGTACCTAGTATTTGCGAGAAGTGATTCAGGACAAGATGTTCTAAACTATGTGCCATGTAACCCGTGACAGATTAACACTTTTATTCCATTATTAGTAGTGAGCCATCGGTTTGGAAGCTGTTTAACGAGATGCCATGTAGCTCGCTTGACTCATTTATTTTCTAGTCATTTTAGTGCCAATGTTACTTCTGATTTACTCCTTCACCAAGAGTTAAGTACATTTAAAAAGAGAAAAGCTTCCGAATCGAGAAATTTCGGTGGAAGTAAGATAGTATTCCAATTCGGTAGGTAAATCAATAAAGCAGAATTTCTTCTTTTGAATAAAAGCGGTTCTGAAGAAATGTACCAAATATATTATACGCTCAAGCGAAAATATTCCCTCAGAAGCGTTGTGTTGGTTTGAAGAATCGAATATCTTATCAAGCTTATATCTTAGCTCTACCTGGCTGTATGCCTTTTTAGTACTTGCTAGCAAGTTTGATTGCAGCATCTGTCAAAGCACAAAATAGCAGGAAAATTAAATAAGATTCAGTCGGGTATCCCCAAATGTACTTAAGTACTAAAATGTTATATATTTTGTTTAGCCTTGAGTTTTGCCAGTGTTGTCAGTAGGTATCTATAAACGTTACTTGCCTATAAGTTGCAATAAAGTGTATGTCTATCTATACTAATATTAAAAATGCGAAAGTTTGGATGGATGTATGTTTATTACTCAATCACGCCAGAACAGCTGAACGGATCTGGATGAAGTTTGGACAGATTTAAGTTATTTATAGCTTGGCATAACACTTAGGCTACTTATCCCGCAAAATTATGGAGTTAACGCGTGAACCAAAAAAGCCTCAATCCACACGGTCGAAGTCTCGGGCATAAGCTAGTCTATACCTAAATATATTTAAAAAACAGAGGGAATGAATCAGGTGATTTCGCTCAGTGTGCACTAGCTCCTCGGCTACGAGATGTAAGTCGTATTTCAGCCGTCGCTGAATAAATCGCGTTGATTAAACACTATCGCATCGGAAGCTTTCCGACGGGGATTTATTCATTCATTAGCTAAATGACCGCTTTATCCACTAATTGGGGTATTGATAAAGATATTAGGGTTCTGCATGTGAATAATTAAATTATTTAGGCAAACTAGAACCGAGGCAAACGAGTCTCCTCTCAGAATGAGATGAGTTTGACCATAGTACACCACTCTGGCCAAGTACGGATCGGGAGACTTTATTATGAGAATGACCTCCCTGGCGAAGTTGTGAGCACTTTTGTCTAAACGTGGGAGGTTCCAGGTTCAATCCCCGTCAATTTGGGAATTTATAATTTCTGATTTTTTTCTGGGTTGGCCTAGTGGGAGGCTTCGGCCGTCACTAGTTATCACCCTATCGGAAAAGACGTGTCGTCAAGCGATCTAGCGCGGTAGCGGTTTAATATATATATCTGAGATACCCCTAACAAGTTATCCCGTTACCATCTTAGACTACATCATCACTTGAGGTGATGTCACAGTCCTGAGTTCCTGCGGGATTCAAAATAAATTAAACCACGCGAACAAAGTCGTGATACCTCAGCTAGTCATAGATGTAATATCAATAGAATAACTATACGGAACTCATTAAATAGTTGTCCAACGTAGACTTGACTATTCCAGTTGAAAGAATTAACATGTAACTGCGGGGACCCTGTCGAAGCTTCAGCGTATTTTACTGACCCGCTGTGTTAATTAAGATTACAGGTGCATGCACAACCGCTCAAAGGGTTCAGATCAGTGATGTTTATATTCTTAAAAGGGTATAAGGGTTATTTTGTGATTTATTTCTCTTTTGTGGATTTATTTACCATAGGTTGGTAGTTCGTAAGAACAAGGCTAGGTAACTAGATACCTCTACACTTGTTTGTATAGAAGGATTGGACGCAGACGTAAAAATATTACAATTTAAGAGACAGCCTAACTAAATTTAATAAGTAAAATATCAAAATAAAGATCACGAAGCACAAATATAGAACATGAATTGAAATTAATTTTTTTTTAATTTGTTTAGGGGCTTTTATAATTCATTAAGTGTCAGCCCCATTATAATATTCTAATACATAAAATTAAAACAAATTGGTTATTTAACTAAATAAGGAAACAAGGAACACTAAAAGAACAACAAAAATGAAATAAAAAACGAACAATGCTCAAGAAATTAGATTTATGGATTCATAGCATCCTTAGATGTAGGTCGTGCAAGTTTTGATCTCTCTCAGATTGAAATCCGGCACATTCACCCAATAAGTGTTTGACATCTTCAGGTATTCCACAGGAATCACAGATATAAATTTCTGCCAAATCGCGGCGCAAAGTAGTAACTAACATATAATACAAACTTTCACCGCATGGGCAAAAAAAAACTAAACTTAATTAATAAAATAGCAAACTAAAGATCACAGCGCTTATTCAGAACATGAATATTCATTTATAAGCTAACAAATGTACCTAACTTTAATCGGTATATCGAGAAAACAATGAAGTTCAGAAACCTGCACTGTTCACTACAGCCAATTATTAATTAGAGAATCATCATTTATAATTACTGAGCAACTAACACGCCGTAAATCTGTTCGTAATAGAAAACCATTTGAACCGGAACGAGAACAACGGGCGCAACCTTTATGATAGTATCGCGGTTAACATGTAAATCGGTTACGTTTATAAATGGGCGATTTGCACTTTGCACACTACGTTCAAGTTATTGTCTGAGTGATTGTAAAGCTATGTACAGACGATGAATTTTTCACCTCTCTATAATATACCCAGCCCAATACATATTTAAGTATACGGAGTAACCCGGTCCTCGTAACCCGGTCCTTTCGGAGACTTGTTCTCCGACGGGACTTGGTATAACACTGGTCCTGCACCGGGTCTTATTTATGGAGTCATAAATACATCCGTTCCATCGGGATTTGAGAGTAAGAGAATAGAGAGTGATCTATAATATCTTCTGCATAGTCAGCTAGTTTCCGTTGAGGTTGCGTATCGTGGCCGAAATTCGGTCACATTTTATAAAGTCCTTTTAAACTACATAGGAGAACGCTATCGCTTAACTTTGTTACATAGATCAAACACAGACAAAGGGTTAAGCAAAGCAATGCAGAGAAGAGCGTCGCGATCTGATATCGCTATCTGGGATCGAGCTATTGTTGTTGGGATGCCCTGTGACCAACGCTAATTGCGCGCGAGACGCGTGCCGTTGTAAAGTCTCCAATGCACATGCGAGCAGAATTGAAATGCCTGAGTTTTGAGGGCCAAATTTGGGCCACGGCGACCAATCTTCACAGATATTAGATCTACTTTATTACATAGATTAAACCTAGGCAAAGATTAAGGAAAGCAATGCAGAGAAGAGCGTCGCGATCTGATATCGCTATCTGCGATCGAGCTATCGTTGTTGGGCCGCGCTGTGACCAACGCTAATTGCGCGCGAGACCGTCACTTGCCGATGTTAAGCCTCCCACATGCGAGCAGCAAATGCCTAAGTTTTGAGAGCTAAATTTGGGTCACGGTGGCCAGTCTCCACCGATATTAGATCTACTTTGTTACATAGATTAAACCTAGGCAAAGATTAAGGAAAGCAATGCAGAGAAGAGCGTCGCGATCTGATATCGCTATCTGCGATCGAGCTATCGTTGTTGGGCCGCGCTGTGACCAACGCTAATTGCGCGCGAGACCGGCCTCCCACATGCGAGCAGCAAATGCCTAAGTTTTGAGAGCTAAATTTGGGTCACGGTGGCCAGTCTCCACCGATATTAGATCTACTTTGTTACATAGATTAAACCTAGACAATGATCAAGGAAAGTAATGCAGAGAGGAGCGTCGCGATCTGATATCGCTATCTGTGATCGAGCTGTTTTTGTTGGGCCGCGCTGTGACCAACGCTAATTGCGCGCGAGACTGACGCGTGCCGTTGTTACAGTGTGTCCAATTCTAAGAACGGCAAGTGCGCGGCAGCAACACGGCGTTTGCACTAACACAAATTTTCGTTTCTAGAAAGCACTTGATCCCGAATCTGACGAGTTCAGAATCTGGCCGCCCATACCGAGTAGGTAAAGGCCAATGTGACGGAAGCTCGCTGACACAACCTGAGAGGAAATTTAAGAGCATAGACATCTTTACGAAACACCATCCTCGTGATAATTCCGGGCTTAAACCACCTTAAACTGAAAATTTCTTGATTTTTCAGAAGAGTTCGCTAATTTTTTTGCGCAAAACCTGGCCGTTCGTTTCAATATAAAAATAATTTATAATAATACTTTAAAAAATTGTAAAAAAATTAAAATCTTCCAAAATTTGCAAAATTTTCAATAAGGGTCCTTAATATATTTATATTTATTTATTATATTTATTTATTTTATTTTTTTTATATTTTATTGTATAGATATATATAGATTATCCATGATAATCTTACCTTTCAGCTGGCTCTGGCATCGCAGCTGGTCGATGATACTCGTCAGCCGGTTCTCCCGGTGGCTGGTGATCCTCTCGTCACCCTCCTCTTTCACCACTACTTCACTTTTCACTAACTCATCACCTTTCATCACATCATCACTGCACTTATCAGACTCGCGGTCTAACGCCATTTCCTTTATGCAATTCTTTGGGTTTTATCTATCAAGATAAGTATTATGTGAGCTGTTTTTTTGGAATCAGAAAATTGATTTCAAAGTGACCTGTAAGCATGTTTAAAAATATATATTTTTTTTAATCGCTGGGAAATGCTTTTAAACCTAACTCAAATGCATATTGCCATTTATTTTTAACCAACTTCCAAAAAAAGGAGGAGGTTCTCAATTATTCGGCGTATTTTTTTTTTAATATGTCGGTGTCGGTGGTCGGTGGTTTCTGAATCGATTTAAAAAAAAATCTATCAGTCGTTAGAGGAAGCTCTCGAGGTGGTCCCATAAAAAATTCTGACTCCAAATCCTCTACCCTGACACTAAAAAGTTAAAAATAAAAATAATTTAGAAAAACCCGACTTCCAAAAATAATTTTGATTTCTACCCACTATGTTGAAGTCGGGCGAGCCTGATGCCTCTATTTTGCTTATCCTTGTTATACCCGCCCGACTTCAAGTGGTGGGTAGAAATCAATTTTTTTTTACTTTACAGTGGCGTTGGAAGTCGGCTTTTGGAAATAATTTTTGTATTACCCAAGTACTATTAATAGCTATTCTGTGATATTACTCCCGGCGGAAAGACAGTTTTAAACCTAGTATATTGTCTTACAAACTCATCTGACTCGGTGGCCAAAATTGCAACTAATTTTTATGCCTGTTTAGATTTGTTTTTATTTTAGTTTTCATATACACTAGCGACGCTGGCACTGGGTCGGATAAGTTTGTGGGATATAAAGAGGTGTCTTTCGGTCAAGTTAGTATAGTTTAGATTGTGTATAACAGAATTATAAGTAAGTTCGTATTCCATAATATACGACAATAGAGAAAAACGCATCTCCAACAAAATATAGCAAAATTCCAAAGTTTAAAATATGCAACAAGAAAATTCTCCAAATTTTCTAATTGTAGATATAGTTAGGTAGGTATGACAAAAACGACGAAAAGATCTCAAACAAAACTTTACACAACATTACTGAAAATAGCTAGATGAGAACAGATTTAGTTAAAAACTGTAAAGTATCGGCTTGATTAAAAAATTAGGTCAATACATATCAAATTATTTGTTGGCCCTCAAATACATGGAATCACGTTATCTACAAGTTTATCAATTATCATTTAACATACAACTTACAAGTGCCTATTTGTACTGAAAAGGTTGATTACTCATGGACAATCGAAACGATAAACAAATACATCGTCCGTGACTATGAACTTCTATTTCTATAGCTATCTATGCATTATATTTCTTGTTGTAGATTTCTGTACCTATCTGTGCATTATATTTCTAGTTTGTTTGTACTTACGCACTGCAGAAGAAATTTGAAATATGCTTACTAACTCGTTTCAGCGATGTTCCCACATGAATATTGGATTTTTATTAAAAATCCGATAGGAACTGCGTAGCCGTTATAAGTAGCTAATACCTATATCCATCCATCTCCGGGATGAAAGCTATCTTTGTAGTCTGTACCAAATTTCTTCAAAACTGGTTGAACAGATGGGCCATGAAAGCGCTACTTTTTATCCCAGAAAATCTAACAGTTTTATTTAGATTTTTCAAAACCTCAATCCACACGGACAGAATCTCAAGCATCATCTAGTCTATACTTATTATCTATACCTACTTAATATTATAAATGCGAAAGTCTGGATGGATGGATGGATGTTTGTTACTCAATCACGCTAGAACTTTTTAACGGATCTGAATGAAATTTGGCACAGAGATAGATTAATTTCTGCAATAACACATACGCTACTTTTTATTCCGGAAAATGAAAAAGTTCCGGCGGGAACCAAAAAACTTCAATCCACGCGGACGGAGTTACAAGCATTCGTCTAGTAAACATAGATTTAGCATTGGTCTTTGGTGAAGCGCGCGAGCCCAATACTAAATCTATGCTAGTAAACAATAAAATATTTAACATTCAAATCTATCTGTTGTCATAATAATATGCAAGCAAGAAGGACTGAAACGTTATGAGGTGCGCTTGAAACATTGTTTTGTAGCCTTAGACATAGAGTAAAGTAGAGTTTATCACCCACGTGATAACTACTGTGACTAAATTGACTATAAGCAACTTATTACAAGGTTTTCTTTGTTGCACTTTTGCGAGAGATGGATAATAGAAAATTAAGGGCGCAACGATGTACGGGCATTACTTTAAACTAACTAAATCCATACTTCATGCTTTATTTATATATACAAAAGTGTATCTGTCTGTAGGTACTTATGTTGCATCCCGGGGACAGATAATACCTATTATTATAGTTTACTTTTTGTCTGGGACAATGACAGAGTTCTTGCGGAATTTAAAAAAATACCTTTTTGCACTAATAATATAAATGCGAAAGTGTGTCTGTCTGTCTGCTACGCTTTAACGACTCATCTTTTCAACCGATTTTTTATCCCGGAAAGTCAAGGATTTCCCCCAGTAATTAAATCATCTAGTAGTGAATAAATAATAAGCTTTTGGAAAGCAAACAGTTAGGTATAAGTAAGTTAAACAATCACAAATACGCTATAGATTTTTCAGATTTATATCACAACTAAGACATCAAACTTAAATTCGATGTATCAAATGAAGTTGTCTCAAAATAATAACCAATACAATGGAACAGCTATAAAATTCTTAGCGTACAAGTGTTGTAATCAATCATTTACGAACAACACAAACAAGAGTATGCTTTTAATGTAATGTATCATTCAAAGGCTGCAGCAACAGATCACGCCTACCATTGTTTGAGGAGCAGACGGCTTGTAGAATAAAGGTTACTGTACGGCCTGTGTGGTAAAACCTAACTTAGGAGTCAAGGATAATATTGAAACTATTAATTGTACGGGACAAACTATTTGCAAATACTGAAGGGATTTAATTAGTCGTTTTCATAATAAGTACATATTTACAAGGATAATTTGACTGATTGTATATCGGTTATACCGTTGATACCAGAAACATATTATGCGATTTTGTTCTAGTCTGATCTAAAACATACTTCACCGGCTAATTGCAAACCGGCAACTGATTTATATAAATTTGGTAATGCTGTCACTTTTTGATAAGTTTATTCTAGGGTTGACATGAAAATGATAGGTATAGAACACATTAACAGTCTTGTGCAAGTGGGTCTTAAAGGTAAAAAGTTAGTCATTAATTGACACTGGAAAATAGTGAATGGACACTAGAAATTGTTCTGCTTTGAATCCAACTAAGTATACTAGATCTGTGATCATTTTATTCATGATTAAATGTATGAGAAAGTCCCTAATAACAAACCAACTGATAAAATAATAGGTATCAGTTAGGCGCATTAAACGTCTCGCTTTGTTAGAGATATCTTTACCTACGTCTTTTAAAAAGTTAGTTGTGCGGTTTTAAAAACAAATTCCAAAACGGAAAATTATGGAATATATTAACAATATACTTGGTGAATTTGTTTTGCCACATATCACTTTAAAAACTAAAAATAATTAATTTCGCAAGTTAATTACTCTTTGTGAGCTACAAACGTTCAACCCTCTTACATCAGCTCCAGATAATTCCACCCAGGTTTGGAAACACAAACAAATTGTATTGAAACAATAAATATTTTCACTAAAAACACCGGGCAAAGGTAATAACAGGTACGTATTATCGCGCGCTCTACTGATAACTGCGGTGTCAGGTCAAACGAGCAAATGGGGCACGGCACGGAGCTGATAACAGCTGATAACGGGCTCTTAACCTTCCGATGCCACTTGCCTGGAAGCCTGAACTGTCACATCCAAACTGTTATTTGAAATTGGCGTTGTATAGAGCCGGTAGAGTCGCTCTATAGTTCAATCAATCAACTTGCTTACGTCCAATTCTAGACCACCTTCCTCATCCGCCCACTTCCCTTCACCTTCTTAGAGTAGTCAGTCCAGTGGGCTGGAGGTCCCAAACAACGCTTGCCAGTACGCGGTATCCACTCCAGAACTCGTCTGCCTCAGCGGCCATTGGTTCTATGAAAACTTGTGTGCCCTTGTTTTAGTAAGTGTAAAGTATATTACTATTAGGAACTCAGTGGCTTAGCAATTAGTAACACATTGTTGGCAATTAACAGATTATTTTAGTAATATGACGAGACGACGGCTGCCAACCTAACAGTTGAGAGGCTCGAGTAGAAAAAACTTTGACGGTTGGAACTCGCTTGGATAGTTCAGTTGAACTGCGCCTAAGCTGTGCAAAAGCTGTTCGCTTCATTGAAGGGAAGGAAGTATTGTTAAGCATTCCGATTAAAAAACTGTAGTAGTAATGCCACTAACGGCAGCCTGGATGGAGCTATTCGTACTACCTTTCTCGCCGTTACGTTTAAAATTCAAGCGGGTTAAAAGATTACACGGACAATGTTCAATATCAACCAGTTTCCTTCAGCCACAGAAAAATAATAGTAAACGCAGGGCTACTGCCTTGTCGCACAAGCGGCAGAGCTGTTGAGACATGCGTTCTATTCGCCGAGTCGGTGTCGGGTGGGTCATGAAAAGGTGATAAACAGAGACACATGCGCGTTCCTAATTTTTTTTTTTTTTTTTATCCACTACAAGCTAGCCCTTGACTACGATCTCACCTGATGGTAAGTGATGATGCAGTCTAAGATGGTAGCGGGCTAACCTGTAAGGGGCATGGCAGTTATATTAAACCCATACCCCTTCGGTTTCTACACGGCATCGTACCGGAACGCTAAATCGCTTGGCGGCACGTCTTTGCCGGTAAGGTGGTAACTAGCCACGGCCGAAGCCTCCCACCAGGGAATTATTTTAGTGTAAGTACTAGTTAGTGTAGTTAGTTAGTTTAGTAACAACCTAATTTCTGCGAATTCGTTTACGTGAATTGAGGGTTTTTCAATCACTCATTGATGTCATTGGATAAAAACTTTCGATTAAAAAAATTGTGGCTAATTCTGTTGTACACGATCTCTAAACTAAATTTATCCTTTTCTGTAGAGACTATTATGAAAGAGATAGCAATTAAATTAGTCCTGTCATTGTAGTTTAGGTAATAAAACATATAATAATATATACAATTTCTTAAAAAATCTTTAAAATCTAAATTAAAAACTAAAAATTAAAAATATAATCTATGCCGCTTAGTTTAGGTTAGATATTGTGTACAACAGATTCAGCCAGAACCAGCGGTTGATTCGCTTGACGATTCAAAAGCACTTATAAATGTTTATTTGAATAAAAAATTTGTGAATTTGAATTGCATGGATGAAACAACTAATATCAAACGTGACTGGAGCCATACTGCCAATTCTTGAAGCCATAATATTGTTTCATTATTGTTGACTTTCATGTTTTAGAATTTTAATCCTTATTTTAGGAAGGTCAAGGTACGTGACATCGAACTGTCATTATGGGTAATATTGCTTTAAGTATTGCTTTAAAAATTGGCAGTATGGCCCCTTATTTTTATTTGATAGCATGATTATGAGTGGTCTGCGATCGCTTAAATGCTAGAGTAGTGGCCCAGCGACGCCGCTGTGTACCGTTTCGCTTTGTCCGGCGGTGTGCTGCTATCACCTAACGCTTATCAGCTTATCAGCAGTCACGACGCTGTGACCGGTCGTCTGTCCTGGACTCTGCGCGCCCTTTCATTGTGCCAACACTGTACTGCTATATTTATGGATACTTCATTTTTATGGTTTCACAAGGAATACTCAAACTCAAATGTTTTTATTCAACTAAACTTAAAATACCTACACAAGTTTAAGAAATCCATTAAAAGTATGCTACTGAAATTAGCTTATTGATAAAAGTACATGGATTTGACTCGCTCCAGTAATACTTATGACTGCTTACTTAATTATCTACAATTCTACACATTGATGAAATTGTATAAATTTTTTTTCAAAAGTACTCTTTTGAAAAAAAATTTTACACTTTACACCGTTTTTTACACCGAGTTTCTTCGGTAGGAATGGCATTCCGAACCAGTGGTAAGTACACTCACAAAAGCACTTGTAAGGAATACGTTTCTATTCCAATTTCCAAAAAATAAGTAGTTATATCTAACTTTTATTTTTGGAAAAGTGTGAGCTCGATTTAATAGCTTCATTTGATGCCAGAAAGTTGGCTGAACCAACTTCAATAAGTTTACCAAAGAAAATCTGAAGATAATATATTATAAATACGAAAGTGTGTTTGTTTGTTGGTTTATTGGTTTGTTAGTTTGTCTTTCAATCACGCCACAACAGAGCAACGGATTGACGTGACATTGACCTACTTGAGGACCTGGAGATTGACACTTCTTGTACTGGCTACTTTTTATCCCGGAAAATGAAGGAGTTCCCTTGGGAATCAAAACTTATTTCACGCAGACGAAGTCACGGGCATCAGCTAGTTGATAATAATATTTAGGAGTTTCCCGCTTCTATTTTAGGTATGTACTTAAGTAAATATTTGTAGGTAGCAAGAACATGAAGGGCGAAAACACATAAAGGTCAATGTTTTTTGCCTGGCGGGTATAAAATCCTCGTTCGAATTTTTAAACGCAAATACGCAAACACTACCTACCGCGACAGGAAAAACGTGTTTTCCTTACGAAGCGAGCGTTTCGCGCAGACGCTTTTTCCAGTACCGTCTGGAGTACCTAAGTTTATGGCCTAACTTTGAAATATTATAACAGGAGGAGGCTTAAACCTAAGTTTGATTTAAAGTTAGTGAAAAATAGTGCTGCCCACTGAGTAGGTAGAGTAATATCATGGAAATAATATAAGGTGATCTGTGGATACGTATAAAGTATGTAGGTAAGGCACGGAGCGCCTGGTGGAAAACAAAAGTTAAATCGTGTAATCGTTATTTGTTAGTTACATTTTCACATGCTAATGCTATTAATTATATTATTGTTGTTAATAATCCATGCTAATATTATAAATGCGAAAGTGTGTCTGTCTGTCTGCTACGCTTTCCCGGCGCATATTTTCAACCGATTTTGATGAAATTGGGTACAGAGGTAGGACATAGGCTACTATTTATCCCGGAAAATTAAGGACTTCCCGCGGGAATCAAAAACCTCAATCCACGCGGACGAAGTCGCGGGCATCAGCTAGTTTATAATATTAGGATTGAATTACAGATAGGTAGATATAGATTTCGTGTCGTGCTATTTTATTTGTGTTGCTTATGATTTGCTCTATATTCTGGGGTTCAGTTGGCATGAAGCCGTTGTCGTCACGGGCTAATTTCGGCATCGCGAGGTCATGACCCGACGCCCTCCGCACATGCTCTATACACTGTGCGAGTTCTATTTTAGCATACTTGTTCCTAAAAATCGTCATCACATTAACTACTTTATTTAATAAGGGCTTGTACTGAGAGTTTCTAATCTTATCATCATCATCACCGCGTGCCTTCTTCAAAACGAAGTTTGGCGGTGATCATGCGAAAATCTTCTCTATTTTGAGCCTATCTTTTAGCCCTGTCCACCCCCTTTTGACGACCTCCGTGGCCCGGTGTGTAGCGCTGTTGCCTTAACGTGCGGAGTTCTCGTCTCGGGTTCGATCCCCGGCAGGGTCAATTTAGGAATTTATAATTTCTGAATTTTCCCTGGTCTGGCCTGGTGGGAGGCTTCGGCCATGGCTAGTTACCACCCTACCGGCAAAGACGTGCCGCCAAGCGATTTAGCGTAGCGGGCTAACAGGTTAGCCATTACCATCAGGTGTGATCGCAGTCAAGGGCTACCTTGTAGTGGATTAAAAAAAATCGTCCTTTAGCGACCTGGAGCTCTCTTGCCTGCAATCCTTCTTTACAAAACTAGTCTTGGAAGTGACAATTGGGCTCCTCTTTGCAAATGTCCGAAGAAAGCTCCGAAAGTTTGCAGACTAGTTCCAGTAAGTACCTCAGTGTTAAGTTTCTAATTAGAAATACCCAATACTCAATTATGGCCCGACCCGGGAATCGAATCCGGGCCCTTGTCATCCGTCATCCGTCGAATCACTGGAGCAACAAGGCAGTTAAAACCACGTTGAACCAATGGTAAGTCCTTGACTGCAATCTCACCTGGATGATAAGTAATGCAAATATGGTAGCCCGTTAGATACAAGTATTATACATTTTAATCACTGCATCGTACGCTAAATCGCTTAGCAGTACGCCTAAGCTGGTGAGATGTACGCTAACCACGACCGAAACCTCTCACCAGGCCTCAGACCAGATTGTCAAGGATTCGAACTCAAGGACTCACATTATAAGACCGTAACAGCGCTCCCTAATGCGCCAGTGAATGATCATCAAAAAACGTTCTAAAACTCGGTTTGAGCACGCATGAAAACTGAGATGTGACTTATTGGATAGAAGTAGGCGTTACTTTGCGGAAGTCCATGGTAAAGAAGGGACTAGAAGTTTAATTCGATTTAATCCAGCGACAATAGGTAAATCCATGTGGTACAGTGTGTATCCCGCACTTATTGTTATTATAGCCCGCGATATCACCACACCTATTAGCGAATTAAACTTCCTGTTCCTTCCTTGAGATGTGACTTGTTTACCTTAGAACTAGGAATAAATAGATGGTACGTCAAAGTATGAAAATGGGTACCTACATACTCAGGGCGCCGGGGCGTCGGGTCACGACCTCGGCGCTCGAATTAGCCCGCGAAGCGATGCCAACCGACCAGCCGACCTGATGTTATGACATTCCCCAAAATATCAAGAGCGTCCATTTTATTTACTACTTGACTGCGTACCCAGTACCTACAGATGTAACTAATATCACAACAGAACAACGGATCGAGGTATTTTTTTTTGCAAGGGTATAGTTGAGGACTTGGAGATTGACATATGCTTTCATCCCGGAAAATTAAGGAGGTCCCGTGGGAATAAAAAAACTTATACCACGCGGACGAAGTCGCGGGCATCAGCTAGTAAATATACAGAACAATTGCGCCTTCCTTCTACGCATTTAGCTACAAAATATGGTGTACTTCATATAAGGTCATACCTACTCTTACAGTGACGACCATTTACGATAACCTATCTGTGTGCCAAATTTCATCCGAATCCGTTCAGCCGTAATTGATAGAGTATTGTGTAACACACATCCATCCAAATTTTCTAATTTATAATATTAGTATAATCTAACCATTTTAAATCTATATATATAAAAATGAAACCCGTTTTCCTTGGTCACGGCATCACGCGTGAATGGCTGGACCGATTTCACTAATTCTTTTTTTGTTGTATTTGTTATTATTAGGAGAAGGTTCTTACGGAAAAAAATATTAAGAAAATCTCTCAGAAATATTGAAAAATATACATTTAATTTTGCATACTAAGGCGGTACGAAGTTCGCCGGGTCAGCTAGTTATCCAATAAAGTAAAAAGTGCATTGACTTTTGATGACGTCACAATTTATCATACAAAATCCCATTCCAAGCGCGCGTTTTGAAGTTTGAAGAAAGTAACTGATTTGACTAGTTGTCAAATACCCGATTAACCGATCAGCTTTGTTTGTGCGTATCTGATTCTGGCTTCGTTCCACGTCTGCATGTATTTCAGGAGAGGCCGAGGTCGTGAACCACCACTTACTTACTATCTAAAGGTCTATCCCCACTACAGATGCACGACAAGGTGCGGCACGTAGTGGCAAATAAATATTCTCTGAGTTTTTATGGAGCTTGGCCCACTTAAGATGACGCGGCACGGATATGCACTCCGACATAATTGTACAAAGAATAGTAGACACTTGCCGCCACGTGCCGCGCCTTTGTAATGGGGCTAGACCTTAATACCACAGTCTAAGGAGATACTTTATTTTGTACCATTCATTCGATATAGATATCTAGACAGAGCAACACTGCGGCGACAAGGGCGACAATGATTTAAATCCATACTAATATTGTAAATGCGAAAGTATGTCTGTCTGCCTGCTACGCTTTCTACGGCCCATCTGTTAAACCGATTTTGATGAAATTTGGTATGGAGATAGTTTGTATCCTGGGGAAGGACATTGGCTTTTTATACCGGAAAATTAAAGAAGTCCCGCGGGAATCAAAAAATCTTAATCCACGCGCACGAACTCGTAGGCATCATCTAGTATTTCTATATTTTGCATATATGTAAAACGGGCTGTGCATATTTATTTGTTTCTCTTAAGTAAGCAAAAAAGTGCGTGTCAATAAAATAATCTCATGCAATCCAGTGGGTACAAAAACTGGATTGCCCGCACCTTCGTCTTTTATTTTTAACTAGCTGATGCCCGCGATTAAGGTATTTTGGGTCCCACGGGAACTCCTTAAGTTTCCGGAATAAAAAGTAGCCTGTGTGCTATTCTAGACTATAAACTATCTCTGTTCATCCAGATCCATTCAGCCGTTGGGGCGTGATTGAGTAACAAACATCCATCCATACATCCATACATCCAAACTTTCGCATTTATAATATTAGTATGGATACAGATTAGGGTTTTGAAAACCCCGTGGGAAGTCTATGATTTTCCGGGATGGAAAGTAAAATATTATGTCCTTCCCCGGGATGCAACCTATAAGTGTAGTGTGTACCATAATTACGTCACAAATGGGCCGTTAAAGCGTAGCAGATAGACAGACAGACACACTTGCGTATTTATAAAATTAAATATGATTATGTATTGAAGCCCTTGCTCCTCAAAGTCCACCCATGAGGGACTGATAGTAGAAATAAGAATATCTGATTACTTAACTTTTAATGTAATGAGCTAATGAGAAATAGCTTTTTTCTTTACTTTTGAAGGGTCATTGTTTTGAACCATAATCGGTTGCTTACACAATACCAAACAATGAACCACTGGCCACTGCGCATAAGAACATTCGTAACCACACCTGTATACTAGCTGTGAAACAGTGCAGTTGATCCAAATCAACTTCATAACGTAAAATCTACTAAAAACAGTATGGAGAAAAAATTGGTAAGCTTAATTTTATTTCTTTCTTTTAACCTAACCTATAGTTTGCGCGCGAGTTGAATGCAGAGCTTATTTAAGTGTCACCATACATAAGCGCTATTCAACTCGCGCGCAAACTATAGTTGTAACAATAAACCAAAAAATATTATGCAAAAATTAGTATGTTTCAAACTTCCTATGTAATTTAATTATGAATGAGAAGAATATACGAACCCTTTCCTTTTTTCAGATTACCAGTATCAACATTTTCTGCCTTCTTTTAGAGTATGTAAACTCCCAATACAATCCTCAAGTCTACGGAGGAGTTCAACAAGCATACCAATATCCCTACCAAAACATAGCTTACCAACAATACACCAATCAAAAAACATATAAAAATTATGAAAAGAACAAATGGGTGCAAGAAAATTATGAAGACTACAACGATTACGTCGAACAGATTTGCGCATGTGACAAATGTGATGAAACCATAACGAAACCAGCCTGTAGAGATGTGTGTCCAAATTGTTTTACTACACCCCCTCCCGATATCGCACCGAGCTACGTATTTCTACCCTTCCCATATCCGTATCCAATCCCTCCTAACACAACTCTTACCCCAGTTACGCAGACTATAGAAACTGCGACATCTTCGGTTGCGAATACAGTAAAAACAACAACAACAACAACAGAAGCAAGTACTACAGAAGCGAAGACGAGAGAAACTGAAAAATCACTTACATCAGAAGCTGTCACCTTTTCTGATGCTTTGCTAGATGATGTTTTTAAAGACAAATCCCCTTTCAATATAAAAGATAAAGGTCATTATACGCTTACATCAGTAAGACGTACTAAACCTAATTGGTTACCGAAATACGGTTTAGTTCCAATTTCTGATAAATTTGCAGAGAAATTAATGTTACAGCTTAGAAGTATGAGAGTGTTACATCCACAGAAGGATAACATGAGGAACACCGATGAAATAGCTCCGTCATATTAATTTTTAACGCTCTATATATGTTTATTGTTTGCGTTTTTTACTTTTTTAATTTTTGAAATAATGCTATTGGTATTATTTAAACTAATATTATAAATGCGAAAGTTTGGATAGATGGTTGTTTGTTACTCTATTGCGCCAGAATGGCTGAACGTATCTGGATGAAATTTGGCATGAAGTTCGGAAACAGAGAGAAAATTAAAGAGTTCCCGCGGGAACCAAAAAACCTCAATCAACGCGGACAAAGTCGTGGGAATCAACTAGTAGATATAAAATAGATTTATAAAAATAAAATTCTCAATGAAAATATTTAAAAGTAAGTATCGAAATTGGAAAAAGAAATTGGTTCTATAAAAAAACTATAAAATATTTTTACTATACACATAAAGGTATTGAAATTTTATGTTTCACCGAGCACTTTGAATTAAAAAATAATATATTCTAATAGGATTAATGCACTATATAACTATATTGTCTAATGACTATGTATTTGGTTGAGTCACTGTGAACTGAAAAAAATATTTTTAATAATGCCTTGACTGTAAAGTACGAAAAATGTAGTGAAATGATGAAATTGGTACGTAAATTAAGTATAAGAAACTGAGATGGCTCAGCAAGCTTTTGGGTTCAATAAAATAGTTAGTTAGTAAATAGTAACCTATTAGCTATTTATGCAACTGTATCGTAATGGGGGTCATTTTAATTCGAGTGCTGTTTTTTGATACGAGGCTTGCCGAGTATCAAAATAGGATAGTACGAGAATTAAAATGACTAATTCCGTACAGTTGCATACAAGATTTTATCTACGACAAGGACGTCTTTATAATTTTTTACTTTGTAAATTAATAAAAAAGTCAAATCAATTGACTGGTTGGGAAAGTGCCAGAACCCAGAGCCGCTAAGCTATAGGTATCCTATTTATGAAGATAACCATATCGATACAGCTCCCATACAACGAACTGTATCATTATGAGAAGCAAACACGAAAGAGGGTTCAATTCGATATAGTTGTCAAATTCGAAATTGGAACTTTTCGATGCTGGAGTAGATAAAAATATACTTAATACCACACTTCCAGGTTATTATTTCCCTTGAGATTCTAGTAATATTACAAGAAACGTTAACTCGGTACGCACCGAACCATCACCCTCGTGAATATACCCAAGCAGCTTACTACCTACCATTTGATAATGAGGAATACAGTTGGACGAAAAGCAATCGCATTGAAACCCGCAAAAAGCATAGAAGAAAATATAATGATCACTCGATTAGCGCTGAAATGGATTATGGCCCTAAAAGGTTACAGTGCAAATGCACATGTAAAAGAAAATATGATACTAAACCCATACTAGACTATGAACAAAATGATCCGTGTTGTAATTGCTTTAGTAAATCAGATGCTGGTAATAGAGATCACATTACCCCAACTCAATATCCAAATGAAGAAATTAATGGAATATTTAGACCAATTAAATATCCTAATGTGGAAAATAATGGAATTTATGGGCCAATTCAGTATCCTAATGAGGAAAATAATAGAATATATAGGCCAACTCAATATCCAAATACGGAAAACAATGGAATATATAGGCCAATTCAATATCCTAATGAGGACAATAATGGAATATATGGGCCAATTCAGTATCCTACTGAGGAAAATAATGGGATATACAGACCAACTCAATATCCTAATGGAGAAAATAATGGCATATACATGCCAACTCAATTTCCCTCAGCTTCATATCCATCAATCATATATCCAACATTTGATCAGTTCCTGATAGATAAAATCTTTCCTTGGTTAACACAGGGAATGACGCAAACAACAAAAATAGATAATAATGGCAAGACAGATAAAGACACAGCTACGAAAGATGAAAGAGAAAAATATAGTACAAGTACCGACAATAATAAATCTAGTACAAGAGACAATAGAGACAAAGCTAGTTCAAGCGATGATAAAGATAGATCTAGTACAAAAGACGATAGAGACAAACCTAGTACAAGTGACGATAAGGACAGACCTAGTACAAAAGACGATAGAGACAAACCTAGTACAAGCGACGATAAGGACAGACCTAGTACAAAAGACGATAGAGACAAATCTAGTACAAGCGACGATAAGGATATACCAAGTACAAGAGACGATAGAGACAAAGCTAGTACAAAAGACGTCGAGGACAAATATTTTTTAGTAGATTATAGTGACAAGTCCGGCGTAAGTGTGGAAGTTTCACCTAAGATTTTATCTTTTGAAGTCTCTACTCGCACTACACTTTCAACTTATCCATACTTGAAAAGTGAACATTTCAAAAAGCTGTTCCATTACTTGCCCAAAAAAAAGAAATGCTTTCGAGACAAATGTGTACGAAAAGAACATACAAATAGGAAAATAGGTAGATACTATGAAGACGATTTGGTTGAAAGACCAACAATCGCAAGTTATTTGAATGTAAACAGGCGAAGAAATAATGTTCCAAGAAAACTTTATAAAGATTTACATAAAACCGCATTACGGCATTATACCTCCAGATAAACTAGGTCTGAAATTTATGAACGAATTGCGCAATTAAAGAATTCGTACAAAAATAACCTCTCTAGTGATTTTACAATTATTTGTACAAACCAATATTAATACTCGTACCTATTGGTAGACATCGCATTTCTATACTTTAAGAGGCCGGTTCGCGCCGCTCGCAACTTCTATTCGAACCGCAAATATAAATTTGCCGGTATATTGCTATCTCTATTTCACTGATGACACATGATCGCGTTCAAGCGAGATAGCAATATGAGCTTACAGAATTTGTTATACATTTAGTCTTGTTCCGTGAATACCAAAAATGATGAATGAAAACTTATCGTGCTTTTTACTTCGTTTTGTTATTCTGTAACTTGACAATATAGGCTATGCTGCTGACCAATTAATACGTAAGATATCGTTGGTTTTAATATGAAACAAATAAGAGGGAAACATGTCCATCTTGTCGTAAAAATATGCAAAACGCAATTCATTTACATTTCATTTTAGGAAAGTATTTTGAAAACATATAAATCCAGGGGACTAGATAAA
This sequence comes from Erebia aethiops, assembly GCA_923060345.2. NCBI lineage: Eukaryota > Metazoa > Arthropoda > Insecta > Lepidoptera > Nymphalidae > Erebia > Erebia aethiops. The sequence goes on along the minus strand of OV281083.1, from coordinate 3,985,178 downwards.
TACAATTTGAATCCAAATAAACTCTCATTTTGGTGGAAATGTTCTCGAATTATTAATTATTTTGGTATTACGTTTGTATGGGCAATTCATTCTCCGCTGGCACCGGTTCTAATATATTCTATACTAGATGATTCCCGCGACTTCGTCCGCGTGGGTTAAGATTTTTGATTCCCGCGGGAACTCTTTAATTTTCCGGGATAAAAAGTAGCCTATGTCCTTCCCCGGGAAACCATCTACCCCTGTACCAAATTTTATCAAAATCGGGTGAAGAGACAGTTTTTTTTATTCCCGCGGGAACTCTTTATTTTTCCGGGATAAAAAGTAGCCTATGTCCTTCCCCGGGATACCATCTACCCCTGTACCAAATTTCATCAAAATCGGTTCAACAGGTGGGCCGTGAAAGCGTAGCAGACAGACAGACAGACAGACAGACAGACAGACAGACACACTTTCGCATTTATAATATTAGTATGGATAACTTTCAGATTTCGGTTCCTATTTTTAATGATACCAAAATGGTTAAAAAGAAACACTTTATATGACACACAGACGGACGGACATAGACGCCTATTTTCGTCTGTAGAGGACAAGGTTCCAGGGAGTGTGTCCCTGTGTGTGTCCCTGTATGTGTGTGTGTGTGTAAGGGACTTTTGATCCCGCAAAATCAAAGCTAATTTTTTTCTAAATACTTAATAATATCATCAACTGGTAATACATTAGATAGATAATATAATATAAATAATACTTGTAGTGGATTTAAAAAAAAAATAGAGATTTCTAATGTGGTATACAAAATACTGAAATAAAATCGATTAGGTACAATGGATAGTTTCCAAGTCACGGTCAAGGCTGCTCTATCAAGGCTTTGTGGGCAAAACAATGACTAGGTTATGTGTTTACAATATTAGTAAAGCTATAGGTACGTACAATCTTAAAAATCGGAGATTCTTAGGTACCTAAACCTTAGAATTCCTTCCCCTGGATACAAATATCCCTAACCAAATTTCATCAAAATCGGTGAAACAGGTAGGCCGTAAAAGCGTATAGCAGACAGACAGACAAGCCGCAACGGAGCAACGGATCATCGTGATTTTTGGCATGGGTAGTGTTGAGGACCTGGAGAGTGACATTACTCTTTATCCCGGAAAATTAAGGAGTTCCCGTGGGAATCAAAAAAACTTTAACCACGCGGATGAAGTCGCGGGCAACAGCTATTTAGAGATAATTGTTATTTTGCCTTTATGAAAAACATACTTATACATCCATAAAATGACTAGGTACCTAAGCATAATATAGTTCTACTATGCAAGATGCAGCTATGTAGGTTTTCCACGCATCTACCTATAAATTTTTAGTCCTGTCAATCTATTTCAATTTCATAATGAAAAAATTATGTGATACTTACTAGCTGATGCCCACGACTTTGTCCGCGTGGAATAAGTATTTTAATTCCTACGAGAATTCTTTAATTTTCCGGAATAAAAGTAGCCTATGTCACTCTCCGGTTCTCAATTATACTAACCCATGCAAAAAATCACTTCGATCCGATGTTGCGGATTGGTGATTGGAGGACAAACAAACACACTTTCGCATTTATATAACTTACTATACATGACAAAGTCTATAGTACAAGCAATTAATAGGTTGTTACACTCGAATTAAATAACTTCAACATAACTTCAGTAAACCTAAGTTTAAATACCTGAAAACACTGCTGCTTACAAAAAATTTAGATATTTACGATTTTCAACAATAAAACTTGTAATGGCACTGAAATCACTTAACAATTAAAATACATCAATGAATTAATCGGTAATTCAACACATAGTAATGTTTTCAATGACCTTTCAACCGAAAAATTATTTAATATACTATCGATCTAATTATTATAGAGACAATAGTCCACACGCGGCGTGGCCTGACCTTTCAGGAGTCGGCAAGACTGCGCAAGAGTCGCGCGGGGTCACCAACGTGATATTTTTAGAGTTGAAAGTTCGAAATACGTTCAGCCATCTTCACACGACTATGCTTCCGTAAATTAAAGTCTTAGGAATGCTTAAAAATGCATACATACAAGTTTATGTGAAGCAGATCTTTACAGCCGACGCAGCGTTACAGTTATTGAGTAGGTGTGTATTATATATAGTAGATAGTAGTAGATACTTATAAGTTTTCAGCAAAGAAAATTATAGTTTTGAACATTGAATCCCATCTTTAGCTGAACCTAGTTTAATTTCAGCCGCTATAAGTTTCTACGGTAGTAAATGTTATGTCTATGGTTTATATCTACATGGACTTACAGAAAGCGTTTACTTAGGTAAGTAAGTAGGTACACCACACTGGAGATTATAATATCGCAAAGCTAGATCAAAACTCAGACAACTCAAAGAAGGTCATTTTTCAGTAGACGAAGAAACGTTCTGAATTTTTTGTAAGTAAAGTTATGAATTCATAAATTTAGATCAAAAATATGTTATGAAATTTTACTGTATATGAACTGGAGCTAAGAATCAATCAGTTTTACCGATAATTTAAATAGGTACTTTATTTAAATAAAGTAAATATACCGTTAGATTATAATCTATCTTCGCGTGATGTAAATTGTCGAAAGATTGTGAACTGTAACACTTAGGTACCTTCAAGTTACAATACTTTCAATTTACATTACATTACAATGCTTACAATTTAACGCATTATTTTTCGGTAGATTATAATCTATTAGGTATATTAACTCGATAGAACCTAAGTGCCCGGCCTCTAACCCAAAAGATCAAGAAGAACGCGTAAACACAATAAATATTTCAAAAATTGACTCTCAGAACATTGAACGGTTCACAATCTTTCGACAGTTACAATCTCACAATATAAGAGATTATCATCATCATCGTCACTACAGCCCATTAACGTCCCACTGCTGGGCACAGGCCTCCACTTTCATAGGAGAGAGGGAAATAGAGCTTAGACCCACCACGCTGCTCCAATGCGATTTGGCGGGCTTTTAACGACTATTATCATGTCATTGATATTAACCGGGACCGACGGCTTAACGTGCTCTCCGAGGCACGGGGGTGAAACACCGCCAACTTCCAACTCCGGGCTGGTATTGAGAATTTTTTTTAAAATTGAAAAACCCAATACCTAACAATTTTTATGCCCGACCGAGAATCGAACCCAGGACCTCGTGATCCGCAGTCGACTATGCTAACCGCTAGACCAACGAGGCAGTTGGTCTGCAAAATTTGGTCTAGTTGTTGGCAAAAGAGATTATAATCTAATGGTATTAACAATTTTACGGCCTAAAAATAAATCAAAAATCAGTCTCGATATTATGTTAAAATCTAGCATAAGTAGATTTGTTTCTTTTAGGATTTTAATGTTTAAATGGGATTATTCAATTTCGAGAAAATAATATTATGCTGGTGGATGACGAGGAGCAAAAGACTTATTTTTAAAACTAGAGCCTGAGTAGTTACATGACTAAGCTGCTTCCTTCGACTTCATCGGCATGAATTTAGGTTCATTGAAAATTTCATTGGTGAAGTTTTCGACGCGACGTGCAAACGCCAAGTTTCTACACTCTTATGAGGCGCCTGGAACAGGTTTCAAGCAAATATTATATACTTACTGGAACATTGCCGCACGTTTCTGCGCGTATTTTAGATAATATGATGTAGTATATCTTCTTTGCGGATGAACCTCAAGAATTATAATTATTGTGAGCAAAGAAAACTGAAAATCAATGTAAAAATCCTAAAGGTACAGAAAATTTAGAATTTGTATTGTCCTACCTAAATATTGAAAGCATGCATGCTTAGAAAGAAAAGAAAAGTAATACAAAAAAATATTTATTTAATTATACATAACAGACAAACAGAATAACTTTTAATCATAATTATTATATAATTTCAAACATGATTTACTTATTTATTGATAAAATGAATATACAGTTCGCATCACCTATTACAGAAAGGCAGACTTAACTGATGCGAACTGTTACTTGATACATTAACCATAAGAAGTACACAGCCATATTTGATACTAGCTGATGCCCGCGACTCCGTCCGCGTGGTTTAAGTTTTTTTTATTCCCGCGGGAACTCCTTAATTTTCCGGGATAAAAAGTAGCCTATGTCACTCTCCAGGTCCTCAACTATCCTCATGTCAAAAATCACGTCGATCCGTTGCTCCGTTGCGGCGTGATTGAAGGACAAACCAACAAACCAAGAAACAAACTGACTTTCGCATTTATAATATTAGTATGATTACAACCAGCTATTTCACGAAATTCTAGTACTTATCCCTATATTAAAAACTATTTGCATATAACATTTGTCATAACTTAATTATAAAATTTAATACCATAAAAGTAACATTAAAATATATTCAACATTCACTACCATGTTTAAACGAGTTCGTCGAGAAAGGTAAATATTGGTGATAATTCAGTTGACATTTAATAAACATAAATTATATATTAAACTTATTAAATTAGTTTAATCACTACTTAGAGGTGTCAGAAAATTAGTAAATATAAGAATAATATTTACTGCACATTAATTAAGTCTAGTATTTAATGCGCAGTATAACACGAAATATTTTGACAAAATATAGAAGATATTTATGGGTTAATTATGTAATCGTGGGTAATGTTCGACTATTAATCTATTAATCGCTTTTTAATTATAAGTTGTTTGAAGCTGAATTAACGCCATTATTTACATTTATTTACATAATATATTTAATTATTAATTATTAAACTAAATAATTAAAACTAAATTTTGATCCGTCACATATACCAGCTCCGTAATCGAGACTTAGTCCCGAAAATACTAAATATTTTGTACTCAAAGTACCAATACAATTTAACACAACAATCATTATAAATGCGCAAACCATTTTTTACCATAAACCTAAATAGAAATAGGATAATTTTACTGTGGCAAGTTGTAAGCTATAAAATACTAAATAATATGTAAAATATTACTAACATTTCCGTAAAAATATCAATGAAATGAATTTTTGGTTTTAGTCATTTCAATACAACCTTAAAAATTAGTTAATTTTAAATTAATTTATTTATAAAATGTAAGCTAATAAATAATAAAGATATTATGTCAAGAAGTAATAATATATGTCCAGAGGCTTAGTACCATCGCTTAAAGGAGTATTATTTTAATATTGTTGATGGCCTTGTTTCAGAATTATTTAATCCTTATTTTAGGGATGTCAACGTCATACAAAACTGACCTTTTAAAATAATACTGCTATACGCGATAGTAGTATGACACTTGATTATTTCACTATAACTATAGACAATCTATTTTATTAAAAAATTTCGTCATTTTAAAACAATATAAATAAAATAAAGATATTTCTATTCAGTATGTAGAGTGATACTCATATTCACGTTAAATTTTTATATTTATAGAAATATAATAGGACATCGCTTTTAGCGAAATTTTTACCAACGGCAGTTCTCATCGTAGAATTTGCTAGTTTATTTTTTATTTTTCCTATAAGTAAGCTATTGACGACGATCTCACCAGAACGATAGGTAAGTGATGATGATAAAAATCCTCATGATAAAAAGAATCTATAGAGCGTACCTTTACTCAATATTTTCAACGTAACGTCAAGTCAACATAAGCTCTAAAATAGCTTCCGCCTACCTTTTTAAATGCTAGGTAATTTTTCCTACGTTATTATTCGCATAAGTTCAGTTTGAAGGTTATGCGATACTGATCTTTATGGCAATTATACTATGGTCGACTTCTGAATCCTCAAGTACGGCAGTTCATTTGGTCTGGATGCTCAAGTGGGAGATCAGCTCTTGGAAGTCTGTGACGTACCATGCCGACCTTTTCTTTACTTCTTCTCTTACTACGTTACCGCCAAAACCTAAAAATACAATAAAACTCAAACTCAAACTCAAAGCATCTTTATTCAAAATAGGTACCTACAAAGTACGCCTTCTGAACGTCATATTTATAATAATAATAAGGAATAAGACTTGATGGTGATAATGGGTAACTTATCGTAAAACTAAAACTATCGTAAAACGTATCTTAAAACTAAAGCTACGAGGGTTCCAAATGCGCCCTGGTCTGAGAAGAGCCCACAACAAACAATATTGACATAAAAGTAGTTTTGTTGTAATGAGTTTTCTCCTCTTAAATTATATCAGCTTTAAGTATGTAATATAAAAATTAAGCAAGCACCAGATTTTTGTCGCGTTAAGTTTGACACCTGCCCTCCGATTGTGTGAGGAAATCGTAAAGGTTTTGTCAAAATTATAATAGGCATGATGACTGATTTTGAAAAATAGTCAGATTATTCAGCAGAAATATAAGGTTTGGTAGATAAAATTTGCATTTGAAATTTAAATTTTAAAATTCACGCCAAAACTCTCGCTGGTGTCATGGCGTCGTTTGTGACGTCACTATTGTATTTACCAATGTACTCTGTGCAGTGTGCCGTAAACAATAGTGAGATTGTCAAAGCTCGAAAACAAACAATTGTGACGTCATTCGCTTCTTGGTGATTAATCCATTATGGCGGATTGCTGTATTATTTGATCAAAAAATAAATAGCAATCTCACTCAAAATAGAAAAATAAATATGTTTTTTAACATCCATGAATCCTATTTCATTAGATAAATTCATAATTTCATTGATTCTTGGTTACTGTCATCATGACCATGACATGATCGACATGTTTATACAGTTCATAGATGACGCACGTCAAAAAGCATGTATGAACTCCTAAAACAGTAATACGTTTTAAGCTGTCAAATGATTTTTTTGACGCTATATGAACATAAACAGGTCGAATTATACTAATTATACTATATTTTGACGACCTCCGTGGCGCAGTGTGTAGCGCTGTTGCCTTAACGTGCGGAGGTTCCGGGTTCGATCCCCGGCAGGGTCAATTTGGGAATTTATAATTTCTGAATTTTCCCTGGTCTGGTCTGGTGGGAGGCTTCGGCCGTGGCTAGTTACCACCCTACCGGCAAAGACGTGCCGCCAAGCGATTTAGCGTTCCGGTTCGATGCCGTGTAGAAACCGAAGGGGTATGGGTTTTTAATATAACTGCCATGCCCCTAACAGGTTAGCCCGCTACCATCTTAGACTGCATCATCACTTACCATCAGGTGAGATCGCAGTCAAGAGCTAGCTTGTAGTGGATTAAAAAAAAAAAAAAAAAATACGTTTGACAAACGATTACGATTACAATTTTCTTACACAATCCGGACAGGATCAATGAGAGGATAACGAGAAATACTTACCTATGAAAGCATCAGCGGGTGGGCAGGCTTCCGCGTCGGTCGCTCCGTCTCCGATCATCACAAGTCTCTGATACCCGTGAAGTTCTTTAAGCCTTCTGATGACCAGACCCTTGCCTCCCGTCCTCGAGGTTGGCTCGTTCTCATCAAAGCCTGCGTATTCACCTGCAACAATTGAAAAACCTCACTGTAGTCCGTTTTTTAAATTCGAGATAATAATTTGACATTTCAAGTATTGCATGTTTTTTCCGTTTCATAAATAGCAACCATTGATGTAGAATTTTTTTAGTACCTATACTTCTATTTCAATGATAGCAACCGACAAATATTATGATAAATACTCGAAATATATTTTTGTAACTAATTATGGTACGATTTTTATTTTATCGTCCAGATTTGGTATGTAGAGCAAAATATGGTAAAATAATAAATATCTGGATGAAAATCAGCGTTTTCGCCATACCCGAAGGTGTATGGGTTTAATATAACTGCCATGTCCCTAACAGGTTAGCCCGCTACCATCTTAGACTGCATCATCACTTACCATCAGGTGAGATCGCAGTCAAGGGCTAGCTTGTAGTGGATTAAATATATATATATAATATATATATATATATAAAATCACTGAGCTGATATTTTAACTTTACTAATACATACTTTTATTTACTATACGTCGTCGTATTTGAAAACTAATGTTTACCGTGAAGTATTGAAGCACTTTGGAAAAAGCCTGTTACAAGTCTTAATTCATTAAAATTCATTTTTAAAAACTAGCTTTATCGTCCACTATATTGAATTACTGTAACGTCATTTTATTTTTCGTATTCTTCTCAGTAAACAAGGGTTTGCTGGTCCATAAAAAATAACTAGTCCAATCTTTAGGAGTCCGCCATATAGGATTTCGAATGACGTCACTTGGCTAACCATGCAATGTCATCCAAACCATACGTGTATGCAATATTTCAGCTCACTCGGTCGGGGACATAAATGTTTTAAAATTCAGTTGCAAGATTTGGCCTAAACAAACCTACAAACATTGTAAGTTAAATGAAAGCTTATTAAAATGCGTGAAAAGATAAAACAAATGCAAACCGATATCTTATCTGTAAATGAGTTCACAGATTAAATATTGCGCAGTGCAAACAAACAACTGCGACTGGTCTTTTTTGTTTCAAGGAATTAAAAATAATCCAAGATAAGGATAACAAATTGAAGTATGTGCGAAACAAGATCCCAGTACGCTTAGTCGAAGTTTTTAGATGGCAAATTTGATTGATCGTATTAAGCGTTAGATTATATTAGCGTCAAAGTAAAATTAACCTTAACTGCATTTATTTAGAGCTCAATTTCGTGTATGCAATCACAGCCTGCGCTCCTAACGATACGTTTAAATTAAAATCGGTTGTACTGAATTTGTGACTTTAAATCAAGAGCTTTTGGGTCCAGTTTACTTTGACGCTAATGTGATCGAATTTATAATTTAAAAACCTAGACTAAGCGTACTGATTGAAGCAAGGATGATGAGGAGAGTCTGCTGCAGGTGTAGCCTAAATAAGAACATGACACTCCTGGATTCCCCATAATTAACTGAAATGTAGAGTATTAGTAGTTAGTACCCTTTAGGGTACAGAATAACTAGGTTCAAGAATCTACTAATCTACGGTTAAATTAGCATGTAAGTCACGAACCCAATAACCTTTAGACTGTAAAGTGTAGACTATCTGAATCGAGATAATTAAGTAGGCAATAATATAATTGATTAAAGGCAAAATGCAAAAATGAAGACTTAACAAAAGGATGCCTGCAATGTTTTATAAGATAATTAGTAATTAGAAAAGTCAAGTTTGATTTATAATAATTAATTAATTAAGTTAATAAGCATGTCACTAACCATTTAAAAATAGACTAGATAAAAATAAAATGTCGTCGCAATGGCCCAATTGCTTCGCTTTTGCGTAAAGATCTCTCAATGAGCACGCAAACAATGCGTGCGCGATAACAGACTATTGTTAATTAATGCCGTTAAAAAATGAACACTGTCTCATTAGTTCTAAAGTTCACTTTTGTACAACAATGTAGTAGTGCCAGTTCTATAATTAATGAGAAATCTGCCCTATTATTTGATCCAATAAGATGCAGTTTAGTATTGGACGTATTTATGTTTTTATTATTTTGACCGTGGGTGACAGTAAACACGTGGTAGAGAAATGTTTAAAGCATATTGCACTAGGTAGGTCAAATGTTAGACCCAGTGGGGTCTGAATTCTGATATGATTTCATTACTTCGAACATGTGTCTGTAATCGAGTAAGACAACATAAATCTTAAAGTTTCATCAGCCCGTAATTGTGTTTAATTTGAAGGTGTAAAATTGTTTATAATATAGCACATGATAAAAATTGTATAACAAACAGAACGGAATAATAAAACCGAAGTTAACTTCTCTCTTATCAGCATACATATAGAAATGTCAACGTTCCAATTTTGTTTTATTTATGAAATCGTAATACCAGTTTTAACTAAATATCCATACTACAGCTGATGATGCCCGTGACTTTGTTCGCGCGGTGATAGAGTTTTAAAATCTCTTTGATTTTTTAGGGCACAAAAGTATCTCTGTACCATATTTCGTCAAAATTAGTTGAACAGCCGAGCAGTAAAAGCGTATCGGAACGACAGACACTTTGTTATGCATAATAACACAAACATCATCATTCATACTTTCGTTATTAGTATGGATTCATTCGTAAGATAAAAATAATTGCACTTATTTATGAAGATGATAAAAAGCGATATTATTATACCTACCCTCGATAGTACCTTCAAAAGTAGAGTGGATATTTTATGCATTATGCATCTTACTGGTAAGTCACATCAACACGCCAACATCAACACCTTTTATTTGGTGTGATAGCAGTATATTGCAAACCAATATAATTTCAATAATGCTATTTTTATAATAAGCCTTTATTTAATCCGAAGTAGGTCTAATATTATTATGTCATGAAGTTATGAGATCTATTATTACATTACTGAATAGTAACGATAACATTATCGTTTGGACTGTGGACTATAGTGAAGTGTGGGAGAAATGTTCAGTATAACTTATCATTAGAAACGTGTTGGCAAATGGCAACCAATACTAATGTTTAATATATTCATTCTATGACAATATTGTTGTCTTACTTGCTATTACTGGTAAGTCCTTTTAATACTTAGATTTGTACCTACTATTAGGCAAGATTACGTGTACTTACACGTGAAAAATTTGATAAAAACTAATATAGCTGGAAACATTTAGGCTAGGTGTATATAAGTCACTAATATATAATATGAATGAATAAGGACCCAAAAGTTAGCCTTGCGAAACCCCTTAGTCTTTAAAAGCTTCATATTTAAACCTATAATTTAGGCACTACGAATGGCTAAAGTAAATAGGCTAAGTATCTTTTTTTAGTTTCATTATATTATGCACTATAGCTAGTGAATAATGTTACGAACTAATAATTATGTTATATATGTAAAATGTTTTTGTTTTTCTCAACAACAAATAATAATCCACATGTTTAGATTTCCTTGTTTAGTTTTGAAAATTTCTCCTTATATTGAACTTTGCTGGTTGATTTATATTGCATGAGTAGCTAAGTTATTACGTCTATCAAATAATTAGATATCCTGCCAACTGATAAATATTATGATAGTATATTTTCTTTCCTCATTGGATAATAATTAATAATTTTATAGATTTATTAGACCACCTTGTTTACATATGGATACAAGATAAAAAAAAGATAAGAATGTATCGATAGTCATATTATCATTTATATTATCGATTATTTCACTGCTTCGGAAAATTACCGACAGCCGTTTATCAAAGTTTTAAAGTCATTGACTGATATAAAAAATCAGAGGTCGATTCATGGTTATTCATTGAAGAGTTGTCGATTCTCTTCAACACTTATAATGAGGATATCTTTTTTTAAATTTAATAAACCTAGGTCTGTGTCTTTATTTAAATCTTTCTCTCTTATGGGTAGTGGTCTCTATGCTTCTTTCAGGGGATGAGCAGTACAGGCCGCTGTTTTATGTTTTTTCGCTCTACCTAACCTACATCTTGATAATTAATTAATCTCTTAATACACATAAACCACTCGAAACAAAATAGTAACAACATCAATCAAACGAAAAGTTAAGAATTTGAACATCAAGTAGTACTTTTTTAAACCCTTAAGAATTTTTAAGCAATAATTTGAACGTTATTGTCAAGACGGCTGACAAGAAATAGGCTGCATATACAAGAAGTGCTTGAAATTTAACCTCTTCCATAGATTTCTTTCTGTAGGTACTATAAAACGTCGAATCAATCCGTATAAAACATCAATCTTCAAACTATTCCGCGAGCCGGTTCTCTTTCAATAGCCGTCCCTCCAAAAACGCGCGAAAAACTCTAGGAACGTCAAATGTCAAAATGGGCCTCATATTATGTGCCATAGACACGAATAGTCTGGGGTGACGTTTGCGTTCCGTTATACAATTTTTATCCGCCTTATAGAAGTTACTATTAAATATTGTGTGCTGCTGCTGATAAATAGGGATGATGACGACTCAATCAAATCAGCAACTCTTTATCAAACCTAAATACGCACTTCTAGTTTGGAAGTTGTATGAAATTCACAATCTTGACGTCATAAAATTTCAACGCACTTTTTTTCTTTAATCCATATTATAGGGGAACTTTTCATAACAAAAAAAAACACACTCGTGTTGGTCACAGATATATTCACTGGATGATGTACAATAGAAACTTAACTAAAAAAAACACAAAACAAAACGTAAGGTCTGTTATTCGCGACACGACTTAACCCAATCGCGGGTTGTAGGGAACTAAACTAGAAAATTGCCCGCGCGCCGGGAACGGCATCCAATTCCTGGAAACGTTTGGGCACACGGACCCTGTGACGACGGTACTTCTCGAACCTAGCTAAATTAGGGATGGGACGATATGCGTGCTATATCCTCCCCCTCCAAGCCGCAACTACGACCCGATTGTGGCTTGGCAACCAGTGATGAAGAGGTAGCCCACACACTAGAGCTAATCTCGAGGAGTTGACTTGGCACTAGGTTTCTTACGCGGTCTTCCTCTTCTCCTACATTTCACTACCGGATCCTGACCTTCGCAAGGTGCAAAAAGGCTATCCGGATATACCGGTCTGAGCAGATTAGTCTCCACAGGTGCGAGGTCACCCTCCTGGTGAACACGCCCATGACGGCTACTTTTGACAGTCGTATCCTTTCGGAAAACCTGCTGGTGCTTGACGCGCCTCCTGACTTCCTTTTTGGTCGGCAACACCCGAGATGGCGGCGTAGAAACGGGCGCCGCTTTACCGGTACCTTTTTGGTGAATCGCGAACGTAGTAGAATCTCCCCCTGGCTTCAAGATATCTCTATTAGTTTTAAGCAATTTGACGAACTTTTTGCTATCGACGTGTGAAAGGAGAGCGCCCTCACACTCGCGGAGACCAATCGTAGAGCAAATTATCCCCCGATCCTCACGTTCATACCGAAGGTTATACTCGCGTTTGACCCCTGTAGCACGTAACGTATAGCGATTTCTACAGAAATCTAGTGCCAAGCCGGCGTCCTGGATAAAATCCATCCCTAACAACGATTCGGTGGCACCGGGTAAAACCATAAAACGCGTCGCGATCTCCACGCCCTGCACTCTCACATTTACCAAAGCCGTCTTTACAGTCTCTACACGTCTCGTTCCGTCCGCAAACTTTACTTCCGTCTCCGCGGATTGAAAAACTTGTCCGTTAGCACTCAAATGTTTACTTAAACTAACACTTGCTACAGATTGCTGTGCACCAGTGTCTAGTAACGCAGTACCTACTGCACCAAACACTTCCACGTCAAAAATCGGTCTCACTTGTGGATTTAAACGAAAGTTGTCAACCGACACTGACTGAAACGCAGAAGTTGACGGCGTCGTAATCGCAGCCGTATGCCTCTCCTTACAGGTCTCACAGTTAGATCGAAGTACACCCGGCATCCCGCACCCGAAACACGTGATTGTGGGTTTAACACTATTGGACCCAGCTTCCTCAACTGCCCTGGTTTCCTCTCTTTTCTTCAGTCGAGGGCAATTATTTATAGTGTGGGAAAACATCTTACAATATCCGCACTTATCACGTTTTCGCTTAGAAAGGGTCGGTGAAGACGAAGTCGACGATGATGAACTCGAAGAACCCTTCGACACCATCTCATCAGTCGACTCTTTAACTGCTGGAACTGATACACGACGCCCTTCATCATACAGGTCTTCAATGCGTCGCGCTTCCTGAAGAAGTTCCATAAAGCTGGTGAAAGCGCTTCGTGCTACTTTCTCACGAATCCGCCGGTTTAATAGCCCGTAAACCATATCTAGTTGAACATCACTGCTTAATGTATCTGAGGGCAACTGCGCAAGAAGAGCGCGCGCTTTACATACGAAAACATCCGTCGACTCTTCCCGCTGCTCTTGCTTAAATAACTCACGGTACACGCGGTGTGGTGGTAAACGAGGGCCGAATGTTTGTTTAAGAAGCTCAACTGCATCTTCCCACGTGTTCACGGACTGCTTTACTCCCTTCCACCACGTAGCGGCGATTCCGGTTAAAAGCATAGATAACCCGCGCACCGCGTTTCCGTCGTCCACTAAGACACATTCCTTGTAAGTTTCTACGGCGTCTAAAAATGCTAACACGTCGCTCTGTTTAGCACCATCGAAACGTGCTGTACATTTCGTGAAGTTCCCCGAAGTCGCTGGTGTGGGTAAAGGTGACACGCTCACACTCTGAGCGCGCATCACATGCTGTAGAATAAGCTGAAGTTGTTGATCGGACATCACGATAGGAGTAGACGTAGTCGCGCCGTCACTGCCAGGTGTCGGTGCGTCAGCGGCAGCATGCGGCGAGTCGCCAGCATGCGGCATGCTATCGTCCACAACGGACTCGTCGGAAGTAGATCTTTCAAGTCCCGCTCTACGTGTTCGCGGCATTATGACTTGTGAATACCGCGGTTAAAACACGAACCGATTCGAACAACTATGCTTAACAGTCTGTGGGGCCCTTAACACCAAGTTTGTACCACGATAATAAAAGTTTTGAAAGTTCATAAAAGTTATTGTACGTTATCACGAAAGTTATGAAAAGTTTTATAAAAGTCTTTCACCAACAAAAGTATCTAGCTCTTTAACACAAAATGACAAAAGTCATGAAAAGTTCTTTTAAAAGTCTTTCACCAACACAAGTGTCTATAGGTACGTTAACACCAGAGTTCAGTTCCTTGCAGTTAATCGAATAATAATTTAGGAAAACTTACCGCGGACACACAATACCTACTGTGTGTTTTAATATGTGGAGTGTGTACACGACGTAATTGACGTAACCACAAATCACGGCACTTCACTAAGTTCAAAATGTATTTTTATTTACTTAAATAGTTAGTAGGTATATAGATACACTTAACACTGTGAGTCTAGGCCCCACGTTGGGCGCCATTTATAGGGGAACTTTTCATAACAAAAAAAAACACACTCGTGTTGGTCACAGATATATTCACTGGATGATGTACAATAGAAACTTAACTAAAAAAAACACAAAACAAAACGTAAGGTCTGTTATTCGCGACACGACTTAACCCAATCGCGGGTTGTAGGGAACTAAACTAGAAAATTGCCCGCGCGCCGGGAACGGCATCCAATTCCTGGAAACGTTTGGGCACACGGACCCTGTGACGACGGTACTTCTCGAACCTAGCTAAATTAGGGATGGGACGATATGCGTGCTATATCATTTTAAAATGGTTATCAAACTTAAAACTAACAGCGGATGTGAATTTAAGGTCTTTTGGAAGACCCTCTATTAAGAAATAATTTATATATAAATTTATTTTTGATATAGGCATCATCCCTATTTCTCGACATTGGCTTTTTAAGCCTGGCCCGAACCCAAGACCTCATGATTCGCAGCCACTAAACCACCGAGGCAGTATTCAGCAAATGTTACTGATATGACAATATTGATAACACATCGACCTCGTTCTCTGGAGGCGTGCCCGAGTGTTTATCAACATAACAATAATATGCTTTTGCTTCATTGATTAGTGTCCGTTATGTATTTCATCACCTTAAATTGTTTATTTTTAGGGTATTCCTTAGGATTTTCCATCATGCGTTTATAATGGCTTAATAATAATGATAACAAATTTCCCCTTAAACAAAAGCGTAATAAATAATAACTAAGCTACCTAGTTACTAGAATAGTCAAAGAAATTGGATTTGAACGTAACTTTTGGATTAAAATTATTTAAAATCTTTTGAATTAATCCACCTTTAAATGTTATGTAAGCTGCTCAAAACTGTCGGATATCGATTTATTGTTTAATTATCTATGCCTGACAATTTAAAAAAATATGATACTAGTTTTGAAATTAATAACATGAAAATTCTCTATTTTAGGGTAAATTTTAAAGTAATTCCGTCCATAATTAAACCATAATAACTCAATCCATACTAATCTGTCTGTCTGTCTGTCTGTCTGCTACGCTTTCCCGGCCCATCTTTACAACCGATTTTGTTGAAATTTGGTACAGGGGTAGATGGTATCCCGGGGAAGGACATAGGTTACTTTTTATCCCGGAAAATTAAAGCGTTCCCGCGGGAATCAAAAATCTTAATCCACGCGGACGAAGTCGCGGGAATCATCTAGTTCAAAATAAATTCAAATGTCTTTTTGTTGTGACAAAAAGAAATTTATTATTTATTATTTATGAAAAATAAAAACAAAAACTAAACCGGCATAAAAATTTGATCCCATTTTGGCTGCATCGGGTCATCTGAGTTTGTACAAGGGACTGTACAAGAAAATGTGTAAATAACTTACCATTAAAATAAAATTTGAGTTTATTCGCGAATACATTGCTAACTGGGATGTGTAGTTTGTCTGCGACTGGTTCGATTAAGCTTCTGAAGCCGCCTGACACCAGGTACACAGTGACTCCTCTCTCGTGTAGGGTCTTGACTAGTTCTCTGTAATAAAAATACAAGTTCATTAAAATTTATTATAAAATAAAAAGTTATTCTTTATAACACAATCTCTAAACTAAAACGACAGGGAACAGAAGTTTTCCAGAATTTGGAAGCGGGTTCCATAATTTTTTATAATGTATTTGTGACGTTTTGTAAAAAAACTGCAGTAACATTTAGTTTTTTTTTTAACCACTACAAGTTAGCCCTTGACTGCGATCTCACCTGATGGGCATGATGATGTTAGGGGCATGGCAGTTATATTAAACCCATATCCCTATTCGGTTTCTTCACGGCATCGTATGATCGTACCGGAACGCTTAATCGCTTGGCGGCACGTCTTTACCGGTAGGGTGGTAACTAGCCACGGCCGAAGCTTCCCACCAGGCCAGACCAGGGAAAATTCAGAAATTATAAATTCCCAAATTGACACTGCCGGGGATCGAACCCGGGACCTCCGCACGTTAAGACAACAGCGCTACACACTGCGCCACGGAGGTCGTCAAAAGGAGTTTTTCATATAGGTCTGATATTTTCTTTTTCCTTAAAGAAATTGCATTATCAATGAATAGCACGGTATGATTTGGTGTCAAAACAAAATTTGGGACAAAAACCCCTCAATCAGTCAGTAAGTCAGCTGGGTCACCTGACATGATAGTAATTGAAGTAATTATAACCGGTTTCCCGTCCTAATTAGTTATTTGATCACGCTTAAGTAACACCAATATAATTATGTATTAGTAAAACATCAATATTGAATCATATTAATTATTGTGATGTAATAACATATATTTTAAGAAAGTTTTAGTAACTTTCTGCTTTCTTTTACCTTTCTCTTTAAAAAATATGATAGAATACATTTCATGACTTAGGCACGTCATTTAGGTTTACAAAAAATTGGGATAAAAGTTGACTGTGCCGCTCTCCAGAGCCTGAACTATACCTATGCAAAAAAATCACGTTGATCCGCTTCTTTTTTGCGGCGTGATTGAAAGACAAATCAACGCCCTTTCGACACAATTATACGGATGTAAAATCCACACTAATATCCATATACTAAATACTATAAATGCGAAAGTGTGTCTGTCTATCAGTCTTAAATTTGGTATAGGGATAGTTTGTATCCCGGGAAACGACATAGGGTACTTTTTATCCATATCCATACTAATATTATCCATACTAATATTATAAATGCGAAAGTGTGTCTGTCTGTCTGATTGTCTGTCTGTCTGCTACGCTTTCCCGGCCCATCTATTCAACCGACTTGGATGAAATTTGGTATAGGGATAGTTTGTATCCCGGGCAGGCCTGTGTCACTCCGCGTGTAGGTATTAAAAATATACCTACAGGCGGCGGCCATTGCGCAAGGGCCAATCTAGTAGGCTGCCACAAGCGAAAAAAGACACGCGCGCGCGCTATTTGTTCGTTCAACATTCTCGATAATTGCAAGATGGACACAAAACGAAAAAAAGCAAAAAGATACTGTGCAGACTGCAGTATTTAATTGTTTAAATACGGATCGTGATCGAAATTTAACTTTTTTTTGGTTGCCTAAAGACGCTGACAGGTAAAATCTAGGTACTTTGATTGGATTACATTATGTTCCCATTTGAAATGAAATTAATTCAAACTACAAACCCTTTCTCCCCTTGTTGAACAAAGTACTATTCCAATACCCTAAAAGTATTTAAAAGTACAATAAAAAGACATTTTAGCGCTGCCTGCCTGCTGCGCGTTGCCCGCCACAAGTAGGAGTAAACGCTCGTGCTGTGCGCTAGATGGCGTAAGTAGTTTCTCGAAGTAAGCAACCCTAGTCCGCGGCTCTTTCAATACGTATAACCACGTATAACTTATTATGAACCGTAGTCCAGTGAATTAAGGCCCATATTCCCTCAAAAAAAATTTGTTAGGTATGTAAATGAAAAATGTGCTCGACTGGAACGCGAGCTAAATTAAATCATATTGTTTATCAGATTGAGTACATATTTCTTTGAAAACCATTGCGAAGTAAAGCTTCTGTACCTAGTACTAGTTATTATTCTGTGTCCCGGGGAAGGACATAGGGTACTTTTTATCCCGGAAAATTAAAGAGTTCCCGCGGGAATCAAAAAAACCTTAATCCGCACGCGGACGAAGTCGCGGGCATCATCTAGTCTAGTAAAAAATATATTAACATCCTATATACAATTGACAGCACTAATACTTACGTTATTCCTGGTGTGAGGTGGTTAGGGAAGGTTTCTATGAACTCTCTAATTTGACTAACGCTGGGTCTGATGATGTCTAGCCTTTTCTTAAGGGCCTCTTGGAATGTCATGTTACCGCCCATTGCCTCTGCTGTTCTGATAACAAAAAAACATGATAATATAACAGAATCATAAAATAATATAAAGCTAACGGCTTAAATAATTATTGTTGAATTATAGTGTTTGACCCACACTTAGGGAAGTTTCTAAACCATTGTTAAATACATATCAAAAATTGCAGAAGAAATAGAATTTTGTGGTACTATACATATCTCCAGCACTGCCGGGTAAGTGAACCGTGGCCAGGCGCTCCGGGCGCGAATCCCAGAGAAACGCAGATCAAATATGGAGACGGAGAGTCTCGGGAACTTTATACACTTGTTCCTCCTGCACTGTTCTACCACAGAACATTATATCAATTATAGTAGTGTTATTATCTCGCTGCAGACTCGGCCATAAATAATTCGAGTGTTTCGCTCTCTTTCCCGCTCACGGGCCATATGGCACGGCCCCTGTGCATCACAGACCTGCAGTCGATGAGTGATATCGATAGTTGTTTTTTGGTATCTTTTTAAATGGGTGATAGAAATAAAAACACGTTTAGTATGGCCGAGTCTGCAGCGAGATAATAACACTACTATAACATTCAATATACGCACAAAGCGCTGATACGAACTGCTAAGAAATGGAGCGGCCTTCGGTCATCTGTTTTCCTTACCACGTAAACGTATCTCAAGTACCTTCAAGGCGAGAGTGAACAGGCATCTTCTAGGCTAGCACGCGCCAACGTAGACCTCATCATTGAATTCAAATTCGTATTTTTTATTCAAATAAACTTTTACAAGTGCTTCTGAATTGTCAAGTGAATCTGAATCTCGGTAGGAATGGCATCCCGAACCACTGGTTCGGGATGCCATTCCTACCGAGAAGAACCAGCAAAAAAAGGTGATTGCTTTTTTGAAAAAAATAATTTAAAATCTCATCAATGTATAGGTACATAATATGTCCAGCAATGCTTCCAGTCAAATCCATGTTATTTTATCATTTACGTAATCTTTAATAGTATAATAACCTTTTTTTTATCCACTACAAGTTAGCCCTTGACTGCGATCTCACCTGATGGTAAGTGATGATGCTGCAGTCTAAGATGGAAGCGGGCTAACCTGTTAGGGGCATGGCAGTTATATTAACCCCCTATTCGGTTTGCGGCATAGTACCGGAACGCTAAATCGCTTGGCGGCACGTCTTTACCGGCAGGGTGGTAACTAGCCACGGCCGAAACCTCCCACCATGCCAGACCAGGGAAATTTCAGAAATTATAAATTCCCAAATTGACCCTGCCGGGGATCGAACCCGAGACCTTGGCACGTTAAGACAACAGCGCTATACACTAGTCGTCAAGCTTTTTTCAGAAGCATACTTGTAATGGATTTCTTAAACTTGTGTAATGCTAATTGCATGATTATTGTCGTCAAGCGCAAGCCTATTCTGCAATAAAAAAAATGTATAGATACACTCACAGTCGTTTCACCTCGTCTCCTTTCCCGCAGAACCTCGCAAGCTCGTCGATCCCTTCATCTTGTATGACCGTGGAGTCCACATCGAAGCACACGCAGTCTGCTGTTCGGAACAACTCCTGGACGCTTTGCTGTTGTGACATTACGCTTATTGACACCAGGGAGAGAGTCTTGAGTGTCGCCAGGTGGAAATTACTCTTTAAGCTGCATGAAAAATGAAAGTTGTAGATAGGAATATTTTGAAATTTTCAGATGCTAAGAGCCAGAGCACAACGCCACCACGATGCGATCGTCGTATCGTGTGTCTGTGTATGCGTTTTGGTCCAAATTGGTCGGACACAATCTCTCAAAAAAAAACAGCTTTAAGATTAATGTATGTGTATCGTTTTACACTTGGAAAATTGGGAAATCTATCAAATAACTTTGTATGGATTGTGCACAAACGATTAGCATTAATTTGTATTCAATTTACGGATTTTTTAAAGGTAGGTATACCTACTTAAACTACTTATAGTATTATTTATTTGCCTATAATAGGATATATTTATAGAAATAGAAAATGTATAACAAGGGTGACCAGGATTTTCGAAAAAGGCATAATGTCTTTAAGAAAGAATATTCATAGGATAGGAAACGAATCGTTCATGTAAATTTTACTACCGTTTAAATTAAATATACATTCCGAATCTTAAGGTTAATTCAAAACAAGTTTTTTTAGAGCTTGGTATTAAAAAAAACTAGTTTTGATATTTTTTTACGAACAATTATAACGAGCGACTGAATTAATGGATTATTTACGCGCGAATTTATAATTTAAAAGAAGTTTACTTCTTTTTTACAAAAACGTAGCAACAATGTTCTGTTACCTAGCTCTAGTTCTAAGATTGCATTGATAAATTAAACAATTATTGCGTATTATGATGATATGACCTTATGACACAATTGCACGATTTGATCACTGTAGGACACCAAACGTCCTATTTATATCATGCAGAATTTCCCTATTGTTTTCCTCAAGAACCGCGTAGATTATAATATATTATTATTTTCAATATAATCATGACCTCTAGAAGTAAAACGTCATCAAAATAACCATGAACTAAATAACAGCACTTGCAAAGGACGAGGAAAATAAATCGTGATTTATTATCTTTAACAATATATTATATATTAATATATCAGGACATGCATAGCGTGCAAATATTTTTAGGTTTATTAATACCTGTACAGGGCCATGTTCGGTGAGTCTTCAAATTAATAAACGGTATACCTCGATAGCTGCTACGCTATATATTTGAATTTATCTTTTGATTAAGAGAAATACTAATAAATGGAACCCACTTGACCGAAAACTATCGCGCACACGCCTTCACTGAGGGTGATATCATAAAGTACAGTGTACTCGGCCCATTTTATCGCCTTATATTTACCAGCCTCCACGCGATATCGCTATGATGCGAGCTACAACACTTCTCTCTGAAAGCTACGTACTATGACTGACGTCACAGAGGCATCTTCATTTAAAGACGTTGTGCCAGACAAGAGAAGTATTTAAAGTAAGGGCGATGAAACAACACTTATCTCTTTCACTCGCGATAGAAGCGAATGGAATGTTTGTGGAAACACTTGTTTTGCAAATTGCGTCGGGTGCAAAATCATGTTATCTTTGTATGGCATACGTAATATGGTAGTGATATTAAACTTGTTTGTTTAAAAATGCAAAAGTTGTTTCTATACGCTGTCAAAGCGTGCGTTAAATCATAATAATATTATATTATTTACATTTATACTTATTTATTGACCGAGCTAAGTGAGGTCTCAGAGTTCAGTTGGATAAATTTTTACCGTGTCTGTCTGTTTGTCAGGGCCATATTTTAATTACTTAATGAACACTTGAAATTAATAAGATATTTTTGACCACGTATATAATGTACATATTTCTATATGTACCTATTTATCCTATACTATACCTACTACCTACATAATATGAAATAATCACTTCAACTATACAAAAATAAATAATAAGCAAAAGTTTTTACGTATGGTTTGAGGTAAACATTTATATATGATTTATGAAATATTTATAATAAATAAGCATCAACATTATTTTCTGTTTAAGCATAATTATTATTAATTATATAAGAACAGTCAAGTGATGTGGTTCTGCATTGATTATGGCTTGTCAATAAATCGAATCAATGATACGGCTGCTAGTATTATTAGGTTTATGGTTTAGAGATTACAGGATAACGTCGCGTAATAATAAAATTATTATACATTAAAGATAAATATATTATTAGCAATTGTGCGTGTGGTACTGTTCCTAATCATCTCTCTGTTCCGAAATTTAATTCCCATAATTTTTATGATTCCTTTCTCGAATATACGGCTGGTAATTTATTTCAGATTGTTTCTAATCATCCATTCATTTAGAAAAACCACTACCACTCAAAACATATTCAAACAGAAAAACCCTAAAGTATACGGTAATTATTTTGGGAATTGTGTTGTTTTACGAGATTAGAAAAATCAGGTTATCAGTAGGTTGATAAGGTCTTATTGTTATAGATTTTAAACATGCCATTGAGAGCACATGTTGCGAAGCACATTATCATTTTATAGCAAGGTTATCAATTTATAAAGACACGCGAGCGTCGCATGTATTTTGTTCTACAGAACAGTCACACCCTCTTGCCTCATTTCACTTTAGTATAAAAAATATTGAGTGAAATAAATATGTACATAATTATCTACCTAATTTATTTATTTCATCAGCTTCCAGAACAAACTGTCTTACATTACAATATCCGTAGGATGTCAAATAAGATTTTTTAAGCCTGAAATGTTTTATCAAATGTATCAAAAAATGTTTTTACTATTTGTATATTATTATAATATTTTTAAACCTATTTTGTTCACTGTCATGAAGCATATTGATACAGTACTGAGTAATTAGGCGTAAATTGCAGTATCCGAAATACTGCAATTTACGATTGATCAGCAATCTAGAAAAGAAAGAAACATTAGAACTACTTAGGACTGTAGAGTTGTGCTTTTGTGTGTGGAACTTCATGTGGCCCTAAACTTTTTGTATAATTGTCCTAGAAAGTCTGAGATGGTTGGTCTCCCTTACAATGAATGATGCTGAGCTGGCAGTTACTTTCATTTGAATATTTTTTAATCCAAAATATGTGTGAGATAGTGGAATATGTTTTGCAAATATTATTGAGCACATAATTTTTAATAAAATGACCTACTAATTAAATTCCAGTGCAAAGATAAAACTTATATCTGGATTCTTACAGGGTGTTTTATTAAATAGTTTTTTTGTTGATCATGTCCACTATGTTGGATTTGTCAGAATTCTCTTGCATCAGTCAATCTATGGTAAAGACCAGTCTTAAGCATAGATTAACCAATACTTGAGAACCAGTTCTTAGCTTATTAATATTGAACCAAAGGCAAACTCGCTACATTTTGTAATATTAAGTAAATAAGTAATTTGGTATTTAGATTAAACAGCTTTGAAGTAACTTTTTGTTTCAATCAAATATCACATTCATAGCTTTAATCACAGAGATGAACTAAGGTTATTTTTATCAAAAAAAAATAAAAAGTTCTCACATGAATATTAAAAGACCTAAATCCATGAGCCTTAGTCATAGCCTCCTTCTGGTAGATTATAAAATATACTTAGACCTCATTTTAAATATAACATCCTGTAACATTCCATGAGTACTTTTTAGTAGAGCAATGAGTGTACAATATTAATAACCAGTTTAAATCAGATTTAATAATATGTATGTATATAGGTATCCATGAAAGGCAGAAACTAGTTCATACTGGCTACATAATATGATCAGAAAATGTTTTGTCTGTGCTCCATACAAATTGTAACTCAAAACTTCTTAACTCCCAACACAAACAGAGAAGACAGAGAAGTGTCACATGTTTGAAGATTTGTATATCTGTGTATCACTCAGTGGAATTGTAGCTCTGAAGTCTATAAATCAATTCTGATTTTATTTCTTTTGTTTGAAAAATTTGGTCTTTTCGTTTTACTCTGTGCCTCGGAGAGCATGTTAAGCCATTGGTCCCAATTATCAATAACATTTGATGATAATGTTTAGAAACCTAAGAGTAGAAATAGCAATCCTAGTTAAGTTGTATATGGAAGTATCCACCAAATTATCCCAAGAAAACTCCCTACCATTATATGTGCTTAATAAAAAGGGGTCACGACCCTCAGCAAAAAGGAATATGTCGCAGAGAGAGAGTTATTATACTATTATGTAGGTATAAATTGAACTTATATGTATATAACTATTTAAAATAAAGCTCCAGTTGTTGCTTGCTTTTTTTGAAATCAAATCTCAAGTTCAAACTTATACAACAAATAGGTAAGTAGGTAGGTACTTACCTATTATACTTAACGATAGAATGACTTGCATGATAAGGACAACAGATTTGATAAATAAACTGTTAACTAACCTTAGAGCACAACGTAACCGTCCACCAATACATGGAGAAAAATTAAATAAGACTTACCTTTTGTAAGTGAAGTTGCTCTTATAATAAAACAAACGGGAAAAGTTGCATAGAATGACTCAATGACTAGAGGTTATTCTAATCAGACAACAAGGTCAACAAACTAGCGATTAGGTATTATCAAGACACGTACCTACCTATTAAAAAATACATATGGTTGTTCCCTTCATTGTTTTTATTCATTTTTTTAATGAAATTCAGAAAAGAAAGCGTAAATACTTACGTAAAAAAGGAGTCACGTAATATTTATATTTATGTTCCCAGCCGCGAATGATTTGTAACGTTCTAACTATATTAAAATTAGTATCCAGCAAACTATTAATATATTCGGTTTTAATACTGCATTTAATACAAAAAATTAATTTACTGTAATTTGTAAATAAAACTGATTGTTGTTTTGCTTTGGATTTGACAAGCAAATGACAATGACAAGCAGATGACAAAAAAATATTTAATTTTTTTATTTATTTATCTGGTTTAACGGCTGTGGATTCTAGTTCTTCTGAGCCTATTTTAGTCTGTGATTTTAGTTCAACAACAGGCTAGATCACAGACGACAGATTGACATTTATGATTTTATCGCATCAATCAAACACGTTTTATGCTGCAAACGCATTTGTTTCATAGTGGTTTCATACTGACAAAATTCATGATCATTTTTACTTACCTTTCATGAAAATTGAATTCTGATTGCCAACCTTAATGGAAGGTTAATTTTTTGTTTTTAGATGCATTTCCAAACTTACTGAATTTGTGTTAACCACAGAGCATAGATCCATTTTTTTAAGATGCTTTCTGTCACAGATTCTGTGTTTGATAATGGCGGGAAAAGTTTAACACTTTTTCCATGCCACACAATATTAATTTAGTTATTATATCTAGACTAATAATTATAATAGTCACAAAAATAAAATGAATGTCGTAAACAGAGAAAGCCGGTGTCCCAAAACATCAGCAAAACCTAAAAATGATTTAGTTCGAAAGGATAATGCGTTTGGTAAGTAGGTACCTACCTACTAAGTAAAATCATTATTCATTACTTTACAATGATGTTACAATATTAAAGTTAAAAATAACTAGGTACTAAACTTAAAACGTATATTTGAAGGCATACGAAGCTCAATGGCTATCCCTGGTATTTCTTACAAGACGGTAAATTCGACGCGTAAAATGAGTAAAGATCCCGCACCCCGTTATCAGTTCGACGTGCAAAACCTTGCCGCAACAAAAAAGTCGACGATGGGTCCACCCTCCGGGCCTCCCCCGAGCTTGCAGCGAAAGTAAGTATCATTAAAATTACTCACTCAGACACCAAAGCCGATGTGGGAAGTAGTTAAAGGCACTGCACAACGAAAACATTTTATCTCACCTTAAAAAATGGTCCCTGAACTCTTATGCAGCCTTCGACCTGTCGGATTTCAGTCCGTCTTCTACTAAATGTACTTAGTCTGTTGAGCTAATGCAAGCTTAAAAGATTATAAAAGTACTGTAAGTACTCACACACGAAACCTGCGCTTATTTCAGATAAACAAAACGTGATTAGCAAAAAATCTACAATAGGTAATTCTTACGTCATTATGAAACGAAAATATTACCTAGCTAGATGATACCCGCGACTTCGTCCGCGTGGATTAAGGTTTTGATTCCCGTGGGAACTTCTTAATTTTCCGAGATCAAAAGTAGCCTATGTCCTTCCCGGCTTGCGACTTATGATCTCTGTACCATTAAAATCGGTTTATAATATATGGATTGTGGTTGCAAGTTGCAACCTATTTGTATCATTCAAATCGGTTTAAAATATGGGTCTTGAAAGCGTAGCAGACAAGCAGACGGACAGAAAGACCAACAGACGTACTTTCGCATTTTTAATACCTATTTGTACGGATATAGATAAATCATTCATTATCAACACTTTAGGACAGTAAGTATGACTTTTGCTTTATAAAGGTGTACCGTGCACATTCTATGATACGTAGCTTTTTTTACAGATATTACTGATAATACCTAATATGTAAATGACGCAGAAAATTGGAAGGCGTGCGCAGCTGTTTAAAACATTTTACCTCTATTTTACATAACGTACTATTACCTATTCTGTGATTTTAAGTCGTATTCATCAGTAGCTGGGTGCCCGTGATTTCTTCCGCGTAGATTTAGGTTTTAATATTTCCAAGTGTCACTCTCAATATTTTAGGTCCTCAAATTACTATTAAAAAAATCACGTTGATCTGTAGCTTTATTGCGACGTGAATGAAGGTCCCACAAAAAATCACTTTCACAATATTAGAGCGCTATAGCTGATGCCCGCGATTTCGTGGTTTTTTGGTTCCCGCCCGTTCTGGCGTGATTGAGTAACAAACATCCATCCATCCAAACTTTCGCATTTATAATACCTATTAGTATAGATATAGACGGATATGTGCCAAACCCACCAACTAGGACGCTTGATTTTCATAGGATCAAATAGGATTTTTGATTTCGTCCACTTCCTTGAAACTGTTTTCTACACAGGCTATTTCAAAATTCGACATCCTCTAAACCGGAATCCTCGTCGAGCGGACAAGCACATCCTCGTGTATTAGCCAGCGACTCAGCAGCTGTTGACAGTCTAGATTTTAAAACCCCAAGAAATAGACCAACCGCCCTCAGATATATAAGCAGTAGCAGTAGAGGTACGTGAGAAATAACATTTTCAAATAGTAAGTACCTAGGTATCTACTTTTTTTTAAATTAAATAACGGATTAATGATAAAAAATAATATCGTATAGACTTGATGTCTATACTAAGTTACTAACTAAACTAACAGTATTCCAATTAGCACATTATACTTAATAAGTGACCATAGAATGGGTATAGTAAGCTATCCTTAAAAGAGATGCCTATGGCATTATGGACTTTTCTGTAGACCTAAGAAAGAGGAACAATTTCACCATACATTGTTTGGGATCAAAGGGATTAAGTAGGCAGCGTTTTCGATGAAAGCGTCCAGTCAGCTTAGTTTTTTCCGACATCTTCAACAGTCATCGTCATATCGCAACAAATTTACATAAACCATTGATGAATTATACACATGAACTTTCCTCTTGAATCAATCCGTCAATTGGTGAAAACCGTATGTAAATCGGTTCGGTAGTTTTTGAGTTTATCGCGTTCAGACAGACAGACAGACGCGGCAGGGGGACTTTTATATGTATAATATGTAGTAGTGATAGTGATATTGATGATGAGTGATACGGGCACCACATACGCAGAGTATCTACGGTTGTAATCAAAGATATAAGGATCGTACTTAATAATATATCGATTGCCTATTGGGTGTTATACTGATGGCCGTTTTGGTAAGGCTGCATAACGGGACGGGAATTTACTGTGCAGAGTGCAGACGCATAGTAAATTCCCGTCCCGTTATCCTCTACTTTTCCTCTTAGCTTAAAAGATTATAGAAGTACCTACTGTAAGTACTCACACACGAAACCTGCGCTTATTTCAGGTTGTAATCAAAGATATAAGGATCGTACTTAATAATATATCGATTGCCTATTGGGTGTTATACTGATGGCCGTTTTGGTAAGGCTGCATAACGGGACGGGAATTTACTGTGCAGAGTGCAGACGCATAGTAAATTCCCGTCCCGTTATCCTCTACTTTTCCTCGTCTGTTACCTCGACCCTGTAGGTACATTTAATGTTATCGCCTCTTAAATTATTAATTATGTAACTGATGTGCTCGGCAATATTTTATTGCTATGTACTACAGGGGTTTTTTTTTTATCTATAAAATCATGCTCGGACGCAGTGATATAAATCTGAATCAATCTGTCACGATTTTTTTATTGTCAAGCAATCCAGGGTGGCAAAAAGCATGCATAGCATTTCGGGCTTTTGGGGTTTGGACTAAAATATTATGTTAATTAATGTTTGATCTATTTCAAATATCCAGATTCCAATTACTGATACCACCTGTATCCGATTATCTTCAGGTGGTCACAGTGACACAAGATCGGCTAGATCTACGAGCACATCCATCGTAGAAGCTAGTGTAATATTAGGTAAGATAATAAAGTATTGCATTAGGTATCGTTGACTTATCTGATACAACATTACCGCGTAATTTTTGCACCAAAATGAAAATTTATTTGTTAATCTTATCTTGTAGGGCATCTGTCCTTGCCTTATCATTTAGGTATCATTGTCGGAACAATCAAACTTATATAAACAGAGAAAGAGATGGCAATCATGTAAGAATTTGCAAAAAAAAAAACATCTAAGTATTTAGAGACGATTTAAAGAAATTTTATCTAATCCTGTCTCTACTTCATGCCTATATTGAACCGAATGAAATAAAGCGACAATTTTTTTTACTGTTTTCAGCGATATGCGAAGGTCGCGGAATGGCTCGAGGTGAAATAGGCATGGCAGCAATAGATCTTCGCCATCCTCACCTTGTGTTGTGCCAGTTCAGTGATACATTGTTGTACACGCATACGCTCACCAAGATCAACTTCTTTAATCCTGTGGAGGTAAACTAAATATAAACGTTTGTTTGCCCCTTTTCGAAACTAATTCTCGGAATTCCGTATCGTAGCTAATATAATATTATATTCAAGCTAATCTATTTCAAAGCCATGGCTATTCGTTCATGAAATCTTCTGCACCAATCAAAAAATCTTGTCATTTCTGCCCTGGAGAAGCGATTGATTTATCTGGATTAGGTTTTGACCGGTGACGCATTTTTAAATTTTCCGAGCTATATTATGCGTTTTAAGCAATTATTTGCCACTTGCTTTTACGTTGAAGGAAAAATAATGAGGAAACAAACATGCTTGTTTGGTTGAGGCCTTTTCATGATCAGCTATTGAGTGGTGTTTGGACTGATTCTTTCAGATAATAGTACCGAATACTTTCTGCGAAGGTGTCCAACCGAGTCAGCTTTATAAACTAATTAAAGATCAATATCCCTTTGTCAATGTAACTGCGGTCCAAAGACGGCATTTCAACGATGCAGCGGGCCGTCAGAATATACAAACCCTTTGTGCTCCTGAATACAGCGCTGTATATCTGCAAGTTCTTCATAAGTAAGGAGTATTGTTAATTTTGTCATCTCAGATTCAAATCACGCGAAAACTTTCAGTAAAACTTCGTTTACCTATTTCAGATTTTACGCACTCACAGCTGCTGCAGCAGTTCTTAAATACGTAGAATACATTCAGTGCATCGTTTTCGCTAGAGAATCATTAAAAATAGAGTATCACTCATCTGAAAACACTATGATTATTGGTAATGAGTAATTTCAGCTTTTTAAAATACAAGTACAGTAATTGGTACACCAAGTTTAAGTTCTATTACTGTAACTGTTTGTAGATGTAGGCACAGCGACTCAACTAGAACTTGTTCAACCGTTAGTACCATCGGCTGGACCTACTTGTTGTCTGCTAGGGGTCCTTGGTCCTACATACACTGTTGGTGGTATTAGAGCTCTTAGAGCTGCTATACTTCAACCATCATGCAACAAGGAATTTATTGAAGCTAGACTTGACTCAGTTCAAGAGTTGATTGAAAGTGAAACTGGGCTAATGGCTGACTTACAGGTATGTACTTCTAAGTTATAAAATTTTGGGTTTGGGTGACACAATTATGTAAATTTCTCGAGTTTCCAGGATGTTATTAAAAAACTATCGGAAATAGACAAAATTCTATTTCTATGCATAGAAACACCCAATCAAAATATGGATAAATACGGCGAAGCTCAATTAAATCAAATACTTCTCCTAAAAACTGCTATGGAAATGGTTCCAAAATTACTGGAAGCAATGAAATCTGTCGAAAGTGGAAGGTTAAGGAAAATTAAGATGGTACTTAATTATTGTTACCTACTCTCGAAACAAACTCTACCTTAAACAACACACATACCATAATATTATTATATTATATCCTATGTTTTTAATAAAGGATTTCGAAAACCCACATTATGAGAAAATTGCTGATAAAATACGTCAAATAATCCAAGACGAAGCTCATTTAGAAAAAGGAGCAATGGGGAGTCTCCAGCGTTGCTTTGCAGTAAAACCAGAAATAAATGGTCTTCTAGATGTAGCTAGAAGAACTTATTCTGAACTGATAGAGGACATACAAAAGATCGTAGAACAACTAAGTGAGACGTACGATCTACCTATTCGTCTGAACCAGAATGTAATGAAAGGTTTTCATATCGTTCTATCAGTCGCTCCAAAGAACCGAAGGTATTTCAACGTTGAAGATTTACCACCCATATTCATCCAGGTACTTAATATATTTTCATGTTCTGTTTTTGAGAATTATTTAATTGATTAGGCTGCCTCATTATTGATAATCACTTGATTTTACTAAATATTGATGGATTTAATAACACTGCAGGTGGTTTTCAATGGTGCAAGTGTAACAATGACTACTGAAGAACTAGTTGTCCTAGACAATCAAGCGAAGGGGTCGTTAAATGAAATACAGAAGATGAGCAATATGTATAGCTTTTTTAGAAAATTTATGATTTTCATGAAATTTACTATGTATGTATGTATGTAGG
Source organism: Erebia aethiops (assembly GCA_923060345.2). Taxonomy (NCBI): domain Eukaryota; kingdom Metazoa; phylum Arthropoda; class Insecta; order Lepidoptera; family Nymphalidae; genus Erebia; species Erebia aethiops. Next base: position 3,953,957 of record OV281083.1, on the reverse strand, counting down.
TACAATCCTTTTGTTTCAGCGTAATATCCACCTTATTAAAAGAACTTCGCCCTTTTATGTCTAGCCTCTATAAACTTTGTGAAGATGTTGCGGAATTGGATATTTTGCTGGCACTAGCCAAAGTACGAGTGAATCAAACTGTCTCATTTTCAAAATTTACTAAAAAGTCACTATTTAAAATTTGTGTGTTTATTGTGCAGGCCAGTACAGTTGGTTCATACATAAGACCTGAATTCGAAAATTACTTAGAAATAAGAAACTGCGTGCATCCTCTTCTGGATTACAATACTCAAGTTACGCCAGTTCCTAATGATATTGTAAGTAGGTATACATTAAAGGGGTCAAAATTACAAGATATAATAAAACTTATAGACTAAACGTTAATCTAAAATCTAAATATACAAACTATACAATAAATTTAAATCAAATCCTTATATACCTACTAACAAAAATAAAAATAAAACCCTAATCAAAAAGACCACCCCTGGTTGCCCCTGGGCCAAAGGTACCCATCAAACTTGCAGCATTGCCACGCTGAATGGCGATGGATAACCTTTGAACCAGGTAGGAACCAGAACGTGGGTCACAGCCCCATTCCCTCAAACGACAGCCGATCTCTGGTATAAATTTTTTTGCATCATCTTTTTTTTTTTCTTTTTTTATACATTAAATAGTTCCGCAGAAGTACCTAATAGATATGATTTAAATTTTAATCAGTATTATAATTTAATCAAATCAACGTCTACTGTTGATTTCAGCTAGCTACCCCTGAACACAACTTCACAATCATAACTGGGCCAAATATGGGAGGCAAGAGCATTTATATAAAACAAATTGCTATCATGCAAATAATGGCACAAGTAAGTAGAAATAGAAATGACATTATTTATAAAGTACCTACGGTACGGTATACAGAAATACCTAATTCTTATTTTAGTTGGGTTGCTTCCTACCTGCAACGAACGCTGTACTCAGGTTAAGCGATCGCCTATTCTCGAGAATTGGATTCAACGACAGTGTGGAGTTCAACGCTTCTACTTATGTAATTGAGGTTAATTATTATAATTTTCAACTTACTAGTAGCCTTGATACTTTTTTTCAAGATATCTTTAATTGAATTTGTATAATTAAAGATGAAAGAAACTCAACACATATTAAAGGGGCTTACCTCAACTAGCTTGGTTATTATCGACGAATTGTGCAGGTTAGTGATGAGTAGGTACATTTTTATGGATGCATAATATAATCTCTATCCAGTCTTTAATGTTATCTTTAGTGATTATTTCCCTTTATTATTCAGAGGAACTAACGTGGAAGAAGGAACTAGTATGGCTTGGGCGATTTGTGAAGAACTTATTTCGAGTGAAGCCTTTACATTCTTTACCACGCACTTTCTATACCTCACCAGACTTCAAGACCTGTATTATAACGTCGTCAAGTAAAATATAAAACAATTAATTTCATAATTTTATAAAATTTTTGTTTGGTAACATAGTTTTAAAGTTGGTAGTTTCTAATTTCTAATTTTTAGCCGGCACACAGCTGTTACTGAAGAAACAGTCAATTCGGGTTCAGAAAGAAGGTTACTTTACCAGCATAAAATTGAGCTGGGAGTAACAAATATTTACCAATATGGTTTAGCTTTGGCTGCTAAAACCAATTTACCAGAAGACACTGTTAACTTGGCAAAAGAACTTGCTGAAGTGATTAATAGAAATATACAGGTAGACACATTAACATAATAAAATTAAAATATTTAAGGTAGAACTTAAACTCAAGCTTAAACCTACCTACTAACTAAGTTACTTCGTAATAAACAATGCATAAAATTTTCAGCCACAAGTGTTAAAATCACCGAATAGAACGGAAGAAGAACTATTGTATGAAATAAATGCAAAAATAAGACGTGAAATCCGAAAAAACAATCACGATGCAGTGAAAATACTTTTACAAAAATTTAAAAATGATAATCCTCAGCTTATTGAAAAAATACGAGCAGAAAGAAGTACTATAACTTACAGATCTGATACTAATACAATTATTACTACATCAGAAAATATCAATAAATCCCCAGAAACAAATAATGATTTGTCAGAAAGTCCGAAAGTTAAGAAAAATTATAAACCTCCTCTAAAAATCAGTTCCACTTCAACTACTGGATACACAAATTCAGATTTGGATTCCAACAATAAGAACGTTTATGCTAATGTAAAATCTTCAACTGATATGCTAAGTACTATAATTCAATCTAAAGACTTATCCGATTTTAATTCTGTACATAAAAGCGTAAAAGAAAATATAAAAATACAAGAAAATAGATCTGAATTAAAAAATGGTTCAATGGGCAGTTCTAAATCAGCATCACCAGAAAACCTCAACAATAACTTAGAGGATATCTTAGTAAATGAATTTGAAGGAACTGACTTAATTGAAAACTCTCTATCGGAATTGGATAAGGAAGATACAGATATAGATATGGAAGATGAAAAACAAGCCAGTGATGTAGAAATGAATAGTCTAAGCAATATATCTGACGATTCCGATATAGCCTCGGCACCAACACAAATTCTAGAAGAACAATCTGAAAATTATATGGATACAGATCAAAGTCCGACGTTATCCGATCAAGAGTTGATAAAGGAGACTGTGAATGAAATTAACAAAGAGTTGAACCATGGCATGACATATTTTGAGGAATCCATTGAGCACTTAATTCTTACACCACCATTAGAATTTAGATAAAAATGCATGTTAATTATTTTACTCGCAGGTCACCGCACTGCAGCTGTTGACATTTTAGGTAGTAGGTACCTACTACCTAGTTTAAGCTACAATGGGGCTGATTCTGTAGTGCACAATCTCTAAACTAAACTAAAATTAGAGCATTACAAATATTGCTAACCCTTTCATAATACTTCCTACGGAAAGGGACAGAACTAGATTTAAAGCTGCCATTTTAGTTTAGTTTAGAGATTGTGTTATAGGTACAGAATCAGCCCCAATGTATTTTAGAATAAATATCCGTTTTAAACTGTAAAACAAGGAATAGTCAAATAATATCCTTCTTGACTTCTTAAATTAGTGTTATTTAATAATTACTGAATCATTCTATTTAATTAAAAATTAATAATAACACGCACCCACCTGAGTGGTCTGTGCACCCACCGAAAGAATTTCGTTATCTATACCAATGAATAAAGAAATATATACAGATACAGATACGGCCACATAGTAGCCCATTACTATAACGTAGCCCATCAAGGGACAAGGAAAGTACGGATTTTGATTAACTTTGCCAACAAGATAGATTACAGTCTGGAATAACACAAAGGCTACTTATTATCCCGGAAAATTGATGTTTTTCGGGGGAGAGTAACATAATAGGCTACTTTTTATCCCGGAAAATTAATGAGTTCCTGCGGGAATCGAAAAAACTAAGTCCACGCGGACGAAGTCGCGGGCATCAGCTAGTAATATCATAATATATTTATAGTTTATAATATAGTCAAGATTCAAGAGATTTATATCTTCGTTTCGATCGAATTATAGGTACATTGAATTAAGTACTTTTTGCTTATTAAAATAAATAATAAAAACATGCTGCTTGAATACCTACCTAATAATAATAAAAATGGGAAAGTGTGTTTGTTTGTCCATAAATCACGCCGCAACAGATTAGCGGATAGACGTGATTTTATGCATCGGTATAGTTGAGGGCAGACTACTAGAGAGTGACTTAAGCTACTTTTTATCCCGGTTAAGTGAGATGTTCCCTTGGGAATTAAAAAACCTTATTCTACGTGAAGTCGCGAGTAGCAGCTAGTATAAATGCGAAATTTGTTGCTTTGACTTTCAATCACGGCGCAAAAGAGCAATTAATCAAAACACAAATCGAGAGGTTTGCTCTCTTCAGACTTGCGGCGCCACCGTCGCGTATTTTTTCGCACGCTAGTCAAAACGCGGTAACCCAATATTAGTGAAATAGAGAAAATCAGATGAGTTTGCCTTGGAAATAACACATGCAGTCTCCAGCGTGTTATGTGGTGTTATCATTCCCACAACAAACTGCTTCTTCCTTTCATTTTCTTTTTTTTAATAGAATTATACTTTTGGTTAGAAAAAAGGTACCTACTGGTAAGAGACCAATGTGTAGACAGAGAACGCTTCTTCTTCTTCTTCTTCTTCTCCTTTTCCCACGCTATATGTGGGGTCGGCACAACATGTTTTCTCCTTCCATTCTCTTCTGTTATCCGTCAACCTCTCATTCACCCCTTTTATACTCATATCCTCTTTCACACAATCCATCCATCTTTTCTTTGGTCTCCCTCTACTCTTTTTTCCTTCCACATGCATATCTATCATTCTTCTCGTAATATGCCTTTCTTCCCTCCGCATTACATGCCCATACCATGCTAACCTATTACTCCTCATCTTTTCTGTCACTGGCGCTACTTTCAGACTTCCCCTTATATATTCATTCCTAATCTTATCCATTCTAGTCACACCACACATCCATCTCAACATTCGCATTTCGGTCGCATGTACTTTTCTTTCATCCGTCCCTTTCACCGCCCAACATTCTGAACCATATAATGCTACAGGTCTAACGACTGTCTTATATATTTTCCCTTTTAGTTTAAGGGGCATTCGTGGGTCGCATATAACACCTGAGACCTGTCGCCATTTCATCCATCCCGCATTCATTCTTTTGTTCACATCTCGGTCAATATTGCCGTCGTTTTGAAAGAGCGAACCAAGGTACCGGAAATCGGAACAGACCGGTAGGGATACACCATCTAAGACAATTTCATAGAAACGGGAGGGGCCACCGAAGTCACAGAACAGATGTTCTGTCTTCGTTCGGCTGATCCTCAGGCCAACACTCTCCAATCTCTCTTGCCATTTTCCCAGTCTGCTCTGGACCTCGGACGCCTCTTCCCCGACAAGCACAATGTCGTCAGCGAACATCATGCACCAGGGTGCTTGCTCCTGTATGTCTGATGTTAGGGCATCCATTACCAGGAGAAACAGATAAGGACTTAAAGCCGATCCCTGGTGCAAGCCCACTTCCACATTGAACCTGTCCGTAACGCCAGCTTCTGACCGAACCCTTGTGCTCGCTTCTGCATACATCGCTTTCACAAGCCTCACATACGTCTCAGGTATTCTTTTCACTTTCATAGCCCACCACAAAACTTCTCTGGGAACTCTGTCATATGCCTTCTCAAGATCGACAAACACCATATGCAAGTTTCTATGTGCACTCCTGTAACAGAGAAGGCTGATTGATCAAAATTGAAAAGATCCGAATCCAGAGCTTTGATATACACTCAATAAATAATCAAAGATCCAGAGACGCAAAGTCATTAGTCAACCAAAAGTCATAAAAAATATACAGCTTAGGGATGTACCTATACGTGTTCGATATACTCGTATTGTACAATAATAATAATCGATTTCAAATGGAGGAGTTTCATGATGTGAATATTATATTTAACACAACAGAAGTAAAATATAGATTAAAACTAATAAATCAGTAGTTTTTTTTTCAAATTCATCAATAAATGACTGAGAAAATATGACGATTTAAAAGTTTGATTATTTCATGTTTAACGATTATATATTATTTAATTTTTTTTTGTACACCCATTGCTGTATTTTACTCGAGTGATAAATGTGAGTGAGTTTTAATACCTAACCGAGATTTAATACTTCAAATTTATCTTCACACACAAATTAAGTGCTTTTAATTCAATAAAGTCACGTTAAGTTTATTTATTTCTTTTATTTGGCTTTATAAAGTCGTTTAATAGGGAATTATGACGTCACATCTTCCGTCTTTCAAGCGCAACTTTAAAGTTCAAATGTAAATTTAAAAAAAATTGGAAAACTCCTCCATTATCGAAACCACAATAGGATAATACAGGAAAAGTCGATACCAGCTGACTAACTTTATTATAAAGTACTGCTAAAATGAAAAGCCACTGTGTCTATCTTTATAATTTGCTGGGCGTTCGCGTAGAGAATCTTGGCGGGTTTTCAGCTGTTTTCTTGGGATGTATTATCTAAATATTTAGTATAATTGTTTAGGTAGAGTTTTATCATAGCCGTCTCCTAATATAAAGACGGCTATGGTTTTATTCGTTCGCATTCGGACCTAGGACCGTTCAAAACACATATTACTATTGTAAAAAGTTTAAGCTATTGGCTCTAACTTCTCCGCGTCGACTGTACTTATACGAACACTATTATCGATCGTTAAAATGGTAAAAATAAGACATCTCTATTCTCTAGTCTATTCTCTATTGGATGCGCAAAATGTTCCGAACTTCCGCTTCTGGCAAATATTGCAAATGGTCGCCGCATGAATTATTACGTTTGTGTTGCGTTTTCTATTTTATTCCACGAGTTACCCTATAATAACTCCAATGTATTTCGACAATTGTGTTAGTTATATAGTTAAGTAGGTGGAAAAAGACAAAAGTGAGTATATTTTATCCATGGGAGTGTATTATTTGGTTACCGGTGTCTTGTTTGTTTTTTAGGCTATTGTTACAGTTTTACGTAAAAATCCACGTGTGGTTCGGTGTAGGTGCTATATTTTGAGCATTTCAGCCTTTATCCATCCACATCCCGAATCGCTTTAGCTGCTATGTAAAGTCGTTGGGCCAGCAGTCTGGAGGTCATCCCCTAAGTCGATAAGTGGATAAGCGGTCTACAGTTCTACACCCCAGAAGAATGCATCTACCCTACTTACTTAATTTCTCGCGACTTTGCTCCTGATTTATGCTTACTATCATTGACTGTTAGCAGCTGAACATGGTAGTGGTCATTACTGAGCCTCTTTGAAATTATAGATGAGGTTAACAAGATACTCCAATTACAAATCAATTAAATAATATTATTTCAGAGACTACTGCACTGCACATTGAATGGTTGAATTTAACATAAATAAAGTACTTAGCTGTTAATAATAATGATCTTACACTTACTAGGTACTCAAAATTATAAATGGAAAAGTATGTTTGATTGTTAGTTTGTCCTTCAATCATACCGCAATGGAGCAACAGATCGACATGATTTTTTGCAAGTGTATAGTTGTTGAGAACCTGAAGAGTGACTGCCATTTCTGTTGTATACCATGTCTAAACTAAACAGCTCTTTTTTTTATTGCTATCCCTTTCATAATACTCCCCGCAGAAAGTGGCAGCACTAGAACTGTAATTGTGATTTGACTTGCTCCAGCAATGCTTAGGACTGCGGTTACTTATGTTTCTACTTTTGATATATATATGTAGGTACTAGATGGGCCCTTTCATAGAAAAATACGGGGCGTCCGAATTGCTGAACACGTTCCTCACCTGTCTTTGTCCCCGTCGTAGCGCTGTCACCGTCGCTCGTTGTGTAGATAATTTGTTAGTATTAAGTTAACATCTAAAGTCTTATTAGTTTGACACTGTATAATTTTTATTTTAAGCTGTGTTTCAATTCACAATTATACATTTCCAAAAAAAGTTATTTAATCTATAATAATATATAAGTAATAATTAATATTTTTATCCATTACGCAATCATTTAATTTCCGCGGCAAACTGTATGATTTTTTTTATACTAACTGGCCTTACGGCTTAGTACGGCTATGATATATATTATATGAGTCATACATTTTCAAGCTTTCATTCAAGATGGGGCATAATATGTTGCAAGCAAGTACATTTTTTGTATGACAGGGCCCGTCTATGTAAATTAAGGTCGTTGGTTTCTACACGTTTATGTAATCCATACTAATATTATAAATGTGAAAGTGTCAGTCTGTCTGTCTGTCTGTCTGCTCAACCGATTTTGATGTAATATGGTACAGGGATAGGTTTGTATCCCGGGGAAGGATCATCTAGTTGTAAATAAATTTTTGAAAACAGCAACCACCTAGTTTCTTGCTACTTCTCAGTAGGGATGGCATTCCAAACAGGTATTAGATTCACTTGATTATTCAAAAGCACATTTAATAATAATAATTTTAATTTATAGTTAAAATAAATATCACTGACTATAGTTTAAATGTTAAAGCACTTTTAATAAGTTTTTTTGAATAAAAATAGTATTTGAGTTTGAATTAGAGTTCAGAATTGGCCACAATTATTTTATGCTGCTATTAAGTTTGATTTAGAGATTTGTGATGCATGAATCCAACTGTAAATTTAATGTACCCAAGTTTATAAATGAACTAGCTGATGCCTGCAACTTCGTCATTAACTCTTTAATGTTTTGGGATAAAAAGTAGCCTGTGTGTTATTCCAGACTATAATCTATCTCTGTGTAGTTTGTGCAGATCCGTTCAGCCTTTCAGGTGTGATTGAGTAACAAAAATCCATCCCAACTTTCGCATTTATAATATTAGTATAGATGAGTGAATTAATATGTGTGTTTTCTCATTCAATTGATTTTTGTTTGTGTTATAGTAAGGTGCAGCCATGTCGCTGCCGCCATACCTCCTGGGGCCCAACCCCTGGGCCACCATGATGGCCCAACAGCAGCTGGCGGCGGCGCAGCAGGCGGCGTTGCAGGCGCACGCTGCCGCCTCGGCCGTGGCGCCGCCTGTGCCGCCCGCTCAGCCTCCCAAGCCACATCATATATCTGAGGAGAAGATAAAGGATAAAGGTGAGATCAGTCTCAATCTCTGTCATCATCATTATCATTTCAAACCATTGCCGGCTCACTACTGAGCATGAGTCTTCTCTCATACTAAGAAGGGTAGGGTAGGTACACTGTACTGTAAAAAAAATATTGTAGGTATGTTAAGTAAGCTATCAAAAAACTTAATTTTAGACTCACTGTGCGTATTTATAGCTATTTTTTTAAAGTATGTGCTTTAATAATTCCCATACTTTTGACTTTTGTAAAACTAGCAACTTGTGCTTGGTAAAAATTATATGCTTTTAAAGAATAAGGTTGAAATACAAAGGTTGTGGTGCAAGCATACCAGGAATTCATATACGTTTTTTTTGTGTCTCTTTTCTCTATCTGCAATCAGTCCTTCCACTATAAAAAGATCTGTGCTCCTTATATTAATTCCTATACATCCTATAGTTTTCTGTATTTCATGAGATAGTGAAATATCAATAAATAATCATTGAAAGAATAATAATTATTACTTAATACTACTATTGCAATGACATTTAAGTAAACCTTGAACTTTCTAGAGGTTTTTGGAAAATCAAGTTAGAGCAGTTAATCTAATTTGTGTTTGTGTATAGTGATTAGTGGTACTTAATAATTAACTTCTATCTTAACTACCCTGAGGCCCAATTTTCAGCATTTTAATATTTGTGACTGAAATATTTCGCAGGGTTAAATAAAACCGCTAGAAATGCAGTAAAGATATTATTTTTCCATTTTAGTACAGTTGAAAAATGCTAATCGCTGCAAACAATTATTTCAAACATCATTGACAATATGCTTTATAACTAGTTAAAGATTGCCTTAAACTTTTACTTAAGATTAAACATCCAAGTAATAATAGGTTAAGAGTGTCTATTGTAACTTGGAAATGCCAGTAATATTAGTAGATTATTTAACCAAGACATTGATTGACACAATATTAAGCTACACCGTTCATCAAATATTATGTCTTTATAGTGTATGGTAGTGTATATTTCATAATGTTATCTTAAATATTTGATGTGAACTTTATATAATATGTAGAACATTAATTACGTAATTTTGTAAAAAAATGCATAATAAGTATGGCAATACAAAAGTAACAAGCAATAACAAGCAAATGTTTTAATTTTCACAACAGCTCAGAAATGGCTCCAGCTGCAGTCAAAACGTTTTGCCGAAAAGCGCAAATTCGGTTTCGTCGACGCTCAAAAAGAAGACATGCCTCCTGAGCATATTCGCAAAATCATTCGCGATCATGGTGACATGACCAGCCGAAAATACAGGCATGACAAACGAGTGTACCTCGGAGCCCTGAAATACATGCCCCATGCCGTTATGAAGCTACTAGAAAACATGCCCATGCCTTGGGAACAGATTAGGGATGTAAAAGTCCTGTACCATATTACTGGTGCTATAACTTTTGTCAACGAAATCCCATGGGTCATTGAACCGGTGTACATAGCCCAGTGGGGTACTATGTGGATCATGATGCGAAGGGAAAAGCGTGATCGACGTCATTTCAAACGTATGCGATTCCCTCCATTCGACGATGAAGAGCCACCGTTGGATTATGCTGATAACATCCTAGACGTTGAACCGTTAGAGCCAATTCAAATAGAGATGGACCCAGATGAAGATGCAGCAGTTGCATCATGGTTCTACGACCACAAACCACTGTTAAACACGAGGCATGTTAACGGATCGACTTACAGAAAATGGAATTTGACTTTACCTCAAATGGCTACTTTGTACCGGCTTGCAAATCAATTGCTCACAGATCTAGTTGATGATAACTATTTCTATCTATTTGATTCAAAGAGTTTCTTCACTGCCAAGGCTTTAAACATGGCTATACCTGGTGGTCCGAAGTTTGAGCCGTTAGTGAAGGATAATTCAGCTGGTGATGAAGATTGGAATGAGTTCAATGACATCAATAAGATTATCATTCGTCAGCCAATCAGGACCGAGTACAGGATCGCTTTCCCGTACCTCTACAATAACCTACCACATTTTGTTCAGCTGTCTTGGTAAGTTGATTTAACGATGTTTTAAGTTTATGTTTTACGCATTTAGTACCCACGCATTGGCGCCGAGTATGTTTTTACTGTATATGCTTATCTTTAATCGTTTTGCAATATGTACATTCGTTGTTTTGCTCATAGTATTAAAAATAGCTTCACAGCTCAAAATCATAATTGACAAAGTTTTAATCTGTACAACTGCCTGCATTTCATCAACTATAATTTTATGCTCATTATTCTTTGTTAAAAAAACCATTCAAGTGCGAGTCAGACAAAGGGGGGTTCCCTACCACCACACAATAAAAATTATTTTAGTAAATAGCAAATGTCAAAACAACAAGTAATCAGCTGTAAGCTAGCTAACATATGACGCTAAACTAGTAGCGCCTGACAAACAGTTTGACCCTCTATGAGCAGTGGCGTGTACAGTGTGGCAGTCAGTCATACCTATTTACTGACTGTCATGATGCAAAATGAGCATAGACTTATTTCCATTTCAGTAAACAGTGCATTTATGCCCATATGAACTGCACGCCACTGCCTATGAGTATGGAACCCTAAGTAACGATTTTCGGATTTTTTCACTTGTTCTGTGAGACCTTGCTTCTTGCCAAGATTCGTGATTAATTTATTGGCGAGTGTTAAAATATGCGGCATAAACGACCGAATCTTTTGATTGCGTTGACTTATCTCCAAGGGCCCGTAGCCCTAAGTATTTGAAATTAATTTCAACTTCATCCACACGTTCTCGAGATAAATGGTGGTTGACAGACAGACAGACAACAAAATGATCCTATAAGGGTTCCTTTTTCCTCTTGAGGTATGGAATTCTAAAAATAGATTGTGAAATTGTATCTGAAAAAAAAAGTAGTCAAGTGCCACCAAATGGAGTAGTCTAAAAGGTCTGAACTCTATATTTCTCTTTGATATGAAAGAAATACGACATTATAAGGTAAACTTTTCTCAAACGAAACCTAAAGTTGTATGTTTTTCACCAGGTATCACACTCCAAATGTGGTATACATCAAAACAGAAGATCCTGACTTACCGGCGTTCTACTTCGACCCTCTTATCAACCCAATATCACACAGACACACAGTGAAATCCCTAGACCCGGTACCAGAAGAGGAGGATTTCCTTCTCCCAGAAGAAGTTTCTCCATTCCTACAAGAGACTGCTTTGTATACAGACAATACTGCCAATGGGATTGCTCTGCTATGGGCTCCGAGACCGTTTAATATGAGATCAGGTAATATTTTCATCCTATTGCCTATAGATTTGTAATGTAGAAACTGTCTCCTAAAATGCAAATTTTCATTCCCTTTTTTACTTAAAGGTTGAATATTGCATAAACTTTAGGATAATAATGAAATGTGTATAAACATAAAAGTCCTAAAATAGTTAATTTTAGTACTTTTATGCCATGTTTTCATAGAAAATCCCAAAATATTCTAAGACCAATAGGTAACAGTTATCACACAATAGCAGTCATGGGTTTAGCTGATCCCATAGATGGAGAATGGAGATTGACCATTAAGAGCCTACAGTACTCCAGCTCGTATCCAAATTTTTCCCTCTCCTCACTGTCCGGCGGTGTAGCCGCCCGCACCGCGCATCGCAGCTATTTCACTCGCACGAGTTCATCCCCCGGCAGGGGTCACGCGCCATACGATAGGGTATAAGACACAGTTATCGTACATCTAGTACATAGGTATGGAAATAAAATGAAACGATTGTAGAAAAGTATCAAAGCGCCTTACGATAGGGTAAACACACAAATCAAATCATATTTTATTCAATATAGGTACAATGTGGGTACACTTATTGACATTAAAAATTGCTTACTTGTAAAAAATGATGGTGATAATCAGTTACGGTATCTTAAAACTAAAGCTACGAGGGTTTCAAACGCGCCCTGGTCTGAGAAGAGCCCACAACAAACTCAGCCGGTTTTTTTTATTATCAGTTATTGTACATCTCGCAGTACGACATTATTTTTGAATATGTTTTCATTTCGGAATGTACGTACAAATCTCTTTCATAATGACTGAGTTCCTGAAGTCTTAGAAGACTGAAATTTGGTATGCAGGCTAGGAATTGCTTATAAACAACGGAAAAACGAATAAATCGGAAACTTTCTCCCTTCAACCTCTCGTATAGGGGGTGCATACATGTGCAAGAAATAGATATTTTTTGGGTACATCCTGAAGTATTAGATGACTGATTAGATGACTTGGTGTGTAGGCTAGGAATTGCAAATAAACAACAGAGAAACTGATAAATATAGTATAATAATAATACAATAATACAGAAACAAACAAAGAATAACAATACTTAGTGTAAGGGACAATTCAGAAAAAAATAAACAAATGCCCAATAGTGTCATCACGTAAAATACGAGTATTTTCACAAATATGCGACTACCACTGGTTCGGAATGCCACAACCTAGCGAGAAGAACCAGCAAGAAACTCGGTGGCATCTAACATTCAAACTAACTTTGTCATAGCCACCGATCAAAAGAAAAATTAATTTCAAATTACCCACGTTTAAAAAAAAGTACACAAAACAAATGTGCAGAAGGCAAAGCAAAATCAAGGCAACATGATTCACATCCCACTTCTGAACTGTAAGGGACAATCCAGAAGTATGTATTAATGAAACACTTTTAATGTATTTATCCTCTCATTTGAAACTTCCACGAGTAAATGGTTAAACGTGGAGAGGTTTCACGAGAAATTTAATATAATTAGATAAAAGTTGGCTATACTTAAATACAATATTCATTTGATCCGGCCACGATTGCTATCGTTAAGCTCTAAATCAAATTGCGATCTAAACACAAAAGTATTTAATAATCGCCGAGTCTGCCTGCAGGAGATTGAATTACAATAGTCAAAACACTCGCATTTATACTAACAATTTTCAATATGGCGTCCGTACCCGCAGATAAAATCGAATGACATGAAACCAGTCAAATTGACAGATATTGTACTTCTTGTTTCATGAGATCTAATGACAAACAGTAATAATGCTAACATTAGAGACTTTATTGACATTTGACATCAAAAAAAAATATTAGAGATCTCTAATTGGCATATTTCGAATATGTCTTGCATCGCACAGCTCAGGCACCATGTGTAATATATAAAAATCTTTCAATTTCTCCTCCATATATTGTTTCCAAAAATGATCATCTCTTTCAATTATTTCAATTTTCATCTCTTTATCACGTCCGGACCACACCGCAAAAATACATTTACGCCTGCCAGTGACATGTAGTTGGCCTTGTACTTGTAGAAACCAGGCATGTTTTTGATTTATAACAAGACCGTCTTTTGATTTCTTCCAAAAATTAACTTTTCTTTTTTCTATGGCATCATCTATGGATGTTTTAAATGCTGTGATTGGACATTTTATTTCTACTAAGGTGTCTTCACCTACAACTCCGTCTGGTGTTGCACCTAAAAACGGCAAATCTTTATCAATAAAGAGACCGCAAGGCTCAATTTTGATTTTGAGTTGCGTTTCTAACTGCTCTAGAGCAGTACTCTCATTTTCGATTCCGTGTTTTAAGGAAGGCACATGACAGAGATTTTTGGGATAAATAAGATTTTTCACCAAATTCTTCACGCTTGTAGTTGGTCGCCTATTTACCACTTTCCCAAAATTTGATGCTGTAAGAAGTTTTCGTCGAAGTTCTAACCATTCACTTGAATCTCTTTGCAAAATTGTCTTTTTTTCTATTACTTTTCTATCATCGTCCGAGCACTGTAAACTTCTTAAAAATTCTTCTTTACATCGGTTGTACTCTGAAGCTGACATATCTGGTTTTTGACAATTTTCGCCATAATTTTTATCGGCCGATCTTTCTTGGCTGCTGAAAAATAACTTCTTTCCTTTTCTCATACTCTTAGAACCACGCATTCGTTGTCGACAACGATTCTCTTCTAGTTTTTTCACGGCGGCACTTGGGCTTTTTCCCAAAATGGATCTGTGTAAAGTTGAAAGAGGACGTTTTGTGTTAAATGCAACCACTGCAGCATTACATCTTGATTCATATCCACGGCGCATCGAAAAATTTATTCTTTTTCCTCCAACAAATTTTGCAATAATGCTGTTAAACGACTCAACTTTATTGCTATCACTATTGTGCATGAGACTTCGAGCTTTAGACGCCACAGTGTTGACTATAAACTTTATTCTGTGCCATATAGCACACGTTTTCAAAGTCAAAGTCAAATCTTCACTGTTTTTCTGGCTATTACAGTAATATGGCTGGCAATGTTCGTGGTTTCCAAATGCATGATTGTATGAATTTGTGATATCCGTGAACAGCAAATTTACTTTTGTATCGAAGTCTGCGTCTTTTGAAATGTGTTCAGATATCGAAGAGCAAATGACTTTTCTTATAGCGAGTATTCTCTGCGTTGTTATTTTTTTTCTTAGGTTTGATGGATATTTAGTTTCTGTGCCTATGCCTTTCAGTTTTTTACACATATTCCGAAAAATATGATTTTTACATTCCACTTTTTCGACCGTGCAATCAGGATAAGGACGTCCTTCCAGAATTTTTTTGTACGTACATGAATCGCCATCTGCCACCATACGTTTATAAATAAGATTGTGCATAGAAATAGACTGTTTGAATCCTTCTAACAATAAGTCCGACTCCATACCCGTAGACGAACCAGTATAATTTTTATAGCAAACATGGTCTCCTGGCACAATGTTTTTATTGTTAGCTCTCGCACAGATGCAACAATATTTATTCTTTACTCCAATGAACAATACCTCACCAAACCTTTTCCCGATGATAGCTGCGGCTCCAGATAGGGCGGAAAAGTTTGTGTTGTAGGAGCGTTTACTCCAGGCCCCATCGGCAATGACGTCTATGCAAGCAATGCCGTTTTTATTGACACTCCCTTCCGCAATTGCAGCATCACGTTCTCGTGTACCAGCCGCCTCCATCGCACTTACAGCTGTGCTTCGCCAATCGTCGTATATCTGATTTTGAACTTTATCGTAATGTTTTTGAGTGAAAGATGGACAATCTATTGATGCAAATAATTCGTTAAATTGTGAAAAGCCAATTCCAGTAGACATAATGCCAGATATTGCAGCTTTATTTAAATCCAGGTTTGATTTGGGTTCTGAGTCAAGACCATAGACTTAGAATGTACAAGACCAACAGTGACAGATTACGGTGTTACAAAAAATGAAATGTAAATGTGTGCGTGAAATAGTGTTGTCTTGACTCTAGCATAGTATTATCGATAGTCTTACTGGTGAAATCATAGGACTCTAATGAGTTAGTTTAACGAGGTAAAATATAACTATCTTTTAATTTAAAAAAATCAAATACATAAATAGCAACAAAGCTACAGCTAGGTACAAATTATTTATTGATGAGATGACCATGTTTTCTCTAAAAAGTTTTTCAGCGTTACAACACAATGCAACATCATTAGCTGGATATATATATATACTTATTGTGTATTTTCGAATAGTCTCTCTAAATAATTAACGAATTATTACATAGAGCTGTTGGGTCCGATAATAAACTATGTACCTACACAGTCTTCACACTTAACTCTTTTAATAATCCTTTTAATTAAGAAAAAAAGAATGTCCATTCATACATTAGTTTTCTCATTAATTCATTTAATTATTTATTATTCAGACTAATATCTAGTTTTTTACGCATAGCCCATGATGCTACACCACTGGGGACGGGGTCCATACAATTTTGCCCACTGTTCTTTGTAGAGTTTTTTTGGGGATCTCATTACTTTCGTGCTAACTCAATATTCGATGTTTCCTTTGTAAGAAGCATTTCGATTCAAAATGCTTACTACAAACAGTAGAATTCTTCTTAGGAAACCAGGAGCCCCTATCTATAATCCGTAACCATTTGTTACGTAGCAAAGAATTGGTTGGAAACCTAGAACATAACATTGTAAATATTATGAGATACTTATAGATATTTTAGCCCCATAAAAGTTTTTTTTTTTGATATTTCGAAAGAAAGCTTTTAAAATAGAGATATTTTTTAAAAATTCTGCCTGAAAATATACACTATAATTTTTTTGAGAAATAGAGCAGTTTTTGAGATTTTTCATAAAAATTGTTAGTTTACCGCCGCTATTTTTTTTAAGGGTGCAAGTAGTTTTAATTTGATTAATTACAATAATACTCTGATATAATGTAAAAGTGACAAGTTAATAAAAATAAATAATAACCATATATGGCGCTCAAGTCATAGCATGACCTCCCCGATAAGCACTTAAATACATAATGTACTGAATTACCAGTATGTATAGTATACCCTGTATATATATTTCATGTACATATGAAATCTAAGACACGCCAAATAAAACAAAAATTAAGGAAAATATTTATTTCGTTCTTTTCTTTTACAGGAAAGTAGTGTTTAATATTGTACTCTACACACCTAAGCTTATGAGCTATCACGTCAAACCTACCGGCAGACACGATTATCGACTATCGATACTTATGACGTCATCACTTTGTCAATCCCTATCGTAACCAAACATTTTTAAGTTTTACACAAAATATCCAAAAATTCTTTATTTAGCAATGTAATTTGATGAAAAGTCTTAAGGGAAACCTATTATCTAAGCTTTCAATAGTTATTTTGCCTCATTTTCAAACAACAAGTGACGAAATAATGATTATGAATAATTCAGAAAAATATTCAGTAATTACCTGTGAAACGTGTATTTATGCGGGTTATTACGTCTTGTAACGTCACATTCATTCACTGAACAAGACACCATGGTGGCAGAACAAAGATTTTAAGTTTTAATCGTAAGATTATTAATTAAATACACAAAATTCACCTCGACTTGGAAAAGGCCGGTACACTATGGCCTCTTACTCGCGTAAACAATGACATACTGGCCTTTTGTGTCGCTATCTCTTTTTCGCTCGCGGCAGTGTTTATTATCTAAATACCTCTCGCTCCCACGCTTTGTCAGTCTATTGAGCGTAGCGAAAAAATTCTAAGTCTATGGTCAAGACTAAATTTTACATTGCACATGTTGCATTTCAACGTATATTTGGAAAGTAGTCCTTTTCTTTTTTCTCCAATAATGTGGACATTACTCAATGTACATCCAAACTCTTTATTGTGATTACATATTGTTTGAAGTGATTTAAAAAAATGTTCCATATCGATGAGTCTTCGTCCATTCATAGGGAAAATGCGCTCCGTTTCGCGATCACAATAGCTTATTTCGTACCTGAAATAACCAGATTCAATATTAATACTTATGTGACTTATGTAACTAGCACTTCGTGAATGTAACACGCGGCGGATTTATTAGTGAAGAAATAAATAAATAAGCCGCAGAAATAAGCTGCGCAATTACAGCATTTAAACTTATTTTAAGAACACTTCGTATTTTTCAAAAATACGTAAAAGTTTACAATTACCGAGTAGTATCGTCGTCAGACTCATGCTGTAAATCACCAGTAAATGTTTCTGGAAGTCTGAAAAAAAATTAGAAATACAATATAAACATGTGGTTACTAAGAATCGGTGATTGCTCTTATTGTGAAAATATTTAGGTATACATATTTTAGCTAGGTAGGTAGTAACAATGTATTGTAGGTAGGTGGGTATAATACGAATTACGATTACGTAACAGGTCTACCTACTTTACTAACCTACCCATTACATACTACTGAGTCAGAGAAAAAATGTACCTATGTAAAGATATTAGATAAATATTTTAGATAGATAAACTCACAATTCTACAGTTTGTAACGTTGTGAAATCAGGTTCGTTTGCATTTTTGGAACTACTGGCATCCATGACTTCAGTTTGTATTTGCATTCTGTAAGAAAATAGGCTATTACTTCTCTTTTGTTCATACTGCTAAAATAATGTGACCGTGGCAAGTTACTGGGACGATTACCCTAATATTTAGAGATGGTAGGTGTATGTAGGTACATATTCAACAGACAAGACGATTATTACCTTTCACTATAAACATAATATGTACCTAGTAGGTTTTTAGGTAAGTACCTAGATACTAGGTAGGTACTACCTACCTAGCACCTAAGTACCTATGAACCTGTTTTTACTCTATTTGTGAAAACATTTAGGTATCTACATAGCTAGGTGATACTCACGGCCACTGGTCCACCTCCGGTCCATTTTCTTTATTGCAGTCAGTATCGAGCAATATTTGTTTATTTCTGAAATGAACAATGTATTGTAGGTAGGTGGGTATAATACGAATTACGATTACGTAACAGGTCTACCTACTTTACTAACCTACCCATTACATACTACTGAGTCAGAGAAAAAATGTACCTATGTAAAGATATTAGAAAAAATATTTTAGATAGATAAACTCACAATTCTACAGTTTGTAACGTTGTGAAATCAGGTTCGTTTGCATTTTTGGAACTACTGGCATCCATGACTTCCGTTTGTATTTGCATTCTGTAAGAAAATAGGCTATTACTTCTCTTTTGTTCATACTGCTAAAATAATGTGACCGTGGCAAGTTACTGGGACGACTACCCTAATATTTAGAGATGGTAGGTGTATGTAAGTACATATTCAACAGACAAGACGATTACCTTTCACTATAAACATAATATGTACCTAGTAGGTTTTTAGGTAAGTACCTAGATACTAGGTAGGTACTACCTACCTAGCACCTAAGTACCTAAGAACCTGTTTTTACTCTATTTGTGAAAACATTTAGGTATCTACATAGCTAGGTGATACTCACGGCCACAGGTCCACCTCCGGTCCATTTTCTTTATTGCAGTCAGTATCGAGCAATATTTGTTTATTTCTGAAAATGAACAATGTATTGTAGGTAGGTGGGAATAATACGATTACGTAACAGGTCTACCTACTTTACTTACTTACCCATTACAATACTATACATAGGTACATTACCTAGGTACTTCATTTTTCTAATCATGTTTTATGTCAACAAAACAACACAAAATAGGTAGGTGCAAACAAACATTTTATGACCTTTAGTAGGTAGGTACTTACTTCAATATTTTATTCATGTTTTTAGCAGTTTCTATTCTCCAATTCCGTCTTTTTTTTTTCTTATTCCGATTGTTTCCCATTTCACTACACTTTTAATTTCTTAGGTAATTACGTATTCTGGTAAGTCGGTGTTAGAGCAAGCGACGCAGGTTCCTCGTTCGAATGCCGGAGCGCGACTGAATTCAAGCGGTGCGGGGCGGGTGAACGTGAAGTGAACTCGCAATATTTCAGAATTTAATTTCTAACAACGAAAAAAAAACCATAATTTTAAATTCAGATCACATAGTACACGTATTGTACTAAGTTGAGTTTCTATACAAAGTTTAATTAGTATAGGTAAAGTATTCAGTGACTACTGTGGTTTATTTGTAAAATTCAGATGGAAGTTTGTGATTTTTTTCTATCGAGAAAATTTTTAGTAATCGTGTTTTCGCACCACATAGGACTCAGTGTATATCCTTAATTTTACTATATATTTTTTTCAATATTATTGATTCAATACTTTTATTGATATGCAGGTTCAAACGTGAGAGGTAGAGCAGTTTTTTTGACACGCAGGCACCTATAAACCCTTAATAAAAGTGGTTTGAAATCTATAAACATTTTAGTATTATGACCAAACACTTAAAAATACATATGGTTTGTATAGATCAAAAAACAAAGGTAAACCCTACAGGGCAATTTTGTAACTCAAATTGACTATTAATTTGTTCGTGATCAGCCATTTTCCTATCTTCATAGGTCGGACACGGCGAGCCATCGACGTGCCGCTAGTAAAGACGTGGTACAAAGAGCACTGCCCGCCCGGACAGCCAGTCAAAGTGCGCGTGTCTTACCAGAAATTACTCAAGTACTATGTGCTTAACGCGCTCAAACATCGACCGCCTAAGCCACAGAAGAAAAGGTGAGTGACTATTAAAGTTGCGATTTAGCTTACTGGTGCTACGACCCCTCTGTATCGTTCTCAAGATAGCAAAAATTAAATGTACACCAACGTATATCAGAATTATCAATTATATTTTGCCTACCATCTGCTTCAAATATCAGAATGATGACCTTTTAGGGTTTAAGGATCTGTACAGATTCCACATGGTCCAGATTTTTGTCTTATCTGCTTCTCTAACTATCTATCGAGAGTTATGATGATATCTTGGTTAGGCAGTTAAGTTTAGCAATAAAAAACAAATAATGAGTTCTACTGACACTTTCCTTAGTATTCATCAGTGTACAGCAATAATACTTTCTCTTGGTGCACTTGTAATACTAGAACTTGTGTTGGAAAAAATTCAACAGCAAGTTGGAATAGGATTAAAAACCATCTGTATCTTGGATAGAAGCAGGCGAAGTAACTTGCTTTGCAGCCCTCTGTGCAGAGCCTGCATGGAGAGCGAGGAGACACCGAGACATGTACTACTTGAGTGTAGTGCTGTATCCACTCAACGAGAAGCCTACATTGGCTCCCCAGCAACACTCCCGGAAGTCCTCGCCGACCTGGGCGGCCTGCTTGGATTCTGGAGTGAGCTCGGCTGGCTGGAATGATCCGGCGGGGAGTCGCACCAGAGGTCTCACGCACAACGGGCAACCTTGCTTAAGTGCGGAAAAGCCCAGGGAAAGAAGAAGAAGAAGATGCTTTGCAGAAGTCCATCATAATGAGGATTTACCTATTGTCGCGGATTACGGCGAATTAAACTTCTAGTTCCTTAATACCATCTGGATCCCTTATTTTAAAATGCAACTCCAGAAAACGTCCACTTTCTCATCGCCTGCCGAGATAAAAGTGAAAGAACCAAACTATGGATTCTGATGTTTCAGAAAACTGAAGGTGGAACATTATATAGATAAATATGTTTGTGCAAAAATTGTACTAGAGTTAATCAAAAAAGCCAAACTTCTACTAACTCATTCAACTGAAGTTCAGTGAGCATCTATTTCAGAAAAATGCGTTGTAGCTTCACCCCTATCCAACACCTGAATTTTTTAAGAAAATGTATCTTTGCCCTTTAGGTACCTGTTCCGTTCGTTCAAATCGACGAAGTTCTTCCAAACCACGACCCTCGACTGGGTGGAGGCTGGTTTGCAGGTGTGCAGGCAAGGGTACAACATGCTCAACCTGCTCATCCATAGAAAGAATCTGAACTACCTTCACTTGGACTATAACTTCAACTTGAAGCCAGTGAAGACTCTCACCACTAAGGAGAGAAAGAAATCTCGGTTTGGAAATGGTAAGTAAGTCTAAGAATAACTCTAAGAAAATTTTATTCTTTCCAATGAATGGTACAAGGTAGAAAAACAAATAGTAGTACTAGTACTTAGTATAAGTCTTTATTGCATCTTAACACATAGAAACTATGTGTGGTGGTTGTGGTATGTGGAAACACAAGGTTAGTTTTGAAAGATTTTTAGGTATCTAAAAGCACTAATGGCATTTTTAGTATTTTTATGCAGATAAAATAGCTAGTAAAAAAATTTACAGGAACGTTAAGAAAAACTAATGTCAATTCACGTATTACGTGAGATAGGGGACTTACCTCGCAAAAAATTTATCGAACGCGATGATTAAACGCACCTCATTGGCTGGGCAGCGCGTATTGTGGCCCAAATGAGTGCCCAAGATTTTGTATATAATGTGTAAGAAGAGTTGGTTCTGTCGAAGACTCCCACAACACCTCAAGGCCTTCGTTTAATTACAGCATTCCACTTATGCCGTGAGATCCTCCGGTTGACCAAACTAATTGTGGATTCGCACGTCCAGTACCGATTAAACAATGTGGACTCTTTCCAACTGGCCGATGGTCTTCAGTACATCTTCGCGCACGTTGGTCAGCTGACTGGAATGTACAGATACAAGTACAAACTTATGCGGCAGATAAGGATGTGCAAGGATTTGAAACATCTGATTTACTATCGGTTTAACACCGTAAGGCTATTTTTCTTATCTTATAATTTTACTTACTTTCCTTTCATCACAATTTTTACTACTTCTGATGCTTTACAGGTGGGTTTTTCATACTCAGCTCCCTAAGAGGGAGGCAACAGCTATTTTTTTAAAATCAAATCAAAATCAATGTATTTGTTGAATCAGACTTACTTATAGATAACAACTGAATCTCAGCTTTTTCTACTCTAGCATCCAGTTTCAATCCATTCGATTGAATGAAATCAAACACAAAGGAAACGAAGGGAGAATGAAAAAAGTGGTTATGAAATACATAAGGGTTTTCTTTTCATTATATCCAATATCAACAATATTTGAAAGTCTTATAAGTTTTATGTCAGTTGTCACCTAAGAGGTCACTTAAAGTTCGCCCTGCAAGTGGTATCGACTTTAGTCTTAAATCGTTACATTTTCCCAGGGTCCTGTGTCAAAAGGCCCCGGTTGCGGTTTCTGGGCCCCAGGGTGGCGCGTGTGGCTTTTCTTCATGCGAGGAATCACACCATTACTTGAGAGATGGCTTGGAAACCTGCTTTCCAGACAGTTTGAAGGACGTCATTCTAAAGGTAGTTACTATACATATGTCACCGTAAGATTGTAAAATCCGTTAGATTATAATCTAACGGTTTCTATCCCGCGAGATTATAAACTGTCGAAAGATTGTGAACCGTTCAATGTTCTGATTATTAATTTATGAAATATTTATTGTTTTTACGTATTCTTGTCTCTTTCTTGTACAGTTCGCGCGCGAGTTGAATGCAGAGTAAATATATAAGTATCACCATATATTTACTCTGCATTCAACTCGCGCGCGAACTATAGGTTAGTATGACATGAATATTCAGGTAGTGCCTGTACTTAGGTTCTATCGGGTTAATATACCTAATATATTACAATTTACCGAAAAATAACGTGTTAAATTGTAAGCAGTATGTCACAATTAATGAATGAATGAATGAATATTCTTTTATTGTACACCACAATCTGTCGACAGTTTACAATCTATCGAGATAAAAAACGTTATATTATAATCTAACGGTTTTTACAATCTTATGGTGACACATATATCACTTAATAATTATTAATTAATGTAAAAAAATACTTAATAACATGTAAAATGTAATTTTATGGATTAATTAATTAATTAATCCATAAAATAAATCCTACTAACAAAAAAATCCCTAATCTAAAAGACCACCCGTGGTTGCCCCTGGGCCAAAGGTACCTATCAAGCTTGCAGCATTGCCCCGCTGAATGGCGATGGATAACCTTTGAACCAGGTAGGAACCAGAACGTTGGTCACAGCCCCTAACCCTTAAACGACGGCCCATCTCTTTTATAAAAATTTTGGCTTTCTCATCCCAGCATCCCATCGTCTCCACCGCCAGTGGGACAACTAGATATTGGCCCAAGAGTAGTGCATATTTGGCCCTCTTTTTATATCAGTTCATCTTGAATTTGAAAAATAAACTTATTGTGTCTAAACAGGTGTCGCAAAGACGGTGACGAAGCAGCGCGTGGAATCTCACTTCGACCTCGAGTTGCGAGCGTCAGTAATGCACGACATTGTGGATATGATGCCAGAAGGTATCAAGCAGAACAAGGCGCGGACCATCTTGCAGCATCTGTCTGAAGCCTGGCGCTGCTGGAAAGCCAACATTCCCTGGAAGGTGAGTTATTATATGGCTTGAAATTAGGCGTTTTCAGGGCTAAATCTCACTTTGACCTCGAGTTGCGAGCGTCAGTAATGCACGACATAGTCAACATGATGCCCGAAGGTATCAAGCAAAACAAGGCGCGGACCATCCTACAGCATCTGTTTGAAGCCTGGCGCTGCTGGAAAGCCAACATTCCCTGGAAGGTGAGTTATTATATGGCTTGAAGGTAGGCGTTTTCAGGGCTAAATCTCACTGACCTCGAGTTGCGAGCGTCAGTAATGCACGACATAGTGGACATGATGCCAGAAGGTATCAAGCAGAACAAGGTGCGGACCATCCTACAGCATCTGTTTGAAGCCTGGCGCTGCTGGAAAGCCAACATTCCCTGGAAGGTGAGTTATTATATGGCTTGAAGGTAGGCGTTTTCAGGGCTAAATCTCACTGACCTCGAGTTGCGAGCATCAGTAATGCACGACATAGTGGACATGATGTCAGAAGGTATCAAGCAGAACAAGGCGCGGACCATCCTACAGCATCTGTCTGAAGCCTGGCGCTGCTGGAAAGCCAATATTACCTGGAAGGTGAGTTATTATATGGCTTGAAGGTAGGCGTTTTCAGGGCTAAATCTCACTGACCTCGAGTTGCGAGCATCAGTAATGCACGACATAGTGGACATGATGTCAGAAGGTATCAAGCAGAACAAGGCGCGGACCATTCTACAGCATCTGTCTGAAGCCTGGCGCTGCTGGAAAGCCAATATTACCTGGAAGGTGAGTTATTATATGGCTTGAAGGTAGGCGTTTTCAGGGCTAAATCTCACTGACCTCGAGTTGCGAGCGTCAGTAATGCACGACATAGTGGACATGATGCCAGAAGGTATCAAGCAGAACAAGGCGCGGACCATCCTGCAGCATCTGTCTGAAGCCTGGCGCTGCTGGAAAGCCAACATTCCCTGGAAGGTGAGTTATTATATGACTTGAAAGTAGGTGTTTTCAGTAAATCGCACTTCGACCTCGAGTTGCGAGCGTCAGTAATGCACGACATTGTGGACATGATGCCAGAAGGTATCAAGCAGAACAAGGCGCGTACCATCCTGCAGCATCTGTCTGAAGCCTGGCGCTGCTGGAAAGCCAACATTCCCTGGAAGGTAGGTTTTTATAGGACTTGAGAGTTGTTTTTCAGGTGTTTTAGTGCCCTATGTCCCTCGCGTGGGGCAGAGGGCGTTTAAAGTGTGGGCGCCATCTCGAGCGGTTAAAGCTTAGTTTGATAGTGTAATCCAATATTAATTTGTATAAAAATGCATTAACAAAAATCTATAGCAAGACTTTGAAAATTTTGAATGAAATGAATTGCGATAAAACTGAAATATCAATTTCAGTTTTTTCGCATTTTGGCAAATACTAGGTAATCTTCATTCATTAGTTCATCTGAATTTAATAAGTTGAAGTTGTATGTAATAAGTTCGAACCCTTCTCTTTTTGTAACGAGACTTACTTATAACTCGTGCTTATAAGTGGGGTGGCGATGAGTTAATGACAGGGACGTATTTACTTATTATTTAAAAAAATTATAGGTACCAGGCCTCCCAACGCCAATCGAGAACATGATTCTCCGTTACGTGAAAATGAAAGCGGATTGGTGGACGAACACCGCGCATTACAACCGCGAGCGTATCCGACGCGGCGCCACCGTCGATAAGACGGTGTGCAAGAAGAACCTGGGTCGGCTCACTAGGCTGTACTTGAAGGCTGAGCAAGAGAGGCAGCATAACTATCTCAAGGTGAGAATCTTTTTTTTTTATAGATGACACCGTAAGATTGCAAAAACCGTTAGATTGTAATCTAACTAGCGAAATTGTAAACTGTCGACAGATTACAATTTAATGCATTATTTTTCGGAACATGACACGAATGTGTACACGAATTTTGTACATCGATGCAGTCATCCTTAGGCAATATGCATGTGTGTAACAACGATGGTCAATGTGTTACATTTTCATAATATGCGGTAAATTTTTCCTAGGACGGTCCATACATCTCGCCCGAGGAAGCCGTAGCGATCTACACAACAACCGTCCACTGGCTGGAATCGCGTCGTTTCGCGCCCATTCCATTCCCGCCTCTCTCATACAAGCACGACACTAAACTGCTCATATTAGCCTTGGAGCGATTGAAGGAAGCCTACAGTGTCAAGTCGCGGCTTAACCAGAGTCAGAGAGAGGAGCTGGGCCTCATAGAACAGGCCTATGATAATCCCCACGAGGCCTTGTCGAGGATTAAGCGTCATTTGCTCACACAGAGGACTTTCCGAGAGGTTTGTATGAGTTATATGAAAAGCAGCTTAGAAAAAGCTTATATTTAATGCAGAAGAATCGCGTACATTTTAACGTTTAAACCAGGTATTCCCAAAGTGGTCGATTTCGTTTTCCCAGGGGTCGAGATAAACGAAAACTGATGTTGAACTGATAATGTTTTTTTTTACTACGTATTTTTAAGTAATTTGTATTAATAATTAATTATTAATTACACTTGATATTTATTGAATTTTGTCTATTTATTTTGTTAAGAAAATGATATCAAGTTTACTCACTAACCACAAAGTTTTTAAATTGGTAAGTATTTTGTATCAGTACGAAAAAAACTAGAGATAGGATTTTTAAAGTAATTTGACTATGGGGTCTGAGGTATCAGTTCATTTTGCTCAAAATTGTTTGGGAATCCCTGGTTTAAACTATAGTTATAACTGATATTCATTTTAACTATACATGACAATCGGATAAACTCACATGTTATGTCGGAAAAGTGCCTGGGTTACTGACATAGCACTTGAGTTTATCCGGTTGTTATGTATAGTTAAATCGTGTACATCTTCCATTTAGTTTTAAAATTTTCCATACAAATTGACAATAAGGTTATTTTTGATTGAACCCTAATGTTTTTACTTGGCGCAGTCGGAAGGATTTGCTCTATGCATGTACTTATAACTTGTACTTACAATTTCAATTTGCATGTTCGTTTTTTTAATGTTAGTTTCTTATTGTTTGCACCAAAAGCCTTCAAAAGATTCAGTCAATTATTGATTTCACTAGATATGCCATATCTTTTGAGTATATTTGATATTCTACAACTTAAAAAGTTTCATTACCACAGGTGGGAATCGAATTCATGGACCTATACTCCCATCTGGTACCAGTGTACGACGTGGAACCGTTAGAGAAGATAACAGACGCGTACCTCGACCAGTATCTGTGGTACGAAGCAGACAAGCGGCGATTGTTGCCACCCTGGGTGAAACCTGCAGACACCGAGCCGTCTCCGCTGCTGGTGTATAAGTGGTGTCAGGGTATGTATGATTTTATCTTTTCTGGCTTTGTGGATAGCTGATATCTAATTTATATCATAGTGGTATCTATCTACACCAGTGGCGTGCAGTTCAGGCACACAAGCACTGCTTACCCAAGTGGAAATACGTCAATGCTCATTTTTAACAAGACAGTAAGTAATAAATAGGTGTTCTGACTTATCACTGCCTACCCTAGCTTCAAACCCTATGCACGCCACTGGTCTACACATATAGTCGCGTTCAGAAAATGTTTACTAGGGTTGTAACAGAACCTCCCCTCTGCGGAAGTGCGGAACTTTCGCAAGAAATCGTACCTCTGTTTCCGCATCCGCCTCCGCCGTTTTTTGCAGAGTTGTAACGGAGGTTTATTTATGTTGATTTACAATGCGCGAGGTACAAATCGAAGCACGAGACGTCAGTTACACCATTATGAGCAAAAAGGCAACTGTCCTTAGAAGAATCTTCAAAAAAATCTAATGTGGGAGTCATCACATCCTAGAGCACAGAAAAAAATGGACGATGTGATCGGAGAAATCTACCTCCGCCTCCGCCTTCGCTAATCTCCGCACCCGCGGAGGCAAAGCCCCTCACTTCCGCATCCTCCTCTGCTTCCACTTAGAACGCCTCTGTTACAACCCTAACGTTTAACACCTTAAGGATCAAAATTGCATGGTCTCATCTGTGTCAGAAGGTTGTTATGTGGTTTGATTAGGCATATATCATAGATTTTTAACTTTTTCAGCAGGTGGCAAATGTGGCAACTAGATAGAATAGATGTAGAAACCCGCTTTCAATATTTTTAGTAAATGTAACTAGCAAATGTGATCATGCTAATGTGTAAAACTGGAAATTAAGGAATTAATTTTATTACAAAATAGTCAATAATACTCTTTTTGTTGAATTCTATGTTTGAAGACTTTTTAACCCCCGACGCAAAAAGAGAGGGGTGTTATAAGTTTAACGTGTCTGTTTGTGTACCTGTCTGTATCGTAGCACCCAAACGTATGAACCGATTTTCGTTTAGTTTTTGTGTCATAGATAATTTTATCCTGAGTGTTCTTAGCCATGTTTCATGAAAATCTGTTCAGCCGTTTAAAGATCACCAGCTCTTTAATAGTTGATGAGGGGATCTGACTACCTTCCATATGTCCTATCGATTCGAAATTTGAAAAAAAAAAGGACAAAATAAAAGCAAAATTAAAATTTTAAACCTTTTTAAACGAAAGAAACTAAGAAAGGTCTAAAGACCTTTCTTTGACTCAATACATGCAGTGTTTTAAAGAATCTAATTTGAAAACTGGTAAACATTTTCAGACCGCAACTGTACATGCTAATACTTGTAGCATATGAAATAAAGCTAACTGTAACAGGGTCTGAAATCTGAATCCCATCATCATCTGAATCATTTACTTGGTGAATGGAGTTTTCACCAATTAAATGATTCAGTCGTAAGTCAGTCATTAAGTTATCATACACACAGTACTAATTTAGTAATTGTTTAATCATGATTCTTTTTACACTTACTTATAACTAAAGCGTCTTATCAAGATTTTGTAGACAGAATAATGTACAAATGCGATCGCCCAAAGTGTGCGTTATGGCAAAGGAGATCAATGGTTGTACCATCCCCTTGTTACTAACCTCACTTTGGTTGATTGCGCATTCAGCGGCTGAAGACATCGGGACTACAACATGAAGATATTGGTACAAATTCTAAGGCCACCATTACACTTGTAAGTTTTTACGTAAGTAATTTATATAACTAACATTTGCATACGTGACTTACAATACTGTTTACATTTCGTAAGTTACGCGATAAGTATACCCGTCTTACGTGAGTAAAACTTACAAGTGTAATCGAAGTTTAAATAAGCTCTGTTTTACTGCGTTTTTTTACGTCAATGCTGAAAGTCGAGGCTCATGACCCGAACAATTAATAATAACTAGATGATTCCCGCGACTTCGTTCTCGTGGACTAAGCTTTTCTATTGCCGCGGGAACTAAAGTTCCGGGATAAAAAGTAGCCTATGTCCTTCCCTGGTATATAAACTATCCCTATACCAAATTTCATCAAACTCGGTTGAATAGGTGGGCCGTGAAATCGTAGCAGACAGACAGACAGCATCTTTCGCATTTGCAGACAACCTGTTTCGCATTTATAATATTAGGTTTTACTTAATTCTTATTTATTTAAAAACAAGTATACATTTTCAAACATAACAATTTAAAATTTAGTTACGGGGTAACAAAAACCCTGATCGGGTTTATCTTGTGATGAATTTACAAATTTTTTTTGAAAATCATAAGAATTGGCCCGTTTTCACCAACAATGTCTAATTTAGGGAACGCCTGAGCCCATTTGGTGACAGTTATTGTACGTATGTGAAAATTGTCACCTTACAGGTCTTGGTGTTCCCTAAAATTTAGGCATCTTTACTGAAATTGGGCATAAAACTTGTAACATTTTATTGTTCTACTTGTAATAAGAAAACTTGTAAAATACGTCTGGTAATAAAATTGTCGGCTGTTTTCTAGCACAAGAGAGAGACAAAATATGTCTATACAACTAAAATTTAAAGTATGATATTATTGTAAAAATATGTCAAATTTCAAGTATTATACATGTGTACAGTATTATACATCTTACAACTTTTGTGGCAAACTGAAAATTGTGAACAAAACTGAAACCATCTGGATCATGAAAATTGTAATTACCGAGTATCAAGACAAATAGTCATTGAATTGAACTTCGGGTTAGAACTCCTCAATCCTGATGCTGATAATGGTACATTAGATAAGTACATACGGTGGGTATGTATTTTTATCAGCATCACTATTGCGAAGTTTATATCGCTGATCTATCGTTATAGAGTTGATGTTGTGAAGATCTTATGAAGATTTCCCCACCGTAAACAAAAAACAGGATAAAATTTAAAATTTTACCTTAAAAATTTTAATTTTACTACTTAGTGTCTTAGCATAGTGTTTACGTCAATAGATTTTGTGAATAAAAGTTAAAGATATGTTAAAATGTTAGCTGTAGCGGCCATCGAAAACCAAGGTTATTTAACATTTTTGGCACTATAATAGACCTATAATAACAGTGAATGCATACTTGCTGTTATTTCTTAAAGCATATTTTGCATATATGTAATCATTTATATTTTAAAGCGTATTTTGTGTAAATGCAAAACTGTGTTTCAAAAGGTTTATATATTGTTCTTAGATCGATAATAATAGAAATAAATGAATGATAAAGTAATAATTATACATTCTATCTAAGATTGAAGTCTTTTAAGCTTCATAAGACACACCCATATCGGCCTCTCTCGCTGGTTTTAATTCCTATGTGACTTGGTTGCCTGGCAGAGATCTCTTAAAAGCGATAAGGCCGCCAATAGGGATGATGCCTATATTAAAATAACTGATTAAAAAATAGAGGGTCTTCCAAAAGACCTAAAATTCACATCCTCGGTTAGTTTTAAGATTGATAATCATTTTAAAATATAGATTAAAGAAAAAAAGTGTGTTGAAATTTCATGACGTCACAAATTTGAATTTCATACAACTTCCATACTAGGAGTGCGTTTTTAAGTTTGATAAAGAGTTGCTGATTTGATTGAGTTGTCATCATCCCTATTGTACCGATTTCTTTTTTTTTTATTATTTATGTTGTACAATAAAGAATATAAATTCATTCATTCGTTCGTAAGAGTAGTAGAATGATGTTTAATTGTGGCACAATTATTTAGGTATCAACAACTTGCAAGACGTCTGGGAGGTGGGCGAGGGAGAATGCAACGTGTTGCTGGAGTCTCGTTTCGAGAAGCTTTACGAGAAGATCGATCTGACGCTGCTCAATCGACTCCTGCGCCTGATCGTCGATCACAACATCGCTGATTACATGACTGCGAAGAACAACGTCGTTATAAACTACAAGGTAAGGTTTTTGTGTGAATAGTATAGAATAGAATATTTATTTATTTGCATGATTGTAAGTAGGGTACATAGTATGGTGTTATTATGTAGTTACATGTTACAAAAAGCCATGCAATGGCGTGCAAAATACTTAAAAGTATCAAATCATAAAAGTGACTAAACGAGTTGCAAGCTTTGTACACTTCAATATTTTTGTAAAATTAAATTAAATAATAAATAGACAAATGAGAGTTTAAATCGGGTGATTACTTTTAAAATTTAGGAATTCTTTTAAAGAATAGAAGTTATGGGCTGCTAGCCATTTATACAATTTATTTTTAAATAATTTAATTGGTAATGCCTTACAATAGAGATGATACAATAAAATTGGTCCGCAGAGTGTACAATGCCATCACGCTATTTATGGAGGCATTTAGGTATTTGATATCAAAATATAATAAAGGGAAATGACTGACTGACTAACTGATCTATCAACGCACAGCTCTAGTGCTTGAACGGATCAGGTTGAAATTTTCTGCTAAAAAAGAATTTTTGAAAATTCAACTCCTATGGGGGTCAAAATTTACCCATAGAAGTTAGTTCAATTTGGAATTTAAAATGATGAATTGCGTAGGGGTCCTGAAACCAGAGAGTCCCTGTGCTCTGGGGGCGTCTGACGTGTGCAGGCCTTGCCGATCGCATCGCACTGCAGCGGCTTTCGTCTGAGACTACGCTATCTGATTAAACAGAACTAAAACTACTATGTGTTTCAACTAAGAAGACTGCCATTTTTATATGTTACTAGCTGATGCCCGCGACTTTGTCCGCGTGGTTTCAGTTTTTTGATTCCCGCGGAAACTCCTGAATTTTCTGAGATAAAAAGTAGTCTATGTCACTCTCCATGTCCTCATCTATACCCATGCCCAAAATCACGTCGATCCGTTACTCCGTTGTGGCGTGATTGAAGGACAAACCAACAAACTAATAAAGAAACAAACACTATCGCATTTATGATATTAGTATGATGTCAAAGTTTCAAACTTTTATCTCCTTTATTCTCACTTAATTATATTATTATTATTATTAAACTCTTTATTTGTACCACACATAACAAAAGTAAATTACAGAAAACATAAAAAGAAACAAAGAAGTACAAAGGGTGGCCTTATTGCTAAGTAGCAATTTCTTCCAGGCAACCTTATTAGGAGAGCACAAGGATTGGAGGCTGCAGGTGGCGCAAAATTATACTAATACTACATACAAAAAAATTACATAACAATACATAGACAACAATACACAAATATCTTAATACATACAATGCATAACTAAATATATTATAAACTAATATATATAATACATATACTTACATACCATAATATAGCTTAAATATATTATACGTACATATACTTACAATAAAATTAAATATAAACTAAAGTCGTCTTCAATTTGTAAGGTAATACGTCTTAAGAGCATTTTTGAATACCCCCAGCGATTTCGACTGTCTTATATTCAGTGGAAGTGCATTCCACAGTTCAATTGCCTGCACAGTGAATGAACTTCCGAAAAATTTGGTTTTATGTGAAGGCATTTTCAGAGTAAGCGTTCGGCAAGTTCTCATGTCTGACTGCACCCCAATAAATTGAAACTTCTCTTTAAGATAAGAAGGAGTATTTAGGTGAAATAAAACACAGTACAGAAGAGAGAGAACATGCATATCCCGGCGACGGCGAATAGGGAGCCACTTGAGCTTTTGGAAATTCAGATACGTGGTCATATTTGCGTAAGCCAAATATGAACCGAATAGCAAGATTTTGAAGTCGCTCAAGTTTGTTAAGTTGGTCTTTGGTCAAATTAAGAAAGCTTGCATCACCATAATCGAGAATAGAGAGGAGAGATTGTGCTAACATAACTTTAGTAGGAATTGGCAAAACATTGCGCAATCGGCGTAGCGAGCTCATGACAGCAAATGTTTTTCTGCTAATTTCCTTAACATGCACAGACCAGGATAGTTCAGAATCCAAATGTATACCGAGATAATATAATGAGATGTATAATTATATGATGGGTGGTATAAATTTGATCAGTCTTCTTTCCTGAAATGCGTAGGATCTTGCGATTTTAATAACAAAACACCTGTTACCAATAATAAACTGAGCGTCACAATATACTAACTAGGCTTTTTTTTCTAGGACATGAACCACACAAACTCCTATGGAATAATACGCGGTCTCCAATTCGCGTCGTTCATAGTACAGTACTATGGACTAGTGTTGGATCTCCTGGTTTTGGGTCTACAAAGAGCGAGCGAGATGGCAGGACCTCCGCAGTTGCCGAACGATTTCCTCTCGTACCAAGACAGAGCGGCGGAACAGGCGCATCCCATAAGATTGTACTGCCGATATATCGACAGGATACACATTTTCTTCAGGTGAGATAATCTAGTAAAGGTGATTTGCTGGCTGTCAAGCTTTCTTCTACCACTACTACTACAGCTCGTTAACGTCCCACTGCTGGGCATAGGCCTGCACTCTCATAGGAGGGAGGGAATTAGAGCTTGGACCCACCATGCTGCTAATTTTTTACAAATTAGAAGCGGAGGTGAAAACGGATGTCGGCAGGGCTAATTCATCTATTCTAACGAGAAAAGAGAAAGCAAATAGCTTATTCGCGCGTCGTAAGCTACTCAAAAGTCATAATTTCAATAATTACAACATAATTTATTACTTTTAAAAGAATTTGGTGGACACTGAATATTTTCTATAAGGCTACTTCGACCATTCAATTCAATTCACCATATTTTTTCAACAGGTTCACAGCAGAAGAAGCGAGGGATCTGATTCAAAGATACTTGACAGAACATCCTGATCCGAACAACGAGAACATAGTGGGCTACAACAACAAAAAGTGCTGGCCGAGAGACGCGAGGATGCGACTCATGAAACACGATGTCAATTTGTGAGCATTCTCTCATTTAAGAGATACCTTTGAAAATGAAATGATTTATTTCATGTAGGACAACTTGTTCCGCTTATGATATGTCGCAAGAATCTACCACCAGTTCGGAAAACTGATTCTACTGAAAAGAGCTATTCTGATTCTTTACTATAGCAAACTTTAACCTTTTCTTACATCAATTTTGGTCATGTCAAAATTTTTCGTTTAATCTAAACCTAGATAATGATTATAGTATTACTTTTTATCTGGCAATACAGTTGTAAAGTATTACATAGCATTGGTAGAATCTTTTCTCTCCACATATTATCTATCTTGAGAAAAGAAAGTTGAGAAAGTTTTAGGAAGACCTGACCACCTTCCACGTCTTTGATTTTTTTCGTATTTAGATGTGGCATATTTTAAATTGACTAGGTATATTGTTTTTTGGGTGCAGTTTCATCAATATTTTACACAAATAGACAGTAGAATCGAGTCATTTTTAGCTTCTACTAAAAAACTGTTTCCTAAATTGACCCAACCTGGCCGCCAAAAGCTGGAAAGATTCCTTTAAAATGCGACAATTCCTTTTTCATTAGAAATTAATTTTTGTCCAACAGAGGCCGCGCGGTGTTCTGGGACATCAAAAACCGACTCCCGCGCTCCGTGACCACAATACAATGGGAGAACAGCTTTGTATCCGTTTACTCCAAGGACAATCCCAACCTTCTGTTCAATATGGCGGGCTTCGAATGCAGGATATTGCCCAAGGTAGGTTGTTAGCAGACACTTGTAAAATATTTTTAAAAAAAAATCCTACCCCAAAAAATACTAGAATTAATTAACCAATATGACGGCTTTAGTACAATCTGATTGCCTAAAGTAAGTTGTTAGCAAACACTTGTAAAATATTTCTTAATAAAATTACTACCCAAAAAAATACTAGAATTAATCCAACAATATGACGGCTATAGTAGAATCTGATTATTAGTGATCAGCAAGAATTAAATTATTATTATAGCTTTATTTCCCACACAATTACTACTTATTATTTCTATAAAAAAAATGAAATAGTTTGATTTGTTTTGATGCATGGTCCCCTGCGGGCAGAAGTTTCTCCATCCTTTTCCATTTCAATCATCAAGAATAACAATAAATAAATCTTTAAGTGGTAAAAATCTTGATTAATTCACCACCTTCTGTAAGACACCTAAAAACTTAAGCACATTTTTTAAAAATATAATAGTGCCGAAGTCAGAACGAAGAACTCTCCCACCGCGACGGTGTCTGGAACCTCCAGAACGAAGTGACAAAAGAAAGAACAGCGCAATGCTACCTCCGCGTCGACGACGAATCTCTGGCGCGGTTCCACAATAGAGTGAGACAGATTCTGATGGCTTCAGGGTCCACCACCTTCACGAAGATCGTTAACAAGTGGAACACTGCACTTATTGGTAAGCAAACTTTAATATAACCTCCATAAATCCTCACTTCTCTTCTAGTGTCAAAAGTCAACAGACGGCATAAAGAACCTCCAGGGCGTAGAAGAATAAAGAATTAAAGAAGAAATACCTCTAGAATTAAGAGTCCAAAGAAAGATTGAGACTGCAATGCTTCCTCCAAGAAAATGCTTTTCAGATGTATTGATGATGAGTCGAAACGTTAAGAACTTCCATAAAAAAATCGACGACAACAAAGTCGAATTTTATGAATATATAGAATTAGATAGGTTGCACAATAGGATGAGGCAGATTCTAATGGCATTAGGGTCAGCCACTGAAATCGCTCGGAATCTTATCTAGAGTTGAAAA
Source organism: Erebia aethiops (assembly GCA_923060345.2). Classification (NCBI taxonomy): domain Eukaryota; kingdom Metazoa; phylum Arthropoda; class Insecta; order Lepidoptera; family Nymphalidae; genus Erebia; species Erebia aethiops. Next base: position 3,917,638 of record OV281083.1, on the reverse strand, counting down.
CTAAAGACATTAACCAAGGCAGATTTGGCAGATTCTGTGTGACAAAACATTCTAACTTCTTTATAAAAGCTTTTTTAAATTGATTGAGCAATACAAAAACAGACTGCACTATCTAACTTCTTTAAATATTAGCTGTGTTTATTTCCAGGTCTGATGACATACTTCCGCGAAGCAGTAGTCAACACTCAAGAGCTTCTGGACTTGCTGGTGAAGTGCGAGAACAAAATACAGACTCGTATCAAGATCGGTCTCAACTCGAAAATGCCTTCGAGATTCCCGCCCGTCGTGTTTTACACGCCCAAGGAGCTGGGTGGACTTGGCATGCTGTCTATGGGACATGTTTTGATTCCACAGGTAATCTATGAAATTCATTAAAAATCTAAATTCACATGTTTATTACTCTAATGAACTTCTACAAGTCCTTTTGAATAGTCATGTTAATCTAATACAAGGGTGGAATGCCATTCCTACGGAGAAGAACTAGTCTTCTATATATAAAAATGAAACCCGTTTTCCTTGGTCACGGCATCACGCGTGAATGGCTGGACCGATTTCACTAATTCTTTTTTTGTTGTATTTGTTATTATTAGGAGAAGGTTCTTACGGAAAAAATATTAAAGAAAATCTCTCAGAAATATTGAAAAATATACATTTAATTTTGCATACTAAGGCGGTACAAAGTTCGCCGGGTCAGCTAGTAAGAAATATTCTGCATATAAATAACTTGTCCTAACTGACTGTGACTGACTGATAGCCTGTTCGGGGTTCAATCAAATTAACAGGCACGCACTTCTAACGACTTTGCGGCGATAGCCTGAGGTGCAATCATGTAAGGATTGCCGATCAAATCGTTAAAGCTCGGTTTCAAAGTAAAATAAACCATAATAGCATTGAATTAGGTATGTACGATACCCTAAACGTATGAGAATGGATACACGAAATTAACGATTTGATCGACAATTCTTACATAATCGCACCTCTGGTTGGAGGTTCAATCTTCGAGCATGTACTTCTAACTTTCAGAATTTTGTGCATGTTAATATCACTTGCTATCATAGTGAAGGAAACTGGTATACCTGAGAGCTCTTTATTATGTACACAAAGGTGTGCTATGTTTACCATTCCACACAATTGGCCAGCGTGGTGGACTATGAATTATTTTCATTCTGAGAGGAGAGTCGTGCTTAATAGCGGGCTGGCAATAGGTTAAAATTACGATGAAGGCTACTGACCAACTGAGATTGGATCTATCAATGCACATCCTAAAATGTGAAATGCTAGAAACTTGTATGACATTTGTACCTGGTCTAATTGCTATTTGCAAACTGAAAGCAAATGGGGTTTATGTAATCTTAATGCTGTCTAATCATTTATTTAACTTTTGACATAAGCATGCCTATGAAGTTCCATAATTATTGACAGGCAATGCTTCATGGACACTGCTTTTATTACAATAGTAAAACGACGTGTTCTTTAGCTCCGATATTTACTTCGTAACTTGTACTAAGTTTAAGTAAGTAGGTACTTGAATGCAAATGAATGAATATATGAAACGAAATTAAATTCTCCTCCACAGTCGGATCTGCGTTGGTCCAAACAAACAGACGTCGGCATCACTCACTTCCGTTCGGGCATGTCGCACGACGAAGACCAGCTCATTCCCAACTTGTACCGCTACATCCAGCCGTGGGAAGCAGAATTCGTGGACTCGCAACGAGTGTGGGCTGAGTATGCCCTCAAGAGACAAGAAGCCAATGCTCAGAACAGGTGTGTAAAAAAGGTTTAACTTGTGTAACTTCTTTAGCTTTAATTTTAGCTGAACAGTTGATAGCGTATCTCCATTATAATGATAAATAATATTTATAATAACAATCAATATCTAATGATTTTCGATGTTGTGTGAACCTCATTATTACTAATCCATACTAATATTATAAATGCGAAAATGTGTCTGTCTGTCTGCTACGCTTTCACGCCTCATCTGTTCAACAGATTTTGATGAAAATTGGTGCAAGGATAGTTTGATACCCGGGGAAGGACATAGGCTACTTTTTATCCAGGAAAATTAAAGAGTTCAAGAATCAAAAAACCTTAATCCACGCGGACGAAGTCGCGGGCATCAACTTATAACATATATATTATATTACGAGCATTACATTTTTTATTTGCATTTTTCTTTTGTTGAAATTTTTTGTTTCTATTTCTAGTTATCGATGCGAAATGCTCATTGAGATAACTCCAATTTCAGAAATTCTCTTATCCAATGAGAAGACTCCTTATATGACTACTTTTTGAGAAATCCCTTACGCCTAAATGTTTCTTCTATTCATTTCTAACATCTCAGTTATATCTTACCTGTCCACTTAATTCTCTACACCTATTAACCAACTTCCTAACCTCTTGCTTGATTCCTGACCATTACATCATAATCTACATTATCAAGATATTTTTGATGTGATGAATTGCGTAGGGGTCCTGAAACCAGAGAGACCCTGTGCTCTGGGGGCGACTGACGTGTGCAGGCCTTGCCGATCGCATTGCACTGCAGCGGCTTTCGTCTGAGACTACGCTATCTGATCAAACAAAATATTAACCGATATCAATAAAAATTAAGAAATTCTTCTATCAAATCTTTTTTCGTGAACTTCTAGGCGCTTGACTCTAGAAGATCTGGAAGACTCGTGGGACAGGGGTATACCGAGAATCAACACGCTTTTCCAGAAGGATCGACACACACTCGCCTACGACAAGGGATGGCGCATACGTACCGAGTTCAAACAGTATCAGGTAAACGTTTGATTTGGTTATACCTTGATTGTTTTTTTTTTAAACCTGATTAGATTGTTCTAAAATGTTTTTTACTAAAATGACTATTTTTGTTTTGTTATCGGAAATAATAACTTTTTGTAAAATCTGCTTCTTAACTGTATACTATATAGTGATAGTGTAGAAAACGATATATTGATGTTCAATGGAGTCTGTAAAATAATATTAATTCATAAAAAGCCAAATAACACAGAATAAGGTTCACTAAAATATGAGTGTGTTTTTCGTTCGGGTTTTAATAGTATCACACGTGTGTTTTAATATCCAGTTATGTAGTTTCATACAATACTTTATTAAAATACGTATGTTAAAATCGAATCCATAAAATGTTAGTAACATACCTACATAATTTAACCTAAACTTTTCTTAGATATTATTCCGTACATTTCGTTGCTGTTTAGAATGTCAAAAACTGAATTAGGCGTGGTCGGTACTCTAATGGTAAAAAAATATTTTGTGTCATCAAGCCATTATTTTTAAATTCATTAAAAGAATTTTAAGATATGAGCGTAGATAAATCTAATTTTAATTCCCTTCTCATTTTGAGAAAAGACCTATGCCCAGCAGAGGGATGATGATGGGTTGAGATGATGAATTTTGTGTGTAGGTATTAAAACAAAATCCGTTCTGGTGGACACATCAAAGGCACGACGGCAAACTATGGAACCTCAACAACTACCGCACAGACATGATTCAGGCGCTCGGAGGTGTGGAAGGCATTTTGGAACACACACTGTTCAAGGGGACCTACTTCCCTACTTGGGAAGGGTTGTTCTGGTAAGAATTTATTTTTGTACGCGACTCTTCGTCCGTATGGTTTAAGTTTTTTTATTCCCGCGGGAACTCCTCAATTTTCCGGGACAACAAGTAGCCTATGTCACTTTCCAGGTCCTCCACAACGCCCATGCCAAAAATGACGTCGATCCGTTGCTCCATTGCGGCGTGATTGAAGGACAAACAAAAAAACACAAATACACTTTCGCATTTATAATAGTATGATACTAAACTGAGAAGTCATATCTTTTACCAAGTTATGTGTTGATGTAAACGTGTGTAAAGAGTGCGTGCGTGCGTGCTTGATAAAATGCGTGTGCAAGTGCGCGCTTATGTGCGTGTTTAAGTGCGTGCGTGTGTGCTGTAATCGATGAATAAAGCCATATTGAGTACTTATTCAAAACACTTTACACTTATATTGCTTCAGAAGTTGACAAAACTTTGACTGAATAGAAAAGATATTATAGGAACTGCTGATAGAAGTGAAAACGAATATTTAAAATATGTAATTAAAATATAAACCTTAAAACTAAGGCATTAAAGTATAATTACGAATATACTATATTTATACTTAAGACCTTTTGTCTTAAGACTGTTCCACATTTTTACCCCCTACCAAAGAGTGCTCAACGAGCCTAAAGAAGTTTTCACTTCAAAAATCTTCAACATGCGTCACCATTCTACTATTCTCAAACTCTTGATAAGAATAAAATATTGTCCACAGGGAAAAAGCGTCAGGTTTCGAGGAGTCGATGAAATACAAGAAGCTTACCAACGCGCAGCGATCCGGTCTTAACCAGATCCCCAACCGTCGCTTCACGCTCTGGTGGTCGCCAACCATCAACCGTGCCAACGTCTACGTGGGATTCCAGGTAAAGATATAATTTTCAAAAACTGTCCCAGAAAAATTAGCTGAAGGCCACAATTTGCACTTGTCAGTTTTTACTACGCATAAGTATACATAAGGATACTTACTGTCAATTTAAATGCTAGAGTAAATAATAATGTCCTGTCCCGACCGAGTTTCCTATCTCTCTGGAGATAGGCCGTCTGCGCGGGAGATATAGTGCACAAGTGTGCGTGGTACACACACACACACACACACACACAGGTGCACTTGCTCTTCCTTCTCTCTCAAAGCCCGATGGGATGGAACATCCGGCACAACAAGGAGAAAACAAGAGAGTAAAACACTGGCCCCGACAGCTTGCAGCTTGATAAAAAATATTAATACAGAACTAAAAAACACTTGATTTTATTATTCCCATGACAGACTGACAGACTTTAGTGCGGAATTTCCCTAACGGTACCCCTGTGATGGATAGATGGATGGATGTACTTCAAAACTTTTTGAAATATTCTCTCCGTCTGTCTGTGAAATAGTCTCTTTCTTGTAGGTTAGGTTAGGGTTCGGCATAAATAATCAGGAACCTACCTTAGATACAATCTACCGAGAAATAATGCGTTAAATGGTAATCTGTCGACAGTTAACAATTTTCTAACTAGTTAGATTACAATCTAACGGTTTTTGCAATCTTACGGTGAGATATATAAACAGAATCTTTGTGTTTTGTTAGGTGCAACTGGACTTGACGGGCATATTCATGCACGGCAAAATCCCCACACTCAAGATCTCGCTCATCCAGATCTTCAGGGCTCACTTGTGGCAGAAAGTCCACGAGTCCATTGTCATGGACTTGTGCCAGGTAAGACCTATGTGATATTATTTTAGTGTTCATTTTTGTTTAATTTAGTATTTCAAGCGTTTTTCTGCCAAAATATCGACCAAATTTAATGCCATGATAGTTTTTATCGAAATTCTGTTTTAGAAAAGCAAAAACACACTACACGCTTTTATATCGAGCGCACACACTAGGCGACAGAAGAAATCGTTCGCCTCCGAAGCGGACGCCGCCAAATAAAACCGCTGTTTTGGAGCCATATTACCCATGCGTTTAAAAAAAGTTGCATTATTATTTCATGTAAAATCCCACAGGTATTCGATCAAGAACTCGACGCCCTTGAGATTGAAACAGTCCAAAAGGAAACGATTCATCCACGTAAATCCTACAAGATGAACTCCTCGTGTGCGGACATACTTCTGTTCTCCGCCTATAAGTGGAACGTCTCGCGGCCCTCGTTGCTTGCTGATACCAAGTTAGTGTAAAGTATAACTAATTTGTAACATAACCAGGCTTTATTTTGCCACTATTTTATTAGCTCCAGGGACACTTAGAAGGCCTGAAGTTAAGGCCCAATGTGTTCGAAAATACCTGATTCTCTACTAGAAAAATTAACGAGTTCAAGCAGCAAAAAAATCGACTATAAGATCTTGTCTTTAGAAAATCCATGCAACAGGATTTTGTCTCAGATCTATAGTAGAATTATTAACTACAGGACATTTTTTGACGTTTCCAGTGCTACCAGATTTGTATGAAAAATTAATAGTGCTGGGGGACAAAAAAGATTGATAATATGAATCACCGCACTTACTAGATACACTAACTATAGGGGTCAAACATTGTGAGTCGACAGCTCAATCTAAAAAAAATATTATTTCCGTTTCTGTGTACGAAATGCTATAGCTGAAATGCTATAGCTGGCCAGCTGACCTTTGAATGTAAACTCCTAACATAACCATTGGACCCATATATAAAACTCGTCTTACTTTCCCAAACGCTGTTTTAATAATAAGTTTATCAGTCTAAAACAAAGCTAATAAAGTACACTTCATTCAGGGATACAATGGATAACACAACAACACAGAAGTACTGGCTGGACATCCAACTCCGTTGGGGCGACTATGACTCACACGACGTGGAGAGATACGCGCGAGCCAAGTTCCTGGACTATACCACGGATAACATGTCCATATACCCCTCACCCACTGGTCTGCTCATAGCCATTGATCTGGCTTATAACTTGCACAGGTAATTTTTTTTACTGTATTATAATGAATTAAAAGATTCTCGAAAGATTAACAGGATTTGAAGACACGCGAAGGTCAATTTCCTGGGTTATACCACACCTAACATATCCATAATCCATATACCCGTCACCCACTGGCCTGCTCATAGCCATCGATCTGGCTTATAACTTGCACAGGTAATTTTTTTATCTGTATTATAATGAACTAGCTGCTGCCCGCGACTTCGACTGCGTGGATTGAGATTATTTCCTTCCCGCCGGAACGGAAAAGCTGGGCTAGGTAGCTCTTGGATCCTCGGTAGACTCAATAACCCTTTTTTATTGAAAATAAAGCGCTGAGCCCCCAGGTCACGCGGCTCCAAGGCAAATTAATAACATAATACATATACCAAGCATTATAATATATTCAGATCAAGTATTCTCGATGTGAGAATATGATCTGCCAAAAATTATTATTACCCACTTCTACCAAAAAGTGCATACTATGTGTTTAGACTTAGTCTGAACTTAAGTGTTGTGTGTGAAGCTTTACATATTATAGAAAAGCCCATAACTATAGCGCGATACAAACGGCTTGTGGTGCCATCTATTATCCTATATTAAAAACTTTACAAGCTAATATTATAGGTACTTGCTACGTACTACGTACCGTACCCTCAAAAATAATCGTGTAAGAACCCGATACTCAATAATTATACTATACTAGAGGTAGCCCGCGACTTCGTCCGGGTACAATTTCAAATTTCTTATGAGATTTTCCCGCTGCGAAAGGCCTACTTATAGCGGCTGTATAGCTTATGCAAGTTTTTATTATTTAAAATTAAAAACCTAAATTCCGATTTTCAAGTATCTAACTTCAAAACCTAGAACCCCCATGTAAGCTGCCAACCCCCATTTCACCCTTTTTGGGGTAGATTTTCGTAAAATTCCTACACAAACAAATTATCTCTTAAATATTATTAGAATCAGACTCATAATTTCTTCTGAACAAAACTGCCTCGTTGGTCTAGTGGTTAGCATTTTCGACTGCGGCCGACGAGGTCCCCGGGTTCGAGTCCCGAGTCGGGTCACAACAAGTATTGGGATTTTGTGACAAGAAATTCTCCCCCGTTTCACCCCAGTGTCTCGGAGAACACGTTAAGGCGCTGTGTGTGGTCAGGGGGGGGGTCTCCAAAGCAGTGTATCCATTAAATGGTGGCATATGGAAGATTGAAAAAAATATATGATGTTTTCAAGACCTTAACTCAGATATTGTTTTATCCCAAAACACGATTTAAACAACTTCGCTGCATAAAAAATAAATTCAAACATACCTCTTATTTCAGTTTTCAAATCAACACATCTCCAAATTGAAAACCTCAATTTACTTGAAAAATATATCATTAAATTCCAAATTCTAAATGACATCCATTGATTTATTAATATTTATTAAAATGTACACATATTTTCTGTTTTCCATTGTATTCCGGTTTTTCGAGAAGCGCTAGCTCATTTTCACCTCCGCCAGTGTTCGAAAGAACTTCACAGACGATGGATCTGTGCTCCTTTGCTCCAGCGTTTAAATCGATATTTTAAAATGGTTTTCAAACATAACATGAATAAGACTAATGTTTATTCAACATGAATTGACAGAAGACGTGGATATTACAACTTTCGTGAGCTATCTTCTTTTATATAACTAAAAATACATAATCAAATAAAGTATGAATATGTGTTCTCTGACCAAACTTTTGACAGCTCGAAATAATGATGCCGTAATGCGCTATCCATTCGATTTTTGACAACAATCGACTTCATTTACGAAGAAGTTTTAATCGATTTGACACATTGATATTACAACTTTTTGTATTGTTTTATAAACATACCCAGGCGTCTAAATGTCTTTTTTATGTATTAAAATAAATATTTTTGGTGAAGCAATGCTGTAAATGTATATTTTATTATTTGGCAACATCAATAAGGCAGGTCATAGAAACCATCCAACGCCAAAGATGACGCTACTTAAATGACAATCAAGTGAGCTTGTGTTGCAGCTTCGTAATTATTTTGAAAACTATTTTTAAAATTAAAATCGTACTAGTAATTACTAGATTGACATACGAGTTGCGAAATATCGCATAAAAAGGCACGTCGCTTCACTATTTAAAAAAACAAAACTCCTGCTGGTTGTAACAATGACGTCTTTTAATATTTCCAAGAATTAGGTAAGTTGTCAAACATCCAATTACTGTCAGAGGGTTCACTGCCATCGCTTAAAGCAGTATTACTTAAAAATGTCAGTTTTATGTCACGTACCTTGAAGGTCCTAAAATAAGGATTATAATTCTAAAAACACGAACGTCAACAATATTAAAACAATACGGATTTAAGCGATAGTAGTATGCCTCCAGTGCAATTTTTGATATGAATGGAAAATAACAAAACAGTGGTAAGACAGAAAGGAAAACTGAAAATCAAGCATTGCCACTTCAGCTTGCTACTGCCTACTCGTCCGCTCTCATTGGACCAGACCGACCAGATAATATTATTATATCGAAAGCTTGCTGAGTAAGGACCTAGTAGTGTCTCAAATACTTCAAATAAGTGCCTATTGCAAGTTTTATTACTAATTGATTGGATATTAGATACCCTTAGGGTTTCGTTTCTGGGACCCGGGAGTTAGAAATTTCCGGGAAATACGTCGTTGGTTTTTTTTGTGATTTCCCGTTTTTGTGTACAGAGTATTTTTTTAACTTATCTCTTGAGAAATATTTGAGAACAAGTTGATCTCTTAACTTGTTTATTATAATTCTCCCTGACTACTAGGGCATGCATTCGGTGCTGTGTTTGAGTACCGGGAAATTTTGGACCGATATTGGCACGGAACCGGGAATTCCCGGGACTTTCGATACTTTCGATACTACCTTAAATTATCACAAAAACACGGCTAAGACATTACAGAAAGTATGAAATAGACCAAATATTACTGTTCATTAGGCGTTATACAAAAATTTATCGCATAATATTTCACACAGGAATATACTGAATATTACTATTCATTAGGCATTATACAAAAATTTATCGCATAATATTTCACACAGGACTGTAAATTCATGATTTTTTCATGTACTTGTACCATAACTAGCTTCGTTACAAATTTCAAAGTTTTATTGTAGTTCATAGGTTTTACAGAGATTGCGTCTTGTTTACACTTTGAAAAGTTGAATTTTTTTTTATCGTGATACGCTCATATGTAACTACTTTTATAGCAATTAGAAGCCAGTGCAAATATAAATTTACTACATCAAGCAGTTTATGAGAAACAAGCCTTGAGGCTTGGATACACGGACAACAAAGTGATCCTTTACGGGTCTTTTTTTATAGACAGGCGTACGTAGTAACCTCACCTCAAAGAATTACAAATGTTAATCTAAATCAACAATATTTTCCAACCCATACTCAGTATTCCCAAGAGAATCTCGTGAAGATGTTACTCTCTCCTATTCTGTGCCGTTTTTTGGTTTTGCCGCACGCTGATTTGGTCTCTACAATTATATTGGATATGGTACCTCTTAGTATTTTTGGTATCCATTCACCGTTCTCCCCGTACGTATGGAGGATCCTAGGATCGAGGACCCTAGGATTTTCTAAAGACGTTTCCTATCAGCCATAAAGAGCCTCGTTACTGCTGCGTTACTGTCCAGGATTCACATCCATACATAAAGATTGGACTGTTCACAGTCTTGGTTTTTACATAACATTGTATGGAGAACTCCTGAGCATCTTAGGGAATTATGGATACGGATATCCATATTTTCTTTCGCTCTGCTATTGGTATAATTGACAGTGGAGTCAAAAATCAAAATTTAGTAGCCTCGGGCTTATGAGGTATATTTTATATTACAGTCTATCAATATTTTCCTGTCAATCTTCATGTGAAATTTATGAAAGTAACGATACAATTAACAGAATATAGCATAATCTACTGTAATTTATTATGGCTGAACAAATTTTATTCCAGTGACAGATCCATCAATTCATTGATCTTCAAAAAAGCTCTTCTCTGCTGGTAAATAATACTTACCAGAAAGACTAACATACGAAAATGTACGAAGTGGCAGTAAAATAATCGTTATAGCCAAAGTAAAAATAGGGGTTTTTAAACTAATACCTCGAATTTGTGAGCATAAAATACAGTATAGTGAATTAAATTATTGTTACATGCAGAAATATCCACACTTAATTAGAGAAGAATCGACAGAATGTATGTACTTCGAGTCTCAAAAGTATCAAAAGTACCGGTTTTATGGTGTGGAGAACCGGGACTGAAAATTATTCAGAAGTACCGGGAATTTTTGGTACCAGGAATTATCGGGAGCATGCCCTATTGACTAGGTACCTCACTCGCGCAGTGCTGAGCACTATTGTCTTAACGTGGGATGTACCGGGTTTAATCCCCAGCAGAGTGAATTTGGGAATTAGGCGTATTTTTGTAAAATTGTACATGAAATAAAATCGATGTTTTTTTTTCATCATGTTTTGTTATTTTATTGATAAATTTGTGTTTCTTAGTTATTTATCTTTATGAGCAGTAGCACTGTTTACAAATATTATGTTAAATTATAGTAAAAACAATCATTTTAAAATTAAGTGACGGAGAATTATTCCATTGAGTAACTAAACTTTATCTCACAAAAGGCACTTAAAAAAACAACTTTAGATAAGATTCACAGAAGTGTTTTACTAGTCTTACCAATCATGCCAATCACAAAAATAGGACAGCAAACATAAAATAACAGAAACACTATCAAAATTTGATAATTTTAGTTCTTTTGACTAACGTAAAGGCAAATTTATGTCATAATTTATTATATAACTTCTGAAATAGACAATGCTTTTTATTTTTGTTTTTGCAAGTAAGTTAGTTTACGATAAAAAATATACATTTAAATATAACATAACAATAACTTATATTAATGATAAATTGTCAATATTATAAGTATTTATGCAATACTAGCCGATGCCCGCGACTTCGTACACGTGGATCGAAGTTTTGTGGTTCCCGCGAGAACTCTTTAATTTTTCGGGATAAAAAGTAGCCTATGTGCTATTCCAGACTACAATCTATATCTGTGCCAAATTTCGGCCAGATCCGTTCAGCCGTTGGGGCGTGATTGAGTAACAAACATCCATACATCCATTCATACATCCATACGTCCATCTGTCCAAACTTTTTGGAGGATTTTTTGAGAGGACAATTTGTCAGTGGAACCTTGACAATTACTCAAAGGAAAAGTAAGGGCACTGATCACAATGTTAAGAATTATTGTATTTTCTTACCATAAAACTATAATAGTCGTAGTAGGTACTTTTGAGTATTTTAAACTCTTTATTCTTTATTTTGTACTTAAATTATGTAAAATGTCGTCTATAAAATATAAGTAGAACTTCCAACCAATGTTTTTGTACTTAAATTATGTAAAATGTCGTCTATAAAATATAAGTAGAACTTCCAACCAATGTATAGTATGTTAAATCACATTGTAAGAATGATTATAAGTAACAATTTTTTTTTGCGTTTTGTCTTCTTCGATTCTCCCTTTCTGATATTTTATCTCACCTCGGATATTTTTCTTGTTCTAGATTTTACGAGCTCCAAGTGTTATTTTCTTATATATTATTGTTTGAACTTTTAAGAGTCCCTCTTTAATTTCTCTATATGCCGCCTTGTTATTTCACCAGATGTCAGCGCCATTGTTACACCTGAATAATTTAATATATACAATACTCGTTTCCAATGCAAAATTCGGGGCCGTAAAAGCTTAACCGTGTACAAACCTTTAGAAATCCATTGAGTACCAATTTGTTCAATTGACTGACAATTTCGAAAGAGTTACTTAAAGGACCGTAATGAATTCACGGCAACAATATTTTCTTGCATTGTATTTCAAGAATTTAAATATTCTGAATTTTCTCTGGTCTGGCCTGGTAGGAGGCTTCAGCCGTGGCTAGTTACCAATTACCACCCTACCGCCAAAGACGTGCAGCCAAGCTATTTAGCGTTCCGGTAGGATGTCGTGTAGAAACCGATTAGGGATATGGACTAGGGTTTAATATAACTGCCATACCCCAAACAGGTTAGCCCGCTACCATCTTAGACTGCATCATCACTTACCATCAGGTGAGATCGCAGTCAAGGGCTAACTTGTATTTAATTTAAAAAAAACTGGATATAAGGTACATAAAAGTAGCAATAACTATTTTTAAAAAAATCCCGATTCTCGGGAATTCCCGGGAATCGGCCAATTTTATTCCCGTTTCCTTGAGTTGAAAATTTGCCGTTCCCGAGATTTATTTTTAATTTTGATTGAGTGGGATTTTTAAAAAGTTAATTTGTTTAGTTTCACCCAACCTAAGTCCAGTTAATTAATATAATAGGTTTTGCTTCGGACATAATATTGTCAATCAAACTTATAATTTTAGAGTACGGAAACAACGTACAAATTTGAAATTTTACATAAATTGGCTAATTTGCGGTTTTGGCTCTTACGAAGTTCTACCATATAGATAATTCTGTATGTAAAGATAAAAAATCATGACACCAAAATTGTATGATTTTCTTCGTTTTTTATTTTTGAGTATTTTTCAAACACTGTAAATAATACTATATGTCTGCAAAAGACTAGAAATTGATTTCAATGATCAATTTCCAACATCTTTTTGCTATTTAAATTTTTGAAATAACATCTGTATAATTCTTGTTTCTGACAAAAAATGAATATCAGACTCTTAGTCGGTAAGTACATTGTATATACGTATGATATTGATTTATGCCACAATTATACTTGTAATTAACTCACGTAAGTAGTTTATGTAAATAAGATACTTATGTAACTCTAGATGATGCCCTCGACTTCGTCCACATGGATTAAGATTTTTTGACTCCCGCGGTAACTGTTTAATTTTCTAGGATAATGGTTCCGGGTAGCCTATGTCCTTCTCCGGGATGTAATCTATCTTTGTACCAAATTTCATCAAAATCGTTTGAGTAGTTGGGCCGTGCAAGCGTAGCAGACAGACAGACACACTTTCGCATTTATTATATTTTGTATGGATATCAGTATGCTGGGCTAACTAATGCCCGCGACTTCGTCCGCGTGGTTGAAGTTTTTTTTATTCCCGCGGGAACTCCTTAATTTTCCTTTAGATAAAAAGTCACTCTCCCTCAACTATACCCACGCCAAAAATAACGTCGAACCATTGCTCCGTTGCGGCGTGATTGACGGGCAATTCAATTAACAATCACACTTTCGCATTTATAATATTAAGTATTAAAATGGATTCGCACACGATATGCGATTTACAACAGGTATTTTGTCAATTACCTACTCATGTAAGAGACTTTGGTACGTGATTTACTCACTTACGTTATTCTATCAATTTCACAAATTTTGAGTTACCGTGTTTTGTCATCCGAGGGCATCCGTGACATGCTATGACAAGCGCGCGAAAATAACGAAAACCGCGACGGGAGCGCCACCCGGCCGAAGTGGGCATAACTGACGTGTGGGGTGAGGACTGAGGAGAGCCAACCTCTCGATTTGTGTTTTGATTTTAAGAGCTGACAGCGCCTTAAGCCGTCGGTCCTGCGCCTGATATCTTTCCGGTCGTGTCGGATTTTCCATCCCATCAGGCTATGAGAGTAAAAGAACAGAAAGTGCACATGTGTTTGCGCACACTTCTGCTCTATAATATCTCCCGCGCAGATGGCTAATCTCTCTGGAGATTGGCCGCCGTGGCCGAAATTCGGTCGGGAGGACATTATTATTCTTATGAACAAAACTTGCGGATTGTTTTCAATTTGCTGTTTATTTCTCAGCGCATACGGCAACTGGTTCCCGGGATGCAAGCCTCTCATACAGCAAGCAATGGCGAAGATAATGAAAGCCAATCCGGCGTTGTACGTGTTACGTGAACGCATACGCAAAGCCCTGCAGTTGTACTCTTCAGAGCCGACCGAGCCTTACCTGTCCAGTCAGAACTATGGAGAACTGTTCTCCAATCAGATCATTTGGTAAGCATAAACGCCTTTAGACACCTTTTTGCGTAACGATTTACGGCTTTATTCCGACGGCTGTCATGCTGCGTGGAAATACTTCAATGGCCTCTTTATTTATTACAGGGAACTGTGATCGTCTTGTTAAAAGGCATTTCAAATTGGAAACTGGATATAATTACAGATATTATTCAGAGAATATGTCAAGAACACATTGACTAATATCTAAAGTGACCTCAAATCTCAGTAATTGAGATATTTATTTGAGGGAGATTCATGGTTTCTTGTTTATCTAGTTCCTTGCTAGTTCTCGGAATCTCCGATTTGGAACTAGTAGAAGATTTACTTGCTAATTCAAAACCACTTTTATTTTTTAGTCATATACATTCTAAACAAACATATGTATATGATTAAAAAACATTTAATTTATTTTTTATTCTCACAGGTTCGTGGACGACACAAACGTATACCGTGTGACGATCCACAAAACGTTTGAAGGCAACTTGACGACGAAGCCGATAAACGGCGCCATCTTCATCTTCAACCCGCGCACCGGACAACTATTCCTGAAGATCATCCACACCAGTGTGTGGGCCGGCCAGAAGCGTCTTGGACAGGTATGAATAAAATCCATACTAATATTATAAATGCGAAAGTGTGTCTGTCTGTCTGCTCCGTTTTCACGGCCCATCTGTTCAACCGATTTTGATGAAATTTGGTATAGGGATAGTTTGTTTTGGTCTGGTGGGAGGCTTCGGCCGTGGCTAGTTACCACCCTACCGGCAAAGACGTGCCGCCAAGCGATTTAGCGTTCCGGTACGATGCCGTGTAGAAACCGAAGGGGTATGGGTTTAATATAACTGCCATGCCCCTAACAGGTTAGCCCGCTACCATCTTAGACTGCATCATCACTTACCATCAGGTGAGATCGCAGTCAAGGGCTCGCTTGTGGTGGATTAAAAAAAAAGTTTGTATCCCGGGGAAGGACATTAGGCTACTTTTTACCCCGGAAACTTAGAGTTCCCGCGGCAATCAAAAAACCGTAATCCTCGCGAGCATCATCTAGTAATACATAAATAATGTATTTTATTCAAATTAAAATAACGTGCTTTTGAGTGAATCTACAATTGGTTCGGAATAATTTTTGCTACCGAGAAGAACCAGCAAGAAACTCGATATGAAAAATATGCTTACCATGTAACTTTCTGACTCATCATATACTCGTACTACAAAAAATAAAGGTCAAATGCGGTTCAACCAAGTGGTAATTAAATGACTACCCTCAAATTGTGACACTATTTTATCCATACATTACAGTTGGTAAATGCATAACATAACCAATGGCTTTATAATTGGCTGGACCAATTTGGCAAAGTGTTTTTTATGATAGTCTGACGGTTTTTAGAGGTAAAAATGGAAGTTTGTATGGGCTATTCAATAATTTAAATTTTTGTCATATCAGCTCGCGAAATGGAAGACGGCTGAGGAAGTGGCGGCCTTGATTCGTTCTCTGCCAGTTGAAGAACAGCCCAAACAGATTATTGTCACCAGGAAAGGAATGTTGGATCCTCTCGAGGTAAATTCCATTTATGTCACGATGTGTGTTTAATCCCTTTTGTCTGCAAAAACGGTTTGATAAAACATTACTAGCATTAAAAAAACCCGTAAAAAGACACATAGACCTTCTTCTACGTGTCTTTGGTCTCTTTCCGAACTTAGATATATTCGTCCGCTGTATGTGATTTATTTACGACCCTGATCCTCCATCATTATTCTACTACTGAACAGCAAGAAACCGAGAGCATTGGCATACTTATGTCATCGACCTCCAAGGCACTGCCCAAAAAAGTATGCTTGGATTTAAATTGGGGTTGATTGCTTTTATAAAAGTCTAGAACTTTATTCATTTTTTTTAATGAAATTCGGTATTTCGACTAAAAATGAATAAAAACGTTTTTTAGGATTTTCCTTGCCAATTTTCGAAATTTCAACTGTAGTGCAGTCTGGGCGTGTCATGGTCCGATAGTCTTGCAATAAAACACAAAAAATATTCTTATACTTTCTAGGTCTAGGTTTAAAACAAAATAAAAGTGTTCTTATCTTTGTCCAGGTCCACTTGCTAGACTTCCCGAACATCGTGATCAAAGGCTCGGAGCTACAACTGCCGTTCCAGGCGTGTCTGAAAGTGGAGAAATTCGGAGACCTCATCCTGAAGGCGACCGAACCACAGATGGTGCTGTTCAACTTGTACGATGACTGGCTGAAGACCATCTCTTCATACACTGTGAGTAACAATCTGAGGGTACTTAAAGAGCATGGTGTTCAGGGAACACGGAATATCTTTTGAGATGGTAAGTGATGGTGCGGTCTGAGATGGTAACGGGCTAACCTGATAGGGGCATGGCAGTTATATTTAATCCCCCTTATCGGTTTCTACACGGCATCGTACTGGAACGCTAAATCGCTTTGCGGCACGTCTTTGCAAGTAACTAGCCACGGCCGAAGAATGCAAAACTAATAAAAATACTTGGCTGCATTGTGGGCTCTTCCAGACCAGAATGCATTTGGAACCCTTGTAGCTTTAGTTTTAAAATACTTTCGTTAATTATCACCGTCACATTTATACTTTGTACAATAGATTTTAAAAAAGTGTTCTGTGTAAGTACCAATTTTGAATAAATACTCTTTAACTTTATTGTCATACGGCTAATAAAGTTAAAGAGTACTAAATGTAAATGCAGCATAACTCTATGCATTTCTTTTATCTACCACAGGCATTCAGCAGACTGATCCTCATCCTGCGAGCTCTCCACGTGAACACAGAGAGGACCAAGGTGCTCCTCAAGCCAGACAAGACAACGCTCACCGAACCACATCACATTTGGCCCACGCTGACCGATGACGATTGGATCAAGGTGGAAGTGCAGCTTAAGGATCTCATCCTCGCTGACTATGGCAAGAAGAACAAGTAAGTCGACATTTTTGAAGGAGTTGGGTACTTGTATTGGGTTTTTAAAAAATCTCTTGCGAAGTAAGGCTACATCGAACTCCCAAATACAAGGCATGTCTGTACTATAAGTGTAATTGCGGTTGAACGTATGGGCCGTGAGAATGAAGCTGACAGAATCTTCTACACTTATAAAGTTAGAATATACTGTCTATAATTATGTTGCACAGTAGACCCAGGCCATAACATATTATTGTAATAAAAGTACTTTTGACTAAAAACCCTAATTAAATAAACAGTTAAAATCTATAGCTGATAAAAGGCAACAATCAATTTATCCTCAAATTGAGACTGCAGTTTTTTTAAAAAGTAAGTGCGCAGCCACTTGGGTCGTGGGGCGAAGGTAGATCCTTTTTCAAGGATCTACCTTCTCGTCTCACAGAGTCCAGTGACCGGGGGGCTGGCAGTTACCTCGGCCAACATATATATTTGGCTATTCAGCGGAGCAACGCAGCCAGTGTTCTGGGCACATTGCCTCATTGCAGCAATATGGATGAAATTTTTAATGTTTAGTTTTTTAGACTTTAGAAATAAATAGTGCAGCTTATATCACATAATTTAGTCACATTTGTGTCTACTTTTGTGTCCATATCGACTTACCATTCAATTATGTTCTAAAGCGTGAACGTGGCGTCTCTAACGCAATCCGAGATCCGCGACATCATCCTCGGTATGGAGATATCGGCGCCGTCAGCTCAGAGGCAGCAGATCGCAGAGATCGAGAAGCAGAGCAAAGAGCAGAGCCAGCTGACGGCCACCACGACGCGCACCGTCAACAAGCACGGCGATGAGATCATCACCTCTACCACCAGCAACTACGAGTCGCAGACCTTTAGGTAAGACTAGAAGATGCCCGCCACTTCGTGGACGCGGGATAAGCCTATCCCAGCCTATGGACATAACCTATCCCTGTACAAAATTTCATCAAAATCGGTTGAATAGATGGGCCGTGAAAGCGTAGTAGACAGACAGACATATACACGGAGAAACAGTCTGACACACTTTCGCATTTATAATATAAGTATGGATTCATTAAAATTGTCGCTCACTGCGCTCGTGCATGCTTTTTTTGCATACAACAATTTCGAGGGCCAAATTGCACACATATGGACAAAATTAGTTTGAGCACACGATTATCCCACGATTGTGTGATTGATGTGATGCAGTGCATATCTGAATCTATTTGTCATTTTTGTAAAATCTATAAAATAAAATTCATAGTACAATGAAAGAAAGCACTTTAGATCCATTTTTAGAAAAGAACATACATACTACAGGACGATTTGATCAAATTTCAGGAGTGCATGTGCGGCGGTAATCACTTACCATCAGGTGACCCGCCTGCTCGTTTGCTCGCTATACATACATATAAAAAATCTCAAAGGTTACAAAAGTTAAATTTTTTAGATTTTGTACCCCAATATAAACTGTTTCTTTCTTTATTTACCCTCGCCCTACCCTTCTGCCGCATCTGGAATCCTAACATATTAACCCTTTTTATACATATTATATTATTTGCAGCTCAAAAACAGAATGGCGTGTCCGAGCCATATCAGCGACGAATCTTCACTTGCGGACAAACCACATTTACGTCAGTTCTGATGACATCAAGGAGAGTGGCTACACGTATATCCTGCCCAAAAACCTGCTGAAGAAGTTTGTCACCATATCCGATTTGAGGGCTCAGGTATAGTTCTTTGATAAACTATTTTGGCAGCATTATTTTAACAAAAATTAAAGCCAGGTGAATTCTTTAAAAAGTAGTTGAGACCAAGCCCTTATGGCTTAACCTTAGATGTTGCTCAAACTGAATTTATTTAATTTCAGATCGCGTGCTACCTGTACGGCACATCACCGCCAGACAACCCGCAAGTGCGCGAGGTCCATTGCGCAGTCCTACCGCCCCAGTGGGGCACGCATCAAACCGTCCACCTGCCGCGCCAGCTGCCCAAACACCCCGCTCTAGCGCACCTGCAACCCCTCGGCTGGATGCACACTCAGCCCAACGAGCTGCCGCAACTATCGCCACAGGTAAAGCCGGAAACAGACACTAATGGCTCCGCCAACTAAAACCTTGCGTCTTAAGAGGGACACCTGTTTTGAACCTATACTCGAATTTTGAATTAGACAACACGTCTTGATATGAGCTAATGTCAGTAAAATAATGATGCCATATTGAAGGTAATAGTGATGTGATTCAGTTGTGTCATGTGACTGAGGCAATGAACCGGATTCTGCTTCTAAATTTTTTTTAGATTGAGCTGCTCCACTCACAATGTTTGACACGTTTCTATAGTTACCCAATACCCATGACTACTGTACCTAGTGAGTGAGGTGATTCATATATGTCCATATAAACTGTCACTTTGAAGATGTTACGTTTGTTATTTTGAATTCTGAAACTCGACATCCTTCATCTGGTTAACTTTCTCTATATTAGCGCTAGACTAAAGTTGTCTTCATTTTAGTCGATAACTGTTCCTATGCAAATCCCGCTGTAGCTTGTTGTTTTTATGTCTTTTGTCTTATTCACAGGACATAACATCACATGCGAAAATAATGGCCGAGAATCCGACATGGGATGGCGAGAAGACGATCATCATAACCTGTTCCTTCACGCCCGGCTCATGCTCACTCACTGCGTATAAGCTTACACCCAGCGGCTACGAGTGGGGTGCGAAGAATACAGACAGAGGGAACAACCCTAAGGGCTACCTCCCCAGCCACTATGAGAGGGTGCAAATGTTGCTGTCCGACAGATTCTTGGGCTACTTCATGGTGCCTTCGCAGGGCAGTTGGAATTATAACTTTATGGGTGAGCGAGTTTCACTGTCGTTATGGTTGTGACTACAAAGACGACTGCTTAAAATGGTTGATTTTCAAAATAACCTTACTTAAACTTAATTCAAGCAGGTAATAGCTTTCATGTTCAGGAGGTTTTTTTTTTTGAAAAATAATAGGTCAGCCTCTGGATGACTGTACCAACTCTACTCTACAGTTCTTACAGTAAATTTTTAAAAAGGCTCTTTTTTTCTATGGAGCCCTAAAATATTTAACAGAAAACTAAGATGCAACCATGATTTTAAAACCTCCTCCTTTGAAGTGTGAACAAAATATAACATTGCATTTTTTTTTTGTTATCAAGGTGTTCGCCACGATCCAAACATGAAGTATGGCGTACAATTAGGAAACCCGCGCGAATTCTACCATGAGGTGCATCGACCGGCCCACTTTATGAACTTCGCAGCCATGGAGGACGCCACAGCCCCCACGCTAGCTGCCGATAGAGAAGATCACTTCGCTTAGAATAAAAATAAACCATAGACTATAAATAGCTTATAAGCAAAATACGTCAAACAGTTTTTGTATTTTTTTAGTAATGAAAAGTCAGTTTGTGTTGGTTATTGAATTCTGTGTATGAAACAAGTATGAAAACTGTAAATAAATTCAATTAAAATTTCGATTGTTTCTTTTATTTGTTTTCAAAATAACTTTTCAACAAACTTCGTAGTCCAAAAAATGAAATGTTATAAAAAAAGTAAACATGTGGCGATTGAAGGATAAACCTCGCATGTATATTAGGCAAAGATAATTTTCAGTAAGACGCAGTGGCGGTCTTATAGTGACGCGCAACGGGCGCCGTTATCGGGCACCGAAATCATTTTGGAAAAAGCCTGCCATTACCCTGGAAACAAAAAAAGGAATCTGTTATCTGACCCAAATAGAGGCGGCGGCGGCGGTACGGCCGCGGTTCTTGGAGAAAAAAGTTCGTTAACATTGCAATAGATGGCGCTATTTGGGTAATTTTTCGGTCTTTCTGCAGGTATGTGTGGGTCTGGCATAATGATACATATTATTATGAACCACAGAGTACATTGAATATATGAACTACAGAACGCGCGCGAGTTGAATGCAGAGCTTTTGTATGTGTCACCATAAATTAGCTCTGCATTCAACTCGCACGTGAACTGTATATACTATATACTAATACCTGTAAACAAGCAAATCTTGTATAATATAATATGTCACCGTAAAATTGTTCATTTTTTAAAATATCATTTTATCCGTGTTTTCAGGCAATGAAAAACTGCTACAATATCATCAGAATATGAAGGTTTTCCCCACCATCTATTTTAAAATAGTCAGTCAGTGTCGGTGGTGTTGTCAGTGTCGGTGGCCACCATCTATAAAGTGGTCGGTGGTCTGAGGCACAGAGTACATTGTCTGAGGTCCTGAAATCTGTCAATTTTTTTACTTTTCTCTTCTTCTTCTTAGTTTGATTTATGGCTTTTATTTATGCCAAGACAGCACAATTTACTTCGCCAATGACACGTTGCTTGGAGAAAACACAAAGGAGGTTGACCGGTTGTTTCTTGATGCAAGTTCTGGATTATTCCAGTCTGTTTTGTGATGCAATAGAAGGGGTTATGATATTAGTAGTTAAATACCTACAACAACACAATAAGAATTTTACTTACATAGACTATACACATGTATTTACAATAAATTAATATATGTATTTACAATTTTATTTTGTTAGATTTTATATATTTACACAGAAATTTTACATATGGAGTAAACACCAACATTAAGAGACATTCAACACTTAAGGGACGGGGGATCTTAGAAGGAAGAACATCATACAGTTTAAATAGAAGTTTGGGACAAGAGAAGAGGATATGAGAGGGTGTGCCTTCATCTAAGCCACATTCGCACATAGAGTGATCTTTAATTCTTAATTTGGCCAGGTGGACTGGGGTGCAAGCATGACCGATACGGAGTCGAGTGATGGTTGAAGCAACCCAGCGAACCATATTTTGATGAAAAAAGAACCAGGGTCTTCGGGGAATATCAGATTGAACAGAAGAATAGTATTTACCTTTAATCGATTTTGATGCAATCCACAAGGTATTCCAAGAATCTGTAAGGTCGGTTTTAGCAAGAGCACGCAGATCCTGAGGGTGGTTTTTAAAGTGGGTCAGAGAACCCGTCTCAGTAGCAAGTTTTGCAAAGGCATCTGCATTCTCATTACCTTTTATACCACTGTGACCTGGGATCCAAGCCAATGTGACAAATAGGCCTTTTTGATGGCAAGAGTATAGGGTTTCTTTAATTTGGAAGATGGTGGAAATAAGTGCTTTGCTTTTGAAGGGATTTCCTTTAAGTGCTTGGATACAGCTTAAGGAGTCTGTCAGTATAAGTGATTGTTTTATATTATGGGACTCTATAAAAAGGATGGCTTCTAAAATAGCTATAGACTCTCCTGTGAATACTGATGTTTCAGGTGGGCATTTGTATTGAAGGGTTATTTTATATTTGGGAATCCAGCAAGCAGCACCAACGCAGCCATTATTGGATAGTTTGGAGGCATCTGTAAACACAGCTAAACAATCAGTCCAGTTGCTTTGAAGTATTTCATTAAATTTAGAATCTGCTTCTATTGTATTTTTATGGAGATCTAGGTTAGCAATCAGAGGTTCATGTGTCAATCCTGCAAAAGTGGTGGAGAACAAAGGAAGCTTGGGAGAAGAGTAGAGTGAATGAGGCAGTTGCGTATATTTAAGAAAACTTTTTAAAAGACATGGGTGGGTTTGATTTGAATTTAGTGTTATGGATAGCTTTTGAAGTCTGTCAAGTAAAGGATGGGAGGAGAGTTGCAAAACTTTACAGATAAAACGATCACTGAGATATTGAGCCCGTAGAAGAATAGGAGGGTCAACACATTCAACCTGCAATACATTGGTGGGGGATGATTTCATGGCACCAAGGATTATCCTTAGGCATTTATATTGTATTTTATTTAGTTTTTCCGAAGCTGACTTATTCATAGGGTCTAAAATAAATAAACCATAGTCCATATGACTACGGATTATGGCATTGTATAACAACTTTTGAGTGTAGGGGTGGGCACCCCACCAGACTCCTGACAGAGCGCGCAGAATATTGACGTTGCTTTCGCATTTACGGCTAATATAGTCAGAGTGAGCTACACCATTCAATCTAGAGTCTAGAAGAACACCGAGAAATTTTGCTTTGCATGCAAGAGAAATGTGTTGGTCCTCGAAGAGAATGTTAGGCATTGGAATTTGTCTTCTTCTAGTGAAGATGACTGCCTTGCACTTATCGATTGACAAAGTGAGACCATTATCTGATAACCACTGACCCAGATAATACAAAGCAGAGTTCAACCGAGAGGAAATTTCATCCATGGAGTTGGAGCTTGTGTATAGAACTATGTCATCTGCATATTGCAGGATGTTGCAGAAACTCTCGACACACAATTCAAGGTCGAAGGTGTAGATATTATAGAGCAGTGGGCTCAAAACAGAGCCCTGAGGGAGGCCTTTCCAGACCATTCTGGGGGGAAGACTTGTGGAATGGGTTCTCACTAGAATAGTCCTAGATGAGAGAAGGTTGAGCATGATTTGAGTTAGTCTCGGCGGGATGCTCAGATGTTGCAGTTTTTGCCTGAGTACCGGGAGAAGAACATTATCATACGCAGCTGCGATATCCAGAAATACTCCCACAAGGAACTCCCCCTTTGCAAGGGCTATCCGAATGTCTGTCGAGAGGACTCCAAGGCTGTCGGTTGTACCAAGACCCTTTCTAAAGCCAAACTGGGACTTAGCAAGTAAACCTCTGCTTTCCATTATCCATTCCAAGCGGTTTTTAATCAAGTGCTCCATAATCTTGGCTAAGGTTGAAGATAGGGCTATGGGTCGATAAGAGTTAGGATCAGAAGGATCCTTACCAGGTTTCCTTATGGGGATTACAACTTGAGTTTTCCAAGGTTCCGGGACGATTCCTGTTTCTAGAAACCTATTTATTAAATTAAGGAAATAGTGTTTCGCTTTATCGTTAAGTTTTGTGATGAAGGAATATGGAATACCATCTTCACCCGGAGTTGAATCTTTTAAGTCAGATAGGGCACATTTCAACTCCGTGAAACTAAAAGGGGCATCCATGGTATCCGAAGAGGGAAGAGAGGTTGAATGAGGAAAGGAATACTCACATGGGGCAAATGATGGGGCTAGTTTATCGGCAAAAGCATCCAACCAAATAGATGCGTCGTTAGAGGTTGGATCATTGGAGGAGACAGATTGCCTGTACCTTTTCATTCGGTCCCATACCAGAGTGGATGGAGACCGAGGGTCCAGAGATTCACAAAAGGTTGTCCATCCTGACTTTTTCTTTTTTGTTATCATCCTTTTGACTTTTGCATCTGAGCGCTGGTATTCCAAGAAGTTTTCATGAGACATTAACATTGTGTAGGAAACTTCTGCATCTTTACGTTTGTTTATTAAGTTAGTACATTCTTCATCCCACCAGGGTGGAGATGACATAAAATCACGTTTAGTAGTTTTGAGTGGTATGTGGAGGTCAGCTGAGTCTTTTAAAATTTTGACAAAATTATCGTAGCAAAGCACTGAAATTTCTTCATCTGGAAGGTTATCAATGAGATGATCAACTGATTCTGCAAAAGCAGGCCAGTTGGCTTTATTAAGCTTATGTTTAAGAAGAGGGTTAGGATTGTACTGTGGAACAGATCTTTGAGCTATGGAGATTAAAATAGGGAAGTGATCACTTCCATGGGAGCTTGAAAGAGTTTTCCAAGAGGTAAGGGAGGCCATAGAGGGAGAACAAAGAGATAGGTCGACTGCAGTTTGAGGGTTTTGGTGAGGGTATACTCTTCTTGTTGGAGATCCATCATTCAGGATACATACATTTAATTCATCAAAAACATCCAACAAGAGGGAGGAGAATCCATCACAAGAGTGGGAACCCCATGAGGTGTGGTGAGAGTTAAAATCACCCATCACAAGGACTGGAGGAGGAAGAGAGGACAGAATAGATTTTAATTCAGGGATAAGGGAAGCATGAGGGTGAGGTATATAAAGTGATAGAAAGGAGATATCAAGGGCTCTCACAGCAACAGCATTAAACTGTTGGGAGTGAGGCGGGAGAGAGATAGAAGAGTATGTGAGGGAGCGCCTAATAAGAATGGCACTACCTGCATATCCGTCATCTCTGTCATCCCTAAGGCAGGCAAAGCCTGTCACCCTGAAGCGGGAGTCAGGCAAGAGCCATGTCTCAGAGATGGCAATGACAGCGGGCTTGTGTTCACTTATGAGATGAATAAGTTCATGTTTTTTGCGGCGAATATTTTGACTATTCCATTGGAGTATCTCCAGGAACGCCATTGCTTAAGATTGAAGCGATTTTGATAATAATTTCGGCAACGTTGGACGGTAGAGGGTTTTGACTTATATTTTCTAGGATATTGTTAAGAGAATTTGATAGAAGAGTGATGTTGTTATCTTTAGATGATGTAGTGTATGTGTGATCACGTTCTGTATTCAGAGCGCAACCATTGGGAGTGGACGAGGGTATGTTGTGAGTAATGTCTTGATGGGCTTGTCTATCATACCCCTTTGTGGGCTGGGGTCTGGGCCGAGGATTGCGGAAAATTGTCTGTTTGTGTGATCTAGTAGGGGTTTGTGTAGGACGTGGTCTGGTTAGGTTAGGAATGTGAGGCTGAGGGGAAGGTGTAGGAGTTGTTCTAGTCATTTCTGCATAGGTGGGGTGTACAGGGGGGAAACGAGAAGACGCATCTTGATATGAAAGATTTTCATCGGACATGACAATTTTTATTGATTGCTGCCGGGAATGTTCAGGGCAGTTTTTATTTGTGGCCATGTGTTTACCACAACAGAGTAAGCATGTTGCGTTCTCAATAGGCCATTCACAGGATTCTCCTGTATGGGACTGGGAGCATTTAAAGCAGCGGGGTTTTGATCTGCACTGGTTTTTAATATGACCAAACCGGCAGCAATTTAAACACTGAATGGTAGGGAGACGGTAAGTTTCAACCGGGAGAGATGTGTGGTATGAGTATATTCTAGGTGGCAAAGTTTGTCCTCTAAATGTCAGGACAACTGATTGGGTTGGAACCCAGGTCACAATACCATCTGTTATGTCTTTACGGTTTAAGCGTCGAGCTTTCAAGACCTCTCCACATCCTGCAGGGAGCTCCAAAGACTCAACAAATTCATCCAAATGCCAGTCAACTGGTACACCTCTTACTAATCCCATGCGGGTGACATTAAATGTGGGGATAGATGCTGTAAACTTACACATGCCAAGTATAGGGTTGACCAAGAATTCATTGGCAGCTTGACCACATGAGAACTCTACCGATACTTTATTTCGTCCAACATTTTTAACGCCGTCGGTGAGAACCGACCCTATCTTGTTCTTGTATAGGAAGTGGCCAAATTTGATCGCTCTAATAGAAGTGCCGGCTGAAGGATCAGGCACTTCACGGGATACATAGACTACGTAAGGACCTTTGTCATTGATTAGGTATGTTTTTGGGGAGTCTGATAGTAATGGATGTATATATACCGATTGGATTGAAGGATTCGTCGATCCTGGGTCTGTAACCGTTTTTTTAGGAATTGATGTATTTGCAGCTTCATCATTTACCGAGTTAGGTCGCTTGGTACCGCGATGGGTTGTATCGGAGTCCATCGGAGTGGACTGCTGGCTCTCAAAAGGAGCCGTCGTGACGGTTACATGTTCCCCGGGATCGGGGGGTTTTGGCGGAGGATCAGCCTCCATATTCCCTTCACCTACTACCACCAACACTTATTCTAAATACTCACACCCAGACACCAACTATTGTTTTCACGTACAGTTAAAATTACACAAAAACCTCACTAACACGTGTTGTCAACAAAGCGAACGCGAGCAAAGTCCTACTTTTCTCTTTGTCTCTGCTGTCAACACTCAATGTCAGTCGTCATTTTTTTTTTTTTTTTAACTGGTTTAACGGCTCTGGATTCCAGTCCTTCTGAGCCTATGTCAGTCGTCAACTGGGTCTGCGCCTCAGATTAAAAACCTAAGTATCTTTTGCATCAATCATTGATCCATCGCAATCACCTCTGATTGGCTGAATTTATGGTATTCTTGCTGCGTCAATGGATTTCATCCAATAGTGGAAGAGTGTTAACCAATCAGGGGTGTTTGCGATGTATCAATGATTGATGCAAAAGATACGCGGTCGCCCTCTAGTGGTAACCTTATGTTACTTGTCTGATGTCTCTGCTCAGCTGGTAACTAGTTAGCTTATCTCTGGTCGTCAGACAAGTCCAGAGACAAGTAACATAGACCACGTAGTGGTTATAAGTTTCCTTAGTCATTGGGTTATATTCTCTTTGACATAGACAAGTCACGTCAAGTCAAATCACAATAATTCACAAATGTTTTGAATTTTAAATATATGTATAAATCACCAGATTATTTGGAAATTAATAGTGTTACAAAGTAACGATTATAAAAGCCTAACAAAATGGCAGATAAAGACGACTTTGAAGACAGTCAATATCCCGACAACGACGAATACGTACCGTACGTGACAGCCGGTAACCTAGCACAAAGGAATGGCGCCAAAGTGAGCCTCTGGGGAAAAGTTACAAAAGTTTCCGCAAGCGAGGGCTTCTACGTGAAAACTGTTGATGACCAAGAGATTCTTATAAGATTGAAAAAGCCATTGAGTGAGCCCTTGGAAGGGTGGTACGAGATTCATGGAGTTTCTCAAGGAAAGAGTGTAATTTGCGATGAATATGTTCCGTTTTCGGGTGATATGGCCAAGAATATTGATGTAGAAGGTCATAAAAGTTTGGCAAAGCTGCTGGCAGCATTAGATGATCCATGGAATTTAGGGGAAGACTCAAGTGCTATGCAAGGTGTCACTGCTATGGATGAGAACTTTTGATCAGTTTTGTTGACCCATTAAGTTTTATGTTAGTATTCATTCCTATTTAAGTTTGTATTTGGTTGGGCTTTAGTATACTCACCGCGAAGGAGGGGGAAGGGGAGGGGGGGAGGGGATATACCCTCCAAGTAAGACGTTCCGAATTTTATTAGTTTTCGAGATATTAATTTTTTAAAATTTTGAGGTTAGTTTTATCGAAATTCCTGCTTAACTGATAGTTATGACGGAGAATGGGTAAAAGTAGCTTGGAGGGGGAGAGAGAGTCTAATTTCATAATTGGAATGGGCTACGCCAGAAGACTTCGCGCTTAAAAAAAACACTAGGGCTAGGGGTAGGGCAGACAAGACTGCGTGGAATCGGGGTGTGCCGATTCGGTTTTGTGTATCATATGCTCAAGTACCTAATTATACATATTTATTAACCTACCTTAATACCTTTTTAGTTAGGTAATTCATACTTATAACCTCTAAACGTTTTTTTTAGAAACTGAAAAGTGCTTAAAACTATGACTCATAGATTTGAATTCAATAATAAATCATTTGGACACTTTGGCGCCAACACACTCAATGTTTTATTTGAATGATTATACAAAACGTCCATGTACAGAAAATATATACTAATATGCCTATTAAATGCAATGATAGACGTTTTTATGGTTTGAATATGATTATTATCATTTTGTATTACTTTCTATGTTTGGAACGGATTATAATGTACGTAAAACGAAACTTTAGTACGACAACTGAGACATCAACTAAACGTCAATGAGCCTGTAATCTATGGCAAATCTGTGGCAAATGCATTATGAAATAGTGAAAAGTGGTGAAATTTGCGAATTTCAAAAAAATATTTCTCGAAAAGTATTAGAATTAGGAGTAAAATATTTTAGTGCAAGGCTTACCACATCAAGGTCTTTCTGTAAAAAAAATATGAACGTCCAACTCTGCGGGGAGTATACTAAAGCTGAGCCTTGTATTTGCTTTAATAAATTGTTTATTCTTTCTAATTGCTTTATTTCTTTCAAAGCTGAATATTAGGGACAAAATTAGAAAAAGTTATGAATATCTAATTCTTCTTTAAATAGTAAATTCTTTTAGTCCATGCATGCAGTTTCATATTTTTAGAGGCTGTTTTCCTCTGTGTCAGCCCCATCATATCCAATGATTTACCCTGTTATAAATGTTTACCTCTGGCGAAGGCACTGGGGCTGAGTACTTGTTTGTGAACCTGTACTCTATAAACTGACATCTACGCAGCCTTTGAAGGTGATTTTGAATATATGAATGGAACCATTAGTTCGGACATATTAAAAAAAAATACACCTACGTTTTACCACAAAAAGCTTTATTTCATTGATTAAACAATGTAAACTCCATATAAGCTAACTTGATTTAATGGCAAACTCCCTAAAATGTCGAAATTACTTGACTCTGGTTGGTACCTTGTTGTGCATACAATGATACACTCTATGTAGCATTACACCAACTCCAAATAACGACAACAATACATCATTAATAAGCAATATTAAACAGTACTTTTAAAGTTGTCAAAATTGAACTGTCATTAGGTTGTCATGAAAACTTTCCGTTTATCAACAACTCTCAGTAACTCCATAAAATGTGCAGTCCCATCAGTGACTCTATATTCTTCTTCTTATAGAGTTTATACTGTATTTTATTCCTTTCACTTATAAAAATATAATATTTCTGGCACAAAACTATTATTATGATGAACTAGTATTATATTATGATGAATCAAAAATTATTTTCTTATTGGTTATCCACTAGATCTAATAAACAAATTTTCAATCCGTTGCTCGGTTGCAGCATGTTTGAAGGACAAACCAACAAAATAAAAACATTGATATTAGCATTTCTGTTTTAGGAACAAAAAACTCTAGGATAGGCTCTGACGGATCCTAATTCTTTGATCTTCTTCTCCTGTAACTTCATTCTTTTTTCATGCAGCACAGCATTTGA
This sequence comes from Erebia aethiops, assembly GCA_923060345.2. Lineage (NCBI taxonomy): Eukaryota > Metazoa > Arthropoda > Insecta > Lepidoptera > Nymphalidae > Erebia > Erebia aethiops. The sequence goes on along the minus strand of OV281083.1, from coordinate 3,887,312 downwards.
TAGGGCTCCTTCTATGCAGGTCACTGGCCGGTTTCTGATTGAACAGCAAAATATGAATCAAATATGAATGGTCGAATAACTAAGTATAAATATATAAATGCCTACCTTGACCTCTTGGAGTCAAATGTGTTTTGAGCAATTAAATGTTAGTTGTATATAGTAATGAAATATGCCTGAGTGACCATTATTATCTAATAATGGTCTCAAAGGTGTGTCAAGTTTGCCAATCCACACTTGGCCAGAGTGGTGGATTATTGCCTAAACTCTTCTCATTAGCGGGAGATTGGAGCTCAGCAGTGGACTGACATTGGGTTGTTGATGACATGGCTACGTGCGAAAATTTTAAGAAAGTAGGTAATTGCAGGGAGGTTCGCAAGTTAAAAGTATGCATTCTTGTGCTTGGTTAAAATATTATAACAAGTGAGGCGAGACAATCAACCGTTGATTTTAAAATAGAGGTTTGATTAGTTACTCTAAATCATCTAAATAGTTTTTGTTTGGCATCTATAGTCTATAGACTATAAGAGATGCAGATTAGAGTGTAATACGTACAATAACTTTCCATTCAAGTCAATCCTCTGCATTTCGGACTGCAACTTCATACTCAAAGGCCTCTCCTTTCCTCCTTTCAGCGCCAGTTCTGTCAAATATCTCTTGATGTATTGCTTCAGTTGCATGTTCTCTTTTGCAAGCTTGATCCTTTCAGTTTTGAGGCACATCGTCTGGACTTTCACTCTGTTAGCTTTCAACAGAAATTTATCCATCTTTTTATAATCCTTGCATTCGTCCTGCGTTAAAATTAAGACATTAAGCTCGGCGCAAAAAGGGAGTTTTATAACTTTGACCACTATGTCTGTCTGCTTCGTTGGTCTACTGGTTAGCATTTTCGAGTGCGGATGACAAGGTCTTGGGTGCGATTTCCGCGTCAGGTTATACGTACCTACCAAAGAGCCCGAGATAGGAATTTAGCGGTGGCCTCCGCGACCCGGAGAGCAAGTAAAGGCGTCGGTCCTGGATCTCTCTCCAGTAGACCATCGGGCTATAAGAGTAATGAGAATAGAGAGTGCACCTGTGTTAGCGCATACCTAACACTAATATCCCGTGCGCAGATGGCTAATCTCTCTGGAGATGGGCCGCCGAGAAAGAATTTCGGTTGGGAGGACATTCTGACTCATTCATTTTAACAATCACACGGTAGTAGGTAAATAGTACCTAAGTATTATATTAAAGTCTATGTTAATTAGGGCTCAAAATGACTCAAAGCATTAAGCAACTGGTCTGTGGATGAAGAAAAAGTCTTTTTCTTGGCGCCAACTATATCTTACAATCATAGCACTGTCCAAGGTTTCAAAGTCATCATTGGCTCCATTTTCCTCAGGCTCCTCAAGAAATAGCTTGTCGTTGTCTTTTTCGTATTTACTGCATATCTCGTCCATTTGTTTGATTTTTTCCAATTTATCATTTACGCTTTGAAGTCGCTAAAACATAAAATATTAGATATTAGCTCAAAAGAGATACGAGAACAGTCTACTTACACTATTATTAGCGTGTCTGGGTCCTCTACTGGTATTTGTAACTACTTAACCCTAAAATACATTAATTGGTTTTCCGTCAAGTCAGGAATTTCTCGTGTTTCCAGTTCCACTTTCCACCTCCTTGCATGTAAAACCATCGCGGTAGTGACGCATTGCCGACCCATCGTATTATGAAACTAATAATGTCCTCCCGGCCGAATTTCGGCCACGGTAGCCTATCTCCAGAGAGATTAGCAATCTACGCGGGAGATATTATAGTGCATAAGTGTGTGCGCATACACACTCACAGGTGCACTCTCTGGTACTTTGCTCTCATAGCCCGATGGCACGGAAAATCCGACACGACCGATGAGAGATCACGCGCAGGACCGACGTCTTTACATGCTCTCCGAGGTATGGGGGTGACACACCGCCAATTTCCCTACTCCGAGGTAGTACTGAGAATTTTTTGTCAGAAAAACCCAATACTTGCTTTGGCCCGATCCGGGAATCGAACCCGGAACCTCGTCGGCCGCAGTCGAACATGCTAACCCAAGACCAACGAGGCAGTTATGAAACTATAGAGGGCACTACAACACTAAGAGAGTGCACCTGTGCACAGCATCTCCCGTACAAATCGCTAATTCAATGGAGACTGGCTGCCGTGACCGAAATTCGGTCGGGAAGACCTAATGCCCAGGTTTCACGAACTAGTTTTTCAAGCCAGTACTATAGTAAGCATTAGCAAAGTACTATAGTACAGCTTGCTATCCTAGCTTGAAAAAACTAGCCTCGTGTATCTATCCCACGCATTATATTATATACGCGCCGACTACTGAGGTTAGATACCTTTATAGCATCCTGACTGCCATCGACCAACAGTGCCAACATTTCTTCCTCCTTCCCTCGTGCTGCTTTGGTTTCTCTCTTCATTTGCCAATACTTCTTAGCCAATTCCTCCTTATGATTGTTCATACGCCTCAGTTTGTTGTTCATAACATTCGTAGACTTTATCCATTCACTTTGGAGAGTTATCAGTGCCTCCTGTAGCGAGATAAAAATTAATTGCCTATTTATTGAGTGTGGTAAAGGTCCTTGCCTAGTGTGTCAGCGCATTTCTGCAGATTATATCACCCGAGTAACTGTCTGCCTGGTGACTCAATTTTAAGATCCGAAATGGAACTTCTTCTCTGTTCTTTGTAGAGCACGTTAATCATTTGGTTTAAGGTTATACCTACTCGTAATTCGAGTCGAAATTGTAGTCGAACGTTTCTAGTCACACTGCTGTTTTGATACTCCTCTCTCGCACAGCATAAGCAATGAATCTTATTAATTATTCTCTCTTTACAATTCGGGGTTTGGGGAATGATTGCCGAGATATATACCAGTCAGCAGGGCCGTTGTCGTCCAAACCTGAGGTGCGATTATGTAAGAATTGTCGATCAAATCGTCGAAGTTCGGCGTCACTAATTTCGTGTATCCATTCTCATCCGTTTAGGTATGTACGATACCCTAAACGTATGAGAATGGATACACGAAATTGAGTTCTAATTCAATGCTGTTATGGTTTATTTTGCTTTGAAGACGAACTTTGACGATTTGATCGGCAATCCTTACACAATTGCACCTCAGATAAAAGATAGGCACAATATTTATTGTAACAACTGATTTCAGTTGTTACAATCAATCTCTTAGAATTCTGTTGATATAAGCTATACTTATGCAAAGATTTGACTACCATTTACCGTGGCGCGTTGAATCTGGATTTCGTTTTTGGCGATGTCACGTTGGTAAAATTCGTCCTTTTCTCGCAGTATGTTGTAGTGGGCCATAATGGGATTGTGCTTCTCTAAATACATGTTATAGATGTCCCGGAGCTTGGTCCAATACATGTCTATTTCCAACTGTTTCGGCTTGCACAAATTATGCATTTCTTCTTCATGCTGTGATTAAAGAATTGAAGATGATGAAAAATTGTATAATAGATAAAAAAAACTGTAATGGCAATAGGCTGGTTACCTACTTATTGTAATATCTTGTTTTTCTGAAAAAGAGCAACTGCTGAGTTTCTTGCCGGCTCTTCTCAGTAGAATTTGTTTTCCGAGCTGGCGGTAGAGTCAAAACATGACATGATAACATAAGAGACACCTGTAATGTGCTATAAGTACATGTTATAAATAAATTGAGTACCTACCTACTTATAGAGTATGTTTGCAGAAAAAATCTTGGGTTGCCAACACAGTTGGTGTATATTATCTGTCGGAGTAGGGACACAGTTGGTGTATCTTACTAATATGTGCTAATATTATAAATGTGAAAGTTGGGATGGATGTATGGATGTTTGTTACTCAATCACGCGCCAACGGCTGAACGGATCTGGCTGAAATTTGGCACAGAGATAGATTATAGCCTGAAAAGTACATAGGCTACTTTTTATCCCGGAAAATTAAAGAGTTCCCACGGGAACCAAAAACCTCAAACCACGCAGACGAAGTCGCGGGCATTCGCTATTACTATATAGGTAATATATTATCCTGTCGGAGTATACTATAAAGTTGGTAGATGAGTGTTGACTGTTGATCTTGAATTCTCTGAGTGAGCTAGGAAAAGGGCTTATCCATAAGGAAGCCATAGATAACAGAAACTTTGATTATATTGTTTAAGTCACCGTAAGATTGCAAAAACCGTTATATTGTAATCTAACTAGCGAAATTGTAAACTGTCGACAGATTACAATTTAACGCATTTTTCGGTAGATTGTAATGTGTTAGGTATATTAACCCGATAAAACCTAAGTGGTTACCTGGTTATTTATGTCGAACCCTAACCTAACCTACAAGAAAGAGACAAGAAAACGTAAATAGGTACAATGAATATTTCTAAAATTGACACTCAGAACATTGAACGGTTCACAATCTGTCGAGAGTTTACAATTTCGCTAATTAGATTACAATCTAACGGGTTTTGCAATCTTACGGTGACATATATATAGACAGAAACAATGAACCTATTACCTAAATGGAAGGTAGTAAATGGCCTGCTCCGCCATATGTGGGGTTTCCAGACTTCCAGTACCTACTTAGATTCAATACAATACTACTAATACCTAATAAGGTACCTACCGACTACCGAGGTACCTTTGTCAAATAGGCTATCGTATATCGTATATTGAAATGAAAACTAAATGAATGAAAATACAATTATTTATTGTACACCAAACTAAATACAAAACAGAAGAACTTAGAATACCCCTATATTCAATGTACTCTGTGACATAGACACACATAAAGGGAAGAAGCCGTAGACAATAGGCGGTCTATCGCTAAGAAGCTATCTCTTCCAGGCAACCTAAGTTAGGTAATACAATAATAGAAATGAGGGTATTGGTACCTATAACATGGTGCCCTGCGATAAATAGCCGTCACGTAAATCGAAACAAGGTGATTTGCCTTCGGTCACGGCTGGTCTTCCTGCAATTACTGTGTCACGAGCATCCGCCCGTCAGCTGTCCCGACAGCCGTGACAAATTGCGCACAAAATAGGACACTCAATACAATTTTGGATTATTTTGGTTAGGTACCTGTATCACTAATTTGATGGTAGCAAAAATGAAAATTGAAAAAACCTAGCCTCCCAAAATTATAATGTCTCAATTATAAAATCCCAAAGTCAATACTTATGCTAGGTACATAATATGTAGGATCAATCTATCTACTACTAGGTACATAAGTATGGGCAACTAGAGTGGGTACATTTGTAACGCCATTGGAAGCATTTTTTACCTTTTTTTATCAATTGCCCTTTTTTTGCCCTTGACTGCGATCATATCTGACCTGAAGTGATGATGCAGGCTAAGACGGTAGCGGGCTAACCTGTTAGGGGTGTGGCAGTTATATTAAACCCATACCCCTAATCGGTTTCTACACGGCATCGTACCGGAACGCGGGCGAACCTTTTAGGGGTATGGCAGTTATATTGAACCCATACCCCTAATCGGGTTCTACACGCTAAATTGCTTGGCGGCACGTCTTTGCGGTAGGGTGGTAACTAGCCACGGCCGAAGTCACCCACCAGGCCAGACCAGGGAAAATTCAGAAATTCTCAAACCTTAGATACTCTATCTCCTGAAAGTCCTCGGCTTAAGGTTTTTGTCAGGAAATTTTCAGGCGCCTTTTAAGTAGTTATTTGTCTCCTTTTGTTATAGACAGGCACTGTGATTGCGAACAGCGGTTTTTCTCTTTTCCAAAAATGAAAAAAAAATGCGTGTTTAGTTACGTCGTTTTCCTGGCCATACAAGCTAATTAACGCATTGTATTACCAGCTTGTTTGGACATCGAGGTAGTGGAGCGTAGATTCCTTCATATAAATATGGTGTTTTATAAACCCCGGTGTTCTTTTCAAGTCAATAAGCTAACGAGAACATGGGACTTTTGGTGCAATGTGCTTTATTATTTTTGCTCATTATGGAGTGCTATGTAAGTACGATAGATAGTAACTTAAAAGTACTAGTTGTATTTGAGATGCATTAATTGTTGCGAATGGCGACAAATTAATATATATCTATACTTAATGCAATTTATATGAATTATTTTTATTTATTAAATCAGGCTCTAACTTGTCGCTCCGAACACGGTCCAAAAAATGAAGAATTAAAGAGAGTATTCAATAATTGCATAAGACAGCAGCAAGGAAAGAGCAATGAAAATAGACGTCAATCTTCAGAGAATGAGTGGGGAAATCGAGGCGAATCCCAAAGAAATCAATGGGAAAGAGACAACAGAAACGAGAACAGAGAAGATAGAATGGGTAATAGAGATAACAAGAAAGATAGAGAGAGGAATAAAGATCATAGAAGTAACAACAACGGTAGAAATGATGGGAATAAAGGTAACATGAATGAAAACAGAGGAACGGATGGTAGATATAACGGGAACGGTGGGTGGGGTAATAGCAATGGCAATGGAAAAGGTAATGCTGGAGGGAGAAACGATATGACCAACAGTTATGGCACAACTGACCGTTTAAGGGGTCAAGATGAATTTTTGCAGAGTGAAGAATATGACGTAAGTAATAATATCTCCATAGAACTCAATATTTTTTACTAAAATGATGCCTTTTTAAACAATCTAATAAAACCTATTACGAATAAGTAATTACATGGATTCATATTTTCTTCTTTGAAATTCTTAGGATGCTTCACAGAATAACTATTACGTATCAATTAAGCCACCAAGGAGATACAAACGTGAGAAACGCGTAGAAATGAATTCTGGACAAAGGAGCCAATACAATCCTCACACGCAAAGAAATAACGGGAACAATGAAAATAATCATAAGAATGAAAAGGGAGAAGGTAGAAATTCCAGTGAAAATAATACTAGCAATGAAATCGACAAGGCTTGTGTACTGCATTGTTTCATGGAAAATTTACATATGGTAAGTGAATAGTTCAGAGTAAAATTTGATATTTGAAACCAAGTTTAAAGCCCAATTGCTTAAAATAATCTGGTCTTGTATCGTAGACAGATGACCGTGGATTGCCGGACAGATATCTAGTCACACATGCTTTGACTAAAGACGAGAAAAACGAAGATTTGAGAGATTTTCTGCAAGAATCTATTGAAGAGTGCTTTCAAATACTTGACAATGGTAAATATCTTGATATTATAACTACTTTGGAAATTTTGTACGAGTATTCAAACTTGTTCCTTTCAAACAATCCTTGATTTTTTATTGCAGAGAACACTGATGACAAATGCGAATTCTCTAAGAACTTATTAACTTGCTTATCGGAAAAAGGGCGAGCAAACTGCGATGATTGGAATGGAAAGCCAAGTTTTCTATTTTAACTTATAATTAAGCTCATGATAAACTATACGTTCGACTGCCTACCTGCGATTATACATTTTTGTAGTATTCATTCTTCTTTTTCATTTTCATCGTATTGCTGTATCTTATGACGCGTACCATTTAGATTTTAAACAATAATTATCTTCGAATTTGGATAATATTTGGCTTAACACTCCTTTTTTTGTAGTTTTTGGAAAGTTGAAACCTTGTTATCTGGGATATCCACAAATAATCTACATGCTTAAATTTATGCTTTATAAATACGAAAGTGTGTCTGTCTATCTGTCTGTCTGATACGCTTTAACCCCATCTTTCAAACTGATTTTGATGGAATTTGGTCTTTGTAAATTTTAAAACCGGAAAATATTCACATTTATTAGCCACAAAATTTATTTTGTTGCATTAGTTAAGTAGTCCAATAGGCGAACTTTAAGCTACCCAGCAAGAATAGTTATCGGACATTTATAAAATTTAAATACCTCAAGACGTGCATCATTTTTCTCGGTAGCTCGTTGTATTTCCTTCTCCTTCTTATAGCTCTGAAAGTCTCGGTCCTGAATGTATTTCACCAGCGTCAACTTGAACTCTGCTCTATCCTGGTTGTCCGTGATATCCATCTCTTCTTTTTCCCAAGTCTCGAGGAAGTTGTTCTTTTGAAGTTCGTATGCAGATTGTAATTTGTCGAGACGCTGGGAACCTATTTCTGAAATCGTATTTCGTCCATGATTTTTAGAATTTCGCTTATATAAAGCATGTCAGGGTGGAACTCGTTTGTACTTGTTTGAAAGTATACAGATCTGATGTTGTAAGATGTAGCATTGATAGCACCCCGTAGAAACTGCGGTAGATAACGAAATACCTTTACTTTGTGGGATACTATAAATGAGTCGGAGTAGATCCTGTACTTTACGATATTTTGTACCTTGCTAGAGGTTTTCTTATCTAAAAATGTAGTCGTTTCATTAATTAAAAGCGCACAAACTTAACAGTTTGTTTAGTTTTAGATAAGACGACCTCAAACAAAGGATTTTGGAGCTATATAATATGTGGTTTGTGTGTCTGAGATTGTTATAAAAGCTGATATTCACTTAGAAAATAGCTTAAAGTTTCTGTGTGTGTCTGAAAGGCTCTTCGGTGTTGTTCATCTGAATCTTCTATGGAACTCATCAAGAATGACACAAGACGATTCTTCCTATCCAGCAGGAAGTTGAAGCTGCTCATCATTCCCTGAAAGCATTTCGCAATATTTAGATTAGGTTAGACTACGGGATCTTACGGCTCCCTGCTCGGGGGCACGGGATCCCCCGAGCAGGGAGCCGTAAGATCCTAAGTGTGAGATCTATAATATAGCGAACTTTGACTTTGCTTAGACTCAAGACATGGTTAAAACGAGACAGATTTACGTTACTCACAATATGTCGATCTCGTTTTAACCCTAAGTAAAGTCTGAGCCAAGTCAAAGAACGCTCCATAGATCTTAGCCAAGACTCCAACTACTAGACTATTGCATATAGAAACTTAACCTGCTCGTTATTCAAAAATTTCAAAATTCAAATAAACTTTTGAATCGTCGAGTGAATCACTGGTTCGGAATGCCATTCCTACCGAAAAGAACCAGCAAGACACCCGGTGGTTGCTCTTTAGAAAATAATAATTTACAATTTCACATTAATGTGTAGTAGTCCTTAACATTGCTGGAGCGAGTCAAATCCATGCTCTTTTATCATTTGCGTAATCTTCAACAGTGTAACAAGCTTTTTTCAGAAGCATACTTTTAATGGATTTCTTAAACTTTAATTCTTACTTGTATGTCCAAAGCCATTTGCTTGCATTTTATCCTGCGCAGAATGTATCGCCATTCTTGATTTATCTTCGCTGTGTTTATTTTTGAAAAGGATTCTTCTTTATCCAATTTATTCTGTAACAGACAAATACCCTTAATAAATTACAAATTCAGAGGTGTGTCTAGTTTATTCGTTACTTTTTAAATCCTCAGCTAGATATCTATCATACTTATCTTAAGTATTTAGTTATATATTTTATCAAATATAAAATATCCATCGAATAGATGGATATTTTACCTTTGACGTAACTATACCGAAAATAGGACACTAATCCTAAACGATCAAAAGGGCTATTGCCACCATAGATATTCCTGCGCTCATTGAGCCGGCAGGGATTAGTCGGGATGATGGCAAGAGACCTGATGGATTGACGCTGGTTCCCTGGGAACGGGGACGGGCGCTAATGTGGGACGCAACATGCGTAGACACATTGGCCCCGTGTCATATCAGGGAGACAGCATCAAGGCCGGGAGCCGCAGCAGAAAAGGCTGAAACCGGCAAGCGTATGTAGTATGAATCTCTCATAGAGAGTTTCATATTTGTTACGTTTGCCGTGGAGTCTTAGTGCCAAAAAATTTTTACGAGATATTTCACCGCGGCTCATTTTTGCGCAAAGGATCAGCCTGGCTGTCCAGCGCGGAAATGCAGCCAGTATTCTTGCCATTCCACGCGGGCATGATTTATATAGTAATTAGGTTAGGCAAGCTAGCATTAAGTTCTATCTTAAACTGTTATCTTAAAATACCTAATTGTTTTTCCCAGAAAAAATGAGATATTTCTTCAGATGTTTTAATATTTAAATAAAAGATTATTTTATTATTATATTAAAAAGGTCTAGCGAATACGAACTTACCTTGATGAACCGTGCAATAAGTTCTCGTTTTCTTCTCCGAGCTTCTTCCTCAACATCAGCTCGATGTTGAAGGTACCGAGCACGTTCTTCATCGGACATGCGTGCCAACTTGTTCACTTTGCCTTTTTTCGGCATTGTGGTATCCGGTTGTGGGCGTCAGTACAAAAAGAAGTGATCTATAATAAAAAATAATGCTATGACCAATATTCAGCAGGCTATTTTACATCATCGATAGTAGTTACACACAATTTAATACAAACCACCAGATAACAGTAATAAAAGGCATGACAAATTAGAACCTTGCATAAGTTGTCGCGTAGATAAGTTTGTCATTTTCTATAGAATTGTATCGCGTCGCGTGGCTTCGCATCGCTTTCGTCGCTAACTAATACGTTTTTTAAATTTATTTAACAAGGTTTGAGTTACCTGTTATTTGTAGTAACCGTACGACACCTACAAGCTAACTGCGCTTAACTAACACCAATCTTCAACACTATTCTAATAATAATTATAGTAGGTAACTATTGAGCAAACTAAAAAGTGTCATAGCAACAAACTTTGTTAATGTGTAGGTAATGATCAGGCGTGATAGCGTAAATTATAAGGTAGGTAAATATCTTGTAGGTACGCTGCACGCTGTGGTGCGTGCTAGGTGGCCCTTTATGCAAAACGTCCCCTGGGCTCGAATTCCAGGTAGAACAATTTCGAACACTATCTCGTGCTTGGGTAAGGTGATGTAGGCGATAGGTTTAGATACATCTAAAATACCTCATACCTCAGAGTTTTATGGGTTATAATAAAAAAATGCATATCACAAAATATCATAATGGTAGGTTGGTATAAAACTAGGTATTTCTAGGTATTATTTATCAGCTAAAACCAGATGGACACAGTCGCAACTTGCAAAGGTCTCCACTCTCCAGGTCTTCACTTCGAAGGGTAATACGCGTGAAATGGCGGAATGGATGCTGAGTAAGTAGACAAGTTACACTTCCAGTAACAAAGAGTTTCGACAGTAACCTTACTACCACTACAGCCCATTAACCTCCCACTGCTGGGCACAGGCCTCCACTCTCATAGGAGAGAGGGAATTAGACCTTGGACTCAACACGCTGCTCCAATACGGGTTGGCGGGCTTTAACGAATGTTATCATGTTAGTGATAATAACCGGTACCGACGGCTTAACGTGCTCTCCGAGGCACGGGGGTGTAACACCGCCCAGTAACCTTACTGAGCGAGCTCAATGTGACTCTTTGCTCGCTCAGTCTTTTCCTCTAGCTCTTTACTGGAGAAAGTGTTTTCCTCAGCGAGGACGCTCGCTCCGCTCGTGTAGATCCAGTAGGTTTCCATTTTTACCATTTTGACTTATACGGATAATATAATAAAAAAGGCTCTAATAGAAAAGGTTTCCATGACAACACGTCAATATTTGAATACAAATGTATTTGACGTTTTTCGTATGTTATGTCCAACATAAACGTAAACTTAAACCTGCGATAAATCAGGGAAATCCTAGAAAGATTATAGGAAAAACCGATCCAAATTTTGATTTAGGTAAGTTTTCACTTTTCAGTATTTAAAAATGGAAGTTCGGGTGCGAAAATCGGCCTGCACCCCCATTGCCAACAAAAAATAAACAAAGTTTAATTTATTTTCCATTTTTTTTTGTATTTAATTAAATGTACCTACCCCAAATTTTACCCCAATAAATAAATTTTCATAATTATTTTTTAACCGACGCGACGCGACGATTCTCAATTGGGCATATACTATACTTATGTTTTTTTCTATGTAGGTATGTACCTACAGTCTACACCGATTTCTCCGAGATTTCTAGACCGATTTGCGTGATTTTGTTTAATTGGTAGAGAATGTTTCCGAGATGCACCCCTTGCACACCCGGATAAAGACGGCCCGGGTGGGGGTCGTCCAAACGATACGGGGGGACCGCCATTCAATAATCGATATTTGTTTAAAAACTCTAAATCAATTACGAAAAAAAGAACTTTACTATACTGTAGGTACCTAATACCAGGCGCTTTCAGATATACCTATTACCTAGTGTGCAATGGATGCCCAATCTTCAGGAACTTTGCAGTCACCATCGACTTACTCCGGCGGCTCTTCAAAGACCGCCAGCACTAAATCCGGAGAGACTGAAAGGGCTGAGATAGACTTCACTAAAGATAATGGTATTTTTAATTTAATTTGTTACAAAGATAAAATATATTATGAGACAACAAAAACAAGACATGAGATAGCAAAATATTTAGAACTGTTGCAATAGTATATACTTTTGCGTAACCTGACCTCTGAGAATAAGTACCTACAGGTACTTACCGACAAAGAATAATATGATAAATTTATAATAATAATGTTAAATAAATAAAGGTATGTAAATTGTTCTTATACGAAAATACCAAAATAATAATTCATGAATTATATTAAAAATACTTGTCCATACTTAAATTTTAATGTATCTTTCTGTCTGTTTTGTCTGCTGCGATCTGTTCAAAAAGTTATTGGATTCTGAAATACGCAGTAACAAACCGGAGTTGGGTAGTTATCGTTATGGTTAGGTACCCTACCCTCGGAAAACACGAATTAGGTGTGCATAATATGCGTAAGTCCAGACTCAAGAGCCTCGTTTTGAAATACCGTCCTGACTCCTGACGTATCTAGAGAGTGAGGGAATAGAGTGTATGTACCTTCGGCGTAGTACGCATAGCCTTAGCCACAATCCAAGCTTTTTGATCTATTAAAAGTACATAAGCCCTTGGTTGCGATCTTACGTACCTGTTGATAAGTGATGAATGGTGCACATGCAGTCTAAGATGGTAGCGGGCTAACCTGTTAGAGGTATGGCACTCATATTAAACCCATACCCTAATCGGTTTCTACACATCGCACCAGATTGCTTAATTGCTAGGTGGCATATTTTTCCCGGTAGGGTGGTAACTAGTCATTTCCGAAGCTAATCAAATAATAAGCACACCACTGTGCCCTTGGTAATTTTTCATTAAAATATGTCCTTATCAATTTATTAAAGCTGCATCCCCAATCGACCTGGAGTGCCACATCCAAGCGGAGCGCATCACCAAAATCCTTGACGAAGCAATATACAAGACCAAGCTGGCCCTTTGTCTTCCCAACCTCGTGCAGGAGTACCGAACCCTCAGCTCCATACTGACTCCTCAGCATATGGACGATCTTATATTCATATTCGAACAGTATGACAATCCACTGTTCTCTACCAGCCTGTTGAATATGGCAGCCATGGAAGATATTAAAGGGGTGAGTTTAAGAGTTTTGTTTCTAAGTCGCATTCCTCATTGTTGCGGGTTGTGACAACTTTTCCTGATTATATAATAGTTGGGGTTTTCTTTGTACAATAATCAGATGGTGGACATGTGGTGGAAAGACGAGTTTTTATCTCAGTTGTGAGAGAATTGATACTTTTGTGCGATTGGCAGTTCTTGGTATCCAGCACTTGCGAGTTAATGCAGTTCATGTTTCCACTCCGTAGAGAAAAATTTTAAAATAATTATAGTGTCATACTGTGTTTATATATCGGAAAACAAACTCCGTTTCCATAAGAGATTTTTCAAGACCTAAATCCACGCGGACGAAGTTGTCCATAATTAATATTTTATAGTCTATCATTTCTCAAGGTGATTAATGTTTTCAGGGTGATGTATCACTAAAGAACCGCCTTAACCCTGAACTGGGTCATCTGATGTATATCATGAACAGCTATCCCGCGCTCCGACCGAAAGTGGAAGAAATGATTCAAGAGGTGCTAGACCATTAGAGCCTATTTGTTGTATTGGTTTGATATATCATATTTTAATTCCATTAACTTGTCTTGTTGTTTTTTCAGATGAAGGCTGACTTCACGGACACTGGTGAGGTATATGACCTTGAGAAATCTGAACTTTTTTTCTCGTTTGCACTAAGTAATAAATTAGGTAAAGAAGCGAATTAAGTAGGTGTACCCTGCAATGTCCTTTGGCTACTTCAGTTTACACAATCTTTCTACGAATAATACAATTTTTAACCGACTTCCAAAAAAGGAGGAGGTTCTCAATTCGGCGCGTATATTACAATATATATGTCACCGTAAGATTGTAAAATCCGTTAGATTATAATCTAACGGTTTCTATACCGCTAGATTATAAACTGTCGAAAGATTGTGAACCGTTCAATGTTCTGAGTATTACTTTAAGAAATATTTATTGTTTTTACGTTTTCTTGTCTCTTTCTTTTACAGTTCGCGCGCGAGTTGAATGCAGAGTAAATGTTAGTGTCACCATACATTTACTCTGCATTCAACTCGCGCGCGAACTATAGGTTAGGTTAGGGTTTGACATGAATATTCAGGTAGTGCCACTTAGGTAATAATATATTACAATTTACCGAAAAATAACGCGTTAAATTGTAAGCAGTATGTTACGGTTCACAATCTGTCGACAGTTTATAATCTATCGAGATAAAAAACGTTATATTATAATCTAACGGTTTTTACAATCTTACGGTGACATATATATATATATATTTTTTAATTTATGTGACCGCATATCTTCGTGGTTTCTAAGCCGTTTTAAAATTTTTCTTTCAGTCGTTAGAGGAAGCTCTCGAGGTGGTCCCATAAAAAATTCTGACTCCAAATCCTCAACCCTGACACTAAAAAGTTAAAACTAAAAATTCTTTCCAAAAAACCGACTTCCAGCGCCACTGTAAAGTTAAAAATAATTTTTATTTCTACCCACTATGTTGAAGTCGGGCGGGTATAACAAGGATAAGCAAAGTTGACGCATCAGGCTCGCCCGACTTCAACATAGTGGGTAGAAATAAAAAATATTTTTAACTTTACAGTGGCGTTGGAAGTCGGTTTTTTGGAAATAATTTTTATCTATTTCCACGATGATGATGACGATTTTAAATATGGATCAGATGCACTAGATTTTCAGTTTACACTTGTCAATTTAGTTTTGAGATTGCTGAATTAGGTAATGCTCATCGACCAAACAGCCTAGTCGATGGTAATGGCACAGTATTGGTATAAATTGGCCCGGTGGCCAAAATTGGAACTATTATTTTTTATACCTGTTTAACTAGTTTTTGTTTTTGTTTATATTTTATTTTTATTAAATACTAGCGACGCTGTCACCGGGTCAAATAAGTTTGTGTGACTATCTAGGCACCGAGGTAGTTCCTAGTGTAAAATTTTGCGACCATTTATAGACGAAGCAGTCGTCCCCTGGGCTGGAGTACCTGCTGGTTCTGGAACACTTCCGCGACCTGATGGTGCGTCAGATGGACACCACGGCGGCAGAGGAGCTCACGGCGAAGATCAATACGAGGAAACTGGAGGCTTCCAATGAGAAGCTGATTGACAAAATTCGAGGTAGGTAAGTAGGTATAGCCACAGAATTGAGGGACGAGTGGCCTAGTTGCGACAGCGCATATCAGTCGATTGCGATTGTTAATCAACGTTGACCCAAGTCGGTAACTGGATGGGTGACCAAATTTGGAAGCCCGAATTTGACCTTTTCGTTTCCTACGTGCCTCGGAGAGCACGTTAAGCCGTCGGTCCCGGTTATTTTCACTAACATCTGTTAAAAATCGTTAGTAACCTAAGAGTTGAAATGGTACTCTTACTTGAGTTGTATGCGGAAGGCCGAAGGACCCACCGCAAGAAAACCCCTGCCATTATGTGATTAGAATGGGGTCACGACCCTCAGCAATGAGTAATACGACGCAGGGAGAACCACAAGATACTTACTAGTAGGTATCTTTCTGGTATAAGCATGATAACAGCTTTAGCTAGTAGGCAAAACGCTCATAGTGGAGTGGCAGTTGGCATTTGGCAAGTTGGCACCATAACGCTATTTCTTTTTTTTAATTATATTATATAATTTTAATATGTTTAAAATACATATTATTTTTATTTAATATTCATATAAATGTTTATTAATTGATTTTTATGAAGTACCTAATTAAATTTATTAATATTTTTAAAATATATTATATTTTTAATATTTGTTAATTTTAATATTTAGGACGATACAGATAAGTACTTCATTAGGTATATCTTTGGTTTGAGACACCGGCTGCTTAAATTCCTAGCTATAGTCAGCGGCCCATTAGCTCAGTTGGTTAGAGCGTCGTGCTAATAACGCGAAGGTCGCGGGTTCGATCCCCTCATGGGCCATAAACATTTTTATACTTGATTCTTTTATCATTTTTTTTCTTTATTGTTCAATGATCTTTTATTTACTTAGAGTACACGGACACTTTAAAAGATGAGAGCCAAAAGTTCGAAGAGACAATGGCAATGAAAGCAGATATCATATCGAAGTTGGAGAAAGAACTGGCAGTGCTGAATTTCGAGGCTGATGTTAAGTTGAAGAAAAAAATGTGAGTGAACACACGAAAATCATTGTATAATTAACCAGTCGAAATATCCGCGGAGCTCGCCTGGAATGCGATTCTCCAATCTCGACTCGTCGCCCCACACCTCCAAGGCTCCACCCGTGTTTACAAACTGGACTGGAACTTGTATACAAACTGGACGGTAGGCAAAGGTACTAACCTTTGCCTGACCGTCCAGTTTGTATGACGTCATTTTGGCAGGTCCGTAGACCTGACGGGTTTGACGGGTTATACCAAACATTTCGACTAGGATTTTGAACCAGACGACTAGGTCTAATCTTGCTAATACTAATTACTAATTTACTAATCATATCAAGCTAATCCTATGTACTAATTTTAATAATTATTTAATCGTATGGCGTTTGGTACATAATAAGCGTTTTTATAAAAAGAACGCTTATTTCGCCTGCAAGTTCGTCGCTCGTTTAGCACCACCCAGGGGACACGTGCAGGGAGGTAGAAGGTAGCTCCTGCGGACGTGAGCGACGGGGCATCCCCCAAATTTAAAATTTTAATAATGATACTAATATTGTAAATGCGAAAGTGTGTTTGTTTGTTAGTTTATTGGTTTGTTGGTTGTCCTTCAATCACGCCGCATCGGAGCAACGGATCGACGTGATTTTTGGCATGGTTATAGTAATTGAGGACGTGGAGAGTGACATACTCTTTATCCCGGAAAATTAAGGAGTTCCCGTAATTTCCCGTAACTTATCCCACGCGGACGTAGTCGCGGGCATCAGCTATAGTAGACTATAAGCCTATAGCCTCTATAGGCTCCCTCTGGTGTGGCGGCCTTAGTCAACTTGTGTGATATTAACATATTGAAGCTGAATGATTCTATACAGCCTGGATTCAGATCGTCAAATGGTACTAGCGACTCGCGCCCATATCGTCAAGAACGAGGTCCTGAAGGAGGAGGAGGTCGAATCCAGGGAACTGTATGAGAGCTTGCTCAGGTCTCATCTCATTGACGAGAAGAATCAACGGGCACGGAGGTAAAAAATAATTGTGTTCAGAAAACAAAATGTTCGTTATTTTATAATTTTTATGAGGTCCGTTTTTAAAAGAGACGTTTAGGTTACGTTTAACCAGGCATAAATTTGAGATTTTGACAGAAGTTTTTTACCAATTCTGTCAAAATCTGTCTGTTTCTATCTGGGTTAAAATGATAAGCCGGCGTTATTATATACAATAAGTATTTATAAACCGGCTTATTGTTTAAGTACCTACAGTTTAAGAAAAAAAAATAAGTGTTCAGCATTAAAGCCAAAGTCAAATTTAGGATATTCAAAATTGGTACCTACACAGTAGGTACACTTATTGAACGTACACTCTATTAAAATGTATTTCGAGATATATACCTACTCGTATATTGGAATAGATAGAACGGCGGCTCGCTTCGCTCGGCTCTTCCTCCCCTTTGCTTTCGGCCTTTTATTCTAGCTTCTAATAACTATCTAAGTGTAGGATATACAAGACTGGGTGGGGTCGGGGTGATTAGATTTAGACCTAGGACTTCTAGGATATGTACTTAGAACTTAGAAGGTAAAGCGATAACTAAAAATCGTCTTTGAAGTCAATCTAACAATGGTTCGGAATGCCATTCCAACTGAGAAGAACCAACAAGAAATATAATAATAAAATGTTGAAGGTTCAAAGTGGAGACGCAATTGCTCTCGTGGCTGCAGAAGTATGACCTCGAGATGGGAGACAAGCAAGTGGAATTGGACGAGTTCACCGAGAAATACGAAGACGAATCGGAGAAATGCGAGAATTTAGAGGTGAACCTCTTAAAATATGCTAAAAACCTCCAATAACGTCCCACTGCTGGGCACAGACCTCCACTCTCATAGGAGAGAGGGAATTAAAGCTTAGACCCACCACGCTACTCCAATGCGGGTTGGCGGGCTATAACGACTATTGTCATGTTAGTGACATTAATAACCGGGACCGACTGCTTAACGTGCTCTCCGTAGCATGGGGATGACACACCGCCAACTTCCTAACTCCGGGCTAGTACCTACTGAGAATTTCTAGTCAGAAAAACCCAATACTTAGTTATGGCACGACCCGGGATTCGAACCCGGTACCTCGTCGGCTGCAGTCGAACATGCTAACCACTAGACCAACGAGGCAGTTGGTCGTGTTGAGAACTTCCTCCATATTTAAGAATCGCTTAAAAATGTATTGTTATAGATAAAACTGGCAGAGCAGGACAAAGAATACATTCCGTTGATGGCGGAGAGAGAGGAAGAATACCACCAGGAGATGACGGCGAAGATGAACAAGTTCATAGTGGAGCACGCCGCGAGGGTCATCCAGACGGCGTGGCGAGACGTGCTGGCCAACAGGGCCGAGAAGAAAAAAGTAAGTTCTCCGTTTTGTAAATCGGTCAGAAATACCTACCATGTTATTACCACAGCCTGAAGAGATACCTACTCTCCGTCTATAATATATTCTACAGCTTTACACCTAGCTGATGCCCGCGACTTTTTTTTTATCCACTACAAACTAGCCCTTGACTGCGATCTCACCTGATGGTAAGTGATGATGCAGTCTAAGATGGTAGTGGGCTAACCTGTTAGGGGCATGGCAGTTATATTAAACCCATACCCCTTCGATTTCTACACGGCATAGTACTGGAACGCTAAATCGCTTGGCGGCACGTCTTTGCCGGTAGGGTGGTAACTAGCCACGGCCAAAGCCTCCCACCAGGCCAGACCAGGGAAAATTCAGAAATTATAAATTCCCAAATTGACCCTGCCGGGGATCGAACCCGGGACCTCCGCACGTTAACAGCGCTACACACTGCGCCACGGAGGTCGTCAATCTTCGGACTTCGTCCGCGTGGAGTTTTCTCTCCCTCGAAGGAGCCTCGATCGATTTGTCGTTTTGTTTCCTCCAAAGATTTCTTACTTTTTAGGATGTCTCGGATTTTTAAGGTGTAATTTATGATGCATGCTTGATTTTTGTGCAGGTCAAAAGCAAAGGCAAAAAGGGCAAGAAGAAAGCGTAAAATCCTTAAAGCTTTTCATTCCTTATCTATATCCTTTCCAACTTTTACCTATCCTATCCAATCTCATTATTTACCTATAGCTCAAGAAGAAACAGAAGCAGATGCAACTCGCCCAGGCCGCCGCCGAGAAGAAGGCAGCCGCGCAGGCCGCCGCCGAAAAGAAAGCGGCAAAGAAGGAAGCCAAGAAGTAATGGTACGTTTTTACTACACCAAGGTGCCGTGCCTTACTCGTACCTCGAGGTATTTAGAGTAAATCTTCTTTAGGCGCGGTTTGAGAGTCAATCAGATCTTGTTTTGAAATAAAGAATAACAATATATTCACCAGTGGTGTCACAGACAACACTATAGTCCCATCTGGCCTGGTGGCCAAAATTTTAACTAATTTTTTTGACTGTGTAGTTTTTGTTTTTATTTTATTTTTAATATATACTAGGAACATAACAGTGACGCTGTCACCGGGTCAGATTACATTGTGGGACTATAGATACAAATGTAACACTTTCGTCCGTGACACTACTCAGAAAGGGTGTGCAGTTCAGCGTTTGCATCATATGACCGTAAATGCATACAGCAAGCCGCTGGTTGTCAGCTGTGACCCGGGCGATGTCACAGTTACAACAAAAAATTAAAACAAAACCAAAAGTTTGAAATGAAACAGTAAGTTCGGAGTTCGGACGTAAGTAAATTTCAAACGTCACTTCCGCCGGTCACCATCTTAAATTACCGAAGTGGTACCAAGTAGTAAGGAATGCTTCAGATAGGTACTTGACTATATCGAGAAATGTTACCCATTGCAAGCATTGGACAAATTTAGGGGTAGTAAATATGCTTACAACGTTAGTGCACACCAAAAAACCCTGATCTTAGAACTGTTGTCAGGAACTCCTCCTTTAGATAAGCAACTCTGCAAACCTTACGACTTCAATACGAGGTCTAGGTCAAGGGATTAAGGGAAGGAAAATGAAATAATGTAATATATATACTTTTGTTGTATAATATTTATTTACTTAATTCAATATAATAAACTTTATCAATTTACAAAAGCTGCTTTCATTTGTTAAAATCTATTACAATACCATCTAATACATTTGCTAATACCATGAAAATTTCAAAGCGAAATCAATTTTATCCAGCGGAATACAGCGCTGATAAAAAGGCTAGCTTTTTGCCTTTTGGCAATATCTAGATGCAATTGTGTAGCTGCCAAGTTTCCGCATCCAGTTTGTTACCAGTAATTGTCCTAGGTGAGCGACGAAAGCGACGCGATACGACTCCATACAAAATAGCAAACTTGTCTACGCGACAACGTATGAAACGCGGGAATAGTCAGCCACTGTTTCTTCCTGTCGCGTTGCGTCGCATTACTGTATTTGTCGTTCATCTAGAACAACGGGTTACTTACTAAATATTCATCTAGTAAAGAATAATTAAATGAATAATAAGCGTTTCATAGCTTCTCCTCATCGTTGAGTGTCTTCAAATGCCTGAGTGCCCTGAGGTCGATCAGTGTGTCGGAAGAGCTCTTGGTTGTGGGCACGAAGGAAATGGCTCGGCGCGCCCTTTCGCCGTTGCGGAGGTTTGGGTTCATTTCCTGGAATAAAAAAAATGTTCTCTCTCTAAAAAAAACTAACTTTTATTATATCAATTAGATTAATTAACCACTGGAACAATTCATGCCCATGCTTTTTTACCATTTAAATAATCCTTTACATTGGAATAGGAATTTTCAATTACAAAAACTTTGAACTATTTGAGAAACATTAATTCACCAATGACTTCAAAAGACTATAATGATGGGCCGTTAAAGTATGCCCGTAGGTGTCAATGTTACTAGCAAACGCCCTGTTTAAACGAATGAGTTTAATCTCTTGAGAATTGTACGTATTCTAATTCTCTTATAATAAATTCTGCATTAAAGACCTCGTTCCGTATCTTGTCTTAGTCGTAATGAACTAACATATTATAAGTATATGGCACTCTATGGCACCTATGGTTTGTCTAATTATGGGTGGTAATTTTGACAGATGAGAGGTGTCATAGCAATAGTGAAGGACAAGAGTGAGACAAAATGATGCTAACTGCCAAAATTATCATCCTATGACAAACCATGCCTATAAAGTACTAGCGGATACCCGGCTTTTCTCCCATAGGAGATAACACTCCTTCCTTCTACACTCCATATGTATACTGATGTCATTTTAGCCACAGATATAACTAAATTAATAACACTTACTCTGAGGTGCACGTGAAGAGCATGCGCATTGTGCTCAGTCTGTGAGATCTTCTCCTGCGCCGCGCGTAGCTCTGCGTCCAGTCTCTGCTTCTCTTCTTCTAGCTCCTTCAGTCTTCTCTCAGCTTCTACAAACGGAAAGTGATTGATTAGTCGTAGAGAGTCGTAGAGTTATTGATCGTGTTGGATTTCGCACAACTTCTCTTACATGGTTTTTTTTTTTTTTTATCCACTACAAGCTAGCCCTTGACTGCGATCCCACCTGATGGTAAGTGATGATGCAGTCTAAGATGGTAGCGGGCTAACCTGTTAGGGGCATGGCAGTTATATTAAACCCATACCGTTTGGGTTTCTACACGGCATCGTACCGGAACGCTAAATCGCTTGGCGGCACGTCTTTGCCGGTAAGGTGGTAACTAGCCACGGCCGAAGCCTCCCACCAGACCAGACCAGGGAAAATTCAGAAATTATAAATTCCCAAATTTACCCTGCCGGGGACCGAACCCGGGACCTCCGCACGTTAAGGCAACAGCGCTACACATTGCGCCACGGAGGTCGTCAAAATTGGTCGTCAAGGTTGGGAGTGAAAAGGTTCGGGTTAGATATTTTCGGCAGACATAATATAGATTGTATCTAAACCTCTATTCAGTTTCTTCACAGCATCGTGTCAGAACGCTAAATCGCTTGGCACCTGGCGGTTACCTTTATTAGCTACCTACGTCCAAACACTTTCACCTGACCAGACCAGAGGCAATTGAGTCATAAATTCCTAAATTGGCCTTGTCAAGAATCGAACGCGGGACCTTCCACTTATAAGACCGCACCGCTCATCACTATGCCATATTTTTTTAATTCTAATGCTTAAATAGAGTCAAACGTTTTTTTTACCTCTGAATTGCGCTTCTTTTTCCGCTTGGAGCATCTCGAACTGTCTGCGTTTCAGTCTTTCTTCTTCCAGCATTTTGTTCTGTTCTTCTTGTAACCTTTCTAATTCTTCCCGCCTCTCCCATTCTTCTGCTAACACTCTGGAATTACAAATAAATTACAAAATTAATGTAAACTCCTCAACCAGAGTTTAAGAAGGTTTTTTCAATAAAATTACCTGAAGGTCAGGTTGGAACTTTTATATTGAATCGTACATTATGACATTAGTTTGGGGATCTTCTACCTATTTCTCTTTACATCTAGTAATAAGTTGGCATTACTCTTTCTTCATTTAAGTACTTTATTTTATTTATTTGAATATATTTATTACTTAGAAGACTTGAGAACACATCTAGCATCCTTGCCCGAGAAGCAATACCACAGTACCAAATATCGTCAAAATCGGTTGAATAGATAGGCCGTGAAAAGTAGCAGACACACCGACACACTATCGCACTGGTAATATTAAAGGTTAATATGAATTATTTGCATAGCTAATTATATAGCTGAAATTATTTATGTTAATTGTTACCTGGCCTGTAGTGCTCTGACAATTTCTTCGTCACGCTTCGCTTGTGTCTCTTCTTGGAGCAGTCGTTCTAATTCTGTTTGTGCAGTTTTCAGCTCTTCTAACTTCTTGTTATCTTGTTGCGCTAGTTCGGCTAGCTCCTGGATATTGTGAATAAAAAAAAATAAACTAAGCAATTAGGGAATATTCGTATAAGTGCGGCCATATACGGACTGCTCGAGCGCTAACTGCTCGAGCAGTCCGTGTATTTTTATTTATTTATTTAGATATCTTTATTGCACACAAAATATACAGTATACAGCTTAAAACTAGTAAGACTACATAGAAATGTGCAAAGGCGGTCTTATTGCTAGAGCAATCTCTTACAGACAACCTTTGGTGAAAGGATTAATAAACTGGAGCGCGGGATGGTGCTGTATTTAAAAAAAAATAAAAAAAAAAAAAATAATAATAAGTAATGCATACAAGATACAGTACATAAATAGACCAATCAATATATATACGTACATATACAAGTATACCTATATAAATATATATATATCTATAATATATACTCATTAATAAAATAAAATATACACTAATAATTACAAAGAGATAAATAATGATTATACAAGCGACTTTTGAAAATTGAGAGCGATTTGGAATGGCGGATTTCAGAAGGCAGACTATTCCACAGTATTACAGACTTGCACGTAAAGGAGTTGCCATAATACCGCGTATGATGGGCGGGAATATGCAAGCGGTTATCCTTGCACGACCGCAGATGTTGGCGCTCAATGTTCGAGCCAAGGTAGGAAAAGCGCTGCTTTAAGTAGGAAGGAGTTTGTGGATTGTAGAGAATGGAGTAGAGAAGAGAAAGCAGGTGTAGATTACGGCGGAGTCTTATTGGTAGCCACTTCAAACGGGCTCTGTATTCTGACACATGGTCATACTTACGAAGCCCGAAGATAAATCTTATGAACAGATTCTGGAGACGCTCGAGCTTATTGAGTTGTTCCTCAGTTAAGTCAGGATAGGAAGAGTCAGCATAGTCTAAGATTGGAAAGAGAATAGAATGGGCCAAAGAGATTTTAGTTTTGATGGGAAGAAAATATTTCCAGCGTCTCAGACAGCCAACTGACGCAAAAACTTTCCGGCTTACCTCAGTCATTTGAGGTACCCAGGACAAGGAACTGTCAATGTATATGCCAAGGTTTTTAACAGGGGAGCTGAGGTCTAAAGTTGCTGCGCCAAGCCGGACCGGGGGTAATTCTTCTAGAACGATCCTATTGAGTTGCTTTGTCCCACCTACCAGAGTAACTTGGGTCTTTTTCGGATTCACATGCAACCCATAAGATTCACTCCAGGAGTTTATGCGGTCCAGATCACGGTTGAGGCTCTCAATAGCTGAGTTGATTTGGTGAAAGGGTGCAGCAGTATAGATTTGGAGATCGTCAGCGTAAAGGTGATAGGAACATGAAAGAAGATCAGTAACAGTATTAATGTAAATGGCGAAAAGAAGAGGGGATAGGACACCACCTTGTGGCACACCCGCAGTGATTGGACTGTAGGAGGACATACGATTATCAGTTTGACAAGCTGCTGACGACCACGTAGGTAACTGTTAAACCAGGAAATGACTTCAGTGGAAACATTAATAGATCTTAGGACGCCAAGGAGCAGGTCAAAGTCAACAGTGTTAAATGCGTTGCTAAAGTCGAGAAGAGCAATAATACTTGTCAAACGGTTATCCATGTTGCACCTAATATCGTCACAGACCTTAACAAGGGCAGTGACGGTACTATGGCCAGCCCTGAAACCGGATTGGTTAGAGCTAAGGATATTATGTTTTGTCAAATACGTTTGAAGTTGACTATGGACTAAGCGCTCCAAGACTTTAGAAAGGAAAGGAAGAATGGATATCGGTCTGTAGTGAGAGAAAGATGAGGGGTTCTTTATTTTTGGGATAGGAATCACATGTGCATATTTCCAGGCACATGGAAATTCATTGGAGGAGAGGGAGAAGTTAAAGATGTGGCAGAGTACAGGCGCGACACATTCAAGGAGGAGAAGTAACATTTTCCGATTAATGCCGTCGCACCCAGCTGTACCAGACTTTATGCCTTGAATATGCTTTTTAACTTCCGCAGTAGAAACTGGTACAAAGTGAAAAGCAGGGAAATTGGAAGTTGGCAGGGAACTGAGGTGACTTAAAGTTTTCACCTTGACGCCGTTATCAATTGGGCAAATATTAGCAAAATGCTTATTAAGGGCCTCGAGGTCAAGATTAAGGTCAGCATGCATTCGTTTCTGTCCAATGCCAAGGGATTCCAGAAATCTCCAAGTCCCAGCAAGATCACTGTTTTCGATTTTGGAATGTATGAACTTGCGCTGAGCATCTCTGCATGCTTTATTGCAACGATTGCGTAATAGTTTGTATTTAGACAAATTTTCATCTGTCGGCTTTCTTTTATATTTAGACTTCGCTGCATTACGCTTCGCCATTAGGACTCTAATGTCTTTAGTTAACCAAGGAGCTGGCAGGTGCTTTAACTTTACAGGGCGAAGAGGAGCATGTTTGTCGAATAATTCAGTTAGCAGCGAATTAAAAATTTCCATTTTGATATTTATGTTTGGAGCACCTAACACAGCATCCCAATCTATTAAATTAAGGTCACTCATGAAGGAAGTATTATCAAAATGTTTAAAGCAGCGTCGCATAATAATCGTCGGCTTTAATTTGGGTGGGCGAATCTTATAAGAGAGATAAATAAGGTCATGATAGGAGAAGGCTTCCGCAGGGAATTGACCATAGCTACTTACATGATCAGGAGACGAAGTTATCATTAAATCTAGTTGTGATGGAGTGCAGTTAGGTCCGTGTATGGCTGTGGCAGTGATCAACATACACGCACCGCTCAAGGTGTCATAGTCAACAGCTTGAAACTACCATTGATAACCGCTGCCAACCGCCCGAAGCAGTCGTAACTGCTCGAGCGGTTCCACCTATGTGTGTACGTAGGAGACTGTAGTTCACTATGCATTCGCAGCTTGAAGCAGTCCACCCTGACTGCTTCAAGCTGTCCGTGTATCGCCGGCCTTAGTAAATGTGAGAGATTTACTCTGAATGTATGAATAAGCAACATATGTAATAGATGAGTATGCACTCGACGGGTCTTTTTAACTTGCCCTTGTAACTCGCAAAAGCTTGTAATTGGACGACTAGAGAGTCAAACTAATTTTCACAGATAGGTACCTACATATCTGTATCTTTCACAGGTACTACCTACCTAGATTTGGTTAATAAGTAGATAAACTTTATAGCATAGGTACGTAATTATAAACAAATAAACAATAATACAACAAGAAACTATATAGAAGGATCAAATTGCATCCTTTAAAACACGAAACATAACAGTCTTATTATTAAAGAAATATACATACATACAACCTTTGAAGAAACGAGTTTGGTGGTAGATAACTTCATAAAATGTGTTTTCTGTTCTGAATAGCCGTTCTATACATGTAATTAAAGGTACCTGAGCCTGTGCCTCAGCCGCGAGCCTGGCTCGCACTTCGTGTTGGAGCCTGGCTCGCGCGTCTCTGACTTCCTGTTCCCGCCTCGCGCCCGCGCCTCGCCTGCCGGCTCGCGCTCTTCTCTGGTAGCCTTCCGCGCCGCCTGACACGGCCGCCGCCTGACGTAGGGCTGATAGCCACTGGAGGCGACTCCTGATAGCAACACAGAATCTTTAAAATGCATCCTACATAGTCTTAAATACTCGGAATATCGAAATGATATCGATATTAACTCTGGAAATTAACCAATAATTGTTCGAAGCCGCAATGCTTCGACAAGGTCTGCACCCCTACGCAGTCGAAATTCCGCGGGCTCGTACGAAGCGATTTGCTTCCTCGTTTCTAATTCGAACCGCTAGGATATGGAATGCCCTTCCGGCTTCCGTTTTCCCCTCCCGTTTTAATATAGGTACCTTCAAATCAAGAGTGAATAGGCATCTTCTAGGCAAGCGCGCTCCATCTTAGGCTGCATCACCTGCACTTGCATGCAAGTCTGATTGCAGCCAAGCGCTAGCCTATATATTTAAAAAAAAGCTTGAAACACATTCCACATTTCGGTATAGCTCGGCCAAAATAGACATAAAATAACATAAACCAAATAACATAAACTAAGAGCTGAAAGAAATAAAGTGCCAAAAATCCCCATCGATCACATGTGTGCTAAAAAAGCTATTCAAGATAAAAGATCAAAATTTTCGGTTTTTTGGATTTATCTCGAAATCGGTAAGCTTTATTAAATTATAGCTCAGACAAAAATTGTAGATCATAAAATTATCTACAAAATCTTGAGCGTTTTAAGCATTTGAAATAGGATAATTAGCCACAAAATCATCGTGAAAATAATAAATGAAAAAAATAATGAAATTAAATCATCGGGATGAAAATTGTATGCCTGAGGCTTCTCCATAATATTGTAAAAGGTGTGTGAACTTGTTTAATCTGCCAGACCATATTCAGGGTGTCCACTCTAAATCGTCAAAACATTTCCCTGACTTTTCCCTGACTTTCCCTGACCATTTCTAAAATTTTCCCTGACCTGAAAAATTACAGCTAAAAGTAATTTTTCAAAGTAAAAATGTTTCTCTTGCGAATGATTGTAAGAGACAAAAATTAAGTCTTCACTAGGTACTAAAAAAATTCTACATCAATGGTCTTCACAAACACTCAGAGATTTATGTTATTGGCTTCCCAAGGTGTCCAACTATCAAGGTGACAATTTTCAACACACCTACCTACAATACCTACAATAGCCGCTGGCGATTGTTTTTCCACCACAACTACATCTTTGTTTACCTACTGCAGGAGCTGATTTTGTGAAGTATGAAATAGAGGGCTTTTTCTTGCATAATTCCATATTTTGACGATGTTTAGGTCCTTTGCTGTGAGAAGTGATGGCCTGTTTTCCCATGTTACTAAGTTTGAACGTTTTATGGCATACTTTACAAAAAGCGCTAAGCGGGTCATTTTTTACTTCTTCTAGCTAGTCCGTAAAATCAGGATGCATAATAGGGTCCAACCATTGAACATTAAACACTGTACTCTTTTTGGCACTCATAGCAACACTTATAATATAGTTCACGTTAGTTAAGTTATGCACGTTAGTAACAAACCTGCAGTGCTTACTACTGTGGTAACCTAAACTTAACTATGGTGCAGCACCATAGTTAAGTTTAGGTTAAGTCAAATTAAGCGATGCATTCTCGACATTCATAACGACAAAATTCGGGTCGATAGGATATTGTTGTCCTACCAGCTACAATACATAGAGTCGAAGCACGATTACTTATCAAACCGAATTTTGTCGTTATGAATGTCGAGACTGCCGGCCCAGGTTAGTATTGCACATGTAATAGCAGCAGTTAAAAGAAAAACAACCAAATGAGTTAGGGAATTAAGGGACCTGCAAAAGAATGCTTCAATAGTCTGGGTTAAAACAGACTAGAGCATAAAGGCTTCCCTCACTTACCGATCACTGGGAAAAGAGAAAGTTTAATAAATTAAATATATCATAGATTAAGTAAAAAAAATACAAAGAAATACTTTTTTTTACTTAATCTATGATAAAAGAACTGTCATTTTCCTCTCTCTAATTAGCTGTTGGAGTATAAATATGTATATAATAAGTACTGATGACTGATAAGATAATATTATTTTTATTTATTCTATACATTTTTAGACTTTTACATTAATTTTAAAGATCAATCATCAAAAAGTCCTGGTTTTCCCTGACTTTTCCAGGTAGAGAAGTCATTTCCCTGACTTTCCCTGACCCACAATAGCTTCCCTGACTTTTCCCTGACTTTCCCTGACCTTCCAGGTCCGTGGACACCCTGATATTGCCCAACTTGGTGGACACAACTAAAACAGAACTAAAGGCTAGCGACCGGCAAACTTTTCATGCTCTGAGGACACACCCATGCTTAGAAGTGGGCTGACTATAAGTGGAGATTACAGATGATCAGCCCCCCAATTGTGTACAGAAATCGTAATCGTAATCGTTTGTTAAACGGATAATACATACATAGATGACTGCACGTCAAAAAACATGTAATATGAACTCCATGCAGTTCGAGTATCTATCTTCTGTACAGTAGTTTTGACGACCTCCGTGGCGCAGTGTGTAACGCTGTTGTTTTAACGTTCGATCCCCGGCAGGGTCAATTTGGGAATTTATAATTTCTGAATTTTCCCTGGTCTGGCCCGGTGGGAGGCTTTGGCCGTGGCTAGTATAGTTACCACCCTACCGGCAAAGTCGTGCCGCCAAGCGATTTAGCGTTCCGGTAGGATGCCGTGTAGAAACGGAATAGGGGTATGGGTTTAATATAACTGCCATGCCCCTAACAGGATAGCCCGCTACCATCTTAGACTGCATCATCACTTACCATCAGGTGAGATCGCAGTCAAGGGCTAACTTGTACTGGATAAAAAAAATGTAATGATTACGATTTGCTTAGATAATTGGGGCTCTGTTTTTTATTTTTCATAAAAAATAAAAAACAGAGCCCCAATCTGTCGTCGTCGTCTGTCTCAATCAAGTCCTTATTAAATTAGTATAAAAAAGCGATATTAAAGCAAACTTACTTGTGGTCTTGAGTCCCAAACTCGAAGGTTCTTTCAGGAGTTATAACTTGAAACCGCTGTATTCTGCCCTCGCCTGGTGCAGCTTCTACAGAACAGTACTCGTCTATGGCGATTCTTCCGCACTGCTCCTTTTGTGAGGAGCTCTTGTAATAAGTCAGGGCGCATGGTTGAAGGACACACCAGTACTCTCGCATGGTTGGTAAAAGGTAGCCGCGTTTGAAGAGATATCCCTGAATGAGGCAAACATATCTGAGCTAAATTAATGTGCTAACTGAGCTGATAACAGCTTGTAGATTTAAATTTAACTATGCGGAATTTAGGCACGATGCTGTTTTCAATATATTTATAAATAAGTAACTAAATAGATGACTGTCATTATCAATGTCACTATAACCCTTTTTGTCTCTAGCATACAGCGTCTTTACCACTCTATTTTGCGTATTGGTTAACCCCATTCTGCACCTTTTTCTATATTGGCCGTATCTAAATAATACGTAAAATTGATGAACATTTATTTTTTTTGACCATTTTTTTATCCACTACTTGAAGCTAAATTCGCTTTCTCCACATCCTTCTTTGTTCAATAAATCGCTATTTGCCATGAGCCAATGCCATTTCTGGTTAGCAAAATTAGATTGAATAGCATTATGATTGACAGAACTAGAATTGATGTATCCTATTGAAAAACTGAACTAGCATACCTTTTTAATAATATCCTCAATGAAAACATCGTATAGTTCATCCACAGCCTCTATCAGTGCTTCGGTGTGTAGCTGCTGGTCACCGCAGTACTTGGCCTCGAGTACTGCGAGGAATGCTGACCATTTGAAGTGCCCGATTGAGGAGCCCAACGCCTCCCAGTCGGCGGCGTCCCAGCGGAGCCCTAGACAGAGGACCAGTTGCTCTGCGACCAAACCAGCCTCCGACGGCTGGAGTACAACCTGGAATGAGTTTATAAGCTTGCTTAATTAAAACCAGCTGTGAACTACAGGCTGATTAGAGAGTATGTATTCGATCGCAACAACGTGATCGAACGCCAGCTGTCAAGCGCTCGACAATTCCATAAAAATTAGTAGGCTACCACTAGGCGTGCTCAGACCTCAAACCTCGCACGTGAGGAATTTCTGAAAATTGATTTCTGACTAGACAGTGGATTGAGTGTGGAAATCCCTACGAGAGACCAACGTACAGCATTGGATGTCTAAAAGTTGACGACTACGATGATGACTTCTGAGAACTTTGAGAAATTCCCGGATAATTATTGAAAAGATGAAATATCGCTCGGTATAGCTACCTCGGATATTATTACTAACATGATAATAGCCGTTAAAGCCCGCCAATCCCCATTGGAGCAGCGTGGTGGGTCTAAGCTCTAATTACCTCTCTCCCATGAGAGTGGAAGCCTGTGTCCACCTACCCTACCTCAATACCTGCCAGAATACCTATTATTTAATGAAAAATTTTTGGGAACTGTAACAACGTAAGAATATCTTTTCATAGGAAGATTAAAGTTCAAGATTAAAAATTATAGGTCGTTGACCGTTTTGACTGGTACTTGTTCTGGTGTATTCGCATCTGGTTCACACATGGGGTACGTAAAAAAAAATAAGATTGTATATTATTGCGTTAAAAAGATACATCTTTGTTTGGTTGAATGTTTCTGTTTCTGCTCGACTACTACGTCACATACAGCTTTATTAAATTCAGACTGTTTATCACGCCAGAACGGCTGAACGGATCTGGATGTCATTTGGCACAGAGATTATAGTCTTGGAATAACATATTAGGCTACTTTTTATCCCGGAAAATTAAAGAGTTTCCGCTAGAACAAAAAGCCTCAATCCACGCAGACACATTCGCTGGCATCAGCTAGTTTTAACTTTATGTAAAGAAAGAAAGAAAGAAAAACTATTTATTCTCACATTGTGCCACACATTACAATACCTTTAGGTAAATGTTACCATGGTGCCTCCAGTACTTGAGCATTAAACTCATGCCTAGAGGCACCATGACAACACTTGTCGTGTGTGGCACAACCTGAAAGAAGGCATCACCTCATCATAATGCAGAATGCCTTGCAATGCTTGCAATCCCATAAAATAATAGGTGATTCAGAAATCACAATTATAATGCATCCTAAGGTGAAGCGTGACTGCTTACAAGTATATTCACTTGTTCTATGGTGTTTCATAGTTGGCGGGTAGAACGGAAGCTGGGGTAAGTATTCCCATCTCAGGATAAGTTTTCGGTTATACTTACTCTGAGATTCTCATACTCAAGCAGACTATGCCTTGCAGCCCGCTGCCCGATAGTAAAATGTTGTGGGACGTATAGGCAAGGGCCAAGGTTTGCCTTGGGTTCGAAATAGTAGTGTCCTCAATTTGTGACAGAGATTCTCTTACCACGTAATGGTTAGTATCGTCAGCGTCTTGCACCAGGTCACCGAGCAGGCAGAATATCCTGAACAACTTGAACACTGAGTCATCGCTGAAGATCGGCTTGTCTCTCGTGAGGAGATTCTTTTTACAGACAAACCAGCAAACCTGAAACAATTAGATAGAAGTTTGATAAGAGTAGTCAAATGTTAGTTCAGTGGGGCAGTCAAAGTTAGCGGAGTTCGAACCAGCTTCAGAGAAAGTTTCTATTGTCTAGACAAAGTTTTTTCTCTCATTCATTTCATCTCACAACAGAC
Organism: Erebia aethiops; assembly: GCA_923060345.2. Taxonomy (NCBI): domain Eukaryota; kingdom Metazoa; phylum Arthropoda; class Insecta; order Lepidoptera; family Nymphalidae; genus Erebia; species Erebia aethiops. Next base: position 3,854,788 of record OV281083.1, on the reverse strand, counting down.
CCAAATAAAGGTTTGCAAAATGTGTGTCTTCTTGTGTAGGCTAATTTTAAATACCCATTCTGAAAAAGAAAAACAAGATGTCCTGTGGTCGCTCGTAACCTATGCTCGTAACTAACAGTTGGAGAGCGAGCTATAGCGATTAGCGCTAACGAAACTCGTTGAAGGTAAGCTTCATGAAATCATGAGTGACAGTGACAGGTTAGATTGTATAGGTCGAAAGTAGTACCTTACAGTCCCGGACCCGGTGGCCAAAATTGGAAAGAACTTTTATGCCAGTTTTTTTTTTGATTTTTGATTTTATTTTTCATACGCTGACACCGGGTCAGGGTAAGTTTGACGGACTATACCTAATATCTTCTTTTCGTACTCTTTTGCGGCTGACAAGTTGAGCGTTTTGACACAGACTACATTGAATATATAGGGGTTTTGGGTAGCGGTTTCTCGTGACGCAGGTAGGTAGTAGATTTACTAGGTAGCTTAACTCTTTCAAGATCAGCTCTTGGGACGAGCAGTATTGGTCAAGGCGGATTGGGCAAGTGGAAAGTAGTACCTACCTCACTTATCTTCTTCTCGTACTCTCTCGCGACGGTCAGGCTGAGCGTTTTGGGCAGGGAGCTGAAGACCTCATGCTGCAGGTAGTAGCGGAATTCGTCGAAGGTCAGCTCCTGGTAAGATCGGTAGTGGTCCAGGCCCTTCTCCACGCCGTACAGGTCCAGAAGAGTGCCTATGTTGGCTGTTAACACCTGGAGAAGACAGCACAAAATACTTTTAGGCCACATGAAAAGGAGACATATTAATTCAATGCGATTTTCATTACCTACTCTGGAAGCGGTAAAGAGCATTTACCTGTGGTCCCACTGAGTTGATTCACAGATGGGACCACGGTTAATTTCATTACTTAAGAGATTACAATTCTATAGAGCACAAGGCGTGCGGTCAGTTGAAGTCATTGATCTTCATCGTAATCGTCTGTGATTATCCTACCAATAAATTAGTATTGCGAAAGTGTGTTCGTTGGTTGGTCCTTTAATCACGCCGACATGATTTTTTCATGTCGATCTAGATTTACGATTTCAGAGGCTCAAGTTTCATACGATATTTAGGTATGAAACTTGAGCTATAGAACTGTATACTTCTAATGAGACGTTGTTCGACAGTATGAGTCAGTCAGTTTTCTTACATCAGGATACGGGCGATGTTTCAAAGCGCCACAATACATGACAGCTAACAAAAGAAATACAAGCCATTTAAGCTAATGAGTCGTAAGCTAACAACACCGCTTGATAGCTTAAACACTATCGTCCATCGCAAGCTATACTAATGATGCTAAAGCTATGCTAGTAAAGCTAAGAGCGTTTGCCCATGGTTTCAGTCGGTAGACCCATTAGCTTATGATGGTTCGCGCGGATACGGGTGATGTATTTAAGCATCACAAATCATAAAATATGACAGCAAACAATGTTACAATTCATAGTCTTAATTGAGTCGTAAGCTAAGAACGCCTGTTGATAGCTTTTAATATATTATATTATTACAGTCTGGAATTGGCTACTTTTATCCCGGAAAATTAAAGAGTTCCCGCGGGAACTAAAAAACCTCAAACCATGCAGACGAAGTCGCGGGCATTCGCTAGTAAATTAACAAGCAAGATTATTCATACTTGATTAATATTATAAATGCGAAAGTGCGTCTGTCTGTCTGTTACGCTTTACTTAACGGACCATTTTTTAACCGATATTGATAAAATTTGATGCAGATATATGTTGCAGCCCAGGGAATGAAATTAAGGAGTTCCGAGGGATTTAAAAAAAACCATTAACGGGGACGAAGTCATGGGTAGGTATCATCTAGTAATTTATCAGTTAAAATTGCCGGCTGATACTATCTGCAATTCACAATAAATTATACTCAGCTATTATAATTAATATAAGATTTCTTTATACCTATTAAAAGATAATATAGATATGTGTGGTACCTATAAATTATAATGATTATCGAAGTGAAACGAGCAACTAATAAAATGATTGACAAGGCATATGCTTGATACAATAGATGACTTTTGATTTTGAATTGTTGAATTTTGGCTAATTAGATTTATTTGGTTGCTGTAATGAAATATATGATATCATAGCCTGCACTGGATTACATTCCTTAATAAAAACAGGCGCATCAAGTATAAAGTTTCACACTCGTCAGCTCGGCTTAATTAGAACATGCATTAAGGAAAATTAAATTATAATTATATAATATACTTATATGTAATTAAATTACAAAAACAAATAATATTACATCAATGAATTTAATAACAATATTAATATAAACAAACTCCTTACTATACTAGGTGCTCCCTCCACCGAGATCTCATGTACTTACCTAACTATAGACTTACCTATGGATTTTCATATGGTTTTCACATATTTTTTTTAATCCGCTACAAGCTAGCCCTTGACTGCGTCTCACCTGGTGGTAAGTGATGATGCAGTCTAGGATGGTAGCGGGCTAACCTGTTAGGGGCATGGCAGTTATATTAAACCCATACCCCTTTGGTTTCTACACGGCATCGTACCGGAACGCTAAATCGCTTGACGGCACGTCTTTGCCGGTAGGGTGGTAACTAGCCACGGCCGAAGCCTCCCACCAGGCCAGACCAGGGAAAATTCAGAAATTATAAATTCCCAAATTGAACCTGCCGGGGATCGAACCCAGGACCTCCGCACGTTAAGGCAACAGCGCTACACACTGCGCCACGGAGGTCGTCATTCTTTAGTAGGCACCTACTACCTGTTAGAATACTATTGATACTAGTATATTATAACTGTAAGATATATTTTTCACTTCGACACCGATTTTAGTAACTAGATCAAGATTTTTCCTCCCACGACCACGAGATAAAAATCACAAAAGATAAAAAAACATTTTACCTTGATTTTCCCATACAAAATGTTCATAAGTTTCGTAACGTGATTTTTGGCATGGGTACAGTTGAGGACAGTGGTGTGCAGTTCATACAGGCATAAAAGCACTGCTTACTCTAATGGAAATAGGTCAATGTCCAGTTTTCATTATAACAGTCAGTAAATAGGTATACAGTATACTGACTAACTAATGCCTACCCTAGCTTCAAACCCTGTGCCCGCCACTTGAGGACCTGGAGAGTGACATAGGCTTAATCCCGGAAAATAAAGGAGTTTCCGCGGGAATCAAAATACTTAAACCACGCGGACGAAGTCGCGGGCATCAGCTAATATCAAAATAAAAGTGATTTCGTAACATAAACAATAATTTATATTAATAAACTCAACTTTCAAGACATTCGACCTCTCAACATGACGCAGTCTTAAAGGATATACCTATTTATAGGATGTGAAGACTGAAGAGAATATTGTGGATTGTGAGTAGTTTTGTTTTGCCGCGTCGTGAGTCATCCGATGCCAACTATAGTAAATGATGATGCATTTGCATTCAGATAAAGTAGGTACCTAGCTAATTCTGTATTAGCAATATATTATTATAATACACAATCTCAGTCAATAGAGAGACTTAAATCTAACGGAATATCATCGAATAAAAAATCCAACGACATACCTATTTCATCGCTTAAAAAGAAAAACTGCGTATTTTATAAACTACATGCGTGCAGTTTTCATAAGGTGTGTTCAAGCATAAAGCGGCAATGGAGAAGTTTACCATTTTTATACGACTGCCTGAAAAAAGGAGTAGGTATATTGTTTTCAGGGTTCATGTATGTATGTATGTGAGATTGTATATTCCACTATAATTTCTATACGCCTGAACCGATTTTGATAAATGAGGTATCGTTAGAATCTCTAGCTTATTCCGGGTGACATAGGCTAGTAAAATTAAAAAAAAATGGTAGGGTGACCGTGGTCCGGCATTAAAGACTAAAGTAAAAATAATAATTCGAAAATAAGATTAACTATATAATCATCATCTAGAAAATGATGAGTAGATTCCAAAAATATATAACACTATAGTTCAATATCCAGTGATTCACAAAAAAATATCATGTAATAAAAATGTGAATAAGATTCCAAAGGATTCCAAATATGGGCTACGGCAGAGCAGTCGTATTTTTTAATAATTTTAATTATATTCACTTGTTTATTATAAAAATTAAGACAAAATAAAACAAAAATATGAAAGAAAAAGTTATGGAACTTTAAAATTGCGCTTGCAAGTTGGGTGGCGTGACGTCACACCACCCTATCAACCGACTTTATAAAGCCGAATAAAAGAAATAAATGGACTTCACGTGACTTATTTGAATTAAAAGCACTTACCTAATTTGTGTGTGAAGATAATTTTGAAGTAAAGATAGAGAAGTAAAGATTAAATCTCGGCTAGGTATTAAAACTCACTCACAAAATTTCTCACTCGAGTACCTAAGATACATCAATCGGTGTACATTAAATAATTAATTTCTCAGTCATTTATTGATGGATTTAAAAAAAACACTGATTTATTAGTTTTAATCTATATTTTACTTCCGTTGTGTTAAATAATATGATATTCACAACATCATGAAACTTGCATTGCACAATGTACGTGATGCAGTTGTGTCAATTGCAATAACTGCAAGTTTTTCCAACTAGTTAATAAATAATATTTTTTTATTAAATAAATTGTTATACCATATTTTGTGGGTCCGTCACGGCCCAGCCGCCTACCTAACATAGATACATAATATTATAATATCTACATAATAAATAGTAGGTAGTTGGGTACCTAATACTCAATAACTCAACATTTATCTAAATTATATATTGAAATAGGAAAGGCACCCATTATAAAATTCATCAGCAAGTATAGTTTACGAATCCTTGTAAACCATAAATAGAAGTCTCTACATCGATTCTACGTTATAAAATTGCGAATCGGTGACGCGTCGAGAAAAATGACCTTTATATGCCTTCATTTGCCGCGGTCTGAGATTTAATACCAAATAGGTACATTTCTGACTATAACAAATACTCATTTATCATGAGCTGTAGGTCGGCAGTAGGCTGTATGAATAACGTGACAATCTATGGCACAGAGATAAAATAGTACTTAGCCAGGTGAGAACTTTATTCTTAATACAAATGCCTTAGAAGGTATTTTTTTTGTCATTTTCATAGGGTCCCCTAGTCACGCACTTTCTGAATTAACTTGCTTTAACAATGTAAGAAAATATCGTGAGGTAACCTGCATGATGAGAGTTCTTCATAAAGTTCTCAAAGATGAGCTATATCGGCCAATGTGGCCAACAATTCAAATTCAAATTCAAAATTCAAAATGATTTTTATTCAAATAAACTTTTACAAGTACTTTTGAATCGTAAAGTGAATCTACCACTGGTTCGGAATGCCATTCCTACCGAGAAGAACCAGCAAGAAACTCGGCGGTTGCTCTTTTGAAAAAATTAATAATTTACAATTTCATTAATTTGTAGAATACATAAGTAACAGCTGTCCTTAGCCAACTATCCTTTGAACTTTACATTATTTACTAGTATAATAGTTTATGGGCCTTCATACCCATCCCTTTTCATTCTGAGATGGGCACTTGTGCTCATCGAAGGCGATGGGTTAATGTTTCCACCGAGTTCTACTTCTAGGTACATAAATGAGGCCACCCAAGAAAAGTAAATGTTCTGCGCGATAATCTGATGCTGACGGTTGCTACTTTGACTTCGCTCAGACCACAGATCGCTCAGACTTACGAAGAGTTAAAACGAAACAGGTCTGAGCAAAAGTTAAAAAAATATAGAAGCAGGCGTTTCTTTGGGGAAGTCCATGATGATCAAGGAATAAGAAGCTTAATTAGCTATAATCCGCCAAAACAGCGTAAATCTATGTGATAGAACGCGTAGCTTTTTTTTTAAATCCACTACAAGCTAGCCCTTGACTGCGATCTCACCTGATGGTAAGTGACGATGCAGTCTAAGATGGTAGCGGGCTAACCTGTTAGGGGCATGGCAGTTATATTAAACCCATACCCCTTCGGTTTCTACACGGCATCGTACCGGAACGCTGAATCGCTTGGCGGCACGTCTTTGCCGGTAGGGTGGTAACTAGCCACGGCCGAAGCCTCCCACCAGACCAGACCAGGGAAAATTCAGAAATTATAAATTCAGTAGCTTGCGATATGCACCGCCAGCACACGACACCACACAAATCTTCTAAATGAGACTAATTTAATTTAATTTAATTTATTTATTTATTTCAGATAACATGATCCATATACAATATTATATTAATTAAGTATGTCAATAATTATTATTAACTTACAATAAAATTATTACCTACATTATAAAATATTATCATTATTTTCACTTGTCATCATTATTATTTCATCATGTCATTATTGTATTGTCAATCCTCTACAAAGGATGATTGCGGACAGACCCTAGTACCTCCTCTCCGGCATTGGTACAGCAACATGTCTATAACAGCAATGCCGAAGATACAGACAGTCAAATCTGTCCGCAATCATCCTCACAACTGTGTTGGAGCTGCCCCTCACTCTGCCAGGCCTGTGTCACTCTTGGTACTTGCGCGACGAAAATACCGACGATCGCGCTCATTCCCGGAATGCTTACGCAGTCGGGGCTGGCGCGTTATAAGCGAGCGACGTGCTAGTGAATTTAACGCTGTTTTCGTAAATAGTTTTTTGAAAATATTTGTTTAATAGTTTAAGTTAAGTGTTTAGCATATTAATTATTTAATTTATTAAAAAAAAAATAAGACATTATATTAAAGTCAAACAGCTATAAATATTAAAATAAATAATTAAAAGTTATACCTACTGTATTTTTTTACTCTTTGTTTAACGCGCGGCGATAATGTTTAATTTAGCTTGCTTGCGTGTTTTATCTATTTAATAATCATTATTTAGGCTATTAGAGCTAGCAAGCAAGTCAGCAAGTAGTCAATACAATAATAAGTAGTCAATAGTACTTCTATCACGGAACAGGTACAATTCATGTCAAACTTAAATGAGCCTCTTTTCAAGTAATTTTTTGAATCGAGGCACGAGCTGTAGGTAGTACAAACGAGTCTCAGGGAATACGCTCGCCCTAGTTAGGCCCTTACTCCCTAATTCTTATTACACCTTGCCGATTTAGAGTAAGGGCACGGAATATATATTTATATATAATATTTCCGTGATCGAAGTGTACCTACCTCTCCGAGTGAAATATTATGTTTCGCCGCACTGCTTCGCCGCGACGAATGACCTTGCAAGTTGCGTGCGTAGTGAAGAACTCACTGTGTAGCGACACACAGTAAACACAGTCGATCATAGTCAGAGTAGGTACCTTACTTACCAATTCGAAAAACCTACTGTATTGTTGTACTGTTTGCTGACAGCCCTAGACAAGCTCGCAATGTCGTCCGTGACGTAGGAAAGGGAAAAGATGCAAAGCAATACGGACACTCGCTCGCGGCGCGCGGCGATAAAGTTTAATTTAGCTTGCGTGCGTGATTTATCTTTTTAATAATAATTATGTAGGCTATTAAAACGTCGGCAAGTAGTCAACATCAAAGGAGTGAGACTTCTGTACGTTAGTACTATTATATTATTCTGTGACTCTGCGCACCAAAGACGCGCACCGCTTGCGCATTGTGGTGTTAAAGCAGTCTTTGAATACAGTTTGTGTAACTAAAAAATCCGATTTCTGGCGAGACAAGAAAAAGGGATACCTAGCGCCAAAGAAAGCCTAGATTTTGAAGGGTTAAGTAGGTATATTATATATCTTTATTGGACGACCTCCGTGGCGCAGTGTGTAGCGCTGTTGCCTTAACGTGCGGAGGTCCTGGGTCAATTTGGGAATTTATAATTTCTGAATTTTCCCTGGTCTGGCCTGGTGGGAGGCTTCGGCCGTGGCTAGTTACCACCCTACCGGCAAAGACGTGCCGCCAAGCGATTTAGCGTTCCGGTACGATGCCGTGTAGAAACCGAAGGGGTATGGGTTTAATAGGGATAACTGCCATGCCCCTAACAGGTTAGCCCGCTACCATCTTAGACTACATCATCACTTACCATCAGGTGAGATCGCAGTCAAGGGCTAGCTTGTAGTGGATAATTTTTTTTTTATTAATCTATGATTAAACTACGTAAGCATGCAAAAGTCTGAAGATTACTGATTTGGTATACATACCATAGAAAAGCACGATCGCATGTCATACATGTATGACATGCGATCGTGCTTTTCTACGTATGAAGACGACGAATATTTTATCATAATAAGTTTCAAGTTCTTAGAAGCAGGATGTCCGTTGTCCACGTACCTACTTCCCATGTTGGTAAGGTGGTTAACTAACAATCGTTTGTGAAAAAAAATAAGATGTTGGATTGGAGAAGTATTTGAAAATATTTAGATCGAGAAAATCGTTTCATAAGAGCCTGTATTCAAATATCAAAGATTCCAAAAAATATGCATATGGCTCGTAAATGCATCTACCTTTTGTTATTCGATCTTGTAACATTGGTAGGTAGGTACCTTCTAGGTTCTTCGATCAACGAAATTAGTTAAACGTATTTACTCAGTATAGGTACATGGGTGAGGCAGGGTGTGGGCAAGTCGGTCGAGTTGTTTACTACCTACCTCTAAAACCTCCCAGTTCATTCGACTGCCGGGTAATTTTCTCCACTTGCCCTGTTGAATTTTCTATTCATCATAATATCTCTATAAATAAATAAAACCCAAGTTTCTGTCTGTGTTTTCGAAATAGCTGTTTTCAACCCATTTTAAACTAGGTAGGTACCTATCGTTAGTCCGAGTATAGCTATAGGTCCATCTTAATAACAGGATGACCTTATTGTCGACTTTCGTAGGCAGTAGGTACCTAGTAGGAGTCATCTTCGCTATATTTATGCCGGGAAAATAAAGGCTACGGGATTAAAAACTAAAACACTTGGAACAGACATTTGTAGGGCTGGTCCGACTGTCACGTTATACCTATATTATATTGTATTTATTATTGTATTCTTTACAAGTATAAGTTGTTGGACGACCTCCGTGGCTCAGTGTTGAGCGCTGTTGTCTTAACGTGCGGAAGTCCTGGGTTCGATCCCCGCCAGGGTCAATTTGGGAAATTATAGTTTCTTAATTTTCCCTGGTCTGGTGGGAGGCTTCGGTCGTGGCTAGTTACCACCCTACCGGCAAAGACGTGCCGCCAAGCAATTTAGCGTTCCGGTACGATGCCGTGTAGATTCCAAATAGGGGTATGGGTTTAATATTATTGCCATGCTGCTACCATCTTAGATTGCATCATCACTTACCATCAGGTGAGATCGCAGTCAAGGGCTAACTTGTAGTGGATAAAAAAAAGTAAGACCTAGTTTGTTATAGACATTTAAGTTATTTCAATATTTATGGCGTCGCGTCCGGAAGAAATAAAAAAACAAGTCAAGGTAGTACCTAAGTAAGTAGGTAGGATAGGTAAGTATTTAACTTAAAACATCTGATTGTTTTTCAAGTATGTACAGCGCCGGATGTTAGTTTGTTAAATGGCCATTTTATGTAAACAGTTTAAAATAATTTGCATACAGGCGTTAAGTTTATGCGGAAAACGTGCCTAGGCAGGTAACAACGTTCTTCGGCCTATACTAGGTAGGACAGTTTAAACCAGATGCCTTCTTAGGACATAATATTCAGCTTACTTACTACGTTTCAGTTTGTATCTACTTTGAGCTATAGAAGGATAACGGGTATTTTATAGGTATATAAATAGGAAATTTCATCTCCACATTCACCCCCGATTATCACCGATTTTCAAAACAAAAACCCGTCCGAGAGAAATATGTGTGGGTCAGCCTCATTACAACATAATAAACAACTTTAGCAAAAAAAATATGCACGTAGGTATACACTATCAATTTTACTCTATCTACCTCCCTAGCGCAATGTTGAGTGCTGTTGTCAGTCTGAGGTTCCGGGTTCGATCCCCGGCAGAGTTAATTTGGGAATTTACAATTTCTGAATTTTCTCTGGTCTGGTCTGAAATGGTCGATGGGTCTGGTAGTTACCACCCTACCGGCAAAGACGTGCCGCCAAGCGATTTAGCGTTCCGGTACGATGCCGTGTAGAAACCGACTATAGGGGTATGGGTTTAATATAACTGCCATACCCCTAATAGGTTAGCCTGCTACCATCTTAGACTGCACCATCAGGTAAGATCGCAGTCAAGAGCTAACTTGTAGGCAATAAAAAAACTGTAGGTATGTGTTTTTTTTTGATTGGCTCATATACTTTTCTACTTTTGGCTAAATTGTTCTTTTACCATTATGTGATAATGGAAAGAGGTACGACCATCAGTAATGAGGAATACGACGCAAAGAGAGTTCATTAAAATCACTTAGCAATAGCACCAAATCACAATTTCGGTGCAAAGAGCGCTGTCTGAGAAGCGCTGTCTGAACAATCCCTCCTTGATACTTAAAAAAGCATAATTATTCGGCTCAATTAACAAGTAAAGTATTTGGGCCAGTTGCCAGTAGCGAGTAGAATACAACCGGATGTAGAAAAAATTCAATTAACGTCCTACTGGGCGTGAACTCATTGAGTCATAATCATTATCTCTTTTGGTTATCAATGTCGTTTAAATGCACAAGAAATTAAAGTTGTGACTGGTGAATATGTGAGTAGGTACTTCACTCACAACACAAGTTCACAAGTCACACCTTTAATTTCTTGGTAAGGTTTTGCCACAGAATATTTATGATATTATGTATTAATTATTATCTATGTGTTTTAGAAAAATATTATAAACTCATGACGTCAATAATCAAATAAAGAGATTGTAGTCTGGAATAACACATCTCTGCTACTTTTTAAGCCGGAAAATTAAAGAGTTCCCGCGGGAACCAAAAAACCTCAATCCACGCGGACGAAGTCGCGGGCATCATCAGTGTAAATAAAATATATTAATTAATCAGAATCACCAATACCCTTCACCTTAGATACTAGGACTGTTAAGAATACCATGGTTCTTTATTTTTTCGGGTCCAATATTAGCCTAGCTCTCCAGCTAAGTTTATCCATGCAAAAAATTACGTCTTAAGGCGCTGTGAGCTCACGAGATGAAAAACACAGGCGCGCGGGGGTGAAATCGAGCAAGCGCATGTCGCAAAAAATGCATGAAATAATTTGTAAAAAAAATAATATTTATACTTTTCAATACAAATGAAACCGACAATGCGTTTGATTTAGAAATATGAATTTTATCTTATATTTCTCGAGCTAATTATTGGTTTCAATAAGGAGAAAAATTGCTTTAAAAGGTATATTAAGAGGTACATTGTTTAAAATAAATTTCAATGCAGAGATTTTTTTTAAATTGTGTTTTGTAATGCGTCAATAGCTGCTCTAAGGGCTTGAAACAGCACATTATTTTTACAAGCATGCATTATTTCACCGTTTCATGGATACACTGCTTTTAAAAACTCCCTACACAGGGACCCTTACAGGCACCCTTTACGCTACACAGGGTCGCCTAGCGCTCCACCAGCTGCATCACCACTTGCAATCAAGTCTGATTGCATATGCGTTAGCCTATATATTAAAAAAAAAAACTATGGGATACCCATTACCCGTATTGGGAGGTTGGGTTAAAGTTACCAAGAAGGCTTTCAATAGTGACGTCATGAGTGCGTCCTCCTTGACATGCTGACCTATTACTTACTGACATGTTGTCATCGGGCAATAGTTAAGTATACAGTGTGTCAAACTTAACTAAATTGATAGCTCTCCTTCTCTTATTTCTTTTTAACCGACTTGATAGAGGTACCAAATAGGAGGAGAATTTCAATAGAGATGTATAAAATAAATAGAGATGACGCTTATTTCAAAAATAAATTAAGTATTTCATACTGATTAGTAAACAGCGGGTCTTGCAAAAGACCTAAATCTTATATTCACATCCTCGGTTAGTTTTAAGGCGAGTCACCTCAGCTCAGCGGTGAAAACTGGTTTGCTAGATCAATTTTTTTCGGTATTTACTATTAAATAACGGTCTTACAAAAAATATCCGATACACTTAAAGATATTGTCTAAAGAATGTGCTAATTTGTTACACGATAGGATGTACTTTACTCGATCAAAAAAAATCTTGAAACAGGCTAAATTAAAAGTTTAAAACGAATTTTTTATTAATAAAATTTTCGACTTTTCTCATCATTTTTATATGGATAAATTCCTCTTGAAGTATTAATGAGAACCTGCTAAAATTTATTTCAAACTGAAGTCCTATATCTATTTAATTCAAATTAATCCCAGAACTTGAACGTTGCCAAGCGGTTTCAGAATATACCGCGCTGCCCGCTTCCCCGCCAGTCTCTACGAGAAATGTACCGCGAGACGCGAGGGCGGCACCCTGTACCTCACCTCCTAAAATCTTGCAGGTGACTCGCCTTAAGTTTGATAACCATTTAAAAATTGATGAGACAGCTTACAACTATGTATCACATTGTTACATTGTTGTTGTAATGCGATGACTACAGGCTTGCATAGAAAAGATAAGAAATGGTTTACGTAAGGTTTGTTATTTGTGCGTAGATAAAACATACCGGTTACGAAGTAGATACGTTGGTAACTATTTCGGTAAGTAATAGGTTTTTAATCGTATTCTAATCATAGTTTCTGACAATTAAGTAATGTGGTTGATAATAATTTTGTTGCTTATTGATTTTTCTGGCAGGAATTAAAAAGCTGGTATTCGAATCCACGACGAATCATAGCAGCGGAGGACTACGATGGTTTCAGGTCTGGGTTGGCATTAGGAACGGGGCTCCTGATTTCTTTTAATGCTGCTTCTTGTGGTTTTTTGCGTGAAAAAACAAAGTGAACAGGAAATGAGGGCAGTTTCACGCTATATTATCACGAGCGAAGCGAGCGTGATTTTTTTTATTTTCCTCTAACTATCACGTCTTCTTTGATCGAGCGTAAGTTCTTTTTTCTTTTCGTCTATTATGGTTTAGGAATTATACCTACCTGCTTGATTTAGGATTTCTCTAGGTTTGGAGGTCCTTCTAGACCGGGGGTTCACCTCCGCTTAGTCCGCCAATAGTTAATAGATAGGTTATTACATAACCCTGCATTCCACGTCTCTAAGCTAAGTACCGAAATCAAAACCGATTAAGTGAGTTATGTTTAGCGAGCATTTTTTTTATCCACTAAAAATTAGTCCTTGACTGCGATCTCACCTGATGGTACAAGTGATGATGCAGTCTAAGATGGTAGCGGGCTAACCTTTTAGGAGCATGTTAGTTATAACTAACCCATAATCGGTTTCTACGCGGCATCGTACCGGAACCCGTAAATCGCTTGGCGGTCTTTGCTGGTAGAGCGGCTTGCCACCTACCAGCAAAGACCAGGGAAAATTCAGAAATTATAAATTCTTAAATTGCCGGGGATCGACGACTTTTCGACGACCTCCGCCGCAGGGAGGTCTTCGAAAAGTCGAACATCATTATAGCAATGTAACGAGCGGGGTCATCTAGGAACCTTTTTTTTTTAATTTATAGGCTAGCGCGCTCGGCTGCAATCAGACTTGCATGCAAGTGGTGATGCAGCCTAAGGTGGAGCGCTCTTGCCTAGAAGATGCCTATTCACTCTTGATTTGAAGGTCCCTATATTAAAAGAGGATGGGATGGGACCCCCTCTAAAAACGAAATAAACCCAATTTTATTGGCAAAGAGAATCAACAGAAAAGTATCAATGCAAGGCATAAAGTTGCACATTATATTATGCGTCGCGACGTCCGCCAGGCGGGCGCCTGAGAAGGTCACAGGAAGGCGGAAAACACCCCTCACCTACTCTTATAAAGATTTTAGGAAGTTGTTACTCGCAAAGGTCGTGAACTCGTGACTTTTCTCATTTCTGCGTTCAAAATTGAATTCGATTCTTTATTTGCTTAGATGTAGGGGGGTGCACATCAAATTATAATTCATTATGAGCATCGATGTAATAACTATATGTACATATAAAAATGGTTATGAGTAGACACAACCACACATTTGGCATGATTTTTTTTTTGTTGAATTGGGGGTTCAAATTTAGCCTTTTCGGTTCCTCTGTGCCTCGGAGAGCACGTTAAGCCGTCGTTTCCGGCTATTATCACTAATATCTGATAATAATCGTAACAAACCTAAGAGTTTAAATACTCTTAGTCGAGTCGTATGCGGAAACTGGGAACCCAAGAAAACTCCTACCATTATGGAATGGGGTCCCGACCCTCAGTAATGAGGAATACGACGCAGAGAGAGAGAATATTTTTCAGTTGGGTCTATTGGCACTAGAGTAGAGTTTTGATATCTGAGATGATAGAGGCAGATACTGATTGGATTTTCTAAGTTCTGACTATAACTGTAAAAACATATAAATTTTTACAGTAGACAAAGCTAAAGACATACTGGGTATATCGTGAAAAGTGGTTAATAAGACTAGATATTTGGGTGGAGCGGGGTTCGATTCACACTTATTTACACACTTACTTTTCAGAGTTCATTGAGTTTTGAGAAATAAAATGCTAAGGGCTAACTACATTCTTACAAAAATTACCCTCAAGGGCCGCCAAATAATAAATGGCTCTTACTTACAGCTTACTCAAAATATCTGGGACTAATAGTGAGGGGATTTCAAGGTTTGTGTGCCCCTTTTTACTCGAGGACTCACCCCTCCGTCCTACCTTTGTCCACTACTCACTGATGTTCTCACAGGAAAGGTGTGTGGAATCTGCCAATCCATATTTATGCTGAATAAGCGTCAAATACTCGTCTAGATTTACAAATAGCTAGAAAAAGCCCTGAGTCACTGTTTGAACAATGACTGAAATATCAAACAATGGTAGCGTTGGTGTACTATATTGCACTTTCTGGAATATAGTACTTGTTTACATACGAAATATTTTCCGGTAGGTAAGCTAAAACATTTATAACATAATATTAGGTGGTAAGAACTGTTCAAAATTCAAAATATTATTTATTTTAAAAAAAAAGTGGCACACGGCCGAAGTGAAACTTGAGAAAAGTATCCTACGAGAGAATGAGATAAATATAACTTGTATTCCATCTCATTCTCTCGCAGGCTAAATCCTATACAATATGTTTGTCTCTTTTTGGTGTCGCTTTTTGTACAAGTGAGGCCTAGGATATTTTCTCAGGAAACACATTGTTTTAAAAATAATTAATTTATTGTTCAACCATATTCAATTTATAATAATTTTTCAATATTAGACAGAAGTTAACAAATTTTGACAAACCAATAATAGATAGACAATAACAAAATACTAAATACAAAACGAAGTCTTTTCTTTAATGCTTTTTCGTTTCGTTTTTCGTTTCATCCACAGAAATTCTAAAGGGTTTCATCGAATTTTTAAATCACAACGATTCTTTAATACTTATTAAGTTTCACTTCAATAAACTCTTGCTTTATGTGTTTGTAAATCGTACTTTTCGTGATGTTATCATAACGCAGACCGAATTTCTGGGTGGGGGATGATGCAGTTGTATTAAACCCATACGGGCCATATCCCTTCGGTTTCTACACGGCATCGTACCGGAACGCTAAATCGCTTGGCGGCACGTCTTTGCCGGTAGGGTGGTAACTAGCCACGGCCGAAGCCTCCCACCAGACCAGACCAGGGAAAATGCAGAAATTATAAATTCCCAAATTGACCCTGCTGGGGATCGAACCCGGGACCAACAGCGCTACACACTGCGCCACGTATTTAATTAAAAAGAGTGTGAAATGTTTCATTTAAAGACACAAACTGCGCTAGGCCGGAACTTGGCCTAATCATAATCATAATCATAATCATAATCATAATCATAATCATAATATTTATTTGCTCATTGTAGGTAGGAAGTTCTTACAATAAAGACATAATAGCGTCGAGCCACAATCTACCAACATAGTATGGTGTGCAAATTATCATTATTAATATGTTATTATTTATATTTATTAATATGGCCTAGCGCAGTTTGTGTCTTTAAATGAGCCTTGCATAGGTAATTACAACTTGCAATACATTCGATTTGGCCTCAATAACCGCTCTGCATGCCCGCGACTTATTCTCCGCGTGGATTGAAGGTTTTCGGTTCCCGCGGGAACTCCTTAATTTTCCGGGATAAAAAGTAGCTAATGTGTTATTCCAGACTATAATATCGCTGTGCCAAATTTCATCCTGATCCGATCAGCTGTTCTGGCGTGATTAAATAACAAACATTCATTCAACCATCCAAACTTTCGCATTTATAATATTAGGTAATAAGTAGTAATAATATAAAAATTTAAAATGAAAACATTGAAGACAAATTCTTTAGTTCAAATAATTTATAGCAAGAGCAAGTCATGGTAGGCGGATTGTGATCGCATTGCGACTTGCTTGTGGTATACGATCATCGGTACGATGAAAAAATAAAATTAAAAAAAATACTTAAAAATACTAAAATCGTCATCTGTTGAATGCAAGTGCTTTGCATTGTGTAAGTCCGTCTTAACTCATAATTCATGGAAAGCACTGCAAGCTTTTTTAATCAATAACAAGTTAGCCCTAGACTCCGATGTTATCATCAACTTCTTTTGCCACTGGTGGCCCATAAGCAAGAGTCACCTCTCAGACTGAAAAGGGCAAAGCCATAGTCCACTGCGCTGACCAAAGCGTGAATTAGCAGACTACCTTTGCAGATCTCTAATAAAATTATGAGGAACTCTCAGGCATGCATTTCCTCACCATGTTTTCCTTCATAAATAAAAAATAGAGAGACAGTTTGAAAGGATAATATTCTTTTGCTTGAATCTAAGTTATTATTTATATCCGGTGACTCTACTAATAAGATACCTACGTAAGTTAGTGATAAAGACCAATAAGTGGTAAGCAATCTCTTAGTCATCAACATGAATGTCAGCCTACAATATTCGCGAGGCTATGCCATTTATTTGCGACCCTGAAGTTATATAGAAAGTATATAATATACGTAAAAATAACAAACCTTAAGTTTGGACTTGTGCACCACCTGATTGTTTTGCAATGAATCAAACGCGTGCCAAATACAGTTCGTCACATTTTTCAGTAAGGCTGTCATTTTAAAAACCTTTGCCACTATTTTCACATTAAAAAAAAACAAGAATATCTTTTAAGGCCACAGCACACGTCAGTCACTCGCGTATCGATTTTCAAACTAGCTGACTTAGTGCTGGCTCATATCAAAGGAAGTGGGTGAACTTGTATCTCCGAATGCGAGATAAAGGCGTCTCGTGTACAGTGTGTGCACGTCTTTTTGTTTTGTCGTGTTTTTTCGTACGTGTCATTGCTCCATTCAGTCTCAAAGCGATACTGATATCATTCTGACGTCACGCATAATTATCCTAGAAGGCGCTTAGTTGACCAATGTGCATAGTCAAAACTACTTTTGACTGTTTTTCGCAGTTAAAAGTGGTTTTGACCGATTACGAGTTTGGACTGTAACATGTATATCATTAAAGTCCACATTCTAAATACCATACAATATCCTAATTTGCTTTTAAAGGAGGAGGTTCTCAATACGGCGCGGTTTTTTTTAATGTATGTCGGTGCATATCTCCGTGGTTTCTGAACCGATTTGAATTATTTAGGCTCAGAAGGATTAGAATCCAGAGCCGTTAAACCAGTTAATTAAATAAAAAATTGAATTTTTTTTTCAGTCGTGAGAAAAAGCTCTCGAGGTGGTCCCATAAAAAATTCTAACTCCAAATCCTCAACCCTGACACAAAAAGTTAAAAATAAAAAATATTTCCAAAAAACCTACTTCCAAAGCCACTGTAAAGTAAAAAAAAATAATTTTGATTTCCACACATAGTGTATGTTGAAGTCGGGCGGGTAGGTATATAACAAGCAAAGTAGACGCATCGGCACACGAGTGGCATCGGCTCGCCCGACTTCAACACAGGGTGTAGAAATCAAAATGATTTTTTATTGGGGTTCTTCGAGAACCCCAGAATGTATGGGTGCCCTATTCTCATCAGTTTGATGAGTAATATCTTAACGAAGGTTATTTATTGGACACGGGCCATTTTACGCACCGGAACGGGCAAGCGACCTTTTACATACAATAAAAAAACAACTTTGTATTAGTAACTATGTAGTGTACCTTCGTAAATTAGGTCACAGAGCATACCCAAGCTGTACCGTACCTATGACGCAAAGGCCTGTATATTCGACTGCATAAACTTTTTTTTTCTTTTTTACAACTACAACTTTTAGCCCTTGACTGCGATCTCACCTGATAAGTGATGATGCAGTCTAAGATAGTAGCGGGCTAACCTGTTAGGGGCATGGCAGTTATATTAAACCCATACCCTTAAACGCTAAATTGCTTGGCGGCACGTCTTTGCCGGTAGGGTGGTAACTAGCCACGGCCGAAGCCTCTCACCAGGTAAAATGTGAAGACATTTTTATAGAAATCGGGCTTTTTGTCAAGGTAAATTGCAGTGTCTCGCTGGATTTGGTAACAATGTATGTGGTGAGTGGTGACCCTATATTCAGTATCTATGCGTAAATATATCTAATATAATGTAATCCGGAGATAAAAAAAACCGAACGCTCTTTACTCGCTGTCAATCTCATTATGCTTTGGTACTCGCACCAAAATAGTTCTCTGATTTACAAAAAAGCAGATAGTATTTACCTAATTTAAAAAAAATCTCATTTCTTGTGCCAGCTACAAATAATGTTTTCGAGAGCACCGAAACCAATTTGCCTTGTTTTAATAATCATGTGTGTTAATATTTCACAAGAGGCACTCACAACATCCCGTGATCAGGAAAGCGCAGGAGTGCCCAAGTGCAGCGAAGTGTTTCCCAATAATGATATTATTGTGTTTGACAAAGAGGTTTCCTTGCAACGTATGAGAAATACAGAAAAGTGTACATTGGAAGAGACCGAACCGGGAGTTGTAATAAATAACAGAAACATAATGGACGTGCCAAAAATATGCCCGATTGGCTACATAAGAAGATTCCAGTTTTGTCATAAAATCAGAAAACAAATCAAAAATAAATCAGAAATATATAGAATCGGAAATCAGAAATAGTTATTTAGAAACGTATATATGTAGGTAGTATTGTTTGTAGTTAATATGTGTAATATATTAAACTTGTAGTTTGCGCACCAACCCGTTTTATTCTCTTTTCCTGTCTCCAAAGGTTGTCTGGAAGAGATCGCCTTAAGCGATAAGACCGCCTTTGCATACTGTTTAGTCCTAGTTCGTAGTTTTAATGTCTTTTTTTTCCGTTATTTTGTGTGCAATAAAGATTTAATAATAATAATAAAACACCAGAAATAATTTATGTTATTTCGAAATTAGTTGATTACTGCTAGTAAGGAAGCAGGCGTTATTTTGTGGAAGTCCATGATAACCAAGGAACAGACATCTACATAAGTAATAAAGATCTCTCTAAATTGAACTGTAAAGTCTTTGCAATTGCGCATTATTGAGTCCAAAGAGAATATAACCAGTACCACTACGTATTGAGTCAACCTCTTGCCTATTGGGCGGTCCATATAGCATGCTGGACGTTCTAAGTACCACATAGATTTGTCTGTTTGGCGGATTATAGCAAATTAATTAATATAAGGTAATACGATTAATTAATATACCTAATTATTAAATTAAGTACCTATACTAATAAATCTTATTCCTTGGTTATTAATGACGGTCTCAAAAAATATCCCATTTTATTTCAGCTAGTTTGTTGTACCTAGGCAAGTATAATTGCTGATATGTTATAAACTGTGCTAGTTCGAAACTTTTCGTTTTATTTTCCTGTAAATTTAATTTCGCTGTTTAACTATTACCTGTAACCTCTACCGACTGATGATGTAATAACAAGGAAAGTTTCTTGGTTAATAATTACTGTCTCAAAAAATATCCCCTTTTATTTGACGCTTATGAGTTTGTTTGTAAAGGATTAAATTGCTGATTTCTTATAAACTGTCTTAGTTCGATACTTTTCGCTTTATTTTTCCTGTTTTGATTTCGCTGTTTATTTCCTGTAACCTCTGCCAACTGAAGATATCATAATAAGACAGGACGAATCATCAGATCAGGATTATTGATAGCGGTACCAGTAGCCTGTATTGTTCGACTGAACATTAAAAAAAACATAGATACAAAACCTCACTGCCTCTATGGTTCTGGAGAGTCCTGGCAATAGTCTGCTCTAGGAATTAGGATGGAGGGTCAAGATGGCGACGCGATCGCGTTGGTCAGTGTTTGCGTGAATGTGGCGTGAATTGCTAAAAAAAAGAAAGTAAAGCTAAAGAAAGTATAACTAAGTAAATGGTTTTGTTTTGTTTTAAATTCTTTATTGCACGTACAATTACAATTACAATGCATAAAGGCAAACTTAATACCTAGAGGTATTCTCTTCAAGTTAACCTTTGACAGTGGGGCCAAGGTTGAAATTACAGTGCGTACAATAAGTATAAAAACAAAAGTTGGGGAAAGAAGAAACATATTTTAGGTAGTAGGTAATATAGTGAAGTATGATAATATTATGCAATTTAGTAAATGGCTATAGTAAATGGTTAACCAGTGTTCCTTTATAATAGTATACCTAGTATCAAAAGAACGCAGTTTGTATAATTGCACCTCTCACGAGGCCGGTTTTATTAAACACCGGTTCAGGAACCATCTCGGGGCACATCCATATTTGTGCAGGCCAGACATGCAAATGACCGCTTCTATCGGAAGCCGCTGAAGGTTCCCTCGCCATATTTGTGTGAATGGCGGCCGAATGCTTTCAAACTAATGACCGAGATATTCTTATATTATTTGTCTACACTCTACATATAGGTATATGTCACCGTAAGATTGCAAAAACCGTTACATTGTAATCTAACTAGCGAAATTGTAATCTGTCGACAGATTACAATTTAACGCATTATTTTTCGGTAGATTGTAATCTTTTAGGAATACTAACCCGATAAAACCTAACTACTTGGTTAGCACTACTTGGTAATTTATGTCGAACCCTAACCTAACCTACAAGAAAGAGACAAGAAAACGTAAATACAATGAATATTTAAAAAATTGACACTCGGAACAATGAACGGTTCACAATCTGTCGACAGTTTACAATATCGCTAGTTTGATTACAATCTAACGGTTTTTGCAATCTTACGGTGACATATACCTATAAATGACTTACTGACTGACCTATCAACGGACAGCTCAAACTACTGGATGATTTGGGCTGAAATATACCTAAACTATTATAACGTAAGTAGGTACCTACCTGGGCATCCGCTAAGAAAGAAATTTTCAAAGTTCAACCCCTTTAGGCGGTAAAATAGGGCTTTTAAATTTTATGAAAATCAGACCTAACGTGAGCGAAGCCGTAGGCTAAAGCTAAAGTAGATACTTAAATAAAATTAAAAACTATAAGTAGGTACTTACCTAAGACTTTGAATAAATAGCGTTGTATTCTTATTGTGCACATTGCTCACTCAGTGAGAAATCATACCTACCTACTAATATTATAAATGCGAAAGTGTGTATGTTTGTTGGCTTGTCCTTCAATCACGCCGCAACAGAGCAACGGATAGAACGACTTGCATGGGTATACTTGAGAACTTGAAGGGTGAAATTTCATCAAAATCGGTTAAAAAGATCAGCCGTTAATGCGTAGCAGACAGACAGACACACTCTAGCATTTATAATATACGTATGGATGTACAACAGAATTAGGTCCAATGAGACGCTCCCTAGCAGTTTTTTATTTTGCTGGCCAGTAGGGCTAGCATTTGCAGTTTGCACGAGTAAAATTATGTCTACCCGTTAACTCTATTTGTCTACCGAAGCTAACATGGTTACACATATGACTTGTCTCATTACATCAAAAATACCTAATATTTCTTATCTGTGGTATTTAATTTTTTTTTTTAAATTAGCCGGCAACGACAACATCTCTCTCGTCGCGATATATCTCATTGTGCGTATGCTAAACCTGCAGGCCATACATATTGGGCATACTAAAGGACATCTAGATTATAAAATGAAACACGAATATCTTTGGTAGTTATTGGTTTATTGATGCATCAAATACACCTAAACACATAGATTTAAATGACAAAACTGACAATATACCGAATACACGTTCTACGTATGGTGGTTACAAGCTTACGAGTACCACGATTATGAAATACATTAAGTAGACACTTAACTAAGCTAACTACTTACTTTTTAATTACTTGAACAGCTTGCATTTATATTTGCAAATATCAAACAAATTTAATTGAACTATGATAAGTGTAAGGATAGGTGCCAAACTATTTGAAATTAACTGTGAAGTTATTTCTCTTATCATTCTTCGTTAAAAATGCTCTTTTAAAAATTTATATGAATCAAATATCTTGATTTGATATGTTTTAGTACTTCAAAGCTCAAACATGTTATATTGCTTCGTATTGAAAATTATTCTACGGCCTTGGTTGCTAACTTTGAATCATAAGTCTGATGCATAGGTTGTTCCAAAAGTTATCAGAAAAACCAAAACCAAATGAAAATAAAACTAGCTACCTAAGTGCATTAGAAATTTTTTATCTAAGTACCTACTCGCCATTTTAAAAAAAACAGTAAGTAAATAAAATCTCACCTGTAAAAACTGACATCAGCCTTACAATTTCTTGAAAGGAGTATTATAACAATCGGGGATAAAACCCGGTAAATTAAATTTCCACGGATTTTTTAAAAACTGAAATCCCAGCAGGCAAAGACGCGGGCATCATCTAGCAAGTAAAAACAGCTGTTCAAGTAATTAGATACCTAATTATACGACATTTTATTTTATTAGTAAGTAAATAAGCGAAAGCAGAGATTCCAATGAAGTTAGATTAAATAAATGCGTTTCTGATTCTACTGGTACCTAGGTACATTAAAAATAAGCGCGCATGTAACGTTTGCAATGCATTTTTCAGTATTTTGAATAATACGTTGCATCGAAACGTGCATCGTCAAAGAAGACCAAGTACTTTTCCGTTTTCCAATCCATTTCCCGCGTCGTGACATAAATAAAATAAACCGGTCGAGTGTGAGACGTAGAGCGCTAGTTCTGAAATTTAAGAGTGTGTAATATGCAATTTTGTGTTTTGAAATCGATGGATATTAATCTCGGAATTTGTAAAAGTACCCCCTTAATATTTGGGGATATGATCTTATTCTCAAATATTAATGTTTTTATTGGGTTATTGTTTTGTCAAGAAACCTAGATGTATTTCTTCAGTCCCTTCCTTTCAGTTCAGTCAGTTCCTTTAATTTTTCAATTGGTTGTTCAATTTACTTGTAATTACTTAGGTAAAAATAGTTTTGGTGCTTACGTCGTTAAAAAGTACGTTGCGACTTGCGCTTCTATCGCTCTGTATTTCTCACTCACTAGAAAACCATATATCGACATTGCACACTCTTAAGTAACAACAACAACAGTAAAAACACTGAGTAATGCTATCCTTTTCGCTTTGATTTAAACAGAAAAGTACCAAAGTGACTCGCAGTTGATAGTTCAGCCGAGTCGGTATTCATGTTATTAAAATGGAATGTTACATACCTACTAAAATATGATTACGCCAACTTAAATTAAGATTCGCTGCATATTAAAAATATTTTGCTTACCAATAAGCCAATATGTAGTACAGGAGCAAGTGACCAATTAGGTGAAAGTGATTTATACAGATCATCCAGTACAGATATTTGAATTGAATTTTGTATATGGAAACTGGCTTAAACGCTAAAACAAACTGTTAAGAAGCTCTTATAATATAATCAAAACTATGTTTGTAGCTAAAAATAACTAATATAATCTACCCGACTATTTAATATTAATAACCCAAACAATACTTAGGTACCTAAATTAAAGTAATCAAAAATTTTCTATGTCATAGCCCTGCTATTTTTCACACAAAATGTAATAATATTTAGTATATAAAAAATATTTAACACATTTCATTTAAACAATACCAATAAAATTAATATCTAAAAATAACTATTTGAAATGAAGGTAGTTTTAAAAATAGATATTTCGAAACTACTCGTATACTAAGACAAATAAGAATATAAAAGTATATTAAAAATAACTCAATTGCACTCAATTGCAATTGTAATAATGACTTTAAAGAGAAGAATTCTAAAATTTTCTGAACACGGGGAAATGTGCTTCAAACAAAAACCATAACCGGGATTTATCAAACTTTATTGATGCGGCCTTTTTTCTAGATATTCGATAGTAAATAATTATTATAAAGTATGATGTAGACAAAGATCGATAATTCCAGCAGAACTGAAAACAGCTTAAGTAGCATAAATTTCAAAAATAATAGAAACGTACTATGACCGAAGTTTGGCATAAAAAGTATTTTAATTTTACCATCAAGAGCATCATCATCACTGGTAGAGCACACTCTTCTCTCTTTTCCCCTCATATATTTTTATATATAGAAAGTAGTACAGTACAAGTACAGAACGCCATGGAACTCATCAGAAAATTGTCTTTCGTCAGTACAGTAATTGGTGTCTACTTTTGGTCATAGAACGATTCTATTTAGTGTGCGAAAATCTTAAAGGCCGATTTTTCTTTTGACACATTTAATGTTTATGTAATTAAATTACCGACGGATAGAAACAGAAGGAAAATCAGTTAAATAAGATTCAGTCTGAACTCTGAATCGCACGCTCAGGAATAAAATCACACATAGTTAATATTTAATACTTGATTTTGAAACAGTAGCTGATTTGCTCTGTACTTGATGGAAATTTCATGTCCCAATCAAAGAAATCGGCCTTTAGCTTTAATACTAAAACATTTTGACACTTAGAGTAACCATTTAATACAACATACAGTACGCGGATCTAGAGGGGTTGACTAGGAACGTCACACAAACGTATTTTTAACACTAAGAGTTCAATTGAACGACTAATAAATGGCTTAGAGATAGTGGGATAGTTTCAGGAGATGCTTGATAAAAACTGAAAATTTCTAATATGATGAATACTTTTCCTGAATAATATAGAAACATACAGGAAACAGGCAGGTCCTTCCTGCCAGTAGTGGCCTGGATCCACGCTTTATGAATTATTTTCATATGCAGGTCTATATGTTTGAGGGTCTTTCTTATTTTTTAATTGCCGAATAATTTACCACCCACCGTATAACAAAATTAAGTAAATGCTATACAGCTTTATTTGTTCCTACTTCCACTCGGTAGAAGACTTTCATTTATTTTAACAAGCACCTTCTAAAGTCCATTAACTCTTAAGCTATAATTTAAAAAAAGGTTTTTATGCCGCCCCACCGTCTTCCATGGCAAGTCCAATTAACAACTGTCACCGTTGAGCGAAGCGTGCGTCGATCTTGTAATTAGCAATTTTTTTTTTACTTTTTTAAATTTTTTTATACTTCTTACAAGATTGATAAACGCTTGAGGGGATATTTGTAAATAAAATATATTTTGCTTTGTGGTATCGAATTCCAATATTATTGAATGACTACATGAATTAGACGAGGTATCAGGGAAAATAAAAAAAAAAATTGGTTGCCACATCTTAATTATTTTGCGGGGAATGGAGGAAAGCGCTTAATAAGACTCTGTTAAATAATATTTTATTAAAGACTTATTTATGATTTTAGCAATTTTTTATTTTTAATAATAAGTAAGATTTTAATACTTGTGCGTTATTCAAAGGTAATGTTTTATTTATGAATAATGAAAACTATATTAAGTAGCTATATTATATATTAAGCATATTAATTAATACTTATTTTAATTATTAATAAGTTGGATTATAATTAACCTTTATATTTTAATCAAACTCAATCAAAAAGGCGATATTTTATATAACAGCAAATCAATTCGTTGGTATAAAGAGGTATACAGTTTATAATAATAATGGTACGGTGTATTTGGCAGTAAAATAGCTACGTACGAATAGTGACTTAGGGTAAATCGTCAGTCTCGATCTAACCCGACTGTGGTCGGTTAACATAAAAAAGGACCCTGTTTTTATATAATCTGACATAATATAATATAAAATATATAATAATATTATGAACTTCGATCCCACAAATTTTAATATAGTATTATACTTAAGTGGGGAAAATATGTGTATAGAACTTTGGATTACGTATATTGAGCGTTTGTTTTTGATAGTCTTTTGTTCTTTAGTTTTAAAGCTTTTCTCAGTGATATTTTCGAAGATCCTGGGCTTAAATTTGGATTTTTTAGCCTGTAGTAATTTGATACAGTATGGGGTAAGTTGCGTCTCTTTGACGTGTGCGGCTAAGAGTTCGAACGGTTTTTGGAAACAGCTGGTATCATTAAATTCGTCAACTGGGGTACGTTGCGTCTTCACGCATATAGTTTTATGTAAGAGTTCTAACAGTAAGGGGAAATGGGTATCGTTAAATTCGTCAAGTAGGGTAAGCTGCGCCTCTTCAACGTATATAGCTTTATTTATGAGTTCTAACGGTAAAGGGAGAACTGGGGTATGTTGCGTCTTAAAGTATAGAGTGTTATATAGGAATTTTAACGAAAATGTGAAAGAGGAATCGCAAATTTCATCGACTGGGGTATTTTGCGACTCTTTAACGAACACAGATTTATTTATAATTTCTATCAGTGCAGGGAGATAGGTATCATAAAATTGGTCAAGTAGGGTATGTTGCAACTCTTTAACATACACAGCTATGAGTTCTAACAGTATTTGGAAACAGGTATCGTTAAATTCATCAAGTGGGGTATATTTTTGCGTTTCTTTGACGTATACAGTTTTATCTTTTCGCTCTATTGGTAATGGACAAAAGTTATCGAAAACTTCATCAACCGGGGTGTGTTGCGGCTTCACGCATACAGTGTTATATAAGAGTTCTAACAGTAAAGGGAGATAAGTTTCGTTAGATTCGTCAAATGGGGTATATTGTTGCGTTTCTTTAACGTATACAGCTTTATTTATGAGTTCTAACGGTATAGGAATATAGGTTTCGTTAGATTCGTCAAGTGGGGTACGCGTCTCTTCAACGTATACAGTTCTATTTATAAGTTCTAACGGTAAAGGGAGATAGGTTTCGTTAGATTCGTCAAGTGGGGTACATCGCATCTCTTCAACGTATACAGCTCTATTTAAGAGTTCTAACGGTAAAGGGAGATAGATTTCGTTAGATTCGTCAAGTGGGGTACATCGCGTCTCTTTTCCTCGAGTTGGGGTTCGCGGCTCGAACGGTGACAGTGGTGTGTTAGGCGTGTGTGTTGTGTGTGGAGTGTGCGTGTGGAGTGTGCGGCGCTAGGCGGCGGGCGGCGAGCGGGCGCGGCAGCAGGGTCACCGCGCGCCGCCTCGGCCTCGGCGGCCCGGCTTGCCGCGCCTGTTGAAGCCGCTGCGACAACCACACAAATAACTGGTTAAATGCGTGTCAGGACCGCTATAAGGTAGGGCCGTAATTACTTTTTCTGCCCCCCTAGCCAAGTTGCATACGAGTCACGCAGTGGCGTACATGACATAGAGACATAAAAGCATTGCTTACCTCAGTTAAAAAGCTCAATGCTTATTTTTCATCGTGCCCTGCCTGGAAATAGGTATCTACCTAACCAATGCCTACCCTGGCATCGTGTCTATTCTCTTGCTATAATCGTGAGCTTTAGCGAAAGCGATTAAAAACACTAACCATAAACTATTCACTTATTTTATTTCTCCCCGCTAAAGCGTTAACGATAATAGGAAGAGAACAGGTACGAAACGTATGTAACTTGGCTTGTCTAGTGAAAGCTGAGTCTGATTTTTTTTGTACTTGCAACACTGAAAAAATTACTCATTTACACTTTCCTATCTTTCTTGGTTGCTTGGAGTAGAAATATCGAAGTTACGTTATCTTGATGAATCATAATAGAGAAGTTTACATTTTTTTAAAATTATTTATTATAAAAATGAAGGTAAAATATGATAGAACCATTATTATTTTTTTTCAAAATTGGTAGATAATACCAATTAAAAAAAGAAAACATTTGAAATTGTAACAGACAATTACAAACCTATCTACCAATAATCTAGTAATTCACCCCTTATCTCACTTCATATGTATTATGAAATATGAACGTACCTATTAGAAAAATGGAAAATTTTCCAAGGAAAAAGTGTTTTTCATTTATAATTGGAGATTGATATAATTATTGTATTTGTTATATAACTACAGGATAATATTATACTTCAGTAACAAATATGTCGCTTTTGATAGAAAGTAGTTTTGAAGATAAAGGATAAAACCGATCTAAAAGACTTTAATACGTGACAGATATTGAAAGTGCAAAGTCATCAAGTTATAGTCGGTCAAACTTATCTGACCGGTGTAACAAACGTATCTGAACGAAGATTTAATTTTTTTGTAATTTTTTTAAATTAAAATTATTAAAATATGAATCATTTAATAAAATATCAATATTTAATTTTTTTTTGTAATTTTTTTTTTAACTAAAATTATTAAAATATAAAAACCTTAACACTAAGGCATTAAAGTTTAATTTCGAATGTAGTATATTTATGACCTTTTGTCTTCGTAACCACGCGAGCATGTCGCTGTTCGCGAGCTTGTCGGTCACGGTCACGTGAATCTACATTTTTAACCGCCACCAAAAAGTGCTCGCGGCTAAAGAATTTTTCACTTCAACAAAAACTAAACAGGGATAAAAATTAGTTCCAATTTTCGCCACCGGGTCAGATAAGTTTGTGGGACCGTACCACGGTCAATAGATTAAGCATGCTTACCGATACGGGCCGCGGTACTGCTGCTTCTCGATTTCAGCAGTGGCGTCAGCAGAGGTGCTGGGCCGAGCTTCGACCTTCGCGGCCTGAGCGCCGCTGCTAGATCCCTTAGCCTCCTGGGCAAGTAAAACAGTTGTTCAAAATTTTATTTCAATTATTTTTAACCGACTTCGACATGTTTTTTTTAATATGTTACGCGATTATTCCGCCATTATTTTAGAGACTAAATTTTTTGGTTAGCTGAGCTGCCATTCGCGCCTGGAGGACCAAGAATTGTGAATAAGATCTCTACCTCTTGAAGATCAGTGCTGTATCCTAACAGGTATAGCACATGCTGAGTGAAGACCATTTTTTTTTTAACCACTACAAGCTAGCTCTTGACTGCGATCTCACCTGATGGTAAATGATGATGCAGTCTATGATGGTAGCGGGCTAACCTGTTAGGGGCATGGCAGTTATATTAAACCCATACCCCTTAGGTTTCTACACGGCATCGTACCGGAACGCTAAATCGCTTGGCGGCACGTCTTTGCCGGTAGGGTGGTAACTAGCTACGGCCGAGGCCTCCCACCAGGCCAGACCAGGGAAAATGCAGAAATTATAAATTTCCAAATTGACCCTGCCGGGGATCGAACCCGGGACCTCCGCACGTTAAGGCAACAGCGCTACACACTGCGCCACGGAGGTCGCCATTTTGGGGATCAAGTCTCATATCTCCATTTTTTTCTTCATAGAAAGTCCTTTTTTTGTCTTGTATCCCTGAAGCCTCACTAGCTGAGCTGCCATACGCTCCTGGAGGGCGTAGAACTGTGAATAAGATCTCTACCTCTTTGTCAGCCGCAGTGCTGATGGTCAGTAGCGGCGGTCCATCGTCCCCTGAGCCCACGACGCCGCCGCGAGCGACTTGCCTCGCTAGCTGAGCTGCCATACGCGCCTGGAGGGCCTAGAATTGTGAATAAGATCTCTACCTCTTTGTCAGCCGCAGTGCTGATGGTCAGTAGCGGCGGTCCATCGTCCCCTGAGCCCACGACGCCGCCGCGAGCGACTTGCCTCGCTAGCTGAGCTGCCATACGCGCCTGGAGGGCCTAGAATTGTGAATAAGATCTCTACCTCTTTGTCAGCCGCAGTGCTGATGGTCAGTAGCGGCGGTCCATCGTCCCCTGAGCCCACGACGCCGCCGCGAGCGACTTGCCTCGCTAGCTGAGCTGCCATACGCGCCTGGAGGGCCTAGAATTGTGAATAAGATCTCTACCTCTTTGTCAGCCGCAGTGCTGATGGTCAGTAGCGGCGGTCCATCGTCCCCTGAGCCCACGACGCCTCCGCGAGCGACTTGCCTCGCTAGCTGAGCTGCCATACGCTCCTGGAGGGCGTAGAACTGTGAATAAGATCTCTACCTCTTTGTCAGCCGCAGTGCTGATGGTCAGTAGCGGCGGTCCATCGTCCCCTGAGCCCACGACGCCTCCGCGAGCGACTTGCCTCGCTAGCTGAGCTGCCATACGCTCCTGGAGGGCGTAGAACTGTGAATAAGATCTCTACCTCTTTGTCAGCCGCAGTGCTGATGGTCAGTAGCGGCGGTCCATCGTCCCCTGAGCCCACGACGCCTCCGCGAGCGACTTGCCTCGCTAGCTGAGCTGCCATACGCTCCTGGAGGGCGTAGAACTGTGAATAAGATCTCTACCTCTTTGTCAGCCGCAGTGCTGATGGTCAGTAGCGGCGGTCCATCGTCCCCTGAGCCCACGACGCCTCCGCGAGCGACTTGCCTCGCTAGCTGAGCTGCCATACGCGCCTGGAGGGCCTAGAATAGGGATGATGACAACCCAATCAAATCTGCAACTCTTTATCAAATTTTAAAACGCACTTCTAGTATGGAAGTTTGTATGAAATACATAGTTGTGACGTCATCAAATTAAAACGTGCTTTTTATCTTTAATCTGTTTGAATTGGTTGTAAAACTTAAAACTAACCGAGCATGTGAATTTTAGGTATTTTGGAAGACTATTATAATCAGTAAGAAATAATTATTTTTTGACGTAGGCATCATCCTTAGGCACTCTTTAAGAAATGGTTTTTGGGAATTCCATCACGAAGGTGGTTACTTAATACAAAAGTACATGTCATTTATCAAATAATATCCATGGTTATAATATATACCTGAAGTTTCGGTTAAAAATTAAAAAAGACGTGTTTCAGACTTGCCCTTTTGTCATATATTATCACAGTATAATAAGATTTTTTCAGGAGCATAATTTTAATGGATTTTTAAACTTGTATAAAGGCATGTCTAGAATGTATGTGTGTACGAAAATCCATAATTTTTAAACTAAATTCTTAAAATAAGTATTTGGGCAGTTGGACTTTAGGTTAAAAAGTAAGAAATATGGTGTTTCAAGATTTTGTTTAAATTAGAAGCGAAGCCGGGCTGCATCTGCTAGTAATTATAATACCTTCAGATCTTCAGTTAGCCGGAAGGGTGGAGCGTTCACCGAGTCGACGGGCGGCGGAGCTTGTTCCAGCGTCTGCACGTCGAACGAGATCACACTGCGACATACCGGGCAGGTTTGCTGTAACAGCGGGTAAAGGATTCTTTAATACAACTGATGTTGTAGCTCACAAGCGCGCGAGGCTCATAGAGTATCATCTATGGCAGCGTCCATACTGAACTAAATACTGAAATTCCGCATACACATTAAGTTTGGATAACAATGTATGTTTAGCTAAGCGACTTCATTCTAAATCCCTGGACTACACTCCCAACGATGGCGGACTAGTTATTTTTTATGCTCCCCTATGATATGGGTATCAATTAAAAGAAAACAAAGATTTGTCTACTTAGCGAATTATAGTGAATTATATGTATTATTTCATTCATTAAAGTATCTAACAATACATACCTGGTTTTTGTTAGAAAGAAAAACGACAAAAACAATTTGGAATTTTCTCTTCTACAATCAATCTAAATGAAAATGTTAGAATATGCAAAAGAGCGGGGAAAACTTAGGTTTGTATGAGCCTGCTGTCTTAATCAATAAATGAATTAGCTCACCTGGTAAGGCTTGGCCTGCGCGCGCTGCCAGTTAGGAAGCTTCTCCATCTCTTCAGTGTAGTACTTCTTGCTGTTGACGAGGTGCTTGGACAGGCAATGGCTATGGAAGTGATGGTAGCAAGGAGTCTTGATGAAAACGTCGCCACTCACAAAGTTGTGGAGACAGATCACACATTGGCCACTGGGCAGGTTGCATTGAGTTAGGAACTCACGGACAATCTGTAAAAAATAACCGTTTAGTGAAAGCTTAGGGTGTTAAATGGCAGGTTATTGTAAAAAAATTAGTTGGGTATCAGCGAATTAACCAGAATGTTTTTTTAAAATTAATTGAAAGCAGAGTGTGTTCAATGGCAGGATATTGAAAAAAAATTGGTTGGGTATCAGCAAATGTGCCGGAATGTTGTATTTTAAATTTATAAATTATTTTGTAACAAAAAGTTATAAAATAAGTAGACAAACACAAAAATAGTGAACAAGGAAACACTTAACTCTACAAGAGATTACCAGTGACACTTGGCAGTGGGAAAGGTTGTAAACGAAGAATAGGTAGGTACAACAAACTAAAATGAGCTAGAATTTATGAAAATGCATGAAATTAAATATTATAATTAAACTTACGACATACATACATACATATGACATCAATAAATACATACAAACGTTGTTTTTATTTAGCCAGTAGTGTTGCCAGTATTCAAAGACTCATTACCTTGATTGCTTTTGCAGTCAAGGTAATGTTGTCATTTTATAATACATAATCTCCTCTGTGGCTCTTCCAACCCATGTGACATTGGCAAAGTGCATGGCGCTGATGTGGCACTACAAAAAGCTATTCACCAAACTGCAGAAAAAGCCTTCAACACACAACAGGCAGCGTTGAGTTTTATGCAAACACTAAATATTGCCCACAACTGTCTGAATCAAGAGATCAAAAATAATTTTTTTGTGTAATATTTTGTCAAGATTGTGAGAGCTGTTAAGCCATGATTTTTTGTCAAATTCACAATGCATATTTTGGCATTATTATAAGACAATCATGTTTGTGAGTAATCATTAAATAAGTAAATTTTTATTACTAAACAATATCTTGACCAATTGCTCTGTTGCAGCCTGATTCAAGGACAAACTAGCGAACAAACACTTTTGCACTATGTATCATGTATTATTATTAAATGCAAATGCAAATGTGGGTTTGTCCTTTCTACTGCAACCGAGCAATGGTTCGACGCGATTTTTTGCATGGGTATAGTTGGAGACCTGGAGAGATATAGGCTACATAGGCTACTTTTAATCCCAGAAAATCAAATGGGGGAATTAAAAAAACAAACCACGCAGACAAAGTCTCAACAAGTTTGTAATATTTGGGTGTGTATTTAAACAATTAACTGAAAAAATTACCTCAATCAATTCAAAAATAATCGGGTTCCCGACATGTCTATCCAGTTTTTCTTTTAATTTTGTATAAATTTTCGCCACCAACTTATCGTCTAGTCCTCGAGGGTTCCTCAAAGTGACCTCAGGACTGCTCTCAGGATAGTCTGGAGTCAGCTTCAATTCCAAAGTCACGCAGACGTACTGCTGGTCAATTTGATCGCCAGTAGATGGGTGAACAACAGTTTCTATGACTCTGGGTACACCATTCTCGTTGGTAACAACAACCGCTTCTATCAATATTGCTTCTAGAGCGTCCAGCTCGTCATATACCCTAAAATATATTCAGCAAAACATACATGAAATCGAAAAATATCAAATATGTATGAGTACTAAAAAAAGTTCTTAACGCACCTTGCATCCACAGAGCCTGACATGGTGACGGCGTAGGGCGTACTAGTTAAAATTAAATCCGGGCTAGATCTCCGTAGGTTTTTTTAAGTGCATACAGTTCAAGCAGGCGCAATGCAGTCGGTGCAGCAAACAGCTGGCCCCTGGACCAAATTCGTGACAAAAATCAATCAAGCCATCAGAAGAAATGTTGCAAGATCAATGAGGGAATTTTCCCCGATTCCCGATTGAAATTTTATTGTCCTGAATCATTATTCAAAAGGCGAGATCCAGAGTGTGTGACTGGAGCCTTATTACGTGAAAATGATTGATACGGTGCAACAATTGCAAAATCCATGTCCGTGATTGGCTGACTTTGTTGCGTCAGCAAGACGACAATTAGATTGGATTCAAATAGGATATATTATATTGGTTAATTTATCAAGAAGGAACAAGGAGCAAGAAGCTTAATTCGCTATAATCCGCTATAGCAAATTAAGCTTCTTGTTCCTTGAATGGGAATGGCATTCCGAACTAGTGGTAGATTAATTTGACGATTCAAAAGCACATGTAAAAGTTTATATTTAAATAAAAACATTTGAGCTATTGTAACAATGATTGATGAAAGTTTTACAAAATTTTAATTTCTACAATAATTATTATTAATTTGGTGGAGGGAAACGTTAGCTTTCCCCAGAACTGTGCAAAAATATTTTGTATGGTATCACTTCTACACAGATAATGAATAATTATGACGGTTCCATAGAGATATTTTGGCAGATAATTTTGCACATTGTCTACGGGAAAAGTACTTCATTGTATGAAGTGATGATGGGTAACTTTACAAAGTATGTAAGTCGCGCGACGCGGACGTGATGGCGAAAGGATGGCGATTGTGAGAATGTAACATGAATATGATATTATTATGAATAGACTCTGAGATTTAGACGTTGCAGCTGAGACAGCGCGGTGGCAGCTTGCAGCTGAGACATACTTTTCTCCAAAATCGGTCGCCCGTAGCTTCACTGCCTTGGACGCTGTTTTACAATTCCTTTTAAGAAACTTTTTGAAGTGAAAACTTTTTTAGGCGCGTTGAGCACTTTTTGGTATGGAGTAAAAATGGGTAACGGTGTCGGTCATGCGACACCATTCTTCTTTTCAAAAGGTCTTAAGTGTACATTCGTAATTAAACTTGAATGCTTTTGTTTTAAGGTATAAAAGTGATGTGTAACCGTGAGTGACACCTCGTGACACCATTCTTCTTAAAAGGTCATAAGTATAGATAATATAGTACATTCGTAATTAAACTTTAAATGTCTTGTTATAAGGTTTATATTATTATAATTATTTTAAAAGTGCTGTGTTGTTATTTTAAATTATTTTAATATTCGTTTACACTTCT
The DNA here is from genome assembly GCA_923060345.2 of Erebia aethiops. Lineage (NCBI taxonomy): Eukaryota > Metazoa > Arthropoda > Insecta > Lepidoptera > Nymphalidae > Erebia > Erebia aethiops. Next base: position 3,819,797 of record OV281083.1, on the reverse strand, counting down.
ATCGGCAGTCCCTATGAATGACAATTTTTTACTGGGCCAGTCCATTAATTTTGATGAAGTTTGGTACTACAGAGACAGTTTGTATCCCGGAGAAGGACATAGGCATATTATAGTTAGAAGGAGAAGGAGGAGACTTTTTACTCCGGAGAATACTATTAAAAAACTCAAAAAATATAAAGGAATTCAAAATCTATCTCCGGCAGGATCAATTTGGGACTGGTTTGGTCTTCTTATTGGGAGGCTTCTCGTGGTTCTTCTAACTCAAAGGTTAGCCCGCTACCATCACATCTTTTCCGCCAGCTCTTTGTTGGCGAAAGTTCTTGCATGCAGTGGTCCTCTGCGAAATGCGAGCTCGCTGCGCTGGGATTAGCCCGCTTAGCCTTTGTCTTTTACCAATACAAAGGTAGGTAAGTGAGTAAGTAGTAAGCAAGTAGGTAAACCAGTAAGGCCCGCTTGCAGAGTGCAGACATGTCGGGTTACGTTTAACATGGTTTAACCCAGAAATAAATCTGAAAGGAAGATGTTTTATACGAATTCCGTCAAAGTGGCAGCTCTCTTCTCTCTGATAACGTTTCTGCAAGCGGGGCTTAGCGTAGCGAAAAAATCCTATGTCTATGGGTAGTATTCTGTGCTAATAATAACTATTAGATTCAAGAGCCATTGTTTACTTATTCAGATTAGATAAGTACAATGTATTAAGTATTAATTATATAGGTAAGTAAAGTGTAGTACTTAGTTACAGCTCAATTGTATAATTTATTATTTTATGTTTGTGATTAGGGGGTCGTTAGGGCGATAAAAATTAATAGTTTATATATTTATTGTAGCGGACTTCGCAGTCCGCACATAATCCAATAGATGGCATTACTAGTAGCGCACGATGAACACGAAGAGCCTAACTCACGCTAACGAAGCGTTCTCCGAATTACGCGTATATACGACCTCCAACGATGAACGGTCGGACCAGTGGTCCCCGAGCACAACACCCGCTCGGTGGATGATATCATCCTTTGTTACGGTCGAGCCATATCACCTGCTCCCGTACAGTGGTGACCCCGACGTGATCTGAACCCGCCGCCGGCGATCAAAACAAGCCGACGTGATGTCACAGCCGCCGCCGACGATCACAACAAGCCGACGTGATCTCAGAGCCGCCACCGACGCACATCAAGCCGACGAGTCACGCCCTCACTCGTCAGACATCAGCAACATCGCACATCACAACAAACCCCTACAGTCATCGTGACGAGAGCAGCATCATCAGAAGGCACAGCACGGCACAACAGCAGCACAGCAACAAATAAGCAGCAAAAAGCAACTCAACGCAGCACAGCAGCACAACGCATCACAGCAACAACAAGCAGCAACAAGCAACGCAACGCAGCACAACGCAGCAACAGCAACAGAACGCAACACAACGCAGCACAGCCGACCGATGTTCCGGCCCAACAGCAACATCACGCAACGCAGCAAAGCCGTTCACAGAGCCACACGCTCGGCGGCCAGCCCAGTCGATACTCACAGCATATCAGTACACAGCCCGTCAACGCCAGTACCAGCCGCACAAGTGGGTCACGCAGCCTCAGGGTAGCATGAGCTTACAACGCCACTATTCTGGTTGTTACACGACGCCACTTCTCCAGCTGATGCTTGCAACGCCATCTGCATGCTGACGACCTCCAGACTCGAAGGGGAGTGATGTAGCGGACTTCGCAGTCCGCACATAATCCAATAGATGGCATTACTAGTAGCGCACGATGAACACGAAGAGCCTAACTCACGCTAACGAAGCGTTCTCCGAATTACGCGTATATACGACCTCCAACGATGAACGGTCGGACCAGTGGTCCCCGAGCACAACACCCGCTCGGTGGATGATATCATCCTTTGTTACGGTCGAGCCATATCACCTGCTCCCGTACATTTATTTTTCCTTATAAGAGTTATTAATAAGGAAAAAAGGAATAATTATTACTACACTACTAATATTATAAATGCAAAAGTGTGTTTGTTAGTCGTTCAATCACGCTGCAACAGAGGAACGGATTGACGTGAGATTTTGCATGATTATAGCTGACCATCCCTTCATTTCATTTCATTTATTTATTCATTGCATTCATGTACATGCAATATAATATATTAAATTAATTATAACGACATGTGGCCCCGTCAGGGCATTGCAATTTATACCTATATTAGTATTATAGCTAACAATTATAAATTAACAATTTGAGTAAGTCTAACACAAAAACATTACATTTCAATTTATCTACTTAAGTAGGTACTAATCTAATTACAATTAAAAAAAAAAATCTAATCTTACACGTTATTTTGAATTCAATATTAATTAGTACTATTTAACTATTACGGATATAAAGTCAAATTTTGATAGCTATATCCCTTCTTCCCTTTCTTCTATCTATATGAGAGTGGAGGCCTTTGCCTAGCTGTGGGACGTTGAGGGGCTGTAGTGGTGGATAGCTGATCACCTGGAGAGTGACATAGGCTACTTATTATACCGGAAAATTAGGATTATATTAATTCCAAATAAATTAATTCCAGGAGGACGAATTCGCGGGTTTCAGCTAGATATTAATAATTATTTTGACTTTCGTTTGGGTTGATTGTAAAATAGATGGTTTACGAAATAGATAGGTAAATTAGGTATTATTTAATAATCTGTGGGCATGGTTAACATTAAGACGACTTGAAACCACTTACAAAAGTCGGGGCATACCTACTACAATCGCTTAAAGCCCTATTGTTATATTCTTTGCGATCGTGTTTGAGACAAAAAACTGTCATTATGAAATAATACTGCTGCTGCTATTTACTAACACTTTATGGATTAAGGATAAGGACGTCAATGTACGTCAAATACTTAAAACGTCAATTTTGAAATAATTAAGCGATAATAGCAACCCCCTGCGTTGCGTTAGCATCGCGTACAGTCCAACAAACTTACTGACCCAGAGACAGCATCGCTAGTGTCTATGAAAAATAAAAAAAAACAATAACTGAACAGGCATAAAAATTATTTCCAATTTTGACCACCGGGTCAGATAACTTTGTGGGACCGTAGGCGTCTTGCGTAGTGAATGCAGTCTTACAAAAAATGAGTTGAAACCAATGCGAAGAGGTGTTAACGCAGCGCATGCGTCGCGTTGTCTCGCTGCTTTTCGCTGCGCATTGGTTAGATGAAAGCCTGCGCTGGAGAAACGCTAGTGTGTAGGGGCCCTTACTGGCTAGGCAGTAGGCTACAAATAAAAATCAGTGGTAAATTTAAAATTTTATTGATACTAATTATTATAAACGCAAGGTATCTCTCCATATGTTAAAGCAGTAGGTATTATGTTAATCTTGTTGACGATCTATTGATTCAGAATTTTTTTATCCTTATTTTAGGGATGTCAAGGTGAGTCGTAATATAAAATTTCAATTTTAAAACAATATTGCTTAAGCGATGGTGGTAAGCCCACAGTAGTCAATTGAATCATATAATATATAATTCTATACTAATAATATAACTGCGAAAGTTTGGATGGATAGATGTATGGATGGATGGATGTTTGTTACTCAATCAAACCAGAGCCCAGAACGGCGGAACGGATCTGGATTTTTGGCACAAAGATAGATTGTAGCCTGGAATAGCACATAGGCTGCTTAAAAATTAAAAAGTTATGAATAGAACTATATATAAATAATATAATAAAGTATTAAAAAGAACAAAAAAAACACGCGGGCGAAGTCGCGGGCATAAGCTACTAATACTATAAAACTTCTTATAATAAAACTTTAACTGGACGATGAGATGTACTTATAAAGTAAAATAAAGTAAAGTAAAGTAAAATATACTTTATTGTATACAAAGAAATGAAAGATTAAAAAAAAAAGATATAGTTAAAAGTTATAGAACATTATAATTATATTCTTAACCGACTTCAAAACCAATAGGAAGGGTTATGAATTATGATTATAGCATGTATGTATGTATGTATGTTCCACGGTACCCCGTAGCGCCTGAACGCCGATGAAGGGCCGATTTTGATGAATGCTAGTTCAAGTTCATTGCAATTTTAACTTTTGACCCATAATTTGCCGGACTTCGCTCTAATATGGTGGTTCCCTGTTCATAGGCCTGCGCTGCGCTGCCACTGCGGTTCGTTCGTTGGCTCATCGGAAAGTGTCGATTCCGGTGTCTGGCTGGAAGATTTCGGAGTCTTGCAGGAGGGGCGTGAACCAAATCTGAAATAAAAATCCATAAACAATCGTAATTTTTTTAGGTTTAAAAAAAAAACCCCGGCTGAGTTTATCGTGGACTCTTCTCAGACTGGCGCGTTTGTAACCCTCGTAGCTTTAGTTTTAAGATACCGTAGTTACTATCACCATCAAGTCTTATTCCTTGTAAACATGACGTTCAGAAGGTGTACTTTGCAGGTACCTATTTTGAATAAAGATGTTTTGAGTTTGAGTTTATAATGCGAAAGTGTGTCTATCTGTCTGTCAGTATGCTACGCTTTCACAGCCCATTTCATATTCAACCGATTTTGATGTATTTTGGTAGGTATGAAATCCTACGGGAAATAAAAAGAACAACCCACGCAGTCGAAGTCGCGGGCATCATTTAGTTGTAGTAGTAACCAATTCGTTAAGTAAGTAATTGTAGGCTAATTACATTAAAGTGACAGACCTAAGTACTGTGCCTTTGAGCGTTATGAAATAGATATAATAAGTACTCGTATTTATACTTACCAATATAATTTTGGACATGGCATAAAAGTTTAGTTTACAGATTTGAGATTGTCCACACAAAATAATAAGCCACAAGCAAAAGTCAAGTGTCACGTATCTTAAATCCATACTAATATTATAAATGCGAAAGTGTGTCTGTCTGTCTATCTGCTACGCATTCATGGCTCAGCAGTTCAAATTTGGTATTTGGAGAAATTTGGTACTGGGCTAGGTTGTATCCCGGGGAAGGACATAAGCTATTATATCCAGGAAAACTGAAGAGTTCCCGCGGGAGTCAAAAAACCTTAATCCACGCGGATGAAGTTGCGGCCATCAGCTGCTAGTAATTAATAAGTACCTTTGGACGATGAGTTTGTAAACTTTTTTGTTGCATACAGTAATGACGAAGATTCCGACGCCGTTGAGTATATTGTAGAAGTCGGTGATGTACCAGATGGGCAGCTCTGGCGTGGCCGCGCTCACGACCTCCAGCACCCAGGTTATGCCCATCACTAGCGACAGCCTCAGGCAGATCTTCAAACTGGAAACCAAGGGTGTAGGCAGGTTCATAATGATATTGACTTTGTATGTAGAAAAATAAAAATATACATATTAACATTCAGAATTTTTATTTAATTATGACAAAATTCAAAATTCAAAATTCTTTATTTGCAGAAACATTTTTTTTACATTGAGATGTTACTTGTTAGTTTCCAGTATAAATGTTTCACCTTATAATCAGGCATACAAAATTACCTATTTTGTTTATAAAATTATCTATTACTTGAAATTTAAGAATTCATCTATTGTGTAGAAGCACCTTTCTGTAAGCCAGCTTTTAAGTCTGACAGGATTTTAACGTACCCACTTTTATAAATAAAAACGTAAAAAAGTATTCGTACCGTTCTTTTATGTTATTCGGCGTGGATGTGACTCCCAGAGTCCGAGCGTCCCGCTTCACCCGCCAGATCGCATAAGCCGTCATGAAATAAAATATCCAGTTGCAAAGGATCAAAATCAGCATCGGAGTGTAAAAGTACAACATCAGTTCCGTATCTATAACAAAAGCAAGCCACTCGTATTCTTAATAGCTAATAGCTAATTAAAAATGTTTTTTTTTTAAATATTCAAAACGTCACAATAAAACTTTTAGCATGCGCGTGTGGAATTGAGCTCGTAATTTCGTATAGGTATAGGTATACTAAGTAGGTAATCGTTCTCTGCATGGATTAAAGTGATAAATTAATGCTCTACTCCAGCAGTCTTGATACTTGAAATTATGTAAATCTTCTCGTGCCTTTCCACTATAATAGGCATGATGACAGTAACAAAGAATCAATGAAATTATAAATTTATCTAATAAAATTGTGTTCATGGATTATAAAAAACGTGTTTTTTTCCTATTTAAGAGTAAGATTGCTATTTATTTTGATAGATTAAAACTATAAAATACAGCAATCCGCCATATTGGTTAAAACACCAATGAAGCGACAATGACGTCACAATTATTTTCGAACTTTGACAATCACACTAGTGTTTACTGCACACTGCACAGAGTACATTGGTAAAAATAATAGTGACGTCACAAACGACGCCATGACACCGCCGAACGTTTTGGCGTTAATTTTAAAATTTAAATTTCAAATGCCAATTTCATCTACCAAACCTTATTTTTCTGCTGAAATAAGATATTTTTTCGAAATAGTAGATACTTCCGAACATAATCTGACCATTTTTCAAAATCAGTCATCATGCCTACTGGAGATTGGCTCTCATTTCATAATATTATGATGTCAAACGGAAAAGCACGTTCCGATGTTTCTTAGTCACGACTTTATTCTTATAGGTTCCAAAGTTTCCTCAGTAATGTAACAACTCTATCTCTTTCTATCACTTTTGCTCATCATGGTGCAGATTTGAAGGAAACTGTACCTGTCATGTTTGAAAACGGCCCCAACTAACGGTTAGCTAGTCAAATAAAATAAAATAAAATAAACTTACTACCGAAGAAACATTGGTTCAAAATAATATTAGGTTTTATGAACCGTGGCATGCTTGTGACATTTATAATATCTTTTTCGATTAACATCATTATGATTCCCATCACCGAAGGGATACCCCACGCGTAGATGGAGTACATAAAGAACTTGTGCCGATATAATCCTCTTCCATCTCGGTTTGAACGTTGGTGCGTCTTTCTGGAATAAAATTATCTTCACTATTACCACAGTGTACGTAATAGTACATGCTATTACACCTGAATTGATTTTCACGGTGCATCTACACTGCCTTGGGGGCGTATGGACTAATCATTTCCAACTAATGCATGCTATAACGACATTCAGCAAGAGGTTGTTCCGGAACTTGTCGTGCATCTTAAGAATAAAACCAAAGTAGGTATCTAGCGTATGTTAAGTATGGTATGCTTATAACGGCAGCTTTCATACCTCTGCCGCGGATAACTCTAGAGTCTAGATTTAGACCTGTCAATTTAGTTTAACGATTATGTACAAGAGCTTATTATATTTTTCGTTTTCCTTCGTGTTTCATCAAGATGGTCCTTAATAAAATTATTTGCTATACCAGGTATCAATATAGTGTGGATTCTGTGCCATTAATTTCCACTGGCTGTAGTGACGCGCTGAACAGCCATGCCTTGACAGAAAATATATCTAACTAGATAATTTGTTCAAGAGTCTTGCATATTCTAGGCATGCTCGCTCCAACCTAGACCTCGTCATAGCTTTTCATAAGCATGATTATTGTCAACCGCAGGCCTATCTCATTAAAAAGTTTAAGGTTTATTTTATTTCTATCACGAGAAGACGAAGTTAAAACATTTTCAATTAAATTACATTTAAACTCACGGCCTACTTAAATTTTGTTTTGCGTCGTACTATTGCGTATTTGCAACTAAATAACTATTGATTTAGCGAGACATGGCTGCGCACATCAAGTCTTGATGTCCAGAAAAAGTATAATAAGTAGGTTTATAAACTAAGATAATCGTCTTACCTTCTAAATCTTTTCCAGATGTCAAAGGACAAGACGTTCATCCAGAAAAAGCTCGCCAGTAACAATAAGTAAATACAGAAATCTGAAAACAAATTAGTGGTAAGTAGGTACAAGAAAAGAACATATTTTATCCGTTGACCGTAGAGGCCCTGGGGCCATGGAGTCGTATGCCCGTATTAATAAATCGACATCAGTTAAGAACAGGTTTTCAAGTCTCGGTAAATATATACTTTTTTTTTAAATATGTTCGTTCCTTTTATCCTCCGACATGGCGATCGGAGACTGTTCTAGGTCGGTACTATGACTGGCATTATTTTAACCTTTTTCTTTTTGCTGTAAATATACTTGAGAACGGTCTTTGCTCTAGATTGACCGATACTTGAAAACATGTTCTCAACTGATGTCAGATTATTAATACGGGCATTAGTGTCAATTTTTTGAGCCATTTCACCGCGAAAAAAAAGCAAGACTTCGGAAAGTAAGGACTTGTAATATAGTGAAGACTAAGATCAGGCTAATCAGCAGCCTGATTCTGTAACTGAGTGGCTATCAAAGAGTGAAAGCCACTGACATATATTCTTTATCCATTGAAGGTTTGCTATGAAATAAAAATTAAGTTTTCATAGCAAACCTTCAATGGATAAAGAATATATGTCAGTGCCTTTCACTCTTTGATAGCCACTGAGTTACAGAATCAGGCTGCAGACCACTGTTTATCCCGGAAAATCAAAGAGTTCAGAGTATCATTTAGTTGTACTTACACCATTTCTTTTGTAGGCTAATTAAGTACCTACTTAGTTGTTTATAAAGATTTTAAACATGTATACCTACAGGGAAAAAGAGGCCTTTTATAATCATAAGGTGAGTGAGTAAACACAAATGATCCAAATAATTATAATTATTCTAATAATCATAATAAATGCTAAATTACATCTAATACCTTTAAACGAACAATGTATAAGTAATGAACCTCTGTAACGGCTCAAACGATTTTCATGAAATTTAGTATGCAGTAGTTTCGGGGGCGATAAATCGATCTAGCTAGGATTCATTTTTAGAAAATGTCGTTTTATCCGTTTTTTCAGGCAATGAAAAATACTATTACATTAGAAAACGAAGGTAAATTTCGCCACGATCTACAAGGTTCAAGAGGGAAACTGGGAGGTCCCGAAAGCAGAAGACCTCAAGATAATTTCCAAAAAAACACGATTTACCAAAACATCATCATCATCCAGGTACTGTATTATATTAATAAAAATAAAAATATATAAATAATCTTTATTTGTTCCAAAATAAATAGTTTCTTAAATTACCCTAGATCCCCAAACTAGGATGGCACGTATCTTGGGGGGCAGTAGTAGTTAGAGTACCTATAATGAAAAGTAGGTTAGTGCTGATAAAGCAAATTGTACGGTTGGAATGTGGACCGTACAGATGCTTAGCTGATGCTTGGTGAATTGGATCTGATGATGATAACCCATCGAGTTTGGGCTCATTTGGTTTGTCTTGACAAGTCCAACTTACATAATAGAATAGATAAGTACTATTGGTGAAGCGTGTATTTTTTTTTAAACGACATAATTCTTTTATTGTATAGCTACTTGCTAGCGTTTGAAGCGAAGTGGTTAAGACACCTGACCTGCTGTACGGGGTCGCGGGGTCTCAACTTTTCAAAGTTATGTGCGTGTTATGAAATTAAATATTATCACTCGCTTCAAACGGTGAAGGAAAACATCATGAGGAAACCTGCATGCCCCAGAGTTCTTCGTAATGTTCTCGAAGGAGTGTGAAGTCTGCCAATCTGCACTTGGCCAGCGTGGTGGACTATGGCCATACCGCCATAAGCTAGTAACAGCGTCATATTATCGTGTGCGCAAGGTGCAGAAATCCTTTGTGGGGTCCAGTGTACGTTTTTATAACATGGTTCCAAAAAAGTTTCTAGATTTGCCATTACATAATTTTAAAGACTGTGTCAAACAGCATTTGTTAAGTTGAGGTTATTATACTATCGACGATTTTATTAACGACAAAGTTGCATGGAAGCAACCGGCCTCGCATCCAGTGACCCACAATTCAGTGTAATACCTGTAATGTTACGTATGTATTAATATTGTAACCTCTTTCTTTTTTGAGAAAAGAGCAACTGCTGAGTTTCTTGCCGGCTCTTCTCAGTAGAAACAGTGTTCCGAACCGGTGGTAGAGTCTTGACGTATCATAAGTGACACAAGTTGTCCTATGTGAAATAAATAAATAAATCATTTCATTTCATCCTTCTCATTCTGAGAGGAGACTCGTGAGCAGTGAGCCGGCAGTGGGTTGATAAGATGATGATGATAGCTACTTACTTGTACCAAGACAGAATTCTTCAGTTACAATTCCTTGTAGTGTGAGTACAACAACAGCAACGTAGCTACCCAGTAGACTGGCAGCAAGGCACATAATTATCTTTCCCACGAGGTTCCTCAGGGGTGCAAACATAGAGTATACCATGAGGACTAGTGCGAGGAAAATGCTGGATATAATATAACCTGAGGAAACAAAGCATTGCATGTTAGCATTATTACAATTTGTCATTATATCTCATGAAACAGGAGGTATAATGACTCTAGTGTCATGTAATTACGGACGCCATGTTGAAAATGGTAGGTATAAATACGAGTGTTTTGACCGTGGTTTTGACGATGGTAGTTCAGTCTCCTGCCGGCAGATTCAGCGCTTATTGAATACTGTGTGTTTAGAGCGGAATTTGAATAAGAGCTTAACGATAGCAATCGTGGCCGGATCAAATGAATATTTGTCTTTAAGTTTAGCCTTATCTAATAACATAAAAAATCTCTCGTGGAACCTCTACACGTTTAACCATTTACTCGTGCAAGTTGTAAATGAGAGTACAAATATATTAAAAGTGACATAATAATACCTACTGCTGGATTGTCGCTTACATGTATTTGAGTAAACTTCCGAATAAATTTTAAATTCGATTCGATTTTGGAAGGCGCTACGCTATATATTTATATATATATATATTTATATTTATTTATTTGTTTAATTTATGTTATATTGTTTAATATTTTTGTATGATATTAAATACATTACATTGTTATGTATTTATTTAATTATTTTGTTTGCAATTCAAATGTCAGTTGCTCCAAAATAACGCGTACTGAATTCAAATGTCAGTTGTTCCAAAATAACGCCGTACTGTTTACAATATGGAGGGTAGTAGGGCCGGTGCCCTCTCCATAGTTTACGTACCGAGCATGCGAACTTTTTTACATTCAGGGTCCCAGCAGACACGGCTGCGATGTTCGGTCCTTTATTATTAACACGGTATACGAACCTCAGATCTCTCTGTCACTCATTTCTACATGCGTTGAAATTTAAATCTTTAAAATTCGCAAACCTCTATTAGGACCAAATTTTTTGCAGACAACCCTATATCAACGTGTTCTCAATAAAACAGCGCTTATGCTGATATAATTTTTTTTCTATTATCACATCAAGTGAAAGTAACTGGTATCGACATATCTGCTTATATTTTTATACCTGGCAACCCAGTAGTTCGTCCAGGTAAATAATAGACAACCCTATGTCTGCACATTCTACATGTTTCATACTTTAAGTCCAGTCTGAAATTTTCTTATTATCTTGATGTTGCAAAATTTTATGAAAAATCATTTTTCAAAAAATAATTAAAAATATTTTGTCCAGGATTTTTTTAGACAACCCATTTTTAATATATTTACTAATATACGAAATTTATTATAAAATAAGTTTTATTCTATTATCAGCTTGGTGAAGGTCGATTTAGGTTCGGATCTTCTACTAATACGGGTAGTAGATACCTAGTTGTCGTCTATCAATTGGAGAGTAGCATAGGTTATATTGTGTTCCGGAGAATTAAAACTATCGCACGGGACTTAAAAAAATCTAAATAGCGACGAATAATAGAAGAATAATAGACGATATGGCGGGGATCATCTCGTATAGATGATGAGGTACACACCTGCTGTATTAAGTTTTATTTTAAAAGATTGGTCTGGGGTACTCATTGTTATTCTAAATGTTATTTCAGGTTGCTCTGATTCTTCCGTCTTCATGTAGTCCACGCAGTAGTTTTCTTTGTCCATCACGTATACTTTTTCTGGAGTATTAGGATATGAAATTTTAACGTGTAGTTTTCCATTCTGGAAAAAATCATCATCATTCGTCAACTCACAGCTGAACGAGCCTCAGAATTATATTCGTCGAGTTTGTTCACTTGACTAAAGTCGTGCGACATACTTAAAAGTAAAGTGTTGGACTTAAATCAAAAGTTCGACTCAAGTCAAAGTTTTTAAACAAAAAGTTTTTACTCAAGCTTGAGAAGTCCAGTATTTTTGAAGTGAAAACTTCTATAGCCGCGTTGAGCACTTTATGGTAGGGGGTAAACTTGTGAATTCGCGTCACCGACACCGACACCTCGCGTTGTTACGAAGACAAAAGGTCTTAAATATGAATATACTACATTCTTAGATAAACTTTAATGCCTCAGTTTTAAGGTTTATATTTTAATAATAATTATTTTTAATTATATTCGTTTTAATTTTAAATATCCTTTTTGTTTCTTTTATAAAAAAATTAAAAAAAGAAAAATATTAAAAAAAAATTTTAACTTATTTTCAATATTCGGTTTCACTTCTATCGGCAGTCCCTATGACTGCCAATTTTTTATATTCTGGTACTAGATGATGCCTGCGACTTCGTCCGCGTGAATTAAGTTTTTTGATTCCCGGGGGAGCTCTTTAATTATCCGAGATAAAAAGTATCCTATGTCCTTCCCCGTGATGTAACCTACCGCTATACCAAATTACATCAAAATCGGTTGAATAGATAGGCTGTGAAAGCGTAGCAGACAGACAGGCAGACAGACAGACAGACCGATTAACCGAGCGAAGCGAAGGTCTCTGAGTCTACTTGAGTGAATTTGCACTTGTCCGTCCGTCCGTCTGTCAGAGCCTTATAACTTCTGAATTACTGAACGAAACTTCTCAAACTGAAAATTCAAATTTAAATATAATATGTAAACCGATGGCTTCCAGCCGAATATGGCTTAAAAAGTTATAAAAATCTTTATTTCAGGGGGGCTCTCATGGAAGCGAATGCGAAGTAAAATATTTTTATAGCGTTACATAGGGGTTGCGGACACTTGCGGTATATCATTTTAAATATAATTAGGAATAGAGTCCAAAAATAGTTTTTTTTTAATTTTTCCCCTAAAATTGACGAAATGAAGGGCTTTCAAAGTGGAGATTTTCTAATGTCCAAATTTGATCTCAGAACTCTCAATTTTCTAAAAGGCCTGAAACTTGATCAATTATTTGAATAATATATTATCCTGTACTTGAACAAAAAATACTAAAGATAGATAGATAAATATTATAAGGAAACGAAATTATTTAATTTTTAATGAGCTTCAGTATTTTAACAGAACTTCCCAATGATGTCAATAGATGGCGCTCTGTAAAAGTTTTTTCGTTTGTGCTTACAAATAATAGACGTAAGCACCATCTTTTGCGTCTAATACTTTTAGTATTACAATTATATAGTTAAAAAAAACTATCATATGAATACCGCGAGGTCTCAGTTCGGGGCGAACCACTAGTATTATAAGTATGGATTTCTTTGGATTATTTATTATTATTTTTACCAGTATTTTTAAAGTTGCATAAAGTAGGTAGGTACTAACCTCCAACAAATACGGTTGCTCTGTTTCACCAATCAAAATATAGACCTCTTGCAGACTTCCGTTGACAATCTTGAAGATATCAGTCAAATTACGCCCCGTATATTCCAAATTTTCATGGTAAACCGGCACTTTAGAAAAATCTGCACGATCCATCGCCAAATCGTCTTTCTTACATGAACAAAAATCATCATTATCGCAGTAAACGTAATTCACGCCCGGACAACATTTTGGTACTATCTTTTCTCCTTCCTCATACTCATCTGATATCGTTGAACCGTTGGAATTACTATTATATACGATTGAAATGAATAATAATGCAATCTTTAGTATGGAATACATGATCGGTAATTCATTGTGTAGTGTTCACTGTTCACTGTGCAGTGGACGCTAAAGTTACGGATGGTTTACAATTTTTCCTTAGATGTTTTTTACCGCGTTGAGGTACAGCTACCTATAGTTACACTAGTTTTTGGTTGCGGTTTCGTCGATCATTTCCAACAATCTCTAAAGTTTAGGGAACACCTAAGTTCAATTATAAGTGACATGTAATTGAGCATTGAGCATGGTGGTCCACTAAATTTAGAGTTCTCGGTCGAACATCAGATTCGTTCTGGGGGGCACGGAATCTGCGTAGACTTCCACTAAAAACAGTTTTGACTTTTGTTGTCTTTTGAGCGAGTTTTTTGAAATTTTGTTGCTCCCTCAGTCTTTTCCGCTAGCACTTTGTTGGCGAAAGTTCTTGTATGCAGTGGTCCTCTGCGGTCCTCTGTCCGTATGGAGCTCGCAGGCCGCAGCGCTCACGGGGGATTCCCCGCTTAGCCTTTTCCTTTTACTAATACAAAGGTAGGTAAGTGAGTAAGTAGTAAGCAAGTCGGTAAACCATTGAGGCTCGCTTGCAGACACCCCGCTATTTTCGTTTAACCCAGGAATAAATCTGAAATTAAGACAGAAGTTTACCCATGCCAAAATCACGTCAATCCGTTGCTCCGTTGCGGCGTGATTGGAGGAAAAACCAACAAACTAATAAACCAATAAACCAACAAACAAACACACTTTCGCATTTATAATATTAGTATGAAGTATAATTTTAGGTACCTACCTACGTAACTATAGTGTAGTACTTAGTTACAGCCCAATTGTATTATTATGTTTATAGTCTGATAAGAGACTGTCGATAAAAATAAATACGAAATTTACATACTTAAGTATTAATTTATTTTTCCTTATTAATAATTATCTGATGCCCGCAGCTTCGTCCGTGTCGATTGAGGGTTTTCGATTCACGGGAATGCTTTAATTTTCTGGGCTAAAAAGTAGCAGGCTATGTATTATTCCAGACCATAATCTATCTCTGTGCCAAATTTCATCCAGATCCGTTCAGCCGTTCTGGTGTGACTGAGTAACAAACATCCATCCATACATCCATCCATCCATACATCCAAACTTTTGCATTTATAATATTAGTATAGATAGATATTAGGACTTTTGAATACCGGTTTTTTTCAATACCGGGATTGGGAAAAACTTAAAATTAGATAGATTGTTTTTAACGTAAAACTAGTGTTTTCTGAAGGAAACTGCACCTTGAAAAACAGTCCATAAAAAATATTTTTTCTCCACATTAACTCCAAAAGAGCATTTTTCTGCTTAAATTCAATGAAGAAATGCCATTTTTTACTTGTAAAAATACATAGTTTAGTGATTAAGTCAAAACAAATTAATTAAAAATTCAATAGTTGTTTTTTTAAATAAAATAAATCATAATGAAATAGCAATTGAATAAAAAAAAGATTTCTGAACGTGAGTCAATGAGAAATAGAAATGCCAAACCTCAGGGTTCTAAATTCAAACACAAATTTTTCCCTCTCAAAAATGACTTTTCTTCACTGGTTTTAAGCCATAAAGGTGGTCTTATTGAGCTAATGTGCTGAACCTATGGATTGCTTTGGGATAGCTCTGTCGTTAAGATACAAGTTCAAAACTTAGCCGAATAAAAACAGTGGCATGTACCAAGAAATATATGTACTGTTACGTTCCCTCAAATATGGTCGAGCGAAGCAATGGCTGGATCATGCGTCATGCTCGTGAACGGGTGCCACCGGCGGGAATGGGGCTACTTTCTATCGCCCGTCTTTGACATGAATTGAATAAACAAATTTAAGAAATCCATTAAAAGTATGCTCCTGAAAAAAGCTTATTATACTGTTGAAGATTATGTAAATGATAGAGGAGCATGGATTTGATCGCTCCAACAATGCTGGGGACAGCGGTTACTTATGTACACATTGAGATAGTAATTGTAAATGAATTATTTAAAAAGAGCAACCACCGAGTTTCTTGCTGGTTCTTCTCGGTAGGAATGGCATTCCGAACCAGTGGTAGATTCACTTGACGATTCAAAAGTACTTGTAAAAGTTTATTTGAATAAAAAATATTTGATTTGATTTGATTTGATTTATAGTGTCACCAATACCGGTATTAGACATTTCAATTAAGGAAAAACTAATTCCACGAGGACAGTTAGTAAGAATTCTCAAGAATTATAATGCTTTTTCTAGGTACGTCAAGGTACGTGACATTAAACTGTCATCATGAAATAATACTGCTGCTGCTATTTACCAAAATTTTATGGATGTAAGAATATGAAATTGTGCCGGTTACTTTTATGATGAAATTTAACGTTAACTGCTGTTATGCTGTAACCATCGATGCTGCAACCGACCCCTGTCGATGATGATAAAAGTCATCATCATCCTCAACCGATAGACGTCCACTGCTGGACATAGGACTCTTGCAAGGATTTCCACATGCCGCGGTCTTGCGCCGCCTGGATCCAGCGGCTCCCTTCGTCTCTCCCTGATGTCGTCCGTCCGGCGAGTAGGGGGGTTGCCAACGCTGCACTTGAGTGCGTGGTCCAGCACTTTGGGAGTTGGGACCCCAACATCAGCTATCGGTTCTTCTAACTATGTGCCCCTCCGCCAATTGCCACTTTAGCTTCGCAACACGTCGAGCAATATCGGTTTAAATGACCTAAAAAATACCCTTATGAACAACTAGTGTTTTTCTAGCACATGCGGTCTTGAACCTATGCTCAGAGCAGTCACCGTGGATCGCCTCGTTAACATATTATTTAGGAGGCTATGATATCTTAAAACAGTATTGTTTTAATCTTGTTGACGCTTTTATTTCAGAATTATAATCCTTATGTTAAGGATAACAAGGTACGTCACATAAAACGTAAATTTTAAAATAATGCTGCTTTATATAGTAGTTAGCCTGCGTTGCGTTAGCATCGCGTGCAAACTTATCTGACCTGGTGACAGCATCGCTAGTGTCTATGAAAAATAAAATAAAAACAATAACTGAACAGGCATAAAAATTATTATTGAAGTGAAAACTTCTTAAGGCGCGTTGAGCACTTTTTGGTAGGGGGTAAAAATGTAGATTCGCGTGACCAACATGCTCTTGAACAGTGACATACTCGCGAACATATAAATTTACTCCATTTGAAATTCAACTTTAATGCTTTAGTGTTAAGGTCTATATTTTAATAATCTTAATTTTAAAAAAAACACAAAAATAACTTTAACAACGTTTTCACTTCTTTCGGCAGTCTCTATGACTTTGTTCCTATATATACACATATGCAATCGCAAACGCATAACGTTATGAATGTCTTACAAAAAATGAGTTGAAACCAATGCGCAGAGGTGTTAACGCAGCGCATATGCCTCGCGTTGTCTCAATGCCTTCGCTGCGCATTGGTTAGATGAACGCCTGCGCTGGAGAAACGCTAGTGGGTTAGGGCCCTTACTGGCCAGGCCACAAATAAAAATCAATGGTAAATTTGAAATTTTATTGATGCTAATTATAAATGCAAGGTATCTCTCCATCTGTTAAAGCAGTATTATGTTAATCTTGTTGACGATCTATTGTGTCAGAATTTTTTATCCTTATTTTAGGGATGTCAAGGTAAGTCATAATATAAAACTTCAATTTTAAACTGCTTTATAATACTGCTTTAAACGATAGTGGTAAGCCCACAGTAGTCAAAGAAATCTTATAATCTATGTAAGACTTACTAATATTATAAATGCGAAAGTTTGGATGGATGGATGGATGTTTGTTATTCAATCACGCCAGAACGGATCTGGATGAAATTTGTCATACTTAGAGATAGATTAAAATTTAAAATGTTCCCATGGGAACCAACAAACCTCAATAAACGCGGGCGAAGTCGCGAGCATTACCTAGTAATACTATAAAACTTCTTATAATAAAACTGTTACCTACTGGACGATAAAATGTACCTACATACAGAACATTATAATTATAATAGTTTTACCCGACTACGGCGAAGCTTATGATTTTAGCAGTCTAAGTATGTATGTATGTTCCACGGTCCACCGTAGCGCCTAAACTACTGGGCCGATTTTGATGAATCGTTTTGTTATAATATTCTGGGTGACATAGGGTACATTTTATACAAATAAAATAGATATGACAGATGTTACATCAAAAAAGTGGGAGTCACGATATTTTTTTGCTATTGTAATCTAGTGGGATGTCAAATGAAAGAGCAGAATATTCTGAATTCACAAATATGAATATAGTAAGTAGTAGAAATGCGAAAGTGTGCTTGTTTGTTGGTTTGTTAATTTGTCCTTCAATCACGCTGCAAGAGAGCAACGGATCGACTTGGCTTTTTGTATAGGTATAGTAAAGGACCTGTAGAGTGACATAGGCTACTTTTTATCACGGAAAATTAGGGAATTTCCGTGGGAATTCGATATTTAAACTTATTCCACGCTTACGAAGTTGCGGGAATCAGCTAGTATTAAAATATAGAAAGCGATAGAATCGCAATTTATATTACTTATGTATTAAGACAATAGACGGGTTTGAACTTTTATCTTGTGAAAATGTATATACTTACCCATGTGAAGCCGGGTCGGGTCAACTAGTTCCTTACAATATCTTTATATTAATTATATACTTAAAATAACTTAGATTAAATAACTTAATATAGCCTCATAATAATTAGACCTCGTTTATTACTCGTAGCCAATAATACACAGTACACACATATCGTCCATGCGAAGCAAAATTATTACCTTTTTTTAGTTTTGTAAAGGCATACACCACACCTCCGGAGTGAAGTACAGCCGAGCCTCAAAGCTGGCCATGGACGGTATCTAAATTTTCGCGCGATTTCAACCAACGAGTTTCTCACCACAGTCTTAAATCATTTGGTGTCATTACATTTGACCGTGAGTGCGAAATCTGTTAGCATTGCAGCCTTATTTAGGCCGATGGATCCAGAAATGGAGTCATTTGGACTAATTCCGTGAATAAGGAATTTTTTATCTGACTTATTGCCCCAAATGGCGAACAATAAAAAGTTATATGTTATTTTTATATGTTATAAAAATAAAGGAGGTGCACTACTTCCATTGCACTCTCCCGGATCTTCACCATGATTTTGGAGACCGACGGCTTTTGAAAAATATTACTTTGAATTTTCGTTGATTTTATAATTCGTTCTATTGAAGCTGAAAACGGCGCAGTTCTTTCTTCCTCGTTTGTCATCGGGCATTGGGTTGTTCGACACCTGCAGCGGTATATCTTGACTAAGATTTGATTCCAACGTGCTGCTGCTTGTACTACTTTTAGTCAACGTCCGCGTCGGACGTTTTCCACCAAAGTAAGTGGTGCGGAGCTCATAAAACCTGGAAAGAAATAGAAGTAAAGAGAATAATTGTAAAGATTAACCAAGCCCGAGGATATAGGTTCTGGGTGTTAAGATAACAATGGAAGAATATCATATTCTTTTTTGTACCCTCACGGGACAAAATCATACTAGGTCTTTACGATTATTTTTTTTATCCACTACAAGCTAGCCCTTGACTGCGATCTCACCTGATGTGTGAGTGATGATGCAGTCTAAGATGGTAGCCTAATAGATGTTAGGGGCATGGCAGTTATATTAAACCCCTTCGAATTCTACACGGCATCGTACCGGAACGCTAAATCGCTTGGCGGCACGTCTTTGCCGGTAGGGTGGTAACTAGCCACGGCCGAAGCCTCCCACCAGGTCAGACCAGGGAAAATGTAGAAATTATAAATTCCCAAATTGACTCTGCCGGGGATCGAACCCAGGGCCTCCACACGTTAAGGCAACAGCGCTACACACTGCGCCACGGAGGTCGTCAAGTTAAATAATTAGAGATTAAATTCAAATATAAATGATTTAAACTACTTAATATGTAGATACTTATGATCTAAGATTATACAAGAGACCACACATGCACACGTACACACATCGCATATTGTAATCGCTATAAGAATGATTATTATGTATCATGCAACAATTAACTTGCACGGAAGAGAACATCACACCCAGACGTAAAACACAATGTGTAAGAGACATACGCACTCTCAAACTCCATAGTTAATATGACGTACTCTTCTCGTCTTCAGATTTCAGCAAAAATTATCAACCCCTGTTGACAATCTCCCAAGGTATACTGCCATGTAATATTACAGTTCTTAAAATATTTCTATTAAATCTAATTCAACCTATTAAAATGCTGTTTAAATTTAAACTGTTTAGCAGTTAAGAAGCTAGCTGCTTAAAGTTTAGCGATGCTTGACCATGCAGCTTGTGTGCTAGGGGCAAATAGTTTATTAATGACAGTAACCAAGAATCAATAAAATTATGAGTTTATCTAAAGAAATAGGATTCATGGATTATAAAAAACGAATTTATTTTTCTATTTCGAGTGAGATTGTTATTTATTTTGATAAAATAAAATTATAAAATACAGCAATCCGCCATATTGGTTAAAACACTAAGAAGCGAATGACGTCACAATGGTTTGTTTTCGAGCTTTGACAATAACACTATTGCTTACTGCACACTGCACAGAATACATTGGCAAAATAATAGTGACGTCACAAACGACGCCATGACACCGGGGAGCGTTTTGGCGTGAATTTTAAAATTTAAATTTCATAGCCAATATTATCTACCAAACCTTATTTTTCTGCTGAAATAAGATATTTTTTTGAAATAGTAGATACTTCCGAACATAATCTGACCATTTTTCAAAATCAGTCATCATGCCTATTAATAAACCGTTCTTCCGATCAATCTGTAAGAACTTGAATAACGCCAAAATATACCTACCGATCACCAAATGGTTTGAAGGACAAAATATAACATACCTTGTCACTAATTTCGTGTATATTTTCTTTTTGCAGACGAAGATGAGAAATATGGAGAATCCGATCAGCAGATTGTATGTGTCGGAGATCTCCCACACGCGGAGTTTGGGTGTGAAGAAGCTCACGACCTCCAGCAGCCAGTTGATGCCCATGATGATGGACAGCTTCAGGTATACCATTAGTCTGAAAATATAAAACAGTAGTTAAAACATACTTGAAGGCATCAAGCAGTCTCTCCTCTACTGTACAGGTTCGCATTCTCACGTTCTATGGTCACGTAACTAGACATGACGATAACATCTCAATTGAGCGTCTGGTTGTTCAAGGAAGAGTAGAGGGCACCAGGGCACGTGGCAGATCACCCATGAGGTGGACAGACCAAGTGAGGGCTGCGCTGGACGACCCTTTACACAAATATACTTGCAAGGCTGCCATCAGAGTCCAGAGAAGAGTTGAGATGGATAGTTAAGCGTGCCATAACACAAAAGTGACAACCACGACCACTTCGACAAGAGCAATACGACGAAGAAGTTAAAAAAAATGGTATCGTTTATACGCGTACGCTTTTTTTTTCTTAACTATTGTCTGTGTGACTATCAGAACTGTTGTAAACTGTTGCAAATTCAGTTGTTTTTCGGTTTTTGGAAGGCGGTAAGTCACCAAAGTGGTAATCGATTTTGATGAAATTTGACTTAGAGATTTGGTGGTATTCCCGGATAAAGGATATAGGCTAATTTTTATTCAGAAAAATCAAAAAGTTTCCAGATGGTTTAAAAAAAACCAAAATCACGGGCGTTGTCCAGGGACTCTATATACCTACGCGTAGGTAGATCCCTCAGTCTAAGTAAATGCCCAAGAACAAAGGGGTAATCTCTTCAATTCACCTGTTCCTCTGCTGCTGGTGTGCGGCTGGGTTGCCAGCAGCGGCGGAGTTTAGCACGGCGGTCCCGCGCATCAGTCGTCTGATGTTATAGGCGGTCATCAGGAAAAACAGCCAGTTGCTCAGGATCAAAATCAGCATGGGTATGTAGAGGTACACCAACTTCTGCCCCTCTGGAATAATAATATTATTGTAAAATATGATGAGTGCCATCGTTAATCATCACCACCATTATTATTACCATCCATCCATCCAAACTTTGGCATTTATAATATTTATTTGATATTTGATTTATTAACAGTTATTGTTTTCGGAAAGAGCTTTACTCACCTTGAAGGAAACATCCTCCGATAGGTATCATAGGCTTGATGATCCAAGGCATATGAGACAAATCAGCTTCGTTGACAACAACCAAGCCGATAGTCATGATGGCAGGCAGTCCCCATCCGTAGAGGCAATACATGCAAAACTTGAAGTTTTCTCCTTTTCTATGGATTGGTCGAGCTTTTGCGTACCCACTGAAATACAATTAATAACTATCATCACATAGAATAACAAGTGAACATAATTAAAAAAAAAACATATAACCATATTGAAATTTAAAAAAAAAACTTATAACCAGTGTCATTTGGGAGGATGTAAGGATTCTAACCATACAACATACACCCAAAATATTTGTTCAGGCATTTAGAAGACATAACTTCTAAATATATATTCTCTTCGGAATTGAGAAAATCACATACGTACATGAACCCTGAAAACATTACAGTTACACACTGTTTTTGGGCAGTCGGGTAGTAAAAGGTTTAGTCACTTACTTACTGACTGACTCATCATTTCTGACACAATATTGTCAATCTACAAAATGTGACGTGGCGGGCGAGATCCATTACAACGCAATTCGTAAATAAGTAATTATTCCTTACTAATTGATAATCCTTATTAAATAAACGCGAAAGTTTGTATGTATGGATGTTTGTTAATCTTTCACGCCAGAACGGCTGAACGGATCTAGATGAAATTTGGCACAGAGATAGATTATAGTCTGGACATAGGCTACTTTTTTTCCCGGAAAATTAAAAAGTACCCGCAAGAACCAAATAACCTCAATCCACGTGGACGAAGTCGCGGGCATCAGCTAGTTAGTTAATATATTCGAGATCTAGAATTACTTGTATCACTCACCGGAAAGTCCACCAAATGTCAATAGACATAACATTCATCCAGCAGAAAGTTGACAATAGGAAGAAGTATATGGAGGCAGCTGTAAGAAGATAATCATTCTTTAGATTATATCTACACTATTTATAATGTGCTTCTCAAGACAAACGTGTAACTTACCAATGCTGTTTTAATATTTTTTACTACACCTAAAACATACATAATAGGCATGATGACTGATTTTGAAAAATGGTCAGATTATGTTCGGAAGTAGGTATCTACTATTTCGAAAAAACATCTTATTTCAGCAGAAAAATAAGGTTTGGTAGATAATACTGGCATTTGAAATTTAAATTTTAAAATTCACGCCAAAACGCTCCCCGGTGTCATGGCGTCGTTTGTGACGTCACTATTATTTTTACCAATGTACTCTGTGCAGTGTGCAGTAAGCAATAGTGTGATTGTCAAAGCTCGAAAACAAACCATTGTGACGTCATTCGCTTCTTGGTGTTTTAACCAATATGGCGGATTGCTGTATTTTATAATTATCAAAATAAATAGCAATGTCACTCGAAATAGAAAAATAAATACGTTTTTTATAATCCATGAATCCTATTTCATTAGATAAATTCATAATTTCATTGATTCTTGGTTACTGTCATCATGCATACTCCAAGAATGAGAAACTTAAAAATTTAACTTAATAATTAATATGCGTAGGTTATCATAAGAAATCGAAAATAGAAGCTGAGTTAGTAGATTTAGTGTAAGAGAAATACAATTTGAAAATATAGTAGATCTCCGAGAGTAGGTATGTAATAAGACAATAATTAATGATAGGTAGACAAACAGGTGATGACAGAATCTATACTTATATTATTTATAAATGTGAAAGTTTGGATGGATGGATGTTTGTTACTCAATCACGCCAGAACGGCTGAAAGGATCTATAGATGAAATTTGGCATAGAGATAGATATTATAGATTGGAATAACACATAGCCTACTTTTTATCCCGGAAAATTAAAGAGTTCCTGCGGGTACCGAAAAACCTCAATCCACGCGGACGAAGTCGCGGCCATCAGCTACTAAGATATAGGATAACTGAACTCCAGCTGTTGATCCATATTCCTTAGCTGATATTCCAATAATAATTCAATTAAATTAGATGTTCTCAAAATATTGCTATTATTTTTGGAATTGGCTTACTCCCAATCATAACATACAGATTCAAAATATTCGGGGTCTTCACCAATCTCCCTTGGCTCTAACGTCGGTGCCAGATCAGTTGTTAACCAAATTGGCAACAATTTTGCCACCAGCTGGTCTCGCAACAAAGTTTCCCACGTTCAAAGTTCATCAAACATGCACTTTCGCATTTATCCATATTAATATTATATCCATAATTAATATTACTTTATTACTTTACTAATATTATAAATGCGAAAGTTTGGATGTATGGATGTCGGTATGGATGTATGGATGGATGTTTGTTACTCAATCACGCCCCAACAGCTGAACGGATCTGGATGAAATTTGGCACAGAGATAGATTATAGTCTGGAATAACACATAGGCTACTTTTTATCCCGGAAAATTAAAGAGTTCCCGTGGGAACCACAAAACCTCGATCCACGCGTACGAAGTCGCGGGCATCAGCTAGTTAATATTATAAATGCGAAAGTGTGTCTGTCTCTCTGTCTGCTACGCTTTCACGGTCCATCTGTTGAACCGATTTTGATGAAATTTGGTACAGGCATAGGTTATATCCCGAGGAAGGACATAGGCTTTATCACGGAAATTTAAAGAGTTCCCGCGGGAATCAAAAAAACTTATTCCACGCCGATGAAGTCGCGGGCATCATCTGGTAATATTATAAGTATGATTTAATTTGAAAGTTGTGACAACCCTGGCTTCCTTGTTGGCACTAATACAAGACCGGCCCGTTGTGTTTCCTATAAAATTAATTTATGAATTGTTTATCAGGAGGGAATTTGAATTTTATATCTTTACATAAACGCCACCAAGGTTTTGCAGTTCAGGCAACTATGTACGAGAAGAACTTACACTATCGGTACTATTGGTACTCTTAACACAGAATAAGTAATAGTGCTATTAGGCAGCCCTAGTTTTTTCTTATTTAAAACGATACACTTGATAATATCCCCGCTTTGCATGATCGCCAGTAGAACGAAGCCCATAAGCAAGCTAGTGGTGTATGCCATCACTATCATGCCGCCAAGGTTTCGCAGCTCAGGCAGCAATAATATGTATGAGAAGCCACCATACTATCGGTACTATGAAGCAGTTCTAACTTCTACCACAGAATAGGTAATAATACAGCAGTACTTCAACTTACTTAAATCGATACAGTTGCTAATATCCCGCGTTCTGCATGACCGTCAGTAGAACGAAGCCCATGAGCAAGCTAGTGGTGTACGCCATCAGTATCATGCCGCCAAGGTTTCGCAGCTCAGGCAGCAATAATATGTATGAGAAGCCACCATACTATCGGTACTATGAAGCAGTTCTAACTTCTACCACAGAATAGGTAATAATACAGCAGTACTTCAACTTACTTAAATCGATACAGTTGCTAATATCCCGCGTTCTGCATGACCGTCAGTAGAACGAAGCCCATGAGCAAGCTAGTGGTGTACGCCATCAGTATCATGCCGCCAAGGTTTCGCAGCTCAGGCAGCAATAATATGTATGAGAAGCCACCATACTATCGGTACTATGAAGCAGTTCTAACTTCTACCACAGAATAGGTAATAATACAGCAGTACTTCAACTTACTTAAATCGATACAGTTGCTAATATCCCGCGCTCTGCATGACCGTCAGTAGAACGAAGCCCATGAGCAAGCTGGTGGTGTACGCCATCACTATCATGCCGCCAAGGTTTCGCAGCTCAGGCACCAATATGTACGAGAAGCATCAAGCGCCCACACTATCGGTACTATTAGGCAGTTCTAACTTCTACCACAGAATAGGTAATAATACAGCAGTACTTCAACTTACTTAAATCGATACAGTTGCTAATATCCCGTGTTCTGCATGACCGTCAGTAGAACGAAGCCCATGAGCAAGCTAGTGGTGTACGCCATCAGTATCATGCCGCCAAGGTTTCGCAGCTCAGGCAGCAATAATATGTATGAGAAGCCACCATACTATCGGTACTATGAAGCAGTTCTAACTTCTACCACAGAATAGGTAATAATACAGCAGTACTTCAACTTACTTAAATCGATACAGTTGCTAATATCCCGCGCTCTGCATGACCGTCAGTAGAACGAAGCCCATGAGCAAGCTGGTGGTGTACGCCATCACTATCATGCCGCCAAGGTTTCGCAGCTCAGGCACCAATATGTACGAGAAGCATCAAGCGCCCACACTATCGGTACTATTAGGCAGTTCTAACTTCTACCACAGAATAGGTAATAATACAGCAGTACTTCAACTTACTTAAATCGATACAGTTGCTAATATCCCGCGCTCTGCATGACCGTCAGTAGAACGAAGCCCATGAGCAAGCTAGTGGTGTACGCCATCAGTATCATGCCGCCAAGGTTTCGCAGCTCAGGCAGCAATAATATGTATGAGAAGCCACCATACTATCGGTACTATGAAGCAGTTCTAACTTCTACCACAGAATAGGTAATAATACAGCAGTACTTCAACTTACTTAAATCGATACAGTTGCTAATATCCCGCGCTCTGCATGACCGTCAGTAGAACGAAGCCCATGAGCAAGCTGGTGGTGTACGCCATCACTATCATGCCGCCAAGGTTTCGCAGCTCAGGCACCAATATGTACGAGAAGCATCAAGCGCCCACACTATCGGTACTATTAGGCAGTTCTAACTTCTACCACAGAATAGGTAATAATACAGCAGTACTTCAACTTACTTAAATCGATACAGTTGCTAATATCCCGTGTTCTGCATGACCGTCAGTAGAACGAAGCCCATGAGCAAGCTGGTGGTGTACGCCATCACTATCATGCCGCCAAGGTTTCGCAGCTCAGGCACCAATATGTACGAGAAGCATCAAGCGCCCACACTATCGGTACTATTAGGCAGTTCTAACTTCTACCACAGAATAGGTAATAATACAGCAGTACTTCAACTTACTTAAATCGATACAGTTGCTAATATCCCGTGTTCTGCATGACCGTCAGTAGAACGAAGCCCATGAGCAAGCTAGTGGTGTACGCCATCAGTATCATGCCGCCAAGGTTTCGCAGCTCAGGCAGCAATAATATGTATGAGAAGCCACCATACTATCGGTACTATGAAGCAGTTCTAACTTCTACCACAGAATAGGTAATAATACAGCAGTACTTCAACTTACTTAAATCGATACAGTTGCTAATATCCCGCGCTCTGCATGACCGTCAGTAGAACGAAGCCCATGAGCAAGCTGGTGGTGTACGCCATCACTATCATGCCGCCAAGGTTTCGCAGCTCAGGCACCAATATGTACGAGAAGCATCAAGCGCCCACACTATCGGTACTATTAGGCAGTTCTAACTTCTACCACAGAATAGGTAATAATACAGCAGTACTTCAACTTACTTAAATCGATACAGTTGCTAATATCCCGTGTTCTGCATGACCGTCAGTAGAACGAAGCCCATGAGCAAGCTGGTGGTGTACGCCATCACTATCATGCCGCCAAGGTTTCGCAGCTCAGGCACCAATATGTACGAGAAGCATCAAGCGCCCACACTATCGGTACTATTAGGCAGTTCTAACTTCTACCACAGAATAGGTAACAATACAGCAGTACTTCAACTTACTTAAATCGATACAGTTGCTAATATCCCGTGTTCTGCATGACCGTCAGTAGAACGAAGCCCATGAGCAAGCTAGTGGTGTACGCCATCAGTATCATGCCGCCAAGGTTTCGCAGCTCAGGCAGCAATAATATGTATGAGAAGCCACCATACTATCGGTACTATGAAGCAGTTCTAACTTCTACCACAGAATAGGTAATAATACAGCAGTACTTCAACTTACTTAAATCGATACAGTTGCTAATATCCCGCGCTCTGCATGACCGTCAGTAGAACGAAGCCCATGAGCAAGCTGGTGGTGTACGCCATCACTATCATGCCGCCAAGGTTTCGCAGCTCAGGCACCAATATGTACGAGAAGCATCAAGCGCCCACACTATCGGTACTATTAGGCAGTTCTAACTTCTACCACAGAATAGGTAACAATAGAGCAGTTCTTCAACTTACTTAAATCGATACAGTTGCTAATATCCCCGCTCTGCATGACCGCCAGTAGAACGAAGCCCATGAGCAAGCTAGTGGTGTACGCCATCAATATCATGCCGCCAAGGTTTCGCAGCTCAGGCAGCAATATGTACACAACGAGGACAAACACCAGGAAAACACAAGATATTATTAGATCTGGAAAGGGAAAAATTAGTGAAAGTCTTAAAAATCTTTTATTCCTGGTTGCAATATTCAAAAGCAATGGTTAAAACATCCGAAAATAGGCTACTTTATATCCCGGAAAATTAGGAAGTTCCCGCGGGAATTGAAAACTTTATCCACACGGACGAAGTCGTGGGCATCATCTATTATAGTAATTGTAATAAAAGTAAAGTGTGGCGAATTATAATTCTTTTGAGTGTGTTTTCGCAAAACTATTGATTTTTTGGCACTTATAGACCCTTTAGAGTCTAAAGGGTAGACTTTACAACCCTTATAAAACACAAATTCCGTAGTTTTTTACGCCACTATAACTAATTTATACTACTCTAATTTCACTTGATGGTAAGTGATGCAGTCTAAGGTGGTAGCCGGCTAACCTGTTGCGGGTATGGCAGTTCTACACGCCATAGTACCGGAAGGCTAAATAGCTTGGCGGTACGTCTTTGCCGATAAGGTCCGAACGTCCGAAGACTCCCACCAGGCCAGACCAGAGAAAATTTAGAAACTATAAATTCCCGAATTGACCCTGCCGGGGATTGAACCCCGGAACCTCCCATTAAATAAGACCACAGAGAGGCACAGGAACTTACAGTAATAATAGTAACTTTGAAAGCCGACTTCCTTTTCTGGGGGCAATACTAATAAATTGTAGACTTCTCCGTCTCCCGTGGTTTCGTTAGTAACCGCGAACTCGACGCAGAAGTCTTTCACGTGAGTCCATCGTTCGTACGCGTTCGGAAACTCCATGTACATTTCACCGTCCTAAAAACAAATTGAGTGTTTTATTGTTACAATATTGTTGACGTTCGTGTTAAAATAATTATGATCCTTATTTTAGAGACGTCAAGGTACGTGACATAGAACTGTCATCCTGAAATAATACTGCTTTAAGCCGTGGTAGCAGCCGCAAAGAGATGTTTAGGGCGAAAAGACACACCAATACTTCTGGCAAAAAAATTGTCTAGCGGACTACAAGCGGTTATAATCAAGAAAAAACGAAAAAAAAAAGTTTTACAACAAGCTTTCCAGGGTGGCACCTTTTGGCTCCATCAACATATTATGACTGGATAATATCATCTATAAAACCAGAGTATACTTGACAAGTGAAATCTCGATGGGGTTACGTCGTTTTATCACAGAGTTCCCAGCCTTAACCGCCTTTCGGCTCTGTCATCAGAACAGCTCCATGTCGTACCTAATAGTATTGCATTGTCATCTGATTTACGTAGGTATACATGCAATATAATATTCATCTGTTGCAAGATGTAACTAACTGTAGACTTATGAATTACTTTTAATAATTTCAACTCAACATAACAAAACTCATGTTTTTAATTTGCACGTTAGCAACGACTAAACATTCATTGTCATCATAATAGTACAATAAGTAATTGTCAAATGTTTCCAGCAAGGGAACGATTTATGTATTTATTTATTTGACTACAGATCGGGACATGAAACTAAAGAAGAGCTTGTAAAAAATGATCCACAGGTCATTAAATCCATAATTACTAGTGTTATAAATGAGATAGGGTGTCTTTTTTGTCTGTCTGCAACGCTTTCGCGACCCATCTATTCAACCGATTTTGACGAAATTTGGTACTGAAAGAGTTTGTATTCAGGGAAAGACATACTTATAGGATACTTTTTATCTTGGATGATTAAAGAGTTCTCTTTTTTATCCATTACAAATTAGCCCTTGACTGTGATCTTACCTGATAGTAATTACTGATGATGCAGTCTAAGATGGTAGCGGGCTAACCTGTAAGGGACATGGGAGTTATATTAAATCCCTATTCGGTTTCTACACGGCATCGTACCGGAACGCTAAATTGATTGGCGGCACGTCTTTGCCGGTAGGGTGGTAACTACCCACGGCTGAAGCTTCCCACCAGACCAGGGAAAATTCAGAAATTACAAATATCCAAATTGACCCTGCCGGGGATCGATCCCGGGACCTCCACAGCTGGACGACTGGTCTCTTGCAAGGATTCCTACATGCGGTGTTTCACCGCCAGGATCCAGCGGCTCCCTGTGACTCGTTTGATGTCGTCCGTCCACCGAGTGGATGGGTCTGCCAACGTTGCGCTTTCCAGTGCGAGGTCACCACTCCAGCACTCCAGCACCTTTAGACCCCAACGCCTATCGAACGAACTATGTGCTCCACCCATTGCCACTTCATCTTCACAACACGTCGAGCAATGTCAGTTAATTTTAGTGATTAAACGAACTTACAAAGTGAAGTTCTATCACAATTATATGAGTCGCTTCATTCGAAGATTTGATTTCTTTGGTTAAGGTTAAGATATCATAATAGTTCTTATACGGATCAGCAATGAGTAATTGCTGATTTGATCTCGTAGAGAAACTCCGAGCATAGCACTCTCCATCGCCCGCTGAGTGACCCTGGGCTTTCATAAGAGGCCCACAGTTAGCACCCATATCTCGCATCTGTATGTCATCACTGGCAACACACACTATTCGAAGACTGGTCTTCACGAGAGACGCAATTTCGGACGAGAATACATCTCGAAGCTTCCCCAGCCGAGCCAGCCGGGTTAGATTCGGCGGCTCACCTCTTTCTCTAAATTGGACCTACCTAGCTGGGCCGTGTTTCCCAGGTATTTGGAAAACCTCGTCTACAGTTTCGAGTGCAGAGTTCTCAATAACTACCTGGGTGGAGCGGGACATGAACGTTAGCAGACAAGATTTTTCGCCTGACTCAAGTTTATTTTCATTTAGTGAAATATCAATATAATAGGTACCCATATTTGTATTAGTAACACTGAGTAATACCAACTCGGCATAAACTTTTGTGGTTTTTCACACCTACTCGTATGGGTTTTCATAGCTATATAACAAGAACAACGATGTTCCAGTTAATTATTAATAATAATTATTATTGTTTCCTCATTTTATCGTTTCACTTCGTCGGTAATTAGGTATAAATGAAGTATAAGGAAATTATTTAATTTAATAATTCCTCATGTTTCAGTTTTTCCCAACAAAAATAATTAATTAACAACAGAATTATAAGTACCTCGAGCTAATCTCAGGCGTTAGGAATTAGGAACCTTTGTAGCAAAGTACGCAACCTATTTCAATTCAATACAATTCAATATCATTTATAATCATGATCATAATCAACCTTCGGTTTCTACACGGCATCGTACCGGAACGCTAAATCGCTTGGCGGCACGTCTTTGCCGGTAGGGTGGTAACTAGCCACGGCCGAAGCCTCCCACAAGGCCAGACCAGGGAAAATTCAGAAATTATAAATTCCTAAATTGACCCTGCCGGGGATCGAACCCGGGACCTCGGCACATTAAGGCAACAGCGCTACACACTGTGCCACGGAGGTCGTCAAGTCCAAAGTTTCCGGGGACCGTAACGTCAACTAGAGCAACCGCTATAATATTATATCGAGTCTAATGACGTCACGTAATATTGTCGATTTAAAAATGATACCGAGGTTTCCTCGAGAGCGGTTATTATTAACACCGTTTATGGATATCGAAGTGACAGCATCGCTAGTATGACGACCTCCTTGGCGCTGTGTTGAGCGCTGTTGTCTTAACGTGCGGAGGTCCCAGGTTCGATCACGGGCAGGGTCAATTTGGGAATTTATGATTTCAGAATTTCCTGGTCTGGCCCCATCCTGGCTTCTGCCGTGGCTAGCTACCACCCAAAGACGTGCTGCCAAGCGATTTTGCGTTCCGGTGCGATGCCGTGTAACCGATTAGGGGTAAGTATGGGTTTAATATAACTGCCATGCCCCTTATAGGTAAGCCCGCTACCATTTAAGACTGCATCATCACTTACCATCGGGTGAGATCGCAGTCTAGGGCTAATTTGTAGAGAGTAAAAAAAGCTTTTTTTTCCTTTACCAACACATCGTCAGTTGCGAGACTGCCACAAATAATTATAATTTAATCTGTGCCTAATTTTAAGTTATATTAATATTTATGAAAATCCCCTGTATTCCTCTCATAATAATTCCTCTCGTAATGGCTCTCATAGAGCTTTTAC
The DNA here is from genome assembly GCA_923060345.2 of Erebia aethiops. Lineage (NCBI taxonomy): Eukaryota > Metazoa > Arthropoda > Insecta > Lepidoptera > Nymphalidae > Erebia > Erebia aethiops. The sequence continues at coordinate 3,787,580 of OV281083.1, read as the reverse complement.
ACCAAAGCAGGTGTAAACCCCGGCAGACTCACAGTCATACCAAAATGAGTTTTTTTTTCTGACGTTCCTTCTTCCAAAAACGTTTTCTTTTAAAATCGTTAACTTTTCCTTTTCCGGTAGGAGTCCTGCAGTTTTTCGAATTAGTACTTACAGTAAGGTATTACGAATTGGCACAGTACAGGTAAGTTCTTTCTTCGAAAGGAAACGTTTTTGGAAGGAGAAAACCAGCTTCGCACGTGCAATTTTAAATATATGTAGCTGCACAGACTACTGCGATACGACGAAACGTGTATTTCATATGACGCGGACTTTTCAAGAATGATTTGACTTTTTTTAAAGTAATAGTACTATACCTACATGTTATTATGGTCAAAAACCTACCGGTTTTTAGGGTTCCGTACCAAAATGGTAAAATGGAACCCTTATGGTGCGACTTTCTCCGTCTGTCTGTCTGTCTGTCTGTCCGTCCGTCACACTCGATTATTTCAGTAACTACCGAAGCTATCGACATGAAATTTGGAATAGTTGTGTATATTAGTGGCCCAAAGACACTGGAATTTAAAAAAATTGGAAATTATTTTTGTTCTTATTTAAAAAGGGAGGAAAATCGGAGGGTTGAAATTTAAAAGTGAGATAACTGTACTGTGTGGGGTTCATATGAAAGGGTTTACTTTGTACATTCTAAAACAGATTTTTAATTATTTTTAGTCATGATAGTTTTTGATTTATCGGGGAAAAAGTAAAAAAAAATTCCGTTCCCCCCCCCTTATCTCCGGAGTTTACCAATCGAAAAATCTGAAATAATTATGGTCAATAGGAATTTATGTATATTTTACAGAAAAACTATAGCCAATGCTCTAACTAGCATAGTTTTTTTGATATTAACAGTAAACCTCTACAAACAAAGTTAGTTTTGCGGTTCATTAACAAAGGTAATTATTACCGTTTTACATCTTTGGTCGTTACAGTTTTCAGTACGGAACCCTCGGTGCGCGAGTCCGACTCGCACTTGGCCGGTTTTTTTATTATATGGATTCCGATTAATTTGCTGTTATCCGTTTAGGAGTTCCGCCCGCCATCCCCGAAATATATCCTTTGTGAAGAAAGAATAATGCTCAAATGGTCAGTTCCAACTTAACCAAATTATAAACCGACCAAAATTTTCGAAATAGGGGTATTTCGATTGGACCCTATTGTTTTTCGGGATAAATCATAATAGTAAATAATATGTTAACTTGGAGTGTTAGTTATGAGTTGCCCCTCTCTAAAGCCGGCCGTGAGTGTACAAGTTAGCTCAAGTCTTAGTTTGGTGGTAAGTGATGCCATTAGTTATCAAAAATATATAAGCGAGATCGGTAAACCCGAAGCTCTAATCGGTTTCTACACGGCTAGGGTGGGGTAACACCAGCCAACAGCTGACAGAAAATTCAGAAATGTTAAATTCCCAAATTGACCCTACCGGGGATCCAAATTCAAATTCAAATAATGTTTAATCAATATGGGTGGGTACACTACACTTATTGATGCCCAGTTATTTATAAAATATAATGGTGATAATCAGTAACAGTATCTTAAAACTAAAGCTACGAGGGTTCCAAACGCGCCCTGGTCTGAGAAGAGCCCACAACAAACTCAGCCGGGTTTTTTTTTCATTATCACCATTTCACAAATTATCTTAACTAAGGAACTATCAGAGCCATTAGATCAAATCATTGCCAAACTTCCTTGTCATTTAACTAATCCTTTACATGGTAGGTAATAAGATTTTTTAATTAGTTTACGTTTTACATTAACTTTGAACTTATTCAGAGACATCTTCAACATATTGTCTTCTGGAAGCTTATTGTAATAGCGGACACTGTTTCCAACAAATGAATTGCTAGTTTTACGAAGCCTAGTAGCAGGCAATACAAGTTTATTTTTATTTCTAGTATTAACATTATATCCCGATCGAACCCGGGACCTCCGGTTTAGAAGACAATATAGCTTAACACTGCGCAAGGGAGGTTCTGTCCTGTCCGTTGTGTGCTTTCGCCCAAAGGCTTCTTTAGATACGAAAATAATAGATAAAATTAATACGACACCCAAAATAGTAGATAAATGTACACAAATTATTATACAAACCTCAGTCAAATATGATATTAAATCGTAAAAGTCCACCACAAAAGGCCCGCTCTCGGCGAAAGTCGTATTTTCCTCCATTACGTCATTATATTTTCCGGGCAACAGATAAAATAAGTCAGCCATAGTTGCATCTTTCAGTTGATTAAGAACAAGGTTTTTTTTAGCGAACGATTCATAAACTGGTACATTCTGAAAGTCGTACTCTCGGCCGTAGGCGGTGCACGCGAGCGTTGAGGCGTTCAGATACTCTCCATTCTCACAGCATTTCGGGATGCACTTTTTTTCTAAACACTTTGCCGTCCGATTTTCCCCACCGCTCAGGATGATAGACGCACAAATAGTTCTCGATAGTAAAACTATTAAGAAGCACTCTAGGAATATTTTAGAGCACATCATCGTTGCTCGTAGCCACTTCTATTACTAATACTCTTAGTAAACAATGCTTAGGTATTTTGCGGTAGAGCAGCTTCTGATTTGCGTTTACACGGAATATTAATAAGTCCCGAAACGTAAACAAATTGAAGGAAACCATACGACGGTTCGTTTAGTCTTTATATTTAGCCCTATCCTATGACTAAGCTTTTGCTCGAGGCTTCGCTCACTCTAAGTTTGATTTTCATACCAATTTCAAACCTCTATTCAAACTTATAAAAAGCGGTTAGAAATTTAGCGCTTGGAAGTGCAGTATTTTATACCCAAAAAAATATCTTTAGATTTTTTAATTATTTTAATCGCTATTTTTGCTTTTTAATCGGAATCGACCACTGGTTCCTAATGCTATTCTTACCAAGGAGAACCAGTAAGAAAAGTTGGTATCTTTTTATGTCAATTATGCTAATATACCTATAAGGTGAGTGGGGGTAAGTCAAAATGGTTTTTTGGTGAGATAAATAGTGTTGATTTGAAACTTGTAATTTATAGAATTTTATGTTAAATGCTAATAATTTTGAGTGAAAAAGTATAGAAAAAATATTATACTAGAGCTGACAGAAATCAGTTTGAAACATTGTTTGATTTAAAAAAAGGTTGCAAAGGTTTCACTTCAGAATAAAAAACAGAGGAAAGATGGGACTATAGTGGGGTAAGATTGATATAGTTACTAAAATCGTATTTATGGCCATTATGCATTCGTGATGATAAATATACTCCTGGCTTCTATGACCTAAATAACTTGAAAGTAACCTGAAATTCAAAAATCGCTTTGCTTAATGCAAAAAATAATATGTCACAGCATTATGTCATATGGTATACTAGCTGACGCCCGCGACTTCGTACGCGTGGATCGAGGTTTTGTGGTTCCCGCGGGAACTCTTTAATTTTCCGGGATAAAAAGTAGCCTATGTGTTATTCCAGACTATAATCTATCTCTGTGCCAAATTTCATCCAGATCTGTTGAGCCGTTGGGGCGTGATTGAGTAACAAACATCCATCCATACATCCATACATCCATACCGACATCCATACATCCAAACTTTCGCATTTATAATATTATAAGTATAAGTATAAGTATATAAGTAAGAAGTAAGATAAGATTGTTATGGAGTAATGCTGCTCATATTAATTCTGTTTTTGTGTTGCAGAAGAGGGCTGTTCGAGCCAAATATAATATGGGACCAAGACAGTCACTAAGAGATAAATTTAATTAAGTAAGACGAGAGGCTAAGTATAGCCTGACGTCTTATAATTTTATATCTAACGAAAATTCTGCAAAGAATAAGTGTGTTTATTTTATTTATATTTGAGTATTGGCTGATATTAGTATTTTTACTAAATTATACAAAATAATAATAATAGGCGTTCCAATTTTAAGATGATTTGAATATTGATCTTTTACTACAATTTGAGAACCGGTGACTTTTTCTATGTATTTTGTTAGTTACTCTAAATTTTGCCCGGGTTAGTTTGAAAGTCAAGATAAATCTTTAAATATGAGAAATTTACTAATTACCTCTATGTAGTGCATATTACATGTGAAATATAATTGTTAATATCTAAACAAAATCAATGTAACTTATCTGCGTAAAAATAAGCGGGATAAGATTGAAAATCCCAAATTTTCGCGGGAAATGTGTCGTTATAAAAATCACCACGTAACACACGTGCGTTTTCACTAAGCGACTAATGAAGGCTGCAGGGCGGGACATGACTTAAGGGTGTATGCAACGATTTTGCCTGTATTAAAATAATTCCGCAATGTTCGCCGCTATTTTCCTTTTTTTATCTTCCCCATTTTTCATCTTGCCCCCACTCACCTTACGTATAATAATATAATTATAATTACCTATAATAAAAAGAACTGACACTCAGTCTAATCTAATGCGATAGACTCGCATTAGATTAGACTGAGTGTCAGTTTTTTTTTATCTAAAGTCTAAATTAATGCGATTATAAAAAATACTCTTATCTCTAATGTCGTTGACTGTACATTTCCACGTACGACACTGTTTAAGGCGTCAAGCACGAAACTAGCGACGGCCGAGCGACGGCGACAGCGGGGCGATGTGGTCCGAGAGCAGCCGACGAATTTTGGTAATCTGGTCGGGAGTCCTGCCAGTCTGGTAGAGCGTTTGCGGTTATTTCGTTACTGCACGGCATATAATATTTGCAAAAAAATAAAAAAATAAAAATTTTCGCCAAATTTTCGTTTCGTTTTTGTCGGTTAAAAAGTATCTCTTCAAAAATATTTTATTAAATTCCCAAAAAATATACTTTTGGCAATCTGAAATTTTAATCACATATTTATTGAGTTATTTCAATAATACCTGCAAATCGCCAGACAAATTTTGCGGATTTATACAATTCCCAGACGTGAATAAAGTTTTCAAATGAGTACGACAAAATTGCGGTGAAATTCGTCGCCAGATCTCCCTCCGACTAATCGCATCGCCCCGCTGCCGCCGTCGCCTCGCCACCACTCATTTCGTGCCCGTACACTAAAGAGACACTAGTAATAGAGAGTAGAGCATGCGTAGAGCTTTGCATAGATCAGTGCCGTCACGAGTGGTGTTAAAAATAGTTTGTACCTTATTATTTTTATTTTCTCAAGGTCTAGACTCTAGACGTATAATCCATGAATCCATCATTGAGGTAATAAATGTAATAAATTGCTGAATTACTTATCCATTCTAATCTATAGTAATAATACTTTATATACGTAATATTATAAATGCGAAAGTTTGGATAGATGGAAGTATGTTTGGACGTTACTCAATCACGCCCGGACAGCAGAACGGATCGCACAGAGATACCTAGTGCCTCACACAAAACACCTCAATCCACAAGGACGAAGTCCCAGGCATCAGCTAATCATTACTAAAGGAATAAGAATTATATCTTACTTAAAATTAGATACAGTTTTTTGTCATAATTACTCATTTTACTTAAATTACAATGGGAAGAAAATGAATATGGGCCCCTTCTCGGGTAAAGGCCTAAATTATGCCTATATCAAAAATAAATTATTTCTAACTGATTGTAAAATAAAGGATCTTCCAAAACACCTAAAATTCACATTCTTGGTTAATTTTAAGTTTGATAACCATTTTAAAATATAGATTAAAGAAAAAAAGTGCGTTGAAATTTTATGTCGTCACTACTGTAAATTTCATACAACTTCCATACTAGAAGTGTGTTTTTAAGTTTGATAATGAGTTGCTGGTTTGATTGAGTTGTCATCATCCCTTTTCCTTAGTAGGTAAGTTAGTATAGATTTTGTATTGAAATCTATATTATGGAATTAATAAGCAAGTGCGGCAGTAAGTCAAGTACCAGTAACTACGGTATAAAGATCTCAGCCATAGCTTCGGAGTATTTAATTTACTTTGTCTTTTGTTTTCTTTGTGTCAATATGTGTTGGAGGTTCTTTAAAAGATACGAGTTCGTAGCCGACTGCAGGCGATGTGTCGCTGCGACATAACTGGATTAATATATGTTTTCTATGTTAGGCGACGCGGCGACGTGTCGCTAGCTATGGAAGGTATTCCATAGAAATACATAGAAATCAGCCTCTCTATCCATCTGTAGTCGGCTACGAACTCGCACCTTTACACGGATAGACTGTAATGATAAACTTTATAATAACATTATTTTATTTTATTCTATTTTGAAATGCCTCCACAACAACGTCAGTGATCCGACTAATAAAATAAATGTGAAAATTTGGATGTATGTAGGTTTTATGTTTGTAACAAATTTCGCTTCACTTCATAGATTAATGATGGCTTTACTCGTGCACACGACACAAATATTTCGCCAGCATACTAAAATTCTACATCAATGTTTGCCTGTTGGAAGTTTGGATGTTTGTAAGCCTTTACAAATATCCAAACTTTCACATTTAATTTTATTAGTAGTATTTATGAACGTTTGTTACTCCCTCACGCCGCAACGACTGGATCGATTTGGCCGGTTTGACTGATATTTGGAACGGAGATAGCATAAAACCTGACTTAACACACATGCTTTATTTCATCCCGGAAAATTAAAGAGTTCCCGCGGAAACAAAAATCCTGAATCCACGCGGGCGAAGTCGCGGGCTTCATCTTGAATAGAATAATTACTTAGAAGAAGAGTTGTCAGGGTTGAATTTCGACCTAGTTGATTGACTGGGCGAATCTGAAGACTTTCTTCCAGTTGTAATTTGCGATGAGCGTGATTTGTGTTCACGACTGAACAGTTCACCGAACCTAGAAAAAAAACCAAAAGGTTATATAGTCTTTGTTTGTAGATAGCTCGGCGGCTCGGCCGCTGGCTTCCACCAGACCAGAGGCCAAATTGTCTAAGGAAATCGTAATCATTTGAGGGCCTTAAACGTATTACTCGATCTGTTTAAAGAGTTCATAAGGTGAGTGGGGGGTAAGGTGAAAAATGGGGGAAGATAAAAAAAGGAGAATATAGCGCCGAACATTGAGGAATTATTTTAATACAGGTAACATCTTTGCATACACCCTTTAGTCTCGTCCCGCTCTTCAGCCTGCGTCAGTCAGTAAGTGAGAGGTTGCGTGAGTTACGTGGTAATATAAATCATTCCGTCTTACCCCTCTAACGAAATACATAGAAAATGTCACCGGTTCTCAAACTGTAGTAAAAGATCAATATTCAAATCATCGCAAAATTGAGTTGAAACACATGTAATTTATTATCTTTTTTGTATTACATTGTAAAAATATCAGTCTATGTTCAATTATAAATAAAATAAACACATTTTTGTTTCAGGAAGAAAATGACTCCTATGTCAGAAAATCCTTACGGGCAACTTGTTATATATCTACTGCAGAGGACTTGGCAACTGCCATACGGAGAGTGGAGATCAAAGAAATGAGCTTTTCGTAAGAAACGTTTTCGTTCGACCGTTTTTTCTCCGTCTTACATTGCAAATCCGACATAAAATAATATTGCGGCTATAAATTAAGATGTAAGCTATCCTATCTTTCAAGTTGGATCAAACTGCACACGGTGTGCAAATTTAATTTAAAATCAATTAATTAGTTTAAGAGTCCATCGCGGACAAACAACGTGACACGTGATTTATATATATTGAGATTATACAGCTAGTCCGACTGATTTTCGCTACCTGAGATTTATGCTTCGAGGCCTTAAAGTATTTGGTTAAATGTGTGTTATTTTTGTATTTTCATAAATATACTTTTTAAAATGTAAACATTTTTATTTTTATTTATCAACCCAACTATCTATTTAAATACATGAGCCTATATTTTTTTAAATATCATAACTAAATATTTGAGAACCTTATGCTGCCTGCCTTTTTACGGGGTAAGATTGATATATATTTTTCATGAATTATTATTTTGTGCATTAAGAGGCCGGTTCGCGCCGCTCGCAACTTCTATTCGAACCGCAAATATAAATTTGCCGGTATATTGCTATCTCTATTTGGCTGATGACACATGATCGCGTGCAAGCGAGATAGCAATATGAGCGTAGCAGAATTTGTTATACATTTAGTCTTGTTCCGTGAATACCAAAAATGATGAATGAAAAATTGTTGTGTTTTTAACTTCGTGTTGTTATTCCGTAGCTTGACAATGTAGGCTATGTTCCTGATCAATTAGTACGTGAGATATCGTTGCTTTTAATATGAAACAAATAAGGAGAAAACATGTCATTTATGTCATAAAAACATGCAAAACGCAATGTGCTTACATTTAATTTTGGGAAAGTATTTTGAAAAAATAATTATCCAGGGACCTAGATAAATACAAGTTCAATCTTAATAATCGCATAATATGGTGGAAATATTCTCGAATTACAAATTATTTTGGTATTACGTTTGTATGAGCAATTCCCCCTCCGCTGGGACCTTAAGATAAGCTATTTTCGAATTTCAGTTACTTTCTAACAATTTGGGTCGTAGAAGCCGAGACTTTATTTTAAATCATCACAAATGCACAACGGCCATGAATTTTTTTTTTTAATCCACTACAAGCTAGCCCTTGACTGCGATCTCACCTGATGGTAAGTGATGATGCAGTCTGAGATGGTAGCGGGCTAACCTGTTAGGGGCATGGCAGTTATATTAAACCCATACCCCTTCGGTTTCTACACGGCATCGTACCGGAACGCTAAATCGCTTGGCGGCACGTCTTTGCCGACAGGGTGGTAACTAGCCACGGCCGAAGCCTCCCACCAGACAAATTCTAGTCACTATATCAGTCTTACCCCACTGTTAAATCTTTCCCCTGTTTTTTTTTCTGAAGTGCAAACTTTGCAACCTTTTTTTAAATCAAACAATGTTTCAAACCGATTTCTGTCAGCTCTAGTATAATATTTTTACTATACTTTTTCACTCAAAACAAAATTATAAACATATAACATAAAACCCTATAATTTACAACAGTTTCAAATCAACAATATGTAAAAAACCATCATCAAAAACCATTCTGACTTCCCCCCACTCACCTTACATGCTTTTTGACATGCAGGCATCTATGAACTCCTTAAACAGTCGAATAATACGTTTGACAAACGTTTACGTTTACGTTTACGTTTTTCTTACACAATGGGGGGCCAGAACAGACAAAATTCAGAATTTATAACTAATCGACCCTGCCGGGGCTCGAACCCTAAGGTCATAGGCTGCATGCCACACTTCTTCCACAAATTCGTTTTCCTGGACTAAGGTATTTCATTTTTTTTATCCACTACAAGTTAACCCTTGACTGCCATCTCACCTGACGGTAAACGATGATGCAGTCTAAGATGGTAGAGGGCTAACCTGATAGGGGCATGGCAGTTATATTAAACGCATACCCCTATTCGGTTTCTACACGGCATCGTACCGAAACGCTAAATCGCTTGGCGGTCTTTGCCGGTAGGGTGGTAACTAGCCACGGCCGAAGCCTCCCACCAGGCAAATACCGTAGAACTCTGATAAAATTGACTGTATCACATTCCAGTAGGGCTAGCATGCGCAGTAAAACTACATCTACCCGTTATCTCTATTTGCCTACAGAAGCTAACATGGTTACTTGTTTCTTTATGTCAAAAGTAGAGATAAAAGTAATATTTCTTATCTGTGGTATTGTTCTCTAGGAACCCTTACATGCCGACTATTAGACTAGACTCTCTCGTCGCGAGATATCTCGTTGTGCGCATTCGAGAGGGCCGGAGACTATCTCGCGACGAGAGAGAGAGAGATGTTGTCTACCCAAACATGCACAAAAATACATAAATGCGGTATATTACAAGAAAAAAATTGTCGACATGTAAAGGCTCATAGAGAAAAATACCACAGATAAGATATATTACCTTTATCTCTACTTTTGACGTAACGAAACAAGTAACCATGTTAGCTTCGGTAGACAGAGAGAGATAATGGGTAGACATAATTTTACTCGTAGTGCGCATGCTAGCCCAGGCGTAGGACCGACGGCTTAACATGCTTTCCGAGGCACGGGGGTGCAGGATTAAACACCGCCAACTTCTTAACTCCGGTATTGCCTTGTTATTTAAAACCGGCATCAATCATTGTTACCTGTCTCAATTGTTGTGCACCACCAACCACTACAGCCCATTAACGTCCCACAACTGGGCACCGGCCTCAACTCTCATAGGGAATTAGAGGTTAGACCCACCACGCTGCTCCTATGCGGGTTGGCGGGCTTTAACGACTGTTATCATGTCAATGATAATAACCGGGACCGACGGCATAACATGCTTATTATTTTTACGTAATAAGGCCCCGGACTAAATGGGATTTTCTTGTCAGACAAAAGCTGGTTCTAGTTAAATCTCACCTGAACTTGAGTTTATAGTATATTTTCCTCTTGAATACAAATATGAGAAATATTGCAACGCCGGTAAATATATTGTAAAAGTCAGTGATCTTCCACACTGAGAGGTCCGGTTCTATAGCACTTATCATCTCGAACAGCCAATTGATACCCATAATGACGGACAGCTTCAGGTAAAGAATCAATCTGAAACAATGTGTTTTTTTAATCTTCTATCGCACCGTTGCAGTGTGATTTAAGGAAAACCCAACAAACAAACACACTTTTTTTAATCACTACAAGTTAGCATTTGACTGCGATCTCACCTGATGGTAAGTGATGATGTCTAAGATGGTACCGGACTAACCTGTTAGGGACATGACAGTTATAGTAAACCCATACCGGGTATGGGTTTACTATAACTGTCATGCCCATAAATCGGTTTCTACACGACATCGTACCGGAACGCTAAATCGCATGGCGGCACGTCTTTGCCGGTAGGGTGGTATAAATAGTCACGGCCGAAGCCGAACCAGGCCAGATCAGGGAAAATTCTGAAATTATAAATTCCCAAATTGACCCTACCGGGAATTGAACCCGGGACCTACACACGTTAACAGCGCTTGACACTGCACCAGGGAGGTCGTTAAATGGTAAGAAAGCAAACCCTAGGCGCGGGTTATACGCGAGAGGTGACGGGCGCGGACGAGGCGCGGGCGACGCTTGGACACCGCTTTCATACTTTCAAGGCCACACCGCCGCCACACCTCCGCCACACCGCCGCTGCGCCTCTCGTATAATATATCCCGCGCCCTAGGGCCCGTCCGTCACTCTTTCATTATGTAAAACTAATGCTTAAGACCTGAAATTTCGAATAATTTTAAACAACGCTTGCCTAACCTTATTGCAAATAAAACAATTCAAAAAAAAAATTATTATTAGATACTACTAGCGAATGCCCGCGACTTCGTCTGAGCGGTTTAAGGTTTTTCGGTTCCCGCGGGAACTCTTTAATTTTCCGGGATAAAAAGTAGCCTATGTGCTATTCCAGACTATAATAAAGATTATGTAGTATATTATATAGCTGTCTATATTGTTGCACTATCCCGCTCCTACCTTAAAGGTCCTTAATTAATGGGTTGTCTGGAGGAGATCACTTTTAGTGATAAGACCGCCCTTGCGCACTTTTTTTGTTTTGTTTTCTTTCCTATGTTTTTTTAATGTCTTGTGTAGCAATAAAGAGTTTATCTATCTATCTCTGAGCCAAATTTCAGCAAGATCCGTTCAGCCATTGGGGTGTGATTGAGTAACAAACATCCATACATCTCGCTCCAAGCTTTCGCATTTATAATATATTAGTATTAGTATTAGTAAGTATTAGTATTGTAGTATTAGTAAGAAGTAAGATAAGATAAGATACAGATTAAGGCGAGTCACCTCAGCTCAGCGGTGAAAACTGGTTTGCTAGATCAAATTTTTTCGGTATTTACTATTAAATAACGGTCTTACAAAAAATATCCGATACACTTAAAGATATTGTCTAAAGAATGTGCTAATTTGTTACACGATAGGATGTACTTTACTCGATTAAAAAAATCTTGAAACAGGCTAAATTAAAAGTTTAAAACGAATTTTTTATTAATAAAATTTTCGACTTTGGTCATAATTTTTATATGGATAAATTTCTCTTAGGGTATTAATGAGAACCTGCTAAACTTTGTTTCAAACTGAAGTCCTATATTTATTTAATTCAAATTAATCCCAGAACTTGAACGTTGCCAAGCGGTTTCAGAACATACCGCGCTGCCCGCTTCCCCGCCAGTCTCTACGAGAAACGTACCGCGAGACGCGCGGGCGGCACCCCACACCTCACCTCCTAAAATCTTGCAGGTGACTCGCCTTAAGTAAGTTTTGATGATGCTATCGCTTTGGTAAATACCTGATCTTTTCTTTCCGGTGGGCAGCAGGGTTGCCCGCAGCTGCAGAATCAGAATTCAAAATACCGGTTCCGCGCATAAGTCGTCTGATGTTATAGGCTGTCATCAGGAAAAACATCCAGTTGCTCACAATTAGAATCGTCATGGGTGTGTACATGTACAGGTTTTTACGGATATCTAAAAATAATTTATGATTTATTGAAGTGAAAACTTCTTTAGGCGCGTTGAGCACTTTTTGGTAGGGGGTAAAAATGTGGAAACGCGCGACATCGTTCTTCATAAGACAAAAGGTCTTAAGATTATACATAGTAGATACATTCGTAATTAAACTTTAAGTTTTGATTTTTTTTTACTTAAAAGAAAATTTTCACTTCTATCGGCAGTCTCTACGACTGCCAATTTTTTTATTTCACGTAGGCAACTTTTTTTTTTTCTTTTTTTTTTTCTGCTACAAGCTAGCCCTTGACTGCGATCTCACCTGATGGTAAGTGATGATGCAGTCAAAGATGGTAGCGGCCAGACCAGGGAAAATTCAGAAATTATAAAGTTCCAAATTGACCCTGCCGGGGATCGAACCCGGGACCTCCGCACGCTAAGGCAACAGCGCTACACACTGCGCCACGGAGGTCGTGAACTTGTGCGACTTGTGCAATTCGTGCACTTATGCAACTGCCTCGTTTGTCTAGTGGTTGTAATATTCGACCGCAGCTGACGGGGTCCCGGGTTCGAGTCCCGGGTCCCGGTTATTATTGCACTAACATGATAATAGTCGTTAAAGCCCGCCAACCCGCATTAGAGCAGCGTGGTGGGTCTAAGCTCTAATTCCCTCTCTCATATGAGAGTGGAGGCATGTGCCCAGCAGTGGGACGTAAATGGGCTGTAGTGATGTAGTGATGAGTGAACACTCATCACTACACTGCACTATTGGTAGAGCCACCACCGGTTCGGAAAACTACTACTGCAGGGCGACCGCGTATCTTTTGCATCAATCATTGATACCTCGCTATCACCTCTGATTGGCTGAATTGATGGTACTCTTGCTACGTCAATGGATTTCGTCCAATAGTGGAAGAGTATTAACCAATCAGAAGTGATAGCCGATGTATCAATGATTGATGCAAAAGATACGCGGTCGCCCTGCTGAGAAGAGCCGGCAAGAAACTCAGCAGTTTCTCTATTCATAATAAATAATACACTACAAAAATAATAATATGAAATACATGTACGTTACGTGACAAGTAGACAACACTGACTTGAAGAGTTCAAAATAATAGGCACGACTATGTCAAAAATAAATTATTTCTTACTTAGAGGCTTAAATAGAGGGTCTTCTAAAACCACTAAAATTCACATCTTCAGTTAGTTTTAAATTTAATAATAAGTTTAAAGTCTATCGACTAAAGAAAAAAAGTGCGTTGAAATTTGATGACTTCAAAGAAGCGCGTTTTTAAGTTTGATACAGAATTGCTGATTTGATTGAGTTGTCATCAACTCATCATCCCATTGATGTAGAATTTAGTACCTATTCTATTTCAATGCATCATTCCTATTACATATAGGTAATCTGTCTCTCTCCATCTACGTTAGAGGAAGAGAGACAGAGTTTAACGCTTTTTCATCACGTACCTACCGGTGGTAGAGTCAAAATATGACGTAACAAGAGACACCTGTAATATGTCCTACATGTAATAAATAAATAGAGTACCTACCTACAATTTTCCAGCTCAGGTTTATAATAGCTACCTTTTATTCTGCCATAAAAAAAAAACGTTCTAAAAAGCATTCTTTTTACCCTACCTAAAAGAAAGCATCCTTTGTCAGGTATATCAGGTTTGATTATCCAGGGCCACTGAGAGAGATCAGCTTCATTGACGACTATTAATCCGATGGTCATAATGACGGGCAGTCCCCATCCGTAGAGGCAATACATGCAGAACTTGAAGTTTTTGCCCCTTCTATGGATTGGACGTGCTTTCGCGTACCCACTGAAATACAAAATTTTGTTTTACTCAAACTCCACCACCACCACTACAGCCCATTAACGTCCCACTGCTGGGCACAGGCTCCACTCTCATAGGAGAGATGGAATTAGAGCTTAGACCCACCACGCTGTTCCAATGCGGGTTGGCGGGCTTTAACGACTATTATCATGTTAAGGATAATAACCGGGACCGACGGCTTAACGTGCTCTCCGAGGCACGGGGGCGATACACCGTCAACTTCCTAACTCCGGGCTAGTACTGAGAATGTCTAATCAGAAAAACCCAATACTCAATTATGGCCCGACCCGCCGACCCGAACCCGATTTACTCAAACATTTAATCGGAATTGAAACTTAAATTTTTTAGGTTTTGCCTCTTGATCATCATTTAAAAAAGATAATAAGTAACAGTTGGAAAATGAAGCGAATAAGGCATTATCGCGGGAATAAAAAAAACGAGATCCACGCGGACGAAGTCGTGGGCGTCAGTTAGTCTCCGAGACTTACCGGAAAGTCCACCAAATGTCAACCGACATTACATTCAGCCAGCAAAACGATGACAACGTCGCGAAGTACACTAATGCAGCTGAAACAAAAAAAATATTAATTTAGTTAACCTTACCATAGACCTCTCGGAATGAGAAGGGCTAGGCCGTAGTCCCCCACGCAGCCGAAGTGCTGAATGGCAGCCTTCATGCACCTTCGAGAACATTACCTATGAAGAACTTTCGGGCATGCAGGAAACCTGCTTGCCTGCATTAAGTATTGAAGTGAAAATTTCTAGTGTTGAGCACTTTTTGGTGGGGGGTAAACTTGTAGATTCGCGTGACCGTGACCTAACTGCCAATTTTTTTATTTATTTTTTAATATTTATATAGCGGGTTCGAGCTCGTCTGCTCGAACAGGAAACTACAGGAAACGTCTGCAGGAAACTTCCTAAGTGATTACCACCGCCCATGGACAATATAGTTTATCTTACAGATAGATAACTAACCAAATATAATATCACTGACATGTCTCTATCAGGTTAGGCCGCTACCATCTTAGACTGCATCATCACTTGCCATCAGAATCAGATGAGATCGCAGTCAAAGGCTAACTTGTAGTGGATAAAAAAAGACTTACTAATGTAAATACAAGTAGACCGACGGAAGTGGACTTGTTGCATATTCGCCACTAAAATGAAAACCAACAGCAAGCTGACCACATAAGCCATCAGGATCTTGCCGCCCAAGTTACGCAGATCGGGCAGTATGATGTAGACGAGGAGCACCAATACTAGGAACACTGACGATATTATTAGACCTGTGAAAAATTAAGAAAACAATAATCCATACTATTATTATAAATGCGAAAGTGTGTCTGTCTGTCTGTCTGTCTGCTACGCTTTCCCGGCCCATCTTTTCAACCGATTTTGATGAAATTTTGTACAGGGGTAGGTTGTATCCCGGGGAACGACATAGGCTACTTTTTATCCCGGAAAATTAAAGAGTTTCCGCGGGAATTAAAAAACTGTCTCTTCACCCGATTTTGATGAAATTTGGTACAGGGGTATATGGTATCCCGGGGAAGGGGGCAATGGGGCACTCATATATCAACTCTGGCTGGCAAACTCAGCTCTGCTGCTTACGCTGTCAGAAAGATTCGACAGTTTACTGACGTTGAAACTGCAAAAATTGTATATTTTGCTTACTTTCATAGTATTATGTCTTACGGAATTATACTATGGGATAAAGCAGCAGATATTCAAAAAAATTTTGTATCAAGTACAAAAAAGGCCAATACGTGCAATTTATAATTTAAAACCGCGCGAATCCCTTAGAGAGAAATTTAAAGAAATAGGTATTCTTACAGTAGCCTCGCAATATAGTTATAGTAATTTAATCTTAAAAAAATATGCGATCTGCATGATAGGCAAACTAGAGGCCGCCATAAGCTCGTGACTCCATCGCTCCGCCTCAAGAAGGTCCGAAGGTCGTTTGTGGGAATGAGCATTCTATTTTATGACAAAATTCCACAACCTATCTTAAACTTGCCTTTACACAAGTTTAAGAAGTCCATTAAAATTATGCTCCTGAAAAAGGCTTATTATACTGTTGAAGATTACGTAAATGACAAAGGAGCATGGATTTGACTCGCTCCAGCAATGCTAAGGACAGCTGTTACTTATGTATTTTACAAATTAATGAAATTGTAAATTATTATTTTTTTTTTCAAAAGAGCAACCGCCGAATTTCTTGCTGGTTCTTCTCGGTAGGAATGGCATTCCGAACCAGTGGTAGATTCACATGACGATTCAAAAGTACTTGTAAAAGTTTATTTGAATAAAAATCATTTTGAATTTTGAATTTTGAAGGACATAGGCTACTTTTTATCCCGGAAAATTAAAGAGTTCCCAAGGGAATCAAAAAACTTAAACCGCGCGGACGAAGTCGCGGGCATCGCTAGTTAATAATATGTGCAACAAGCAACTGCGTCTATACCTGCACAACACCTGCAGGTACAAGATAATATGATAATAACGCAATGAAAAAAAAAATTGGCAGTCATAGGGACTGCCGATAGAAGTGATTTTCTTTTAAATGAAAATTATTAAAATATAAACCTTAACACTAATGCATTAAAGTTTAATTTCGAATGTAGTATATTTATATTTAAGACGTTTTGTCTTCGTAACCACGTGAGCATGTCGGTGTTCGCGAGCATGCGGTCACGGTCACGCGAATCTGCATTTTTACTCCCTACCAAAAAGTGCTCAACGCCCCTTAAGAAGTTTTCACTTCAATAAAATACATATTATAGGTCAAATATAGGTATAGATATAATGTAAAAGACTCTTACCACTGCGCAAAGGAGGTCGCCAGGGAGTTTGCTGTAGACGTATTGTATTTAACAACTAGCTGATGCCCGCGACTTTGTCCGCGTGGATTGAGGATTTTTGGTTCCCGCGGGAACTCTTTAATTACCGGGTTAAAAGGTAGCCTATGTCCCCGGGATACAATCTATTCCTGTACCAAATTGCATCAAAATCGGTTGATCAGATTGGCCGTGAAAACGTAGCAGACAGACAGACACACTTTCGTATATATAATATTATTATATATTATAGTATATATTATATTACTGGGATTGTTAATTGTTAAGATATTTTGGTACTCACAGTAATAAATGATGATACCCTTGATGTCGGGCGGATCTTTGATGCTTAGTAATACTAAGAAAATTTGGGGCTCTGCGTCTTCTTCCGATGAGTTTGTCACGAATTCGACACAAAAGAAATTAACTAAGTCCCATTGGCCACTGTATAAGTGCACTTCCCCGGTCTGAAAATAAGTTTTAAGTTAAGAGCCAGTCCATACGGCGCGTTGCGTCGTCGCAACGCATATATTTTGACGTATGCGTCAAATTACCACTCATCCTAACGTCATCGCAGCGTATACACCGGCGTCGCAATGAGTAGGTACACCCCCGCCCGGTTGGTCTCGGGGGTGCAGTTCCGTCTTGAGTGCGTTGCGTCGACGCATTTTATTCGTTGACGCAACGCTGCGTCGTTTTACATAGTACATACTAATAATAATGAGTTTTATCGACGATGCAGCGACCGCGCTACGTCGACGCAACGCTAAAAGCTTTTAAAGCTTTATTTTTAACTTGCAATGTATGTATGTTTGTTCTGGTGGAATCTTGTAACTCAATTTTGAAGCAGATATCTTCAACCGATTGAGCTGAAAGTTTGTATACACGTTTAGTTTGGATGACAATGCATGGTTAGCTGTGTGACGTCATTCTAAAGCCAACATGGCGGATCGTCCAAGATGGCGGACTAGTTATTTTTTAATACACTCCTACAATATGGGTATCAAATGAAAGGGCTTGCTTGAATAACTCGAAAAATAATATGATGTCACTCTAAATCCAATATGGCGGACTTCTAAGGATGGCGGACCAAGGTTTTTATGCTTTCCTACAATATGGATATCAAATGAAAAGGCTTGCTGAGAATTACACGAAAAATAAAATGGAGTCAATGTAAATCCAATATGGCGGACTTCTGAGGATGGCGGACCAAATTTTTTATGCTTTCCTACAATATGGGTATCAAATGAAAGGGCTTGCCGAGAATAACTCAAAAAATAAAATGATGTCAATTTAAATCCAATATGGCGGACTTCTAAGGATGGCGGACCAAGTTATATAAGCTTTCTTACAACATGGTTATCAAATTAAAGGGCTTGCTGAGAATAACTCGAAAAATAAAATGGAGTCACTGTAAATCCAATGGCGGACTTTTAAGGATGGCGGACCAAGTTTTTTATGCTTTCCTACAATATGGTTATCAAATTAAAGGGCTTGCTGAGAATACGAATGCGAGGCTCCAATCCGTCTGACATTTTGGTGAACTGGGGTTTATGAAGTCCTCGATTATGATGTTGATGTCGAATTGTTCAAGTCTGTAGCATCGGTTGGTTGACTTTGACTTGTGTAATTTGGCGTCAACAGCATTGGTTTGCAGTTTGCACTAAAAAGTAAAAAATAAATTAAAAGTAAAAAGCTTTTTTTAAAACAAGCTTTTATTAAAATGCGCTAAAAAGAATAAAATAAACTTTTCTTTAAAACTTTTACTATCAACTTATAACGCCATTACACGATTTATATGATATAAAAGCTTGTCGCGAAATTGACCTGTATAAATAAACAAGTAGGTACACCCGATCTGATAGATTTTAATTTTTAAAATTTTCAAACTAAGTAATGAAATCTCGCGACAAGCTTTTATATCATATTATAAATCGTGTAATGACGTTGTAAGTTGATAGTAAAAGTTTTAAAGGAAAAGTTTATTTTATTCATTTTAGCGCATTTTTAATAAAAGCTTGTTTTTTAAAAAGTTTTTTACTTCTAATTTATTCGGTTGTATTTTGTTTTTGCTTTATGACGTATGTAAAAAAATCATGAAAATAGATAGAAACAAATAATCAGGATTTTTGTATTTGTAATGTCGGTCAGGCATCGAACCCAAGAATAAATCTATGCGTTCAGGATGATCACTGCGAATTTTATTTTTATTTATTTATTTGGCAACTAAAACAGATTAAAATACTGATCTAACCTAAAGTCTTAACTAAAAACATTTTAATGTTATTGTAATCTAAGGTTAAGGTATAAATAAGGTATTAAGGGTAAGGTAATTAAAGGGTTTAGCCGAACGGCTACGCCTGGCAACACAGCGAAGTTATTTTAATAGTTCTTACCACAACAGCTAACCACATTACCACACCATATTAGGCTCTTTTCGCACTGCATCTGAAGCCCAATTTATTGTCTAAGGCTTAGACTCTATCTAAGCAAATCGTAATTTTTGTAAGCATTTGTACCTACAGCTTAAAATAAACAGGAACTGTTTATGGAGTGCATACATGCTTTTTGACATGCAGGTATCTATGAACTCCTTAAACAGGTCGAATTATAGGTTTGACAAACGATTACGTTTAGGATTTCCTTACACAATCGGGGGGCAGATCCGAATCCAAGAGTTCTCAATCCAAAGTAGTCTTTGTACTATTTATATGAGGGGTTGAGCACTAGATCTGTATTTTCGGATTCATATCCATTTTTTTAAACATATTATATAGAAGGTACATTAGATAGTAATAATGTCCTCCCGACCGAATTTCGGCCACGGCGGCCTGTCTCCAGAGAGATATTAGCCATCTGCGCGGGAGATATTATTGTGCACAAGTGTGTCCGCATACACAGGTGCACTCTCTGTTCCTTTACTCTCATAGCCCGCTGGGACGGAAAATCCGACACGACCGGAGAGAGATCAGCAGAAGATCGACAGCTTTATGTGCTCGCCGAGGCACGGGGGTGACACACCGCCAATTACCTTACTCCGGGGTAGTACTGAGAATTTCTTGTCAGAAAAACCCAATATTTTGTTATGGCCCGACCCCGGAATCGAACCTGGGACCTCGTCGGTCGCAGACGAACATGCTAACCACTAGACCAACGAGGCAGTCAAGGCAGTCAAGGCAGGTAGATAAGATATGACTTCGATTAAAAGACTGAACAAGAATTCGGGAAAACGTAATTTAAACATTCAAACCTCAGTCAAATATGATTGTAATCCATTAGTATCCTTCGCCAAAAAAGGTCTGTTTTCTGCGAATGTTGTACCATTATATATTACTTCGTCCATTCTTCCAGGCACAAGGTGCCATATATCATCCAGTTTTGTATCTGTTAGTTTCTTTAGAGTCCCGTTGGTTCTACCGTCATAGGCCTCATAAACTGGTAAATCGTTAAAGTCGAATTCCTTTACGGAGTCAACGCACATGCTTGATGTGGAGTTGAAATACTCCCCTTTTTCACAGCATTTTGGGATGCACCACTTTGTTTTCTCACACAGATTTTTTCGGTCGTCATTTGAATCGATAATTTTGAGTGATGCAAAACTACACCTTGATGATAAAAGTATTACGGAAAATACAAGGAATACTTTAGAGCACATTATTTCGTACGACCATTAGTCACATACTGTCACAATATTATAATTAAGCAGGTAATTATAAATTAATATCAGTTGGATTAATTTTCCTTCAGTGTTGCTCAGTAATGTACCTACCTATGTGTAGGTTCACTAATGTTTCACAAAAAAGTTTAACAAATGATCATTTCACAAAAAACGTTTCAAAAACTATTCAGGTGACACAACGTATTCTGCAAAAATATCATTTTATAAAAGATCATTTCAATTCGCAAAATGTTCGCAAATGTGACAAATGTTCAATTCGAAAAATGTTTTCCTTTGCAAAATTGCTGTCTGTACGTTAAAGTATCATTTACAAATTTATTATTTCACCAATTTGTTTTTTATGAAATATGTAGTATATTGTATTTGTAGTTAAATCAAACTAAAAAACCACCTTCACCATTCTATATTAATACTAAAAATGCTAAAGTTTAGATGGATGAATGTTTGTTCCTCAATACCGCCAGAACGATGAAATTTCCTAACGTGGTATGCCCTTTTCAATCAAAAATTACTGTCATTATACAAGGACACAAGTAACTGCAGTCCGAGGCATAGCCGGAGCGAGTCAAATCCATGCTCTTTGGTCGTTTACATAATCTTCAAAAGTATAATATAATAAGCTTTTTTACGTAGCATTAGGGATGATGACAACTTAGTCAAATCAGCAACTCTTTATCAAACTTATAAACGCGCTTCTAGCTACTAACTATGCATGAAGTAAGTACTAATACAATTTTATACATCTTTTCAGTCCCTCGGGAACATCGAACTCGAAAACGGATCAAAAGCACTAGCACCATTGCTGGAAAATTTGGATACAGCAATTCTAGCCAGTAATGTTATCATTAATACGAAGGAATCAAAACGGATCATACAAAAGTCTATTGTGAAAGATATTCAAGGGGCTAGTATGGAAGTTGTATGAAAGACATAGTTGTGACGTCATCAAATCTTAACCTACTTATTTTCTTTAATCTATAGTTTAAAATGGTTATCAAAATTAAAACTAAGCGAGGATGTAAATTTTAGGTATTTTGGAAGACCCTCTATTGGATAATCAGTAAGAAATAATTTATTTTTGACATGGGCATCATTCCTATTGTTTGCATTAATACTTACCACCTAATAAAGAGCTATGATCGTAATCCAGGTTAACATATAGTAGGATTAAAAAAGAGTTAAAGAAAAAAAACCCGGCTGAGTTTGCTGTGGGCTCTTCTCAGACCAGGGCGCGTTTGGAACCCTCATAGCTTTAGTTTTAAGATACCGTAACTGATTATCAACATCATGTTTTATAAGTTATTGGACGTCAATAAGTGTACAGTGTACCTAATTTGAATAAATAAATATTGATTGATTTATTAAACGCCTAAAAAAAATCCGGAGCTAAGTTAGCACCTGCAAGCTTTTAAAAAGTGGTTATTATTAACACTTTGTCTATAACAATTTAAGATTTGGGTTTAACTTAAAGGATTTTTCTTTACTACGGAACACTGAATGGGAAGGAAAAACGAGTTGTTGTCAAAAAGGATATATTTTGATCAATTTAGGTTCGTACCTATTTGTAGCTTCCTCATACGCACGTATTATAAAGCTACGTTCACACTGGGGATGTTATGGATTTGGATGGATATCGCGAAACATTTCGGCTAAAGTATGGAAATACCCATCAGCACACGCGCACGTGTTTCCTCTCTCGTATAACCAACTATTACCTATTATGTGGTATAACTCAAGCACCTAAATATAGGTAAGGCAAGAGAGAATAGGCATCTTCTAGGCAAGCTCGTTCCAACCTAGACCTCATCATTGCTTTTCACCAAGCAATGATTGTCGTCAAGCGCAAGCCTATTTTGGCCCCGTATGGTAACGGATATGAAATTATTTCGGACTAGCTGATGCCTGATGACTGCCTCGTTGGTCTAGCGGTTAGCATAGTCGACTGCGGATCACGAGGCCCTGGGTTCGATTCCCGGTCGGGCAAAAAAATTGGTATTGGGTTTTTCAATTCAGTGCCAGCCCGGAGTTGGAAGTTGGCGGTGTTTCACCCCCGTGCCTCGGAGAGCACGTTAAGCCGTCGGTCCCGGTTATTATCACTAACATGATAATAGTCGTTAAAGCCCGCCAACCCGCATTGGAGCAGCGTGGTGGGTCTAAGCTCTAATTCTAATTCAAAGGAATAAGTAAATAAGGCAAGAAATAAATTTATTTATTTATTTATTTGCAAGAAACATTGTACAATTATAAAGATGACAAACTAATAAAAAGAACAAACATGTTTCGTCATTGCTGACATGCAAATTTTCAAAGTACATAACTAGGTAATACAATTTATGAATTATTAAGTTAATAAAATTAGTAAATTAAGGTGCAAGACATTAAGTAAGTAAAAAATTATAAGCAAACATAGCATAAAATAAAAAGAAACATATAGAGCACATATACTTCTCTGAGTATTCTTGTCAGAGGGACACAAACATTAAAAAAAAAGCTCTAATTCCCTCTTCTATGAGAGTGGAGGCCTGTGCCCAGCAGTGGGACTTTAATAGGCTTTAGTGGTGGGGATGCCTGCCCGCGACTTCGTCCGCGTGGATTTTGACGACTTCCGTGGCGCAGTGTGTAGGGCTGTATTTTAGCGTTCCGGTACGATGCCGTAGAAACCGAAGGGGTATGGGTTTAATATAACTGCCATGCCCCTAACAGGTTAGCCCGCTACCATCTTAGACTGCATCGTGACTTACTATCAGGTGAGATCGCAGTCAAGGGCTAGCTTGTCCTAGTGGATAAAAATAAATTAAAAAAAAGGTTTTTGTCTCCCGCGGGAACTCTTTGATTTTCCGGGATAAAAAATAGTAACTGGTTTAATATTACTATTCCAGACTATAATCGTCTCTGTGCCAAATTTAATCCAGATCCGTTCCCGTTCTGGCTTGATTGAGCAAACATAACAAACATAGGTAAGTACATCCATCCGTCCATCCATACATCCATCCATCCAAACTTTCGCGTTTATAATGTATATTTAATGCATTTATATAAGTGTAGATTATCCGATAGCTTTGGATAGCTTGGGATATGATATTAGATTTTTAAGAAATTGAAAATAAATGCGAGTCTTGGATAGAAGTCTTGTCACCTTGCAGAAGTCTATCATAATGAAGGAACCATAAATTGAAGTCGCTCTAATCCGCGACAATAGGAAAATCTATGTGGTACAGTATGTATCGTATCCCGCAACTATAGCCCGCGATATTCACCACACCACAGAAATCTATGTGGTACAGTATGTATCGTATCCCGCAACTATAGCCCGCGATATTCACCACACCACAGAAATCTATGTGGTACAGTATGTATCGTATCCCGCAACTATAGCCCGCGATATTCACCACACCACAGAAATCTATGTGGTACAGTATGTATCGTATCCCGCAACTATAGCCCGCGATATTCACCACACCACAGAAATCTATGTGGTACAGTATGTATCGTATCCCGCAACTATAGCCCGCGATATTCACCACACCACAGAAATCTATGTGGTACAGTATGTATCGTATCCCGCAACTATAGCCCGCGATATTCACCACACCACAGAAATCCCCAAAACTACCCTCAACGAAGATCGCTTCGCAATCGTGCAGCATTGTGGAGTCAGCATCTCCTGAAAATGCTGTGTTATCGGAGGGAAACATACGTTGTGGGTAGTTTTGGGGATTTCTGTGGTGTGGTGAATATCGCGGGATCGCGGCGGAAGTTGCGGGATACACACTGTACCACATAGATTTTCCTATTGTCGCGGAATATATAGGCTAGCGCTTGGCTGCAATCAGACTTGCATGCAGATTGCATGGTGATGCAGCCTAAGATGGAGCGCGCTTGCCTAGAAGATGCCTATTCACTCTTGATTTGAAGGTACCTATATTAAAACGGGAGGGGAAAACGGAAGCCGGAAGGGCATTCCATATCCTAGCGGTTCGAATTAGAAACGAGGAAGCAAATCGCTTCGTACGAGCCCGCGGAATTTCGACTGCGTAGGGGTGCAGACCTTTTTTTTTTTTTTTTTTTTTTTTTCTCTCTGGGGAGGAGGAAAATCCTCATTGGATACCTCAGGAGATTTGGAGGCATGCCCGACTCCAATGGAGATGAAACCCAGCGGCCTACGGACTAAAAACCTCCTCCCCCTTCTCCGCTCATTCTTTCAGGTAAAGCCTTTGCATTCCGTCTGAAAGATGGCTGTTTTCAGGCGTTTTCCTGTCTCTGCCTTTCCCACTCGTCCTTAATTCTCTTTTTAACAATAGCACGCAACATTTCAGCGCATGCCTCCCACTGTTGTTCGCAATCTAGCATCCGGGGTATGAGGTTCGCAGGGGTTATTTGCTCGCCTTCTCCCTGGGCTTCTTTCCGTTTTCCCTCGAATTCCGTGCACTGGAATATTGCGTGCTCTGGCGTGTCTTCTTCACCACAATATGCGCATGACTCACTTGTCGCCTTACCAATTGCGTGAAGGTAAGTATTGAACACGCCATGTCCACTAAGAGCTTGGGTTAAGAACTTATCCACTTCTCCGTGTTTCCTTCCAATCCAGGGCTTTAAGTCCGGGATAAGTTTTCTCGTCCAGCTCCCTTTTCCGCTTTTCTCCCACTCTGCCTGCCACTCCTCAACCGTGCGGTTCCGCTCCTCCTTCGGCGTCCTGCGGTCCTCGCGGCTATAGACCCTCATGCGTTCCATCGCCAATCTTTCGATGGGTACTAAACCTGCTATTACCAGTACCGCATCTAGCGAGATGGTTCTGTACGCACCGCAGACTCGAATAGCCATCTGCCTCTGAACCTTGCACAACATGTGTTTGTATTTAGCGCAGTTAAGAGCTCTAGCCCACACTGGAGCTGCATACAACATTATAGAGTGGGAAACTGACGCTAGCACTCTCCTTTTACTTGCTCTAGGGCCTCCTTGTTTAGGCATTAAGCGACTCAATGCAGTAGTTAGCCGCTCTGCTTTCTCCGATACTTCTTCAACGTGCTTCCGGAAAGTGAGGCTTTTGTCGAACCATACGCCGAGGTATTTAAGCTTGTCTTTGGGTTCTATCCTGACGCCTTCAATTGTGAAAGTGATAGGCCCAAGTCGTCTACGTCCACTCAGCATGATGGCTTCGGTTTTTTCCGGTGCCAAGCGCAAGCGTTTGCGGGACATCCATCCACTTATATCTGCTAGTGCCTTATTCGCTTTCATTACCAGGTCGGTTTCTTTACGGGCAGCTACTACAAGGGCTAGATCGTCGGCAAATCCCACTAAATGAACATCGTCCCCGAAGTTGGTCTTTAGTATGTCGTCGTAGAGGATATTCCACAAGGTTGGCCCGAGGATAGAGCCTTGTGGAACTCCGCTGCTTACTTTTAGAGTCGCCGTCTTCCCTTCGCCATCGCGTACTATTATTTGTCGCTCCTGCAGATAGCTATTTATGATGTTGTAGATATAATTGGGGAAGTCTCTTTTTCTGAGTTCTTCCAATATTAGCTCCCATGAGGCGGAGTTAAAGGCATTCCGGACATCCAGTGCCACCAGCGCGCAGAGTTTCTTAGTCCGACGTGTTCCTTGTCTGGCTGCCTCAGCGATACTTAAGACTTTATTTAAGGCGTCTAGAGTAGACCTACCGCTTCTAAAGCCGAATTGCGATTCTGCTAAGTTTCCGTGGTCCGGCAAGAGAGCTTCGATTCTGTTTAGGATAATCCTCTCTAGCAGTTTCCCAAAGCAGTCGAGTAGGCACAGTGGTCTATAGCCTGTGGGGTCGTCTGCTGGTTTTTTTGCCTTCCTTAGTAAAAGTAGTACCGCTACTTTCCATATCTGCGGAAATTCCCCAGTTTGTAGGGCATTATTCATGACTTGTGTGATTTTGTCGGGGATTGTGCTAACGGCGAGTTTCACTATTTCCGGTGGTATAAGGTCTGGCCCCGGCGCCTTCCCGAGCTTTATCTGGTCACATGCTCGTTTTAGTTCTTTGCTGGTAACCAACGGTATTTCTTGCGTAGGGTATCTTATGCGTTCGAAGGTGTCATGTGTTGGAAATAGAACCTCGGCTATTTGGCACATTTGTTCAATTCCAATCTGTATTTGAGGCCCTTTTTTGAGTTTCTTCGTAACTATTTTATATCCTAGGCCCCAAGCATCACTATCTACTGCATCACAAACTTCTGTCCATTTACTGCCTCTTGACTTCGTGATTAGTAGCTGTAGGTTTAGTTTTGCTTCTTTATATACTTTTTTGGGTTCTTCGACGTCAATATCTTGTTTCCTTTTGTATTTCTTTGTCATTGCTCGTGTGTATTTTCTTCGTCGCTCTATACATTCCTTTCTTGCTGCAGCTATCTTCTCATTCCACCAATACACTTGCTTTCTGCGGCCACGTTTTTTTCTAGGCATCGCTTGGTTGCATGCTTTAGTCGTTGCAGTAACCAGATCAATGGGGCTTGCAATCCTTTCGTGACTGAGTGTTTGTTGGAACGCTTCGTTATTAATTTTATTCATATTCCATCCTTTTTGTGGCGGGAGTATCTTATTATCCTCCTGCAGCACATCGAACAAAATATATTTATGTCCGCTGAGGGTTTCATCCTCAAGAACTTTCCAGCTAGCAACCTTGCCCGCCCAATCTGAGCTAGCTAGTGTCACGTCAGGTCTAGATGTCTTGTGCCCCCTCTCAAAGGTTGGTGCGTTTCCTGTATTTATGGTGACCAGGTCCAACTCTGCAAGGATTTCCATTAAGTATTTGCCTCTTCGGTTTGTAGTTTTGCTTCCCCACAGCTTTGAGGCAGCGTTGAAGTCCCCGGCCACTAGTATATTCCCGTGTTGGTTTCTTATGCTATCTCTGAGCTGGTCAACATCTTGTGTATACTGGTCCATGCTGCAGTTAGGTGAGAAATAGCAACTGTATACCGTAAGACTTGGTAGTTGTAGG
Source organism: Erebia aethiops (assembly GCA_923060345.2). Classification (NCBI taxonomy): domain Eukaryota; kingdom Metazoa; phylum Arthropoda; class Insecta; order Lepidoptera; family Nymphalidae; genus Erebia; species Erebia aethiops. Next base: position 3,759,814 of record OV281083.1, on the reverse strand, counting down.
CCTATATATCCATTTCCCTTTATTATCTTCTTGATTGTAATAGCTTTGTTGTATATTACTATTGCCGCATCGCCCCTTCTATCTCTTTCCCAGCCCGCTGCTGTAGATATCTTTTCATTTGGCTCAGCTATAATAGCGAGGTCGATATTTAGTTGCTCAACTGTTGCCGAGAATAGATCGTGGGCGGCTCGCACCCTATCTAAATTGATTTGAAGGACTTTTAAGTCCATTATGATATTTTGAATGCCTGTGGGTCTTTGATTGCATTCCGGAATTCCGGACATCCTGTGGATGCGGCTTTATGGCCCACTTCATTGCATATAGGGCAATATAGTCTGTTTGAGCAGTTAATTGCTTTGTGTCCCTTTCTTCCACATTTCATACAGAGATCCGACCTATCCGGGCCCTGACATTTTGTAGCAATGTGCCCAATGCCCCAGCATTTGTAGCATTTTCCAATGTTTACCCTTTTCCTTATTCTACATCTAGTCCAGCCTATGTTGACCCACGCTGAATTTTCTATATTTCTGGCATGGCTATCTCCTATCGATATCGTCGCATTTTGGCTTCCATATTGTGTGGGCCTCAGTGACCGTACTCTTACTGGTACCTTTAATTCAGCTTCTACAGCCTCTTTTACCTCATCACAACTGGTTTCTTCTTCTATCCCGGTTATATGGAATGTGGTTTCTCCCCCCGTATTAACTTCAATATTTTCGCCTTGGAATGCTCCAACAAGTTTTTCTTTTAAGCCCCCTATTTGATCCTTGTTTGCTATGACCTTCATTATCATCTGGGCTTCCCCTGCTTTCCCGCCCACTTTTTTAACGGATTTGACTGTCACTCCAAGCTCTTTTATGTCAGAAGCAGTCACTCCGGTTTTTGCCTTTTTGAGCATGTCAGCGTATGTGCCTTCGCCCCTTACTATGATAGTCTCCAAATTCCTTTGTTCGATCTTGTCTTTTTTCTTTTCCTTTGGGGGCTCCTTTCCTTCTACTATAATAAGAACTTTCTTGCCTCCGCTGTTACGATAGAGTGCCTCCATTATTTTTCTTACCTTACACTTGTCAATTCCAGCTTCAACGACGACCGCAAGACCTTTGTCCTTGCTTTGATCTTCTCTTTAGTAGATCAATTTGTTTATAAAGTTGCTCAATGTCTTTCCGCTCCTCCAAGATGGTGTTACAGGGCAGCACATATATGCATCTTTCTCCTTCACCGACGCCGCTCTTTGAGCTCTTATTGATGCGGACAGTGAACTCCACTTTACCCAGTTCTCCTTCGTCAAGTAGTTCCATTGCTTCGGGGTAGCCTCTTTCCAATAGTTTTCTCACCCCCTTTGCTTTTTCTTTCTTTCCCTCTTTCTTTGGCTCTGCTAGCACCACAAAATCCCAGCTTTTGTCTAGTGACATTGGGTTGGCCTTTTGTATGCTGACAGCTTTATAGGCTTCCTCTGGCCAGTCGTTCTCAATTATTTGGGCCAAGCCGTTGAAGTCGATGCCTTCATCTAGCTTCTTCTGTAGCCCGTCAGTAGACTGCATTATCTGCCCATTGTCGGCTTCTGTCTGGTTGCTCTGGTCTCTGGACGGCCTTTCTGTCTGAGTACACTGGTTTCTGGTGGGTGTGATTGACTGAGTGCTCTGTAGTGTTTCTCCATCTACTTCTGTGCTATGGCTCTGGGTGGCTTTATCCTGAGTGTTTTTACTAACCACTCTTAGTCTTGTCTTTGGGTGATTCTGTATATCGTGTTCGCCCAGATCTCTCATTTTACGTTTAAGCCCATCCACCCGGCTCTTTAAATGTTTCACGCCATTCTTAATTTCCACTTTGGTGTTTGTGTTCTCACTCACTAGTCTGCATAAGTTATTAGGGGTGCAGACCTTGTCGATGCCTTGCGGTACGATAATAAAAAGGTGACGGAGGAACAAGATCGAATAGTTCTTGAGCACACTCTCCGAAATATATCCTGTAGAATACCGACAGACAGGCGACTTTGCGCCGATGTTCCAAGCTTTGCAGCTTCGAACTGACCAGCACTTTGCTACCAATGAGTCTCCTGGCGCGACGATCCACCGAATCCAATGCATCAAGCTGGTACTTGGCAGAGCCGTCCCACAAATGGCTGCAGTACTCCATGCACGATCGAACTTGTGCTTGGTACAGGATAAGGAGCTGTTCCGGCGTGAAGTACCGCTTGACTTAAACTTCTGGTTCCTTCATTAAAATGCGAGTCTGTCTTTCTGCTACCCTTATCTTTTTAACCCATTTCGATGTAATTTGGTGTACAGAGGTTACATCCCGTGGAAGGACATAGGCTTTTTTCCGGAAAATTAAGGAGTTCCCGCGGGAATAAAAAAAACTCGATTCAAGCGGACGGAGTCGCGGGCATTATCTAGATAGTAATAAATAAGAAAAACAACACGTGAGGTAGGTCACATTTTAATAAAGATAATTATTGTGAAAATAACTACTAAACACAGTAACATAAAATGTACTCGTATCATACATTTACTTTGTATGATGAAACACCTTTTACCTGGAGCCATGATCAATTAAACATGACAGAAAATTTGTATAGTCCCACAAAATTATCTGACCCGCTGACAGCGTCGCTATTCACTAGTATATATTAAAAATAAAATAAGAACAAAAACTAAACAGGCATAAAAACTTGTTCCAATTTTGACCACCGGGTCAAATAAGTTGGTGGGACTATACAAAGGAAAAGGTTCATTTTAGGCCTACTCTTGTACGCTCTACCATGAATAGAGGAAAATACATAGATTGTATTAACAATATAATAATTTAGAACAGTAAAATAAATAACGAGAAAAAAAATAAAAATGTATTTCAAGTTTTCGATACGTTTCTAAGATGGCAACCTTCAGCCATAGAGAAGGCAGTAGGCGCGAAATGTATCAAATGTCATTTCTGACAGTCACTGTCAAAATGACGTGTTTTTCTTTTGAAAACGTCATAATTCGAATCCGCCATTGTTACCCACTCATGTTTAGTGTTCCTTAACTTGGAAAGATTAAATAATTTTACCACTGAAATTACGACGAATTCGTAGATTTGACCAATAAAAACTGGTCTAGTATTTTATTTTCCTTCATTTATCTACTTGTACAAGACTTGGCCTACGCCACATACAAATCTGAACCGTCTCCTTTTCTATGGTTCAAAATGACAGTTTTATGCCACGAATCTTGTATCGTACGTCAACAATAATATTCGGAGCGATACGGATTTATGCGATGGAAGTATGCCCCCAATACGTATTTTAACCAATTTAAACTTTGAATTCCGAAATTCACCACCATTCTATTATATTTATAAACAAAATTATCTAAGAATTTAATTATTAAGTATTTTTACAAACATGTCGCAAATGCGTACGTTTGCCAAGTGGTGTTGTACACAACAATTATCGAGTGGGCCAATGTATACAAGGATCCTAAGAGAAGAATGGCATCCCAATATTTCAACACTTCACTAACATACCACACCGATCTTAATTTAATTATTATGCCAATCTTAATTTAAATACAATGTGTCCGGGATTGAAATACAGATTTAGCGACCGATATAAATCTATGATCTATGCTTAATCAATTAATCACATGTCGACCTTTTGACACAGATGTGTGCATGCAATTATGAACCTTTACATAAGGTGGTAAACATTTTCAGACCGCGACTGTACATTATTTCAATGCAAATCTGCGAAATAAAATTATAATAACATTAACATACTTAATATTACCTATGCTAAATACGTATGAATAATGTCTGTGCTTGCGGGTATTCCTGTACGAGATTGTGAAAAATGCAATACATTTTGTGAGATCATAAACTTAATGTCTACTTACTAATTTAGTTTAAGTCTAACATATTGTTTACCTACTGCTAACTAAGTAATTATACTTAGAAGTTTAAGATATTGCTGAATTGTTTTTATTTTATTTAACTTAGCTTAATATTGCACCAATCGCGCTCCATAGTATAGAAATAATATTATATACCTAATATTAATATAAGTACGGCGAGTTTAATGCTCCCTGCAAATTATATCTTTGATATTCAAAATGAGAATGTAGATATGCACTCGGCGAACGTGTACATTGTACATAGTAACACGTAATTAAAATATACCGACTACCGAGTGCGTTAGCCCTTAGCCTAATGCATTTGGTCATTGAGTAATTTTGCCTTTACTAGCCAACGTAAAAGTAGCACTATTACATTATATTCTGTAAAATTAGTCAATTTAGTTATAAAATAGTGTACCTAATTTAAATGATCAGATACTAAATGCAAGAGAAGCAAAAGATATAAGAGTAAATGCGTCTTTTGCAATAGTTTGCGATCAATCTTAGTCCCTCGTTCCAAATCCCTCGTTCTTATATTACAGTATAAAATATAAACCTTATTTTTTAATGAAAATTAATTATAATTTCTACTCCTACACTAAAAATCTAATCTTTGATACCTACATTGCACAAAATCTAAAATGTGCATTACAAAAATGACTAAAATAACGATTATTAGAACTGTCTTTTAGCATAAATCGTTATAATAATATAGGCACATCATAATATTAAACTAACGATTACGATAACATGATATATTTATGAAATAATTGATTATGTTAACCGCTGTGAGACTAGGTGAATTAATAAAATTAAAAACGTGAAATATTATTATTATTATATAAAAAAATATTTAGTTATTATTATTAGTTAAAAATTCGCGATCGCTTCGCTCGGACTGCTATTTAATATTTCAATTATATTTATTGAAGTTATGTGTATTTTAAAATTACATTCGTGGATGTGATGTTGCTCCAGGCCTTACGGGCCTTAGTTCTCCATTTAATTTATACTAATAATATTAATTCTGTAGGTACTAATTAAATCAATAAAACTCGTAATTATTTGTCATGCATGTACAATTAACAAATACTTTGAATTCTAACAGGAATATACTAATATGATGCTCGAGCTTTAAGGGCAACTTTATATATATAGGCAGTCTAAAGTAGGAAATAGTGTAGTTTATACCTTAGTCTTTATTATCAGTTTTATAAATGCTTTGCTACTTCTACAAGTTGAACAATTTTTTAGGGTTCCGTACCAAAATGGTAAAATTGAACCCTTATGGTGCGACTTTCTCCGTCTGTCTGTCTGTCTGTCTGTCCGTCCGTCCGTCACACTCGATTATTTCATTAACTACCGAAGCTATCGACATGAAATTTGGAATAGTTGTGTATATAAGTGGCCCAAAGACACTGGAATTAAAAAAAATTGGAAATTATTTTTGTTCTTATTTAAAAAGGGAGGAAAATCGGAGGGTTGAAATTTAAAAGTGAGATAACTGTACTGTGTGGGTTATCATATGAAAGGGTTTACTTTGTACATTCTAAAACAGATTTTTAATTATTTTTAGTCATGATAGTTTTTGATTTATCGGGGAAAAAGTCTAAAAATATACCGTTCCCCCCCCCCTTATCTCCGGAGTTTACCAATCGAAAAATCTGAAATAATTATGGTCAATAGGAATTTATGTATATTTTACATTAACAGTAAACCTCTACAAACAAAGTTAGTTTTGCGGTTCATTAACAAAGGTTTATTACCGTTTTACATCTTTGGTCGTTACAGTTTTCAGTACGGAACCCTCGGTGCGCGAGTCCGACTCGCACTTGGCCGGTTTTTTTTTGGTTGTGAAAATGCAAACTTTATAATTTATATGCCCGCACAGGTAGTTAGTCGTCTGTGCCCCTATTCTGTAAAAGCTGCATCAATCATTGAGACACTTTTGATTGCTGCGATTGGCTGAATTTATGATGTTTTTACTAAGACAATCGTTTTTTGCTAATAGCGAAAGTGTTCTGTGTTAACCAATCAAATGTGATTGCGATCTTAACACTTATGCAAATTTTACGGACTAGGGCTACAAAGTCCATTTGTAGACCAATTAAAAAAAAATGGAAAATATGATTAGTGTCTGTGTCACAACTTCCGCGGCATTTAGTTGAACTAATAAGTTTTATGTTGGTACATTAATTGCATAAACATACACAGCGCTGCCTTTAAGAGACTGCTGACACGGAATTCTATTAGTAATAATTTTTGGTTATGAGTTTTTACCGTACAATTTTTTTTTCGTATTTAGTGGGATATTATACTTTCATCACGTGTCTATGAGCGAATTTTAACCTGCCTTAGATACGGACTATGCATGTTTAGACGAGCCAAAGAGTAGTACGCTGTCGCTGGCGCAGAATACTGCTTTTACAAGTCTTCATATTATAAACCTGCGCTTTTATACAATAACAAGCCTTTTTACACTCAGTTTTTAGTAGTAAGGCCTATTTCGTCCCTGGTTGAGCAGAACGTGCGGGTAGAAGTTTGACTCTTGGACAAGGACATAGAGTCACCACGGAGTTGCCTGTATCTGCGGAAAAAAATATATTTCAAATTAGTAAATACATATTAATTAGTCGTGAATAGCTGTTGTAACACGCTACGGTTGCGTTAGTTCGTAAAATGTATTTTACATAACATAACGTTACTACCAAGTATCAAATTACCAACCACCAACCACCATACAATATTGTCATTAGCGATATTGACGTTTTGACGGTGGAGTTGGAAATAACAATTTAATAAAAAAGATTATATTTTTTTTAACTGTTCATCCACTCAGTTTGTTTTTTTCGATTCCCTAATACTAAACTGACTTTAGAGAACAATCAACAAGTACAGCACTAAGTCGAATGTTGATCAATTGTTCTGGTTAAATTAAAAGTGTTTAAACTCGAGTGATAAGTATTATATTCATAAATATAAATTGAGTGGGTCTCACAACACAGGTAATATAATTAACAGTTGCACCCTCTATACTAAGGTGACAAGTCTTGCGTTTTTCTACAGATTAAACTGTGTAAAAGGAAGCACAGACCTGTTGTTTTAGTTTAGAAATTGTGTACAGCTGAGACAAAGCCATTGATGTTCTAGCCAAACTGAGCAAATCACCACCAGGCCCAACAGTACCATCAAGCATTGAATCTTCTTTGTTAATCTAAACTAAATTTTTGTTAATTGTTAATTGCGTAAAGAAGAAAATGTGCTCAAAACAAATCTAGACTACAAATTAGATGCTAAAAGAAAACCAGCTTCAAAGGTTACGTTTGTCTAATTAGCATTCGATGTCTACAAACAAGAAATATTATTGTCTAATATAGATTCAGCAGAGGTTAATGCAGAGACCTGCTAAAATAAAAGTGAATATTATGGTAAAGAAAGCGCTACTATTAATTTAAATGTTACCGGCTTGGTTACACAGGCCGATATGCTGCCCTGACAGTGCCTGACTATCATATTTAAGTTGTATTAGACTTGTATGTTGGTATAGCAGCTTGATTCAGCAGTACCATTCCTGAAGGGGAACTGCTATAAACACGACGTGTAGCCACTGCCAACTCAAGTCCGAATTTGTGAAGGAAGAAGTCGAACACGAGCAACAAATCTAGACGGAAGCGCTCAAACCAGTAACTCGCATTGTGTATTCAGCCTTTCGGTGAGAGTCATGGCATTCACTTGCCCAATGAACTGGTTTAGTAGCTTGCACTGTGTAACAAAGCCGAAAGTATTAATGAAAGCCTCGATTAGTAAACCACCGTAACACCTATGCAATATTTAAATTCTAGTACCTCTGTCTTTAATATAGAGAAGCATTTTTCGTCCAATGCCATTGATTTTAATTTTTATCAATATAGTTTTATGCTCAGTGTAGACAGTGACTTCTTTTGTTTTCCTTTGATATGACTGCTATCTAATATTCTGAACAAAACATACAAACGCTTAGTTCAGAATATTGATGATTAATGATATTTGTCTAAACAATTCTTTATATTTTGATTAGTGTTGATTATGTTTATTGAAATGTTTCTTTTTTGTAGTGTACTTTTCTTTATGTACTATTGAATACTTCTAGAACTATTCATTAAGTTCTTCTTCATAAATTACTGAACGTTTCACGTATCTTATCATTATCTTTCCAATAACTACTATTTCCATTCTTCAATGTCGTTAATCATTTCTTCATGAATGTTTCAACTTATCTTAGATATATTTTCTTACAAATTCGTAGTATTCATATCCTTATTACTATCGGAATCGGGGCAATAGGTTCTTATAGTGTCAACGCTATCTCTTTGTTTGTATTCCTTAAGGTTCTTTTGCAGGTGGTGTCTTTGCGGTAAGTGCGTCATGCTTCCCATCGTTCCTTTTTGCCGTTGAATACTCTCTTTGATCCTAAATGAAATTAAAATATCATATTCTGTTCTCTATAGGTACATTCACAAATAGATTAATGCTATTCCTTGAGAGATATTTACTCTTACAAATTAAATTGCTTATTAATAGACAATTGGCTAATTTTCTGAAAGTAGGTATTCAATGTTTGTGGTATTTACACACTCACAGTAGGAAGGAAAATGAATTCCAACGTTATTTATCATTCGTGTAACCACATCCAAGCTAATATTATAAGCTCACGAATTATTTAAAAAAACTTCACTTCAGTTTACATTAAAAAGCACTAAAATGTTAATATTGATGAGTTCAATCTTCAAAATACGCACACGCAAATCACAAAGCTCACAGCTAAAATTTTATTTTAACCTTTAAAATACATTTGGCAGATTCACAATTTCACACTTCAAAGCTATATCCCCATATCCCATTTCCATCCCAGTAAGACTGTGTGAAGAAGGGTTAAATATGCTGAATTATACTTGGTCGTTAGCCCATATTCAGGTACCCGCCATAGGTACTCTTATGGCTTTTCCTGTTATCCTGTTAATACTGACACATTTTGCAGCCAGTGCCTTGACATTAGAGCTACTGTGTACTAGACTAGAATTCTTTAATTTACTAAGATTAATTAGTCGCACGAGTTCTCATGCATCCAAATAGGGATGCCTGACCAACTATAATTCCGCCATAGGACGTTTTCGCATGAAAATAAGCAAACAATGACAAACACTGCAAAACAAACCTAACCTTTTCTTCATTAATCTGAATATCTTCCGTTTGCAAACGAATATGATGAATATGATCAGACCGATGAGGACGTTGTACGCATCAGTGAAGCACCAGAAGTAATTCGCTTCAGGGTACAGGGCACTGATCACTTCCAACAACCAGTTGATTCCCATCACTAGGAACAGCTTCACGTAGAGCAGCAGTCTGGAATAGAATACAACACTATGCGGACATTGATTATGGTTTTAGTGAACATTAAAGAAATATGGAAAAGACAGCAAAGTTTGAGGCAAATTAATAGTTTGCAGCAGAAGATAAGTGGAGAAATTTATGAAATCATCTGAGAAAAAGCTGGTGCTGCCTAATATTATTTAGTTAACGCCTCTCGCTACGAAAAGCTTCACTTTAAAAAGCAGTTTTCTTTCTTTCAGGGATGCAAAACTTTACGAACATTAGTTATAATGGTTATTGATATTGAAAAAGCCTCGTATTAATTGAATTTTAATGATATTAGCACAATAGGGCAAAGGGAAACTATATTAGTTTGATTAAATTTATTTTAAGGCTTTATAACTACTGGATAATAATAACATAAGTGTATGTTCAGCTTTTACGCTTCAAGTTTTGAAATAATACAAGCAAATTCATATGAGGGCGCAAAGTAAACCATTGCTATCAGCTCTTAGATTAACGAATAATATTATTAACTATTAATATAATATATTTATTAATTTAGATAGATTAATATCTGATTGAAATTAATTGAAGAATGAAGAAATTGAATACAATAAAAATAGAAATCTTAGAACTACGTACGCAAAGGACTTTTTTAACGCAAAAGATTTTGATCCGTAAGCAATCAAGCGTATTAAAAACGCTAAGAAACAAAGAGGCACTCATATTTTCTAATACAATTTTACCTCTGCCTTTCGCTATTTTGTCGGTCGTGGGTGGCGCTCTCCCGAGACTTGAGAACTGAGGTCTGCTTCTTAATCTGAGTGATCTTTACAGCCGTGAGGATGAAGAAGATCAAGTTTGCAAACCAGAGCACTACTATAGGTCCGTAGAGGTAGAGAAGTCTGCTTTTACCTGGAATAGAAAAGGGTCAAAGATCATGAAAACTACCAGGTTAAACTTACAATAAGTAGTTCCTATTACTAGTACTGGTTGAAAAGGATCGTAGCTATGATTTTTAGATTGGCCAGTCCATCGAATTATTTTATCAATTAGTGGTGTTGGTTAAAAAGTGGTAATGATGATTTCTGAATGTAAATCCTAGTTGCAATATATTATGATCAATTTAGGCTTTTACGATTAGCGATAATAATGAATTATCTTGAGGACTCAGTACTAAAACTCTAAATAAGTAATACAACCTTATTTAATGAAATTCGAGCAGAAAAATGTAAGGGTTCTTTTAGTTTAATACTTATTGCGTGGATATTTTGGGTTTTTGAAAAATTCTGCGGGAACCTAGAGCAATTCCCCGGGATGCAACCTATTTCTGTACCAAATCTCATTAAAATCGGCTGAACAGATGGGCCGTGAAAGTCACACACAGGCAGACAGTCAATCTTTGGCATTTTTACTATTAATATGGAATATCTTAGTTTAAGGTTAGAACTCCAATTTGAAAGTCATCATTCGTCTTCTTACCATATAAAAAGCAGCCTTGATCTTTGATCATAGGCAGAAGAAAGTGTGGCGGCAATCCAGAAAACTCCAGAGAAACCAGAACGACAGTCAAAAGGGTCGGTATCCCGAACGCGTAGACTGCATACGCGAAGAACTTGGCCCGCAAAGACAACTTTTCTATTGTCATACCTCGTTTGCCACTGAAACATTGGTTGGATTGTTCATAGGTTAAGATCTCATCAAATACCTTGATTGCGAAAATTTTTTCTACTTTTATCGAGGCGCACGGCAGACCGCCAGACCAACCCCCTGAGGTGCAATCATGTAAGGATTGAAACATTTCACACTGTTTTTACTCCCCACATAAAGGATCGCGTTATCATAGCAAAATTTGTAACAGCGGTTAAGCTCGTAAATATGATGACCATCTATTATTATTATTTAGAACGGTACTAGAGGTATATGTAGGGGTTAAAGAATTACTTAAAACGGAACCTACTCATTCACTCATCAAAATTTTGAAGCACTTCCCGTGTGCGTAGATTGTTGAAATTTCGTAGGATCATGGGCTTCAGTGTTTAAATAATAGGAGAAATCGAAAAAAGGTTCAGAAATTGAACTACTCCACTCACACAGGTTCAGTTGAAAAAGTTTATTAATACTTACCTAAATGTCCACCAAATATCGAAGCACATCACGTTTAACCAGAAAAAGGCAGATTGTAAACTGAAGTAGATGATGATAGCTGAAATAAAGAAAACAAAATTAAGCACACAACAGAATCATTACATTTAATTATAAACTAGTGTTAGAGACAATCCAAAAGTAGGTATTAATGAAACACTTTTAATATATTTGTACTTACTCTCATTTGGAACTTGCACGAATAAATGGTTAAACGTGTAGAGGTTCCACGAGAGATTTAATGTAATTAGATAAAAGTTGGCTAAAATTAAAGATAATATACATTTGATCCGGCCACGATTGCTATCGTTAAGCTCTAAATCAAAATGCGATCTAAACACAAAAGTATCAAATAATCGCTGAGTCTGCTGGCAGGAGACTGACTTACCATCGTCAAAATACTCGCATTTATACTAAATATTTTCAATATGGCGTCCGTATCCAGTTTAAAGCGAATGACATGAAACTAGTCAAATTAACTGATATTATACTTCCTGTTTCATGAGATATAACGACAAATAATAATAATGCTAACACTAGGCTACTAAAAACTGAACATATAATCAGAAGAAATCAATCAGAAGGATCTGTCAGAGATGGTACCTAGCTTACAAAGACGATTGACATTTAGGAATAAAGTATAATATAGTCGATATATTTTAAGCAGTGTTGACAAAAGTTGAAGAAAGTATTAAGGATTAATAAGTAAAGTAATTATTTTATTAATAAGAAAAATATCCTTGAAACACCTGGAAATAGAACTAGCTAAGATTTAGTAAAAGCAAAGTGGGAGAATATAAAACGACAAAAAAAGACTTCTATATAAGTGTGGAACGAATAAGAGTGAATGGAGAAAAATTAAAGAAGAGACTTCAGAAATATATTTTATTTTAGAACGTAAATCAACATAATATCATACTTCATATACTATACTACTTAAGATACAATATCTAAACATAAAACTAAAAATCTTAAAAATTAATAAATAATAATATAATAACTAAAAAATATTATTAAAAGGAGTCCCTTTAGGCAAGGTTCCGAAGATACTGGCAGCGTTCCCCCTTTGAATAGCTAGGCTAATTCTTTGTCCGAGGTAGCTGCCAGCTCTTCGGGGTCTCCTGTGATGTCGACATAATAATAATGCTAACATATTATGTAATATTATAAAAGATGTTTTAGACATACCTACTAGGAATAAGTGTAGGATAGGATGTGATAGAATAATTAGACTAGATTTAACTAGACTTAAACACTTATCAAAAATCAACTCAACACAATAGAATAATTACTTTTGAAATAATCACACGGCATCACGTGACTGAGTTATGTTGGGTCTCGGAAAAGACAATGGAAAAGACGGTTTATAACCTAAACGGCAAAAAATATGATTCATATGTATTTTGACCTTTGGGTGTTGTATTTTTGATAAAAATTAACACTTCAGAAGATCCAGTCAGAGGGCCTCAAACTGACGACTGACATTTGCATGACCGCTAATTGCATACAATTTCCGCTTACGTTAACGCAATTTTAATAATGTTACCTACTTCGACTACTTCGTAAGACTGCATCATTTTGAATAGGAACACAAAAAACGTAAAGCTTATTTTGCTATAAAGATTAACAACTTTTTGATTATTTGATGTAGAACCACAGAGTAATGTAGAACTTACATCCCCTGAGGTTGCCCTGGTGGTGTGTTTCAAAGAAACGTGTGTGCCGGAGCTTGTGTGTTTCTTGTTTTCCTGCACTATGTACTAGGTATTTACAGAATTTAGTATCTTTCCTAAGTGATTGTATATCCACAAAATAAAACTTATGTACCTAAATTGAATTAATAAATATTTAATTATTGTTTTCCTGTCAATTTTTATCTAAAAAACAACTTGTACTTGGAATCATATAGAATATAAAATAAATACCTATAGATAAAGTTATAAATTGTGAAACAATTTTTGCTACGTTTAGAATTCTGGAGCAAATTCTATTTCTTTTCATAATAGACTACAAATTCCAATGATTTCAAGGTAGACCTACATCAATGAATTTTATTTTCATTACTTATGATATTCTCTACATATTTCAACTACTTTATTCAAGGCCATACAAATGCCATCATACATATTTTACGATTTGCCTTGCAACCTTGGTGCTCCGATATAGCAGTTTTGACTCCGACTAATACCACAGAATAGGTAATAGTTAATACTTTGACGACCTCCGTGGCGCAGTGTGTAGCGCTGTTGCCTTAACGTGCGAAGGTCCCGGGTTCCATCCCCGGCAGGGTTAATTTGGGAATTTATAATTTCTGAATTTTCCCTGATCTGGTCTGGTGGGAAGCTTCGGCCGTGGCTAGTTACCACCCTACCGGCAAAGAGGTGCCGCCAAGCGATTAAGCGTTCCGGTACGATGCCGTGTAAAAACCGAATAGGGGTATGGGTTTAATATAACTGCTATGCCCTAACAGGTTAGCCCGCTACCATCTTAGACTGCATCATGACTTACCATCAGGTGAGATCGCAGTCAAGGGCAAGCTTGTAATGGATAAAAAAAAAACTTCAAATGGCTACAACATAGTCATCAACATTTATTATTTCAATCCTTATCCGGCTCACTGCTGAGCACGATAGCTTAGATTACAATATAGTTTCCTCGTAGAATGAGAATGGTTTGGCCCTGGTCCACCACGCTGGCCAAGTAGGTATTGGCAATCTTCATACACCTTTGCGAACAATTCCTAGTAATTATAGGATTTCCCTAATCCAGTTGGTAATTTTTGGTACAAGATAGATATCAAAATTAAAACGTTAAAAGAACTGTGTGATACTGACTTTTGATAGATCGGAGTCAGCTGCAATAGTTATTCAAGAGTGTTCCGAGGAAGTAATTTCTGAGGATGTTTTGGCTACGGTGACGCAAATGGACATATTTAAATCTTTGCAATTTATTTTTCATCACCGAAATATAATAAATATATATATTGTATTATCGAAATATTATAAATTATAATATAGTTTTACACGGTCCACTGCATATTATTATATCTCTAATTCAGTGAAAATAAAAAATAAGATATTAGAAGTTGTTTACGGGATAGCTACGAATTCAAACTATTGAAACGTTACTTGTCTCAATAAATGATTGAAATCTACAAATATTAAGGCCCAAAAACGTATCTTATTTTCGTTTATTCTTAGAATTTATACTTTAATAAACTGTTATAATAGGTAGTTTGGGATTAATATGTTGTCATGGATTTATTTATTGCTTATTAATTAATATTGTGGCCTGGAAATCTGGAAACTTCCATTCCATCTTGAATAGTAAATAATAATATGAAAAAAAAAATTGTTATTAAAATATATAATATGTAACGTAATTGCTACAAAAACAAGATCGTAACTAGGTATCGTTTTTATTTGTGTTCTTTTTTATACAAAACCAGTGTTACGACCGCAAATACTAAGATGTTTTTTATGATTCTATTTTATTTGCAAAAATATAACATGCCTAATCAATATTCCTCCATATAATTAATTATCATATAATTATAACATCCTCTATATCCAGTTACGGAGGCCAATCTCCACAGCGCGCTGTGGAGATTGGCCATCTGCTCAGGAGATGTACACAAAGTGTATGCGTAAAGACTCTTGTTTACTATTCTCATAATATTATCAGTGTTACACTCTCTATTGCCTTACTCTCATACTTTCTAAATTGAATAGCTTTTTTCAAAATAGGGCTACCTACGGGTTTGACTAGCGATGGGAACCTCGATGTAATTTTTATACCTTGAATAAAATGAACTTGTGGGGATTTTTGAAACTTCAAAGAAAGCCCACATTAATTCGAGTAGGTACTAGGTAAAGGTAGGAATCCTACTGAATATAAAAATTCCTGTTTTCCGACCTCCTGTAGTGAGGTGACTAAAAATATCAAATCTACACTTTTACTGTAACCTACATTACAAAACATTAAGTATGGTAATACATATTATTATTTATAAAAACGTTAAATACATGACAAAATAGATGAGGGAAAACCAAACAACAAGTAGGTACTAACTATAAGTGAATACAACGAATAAGTGAATACGAGTAATAGTATTAAAAATACGTAGGTAATCCTAAGAGTTCTTAGGATTAGGCGGAAGACTCTGTTAAAACTGGTTTTCGCTATTGATATAGGTAATAATGAGAACTGAGGTCCAATTGTCTGAGCAAATCGTAATTAATCATTTTACAGCTTAAAACGTGTTACTCGAACTGTTTAAGGAGTTCATACAATTTTCTTTTTGACGGCAGGCATCTACGAACTCCTTAAACAGGTCGGATTATACGTTTGACAAACGATTACGCTTACGATTTCCTTTTTTTTTATCCACTACAAGTTAGCCTTTGACTGCGATCTCACCTGATGGTAAGTGATGATGCAGTCTAAGATGGTAGCGGGCTAACCTGTTAGGGGCATAGCAGTTATATTAAACCCATACCCCTATTCGGTTTTTACACGGCATCGTACCGGAACGCTAAATCGCTTGGCAGCTCGTCTTTGCCGGTAGGGTGCTAACTAGCCACGGCCGAAGCCTCCCACCAGGCCAGACCAGGAAAATTCAGAAATTATAAATTCCCAAATTGACCCTGTCAGGGATCGAACCCGGGACCTCCGCACGTTAAGACAACAGCGCTACACACTGCGCCACGGAGGTCGTCATTCGTCAAAACACAATACACAACCTACACAATATATACTGACTACTGTGGGGATAAATTATTAGACAGTGATTTGATATGGAATTAAGTTTAGAATGGAGTTTTACATAATAATATGTTACCGTCAAAACTAATCACCGGTCAAAACTACTTTTAATTGCGAAAATATTTGGTAGGTACATGCATTAAATATTGTTATAGTCTTAAAACATCCTTCCAAGCCCGTCCAAAGCTTTTATATATTTTGTTTGAACAAGGTCTAGACACTTCAACTAGTGGCCTTCACGCTTCCGTTTCCAGGTTTTTATTTTACACGCGTAGATGGATTCGTTATCGAGTATCAACAATTTAGCGATAGCAAAAAATTTACGCCGAAAGCCCAAAAATCCGTGACGCTGGCAGCCACTTACCTGTTATAATGAGATAAAAAATATTTTTACACCTTGTGCCTACTTAACGATAATGCTTATTCATCCGCGTAGTTTGTTTTTCTAATATTTTGGGAACCAGCGGGATTTTCCCAAAACAGTATGATACGTCCTATCGGTTTAGTCAGTTTATTATTCTTCTTCTTCTTTTCTTGGTTTTTGGCTTTCAGTAGTGCCAAAAGAGCACAGTGCACTTCGCCAATGTCAATTATGCAGAAAACTTTTTAGTTCGGTTCGGTTTACCGTTCCTGAACAGATCTTCTTTTAAATTCTTTTTTTGTTTTTTTTTGGAAATTACCTCCTTTAAAATCGATTTTCATATATTAAAAGCCCGGGGTATGAAAATTTATGGGGAGTAAAATCAAACTTTCTTTCAATAAATGAGTAGGTATGGCCTACAACCTATGTAATGAAAAAAAAATTATTTGGAGAAAACATATTATTATTGTGTTCAAAAAGGTTATCACTTACTGAGAGTAACGCAGCAGTTACGGCTGATGTTGTTGACGACCAGAAGGATCTGCATGGTCGCGAGGCAAGCGAAGGCCACGAAGAGGCACATGAGGTACGTCATCAGAACCCTTCCGTGCAGGTTCCGAAGTTCAGGCAACCAGCCGTACACCCCGACAGTGGCGAGGATGAACACGCAGGAGATGATCATACCTTTGAACAAGAGGAAATACTTCACTAGTTTGGTTTGTTTTAATCAGGCGGTTCACCTGGTGTTAAGTGATTACCGCCGCCCATGAACATTTGCAGCATCAGAGGAACCGCCAATCATGCTTCATGCTTATTATTATAAATGCGAAACTGTGTTTGAAGGAACTGGAGAGTGACATAGGCGTATTATCCCGGAAAATTAAGGAGTTCCTGCGGGAATTAAAAAAAATCTTAAACCACGTGGACAAAGTCGCGAGCATCAGAGAGATAGATAAACTCTTTATTGCACACTATAAACGGTGCAAAAGCGGTCCTATTGCTTTAGCAATCTCTTCCAGACAACCTTTGGGGAGAGGAGATTATCAAACAAAGGCGCGGGATAGTGCAACAGCACATAAGCAACATATTATCATGTTTTGTATCAATTGCGCAGTTGAGATAAATATACGTACATTGTAGTTCTTGCATTAAAATATGTATTACGGGTAATCCAAATGAAAAGCTTTCGAGCCTGATGCGTCAACTTTGCTTATCCTTGTTAGACTTCAACAAAGTGGGTAGAGATCAAAATTTTTTACTTTACAGTGGCGTTGGAAGTCGGTTTTTTGGAAAGAATTTTTATTTTTAACTTTTTAGTGTGAGGGTTGAGGATTTGGAGTCGGAATTTGATTGGTACCAATGAATGTAAATAATCTAAGATTGGTACCTATTGAAACCTAAAAAGATGAAAAATATCCATCTAAAAACGACTAGGTTAGTCAGACATTATGTTCAACAGCTGGTCCAATATTATTGAATGAACTCGTTTTTTACACCTTTTTTGTACAACACGGGTGTTTTACACCTTTTCCTATCAAAGTGTTACTTTGTCTGCGACATTTATAGCTTTTCATCGGAGAGGATTGTAAAGTCTAACGGTATATTAATTGCCATGTTAAAGGATATGAGTTGAATAAACCTTTAAGCTTGTATTCTATAACTTATATTGTGTCATAATAATAGTTAATGGTACCTCTATGAACTTTTACATCATTCAAATATTATAAATGCGAAAGTGTGCTTTTTTGTTGGTTCGTCGGTTTGTCCTTCAATCACGCCACAACGGAACAACGGATGGACATGATTTTTGGCATGGGTATAGTTGAGGACCTGGAGACTGACATAGACTACTTTATATCGCGGAACATTATGGAGTTCAATAAAAAAATTGGCAGTGATAGGAACTGCCGTTAGAAGTAAAAACGAATATTATTTTTCTAATTTAAAAATAAATAAATTATAATAACAAAAAAATTCAAATATAAACCTTAAAACTAAGGCATTCAAGTTTAATTACGAATGTGCAATATTTATATTTAAGACCTTTTGTCTTCGTAACAACGCGAGGTTGTTACGAAGACAAAACGAACACGGTTACACAGCAACAAACCTTAAAACTGAGGCAATAAAGTTTTATTACGAATGTACTATATTATTATACTTAAGACCTTATGTCTTAAGAAGAACAGTGTTGGTCACGCGTATTCCACATTTTTACCCCCTACCAAAAAGTGCTCAACGCGCCTAAAGAAGTTTTCACTTCAAAAAAACTTAAACCTTGGACGAAGTTGCGGGCATCAGCTAGTGTTCGATACTTTAGTAATAGAGATCAATTGGATCAATAATATTGAGTAGAATTTGTGGAATTTACCAAGGTTCATTAATTAATACACACTTCTAAAATTACTAAATTTTTTACCTATCTTATTATTGGAATTTACGTCTTAGCGGTTTCCGAATTTCCGAGAGCCTAATAATAACAATATCGTAAACCAGTTTTAGTATTCAAGTTTGGTGTGGCTTGTATTAGAATAATATTTATTAGTTATTTTTAATATTTGTCCTGCTATTTAAGTCAAAGTTCTGTACAAAAATATTTTTCTTAGATATAATATATAGGTACCTTCTATCCGCTTTTATAGTTTAATTATTTTGGTTAATTGGCAACTATTTCGGAAGTTTTTAATTAAATATAAGTCAGTTAGCTTTCGATGCGACTCGTAAAGTATTCAAGAAACAGTCACCATCATACAAATATTATAAATGCGATAGTGTTTGTTTGGTTCTTTGTCCTTCAATCACGCCGCAACAGAGCAACGGATCGACGTGATTTTTTGCATGGGCATAGTTGAGGATCAAAAGATCCTCACCTATGCCCATGTGGGCATTTGACGACCTCCGTGGCGCAGTGTGTGGCGCTGTTGCCTTAACTTGCGGAGGTCCTGGGTTCGATCCCCGGCAGGGTCAATTTGGGAATTATAATTTCTGAATTTTCCCTGGTCTGGTCTGGTGGGAGGCTTCGGCCGTGGCTAGTTACCACCCTACCGGCAAAGACGTGCCGCCAAGCGATTTAGCGTTCCGGTACGATGCCGTGTAGAAACCGAAGGGGTATGGGTTTAATATATCTGCCATGCCCCTAACAGGTTAGCCCGCTACCATCTTAGACTGCATCATCACTTACCATCAGGTGAGATCGCAGTCAAGGGCTAGCTTGCAGTGGAATAAAAAAAATAAAAAATGATTTTTTAATTCCCTCGGGAACTCCTTAATTTTTCGTGAACTTCTTATTCCACGTGAACAAAGTCGCGGGCATCAGCAAGTAACATATAAAATAATTCGTGGGTAGGTAAATGTCTAGACTTGTGAAACGAAAATAGGGTTTAACATCATAGGCGAAAAATCTTATTGTGAACTCTGTGAAATAAAATAAAAGTTTTTCTGAGTGACGCCCACTCGTATTCTAACAAATCAGTCTTATGAAATTGATTTCGTAGAAAAAACCTAAAATATGTTATTAGCGATGAAAGAATTGCGATCTAAACGGTTGATGTGGGTTAGAACTTAGAGTATACAGACAATATTCATCCTGATATTACAAATGCAAAAGTGTGTTTGTTTGTTGGTTTGTCCTTCAATCACGCCGTAACGGAGCAACGGATCGACGTAATTTTTGGCATGGATATAGGTAGTTAAGGACCAAGAGTGACACAGGCTACTTTTTATCCCGGAAAATTAAGGAGTTCTCGCTTGAAACAGAAAATCTTAAACCATCCGGACGAAGTCGCGGGCATCAGCTAGTTTTAGATAAGTTCCGAATTTTTTTTTACGTTCACTTTATGTTGATGGCAAAATACAAGATGGTTGAGTTAATTAAAAAAAAGATGGTTGAGATGCCTAAAAATAGAATAAAATCCGGTCTGAGAAGTTTTTATACGAAATTGATGAGGATGTTTACAATGATGCTTCGAAATCTAAATATACATATAAAAGGAAAAAGTGACTGACTGATGACTGATCTATCAATGCACAGCTCAAACCACTGGACGGGTCAGGGTGAAAATTGGCATGCAGATATGTACTACGACGTAGACATCGGCTAAGAAAGAATTTTGGAAAACTCAACCCCCCCATATTTGGTTACCCCAATAGGGGTTTGAAATTTGTTTAGTCCACGCGGACGAAGTCGCGGGCATACTTAAGTTAGTTAAGAATACTCCGCTAGTATTAAAATATTAATTTGTCTGGAAGGAGGCTTCGGCCGTGGCTAGTTACCACCCTACCGGCACAGACGTACGTTTACGTACGTCCGGCGTAGACGTTTAGGTCTTTTGGAAGACCCTCTATTTAATTTAATCAGTTAGAAAGAATTTATTTTTGATATAGGCATCATGCCTATTATCACTTACCATCGTGAGATCGCAGTCAATGGCTAACTTCTAGTGGAATAAAAAAAAACTCACATGAAGCGCTCACGGTATAGTGTTGTTCGTCTACGGTCGCGGCGAAGCAGATCAGGGCGTCGAAGCTAGTCGTCTGCGTGCCATCCTGGTCCTCTATCACGAATGTATCCACGCAGTATTTGTCTGGCGGCGACAGGGTCCACGGTGGGATGTTGTGTGTCACTTCTGTGTACAGTCTCCCATCCTGAAAAGACATAATTTAAAACCTAAATTACCCTGACTTATAAATTTCTGCGCAAAGCCGAAAAAAAAATTCCTGAAAAAAAGATAATTGAAAGACCTGAACTACCTGGACTTATAAATTACTTCCTTTGTGTAAGAAAAAGTAAGTAAATAGATTTTAAGTGTGTGTGCAATTCACACACGGCAGAAGTGAAACTTCAGTAAAGTAGCCGACGAGATAAAGAGTTTTTTTCTTTTTATCCTCTACAAGCTAGCCCTTGACTGCGATCTCACCTGATGGTAAGTGATGATGCAGTCTAACCATCTAATGCAGTCTAAGTCAGTATGCAGGTAGCGGGCTAACCTGTTAGGGGCATGGCAGTTATATTAAACCCATCCCTCTTAGGGTTCCTAGCTCCTAAATCGCTTGGCGGCACGTCTTTTCCGGTAGCGTGGTAACTAGCCAGGGCCGAAGCCTCCCAGATGAATATAACTTGTATTAATACTATCTCATTCTCTCGCAGGCTAAATCATATTATGAATATTATATTTGTCTGTTTTTGGTGTCGCTTTTTCGTTTTACCAGAGGCGGATTAAAATAAAACATAAAAAGCAATTAAAATTGTAAAAACCGTTAGATTGTAATCTAACGCTTTTTATCTGGATATATTGTAAACTGTCGAAAGATTGTGAACCGTTCAATGTTCTGAGTGTCAATTTTTGAAATATTCATTGTATTTACGTTTTCTTCTCTCTTTCTTGTCGGTTAGGTTAGGGTTCGACATAAACAATTCGGTTTTATCGGGTTAATATACCTAATAGATTACAATCTACCGAAAAATAATGCGTTAGATTGTAATCTTTCAACAGTTTACAATCTCGCTAGTTAGATTATAATCTAACGGTTTTTACAATTTTACGGTTCGTCCGGTGGCGCCACTTATACCGTGGCGACAACATCCGTTTCATCGAATTTTCAAATCACAAAGATTCTAAAGAAGTTTCACTTCAATAATTCGCGCACCTGTTGGTGTGTTTGACACACATCCTTAGCTAAGCAACGTAGCACATATCTGGTAGGAAAAACATATCAAAGTAAGTGAGTACCAAAATATGTTTTTTACCTAGCCATGTTTGCGGTCACAATACGTGATTTAATTAAATGTAGGTTCATGTATGTTATTCTCGACCAGACACTAGTAGGAGCTGCCCCCCGATTGCGTAATCGTTTGTCAAACGTATCAATGCATGTCAAAAAGCATTATGAACTCCATAAACAGTTCGAATTATAGGTACGTTTTAAGCTGTCAAATGATTACGATTTGCTTAGACAATTGGGCCTCAGTCTAGACTAAACTTTTTGGATGTACCTATCTATATTAAGTTAATAAGTACCTATTCAAGTTAGCAACTAGCATCAGTTAGCTATGTATTTAATGTATGTTTTAATGATATCTAACGATGTATTGTCTATCGGCTTCTTGTTTCCTGGTAATAATTATTATGCAATAAGAATTAAAACTATTAATAGGCAAGTAACCGAATATTCAATCTGAAAGATTTTCCGTCTGATGTTTTTCTTTATTATAGTCCCAGAAACTTATCTGTGACATTCTTTTTATTCTTTATATTTTAGTAAGTAAATTGATTTAGTTATTTTTTTGTTAATGCTGTCACGTTTTAGCAACAGTAATATATTATGTTCTTTACAGTGTTTCGTACAAAATATAAGGAAAAGTGCCTGTAAATATCATCTTTTAACTTAGTAAAATAATATGTAGGTATATATATTATACCTAGATTTAGGATTGGTCTCCGAATAAACAGAAATTAATCTTAAATATTATAAATGCGAAAGTTTGGATGGCTGGATGTATGGATATATGGATGTTTGTTACTCAATCACGCCCCAACGGCTGAACGCCGAAATTTGGCACAGAGATAGATTATAGTCTGGAATAGCACATAGGCTACTTTATATACCGGAAAATTAAAGATTTCCCGCGGGAACCAAAAAACCTCAAACCACGCAGACGAAGTCGCGGGCATTCGCTAGTTCTCTATAAGTCAAAAGTTGATCACTATTTAGGTTTCGTATATATTTTTTAATATAGCCATAGATTTAGGATTGGTCCTACGCATCGGAGACTTATCCTAAATCTATGGTACCTGAGTATTATCTACCTATTTAAAAAATTATACCCAACTCAAATTGTGATCAACTTGAGATCTAGAATTAGAGACTTAATTTATGTTTAACATTGTAGAGCACGTGTGTATTTGCATAAATTATGTTCTAAGAAAGGGCAGATAAGGTTCTCGCTGAAGAATTTAATTAAAGCTCAGTATAAACAAGCAGTAGGTACCTACCTAAGTAAAATTTTAAAGCTGTAATCCGACTACTTACGGAAAAAAATTCAAAGGCATCCACTTTTTTGGATGTAAAATCGAATCCACGCGCTTTTATCATTTATATAATCTCCGACAGTATAAAGCTTTTTTTTGTTCTTGGGTGACCTTGTGACCCTAGATGCTAAGCTTCATTGGGGCGCCCATATACCAAATTTAGCTGGTAAACTCAGTTCTGCTACTTACGCTGTCAGAAAGATTCGGCAGTTAACAGACGTTGAAACTGCAAAGATTGTATATTTTGCCTATTTTCATAGTATTATGTCTTACGAAATCTTGCTGTGGGGTAAAAAAGGGCAATACGTGCAATTTATAATTTAAAATCACGTGAATCCCATAAGGAGAAATTCAAGGAAATAAGTATTCTTACAGTAGCCTCGCAATATATTTACAGTAATCTAATCTTCGTAAAACAGCACATTCGGAATTATATAAGAATATGCGATCTGCACGAAAGGCCAACTAGAAACCGCCATAGGCTCGTGACTGCATCACTCCGCCTCCAGAAAGTCCGAAGGTCGTTCGTGGGAATGAGCATTCTATTCTTTAACAAAATTCCACTACCTATTATAAACTTGCCTTTACACAAGTTTAAGAAAACCATTATTTTTCTTTATTTTCGGGACGTCAAGGTACGGCATAAAAATCTGACATTCAGTAGGAGCCTACATCAGTATTGTCCTTAGAAATCGCTATAATTAGAGCGTTTAATGGAATCAAGTCACGATAGCTGTAATTGTAGACATACTTATTATTATTAACAACCTGATGCCCGCGACTTCACCCGCGTGGATTGAGGTATTTTGGTTTCCCGCGGGAACTCTTTCTTTTTCAAGATATAAAGGATAAAAAGTAACCTAGGTGTTATTCCAGACTATAGTCTATCTCTGTGCCAAATTTCATCCAGATCCGTTCAGGCGTTCCGGCGTGATTGAGTAACAAACTAATCCATCCATCCATCCAGCCATCCAACCTTTCGCACTTACACAGATGTATAAGCAATTTGAAAATGTTTTGTTCGCTAGTGGCAAGATATCTAGAGAAAATTGTAAAACCTACATCAATGGAAGAAATAAGTACCTAAAGGATATAGATGAATAGAGAATCCTAAAACACGACCCACAAAGAGTTCTAGCAAGTAAAGCAATATTTTTTTTTATCTACTACAAGTTAGCCCTTGACTGCGATCTCATCTGATGGTAAGTGATGACGCAGTGTAAGATGGTAGTAGGCTAACTTGGTAGGGTATGTTATGTAAATACTAGCTGACGCCCGCGACTCCTTAACTTTTCGGGATAAAATACTTTTTATGTCACTCTCCAGGTCCTCAACTATACCCATGCCAAAAATCACATCGATCCGTTGCTCCGTTGCGGCGTGATTGAAGGACAAACCAACAAACCAATAAACCAACAAACAAACACACTTTCGCATTTATAATATTAGTAAGTATGATATGAAGTTCACAAATGTATTTTCTTGCGTCCATAGTTGTCCAAGCAACTTTTGACACAACTTTTTGTCTCCACGCAAGAAACATTAATTATAAATCTAACGACACGGTAGGTAAATAAAATTACAATTACCAGGTACTTACGCTACTAGTCTCGAATAAATTACACTTAATTATCTTACGTTCTTACGTAGCATTACTTGCGTCCGTACTCCGTAGGTTGTATTGCGAACTAGCTGGAATTATGAAGTCTTTGGCAATCTTCCTGATGCAAATTGTATACTTCTCGCAAATGAGACGCTTATTCATACTAATGTTATAAATGCGAAAGTGTGTCTGTCTGTCTGTCTGTCTGCTACGCTTTCACGGCCCACCTGTTCAACCGATTTTGATGAAATTTGGTACAGGGTTAAGTTGTATCCCGGGGAAAGACATAGGTTACTTTTTATCCCGGAAAATTAAAGAGTTCCCGCTGGAATCAAAATCCTAATCCACGCGGACGAGGTCGCGGGAATCATCTAGTAAGTTATAATTTATTAGAGAAGAATAATAAAGGTATAACTGTGTTATAACGGTGTAGGAAAACATCGTTAGAAAACCTGCATGTATGAGAGCTCTCCTTAATGTGTGTGACTTGGTCAGCGTGGTAGACTGTTGCCTCAGAGAAGAGTGATTGTAGTTTGTTGAAAGTTAGAGACCGATTAAGGGTATTGGGTTAAAATAACTGTCATACACTAACAGGTTAGCCCGCTTTTGAATAAAAAAGTAAGTATACGTAAACCTGTACATACCACAAGTATTGATCTCCTCAATAAGTTAAAAAAAAACAGGGAAGAAAAAAAATATAAAGTTCACTTACGATTCTCAAATGGTATTCTTTACTGAATGGGGAAACCATGACGCGAACTTCATGTTTAGCCGTGCAGTTCGGCTTTCCTATGTTGAAATGAAAGTGTTCCAATGCCTTCACATCTTTGACCTGCGAATATGCATATAAAACCGGAGGATTGAACTCATCTTCACGTATCTTCACGCAAACTCTCTTGTTCTTGTGATATCCGTATCCGATTGGACAGCATTTAGATGCGCAGGTTTTCTTCTCACAAACGCAACCTCTTACAGTGTTGTTTGTATCAGTGTAGTACTCAAACGTTCTGTATAGTAACCCTCTATGACTTATATCACCATTCGGCATTTTTTCACCATCCGTTATGTCTAAACTGTTCGTATAGTCACACGTTTTCGACAAAGATAATGGCACTAGCGCCGTCAAAATTATGATCAGTGTTAACATTTTGTTTGCTTTTTTTTTAACTTTATCCTTGGTTTTTAGTCTGATGTGTAATTTGTATGTTGTCACGGCTTTAACGCTGTCATCGTGCTGTGTAACGATTTTAAAATGAATAGTCTTAGAGACAACGGTTGGAATTCCTTTAAAACGAATACAAAAAATAAAGATGCACTGCTGATAATAATATTTGTTTAATTTTATTTATAAATATTACTTATTATTGAAATATACGTTTGGGTTTTCTAGAATAATTAAATGGACGTTTGGGGTTTTTGAATATAGATTAGGTGAATATTTTACTAAAGCTGTTTTTGTAGGTTTTGCCCTTCTTAACGACTTAGATTAAAATTAATCTGTATCTTTTATTGTTGTTCTATATTGAAATTTCCTTACGTTTGGGTTTTCTTTTGTAGGATTACTAAACTTGTTTTAGTAGATTTTGCTGTTACGGCTTCTGTTTTCGGGTTTTTGTATTAAAATCAGTCTCGACTTCGGTACTAGCCGATGTCAAGTTAACTGATTTTAATCCAAATTGATTCAAATTTAAGTCCAAAGCTCTTATGCTAGTTAACGAATTCGGAGCCATAATTTGTTTGAAATTGTACCATGACGTGGAACATAGGTAGTTAGTTTTGGTAATTTCATTAATGGTCTTATACCAACAATTCGTAGATACAAATTCATACGAAATTTGCGTGCCTTGATTCTTTTTATTTCTAACAAGTGGACCCGGCAGACGTTGTCCTGCCCTGAATCTAGAGCCCGTTTGCAGCGCCACCTACTGGGTCCAATTGTGAATATAAACCATCCCAGGACCCATTCAAACACACAAAAAAATTCATCAGAATCGGTCCAGTCGTTTTGGAGTGATGCGCTTACATACATTTAGAAAATTATTTTTATTGTATAAAGATATCATATTATGTTGTGAAAGTTTAGGTAGGTACGAAATACCTCATCTTCAAGCAAAATCATTTTTGTTTAATGATTACTTAAAGTCTGGTTTTCCTTAAATACAATAGGGAAACAATTATCCTTATTTTACTTTAATTATTTTTCTAAAACGCCGGGCAAGACGCGCCGATAAGAAGTTTTCTGCAAATTGTTTATATTTTCTATACTCTGACTAAAACTAGACTATAGGTCTACCTAAGTTACGAATGTATAAAACTATCGGTTTTAGGTACTTGCATATTCGTTTCTCTGGAAATTTAACAGCATCGATCTCTAAGACTGAAGATAGAGTCATATCAATTAAATGCACAATTATTACTTATCATGTAAATCACTGCGTAAAGGGAATTAGGATGATAAAGAAAATGTAATTACACTTTGAATGAATAAAAGCCTAGTTTGTAGCTAAAATTAGTCATTGTTTTGTCTAGACTATCCTTAAATCCTATACGATAATAAATGAGTTTGTAGGTATGTTCAGATGTTTGTTACTCCTTCACGACACAAGGACTGAAACTTTTAGCTGTTATATTATACTTATACCTACATATTGGTTCTATTATAAAAAACATTTTTTTTCTTATTGATGACACGAATTCGTCGGTTTTTGATTCACACGAGAACTCTTTATTTTTGGAAAATAGGACTTAGGAATACAGTCCTAACTTACTTATTACTCGTTGATGCCAGCGACTTCGTTCGCGTGGAATAAGTTTTTTTTAATTACCACGAGTGACGTGAACTCCCCGCCTATGTCACTCTCCAGGTCCTCAACTATACCCAAAAATCACATCGATCCGTTGCTCTCTTGCGGCGTGATTGAAGGAAAAACCAACAAACAAAAACACTCGCATATTTTATAATATTAGTTAGATATGCTTTATGTCCTATTCTACAGAATTCTTTACTTACAAAAATATTTTTATTTACAAGAATTTTTAGAGTTAACACGACTAGATATTATATGAGTTCTTTGTCTCGATAATGCTAATCTAATAGCTTGTAAAATCTAAATAATATTATTTTTATTTAATTAAGTTTTAAAATCATATTTTATCTATATTTTTATGAATAATTTCAAATTATTTCGTATTTATATCGTGCACCAATGACCTGTCCGTAACTTTCACGTACGCGCTCTACATTCTGATAGCTTAGGCTGTGCGCACATTCGTGTGCTAGGCCCTACGTAATTAGCATAAAGTAGGTACTATTTATTATTATTATTATTACTCCTTATTTTGTTCACCACAACACATAAATATAAAGGACACAAAAATACAAAGAAAACAAAGAACGAAGTAGAATACAAAAAGGCGGCCTTATCGCTTAGCAGCGATCTTTGCCAGGCAACCTTAGGATTAGGAGAAGATAGCAGATTAACTAACGGGTGGTGTATTAATATAAACATACAAACAAATACCTACACACTAATACATAAACAGTTACACAAATAATACAATACTTATAATAAATATATCTATATATATATATTTATATTAAGATATTAATTATTTTTTAATTAAAGTGATCCAAATTTTGACCTATTTAATTGGTTTTACTAGCCAGTCACGGATTTAATTCGTTGTGCCTATTTATAAGGTACTATTCTTAATTAATCAGCCTATCAGTAATGGATTCCTGATTTGACTCACAAATTCGCTTCCGAATTACCTAACTGCATAGTTGGGTGGTCAAAATTTGAATAGGCTGGCTTAGAGAAGTTTTTCTCTCTCTAACTACCTGTAACAATAAATACTTACCTGATTAGATTATGTAACGCTTTTCTGTCCCCAAGGAGATTGATCCTTCACTTTAAAGTATTAAAACGTATTCGTTTGTAATTTTTACTATAATTTTGAACGGGACTTAATCACATAATTTCGGAAGAAACATGACGTGTGATTGAGAGATACAATACGTCGCAATTATTTGCGAAAACTATAGGTACCAACCTATGAGGTATTTTCTCGTATGAATAATTATTATAAAATGAGTGAGCTACCGTGAAAATATCCTCTTAATCCTAGATTGGTAGTACGTATTTGTCATTAAGATTTTAGACCATAATATATTATACTTCAACTTTTATTTAAGGTAAGTTTTATGATGCTTAAAAGCTTACCTATTTTTTGTAAAGTCGTAGTGTAAATAATAAAAGTAGGTTTATCTTATTTCCTCTTATGATTACAGTTACTCGAAAGAAAAGGATAGAATGCTACCTGTCATCCTAATAGCATCTGGATATGATAGTACTTTATTTTAATTGTCAATGTAAGACTGCGCCCTTTAATTTTCTTAAATGTCGTTTTGTCTAAGTAGGTCCTTCGTCCTACCTCAACTATTCCGCTAATGTGACGCCACCTTAAGACTTACCAGTTTCATACCTATGTTTTCCCCAGACGACTAACTTGTTAAACACTTGCTTGCGGTGGCGAAGAAACTGGTTTTACCGGGTTTTACCTTTAAGTATTCCTTTATTTAAATACCTATTATATACCTACCTACACCTATCGATAAAATATATTTATCAAAATCAGAATATTGTATCAATAATCATCATAAAGTACCTAATTATGAAGTATGTCATACTAAAATTATAAATGCGAAAGTATATTTGTTTGTTGGTTTGTCCTTCAATTACGCCGCAACTGAGCAACGGATTGACGTGATTTTTGCCACGGGTATGGTTGAGGTCGTGGAGAGTGACATATGCTACATATTATCCCGGAAAATTAAGGAGTTTCCGCGGGAATCGTAAAACCGTAAACCACGCGGACTAAGTCGCGGGTATCAGCTAGTACATAATATGTGAAGTTTGTGAAGTTAGTAACATGAATAGTTTTTGTCCTTTTGAAAACACCCCGGGGATTTTATCATTTTACTAACCGGTGCCCAGGAAAATCTAGCTATCTCTGAGCCAAAATCAGCTGAAATAGTTTCAGGAGCTGAACCGTCAAGAAGTAACAAACAAACGAACAAACGGACAGAAGGTACGAATACAGAGTCTATTGGAATTTCAATAATTTTTACTTTAAAGCACAATTTGTTTTCCTTTCGTACGACAAAAGTTCTTGCGACGAAGTATCTAGGTGGTATCAACTTTTTGAAGAACCTAAGATTTCACAAAGGCATGTTTGTATCTTTTACGTGTGAAGTAGCAACTGTGTTGTTAAACAATGATTCATGGCTACTTAATTCATTATCCAGAGTAGTTTTAGGTGCCTAACCAAGCGCTCATCTAAGAACGTCTTTAAGAAGATATAGATATTTAATTACTAGTGGTAGATAGAGTGGTAGATAGTAGATACTATAAATAGTGATAATAGGTAAGTAGGTAACTTACCGAATACGAAATAACTTATAAAACTTATACTAAATAATAAAATTTGATTTAACGAAATACCTAATATTCCGAAATTAATAAAAGAACATTATTTTGATGACCTTGCAAAACAGGTTACATTCAAAGTGCATTCACATTTTCAACCAAGAAGTTTTAAGTGGTCAACATATAAAATGATTTTTAAAGGAAGCTACGAGTATGTTTACACAGAGATAAAACCGTGACAAAATATACCAATTAATTTAACACATCAGTTCACTGACGAAAACTCCGCAAGATCACTTTTCCGATTAATTTTTGATTACGATTTACGATATTTCTGTAAGTTTACGGAGCACGAACACGTTTAAGTTTAAGCGAAGTTCACGTGGCGCGATCGGAATCGCGACTGCTTGGTATCTATCTGACGGACGGATGAAAAAGATCAGTGGTGACGAGTTTTTTTTTGACATCAACGTAATTGATTACCGTCAAACTAGTTGCCATGATGGATCGACGAAAACCTAATATCTGATACCTAATTGTTCTCAGTAGGCCGTCAGTTTTATGGGTTCTTTGATAAATTGGGAGATTAATAGCAATTTAGCGAGTATTTATCGATTCTAAATATTATAACAGATAGAAAAGTGTTGTTAGCTTAGTGGTTAGTCGTTCGGCTCGGAATATGGTCGGAACTTTGCTTCCCGGGCACGCACCTCTAATTTTTCTGAGTGTGCGTTTTGCCTTCCTTTAAACGGTGGAGGAAAACATAGTAATGAAACCTGTATTCCCAAGAGTTCTTCATAACGTTCTCAAAAGTGTATAGCTGCCAATCCACACTTGACTTGCGTGGTGGACTTTGGCCAAACTTTTCTCATACTGACAAGAGATTCCCGCTTAGTAGTTATCCGGCAGTGGGTTGACGTGATGATGATGATTCAAGATTCTTAGAGATGAAAAAATAGCTAGACATGGCAAATTAGCTAGTTATTACAGCCATTTTTATTCCCAAACAAGACATTACAGATTCATAAAAGGACACATGATTATTTTTCAAGAAGTAGTAGGTTACTTATCGTTATACAATAGTTAGTCACAAGTGATTTCAAAACGTATAAATCTTTCGCCTTCTCATATTAAATACAATTTTTGATTTCATCAATCCACATCTAAATGTTATTATTTTTTAGGTTTTCTACATACAAAGTCAATATCTAACTCTATCTCAATAAATTTAACTTACAAGCCCTATTTACAGCCTCTGTAAGTGCGTTTTTAGAGAAAGTGTATTGAAAAATATGTTTAAGTAATTATAATATACCTAGTGTTCTTTATGGGTCCCTATTTTTTTGGCGAAGCTGTCTTGGCTTGGCTTGGCTTGGCTTAACTTGGCTTTCGTTAGCGACGCGGCGCGTGATCGGGCGCCAAAGTACCTATAGCTCTATCTACGTTAAGAATTTCCCATGAAATAATTACCATTAATGAGCAGAATGGGGAAAAACTGTTTGTTATTTCCACATTTTTACATTTTACTTGATAAAAGATTTTGAAATACTTTTGGTGTCGTGGGACACCAGCTAGGAACGAAGTTCCTTATTACATAAATATTAATTTCGAGTTCTAGTCGAGGTAAAAAGAAAATAGTTATTGAGGTATACATTTTTTATTACGATTTTTTAATGATAAAAAATCAAAAACAACTTTACAAAATTATCTTAAGGCTACTATATCCCAGCACTTTAGGCATTTGTCGCTCACTCAGACCGGCGCTACGATACCTACCGATCATTGCCGTGAGTCGCGCAGTTCAAATGAACTCCGTGACCCTATCATAAATATTTGCGTCACAGTATGAACTGTTACAGTTGGACTATTTACATTATAATTCGCTTCACGAAATACATGTTGGAAGTTGCGTTTTTACCTATATTTTGGTTTAGACTATATAAAATGAAATTCAGGGTATAATCTACTCGTATCTATATTGCAAATTTCAGCCAACTTACATTCCAAATTTCAAAATAAGAGTAAAAATATTAAAACTTTCCCATTTTAATTGTCATCCCCAATTTTATTAAATAAATACTAAAAGGGAATAAAAATAAATAATTACTAAAAGGGGATTTTCCAACACAATTTCTATAGATCTTTATAATCTCTTTATAATTTAAAGCCGATAGACCTACTGACAGATTTTTTTGCATCAAGCATTTTTAAATTTATTAGCTGTCAATATCGTGTATACAGTGGCCAGGGACGGACTAAGTCCATTGGGAGCCCGGGGCGGCAATCTCAGTGGGGGTTGCTGTATTGCAAATACATTGGTGAAAATCTCTTTTGTTACTGATTCACTAATTTACTTTTACCCGACACTTTTTTGGTATGCAACAATACTATAACTAAACTAACTAACTATACTAATATAAACTTCGTTTTTTTAATTTGTGCTAAGAAAATTTTAATTAAGTTTATTAAAATAAAATACACACATTTTTATTTGGTTTTTAAATGAACAAACTTAAACCACTGAAAAGCGCCTACATACTTATAAAATTATTATTACAAAAACAATCAAAATTCATCGTATAAAATCACGCGTGAGCTTGGACCTGGTTGCTGCAAATCTGGTTGCAAATCAGAGGGTGTACTAGATGAATGTTTTTTAGGCTGCACGTTTTCTATATCTTCCTGGTTTCGTATAGGCATGCCACGTTCATATCAACTATCTATAATTTCAGGCAGTAGGTACTTTAAATAAAATTGTAATATATTTGGCTCCATGTTCTTAAACCAGAAAGTATCATCTTTATCGATGTACTCTGTATATAAAGGCTCATTTTCGCCTGCCCAGATTCCAAGCAGACACACTTTTCCTGTAACAACAAAAATATTTTTAGGTACGTTTCTAGGTTTGATAAAATTCACAGAGTAGGTATTTGTTACCGAATGAAAAAAAATATTGACAAAAGCTCTTAAACCACCATAAACTCTAACTGCATCTACAGATTCACTGTTTGAAATTATATAAAGGTGAAATAATATTACGGTGAGGTGGTGAACTTGAATATAATTTGATTACAGGGCGAGTTACTGGAGGCCCCACTTTAAAAAAAATTAAGCAAATTGAATTTAGTATTTCAAAGAAATGCGAGTGAAGCTAGCACAAATATTTTATTTTTTAGTGAATAATTAAATTACGAGCACAATATAATGTAAATTTTATAAGCCTTGAAAATATAATTATTATAGGTTCGATATATTAGGTATAGATTAGGTATATAAGGTTCTTGGGGAACTCTACACCAAGGGTCCGGCCACCGGTGTGCCCTATCGCCCTTAGTCCGCTACTGTCTCACTTTCTCACGTATCAAACAAAATATAATCTGTATGGAAACTACTCACATGTCATCTTTTTCAAGCGGTGTGTCGTCTCTCTTTTTTGATGCAAAACGATTTCCTTTACGAGGGATATTTGAACTGAAATAAAAATTTAAAGAATTATTATTTTGATAGTACAAAATCGCTAACAGAGTCTCGTTGGTTTTATGGTAACTACTATCTTCGACTGCAGGTCTCGGGTTTATCCCCGGGTTTAGGCTCCTTAATATTATTTGTATTTTTCTAAAAACTAATTAGTAGGTAGGTGAGGTATTTCTATTTAGTATGAACCAAACTAGGGGTTGGAAGTTCAGAAATATCTCCCGCGCAGTTGGTAAATTTCTATTGACCGCCATGGCCAAAATAAAGTCGAGATTTAGGATAGGATATTATTATATCATGTATTCATGAGAAACTCAGTATAGCCAAACAAAAAAAACCTCGTCTCCCTTACCGACTGTATATAGGTATAAACTGTGGTTACGCGTGATGGTATTTGCACGTGGCGGAATTTACTCTACCTATCATAATTTTCTTAGTTCGTATCAGATTTTCTTCGGAGCTTTTGAGGACTAGGTATTTTGATAAACTCAAGAAACACTTACCATATATTTTTTTTATTTCTCCTTCGCTTCCTGTCAGATATTTTTTTTTTCCGGCACTTTTATTTCCCATTTTAAATAAAAATCACAAGCAAAGAAACACTATATTTACAGGCTAACTAAAACTATTTTAATTTTATCACTAAATGTAGCAAAAGAATTTATTTACAAATAATTAAAAAATAAATAATTTTAGCGCGAAAGGAGCGTGATTCGTGAAAACTTGCGCAGGTCCTTCTCGTATAGAGGCTCGTGAGCCACTGAGTACATCGCTTATTCGATGCGTTAGATCATTTTATGACTTCTGTTAGGCGAAAATTTGCAGCAATTTTTTTATTTAAAATCTGTCTGTACAGTGAATAGGTAATACAATGAGCTTAATTTACGTATAATTTTTATGAAATTTAGTCTAAAGCTTTGGAAATGCCATTAGAAAAATGAACAAAAACAACCTGTTTTCAAAAATTTTTATGATCGAGGCAAGTTTAACTTATCGTGTTTTCATGAGTACATTAAAGAGATAAGGCATGTATCTTTAATATGTATTTTTAACAGTGAAAAAAAACTATTTTTTCATGACTTTGAATTGGTTTGAAAAGTGGCGTAGTCGCTAAAAACCGGGATAATGGGCCGTTAACACTTTTATTTTATTCACAATGATTAATAATGATCATTTATGTTTTTTGCCGCGTTACGGACGTTTTTTGCCGGCTAGGGTACCTCTCCGCATCGTCTTATAAGGAACTTTCGTTCCAATATAATTTGGGTTTTATTAATGCTTTAGGTACCACACCTTTACCTTTACCTGTTTATAATATAACTATAGTTTCGTCTGTCCTTTCCTACTACTTTTTATCCAGGAAAAATTATTAAAATATTAATAAAGGAGTTCGCGGGAATAAAAACCTTAACCACGCGGACGAAGTCGCGGGCATCTCCTAGTACCTAGATTTTAATTCACATCTGCCCTATTAATTTTATTATCATTATCGTCATAAGAGGCTGAACAATTAATAACTAATTAAACTAAATATCATTATATTTAACCTCAATCTTAAATTGTTTTTCTATATTATGTTATTACAAAGGAACCGATAAGGTTATTATTGACTTTACTTGTAATTTTCTTTTTCTTGGTAATTTGGGAAAATCCGGCCATATTACAAGGAATATATTGTGCGACCTTTTTTATGTGCAATTTGTTTTTGTAGGTCCAAGGGTTTGGTAAAATATTTGCATCGCGCAAGGGACATCGCGCACAGAGAGAGAGTTGCCTGAGTCATTATGCTCAAAAGATGGCCAGTGGACACCGAGGGGGTTATAGAGGGTACCCACATAACCCGCTCTCTCCCCCAAGAGATTCGCAGACTCCTCGTTCCTAATGGGGACTATCGTTTCTTTGCTCACCAGTTGGCGCCACTGTTGACTAAGGTCCAGAGGTATAGCTGTCAAAGGCGACTATATAAGATTGGCGCCGAAACAAAGTTTTAAAAATGAATCTCATTAAGTTTATTAATTACTAGCGATCCGCCCCGGCTTCGCGCGGGTAGCACTAATAATCCTAATATATACCTACCCAATATAGCCAGTGGGCAGTGGGCAGCTTACATTTTAATATTACATTGTAAGAGTACGCCCCGTCCTCATTATTTCTATGATATCTCATAAGCTATTCATCTAAATAAAATGGTGTAAAGGACAATTTTTATCTTAGTTAAATACTTGAGATGATTAATATATTTATTTTGATAAGGATTAATACTATGTCGGTAAAAACACCTACGCATTGGTTTAGACCAAATTTGAAAATCATAAAAATGGTTTTTGTGAGTCAACCTTAAAAGATATATATATGCTATCGCGGACTTTTATTTAGAACTTTTTAAGAGGAACAATTCCACCATACATTGTTTTCGTGTAACTTTAACTATTTACGCAGCGCACGCCGCGTAAGCTCTCAGAAGAGACGATTTTTTCCGACTTAGTTCACATTATTGCAATTTTCGTAAGGATCTCTAATTTTTTTGAAAATAAAATATGGCCTATGTTACTCGCTGATAATGTAGCTTTCTATAGGTGAAAGGTATTTTTAAAATCGGTTTAGTAGTTTTTGAGTTTATCCATTACAAACAAACAAACAAATCTTTCCTCTTTATAATAGGTATTAGTTTAGTTAAATAGTTAACTATCTATCATCATATCGAGTAGCTATGCCGCAATGTTGTGCAGTTCCGTTTTGTTCGGAAAAAAGAGGAGGACACATGTTTCCAAAAGATAAAACTGTTCTAAAACAGTGGCTGGTGGCGATTTGCAGGAATAACTATACCCCGACAAAAAAATCTCGTGTTTGTAAAAAACATTTTAACCCCGAGGATTATGTGTTACCCAAAGAATCAAATAGGAGAAAATCGTAAGCAATTGGGGCTGATTCTATAGTGCACAATCTCTAAACTAAACTAAAATTAGAGCATTACAAATATCGCTAACCCTTTCATAACACTTCCTACGGAAAGTGACAGAACTAGATTTAAAGCTGCCATTTTAGTTTAGTTTAGAGATTGTGTTATACAGAATCAGCCCCATTATCTTTCTTATTCATCTCCTAAATTAAAGCCAAAAGTGTAAACACAGTCAACAACAATAAAAATCCATCCAAATACCATTTCAACATAGACAATATCCTCCTAGAAAAGTGACAGTGACAGTGACGACTTATAATGAAAGTGCAAATTCACACTGTGAAAAAATTAATCATCATCTTTTGTAACGGACGTATCAGACTTTTTACTTACTCCAAAAAACACCTTCGCGAGGAGAGAAAAGAACCAGTGCCTAAAGTAGCAAGTCTTAACAAGTGGTCCTTCGAGGAAAGAAGAAAATCTTCGATCTTCGCGAAAATCTGGAGAAAAGTCTCATCAAGCTGCACCTAGAAGTTCAACGGTCTTCCATGCCAACTTCTACAGAGTGAGTCCGTTCCTTTCTTATTTCCCTTCTATAATCTTTCCATTAAGATTGTCTTATTTTCGTTACGGAGGTGGCATATTTCCTCGTAATTCATATTCATATTTGAAATTCATATATCTTATTCATATTTTTCATATTCGTATTTCATATTCATATTTGGCGAAAGTATCTCAGTATTATAGATACATCTTAACATACAAAGAAAAAGCATATATTTTTCCAAATAATAAAAATATCGAACCAACTTATAAAAGTTCGTGTGTTTTCCCCTTATATTGAAAATCACGGTGAAGGATTTTTAGGTTACCGGTCGTAATTTGACAGTTTAGGTTCAATTATTGCAATATTTATTAGTAAATACATCTTATTTGTACTTTATTACGCAAATAATAAGTTCATATTAACGTTCTTTAAAATAACAAAGCAAAATGAGTGAATCTAAAATCAAGGAACTTGTTAAAAAACGCGGTTCGATAAAATCGAGAATGACACAGTTTTCATCCTTTTTAACTCTTCTAAAAAGTAGTGAATCATTGAGTGAAGTGCAATTCAAAGAGTTGGAATGCCGTTTTCGCAAAATTGAACAACTTTATAGTGATTTCGATGTGTTACAAACGGAAATTGAAACGCTTACGGACCCGCCAGAATCAGCTTACGAGGACCGTGAAGCGTTCGATGGCGTATACTTCAGGTTAGTCTCGGAGGCTCAAGTGCTTCTTAGTCCACATCCAAACTCACGTCGTCGTCGCTCATCAACATTGAGTGATGACAGCATTCATAGCAATGAAGGTGAACGGAGGCATGACTTTGTAAGGTTGCCTAAAATTGACCTGCCTCATTTCGACGGAGACTATCAGCACTGGCTTGAGTTCAGAGATACATATCTGTCTCTGATTCACAACAACTCTTCCATAAGCAACATAAACAAGTTTCACTACCTGCGGGCAGCACTCAAAGGCACCGCTGCCTTAACCATCCAATCATTAGATTTTACCGCAGACAACTACAAGTTAGGATGGCAGTTGCTTACTGAAAGGTATGACAACGAGCGTCTTCTAGTAAACCACCACATTCAAGCCTTATTTAACTTAGAACATATACAAAAAGAATCAAGTCACTTATTAAGGAACATGGTGGATATAACAAACAAAAACTTACGAGCTCTTGCAACATTAGGACAGCCTACCGATCATTGGGACACACTAATTATTTTCATTATGACCAAGAAATTAGATTCCACCACTAGTCGGGAATGGGAAGAGTACCGCAATGGTCTCGGAGGCATTCCGGACTTGCAACAATTTACTAAATTCATTACTAACAGAGCAGATTTACTAGAAACACTTCAAGATAATAATAAATACAAATACAAAACCAACATTACAACATTTTCAGACACAAACAAACATAAAACACAACCTTCTTACACAAACAATCAGAAACTTTACAAGTGCCCTTTATGTTCTCAACCTCACTTCATATTTAGCTGTGAAACATTCAGAAAATTAGATGTTGAGTCTCGCTGGAAAAAGGTCACTGAACTTACCCTATGCGGGAATTGCTTAAGGCCAGGACACTCAGCTAAAACCTGTAAATTAACCCACTGCAAGTACTGTAACCTTAAACATAACACACTTTTACACAGTAGTGCGAAGGAGCCCACAGGCACGGCAATAGCTCTGTCCACAGGCATAACCTCCATGCCTTATGATCAGCCAAATGTATTACTATCCACAGCTGTGGTGCGAGT
This sequence comes from Erebia aethiops, assembly GCA_923060345.2. Lineage (NCBI taxonomy): Eukaryota > Metazoa > Arthropoda > Insecta > Lepidoptera > Nymphalidae > Erebia > Erebia aethiops. Next base: position 3,720,569 of record OV281083.1, on the reverse strand, counting down.
TAGGGATGCTAAAAACAAGTTACACACAGTGCGCCTACTGCTTGATAATGGAAGCACTGCAAATTTTGTTACAAATCAGCTCAGTGACAAGCTCGACTTAGTTAAGAGGCCGGTCAACTCAACTGTAAACGGTATCAATAATCAAACCTCTTCAATATCACAGTGTTGTGAAATAGTTTTTGAATCTTATTATGGTGGTTATAAGGAAAGCATAAACTGCTACATTGTTGCAGGAATAACAAAATACTTACCCTCTTCATACATAGATGCAACTTACATACCTATTCCCAAAAATATTCAATTAGCAGACCCGTCTTTCAATATACCGTCTGAAATTGATATCTTAGTAGGAGCTGAGGTCTTTTGGAATGTCCTAGGATCTGGTATGATCGACTTAGGGAAGCGTCAGCCGAAGCTCCGCGATTCAAAATTAGGATGGATCTTATCAGGCTGTCTTCATAATAATAACACATCGCAATCGGAGACTTCAAACAATTTTTGTCACTTCATTAGGCAAGATGATGAGTCTTCACTTACACGTTTTTGGCAACTTGATTCAGTATTATCTCAGCCCTGCATGTCTCTTGAAGAAAAGGCTTGTGAGAAAATCTTTAATGATACCACACGGCGCGACAAGGAAGGTCGATTTATTGTGACAATTCCCCTTAAAGAATCGCCTGAGGTGCTTGGAGACTCTTATAACCTTGCTAAGCTTCGTTTTCTTTCTTTAGAGCGGCGTCTAGATAGGGACATTAGCTATAAAGAATTATACATGCAATTTATCAAGGAGTACATTGACTTAGGTCACATGACTCTTAACACAAGTCAACATACATCCACCTCAACCAACGTCTATTTTCCTCACCATGGTGTTCTTCGTGACTCCACCACCACGAGGTTACGAGTGGTCTTTGATGCCTCGGCCGCCACTTCTAACAAAAAATCGTTTAATTCAATACAGATGGTTGGTCCGACGGTACAGGACGACATATTTTCAATCCTAATACGGTTTAGACAACACAAAATAGTTGTCTCGGCCGACATTGAAAAAATGTACCGCGCGATCTACATAGAACCATGTCAGAGGTCGCTGCAGCAGATAGTCTTCCGGTTTCATCGGCACGATCCACTTCATACTTACACACTTAATACAGTAACCTATGGAACTGCTGCAGCCCCTTACTTGGCAACAAAATGTTTAGTATCGCTTGCAGATGAAACCGGGAATTTGGATGTTCAAAGAGCCATTCGACATGATTTTTATGTGGATGATTTTTTATCCGGGGGTGACACCACAGAATCTGTCATTGCCCTTTGCAAGGGTGTAAGAGACACCCTAGCTACAGCAAAAATGAACTTACGCAAATGGCAGTCTAACAGTCCTGAGGTCTTACATACCATCACCAGCATAAAAACTGATTCAGATCAACCCCTTGATTTGAAGTTGAGTGACAGCTCACCTTCAAAAACATTAGGTCTTTATTGGGATTCAAATTCAGACAACTTAAATTTCCTCATTGACATAAACCTCAACAAAAAGCTAACAAAGCGCAATATCATCTCCATCATTAGTCAGATTTTTGATCCCTTAGGTCTTGTGGGTCCATGTGTAGTATTGGCCAAACTCATTATACAAGCATTATGGATTTGCAAATGTGACTGGGATAGCGAAGCACCTGCTGACATAAGGAAGGACTTCTTAGATATTGCAAAATCTTTACACATTTTGAATTCAATTAAGATTCCAAGATGGGTGTCATGCAGCAACCCATCTCGTATTGAAATTCACGTTTTTTCGGACGCATCTGAGCGCGCATATGGAGGTTGCATCTATGTAAGAACGGTCGATGCTAAGAAGTCAGTGAACGTTAGACTTTTAGCTTCCAAAAATAAGGTTGCACCTATCAAACCTAAATCGACAATTCCGCGTTTAGAATTATCTGCCGCGCTGTTAGCCACAAGACTTTGGAAGAAAACAGTTAGTGCGCTTACCTTTGATGTCCATCAGCACTATTTCTGGTCAGACTCTACAATCGTTTTGTCATGGTTATCTAGTACATCTTCACAAACAATTCAGTTCATCAGAAATAGGGTCTGCGAAATACAAGAGAGCACCAGCGCGCATAAGTGGTGTTACGTGCCTTCCAAGTCTAACCCTGCTGATCTTGTTTCTCGCGGGGTGAAGGCTGATTCCATCAGCACAGCCGCCCTGTGGTGGTCCGGGCCAGATTTTTTGCATGAAGTGGACATTAAGTTTCCGGAGGTACACAAAACTTCAGACACATCACTGGGCGCATTCACATCACAAATCACAAACGACGTCAGTGAGAACAAAATTCTTCTACTCATACACAAACATAGTAACTTCAACAAAATAATTCGAATCTTAGCCTACGTGAAAAAATTTATACACAATTGTAAACACAAACTCAAAACAAATCATCTTACCCTCAAAGAAATTGAAACATCTCGTAAACAAATTTTACATCATGCTCAAAGAGAAATGTTTCCTGAAGAGTACATTTCATTAAAAAACGACCTACCATTGCCTTCACACAGTAAACTTAAATCATTATCACCATTTTTGGATTCTGACAATCTAATAAGAGTAGGGGGACGCTTAAAAAATTCTTATTATCCCTATGATGTTAAACACCCTATTCTTCTTTGCGCCAAACACCATATAACAAAAATCCTATTCATTCTACAGCACAAGATTCTGATGCACGCAGGCCCTCAGCTTCTCTTATGCACGGTTAGACAAAACTACTGGCCTATAAACGGAAGAAATTTAGCTCGAAAAACTGTACATTCCTGTGTTCGTTGCTTTAGATTCAAAGCGACTTCAGTTCAACCTATCATGGGAGATTTACCTACCGAGAGAACGCAGCTAGAATTTCCATTTCTTACTACAGGCGTTGACTACGCTGGGCCAGTGCTTATACTCGACCGAAAGGGCAGAGGTGGCAGACTTACAAAATCATATATTTGCGTGTTCATATGTTTTGCAGTAAAAGCAGTGCATCTTGAGCTAGTAACAGATCTTACAAAGGAGGCGTTTTTGGCGGCTCTGAATCGTTTCATATCCAGGCGCGGGAAACCGGCCACTATATTTTCCGACAACGGCACTACATTCATTGGAGCGTGCAATGAACTCGCTCAATTTCTCCAAAACAGCTTAGATTTCGTGCAATCTCGACTTATCGATCAAGGTATCGACTTTAAGCATATACCGGCTTACAGTCCGCACTTCGGCGGAATTTGGGAGGCTGCTGTCAAATCAGTCAAGCACCACCTTCGCAGAGTACTTTCCTTAACTCATTTCAACTACGAGGAGATGGCCACTTGCTTGGCGCAGATAGAGGCAATCTTAAACTCCCGTCCTCTCACACCTCTATCATCCGACCCTTCCGACCTTTCTTATTTGTCTCCGTCTCACTTCCTAGTTGGACGATCTCTTCTATCCGCTGCTCATCCGAATCTGCTACCAAAGAACACAAATCGGCTCCAGAGATATCAGCGGATAGAACAACTACGTCAACATTTCTGGCAGAGGTACTCTCAGGAGTACGTCTCGTTGCTGCAGACGAAGACAAAGTGGCGACAAACGAATGGAACCCTCAAGGTTGGGTCTCTCGTCTTAATCAGAGACCGCAATCAACCACCGCTCCTGTGGCTCATGGGCAGAATCACGAAAATCTTTTACGGAGGCGACTCGGTCGGCAGGGTAGCTGAACTTCTTACCAAGAAAGGCACAATCACGCGTGCCTACAACAACATTTGCCCGCTTCCACTGGAAGACATCAGCCCGGCGGGGAGCATGTTGTAAACACAGTCAACAACAATAAAAATCCATCCAAATACCATTTCAACATAGACAATATCCTCCTAGAAAAGTGACAGTGACAGTGACGACTTATAATGAAAGTGCAAATTCACACTGTGAAAAAATTAATCATCATCTTTTGTAACGGACGTATCAGACTTTTTACTTACTCCAAAAAACACCTTCGCGAGGAGAGAAAAGAACCAGTGCCTAAAGTAGCAAGTCTTAACATGTACCTACCTAGTCAAGAAAGAAGAGAGAAAGGAAATTAAAAGAAAATGTGCAGAAAGAGCTCAACAACGTCAAAAAAAGAAATTTTTGCGCTTATTTATGCGCCTCTTTTTCTTAATTCCGCCTTCAAAACGTTCACATTAATCGCTAAATAATCCATATTTGCGATAATTTCACGAAGGAGATCACTTTTCAACAGGTAAATTAAAGAAATTATAATTTATGTCACGAAGCCCGCCAAAACCAGTGAAAAGTGAATGTTATTGGACCTCACGCGACACCAGCGCCTCTAGTGGCAAATTCACACGCGATAGCCCCCATTCGAACCGCTAGGATAGGTATGGAATGCCCAAGACTTTCGTTTTCCCCTCCTCTTTTACCTTCAAATGAAGAGTGAATAGACATTTTCTAGGCAAGCGCGCTCCACCTTATCTGCATCACCACTGCAAGCAGGTTTGATTGCAGCCAAGTGAAGCCTATATATTTTATTATTGTATTTTTTTAAAAAGAGGTCGGGTATCTCACGAAGATATCCAATAAAAAGGTCCTAGTGTTTGGCAGTCAGTTTCTGAGTCAGGACTTTTGTATAATATGTAGGTAACCCGAATCTTCGGGTTACTTCAAAACCTCACCTATGTAATAAGAAAATAGTTCAATAGGAAATCGAACCTTCGTCTTTAAAATGTGTATAAGTCCCACAAAATCTGACCCGGTGGCCAAAATTGGAACTAATTTTTATGCCTGTAGGCATATTTTATTTTTTATTTTTGAAGTCAAACTTCTTTAGAATCGTCGTGATTTGAACATTCGATGAAACGAAAAAGCGACACTAAATAGAGACAAACATACTCATTATAGGATTTAGCCTGCGAGAGAATGAGACAGAATACAAGTTATAGTTATTTACCTCATTCTCTTGCAGGCTATACTATTCTGAAGTTTCACTTCTACCGTGTGTGATTTGCACACACACACACACACACACACACACACACTTTTTTTTCTTAAACACTATCGACGCTGTCACCGGGTCAGATACCTAAGTTTGTGGGAACTAGGTATATAGTATTGATCCGGATATACCACGACCTTCACCGATCTGTTTAATAGATGAAACCTGCTTTTTTATTTTTATTTAATAATAGATAAATCCGGTCCAGGCTATTTTTAAATTAATTATTTTTTTTTGAAAATAATTATGCTATACCATCGCGTTTGTTATAAAATTACCTATATTTTGATGTATAACTCAAGCGGTTCCGATCCGTTAAGTTACCTATTAGTTAATGGTAAGTTGGTAAGTTAGTATTGTCAGGTAACTTCACGGATCTGTTAATGTGTGTAAGTGGATCTGAAGGTCGTGGTGTATCCGGATCGGGTACTAATAGGTACCTAGGTACCTAGTGAATAAAATGTCCACTGCCATTAATTCACCACAGCTGTCAGTTTTAGTAAATCCTATAAAAGAAAACCTTTGCGCACTATTTTATTTTCATTAATAATAAAAGCTCACACGGCCTTCGCGAAATATTAAATAATCCCCGAAGAGTAGACGCTTTATAATAGGTAGGTACCTACTGTAATTCCAATTTCCCATCGTGAAGGGCGTAAATTATTGTTTTTGAGCTGCTATAGGATTGGAAAGGTTTTACGGGAAATAATAAGGTAGGTATAGCTGTTACTTAAATACCTACGTAACTTATGTGCTCCAACATAGTCTTGTCCTAATATTATAATTACCAGCAATTCTTGGTTTTTCTATATTTTGAAATAAAATAATAAAACAAAATGTATTATTATTCATTAAATAAATTATAATGTTTTATGAACAACTTTCTATGTTTCATAGGGCTAAGGGCGTATTTACGAGGTTTGCTTGTGGTGCACGGGTGCTTCGATTTTTCGGAAAAAATTCGGTATTGTTGTGATTGATATGAGTGATGTGAGCTTTATTTAAATAATTCAAGTTTATTAGCGCCATCTATCAGTGACCCTGGAAATTCAATCGTGAGAGAACAAGTTACGCCAGTAACATTGCTATAAACTACGACTAGAGTTGGTACTAAACTGTGACAGTAACAACCAGGTAACAACCTCCAAACTTGAAACATTTTGATGGCATAGCAGTGATAATGTTTTTCGCTAGATGTCGCCTCAATAAATATCTTTCCCATTTATTTTGTACTCTTCGAGGGTAGGTACGTCGCAACAGAGAACGTATCAAGACACGTGGTAGCGTGTCAAAGCCAAGTTCAAGAAAGAAGGAAAGAACTTCAAAGAACTGGCGAGCAGCACCGTGTTTTGATATTATGGTAAATAGAAGATCGTGATTATGAATTAATAATTAGCGTTTAATATTTAAACTGCCTCGTTGGTCTAGTGGTTGGCATGTTTGACTGCGGCTGACGAGGTCCCGGGTTCGAGTCCCGGGCCGGGCCATATCATAAGTATTGGGTTTTTCCGACCAGAATTTCTCAGTAGCCCGGAGTTAGGAAGTTGGCGGTGTTTCACCCCCGTGCCTCGGAGAGCACATTAAGCAGTCGGTCCCGGTAATTATCACTAACATGATAATAGTCGTTAAAGCCCGCCAACCTGCATTGGAGCAGCGTGGTGGGTCTAAGCTCTAATTCCCGCTCTCCTATGAGAGTGGAGGCCTGTGCCCAGCAGTGGGACGTTAATGGGCTGTAGTGGTGGTGGTGGTGGTTTAATATTTGTTATTGTATGTTTACTTAGGTATAATAATGTAAATATAAATTGTTAGGTAGGTAGTAGTAGTTTTTAATTTTATCCTTCTGTAATTCTTTGTTTTTTCTTAGGTTAAATACTTCAAACTCCATGAAGAAGTAACAAATATCCAAACATCCAAACTTTTATTATAATTATATATCTAATAGCAAGGATCTCATCATATCGTACTAATATTACAAGTGTGAAATAGGGTGTTTGTTTGTTGGTTTTTGATTTATCCTTTCTTCTTCTTATTTTGTTCTATGGCCTTTATTAGTGCCACACCAGCACAATGCACTTTGCCAATGACAGGTGTGATTTATCCTTTAATCACACAACAATGTAACGGGTCGGCGTGATTTTTTGCATGGGTAGTTGAGGACCTATTTTATCCCGGGAAAGAAGGAGTTCCCGTGGAAATTAAAAAAAACTTATTCTACGCGGACGAAATCGCGAGCTGTTATCAGCTAGTTTAGGTACAGTAATTACTATATACTATTGATATTCAAAATTGAAATGGCATCGTTCTGTTATCGTATCAATTAAACCATTATGGAATTTATTATTTATCTCAGTTGAATATTAATTTCAATGAATAATTCAACAACAAATTTATCGGCTAATGGATAAAATAAATTAAAGTTTTACAATGAGTTTCAATTTATTATTTATTTATCAATACTTCCATATCCATACTCCATACTAATTACTAATATTATAAATGTCAAAGCGTGTGTCTACTACGCTTTCACGGTCCATCCGTTCAACCGATTTTGATGAAGTTTGGTAAGTATAAGATTAGTTTGTATCCCGGGGAAGGACATAGACTACTTTTTATCCCGGAAAATTAAGGAGTTCCCGCGGGAATCATAAAACAACTTAGTCCACGTGGAAGAAATCACGCAGGCGTTATCTAGTCTAGTCTAGTTATCTATAACAAGATTACTCTATGATAGTTAAAAGCGGTCAAAGGCAATAGGTATTAAAACGAAAAATATTTCGATACCGAGATTTTAGTGCAATGATTTCGGTGAAGGGCAGGAACTACGTGTTATTTTAAGAAACGCGTCTTTTACATTTTCCGGATTTTCATAAAACCATAGTACGTAGGGTTGCCATATAGTCGGGATGTTATTGCTGGTTTGTTGGTTTATTCTTCAATCACGCCGTAACGGAACAACGGATCAACGTGAATTTTGCCATCTCCAGACTCCCGACAAAACTCAAAATCTCCAGACAAACAGCTGTTCGGAAAATTCTATACTGAATTTTGAAATAAATTGTTTGAATTTTAAATCTTTTCTGAATAGGTACTACTAATGGATCCAAATTGCGTGGACTCGGTAAGGTCTAATGCCAAATACGTGTGGCAACCTACAAAAATATTAAATTAATATGTTTTGTGGCTTTTATTAATTTAAAAAAATGTGTGTGCAATTCACACAAGGCAGAAGTGAAACTTCAGAAAAGTAGCCTACGAGAGAATGAGACAAATATAACTTGTATTCTTTCTCATTCTCTCGCAGGCTAAATCCTACTATCAATATGTTTGTCTCGTTTTAGAGTTGCTTTTTCGATTTATCGAATTTTCACATCACAACGATCTAAATCTAAAAAGATTCTAAAGAAGTTTCACTTCAAAAATAAACTAAAAATTATTACTACTTAGGTATTTATTTCTCCCGACAATCCCAATTTCCCGATAGGTATTTTCAAATTTTGTCTAAATATTTTGGTCATCCGATCTGGCAACCCTACTACAATCAATGACGAGTCGATTTCTCGAAAACGCCAAAATATAAAAATACCACATTTTTGTGAAGTTCATCCAGATTTTACCAGGTTGCTAAGAATTGATTTTCTTAGAGTTTTTTTTCTGAGCTAACACTACCAAAACTTTCTTAGATATAAGCTGAATCATTTAGGTATAAGACCAACAACATAGTAGGTAGGTACAGCTACAATTCCGTTGCGAAAATCGGAAGCATCAAATCCATTCAAATCACTAAGAATGAAAGAAGAAAAAAAATTTCTTTTCTGAGCTTACACTACGAAAACTTTCAAAGCAGTGTTTTTATGCTTCTATGAACTGTACCTACACCACTATTCACATACCATCTCTGGGGTAGGTATAAGAATATTATATAGGTTTCCGATATAATTTTATTACTTAACTCAAGTTGACTGCCTCGTTGGTCCAGTGGTTGGCATGTTCGACTGTGGCCGACGAGGTCCCGCGTTCGAGTCCTGCGTCGGGCCATAACAAGTAATGGATTTTTCTGACAAGAAATTCGCAGTACTGGCACGGAGTTAGGAAATTGGCGGTGTTTCACCCCAGTGCCTCGGACAGCACGTTAATCCGTCGGTCGTACTCCTGCGCCTGATCTCTCTCCGGTCGTGTCGGATCTTCGGTCCCATCGGGCTATGTGTGCAAAGGAACAGGAAGTGCTCCTGTGTATGTGTGCACACATGTTTGCACTATAATATCTCCCGCACAGAGTGGAGATTGGCCGCCGTGGCCGAAATTCGGTCGGGAGAACATTATTTATTATATTAAAATGCACACATAGCTTGAATAGTCAGATGTGTGTCCAAGATTTGAACCCATAATTATAGCATTATAGCGCGCACTGAGTTATAGGGAAATGGATTAAGTACCTACGTACTGGAAAAAATATAATATGCATTGAAATGATGAATGAGGATGAGATAATAGTAAAGTGGGAGGTAATCAGTTGTTGGCATTGAACATTAGGTACACCAAAGGATTTCGAATGAATATACCTAATATTTTTATTTTATTATAGAAATATTATAATATACTAATATTATAAATGCGAAAGATTGAATGAATGTATGGATGGATGGATGTTTGTTACTCAATCACGCCAGAACGGCTGAACGGATCTGGATGAAATTTGGCACAGATTATAATCTGAACTCTATATACACACATTTCTCTATATAGTCGACGCATATTATGCTACTTCTTATCGCGAAGAATTAAGGAGTTCCCGTGGGAATCAATAAAACCCCAATCCAGTTATACCTACATAAACCTACTGCAAAATCTTACAATCCTGCGATACTACACAATCAATAAAAAAATGCGAAGTTTTTGGCTTTTAGGTTAGTCTTGACTCTGTCCTTCAATCACGTTGCAAAGGAGCAACGGCTCGATAGACTTTTGGCTTACATACGATTTGATATCCGGCAATTCAAAATAGCTCAGAAATCATTTGATAGGATAGCGTTGAGCGTGGAGGTATTATATTGGTTTTTAACTGCAATGGGCAGTTTTAATACAATACATAGTAATATTGTGTCGGATTTAAAGTAATACAAGTCACATAAATCTTGGAATTTTTTGCCTGTTATCTTATATAACCTCTGCACTCTTAATTAAATATCACAATAGATACATAACATTATCAGTGTCACGGTGTAGTATAACCTTTATAAGTAGGTACATCGTTTGAATAAAAATAAAACGAACATCAGTGGTGGAGTAATTAAAAATAATAATTATGAATTCAAAATACGAGATCTGATCTCTGTTATTTGGATGACATAAACAAGATGACAAATGTCAAAATTTTAAGATTAGCGCAATCAAATAGTTCTATTTATCTCAGAGCCGGGTACACCACGACCTTCACCGATCTGTACCAGATTTAAAAACATATTTTTTTAAATTTTATAATAGAATACGCCAAGAATAGCTTGCCTATCAAAATCCGGACCAGGCTATTTTTAAATTAATTAATTAATAATTTTTTTACCGTTCTGTTAACCAGTCAAATTTCATTCTAACCGACAATTAATAATATAAAGAATATGCCAAGGTAGCCTTGCCTACTTATTTGTTGACCACACAGTGGCAAGCGGGTATAAACAAGTAAGTTACCATATTCCATAGGTAACTTCACGAATCTAGGTACACGAATCAAAATATAGGTAATTTTATAACAAACGCGATGGTATAACATGGCCTACAATAAATCTGTCAAAAAAAAATTAAAATATTAATTTAAAAATAGCCTGGTCAGGATTTTGATAGGCAAGTTATTTTAGGCGTATAATTTATCTATTATTCTACTGCCTCGTTTGTCTAGTGGTTAGTATGTTCGACTGCGGCCGACGAGGTCCCGGGTTCGAGTTCCGGGTCGGGCCATATTTGAGTATTGGGTTTTTTCTGACTAGAAATTCTCAGTACTAGCCCGGAGTTAGGAAGTTGGCGGTGTTTCACCCCCGTGCCTCGGAGAGCACGTTAAGCCGTCGGCCCCGGTTATTTTCACTAACATGATAATAGTCGTTAAAGCCCGCCAACCCGCATTGGAGCAGCGTGGTGGGTCTAAGCTCTAATTCCCTCTCTTCTATGAGAGTGGAGGCCTGTGCCCAGCAGTGGGACGTTAATGGGCTGTAGTGGTGGTGGTGGTGGGTATCTATTATTAAATTTAAAAAAATGTTTCATCTGGTTAACAGATCGCTGAAGGTCGTGGTGTATCCGGCTCGTATCCATATATAGTCCCAGTAACTTAACTGACCCGGTGACAGCGTCACTAGTCTCTATATGATTGGTAAAAGCAGCTAGTTATCTATATGAAAAATAAAATAAAAACAAAAACAAACAGGCATAATTTGTTCAAATTTTGGCCACCGGGCCAGATAAGTTGGTGGGACTATTATACAACGCGTTGGCTTAAAAATTCAGTGCGCTCATATTGTACTGTAGCTTAAAGTAGTATTATTTTAAAATTACAGTTTTGTATGGCGTTCCTTGACGTCCATAAAATAAGGAATAGAAATCTGAAACAAGAGAGTCAACAACATTAAAATAATACTGCTTTAAGCGATATAGTGAGCCCCCTGATATAGGTACCTACTATGCGAGTTCCGAAGAATGTTTTTAAAAGAAACTTACCTCTTGCACTGTCCACATATTCTGCTCCATATAAACATCCCCATCGCAAGGTACCCCATACATCAGGGAGAATTCTTCATCTACCTTCACAGTCCTCCTAAAAGTGTTCATGAATGACACATTCAATCCATTCACTTGTATTACATCGTACCCCTTAATACAAGACTTAGTACCATTTCGTTTTATAAAAACTTCCCCTAAAGGGCAGCATTTTCTAAAACACTTCTTGGAATCACACAAACATCCGTAACTTTTTACTTCCCCGCTTATGTTTTTGGTGTAAACGTAATCTGGCGGGAACCTTACACCATCTTCGACGTAAATGCCATCGTGAAGGTTTGCTCCAGTCAAATCCACTCTGTTCTTTTCATCACACAAATTATTAGCGTTGGCAACCGAAAATAGCACAAATATCAAAATAATCATGTTTGGGTTTTAGAAAATAACTCGAATCATTCACAAAGTTTCGCGCCAACGCGTTTTTTATATTTTTAATTCCAGCAATAGTCGCTCTATGTCCACGCAGGAGGTTACACTGACTGTTTGTGAGCGACCGGTATTTTATTTATACACAATAGAGCTAACACACTCTCAATTGATTTTGTACGTGACGAGGTAGCTACTAGCTAGGCATGGTTTCATATCAATAATTGCCTGAATTACGAAGAAAAGTTAAGTAAGTAATTAGTTAACTTTTCTGAGCTGCTGATATAGGCCCGACGTTCCCGAAGTGTTTAGTTACTCTAAACTACATTTAATGATTTCTCCTAGAAGCCCTCATAAACTATTAGTCTTTTTGATTTGCATCAAGTGGCAAAATAGACCTCTACTAAAGATATTTTGTAATCTTATTATTTATTTATTTGATCAGTAGATATGACGCCTTCGAATTTGACCGACGAGAGCTTATAGGGATAAAGTATTAATTCAGGGTATCAGTTCTCTTTATTCCTAATTTTCGCCAAATTTTTTCAGTCATTGTGACGTAAAGGAGTAACAAACCTCAATACTTTCACACAGACTTTTATAAAATTCTAGACGATGCCCGCGACTTGGTCCGTGTGGATCGAGATTTTTTCGGTTCCCGCGGAAACTCTTTAATTTTCCGGGATAAAATGTGGCCTATGTGTAAAGTTAGGTAATAAGCTGCTTCTATTCCAAATTTCCAAATAGCCCGCCAACCCACATTGGAGCAGCGTGGTGGGTCTAAGCTCTATTTCCCTCTCTCCTATGAGAGTGGAGGCCTGTGCCCAGCAGTGGGACGTTAATGGGCTGTAGTGATGATGATGATTCCATTTCAGCCAAATCGGTTCAATCGTTGCGGCGTGAAGGAGTAACAAACATCCAAACTTTCACACAAACTTACTAACATATAACCTTGCAAACCTAAGTACAAACGTGTTTGTAAATTAACTAATATAATTTTAGTATATTAGTAAAGGATTTGTGGAAGTGAGCTAAAAGGCCTCACATGTCCTTGACATGACTGCATTCGTTCTCTCATTGAGTTCTTTTAATTATGGATACCTATCTTTTTTTGCAATGTGAAAAAAGTGGCCCGGGCTTCCCCTGCACGGGCAGTTTACAAATTACCAACAAATTACAATGTAATAGACTAGATTTAGACTAGACGATGCCCGCGACGTAATCCGATATATTTTTTTATCTGTGGTAATACTTACTTGACAAATAGGTACTATATTATATCTCTATGGTACTAAGAGTGTATTAATAAAATTATTGTAAACATAGTTAATTTATTTATTATAATTTTTATAATTATAGACAAAGAACATATTGAAAATAAATGTAAGGAAGAATTGTGAAGACAAGGAAAATAAAAGGCTAATTTATTTATTTAATACTTACTGCAATAATAAAGGTGCTCGCACGTTTATGCAAATTAAGTGCCCGACTACCAATCGTAAGATTTCACCTTGAGGCGATGCAATCATTCTAAGATTTTTTAATGAATGTGAAGTCATATTGTATGATTAATTTTTGGGTATACCGATTCCTAGATATTAACTGGCACTATCACTTAGACTACGAATATGATAAAATCATAGCTTGTTGTCATAGCCATGTAATAAACATAGATTTATTCTTGGGTTCGCGCGCGCGCTTGATTATTATTAGGTACGTAAGAAAGTGCACTTGTGTTTGCGCATATACATGTGCAAGAAGCATCCCGTAAAAGCGTAAAATAAGCGTAAAAGTGTCTATAGAGATAGGTTGGCTTAGTCGAAATACGGCCAAGTTATAAACAAGTGAAAAAAATTAGAAAAACGCGACTGGCCTGCTCTGCGATATTTCAAATTATTCCAAAAACGTATCTATAGCCAATGTCACTCGGGAGGCTCTGCGATATTTAATATTTTTCCAAAAACGTATACTTAGCCAGTGTCACTCAGGAGGTAGTAAGGATTCTAACGATATCCCTTACATCCAGATCTGTTCAGTCATTTAGAAGTTATGGTGGACTAAAAAAACTAACATACATACTTAGACATATACCCTAAAATATCACACTCCTTTTTCTGGGCACTCGTTCAATTAGTAAACGTACGGAGTATTTTATGGATTGGTCATTAGCTCAAGGATGTTATTGTTAAAGTTCATTGGTTGCCCTGACCTCTTACCTACACTTACTTTAACAAAAACTGCATGCCAAATGGGTGAGGCAACCCTATTTTTCCTGTAGCATTGAACTTGACTCTACATCCGTATTCCATATAATTAGCAACGTTTTATGTTACTAAGTAGAGGTAAACAACTACTAATTAAAAAGGTTTTCAAAAACCCGACAGCAGTCATTATATCTATGGTCTGGCCTAGTGGGAGGCTTCGGCCTCAGCTAGTTACTACCCTACCGGAAAAGACGTACCCCCAAGCGATTTTGCGTTCTGCTACAATGCCGTGTAGAGACCGATATAGGTACCTATGCCTAGTCCCTATGGTATAAGTGGTATAAGGGGTATAATATATTATACTAATATTATAAATGCGAAAGTCAGTTGTTTATTGGTTCGTTGGTTTGTCCTTCAATCACGCTGCAACAGAGCAACGGATCAACGTGATTTTTGGCACGGATATAGTTGTGGACCTGAATAGATCATAGGCTATTTTTTATCTCGGAAAATTGAGGAGTTCCCGCGGGAATCCAAAAAAACTAATACCACGCGGACGAAGTCGCGGGCATCAGCTAGTATATACATATATACCACATTAGAGTTTTTTATTTAGGTTTCTCACTTGTATTACGATTTTAGCGTTAATTCACGACCCGGGATTCGAACCCACCACCTCAGACGTCCGCAGTGGAACACAAGTACCATTAGGCAGCTATGGCGGCTTATTGAACGCTCCCAGTTTCAAAAGAAGTGAGAGCCCACCGCACCTACATTATTAGAATTAGTTAACAGTCCTACATGGAAATGATTATAAATAATTTATTAGTAAAAGCTTTTGCTAATAAATATTATACTACACTGCATGGTGTCCGCGACTTCGTCCGCGTGGGTGAAGTTTTCTTGATTTTCGCGGAAATAGCCTATGTCCTTCCCCGGGATACAACCGGGTGTACCAAATTTGGAATAGAGATATGATGCATACCATGGAAGGACAAAGGCTACTTCTTATCCCGGAAAATTTAGTTATTTAACTTTAGTTAGGGATAAGGGAATAAAAAAAGATTCTAGTACAATCTATTTCTATACTAATATTAGGTATACCTAAATGCGAAAGTTTGAATGTTTGTTACTCGACCGGCTGAACGGATCTGGGTGAAATTAGGCACAGAGATAGATTATCGTCTGGAATAAGACATAGGCTACTTTTTAACCCGGAAAATAAAAGTTTCGCGTGAATCAAAAACCTCAATCAACACGGATGTAGTCGCTGGCATCAGTGATGAGCTAGTATATATTTAATTATAGATATATAGATTGTTCGTTTAAAGCCACGTTGTTTTAATTTATCACCTGACTACTATTTATCACGCAATTTTCCGTAATTAGTCAACGTTCAATTTGGGCGAAATAATTTCCTCTGGGAATCTTATTCCGACCGTTTCTATCTACTGAGTACTAACTGAGGAGTTACGTTTCAACAAATTAACAAATTAGACCCATTACTCTTTCTAGTTTATTTGCACGAATTCTAATTAAATTAAATTACGTTTACATTACATTTTGACTATAAAAGCTAGCAATATAATTAATTGTTTGCTTGGCTGTATCAATTACTCTTTCTACTGAAATTTGTCGTCGCCTACTGAAAATCGTACGTAGATACTGTTTAAAAGTGTTTACTTTAACTGCTTTTTAACATCATCGACCTATAGACATCCACTGCTGGGCGAAGGTCTCCTGCATGGATCTCCACAGAACACGGTCTTGTGCCGTTTGCTTCTAGCGGCTCCCAGCTACCAGCTCACTTTAGATCATCCGTGCTTTCAGGTGCGAGACCGCCATTCAAGCACCTTGGGACTCCAATGCATATGTGCACCGCCCATGCCACTTAAATTTAGGTGAAATAACATGACATACTTAAATCAAATTGATTCAACAAACAGTAACATCTATTGGATAGATGCCAGGCGTTACTTTGTCCATGACAATGAAAAAACTAAAAGTTTAATTCGCTATAATCAGCCACAGAAGGCAAATCTATGTGGTTCAGTGCGTATCTGGAACTTGCTGCCCGCGATATTAACCACACCACATAAACCCTGGAAAATACCCTCAACGTACATTTTACTCCGGTACCGAAGCATCTTCAAGAGATGTTGACTCATTATAAACATTAACATCGACAAGAAGACAATCAAGCATATTATGTCGCAGTGCTCTGCGACCGACATAACACTGATAGGCATACCAGCGGGTCATTGTCTGCCTTTTACAATAATGAGAATGAAACAAGACGCATCCTGTACAGATTGTGGTGAGGAAGAGACCAACTTTCACTTTACAGCACAACCTTACAACCATTACAACCTATTATGTTTTACGGAAACCTTATTTTGAGATTTTTGCTGCTAGTTTTAGATCTATTTCGTTTCTGTAAGGCTTTTATAGATGGTAGACCACAATAAATTGATAGATGGTTTTAATTCCTTTGTCTGTATCTAAATTATTCTCTTTTATAGGTTCCCTTTAATAGGTTTTATCGATTTTCTCTTTATAGGTTCTTAATTAATGGGTTGTCTGGAGGAGATCACTTAAATATTTCCCAGTCAATTTGTAGTAGGTAGGTTACAGACTCAATTTTAGTACCTGATATAAACTAGGGTAGTCGTTATTCAGCACTTTAAAATTCACAGAACAGAGAACATGCTTTTTTCAAATTCTCTGTTCCGTGATAAATTGACTGAAAGAGGACCTAATAAGTATTATTCTTGCAGTACGGAATAAATAATAATTATGAAAGAACACAATATCACGGAAGAAATAAAAGATACCTCGTAAAATTATGAATTTAATACTGTTAAAATTCAACAATACAAAACATTTGAAAAAGAGACTATACACATTAGAGTAATGAATATTAACAAATTATAAAAAAATAAACTATTGAAAAGTAAGTACCTGTTTGATTTCAAATACATAAATAAATGCACATTCTCTAACATAACATAAGAAATTTTAAAACATAGAAATTAGTATAACATAAAGTATCTTCTAATACGATTGATTTGATGAAGGGATATTTATAATTAATTATATAGTATATTTATAGAAGCTTTTTGTGCTGAGTTTAGAATAACGTCATGAAAATGCTCTTAAGAATAAACTAGAACCTACTGTATAATATAAAACAATAATATGGCAATGTTTGATAATGTAATAGCAGACGATGCGATTATGATTATCGTGATAAAGGAGATGATTTCCCTATAAATATCATGAAGAATCGAAGACCTCTATAAGAGTTCTTAAACATTAATAGAACATCCAACGGCACATTAACACTAAGAGATCTATTCATTGTTCAATAAACATCACATTGCTAAATTTCAATTGCATCAGGAAAAACATGATTCAGGTAAGCCTGGTCGAAGCTCTCTAAAGTCTTTGGTCTCTCAACGTTCGCAATCACTGATTGTCTGTAATTTTCCGCACTATTCCTATTAAACCTTGAAGCGAGTTCCTTAACTTTTCCCGGTCGAGGCATTGTATCATTTTCTTGTACTTTATTTTCTGCTTTCAAATCTTCAAAGGAGCATACTTTTTCATTTTCCTGCGTTCCATTTTGTACACAAACAGTTTTACTTTTGCTCCTACTTGATGCTCTTTTACCATCAGTCTTTAAATTATATTCACGTTCTTCATTTTGTCTTTCTGTATTCTTTCTTGCAGAACTGTTTCTTTCGTACATCCTGCTTTGGTCATTAAAACTACTACGAGCATTATTTCTAACATTTTGTGCTTTGAACACATCATTAGTCTTAGAAGATCTAACCATTCCAAAATTTGGGTCTATTGAATATTTCACATCTTGATTGCTTTTACATGAATAACTTTGTTCATTTTTATTGTTTCTTTTGATACTTCTATCAGATTTTCTGATTTTTGAATCGAATTGTTGGTTTGGTTTGTTTTTGTTACGGTAGTTATTGTTGATTTCATTGAATTTAATATTTTGCGGATCAAAAGCGTGCGTTCTTTGGTGAGTTAGAGGCTTAGATAGCGATAAGTACTTGGGCGGTTCCCCGTGCTTATTTATAGTTAACTCGTATTGTATATGCGGGTCAAGGACTGCATAAACATTTTCTTTGGCTTCTTGTTCCAACGCCGACAACGCTGCCTGAGGAAAAAGGATAATTAGAAAGAGAAGTAAGATATTTATTATAGTTAGAAAACTAGTGGGTATTCTATATCAAAGTGGTCCGTATTAGAACGAGAAAGCAAATCGCTCAGTCGTGTGATTTCGACTACGTCCAGATGCAACCTTGACGACGTCTTGCCAGATGTTAGAAGTTGAGGAAGGGTCTCTATTTTCAATATGGAGACAATAATTAAGATTAGGTACTCCAT
This sequence comes from Erebia aethiops, assembly GCA_923060345.2. Classification (NCBI taxonomy): domain Eukaryota; kingdom Metazoa; phylum Arthropoda; class Insecta; order Lepidoptera; family Nymphalidae; genus Erebia; species Erebia aethiops. The sequence goes on along the minus strand of OV281083.1, from coordinate 3,701,821 downwards.
AAGACATTTTCCCCAGCTTTGAGATTTTAATAGGCTCTTATTTTTCTAATATAGTTGAGTTTCTGATCTCTCTCTGGTCGTGTCGAATTTTCCATCCAATCGGGTTATGAAGGTAAAGGAACAGAGAGTGCACCTGTGTATGCGCGACTTCGGAATGTTATTCAGCCTGTTTAACCGATTTTTCACGAAATTTGGTACAGATATAGCTTGCTTCCAGGACATGAAACATTTTTATCCCAAATAACAATTTCATGGGAGTTACGAAAAAATTAAAACCACACGATCTATTAGTGTAACAAATAACCATAATTAATAGTATAGCGTTGTTAATTTCTTAAAATGCCCAGTTGATATAAGCGCGCCGCCGCAGGCCCGCACTTACTGTAATAAAACGTCGCTTACGGTGAATCATGGTGACAGGTGGATAAACGCTTGGTGATGTAGGTATTATAATAGAAAAGTGTATAGCATAAGCCTAAAATAGTTTTCCTTTTATTCTGTGTCTACTCGTTGAAGTATAAAAATAAAACCTTTGTAATGTTAGGTGGGTGCCAGTTAGTTATGAAGTGCTTTGCACCCGATGTTTAAATGCATACCCTTCGTTAGTTTTTATTAACTACTAAAAAAAGGTGGGACACACGGCAGTCTGTCTTGATTAGATTTCAGTAAATACTGAAGTTTAGTTTATTAGTAGGTATACTATACCTAGATGATGCCGGCGACTTAAGTTTTTTGATTCCCGCGGCAACTATTTAAATTTCCGGTTTATAAGCTACCCCTGTACCAAATTTCATCAAAATCGATGGACCGTGAAAGCGTAGCAGACAGACACACTTTCACATTTATAATATTCCTATGGAGTATGGATTTGAGAAGCTTCTCAATGATCCCCAAAGCATAGAATTTAGTATTCTGTACCAATCAACGCGGTACCAATAGACTCCTAAACTATTAGCAACTCAGATGGATATTTTCATGGAAACATGCACTAATTGTTAATCGCTATCAGAAGCTAGGGCCGTAAAATGAATTAAAAAAAACTATGTTAAAGTGTTCAACAAGTGAGGGTGCGCGCACACCTGTGCAGTTCACACGGTGGTGGGGGGCTGCAGCACGACGGCCGCGCGCCGCACCTGCAGCGCGCCGGGCGAGTACCGCGCGCCCGCACCCGCACCCGCGCGCTCCGCCACGGTGCCCACGCGCGCGCTCGCGCGCGGCTGATCCCGCGGCGAGTACACGGCGTCCGCTGGCAGCACTGTCTTCTCGCTGTTGGACACACGGATCAATCTAGGACGGGAGTAGACGTACTGACAAAGGAAATCACACAACATGCATGAAATTTTTTGTCTAATCGCGATAATGTCTGTGCGTGTAGTTAGGGTGCATACTTTTACATAGAATTGCACAGGCTATCGCGTCAGGAAAGAACGGTTTCCCTTTCAACGCCACGTGGAAGTTTCGCTCGGAAATTGCCCTGTGCGTAGTGTGTTTTCGTCCTGACGAAAGCGACACTATTTTACGCGCGACATAGAGGCATAAAAGTATTGCTTACCCTAGTTAAAAAAGCTCAATGATTATTTTTCATAATGCCCTACCTGAAAATAGGTATCTACCTACCTAACCAATGCCTATCCTGGCTCCGAATACTGTCACACGTCACTGGACATTTTAAATGCTCATTCGATTTGTATCATCAAAATATTTTCCGTTAACGGTGACAGAGCATTCTTTTATTGTTCTGCCTTTTGTGGAGAATTCATTTTTTTTAATCTGCTACAAGCTAGCCCTTGACTGCGATCTCACCTGATGGTAAGTGATGATGCAGTCTAAGATGGTAGCGGGTAACCCATACCCCTATTCGGTTTCTACACGGCATCGTACCGGAACGCTAAATCGTTTAGCGGCACGTCTTTGCCAGTAAGATGGTAACTAGCCACGGCTGAAGCCTCCCACCTGGCCAGACCAGGGAAAATTCAGAAATTATAAATCCCCAAATTGACCCTACCGGGGATCGAACCTAGGGCCTCCACATGTTAAGGCAACAGCGCTACAGACTGCGCCCCGGAGGTCGTCAAAAAATATGTATGAAGCAATTTATGATGTTTATAATAGGTACATTTATTATTCACTTTTCCCGATCGCGTAGCTCGAACCCTTGAAATGACTTTACGAATAAATGATTCCAGCAGTCACATAACCAGTACACAAGATTAACAAAGATTTGAAAATAGAATACAAAAGTAAAATACAAAAGGCGGCCTTGTTAATTATAGTGATCTCTATTAACCTTAGTTGTATTGGCAATACTCAACAATTTTGGGGGTCATCTATTTCTAAAGTACCTAATGCATATTTGCAAGCTAAATTAGGCATGTTTATCGTATAAATTCTTGATTCCAGGTTTTTAGCGAAGTGGTAGAAATAAACAAACTTTTGACTCACCTATCTAAATCATCAGTCTTGTATTCGGCGCTTTCTGCAAATAGAAAAAAAACCAAGGCATTTAACCTCTTGCTATATTGGGTATGTTTTAGGATTGTTGCGAAAATAACAACAACAATTGTACACAATCTGAAGCAACTACTTAAATGAATTGAAATAGAAATTCGAAGTCAAATTTTTCATGAACAAACTGAAATTATACACGAAAACATATTTTTTACAGTACTTCAGGGGGGCTAATTAACTTTCGGGCATGTAGGTCTTCTCACAATGTTTTCTTCAATGTTTAAAGAGTTACACATAGTTCAAAGAACCGATAGGCGTTGGGGTCCCAAGGCGCTTGAATGGCAGCCTCGCACCGTAAAGCACAGCGTTGGACGACCCCCAACTAGGTGGACGAACGAGCTCAAGCGAGTAGCTGGGAGCGGCTGGAAGCAAGCGACACAAGACCGCGTTCTGTGGAGATCCATGCAGGAGACCTTCGTCCAGCTATGGACGTCTATTGATGGAACGACGCTACCCTGCATATTATAGGTACCATATACCCTACATATACCCTGCTACGGTGCCTGCATTGCCTGCGTTGCGCACAACGAGATATCTCGCGACGAGAGAGAGAGATCGTTGCGGCTTTCTGGTTTACCCTAATGCTGGGAATCCACTACGTTCGCGAACCTCTTGCGCTCCGCGCTCCTGCAACTGCTCCACAAGTGGATACGTTCGCGCTCCCGGAGAGTGCAACGGTGCGCGCTCCGCGCTCCGCGCTCCAATCGGTGGCGGTTTTTGGGCGAACACAAAGGGGAGCTCGTTCTGTTCCTGGCCGCGAGCTAATGGAGATGCGCGTACCGTCTCCATCAGAGCGGTTGCAGATGCGCGGAGCGCAAGAGGTTCGCGAACGTAGTGGATACCCAGCACATGCACAAAATCTGGTAATATTACGAAAAAAAAATAGTCGGCATATAAGAGTTCCTAGAGAAAAATACCACAGATAAGAATAATACAAAAAAGTAATACTTTTATATTATCTCAACTTTTGACGTAACGAGACAAGACATATGAGTAACCTTGTTAGATTCGGTAGACATAATATAACGGTAGACATAATTTTACTCGTTGTGCGCATGTTGGCACTACTGGAAAGCAACTGATATCATGGTCCAAGAGCTGGCGACGAATTTCGGGAAGGTCCTTTTGGCAAGCGGAAATTGTGAAGCGTTTTTGTCGGTTGTAAAGTATTACTCTTCAAAAAAATTTTTTTTAATAATTCCAAAAAAAATATACTTTTGGCAAACTGAAATTTTAATCACGTAGTTTTTGAGTAATTTCAATAATACCTGCAATTCGGCAGACAAATTTTGCGGTTTTAAAATATTCCCAGACGTGAATAAAGTTTTCAAATTAGTACGACATACGAAATAACCGCAAACGCTCTACCAGACTGGCAGGAGTGGATATTATATTGACGAAATTATATTTTTTCACAATTTCCGCTTGCCAAAAGGACCTTCCCGAAACTCGTCGCCAGCTCTCCGTCGATCGACGATCGGTCGTCGTCGTCTATCAAGAGAGAAACCTGCATGCTCGAGTGTTCTTCATAACGTTCTCAAAGGTGAGTCTGTCAGCTGTCACGTGCCCAGCGTGGTCGACTGTCACCAAACCTTTCTCAGTCGGAGAGGAGACTCCTACTCAGTACCTAGTGGTAATAGGTTGAAGTGATGAAATAGAGTGCAACCACAGTAAACAGATGCAACTGACCTCTCCGCCGCTTGCAGCGCACGATGAGGCACAGCACGATGACGAGTAGGGCGGCGATGAGCAGCGCTGCAGCGATGAGCGGCGCCACGTGCGCTGTCTCTGTTAGCGAAAAATTCTCTGCGTGAAGAAATTTTTACAGGTTTTTATTTGGAATGCCAGTTTGTGGGAAATTTAATTATTCTTGTTTATTGAGATAAACGAGGTAAAAAAGAAGATGTATGGGTTAACGTTACTGTGTTCCCCAGATAAGGTTAGCCCACTACAATCTTAGGCAGAATCCCGTAGCACCGGGTGAGATTGCAACCGAGGGCTTGGTTTTATTGTAATATATTAAGGTTATATTAAGCCCATATCGCTAATCAGTTTTTATGCGGCATTGTACCAAAACTCTGAATCGATTTTCAACTACGGGTGGGAACTAGAACCCGACTACGGCCGAAGTCATCTTTGAGAAATCGAAACGCCTTTGGGGCTAGGGTGGTAACTAGCCACGGCCGAAGCCTCCCACCAGACCAGCGCAGATGCAATTTGCAAATTAATAAATTCCCAGATTTACCCTACCCGATATCAAACCCAGGACCTCCCACTTATACCTAAAACCACTGCATTCACCACTTTTTTTATACACTACAAGTTAGCACTTGTCTCCAATCTCACCTGATGGTAAATGCAGTCTAAGATGGTAGCGGGCTAACCTGTTAGGGGCATGGCAGTTATATTAAACCCATACCCCTAATCGGTTTCTAAACAGCATCGTACCGGAACGCTAAGTCACTTGGCGGCACGTCTTTGCCGGTAGGGTGGTAGTTACCACCCTACCGGCAAAGACGTGCCGCAAAGACGTGACGTGGCTAGTTAGCCAGGGCCGAAGCCTCCTACCAGGCCAGATCAGAGAAAATTCGGAAATTATAAATTAACCCTGCTGGGGATCGAACACGGGGCACGATAAGACAACAGCGCTCAAAGCTGCGCCAGGGAGGTCGAACTCGTCGAACTCTACCACCACTGCCAAACTCTAAGTCTGACATCTATAGAACGTACGTTGACTTAGCTCTGACTTAACACAGAGTTAAAAAGAGATAGATCTATGACACTCACATAAGTCCGTCCCGTTTTAATTCTAAGTAAAGCCTGAGCAAAGTCAAATCTCAGCATAAGGATATCTAAGGAAAGAGATACTTACCATGTACAGTGAGGGCCACAGAGTGCGACGAGAAGCCTCGCTCGTTTTCCACATGTAGCACGTATACGCGCGCATCTGAGAGACTCGTGCTGCTAATCAGTAATGTGTAACGATAACACCCGTTGATGTTTGTAGGCTCCAACGACTTGTATCGACCTGTGGAAAATCTTCTATTAGCGCGTCCACACGTGAATATAATTAAAATTATTAAAAAATACGACTGCTCTGCCGTAGCCCGTATTGAATTACCTTTGGAATCTTATTCACATTTTTATTAAATGATTTTTTTTTTGTGAATCACTGTATATTGAACTATAGTGTTATATATTTTTGAAATCTACTCATCATTTTCTAGATAGTGATTATATAGTTAATCTTATTTTCTAATATTTTTTTTAAACTTTAGTCTTTAATGCGGGCCCATGGTCACCCCATCAATTTTTTTTAAATTTTACTAGACTATGTCACCCGGAATATTCCGATATTTATTCTAACGATACCTCATTTATCAAAATCGGTTCAGGCGTATAGAAGTTATGGTGGAATATACAAACTCACATACATACATACATGAACCCTGAAAACAATATCCTCCTTTTTTCAGGCAGTCGTATAAAAACAGCAAACAAGGCTTGGCAAGCAAGGTGTTTGGAACCGGCAGAATTTGAACATGCGTCTCTCTGGGAATCGCGCCCTTTGACCGCTTGGCCATGGATCACTTAACCGTCAGTGCCGAAATTTGAAATATGCATTATGCATCTTTAATCCAGTCTTTTAACGCAACTGTTAAAATATTCCCAGAGAGATGCAGGTTCAAATTCTGTCGGTTCCGCAATTTTTGATATGTATTTAAGTAAGTTTAGAAACTTTCCTAGTGTCTCACACTAGGATAGCACTGTAATAAAATCATAAAACAAGGTTTGGCTTTCTTGCCAATGATATTTTTCGGTACGATTAAGCAAACATACCATCCACATGTTGGTGGTTGTCGAGCGTCTATACGATTTATTTTGGTGAGAACTGCCCACAAAACCATGAAGGGGTTTGAATATTTTAGTATGGAGGCCTTCGTACTCCACTCATGAAGCCTTAGCTGCGATAGCTGGCATCAAGTATTGCAATTATTGATTCATACAAGTTTTATGAGTGCCGCTATTTCGGAAAAGAAATGGCGGGACAGTAGTAAGGCCAGCCAAAATTTTCAAACCTCTTTAATAGCTCTCATTATTTTGAACCTACATCTGATGATCTAATTATGCATGAAAAACAGTAAAAAGACGATGCTGCGGCCGGTAACAAGCAGCTTTACATTACCACCAGCAAGCTAGGAAAATTATTGACAGTGAGTTTCAGTCTTGATAAACTCGATCGAACTTAGAGAAAGACAGGTGAACTGAACGTGAACCTTGTGCAGTGCTCAGACAAGCGGTCAAGCGCTGAGGAGCACGAAGAACCGAATATATTCCTATGTATTTTATTTGTGAAATAAAAGAAAATGAAGAACTGCTGTAGAAGTAAAAGAAGTTCATTTTATCAATATGCGAAGATATGTCAAGCTTTAGGCTCCACCATAACGAAGCGTCTCTCGAGCCTCAAGCTCCAGTATCTCTGTCAAGGATGGGGTGGACTTTCTTTCACTTTCACTTTACTCTGTGTTGTTCTACTAGATCACCGTGTTTTGACTCTCCAAATGTCTATGTGAATTCAACCCAGAGGAAGAAGAACAGGTATAGGTGGAGTTCAACTTACCAATATGCGAAGGTACGTCAAGCCTCAAGCTGCCCCACAGCCAAGCGGCTCTTCTTGGGGGAGGGTCGGCGCAGACGGACGTTTGAACTCTGCCCTCTGTGCCACTCCACGCATGCGCTGTGGTCATAGGCTCTCCCACCGGTGGACCTAGCACGTTGAGCGTGATTGCTTCTGACTGATGACTCCTAAAATAAGACTAATTAGTTAGATTTTTATATACGACTTGAAATACTCTAGTGTAAACAAAAAAGTGCATTTTAGATTGAAAACTGGTGGAGAGGTTGGTTTCTGGAATCTCAACTGAGATTCCCATATCAAGGCGTCTGTGGGTTAGCTCCTTTTCAGATTGGCCGCCTAAGTCGCATTGCTAAGCGATTAAGCACTCCGATTTCCGATATCCGCATCATGTAGGATTTACTAGTAAGAAGGTAAAGCACCTTACCATACCTGTACCTTTAAATATGTAATAAAAGATCTAGAAAGATCTGAAAATGAATCTTTAACATATTCGCGATGACCATACAAAACTAATGCGTTTAAAGTAAAGTTTTATACCTCGCACTATGAAACTTTTAACTTTTAGCATTAATTTAATTCTCGGTCTGAATGTGCAGGCTGTCAGATCTAGCTAACAATGAAACGTAAATATATACAAAACTAGCTGATGCCCGCGACTTCGTCCGCGTGGATTGAGGTTTTTGGTTCCTCTTTCATTTTCCGAGATAAAAGTAGCCTATATGTTATTCCAGACTATAATCTATTTCTATGCCAAATATCATCCAGATTCGTTCAGCCGTTCTGGCTTGAGTAACAAACATCCATCCATACATCCATCCATCCAAACTTTTGCATTTATAATATTAGTTTAGATCATTCACCGGTAATTACCTTTCCTCAAGTCCAATGTGGTTAGCTGCAATACAAGTGTACCGTCCATGTTGGGTGTAGGAAACGTTGTGTAACAGCAACTGAGGAGTGGATGATATCGGGTATCCATCTTCTAGGTGACCACTTAACGCTGATAGGTTGGGACTGAAATAAAAGTATACATGTCACCAACATGTTAATTAAGCGTTTAAATGGTAAAATCGCATGGAATTTGCCTTTTTGGGGATCACACAAGGCTCAATTTCAGGTCCTTTATTAATTTTGATTTGAGAAGCAGCTACAAATGTCACAAGTTAGAAACGGCTGCTCCTTCTAGCTTAAGCAATTTGCTTACACTGGAGGTTCGTAAGTGATATTCTTTAAATATAAATGTCAATTTTTTCCTATTTTCTATAGCAATGCAAAGGTTGAGTAAAGGAGTTATGTTGTTTTAGTCAACACATAGGTAATATTGTTTAATTTCTCTTGACTTGCAGATATCCTCATCATATTCCTCTATCACAAGAATGCATTTCAAATGAAGTATAGAAGAGCAAATTGGAGCACATAAATATTATGCCTGACTAAACATGTCTTTAAGCTGTAGAGGAAAAAAATATATATGAAGGCAGGTGTCCTTCGTATATATTTTTTTAACCCTTTAACAAAATTTATTATGTTGGAAGACTTACTTATGATACCATTGGTAAGAAGGTGACGGATTTCCATCAGCCTTGCATTCTAAGGTGACCTCAGAAAATAGATTCGCTTCGACAACTGTGTCTGGCCCTACCCACGTAACTCTTGGCGGATCTGCAAAATAGTTTAGATTTTAATGTATTTTATTGTAATCAAAGATCAACTTTTTATTTTTAAAAAAGAAAATAGTAACTTACATTTGACATCAATTTCTATTTTCACTGAATCCGAGGTTCCTAATGAATTTCTTGCTTGGCATCCGTATATGCCTGAAATTGTAAAAAGGCACTTTTTAATATTTCACTATTGCAACAAGATCTTACAAGATAAAAAAAAACAGTGAGTAGAAAATTCCTTCTAGCAAATCGATCACAAAGAATAATTTTTCATAGGTATTTTAGAAGAGGCGAAAGGAACCGAGCAGCGTAGATTTTTAGGCAGTGTTTTATTCAGGCAAGTTTCATATAGTTAATTTTCCAATAGTATAGCAAGTGCCCTCACTTTGTAGTTTTTACTTTCAGATCTGGAGGGTACTTGTGGTTCTAATTGTTATTACTACTACTACTAGTACCTAAAAATATTAATTACTACCTAATGCCCGCAACTTCGTCCGCGTGGATTGTTTTTTTGTTACCCGCGGAAACTGTTTTATTTTACGGGATAAGTAGCATAAATGTTATTCCAGACTATAATCTATATTCGTGCCAAATTTCATCCAGATCCGTTCAGCGGTTGTGGCGTGATTGAGTAACAAACATGCATCAATCCATCCAAACTTTCGCAATTATAATATTACTAGCTGATGGGAATACGTAACTACTATTCCTATGTCACACTCCAGGTCCTCAAGTATACCCATAGAAAAAATCACGTCGATCTGTTGCTCCGATGCGGCGTGATTGAAGGACAAACCAACAAACAAATAGACTTTCGCATACATAATAATATTAGTATAGATTATACTCGTAGTTAGAGGTTGTTCCATAGTATGCTAACCTGAATCATTCCTCGATATAGGAGCTCTGATAAGTTTAGCCCCGTTAGTGGCAATGACTTGACCGTCCTTAGTCCACCACACGTAGGGGCTGGGGTTGCCGTCTGCTCTGCATTCGAGGGTCAGCGCGCTGGAGCCTTCCTCCAGACTCGCTAGGGAACTGGCGTCAGCACCGACTATGGAGACTTCTGGAGTAACTGAACAGGAAATACATTTTCTTAAGAATAGGGATGATGACAGCTCAATCAAATCAGCCACTCTTTCTCTCTCTCTGCGTCGTATTTCTCATTACTGAGGGTCGTGACCCCTTTCCATTATCAAATAATGGTAGGAGTATTCTCGGGATAGTAATGCGGTGGGTTCCCACGTCCTTCCGCATACGACTCCACTAAGAGTAGTTAAAGTCTTAGGTTTTTGTAACGATTATTATCAGATGTTAGTAATAATAACCGCGACCGACGGCTCAATGTGCTCTCCGAGGCACGGAGGAAACGAAAACGCCAAGTTTGAGCGTCCAAATTTGGTCACCCATCCAGTTACCGACTTCGCAATCGACTGATATGCGTTGTCACAACTAGGCCACTCGTCCCTCAACAGCAACTCTTTATCAAACTTAAAAACGCACTTCTACTAAGGAAGTTTTATGAAAATCACAGTTGTGACGTCATCAAATTTCTTTAATCTATATTTTAAAATGATTATCAAAGTCAAAACTAATCGAGGATGTGAATTTTAGGTCTTTTGGAAGACCCTCTATTTAATAATCAGTTAGAAATAGTTTATTTTTGATATAGGCATCATCCCTATTGTTACTGTGGACCACACTATTTACTCGATTTTTATTGATCTAGATCTAAAAATAAGTCAACTCTGCAAACTCTCTAAAAATAAGTCCAAAAACAATGATAAAAGTAAAATTATAATATTATTAATTTTGAAGGTAAATATCCTTTGAAATATCTCTCTATGGGCAAATTTTGATGACTAATTTAGTATTTCCTACTTGTATGTGGATTAAAATAGCATGTCCCCACGCTCTACTTTGAACATAGAGAGTACTATTAAATACTTGAAAGTAACGTTCCTTAAAATCCAGCAACACTAACCTATCCTGTTCACCAGTAAAGAGTTGACTACGTAAGATATTAACAGTTTTCATAAGGCCTTTGTTTTAAATTAAAAACTGTAATAAACAAAACTCAAATAGGTAAAACAATCCTTTATTGTAAACTACAGTAGATAACAGGAACGCTAGACACAAAACAGTGCCTAGACATACCTACACCTGACTCTAAAGTCTTGCACGCAAACCTTTATTAAAGTAGCTACTTTAGTTAGTTTTACGTTTTTAATTAAAAATTTTGGCACATTAGAAACGAAGTCGTAATATTTTTTATACTGAAAACTAGGTTGAATGCTCTAAGGTTGAATGTTTCAATTTCCCGGAAGCTTTTTAATTAGAACATTACGTTGTGAATTATCGTTTTTATCGCTGACAAGTGTATAATATTGTAATTACATTTGGTGAATTTTCAGTTTGTTACCGCAGTAAAGTTGCTGGCTTATCGGAGTTTTATGGGATACTAGATGATACTTGGAGTGAAGTCGGGCATGCCAGTTCCTGGCGTCCAGGAGGATTTCCTCCTCCTCTTAAAAAAAAGATAATTCGTCCGCGTGGATTGAGTAGGTATTTCAATTCCCGCGAGAACTCCTTAATCTTCCGGTATACACCGGGGTAGAAAATTACATCAAAATTGGTTGAAAAGATGGACCGTAAAGTATAGCACACAGATAGGCACTTTCGCATTTAGAATGATAATAGACTTTTAGCGGCTAATGGGAAGGGTTCTCGACCATTTATCAAGAATACGACTCAGAGAGAGAGATAGAGAGATATGCAAAAAAATGTCGTTAAAATTGGTGGAATATTTAGTATTCTTGATGGGACAATCGATTTTCATCAATAGCAAAAGAATATTAGTCAATCAGAAGTGATTGCAGTTGTTATTATTGTATTTCCCTGTAGTACGGGAGTCCCTGTAGTACGGGTTGGGGTTGCCCACACTCTTGGCCATTCTAACTCATGAATTGTTCTGACTCCAGGCTGCTAGGCGTTCTGTAATACTTACACGTAACATCAAGCATGGTGTAAGAGTCCCTGTAGTACGGGGAGGGGTATGAAGGATGGTGTGCTCTGCAGGATAGCTGTCTCCCGTGCGCCGACCTCGTCGCCCCCAGTTCCAGCACCGATCGAGCTGCCCACACTCTTGGTCGTTCTACCTCTGATGAGTTTGTCTGACTCCAGGCTGTTAGGCGTTCTGTAATACTTACACGTAACATCAAGCATGGTGTAAGAGTCCCTGTAGTACGGGGAGGGGTATGAAGGATGGTGTGCTCTGCAGGATAGCTGTCTCCCGTGCGCCGACCTCGTCGCCCCCAGTTCCAGCACTGATCGAGCTGCCCACACTCTTGGTCGTTCTACCTCTGTGGAGTTAGTCTGACTCCAGGCTGTTAGGCGTTCTGTAATACTTACACGTAACATCAAGCATGGTGTAAGAGTCCCTGTAGTACGGGGAGGGGTATGAAGGATGGTGTGCTCTGCAGGATAGCTGTCTCCCGTGCGCCGACCTCGTCGCCCCCAGTTCCAGCACCGATCGAGCTGCCCACACTCTTGGTCGTTCTACCTCTGATGAGTTTGTCTGACTCCAGGCTGTTAGGCGTTCTGTAATACTTACACGTAACATCAAGCATGGTGTAAGAGTCCCTGTAGTACGGGGAGGGGTATGAAGGATGGTGTGCTCTGCAGGATAGCTGTCTCCCGTGCGCCGACCTCGTCGCCCCCAGTTCCAGCACTGATCGAGCTGCCCACACTCTTGGTCGTTCTACCTCTGTGGAGTTAGTCTGACTCCAGGCTGCTAGGCGTTCTGTAATACTTACACGTAACATCAAGCATGGTGTAAGAGTCCCTGTAGTACGGGGAGGGGTATGAAGGATGGTGTGCTCTGCAGGATAGCTGTCTCCCGTGCGCCGACCTCGTCGCCCCCAGTTCCAGCACTGATCGAGCTGCCCACACTCTTGGTCGTTCTACCTCTGTGGAGTTAGTCTGACTCCAGGCTGCTAGGCGTTCTGTAATACTTACACGTAACATCAAGCATGGTGTAAGAGTCCCTGTAGTACGGGGAGGGGTATGAAGGATGGTGTGCTCTGCAGGATAGCTGTCTCCCGTGCGCCGACCTCGTCGCCCCCAGTTCCAGCACTGATCGAGCTGCCCACACTCTTGGTCGTTCTACCTCTGTGGAGTTAGTCTGACTCCAGGCTGCTAGGCGTTCTGTAATACTTACACGTAACATCAAGCATGGTGTAAGAGTCCCTGTAGTACGGGGAGGGGTATGAAGGATGGTGTGCTCTGCAGGATAGCTGTCTCCCGTGCGCCGACCTCGTCGCCCCCAGTTCCAGCACTGATCGAGCTGCCCACACTCTTGGTCGTTCTACCTCTGTGGAGTTAGTCTGACTCCAGGCTGCTAGGCGTTCTGTAATACTTACACGTAACATCAAGCATGGTGTAAGAGTCCCTGTAGTACGGGGAGGGGTATGAAGGATGGTGTGCTCTGCAGGATAGCTGTCTCCCGTGCGCCGACCTCGTCGCCCCCAGTTCCAGCACTGATCGAGCTGCCCACACTCTTGGTCGTTCTACCTCTGTGGAGTTAGTCTGACTCCAGGCTGCTAGGCGTTCTGTAATACTTACACGTAACATCAAGCATGGTGTAAGAGTCCCTGTAGTACGGGGAGGGGTATGAAGGATGGTGTGCTCTGCAGGATAGCTGTCTCCCGTGCGCCGACCTCGTCGCCCCCAGTTCCAGCACTGATCGAGCTGCCCACACTCTTGGTCGTTCTACCTCTGTGGAGTTAGTCTGACTCCAGGCTGCTAGGCGTTCTGTAATACTTACACGTAACATCAAGCATGGTGTAAGAGTCCCTGTAGTACGGGGAGGGGTATGAAGGATGGTGTGCTCTGCAGGATAGCTGTCTCCCGTGCGCCGACCTCGTCGCCCCCAGTTCCAGCACTGATCGAGCTGCCCACACTCTTGGTCGTTCTACCTCTGTGGAGTTAGTCTGACTCCAGGCTGCTAGGCGTTCTGTAATACTTACACGTAACATCAAGCATGGTGTAAGAGTCCCTGTAGTACGGGGAGGGGTATGAAGGATGGTGTGCTCTGCAGGATAGCTGTCTCCCGTGCGCCGACCTCGTCGCCCCCAGTTCCAGCACTGATCGAGCTGCCCACACTCTTGGTCGTTCTACCTCTGTGGAGTTAGTCTGACTCCAGGCTGCTAGGCGTTCTGTAATACTTACACGTAACATCAAGCATGGTGTAAGAGTCCCTGTAGTACGGGGAGGGGTATGAAGGATGGTGTGCTCTGCAGGATAGCTGTCTCCCGTGCGCCGACCTCGTCGCCCCCAGTTCCAGCACTGATCGAGCTGCCCACACTCTTGGTCGTTCTACCTCTGTGGAGTTAGTCTGACTCCAGGCTGTTAGGCGTTCTGTAATACTTACACGTAACATCAAGCATGGTGTAAGAGTCCCTGTAGTACGGGGAGGGGTATGAAGGATGGTGTGCTCTGCAGGATAGCTGTCTCCCGTGCGCCGACCTCGTCGCTCCCAGTTCCAGCACTGATCGAGCTGCCCACACTCTTGGTCGTTCTACCTCTGTGGAGTTAGTCTGACTCCAGGCTGCTAGGCGTTCTGTAATACTTACACGTAACATCAAGCATGGTGTAAGAGTCCCTGTAGTACGGGGAGGGGTATGAAGGATGGTGTGCTCTGCAGGATAGCTGTCTCCCGTGCGCCGACCTCGTCGCTCCCAGTTCCAGCACTGATCGAGCTGCCCACACTCTTGGTCGTTCTACCTCTGTGGAGTTAGTCTGACTCCAGGCTGCTAGGCGTTCTGTAATACTTACACGTAACATCAAGCATGGTGTAAGAGTCCCTGTAGTACGGGGAGGGGTATGAAGGATGGTGTGCTCTGCAGGATAGCTGTCTCCCGTGCGCCGACCTCGTCGCCCCCAGTTCCAGCACTGATCGAGCTGCCCACACTCTTGGTCGTTCTACCTCTGTGGAGTTAGTCTGACTCCAGGCTGCTAGGCGTTCTGTAATACTTACACGTAACATCAAGCATGGTGTAAGAGTCCCTGTAGTACGGGGAGGGGTATGAAGGATGGTGTGCTCTGCAGGATAGCTGTCTCCCGTGCGCCGACCTCGTCGCCCCCAGTTCCAGCACTGATCGAGCTGCCCACACTCTTGGTCGTTCTACCTCTGTGGAGTTAGTCTGACTCCAGGCTGCTAGGCGTTCTGTAATACTTACACGTAACATCAAGCATGGTGTAAGAGTCCCTGTAGTACGGGGAGGGGTATGAAGGATGGTGTGCTCTGCAGGATAGCTGTCTCCCGTGCGCCGACCTCGTCGCTCCCAGTTCCAGCACTGATCGAGCTGCCCACACTCTTGGTCGTTCTACCTCTGTGGAGTTAGTCTGACTCCAGGCTGCTAGGCGTTCTGTAATACTTACACGTAACATCAAGCATGGTGTAAGAGTCCCTGTAGTACGGGGAGGGGTATGAAGGATGGTGTGCTCTGCAGGATAGCTGTCTCCCGTGCGCCGACCTCGTCGCTCCCAGTTCCAGCACTGATCGAGCTGCCCACACTCTTGGTCGTTCTACCTCTGTGGAGTTAGTCTGACTCCAGGCTGCTAGGCGTTCTGTAATACTTACACGTAACATCAAGCATGGTGTAAGAGTCCCTGTAGTACGGGGAGGGGTATGAAGGATGGTGTGCTCTGCAGGATAGCTGTCTCCCGTGCGCCGACCTCGTCGCCCCCAGTTCCAGCACCGATCGAGCTGCCCACACTCTTGGTCGTTCTACCTCTGATGAGTTTGTCTGACTCCAGGCTGTTAGGCGTTCTGTAATACTTACACGTAACATCAAGCATGGTGTAAGAGTCCCTGTAGTACGGGGAGGGGTATGAAGGATGGTGTGCTCTGCAGGATAGCTGTCTCCCGTGCGCCGACCTCGTCGCCCCCAGTTCCAGCACTGATCGAGCTGCCCACACTCTTGGTCGTTCTACCTCTGTGGAGTTAGTCTGACTCCAGGCTGTTAGGCGTTCTGTAATACTTACACGTAACATCAAGCATGGTGTAAGAGTCCCTGTAGTACGGGGAGGGGTATGAAGGATGGTGTGCTCTGCAGGATAGCTGTCTCCCGTGCGCCGACCTCGTCGCCCCCAGTTCCAGCACTGATCGAGCTGCCCACACTCTTGGTCGTTCTACCTCTGTGGAGTTAGTCTGACTCCAGGCTGTTAGGCGTTCTGTAATACTTACACGTAACATCAAGCATGGTGTAAGAGTCCCTGTAGTACGGGGAGGGGTATGAAGGATGGTGTGCTCTGCAGGATAGCTGTCTCCCGTGCGCCGACCTCGTCGCTCCCAGTTCCAGCACTGATCGAGCTGCCCACACTCTTGGTCGTTCTACCTCTGTGGAGTTAGTCTGACTCCAGGCTGCTAGGCGTTCTGTAATACTTACACGTAACATCAAGCATGGTGTAAGAGTCCCTGTAGTACGGGGAGGGGTATGAAGGATGGTGTGCTCTGCAGGATAGCTGTCTCCCGTGCGCCGACCTCGTCGCTCCCAGTTCCAGCACTGATCGAGCTGCCCACACTCTTGGTCGTTCTACCTCTGTGGAGTTAGTCTGACTCCAGGCTGCTAGGCGTTCTGTAATACTTACACGTAACATCAAGCATGGTGTAAGAGTCCCTGTAGTACGGGGAGGGGTATGAAGGATGGTGTGCTCTGCAGGATAGCTGTCTCCCGTGCGCCGACCTCGTCGCTCCCAGTTCCAGCACTGATCGAGCTGCCCACACTCTTGGTCGTTCTACCTCTGTGGAGTTAGTCTGACTCCAGGCTGCTAGGCGTTCTGTAATACTTACACGTAACATCAAGCATGGTGTAAGAGTCCCTGTAGTACGGGGAGGGGTATGAAGGATGGTGTGCTCTGCAGGATAGCTGTCTCCCGTGCGCCGACCTCGTCGCTCCCAGTTCCAGCACTGATCGAGCTGCCCACACTCTTGGTCGTTCTACCTCTGTGGAGTTAGTCTGACTCCAGGCTGCTAGGCGTTCTGTAATACTTACACGTAACATCAAGCATGGTGTAAGAGTCCCTGTAGTACGGGGAGGGGTATGAAGGATGGTGTGCTCTGCAGGATAGCTGTCTCCCGTGCGCCGACCTCGTCGCCCCCAGTTCCAGCACTGATCGAGCTGCCCACACTCTTGGTCGTTCTACCTCTGTGGAGTTAGTCTGACTCCAGGCTGCTAGGCGTTCTGTAATACTTACACGTAACATCAAGCATGGTGTAAGAGTCCCTGTAGTACGGGGAGGGGTATGAAGGATGGTGTGCTCTGCAGGATAGCTGTCTCCCGTGCGCCGACCTCGTCGCCCCCAGTTCCAGCACTGATCGAGCTGCCCACACTCTTGGTCGTTCTACCTCTGTGGAGTTAGTCTGACTCCAGGCTGCTAGGCGTTCTGTAATACTTACACGTAACATCAAGCATGGTGTAAGAGTCCCTGTAGTACGGGGAGGGGTATGAAGGATGGTGTGCTCTGCAGGATAGCTGTCTCCCGTGCGCCGACCTCGTCGCTCCCAGTTCCAGCACTGATCGAGCTGCCCACACTCTTGGTCGTTCTACCTCTGTGGAGTTAGTCTGACTCCAGGCTGCTAGGCGTTCTGTAATACTTACACGTAACATCAAGCATGGTGTAAGAGTCCCTGTAGTACGGGGAGGGGTATGAAGGATGGTGTGCTCTGCAGGATAGCTGTCTCCCGTGCGCCGACCTCGTCGCTCCCAGTTCCAGCACTGATCGAGCTGCCCACACTCTTGGTCGTTCTACCTCTGTGGAGTTAGTCTGACTCCAGGCTGCTAGGCGTTCTGTAATACTTACACGTAACATCAAGCATGGTGTAAGAGTCCCTGTAGTACGGGGAGGGGTATGAAGGATGGTGTGCTCTGCAGGATAGCTGTCTCCCGTGCGCCGACCTCGTCGCCCCCAGTTCCAGCACCGATCGAGCTGCCCACACTCTTGGTCGTTCTACCTCTGATGAGTTTGTCTGACTCCAGGCTGTTAGGCGTTCTGTAATACTTACACGTAACATCAAGCATGGTGTAAGAGTCCCTGTAGTACGGGGAGGGGTATGAAGGATGGTGTGCTCTGCAGGATAGCTGTCTCCCGTGCGCCGACCTCGTCGCTCCCAGTTCCAGCACTGATCGAGCTGCCCACACTCTTGGTCGTTCTACCTCTGTGGAGTTAGTCTGACTCCAGGCTGCTAGGCGTTCTGTAATACTTACACGTAACATCAAGCATGGTGTAAGAGTCCCTGTAGTACGGGGAGGGGTATGAAGGATGGTGTGCTCTGCAGGATAGCTGTCTCCCGTGCGCCGACCTCGTCGCCCCCAGTTCCAGCACCGACCGAGCTGCCCACACTCTTCTCGTTCTACCTCTGTGGAGTTAGTCTGACTCCAGGCTGCTAGGAGTTTTGTAATACTTACACGTAACATCTAGCATGGTGTAAGAGTCTCTGTAGTATGGGGAGGGGTATGAAGGATGGTGTGCTCTGCAGGATAGCTGTCTCCCGTGCGCCGACCTCGTCGCCCCCAGTTCCAGCACCGATCGAGCTGCCCACACTCTTGGTCGTTCTACCTCTGATGAGTTTGTCTGACTCCAGGCTGTTAGGCGTTCTTTTTCTGCAATAAAACATAATATTATGCACGATTATATTGTTGTAATTATCATTTTCAACTCATTCACGACTCTCTATGGAGCACGAGACAGCTCTTAGAAGAAGGGTTTAGGCAATAGTCCAACACGCTGGTCAAGTTCGACAGCTCTTAGAAGAAGGGTTTAGGCAATAGTCCAACACGCTGGTCAAGTTCAGATTGGCAGTTATATTTATAGAGATTAGATTTAACTCATAATAAAGAGCCCTTAAACACTTTTGTAAGCTTCCAACCATTCTGCAACATAAATTTCTTGCCAAGATTTGTAGCTTTTAAAGGTTTTAAAGCTTTTAGCTTCTATATATAACATCTTGAAGTTCTTCACTGCGGCAGGGAGACTTACTTATCTTTCAGGTATTAAAAAGTTGGGGAACTGTGGGAAATTTTACAAAAGATATTTACAAACAAAAACTTACCTAAATACCACTCGATGTAAGCTGGTGGGTTGCCGTATCTAGCTTCGCAGACCACAGTGGCTCTTCCTCCCGCTGGCACGGTGATGTTCTGTCCTGGCAATATGTGTGATCCGTTGTAGAGGATCCGAGGAGTTTGGGGTGGCACCCGAACTGCTAATGCCGCTGGTGGGCTCGACAGAGCATCCTGAAAAGTTAAATTTTTAAAATATTTAAAAAGAACTAATGAATGTGGTGTTGTGTTGTTATTAATGAAATGGGATCCCATCGCATTAAAATCCCAATACAACGTCTGTCATAATATGATTAGTAAAAAAAAGCTGGGTAGATTACATAAAGATTCCAGCTCTCTTATATAGTGAATCTTTTTTATTCTCCTAAATTCCTAAATTATCTTGTAATTCCTAAATTTTGTATATGATGATTAAAAATTTCGACCTCACCTGAAAATCATAATTTCCTCTGTGACCTACTAATGTCCATGGTCAAGCTGCAGCGTCGCCACCCGCACCCATAGCGTGCAGTATCTACCACCAGGACTATCTTCATAAGCCCACTCGTATTGATAAAGAAAGAAAGAAGAAAGAAGAACGAAAATATATTTATTCATCGATAGTGTCACAAACAAACAGTCAATTATTGCAATATTGTACCTAAAATTATCTAAATTGTGGTATTATTTGATCTCGGTAGAGTGGTAAGATTATTTAAAGATAAATATTTGTCCTCACCTGAACATCATAGTTGCTGGCTGTGACCTAGCACTGCTAATCTCCATTGTCAAGCTGCAGCGTCGCCGTCCGCAACCCTAGAGAGCAGTCGTGTCCACCCAGGAGACTATAATTTCACCTCGGTAGCCCATAATACCTTGCCATATAACCTTTTGCCCTCACCTGAACATCATAGTTGCTGGCTGTGACCTGGCACTGCCACTGTCCATCATCAAGCTGTAGTGTCGCCGCCCGCACCCATAGCGAGCAGTCTCCACCCACAGGACTGTCTTCATTCGCCCACTCGTATTTGCCTCGGTAGATGCCAACGGGCTGTAAACAAAGAGAAATTCGAGGTAAGTAAAACTATCAGATTAAGTGTATGCGGTGCCATCTGCACCATTAGAGTAAAAAGATAAGACGAACGAAGTAGGTATATTGGTGTTACTAATCTGCGCTAAGCTTACAATAGCAGACATCAGTGATGAGCAGTAAGCGTAGTCATAGCAGGGCAGGGGGTACTAAGAATGCGAGAACCTTTGACCCCCCTGTACCAAAGGACGAAAGGAAGTGGCGGAGTATAGGTGGTCGAGGAAGGCTAAGGGGCGTGATTTCTGGGCTAACTGGTATATGCAGCAGACGCAAAAATCGAAAAAGGTTACTACTCAACCAAGCGAACTCGGCACCCGAAACCCGCGTGACGTAATATACTTTAGTCAAAGTCAAAGTCAAAGTCAAATAATGTTTATTCAATATAGGTAGGTACACTACACTTATTGATACACGCGTTGTTTATCTGAATAGGTATTCTAAATAGGTAAGTGATTACTGGCTCTATAAAGGTAAACAAGTGACCCGTTACGCAATAACAATTAAGGCTTTGGATTACGGAGAATCGTTGCTGCCTCTAAAACGCTTGCATTAAATTATCTGCTGTCAGATTTACGTGCGATCATAGATCCTCGTGTACCACACAATCATGCGGAGTGCAATGCAATCTATCACTTAGCTCTGAATCCTATTTAATATTTTATTATAATAGCTTTTTTACTCTGTATCGTTTGATGCTCAACTCAATAAAACCCTATTTCATTATATTTTTCAGGTATTTTACTCATCTCATATCATGGTTTTCGATATTTCAGATCTATACGCGATGACGTCATGTGATTGACCTAGTGTGATAAAAAGTAAATATAAATCTATACTTACTAATACCTATTATAAATGCGAAAGTTGGGTGGATGGATGGATGGATGTATTAATGGATGCGTGTTTGTTAATCACGCCAGAACGGCTGAACGGATCTGGATGAAATTTGGCACAGACATTATAGTCTAGAATAACAAATAGGATACTTTTTATCCCGCAAAATTGAAGAGTTTCCGTGGGAACCAAAAAAACCTTAATCCATGCTAGCCACGCGACAAAGTCGCGGGCATCAGCTAGTAAATAAATAAAATCTTTGGGTATGTATGGGTATGTAATGTCTACAGATAAGTTTTAATATAACAAGACAATAGGTCATACAAACAAATAAAATTAACAATTACAGGCACAGCTAACCGTCCGTAACCGTCCGTAGTCCGAGTTATTACTACTGGCTCTATATAGGTAACCAATAAACCCTCTATCCAACCTCTAGTCCTGTGCCCAATAACAATTAAGAGCTTGGATATCGGTGAATCCGCCATTACAAATGCTTCCAACATTAATAGCTATCAGATATGTGTGACACAATCATGTGGAGTGCATCGCATTTCATTATCTTTATCATTTACGCTTTATAATAATCATTGGATTTGTCATTTTAGTACTACCTGCATAAATATTACTTAGGTACAGTAAATAATTGTTGTGTGGATAACAATTTCAATCCATTTACATAATAATTAATCCATAATATAAGTATAAAGCTATATAATAACAAAATAAGTATAATACTGGTACTAGCCTAAATGATGCTAGCGACTTTGTCTGCGCTGATTAAGTTTTTTTAATTCCTGGGAGAACTGTTTTTTTTTTGTAATAGAGGAGCGGTAAGAAGGTTTTTACTACCTCATGTCAGCCCGATACCGCCAGGTGAGGGCTGACCATCGTCACGAGTTTGTTTTAAAACCTTAACGCCCGTGTATCACACAATATTTTTCAATACATTTGTGAGAAAACTTGAAATAAAACTCGAGTAGGTCGTACTTATTAGACGTACTGACTAGAAAATGGTTTTTCACGCCCATACTAATTTCGAGATTTTTGACAGCTACTAATAGCGCGTTTTTTTCTCACATCTAAAATACTTATTTTTAATTAATAATTTTATTTTATCATTCCACATCACTTGTAGCACAATGAAACTTTTAAAAATAGCGGGCACAGATTAAAGATCTAGTATCTACGGCGCGTTGTTGTAGTCACAGACATAATTAGTAGTTGCGCTTTTTTTAATTGGCTTCATGGCTCTAGGTTCTAGCTCGTAACTCACAAACCGGACTATTCAGCCTTTACTTTTTTATTCATAAAACTTAAAAAGATTTTAATTAATTACAGTACATACAATTTTTTATTTTATGAATTAATTTCATCAATCCACATCTAAATGTTATTATTTTTCAGGTTTTCTACATAAAAAGTCAATATTATGAACCTTCTTGCAAGAAACCTTTTTACCTATTTAGTAGTACAGTGGACTTACAAAAATTAAAAATAAAAAATAGCACGAGGGCACGAGTAAATTTAACTTACAAACCCTGTTTACTGCCTTTGTAAGTGTATTTTTCGAGCAAGTGTATTGAAAAATATATGACCTACTCAGCAGGTGAGTAGGTTTACAGTCAGACATAGTTTCGCATTCACAATATTTAGTACGGATTTATATTGTAATGAATCAGAAAGTCCTTCAAAATTATCTATACTAATATTATAAAGAGGTAAAGTTAGTGAGTTTGTGACGTTGACGGGGTAATCTCTGGATCTAATGAACCGATTTTGAAAATTCTGGTACCAAAAGAAAGCCACATTATTTGTGAGAATCATAGGCTATCTAATAACCCGAAAAATTTGGAAGTTCCCGTGGAAATTAAAAAAAAACTTATTTCACGCGAACGAACTCGCGAGCATCTGCTAGTATTTCCTAAAATGTCTTCACAGTCACTCGCTAACGATTTGCTTATTTTTTTATGCGGACGTTTTCGTTTCAATTGTAACTCGTTTTGACACTGAAGTTTGTGTGCTGTTCAAGATTTTGCACCACTATACACTTCAACGTGTGGGAAAATAAACAGAATCGTCCAATTTTAGGGTTCCGTTGTTCAAAAAGAAAAAAGAAAGAAAGAAAAAGCATTTATTTCCAAATAAATCTATATAGACTTACTAATATTATACCTAAATGCGAAAGTTGGGATAGATGGATGGATGGATGGATAGATGGATGGATGGATGTTTGTTACTCAGTCACGCCACAACGGCTGAACGAATCTGGATGTTTGGCACAGAGATAGATTATAGTCTGGAATAACACATAGGCTACTTTTTATCCCAGAAAATTAAAGACTTCCCGCGTGAAACAAAAACCTCAAACCACGCGAACGAAGTCGCGGGCATCAGCTAGCAATATAGTATAAAAGCAAACCTTATTGAATCACTTCGTTGTCTGTCGATGTCCGGGATAAAAAGTAGCCTATGTCCTTCCCCGGGATCACCCTACCCCTGTACCAAATTTCATCAAAATCGGTTGAACGGTTGGGCCGTGAAAGCGCGGTAGCAGACAGACAGACACACTTTCGCATTTATAATATTAGTATGGATAGTATGGATTATGATAGGTGCACCCAAAAACGGCCCATCTTTGCAACAAATTTTGATGAAATTTGGTACAGAAATAGGTTGTATCCCGGGGAAATTAAGGATTTCCAGCGCGAACAAAAAAAAAACTGCCTGGTGGGAGGCTTCGGCCGTAGCTAGTTACCACCCTACCGGCAAAGACGTGCCGCCAAGCGATTTAGCGTTCCGGTACGATGCCGTGTAGAAACCGAAGGGGTGTGGGTTTAATATAACTGCCATGCCCCTAACAGGTTAGCCCGCTACCATCTTAGACTGCATCATCACTTACCATCAGGTGACATCGCAGTCAAGGGCTAGCTTGTAGTGGATAAAAAAAAAAACTTAATCCACGCGAACGAAGTCGCGGGCATCATCTAGTAATTATAAACGGGTCGTATGAACTATATTACGATCAATGGAGATGAACGGAACATCCCGCAAACAATATTACCTATTGAAATTGATAGACAAGTACATACTCAACACTCTGCCTTAGCTCTGTTGAGCAAGTTTTCAAACATCAGTTCTGTTCTTTAATGTGGAAGAGTGCCTTTCGATAGTTGGCTACTTGTTTGATGTCAAAGTTTCCAAACTGAACGGTTTAGTATAAGTCTGCACATCTCGAAAACTTGGCTTATTTCGAATATGGTTAGTTTTTTTTTATTCGTTAACTACCTATTAGGACTCAACTTAAAAGTGTATCATACTTCATATCATACTCCAATGTTATAAATGCTAAAGTGTGTTTGTTTGTTGGTTTGTCCTTCAATCTTCAAAATGGTAGTCTCTTGACGTATCATAAGTGACACAAGTTGTCCTATGTGAAATAAATAAATCATTTATCATTTATCATTTATCAATCACGTCGCAACAGAGCAACGGATCGACGTGATTTTTAACACGGGTATAGACTATAGTTGAGATTTATAGAGAGTGAAATAGGCTACTTCATGTCCCGGAAAATTAAGGGGTTTACGTGGAAATTAAAAAAAAAACTTATTCCACGCGGACGAAGTCGCAGGCATCAGATAGTTTTTGAATAAAAGAGAATATTGTTGTAATATATTTTAAGATTTGAGGACAAATCGCTTTACATAAAACATTTCTATTATTCTGAACGGGCGTTTCATATCAGACAATTTTTAGGGTTCAATCCAGGGCAAACCATGACACACATAAATATTAAAAATTTTATTCAGTACTTAATGATGCCCGCGACTTCATTCGCGTTGTTAAGTCATTTTTATTCCCGTGGGAACTCTACAGTTTTCCGGGATAAAAAGCCTATCTTTCCCCTGGATGCAACCTATCTCTATACCAAATTTCATCAAAATCGGTTGAAAAGATGGACCGTTAAAGAATATCAGACAGACAGACAGACAGACACGTCCGTTTGTCTCTGTTACAGCCATTTTACAAATGAACATGAAAAGCTGTAACATAGTCGAAATTTTAACGTTCCGGTACGATGCTGTGTAGAAACCGATTGGGGATATGGGTTTAACATATCTGCTATATCCCTAACTAGGTTAGCCCACTACTATCTTAGACTGCATCATCACTTACCATCAGGTGAGATCGCAGTCAAGGGCTAACTTGTAGAGGTTGAAAAAATATTTGGTACCTAGTACTGACATGATTAGAAACCAATATCAGTATGAGTTGTTTAATTATCACCAAAGTTAAACATCAAGTAACATGGCTATATACAGAACCTTCCTAACACGCGCTTGACGAATCCTTTGTTGTTCCTTTTAGAGACAGAATTAGCGACGCAGAAACCTTAGTAAAACCACAGAGGTACTGTCAACTTATGTCAATGGTTGAGTCGGTCGTAAATTCCTGAACGTACGCATACCTATATCATAAGAATGGAATAACATAAAGACATAATATATTATGAATTTTGATGTATAGAGAATAGGAACGATTGAAAAGGATAGCGGGAGCTAGGCGGGTCACGTTTGTTTTGCGTTTCAATAGGGGTGTTCACAATGCCATGGTTTTGTATGGTGGCATAATGGTGTATTAATAGAAAGGTTAAGGACTGGATGAAAAAAATGTGTACCTATTGATGTTTTATGTTTTCTATGCATAATAATATGTTGTGATGAAAAAAATAGTAGTAGGTAGCCAAGTACGTGGTAGGTACAGTCGCGGTCTGAAAATGTTTACTACCTTAAGGTTCATAATTGCATGGACACATCACACAAGGTCGTTATGTGGTTTGATTAGGCATAAATCATAGATTTGTTTATATTCAGTAGGTAGCGAACTAGCGAGTGTGCCAACTACATCGTTAAAATAGATGTAGAAAGTAAAATAAATTTTAAAAAAAGATGTAGAAAACCTTTTTAAATATTTTTAATAAATGCCACTTTAACAAATGCGATGATGCTAATATTATATTAAACTTGAAATTACGAAATGAATTTTATTTTAAAAAAAGGTGAATTCGATGTTTGAAAACTTTTGATAACTTTGAAACGTAATAAATAAATACATTGCTTAAGCGTTTTTAGACCTTATTGCACACATTAAAGAATCTAATTTGAAAACTGGTAAACACATTTTCAGACCGCGACCGTGCGTGGTAGGTAGCCAATAAAATATGAGAATTGAGAAAATTTCGTTACTTATTTTAATCCTAAGAGCTTCTCTTGAATAATAATAATGCGACCTTATCGCTTAGAAGTCATAATTATATTGTTCTTTCTTTCTTTCTAGATCTTTTAAAAAAACCGGCCAAGTGCGAGTCGGACCCGCGCACCGAGGATTCCGTACAAACCTGTAGTAGGTAAGCTTAAAATTATTAAAAATATTTTTATTATATGATGTAACTAAAAATGTATGAATTTCGGAATTTTTCCTTTATCTGTGCTATAAAACGTTGCTTCGTACCAAATTTCAAGATTCTGAGTTCACGGGAAGTACCCTGTAGGTTTTGATTCCCTTGCGAGTGTCAAAAATTTGCAGCATAAACGGCTGTATCTTTTAATTGCGTTGGCTTAGAAGTTTGATTTTTCACAGCTCTAAGGGACAGTAAACTTGAGTATTTGATATGAATTTCAGCTTGATACCTCCATGCGTTCCTGAGAAAATGGGTCTTGACACACAGACGGACAACAAAGTGATCCTATAAGGGTTTCGTTTTTTCCTTTTGAGGTATGGCTCTAAAAAGAGCAACTGCTGAGTTTCTTGCCGGCTCTTCTCAGCGGAATCTCCTTTCCGAACCGGTGGAAGAGTCAAAACATGAATTGATCTAGCGGCCCAGTTATTTCAGTCACCAACTAGTGGGTGGCCGAATGGGTGCTGCAGATTTTAAATAAACATTTAATCTATCATCTAAAATGGGTTAACAAAAATCCGCTTTTCGAACCAATATTGGCACACGTACAAAATATATGAAAATTGAAATGTGTATCAAATACCATTGCGTAGAATTTGAAAGTTACGAGCACACAATATAGGTAGGTACATGTGAAACTAGATTGTACCTGCGACTTCGTCTGCGTGGCTTTAAAACACCCTGTAGAAACTGTTTTGATTTTCATGGATAAAAAGTAGCTTAAGTCACTCTTCAAGTGCCTACGTAGTAGTGGGTATTCTGTGCTTCAGTTTTGGCTCGAAACTCAAGTCAAAAGCCTTATTCAAATTAAGTAAGTACGCTTTTCAATAAAAGCTTACTTAATTTTATAAATGTGATAGTTTGGATGGATGTATGGATGGATATAATATGGATGTTTGTTACTCAATCACGCGCTAACGGCTGAACGGATCTGGATGAAATTTGGCACAGAGATAGATTATAGTCTGGAATAACATATAGGCTACTTTTTATCCCGGAAAATTAAAGGGTTCCCGCGGGAACCGAAAAACATCAATCCACGCGGACTAAATCGCGGGCATTAGCTAGTATAAAATAAGTAAATCGAAGGACAAGCCAACAAAGAATCGCACTTTCGCAATTGTAGCATGTAGCATTTGCTTTACCGAAAGCCTAAGCACAAAGTGTACATGCTATGGGTAAAGCAAATGCCTAAAATACCTGCAATAGTGGAGTTACTGACTCTTTAGTATTCTGGAATAGTGCATAAACAGTACTGTTGTGATTTACCAAACAAAGCAACGGTTTAACGAACTTTCGTCTACCGAATTAGACCAATCAATGTTAGGAAAACTCGATGGGTTCCATTCACCCATAGGTACATGCGTTGAATGTGAAGTATTTCAAAGACAGTTTTACTTTTTTTAAGTATGTTATGTCTTTCTCTATATGGTGGTTATATAAAATTCTTTGTAACATATTTTTTAATTGAAATCATTTAGATAAGGTATTTGTTGATGCATTAAACCTAACTAATGAAAATTGAAATTCGTTCATTTCTGTTTGATACCGCGCAGACAGAAAGATGTAACAACCGTTCTGACCTCTGAGTTCTGCGTTCCGCGTACTTTGTAACGTTTGTAACTTTCTAGAGCCCCGCAGCTAAAGTCACAAACGTTACAAAGAACGCGGAACGCAGAAAGCAGATCTCAGAACTACTGAACTCTTTCTGTCTGCGCGGGATCTCAAAACCAGACTAGCACTTTAAAACATAGTAGACAGTTCTGTAAAAACTTGAGCAACTCTTTGATTTCCGGCACGGAAAGTACACTATGTCACTTTTCAGGTCCTCAGCCATGAAAAAATCACATCCATCTTCTGATGACCACACCAGAGTGTGGCGTGATTGAAGAGTAAGCCAATAAACAAAAACACTTTCGCAATAATAAAATATTAGTATGAAAGTACAGTTTTCATCAGCGTCGAAGCAATAATTTTTAATATTAAGAAACAATACCATCCAATCCGATGTTCTTATTTCCGTGCTGTAATTTCGCTAGAACAAAAAAAGGCAATGGCAGATGCTAATTAGGAAAGCGCGGCGTAAGGTTCGGAAAGCCTGTGTTTGGAAATAATAACAGAGCTTTCCCCAGCTTATTCAGAATCAAGAATAAGTAGGAAATAACCGTGCTTTGGAAAATAGCTTGAGTTCAGTTGAGTTAACTTAAATTCTAATCTTGAATAGAAGCAGGCGTTACTTTGCGGAAGTCCATGATAATGAAGGAACTAGTCAACATCTCCTGAAGGATGCTCCAGCATCGGAGTGAAACGTAAGTTGACAGTAGTTTGGAAGATTTCTGTGGTGTGGTGAATATCGTGGCCATAAGTGTGGGATGTACACACTGTACCACATAGATTTACCTATTCTAGTTCCTTAATTAAATTCTACACGATGCAGACGATGGAGCACATTATCCAACGCTGTCCCATCCTCTCCTATCAGGGCTCACTAAAGTATATTTTTGACCTCCCTGCGCGGACCATCTCGTAGTTAGAAAATCTGGACATTGATTTGTGACCTTAATAATTAATTATTATTTATTTAATTTGACTAAATTTTAATTTAATTTAATTATTATTTAACGCTTAAGTACAAACGCCATACGATTAAAAAATAAATTAAATTCTAATCCATAGTAATCATAATTTATACAAATATTAGCTAATGCCCGCGACTAGTCCGCGTGGACTGAGGATTTTTGGTTCCCATGGGAATTCTTTAATTTTCCGGTGTAAAAACTAAAAAGTAGTGTGTGTTTCCGGGAAAAAACTTTGTGTTATTACAGACTATAATCTATCTCTGTGCCAAGTTTCATCATTCTTCACTCCCATCCTTTAATCCAAACTTTCGCAGTCATAATATTGGTATAGAATATAAATGCGAAAGTGTGTTTGTTTGTCCTTCAATCAATAGAGCAAGGGATCGACGTGACGTTTTGCATGGGTATTAACGATCTTGACAAAATTTGCAAGTAACTATAAGCTTAATCAAGGAGTTCACTCCTCATTTTTTACTTTCGCCTTTGTACCTACATTGTATTTTTTGTGTAATAATTACTTTAAAACCAACAAAACAAAACTTACTTTTAATAAAGATTAAGAAATCCAGTAACAGAGCGAGCAATACGCACCGTTCTACGCTACACCACACAAATCCTCTAAAACACTCTACCTGTTCTCTACGCACATTTCACAGCTCAGGAACCTTTTAATATTTACCAACGAGTTTCCAAAAGGGATTGATTGATACAGCCATCAATCGCGTTCCATTAGACGCGATTACAGACTATACCAGGGATGGCAGGCTTTTTTTTCTAAGGCTTATTTGTGTATAGAAAAAACACTCAGTGATACATTTTTTGTCATAATATGAACATTTTCGGAAGCATACACAGTTAAGCTTAGTACGAGTACACAACGAAAACGTTAATAGATTTTGTTTTACGAATAAATCAACGAATAAATCAATAGGATGGTTTTAGGCTTTTGTTTTATATACGTTACTACAGCTACAGCTAGCGTGCCAGATGGAAACCTAAATACTGCCTCATACGTCATGTAAGTCCAGGTTATACGAAGTTAAATATGTCAATCAATCCATCGGCCTGTTTGTATACAGTGCTAGACATCTTTGGAGGCTTTCTCGAGAGTGCGCAGACACGCGGTCCTATCCACTTATTCATTACATAATTTATTATACATAATTATTAAGTATTTTTAAGGATTTCTTGTTAAACTCATGTCTTATAAAAAATATAGTATAATAATTAGTTCTTAACAGAAAAAACAATTCTATTTTAGACTGATATAATTGCTTGTTTCAAAAAAAAACTTAAATGATGGTCTTCTCCTCTTCTTGTTTTGTCATTTTCCTCGTCGCGTGTATCGTTTTTTTTGATGCTCGAAATCTGTCAACGTTGTCGAGACTAAAAAACTGGTACTAAGACCACTGCCAGTTGATTAACGGGAAGAACAATGGCGGCGCACATCCTGGGGCGCGCCCTGCGCTTTATGAGCCGTAGGATTCCTGCTACATATTGCGCACTTCTGCTTTTGGATATTAAATAGGCATTAAATTACTGTCTGCCAGCTGCTTAATAAAAAAAAACGACAATTTTGCTGTCGTCATTGGCATAACCTCTGCTAGACTTCTCTGCCTTTGATGGTCTCTTATAACCTAAGTTCCTCTGCTGGTACTTTATAGGGACTCCCACACGCCGTAGACCCAGCGGCTACGTGCGATTCGTTTGATATCACTCGCTCAAGGGTCCACTGAATAGGTAATCAAGTCCTGTACCTAAACACTCGTCAACCAAAACACGTCCTCTGCTAGTCATAAGAGTTTTGATAGGACTTCCACAAGCACTTGGTATCAACTCCAATCATATGCGTAAAGATTGGGAAGCCCAAGATTTTTTTAATGGTATCTATAACCGCTTAGATATGGAATGCCCTACCGGCTTCGGTTTTCTTCTTCTTCTTCGGTTTTCGGCTTCTCTGCTATTAATATTGTTATCTTCGAATAAGGTAGCATCACCACTTGCCAGCATATCTGATTAAAGACATGCCATGCCAAGTGCTATAGTCCGTAAAAAAAAATTGCAGTCATTGACTGTGATATATACTTACTAATATTATAAATGCCAAAGTTTGGATGGATGGATTGATGGATGAATGTTTTGTTTGTTTTAATTTTTTTACATTATTTTAATAAAGATTATTCTATTACATAATATATTATAGTACATTTCAATGCATAAAGGCGAACTTAATACCTAGAGGTATTCTCTTCCAGTTAACCTTGATGTTTGTTACTCAATCACGCCAGAACAGCTGAACGGATCTGGATAAAATTTGGCACAAAGATAGATTATAGTCTGGAATAGCACATAGGCTACTTTTAATCCCGGAAAATTAAAGAGTTCCCGCGGGAACCAAAAAAACCACGCAGACGAAGTCACGGGCTAGTCTGTAAATAAATAAATAAAAAATAGCAGTCATGGACTGTGATGCCAGTATGTACTGCTTATCCGGAACAAAAAGCGAACCGCACTTATTTCCCTAACTAACCTACAAGTTTATAACAAGTTGGCGCCGTGCACTAACCTTACACCCCCGCAGTGCTTTCAAAAGATAGTTTCCGTAATTCTGTGTGTACTGGCGCAGATGGAGTTTAACTTTAAACAGGCATTAGACCTTATCTAACACGGATTTAAACTTCGGAAGCATTTTAAAGTTTGCATTTGTATACAGCCGGTGTTATTCCGTCTGAATGAACCGGGTATTTGAATCGGAGTACTCTGGAATTCTTCATTTGAAAACGAAATAACGAGCTTATACGTAGCTTTTTAATATTTTATAATAACACATCACAAGTCGCGACTAACAGAATACTTAGATTTTCCGGGTATACAATATAAATCACCATTTCCGACTACTGCAGGATATAAAAAAAGCTCTCTACAAAGGTTCGTCAAAATCATTTCAAAGGTTCAGCCGTGAAGCGGAACAAGACGTACAGATAGACTCTTGCATTTGTGTAAATGAATATAACATGATGACCGCGACTTCGTCCGCGTGTATCCACTATCCAGGTATCAAAAAATCTCGCGGAACCCTTAAATTTTCCAGGGTAAAAGTAGCCTAATGTACTTCTGGACGCAACCATATTTCGACAATATCGTTTTGATGTGAAATGCGAACATACAGACAGAACGATAATCGCACACACACATACACTTTGTGCTTATAATATTATTATAGTGTGGAATAGTAGGTTAAGAATATAATACATATTAGTAGATTTAGTTTTGAAGTCGTTTCACGTTGTTATTTTCATAAGCTCAAATTTATCACCACAAAGGAAATACAACGTTTCGAAATCAGAGAAGGGAAGAATACGAAGCCGAGATGACGCGAATGCTCGATAAATTTGTCAAACGAGAGGCTTCGGGCTTCCCCAAAGTACGAAAATTATTAACAAGAAAACTTTGCAATTTATCACGTGTCCTGACAAATTCAACTTTCCTTTGTAAGTTTTATTCAGAGACACGCGAGCTGGAACTAACTATTAAATTAATAAAAATATAAGCTTTGTGATTGGCTTAATAATTTATGTTATGGTTAGCTGTTGCTTTTTCAGCCTTTTCATTGGGGTCCCAAAATGCTGGAATGGCGACTAAGGCTTTGTCCTACAAGGGCAACAAATGCCAAAACGTGGCAGTTTCAAACAGTAGCAGACCCTTCACGTGGCCTCCTTAGTTGCGTAGGTTTAGTAAGTTTGTAATCTTTTTCTGTGGAGTCATGTCGCGTCGCTTTCGTCGCTCACCTAGGACAATATAATTAACAATTAGCAATTTTCAAAACTGCACCATATCTTGGTTTGGTCTTATTTTATTTTCCCAGGCTTATTTTTTATTAATTTTATTTTTTTATTTAGGTACATACTCGTATTTAATTATAATTGTCAGTTGTTTTTTGTGCCATTTATATATTAGGTATGGTTACAGTTGACATGTAAATCCCACTAATCCAGCTCACGAAAAGTTATTAGAGAATAGGTAGCTATATATATAGGGAAAATAGTTTAATAATTTTATTTATATTGCGTATTTTTATTATTGTTTGTTAATTTAATTTAAATTTAATTAATAGTGTTTTTTATTGTTTTGTATTTTTAGTGTTTTTGTTTGTTATGTGTGTGTAATTTTAGTATTTTAGATGTAGTATTGTAGCCTGATAAGACATATTGGGACACTGTAAAGTGTTATCGGGTAATGTCCTATCGATATAAAATTTTTTTTTAGGTGAATGAATATTGTTGATTAGTCCAAAAAAAGTCCAGTCTCTTTACAAATGTGACAAAGTAAGCGCGGACTGTATTAGACGTATCAAGCGGACCCCACACGTAGGTCCTTTGTCTTATTATCACCATCTCACAAAGACATACACACACATACTAAAGTTACTAATTCCGCGTTCGTGACTCCACATTTTAATATTCGGCGCCCGTCGCCAGCGCGTTGCCATTGCTACGAGTTGATACATCGATAATGGCTCCATTCGGTTCCTTTTGAGCAATATGTAACCTAATTTATGGCAGGATAATGGGGATATTATAAAGTGTTAATGTTCCACTGGGAGCAATTAGGAAAAAAAAAATATGTTTTTATGTGATAAAAAGTAGAAGTAAATGTGTGTGACCATCAACCTCTATTTGCCATGTCAAACAAAGAGTGTGGACTTGTTTTACTAACGCCATATTCTGAAAAGCAGGACAGCACTATGGCGGGGACAAGGACAGGCTTATACAGGTGTGGAGCGCGCTCTGCAAGTCGGACGCCCAACTTTTTTCTATGAGATGGTGATAACTTACATCCTGGTAGTCATGGGCGTTTTTGATATTTTTCACCATCGTTGCTCAACGTTGTTTCGATGCCGTCACCCGTTGTCAACATCGTTGTTTCCGACAACGGTGTCGGACATCCAGCTAGCGCTATGTAGGTAACTTATTGTATGGTTATTGGTTGGCGTTTTCATAAACGTTGTTACTTGTTATATTGAAGTGCGATGCCATCTTACTTCAACGTAATGGACTTATTTATGAAAATAACAGTAAATAAAAGTGTTGATGTAATGAAATAGACAAAATTTTTTTTTATATATTTTTTTTAATTAGTTAAAAAATATGCGTTTGCATTTAAAAAAAATAATTGCTCAAGTTTAGACGTGGTGACTATGAATTTCGTTTTCGTAATAAAAAAATTCAAAACAAACATAGCCTTGAAACAACCATCAAATTGTTTTAACGTTCGGCTGCCATCGTCGTATGACATCGGTCGTTGTCGGTTATTGTCGGCACTCGGCATTATTCGGTGTGATCGCGTTGAATTTCGTTGTTAGTTGTTACCACAGACACAGAATAATATAATAGTACTAACACAGAGTACTTTGTTCGGTGTTGCTCCCATCCGTTGTTCAACATTTCGGCAACGGATGCCAACATCATATATTAACATCGTTGGTGAGCAACATTGTTTTAAAAACGGCCACCTCTACATCCTGGGAATACCGATAATACCGAATTTCGTCAAAAACGGCCATGAAAATTTAACAGCTTAAGAGCAACCTTTCGAAGTTTGGATTTTTATATCAATTTTGTTAAGGAGCTTTCATCTTAGAAGAAATGTATCAATTTCATAAACATCCCGAAAGCTAACGCATAAAAATATTGAACCTCAAACAATAGCTGTTGTTGCGCCCTTCAAATCATTGCCGAGTACATTTTCATCGACAACCGAATAAAAGCTCTTTTTACTAGAGCATTAGTAAATGTTAAGGGTCTATCATACTTGCAAATTATTAATACTGTCGTTTAATTGATATATCACAGCTTCCGTATAAAGATCTTAAAATAAGTTCCAATACCTACGTACAGTTAAACTATAAGTTTGAAGACCTCCCTGGCGCAGTATAGTGAGCTCTGTATAAGTTTAAGATCTCATGTTAGATCGCGGCAGGGTCAATTTGGGAGTTCATATTATCTGAATTATGGCCTTAGGGAGACTGCGGCCGTGGCTACCTACCAGCAAAGACGTACTGCCAAGTGATTTAGCGCCCCAGTATTATGCAGAAACGAATAATAGGGGTATTCGTTTAATATATAAATGCCATACCCCTAAAAGGTTAGCCCGCTACTATCTTAGACTGCATCATCATGACCAAATGAGATCGCAGACAAGGGTTAACTTTTGTAGAAATAATAAAACAAAGTCAATAACAAAGTTATTTTTTCCATCATACCTCATACTATCATACGAATATTATAAATGCAAAAGTGTGTTTGTTTGTTGGTTTGTCCTTCAATCACGCTGCAACAGAGTAACGGATCGACCGAAAAATTAAGGAGTTCCCATGGGAATTTAAAAAAAAATTCAACGCAGGCGAACTCGCGGGTATCGGCTAGTTAAAAGTACAGAACCTTTAAAATGTAAGTTACAATCAAGGTTGCATGTAAACCCAAAACTATACTGATATACTGTGACTTGGTAAAATGATCCTTTATCAAA
This sequence comes from Erebia aethiops, assembly GCA_923060345.2. Taxonomy (NCBI): domain Eukaryota; kingdom Metazoa; phylum Arthropoda; class Insecta; order Lepidoptera; family Nymphalidae; genus Erebia; species Erebia aethiops. Next base: position 3,666,415 of record OV281083.1, on the reverse strand, counting down.
ACATTGTACATAGGTATTATATCAAAGAAAGCAACGAAATTACAGCGTATTAGTCGAGCAATGCGTGATCAATGCTCAAAGGTTCTTTGTAGTTCATTAAATGGATTCGGGGGCTGTATCAATGAAGGTTACTATGGGAACTATTTCGATAAATCAATCGTATAGTGCATTAATTAAAAATGATAATAAATCATTGTTGTCTCATTATTTTGTGTTTGCTATAATTTTAGGATACTGTACCTACATACAATTACGAATGAAATGTGGCGAAATATTTCATAATGCTGTAAAATTCATACAAAAATTATCTGCTTGTCTGCGTGCTTATTTTTTTACAGTCCATTATAATACTAGCTGATGCCCGCGACTTCGTCCGCGTGGTTTTAGTTTTTTTGATTCCCGCGGGAACTCCCTAATTTTCCGGGATAAAAAGCCTATGTCACCCTCCAGATTCTCGGCTATATTCATGCAAAAAATCACGTCGATCACGTTGCTCCCTTACGGCGTGATTGAAGGACAAACCAACAAACCAATAAACCAACAAATAAACACACTTTCGCTTTTATGATATTAGTATGAAGTATGATGTTGCAACTTGCATCCCTTTGAAAAATATACCTAAGTGATTTTTTATCCCGGAATATCAAAAAGTTCTCGTGGAATTTTCAAACACATAAATCCGCAATCCGTGGCGCGCGCATTTCGGTTGTGAAACCGAAGAAAACAACGAAAATACTGCTCAGTTTTGTTTTAATAACTGAGAGAGTTTGTCTTTGGAATCTTGATTTGTCAAATTGTTTAGGATGACAATTTTGACAGATGCCGTTTGCATGTCTATCTCACTCTAGTCCTATTGATTATACACCTCTCATCTTTTAAAAAACAAACGGCAGCGTCAATTTCGGAATTTATAATTTCTGAATTTTCTCTGGTCTGGCCTGGCCTTCAGCCGTGGCTAGTTACCACTCTGTCGGCAAGCGATTTAGCGTTCCGATATGATGCCGTGTAAAAACCGATTAGGGGTATGGGTTTAATATAACTGCCCTACCTCTAACAGGTTAGCCCGCTACCATCTTAGACTGCATCATCACTTACCATCAGGTGAGACTGCAGTCAAGGGCTAACTTGTAGATGATAAAAAAAACATATCCTACGCGTGGTAGTCCTCGTTGTTGTTCTAACTAAACTCAGTTTTAAACGCAGCGTTTCAAAAATCAATGTGGAGATGACATTGTAGTGTTAATATCCAACTTGATGATCGATTCAAAGCTCCTTTGTGCTGTTTGAATGAGTAGGGTTCCGTGAGACGTTACGACGGTCGACGGGGGTTTCAATGGATCGTGTTGCATCGATTATGTGCTCGTAAGGAAGTATGTCTGTTAAGATAAAACAGGCGATTGAACAAGGTGCTTAACGTGTGTAATGAATGAGCGCCCTCATTGGGAAAGGATTATAGGGGCACATTGAAAGCAATTAAACGTCGAGTGAATAAAACGTGGGTAGTTGTAAAGGTTCCAATTATAATATATCTAGGTAGGTACCTATATTAAATTGAAATGGTCGATTCGATTGCTTATATACTGCGGTTACTTATGTATTTACATTGATGTCATTCTATAACACCATTTTTTATTCAATGTTAACAAGATGCATTAAAATCTAAATTAAATCTAAATTAAAAACTAAAGACTAAACATTAAAAAATATCATCTATGCCGCTGCAATAAGGCAATGTGGCCAGAACGCTGGCTGCATTACCCCGCTGAATAGCCAAACTTATATATGTTGGCCGAGGTAACTGCCAGCTCTCCGGTCACCTGTGGAGTCTGTGAGACGAGAAGATAGAGCCTTAATAAAGGATCTAGCATCTTCGCCCCACGCCACATGGTTTCAACAGATAGATAGATAGATAGATAGACAGACACACTTTTGCATTTATAATATTAGTATGGATGAGTCGATAATTATGATAAGCTCTGTAGCTAATATCCCGCAATTCAACTTAAATAATATTTAGAATTGCATATTTTGTATTTGAAAATTTAAAAGACTCCAATAAAAATGCTAATTCGGAATGCAATATCTCGTTCTCAAATCTCAAGATTTGCGTGTTTGGCATAGGTTTAGAATTTTTGATGAAATTTAAATTTAACCAGTTCGAGGAATATAATTTTGTTTCAGATAAAGTTATAAATAGAAATCTAGAATAATCAAGATTAAGAAAACTACTTTAAAATGCGTTGTGAGATATAGGATCAAACCAGGAATGTTTCGGAATATTTCAGTACTCCGTCATATATAGGTATATAATATTTTATCCGTAACGTAGGTGGATAATGTGAAATATTAATGCTCATATATTAGGTCGGTAGAATTCAAGTAATTCCACAGATTCGTGACATTAGTGTCCTCTAACCAATAGATACCCAAATCCCACGGAATAACTATTCGGTAACTACACAAGGATCCTAACAACTGTGAACTGGCTTTAACAAGCAGCTTTGAATTTTTGGACGTTTAAATCCGTACTAATAGTTATCGTACTAATATTATAAGTGCGAAAGTGTGTTTGTTTGTCCTTCAATCACGTCGCAACAGAGCAACGGATCGACCTGATTTTTTGCATGGGTATAGTTGAGGACCTGGAGAGTGACATAGGCTAGAGTTCCCATGGTAATTAAACAAACTTACTCCACGCGGGCGAAGTCGTGGGCATCAGCTAGTTAGGTACAAAATATGCGAAAGTGTGTCTTTATGTCTACTACGTTTTACGGCCCATTTGTTCGACCAATTTCGAGGGCGGCGGACATAGGCTACCTACTTTTTATCCTAGAAAATCATAGAGCTCGCATGGGATTTTTGAAAAACCTAATTCTACGTGGATTTTGAATTAAGGTTTTTTATTAGTACTTACTACCTACCTATTGATTAACATTAGGTACAACCAATAAGGATCCAAGCTACGAAGCTTTGGATTAGGTACATTCCAAACCATCAGATACATTTTTTTTATTGCAAGATATGCTCACGCTTGACGACAATCATCGCTTAATAAGTTATGGGTACAATTTAAGTGCTCACCAAAAATAAAATAACTAACTCCAAATAAATTAAACCCATTCTTTACTGAGGTCCCTAAAGTAAAACGTTTTAAGTTTCAAAAAAAATATGCGCACATCAGAATAATTTTAAGTCTTGTTTGAATATTCTTTTTGCTGGCCAAAATTAATACTTTGCTCACCAAATTCAACGCATTCAACTCGCGCGCGAACTATAGGTTAGGTTAGGGCACAGATCACGGAAACAAGGGAGATGTGCTAAGGGGGCGTGTTGCTTGCGAACTCATCAGGCACAAAATAGGCCTGATGGCCGTTTTTGTCTTTAGTCGCATGTCATTCAAAGATTGGTTCACTTCTCTCGGTTTTTAACAAAATGCCGCGTTGTTCAGTGGTTGTTTGTAAAAATTCAAGCTGCAAAGTGAATTACATGAAAGATGGCATCTCATTTCACACGTAAGTACAAATAAATTGTTGTAATTTTCCATTAAAATCAATAAAACATTATTTAGTGGTATCCATAATGTAATAAAGTGACAAGTCTATATCTCATTATGAACAAAAACCATTGCTTGCTTAGTAGAAATCTATCAATGAATCGGCCAGTCTTACGACGCAATGGTTAAGTGTTCTTTACCGATTCTTTCACTAGCACGATAGATCAAATTTCGTAGTTCGGCCGCTGTCGGCGTGCCGTGAACTAGAGATGTGACGATGCAGGTACGAGTACAATGCAGTTGTCGATATTTTAACGACCAAACGATGATCGTTTAATAATTAAATATTTAGTTATTGTTTAGATAGTTTTAAATAATTAATAGTACCTTAATTATAACTTAATAAACAATACTTGCTATTTTAACGTTTAAACTATCGTGAGTAAAATTCATTATAACTATATTTTAGTCATAATTATTACTATTTTTTTTAATGTAAGTACTCGACTTACTTAGCTGACGAAACGTATAAAAAATATACTAGGTGAATTTATATAATGTCAATTTACGTAGATACTCATTACTCATTTATTGATATATTTAATGTCACTCTTCCTTCACCTCGTCCTTTTTTCGGAAAGTCGGTTAAAAATAATCTAATATGAGATGATTTTTTACATCTTATTTTTGATAGTCATTGTCAAAAACCCAAATATTAAGAAATTTAGCATCGATAGATCCATTTTAGTCAACCACTAATTGTATCATATTTGAATTTTGCACAGCACATCGACAACGTTTTACGTTTGTGTGAGTAAGATGCACGGTGATTGAAATTGAACCCTGTTTGGTAAACAATAAAGTGTATATTTGTTCGTGCCTCATGCACTGATCTATCGGTATGTGTGTGTGTGAGTGAGACTTCCTGTCTATTGTATTTATTTAGTTGCTTGTATTGGTAGCAGGTAGTAGGGATAGGTAGGGATAAACTGGAGACAGCAGGTTTCAAAACAATTTGATTCATAGGCATATCTCCCTTGTTTCCGTGATCTGTGGGTTAGGGTTTGACATGAATATTCTGCAAGTGCCCGGCCGCAGGCCGCGCACTTAGGTTCTATCGAGTTAATATATTTAATAGATTAAAATAATGGTTACGTCTAGTTAGTGAAAATACAAAATATTTGTTCTGAAATTATTTTTAACGGCATTTAAATATTTTAAGGTATGCAATAAAAGGAAATTAGCTTCATTTCTACAATACTTCAGGAAACACAATTTGGTGAGCATTTATTAATTTTGGCAGGTATTGGGAATTTATTGGGAGTAATATGTGAATTTCTGGTAGGCATTTAAATACAAGCCATAAGTTATTAACAAAGCAATGATGAGGTCTAGGTTGGAGCGCGCTTGCCAAGAAGATGCCGATGATTTCGCGTGCCAATAAATCTGTTAAAATAGCAATTTGGTAACTACACCAGAATTCCAAGCGATGTACCGAATTGGCTTTAATATTCCGTGGCATATTTGAACACTTGGGATTTCAAACTGTGCCTACGTCCTTGTACCGTGCCGTAAAGCATTCAATGGGTATTGTGAATTCACAAGGTATTGGCGTACGGCCTATCCCTCTATTGTATGCTACGTATGAATAGGCGAACCATGGCTTATGTTTTAAATGCGGGAAGTCTTCAAAAACATGTCTGGATTTATTGCCTGGTGAAAGAGTTTAACTGTGGGTAGTTACCACCATCGTGATTATCATTTTGCCTTTTTAATTCTGCCATTCTGTTTTTTTAAATATATAGTGCGAGCAGGCGGGTCTCACGCCGCCCATGAACATTTGCAGCACCAGAGGAACCGAGATATTGGATTATCCGCCCTTTGAAGAGCCCCATATTAAAATCATGAGGAAACACAGAAGATGGAAGCTGGTTCCATTTTTTTTATTTGGCTGTTTGTTTTTTTCTTTGGGGAAAGATGATTCGTAATAAATAAATTTAAAAAAAAATTATATACGCCTAGTTCAAGAAATTTGAACTAGGCGTATAAAAAAAAGTTTGCATCTTGGTGATGGACACAATCTAAGTATACCTATTTAAATACCTAAATTCGCCAAAATCGGTTAACAGTGAAAGGGGAATACTTACAGACACACTTTTGCATTTACGAGTATTGTATCGATATGGATAATCAACTCAAAAAACAATATGAAGGGGCTCAAAATATTCAAGCGTTTGCGTATTGGTTTGAGCCGTAAGGATTTTAGGCCACCTCGTGTTTGAAAGGGGAGATTTAAACCAATTGAACGGGTTTTCACTTCGTAATCCCCCAATATAAATGAATTAAAGCGAGCATTATTTCTGAATCTGCGTGAATATGACATGTTTTATCGTGGTTAATTGGTCCAAGGTTTTATCTCAATAATTTTTAAGCTTCATTTCATAAGAATTAGGTTGTTTTAAAATCAACGACACGATGTTTCTGTATAAAAAAATAATTGAAAGTAATTTCGAATATTGGTGTGGTGTGGTGTTGTGACGGTGTGAATTGCTGTCTTATTGGGCTACGCGTTGTACCTAACACATTTTTTTTATCCACTACAAGCTAGCCCTTGACTGCGATCTCACCTGATGGTAAGTGATGATGCAGTCTAAGATGGTAGCGGGCTAACCTGTTAGGGGGGGGCATGGCAGTTATATTAAACCCATACCCCTTCGGTTTCTACACGGCATCGTACCGGAACGCTAAATCGCTTGGCGGCACGTCTTTGCCTGTAGGGTGGTAACTAGCCACGGCCGAAGCCTCCCACCAGGCACATAATATATTTGACTGTTTTGGCGGATTATAGCGAATTAAATATCGTGTTCGTTTATTTCGTTCATTTGTATCCGTACTAATATTATTAATGCCAAAGTATGTCTGTCTATATAGCTGTCTGCTACATTTTCACGTTAATGGATTTTGACGAAAATTCGACAGAGATAGGCATTCCGGGGAAGGACATAGGCTTACGAAGTTACCACAGGGTTTCAAATAAACATAAATTCTCTCGGATTAAAACACGGGCATCATCTATAGTTACATTATAGGAAAGAAGTTCGTGCATATAATCTCGTATTGCTATCTAAAAAGGTTAATACGTGACCTATCCGTAATCAAACGCAAACATGGTAACCCTTAGGCGTTTGCCACAGCCAATTATTATACTCCACACGAAATTAAATAAGCCCTATTGTAATTCTGAAAGCAATTAGGTAATATGATAATATCGCAAAGGGACAGTTTTGGAGTTCAATTCATGCATGACGAAAAGCTGACATAGGTACCTACGTACATTCTTTAGGTAAGTAGATTGACGGATAGAAGGATGTTTTTTTTTAATCATAGAATAGGCTTGCGCTTGACGAAAATCCTAGTGATGAGGTCTAGGTTGGAGTGCGCTTGCCTAGAAGATGCCTTTTCACTCTTGCCTTGAAGTTGTTCAAGTTATACGTGGCAAGAAATACATGCGCTATGTATGTTATGTAATATAAAAGAAAATACTATATAAGTATCGGTAAAGTATATTGACGACCTCACTGGTGCATTCGTGAGCGTAGCGTGGTCTTGTAAGTGGAGGCCCAGGGTTCCATCCCCGGCAGGCCAATTTAAGAATCAAAAATTTCAGAAGTTTGGACGTTTAAAAAAACTTTGAAAAAAACTGTACAGTATGATAAATTATCATGAGTTAAACGTATTTTATAAATATACAATAAAAAATTAGAAAGGAAGTAAGGTTTTTTATGCTATAGGTACCCAGTACCCACGTAAAGCAGAAAGGTACATTATCGCGTAAACGCAAATATTCAATCATAAATATTAAGTTTTAGGTAAATATAAAACCTAACTTCCGCATGTTTTTTATGGATATTTTTGTATGAGTTTCGGTCCATACCATATTACAACCCTGCCAATTTTCATCGAGTGAGGATTTAATGCGGGGGTCTCCATACAACGAACCGACCCATTTCCCAGACTAAAAACATGGCGTAGCTTATGAGGTTATAAATAAATTGAGTATTGAGTAGAAATATCGCTCTAAATCGCTTCTGATTTTATCAGTGCCCATTTCAGTGTCATAATGACGATGCCGTGACCGCAGTCGATCGAAGCTCTTGTTATTATCGTGCAATACGTACATTATGGATTCGCGAATTACTAGTCGTTTTGAAGGAAATAATAGAAACCTACCTAGAAATTATATTAAGTGCCTTATTACTTGGTAATTTGTTAGACTTCTTTGTCTTATTAATATGAATTATGATGTAACTACATCATACTAATCTATATGTATACTAATATTATAAATGCAAAAGATTGTATGGATGGATGGACGTTTGTTACTCAATCACGCCAGAACGGTTGAACGGATCTGGATTTGGCACAGAGATAGATTGGTCTGGTATAACACATAGACTACGTTTTATCCCGGAAAATTAAAGAGTTCCCGAGGGAAACAAAAAATCTCAATCCACGCGGACGAAGTCGCGGGCATCAGCTAGTATTATTATAAACGCGAAAGTGTGTATGTTTGTTGGTTTGTGCTTCAATCACGCCGCAACAGAGCAACGGATCGACGTCATTTTTTGCATTGGTTTAGTTGAGGACCTGGAGAATGACATGGACTACTTTTTATCCCGAAAAATTAGAAGTTCCCGCGGAAATAAAAAAAAAACTTAGCCACGCGGACGAAGTCTTTAGCTACTGATCTATATATTTTGACTCCTCGTTTATCAAGTGGTTACTAGTTACCAATAGCATTTTTGACAGCGGATAACAAGATTCCGGGTTCGATTCCCATGGGGACAAAAGACTTATGTATTGGGTTTTTCTATCAAGAAATGTATAGTTGTAGAGAAGTTCATTATTATTATAAAAAACAGAGTAGAATAAAAAGCTTTTCATGAAAATAAACTGTTACTGTTGCTTTCGTATTTTCAAGTGAGTTTTTACTTTACAGTGGCGTTGGAAGTCGGTTTTTTGGAAATAATTTTTATTTTTAACTTTTTAGTGTCAAGGTTGAGGATTTGGAGCCAGAATTTTTTATGGGACCACCTCGAGAGCTTCCTTTAACGATTGATAGAAAAAAAATTCAAATCGGTTCAGAAACCACGAAGATAGGTATGCACCGACATACATTTAAAAAAATATACGCGCCGAATTGAGAACCTCCTCCTTTTTTGGAAGTCGGCTAAAGACAGTGGACGCATATTGATAAGTGGTGATCAAAAATACATGTTTCAATTTTAAACATAAACATGTAAATGACGAGAATATTATATCACCTTGGGCGAGTGAAGATTAACCCTTTTAAGATTATAGTTTCCATATTGATTAAATCTAATATTACGTTAGTGAATACTAGAAAAACTTTTGAAATTCTGATTATAATGCGGCCTTCCACACTGCATAGTTCAGCGGGATTTCATCAAGCAGATAGGTACCTATACACCCACAAACTTATCTTAATAAAAAAAAACTTAACAGGATAAATTAATTCCAATTTTGGCTACCGGGTCAGATAAGTTTGACGGACGATACCTATTTTTTTAAAAGCCCTAACTATGTGGATTAAGGTTTTACCCGCGGGAACTTTTTAACTTTTCTGGATAAAAATGTAATCCATGTGCTAATTTGGGTTGTTCCGCATTTATCCCAGATCATCTCATTCCACTTATTTTTATTTTCTGTTAAATTCTGGTTTTTGGCTATTTTCGTTCCCAGCCAAATCTATTTTTATATAATACGCCATTGTGGCGCGAAGGCGTAACAAACATCAAACATCCAAACAACAAATGTACTTGAAATACGATTACTGTCATAATATGTTTTATTTTTGAACCAAAAATAAATAGATCTACCATCTACCAGCTATCTTACCATAAAACCTGAGTTTTCCCTAAAAGGGAATAGTTTTAGGTATTTTGTAAAAAAAAAACACGCCAGAAGTCAAACTTCAGAAAAGTAGCCTACGAGAGAATGAGATAAACAAAACTTTTATAATTCTATCTCATTCTCTCGCAGGCAAAATCCTATTGAAATATATGTTTGCCTCTTTTTGGTGTTGCTTTTTCGTTTCATCGAATTTTCTAAATATCACAACAATTCGAAAGAAGTTTCACTTCAAATACTCGCTTGTGCTGGGCCTGGATAGCCAACATGCTGACTCACTGAATCACTTGGATCTGCTTAGATAAACAAATAAAGCGCACAAAAGATCAATAATAATCGATATCTGACGTCCATTAGCCCACGTCAAGATTATCAGCAGGAGCGCATCTTCAAACCTTTTACACCACTATGCATTGACATGCAAAAAACGGTGACTCACTCTTATCAGATGCTAATAATTCGCGCGCGAATTGAATGCAGAGTAAATGTATGTGTCACCATACCTTTGCATTCATCTCGTGCGCGAACTATTGGTGTTTACAAATCACAGGTTCCTTTACGGGAAGCTTATTTCATCATTACCATTATAGCCTACCCACTATCGAGCACGAGTCACCTCTCAGACTGAAGTGCGGATTGGTAGATTTCACACACCTTTGAGAAAATTATAAAGGACTCTCGGGCTTGTTGTTTTCCTGATGGTTTTCTTCAACGTTAAAGCGAGTTATATTCAACCAATCTTAACGCACATTTAGTCACATCCATACTAATATAAATGTGAAAGTGTGTTACGCCTGCTACGCTTTCACGGCCCATCTATTCAACCGATTCTGATGGAATTTGGTATAGCGGTAGGTTTCAACCCGTGGAAGGACATGGGCAACTTTTTATCCCGGAAAATTAAGGTGTTCCCCGGGAATCAATAAACTTAATCCACGCGGACGAAGCCGCGGGCATCATTTAGTCAATAATAATTTATTAATTTTAAAGATTTTTCACGAAAAACGCCTGGGTTTTAAAATTACCCAGAACTAAAGTATTATATTTTGTAAGGGTATAGTAAGTTGATGAACGGAAGAATGACATTCTTTTTATTCGGAAAATCTAATAAATAATAATAGTTTAAAAAACTAAAAAACACGCTTTTGACACAGACACTTCGGGTCTCAGGAAAACAAAAAATCGCTTATCCTGATTATCCTAGTAAGGATAACAGGTCAAACTGTTTAAAATATTGAATTGTCATCGGTCCTTAATAAGTATGCCAAATTTCGAGTTAGGTAATCCGACGTTTTAAAGGGGGTCAAAATCATGTTCAAAGATTCCGTTACATACACACACATACTAACATACATACGTCAGAAGCTAATAAAAAGCGTGTAATATAAAGAATCCACGGAACTTTTAAAACCTATGCGGACGAAGTTGAAATCAATTCTCATATTGCACATATTTAGCATCGACCTACGGCTATAGTTAACCTTCCAAGAAAAATTCATTGTTTTAACAAGCCTTTGTCGCAATATTAGCGCTGAGCATGCTCCAGATGCTTGACTAATAAAGCGACAATCGTCATGCTTTCTTGGGTTCCTATTGTCTTTGTAACGGGACAGGCCATTGCTATAACACATAATATTCTACGAGGCCGTACAAGCTACCTCGTTCGTATTGCCATTATTGTGATAGTAGGTACAGGACCTACTGTTAGGCTGAACATTAAAAATATATTGGTACAAAACCTTTCTGCTTCTATGGTTCTCGAGAGTGGTAACCTAGGATGGATGGTCAAGATGGCGGCGCGGCCGTGTTGGTGTGAATTGGTAAATAGAAGTATAATTAAATGGATTACCCGAGTTTTCTTTTAATAGTACTTAGTAAAGTTCGAATCCAGGGCAAAAAAAGTGGTCATGCTTTTGCAGTGGCATCTCAGCCAGAAGATTCCAAATTGACGGTGCTTCGGAGAGTATGTAAATCAGTCTTGTGCCTGATATCTCCAATTCTGTTGGAATGCCGTCCCATCGAACTACGAAAGAAAGGAAATATAATAAAGTGTATTTGTATTTGCGCATCTACTTAAAAATTACTAGATAGTGCCCCTGGATTAAGTTTTAATTCCCGCGGGAACTCCTTAATTTCCCCGGGATACAATATATCCCTGTGCCTTTCATCAAAAACGGCTGAGCAGATGGACCGCGAAAGCGTAGCAGACAGACAGACACACATTCGCATTTATAATATTAGTATGGATAATATCCACTAAGTATAACATAGTATTTTGACGACCTCCGTGGCGCAGTGTGTAGCGCTGTTGCCTTAACGTTCGGAGGTTCCGGGTTCGATCCCCGGCAGGGTCAATTTGGGAAATTATAATTTCTGAATTGCCCCTGGTCTGGTCTGGTGGGAGGCTTCGGCCGTGGCTAGTTACCACCCTACCGGCAAAGACGTGCCGCCGAGCGATTTAGCGTTCCGGTACGATGCCGTGTAGAAACCGAAGGGGTATGGGTTTAATATAACTGCCATGCCCCTAATAGGTTAGCCCGCTACCATCTTAGACTGTATCATCACTTACCATCAGGTGAGATCGCAGTCAAGGGCTAGCTTGTAGTGGAATTAAAAAAAAAAAAAAAGTATATTTTGTGAATTTAACGCCTAAACATACGAATTAATTAAGAAGTTGTTAGAGATGGATGGACGGACAAATAATCCAGTTATAGACTCAAACACCTTAGCTCGGTCAATTAAATCGCGATAAAATAAGAAAGCTATTTTTATAACGATAAAACCTAAATCTGGGCCATGATAAACAAAAATAAATGCTTAGAATATATACAAAACCGTGCCACGCTCGCTCACTTAATTTTCCTGACATTTCTCACGTGGATAAAAAGTAAAATTTAAAGCCTGCGCTTTTACTCGTAACACGAGCTGAGTTGTAGTACTAAGTACGGACTACGGACGTGCTAGGCCCAAAATGTCAGCCACAATGCAACGAAAGCCTTAAGCTGCCTGCTTCTCCAGGCTATAAGCGATAGCGGGTTTGAGACCAATATAATAATTAAACTCAAACTCAAACATTTTTTTGTTCAAATAAACTTGATGGGTACCTTTGGCCCAGGGGCAACCAGGGGTGGTCTTTTTGATTAGGGTTTTATTTTTATTTTTGTTAGTAGGTATATAAGGATTTGATTTAAATTTATTGTATAGTTTGTATAATATTTAGATTTTAGATTAACGTTTAGCCTATAAGTTTTATTATATCTTGTAATTTTGACCCATTAAATTTCAATAATAAACCACTAATAATTATGAATATTAAATAAACTTATTACAAGTGATTTTGAATCGTCGAGTGAATCTTCCACTGGTTCGGAATGCCATTCCTACCGAGAAGAACCAGCAGGAAACTCGGTGGTTGCTCTTTACCGTCTATTCTATATAATACTTTCTAAATAGTAAACTCATCACACACACACACATTGTCTTTGATTTACAATTATTATTAATGTTACAGTTTATTAAATCTTGGCTAAACTTCTTAACAGATGACTTGATTTTTCAAGGACTTTAGCAAGCGGGTAGGAGTACACTTTCAAGAATATTTTTATCCTAGGAACACGTTATTATGAATAGCGACCGCTCTTGGCTATGCTCTCGTGGGAATTTCAACAAAAAATAATTAATGAAAAGTAGTTTCTTAAGTTTCCGCTGCAGCTCACTCCTTGTGCCACAGTAATGCCTAGAGCATGACTGTGATACATAGCCGGATGCGTTTCCTATATCCCATGGCACCGCTTTACACCGTATGTGCGATATTGCAAAGGAATATATTATACAGTACAGCTTAGAGGGATAGATTACCAATCAAATGATACGCTCAAGGCTTAATTGTTATATCTTTTTAAACAAATCTCATTGCTACCTCAACCTATTGTGTAAAAGGGAAAAAAATTAAGTCGCACACGGAATTTAATATCTAAGAGAAAATTGTTCTTTTTTTAATCTACAAAAATAAATATAAATAAGTCACAGACGGAAAATTTCCTCGATTCCTAAAGACGAAAGTTTTTAACTCGACTGACGATGGAGCTCTAATCGAATGCTCGGAGTATTTTATATCCGGCAATCCAAAAAACACGACAAGCAGCGAAGTAGACACTCAATCCGACACGACCGGACAGAGATCATGCGCATCAACGGCTTTCCGCGCTCTTCGCTAGTGGCTCTCTTGGCTAGTACTGAAAGTTTTAAAAAAGAAAACTTTCAGCTATAAATTCTAGGTCGACCCGGGAATCGAACCCAGGAACTCGTCAATAACGTCTAGTCGCTTCGTCGGGAGTGGAAAATCTTAACCACTAGACCAGTGAGTTTGTCACTTAGTACCTAGAGTAGCTAAACCTACCATTTACCAAGTGCAATAACTAGGTACCTAGGACCTAGGTAGTCATACCTATATATCTAGGTATAGGTACCTAGTTAATTGTTATTCAGTTGCGGTATTGCATAGACTATAGAGAGTGAACAGCAAAGTCATGGGGCATGAGACACTCTGTCATGCCTTGCGGTCGTGCTGCTTGGTTGGATGCATAATTTTATACTACACTCCTCGGTCTACACTACATGACTGTATTGGATACAAGCCCTATTTATTTGCATGACTATTAATACTTAACTAGTATGTGAAACACTAAAAAGGTTTTTTTTTTAATCGTGTTTCTGCTACTATTTATAGTGTAGCACCTTTGTGTACTATATATAAGTATTAATTTTAATTTAAAAACTATTTAACTATTTACTTGTTCTAATTACCTATTTAATATTCAACTATTTACTTAGTCTAGTACCTAGTCTTAAAAATAACTATCTTATTAAATTGTTGACCCATTTGCCCTGGCCGCTGTTTGGACGATCTTAATGGCATACTCCAAGAAGGCAGCCCGACAATTTTCGTCTTTGACCAGTTCGCAGATGATATCCACTTCTATTTCCCTGTCCAATCTGTGTTTGCAATCCAGTCTTTTGCCCAGAAATCTGGGGCACTCTGTCAGGATATGCTCTATGGATTCTACTGTACTGTCATCGCAAACACAGAATGGACTGGGAGCAAGTTTGAATTTAAACAGGTATTTTCTAAAACCTCCGTGACCAGTAAACAGTTGCGCCTTAGTGTTGTCTAATGTCTTCAGCATCTTGTATGCAGCTTGCACTTCGGGAAAGAATAATTTGGTGACTGCTCCAGTGGCGGTGGAAGAGTAGCGGTCTTGCCATATTATTTTAATTGAAAAGTTAAAATCAAATCAAATCAAATCAAATCTTTTTTATTCAAATAAACTTTTACAAGTACTTTTGAATCGTCAAGTGAATCTACCACTGGTTCGGAATGCCATTCCTACCGAGAAGAACCAGCAAGAAACTCGGTGGTTGCTCTTTTTAAATAATTCATTTACAATTACTATATCAATGTGTACATAAGTAACCGCTGTCCCCAGCATTGCTGGAGCGATCAAATCCATGCTCCTCTATAATTTACATAATCTTCAACAGTATAATAAGCTTTTTTCAGGAGCATACTTTTAATGGATTTCTTAAATTTGTTTATTCAATTCATGTCAAAAAGGTTAGAAAGGTCTTGTGCTGCTATATACTTTTTTACAAAGTGTTTTTTGAGGTACTCATATTAATAGTTTTGGTTTAAGCAGCTTTAAAAAATGGTAATATTATAAATCTCTTCTTCTTATTTTGTTTTATGGCTTTTATTAGTGCCTCTTAGATTGCAGCCAAGCGCTAGCCTACAATATTGAAAACAAAATGCGAAAATGTGCCAATAATATGTTTTCACGGTCCATCTGTTCAAACGTTTTTGACGAAATTTGGTACAGGGATAGGTTGTATAACTCATCCCGGGGACAAAGGCTGCTTTTTCACCCGGAAAATTGAAGAGTTCCCGCGAAAATCAGAAAACCTTTATCCACGCGGATGTATTCGCAGAAATCATCTGGTTATCTCTTTTCCTATTAATTTAAAATTAATTTACTAGGTAAATTTTTTTACTGTAGTCTCTCTTTTACCTTAGCATAAGACGCTATTGATCCAACGAACACACCTAAGTACTACTTTAGCCCCATTTTGGTTAAAACAGGTTAACAAGAAATTGGGCTTGATGAGAAAATAGTAGGTGGATTAATTATCGACACCTACGCGTCCATTTAAAACTTTTTAAATGAACCTCGGAACGGTTCAATAAGGCATAAAAACCTAACGCACATTGCCGAATAATGGGAACGGCGATTTCCTATATTTGTTTTGCTGAAATTCCGCTACCCGCTATAAAAGTTTTAGATAGCGCAATTTATAGTCAGCTAATTTACAGGAGAGACGAAAAACTATAATTATGGCTTATACGGTATTGTGCAATAAAATTATCGTCTGCTTATGGTTTGAAATTTTTGAATTTGATAGCTTGATTGACGCACGGATAAAACACAATGGCATCCAATTCTCGACTTGAGTGGTGTTGTTTGCTAACAGGTGATAACCGAAATAAAATAATTATAATAACGTATCGAAATCATTAGCCGAGTATTTCAAAAAATTCAGATATGACAGACACAATATTTTGATTGAACTTTTTTGACTGGCTTATTTTGTTTTGAGTCACTGATTTTAAAATTAATGGCGATATTACAACAGCTATGACCGAATTTTCAAACTTTAGATACGTGTGCCACGGAATTTGAAGCCGTCGATCCTAGTTGTCACTGACATCTGATAGAGCATTTCATAGTAGATGATTATATTATATTATGATTACTAGCGACCGCATGTGGCTTAGCTACACACTAATATTAACCAACACCATAAATCTATACTATACTATATAATATTATAAATGCAAAAGTTTGGATGGTAGGATGTATGGATGGATGAATGTTTGTTACTCAATCACGCCAAAACAGTTGAACGGATATGGATGAAATTTGGCACAGAGATAGATTATAGTCTGAAAAGGCTACTTTTATCCCGGAAAATTAAGGAGTTCCCGCGGGAACCAAAACCTTAATCCACGCGGAGGACGTCGCGGGCATTAGCTAGTACAATATAAAGGGAGCTTCTGGGGAAAATTAAGGTGAGTAATTCAAGCATTTTATATTGCATGAGATACGAAACCGAGAGAAAGAGATACAGATGGGAAGAGAGATCCCAAAATAAATCTGTGGCGGAATCAAAGTCGCCCGTTTGAGCTCGACTCTACCGCAATAAATAAATACAGTTTAAACACAGTTCGAAGTTGAACAGGCAGAGGGCTGTAATCACCCCGCCATTACTGTTGAAATAATAACGCCGACAACGACTTTGCGACGAACCGTTTTATAAACTACCATCAATTTACCCTTCTGAATACCTTTTAAATTTTTGATTGAGTTTTATTACTTTGATAGGCCGCTTTTGTTTATTTATAGTTTATACCTATAAACTTATTTACTTGGAAATTTAAAATTAAACCTAAAATATATAGCGGCTTTCTCACTATTCTAGAAATGCGAAAACACTATGGAGAAAAAAAAAGAGGCGGAAATAGGTTTACGTCATTCAAAAAGTTGTAAAAAAGATTTATTTATACAAACCTAAACTGTATTGGCACAATATCAAGGAGGAGGTATTTGTAAATGGAACCTGGAGCTGTGTAAAAATATTTGCGCACTCAGGCCTTTACCAAGACTTGGCTTGCATCCAGAGCTTGGCAAACAGCCGCCAAAAAGTACCTGTGGGTTATAGATACAACGCTAGGGGCCGTGTCGAAGTCATCGGTATGAGGAAATATTGCTATGCACTTTCGATGCTGCGTGCACCTAGGGGAACGACATTGTCACCCATTTTGACCATTAATAAAAATAAACCCGGCTGAGTTTGTTGTGGGCTCTTCAGACCAGTGGTGCGTTTGGAACCTAGTTTTAAGATACCGTGGTTAATTATCACCATCATGTCTTTTTTTTAAAGTGACGTTCAGAAGATGTACTTTGTAGGTAACAATTTTGAATAAGTACTACGATCGGGAAATGAGACATAACAAAATGTAAGTTGATATAATAACTAGCTGATGCCCGCGACTCTGTCCGCGTGGATTAAGGTTTTTTGGTTCCCGTGGGAACTCCTTAATTTTCCGGAATAAAAAGTAGCCTATGTGCTATTCCAGACTATAATCTATCGGTGCCAAATTTCATCTAGATCCGTTCAGCCGTTGGGGCGTGATTGAGTAACAAACATCCATCCATACATCCACACATCAAAACTTTCGCATTTATAATATTAGCCTATAGATAAATTATCCCTTGTTCTACGAGGCTAATTTATGAGAAATCTTATTTCCTTTGCCATTAACGACGAAGTGGTGCTTATTAAGAGTGTATAGGGTAAAACCGGGATAGATGCCCCACTTTTTGAAAAGGACACCTAATTTAAAAAATATTAATTATAAACGAATAATTTCTATTAATGTTGCTAGCTCAATCCTTAATGTTGAATTATTATTATTATTTTTTAACCCATCAAATACAGATTTTGCAGAAATTAGCTTTTCGTGGAACATGTTTTTTGAGGATAGATGCCTACCTGTATGGATAGTTGCCCCACCATGAAAAAACTGAGAGGGATAGATGCCTGCAGTGCAGGATGGATGCCCTTTATAGGTGTAAACGAAAAATCCATACCAAATGTTAGGTAGAAGTCCAAGGGTCATAATAATGAAAAACATTTTGTATTTTTTAAATCTTTTAATTATCATTAGAAGATATTATTCTAATATCACACAAATGACATAGGTAATTAAATTTTTAAAGCGTTTGTTTAACTAAAATATAAATTCTTAAGTTTCAACATGCATAACCATATTGTTTGTTAAATAAAATTTTACAAGCATTTATTAAAAAAAAATATAATTTCTTAATTGTTGTATTCCCATGGTTTTTGTCCATTTCATCCAAAGCCGACTGTAGGTTTTCTGTAGTCCAAGAACATACTCGACCTCGCACTCCTTCTTTTCTTTTATATTTTCGTGGTGCTGTAGGTAATCATATATGGCAGTGTATGCAGGGATAGGTGCCCCTAAGGGTGCCCTTAGGGGCACCTATCCCTCGAAAAATCAGGGCAACTATCCTTTTCGATAGGGATAGATGCCCAAGTATTTTTTTAATAAATTATAAACAAAATAGCATCTATTTACACCTAGATGCAGACTCAATGAACCAGTATATTGACGTAATAAAAAATATAACTGAATTTATTACTAATTATAAAGTTATACAACGCAACATACTAACCTTTAAATCTTTGACGTGTTCGGGAATATCGCTGCGGAGATAATTACACGTACGAGCGAAACGCATCCTCATCGCACGACTGTTTGTGGGTAATTATGGTACGGGGTGACTGCGGCTCCTACTTATAAAATTAATTCTTAGTCGCGAGTTCGGGAAGTTAGGTTTTTAGAATATGAGGCATCTATCCTGCTGCGGCATCTATCCCGGTTTTACCCTACCTACGGTTGATACGGGTAGTAGGTAACTTGTTAAAAAACCAACTGAAAATAAGGATTATAATTCCCTATTAATTCTAAAACTCGAAAGTCAACAATTATGAATCAACGCTTTATGCGTTGGCATTTGGCAGTATGGCCCCAAGAATGTGTACCTAGAGAGGAACGGAGATTACTTCGAAAAACAATAAAAGTATTGTCAACTTTCTATATTAAGCCGTTTTTCATTTTCTAAACATTTTCAGTGTTACCTAGGTATCACAAAGTTTTACTAAAATCAGTATACCTAGGCAGTGTTGTGCAAGACGACCTAAATTCCGAAAAGCCAACTTTTATATACGCTAAAATTTATAGTAATACTGAATTTCATGTGACCACATATCAGTGTTCAAATTACAGGTTATTATACAAAATACCTATATTATTAAGATTCCATACCGAAAAGCCCGCATCCCGCGCATGGCTGCAGGCTGAAATACCTCCACTTTACATTGATATAGAAAACCCACGATACAAATCGGAGGCCCAATTGTCTAAGCAAATCATTATGATTTGACAGCTTAAAATGTATTACTCCAACTATTTAAGGAGTTCATACATGCTTTTTGATGGGCAGGCAACTATGAACTCCATACGTTTGACAAACGATTACGATTGCGATTACGATTTCCTTACACAATCGGGGGGCAGACCCTTGTAAAAGGCTCCTACATTATTATACAGGCCTTGTGTTACATAAGGAAGAAGAAAGAACGTCTTCTCAAAGACTAGCTGTTTCGCCTCGGCTTGACTCGGGATGATTCCATGCCTAATTAGTAATATATTATAAATGCGAAAGTGTGTCTGTCTGTCTTCTACGCTTTCATGACTCATCAGTTCAACTGATTTGGCGTAATTTGGTACAGGGGTATTTTGCGTCCCGGGGAAGAATATAGGCTAATTCTTATCACGGAAAATTAAAGAGACCCCGCGGGAATCAATGAATTAATCCACTTAATCCACGCGTAAGTCTCAAGTCGCGGGAATCATGTCGTTCATACCAAAGGACCATTGATTTAAGATTTAGTCTATGCAAAGGACAAAGGACAGCGCCTCACATTTTGTGACACATCTCAAACATTTTGAAACGACAGATTAAAATAAAATTATATAAAATTGATAATTTCTGGACTTTTATGGAAAAAGCACGCTTGACTCAAACCCTACGCTACCATTGTTATTTTCATAAGAAGAGAAAAACATTTTTCTCCTTTGGTTTTAGGTTTCCCCGTACCGTCCCATATAAATAAAACATTGCGTTATTGTATACGAAAGTGGGATATACGAGTATTTTTTTAGGATTTTGTGAATATTTACTAGTTAAGATAAATCAATATAGAATAACAACTTGTAATTATTATTATTTTCAGTAGACCGCATTGTTCGAACTTATACACGTTCGGGTCGTAATGTTTAATTTTGATAACCTCCGTGGCGCAGTGTGTAGCGCTGTTGCCTTAATGTGCGGAGACCCTGGGTTCGATTCCCGGCAGGGTCAATTTGGGAATTTATAATTTCTGAATTTTCCCTGGTCTGGTCTGGTGGGAGGCTTTGGCCGTGGCTAGTTACCACCCTACCGGCAAAGACGTGCCGCCAAGCGATTTAGCGTTCCGGTACGATGCCGTGTAAGAACCAACCGGGTATGGGTTTAATATAACTGCCATGCCCCTAGCAGGTTAGCCCGCTACCATCTTAGACTGCATCATCACTTACCATCAGGTGAGATCGCAGTCAAGGGCTAGCTTGTGGTGGATAAAAAAAAAAACTGCTGGAATGGCGGCCCCGTACTATAAAGCATAGCACTGGCGGGCCTAGACCCACAAGGTGGATGGATGACATCAAGCAAGTCGTACGGTCTTATGAATCGGCGGCAGTGTGTGAAATTACTTAAAAGATACTTTACAATGTCCTGAAGCAGATGTCCATCGGTGGAAGACGACAAGAACTGAGCATAATGAGAATGATTTTTTTTTGGAGTTTACTCCTTAAGAATCAATTTTCATATAGGTATAAGCCCGGGGTATGAAAATTTATGGGAGTAAAATCAAACTTTATCCATTACGTTACGTTACGTTATGTTATGTTTATATTTCCATGGTAACACTTTTTATGTTTCCACGACTATGTTATGTATTTTGATTCATATAAATTATATAATTAATATAAATAAATGTGTCATGCATGCTTTCAGTAATATAAAAAGTGTGTTCATTTACCGTCATTTACGAATCATAATATAATATTTTATAATCGTTCGTAAGGAGTACCTTAACTCCAGTCGTGCGTCGGAGCTGACAAATTTTTTTTAAAAATAAAGACTAGACTAGATGACACCGGCGACTTCGACATTTTTCATTTTCCGGAAATAAAGTAGGTTAACAGATGGGCCGTTAAAACGTAGCAGACAGACACACTTTCGCATATTTAATATAAGTAAGTATGAAAATATCATGATAAATACATAAATTCGATCTGACTTACGAGTATTTCGTGGTCTAACGACCTAATATTTTAGTAACGAGTAGGTACGTAATCACGATAAATACCACCCCGTGGTGATCATTATTCATGTAATAATCGTGTATTCATCGTAATACGTATACTCATTACTAACATTATATTATTATACATCGATGATTATTATGTTGATACGTACAAGAATATTTTGTGACTTTGATTATTATGTTGATACGTACAAGAATATTAGTGAATTACGATTGAGTGGCAAGTCTACTAGCGGAATTTAAAAAGAAAAATAAACAATTCTAGGCCAAAATCTAATCGTTGTGAGAGTAGTTAGCGAAGTTTTCTATTTTAAAACGAATAGGAGGAGATAAATAGTTCTAACTTTTAACGTGTGGTTTTCTTTCTCTTTTTTAATTTATTTGCAAATTAAAACAACACGCGTTAATGTCTATCTTGGATTACGTATAGTATCAACGGTTTGAAAGGTAAAATCTGTGATATGCATAGCACCTCGCTTGCAACACGAAGGCCCGGGCTTCGCCTACGTTCTCAGGCTCGTCGCTGAATCACGATTGGATGACTGGCGAACCGACGAAATGAAAACATTAAGGAAATAATTTTAAACTATTATAAAATGTATTTTTGTGAGCGCAGTAAGCGGTTTTATTTATTTTATACGAATAGGAAGAAATAAATAGTTTAAAAACTTTAACTGGGTCGGTTTCTTCTTATCTTTTCTAAGTTTTCTAATTTATCATCACTACGATATATGTCTTTTTAAGTTTCTCTTATTTGTAGCACCTGAATCAAAATCACAATCAAGTTGGTAGGTACATTTTAAAATTCTAGAAACACTATTTCATGCCGTACATAATTAGGCGTACAAAATGTTGGTCTTAAACTAATACAAATTATTATCCCAGCGTAATGACACATTGCTGCTGGTTATTGAAATTAATCTATTAAAAACTTACATAATCTTACCTATAAATCTAAGTTATTATTATATTATTGAAAACGTGTTTCCTGCCACTTATAACTTAAGTACCTTCTAGGCAAGAGTGAATAGGCATCTTCTAGGCAAGCGCGTTCCCACCTAGACCTCATCATTGCTTTGCACTAAGCATGATTGTCGTCAAGCGCAAGCCTATCACGCAATAAAAATAAAAAAAAATAAAAAACTGTTTTGATAACTTTACACACATAGATATAACTATCTTGGATTACGTATAGTATCAACGTTTTGAAAGGTAAAAATCGTGATATGCATAGCACCTCGCTTGCACCACGAAGGCCCGAGGCTTCGCCTAGATTCTCAGGCTCATCGCTGAATCACGATTGCTCGTGACTGGCGTACTGACAAGATGGGTTAACTAGTGGAGCTATTGTCCCACAGATCACGGAAACAAGGGAGATGTGCTAAGGGGGCGTGTTGCGTGCGAACTCATCAGGCACAAAATAGGCCTGATGGCCGTTTTTGTCTTTAGTCGCATGTCATTCAAAGATTGGTTCACTTCTCTCGGTTTTTAACAAAATGCCGCGTTGTTCAGTGGTTGTTTGTAAAAATTCAAGCTGCAAAGTGAATTACATGAAAGATGGCATCTCATTTCACACGTAAGTACAAATAAATTGATGTAATTTTCCATTAAAATCAATAAAACATTATTTAGTGGTATCATAATGTAATAGAGTGACAAGTCTATATCTCATTATGAACAAAAACCATTGCTTGCTTAGTAGAAATCTATCAATGAATCGGCCAGTCTTACGACGCAATGGTTAAGTGTTCTTTACCGATTCTTTCACTAGCACGATAGATCAAATTTCGTAGTTCGGCCGCTGTCGGCGTGCCGTGAACTAGAGATGTGACGATGCAGGTACGAGTACAATGCAGTTGTCGATATTTTAGCGACCAAACGATGATCTGTGATACAATAATTAATAGTACCTTAATTATAACTTAGTAAACAATTATTGCTATTTTAACGTTTAAACTATCGTGAGTAAAATTCATTATAACTATATTTTTAGTCATAATTATTACTATTTTTTTTAATGTAAGTACTCGACTTACTTAGCTGACGAAACGTATAAAAAATATACTAGGTGAATTAATATAATGTCAATTTACGTAGATACTCATTACTCATTTATTGATATATTTAATGTCACTCTTTAATATTAATATTTAAGATATCCGAAGGATGCAGAAAGAAAAGAAAAGTGGATAAATGCTACAGGAAGAGGTCCAAGCTGGTTTCCGACGAAAAATAGCACAATATGCTCGTATCACTTTGAGCCAAAGTGCTTTCAACCATTGAAGATGGTTCGTCGGCTCTTCGAATGGTCAATCCCAACATTTAACTTGCGTTTTGTGTTGACTGTAAGTTAATAATACCCACTAGATGATGCCCGTGACTTCGTCCGCCTGGATTAAGTTTGTTTTAATTTCGCGGGAACTCCTTAATTTCCGGGATAAAATAGTCTAGTAATTTCTGAGTGAAGTAGGTACAAATTCTGTACTTACGGGACATGGCTGTTTCGGTAAGTACTTGCACCAGATTGCGAAACGGGAGGAAACAGCCATCTGTCATGAGTGTGGTACTCCAGAGGACACAGCGCACCATACCCTAGTGGAAAATGTTATGGAGCTGAAGGAGGCTGCGGAACGGGAACGAGAGCTGGACCCTAACGCTCCACTGATCCGCAGAAGACGACAGGGAGGAAGAAGGCGACGCTTCGCTCGCCTTTTCCCGCCTTAGTATAGGTGTCTAGGACCCTATGGTCGGTTCAGCGTCGTGATGTCTCAGTAGCCTTGGGACCCTGAGACCTCTCTTTGTAGACGCGGACTGTGCTGCTGGTTTTTTAGTGGGTATTCTGCTTCCATCTGTGAGTCCCACATACCCGCCTTGTGCGGGATGCGTAAATGCATTTTTCCAGCAAAAAAAAAAAGTACAAATTCTGTGTCTAGTTGGGACGTTTGGGTGATATTTTCGTCGCCCAAGGGTGGTTAAAGTATATTTAATAACGAGGAAGTAAGAGCCACTTTACGAGCAAAGGTCTTGTAAAATAATTTTTCGATTAATGTGTACTTAAAATTCACCCAAACAAACAAACAACCAAACAAACTTGAAGAAAAAAGTGTTGTAATGTGCACAAAAAGAACCTCGTCCTTTTTTCGGAAAGTCGGTTAAAAATAATCTAATATGAGATGATTTTTTACATCTTATTTTTGGTACACAAGTAAAATATCACTTTTCATAATCGGTAGTCATTGTCAAAAACCCAAATATTAAGAAATTTAGCATCGATAGATCCATTTTAGTCAACCACTAATTGTATCATATTTGAATTTTGCACAGCACATCGACAACGTTTTACGTTTGTGTGAGTAAGATGCACGGTGATTGAAATTGAACCCTGTTAGGTAAACAATAAAGTGTATATTTGTTCG
Source organism: Erebia aethiops (assembly GCA_923060345.2). NCBI lineage: Eukaryota > Metazoa > Arthropoda > Insecta > Lepidoptera > Nymphalidae > Erebia > Erebia aethiops. Next base: position 3,641,503 of record OV281083.1, on the reverse strand, counting down.
TGCCTCATGCACTGATCTATCGGTATGCGTGTGTGTGAGTGAGACTTCTTGTCTATTGTATTTATTTAGTTGCTTGTATTGGTAGCAGGTAGTAGGGATAGGTAGGGATAAACTGGAGACAGCAGGTTTCAATACAATTTGATACATAGGCATATCTCCCTTGTTTCCGTGATCTGTGTATTGTCCTTTGTTTTTAGTCTGAGATCCGCTATATACCCCGACCTTCACCGAGCTGGTTAATGGATGAAACCTACTTTTTATTTTTATTTAATAATAGATAAATACGACTAAAATAGGTTGACTATCAAAATCCGGTCCAGGCTATTTTTAAATTAATTAATTTTAATTTAATATTTTGGTAAGATACCATACCTAGTCCATAGGTAACTTCACGGATCTGTTAGCCGCTTGAGTTATATAATATCAAAATATAGGTAATTTTATAACAAACGCGATGGTATAGCATTGGCTACAATTATAAACTTGTGAAAATTAATTAAAATTAATTAATTTAAAAATAGCCTGGACCGGATTTTGATAGTCAACCTATTTTAGGCGTAATTATCTATTATTAAATAAAAATTAGGTTCATCTCGGTGAAAGTCGACGTTCTACACAGGGATCTTAGGCTATTTGTTTGGCATGTTGGTTTACTCGATTGCGGTTTCGTTTCATTCGTAAGTATATTACTAGACTAGCTTTTGCCCGCAACTTCATTCGCGTGGACTACACAAATTGTAAACCCCTATTTACAACCTAAGGAGTTGAATTTTAAAAAATCCTTTCTTAGTGGATGTCTGCGTCATAATCTATCTGCCCGATTTGTACAGTGGTTTGAGCTGTGTATTGAATATTGATATATCAGTTAGTCAGTCAAAAAGTCACCTTTCCCTTTTTTTTTCGCCCGCGATTTTATTAATGTTAAGGGATAAATAGTGGCCTATAAATGTCCTTCCCTGGGATGTATGATGTAACCTATCTTTATACAAAATTTCATGTCAATTAGTTGAAAAGTTCGGCCGTTAAAGCGTTGCAGAGCAGACAGACACACTTTCACATTTAAGTATAATATTAGTATCGATGTATTGAAAGTTGTCAATAATGTTTATTACTCTTAGGCTGCATTTTCGGTGGGCAGCGGGGCGGAAGCGGATCCGCGGTTGCAATACGCTTGCGACATCCATACATTTTCTATGAAAATTTTATACGATAGGCGTTTTATATAAACGCGGCGACGAGCAGAGAACCCCACAAAAATCACCTACAGCACTCTCAACGTACGTTTCACTCCGATACCGGAGCATCCTCAGGAGATGTTGAGTCAACAATTCACATAAAGTATTTGTACTTAGTACTTACTATACAATTGTGTATTGAGTCATTAGTGAATTAAGCTTCTTGTTCCTTCTTGCATCGATATATATGAAGGTACTAGATGGGCCCTTTAATAGTAAATAATTGGGCGTCTGACCTGTAGAGCGCGCTCCACACCTGTATAAGCCTATCCTTGTCCGCGCCATAGCGCTGTCCCGCTTTTCAGGCTAGATGGCGTTAGTAAAATAGGTCCACATTCTTTGTTTGACAGAGCCTTTGCCTTCTTGTGACTTATCTAAGCAACGCCTGCTCCTATCCAATACATAAAATCAAGTTTGTACGTAAATAAGATTAATTCAATCGAGATGAAAGCCTCCCTGCAGGAGCTGGGGTTTGCTTTATAATTGGTTTTATTATATAAAGTTAATTATTCCCTTTAATTTCGCTCTTCCTGTCTAGACCGGCGACAATCTATTATTTATCGCGGAACTGGGATAAAGTAAAATATTAACCTGTCGATGTTATACCTTCCCTTTTAAAATAAAAATCTATGTACCTACTAATATTATAAATCCGAAAGTTTGGATGGGTGGATGTTTGTTACTCAATCACGCCAGAACAGCTGAACGGATCTGGATGAAATTTGCCACAGAGATGGATTGTAGTCTGGAATAACACATAGGCTACTTTTTATCCCGAAAAATTAAAGTGTTCCCGCGCGAAAATCCTCAATCCGCGCGGACGTAGTCGCGGGCATTAGCTAGTACAATTCTAATTTATATCTAATAAAATTAACTATTATATCGAATAGGTACTATACTACATACTATATCTTTTATATAACTGACCCTAACTGCAGATAAGCCTGCAACCATCATCACTTACAAAGCGGGGAGAACTTGAAGTGGATAGAAGAAAAATGAGCAACCCCCTGCCTCAGTCATAAAAGAATCTCATTTGTTCCCATTTATCGCCTACTATACGATATAATGCCAAATAATCCCGCACCATATTTATTTAAATCCATTTTACAAAAGCAAATTTTTCATCTTTATGGCCATTGAATTCCTGTTACGCGCCCCGGGCGATAAATCTGATTCCCCCTCCACCCTCCAGATGCGGAAAGATACCAATCTCGTGCATCATGTTGTGTATTGAAATGATTTCCCCAATATTTTCATTTTCATATTTTCCGCGGATATTATTGTCAGGGGGCGGATTTAAGATAGTTTAACAGTTTTCAGTGCATTATAATGTGTTGAGGAAATAGTTTTTTTTTCCAATACATAAGTTATATATAAGTACCTATCTGAAATTGTGGGAGTGGCAGGCTTTGAACCTTGGAACTTGGCTAAATCCGTTGAGACTATGGGTCATTTGGGAGGTATCTTTTGAGAAAAGGAATGATGGCAAACTTTTTTAACTCTACTAAAAGTTACCTTTGGACTGCAATATAACCTGGTAATAAGTTATAATGCAGTCTAAGACGGTAGCGGGCTAATCATATACGGATAAGTTATATTAAACCCATATCCCTACTCGGTATCGTGCCGGAATGCTAAATTGCTTAGCAGCACATCTTTGCGGGTAAGGTAGCTAGCCATGGCCGAAGCTTCACCAGAGAAAATTCAAAAATTATAAATTTCCTAATTGACTCTGCTGGGGATCGAACCGATCGGGTAACGACCCGAGGATGCCAAAGGGATCCAAACTTGGTCCAAATAAACAAGGATCATTGGTGGGTCCTATTAAATGATAAAGGTTCTCTACCAAAGAACCAACAAATAACAATATTTTGCCTAAAAACCATAATGTTTTTATTATTTTATTGTTATCACAACGAAAATAATAAACGGTTTCCTAAAACGACTTTATACTGCCATAAATGAAAACAAATCCAATTCAGAACCATATTATTCGTTTGTCATATTATTTATATGTTTGTTTGTTTCACAGAAATACGTTTAAAATGTAAACAAGTTCACAAAGGCGAGATTATCTCATCTTGTGATCTCGTGATCCCGGGGTTCCCAAACTTATTCAGTTCGCGGCGCACTTACAGGTTAAGTATTTTGTCTCAGCGCCCCTAGCTAGTAGAAATGGGGTACCAAACTCCACCAAATCGGAACACGTCAATCTTGTTTTAAGTCTACTGTCGTAAAAGAGTACAATGAAACTCTCTTCTTCTTATTGCCAAGTAAATTTTGGATCTTGTCAACGCAAATTTTTATTATGTAATTTGTATTATGTATGAGTATAGAACGATGAAACGAGCGAACACAAGGAATACCGGTGTACGGATAAACCCGATCAGGGTTTTTGTTACACCGTAACTAAATTTTAAATTGTTATGTTTGAAAATGTATACTTTTTTAAAATTAAATAAATAAATGTACCTGCGAATACCTAAGTTTAGTTTCAGGAGATTGGTATACATCCCTACGGCGTACTAGGGCGCACCCCTGCTCACACTTTGGGAACCCCTAAGTTTGTCCTGTATACGTCGATTTCAATCTTTGAGTAAAGACGAAAACACACTAGGTATTGGACAGCCGGATAAACGCCCGCGTCAGTGGGGAGGTACGATTTATCCTGTCGCCTGGTATGCGAGCTCCACATACAAGTGAAGCAATTGCTGAGTTTCTTGCCGGCTCTTCTCAGTAAAATTTGCGTTCCGAACCGGTGGTAGAGAATATAAGATAAAGTCTCCTCTCAGAAATATGGTTTTGCAGATAGTCCACCACGCTGGTCAAGTGCGGATTGGCAGACACACACCTTCGAGAACATGTTTTTTCACGAACCACTATGTTTTTCTTCACCGTTTAAAGCAATTGATATTAATAATTTCCTAAAACGCAAACACTCCAAGTTAGCGGTGGGTGGCCAGGGATCGAAGCCCGATTACCCGAATCCACCGGCCGAGGCCGGGAGTCTAAACCACTGAGCTATAACAGCTTCACACAGTATTCCGTCGATTGTTGCGGATAGAACTAACAAGTTCGAAAATGAGGATTTTGCTATTTTAAGCCAAGACACTGCAATCCGGTTAATTTCGTTTAAATTCGATGGAAATCTCTCGAAAGATCTTTGAAGATAGAGAATGAAACGCCTCAGCGGCATCATCCTATAGGATGACACATTCGTATGAGTATACCATTATTAATTATTATTAGGTATATCATTATTAGCTGATGCCCGCGACTTCGTCGAATTGAGGTTTTTTGTTCCCGCGGGAACTCTTACATTTTCCGGGTTAAATAGTAGCCTATGTGTTATTCCAGACTATAATATATCTCTGTGCCAAATTTCATCCAGATCCGCTAAGCCGTTTTGGCGTGATTGAGTTTGTTACTCAATCACGCCAAAACGGCTTAGCATCCATCCATACATCCATCCATCCAAATTTTCGCATTTATAATATTAGTGAGTAAGTATTAGTACCTTATATCCAGTTGTTTCTTGTTTTAGTCAATACTGTGCTTACTTATGAAAGAAGGATAGATAGCTCTAACGATTCTGATAGTGATGATTAGTGAGATGTGATAATTAAAAAACAACCGGCTAAGTTTCTTGTGAGCTCTTTTCAGACCAGCAGGGCTATAGGATGCGCGCGTAGAGATATGTCTCTCTACTTTTGTCGCTCTCTTTTCTCTTTCTGATCCATATTGATAGACAGAGAAAAGAGAGCGACAAAATTTGAGAGACATATCTCTACGCGCGCATCCTAGCCCTGCTGGTCTGAAAAGAGCTCACAAGAAACTTAGACATATCTCTACGTGCGCATGCTGCATAGGCAGGGCGCGTTTGGAATACTCCCTGAAAGACCTCCGTGGCAGTGTTGAGCGCTGTTGTCACTTGTCTTAACGTACGAAGGTCCCGGTTTCGATCCCCGGCAGGGTCAATTTGGGAATTTGTAATTTCTCATTTTCCCTGGTCTGGCCTGGTTGGGGGCTTCGGCCGTGGCTAGTTAGATACCACCCTACAGGCAAAGAAGTGCCGCCAAGCGATTTAGCGTTCCGATATGGTGCTGTGTAGAAGCCGATTAGGGGTATGGGTCTACTATAACCGCCATGCCCCTAACAGGTTAGCCCGCTACTAGACTGCATCTTCACTTACCATTAGGTGAGTTCGCAGTCATGGACTCACTTGTAGTGGATAAAAAAAAAGACTCGTAGCTTTAGTTTTAAGATAGATCACCATCACCATCATCTTCAATTTAAATAAATAAATATTGAGTGAATGATTGATGATGGTTTTTATTTTAATTAACGTGTAGGTAAGTGATTGTTAGGAAATCTAGTGAATAAAAATAACATAAATTTCTATTTAGATACTTACCTACAAACAGCACCCTCAATGACTAACTGCAAATTAATGTTCTAAATTCTAATATCAACTTGGTAATTAAGTAAAAGTACTCTCACTTTAGACACAGTCTAGCAACCATACAGTTAATAATTAACGAGCATATTTACAGTACAGGATGTATATAACAATGTTGGAAAGGATCAACTGTGCGGGTAGGTCAGATAGACTAGCAAAGTATGAAATGATTATAAAAGCAAATACATAGTTTCAGGCGTGAGCGAATTATGGACCGATGATAATGAAATACGCGACGCCCGCACCGTCTAATTATGATCTAGATTCTAGATAGAATGCCAAACCTACTTACCTATACCTATAAATTAGAGCGATGTCAAAATGGACTACACAAAAAATATAAATTACCTGAGATATTAATCTCTAAATCTAGTAATTTAATAAAGAAAATACATCTTTTATCAGGCGAACTTCAGAGGCAAACTTGTAGAGATCACCAAGTTCTCGAGAACCACACCAAAGTACCACAGGAATGTAGACCGAGGAGCAATCGTGGCTGTTATCACCTGTGACGTAAGAGCGCTCCCAAACTGTGTGATTGTTAAACCATGCCACAGATAAGGTACACTTTTGAAAGTTAATTTACTCCACAAAGGTTTTCCGCGATGCTCACGGAACCCATTTAGCATACAGATAAAACTAAACGCTTAGCCGGTTATCTGCGGTTAAATTTAACCAGGCTCTATTTAGTATGAACAATCGGTCCGTTGTAGACGAGATTTGAATCTTAAGTAACTTTGGTCACGTACTTTTCACTGTGGGCCTCGTTGTGTGTCCTGATTCATAACAAAACTGTTTCCGTTCCACATAAAAGGTAAGGTAAAGGTATCACGAAAAACGAAATGTGTAATTACCAAGTTTGGTGCAAACTATGGATATAATATGTTAATCATTGCCAGTTCAATTCATAAACGATACAAGATTTATGTGAATTCTAAGTTATAATATCAGCGGTGGTTATAAATTTGTATTGGCTGATGACTCTGCGAAGACCTCCCTGGCGAAATGTTGAGCACTGTTGTCTTAACGTGCGGAGGTCCCGAGTTCGATCCCCGGCAGGGTGGGTATGTATAATTTCTGATTTTTCCCTCAGAAATCAGGTCAGGTGGAAGGCTTCGGCCGTGGCTAGTTAGCACTCTACTGGCAAAAACGTGCCGCCATCTTAGACTGCATCTTTATTACGATCTTACGGCTTAATTGTAGTGGATAAAAAAGAGCTCTGACTGATCTGGATGGAGGAGATTCTAATATCAACTTAGTAATAAGTAAAAGTACTCTCACTTTAGACACAGTCCAGCAATCATACAGTTTATAATTAACGATCGTATATTTTACAGTATATACAGGATGTATAGAACACGAACGTATCCGATCCGTAGACGAACTTAAGTCTAAACCTTTACTAGAGTTACCGACATAGCGCAAAGGATTGCAAAGCTGAAGTGGGATTGGGCGGAGTATTAGGGCACATAGTAAGATCGCTCAACGAATCGATATGGTACAAGGTACTGGAATTCCGATCTCATACCAAAAAGTGCAGTGTTAGCAGCCTCCTAACTAAGTCCGCGCACGAGCTCCGAGGAATCGGGGTCTGAAGAAACGACGGCTGTACGCCACCCCCGATCGTCGCGTCGCTCCATATCCAGCTCGCTCCCAGCACTAGTTTCGAGCTTGACGCGTGTAATTTTGGGATAGCAGTATTGTTTTGTACTTTAAAAAACTCTAGCCTAGAGTTTTTTAAAGTACAAAACAATACTTGCATCTTAAAATAATGACCTAGAGTCTCTAGGTCATCAGGCGAGCAAAACTATGGAGTACTTTTTTTTAAGTTTATAAAAAAGAGCAACAATATCAGTTTAACAATTTTCCGAAACAGTGGTAGAGTCAAAACATGACGTAACATAAGAGACACCTGTATGTCCTGCATGTTATAAATAAATTTAGTTTATTCAAACTGGTACCATTTTGAAGGCTATACTGTATACTTTAAATAAATACCAAATTAAATTAAATTAGACCCGTATTTCAGGAGATTTCCTGGTTTAAGTGTAGTTAAGAAAAAAGATTCAATTTCTTGCGATTCTTGGCAAATTGCGCGACATTGCAGTTGCACGGAACAGTTGGATTCAGGCACTGTAATTTTTTTTTTTAAAAGAGCAACCACCTAGTTTCTTGCTGGTTTTTCTCGGTAGGAATTCATTCCGAAACAGTAGTAGATTCACTCGACTATTCAAAAGCACTTGTCAAAGTCAACTTGAATAAAATAGATTTGAGTTTTGAACTGAACAGTATAACTATTCATTGGATTCAGGTGACGCAAGATCGCATCGTGTGGAAATCCCTATAAGGTCTAGCAGTGAACGATGAAGATAAAGACTAGGCATTTCTTTCGAAAGATCTATATATGATACAAATTTTACGTCAAAAAAGTAAATAATTCCAACTATAGAAGAAAAAAAGCAACCGAAAATACTTAAATTTAATTTCATTTAATTTTTTTCTTAACTTGCTTTTTCCTAACGGAAATACTTAAATTTATTTAAATTTTAAGTTTTTCTTAACTTACTTCTTCCTACTATGTTCTAGTTTTGACCTTTCCCGTGTTTTCACATTATTATTCTACGTTAAGTACCTACACTGAGTAATAAAAGACGTACCTAACAATACCCCCATTTATTATTACATAGCCGTGCCATGGTCCGTGGTTGAGTGATGCTCGGACAAACATTTTCCGGCCGAAACTTTTAAATAAAAAACCATTCTCCCCGAGGTTCTGCGGCTAGTTGTCTAGTTCAAAGTTTCAGAGTTCGTATCGTAAGATATTATTATTTTTTAGTTGATATTTTTATTTTAAGAAATTATAATTTTATATTTTAAAATAGAACTTCGTATTGGGCTGTAGCTCGACCAGTGTCAAATTAATGATGGATATGAGCCCTTGGTAGTTGGTATCAATCTTCGAAAAGCGGAGGTCGGCATCGCTTTTCGAAGATTGAAACGATTAAACATAGGTGGTGTTAGAGTAGCTACACAGTATAAGCTCATTTGTATTTTTAAAAGTTGATTGCTGAAGTACTTAAGAGTTTTCTCTAATTAATTTTTAATTAAAGAATTTCAATATTCACAGAAGTTTTTTTCTTCACAGATTACTTTCTTCTTACTTCACAGCAAATTTTAGTATAGACCATAAAAACGATACAACTCGGTACTCACACTTTGTACCTTTGTACCTAAGAACAACGCATGGATCCATGGATGAATGGATCCCAACTTTCGCATTTATAATATTAAGTATAGACTTAATATTATAAATGCGAAACAAATGCGAAACTTTCGCATTTATAATATTAAGTATAGACTTAATATTATAAATGCGAAAGTTGGAATATATGGATGGATGTATGGATGGATAGATGGATGTTTGTTACTCAATCACGCCTGAACGGCAGAACAGATCTGGAAGAAATTTGGGTCAACCTGAGTTCTTTAAAAACCACTTTGTACAAAAACTTGCGGGCGCTCCCTATAGTACTTAATTCGTAACATTAAGCAAGACTTTAAGTCTGTGCTTCACAGTGGTCGGCCAGCGACGTGATAAATGCGATACAGCACGCGTGTGCTATATCCCCGACACTTTGTAAGCTCTAGTGAAGTCTGGTCATTATTGCCCGCGCTTTCGTTCTCGTGCTACTGAGGGCAAAAGAGCGAGAGGCCGCTCACCAACTAGGTGGTCTGACCAACTGAGGGAGTCTAACGCATCGAAATTTCATACCTTAGTGAGATTGGCTACAGAAGCCAATGGAAACAAAAATCCGTTTGAGGGTACGATCTTCAGCAATGAAGGAACGACCGAAGAGAGAGAAAAAGTACCCTGGAAACTTGTTGAATTTCAGAAAAATGGAAAGGAAATTAGCCAGTATCCAGCATCAAGATTCTATAGCTATCTTTGTACGTAGGTACTAAAATATTTTGCCAAAATTGTACAATTATTACAGATACGTAGCATCATCGATTTACCAACATTGGTAGGTCAATGAATGATGGGTCGTTAAAAGGTAACAGACAGACAAACACACGATCGCATTTATGTTACAAAGGTTTTGCAAAAGACCGTGGAAAATCTTTAATAAAAAATAAGTACACTAGTCCTTTCTTGGGACGCTACATAATCTCTCCAAAATTTCGCCAAAATCGGTTGAAAATACCCGTAAAGGCGTTTAGCAGCCATTCTAACTTTCGGACTTTCGCACTTCTAATATTAAGCACTTTCAGACTTTCTCATTTTTATTATTAGGTGTGGATTAGTATGGATATTATAATGGCAATGTATTTTCCAAAATGAGACCTTTCTTTGGCATGGAACTGTGATGCAACATCTACACTGTATGTACTATCAGTCATCAGTCATTTGATATGAAAAGTAATGATGTGCTCTCGTTAAAGACAGAGTGTGTGTGTGTCCTTTCTTAGAATGTAATCGAATCTTTACACTGTGGTCGCATTGTATCATGGATGCCGGAATAACCGGGTCAGGGCCCAGGGGGCATACTACCATCGCTTTAAGCCGTATTGTTTTAGCGTCCGTGTTTTAGAATTATAATCCTTATTTGAGAGACGTCAAGGTACGTGACATAAAACTGTCATTCTGAAATAATACTGATTTAAGCGGTGGTAGAACCCCTCTTATTTTATGTCTATCGTCCGAGAGGCCGTCGGTCACACTGAGTGAAATTTCCTGAAATTTCTTTTGATGGTCGGCTTCGCCGGAAATTTTTTCCTTTACCGAATACCTGCCGAAAACTGCGTACGTAAAGCGCAAAATTCGGAAACCTGCGTAATGCTTATCGAAATTCTTATCGAAAACAGTCCCTAAACTAAACTGAAATGACAGCTCTAAAACTTGTATTACTCCTTTCCGCAGGGAGTATTCTAGGGAGGATAGCAATCCGTACTAATATTATAAATGCAAAAGTGTGTCTATCTGCTACGCTTTACGGCCCATCTGTTCAATGGATTTTGATGAAATTTGGTACGAGGACAGGTTGTATCCGCGTGGATTGAGGTTTTATGGGTCCCATGGGAACTCTTTAATTTTCCGGGATAAAAATTAGCTTATGTGCCAGTGCCATATATTCCAGACAATAATCTAGCCCATCCAAATCCGTTCAGCCATCCATCTGTCTTTCCATCCAAACTTTCGCAATTATAGCGAAGTACTACCATATATATATATATATATAAGTATATATAATTAGTAATTAGTATTATAAACGGAATTGCACGGCTAAGTTTCCTCTACTGGGAACCCTCCGGTTTGATCAGGGATGACGCCGAGAGGCCCGATGGGATGATTTTAGATTTTCATCCAAACCATCACCGATTTAGTCAATGGATTTTAGACAGTGGACAGCAGCATAAAGTGCATTGTCATGTGATATGAGTTGTCATAGATAATTTATTTTTTGATGTCACATGTCGCGCCAAAAATAACAATAGGCGGCAAATGTGTAAGGATTCATATTCATAACACATTACGAGTTCAATGTGTACTCAGTTCTATTACCAAACAAAGATTAGGGTATATATTTTTATATTTAAAGGATAATCATTGGGTGGATCATACTAATGTACCGACATAATATATTTGACGACCTCCGTGGCGCAGTGTGTAGCGCTGTTGCCTTAACGTGCGGAGGTCCCGGGTTCGATCCCCGGCAGGGTCAATTTAGGAACTTATAATTTCTTAATTTTCCCTGGTCTGGCCTGGTGGGAGGCTTCGGCCGTGACTAGTTACCACCCTACCGGCAAAGATGTGCCGCCAAGCGATTTAGCGTTCCGGTACGATGCCGTGTAGAAACCGAAGGGGTGTGGGTTTAATATAACTGCCATGCCCCTAACAGGTTAGCCCGCTACCATCTTAGACTGCATCATCACTTACCATCAGGTGAGATCGCAGTCAAGAGCTAGCTTGTAGAATGTAGTGGATTAAAAAAAAAAATAATAATAATAAATGCGAAAATGTGTTTTATTGGATAGAAGTAGGCGTTACTGCGCGGACAATGCACGATTGTTACTTTACAATCGGGCATTGTCGAGTCAACATCTCCTGAAGATGCTCCAGTGTCGGAGTAAGGGTTACCAGATGAAAAAAACAAAAGTCCGGAAACAAGGTCTTATTTCCATTGAAAAATCCTGAGATTTTTTACAGTTTGACAATTTTCTCTCAAACGTATACTTAATAATTTTAAAAAGTCGTAATATTATCATTTTACACCGTGGATCTCGCTCACGTATTGATTTTAATTGTGCAATATAAATATTATTTTTAGTTTGTTTAACTTTTTATTAGAGAGATCTTTAAAATTTAATCTATATTTTATTGAAAATTCTAAAAATCCTAATATTGTATTATTTTCAATAAAGGTTTAAAATCCAGAGATTTCATGAGATTTGCAAAATCCAGCCGCAATCCTGAGAAGAGTCCAAAATCCTGAAATCTCAGGGCAAATCCTGAGATATGGTAACCCTTGTCGGAGTGAAACGTACGTTGAGAATCATTTGGAGGATTTGTGTGGTGTGGTGAATATCGCAAGCTACAAGTGCAAGATACACAATGTACCACATAGATTTACTTACTGTGGTGGATAATAGCGAATTAAACTTCTAGTTTCTTCATGAAAATGTGTTTGTTTGTTGGTTTGTTGATTTAGGCAGGCATATTCCGATAAAATACATCAGTGTTCATTATAATAAATATAATATGGTCAAATGTAATTATGTATAATGAATATCACTCACGATACCTAAAACGCTAAAAACAATATCCATACTAATATTATAAGTGCGAAAGTGTTTCTGTCTGTTTGTCTGTCTGTCTGCTACGCTTTCCCGGCCCATCATTTCAACCGATTTTGCTGAAATTTGGTACAGGGGTAGATGGTATCCCGGGGAAGGACATAAGCTACTTTATATCCCGGAAAATTAAAGAGTTCCTGCGGGAATCAAAAATCTTAATCCACGCGGACGAAGTCGCGGGAATCATCTAGTCTTAAATATAAACAAAAATGAATATCACTTTCAATATTTTAAAACGCTAAAAATCCTTATATCTTAAAATAAAATTATCCAACATTTTCTCAAATTCCTATTTTAATACACTGCGAAAATTTCACCGCGAGAATATAGCCCTGAGAGCGCTTACACCAATTCATATGCAGACTGTTAACGGCACTTAATTATTTTGTTTTATATAATTTTTTTTACATTTATGGCCTTTCCAGATCAAATACCTAATTGTGGCAAGCAGCGGACTAAGCCCGTGGGAGGCCCAGAGCGGGATTGAGACCCTCCATAATCCCTAATGAAATATTATTGGAGGCCCCCAATTTTTTTAAGAGCATTTTCCTTATTACAATTTCAACCTCATATCAAAGTAAAAGTAATAAAAGAATAGTGGAATAGTATAGACATTTCTATTTAAGAGATAAGCTTTACCTTTGTCCACTTATTTTCTGACATATTTTTGTACAAAAAGAATTTAAAAAAAAAGTAAATCAGCTGAGTTAAAGTTGATGAAAACAACGACGTCTTAAGACCTTGAGCTTATAGCTTTATTACATTAAGCTGAGGTTTGCGTGTCCACGTTTTTATTTCCCTCTCGTAATTAAATTATGATGGCTCGAGGCCCCTAATGCTATTTTTTAGGTAAACTAAAGTGACATGCGTGCTTGATGTAATTTAGTATGGACAGGCCAACGACAAACGACGTGATTTGACATCTACATAACAATTTGACAGATTAACGTAACTGAATCACGTTTTTTTTATTTAGATGTAAGTATTCCTGGAATCGAGATAATAGTATGGTCGCTCACGATGGGCCTGATAAGAAGGCTCAGGGCACAGATGAAATAAACAGTAGTTCTCAGAGTCACTTAACGGGTGATGGAGAGAACTTACGTATGCCTACGTGGTCAAATCAGCCAGAAGATCCTTAGGACTTAGGAGAGCTAGAAAGAACCCTAAATATCCATAGTACTGGTCCTAACCCGATGTGTGTAAAAATTTATAACAAAATCCCAGACCACATCAAATCCTTGGACAATTATACAGCTTTTGTCAACTCTTTAAAAACATTTCTGATTGATAATAGTAAGTATATTACAAACTAAATGATTTTTTGGAAGAAAAATAAGGCAGCCGTCTCTCTACGACCACTGATTTTTTGCTGTACCCCACCGGGGTTGGAACCCCTATATTGTTATGAACTTTTCTATTGACATGTAAATTACTATAAGAATTATATTGGAATGCAAAATAAATGAATATGAAAAAAAAAAGAAGAAAGAAAGAAAGTGTGTCTGTCTGTCCCGCGTCCGTCCATCTGTCTGTCTGTCTGTCTGTCTATGAGTAATATATATCTGTAATAAATGGGTCTATGAGAGAATCTTGAGATACAGAAGTGACTGGTAAGTATACAAAATATACCCCCATTAATTTAAGAATTTCGACCAGAGCAAAGCCAGTGCGAGTCAGCTAGTGATCTTTAAAATTACGTTATGATTACTCAAAGGAATATTGATTACGTGGTAAAACATGATAAGTGAGTCAGTGTGGCAACGCCTGTTCACGAGTCACGAGTCTCGGCGGAAACCGCAGCCCTGCGGTCCATTTGTTCTCGTGTGTCGCTTAAAGACCTGATTTAAACCCTTTGATTCAGTCCCTTTTTGCCTACCAACGTGCTTAAGCTAGTTATTATTTCAAAGAGAAACGTTTATTCCGGTAGGATAGTTAGTAAATTACTCATGTAAATAGCTTACATGAGTAAAACTTACAAGTGTAATTGCGGCTTAAAATAGATTTACAACGCGTACAGGGGGGTTACTACTTACTATCAACGCGTATAGCAATATTATTTTAATTTTGTTGACGCTGTTCTTGAGTGAATAATATCCTTATTTTAAGGAAATTAAGGTGCGTCGTATAAATCCGACATTTAAGCGATGGTAGATGTCACCTGACCGATAGGAGGACACTGGAGTCTTTTAGATACAACATACGTCGTGTAAATTAGTATATTTACTTTATTTATTTATTTAATCGTATGGCGTTTGGTACATAATAAGCGTTTTTATAAAAAGAACGCTTATTTCGCCAGCAAGTTCGTCGCTCGTTTAGCACCACCCAGGGGACACGTGCAGGGAGGTAGAAGGTAGCTCCTGCGGACGTGAGCGACGGGGCATCCCGTATAGTAGTAAAGTAGTAGTAGTAAATAGTATATTTACTGAAAAGAAAATATGCAAGCAGGTATGGAAAGTAAAAGGAAGCGCAGCGCGCTTAGGTGCATTTACGCTGAAATAAATAATGGTATATTGTGGGCCTATGGGTGAAACACATGAAACGATTTCTGAGCGAAGCGAGGGTTGACATCACCCGAAGTCTGAAATCGTATTTCATCCCGCGTCACACACTATATTTTTTATATGACCTGCATTGAAAGTACGAGTTTTATTAAAATTGTATTTCTTACTTATTTTAGTTGCTAGCTTGTTGCTTAGAAATATGATATCTGTATGATATTTTGGCTTAAAAATGACTTGATAATAAACCTTTTGACTTTCAGCTTACGTATATGATATAGTTATTTTTTATTCCGGAATACCTATCATAGATTTCTCATGGGGTTTACCTATATAAGAAACCTTAAAATTCATACGTGTGAAGTTGCGCGAATCATCTAGTACTTAATCGTTCACCGCTACATGATTTAAGATAACAACTTTAAAGTATAATTAACAGAAAATATTACGAAATATTTAAATTCGATTTGAAATTACAAATGGTTGCCCCTTTTTACGGCGACATATTTTCAGTGTGTCAAAAACACGCATCAAAATGGCCCCAAGCGTTCAGGTATATGTTTTTTTTTTTTAAATTTCAGCAATACTAAAACGTAACTAAGTAAAACGATGCTTTTTTTTATTATGAAAATATTTCAGTGACAGAAAATGGCCTGAGGGCGAAAACACTACATGCAATTTTTTGTCAGCTTGACAAAAAAAATCCGAGAAGTTTAGGCCATCATTTTTTGACGACCTTCCTGGCGCAGTGATGAGCGCTGCTGTCTTAACGTGGGAAGTCCCGGGTTCGATTCCCGGCAGGGTCAATTTGGGAATTTATAAATTTCTAAACATTCTCTGGTCTGGTGGGCTTCGGCTGCGACTAGTTACCATCCTACCGGCAAAGAATTATCGTAAGAATTAGCGTACAAGCGATTTAGCGTTCTGGTACGATGCCGTGTAGAAATCGATTAGTGGTATGGGTTTAATATTACTGCTATACTCCTACAAGATTATCCCGCTACCATCTTAGACTGCATCATCACTTACCATCAGGTGAGATCGCAGTCAACGGCTAACTTGTACTGGAATAAAAAACATCCTACTAGGTAAGTTGTATATGCTTAATAGCTCAGTCTAAGGAGAACTAAGAAATCGTTCTTTTCTATTTAGTCGTTCGACGTGACCGAACTGCCAGAATTTTCAATACAAAATTCAGTCACGCTACGGGTTTTTTTTTCCTGTGGACCCACCAATGTGCCAAACCAATGAGACCACGGGTAAACGTTCCTAGAAACGGACTATACAATCTATAGATACTATTTTTTATTCTAAATGATTGTTTATCCTAGATATCTGACATGGCTTCATGTTTTTTTATAGTAATATTATAAATGCGAAAGTTTGGATGGATGGATGAATGGATGTTTGTTACTCAATCACGCCAGAACCGGATGAAATTTGGCACAAAGATAGATAGTCTGGAATAACACATCCCGGAAAATTAAAGAGTTCCCGCGGGAACCAAAACACCTCAATCCACGTGGACGAAGTCGCAGATATCAGCAAGTATGCTATAAACATAATTATTGTGCTAAACTTAGGAGCTCTACTTAGTTCATATTCCATTCTCGCACGTGTTCCGACGAAAATACATCACACAAATATAACGCTTTTGAACTCGGCACTGTAACCAGCGGGCTAATAATTTTAATCCCCTTTCCAGTAAAAGCTTGCTTATTAGGGGTATTACTTTTTATGTAATCTGCATGAATGTTTCTTTTGGTACACGACGTTCTAATTAGTAAGGGAATAATATTAATATGGACGTTTTACCCGACTATGAGTTTAACAGTCCATATAATAATTTTACGTGTTTTAGGATTCCATAAAATAAGGATCTTTTAAACTTTTTATAGATTCACCCAGCCAGCGTTAGTTAGTAATCGTTTCTTTCTTACTTTATTGCCATAAAACAAAACTGTTAAGTGATGAATAATGTAGTCGAATTCTAGTTCGTGAATCTATCAGCTGCTCTATCCATAGGTACTAATCGAACGTGTGTCTGCTTCGCTTAAACAGCCCATCTTTTCAACTGATTTTGATGAAACACAGACAGACATTGGTTGTATTCCGGTAAAGGACATAGGATCTTTATACCGGAAAATTAAGGAGTTCTCACGGGAATTAAATCAATTCACGCGGACGAAGTTACGAGCATTATCTAGAAGTCTATAATATTATGAATCCTTCTCAATTCTCATTCCGAGAGGAGACTCATGTTTAGTAGTAAAATTATGATGATGATTATAGTATACCTGATATATTCTATAGGAACCTAATCGGAATGAATATTTATTTCAGCGCTTGAAATTCAAATTAGTATGCAAGGGAGAAGATACAATAATAATAAATTAACATAGGGGACCTTTTTTAAGCCTTATTTAAAATTCTCTCTTTAATTTGAACATTCATGGGTTTAATTAAATGCCGAGATGAAGTACATGGGGCACTACTTACCATAGCCAAGATACTTACACTTAACAGCATGTACTTACTAAGTCAAATCAAATCAAATCAAATCAAATATTTTTTATTCAAATAAACTTTTACAAGTACTTTTGAATCGTCAAGTGAATCTACCACTGGTTCGGAATGCCATTCCTACCGAGAAGAACCAGCAAGAAACTCGGTGGTTGCTCTTTTTAAATAATTCATTTACAATTACTATATCAATGTGTACATAAGTAACCGCTGTCCCCAGCATTGCTGGAGCGATCAAATCCATGCTCCTCTATCATTTACATAATCTTCAACAGTATAATAAGGTTTTTTCAGGAGCATACTTTTAATGGATTTCTTAAATTTGTTTATTCAATTCATGTCAAAGACGGGCAGACAGAAAGTAGCCCCATTCCCGCCGGTGGCACCCGTTCACGAGCATGACGCATGATCCAGCCATTGCTTCGCTCGACCATATTTGAGGGAACGTAACAACCCGCACCACACGACACTAGTGTACTAGTGATCCGTATCATGACTAGTAAGTACTAGTAATCCGGATATCGGTATCCGTATCCGCGGATCTTGACACCAAAAATCCGTATTCGGAAATACATTTTTAACGATACGGCACAAGACTAGTACTTACATACTTACCTACTTAGTTTGTTGATTGTAATTTTATCCGTGCTTTAAAGGTCTTTGAAAGTAATTCTAAAAGATAACTAAAAAACTAGAAGTAAACATTGCGTAACCCATGTTTTACGGCATTTTAAACGGTTGGTAATTGCGCCTTAAATTAACGAGTACACAATGACATTTTTCCGTTTCCATTACTATCTCTATACTATTTAAATATTTAGTATTTTAACATACTATTATATACACTCTAATACTTCTACTATACCTACAATCGCTATCGCAAGTACCTTTTTATTATGCATACTAATATTATTAATGCGAAAATTTTCATGGATGGATGGATGAACGGGTGTATGGATGGATGGATGGATGTTTGTTACTGATTCACGCCAGAACGTCTGAACGGATTTGGATGAAATTTGGCACAGAGATACATTATAGTCTGGAATAACACATAGGTTACTTTTATCCCGATAATTTAAAATTCCCGCGGGAACCAAAAAACCTCAATACACGCGGACGTTATAATAGTCAGTATGAATAAATCTCTCTCGGTGAAATATTATCTCGGTATAATAATTGCAACTTTCCTAATCGTTTTTTTTTTCATGAAACTCACTGAAAATTTCCATTTGAAATTTAATTTATTTATATTTTTAGTGTTTCCTATAAATACAGCTGAAATACTACAAAATGTTATCTTCAGCGAGCGCTAGAGCCTGTGGAAACGCCGGTTCAGTTATCAGCAGGAAAATGCTGGGAAATGATGAGATTTATTACGCTTTGTACCAATGAACCTCGTATTGTAGCGGAACGATATTCACTGATCAAAGCGCCTTTATTTTAGGCGATAAACTAGGTGCAGCCCGTGACTTCGTACGCGTGTATTTAGTTTTTGTAAGATTTTGCGAAAACGTAGATTTTCCGGGACACAGGCTAAAAAATTAAAAATATTTTGTTAAGGAACCTTTCTTATTAACAAAAGAGTGAAGTAGGTACTTGTATCGTGACTAGGTGATACCCGCGACTTCGTTTGGATGGATTTAGGTTCGAATTTTGATTTTGTTGTTTTTAAAATCCCGTGGAAACTCTTTACGTTTTCGGCAATAGTATCTACCTTATGTCTGTAACCGTGATTCTATCTATCTCTGTACTAAATTTTCGACTTCGTTTGTGTGGATTTAAGTTCGAATTTCGATTTTGTTGTTTTTAAAATCCTGTGGAAAATCTTTAAGTTTTGGAAATATTATCTAAGTACCTTATGTTCGTAGCCGTGATACAACCTCGTATCTCTGTACTAAATTTCGACAAAACCGGTTCAACAGATGTACCGTCAATGAGCATAGCTGACAAACAGAGACACTTTCGCATTCATAATAATAGTATGGAAGAAGAAGTAATTAAATATTAATTGTATACTAATTACATTTAATTGTATACTAATTTCTATAAAATTGTTGTATACATAATTCATAAATACATTAAAATAATCAGAGTATGGAAGTATGGATTCATAAAATGTAGATAAGTACAGATAAGTGGAAAATCGTATAACGTCGAACTCCAAGAAGATGCCACTCGGAAGAAAAAATGATTAAAATGCAGCTTCAGCCTTCAGCTCGTCTAACGTAGTCATAAAATTTTAAAATATGAAAAGGATCTAAGGCTTCATTTGAATAAGTGAACTCAATATTGTTGCGAGGTAGAAAAAGTCGAGAAAAATGCAAGTTGCAAGTATTTTCTATCACTGAGTCTAATGCGAAGTTGTTTTGAAGTTGTTTGTTGTGTTTGCTTCTCACTCGGATCTCCATGAAAACGTAATATTGCACTAGTTGACATTAATTGATTGACTAAATCTAAAACTAATCCAGACTGGATGTTATCCAGGGGCCATACTGCCATATGATTCGCAGCGAGACGTGCTGGAAAGTGATGACCTCCTTCTGCGAAGATGTTATGGAGCTGAAGGAGGCTGCGGAACGGGAACGAGAGCTGGATACTAACGCTCCACCGATCCGCAGAAGACGACAGGGGGGAAAAAGGCGACGCTTTGCTCACCTTCTCCCGCCATAGTATAGGTGTCCAGGACCCTATGGTCGGTTCAGCGTCGGGACGTCTCAGTCGAATCCAATGTCTTGGGACCCTGAGACCTCTCTATTTAGACGCGGACTGTGCTGCTGGTTTTTTAGTGGGTATTCTGCTTCCATCTGTGAGTCACATACCCGCCTTGTGCGGGATGCGTAAATGCATTTTTCCAGCGAAAAAAAAAAAAAAAAAGGGGCCATACTGCCAATGCTTAAGGCTCCATGCTACTCCAGCGGAAATTTCATTCTGAGAGCAAGGTATCAGCTATCGCACTCCAACGTCTGTTACCGGTTGCGAATGGCCACAGTGTAGAATAATAATAAAACGACGCACCGCATTTGCATGAATTCTTAACGTTGTAGTTCCATTCAAGTTAGCACTGTTAGTTTTCGCGAACTTAATAATTATGTTTATGAATCTTATTAATACCTAATAATATATGATATTGATTACCT
This sequence comes from Erebia aethiops, assembly GCA_923060345.2. Taxonomy (NCBI): domain Eukaryota; kingdom Metazoa; phylum Arthropoda; class Insecta; order Lepidoptera; family Nymphalidae; genus Erebia; species Erebia aethiops. The sequence goes on along the minus strand of OV281083.1, from coordinate 3,620,784 downwards.
TTAATTTTTATAGTCTAAGTAGATGATTCCCGCGACTTCGTCCGTGTGGATTAAAGTTTTTTGATTCCCGCGGGAACTCTTGAATTTTCCGGGATAAAAAGTAGCCTATGTCCTTCCCCGGAATACAATGCCAAATAACGTCAAAATCGGTTGACCAGATGGGCCGTAAAAGCGTAGCAGACGCACAGACAGACAGACACATTTTTGCATTTATAATATTAATATGGATTAAAGTAATATTAATTTCACTATATGTTTTTTCATTCTTTTTAAGCTCTGTTAAGACTATAGAGGAAATAATATCAGATGGGGAAGTCATAGATGAACCTAGTGCAATCGCTGATAAATTTAATACTTACTATATAGAATTGGCTAAGAAATCGACAACTAAAGATAAATATAGTAAAGATAATCTGAATAACAACTTTAAATCCCAACCGTGTAGTATATTCATATCTCCTTGTACAGAAAATGAAGTAAAAAATACTATCATGAGCTTAAAAAATACTTCATCAACAGGTATAGATGAAATATGTACAAAAATTATAAAATGTTGCTGTAAAGAGCTAACGCCAATTCTGACATTTCTAATAAATCTCTCATTTGAAAATGGTAAATTTCCTTCTAAACTTAAATTTTCTATAGTAAAACCATTATTCAAAAAAGGTAATCGATTTGAGATGGATAAATATCGACCCGTAACATTGATACCGATCTTTTCAAAAGTTTTTGAAAAAGTAATGCATAAAAGACTAACTGATTACTTAACTAAAAACAACATCATTATAGACGAGCAATACGGTTTTCAAAAAAACAAATCAACGATCTTGGCATGTTTTAATCTCACGAAACGTATTATAGATAATTTGGATAGATGTAAGACTGTTGCCGCTTTATTTTTTGACATGTCAAAAGCTTTTGACTTTGTAGCCCATGATATATTATTAATCAAATTAGAACATTATGGTATAAGGGGAGTGGCGTTAAACTGGATAGAAAGCTATTTAAAAGATAGATATCAATGTGTGGAAATCCAGAGAGTAATTGACTCAGAAATAACTTATTTTAGATCTGATAATAAAATTAATCTAACCGGGGTGCCTCAAGGAAGTGTGCTAGGTCCTTTACTATTTATTATATATATAAATGACCTCCCCCATTGTGTTAATCAACCCTGTACATTATTTGCTGATGACATCTCTGTTGTAATAGAACAAAAGAATACCGATTACACCTCTGAAGTAAATGACGTAACAAAAAATATTATTGAATGGCTAAATAATAATGACTTAACTGTTAATATAAATAAAACTAAATATATTCAATTTACTAAAAGACCGAATATAGTCACGAATGACCTTAATATTCAATATAATGGACAAAAAATTGGACAAGATGAAGTAACGACATTTTTGGGAATAGAACTGGACCGAAACTGTAACTGGAAATCTCATATAGCAAAGATTTGCAGTAAACTAAACAAGTTTGTCTTTGCATTAAGAAGGTTATATAAAACTGTTAACGAACATAGCGCGCTAATGGCTTACCATGGTTACATATCGAGTAATCTTCGTTACGGACTAATTATCTGGGGAAACTCGAGTGATATAAATAAGGCTTTTATAGCACAAAAGAAATGTGTTCGGGCGGTTTGTGGAGCAGGACCTCTCGATTCATGTAAACCCCTCTTTAAAAAGCTAAAAATACTGCCTCTGCCATGTATGTACATATATGAAAGTATCATATTTATTAGGAAAAACAATAATTTATTTACAAAAGCCGCCGAAAAAAAACTACCCGCAAGAAATGGTCACAACTCAAATCGACTAATTATTCCACAGAAAGTTAACTCTGCATTTTACACAAAAAACTGTTACGCAATGTGTGTAGAATTATACAATAAGCTGCCACAGGGATTTAAAGAGAAAAATATGTCGTTACATGTGTTTAAACGTAAACTTTTTGAATGGCTCTTATTCAATTGTTTCTATAGTGTGGCTGAATACTTAAATCAATAATTTGACTACTATTTTATTTAATAATTTGACATTTTATTCTTTCTTATGATATAATTGTAAATGTAATAGGTATGTAATCTCTTATTAAGCACCTACCTTGACATCATTATTATTTTTAAGTCCAATCTTTTCTTATATTATGACATACTTAAATGTTCTAATAAATATGATAATAAGAAATAATATGTAAACTTAGAAAATTTTGAACAAATGATTATATGTAGAATCGTATTTTGATAATATTATGTACCTATGTTACTAATTTTAATATTGCATGCCGTATTAAGGTATTTGGATGTACAATATCTAGAATAACACCAAGTAAACCCAAATGTGCAATAAATAAATGATTGATTGATTGATTGATTGATTGATTTGATAATGATCGATGATCGATGCTTTTATACAACTAAAAAACTGTGATGTGAGTTGATAGTAGTGCAAGATCGAAACAATTCTAATTGCAGTAAATAAAAAGATAATTATGTACTAGGATTAGCATCGTTTGAAATAATCATTACTTTCCAAGCATTCTAAATTTTGTATTCTTACCAAGAGATTTCTTATTTTGTTTAGTTCGTATTAGGTATGGAATATAACCTTTAATAAAAAAAATATATAACAATCTATTGATACAATTCAATTTATACTTTAAAGGTAACTAAATAAGGTAAGTTTTAAGACAAATATTTTACACTAGTAACTTTTTCTATGACGGCGAGCTTAAATGGTCATAAAGCTTATGTTGTATTGTTTCTATTGTATTGTATTGTATTGTATTGTTTGTATTTCTCGCAAATTTGAACAAGTTTTTATAACAACTGCTAACTGTCATCCAAATAACATTTGGATATGATAGTACTACTAATCATGTTTTCATTATAATTTGTATGTCATAGGGATACGTTATCAAGTGCTAAAAACCCACTAAAAACGACTAGATAAGGAATTATTATATTTTTTATTATTTTTAATACATATTTCACAAAAGGTTTAAACAAATACCAACATTTATATAATAAAATAAAGGAATTCGAGTAAAACAAAATGGAGAATTGTCAAGGATGCCAGCATTCATGCATAAATTTGTCAAACACCGTATCTAGTGAAGCGCAATCTTCACTGCCAAACCATTCTCGACTTTGCTGACGTGGAAATAATATTGAAAATCAATCGGCAGTAAAAATAACAGAAAAAAACGACATTACACACTTTATATGAAGCTAAACTGATGTACTAATCAACTCTAATTACAATTTCGGTGCAACTTACCCCTTTACTTTTGGAGTACTTTCAAACACTTTTTCATAATATACCTACGTTTTTTTGATGACATATGAATATCGATGCTTGCAAATTAATACATAACGATTTCTTTAAATTCAAAAATAGCCAAACTGCTAAATGACACTATAGGACACGTACACTATGCGTCCTAACCATAGTTTTAGGATTCACGCGCTCCACGGATACCAATCCTAAATCTTATTTACCTACCTTACTAGACAGCCGATCGGTAATGGCTGACCGTGATCCCTATTTCACCTCAACTGTACGGATAATCTTAAAAAATGTTAAAAAGGAAAAAATGCCCTTTTGAAGACGTCTCAGGTTTAGAACCTACGCATCTGCGGTATATACTCTGTCGTTTAACCGCTGCGCTACCAAACGCTATGATAATTCAAGTGAAATAATCTAATGGAACCAGCCCAATTCTGATGATATTAGTTATAAACGAATAACTACATTTATAATAGTATTATATTTAGGAATGGTAAACTCCACTTGCTCGGGCTGGAAAACTTATATGGTTTTTATTGTTATTTTTTTAAAAATGACATTAAAGTACCTACATTCTATAATAACCAAAACTGTTACGTTATGGATTTAAAAATTTGTACGTAAAGACTAATAATTTGAAGTACCAAGAATCATAAGAATCCAAAAATGTTTGGTGTTAATTTGCACTTCTGAATTTGATACATGTAATATGTATCTAATTTAGTAATCAAGTAAAAACAAATTCACTGCCAAACCATTCTCGACTTTGCTGGCTTGGAAATAATATCGAAAATCTAGCAGCTAAAATGGACAGTGAGGGCAAAGAAATTAGGGCTAGACGTTGGTTAGCAATGACCGATATAATCCATAAAAAAATACTAGTCCTACCGTTGCGCTAACAAGCGGGGTTGTAAAATCCTTTTGTCCTATGACAAAGGAAGGTGTCCGCGGCTGAGACAAAAGAATTGTGAAAATTAGATACGAATTGCATTTGTAGCATTATTAATTTATTAAAAAGTAAGTATTGACACTTATGCGCTAGCAACTTCACAATTGAAGTTTTTTTTATCTTTGCTATGACAAACCTAACAAAAATGTACCTACAAAAAATGTAAAGAAATCGAATAAAACATCCATACTATATAATATTATAAATCCGAAAGTCTGTCTGCTACGCTTTCACGGCCACACGGCGGTGTTTTACTATGCACCGTAAAAGTCAAATCAACTAAAAATATTTACCTTAGTAGGTTCTGGATTTCAATTTATTTGAAGTGTACATTACTACTACATTACAAAACTAAAAAGTAAATTATAATGAAGTGATAGAGTCCGAACACTATCATAGATATTCCGATAATAATATCGGATAAAAAATTACACTCAACTAAGATTCTTATCCATCAATATATATAAGTCCTTCCGTTGCGCTAATAAGCGGGGTTGTAAAATCCTTTGTCTTTTATGACTATAAACCACTGTAGAACACAGGTGTGCAAAAACATCTGAAAAGGATTGTTTATATTTCAACGCACCTGCAAAATAAAATGACTTAAAATTTTATAATTGTGTTTTGTTTATAAGTTAAAATCCTTGTTATTGTAAATTCTGTCTTTAAAAAAATATCTTAAGCGTGCATATGTTTCAGATGTTTCTATATCGTACTAAATAAAACCGAAAAAGATAAGATTAAGATGCGTAATAATAAAAAGGAGTCATGAAGCCGAGTCTATTTGGATAATAGGTTAAACTTAATTTATGTAAAAACCACATATTCACATTTCAAAACATATTTTTAAATTAAGCAACTAATCGAAAGTAAATACTACAGCTAAAATGTAGTAATAACTCGAATCAATTTTTATCATTATTTCAATAACATAAATAAACAGCATATTAACTCATTTTGATGGGCATAAAAATATTTTATCATTACCTACTTTGTCATTTTCTAATAAGATACCATTCTGAATTCGTTACACTATGGCATTTTTTGGCATCGTAATAAGCCCTAGGCGCTTAGAGAACCTGACACAGGTCCAACCGCGCTGAAGCGTCGCATGTGACTGACAAGATAACGTAACTACGGCCCATAACTCTCAAGCAATAGGGTCGACAATTCTTTGTACTCGCTTTCCATGCGATTTGAACATTTCATGGAGACATGCGAGAATTAAAGTAATCAAGAATATCATTTGAAATACGATACCTACCGCAAAATAAAGTGATCCAAATCTTAATTTGATTGTTGTACACCTATACTGAAAGTTTCGTTCTTATAGGCCGAGCCATTTAAGAGAAAAAACCTTCTTGCTCTTTTATTCTTCATGACTTTGGAATTTTTTTCTATCGAGAAAATTTCGTCCAATCATGTTTTCCTGTGATCCAATACTTGAAAATATGATGAATTATAGTATATATTAATTTCAAATTTTTCCATCCACGCGTTACAAACTTATATCGATTTTAGAATCGACGAAAACGGAGAGAGCGGCGTTAAAGCCATATTGTTTCAGTATTGTTAACTTTCGTGTTTTAGAATAATATAATTTAGGAACATCAAGGTAGGTACATGAAATCAATTTGTCATTTTGAGGAATATTGCTTAAGTATTGCTTTAATATAAATATTAATATTATTAATATTACATATAATATAAATAGAAATGCCTGGAAAAATTTAGAGGAGGCCTATGTCGAAGGACACGCAGAGCAATTCTCATAATAATTTAAGTGTTATATTTTAAGTTAGAATTAGTAAAACTGTACTAGTACTGCAATAAAGGCTCATTTTATTTTATTTTATTTATAATATTACCGAGAATGACAGTTTGGTGTCACGCACCTTGACATTCCTAAAATAAGGATTATAAAATAATAAGAAAAGTCAACAATAATGAAAGAATATGGCTTAAGCAGTATAGCCCCAAATAATTTTATAAACTGTCCATTTTAAACTATGCCCCAAACTAATCTAATAATAAATCTATGGCCCCAAAGTCCGTTATTTTTGTATCCATGAAAATTGGCAGACATAATATAATTTCGGTTTAATTATTCAAAAATAAACAAATTCTTTGTATTTACTTGCAGCTTGTTTAAAATTTGGAAAATATGTTTGTCTGTGTGATACGGTTTCACGGTCCATTCTGTTCTAACGATTTTGAGGAAATTTCGTACAGAGATAGTTTGCATCCCGGGGAAGGACATATGAATATTTTTGTCCCGGATAAACAAAGAGACCATGGGACCTGTGGAAGTTAAAACCTATAAACCCTTAACCCACACATCATTTAGTAAGGCAAAAAAATCAGGATTTTTCAGAAATAGTACCCTCAAGGAGTTATCAAAAATTCCACCCCAGTGATGCATGGGCTGCATCTGCTACTATGATATATATATTATATAATATAGATATTAAGTCAAACCAATAAATTATATACCGATATTGGACGGTATAAAAGCAGCCATTTTATTTTAAAATATCATGAAGAGGATCGCTTCTGCGTTTGAATAAGTGAACCTAATATGTTAAAGTACCAGCGCGTGGCTTTAACGTTAAGTTGCACTTCTGTGGGCTTAGTCCCATCCTTTACAGCAGTATTATTTTAAATTGCAGTAAAACTGCAATTTATGACGTCCTTAAAATAAGGATTACAGTTCTGAAACAAGAACGTAACAATATTAATATAATATTGCTTTAAGCGACTGTGGTTAGCCAACTAAGGTGTGTGTGACAAAATTTATTATACAGGGTTCTTATTACGTCAAGTGATTGCTAAGGTGTAACAATCATTTTGCTATTGGCCAAAAGAATACTTTAAATTCAGCCAATAACGTCAATTGAGACTGTAATGATTAATGATGCAGGTTTTACTTAATAGGGTAACTAGACTAGATTATGGCGACTTCGCCCGCGGGAAATTGTGTTTTTAAAAATCACGTGTGTTTGCTTTGTTTGTTTTGTCCTTCAATCATGCAGCGACAGAGCAATCTGATATCAAGCTTCCGCATATAAAACCGCGTAAGGATATGGTGCTATACTCTAATAATACCATACCTAGGTCACTCTTTTATATAAATTACATTTAGAGAAGGATTAACACATACCAGATATTGGAATTGGTATAAAAATAAAGAACTAAAAAGGTGAAAGTCATAAGATATAAAAAATAAAAAATGTACAGTCTGAACTTCAAGTGAACTTAATAAATTAAAGTACGTACTACGGATAGTATTTAAACGGCTCTTTGGCTCCGAGGCTCTAAGTTAGATGACACATAAGCGACTTTTTGTCTTGTTTCCTGAATAATTTATATCAAGTTTTTTCCAAGGGAGTTGTAAAATCCAGCAATGAACTACAAAAGTAGACATAAATAAAGCATCGTTAAAGTGGCAGACAGTCGCTGCACATAAGTAACATAAGATTGTAGAGTGTGAAAAGCCCCACAAAATACCTAAGTATATATCCAGCAGTGGACGTTGTCGGTTAAGCAGACGAAGAAAACGACAGTCACGCCGTAGGTTGTCATAGGAGCTATGGTCCTAGACTAAAAAGCCTAAAAAATCGTAGAGACCATAAAACAAATAGGTAGTATTTAATCAACGATGAAATAAAACATTTATTTAATTTTAGGGTACAAATACAAAAATAAACAAACATAATATAAGCGAGAACTTTAAAAAAAAGAAAAATTTCTTGATGAATGCGGATGCAGCGCTGTACTTCCGCGAAGCCAATATGCTTGGACTTCGTTAAAAATTTTGGGGCATCGTACAGCATATTGGTTTAAAAATTTGAAGATATTGGTATAATACAGCTTGACGAAGAAACCTGATATCTGTGTTCTATAGAAAGGGTCTATACCAAATAGTGGACTTAACATTCGGTGTGCAACGACTTTTTATCGTGCGACATGTCGCATGTGTTTGCTAGCCTCAGAATGGAGAAATGACAAATTTAATTATGACTCTGTATCAATGACTCTCGTTTATCGGAGAATTAATGAACGCTTTCCACTAATTTAAGCTCTATATTAAAACTTGTATCTCATAATTCCCAATTTATCGAGCAACGATGGAATTTCATTGCCGTAAAAGCATTTAATATTTTAGTATCCAAAAATTTGTTGGGGAATTATTTTTGTGATCAAAAGAATAAGTATAAACTACAATTATAATAATCAGATAAGTCGATATGTTGTTCTAAATCTCACACATTGGACTATACTATTCAAGGAAAACTCTCGATTTGTGTGTGTTGAGTGTCAGTGTCATTTTAATCTGACTGAGAATTTTCAACGCTATTTTGGAATAATACGAGTGATTTGGCATTAGATAGATACTATTCAGTCTCTCATTAGGACTCAAACGAATATTAAATACCCTTCGGTATTTAGATCGTGATTCTGATTACGAGATTCTGTGTCATTATGATCTACACTTGAGAATTTTCAACGCTATTTTGGAATAATACGAATGATATATACTATTCAGTCTCTCATCAGGACTCAAACGAATATTAAATACCTTCGGTATTTAGATCGTGATTCTGATTACGAGATTGCAATAGCAATTGCGCCCTGATCAAATCATAAGCGTCGCATTTCGTAAAGCTTTCTTCAAGTTTTAATAACTTACTAATTAGATTAGTTCTATCGAGAATCCTCTCGCGTGGAATTGTTTCCTAGCGCAAACTGAGAGTGAGATAAATAACTCTTACCTACTTCTGGAATTATACTGACACAAGCATGTAGGTTTACTCACGATGTTTTTATTCATCGCTATATTATTGATACTAGATGATGCCAAATCTCTGTCCCAAAGGACATTGTCCAAATTCGCCTAAGAATCAACATACTTTTGAAATATACAGTAATTCTTAGATTATTTTTTAACCTTTATTCCAAATATTAGATTTCAACGGACACTTCAAATTAACTAAAAAATAAATAAATGGGTATTAAATTGATTACCGTTCTTTTCCGACTTATAACTTGCAGGTTAAAATAATAAACAATACCACCGCTTGAGCGCTGGTTCCGTAACTTAAGAAATAAGATAAAAGCAGCTTGAAGCGCTGAGTGCGAAGATTCCGAGAGAGTATTCCGAATCGCGCAACGCTATCTATTATATTAATAACATCTAGTAAATTAATATTTATAACGCCATCTGTAATGTTTTTGGTGAACTACGGCGAAACTTGTTGACTTGTTATTTATTTTTCTAGCAGATTGAGTCGAAATAACCTCAAAATTGAAAATATTGTTGGTAATAAATAAATTCTCTGAAGTGTCTGTTGTTCAAATCTAATTACAATAGTATTTATGTGTTATTTTGAATCCGATAATGTATGTTTTATGACTGTTGATTCTTAGGCGAACTTTGTATGGGCGCTGGTCAATGTCCTTTCGTCCTGATCCGTTCAGCCCACGTTGGCGCGAGTAACAAACATCCATACATTCATCCATACATCCATCCATACATCCATCCATACATCCATCCATACATATAGTGTGTAGTTTGAAACTGCGTGTGTAGCTTGGCGAGATACATAATGTTTGTAGTTGTTTATACAATATTAAATAAATTAATTAAAAAAAAATCATCACAATTTCACATTTATAATATTAGTAAGATTAAAATTTCTTACAATTGATACACTTAGGAAAGTTAAAGGTGCGGGCTCGAAGATCGAACCCGCGTCCCCCGACATTTTATCTAGTGAGTATATTGTAATTGACGTCCAATCTGCTCGCACGAAGCGTTTTAGCTCGACGTTTCTGCGCTAGGATGTGGAACACCTTCCCAGCGCACGTGTTTCCTGCCACATATGTATAACTTAAGTACTTTCAAGGCAAGAGTGAATAGGCATCTTCTAGGCAAGCGTGTTCCACTATAAGCATATCTATAGCTAACATACCTTATTATCCTTCTGCCATGAACAAACTCCTTTCTTGTCAGATATCCGACACTTGAGCAACGCGTCTTCCCCCGGGTTCACTTCGGTATATGTGGGTAGTTCCACGAAACGCTGCACCGCATCTGTAATAGAAGAAAAAGAGTTACAGGGTGTTTTTTCATGGTGCTGCCCTTCGTCACAGAATATAAAAAAGTACGCCTTCGTTTAGAACTGACTACCTCCCTGGTGCAATGGTAAGCGCTGGTGTCTTATATTCCATACTACTATTATAAATGCGAATGTGTGTCTGTCTGTCTCTCTGCTACGCTTTCACGGCCCAAATGTTCAACCGATTTTAATGAAATTTGGTACAGGAATAGTTTGTATCCCGGGGAAGGACATGGGCTACTTTTTATCCCGCAAAATTCAAGAGTTCCCGCGGGAATAAAAAATACCTTAATTCACGGACGAAGTCGCGGGCATCATCTAGTTATTAAATAATCTTCCCACGGGAAAAATCTAAATCTACGCGGACGAAATCATATCAATCATATATATTACGACACAAACAATTATATTATATGAACTAAATTATTAGTGCTAGACCATGCCGTGCCCGTTATTTTAGCACAGATGTTGAAGGAATGATATCACAGTTAGGCGTCCGGTACACAGTCAGTCTGAGATCGCGATCCATATCAAGATCGTGTACAGAGTGCCTTATGCAGACCTCCCCAATACTCGCAATTTCTTTTTTATCCACTACTAAATTTAGTCCTTGACTGCGATTTCATTTGATAGTAAGTGACGATGCAGTCTAAGATAGTAGCGGGCTAACCTGTTAGGGGCATGGCAGTTATAGCCCTTTTCGGTTTCTACACGGCATCGTACCGGAATGCTAAATCACTTGGCGACACGTCTTTGCTGGTAGGGTGGTAATTATAGCCAGACCAGGGAAAATTCAGAAATTATAAATTCCCAAATTGACCCTGCCGGGGACCGAACTCGGGACCTCCGCACGTTAAGAAAACAGCGCTCAACACTGCGCCACGGAGGTCGTCAAAAATTGATCGTGTACCGAGTGCCTTATGTAGACCTCCCAATACTCGCAGCATCTGAAATAGACGGTGGAAAGTTGATATGGTTCCCATTTAAAGTTTCTCTTCGGACGCCGTTGAATATTCAACACACGTTCAACTGTACTGTGCACTGAACTATATTTTACTATTTAGTCAAGTGTATTTAGGGGCCGCTGTCGTCATCGTCTCGACCGACAGACGTCCACTGCTGGACGAACATCTCCTACTCGAGAGGTCTTTAGCCACTTGCATTTAGCATCTCCTAGCTACTCGCTTGTGATACTCAATTTATTGAAGTAACTTCTTTACGCACGCTTGACTTGGGGAGTAAGCTGGTGAATGCGTGACGAGAGCGTTACGAAAAGTGCGAACGGAAGTTGAGAGGGAGATATAAGTTGGTGAAGATAGAAATAGAGAGAGTTACGTTTCGTATTTTACTGTAGGGGCAAGAGAGAGAGGTGCGAGCGCACATTTTCTTTCTCTCTTTCTCTCACAGCCAGTTACGTTTCGTATATTATCTAAGACACAGTGGAGGACTATTAAAGAGTGAATAGGCATCTTCTAGGCAAGCGCATTCCAACATATATATATACATACATATAGATGGAGCTAAAGAAGTTGAAGTGAGTCTAAAGCACACTCGTTTTTTTTACTTATTACATGTAGGACATACAGGTATGTCCTACTTGTAATAAATAAATGTTACGTCACATTTTGACTCTACCACCGGATCGGAAAGAATTCTACTGAGAAGAGCCGCCAAAAACTCAACAGTTACATTGAGTAGGTACATATATTAGGTAGTGTAATTATTATACTATCCTGTTGGCCCTGGACCCAAAGTCGATTGCTTCCATACAAATTTGTCACTAGGAAATTCGTCAATTGTATTGCCTCAAATCAACAAGCCATGATCACCCACCAACTAAGTAGTCGTCAAACGCTGTGCCTTTCGGTGCGAGGCCGCCATTCAAGCACCCAACGGCTAACGCCTATCGATATTTTGGGGTATGGCAGATATTAAGTACTTTGTTGTCGGTAGGGTAGTTTCTGACCAAGACCGAAGCCTCCCACCAGACCAGACCAGACCAGTGAAAATTCAGAAATAATATATTGCCAAATTGATCAAACCCAGGTTCTCCTACTGATAGGCGGGGAGCGTTCACCATTGCGCCAGGGAGGTCGTCAAAATGGTTTCCATTTAAAGTTTCTCTTAGACGCTGATGAATATTCAACACGCGTTCTAATGTTTGGTACAGTTGTGCACTAAACTACTAATCTCTCCGTCTCGGTTAGTCAGCCAGACGGTTATGTATGGTTCATCCAATTTGAAATTTCAGTACCATTTACCCTTGTTTATTTAGAAAGGTATTGCTTTAATGTGTTGTTCCCTTGAAATATACCTAAGTTTTTTTTTTTTTAATTTTGGATAAGATGTTAGCGCTTCACTGCGATTGGACTTGGATCTATTCTTGTGAATTAGTAACTTCCTAGACTGTATGCAAAGATCTTAGATCCTCGATTTCGTTCTATGGATTTGTAGCGGTCTTCGCAGTCCGCACATAATCCAATAGATGGCATTACTAGTAGCGCACGATGAACACGAAGACCCTAACTCACGCTAACGAAGCGTTCTCTGAATTACGCCTATATACGACCGCCAACGATGAACGGTCGGACCAGTGGTCCCCGAGCACAACACCCGCTCGGTGGATGATATCATCCTTTGTTACGGTCGAGCCATATCACCTGCTCCCGTACAGATTTCTAGAATTTCTCATCACCATATCTATACCAAATTACCATAACCTTAATTCTAATCACCATACATCATACCTCATTAAGTACCACATCATTGCCATGAATACCATATTTACCAAATCTGCTATTTCTCCACGAAAACCAGGTTCTGACTTCTGGTGGGGGCCTTCCTCATCACTGTGTTACACTAAGGTACCCCTATGTCAAAGCATATCTAAAAATCAATAACTCAACTTTTTTTTTATCGTCGTCAATTTTTGGTAAGAGATAAGAGAAGTGCCCTTAAAGTTCTTGGGCTATGATTAATATGTTCTTGGGTTATAAAAATGTCTAAGAGAGTCATGAATGTCAAAATAAGGTTTTGCGGTTAATAATGAATTGGCCGTAGAAGCACAGAATACATAATTAGTAAATTAATTAATAATTTAACACAGAATACATAATTTGGGTTAAAGAATTCACTACGACTAACGTTCTAAAATAAAAGAATCATACAAAACTAATGACAAAATAACTGCTAACTCACTGGGAACTTATTCTTCAATGTAGGCATGTCTGTTTATACCGTAGTAACTCCTAAACCGTGAAAATTCACGCCTCTTAATTCTCAACCGTCAATAATTATAGTGTATTATACCTATCAAGATTATCATGGTATAAGTTTTGTTTACATTTTGGTACCTTAGCTAGTTGGGAGTCGGGACAGACGGTTTATGTATACTGAGTTAATATTTGACTCGAATTTAACAGTAGAATTTTTTAATAAAAGAAAGTAAAAGTTTTTTAATATCACGCTGCTAAGCAAAGGAATATTATTTCAAAGAACTTTTCATACAAAATGAAATAGTAAGTATCCGAATAACGAATTTGTATAAAAGAAATCAGTACCTACAGTAAAAGCAGTAAATAATTATACAAAAAAGTATATTAGTATATAGTATTCAATCTTAATATTAGCTAATCGTAACTTTTACTTTTTGTATTTGGTCACAAAATATGACGACCTCCGTGGCGCAGTGTTGAGCGCTATGCGGAGGTCCCGGGTTCGATCCCCGGCAAGGTCAATATGGGAATTTATAATTTCTGAATATTCCCTGGTCTGGCCTGGTGGGAGGCTTCGGGTGAGGCCAGTTACCAACCTACCGGCAAAGACGTGCCGCCAAGCGATTTAGTGTTCCGGTACGAAGCCGTGTAGAAACCGAATAGGGGTGTGGATTTAAATAAACTACCATGCCCCTAACAGGTTAGCCCGCTACCATCTTAGAATGCATCATCACTTACCATCAGGTGAGATCGCAGTCAAGAGCTAACGTGTACCTAGTGGATAAAAAAAAGTTACGAACTATACGTCTTCAACAATAAACGTAAAGACTATACCTAATAATATTATTGTCTGAAAGTATTATCTTTTAGCTCAATCTAATATTATATAATGTGTTTAAAAGTTAAGGTGACAGACTGACTGATCTATCAATGCACAGCTCAAACCATTGGAGAGATCGGATTGAAGTAGGTAGATTAGTTAAATAACAAAATTAATTGAATCTGTAATTTTCTCCTCGCAACTTTATAATGCAAGGAGACCTGCTCAGTCATCATTTTTTCTCCCCAGAAGTTAATCGAACTTCGTTAAAGTAGTTGGGTAACTACTTCAGAAACTATCACGGAAAATTTCCAACATTTATGCGATGCTTTCTGATCTGTTTGTTTTTTATACGAATTAAAAAAGGAGGAAGTTAACTCTTTTGATTATTAGATTAACTATTTTAGAGATCCCTACCAAAATTGTAACAGTGGAACCATTAAGTTTTCCATCGACGATATGTCATGACTAACACGAAAACAAAATTCCCCACTCATCACGGCATCAGTCCAAATGAGTTACGAGTTTTCGATTCGAATTCTCGATCGACGGGCCTCATTAATGTCAAAATGGCGGTCAAAATGTCTTGACGCCAAATGACTCAGTCTGTGGTGCTTTTAGCATTATCTCTTAAAAGTTATAGACTATAAACCTAGGTTAGAGTACTTGCAACACATTTAAACTTGGGTAATATCTAGTGATAGTAGATCAAAGGATCTTCTTGAGCAAAGTTTGATTGCTTTACGGGTATTCGATGGAATATTATTATTTTCATACGTCTGACTCATCCACTCGATTCATTTAAATTCAAAATCTAATCAGTAGTTGGGTTGGAAGTACTAACAAATAAACTCTGCTAAAAAATATTACAAACTACTTATACTAATGTTATGAATGCGAAAGTTTGGATGGATGTATGTACATGGATGGATGGATGTTTGTTACTCAATCAGGCCAGAACGGCTGAACGGATCTGTATGAAATTTGACACAGAGATAGATTATAGTCTGGAGTAACACTGCTACTGTGCTCCTGTGTACTTTTAATCCTGGAAAATAAAAGAGTTATTCCAGGATCTCTCGCAAAAAGAGTCTCAGCAGCACAAAATTTTACTGAATCACTGTTAATATAGTAGCAGCTTTAGTTTTAAGATACCGTAACTAATTATCACCATCATCTATCTATATCTATATCTATCTATCTATATATATATATATATAAAAATGAAACCCGTTTTCCTTGGTCACGGCATCACGCGTGAATGGCTGGACCGATTTCACTAATTCTTTTTTTGTTGTATTTGTTATTATTAGGAGAAGGTTCTTACGGAAAAAAATATTAAGAAAATCTCTCAGAAATACTGAAAAATATACATTTAATTTTGCATACTAAGGCGGTACGAAGTTCGCCGGGTCAGCTAGTGTTTTATAATTAAGTAAGTAATTGACGTCAATATGTGTCAATACTTACAGTGTACCTCAGTTGAATAAATGATTTGATTGATTGATTGATTGATTGAATAGCTTAGTGTAAGAGGGCCTTAAAGGCATATATCACAGAAAAGTGAGTTAAAAACGGGCGTGCAGGTGATTAGTGCGGCAAAAAGCCTTATCACCATCTTCACGGCTCGTGATCGCCAGTCTCGCGCTAGTGAATGGTGATCAACGTGCCATGCTTAGGGTTGACACGTTGTGTATCAAATAATGAAATCAAATCAAATCAAATATAAATATTATAAACTAGCTGATGCCCGCGACTTCGTCCGCGTGGTTTGAGTTTTTTTATTCCCACCGGAACTGCTTAATTTTCCTATGTCACTCTCCAGGTCGTCAACTATACCCATGCCAAAAATCATGTCAATCCGTTGCTCCCACAGATCACGGAATCATCAACAATCAAATTCATCTGTGGTTGCTCCGTTGCGGCGTGTATTAAGGCCAAACAAACACACTTTCGCATTTATAATATTAGTATGATGTGAAAGTTTGGATAGATGGATGTATAAATGTATGGATGGATGTTTGATACTCAATCACGTCCTAACGGCTGAACAGATCTGGATGAAATTTGGCACAGAGATAGATTATAGTCTGGAATAACACATTATGCCGGAAAATTAAAGAGTTCCCGTGGGAACCAAAAAACCTCAATCCACGCGGATCCTATTACTTTTTGAAAATTTTTGAAAATCACGACGCAGAAGTTACACTTACTTATTCAGTTAATAATTAATCGCTAAAGTTTTTACTTATGTTACGGAACCCTGCCCTATGTCATATGTGTGTTTTGACGCATTTGATCCGTTTACAGGCTAAGGGCAAACAAAGCCCTAAAAAATTATCCTAAAAGACGCTATAGAAACCTTGAACTGCAAAATCAAATAAGTACTACATAACTGCAATTATTTAAAATAGTGATAACCCTAACTAAACTTCTTATAAATGAAAGAGAGAATAGGTCATCACCCTCCTTATCTAATAGGAAGAGTTTATTTTGTGAAATTGAAGCTCCATAAGAATTATAGTCCTGCCCTGAACCAACCAGAGGTGCTGCAATCATGTAAGGATTGCCGATGAAATCGTTAAAGTTCGGCTTCAAAGTATAGAGAATGGATACACGAAATTGAGCTCTAATTCAATGCTGTTATGCTTTATTTTACTTTGATGCCGAACTTTAACGATTTCATCGGCAATCCTTACATGACATCTTAATAATTATAGTCAAACTCATAGACATAGGATTTTTTCGCTACGCTCAAGTCAAACTAGTGGGCCCGGCAGCGTTGTCCTGCCCTGAACCAACCTGAGGCCCCATTGTCTAAGCAAATCGTAATCATTAGACAGCTTAAACCGTATTACTCGAACTGTTTAAGCAGTTCATATATGCTTTTTGACGTTTAGCCATATATTATGAACTCCTTAAACAGGTCGAATCATCCGTTTGACAAACGATTACGATTTCCTTCCACAATCGGGGGACAGATTGCGACGCCACCTATCGGTTTCAATTATGAATTTAAGCCAACCAACCAAAACTTCATCAAACTAGGACCACGCATTTGCGAGCTTTTGTAACTAAGCGGATTTTTGGAAAATTCTTTAGGGTTAATTATTTTTAAAAAAACGGGTTTTTTTATTCCACTACAAGTTAGCCCTATACTGATGGTAAGTGAAGATGCAGTCTAAGATGGTAGCGAGCTAACCTACTAAGGGCATGGCAGTTATATTAAACCCATACCCCGAGTCAGTTTCTACACGGCATCGTACCGGAACGCTAAACTTACAGGACATAGGCATTCCTATTGCAAAAATAACATTTTCGCTTTTATTTGAAAATTAAAAATGAAATCGCACTTTGGATAAACTGTATTTCATATATCCGACCTAATCTAAGATAGCTTGAAGTATTTTACTTTTACAAACCCTCGTACTATCACAGCACGCTATTGTGAGTCGTGACCGTAGATTGGGTTCGCGCGCATCTATGGTTGTGACTACTTAATTCCTTTTTAAAATTCTTCTGAGCAATTTCAAGAATAAATCTATGGTTGTGACTAATTCCTTTTTAAAATTCTTCTGAGCAATTATTTATCCATACCTATACAAAAAACTGCTGGAAAAGGCCTCATCATACTATCTAATATTATAAATGCGAGTGTGTTTGTTTGTTGGTTTGTCATTCAATCACGCCACAACAGAGCAAACGGATCGACGTGATTTTTTGACGGAGAGTGACATAGGCTACTTTTAATGCCACACAATTGAGGAGTTCCCGTAAAAACTTATTCGCGAGGAAGTCGTGAGCATCATCTAGTTTGATATTAATATATAAATAAAAATAAATAAATAAATAAAGCCTTTATTTCCATGCAATCAAATGTCAAGTAACCTAACACAATATTTTTAGTTAAATACATATTTTTAGTTAAGTAAATACAATTAATATCATTACAAATTAGAATATAATATTATCATGTCCTTACGTTACAATCTCAATGTCAATTAGAATTAATGTCAAATAAAAAGTATAAAATATTATATTACGTATTTGTCAGGTTAGGTATTATGATTCCTCATGTCAATATGATATTAATATATTATATAGATCTGTTTATCAGAACTCTTAGTTATAGCATGAGTCGTTAAGTAAAATTCTCCGTAGAAAAAATGTGAGAAGGGAAGTACGGAATAAAAATACATAAAAAATACTACAAACGACTTCCTCTAGCCTCAAGACTTCATCGTTCACGCAATGGACTGGAAACGTATTCAAATTGCTCTTACCTAAGGTAGGCAAAGGGACGTGGGCTCATTCGAGTGGAACCACATGTCACGCTTGTACATTTTTCACTGCTTGCGAGCTTTTACGATGCTTTTTTTAGTGTATTTTAACTTAAGGGTATAGAGTTATAGACTGCATAGAGCAGTGAGATGTTGTGTTACTAGAGAGGGCAATGGCACGTGCAAAACGGCTCCAACCAATGATCTTTCTTCTAAGATCATTGGCTCCAACCAAATTTTTGATAGGTTTACTCAAGGCGAAGGTGCCGAATTGGAGTGGTGCCTGGTATATTTTGATAGTAACTTCAACACAACTTTATGTAATTAAAAATACGGTTTTGAAATTTATTTGTGAGAATATGGGATTATACAAGATATTTATACCTACTTAAAATTAGAACCGGTTTAACTAGAGAGCGGTTACACGCGGTGCTCTTAAGGTAACGTAACAAGATCAAAAATTATTATGATCTAGATGATGCCCGCGAATTCATCCGCGTGGATTAAGATTTTTTGATTGTCGCGGGAACTCCTTAATTCTCCGAAATAAAAAGTAACCCGTGTCTTTCCCCGGGATACATACCAAATCGGTTGTACATATGGGCCGTGAAAGCGTAACAGACAGACAGATGGACAGACAGATAGACACACTTTCAATTTCAGACGACAATTTATAATATTAGTATGGAAATTATGCTAATATTGGTACTTATTTGTAAGAGGTTTGCTACTCCATAAAATTAAACATCTCGGTGGCATAGCTAGAGTATAAACACATGATGCAGTGTTCAAGTGGGGATTTCCAAGTAAATTAGTTGGCAGTAAAATATTTATGGCTATACCTTTTTTATAGTACAAAATGAGTTTTGAGGTCTCATACTCGTACGTGACCAATCTTAAAATTAATTTTATAATAATTCAATGTTAGTTACACGATTTTTTAAAAAGTCATAAATGATTTGGGGCTAGGTTTATCTACTCTTTATGCAGTTGGGCTTTAAAGTGTAATGTTAAGTCATCTTTCAAACAAAACAATAAAAATCAGTTCATCCGTTTGGAAGCTACGATGCCATTCACAGAAACACACGTTAGACCTAACTCTCTCTCTCTGCGTCGTATTCCTCATTACTGAGGGTTGCGACCCCATTCCATTAATCACATAATGGTAGGAGTGTTCTTGGGATAATAATGCGGTGGGTTCCCACGTCCTTCCGCATACGACTCCACTAAGATTATTTAAACTTTTAGGTTTGTTACGATTATTATCAGATATAAGTGATAATAACCGGGATCGACTGCTTAACGTGCTCTCCGAGGCACGGAGGAAACAAAGAGGCCAAATTTGAACCTCCAAATTCGGTCACCCATCCAGTTACTGACTTAGGTCAACGTTGCTTTACAATCGCAATCGACCGATATGCGTTATCACAGCTAGGTAATTCGTTAGACTTATAACATCCCTCTATTTGCGTAGGGGTAAGGATGATGGGATGCCGATAGTAACATATTAATATATTATTTTGACGACCTCCGTGGCGCAGTGTGTAGCGCGGAGGTCCTGGGTTCGATCCCCGGTAGGGTCAGTTTGGAAATTTATAATTTCTGAATTTTCCCTGGTCTGGCATGGTGGGAGGCTTCGGCTGTGGCTAGTTACCACCCTACCGGCAAAGACGTGCTGCCAAGCGATTTAGATCCGGTACGATGCCGTGTAGAAACCGAAGGGGTATGGGTTTAATATAACTGCCATGCACCTAACAGGTCAGTCCGTTATCATCTTCGACTGCATCATCACTTAACATCAGGTGAGATCGCAGTCAAGGGCTAGCTAGAAATGGATAAAAAAAAATATTATACTTAGGTAAATATGTAATATCATTGGAATGCCGCTATGCACAAAAGTTACTAGCAATAACTCATTACAAAGTTCCTACCGCTGACTATACATACCAGAGTTACCTGCTCGTATCGTATCGCGAAATGTTGCGAAACTGAAAATGTAGATATTAGCTGAATATTTCACCAATAACCGATGGCTACACCAAACTTGCGTAGTGTAAACAATACCAGAATGCACGCTCGCGTTGTTCACGAACTTCACAGCTTTAAAGGTCTGGACATATATAAAGAGTGGCGGTAGCCGCGATTGAGCTTCAAACTGAACGCGTGTACGATTTATTAATATACATTCTACAAGGAAGCCGGGTAATTACCGCTTTAACCACTATTTGACAAATCTGAGTGGAAATTCATGTCTAATTTCAGCGACCTCTATAGAACAGAAAAAGAAAAAAATCGGTTTCTGTACGGCATCGAACACCTAATAGCTTGGCACGTCTGTAGTCTGTACCGACCAAAAGGCTATAGATTATTTCGCCTATTACCTTGGCGGTAGCTCCTAAGTACTTACAAGACCACAGCGCTCATCACTGCGTCAGGGAGGTCGTCAAAACGCTTTCCTAACATATTTTGAATACAACACATTAGTGAAAGGCTGTTTTTGTACACTTCACCTACCACATTTTTTTTCTTCTTGTTTGGTATGTACGAATATGCTACTTATATAAGTGTGTTTTTGCAATAAAGATTATACTATATTTTATTTTTGTGAATTTCTGGCAACGCTGCCTTCGCACGTTGTGACTGTCCAAGGCTTAATAAACTGACCGTCCAATGATAAAACTGTCGAAAATTCATAAAAGTAAACTAACGGTCTGCTGTATGCGAACATTTCATGCATTCGAACATCGAACTCGCATCAATTTCCAGCAAGCCAAAACGTTTTCACCAACGGTGCATTTAACTGGGTTTCATATACGGTAGTAAATATGTATTAAAAAATACCCTATGTGCTGATCCAGACCATAATCTATCTCTGTGGCAAATTTCATGCAAATCCATGCCGTTCCGGCGTGATTGAGTCACAAACATCCATCCATCCATCCAAGCTTTCGCATTTATAATATTAGTAGGTATAGATCTATGGTTTCATAAACTTTCAGAGGCTTGCATTCGCTTGTTTTCACTCTTTGTTATAAACATTATCTTCTCTTGGAGAGTTTATAAACGGCCTGCACCTGATCTCTATTCGGTCATTACATTCGATTTTTCGCTTATCATAAAATGTCACCTGCCTTAGACATAGAACCTTAAGTACCTACCGAACTTTACAAGTTACGTAAGTACTTAAAGGTTTTATGTCTAAGGAAGGTTTTCAACTTTACAAGTCTCAAAGGCGTGACAACGCAACTCTTTATGACCAAACAGTACCTACGGATAATTACGTTCTGACAATTAGTAAAACTTGCAATTTTACGATTATGAGTAAAACGATTAAATACCTAATACCTAATCTATATATATAAAAATGAAACCCGTTTTCCTTGGTCACGGCATCACGCGTGAATGGCTGGACCGATTTCACTAATTCTTTTTTTGTTGTATTTGTTATTATTAGGAGAAGGTTCTTACGGAAAAAAATATTAAGAATATCTCTCAGAAATATTGAAAAATATACATTTAATTTTGCATAGGTACTAAGGCGGTACGAAGTTCGCCGGGTCAATAAGTAAATGATTTATTTACGACACGTAGGACAACTTGTGTCACTTATGATACGCCAAGATTCAAAACTACCACCGGCTTGGAAAGTGATTCTACTGAGAAAAATCAATTGGAAATTAGAACCTTACACACACATACCTATTATCCATACTATATCCGTCGGTGTGTCTGTCTGCTACGCTTTCATGGCCCAATTTTGACGAAAGATACAGAGATAGATTGCATCACAAGGACATAGTAGGCTCCTTTATTTATCCCGGAAAATCGAGAGTTCTCATGGGATTTTACAAAAACCTAAACCACGAAGACGAAGTCACGGGCATTATCTAGTGCACTATAATATCTCCTTCGGTGGCTTCGTTGAAATTGGTTGCCGCGGCTAAAGTTCGCACTCAGGAGTTGTAAAATCTGAATTGGCCAGTAAATTGATCTTGAAGTTAACTCTATGTGCAGTAGTGGGTACAGTTGTATCTGTGTAGGTAGGTACACTGTTGTCTAGTGCATTACTCAACTAGTCTTTGCATAATCATGTTTACTGCTTCACTAAAAGGCATGGCTGCTGTTAGCTTAGTACAAGTTTGCATTCCTCGAAAACGGTGATTATATCTCGAGCATCGAAAATTCATAATGTGAGTATTAAATAA
The DNA here is from genome assembly GCA_923060345.2 of Erebia aethiops. NCBI lineage: Eukaryota > Metazoa > Arthropoda > Insecta > Lepidoptera > Nymphalidae > Erebia > Erebia aethiops. Next base: position 3,597,897 of record OV281083.1, on the reverse strand, counting down.
CCTTCTTTATTACAATAATAACTATGACTAATCCATACTTCCATACTATTAATAATAAAAATGCGAAAGTGTGTCTGTCTGTCTGCTACGCTTTCACGGCTCAACCGTTCAACCGATTTTGATGAAATTTGGTACAGGTAGGTTGCATCCCGGGGAAGGACATAAGCTTTTTATCCCGGAAAATTAAAGAGGAAGTCGCGGGGATCAGATAGTTGTAAAAAAAAAAAACTAAATAGGTAAATACATAATTACGAACAATATCACTCCCTTTACTAATTTTTGTCTCAACCAATGAATTCTCCAATTTATTGTCCATCGCACGGCTAGTGGTATCATATTGTATGGCGTTATCTTTGATATTTGTATCACCGTTTAGATCAGTTCGCTTTTAAAACTTCGGGGCCCGGGGGTGAGCCTCTCGATGTTCTAACTTTGAGCTCATCCATACATCACAGCCAGAACCCCAAGCCACTGATTATATTAATAGCCACTTCCCACGTGGAAATGTAAGCCTAACATCGTTGACAACCGATAGACGTCTACTGCTGGACATATAATCTCTTGCAAGGGCAAAACATCAGTAGTACCGAATACGCGTTTCAAAAAATAATTAACTTATGGTATGTTTTGTTCTAATTTCATAGCGATTTTCTATCAAAGTTTTCGAGATGTGTATAGTTGTGCTAAGGCTATTAATGGTAGACTGCTGTTACTTGTTGACAGTAAACTTTTTAACTAGGTACTCGTATCTAGAAGCTCACCCTGCCTTCGCGTATAAACTAAGTTATTGTTTAGTTATAATTATAGTAAACTTTTCTTAAGTCTCTACTGCAATAAAGTAAACAGATGGAATAATAGACAAAAATAAATTAAGTTGGTATATCTAACTGATAATTTTATACAACTTCCATACTAAGATAGAAGTGCGTTTTTAAGTTTGATAAAGAGTTGCTGATTTGATTGAGTTGTCTTCATCGCTATTCACCGGTTTCCGGTGCAATTGGTCCTTCTAGTATAGTAGACCTCACAAGAAAGCTCAGTAACTCAGCGGGCAATTGAGAAAACTATACTCGGAGATTCTCCTATAGTAGTAAGGGAAATCGGGAATTTTTAGGGGTCGCCGAAACAACAGTGCTGTAGTGATGTATAAAAACTACTAGCGGATGCCCGCGACTTCGTATGGGTGGTTTGAGGTTTTTAGGTTCCCGCGGGAACTCTTTAATTTTCCGGGATAGAAAGTAGCCTATGTGCTATTCCAGATTATAATATATCTCTGTGCCAAATTTCAGCCAGATCCGTTCAGCCCACAGGTTCAGCCGTTGGGGCGCAATTGAGTAACAAACATCCATACATCCATTCAAACTTTCGCATTTATATTATTTAAAAACTATTTCAACATTACGTTTGAGGCCATGCCCTTTTTGGGATTCTGTGTGGCACTGATTTAAAACTGTACTTTCCTAGATTTTAATTTTTGTTTTTGTACTATTTTTATTCTTTGTTTTTGTGTCCAAGTTATATATATTAATATAATATAATAATTAATATCCATATTATCTAGAATGGCACATTATAATGATAAAGTAGTATAGATCTATTTGTATAATATCTTTATCAGTCAAAATAAATTTTTGATTTGCTCAGTTTTGCGACTATACTGTAGGTTAACTTTATTCTGGTCCGGTTATACTTACCTATTAAAAGGAAACATGATGCGTTATTCATTCAAAACTCTCACAAAATCTAGGTATGGAAATTTGAATCACTAAACATAGGCTGCTGAATAAATTATGCTAGTGTGGAAACTCGCAGTTAACAAACTTTAAGCTCAACTCTCTATGAAAACATTTTAAACTGTCTGAAAATGATAAGTCTTTAGGCACCACGGGTCACATCAATAAAGTAATGTGTGGTAATACCGTCACAATTTTGTCACCTAGAGTAAAATAATAAGTCTCTGCACCTACCTCATTTTTTCACTCTTTTTTTTTACTCGTACCTTTTATGTACTTACCTACCTGACCTATGTATCCAAGGTATTGCTTTTTTAACATAAAACCACTGGTCAAGGCATTGTCCTGCGTGAGCGGAAAACGCAATTACGCGACTCGGTTCGACGCGGCGTCGCGTAGATTACTTAGTCATTTTCTATGGTGTTGTATTGCGTAGTATTTGACGCGAAGCTTTCGTCACTAACCGTCGTCTTAGGTGAGCGACAGAAGCCACGCGATACGACACGACGCGATACGACGCGACGCGATACGACGCGACGCGATACGACGCGACGCTACGCGATACGATGCCATAGAAAATGACAGACGATCAACGTGACAATGTAAACGTAATGTCATTATCTATGCTTTGATTAAACTTTGATTGCTTTTTTTCTGTTATTTACCCATTGTCCTAGGTGAGCGACTAGCACGACAACGCGACGCAACAGTATCAAACAGTAGCTGACCCTTCACGTGGCCAACATTGGCGCGTAGATACGTCTGTCGTTTTCTATGGCGTCGTATCGCATCGCGTCGCTTCTGTCGCTCACCTAGGACAATGGGTAAATAACAGAAAACAAGCAATCAAAGTTTGTACGTGCATTCTGTAATAACTTGAAAAAATCAGTAGGTAGACTTACAGAATAAATAACAAATTTTGGGGTACATTCGCTTATAAAGCTTTTTGTATTTTGCATTTATCAGTAACCGTGATATGAATTCATGAACAAAACGATGAAAATATTGCCACAAAACTTATTATTGCACGATAGGGTTGACGAATCGAAATTGAAAAAAAATGTCGAGTATCGAGTACTAAAATATTAACATTTTCTCTCAAATAAAAACATACAAGCAAGACCAATTAAATAACAAGGATATAGCTTCAACGGGTAGAAAATATCGAAATAATGGCGTTTAGGTTTCTGTGTAAAAAGTAAAAAGCGGTTATGCTGATACCTACTAGAAGTAGGAAGCAATATAAAATTCTACACAAAATTTATATTAATTAAGAAGCTTAATTTTCTATAAGATATAAAAATATATACATATATATCTACTGGTATTTCTATCTTGATTTTGTACTCTTACTAAATATTTAAGTTTGGTGTAATATTGTAGATACTAGATACATACCTACTTGACAAAAGTAAATTACACGCGACAACCCTAACTTTCAGAGTTCAAATTAGGGCGAGCACATTTTATTTATCTATGCAAATTTTCCGTCCAAAACAGGCTCTACAACCATCGTAATAAGACCCGTATAGCAATTCGTATCCGCGCACGAAATATGTAATGTTCAAATAACCGAAAGTCACAAATAGAAATTTGCATACACAATATACGAGCAGGACAGTAAAGTTTTCAAAATAAATCAAGTTCCTAACCGAAACTTAACTAACAAAAACACAATTATAATATAACTAGATTTAAGCGCGACTTCGTCTGCGAATAACAGATAAGCCCTGAAAGTGTAGAAGACTTACATTAGTATGGATACCATTTTCAATTTACCGACGCCTTAAGTATGCAAATATGACTTTTTTAATTTAATGAGGCAGCACTTAGTTTGGATTATGTGACAACCCTAAGGGTTAGATTTATTATCATTTATTATTTTCTATGTAAGTAAATGCTAACAAAACAAACGTTAAGTACCTAAAATAAAAAAAATGTGTTATTTTAATAACAAGCCCATTTTTACCCAGGCTGAGACTTATGCGTCGCTTCGGTCAAAAGTTGTAAAATTGTAACACTCAGCACTGAGCAATCGTTGCGCGTTCTTCTTGCGCATTTTGCAACTATCTTCGATCTAAAATAACCATCCTAAATAATCTTTCTATGTGTTAAGTAGCCTATGTGTTATTCCAGACCATAATCTATCTCTGTGTCAAATTTCATCCAGATTCGTTCACCCGTTCTGGCGTGATTGAGTAACACATATCCATCCATCCAAACCTTTTCATTAGTATGATGCGAAAGTTTGGATGAATGGATGTATGGATAGATGTTTGTTACTCAATGACGACAGAACGGCTGAACGGAACACATTGGCTGCTTTTTATACCGGAAAATTAAGGAGTTCTCGCGGGAACCAAATAAAAACCTCAATCCAGCGGACGAAGCGAGGGCACCAGCCAGTTTAACAATAATTTGTGCTGCGAGGGTACGTACTTACGTAGCATGTAACACTCACATGCGACCGAAAGTTACAAATAGAAATTTGCATACACAATATATGAGAGAGGGCTGCGAGCAAGCGGCAACAGTAAAGTTGTCGGCGCACACGTGACGGGCCGTGATTGCAAACGGAATAAATAACCCCGCCCGGATCAGATTATTTAGTTGCGGGCCCACTCGTTTACATAGTACCTACATAGCTTTGGCCTACCTCGTACTGAATTCTGTGTGATTGACAATAAAAGTATCATTTGAGTTAGTTTGCGTCAAACGTCAATGCGTTCTCTTTCATACCGACTGAGCCTTAAGGCGCTGTGAGCTCACGAGATCAAAATAAAGGCGCGCGGGGGTGAAATCGAGCAAGCGCATGTCGCAAAAAATGCAAGAAATCATTTGTTTCTTACAAATGAATATTTAATAAATATTTACTATTCAATACAAATTAATCCGACAGTGTGTTTGATTTAGAAATGTAAATTTTATCTTATTTTTCTAGAGCAAATTATTATTAGTTTTAATACGGAGAAAATTGCTTTAAAAGGTAAATTAAGAGGTATGCAGAGATTTTTTTTAAAATTGTGTTTTGATATGCATCAATGGCTGCTTAAAGGTCTTGAAAACAGCAAATTATTTTTACAAGCATACATAATGTCACCGTTTGATGGATACATTGCTTTTTTTCCCCTTTTACGCTACACAGGGCCTTAACTCGTGCCTACCTCGTACTGATTCCTGTGTGATTGACCATAAATTAAAGTATCATTTGAGTTGTTTGCAACGCATTGAAGTTTGCATCAAACTTCAATGCGTCTCTGCGCGACTTTGTCCGCGTGGTATAAGTTTTTTTTTATTCCCGAGGAACGTCCTTAATTTTCCGGCATAAAAAGTAGCCTGTCACTCTCCTTTTCTCAACTATACCCATGCTAAGAATCACGTCAATCCGTAGCTCCTTTGCGGCGTAATTGAAGGAAAAACAAACACGCATTCGCATATTATTATATAATATTGAGTATGATTTACTATTGATCTCTTTTGAAGTAATAGTTAGTACTTAGTACTTACCTATTCTGTGGTAATAGTTCACACGAGACGCATTCAAACGTGACGTAAAATTCATACTATTAGTCGTCGGCATCAGTTGGTTGTCAATAAATTAAAAAATTCTTTCCAAAAACCAGACTTCCTAAGCCACTGTAAAGTAAAAAATAATTTTGATTTCTACATACTATGTTGAAGTCGGGCGAGTATAACAAAGATAGCCATAGTTGACGCATCAGGCTCGCTTCAACATAGTATGTAGAAATCAAAATTATTTTTTACTTTACAGTGGCTTTGGAAGTCGGTTTTTTGGAAAGAATTTTTATTTTTATCTTTTTAGTGTACTCTTAAAAACTACGGAGATATGCACCGACATACATTAAAAAAAATATACGCGCCGAATTGAGAACCTCCTCCTTTTTTGGAAGTCAGTTAAAAATATCCTTTGGTATTATGCTGATGTGGGTATATTATTTTATATTAAGGTATGCTGTCCCTGGGAAAGGCATAGGCTATACTTTTTATCACGGAAAATTAAAGAGTTCCCACCGGAATTAATTGGAAACTTAAACCACGCGGATGAAGTCGCGGGCATCAGCTGGTTGACAATAAATTAAAATATACTTTGATTTCAAGCTGGTACCTATAGGTATATTTTTTATATTAAAAAATAATCCAGCTTTAAGCGATGGTAGTATGCCCCCTAAGGTAGTACCAACTAGTTTAGCCGAGGAGAATCGCTCATATTATTAACCGAGTCTTTCAAATAAAAAATTTGAAAATTATAAAGCTCTAAATGTAGAAACATAGAAATCGCGACTTTATTTGCTTAAGGCGCTGTAAGCTCACGATATGAAAAACACAGACGCACACACACACAGAACGCAGACGGGTGAAATCGAGCAAGCGCATGTCGCAAAAAAGGCATGAAATAATTTGTAAAAAAAATTAATATTTACTTTTTTTTGCGTTCTGTTCAATCCCATCACACCTCACTACTTAAAAGATCGATTTAAGTATATATGTAATTTACACTCTTTTTCCCTCCGTTCTCAAAATAATCTTTTATTAAGTACTCCTAGTCACTCAACTTCCTTCTATCAAAATTCTTTTACGGTAACTGCTATACGGCTTTGGAACGTTCTTCCTTTGGATATTAAGCTATCTCAATCTCTTCCTATCTTCAAAACTAAATTGAAACAACGTTATCTATCATTATAATTTATTTATTCATCTGTCGTCTATTATCTATTACTTCTATACTGTGTATTTATTCTATATATTTTTACATTGTTTTTATGTATATAATATTTATTTATTAGTATTATGTCTCATTACACCCCTCCCGCTTTCTTAAAAGTTTCCTCTGCCCTAAGGTTGCCTGGAAGACATCGCTGTTTAAGCGATAAGGCCGCCTGTTGTGCCCTATCTATTAATATGATTGTTTTTTTTTTTATCATTTCATTTCTTTGTGTACAATAAAGTATATTTTACTTTTACTTTACTTTTTACTTCAATACAAATAAAACCGACAATGTGTTTGATTTAGAAATATGAATTTTATCTTATATTTCTAGAGCTAATTATTGGTTTCAATAAGGAGAACAATTGCTTTAAAAGGTAAAAAATAAATTTCAATGCAGAGATTTTTTTTAAATTTTGTTTTGAGATGCGTCAATGGCTGCTCAAAGGTCTTGAAAACAGCATATTATTTTTACAAGCATACATTATGTCACCGTTTGATGGATACACTTTTAAAAACCCCCTTTTAAGCTACACAGGGCCTTAAGTAGGACTTACTATAAGTACGAGAGAACTTTTGTTGGAGTATTGTTGGTCTCGGGCACACAGGCTGTCTCATTTTTATTTTCAAAAATAGCTTTGTATCTACTCTACATACACAATATAAAAGAAATAGGGTTTTTGTCAACTAGTCAAATGTCAAAACGCGTGCTTAATATGGGATTTTTTATTGTGACGTCATCAAAGTTCAACGCACGTTTTTTACTTTTTTAAACATAAAACTAACAGTACTATAATTTTCTTGTGTTTTTCTCAATCCACTTAGGACAAAACAAATCTGAAGAAACGCTATCTGTGGCACATTGCCTTCGATCTTTCTCGAAGCTTTCGCAGTGTTTTCTTGTATCATTTGCCACAAAGAGTATAAAACTTAATTAAGATCAAAGTTTTCCTATTTCGATTACAGGTTGCATCCCCTGTGAATATTGTGGTGATCTTAAACGGGCTAGTTATTTAGCAATTTTTAGATGAAATTATTTATCCACGACACTCAAAAATTATGTCATCATAAGTTAGCATTTAAATCGCCAATATCATATTATCGACCTGAGGCCCTCATGTTATTTTAAAGTTTAATAATTTATCGTCGTTTAGGATAGATTTACATAGGACAAAAACGTATCACCTATCTATACTAATTACCATCAAGTTTCATACAAAAGTACGTAGGTAAATCTGTTATTATTTTTTATTTTTTTTTTTTTTATATGTGTGTCCGCTTTTTGTCCTCCGACATGATGATCGGAGACCTTTTATAGCTGACATGGCTTGCTTTTTTTTTTTTTCTTTTGTTGCCTTGCTCTGTTGGACGAGAATGAGCAGCTAATGTACTTTTTTTTTTTTGTTAGCTTTCATTCATTATTAATGCTATATATTTTTTATGTATATTATTACATTATCTTACATAATATAATTATACATTATTTCATACATCTACGAATTCTTATATTTATACATAGATTTCTTATATGCTAATTACATTCTTTATTCTTCTTAACATAATACTCTTTTAGGTGTTTATGACCTATTGTAGTATTAATCTATTCTAGTGTTGTTTCGCAAGTTAACTTTTCTGGTTATTTCTTCGCAAAATCCTAAAAATTTCTTACTTACCTTCTTGCTAGCAATAATGACGGGTATAGTTTCTTTACTAATCTTACTCTGTATTATATATTCCAGTTCCATTCGTTTCCTGCCAAATTTAGCACATTCTGTTAAAATATGTAAAACTGATTCCTCGCTCTCTTCGTCACAGTCACAGGAGGGGTTGTCTTTACATTTAAAGCGTAATCTGTTATTATTACGATCGGGACATTATAAGGCTTTGGACATAAAACACACAAAACTTTTTAAGTAACGTAAGTAATTGTCGCCAAAGCCTCTACTACTTAACCTTACATAAATAATTAAGTAACTAGTAGTATTAATAGTTTATTTTTAAAAAATAATAAAATTTGAATATTCTTGCATATGCCATTGCATTTAGTGAAATTCTGATCTGAGAAACAGTTATCATTCTAATCAGCAAGTATTCCAGCAATTTTTATAGCCCGTCTACGCTTCACTTTGGTGTTAGTTAAAGTAACTTCTCTTCTCTTAGACCCGAACAATGAGACTGGGGAATTCCTCGAAGTTATTAAATTGTATTAACGGTTTACATAACTATAATACAGTTAGTAAGATTTCACTAAAATTTGATTTCTGAACCGTTAAGTTTCGAGTATAACTTGGAATTTAATTGTTATTGGATATTCAATAGTTCTACGCTAATAGTTGAGAACTATTAACACAGCTGGTACTTGGCACTTGCCTACTCGATATAATTCAGTCTATTAGGAGATAAAGTTAGACTGATTACACCTAAATAATAATAATAATGTCCTCCCGATCGAATTTCGACCACGGCGGCCAATCTCCACAGAGATTAGCCATCTGCGCGGGAGATATAGTGCACAAGTGTGTGCGCATACACAGGTGCATTCTCTGTTCCTTTACTCTCATAGCCCGATGGGACGGAAGATCCGACAAGACCGGAGAGAGATCAGGCGCAGGACCGACGGCTTAACGTGCTCTCCGAGGCACGGGGGTGCAATACCGCCAACTTCCTAACACCGGGCTAGGACTGAGAATTTCTTGTCAGAAAAACCCAACACTTGTTATAGCCCGACCCGGGACTCGAACCCGAGACCTCGTCAGCCGTAGTCGAACATGCTAACCACTAGACTAACGAGGCATTACACCTATACCAATATTACAAACGCGAAAGTTTGTCTTGTTTGGAAAGTTTAAATACTTAGGATAAAATTTCAAATGTCAACTCTCTTCTTTCGAAATTTTGAGTTACGGTTTTTTGCTGTTTACTTATTACTTGTACAAGATGTTGCTCGCGACGAAAGCAAATCCCCGCGACCGCATTGATTTAGTTCTAAAGAATACCGGAAGGATAATAAAAGTAGTTATGCCACTCTCTATCCATACTTAATATTATAAATGCGAAAATGTGTGTCTGTCTGTCTGCTACGCTTTCACGGCCCACCCGTTCATCTGATTTTGATGAAATTTGGTACAGGAATAGGTTGTATCCCGGGGAAGTACATAAGCTACTTTTTATCCCGGAAAATTAAGAAGATCCCGCGGGAATTGAAAAATTTAATCCACGCGGACTGTTGTTTTCGCACGAACAACAAAAGGCGAACCTTCGATATGGAACAGTGAATATGGATTGTAATTTCCACTACCACCACTGCAGCCCATTAACGTCCCACGGCTGGACACAGGCCTCCATTCTCATAGGAGAGACGGAACTAGAGCTTAGACAAACCACGCTGCTCCAATGCGAGTTGGCGGGCTTTAACGACAATTATCATGTTGGTGATACCTAATAACCGGGACCGACGGCTTAACGTGCTCTCCGAGGCAAGGGGGCTAAACAGTGCCAACTTCCTAACTCCGGGTAAGTACTGAGAATTTCTAGTCAAAACCCAACAATTTATAATGGCCCGACCCGGCACCCGGGACTCGAACCCGGGACCTCGTCGGCCACCGTCAAACATGCTAACCACTAGACCAACGAGACATGATTTTAATATACTATTTATTAAAACAATTGATACAATTGATGCCAGCTATGGATTAATACAGGTGATATTAGTGGCGGCTATTTCGAACTAAAAATAAATCTGGTGGGACGGTAAGTAGACCAAAATATTCAACCCCCTATAGTAACATATCAGAAAAATATGTTCACTGTTACAATCTTAGCACTGTTGTTTTCGCACGAACAACAAAAGGCGAACCTCCGATATGGTACAGGGAATATGGATTGTAATTTACTTATTTGTGCTCGTCGGAAAGCGAGAGTGGTCTCTCGAGATAGATTGTTTTGCTTATCCATCCCGCTTCGGTAATTGAATCAATGTTCGCCAGCCTGACTGAACAAAGGCTTCTATTGAAAACACAGATGTGTTGGTGAAGAAAACAATAGGACTCGGGTATACGCTTGTCGTCTATTCCGTGATTTTTACATAAAACCATTACTTAATTGGCTTCCAGGCATTGCACAACTTCCTACCTAAGCTTTGGTATGCTTTATAAGTCTTAACTAACCCCTATATTGACTGGAATAGGGTTTCAGTTCGGGTAACGCAGGTGTGTATGTATCCTATAATGAGTATAAGGCGCAACGCACTCTTGCATGGTTGACTGGAGCCGACACGCGTGTAGGGATCCAAAATGATACATAATATGAGAATGATATAATATGTAGGTACTAGCTGAGGTTTTTTTTGTGATATAGCTGGGATAAAATATAACCTATGTGTTATTCCAGACTATAATCTACCTCTGTGCCAAATTTCATCCAGATCCGTTCAGTCGTTCTGGCGTGATTGAGTAACAAACATCCATCTATCCGTCCAAACCTTCGCATTTATAATATTAGTATAGTCCTTCCTTCGATTTGCCTGTCACAGCTGATTGCAGAATCCATCTAATTTAAGTTCTGCTTGGCATTGCATTTATTGACAACAAAACAAACAAACTAAAATATTTACACTTAATATTCTCCGCCCATAGATCATTCAGGACAAAGCGCCCAAGATGCTGGCGGTAGCAAGTAGAAAAATAAACTGTACCTAAACAACAAACTTGTTTACAAAGAAAAAGAAAATTACATTAGACTGCTACAAATCTCTTTACGGACAGCAAATAAAAGGAACCTATCTCCAAAATGGACTCCCGATCTCGAACAAACAGCCAAATTACAATCCTCTTCAATTTCCATATCGAGTGCCTTTTCGTTGCTGGCGCGAAAACCAAATAACTCAAAAAAACTCGCCTATTTATCTTGCCCAGTAGATGAAAATGAGGTTTGAATATTTTGACCTATCTCCATGGCGCAGTGTTGAGCGCTGTTGTCTTAACGTGGGAGGTTCCGTGTTCGATCCCCGGCTGAGTCAATTTGGGAATTTATGATTTCTGAATTTTCTCTAGTCTGGCCTAGCTTCGGCCGTGGCTAGTTATCATCCTACCGGCAAGACGTGCCGCCAAGCGATTTAGCGTTCCTGTGCGATGCCGTTTAGAAACCGATTAGGGGTATATATAATATAACTGCCACACCCCTAACAGGTTAGCCCGCTACCATCTTAGACTGTATCATCACTTCACCATCCGGTGAGATTGAAGTCAATGGCGAACTTGTATTTGATTTTTTTTTTAATTTCTTGAAATAGCCGCCACACATCAAACATGAATAAATCAATAAGCAAGTATTACATAATATTATAAACTATTATTTCAATAGCATTAAAATAAATTTTGTAAATAAATCCTATGCTGTGTTAATAAATTGTAGACAATTAATTAGTTTTAAATGGAAATAACAACGTGTCTATTCATAATTAAAGTGCAATTACGTTGCCAATTAAATAAGGCCCGTATATCAAATTAAAATTGCACTGGCCATGGAGCTGTGGACTATAGAGAAACAAACCTCAAGCATCAAAATAGCACCCCCATTCAAATGCGAAATGGGTACTAAAAACCCAAATCTGTTATGGTCCGACCTCGACCAATGAGGTAGTGGGAATCGATCAACAATGCAGAAAAATGTTAAATTACCCACTACGCAAGTTCAAGCCCAAATAAGGTTCTGACGCCAACTGTTTAGGTGTCTATTTTGCCAATAATAAAACGTTATTTACTCATTACGCAACTTAAAGAGCCAAAGGTCGTAACGCCAACCTGCGCCAATCATACTTACTAATATTATAAATCTGAAAGTGTGTTTGTTTGTTTGTTGGTTTATTGGTCTGTTGGTTTGTCCTTCAATAACGCCGCAATGGAGCAACGATCAAATGTGATTTTTGGCATGGCTACAGTTGAGCACCTGGATAGTGACATAGGCTTTAGGAGTTCCCGCGGGAATCAAAAAAACCACGCGGACGGAGTCGCGGGCAGCAGCTAGTTTGGTAATAAAAGTGATAGTCTAGTGGTTAAAACACCCAACCTCCTGTACATGGTCGTGGGTTCGATCCTCAAGCACACGCACCTCCAACTTTTCAAAGTAATGTGCGTTTTAGGAAATTAAAGATCATTTTCCTTCTATGGCGAAGGAAAACATCGTGAGGAAATCTGCATACCCGAGAGTTCTTCATAATATTCTCGAAGGTGCGTGAAGTCTTCAAATCCGCACTTGGCCAGCATGGTGGACTATGGCCAATGTGCGTACAAACAGAGAATTGAAGCCGTTTTGCGAGAAATTGCCGCCTCTAGCAAATCGCACCTCCCTGGCATTTGGCCAAACAAAATGTACATTTCAATTACAATGGTTGGCTTTGTTAAAAACACTATGTGCCTGTATGGTACGGTTTCCATTAAAGAAACTGTCTCCATTACATTTAACTACTCTAGCGTGGAAGTAAAAATATTGCAGTACCAATTTTCGCGAACACTGTTACCTGTTTCGTTCATATTTGAATATTATAACGTCCCGTATGTCCCATTGTTTTCAAGATTATTATTTTTCTGTAAAATAAGAAGATCCTACTAATCCAAATATTATAGTATACGACGCGTAGATTATAATATAAGACTAACTGATGCCCGTGACTTCATCCGCGTGGTTTAAGTTTTTATATATATTCAGGAGGAACTCCTTAATTTTCCGGGATAGAAAGTAGACTATGTCACTCTCTAGGTCCTCAACTATACCCATGCCAAAAATCACGTCGATTCCATCTAAACTACTAATTAGAATTATACATAATTAGATGTTAAGGTTTTTTGATTCTCGCAGGAACTCTTTAATTTTCCGGGATAAAAAGTAGCTTATGTCCTTCCCCGGGATGGTTAGCTACCTCTATACCAAATTTCATCAAAATCGGTTGAATAGAGGAGCAAGGAAAGCGTTGCAGACAGACAGACATACTACTAATACTGGATTATTATAATTTAAAAAAAATATCCAAACAAGGGACGATGAAAGATAGAAGACAAATAAAAATCCATTTCTTTACATCCACCATGAATGAACTTAACTTTAATATTAACTCTATCGTGTACGTCATTTTGTCGTGCCGTCCATGCCTAATGGAAAACGTCATAATGACAACAATCCCTGAACGCAAACACTGCAGTTAATTTCTCAAACTAAATCCAAATAATGTTCTCACTATACATCAATCATCTGACAAAAGGCGAAGAATTATTGCCTTACCAGCAAAATGGCTTTTTAGCTTGGGTTTTAACTTTTAAGGCGAGTCACCTCAGCTCAGCGGTGAAAACTGGTTTGCTAGATCAAATTTTTTCGGTATTTACTATTAAATAACGGTCTTACAAAAAATATCCGATACACTTAAAGATATTGTCTAAAGAATGTGCTAATTTGTTACACGATAGGATGTACTTTACTCGATCAAAAAAAATCTTGAAACAGGCTAAATTAAAAGTTTAAAACGAATTTTTTATTAATAAAATTTTCGACTTTGCTCATCATTTTTATATGGATAAATTCCTCTTGAAGTATTAATGAGAACCTGCTAAAATTTATTTCAAACTGAAGTCCTATATCTATTTAATTCAAATTAATCCCAGAACTTGAATGTTGCCAAGCGGTTTCAGAATATACCGCGCTGCCCGCTTCCCCGCCAGTCTCTACGAGAAATGTACCGCGAGACGCGCGGGCGGCACCCCACACCTCACCTCCTAAAATCTTGGAGGTGACTCGCCTTAACTGATAATTGAAATATCATTTTTAATAAAGCTTAGTGCACACTAGCATTTTAAATTAACAATTAACAAAAACACTTTGTGTATTGTTTTTATTGGTACGTTTCAAATAAGTACACCTAGGTAATTTTGAATCTAAATAATCAAGAGAATCTTAAAACTAAGTACCTACTTAACCTTAGCTTTAAAAGTGTACTTTCGGAATACAGCCATTGAAGTAATGTACATTTAGTAACTTAGTACATTATACCTCTATGGATACAGAGAAAAGATACTTAATTAAAAAAAAGATAAGTTAACTAAAAAAAATGAAACATTTCCGATGCACTGTCCTTATAATAAGGATCATGAACGCAATGAAAAAAAATCCTTGACTACGTAATATAATGCAGTCAAATTAAAAAGTCGCTATTCGCTACCTATTCTTAGAATATACGGTTCAGTGCTTACTTTTGTAATGAACGTAGGAAAGCGTGCCATACAAAACGTAAGTAAACAATTTTATTGTGTCTCTATTTTTATACAGACAAGCAATCTGTATACACTTTAAAAAACTTTTCATCAGAGAGCGCAATCGCATTGAAGGGTTTTAAAAAAAGGGTTTTCTCATTGCTAAGAGCATTGGCCCCAACCATTACCCATTCAATGCCATTCATAAAATCGCTTATCGCTAAAATGTGTATGTCTAACCGTTGCCCTAGGTGAGTGACAGAAGCGACGCGACGCAATACGACGCCATAGAAAATGCCAAACTTGTCTACGCGACAACGTAGGCCGCGTGAAAGGTCGCTACTCGCTATTGTTTGATACTGTCGCGTCACGAGTAGCGGTGTCGCGTTTGTCGTTCACGTAGGAAAATCAATTAGGTGTCTGCAGTCTCCTAAGTTTTTAATTTTTAAATGATTTCGACGGGTACAGATACTGGTTACAACTTACAAACTTACATCCCCGTTACATACAATGAGGAATACATAGGGGAAATACGATGCATAGGGAGAGAATAGGGATGATGACAACTCAATCAAATCAGCAACTCTTTAACAAACATAAAAACGCGCTTCTAGTATGGAGGTTGTATGAAATTCACAATAGTGACGTCATCAAATTTCAACGCACTTTTTTTCTTTAATCTATATTTTAAATTTGTTATCAAACTTAAAACTAACCGAGGATGTGAATTTTAAGTCTTTTGGACGACCCTCTATTTAATAATAGGTTAAAAATAATTTATTTTTGATTATAGTGAATTAAATTATTTTAATATAATATCCAAACTCCAAACCCCGTATAGATTACTCGGAATATAAGTAGGTACGTTTTCATATGCGATTTATTTTAAAAGGCTATAAAAAGCACATGGGTCCGCGAATCTTTTCATAAAAATCCTGAACGGAAAGTATTTTATTCTTACGGGCGTGGCCCACTGAAATATTTTACTTTTACCTCTTTAGATAGTTACCAATTCTATTTTAAAATGGTTTTGAAAAATCCGATTCCAATCCGAGTCAGCAGTGTTCATGTTATTTTATAAAAGCGTGATATCAATTCAGGAAAAAAAATTTCGATGAAATACAGTTTTAGATTGATTGGTCCTAACTTCTATGCATACCTTGATAATAATATATTTGGAACTAGATGATGATCGCGACTTCACGAAATTCCCGTGGAAACTCTTATTTTCCGGGATACCTATCCATCCCCGGGATGCAACCTTTCTACACAAGGTTATTTGCCCTAACATACCGAAAACTTCAAGGCATGAAGGTGTTAATCGCCACAATTAACAATTAGGTTTGCCAAAATGTTTTTCTCTTACTAAACTATGTAATTAATTAATTTTGTATGGAAGTTTTTGATAATTAAGTTAGACTTTTTAAATTCGTGTTTGAAAGGTCAAAATTGCATGGGTAGCCTCGGGTATGTTATACTAATTACCTAACACCTTGTATAGATAGGTACCTACATAGTTTCACTTGATCTAAACTCAAAATATTTTTACCTATGCAAATAAACTTTTATAAGTGCTTATGCATCTTCCACGCACGTTACAAAAGTACATGTAAAATTTTTGAATAAAAATCTTTTGAGTTTGAGTCAAGTATATTTACCAGAGATTGCATCCCGGGGATGGATATTCCTGATAATTTGATGTGATTTGTACATAATTTGGTCAAATTCGGTTAGCTTAATTCTAAACAAATGGGTCGAAAAAACTTTAACAGACAGACAGACGTAATAATTAGACAGAACTGACAGACGCACTTTCGCATTTAAAAAATTACTACTTAATTATGTATTAGAATAAGTCTATGGTGTTATGGCGTAGTGGTGGTAGCCCTAAACACCCGACCTCTCCTATTCGGGGTCGCGGGTTCGATTCCCAAGTATGCACCTCTAACTGTTCGGAGTTAAATATCACTTGCTTTATCGGGAAACCTCCTGAGGAAATCTGCATACCCGAGAGTTTCATAATGTTCTCAAAGCTGTGTGAAGTGTTGGCCAGCGTGTTAAAGCCGTAAACCGTGAGCGGGTAAATAATGGGTTAAAAACTTAAAGCGATGATAATAATATTATCTATGGTATCTTCAATACCGGAATCACAAAACAAATTATAGCCACTCCGAGATGTAGATAAGCAAATCAATCATCACAAGACGAACAAAACACAATAACTGCCTCTTACGCCTGTACTATCAGTGCAGCGCGCGGCCGGCACACTTCCCACGGCGCCATTATCACAACAATGCCGCGTCATAACATGAGAAACTATTTATGACATACAAAAAACCGTGGACTATCGATTTACGTCACTCATTGATGGCTATGGAAATACTTTTCTGTACCCATCTCTATTTCTCTCTGATGGGTGAAGAAAAGTGTTTCCATACATGGATATATATGTATATGTAGGTAATAGATGGGCCCTTTCATAGAAAAAAATTTGGCGTCCGATCTGTAGAGCGCGCTCCACATCTGTATAATCCTAACCTTGTCCCCGCCATAGCGCTGTCCCGCTTTTCAGGCTAGATGGCGTTATTATCCACATTCATTGTTTGACAGGGCCCGTCTATGTAAATTGAGGTCGTGGTTTCCATATTATAAGATGCCATATAAAGTGATAGCAGAAGTGGAGGTACTAGGTATAGATGTCCAATGAAGAGGTAGTATATAGTAGCACGGTAATAGGTAAACAAAGAAAGAGAAATTGAGTGGTTTGGCTGCCAAACCTCTGTCCGGTTTTAAAAATCAATACTAATCCTACTATAAAATCGACAATGTGTCTGTCTGTCTATGTGGCTACGCTTTAATGGCCTATCTTTTTAACCGATTTTGATGAAATTTAGTATAGAGGTTGATTGGACCCCGTAGAAGGACGAACTACTTTTTATCCCGGAAAAAGTAGTTCATCCTGGGAAAAGGAGTTCCCGCAGGGATAATAAAAATTAAAGTAACGCGGACGAAGTCACGGGCATAATCTATAAAGCTGTGCAATGTGAATGCATACACGTAGTTATGGTTCATTTTCTTTTATGCTAATGTGCCCCCCGATTGTGTAAGGAAATCGTAATCGGAATCGTTTGTCAAACGTATCATTCGTACATACAAACATACGTACACCCTCGATTCACTAGAAAGCGTGGTTGCCTGGAAGAGATCGCTTCAAAGCGATAAGGCCGCCATTTGTACCGATTTTTCTTTAATTATTTTTATTGTTATTGTTTAAATGTATTTTTTTTACTTGGTGTACAATAAAGAATATTTCATTCATTCATTCATTCATCATTCGACCTGTTTAAGGAGTCTATAGATGCCTGCACGTCAAGTAGCATATGTATGAACTCCTTAAACCGTTCGAGTAATGTTACGATTACGATCAATCGAATTAGTAATGTAAAAACTTAGACCAAGCGATCTAATCTAACAAATATAGGTCATTCCTATTCATACTTCATATCCGTTTCACTTACCTAATCGAAATGGACACACAAAAACAACAATAAAAATATAGATGGTCCCATATCAGGGATCCTCCGCAATTCCTCCGGGGATATAGATAAAGATAGATTATGTTAAAGATATGCACCACCGGACGCAAACAAGAAACCAAATGTGTATATTATTCAAAAGGTTCTGAGTTCTGACTGTACATCCCTGGCTTGGATTACGTACCAACTATTATTATATCTTATTATTATTTATTTATGCTCTAATAGTAAATATTCTATATTGAGAGCTGTGAGTAAGTATTATTAATAACTAATCAATTTGCGAGCTATAGAATATTCCCTATTACGCTTATGTTGGTAGTGCGTATGTGAGCTTTCGGTTTACGTGACCGACGTACGCGCAACTGGGTAGGTGGAGTTCAGGCCTTATAATTACATATATACTTAAGTTTTGTATTATGTTAACCAATAAGCATTTGCCGAAGAACCGACAGTCCTCGGGGTTCCAAAGTGTTGGGATGGTGACTCTGCACGGGAAAGCGTAGCGTTAAAATAAATCGTTTATATTTTGCTGGAAACATTGTGCAATTAAGATGACAAAGACCAAATTTGACCAAACATGTTTCGTCATTACTGACGTGCAAATCTAAAACATGAGTTTGCACTCTATAGGTTCCTACTAGGTGGGCCGGTGACATCAAGAGAGTTCCAGGGAGCCGGTGAGTTCAAGCGGCGCAAGCCAGCGCGCCAATATCCAACATTGGACATCTATCCGTTGACAAAGACGACGACGATGCTTTTCCAAGAAGCTTTTAAGGTCTAGCCCCACTACAGAGGTGCGGCGCGGCGCGGCACGTAGCGGCAAGTATATAGTGGGACTAGACCTTTATTCATGGCACACAAAATATCATATTACTTGCCCATTTATAAAAACTACTATAAGTTTGAAATTGAAACTCATAGGATTTTATTTAAAAAAAAATATTAGGTACCTATTGTATAAAAAATAAAAATAGCATTTCTGTGGCTACTACTATTTAGCCACAGAAAAGTTAATTTTAAACTTACAGCTACGTAGTTACACTGAAGAAAGAATTACTGCAAAAAATAGGCCGACATAAGTTCCTTCCCTCCTCAGGTCAAATAGCACTCGTACAAAGGACTTTTATGTCATTTTATACAATTATGGGGACAAGGGGCAGAGATATATTTTCCCTAAGGGAATAAGGCTTATGATTGTACGGCAATAATCGAAAACCAACCCTTCGAAATATTGCTTATTGAGCAGTTTTGGAGTACAATTCTGTTTTGGAAGACCACGTAAGTTCCTATCTCGTCGGTATATCTATAAAGTATAAGGTTCAAAACGTAGAATTTTACACAATACGGAGTAATGAAATAATAAAATATAGCGAGTAACTTTATGATAAAACTATAGGATGCACACGACTTTGCCCGCGTGGATTCAGGGTTTTTTAATCCATGGCCACTTTTGTATTTTCCGGTATAAAAAGTAGTATAGTTAAGTCCGTGTCTGGGATAAGAAAATCGGGCAAATTGATTTACCGTGAGAAGACAGGCCGAAAGACCGACAGACGTTTTCGCATTTATAATATTGAAATGGAATTAGTATGGATGATACAATGATAACAATATTTTTATTTACTATATTCCTTAATCTTCATACTTTATAAGGCTTATTACTGTGTAGCATCCATCGAGAACCGACTACCGCCGTAAAACATTGCATAGAGCGAAGTTTCGGAATCCAAATGTATTTTTAATGGTACCCAGCGGGCAATCAATTTTGGTTCAGAAAGCCTTCGAGCACGCCTTCCTCTCTCATGCATTGTTCCGGATTCCCCTGTTCTTATTTTTGTTATGAATGCATGAAATATTTGTATTCGGAAAATAAATTTTCAGTTAAAAATGAATACTTGGAGCCTTATACTCCGCAAAGAGCAACTGGTTATTTATATTGTTTCGTGAGATTCGTAAGAGTGGTCATGATATTATACTAATTATTATACTAGAGGCATTGATCTTTTCAAAAAAGAAAAACCTTTATACCCAGCAAAAAAGTGTAGGTCTGACGACCTCTTAACTTGTTGTCTTAACGTGCGAAGGTCCCGAGTTCGATCACCGGCATGGTCTATTAAGGAATTAATAATTTCTGAATTTACCCTGGTCTGGCTTGGAGGCATCGGCCGTGGCTAGTTACCGCCCTGCCTGCAAAGACGTGCCGCCAAGCGATTTAGCGTTCCGGTACGATGCCGTGTGGAAACCATTAGGGGTATATGGGTTAAATTATAACTGTCATAACCTTTTTTTATCCACTACATGTTAGCCCTTGATTGCGATCTCACTTGATGGTAAGTGATGATGCAGTCTAAGATGGTAGCGGGCTAACCTGTTAAGGGTATGGCAGTTATATTAAACCCATACGCTTAATCGAATTCTACACGGCATCGTACCGGAACGCTAAATCGCTTGGCGGTACTTTACCGGTAGGGTGGTAACTAGCCACGGCCGAAGCCTCCCACCAGGCCAGATCAGGGAAAATTTAGAAAATATAAATTCCCAATTCGACCCTGCCGGGGATCGAACCCGAGGCCTCCGCACGTTAAGACAACGCAGTGCTCAACACTGCGCCAGGGAGGTCGTCATGTATAAAAATTAAAAAAAATGGCAGTCATAGCGACTGTCGATAGAAGTGAAAACGAATAAGTATAATAATAATAAAAATATTTAAAATACGTAATTTAAAATATAAACCTTAAAACTAAGGCATACAATTTTAATTACGAATGTGCTATATTTTTAATATTTAAGACCTTTTGTCTTCGTAACAACGCGAGGTGTCGGTCACGCGTTTCCACATTTTTACTCCATACCAAAAAGTGCCCAACGCGCCTAAAGAAGTTTTCACTTCAAAAACTGTGCTCTACTTGTCCTATGCCCGTGAGAAACTAGCATTACGGACATTTTCCGTTACCTAATGACAATGTTCGAACTCGCCCCGTCACTATGAGTTAGTAAACTGTAAGTAACTTTCTTTTTTACTCGCAGGTAATCACCTAATGTGGAACTTACAAAAAATTCACCTAAAAGTGATTACTCAGCGTTCAACCTTCAAGTGAGTGCAAAAAGTTTTCCTTGTGCCTACTTTTTTCTGCACTTTTTATGGTTCCATGCCGACGGGACCCTACCTATCCAACTAAGCCTCCGTCCGCTCGTTCGTCTGTCTGTCTGTTACGGTACCTATCACGGTCAAAATATGAAATTAATTTTAGAAATTTACAACTGTCAAATTTCAGGAGTGTGTATTTCTATTGCCGCTATAAAAAGAAATACAAGAAACGTTATTATTGAGTGCCTCCTTTGTTTCATTTACGAAAGTTTAAATAATAAGTACCTACTTAATACTTATGTATATTAATATTGTTAGATGTTGTGCGGTTGTACGGAAATTTTCATGTGCGAATCTGACTCGCACACAGCCGATTTTATTCCTTCAGGGAGAAGGAAGAAATCCCTCTGGTCTTCTTCCTACTAAATGCTGACTGCTGACTACACTCTAGTTATAAAAGTGCTCTGTCTGGGTGGTGGACTATCTTCCCCTATCTTGGAACCCTTCTCATTCTAAGAGGATATTCGTACTCAGGATTTTTGACGTATTCTCAAGCATCGTCGAGTAATAATAATACGTACACTTTTTACCTAACTATTATATTATAACCGTCACCGTGCAATTGCATAACAATTATATTATTATATGCATAATATAATCATATTATTATAATATTAGGGTGAGTTATAGTAATATTATCTCATCTTATCGCTTGAACTACTGTAAAATAATATTAATGAGTTCACCGAAACCATATCGCGGTCCGCGTACGTACCTCCTGCTCCATACCGTTCCGTATTGAATTACGTAATGTATGTATTTACAAACCATACCTACCTGCAGATGTAATTTGACCAATAAAGGAATGCCGGCGGCATGGATTTAAATGTTTGAAAAATATTATGGGGAATACCACCCAATTGTGTGAAGAAAGTCGTAATCCATACTAATATTATAAATGCGAAAGTGTTTCTGTCTGTCTGTCTGTCTGTCTGTCTGCTACGCTTTCCCGGCCCATCTTTTCAACCGATTTTGCTGAAATTTGGTACAGGGGTAGATGGTATTCCGGGGAAGGACATAGGCTACTTTTTATCCCGGAAAATTAAGAGTTCCCGTGGGAATCAAAAATCTTAATCCACGCGGACGGAGTCGCGGGAATCATCTAGTCGGAAATATTTGTCAAACGTATGATTCGAATTTCTGGGAAAAATACTGTTTGAGAACCCCGGGATTTTGAGAACATTATAAAAACTCTAGGGCACGCTCTTGGTTTCCTCACAATATTTAACTTCACTATTAGGGATAGTACCTACCTAATTAGCAAGTGGTATATTTTTATTGTGTAAAACGCTCAAAACCCAGAAAAGTTAGAAGTGTTGAAGTTAGAACGAGGATTGAACCCGCGACCTGAAAAAATAGGACAGCTTGCTGATAGTCTAGTTAATATAAGTAAGTAAATAAGAAAACAATATAGGTATAGAGTCCGTGTTAAAAGTGGTTGGTTACAATTTTACAAATAGTGATTACAATATTACCTAATCGAAATATCTCTTTAGTAAACTGACAGTGCTCAACCAATTTCACACTTTCGCTTTATAAAGTACTAGATGATGCCCGCGACTTCGTCGGCGTTCTTTAAGTATTTTGTTAAACCCGTTTGTAACTCCTCAATTTTCCGGAATAAAAAGTAAAAAAAAAATCATCAAAATCGGTCAAAACCGCCAAATTTCGTCAAAATAGGTTAAACAGATGGGCCCTAAAAGCGTAGCAGATAGACAGACAGTACACACTCTCACATTTATGTATATTACTATGGCAGTATGGACTAAATGAAGCCTGCGACTTTGGTTCTAACAGTTAGTAACTACTCGTAGCAATGTAACCTATAGCTGCTATTACATTAAAACAAGGAACCGTAATAAAATACTAAGTGACTTATAGGAATTGTTTCTTCGTAGTAACCCTACCCGATCTTTAAGCTAAAGCAGCTAAAAGCGAGCTACAGTTAAAATTATAACAATGGTCAAGCACCTAATTGCCGTAAAACGTCTTGGAATTCGCGGGAAATGACCCGCTAAATGTGAACTCTCGGCTTACAACTACCTGGAATGTTAATTTATATTTAATTGTTTTTGAAGTGAAAACTTCTTTAGGTGCGTTGAGCACTTTTTGGTAGGAGGTAAAAATGTGGAATACGCGAGACCGACCGCGAGACCGACACCGTTCAAAACACCGTTTGTTAAGACAAAGGGTCTTAAGTATAAATAGTACATTCGTAATTAAACATGAATGCCTTAGTTTTAAGGTTTATATTTTAATGCCAATTTTTTTTTAACAATAAGGTGTTACTTAATGAATGTCTGATGATCTAATAGTAGTTTATACACCAAGGGGATAAAGCACTGTTTTATGTCACGGGCGCTACATTGAATCCTGAACGTAACGAAGGACTCCAAATTTAACTCCCGAGCGCAGCGAGGGTGTTATAAGTTAATTCCCGACCAAAGGGAGGGAATTAAGATTGAGTCCTGAGTGCAGTGAGGGATTCAAGCGCCCAAGAAAAAAACTGCTTTATCCCGGTGGTGTATACTCTACTTTATACTTCTACCATAACAGTAAAACAAACTGTAACGGTTAGATATTTATTGCAAATCATAGTAAGTAGGATACATAGGTCTAGTAAATAATAAAAAGAAAAGACAAATTAAAAGTGAATGTTCACGTTCGATAGAGTCACATTTGTCCATTTGTCATTTTGCTTTTCATGCTGCCAGTGTTTATGCAGGTACACATACTCCTTGGTTTAAAAACTTTTATGTCAAATGGTACGATCGTTTGGTCGACCAGTCTGGAGCCTAGACTCTGATATTTACAGTATGGGGTTGGTCAACTAGTTGGGCGATCGATCGACTAGATTACGGCCCTAGGGCATGAAGACTGACTTTAGACCCGCAAAAGTATGATTAAAACAGTAGTAAAGGTATGGTAGAAGTATAAACAAATTAATGTGTCACTCGGGATGATGTAAGGATTCTAACGATACCTCATATCTACATCCAAATCTGTTCAGGAATTTAGTTATGGTTTAATTAAAAAAATTAACGACTTCCCAGGTGCGGTGTTGAGAGTCAATTTAAGAATTTATAAATTCTGAATTTTCCCTAGGCTGGCCTGTTGGGAGGCTTCAGTCGTGGCTAGTTACCACTTACCACCCTACCGGCAAAGACGTGCCGTGAAGCGATTTAGTGTTCCGATACGATGCCGTGTAGAAACCGATTAGGGATATAGGATAACTGCCCTGCCCCCTAACAGGTTAGCCCGCTACCATCTTAGACTGCATCATCACTTACCATCAGGTGAGATTTAGAGGCTTTTATGTAAGTATACCTACTAGTACCTTCATAAGTAAGGTTTTATACGGCAGCATAAGTCACTCTAAGACTAATCTAAAACTAAACGTCTGTGTCGTAACTCGTAAGCTCCAATACAACTTACTGTGACACAGACGACATTATAATAAGCGTTTCGAATTACTAGAGTCCATTCATCTTATGCGTTAGATTGTTTAACCGACTTCGATTCGACATGGAGGTTACTCAATGATGCGTAGGTGAGCAAAGGGCTTATTTTTCTTTTCGTAACATAACTATAGTTTCCTATTCACCTACCGATTACTTCTCTTTTATTTTTTTAAGCTGTGGCTCAAGGAGAAATCTCTTCGTCGTCCCAACCAATAGCTAGTCTAGTGTTTTAACTAAATCTAGCAGATCCCCACGACTTCGTCCGCGTGAAATAAGTTTTTTAAATTCCCACGGGAACTCCTTTAATATTTAAAAGAACTCCCTAATTTTTCAGGGTTGATATTTATAGCTTCAAGACTCTCACAAATAATGGTGTTTTCTATCGGTACCAGAATTTTCAAAATTGGTTCAGTACCTAGATCTAGAGATTACCCCCTACAAGCTCACAAAATTTACCTCTTTAAAATATTAGTATAGATTAGACTTTTATCCACTGAGGAATTTGTGGGACAAAAATAGTTTTTTTTTTCGGCATTTTGTCTGCACAATTTATGCTCCGCCCTGGCTCCTTTATTATCCTAGTAACAAACTGTTGACTTTATATCGGTTGAGCTATTGAAGTAATATGTACTAAAGTACGTACATTATACCTCAATGGGTTGAGTTAAAGCAAAGGTTAAGACACTTAAGAATTCCTTTCTTTCAATCATACTATGTTATGGAACGTAAATACTTTGCCTTTTGAAGGCAAATACCTCTTTAGAACCACTTCAAAGAATTTTTTCTTCCTCCCACAAGTTCTAAAGATCGACGGACGTAAGTAAATCGATGACTACCTTAGTATAGGGCACTGCATTTACAAATAACACACACTTATGGAATTTAGCAGCTCCCACCTAATTTATTGTGTCCATCGAGCTTATGAGTGGGTGAGAAACTGATTTGCCGAAAGAGGAGAGCGGATATTAGTAAGAAATCTTCTTGCTTCCTATAGCCTAATACATTTACACAGATAATTTATACTTATCAGTACAAATATTGAATTTTTTTATGGGTACTAGACCGCGAACTCACTGGGTGGTAAGTAAAGGATGATATGAAATGAAATGATTTATTTATTTCACATAGGGCAACTTGTGTCACTTATGATACGTCAAGACTCTACCACCGGTTCGGAAATCTGTTTCTACTGAGAAGAGCCGGCAAGAAACTCAGCAGTTGCTCTTTTCTCAAAAAAGAAAGAGGTTACAATATTAAGTACATGCATGATGCAGTCTAAGATAGTAGCGGGCTAATCTATTCTTCACGACATCATACCGGAACACTAGCTAAGCTTAGCGGCACATCTTTCCGATAGAGTGGTAATGAGCCATTGCCGAAGCCTCCCCCCAAACCGGGCCAAAGAAAATTCAGAAATTGTTAATTCCCAAATGGACTCTGCCGGGGATCGAACTCGGGATCTCTAACTTTTAAGACTACAGCGCTCACCACTGTGCCAGGGAGGTGGTCTCACTAAGGGTACAGAGATCAAGAGCAAATCTTATCTCTTAGAGCCCGCGCAAACAACGTTCTAAGTTCTGCGTTCTTTGTAACGTTTGTAACACTACATCCAGCAAGTCTGATTGAAGCCAAGCACTATACATTTTTACATTTTCTATACATTTTCTAGTCTACAAATATACTCCATTTTTTTTCGTTTCACAAACAATTTTTGTAGCGAAATTGAACGCAAATTGCTTGACTTGTATGCGTTAAGAACTTCTAGAAGTCTGAGTGAACGAACACGGAACGCTGAAAGCATTTCTGTCTGGGCTCGCTCTTAGGTACACCCACATAGTACAGAGACCTATCAGCAATAAAGAAAAAAAAAGTCGATCCGTAGGTGGTACCTTAAGCACATACTTAGATTAAAGAGTCTCAAGATGTATTGAGTGATTGCACATTACATTCGCGTCGAACTCGCATTGTCACGGTCACGGAGCTATTACCAACATAAACAAAAAAAAACAAAAAAAAACTACAAAAGAAACTCGTCGATGTCACGCCTATGCAGTTCTCACGGACGCAACGAACAAACAACGCCTCTCAACCAGTACAGTAACGTGATATTTTACGATAACTTCAACTATTCACGTTCCATTGATGCTTCATTATTATACACGAAATAGAGTAGTTAACAAAAGCGTTAATGGATATGCAAGTATAAGGAAGGTGTAAGGATGTTTGTAAGGGTATTGTCTGAGGTGTAATATGACAACAATAATGCTATGAACATAATGAAAGTCGAAGCCGCGAGCGATTAGGTTAAGCACACACGAGCGAAAAAATTCTGATACAATATTTTTATCAATAGAAATTTTAATATATTTCAATTGAATTATGTTAAAGAATAAAGAAGTTAAAATGCTACAGGTAAACATGAAAGATGCATCACCAGTGCATCTTTCATGTTTTCCTGTAATAAGTGTTATCATAATATTTTGTCATTATTATTATTAATTATCAACGACAAAATACCAAGCGGCCAAAGGCAGGTTTTGAGTTATTTAAAGGATTTTGAATAACCGAGGGGATCGTGTGCTGGAACTTTGGAAGTCCTACCATACACACAATTTAAAACTGATTAAAACTGACAAGCGACAGTACAAAAGTTACAAGCTCAAACGTTTCTTTAGTCTGATTTTATGCGTAGAATTTGGTGACCCGCCCTCTCCTTCGACTCGAAATCCTTATTAGGGTTCCATTTATAGAGAGAAACCCCAGTTATTTAGGTAGGTACTTAGTCCTAGTTTTTTAAGCTTACGTTGATATAGCGGCCAATTCTGTTTTACACAATCTCTAAACTAAACTAAAATGACCCCTCTAAACCTAGTTCTGTCTCTTTCTGCAGAGAGTATTATGAAAGGGTTAGCAATATTTTTAATGCCGTCATTTTAGTTTAGTTTAGAGATTGTGTGCAACAGAATCAGCCCCAATACTTCAGTCATCACTTTTTAAATAACGTCTTCAGTACTCGCGTTTATGGTAAGCAATCTGTGTGCAAGACGTCAAGACAAAAAGTCGCTAGCGTGCGGAAACGCTTATGTAAGTTTACAATTCGACCATCCCGTGGGAAAGGTATGAGGGCGGTGCGATAATTGCCTAGTTTGCGTATACCCCGAGTTTACCCTTCGGCGAATGGTCGTAATTACAGGGTACAGGAGAGGTAGAAAGGTACAATGCTGAACCATAACCCAATGATAGGTTTAGCTTGATTTAATGGATTGGGATCATTGATATTATAAGCAGTCGAGTTATTTTTTACAAGAATAGCAAGGAAACGAACAGGCGGGTACTGATGTTAAATGATAAAGTATATGAACATCTGATGCACTAGCGAGAGGAACCGCCAATCGTTGCCGGTTTTTTAAGGTATTTTTTTAATCCACTACAAGATAGCCCTTGACTGCGATCTCACCTGATAGCATGTGATGATTCAGTCTGAGATGGTAGCGGGCTAAATAACCTGTTGGGGGCATGGCAATTATACTAAACATAATAATCGGTTTCCAGTTTACACGGCACAATACCGGAACGCTAAATAGCTTGGCGGCACGTCTTTCCCGGTGGGGGGAGGGGGGGGGCGGGGGGGATTACTCTCTTATAATTATATCAGCTACAAGGGAGCAGAATTAAATATTATGTAGTGAAGCGGATTGGGTCCATTTCATTCATTGGATAAGTATTCAATCATATTTAGGTAGATACACACGCTTATTCGCATGGCTAGGGTTTGGAACACTCTACCAAAAACTGTGTTTCCCACCAATTACAATTCGGGTATCTTTAAATCAAGAGTGAATAGGCATCTTCTAGGCAAGCGCGTACCATCTTAGGCCGCATCATCACTTCCCATCAGGTGCGATTGTGGTCAAGCGTAAGCCTATAATGAATTAAAAAAAAATACTATACTTACTAAATGATACTTAGATGCTTTAACTGTAATATAATATAACTACATAACTTATAATATGTCCTTTCTTTTAAGTACACTGACAATACACAAACACAAAGGAGAATTTTGCATCCGTTCGGCCCAGTACGACACAGTTTGTAACTTGATATTTCTTTTTTTTTTTCAGATTGAGTATGCTGCGCAGGCCTTACCGGACGCTATACAGCATCACCGGTTGGGTGACACATCGATGGAGAGTCCACCCTGATGTGAGAAGAAGACCACTACAATCTAAGATGCAATGCATATTACAAAATAAATCAATAAATATATCAACATTTCAAGGGTTCAGTCGAAACAATATAAAAGTCATAGTTTTAATTATTCACCTTTTGGATACCAATATAGTTAGGTACGTGCTGTATACCTGCTCCAGTGGGACACAAGCTTTAAGCAAATTACTCTTTAATAAATAAATAAATAAATAAATCAATCAATCAATCAATAAACAAACAAATAAATCAATCAATCAATAAATCAATCGGTAGGCTTTTTAATTTCCACGTAACTTTAAGTTTCATTACAATACAAGTTAAAATAATTACAATTTATTCAAGTCATCCATAATTATGTTACAACTAAGAAGATTTTATAAGTAAAATAAATATACAATGTAAAAAATGTTATTGAGTACTATAATAGCTGTAGAAATTCTTAAATAGGTATTAGAAAAGAGGACTTACGCATATCTGTATACTTTAAGGTAGGTATAGGGACAGGAAGTGTAGAGACTAGGGACTGCATATTTGAGACTATCTATACCTATCAATGACTGGGAGCTTGAGATAAATATTTTGAATCTGAAACAGAATTTGGCATCAATCCGGCACACTTTATGTGAAGACTGAAGAGATATTTCATATCCGCCATATTATATCCGTCCTGTGTATTTGTAAAGACCGAAATTTTTCAACTTGCAATTTTTACGTATTTTCAATTCTTATTTCATCTTCTTTGTAAGTAAATCGGATGTTCATGTCTGAGCATTTCTAATGCTATCAAAAATAGAATTTTGGAACTTTTAGCTGATGTGCTGTAGTCAAAATAACGTGACAAAACAGACAGTTAGTTCGTTTATGTGTAAGTACTAAGTACAATTATATTTATTAAAATTATAAGCAAATCAATTTTATTTTTATCTCGACGACCTCTCTGGCGCAGTGTTGAGTGCTGTTGTCTTAACGTGGGAGGTCCCAGGTTCGATTCCCGAGAGAGTCAATTTTAGAGTTTATAATTTTTGAATTTTCTCTGGTCTGGTCTAGTGGGAGGCTTCGGCAGAGGCTAGTTACCAGCAACGACGCGATTTAGCGTTCCGATACGATGCCGTGTAGAAATTAGAAACCAATTAAGGGTATGGGTTTAATAGAACTGCCATACTCCTAACAGGCTAGCCCGTTACCATCTTACACTGCATCGTCACTTACTATCAGGGCCACTTCTATCTTTTTTAGCTGGTAAATTTTCAAGAATCCGTACTCAGCGAGCAAAATAAGTAGTTAAATAATTTAAATTCTATAAAAAATGTGTACTCTACAAAACGTGTCCTTTCTCTGTCTATAAAAAATAGATTAAACAAAGATTAGATACGGCGTAAAAAGCTCGCTGGGTTCCTACCTAATCCCGCAATCAGCGGTGCGCAACCGCAGCACGTCTGCCACGATCTTTGTTGTGACGAATTAGGCTGTGATCCGGATATACCACGACCTTCACCGATCTGTTTACCAGATGAAACCTACTTTTTATTTTTATTTAATAATAGATAAATACGTCTAAAATAGGTTACCTATCAAAATCCGGTCTAGGCTATATTAAAATATTTTTTTTAATTTTTTTTTACAAGTTTATTGTAGCCAATGCTATACCATCGCTTTTGTTATAAAATTACCTATATTTTGATATATAACTTAAGAAAAATTAACTTAATTTAAAAATAGCCTGGACCGGATTTTGATAGGCAACCTATTTTAGGCGTACCTATTTATCTATCTTACTAATATTATAAATGCGAAAGTTTGGATGTATGGATGTCGGTATGGATGTATGGATGTATGGATGGACGTTTGTTACTCAATCACGCCCCAACGGCTGAACGGATCTGGATGAAATTTGGCACAGAGAAAGATTATAGTCTGGAATAACACATAGGCTACTTTTTATGCCGGAAAATTAAAGAGTTCCCGCGGGAACTACAAAACCTCGATCCACGCGTACGAAGTCGCGGGCGTCAGCTAGTTATTAAATAAAAATAAAAAGTAAGTTTCATCCGGTTAACAGATCGGTGAAGGTCATTGTATATCCGGCTCTATAACAGTACTTCATATTTTACGGCAGCTACGAGTAGAACAAGTTATAAAACATTATTCATGGTATTAATTAGTCAAAGATTTAGGGCCGATTGATTCAAAGCTCAAAACTTCAAACTATTGGTTATCGCAACTTACGTTCGTTAACATTAAATTAACACGAATTTTAGAATCTGTTAATTTGTTTAGTAAAAAAATGGTGAATCAACGCTTTCTTTGACTAATATTCGTTAGCGCCATATTTATAGGTTATACGTCCGTCAAAAAAATAGTATACGTAGCCTAATAATACGTAGTTTCTAGCAAGCTAGAATGAATTAAATATAGATATACCGAAATCTTAGCTTTGCGTTTCGTTTGCTTGGGAAATAGAAATTTAAACTGCAAGGCTGAAGGGATCTCCAAAATGTAACTAAAAAACGAAAAATATGTTGGATGGTGGTTTCAGAAGCTTCACGATAAGCTGGTCAAGCAATGATATCCATACTAAGCTCTAATGGCTCTGATAGTTCCTAAGTTTAAGATGATTTGTGAGATAGTGATAATTTAAAAAAAAAACCCCGGCTGAGTTTGTTGTGAGCTCTTCTCAGACCAGGGCGCGTTTGGAACCCTCGTCATACCATAACTGATTATCACCATCATGTTTTAAAATAATTTGACGTCAAAAAGTGTACCTAATTTGAATAAATGAATATTTGATTTGATTTGATTTGTGATATGTAATTGCACGGCCCTACCAATGTAATCAACGTTGACGTAATTTGGTACAGAAATAGGTTGCATGCCGGAGACGATTAATATATAGGCTAATCCACGTGGACAAAGTCGCGGGCATTACCTAGTTTATAATTTGCGGTCGACCAGAGTGGAATAAAATCTCTGTGTATTTAAGAGTTTGTTAAACGTGTCCTCTATACCTAGAACAAAGATTAGGTACGGTATAAAAAGCTCTGTTTCATACCTAATCCCACAATCAGCGATGCGCGACCGCTGCACGTCTGCTGAGATCTTGTTACGACAAATATTTGTTCTACGGCTGCCGCAAAAAGAGCAAAAAAGTGTTAACAGCAAAGATATTTTAAGCCTTTAAAGGGTAGATCGGATATCGGACCATCGATATGGGACCTGGAATACCAATCTACTTTATTTTCGGAAATTGAAATGCAGAAAACTATTTTATTTTAAAAAAATCCTCAAGATTCCCAACCCATTATATTAGTTATTTCATCAACCCACTATATAATAGTTGTTTTAGTTATAAAGCTGCAATGTATTATTTAACATTGTGTTTTATACAAAAATACCTGCTGAGATGTCTCTGAGGAGTTCTAAGTAAAGTGGCACTACTTTTTCTGCATACAATAAAGTTATTTTGACGTAATTTGAATATTTTTTCCCTTCAAGATTTGAAATCATCTTTCAACTTTCAAATTGGTTCTATTCATTAGAATCTAGGATAGGTGTTGAAGTTAGAGCCAGATAGGGCTGTACAGAACTAAAAAAGAGAAGCGGAAGAAAAGTAGCGAAATGGTTTCTTTTACCTGTATTATTTTATATTTTGGCTTATGACTTACATAATTTTGTACTCTCTTAACTATCATTTTATATCCTTGGTTAAAAATGGTTATCGAAACATTTTGAACAGAATCAGTGAAAGGTTTTCTTACTTTTCAATTTTTTTACATAGTTGAGAAATAAGAAGTAGTAATAATGACGTTTTCAGTATAGTTTCATGGTTTAATCAAATTTTATTCTTTAAATTATTCTATTATATAATCCGCTGAACGTAGGTACAGTTTGCGCGCGAGCTGAATGCAGAGCTAAACTATGTGTCACCAGACATAAGCTCCGCATTCAACTCGCGCGCGAACTATAGAAGTTTGACATTTTGAGAGAATATTCCTTGAGCAACTGGATGCTCAAAGTGTACTATTAAGAAAGGATTTTTCGGAATTCCAAACCCTGTAAGTCCGTTAGATACTTTTCAATATCCATGAAACTGTATTAAACTGTATTACTTTTGGTTAAAAATAAAAAAGTATCTACGTGTTTCAAAATTGTCAAAAATACCACTCCCATGGGGTTATATGTCCGAAAGTTTCATTTTTAATTATCTTGTACAATGTTATTAATCTATACTAATAATATAAATGCGAAAGTTTGGATGGATGGATGGATGTATGGATGGATCGATGTTTGTTACTCAATCACACGAGAACGGCTATAGATACTCGTAGATTATAGTCTGGAATAACACACAGGTTACTTTTTATCCCAGAAAATTAAAGAGTTCCCGCAGGATCCAAAAAACCTCAATCCACGCGGATGAAGTCGCATTAGTAAGAAAATAAGATTATTAATAAATATAGTTCTTAACGAACACTAGGTTGTATTTATTAAACTTGCTAGATGACAATATACCCCAAAGCCTTCTTCCGGTTTTTAAATTCAAATAATTAGGGGTCTAAATTTTTTGTTAGTCGTATCCCTTTTAAAGGATAAAAGGACCCTTACTTCCGCTTATCTAAAAGGACGTCGTTATTAAAGCCTTGTCACCACTCGCCTATCCAAAAAAAATGTCCCATTCCTAATTTTTTACCTTTTTTTACCTACATCAAAATGTCTCGTGCCTCCTTATCACTTTGAGTCCTATCTATATTTACCCAACAGCGATTAATGTAAGTAATGTGTTTGCTTATTGATCTGTCACACTCAACAGACAATTTTACCTTTTTTGTACAAAGTGGGATATCATACAGATATCGTATACAAATTGACACGTCTGTTTGGGGAAGGTAAACATTTACTTCCTTCCACTTATCTACATTTACATATTTGCTCTACATATCAAATCAAATCTTATTATTTATATAATA
The DNA here is from genome assembly GCA_923060345.2 of Erebia aethiops. Taxonomy (NCBI): domain Eukaryota; kingdom Metazoa; phylum Arthropoda; class Insecta; order Lepidoptera; family Nymphalidae; genus Erebia; species Erebia aethiops. The sequence continues at coordinate 3,563,880 of OV281083.1, read as the reverse complement.
TTATAAATGTGAAAGTTTGAATGGATGTATGGATGGATGGATGGATGTATGGATGTTTGTTACTCAATCACGCACCTACGGCTGAACGAATCTGGCTGAAATTTGGCGCAGAGATAAGTTATAGTCTGGAATAGCACATAGGCTACTTTTTATCCCGGAAAACTAAGGAGTTCCCGCGGAAACCAAAAAACCTCAATCCACGCGGACGTAGTCGCGGGCATCAGCTAGTTGCTGGTAATAGCGATAATAATACGTTATTTTCTACCAATCACATTATGAAGAAGTGGTCCAGATAAAGCTGCGGGGTGACAGAGGCAGTGGCGTGCACAGGGCTTGAAGCTGGTGTAGGCATTAGTTTGTAAGAAAACCTGTTTACTGACTGTTATTGAAGTAAGCAGTGCTTTTACGCCTCTATGAACTGCGCGCCACTGGACAGAGGCAAGACGGAGTCGAACTTGTGACGACCTCAGTGGCGCAGTGTTGGGCGCTGTTGTCTTAACGGCGGAGGTCCCGGGTTCGATTCTCAGCAGGGTCAATTTGGGAATTTATAATTTCTGAATTTTCCCTGACTAGTTACCACCCTACCGGCAAAGACGTGCCGCCAAGCGATTTAGCGTTCCGGTACGAAGCCGTGTAGTACCCGAAAAGGAGTATGGGTTTAAATAACTGCCATGCTCCTAACACGTTAGCCCGCTACCATCTTAGACTGCATCAACACTTACTATCAGGTGAGATCGCAGTCAAGGGTTAACTTGTAGTGGATAAACAAAAGTCATCTTCAAGCTGACAGAATTTTCAGTACACACTTCAGCCATTCTAGCACGAACGACGAATTCTACTAACTATATCAATCAAACTGTTGGAAATAGCCATAAACACAAAGAAAAACAATAACTACCCCTATCTAGAAAAAAAACCGGCCAAGTGCGAGTCGGACTCGCGCACCGAGGGTTCCGTACTGAAAACTGTAACGACCAAAGATGTAGAACGGTAATAATTACCTTTGTTAATGAACCGCAAAACTAACTTTGTTTGTAGAGGTTTACTGTTAATATCAAAAAAACTATGCTAGTTAGAGCATTGGCTATAGTTTTCCTGTAAAATATACATAAATTCCTATTGACCATAATTATTTCAGATTTTTCGATTGGTAAACTCCGGAGATAAGGGGGGGGAACGGTATTTTTTTAGACTTTTTCCGCGATAAATCAAAAACTATCATGACTAAAAATAATTAAAAATCTGTTTTAGAATGTACAAAGTAAACCCTTTCATATGATACCCCACACAGTACAGTTATCTCACTTTTAAATTTCAACCCTCCGATTTTCCTCCCTTTTTAAATAAGAACAAAAATAATTTCCAATTTTCTTTAATTCCAGTGTCTTTGGGCCACTAATATACACAACTATTCCAAATTTCATGTCGATAGCTTCGGTAGTTACTGAAATAATCGAGTGTGACGGACGGACAGACAGACAGACGGAGAAAGTCGCACCATAAGGGTTCCATTTTACCATTTTGGTACGGAATCCTAAAAATGTATTTTTTTTTAATATTTCTACCCAACATTTATCGAAAAGCGATTCGATGCTCATGGAATCGTACGTACGCGTTAGCGGTCAGTAGGTAAAGCAAAAACCACAGAATAGGTAAAAACCGAGGCAACCAAATTCCGGCCACTCGAAAACTAGTCAACTATGCATGAGATATTAATTATTATGCAATTCACAAGAGTGAACTGTAATAATTGTTCGATGGAACGGCAATCATTCGTTACCGGAGAGAGATGGGATATAAGTTTATACACCATCAACTACCCAACTCAGTAGTTTAATCTATAAAGGCTTATTTATTTTGATTCCTGTTTATTTATTTTGTACCTATATCTAACTACTGTGCTGATACTGAGAATTTCTAGACAGTAAGCCCATTTTGGCCCGAAACGGGAATCGAACCCTGGATCTAATTATTCGCAGCCGAATAAGCCCGAAAACATAATTAGTATTTTGATTATGTTAACTTGAAACTGCGACTTCGGCGAAACGTCTTAATTTTCCGGGATAAAAAGTAATTTATCTAATCCTTCCCTGGGATACAACTTATCCCTGTACCAAATTTCATTAAAATCGGTTGAACAGGCAGGCCGTGAAAGCGTAGCAAGCAGACAGACAGACAGACACACTTTCGCATTTATAATATTAGTATATATATTATGGATTATAAATGCGAAAGTGTTTGTTTGTCCTTCTTTAATTTTCCGGGATAAAAAGTAGCTTATGTCCTTCCCCGGGATACCAACTACCCCTGTAATAAATTTCATCAAAATCGGATGGAGAGACAGTTTTTTTGATTTCCGCGGGAACTCTTTAATTCTCCGGGATAAAAAGTAGCATTTGTCCTTCGCTGGGATACCATTTACCCCTGAACCAAATTTCAGCAAAATCGGTTGAAAAGATGGGCCGGGAATGCGTAGCAGATAGACAGACAGACAGACAGACAGAAACACTTTCGCATTTACTAACATGCCTACTCTAGCTTCAAGCCCTGTGCACGCCACTAAATTGTGCACAGTGTATTGATAGTGGACAGTGGACACTATGCTTTAAATAAGGCCAAACGAATTTGCCTCTGGCATACAAGTAGAGCCCTGATCTTTGACATGAGCGCTTCCCAATTCCCACGATCGTGACCTTTCATTGCGATACTATCATCGTGCAACGCAACGTAATTATTGTTCGTGCATACTTGTGTATGTTGTAACTTTAAATGAGTTAAGCATGCGATTTGATAAATCTTAGACGAAATTATTAGGTAAACAAAATATTAATTCTTCTTCTAGCTTCGCACGGGTGGGTTTACATTTATACTTCTATACTATATACCATACTATATCAATCAATACTAAACTAATATTTTAATGCGAAAGTTTGGATGGATGGATGTTAGTTACTCAATCACGCCAGAAAGGCTGAATTGATCTGGATGCAATTTGCCACAGAGATAGATTATAGTTTGGAATAACACATAGGCTACTCTTTGTCCCGGAAAATTAAAGAGTTAAAGTCGCGGGCATCATTTAGTAATAATATTTTATTACTAGATGATGCCCGCGACTTTTTCCGCGTGGATTAAATTTTTCGATTCCCGCGGGAACCGAAATCTTTAATTTTCCGGGATAAAGATGAGCCTATGTCCTTTCCCGGGATATATAACCTACCTCTATACCAAATTCCAGCAAAATCGTTTGAAAAGCGGGAAAACGTAGCAGACAGATAGACGGACAGACAGACACTTTCGCATTTATAATATTAGTATGGAAGTATGGATTTGTATGGTTGAACATCCACTTTTATTGGGGATACTACTAGCAGATCTGCCCTAATACTTCGCTGGTAATAAATTCAACTCCGAAGTACATAATATAATATTTTTCACAAAGTTTTTACGAAAAATCCGCGATGCGCATCGTCGACGCGTTTACAGCAAGTTTCAGAAAACCGTCGAGCTGAATAAGTTCACTGGCGCGTGTAGCCACGTGTGAGCGACTAGCGGGCACCTAATCTGATAATCCGAAAAATGAAAATACGCGCCGAATTAAGAATCTCCTCCTTTTTTGGAAGTTGGTTAAAAATAGAAACTAGTGGAAACTAATTTTCTGGTTTCCGAACCATTGGAATAAGTACCATGGCCACTTCCTGTCTGTGCCAGTTTTATTAGAACGCAACACTTATTTCATAAAAAATATCATGTTTTATTTGGAAGCTACGCATTTTCCGATTTCAGAAAGGTGAACTTTTTCAGTTTAACGCAGTTGTGTTCCCAGTTGCCGCGTCACATTTAATTTCGTCAAACTGGTACATGAAAGTAATAAATTCAACTCCGAAGTGCATAATATAATATTTTTCACAAAGTTTTTACGTAAAATCCGCGATGCGCATCGCCGACGCGTTTTCAGCAAGTTTCAGAAAACCGTCGAGCTGAATAAGTTCACTGGCGCGTAAAGCCACGTGTGAGCGACTAGCGGGCACCTAATGTGATAATCCGAAAAACGAAAATAGACAGTTCTTTTTATTTATTTTTTACTAGATGATGACTGACTCGATGTAGGAAAATTAAGGATTTTGATAAATCCCGTGGGAATTTCTTTCTTTCTTTTTCTGGGTTAATAGAACAAGAAAGAAAACCCATTTGTTTTCAAAAAAGAAAAAATTAGAATATAATACACTATTCTCAAGGATCCGAGCTTTTTTCTTCTCACCTAGCAATACCGCGACTTCGTCCGCGTTGATTGAAAAGTTAAGATTTTAAAAATCCAATGAGAACTCTTTTCTGGGATCAAAATAAGAATGTGTCCTATAGGAGGATGCAACTTATCTCTGTAGATTCATTTCGTATAAATCTATTAAACGCGGGTCATGAAAGCATAGCAGACAGACAGACAAAAATACAAACAGATCGTATGCTTAGTTATTGTTCGTACAAGAATTCGATGACATTAGCGTCGATGTAAAATGGACTCAAAATTCAATTTCAAATTCAGTAAAACCGATTTTAATCTGGAAACGTAGGTATTGTTTGGAGCGCTCGCTATGAATGCATACACGAAATTGAGCTCTAAATCATGGTTTTATGTTCATTATACTTTGACGCTAATGTCATCGAATGCTTACACGATCAATCGAATTAAAACTTAAACTAATCGTACAGATAGACAAACATACTTTCGAATTTATAATATTACTATGGATTTGTATACGCTATAATTAAAGTACGCTGGGTCTAGAAACTTGAGTTTTTTTACGTAGGGTATCTGTAACAACCCTCCACGATGACTCGTTGACCCACCTATACCCGAGTGAAACCAGGATGGGCTGCCAATTTTGTAAAATTATAGTCAGTAAACCTAAAGGTAATAATAATTAATACCTAATAATACTTCTCGAATAATAACTGTCCAGTCATCTGACTTGTTCGGTTGTTTGTGTTACCTGATGAAATCTAAAGGTTCTTATGACAGGCAAGTATGTAAGTACAGTTGATACAACTGATACAGCCTGTAACTTAATGCAACTTAGCTTGGGCTACATAAAATACTTACTTAATCTCAATTTCCACTTAGTCATCAATAAGTAAAAAGAATATTGAATCAACACTAAGAAAACCTCCATTATATAAAATAATCCTCTTTTAGCAGTCTAAAAAAGTAGGAATACGCATAGAGTTATCAGATTCTTTTATTGTTAAAATTTCGAAATATACTTACGGCAGAAAAAAGATTTATCTATGATCTTACAAATAGGCAAAGATCTTCCATATGTGGAAACAAAAAATGGCCGGTTAAGCATATTGTACTTGCCTAGTTTCGAAAACATCGTAATTCTAACTCGAAGCGAGCGTCGTGGAGCGTGAAAGATAAGGATCGGCAAATTACCGACGGACACGTTTTTGTTTTTCGCCCGATTCAATAAAGCACCTATTTAATTTATTTTGGTTACAGCGCTCTCGTTCTAGCAACTTTTGCCTCCATTACGCCGAATATACACTAGAGTTCGGCCCTAGGACAATAAGTCGCGCATTTGAAAAACTGGGTACCTATAGTAAGCACGCGAGCACTGAGGAATCGGGGGCTGATTTAGCGGACGGTTGCGCCGACCGTAGCGTCGCTTCATACCCCGCACACTCCCATACTAGTGCCGAACTTGACGCAAGAGTACGTTTTATCGAGTCCTGTTTTTAATTTTGCGATAGCAGTGTTACATTGTACTGTAAATAGTACCAAACTTAAAAGTTTATTTGTGTGTGCAAATAGCTGTTTATTTTTTAAATTCCTTGGAGTACTGAATATTCTGATTGTGACAGTGATTAGGTATTTAGATTTTTTTCTTCCTTATTCCACATACTATCCTCAAATAATTATTATTTATTAATTAATTCAATGCACGCGCACAGATACAAAAGATGTGTTAGTATCGATAGCGTAATATCGACTTAATCACAACCCTATCTCATTACGTCAACATTCCTTAAGATTCCTCTGACCTGGCGCGGAACTGAATGTGACAACTAATCAAATCAGCAACTCTTTTATGAGACGTGAAAACGCGTGCTTTTAATTTTTTTTGCTCAACGTTTCTAATCCAAACCGCTAGGATGTGGAACACCCTCCCAGCGCACGTTTTTACTGCCACGTACAATTTTTAAGTACCTTAAAGGCAAAAGTGAATAGGCATCTTCTAGGCAAGCGCGACGCGCGTTCCAACCTAGACCTTATCATCAGAAACTATGAAATACTGACTTGTGATGTCATCAATATTCGATGCAATGTTTTTTAAGCCTTGAGTTTTGTATAACATGTCAGTATCTAAAAATATCTCTTATCCTTTAAAGGTTTAAGACTCATCTTTATACTTACTTTCCGACCCCGAAAGATAAATATCGGGGGCTTAAGAGAATAAAAAAAAAATTCCAGTCATAGGGACTGCCGATAGAAGTGAAAACTAATATTTATTTATTTATTTTTATTTATTTTTTATTTTACTTAAAATTATTAAAATAAAAAACCTTAGCATTAAGGCATTAAAGTTTAATTTCGAATGTAGTATATTTACCTATATATTCGCGAGCATGTCGCTGTTCGCGAGCACATGTCACTGTTCGCGAGCATGTCGGTCACGCGAGCATGTCGGTCAGGGTCACGCGAATCTACATTTTTACCCCCTACCAAAAAGTGCTCATCGCGCCTACAGAAGTTTTACACTTCATTATAAATTACCAAAAAGTGCTTTACGCGCCTAAAGAAGTTTTCACTTAAAAAAACACAGACTCTATTGATGTGGCACAATTGAAGTAAGTACATTAGTAGGTAAAATATACTACAATGTGTGGCACTTGATCCGAGACAAGTGTGGCTTGTGTGCGTGGCCTTACAATTTCCTAGCATCATTGAATTACAACATCACATTACCTTCGCATTGTGTGTGTGGAATAAACAATTATAGATTATAGTCTCACAATGAATTTACGTATCGTAATTGCTATCAAATTGTATATTTTACATCTTAACGATCTGATGGGTACCTAATACCTATTGCGTAAGTAGATAAAACATTCGCAATAAATCAGTGATGCCCTAGTGGTTACTTCGGCTTCGTTTTTGGGGAGTCCCGGGTTCTAATATCGGGCACGCCTTTCACCTTTAATTTTCGGAGTTATGTGCTTTGTAAAGCAATTAATACCTACTTTCTATCACTTGATTTTACGTTGAAAGAAAATTATGATCTATATACTTACCTACTAATCTTTACCTTACTAATATTATAAATGCGAAAGTTTGGATGCATGGATGTATGGATAGATGTTTACTGATGTTTGCTGAGCGTTCTCCGTAATAATTGAAAAGCTGATGCTACTGCGTCGTATTCTTCAATGCTAAAGTTGTGACCCCTTTCCAATAATAACATAATGGTGGTATTGCCTGAGATGATAATGTGGTGGGTTCCCAGTTCCATCTGCTAGGACTCTACTAAAACTTAGGTCTGTGTCTTGTCTTCTTCTGTCTTCTTTCTGAACCATGACGTAACATAAGAGACACCAGCTGTATCATGTCCTACTTGTAATAACTAGAGGCGTAGGTATATGGCTTTTCGTATTCAATTACTATTTACTTAGTTCGTTCGTAAGGAGAGCCGATATAGACCGTACGCTTTTCTAAGGATCTACACGACTGAAATATCGTTCATAGCATAGGTATGAACCTTCAAGTGACGAATTAGATGTACCTACGCTTTTTAGCTACTACAAATAATAAACAGAAATCCGTACTCAACTTGTCCGATATGAAGTGTCAAAACTAGACCACTCGTCCCTCATTGATAAACTTATCAAACGTCTAATTTATCGAAGCAATTTCTTAATTATTGTAAAAAAATAAAAATAAGTAAGTAAATAAAACAAATTAAATACGAACTATGGAACTCCCACCCTTTAAAAGTTCTTGGCGTATTCGAGGGATTGGATTTGCACCGTAGCTATTAATATTAGTGGAGAGAACTTCTTATAAGGCTTTAATTAATTACAGCTAAACGTAATCCAAGATTCAAGAGCTGTAAATTAATTCAGAAAATAAAATGAGGAAACTACGTAGAATTTTAATGATTAGTTAACCAACTTACCAGCATTCGTCTAACCATTTAAAATTTTCCTTTTACATGGCATTTTATGAATCCGCTTTTATGGACAAAAAATTACATTATTTTATACATTAGGTACTCTATTTTAATTAAAAAATGGGCCATCCTACCGACTGATCTTCATTGAAGAAAAACCATCAAAGAAATAAACATCAAGTTTCTAAATAGGTTAATTTTCTAGGCTTTAAGAATCTAGAATGAAACGCTACGCGTTTCTAGATTACGTAAATTTTATCTATTGGCTATTACCTAGTTAAAATCGGTTAAAATCGCAGTCAAGCGCAAATCTCAGACAGTAAAAAACTCGTGTTTTTGTTTACTTTTGTGATGCTAATATTATAGTTTAGTTGGTCAATGCCTACGCAAAAAAACTTATTTCAACAAAAAGCCTTGTCGGACATTTACTGTTTGGATAACTATAAAGTTCTCCAGATATTGCCCGCGAGTTCGTCCGCGTGGATTTCAGTTTTAAAAAAATTAATAAAGTGACCTTTTATTGTGCCCAACTAAAAAGTAGGTATAGCCCCGATTTATCTATTCGATCCCGTCTAAGTTAACTACGATTTATATATTATTATATGTAAATTGCAAATTATTGAACTGCTAGGGTTCGGTCAATTCCATACAAATCACCTTTCTCCTTTCCAATATCGTAAGTATTGCAAGGCATCGTCAAGGTTTGCATCCGTAAGTATATTGAAATATAATATAGTTGACCTCCCACGGACGCGTACGAAGCGATTAGCTTCCTCGTTTCTAATTCGAACCGCTAGGATATAGAACGCTCTCCCGGCTTCCGTTTTTCCATCCTCTTATAATATTGGTATCTTCAAATCAAGAGTGAATAGGCATCTTTTTGGCAAGCGCGCTCCACCAGTTGCATCACTAGTTACTTCTAGCAACTCTGATTGCACCCAAGCGCTAGTCTATAAGTTTTTAAAAAATCTCCCACGAGACGCACAAATTTACCTGACCCGGTGGCCAAAATTGGAATCAATTTTTATGCCTGTTTAGTTTTGTTTTTATTATATTAGTAGCTAATGCCCGCGACTTCGTCCGCGTGGATTGAGGTTTTTTGGTTCCCACGGGAACTGTTTAATTTTCCGGCATAATGTGTTATTCTAGACTATAATCTATCTCTGTGCCAAATTTCATCCAGATCCGTTCAGCCATTGGGGCGTGATTGAGTAACAAATATCCATCCATACATCCATACATTCATCCAAACTTTCGCATTTAAAATATTATTTAATTGATTGATTGATTTGATATTTGATTTTTAGTATATATGTCACCGTAAGATTGTAAAAACCGTTAGATTGTAATCTAACTAGCGATAATGTAAACTGTCGACAGATTGTGAACCGTTCAATGTTCTGAGTGTCAATTTTTGAAATATTCATTGTGTTTACGTTTTCTTGTCTCTTTCTTGTAGGTTAGGTTAGGGTTCGACATAATTAATCAGGTAGTGGCACTTAGGTTTTATCAGGTTAATATACCTAACAAATTATACAATCTACCGAAAAATAATGCGTTAAATTGTAATCTGTCGACAGTTTACAATATCGCTAGTTAGATTACAAGCTAACGGTTTTTACAATCTCACGGTGACATATACAAGCGACGCTGTCACCGGGTCAGTACGCTTACTCTGAGTTTTTACATTGCAAATTCGATTGACGTAGTGAGCAGTCACTCAGTTTGTGGGACTGTACTTTTACAAGCGCTGGTTGCAATTTATCAAATCGAGTTCTTGTAATCTAGGGTACTCAGTTTGCAAATGGCTGTGTCGATAGAGCAATAGATATTGCGCCTGTCACGATGCGGTACAGGGTCCCAGGGCGGGATGAAAGGAAACTAACGGCCTATTACTCTCGCTGAGCCAGCTCTATTGCCCCATTGCGAGTAAGGATTGCCTGCGGGATGTCTTTAACAAATAGACGTTTAATACTGCTCTATTATGTCTAAAGAAATCTGCGTGGTCATCAGAACGCTACAATATGATATCATATCACTCATTTTAACCCTCTTTCCCTGAATCTTATTTTTTATTCCACTGCAAAGTTACTCTTGACTGCGATTTTAACTAGCCACGACTGAAGCCTCCCACCAGGCCAGACCAGGGAAAAATCAGAAATTATAAATTCCCAAATTGACCCTGCCGGGGATCGAACCCGCGACCTCTGCACGTTAAGACAACAGTGCTCAGTAACAGTACCAGGGAGATCGTCAAACCTGTAGTCTGCAACTCTTATGGGTGCAGCAGTTACAATCGGTTTCTACACGGCATCGTACCGGAACGCTACATCCCCTGGTGACACGTCTTTACTGGTAAGGTAAGGTAGGCATCTTCTAGGCAAGCGCGTTCCAACCTAGACCTCATCATTGCTTTGCACTAAGCATGATTGTCGTCAAGCGCAAGCCTATCACGCAATAAAAAAAAAAAAAAAAAAAAGGTAACAGGTAACTAGCCACGGACGAAGCAAGTACAGATCAGAGAGAATTCAGCAATAATAAATTCGCAAATTGACACTTATCTGCCGGCGATCGAATGCGGGACCTCTCGCACTAGACCACAGACTTACCACTGCGCCAGGGTGTTAGTCAAAACTATCATTTCCATTTTCAAAATATCCCATTGAACCCGGAGATTGTTGCAAAATCGCTTTCGATAAATCACAATACTAAGTTGGGGTTTTCTCGGAATAGTAATGCGACAGGCTCTCTGGATAAATTACTCGATTTCAAATCTACATAGTTTTATTATTTTTTCTATTTTTGACATCGGATCTTGTTGATAGTCTATGTAACAAAATAAAAAAAATAAAAGTTTGTCTATGCCGGAACTCTGCTGTTTTAATAGGTTATGTCTCAGCACAAAATTTTAATTTAAATTCGGTTTTTGTAAAAGTTAAAGCAGTAAAATGTCGACAAATTTGATTTCAAGTATAGTGAAGTTGAAAGGAAGAGAAAACTATGAAGATTGGGCGTACGCAGTAGAAAATTTCCTAATTTTGGAGGGAATGCAACAGTGCATCACGAAAGAAAATGATCCGAACGACGCGAAAGCCAAAGCCAAATTAATTTTAACCATTGATCCCAGTCTATATGTGCATATCAAAAGTGAAACAACAGCAAAAGGATTGTGGACGAAGTTAAAAAAACTATTTGACGACAATGGCTTCACGCGACGCATTTCCCTGTTACGTCATCTCATATCTATCCGTCGAGAAAATTGTGAATCAATGTCTCAGTATGTGACTTCGATATTAGAAACAAGTCAGAGATTGAATAATACGGGATTCAAGATCAGTGACGAGTGGATTGTCTCTTTATTACTAGCGGGATTGCCTGAAAAATTTGAACCGATGATCATGGCGGTTGAACATTCGGGTATCGAGTTGACATCAGACGCCATTAAATCCAAGTTACTGGATATGGAGGACGGAAGTGATGTTGTCTCTGGTTCAACGCAGAACGCGTTTGCGACGAAAGGTTGGCAGAATAAAAACAGAAAACAAAATCACCAAACGTCAGCGTCAACGTCAAATGTCAAATCAAATGTCAGATGCTACAAATGCAGACAGGTCGGCCATTACATGAACAAATGTCAAAGTAAATGTCAAAGTAACTTTAAAAACAACAACAAAGAATCAAATGCGTTTAGCACTATATTTCTAAGTGGAAACTTTAATCAAAACGACTGGTACATCGATAGCGGAGCTAGCAGCCACCTTACAGCCAGAAAAGACTGGTTAAATAACACCTCAAAACAACAAGTGGACGAAATTGTCATCGCCGATAAATCGAAAGTTCCCGTTAAAGGCTGTGGAGATGTGCAGATAACTACCGTTGTTGGTGAAACAGAGTACGCGATTCAAGTTACTGAAGTGTTATTTGTGCCAAATTTGGCAACAAACTTATTATCTGTTAGTCAACTGATTAAAAAAGGCAACAAAGTGACATTTGACAACAATAACTGTTATATTTACAACCGAAAGAGTGAGCTTGTGGCAACTGCAGAGCAGACTGGAGGTGTCTACAGACTGAAAATCAAGGAAGTTGATTGTTTGTTGACATCAGTGTCAGGTGATGTGTGGCATAGACGATTTGGCCACATAAACAGCAAAGATCTCAACATGATGAGGGATGGAGCTGTTCATGGAATGTCTTACATGGATAAGGTGCAGGTCAGTAAAACAAACTGCATTGTGTGCTGTGAAGGGAAGTTAACCAGGTTACCTTTTCCTAATATGGGTAACAGAGGGAAGGAGCTACTCGACATTGTTCACGCAGATATTTGTGGACCCATGGAGGCCAAATCTATTGGAGGAAAGAAATACTTCTTGCTATTTGTGGATGACCACAGTAGAATGGCATTTGTTTACTTTTTGAAAACAAAAGATGAAGTATTCTCATTGTTCAAGTCTTTTAAAACATTAGTAGAAAATCAGACTGGCAAAAAGCTGAAAGTACTCAGGACAGACAATGGAATGGAATTCTGCAGTAAGGAATTTGAAAAATACTTACAGGATGCTGGAATTATTCACCAGAAAACTTGTCGATACACTCCGGAACAGAATGGTCTCTGTGAACGGCTTAACCGAGTTGTAGTAGAAAGAGCCAGGTGTATGTTATATGATGCAGGACTACCAAAACGTTTTTGGGCAGAGGCAGTAAATACTGCAGTTTACTTGAGAAACAGGTCAATAGCATCAGGATTATATAATAAAACACCATTTGAGATTTGGACCGGTGCAAAGCCAGATGTCAGTAATCTACGTATATTTGGGAGTAAGACGATGGTGCATATTCCTAAAGAAAGAAGACTGAAATGGGACAAAAAGGCAAATCAGTGTATTCTTGTTGGATACTCGGAAAATGTAAAGGGTTACCGCTTATACAATCCCAACAATGACAGTGTAACAGTAGCCAGAGATATTGTTGTGATTGAGGAGGGGATTGAGCGGAAACAAGATGTGATACACATGAACATTAATGAAAACACTACTGATGTGTTCCCAAAAAAGCAAGAAATGGAAATAGAAGAAAGCACCCAAGAAGTGGGGGACACTGACACAAATAGGCTTGAAGATCAGGTGCAGAAGGTAGAAGTACTGAGCACAGAAGATGAAAGTACAAACTCAGAAGCAGATGACTTTCAAGATTCTTCAGATTTATTACCGGTTGAGCCTGTGACGAAGGCTGAGTGTCTGGAAGAAGTTAAGCCCGTGATGGAGCCTACGGTTTCTTCAGATGTGCCTTTAAAACGTTCTCGTCGGCAACCTGATCGATTCGGCTTCGGTAATGTGTGTGTGACCAGTGAATCAAGCATTAGTGAAATAACGCTCGAAGAAGCGTTACAAGGGCCTGAAAGTGATCAGTGGAAATTAGCCATGCAAAGTGAGCTTAAATCTTTTGAAGACAATGATGCATGGGAGTTAGTTAACATACCATCTAGTGGCACAGTCGTGCAGTGTAAATGGGTCTTTAAAAAGAAATTTGATTCAGAAAATAATGTTAGATATAGAGCTAGGTTGGTTGCTAAAGGCTTCACACAAAGGCCAGGTATTGACTTCGATGAAACATTTTCACCTGTCCTCAGACATTCTACTTTAAGATTGTTATTCGCTTTAGCAGTTAAGCTTAATTTGGATATTTGTCACCTAGATGTTAATACTGCATTTTTAAATGGCTTTCTAAATGAAACTGTTTATATGAAGAAACCACCAGGTTTCCAGAGTTCTAGGGGTGATGTAAACAAGGTTTTGCTTTTGAAACGTGCTATTTATGGCATCTAGAGCATGGTATCAAAGGGTTGATCAATTGTTACAATCTTTGGGTTATAAAAAGTCAGATCTAGAACCATGTTTGTTTACTAAGATAAATACAGAAACCAAAATAATTATTGCATTGTATGTTGACGATTTCTTTGTGTTTTCAAGTAGTGAGGAAGAAACATGTAAATTAAAGAAAAGTTTGATATCAAAGTTCAAAATTAAAGATCTTGGCATTATTCAGAATTGTTTAGGAATGAGAGTAATAGTCAATAAACAGGAGGGTATTATTACTATAGATCAAGAAAGTTATATTGAAGAGTTGTTATTGAAATTTAACATTCCTGATTGTAAATTTTCTGATACACCAATAGAATCCAGAATTAATTTAACAAAAAGTGAAACATGTGATAAGAGGTTACCTTATCAGCAGTTGATTGGCTGTCTCATGTACATTGCAGTACTGACTCGGCCTGATATAGTTTTCTCTGTAAATTTTTTGAGCCAGTTTAACAACTGCTACAATGATGAGCACTGGGCCTATGCTAAAAGAGTTTTGAAGTATTTAAAGAAAACAAAATTATTTTGTTTGAAATTTTCTGCAAGTGGAAATAGTCAGTTAGAGGCATATGTAGACTCAGATTGGGCCAGTAATGTCATTGATCGCAGATCTTATACTGGATACTTCTTCAGGCTGTCAGATTGTGCTATCTCATGGGAAACCAAGAAGCAGACTACAGTGGCACTGTCAAGCACAGAAGCCGAATACATGGGCATCTCGGACTGTTGTAAAGAGGCTGTATATTTACGCAATTTAATGTTTGAAATTACTAATGAATTGCACCCTATACCAATTTTTAATGATAACCAGTCAGCCCACAAGTTGTCCGCTAATCCTGTCTTCCACAAGAGGTCTAAGCATATAGATGTGCGATACCATTTTTGCAGAGAGAAAGTGGCTGATAAAATTGTAAAAATTGAGTATCTGCCTACTGCAGAAATGCCTGCAGATCTATTGACCAAGGGGTTGTGTAAAATTAAACATTACAAATTTTTAGAAAAACTTGGTTTATTTAATAAGGAAATATTGTAATGAAGTTATAAAAAGGATTAAAATAAAAGCAGGTCTATTTTGTTAAGTGGGGGTGTTGATAGTCTATGTAACAAAATAAAAAAAATAAAAGTTTGTCTATGCCGGAACTCTGCTGTTTTAATAGATCTTTAGAAAAAAATAAAGTGTGTGTGTGCAATTTATACACGGCAGCTATTTCATCGATTTTTCACCTCAAGATACAGTTCAATCTTTATATAATTTGAAATTAGTTACTATGATGGCAGTGGCAATAACTGGACACTGGCACTGGTGTCTGGTAGGTAGTTAAATAGGGTTCAAAAGCTTCAAATTTCTATCAAAGCAATACATGTAACCTGCAAAGGAAAGCGGCTGAGGGATTCTAGTGTTGTGGTTTACGCTCCAAATAGCAAATAACCAGAATGTAGGCCCCTTGCCCTTGTCATACGATACTTATAAGCCGTGTTAAGATGACGCCCCTATAACGAGGAACAGTTGTACTTTGATTGCGAGAATTTTAATTCACCAAAACTGGAAGTTAGAAGAAGTTATAGAAAAGTATTCAGTTCACCCTGAGCACGAGTATTCTTTCAGAATAAATAGGTTTTGGACATAGTCCACCACGCTGGCCAAGTGTGGCCACTGGCCACAAACTTTTGAGAACATTTTGAAGGACTCTCAGACAATAGACAGGGCGTTACCACTACTACAACCACTATATACTTTAGACTTATAATTAAAGGCAGTAAGCTGACGTTTTAAATGTCAAAATTCCAAACTATAGGTATAGGTGAAATTACGGTTTGAAACGTCAGTTTACTGCCTCTAATTAAAAGTCCCAGTATAGCCTCTCACTTACCTGTTAGTAGTGAAAGAAACTTAAATCTTCATGGTTTATGCTTTGATGATTTTAAACTCAAATTAAGTATTTCTTAAATAAAAACAGTGGAACTAAATTCTTTAAATAATTATTTAACTAAAACCAAGCCCTAGATAAAGATTCGAAAAACCTATAAACCTACTTATGTATTTCACAACGATGAGGCATGCATGTGTTCGGCTCTGTATGACGCTTGGAAAACCCACGTTTTTTTTGCTGGCAAAAGATGGAGGCCGCTTAATGTCTCGGCAGTAGGTAGCTATAGTGTTCTTTGATACCCGGCTTTAATTGGTAGCGTGTTAACTAGGATTTTCTATTGCACGGATTAATTTGGTTAGTTGGTATTATACATACATACATAACGAGTGAAGCCTCGGGTATCAATCAAGGATAAATTCAAAATTAATTGAGTCTGTGTGGTATAACTGACTGACAAGAAAGCGGTGATAACTGAAGCGTAGTGGACATCTAACCTCCTATACGTGGTCGTGGGTTCGATCCCCGGGTATGCACCCGTAACTTTTCGGAGTTGTGTGTTATGCAAATTAAATGATGCCTGCTATTTAAATAATAATATATTGTGAGGAAACCAGTTTGCCTGAGAGTTTCAGAACATTATGTTCTCAAAGGTATCTATGTGAAACCGCCAACCCGCACTTGGTCAGCGTGGTGGACTGTGGCTTAAAGTATAAAGCCTACTCGTTCTAAGAATCCGAAGTTAAGGCTAGGCTATCATCGCATATTTTGTGGAACCTTCTTTCCGAACCGGTGATAGAGTCAAAACATGACGTTACATAGGAGACACCTGTACGTCCTACATGTAATAAATTGAGAATTGAGTAGGTATATTTGAACAACAGACGTAAATTAGATTTTTACTTAAATACAAACAGTTGGCAGACTGGGTTTACGCCTTACGGCAGGACAGTATCTCCTAGGCTACATCTGTATTCTGTACTAGGTATATTATATAGTATAATACATTATACCTAATATAAATGCGATTGTTTTTTTTTTCATATAATATAGGCTTGGATAGAAAACGGAAGCCGGAAGGGCATTCCATATTTGACGACCTCCGTGGCGCAGTGTGTAGCGCTGTTGCCTTAACGTGCGGAAGTCCCGGGTTCGATCCCCGGCAGGGTCAGTTTAGGAATTTATAATTTCTGAATTTTCCCTGGTCTGGCCTGGTGGGAAGCTTCGGCCGTGGCTAGTTACCACCCTACCGGCAAAGACGTGCCGCCAAGCGATTTAGCGTTCCGGTACGATGCCGTGTAGAAACCGAAGGGGTGTGGGTTTAATATAACTGCCATGCCCCTAACAGGTTAGCCCGCTACCATCTTAGACTGCATCATCACTTACCATCAGGTGAGATCGCAGTCAAGGGCTAGCTTGTAGTGGATTAAAAAAAATGGATGTTTGTTACTCAATCATGTCAGAACGGCTGAACGGATCTGCATGAAATTTAGCACAGAGATAGTCGAAGATAGTAGAAGGTAGTCATAGAGGTAGACAGATAGTGCAGTTAGACAGAAATAGTAGATTTAGCACATAGGCTTTGTTTTATCCCGGAAAATTAAGGAGTTCCCGCGGGAACCAAAAAACCTTAATCCACGCGGACGAAGTCGCGAGCAACAGCTAGTAATATAATAAATTGAGTATATTTGAACAACAGATGTAGGCAGTAGGGTACCTAAGGTAAATGCTAAATTATAATTTTTTACATAAAAACAAACAGTTGGCAGGCTGGGTTTACGGCAGGACACCGCGCGGTAGTCTTGCTATGGCTTCCTCTCTAGTACATTTGATCCGGAAGTTGTTACTTGAACATGACTTCATACGTTCGATAACAAAAACCTTGAAATTTTAATGACTATCCTTTTAGATAACAAGACGAAACTTCAACAAAAATTATCGTTGAGTTTTTCGAATAAATTTTCATTTCCTGAAATTAACTAACTGTTGAGACCTCCCTGACAAAGTGGTGAGCGTTGAGCTCGTATTTAAGTGAAAAATTGTCCCGGGTTTGATTCTTAGTTGTGGCAATTTGAGAATTTGTGATAGAGGCAGGCGTTACTTTGCGGAAGTCCATGAGAATGAAAGAACTAGAACTTTAATTCGGTCTAATCCGCCACAGTAAGTAAATCTATGTGGTAAAGTAGGTATCTTGCGATATTCACCACACCACACAAATGTTCCAAGTTATTCTCAACGTAGGTTTCACTCCGACACCAGTGTGCTTAGCATGCGCACAACGAGATTATCTCGCGACGAGAGAGCGAGATGTTGTCGTTGCCGGCAAATTTTTCATTTACCCTAACATGCACAAAATGCGGTATATTTACAAAAAAAAATGTTCGACATGTAAAGGTTCGTAGAGAAAAATACCACAGCTAAGAAATATTACTTTTATCTCTACATTTGACTTAACGAGACAAGTAACCATATTTTTTTTTTCTTAATCTAGGTGAGCCACAACTTTGTTTTTTATTGTTATCGCCGTTAATTACAATTTATTTACAGTATAATATTATGTTCTATAGGGCTGGGTGAGGTTTCGCTATTGGATACGTCTGCTCCCCATCCCTATGTACATGACAGTTATGGTTAAATATATATGATAGACAGAGAGAGATAACGGGTAGACATAATTTTACTCGTAGTGCGCATGCTAGCCATACAGAGCACCCTCAGGAAATGTTGATTCGACAATGCTCGACTTTACAATCGACGTTGAGAATAATGTGGAAGATTTGTGTGGTGTGGTGAATATCGCAAGATACCACATAGATACTTTACCACATAGATTTACTGACTGCGGCGGATTATAGCGACTATCTATATGAATGCCTCGTTGGTCTAGCGGTTAGCATAGTCGACTGCGGATCACGAGGTCCTGGGTTCGATTCCTGGTCGGGCATAAAAATTGGTATTGGGTTTTTCAATTAAAGAAATTCTCAGTGCCAGCCCGGAGTTGGAAGTTGGCGGTGTTTCACCCCCGTGCCTCGGAGAACACGTTAAGCCGTCGGTCCCGGTTATTATCACTAACATGATAATAGTCGTTAAAGCCCGCCAACCCGCATTGGAGCAGCGTGGTGGGTCTAAGCTCTAATTCCCTCTCTCCTATGAGAGTGGAGGCCTGTGCCCAGCAGTGGGACGTTAATAGGCTGTAGTGGTGGTGGTGGTGGTGAATATCGCAAGATACACACTGTACCACATAGATAATTAAAGTTCTACTTCTTTCATTAATTTGAGAACTCATAATTTCTGAATGTTCTCTAGTCTTTTTTTTATCCACTACAAGTTAGCCCTTGACTGCGATCTCAACTGTTGATAAGTAATGACGCAGTGTAAGATGGTAGCGGGCTAACCTGTTACATTAATACGGCAGTTACATTAAACCCATACCTCTAAACGTAAAACGCACATATCGAAAAGTTAAAGGTGCGTATTGCGTAACCCGCAACCCCGTATAGGCGGTCGGGCGCTTAACTTATTAGGCTGTCACCGCACGTTGAGGTATTATACAGCTAAATTATAATAAAATTACTCAAAACAATTTTTGAAAGTTCTACGCGAAGTTTCCTGAATGGGGAAGCAAGACATCACAATATTGCGGTCGGGGAGTTCCCGCGAAGTTTTAATTAGATGCTAAGCGTAATTCATCAGCCCTCAGCTCAGCCGCGCGGGAATTCAACGCGGAGATGTAAAAATATATTAGACGAGTACTTAAATAGCGGTTTTTAGGATTCCGTAACCAAAGGGTGCCAACGGAAATGTATTACTAAGCCTGAGCTGAGGGTCTACTGCTAGCGCTTAAAGCCACATTGTTTCATTATTTTTGACTTTCGTGTTTTAGAATTGTAATCCTTATTTTAGGAACGTCAAGGTTCGTGACATCGAACTGTCGTATTGCTTAAGTGCTGTAAGCGTTGGCAGTAAGTTATAAGTATGGCCCCTGCCCGTCCGTCCGTCCGTCTGTCTGTCAGCGGGATTTATCTCATGAACCGTATTGGATCGACAGTTGAAATTTTCACAGTGTGTATTTTTATTACCGCTATAATAACAAATTAAAAAAAAAGTGGGGCCCTACACATATGAGACGATTTGTGAGCGCCTTTCACGTTCCTTTTAAGAATGCATTTAAAATGTAAGATGGTAAAGACTAAAGAACGAAGTTGTAGGCATCATCTATGATGTTAATAATATAATTAGTCTGGATTAGGGTAAGGTCACCCTTGACCCTAGAGAATGGTATTCAGAACCAGTGGTAGATTCAGGCAACGATTCAAAACCACTTTTCAAAGTTTATTTGAGTAAAAAACATGACTTTGAGTTTAAGAACGTAATAAAACTATGCACATGCCTAACAGACAACGAACAGCTTAAACCTGCATTAGCCAAGCTTAAAGCAATACCTAAGCAATATTACTCTAAATGACAGTGTGATGTCATGTACCTTGACGTTCCTAAAATAAGGATTATAATTCTAAAACACGAAAGTCAACTATATTGAAACCAGTATGGCTCCTAGTCTAGAAGCACAGAATACTAAATAGTAAGAAGCATAAAGATATTTACAACGGAGTTCCTGTTTCAATAATCATATTGTTAAGAATGGAGTGGAAATAAAAAACGGTCAAGTGCGAGTCGGACTCGCGCACCGATGGTTCCGTACAAATATTCCGTATATAAGTAAGAGTTATGGTATTTTTATTGCTAAATGCTTTTTATTGATGCATAACATTAGTAAATTTAAAATTATCATATATAAAAATCAATTGCTGTTCGTTTGTCTCGCTAAAATTCGAGTACGGCTGGGCCGATTTAGCTGCTTTTGGTTTTGAAATGTTTGTCGTAGTCCAGGGATGGTTTAAACGGTGAGAAAATATAGAAAAATTTGTAAGTTACGACGCGCGGATGAAGTCGCGGGCATCAGCTAGTTAAAAATATTTCTATTATATGATGGAACAAAAATTTATGGTTTTTCCTTTATTTGTACTTTATGACGTTGCTTCATACCAAATTTCAAGATTCTGAGTTCACGGGAAGTACCCTGTAGGTTTTGATTCCCTTGCGAGTGTCGAAAATTTGCAGCTTAAACGGCTGTATCTTTTGATTGCGTTGGCTTAGAAGTTTGATTTTTTCACAGCTCCAAGGGACAGTAGTTTGATATGAATTTCAGCTTGATACCTCCATGAATTCCTGAGAAGAAGGGTCTTGACATACAAACAGACGGACAACAAAGTGATCCTTTAAGGGTTCCGTTTTTTTCCTTTTGAGGTACGGAACCCTAAAAACTTACTTTTACTTAAGTACATTCACTAAACTTAAAACGTTAGACCGTTTTAATTGTTAAATCTTTATTTAAAACTTTAAAATATGCAAATCTTGATTGTGTAATGCCGCTCTAGAAATTCCATTTCGATTTCATTTTAAAAAAGTAATTGGTATGCCACACTGTTGCATCTGCTGCCATCGATAAAAGTTAATTGTCTATGTCAGGAACTGATAGACAATTTATTTTATTTTTATAGTGACAATCAACATGTTGCAATGTAAACTTGATTGCGATTCCTTCTAACATTGATGTAGAATTTTAGTACCTTTCTATGAAACAGGTGTCTCTATTTTGAAAAAATCTTACAGTGTCAATATTAGAACTTAGAAGAAAATACTTGATAATAAAAGCAAAACTGTGTACCTAATTGTTTGCAAAAAAAAATATTAAACTTTTAAATTTTTTTATGTAGTTTCGAAATGAGATCGAAATTCGGTAGTCGGTAACTTGATGGGTTACCGAATTTGGAGGTTCAAATTTGGCTTTTTCGTTTAGTCCGTGCTTCGGAGAGCACGTTAATTGGTCCCGGTTATTATCACCAACATCTGATAATAATCGTTACAAAAACCTAAATGCGGAAGGACGTGGGAACCCACCGCATTATTAACCCAAGAAAACTCCTACCATTATCTGATTAATGGAAAGAGGTTAGATAGAGGTCACGACATTCTGTAATGAGGAATACGAGAGGGAGAAAATAGATTTTGAATTAGTAAGTATATAAAAAAAATTAGGCCCCTTTTGTGTCTACAGTCTAGAACTCTAGACCACATAGTTTAACTTTATGTAACAACTAACATCAAACTATACTTTTAGGTAGGGCCACATTATTGTGGAAAAAATTAACATGAAAATTGAAATTTCAACACTATATTAATATGTGCTTTTTATTTAGATATGTACTCCAGTTTCATACATTTCATAATGAAATTTAAATTAGCAATGTAATAGTACAATGGAGTAAATTCAGGTAAATTACGCTCGCACTCTGGTTATATTAGGGTAAATATTTCGGAGCGCTCAGTGATATAAAAACTAAAATTAATTGTATATGAAAACTAGCCGATGCCCGCGACTTCGTTCGCGTGGCATAATTTTTTTAGTTCAACAGCCACACGAAATCCCAAACACAAAGTTTTATTGGCTACAACTTGAAAAATGACACTTTCATACAAACTTTCTACCCCTATTTAACTCCTTCAGTAGTGGAATTCCAAAATAAAAAATGTTAAACACGTACCTCTTTATTTTTAATCAAAAGCCAAAATACCAAGCTGCGTCGATAAAACTTAGAAAATACTTTGAAAATGAAGAACTTTCATATAAATTTTCGTACCCAATCCCACGCCTTTATTTTACCCTTTTGGGGGTGGAATTTCGAAAATCTCCTCTTCACAAAGAACACACCCTCCAAATTTCATGTCTCTAGAACCAGCGGTTTAGACTGTGCGTTGATATATCAGTCAGTCAGGACTTTTAATTTTATGTATATAAATGAAAGACAAATGAAAATGTGACGAAAATTTAAAAAAAAATACATAAAAATCTTTACGCAAATATATTTTAAATAAATCGTTGCATGAAATTTAACTTTGATGACACTTCACGATAATAATATGGTGACACAGATACACGGTAGAAGGACGCCAGAAGTTGAAGATCTCTTGCGTAATATTATTGGTATCGGATGAGAACGTTAGTTCACCAGTTCACTGAATTCTTGACTGTAGAATAACTTGAAGTGAGGAAAACTATTTCAATTTCGAAATATTAGACTTCCAGTCTCTAAATAACGTCAATTATTACTTGTAAATAGCGAATTTAGAACAAAATCTCCAGTCGTTTCCGGCCGAACTCGTAAATTCTTCATTTTATTTAGACTCTGAGGTTCTAAACTATTGACCTATTTCTTAGAATGTTCTCTACTGATTACTGCCACACAGCTTAAGTTCATTTTTATATCGACTAGCGAATAGGTATATTTTACTTAAAAACTACACTGATATATCAAAAAGATTTTTTATGTGAACCTCCCTTAGTTTTAAGTGTACCTACCTATTTTGGATAAATTCACAAAATCTTTATACTAAATTGGCAGATCTAAATCTAGTAACTACAGTCTATAGCAATACAATTAGAGCTGTCATTTTAATTTAGTGTGCAACAAAATTAGCTCTAAAAAACATACGGGTTCTATACCCAGGCTTTCTATCATTTGCTACAACAAAGTCTTGACTTGGGTCCTTACATCATAGTTTTCTTGCTCAAAATATTATGATACTCATATTATTAATGCATGTCGGTTTGTTGGTTTGTCTTTTAGTCACGTCACAATGGAGCAACGGATAGACGTGATTTTTTGCATGGGTATAGTTGAGGACCTGGAGCGTGACATAGGCTTTTTAATCCCGGAAAATAAAGGAGTTACCGTGGGAATTAAAAAACTTATTCCACGCGGACGAAGTCGCGGGCATCAGCTAGTTATTTATAATATTATTCAATTTCAGCGCTCGCCTCACTGACCGCTCCCAAATTTTCACCCTTTATACCTAACTCCCGCAGTAATGATTGCTTATTTCTATAATAATGTTACGGCACTGCCGTACATAATCACTTTTCATGAATTATGTATTTATGGCTAACTTTGTTTACCATTAAACCTAAGCCTATCAGGTACTTAAACTAGACCTATATAAAAAGAAAAAATATTTAAGGACCGTTCATTCCAAATTGAATAGAAACTGCAGTATAATAAGTAGGTATAGCTACTCGTAGTTGCACTTGAGCGAAGGTTACTAACGTATAATTATGTGTGTGTATGTACATAACATTAAATCCCAAGTTCCGTCCATACTCCATACTAATATAATCCATACTAATATTATAAATGCGAAAGTGTGTCTGTCTGTCTGTCTGTCTGTCTGTCTGCTACGCTTTCACGGCCCACCTGTTCAACCGATTTTGATGAAATTTGGTACAGGGGTAGATGGTATCCCGGGGAAGGACATAGGCTACTTTTTATCCCGGAAAATTAAAGAGTTCCCGCGGGAATAAAAAAAAACTGTCTCTTCACCCGATTTTGATGAAATTTGGTACAGGGGTAGATGGTTTCCCGGGGAAGGACATAGGCTACTTTTTATCCCGGAAAATTAAAGAGTTCCCGCGGGAATCAAAAATCTTAATCCACGCGGACGAAGTCGCGGGAATCATCTAGTAAGTAAATAAATGCGAAAGTGTGTCAGTCAGTCTGTCTGTCTGTCTGTCTGTCTGTCTACTATGCTTTGACGGCCCATCTGTTCAACCGATTTTGATGAAATTCGGTAGTTTGTATCGCGGGGTAAAAAACTCTGTACTTACTGTGTAAACTGTGTTATAAATTATATAATATAGGCTCCTTTTTATTCCGGAAAATTAAAGAGTTCCTGCGGCAATCAAAAAATATTAAGTAATCCACCGTGGATTACTTAATAATGGTTCGAATAAAACTGATATGCTGCGACTAGAGCGCGCCCAAAGAGGTATTCTTAAGGTCCTGGGTAGCAAACCTCTTAGATATTCCACTTCGGCACTATACCAAGAGTGGGATGTGTTGAATGTCCGGCAACTCTTTATTTCTCAGTTGATTTTACATAAACACTTGGCAACTAAAGTTCAAGCAGTCGCAGATAAAGCTCAAAAAAGACGTAAACCAAAGATTTTCGAATTCTTGCCAGCAAGAACTGCACTTGCCAAACGACAATATTTAATGATTAAACGAACTTACCTGTACGTGAAGTTCTATCATAATTATACGAGGGCTTTGTCCGAAGAGATTAGCATTAGGTATACATGTAGTAGACACACGGTGTCGCCAATCTGCACTGTCTATTGAGATTTTTTTTTTTTTTTTGCGGGTGCTATTACTTCACTAGTTATTAGGTACCTGCAATCCTCATTTAGTTTAGAGCATCTAGCAATTATTCTTTGTCAAAGTTGATATTTGAATGTATATAGGTACTGTAAAATATATAAGGTAAGTAGATTTAACAAGGTAAGTATATATGACGTTAAATAGTCTCATTATTCGGGAAATGTTAAATGGGGTGGGTGGGTTGCTAATCTCTTCGGACAAAGCCCTCGTATAATTATGATAGAACTTCACGTACAGGTAAGTTCGTTTAATCATTAAATATTGTCGTTTGGCAAGTGCAGTTCTTGCTGGCAAGAATTCCCTAGATGATTCCCGCGACTTCGTCCGCGTGGATTAAGATTTTTGATTCCCGCGGGAACTCTTTAATTTTCCGGGATAAAAAGTAGCCTATGTCCTTCCCCGGGAAACCATCTACCCCTGTACCAAATTTCATCAAAATCGGGTGAAGAGACAGTTTTTTTTTATTCCCGCGGGAACTCTTTAATTTTCCGGGATAAAAAGTAGCCTATGTCCTTCCCCGGGATACCATCTACCCCTGTACCAAATTTCATCAAAATCGGTTGAACAGGTGGGCCGTGAAAGCGTAGCAGACAGACAGACAGACAGACAGACAGACAGACAGACACACTTTCGCATTTATAATATTAGTATGGAAAGTAAATAAATGCGAAAGTGTGTCAGTCAGTCTGTCTGTCTGTCTGTCTGTCTGTCTACTATGCTTTGACGGCCCATCTGTTCAACCGATTTTGATGAAATTCGGTAGTTTGTATCGCGGGGTAAAAAACTCTGTACTTACTGTGTAAACTGTGTTATAAATTATATAATATAGGCTCCTTTTTATTCCGGAAAATTAAAGAGTTCCTGCGGCAATCAAAAAATATTAAGTAATCCACCGTGGATTACTTAATAATGGTTCGAATAAAACTGATATGCTGCGACTAGAGCGCGCCCAAAGAGGTATTCTTAAGGTCCTGGGTAGCAAACCTCTTAGATATTCCACTTCGGCACTATACCAAGAGTGGGATGTGTTGAATGTCCGGCAACTCTTTATTTCTCAGTTGATTTTACATAAACACTTGGCAACTAAAGTTCAAGCAGTCGCAGATAAAGCTCAAAAAAGACGTAAACCAAAGATTTTCGAATTCTTGCCAGCAAGAACTGCACTTGCCAAACGACAATATTTAATGATTAAACGAACTTACCTGTACGTGAAGTTCTATCATAATTATACGAGGGCTTTGTCCGAAGAGATTAGCATTAGGTATACATGTAGTAGACACACGGTGTCGCCAATCTGCACTGTCTATTGAGATTTTTTTTTTTTTTTTTGCGGGTGCTATTACTTCACTAGTTATTAGGTACCTGCAATCCTCATTTAGTTTAGAGCATCTAGCAATTATTCTTTGTCAAAGTTGATATTTGAATGTATATAGGTACTGTAAAATATATAAGGTAAGTAGATTTAACAAGGTAAGTATATATGACGTTAAATAGTCTCATTATTCGGGAAATGTTAAATGGGGTGGGTGGGTTGCTAATCTCTTCGGACAAAGCCCTCGTATAATTATGATAGAACTTCACGTACAGGTAAGTTCGTTTAATCATTAATTATACTCATGCTTTGTCCTCGAGATTAGCATTAGGTATACATGTAGATGTTGAGAGTGAAAATATCAACTTTCAAAGAAACAATAGATTTATTTATCTAGCAACAAATTAATCATCATATGTTTTAGCTTAATTACATACATTATAATCAAGTATATATTAAATTAAATTAACATCAAATAAGTTTTAATGTTTTTTTTTTTTTTAATCATAGTGAATCACTCATAATACCTCTTGCGAAAGAGACATCACGATTAGCATTTTGAGTTACAATAATTCTATTATAAAATTTTCCAAATATTTGGGAGCTACCGCTCCACCCTGCAGTTTTTCTGATAAGGTCTAAATTAACCCCCAGACTATGAGCTTTGGAAGTAGCAGCATGTCTTGTGCTATGGGCGGTAAAAATGGACACATCTATTCCACAGCTACTTAGAGTTGTTTTAATCCATCTGCTCAAAGTCTGACATGTGATGGATTTATGAGGTTTCCTAATACTTATAAAAAGATTATTATCACAACGCAAAGATTGCGTTACATTTAAATAACAGCGCAATGTAACAACAGGACATATATCTGGCCGCTCATGAAAAGTAGGAAGAATCAACACTGGCTGAGCTGTTCCAGGACGGGAGGATTTTATCAGGTCTGGGATTTTAATGCTAATTTTATTTTGTAGAAATTCTATATTTTTTATATTAATCTTAGCGATTGTTTGTACTCTATGTGCTGTTGTCAGAGCAAGTAAAGTTGCTAATTTTTTTGATAAATTTTCTAAATTTAAGGTTTCGTTGGGGTACCAACTTGCTAAAA
Source organism: Erebia aethiops (assembly GCA_923060345.2). Taxonomy (NCBI): domain Eukaryota; kingdom Metazoa; phylum Arthropoda; class Insecta; order Lepidoptera; family Nymphalidae; genus Erebia; species Erebia aethiops. The sequence goes on along the minus strand of OV281083.1, from coordinate 3,536,287 downwards.
AATTAAGTACAATAGATGTGTCCCATGTGGTGTTATACTTGGGCAAGGGTGGACGCAATCTAAACACCCCCTTAAGAAAACGCTTGATATGATCATTATTGGTTAATTCTTGGCCGAGGATGAGAGAAAGAGCTGATCTACAACTATTTAAAGTTCCATATTTTGCACCAGACTCATACAATTGCGTTAAAAACATTATAATACTTTGTACAGATCCCAAGTAAAAGTTGATTTTATTCGATTTGCAAAATATGAACCACTTTTTTAAGCATGTGTCGTACTGCTTTACTGAGTTTTCAGAAAGTGATGCCAACATTATAGGCAAGGAAGCTGGGGGTACACCTCTTCTCAAGAGTGACGTCCTGATAACATCCCGGCAACCAGGGTAATCTTCCGATGCACATCTCGATTGCTGGAATGGGAGATAATCAACTTGTCAGAGGGTTTTAAGACCAACGGTTTAGAAATTAATAGACTTTTAAATAAAGGGTACCACGGTTGCGTGGGCCAAAATGGGACTACCATGATTCCCTTAGCCTTGTCATTAATAATTTTCCTCAGTGCCTTCAATATAACGGCAAATGGTGGAAAACTATAGAAATAAAGATCTGACCACGGAATTGTAAACGCATCTATTATAAAAGCGTCTGGGTCTCTGTGCCATGATATGTATTTAGCATATTTTTTGTTCAGCCTACTAGCAAATATGTCAATTTCAGGATTTCCAAAACGTTGCACAATTTTTTCAAAAGCAATATCTGATAGCTCCCATTCAATATCTGGATGGACACGTCGCGATTCTGTATCCGCAACATTATTATCGACTGAGCTAATGTAGGATGCGAAGACGTCTAGATTACGTGCTTCGCACCACTGCCAGAGTCCCCTAGTAACGTTTGTGAGATGAGGGAACTGGACGCCTCCCATGCGGTTTATATATGAAATCGCCGTAGTATTGTCAATCCGTAAAAGTATTTGACAGTTGTGATAAGATTTGGCAAAGATTTTCAAACCAAAAAAGGCAGCTAAGAGTTCTAAATAGTTGATATAACGAGAACGTTCACTGGCCGTCCACATCCCACTAGCGCGTTCCCCACCACAGGCGGCTCCCCATCCCGTAGTTGAGGCATCGCTATAGATTTCCAAACAAAACTCATTTTGTTTAATATCATTCATAGGACTAACCATCGTCTGAGACCACCACTCAAGATCTGGTAATACTGACGATGGAATGCTCATGTGTTTGTCATATTTGTTATCACCTTTCAGGGTTAAATATTTACATCGTTCCAGTTCTTTTGTATAAAGCCAGCCGTATTTGACAGCTGGACAGGCAGAGGTAAGTAGCCCCACTAAACGAGCGAATTCTCTAACTTTACAGTGTTTTATACTAAGGAATTTGCTGACTTCAGTTTTAATTCTTGAAACTTTTTCTTGAGGTAAGGTGACTTTTAAATTCTGGGAATCTATTATGAAGCCCAGGAATTTACATGTTGTATCCGGGGAGAGATTACTCTTTTCGGTGTTGATGATGAAGCCTAGGGCCTCGAAAAGTCTAGTTGTGTCGTTAATGTTTTCCAAACATGATTTTTGACTATTAGATATTAATAAAGTGTCATCTAGATATATCGTTGATAAATGGCCACACGATCTCAGTAAACTGATTACCGGTTTCATGATCTTCGTAAAAACAAAAGGGGCAGTATTAAGGCCAAAAGGTAAAACATTAAATTCATATATTTTATTGTCAAATTGAAAACGGAGATACTTTTTGGAATGATCATGAATGCGTATCAAAAAATATGCATCTTTTAGATCTACCGTACTCATAAAACATTCTCTAGAAACAAGTTTTAAGGCCGTACGCAAATCTTCAAGCTTGAAGTGAGAAGTATCAATAAACTTATTTAATGATTTTAAGTTTAGAATAAACCTATATTTTCCATTAGGTTTCGGTACTAAAAATATAGGAGATAGAAATTGACCCTTGCAAGGTTTACATTCCGTGACAGCTCCTATTTTTAAAAGATCACGAATAGAAAGTTCGTATTTAATTTTTTCCGTGGCAGAAAACATTCTTGTCGCAGGAATATTTGTTTGTTTCACTGGACGGGAAAAAGGTATTTTGTACCCCTCTATCCACGAAAGTATTAAATTGTCGCTTGTTATGAGTGACCATTGATCATAAAAGTATGAAAGCCTACCGGCGTAGCTCACCATGTCTAGTGGCGGTTGCGGCTGCGATTCTGCGCTTGACGCGACGACGGCTTCGATGAGCTGGCGGGGCGATCCTTGTAGGCCTTCGTCCTCTGAGTCCCTTTCGGCCTGTTGTTCTGGGGAGGAGCACGCCAGTTTAAATGTTTCTGTGGCATCTTTTTTTGTACAGGCGTTTGTTTCATAGATGTTGGCTTCATGTCAGCTCCGGATTTGGATATGGCTTTGGCAGCCTTTAACGTTTCAGCCAAGCCTTCGCCAAAGAGTAGTTTATCAATTTTTGTAGCTTGTAACTGATCTTTGAGGTCTTTCTTAAGGCAGTTCAGGACGAAGCTTCTTCTAATATTTGAGTCCATGTTTTGGCTATCACACAAAAGCTTAATTGCGTCCATCAAGATTTGGATGAGGCCGGTATTTTTTGGTTCGGAAGACATTAGCAGAGTGATTGCTTCAGCAACACATGATATTGTGGAAGAGCGTTGCTTTTGTCTGAGCTCTATACCCTTATCTCTTTTAACCACCGCCTCGGGGACAGCAGCAATCACTTCCGGATTGAGAAAGGGTGCTTCAATCAAAGTGCAGTTTGCCGGCGGTAAATACTTATCTGTGAGCTCCTTACGGATATCTTTCTGCAAACCCGTCCTAGCTATATGCTGCAGACGGATGGCAAGGTCTGGTTGAATCGGTTCACCGTACGACTTTGCCTGCGTAGGATCCTCTCCTAGTATTAATAGGAGTTCACGGTCCAGAGCCGGTGTCGGATCTACTGGGGACGACATCATGTCGATTCCATCACTGGTGGTAAGTGCTGATGTACCAGGCGCTGCTTGAGCAACGCTGGCTGAGGGCAGCTCGGCGGCGGCAGTAGCGCTGTTGGAAGCTAACGGCGCGACCTCAGAATCGGTGGCAGCAGTGGCACTGGTCGTCGGTATTGGCACACCTGGGTAATGAATTTTCAAATAAAATATAGATAGTATATTTTGGATAAGTGACAGCCCCAAAGGCTGACCGCATCTTCAACTTTATACTTCTGCAATTATTAGTAAAGTGACAGCCCCTAAGGCTGACCGCATTAGTAATTTATTGCGTTTATTTGAGTAGGTGTGTCATATACGTAAGCAATAAAGTGACATTCCCAGAGAATGACCGCATCATCACTTTTATTTAACTACGTCATTTATAGCGAAGTGAAAATCCCACAGACTACCCGCATCACTATATTATAACGTAAATGAGAAAACGCCGTTTTTCAATAGAGTGTTAACCCCATAGGTTAACCGCAGTATTGATTTAAAACGAATATATATTGTGGGTATATGAGATTTCATCTACCTTCAATGTGTATTGTGTCCGGCGGCGGTGACCGCGAACCTGAAGCGGACCTTGAGCGTGATGAGCGTGATGATGATCTTGATGTATCCGATGATGAAGACGATGACAGCCTTGAAGATCTCGGTGCTCTTCGTCGATCTCTGCGTCGTGTGCGCATTAATTTTTGTTCCAATTTTCTAATTTTGTTAGCTATAGATTCATAGTCCTCGGAAACGTCACGTGTACGTTTCCCCATGTTTCTATTTTTTGTGAAGGAACACTTAAATGCACAGTACGAACGAACGCGTGCAGACTGGCGGAGCACTGAATGTGTAATGAGGATTGCAGGTACCTAATAACTAGTGAAGTAATAGCACCCGCAAAAAAAAAAAAAAAAATCTCAATAGACAGTGCAGATTGGCGACACCGTGTGTCTACTACATGTATACCTAATGCTAATCTCGAGGACAAAGCATGAGTATAATGCTTTCTTAGTCCCAGACTTTATAACAAAATCCATGACACGATCGACATTTTTAAATTAAACAAATCTAGCTGTAAAAAGAAGGTTGATGCATGGCTAAAGACACTTAGTTACGATGACATTGAAGATCTTATCGCTGACGTAAAAACATAAGTGGATTATTCCCCTTCTTACTCCCATTATTAACGGGTACATTTGCCACACACACACATTCTCTCTCACATACACGTTCTCTCTCACACATACACATACACATTAAAATTAACTTGATTAAGTCCCAACTCCCAAAGTATATTAAAAATACCCAATAATCTCTGCATTAGGTCTTATTGTTAGTGTCTAGGATCCGACGGAAGGCTACGGTGCCCGTAACACAGGTTTACCTAGTACGGGTGCTAAAGCACTCCCTCTGACCTCGAAAAAATTTTATTGTTCACCTTTTCGATTGCATTGTATTACTTTGTATAATCTCAGGTTGTAAGGGAAACTATTAATGATTAATCACAGTGTATATTCTAAGTTAAACCTATTGAATGTAACTCAATTGTAACGAACTGTGCTTTTTATGGTCAATAAATGATTATTATTATTAAATGATTATTATATTTTCCACGCGGATTAAGTCGCGGAAATCATCTAGTATTCCTGGTACCATTTACAAAGCATATCGGCCATAAAAAGAAAAACAGCAGGAGAAAACTTCATGATAAGAGTTAATTAGTGACAAATTCAAATTGCGATTTTACAAATTGGGACCTTTCATAAAGCTAGGGGATGAGCGGGGGTGCGTATCTAACGAGGAATGTTACGAGTATTAAAACCCCAATGTGACACCGAATAAAAGGATCCCTTCATGTAGATAGCTCATTTAACCATTTTCCAATAGAGCTAAGTTGTGACCCTTTTCCGATAGATCGATCTATGGAGCTCTGCTAAGTTATAAAAAGAAAGCGTTTATTTAAGTAAGTTGAATTATTTAAAGTTTAAACACTAGCTTTAAAGAGCTAAGTTGTTACTCTTTTCCAATAAATGGAGCTGAGGAGAATAAATTGAAGCGATCCTCTTGGCGAGTTTAATTTTGTATACTCTTGACTAATTGAAACAAACCAGAGGCAAAAAGGGCTTAATTGTAATCCTTTTGAGGTGAGTTTAATTCATTATTAATAAACACTTCAAGAATAGGCACTCATTGAACAATTATTTTCCAAATTAAAGTTATAACTTAAAAACCCCTTTTATTTCAATAGAGATAAGAGTATCATCATCATCATCATCAGCCAATATGCATCCACTGCTGGACATAGGCCTCTTTAAGATTGCGCCAACGTTGCCTATCTTTGGCTGTTAGCATCCATTTGATGCCAGCCACTCTCCGGATGTCGTCGCTCCACCTAGCCGGGGGGCGCCCCAGAAGCGGTCCTATGTGGCTTTAATAACACATTCCTCGATGCACATCCTCGCACATCTGTGGTAGAACTAGAAAGGTACCCACCTCGTCACTAAAGAACTATGTGAAATCTATTCCAAGTCACAATTAACTCAGTAATAAATTAATTATTAATACTTAATAAAAAAGCAGTAAGTATATGTCATGAACTCGTGAAGTATATTGTACCTATGCGAGTTTTTTTATTCCACCGTAACTCCTAAATTCATGAACATATTCCGATGTACGGATATCTTACATCATCCCGAGTAACACCGCCTATATTTTTTTTTTTAAATTAAATATGGCTGCACCAGGGCAATCTAGTGTATTTTTTTAAAAATGTGTTCACTTGTTTTACTGGGAAATCTAAGAGTTCCCGTAGTATGTAAACAGGCCTGAAATATATTGTACTGATGTTAGATATAATAGGCATATCTAGCTATAGCTATAATAGTTACACATATTAGGTACCCCAGAGAGCGATAGGATACCTCGGGCAGTGTTATGGAGATAGTGTGGGACGAATGCATGGAATGTGTGTGCACAGCAAATGTATTGTCAATACCGTCGTCTAGTTACGGAATATGTACCCCCCCCATATAATCATGCATAATATTAGGTAAGGCACTTATTGTGTAATAGCTGATGCCCGCGACTTCGTCTCCGTGGTTTAAGTTTATTGTTATTCCCGCGGGAACTCCTTAATTTTCCGGGATAAAAAGTAGCCTATGAAGGACAAACCAAAAATCCAATAAACCAACAACCCAACAAACAAACACACTTTCGCATTTATAATAATAAGACAGTGGCGTGCACAGGGTCTTACAGCTGACGTATCTATTCTTTAAGAAAACTCTGTGAAACCTCAGATATTTGTAGGTACCTAAACTTTTTTTTTATTGCAATCGTGCTTATGAAAAGCAATGATCTAGGTTACAGCGCGCTTGCCAAGAAAATGCCTTAGATTCACTCTTGTCTTGAAGGTACTCTTAGTTACTTACCTATACCGACTACTTTTTGCAATTTTTACGGTTTTAATCAGGTTTAATAATTATTATGTATCTACTTGTGGTCGTAAATTACTAAACTAATTAATAAATATTAGTACGTCTAACTGTACGTAAATTAAAAAATAATCTGTTTTAATTTAGCTCTATAACACAATTGTTTCCGTCATCTAAGTCTGATTTCTGAACTTAGATTTTTTTTTAATTCTTAATCATGATAAATAATGTATGTAATGTAATTTTGCAAACTATTTTATTTTTTGTTTTAGTAAGCTTATAGTAGGTAGGTACCATAGACATAATTTTATTTCTTAAAAATATAAGGAAAGTTTAAAAAAATACTTATTCATTTTAGGCACTTACCAACTGTTGGCACGAACAGGAATAAAAATCTCCAAAAACAAAAACAATTCATGTTCCACATTTTCATAATAATTGATATCGCACACTAACTTCAAAAATCACTCTAAAAAGAACCTCTGTTTACTTAATTACAGCCAAATATTGGCGTACCAACGTTAATTTCACTTGCATAATTATCATCAGTTCACACTGTAATATTTTTCAGTTCATGCACTACTTATAAATTTTAAAGTCCGAACTTTTTAAAGAATAGTTTAAAACTTCCTTAAATAAAATACAATAAAAAAATTAAAACTTCATAAAATAGTCTGTGGTAAAAATTCGAAAAAGGAGCGAAACTTTTGCGCGCGCTTCCACACGAGTGAACTCCGAATAACGTAAAGGCAAACATCCACTACGCCCCGGTGATCGACCCTACCGGAACCACACTCGATGGGCTCGCGACTGCCGACTCCATGTGCACCGCACCGAAACGTAACCTCCGACAAACTTTATACTTGCACCTCAAGCCGTGATACTACAACTCTAATGCTTATCATGGAAGGTTGAATTTCCCTTAATAATTATTTTCGGAACTCGCGATTGTAATGTTAATATTAAACCCGTAGTTTTGTAGAGCGTATGCGCATAGAAAAGCACGTTGCCCCATTGTCGGTATTGTTTGGGAATTTGGACAAAAGTAAAACAATAATATGGCTAAAAAAGGAAGCGATAAAGACGTTAAGTTAGTCACGCAGGAACAAGGAATGTGGATGTTTATGCAATAAATCATAATAGAGACGTAGCTGCTTGTACCTACTCTATCTTTACTTGGTATTTACAAGTGAAAATCTATAATGGCACAGTGCTTTTTGCAATTAATGAATAGGCCCAGAGGTCATGCTATAAGTAAGTGATGATGCAGTCTAAGATGGTAGCGGGCTAACCTGTTAGGGGTATGGCAGTTATATTAAACACATAGCTATATTATGGATCCCTAATCGGTTTCTACTCGTCATAGTACAAAAATGTTAAATCGCCTGGCGTTACGTCTTTGTTGGTGGCCACGGCCGAAGCCTCCCACCAGACCAGACCAGAAGAAATTATAAATTACCAAATTGACCCAGGGATCTAACCCGACACCTGGTGGGAGGCTTCGGCCGTGGCTAATTACCATTTACCACCCTATCGGCAAAAGACGCCAAGCGATTTAACGTTCCGGTACGTTGCCGAGTAGAAACCGATTAGCGGTTTAATATAACTGCCATACCCCTAACAGGTTAGCCCGCTACCATCTTAGACTACATTAGGTACTACCAGTTGAGATCGCAGTCAAGGGCACTTAACTTTTACGACGTGGATCCATTTATCCCACCACCTTTATCTTTATATTTTTACCACAGTCTACCATTACAATTTACAAAGTATCACAACGTGCCCACTAGTAGTAGAATTTAAAAAAAAAAATAAAAATCCAAAAGTACCTAGTGAAGTAACTTTGTGAAACCCTTTAAAGTTCACCACAGTCTTACCATTATAATTTACAAAGTATCACTAACTAAGTATGTGCTAACTTGTAGTGGAATTAAAAAAAGGTAATCTAAAAATCCAAAGGTAGTGAAGTAAATTTGTGGATCCCTTTATAGCACACCACAGTCTACCGTTACAATTTACAAAGTATCACAATGTGCTAACTAGTAGTGGAATTAAAAAAATGAAAATTAAAAATCCAAAGGTAGTGAAGTAAATTTGTGGATCCCTTTAGAGCACACCACAGTCTACCGTTATAATTTACAAAGTATCACAATGTGCTAATTTGTTGCAGTGGAATTTAAAAAAAAATTGTGTGTCAGCTCCGATGCACGACTGGAGTTTACCGAACGATTATAAAATATATAGATTAGTAAATGAAGGCAAATGAACGCATTTTTTATATTACTGGAAGCATGCTTGATAGTACCATACCTACATTGGTTTATATTAATTAATAATAATATAATTTATATTCATCAAAATACATAATCATGGAAACATAAACAAGTGTTACCATGGAAACATAAAGTAAATAGCGTAACGGAGAAAGTATGATTTTACTCCCCACAAATTTTCTTACCCCGCTTATCGTACTTTATTTTATTAATATTAAAAATGCGAAAGTGTGTTTGTTTGTTGGTTTATTGGTTTGTTGGTTTGTTGGTTTGTCCTTCAATCACCTCGCAACGGAGCAACGGATCGACGTGATTTTTGGCATGGGTATAGTTGAGTACCTGGAGAGTGACATAGGCTACTTTTTATACCGGAAAATTGAGGAGTTCCCGCGGGAATAAAAAAAACTTAAACCACGCGGACGAAGTCGCGGGCATCAGCTAGTTATATATGAAAATCGATTCTATAGGAGGTAAACTCCAAAATTCCACAAGTATTGAAGTAACTTTTACGTTGTGGATCCCTTTATAGTACACCACAGTCTACCATTACAATTTACAAAGTGTCACAATGTGTACGCGAAAATGCCAGGCGAAAAATGGGCGCGGAAAATCTGAAATTGATGACACCGCGCGAGTGGCCCGTCGACCTCGACACTTCATTATACCTACCTACACTCTATAGTGTGTGATGATACATTTTCTCTCCGTTTCTGTACCTACTTTTCTATCAAGTAAAAAAATACTAGTGTCAACACACAGGGTAGAGGTCGCGGATTCGATCGCCGGCAGGGTCAATTTGGGAATTTATAATTTCAGATTTTTTCCTGGTCTGGCCTGGTGGGAGGCTTCGGAGGCTTCGGCCGTGGCTAGTTACCACCCTACCGGCAAAGACGTGCCGCCAAGCGATTTAGCGTTCCGGTACGATGCCGTGTAGAAACCGAAAAGAAGTATAAGTACCTAATAATGTCCTCCCGACCGAATTTCGGTCACGGCGGCCAATCTCCAGAGAGATTAGCCATCTGCGCGGGAGATATTATAGTGCACAAGTGTGTGCGCGTACACACTTGCACTCTCTGTTCCTTGAAAATGATCGTGTAATCTATTTTATTAATGGACGCCTAGTGTATGTATGCCGTCAACGAAATGTGATCTTCCAATATTTATCATACTGATGGACCACAGTAGTTACTGAAAGTCTGTAGCCAATTATAGCTACATACTATTATGTATAAATTAGTAGTAGTGTGTTTAATTATTTTTATTCAGAGGAGTCAAAGGCACTAAGCCTCTGTTTTTAATTTTATTTTGCCTTCGCCGCACCTTCGGTTTCTTCTTTTACGTAAACGTAGTTTGAACGAAAACTTCTGTTTCACTTTTCAGCACAAAGTGGCAAAGAAGTGTGCTTAGTAGTGAACATACGAATTATGTCAAGTGGCGGTGGGTTTGAGACCGGGAAAGTGAACTTTTTTAAATAAGTAAGTACCTAAATAGTAGCTATAGCAAGCTAATTATTTCTTGTTTGGTAGCGTTTTAGGAATTTACCTACCTACCGAGGTATTTTTAGGAATTAATTAGAGAAAATAGTGCTTAGGAATTTCAATCTCGATAAATACTTATTAGTTTCAAGTATCCAATCAACCAATATATATGTAATACTTTTAACTTAATGTATGTGTTGTATTGTTACTTATTGTAAACTTTTTCTTTTTTGAGAAAAGAGCAACTGCTGAGTTTTTTGTCGGCTCTTCTCAGTAGAATCAGCGTTCCAAACCGGTGGTAGAGTATTGACGTATCATAAGTGTCACAACTCACAAGTTGTCCTACATGAAATAAATAAATCATTTATCAATCAAAATATCTTTGATACAATAAATTTATAAAATAGATAGATCGTGTGTATCAAGTTTATTTTGTTAAGTTGTATTACATACCTACCATACTTCATACTCATAGGTACTAATATTATCAATGCGAATGTTTGGATGGATGGAGGTATGGATGGATGTTTGTTACTCAATCACGCCTGAACGGATCTGGATGAAATTTGGCACAGAGATAGATTATAGTCTGTAATAACACTTTTTGTCCCAGAAAATTAAAGAGTTCCCGCGGGAACCGAAAATCCTCAATCCACGCGGACGAAGTCGCGGGCATTAGCTAGTAAGGAAATAATTAGGGAAAATAGTGCTTAGGAGTTTTGAATCTCGATAGATACTTTATTAGTCTCAAGTTTACAACCTATAAAAAATTATCTTAAACACTGTACACTTTTAGAACGTCAATAAAATAAATCTAGACGCTGAAATAGTGTTCCTAGGTACTACAGTGGTGACCACGATGGTTATACCTTACTACATGACTGCCTACGCTACGGTATATTATTCTTTAGGGTCAGTCTAGATCCTAGGATAAGCGAGCCTGCCTCCGAATGCTCTGCCAAAACCATCAAAACTCTCGTCCTCAACAAATGCCTATAAATTGCGCTAAATTGGTAGTCGTAGTAAATTGATGTTTCACGGGTTGCCAGTATTTATTTTGGTAAAAATACCTAAATACCGTTGTGTCAAAATGAGAAGAAAATATATTATACTAGATGACGCCCTCAACTTCGTCCGCGTGTATCAAGTTTATTTGATTCCTGCGGGAAAAAGTAGCATATGTCCTTCTCCGGGATGCAACCTATCTCTGTCTACTAAATTTTATCAATTAAAAAAAACTTAAACAACGCGGACGTAGTCACGGGAATCATAATCATAAATCATTTATTTTGCAAAATTTTGGGTAATAACAGCAGGTAATGTTTTAATATATAGGTAGGTAGGTACCTAAAATTAATTGTCTCATTATTATTGTGCCCGACGATCCATAGAAGTGCATTTTGCACTATAATCGATTAATAAGAACGCGTTTAACCCCGAGTGCAGTTGAAACCAATCGTTGGATCGAATGGTCTCCACTCGACCTGGATGCCGCCACGTAATGAGGAATCATTTCATTAAAAATAACTACGAACATGCACCTGTGTACAGTCGTCGTCAAAAGTCCGTATCTGGAACTGCAAGGCGAATACCGTGTGCAAGCAATCTGAGGCCCTATTGTACGAGTAAGCAAATCTAGTGATCAAATCAGGTGAAGATAACTCTTTTCAGAGCCTACTGTACATCCTTATACTCAGCGAGCCTGTGGTTCCGGTATACGCAAAGGGCTTACAACGCACTGCGAGTCCAATATAATAATGCGTTCAAGGTGCTGTTGCGGCGACCTAGGTTCTGCAGCGCGTCAACGATGTTTTCAAAGGCACGGACAGATAGCTTTGATGCTATCCGGCGCAAGAAAACCGCATCACTGCTATCCAGAGTCCGTGGAAGCAGCAACAGCATCCTGGACAGCATAGCAGGGAAAATGGATAGTCCTCTGGTGGGGAAACTCATACAGAGTACTAAATCCCTTTTAGTTTTCATGTACTAACATAGTTATTAGGATTATATTATTACTAACAATAATGGACCATAAATGTTGTCTGTTTTAAATAAATAAATGAAATTTAAATCGTAATCATTTGACAGCTCGATCTGTTATAGGTGTCGTGTAATGCTTTTTGACGTGCAGACATCTATGAACTCCATAAACAGGTCGAATTACACGTTTGACAAGCGATTACGATTTTCTTACAGTCGGGGTGCAGATCACTCTTTAATAAAAACAGAAACTGCCCATAATAACCTTATTAACAATTATTATGGATCGGATATTCGGATGCATATAATATTATATTAGGTGTATCTACTATTACAGGGTGAACAAAACCAACGGGCTACGGAGAAAAATACTATAAATATTGAAATCAAACATTTTTTTAAAGTTTACTGAGCCGGAAATCGAACCAACTTAAATCGCCATAATTTATCAAGTCACTATTTTATTGCACCAATCGATTTAAAGATATGTGGGTAACTACCATTGCCCACGGTTTTCTATTACCCCTTCTTCCCCTGAGTGACTTTGTGACTTTGCAATCGAAAAGCCGTCTTACATACGAGTATGCTAATATTCTTCTTCTTTCTTCTTTCAGACTTTATGCCACCGACTGTACTACATAGGTGTGCTATATCGTCGTACAAATTGTGCTCAGTTCTCTCTGTCATTAATTAAATTGGATTTAACTCGGTACTTAACTACTTACGCGGATCATTCGAATTTTTGGGTGAAAATTTTAAGAGGGTTTTAATTTTTTAAGGTTCCCTAGTCAACAAGAAACCCTTATAGTTTCACCATGTCCGTCTCTCCGTCTCTCTATCTGTCCGCAGACTATTTCAGACTCAGAGGCTAAAGTGGTAAAATAAAATTGCGAAAAAAAATTATAGGGTACCTGTCCTAGTGAGAATGATTTTTTTCTCGTTTAAAAATATTGTGCGTAGTGAGCACCAATTAATTCCATCCCTGAATCCCGCAACCCATCCCTGAATTCAGGGATGCGTTTGCGAAATATTAAGCTCTAAACTGATAATTTTTGTTATAACCAATTAGTATCCTCCTCCTCTGGTGATGATGCAGTCTAAAGATGGGGGCGGGCTAACCTGTGAGGGGCATGGCAGTTATGGCTTGACATCGTATCGGAACGCTAAATCGCTTGGCGGTACATCTTTGCCGGTAGGGTGTTAACTAGCCACGGCTGAAGCCTCCCACCAGACCAGAGCAGAGGGAAAACTCAGAAATTATAAATTCCCAAATTCGGGAATCGGGGCAACACTGCGCCAGGAGGTAGGTACCTACCTATCCTTACCTAATACTTGCCTACATGCTCCAAAAAAATATGCAAAAAGTTGAATATAGAAAGACAAATTATTGGTTTTATCACTTGGGAAATATTTGTGAAAAATATGGAAATATTTCGTGATAAAAGTCAAAAAGGTCATGTGCGAGCACGTAGTTTATGGCAGCGCCGGTTTTATATGTAGTATTCTCGCCATATTTCTTTCTATCATAATATTATACTTTTTAAAAACAGATGAAAAATACCTAGCATGTCGTTTGATGTCGATTCCGGCCAAATAAAAGCAGACGAAAAATTATGCGCGGAAGTAGATCCCTAATTATTTCCTCGTTTACCGTGATACTTACCTATAGGGTTTTCTATTTCCTCGTTAACCATAAAATATAGGGTTTTCTGACGCCGTAAAATATTAGTTCACGATTTACTGGTTTGCTTTAAAAATAAAACAATAAAAAATTTACGAAAATGTTTGTTGATTGCTATTGAGCGTACCTACAATAACAAAATGTGACATATGAAGTAGTTCCTTAAGTAGGTATACAGCGCAATAATAATAATAATGAAATTCAGAAATCACAAATTTCTAAATTCGGGTATTGAAACCGAGAACTCCCTTTATCAAGACACAGCAATAACCACTAGGATTCTCGCTAAACATTTAGGCCCTATTATTAAAGCGACATCAACTAGTAACAAGTTCTCAAGTACCTAAGTATCGGTCAACCGATACTAAGAGAACGTGTTCTTAGGTGATGTCGGTTTATTTAATACGTTTCTTAATCATCAGAGATTTATTCAGTCATTGCCTGCACAGCAAACAAAGCCTCGGGGACAGAAAAATAGGTATAGATATACCTATTTACAGTCATTAGAAATTATAAGTAACGTTCTTCAACGGGAATAGGTAATGGGGAAGAATTAACCCATAATTAGGCTCTTAATTCACCCGCTGGGCTTTAACCCTCCTTGACACGGATTCACTTCTTCGCTGCTTTTTTGCCATTTCAATGGAGTCTTGCATTTTTATTTACTGAAAGGACATTGACCAGCGCCCATACAAAGTTCGCCTAAGAACCAACAGTCATAAAACATACATTATCGGATTCAAAATAACACATAAATACTATTGTAATTAGATTTGAACAACGGACACTTCAGATAATTTATTTATTACCAACAATATTTTCAATTTTGAGGTTATTTCGACTCAATCTGCTTGAAAAATAAATATCATCGTCAACAAGTTTCGCCGTAGTTCACCAAAAACATTACAGATGGCGTTATAAATATTAATTTACCGTACTTTCAATAGATGGCGTTGCGTGATTCGAATACTCTCGGAATATTCGCACTCAGCGCTTCAAGCTGCTTTTATCTTATTTCTTAAGTTACAGAACTAGCGCTCAAGCGGTGGTATTGTTTATTCTTTTAACCTGTAAGTCAGATGCCGGAAAAGAACGGTAATCAATTTAATACCCATTTATTTATTTTTTAATTAATTTTAAGTGTCCGTTGAAATCTAATATTTGGAATAAAGGTTAAAAAATAAGCTAAGGATTACTGTATATTTCAAAAGTATGTTGATTCTTAGGCGAATTTGGACAATGTCCTTTCTTGCCAGCTCTCCTCCGGTTCGGTTCTACTGAACAAGAATCCGCACCGGTGATAAGATTTTCCTTTTAGAGAAATTTATGTAGTACGTAAAAGTATGTGTTTTTTTGCCAAAAGCTGGACAGAGCTTTGCTTTTGTCAAAACAAAATTCTAAATTCTTTATAGTATGCAGAAACAGTTTTACAATGAGATGTTACTTCGAGTGTACCTACCACGAGACCTCACGATACAAAAACTTACTTAGACTGGAACAGGAATCGTTTTGTTACAGTTTTATTGCACTTAAGTATTATTAAGACCTACGTACCTATAATCCATAATAATTTTATATTTTGCGAAAGTGTGTCCGACTGTATGTTTGTCTGTCTGCCTGCTACGCTTTCAATTTTGCCGATTTTGATGGGTACAGAGATAGGTTACATCTCGGGAAAAACCATGCTACTTTTTATACCGGTAAACTAAAGAGTTGTTGCGAGAATCGAAATACCTTTATCTATGCCGATGAAGCCGCGTGCAGTACGACATAAGTATTTTTCACATTTTTTCTTTCATGACTTTTGGACTCCCAAGTTGTGCCCAAGTTTTGGGCAAATACCTATCCTGCGCTGCGCCATAGAGTAAGGCGGATTACACGAAATACGTTTCGATTCCGAATACATCCTTTACGTGTCTATTCCAGCTCGCGGCACTTCGATACAATTTCCAATTTTGTTATTTCCGGAAGTCTAGCGCCTGCCGGCTGCCGCCACGAGACGTACCTACTTGACGTGTGGCGAAAAACACACAGGTGTCAGGTGTGTATTCTCTGCCTACGCTGGTGTGTCTATAGACATCTAACCTAACCAATACTAAGTACTAGTTTCTACAATTAGGTGTAGGTAGGTAGATACCTATCAAGTCAAAAAACAGTTCCTCGGCTCACAGATTTTCCCTTTGCCTCTACCACTACCATCTTTAAGGCAATCAATATCCTGCTTTCCTCATTGTAAAGGCACTTTTTGGAAGATCAGCATGAGGTGTGCCGTGTTAGTCAAAATAGGCCTAATTCCACACATCGGGATCTTTCGTTCATGTGAGCTGGTAGAGGGGAGAGGGGTCAGTGATCACCTTTCCAAAATACGGGGACCCCAACGTCTATCGAACTACGTACCTGACGCCTGTCCCATAATTTTAAAACACATTAAGAACTTTTCAATTATTATTTTGATCTGTTTACAAAATTTTGCCACTGATAAGTATATCTACACAAGTACCTACCATACATACCTATAGCGCTCTCGAAAAGGCCTATGTCCAGCAGTGGATGCATATGTCACCGTAAGATTGTAAAAACCGTTAGATTATAATATAACGTTTTTTATCTCGATAGATTATAAACTGTCGACAGATTGTGAACCGTAACATACTGCTTACAATTTATTATTTATTTTTCGGTAAATTGTAATATATTAGGTATATTAACCCGATAGAACCTAAGTGCCCGGCCTGCGGCCGGGCACTCAATATTCATGTCAAGCCCTAACCTAACCTATAGTTCGCGCGCGAGTTGGATGCAGAGTAAATGTATGGAGACACTTACATTTACTCTGCATTCAACTCGCGCGCGAACTGTACAAGAAAGAGACAAGAAAACGTAAAATTAATAAATATTTCATAAATTAATACTCAGAACATTGAACGGTTCACAATCTTTCGAAAGCTTATAATCTCGCGGGATAGAAACCGTTAGATTATAATCTAACGGATTTTACAATCTTACGGTGACACATACAGGCTGATGGATGGATGAATGGATGACCTACCATTTGTTTTTAACCGACTTCCAAAAAAGGAGGAGGTTCTCAATTAACTAGGCGAGTATTTTTTTTTAATATCTCCGTGGTTTCTGAACCGATTTGAAAAATTTTGTTTTCAGTCGTTAGAGGAAGCTCTCGAGGTGGTCCCATAAAAAATCTGACTCCAAATCCTTAACCCTGACACTAAAAAATAAAAAATTAAAATTATTTCCGAAAAGCCGACTTCCGTTCGGGTATTGACGCACCAGGCTCGCCGCTCGCCCGACTTCAACATAGTGGATACAATTAATCGACGAACCAACGAAGTTGGTTTTTTGGAAATAATTTATTTGGATCGCCAATATACATACCTAGATTTTAATGATGACTGTGATTATAAACCATAATAGTTAATACCTAATAATTATTTAGAAACTAGATGATTCCCGCGACTTCGTCCGCGTGGATTAGATTTTTGATTCCCGCGGGAACTCCTTAATTTTCCGGGATAAAAAGTAGCCTATGTCCTTCCCCGGGATACCATCTACCCCTATATCAAATTTCATCAAAATCGGGTGAAGAGACATTTTTTTTATTCCCGCGGGAACTCTTTAATTTTCCGGGATAAAAAGTAGCCTATGTCCTTCCCCGGGATACCATCTACCCCTGTACCAAATTTCAGCAAAATCGGTTGAAAAGATGGGCCGGGAAAGCGTAGCAGACAGACAGACAGACAGACAGACAGACAGACAGAAACACTTTCGCATTTATAATATTAGTATGGATTAATTGTCCGCTATCGTCTGATGCATTTGACTGGTCAGAGACATGTCAAAGATCTACTGAAAAGAAAATACTTATTTAGCTGCGACTATCACACGTTCGGTGTGTCTAGTAGGAACGTGAAAACTTCGTCAGATTGAGGTCGATGTCAGGATTTCATATTTTGTTATTTCCGGGAGCGATACGCCCGTCGCGAATGCGGCGCAGCGTACCGTGTGATAGGTTTTGCTTCAAACTTTCCCATTGTTAGGTACCTATTTACTATATTTTATAGACACTTACCTACCTTTTTTGACGACCTCCGTGGCGCAGTGTTGAGCGCTGTTGTCTTAAAGTGCGGAGGTCCCGGGTTCGATCCCCAGCAGGATCAATTTGGGAATTTATAATCTCTGAAGTTTCCCTGAAATTTCCCAGCAGTGGACGTCTATCGGTTAACGACGACGAAACACGTAATATGAGAGTGTCTTTCCACCATAGATTGTGCTACGTTGCTAAGATAGGAATATGTCAAACCCACCAATAGAAGCTATGATTTTTTTGTGAAAAGGCACCCTAGTAAGTGAGAGAAATAAAACACACCAATCACGTCATGTACTAATTTATTGTTTCCGGCAGTGGCGATTTACAATAAGGCGTTATCATTGATTTAATAATAAAATACATACGAATATCTACCATTAAAAAATACGTTACTTTATATACAGGACACAGGACAGTCACACAATTTATGTACTCATTTTAGTATAGGAGCTAATTCGGTTTTACACAATATATTACAAGTAATAAATAAGTACATAGTATGCAAGTGCGAGTATGGATTTCCATCCGAGGGTCCCGTAGCTTGGAAATAAACTTATATTAATTTAGTTGCATCAATCAATCTATTTTGGAATACTTTAAGAAATGCATCCCTTCTTGGGAAGCATTTTTTGTAAGTATCGATCACTATATGGTGAGTTACCATCAAGTCACAGCCAATATGGTATTTAACTAATTATTTTATTACGGAACCCTAAAACGATAACCCTATTTTAAGACCTATCAATTAAGTTTAAAGATTGCGCGGGTACAGCCGAATTAGCAATCCATTATTTTATTAACTAAAATTATATATGAAAACTATAAACAAAAAGCAAAACATGAATATATCCATAAAATCATAAATTTTATTATTGGAATTATGCACTTAACTAGCTTTTGCCTGCGACTTTGTCCGCGTGTATTTCTATTTTCTAACATGTCCATGATATCGATATGATACAAATCGGCTCATTCTCAAAATTGGAATCCTTCGCGCAATTGGGTATTTGGTAGCTATTTAAATAACCTATTTTTAGTAATTATTAAATAGAGGATCTCCCAAGTCGTAATATCCACGTCCCTGTTAAATTTATGTTTAAAAACCATTTTAAACCATTGATTGCAGTAAAAAAGTGAATCTAATTTTGATGACGTCACTGTTCGGTATTCCATACAACATCCCGTCAAAGCGCGCGTTTTGACGTTTGAAAAAAAAGTTGCTGATTTGACTTGTTGTCAAATACCCAATTATGGTCCAAATTATCTCGCCCGGCTGGCCCGGTGGCCAAAATTGGAACTATTTTTAATGCCTGTTTAGTTTATGTTTTTATTTTAACTAGCGACAGATAAGTTTGTGGGAATGTAGCTGTTTTACTTAAACCTTGCGTAAGGGTGCGTTTCCACCAGAGATGTGCTACGTTGCTAAAGGAGGTGTGTCACCAACAGAAATAATCATGCAGAATATCGTTTTTAAACCGATTTTATTAAACTACGTTTATGCTACAATGTACCTTCCTGCTTTGACAATTAGATATAGCATATAAAACCTTACTTCCTTTCTGATTTTTTATTGGATATTTTTAAAATACTAGCATAACAATTATTATGGAACCCATGTTCTGACAGGCGCTTGGCCAGTTTTCATTTCACGCGCTCTTATGCAAAGGCCTAAGATTCCGATGGTTCTGTAGACACTTGGTTGAGCAAAATTGGTAGCTATCGTATTCGAAAGGAGGCCTGGGGAGTTTGGTGCCACAGAGGAAACACATCATAAGGTCGGCTCTCACCTGAAAAAAAATTTAATTGACTAGTAGTCAAATACCCATGTTTTTTTATTCCACTACAAGTTACCCCTTGACTGCGATTACACCTGATGGTTAGTGACGATGCAGTCTAAGATGGTAGCGGGCTAACCTGTTACCCATACCCCTAGTCGGTTTCCACACGGCATCGTACCGGAACTCTAAGTCGCTTGGCGGTACGTCTTTGCCGGTAGGGTGGTAACTAGCCACGGCCGAAGCCCCTCACCAGACCAGAACAGAGAAAATTCAGAAATTATAAATTCCCAAATTGACCCTGCCGGGAATCGAACCCGGGGCCTCCCACGTTCCAAGACATCAGCGATTAACACTGTGTTCGTCAATTCGAGTCTGCCTATCGAAAGCTGAGAGTGCTTTTGGGTTACAAAACTCAAGGCTTAAGCCTAACACTTAGTTTAGGGCGAAGTTACTGGTGATGGAGGGCGGAGAACTCGTTGATAAATATATAATTTCGCTGTGCTAAGGCTAAAAAAATATTTACCTTTTGCACGTCAGTCATCTGCAGGAATTTGTTTATTTTATTTTTCTCCGCTTGCTTCTCTTTCTCGCGCTGTCGCTTCGCCTTCTTCTGAAGCGCTTTCTTCTCTTTCTCTTGCTCTATTTGCTCCGGAGTAACGGGACCAGGGATTTGAGACTATAACAGATAATGTTTCTTATTTAAGAACTTATCCATATTTAGTCCGGGCAAAATAGACATAAAATAGTGGTCAAATAACAAAAACTCTGAGTGAGTTGAATTCTAATCTGTTAGGTATATTAACCCGATAAAACCTAATAATCAGGTAGTGCCCGGCCGCATTGATGTCGAACCCTACAAGAAAAATTGACACTCAGAACATTGAAAGTTTCACAATCTGTCTGGTGACCCAAGGTCTCTAGCAAAATTCAGCTCTGTCGGAGTTTTTGTAATTTGAAATGTCTATTTTGACCGGACTAATTAATATTTTTGAAAATAATGTTACGCATGTCAATATTGATCTATGAATAAAATTATTCAAGTCAGATTTAAGAAGGGATCAAATAATTCGCGATTAAATCGATATTATTCAGTGTTGGTCTGCGTGGCTGTCTATACTCTAAATATGTGTATATATAATGTATGTGTGTGTGTGTGTGTGTGCGCATAAATATTGTGCATAAACATGGGTGCGTATAAGTTTCGTGTGTAAGTATTTAAACGCAATGCGAACTGAACGCTTAGCGAAGTGTCGCCATAATTTGTGACAAGATTCAAGCGACACCATACCTATATGACAAAATACAGACGCATCGCCGCGCGTGCATTTCGTCTTGTAATTGACAAAGGCTTTATATTTCGATTACAGTCCGAAACAAACAAACATATCTGACCCGGTGTCCCATGTCTCCATACAAAGTTCGCCTAAGAACAAACCGTCATAAAACATTGAATACTGGGTTCAAAATAAAACCTTCTAATAATTGAGCGCAGATTGAAACAACGGACACTTCTGAGAATTTATTTATTACCAAAAATATTTTCAATTTTGAGGTTATTTCACTCAATCTGCTTGAAAAATAAATATCATCTTTCTCCAATTGTAATAGAGTTGTAAACAGTATGTAGAAAGGACAAGTTTCGTCATAGTTCACCAAAAACATTACAGATGGCGTTATAAATATTAATTTATTGTACTTTCAATAGATGGCATTGGCAATTAACCTGTAAGTTAATGATCTGTGGATAATAATTGAGAGACGGAAAAGTACGGTAGTCAATTTAATACCCGTTTATTTCTTTTTTAATTAATTTGAGGTGTCCGTTGAATTCTAATATTTGGAATAAAGGTTAAAAAATAAGCTTAGAATTACTGTATATTCCAAACTTATGTTGATTCTTAGGCGAATTTGGACAATTAAGGTGCCAGCGGAGAATGAATTGCCCATACAAACGTAATACCAAAATAATTAATAATTCGAGAACATTTCCACCAAAATGAGAGTTTATTTGGATTCAAATTGTATTTATCTAGTCCCCTGGATTTATATGTTTTCAAAATACTTTCCTAAAATGAAATGTAAATGAATTGCGTTTTGCATATTTTTACGACAAGATGGACATGTTTCCCTCTTATTTGTTTCATATTAAAACCAACGATATCTTACGTATTAATTGGTCAGCAGCATAGCCTATATTGTCAAGTTACAGAATAACAATACGAAGTAAAAAGCACGATAAGTTTTCATTCATCATTTTTGGTATTCACGGAACAAGACTAAATGTATAACAAATTCTGTAAGCTCATATTGCTGTCTCGCTTGAACGCGATCATGTGTCATCAGTGAAATAGAGATAGCAATATACCGGCAAATTTATATTTGCGGTTCGAATAGAAGTTGCGAGCGGCGCGAACCGGCCTCTTAAGTTTTTTTATTTAAAAATTAATTTTTCATATATCTACTAGCGACGCTGTCACCGGTTCAGATAAGTTTGAGTGACTTTACTTGCCTTATTATAATTGTACTTGTCAGGAAACTGTGCCTGGAACATTCGGAAAGCGATGCGTGTTCCGTTATGAGGGGACGCGGCGTAAGGCGTTTGCAGCGCGTGGTTGCGAATACACGGGTCACCCCCGGCGGTTAGGATTTCACTGCAAACACACAATTTTTTTAATACAGTTGCTCAAAAAGTGGCGTATTGCAGGGACGTATAGCGTTCGGGATGTGGGCTATTACATACTCGTGCTTTTCTTTTTACCTTTCCCGAACTCGTGCGTTCTCTTTCCCAACTGTCAAAATAATGTCTATTAAAAAGAAAACCCAACCATGAAGTTTTTACTAAAAAAATTCATAGAAGTTTTTATGATTCATGCAAATACATATTATATTTCTAAAAAGAAGCTACTAATTTGTTTCAATATCAGATTTAATGATTTAATTGAATGAGTTTGGTTAGGTTTCATTTCATTTCATCTCATTAAATTTCATTTTCATTTCATATCAATAAAAAAATTCTACTGAAGACTTGGCTGTATGGGCATAGTTCCCTTTGCCTACCAGAATGGGTGAATAAAAAAAAACTCTGCTTATATTCTACGGTTGTATAATATAATATTGCCTCTAAGATACTCACGTGACCATTTCAGGTTTTTCGGCAATAGCGGCCTTGTGTAGCGCGGTGTTGCCATCCGCGGGGTCTTGAGTGTTGCAAGCCGCTTCCAGCTCCGCGGGCTCGAAACCTTCCAGAATAGTCTCCAACGAGTTTTGATCCTTGCCCGATATTAATTTCCAAATCTATTGAAAAACGAAACCTAGGATTACTTTTTTATGACAATTTAAAACTTTTGTCTAAAATGCATGACTTGACATGATAATATTCCTCTGATATTATGATAATAATCTATGGTGTGCGAAAGGGACACCAACATTTATGTGTGTTTTCGTTCGAGACCGCTTTTTTGTAGATCTAGTAGTAATGCAAAAGGAACTTTATATCCGATTTGTAAAGTTTGTTTTCAGTTACTATTTAAACTAATAAGCACTCCCAATAAATTTCCTCGAAGACTAAAACACATTTGATACCTACATACCTTTTTAACATTCGCCGATATTTTCAAAGGCGCTTTCTTCACCTGTTTATCTATCTGTTTCTTCACCTGATTATCTATCTGTGTTAACTGGTTATCGTCCGTCTTTTTTTTCTTTTTCACTTTCACACGATGCTCCTTTCTGTCCTGCGTATTCTCCTGGCCACTATCAGAGGAATATGCTATAGCGCAGTCGTTCAAGAGGTCTTTTCGAGAGTTAGTGATCACACGGTTGGTGCTTTGCTCTGAGAGCGTCTTTATCCAGCCCACTGGTGTCTCTGAGTCGATGAAACATGGCCCTTCGTCTTCGCTTGATACGATTTGTGTGGGAAGTTCACGGGGTGCCCGTTCCCTAAAAAACATTGAAAAGAATAAGTCTTAAATCATTAAAAAACATTTAAAAAAAGAAGCTTTTATCGTCCGCCATGTTTAATTTAGTGTGACGTCATTTAATTTCTCGTATTCTCCTCAGCAGACCCCTTTAAATACTATATCATGGGGGTGCAAAAAAAAACAACTAGTCCGCCATCTTTGGGAGTCCGCCATATTGGATTTAGAATGACATCACATAGCTCATCCAAACTTAACATGTAGATGCAAATTTTCAGCTCAAGTGGTTCGGGATAGTTACTGTTTTATAATTCAGTTGCAGTTCATTTCATTTCATTTTACTTGGTGTCAGTATTTTTACACGCACCTTGATTTGGCTCTATCGATGGGTTTGCTGGGGCTTTTTTGCGCTTTCTTGGTGCGATCGGTGCCTGTTTCGGGGCCGGGTTTGATCGCCGTTTTGCTAGTGGACGCGATCAGAGCCTTTTGGAACAGCTCCATGGTTTCTGGAAGAACATAAATTTGCTACAATAAAAGCTATAGCGATAAGTTTTAAGAAATTAAATATCCCTTGCTTCGAACAGTGAAGGAAAACATCGTGAGTAAATTTGCACGCCTGAGGTAATGCGCATAATTTGCTATGTTGAGGAGGCTACGTTTGTGCATTAACGCGGGGCAGTAGCAGATAAAGTGCAAAGGCGATTCCTCAGCCTCACAGCAAAGCCTGCACATATCTGTTTCTCAGACTTTTCTCGCAGTTGAACATGTGTCTGAGTTGAGTATATGTTAATAGAAAGCGAAATGATTCATTTGTTGTTGCTAAGGAAATAAGGTTCATGTCGGGAGAGGTTGTTTTGTTTCATGTCATGTTAAAAAAAATGTTTTTTTTTTGCAACAACAAATGTTTCTTTTTTGCAAAAAATGCTCATAACCTACCATAAACTTCTACACTGGCAACCGTTTCATGCACCCTCTTCACTTCTTTATAAGTGGGTTTTTGCGTCGGGAAAGGCAAAGCCCTAACGCGCATGTCCTCGCGCGTCAATGGGGAATTCTTGCCGAATAGTGCGGATTGGTTCATCGAGCCCACAGCACGGTAGAGTATTATGGAACAGCCCTTCAGGTCTTGTGTCCAACTGGCTATGATGTCTTGGACATGCTGCAAGATTAACAAGATATTTAAAAACAGGCGACAGACACCCCATAGAAACGCGAAGCTGTACTCTACTCGCTCACTCATATAAAAAAACAATATTATTCTACTTTTTATCTACATCTGTCAAAACATCCATTAAGCTTTACTTTAAAACTTTTTTATGTGCTTCTATTGACTAGGTCGGGTAGTATAAAACTGCATAATTTGGCTGAAAAATAGCTATTTCAGTGATTTGCTGCTCTGTTATCGAAACTTTATCCTTAAAGATTTTCAATAGAAATTAACCAATGTAACCAACGGAGGTGGCCCCAGGTCACGCGTTAAGTATGAAATTCGTTTGCATGTCGACCCGTTGCTATGTTGCGACGTGATTGAAGGACAACAAACACACTTTCGCATTAATAATATTAGTATAATTCATTATACTCAAAAGACATAATATAATATGAACCTGCATAATATATAGATTCGTGTTTATCTTACTTTGTTGCCAAGAGACGTTTCTTTAGTTCCTGCGGAGACGATTTAATGCTAGATGTAGTAGGTTTTTAAAAGTTTTTTTTTTGTTTAAGAAGCCTGAGACGCAGACGCTTCTGCATTGATGTCAATCCTCTGTGGTTTTTTTCAATGTGTACTAACTATGTGTTTATTGTAAACTTGTAAAATAATAAAAATTAAAAAATTAAAATTATTTTTGAATAATTTATCCATAATTATTGGTTTAAGCCGCCGACTTAGAGGATTCACAACTGTTTTTGTTACTGAAGCTATTTGTTACTAATAGTCGTTAAAGTCCGCCAACCCGCATTGGAGCAGCGTGGTGGGTCTAAGCTCTAATTCCCTCACTCCTATGAAAGTGGATTCCTGTGCCCAGCAGCGGGACGTTAATAGGCTGTAGTGGTGGTGGTGTTACTGAAGCTCATACCTGCAGAAACTGCGCCTGGTTGTATCTCCTCAAGCTGGCACCGGCAGACCTCGGAGCGTTGCCGTGCTGATCCCTATTGGCTTGCGCCTGCCCCTGCCCCCTCCGCGTCACATACGAGTGGTGGGTCTTATGCAGCACAACCACCGCGCCAGAGAAGATGGCCCCCGCAAAGTGGCCACCGGACACCATCAAGATGGCCCAGCGTTGGAAACCAGGGATGGCCAGACGCTGACAACGCTCAACCCAGGCGTAACCTTCCCCGTCCGTTGATAGCACCTCCTAGAAAGATTTGGTAGAGATCTTGAAATCTGTAGGTGAACTGTCTTTATTAATTATTATTATTTTGCGAGTCGCGGTTCATATCAACGAGCTGGCAAATAAATTGGAGGGAGAAGGCAGCCTCCGATTTTGTCGATTGAAACGGAATAGTGTCTCGGATCTGCCCCGTAGATTCTTTAGCAAATAGGGAATTCCGTCAGTGGATGGGGGGATACCTTGCTCCAAAATACAAATCCGCCACCCACAACCGCACGGCTCAATGTTGCATGACAGATTGCCGAGAAACAGAAATAGACAGAAAAAAAAAATATTTTGCAACATCTTTTTTTTCTGGGATAAAGTGGCCTTACATGGATGGGCTATAAAAAATAACAGACACATATTGGCATCCTACTATTCTTTTTTCTTTACCCATCATATAGATAGTACAGATTTCAGAATGATAGTAAATTTATGTGTCATGTACCTTGACGACCCTTAAATAATGACTATAATTCTAAAACACGAATGGCGACAATATTAAAACAATACGGCTTTAAGCGATGGTAGTTACCCTTCTGTATGAAAACTTGTCCTGACTTCTACTACTTCTTGTCTCATGAGGAAAGTTTTTTGCGTTCTTATATTTATAATCGTGTAGGTATTTTATGGTTATTAATAAGTACATGCTTTATTGCTTTCCATTGCATTGTAAACCAATAATTTTAATTTCAATGATGTACTTCATGCTAAATCTATCTTTCTACAAAAGTGAAATACCACTCTCTCAACACACAAACTTGAAATTTCGAAGGTAGGTTCCTTCTATAGCCTAGAAATGAGCTAAGAAACGGTTTTGAGAAAATTCACGAATTCACGCGGGTGGTTACATGAAAGTTTTTTGAAGTTATAGACAAGAAATTCAGCATTTTGGTTATTATAGTTTTAAATAATTAAAACCTGTATAAGCTCTATATATATGTACATAGCCTCTATTATAGATATGTGGGCCGATTGCAGCGGGAAAATTATAAATACTCGTCGCAAGTAATATTATAAATGACAAAGTGTTTATTGGTCCTTCAATCACACTGCATTGGAGCAATTGATAGATGTGATATGAGAACAGATGATTAATCTTTGTTTTTCATTGGTTTTCAAAAACCAAATTAAATCTACGCTGATGAAGTTGTGGACATTGGGGCTGATTCTGTATAACACAATCTCTAAACTAAACTAAAATGGCAGCTTTAAATGTAGTTCTGTCCCTTTCCATAGGAAGTATTATGAAAGGGTTAGCAATATTTGTAATGCTCTAATTTTAGTTTTGTTTAGAGATTGTGCACTACAGAATCAGCCCCATTGTCTAGTTTACAATAATATTAGAATGGACAGCTTAACAAAATATTTTTCTTAACAGCACAAAATATTTACAAAAAAAAAAACCTTCTTATGATGCAATATACACCGGTATATGCAGAAAACCTTGCCCTTATGGTTGGTATAGAACGCCTTGCAATGCCTGGTGGCGGCTGCAAACAGGTCGGCGGCAGGGTTGGTGCTGCTGCCTTCAGTCTCCGAGTCACTGCTGGATACACTTGAATCATCTGAAATTATTAAGGAAAACCGGTTTACCCTGACTGCCTAGTTGGGTGAGTCCCGGGTCCGGCCATAATTGAGTATTAGGTTTTTCTGACAAGACATTCTCAGTATTAGTCTGGAGTTGGCGGTGTTACATCCCCATGCCTCAGAGAGCACGTTAAGCTGTCGGTCCTGGTTATTTAAACTTACATGATAGTAGTTGTTATAGCCCGCTAAGCCGCATTGGAGCAGCATGGTATGTCTAAGCTCCAATTCCTTCTCTCCTATGAGAGTGGAGGCCAGTGCCCAGCAGTGAGACCTCAATGGGCTGTAGTGGTGGAGTGGTGGTGGACTAACTTGTATCTCTGACAAACCAATCACCAAAATGCGTACGGAACCCTAAATAAATACCTTGGCTCTTGCCAAATTTCATCTAGGTCAACAGGAAGCACCCTATAGTTCTTAATTTATTGGTGAGTGTCAAAATATGCAAAATATATGCGGCATAAAAGGTTTTGATTCATCTGAATGGTCTTTTGATTGTGTTGACTTAGAAGCTTGATTTTTTAACAGCTCCAAGGGATGGGACTTTCCATGCATTCCCGAGAAAAAAGGTGTTGACAGACAGACATTAAATAATAAATGATTTATTTATTTCACATAGGACAACTTGTGTCACTTATGATACGTTAAGACGGTTCGGAAAGCTGTTCTACTGAGAGTCTGCAAGAAACTCAGCATACAGATGGACAAGGATGTATCCCTATTTTCTTCTTGAGGTACAGAACCCTAAAAATAAAAATAAAAATTGGCAGTCATAGGTACTGCCGATAGAAATGAAAACGAATATTTAAAATTAAAAAAGTGAAAACGAACATTTAATTTAAAAAAATCTTATTTAATTTTTTTTTTTTAATTTTTATTAAAATTGTTAAAATGTAAAACTTAACACTAAGGCATTAAAGTTTGATTTCAAATGTAGTATATAAGACCTTTTGTCTTCATAACAACGCGAGTATGTCACTGTTCGCGAGCATGTCGGCGAGGTGTCGGTGATGCAGATCCACAAGTTTACCCACTACCAGAAAGTGTTCAACGGGCCTAAAGAAGTTTTCACTTCAAAAAAAATATCAAGTCCAACTTACCATTCCTAGAATTAAACTGCCCTAAAGACAAAGAAGCCTTTCCATATAGCTTCCTCTTCAAATTATGGGTGTGCCAGTGATTCTTGTAATGCGCTATCTGCTGGGCCCTTGTTTCAAATGGACCCACTCCACAGCATGAGCAGCAGTTTCCGTCGGCGGGACCGTTGAGGGTCAGTGCGCTTAGACGATTCAATACACTTGCTTCATCCACTGAAATAGACACATATGATTTATGTAATTATCAAAATCCACTAAAAACTCATTGGAACTGTTTAATTTTCTGGGATAAAATGTATGTCTCTTTCAAGGCCAGCAACTATAATATATCTGTCACCATAAGATTGCAAAAACGATTAGATTGTAATCTAAGTAGTGACATTGTAAACTGTCGACAGATTACAATTTAACGCATTATTTTTCAGTAGATTGTAATCTGTTAGGTATATTAACTCGATAAAAGCTAAGTGCCCTACCTGATTATTTATGTCAAACCCTAACCTAACCTACAAGAATGAGACAAGAAAATGTAAATACAATGATTATTTCAAAAATTTACACTCAGAACATTGAACGGTTCACAATCTGTCGACAGTTTACAATTTCGGTAGTTAGATTACAATCTAACGGTTTTTGCAATCTTACGGTGACATACGTATCCATGCAAAAAATCAGTCCAATCTTTTACTCTATTGCAGTCGGATTGAAGGACACAGATGCACTTTCACAACTATAATACTTAATTGTAGGATATCAAACATATTATTATGTATACTGTATTAACACTTAGCCCCACATGCACAAGCACTCTTAAATTGATTTAGTTAAATATTTTAGAGCTGTCCCTCTTTGGCAACTACAGAATGCATTTGGCAAAAAGGGACAGCATTACAAAATGTAACTAAATCCGTTTAAATGTCGTTGTACAAGCGGCGCTCAGTAATAAGTAAGAGTCACTTACCAACTTGATGAGATTCTGTTATCATACAAGCAGCCACCCTCAATTCCTTCAGCAACTTTTCAAACTCATCTAAATCGTATATCCTGACCGTCTTGGGTTTTACTATTTCCGATTTTGTAGTCATTATTATGAAATCACAACTTTTATTAGGTAAGGGTTAATGTTAAACTTAAGTTTATGAAATATATTGATGCATATTATAATAATTTGTTTTAATGTGTTCTTATAGAGTAATAGAAGGCGGAAAAATCGTTGTGCAATAATACTTTCTAAAATTACTACTCATGTTTTGCAAAAACCTAACCGCCTCTGTCCTCTAATTTTTTTTGTAGAAATAAAATGTCAGACACGTCAAATTGACACGTAAAAGCACTCTCTCTCGTTTGACACTTTGTCAAAGTGTTTCCACTAACGATTTTAGTTTTACCCTTTAAATGCGAGCGCGTATTTTTTTTTGTTGGTTTTTTTTCTTATCCACTACAAGTTAGCCCTTGACTGCGATCTCACCTGGTGGTAAGTGAAGACGCAGTCTAAGATGGTTATTCGTTACGGGCTAACCTGTTAAGGGTACGGCAGTTATATTAAACCCATACATCCCTAATCGGTTTCTATACCTCATCGTACCAGAACGCTAAATCGCTTGGCGGCACGTCTTTGCTGGTAGGGTGGTATCAAGTCACGGCCGAAGCCTCCCATCAGGTCAGACCAGGGAAAATTCAGAAATTATAAATTCCAAATTGACCCTGCCGAGGATCGAAGCCAGGACCTCCACACGTTAAGATAACAGTGCTCAACACTGCGCCAGGAAGGTCGTCAGCGTGGTTTGTTTAAATCACGCTACAACAGAGCAACGGATTGACGTGATTTTTTTCATGGGCATAATTATTGAGGACCTGACGAGTGACATGGCTACTTTTTATCGCGGAAAATTAAGAAGTTCCCGTAAGAATAAAATAACTTATTCGTGGGAATTAAAAAGATGAAGTCGCGGTAATCAGTTAGTCTAAATATATAAAAGGTAAAGATGACTCACTGACTGATCTATCAATGCACAGCCACCGGACGGATCGGGCTGTAGCTATCATGACGCAGGCATCCGGTAAGGAAGGATTTTTGAAAATTTCACCCCTGAGGGTACGTTCGCACTACGAAAAACATTCACGCGAATTTTACTCTCGCAATTTATATTTCGCGTAGGTATTATACTCCCTACTCCGAACAGCGAATGCGGTGAGCGTCATAACACTCCGCGCAAATATTTTGTGCTATAGCACATATTCTTACCGCACCGCGTGAAATTATATCAAACGAGCCATTTTATTTTTGAATTAGAAAAATAATAATTGACTACCAAAAAAAATATAAAACAATAATTATGCATGTTGTTTAAATAGTCTAAAACATCTACGTACTATCATAATATCCAGATGCTATTAGGATGACAGTTAGCATATTTTTATCCTTTTCTTTCGATAGCTGTAATCATAAGAGGAAAAGAGATAAACCTATTTTTATTATCATCCTAATAGCATCTGGATTGGGTTACAAGTAGTAATGTCTGTACCAAATAATTTACCTAATGAATTGGGAAAATCTGTAACAATAGAAGCACTGCTGTCAATTTTGACCGACAACATGATTTTGACAGTTCAAACAGGTTAAACAAAAAGCACTTTCTTTACTGCCTGGGTGTACAACTTTACGCCCTGGGTTCCACATTTTTAATCTTGGGTACTCAGGCAGACAACTGTCAGCTATCCATATGAATGGAGGAAATATATTAAGAGTGCTTAATATGGTTCACATATTAACGAAAAATAAACTCCAAATTGTACCAAGAAAAGTGTATCAAAAGAGAACATTTCTAAGAGTTGGTGTCCCTTTCGCACACCATAGATCAATAATGTTATTATGCTAGTGGTATGCTAGCTTCGGTTGCTCTTACCTATCTATCTCTTTCATTCGCTCCAAAAAAACATACATAGATTGGAACCGTTTTAATATAAAGAATACGCTAAGAATGCCAATAGTTAACACTTTTATTAACGGTGAAAAAGTATCCTTTTTAGTTTGTACCCTGCTATTTCTAAAACCAAGCATAAATTGCGCTGTCCTAAGGTCTTATTTATGGTTTGTACACGACATAACAAATTCAAATTCAACGTAAAAACCAAAAAAAACTTTAAAATGTTTTATAATATATTATTCCCATCATCCACTCATGTCTTCATAAATATTAATCCGCATAAATTTTTAATCCGGTATAAAATTCCAATTATATTGCGACGTTACATCCGAAGAGATTTATTTATTATGTAACTATGTAGTTCACTTCTCAATGTATTTGGCATCGCACAATAAGTTTATAGCTAGAAAAGGAAAAGAAATAAGTATATTATGATTTTTAAAAGTAATGAAACCGACAACATCCATCCCCTCTCCTCCCAGCCTACGTCCCTCATCGCCGCGCGACCTGTTTTCATTGTTTTCAGAGATCTATTTTGCGTGATTTGGGCAAAGACAGTTATTATTGTAGGGCCGGGAGGGTAATAAATCTCTTCGGATGTAACGTCTCATATCATTATGGTCAAACATCACTTAAGGTATGTTCGTTTAACCATCAATTACTTATAATATGATCGGTTCATCCGTCGTGAAGGAGTACCTACCACATTAACATGCAAACTTTCACATTTAGTTACTAATTCGCAACCTGAATTCGAATACCTAACTTTATTTTCTGAAGATTTATTGTAAGATTTAATTTCCTCAATTCAAGGCACCGAAAGTCTTCATCAAATTATTATAATTCAAACATAATCTGTGTTCTAAAAAAATATTTATTCATCAAATATTATTCCCTTATAAGTAGGTACTTTGGAATTTACGAGTATGTTCCTAAAGACATATTATCTGCCTCGTTGGTCTAGTGGTTAGCATATTCGACTGCGGCCGACGAGGTCCCGGGTCCTGGGTCGTGCCATAATTAAGTATTGGGTGTTGCACCCCCGTGCCGCGGAGAGCACGTTAAGCCAATTAAATTTTAATTACAAGGTAATTCAAATACTGCCCAACCCTCCCGACGGCTAAGTAGATAACTAACGTAGACGAAAATAAAACAAAAACAATCCTTTTAATTATCTAAAGTAAATTAATAATCGTAAGTGATAGTTAAAAGCAGTTATTTAAATACTAGTATTTTTTTCGGATTAAGTATGCTCAGGCCCTACTGGCTGCTACAGCGGCACCTGGGGGGTTATTGCGAGCTCTAGGCATCGTTAAACTAACTAAATTAGTACAATTTTGCTTGGCTGCATGTTTTTATATTATATATCTTGATATATTTATTATTTCCCCATAAACTTGGGTCGCCCGTATCGGAAATTGCTAACGAATCTGAAGTTCCTCAGCACAGATCGGAATCTGCCCTTCTTCTTCAGCCGGCCCATGTGCTGCAGCGTCCTTAATGCTGGCATGAAGCGATACACGGCGTCCATCTCGTCACCCATGCAGAACATGAATGCCGATTCCACGTATTCTAGAAAACGAATATTTTTATTTTTATTATTACTAAATATTTTGACATTGGGGCTGATTCTGTATAACACAATCTCTAAACTAAACTAAAATGGCAGCTTAAAGCTGCCATTTTAGTTTAGTTTAGAGATTGTGTTCTCTAGTTCTGTCCCTTTCCGTAGGAAGTATTATGAAAGGGTTAGCAATATTTGTAATGCTCTAATTTTAGTTTAGTTTAGAGATTGTGCACTACAGAATCAGCCCCATTGTGTGATATTTATAATGATTTCTAGATCGATGAAGATTGTAAATATTATTAAAATTAGTGGTAGGATGCATGACTTATTCCTATCAAAATAATATGAAAGTAGGTACATAGTTCGCTCGCCATATGATTAGCAGATTGTGGCTCGGAACTATACTATTATTATTGTAACAACTTGTTATATACAATTACCTACATTGAGCAAATAAATGATTATGATTATGATATGATTACGCACTAGTAAGCCCCGAACTGCGATTTCACATGGTGGTAATACATGATGCAGTCTAATAATATAGTAGTGGGTTAACCTGTTAAGGGTATGGCAGTCATACTAAACCTATACTTATCCCTAAATCCTAATCTTAAAGTAAAGCTAAATCGCTTGGCGGTACGTTTTTGCCGGTAGGGTGGTAACTAGCCTCGACCAAAGCCACACCCTCCCACCAGCCCAGAGCGGAGAAAATTTACCCTGCTGGGGATCGAACCCGGGACCACCCACTTAATCGAGCACGCACCAGGGTGGATGTTAAACATGCGGGATTTATAAAGGACTAACGTATACTCCTTGCGGTGTAACTCTTGTCCTCCCAATACAGCTTACATTGTGCTACGTCCATAAAGCAGTGGTTTAGGAACATGAGGGCAGGTTCTCGAGCCAACACGCCGGGGACACCGCAGACTGGGGCGTACGTACTTGGACATGTCTGGAAACCATAATCTTTTATAATATCTTATATATATACTTAGATATAAATTTAAATAGGTTTAAAAGCGATAGCAAACTTACAGCATTTGTTCTGACAGAGGTCGCAAGGGTACATTTTTGTCGGTTCCACTAGTATACTGCAAATGTTAATGGACAACTGGGCCAACGAGTAATCTGGTTCCCAGAATTCCTGGGGACGATTACTCGTTAGCTAGCTGTTTAAGAAAACAGGGATTACTTACAGTTGGACACTTATGGTAACACGATGTAAGAGTTGGTTCGTGAAACGTATCATTGCTAACGTTTTTCGGCTTGGTGATCCATGGCACGTACACTTTTATTGGTCCTGCACGTTTCAGGAATGCCCTTCGAGTATTCAATTGTACTTCCTTTAAAGGCAAATCGTAAACGTGCGATAATGCAAAAAACGTGTCAATGGAATCGTTTATGTTATCATACTGTCCAAATATTTTACTATTCACTACTACAAAATTTTTTATATTATTAATTCTCTTATTGACTTCAGATGCATGTTCATAATATTTCATATGTCCATTTTCTAAACCGTCTTTTAGTTCTCTATGTTCAAATGTATTTTTTTCGAGATCATTTAACACAATATTTTTAGTAACTACATTAGTATTTTTTATGTTTTGTTCTTTAGTACTATTAAGATCAGATTTGCAAATAAAGAGATCAGTTTTTATGAATTCGACATCATTTATGCAATTGTGTTTAGTTAATTCACAATAATTGTCAAATAGTCTTATCCTGAATCCGTCACCATCTATTCTTATTCCACAAACTTCTTTTTCCTCATTGTTATCACATGCAATGTCACATAATATATCAGTTGTATTAAAAAACACAGCATTGTTAGTTTTACTACTGTCATTTTTCTTATATTCAATATCCTTTTCCTGTTTTATGTCTTCATTTTTAGGATAATCGACATCGTTTTCCAGTTTTTGGCCATCATTTGTCTCGTCATCAACTGATTCATTATAACTGGTCCCAAAAGATCGATCGCAGTACTCCGTGTTAATTAATCCGTAAGCTGTAAAAAGTCCATTTTAATCATAAGACTATTCATATTTAGGACAAAAATCGGACTTACGGACTTACGATGTATTTATTTAAAAACTAGATGATGCCCACGACCTCATCTATCCTATGTCCTTCCCCAGGATGCAAGCTACCTCTGCAACACATTTCGTCAAAATCACTTGAACAGATAGCCTATGAAAACGTAGCTAGCAGACTGTCAGACAGACAAATTCATTTATGAGTTCCTAGATTTGCAATGTGAATCAGTCGCTGCAATATGCAATTTCATCAATCGTAAAATAACGATTAAATATTGAGAATTCCAAAACCGGGCGTACTCGAATATCTTTAATCTTTAATGGAGAACACCACTTGACGTGATAGCCAGGGGCCCGTACTCCACTACGTTAACAATTAATTATCTTTAGGGTTCCGTATCTCATATTGGTAAAACGGATACAACCATCGTTTAAATCCGTATTGTTTTAATATTGTTGCCTTTAGTTTAATGTTTCCTTTCCAATCTATACAATTTAATACGATAAAGCACTTTGATGACTTCCCTGGAGCAGTGTTGAGCGCTTTTGTCTTAACGTCTTAGGTCCCAGGTTCGATCCCCGGCAAGGTCAATGTATAATTTCAAAATTTTCTCTGGTCTGGCCTGGTGGGAGGCTTCGGCCGTGGCTAGTTACCACTCTAGCGGTAAAGACGTGCCGCCAAGCTATTTAGCGTGCCGTGTAGATACCGATTAGGGATATGGGTTTAGCATAACTACCATACCCCTAACAGGTTAGCACGCTACAATCTTAGACTGCATCATCCTGTACCAGGTGAGATCGCAGTTCAAATGGATAAAAAAAAGCAATTTACCGTTCGTTTCGTCAACACTGCATCCATACTTCAACAGTTCGCATTCGTTTTCAAATAGTTTCAACCGGAATCCCTCCCCCTCTGCGCGAAGACCACAAACTCTCGTACCTTCATTCCGGCAGTTCAATCGTGAACAAAATTCCATTTTCTCCACATCTACATTGGTTAGGGTCTACACATACGGACTGCATTAGGACTGCACGTCGACTACAAACATTGCAGTTTTGTTGCAGTTATGGTGCGGTTAGAATAACTGGATAGAAATTGTAAACTGATTGCGCATTCCATTTGCATTCGGTGGCAGTTGTAATGCCACTGAATGAACAAGTCACTTTGCAGTTCAATTGCAGCTATGCCAACTGCAGACAAACTGCAACAGGGATGATGCGTTGATTAGAGAAATTTGATGATGTCACAACTGTGAATTTCACACAACTATAATACTAGAAGTGCATTTTTAAGTTTGATAAAGAGTTGTTGATTTCATTGATTTGTCATCATGCCTATTGCAGTCGGCGGACAGTCCTGACGCAGTCCGTATGTCTAGACTTACCTTTGGAAACGATTCGCCCACTATGAATACTAGGAAAAGTAATATCTCGTGAGATTTCATTGCATATTTTTAAAATGAAATCTATGATTAAATTATACGTACCCTTTTTATTGCGTATCGGTAGATTAATTCCGAATGAAATTCAAATTTCAAATTGAATTATCGAGGTTCCGTTTTCCCCTCCTCTTTCAAGTACTCTCGAGTCTCAAGCATTCTGGATTTCTTGCGAAAACTCCTTCACCATTTACTTAAATCGCAAGAGAAAAATTGCTTTGAATATATTGAAGAATATTATTGTTTTAAGCGCACATCATCATCATACTTGATACTAATATTATAAATTCGAAAGTGTGTTTTTTTGTTGGTTTGTCCTTCAATCACGCATCAACAGAGCAACGGATCATCGTGATTTTTGGCATAGGTATACTTGAGGACCTGGAGAGTGACATAGGCTACTTTTTATCCCGGAAAATTAAGGAGTTCCCGCGGGAATAAAAAAACGACGAAGTCGCGTGCATCAGCCAGTATTATATAATATATCACGCACATCTCATAATAATCGTTACAAAAACCTAAGATTATACTCTTAGTCGAGTCGTATGACGTGGAAACCTGCCGCATTATTATCCCAAGAAAACTCCTACCATTATTTGATAAACGGAAAGGGGTCACCCACTCAGTAATGAGGAATACGACGCAGAGAGAGAAACTCACCACCACCGCCACTACAGCCTATTAACGTCCCACTGCTGGGCACAGGCCTCCACTCTCATAGGAGAGTGGAGGCCTGTGCCCAGCAAAATTCTGGCTAAAAAATTGGTATTGGGTTTTTCAATTCAAAAATTCTCAGTGCCAACCCGGAGTTGGAAGTTGGCGGACCCCCGTGCCTCGGAGAGCACGTTAAGCCGTCGGTCCCGGTTATTATCACTCACATGATAATAGTCGTTAAAGCCCGCCAACCCGCAATGGAGCAGCGTGGTGGGTCTAAGCTCTAATTCCCTCTCTCCTATGAGAGTGGAGGCCTGAGAAACTCACATAAGTCCCAAAAGTTAATGAAGTTTACGTTACCACCTCACCGGGGATCGAAACCCTTAGCCTATTGCGTAAAAATGACAGT
The DNA here is from genome assembly GCA_923060345.2 of Erebia aethiops. Lineage (NCBI taxonomy): Eukaryota > Metazoa > Arthropoda > Insecta > Lepidoptera > Nymphalidae > Erebia > Erebia aethiops. Next base: position 3,498,533 of record OV281083.1, on the reverse strand, counting down.
GAACGATTGCAATCGGCTCTGCCCCCCGATTGTGTAAGAAAATCGTAATCGTAAACGTTTGTCCAACGTATAATTCGAACTGCATGTCAAACAGCATCTATGAAATTATGAACTCTATAAATTCGAGTAAAGGATGACTCACGCCAGACCGTGCCGGGCCCGACCCGAGCGTAGCCCGTAGCACGGTTAAAAACTTAATATTACGTATATTATGTCACCGTAAGATTGTAAAATCCGTTAGATTGTAATCCAACGGTTTCTATCCCGCGAGATTGTAAACTGTCGAAAGATTGTGAACCGTTCAATGTTCTGAGTATTAATTTACGAAATATTTAATGTATTTACGTTGTCTTGTCTCTTTCTTGAACAGTTCGCGCGCGAGTTGAATGCAGACTAAATGTAAGTGCATACATTTACTCTCCATTCTACTCGCTCGTGAACTATAGGTTAGGTTAGGGTTTGACACGAATATTCAGGTAGTGCCCGGCCTGCGGCCCGGCCTTAGGTTCTATCGGGTTAATATACCTAATAGATTACAGTTTACCGAAAAATATTGCGTTAAATTGTAAGCAGTATGTTACGGTTCACAATCTGTCGACAGTTTACAATCTATCGAGATAAAAAACGTTATATTACAATCTAACGGTTTTTACAATCTTATGGTGACATATAGGTATGTACATAATATATTGTATGGACACACTCACGCTATACCGAGCGGCAACCGAGTGACAGCCGAGCATAGGACAATGCATCGTGCTACGGCTGACGCTCCGGCCGGACCCGACACGGCCTAGCGTGAGTCATCCTTTATACGTTTTAAGCTCTCAAATGATAATCTTAGACTATAATTATTGGACCTCTGATTGGTAAAAATTCTTCCGTTATTGGCCGAAATCCATTGATGCAGCTAGAATACCATAAATTCAGCCAATCAAAACAATTGAGACTGTAACAGTAATTGTTTTACATAAATTATTAGGCTGCCGTTCCCTCGAATATACACCGAAGCACATTATTAAATAATAGATAGGTAGGTACCAAGTTACCCTTACGCCGAACTCTACCTTTTGGTATAATCGAGCTCTACCGAGAGGTACTTACTTACGTAAAGAAAATACGCGCCATTTTGTAAGTTACAGTTACTGTATATTTTATTTTGCACTTTCCCGATAAAATCCCCAATTAACCTCCGAAATACCTTGAACATTATTGACTTCACAAAATATCAAAACAACTCATTAAAAGATCCCAACGTGCTACGCGTTGAAACGGTAAGAGGTTTATTTACGGAGCTAAATCCGTAGACCGTATAACAGGAGGTATTTTTCCAGATTTTTCCTTTTAAATAGCTAATTTTTTTAATTCATTTATTTCAGGCAACAATACAAAATACAATACAATCTAAGGTAAGGACTTTTCTCTCGCTTCCCTAAAGCGACGGTATAGGTTATATGCCCTCAGGCCAAAAGTCGTTCCCCGGGATGTAACTTATCTCTATAAAAAAAACATCAAAATAAGTTGAAAAGATGGGCCGTTATAGCGTAGAACACAGAAAGACAGACACACTTTCGCCTATATAATATTATAGTATGGATATGGATTTTGACATCTCCCTATTATCAAAATTGGCCCTAAAGACGGACCCACGTTTACTCTATATACGGACATCCGATACACATAGACTTTTTACATAACAAATAGGGTAGAAACATGTATTAAATATCCTGTTCCCAGACAGTTACATAATAGTATACGCGAAAAATTTCATCGTGTATGGTTACATCCATTACATTCGGTCAAATGCATTTCCATTTTCAGAGTAAGGCTCTTTCCGCACTGCATCCCATACGAATCTGTGAATTCTCGATCCGTTTCGTTTCCGAATCCGAAAATGCTGATCTACCCCCCGATTGTGTACGGAAATCGCAATCGTAACTTCGTCAAACGTATAACTTGAGGAGTTCATAGATGCCTGCACGTCAAAAAGCATGTGTTAACTCCTTAAAATATACGTTATACTAGTATGGATATTAACGTCCCACTGCTGGGTACAGGGCTACAGGCCTCAACTCTCATAGGAGAGAAGGAGTTAGATCTTAGACTTTAATTAAATAAATAATTAAATAAAGCCTTTATTCAGACAATAGGGCAGCTTTTAAGATATAACATGATTATGATTTGCTAATACAATTGGGCCCCTAGTGCGCAATCCCTCATACAAATAGTACTACGGCTAATTGGGGTCGATAATTCTCGGATTCGGATCGGATGCAGTGTGAATGGAGCCTAAAGTGTCGGGCATGAGGGGTGGTGCCCTCAAGGCTCGATGTGAACATAAAAAATGCGTGATGGAAACACGTCCAACACGGCTTCCAAAAGTTTAACTTCGAATATAAAGAACTGTATGAACGCATCCTCATCATTGTGAAGCGCACATATACCTACTGCAGAAATACCATTGAACAACTTATACAGTCCTATTATTATCCTATTTTACTCTCACGCCCGTGTACAAAAAAAATACATACTTATATGGGCAGAAATAAATATAATAAACTAACATACATAGAAATAAATAAACCTACTTAAACATTACTCAAATACGTATATGTACCGGGCGGAGGATTACACCTCGGCAGGGGAGACCAAACAGCCAAAGGTCAGGGCGACAGGTTGAGAAACCGGCGGACTATCCTAGCCGCTTTGTGCATCCTGGCTGCGAGCGAACTGCCACGGAACCCCATTTGCCTCAGATGGTGAGCGAGGCTGACTGGGATTGAACCATTCGCAGATATGACGATTGGGATGGTTTCAGTGGACTCCACATCCCACGTGGCAGAAACCTGAGCCGTGAACCGTGAGCCGGATCGAAATACGTTTCTTCTCCGTCTCAGCTCTCACAAGGTTCTCGTCATATGGAATGGTGATATTTACCAAAAACACCCGCGACTGTGCCCGGTCCAACTTATTATTTATTACTAGCGAATGCCCGCGACTTCGTCTGCGTGGTTTGAGGTTTTTTGGTTCCCGTAGGAATTCTTTAATTTTCCGGGATAATAGCCTATGTGCTATTGCAGACTATAATCTATCCCTGTGCGAAATCTGAGCCAGATCCGTTCAGCCGTTGGGGCGTGATTGAGTAACAAACATCCACATATCCATCCTAACTTTCACATTTAAGATAAGATTATTGAATTCTTTAATGCACACAACTACTTATGAGACATGAAAAAAAATACAAACATATTATAAGCTTTACCTACCTAATTGTGAAGTGCGCAAAGCGGTCATATCGCCAGCGATCTCTCCCAGACAACCTTTGAAGAGACGAATTACGTAAGAACGGGGTTGTGTGGCAAAATATAAATGGTCCTGTAATCTATTTAAATACAAGATAGAAGACTACATAAATATCACATACTAATAATACACATATAAATACCTTAAATCTACCATGAATACATAAAAAGTCGGGGAAAAAGTATTTTCTTATTTTGTACATGTCACCGTAAGATTGTGAAAACCGTTAGATTGTAATCTATCTAGCGAGATTGTAAACTGTCGAAAGATTACATTAACGCATTATTTTTCGGTAGATTGGAATCTGTTAGGTAGGTATAATAAATATCCCAATAGAACCTAAGTGATTACTACAGGGCACTACCTGATTGTTTGTTTCGAACCCTAACCTAACCTACAAGAAAGAGACAAGAAAACGTAAATTCAATGAATATTTCAAAAACTTGACACTCAGAACATTGAACGGTTCACAATCTGTCGACAGTTTACAATCTAACGAGATAAAAGCGTTAGATTGCAATCTGACGGTTTTTGCAATTTTACGGTGACATATTTAAAAAATTGAATAAAAATCTCTTTGGTTGTACTGTTTGTATCTGGCTGGTTTTAATATATAGGACATTAATAAAAAAGAAGTAAAAAACACTTTACCGCTATTTTTCAATTGTTTTTCTGTCCGCCAAAATGAGTGAATCACGAAGAAATTCGATACATTCTGTTATTTTTATATTTACATATAATAATTTATGTAAAAAAATATACTACACTCAACGCTTTTAAAATATCTATACCTAGGTATTTTAATGTTCTCATGACGTACATGCACTACCTGCTACCACATAGGCAAACCGCCTTCGTGAAGTAGTAGGTACCTACCGAATCTAATAACAGCTGTATATCTACTTAGTAGGATTATGAAATGGTGAATGTAAGCAGAGAGGGTAGAGTTTAGAGGTTATTTGTAGTACATATAGGACTTATAGGAGGATTTATAGTACTTAAAGGAGTTTAATAGGAGGTTATTTTGATAAGATTTTGATCATCAGACTTTTTTATTGTATTGAATGGTTACATAACTTATCTAAAACTTTTCTACAAGTACAATTAATAATGTTACGTGTAATATTGTAATTTTGTTCTGATACAAAAGTACACTGATCCGTGTAAAATCTTGCTGTTCCGTCGCACAGTGTAACTTATAATATGTGCCTAAGCCGCGAAATTTCACATGTCTGAGCGAGTGTAAGTAATTTTGAGAAACATTCTCCACTCTAGGGTGAAGACGTGGTGGGTGGTGACGTGCGAAAGTGTCTGTCTATCTGCTACGCTTTCACGGCTTATATCTGTTCAACCGATTTTGATGAAATTTGGTAAAGGGATAGTTGAGATTGAGGGAATTTGGTAAAGAAAGAAGGACATAGGCTACTTTTTATGCCGGAATTTAGGAGTTCCCGCCAGAATAAAAACAACCTAATCACGCGGACGAAGTCGCGGGCCTGATCTAGTGATGATATAATATGATCTTTAATCATCATTATCATTATTATCTCATTCCATCAACGGCCTTTACTGTACCCTCCCGTGTTCACTTGTCTCACTATGAGAAGGAACGCGAAGTCCATGCCACCAAATGCGGATTGCCAAAATTCTGCCAGCTAATAATTCAGGCTTCCAAATGTTGACTTTACAATTGTGTTTCATTGAGTCAATATGACGACCTTAAAAAGGCGGCGGGAAGTGGGTGGATGAGGAAAGCGGAGGACAGTGTGTGGTGGTGCGCTCTCCAAAAGGCCTATGTCCAGCTGTGGACGAATACAGGCTTATTGATGGATGGATGATGGATGGGTGGATGAGTATCTCCTGACGTTGCTCCTGCCCCGCGATTGTGATTCGAAGTATATGGAGTGCATAGATGCCTTCACGGCAAAAAGCATGTAGGTATGAACTCCTCAAATTATCAGTAGGTACTTCATACATTTCAACAAGATCCAAATTTCAAATCTTTTTAATTAAAATAGACTTTGCCAAGTGCTATTGAATCGTCAACTGAATCTACCACTGGTTCGGAATGATATTCCTACCGAGAAGAGACTACCGACTTTTGAAAGAATTAATTTACAATTACATCTTATTAGCATTTCAAAACTATATGGGTATCTACATTACATAAAACAGTTCGAGTAATATACGTGTATAAGGCTGTCGATTACGATTTGCTTACACAATCGGGCCTCGGTTTTTTTTTTATTCCCTATAAGTTAGCCATTGACTGCGATCTCACCTAATGGTAAGTGATGATGCAGTCTAAGATGGTAGCGGGCTAACCTGTTAGGGGTATGGCAGTTATATTAATTAAACCCATACCCCTAATCGGTTTCTACACGGCATCGTACCTCCCACCAGGCCAGACCAGAGAAACTTCAAAATTTATAAATTCCTTAATTGTCCCTGCCGGGAATCGAACCCGGGACCTCCGCACGACACTGCGCCACAGAGGTCGTCAAACCTCAGAGGTGAGGTCAAGAGGTGAGAGGTGCTTACAGAGGCGTAATGCTCACATCGTTTGCTTATCCCATTAGAAGCGGGAGGGCGGGCGATGCATATTAGGTACATGATGTACGTTGTACCTAGTACCTACCAAATACCTTGATTTGAGTATTTTGGCGGATTATTGCGGATTATTGGATTTCTGATCCGAACCGCTAGGGTGTGGAACACCCTCCCAGCGCACGTGTTTCCTACCACGTATAACTTAGGTACCTTCAAGGCAAGAGTGAATATGCATCTTCTAGGCAAGCGCGTTCCCACCTAGACCTCATCATTGCTTTGCTTAGCATGACTGTCGTCAAGCGCAAGCCTATATAGTCTATAGTCACAAGACAAAAAAAGTGTGTGTGTGCAATTCACACACAGCAGAAGTGAAACTTCAGAAAAGTATCCTACGAAAGAATGAGATAAATATAACTTGTATTCTATCTCATTATCTCGCAGGCTAAATCCTAAATATGTTTGTCTCTTTTTGGTGTCGCTTTTTCATTTCGTTGAATTTTCAAATCACAACGATTCTAAAGAATTTTTACTTCAAAAAAAGAATTAAACTCCTTGTTCCATACGGTTATCAGGTGTTAATGTTTCCGTTTACCGATACAGCAAGTGACATTAAAATTGCGTGTCCGGGGATTCTAAACACTTTAGGAGGTTGCGGAGGGAGGCTTCGGCCGTGGCTAGTTACTACCCTACCGGCAAAGACGTGCCGCTAAGCGATTTAGCGTTCCTGTACGATGTCGTGTAGAAACCGAATAGGGGTATGGGTTTCATATAACTGCCATGCCCCTAACAGGTTAGCCCGCTACTATTTCAGATTACATCATCACTTACCATCAGGTGAGATCGCAGTCAACTTGTAGTCGACTGGTGAGGGCTAGCTTGTAGTTGTTAAAAGAAAATGTTGCAACAGTTTTTATTAGTCAGGGCATAGCCAGGTTATAGGTAGCTCGTGTCGTTTTAGTGCAAACAAAGTACGTAGATACCTCATAAATAAACAAATAAAATAACTAGTGGGTGTTACCATATGAAAATCAATACGTTCTCCATAGAGTCTATACCAATCGGATGCAGAGACCTTGACGTAGCCCCGCCTAGCAACGGTATACACTACTGCAGAAGCTACTTGCAAATGCCCTGAAACTACCCAGAAGGTATATAATATGTGTAGTTACAGCCACCCACGGATTCCCAGAACGCGGCTTTGATGCATACAAAGCCGAAAATCAATACTTGATGGAGCACTGAACAAAGAGCTATACCTAGATACATTTTCAGGGTTTCACTGGGAATTATTCGACTTAGGTGCTTTCCTGTGCTATGATTGTGAGAGTAAAATACGAATGCTTTAAACATAAAGACGTTTGGACATAGCTGTAAGGATTTTTATCCACTACAAGTTAGCCCTTGACTAGCTAACCTGTTAGTGGCATGGCAGTTATATTAAACCCATACCCCTATTCAGTTTCTACACGGCATCGTACCGGAACGTTAAATCGCTTGGCGGCACATCTTTGCGTGGTACTAAGCCACCAGGCCAGACTAGGAAAAATTCAGTACTTTAAAATCTCAAAATGACCCAGCTGGGGATCGAACTCGGGACCTCCGCAGCACTGCGCCAGGGAGGTCGTCAAAAGGACTTGCACTGCGCCGCCTGAATCCGACGGACTTTTTTTTCCTACTCGCTCGAAAAAACAAAATAACACGTCAGTTGGCTCTTTTCTTGTCTTCTCGGCATTCGCAACAAAGACGAACTATGTTTTCTATTTGAACAAATTAATAATATTGTTTCTGGAATTATTTTCCTCGCAAATGAGAGGAAAGTACTATTCAAGTCTCGGCAAAATGAAATAGCAAGTCAGGGCTTCGTTTACTTAAAAAGGCTTAGGCTGGCGCCTCGTCCTTCCAATATCATAAGTGCCACTTGTCCTACATCAAATAAACATTTCATTTCAGAATAAAATAGAAACTTGTTATAAAATAACATTTAAAAAAAATCATGACAGATATTATATATTTTATGATGAGTGTGCTTTGCAGGGACTTTTCAAGCTTGTCTTTCTTCAACGTAGACCAATCTGCTCGTATGAAACGGTTTTACTCTACATTTCTGATACGTACCGCTGAAGCGTGCGCTCCCGGCGCACGTGTTAACAGCCTCGCTGGTCTAGTGGTTAGAATGTTCGACTGCGGCCGACGAGGTCCCGGGTTCGAATCCTGGGTCGGGCCATAATTAATTAGTTATCGGGTTTTTCTGACTAAAAATTCTCAGTACTAGCCCGGAGTTAGGAAGTTGGCGGTGTTTCACCCCCGTGCCTCGGAGAGCACGTTAAGCCATCGGTCCGTTATCACTGACATGATAATAGTCGTTTTTATTCAAATAAACTTATTAAAAATGCTTTTGAATCGTCGAGTGAATCTACCATTACTTTGGAATGCCATTTCTACCGAGAAGAACCAGAAAGAAACTAACTGATTGCTCTTTGATAAAAAAATCATTTACAATTACATCAAATCCATGCATAAGTACCTTCAAGGCAAAAGTGAATAGGCATCTTCTAGGCAAGCGCGTCCAACCCAGTGCTTATAAGCGTAATTGCCATTGAAACCAAGCCTTTTGTGCAATAAAAATAACCCTTCTCAGTTGAAACGCATAGCAGGGAGGTATGTTACATAACATCAAAGGTTTGGCGACGTTAAGCCCTAAATCAATATCGCAATATGCTGCCTCGAGCACTTGTCAATATCACGTTGATGCGTGTCTAGGAACAGGATACAGTACAGACTACAGGGTGATTTGCTTTGAGGGATCGTCAATGCAGTGCCAGACTAGTCCAGGTTGGGATGGTGGGGGCCTCGGGTCTAGAGGGCCTCTGCGTTAGTTAAGCTCCAATTTTTGTTAAATTCCACTATACTGCTGCCCTTGACTGCTATTTTACCTAGTCGTAAGTAATGATGCTGTGTAAGGTAGCAAGCTTAACTATTACTATTATCAAAATATTTCAGTTTAAAGTAAGAGGATCCCATAGAATCGTTTAAAATTCGTGCTCGCTTTTCTCGTACTTAGGTACATTTGGTGAATCCTTAATATTATAAATGCGAATATGAGTATTTTGTTTGTACGCTATCTTCCCATCTTTTTAGCCAATATTGATGACATTTGGTACTTTGGTAAAGCTATGTGTCACAAAGACAGGCTACTTTTTATCCCGGAGTTATAAGGAGTTCTCATAGGAATTTAAATTAACTTAAATCACGCGGACAAAGTCGCGCACATCAGCTATTAAATAAATATTTTCTGTCCGTATTCATAATTAGGAAAATCTTATAGGGATTTCTGCACGCTGCGGTCACGGAATTCAGTATCTGATTACGAATTTCCTGTATGCTGTCATTATTTAGGTTTCTTTGTCTCCCGTCCAAGGCAAGGGACGGCATCATTTAAAGAGGCCCTTTTCTTAATGATGCCGTCCCTGGCCTCCGTCCGGTCCGGCACTGGATCAGTGAGCTGAATATAGCTTCAATCTATAGTCATACCTACTATACTGTTTCCTTTGTTACTAGGTATTCAAATTCACTATCTCAATTAACAGCATTGTTGTTCTGTAGCATGGCCGACTATAATGAATTAGTGGTTTGCCCCGAACTCAGGCTTTCATCCTATAAGTTCATAGACGTACCTACCGAAAGAACAGCGCCATCTAAGTAACATAACAAAAAACCATAGATATTAGTACTAAGATAAGAACCTTTTATAGTTCAATTACTTACAAACTTTATAGTAATTATTAACACAAAACATCACAGATGTCGCTACCTACTCTCAACAAACAATCAAATTCAAGTTCATAAAAGAAATTTCATTTAAAAAATACTCTTTAAAAATGTAATCAATTTGATTCTTTATAATATTTGTCTCATTATAGTATTTAATATTAAATAATAATAATAATATTAAATTCATTTAAGTATTCCAAAAGATTCATATTCAATCTGTTGTTAAATTGCAGGATATGACTGAAATCATACATTTAAGTTAAGTACAAAACATCTTTCTTACGAAGCGGCTCTTTTTGTTATACCGCCTGAGTTAGGTATTAGAAAGCTAAGCTGTGTTCAAAACAAAATCTTCAACAATATTTTTTACTTAGGTATCCACCACATGTTAGCCCTATTAATAGATACCTACATGATTTCTCTCTCTCTCCTAAATTAGGGGGAGAGAGAGTTGAAAGCTTTTTTACCACGCACAAATTTTCCAGGCCATAAAACCAACGTTTTATTGTGCAAAGAGAATATGAATATATGTTCCTATGTTGTAATAATTATTTTGTTCACGCAAGCTTTTAAATTTAAATGTTTGCGAAATACCTATCTATTTCCCAAAACTCTGCACACAATTTCATGAGAGCCTTTCAACATAAAACATTCTGTAATGCGCTTAAATTATTTCCAAATAGTTTCGAAAGCTCGACGCATAAATTCCATATTTCAAAAGCCCTCAAAATAATGCATCCACCGTGAATAACTGTATCAAAACCTTTACCACGGTATGGACTTTATTAAATTCTACCGAATTTAATTGCGTATCTACTTAGTCTGAGTAATATCTACTTTGTTTATCGAACGACGAAATTATAGGGTAGGGCAAATGACAGACTGACCAGGGAAAATTAAATCAGTTTCCGATCTCTTTGAGGTAAGGGCGAAAACACACTAGAGATAGGAAAAACGTCGTATGTGACACACATTTCGTCTTGAATTACAATTTATAATGCAATAACATATTATACTAAGCGTTCGAGCGTTTGATCACTTTAGCATCAAAGTAAAATGAACTTAACCATATTGATTTAGAGCTCAATTTCGTGTATGCAACCACAGCTAGTGCTGGAGCACTATAACGGATTTTTTTAAAATTAAAATGGGTTGCACTGAATTTGTGACTTTAAATCAAGAGATTTTGGGTCCATTTTGATGCCAATGTGATCGAATGCTCGATTAATATCAATCGAATTTGCTACTTTGACCACAGAATAGGTAATAAAATAATAGTAGGTACGTTACTTATACTAAGCGCATTGTCGCAATGCTGTGTAGGGTATGTAAAAGATTATGGACTTTTGGCCCTCCAGACGATATTGTTTTATCCTTAGTATGATTTCGCACCAATACATATAATATAGGAGAGACATATAATATCTTTCTAGATCTAAGTCACACCTATAAGCGTCTGCTTCAGCTTTTAGCAAAGCGATCTTTATAATTATACAGATCGCTTTGCTAAAATAATTATATTATTTTAATTAAATTAATATCTATAAAGTATTTATCTATTTAGATAAAAATGAAACCCGTTTTCTTTGGTCACGGCATCACGCGTGAATGGCTGGATCGATTTCACTAATTCTTTTTTTGTTGTATTTTTTATTATTAGTGGAAGGTTCTTACGGAAAAAAATATTAAGAAAATCTCTCAGAAATATTGAAAAATATACATTTAATTTTGCATACTAAGGCAGTACGAAGTTCGCCGGGTCAGCTAGTTTATTTTATTTTTATTATTCTTGTACAAAGCTTAAAACTAATAGAAAAAAAGTGGACAAAGGTAAAGCTTAGCTCTAAAAAGAAATCTCTTCCAGCCTTCCTTGAAAGTGAGTAAGGTGAAATTGTTAAGTGGTGTAGGTAGAAAAATAATATATTTTATTGAAATTATGAAATTCTACAATATAATAAACTTAATAAATTGGTATACTGTACTAGGTACTTAAATAGAAACGACATAGTATAGTCTATAATATATTCTCGATACTATATTCTCCTCTCCACAAATTTAAAGTCGCTCAGAGAGCTATGGAGAGGGCTACGTTAGGAGTTTCTCTTAAGGAAAAGATCCGAAACGAAGAGATCCGTAAGAGAACCAGAATCACTGACATAGCCCAAACCATTAGCAAGCTGAAGTGGCAGTGGGCAGGTCTGCATGCTTGTCGAAGAAGCGATGGCCGCTGGAGCCGGAAAGTTTTAGAGTGAAGACCACGTATACAAGTAAGCGTAGTGTGGGGCGCCCTCCAGCACGATGGACCGATGACATCAAGAGGGTGGCGAGAAGTGGCTGGATGAGGAAGGCTGAGGACCGGTGGTGGCGTTCGTTGGGAAAGGCCTATGTGCTGAACATAGGCCTTTCCCAAAGAACGCCACCACCTTTTGACGACCTCCGTGGCGCAATGTGTAGCGCTGTTGCCTTAACGTGCTGAGGTCCTGGGTTCGATCCCCTGCAGGGTCAATTTGGGAATTTATAATTTCTGAATTTTCCCTGGTCTGGCCTGGTGGGAGGCTTCGGCCGCGGCTAGTTACCACCCTACCGGCAAAGACGTGCCGCTAAGCGATTTAGCGTTCCGGTACGATGCCGTGTAGAAACGAAGGGGTATGGGTTGAATATAACTGCCATGCCCCTAACAGGTTAGCCCGCTACCATCTTAGACTGCATCATCACTTACCATCACGTGAGATCGTAGTCAAGGGCTAGCTTGTAGTGGATAAAAAAAAAACATCTCAGCCTGTGGACGTCCACAGGCTGAGATGATGATGATGACTATATTCTCGATAGGAGTGGAGTGTAGTAGAGAGTACTAGTCCACTATACTAGCTACTCTCCACTAGAGTAGTAGCACAGAATAGGTAATAGGTAGTAGTGAGCAGTGACTCGTGACTTGCGACCACAAACTTGACCATGTCGCCTCTAGTTTACATTGTATATCTGGGTCTTTTCGAGATTTTTGTATTAGATTAAAAGCTTAACCGGCGAGCGTTAAATGCAATTAGGATCGTTCGGAGGGCGTTAGGACTCAGGATGTCAGCTTAAAAATAATTACTTTAAGGTTTAGGTATAGTATACCTATCGAATTTGTCTTGCTTAAGGCCACATAATTATGTTTTGACTACCTTTTTTGGAGTTTTTTCATATGTAACGTACCATAAGTCACACAAGTTGTCCTATGTGAAATAAATAAATCATTTATTATTTATAGGCCCGGGGTATGAAAAATTTATGGGGAGTAATATCAAACTTTCTTGGTTACGTTATGTTTATGTTTCCAACTTTTTGTTTCCATGGTAACACTTTTCGTTCGTAAGGAGTAAACTCCAGTTAAGTGTCGCGTCGGAGCTGACACACACATTTTTTTTTATTCCACTACAAGTTAACCCATGACTGCGATCTTACCTCATGGTACGTGGCGATGCAGTCTAAGATGGTAGCGGGTTAACCTGTTAGTGGTACGGCAGTTATATTAAACCCATACCTAATCATAATCGGTTTCTACAGCATCGCACCGGAACGCTAAATTGCTTGGCGGTACGACTTTGCCGATAGGATGGTAACTGCTTACTAGCCACGCGAAGCCTCCTACCAAACCAGACCATAGAAATTCAGATATAAATTTTCAAATTGTCCCTGCCGGAAATCGGACCTGGGTGTGGGACCTCCCACTGTAAGACCACAGCGCTCACCACTGCGCCAAGGTGGTCGTCAAAACATCTAACGTCTTTACAGGGATCTTGGTCTAAATATATTACCTATTTGCAATTCGTTTGATCTGTAGCTTCTTAAGTTCTTTATATATAAAGCGGTGATAGCCTAGTGGTTCAGACAACTGACCTCAGACGGGGTCGCGGGCTCGATCCCCGGGCACGTTCTAACTGTTCGGACTTATGAGCGTTCAAACGGTGAAGGACATCGTGAGAAAAGTTGCATGCCTAAGGGCTTTTATGTTACCTAGGATTTACGAAAAAAAAATCACATATTTTCAAAATTCCAACTCGAATGCACTTCTCGTCTGCGTCCGCATCTTTAACGCCATTATCATGACGTTCGGTCCATAATCATAGAAGTTACATCACTTTTTATATAGGGAAATATACCCTTTTTTCTACAATTCCAAATCTAAAGGGACCTCCTACATACAGGTCACATATTATTAAGCGATTTTCAATTTTTTTTCGCTATTTTGTAGCTAAACTAATACCCTAGGACCTTTTTTTTTCCGAAATATTTAAAATTTAGTAAACAAACAACCCCCAAAAAACTTTTTACATTTTTCAAAATTTGAAAAAAGTTACCAGCCGATTTTCAAAATTCAAACGCTCACATGTGTCTCGATAAATTCCTCAACTCGGTATTATTCTCATCTCGATCCTGCCAAAATTCTCGGAGCTATGGCCAAAAATACGTCTCAGGCGATTTAAAAACTAAAAACAAATTGGACAGTTGATTGTTTGGACTTAATGGTATACTCCAGCCCCCTCCTATTCTGTAACTCAGCGGCTATCAAACTATGTGAGCCACTGGCATATATGTTTTATCCATTGAAGGTTTGCTATGAAAATGTTTATTTTAATTTCACAGAAAACCTGCAATGGATTTTTTGATAGCCACTGTGTTACAGAATAGGGGGGCAAGAAGGCAGCCGTGATAAGTTAATCATATCCGTCGTCCTCCCTTCAAAGTCAATTAGGATCGATGCACCGAAATGGATTTTTCGCCGGGGCAGCTGGAAATGCAGTTATGCACGGGGTAGTGAGCTTTGGCAACGGCTAATGGGTCGAGGTTTGAGAGGGAAATGCGTAATATTTTAAAAGGTTTCACACGTTATCGTATTATGAACTCTACCAATTTGGTAGCCGTATTTTATCGGTGTCCGTTTTTTTAAAATTGAAATTGACTTTATAACTGCCATACTAGTACCGGGTTATTCGCTACGATTATTTATTTAAGATAAAAGGGACCCTATTATTTTCGGGATAAATTATTATTTTAGAATACATTACTGTACTCTGTACTTAGTTTTATAAATGCGAAAGTTTGGCCGGACGGATGGATTGACGAATCTACGGAAGTTTGTTACTGAATCACGGCAGAACGGATCTGGATGAAATTTGGGACAGAGATAGATCAAAGTTTGAAATAACACCTAAGCTACTTTTTACATCCCGGAAAATTAAAGAATAAAAATATTTTTTAAAAAATATATATTCATATTCCTACCGGGTGAATCCGCTACGGTTTTGTAAGATAGCAGGGACCCTATTCTTTTCAGGATAAGAATATTTTTTTAGAATCCACCACACACAATATTTCAGGGTACCTGCTATAAATTTATATATACCTACTAATATTATAAAGAGGTATAAGTTTGTGAGTTTGTGACGTTGTAGGGGGTAATCTCTGGATCTACTGAACCGATTTAGAAAATTCTGGTACCAATAGAAAGTCACATTATTTGTGAGTATCATAGGCTATATATTAACCCGAAAAATTAGGGAGTTCCCGTGGGAATTAAAAAACTTATTTCACGCGGACAAAGTCGCGGGCATCTGCTAGTGTAGTATAGGTTTGGATCATTCTGTCACTGTGTTATATCTTATATTTGGGGCTATATATTTTTTTATTTGGAGGAAACTTTTTTATCGATATGGAGCTTTCTTCCTATGGATTCTTTATAATATTAGTATTTATTATACCTACGTCGGCAAATTGAGTGAGCGATGGCGGCATCCCGGAAGGGTGTATTAATGTGTCAGTGGGTCAGGGGCGGGTATGGCTTCCCGTATTCAATTCATCCCCCAAGGTCAGACGAGGCAGATTGAATGATTCAACTCGAATTCTGAAAAAAAAAAAATTGAAGTAAAAAGTTCTTTAGGCGCATTGAGCACTTTTTGGAAGGGGGAGTAATGATAAGGAAAATGTAGATTCGCGTGACCGACATGCTCGCGAACAAATATACTCTATTCGAAATTAAACTTTTCTAGATTTGCCATTACATAAATTTAAAGACTGTGCTACACAGTAGGTATTTGTTAAGTCGAGGTTATTACACTATCGATGATTATCTGAATGACAAATGTCAGCTTTGTGTTTAAAATTGAATTGAATTTTTAGAAAATATAAAAGATTGTGTATTTGTTTATTGACGAAGGTTTAATTAAGTTGATATTTGACTCATTCGATGTAATTCACTCGGTCAGTTTGTTGGCGGGGTTACGCCATATTGGTATAATTTGCATAAATACGAGTATTTTGACTTTGTTGAGTTAGTCTCCTGCCGGCAGACTCAGCGATTATTGAATACTTTTGTGTTTAGATCGCAATTTGTTTTAGAGCTTAGCAGTAGCAACAGCTGCAGCCTGATCATATGATTAATTTATTGTTGTTGTGATGCTTTGGCCAAGTTTTTATAATTAACTGTTTACATTAAATCTCTCGTGAAACCGCTACACGTTTAACCATTTATTCGTGCACGTTTTAAAGAGAGTACAAACCATAGACATAGGATTTTTTCGCTACGCTCAAGTACAAACATATTTTTAAAGTAATTTTAATTATTCACCCACTTCTGGAATTACGCTTACACAAAGTTGCATGGAAGCAACCGGGCTCGCATCCAGTAACCCACAAGTCAGTGTAATACTTGTAACGTTATTTATGTGTTGTATTGTTACTTATTGTAAACTTTTTCTTTTTTGAGGAAAGAGCATCTGCTGAGTTTCTTGCCGGCTCTTCTCAGTAGAATCATCTTTCCGAACCAGTCGTAGAGTATTGACGTATCATAAGTGTCACAAGATGTCCTACATGAAATAAATAAATCATTATCATTATCATTAATTCTTAATTGCCACACAAACATCTTATCTTACTATTATTATAACGCCGAAAGTTTGGGTGGATGTGTGGATTTATGGATGTATGGATGGATGTTTGTTACTCAATCACGCCCCAACGGCTGAACGGATCTGGATGAAATTTGGCACAGAGATAGATTATAGTCTGGAATATCACATAGGCTACTTTTTATCCCGGAAAGTTAAAGAGTTCCCGCGGGAACCGAAAAATCTCAATCCACGCGGACGAAGTCTCGGGCATTATCTAGTAAAGATATAAAGTAAAGAAAACAGTCTTATCACTAAAGGACGAGGTAGGTACGCTTTTCTAAAGACCTAAACTACTGAAATTTCGTACACTAGATGGATTGAATGGATTTTTTGATTCCCTCGGCAACTCTTTAATTTTCCGGAATTAAAAGTACTCCTAAGTCATATGTTATCCTAGACTTACCTATAATCCATCTCTATGCCAAATTTCATCCACATCCGTTCAGCCTTTCAGCGTGATTGATTAACAAACATCCATCCATACAAACTTTCGCATTTATAATACTAGTAGGTATAGAGTACAGATCGTATCGTCTGCTCGTCGGCACACCAGAACCGGAATCGTGGACAAGAGAAGCTCAAAACCAAATAAACTAGAACACCGAGGAGACCTTTGCGCCAGAGACCGCGCTGATTGCGACGGACGTTAAAGTGCAAAGTTTTTTAAACTAATCTTAATGTGTGTTGTAAAAATTAATCAGAAATAAAGATTTCAGACTAGCTGATGCCCGCGACTTTGTCAGCGTGGTTTAAGTTTTTTGATTTTCGCGGGAATTCCTTAATTTTCCGGGATAAAAAGTAGCCTGCAGGTCCTCAACTATACTTTTGCCAAGAATCAAGTTGATCCGTTGCTCCGTTTCGGCGTGATTGAAAGACAACCCAATAAACCAACAAACAAACACACTTTCGCATTTATAATATTAGTAAGTATAGTAAGTATGATTTAGATTTATTTCAGACTAGCTGATGCCCGCGACTTCATCCGCGTGGTTTAAGTTTTTTGATTCCCGCGGGAACTCCTTAATTTTCCGAGTTAAAAAGTAGCCTGTCACTCTCCAGGTCCTCAACTGTACTTTGCCAAAAATCACGTCGATCCGTTGCTCCGTTACGGCGTGATTGAAGGACAAACCAATAAGCCAACAAACAAACACACTTTTGCATTTATAATATTAGTATGATTTATTCAGATATAGATCACTCAAGTACAGACGTAATTACAACAGTAAGTGGGACAGTGATTTCCAAACTAGAATTCCCTGTATCGCGGAAATCACTTCCTTCCGTACTGTAACAGAAATAAAGTAGTCTAGAATAAATAACAAATAAATATGAAACTTATACATTAGTTTTGTGTGAGTGTGTGTGTGTGTGTGTGTGTGTCTGTTGTTTGTGTTAGTGACTGTGTGGTGTGTATGTTTTTTTTATCCTCTACAAGTTAGCCCTTGACTGCGATCTCACCTGATGGTAAGTGATGATGCAGTCTAAGATGGTAGCGGGCTAACCTATTAGGGGCATGGCAGTTATATTAAACCCATACCCCTATTCGGTTTCTACACGGCATCGTACCGGAAATCGCTTGGCGGCACGTCTTTGCCGCTAGGGTGGTAAGTAGCCACGGCCGAAGCCTCCCACCAGGCCAGACCAGGGAAAATTCAGAAATTATAAATTCCCGCATTGACCCTGCCGGGGATCGAACCCGAGACCTCCGAGACATATATATAGATTGTATGTCCCCTTCAAGCGTCGACTTAGATACGCTTTTTCAGCTATTAAATGCTATGTATTAAAAGAAAATGTAAAGTTAACAGAAATCCGTACTCAATAAGTCACAGTGAATTTTACGTTACAATTTTCCGTCGGTACAGTGAACATTTTGGCCTAAAACAGCTAGACTTCAACGAGAAAAGCGAGGTAGAGGTTATCTTTTTCCTTGCTTTCTCGCTTTTTGGCTTTCTGTAGTTCCAAACCAGCCTTATATAAAATGAGTATACGTGCATAAACACATTGATAAATTCAAGAAGAAAAGTGATTGTCATAATGTCAATACTAGAAATAAAAATAAACTTGTAATGCCTGCTTCTAGGCTTACCTAGTAAAACTAGCAATTCATTTGTTGGAAACAGTGTCCGCTTCTACAATAAGCTTCCAGAAGACATGTTGAGGATGTCTCTGAATAAGTTCAAAGTTAATGTAAAACGTAAACTCATTAAAAAATCTTATTACCATGTAAAGGATTACTTAAATGACAAGGAAGCTTGGCAATGATTTGATCTAATGACTCTGATAGTTCCTTAGTTAAGATGATTTGTGAAATGTTGATAATCAAAAAAAAAACCACCTGCTGAGTTTGTTGTGGGCTCTTCTCAGACCAGGGCGCGCTTGGAACCCTCGTAGCTTTAGTTTTAAGATACCGTTACTGATTATCACCATTATCTTCTATCTATCTATCTATCTATCTATATATATATAAAAATGAAACCCGTTTTCCTTGGTCACGGCATCACGCGTGAATGGCTGGACCGATTTCACTAATTCTTTTTTTGTTGTATTTGTTATTATTAGGAGAAGGTTCTTACGGAATAAAATATTAAGAAAATCTCTCAGAAATATTGAAAAATATACATTTAATTTTGCATACTAAGGCGGTACGAAGTTCGCCGGGTCAGCTAGTATTTTATAAAATACTAGCTGAATACTAGCTGAGCTAGTGAAATCGGTCCAGCCATTCACGCGTGATGCCGTGACCAAGGAAAACGGGTTTCATTTTTATATATATAGATATAACTAGACGTCAATAAGTGTAGTGTACTTACCTACCTATATTAAATAAACATTATTTGACTTGACTTGACTTGACTTGACTTGACGATGCACTTATTTCTTACCTCCATGGATCTGACTGACTGATTAATTAACTGATCGATAAAAGCGACGCCGCGGCAAGAAACTTAAATTTTTGACAGTAAGTACTTAATCCTCTTTCTCCTTTTTATTTATTTTTATGACGTACCCAAGCATGCACATATTCAGAAATAATATTTGAACATAATATCATCCCTAAGAAGGTTGAATTAGGGATGAAAATTTGTATGAAAGTCCGTCAGTTTTCCAGTTATATCTATGAAAATTGGTATTTAGGCTTTCGATTAATAATGAATATATATACTTACCTCAGTTTTTCAGGGGTTTTCATTTCTGATTTTCTCAAATAATAAATAACTAATTGATAGTGCGCTAATTTTATTTATTTAGATATCTTTATTGCACACACAAAATATACAGTATACAGTTTAATAACTAGTAAGACTACATAAAATGTGCAAAGGCGGTCTTATTGCTAGAGCAATCTCTAGCAATAAGACCGCCTTAATAAGAGCATCCCGGAGCGCGGGATGGTGCTGTAAGTAATGCATACAAGATAAAGTACATACTCGTAAATAGACCTCTAATTTTCTGCACTGAGTGAAATTTTCCCATTTTCCTTCTGATTTTGTTATTCCAAATGCGTTTCCTTTCAAATGGACGAACTTTTAATTTACCGAATAATCGGTGAATTAAAAGTAGGAAGTACGTAAGAATTTAGAGGGGATTTTTGGATTTACTCCAGCGCGGCAGATTAATATAAAAGGGGATTCTTTGGAGCCTGTAGAGTACCTTCACCATTTTAAATGAGCCCTGTATATTGGTGGGTCTGTCTAGGACAGTGCAGATCTAAATATTAAATAAATAAAATCGATCATCAAAAATACTCGAGAGCATCATTCAAATAATCTGACGATTTGAACGAGACCTAAAGGAGTTTTAAGTTTGTAACTTTCCAACTCCTTTAGGTCTCGCTCAAATCGTCAGATTATATTTTGAATGTACACTTTCCAGCATGTAATTAACTCACTCTACCTTAATCTATATAAGAGATCATCAATCAAGCGGTTCGGATAAAATGTGGACCTATGTATTCATTCAGTATATTATTTATTTATCTATCTCCGTTTCAAAATTCAGCCAAGTTGGTTCTGATTTACAATCGTGCATTGTCGAGTCAATATCTCCTGAAGATGCTCCGGGCTCCGGTCGGGCTGAAACGTTCGTTGAGAATAATTTCGAAGATTTGTATGGTGTAGTGAATATCGCAAGCTACAAGTGCAAGATAGCTACTCGAAACAGTAGGTAACTGTGGCGGATTCTAGCGAATTAAAGTACTAATTCTTTCATCAAGTTGGTTCTGCCATTGTGACGTGAAGGAGTAACAAACATACAAACTTACCATATTAATAATATAATTATAAACAAACAGAAAATAAGTATTTTTTGAGCGTTTCATAAAACTCAAACTTAATTTGTCAAGTGTAATGAAACGATTTTTTTACGAAAGAATGGCATGAAATTTTCATAAATACGTCATTTTTTACAAATTGTCGACCCGTCGGGTATTATGAAATAGTCCGTATCCGTCGGTGCATCGACAAATTGGCCTAAAAAGTTCAATCAAATTTTCGCATAAGTGCGCGGGGAAGCGCGGGAAAAGTCGAGGCGCGCCCCTACGTGGGCGGGCAGTTTGTTGCGTAGGACCGCCCCAAAACCTCCCTGGGCTGCCAGCCTCGGCCCGGGAGCTGTAGCGAGCAGTCGCTTGGAGAACCTTCTCCAGGCTACACGTCCTACCTTTAATCGCCTAAAGCACATAACAAAGGAAAAATATATTTACCACTTTTTAAATAAAAAATTAAAATTACGCGTGTGTTTGAAACAGTTATGTAGAAGTTTTCCCAGGATTTCGGTGAGTACAAATAATTAAATAAACTTTATAAGTAATATTAATTTTCTTTTTAAATATATTTTTTTTATATTAAATTTATTTATGTTGATTTTATTATTTACCCTGAGTAAAAATCTTTTTAAATAAATTTAAAGTTAACTATTTTTATATATTAATTGATTAAATATTATTTATCGTTGCAAAAATTTATCCGTATTTTATTTTAATAAATATTTTAAACTTTCGAAATTGATTGTGTTTGATTTGATTTGATTAACACAATTAATATATCCATAATAATAATTGAAAGCCTGTTCTATTATTTTGTCATATAATTTAAATATATTTATGTTTATATTTTTTTTTTTTCAAAAATATACATGTATCGTTTAAATCGATACTTAATAAGCGCTGCAAATTGTTGCACAGAACTTTTCTGTCGGCGGGAAACTTGAGTTTCAAAGTCATACCGAACGCTCGGTGAAAATTTAAAGGACGGAAAGTAATGCGCGCTCTCCATTGAAGCTTTTGCGAATCATCCGAAATATTTAATCCAAGCCACGCAGCAATGGGAAACTTATTAAATAAATTCGCAAATAACACATCTGTTCAGGCCTCGGCCGAAGCCTTTTATCGGCAGAGCATCTTTTATCTTCATCTTTTATCTTTTAGGGCTGCAGCGTCTGCGCAAACATCACGAACAATGGTTACAGAATTGACGGCGCTAAAATAAATAAATAAAACTTAATAAAAGGTAATATTTCTTTCCGTACTTTTTACAAATTTTTTTAACGATTGAATTTTTATTTGCGATAATACATATACCTATTTACTTTTCAGGTTTCTATTTACTCTAAACCAGGCTGGTTAAAAAATGCTGTGAAGTAATTAATACTATCGGACGATATCTACAACGATCACAAAGGACGACATCGGTTCTCAACGGTTAAAAAACCATCTTTACGAACTAATGTAAGTATTTCAATAATATTTTTTTTATTTTTGAGGTTTTTTGATTCCCGCGGGATCACCACAGTTACGTAACCCATGAACATTTTGTATGGGAAAATCAAGGGAAGGTGTTTTTTATTTTATTTTATTTTTTCGTCATTTTTCCAATTTTTTTAATAATTATTCTGCTATACGGGAAGGAGACAAATACAACAAATCAAAAACCATTAAAATCGGTCCATCCGTTCTAGAGTTTTAAGTGTTCGAACCCGACTTTGTTTTATATATTAGGATATATATATGCTCTAATTAATTATTAAGTTAAAATAAAATGTATACTTAAAATTATAGTTTTCAGTAAACAAATATTAAACAAATTTGTGTTACAGGTCTTTCCTTTCCGGGGATATCAAGGTCAGTAGCCATATTACAGAAAATTTTAGCATCAGCTGAGCAGCGTCTTCGGTTAAATATCTTCTAACTTCGTCTCAACTTCCACTCGGACTTGGTAACTTACTCCCCGGTCTTGCGCCGATCAGAAACATGTGTGTTTTTGTTCCCAGACACTCTCGGGAATATGCTGGCAGTTTTTCGTTTTACATTATAAAGATTTTAAAATACTCAAGCGGTATTCAAATAATTGTTTTTAAAGTTGTGTTTATCATACATTCAAATTCATTATATAAAATAAAATAATGTCGGTAAATACTTTGTAGCTATAAAGTTTCAATAAGTTCTAGAATATTTTAAATATTACATAGAGTAAAAAGGATAGATATAGGTTTCATGTCAGTTCTTGCCAAAGAATAGTTTAAGTTACCAAGGACCACGTGGCTTAATTTCGGTATTGGTATATTTGATGACATCGTCGGCAATTTCGAATTTGATTGATAAGATCATATATGTATAATAGTCCGAGATCCCAATATATGACGACCTTCACCGATCTGTTTAATAGATGAAACCTGCTTTTAACCTAAAATAGGTTGCTTATCAAAATCCGGTCCAGACTATTTTTAAATTAATTAATTTTAATTAATTTTTTTTTGACAAGTTTATTGTATTTGTAAGCGGTTCCGATCCGTTAAGTTACCTATATGGACTATATGGTAAGTTGGTAAAATACCAAGTAATAAATAGTAGGTTTCATCCATTAAACAGCTCGGTGAAGGTCGTTCTATACAGGGATCTTAGGCTAATACCATTGTAGTTGAATGCTTGTTAAGATAACTATCTCATCACTATATAGTATAAAACAAAGTCGCTTCCCGCTGTCTGTCCCTGTGTATGTTTTAGATATTTAAAACTACGCACGTACGGATTTTGAGGCGGTTTTTTAATAGATAGAGTGATTCAAGAGGAAGGTATTATATGTATAATACTGCATGTATTATACATATAATACCTTCCTCTAATATAGTATAGAAACACTGATAATTTTAGGGGTTTCTAATGTGATGTCGTAAATAAACACATTTATTTGTACTTACTTTGCAAACGCTGGCTGAACCCTACGAGATAGATAAAAATAATGTACTACAGTATTGTACACCTTTAAAAGGTACAAAAACATCTGCGATAGCATAAATCTGTCTCTCAGGGATAACCCACAATAACCATTTTTTATCCTTTACTTTTTACGAAAAATAATGACTTATTTACGAAGCGATTTTAAGCAATACAGCATTAATCCTTATCCAATTAAGAACCTTATATACATTGTGCATTTAATATAGATCAATATGGCCCTTTACAGCATGTAATTTAAATGAAGACATTCTGTAGTACCTATATTTAGTGTCAGCATTGCACCCGTGCGAAGCCGGGGCGGGTCGCTAGTTTATTATAACTTTCCCGGGTTTCTTAACATTTTTAAGATACGATGTAAATTTTTCTACTGTATGCTTATATCCAGATAATACGTTCGTAGCGAATTTATAAAGCGAAATATTCACTATAAATATTACATTAGGGTACGTTCAGAAGTTGTAACATAACATGTTATAAAACATGTAATGTTAAAATACTATAAAAATTTTAGTGTGTAAAAATTTCATATAACATATTAAAATTATTATGCAATATATTAATAAAGTTTAAACTATGTGGACATAGTATTTTTAATAAATAGTAAAAAATAATCTTTTCACCTCTCATGCTATAAAAAGGTGTCATTATAGCTTAGCGTAGGCGGACTAAAGTTAGCATTTAGGGTCTAGGGATTAACGTATTTTTTTTAATAATTGCCGTACTATCGTACTCTTTACGGTATGCGTGATATCCTCATTCGGTTATCCAAATTTTTTAGTCTATGGTAGCCAAAAAGTATATGTCACTTAGTTGAATGTCAATGTTACCCATCGTATGCTACCATTATTATCCTACAGATCTATGTCTATGGTACTACTGTTTTTTTTAAAATTCCTTCTTGATAACGATACGGAGAAAAATGAAGTTGGTATTGCAGTTTGCCGCAAAATCATAGATTTTTGTTGTAATTATTACATTTATTTAAATGGATGTTTTATGGATGATAATTAATCCATTTCAAAACAATACATAATACAAGGTGGAGGCAGGTAAAGTGAATGTGACTATTTATTTGTTAATATCATCAAGTAAAATAAATCTTACTCCTAATATGAAAATATAACAGAAAGGCAAAGAAATAATTAAAAATGGTTATTTATTTTATTTTCTCGCAATCGAAGTGAAAAGTAGAGTGTTTACCACGGGACTAAAAGCCATTCTACTCGATTCTATAGCATATCTCGCTACGCTCGGTAAGCTAAACATCTCGTATGTAATGACCCATTTTAGTCCCTTGATGAACAATCTACTATTAAATTAATGGGCTTATTGCTTCATCTCTATCTAAACAATGTCAATGTAAAATTTGGTATTGTTTTAATGTTTTTGTTTAGTAAATGCCTTCGTAGCGAATTTATAAAGCGAAATATTCACTGTAAAGGTAATATTACATTACGGTACGTCCAGGTATGTTATAATACATTTGTGTGGACAAAGGTTATGAAACATTATTATGTTAGTTATGCAAAATATTTTTTTAAATGTTATGTAATCTGGATTTGACATAAAATATCGACACGTTATGTATATCAAAATATTAGTAAGTATGATAATGAAAATATAAATGGTATGATATTTCTTGATCGGCCAACCGCTCTCGTCCAAATTGTTAGACGTTAGACATTATAAAACATAGTTTTATGAGTTTGGTTTGCAGGCCACGTTTGTAAAACAATATTCACATGGCTTTCACTAAAACATGAAACTATAATCATAAAAACAACATTATCTGGGCGTACTTTAATGTATATAAAACTAGTTTAGTACTTTGTTGTGTTATATGAATGTATTTTATCTTTATAATGTATTGTATGTATCATGTATGCCTGGGAGTTTATCATTGCTATAATATAAAAGTGATCCCGATAGTTTTCATCTTAGCGTTCATATTTTGTTCTAATCGTACGTAGCGTTTTATATTTTGAACTATAGAAATAGTACAAAGAAGCTAGAAACCGCACACAAGGATATTCAATATATTGCAACAAATAATCTTTAAATTAATTGACTCTAATTGTTTCATTATCTTATATCTATAGTTATTATAATACTTTTTAAAACATACGCAGGAAAAGTTAATGAATTTATAGTAAAATTCTCAAATATCAAAAGATATATAGATTTGAGGAAGATTTGAGGCTTTCGTCCACTAAGAATTTTCGTAAAATATACGAATATAAATACCATATAATATAAGTATCGTAAGACATTTTTACTAACATTATTTATTTATTTAATTATAACGGACAATATCCAATTACGTACTAATAAAAAAAATGATTTTGGTTGCTCAACACAATTATCACGCAAAACCATTATTTGGAACAAAAGTATTTATTAGTGAAACTAGTAGTAAGTAAAAGTTTCAAAATCCTGAGATACCCAATAAATGTGTTCCGTACTCCAGTGTACGCTATATTTATAAAACATTAGTTGACTTGGCCCGCCAACCCGCATTGGAGAAGCGTGATGGGTATAACCTCTAATTCCCTCTCTCATATTATGAGAGTGGAGGTCTGTGCCCAGCAGTGGGACGTTATTGGGCTGTACTAGTAGTGGACTTGGGCTTTAACGAATTTGATAAGTAGCATGCTGTTAATACTTACATACTAATAATTTAAATGGAAAAGTTTGTCTGCTCTTTTTTTACCATTTTGCCAACAGCCCAACAGTTCAACCAATTTAGATAAAATTAGGTACAGAGTTAGGTTGTTTTCCGGGGATTTTTACTTTTCCAGAAAAACACAAAGTTCCTTCGGGAATTTTAAAAACCTGAATCCACGCAGGCAAAGTCACGAACATCATCTAGTTAAAAATAAAACTATTTTTATCTGTCTATCTTTTGCCCCTTTTCTAAATAAATCGCGTCCAGATTTTGTAACAAACGTTTCAGTTTGTTACATAACACGCCCTTATTGTATAAAATTGTTATAATACCGATGACATGTTTTGTATGACATGAAATTATGATAAGCAGGTATATTTCATTCTTGTTAACAATATTATACTAAATTATATTTTCACTTAAAAATAAAACAATATTATAGGGACTTTCGTTTTATATTGACATTTCATTTCAAAATACAAATATTTTAAAAATATCTAAATAATAATTTACATAATAATGTAAATCCAGTGCATCATCTTCTCAGTATAAAAATGTAACGATACTCTATTTTTTTTTTGCACGTAATTTATAACATTTCCGCCAACTGATATTATCTCCCGGAAAAGGTTCCTAGTTTATATTAAAGTGTTGTGTGAATAATTAAACAAATAAACTAAACGTATACTTGTCTGATTGTTGTATGCGCATCCTACGGTTGAATACATTATGCCAATGTTTGTAGCCGTGTGGTCTCGGCAGAGTAGAATATCAGGACCACCCCCTCTCCTCCCGTGGGTGTCGTAAGAGGCGACTAAGGGACCTAATTTCAAATCATACAAATTACAATATTGGCCTAAGAATTTTGGCCATTCAAAGGGACAACGCTGCCAGTATATTGGGCACTATGCCTCGCTGCGGTGGTTTCAATGAGGATGTAGCGATTTGAGAATTTTCTTTTTATTTGTTATTTTAATATAAATTGATTGTTCGAAATATTGTTTTAGGACACAATTAAAATTACTGTAAATATATTTATGCATTATATTATACTTCTACTGACTTACCATAACCAACGCCATCTGAAAAACGTAAAATGAAATCGAAAGTATATAACCAACATAATATAACGGTACATTGCACAAAACATGATTTAATTTGATTATAATATGTAGGAAATAAAATGAATCGGTACTTAAGTAAAAAAGTAAATAAATTAAAAAAGTCTATACTTAGTAATTTGCTATATAAAAGTCTTAATTTTGCTTATTTACTATTACTATGGTATTTTAGTACATGAAGTATATTATGTAAATAGCATGAAATTAGTAATACAATACATATCAATGGTAATAAGAGCAGTCGTTGCATAATATAATACTGTCGGATCGTTTATATGAACAAATCTAAATTACTTAGGTGAATTCACACATACCTACCACACCATTATTCATGACAAATATAATAGTTTTTTTTTCTAATTTTCTCAATTTAAAATTTTCTAATAGTCAGATATAATAATACAATATACTCTTGACGAAATAATTTTTATCATAGCATGCAAAATCTATTGAATATTTTTTAGATCGTGTTAAAAACCGTTTTTTTTTTTTCAAAAAAAAAATATAAATCCGATGATTATTTAATAAGTATTTTCTTTACGTGTAATTTATTGCGTCATCATTTAGCTCATGTTGATAAATTTAATAAATATATATTTTAAAAATACACAAAAATAATTAATGCTCAGTAGAAGCTTGCAGTGATAAGTGTAAATAATATTATGTTAGGCACATACCAACTAAGCATCATAGATGTACCTAAATAATACTATGTGTAGATTTTTAATTAAATAGTAATCAGTCATCATATTGTAAATGTATATATCATATGTAGGCACTAGCGAATGCCCGCGACTTCGTATGCGTGGATCGAGGTTTTGTGGTTCCCGCGGGAACTCTTTCATTGTCCGGGATAAAAACTAGCCTTTGTGTTAGTCCAGGCTATAGTCTATCTCTGTGCCAAATTTCATCCAGATCCGTTCTGCCGTTCTGCCGTGATTGAGTAACAAACATCCATTTGAGGTTTTATGGTTCCCGCGGGAACTCTCAAATTTTCCGGGATAAAAAGTAGCAAATGTGTTATTCCAGACTATAATCTATCTCTGTGCTAAATTTCATCGAGATCCGTTCAGCCGTTGTGACGTGATTGAGTAACAAACATCCATCCATATATCCATACATCCAAACTTTCGCATTTGTAACAAATTAATTAATTAATAATAAATTAATAAATATATATTTTAAAAATACACAAAAATAATTAATGCTCAGTAGAAGCTTGCAGTGATACGTGTAAATAATATTATGTTAGGCACATACCAATGTGATGGCACCAATCGTGATCGTCTTTTTGTCGATTAGTGATTGAGTTAAATAAAGCAGATTCTTATAATAATACTTTAGGATAAAGGACACTTCGGCTTCTGGCAGTCTTTTTGGAAATTCGCGTATTCCCAAGGGGAGTGGATGCGCACACTCAGGCTTGGGCAGCACATTGCGTCAGGTGAACAGACAGGCTAACCAATTCACTCTATCTGTTTCGCGAGACTCGAGTTGAGCCTATATTGACAATGTTAGGGAGACTTTTATCCAACACTTTGAAATAACTAGGGAGACCATGAAATTTTAATTTTACGGACAAGTTAGAGTGGATGGTTAGCTGATGTATGTGTTTACCTCTTTTTGGCCACCGTTCTGACCGATTTCCCTGCTAGCACGGGGGACATCCCTACGCCATTCACTATGGCTCTGAACCGTATTATGGGGGCACAGCAGACTCCCTTGGAACGCTGCGAAGCGTAAATTCCCGAACACCTGAAAGGCTGGTACTAAGATTTCCCGAACACCTAAAAGGCTGGTACTTTTTGTTCCCATTTACCCATGCGGGTTGGTACATTCTTTTATTTGAGCATAATAGCTCGCCCCGAAACCATGGTTTTGTTTATTTGTATTTATTTGTTTCAGTTAGGTTTAGATTTGGCCAAATCTAGGTCGGGAGTCGATGCTGTAAAGACATGGCGTGTTTGGTTGTGCCGGAAAATCGCCGCCGAGAACGTCACCGATAACCATGTGCTGTTTGGTTATAAAACTTGACTGATATAGTCAAGTTGCAATAACATGATTTAATGCCCTATCGAGCCTCGGTGTCCCTTACTCGTCAGTACCAATATGGTCACCCTACGAATTTAAAATCAAGAAAGTACAAACAATAGACCCTTTTCCTACCTGCTTGACAAACCCGCCCGGCTGCCTCGCCTCGCCGACTGCGCTTGCACGTGGCCACACTCCAACTCGTTGTATAAAAGATTACACTAGCAGTTTTTGATAATAATTCTATTTATAGAATTCTAAACTCAGTAATGAGTTTCGATACTAATTTAACTATTCGTTACATAAGGCAACTAAGTCAAAATTCTATAGACTGCGTTATATTTTGACTTCACTTGTTTTTATCTGCTCTGTTCGGAAAGAACTCTAGCTGTTCTGAGATAATTTTAGTTAATTATCTTCGGTATATATTTAGAACTATTTACCTAGGTAAAGGTAAAATATATGATTCTTTCTAGCTCTACTTCTTATATAAGTCATGAATAGGTTATGAGAGAGAATTCATTATTGGTTGATTCATTTTAGTTCATCTCATAAGTTAATTAAATGAAGCTTTAGCTCGGTCTTCTAGCGATAACACAATAGACTTGAACTTTATGAATGTCCCAGTATTGAATAATCCAAAGGGATGTTTGAATTATATCAATAAAAGAAGGTAAGTTTGACTCAAGGTGGGTTTATTGTCATAATATATATTATTATTTCCTCAACACTTGAGTGTATCAAAAAAAGAAACTGTTTGATTATTTAAACTGAATTTCGAATGTGATAACATATCGAAATTCAATTGGATATCTCGTTACTAAACAGCCATGCTAATAAGGGAAAAACGACATATCCAAGCCAAAAAACCCTTGCGGCTATCTATTCTAGTTACACCTTAATAATTAATACACACATGCCACATAATTATTTACGTCTAACAGATATATGTATATATATATATACACACGTTCTCTCACCTTCGTAAAGGAAGAAGGACACACCTTAATTTTACAGTAAAATTATAATTATATATTTACTTCACGTTTAAATAGGTTCACAGATAGGTGGTCTTTGTTCATCTCCTTTTTAAAAGGATTTGTTCCCGCTATACTTTTGGACAGGCATGATAAAGACAATGGCTTGTATGGATCGTTATAGATTTTCACCCCTTCTGAATATCCAAATTAGACTACATAGTCTTATGAGCAGCCATATAATATACATCGCGAATATCGCAATAAACTCCCAATCCAGAACTACTTTTGTGTAGTCTCTGTCCCTTTGTTTTGTCGAGTACAATAACTCTAAGGCGGTTTCTGGGTCCATTATAGCTATTTCCAAATAATTATTTCTCAAGTGAAAAATAAAAAAAGTTACACTATATCTGTGAAACTACTCAGACCGTTAGTTATAATTTGAATTAGAATACATTACCCGGTACCGGTGTCTTGTGTCGCGTCGCCTTTCACTTATTTAATAGACTTCAAATTATTACCCCTTTAAATTCTTATAAAATGAACCTCCCGTCTAATTTTCTTACACTGGCGTTAAATGTATAGGGACTGACAATACAATTATACTTTCTAATATCGAGCTAAGTTGAGCAATGCCAAAATAGAAGTGCAATTGCTTATATTACAAATCAAGATTAACACCGAATCAAACTATTACTAGCTTAACTCTATATTTGACCCTCTTCTCGGAGTCCTAAAATCGAAGTGAAGTCTCTCGTCTCCCGTCTGAAGCTAGTATCCCCCAGCTCTCCCTCCAGCTTTTGGGCACCGCCCTCATTCGAGAAACTGAAAAGGTAACTCCCACAGTAAAATGTTCAAACGTGATTTGTCAAGGCAAAATGTATCCACCTTTATGATTTTTTCGTTAACAGCTAGCGCTAGGCGCCACACATCTCCGTTTTTGTTAATATTGCATAGGCGTTTGTTCGCAAATCCACAAAAAATACCTCTGATTTATTGCTCTACTTTCTAAGTATTTGCTTTTAAACGTTAAGTCGCCTACGGCTCATGTTACTTTAGTTTATTAGCTTTAATTTTTTCCTGGGTTCAATTTATGGTATATTTCAAGTGATTTTGCGTTTTGTAACTCACTCAATTCTGTCTATGGCTAAGAAATTTATGGACGTCCAATGTTGTTTTTAAGGGTCCTCTGGCTTTACATTATTATTCGAAAAATTTTAAATATCCGTGGCGCCGAGTGATTTATGGTAATGACTGTACACACTCCCCCGAATAGATTTTTAAATACACAAGGTCCTACTATATACTTTAGTTTCCATACCTAGTTGTTTTGGAAATCTATTCCTCGTATGTATCTGCGCGTTAATCCTAAATTTTACTCAACCAATATTTGTGCTTCCGGATTCTAAAAAAAAACTCGACCCTTTGTCTCTACCCTTCGCTACTATCTATTGTTCGCATTCATTGTTCCTTAGTGGAATCCTCATCCTTTGACGAGTTTTTATAATAGCGGAACAAGTGAATCGCATTGTAGTTCCCTTTTGTCTTGTCCGTATGAACGTCAATCAATGTATATACATTATTGTACGGGACTGCCCCTATCACGTAAGGTCCCTCATAAAGCCGCATGAATTTCTTTGTTAATTTTTTGTCGGCATCTGACTTGGCAAATGTCTTAAGTTTCACCCAGTCACCTATCTCGAACTGTATCAACTTATGGTTTTTATTATAATGGAACTCTCTACTTTCCGCCGCCTTAACTATGTTCCGTCGCGCCTGTTGCCTGATTTGTTCTAACGGTTCTCTTTGTGAATCGTTTTCGCTCAGTACGCTCTTGTCGAAATCAGTCGATAGTATAGTCCGCTTTCCCCATACGATTTCGTTTGGTGCATAGCCCGTTGTAGCATGGACTACTTGATTGTAACAATTTTCTATATCGGTCAACAAATCTACCCAAGACCGGTGTGATTTATAACAATACGTCCTGAATAACCTCCCTAATTCCTTATTAACTCTCTCCGTTGAGTTTGGTCGTGGATTCCTAACGGAAGTGTGTGTTAACTCAATGTTTAATTGACGAACACCTGCCTCGAAAATCTTTGAAGTAAAGTTTGCGCCTCTGTCAGAACATAATGTCTTAACTTCTACCTGTTTGTGGAACTTTTTCACACATGTTAAAGTGGCTTTTCCACTCGCCTGACGTAATGGATATAACCTAATTAGCTTACTATAAGCGTCTTGCATTACAAATATATATTTGTAGCCAAACTGACCTGACGGTAACGGTCCGTAAATGTCACAAAAGACACGTTCTCCTATTTCATTCGCTATCACCGTTTTGATTGGTCCCGTATGTGTTACTAACGCGTGTTTTGACTTCTGACATGCCTCACAAGCTCTTACAATATGGTTTATCGCACGTGACATATTCGAGAAATAGTAACGACGTTTCATCATAGCGTATACCTTGTAACGTCCGAAATGACCTATTTCTTCGTGGATACTAATAATCAAATCTCTTTGTAAGACTTCCGGGACATATAGCCTCAAACTATCCCTATTTATTCCTGACCTATAAAGGATTCCCTCCTTAAGTATATAATACTTTGACTCAGACGTGCCTAATACTTTCATTCGCCTAACTATCTCGCTAGCGACCTTGTCTTTCTTTTGATAGCTACCTATTTCTTTCCATTTGGCTTGTACTACTCGTCCTAATGATGTTTTGAATAGATTCATCTCAGGCCCCGCGGTCTTATTAGTCAATACATCTGTAGTCCCTTTTATATGTCGAGATAATACATCAGCTACTGTGTTTAATTTTCCTTTCACATGTTCAACTGTGTAATTAAATCGTCCTATGTAGTATACCCAACGAATCATTCGTGCACTCAGTAATTTACATGTCTGTAAAAATATCAAACTCTTATGATCGGTCCTAATCACTAAACGTGCTCCTCTTAAATAAGTTTCGAACTTTGACAAACTAAAGATGATTGCCCACAGTTCCTGTTCTGTAACAGTCCAGTTTCGTTCAGCATCCGTCAATGCCTTACTACAAAATCCTATTATCCGCTCTTCACCTGTATCGCTCAGTTGATAAACGTACCCGGAAACTCCCAAATTACTGCTATCGGTTTGTAAATAATACGTCTCCTTCGGATCGGGGTGTATAAGGAGTACCGTGTCTAAAAATAATGTCTTGACCTTCTCAAAACAATCATTTATTGCTTGGGTCCATGACCATTTGGTATTTTGTTTTAATAAATCGCAGAGAGGTCGGACCTCTTCGCTATATTTTGAAATGAACCTTCTAAAATAGTTTATTAATCCCAAAAATCCTCGTAATTGTTTTATTGTTCGAGGTATGGGGAAGTTTAGTATGGCTTCCACTCGTTCAGGATCCATACGCACTCCTGTAGTATTTACTATATGTCCTAGTAATTTCACTTCAACACATAGGAACCGACATTTCTCTATTCTGCCCGTTAAACCTGCGGTTTCTAAACTGTCTAATACGCGGTCTAAATGTTCTAAATGTAGTTTTATATCTCCTGTAGTGAATATAACAATATCGTCTAAATAGTTTACGCAAAACCCACGTACTTCTTTTAATATTAAGTCCATTGTTCTGGAGAACCCTGCCACAGATGTCTTTAATCCTTGCGGTAATACTTGGTAGGTATAAGTTTTTCCCATAAAAGAGAAACCCGTATATTTTCTAGAATCTTGATGCAAAGGTATTTGAAAATATGCATTATTCAAGTCAATCAAGCTGATATAATTTACTCCATGAAAGGATTGCAAAATCTCAGACGTGAGTGGTGGTGAACCCGCGTCTCCTACCATCTTCTTATTAAGTTCGCGTGCGTCTAATAAGAGCCTTATTGACCCATCCCGTTTCTTTGTAAACGTGAGAGGACTGCAATACGGAGTTGCCTCCTGTCGGATTACGCCTAATCTCTCTAGTTTTTCTAGCTCCTCCTTAACTTGATCCCTATATGCTAACGGCACTGGATAACTATGTTTTACGAAAGGAATTTCGTCTAATAATTCAATAACATGCTCGTATCTACTAGTCAAACCTAACTCGTCTGTAAATACCTTACAATGTTTTTCTAAAACAGGCAATAACAATTCTCTTTGTTCCTTGCTTAGGTTTGAATCATTCAAACAATAGCCCTTTTGTTTGTCGTCGTCCGATTGTCTACCCAATACGCCATGCCCTACCGGACTATCATTTTGATTTAATATCGAATTAATTGTGGCAGCATTCGCTTCTCCTCCCAACCTTTCGATCTTACAATCTGAATTTAACCTAACGCAGGACTTGACCCCCAAATGTTCAATCGTCAATGTCCGTTCGTTACCGCAATCCACTACGCCCTTTACCCGTTCCAACCAATCGTATCCGAGTATTAACGACCTAGGCAACCGTCGCATAACTAGTACAGGTGCTTCAACTAAAGTACTACCTAATTTGAACTCTATTAGTACCAACCGATTTGTGCTTTCGCTCCGCGACCCAAATGCTCCCTGTATCCTAATTACTGGGATCGCGACCTCAGGTAAAATTATGTTTTCACCTAGAATAGATTCGTACAACTCTCTAGTCATACCGCTAATCTGACTTCCCGTATCGATAAGAGCGTCTAATCTCCTTCCGTACAACCATACACATACCTCAGGTAACTTAGGTAAAGAGTAATTAATTCCTACGTCAACCTCCTCGTCGAGTTCATGGAACATTGTGTATATGTTTAACTCTCTTTTCACACAAAACTCACACGAAACTCCCATCTCGTTACATTCTACTATATTGTTAAACTGGTTCTCTAATAATATACCTATACCTCTAACTTCCGACTGACAGTCACTTTCGTCGCTATGTCCGCTACTCTTTAACAATCGCTTAAGACCCTTTTCTCCAATGCCTAGACTCTGTCCTGGCTTCCATCCATTTTTAGTCAAAATATTATAAGCCACTCCTACCGTTTCGCGTTCCGAGATCCCGTTATTCCCCTCTCTACACAACACTAATGCTTTGGACCTCGTATGTGTGGGGAAACCTAGTTTTTTGAATTTCCCTCCCCCACATTTTCCGATAAAGTAGAGCCTTCACCCTCCTTTACAAGGGTAATGGCCGGTCTAACTTCAACTCCTGGCAATGCAGGCCTATTTACATTTGCCCTATACCCTGACCTACTCTGGCGATAACCCCGCCCTCTAGTCGTATTCCTTCTAGTGTTCCATTTATTAGTGGAAATCGTCGCAACAATAGGGCGCGTCAACGGTAATTCGTTATAACGCCTACCTCTAAAACTGTTACTAGCAATAACTCTCGCGGCCTCCCGCGGTTTTTCTACTATATTTTGTTCTATACTTCTCAGAAAATTCGCCCCGCTCATTATGCTAACTACATCGGTTCTAGTAAACCATAACCGTTGTATATCAATCGCGTAGTGCCGCATAATCGCATTCACTAAGTCACTCTCGTTAAACGCTATAGTTAATGATTGCATTGACTCAACCTGGGCAGCAAAATGCTCAGACATCGTCATGCCCGAATTATTCGTATACACTGCATTAATCAATCTATGTCTCACAGACTCTTGGATTTGCTCTGTCCAATAGGTACGCCTAAAATCGTTTTCAAAATCCGCGAATGTAGCCCAATTCTTGGAATATAACTCCATAACCTGACGCGCGTGCCCCGTAACGCAACCTAACGCTATATCAATCTCTCGATCCGATCCATTTACCGCTCTAATATACTTTTTTAATCGCTTTAAAAATGCGATAGGATTCGTGAATGGCTTCCCATCGAAGCTAGGCTTGGTAACAGAAGGTTGTACTACGTAAATGTTCCGGGTTTCCGATGACGATGCATTGGAACTTGCGGACTCGAACCCGGGACCCCGTCCTCCGGACCTGTCACTTTCATTACTCGCTACCCCAACCGACTCGTGTGACGTCACACTCGCATTTTCGTTCGGCACTGAGTTCACTTTCGAACTCAGCTGTTGTAGTTTTCCTTCGAATTCAGTAATTTTTTGCAAAATCAACTCTAACGCCGAGCTATCTAAGGTTCCCGTTTGCTCACTCGTATCCACCGCACTAACGTCGGGTCGCTCCGCTACTACCTGCTTTGTTTTACGTCCCTTCCTAGCTGACATGTTTACCGTTAGGCTTCGCCGAATACTTATTTGTTATGTAGTTTTGTGAACCGCCAAATGATACAATATTAACATCAGATGTTAGCGATACTCGAATTGCGTTTCGCTTTATGTAGAATCTCTAGATTCAACAGAAATTATTCCCAAAATATAGCAAGGGTAAGTAAATAAGTCTAAGAAATAAGCAAGCGTAATATCTCGATCGCCGCGCTCTCCTTTGAAATCCTGTAAATTGTACATTTATAAGACATACTGCTTATTTCTGCTCCCCCTATACTTGAAATATCCGTGCAACATAATAATTAAATGTACAATATAATAATAACATGCACAGTGTGTCCCAATTCCTTTGTCCTCCATTTTTGTTTATATATTTCTTACAATAATTCGCTCATATAACCCATTCATGTTTTCTACGTTGTGTTTTTTTTTTTTCGTTCTTAATATAGATCTAGTCATATCGTTATTTCGAATACGTACATTAGACCCCTGGTCTCGCGGCATCAAATTTCTGTGACCTACATGGTCACAGATCTGTGACACAGGACATAGATCCTGGTCACGGCACCAAATTTCTGTGATGGCACCAATCGTGATCGTCTTTTTGTCGATTAGTGATTGAGTTAAATAAAGCAGATTCTTATAATAATACTTTAGGATAAAGGACACTTCGGCTTCTGGCAGTCTTTTTGGAAATTCGCGTATTCCCAAGGGGAGTGGATGCGCACACTCAGGCTTGGGCAGCACATTGCGTCAGGTGAACAGACAGGCTAACCAATTCACTCTATCTGTTTCGCGAGACTCGAGTTGAGCCTATATTGACAATGTTAGGGAGACTTTTATCCAACACTTTGAAATAACTAGGGAGACCATGAAATTTTAATTTTACGGACAAGTTAGAGTGGATGGTTAGCTGATGTATGTGTTTACCTCTTTTTGGCCACCGTTCTGACCGATTTCCCTGCTAGCACGGGGGACATCCCTACGCCATTCACTATGGCTCTGAACCGTATTATGGGGGCACAGCAGACTCCCTTGGAACGCTGCGAAGCGTAAATTCCCGAACACCTGAAAGGCTGGTACTAAGATTTCCCGAACACCTAAAAGGCTGGTACTTTTTGTTCCCATTTACCCATGCGGGTTGGTACATTCTTTTATTTGAGCATAATAGCTCGCCCCGAAACCATGGTTTTGTTTATTTGTATTTATTTGTTTCAGTTAGGTTTAGATTTGGCCAAATCTAGGTCGGGAGTCGATGCTGTAAAGACATGGCGTGTTTGGTTGTGCCGGAAAATCGCCGCCGAGAACGTCACCGATAACCATGTGCTGTTTGGTTATAAAACTTGACTGATATAGTCAAGTTGCAATAACATGATTTAATGCCCAATCGAGCCTCGGTGTCCCTTACTCGTCAGTACCAATATGGTCACCCTACGAATTTAAAATCAAGAAAGTACAAACAATAGACCCTTTTCCTACCTGCTTGACAAACCCGCCCGGCTGCCTCGCCTCGCCGACTGCGCTTGCACGTGGCCACACTCCAACTCGTTGTATAAAAGATTACACTAGCAGTTTTTGATAATAATTCTATTTATAGAATTCTAAACTCAGTAATGAGTTTCGATACTAATTTAACTATTCGTTACATAAGGCAACTAAGTCAAAATTCTATAGACTGCGTTATATTTTGACTTCACTTGTTTTTATCTGCTCTGTTCGGAAAGAACTCTAGCTGTTCTGAGATAATTTTAGTTAATTATCTTCGGTATATATTTAGAACTATTTACCTAGGTAAAGGTAAAATATATGATTCTTTCTAGCTCTACTTCTTATATAAGTCATGAATAGGTTATGAGAGAGAATTCATTATTGGTTGATTCATTTTAGTTCATCTCATAAGTTAATTAAATGAAGCTTTAGCTCGGTCTTCTAGCGATAACACAATAGACTTGAACTTTATGAATGTCCCAGTATTGAATAATCCAAAGGGATGTTTGAATTATATCAATAAAAGAAGGTAAGTTTGACTCAAGGTGGGTTTATTGTCATAATATATATTATTATTTCCTCAACACTTGAGTGTATCAAAAAAAGAAACTGTTTGATTATTTAAACTGAATTTCGAATGTGATAACATATCGAAATTCAATTGGATATCTCGTTACTAAACAGCCATGCTAATAAGGGAAAAACGACATATCCAAGCCAAAAAACCCTTGCGGCTATCTATTCTAGTTACACCTTAATAATTAATACACACATGCCACATAATTATTTACGTCTAACAGATATATGTATATATATATATACACACGTTCTCTCACCTTCGTAAAGGAAGAAGGACACACCTTAATTTTACAGTAAAATTATAATTATATATTTACTTCACGTTTAAATAGGTTCACAGATAGGTGGTCTTTGTTCATCTCCTTTTTAAAAGGATTTGTTCCCGCTATACTTTTGGACAGGCATGATAAAGACAATGGCTTGTATGGATCGTTATAGATTTTCACCCCTTCTGAATATCCAAATTAGACTACATAGTCTTATGAGCAGCCATATAATATACATCGCGAATATCGCAATAAACTCCCAATCCAGAACTACTTTTGTGTAGTCTCTGTCCCTTTGTTTTGTCGAGTACAATAACTCTAAGGCGGTTTCTGGGTCCATTATAGCTATTTCCAAATAATTATTTCTCAAGTGAAAAATAAAAAAAGTTACACTATATCTGTGAAACTACTCAGACCGTTAGTTATAATTTGAATTAGAATACATTACCCGGTACCGGTGTCTTGTGTCGCGTCGCCTTTCACTTATTTAATAGACTTCAAATTATTACCCCTTTAAATTCTTATAAAATGAACCTCCCGTCTAATTTTCTTACACTGGCGTTAAATGTATAGGGACTGACAATACAATTATACTTTCTAATATCGAGCTAAGTTGAGCAATGCCAAAATAGAAGTGCAATTGCTTATATTACAAATCAAGATTAACACCGAATCAAACTATTACTAGCTTAACTCTATATTTGACCCTCTTCTCGGAGTCCTAAAATCGAAGTGAAGTCTCTCGTCTCCCGTCTGAAGCTAGTATCCCCCAGCTCTCCCTCCAGCTTTTGGGCACCGCCCTCATTCGAGAAACTGAAAAGGTAACTCCCACAGTAAAATGTTCAAACGTGATTTGTCAAGGCAAAATGTATCCACCTTTATGATTTTTTCGTTAACAGCTAGCGCTAGGCGCCACACATCTCCGTTTTTGTTAATATTGCATAGGCGTTTGTTCGCAAATCCACAAAAAATACCTCTGATTTATTGCTCTACTTTCTAAGTATTTGCTTTTAAACGTTAAGTCGCCTACGGCTCATGTTACTTTAGTTTATTAGCTTTAATTTTTTCCTGGGTTCAATTTATGGTATATTTCAAGTGATTTTGCGTTTTGTAACTCACTCAATTCTGTCTATGGCTAAGAAATTTATGGACGTCCAATGTTGTTTTTAAGGGTCCTCTGGCTTTACATTATTATTCGAAAAATTTTAAATATCCGTGGCGCCGAGTGATTTATGGTAATGACTGTACACCAACTAAGCATCATAGATGTACCTAAATAATACTATGTGTAGATTTTTAATTAAATAGTAATCAGTCATCATATTGTAAATGTATATATCATATGTAGGCACTAGCGAATGCCCGCGACTTCGTATGCGTGGATCGAGGTTTTGTGGTTCCCGCGGGAACTCTTTCATTGTCCGGGATAAAAAGTAGCCTTTGTGTTAGTCCAGGCTATAGTCTATCTCTGTGCCAAATTTCATC
The DNA here is from genome assembly GCA_923060345.2 of Erebia aethiops. NCBI lineage: Eukaryota > Metazoa > Arthropoda > Insecta > Lepidoptera > Nymphalidae > Erebia > Erebia aethiops. The sequence goes on along the minus strand of OV281083.1, from coordinate 3,457,958 downwards.
CAGATCCGTTCTGCCGTTCTGCCGTGATTGAGTAACAAACATCCATTTGAGGTTTTATGGTTCCCGCGGGAACTCTCAAATTTTCCGGGATAAAAAGTAGCAAATGTGTTATTCCAGACTATAATCTATCTCTGTGCTAAATTTCATCGAGATCCGTTCAGCCGTTGTGACGTGATTGAGTAACAAACATCCATCCATATATCCATACATCCAAACTTTCGCATTTGTAACAAATTAATTAATTAATAATAAATTAATAAATATATATTTTAAAAATACACAAAAATAATTAATGCTCAGTAGAAGCTTGCAGTGATACGTGTTACGCTGGACGACTGCGCTTCGTCAGCACGTATGCCACGCGTCTCAACTTCCATAGAAGATCCAATTCCGACTATACTCGCTGCCTTCGTATACCTAACATCGGAACGAACGGACGTACCTATCTTATAATTTTGTACCATATTCTCATGTAAACCAATTTATTATATTCATAACACCAAAAAAGGACTTAATTATTCCTGAACCTGCTTCGGGACAGCCGCCCAATATAACTGGCGCAGTCTTAAAGGATCGTTCTGCTGCTTCAAGGTCTTCGTGCATCACCTAAAAATTAGGTCGACGCCTTCGAATTCCTTGACAGGACGACAGAACCTAAAAGGAGCTGCTGTCATAGAAGCTGCCGCTGAAGACTTCAAGTCATACCAAAAATCGATGGATTGAAGCTCGCCAGCGACTTTGGTTTTGTGAGTACTTGAAATCCTTTTAATTGGTTGTTGTAGTAACTTTTGCGCAGGGTGCTATACGTATTACAATTTACGTCATTTTTCTAGCCCGCGTAGTTTTTAGAATATTATAACGTAATTTAATTGTTAAATACTTTTAATATTAATTAGATACCTAGTTTAAAGAATTTAGTTAAATTACCTATTTAAATATGACCTCGTCAGAGAAAATTTGTCAAGTAGATTTATTAGACAAAATTAACAAATCACTCAAGTTTTTACCAGATTTCAATGGAAATTCCCATGTTCTAACGAGATTTATAAATCTTAGCGATCAGTTAGTCCGTACATTTTTAAACCCAGATCCACAGTATGAATTTTCTAATCTTTCCTTGATTAGTGGAATTCTTAACAAAATTACAGGATCTGCCGCAAGATCTTTATCTACCAACGGCAATTCCAGCGATTGGAGTAACATTAGAACGACTTTAATAAACTCTTTTTCCGATTACCGCGACGAAACGGCACTTTTCACAGATTTGTATCTTTTAGTCCAAGGTTCAGACACTCTCCCTATATTTTACGAAAAGGTACAGAATTTACTTTGTACAATCATGACCTATGTAGAATTGCATGATACTGTAAAAACTACCATAGAAGCTAAAAGAACGCTTTATCAAAAATTAGCCCTTAAAACTTTTTTGAGAGGCCTTAGAGAACCTTTAGGATCAAGAATAAGATGTATGCAACCCCCTACTCTTGAAAAAGCTCTAGAATACGCGAAAGAAGAATTAAATATAATTTATATACAGAATAAAGACCGATTTTCTTGTAATACATTTTTTCTAAATTACCACAGGCATAGATCTTGTTCTCATCGTTCGCGACGGAACCATTACAGTAACATGCAACCAAGAAAATATAGACAAAGGTATAAAAAGTACATTCCTTCTGAATGTATTGACCCATCATTCACTTACCAACCCCAACCTGACCTTGATTCTCAGAATTATTCTCAGTATTCGTTTGTACCTAGTTATATAGGAAACTGCGCACAGACGGAGTTACATCAGTACACGACTTTAAAAGTTCCAAAACCTCATAATATTCCCCATAATCCTGTAACCCTACCTGCTCAAACCACAAAGTTAATAAAAATGCCCACTACCTTTTCCCATGGTGACATTTTTATAGCAAATCAGTACATGTCCGAATGCTATATAAATGAATGCATATCATCTGCGGAAAACGGTAAAACTTTTGTTCAAATTTGTAATCCCACAGATACCGACATTACAATTTCTTTAGGGAACCCTATAATTGCACATGTTTACGACGAACAATGCATCCCAGCAAGGTGTGAAATTGACACCGTCGGTGATATGTGGAATCATGAGGTAATATCACGTTTGCCCATAGAACAATTAAATACAGAGGAGACAAATAATTTAATTATACTTTTTAAAGAATTTTCGGACGTATTTTATTCAAATGATAAAGTTCGTTCAATTTTAGATTTTCGACCACTTAGTAAAATAGTAATAAACCAACCGACTGACTCTACCGACTTTTTAGATAAAATTGGAAAGTGCTTGTATTTTACAACTTTAGATTTACAAAATTCATATGCGATCTCTGAAAGTCTATTGAACTGTGTCCTTCAAGATCTAGCGAACTGCACAATCTTTTCAGGCAAAATTTTAATTTTCTCAACATCCTTACAGGAACACGTGATTAGTTTACGCATATTGTTCGAACGCCTAAGAAACTTTAATTTGAAAATCCAAATAGATAAATGTGAATTTTAAAACGCGAAACGTCGTTCTGTCACATCCGTTCTCCAGATGGTATAAAACCCAATCCAAATTACATTTCTCATATTTTAAATTACCCTTTACCTCAGAATCGTCAGCAGATTAAAGAATTTCTAGGCATCCTTGGTTTTCATAGACGGTTTATATCAGACTTTGCCAAGATGACCAAGCCTCTAACATCTTACTTGAAAAAAGGCGCAAAACTTGAACTTAATTCGGCTTTCATCACTGCTTTCGAAAATTGTAAGATGCTCATCAAAAATGTCCCAGTATTAGCTTATCCCGATTTTAATCTAGAATTTAACTTGACTACCTTTGCGACTGACGTGACTTTAAATGCAGTACTGACACAAGGCCCTATTGGCGCCGACAAACCGATAGCATACGCCTCGCGTACCTTGAACGATAGTGAAATTAGATATTCCAAGACAGAAAAAGACCTTCTCGCAGTAGTCTGGGCCACTAAGTACTTTAGGCCCTACCTTTTTGATAGAAAGTTTAAATTATTTTCTGATTTTTCACATTTATCCGACTTAATAGATCGAAATCCTCGTATAACGCGTTGGAATTTAAAATTAGCCGAGTATGAATTTACTATTGTAGAGAAAACTAGTTCAGAAACGACTACATATGGCCCATTAAAAGAAACTATACCAGTACGCGCTAATTGCTCCAAGAAATCTAAATCTCTTACATGTTCCAAACTTTTAGACAAAAATTCAACTCTTACTAAAACCGCATGCTTTGAGTTACCCATACCCGAAATTCCTTTCCAAAACCCTATTACTCACAATCAAGTTATACATATATACACTACTAAGAAAGTCCGTGGTCCCTTTTCAAAATCCCGATTGAAAAAATCAATTACTTAAAGCTAATTATCCTTTCAAATCATTAGATTTCATTTAAGCCATTTATCTAAGTTACCTAGACGGTTCAAACATATTGCAATGAAGCCCCCGCGACATTCCCACGATCGTATTTTAGCTTACTGATATAATATGACTACGTTTTGAGTAGGCACATATTTTATTCAAATGGTTACTTTAAGATATTTCATACAGAATTTTATACATAATTATACTTTAGTACCTATACACTATATACTTTATTAAAATTTACACTATATACACCATATTTCTGTTAGATTTACTTTTACATACATATCTACATTTAACAAAGTTACATTTTATATAAGTTTTTCTTTTATATATACTTCTAGGTGTACCATTTCTCTAATAAAAAAAAAACCCAGAAAAGCTCTTACTTATGTCACATTGTGACTAATGAATAATGAGCTATTCTAGCTATATGTTTATTACTCGCATTTTTGTAAATTTTTAGATGAAATATGCAAGAAATTCCGAGTAGTACAGTTATAGCTTTCTTCAACTATTACCTAATAGAATATTAATTAATTTAGATTTTTAAAAGTATTATTTTTCATTACCCTACCTATTTTAGTTATTAGAGCTTATCATTGATTTCAGCTTTCCAGGATCTAATCGTAGTCCAATTACAATTAGCATATTTTATCAGTTTAACAAATTTTAGGTAACATAATACTATAGTACCACCTGCACTTTTTATAGCAACCAATTTCAGGGTTTTCATTTCATAGAGGCTGAATGCCCGAAGGTCAATTCTCCAAAATTATGCGAGCGGAATTCATCACCGACTGAAGAACTATCTTATTTTTCATTTAATAAAATCATACCGTTACAGGAGATAGATGAAACGTGAACCCACGCCTATCTCTCTGCCTAAGGAGGTTCTAAGTTGAACAGTTTGATTCATCATCAAAATCATCATTCCAGCAACCATCTTATCACCTAAGAAGCTTCGTTTTCACAAGACCGCACAGAAAAACTGCCTGCCGTTTTAACGAAGACCTATATTCCGCAATATTCGGTATTTAATCCCCGAATAATTGCTGCTCTGATGATGGAGGTGTTACGCTGGACGACTGCGCTTCGTCAGCACGTATGCCACGCGTCTCAACTTCCATAGAAGATCCAATTCCGACTATACTCGCTGCCTTCGTATACCTAACATCGGAACGAACGGACGTACCTATCTTATAATTTTGTACCATATTCTCATGTAAACCAATTTATTATATTCATAACACCAAAAAAGGACTTAATTATTCCTGAACCTGCTTCGGGACAGCCGCCCAATATAACTTACGTGTAAATAATATTATGTTAGGCACACACCAACTAAGCATCATAGATGTACCTAAATAATACTAGCTAAGGTAATATTATGGACCTAGCTTCTAATATGTAGATTTTCAATTACATAAATAGTAATCAGTCATCATAATATTGTAAATATGTAGGCACTAGCGAATGCCCGCGACTTCGTACGCGTGGATCGAGGTTTTGTGGTTTCCGCGGGAACTCTTTAATTGTCCGGGATAAAAAGTAGCCAATGTGTTAGTCCAGACTATAGTCTATCTCTGTGCCAAATTTCATCCAGATCCGTTCAGCCGTTCTGTCGTGATTGAGTAACAAACATCCATTTGAGGTTTTTTGGTTCCCGCGGGAACTCTTTAATTTTCCGAGATAAAAGGTGCTATGTGCTATTCCAGACTATAATCTATCTGTGTGCTAAATTTCATCGAGATCCGTTCAGCCGTTGTGACGTGATTGAGTAACAAACATCCATCCATACATCCAAACTTTCGCATTTATAATATTAGTAAGATTAAGTAAGATAAGATTAAGATCGTGATCATCATGATACGCTCATCACAGGTGCTGTTAAAAATATATATATATATATATATATTATGTATAGATGATCTGTGCAATCATTACATTATAGCTGTCTGGTGCTAGAGCCACTGGCTTTTAGGGAGTAGATTTCTATATAACGAGTCGTACTAGGTAAATAGTTATAGTTATTTTTATTTAAGATGTATAACATCAAACTTCTATTAGTAGTAATTTATAAGTAGATAAAGCATTTATTCACGCATGGTGCAACATAACACATTAATTCTTCGTAACATAACATATTCCCTATATAATATTATACTATAATCAAGTTGAAAAAGTTTTTTTTATAAATTAACAATTTTAAAATAAGTATGGAAGGTATGTAAGCTTTAAAGAAATACAATTTTTATAAAAAAATAAAAATTAAAAAAATTGTAGATTAAAAGTATGATAAGTTGTGTGTTTAAATGCGTTACATTTATCAGTACGTACGTGTGTATTTGAATGTGTATATTATGTATGTGTCTGTGTTATGTATATATGTGTGTCTGTGTGTGAATGTGTAGCTTTGATTAATAACATTTTAATTAAATAAAAATAATTGCGTCAAATAATAAATCAAATAAGTAATGAAGCTCTACAATGAAGTAGTGTAAGGGAAAAATTAAGTCAATAAAAAATTTAAACAATATGTACTACGAAATTTCAAAATTCTTCAATAAATTATTACATAAAATCACAAGAGTCTCAAAGGTACCAAACACATTGTGTTGGATTAATATAGAATAGTGTAGGTTGTAGTTTGTTGATTTTTTTTATTTACTATATTTTACTAATTAAAAGCTAATAAAAAAGACACGCTGTATATCTCGTAGGTACCTATATAAAGTATAGTATGATGATAGTATAACATGTTTAACTAATAATTGTTCATTCATTATTACTACTATTACTAATAACTATATCTATGACTATATCCTACACAATAATAAATAAAATAATATAATAAATGCGAAAGTGTGTTTGTTTGTCCTTCAATCACGCCGTAACGGAACAACGGATCGACGTGATTTTTACCATGGGTATAGTTGAGGACTTGGAAAGTTGGAGAGATGGAAAATTAAGGAGTCCCCGCGGGAATTAAAAATGCAGACGAAGCCGCGCGAATCAGCTAGTAATAAAATATAATCATCATTGTTAATTGTATAAAATACATATAATATTACTTGTATAAATAACTAGTTGATGCCTGCGACCGCGTGAATTTGGGGATTTTTGGTTTTCGCAAAAACTCCTTAATTTTCCGGGATAAAAAGTACATAACCCAAGTTTTATTATAGACTATAAATTATAATTTATCAGTGTACCAAATTTCATCTAAATCCGTGCAGCCGTTCTGGTGTGATTGAGTAACAAAAACCCATCCATCCAAACTTTCGCATTGATAATATTAGCGCAGAAGTAAAGATAATTTTCCTTCCCCCGGACCCTCCGAACGGAGCAGACGTGCCCAATATTTGCCCAATATGTGCCCAGTGTTTGTTGCTGCAAACTGACTCTGACTCAAAGCCAAGTGACAAAGGAAAGACAAAAAACGGATACAAGTAACTCGTAAGCATAAACGTATGGGCGAGGGATCAAACGAGGTTGACAGCTATAGTAATGAGGATTTTAGGGCAGAGCTTTGCAAAATGTTTGAGGAATTTAAGAAGTAGCAAGATAAAAATTTTAAACTCCTGGAGGAAACGATTCTTAAGCAAAACAAAAATATACAAAGCACCCTCGACTTCATTTCATCTCGGTATAATGACATGCAAAAAAAAATAGAAACGTTAGAGTCTGAAAGGAAGAATAATATCCAAACACTGGAGGAAAGAGTTGAGGACTTTGAGAGGCGAAGTAATGCAGCCTGCCTAGAAATTCGCAATATACCGTCTAAGGTACCCGAAAACAGGCACGATTTAGCAAACTGTGTTATCAAAGTCGGAAAGGCACTAAATACCTTCATACAATCGTCTGAAATTAGGAACGTATACCGAGCTAACTCAAAACTCACTGCTAATAAACCTATTGTGGTCGAATTCACGACAGTGTCAATGAAAGATCATATACTCCAACTCTCAAAGACCTACAATACACAATATGTACACAAAACCTACACACTTTCATACTATAACGAATATTTTAAAAATAAATATAATACATATATTTCCACCATACACCATCCTATTGTTCGGAACAACTATCTATTCGTTATGGTGTTTTACTACCTCATCACCGATAAGCAACAGAACGCGTCACAAGTTTTACTCTCTAAAAATGATTAATACAACGGACGACCTTGCTACCATTATAGGTAACCTAGAATTGTTTAAATCCTATGTTTGCAGTCCCGACCAGTGTAGTAAATATTTAGATAACTCATGTAACTATTTTAATGTACTGCACACTAGTACAAGTTAAAATTGTAACTTTAACGAATTGGAAGTGTTACTTAGTTCTATGGATTTACAGTACTCAAAATGACGGTTTAGTCGCTTAAGTTCGTGCTGATATCGAATGCAGTTTTTCTGAGCCAATTTTTAGTGATGCAAATTGCGCAGTCATAAAATATAACGACAATTTTGCAATAGTGGCAATTTATCGATCACCGTCTTACAGACGAATTGATAACTTCATCGAGAGCCTAGATAAGGTCTTGGAATCATTGTGCTCCTGTCAGACTGTTGTAATTATAGGGGACATGAACATTACCATAACTCCAGATGAACGTGACTCAAATACAGATGCGTATCTCTCAGCTTTAAGTATTCATGGGTTTTCCCTGCACATACCCGCCTTACACGAAATGATAGATGTTTAGATCATGTTATGATAAAATTAGACAGCCATGCCACTACTCTAATTTTTGAAAATTCAATTACGGATTATGCTTCAACAGTTCTGAGTTTAGAGCAAAGGAAAAACATGTCTAAAAAACAACAACATTCTATATTACGCCTAAACGTGCAGGGAGCTGTAACAAAATTAAAAACACTGATTTTGAACCAGTTCTGGGCGACTGTAATGCACTACTATCTCTAGTGTTATTTCAGAGCTTACTCAGCAAGTCAATTTTCTTGCCAAAAAACGCACTCTCAAACCCTGGATAACTCCGGGACTTCTTAGATGCATACGAAATCGGGACAAACTGCACAAAAAGTTTAGGCGCGATCCAGATAATCTTATTGCTAAACTCACCTACACTAGGTATCGGAATTTTTGCAACAAGCTGCTGAATCTAAAACGGACCTATGAAAAAAATTAATTCCTTAAAGCCAAAGGAAATTCCAAAGCTACCTGGAATGTACTTAAAAGCATTACTCATCTCAAATCTGAATCTTTACCACCGTTAGGCTGCTAAAACTTGCGCGAACATCCATTGACGCTGTAAATAATTTCTTTGTTAATATAGGGAAAGAACTAGCTACCCCGCTTGCAAACCAATATAAACAGCTAGACCCTTGCATACTCCATAACCTGGACAATAACATTCAAGGAAATTCAATGGGACTCCTTGACGTAGATGAGCTTGAAATAAATAGTATAATAATGTGACTTAGAAATGATTGTGCAGCTGACTGGGATCACATACCTGTAAGCGTTTTAAAATCTGAGAGGCATGCCGTCATTCCTGCTCTAACACACGTAATAAACCTCTGTTTATCCCATGGTGTTTTCCACTGGTCTTCAAAAGAGCTGTAGTACATCCTGTGTACAAGAGTGGGGACAGAGATAAAGTAACTAATTATAGACCGATATCCGTGCTAACAACGCTTTCGAAAGTCATGAAGAGAGTATTGAACAACCGCCTAATTAGCTTCCTAGAAAGGCAAAACTTCTTGTCTAGAAACCAGTTTGAATTCAGGAAGGGCTTGTCAACGGAAGACGCTATTAGTTCATTGGCTGATCATATTGTTAACAATATTGATAATAAACAAAAAGTTATAGGGGTTTTTATCGATCTCACCAAGGCTTTCGATACTGTCTCTGTCCCTATTCTTGTAGACAGGCTGGAGAACGTTGGTATACGAGGACATACACTTAGCATATTTAAAGACTATCTTGCTAATCGTACTCAGGTTGTAAAGATTGGCTCTCTTACTAGCCGAGAGGAGATTGTTACATACGGGGTTCCACAGGGGAGCGTGCTCGGCCCAACATTGTTTTTAATCTACATAAATAATTTATGCAAGTTAAATATCCCGCACACAAAAATTTTAAGAATTTTAATTCCTTTTTTGGAAGTCGGTTAAAAATAAGCCCTCAGTTTAATTTGTTTGACAAATAATTATTCATCAGTTGTCTCTGTACGATAGATCAATGTCAGGATTTATAATCTAACATTTCAAAAAAAATACGCGCCGAATTGAGAAACTCCTCCTTTTTTGGAAGTTAAAAAATAAGTTTTATGGTAATTTTATTATTTTTTAAGCCATATTCGGCGGGAGGCCATCGGTTTACATATTATATGTAAAGCTGAAGTAATTGCGTTCAGTAATTCAGAAGTTATAATGCTCTGACAGACGGACGGACGGACGGACGGACGGACGGACAAGTGCCAATTCACCCAAGTAGACTCAGAGACCTTCGCTTCGCTCGGTCAATAATAATGGTACTAACAGAAAAAATAAAAATAAAACAAAATAATAAAATATATAAAATGACACGAAAATTAAAAAATAACTATTCTATATAGGTAAATAAAATTAGTATGCGATAGATTAAAGACAGGATTTATATACAAAAAATGGTGATAGTATACTCATATGTTTGACAAAATGATTTTCTCTACTATGTCTATGACTTATCGTATACAATAAACCATCATAAGTTTTAATACAAACAATCTTACGTGTATAAATAATAGTACTCAAAAAATAAAACGAAATAAAAAAATATAAAATAACAAGAAAATGAAAAGAAAATATGACATTCCTGTTCCATAAATATACAGGTAATTAAAAAAAGTATTCGATAGATTAATAACAGGATTTATATTAAAAAATAAGCCCTTATTATACCCTGTTTGACAAATAATTATTCACCATTTAACTCTGTACTATATTTATGACTATATCCTTTACAGTAATCAATCATCATAAGTTTTAATTATAATGTATTAATAATCTTACTTGTATAATTAATAATAGTACTTAAAGCAAACAAAAAAATATATAAAATTAAAAGAAAATTAAAAAAAACCTATTTAATATAGGTAAATAAAATTAGTATTCATTATATTATTAAAGACATGATTTATAATCAAAAAATGATTATAGTATACTCATATGTTTGACAAATTAATTGATTTTCTCTACTATATCTATGACTCATCCTATACAATAAATCATCATAAGTTTTAATCACACAAACAATCTAACTTGTATAAATAATAGTATTAAAAGAAAACAAAAAATAAAACGAAATAAAAAAATATAAAATAACAAGAAAATGAAAAGAAAATATGAAATTCCTGTTCCATAAATATACAGGTAAGTAATTAAAAAAGTATTCGATAGATTAATAACAGGATTTATAATAAAAAAAATAAGCCCTTAGTTTACTTTGTTTGACAAATAATTATTCATGAATTATCTCTGTACTATATTTATGACTATATAATTTACAATAATCAGTCATCATAAGTTTCAATTATAATGTATAAATAAACTTACTAGTATAATAATATAAGTACTGAAAGAAAAAATAAAATAAAAAAACAAAATAAACAAATATATAATATAACAAGAAAATAAAAAAAAAACCTATTCAATGTAGGTAAATAAAATTAGTATTCGATAGATTAAAGACAGGATTTATAATCAAAAAACCGGCCAAGTGCGAGTCGGACTCGCGCACCGAGGGTTCCGTACTGAAAACTGTGACGAACAAAGATGTAAAACGGTAATAATTACCTTTGTTAAAGAACCGCAAAACTAACTTTGTTTGTAAAGGTTTACTGTTAATATCAAAAAAACTATGCTAGTTAGAGCATTGGCTATAGTTTTCCTGTAAAATATACATAAATTCCTATTGACCATAATTATTTCAGATTTTTCGATTGGTAAACTCCGGAGATAAGGGGGGGGGGAACGGTATTTTTTTAGACTTTTTCCCCGATAAATCAAAAACTATCATGACTAAAAATAATTAAAAATCTGTTTTAGAATGTGCAAAGTAAACCCTTTCATATGATACCCCCACACAGTACAGTTATCTCACTTTTAAATTTCAACCCTCCGATTTTCCTCCCTTTTTAAATAAGAACAAAAATAATTTCCAATTTTTTTTAATTCCAGTGTCTTTGGGCCACTAATATACACAACTATTCCAAATTTCATGTCGATAGCTTCGGTAGTTACTGAAATAATCGAGTGTGACGGACGGACAGACAGACAGACAGACGGAGAAAGTCGCACCATAAGGGTTCCATTTTACCATTTTGGTACGGAACCCTAAAAATGATGATAGTATACTCATATGTTTGACAAATTAATTAATTTTCTCTACTATATCTATGATTTGTCCTATACAATAAATCATCATAAGTTTTAATCATACAAATAATCTTACTTGTACAAATAATACTTAAAGAAAACAAAAATTAAAAGATAATAAAAAAAAAATTACATTCCAAATAAGTGTAGCCTGTAGGAAAATAAAATTAGTATTCAATAGATTTATGAGAGGATTTATAATCAAAAAATAATTTGGTTATAAATCCTTTTGATGATATGGCTGGAATAGGGATCCAAACTAGTTGCAATGGTGGCGATCGCTAAAAAGATCAGAGGCCCAATTGTCTGTTTTTCTGAACTGTTTATGGAGTTCATACATGCTTTTTGACATACAGGCATCTATTAAATGCTTAAACAGTTCAATTTACAGGTGTGAAACACCTTTAAATAAGGCTTTACATTAATTTCTGAATTCGTAACATATTACAATGTACATCTGCTTGATGTATGATTGTATGCTTGTATGAAAAACGTTTGGGTAGAACCTACTAGATCTTTGTGTATTTAATGACTTAGTATCGCAGTAGTTATGTTCTGTGATATTGTGAAGCTGTATAATAATAATTATTCGTAGTTATAAATATTACCTTGTATTATTACCTTTTGTGTAAATTATAAATATAACAGTTATATAATTGTAAGTATAACAGTTATATTATAGCGTTGCATAACACAATCAAATATTTGCGCACATGTCATGTTATCTTTTTATCAACTAAATATAATCCAATTCACTTTTCAATACTTTCTCGTTTATAAAACGTTGTAATAGCTAGTTATCAAGTAATGCTATAAAATCAATTTAATATTTATATTTAATTTATATAATGACCCTCGATATACAAGGTGTTTGTTATTTAGTTTATCATATATTGCCACCCATGCAATTTTGACCTTATAAACACTATGGCGGAGTTAAAAAGTAAAAATTAATTATTTAAAACTTCCATACAAAATTAATTAATTAATTAAGGAAATTCAATTTTGGCAACCCTGGCGATTAACAACCTCATACCTATTATTATTATTATTACCTATGTAAAGGCGGGTACAGACTAACGAAATGTAACAAGCAATGCTACCCGCAATGAAAGAATTTGCCGTCCGCATTGTCGCAATGTACCTATTCAGAATTCCCATAGTGTTCCCGCCTTATGACATAACTTCGCGCAACATCAACCCATTCACCTAAAGTCAGAACTGTACTACTAGCGATAATATTATTATTATTGTATCGCATTCATTGAAATAGAATGAGTGCTAAAAAAATTCTACATCAATGATCGCATTGCAATTTGACAATTCATTACAATTTACAAACCATTGAAAAAGCAAACTACACAAAATAATTAATTGAATAAAACTTCAACGAAGTAAATTGAGAAATAAAATTATCACAGAGAGAGGCGGCTCATAAATTAAGGATAAGGGACTGACTTCAACTTATGACGTCCGAAACTAGTCGGGCATTTTCTTACAAAAATACGTGAGTTCTAGCCGGGCTTTTACTTTGAGAATTTGAGAAAAAAAAAATATTTATAAATATATATAAATAAAATATATTATACTAGCGAATGCCAGCGACTTCGTCCGCGTGGATTGAGGTTTTGTGGTTCCCGCGGGAACTCTTTAATTTTCCGGGATAAAAAGTAGCCTATGTGTTATTCCAGACTATAATCTATCTCTGTGCCAAATTTCATCCAGATCCGTTCAGCCGTTGGGGCGTGATTGAGTAACAAACATCCATCCATACATCCATACATCCATACCGACATCCATACATCCAAACTTTCGCATTTATAATATTAATAAGTAAGAAGTAAGATAATATCCGAATTAATTTTGTCTATTAAAATCTCATAATTTACCCACCCATACAAATATTATTTGGCGTCATTGTGTACATAATATATAACCTCCCTTGTAGTCAATTCTAATTTAATTAAGATAATAAATGTAAGCAAAACTACAAATAGTATGTGTAAATATAAAAATAGCGATTGAGCTAGTTGTAGACATTTTGGGGTGGAACTCGTGGGGATAAAATTGAATATAATATAATATTGAGAAAATTTACTAGTAAACCCAGCAGACGTTGTCCTGCCCAAACCTAGAATACATCGCCACCGACCGGGTCCAATTGTGAATGTAAACCATCCCGGGACCCACTCAAACAAACATGAAAAATTCCGTCAAAATCGGTCAAGCCGTTTCTGAGTTTTAGCGAGACTCATTTTTTTATAATTAAGATCTATTTATTTACGTGTATATTTATTCCATAATTTTCCAAGATAAAAGGAGCCTATCCTTCATCGGAAAGCTATCTTTGTAAATACTAAATTGCATCAATACCAGTTGAAAACATACGCCGTGAAAACGTGGGCGTAGACAGACAGAAAGGCAGCGAATTCAGGTTTGGGCTGTACTGAGCGTCAGTCAGAGAGTCATGACTAAATAAATAAAACTTTTATTTGTTCCAAAATAAATTTATTTAATCGTATGGCGTTTGGTACACAATAAGCGTTTTTATAAAAAGAAAACGCTTATTTCGCCTGCAAGTTCGTCGCTCGTTTAGCACCACCCAGGGGACACGTGCGTCCTGCGGACGTGAGCGACGGGGCATCCCCCCAGAAACAAGGACTGAAAAATGGTAACTAACATAAACTATATGAAATTACAAAATAGCAAACAATTAATCCTAAGTGTGTGTGTGTATGTTTGCGTGTGTGTGGGCGTGTGTGGGTGTGGGTGTGTATGTGTGTACGTGTGGAATCTGGCAACACATCTTTCTATACAGAGCTGGCGAACTGTGAGTCATTTTAAATCTTGATATAGTGCCTCTGTGAGGAATCTGCGACTGTTACTTTTAGTGTATGAAGTGTATTTTAGTGTATGAAAGATAAATAATATAATAATTATAATGCTCTATTGACCTCTAGATTTCGCGTTAATAACATAATATTAATGGGCGAAAACACACTACTGACAGGGCAAGACAAAACGACAGCGCAACACGTGCGCACTTTTGGACCTGCACGCGACATGGCGTAACGTGTTTCCCATACGACGCGGTCGCCCGCGCTGTCCGTTTTATCATGTCCTGTCACAAGAGTTTTCGCAGCTTTTCGCCCTTATAAACTTATAAAGGAGCTTTTTGAATTATTTAAATCTATGAAGGGGAGAGTACACTTATTAAATAATAGTCATTGATAAATCATAGAACTAAATGAACCTAATTACAATCTACTACTTACCTATAATGCTTGTATGTATTGCAGATTGTTATGTATATAAGGTATAGATAGGAAGGTAAAGATACGTAAAGATTATATTATTAGTGGTAGCATATCAAGTTGTCCACGTGAAATATATAAATTACGTAATGAATTATACCTAAAGCCACCCTTTCAAATACAGATAATTTATACAACATATTATGCATTCGTTTAATATTAGCTGAGAACCGCGACTTCGTCAGAGCGTATTAAGGTTTTTAAAATCCCACGGAACTCGTTGATTGAACTCGGGATAAACATACTAAGGTCAACATACCAGGTCTTAAACGAAATTCACGTAAAACACCAGCCAAGTGCGAGTCGGACTCGCGCACCGAGGGTTCCGTACAAACCTGTAGGTATTTAAGTAAAAGTGATGGTATTTTTATTGCTAAGTGAAATCCATAACATTAGTAAGTTTAAAATTATTTTCATCATAATTGATGTAACTAAAAATTTAACTTCAATTTACCAACCGTACCGTACCAAATCTCAAGATTCTGAGTTCACGGGAATCACCCTGTAGGTTTTGATTCCCTTGCGAGTGTCGAAAATTTGCAGCATAAACGGCTGTATCTTTTGATTCCGTTGGCTTATAAGTTTGATTTTTTCACAGCTCCAAGGGACAGTAGACCTGAGTGTTTGGTATAAATTTCAGCTTGATACCTCCATGCGTTCCTAAGAAAAAGGGTCTTGACAGACAGACAGACGGACAAGAAAGTGCTCGAATAATCGACATGTTTTTTTAGGGTTCCGTACCTCAAAAAGAAAAAACGGAACCCTAAAAAACACGTCGATCCGTACTATGTTGCAGTGCGACTGAATATTACTGTGTGCAAAATTTAATATTATTATGTTATTACTTACTTACTACTACTTACTAGGCGAGTGACGACAGCGACGCAATGCAACGCTATGCGATACGACTTCATAGAAATTGACAAACTTATACCCGACAACGTAGGACACGCGTCGGGTCAGTCACTGTGTGATACGGACGCATCGCGTCGAATCGGGTCGCTTCGCCGCATTTGTCTTTCAAGTCAAAACAATGACTAATTGAGTATTTGACTACTATTCAAATAAATTAATTTTTAGTGATTTTTAATTATAGAATCTCCCACAAGTCGTAATATCCATTTCCCCTGATAGTTTTATGTTGAATAACCATTTTAAACAATCGATTAAAGTAAAAAGTTCGTCGAACTTTAATGAATGTCATATTTCAGAATTTCATATTTAATCCCATACAATAGGACGCGTTTTGACTTTTACAAAAAGTTGCTGATTTGACTATTTTTCAAATACCCAATTATGTTCCTCCTATGTTCCAACATTCATATAATAATATTATATAATAATATAATAATAAAATAATGTATGTGTAAATAGCTTCTCGAATTCTAAACTTGTATAGCTAATGCATTAATTAAGTATTATATTAGTAAATATATATGTATAAAGTATGTTCATAAAATTGTTATTTTTATTTTGTTTATATAATATTTTGTGATTTCGTGTTAGCTTAGTACGTAATAATTAAAGTAGGAATATTAAATTAATATTGTAAAACAATATGAAATTTGATTATGTAAGTATAGTTTGATTATGTATGTCTGATTTGAGTATGTAATAAAAAAAAAAGTTAATAGAATTAAAGTTCTTTTAATGTAAGTAAGCTATCCATACTAATAAAAATGGGAAAATCTGACTGAAAATATAACTTGTTTCCTGGACTCCTGGTGTCTACCCGGAATACCGTAATAAATCAAATTGGCCAACTTATGCGAAGAATAACGACGACGCACAGAGAGATCCCAATTATAATATTAGTATGGATGAATTTAAGGTTATTGATTAAGCCTTCATAATGTAATTAGGCCTTAAGGAAAAAGGTACTTTCGTGTCGCTCATACCTTCTGACCTACACGATAATACCTTAATCTTCATGTGCCTATAGTCATCATTTCAGCAATGAAGACTGAAGAATGAAGGCTCAAAGAAGAATAGCGAAAAAACCGAAAAAATCTAACTCGATATGTGGTAATATTATGTTTGGTTCCAATGTTCCCTTGTTGTGGCTTTTTTTATTAAATCTGTGTCCGCTATGATATATAAATCGTAAATGTAGGCATTATTCAAGCAATCTGATATCAATCGTTTCTGATCCGAACCGCTAGGGTGTGGAACACCCTCCCAGCGCACGTGTTTCCTGCCACGTATAACTTAGGTACCTTCAAGGCAAGAGTGAATAGGCATCTTCTAGGCAAGCGCGTTCCAACCTAGACCTCATCATTGCTTTGCACTAAGCATGATTGTCGTCAAGCGCAAGCCTATCTCACAATAAAAAAAATCTTGTCATTACCGTGTTCGTTGCGTTAATTTTTACGTACCTTATATTGTTTTTTTAACATTTACCTACCTAGTTAATGTTGACATTAACGTATCTAAAGAAAAAACCGCATATTATCGGTTGTTCGTCAATCAATACTATTCGGTACGGTTACGATACGTCAACCTCAACGGTCGTTTTTAAGCGAAAACAAACTATGGAAACTCTTACTGTTATAGGGAGCTGCGTATGTATTTTGACAACCTCCGTGGCGCAGTGTTGAACGCTGTTGTCTTAACGTGCGGAGGTCCCGGGTTCTATCCCGGCAGGGTCAGTTTGGAAATTTATAATTTCAGAATTTTCCCTGGTCTGCTTCGCCGCATTTGCCGTTCAAGTACGACAATGCCTAATTATGTTCCTCCATAACATGCTCGAATATACGTATATGTAAATAGCTTCATGAATTCCAAACTTGTATACCTATTACATTAATTAAGATTTATGATAGTAAATAATAAGTATAAGTTATGTCCTTTTACTTGTTATTTTTATTTATGAATATTTTTTTGTTTTCGTGTTAGCAAAGTTTGTTATAGTTTAATTATTATTAACATAAGAATTATATACCTAAAATTATGTTATATTATATTTATATTTCTGTAGTTGTAAAACAATTTTAAATTTGATTATGTAAGTAAATAGATTTTAAGTTTCTTTTATTAGATGTTAGCTATCCATACTAATAAAAATGGGAAAATCTGACGCGCAAACACCAATTTTTATATATTTTATTCCAAATTATACATAAAAGATAACTTGCTTTCTGGACTCCTGGTGTCTACCCGAAAAATTTTAATCAATCTAATTGGCCAATTTGTACGACTTATGTTCAAATAATTTCAAAAACACTTTTTTTTCCATACAAGAATAAATATATTTAAACTGGCAGCTCTAAAACGGCATCACTCTACGCGACGCGCGATCTACAATAGGGGTCTACTAATACTGTGCTAGCGTGTACAGCATTCTTCAACTCAAGAAGTAGGCTTGCCCGCCAACCACGTTACTATTTTTTTTCAAATAATTTTCAGTATTACCTGCTTAACTACAGAATTAATATTTTTAATTTAAAATTTTCACTAAACGGAAATAAAAAAATGAAGTATTTTTAAATTAACTAGGTACCAACTGATGCCCGCGAAATTTTTCAATTCCGTGGATACACTTTGATTTCCGGGATACGTACCTATAATCATTTTCAAATTTTTTGGGCATTTGGGGAAAATTTCATGTCCTCAAATTTCAAATAAGAAAATATCAAATCAGTAACTTTTTTCAAACGGCAAGACGCGCGCTTGTTATGATATTTTCTATGAAATATTTACTTGTGACGTCATCAAAAGTCAGCGCACTTTTTTACTTAAATCGATAGTTTAAATTATTTTTCAAACAAAATTAACAGGAGGTATTTCGTGTTTTGGCAGGTCCTCTATTTAATAATTGCTAAATTAGGACATTAGGCAACATCCCAATTATAATATTAGTATGGATGGATTTAAGGTTATGGATTAAGCCCATATAATATAATTAGGCCTTAAGGAAAGAGGCACTTTCATATAGTTCATAACTACTGACCTACATGATTGTGCTTTAATCTTCATGTGCCTATAATCATCAGTTCGCCGCAGTTCCAGCTTATCAAGCCGTGAGAAGAAATAAGAATAGCGCAAATAACCTAAAAAATGTATAATATAATATGCAAATCTTACGACTGAATAATATAAATCTAACAATAAACAATTGGAAGCAAACCCAGCATAACCGAGCATTGGAACATCAAAGAGAGACAACGTCGAGGGTATCACGATCACACAATTGAAACAGGTGTGACAAGCGCTGGTTTTAAGTTAGCTTTATTTATTTTGTGATCTATCAAAAAATTGCGTCGCATCCTTTGCCTTTTTTACTATAATATATTTTAATTATATTTGGTGATTTTAAATATGGGTAACTTCCTAGATTACAAATTCAAATAAAACCTAAACTATCTTGGCTTTTCAATTTAATTATAACAATGGGTCTATATACATAGTCAATGAAGGGGGGGGGGGGGGGGGTATACATAAATAAATAGTCATTTCAAACTCAAAAACTCAAACTCAGTCGAGTGTAGTGTTAAGATGGTAATCATTTTATGCAAAGTGGAACAGTTCATAGCAAGCATGTTCACAAAAAAAATGCTTGGAAAAAACCACTACATAAAAAGAAAAAATATTTTTAACACTCACTCCCTCAGAAATCTCATGATAAAACTTTTAAAAAATTATAAATTTAACTACCAAAAATCGCTGAACATGCATGGGGTATTTTCCGATAGGGCTAGGTACGAAGAATCTAATTTTTTTCTTTGGACGTCATTATTTGGACCGCCCTGTATACTCGTATGTGTATTTAAATAATTTCATGAATTCTAAACTTGTAAACTTGTTTACCTATTTATTGCCTGGATTACATTAGTTAAGAATTATAATCGTAAATAATAAGTATAAATTATTACTAGCTGATGTACACGACTTCGTCCGCGTGGTTTAATTTTTTTTTATTCCCACGGGAACTTGTTCATTTTCCTGGGTAAAAAGTAGCCTATTTCACTCTCCAGGTCTTCAACTATACCCATACCAAAAATCACGTCGATCCGTTGCTCCTTTGCGGCGTGATTGAAGGACAAACCTACAAACAAACACACTTTCGCATTTATAATATATAAATTATGTCCTTTTAATTGTTCTTTTTATTTATGAATATTTTGTGATTTTGCTAGCATAGTTTGTAATAACTTAACAACAATAATTATTTTTTAAAATTCTAATTTTATTATTAATCATGTGTAATTAATTAATACTCAACTTTGTATGGAATTCAATAAAGCTTTATTCATTCATTCATTCATTCATAGTTTGTAACAATTTAATTATGCTTAACATAATAATTATATACCTACCCAAAATTTTGCATATTTCTGTGGTTGTACCTAGGTAACACTGAAAATGTTTAGAAAATGAAAAACGGCTTAATGTAGAAAGTTGCCAATACTTTTATTGTTTTCCGAAGTAATCTCCGTTCCTCTGTACACATCGACGCATTCGATGGAACCACTGAGAAAAGCAGTGGGCCCATTCTTCCTTAGGGGTCTCTTCTATGGCATTTTCGTACGCTTTCACCGCATCTTCAGGGCTCGTAAAGCGAATACCTCGAATTTTATCTTTAGTTCTTGGGAATAAATAAAAGTCGCAGGGCGCCAGGTCAGGACTGTATGGCGGATGACTCATTACCTCGACACGTGCCATAGTCAAATATTCAACAGTCCGTTTTGCTGAGTGTGCTGAAGCATTGTCGTGGTGAAAAAGGATCCTGCTTCGAGGGCGATGTTGTCGAATTTTTTCCAAGACAACAGGCAAACAGCGATTGACATACCAGTCTGCAGTAACTGTCCTTCCATCTTCCAGTATAACTGTCGCAAAATGACCTTTCCGACCAAAGAATGAGGCAATCATCTTGTTTCCTTGACTTCTTCCTTTCTTTACCTCAGTTGGCCGATCCTCGAAAGGAAACACCCACTGAGCTGATTGTCTTTTGGTTTCGGGTTCGTAGCAATATATCCAGCTTTCATCACCGGTGACGATGTCAAATACAGCATTTGAGTCACCGCCGTTGAACTTATCTAACATTTGGCAACAAAAGTCCATGCGAAGGTGTTTCTGGTCGTCGGTTAAAGTATGGAGAGTCCATCTGGTACAAAGCTTCTGACGCCTAAATGTTCGTGTAATTTTTTTTGAACTTGACTCATACCAATGCCTAGACTTGCCCGTATCTGCTGATAGGTCACTCTCTTATCTTCCTCTATCATGCGTCGCACAGCACTGATGTATATCTTCAGTAGTCGCTGTTAAAGGACGTCCCTCACGCGGATCATCATTGAGATTGCTACGTCCACGCTTAAACTCGTTAAACCAATTGTAAATAGTGGCACGAGATGGGGCTTCATTATGAAATACTAATCGCAGCCTATCATAGCTTTGTTGTTGAGTAAGCCCACAACGAAAGTCATAATAAATCATTGACCGAAAATTTTCTCGCGTTAGGTTCATTTTCACGTGTAACAAGAGTTTTAGATTTGCCGCCAATTCACAAAAACAAATGACAAATTAATGCAATATACTATATTAGGTTACCAAAGAGTTCTTAAATTGAAATTCAAAAAAAGTTTTCATTACCAATGTTTCTAACTGGCCAGTTCTAAACATTTTCAGTGTTACCCACGTACAACAATATTTTTGATTATGTAAGTTAATAGAATTAAAGTTTCTTTTAGTTTAAGTTAGCTATCCATACTAATGTTGTAAAACAATTTTAAATTTGATTATGTAAGTAAATAGATTTTAAGTTTCTTTTATTATATGTTAGCTATCCATACTAATAAAAATGGGAAAATCTGACGCGCAAACACCAATTTTTATATATTTTATTCCAAATTATGCATAAGATAGATAACTTGCTTTCTGGACTCCTGGTGTCTACCCGAAAAATTTTAATAAATCTAATTGGCCAATTTGTACGACTTATGTTCAAAGAATTTCAAAAGCACTTTTTTTTCCATACAAGAATAAATATATTTAAACTGGCAGCTCTAAAACGGCATCACTCTACGCGACGCGCGATCTACAATAGGGGTCTACCAATACTGTGCTAGCGTGTACAGCATTCTTCAACTCAAGAAGTAGGCTTGCCCGCCCACCACGTTACTATTTTTTTTTCAAATAATTTTCAGTATTACCTGCTTACCTACAGAATTAATATTTTTAATTTAAAATTTTCACTAAACGGAAATAAAAAAATGAAGTATTTTTAAATTAACTAGGTACCAACTGATGCCCGCGAAATTTTTCAATTCCGTGGATACACTTTGATTTCCGGGATACGTACCTATAATCATTTTCAAATTTTTTTTGGGGAAAATTTCATGTCCTCGAATTTCAAATAAGAAAATATCAAATCAGCAACTTTTTTCAAACGGCAAGGCGCGCGCTTGGTATAATATATTCTATGAAATACTTACTTGTGACGTCATCAAAAGTCAGTGCACTTTTTTACTTTAATCGATATTTTAAAATATTTTTCAAACAAAATTAACACGAGGTATTTCGTATTTTGGCAGGTCCTCTATTTAATAATTGCTAAATAATACTTAATTTATTTTTGACATTAGGCAACATCCCAATTATAATATTAGTATGGATGGATTTAAGGTTATGGATTAAGCCCATATAATATAATTAGGCCTTAAGGAAAGAGGCACTTTCATATAGTTCATAACTACTGACCTACATGATTGTGCTTTAATCTTCATGTGCCTATAATCATCAGTTCGCCGCAGTTCCAGCTTATCAAGCCGTGAGAAGAAATAAGAATAGCGCAAATAACCTAAAAAATGTATAATTTAATATGCAAATCTTACGACTGTATAATATAATTCTAACAATAAACAATTGGAAGCAAACCCAGCATAACCGAGCATTGATAACAATGCTCAGCGCTGGTTTTTAGTTAGCTTTATTTATTTTCTGATCTATCAAAAACTTGCGTCGCATCCTTTGCCTTTTTTACTATAATAATATATTTTAATTATATTTGGTGATTTTAAATATGTGTACCTTCCTTCCCTACTTAAAGATTAAAAATTCAAATAAAACCTAAACTATCTTTACATAAAACAAAAATTAATGAAGTACATAAAATGCATAGTAATTACGTATAAAAGATCTTAAAGGCATGAAAATGGCTTTTCCAATTATTTAGAGCAATTTTCTAAACTTGTAAACTTGTATACCTATTACATTAGTTAAGAATTATAATCGTAAATAATAAATATAAATTACTAGCTGATGTCCACGACTTCGTCCGCGTGGTTTAATTTTTTTTTATTCCCACGGGAGCTTCTTAATTTTCCTGAATAAAAAGTAGCCAATTTCACTCTCCAGGTCTTCAACTATACCCATACCAAAAATCACGTCGATCCGTTGCTCCTCTGCGGCGTGATTGAAGGACAAACCAACAAACAAACGCACTTTCGCATTTATAATATATAAATTATGTCCTTTTAATATATACATGAAAAATTAAAATCTAAATTAAATCTAAAGTAAAAAAAAAAAAAGGAAACTAAAAGCTAAACATAAAAAATATCATCTATTCCACTGCAATAAGGCAATGTGCCCAGAATGCTGGCTGCGTTACCTCGCACCTTTTAATTGTTCTTTTTATTTATGAATATTTTGTGATTTTGTGCTAGCATAGTTTGTAACAATTTAATTATGCTTAACATAATAATTATATACCTACCCAAAATTTTGCATATTTCTGTGTGTACAACAATATTTTTGATTATGTAAGTAAATAGAATTAAAGTTTCTTTTAATATAAGTTAGCTATCCATACTAATAAAAATGGGAAAATCTGACGTGCAACCACAAAATTATTATATTATTATCTTTTATTCCAAATTATACATAAAATATAACTTGCATCCTGAACTCCTGGTTATACCCGGAAAATCTTAATCAATCAAATTGGCCAATATGTACGACTTATGTTCAACGAATTTTAAAAATACGGTTTTTTTTTTTCATAAATGAATAAAAATATTTCAACTGGTACTTAGTTAGTACAGCGTTCTTCAACTCAAGTTTTTTTTATACGACTGCCTGAAAAAAGGAGTATATTGTTTTCAGGGTTTATGTATGTATGTATGTGAGTTTGTATATTCCACCATAACTTCTATACGCCTGAACCGATTTTGATAAATGAGGTATCGTTGGAATCCCTAGCTTATTCCGGCTATGATATAGGCTAGTAAAATTTAAAAAAAAATGGATGGGGAGACCATGGTCCCGCATTAAAGACTAAAGTTGAAAAAAAAAATTGAAAATAAGATTAACTATATAATCATCATCTAGAAAATGATGAGTAAATTTCAAAAATATTTTACACTATAGTTCTATATCCAGTGATTCACTAAAAAAATATAATTTAATAAAAATGTGAATAAGATTCCAAAGGTACGGGCTACGGCAATACGGGCTACGGCAGAGCAGTCGTATTTTTTAATAATTTTAATTATATTCACTTGTTTTATCGACTACAAGCTAGCCCTTGACTGCGATGTAGTAGAAAGTAACGTATCGATAGCTTGTAAACCGTCCGCGAGTCGTGTAGTGTAATGTGGTCTTAGAATAGCCAATTAAATCGGTAGATACGAGCTGATACCCGCGGTTTTTTTTTAAATTCCTTAGATACACCTAAATTTCCGTGATAAAACGTGTAATAGTGTATGCCCACCGTCCACAATGCAATTGGGTAATTTTAATTTGACAAGTCAAATCAGCGACTTTTTTCAAACGTCAAAACGCGCGTATAGTATGGGATTTTCGTGCTAAAATTCTACATCAATGGATTTTCTAACAAATACTTACGTGTGACTTCATCAAAAGACAACGCACTTTTTCACTTTAATCGATAGTTTAAAATAGTTTTCAAACATATAAAACTAACAGGGTATGTGGATATTTCGTATTGTGGCAGGTCCACTGTTAAATAATCCTTAAATAATAATATATTTTTGACATTGGGCAACATCCCAATTATAATATTAGTATGGATGGATTTAAGGTTATGGATTAAGCCTATTTATTATAATTAGGCCATAAGGAAAAAGGCACTTTCATATAGGTTATACCTACTGACCAATATGATTGCGCTTTTCTCTTTATGTGCCTATAATAATCATCAATCCGCCGCAGTTCCAGCTTTACAGAAGATTGAGGACTGAAGATAGCGAAAAGAACCTAAAAAATCTGGATACCTATGTTTGGCTTCAATGTTTCCTTTTTTCGGCTTTATTTAATATCCGTTTCCGCTAGGGTATGTACATTGTTAATGTCGGCATTATCTAGGTAATCTTGACATTACCGTGTTCGGTGCGTTTATTTTTACGCACCTTATATTGGTTTTAGGGTTCCGTATCTCAAGAGGATACAAGGAACGCTTATAGGATCATTTCCGTCTGTCTGTCTGTCCATCTGTCTGTTAACCACCTTTTACTCGGGAACGCGTGGAGGTATCAAGTTTAAATTAATATCAATTACTTAGGTCTACGGTCCCTTGGAGCTATAAAAAAATCAAGCTTCTGAGTCAACGCAATCAAAACATACGGTCGTTTAATATTTTGCATATTTTGACACTCGCCAATAAATCCCAACCTACAGGGTACTTCCCGCTGAAATAGAATCATTGTAATTTGGCAAGCACAAGAACTTACCTATAGAAAAAAAGACGAAAATCTTTAATTAGGGTTTGTAACCATACGTATTTTACTATTCCATCACTACAGCCAATTAACGTCCCACTGCTGGGCACAGGCCTCCACTCTCATTTTACTATTCACTGAATAATAATTTATGAAAAAAGTAAGCAGAATAATATTAAAACAATAATAGTATTTATATGATCTAGATGACGCTAGCGCGGTTTTGGACTTAAGGTGCCAGCGGAGGGTGAATTGCCCATACAAACGTACAATACCAAAATAATACAAATTATTTCCACCATATTATGCAATCATTAAGATTGATCTAGGTCCCCGGGATAATTTTAATTAATTAATTTTATTTCAAAATAATTTCCCAAAATTAAATGTAAGCGCATTGCGTTTTGCATGTTTTTACGACAAGGTGATTATCGGTAATCTGACCGCTACAGTACGGCTGACTTTACCTTGCGGTCTATTCATAACTTGACTTAACATACTTGATGACATAGGCTTACAATATTATATAAATTACGACGTTCGCTACGCTCGAACGATTACTTACCATGGTTTATACGCTGTTTATTATTAGCGAAGGTTGGATCATGCGTAAGATACACCAGGTATCTAGCTACGTTTCGCACTACGCCTGACTCAGCCTCGACACTTATTCATAGTTGCAAGGATTCACAACCTATGCTACTATACTATTTACAGTTTCATAGATTCACAACTTATGTTACTTGTAAATGCATAGATTCACGACCAGTGCTGCGGCACATTGGCTCACAACCTATGTTACGTACAAACGACATCCTACTATACCCATGGTGGTTCCGCGCTGTATTTTGACTAACATAACTGAAGGTTGCATCACGCCTGTGGAATCTGTTTCGTTGCGGCGAACAACCGCGCAGTGCCCCTGGTGCACCCTTGAAACCTATTACAGATATATGTGGGAGTACACCACTCTAAAAATATAATTATCCAGCTATACGCTGACATTGTGGAACGCGCCACTATAAAGTATGATTGCATGCGTCGCTCTATTTCCCCTAATGGTGACCTAGTGGTTTTGGGGGGGAGCTGTTGACTTTTGGTATACTTTTGAGACTTATTAGTCGATGACTTAATATGCCTCTGGGGTACCAGAAGATGGAAGAAGCTTACCGTTGGTGGCGGGGCGGAGCCAGCCAACCATCATTTATTTTTTAGAAAAGTAAATGATGCCATTCAAAGCATCTTCCTTTTCCTTTATAAAAGGAAGATGCTACCACTAGTTTTAGTTCGTTTCACAGTGAGCTTATGGAACAACATTTACGTTGTTAAATAAGGTATAGAAATCTTAACACTGGGTTAAAAGCGTATAGTACAAGGTCTTTAACTCTCATAGTGTAAATATCTCACACGAACACGTTACTTAATGCCTGTTTTAAGTGAACTGAATTACATCTAAATCGGTGTATAAGCAAGTCGTTGGGTTGATTGAATTCGAGGCTTCCGAAACTCTAAAAGATCTTGGTTTATTATGGACACGACATTATATAAAATAAATAAATAATAAATAAATAAAACTATATTTCGAGCGACAATGACTCATATTTTGTTAGTTATACAAACTTATTTCTTATGTTAGTACTTAACCTAAAAAAACTAAACCTAATAACTAAAACTGAACCTAAATACGAGTCATCGCTGTGTCATTCCGTTAGAAATAGCACAGCAATGACCCACATATATGCAGTCCAATCTGCTGGCAATTAACTTCAGAATGCTGTTGGTACTGGCCCGCACTCTGCGCACCAGGGCAGGGTATATCAGGGTCTTACTGCTCGATGATTCACGTGCCATTTTAAAGAAATATTGAATATTATAGCTGTTAGACAAAGGTGTAGATGCTTAGGGACCCCGTCAGGTTCGTTACAGGTTTCGTACTCATAGGGCGTAGAATTGTTTGTCAGGCGCTACCAGTTTAGCGCCATATGTAAGCCAGTTATTTCACAGCTGTTGTTATGACAACTTTCTTGTCAATTACTCAAATAATTTACTGTGTGATGGTATGGAAACGTTTGTGCGCGAGTCTGACTCGCACTTGACCGGTTTTATATATGTATATATTTTTTATGTGTGTCCGCTTTTTGTCCTCCGACGTAATGATCGGAGACCTTTTATAGCTGATATGGCTTGCTTTGCTCTGTTGGACGAGAATGAGCAGCTAATACTTTTTTAAGGTTTCATTCATATGAACAGACCGGTTTCATATCATTCATTTTAACTATGTCTAGGGATTTTCTAATGTTTAGGTCTGTTTTAATGGTGTTGTGATCCCATATTCTGACTCCGTTAAAGATCTAGGTATATATTTAGATTCACAACTATCCTGGTCTGGGCATGTTAAAGAGCTGAGTAGAAGGACTTTTGCTACGATGAACTCTTTGCGACGGTTGCGCTCTGTCCTGCCAATTCCTACTAAAGTTATGTTGGCACAATCTCTCCTTCTTTCTATTCTCGATTATGCTGACGCAAGCTATCTTAATTTGACTGAGGACCAACTTAACAAGCTTGAGCGACTCCAGAATCTCGCCATTCGGTTCATATTCGGCTTACGCAAATATGATCACGTATCCGAATTTCGTCAAAAGCTCAAGTGGCTCCCTATACGCCGTCGCCGGGATCTGCATGTACTTTCTCTTCTGTACTGTGTGCTATTTCATTTAAAAACTCCCTCCTACCTTAAGGAGAAATTCAGCTTTTTTGGTGTGCAATCTGATATAAGACCATGTCGAACACTAACGCTGAAAACCCCAACTCATAAAACGAAGTTCTATAACAATTCGTTCAGTGTTCGAGCTGTTGAGCTATGCAATGCACTTCCACTAGCCATACGCCAGTCTAAGTCACTGGACATATTCAAAAATGCTGTTAAGAAACATTATCTTGCAAACTAAAGACGACAGGAAAAAATATTTTAAGCATAGTTGAAATACTTACCTCTATATTATAATTCATATATATTAGTATATTTCATAAGTAGCTATATTATATATAATTTATATGTTTACTATTGGTTTATGTATTAGTATGTAGTTATTTGAATGTAAGTATATTATAGATCCACCGTGTTTCCTTTTTTTTCCAATTTTTGTCTTTGTTATTTTTACTTGTATACTATAAATAAAGTATATTATAATTTTAAATTTATGTAAAACTAACAGTAACTTCCCATAAAGATTAAAAATACAAATGAAAACTCAACGATTTTTACAAAATAAAATAATTAAGTACTTACATAAAACGTGTAATTAATGAAGTCTGTTACAACACAAATTATGCAATAGTAAACAGAAAAAATATAAAAGAAAATGTTAAAAGTACTTTGATTTCATTTAATTATTTAGAGTAGATACATTTAGCTGCTTCTATCTGGACGTTTAAATAGAAATTCATTCATTTATTTTTTAATGTAATCTTGCTTAGGTTTATTCCGTTCGAGGAGAAGGGGAGACAGATCGTTCAAGATCTTTTTTTAACCGACTTCCAAAAAAGGAGGAGGTTCTCAATTCGGTGCGTATTTTTTTTTAATGTATGTCGGTGCATATCTCCGTGGTTTCTGAACCGATTTGAATTTTTTTTTTCTATCAGTCGTTAGAGGAAGCTCTCGAGGTGGTCCCATAAAAAATTCTGACTCCAAATCCTCAACCCTGATACTAAAAAGTTAAAAATAAAAATTTCTTCACAAAAACCGACTTCCAACGCCACTGTAAAGTAAATAAAAAAATATTTTGATTTCTACCCACTATGTTGAAGTCGGGCGGGTATAACAAGGATAAGCAAAATAGAGGCATCAGGCTCGCCCGACTTCAACATAGTGGGTAGAAATAAAAATATTTTTTTATTTACTTTACAGTGGCGTTGGAAGTCGGTTTTTTGGAAATAATTTTTTTTATATCAATAAATTGACTAATAAAATAATATGACTAACTTAATAAGTGCTGTAATTGTAATTGACTTAGATTTAATATTATAGTATTAGCATGCATTTCTATTATCATATTATTGTCTTAACATAATTTAACTAATTTATTAATTGGTGTGTGTGTGTGTGTGTGTGTGTGTGTGTGCGCGTGTGTGTGGGTTTATTGTGTGTGTTTATATATGATTAAAGGTACATGTGTTAGTATGTGTATGTGTGTATATTCTTTTATTTGTATCTATGCTATATACATAGCGCCCTCCCTTTTCTGCAGCAAAACGGAAACAAGGCAAAAAAACAAGTTTCTCGCAGACAATTTGTCCTGTCTGGTGTAGATACCAGACAGGACAAATTGTCATAGTTTGTTTCCGCTCTCTGATTATGTTCTACATTTAAAGTTGCGTAAAAAGAAAGTTGCCATGAGCAAACTAATCAGAATCTGGCAAAACCGGAGGATATCAAACATAACGAAAAAAAGACTCGTGCAGACCTTAGTTTTCTCAATCTTCCTCTATGGCTCTGAGGCTTGGACGATCCGAGTGTCAGAGAGAAAGAAGATTGACGCATTTGAGATGTGGTGTTGGCGAAGGATGCTCCGCATACCGTGGACCGCTAAAAGAACAAATGTCTCTATCTTGAAGCAACTTCGAATTAGCACAAGACTGTCGACCATTTGTTACCAAAAGATTCTGGGTTACTTTGGTCACATTGCCCGCCGCCAACCTAGTAATCTAGATAAACTCATAGTCGTAGGAAAGGTGGAGGGCAAAAGACCGCGCGGCCGATCACCTAGCCGCTGGTCTGACCAGGTCAAGTCGCTGACGGGCCTACCGCTTACTACTGCGATGCGAAAAGCCGAGGACAGGACGCAGTGGAGGGCTATCGTGTCGAGCGTCACGAGGTCACTTAAATGCGGACACGACCTTCAGCAATGAAGAATGCGACCGAGAAGAGAAAAAGAAAGTAGAACCTACTAAATAATTAGTACGTCGCAGGTCACGTGGATAAAATTAAGATGATGACGATGAAGATGTTAATGATGATCATTATGAACATGTTAATGATGATCATTATGAACATGATTTTCATCTTCATCACTATCATCTAATTTATGGAGCTTCGAACATCGAAGAGTTAAGAATACTGAAGAAAGAACAAAGAAATATGGAGAGTAAGAAATGGGTGGACACGTGAACATGTTTTGGGCTCTTATTGTTAATAAGATCAAGACATGTTTACCATTTCACCACATTTAATATCGTCGCTGCGATCATCAAACGAAGAACAAGAATAGAAGAAGAAGCAGAGAAAGTTTAAGGACGTGTTTTCGCCACACAATTTTTTTGTCCGTATTGCACGCTACGGGTACGGACTGCAGACCTAAAAATTGTTTCAAATCAATAAACATTTTTACATACATTATATTAAAATAGTGACAATAAAGGGACTAGTGCTTGAGCTTGGTAAGAAACCTCTGTTTCAAGACACCAGGCTCCTTCCAGAGTATAATGACTAATAAAATAATATGACTAACTTAATAAGTGCTGTAATTGTAATTGACTTATATTTAATATTACACTATTAGCTTGCATTTCTATTAGCATATTATTGTCTTAACAATTTAACTAATTTATTAATTGGTGTGTATGTACGTATGTATGTGTGTGTGTGGGTTTATTGTGCGTGTTTATATATGATTGTACAAAGGCACATGTGTTAGTATTTGTATGTGTGTATATTCTTTTATTTGCATCTATGCCCTCTCTTATATTATAGCGCCCTCTCTTTGCTGCAGCAAAACGGAAACAAGGCAAAAAAACAAGTTTCTCGCAGACAATTTGTCCTGTCTGGTATCTACATAGTTTGTTTCCGCTCTCTGATTGTGTTCTACATTTTAAGTTGCGTAAAAAGAAAGTGGATAAAATTAAGATGATTGGGATGAAGATGATAATGAGGATCATTATGAACATTATTTTCATCTTCATCACTATCATCTAATTTATGGAGCTTCGAACATCGAAGAGTTAAGGATACTGAAGAAAGAATTATGGAGAGAAAGAAATGGGTGGACACGTGAACATGTTTTGGGCCATTATTGTTAACATATGATTAAATATGGTCAAGACATGTTTACCATTGCACCACATTTAATATCGTCGCTGCGATCATCAAATGAAGAACACGAATTGAAGAAGCAGGGAAAATATAAGGACACGCTACAAGTACGGACTGCGAACCTAAAAATTGTTTAGCGGAGAAAAGTCAAATCATTGGCATATTTCAACCAATTTACATAAGACATTAATGAATAATACACCTAAAATCTTCCTCTTGGATCACTCCGTCCATTAGTGAAAACCGTTTTAAAAGCGGTTCAGTAGTTTTTGAGTTCATTGCGTTTAAGATAGATAGAGTTGCGGCAGGGGGACTTTGTTTTATAATATACCTACAGTGATTTGAACTATGTCTATTTAAAGATTAAAAATACAAATAAAAACTTAAAACTTTCCATAAAACAAATTTTGTACGTAAAACGCATTAAAAACACGAATTATTCAATAGTAAATAGATAAATAAAATAAAATGTTAACAGTACTTTAATTTAATTTAGTTATCTACAGTAAATAAATTTAGCTGCCTCTATCTGGATGTTGAAATAGAAATTCCTTTATTTACTTTTCAATGCTATCTCGCTAGTAGGTTTATTCCATTCGCGGAGAGGGGGAGACAGATCGTTCAAGATCTTTGCTGCAGTAAAACGGAAAACGGATTTGTCCTGTGGGCTTACTCCCATCGATTAAAGCAGTAGTGTTTTGAAATTTTCGTTTTATATGACGTACCTTTACGTCCCTAAAATCTGGATTGTAATTCTGAAACAAGATCGTCAAGAAGATTAAAAGAATACTGCTTTAAAAGCGATGGTAGGAAGCCCCCTGTTAAGGGCCACACTATTGTTTAATTATTGTTGACTTCCGTTTATTAGAACTATGATCCTTATTTTAGGAACGTCATGGTACGTGACATCAATCTGTCACTTTGAGTAAAATTGCTTATTGGCAATATGGCCCCTAGTCTCTAGTTTGTTTTCGCTCTTAATATACTACTACATAAAAAGTAGCGTAGACAAATTAGGGCTTAGCTACTAAATAAAATTAGAACGTCGTAGGTTACGTGGATAAGATTAGGATGATTATGGTTATTATGATAATTATAATCATTGATTATAATTTTGATCATGATCCTTATCTTCTAATCTTCGAGCTTCAGAGCTTCAACTTTGAAGATATTGAAGAAAGAAAAATGAACTGTGGAGACTGAAATGGGTGGACGCGTGAACATGTTTATGGTCATTATTGATTTATAATGATCGTAACATATTCACAATTTCACCACATTTAACATCGTCGCTGCGATCATCAAACGAAGAACAAGAATGGAAGAAGCATGGGAAATATAAGGACCTGTTTTCGCCACACAATTTTCTTGTCTGTTTTGGACATTACGGAATATGGACAAAATAATTGTCTCGCGGAAATAAGTCAAAGTCAACAACAAAAAGTATATCTGCCATTCCATTTACCGGAGTATGTCTTTAATAAAAATTGCTTTTCAGGTTTATAGACTAGGTACATCACTCATCACTGCCTCATTTAGACTGTACTGATGGAAAAAGCGCAGAAACCCCCAAATAATCTAGATTATAATATTATGTTTGGCTTCAATGTTTCCTTCTTTTGGTTTTGTTTTAAATATCCACTAGGGTAAGCAAATTATGAGTGTCGGTATTTTGTAGGTAATCTTGACATTACCGTGTTGGGTGCGTTAATTTTTTACGTACCTTAGATTGATTTTTTTAAACATTCATCTACCTACTTAATGTTTACACTAACGTATTTAAAGACGAAACAGAATATTATCGGTTGACGAAACCTTTAAGTCACGGAACGGAGAGAAAACACACTAGTGCGATATGACAAATCATGATTACCCTCCGAGGCCTTCGATGCGTACATTTCA
Organism: Erebia aethiops; assembly: GCA_923060345.2. Taxonomy (NCBI): domain Eukaryota; kingdom Metazoa; phylum Arthropoda; class Insecta; order Lepidoptera; family Nymphalidae; genus Erebia; species Erebia aethiops. The sequence continues at coordinate 3,424,174 of OV281083.1, read as the reverse complement.
AATAAATAAATAAAAGCTTTATTGTCTCCATAATATTAGTTAAATGAATATATACAATGCACTTACCTTACGACTATTTTATTGACAACACTGCTCAGCGCTGGTTTTCAGTTATGGTGTAAAAAACAATTCTTATTATTGCATGAAATGCTTAAGGTAACTAATGTATTTAATTTGATAACAAGTAATATCGTATCCGTCAAGATAGTTTTCCAATTACTACATTATATAATGTGACCATTTTTAAACCCTTAAAATGGGTATAATAATCTAATCTAATCTAGCCTATGCTGTCCCACAACTGGGCAAAGGCCTCCTTCCGATTCTTCTATGTCTCTCTATTCTATGCTTCTTAGGGCCACTGAACTTGTTCATCTAGTTCATCACGCCACCGTAGCCTCGAGTAACTCCTGATGTTTTTTATTTACTGAATTCCAAAAAAGGAGGAGATTCTCAATTCGGCGCGTATCTTTTTTTTTTTAATGTATGTCGGTGCATATCTCCGTGGTTTCTGAACCGATTTGAAAAAAATTCTTTTCAGTGGTTAGAGGAAGCTGCCGAGGTGGATAAAAAAATCTGACTCCAAATCCTCAATCCTGTTGCTGTAGGTGTACCGTACTACATGAAATCCTCAAAACTAGGGAGTTAGGAAATTTTGATGGTGAATTCATATAGTAGGTATCAAGTAACGTATATACGATTTAACTCAAGTCCCAACTCCTCAACTCTGATGCTGCAGGGTGCTGCATTCTTAAGCTGTGGGGATTTAGAGTACATTAAAAAGTTAAAAATAAAAATTCTTTCCAAAAAACCGACTTCCAAAGTCACTGTAAAGTAAAAAATAATTTTGATTTCTACACACTATGTTGAAGTCGGGCGAGCCTGACACGTCAACTTTGCCTATCTTTGTATATGGCTTTGGAAGTCGGTTTTTTGGAAAGAATTTTTCAGTTATCGTATTGGAATCTTTGTAGATCCATGCAATAAAGTTACGTACATCCAATCTATAGTCAGAGGTCCTGACGGTAGGAACCTGTCCGGTTACTACTCTGATGGCACGGGTACGCGACCCCGGCTCCTCGAGCTACTTTTAGTCACTACCCCTAACTATCCGTGACAAAAGTATTCTTTACTCCTTACCTCCCCCTCCCCCCTCTCCTTTCTGTCATCAATCACAGCTCCTATCCTTATTCCAATTTCCTGTCATTTATTCCTTGCCTCATAAGGCTTAAAGAATCCAATTCTTAAATCCTAATTGGAACAGTTGATATCAAAGCAGGAATGTGACTTAGGGCGGCGGCGGAAGAATGCCATGCGCATCAACGACAACGCTCACAGGTGGAAAAGCCAGTATCACTTTTAGTTCTCCAGGTTTTTACTTGTGGTTTTGTGAGTGAGGTTTGTTGTTCGGCCCACTGTTTACCCACCAACACGCACTAGACAAGCGCGGTGGGTTAAACGTCTAATCCCCTCCGATTTTTTTTCTTTTATTGAGTACCAATTAAGGGTGCTCAATATAATATTACAATCTAGCCAGACTATTGAATTGAAGAATTGAAAAGATTTTTTTTGTATACGTTGCGCCTAATATGTACTTAGCCCTCTCTGAACATAAACTCTATCAAAATAATTTTCAATATTATAAAATATAAATGTAATGTCAATGAGTATTTAATAACTTACTTGTTTTTTAAATTTTACCGTCTAGGTACCAACGTCTAGGCATTTAGGTTTTGGGAATCCACTTTATATAATTTATATGAAAAGTATTCACTATCACAAGCATATAAAGTAAAGGATGGATGCACCAAGATCTGGAGGGCCGTTAACTTTGTAGAAGGAAGAAGATGAAGGTTAAGAAAATAAGAAGTCCTAAAAAAAATGGTGTATGGTCTTGAATGATTATTATAGTTATTATAATATCACCACAACCGGGACAAGACACCGTGTTTGTAATGTGTTTCTATTTTTTATTTTATTTTCTATTTAGGTCCTTTATCATAGCTTAATCGTTGACTGATATTCGTTAACTGCTACAAATAGGATTTTCTATACTCCTCGGTCTTGTACTGCTTTGATTCAGAGGTATTATTGAAATTTTTCTATTGAATCTATATCTTTAGTTAGTAAAATAAAAACAAACGTAAATTTCAGCTCAAAATGTTAGTTACCAAGATTATCTACGTAATAGTACATCTGCGCACTAAATGCCAGGTGATTTGGTTCGTTTAGGTTTTGGAGATAAGGTCGGCGGGTCTATGTAAGAAGATTTGAACACAAAGATGGGTTAGGGCTCAGGCACGCTCGTAAGATATAATTGAATTTCATATCTTTAAAGTAGTGCCTTAGCCTTCGCCTCAGTCTAGTCTTCAGTTGAACGAAGATTTCAAGAAAATGAAGAATCCAAAAGATGTTTTTGTATACATTGCAACTAATATGTACTAAGCCCTCTCTGGACATTAACTCATTCAACATACATTGCAATATTATATTTTGTAATATACAGAAATTCGCCATGTACTTTGCACTCAATTCAATTTAATTTCAATTTAATTTATTATTTCCAAAAAAATATACACTTTATACTCCTTTTAAAACTAGACATAATTGTAATTCATCACAATAAACAGACATTTGTGATAGCTTTATTTGTATTCTATGTATCTTTATGTGAGAAGATGTGAGAAGAGAAGAACAAAAGAACACCAAGACGGGTTAGGGCTAAGGCTACCCTTGTCAGATATAATTTAACTTACGTTTCATATATTTCAAGAAGAACCTTAGCCTTCGCTTCAGTCTAGTCTCCGGAGGTAACAAGATATGAAGAAAAGGAAGAATTGAGAAGAATGATTTTGTATACGTTGCGCCTAATATGTACTTAGCCCTCTCTGAACATAAACTCAATCAAAATAAATTTCAATATTATAAAATATAAATGTAATCTCAATGTGTATTTAAATGTAATATTTATAACTCACTTGTTTTTGAAATTATCACCATCTAGATAGATCGTCTTGGCATGATTTAGGTCTTGGGCATCCACTTTATATAATTTATATGAAAAGTGTTCACTATCACAAGCATATACTGTGATAGCTTTATTTGTATGCTATGTATCTTTATGTGAAAAACAATAGAACACAAAGATGGGTTAGGGCTCAGGCACGCCGAAAGATATAATTGAATTTCATATCTTTAAAGTAGTGCCTTTGCCTTCGCTTCAGTCTAGTCTTCAGAGGTACCAAGATATGAAGAAAAGGAAGAATTGAGAAGAATGTTTTTGTATTAGTTACGCCCAATAAGCACTTAGCCTTCTCAGAACATGAACTCAATCAACATACATTTGTGGTAGCTTTATTTGTATTCTATGTATCTTTATGTGAGAAGATTTTGAACAAAAGAACACAAAGATGGGTTAGGGCTAAGGCTACCCTTGTCAGATGTAATAAAACTTACATTTCATATCTTTCAAGTATTACCTTAGCGTTCGCTTCAGTCTAGTCTTCTGAGATATGAAGAAACCAACAAGAGAGAAGATGAAGAATTGAGAAGAATGTTTTAGCATACGTTGCGCCTAATATGTACTTAGCCCTCTCTGAACATTAACTCATTCAACATACATTGCAATATTATATTTTGTAATATACAGAAATTCGCCATGTACTTTGCACTTGTTATACTATATTTACGTAACTTTATGTTTACATATTTATTCAGCTGTGCCCGTGTTACATAACTTTAATAGGTAGGTACATGTCTTTGGAGTTTTCAACGACTAGCGGGCTAGCGCTACTGGTATTTAGGTCATTAGCCATCCACACCTCATATGAATTCACAAACATGTCATATGAGTTATCCAGCGTTTAGATCTGGATTACCACTCAATTCCATGATAAAAGAAGATGGAATAAAAGAAAAAAGGAAAAGAAGAAATAGGAGTTAATTTAAAGTCGCACTTCTGTAACTTAATGCCCAAACTTAGAGGGTCTGAATCCACACTATTAAAGATAGAACCACACAATGTACAACAAATAAATAATTACTTTTTAATGCGAATAATACCTTTAAAAATTTCATAGTATAAAAAAAACCATGATTTATAAAATTTAAACCTCAATCCACGCGGATGAAGTCGCGACCATCAGCTAGTGGGTGGGTACATAAATTCTGAACACACCATAAATCAAAACTTGTTATGTTACAAAAATGTATAATATATTTTTATTTATTTATTTATTTATTTATAATATATTAAAATGTACTTTGTAAATTAAAATGTATAATGTATAGTAAAATATGTAATGTGTATTTGAGTGTTATATGACTACTGTTATATACTACTGAAACCAGGAAATTATTAAAGTTATATAGTTTAATAATTTCCTAGTTTCGGTTACTTAGTACATGTCTTGGCATTTTCAACGACTAGCGGACTACCGCTACTGGTATTCAGGTCTTGGCCATCCACACCTCATATGAATTCACAAACATGTCATGTGAGGAATGGAACGCCAAGATCTGGATTACCACTCACTTCCATGATAAAAGAAGACGGAAGAAAAGAAAAGAGGAAAAGAAGAAATAGGAGTAAAATTAATGTCGCAATTCTGTATCTTAGTGTCATAACTTAGAGGGTCTGAATTCCCACAGTTAAAGATAGAGCCACACACTACGCAAGTATAATTTACGACTAATAAATAATAACTTTTTACTGCGAATTATACCTTTAAAAATTCCATAGTAGATAGAACCATGATTTTGAATTTAATTTCTGTTATTTTGTAAAAAATATTATATATTAAAATTGCTAATTTGTATTTAAATGTAATATTAATAACTCACTTGTTTTTTAAATTACCACCGTCTAGGTACCTACGTCTTGGCATTTAGGTCTTGGGCATCCCCTTTACAATATCAATACAATCACAAGCATTTATTATAAAGATGGATGAACCAAGATCTGGATGACCATTAACTTCAACGAACAAAGAAGATGAAGAAAAGAAGGAATCTTAAAGAAACAAAGTGGTTATCATAGTTATTATTTCACCACTACTCCGCACAAGACACCATGTTTGTAATGTGTTTCTATTTTTTATTTTATTTTCTATTTAGGCCCTTTAATCATATAGCTTTAATCGTTGACTGATATTCGTTAACTGCTACAAATAGGATTTTCTATACTCCTCGGTCTTGTACTGCTTCGATTCAGTGGTATTATTGAATTTTTTCTATTGAATCTATAACTTTAGTTAGTAAAATAAAAACAAACGTAAATTTCAGCGCAAATGTTAGTCACCAAGATTATCTACGTAATAGTACATCTGCGCACTAAATTCCAGGTGATTCTTTGGTTCGGTTTAGGTTTTGGAGATAAGGTCGGCGGGTCTAAGTAAGCAGATTTGAACACAAAGACGGGTTAGGACTAAGGCACGCTCGAGAGATACAATTGCATTTCATATCTTTAAAGTAGTACCTTAGCCTTCGCCTCAGTCTAGTCTTCAGTTGTACGAAGATTTCAAGAAAATGAAGAATCCAGAAGATGTTTTTGTATACATTGCACCTAATATGTACTTAGCCCTCTCTGAACATTAACTCATTCAACATACATTGCAATATTATATTTTGTAATATACAGAAATTCGCCATGTACTTTGCACTTGTTATATTATATTTATGTAACTTTATGTTTACATATTTATTTAGCTGTGCCCGTGTTACGTAACTTTAATAGGTACGTACATGTCTTTGGAGTTTTAACCGACTAGCGGGCTAGCGCTACTGGTATTTAGGTCATTCGCCATCCACACCTCATATGAATTCACAAACATGTCATATAAGTTATGGAGCGTGTAGATCTGGATTACCACTCACTTCCATGATAAAAGAAGATGGAATAAAAGAAAAAAGGAAAAGAAGAAATAGGAGTTAATTTAAAGTCGCACTTCTGTAACTTAATGCCCAAACTTAGAGGGTCTGAATCCACACAATTAAAAATAGAACCACACACAACGCATGTACAATGTACAAAAAATAAGTAATTACTTTTTAATGCGATTATTACTTTTAAAAATTTCATAGTATAAAATAAAACCATGATTTATAACACTTAAACGTCAATCCACGCGGACGAAGTCGCGACCATCAGCTAGTGGGTGGGTACATAAAGTCTGAACACACCATAAATCAAAACTTGTTATGTTACAAACATGTGTAATATATTAAAATGTAAAATTTGTAATGTGTATTTAAATGTTATATTACTACTGTTATATACTACCGAAACCAGGAAATTATTAAAGTTATATCCATACTAATCCATACTAATATTATAAATGCGAAAGTGTGTCTGTCTGTCTATCTGTCTGTCTGTCTGTCTGTCTGCTACGCTTTCCCGGCCCATCTTTTCAACCGATTTTGCTGAAATTTGGTACAGGGGCAGATGGTATCCCGGGGAAGGACATAGGCTTTTATCCCGGAAAATTAAAGAGTTTCCGTGGGAATCAAAAATCTTAATCCACGCGGACGAAGTCGCGGGAATCATCTAGTACTTTAATAATTTCCTAGTTTCGGTTACTTAGTACATGTCTTGGCATTTTCAACGACTAGCGGACTAGCGCTACTGGTTTTTAGGTCTGGGCCATCCACACCTCATATGAATTCACAAACATGTCATATTCTGAGGAGTGGATGTGCCAAGATCTGGATGACCATTAACTTCGACGAAGGAAGAAGATGAAGAAAAGACGAAATCTTAAAGCAACATAGTGGACTATAGTTATTATATCACCACTATTCCGGACAAGACACCATGTTTGTAATGTGTACCTATTTTGCATTATATTTTGTATTTAAGCACTTTATCGTAGCTTAATCGTTGACTGATATTCGTTCACTGCTAGAAATAGGATTTCCTATACTCTTCGGTCTTGTACTGCTTTGATTCAGTGGTATTATTATTCTATTGAATCTATATATAGTTAGTAAAATAAAAACAAACGTCACCGCAAAATATTAGTTACCAAGATTATCTACGTAATAGTACATCTGCGCACTCTGTGCGATAAGGTCGGTGGGTATATGTAAGAAGATTTTGAAGAAAGAACACAAAGACCGAAGACGGGTTAGGACTAACGCAACCTCAAAAGATATAATTAAACAGTTCATATCATTTGAGGATGCCTTAGCCTTTACTTCAGTCTAGTCTACAGTGTTTCCAAGATCAAGAGAAGATAAGATAAGAAAAGGAATGAATTTAGAAGAATGTTTTTGTATACGTTGCGCGAAATATGTACTTAGCCCTCTCTGTACAAAAACTGATTCAACATACATTTCAATAGAATATTATGTAAAATACAGAAATTTGCCATGTATTTTGCACTTGCAGAATGTTTAATATTATTTATTTATGATCCGTATGTCATATTTATGTAACTTTTTATTTGTATATTTATTTAGTACTAGCTGATGCCCGCGACTTCGTTGCGTGGAATCAGTTTTTTGTTATTCCCGCGGGAACTCCTCAATTTTCCGGGATAAAAAGTAGCCTATGTCACTTTTCAGGTCCTCAACTATACCCATTCCAAAAAACACGTCGATCCGTTGCTCAGTTGCAGCGTGATTGAAGGACAAACCAACAAACAAACTGACTTTCGCATTTATAATATTAGTATGATATGACTCCTTGATGAATGAAGAATACTTGTACATGTATAGTCTACATGTATAGTCTACATGTATAGTCTAAACGTACCAGCTGTGCCCAAGTTATATAACTTTAATATTTCGGTTTCGATTAGTACATGCCTTAGGAGTTTTCAACGACTAGCTGATTGGCGCTACTGGTATTTAGGTCATTCGATATCCACACCTCATATGAATTCACAAACATGTCATATGGGAGATGGAAGCGCGAAGATCTCGATGACCACTAAATTCGATGGAAAAAGAAGACGCAAGAAAAAAAAAAGAGGAAATAGGAGTAAAATTAAAGTCGCAATTCTGTAAATTCTTCCCACAATTAAAGATAGAACCACTCACTACGCAAGTATAATTTACGACTAATAAGATAATTACTTTTTACTGCGAATTATACCTTTAAAAATTCCATAGTAGATAGAACCATGGTTTTGAATTTAATTTCTGTTATTTTATAAAAAATAATATATATTAAAATATGTAATGTGTATTTAAATGTAATATTAATAACTCACTTGTTTTTTAAATTACCACCGTCTAGGTACCTACGTCTTGGCATTTAGGTCTTGGGCATCCCCTTTACAATATCAATACAATCACAAGCATATAATGTAAAGATGGATGGATGAACCAAGATCTGGATGACCATTAACTACGACGAAGAAAGAAGATGAAGAAAAGAAGAAATCTTAAAGAAACATAGTGGTTATCATAGTGGTTATCATAGTTATTATACTTATCACCACTACTCCGGACAAGACACCATGTTTGTAATGTGTACCTATTTTTCATTTTATTATCTTTTCAAGCACTTTATCATAGTTTAGTCGTGGCCGGATATTCGTTCACTGCTAGAATTAGGACTATTGAGTTGGTCTTTTCCTCACAAGACTCCGTGGTATCAGGGTCTCTTCGGCAAGCGGGGCAAATACGTAATTCTAGATACGATCGAGAGGGGCATACTTGTCCTGTTTACTGGATACAGACACTTCAGCTGCGGGTTCCGGTCTTGATGCCATCTTGGTGTCTTCCTGATATGACACGAGACCAAAGTATCAACGTACGTTGCATTGTACATTATGGCTCCAACCCGTTCTAATGTATCTATCTGTATGAATTTACTGTTGTACTATGTCCGCTTTGAAATATGCAACTGTGTAATGAAGAGTTATTGTCAAATTGCGTTTTTGTAATTCATATCATATTGAATCTTTACGTAATATGTTCAATATAATGGGATTATTCAAATTCCGATTGACTAACAACTTCGACGACTAATAATGAAAAATATACGGCACATCATGACTAAATAATTCTATTATATAAAAAATTCTATTTCTATGATATTAACTGAATAACAATAATTTATAAAACATGTTTTTTCCATTCGTTTTTAGGGTTGCGTACCAAAATGGTAAGAAACTCTTATGGTGCATCTATGCCCGTCCGTCACACTTTGCATATTTCAGTAAAACTAATGCTTTTGACTTGAAAATTAAACTTTACTAGCTGATGCCCGCGACTTGATCCGCGTGGTTTGAGTTTTTTTGATTCCCACGGGAAATCTTTAATTTTCCCAGACTATAATCTATCTATGTGCCAAATGTCATCCAGATCCGTTGAGCCATTCTGGCGTAATTGACTAATAAACATCCATCCATACATTTTACAACTTTCGCATTTATAATATTAGTATAGATATACTTACATGCGAAATGTCAAGTTTCCAAACACAATGGTTTGAGCTTTGACTAAGTATGTCAGTAAGAATAAATCCTTAAATATTAATAACACGAAACTTTTTCGTCCACAGGTGCTATTAACCTATCTAGAAAGCAGAGCAGTGGCGCCCTGCGTGAAATCTTACGAAAAGCATTTCGCCTCCACTGCATTGACTGGTCCAAAGGGTAGACTCATTAAGAAATTCACCAAGCAATAAATTCACAAACAATAAACAATAAATATATTTTTAATTCTTGTTTTTGTTTAAATATGATTTGTGGAATGGTGTAAAATAAAGTATATTTACATTTCATTTCATAATTGAATTGCAACCTAATTTGTAAAGACACACACAACCTCTATTCTCTAACGCCAAAAGTTTGTTACTTTTTTTGGAACCTAACTTCTTTAGAAAAAAATTTGCACTTTTTTGTATAGAAAAACATAACCTCTAACGCCAAAGCCCAAAACACTGCACACACAACAAAATTAGTAAACAGTATGTTGTTATTATCATATTTTATTATTTTTTTATTATCAATCTTTTAAAATTTGCTACACATATTTATAGAGTGTCCGAAGAACGTGATCGAACGACGGTCACTGATGGCAAAATTTAATTGGAATAGACTGGATGTGGGACTCTTCCAGAGCGTTCTAGCAAGTCCCACATCAGAATCGGCGAAAAGTTTGATTAATTTGGTCATCGGTGACCTTCTTCGGACGTCGACTTATGTTAAGTGATAGTTTTTTATTTTTGTGTTAGTTATGTTAAGGTTTTTTTTCTCTATTTGTTAAATGTATTTAAATAATGTTTCCATGGGGTTGACATGTTATATATAATAAAAACCCCAAAAATAAAAATGAGGTTTAAAAAAATCTTTTAAAATTGTGTTACAAACTCATCTCATAAATTCTGATTGGTCTAGGTACGAGGTCATTTTTTTCTTTGGACGTCACTATTTGGGCCATTCTGTGTAATATGACATCAACTCTATAGCTAATTAATTAATAATAAAAAATTATACATTAATGACGCATTTTGTGAAGAGCGTTCGTTTTTAGATTAGACGCCCTCTAAAAATACTACTGAGCTACTCCATCTGGTCACAAAAACAAGATGCTATGATATTCAAACACCATTACAAGCCTATGTTATGATAGCATAAATATACATGTTTGTAGGTTATTATGTTACAAGAAATAAATGATATCAGAACTGAATGTGGTTTCTTTTATTTCACCTAAAGGTGTGTTCAGAATCAAAGATCATAACAATGGATGTTATGATCTTTGATTCTGACTAATATTATAACTTACTTACTAATATTATAAATGCGAAAGTGTTTCTGTCTGTCTGTCCATCTGTCTGTCTGCTACGCTTTCCCGGCCCATTTATTCAACCGATTTTGATGAAATTTGCCCATTTTTTTCCCGGAAAATTAAGAAGTTCTTGCGGAAATCGAAAAAACTTAGTCCACGCGGACGAAGCCTCGGGCATCATCTAGTAAATTATACTCAGATAGTTCAATCCACGAAAACGCAAACTTATACATGTTTGAATATAACAATATTGGTTTGTAATAGAAAAGAATGTACATAATAAAAATAAAGACTTCATAAAAATAATGTAAGTTTGTAGACCAAGCTACCTGATGAGATGAAAAATAGAAGGGCGCATCTTCGTGAATTGAACTATCCATAAAATTATTTAACATAACTTTCAGTTATATTAAAAGTTAAATAACCTGGACGCACCCTTAGCATCCCTCACACAGAAACAAAGGCTCCAGCATAGAGTTAAAATATAATAAGTAAAGCATCCTAGGGCCAACTCTCTTCTTGATCTACATAAACGATCTGTGCCAAATCCAGTTAAAGAACGGAAAAATATTTACATTCGCGGATGATACGGCTATTGTATTTCAAGAAGAGAGTTGGGATGAAGTCTATTCACTGGCACAGGATGGTTTTCAGACTGTTATCCATTGGCTCAAGTTTAATCTGCTAACACTCAACGCAAGTAAAACCAAGCACCTAGCTTTTTCAATTTCAAAAAGAACTACGAGTAATTTACCACCTGGATCAAATCACATAATCCGAGCACATAACTGTAATAACACTTCTTCCGAAACATGTGATTGTCCACAGATTGAACGCGTACAGCATATCAAATATCTAGGAATCATTCTTGATGAACATCTGTCATGGGTTCCACAAATCAACCAATTATCAGGGTGCGTAAGAAAACTTATATGGGTGTTTAAGAAATTAAGGAATGTACTCAAACCTGACTTACTACGGACTATCTATTTCGCTCTGTGTCAATCCATATTGTCGTACTGCATTTCTGTGTGGGGAGGTATTGACAAAACCCACTTAATTCACCTCGAACGGGCTCAGAGGTCAGTTCTCAAAGTCATGTATCATAAACACTATCGTTTTCCGACTCACTTACTATATGCCACTAGCAAAGTACTTACAGTTCGACAGTTGTTCCTCTTATCTATTACCCTCAGGACACATTCTTCGCTGGTATTTGATCCCACATTCCAGACAAATAAACGCAGAAGCGATATAGTTTTTCCAACCAAATATAGGCCCCGAACATCTTTCTTCAAACACCAACATTCATTTCTAGCTTACTTCTTGTACAATTTAATCAACAAGCATTTAAACATCTACCCCTTGACTAAATACATTGCTAAAACAAAAATTTACTGCTACTACTGCAAATGAATTATGACCAAACCGAAGAGTTATTACCTAAATTAATGTGCTATAAAACAATCATTAAACATTTCTCAATAAACATACACAGTAATTTATATTCTCTTGTCTACACACACAAACACGCACACACATACACACACACACACACATACTCATTACATTCCTCTCTCTTTTGTAACTTTTTATAACTGCATGTAAAAGGAACATTATTATTAATATGTGCATTGTAACTCGGAGGTGGGCGGTGGCATCTGCAGCACAGGTTACACTTATGCAGTGCCACCGTTGCCAACTATTTTGTAACTATTGTAAAATTATTAATATGTTCCAAATAAAGATTTTTGATTTTGATTTGATATTCTGCGGGCTGCAGCACTCAGAGAAAATAGTAAGGGGGCATGCTGCCAATGCTTAAAGGAATACATAAGTAATATTACTCAAAATGACAGTTTGATGTCACATACGAGTACCTTGACGTTCCTAAAAAAAGGGATATAATTCTAAAACAGGAAAGTCAACAATAATGAATCAATATGGCTTTAAGCGTTAGCAGTATGGCCCCAGAGCTATATGATGCATTTTCTAAAATGTTTCAAATTTAACAGTATCGTGACATTTTTTCCTTTAATGTTTCTACCAAAAAAACATTGATGTAGAATTTTAGTACCTCCTCTAATATAATAATGATTATAAGCACAGCGCGCAAGAATAGGTCAAAAAGAAATTATTTTTTATTTAAATCACATCCTAGGTTAGATCTACTATTTTAAACTATCGATTGAAGAGAAAAAGTGCTATGAAATTTAATGACGTCACAACTTTTTATTTTATACAAAGGAAAAGGTTCATTTTAGGCCTTCTCTTGTACACTCTACCATGAATAGAGGAAAATACATAGATTGTATTAAAAATATAGTAATTTAGAACTGTAAAGTAAATAACGAGCAAAAAATAAAATAATATTTCAAGTTTTCGATACATTTCCAACATGGCAAGCTTCAGCCATAGAGAAGGCAGTAGGTGCGAAATGTATCAAATGTCATTTCTGACAGTCACTGTCAAAATAACGTGTTTTTCTTTTGAAAACGTCAAATACATGTATCCGCCATTGTTACCCACTTACCCACCCACCCACTTTGTTTAGTGTTCCATAACTTGGAAAGATTAAATATTTTTACCACTGAAATTAAGACAAATTCGTAGATTTGATCAATAAAAACTAGTCTAGAATTTTATTTTCTTTCATTTCTTTGCTTGTACAAGACTTGGCCTACGCCCCATACAAATCTGAACCGTCTCCTTTCCATACTATGAATAGAAGCGCGTTTTTAAGTTTGTTAAAGAGTTGCTGATTTGATTGAGTTATCATCATCCCTAATAAGAATGCATGTTCGGGCCCTGAGTTCAATCACCTCCATCGAACGCCTGCAAAGTGACCTATAGATATCTTTCGCACACTTATCGATATATAAAGTAGGTACTTCACGGAGAACAAGGAACGAGGTTCTCACTGATTTAATTCAATCAATCAATCAATCAATCAATCGTTTATTTGCTTGAAACATTGTACAATTATGATGACAGTTCTAAAGTAGTCCACACATGTTTCGTCAATGTTGACGTGCAAATTTAGAAATTATGTAAGTACCTACTTAATTAATACTTACAATCAAGACCCGAATGCATTTAATTCGCGCGCGTACTGTACATTACATAAAGTCTGTTTTTCTTTGTCACTTTAAAAAAACCGGTCAAGTGCTAGTCAAACTCGCTGCGTCGATTCTGTTACACTTTCATTCTGTTACACTTATATTTCTGTTAACTTTATGAATCTGTTTTTCAGTCCCTGGTCAACTGAAACCGTCCTGCTAAAACCTAATCAGTATTGTATTCTACGCATAGAAACGCACGATGTTCGAAGTCAGGCTGTATTTAGGTGAGGTTTATTATTCGGTATTCCCCTCGAATCCGGCCACAGCGGAATCCTAGATGCAACTGGTTGCCAATTACGTTTCCCGCGTCTGGATCGTCGCCAAGCCTGGGAAAAGCGTATCACAAGCCGTTTATTGTTGCTCGGAAATCCCTATGTGGGTATTAGTCGCACTTAGCATCCGAGGATTCTGTCAGCTAGATAAATACATCATACATTCTAGCTATATCGAAATGAAATGATTTATTTATTTCACATAGGAAGGACAACTTGTGTCACTTATGATAAATCAAGACTAGGAACTAAAATTCGACATCAATGGACAAAACCGAATACTCCACCACCAGTTCGGAATGGTGATTCCACTGAAAAGAGCCGGCAAGAAACTCAACAGTTGCTCTTTTCATAAAAAGAAAAATCCATACTAATATTATAAATGCAAAAGTGTGTCTGTCTGCTACGCTTTCACGGCCCATCTGCTCAACCGATTTTGATTTAATTTGGTACAGGGGTAGATTGTATCCCAGGGAATAGGCTTATAGGGACATAGGCTACTTTTTATCCTGGAAAATTAAAGAGTTTCCGCGGGAATCAAAAAATCTTAATCCACGCGGACGAAGTCGCGGGAATCATCTAGTATAAAATAAACGAATTAGTTGTTACTATGCATAGCTTCTATAATACCAGATAGATATCTGCTAACCTTAGTCTACGATTACACTTATAAGTTTCTATATTAGTAACATACGAAATGTAACAGTCTTGTAAGTTACGTATCGTATGCAAATATTATCAGTAATGTATGTTACTTACAAACACTACTTACGGAAAAGCTTACTAGTGTAAACGAGGCCTTATAATTAACACAATGGAGCTAATAATCTACATCTCTACAACGCGACGCTACGCTGCTGGTCTACGAGATCTACGCTACGCTATATCTCTACGACATCTACGCAAACGCTACGCTATATGTCTACGAGATCTACGCCAGCGCTACGCTGCTTATATTAGTTGCAAAAATAAAAGATCTCATAATAGATAATTTATAATACTTTCTGATGTTCAGCAACGTAATGTATGATCACAGTCACGTGAGGGAAAAGAATAGAAGGCTATTATCCTAATAGCTTCTAAATATTACAGAAATTGTCTTGCTTTCCATTTGTAAAAAAAATACGCTCAACAAAAAAAGTATCTTTTACGCGTAAAAAACGATCATACTTACTTACTAATACTATACACAACAGATAAGCGGATCGACGTGATTTTTACATACAAATACATAGACATAGGCTACCTTTTATCTCAGAAAATTAAGGAGATCCCGTGGGATGTTAAAAACTCATTCCACGCGGACGAAATCGCGGGCATCAGCTAGTAAACAACAAATACCCTTATAATCAGCAAAATCGTAGACAATTTCGCAAGAATTTTCCATGCAATTACGTAACCGTGCTACGCAGATCGGAATAATAGATAGTGGGATGCAGCCTCCATTATGCCCTTACCTGGAAACCCCGGGCGATGCAAGCTCGAATATTGATTTTGTATTTCATGTTCATCTGAGTTCATATCATCGTTTTGCTTTGCTGTAACTGGAATATTCGTAATGAAATAATATGTTCTTTATTATATTGCGAGGAACTAGAAAATATTATTTTGCTATCATCCGCTGGGTAACCAGATTAATCTACTTATACGTCTGTACCTAAGTCGCCATTCTACGTAAGATTAGCAATTCGCATTTTCATTTCTGATCGCACAGATAAGATTTGAAATGGCCCTCTATGAAATCATGAATCCGTATACTAATATTATAAATGCGAAAGTATATCCGTCCGTCTGTGTAAAAAAATTCGCTCACCAAAAAAAAAGTCCGACCGAAGTGAAACTTCAGAAAAGTAGGCTACAAGAGAATGAAATAAATAAAAATGGTTTTCTTTCTTATTCTCTCGAAGGTTAAATCCTAGTATGAATATGAGTTTTACACAAAAGTTTTTTCGTTTCATCTTATTTTAAAACCACAACGATTCTAAAGAAGTTTCACTTCAAAAAGTTAACTTTTACGCGTACAAAAAAAGGATCATACTAATACTGTAAATGTGAAAGTGTGTGTCTGTCTGTCACGCGTTTCGGTCCATCTGTTCAATCGATTTTGATGAAATTTGGGACAGGGGTAAGTTGTATTCCGGGGAAGAATATAGGAATTTTTATCCCGGAAAATTAAGAAGATTCCGCGGGAATAAAAAAACAATCCACGTGGATGAAGTCGCGAGCATCATCTAGAATCAAGATGACAAAAAATATAGAACTCGGGACAGCGCTCAACACTGCGCCAGTGAGGTTGCCGAATCTGCAGACAATGCAGATACTCTACCTACCGGAACCGCCTTTGCACTCAATTTTTAGCAGCCAAAGTGACTGAATAGAACTTTTCCACACAGATTTGCAGCCTAAAAATCTGGTTAAAACTAAACAAGCTTTAGCTCTTTGTTCCATTTTACCAGACTTATACTTTTTATTCGATAAGTTACAGTAACGAAGTATGATCGATTATACTTTCAGACAACGGCGGCGAGTCCCTGTATCTAAAAACAAAATTCACGTCCGTTATGCATCTCTCATTGTAGTGAGGTATGCGGACGCACGAAGCATGTTTGGTCCCCTCTCAAATAGCGCATGTACTGGAATTGATTGAGCGTTCGGCGTTTCACGTTTCGATGTATTCCGGATTCCTAAATTCCTATTGCAAGGTAAAAGAATCTCTGAAATTATCCTCATTATTCGTCTACCGGGTTCCCTTTGTGTTTTTGTCGTTATAATTTAATCGGTCGGCAAAATTTGATGTTTTGGTCAGCAGGAAAAATGTCTTCTATTGACAAATATAGACAGTTTCTACGCTACTTATATGCTACATAATATGGTCAGCATAAATATCAACATCCGTTAACGATTAAAGCAACTGGCTGCTCTACAATTTTTGAATTTAGTCAATTGAATAAGATTTTTTTCCAAAATTTCTAAAATCAGGGGCGTGTCTACTAGCGTATGATAAATCTATACTAATACTAGCTTTTGCCCGCGACTTCGCTCTCTTAAAGTTCGATTTTCAAATTAAGTAAACCGGAGTAAAAACGGTAACTAACTTACATTATAACAATTTTTTACTATTTCAATGTGTCCTTTGTCCTAAGGTTGCCTGGAAGAGATCGCTACTTAAGCGATAAGGCCACCCGTTGTGCCATGTCCATTAGATTATTAATTATTTTGGTTGTATAATAAAGTATATTTTACTTTTACTTTACCCCTGTTGTTGTATATTTTTTCATACTTAATAATACTATGATATTTTTTGTGATACCTATTCTCCCAATTAAATCGGAAACATTTTATCTACTCTACATCTTTGGTTTTCAATATCTATGTGTATTGTGTGAATTCTTTCAAGAATTTTGTTTTGCTATTTAGAAATTTCCATTTTCTGAACATATTTTCATGAGCTGGGAAAATTTTATCTCATTTACTACTTCTTTTAAATACCTGAGCATCATTCCATGCCAACAATTTGTTTTCGCTAATCTTGCTCGTAGATAACTTGAGCACGTAAAAGTATGAAACAGATTTTTTTTAAACCACTACAAGCTAGCCCTTGACTGCGATCTCACCTGATGGTAAGTGATGATGCAGTCTAAGATGGTAGCGGGCTAACCTGTTAGGGGCATGGCAGTTATATTAAACCCATACCCCTTCGGTTTCTACACAGCATCGTACCGGAACGCTAAATCGCTTGGCGGCACGTTTTTGCCGGTAGGGTGGTAACTAGCCACGGCCGAAGCCTCCCACCAGGAAATAATTATAATAATATTTATAATGATTTTTAGAATGTCCGTGGTTTTTGAATTTACTTCTATAATACGAGTATAGGTATTGTGTACTAATACTAGAGGTCGCCGGCGACTTGAAATTAAGAAATTTTCCCGCTTTGGGGGTCCAGGGTCCAATCCACGGCAGGGTAAATTATTATAGGCAGGGGTTATAATTTCTGAATTATCGCCGACGTGCCGCCAAGCGATTTAGCGTTCCGGTACGATGTCGTTGTAGAAACCGATTAAGGGTATGGGTTAATTTATATAACTGCTATGCCCCTAACAAGTAAGCCCGCTACCATCTTAGACTGCATCATCACTTACAATTAGGTGAGATCGCAATCGACTTGCAGTGGATAAAAAACCTACTAGTCTAACTACTAGTTACAGAAGATAGGCACAGTGTAATAACAGTAAATAGACGGACCATTAACGATGTTTGAGCGTCCGCTGAATATTGAGCGCTGGCAGGTGTGAGTGTATGACACACGTCAAAAGTGTACACATGTCGGCGTCATCAAAGGCCAGTGATTGAAACACAGACTTTGTGTGTGTCAATACTGCGTTGCGCTTTATTAAAATGTCCACTGCAGTTTACAGTTTACACTCAAAAGGGGATCGGTTGTTTGGGGGTGTTTAATCCCCTAAGGCTACAGTAATTCTACTTTTAGAAAATCATATAGATATACGAGTGGTCGTTCCAACAAATTGTACCTCGGCTGTTATTAAAACTCAAATATTTTTATACAAATAAACTTTTATAAAGTGCTTTTGAATCCTATTTCGTCTTACGTCTGCGTCTTATTTATTATTACTGACGGTCGTGAACCTTTCCAATAATCATATTATAACGCTAGGAGTTTTCTTGATATAATAATGTAATATTTTTTATTTCGAAATGGAAAATAACACGTTAAAACTGACACCGCTTATTGAAAATCAAAGGTAGAAAGGTAGAAATAGCTACCAGTTGCATGCAACACAAAGGCTGGCGCGTCGAGGGGGGAAAAGGGGGATGGATTTATGAATAATAAAGAATGCTTTTCCATAAGACTGGCCGCGCATTCGCTTCGATCACCTGAGCGATCACGTCTCCAATCGCCCTATTCAATCCCGGCAGGGTCAATTTGGGAATTGCCTGGTTGTTTTGCAAATATGTCTGTACCTATGGTGCATCTACATAATTTGGTGCACAATATTTTATGTAGTAATGTAGCCAATGTCCTACCAGCCTTAGAATCTGTAGTTAATTTGAGCTCCGACACACAGGATATTATTACATAACAATTAAAAATATAAGAGTACGTACCTACTACAAGATAACTGCCGCACTGTGAAATTTAAAACTGTTATATTAATACGTATGCTTGTTTTTGTTAGATGAGTCACTTAATCATTACTTAAGAAACTACTTATTATAGATTTCAATATAAAATTATTAAATTTAAAAAAAAGTATTCATATTTACATAACCGGTTTAAATTTAACCGCTTTATTCCACCCACAATTTGACAATATCAATTCATAAATTGACAATAGTCGCTTCTACGCCAGATCTGTTCATCTGAATCAGAATCTGTTCAAATGATTGTGACGAGATATACCACTATATAGAGATATATATATATAGAGTTGTACAGAGATATGTTGAAGCATATGCATACAACTGCCTCGATGGTCTAGTGGTTAGCATAGTCGACTGCGGATCACGAGGTCCTGGGTTCGATTCCCGGTCGGGCAAAAAAAATTGATATTGGGTTTTTCAATTCTGAAATGCTCAGTGCCAGCCCGGAGTTGGAAGAGCTCGGAGAGCACGTTAAGCCGTCCGTCCCGGTTATTA
The DNA here is from genome assembly GCA_923060345.2 of Erebia aethiops. Classification (NCBI taxonomy): domain Eukaryota; kingdom Metazoa; phylum Arthropoda; class Insecta; order Lepidoptera; family Nymphalidae; genus Erebia; species Erebia aethiops. The sequence continues at coordinate 3,404,382 of OV281083.1, read as the reverse complement.
TCACTAACATGATAATAGTCGTTAAAGCCCGCCAACCCGCATTGGAGCAGCGTGGTGGGTCTAAGCTCTAATTCCTTCTCTCCTATGAGAGTGGAGGCCTGTGCCCAGCAGTGGGACGTTAATAGGCTGTAGTGGTGGTGGTGGTGGTGGATATGTATAGACTTCTCATCCCGTAAATTAAAGACGTCCCACAGGATATTGCTAGTGATTTTTATCTTAAATGTGTGTATAAAAGTTTTAGAATTCTGGAAGCCTAGTCGGAAATCACACTAATATTATAAATGCAAAAATGTGTTTGTTTGTTGGTTTGTCTTTCAATTACGCCACAACAAAGAAACGGATCGACGTGGTTGTTTGCATGGGTATACAAGTAGTTAATAGAGTGGCCAGTTTTTGTGCCGGAAAATTAAGTAGATACCTTGGGAATTAAAAAACTTATTCCATGCGGATTAAGTCGCGGGCATCGATCCCAGACAGGAGGCAGCCTACCTGCCCCCCTATTGTGTTAAGCAATCGTAATCGTAATCAACCAAAATCAAACGTACAGTTCGCACGCGATTTGAATGCAGAGTAAATGTATGTGTCACCATACATTTACTCTGCATTCAACTCGCGCGCGAACTATACCTATAGTTCTAACGTATAAGGAGTTCAAAGATGCCTGCCCGTCAAAAAGCATGTTTGAACTTTTAAAACCGTTCGAGTTTAATACGTTTTAAGATTTGCTTAGACAATGGGCCCTCTAGGTTTATCTCTAACCAAACCGAGTAATTAGTTAGTTTCGCATTGGCTTTTGGTTTAGCTTTGTATCAACGCAGACTGTATATTAATCCCTCCACACGTCCATACCCGTGTCCTATAATACGATGCAACCGGATAGTCAAATACAAAGGATCACCTATCTACCTATTCAATCACTGCCCTTTGATAATAATTAAATGGAACCCTGAATGAAATATGTCAATTAATTATTTGACTATAAATTACATTGCGTTCTTAATTAAGTAAATTATTCTGTAGTTAGTTTAGCAAAGCCATGCAGAGTTTGTTGGTAGTGGAAATTGCTCAGCTTTTAAAGTTTCGGAGTTGGAAGTTGGGACCCGAAGTTCGATGTACAGTCTTGGTAGTTTGCTTTTGAATAGAAGCAGACCTTAAAATATTGTTATTGAAACTTGTAAAGAGAAGAAGCCTCGAAGTTATTTAATTAGTAGCGTTAAATTTTTCCACGAACACTATTTGACGTGATTTCATCTCGTTTATTTTTAAAAAAATACGTCTCGAAACATGTTTAATTGGAAAAATAATTTAGAATTAGAATATAATATTGTTAAGTATTGGGTTTTTCAGTAAAAAATTCTCAATACAAGCCCGAAGTTGGAATTTGTCGCTGAGTCACCTCCGTGCCTAGGAGAGCACGTAAAGCCGTGTTATGAAGTTCCCGTGAAAACTTGTTCCAGGCGGACGAAGTCGAGGGCATCAGCTAGTTTTATCAGATGACAATGCAATATTATTATGACAAGGAGCGTCTTATCTGTATTTTAGTAACTGTACATGAACATGGATTGAAGTTTTTGGTTCCCGCGGGAACTTTTAATTTTCCGGGATAAAAAGTAGCCTATGTGTTATTCCAGGCTATAATCTATTTATTGGGGTGTGATTGAGTAACAAACATCCATCTACACATTCATCCATCCGTACGTCCATCCATCCAAACTTTCGCATTTATAATATAGAAGTATAGTTTAGAAGTTACTACTAAAAGCTTGTTTTGAAGTGTAATATTATGATCCATATCCCGTGGTATATCAAATTAATAATCGCTGCGAATATGATCCCCTTGAACGCAAACAAGAGCCCCTGCGAGAGTGCCTATCTTATACCAACACGAGTACTAATGCCTGACCAATCCGATAGTATGAGAGCCCACAGCCACAACGTAAATATATAAAATCGCTCCACTTTAGACTGCATCACCACTTGCCAGCAGGTCTGGTAGGCAGTCAGACCTATATATTAAAAAAAAAGATCTCAAAGATACCAACATTTTTGAAATATGCAGGCGTTAATAGGGTAACAATACAATAAATAAAGCTTTTATTTATTTATTTAATAGCACGTTTACATTAGTTCGGTGACCGAATGCTTCGACCGCATCCAGTTTAACCGGATTTATTACCCGAATTGTCCTATTTACGTTTGTTGAATTATCGATACAATTATATTTCTATGGTAGTCATAACTCTGTGTTACTTCGGATAAGTTTTGACACTCTGTGATCTATGATCTGTCTGTCTCTCTGGTATCGCTATGGAAAAATGGAAAGGTCATGTTTTTTGTAAAAGTATTATTTAAAGTGTGTGATTAAAAGTATTAAAGTGAATAGTGTTTATTTAATATGTCCCCGTCATAAAATCAAAATATTAATAACATTAGGTCAGTGACCGAATGTTCCATAATTCGATCATGACCGAATACGGCCAGCTGTAACAACGTGTATCGTTTAACGTACCGTCGCGTCATAACGTTTACATAGTTTCTTTTTGGAAGGTCCCTCGTTCGATTCCCTTGAAATTAGAAATTTCCAAATTCACCCAATTTGGAAATTTCTAATTTCTCAATTTTCTCAGGTCTGATTTCGTTTAAGGCGTCGGCTGTGACTAGATCCCACCTGCAAAAACGTGCCACCAAGCGATTTAGCGTTCCAGTGCATTACCGTGTAGAAACTAGAAACCCAACGGGGTATGGGTTAAAACTCCCATACCCCCAACAGGTTATCCCGCTACCATCTTAGACTGTATCATAAATTACAACCAAGCAAGCAATATGCACCACCACTATAACACCACACTACACAAATCTTCCAAAGCAATCTCATCGTACGTTTCACTCCGACACCGGAACTAAAACTAAAATTCTTACCAATATTATAAATGTGAATATGAGCTTGTATCAAGGCCATTAATGTAGAATTTTAGTACCTATCAAGGCCCATCTTTTCAACCTCTCATAAAACCCGGTTAAGGGCATACTTTAACCCGGAAAGTTTTAAAGACCCGCGGGTAAAAAAACTTAAACCACGCGGACGTAGACGCTGGCATCATATTAAAACATTATATTCCTCACACAACTTTTGTAACGGCTGCTTCTTGGACTACAAAACAATCCGACGACAATTATGTCTTCCCTTTCACTTAAACAACATTACAGCTCTATTTTCAAACGAATAGAGTTCATTTTGCAATTGCTCGATTAATATAATTTATCATATATTTCGGTCTAGACTGGATGCTAGGTACGTGTAGCTGCAAGCCCGGGGTTGCCATGGGAGCCGGCCGGGATGCACCTAGCGGCCCGGGGCGCTCGCTGTACGTAATAAAATTGTAAGCATCCTTTGATGTCGAACGCGCCTTGTTTTATGTAAACGTATTTACTTACTTAAGCTCTCGAGTTCGCAATTTTAATGGCTTAGTACGTAACAGAACTAATAGACTCAACAACTCTCTCTCGTCTGGATAGGTATGTGCAGAGTTAAGGGTTAAAACACATTATTATACTTGGAAATTTTGCGTAACTCACTTTTTTATGGATCTACACTAACGTCACAGGTTAAAACGACGTTCATGTTAGAAGTCTAACCCCACTGCAGATGTACAGTGCGGCGCGGCACGGAGCGGCGAATATTATTTGTATGAGTTTGTAGTTTGTACGGAGCTGGGCGCACATAAGCGACGCGGCAAGGAGATGCACTGTCACTGTTTGTACAACCGCGCCGCGCCGTGCCTCTGTATAGTGGATCTCGACCTTGACGCGAACGTTCCTCGCTGACGTTTTGTCCTACTCAGTCTTGGTAGCGTGTTTAGATTCTAATAGACTCTTTGTTTTTACACTGAAAAGCGAAGCGTTGGCAGACCCCACTAGGGGAACGCATGCCATCAAGCGAGTCGCAGGGAGCCGCTGGATCCAGGCAGCTTCTGAAAGTCCCTGCAAGAGACCTATGTCCAGCAGTGGACGTAGTGTCCAATTGGTTGACGACAACAACCAGTTTGTTCTTGATAAATATAAGGGGTCAGGGGCCATACCGCCAATGCGTAGCGCAATACATTACTCAAAATTTAATGTCACGTTTGACGTCTCTAAAATAAGAATTATAATTCTAAAACACGAAAGTCAACAATAATGAAACAATATGGTGTAAGCGTTGGCAATAATATGGCCTCTGTTCGGGTCAGTAAGTGTGAATCTCAAACTCTTTCATGTAGGACAACTTGTGTCACTTTTGGATACCTACGTCTTATATTGGTTAGAAGCAGGCGTTACCTACTTTGCGGAAGTCCATGACAATGAAGGAACAAGAAATTGTATTAGCTATAAATAATCCGCCACAGTATGGTAAATCTATGTGGTACAGTGTGTATCTTGCACTTGTAGCTCGCGATATTCACCACACCACACAAATCTTCCAAATCAATCTCAACGTACGTTTCACTCCGACAACGGAGAATCTTCAGGATATGTTGACTCGACAATGCACGATTGTAAATGTAAATTGTCTTTACAGTAGTGCATTGTCAAGTCAAAATCACATTGCCGGTTCGGAAAGGCAGCAACTCTTTTATTAAAAAAAACCCGGATGAGTTTGTTGTGGGCTCTTCTCAGACCAGGGCGCGTTTGGAACCCTCGTAGCTTTAGTTTAAGATGTCGTACTGATTATCACCATTATATTGTTACTCGTTTATGTTATAATAACCGGACGTCAATAAGTGTAGTATACCTAAATTGAATAAACGTTCTTTGAATTTGAATTTAAAAGTACATTAATCTCTTTTATATGGAATACGCTCTATAAATAAAGACAAAAAAAATCTTTTCCCTGTCAAAGCGAATATGCTTTGAATTTTGATTACATACAGAGCCGGTTTTAATAGCAAACGCAGAAACAAATTGCATGCGATGGCCGTCGGCATTCGATCTGAGAAATTAATTCCAACTGTAAACTACCTAACACGCACACAGAAAATTTAATTATTTTTTATATAACCTGCATTGAAAGTGCAAGTTTCAAATTTCAATGCCTGTCGAACTATTCAATTGCAGCCGAATTCATTCGGCGGGTATAAAATCATCAGAAGAAAGGAGGAAGGAGAAGAAAGAGGGAAGGGGCAGCCTTCCTTTCAATCCTGTCAGAGTATCTTTTATTTATTTCAAACCTTTATAATTGTCATTTTAACCATCAACTAAACTGGCAGATATATTTTTAAACAACAGCCTACCAACTAAAATAAATAAGTAAAATAATTTTAATAAAACTGATCTGAAAAATATAGTGTGTGACGCGGGATGAAACACAATTTCAGACTTCAGGTGATGCCAGCCCTCGCTTCGCTCAGGTAGACAACTTCGCTTACTACTACTACTATTCTTTACAAGCTCTAAGTAGGAACCTACGTTTGTGCCGTTTTATTCTGTAAATTCCGTTCATCGTTAAAAATAATGATTTTACTAACATTGTGTCTCCTAGAAATTAAAATCGAGAATCGAAAAGAATTTTCCTATGTCTGTATTTTCTTAATGTCGGGCATTTGGATTTATTTAAATAATTCCAGTGATTGCTTACAAACTTCTCGGAAAAATTTGATATTTCGCTTAACAAATAAGCCGTTCAGCATTATCAACTTTCACTTGGACGAACTAATTCATCCAAGAACTTTCAGAAAGTTTGTACCTAAGTTTATATAACTTGTGTCGTCGTTATCCACAATCAACGTCGTGTATCATACTTACTAACATCATACTTCATATTTACTTATTTACTAATATTATAAATGCGAAAGTGTGTTTGTTTGTTTGTTAGTTTATTAGTTTGTTGGTTTGTCCTTCAATCACGCCGCAACGGAGCAACGGATCGACGTGATTTTTGGCATGGGTATAGTTGAGGACCTGGAGAGTGACATAGGCTACTTTTTAACCCAGAAAATCAAGGAGTTCCCGCGGGAATCAAAAAAACTTGAACCACGCGGACGAAGTGGCGGGCATCAGCTAGTAAAGAATAAAGTTAATTCAATAGTTAATAGTTTAAATAAACTATTGATTTAACTTTATTCTTTATTTAACAGCGTTAAGGAAAGCTTATCTAAGCACTGTAATGCAGCTAAACAGTACAGCTAGCTAGCTACAGCTTTCTTTGTGTAAAACTCTTTATACTCTAATTTTTAAATTTTTTGTTCTGTCTTACCCGTAGTGTGTTTTCACCCTTAGACTCAACACTCAATCCAATATGCATCAGCTGTTGCCCAGATAAGGAGCGTCAGGACAAATTACGCCCTGAGTGGATTTGACTCGCTCCAGCAATTCGTAATGGTACGGCTACCTACCTACCTCTATATTAATAAATGATTATTGATAATCTGAAATGATTTTGACGACCTCCGTGGCGCAGTGTGTAGCGCTGTTGCCTTAACGTGCGGAGGTCCCGGGGAATTTATAATTTCTGAATTTTCCCTGGTCTGGTCTGGTGGGAGGCTTCGGCCGTGGCTAGTTACCACCCTACCGGCAAAGACGTGCCGCTAAGCGATTTAGCGTTCCGGTACGATGCCGTGTAGAAACCGAAGGGGTATGGGTTTAATATAACTGCCATGCCCCTAACAGGCTAGCCCGCTACCATCTTAGACTGCATCATTACTTACCATCAGGTGAGATCGCAGTCAAGGGCAAGCTTGTAGTGGATTTAAAAAAAATATCTTTAAAAAAAAAGGAGCTTTTTTCGGTTGGGAATAAGAATGGCATTCCAAACCACTGATATATTTCACTTGACCATTCAAAAGCATTTGATCTCAAGCTCAAACTTTGGTTTGAGGTATTTATTTCTCTTTAAGAACAAACCGTTCACATAGCAGAGATTGTTAAACATAAGTTTGGTAGTTATACAGAAGCATGCATTATACATTTTATTATTATTTAATCAAAAACATACAATCAACATGATGCACAGTTATCAAAAAGCAATACAATACAGTTTTACATATCAACTCAAAATTTTTCATTAATACAACACAACAAAGTTTTAGTTACTTTTTGTAATCTATTGGTTAAAGAAATAAATATTTTTTAATTTTAATTTTTTTTTTAATAAAAAATAACTGCTGCGCTAGTGAACCTGTATGATAGCAGCAGAAGGTCATTGATAGCAGCAAATAAATAAGACTTACTTACATTATTGACTTAATTTTCAAATTTTAATGAGCTATGGTACATATTGTACTCGTATAATTAATATCTAGTGGAACAGATCAGCTTTATTTAAATAAAAATAATTAGAATTAGAATACCTACTTATCACTGAAATTCAGAGGAAATTAAATGCAGATGTCATGGAAAATCGCCCAGGCGCAAAAAAAAATCCGTTACGTAAAAGAATTCGCGCGCCGTCGCGTCGGCACCATGCCAACAATACGTGGGTTCATTTTCGGTAGGTTTTATTTTTCAACATAATCAATAAATAGTTCCGTTTTCAAATAGGTTTTCCTAGTTTTCGTTTTCCTAGTTTATAATATGTATCTAGGTATATTTCATTATTCTCACTTTCTAGGGCTGAGAAATATCTTCAAGAGATAAGTTGTCCTTGTGCTGTGTGCATGTCTTTTTCGTGTTTACATTTAGTTCTTAAGTTTGGTACAAAATAAAATCTCCTACTTCAATACATTTGTAATATCGTTTTTCAAGTTATCGTTAAAAATCTTTTTTTTTAATTTTCTACAACTTAGCCCTTGACTGCGATCTCACCTGATGGTCACTGATGATGCAGTCTAAGATGGTAGCGGGCTAACCTGTTCGGGGTATGGCAGTTACATAAACCCATACCCCTAGTCGGTTTCCACATGGCATCGTACCAGAACGCTAAATCCCTTGGCGGTACGTCTTTGCCGTGAGCATGGTACTCGTAACTAGCCACACCGAAAGCCTCCCACCAGACCAGACCAAAGAAAATTCTGACATTACAAATTCCCAAATGAACCCTGCCGGGAATCGAACCCAAACCCTCCCACGTTAAGATAACAGTGCTCAACACTGCGCCAGAGAGGTCTTCAATCTTGTTTCTGAGTTCCAAAAACACCTCTACCGCAGTCATGACCTCGCCATTGTTATACAATTTGGTGCCTCGGATATGTTCTTTTAACTAACGGTAACTTAGGGTAGGTGATAACAGTACGTAGGTATGTGAGTGCAATAGGTACGGGTATTTAATTTTATTTAATTTGGACCTTTAGAAATAAAAGCGCTTCAAAGCCTTAATAAATATAGATGAATCCTTAAATCATTAACATGACATTCTATAGCTTAAATGACTTTTTCAATCGTGACAAAAAAAAGACTTTACAAATTTAAAATTGTATTGGCTAAATAATTTTAACCATAATCTGGTTCTTACTAATGAACATAATCTGTACCAATTAATTGTCCGAATCAAATGGTAATATTCTGACTTTGTTAAATTTAAGCTTAATATATCTTTTGCCTGTTAGAGGTACACTGTGCCTACTATTTAAAATTATTACTATTTAAAGATCTTCAACTATGTAACAGTCAAACGATTTAATAAATGAAATGAGAGAATACAGCTCTGGATATGGGATTTTTCGCTTGGAGACAGTGTATATAGTGGATGTTCCATCAATAGGTAATATAATTGAAATCCTGTATTCTTATTTCTTAATGGGAACAAGGGGCACCTTGATTGGTGCGTGGGAGCGGTATCTTTATGAAGCAAAATACAGTGGAATCGTACAAGATGTTTGAATACTTCGTAATTTAAGAAACAAGAGAGACTCTCGAAAAATCACGTTTCTTATATGTTTATTTATTTGTTGCTATAGCGGCAACTCCTATAGCTATGATAGCTAAAACTCTTTTACCTATAAATGAATATTAAAACAACATACTAAACGAAGTAATAAATTCCTTTTTAAGTATTCCTGTCAAAGTTTTTTTTTTTTTTATCCACTACAGGCTAGCCCTTGACTACGATCTCACCTGATGGTAAGTGATGATGCAGTCTAAGATGGTAGCTTAAATGAGTAATATGTATGAGTAGGATGGTAAGTTAAAAACTTGGTTGAGTGGAATCAATAAATTAGGAATTAGCTAGTGTTTTGTTTGGCATATTATGAATGATCAAGATATAATAAATAATATTGCATGCCTACTGTAACTTACCTGTAATTAACTACTAAAATCAAATTGGACATATTTTTATCCATTCAATAAAATTGTTTTTAAGTAATATTTATAATAACTACCTATACCTTAAGAGAAATTTAGAAAAGTGAATATTACCTACCTATTTAAATAACTGTTAAAAATACTTAGTTTAAGAAATGTTGGGAAATAAAGGCATATTTATTTATTTATTTTTTATTTATAGCGGCAACAGTACATTATTACTGTTCGTAAGCAGCCCGCTGACTGACGGATGGACGGACGGACAGCGGAGGCTTAGTAATATGATCCCATTGGCATCCTTTAGGTACTACACCGTAAAAATGTTGCCAAGCCAACGAAGTGCCGGGTTCGCGTCCCGGGTCGGGCCATAATAAGTATTGGGTTTTTCTGACTAGAAATTCTCAGTACTAGCCCGGAGTTAGGAAGTTGGCGGTGTTTCACCCCCGTGCCTCGGAGAGCACGTTAAGGCGTCGTTAAAGCCCGCTAACCTGCATTGGAGCAGCGTAGTGAGTCTAACCTCTAATTCCCTCTCTCCTATGAGAGTGATGGCCTGTGCCCAGCAGTGGGATGCTAATGGACTGTAGTGGATAGTGGATTACAACTCATGAATGGGCAGGTGCAATTATTATAAAGTCATAAATTACTTATAATTGTCGTCGAAGTCGTTATTAAGCCGCAATTACAGATGCCTCTAAGTAACAGTGCTGTAGTCTTAACGTGCGGAGGTCCCGGGTTCGATCCCCGGCAGGGTCAATTTGAGAATTTATAATTTCTGAATTTTCCCTGGTCTGGCCTGGTGGGAGGCTTCGGCCGTGGCTAGTTACCACCCTATCAGCAAAGACGTGCCGCCAAACGGTTTAGCGTTCCGGTACGATGCCGTGTAGAAACCGAATAGGGGTATGGGTTTATGTAACTGCCAAACCCCTAACAGGTTAGCCCGCTTCCATGTTAGACTGCATCATCACTTACCATCAAGTGAGATCACAGTCAAAGGCTAGATCGTAGGGGATAAAAAAAACTTACACAACTAACATTTGCATGCGATATGCACTTTACGAGACTGTTAAGTTTTCGTAAGTTACTCACACGTGACTTACCTGAGTACAACTTTCTAGTGCCTTACACTACCTTGATGTACCTTTGTCCACGTATATTTAGGGTTTTAAAAATTATTAGATCTCTTTGATTTACCGGGATAAAAAGAAGCCCTTGTGCACGGGACGCGCCCCAGGCACACAGACTAAGTAATAGTACAAGCTAGGTATATCTCTGTAGTCTGTACCCGTCAAAATAGGTTGAATACTCGTGAACCGTGAAAGCAGACAGACAGGTAGACGGTTGATGACCTCCCTGGCACAGTTGTGAGCGCTGTGGTCTTCATCAATTTCAGAATTTTCTCTTGTCTGGTTTGGTGGCAGGCTAGTTACCAGTCTCTAGGCAAAGACGTGCCGCCAAGCGATTTAGCGTTCCGATACCGTGCACAAAGCGATTAAGGATATGGGTTTAATATAACTGCTGTACCCCTAAAAGGTTATCCTGCTACCAGATCTTGGTTGCATTATCTTGACTGCATTAACCATTAAAAAAATACTCCTGAACGGAGATTTATATAAATGATAAAAGCGCATGGATTTGACTCGCTCCAGCAATACTCAGGACTGCTGTTACTTGTGTATCTTTAGATTAATGCAATTGTAAATTTATTTTATTTTTTTCAAAAGAGCAACCACCAAGTTTCTTGCTGTTTCTTCTCGGCAGGAACGGCATTCCGAAAAAAACATTTGATTTTTATTTTTGACTTACCATCAAGTGAGATTGCAGTCAAGGGTATACTATTAGTGGAATAAGAAGAATAGACAGACACGCTTTCATATTCCTTCAATATATACCTTCAAGGCAAGAGTGAATAGGCAACTTCTAGGCAAGCGCGTTTTAACCCAGACCTCATCATTGCTTTGCACTAAGTAGGTAGGTATAATTATCGACAAGCGCAAGCCTATTTTACAATTAAAAAAAAACAGAATCCCTAACAAAGCAATTCGAGAACTCAATCATTCAGCTCTTTAATTACGGCCCATACTCTATAAAATCAAACATAATTTTGTTAGTGTGGCGTATATCATCCCTCCGTCATTACTGGAACCCTCGCCACCCTCCACCCCATCTGTAAACCCCAGGGCCCAGGGCAGTCCGCAACACTAAGCCCTTTTGATAGCCTAGTGTTTACTGAATTCACCTGTCCGAATATAATTTGTAGGTATTATTTGACTTTCGAGCGTCAATACCAGCCTTGCTAGCTCCAATAAGTAAACCCTGTCCAATTAGAAATTTCAAATTTCATAATGATTTTAGGAACAATAATCCCCAGAAGTTATTTTAAGAGACAGCTAAGAAAGGAATTTGGACGAGCTGGCATGTTGAGCGCTGTTGTCATAACGTGGTAGATCCCGGGTTCGATTCTCGGCAGGGTCAAATTAGGACCCTATATAGGAATTTTTAATTTCTGAATTTTTAATTTCTAAAATCTGAGAAAAATTCGGGCTAACGCGGAAAAAGTACTTGTAAAATGGCAGTTTAGTCAAGCCCGTTTTGTGCTTTTCTTAATGTACCTAGATGTTCAAACTGCGGCGAATTGTAAACAGTTTTTACTATTTAGAGGCGATATAAGATATTCCAAAAGACGACATACGAATGCAGAGCAAATGTATGGTGACACATACCTACACCTAAAAATCAACCACTTTGGGTTACAAATATCAAGGTTCTTACACTTTTACTAAAATTTGACTTAAAATCTTATTATTGTATGTTAGAATACTGAGTTGTGCCACACACTTTCAGAGATATTTGGTGGGCAAATCTATATCTAAACAAATATTATAAATGCGAAAGTTTGGATAGATGGATGGATAAATATTTGTTACTCAAGAACAAGAACAGCCAGAACGGCTGGATCTGAATGGAGTTTGGCACAATCTGGAATAACATTAAGGCTAATACTTTTATCCCAAAAAACCTCAATCCACGTGGACAAAGTAGCGTGCATCAGCTAGTCTAACGATAAACAAATTAACTATCTCGTCTAGAGACCTTTCAAAACTTAAAACTGTATTGTTTACGTACCAGCGCTCTGAATAATTAACTTAGGAAAATTCTAAACGCCTGAGGTAGACAAGTAAACACGTGTAAAGCGTACTTAGTTATTGAGGTATGGGGTGAGACAGGCAGGGCGGCTTATTATTAAATGCAGGTGCATAAAGGGTGAGATAGAACAATGCTGTTTCACTGTTCTTGGAACAGTGAAATGTCTGTATACGGATGGGGTTTCTGTATCTATCCTATATTATACTTTACGATTTATACTTTTATTATAATATACAATATATTCTATGTAGTCTTACTACTGCTTTTTAACTGTATACTGTGTGCAATAAAGATATCTAAATAAATAAATAATAAATAAAAGCTGTTTTTTGAGACCCAAGAACAAGTTTTTTTACCGGAATACGATTACTTGAATAGCAATATTCCAAATGTATTGAAGTAGAAAGAGATTGTGTTGATAAAAAAATATTTTCTTGTGGCTTGTAAACATTACCGGAAACTTTTTGATCGCCCCTAGAATAAAAAATTATATTTCGAAAACTGTTAAACAACAAATAACATAATATCATTGTGTATATGTCAGTATATAAGTATGTATTTATGTATGTGTATATTAATATCATATGTTTCTTATTATTTCCATTTTTTTTGTTTAAAATTATATTTTTTGTCACTGTGACGTCACCCGGGTCCACAGTTGCAAACCAGGGTCTTGCTTTGTATGCGATTCGTTGGCATACAATGCAGGGCTTAACACTGAGCTGTGAGTACACCCATTCTGGGTGGTGTTACAGACGAAATTGTTAAATCTGTAATCTATGTTTTGTAAATTCCACCTTATATATTTTGTTGTACCTACCTACCTATTTTTCGTTTAAGACCTTTCCTTCCTTTTCGTAGGGATTTATTTTATGAGATAAGTACTAATTCCTTGTCCACTTTGTTTCTGTTTTTCAACGTATTTTTGAATTTTTTGTACAAAATAAATAAAACAAAAAACATTTCCCTTTCCTTCATAAAAACATCCTTGTTTTCCTTAACGCTTTTTCATTTAATTTACTAACCGTATTTATTTTCACAGTTAACAAGCTAATTAGTAAGATCTTCGATAAACGCAGAGATGAGATGAAAATCCGTACTCTGCCCATTATTGAGTGTATTATTATATCGAAGGGAATAGGTACTATTTTCGCCCGTTAAATACCACGTTATGCCAAGCAGTCGCTCGCAATGCTACGGCGAAAGTCAAAGTACTGTCAAAGCTGTGATTCTCTGGAATGTGCTACCGCGGGATATCCGACACTCTGTGTCGGTGTCAACTTTTAAACGTCGTCTTAAAAAATATTATTTATCGCTATAAAAGTATAAATATCTATGTAAAGCTTGTGTATGTAAGTTTATGATATCATATTTATGATATGAGTATATATTATGTTTATTTTATTTTTAGAGTTATATTGTCATATAAGTAAAATAGTATGTAACTATAGTATGTACTGTTATGTAAGTTTATTATATTGTAATAGTTATGTAGTAGATTGCTAAAAATTTTCTTTTACAAATGTACACGTGTGCACCGCCCTGTCATCATGCAACTAATCTATCTTAAAAAGGTTGCCTGGAAGAGATCACTCATAGTGATAAGGCCGCCTTTACACCGTAACAAGTTGTAAATGTTCTGTCACGATTCGTTTTACCTCTGTTTTTAGGGTTCCGTACCAAAATGGTAAAATGGAACCCTTATGGTGCGACTTTCTCCGTCTGTCTGTCCGTCTGTCCGTCTGTCCGTCTGTCCGTCTGTCCGTCCGTCACACTCGATTATTTCAGTAACTACCGAAGCTATCGACATGAAATTTGGAATAGTTGTGTATATTAGTGGCCCAAAGACACTGAAATTAAAAAAAATTGGAAATTATTTTTGTTCTTATTTAAAAAGGGGGGAAAATCGGAGGGTTGAAATTTAAAAGTGAGATAACTGTACTGTGTGGGGTATCATATGAAAGGGTTTACTTTGTACATTCTAAAACAGATTTTTAATTATTTTTAGTTATGATAGTTTTTGATTTATCGGGGAAAATGTCTAAAAAAATACCGTCCCCCCCCCCCTTATCTCCGGAGTTTACCAATCGAAAAATTTTAAATAATTATGGTCAATAGGAATTTACGTATATTTTACAGGAAAAGTATAGCCAATGCTCTAACTAGCATAGTTTTTTTGATATTACCTATTATAAACCTCTACAAACAAAGTTAGTCTTGCGGTTCATTAACAAAGGTAATTATTTATTAATAATGGTACGGAACCCTTCGTGCGCGAGTCCGACTCGCACTTGCCCGGTTTTATTATTTTATTTGTTTGTGTGTAATAAAGTGTTTTTACTTTACTTACTGATTATGGAATCATACATATATTGTAGTTTAATAGGAATGATGCCTATATCAAAAATAACCCTGACCCGGGCCTTAGATATTCTGTTTAGAAGGTTGTCTAGAGACTCAAGCAGATTATACCCACACAAACGTTATTCTTACCAATAAATACGAGATATTCGTCCTCCGCTGTCTGTTATGAGATCTTTTCTCAATTTTATTTCCTCAGAACCTCAGAGTAATAATGTACCTACTATATACTTATAAACTCTACGTACAAAACCAAAGTGAAGGACGTTTGCGTTCGAAGTGTATCTCACTTGAGTGAGCTTCGATATCGAGATGGTATTTTATTGAATAGCCCAGTACGCTTCCTCTGAGTTTTTACATTGCAAATACGGTTGATCGACGTGAGAACTCACCTCGCCAAGTGTAAGCGAACGGTCAAAGTAAAATGGGCCCAAAGCTCTTGCTTTAAAGTCACAAATTCAGCGTTTGGAGCGATGGCTGTGAATAAATACACGAAATGATGAAATGAGCTCTAAACCAATGTATTTAAGGTTCATTTTACTTTAACGTTCGCTTACACTTGGTGAGGTGAGCTCTCACGTCGATCAATCGTATTTGCAATGTAAAAACTCGGAGTAAGCGTACTACTGTGCAAAGCGAGGCTAGTCTGGGGGCTTCCTACCATCGTATAAAGAAGTATTACGTCCTTGTTTCAGAATCATCCTTATTTTATCGACGTCAAGGGGCATCACAAAAAATGTTAATTTTAAAATAATACTGCTATAAGCGATGGTGGTAAGGGAACAGCTTGTTAACGTAAAAATAAGAACTTGAAAGTTGAGAAATATTTTCTAGAAACTCTACCGTATTTACACATGGCGATATTTTTACTCGTTCCGACAACTTGCATTTTAGGAAGCAGAAGGTCTGACAAGTTTTTGGGGTTCCGATATCGACTACTAATATATAATAAACTAGCTGAAGCTCACGACTTCGTCCGCGTGGTTTAAGTTTTTTGGATTCCCGCGGGAACTCCTCCATTTTCCGGGATAAAAAGTAGCCTATGTCACTCTCCAGGTCCTCAACTATACCCATTCCAAAAATCACGTCGATCCGTTGCTCCGTTACGGCGTGATTGAAGGACAAACCAACAAAGCAACAAACCAACAAACAAACACACTTTCGCATTTATAATATTAGTATGATAGTATGAAGTATGATATGACTAGTAGATGCCCGCGACTTCATCCATGTGGAATAAGTTTTTTAAATTCCCACGGGATTGGGATAAAAGTAGCTTATTTCACTCTCCAGGTCCTCAACTATGCCCATGCAAATCACGTCGATCCGTTGCTCTGGGACGTGATTGAAGGACAAACAAACAAACACACTTCCGCATTTATAACATTAGTGTGATGTGAAAGTTTGGATGTTTGTAAGTTTGAATGTTTGTTACTCCTTTACGTCGCAACGATTGAACAGATGTGGCTGAAATTTGGAATGAAGATAGCATAACATTTACGTTACGTTACATTATATTACATTTACATACGGGCTACATTATATCGCGGAAAATGATAGAGTTCCCGCGGGAATCGATAAACCTCAATCCACGCAGGCGAACATCATCTAGCGCCAAAATAAATAAAGCTTAGTATGAGCTGCTATTAATATTGCACCATGTAAACTGGAAAGAACAAAACGACCGTATCGAAGGGGAACGACGTGCTAATCTATGTAGATCCTGCATATAAAAACGGACGGGAATATAACGTGGAGTTTTTGTCGGTAGACGTTTTTTATTTGTCCCTAGTACGTTTTTTACACGACAGCCCAAAAAAATGAGTTTTCTGAGCTTATGTGTACAGGTAAAAGTATGTTTCTTTATTACACTATAACTTCTTAATATCTAAACAGATTAGGATTGTGAGATCCTTTCGAGTGACACTGCTATAAATTTTTTGAAAAAAATTTAATTTGTCTGACAGGGTAGTCATGTTTTTAATTTTTAATTAATATTCACTTACTGGTATAAGGCTCACAAACTTATCCAACCCAGTGACAGCGTCGCTAGTATATATAATATATAAAAAAAAAAAAACAGAAAACACGACAGTAGTCAAACGTCAGAAAAGTAGCCTACGAGAGAATGAGACAAATGTAGCTTGTATTCTATCTCATTCTCTCGCAGGCTAAATCTTATTTATGAATATGTTTGTCTCTTTTTGGTGTCGTCGCTTTTTCGAATCATCGAATTTTCAAATCACAACGATGCTAAAGAAGTTTCACTTCAAAAAATAAACAGACATAAAAAATAGTTCCAATTTGGGCCACCGGGCCAGATTTGTGGGACAAATAAGTGATAATGCATTCTAAGACGGTAGTGGGAATAACCTGTTAGGGGTATTGTATTTATACCCTTACCCCATAATCGGTATCTACACTACATCTAAATATATATAAATCACGTGTCTGTCCGCGATGGACTCCTAAACTACTTAACCGATTTTAAATTAAATTTGCACACCGTGTGCAGTTTGATCCAACTTGAAACATAGGATGGCTTATATCTTAATTTATAGCCGCAATATTATTTTATGTCGGATTTGCAACGTAAGACGGAGAAAAACGGTCGAACGAAAACGTTTCTTACGAAAAGCTCATTCCACGCGGACGAAGTCGCAGGAATCAGCTAGTATTTATATAAAAATCAATTGCCGAAATGTATGTTCTCGAATCACTACAGAACGGCTGGACCGATTATAGTGGAATATTTTGTGTATCTTTGTGTGTGGGTCCCAATTCATTTCAGGGCAGGACAACGTCTGCGGTTCCTACTTATTATTTACCGGTAGGGTTGTATTTGTAACTAGACACGGTCGAAGCTATTCTCAGACAAATTGCATCTCAAGCAAAAGTCATAATCACAATCATTCATTTATATTTTGCCAGAATATGTAATGTCGTGATATTCAAAGTTTCCTTTGACTCGTAAACTCCATAACGTTCTGCTCTCAATTGTGTTGTAAGTTGTTGATGCGTCAATTTTAAATCCTCTGTGACTCGCTGGAACTTTTGCATAATTCAAATATTCGCTATGCAACACGGCATTAACTGTGCAGTGTACTTCAAGTTATAAGAGAACTGACTCACGACAGTTTTAAAACGTTAAAAAGTATCGGGATTTTTTTAACGCTTCGTTATCTGCCTCGTTGGTGTAACGGTAAGCATAGTCGACTGCGAATCACGACGTTAGTTCCTGGGTGACGGTTCCTGGGTTTTGACGACCTCCGTGGCGCAGTGTGTAGCGCTGTTGCCTTAACGTGCGGAGGTCCCGGGTTCGATCCCCGGCAGGGTCAATTTGGAAATTTATAATTTCTGGATTTTCCCTGGTCTGGCCTGGTGGGAGGCTTCGGCCATGGCTAGTTACCACCCTACCGGCAAAGACGTGCCGCCAAGCGATTTAGCGTTCCGGTACGATGCCGTGTAGAAACCGAAGGGGTATGGGTTTAATATAACTGCCATGCTCCTAACAGATTAGCCCGCTATCATCTTAGACTGCATCATCACTTAACCATCGCCGGCCAAATACCGAGCACGGTCCTCTTCCCAGAATGAGTATAGTAGTAACACAGAATAGGTAATAGTACAATGTGTATATAGTAGTAAACAGTCTGGCTGAACGAATTCAGCGCGTAGCTGCCTTAAACTGCATCATCACTTACCATCAGGTGAGATCACAGTCAAGGGCTAGCTTGTAGTGATTAAAAAAAAATTAAAAAAATGGGTTCGATTCCCGGTCGGGCATAAAAATTGTTAGGTATTGGGGTTTTCAGTTAAGAAATTCTCAATGCCAGCCCGGAGTTGGAAGTTGGCTGTGAGCCACCCCCGTGCCTCGGAGAGAACGTTAAGCCGTCGGTCCCGGTTATTAACACTAACATGATAATAGTCGTTAAAGCCCGCCAACCCGCATTGGTGTAGCGTGATGGGTCTGAGCTCTACTTCCTTCTCACCTATGAGTACCCAGCATGCCCAGCAGTGGAACGTTAATGGGATGTACCTAGTGGTGAGTGACATATATACATATAAAAATTGCCGAAATGTATGTTCTCGAATCACTTCAGAACGGCTGGACCGATTCTGATGGAATATTTTGTGTGTTTTTGTGTGGGTCTGAAGGTTTATATTCACAATTGGACCGCTAGGGGGCGCTCAAATTCTCTAGGATCAGGGCAGGACAACGTCTGCGGGGCCCACTAGTTAATTATGAACAAAAATATAATGTAACCGGTTGCTGACTCATGTTTTTGCCAGACAATCCCTGACCAGTTTCGAACCCGTTCGGGTTCCTTATTCCTTTTATTTTTATCCACTACAAGTTAGCCCTTGACTACGATCTCACCTGATGGTAAGTGATGATGCAGTTTAAGGCAGCTACGCGCTGACTGCGTGCAGCCAGACTGTTTACTACTATATACACATTGTACTATTACGTATTCTGTGTTACTACTATACTCATTCTGGGAAGAGGACCGTGCTCGGTGTTTGACCGGCGATGGTGTAGACAGTGATGATGTAAAAGACTATGTGATTCAAGTAACAGGTTTCGGAAACTAAATTGCAGGGAGATAGCAATAAAAGGTATCAATACCGTTTGTTATCGAGTGTAAAAATCGTACTCGTTCATAGCATGGACATAAGTGCACAGGTGATTTTAATTTATTGCGTTGGGTTCAAATTGCAAAGTGTAGCGTGTCGCAGTGTTTCCACAAATGAACAATTAAAATTGGGAGTTCGCAGACCTACGCTGTCGTTCTAAAGGAACGCAATTCAGTCGGACGAAGTGATTGATTCATGCGAGAACTCCCAGAGTGCTATTCGATCCACTGGTGGTGCCAGACGGTGGATCCTAATGATAATGAAGTATTAAAGGATCCTCCAAGGCCATTGGTGCATCCAAAAATCGACTGGTGGATCCTAAAAGTTGATCTTAGTGGACTGATGGGAAATTATTGACCCAAGTTGGTAACTAGATGGGTATGGACCAGATTTGGTAGTCCGAATTTGGTCTTTTTATTTCCTCCGTGCCTCGGAGAGCACGTTAAGCCGTCGGTCCCGGATATTATCATAAACATTTGAATACTCTTAGTCGAGACTTATGCGGAAGAATCTGGGAACCCACTGCATTATTACCTCAAGAAAACCCCTGCCATTATGTGATTAATGGAAAGGGATCATGACCCTCAGCAATGAGGAATACGACATAAAGAGACCTTTTTGTGACAGGTTGAGCCGCCATATTCTTACACAAAGAGATAGCATTGCAAAAATAATTTTAATCTTCTATATATATAAAAATGAAACCCGTTTTCCTTGGTCACGGCATCACGCGTGAATGGCTGGACCGATTTCACTAATTCTTTTTTTGTTGTATTTGTTATTATTAGGAGAAGGTTCTTACGGAAAAAAATATTAAGAAAATCTCTCAGAAATATTGAAAAATATACATTTAATTTTGCATACTAAGGCGGTACGAAGTTCGCCGGGTCAGCTAGTATTTCATAATTGCCAACTTCGTTCAAAGGGAAATTTCAAATGAACGATTTGCAGGGTCGTGTAAATCTGCATTTCTCCTACATTAATAAACCACCCGTGCGAATGCGATGCCCTCGGACAAAAACAATTCTGATATGAACCGCTCAACCGTCGTTGTTAGGCTGCATGTTCGGTGTGTTAAGCGGCAGCGGAATTTAAAATACGCAGCGTTTCTCAATTTTTATTTCTTTGACTGCGGTAGCGGCTTAAGCCGACCCGTCCATGTCAAATTAATACCCTAGTCATAGTCATAACTAGCGGATAACCGGTGTGTGCTAGTACGCTAAAAAGATATTGGCAGTCATAGGGACTGCAGATAGAAGAGAAAACTTATTACTTAACTTAAACTATAAATACAATTTAATTGAAATAACAATTAATATGCAATTATATTAATAATGTTGCACAATAAGTCAGCATGTCAGTGTCGCGACTTATATTTTCCGCTACCAAGAAGTGCTCAACGCGGCTAACTCTAAGTTTTCACTTCAAAAAGGAAATTTAATAATAATTTTAGGAAATTAGAAGAAAGAAGGAAAAAAGAAGAGAGGAAAAACCGGTTTGGAGCACGTCGGTTGAATTGATAGTATACAACGGACATACGTACAAACAATTTTTGTGTTTTACATTTTATGATTAATGATATTACACGTCAAATATTTATCATTTTGAAGTTAATTATTGTTATAGGTATTATTATAAATATATTTAGTAAGTATGTCGCATTTGCCCTGCATGCCCTGCATGAGCGATAAACGCTAACTTGTTTGTGATATCGCAATCCTCTAATGACACTCACATCCGCCTCTCCCGCCACGATTTCCGCTCGCCACAGAAAACGTGGGTCAGTTTTCATACTGTTTACATAGGTACTGAGTATACTATAATACTATACAAGTATCAGCCTTCCTAGTTATTATTCGTTTTTGGTAACCATAACGCGTCTTTAAGCGGCGATAACTAATCAGTTTCCAGCCGCATGCAGGCAGACTGGCAGTTTTCCCACCAGTGGAGAGCCCTACCCACCAAATACTGAATCAGCCTTCCTAGCGATAGTTACCAAAAGAACAGCTATTTCTCATAGTATACCTAAGGTTTCCTTTTTCCTCTTACTCTAAAAAGTCACAGTAATTCTAAAACAAACTACTTACGAACAGAATAGGACAAAACATCCGCTGAAACACGTTTTGACCTGTCGCAGTAGTCTGTGCAGTTCCAAATGAAAGTGCACGCGCGGACTTTTCGCCCGCTAGTCAAAAATTTTGTGCGTTCGTATGTTTTCGCCCTTAAGTCTAGTCAGACGTGACAGGTTCTCTTTGAGAGCTTATTATTTCATTTTTAGAAAATATCACATTCGTAGCTGCTATTAATCTAGAAGCATAAGCTCGGATTTCGAGGTAAATAAAATCTGAACATATTTTCCTTTGAAGTTTACATTCTCGTAATAGGTATAATCTTTTTCTGCTTTAAAAAGCTTTCGGCGAAAAGAATTTAAGTGTACTTACTTGCAAAACATACTATGGACCCGACAGGATTAAAAAAACACTGTCTGAAAAACCAGGATATAACATCCGCATCAAAGGAGAACAACCTTTTGACGTGTCGCGTAGTATGCTCGCTATTACATAATATGTAAATGAGCGACGCTGAAGTTTTGTCTGCCAGTTTCTTCCTGCAGGGCGACCGGGTATCTTTTGCATCAATCGCAATCACTTCTGATTGGCTGAATTTATTGTATTCTTGCTGCGTCAATGGATTTCGTCCAATAGTGGAAGAGTGTTAACCAATCAGAGGTGATTGCGATGTATCAATGATTGATGCAAAAGATACGCGGTCGCAGGGCTGGTTCTTCTCGGTACCGGTCTTCTCTTCTCGGTAGGAATGTCAATCCGAACCAGTGGTAGATTCACTCGACTATTCAAAATCACTTTTCAAAGTCAACTTGAAAAACAAAGTCGATTTGAATTTGAATTTGCCAGAAACATTTTTTACGCTTTGTATTTTTGTAACCGCCCTATCTATACTAATCGAAAATGCGAAAGTTTGGATGGATAGATGTATGGATGGATGTTTGTTACTCAATCGCGCCAGAACGGCAGAACGGATCTGGATGAAATTTTGCACAGAGATAGATTACAGTCTGGAATCAAATATCAAATATCAATATCAATCAATCAGTCAATCAATCTATAATATAATATTTATAAATATTATCAATGCTACAGTTTGGTTGGATGAATGTATGGATAGATGGATATGGATAGATGTTTGTTACTCAATCACGCCAGAACGGCTGAACGGATCTGGATGAAATTTCGCGCAGAGATATATTACAGTCTGGAATAACACATAGGCTACTTTTTATCCCGGAAAATTAAAGAGTTCCCTACTCAGAGTTCCGTAGAGTTTCTACCCAGCCGCTACGCGAGTCAACGCGAGTCTACGCGAGTCTACGCCGCCGCCACAACCCAAATGCATTTATTAAGCTAAGATTCAAAGATTCTTCTGATTCTTCTTAAGATTCTTTGTAAATAAGTTTCTTTTGATGTTACATCCTCATAGGGGCACGTAGTATCTGCTTCAAGCCTATTATCTGCTTGAACAAGCTTACGTTGAACAGAATTGAGTTTAGTAAGAATCAGCAATGATATTATAACATTAAAAGGCTTCAACTGATAATCAAAGTTTTCCGTAATCAAGTTGAAAATGCACAAGACAACTATAACTTCAGGACTGGGGGCCATATACTGCCAACGCCTACCACCACTACAGCCCATTAACGTCCCACAGCTGGGCACAGGCCTCCATTCTCATAGGGGAAAGGGAAATAGAGCAAACCCACCACGTTGCTTCAATGCTAGTTGGCAGCCTTTAACGGCTATTATCATGTTAGTGATAACCGACGGCTTTACGTGCTCTCTGAGGCACGCACCACCAACTTCCTAACTCCGAATTCCTAACTGAGAATTTCTAGTCAGAAAACCCCAATACTTAATTATGGCCCGACCCGGGACTGGAACCCGGGACCTTGTCGGCCGCAGTCGGACATGCTAACCACTAGACCAATGATGAGACCAACGAGGCAGTCTAACTCTTCTAAGTCGAGGCAACTTAAAGCAATACTTAAATGCAATATTACACAAAATATCAGGTTGATATCACGTATAGGTCCCGTCACGTAAAAAGAACGCTGAGGGGCAGTGTAGGGGACGTGTCTGATCAATGATTTTAGCGTAATCTCAACTCGGGAAGCATGGTTCAACTGACAAGCCATTAGCGTACGCGCAGAGGAATACCGGCGGAGCGTTCCCCCGTCGCGGCCCCCCTTCATACCCCTAATTTGATCGGTAAATCGCTCAGTGCGCAGGTGAACTGCCAGCGTTCTTTTTACGTGACGGGACCTGTACCTTGACGTCCGTAATTAGGATTATAATTCTAAAAAACAAAAGACAACAATATTGAATCAATATGGCTTTAAGTTGGTAGGAAGGCCCCTGTCAGCACGTTCTTTCCCGTAGATTGGTAGCTAGCCAGGCCGAAGCCTCCAATAACCCCTACGCACTTAGATGGGTCCTATACCTACTTTTTTTTGTGGGTTGCAACTTATAACTTACTAGCAGATGCCTGCGACTTCGTCCGCGTGAAATAAGTTTTTTAAATTCCCACGGGAACTCCCTAATTTTTCGGGTTAATATAAAGCCTATGACACTCACATATACCTAATGTCTCTTTCTATTGGCACCAGATCTTTCAAAATCGGTTCAGTAGATCCAGAGATTACTCCCAACAACGTCACAAACTCACACACAAACTTTACCTCTTTATAATATTAGTATAGACTAGCTGATGCAAGCGACTTCATCCGCGTGGATTGAGGTGTTTTAGTTCCCCCGGGAACACTTTAATTTTCCGGGATAAAAAGTAGCCTATGTGTTACTTCAGACAGTACGAAATTTCATCCAGATCCGTTAAGCATAAACATGATTAGTATTTAGTGAAACGATCGCAATCACCTCGGTCTGGTTAACACTCTTTCACTATTGAATAGCACCCAATCATAACAATTGAGACTGTGACCAGAGGTGCCTGGTGGGAGGCTTCGGCCGTGGCTAGTTACCACCCTACCGGCAAAGACGTGCCGCTAAGCGATTTAGCGTTCCGGTACGATGCCGTGTAGAAACCGAAGGGGTATGGGTTTAATATAACTGCCATGCCCCTAACAGGTTAGCCCGCTACCATCTTGGACTGCATCATCACTTACCATCAGGTGAGATCGCAGTCAAGGGCTAGCTTGCAGTGGATAAAAAAAAAAAAAAAAAAAAGGTGCAATCATGTAAGGATCGCCGATCCAATCGTTAAAGTTCGGCCTCAAAGTAAAATAAACCGGCGATCCTTACATGATTGCACCTCAGGTTTTAATTACCATTCGAGAGCAGGGGCCGACGCCTTAAAGCTATATATTGCTTCATTATTGTTAGCTTTCGTGTTATAGAATTATAGTTCTTATTATAGGGACGTCAAGGTACATGAAAACAAACTGTTATTTTGAGTAATATTGCTTTAGGCGTTGGCAGTACGGCCCCTGAATATAGAACATATTAAGGAATAACAAAATTCTTATTATAATAAGAATTTTGTTATTAATATGTTACCTGCTCTCGTAAAGTTGCCTAAGGAAATTCAGTTACGAATCAGGATTGTCGGATGTAAAAAAAATTGTAAGACTAACATTTAATTTTGACATAGATCACCAAAAATAGATAAAATACATTTGACAAAAAATACAATAATAAGTTTGTAAGCTATGAATATGCGTCAAACACACCAATAGGAGCGCTTTATAGGCCTAATTGTCAAGCTCTAAGCCAACCGTAATCATTTGACAGCTTAAAACCTTTTTGACGTGCATCTATTTTTTTATTTATTTTTTCATTTATTGTTCAAGATAAATACATTCATATTAAGGGTATATACACACTAGCCATCCTCTAAACCTTTAACGTTTATGCGGGGATAGCGAGTTCACATTGCAGTTATTAGTAAAATATAATATATAAGCAGGTATATAAATAACATTTTAAGTGAAATAAAGAAAATATAAAATAAAATAAGTTTGGTTTAAGTTAGGTTAGTAAGTACTTAATATAGCTTAAAATATTGGGGCTGATTCCGTATAACACAATCTCTAAACTAAACTAAAATGGCAGCTTTAAATCTAGTTCTGTCCCTTTCCGTTGGAAGTATTATGAAAGGGTTAGCAATATTTGTAATGCTCTAATTTTAGTTTAGTTTAGAGATTGTGCGCTACAGAATCAGCCCCATTGTGTTATTTCTAATTTCAAAAAGAAACAAAAAAGTAACGACTTACATAATTATATAGGAAGCGTTTTCTAGATAATATTGTCACAAGGAGTGACACCTTTATCCAGGAAATGCTTCTTACATTTCCTTATAAAAATGTTTTTTTTAAGTTACTAAAATTTTGAAGCTATGAACTTAGAGGTCTAATTATCCGTTTGGCAAACGATTACGATTACAATTTCCTTACACAATCGCGGAGTTGATCTAACATCTAACGATCTAAGGTATGAAAGTCAAGCGCTCCTATTAGCTGTATAATATGCTCCTATTCAGTGGCGTGGCAGTTCATAGAGGCGTAAAAGCACTGCTTACCCTAGTGGAAATAGGTCAATGCTCATTTTTCATTATAACAGTCAGTAAATAGGTATTCTGACGAACCAATGCCTACCCTAGCTTCAAGCCCTGTGCACGCCACCCTATTCCTATTTAGGGTAGTCGCACACAGGGAAATGCACCTAAACTTTACGTATTCTTCAGTCCTCTTTCCATTGAAATCTAGCAACGTGACTGGCCAATTAGCTGTAACTTATTAAAAGCTTACAGTTAGAATAAAATATTAATATAATAAATCCCTGCTATTACTTACTAGGTATACTACTAAAATTAAAATAGAAACATTACAACAACAATGCTATCAATACACATTACACAACCATATTTGATGACTTGCATTGCATGAACTATACCTATTCATGGTTGCAATGTCTTTAGCAATTACTAGAGAGTAGATGAGGCTCACGATATCATGATTGTAATAATCTCTTTGATTTTCGCATTGGAGTTGCTCATTATTATGAGCAACAACGTGGACAAATAATTAAATTTTGTATGGAAGCAGACCATATATTTTCCCACATATCACTATTATGTATTGTATAAATTGTATATTTTTGGTTAAATAAATAAATAAAATTCGCTATGTATAACACTATTAATTTGAAACAAAACATATTTAATGTGATACATAACCAGGAAAACAGTAAAAATCGCAATGCATTTTAACGAAACATAATATTTTCGCTTGCTAAAACGTTAATTATAACTAATAACTAAAATATTGATTAACTTTCAGTATCAGTTTTTTTTTAATTAGTCTGGAGTTTTTGAATGATCCATTTAAGTACTAAAATAAATCTTTTCTATCAGTTTATATCTAAACAATCACAATACTTATGGCATAAGAAAGATCTCTACATATATTATTATTCCAAACATCTAATACAAGTTCACATGAACTACGAAATTAATATACCTGTTAAGTGTTATTTACTTAAAACTAGTGGGCCCGGCAGACGTTGTCATACACTGAACCTAGAACCCGATTGCAGCGCCACCTACCGGGTCCAATTGTCAATATAAACCATCCCGGTCCCCACGAAACGGTGGCCCCTCGACCTGTACCAAGACCGCAACAGATGGCTGATTCAGGCGGATCAGCGAGACCACGTCAGCATGAAGGTATAACTGCAGCTGTTAGCCCTGATATGCAATATATTATCCGGGTCATTACAGATGCGTTAATAGATGCATTTACAGCCTACACTTAAGGACAAGGAATCATATCTGCAATCTCAGCTGGAATCGCCTCTCTTACATTCCAACTGAGAATAATTTATTGGAACCCGGGTGGTATACGAGGCCATATCCGGGAACTTAGTCAGCTCGCCCAGTCGCAGAACGCACATGTTATTCTCCTGGGCGAAAGTAAGCTCATGGACAACATCGAACTACGCATTCCAAACTTTTTCGAGTACCGGCGCGATGAAGTGTCTCCCCGGGGTTACCCTTGTAGAGGTACGGCAGCCCTGGTGCGGAGGGACATTGTTCACGAAGAACTGGACCACTCACACTTTGTTAGCTTATGTACACAAGAGGTTCGAGTCCATACTGGGGAGGAAGAACTGCTTCTATTTGCAGCCTACAAGCCACCCGGATTGTCGTTCCGTAGTGCAGACGTAAGGACACTCTTCGAGGCGCAAGGACCTGTATACCAATAGTCGTGCAATTTACCCCAAATCCACCAAATACGACAAACGCAAATGTCATTCGAGACCATGCAGACATCCAAATCATCGTGGAGACGTCACCACAAATACTATTATGCAACAGCTGCCTAAGAGAGGCTTAGTAGCGCTTTCGAAAGCCTTTAATGGGATTCTCCGTACTGACCACGGAAAAGGGGAAAAGATTATTGTCCTTCCTAAACCGGGAAAAGATCGTCGTCTACCTGCCAGCTATCGGCCAATTACGCTACTCTCACATATAGCCAAACTATTCAAACGTCTGCTACTGTGAAGAATAGGCCCTCGTCTGCCGCTGCGTGAGGAGCAGTTCAGGTTTCACAGTAGCCATTCAACGACGCTTCAACTTATAAGAATGACCTGTCATCTAGCCAGTGAGCTGAATAATGGGCACTGCACCGATGGAGTCTTCCTTGATATGGAAAAGGCTTTCGAGTGGGTATGGCACGCCAGGCTCCTGGCTAAACTTTTGAGCACTTAAGTGCCACCGGTGCCACATGGTGCGAATAGTGGTATTCTTTCTCATCATCCGAAGTTTCACAGTCTCAGTTGAGGGCGCGGATTCCCAACCGCGTCCGATCCAAGCTGGAGTACCCCAAGGTAGCTGCTTGTCGCCACGCCTGTATGCAGCTCACACAAACGACATCCACATACTCCACGGCCATCTACGGGAGGGTGAAGAAGACGTGATCCTGGCACTATATGCAGACGATGATAAGGCATTCTTTGCGTGGTCCTATCGACAAATTATCACAACAAATCGGATGCAACGTTCGATCGATGCTGGATCTATTACCAGAGTGGCTGGATAAGTGGAGGATGGCCGTCAATGTTGGGCAGACGGCCGCTCTAATGTCCGATGGGCAAAGACCGCTACGTCAGCTCACTCTACGAGACCAGGACGTGGAATGGCAAAACTCAGATAAGTGATCGGGGCGCCACATTGACTGGCGGTTGAATATAGTTGCCACCGTCAATCATTTAGTTAACCAAGCGGCGGCGGCTCGGTCAATGCTTCACTCCCTGTTAACATCCTAGCTATCGTTGAAAACTAAACTGAGAGTATACTGTGCTTACGTCCGATCACGTCTGACGTATGCGACCCTGGCCTGATACGCCCTTTGCTCCGCGCACCAGAAACAAAGACTTCCACCAGAAACAAACAGATCCAGCAGAACTGTTGCCTGCGATTAATCGTGGAAGCTCCAAGGTGCGTCAGGAATGATGTCATCCACGGAAACACCAGGACACGAACCATGGAGGAATACGTACGTCATCTTGCACGTAAAATGTTTGTCCGTGCAGACACCAGTAAGTGCACGCACCTCCACGGTATTAGCACCTCTTCACGCAAGACCACCGGAAGGCCGGCCCCAACCTCGCGAGCTTCTACGATCTCCGTCACCACAGCCTGGTCCCAGCGCATGCACTGAAGGCAACGATGACGACGCAAATTAAAGCACGAAAGTAGGTATGGAAAAGATTTCCATTAGTCTGAAAGCCACGAATGGCGTTGGCATTTAGTTTTGAATAAATTATCCACCACTACAGCCTATTAACGTCCCTCTGCTGGGCACAGGTCTCAAATGGGCAATCAACAATACAGAAAAAGCTAAATTATTTGCAAATTATCTTCAAAGTATATTCCAACCAAATGATGGTCACACACATCAAAATGACCTCCAGATAACTTAACCAATAGAGGAAGACATTGATATAAAACTCGTCACACCAAAAGAAGTTTTACGTGAAATAAAATATAGCATGAGTCAAAAGAAATCACCGGGCTACGATCTTATCACCAGAGAAGTGTTAAATAATCTACCACACAAAGCCCTTGTTAAGCTTACTAATTTAATCAATGCAGCATTTCGACTTAAGTATGTACCTGATTTATGGAAAATTGCTGAAGTTATTATGATATCCAAGCCAGGGAAACCTCCCCAAGAAACAACGTCGTACAGGCCAATCTCACTGCTACCTATAATGTCCAAACTATTTGAAAAGCTATTGCTTAAGAGAATTAAACCCATAATAGATGACAAAAATCTCGTACCAAGCCACCAATTTGGATTCAGAGAAAAGCATTCCACAATTGATCAGGTTCATAGAATAGTTAACATAATTGAGCATACATTACAAGAGAAAAAGGTTTGCACTACTGTATTTTTAGATGTAGCACAAGCCTTCGACAAAGTTTGGCATGAAGAACTTATATACTCGTATAAGCTGAATAAAATGTTGCCCAAAGCATTTTCAGAAATTTTGAAATCATATATTACGAACAGAATGTTCAGAATTCGTCAAGAAGATGCATATTTGGAACTGAAGGAAATAAAAGCTGTGGTTCCACAAGGAAGTGTACTTGGTCCGGTCCTGTACCTTTTGTATACCAGTGATATCCCGGTGTCAGAAAACAATGTGATTGCTACTTTCGCTGACGATACTGCCATAATATGAATTGGAAAAAGTCATGATGAAGCAGTCACAAAAGTCCAAGCTTCCATTAATAAAGTCTACGACTGGACAACCAGGTGGCGAATTAAGTTGAACGAATCAAAATCGGTCCATATAGATTTCACAAATAAAGCACTGAAATATCACCCGATTTACATTAATGGGCAACAGATTACGTATGCTAATACAGCTAAATACCTCGGAATGACAGTGGAAAACGCACGTCAAAAAGAAATGAGAACAGTTAGAAATACGTTATAAAAATATGTATTGGCTACTTGGCAGAACATCTTGCTTGTCAATACATAATAAAATTCCATTATATAAACAAGTCCTAATGCCTATTTGGACTTATGGCATACAGCTGTGGGGCTGCACTAAAAAAACCAATATACAAATAATACAAAGGTTCCAAAACAAAGTACTTCGTAACATCGTGAATGCACCGTGGTACATTAGAAATGACGTAATCCATCGGGACCTAAAAAATTTAATATGTCGACAAAGTCATCACCAAATTTGCAGAAGTCCATGATTATCGGCTTCGCCATCACGTCAACGTTGAGGCAATCCAGTTGCTCGACATTAGTCGAGCAATTAGTAAGAAGACTAAAAAGGACAAACCCCTTTGAGTTAGTGCATAGTGACTAGTGATAGTGTAGTGATAGTGCTGCCTGAAAGAACACATGAACGAAGTGTCTATTTACAATAAAAAAGACTAAGATACGTCGTTGGACAATTTCTTAGCACATAAGATAATTATAAGCTTAGGTTAAAGAAAAATTACTCATTAGTCAAATAGTCTGGCTAGACTGTAATTATATTATAATAAATAATTTCTTGAATTTTATGCGACATACGCTTACTCGATTTCATCCCCGCGCGCCTGTAGTTTGATCTCGTGAGCTCAGAGCGCCTTAAAACTATGTTAGTATACTCAAAATAAACCTAACGCATTAATTAATTAATTGAGCACCCTTAATTGGTACTCAATAATAGGAAAAAAAAATATTAGTCATGTTTTTGATTTTGATTTGGACGTGTTGGTTGATTTTGGTGAACTGTGGCTTGTGGCCGTTGATAGTAGTATCTGCAAAATGAGAGAGAAGAAAATGCATATGTCACCGTAAAATTGTAAAAAACCGTTAGGTTATAATCCAACTAGCGAGATTGTACACTGTCGAAAGATTACAATTTAACGCATTATTTTTCGGTCGATTGTAATCTGTTAGGTTTATTAACCCGATAAAACCTAATTATTTATGTCGAACCCTAACCAAACCTACAAGAAAAAAACAAGAAAACGTAAATACAATGAATATTTTCAAAAATTGACATTCAGAACATTGAATGGTTCACAATCTTTCGACAGTTTACAATCAATCAAGATAAAAAGCGTTAGATTACAATCTAACGGTTTTTGCAATTTTACGGTGACACATATACTAAGCCTAGAAAAATTATATGCTGATAGAGAAATAAATTTGAATTGGATAGTATGCTAATGTCACTGTAACAATTTAATAGGGAGCGTCTAATCTAAAAATGAACTCACGTCTTTACGCTCACACGCAAAGTAGTCTAGTATTACTCGTTCAGGCACCGGTTATTTAGACATTGATTTTATGGATTTAATGGCGCAAACGGGAGGCAAGTTCATTTTTATGTTTGATGACCTCGAGTTTTGTTTTGTCATCCAAAAATTTGTCTCAAATTTCTCTTTTCAAAGCTATATTATAAAACTATGAAAGTTTTATTTTTTAATCTAAATTTACTATAGAGGGCTTGTTCAACATTGAACATGCCATCCTCATGGGAACAAAATCATCATTTTACTTCCTACGCTTAACATATTATGACTTATTTATCTCGCACAGAGCTCTGGCCTCCTCTAAGTGGTAAGCCAGAACACTGTTGCTTGCAGAAAATTCTCGCAAATGAATGTTGAACCTATTCTTAAAATAAAATCTTATGAAAGTTTATCAACTCACCTAGACCGTTGTCTGGCACGTGAATACGGAGCAGGTTGTGCATACGACGCAGGTTGTACAAACGGGGGAGGTTGTGCATACGGAGCAGGTTGTACAAACGGGGGATGTTGTGCATAAGGAGCAGGTTGTGCATACGGAGCAGGTTGTACCAACGGGGGATGTTGTGCATAAGGAACAGGTTGTGCATACGGAGCAGGTTGTGCATACGGAGCAGGTTGTGCATACGGTGAAGGTTGTGCATACGGAGAAGGTTGTGCATACGGAGGAGGTTGTGC
The DNA here is from genome assembly GCA_923060345.2 of Erebia aethiops. Taxonomy (NCBI): domain Eukaryota; kingdom Metazoa; phylum Arthropoda; class Insecta; order Lepidoptera; family Nymphalidae; genus Erebia; species Erebia aethiops. The sequence goes on along the minus strand of OV281083.1, from coordinate 3,371,982 downwards.
ATACTGAGGAGGTTGTGCTATAACCCAGGAAGTTATAGGATATATCCCGTAATCTTCAGGATTAAACGCAAAATCTCTATTTGGTGTTTCAATCTGCTGAAACTCTGCATTCCCGCATCTGTTGGAGAAATATTATGAGAGTTTATTATTGTTACCTACATTTAAAAAATTGTTATTTAATTTTAGGTATAATAACTCATAAAATTCTTATCGATATATATTGTAAAATGTCCTGTCGTAGCAACATGAATACAGAAATTAATGAATAATGGGTGTATGACTACTGAGCAACTGCTGAGTTACTTGGTGGCTCTTCTAAGTAGAATCGGTTTTCCGAACCGATGGTAGAGTCAAAACAAGATATATCTACATGAAAGTAGTTCTGAATTATCTTTAGTTTTTATTAATTCCCGCATTTGTCAGAGAACAAATAGTACAGGCAGTAGTTAAATATCTCAGGCCACGTGACAAGTGAGCCAGGCCTAGGTTGTGAAACTCAAACCTATTATTCAAGTAGACTTTGCTAACTAGCCTTAATATCTACCTTTGCCATTCATATTCAGATTAAACGTATTGGTTGTTGTTTATTTTTCTTTTTAGCTATGTCACAAACTTATCCGACCAGGTGACAGCGTCGCTAGTAGGCATGAAAAATAAATTAATAAAAATAAAAATTGACTGCCGATAGAAGTTTAAAAATGTTTTTTTTTTTTAAATATTTTTTTTATTTTTTATTTAAAAATATAAAATAATAATAATCATCATGCTAATATTATAAATGCGAAAGTCAATTTGTTTGTTGGTTTGTCCTTCAATACGCTGCAACGGAGCAACAGATCGACGTGACATTCTACGCGGACGAAGTCGCGGGAATCAGCTAGTATATTATAAAATAATTGCTATAATAAGCTAGGTACTTGCTCAGTCCTGAAAAGTTTCGTATGGAACTTCTTTTTACTACTTATGCAATAGATGCATACTATAATTTAAAGGTCTTCTTTCAGGAAAAATACGAAACGTCATGAATGTGGAAAATTCACCAACCTTTAAAAAAATCAGTCAAATGCGAGTCAGACTCGCTTACAAAGGGTTCCGTACCACTACACAACATAAATTATTTTATATTGTGTGGGACCCAAATAGTTCTAAACTGTAAGGAATTCCCAAAAAGACAATGCTTGCATTCTGAAAAAAACAATTCTAGGTACATGTCCGCGGGCCACTGTAGTGTTCCGCGCAGCCAAGCAAAGCACTAGTTTATTTTTTTATTTAATTTAATATTATAACCTAAACCTATCTCACCCTTATTAGAGGACCCGTGCTTAGAAGATAGTGTACCGACTGCCGAGCGATAAGTTGAGATGATAATGACAATGATTATTTCAAAAATTGCAACATAAATACTCACTTCGCGCCTACTAGAGAGGGTGCTGCTGCCTTCTTTTCGTTCTTTGGCAAATTTGAGAGAATTTTCTCCTCTTCGGGAGATAAATTAAAGCGGTCTAAATCCAACCGCTCGCTGAACTTTTTCATTGCCGTTGCTAACTGAAATTAGGTATTTACTTTCATAAATAAGCTAATGATTTATTTTTTATATGATTATCAGGCAAAATTCTTATGAAAATCTAATACCTACTGAATTATTTAGATGATTTTAAATATCAAATTCAAGTCTCCGTAACGGGGAAGTTTTTTCGTAAGTTAAGTAATTTTTTTCTGAAGTGACGCAAGGTCCACTGAAGGATTCTACTGCGACTGCCGTATCGGCCGCTGAGTCAAATTAGGTCATGGGGCGTATCCGAAGCTGGAGTCAAGCAGATTTTCCACCAATGGTAGCGGAATGCGCGCGTTTTGCACGCGAACTCTTTCGCGCTATTGTTGCCTCGAACCAATGTTTATACACTAAGAGATAGCGCTATTCGATTTTACTTTAAAAATCTTTCACCAACTCAATCGAAAACTTCGGTGGAACCGGAGTTTCAATCCAGAGCATGCAGCTCTAAGTTTTCGAAGTCGTGTGCGATTTATGTAATTTCAATTATTATAAAACTAGCTGATGCCCGCGACTTCGTCCGAGATGTTTAAGTTTTTTTAGCCTATGTCAATGTCCAGGTCCTCCACTATACCCTTGCCAAAAATCACATCGATCCGTTGCTCCGTTGCGGCGTGATTGAAGGACAAACCAACCAATCAATAAACCAACAAACAAACACACTTTCGCATTTATAATATTAGTGTGACTAGATGCTCTTCCCTGGGATGCAATGTGACTTCTCTAAGTATCAAATATTGTCAAAATAGTTTGAAAAGAAAGGTTTGTGAAAATTAAAAGTGAAAAAGATAATGAAAGCGTAGCAGAAAAACAGATACAAAGAAGGACATTCATATTTAAAATATTACTAGATGATGCCCTGACTTTGTCCGCGTAGTGTTTGATGTTTTTTGATTCCCGCGGGAACTCTTCAATTTTCCGGTATAAAAAATAGCCTATAGGTAGGGGAAGGACTCCCCGGGAAGTAATCTATCTCTGTACCAGATTTCATCAAAATCGTATGAGAAGTTGGGCGGTGAAAGCGTAGCAGACAGACAGACAGACAGATACACTTAAACGCATTTTTTATATTAGAATGGATTATGTTTTTTTATATACAAATTTACCTATATAATATGTGGAGGTACCTATAATTTGACTTGCTTTAATGGTGAAGGAAAACATCGTTAATCTGTGTGTTTAGTATGTTCTAAAAGGTTTGTGAAGTCTACGAATTTTTCCAGCATGTTGGACTATGGCCCAAACAGTCTGTAGTGGGCATAGTAAGTTGAGTTGATGATAAACCTTAGTGAGCAACGACCTCAATTCACATAGACGGGCCCTGTCAAACAAAGAATGTCGAACTTAATTTAGTAACTATATTATTTGACCGTATATACTATTACATACGTCTAGGTAGGTATTAATACCTATTGTCCGTTCTATCCTTTATCTATTCCGTGGCGGCGACATCGGTTCCCGAGTAAAGTTTGTGTAAAGGCCATTCCATCTCCCTTTATCTATTCCGTGGTTCTATCTATCCTGTAACTAATCTTGGTTGCTTTTTTTATCGTACTGGGCTGGAACCCAAAACCAGGTCAACTTAAAAAAAGCTTTTAAGACACGTGAGGAGCATGCACTACAAGTCGGATGACCAAATTTTTTCTATGAAAGGGCTAATCTAGTACCTACATATATATATCGATGTTAGTGAGTAGTGTGAATTAAAATTAAATACAACGACCTCTCGATTTTGTATGAAATACTGAATTGTATAGTCATGAAAGTTCGACGCACTTTTTTTACTATAATCCATTTTTAATGGTTATTCAACATAAAACTAACAGGGGACGTGGATGTTTCATCTTTTGGGAAAACCTCTATTTAATCACCACTAAAAAAAAATTTATTTTACTAGGTAGTTGTCAAATACCCAATTTGCATTACAAGCATTGAAAGCTTTGAATTTACACGGACACTCTTACAGTATACCAACTTCTGTGCAACTTTATAAATTGCTGGAAACTGACCAATGACAGAGGAATACGTGGCGTCCCATTTCATATTTTTATTTACATCAACCAATAGGCAAAATCGCTGATATAAACATTTTCCATGTATTTCATTACTCGTATAGCTTTTAATGCATGCGAGAAGTTAAATATTCAACAAATCGAAAGCTTTTAGCTCGCTGTAATTAAAGCTGCATACGTCGGTTGCATAAAGAACCAATTAGTGTCTACCTAGGTACCTACGTTATGAAAGCAGAGGTAGGTAAACCTAGTACTTAAAAATTATTATTATTAGTAGTTTATTTTTAGGGATCCGTACCTACCTCAAGAGGAAAAAGGAACCCTTATACTTTATAGGATCACTTCGTTGTCCATCCGTTTAATCAAGCTTCAAAACGCATAAAAGATACGGCCGTTTATGCCGCATATCTAATCTATACTACTTCTTACTAATATTATAAATGCGAAAGTTAGACATTTGCTTAAATAATTTATTTTGTGTGGTAATACGGAACCCTTTGTGAGCGGTCTGACTCGGGGCACTTGACCGTTTTTTTTATCTACTGCAAATTAGGCCTTGACTACGATCTCACCGTATGGAGATGCAGTCAGATGGTTACGGGCAAACCTGCTGAGGGTATGGCCATTTTACTAGCCACGACCGAAGTCTCCATACCAGACTAGATCAGAGACAATTCAGAAATTGTAAATTCATTAAAATTGTTTATAAAAAATATTGAACTGGCCAGAGATCGAACCCGGGACCGCTCTACAATAACACCACTGTACTAAACGCTAACAACAGCGCCAGAAAGGTCGTCAGGCTGGTTTTTACGCAGTCTGCACTTATAATATATTAATTATGTAATCCCTTATAGTAGCTTTCCCTTAGTAGTTAATTATAAATTCCCAAATTTACCCTGCCGGGGATCGAACCCGGGACCTCCGCACGTTAGGACAACAGCGCTCAACACTGCGCCACGGAGGTCGTCAAAAACAATAGACACAACCAAGAGTTTGACTTCTAGCTACTACCTAAGTCGAATAATACCTACTTCAAGTTTAGGTAGGTAACAATAAATATTATATAAGCTACTAAGTATACTGAATAAATTACGAAAATTGTATCTATTATCAGAAGCCAGACAAACTAATCCCCATTTAATTGGAGCCCCTGAAATGATTGGGCGCCGCGCCACTTCAAAGCAAAAAGCTGTGCAAAGCTCTAATAACTCGAGTATACAAGTACAGCTACTCACCTGCCTACGTATAACATTCGAGAGAGCAATTAATACACTTGGAATTTTAACGTATAGTCTAGTCAACGGGGCGGTTCGTTGTATGGAGACGTATTCTTCGTCTTCGTATTTATAATATTATTGAGTTTGGATTATGTAACAATTAATTGTTTGCGACCGTGGTACAAGTTGAATGTATTAGTTGACCCAAGTCGTAAATACGTTGGTAGGTAGGTAGGTACCATCGACCAAACAGGTAGGTGCTATTGATGTACCGGATCGTTAAAAATGTATATCCGCGGATACGGATCCGGATAGGGATATATTGTGTCAAGATCCGCGGATACGGATACGGATCTTAAAACTTTCTTATTCATTCGGTGTCGGTGCGCGTGACCTTGAAACTCGCCATGATAAACAAATAAATAAAATCTTTATATTTGCAAAATTACAAGGTTCCAAATTATAATTTGGCCGCTAACTCCCAAAAAAGTAAAGACTGTGTTATGGGAGTTAGTGCCTTCCCTATTACATAGGTGCTATTTTTGCAATATAGGCTAAGGTTAACAATTAGAAAAATTCAATTAAAAAAAAATACATCTTACTCAAAATACGATACATCTTTGCAATACAAAAGTGCCATATTAGATTAGATAGATAATGATTGAATGAATGAAATATGCTTTATTGTACACCAAAACAAAAAAAAATTAGAAATAACAAAAAAAATACTAGTAGTACAATCGGCGGCCTTATCGCTTTAAAGCGATCTCTACCGCAACCAAGTCACTGAATTAAAACTAGCGAGAATGGGATAACGGTGTACATAAAGTAAAAAAAATAAAACTAATAACCTAACTAACTAACAATATACCTAATCTTATTAGATATATAATATGTCAACGTAAGATTGTAAAATCCGTTAGATTATAATCTAAAGGTTTCTATCCCGCGAGATTATAAACTGTCGTTTATGATTGTGAACCGTTCAATGTTCTGAGTATTAATTTATGAAATATTTATTGTTTTTACGTTTTCTTGTCTCTTTCTTGTACAGTTCGCGCGCGAGTTGAATGCAGAATAAATGTAAGTGTCACCATACATTTACTCTGCATTCAACTCGCGCGCGATCTCTAGGTTAGGTTAGGGTTTGACATGAATATTCAGGTAGTGCCCGGCCTGCGGGTTAATATATCTAATATATTACAATTTACCGAAAAATAACGCGTCAAATTGTAAGCAGTATGTTACGGTTCACAATCTGTCGACAGTTTATAATCTATCGAGATAAAAAACGTTGTATTATAATCTAACGGTTTTTACAATCTTACGGTGATATATACACACAAACATAAATAAATACCACACAAATAATAGAAAGAATAGATAGAAAGATTTTAAGAAATAAAAAATAATCCGAATGGAATTTTAATAGTTAATGTGTCGTGTAAAGATACACACTGGAGTACGTTAGGCCGAAACTTGGCGGAGCACTGCCGTACGCCTCGAAAACAAAAATTTGATCATATCAGGCCCATCGCATTAAATTATTAATGGAAGCGGATCAAAATCTTGACGACCTCGCTAGCGCAGTGGTGACCGCAATCTGAATCTTTTATGTGGGAGTGTAAGGTTCGATATTTTTTAATGAGATTTTTATTATTTTTATTAGAAGGGAAAAGGAGACGTTAATGTGGGTATACTCGGGAGGTTGGTGCACTCGGTCGAGATGGTCAAGCGGGTAGAGCTTTCTTGTTGCAAAAAATTGGAAAAAGAAAAGAAAGTGTCATAAAGTAAATTTCTTTTAAACCTCTTGTGATTATACATTAATAGATGATGCCCGCGACTTACCTAGTCCGTTTTAAAGTGAAAACTTCTTTAGGCGCGTTGAGCACTTTTTGGTAGGGGGTAAAAATGTAGATTTTTCGAACAGCAACATGCTCGCGAACATATAAATATCCTCCATTCGAAATTAAACTTTAATAGCTTAGTGTTAATGTATTAAAGTTTTATTATATTTTAATCATTTAAAAAAAAAAAAATTGTCTGTAAAAATTTCATCAAAATCGCTTGAGTAGTTGGGCCGTGACAGGCAGGACAGGCAGACACACTTTCGCATTTATCATATTAGTACCTATGGATATGGATTAATCAGTATTTGACGTTTTATTGGAGAAGTCGTTTACATTTCAGAAATGTTGGGATCGAGCTGTACCATAAATATCATAGGTAGGTAAGTTTTTCTAAGGGGTAACTTAACCGTCGAAAGTTCGATACTCAATAACTCAGTGGTCATCGTGGACTCGTTTACGAAAGTCTTTTTAATAAATTCAGCCCGGAAAACTAAAGCCTTAAAAGTTATTAAATGTAGTTTTTAGGGTTCCGTACCAAAATGGTAAAATGGAACCCTTATGGTGCGACTTTCTCCGTCTGTCTGTCCGTCTGTCCGTCTGTCCGTCTGTCCGTCTGTCCGTCTGTCCGTCCGTCACACTCGATTATTTCAGTAACTACCGAAGCTATCGACATGAAATTTGGAATAGTTGTGTATATTAGTGGCCCAAAGACACTGGAATTAAAAAAATTGGAAATTATTTTTGTTCTTATTTAAAAAGGGGGGAAAATCGGAGGGTTGAAATTTAAAAGTGAGATAACTGTACTGTGTGGGGTATCATATGAAAGGGTTGCTTTAAACGTTCAATCGGATGATGAAGGTTAATTAGGAGAAATTAATCACTTACCATCAGGTGAGATCGTAGTCAAGGGTGGCTTGTAGTGGAATAAAAAAAAAAGATTGGAAAGTACCAAATTAAGACGCATTTAATGGCGTCTAATAATAATACGGTATAAATGACAATAGGTAGGGCACCGGCGGAAGTAGGTAATATTTAACAGGTCGATGAATAGCGAGAGAAATCACATTCTATTTATGAAATAGCAGACGGTTTTCCGGGAGGATTTGTGATCTGTCTCATTATCGCGAGGAAATAATGATGAGTAAGGATATAATGACATCCTTATTTATTATTCTATATATGTACTCAAAGGAAATATGGAATGTAGGTATTTTAATGTATATAAAACTATAATGATATATTATAATGAAAATTAATTAATTTCTTGTAGTACTTAGTTAGGTAACGAAGTAGGTACCTACATGAATTTGCTACACTTAATACATTAATTTAGTTTCGATTTATAATTATGCTACACGCCAAAATTGGCAAACTGTAGTTAAGTAGGTAGTTAATATTAAAAGTTTTACTATTAGATAAGACCTTTTCTGTAACACAGTTTATGCAATAAATGAAATGAAATAATAGGTTAATTTATGTCCTTAAATACACCTTGAGTTACACCTTATTTGTTAGTAGGTAAGTACACTAGAAATACAAATTGTTTAATATTTAATTTTCCGGAATAAAAAGTAGCCTATGTGTTATTCCAGACTATACTATCTCTGTGCCAAATTTCATCCAGACCCGTTCAGCCGCTGGGCCGTTGCCCGTGATTGAGTAACAAACATCCATCCATACATCCATACAGCCATCCATCCAAACTTTCGCATTTATAATATTTATTTGATCCTTATGTATTTCCTGCCACTCTGACTATGTCGCCACAATATTACATGTCGACCTCGTCTTCGTTTTGAGTAAGGCTTCCAATACCGGGATCCCGGTATTGGCTAATACCGGGATCCCGGACTTTTTTCGTCCGTTTTTAATACCGGTATTGAAATGTCTAATACCGGGATACCGGTATTGGTGACACTATAAACGAAACAGTGACTATTGCATGTATTTCTTGGTACATACTACATGCCACTGTTTTTATTCAGCTAAGTTTAAAACTTGTATCTTAAGCACATTAGCTCAATAAAGAGCATCTTTATTGCTTAAAACAAGTGAAGAAAAGTCATTTTTGATCACTCAGAGGGAAAAATTAGTGTTTGAATTTAGAACTGTGGCTTGGCATTTCTATTTCATTGACTCATGAAACGTTCAGAAATCTGTATTTTATCCAATGCATTTTTTTTATTATGATTTATTTTCTTTTAAAAAATAACTTTTGAATTTTTAATTAATTTGTGTTTTGACTAAACTATGTATTTTGACGAGTAAAAAATGACATTTCTTCATTGAATTTAAGCAGAAAAGTGCTCTTTTGGAATTAATGTGGTGAAAAAATATTTTTTATGGAAAACTGTTTTTTATTGTGCAGTTTCCTTCAGAAAAGACTAGTTTTAAGTTAAAAACAATCTATCTAATTTTAAGTTTTTCCCAATACCAAAGATTAAATAGAAAAAAATCTTTCCGGTATTAATACCGGTATTGAAAAAAACCGGTATTCGAAAGCCCTAGTTTTGAGTCTCGTGGGTACCTATTAGTTGGTGACTTTATAATATGTATGTGGTGTTAAAGTTCTCAGAACTAGCCCGGAGTTAGGAAGTTGGCTGTGTTTCACCCCCGTGCCTCATAGAGAGCACGTAAAGCCGTCGGTCGACGGTCCTGCGCCTGATCTCTCTCCGGTCGTGTCGGATTTTCCGTCCCATCGGGCTATGAGAGTAAAGGAACAGAGAGTGCACCTGTGTATGCACACACTTGTGCACTATATCTCCCGCGCAGATGGCTAATCTCTCTCTGGAGATAAGCCGGAAATTCGGTCGGGAGGACATTATAATGTGGCCGGCCTATTCAAAGGTAGAGCGTAGAATGTGTTTGATGGCGTCTTTGGCTTTAGTTTTCTTCCTTGTGACAATATTTTTCACTCTGAGAAACTGCGTTCCATCGTTTTCTGGCATTTCACTCACCTTATCAAAGGTAAGTTTTCTTGGTTAGCAGCGAGGTGCCTGAGCGGCGTAAGTATAAAGTCAAACAACTACAAGTCGTGAGACAAAATCAATAATTCCTGTAGATTTCAATTTTGTCGGTTCGGAAATTTCATTGTGGTAGTTTTATTGGAGAAGGCGTTTACAGGAGGTAGCGGGTTCTATCCCCGGCAGGGTCAGGTGAGATCGCAGGTCAAGGGCTAACTTGTTGTAACTTTTATTAAAAAAAAGATCCTAAATACGAGCCAGAGTGACTATCGTTAATATTACGGCTGTATCGCACGCTAACCACTCAAATCTAATTTTAAGACTATTTTATTGACCAAACTAGCTGATGCCCGTGACTTCGTCCGCGTGGATTGAGGTTTTGTGGTTCCCACGGAAACTTTAATTTTACCTACGGGATAAAAGTAACCTGTCTTATTCCAGACTATGATCTATCTCTGTGCCAAATTTATCCAGATCCGTGCAGCCGTTCTGGCGTGATTGAGTAAGAAACATCCATCCAAACATTCGCATTTATAATATTAGTGGCCATAAGTAGATACTCGTAGATAGGATAAAATAAACAAACGATTTTTTTAACACCTTTTATTTTTAACATTTAAACCATTATAATTATTGTATAATAACTAATTGTATATAAAAACCATTTCAATTACTTAAGGTACATTTATTTGGTCATCACCCTTAAGGTGCCAGCGGAGAATGAATTGCCCATACAAACGTAATACCAAAATAATTAATAATTCGAGAACATTTCCACCAAAATGAGAGTTTATTTGGATTCAAATTGTATTTATCTAGTCCCCTGGATTTATATGTTTTCAAAATACATTCCTAAAATGAAATGTAAATGAATTGCGTTTTGCATATTTTTACGACAAGATGGACATGATTCCCCATTATTTGTTTCATATTAAAACCAACGATATCTTACGTATTAATTGGTCAGCAGCATAGCCTATATTGTCAAGTTACAGAATAACAATACGAAGTAAAAAGCACGATAAGTTTTCATTCATCATTTTTGGTATTCATGGAACAAGACTAAATGTATAACAAATTCTGTAAGCTCATATTGCTATCTCGCTTGAACGCGATCATGTGTCATCAGTTAAATAGAGATAGCAATATACCGGCAAATTTATATTTGCGGTTCGAATAGAAGTTGCGAGCGGCGCGAACCGGCCTCTTAATAATAAATTCATAGTACAATCAAAAAATGCCATCTTATCCTATTATTTGCCTTTTATATAGTACCCGACCCCGTGGATATCGCTCTTAATCCGTATCACAAAAGTAGTTCCCTAGAGACAGCACTAGTAGTCTCATAAGAAATTATCGTATATATAAAAATTCTTTCCAAAAAACCGACTTCAACATAGTGTGTAGAAATCAAAATTATTTTTTACTTTACAGTGGCTTTGCAAGTCGGTTGTTTGGAAAGAATTTTTATTTTTAACTTTTTAGTATCAGGGTTGAAGATTTGGGGTCAGAATTTATGGGACCACCTCGAGAGTTTCCTCTAACACCTGAAAAAAAAATTTCAAATCGGTTCAGAAATCATGGAGATATGCACCGACATACTTTAATAATAAAAAATACGCGCTGAATACCTCCTCCTTTTTTAGAAGTCGATTAAAAATGTATTAGTTCCACTAACTGCCACGGGACTTTTTTAGTAACACGGACTACCTATACCTACATTCGACAGTCTACGACATGCTTAGTCGCATTGTCGCGTGTCTCGCTGCCTCATGTTGCGGCAATTGGGTTTTTGAATGATTTTTTTTTGTTATAAAACGAAAGATCATATATACGTTTTATAACAAAACTATTTTTAGTTCTTTTTTTCGCTATAATTTAAAAGTTATATCAAATTGAAAATAAATTTTCAGATTCCTGCTTAACTTTAACTAAAAAAAAATTTAAAAAAGCACCTGATTTGACTGGTTGTCAAATACCCAATTGAATGTATTCGGGCCCTGAATTAGCGGTGAGAACCTCTTTTGTATGGTTCTACCCCAAATTTTTGGAACGAAGTTCCTTAGGACGATGCGGAGGGGTTAGAAAATGCGTGGAGTAAGATTCTTATGTATAGTTTATTCGAAATTAAACCTTAACACTAAATCATTTAACATTAAAGTTTAATTTCGAATGTAGTATATTTATATTTAAGACCTTTTGTCTTCGTAACAACGCGAGCATGTCGGCGACTTGATGCCACCACCACACGATGATGAAACCACATTTTTACTCCCTACCAAAAAGTGCTCAACGCAGCCGAAGAAGTTTTCTCTAAAAAAAAAAAAATTATACCTGAATAATTATTTTCTTTTTACCTCTTGAAATTAATATTCATGTAATAAGGAACTTCGTTTCTATCTGGTGTCCCACGACACCACACGTTTTTTTAATATATTTATCTATAAGCGTACAAAAGATGTTAAACATTTATTTGCAGGAGCGCAAGGAGCTTACGGCTTAAACTCAGGGTCTGAATTCATTCAATTCGCGTGCATACTGTATGTATCTCTATGAATAAATGGATTGTTATTTATCACAGCTTAGCAGCTATCTTGTTTTTTTCAGTGAGTTTATTAATAACAACATGAGCCTCGTCATAGTAAGGGTTGAAATGATCTCGCACTTTCTTCCACCAGGTTGAAATAACCTTGAAGTTTGCAGCGGGGTCGTAACCTGCTGCTCCTGTAAAATTATAACTTTATTTACTGAAATAATAAGTAGGTAAGTAAGTGTATTTTTTTATTTATTACTTAACATTGTCTATATGGCATTCCGGACCAGTGGTAGTTTCACTTGACGATTCAAAAGTACTTGTAAAAGTTTATTTGAATAAAAAACATTTGATTTGATTTGATTTGATATATAGACAATATTAAGTAATAATGTATAATTATATGGTTTCTAAAAATAAACGTGTACATAGAAAGATAGCGAAAGAGCTATCAGATTTTCAGTACGATTTCATTCATGAAAAATTTTGCTGAAAAAATTAACTTCTGACATCACAGTTTATCCTTAAATCACGACGCAACAAAGCAACGGATCGACATGATTCTTTGGTTTGATATAGTTACACACCTGCCCCGTAGCCAAGTTTTTACATTTTGTGTCTATTCTCTTTCTATAATCGTTGACGCTTTAGCGGATAGGAAAAAATAAGGGATTGACAGTACATGGATACTTTTATCAGTGAAAATCATAGAGTTTTCTCAGGGTTTTCACCAGGCCTACATCTAGTCTGGTCAGAGGCATCAGCTAGTATGAAAATATATTATTTTTTAATAATGTAGTGAATCTTCTAGATCTAACTGAAGTTCAACCCAATTTTCACTGTATTTATTTAATTGCATCGATTGTTAATAATTTATTAAATAATAAGATAATAATAATATCTAAAATTGGTAACTAGGTATATAATAATTTTTAAAAAATCAATGCTTACTTGGTTGCTCCAACTCGCAAGCCGCAAGTAAATCTGCCACAGTGATAGTGTCACCAGCTATGAACTTGGTGCCATTTTGTAGCCAGTGTTTTTCGAACGCTTCCAAAGAAGATATCATCCTTCTCTCAAATCCCATTAGATTCTTTGCATCTGGTGCTTTTCCTGTGAATACTGGGTCTATAACCTTGATTTTAGAGGAAAAAACATTCTTTTAAAAAATAAGCTTGGGAATAAATTACTCTAAACAGTTCTGAGGTGTAGATAAAAGAGGTAATAAGAATTATCATCAAAAGGAATACCTACAGAGGTTGTTTTGGGCTACAGTGACCAGTTGTGTTGCTGTCTTTCATTTTGAAACATTACCTAGTTTTACATAGACGAAAAAAAAAATTACGTAATATGAAGAGTAGTTCACATTTTGTAAAGGAGTTACACCAGAGAAACACAATACAAAATTGTAGCATATGGAATGTTGCAATGTTGCATTGGACAAAAATTTAAACTGCAGCTAAACTGGTTGGTAGACTGTTCTACCAAACTGAATTTAACATTAGGAAAGAGTTTTTTTTAAAACACAATTTTTTTATACCTAAGAATATTATTAATGAAAAAGGTCCTTGTTAATGAAGAACATTTTTATGTCTGAGAATAATACATGAAGAATATTCTTAATACAATTTAAGGAAACCCTTTACTTGCTATAAATTTAAAAACCAATACATTCTGAACAGCGGTATCAAATGTGTGATTTTTTCATAACATTTGTTGACATAAACCATGACCATGAAAAGATCACAACACTGTTAATTCATACTTAAAAATTCAAGAAAACCATGTAATAACGTTGAGGCTTTAAAATAAAATAAATTCTTACCTTCACTCTAAAGAACATGGCACAATGCAGGCGCAACCCTATGTGTTGCCATTCCAAAAACTCATCAACCTTTGCTTGCAATTTACTTTCCTTCGGCAATAGGCTATCAGGGATAATATTCTCACGTGATAGATATTTTATTATAGCAACACTGTAAAGGATCATAATAAGTTGTCATTATAACAAATCAAGTTATAGTCCCACAAACATAACTGATTCTGTCTTATCTGATGTTGCTAGTAGATATAAACAATTTAAAAAAAAACAGGCAATAAAATTTGTTCCAATTTTGACCACCAGGTCAGATAAGTTTGACGGACTGTAAATAGCATATTTTTACAAGACACACTTCCAAAGGTGAGGATTACAAACCTTTCAGTCAAAATAAAGCCATTGTGATCAATAACTGGCACTTTTTGAAATCTATTTATGGCTGTGAAATCATCAGCATAATGTGCACCTAGAAAGAAAAAACATGCTATTGAGTATTCTAGTAGTAACTTTAGTTTTAGTAAAAATGGAATCAGAGTCCCTCTCTATGTGTTGTATTCCTCATTGCTGAGGGTCATGACTCCTTTCATTAATTACATAATGTTAGGGGTTTTCTTAAGATAATAACACAGTGGGTTACCAGCTTCATTAGCTTATTTCAACTCTTATGCTGAGATCTATAGAGCGTACTTTGACTTAGCTCAGACTTTACTTAGAGTTAAAACGAGATGGACTTATGTGAGTAGCATAAATCTGTCTCGTTTTAACCATGTCTTAAGTCTAAGCAAAGTCAAAGTTCGCTCCATAGATCTCACACTTAGGCAGGGGATATACACAAGAGGCGACAGACACGGGCAAGGTGTGGGCGAGGCACAGTCACTCCACGTCTATCATATTACATGCAAAATGTATGGAAGCGATGGGACGCCAGGTATACAGAGCGGACGCCGATTGGACGCCACTTTCATACTTTGAAGGCCACCACATGTCCGCTACAATCCCGCTACACCGCTCGTATATATCCCGCGCCTTGGTTTCTAACTATTATTATCAGATTTTTTGTTTAATATAGGCTAGCGGCAATCAGACTTGCTTACAAATGGTGATGCAGCCTAAGGTGGAGCGCACTTGCCTAGAAGATGCCTATTCACTCTTGATTTGAAAGTACCTATATTAAAAGAAGAGGAGTTAGTGATAATAACCGGGACCTATAACTTCGAGGCACGGGCCACGGCGGGAACGAAAAGTCAACGTTGCATGTTACAAACTCTACTCAAATGGTTCAATGAATCAATAATGCTTTATATTCTTGCTACTGCGATATGAGACTTTTTTAAACTACTTATAATATATAATGAATGAATTAATATTTACTAAATATCGTGGTGAATATTATTTACCTACCATTTCGCAAATCGACCAACTTTTTTTCAAAATCGCAATTTACAGTTTTTAATAAAATATACAGTGCTCTCGATGGCTGCGACATCAGATCTATGTATAACTTAAGAACCATTTTTTTTAATTAATTAATTTAAACAAATAACTTTGAAAAACAAACACAAAGTTTCTTCTTATTTTGTAAAACAATTAACAAGTGTCAAAAAAACAAGAAAAAGACAAAGTTCAAGTCTCAGAGTAAATATATAGGTTCAAATATTCCTTTCTCTGTCTACGTTCAAGTCTTGCTTTCAAAACACAGACAAAACCACAATTTTAGGTATGTTCCGATATACACTGCGAGCACTGTAAGGTGAGAATACCTTACCTCGAAAACGCCAGTGCTCACAGAACAACAATGGCTATAATTTATGACGTCATATATTTCCCTAGTGCGGCAGTATACTGTCAGACCATAACGGAACGAATTTCTCCCAAGTATAAACTATATAACTTATAAGACCATATAACTTATAAGAGCACTGAACAATGCTCGCAGTGTATATCGGAACATACCCCTAGTCTGCCAACACAGACAAATCGGCTATGACCAATTCTAGTCAGAGACAAGTTAAATTCTAGTCGTGTAAATAATCTAAGCTATCAATATAAACTTTGTCAAAATGCAGTGCTCTCAAATACAAATCGATGCAGCAAAGCGTAAAAGCAATTAATTGAACAGCACAACTGCAAAATCTTAATCTTGAGATTATTCTCGCATTATTATCAAAGCGTTCCCCAAACAGACAGTAGACACGGTCTGCGGTGGCGGACAGGTGTTTGTACAAGAGAGTATTCAAACAAGCGCGGACAATACGCGATCTTAGCAGCCGTCACCGCAAGCTCTGCCCCTTTCGTCTCTTTGCCTTTTGCCACCGCACTTGTCTATTAAAGTCTGCGGTCAAGACGCAAAAATACGTTTTACGCTGTCAATTATTGATTACGATTTGCTTAGACTCTGGTCTATAAATAAAATCCGTTACATTGTTATTTGATCTATTATTTTCACTTTTCATTGCCAAAACATTCACAAAAATTAGCATGGTGTATTGCGAATGCGAATATTTAAAAAGACGCAAATATTCGCATATAATATGAGAACATAAGCTAGGTACACCCATGGTACACTACTATGATGACGTCAATTTAAAATTTGTAATTTGTCATTCACGTCATTGTCTTATTTGACATTTGTCAATTTTTTCGTGTGAACATTTTGCTTTTTGAGTTTCGACGCCGCTAACGAGATTGAAAAAGAAAAGATTAATTAAAACTAAGGTCTTTCTGCGATAACATCGCAAAGATGGCATCGTTGGATATTCTAACACCGCATTTGCCCAAAATTAAAATACCGGCGCCCCAACAACTGGTTTACAAGGATGAGTGTGTATATTCGTTTGACAATCCGGTGAGTTGCGTTTTGTTTCTAACCTCATCTTGATCTATTCTAGTCATGATTCTAGTAGATTCCCAATAAAGGCAAATAATAAAATTTCACAGCCTTCAATATGCGCCCTTTAAAACCTTGCGGTTATTCACACTATAATACACTACACAAACAACCAAAACACTTATCCAAAATAGTCAGCCCTTAGGCTAGACAGCTTAATAATACTTAGGCTCTTCCTAGTGGATTTCTTGTAGCCCCAGAAGGTATATCAATTCCCACGTAACCACTGTAGGCGTAAATAAATTACTTAAGAATACTTTAATAACCAAAGAAATGGTACCATAGTTAATATAGCAAATATCATTAAACAATAATCCTTTATCTGATACAGACAGACATACTTTCGCATTTTTACTCATTCAATTAATAAATATTTAAAAGTTGAAACTGACTGTCTGACATAATATAATTATGAACTTATACAATTCATACGGCTGGGTCAAAATTAATTTTGCAAGTAGATTTTCTTTATTATTAAGTACTTTTATATCAGTAATTCCAACTCAGCAAAGAAAGATAAGTAGGCTAGTTTATACTGATGGATAGGGAACTATTTCAGTACAATTTTCTATTTAAAATGTTTGTAGGCTTGTTGAATGGAAAGAATGCAACAGTATACTGTATTACTAGTTATAAAACATTAGAGAGATAAGAAAAAACAAAAAAGTTAAGTTAAGTTACATGTAAAACCAGAGTAGTGTATGTACAATTATATTTATAATCTGCCAAACTTTTATGATTATATTATCAACATTCATCCTTCCATATCAAAAGACTAAGTGTGAGATCTATAGATCACACTTAAAAATTTATGCTTTTTCCTTTATCTGTGCTATAAGACGTTGCTTTGTACCAAATTTCAAGATTCTGCGTTCACGGGAAGTACCCTGTAGGTTTTGATTTCCTTGCGAGTGTTGAACATTTGCAGCATAAACAGCTGTATCTTTTGATTGTGTTGGCTTAGAAGTTTGATTTTTTCACAGCTCCAAGGGACAGTAGACCTGAGTATTTGATATGAATTTCAGCTTGATACCTCCATGCGTTCCTGAGAAAAAGGGTCTTGACACACAGACAGACGGACAACGAAGTGATCCTATAAGGGTTCCGTTTTTTTCCTTTTGAGGTACGGAACCCTAAAAATATGGTTAACACATCTTAAACAGGCACAACAGTGTTTTCCTTAAAATATCTTGTTTGCATAAAATTCCTAACAGCCTGATACACATTTGCCACAACATTCAGCAAAGATGTCCTCATCCCGTGCATTGTGAAAGAACACATAACTAACGACAAAAAGGTATCAAACATAACGGGAGTCCAAAACAGTACATTATACAGCAATTCTCTAGTGACAAAGGTTTTAGCGTTTGGCCTTTTCACATCCATGATGTGAATTTTGGTTAAAATTACAGTTGAAATTGTAATTGGAATAAAATAACTTATCACCGCTAACACAAACATATAGACTAACATATTTTTGTTATCCGTGAAACACATTTTTGTACATTTATCATTGAATTTTGGTTGTCGATAAGATTTCGTCAAGTTTGTGTACTGAAAATCTGTGTGATTGTTATAATTTCTCAGAATATTAAATACATTGCTCAAAACTACATCTATTTGCAATGACATATTCTCATTATGTTGTACTTTTTCCATAGCTTCTAGATAATTTACTGGTGATATCAAGTTTTTACGTAGCTCTATTGAAATGTTATCGAAATCTGAATGGTTATTACAATCACTTCTGCCCATTTGTAATGTAGCCATACAAGAATCTTCTAAGCCTCTCACTTCATATACTGACATTTCTTTCACCTTCATTGGGTACATAAATAGAGTAATCAATATTGGTACCATCCATTGCAATACAACTGTTAGAAAAGAGAAATATTTCTTCCAAAAAGCATAAAGTTTATTCAAATTACCATCTTTGATACTTCTAGACGTTTCGCCAATTTCTTGCACAATATCTTCTTGTTCTTTCTTCTTGATGTCTCTTAACATTCTATAATGCAAGTAATTGTCTATTATAAGTCCCAGAAAGCTGTTAACTAAAGACACTACCAATGGTCCATAACTGAGTAGTAAAGTAGAGAAACCACATTGGAAATTCACCTCATTAAATTTAAATCCAGCCATTTTCAATTCCACATTTTCCATGCTTAAGTTTTCAGGATTCAAGAAGTAAATAGCGCGACATGTAAAAGCTATACCGATGCACATGAGAAGTACATTCTCTGATAGTAGTATATATGATGTATTATTTCCACTTGATACAATATTCCTTAAATTGAGCAAACTGATTCCAAATCCACATAAAATTAGGAACACTCCTAAATACAAATCAATGTTTTTCAACATTTTATCTTCTATTTGGTGTGGTCTTGTCGAAGCGAATGTGGTTACAGTTATGGTGAGCCCCCATGATTTTACACTTCCGCGCCGGTTGATATATTTATCGGTATGCAAATTATAGGGGCTTGGAAAGTCTAAACTTATTGATTCTAAACTTGAGTCTGTACGCGCATTTACCGACGCGCGAAATACACAAAAAAAAGCTTATTTTAACGCAAAATACTTGGCGTTACTTTCTTATGCCGGGAGGTCGGAGTTCGAAGGCTTATCGTGCTCTATGAGGCACAGTGGTGAAACACCGGCATATTTCCTAACTCTGATCTAGTACCTTCTGAGAATTTCTTGACAAATAATCCCATTAAAAAAGTGTATTTGGCCCTACACATGTATTACAACCTAAGACCTCGTCATTCATCAAAATTGCTTACCACTAAACCGACGAGACAAAGGTAACTCTACAAGTTTTCCGCCAGGCAAGATATTTACCGGTTATCCTAGTTGAACGACGAAAGCGACGCAATACAACGCCTTTAAACTATATTCTCATTCTGTTCTGTTATAGGAATCGGAGACCGGATTGTACGTGTCACTAACATCGTTCCTCGGCTTCGGCCGCAATTACGTGGAACAGTATTTTCAGAAGACTGGCAACGCTGTGTTTTTACACATACAGAGAGAGAAGAAACCTGTAAGTTTCATGAGTGACATGTTCCTACCGAGCTGGCCTACTATCAGTCTCAGTTTGACGACCTCCGTGGCGCAGTGTGTAGCGCTGTTGCCTTAACGTGCGGAGGTCCTGGGTGCGATCCCCGCGGCGGGGTCAATGTGGGAATTTATAATTTCTGCATTTTCCCTGGTCTGGTCTGGTGGGAGACTACGGCCGTGGCTAGTTACCACCCTACCGGCAAAGACGTGCCGCCAAGCGATTTAGCGTTCCGGTACGATGCCGTGTAGAAACCGAAGGGGTATGGGTTTAATATAACTGGCATGCCCCTAACAGGTTAGCCCGCTACCATCTTAGACTGCATCATCACTTACCATCAGGTGAGATCGCAGTCAAGGGCTAGCTTGTAGTGGATAAAAAAAATGGATCCTAGGATTGACGGGTTTTCAGTTTTCACGCTCATGCTATTTGCTGTAAACTTTGACGATCATTATTTTGTTAAAAGTTGTTTATAATGTCTAAGAAAGTACGAACATTTAAAATACCGATTGACCTACTACAAACAGAAAAAAATCGGCTCTTGATTTTCATTTTCAGGAAATATCCTGAAATTTGTTTCGAAGTTTAAATCTTTGTGTAGCTGTGACGCAGTTCATCCGTTTCGCATTTATCACATTAAGTGTGTATTTAAATGTTATTTTAGATACCAGAACCGGAACAAACAGGTGATGGCCCAGAGAAGAAGATCACGCGGCTCGCGATCGGCGTGGAAGGTGGGTTCGATCCCGACTGCGGCAAGCCCAAGTTCACGTACACAGATCACTACAATGTGGTCGTTCTGCCGGGGTTCCATATGTTCCCGTGGCCCAATGACACACTACCTGATTTGGTAAGTTTTTTTTTCAGAATACGTTTGCGTTTGACGAAAATCATCTATCCTAATATTATAAATGTGAAAGATTGGATGGATGGATGTTTGTTACTCAATCACTCCAGAACGGCTGAATGGATCTGGATGAAATTTGGCACAGAGATTCTGGAATAACTCATTTTTTCGCTACTTTTTATGCCGGAAATTTAAAAAGTTGCCGTGGGAACAAAAATCCTCAATACACACGAAGTCAATACATATATTATATAGATTTATATATAATATCCAAAAATTTGAAGAAATCTAAATATCCCAATTGTTACAGGTCAAGAAGTCGGTGCAAGGGGTAATAGACGCGGAATCGCCGTTCAAACTAGCAGAGATGGAAGCGTTGGCAGGCACCTGGGACGGAGAGAAACGTGAAGTGTCCGTGTAAGGTTCTTGACCATTTTTATAACTCCCTAGTTTTAGATTGGTATAACTCATCATCATAATAAAGAGAGGAGAGAAAGAGAAGAAAAGTGAGAATAAGTAGAGACCAGCAAGAAGAAGTAATGCAATAGGCATGATGACAGTAACCAAGAATCAATGAAATTATGAATTTATCTAATGAAATAGGATTCATGGATTATAAAAAACGTATTTATTTTTTTGGTCTCAAGTGAGATTGCTATTTATTTTGATAAAACTATAAATTTCAGCTATCCGCCATAATGGATTAAACACCAAGAAGCGAATGACATCACAATTGTTTGTTTTCGAGCTTTGACAATCGCACAATTGTTTACTGCACACTGCACAGAGTACATTGGTAAAAACAATAGTGACGTCACAAACGACGCCATGACACCGGGGAGCGTTTAGGCGTGAATTTTTAAATTTAAATTTCAAATGCCAATTTTATCTGTCAAACCTTATTTTTCTGCTGAAATAAGATTTTTTTCGAAATAGTAGATATTTCCGAACATAATCTGACCATTTTTCAAAATCAGTCATCATGCCTATTGGATTCGGTACTGACGTCGAAGATAACTGGAGGTGTTTCGTACTAGTCGAAAAACCAAACACTTGGCTAACTATCTCAGTTTAGTGTTAGTTAGGTCCTAGATTCGATTTCGAGTTGGACCTAAAATTGGGTTAATCTATCAAGAATTTCTCAGTAGTAAATAAGAGTTTTAAAGCTGGCGGTATTTCGACCCTGCAAGGGCACGCCGTGGCCAAAATTCGGTCGACACGGACAGACAATTTTATTACTTGCCACTCTTATTTTACTTTGACTGCCTCGTTGTTCTAGTGGTTAGTATGTTCGACTGCGGCCGACGAGGTCCTGTCTCAGGTCACAACATATACCTATTGGGTTTTTCTGAAATTCTCAATACTAGGACGGAGTTAGGAAGTTGGCGGTGTTTCACTCCTGTGCCTCGGACGTTAAGCCGTTGGTCCTGCGCCTGACCTCTCACCGGTCGTGTCGGATTTTCCGTCCCATCGGGCTATGAGAGTAAAGGCACACTAAGTGCACCTGTGTTTGCGCACACACTTGTGCACTATAATATCTCCCCGCTCCCGCGCAGATGGCTAATCTCTCTCTGGGAATAGGCCGCCGTGACCGAGACTGTCGGGAGGGCATTAATACAGTTTACTATTATTAGACGTCAAACACGAAACTAGCGACGGCGACAGCGGGGCGATGTGGTACGAGAGCTGGCGACGAATTTCGGAAGGCACTTCAGCCATACTGAAATTGAGAAAAAATATAATCACGTCAACTGGCGAATCCAGTCCTGCCAGTCTGGTAGAGCGTTTGCGGTTATTTCTCTTCAAAACTATTTTATTAAAATTCCCAAAAAATATACTTTTTAATCACGTATTTACTAAGTAATTTCAATAATACCTGAAAATCGCTAGACAAATTTTGCAGTTTTAAACGTGAATAAAGTTTTCAAATGAGTAAGACAAAATTGCGACGAAATTCGTCAAGAGCTCTCCGACTAATCGCATCGCCCCGCTGCCGCCGTCGCCCCGCCGCCGCTCATTTCGTGACCGTACACTTACAGTCATGCCGTAAGCTTGAATCAGCTAGACAACGGTGTGAAGATTCCCCCTTCGGGCTGGAAATGTGACAAGTGTGACCTGACCACAAACCTCTGGCTCAACCTCACAGACGGCTCCATACTGTGCGGAAGACGGTTCTTTGACGGCTCCGGAGGCAATGATCATGCTGTAAGTTATTATTTTATCTATACTAATATTATAAATGCGAAAGTTTGGATGGATGGATGTATGTATGGATGGATGTTTGTTACTCAATCACGCCCCAACGGATAAACGGATCTGGATGAAATTTGGCACAGAGAGGAATAACACATAGGCTACTTTTTATCCCTTAAAATTAAAGAGTTCCTGCGGGAACCAAAAACCTCAATTCACACGGACGAAGTCGCGGGAAGCGGCGCGCTAGTAGTGCAAAAAGCAGGCCATCTGAAGCTAAGTGATGACTAAAACTTACACGACACGAAATATATACTTAATGAAGATTCTAGCTAGGATAGTTTTTGAGCAATCTGCCATTAGCCGTTACAAACAAACTTAGTTTTGCCGTCCGTAAAAGCGATTTTTCAGAGATTTATGTAAACGTTAACTTTACAGGGAAAATAAAAGGAAGTCTAGCTAGGACAGTTTTTTGATAAATCAGTGGTAAACTAATAATAGCATACTATAAAGTATTTTACTATCACAAAACCTTCAACACATCTGCTCATAGTCAGAAGACTGATTGCACATGATATTGCACAGAGAAAAAAACAAAGAAAAATATCTTCTCTAATTGTTAATTTGTAGCTCTGTCTTGTATTCATAACTTAGACGGCGAATAATGAAAAGAAAATTCTTCCAAGGTACGCAACCCTCAGTGCGAGAGTCCAACTCGCACTTGGCCAGTTTTTTTTTACTTGAAATTAACTATTTTGTTTATTTATAGATTTTTCTTTTGAAAATTAACTAAAACTTGTGCTAGTTTGTGACTTTGTTTTATATTTTATCTGATTTTGTGTGCAAATTTTTATCTGTTTTTTTTTATATTGTTTTTCATATCTCTTTTTGTCTCCAGGTTGAACACTACCGCAACACCGGCTTCCCATTAGCAGTGAAGCTAGGCACCATTACAGCGGAAGGCAAAGGCGACGTATACTCTTACGCGGAAGACGATATGGTGGAGGACCCCTACTTGGCCGAGCATCTGAAACACTTTGGGATCAATGTGCAACAGTTGCAGAAGGTATGTTCTACTGCCGCTTGAATATAGTGAGACGACGCCTTCGATGTTTGCGGACGAGCCGACATTATGATCGTAGCATAATAGGGATAATGACAGCTCAATAAAATCAGGAAGTCTCTTCTATTATTTTGTTTGTATGAAATACGTAATTGTGACGTCATCAAATTTCAATAAAATTTTGATAGTTTAAAATGATTATGAAACTTAAAAACTGATAAGATGTGAATTTTAGGTGTTATGGAGAATACATCTCTATTTAGTAATCATTAAGAAATATTTCATCTGTTTTCTTTTGGATCCATTAAAACAGTAATAGAATAAATTACTGAATTCGGTTTTCGGCCAACAGCAAGTTTTCATAAGTCGGTTATGACCGAATACGGCCAACAGTAATAACTTTTACACTAGTTCGGTCACCACAAACGAGCTGATATCGAATGCAGTCAACCAAATTACAATTTACATTAGCCGGTGACTGAAAATGGCTGTAGACGATGACCAAACCAACCCAATGTAACCACCCCATTAAAACATTACACAATGAGGGATAGAAAATAAAATTGTTGTGTCTGTTTATCACATTTGTAATTTAATCTGTCTTAAATATCTTTTTCTGGTGGCATTGTTTTTTAAAGATCAGTGATTTCTTTCCAGACTGAAAAGTCGATGCTAGAACTGGAGTTGGAACTGAACCGGCGTACCGGGGAATGGAACACGTTGCAAGAGTCTGGCACTGAGCTGAGGCCGCTGCACGGACCTGCGTTGACTGGACTGAACAACCTTGGCAACTCCTGCTATATCAACAGTGTTGTACAGGTACGTTTATATCAAATTGACAATCTTCATCAATCATACTAATATTATAATTGCGAATGTGTGTTTGTTTGTCCTTCAATCACGCCGCAATGGAGCAACGGATTGACGTGATTTTTGACGTGGGCATAGTTGAAGACCCGAACAGTGACATAGGCTACTTTTATCCCGAAAAATTGAGGAATTCCCGCAGGAATAAAAAAAAACTTAAATAACGCGGACATAGTCGTGGGCATCAGCTAGTATAAGGATAAAGACTAAAGTCCCGTACGCTTAGTCTAAGTTTTAACATTGCAAATTCGATTGATCGTAGGTAATCGAGCATTCGATCACATTAGCGTCAAAGTAAAATGGACACAAAGTCTTTTGATTTAAAGTCGCAAATTCAGTACAACCAATTTTAATTTCGAAACGTTTCCGTTTGCAGCGCTGGCTGTGAATGCATACACAAAATTGCCTCTCTAAGCTCTATAAATCAATTCAGTCTTTATCATAGATTTAGGTTCTAAAGTTTCCATTGAAACTTCTGAAAATTCTTTCTCTGTTGAGGTTCTCCGTTCTACAAATTTCTTGACTATGAGAACAGCATTATAATTAGTACAATAATTTCTGTCTGTCCTTTATGCTGGTCTTTTACAACTTTACCAATCTGCCCGATTTGAAAAGAAAAAAGTTTGGCAATTTTGCCAATTGCTAATTGTCAATTTGGCCCGTCATGCGAGGTCATGAGGTTCATGGTATGTTAAGTTGCCTGTAGCGTAAACACAAATTATTTTGTTAGGGACCTCCAGGGAAAGGATTGACCTGCTGACATGTACAAAACAAAACTTGCCACGCCCCCTTCATGCATTTATTTTGCGTAACATAATAGGGATGATGACAACTCAATCAAAACAACAACTCTTTATCAAACTTAAAAACGCACTTCTAGTATGAAAGTTGTATGATATTCACAGTTGTGACGTCATCAAATTTCAACACACTTTTTTCAACAAACTAACCGAGGATGTAAATGGCAATTAACGTGATAATATTAAATCAACGTTATTTTTTTTAATCTAATTTTTTTTTTTTGGGATCAACGTTATTGCTTCCAGTATTTGCCATTGCAAATCCTTGATGAATGTGTCTCATTTCAGGTTCTGTTCCGGATGCCAGATTTCATACGTCGCTACGTCGAAGGGGCTCCGGAAATATTTTCCACCTTCCCTGAAGATCCGGCCAACGATTTCGATGTGCAAACGTAAGTTTAATTAATGGTGCGTATATAATGGAACCAACTTATTGTACCGGACAGCTACAATAAGTGCTATAAAGGCCTCCCCACATCTATCGACGCGGAATCATCTTGAGCCGGTAAGAAAAAGACATTTTCATCCCACCATCTCGGTAAGAGTATTTTTACTCTTCGATATCTGAATGCAAAAGCCGTTATTATCCTCTTGAGGATAAAGTTAATTGAATTTATTTAACATCGTGTGCACGTTAGTAAATATCACTCGTCTATGAAGTTTGTGAATTCAAAACATCATTAAAACCTATTTACTTCTACCTCTATGGTGCCAAAATTCCATACAACCGTTTTTAATTTGTTAAAACCTCACACTCGTAACCTTCTTGGTGTACTTTTTTGATTTGCTTTGCGCCCACCATTTTCTTTCACGTCATATTATCTTGTGATTTTTTTTTGCATTTAGTCATTTCCTCGCTGAGGTGGGATGAAAAGTTATGCGTTGCACTCGAGTGAAAAGATTTTTCACCTCGTGCTCTTTTGATTCCCTCGCTGACGCTCAGGATTCTAATTTTAGAATCCTTCGCTTGCTCGGTCATCAAAATTGAGCACGCAGTTAAAAAACAACTTTTCATTCTTGTATAACAAATAACTAATGTATTAGGAGTCTAACTGAATTTGTGGCAAACGTCGCGTCGCGTCGGCCAACGAGTCGGGACTTTTTTCACTCTTAATCTATACGAAACTAATATTGTAAATGAGAAAGTTTGGATGGATGGATGCATGTTTGTTACTCAATCACGCCAAAACGGCTGAACGGATCTGACTGAAATTTGGCACAGAGATAAATTATAGTCTGAAATGGCACATAGGCTACTTTTTATCCCGGAAAATTAAAGAGTTCCCGCTGGGATCAAGAAACCTTAATCCACGCGGACGAAGTATCGGGCAACATCTTTTTTTTTTTATCAACTACAAGTTAGCCCTTGACTGCGATCTCACCTGATGGTAAGTGATAATGCGTTCTAAGATGGTAGCGGGCTAACCTGTTAGGGGCATGGCATACCCCTATTCGGTTTCTACACGGCATCGTACCGGAACGCTTAATCGCTTGGCGGCACGTCTCTGCCGGTAGGGTAACAGTTACGGCCGAAGCCTCCCACCAGGCCAGCCCATGGAAAATTCAGAAATTATAAATTCCAAATTTGACCCTGCCGGGGATTGAACTCGAGACCTCCGCACGTTAAGACAACAGCGCTACACACTGCGCCACGGAGGTCGTCGAATTTAGTTGGAAATAAAGGCTTTATTTATTTTTTAAACTAGGGAGATCCGTCGCGCACCACATTCCTAGACAACTTTTTTTTCCAGGGCTAAGCTAGGCGTGGGTCTAGTATCCGGGCGGTATTCGTTCCCGGGATTGGAAGGAGCGCAACAGGGCGTCTCGGCGCACATGTACCGGCGAGTGGTCGCGCGCGGACACGCAGAGTTCAGCACCAAGAGGCAACAGGACGCGCACGAGTTCTATCTACATTTACTCACTCTCATAGAGGTCTGTCAGTCAGTAGAATACAGTCTGTATTATAGACAAGACTATTCTCTGTCCAATCATTTATTTTATTTCTCAGCAGCTCGTTTCAATGTTTTTTTCTTATTTAACTAGTTTCACGGCTCTGGATTCTAGTCCTTCTGATCGATTCAATGATGTTCTTACGCATTATTGATTCGATTTTTTATAACAATCTTTCTATTCAATTCTTATTCTTTTTTTATTCAATTCTTTTACTGTACAGGCAATTGAACTGTGGAATGCACTGCCACTGACAATCAGACAATCGAAATCACTGGGCGTATTCAAGAACGCTCTAAAGACATATTTCCTTTCAAATTGAAGACGACTTTAGTTTATTCTATATTATCCTATGGTATGTAAGTGTATGTATGTGTAATGTGTATGTATATATTATTTATATTATGTAATATGTATAATTTAGTATCTATATATTTAGATGTATATATTTTAGTTTAAGTATAATATACCTATTTATATGTTATATTATGTATGTGTGTATTGTGTTATTTATTTTAGCATACATTTTGACCCACCCGCATTCTGGTTTCCCAGCGTTCTCCTAATCTTAAGGTTGCCTGGAAGAAATCGCTGTTTAGCGATAAGGCCGCCTTTTGTACCTATCCTTCTTCTTTAATTTATTTCATGTCTTATTTTTTATTTTATTTTATTGTGTGGTGCAAATAAAGAGTTGAATAATAATAATAATAACAATCTACTTTTTTTATGAAGAATTTTTGATCAATTTGACACATTGATATTTTCTTTGCTCAACATTTTTTTATTTTTTTAGAAACATACCCAAGCGTTTAAATGTCTAAGAATATTAATGTATGTATTAAAATAAATCATTTATATACAACAGTACAGTAAATGTACATGAATAAGTCAGGTCATAGAAACCATCCATCGCCAAAGATGTATGATGCTTAAAGGACTATCAAGAAAGCCAGTGGTGCAGCTCCGTGACTATTTTGGAAAAGGAAAGTCGTACCTGTAATTTAATAATTTAATCCGATACTTCGTGATGAGTATTCCACGAACGAAGTTTAAAGGGCACGTTGCTTCACTATTGTAAAAAATGATCTGCGTCTATGAAGTATTGCCTTTTTTGGCGATAGTTGCCTGTCAATAGTTATGAAACTTCATAGGCGTGCTTATGACAATGATGAGTAAAATAAATGGTTGGATAGAATATAAGGGCAACTTCTCTATAGTCTCACCAAATTATCTGGCCCAGTGGCCGAAATTAGAACTAATTTTAATTAGGAAAAATTAGTTTTTGTTCTTATTCGATTTTTAATATTTAATAGTAACACTTAATGTGATAACAGCGGCGATGTCACTGGGCCATATAAGTGAAAAATAAAAACTTTTCGATGTGCCATGTGTATAATAATGTCCTCCCGATCGAATTTCGACCACGGCGGCCAATCTCCACAGAGATTAACCATCTGCGCGGGAGATATTATAGTGCACAAGTGCACTCTCTGTTCCTTTACTCTCATAGCCCGATGGGACGGAAGATCCGACACGACCGGAGAGAGATCAGGCGCAGGACCGACGGCTTAACATGCTCTCCGAGGCACGGGGGTGCAACACCGCCAACTTCCTAACTCCGGGCTAGGACTGAGAATTTCTTGTCAGAAAAACCCAACACTTGTTATAGCCCGACCCGGGACTCGAACCCGAGACCTCGTCGGCCGCAGTCGAACATGCTAACCACTAGACCAACGAGGCAGTTAATGTAGTAGGCCATGTGTATTATGTGTTATTATCACCATTGTGAAGGCAAAAGTATGGTATTGTGTACACTTGTGTATACTTTTGCCTTCACAATAGTGATAATAAAAGCAATTTCGTTGTAACAGCGTCACAGTCGTCACAAAACCAACCCGGCGGACTGCCTCAAGTTCGCAGTAGAGGACCGCATCCAATGCACCGAGTCTCTAGGAGTGAGATACACCAACCGAGCTGAGCATCACTTACCATTGCCTGTGCCGGTCGGCTCGGCGACCAACGCTCAGCAAGTGCGCGAGTACGAGGCGAGGAGAGCTCAGGCGGAGGCCAGCGGGCAGAGACTGTGAGTCCACTAACTTCACTTAACTCACTGGAATTAGGTACTTTCCTTTTGTAGCACCGCCCTAAGGGTGGTTTCACACCGGTGATATGAGGCGTGGCGGGGAGGGGAATGGGACGGAGATAAATGGTATGATTACCACCACCACTACTACAGCCCATTAACGTCCCACTGCTGGGCACTGGCCTCCACTCGTGGAAGAGGTAATTAGAGCTTAGACCCACCACGCTGCCCCAATGCGGGTTGGCGGGCTTGAACGACTATTGTCACGCTAGTGATAATAGCACCACTTACCATTGCCTGTGCCGGTGGGCTCGGCACATTGTTAATTTGATTCAGTTGTCATCAGCCCTATTGAAAGCGTGCGATGGAGAAAGAACGCGTGCGACTGTAATGGCTAGCGGGTGCGAAATTTGTTAAAAAATTCCGTTTTGCAAATGAATAAATACTTTATTCGTGCACCAATATGGTTTAATGCTGTATCAACAAATATTCCGATTCTCGCCTCCATATCCTCTCGCATCCAGACCTATCACAAAGATGGGCGGGACGGGAATTGAAATTATGCCATACGATTTTTATTCTAGTCTCGCGGGACGCGAGGCGAGACGGATCTCGCCTTGCGCCGCCAGTTTGAAATCACCTTTAGAATAGGGATGTTTTCTATTAAATATTTGGTGGCAAAATTACATATCAAATCAAATCAAATTCATTTATTTGTGAATACAGTAAGTAGGTAAGATGTTAGTTTTACAGAAGGTATCATGTATTCTACCACAGTGTGGTGTACAAATATTTTTGCTTAAAATTACAAATTACAATCGAGCACACACACATTATTAGAAAGCGTATATCGGAGAGTGCTAGTCTAGTAAGAAGGTACTTACTATTATATTATTATAAAACACCATGCAGTGACCCATGACACATCCTTAATGGCGCCTGTACGTCCAAGATTAAAATACATAAAATAATAAAACTAAACAATAAAACAAGTATTATCAAAAAATAATGTCAAACCAATTTAAACTGCCATTCATTTCAATTGTCAAATTATTAAAAACGTAACTGCGGATAGCAAGTAAAATCATGTCAAAAATAGAATTAAAATGCTGATTTGTTGTTTAGTTGTCATAATCAAAATTTTATTAAATGCATGTAAAAAGAAGTTAACTGTCATTAAGATAATCATTAATAGAATAAAATGATTTGGTTATTAAAAATGTTTTTAATAATTTTTTGAAGTTATTTAAATATTATTTATTTTCTTTAAATCATTAGATAACTTATTGTAAATATGTATTGCTATACAGAATATGCTTTTTTGCATTTTTGCTGACCTACAACCTCGAACTTTTAGTCTGAAGGGATACCTCCTATTGTTTAGGTTTTTGAATAATGAAAGGTTGCTGTGGACAAATACAGCTGTCTCATAAATAAACATAGGATCAATATATTCCGTATAAATGTATACCGGGCCTCACAGTACAGAAATGGTCCACAGAGACGCGTCGCAGACGGTGCGACCCCTCATCCCGTTCCAAGCCTGCCTCGACAGCTTCATGAAGGAAGAGCTCGTGGAACAGTTTTTCAGCTCAGCGCTCAACAAGAAGGTCACTGCGCGCAAGTGAGTTATGTTTTAACAATAACCTATCGTGAATGAATGAAAAAATATAACTAAGCTATGGTTCAAGTGGCGGCTATATCGCTTTAAAGCGATCTCTACCATTCTTATAATATACTAGCTGACGTACGCGTGGTTTAAGTTTTTTTTAATCCCGCGGGAACTCTTTAATATTCCGGGATAAAAAGTAGCCTATGTCACTCCAGGTCAATAAAGTATACCCATGCCAAAAATCACGTCGATCCGTTGCGGCGTGATTGAAGGACAAACCAACAAACAAACACACTTTCGCATTTATAATATTTGTATGATGAATGGTAGAGATCGTATATTATATTCATTGTAACTATACATACGAGTAACTACCAGATAAACTCGTGTTATGTCGGAAAATTGCCCGACTACTTTCGAACCCGGGGCCCTTACTCATGAGCCGGTTTGTAAGCCATGTTTTGTAAAAAAAAAAGAAAAGAAAACATTGAAATAATAAATACATTTTATTCAGTAATAAAGGCTTATTAATAAATGATTATGATTATTAACGAATGCTGAGTGCAAAACAGTTGCAAATCAAAAAAAATTGGTCGAGTATAATGAATAAGCTGCACACTTTTGATCGTTTTCAACTCCATAATGGTAATTAATAATTATAAAACTTGTATATAGAACTGCTGTAACTTTTTTTATTCGATTCCTTAGAGGTGGTACGCTGCCTTATGATAAAATCTTATTTTTTTAAGAAATAAGTAAATAAAATTTTTGTTTATTCCAAAAGAAATAGTACAATGTTTCTTAGTCTAATATAGGATAGCCGGTATCTTGGGGGTCGGTGGGTCAATACAACACTGGGCCCACGATCCATACAAAGTTGCCCATTGTTCTTTACAAGAACTGAAATCCATACAAAATTTATTGAAAAGTAGTTTTTGTTTTACCGAGTTATTAACGTAATGTAATCCATATCCATATACTAATATTATAAATGTGATGTGTCTGTCTGTTACGCTTTCACAGCCCACCTGTTCAACCGATTTTGATGAAATTTGGTACAGGGATAGGTTGTATCCCAGGGAAGGACATAGGCTACCCTTTTTTATCCCGGAAAATAAAAAAAATCATAAAAACTTATTCCACGCGGATGAAATCGCAGGCATCATCTAGTATGTAATACGTTCCGATTGACTGAATGATTTTCCATTGAAAGGATAACACGGCTAGCCACCTTCCCGGACTATTTGATGATTCAACTGAAGAAATTCACAATCAAAGAAGATTGGACGCCTGCCAAGCTTGATGTGGCAGTCGATATGCCATGGGAGGTACGTTATATCTTTTTTACACATTGATCGTCCCGGGAATCGAACTGGGGACCATGCAAGCTATGCCCAGTGTAATCTTTATTTTCCAAAGATTTAATCGAATTGATTTTTATGTGCTTCGAGTTGAGTCTTTTGAGTTATCTATAGTTATACCTATATTGTTGTTGTTTTTGTTGTTTGTATATTGTTAGTTAGTCTCTATTTCCCTAATGAAATGTTTATAAATTATATTTTTTGTTAGATAATTTTGAGTTAGGTCACAATCCTTTATGGAATATTTATTATTTCTATTTTCACAAGTTTCGAGTAAGGTCAT
Organism: Erebia aethiops; assembly: GCA_923060345.2. Lineage (NCBI taxonomy): Eukaryota > Metazoa > Arthropoda > Insecta > Lepidoptera > Nymphalidae > Erebia > Erebia aethiops. Next base: position 3,339,026 of record OV281083.1, on the reverse strand, counting down.
TTGCCATTGACACATGATGAAATAATCATAATTTCTAGTAATTTTGAGTTTGATTACTTTCGCACTGATAAAAAATATTTCTGTTTGTTTTGTTTGTTTGAATATGACAAGTATAGTTCGCGCGCGAGTAAATGTATGGTGACACATAAATTTACTCTGCATTCAACTCGCGCGCGAACTGTAACTTTGAGTTGACGAAATGCTTATTAATTTTATAAAGTAATGGTAAGGTCACATATTATAGGTATTTTTACAGGTACTGTTTTTCAGGTGGATCTAGGTTGCCTGAGAGGTCGGGGGCTACAGCCCGACGAGACCGTACTGCCCGATGCCGCGCCTGAAACCCCACCACCCGTCTTCAACGAAGAGCTTCTGTCACAACTGGTATCTACATATTTTCAACACAATAAAGTGTCTCATTGCACTATTATTACAAAACTGTAACACAGCATTACTGCACTAGTGCGATAAAAAATGATTCATAACTTTGTAGTAGTCTGTGCCCCGCAGCCCGTGCAGACAACCGCACGGGCAGAGATCATGCTGTAAGTAACGACCATAAAATTTAAATTTTAAATTACATTTGCCGATGTTGACAACTTTTAGCTATTATAGACTCTTTTTCGGCCTACGTCGTTTTCCCGCTCGGAAAATGTACCAAATCATCAAAATGGGTTGCGTAGAAACACACTCTGGCAGTTCATCTGGTACTGTAAAATATATTCTTGGGCGGCGGTAATCACTCAACATCGACCCGTCTAGACGCTTATTTGCTTGCTATTTATATTTAAAAAAAGGTAAAAGACAGACCGAAACATTGTCACATTTAAAATTTATATTGATAGATGATAGTATGAAAAATTGAGATCGTAACTTGTCTCCACAGTTGGATATGGGTTTCCCGGTGGAGGCGTGTAAGAAGTCGCTATACTTCACAAACAACTCCGGTATCGAGGCCGCGTCCAACTGGCTGATGGAGCACATGACTGACTGGGACTTCGCCAACAAGTTCGAACCGCCAGGCTCGCAGACAACAGGTGCGCAAAGTGACTCTTATTACACCACTCACTCTAATCGGTAATGTTATAATTACCGTACATGTGCGACAAAAATATAACCACTTCAAAAAGTACTAACTACTTTAAAAAGCTGTATTATTACTATCCACCGCTGACAAATTGCAAAGTAGACTCTTACCGCACATGTGTGATAGAAATTATAAGTACCGCACAGTTGACTTCATTCAAAATGTGTGTGGAAATATGGCTATCCGTCGCTGTTGAACTGTAACGTAGATACTGCACGATTGGCCACGATAATATCTCTTATTCTAGCATCAAGTCGCAGTTAAAATTATTTGGAGAAAGAGAAGGGATAATTTTTTTTGTTTTACAATTCAGGTGCTAGTGCGAACATCCCCGTGGACTCAGCCAGCGTGGAACAGATCACGTCAATGGGCTTCACGAGCGCACAGGCGGCGCGTGCGCTTCGGTCTACGGGCGGCGATGTGGCGCGTGCGCTGGACTGGATCTTCAGCCACGCGGACCAGCTCGACACCGAGGAGCTGCCCTCCTCCGACAGGACGCTGGGCTGCCGGGACGGACCTGAGAGTGAGTGATCCCTACATCAGCGCTCCACCGGCGGCGAAGTCGCGCGCGCGCTGGTCTGGATCTTCAGCCACGCGGACCAGCTCGACACCGAGGAGCTAAATAACTATCTTATTATTAACTACATTTTCTCGTAAAATTTCTATTTCACCGCTATCGAGACTATAAAGTAGACTATTACCACTCTTGGGCTGTAAAAAATGAAAATATTATCTATATTTATACAAATATTTTATTACATTATCGCACACTTATTAACCTACTCAGGAGTGACGAGATATTAATTCTTTCAATATTTTCACTCGTAATATACAAATTACAACTACTACGACTTACGGAGTCTGCTTTTTTGAAATTCGCGTTATAGAGTATAAATATGTATTATCAATACTTCGTAGGGAAATGACATTTTGTTCGAGTTACAAAATCCAAATAATTCGAGATACCGCGTATTTCGGGGTTCAGCGGAATGGAATGGCGTTTTTTTTTCTACTTACTGAGAATTTTCACGACTTCACGAGGTTTGAGTTATAGAGATTCCACTGTAGTAAAAAAAAAATTGCCAAGTTTTTTTTTTTTCAATAAAAATATGCTTAGCTTGACCGAGTTTGATACAAGAATTTTAACCCTTTATGTATTTGTTTCAGAGTACAAGTTGGTGGCATTTATCTCTCACATGGGCACGTCAACCATGGTGGGTCACTATGTGTGCCACATTTTACACGAAGGCCGATGGGTCATATTCAATGACAACAAGGTGCGTATACCGACAGCTCAGGTTTTAAAGTTTCCGTCTCAAGTGTTATTTTCATCTTGCTGCCCTAGAACCATAAATAAATATTACATTACATTTGTTGTTAAGTTGCTCCTAATTCATTGCTATCGACACTATAAAGTAGACCCACTCTTGAGCGATAGAAATATTACCGCACTTATTAACCGACATTCATTTTCGCACTAGTGCAGTAATATAATGGCCGTCATACAAAAAAATCTGCTGTTCCGGTAGCGCCATGTTTGTCGAGATTTTTTATAGTATCAAACTAGTACAAGTTAATACGATAGCATACTCTGTTTCTTAGTACATATATTTGTTTCTTATACGTTAGTTATATTTTATATTATTGCGATTTTTTTTACTGTTTCAAATGTACTGTTAAACGTTGCAAGATATACATGCACATTGAAAATACAACTTTAATACCCCCAACTGCAGTTCAGTTACTAAAGTTAACGCCTCGATTGTAATGTTTATTTTGCTGCACTAGTAGCATAACTAACTATTATGATTTATATATTTCAGGTGGCTCTCTCGGAAAACCCGCCCAAAGACCTGGGCTACCTGTATCTATACGAGCGGCTGTGATGTCGCGCGAGCGAAGCGCGCCCGAGCGCGTGTCTGCGCCTGCGCTGACTGGGGACGACTGTACCTTCACCCGTCTGCGCCTGCGCTGACTGGTGACGACTGTACCTTCACGTGGATAGCCGATAAATATACAAGACTAGATAATGTGGCCAATTCTGTAGTGAACAATCTCTGAACTACAGTCCGTCAAACTAATTTTTATGCCTGCTAAGTTTTTTTTTTTTTAATAGATACTAGCGACGCTGTCAACGAGTCAGATAAGTTTTTGGAACTATAAACTAAAATGACAGAGTATTAGGGATGATGACAACTCAATCAAATCAGCAACTCTTTATCAAACTTAAAAATGCGCTTCTAGTATGGAAGTTGTATGAAATTCACAATAGTGACGTCATCAAATTTCAACGCACTTTTTTTCTTTAATCTATATTTTAAAATGGTTACCAAACTTCAAAATTAACCGAGGATGTGAATTTTAGGTCTTTTGGAAGACTAGAGGGTCTTTTATGGTTTAATAATCAGTTAGAAATAATTTATTTTTGATGTAGGCATCATTCCTATTGGGATGTTGCCAATGTCAAAAGTAAATTATTTTTTTGTGATTTTATTAAATAGAGAAGATCCCAAAATGACGTTAATATCCATGTCTCCTGTTAATTTTATGTTCGATAATCATTTTTAATTATCGATTATTTAAAAAAAGTGCATTGACTTTTGATGACGTCATAGGTATTTCATAAAACATCCTATACTAAACTATTTGAAGGTTGAACAAAGATCCTGTACTGGGCGTACTACCATCGCTTAAAGCAGTATTGTTTTAATATTGTTGGCGTTTGCGTATAAGTATTTTATTGTAATTCCTTATATAAGGGACATCAAGGTAGTTATATAAAACTGTCTTTTTTGCAATGCTAGTAAACTAGTAACCCCCTGATTTGACTAGTTAAATTCCCAATTTATTTTAAGAGATTGCATACAACGGAATTAGCCCCGGTGCCTGTGATTTCTTCCAAGGATTGGTTTTAGGTTTTTTTAATGCCATGGGAACTAATAGGGATGATGCCTATATCAAATATAAATTATTTCTAACTGATTATTAAATAGAGGGTCTTCCAAAAGACCTAAAATTCACATCCTCGGTTAGTTTTAAGTTTGATAACCATTTTAAAATATAGATTAAAGAAAAAAAGTGCGTTGAAGTTTGATGACGTCACAACTGTGAATTTCATACAACTTTCATACTAGAAGCGCGTTGTTAAGTTTGATAAAGAGTTGCTGATTTGATTGTTTTGTCATCATCCCTATTGCCTAAGATTAAAAGTAGCTTGTCTCTCCCTAGGAGGCAACCTCTGTTCCTAATTTCGTCAAAATCAGTTGGAATGATGGGTCGTGAATGCGGATCAAACAGACAGACACATTCGCATTTATAATATATTAGTACGGATGTACGTTTTCGTACAACTGTAGCATTATCTTTAGTTTGTCTTAATACCTAATAGGCACTATCTTACTTACTAATATTATAAATGCGAAAGTTTGGATGGATGTATGGATGCATGTTACTCAATCACGCCCCAACGGCTGAACGGATCTGGCTGAAATTTGGCACAGAGATAGATTATTGTCTGGAATAGCTCACATAGGCTTTTATACCGAAAAACCTCAAACCACGCAGACAAAGTCGCAGGCATACGTTAGTTTGTTATATAAATACAAAGATTGTCTTCGAGTGAGTTTTCTAATTAATTATTGCTTCCAAAAAGCCTAAGGCCTCTAAACCTGCCCCGTTTTTTTTAAAATCTCTAACTCCTGAATTTTAATTTAAAACTTTAGTATAGGTACTCTGGATACACTAGGTATTTCTTAAGCTCAACTTCTAAGGATATTCTCTAAGAAGCCTGCATATGAAATTAATATATTTTAAATCCGTTTTTTATACTAAGTTTTAGCTGTGCCTATGTTGAATAACATAATAGTTTGACAAGAATGAATTTGTTAGGCTGCAGACACATTGCTATGGTTTCATCAAAATTTGGCTATTCATTGGAGCGTCAATGTGTTATGACTGGCGGAGTTTATTTGTCACCGTAAAATTGTAAAAACCGTTAGATTGTAATCTATTTGGTATATTAACCCGATAGAATTTATATAGTATATACATATATATTTAATATTTAGGTATGTCAAAGCCTAACCTATAGTTCGCGTAGTTTGAATGCAGAGTAAATGTATGGTGACACATACATTTACTCTGCATTCAACTCGCGCGCGAAACGTTCAAGAAAAAGACGAAAACGTAAATACAATAACTATTTCAAAAATTAATACTCAGAACATTGAACGGTTCACAATCTTTCGACAGTTTACAATCTCGCGAGATAGAAACCGTTAGATCATAATCTAACGGTTTTTACAATTTTACGGTGACATATTCATACGAAATCTATCACTTACGTCACGCCACAGTAATGTGTTTGCGCCATTAGAGCCTTTGCACGTGAATACTACTACACGCGCAACATATAAACTAGGGGCCTATTCCGAAAAATTTGTGAGAATCATTGTAACAATTTCAATAGTTTTTTCTGGAATGTGTGCCAATAAAATCGACTCTCAGCTTTCACTAAGCGGCCGGGCGTCTGGGACGATTGTCTAAAACTGACAGCTACAGTTTAACGATCGCAATCACCTCTGATTGGTTAGCATTCTTCCACTATTGGACAAAATCCATTGACGCAGCAGAAATACCATAAATTCAGCCAATCACAACAATTGAGACTAAAAAAACGAGTGTGCTTTAGACCACACGACTGAAGTAAAACTTCTTTATGGTATGAGAAATAAAATACATAACTCAAACATACATAATATGCGACACGTAACTGGCTAAGAGGGAAAGAAAATGTGTGCTCGCACCTCTCTCTCTACGGTCTCTTGCCCCTACAGTAATATACGAAACGTACCTCTCTCTCTCTCTATCTTTACTAACTTTTATCTCCCTCTCAACTTTCGTTCGTCTCGGCCGATCACTTTTCGTAGCGATCTCGTCACGCATTCACCAGCTTACTCCCCAAGTCAAGCGTGCGTAAAGAAGTTTTACTTCAACAATGATTGATGCAGGTTTTACACAATCGCCTTGCGGACTCTACTTGCGACTAAAGCTGGCGCTAATCATTAAGTCGCGTCTGAAGTTGACCGCAAGACGCGTCGCAATAGCATAAATTTACGCACGTACGTACGTATGTTGACTTGACAGTTTGTGTCTGAGTTGTGCAAACAAACACTCGCACCTCAGATCAGAGAAGACTATTTGATTGGCGTTAACTATAGTATGGATTTCGGCTTATAGCGAAAGAGTCGCTGTAGCAATCATTTTACCGTAATAGGGCCTCTGGATGCGAATTTAACTGCGTGAGAATCTGACTCGCTTCAAATTTCGTTAAAACATTGCTGTGTGCAAAGGCTCTTTTATAGAGACAAACTTTTGTAAAAATGAATTATTATGTTTGATGTCGAGACTATAATATAGTTATTCTAGTGAATTAAATTTATAGACAACGAAAATAAAAGGCTAGTATGTGCCACTTGAGCTTTTATTTGAACCTCTGTAAGATCTAGCTTTATTGCAGGATAGGCTTGATAACAATAATGACGACCTCCCTGTTGTCTTAACGTGCGGAGGTCCCGGATTCGATCTCCGGCAGGGTCAATTTATAATTTCTGAATTTTCCCTGGTCTAGCACGATGGGAGGCTTCGGCCGTGGCTAGTTACCACCCTACCGCTACGATGCCGTGAAGAAACCAAGTAGGGGTATGGGTTTAATATAACTGCCAATGTAGCAGGAAACATGCTGGAAGGGCGTTTCATACCTTAGCAGTTCATATCAGAAACATTAATTACAAACTCTCATATAGAGTTGATTGGATATTAACTAATGTTATGTACCTTCTCTTCCCTTAGGTTGATTAGGCATGTTCACAATTTCTAGGTTCTGTGGTAACACAGTGAAGAAGGAACAAGGTTGAGAATTTCCTGAGCATTCTCCAAAGTATATCTGTGACATAGAGTTAATAAATAAATCTAACTGATGTAAATGTACATCACATTTACGAAAGAAACTGCTACTATGGGCATTGGTATTACATGGCTAATACCTAATCTATGACTAGTGGAAAGGTCAGAGGAATGCAAAGCTCAGAAGGGCTGGAACCCAGAGTTGTAAAGCCAGTTAATAAAAAAAACGGGAATCCACTGGGCACTGATAAGAGAGCGTGACATAGACTGAGTATGTCACGCTCTCTTTAAACATTTCTGTGGTGGTGTCGTGTGGTGCGGGTTGTTACGTTCCCTCAAATATGGTCGAGCGAAGCAATGGATCATGCGTCATGCTCGTGAACGGGTGCCACCGGCGGGAATGGGGCTACTTTCTGTCTGCCCGTCTTTGACATGAATTGAATAAACAAATTTAAGAAATCCATTAAAAGTATGCTCCTGAAAAAAGCTTATTATACTGTTGAAGATTATGTAAATGATAGAGGAGCATGGATTTGATCGCTCCAGCAATGCTGGGGACAGCGGTTACTTATGTACACATTGATATAGTAATTGTAAATGAATTATTTAAAAAGAGCAACCACCGAGTTTCTTGCTGGTTCTTCTCGGTAGGAATGGCATTCCGAACCAGTGGTAGATTCACTTGACGATTCAAAAGTACTTGTAAAAGTTTATTTGAATAAAAAATATTTGATTTGATTTGATTTGATTTAGATGGTAGGTTTCTTGGGCTGAAACTTTGATTGGACAAAATAAAAGTTAAAACTATTCATATAGCTAACATAATTTATTTTTATACAATTTTATTCATAACTTAATTAATTTTTATCGCTTGAATTTGTCTACTGGTTTAGGTATTTTCTTCATGAATATAGTTTTTTCATCAAAGTATGTGTTGAACTTTTTGTATGCAAATCTCTGCTTGGGGTCCTTTTTGCAATAGGATGGAGTCAAATTGATCATCAAACCTGCAAAATTAACATAATTTAATGTAATGTTTAAATTGTTCATCTGAATAAGTAGAAAATTGAGACTAAAATCATGATATATTATAGTGACAGTTAATTGAAATTTTATAGTAGTTAAATTACTCTGCTATAATACATTAATTTAGATTAATTTTATAAATATGTTGCACGCCATAATTGGCAAACTGTAGGTGCAATAATATTCTAGATAAGACCTTTACTGTAACCCAGTTTATGCAATATATAAATGAAATGAAATGAAATGAAGGTTCCTGACATAGTACGTACCATCAGCATACTGTAAGGTGGCAGATGGTTCAAACAAATTGGAAAATTGGTATTAGATATTTTTCTATAAAATTTGCTTCCCCCAGTAACAGCACATCATACTAATATTATAAATAAGAAAGTGTGTTTGTTGGTTTGTCCTTTAATCACCCCCTAACAGATCGCTGTGATTTTTTGCATGGGTATAGTATATATTTTTATCCCAGAAAATTAAGGAGTTCCTGCGGGAACTGAAAAACTTATTTCTCCCGGACAACATCGTGGGCATTGTGGGCTAGTCACATGTTATCCGTTCGCATTAGGTTTGAATCCACATTTCAATTTACATAGACGGGCCCCATCAAACAAAGAATATGAACTTATTTTACTCACGCCATCTAGACTGACAAGCGGGACAGCGCTATGGCGGGGACAAAGACAGGCTTATACAGGTTTTAAGCACGCTCTACAGGTAAGACTCCCAATATTTTTATATGAAAGAGCCCATCAAGTACCCACATATATATTGATGCTTAGAATAGATTATAGACAGAACATCTTATAGTAAAAATAATATTTACCTGCTTTCTGAGCCATGGATACCATTTTCCCAATTTTCTTCTGCTGCCGACGACACAAACCTGTAATACGCCGCGGCAGCATACACCCATCGGATCGTACAAACTGGCTTAATATTAACACGTCCGTATGCTTTACATCTAAATCCAGAGCGCACATATAGCATGTATGTTCAGGTTTCTCTACTGGAGCCAATTCTTTGATATTTTCAGCACGTATTAGGAGTTCTGTACGTGGAGAAGGCACTGTTACTCCTTCCACTATTAATGTAGATCCTTCTTTACGTTCGTGTACTAAAACAAAGTTGAAATATTACTGAAAAAAGTAGCAAGTTTTGAGGTTACCTCAGTGAACAGCAATGGTAAATACTTACATTCTTTAAGCTGTAACTGATTGGTAGTTGATATAGACCGCACGAATGTTGATAATATGGCATTTTTCGCTAACGAGCTAGCTCGAGTTAAAAAAGACATGATTTTTAAATTCCTTCCAAAAATTAGAAAGCCTGCGTTTGCTTTATTTACCTTATGTTGTCAATGTCAATTGTCAACTTCAGCTTGACACATTTCGTTTTTGAGATCTGTCAAATAGCGTTTAGTTTTTACATCGAATTCCCTTTCATAATTCTTGGCGCACATTTTTGTAAAAGGCGTAGACATAACGCATACATAAGGTAGGTAGTACGATACATTAAAACTAAATGTTGAGACTGATACAATAATAATTACAAGTTCTTATTTCAGTAACTACATCAATACAAAAAATGCAGATCCTTTTAGTACATCAATACTTATTGGGCTTTAGTTAGGAAGTTGGCGGTATATCACCTCCGTGCCTCGGAAAGCACGTAAACCGTCTTCGGACCTGCGCCTGATCTCTCCGGTCGTGTTGGAGTTACCGTCGCATTGGGCTAGAGAGTAAGGGAATAGAGGGTGCACTTGTGCTTGCGCCATACTTGTGCACTATAATATCTCCTCGAAATTCGGTCGGTTCTGTCATCTCCGGTGGAATATGAATCATACTAATATTATAAATGCGAAAGTGTGTTTGTTTATTTGTTGGTTTATTGGTTTGTCCTTCGACCACGCCGCAACGGAGCAACGGATCGACGTGATTTTTGGAATGAGTATAGTTGAGGACCTGGAGAGTGACATGGGCTACTTTTTATCCCGGAAAATTAAGGAGTTCCCGCGGGAATCAAAACACTTGAACCACGCGGACGAAGTCGCGGGCATCAGCTAGTGATGAATAATTACTAGGAAACTGATCTATTCATTCTTATGAAAATAAAATAATAGAGTAATAATGGTAATGCATTTATTGAACAACATTTATTTAAAGGTACATGACATTTAATTTTTATCAATAAATAATATCATAATTAGTAATATGACAATATACTCAGCGCCAACATTACAAATGTTTTAAAAACAATAAAATATTGTATCCTATTAAAATTTACATATTCAACGCCATATACTTATTTCTAAATATAAAATAAAATATATCTGTGCGTCAAAACATATTTTCCTTTTTCCTTAACTTGGGTATTATTAGCAACGTAGGTATTGATTTTATAAGAGTATGGAAATATTTCTTTGTATATTGAAGTAAGTATGTCTTTTTTTTGTATAAAATAGCAACAATATTTATTATTATAATGTAGGCAGTAGCTTAAAATTCGTATATAAAATATGTTGCAATTTGCAAAGCAGTTTTTAAGACTTATTCTACAAGCACTATGTTTTATAATATTATCATCTTATTGAATCTGTTATTTGTAAAGGTAATATGGACGGTACCTGCAAAGTTTTTTATGTGTGTAATTTATTGTAATTAAATAAAAAATGCATTTAATTAGAGAAACGCAATTCCTTAAAATTAACTTAATAATAAAACTTTAACAATATCAAATAATAATGATACAAATAGGTATATATGCCTTAAAAATAAATTATTGTAGACCGATTCGATTTCTTATTTCGAGATTAGTGAAAAAATCCATACGACTATACACTCTTACAACAAATAGCTACGACATAGACAAATTGAGATGGGAAACATCAAAATTAACATTTTTTTTAATGGGCAGTTTTTCATTCTAGTTATAGAATTTGCGCTTGTTTACATGAACTTTATTATACTCTCTCTAAAATATACATGCAAATATAAAAATATAAATATGCGTGCATATGAATCTGGTCACCAACTTGAGTTACTCCAAAATTCAAGAAAACTGAATTTGAACTTCAAATGATAATAACAATAATTACACAATGAATCATATTTCCAGCCCAAAGTATTTGTCAGTGACACTCATAGAATATTGCGTTTACAGCATAACGACACAATATGAATTATAGTTTTTTTTTATATTTGTCTATAAATAGATACTATACAATACAGTCTGTTTCCCGAGTGATGTAGGCGTGTGATGAGGAGTAGAGGTGATTACTTGGGGAAGGTGGCGAGACCCTTGCTGAGGAGGCCGGCAGCGCCATCTGCGCCATCGTGGGCTGCCTGGGAGAAGTTTGACACCAACTGGAAAAGGAACTTTGAATTAAACTCACTTCGATCCATTAAAGAGAAGGTTTTGGCGAAGTGCGAGTTGGGAGACTTCACAAGCCTATGAGAACATTATGAAGAACTCTCGAGGATGCATGCTTTCCCACGGCAAGTGATATGGAACCCCTGACTACCAGATTAGGAAGCCGAGCGTTTAACTCTAAGGCTATCACCGCCAACTCTTACACTGTAGATACTAAGAAAGATATAACAATCCACCGCTACTATTTTTCTTACGTCCATAATTTATGTTACTTTTACAAATACGGAGCAGTTCTCTTCTTTATAACGCAGTACTTTTGTGTTTTCGCGAGTTTCTGTGCTGCTAGAACATGAAAAAGTACTAGTAAAGTACGGTTCACCAAGTAATTTTTTTATCAACTTCAAAAAAGTTATCGCGTTGTTAAAGTGGTATGGACAAATATTAAATTAGGGAACACAAATCAAATCAGTGCAAGTTTTTCTCATACGATAAATGCAATAAAAACTTGCACTTATCCAGGTTCTAATTACAGGGGTATCATCTCACCGTATCGCGCTTCTCGCTCAAGTACTTGTCAGTATCCTTGATCTTAGAGTCGATGACTTGTCCGGCGTTCTTCATGCCCTGATCGGTGGCGTTCTCCACCCGCTTGAGCGTGTTGTCAACGGTGCTGTTGACGGCGTTGCTGGCGTCGGCAGCCGCTTTCTCGGCTGCCTTCTTGGACTCTTCCACTGCTGCGCCTGAATTAAACCAAAAAAATAGGGATGATGACAACTCGATCAAATCAGCAACTCTTTATCAAACTAAAAAACGCTCTTCTTGTATGGAATTCACATTTGGAGTTGTATGAAATTCACAGTTGTGACGTCATCAAATTTTAACGCACTTTTTTTCTTTAATCTGTATTTTAAAATGGTTAACAAACTTAAAACTAACCGAATATGTGAATTTTAGGTCTTTTAGAAAACCCGCTATTTAATAATCAATTATTTTTGGTATAGGCATCATCCCTATTGTAATTGAGTATTTGACAACTCGTCACATAATTAGTATGGGAATTGGGATGTTGTATGAAATCCCTTAAGGGAGCAGCGAGGCGGCGTAGTGGGTCAGCTAAGCTCTAATTCACTCTCTCCTAAGAGAGCGGATGCCTGTGCCGAGTAGTGGGACTTGACCAGTGACGACATAAAATACGGCGCACTTTTTTGTTACTTTAATCGATAGTTTAATAAAATGGTTTTCGAAACAGAGGACGTGAACTTTTGGGAGATTGTACTCACTGGCAACCCTCTTAGCCTCCTCCTTGGCAGCTTCAGCCGCTTTCAGAGCTGCTGTTTTCGCATCCTCAGCAGTTTTCTTCGTCGTTTCTACCGTCGCGTTGATTGAGTCTGTGGAAGAAATAAAAACTTTCAATGAATGTGTATATTCATAGCATAATCTAGGTTAGAAAAAACGGTCTTAGTATGGTGGTCCTAGCGGTGTCATTAGATCGACAGTCGACTATATAATTAACACATTTACCTACAAAAACGTAGATTTGGATTAGCAAAAACAAACTGTAATTTTAATGCCTTTATTTGGATCATTGGATGTTATATTATACTAGATTTAAACAACCTTTTTTTCAGTGATTTTAGTAAAACACCATGCGCGCTCAGCTTTATTTCCAACCTGCAAAGTCAAACGAGGTGACTTTGCCAAAACGTATGATAAAAGAATATTTTAGGCCTAGTTTTGTTTAAACCACTAAATTAATTGTTGTAAACACACACACACACACTGTTTTTAATTATTAATTATATATTAAATCAATCTTCCATTAATGGCTTATTAATTTTGGAAGCATTTTCACACTTGAAGATAATTTATGTTCCTAATTATTACCGAATGATCCCTCAGCTGTTTCATTTAAAACGTTTACTGCAGAATCTTTCTTACCACCTATTTTGGTACAAAGATCTAAAAATGAAAAATATAGAATTATACTTAGGGATACCTTAGAACCAAAAATATTAGCCTGTAATCCATAGGATTAAAAATAATAAAGGTTCACTCAATTTCCTGTGGCGAGAACCAATTTTCATGCATTACAAAATAAGAAAAATAATTAAATTGAACAAAATATAAATTAAAGGAAAAAAGAAATAAGTTCACCTTTTGTGCTATCAAAAAAGCTTTTAGTGTTATCAACTGCAGTGTCAGTGGACCCCTCAACCGAAGACGTTACTGTATCTAGAAGAAATGGTAAAGACACATAGAGAGAGGAAAATTAGATAGCCACATGCAACCAAAATGCTATTACCACGTAAGGCCTGGACGAAATGCAATGCATGTACCTTCTTACGAGTATATTGGAGGCGCGTGAATTTTCAGGTTGTACGACCTCTAGTATAGATAGCACCACCGTCTATCACTCTTTAAATTCCAAATTAACTTAAAGATATAAGTATGCGCCTACTGCACATGTATAACTTAAGCAGTATTTTATGTATTGGATGTTTAATTCGTCGGGTAGGTAATGAATAATACATTCAATCGTGGCCTTACGAGGCTTTACTTAATATGCGATGGTACTAAGGATAAAAGCCAAGCATGCAGATACCTTGTACAATTATTCAATATACCTACAGGATGACCATCCAAAAAAATAGGTAGGTTAAAATAAATAGGTAGGTTCCATGTACTTACCTATTTATTTTAACGGGTTTTAGCATTTTTATCGGACCAATTAGGTAAGCCCCGTCAAACAGAGGTAATAAAATAACGTCCCTGAAGAAAATGAACTACAAGCCATCCGGTAAATATAATGTTAAAAAAATATCATAGAACAACTTTTAAGGCTAGGGATGAATCTAGCGGAAACCCATGACCTGAATTTTTTTTTTGAATGACGCTTTCCTTAAATTAACTTACGAGCTATGATACATAGAAAGAATCTGGCGCGTATTTTCACTTGTGACTTTCCGCTTGACTGTTTCCCTTTCAAGTACTATGAAAATTTTAAAAGACTTCAAATGAGCTTTAACTAATTTATTACTCTACCTTTAGCGCCTAAAACTACTGAAGCACCCTTATCGTATACCGAGCCAACTACATTCTTGGTTGTGTCTACTGTACTTTGTACTGAACTTGATACTGTATCTAAAATATTGAAATGCGCACATAAAATAAACGATAACTTACGAAACTATACAAAAAATATGTTTAAATACATAAAAAAAGTATGAAAATAATACTTTTTGGTTTGTGATGATAAATAATAACATAAAATAATTATTTTCCTTATACTAAAGTAGTTAGAAAATGAATTATCAAATAATTTTGTAATTGCTTCTGAACTTGTTTTTTGGAACTGAAAATGAAAAAAAGTATCTTGAAATACGCAACTTTGATAACTTAAAATGTATAGGGCTATTATTTGCGTCAGTATGATTGTGGGATAGGATAGCTTCATAACCACACAAAACTATTTCAGTTTACCTTTTGCGGCTCCAAAAAGGGATGCCCCTTTATCAGCGGCGGAAGCCGCTACATTTTTAGTTGTATCTACTGTGCTGGATAGTGTATCTACAAGTGAGTAAATAAGTTAAAAAGTGCCAAGTCAAAAACTATCTCACTTCTGATATAGCGCGTGCCAAGAACGAGACAAATTGAAAAGAGCTTTTTTTATCATTCAATCTCATTTACATTGATATGTGAGTGAGATGAAATGATTAGCGTGAGTTCATTTCTATTCGTTTTCTTTATTAGCACGCGTATACAAATTATCAATCCTACCTTTAGCGGTGCCAACTAAAGAAAAGCCTTTATCTACTGCTGATGATGCTACATTTTTGGTTGTATCTATTGTGCTTGATACTGTGCCTACAAAATAAAATATTTATGTAAATAATTATTATGACGACCAATAAGGAAAAAAAATCAATAAGGATCAACTTGAATTTTTGTGGTGTCATCAAAACATTTAAAACACAAAGCAGAAAAGTAATGTAATACTAGATGTGATAGAGACAGGAGAATGACGTCAATACTTAACGTCCGCAAATGCTTTATGATAGTTGAAAACAGAGAAAACTTGTTTGGTAAGATCCTACTCTATCGTTAGTAAACGTAAAAGTTATAATGATCAAATGTTAATTTAGAATACCTTTAGCTGTTTCTACTAAAGATGCACCCTTACTCGCGGCAGAAGCGGCTACATTTTTTGTCGTATCTACGGTAGATGACACGGTGTTTGCTACCGTTTCTAAAAATAGATTTTTATTGAAACAACTATTACTATTAACAGTCTTTGTTGCATGGATTTGATTGCTCCAGCAATGTTGGGGACAGCGGTTACTTATGTACACATTGATATAATAATTGTAAAATGAATTATTTAAAAAGATCAACCACCGAGTTTCTTGCTGGTTCTTCTCGGTAGGAATGGCATTCCGACCCAGTGGTAGATTCACTTGACGATTCAAAAGTAATTGTAATTTAAGTTTATTTGAATAAAAAACATTTGATTTGATTTGTTAACAAAATTTTGATGAGGTATTAAAGTTTTACCTTTAGCACTACCAACCATCGATACACCCTTGTCAACTGCGCAAGAGGCTACGTTTTTGGCTGTATCTACTGTGCTTACTACTGTATCTACAAATTAATTAAGTAATGATAAGTATGGTAATGGTACGAAAAAATTATAACTTTATTAATTAAAAAATAGTACTATACAAAAAAGCACCATAACCTATTTTGCTTTCTCAAGAAATTTATAAAAAAAGACAACATAACATTAATTTTGTTTGCGATTAAGATTGAGATTTGAGATTTTAAAGTAGAATTAATCCTCTTCAGTTAAAAATATAGCATTCTATTACACAGTAATATTTTGTATACCTTTAGCTGCTCCTACTAATGATGATCCTTTATCTACGGCACATGCTGCTACGTTTTTAGTCGTATCTACAGTTGCATGTACTGTGTTTGCTAATGTATCTACAAGCATTACAAATGAAATGATAATTATAACGATAGTGGCATCAATATATGAAACACAAATGAATTTCATATCAAAATGGTATAAAACGTTCGCGATATTATAATACAAAAATATACCTTTAGCACTTCCAATTAATGAAGAACTTTTATCTACGACCGATGCTGCAACATTTTTAGTTGCATCTAAAGTACTCGCAGCCGTATCTATGATAATAAACGAAATTTATGTAAACTAGTTAATGAGCAAATAAAAATATTTCATCTAAACAAGAAGCTATTGCTCTACCTTTTACGGTCTCTACAGCTGATGAAGCTACGTTTTTGGTGGTATCTACCGTTGAGTACACAGTGCTTGCTACTGAATCTACAAAAAAGTGAAATTATAAAACAGGGATATTTTATGATTATACAGCATAAATTATAATTTTCTTTTAAATAATGGAATAAAACATGGTCCTGCTTATACAGGGAATAAAATTATTCTGAGAAAAATAAAATATAGTAACAAACCAACGAATCTCTAGCTGCTTGAACAAGATAATTTTTATAAATATATTTCATAATTCATGAAAATATTGTCCAAAATTTACTTTAACAAAATATTGTAATTTATTTACATAACATTTATCTCATTAACCTTTTGCAGTGTCAACATAGGATTTGCCTTTCTTAAAAGCTGATTATATCTACAGTAGTATGAATTGTAGCGTGGACTGATCCAAGTGACCCCAAGTGCAATATAATATAATGATTCAAAAAACTAAGCCAAAAATGTGATATTAATTGTACATCGCAATATATAATCGTGTGAAAAGTAATCTTAAAATATCTTCAGACTATATTGATGCTGAACCTAAGCTCACGGCAACACAAAACATTTAAAGAGCAATGTATGAATGAGAAATAGCAAACAGAGGGATCGTACCTTTGGCGGAATCCACGTAAGATTTTCCCGTTTCTACAGTACTTTCTGCAGCCTTTTTTGTACTATCTAAAGTACTTGCGACAGAATCTACAAATTATATATACTCATAATAATTGTGAATAAAAAAGAAAAAGAAATGAAACTCAATAAACACGTAAAAAAAGAGAAATCATAAACTAAATAAATAAGCGTCTAACCTTTAGCACTATCTAAATATGACATTCCGAGATCGAAAGCTGAAATAGCATAGCCTTTTGAATAATCCAATGCTGATTGGAATGTGTTTTGTGCTGAATCTAAATAAAAGTAGCATTAAAAATATATATATATTAGTAAAAAAAAACAAACAAAATCCTTATTTTGTTAATACGAAAAAACTAGCAAATAAAACAAGACTGACAAAGGTTCTTCAAAGATTAGTTCACACGACATAAATCTCACTTTTTTTCAACTTCGTCTACCTTTCGCACTATCCATGTGTGTTTTTGTAGTTTCAGAGGCTGCATTTGCAATAGTTTTAGATCCTTCTACTGTATTATTAACAGCATTAGCAACTGAATCTATTAAAAATATTTTTTTATAAATCTTATTTAGTAATAACTATGAAAATATAATTAAGATTAGGCAATTCTATAAAATATTTATTACCTTTTGCACTTGTAGCGTAAGATTTGCCAGTTTCAATAGCAGTTTCAGCAGTTTTTTTCGAAGTATCTACCGTATTTTGTACAGTGTTTGTCACAGTATCTATAATTAATGAACATATTCAGACAACATTGATCAATGTAAAATAATAAAGATTTTATATAAGACATAATATGTCTAATAAATGGACAGGATCGTTAGAGTAGAGTAGTACTTAAAATAATGTACTATTCTCTATCTTTTTTTGGATTCTTGAATAATGATAAAAAATCTTTGTCATTATAATTTATAATCGTATATTTTTTGAATACCTTTAGCAGCAGCTCCGTAACTTTTTCCAGTTTCGATCACTGATTGAGCAGTTTTTTGCGTTGCATCTATCGAGCTTTGAATATTACTTGCAACTGTATCTACAAGACAATCATTTTCGGTACTTAGCAACATTTCAACACATTTTTACCAAAATTACACTTTCATCAAGTTCTGAGTTATAAACCGTACCTTTGGCACTGGAAGCGTATTGTTTGCTTGTATCTACAGCAGCCTTAGTGGTGTCTAATGTGCTCTGTACAGTACTAGCTACTGAATCTAAAAAAGTAAAATACAAACAATATGCAAACGCCACTTTAATATTGATGAAAATAGCTTTTGAGAAAAATTAAATAATTTATCAATGTTGGTGACTTATTGATCGAAATGGTAAAAAATTTGTACCTTTAGCGCCAACAGCATATGACTTTCCGGTATCAAAAGCAGAATGTGCAGTTTTTTGAGTTGTGTCAGCAGTGTTTTGTAATGTATTTGACACAGCATCTACGATTTGAAAATAATAACAATTTGAGACCTAATGCGTAAGGTTTTTATATTATTTCACGGGATTAAACAAATTTACCTTTAGCGCCTACAGCGTATGACTTTCCGGTATCAAAAGCGGACAGAGCAGTTTTTTGCGTCGTATCTACAGTACTTTGTAATGTGTTTGACACAGCATCTATGATATGAAAATAAACATTTGATACCTATTGCATAAAGTAAACATTATTTCACGGGTTTAAACAAAATTACCTTTAGCGCCTACAGCGTACGACTTTCCGGTATCAAAAGCAGATTGAGCGGTTTTTTGCGTGGTATCTACAGTGCTTTGTAATGTGTTTGACACAGCATCTACAATTTAAAAATAAAAGTTTGAAACCTAATGCGTAAGGTTTATATTATTTCACGGGACTAAACAAAATTACCTTTAGCGCCTACAGCATATGACTTTCCGGTGTCAAAAGCAGATTGAGCGGTTTTTTGGGTCGTATCTACAGTGCTTTGTAATGTGTTTGATACAGCATCTAGGATTTGAAAAAAATTGAAGCTGAATGCGTAAAGTAAATATTATTTCACATAAACAAAATTAAATCACGGGATTAAACCAAATTACCCTTAGCGCCTACAGCGTATGACTTTGTGGTATCAAAAGCAGATTGTGCGGCTTTTTGAGTCGTATCTACAGTGCTTTGTAATGTGTTTGACACAGCATCTACAATTTAAAAATATAAAATATGTGAAACCTAATGCATAAAGTAAATATTATTTCACGGGACTAAACAAGATTACCTTTGGTGCCTACAGCGTATGACTTTCCGGTATCAAAAGCAGACAGTGCAGTTTTTTGCGTCGTATCTACAGTGCTTTGTAATGTGTTTGATACAGCATCTAGGATTTGAAAAAAATTTGAAGCCGAATGCGTAAAGTAAATATTATTTCACATAAACAAAATTAAATCACGGGATAAAACGAAATTACCCTTAGCGCCTATAGCGTATGACTTTGTGGTATCAAAAGCAGATTGTGCGGTTTTTTGAGTCGTATCTACAGTGCTTTGTAATGTGTTTGACACAGCATCTACAATTTAAAAATATAAATGTGAAACTTAATGCGAAAAGTAAATATTATTTCACGGGACTAAACAAGATTACCTTTAGCGCTTACAGCGTATGACTTTCCGGTATCAAAAGCAGACAGTGCAGTTTTTTGCGTCGTATCTACAGTGCTTTGTAATGTATTTGACACAGCATCTAGGATTTTAAAAAAATTGGAAGCCGAAAGCGTAAAGTAAATATTATTTGACATAAACAAAATTAAATCACGGAATAAAAACAAATTACCTTTAGCGCCTACAGCATATGTCTTTGTGGTATCAAAAGCAGATTGTGCGGTTTTTTGAGTCGTATCTACAGTGCTTTGTAATGTGTTTGACACAGCATCTAGGATTTGAAAAAAAAATTGAAACCTAACGCGTAAAGTAAACATTATTTCACGAGATTAAACAAAATTACCTTTAGCGCCTACAGCGTATGACTTTCCGGTATCAAAAGCAGACAATGCAGTTTTTTGAGTCGTATCTACAGTGCTCTGTAATGTATTTGACACAGCATCTACGGTATAAACAAAACTGAAAGCCAAGCGCGTAAAGAACATATTACTACACAGGATGAAATAAAATTACCTTTAGCGCCTACAGCGTATGACTTTCCGGTATCAAAAGCAGACAGTGCAGTTTTTTGCGTCGTATCTACAGTGCTTTGTAATGTGTTTGACACAGCATCTACGATATGAAAAAAAAATGATACCTAGTGCGTAAAGGAAACATTATTTCACGGGTTTAATCAAAATTACCTTTAGCGCCTACAGCGTACGACTTTCCGGTATCAAAAGCAGATTGAGCGGTTTTTTGCGTCGTATCTACAGTGCTTTGTAATGTGCTCGATACAGTATCTACAATAATATTTAAAGTTAATCAAATTTAACACCTGGTGAGCAAAGTAATTATTTAATCGGGGTGTTAAACGAAAATTACCTTTGGCACTAGCAGCGTAAGATTTCCCAGTTTCTAAGGCACTATGAGCCGCGTTTTGTGCAGTCTGTACAGTACTTTGGGCTGTATCTAATGCAAAATAAAAAAATACATGCTTACAGCACTTAAAATTTGAATACCTATTAGCAAATTTTAACCTACACCATCTAATTACTCACAACGCTCTTTAAGAAAGCTGAAACAATTGGTTGGTTTTAAGGTTTCATTTTAGCAAGCAGAAATCTATTCAGGTTCGAAATAATTCTATTTAAAATGAGTAATGTAACATAAAACCCACTGTTTCAAGTTTCATAACTGGATATGTATCAATTGAAATAGTGAAACATGCCATTAATTAGGTGATACATTTATTTATTTCTACTTCCAATATAATATTTTGTGAACACTAAATAGGACTACGTGCAAATGTTGTTACAACATATTATGTTCATTAGATATTTAGGTAAAATCCATAAAACTCTTTACCTTTAGTTGTGTTCATAGCTGACTCGGCGGCCTTTTTCGTATTATCTACAGTTGTTGCGAGAGTGTCTAAGGAAGGTAAATTAGAGAAAAATAAAATAAATAAAATAAAAACTGAAGATAAAAAAATATACTTAATTTTTAAAATAGAAATAAAGAACTGTAGACTGAAGAACATTTAGAGATCTGTTAAACACATGCATAAACAAAAGGCGGCGCGATACATGTTTTTCGAACGATCGTAATTTTTTTTTATATGGATAAAGCGCTTGGCTCCAATTTAAGTTCTTGACTTGATTTTAATATTTCTTCAAATGTTTTATTTTTCTTCTTTAAATTCTTATTGAGTACCTACCTACATTTGTTACTTATCAAGTAATTGGCCCAAGATTGATCCAGTTTCAATATTAAATAAATTATAATTAAAATACCTATCTTCTTTAGATGTGTGACCAACTAGTGTCAATCAGTAACCAACTAACAACAAGGTAACAATGGACTAACTGCAAATTAATCAATCACAAAATAACAACGCGAAGTTGAAAATTAAATGGAAGTAATAAGTTTATTTATACCTAGCTAAAAACTACCATGAAAAACCCTAACTTATTTTGAGGTACAACCTAGGAACCTAAATCCTAATAAAAATTCCTAAATTTTTCACGGGCTAAGTAAATTTTGAACTTGTCAGCAAGTTACATTATAATATTTTGATACCAAAACGCGTACATGTACTGAATTGATTGATTTTGATTATAATTATATCAAACAATTTTTTAAAAATATTTAATTGATGTTTTTGAAACTATTATTTTAGTAAAAAATAAAAATAAGATTTCTCCTAGATAACTTCTTGGTGTTCTAGTTCGATCAGTGTCTTTAAAGGTGCTAATGACTCTATAACGTGATTTTTATTAGTACAGCCACTAAAGGAGCAATTATGTTGACTATATACCTACTTAGTCATATTCGTTTGTTTAATAAGTGATGAATTGACCATGCATCATGCAGCCTAAGATGGAATCTGTAACGCGGTTGCCTAGATTCTTTTTCACTTGGTCTTACGCATTTACGCCTTCAGAAAAACAAGTTAATTAATTGACTTACCTTTAGTAGTATCAACAACTTTCTTGCCGTCTGCAACAGCTTTGCTGGCAGCGTCCTTAGCTTCACCGGCAGCAACAGACACCTTCGCTAGCTCTTTGTCCAGGGCGTCAATTGCTGAGTTTTTAGCGTTGGCGGCTGTTGAATGAAACGACATAACTTTTAAACTTGGTAAATTCACTTGGTAGTATTGTTGTATTGTTCTATAAAAGAGCGCGTTTGGAACCCTCTTAAGTTAGCTCACTCCAAGTAACTGTAATAGGATAATACTGAGGCGTCAAACGCTGAAATTCGCATTATATATATCTTAAAAAGGCCAAGATCAAGGTCTTACTGATTAGCATGTTTATGTACCTATTGTTTATGAAGCTACGATAAATTGATTTCGTTCTCTTATTCTATAAAAAAACAATTTTTAAGCGCCAATTTAGTATATTATCATCTATTATAGGTATATTTATAGCCTAATTTGAGTGAGTTACAAATATATTTTGTACCTACCTGTAATTTGCTTTTACAGCTCTAAATTCAGAACACCTCTTTTTAATATTAGGTATACATAGAACATCATTGACAAAACCAGCCCCCCGATTGTCTAAAAGTTTCCGATCAAATTGTCAAAGTTCGGCGTTAAAGTAAAATAAACCATAACAACATTGAATTAGAGCTCAATTTCGTGTACCTATTCTCATCCGTTGAGAGTGTCGTACATACCTATCCTCAGATCATTTATGTATGACTTAAAAAGGTGAGGGCAAACCGGGCCTCCTTGATGTATCCCATTGGTTTTTTTTTATCATTATGGATTTTAACATTTAAACTATATAATTATATTGCTTTAAAAGTCAATAAAAGTATCTAGTTTTTTATATTTGTAGAGTAGGTAGTAATTCTCACAAAAAAAATTAAAGTAGATACGCTTGCTACTGGATTTTCGAGTGCTAAGTTTAATACATAATATTACGTAAGTGTAAGTATTTGTAAATTGTAAGTGTGTTAATGCGTAAAATAGATAGATAAGTCTAAGCTTAATCACTTACTTCATTATCTAATACTAATACTTACGTATTAAGTATTGCATAGTTTCGTTAAAAAACGTTTGTTTTCTTGTTTTATCATTCCAAAGGCCATATATTATTTATTAAGGTTAACGCATTATGAAAATTTTCCTTAAGTATAAATAAAGTAATTAAATAAATAATTAACATTCGATTATTGCGCGATAGCGACGACGACGTGAGAATTTGTTGTTTATTTGTTGTTATGACTCATAATAATCGAATTTATTAAAGGACCGTTAGTGATACAAAAAACGAAAACCTCTCAAACTATTATACTTTGAAGTAGTTTTGATTTAAGTCCATTTTATTATAATCACCAATTATTTTAAAATTTTCATAGTACTTAGATATTTTTACAATCTGAATTTAACATAACCGGCTAATCAAACTAGTTCCAATAAAAACAACAATTGCTCCAATGTAGTTATATATGTACCTATTCAAACGCCTGGGAAACTTCACTGCCTAACTGGATTGGAATCTATTTTCGCAGATAGTGAACAATAACAAGCACTTTCAAGGCAAGACGGTTCTTGCAAAGTATATTCCAAGTCTTATTTATCTAAGTCCTCCTTAATTTTAAATTTTATTATGAAGTAAAGTTAGCAGAGCAAACCAGAGTTAGCAGCATCAGCAGCAGTCTTCTTCGCACCGGTGACCAGTTCTCCAGCCTTCTTCACAGGTTCTCCAACGTCGTGCGCTGCCTCTGTGGCTTTTTTTGACGCAAGCTACTCTACGTCTTTATGTACCTACACCATATCTACATCTTTCTAAATTCCTATCTAATACATACTAGTAGCTAACTAACCAGAGTTGGCAGCATCAGCAGCAGTCTTCTCCGCGCCGGTGACCAGTTCCCCAGCCTTCTTCACCTGGTCTTCAACGACGTGCGCCGCCTCTGTGGCCTTCTCCGTCGCGATCTGCTCTGCATCCTTCTTCTTTCTTTCGAAGAGGGATGCAGTTTTTTCTCCAATGCTCCGGAACGCGCCTGGCGAGAAGAAACTTGTATTAGTTTTTTTTAATAACTGCTGATTGGATTCTTGGATCCAATTAGAATCAGAGACAATTGCAAGAATCGGTAATCACTAATCGGTAGGTATGTCTTTTCCATTTTCGGATCCACATCGGACTTCTACATGAGTTGAGTGTGAATTTAATAATTCGAATTTAATTTTTCATGCTTAGAATTTTTTACCGGGAACAATTATTCTATTCTATTATTTACATCTTTGATGTACCTACCGTTAAAATAATGTTTTTTCCAGGCTGGCGGCTAACGAGTGTTATTGTTAATTCGAATAACTTTATCGTAGATATAGTATGTACTACTAAAATATGTCTTCTCTGGCGCAGTGGTAAGCAGCAGCGCTGCCACTGTGGTCTTATAACTTGTAAGTAGGTCCAGGATTCAAGCCCTTCTACAAAATTAGACTGCATCGTCATTTACTACCCAGGTAAAATTGCAGTCAAAGGCTAACTTGTATAGTAGAATTTTAAAAAACATGATATTTCAAATTGTTGTTCTAGATATTATGTAATATTAATAGAAAATAGTTGGTCGGTAGTTACCTACTTAGTTAGTCACCAAGCGTTTGTATGAAACGGTCATACATAATGTACCTACCTAGCTATTAGCTCATGCCTAGAGCCCAACACGGCATAGACACATTAAGTTACGACCTTCAACGGGCAATCCAGTCCATTCGCAGTATTTTATTTTAGTTCTGTGAACGCCGACGATAGATCATACCTATTACTACTTATCTATTGAATAACTTATTTAATACAATTAATTTATGTTTTATTTTGACCTTCAAGGTTCATGATCCCACACCACTGCAATACAGTAAACACAGGTCGTTGACCGAACTCATTTTCAGTCCTACCGTCTACTGAAAATGCAAATGAGTCGGCCATGCATTTTAGCTACCGTACGCAGTAGGTAGGTACGCATCTTGCGTTTACCATTGCATAAAAAAGACAGTGTTCTACACCGTCTACAGCATTTGTTGAGTCGAGGTTATTGTAGGTACCAATGATGATTCTCTTAATGACAAAGTTGCATGGAAGGAACCGACTTCACATCCAGCAGCCCAAAAGTCAGTGTAAATACTTGTTATTTAACGTATCAATTGTATATTTTTAACATTTTGTAACATTTTTCTTTTTATGAAAAGAACAACTGCCGAGTTTCTTACCGGCTATTCTCATTAGAACAGCTTTCCTAACCGGTGGTAGAGTCTTGACTTGTCTTAGGTGATACAAGACAACTTGTGTCACTTATGAAATATGTGAAATAAATAAATCACTTCATTTAATTTAAGTAGGTACCAAAAATCGCTGAACATACATGGGTGATCTGGTATTTTCTGAGGTCTAGGTAGGTACGAGGAATCTAAATTTTTTCCTTGGACGTCACTATTTGGGCGACTCTGTATATTAATTATACCTTTATATCGTGTTTTTACGGTAATAAAATGAACAAGGGTTTCGAGCAGTCAGCTCCCGGGCTAAACTGCTAACGAAGTTATGATCTAGGTAATTTCCAACCATTCAGATTCAGAAATCTTTCAATATTTATTAATATATTTCAAAGTATTTTCTGTGTAAACACCAAATTTTTAGAAGTTCAAGTTTTAGGGATCAATATAATAAAATAATATGGCTGAATTCTGTAGTGCACAATCTGTAAAATAAACTAAAATGACAGCATTAAAATATTGCTAACCCTTTCTTAATACTCCCTGCAGAAAGGGGCAGAAAGCTGTCATTTTAGTTAGAAATTGTGATATACAGAATAGGCCACAATGTTTTTACGACACGATTAAAAAAAACCGTCTAATGGCAATACTCAGTAGCTCAGTACGGAATACAGAAAAAGTAGGTAGGTACGTGGTAGGTACACACTGCACCATTGCACTACCTACAATACGCTTTGCCGCAATCTTGCTGCATTACCTAATAATTTTCCTTTGAAGATGCCTATACCTAATCTGGAAACTCGTTTTGTTATAAGTAGGATAATACTACTTTAAAACAGATAAACATACATAATTTCGCATGATTCTTTTGGAACATTCCATATTTCGAAAGATATTCCTGATAATAAATTTCTCATGTGCTTTGTATGATGTACCTATCTTCAGTCTCACTCATCAATGAGAACAGAGTTTAGGTATATTTTCTTTTTATACGCCATGTAATATCCACGTAAAATAGCTTTATAAATACCTACATAATTTAATAGATAATAAGTAGGTACATATAGTATAATAAGGTAGGTAAGTAATATTTATTTTCTAACTCACCAAGGTTCTTGTCTATCGGTCAGCATGGAAATTTACAAAATAAGAATTATTTTTAGTTTAGGAACATACCAACTAGGTGATCATGAGGTACATTATTCTAAAATACTAAGTAGGTAGGTACTACGTCCATGCCAAAAACTTTGTTTAACTGTTATCTAAAATGAAACTACTTACATATGTACATCTGAATAGGTACTATTTTCGTACCACTTGCTCAAAAAAGTGACATTTATGCCACAAAAAGCGAACATAACAATAGTCATTTTTAATCTGTTAAAAACAGGGAAAGAAAATTGTACTGAATTTCATTCATCCTCTAGGGGGAGAATGTGATTTAAATTTGGAATACTTACCGAAATTTGTACTGAACTACATCTGTGTTTACACCATTGAGTTTGTATACTATAGTATAAAGCATTATACATCTTTTTGAAAAAGGAATACTTACTCATTTATTATGCAGTTATGATTATTAAATAAAATTACGAAAAGCGACGAGGCCGTATGAGCTTGATGCCTTTGCTTTTCCGACAAAAAAATATTAGTCTAGGAATTTGCCGCGTTTTTGTTTTCTTCAAGTACATAAACGTTAAGTTTATTTTAATTTATTTTTATAAATAAGTTAATTTTCTAAAAATACGTTACGATGTTAAATCAAAGCGACAGTGACAGTGAATTGTCGGATTCCATCAGTGCAAATGCTGCCGCAATTATAAATAATTTGCTTCCAACAAAATCCAAGGAAAATTATTTAAAAACTTATGAAGAATTTTCAACCTGGAGAAGTGCGAAAGGCCTATCAATTTCAGAATCAGTACTTCTTGTCTATTTTGATTATTTATCCAAGACAAAGAATCCGAATACACTTTGGTGCTCAAATCAACTCATCAACAATAAATGTACCAAACAAAAATGTAACTCTCTCTATCAATAATTGGACCAATGTTTCGAATGTTAACTTTTACTTTTAATTGTAATTATTTTTAATAAATGCTTATCTCATATTATTATTGCGTTAATTTTTTCGCAAATGGTACGAAAAGTAGAGTAATTTCCTCGGTGATAAAGCTGTCTTAGTCTTGGGTGAACTTAAATCCCTCGCTTCGCTCGTGATTTAAGTTTTTAACACCCTCGCTACGCTCGGGAGTAAACCTCGAGTCCTTCGTTACGCCCTCGATTTAAATCGTCACCCGCGACAGAAGACACAGCTTTATCCCCTTGGTTAATAATCTACTATTATAGTATACCTTTACCTACTGTGGGTTGTGCATATAAATGCAATATTATGTACCTAAGTACCTAGTTATACCTACTGTCAAATGATCACTAGATTAGATCAATCTAATTTATTTAAAACGATTATGTTCCAAGTTACTAACAATAACAAAGTCATTTAGGTATGATAAGGATCAAAAATCAATTTATGTATTAATCTATTTAATGAATTGACATGCTCACATGCCTGAATGAAAATATAATTCAGAATAGGTACATGCTATGAGAAATTATAATATCTAATGATTTCGCCACACACAGATAATAAGCATGATCGTAACTTTATCATGAACTTGAGTAGACTACGTAAGTAGTCTTTCTTAAACTTAGGTTACGTTAGGAAGGTTAGGTTTCCTTTTTTTGGAAGGAAGTAATTTTCATACGTCACCGCCACCGAAAATGGCGGCCAAACGGTTCTAAGTTTGTAAGCCGCAATCTTTTACCGAGATGTTTTAGCACCTCAAGGAATGCCATAGATATTATATTAAATAGGTACCTACTCTATTTTTCAATTAGCACATGATATGATAAAAAAACCATAGGCTAATTACCAAAAAACTTACGTACGTAGGTTAGGTACCTATCGCGCGCGTTTAGAGTGCAGATTATCGAGTGATTTAAAAACGCGTAAAGTTACACACACACCCAATTACCCATGGGCTAACCTTTTTTTATATATGTATATAGAAAATCATTGGGGGGCTACTTAAATACCTAAGTATAGGTACTGTATAGTACTTACATACCTACTTATATACTTACATATCTCATAATAATATAAACGCCACCTATGGCCCTTATGGAAAAGCATATCTATTTAAAAAGCTATTTCAACCATAAACTTATAATTTATATAATTTCAACCAAGGAAAAGACTTTAAATATCAACTTAAATTTAAATCAAAAACTAGTTATACGAAAGTACTGCTTTAGCAAACCTCACTAAAATATGGCAACGATTTCTGCCTATACAGAGTATTTTTTATGGACGAATCAGTAGTGTAGTGTATCTTTATTTTTATTTTAATGTTGTAGCTACCTACAACATTAAAACTATACAATATACGTAGGTATAATGTTGTAGCTACCTACAACATTATACCTACGTATATTGTATTTTTCGTGTTTATGGTTACTATTAAAAAACTAAGACTATAAAAATAAAAAAAATAGGTGTCCACTGAAAATATAATACAAGATTTTAGATACAGTACCTACCAAGGTTTCAGAAATAGATCTAAATGGCTATGTGCTAACCTGCTAGTCTAGGTCTGTATAATTTTACAGTTAGGTAAGGGACTAACGACCTCCACCTACAGCCGAACCGGCTTTTTACGCCTTATACATAAAAGCGTATTTCCACGCCTATTCTACCTAAGAATAAGTCGAATAAGAATAGAATTTAAAAAATAGGAAGAATGTCGCACATAATAGGTAAATAGATAGATCTTAAAAATTCGATTGCAAGAAATAGCGCCAAATTTTAAAACTTTCGTTTAATCGATGAACTAGGAATGGACGTACTTGATACTTTTTACTATTTAAAAAAAAAGATTATTTACTTTATTTTAATTCTGTTTTATTGATATTCCTATAATAATCATATAAGTAAATATAATAAAAAATATTGAGCAATAATTTTATTTCGCAAACGGCAGCTTTAAAATCGACACTTTTATTTACGAAATAGTATTATTTTTATCAATTACAAATTAGCCCTTGGCTGCGATCTCACCTGACGGTAAGTGATGATGCAGTCTAAGATGGTAGGTCAGCGGGCTAACCTGTTAGGGGTATGGCAGTATTAAACCCTACCCCTAATCAGTTTCTACACGGCATCGTACTGGAACGCTAAATCGCTTTGCGGCTTTACCGGCTTTTTTCTTAAAGTAAATCAAAACGATCTGTTTTTCAATATTTTTGCTGAATAAATTAAGTAGGTACACTTACAGGTAGGTTGTAGTTGTTTTTCAATAAAAATAATAAGGTATACGTACATCATTTTGGGCAGAGAATAGTTTCAGTTAATTGCATCACGTTCACGTCGCGTCGTAATCATCAAAGGTTTTTAAATTTTAACTAATGCAGCTCACAAACAAACTAAAAGTTTATCTTCTCATTTTCTCATTCATGAGGGGAGAGTGATGTGGGCTGACGATGTGTTGTAATGGGATGTTGATGATGATGATGATAACAGTAATATTAAGGGCAATAATGTTGGCACAGTTCGAAGTCAGGTTGTTAGCACCGCTCAAGTGTCATGAGAGTACAACGGTCCGAATGGAGAGCTAAAATAGAGCACAGCCGTTCAGTTGCACTTTTATTTGGGACGCATAGTTATTATATGTATGTAGAAGGTTTGCAAACGTCGATAGATACGAGAACTTGTTTTTTTATACAGGATGAAGAAGTCTTCTAAAGATGGTACTATGATTAATGATGGTATCGAATTATTAGTTAGGGCAGTCACCAGTGCCTTTCATTGCCTTTGACGACTCCCACAAATAATGATAATTATTAATAATTATAGTTTGCAACCTACACCTAACCTAACCACCTAACCTACCCTACCATTTTGGTAGTTGCCAACTATATTTATTTTGTCTGTGGTAAGCACTGCAGACTGTTTGTGGTCAGGGGTTCGATTCCCGGCCGTAGCAATTTGGGAATTTATAATTTCTAAATTGTCTATACTGGTTGTAAGGTGTTCCTCAGGCTGTGGCTAGTTGCCAGTTGCCACCAAAGACGTACGGCCAACCGATTTAGAGTTTGTTGCGATGGTGTAGAATTTAGAAACCAAACGTACGTGGTTTCATTGAACTTCCTGAGTCCCGACCCCTTCCAAGTTAGTCTGCTAA
This sequence comes from Erebia aethiops, assembly GCA_923060345.2. Classification (NCBI taxonomy): domain Eukaryota; kingdom Metazoa; phylum Arthropoda; class Insecta; order Lepidoptera; family Nymphalidae; genus Erebia; species Erebia aethiops. Next base: position 3,308,147 of record OV281083.1, on the reverse strand, counting down.
CCATTTCATGTAGCTATGACTGGTTAGGAACAAATTATGACTGTATTCCTCTATAAAAGATATCGTTTTATAACCTTCTTCCCAAAAGAAAATGGGAATTTTGGCAATCGCGTACTATTACCTACTGGTAGTTGTTATCTCACACGATATTTTTACCCAATGTAAATATTTACACACCACTGCGAGCTAAGATTAGCCCTAGCGAACAACATTTTATGTTTATTCTTGACGGATTGTGGAATTTTTTCGCTTTCCTGTTTGTTGTTCTAGTTCCATGGTTTTAGGCTGAATTAATATTTGGAATGTTATTTGGACTAGGCCATAACTCTATCGACCTAGATCTAGACAAGAAGGGGCTTGGGGCCTATTTCCCCGGGTATGGTGCAGGGAAAAACGCACCACCCTATGCTTCCACCGGTAGCCTTTATTTATTTTAATTACTCGTGGTTTTTATTAGGTGTCAATTGGCACCAGAGGACATGAATGAGACAATAATCAGCTAAACATGTCTTCACCTCTTCCCACCACTTTCTTAAGATCTCGTCCACGTCATAGGACCTAGGTAACTCGTCCTGTCAAATCGATACTACCTACTTAGTACTTACCTAATATTTTATAGGATAAAGTAGTCCAGTGGACCAGTGGGTCGAGAATGTTTTGATTGCATTCTTTCAGCGCTATTAAAATAAATGCAATGTATTTTATGGTAATCTAATATACTACCCAGTCACGAAACTTTCGAATTCTACTAATATTAATATACGATGTACGAGTAAGTAAATACCTATGGCATACTTTTATTATAGATGATGACATTTCAATATAGAAGATATAACTCATACCTACTATCAATCAATAAGTAGATTATATTATAACTATGTAACTTAGTCCTTTTTACCTAATCAAAAAGTCATCTAAAGCTTAGGTATATGCTAGCTATTTAGGTTAATCAATACCCACACCCTGACTAACTCGGTTAGTCTATAAAGCTATTCGTTGTAATGCAAGTCCCATAAGCCATTAGGAGCCGGCAGCCTGTCTGGGTTTGAACTTAATCTAGACCGAGAACGGCTGTATTGATTCGATACGCTAGACTGCAGAATGCAGATACTCTGCACGTTGAGCCTTTTACGTTGGTTCGAAAAAGTATAGTGTTTGTGACTGGTAAATTATGGAATGAAATATTTCATATGGCATGCACCCAGGATAGTCGTATACCACACCTTGACTACACCTTAACCCGGTCCCGGACCGAAATTCAGTTGTAAATCGTGACTCGTGAGTCCAATTCATTTTGAGTCGTCGCGTCGTGTGGCAGATTCGGACTTTTAAATTGTGCAGAATGGAGCATAAATTCCACAATAGTAATTACGCGACTTACAACTCAAAAAATTACGCTCGTCTCTCCTCACCTGTGTAACTTCTGTGGTAGGTATAGTGATCTGTGTGAGTCTTGATACTTAAACACGACCTGATATCGACGATATTGTTAAAGCATTTTTAAAGTTTACTTAGTATACCTACATAAAATTGTATTTGATTTATACCTAATTTCATGACATAAAAAAACTTATGAGTTGAAATATATTTAATTTGCTAAAATGGTTAAATATTGATCTTAGCAAGTAAGTAAATAAATAATAATAGCCTCGTTAGTGCTCGACACGAAATACGATCAGAAATATAATAAACAACCGCATTTTATCCGTTATTAGTGTAAAAACGGTCTTAACCGTTCTATTTGCCATCTCTCTAGATGAGATTTCCTCAAGCGTTCGAAGTTCGAACGCAAATCACCTCACGCCCCCACAGACCACAGTAACACTAGCTATAAGTAGACAGTCATTTAAAATCTGCCCCTGGTACAATGACATCATACTGTGATCAAGATTAACACTGAGAAATATTGTACAATTAACATTGAGTGAACGAATCGTACAAAGCAGCTTTGTACTTTGTAGCTGCTACATAGTAGATTCCTATAGTGTCTGTTCTGAATCTACTATGTTTGTTGTTGAATCTACTATGTCTAAGCATTTATAATATTCTGTGCCATCCTTTCTTACGCCTTCATACATTTTTTCCTATCATAATCTCATATATATATAGTATCTTTATACACTATCTCCTAGCCTCAATTCCAAACATAATTGTAATTGTGTATAATTATGGTTAAGCATCTACTCAAATGAACAAAATATGTACAGGCTCCTGTGCACTGTTCAAAATAGACATAGATCCAACATAACAAACATAGTAATCTGTGGTAACAAAGATTGACAGATAAACTAATGCCTACTAATCTTCCGACCCGACTCATAGCCCCCACACTACCGGCAAATATAATATAAGCTAGGCACATACAATAAAATTAAAATATCTTTCTCTCTCAAAAAAAAACCCCTCACGAAACAATCAAATATATCTAGAGTGATCTAGACCAACGTTGTAACTTGTCATGGATGTTCTATGTAGTTTTTGTTGAGTAACTAATAACGGTTTTATTAAATATAATACCACAAAAGTAGAATCACAGTTTTACGTTAGAATAAGCATTAATTTGTTACTTGATATATGTTTTCAGGTAGGTAAAATACCTACCTACAGCAACTAACAAAATATTGCAATATTACAAATTAAATGTATCAAATTAATTATGTTTTTTTTATTGAAAATAATATTTGTTAACGGTACGGATTACGGGAAATAAGCCACCAGTTCAAAAATGAGTTATATTCAAAGGAAAATTTATTTTTGAAAACGAATGGTCTTCCGTGAGTTCTTACCTTTATAGCGTAACAACTAAAGCAATGTGGGTTTTAAATTAGTTGGAATTTAATGTGAATTACAGTTGATCTATATTTGAAGTGATCGCGTCACCTTACCAAGTCATTTTGGTTTAAATAAGTATTGGACGTCTTCTTTAGACTAACTTCTAACAAAGTATTTTATGAGATTTTATGGCATCCAGTCACGACCAAAGTCTCAAGGAGGTATCTGTTTATGTAGTTCCATAATATAGAAATAACTTTATATAAACACTCAGCATTCCTCATGATGAAAGATCAGGGCAGATCATGCTGTCCCTTTTGCACCTATGAGTGGCGTGTGGAAAAGTATCGTATAATATAATTATGAGGCTCGACTGGTCGACCTTGATGATGTCACCGTTTACTTTACAGAATTTGTTTTGACTGTCGGACGAGACGGGGAGGCTATGCTTAGTGAAACATTTTCATATCTTTATGTTGGTTTAGAAGCGATAGTAAATAGTTTTGAACTATGCCCATTGGCCTTACTAGCCTATGCTCACGACTACACTGCGTGATTGAAAGAATAACTTGCTTACATCGGTAATGCCCTTTGTTCTTATTATTATTAACCCTTTTATTCGTCGTAAATAACATAAAAATCTGTTTGTGCAATGCGTGTACAGAGTTCAAAATGACAAAATTGGTCAAATGACATATTATTATGTGTAGGGTACCTACCAATTCTATTTCGCCCGTATAACTTCGCATAAAACAACCTCTCCTACAAGGCTACAGTAATATCTAACTCGACGTTTCCGGAATGCCGTTACAATTTTATATCGTATCATCGTTAACGAAAACGGACGGAAACATTTGAGATATCTTTGTTGTGATTTGAAAAAAAACAACGCTTTAAATTATATTTTTTCTGGTAACGCAACAGAAACTAACGGGTAATGAATGAAAGTAACCAGCAACCTTCAGCAACTCGTCAAGAGCCACAAGATGGTAAAAATGAGAACGAGAACGCGGTGAATCATGGATTCCTCAATGCTGCGTATGCGGCCGTGACCTCAGCGACGCCAGCGTTCCAGACATTGGTGCGCGTGCACTGGCCACCCTCACGATATTTCATACATAAATCTCAAATTATAATTCATAATATTATGTAGAATGGTACCCGCTAGAGCAATTTTTGAAGAATAAACTAGTATAAACTTTAACTGCATTTTTACATAAAATACCCATAATATTAGAAATGAGAATAAATACAACCTTTGGACTGCTAATTAACAGCCTAAAGAGGTATACCTACTTAGTCCCTTTGTACTTATTATGTTTTGTTTAGATCTATCATCTATAAAAAATCGTCTACTCTATACGATAAAATTGAACCTACATTAACATGATATTTTTGTGACATTTAATATAGGTACCTATGCTACATATAAGTAAGTAAGTAAAAACACTTTATTACACAACAACAAAATAACAAAACAGAGGTAACACGAATCATAACAGAATTTACAACTTGTTATGGTGTAATAAACATACTCGTACATGATACAACATGCTTAAATACATTGTATACAAAGGTTTTAAATTTTCTAATATTACTTAGCTGTAATAGGTGCTGCATGTGAAGCAGGAAATAAAAATGTCTGATGATGTAAGAATATCGATTCAAGTTAACCGTATGACGCCAACGGCTTCATTAAACAGGGGTTGTTGCTCAAGTTGACTATTCTTATTTGGCTTTATCTTATTATTTTCTGTTTATTATTCATCTAGATATTATGTATATTAAAATATTCCATTTACAAAATAAACAGAATAAAAAAAATGTAAATAAACTCTCAGAATTGCGTTAAATTGCATTCAAACATTTATTTTAGTAGATTCATGACATTTTATAAATGGCAGGAGTTGTCCTACGTGAAATAATTAGTTATTTAACTCACGTCTGTGTGCACTCTTAAGTTCATTCTTGACTTGTATTTGGAATGTACATATATATGTACCTATAATTCCAAATACAAGTTCATATGAAACGTGACTTACTATTTTGCAATTGCAAGCGACTTTGTCAAATATACGATCCTCTGTGATTACCACTGCGTAGTTTCATAACGACGTCCTTAAAATTATTTTGAGATTCTACGTCTTAGTAAATCGAAGGAAATTATGAGTCATTTAAGAACAATGTGTTCCTTTCAATTAACCGTTTCCTCGTCATAGGATATAGTGATAAATGAATCAGAAATGACGGAATTTAAACTTTGTACCTTAGAATCATGAACTGTGATAGGGTTCCGGTTGCGTCATTTTAATGAGTTCGGTCAACCGGACTAACAATCGAACTAATACAACTTGATATTCTAACTATATAGCTTCATTTATATAATATATTATATTCTGTAATAAGAAACATAGAAGAAAGGGAATTTACGAAATTTTGATTATATATCATTGTTAAACAAAGAGAATAATTTCTTTAACAAAAAAATGCTCAAGGCTCTGAATCTGTGCTCTAGATTATACAAACTGATGAGTCGTCGAGTTAATGAACCATTGTTAATGATCAATTAACAGACATTCAGAATAAGTAAATACCACAACGATTCTTATCTTACATCGTTAGCCTTGTGGCACCGGTTGTCCTATATGTGACCTTATTTTTATTAATAAATGATTTGTGCACGACTGATGCATTTTTGTGAGAGAGAACAGCTACATTCAGATCTTTCATTTTTCATCTCTTATGCCTAGAAACGGCAGCTTGCATTAGCTTTATTTATTTATTTTGCATGAGGTCAGGGGAACATTTTTGTCAGGGCTGGACTTAGTCAGCGCACGATTTTAAGAGAGCCTTAAATGAAGAACCCAAAATAAAAACTATTAAGTGGGTAAAAATTCCCCTACAACCCCATGGAAGAATAAGAAGGTTAAAAAAAGAAGTATTTTTAACGCAAATGCCTAAAACATTCTCCCTCTCAAGCAGTCTGTTTTCTCGTAATCAACAAACCGTCTATTTTTCATGGCCCAGACAAGACCCAGACTATGCTCGGCTCTCAGAGATAAGCGATGCGATAATGACCAAGCCGAAAAAAGCTTATTTTTATCGGTGTCATATTATCATATTATTCTATTTCTATGGTCGTTGCCGTAGGCAACTGCTTGTACACTAAGTGACTAGTCAATTAAAAGAAGCTTGAATTAAAATAATAATTTACTTTTAACAACTAAGTACAGCTAATATCAATTATCATTAATTAATAGCCGTGGTACGGTTCTGGACTCTGAACCTCGTCCAGATGTTTTTATCATTTTGAAAATTCTGTGATTTTTGAACAAACGTTCTACAGTCTACTCGGTCTAGATTATTGTACTTAGATGGAGGATTACCGCAGCAATCAATAATCCATGAGCAGTATCGCTAGGTATATTTCCTTGTTTAATCAGGCTCTAATCAATTAATTTAAAAAACCCTTTTATTTAAATCGCGGGTAGTTAGTTATTTATAGATCAAATCAACTCAAAACTAGTTGCAACAAAATGTACTCGTATGGTTACAGTCGTGATGGATTCGTGTAGCAGTAGGTACCACTAACTACGCAGTAAAATACAAAACAGAATTTTCCAAGCCATAGCATACAGAAAAATCACCTCATACAGTTGAACATACTAATTGATTCTACTACTACTCTGATCGAAACTATTCTGTACGCATTCCCATAAAAAAATACATACAAAAATAATGTGTACTTGCCTATTTTACATTAAATATTAAAAAAATAACTAAACTATACATATAATATATTATTTACATAAATATTATGTTTATCCATAAAATGTTTCCTATAAAACCAAAATAAAATTTACGTCATCTACAAAAACGGCGGCATTCAATTCTTACCTGCGATTCCGCTGAACATCTTAGATTTTTTCTTTGAACAAATTTAACCACACAAACAATTAATTAACTCACAACTATTTCATACACAAAATACAATGTTAGGTACACTAATATTAACTTTATGTTATTTCGCAAGACGATCGAATGCGCGTCGTAATAATCCGCAACCTTCAATATTACACCGCTAGTACTAGAATGTTAGAATAGACGAAATCCGATTCCGAACTTAGCCAATCACTATACGCTTTTTGACTGAACAATGCAAGTAGTGAGCAACGACCAAAGTGTCAAGTGATCGAATCCAACTACATATTTTTAGACTCCGCGCATTACGTCATCGCCACGACATGCGTTTTATTATTGCAACAATGTTTTTTTTTTTAGTAATTATGATATATATTTTCTTTTGGCTATAACAAAACAAAATATTGTATTCTTTCCAATCGAAAACAATATTCACACTTGTGATTGTTGTATTTTTCCAGAGGGTTTTCCTAGTGATTTTGTTAAAAATGAAAGAAACACTTTTTTTCATGACACATGCTGTGTTTTAATCGACGTGCCAACACAGCGCTTTTTGACAGCTGCCTCTGCGTTGCCTAGCAACCGCACCCGCAGCTTGTCAATCATGTCAACAAACTGAATAAAATGTCAGCGATATTATTGGTAATTTTATGGATTACTAGCCAATGCTGGAGCAGGAATGTCTAAGGAAAGCAATAACCTGCGACTGCTCGGCTCGCCGGTGAACCTGACCTACAGAAGCAAGAAGAGGGACGATAAGAAGAACATAAAAAACCGACCGCGGTCGGCGTTGCAGAATTCCTGCTCACCGGTACCGATTCTTTCATTAATTATACGCTTTTGAAAATAATATAGGTACCTATACAAACTCTTTCCTGGAGATTAAAGAATCATCAACGTGAATTACTATTTTGTTCTTATTTAATGGTAGGTAATCTATGAATATTTTCTGCCTATGAAAATTCTTACTCATGCTACCTGCCTTTTGCTACCACCTTAGCTTAAATCAAACTATTTCTATAGATAATCAATTCGTAATAATAGGTATACTACTGCACAAATATCTCGAGGGTGTCTTTAATAAAAATGTATTTTTTGTTAGGGTCATTGAAGTGTTTCGGTTTCATTTTGTTCATAGAATAGTTAAAAAGATTTTGTATTCAAATAATCTTTTACAAGTGCCCTCAAATTGTTAAGTGAATCTACCACATGTTATGAGTTATGACTGCCCATATTTCAAATAAACCATTACATAACACTACCCTACGTGAAGTCTAACTGGCGGCGGTTTTGCGCTGCTTGCTTACTTCACGTCCAACTTGGTTGTATTAGTATTGACAACTAGATGATGCCCGCAACTTTGTCTGCACAGGCCAAGGTACACACTGAAAACACTTTAATTTCACATTTTTCTTCCATTCTTTAAAGTTGAGCCATGAAACCATAGCGGTCTGACAGACAGACACACTTTTGCATATGTATAATATTGGTTAATATTAACATTAGTCAGGTACATATGTGATTTGGGAGTAAAGTTAATGAAACAATTTTATAATCATCCAATTTCAATATCTACCAATTTAATGTTATAGAATGCACATAAATCTGAACAATTTGAGGAGTGTGCCTGAGGATCCATCACCCGAATAGGTTGCAGGATGTCTAAACCACTAGTCTATCGCCGCTTTCTAAATTAGAAAAAAAAAATAAGCTTCTACATATAAGTACATGAAAGTTTCATAATGGTATTTCAGGATAAAGATAACCAGGAGAGATATAAGAGGCCATTCTCAGCTGACACCAAAGACAGAGCTCCTACCACAAGGTCTTTCCTAAAGACGTTCAGTGCTGATTTGCTACAGTCTTATAATAGTAAGAAATATATTTAGAAATCACACTAAAGGATCTTGTTGTCATCGTCTTAACTTAGGTCACAAAAACGTAGTGTACACAAAGTATATTAGAACAAACTAAGGACAGTTATTAGACTGTAAATTAGATGTAGAAATTAATTATAAGCAGAAGTTTAATTTAAATGAGGTATTAGTAGTAGGTAATAAAGTTGCCATTAAAATATTGTAATGGAACTTTATGGTAAAAAAAAGCAAACATCTTAACTAATGGACATTAACTGTACAAAAGTCTATTGCAAGATATAGGCTCGCGCTTGACCACAATCACACCTGATGGGAAGTGATGATGTGGCCTAAGATGGGACACCCTTGCCTGGAAAATGCCTATTTACTCTTGATTTAAATATACCCAGAATTTAATTGTGAGGAAATACAGATTTTTTAAACTACAGTGTTATAAAGTGAAGAGGGGTTGCTGGTACAATCTGGATGATTACATTATAATAATTATGCCATGCCTCCCCTACATTAATCACTGCATAACTTATTCACCACATTGGTGCTAATTTGATTAATCACTAAACATAACTTGTCAAATTATAGCTATTGATCATTTACTTAGCATTTATAAAAAATATTTATTTCCAGATCCTATTTCCAATAAATCTAATGGGCAGGTACATGAATTTCAGAAGTAACATTGAATTATTGGTTTTATATTTCAGACTCACCATTAAGTGTAAAGGTGCTGCCACCTACAGAAGAATTACTCTCAAACGCGAAAGCCTACCTAGATCCAGCAATTAATAATAGAGAGATAAGTAGCAATGCTTCTGATTACGGCTCTGAAGATACTTTCATTAGTCTAGGCACTAAGATCAAAGCTAAAGCGCAATCTGGTGTCAAAAATAGAAATATCAATACAAAAAATTTCCTAAAGTATCGAAACATCGCCAAGAAAGGGCGAAGAGTTATGGATAGTTCAACAAACGGATTAGATGGTGGTAGTAATGATAATAATTACGGGGTAGAAGTAACTATCAAAGAAAAATCTCAACGACCATCATCACCCATCAGAAATAAAGATCTATTTCAGCTAAGGAGTGCTTCACCACAATTTAAGAATCAAACTTATGAGTCCTACTTCCTGTCGCTTGATGGTGATACTAGAAATGAGGATGCTTTAACAGGAAGGGTTTCCTTTGCCCCAGCTAATAATGAAGTTAAAAGATCCATAGATGCGTATTCACGTCATCTATATCTTACTAAGCAGCAACTTTCATTAGTAGAAGAAGAATCAACTCAAGATCTCGATAGCATTCCTTCTCAAAATAATAATATGACAAGTTCTTCACCAGAGAATTATGAAATTAATGACAATCAAAATTTAAACAGAGAAAACTTAGAAATGCTTAACTGTGGAGAAAATGATACAAATGATAATTATCAAAAACAATCAAACTATTTCATGAACGATACTAAAAACTATAGTAACTTTTATAATGACATTCATGCAAATACCGATCCTTATAAAATCAGATTGTCCAGCACTATTATTCATACAGATACTTCCTCCAAAGATTCCGGTTATCCAGATAGTTGTGTGAAAGAAGAAAAAGGTATTGCTTCTAATTATTCGCTCCCTATAACATCTTTAAAAAAAGAATCCGATTTTAATATGCATATGCATGATCAGCCGAAAAGCTTGGAGCTTTTGAATGAAAAAGATTATGCAAACTCTCAAAGTGACAAGAAATGGGAAGAGCCATTAAATCATAGTAGATTGCTGTACAAAGATTTCTTTTTGAAAAAAGAAGGTCATCTGGCTTTACCACCCCAAAACTCTCCAACCAAGAGTGATATTCATATTCCAGGAACTAGCGAAGTAGTAAAAGAAACGGCTGAAGAAGGAAAAGACAACTTTGAGTATCCCACGTACCTTTTAAACAGTTCCACAAAAGCGTATACTTCCAAAGTTATTGAAGATTATAAAAAAGAATTAGAAGCTATTAACAATTTACACGAGTTGACATTAAAAGACATAAAAACAGATGCTATATCGCCGACACCGCTTAATATTGACGAACTATTTGAACATCATTCTAATAGCATTTCTGATGAAAATAAAGATTCTAGAGAAAATTCTCAAAAGAGTTTAACATTAAGCGATCCTGTAAGCGATAAGAATTCTTTAGACGTCAAACGCGATAATATTTCTAAAGTAACTACAAAAGAACTAATCCAAAACTACCTAAAAATCAAAGGTGATTACTCAAAGGAAGATAAACTATTAAAGAAGTATGATAAAAAGTTAAACAACATTCACTCTAAAGTAGAAGAGAACACGGGCTATAAACAGTTTTGGAACAATAGGACCAAAAATAATCTCGACAGAAATAAAGTACCAACGAATGCTAGGAATCAGAAAAATGCGCTCACACCTTCAAGTGCAAGACTAGACAGCGTGCAAAACGATAAAGATATTGATTCATGGATGTCACTTTCTGCCCCATCGCCTAGACTTCTTGATATAGATAATTTGGAAATGGTAACTGAAACGCCAAAGACAATTAAAGCAGATGCAGACAAATCAGACACCCCTCCTATAGAAGTTACTGAAGCACCCCAATCTCAAAGTCCCAAAAATCCTGTGGAAGCTCCAAAATCGAAAGAATTAAACTCAAAATCGACGGTATTGGATATTTATTCAATGTTGAAGGAGATAGAAAGTTACGGTGAAAACCCTGTAACAAATGTCAGTAATGCAAATGCAAGTAACGAATCTGAAACTAAAGAACAAGAAAGGTGTCCAACTCCAAAGGATAATTTTATGTAAGTACAAGGCTTTACTCTCGTAGTAATTTTGGAAAAATCCAGCCTTATTTACTTAGGCTGGGCGTTGATGACTCAACCAGTGAGTAAGACAGTACTTTTCCTTTTATATTTTACTAGTTGATGCCCGCGACTTCGCCTGCGGGGATTGAGGTTTTTTGGTTCCTGTGGGAACTCTTTAATTTTCTAGGGTAAAAAGCAGCCTATGTGTTATTCCAGACTATAATCTATCTCTGTGCCAAATTTCGTCCAGATCGGTCCAACCAAGTAACAAATATCCATCCATCCATCCATCCATCCAAACTTTCGCTCACTAATTAATACTAATATATTATTATATTAGTATGAGTAGATGTTTTAAAGAATACTAAGAGAACCATTTAAATAAGTAATTATTTGAATGTCTGTTCTATTTCAGGGAAATATTTGAGTTCTTGGAAAAAGTGGAACAAAGCGCAAACGATGCTCTATCGGTGGTCACAAATACAACTCCTCAAACTATACCTAAGTAAGTAAATAAAAATTTCTTGGATTAAATAACAATTATAGTTCTTGCACTTCACGAGTCATCATCTCATTTTATTCGGCTCATTTTTTTAAAATAATTTGTACATAAAATACAAAAATTATGTTTCTCGCCAAACTACACACGTATTTTTTTGGCGTGTTCGCGCTCAACTAATATTATGCCGTGCACTTTTTATTTAGATACAACAACTATTATATCTATTTGTAACATAATTATATAATTAAAATTAAGTTTGTAACACTAAATATTTACTTAACTTAGTATGTTATAGTTAATCAGTGAAGGAGTCGTTAATGAAAAATCCTTTAGTTTTTTCTTAAGGAGTCCTTAAGACTCCTTCACTGACTTTTTTACCTACTGTTAACCATTCTATGCTATTAAATATCTTAGGTACTAAGTAACTATACAATCTCTTACCTTAATAATTGTTTACTCTATTTACTCTTAATCGACCTTCTCTTAATGGTTGTCTTAAAGTCTATGTTAAGATCTGTATCTATTTGTATACGTGTAAATGTATGCGTGTACAGGATACATTTACTATACATACATATACTATACATATACATACATGTACTATACATATACATTTACAGGACTGCTCGTACGATTGGCCGCTCCGAGAGGCACGCACCCTTATATGCACTTATAGGAGCTTCGATTCCCATTCCGTTAAGTCGGATTATTAGTCACCTTCGGTTCCGATTTCGGCTCCGAATCTTTTAAATCGGAGGTTTTAATCGGAGGTCGAAGCATAGCAAATAGCGACGGCGGCCTGCGTCGACCGTTATGAACTGATTTATACCCGTCGCGTTGGGAGTCCCCCGCCACCTCCGCCTTCCGCTACGTGTTTTTATTTGTTCTTAAATAAAAAATATCTGACTCTGCTTCTAACTCCGACTCTGCCTCCAACTCCGGTTCAGACTCCGTTTAATCAAATTTAAAAACTTCGACTCCAACTTCGGTTCCGATAAATTTACCTCCGTTACATCCCTGATAACTACAAGCAAGTTTCACGCACGCTCGTGAATTGCAACAATTATAACAATCTAACAATTTGTATATATAGAAAACTACTATAAGTAGTATCGACTAGTATAAGTGTAGCGACTTCGTCCGCGTACACACAACGAATGTTACCTTCGTTCAGATTAGAAGGACTTCTGAAGCTGCCTCAAACAGAGCTGGCGCAGAGACTCGTCACAGCTTCCCTTCAGTTGGAGGAAAGATCGTGTTGCATCGCGTTACTACAAGAAAGCCTTACCAATCATAAAGAACAGGTTAGCTGATATTACTGTCATTTAATCAATTCTCATTATTATTATATTGCATAGCAAGTAGGTATAACAAAATTGAAAAAAAACTAGATACTTAAAGTCTCACAAACTACCCGTAATCGCACAAACCCGGTTACAACGTCGCTAGTAATTAAAAATAAAATGAAAACAAAAATTAAACAAGCATAAAAATTAGTTCCAATTTTGGCCACCGGGTCTTAAGTTTGTGGGACTAAACCTAAAGTAATCTAGGTTCTAGACCTTATCCAAGAGGTTCAAATTTTGCCTTTTCATTTGCTCCGTCCAAAGAGAAAAAGAGTCGAAAAGAAGTTCTCTGTAGGATGTGCATGGATTATTTTGATAATAGATATTTTTGAAGTGTTTTTTTTAGAATCGTGATTTGAAACGAAAAAACGACACCAAAAAGATAATCATATTCATAATAGGATTTAGCTTGCGAGAGAGTGAGATAGAATACAAGTTATATTTATCTCATTCTCTCGTAAGCTACTTTTCTGAAGTTTCACTTCTGCTGTGTGTGAATTGCACACACACACTTTTTTTATATATCAGATGATATCGAAAGTGAGCAACTTGGAGAAACAGTCGCATCGCAACATCGCTAGAGTGAAGCAAGAGTGTGAAGAGGCCATCAAGAGACACCAAAGCTTCATAGATCAGGTTTATAGTCTTTATTTTATTAATTTACTAGACGATGCCCGCGACTTCGTCCGCGATTGAGAATTTTTGATTCCCGCGGGAACTCTTTAATTTCCGGGCATATGTTCTTCCCGGGGATACAATCTATTCCTGTACAAAATTTCATCAAAATCGGTTGAATCGGTGGGCCGTGAAAGCGTAGCAGACAGACACAACTTTCGCATTTATAATATGTAAGTATGGATTTTGTACCAACAACTAAAAACTGAAACATAAACATTGAAAGGACAATAATTTATAAGGACAACTTACAAATTACTACCAGATACCCCAGAATGTCAGAATAATGAAATAAACAAAGCTAGCTGATGCCTGCGACTGCGTGCGTGGGTTGAGGCTTTTTGGTGGTTCCCGCTGGAACCCTTTGATTTTCCGGAGTAAAAAGTAGCCTATGTGTTATTCCAGACTATAATCTATCTCTTTGCCAAATTTCATCCAGATCCGGTCAGCCGTTCTGGCGTGATTGAGTAACACACATCTATCAATTCGTCCATCCATCCAAACTTTCGCATTATAAAAATTCGCGTAAATTTTTGTAGCTCATAAACGACAAGAAAACGTTGAACCATCGCATAGAGCAGCTAGTGGACGAGCGCCGGTCGCTGGAAGACAGGTGGAAGCGATCTGCGCAGGCGCTGGAGGAGCGGTATAAACTTGAGCTCAGGAACCAGCACGACAAAATGGCGGCCGCGCAACAGGTACGCAAATAACAAACTTAGTAGCTTTATGTTTAATCCCTTACGGGACGCGTGGTATCAGCCATATTCGCCTTACTCCCCTAGCCACCAACAGGGATGATGCCTATATCAAAAATAAATTATTTCTAACTGATTATTAAATAGAGGGTCTTCCAAAAGACCTAAAATTCACATCCTCGGTTAGTTTTAAGTTTGATAACCATTTTAGAATATAGATTAAAGAAAATAAGTGCGTTGAAATTTGATGAAGTCACAATTGTGAATTTGATACAACTTCCGTGCTAGAAGTGCGTTTTTAAGTTTGATAAAGAGCTGCTGATTTGATTGAGTTGTTATTATCCATAGGGATAATAACAACTCCAATCCGTCCAATTACTATGACAACACAATGTCATAATAGTATGACATTGTGTTGTCATAGTAATTGGACGGAAAAATTACAAGGCACTCTCCCCTCGCCCCGCAAAAGTTAGTCGAACGTGGTTTCATACATTTTTCTTACGTTTCCTATCCCGTGTTTATTTCATCCAAGACTTTTCGGTATTAAATAATCGTTTGCAATAAGTACACTTCAAAGTCTCGCTGGTAGACAGGTGGAAACGATTCGGTTCGGAATGCCATTCCTACCGAGAAGATCCAGCAAGAAAATCAGTGGTTGCTCTTTAAAATTTTAAAAGCTACAATAATAATTATACATAATTTAATCCGGTGTGCTTAAAGCCCAAGCATAGTTGCAGCAAATCAAATCCATGCTCTTTTATCTTTACTCAATCAATTTTGTTTTCAGGTAGCCAGACAAAGATGGGTGCGGCAGAAAGCTGAAAAGATAAAAGTAAGTTGTCTTTGGATCAATAGGCGTCTTACAAACATGATTTAACAATTTCAGTAATCAAAAGTAACCTCAAAATTTACTCACAACTTCGTTATGTTACCGACAATTATTGTGGCTAATTCTTCATTTGACTAGATACACTAAATGATGCCCGTGACTTCGTCCTCGAACATTAAGGTTTCCTGCAGGAACTTCCAGGATGTAAAGCATATGTCCCCGGCATTCCAGCTATCTCTGTTCCTTATTGCATCGAAATCGGTAGAATAGATGGGCCGTGAAAGCGTAGCTGACAGACACACTTTCGCATTTATCTAAATATATGAAGGTGACTGACTGACTGACTGATTGACTGATCTATCAACGCGCAGCTCAAACCACTTGACGGATCGGGCTGAAATTTGTCATAGCTATATTATCACTAGGTATCGGCTAAAAAAGGATTTTTGAAAATTCAACCCCTAAAGGCGTAAAATAGGTATTTCAAGTTTGTATCAAAATCGAACTTAAGGAGAGCGAAACCGCGGGCAAAAGCTAGAATTTTATATTATTATTATGTGTTTTTTTGTAGATTTTCTCTTCTCAGTAGACTTTGTTGTCCGAATCGTTGTCAATATAGTCTTTCCTTATCATAAAATTTCACTTTATTTTCAGGAGCTCACAGTCAAAGGTCTAGAAGGCGAATTACGCGAAATGGCAGAACGCCAGCAGAAAGAAGTGTCAGATCTGAAGATGTTTCACGCTGAACAGACTGGCCGTCTCAATGCCAAACATGCAGCGGAGTTAGAGGAGTTGAGAAGGAGTTTGGAGCAAGAGAAGGAGGCTGCTTTGTTGAAAGAGAGGCAGTTAGCGAGTTCTAGGTGAGTAAAAGGGATGACAAATGTCAAACTATGCCACTAATGTGTTCCACATAAAACAGACTGTATGTCTTAATATCAAACATACAGTAGAGACTGAAAAGTTGGGAAGGAGTTTGGAGCAAGAAATACTGTTTTCTTGAAAGAGTGGTAGGTTAACCAGCTCTAGGTGAGTAAAAGAGATTCAAGATTCAAGATTCAAGTCATTTATTCAATATACGAGTAGGTACACTGTAGGTACACTTATTGTCGTCTAAAAATTACTTACTTAAAAAGCATGATGGTGATAATGGATGACAAAATAATGTCAAACTATGAGATAGCTTGATATTATTTTGTCATCTCTCATATGTTCCGTACAGAACAGACTATATGTCTTATTTTCAAACATACAGTGGAGTCTGCAGAGTTGAGAAGGAGTTTAGAGTAAGACAAGGAAGCTGCTTTATTGAAGAGCTTGCCAGCTCTGGATGACTAAAAGAGATTTCAAATGATCTCAGTAGATTCCACACAAAAACAATGGGAATTTGTGTTTCTGTCCCTTGAATATCCCAACATTGAAGTTGCAAAGGAATACAGCAGGTGGAAGGTAGTTCCATAATTTTCAATTGGGTATTTGACAACTAGTCAAATCAGCAACTTTTTTTCAAACGTCAAAACGCGTGCTTGGTATGGATTTTGTATGAAATTTTAAGTTGTGACGTCATCAAAGTTCGACGGACTTTTTTTACTTTAGTCGATACTTTAAAATGGTTATTCATAATAAAACTAGCAGGAGACGTGGGTATTACGACTTTTGGGAGATCCATTATTTAATAATCACAAAAAAATAATTTATTTCACTAGTAGTCTAATACCCAATTACGTGGCCTGCAAAAAAGACCTGGGAAGAAAAAGAGGTGGGAAGTTGAACCATGATCTCTCAATGCATTTTTTACACATCTTAACTTCTCCTTTCCACATCCTGAATTCTGACAAAACAAGACAAATGGTGGAGATGAATTAAGATTTTCTTAATGATATTTTGTATTCCAGAATGGAGAAACAGATTCTGGAATTGGAACTATCGTACCAGGAGCAGCGCACGCGTCTGATAGCCGAGATGCGCGCGGAGAACGAACGCGTCGCCGCAGAGCTCGCGGAGAAAGAGAAAACGCAGAAGTTGGAATTTGGTTCGTTAATTTAATACCCTTTACGTCAGTTAATCAACAAAATCATTTTTGAACTTATCGTAGGCGTCAGACGCCTAAAATGTGATTGTATTATTTTTTATATGCTATTTTTTGTATGTTGAAGTGAAACTTCTTTGGAACCGTTGTGATTTGATTCGATGAAACGAAAAAGCGACACCAAAAAGAGACAAACATATTCATAGTAGGATTTAGCCTGCGAGAGAATGATTTAGAATAAAAGTTATATTTATCATTCTTTTGTAGGCTACTTTTCTGAAGTTTCACTTCTGCCGTGTGGGAATTGCACGCACACACTTTTTTGTTTGTTTTTTTTCTTGTTCTGTTAAAAATATGAAACAATATCATTTTTTATTTTTAAAGAGAATTGGAAGAGTGAACAACAAAAATTGTTAGATGAAAAGAGACAACAATTAGAAGAACAAATTGCACAAGAGAAAGAGAAATTGGAAGTAAGTGTGATGTATAATGTATATCTTCGTTACCTATCATGTGTTCGAGCATTTTACATCCGAAGCCTTCGTTGTACCAAGTTCTACATTTCTAATTGGAAAAAATGGCGCACTTGCCACATATGAATATTCCATCTCCCCGATTGTGAAGGAAATCTAAATCGTAATCTTTAGTCAAACGGATAATGCGACCTGTTTAAGGAGTTCATAAATACCTGCATGTCAAAAAGCATGTATAAACTCCCTAAACAGTTCGAGTAATACGTTTTAAGCTGTCAAATGATTTGCTTAGACAATTGGGCCTCATATCATAAGATTTCAAATCATAACGATGCTAAGCGAACTCGAACGTCTAAAGGCGAAACACTGGCTTCATAGTTATGGTCCCAAATCGGTCCCTTCGATTTAAAGTCGCAAATTCATTACCACCGATTTTAATTTCGCAACGTATCCGCTTGGAGTGCTGGCTGTGGATGTATGGATGAACTTGAATTCTAAAGCAGTTATTAAGGTTTATTTTACTTTACACTACCAAAGTGTTTCGACGCTCGAACTCATAGTAAGGGCACAGGTAAGGGTACAGGCACTATCACCGCTTATTTTACTCCTTTAGTGGATGATTTTTTCGTTAACCCTTTCCTAATTCTATACGTGACTTATGTAGTTTAAAGGATATTTGAAATTATTTTCTAGATAAAATTAAAACAGAAACGCGAAGAATTAGAAAGAGAATTCGAAGAATACAAGAAAGATTACGAAGCTGACCAGCAACTACTGTTGAAGAAGAAAGTGACAGAGATAGCCGCTCAACACAAGTTGGAAAGAGATAGGGAGATCGAGAAAGCTATAGAGAGCATGGAGGCTGAAGCTCAGGCGGGGAGAAAAGAATTACAAGATGCGTTAAGGCATGTGATACGATTAGCTTCATTCACACATACAGACTCCGTGCGTAGCAGACACTAACACAGACGTAAAAATAATATTCAATACATTATCTATGTCACACATTCACATCTTCTTTTATTTAAACTGACCCGTTATGGGGAGGAACTGCCTCGTTGGTCTAGTGGTTAGCATGTTTGACTGCGGCTGACGAGGTCCCGGGTCGGGCCATAATAAGTAATGGGGTTTTCTGACTAGCCCGGAGTAAGGAAGTTGGCGGTGTTGCACCCCCGTTCCTCGGAGAGCACGTTAAGCCCTCGGTCCCGGTTATTATCACTAACGTGATAATAGTCGTTAAAGCCCGCCAACCCGCATTGGAGCAGCGGGGTGGATCTGGAGGCATGTGCCCAGCAGTGGGACGTTCATGGGCTGAAGTGGTGGTGGTAGGTTATAGGGAGCCCTAATGAAAAAAAATGAATTATTAAACATCGGCCATCTTGGGCTATCCACCATATTGAATTGGCGTGACGTCATGTTATATCTTTGGGCCTGAACTTATACAAAATTAGTAATTGGCGACAATAACTATTAATAATGTACTCCATTTCACAAAATAGGCATGTTGGACCACCCATTACAGGCCAAATCTAAAGCTATAACAATTTTTCAGGAGAAACAAAGAACAATACGAAGCTGAATTAAAAGAACTCGCGGAAACAGAGCAAGCCACTCTCAAGCGATACCAGGACGCTCAGGCCAGAATACGCCAGACCGAAGATAGGTGTAAGTTGGCATATATCAAATCTAAATATATCAAACTTATCTTACCCGGTGGCCACAATTTGAACAAATTTTTGTGCCTGTTAAGTATTTTTGTTTGAATTTTATTTTTTCAAATCTACTAGCGACGCTGTCACCGGGTCAGATAAATTTGTGAGAAAAGTTAAAGGGTTAAGGAAAAGTTAGCCTTCCTTTAAAAAGTGTCTGGCTGACTGATCTAAGAATGCGTAGCTCAAACCACTGGATGAATCAGCGTGAAATTTAGCATGCAGAAAGCCATTGTGACGTAGACATCCGCTAAGAAAGGATTTTTGAAAATTGAACTGCTAATGGGGTAAAATAGGGAACTTTGAAGTCTGTGTAGTCCACGCGGACGAAGTCGCGGGCATAAGCTAGTATAATATAATTGGGAGGTTTCTTATGTCAATAAATAATAATAATTACTTTTTAAATGATTTTTATTAAATAGAGTATTCCAAAAAACGTAATCAACGTCCTGTATTCATTTTAAGTTTGGTTACTATTTTAAACTATAGTCTGTTCAGCCCTGTCCCCTCTAAGAACGAGAAGAGTTTAAGTCGCAGTTCAACAAACTGGCCAAGGGTGGACTATTCTAGCAATGAGTACTCCTTTTCAGGTGCGGAACTTGAAGTTATGATCAGTCAACTTGAGACCAGAAACAGAATACTTACTGAGGTAAGTAAATAGATTTGGATTCCATTGCTGAATAGGGATGATGCCTATGTCAAAAATAAATTAGCCGGCAAGAAACTCAGCAGTTGCTCTTTTCATAAAAAGAAAAATATTACAAAATTTAAATAATAAACAATTCATACGCTAAATAAGTATCACACTGATTTCTGGGCTGCTGAATGCGAAGCCGGTTTACAAGATTGACATCATAAATATCTAAACTATTCTGCAAAATATTATGTATTAAAATTAAACAATAGGTACTACATGACAACACTTAAAAACTATTCTGTATGACGTAAAAATGTATTTATTTATTTATTAATGTAATGTTGTAGGGAGTTGTAAGTAAAACTCTCAGGTGAGTAGTAAACTTATATTTCTTCCCAAACACAATTTTACAAAATATGATTTATGAGATATGATCCTAAGCTTGAGGTGGAAGAACGGACTGCAGGTAGCTATCGCGTCCGTAACCTCGACTGGTTGTCAGAATGGGCTGCAGGGAGCTACCGCACTCTTTAACCCGACTAGTCTAGAGGACTGCAGAAGCTATCGCTCTAAGACCGGTCGCTAGGCTAACTGACCATGATCTGATCGTGCACCGCCACGCGGCCGCTTATATACCCGTCGATCCCCGCTCCTGCGTAGGTGACGACTCAATGACGTAGCGTAAACGGTACAGGTAGTTGGTGTGTGAGTGAGAAAGTATTCGGCGGGCGCGTTGATAGACGGATTGTTAATAATATGTTTGTTACAATCTTTATTTATTCGCATACTTTCGGAAATAAAGGCTATTTTTATTTTTATTTTATAATAACCTCGACTTCACAAATGCTGTTTAACATATTATTTTTTATGCAATGGCAAATCCGTAAACTCTTTTGGAACCATGTTATAAAAGCGTACACTGTTGTTAGGTATATGCACCCTTGAATTTTACAGAAAAACACTCAACTGGAATCCCGCTCGGAGGAAGTGAGAGCGAGTTGCGAGGCGTCCTGGCGCGCCAGAGTGGACGCGCTGCAGAAGGAGATAGAAGACATGAAGAAGACGCACGACGAACAAATGCACCAGCTCTATGCCAAGTAGGTATTCTTACAGGCTTTAGTGGCGCTTGATTTTCATAGCTTTGTACTACATATTGTAGATGTAGATGGTATTGGATAGAAGCAGGCGTTACTTTCCGGAAGTCCACATGATGATGAAGGAACTAGAAGTTTCATTCGCTATAATCCGCGACAACAGGTATATCTATGTGGTACAGTGTGTATCCCGCACTTATAGCCCGCGATATTCACCACACCACAGAAATCTTCCAAACTATCCTCAACGTACGTTTTACTCCGACAACGGAGCATCTTCAGGGGATGTTGATACGACAATGCACGATTGCAAAAAAAAATGCAATCAATGTAAATGGCGCTATTAGATCAACGACGTAAACACGATGGAGCCCGAACAAAGAACATACGTTAACCAGTCAGGACGCCTGAATCATGATTACAAAGTTCTTTCGGAGTTGAACACTTTCACCAACTAAGAGGTAACGGAAAACTAGCTAGCTAGCGGGGCTGGGCGACCAAAATTGTTCAAAAAGAGTTTAAATGAGCGTTCAAAAATAGTTTTGACAGTTGCCTTCATAAGCCATGATGTCATTAAAACTGTATTCTGTAAAAACTGTTAGTGGAAGTGTAAAATCCGATCTATAGACAGAGTTCGTTCCGCCTAGCTATTTCCCGCTCAATACCCGTTTGGAGGGGAAAACCCTGTTTTTCATTTCATTTCATTTCATTTATTAAAATCGATTAACTGTTACATAATAGAAGATCTTAAAATAGTAATAATTTTACATAGTAGGAACAGTCTTCCTCCAACAGGCATAAGATATAGGAAACTTAGTTTTAGTTTAATTTGTTTTGGGTAGTCAGTTTTTGTGTTTTGTCGAGGGTTTTTAAATTCTTAATTAATATTTTTCTTATTGTTCTAGAGTAAAAGTGGCCGTTGCTCGAAAAGATTCCGCCATTCAAGCTCTGACCAGGGAGTCTGCAAAATACCAGGAGAAGGTCACACTACTCGAGCAAAAGCTACAGCAGCAAAGGAAAGATTTCTTAAAATCTAAATAATCTCCTTACTTTTTATCGTTTAAACAAGTCAAAGTCAAATAATGTTTATTCAACACTCTTTCACTCTCGAGTCTTTACACTTACGTGGACTTTTCACGTAGATTTTAGTGCGCACTTGCGTACTATCCAACCCCCTCCTAAATACAAGGACGCTTTATCAGAAGATATCGTGCATGGGCTGGCGCTCTAAATTACCTAATCATTAACGAAGCTTTGTTATTGATTGAGGAGAAAATGATTTTCATATTCAACAGAATAAACAAAAAAATCTTAGACATGATCATCAGCGATTCAAAAGTATGTACACATCCATAGACACTGTGATGGCTAATGATGATAGCACTGCCTACCCCGTTGAATTTCTCAACTCCCTGGAGTCAAAGGGCGTTTTATCTCATAAGCTGGAGTTTAAAGTTGGCGTTTCAGTTCTGCTGATGCAAAACCTTGATGCACCTAGACTGCAACGGCACCAGGCTACGTATCACAGAGTTGGGCCGTTACAAAAGCCACCATTATCACTGGAACTGCTAAAGGATGCATTTTAATTTACCGCACCCCCATTATTCCAAATAACTTGCCATTCTAATTTAAGAGAAGAGAATTTACCCTCCTCTTTGAATATAGATCAAATCAAGAGTGAATAGGCATCTTCTAGGCAAGCGCGCTCCACCTTAGGCTGCATCACCATTTGCAAGCAAGTCTGATTGCAGCTGAGCGCTAGCCTATATATTTGAAAAAAAATGGCTTTCACGACAATCAACAAATCCCAGGGCTAAACCTTAAAAGTGGCAGGTAATCATTTGGGCATTCCATGCTTCTCATATGGTCTGTTAAATGTTGGTTGTTCTTGTTCACGTGTTTTAAGTGCCCAATACTTGCACGTGCTGACTGAAAATAATAAATCATTTAATGTGGTATACCGAACGGTATTGGAATCTCACTAATCTTACTTCTTACTTACTTTTTGCCTTACTTATCTTACTATCATAAGTACTATAACTATACATATACTATAATATTATATACTATAATATTAAAAATGTGAAAGTTTGATGGATGGGTTTGTTAGGCTACTTATAATAGCCTGGAAAATAAAGTCGACGAAGTCTTGGGCATCAGCTAGTGTTTAATAATGCCATAATAATATTATGATAATCCAATATGAATTGGATTAAAATTCCGTCCAATTAGGTTAACTTAAGTCTTAATATTTATTTGATGCTGAATGTTGAGGTGTTTAATTTATTTTAATAATGTTCTGAGTGCTTAATGTGTTATTGTGAAATTGTGTTACATTATTTATTTTTGTGTGTTTGAAACAATGTTTGTCATAGGTAATAAATGTTTACATTTTTAAATGAGTGTTTTCGTAATTATCATCTAAATCTATCTCTGAGAGCACGTGTCTTCTCTTAGAAAGTGAAGGGTTCAGGCCATAGTCTACCACGCTGGCCAAGCGTGGTTTGTAAGATTTGACACACCTTTAAGAACATTGTGAAGAACGCTGTACTTAGCTGTTGTAAACTAAAGTACAAATATTATTTTAATGCGCCAATAATTTCATAACTAAGGTTGGGATAAATGAAATCACGTTGTCTGTATAAATCTCGGAAAATATCCATTTAATCTTATTCTTTTATAAAACAATATAATTAGTATACCACAAAGGTAAATACCTAAAGCTATCGTTCTTTGCATTTGTAATACACTTTTGTATTACAAAATTGTAAAAATAAAAATTGTACTCAAAAGTACCAACAAAACACTACAAAATTAAAAATACAACACATAAATATCAAGTTTTCAAGGTGGACCTCAGCCCCATAATATTATTAATACAGCCCCACAAACTTACCCGACCCGCGGTTGACAGCGTCGCTACTCGCTAGTATATATGTTACGGGTAATACTAGAAGATGTAATAAACCTAGCTTGGTACGGGTTTACTTAGTACCTATTACGCAAACGTTTTGGGTAAAGTTCGAATAATAAGTAAAATAAATTTTTATTCGGAATTTACCCATACTCACCTAGGTCTCCGTCTAGTTACACGGGTTTACTACATCTTCTAGTATTACCCGTAACATATATTAATAATATAAGTAAAAACGAAACAGGCAAAAATATTAGTTCCATTTTTGGCCACCGGCTCATATAAGTTTGTGTGATAAAAAATTTGTCAGAAAACATATGACACATAACGAACATTAACACTAAAACTGAGGTGAAAACGACGTCGGAAGAATACGTCTGATCCGACAACTTTCTGACAGTCCTGCAATTCGCAACGTGTCTGCCGGGTCTATTACCAAATGTAGGATAATATGCTACATTTTGTAATAGACCCGGCATTCCTTTTCCTTTAGCGGCTAATATGCGGCTTAGCTTAAAACTAAAACTGTTACGAAAACTTTTGGCCCAAAAATATAGGAATGGATCAACAAAATACCAAATGGTACTTAAAAGTACCGTTATTATAACTTTTAAACAATAATATATACCCGCGAGAAAGTCCCACCAAAGCGGAAGTGTGCTTAGCAGACCAATCAAATTATTACTCTAGATGACGTGACGTCATTTTATAAAAGTAGGTATGATTGGTCTGATGACGTGACAAATTATCACTTATTTTATCTATAGTCTGAATGGTCTGCTTAACACATCTCCCCCCATAAGATGCCGCTACCGCTACCACCGGGCTGAGAAACCGTCTCACTGTCAATAAAAATTAAGGCCTATAGCAAAACCTGTTTTATACCAGAATACTGGTAATTCAATACTGCTTATCATTAAATATATCAACGTATTTCATGATATCATTATAAGGCACAATTTTATAACGGGCATAATATCCGTTAATGATTCTGGAAGACTAATGCCATGGTAGGTATTCCCCACATCTAGTCTTAACTGATTTCACCAAGGTCTCCACATTTCAGAACTGGACGTACTTTGTTGTGGTGACTTTGAACTGGTATCCGCTTCAGCTTTTTCCTTCGTTTCTTCAACTCTTCGAGGAGTTTGAAAACTCGATTGAGCCAAAGACTCGGCGGTATGACTGATAACAGTTCTAGGTACTATTATAGGTCTTATATCTACTGGATGTCTTTCCATAACGGCTGGTATACTTTCAGGAAGAGTTAACTTTCTTTCAGGCAAACTTGGTATTCTTTCTATTTTTCTAAACGCCGAAGTTTTCTCGAATAACACTTTATTACCTTCTAATTTATCATCACTGATTTCTAATCTATCTGCAGCTATCCTTTTTGGTATTAATGATTTTTCATTATCAAAACTAACTAATTTTGGGACCAAACTAGGTTTCTCAGTATCAAGGCCTATTAGTTTTGGTGCTAAACTAGGTTTTTCAGTCTCAAGTCGTATTAATTTTGGTACCGGACCTATTGTCTCGGAATGCCGTTTTAACTTTTGTCGTATTGAGTAGTCTATTGCTCTTTTAGGGGACGCGTCGATTCCAATTTTGTAGTTCTCTACATCTATAACTATTGATAAAGGTTCCATAAACTTCTTGTTTCTTAACGCTTCCTGCTTTAAGTTTTCTGGAGTAATAGTAGTTGAGGATACAGTAGCCCTTTGCTCAGGACTAGAGTCTTGGTCTGATGCGGAATGGCTTGGTGGTGTTGGGAAAGGAAATTTTTGTACAGGTCGAGGGGGAGTCTCCAATTCAGTAGAGGAATCACAGGCTGAGTCGCATGATAACGGACTTAAGGGTGGACTAGTTGGCCTTGTAGCTCTAACATAATGGAAAGCACTAGGTCTCTCGTCGTCTAGACGTAAGGGATCTGGTACTAAAGGAGGATAGTCAGGGTTTAAGCGTTCTATGCCGGATATGCATGAGGTCAAGTGGTTCCCTAGTCGGTATCTCAAGCCAGTTGGTACGCTAGCAAGTCTTGAAAGGTATCTTCGGACTTCGACGGCGCAGTCGCCGAATCCAGCCTTGAATCGCTGTAAAACAGCTGGGTCCGCGGCTATGGCTGCCGCTAGTTGCTGTCTTTGTAGAGTTTGAAGATGCTTGACTGTTAGTTCGAGGATGTCTGCTTTTTCTAACTTCGAGTGTCGTGCTGGCTGTAAATAAAGAGATGATTTGTTTTACCTATTTGCTACTGTGTCAAGGATTTGCTACTAATTTCCTACATGTTTTTGGGAGGATGCAGACGCAGAGGGAGTGTATTTGGATATAGCTATTTTTTTGTAACTCCCTATTTTATTTATACTAGACGCTATGCGGCTGACCATATTCTTATTGGGAAACCATTCCTATAATGGATTCCGATAAAATTAAAGTGTACCACTAAACTTACTTTCTTCAGTAAAAATTATCTATTATAAGTACAGTTATTTTCAAATCTATAAATTAAAAATTAATAAGACTGGCAGTTAGGATAAGTAGGTATTTATTATTGTGCGCAAAACCACTTATTTTTAATCATTTTTTGGATCTTATATTAGTATTTTATTTGTTTTCATTACAATATTTTTATGTAAATACTTACGTCTTTGTCCGTAGCATCCATGAGCAAATCTTTCAACTCGTTGAGACAATTGTTGATGCGCGCGCGCCGTTTTTTCTCCATAATTGGTTTGTTCGTCTGGAAATAATTGATATTATGATATTTAAATATTTTTTAAATAAAAAAATTTCGCCATGTTGATGTAGTGATTTTTAAGGCAACGTTGTTTGTCAAATTTGGTAAACCATCCCATACTGAGAGACCCGTGATCGGTAGCAGGCTGGCGATTTGCTGATCCGTTTTTAAAAATCCTTTAGTTTTTGAACATCTGTCGAATAGTAGGCAGTCACACTGACCATATCGGAAACACTAGCCAATATTAGATCTAGGAACCAGGTTTATCGACACTATTTTTGGTAAGCTTCACAATTTTCACCATAATTTTTCAGACAACTTTTAAAGAAAGGATACTCTCTCCATCCACCATTCATCTTTATCCACTACACCGATTTCGATTGCTTTCACTTTCAAGTAAACATGTCCTATATGTTATTTTACTAAGTTTCTAGTCGATTTTTCAACTAATATCACTAAATGAACAATCACCTTCCGCAATTCAGCTTTGGACAACCCCTGGCCCTGAGAAGGCTCCGACATGAAACCACTTTGAGAGTCATCGTCTTCACTGCACGGCATTTTCACACTATAATCCTCTAACTTAACTAAAACACCACTTTACCCCGGAGTTCCGTCCGGGCCGGCGTTCCACAATGAACTGACGTATAATCAAATGGAACAATATTTAAATTTGTCCACCATGTTTATTCATCCTGTTTGAAAGATGACATGAGGGAGTATAGTCATCTCTGTTCAACTCACGGTTTGAAGCCGTGGGAACTGTATCGGAATGTTTTGTTTTCGCTCTGTCTCGCTCTACCCGCGGACCTGCTGTGAATAGCGCCAAGGGACTGAATGTTAAAAGGGTTTGTTGTTTGGAGTTCGATTTCGGGGTAATAAATAAATTCCGCTGCGATCCATTTGTTTATCAAGTATGAATTATCAATTAAGCAACGACAAGTTATGGGAATAATGCGTTAAATACGTTATGATAAATTAAACATAAATAGTAATTTTTAAGACTGCTTAGCTACTTAAAATAGAATATTTTGAAAAATTAATCGCTATTTCCTTCCTAACCCTAATAAGTTATTATTATTTATTGATTAAATCCTTTTAAAATAAAAATTAGAAACAATTTTTGTCAATTTTTCAACTGAATCCCCGAAAGAAAAAAGTCTAATTCTGTATGTATTTTCTTTCATTGCACCCCAATTGGATGTTTAAAATATATGTACTTAATATATAAAATATTAACAATTTAGGAAAAACCTAAATTTTTATTTAATATTTTTAAAAATATAAGTCCTAGTTATACGTCAAAAACAAATAAAAACCTTGATGAAGCTACTTTACATGCCCCCTCATTCAGTATAGTATGGGAATTTGTACCCGCACGCACGTCCATCAAGAACCACATATCACGTCGTATTGCGCACAAGAAAAAAATACCGTACTTCATACATTCGCACCTTTCCATGAAGTACCATATTAAGTTCTTTCAAAATAGGGAGCGATAAACGTGATATTTTATGGTGCAGCGTAGCGTAAAAGGTGAGTAGGATTTTTTATAGGGTACGGTATATGAATTGGGTTCTTTATGGGGTGTCGGCCGGTTCTCACGCTGTGTGGGAATGTAGAAAGGTGCAAAGGGTTCGATTTCGGACCTTAGAGGTATTTGTTTGACATGCAATCGAACATTTCCAAGATAGGGTAATATATTGGATAGAAGCAGGCGCTACTTTGCGGAAGTCCATCATAATGAAGGACCTAGAAGTTTAATTCGCTAATCCGCGACAATAGGTAAATCTAGGTAGGTAGTAGGCATAGGTAGACGTACTGGTAGGTGGTAGGGCAAGTAAGTAAATGAACGAACGAGACGTGCGTTTTCTTTTCATGTGTAGGTATAGGAAAGATATGTTAGCCCTGAAAAGGGCTTTTTATTGTTGCGGTTGTGAAGCCGCACGCAGAACTCGAACGCGCGCATCTTCGCGCCGGCGGCGGCGGGCGGGCGGGTGGTACAGTGTGTATCTGTCACCGTAAGATTGTAATATAACGTTTTTTATCTCGATAGATTGTACCTAAACTGTCGACAGATTGTGAACCGTAACGTACTGCTTACAATTTAACGCATTATTTTTTGGTAAACTGTAATCTATTAGGTATATTAACCCGATAGAACCTAATATTATACACTACCTGAATATTCATGTCAAACCCTAACCTAACCTATAGTTCGCGCGCGAGTTGAATGCAGAGTAAATGTATGGCGACACTTACATTTAGTTTGCATTCAACTCGCGCGCGAACTGTACAAGAACGAGACAAGAAAACGTAAATACAATAAATATTTCGTAAATTAATACTCAGAACATTGAACGGTTCACAATCTTTCGACAGTTTATAATCTAGCGGGATAGAAACCGTTAGATTATAATCTAACGGATTTTACAATCTTACGGTGACATATCCCGCGCTTATAGCCCGCGATATTCACCACACCACAGAAATCTTCCAAACTACTCTCAACGTACGTTTCAGTCACACGAGTATGTACGTACCTACCTACTCTGTGTTTCAGTCCGATACCGGAACTTCTTCAGGAGATGTTCAACATCTATTTTATTTATAGCCCGGGAGGCAGCGACATTATTGGTGCGATTATTCCTACAAAGCTGATTCTTCGCTTTTTTGTTATTTTGAGATCGTAGGAATGGGTGCAAAATTGCGGTCGCTGCCTCCCGGACTATTAGTTTACCTACTGTCACATGAGTAAAGAAACGGAATACTGTCGCGGTTATAGCGAATCAAACTTCTAGTTTCTTCAAGAGGGTAATATGTCAAAGTATGGTGAAATACCTATATATGTATTAACATTGGTTGATAGATTTTTAACTTTTAACCAAGTTTGTGACCCCTTTGTTACAGTGGTAACAATGATTGCTGTAGGATGCAATGAGGGTTTCACTTTCGATTCCCGGTTGGGTCAATTTGGTAAATGACGTGTTCTCTTATGAACTTGATTAATAGATAACTAAATAAAAAAGTACCTACCTAAAAATTTATTATTTTAAACAAATCAATTAATTAAACCTTTCGAAACCTAGACCTAGTTACCTCTTTACGGTTTTTTGCTTAATTCTCGAAAAAATCTACGATTACAAAAGAGAATCGCTTCTCATTAATTAGTATCTACTTACATAATTATCAAAAGAAAAATGACAAAAGTGGGTTCCATAGATAGGTACCTATAAGGTAACAATTTATTTTATGGTAGTTTTCTAAATAACGAAAACACTTATTTTGAAATGACGTGAATAATATTAACATTTAAATAACATTGAAGCTATGAAGTCAATACTCAATAACTGTACCTTTTACATAGGTGGGTAGGCATACGCTTCTACCTACCTAATGCTTTCTTATTTGCATTTCTATTAAAGTCTGCTTTCTTTAGTATCCACTGTCCAGATTTTCTTAAAACATTTAAGAGAGAAATATTAATTAAATGTTTACTTTTTACCATTCGATAGATTATTTTACATAATTTAGTAATCTACGCACAGATAAAACCAATACTTCCCATAGTTTATCATCAAAACGTATACCCTTAATTATTCAAATCCATTAAAACAATAATTTATAGCCTGACGTAATACCGAGATGTCGCTGACCCGTCCAGGTGTTCTAAATGACCTTTACCGTCGCTACACAGACATACCGACATACGTAAATTCTATATTAATATTCAATTTGCCCATTTCTCCCACGGTCCCCTTAATAAATACAAAATTACCTCAAAAGTGTTACAAAAAAAATTACTGTAAAGTGAACTTTACAACACTAAAAATACGAACTGAATAACATTTTGTGAAGCACATTAATAAATTGGTCAAAGGATAAAAAACAAATATATGTTTTGCGTTTATTTAAGTAAATAATAGTTCGTATTGTCTACCGATAAGGTTCATAGAGTTTAGTTTTATGCGCAAACGTAAAATTGTTAAAAAATGCATCGAAATGCAGACGAAACTTTTTGCTGTTTACAAAACGATATAACGGTCCCAATTACAAAGTTAATATAGTTGAAATTGGTTTGCTCTGTGTTATTTTAACGGTAAATGAAATTTTGTCACATGGTCCATCCGAATGTGACGAAGTTGCATGCGATGCGATCGCGTGATGGCCCAATGAAAGTGAATAACCTAATAACCGTTGACATATTGTCGTTGACGCGTTAAACGAGGGGGACGCAGTGGGAAAATTCGGTAAAATAATTATATCCTAATTAAATAACGGCCAGTTGCAAATAGTGTGAGTAAGACTGGACATGGTCGGCATATCGGACACTGGGCGACCGGATAAAACACCGCGTTCATCGCAGACGAACGTTTTGTCCTGTCTGGTCCGTTGTATGTCTTCGCTCTTAACGATCAGTGATCAAGGCCATACCTACCAACTGAGCAATACATAAGAAATATTACTCATACATAAGAAATATTACTCAAAATGACAGTTTGATGTCAGTTACCTACCTTAAATAATAATTGTATTCTAAAACACGAAAGTCAACAATAATAAAATGAGTTGTTAGTATGGCCCCTGTAGAAATCTTGTGGTTTTTTGGTTCTCAGTTTTACAGGTGAAAAAGTATCTCGTCATAATAAGGTAAACAGAAAGGTAACAGACAGACACAAGCGTATTAACATCTATATTCTATACTACAAACTAAATATTATTATAAATGCGAAAGTGTGTCTGTCTGTCTATCTATCTGTCTGCACGCTTTAACGGCCCATCTTTTCAACCGATGTTGATGAAATTTGGTAAAGAGGTAGGTAACATTCCGTGGAAGGACATAGGCTTGGTACTTTTTATCTTGGAGAATTAAAGAGTTCCCCCGGAAATCAAAAAACTTCATCCGCGCGGACGAAGTCGCGGTCAGCAGCTAGGTATATAGTTTATAATATTAGTGGCTTTACCAATTTGAAACGAAAACAAAACAAAAACAAAAATTTCAAAGCAATCTTACATCCAAAGCGCAAGTTATTCGTAAAAACAAGGGGATGTGAAGATGATTTTCATTTCTCACAGTAAATCTTTAAGTTAATCCAAGGGTGGGGTCGTGTGAACCGGACTCGTACAAATTGTAACGGCGCGGCGCTTCCTTCCGCCCTGGGACGGGATGATGTATGGTGACCATGCTCCTAGGAGCGTTTACCCGTGGTCCCACTCAGTAGCGTGCACGGCCGCGACATCAAACTTATACGAATACTAGCTGATGCGCGCAACTTCGCTCGCGTGGATTGAGGTTTTTTGGTTCCCGCGGAAACTCTTTAATTTCTGGGATAAAAAGTAGCCTATGTGTTATTGCGGTCTATCTCTGTGTCAAATTTTATCCAGATCCGTTCAGCCGTTCTGGCCAGATTGAGTAACAAACATCCTTCCATCCAAACTTTCGAATTTATAATATTAGTATTGGTGTAGATTATAAATGCGAAAGTGTGTTTGTTTGTTGGTGTATTGATTTGTCCGTCAACCACGCTGCAACAGATCGACGTGATTTTTGCATGGATATATAGTTAAAAACCTGGAGACTGGCATAGGCTACTTTTTATCGCGGAAAATCAGAGAGATCAACAGATCAAACATCTTTAATGTATAGCTGTTTGATTTATTTTAAGTACTAGCTGACCCGGCGAACTTCGTACCGCCTTAGTATGCAAAATTAAATGTATATTTTTCAATATTTCTGAGAGATTTTCTTAATATTTTTTTCCGTAAGAACCTTCTCCTAATAATAACAAATACAACAAAAAAAGAATTAGTGAAATCGGTCCAGCCATTCACGCGTGATGCCGTGACCAAGGAAAACGGGTTTCATTTTTATATATATAGATATAGATAGTCAAGATCATTATTATTATGATCATCACGTGACACGTCTATGAAGTTCTAAACAACCAATTCTGTGGAGATCCGCCGCCGCGGCCGAAATTATTTCGGGTGGACATTAGGTAGAGCATTTAAAGTTCTTATGTCTACCAAATCAAAATATCTGGTCACTCTATAAATAATCTAAAAGGGTCCCCTCGATCTCCTATGGAAACTCATTTTTAAGAGGTCAGTTAAAATGTTTACCGATCGATTAAGATTTAAGATTTTGTGTACCTTTTGTGATATCGCTTTCAGGAAGTTGCCTTATTTTATTATTTTTACTTTTGAGTTTTGACTAATGACTCATTTATTGTTTTTACTAAGTAATATGGCTCAAAAGATGAGTCAAGTTGAGTGGTCAGAATGGTCTTAGGTTCGAACCTATATTATGTATTTTAGTAACTAATTCCGGACTAAAGATCCAAGCAGTGCCTTTTTGCTAATATGAAGCACATTTAACTCAAGTGCATAAATTTGATATTTTTTATTTTATTCTTCCACTAGTTAGCCCTTGACTGGGATCTAAGTTCTAAGTCTAACCTAGTGGTAAGATGCGAAAGATGGTACCGTCTTTCCAGTATAGGGTGGTAAACTGCTAGTGCTAATTAGTGCTAACTATCCACGGCCAAAGCCGTTCTGAGTTCTGACCCAACTAGAGACAAATTATAAATTCCAAAATTACCCCTGCCGGGGATAGTACCTTGGACCTTATATTTATAAGACCACAGTTCTCATCACAAGATACGATACATAAGTAAACTTAGATGTCTTTACTTAATCATTTTCTCATAATTTAAAACCCAAAAAAGGTCATCATTCCAAATATTTGTCGACCAGTCATCTATTACAATAGGATTTTTTGTCTCATTCGTCCTCGACCCGGAAATCCAGCCCCGGATGCATTTTTTTAATCCTTCATTCAATAAAAACGAGTTGATACTCAAAAGGAGCTCCAGTTTTTGTAATCACCTGTCTCCGTGGGAATGCTTGTGGGGATCGCAAAAAGTGGTACAGATTTTGGTTATGGGCTTGAGACTTTTTCGGTTTCTCACCCTCTTCACATTTTTTGTATATTGGTTGATTTTTTATTGAAAAATCAATGAGTAGGTAACTATTACAAAAAAAAAAATAAACATACCTAGCTAGATTAAGACTTTTTGATGCCATGGCTTGATTTTTTACTGTAGTGTGATGTCATGGCCTAGGAACCAGAAATAGAATGCTTTCTTCTATTATCATAATGATAGACCCTGCAAGGTCAAGGTAAGTAGAACTTGGTTTGTGTGCCACCGGGTGCCACCGGCGGGAATGGGGCTACTTTCTGTCTGCCCGTCTTTGACATGAATTGAATAAACAAATTTAAGAAATCCATTAAAAGTATGCTCCTGAAAAAAGCTTATTATACTGTTGAAGATTATGTAAATGATAGAGGAGCATGGATTTGATCGCTCCAGCAATGCTGGGGACAGCGGTTACTTATGTACACATTGATATAGTAAATAGTAATTGTAAATGAATTATTTAAAAAAAGCAACCACCGAGTTTCTTGCTGGTTCTTCTCGGTAGGAATGGCATTCCGAACCAGTGGTAGATTCACTTGACGATTCAAAAGTACTTGTAAAAGTTTATTTGAATAAAGAATATTTGATTTGATTTGTGTCACCCTAAGCAAGATAAAATAATACTTAGGTATTTCGTAACTCTTCGTAAAAAGCGTCAGACGTTGAACGTTCCTAACCTACCTACCTTGTACGTGTACCTAAATTGATTCCATTTCAAATCTTGACTCATGGGAGGCTTCGGCCGTGCCTTACTTCAATGGTGCCTATTATTCAAATTACAACTCTATCAACAAATCCGTAGCGCGAATTTAAAAAAAAATATATTAACTTACAGCCCTAACTTCAGCAGTATGGAAATCGAAGTAAAATAACACTGATATAAATAAAATATGTATTTTAACCGACTTCCAATAAGGAGCTTTTCAATTAGCCGTAGGTACCTACTTACCTATATTTTTTTAAAGTAAAAGTTCAACACGTTTCCTGTTGTGCAGCTCGCTAGGAAAATATGCTGCTATCCTATGCATAGTTTACTATTTAATAAGTACTACACACAAAATAACCATATTATGAATTTTAATACAAATTAATTACTTCAAATACTAGTGCTACAAAAACCAAAACACAACTTTATTACATTTCGTTAAGGTAGCTTTTCGCGCGCACTTAATATCCTGCGTCGACAAACGCACACCTGTTACAGGAGCGTGGGAACGCGGGGTCGACAGGAAGAAGGCGATTCCCTGTGATGTGATGTGACCCCGTTAAGCGGACTGGCAAATTATTTCTGCGCATAGTCTACTCTATACTAATATTATAAATGCAAAAGTTTGTTTGGATGGATGGATAGATTATAGTCTGGAATAGCACATAGGCTACTTTTTATCCCGGAAAATTAAAGAGTTCCCGCGAAACCAAAAAACTTTAATGTACGCAGACGAAGAATACTTACATAGTCTAGTTAGGCCCTATAACAAAGTGTTTTAGGGTTCCATAGGTAACCCCTACGGTTACTGATAAAATTACCGCATAATGTGACCAATTACGGAACCCTACTCTGCGCGTGGGCCGACACGCACTTGGCCATTTTTTGTTTGCTTCAAGAAAACAAGCAACAATCAGTATCCATCAACCATCCATGACCGCTCAACTAATCCGATTTATCATTTAGGATGACCGCACACACCAACGCAAAAGAAGCTACTTATAAACAAACTTTTAAGTTGTGGGAAGTGTATACCGATCCCTTTCTCAGTTGCGAATTCCTTTGTTTGGTTACACCTTGACGGTCTTTTGTTGGGCGCCTTCAAATTGCGACTCCTTTTGTAAGGGATACTTGGGTACTGATTAAATGGAATCATTATATTGAGGTTGTGAGAATTTGAAGATTTCGTAAGTAAATTATTATTTTGTACCTACCTGTATTATTAGATTCAGCTATAATCTATTGTTTCGGACTGTTGGTCCCACTATTGGGTCCATCAGGATTTTCAAGTAGGTACTGGTGGTCCCACTGTTTCATGATGTTGGCTTTTAGCCAATCGGCCCCCAGAGTTTAGATTGCGACTCCGATGGACTTCTTTTATCCCGGACAATCAAAGAGTACCTATCGGTTCCACACGGGATAAAAAAACTAAGCCCACGCGGACATCATCTCAGTAGTAGTTTAAAAATGGATTTAGATCTATATTTACCTGCTTACACTAATTATTATTACCAGTAAAAAACAATTTTATTTATTACAAACTTTATTGACTAAAATTACTACAATGAAATAAATGCGTTGAACTAAAATTAAATAGAAAAAAATTTATTCCAATAAAATAATTTTGCTTCTTCTCTATTTGAAGAATTAAAAGATTTGATCATAAGCTCTCATTAGGTTTTTAAAGATAACACATTTTTCAATTAATTAATTATATTTTTATTAATTAATGATTAATTAATTAGTTTTTATATTATGAACTAAATTACAAATGCAATAATAATTAAATGCAATATCAATAAAAATCACTTTATCATGTACATAGTTATTTTTAGATTTTCTCTATTAAAAACGAGATAAAATTATTTATTATTTGCATATAAAATTAAGATAAACTGACCATATTTTTTATTAAAAAAGAGATTAAAGCCCACAAGGCCGTGTGTGTGTTTAAGTTTTTTCTACCTTTTTTTGACAACTCCGGAAAAAACTTATCAAAAGTAGCAGAAAGATGTGACATAAAAAAAATAACTAAATCAGTTTAGGCATTGGAGTGCAAGTAGGCCTTAATGATTAGTGAAAATCTGTCAAATTGCTGGAAGTTTTTTCGATCTAAGAATATAAGTGGTGTGTAGTACTGTGTACTTATTATAAAAAAACACTATATTTTTCAATAAAATTAATCTATTATTGCTTAATAACATTGTTTAAAAGCAACTCTCCGGTCTGCAAAAGTCACTTTTTTATAAATCAGGTGGTTTTTATATGACAGTGGTACTAATTTGGTCGTACACAATCACAATACAATATAAATACGAATGTGTGGTTGTTGGTTTGTCCTTCAATCATGTCGCAACGGAGCAACGGATCCAAGTGATTTCTTGCATGGGTAAAGTTGAAGACCTGGAGAGCGACATAAGATACTTTTTGTCACGGAAAATTAAGGACTTCTTGAGGGCATTAAAAAAACACGTAGACGAAGTCGTGGGTATCAGCTAGTCACTAATATTTATTGACAAAAGTGTTATCCTTTTCGCAGGAAACACTGAAAGAGATAACAATATACATTTGAAAATGTCATTTAAGTTAATATTATTGGGTACAACCAAAAAAAGAACCATTATAAAAAATCTAGTAAATTGAGGCAAACCAGACTTAACGAATCAAACGGACGTGAAAAAAAGGAATTTGTTAATCTCTCTATTCTAATCTAGTAGGACAAAAACACATCGAAATAACAGATTAAAATCAGGTCAATTATTAATTAAAACTATTTTTTGGTCAAACACAATATTATGTAGTCGTACTCGTAGTACACATTTTCTTATAATTTTTTTTTAGTTTTAAAACAATAAAATCTTAGCACTAAAACACTGGCACTGATGTATCACAGAATTTCTGATCAAGGCAAACACATGCAACTGAGGAATTTCAATTCAATAAATCCGTAATCATACTTTAAAGACTTCAAAAAGGATAACATTAGATTAGTGTATTTTTATTTTCATTGAAAATATTAATGGCTTTAAATGAACAAACTAAAATTTACTATTTTTTACGAAAAAGATTTGAACACAGATTATATTAGTTTTTTCAACTTACTCTTGTCTGGTAATAGTTAATCGTGCCTTGGGGTCGGCGCACACAGTAGTGGAAGCTTCGCATTAAAACTAAGTAAATAAGACGGCCTGTCAACTGTCACTTGAAAATTATGGTTTGATAAGAAACGTCTTTGTTAACGTAACAATTTTTCCCCAAAACTTTCAACAACAAATTAAATTTTTCAACATTTTACAAAGAAAATAGAATAAGAAGATTCATCATTTATTTGACCGAATGTTAGAACATTAATAAGATTATGAATGCTATATTAAAAATTCATAAAAAAAGAGCGAACTCCGCTGCGCTTCGACTCCGCTCCACTCTGGCGGTGTGTAACATCTTTACTTACATTGGTTAGTTTGCGAGATTGATAAAGGTTATTGTAATTTACATCTAATAAAATGTATTTATTACTAAGTGTAGTAAAACAACGGAAGACATGTCTACAATAATAATAATTGTAGTAAATCAAAATAATATGAAAATATAGTTAAAAGAAAAATAAAAACAAGATATTTTGAAATCTCTTAATGATTAGTTTAAATGAATGAAGATTAATTTTAAATCAAGAATGACCAAAGAAAATTATATGAATTAGAATAGCAATATACAACATACAAATTATTACAGGTATTAAAATTTTAACATATGAAAAGTTATTAACTCAATTAGTATTATTTGGAAAAAAAGGGAATCTTTACCAAGAATGAGAGAGCGAAAAATTACAAAATATATTTACACTAAATTACAATAAAAGTTGCCAATCAAAAACAAGTCAAATTTTTCAGTTTGTTTTATGAAATAGGTCGTCGTAGTTTCTGACTTTTATATGAAACTGAATGCAAGAAAATTATTCGACCGGTGGTATGTTTAGTATTTCTGAATAGCTATCAATATATCCAAAAGTCATATTGATTATGTAACTTGGCTCATAGCTCAAAAAATAACACTTGTTTGGCCACACATAATCAATATGACTTGGTTAAATTGATAGCTATTTGGAAATATTAAATACTAGCTGATGCCCGCGACTACGTCCGCGTGGTTTGAGGTTTTTTGGTTCCCGCGGGAACTCTTTAATTTTCCGGGACAAAAATAGCCTATGTGCTATTCCAGACTATAATCTATCTCTGTGCCAAATTTCAGCCAGATCCGTTCAGCTGTTGGCGCTTGATTGAGTAACAAACATCTATTAGGTTAAGTTTATGATAAGTACTGATAAGTTCTCATTAAGTAAAATTTTTTGTAAATTTCTTTTGAGAATAAAAATTCTTTAACCACAACATCCATACATCCATCCAAACTTTCACATCTATAATATTAGTAAGATAAATCAATACTAAATACATGGGACTCGTTTGATAGTGGTTACACACACTAATTTAACACATGCACACTTAGTTCACTGTTTTTCACTGGTTTTTTCACTATAGTCACATAGGCACATCCGACTCGTATTCGATGGTAAGGAACAAGTCCACCAAGTCCGCGGGTTGCAGCCAACGCCAGGGCAGTGGCTCGCGGCACGTTCGCCAGCGCCGCCTCACTCCGTACATCAGGTATAGTGCAAACAGGAAGCACAGAACTGCGAACAGCTGGAACAGACTCTTTAGCGGCTCCCTGCAAGCAGACTGATGAGTGAGATTTGTCTTAGACATTCAGTTAGCATGCACACAGTAACCTGCCTATGGATTTTGTGAACTAAAAAATCTTTCAAAACATCAAAATTGACCCATAAGGGTCTTATCACCTATCAACGCGGAACCACCGCGGAACCTTTATGTGACTGAAAACGCGGCAAAAAGCCACGTCGGGGCGGGTGACGTCTTATTGAAGTAAAAACTTCTTTAGTACACAAAAAGTGCTCAACGAGCGAGCACATTTTGGTAGGGGGTAAAAATGTGGAACGGTGTCGGTCACGCGACACCATTCTGCTTAAGACAAAAGGTCTTAAGTAGTACATTCGTAATTAAATTGTAATGCCTTTGTTTTAAGGTTTATATTTAATAGTGATGTGTAACCGTGACTGACACCTCGCGACACCATTCTTCTCAAGCAATTCTCAAGACAAAAGGTCTTAAGTATAAATAATATAGTACATTCGTAATTATACTTTAATGCCTTAGTTTTAAGGTTTATATTTTAATTATTTTTAAAGTACTGTGTTGTTATTTTAAATATTCGTAGTCACTTTTATCGGCAGTCCCTATCCAGTAGACTAACAAAAAAAAATTGGCAGTAAAATTTTTTTTTGTTAGTCTACTGGTGGCGTCATTATCGAGTAGACTATAAGTTTAAATGCTTCTATCTCGGAAACCTGACGCATTCGAAGATTTTTCTCACATGCTTGCTTGTATTAATGCCAGCTAGTGATTTAATACAGTTTTTATGAGTGGGACGCTATTTCGAGATGAAAATGGCGGTAAAAAACGTGGGCCAAAATATCCAAACCCTTTTTTAACCGACTTCCATAAAGGAGATATTTTTTAAAGAGTTTAAATTATTGTGCTCACCATAAGAATCTCCTGATGCCGCGATATGGAGCGTTACGTTTCACGCAGTCGGCGCACGGGGTTTCCACCTGGGTTGCTATTGTCGATTGTTCTGCAAAATTAAGGCGAACGCTCAAATCGCGAAAATGACAGATCGAACTAAATGCATCACAGGAAATAGTTTAAGACTACATTAATTATGTTAATTTCTTTTTTGAAGTGAAACTTCTTTAGAATCGTTGATTTGAAAATTCGATGAAACAAAAAAGCGACACCAAAAAGAGACAAACATATATAGGATTTAGCCTGCGAGAAAATGGGATAGAATACAAGTTATCTCATTATCTTGTAGACAACTTTTTTGAAGTTTCAATTCTGCCGTGTGTGAATTGCACACACAAACTTTTTTTTTCATTTCCGCGAACCCTCGATTTATAACATTCCCGTTTTAGTGGTTACACACAAAATTTAGATAAACTAAATTGTCAGATTCAATATACCGTTATTATCTCAGTGTTCCGTACAGAAACCTCAACTAAGTCTTTACTTACTTTAGTTTTGTGTTTTTAGTCTAATTGGGTTGTACACAAACCTTGACTACTTACTTATCATATATTACATATAGACATTTAAAAGGGGATTGTTAAAAGGATAGTGAAGGGAAGGATAGTACTTTGGAGAGGTTTGTGTACAACAGAGTTAACACTATTAACTAATTAACAATTGTTAACATCTACATTTTCTTGTCTACATTTACCATCAATATCAAACTACATCCACCACCAACACAAATATTATAACAGTAAAAACTGTTTAAAAACTGATTTTATACGCCCAAAGTAATACACGTTGGTCAGCAATTGTTTAGTAATAGGAATGCTGTCTTCTTCTTTCGAATGTCCAATTACTTATGAGGAAAAGAGAGAAATTGGCTTTAAACTATTATTTACTTGCTAACCAAAATTTATTAGTAAGGCCGATTGATTCAAATTTTTTTTTAATAATCTATTTTTTACCTCCTATGATTACCGATAGTACATTGATGGTACATGAGTTTCAAACTAACAAACTAACATGGATTAAACTAGGACGACACAATTCTAACTAATTCTACAATGTTGACTAACTACAACACAAATTGTCTATCAAAATTACCACTTTCAGTTTGTATTTCAGCGCAGCAAGTATCACAAAACAGTCGCTCGATCTTTTTACCTTGACTTGTGCAAGTACCCTCTAATATAACCAGTTTAGTTCTCAGACCATCCGTGACAGCTTTTAAGAAATTATTCCTCTCGTTTCCTTCATCTATGAATCTCGACAAATGATTCAAATTGTCCTCATATTGACGTAACTTCTCTTGTACATCATTTACAGTCAAATTAGAAAAGTTTAGATCCTTTTCCAGTTTAGTAACGTATTTCTTAAGTTTATCGCATTCAATACATTTGGTGCAATCAAAGCAAACTTGAACGTTATTGTTGTTTGCATTAAGTTCATATTCAATCGCATCGGTCTGTGTACCGAAATTCATTACTTCTGTATCTTTGAAAACCTCGTATACATCCGTGCAAGTCATTGTAGTCTGATCTTTCGTCTCAGGTTTACCATTATCGTCTTTAAGTTTCATACGATAAGGTCCTCTTTTGATTATACCAACGTTTGGAGCTGAGAGAGATCTTATTTGTTTACGACTTTTAATAAAAAGGTTATATCTTCTCTGTCTTTCTCTAATAATATCCTCATTTGTTTGTAGATCTGCTAAATTAATTTTGCTTATAATATTTATGTTATTTATTTTTGTATCAGATAATATTATATTTTCTTTGCCTCTTATATTATTTTTAACCATTTCTGTCGCTAGTATCAAATTATAGTTATCCTTATGTGTTTCTGCCATTGATTTATGATTATCTATAACATTATCCTCCATTTCTGCCGCTAATTTTATATTATTGTTATCTCTAATATCAATCTGATTAATTTGTGCATCCAATACCAACTTTTCTTGACCTCCAATATCATCCTCGTTAGTTTGCGTGGCAACATTTACCGTACTCAAATCGGCATTACAATTGCAGGGTTTAAAAATCTCATTTTTGTTAACGTAATAAAGCTTATCATCAGTTTGGGTGGAAGCTGTTACGAAATCGTCTAGAACAGGCTTTTCTATGCCTTGCGTGATGTTTAAGTCTGTAGCGTTATGTCTGGACATGTTACAAAAACTGAGGCGAATTTCGTCGAATAGGGACATGTTAGTGGGTCGGCCTTGGTCTTCCTTGAGGGCGTTAACGAAAGATTCCTCGTCTAGTAGCCGGCTCTCTAGATTGGCAATTAGCGAGAAAAAGCAGTTATAGACAGGTAAAGCGTTAGTTGCAAAAGTTGGCTGAAAGTTAATTTGAAAGAATCACGATGTAACCATATTTTTTTTAATAGAACCAAAAAGAAGGCCTTAATTCAGTTTTTAGTTACAGCTATAGGCACATTGTTACAGTAGAGAGGGAAACTTAGGTTAGGT
Source organism: Erebia aethiops (assembly GCA_923060345.2). NCBI lineage: Eukaryota > Metazoa > Arthropoda > Insecta > Lepidoptera > Nymphalidae > Erebia > Erebia aethiops. The sequence continues at coordinate 3,265,331 of OV281083.1, read as the reverse complement.
CAACATAGGCCTTGAAAACATATTATGATGTTGGTCTGATGACTGACTGTCAGACTGTGATGGACTGGGTCCATACATCTTGTAGAAATTTAAACAAAAGTTAACATTATTTTAGGCCACGATTACACTTGTAAGTTTTACTTACGTATGTCGCTTACATGAGTAACTTGCGAAATGTAAACAGTCTTGAAAGTCGTGTATCGTATGCAAATGTTAGTTACCGGCTGAGTTTGTTGCGGGCTCTTCTCAGACCAGGGCGCGTTTGGTACTCACGAAGCTTTAGTTTTAAGATACAGTAATTGATCATCACCATCATGTTTTACAAGTTATTGGACGTCAATAAGAGTGTACTTTATTTGAATTAATAAATAGATAGTCCGGTCAAAATAGACATTTCAAATTGCAAAAACTCCGACAGAGCTGAATTTTGCTAGAGACCTTGGGTACACCAGTAGAAATAAAGTGCCAAAGATCCCCATCGATCCCATGTGTGCTTAAAAAGTTATTCAAGTTCAAAGGTCAAAATTTTCGGTTTTGGGATTTTTCTCGAAAACTAAGTTTTATCAAAAATATAGCCCAGACAAAAATTGTAGATCATAAAATTATCCAATAGGTCCTAATATTTTTTCCTAACAATCATCATTCCTAAGATATCGCGATTCTAAAAGTTAAAGGTACACTACACTATATGCACTCATTTTCAAATTCATCTCTGTGGAGTTTTTGTTATTTGATCACTATTTTTATGTCTAATTTAACCGGACTATTGAACGGACGGACGGATTGAATTGAGTACCGAGTTACCTACGCACGCAACTTACGTACAAACTTACGAATGTATTTGCGGTTTTACAGTTTATCAGTTGCTTACCTAGTGGGAACCGGCTGTCAGCGTTGAGGCTGTCCAAAGCGTTCAGCATCTGGTCCTCGGTGTAACTCACATCGATAGATCGCTCCATATGATGGTGGGTATGGTTCGACTTGTTTAGCATGTCTTTTAGCTCCATCTCCAGGATTACCTAGAGACATTCACATATGTAAGAGAATGTGTCTAACTTTGGTGTACACAATAAGGCTAATTCTGCTGTACACAAACTCTAAACTAAATTAAAATGAAAGCTCTAAATATATTGCTACTACTTTCATAATGCTATTTGCAGAAAATGATACCAATAGAACGCCAAAATGAGTCGTAGTTTTGGCCGAAGCCAAAACCTCGGCCCGTTTTGACCACAGCCGAAGGTGTTTTTTTTTTGGCCGAATGTATTTAATAATTGTTCTATTAAACACGCCGCGCTGCCGTCGCAAAAAAATCAACGTAGATACTGTGGGATAAATCACATACAATTTTTTTTAGATCGTCCTACAAAGTTACAACGTACTACTAGTCGCACGCGTACCCTTATTTAAATATATTAAAAGAAAAGATAACTGACTGACTGATGTATCAACGCATAGCTCAAACGACTGGCCGGATCGGACTGAAATTTGGAATATGCAGATAGCTACTGACATAAACATCCGCTAAGGATTTTTGAAAATTCAACTCCTGGCGAAGGTAAAATATGGGTTTGAAATTTGTGTAATCCACGCAGACGAAGTTGCCGGCGTTTCAATAAAAGCCGCGCACAACGGCGCGACCTGCAGCCTGATTCTGTAACTCAGTGGCTATCAAAGAGTGAAAGCCACTGACATATATTCTTTATCCATTGAAGGTTTGCTATGAAAACTTAATTTTTATTTCATAGCAAACCTTCAATGGATAAAGAATATATGTCAGTGGCTTTCACTCTTTGATAGCCACTGAGTTACAGAATCAGGCTGCTGGCCGTAGTATTAGCGTTTTTATATAAAATAAAAATAAGTGGGTTATGGCAGTTAAGTTACCTTCTCCTTTATAATCTGCTGCATGAACTCCTCTTGGTCCCTCATCCGAGCAGAGAGGTCCGCGTGCTCAGTGCGAAGAGTCTCATTCGCCTCCAGCAAGGAGGACTGTCGGCTTGCGTACATATCGTTGATGCGGTGGCATTCGTCCTTCGACTTTGAGAGGAGCTCTTGGAGGTTTAATTTCTGTAGGCACAAAAGAAAATAAGAGAATACACCAAATAAGACTTAAATCATTGAAAATTAATCATTTTTAAAACATGCTTTTATCGTCCGCCATATTTAATTGAATGTGACATCATTTTATTTTTCGTATTCTTCTCAGCAAACCCTTTTTATTGATATCCATATCCATATCATGGTTATTTGGCTGTATAAAAAATTACTAGTTCGACTTCTTCTTGGCAGTCCGCCATATTGGATTTACAATAACGTCACTTAGTTAACTATGCATTGTCATCCAAACTAATTACTTAATGTGTAAGCGTGTTTGCACTTTAATAATAAAGGTGTTACAAGTTCCCTTCCCAAAAACTTGGTGAGATCAATGCACAGTTATTTTCCTATTAAATACTACATAATGCCAGAGACTTTATCAACGTGGATTTAGGTTTTTTAAATTTGCGTCAGTGCTCTTCCTCTCTCGTACTGATTTACCGGGATAAAAAGTAGACCAGGTCCATCTCCAGGATCTAGGATGCAAGCTATCTTAGTACCAAATTTCGTTAAAGTCAAACATGAAGTCGCAGGCATCAAATCTACATGCATCGAAAAATGGCTTTCATCGAGACATAAATAGATTCACGTACCTCGTTCTCTAACAACGTAACTTGCTCAGTCAGCACTTTAGCTCGTCGCCGAGCCTTTCGCACACGTCTTCATAGTCGCGTCTCACGTGCGTCAACGTCATATTCTCGCCACGTACAATAAGATCAAAATAACGACGTACCTCGTTTTCTAACAGCGTAACTTGCTCAGTCAGCACTTTAGCTCGTCGCCGAGCACAGTCCAGCTCCTTCCTAGCCTCGTCGAGAGCCGCCTCGCTGCAGCCGAGCCTTTCGCACACGTCTTCATAGTCGCGTCTCACGTGCGTCAACGTCATATTCTCGTCACGTAACCTATGAATTAGAAAAGTAGATCACCATCGCTACATATGACAACAGATGGCTCTATTATATCAACGTCCAAATCCTGACTAAGACACTGCTTCAGTAGGCACGTATAAATTAGAAAAAGATCACCATCGAAAACAGATGGCGCTATAAGATCTTCAGTCTCTCAGTCTCGTCAGAGTCCTAACTAAGACACTACTTTAGTTATAGTATGAAAACTGCATCGTGGTTAGGAAGTTTTCCAACATAGAACTTCCAACCAAAAAATTGGGGCAAGAGTGTAGATATCTAAGCTGGCAGAATTTTAGTACAAAATTCGGTAATTCTAGCACAAAATTAGTATGCAGCTTGGAGCCTGGAGGTGTATACGAAGATGCAGATAGGTGGAGTAAGGTGAGCCAGATGATAGTAAGGAGAATATCCTTACCTGGCTTACAGGAAATTTCCTTATAGTGGATAGCGCCTCCTATTAAATACTATGTAATGCCAGAGACTTCGTCAACGCGGACTTAGGTATTTTAAAATTGCGTGAGTACTCTTTGATTTTACGGGATAAAAAGTAGACTAGATCCAGTTCCAGGATCTAGGATGCAAGCTATATCAGTGCCAAATATCGTCAAAATAGGTTAAACAGATGGGCCATGAAAAAGTAAGACGTAAAATTAGCCAGACGCTTTCGCATTTTAAAGTATTTGTATAGTATGGAGTACAAATTTGTGGCACTGTTCAAAAAAAAAAATAGTATGCAGCTTGGAGCCTGCAGTGTGAATTAGAGAATCACACTGCAGCAGTGCACTGAAACTTAAGCATTACTAGCATAAATGCGGTCTGCGATGTAACAACAACGAAGAGATCGACCTTGACTGCAACGGTTGTACATTATATTTTACCTTGAGAATCACATAGCCGGAGGTGCATACGAAGATGCAGGTAAGTGTAGGAAGGTGTAGGTAAGGTGTAAGGCTCACAGGAAATTTCCTTACAGTGGATAGCGGCCATTATCTGTACTCACATATTGAGATGAGCCAGCAGCGAGTTCCTCTCAGCGGTGACAGTGGCTAACGCTTCCTCATGATGGCGGTCCGAATAGTCCAGCTGAGTCCGCAGCTGTTGAGCGAGACGTGTTTTCTCGCGGAGCTCGCATTGCAAATCTTCTAGCAGTTGAAAACCTGGAGATAAGAGTGATATTTCGAAAAACGGCTTATCGTTTGAAAGGGAAGGCAAAATATTATGTATTGTGCTTAATGTGCCCAACCATAAACCATGAGGGTTGAGTAGCCTAGTTGTGACAACGAATATCAGTAGCTGTAGTAGTAGATTGTTAAGCAACGTTGCCCTAAGTCAGTACCTGGATGCGTTTCGTCCGTGCCTCGGGGAGCACGGTTAAGCCCGGTTATTGTCATAGCTGGAAGCCAATGGGCGCAAGCGACACAAGACCGCGTTTTGTGGAGATCCTTGAAAACTATGTACAGACTACAGACTACAGCAGTGGACGGTATCGATCGAACCGAAGATGACGGCTAGCCATTTTAGTTATGAAACAAACTACTAATAGCAACTCGTATTTTTAACATTAATTGAATAATTATCATATTAATTACCATAAATACAAAAACTACTCCAGAATCTCTTCGCTGTATACCAAATAACACACAAGAACAAAACATTATTTACACCCATAGCAACTAATAATAAAAGAAACAAGTAATAGTATAGGAACACAAAAACCATATGGAACAGGTTGAAAATTAATTTCAGACTGATATATTTTGCAAAGTCTTATTGTATCTAGATCATCAGAATTATTCAGCTTTCATCAGGTTGTGATTGGCTGAATCGATATTACCTATTCTTTTAACCAATAGTGGATTAATGTGACCATTGAGAAGAAGTGAGATTTACCTTGAATGCATTATTTGGAAATACATAAAAGCTGTGTAAATATGAGTTTACAGGCAGTCTTGCACTATTTACTTAGCTTGTAGATAACTACAAATTACAATGTGTGTTTTTATCCCGAAAAACAATAGCGTTCATTTGGGATATGGGATGTAAGTTCTTGATTGTAAGACCAACCGACCAATGCTTCCTACCAGTAATGACCTACGGTGCCGAAACGTGGCAAATGACAGCGAGACTAGTACACCGACTACAGGTCGCTCAGCGTGCTATGGAAAGAGCTATGCTCGGAATTTCTTTGAAGGATAAAGTCCGGAACGAAGTGATTCGCCAAATAACTAAAGTGACCGACATAGCTCTTAGGTCTAGCACGCTGCATGCTAAAGTGGCAGTGGGCTGGTCACGTGTGTCGGAGGACCGTTGGACGTTGGAGTCGAAAGGTCCTCGAGTGGGGACCGCGTCTTGGTAAACGAAGCGTAGGGCACCCCCAGCGAGGTGGAGCGATGATATCTGGAAGGTGGCTGGCATCGATTGGATGCGAAAAGCCGCGGAAAGAGCACGTTGGCGCTACTTGAAAGAGGCCTATGTCCAACAGTGGATGCATAATGGCTGATGATGAGCTGTGAAAAGTATGCTCCATAAAAACGCTTATTATACTGTTGAAGATAATGTAAGCGATAAAAGAGCATGGATTTGACTCGCTCCAACTATGCTTGGGATTGCAGTTACTTGTATCCTTATGACTGTAATTTTTGATTGAAAAGAGCAACCATCGAGTTTCTTGCTGGCTCTTCTCGATAGGTATGGCATTCCGAACCAGCGGTAGATTCACTCGACGATTCAAAAGCACTTGTTGAAGTCTATTTGAATACAGAAAGATTGAAGTTTGAAGTTCAGATTGGTCCTCTGTGAATTTCGTGAATATCTGATGACTTATCGCAAAGTAGCAGCTTTATAAAAAGTTTATATTTAAACTCAAACTCATATTTTTTGCCGTGAAATCTTCTTTAGGCGCGTTGAGCACTTTTTGTTAGGGGGTAAAAATGTGGGAACGCGTGACGGACACCTCGCCTTGTTACGAGGACAAAAGACAAAGTCTTAAATATAAATAACATTCATATTAAACTTAAATGCCTTAGTTTTATTTTAAGGTTTATATTCTAAGTGTTTTAATTTTTATATTGAATACTAGATGATTCCCGCGACTTCGTCCGCGTGGATTAAGATTTTTGATTCCCGCGGGAACTCTTTAATTTTCCGGGATAAAAAGTAGCCTATGTCCTTCCCCGGGATACCATCTACCCCTGTACCAAATTTCAGCAAAATCGGTTGAAAAGATGGGCCGGGAAAGCGTAGCAGACAGACAGATAGACAGACAGACAGACAGACAGACACACTTTCGCATTTATAATATTAAGTATGGATTTTTTAAATAAAAAGAAAGGTAATATTCGTTTTCACTTCTATCGGCAGTCCCTATGACCATATCCAAATAAACTTTTTAAAAGTGCTTTCGAATTGTCGAGTGAATCCACCGCTACATTTAGTAATCATACATTAGTATAGCATGTAGTACATAAGCAAGTAGATACAATAAAGTACATACCAAGATCTAACAGCATAGGAGAAGACATCGTTTCAACTTCTGAGATCATTTAACATTTTAGATATTTTTAAATACTTTTTAAGGCTTGTTATTATTCATAAGATTCTATAGGCTGTTTAAAACAATAATGGTAACAATAATATTAAACTCTGTTGCAACTTTACAAGATAATGATGGAGGAAGTAGTTCAATTGGCTTTCCGATAGCTACTATCAACTATGAGTTTCGATAACAATGATATGATAATATTATTAAATAATCCATACTGCAGGCTGCACTTTTTTTTTAATTCAAGCCTACCTCTAAAACATTGTTTTTTTGTTTTTGCATGGTTTAAAATCTTGTGATCTTTTTTTTGTGGTACTTTTTTTTCTTATTTATTTAATTTTTAATTTTTGTATAGGTACTTTTTATAATATATTTTGGAAATTATGTAGTTCTTATGTAGATAAAATAATTGATTGTTCACCTTTTATCTTGTTCAATTCAGTCTGAATTAGAGGTGAGGATTAAAAGTTATAACTTTAAATTTAACACAATATTTATTTTTAACTTTTAACTTTGTTATAAAATATTAAGATGTTCGTTAAAAGTTATAACAAGTAACAACCGTACACTATTCTACTGAGCAAGCAAATTTTGCTATTTTAACGCTCTCTAGTGGCCTCATTAGTCGTTATCGCGTATTGGACATTGACAACGATCGTTGTCTTTTGCAAAAAATTGCATGGTAGTTTGGGTGGCTGCCGGACGTTGGCGCTGTTACGACATTACAGCGTCTGTCCGGCAGCCACTTTTGTACTGCTTTACCGATTTTTAATTATAATACAAGTAATTGTGAGCCTTATATTAATAGTGTTAGCTTTTATTATAGAATTTATGAAGAAACCAATAAATAACTTTTTAATGTTTAACGATTCCAAAAATAACGTAAACAAATAAATTACCTACTGTATCAGTTGTGAGAAATGTGTTGCGAAGTTAAATGTTATAGGTACTTAATATTTATTGATAATAATAAATAAGCAATACAAATTATAACATTCATTTCATTGAACATTTAACGAAAATCATTAAGTATTGTGCAATAAAAATTATAACATTCATTCCATTGAACATTTAACGAAAATCATTAAGTATTAAGCAATAAAAACTATAACATTCATTCCATTGAACATTTAACGAAAATATAAATAACATCATTTGGATATCTGTTAGCCTTATCAGTTATAATTATAACTTTTAATTTAACGTGTTATTTTTTTATTATTATAACGTTACAACAGTTAACGTTTTTTAACATTTAATCACATCTCTAGTCTGAATGCATTCAATTCGCGCACATATTATACCTTTACTGGCAATGCAAAAGGAACCGTTATGTCTATAACATTAAGTTTGTTTTTAGTCCTTTTCAATACCATAGTAAGTACCACAATATATTTACTTGAAGGCTTAAGATAACATTAACATGCAGTCAAGTGGATACATAATGTATGCAAATAGATAAATTCTCTATTGCCACACAAACATACAAAGTAAACACTTAAAAAGTACAGAAATCAAAGTGCGCAAGGGCAGTCTTATCACTTAAAGTGATCTCCTCCAGACAACGCATCCATTATGAATTTTTTACAGGAACGGGATAGTGCAACAAATTATGATCATACAATATGTAGACACAAACAATACATACTAATAATTACATAATTATCTATAAATCAAAAAATATAAATATAAATGTATGTAGTAACTAGCTGATAGCAGCGACTTCGTCGGCGTGGATTGAAGTTTTTTGGTTCCCGCGGGAACTCTTTGATTTTCCGGGATTAAAAGTAGCCTATGTGTTATTCCAGACTATAATCTATCCCTGTGCCATATTTCATCCAGATCAGTTCAGACGTTCTGGCATGATTGAGTAACAAACATCCATTTGAGGATTTATGGTTCCCGCGGGAACTCTTTAATTTTCCAGGATAAATAATCTATCTCTGTGCCAAATTTCATCCAGATCCGTTCAGCCGTTGGGGCGTGATTGAGTAGCAAACATCCATCCATACATCCATCCATCCAAACTTTCGCATTTATAATATTAAGTATAGATACACCTATCCATTCTAGGTATCACCGACAGCCCTGTCTGCAGAGCCTACATGGAGAGCGACGAGACACCGAAACACGTGCTGCTCGAGTGCAGCGGTGTTTCCACCCAACGAGATGCCTACATTGGCTCCCCATCAACACTAACGGAAGTCCTCTCCGACCTGGGTGCTTGGATTATGGAGTGAGCTTGGCTGGCTGGAGTGATCCAGCGGGGAGTCACACCAGCGGTTTCAGGCACAACGGATGCCTATGTCCAAGTGCGGAAAATAATCCCAGGATACAAAGAAGAAGACAGAAAAACATGGCAACAAAATGGAGGAGGCTTTCACCCAGGATATGGGATCCATCTGAAGCTAAAATTACTAACTAACTAACACTTACATTTAAATCTCAATATGATTACTAACCCAACTAACATAATACCTAAGTATAATTGTAACAGATGGAGAAAATAAAGCTTTATTATTATTATTATACAAAGAAGAAGAAGAGACGTTAGGATGTACATACCATCAGTGGATATGCCTGAATCTGAGTCATGTGGTCCCTGTCCACTCTTCAGGTTGAAACTGCAACAGATAAATAACACATATTTTATACTAGACTAGCTGACCCGACGAACTTCGTACCGCCTTAGTATGCAAAATTAAATGTATATTTTTCAATATTTCTGAGAGATTTTCTTAATATTTTTTTCCGTAAGAACCTTCTCCTAATAATAACAAATGCAACAAAAAAAGAATTAGTGAAATCGGTCCAGCCATTCACGCGTGATGCCGTGACCAAGGAAAACGGGTTTCATTTTTATATATATAAGAAGATGATGCCCACGACTTTGTCCATGTGGATTAAGTATTTTTGATTAACGCTGGAACTCATTAATTTTCCAGGATAAAAAGTCCTTCCCCAGGATACAACCTACCCCTGTACCAAATTTCATCATAATCGGTTGAACTGATGAGCCGTGAAAGTGTAGCAGACAGACAGACACAATTTTGCCTATTGCTTCACTCACCTTAAATTCAATTTTGGTTGGAAAAGAAACCTGTATTTTACTCCCTTAAGACAGACACATTTTTGTATCCATATTAATAATATTACCAATGCGAAAGTGTGTCTGTCTGTCTGCTACGCTTTAATGATAGATCTTTTCAAGCCGGTTTGATGAAATCAGGTACAGAATTAGGTTGCATCCAGGGTCAGGACATAGGCTACCTTTTATCCTGGAAAATTCAGGAGTTCCTGCAGGAATAAAAAACTTAATCAGTGCAGACATAGTCGCCGTCATCATCTAGTAATGGATAATTAACACATGTTACAGGCATTATGTACTCATAGAGTACAAGGTTAGCTTCACAAATATGCAATTTAAACACCTTTTTTGTAGTTGCTCATATAATTACCTCTCCTCCAGGTCAACTTTGATCTTCTGGTTATCACTGTACTTGTTCAGGCTGGCGGCCAGCATTGAAACAGTTATCTCCGGATTGCTCTGCTCTGGATCCAGCAGAGATCTGAGATAGCTGTACTCTGCCCTGAGAATGATATCATTAACAAATACAGTAAAAGCCTCTTAGAACGGCATCATTTTATTAAAACCAATTTGTTAATAACATATTACTTTTAATGGCCGAAAATTAATATTATTCGAGATAGCCATACGTTTGGTAACTATAACAAGAAAAGCTGATACAGCTGATTTAGTATTTGGTGGGTATAGGGCTCTAGTCTGGTGGGAACTGTGACGATCTGCCCGCATGCGGCTGGCCAACTGACTACTTATCGCCGCTCAAACATTATAGTTAATCAAAAACCTTAATCCATGCAGACGAAGTCGCGGTCATAATCTAGTACTTGTACTAAAATATCTCAATACTTAAGAGCCTCATGAGATGATGCCCACAACTTTGCCCAGGTGGAAAGGTTTTCTGATTGCTGTGTAAACTAATTTTGCTATGTCCTTGCAATGCTATTTCTGTACCTTTCATCGAAATCCTTTGAAAAGAAAGCCATAGCAAACAGACAGACACACTTTAGTATTAATAATATAAATATGGATTAATACTTTAACTGAGCAATTCTTATCTTCTTTTTTGGTCCTGGATATCTTTCCTACACATAGATGTAGTTGTTGTCTGTATGTGAGAGCAATTATTATATCTACACTAATATTATAAGTAAATGTAATATGTAGACATTTCAATATATGTGAAGTAAAGAATGAAATTGATGCAGTCAAGGTACTTGTACTTGTAGTAGTATCCACTTGTAGTGGATAAAAATAAATTAAAACATTAAGCTATAACATACATAGCAAGTTTAGTATCAAGTATGCACCTATGAGGAAACATTGAGGACTAAACGCGCATGATAAGTCTAATTATAAATAATACCACGAGGAATCTAGGGCAGTTTACACTAATAAGGAAGGTAAGTACTTGATTATTTGACATTTTGTCTTCGCTATTTAAAAACTATTTTTGAGTTGAAACTGCATGTTGAATTTGATTGATGTTTTTTTACTTGAAACATTAAATGAAGCTTACTTGTTAGTTTTCACAAACGGCGCGAATTGGTCCATCAAAGAATCAACACGTAAAGTACCGCCAGCGTCGGCTCCACAATACTGGAAAATCTGAAGGGCCGTGACGATGTATTCTAAAAATGAAAACACAAGCCATGTAACTACAGTAATGAGGAAGTGTACCAACGCGTTGTTACTATAATAAACATTTAAAATTACACTCACCGTCTGTGTTTCCGTCGTCTAAACTCATCTTGTTTTAGTCAAACTTGAAATATTTCGTTAAAGTTACTAATATTTAACGTGGTTTTAATCCACTGGCACGTTAACGGTCAACAATTGTTTATCTTTCATTAAATTAAGTCTAATTAAATTCGTTACGCTACAGAAAAATACAAAAATAGTTTTTGTAATAAAAACGGTTTATGTCTGTAGTGATGTACTGACAGTCAGGAGGTAAGATTTGATTATCGACAATCAATGTACAAAAAGGAGAAGGTCCTGATTATTTAAAATCTGCTCAAATGCGAGTCAGACTCACCCACTGAAAGATTAGTCGCTTGAAAAGAAACAAAAACAAAATAGCAATTTCCGTTTCAAAACTAATCGGTTGTGCGGATTTCGATAAACCTCTGGCAACACAGACGATCAGAGCCGACCACCTGCTGAGAACCCAAGCGAGAACAAGCGCAAGCTTCGGGTTAAGATAAAATATACAAACAGTTCACTTTTACACTGTGTGACACACACACATGACGTAATTACTTCTTTAATTAGTGTATCCTATCTTAATTCAATTTATACATCCTTTATATATATAAAGGATAAGGATAAGTGATTATCTAAGGATCTATATTGCACGATAATCTATTCGTGTATGGAGAGCTATTTATTCTTATTGTGTTTCATTTTGGATACCATTATTTATCGATACTTTAAAAAAATATCACAGCTCATCACTACTAGTATAAACAGATTACAAAATAGAATATTAAAAAAAACAATGGCTCTAGTTCCGTTCAGAAACTTGATTCGTCAAAAAAAGAGTCCCTGCTGGACCAGTGAATCGTTTCCATGGAGGTAGGACTACTTTCATGATAGTTTTCAATTCCAACATCCTTTTAAAGGCGGTCATGCGTAGTATCCATCCATTATTAGCACCGACCAGAAAAAAAGACTGTCAGTTCGACTGCAGGTGCAGGTGAATACTTAAAATCGAATTGTTTTAATACAGGCGAATGTTCGTCGGTTATTGAGGCAGTGGCATTGTTACATAACAGCTAGGTACCTCTAATAATAATTACAGCTGAATGTGTCCATAAGACGGCGTAAAAAGATTTTTTTTTAAAATCCACTACAAGTTAGCCCTTGACTGCGATCTCACCTGATGGTAAGTGATGATGCAGTCTATGATGGTAGCGGGCTAACCTTTTAGAGGCATGGCAGTTATATTAAACCCATACCCCTATTCGGTTTCTACGCGGCATCGTACCGGAACGCTAAATCGCTTGGCGGCACGTCTTTGCCGGTAGGGTGGTAACTAGCCACGGCCGAAGCCTTCCACCAGGCCAGACCAGGGAAAATTCAGAAATTATAAATTCCCAAATTAAACCTGCCGGGGATCGAACCCGGGTTCTCCACACGTTAAGACAACAGCGTTACACACTGCGCCACGGAGGTCGTCACCAAGAGCGGCAATTTTCAAACATTTCAATTTTCAGGCAATTTTTAATATCACTTCACTCACGGTACTTTTATATATATGTAGGTACTAGGTACTAGGCAAGTGCAAGGACAGGAACAAATATACATTGAAATGTGGATTCCAAATTCTGTGTAGGTAAGTCAACTTGTAATATGCGCAGAGTGACGTCATTCACTGGCCAGACCTCAGCCAGACTCAACATTGGGATTGGAATCAAATTATAGGAGACTCGGACCTCGGTATTGAAAACGCAAATATATTAAAACGTTTTTAACTTTATTCAAAAGTACAAAATAACATAATATAAATCAAAAAGTTAGTAATAAAACAAGCACATTACGAATTTTAAAACTAGTCTCAATTTAACGCGTTCGAATCGTATTAAGCACTTCGATTAATCCGCCGTGAACTTTCAATATAGCAAGTCTCGTCTCAATCATTGTAAAATCGCTTAGCTCCATCTGGAAAATAAAAATTGGTCACGTGCGTGTCAAAAATCAGAACACTTATTGCTGTGAAGCTTGTTGCTAAAAAGTAAAAAGTTTTTAAATTTAATAGGACGCAGGCCATACGATGATAGTCTCTCCTCCGAGGGATGAAAGTTTGAACGAAACCTCAAATTTTTTTTGTTAATTCCATGAAAATTATTAAACATAATTAGGCATACCGTTAAAAATCACGAAATAACTGTTAATCCCCCAAGGCATTTTCACAAGTTCTGAGTAAACAGAGGCAGGTCAGCTAGTAGGGCTATAAAGTGAAAGCTGGTAGTGCAAAATGGTGGGTTCAAAAAAAATTCGTCTAGTATATATGGAGTGTAGAAGATAAGGAGTAACGTCTCTGTATACATATAAGAGATGTTACTCCTTAGTCCTTACCTCTACACTCTATGACTATAATCTAGTATCCTCAGATGCCCAAATTAGGCTTTTGTGTAGGTTGGTAGCCTTGAGGCACCAGTGTTGCCAACATCTAAAAACTTTAGTAATCGAGTCGATCAGCTTTCAATAGACAGACTGTAGAGCTACCGGACTGTAGTAACTGCAAAACTTAAATAGTTATTTAAAAAAATTACATACACCGTCGGGTGGGTCTTTTTCCCTCGGCGGAAACCTTCCGTACATTCGTTCACAGACTGCGCAAAGTCCGCACCATGTTCTATACTTTATGGTTTGCGCTTGCGGCTGCAATAATAAATGGTTTAAAATAAGATTTTGTTTTCCTGTGGCATATTTAACCACGGGCGGGTATTAATATTAAACACAATCTAATCGCGATGCCCACGACTTCGACTTAAAAATTTAAATGAATGGCGCGTGAAAGCGTAGCAGACAGACTGACGGATGGACAGACGGACTGATGCTGACGGATGGAAAGATATTAGTATAGATTTGTCACCTCGCCTGTATCCCCTCCTTCCATAATCACGGGTTTTCTGAAACCAGTGTCCAGTAGAGTCAGTTTGATTTCATCTGGAATGTTTTCGTCCTCTTCATATTGCTCCCATTCCATTATAACCTGGAACTGCTCGACTTGTTCTGATGACAGGATACCGCCCATCATGAGGGTTAGGCCTTCTTGGATGTCCTAGAATAGAAAATAAACCTGAATGAGATTGGCAGGAGTAAAGATGTGTTTCTCACAATGTTTTTGCGTGGAAAAAGATAGAGAACGCGCTAATTTCCTACCTCCATGGATTCTATGACGTTGTTGACATGATTTTGCGGTTTCTAGTGCAAAAGGGTACGACCATTTGCATTTGCATGCAATGCAAATTGTTGTATATACAAAATAGTAATGTACCCAAAAATAAAAATAAAACTAGGGCCCCTAATCAGAAATATTGAAATTCCATCGCCTTAATTTTCTCCAAATCGATTATTAGATAAAACATTTCTTTACCTTTATTGGCATTCTGTATCCGCGGGGCCTGAATTTTCTTAAAACTGTCAGATAAAGTAACTGTTTTGACTTCTTTACTGTAACGAATCTCGCTGCATAATTCATTGGCGTTAGGGCTGAAATTGTAAGTATGAACAACTAAGGCTGAAAACTTACACATAAGTATTTAATTTTTAGTTAGGGGTTGAAAGGAAAGGATTCCTACAAAAATTGACCCTGCAGTATATAAGAGTAGCGCTTTGAAGAGCGTTGTAGTTGTAAATGTAGGTGGTGTAACACCCTGCGCCATCTTTGTTTAATTTTGTGGTAGGTAGGTATATTCATTTCAAATTATGATAATCGATTCTATCGAGCTATCAAATTCAATGCCAATTGCGAGATTGATTTTCTGGTTTTTATGGCTTAAAATTTACTGTAGGAGGAGGAGTAATAGGCTAGCATGGTATAGGCATGTAATGCGGAGGGAAGAAAGGCATATTAGGAGAAGATTGATAGATATGCATGTGGAAGGAAAAAAGAGTAGAGGGAGACCAAAGAAAAGATGGATGGATTGTGTGAAAGAGGATATGCGTATAAAAGGGGTGAATAAGAGGTTGACGGATAACAAGTGAGTGGAAGAAGAAAACATGTTGTGCCGACCCCACATAGCGTGGGAAAAGGGCAAGAAGAAGAAGACTGCTAAAAACTTACTCTCCAAAGCATTGGAATCCAAAGGCAAGCTGAACTGAGCATTCTGCCGTGAGAATGCTCGCGGTATATGGAGCTAGTCGCCCAAACTGAACGCTGGGACGCGGTATTCGTGCAGCAAGGTCATATGCATGTGGAATGAAAAAATAGTAGAGGGAGAACAAAGAAAAGATGGATGGATTGTGTGAAAGAGGATATGCGTATAAAAGGGGTGAATAAGAGTTTAACGGATAACAGAAGTGAGTGGAATAAGAAAACATGTGCCGGTCCCACATAGCGTGGGAAAAGGGTAAGAAGAAGAAGACTGCTAAAAACTTACTCTCCAAAGCATTGGAATCCAAAGGCAAACTGAACTGAGCATTCTGCCGGGAGAATGCTCGCGGTATATGGAGCCAGTCGCCCAAACTGACCGCTGGGACGCGGTATTCGCGGAGCAAGGCCTGCATCTCTTGACCGTGCGAACGTTCTGGGCGCGTGCGGTATGCTTCCTCCAATACGTACCGTCTCTAAAACAACGACCTCAATTTACATAGACGGGCCCTGTCAAACAAAGAATGTGGGCGTATGTCTAGTAACGCCATCTAGTCTGAAAAGCGGGAACTTTCTTGCAACATATGCCCCATCTTGAATGACAGCTTGAAAACGTATGACTCGGTCATAGATAATATAGGTCATAGCCGTACTAAGCCGTAAGGCCAGTTATGTAAAAAAAAAACATACAGTTTGCCGCGGAAATTAAATGATTGCGTAATGGATATAAATATTAAATAGGAAGATTAAATAACATTTTTTTGGTAATGTATAATTGTGAATTGAAACACATAACTTAAAATAAAAATTATACAGTGCCAAACTAATAAGACTTTAGATGTTAACTTAATAATAACAAATTATCTACACGACGAGCGACCGTGACAGCGCTACGACGGGGACAAAGTCGTGTTCGTACGTGTTCTACGTGTTCAGCAAGTCGGACGCCCGTCATTTTTCTATGAAAGGGCCCATCTTATAGTACCTACATATGTATATCGATGCTCTAAAATCGTGGGATCAATGAGGATACATCAAGTGCATTTTATAGTACAACAGCCCCCAGGTTTATTTTACTTTGAAGCCGAACTTTAACGATTTAATGGGCAATCCTTACAAGATTGCACCTCTGTTTAAGGAGTTCACAGACGCTTGCACGTCAAAATCATGTGTGAACTCCTTAAACAGTTCGAGTAATACGTTTTAAGCTGTCAAATGATTACGATTTGTTTAAACAATTGGGCTTATGAAGAGCAAAAATAAAAACTAACTTAACCCAATCTAACTAACTAGATCTAGTAGGTCCTTCTTCTTAAAAAAATAGACCAACTGCGAATGTTTTATGGCTTAGTATTTAGTTGGTACGAGAAAAATCCAAAATGACTCCTGTTTATCTGGAAACGGTGGAAACATTCACTCTATTTATTAATTACTAGCTGATGCCCGCGACTTCGTCCGCGTGGATTGAGGTTTTCGGTTCTCGCGAGAACTTTTTAATTTTCCGGGATAAAAAGTAGCCTATGGTAGTCCAGACTATAATCTATCTTTGTGCCTTTCATCCAGATCCGTTCAGCCGTGATTGACTAACAAACATACAACCCATTCATCCAAACTTTCGCATTTATGATAGAAAGAAAGAAGTTCGAGACGTAAAAGGACCCCGAAAAATAAATATCGGGGTGCTAAAGAGAATAAATTTAAAAAAAACCTTGGTATCAAATTCAGTTTCAATGGCGTCTTCATCGACGAAGTTCGAGACGTGAAAGGACCCCGAAAAATAAATATCGGGGTGTTAAAGAGAATAAATTAAAAAAAAACCTTGGTATCAAATTCAGTTTCAATGGCGTCTTCATCGACCTCTCTGTGCAAATACTTCAGTATGTCATCGTCAAGGAAGGAGTCAGTCTTCCTTGCAGTTGCTGATGGCTTGGCGACTGGCAATATAATATCGTCCTCCGAGGCCTGAGCTATGGAACCTCGTGAACTGGGGTTCTGTGAGTCTGTTACTATTCCTGCTATCTGAAAATGTATATTATCCACATCGATATACAGGATACAGGATACAGGATTTTGATAATAATGCGTCAGTGGTTACTTTACTACTTGACGATGTAAAAGTTTATTTGAATTAAAAACATTTGAATTTTGAATTGATTTCGAACGTTTTCATACTGTCGCAAGTTTTCGCTAGGTAACTGTGTAGTGGTCTAAACTTTAATAAGCATAGAAATAGTTAAAAATTATGGAGTAAAAGACTTTATAGAAGAAAAATCAGCCATTATTATTTTTCGAAATTTAATTATCGTGTTCACTATTTATGAGCAAAACTCGAAAACTACATTACTTGGTTTTATTGAACTCACTAATCGCACCGCACGCACCGGACGCCATTACGTTTTCGGAGTCCCCTCGGAGTTCAGAGAATTTTTCCAAAACTCTCTATACGTCATCTCATCAACCCTTCTTACCGCGCAGGCGATACGCGAGTTAAACGGTCGGCCTATAAATCTAACATTTCATTTCACTCGCACACATGTGTGCATACATCTTCCTTCTTATTCCTTTCATCTTACGTTCCGTTCCCACAATTATTTGAAATTATATATTATACTTAGCTGATAAATGATTACTTGTGTTTCAGGATCCTGCTGCGCTTGCGCCGCTAAACCAGCTGACGTCAAGCGATCGCTGCCGCCAGTCCTTCCTTTCCGGCGGCGTTTACCACGTCTACGCATTTCACCACCTTCAACAACTATAATACAAGTTATTGTTATGAATAGGTCAATGGCGTATAAACAAGATATTTTAGAGTGAAGTAAAGTGACATACATAGAGGGTGACATCTATACAGGGTGGTCTAAATAGTGTCGTCCAAAGAAAAAATGACGATTCCAGCATGGTCGACATAACAAATCAAATATTCACGAAAATTGAAAAACACACGTCTAGTTTAGCATCAAGCGAAATTTTATATTCTTTAAAATCCAGGAAAAATATATCTTTTTAAAAGATCAGCAGTAGTAGTTTGAAAGAATTTAAATATTCAATACTCAATTACAATACCCTGCGTCTCTTAAGTTAAAAAAAGAAGTTATCATATATCTCTTAAGTTACATAAGAGTCTGAGTATTTTCCTTGATTTAAAGGAATATATTTTTTTTCATTTTCGTCAATATTTGATTTGTTACATCCACCATCTTGGAATCATCATGACGTCATATACATATTACTTTATGACTGAACATTTTCAAAAATAGGTGAAAATTTGCACCTCCATCTTCTATATTTTGTTCATCCATTGTACCATCTGCATCGTTAGCTTCTTTGTCATCTTTCGATCGTTGAGATGCTGGTGCTTCATTTTTCTTATTCTTAAGAGCTTTACCCAGGTTTAAGGCTTTCAGCTGATTCTGAAACCAACAAAATGTTTGTTTTATTTTTAAGTTTCTGGTACTAAATAAATAAATAAATAAAATTGATCAGTTCCTCAAGAAATGATCATAATATGACTGTTCAACTGGGTATGTGTTAAAAAGATTTTGATAGACCAATTAGGGAGAAAATAACGTCTTTATGTACTTAAATATACAATCCTTCAGCGCTAAGTTTTGCATCCAGAACATTTTTCTTCAAAAACAAAAGACCCAATCACCTCAAGCTTTTTAAAAAACTCTTCACTATCGTACGCCACTAATTTCTCTTTCCTAATCAACTTCTTGGGCACTTTCAGATTTGGCAACCTCAACCTTTTCTCCTTCCCTGAATCCCATGACGTCATTGACAACACTATGTTTGACGCCCCTCTTTTCCTGCTCGTCGATGCATAGTTTATTATAATTTTGTTCACATGCGTCACAGTGCACTCGCACGGTGTTCCAGCTACTATTTGTGGGAGACTCAATGGCTGACGTTTTACACGTCTGTTTTTGGAAGTCACCAAATTTTCTCTCCTCATAAATATTCTTTCTTTCTGTGGTTTTTCTTTCGGCTTCCTACTTTTAATTTGCAGCAATTTCGTTTTTGATATCAAAAAAGGTAACATATTGATATTTTATAACCGCAAGCACTCTAAAGCCCATGAGTGTTAATCCAGACGCGGTGGATTGCAAATGAAAGTTGCGCAATCAGCTTTTACGTCATTCAGGTACAGATAAGAAGTTATCAGTAGTAAAATAATAAGCTTTACACGCTCTAGTAAATCTTCGACGAGGTTGTTAAATGTTATTGGTCATTGAGATTATGCAATATGCGATATTTGCTTATTTCAAACTGTTTGATCTTATAAGTGCTTACGACTACGCAATTGCTAGGTACCTACTTACTTTTTTATTCGCTTACAATTCGCTTCGTGACTGAGGTGGTATCACATAATAATACCTAAAGGTTTTACAGATGTCGCCACTATGCGATCCTCATCTCGTTGAAAGTGTTTTCTCTACATAGTAGGTACTAGATCAATTTTTAGCCATGATCGGGCTGATATTGACTTTGACGACCTCCCTGGCGCAGTGTTGAACGCTGTTGTCTTAACAGTGGGAGGTCCTGGGTTCGATTCCATGCAGGGTCCATTTGGGACTTTATAATTTCTGAATTTTCTCTGGTCTGGTCTGGCGGGAGACCTCGGCCGTGGCTAGCTAGCCCGCAACGACATACCGCCAAGCGATTTAGCGTTTCATTACGATGCCGTGTAGAAACCGAATAGGGGTATAAGTTTAATACAACTGCCATACCCCTATCAGGTTAGCCCGCTACCGTCTTAGACTCCAACGCTACTTACCATCTGGTGAAATTGCAGTCAAGGGCTAACTTGTAGTGGATTAAAAAAAACATAATATAGAGGTTTTGCAGATGTCGCCACTGTACGATCCCCAATCTCGTTAAAAGTGTTTTCTCTACATACCTAGTGCTGGATCTTTACTAGGTACCTACTATCCTTTGCCATGGTCGGGTTAATATCACCTGTTTAACGTGACAAAAGAATGGCGCAATAGGCATGATGACTGATTTTGAAAAATGGTCAGATTATGTTCGGAAGTATCTACTATTTCAAAAAAATATCTTATTTCAGCAGAAAAATAAGGTTTGGAAGATAAAATTGGCATTTGAAATTTAAATTTTCAAATTCACGCCAAAACGCTCGCCGGTGTCATGGCGTCGAATGTGACGTCACTATTGTTTTTTCCAATGTACCAGTAAGCAATAGTGTGACGCTCGAAACAAATAATTGTGACGTCATTCGCTTCATGGTGTTTAATCCATTATGGCGGATTGCTGTATTTTATAGTTTTATTTTATCAAAATAAATAGCAATCCCACTCGAAATAGAAAAATGAAAACGTTTTTTATAATCCATGGATCCTATTTCAAATTAATAATTACCTACATTGATTCTTGGTTGCTGTCATCATGCCTATTGCTGATGAAGATAATACCTTTTTAACAGTCCTCACGCTGACAAGTTCTTTGGGAGTCCTCTTAGCCAGAACTAGAGGAGAGGCCAACGGCGGCAGTTGCTCTGCGCCGTTCGCGAGACGCTTGTGAGTGCTGCCGGAGAGATTCAGTGATGGTAATGTTGACCTGTCATTGACGCTTGGAGACTGAGCTAC
Organism: Erebia aethiops; assembly: GCA_923060345.2. Lineage (NCBI taxonomy): Eukaryota > Metazoa > Arthropoda > Insecta > Lepidoptera > Nymphalidae > Erebia > Erebia aethiops. Next base: position 3,244,273 of record OV281083.1, on the reverse strand, counting down.
TGTCAGCTCTGAAGTACCGTAGCCATGGTAGTAAAGAGTTTCCTGGAAAAAATATATTACTTTTCACCTCTCTAGCTTGATAAACCTTGTTCTTCCTTCCCCGTTCTACCACAGAACAGCGAGAAACCGTCTGCGTTGGCATCCTAATGTGGTTGATGTCCAATCTGCCCGCACAAAACGTTTTTGCTCGACGTTTCTGATCCGTGTGGAACACCCTCCCAGCGCACGTGTTTCCTGCCACTTATAGCTTAGGTACCTTCAAGGCAAGAGTGAATAGGCATCTTGTAGGCAAGCGCGTTCCAACCTAGACCTCATCATTGCTTTGTACTAAGCATGATTGTCGTCAAGCGCAAGCCTATCTCACAATATAAAAAAAGCGCCTTTTTTGCTTAAAATCAGTGAGCAAAATCGAGCTTTGTTCACTGATTTTAAGCAGAACTAATAACAACAGAAATAAGCATTGAGCAATGAATGCTTTCTTTACATAGGTAGATGATAGTCCGCGACACATCAATTAGTATTTTCTCGCTATTGAGGTGAAATATTTGCATGTATCACACGATAGCAAAGCTCATTCTTGTTGTGAGTGCCTAGTTTAAATCCCTAACCAGTAGGTAATCCGAATATAATCTCGATGAAAAAATGATAAAATCTTAAAATATGCGGCACAAAATAGCACGCGAATAATTGCACGCGATCAGATATTATTATGTGCCACTTAGATACGATCTCGATTAATCTAAGATGAAAATGCAAATTCTAAAAGGAGAATCTAGGTAAGTAGGTACGGTATTTTTTAAAAGACCCTTAACATTATTGGTAGAAATAAAATCCCTGTCTTTACGGTTTTTCTAATTTAGGATATTCTGACACATGAGAGGTGTATAGCAATAGTGAAGGACAAGCGTGAGACGGACTGAAGCAGTATGAAATGACATCTGCCCAAATTATCATCCCAAATTAGACAAATCACAGTGAAGCCTCTTATATAGACAAAGTAGTCTGTGGTGAAGCCAAGCTGCGGATGTATAAGGCGCGGGATATACAAGAGAGCCGACGGGCGCGGGCGAGGTGCAGGCGCGGCGCGGCTATCATATTTCATACAAAATGTATGCAAGTGACGCGACAGGACGCCAGGTATACAGAGGCGGCGAGGCGCGGACGCCGCTTTCATACTTCAAGGCCACAGCCGCCGCACCGTCCCGGATCGGTATCCCGCGCCTAAGCTGTCAAGTTTCAAGTAGAGAGGTTTAAAGGAAATCGTTTGATTCCAACATTGACTCCTATTAAAAGAGTCCTTGTATGATACCTGGCTATGACTTCTCCTCAAATCGAGTACAATAGTAGTCCTTTGGCGAGGCTGGTCAGGAGTTAGACACCGTCGTGAGCCCCTGGATTTACCACTGGCGAGGGTCGGTGCTGGTGTTAAAGGACGAGAATCTGTTTCAGTGTATCTAAAACAAAAAAAGTGTGTGTGTGCAATTCACACACGGCACAAGTGAAACTTTAGAAAAGTAGCCTACGACAGAATGAGATAAATATAACTTGTACTTGTATCTCATTCTCTCGCAGGCTAAATCCTATACGAATATGTTTGTCTCTTTTTGATATCGCTTTTGCGTTTCATCGAATTTTCAAATCACAACGATTCTAAAGAAATTTCACTTCAAAAAAATTCAGGTTCAGAAATCTCAGAGAAATGATGTCTGAAATAATAATTTAAACGATTACAAAAAAAGTACGCGCCGAATGGAAAACCTCCGTTTTGGATTGTAAAATGTTACCTATCTATCTTTTTTAGTTATCGACTAGGGGTATTTATTGAATATAACTGCCATACCGCTAACAGGTTAGCCCGCTACCATCTTAGACTGCATCATCACTTACCATTAGGTGACATAGCAGTCAAGGGCTAATTTGTAGTTGATAAAAAAACTCTATCCTTTTCCATCATTGCTAAAAGGGCAGCAGTTAGCACTGAATTTAGGTATACCACAAAAGTTTAGTTTACATATTTGTGTAGGTAGGTAGGTAGGTACGTAGTAAATGAAATAGGACCAATGCACCAAACGTACCTCCTGAACATATCTTCTGTGACGATATCATGTGGCGTTCTGTTCTTTTCACATTGGTCTTGAATCTTAGCAAGGTCTTCATGTAACATGTGACCCTTGCCTTCGAGGAACTGAAAAATGGAGTTTATAAATATCGGAAACTGACAATTTTTTTTAAACCTTAATGGTTCTTTACCACTTATTTAGGTAAAGACCTCAAACTTTAAATATAATTATTACTGGACTGGAAAGAGGCCTGGGAAATGTGCCAGCCCAACACTAGTTAAAAAAAAATTGACAATTGTCCATAATAATATTATAAATGCGGATATGTGTGTCTGTCTGCTACGCTTTTTTTCCCCGATAAATCAAAAACTATCATGACTAAAAATAATTAAAAATCTGTTTTAGAATGTACAAAGTAAACCCTTTCATATGATACCCCACACAGTACAGTTATCTCACTTTTAAATTTCAACCCTCCGATTTTCCTCCCTTTTTAAATAAGAACAAAAATAATTTCCAATTTTTTTTAATTCCAGTGTCTTTGGGCCACTAATATACACAACTATTCCAAATTTCATGTCGATAGCTTCGGTAGTTACTGAAATAATCGAGTGTGACGGACGGACAGACAGACAGACGGAGAAAGTCGCACCATAAGGGTTCCATTTTACCATTTTGGTACGGAACCCTAAAAACTTCTATTTACCCAGGCATCCTTAGCCTTCTTGACGAACTCCCTCGCAGCGTTGTCAGCGGGATGGTTGCAGAGCACAGAGCAAGCGTGGGAGAAGGGGTTGTAGAGACCCGCGTAGGGCCGCAGGATGAAAGGCGCTGGCGTTACGTCGCAACGAAGCTCTGTTTGTTGGTTATTCTGTAATTTCAAAGCATCACCATTTAACCCATGCCGGCTCACTACCTATTAATAGTCCGTGTCACGAAGAAGTGAGAAGAAGTAGGGTAGTCGCATGTTTATGCAATTTTTGTATGTAAAACGTGTTGATTGCATAATAGGCATGATGACAGTAACAAAGAATCAATGAAATTATAAATTTTGGATTTAATGGATTCATGGAATTGGATTCATGGATTATAAAAAACGTATTTATTTTCCTATTTCGAGTAAGATTGCTATTCATTTTGATAAAATAAAACTATAAAATACAGCAATCCGCCATATTGGTTAAAACACCAATATCATATTGGTGTTTTAACCAATATTGGCAATATGAAGCGAATGACGTCACAATTATTTTCGAACTTTGACAATCTCACTATTGCTTACTGCACACTGCACAGAGTACATTGGTAAAAATAATAGTGACGTCACAAACGACGCCATGACACCGGGGAGCGTTTTGGCGTGAATTTTAAAATTTAAATTTCAAATGCCAATATTATCTACAAAACCTTACCTACTTTTCTGCTGAAATAAGATATTTTTTCGAAATAGTAGGTAGATACTTACTTCCGAACATAATCTGACCATTTTTCAAAATCAGTCATCATGCCTATTGCCGCGGGACTTCTTTCGTAACACGGGCAATATCATATACCTACCATAGAGATTGGAACATCTTACTAATCTTACTAATATTATAAATGCGAAAGTTTGGATGTATGGATGTATGGATGGATGTTTGTTACTCAATCACGCCCCAACGGCTGAACGGATCTGGATGAAATTTGGCACAGAGATAGATTATAGTCTGGAATAACACATAGGCTACTATTTATCCCGGAAAATTAAAGAGTTCCCGCGGGAACCACAAAACCTCGATCCACGCGTACGAAGTCGCGGGCGTCATCTAGTATTATATAAATGTGATAGAGTTTGGATGGATGTATGGATGTTTGTTACTCAATCACGCGCCAACGGCTGAACGGATCTGGCTGAAATTTGGCACAGAGATAGATTATAGTCTGGAATAGCACATAGGCTTTTTTATCCCGGAAAATTAAAGAGTTTCCGCGGGAAACAAAAAACCTCAAACCACGCAGACGAAATCGCGGGCATTCGGTAGTCTTCTATATATTTAGGGTACCTATAAACTGATCAAGCGAGTCAACGCTTAGAATTAGAAGTAGGTAGGTATGGCTGGGTATTGTCATAGCCCACCACACTGGCCAAGTGCGGGTTGGCAGACTTCATACTCCGAGTTTGCATAATGAGAACATTATGCAAACTCTCGGCCATGCTCTCTATCTGGTTTCCTCACGATGTTTTCCTTCACCATTAAAATAAGTGATATTTAATTTCTTAGACGGGCGTGCCCGGGGATCGCACCCCTGAATCCTGATCATCGGAATGGCCAGCCGGTCGTCTGAACTCTGAACCACTGTCCACTACGTTATCACCGCACAAAAGCTAATATAAATCCTTCTCTAAAAATTGCAAGATAAATATGTAGCATCAGGTCAGAAACCTACCGTGTCCCTCGGAAGTTCATATTTTTCTTGCACACTCGCCAATAAGCCAGTGTTACTGGTCAGGCCCATTTCTTCGTAGTATACTTTTATTGGGTTTCGTCAGAGGTTTTCCTTTTGTTTACTTGTGCAACCACGTTGGACCACGTCTTTTACGGGTATCGATCAATCTGTCACTTGGTTACGTAGAGAAAAGACGGTATATTTGGTCTATGAACAACACAGAACAATAAAACTGCTTACAACCATAAAAAAGTATCCATTTTAAGAAAACCCAACATACTGCAGTAGGTAATCCAATGGGCCATCCATAGGCCTTCTGACACAGGTATTTTTATGCCGGCTTTTCTCAGTAGCTCAGCTCAGCTTAAACATCTTTCCGAACCGCTGGTAGAGAGATGGTAGAGATCACACACACAAGTTGTCCTACATGAAATTTAATAAATCATTTACCATTTAACAGTAGGCTTCAGCCGCAATCATTATTTAATCATGTTTTTGGAAATAAATCATCAACAACAAAACATCCATACATCCATACAAACTTTCGCATTTATAATATTAGTATAGATAGATTATCGTCCAAGGGAAAAGTCTACTTTACAGTTTTGATAGCGGTGAAGTAAGAGCAACTTTAAGAATAAAAGTAAGTTTACTGAAGAAATTTGCTGTTATTAAATGATAAATGATTTATTTATTTCATGTAGGACAACTTGTGCCACTTATGGTAAGTTAAGACCCTACCGTACCGCCGGTACGAAAAGCTGCTTCTACTGAGAAGAGCCGGCAAGAAACTCAGCAGTTGCTCTTTTCTCAAAAAAGAAAAAGGTTACAATAAGAAAACAACACATAGGTACATTATGTTATATGTATATTATACTGACTTGAGTGTCACTAGATGGGAGGCCGGTTGCTTCCATGAAACTTTGTCATTCAGAAAACCATCGATAGTGTAAAACCCTCGACTTAACAAATGCTGTTTTACACATTCTTTAAATTTACGCAATAAAGCACGAACTCCGCAGCGGTGATCTACAATCAGCAAGGAACACGTAACCCTTTGCTTTGATAGGCGGCGGCTGAGTACTACTCTACTGAGCCATAGCAGATGCCCGCGATTTCGTTCGCGTGGATTGAGGTTTTTTGGTTCCGGGAACTCTTTCATTTTCCAGGATAAAAAGTAGCCTAGTGTTATTCCAGACTATAATCAATCTCTGTGCCAAGCATCCAGATCCGTTCAGCCGTTCTAGCGTGATTGAGTAACAAACATCCATACATCCATATACTTTCGCAATTTATAATATTAGTACAGATTAGTATTGATTTGTAGTCATAGAATGAAAATATGTTTCCGGCTGAGACGTCACAAATTGAAATATACAATGGTGAAAAATCCGTCCTATTCTAACTTTGAACTCAACCAATATTACATACGGATTTTAGCTTGTTCTGGTTTGTTTATGCTGTTGCGACAATTTAAGTTAACACCCCGAACTGATACGTTTTACTTAGCAAGAGATACTCAGATAAAACAAAGTATTGAATTTTTTCACATAGGTATATTATTCAAAAAAATGTACACAAAAGCACTAAGACATCCATTTAACCTTATTGTCTAAATAAATGAAGTTTTTAATCCAACACGCAACCTCTTAATTAAAAAGATATAATTTTTCTCTAAAAATAATACTCATTTTCTTTTCTTTTTAAATAACTGAAAGTAACTATGGCATTAATAACATAACACCTACGAAGCGACAATGTGAAATTTAATTTTATTTTAGTACACTAGAATATTCTATAATTAAATTTTTAGTTTTCTTTACTAACAGGATCTATTTATTTATTACAAAGGATTTTTTATTTTACAAATATAGTGCATGAAACGTTACTTGTATGTGTACATTTTGGGTGTAAAACCTAGACTATGTTTTAATTTACAAAATTGTATTCGCGCTTGTTCTTATTTTTTTTTAATATTTCATTAAAAAATTATGGTTTTAAACCACAAAACGCTTTTTTTTTACAGGTCAGAATATTAAGTAGATACTTAATAATGTATTATACTATATAAGCCATAAAAAACTTTAAAGGTGCATCCAGATCATGTAACATGTTTTAAAACTTTTGTGATATAGCACGTCCATATTGTTACCTATATATATCAAGTAACAACAATGCTAAATAAATAAATTAAAACCATGTTAAAAACGGTCTAGAGGCACCATAATTAACGTAACCCCTAGTACAAATTTTCTCGATAACTTTTGTACTATTGATAATTTCAAGTTTCCGCAAGGGGAAGAGTCGGTATCGAGTTTCTCCAAACATCTCGATATCGACTTCCGTATTCCTAAATTATAAAAAATTGTACTAGCGGCATTTTCAGAACTAAAACAAGATTTACTTTTCAGAAAGAGTATTGTGAAAAAGATGATAACACTAATCGTGTGAATTTAATAACTTTTGTTTACAAAATAATTAATTTACAAAAGAATTAGTAAGTAAGTATCTATAGTTTCCAGTTGAAAATGTGCAGTAACAAGGTACCTAATCGATTTAAGATACCTACTTAATAATATAAAACTGAGGTGCAGAATACCTACTAGAGGCTACTAAAGTCATGGATAAACAGAATGCGTAACTGCAGAGGCGCGCGCGATTGCAACTCACGGCATGAATTCACCCGAATATCAAGTAGTCTAGGCAATGGGGCGGTCCGTTGTATGGAGACCCCGGCATTAAATCCTCAGTCGATGAAACTTGGCTGGGTTTTAGTATTGGATGATCCAAAACTTACACAAAAATATCCAACAAAAAAACATCCGGAAGTTAGGTATTTATACCTAAAACTTAATATTTAGGACTGAATATTTTTTCGATTTCTTTTGAAAATAATAGAAGGTAGTATATTTACACTCAAAACCGAAATATCATGCAGAACATCGATATTTAAACCGATTTTATTATCAAATCTAAACTGCGTTTACGCGATACTGTACCTTCCTGCTTTAACAATTGGGTATAGTATAAAAAACCTTACTTCCTTTATGAGTTTATATTGGATATTTATAATAAACGTTTAACTCATGATACTTTATCATACTATAAAGTTTCGTCGCCTGAGGAATTATTGTTGGGGTCAACTAGCTTTATTGCCTAGACTATAGATCAATATTATTAGTATTGTAGTAAGTCAGTATGAGAATATCTTTCCTACGTATATAGAATTCGACCGACAAAATACTGTTACGTCAAAATAAAATGGATCATAACTGTAATGTCTACAACCAGCGCTCCAAGCGGAAGCCTTGCGAGAGGAGCGAGACGTGTTTAGAAAACCAATCAAACTAAACAGATGGCATACATAAATTAAGTTGTCTACTACCATTAACTGATCTGCTAAAAACGTTTCCGCTTATACGATATACACCCTTACTGAAGCGGGACTCAGGCCTTAACCATATTACAGTTTCTTGTACTGGGAGCCGCGACAGACACTTTTCTGTCGCGCCTTCTGTTCATCCAAGCCTTATTTTTCAACTTCCATTAGGCATTTTGAGGGTATGATAACATTTTCAAATAATAATTTTTATAGAATGCTATTTAATTTGTAAGTATAATAAATTATTTATTGCCAACATACAATTATTACATTTACACTTTAATGTAAGTAGTTGGTATTATATACTTTGTACTTAAACATTATTTTACTACTCCGGTAGGTAATAAGTTTGCAGTAAAATTATTAATGTGCCGTAAACTAAACAGAACTGTGTTATGACTGTTAACAATATTACAGTAGGTACCACGATTTATAGTGTTGTACTTTGGTTGAATAATACTAGGTTTCGAACAATAATAACTGAACTAAAAAGATCTACAAACTTCTTGAAGATAGATCAAACATTTCTATGGAATCCATACTGATATTATAAATGCGAAAGTGTGTCTGTCTGTCTGCTACGCTTTCACGGCCCATCCGTTCAATCGATTTTGATGAAATTTGGTACGGGGATAGTTTGTATCCCGGGGAAAGACATAGGCTACTTTTTATCCCGCAAAATTAAGGAGTTCCCACAGGAATCAAAAAACTTAATCCACGCGGACGAAGTCGCGGGCATCATCTAGTATTTAATAGATATAGTTTAGATTGAAGAACAGACATACTTTCGCATTAACAATATTAGTATCCTACTAATTTCAAAATATAAGTGCCAGGTCTGAAGTCTGAAAAATAATCAAGCTATTTTAATCTCCTACTGGCAAGAGTCTTAGGGTAGTTCCACATCTGATATTTTTTGTTGAACTCGATCGTCGTCGCTATCATGATCTTTAGTTTCGACACTAAACTTTTGATTCACCTATCTGTTACTACCACGTAAATAAACGAAATAATATGTAGAGACCATACAACCTCCAAATACCTGAATCATTGCTACGATTGTATGGTGGTTAATTTGGGTAATGATACGGTATCAGTTAAGAACTTATGACCCTAACGAAAGTACAAGCTCGATAAAAACATATTGTAGAATTTTATGATTTCAATAAACTATATTGTTTTGTACTTATTCCCTTCATAATTTCACCTTACTCACTTTCAAGGAAGGCTGGAAGAGATTTATTTTTAGAGATAAGCTTTACATTTGTCCACTTTTTTCTATAAGTTTTAAGACGATATTTTGTGCAAAAATAATAAAAATAAAAAATATCAAGTGTGGACGCACCCTTACAAGAAGTTCTTATAATATTATGTTAAGGAGCTCTTAAGAAAATGTCTAAGGGTGCTTACATGTTTGAACATCCTCTAATGATAAATGATAATGATAAGTACTTTTATTTTTACTTTTATTTCGATCAACACCTTAAGAAGCTTTCGTTTCGATCAACACCTTAAGAAGCTTTCGCTTGGTTGTTGGCTTAAGGGTCGGGTACAGAAGGCGGTTATCCTTGAGACGGCACGAATTGTGAGGAAGTTCCTCTCTCTGGAGCCCTGACCACCGGCTGCTTGGGTCTTTAAGACCCCGCAGTGGGTGAAAGTTTTATAAGGTTATTTTTAAATGTGTTTTGTATAGTATTTTATATATTTATGTAAAACGTGTTTAGAAATAATTTTATAAATTTGTACAAATAAATAAATAGTACTTTTATGTCTATATGTATTATTACAAATGTTATAGCCAAAGATGTTTTTTGAAGGCACAAAAGTTAATGAATTTACTTATTACTTTAAAGTCCCACTAACTTATCTGGCCAGGTGGCCAAAATTAGAACTAATTTTTATGCCTGTTTAGTTTTTGTTTTTATTTTATTTTTCATACCAGTGCTTGTGGGACTTTAAGCATAATTTTAATTTTTAATATTATTAACAGTCATAACACAGGCAGTTACAATAATCAAGCTCTATATTATACCAATTTAATAAAATATACTATATACAGTCCCACAAATTTATCTGACCCGGTGGCCAAAATTGGAACAAATTTTTATTTGTTGCCTGTTTAAAATATGTAGTTCGTTTTTATTTTATTTTTCATTTAGACTACCGACGCTGTCACGGGATCAGATAAGTTTTTGGAACTATACTTGACACATTCAAATAAAGAATAGGATGGAATTTCCGACATAACTGTCACCTGTTACTGGAAAGGTGCCACAGAGTACATTGAATAAGGTACGGTTAGCAAGGAAAATACTTTGCGTACCATCTCATCGATTTTTTTCTAAATTAAACAACAAAAATTCTTTCCAAAAAAAACCGACTTCCAACACCACTGTAAAGTAAAAAATAATTTTGATTTCTACCCACTATGTTGAAGTCGGGCGAGTATAACAAGGATAAGCAAAGTTGATGCATCAGGCTCGCGAAAGAATTTTTATTTTTAACTTTTTAGTGTCAGGGTTGAGGATTTGGAGTCAGAATCCACCACCTGGAGTTTCCTCTAACGGCTGATAGAAAAAAAATTCAAATCGGTTCAGAAACAACGGAGATATGCACCGACATACATTTAAAAAAAAACGCGCCGAATTGAGAACCTCCTCCTTCCGACTTCCAAAACCGAACTTCCGAAACCCGACTTCCAAAAAGGAAGTCGGTTAAAAATCGATTGAAAATAAATTGAATATATTATGTTGAATCAAAATATAATATTTTCAGCTTTACATCGCAATATGGCGGAAAGTTCGTCCTATTATAAGTTTGAACACATGATACTTCATAAGTTATTACTGATGTAGTTAACGGTTGAACAAGCACTCAATGTGCAAGGTCGACATTTACGCCTTTCCAATTTATCGAACTGTTTAAAATTATTGCGATCTGTCATAAAAAACTTCGATTGTGTTACAACCATGACAAAGTCCCAATAAACTTATCTGACCCGGTGGCCAGAATTGGAACTAATTTAAAAGCCTGTTTTTTTTTTTTTTTTTCATATGTAGCGATGCTGTCACCGGGTCAAAAAAGTTTGATGGACTTTAGAACTTTTAAGCGGAGCGTATTCAGAACCCGCTCCATACAAACGTAAATTCTCCTTTGAATGCAATGCGGACTTCTCAGACCACGCGCGCTTGGAACCCGCGTAGTATATTAAATTAGTTAATTAAAAGGTGTATTGTATCTTCACATCATTGAATTGTGTACGATAAAATTCGTATAAATTTATGATTAAATACACCACATTAAAATGTAAAGTGGTTCTTACGACTTATCATAATTCATAAGTGGCACAAGATGTCCTACATGAAATAAATCATTTCATTTTAACCTCCATTGATTAAGCTGTTGGAATCTTTTAAAAAAATATATAAAAAATTAAATCAGTATTTAGTCGTTATGTAATTTAAACAATATATTAACCTAATATTATGAAGAGAAAAGATTTGTTTGTTTGTAATGGATAAACTCAAAAACTACTCAACCGATTTCAAAAATTCTTTCAACTATAGAAAGCTACATTATCAGCGAGTAACATAGGCTAATAAACCTTGAAATAAGAACCAAAATACGTTTGTATGCAGCACACTCAAGGTGAACTCCTCTTAAACAAGTCATGGGAGTCATGGTTCAATTGATTTGGAAAATTAATTTGTCAGTTTAGTTACATGAAATGAAAATATAGTAAGTAATAGGTAACTAAGTAATATCTTTTAAGTATTTTTATAAACAAAGACAGATCCTTCACAATAGCTCAAGTGCAAAAAAAGGCAAGTCGATCAGAAAGCAAGTCACTGTCGTCGCTACATCGTCTTAAATCTTTCAAAAGTACAAGGAATAACTATAGCTACTATGTCATGAACATATGCACGGTTTCGTAACGTAAATAGAGACACTTGGTCCATTCTAGTGAATGCTAATCAGCACCCTTTATCTGTATAATAATAATTATTAAATCAATTAATTAAAATATAAAGCAATAATTTAGTCTAACAGCACTCTGCATAATAACGTGTGGGACTTGACGTCCCTCGTTCTCTACAAAATAAAATTTAATTATGACTAGTCAATATAAAATAAATTTGAGCATGGAAACAAGCGTACTACACGACCATGCGACTATAAAAATATTATTATTAAAAAAAAACTTAAATACTTAAGTTATAAATATAAATTACAGGTATCGTCACACGTAAAAATAAAAACCGTCCGGTTATCTATGTCGTAGTCGTAGCACTAGCGCGTGAACACTCGGAAGTAGTCTGTACAGTCCCCCAGCGCCCGGGCGGAGGGCGGAGGTGCCTCACTTCACTCGATCACCACAACGGCGGGGTCGGGCGGGAGGCGCGCGGGCCCCTACGGACGCGAGGCGCGCGCCGCCTCCTCCAGCGCCCGAACCTTCAGCTCGCGCTCGCGTTGCTGCCTCATGAACTCCTCGTGATGCGCCGGGTGCAGGAAGCCTCGCTCGCGCTCCATGAGCAACTGCCTCTGCAACTGCTCGTGCGCCGCTGCTTGCTGCGCCAACTGCTCAGCGTAGGGCCGACTCAGCAAGTCAGGGTGCGGCAGCGGCCGGTATGGAGAGTTAGCGCCCAGCCCCATCGATAACGCGTCTTGCTGCGCCTGCGCCGCCTGCTGTCCCGGGTGCAGGTGCAGGTGTGTGTGCGAGTGCGCGTGAGTGTGCGCGTGTGTGTGCGCATGGTACTCCGGGTTGATCCCCGCCATCTGCAGGCGTACCATCGGATCCGCGGCCAGCGCCAGTCTCTCCGCCGCCTCCAGCTGCGCTGCCGCCACGCCGGGGTGCGGGTGATGAGGATGGTGGGGCGGAGCGCCGGACACGGGCACGGAGACCGGCGGACCCCCAGCGCCCGCAGGCGGTATACCCAGCCGTTCCAGTCGCTCTCGCTCCAATTGTGACAGCCCTGGACCGTGGCCGGGCGGATACAAACCGAATTGCACGGGTATGGCACCCTGTGGCGGCGGCGGCGGCATTCCGTACCTTCTGTGCATTTCGAGCCAGTGCGGATCTAACGCCCGGGGTCCGACATTATTTTTAAGTAGTTCCTCCTTTAATCGATCATTTAGTTCACGTTCACGCAACTCCCTTATTTCTCTATCTCTCTTTTCTCGCTCGAGATGCTCGAGTTCAAGTCGTTCCCGCGCACCGGCGGCTCCGTACATGGAACTCAACTGATATTGGAGCATCGGATCCATGCAATGGCGAGGTATGTTGCCAGGACTGAAACCGGCGTGTGGGCGAGCATATTCCGACAGTTGCCTTAATGCTGGTGTGTCGGGATACCCAGGAGGTCTCGGGAATCTATCGTAAGGAGAACTTATCGTCTCAATAGCACCTCTCGAAGGCGGTTTCGTTTCAGGTTTTTCCGGCGTCGCTATCTTTCTGTGTGCCTGCTGGGCTATTTTCTCTCTTTCCTCTCGGTCTCTCTCTGCTTGCTTTCTGAGTCTTTCCTCTCGTTTTCGAGCGAGCTTAGATTCTGGCACTGGTTTAAATATTAAATCAGTACGTGTGCACGAATTATAATCTCCACGATTCCAATGTCTCAAAAATATCGCAGATTGTGATCTGTGACACTCTGTATCTTCAATTTTCGGTTCCGGACTTGGACCATGTGGGATGTGGGCGGGGCTAGGAATCTCCTCTTCTTCTGGTTGTGATTGAGTTTCCAGTTTCAATTCAGGATTTTCATCAGTCATCGGGCGCGGCGGACCTCGCAGATGCGGGTGACCATGTGGTAGCTGATGGTGCTGAGGAGAGCCCGATCTTCCATGAGATGCTTGCAAACCGGCGGCAGCTTGAGCGTGCAATCGTAAACTTTCGATAGAACTTGGACCTGGTCCTGGCGGCAATCCTAAGCTCAATCCCGGGTGTCCCATAGACGGGGGCTGGATCATAAGGTGGTTTGGATTTCCTGGCAGCATTTTCGGGTGATGACGCAGAAGCATCGAGTCTGCTGGCGATAATCGCTCTGGATGATGAGCGAGATGATGCGAATGATGATGAGTATGATTATTAGAAACATTGACACTTGAAGAACTACTTGTTGTCTGAGATACACTTGCTGACAAGTGAAGAGGCGAATTAGAATGTGAACTGGGTTTTTGTTGCGTATTAATTTTATGTTGAATAGACTGTGATGAACTGCTTGAAGTGGAGTGTGATATAGAGAGGGTGTGATTGGTTCCTCCACCGACATGGCTTGGTTGTTTTTCCGTGCTCGTATGGACGGCACTGTGATGACTCGTCGAGTGGTGATGTGTCATCGTAGTTTCATGCAGCTGATGTCGTTCCGACGCATTTGGATTTCTCGGATCATCTGAGCTTTCTGAAATTTCCCTCAGAGATCTCGTCGTTACAGACGAACTGGTACTGTGATGAGCACTAAGCATAGTTGTTGATTCAATGGTCGATGGTTTCACTGGGTCATGCCTTCCTGGTGTGCTCGCCGAGGGGTGCATTGGTGGTATTGGGTGAGGCTGCGGTAATGGCCCGTATGGATATGGATACGGCATAGAATACCCTGGATGTGGGTGAGGGTAGTAAGGATGCATTGCATGCGCAGCCGCTGCTGCAGACAGCTGGAATATCGAAGACGGGTGAAGCAAGGGGTGGTGAGGATGGTGTAGAGGCGATGCAAAGGGATGCGGATGGGGGCCTTGTTGGCTCGAATGCATCATTGGACCAGCCATTGTAGCCGGTATTGAAAGTGGTGTTGGATTCATCAAGTTAAGTGCTGAGTGAGATACTGGCGTATGTTGAATGGGCGATGCAGAAATTTGTCGAGGCTGAGATGGACTCGTCATATGTCTAGAAAATGGCGATGTTGTCGACGAAGGGTGTGGGTGGCTGAGAGTTCCGTTGTGACTTGGCTGGCTTTTAATCGGCGTAGGCGTATGAGGACTTTTAACAGGAGGAGCAGTATTTGTAGAATCAGATCCGCTGCCTTGACTTTGAGATACTGGTGTTAAATGTGGTTGGTGCAAGAAATCTGGTTCTTTCTTTATACTTTCTATTCTAGGGCCTAGGAATGCACTGCCCATACTGGTATTTTCATTTTGAGGCTGACTTGGGGGTCTGCTGCTATTTTCTACACTTGATATTGATTCTCTATCTCTCTCTGAGCTTAGGTGCTGCGCTATAGCACTTCCAATTGGATATCCAGGCACTTTCACTTCCTTCAGTGACTGCAAGGGGTCCGATACATTTTGTGTTGATAAGTTAGCTGGCATGTTATCTGGAACTTCTTGTTTAATTTTCAGATCTTGTGGCAAGGATGGATCATTTTGTGTAGATTGTTGAGTTATTAAACTCGTTCCAGTAAGAGTATGTGAAGGAGGTACTTGTTGCATCATTGGTGGCATAGAACCAGGTTTATCTAAGCCTGGATGACCTGGGTGACCTGGATGCCCATATAATGATGTTGGCATAAACCCATATGGACCAACATTGGATCCGCTCCCAACTGATATGAGAGGTCCTGGAGGTAATAAGCCTGTCATCGATGATTGACTTAGAGGGGGAGGAGGCATATTTTGTACAGATACAGGAATGTTTGGTGCCTCATTAGATCTAACTCCATGATTTTCTGATCTGATTGGTGGTTGAAACAGTGGTTGCCTCAAATGTGTGCTTTGATTATCAACTTTGGGTGTGTGCTGGGTTTTCAAATCAGTGGGCTGTTTATCTTCAATATCTGATTCATGAGATTTCATATCTTGTGCATTTGCAGGTGAAATGGGTTCTGTATTTGAAGTTACTGGATGTTCCATGTGTGGTGGAGAAGAAGCGCGTGGATTTGTGGGTGATGGGCTAATCCTTTGCATTGAGTCTAATCTGGGAGCACTTGGAGAATCTACTTTATTGTTAGCTGATATGGTAGCTGTGAATATTTCAGGTGTGTTTTGACTTTTCATCTCACTTGTTTCATCTCTTGGTTCTAATTTTATCACAGTTTTTAATGGATTCATATGAGGATTATGTTTGCTAGGATCATTTGCAAAACTCAGATTTGTAGGATACGAAAATGATGGCATCATACCACCTGTAAAATCTTTTGTGTTTCGTATGATTGAATTGTCCTTTGTCATATTGGCTGGATTAAAAATATTATTTGGAACACCTTCAATTTTTATGTTATGGTTTAGTTTGTTGGGATTATAAATATGGTTATCCTTGACAAAAAAGTTTGAATTTTCCAAATTTAGAGGTTTGCTGGATTGGCTCAAAACATGTCCAGAAAAATTGTGTGCAAGTGGATCTTTTGAGTAGTCATCCTTTTGTAAATTAATTGTTTGTTCCTCTGTATCTATTTCTTCTTTTATTTTAATCTTCTCTATAGCATCTGTAGACATTGGGGTAACTTTAGGTATAATAAGTTCAGTCTTGGAAAATAATGAAATGGGTCTAGGTTCCATATTTTCCAGATTCTTGGGACCTGATTGACTTGAATCTGTTTTCAAGTCTAGAGCATTCCTGTCTTCTTTATCAGGTACCACTTTAAATAATGGTGGCAGTGCATCTTTTTCAGTTTTAATAGTGGGTTCATTAATTTCAGCCTTAATCTGTAATTCCATAGGCTTAGGAGGCTCAGGTTCGGGTTCTTTATTTTGTTCTTGATTTTCTTTGTCAGGTTTACTAAAACTGAAGTCGCAAGCCTCTGGTTCTGGTTCATGAGTTTCAGTGTCATCCATTGCAGGAAAGCTATCATTAGTTAAGCTCTCTGATGGACTCTCTGGTGGGTCTTCTTCTTTCTTTTTCTTCATCTGAACATCACCATCCATAATGCCTTCAGGCTTTGTATCATCAGGAAGACGCTTTTTAACTTTTGAAACATCAACCTTACCATTCACTATTACTTTCTTTTTGATTTCCTTACTGACAGATGATGATAAAACTTTTTCTGTAGGTACATTATTATTTGTACTTTGTGTGCTTGGCTTAGCAGGTTTCTTAGATTTTGTATCATTATCACTTTCATCTTGACCTTTCTTGCCATTTGGAGTAGTTTGTTCCTTAGATTTATTTCTAGTTCTCATTCTGCTCGGTGAATCATCAGGATTGTCGACTCTACCATTATCAGCCTTTGCCAAGTCTCCTGTATCTCTAGAGTCACTGTCATCTTCTGAGTTTTCATCCTCAGTGACTGAACTCATTTCTCCCGCCTCTTTAGGGTTGGGCGAAGGCCTAGAACCATTCGTCTCAGGCACAGTAGGAGTAGCTTCAGGGGTTGGCTCTTTGGGTGTTCCCGCTCGAGAATTCCGTGTATTCCTTACCCTTCTCAAAGAGGCCTGGCGACGTCGTCTATGAGGCCTATTACTACTAGCACCTGGAGTCTTCTTCCACAAATAATAGAACTCAACTAACTCAGAAGTGTCTTTATGGGGTAATAAATCCTTTTTAATTTTATAGAAATTCTTACCAAATTGCCGGATACCTTTCACAAATCTCTTGGATTCCTCCTCGGACCACTTTTTCTCAATACCTTTAGGGACAGGACATTTCACAAGAGCCTGAAGTGCCCTTCCAGGGTCGTAACCTGAATCATGAAGGACATCTAAAGCATTGATAGTGGTGTCATCCCGGCTAGCAGCTACGCAGCCATCATCTGGAGAACCTCCGTCACACATGCCTGCAAACGCTGCCATGCTGCGAGCGGCTCTCAAGTACATTACCAAGTCTCGGTCGGTGGCCTGGGCAGGCAACCATCTCAACTCCTCACCTCCAGAACACGGCTCGTCAGGCCCGAGTGGCCCGTTAGTCCGTATGTCTGGCAAGCACGCGTAAATATCCTTATCTTTCACGGGTTGGTTCGGTGTCACTTGAACCTCCCCTTGGTTCTGGGCCATGGTAATGTTATTCACTATTTACACTGGGTTGTATTGTCTCACTCACATAATATTAACAGTCTCGTATACATTGTGATCAGCTAAAAGTTTATACAAACACACACTGCAGTCCGATTTAAGACGTATCATTGATGGTTCGTAAAACAGTAAGTATGCCAATATACATAATTATTACTGCTAATGGCCACCATTACACGATGCATTGTGCTTCATTTTATTGAATAACAGAACGCACCATTGTCGCAATAATTATTCTCACTTTGTTGTATCACATAAATACTTGCAAATTTAAAGTATTTACTTATATTTCACTATTATTTAAATAAATGCTATCTACATGCTACCCTTTTGTTTAGCTTCACCTTTCTTTGGCTCTGCTTTGGCTCTTGCCATAGACAAATTTGTATCTATAAAATGGCTGCCACGATGGGACATTTTTAAAAACGCTTCGTTGTAAGCATATTATCTGATTTAATTTTTTGTTCCAAGCAAACTGGATTCGCTCGTCAATAATTCCAAAAACATTACGCTTTTGAAAATAAATTTGGTAATTTTATTTTGAAAAATAATAATGGATTGTAAAAATCAATGTACCTGTTTATTTATTTAGTTGCTTAAAATTTCGTTTACTTTTTGTAAAATGGAATGAATCAGAATTACACAGACAAGAAATTAAGTCTATGGACTAGACCAAACATGAGCATTTTAATAAAAAATGAAGTTAGAAGAATTTTATGAGAAAGAATTTGATTTCTAGTCTTCATTCAAGATTTTGATGAAGCTAAATATTGCATATTATTTATTTTTGTCTAACGATTATCCGATAACATTTAATTCTGTGATTTTTAGTGACATTATTGACATTTCATTTTTTGCTATTTAGTGATGGACGATTTCATTCCTATAAAGTTCGAGTTTACTTGAACTCGATTCCAGTAGGTATTTTTTTTTCATGAGATTTGATTATGGCTATGGTTTGTAAATCAATCCAAAATCGAATGTAAATCTGCTTAATATATGGGGTGGAAAAAACGAACGAGACACAGAGGAAAAGTTTATTAAATATTGATTGATACTCAAAAGATTGAGTGACAATTGAAAACATTTTTTAAACTTTAGTTTGCTTTTAAAAATAATAATAATCACATTAAAAATCTACCTGTGCTTTGGAATTGAATCGACTAAAACTCCAATAAATAGTCAGTCTATTTTTAAATTTTAATGTACCCATCCAATTATATTACATTGTTTTCTACCGAAGGGTCACACAGATCAAAAACCAACCCAAGTTAACTCAATCTCAAATCAGTCAAGCTCAATCTGTTTTGCTTTGAGTCAAACGCGTGAGTCAGAGAACAATTCTGTTATACATAATCTCTACACTTAACTAATAACAATAATTTATATTTCTTCCCCTTTCATAATACTCCCTGCAGAAAAGAGCAGCACTAGATTTAGAGCTGTCGAGTTGTGAGAGGTGTTCGAATCTCCAGTCTCGACTCCAGTCACGAGTCAGATTAAAAAAACTCACGAACTTTAACAAACAAAAAAATATTTTAATTATGGCATTATTTTTCTGAAAGATTAAGTTAGCTATGCTTTTCTAGTTGAATTTTAAAAATGACTATCAACTCTGTTATTACTGACAAACTCTAATATAAGGACTCGAAATTCGAATCTCGATCTCTCGCTGGGATGTGATATTTCGAGTTCAAAGAGAATAAGGAAACTTGAAATTTGAATCGCCCATCACTATTGCAAGTTTGTTTGGTTTGGAAAATGGAATTTGGTCTGAACTTTTTTTATACGAATTATTGATTATCCGTAAAGTTCCCGTTACTAATTAAATAACTATTCCCAAATGGCATCTGACGAGTCCGACGATGAACCGCTATCAATTTTGGCGGCAGCTAAAAAAGAGAAACCTGAACAATTCGACGAAGACGAGGACCCGGTCGTAACGAAGACACGACACGATGAGTCCGACAGTGATTATGAAGTACCTAAAAAGAAAAAGAAAAAGAAGAAGAAAAAGCCTCCACCCATTAAAAAGCTAGGCGTTACTATAACGATTAATCGTAAATTGAATACTATTGTTACCCCGCCCGTTATAGCAAGACCCACTGATGTGTGGCTTTATCTAAAAGATCTGAACCCGACAGGCCCATACAGTTGTTTGTTGTGCCCGGATTGGTTCATAAATCGGTCCAAAATGATTCTACATTACGCTTTGAACCATAAGAAGGATTACTGTGGAATTTGCAGGTAAATCTATTGTAGTAGCCTATTTTTCTGCTTAGTATCCAAACTAATATTATAAATGCGAAAGTGTATCTGTCTGCTATGCTTGATTTGCCCATCTTTTCAACCAATTTTGATAAAATTATATGTTTTTTTAATTTTTTTGACAGATTTATTTTTTTATTATCAGCATAAAAATCGATACAGCTTTGTTGGGTAGCACAACGAAAAACCACGAAGGTTTAAATTGCGTGCTCTTCCGTCAACATGTCATAATTTCAACTATTTATAGCTAGCTAAATTACTAAAAATACATGAAGAAAACTAAAACTAAACTAAGTACCTACAATTTACTTAAAAAATACGATTATAACTTATATTTTAAATTATTTTTAGTTTATGTGCAGCGATAGGTTGCATCCGGTGAAGGGCATAAGCAACTTTTATCCCTTAAAATTAAGGAATTGCCACTGGAAAAATGAACTCAAAAGCTGTGGACTTCGTCTATTTTATAATACACACTTTTTGGCAATAATTTTTTTTAAAAATCTATACTACTTAATATTAATTATATGGAAGTGTGTCTATGTCACATGCCATCTACTTAGCCACTGCTGATTTAATTCTGTATAGAGATAGCTTGTATCTCATAGGCCACTTTTTATCCTTGCTAATCAGAGTTCCCACAGGGTTTAAGAAAACCTAATACCTTCTCATAATCAAGTCTCTAATCAAACATGAACTTTAGGAATTTAAGCAGAGATCTTATCACTTAAGAAAAATGGTTAATGCACTGTGTGCTACTCTTTGTTAACCTGAATAAATAAAATAATATAATATTAAAATAGTATGCTATAATTATTATGCATTATGAAAATCTAATTTTCTTTACAGATACTTTGTACCAGACAGAGAGGCATGGTATGCACATGAAACGTTTCACTCACCATGGCCATGTTCCCAATGTATTGAGACATTCCCAACCGAGGGGCAATTACGTGCTCACCTACAATCTGTACACAACCTGGTTCACTGCCGTCTGTGTCACTTCAGAGTTACAGCTGATTCTGACTACAATTCACATCTGTTCCAAAAACATGGTGTGACAAATGTAGCTTCAAAAGACGAGGAGCTCCTCTGGGAAATAGATTCCGAATACCCTGATAAATTCCTCTGCTTGCTATGCATTAAAACTGAAAACTTGTCACCGTTTAGTGTAACTACATTTTTCGGGCATTTTATGGGTATACATCACTTTACTTTAAAATGCTTGGCAAATATTATAGCAGGGAGAGATACACCTTTTTTGGTCAATGGAGCAGAAGTCAGTGACCGTTTCCTACAGCAGCAGTTGAAAGAATATGGTAGACTTGGGTATGTAGATCTAGAACCAAGGAGCTTCATACCATTTCAGGAGCCAGCTGAATTTAAACCAAACACAGTACTGTTACCAGAGATAAAAGAAGAAAACCCTAGTGATTCAGATGATAAATTAGAAGAAAAGGGCAATGACAATGAAATGAGTGAAAAGGATGAGAATAGTCAGAACGATGAAACAATAGACTATCAAGGGGATGAAGACTTCGATATAACACACACAGAGATCATACTCTTTGAAAAATGTTATTATGAATACATAGATAAATCTCTGAATAATATTAACAATGGAACAGTACCTGTAGTCTCTAATATAGAATACGGAATGCTTAAAAGCAACAATAATATTGACATAGAATGCTCTGTGTGCAAAAGTAAATTCGATAATGCCCAATCATTTACAACACATCTAAATAAAATGCATAATATTAAAACAATACCTCTTTTTTCATGTAGAGTTTGTGCGACAACATTCGATACTTATGCGGAACTAAATAAACACATAACTGAGGAACTAGGTGATTTCGAAGATCTATGGATATGTCAGTTTTGCGACAAAGAATTTGATAATAGGGAACAGACAAGAACACATCTAACTGAGCATTGGACTTCTTTAGATTGCGAAAACTGTTTCAGTCCACATTTAGGTTTCAAATGTAAATACTGTCCGACGTTATTTTGGAATGAAAACGAGAGAGAAGCACACCAGACTAGAGTACACTTCAATAAATATAAGGAAGAATTTTATAAATGTGAGAGTTGTTCCAAAACTTTTAGTGATAAGGTTTGTATAACAAATACATCATCTTGCTTCCTGGGTACCTAATCATGTCATGATTTAAGATCTATTAGAGTAGTATCAGAAGTTATGTAGTATTTTTCTAATTTTTCTATAATCTATAATTTAATACTTATTAATTTACTTTAAAATATTCACAATCATGGAATTAAGGAAAATAACATAATCGTAATTAATGATAATATGTCCCTTACAAAATTCACACAACTTGTATGTCGTGAATTATGCATTGCGATATGTATTTTATACATTTTTGTACCAATGTTTTGTTAAAACTGATTATTTTAATTATAACAGAAGTTTTCTTTCATTTTGTCACTATCACAGAAGAATTTTAATGTAGGTTCTACAATGTCTCTACATTTTCAGCACCTTGTGTAAGCCATACTATGGTAGCACAAGAGTGAGTTTCAAGTCTATACATACTTTACATGCACCAATCTCTCTTTTACACATACACACTAACGGTACCCTCTCACCCACTCATACATACATAGACATACATAAAACATTATGATAAATTATTTATTTATTTTACGTAGGATAACTTGTGTCACTTATAATATGATTCTACTGAGAAGAGACAGCAAGAAACTCAGCAGTTGCTCTTTTCTTATAAAAGACAAAGGTTTACAATAAGTAAACAATACAACACATAATATGTTATGTTACAAGTATAACACTCACTTGTGGGTCACTGGATGCAAGCCGGTTGCTTCCATGCAACTTTGTCATTAAGAAAATCATCAATAGTATAATAACCTCGATGCATCTGTAGTATATAAAAAAAATTCATTTCAATTTCATGTCATTGAAGATTAATTTCGAATGTAGTATATTTATATTTAAGACCTTTTGTCTTCGTAACAACGCGAGCGCGTCATCGACATCATCGACATGCATGTCGGTGACGCGAATCAACAATTTTACCCCCTACCAATAAGAAACCCCTACGCAGCTAAAGACGTTTTCACTTCAATAACCTCGAATATGTACATTATGTTCATTTTTAACCCTGTTTATTTCAGGTGTGGTACATCCACCACCATGTGGAAAACCATTCAAGTGAAGATCAGCCAATCTATCTGATAAAATGCTGCCTCTGTTGTGTAGTGGAACCTAGTCTTGATAAAATGAGGAGCCATTTTGAAGACCAGCATCCGGAGATCAGGAAACTTTATTGTTCCTTAGACGGTTGTATGTACAAACCTTTGAGTCACAGAAAGTCATTCAAATTACATGTTAAGGTACGAAATATTCTTATTATCCTATTTTGTAAATGTTCAAACTGATGTTGTTTTAACAAAATGCTGCGATCATTGGAGAAATTTCAGTTTTATGTTCAATGTCTAAAGTTCAATCCCTGGGAAGGATATAGGCTACTTTTTATCCTGGATTTTACTGTGGATGGGCATCTTTACGTACTTGATAAAAGACAGCTTTATGTCCTACGTGAAATAAATAAATTCAGTATTGAATTAATGTCTTTTGACTTTGAACTGTATTTTAAGGTTTTTTGCTAACATTTTCTCAGTGTGCACGATTGTTTTCTTTTTATAAGAAAATACTAGACTGGACTTAAGATTGAAGAGTTTTTTTTAATCCACTACAAGTTAGCCCTTGACTGCGATCTCACCTGATAGTAAGTTAGAGTAAGATAGATGGCAGTTATATTTAACCCATACCCCTATTCGGTTTCTACACGGCATCGTACCGGAACGCTAAATCGCTTGGCGGCACGTTTATGCCGGTAAGGTGGTAACGAGCCACGGCTGAAGCCTCCCACCAGGCCAGACCAGGGCAGAAGTTATATATTCCCAGATTGACCCTGCCGGAGATCGAACCCGGGATCTCCGCACGTTAAGACAACAGCGCTCAACACAGCGCCACGGAGGTCGTCATGGAGTTAAATCTTTATCCTTTCTTCTCCCACAGTTGGATTTTATAAAAGGGTTAATCTTGGATGCTTTCTTCCTCCACAGATGATCCATGGCCCCGCAGCGAAGACAGACAAACCAGTGAACTGCAACATATGCAGCCGAGAGTTTGTGAGCGCTCGCTCCTGCAGCACTCATATGGCGCAAGTGCACGGCCCTGGCAAGTTTAAATGCAAGCTGTGTCAAGAAGTTCTACATACTATTGACGAGAGGTGAGTTGTAAGCATACAAATAATATGTAAATGATAAAACCCTTGTGAAAGTTTGTTCCAATAAAAATAATCACCATTTATAAGCCATTTATGTAAAAGATAAGATATTTATTTATTGCAAAAATACATGTGAAGAGTTCTTATAATATTTTTGGAACCAGTGTACTAACAAATATGGCATGCAATTATTAGCAATTTACAGCATAATATTACCTAGGTACTTATTATTCGTATTTACGTAATGCAATTAAATAATTATTTATTCACAGTATAGGGTTTTGGGTAGGCGAATGAAAAACGACTAGAGGTTTCTTAAAATACTTTATAATGATCATTAAATATTGGATAATATATGGACTTAAATAGTAACACCACACACCCTAACAAAAAGAAAAAAAAAAGAAAAGGAAAACAACCTTTTTTTGAAGTGAAAACTTCTTTGGGTGCGTTGAGCACTTTTTGGTAGGGGGTAAAAATGTAGGTAGATGACCGACATGCTCGCGAACACCGACATGCTCGCGTGGTTACGAAGACAAAAGGTCATAAATATACTACATTCTAAATTAAACTTTAATGCCTTAGTGTTAAGGCATTTAATTAATTGTCTCGAAAGCGAAGTCGCGATCGATCTTATTCTTCTTTGTATCCTGGGATTATTTTCCGCACTTAGACGCAGGTGTCCGTTGTACGTTAAACCGCCGGTGCGACCCCCGCTGGATCACTCCAGCCAGCCGAGCTCACTCCAGAATCCAACCACCCAGGTCGGAGAGGACTTCCGTTAGTGTTGCTGGGGAGCCAATGTAGGCTTCTCGTTGGGTGGAAACACCGCTGCACTCGAGCAGCACGTGTTTCGGTGTCTCGTTGCTCTCCATGCAGGCTCTGCAGAGAGGGCTGTCGGTGATACCTAGAATAGATAGGCGTTTGTTTAGAGGACAGTGTCCTGGTATCATACCTACAACGGGTTGTTACGTTCCCTCAAATATGGTCGAGCGAAGCAATGGCTGGATCATGCGTCATGCTCGTGAACGGGTGCCACCGGCGGGAATGGGGCTACTTTCTGTCTGCCCGTCTTTGACATGAATTGAATAAATAAATTTAAGAAATCCATTAAAAGTATGCTCCTGAAAAAAGCTTATTATACTGTTGAAGATTATGTAAATGATAGAGGAGCATGGATTTGATCGCTCCAGCAATGCTGGGGACAGCGGTTACTTATGTACACATTGATATAGTAATTGTAAATGAATTATTGAAAAAAAGCAACCACCGAGTTTCTTGCTGGTTCTTCTCGGTAGGAATGGCATTCCGAACCAGTGGTAGATTCACTTGACGATTCAAAAGTACTTGTAAAAGTTTATTTGAATAAAGAATATTTGATTTGATTTGATTTGATTTGATTTGATTTGAACTATCCTGAGTGCCGCAATCGATGTAAGTGGGCTTACATGAAAAATATATGTTCCAGAAAGCTCCACTACCTCCTCTGCCACCCCGGGCGCCACCCGTTCGAATGCAGCGAGTGCGGCAAATCGTTCCAATACAAGTCGTCCCTCTACATGCACAAACAAGACCACCTGCCCAACAAACAGAGCTACACATGCAGCTACTGCGGGAAGGTGTTTGCGGTGAGTTGCTAACAAATGTATGTAGCGTATGGTCCAGATGCAAGTTTTCGCATTCATTTATCCTCTGACAAGAGGTCAGAGACCTTTTTAATTCGAGCTTTGCTCTGATAGGTGCCAGCTCACGATATTCATGAAATGGCGATAGACATAATAAGTCTGGCTTTGATCTACTACCTCTACACCCACACCCCGCACTTTGACCGAGCGACTGAACTGAGCTGAGGGATCACTCGTAATCTTAGCTCGTCATATGTTATATCCATCCATCCATCAGCCTGTATGCATCCTCTGCTGGACATAGGCCTTTTCGAGAGCGCGCCACCAAACACGGTCCTTCGCCTTCTTATCCACCCGCTTCCCACCACCTTCTTTAGGCTATCAGACCAGCGAGCTGGAGGTCGTCCTACATTGCGCGTACCGGAATGTACGCGGTCTCCACGACAGAACACACCTTTAATATTTAAATATTACTCTATTTTAACGCGGGGGTAATTTTACGCTTTTACAAACGTACTTGCGACTGTAGAGATCGTCGAAATGGTATTGTAGTATGTGGACCCACGGTACTTGACACCTTTATATTGAACATGCGCCATGTAATTAAGGGACAGTTTATTTTATACGCACAAGTAACAACATCTTGTTTCATTTGGGCGTCCCAACATTACAGGGCGACCCTGCCAGCTCGGCACCGAGATACTGCATCCACATCCATAGAGTGGAATAAATTTGAATTTTGAAAATCATGACAGAGTGGATTTCCACAGCCCCGGACATGAAAATATTACCCGTACCTGATACGAATGAAAACTTTTATAGAATTCTGTAACTTTATCAGAAAATCTTTATTATCTCTAGAAAAAGGATTCATACCGCGAGCACGTACAAATCCACGAGGGTCCGCGCCACGCGTGCTCGTATTGCCCGATGCGGTTCGTGCAACGCTCGAACATGTTGCGACACGAGCGACGCCACACGGGCGAGCGGCCCTACCGCTGCACGCACTGTCCGCGCGCATTCGCCGACAAGGGAGCCTGCAATGCCCATACCAGGTGTGTCATTCATTCATACATTTATCTATCTTGTCATTCACTTTCACATATATGTATTGGGTGTGTCATTCATTCATACACTTATCTATCTATCTTGTCATTCAATTTCACATATATTGGGTGTGTGATTCATTCATACACTTATCTATCTTGTCATTCACTTTCATATATATGTATTGGGTGTGTCATTAATTGATACACTTATCTATCTTGTCATTCACTTTCATATATATGTATTGGGTGTGTCATTAATTGATACACTTATCTATCTTGTCATTCACTTTCACATATATATTGTATTGGGTGTGTCATTCATTCATACACTTATCTATCTTGTCATTCACTTTCATATATACCCAACAAGCACAAGTAGCATTATAAGAGACCACTTTCGGTATACACGGAAACTAAGAGCTGAATAAGACAGTTTTTTAATGGTGTTGACAGCGCTGTCAACTCTGATATAACGCTTGTTTGGGCACAAGTTATTCAGCCTATGGTTCTAATTTAGTTCACATTTCTTGTTAAAAGCATTATAGTAGCACTATATTGGAATTATTATAGGTCACTAGGCTGTTTATCAGCTGCTTAACAGAATACAAGTGTCCTGTTAAACAGACTAAGCACTAGGATTGTATAACTGCTAGTTTTAAATAACGCTTAAGGTTCTGCATTATCCTCAACAAAAACATTTTAATTTTGTTAATTAAGTATAAGTTTTCAAATAGTGCTCTTAGGGCCGACAAATTAAATTCCCTAGCTGAGTGTGATGGCGGAGTGATTATAACGCGTTTATTGAGATTTTGTGTTAACTTTGGTAAGTACACTTTTATGCATGTGAAATCATTTGGGAACGTAAGTTCACTGTAAATGTTTATATAGTTTTATAACAAATTTTTCACGCGCCACCGAATTATTTTGTTTTTAACTAAAATATTATGTAAATACTTTATCGACAAAATACAATTATATATATTGTTGTCAGATTTACGTAAAATTTTACAAAGTTTTATGTTATATTAAAATAAGTGTATATTTAACGCGTAATTAAAAGCAAAAATCATTAGTAAAACATAAAACAACAACAAAATATTATTATATGATATCGATTAAGGTTATAACAAAATGGCGCTTTCATAAGAAACCTGTGTGAACCCTTTTAATCCTGAATTAATTACCATGGCTGTACAAGAATATAACCCAGTTCCTCTTTAATGTTTGTGGACTTAAATGAGAGTTCAAGTGAGCCAATATGCAGCCTGTCGGCTTTTATTAGTTTTATTATGGTTCCCATCAACACTAAAGCCATTTATGTGAACTGCTTTAACGTGTTACTTTTCAATATTTATTTTGTAGTTTTAGGGATCCTTTGCAAAACATCAAAGACTAAAAATAAAATGCTGTCTGAAAAAAAAACTTTGTTTGGTTGTTTCCTTGAGTTACGTACTCAAGGAAACAACCAAACAAAGTTTTGTTTTCATTAGGTAGGTATGTTCAAATGTTATTTTATCTTATTCTGAGGCATAAATTATGTTTTAGCTTCTAATTACACTAAGCAGTATGCTAAAGTGTGCGCTAACATTAATAAATCATTGCGAAAACATATCACAAGTCGAAGTCATGAATAAGTGAAATATAAATATACTACAATCCGCGCACTGCCCGAATACTTACCTACCTAATACTGACACACGTGCGGTAGGTACCTACGCACACGGGCTACGGCGCGGGCGTGCGGCGCGGCGCGGCGGCGATCCGCTTTCATGTCCATCGGCCATCATCGGTCATCCATCAGTCGATCGCCAGCCGCCGCATCGTTTGCACATTGTTGAGTTGTTTTTTGTTTAGGTACGTACGTAATTTATAATCTCGCTGCCATTCGCTATTTCTTAAAACGTTTTGTTAAACCACTACTAGTTACTACATATATATTATACCTATAGGGTAGGTTCAGACAGCATTTTATTTTATCAAATTAAACCACAAAATAGGTAGGTAGGTATCTTTTTTTTGTCAGCAATAAAGGGTTTATCTATCTTCCTTTCTAAGTAATCCAGTTAATATTTTAAATTTATTACATTTTCAGAAATGCCTTTCAAAATAGTGCAAACGAAAGACGAAGAAAAAACAGAATTGAGCATTGTGCCTTCGGATTGGGAGGCAAGAGGGGTATTAAATTGTGCTCGTCATCAAAAGAAGAATACTCGATGTTATCGATATCATTTTGTACGGAACCCTCTTCAGAAAAATGTATTGTCGCACTATGATGAACTTCACTGGAGCATCTAGATTGACGTTCACACGCGTTTTCCTCCATATTTATAAAACTCGAAACTTTATTTATATTATATACGGAACCGTGTGCTAAAATATTAGTGGTCGCACTATCGCCATCGCAAGAACCTTTAAGCTTGTTGGGTATAGGATCTTTATTCGCTTTAATTATTGACAAATATTCCTTCATTATTTTTCTCCTTACTCCACCTGTCCTTGCTTTCATTTTCCAACTTTTTTTCAACATTTTTTTGTAAATTTACTCCAACCAAACTAGGTGAAAATTAATATGGCTGTTGAAGAATTACAACTGATTAATGTGAACCTAATTACAGCCTTGCGCGTTATAATATATGTCATCAATTCTATTATGCAGACTAAAACAATATAATGGTATTTCTGTAGCCAATTTAACAGCCAAATGTTTTATTTCTGAGTTATATGAGGATCTCGAAATACCTTTGGTGTCCACGTGTGCTAATAAAACACCTTTGAGCAGCTTTGAAAAAGAAGATAATAACAGAGTTGGGGTGAACCAAAGTGGAACTTTTTGCGTTAAATCGCTCTAAGTTTACACCACTCTAGAACTGTTGGCTGTACAGTAGTTCACAGTGACTCTTTTAAGATGCTAGCATTTCAGTGGTATAATTCTATGCCTTTATACAGCTATTATCATATTTTACTGCCACTATAATGCTCATAAGCAACCAATGCGATAAGGGCTGTAAGAAGGCATTTTTGGCATCTGCTGTAACTCTGATCCCGTAACAATAGTATCCGTTTCTACTCTTATTATACTATATATAGCTCAATTACCACTCACTCACTCACTCACTCATTGACATAATTGTTCTCCTAGAAAGAGACAGAAAACGATATAATGATGTACGGGAGATGTGTTCGGGTGCGGGAGTCGAGTAGGGAAAAATTATGACATTTCGGAAAAACAAGATGGCGGCCGACGTGACTCTTGCAACTCTTTTGTTTTCCAACCGATTTCGTTACAACTCGCGACGATTGAGGAAACTAGGAAACGATCAATAGATAAAGTGGAAAAAATTGGAAAAACAAGATGGCGGCCGAGCTGTAGTGTTTTGAAATTTTTGATTTTTCGACCCCGAACCGCGGCGCCACAGATCCGAAACGGCGGGGTCGAGCATAATATTTTTTTCTCTTATCGCTTACAACTATCCTGTATTTTGACAGAACGGGAGTGGTTTTTAAAAATTCAAGATGGCGGCTGTCGCGGCGGCCGTTCTGTTTGAGGTACGAAAAAACGCAATTTTAAAATTTAAATTTCTCACAGTTGGCAACGTCGGAGCGTTTAGACTTGTAAGGGGCGATTGTGTATACAGACTCGAACTATGGATTGGGGAAAAAAAAATACCCCATTTCTCGGGAAATTTTCAAGATTTACCCCAAAAATAAGAAAATCGAAATACGCATTTTTTGCAAAATTCGAGTACGAGCCACCACGTGTCCCACTTGTACGAATGACATTTGGGTGTTTTCGTCGCCGAGGTCTGGCAACACTGGGATTTATCAAAGTAAAAGTGATTTTCGACATGGTCTTTTTTCAGGAGCAATCATTTCGGTTGGGTGCGAGCGAGATGAAAAATTGAAACGTCATCAGGAGCGGTATATCCTGTAGTTTACGGGAAAATTATGAAACTATGTCAAATGCTTCTGTGAAACGAGGTGGCGGCCATTTTGTATTCTTTTTGTGTTTTTGAAAATTTCGATCACGACTTTGAGGCAGTTGGCAACATTTCGGAAAGTTGACATGTATCGATCGATTGAGTAACTCGACCGGCAGTATCGAGATAACTAAACAGTGTTGCCACGTTTGGGGTAGTTTTCGAGATTTTCCCCAAAAATGTCCTCCTGTAAAATTTTGTACGAAAATTTTTTTTTTCACTGATGGCTTCGTATAGAAGTAAGAAAATATAACTTGAAAAAAAAATATGGAGACAGCTGATGGTTGAAGATTTTGGAGACGGGTAAAGGGCACGGCCAAGGTATTGAAGATAGGTGGGGGGTCCTCGAACTAATGTCACTCGGAACCTCATCCAATAGACAAAGAGCAAAAAAAAAATTCAAAATGGCGGATTTAAGATGGCCGCCATACAAATTTGTTTGGTGTCTATCTCAGAAAGAATAAATGATGGAAGAGTGGTTTCTTGGCAAAAGATGATCAGGACCTGAAGGTCTACTTGATGAACAGGAAAAAAATTCAAGATGGCGGAATTTATTTTTCTATAGAAAATATTATATGGCCAATATTGAATTGACTACAAGTCTGTACTACTTGTAAGTCAAACCACAACCCGTGAGCTGCTTTAGCAGCTCGCGCACAGGGCGAAAAACTAGTAATGCTCTTATACAGACCATAGCGTAATGCGCAACTCTAAGTTCTCGGTTGAACCATTCTAACTGTTTATTAATTACTAAAGTTCCGAGTTATACCAAAAGTGGTCTCTTAAAATGCTACTTGTGCTTGTTGGGTATGTATTGGTGTGTCATTCATTCATACACATTATCTATCTTGTCATTCACTTTCACATATATGTATTGGGTGTGTCATTCATTCATACACTTATCTATCTTGTCATTCACTTTCATATATATGTATTGGGTGTGTCATTCATTCATACACATTATCTATCTTGTCATTCACTTTCACATATATGTATTGGGTGTCTCATTCATTCATACACTTATCTATCTTGTCATTCACTTTCATATATATGTACTAGCTGATGCCCGCGACTTCGTACGCGTGGATCGAGGTTTTGTGGTTCCCGCGGGAACTCTTTAATTTTCCGGGATAAAAAGATCGGCTGGCCATTCCGATGATCAGGATTCAGGGGTGCGATCCCCGGCCCGTCTAAGAAATTAAATATCACTTATTTTAATGGTGAAGGAAAACATCGTGAGGAAACCAGATAGAGAGCATGGCCGAGAGTTTGCATAATGTTCTCATTATGCAAACTCGGAGTATGAAGTCTGCCAACCCGCACTTGGCCAGTGTGGTGGGCTATGACAATACCCAGCCATACCTACCTACTTCTAATTCTAAGCGTTGACTCTTGCTCAGTTTACCCTAAATATATAGAAGACTAGCGAATGCCCGCGACTTCGTCTGCGTGGTTTGAGGTTTTTTGATTCCCGCGGGAACTCTTTAATTTTCCGGGATAAAAAGTAGCCTATGTGCTATTCCAGACTATAATCTATCTCTGTGCCAAATTTCATCCAGATCCGTTCAGCTGTTGGTTCGTGATTGAGTAACAAACATCCATCCATACATCCAGACATCCATACCGACATCCATACATCCAAACTTTCGCATTTATAATATTAGTAAGATAAGATTGGGTGTGTCATTCATTCATACACTTATCTATCTTGTCATTCACTTTCACATATATTAGGTGTGTCATTCATTCTTGCTGATACCAGGTGTGTTATTGATTCTTCCTCATATCAGGTGTCATTCATTAGCTTAGCCATTTCGTAAAATTTTTTGTTTTTTTTTTGTTTCAGAACACATGTCCGAGACACTTCATACGCCTGTTTGTACTGCGGGCAGACTTTCGTTCAGAAATCGAAGCTCACCTATCATATAAGGAAGCATACAGGTGAAAGTGAGTAAATTATTATTACTAACACTTACATTACCACTAGAGCCCATTAACGTCCCACTGCTGGGCACAGGCCTCCACTCTCATAGGAGAGACAGTTAGAGCTTAGACCCACCACGCTGCCCCAATGCGGGTTGGCGGGCTTTGACGACTATTATCATGTTAGTGATAATAACTGGGACCGACAGCTTAACGCGCTCTCGAATTTCTAGTGAGAAAAACCTAACACTAATGTCCCGACCCGGGACCTTGTCGGCCGCAGTCGAACATGCAAACCACTAGACCAACGAGACAGTTTCTCTCACACTTACATTAACAATTAGGTTTTTAAGAAATCACTCTAAAGATAAAAGTATCATATGTTTATCTCCAGGATGTTAGCTAAATCCTATACTAGTTTCGTCTGGATCGGTTAAACCTTAACCTTACTTTAGCCTTAGCCTTAAGGTTAAGTTAAGGGATTGAGCAGCAATCAATGTGTAAGGCATATACAGAGAGGCCCGCGACTACGTCCACGCTTGTTAAGGTTTATTCAAAAGATAAGCGCCGAATTGAGAACCTCCTCCTTTTTTGGCAGTCGGTTAAAAATCGGATGGCTTTAAGGTAAAATGTAGCTCATATCCATCTTAAGGTCACTAATTATTTGTCTCCTTGTAAAAATCACATTGTGACTGAAAAATCTTACCACGAACTGAGAAAGAGGATTCTCTTAGAGGATTCCCGCGACTTCGTCCACGTAGATTTAGGTTTTTGAAAAATCTCATGTGAACTCTTGGGAGGAAAGTAGCAATCAATCAATACTTATTTATTCAATTTAGGTACACGGTACACTTACAAACGCGCCCTGGTCTGAGAAGAGCACACAACAAACTCAGCTGGGATTTTTAATTATCACCATCTCCCAAACACCGTATATTTAATAGACCTATAATATATATAATATAATTACAATTAATTAGCCGCTGGATAGCTTATTTCTTCTTTGTTTATTTCTTCTCCGGAATGCATTCTATTTCTGCACCAATTTTTGTCTAAATTGGTTGATCCGATGAGTCGCGAAAGCCTAGCGGATAGACAGATGTTTTGCTGTTTTGCGGGATTTGACGACCTCCGTGGCGCAGTGTGTAGCGCTGTTGCCTTAACTTGCGGAGGTCCTGGGTTCGATCCCCGGCAGGGTCAATTTGGGAATTTATAATTTCTGAATTTTTCCTGGTCTGGCCTGGTGGGAGGCTTCGGCCGTGGTTAGTTACCACCCTACCGGCAAAAACGTGCCGCCAAGCGATTTAGCGTTCCGGTACGATGCCGTGTAGAAACCGAAGGGGTATGGGTTTAATATAACTGCCATGCCCCTACCAGGTTAGCCCGCTACCATCTTAGACTGCATCATCACTTACCATCAGGTGAGATCGTAGTCAAGGGCTAGCTTGTAGTGGATAAAAAAAAAAAAAAAAAAAAATGTATAGACAGACACACTTTCGCATTTATAATATTAGTAAGTATTGGCTAGGCCATAATTTATAATTTGTAAAGAACCCGTTTCAGATCTGGAGTCGTGCACAGTTTGCGCGAAGGTGTTCACCAGCGCGTGCGCATTGCGCGAACATATGAAGACCCATGTAGAGAAGAGGCAGATTGTGAAGTGCCCTCTGTGTGGTACGTATTTACTTCTACCATAGTTAAAGAAATGAAATGATTTCATTCGCGTACAACATCTTGTGTCACTTATGAGAAGTCAAAACTGTACCACCGCTACAAAGCTGATTCTACTACAGTTAGTACTAGATGATATCCGAGTGCTCCTCCTTACTGCTTAATTTTCTGGGATATAAAGAAGCCTATTTCCTTTCTTGGAATGCAACCTATCTCTGTACCAAATTTCGTCAAAATCGATTGAATACATGAGCTGTGACAGATAGGCAGACACACTTTCACATAAACTATAATAATAAGCATGTTTTTTTTTTCAGATAAAGGCTATCAAGACGAGCGTTACATGCTGCGCCACTTAAGGACTATGCACACGCGTGCGCAGTTTTCGTGCCCGATTTGCCACAAATTGCTTACCAGCGCTGCCGGTTTGAGGCACCATGTTATAACGCATAGCAACATTAATACGTTCCGGGTATGTTGGTTTTGTTATTTGACTGCACTAGACTAAAGGAGGGTAATGTTTTTGGTATTTATGTATCAAAAAAAATTTTGACCTCTTCTCCAGCCTAATTGGGGTCGCAGATTTTGACAAGATTCGTCTTGGTTCTTCTCCTTATTTTGTTTTTAAAAAATAACCTAAAGAACCTATACCAGGAAGAAAGAAACAGAAAGAAGAAGACTAATATTTATTATATTATTATGAGAGTATTAGTTGGGTGAAATTCCAAAAAACTAAACAATATGGCGGACGCGGGGCACCGAAAACAAATATTTTTGGGGCAACCAAAATAAATGATGCATAGTTAGATTCTAATGAGATTCTTGGCTGTGGGAAATGTGAAATTGGGAAAACAAAATTCTCAAAATGGAGAGATGTCTGTCACATTATTTTTGGTACCTTCTTGAGCGGGGTGGAGTTTTGTTTTTAAAAATCATATGTTTCCTTTACATTGTTTCGAAAACTCAATCCGATTTAAGATACCTAAACGAACATGAACGAAATGTTTCTTTTAAAATAATTTATTAGAAAAAAGATTCAAAGGTTTCGAAAACGCTATTCGCCGAAATAAATAACATAGCTGAAGTCATATTTTGTATTTTCTTTTGTTTCAGTGTAAATGTTGTCCGAAAACCTATGCAGTAAAGAGGACAATGATAAAACATCTACGAAAACGCCACGGCCTTAGGGGCACGGAAATCGACTTGAAAGATTACTTCACTCGAATAGAACCAAGGGATTGCAA
The DNA here is from genome assembly GCA_923060345.2 of Erebia aethiops. Lineage (NCBI taxonomy): Eukaryota > Metazoa > Arthropoda > Insecta > Lepidoptera > Nymphalidae > Erebia > Erebia aethiops. The sequence continues at coordinate 3,208,437 of OV281083.1, read as the reverse complement.
ACTTAACCTCGACGAAGAAACCATGACCAGCATATTTGGACCTCCCAAAATGAAGGTTCCCGAAAACATTTTGATCCGTAATTTCGTCAATTTCGCTGACCAAACAAAATTGGCTGATAATGCTGCTACTGATGATGGAGACGATTCAGAGGAAGAAAACGAAGATGAAAATAATGATACAACTGAAGCGAATGAGAGTGAAAAGGAAAGCAATGATGAGAAGGAGAAAGAGCCAAAGATAAAGCAAGAAGTACAGAGTGGCGATGAGGAATTAGAGCCGACAGACTTTGTTAGTGTCAAAATTGAACATATGGATGAAGATCAAGAATAGTATGCTCCAAATTCAATGATTAAAAATTAAAATATAATGAAACAACAACAAAAACAACCCAATAGTCTTTGTAGTGTCAAAATTGAACATAATATTATGGATTAAGATTAGGAACAGTAAGCAGCTAATTCTTAAACCACTCAATGAAAGTAAAAAAAAAAAAACAACGGAATTCAGTTCTTGAAAAAGTCAGAGTGAAATAAACAGCTTACAGCAGTGATGAAATAAGAAAGAAAAAGCCAAAGGTAAACGATACTGACTTTGATGATCTCAATTTGTTAGAGTAGGGCGGGAGGGACTACAACTTTACAAAAAAATTTGTAAATACGCAGAAAATTAAAAACGCACTTTTATGAAAGGCTGTACTTTTTGACTTGATTTAAAACTTATAGAAATACAAATTCAAATCTCTGAATTATTTTATGCATCGATGTTGCCTGCCTGAGTATTGTGTGTGGTAAAGTAAGTAGTGTAAGTAGTTATTGATAAGTAATAAATAACATTAATAGGTTTCTTTTATACCGTTATTTTGAGCAGATTTTCCACAATTATTTTTAATGAAATATTATTTTATATTTAAACAGTAAGTGTTATAGTTGTCTCATGTCCTTGTAAATATTTTAGTTTTCATACATTGTGATTTGTGTATTTTTATGATAATTCAATAAAAGCAAACATAATAATATCATCCGTATTTTATTTTTAGATTGTAGTGGTAACATCGCTTTTGTATGAAATAACATAGAACTGGCAGCTGCACCTGCAGCTGTTGATCATGTGACCAAAGCACTGAGAGCACCTTACCTCGAGAACACCAGTGCTCACAGTATAAAAATGGCGACGATACTGCGGCAGTATACTGTTAGTCCATAACGGAACGAATTTCTCCCCAGTAGAGCACTAAACAGTGCTCGCAGTGTTTATCGGAACATACTTATCATGTGTTTGTGACATTGACACTTGTGTGTACTCGACAGTAGGACTGAAATCTGAGACTTTGAACATTGATTTAATTTTATTAATTTTTAAAGCAATTTCTATAAATTTTTTCTGTGATATTTCCATTAAAATGAAATAAGTGACGAATAATAATTAAGTGATTTCTGTGTAACAAAAGACATGTATAACCCAGCAGTAACTGTGAAACGTATCGATGTTTTGATACGTATTTTGAATGGTCGTAAAACTATAATAAACTCGAATGCTGTGAGAGCGTACTCAAGCGAAGGAAAAGTAACCATAGGAAATGTGAGCAAGGATATCAATTCGCCGAAAAAGATTGAATATGTGCCCAAAAAATATCGTAAGTTGTAAACAAATTTATAACCTCAAAATTGTTCTATTTTACATATTATACCTTATTCTACGCTTAAGACCATTACAATTGTATAGGATTATAGTTTAGTCCTATAAAATACATATGTATCCTATATATTGTATAGGATCTAATTATAATATTGTACTTTACTACAATACTATAATGGGAAGATGTAGACGTCATTTCTAATAACGAAGAGTTTCTTTCGTTCTTATCGGTATTCTCATTTAAACAGTTCAGTAACTATAACACACAGAGTAACACCTTCCTCATGCCCTTTAAATAGGACATCTGCCATTAGACCAGTCTGTGTAACTAGAGGCTAAATACCTATTTCAGTAAATAAGCAAGTTATACTATGTAATGCTCATCTACACAATTAAAATCTGTAGTCAAGACAATGGGGCCAATTCTGTTGTACACATTCTCAAAACTAATCTAAAATGACAGCTCTATTTATATTGCTATCCCTTTCATAGTACACCCTGCAGAAAGGAGCAGCACGAAATTTACAGCTGTCATTTTAGTTTAGAGATTTTGTCGTACAGAATTGGCCCCATTGTATCACTATAGGAGCAACTTTTTTTAAAATATGTTCAGATTACCAATAGTAGATGGTTTCAGTGATAACAAAAGATTCGCAGCTCAAATCACTATCACAAAGCACTCTCAGGAACTTAAGATGGATGATGCAAAAGGATATTCTTGGACAGGATATGTTTCTATTGGGAAGACCTGGCCCTAGCAGGTAAATAAGAATGTGTAACTAGTCTGGCTATTTACTTCCCTACTTGCAAAGCCTTGCTGCCATAAGCTGGAGACCTAACCATTGCTACTTCCACCCACTTGCAAAGATGTGCCGTCTAGCAAATAAGAGTTCTCATATTATGATGCTGTGTAGAAATTGATTTAAAGCTAATAGATTTTAACTAATAAAATATAGACTTTTATGATTTCATTTATTCTACTTTATTCTGCAGCAATAGTAATATACATATATATTGTTAAAAATCACTGGTTTAAAGAATTTACTTATAAGGATGGTTTTTATTTTTATTAATGTGTAAGTGATGTTTACTAACCATCACTTACACATTAATAAAAATAAAAACCGGCCAAGTGCGAGTCGGACTCGCGCACCGAGGGTTCCGTACTGAAAACTGTAACGACCAAGGATGTAAAACGGTAATAATTACTTTTGTTAATGAACCACAAAACTAACTTTGTTTGTAGAGGTTTACTGTTAATATCAAAAAAACTATGCTAGTTAGAGCATTGGCTATAGTTTTCCTGTAAAATATACATAAATTCCTATTGACCATAATTATTTCAGATTTTTCGATTGGTAAACTCCGGAGATAAGGGGGGGGGAACGGTATTTTTTTAGACTTTTTCCCCGATAAATCAAAAACTATCATGACTAAAAATAATTAAAAATCTGTTTTAGAATGTACAAAGTAAACCCTTTCATATGATACCCCACACAGTACAGTTATCTCACTTTTAAATTTCAACCCTCCGATTTTCCCCCCTTTTTAAATAAGAACAAAAATAATTTCCAATTTTTTTAAATTCCAGTGTCTTTGGGCCACTAATATACACAACTATTCCAAATTTCATGTCGATAGCTTCGGTAGTTACTGAAATAATCGAGTGTGACGGACAGACAGACAGACGGAGAAAGTCGCACCATAAGGGTTCCATTTTACCATTTTGGTACGGAACCCTAAAAACGAAATAAAATTGTGTTTTTTTTTTGTAGAAGAAAAGTAGCTTTACAATACTTAGAATTGACTCAGAGAGAAATAGAATATGTGGCTCTATCCAGAGATACGACAGAAGCTGATCTTAAACAGAGGAGAGAAATACAAAGTTCTACTGCCAAATATTTTGATCAGGTATCTGGAAAGACAAATCTTCTTTTTCTTAAATTGTGTACTACATTGTGTGGCATATCATTGAATAAATCTTTCATAGCAAGATAATATTTTGTAGGGTAGACTATCTTACAGCCATAACTTTCTTTTAAGAACTACACAAACTGCTGTGGCTAATTATCACCCTACCAGCAAAGACATGCCGCCAAACGATTTAACCTGGTATGATGCTTTGTAGGAACTGATTAGTGGTATTGGTTTAATATAACTGTCATACCTTTAACAGGTTAGCCCGCAGCCATCTTTCGAGATCGCAGACAAATGCTAGCTTGTAGTGGAAAAAAAAGTAATATAGACAGGATCTCTAAATATTTCTTCATTTTCAAACCACACAATATAATGCAGTGCAAACCACAGTTGGATTTTTGTAAACTTTTAAAATTAGGACTTGTTATAGAGTGCAGTGCGAGCGGCGATGGAAGGACGAGTTCTAGTTCTAGAAGGGATTGAGAAGGCTGAACGGAATGTGTTGCCAGTGTTGAACAATTTGCTCGAAAATAGGGAAATGCATTTGGAAGATGGCAGATTTTTGATACCAGCCTCGAGATACGATAAATTGTTAGAAGTGAGTTGTGTTTTTACTACGTATTGGTGCCCGCTTTTCGTCCGTCTCTCCCTAGGTCAAAACTCAAAAGCATGCAAAAAATCACGTCGATCCGTTGCTCCGTTGTTGCGTCATATAAGTGACAAACTAATAAAAAAGAATAGATCGATAATCTAATAAATATATCTATCTAAAAAAAAAGAATACTTTAACTCACATTTATTATACCATACCATATTGGGTTGGAATTATTATTTTTACAGCATAAAATAGGTACAAAGCATTTTTCTAAATTACTACTGCAGTGAGACATACCTAGTACCTACCACTGCATAAAAGTTGTCATTAAACTCTACTCATTGGTTCAGAAAGAAAATAAAATAGCAAGAAAATATTGTTAAAAAAGTAGTGATAACTTAGATTAGGACGCGTAATGCCCTGTTCGTATAACGAATTGCATGGTGTCTGCCAAACCGCTCTCCAGCCAGCGTGGTAGACTATGGCCTAAACCCTTCGGCGTATGGCTTTCTAAGAGGAAGACTCGTGCTCACCACGGGGCTGGCGATGAAATTCATATTGTTTTGTGTTTAGGAACATGGACCAGAAGAAGTTTCAAGATGGCGCCTAGTGCGGGTAGACGAAAACTTCCGGGTGATCGCGCTAGGGCTGCCGGTGCCCAAATATAGTGGACAGCCCTTAGATCCACCACTTCGTTCCAGGTTTCAGGCGAGAGATGTCGCTACCGTCGGATTTGGGGTAAGTGATCAAATAGTGCGTAATTGGCAACATCTTGATTCGGCAGCATAATTTATTAGGCACAGTTTATACAGAACTAGTGATCTCTGGACACATTGTTCCCCCTACTTACTGGTAAGCATGTCTCACTCTCAGAAGTCCTAAAAAAACAATAAATATTGTTAAATTTTAATAAAGCATATATGTAATTATAATTTTAATAAAGCATATATATATCGATGACCTCCGTGGCGCAGTGTGTAGCGCTGTTGCCTTAACGTGCGGAGGTCCCGGGTTCGATCCCCGGCAGGATCAATTTAGGAATTTATAATTTCTGAATTTTCCCTGGTCTGGCCTGGTGGGAGGCTTCGGCCGTGGCTAGTTACCACCCTACCGGCAAAGACGTGCCGCCAAGCGATTTAGCGTTCCGGTACGATGCCGTGTAGAAACCGAAGGGGTGTGGGTTTAATATAACTGCCATGCCCCTAAAATGTTAGCCCGCTACCATCTTAGACTGCATCATCACTTACCATTAGGTGTGATCGCAGTCAAGGGCTAGCTTGTAGTGGATAAAAAAAAATATTGTAGGTACTTATATTTTCTTTAATATCTCGTTTAACTAATGGAGAGCATTACATGCATTCTTTATATTTTAATATAATTAGGTAAGTTTTAAAAATATTTAAAGAACTTTTTATCATTCTGAAGCCTAAGTGTAACTATTCAAATTTAAAAACGTGACACCTGTATTATGTGATATCTAAATCTGCCAATTTTGTATGAAGGTATTAAATTACGAAGTTACTAGTACATAACAAATTAATGGCAACCCACTGGTCTTGTTCCGTTACTTGAAAAGTTACACTAGGCCAGCTAAGTAATCGATCAGTCATACTGAAGAACATCATTTAGCTACTTTATTCAAGCCCACCAGATTACATTTTGTCGACAACAAACTTTCTGTTATACTAGATGTGTTTGACGCAAACTTTTTATTCAACGCCTCAGGCATAAATATATGCACTTGTTTCTTCGGCTTCCCTACGTCTGGTAGTAATTTCTTGCTGACAATTTCAGCGTATTGCTTTTCTACAGCGTTCCGTTCTGAGACCATTTTCTGTCGCGTTTCTATCACACTGGCTCTCATGTCTTTGACCTTTTTGTTTTCCTTCAACTTCGCGTCGCGTTGCGTGATTTTTACGTTCCGTGACTGTCGCGCGTAATTCTCTATCGTGTTTGCCGATGTAGGCATGTAATACTCTTGCCGATCGATAGCCCCACTTGGTTTGATATCGACTTTAACTTCTCTCGCTCTTAAGTCCGTCGCTGTTTTAGATTTCGTCAAGTTACGCCTTTGTATTTCCGGCCAACTGTGTCTAGGTTGTGTCATTCTTTGAGCATTATCTGACAGAAGACTAACTTTGCCAGCTAAGTCCAACCATTGTAGTACTCTGTCTGATAGCTCTGTGTTTTCTTTAATATCATTCCTACCTGTCCGATTGCTTTTAACAGCTCTCATGTTTCCGGTTTCTATATCAAGTCTGAAGCTTTTCCGGTCGCTTAAAGTTTGTGGAGTCGCTTCAGCGTTAGTTTCATCGTCCGTAGTCTCTACGTCAGATAAGTTTAGCTTTTCTATTTGAGGTTCTGGTTTTGCTTTGTTCGGGAGTCTACTTTTTCGTATGACAAGATTAAGATTACTTAAGCAGTCTCCTAAATCTTCGTGATGGCTTAGCGAGCTTCTAATATTCCTTGATATTGTTGATTTTGAGTAACTGGCTGAGGAGTTCGGCCGTCGCCTTTTAGCGGCTAGTTTGATGAAATGAGGGTCTTCTTGCGTTAGGATAGCGTGTCGGAATCCGTCCACCCATATAGTTCTAATGTACATAGGGTGCTGGGATGACTGCCAGAGCGCTGGCATATTACGCACGCTAAACTTTAACCCTTCTAGACACGCGAGGGTGGTTAATGTGTGCAAATGTTTGTTTTCCTCTTCATAATTGATTGTTACTTCATTCCGTGATTAGACACTCGGCGATCTGAAAGGGAACGGTGGGATTAATATGTGCTTATCACGAATACTTATGGCTTCATTCATTCTAATACTATAAATGCGAAAATGTGTTTGACTGTCCCTCTTGTGGCCTACGCTTTGAAGGGATTTTGTTCAACTAATTTTGACAAAATTTGCATCTCCGGAAAGGATATTCGAGTTAAGAATATCTGAAAATCTTTTCTTAATTAGCTCGCTTATTTACTCTTATTTAGCTTTTGTCCTTACACAGGTATTTTCTGTGGAGATGCTTTCATCAGCATTACACATTCATTCAGCTAACCAGCTGAACGAATGCATAGGCATCATGATAAATATTTTTTAATTCATCATATGATGACCAGACGCATACAGAGGGGTGTTTATTTGTGTATCTGTCAGTATCATCGTAGCTCCCGTTTGGGAGCATTATGTTTATAATATGAACCGAATTTGATTTAGTTTTTTTCAAAGTGATTTAATAATCGAGAGTTTTCTTAGCAAGGTTCAAGAAAATCTGTTCAGCCGTTTGAATATCATCAGCTCTATTCTAGTTTATTGGAACTTCGATTCGAATTTTTTCCGGAATAAAAGTAGCCTATGTCTCTGGTCCTCAACTATACCCATGCCAATAAACACGTCGATCCGTTGCTATGTTGCGGCCTGATTGAAGGACAAACCAACAAACAGTTTCGAGTTTATAATATTAGTATGATTTTGATTTTGCCCTTTTACCTAATAGCTCTTTGTTGTGGAAAGCCAGTTTTGATTGGTAACCAATCCAATTATTTCTCAAACTCGTTACGGAAATGGCTTGTTACTCCTTGTTATTCCTTTGTATTCCCCAAGAGGCGTAGCTCGACTGCCTAATTGAAAATTTCTTGAGTCATGCGTGACTTAATTAATTACTATTGAAATTGGAAATTGGGTAAATTACTTTATCGAAATTAGTTTTCAGAGGCTTTCGGAATTCTTCCAAAAAATCTTGTTTTTATGAAAAGTACACCGAGCTTGAAATATTTTTTTAAAAACTTCTTTTGTTTGTAATTTTGTTTTGATTATTTACATTTATTTCTTATGTTGTACGTTCTCTATCGAATACAATAAAATCAATCCCCAGTTTTAAAGGAAAAGTGCGGGTTCGTTTCCTGACCTGTGTATGTTTTTTGGTTTTCAAAATATTTGACGACGAGGTATTTTAGAGCAAAATTCCTGTAAATAATCGCTTCACTGACTGTCTAAAAAAATACATCCGAACATTTTACGATGCGTTATTTACTTTCAAAATCGGTGCAGTACTTACAGAGTAATTCTAAGGTACTGCATAGTTAGCCCATTTTTCAGAAATAAGATTTTCCTTTACAAGGAATTGAAGAAGCTTATTCTTGCAGATACAAGATTATTATTCCAAAATCTTCTTAGAGTTGCACTTGTAGTAACTGCTTAATTCTACAAAATTAATACACTTTTATGTAAGTACTGAAAATTGTGGTAACAGAAAAGATTGATTGAAAATAGAGAAATATTTATGCAAATAAAAATGATTTTGATAGCGGTTGGCAAAAGTTTGTAAGTCAAGTTCTTGCATCTTGATTTTATCAAATTAGATAGTTTTTAGGTAGGGAATAAAGAAGCTCATAGCCCTTAAGGAATTTAAGGGTTATGGAGTAAATACCGTTGCATATATCAACATCTACAGATTTTTATTCTTTCGTTGAAATATAATTAGTTCCAGTTGTCAGGGATCGCTTGGTAATATTATCAACTTATCTATCACCACTTCTATGAAGTTAAATCTTATACAATAAACAGAAAAGACCTGGCTCACTCACTGACTGAACGCCAAGCCCAAACCCTTGGACCTAGAGAGAATTTTGCAACTAACCTCGGATTTTTCAAAATTCCCTCGAAAGCGAAGCCCCGGGCGGGCTCTAGTAATATCAAAACCTATAGCCCCACAAACTTATCTGACCCGGTGTCAGCGTCACTAGTAAATAATAAAAAAAAAACAAAACAAAAACTACAGGCATAAAAATTTGTTCCAGTTGTTTCCCACCAACTTATCCAGATAAGTTGGTGTAGAGGGTTGTACTAATTTGTAGAGACAAAAAGTGTCTTGGCAAATGAGGTCGATCGTAACTGGTAAACACAATTTCACGAGAAAACGATAGGTTGCACTGTCGACGTTCCGTCGTATTACCGCGTAGCTTGTGACTGGGTGCTTTGCTTTTACGACACCGAGTTTTGTCTTGAATTGTCGATCGTTGAAGGGTGTGTTCATAATGTGGCGTAATTTTGTCAGCAATTTCAAAATATGCTTTACTGAATTCAATAACGTACGTACAAAATTATATCTGCATCGTGTTCGTATTTATTAAGTTGTTATAAATTGAACAAAATTTTATTGATGTTAAAATGGTGCACCAACTTTGAATAAATGGCTTTTGGCTTTGATTTTGTTTTATGTTTTATTTAAATTGATGAAAGTTTAACTCTACAAGTCAATGAAGAGTTTTTAATTCATCACCCGGCTCTCTTATGTCACTTTTATCTATTTTAATGCCGTACCTTTATAACTTGTCATCATGATCATTGTCAGCCTAGCTGCTGACTGTTGGACTAATTATTTATTGATCGAGAGCATAGTTGCCTCCCGTCAACTGTGGGAAGCTGTGAAAAGCATGTGTTTTTGCAATATCTTACCTATTTTTTTAAAGGAGGCTGGCGGTTTAGGACCTTTTCTTTTCCCCACGATAAGTACTTCTTATCGGCCTTCACAGGAAAATGTGGTACCATATTAACTATACACTTTTTGAAAGTGAAATAAGTGAGGTAGATTATGGTGGTAATTTAACGGAAAATTATAACTACAGTCTGAGAAGAGATCACAACAAACCCAGCCGGGTCTGTATCGGTATTATTTGCTTGAAGATCCCTTAACAAATACCCAAGTACATAAAAAAGTACCTAAGTAAAAATCTGCGACCAGGATAGAATATTGTGCGTGCACCTTTACTTTTAGGGGTGCCTGAATTACATCATGCAATATCCCCATACATTTCTATATTTTCTTTCACAAAAAGAGGACAATTAAAAGTTTGAGTAGCGTACTTTTTGTCATTTTCAGTTCAACATAGTTCTGGATAGCGTGAATGAATATACAGGAAACTTGAAAAGTATTTTTCACTAATCTGGTTCTTACTTCTTTGACGATGTCTTACGACGTCGCGTGCGTGGATTTGGGTTTTTAACTCCCGATGAGAACTAGAGAACTGGACCTGGAGAGTGTCATTTTAAAAATTTTTTCGCTCTAGAAATAACACTCACTTCTCATCTGGTGACGGAAGGGATGGCTCATTTTTTGCGCAAAGGATCAGCCTGGCTGTCCAGCGCGGAAATGCAGCCAGCATTCTTGCCACCATTCCACGTGGGCATGATTTATATAGTACCTGATTAGATTAGGCAGTTATCTGCCTTAAGTTCTACTCTAAATGAAATTGAGTGAAAAAATGTCGCTCTCCAGGTCCTCAACTATACCAATGCAAAAAAATCACGTCAATCATCATAATAATTTATGGAAAATATTTTTTTTAAGCATCACAACAAATCATCTTTAGAACCTGGAAAATTAAAGAAAAACTATGATTAATGTAAAACACTATACAACAATTAATCATCTTTGGGTCCCAACTCCCAATCACTTTAATTCATTCCGAACGGGAACACGCGACGTAATATACGGGAGCCGTTATAAATTCAATGATTTTGCATAATTTAGGAATATCAAACTGTTAGTTTGCACGAACCATAGCTCATTTACTAGTGGTCGCACATTGCAGCACACCTATGGCGCGGTACATAATATAGATACAAGAGACGACGGGTGCGGGCGAGGTGGAGGCGCGGCGCGGGCTCGTCGCGGCTTCTATCATATTTCATACAAAAGGTATGTAAGCGATGCGACGGGACGTCAGGTATACAGAGGCGGTGAGGCGCGGACGCCGCTTTCATACTTCCAAGGCCACACCGCCGCCGCACCACCGCCGCACCACCGCCGCACCTCCGCCGCACCTCCGCTGCGCTGACGCCGCGCCTCTCGTATACAAATATCCCGCGCCTAAGATGTAGCCAACCGTACAAACAGAAATTGCTTGTCAGAAAAAATATGCCGTGAAGGAAATAGTGTTTCAGTACCCTCGCACATTCGATTCGATTCGATATATTGGATTTGGTCGTAAATAAATAACTGCTATATCTCAATCAGTTTGCAGACCGTCCATATAAACCTTTATATGCGACCAACATAAAGTCCATTAAGTTTAATGTTCACAAATGAGTAGCTTCGAAACGTTCGAACGTTCGCGCTGATAGTTATTTAGCTGATAACATCTCTGTAAATGAAATTTGGTAAATAGGAAAGTTCCGAATTTAGCCCTGGCTGAATGTTATCTGTGAACGCAATCGGGAAAGCCAAAAGTAGTCTATATTTTAGGGTGTATATTGCCCTGACACTGCTTATTATTCTAAACTTGGAGCATAAACCCTCCCTAGTCTATATGCGTAGTGCGTAGTAACTTTAACACTAAAGTAGCACAGAATATTATTACTACAACTTTGACAAATATGTGTTTGGAGTTTGGAATCTTAGCATAGAATAGGTAATAATACAGTTATCTTAGGTACATTTTCTTAGTTCAAATTTTATTTGTTTAGTTTCTCAACATTCTTCAGAATAATTTTCGGAGAGTGGCCAATTTTCTGGTTCCTCCGGTTTTATCGTACCACAAGACATCGTCAAAGTCTGCACCCATACGTAGTCGGTACGAAGAAAAGCGTCCTCGTTGCTAATGCGCTGACACAAACGCTGAGAATGCGCTGAGGTGGTACCGTTAGGTGATGTGTTAGGTGGTACCGGGTTATTTTTAACCCATAACCCTCCTTGAAATTGATCCTGCCGGGTATCGAACTTAGGACCTGCCAGTTAAGACACGCGAAACACGGACACACAATTTCACAGCTTCTGTTTAAGTTTCAAAAGACAGAAAAACACGGTCTTATTCAGACGAAAAGTTCAGGCGTCGAGGCTACGCGTAGAGGGAATTCTACGTTACAAGATCATATCATACCCAGCTTTATATATTATTGTCTAGAGTACTTGAATTTACTGATAGCACAGACAGTAAATATTTATGGTCACATTTATAAGGTCATACACGACATTTGGAATAGCACTTAACCCTTCGACTAATGAGGGATAATTATTTGTAGGTACTCGTACGTATCGGTCGTAGAGCTCCACTTTTGTGGAAATTATCTGTGTGTGTGTGTACCAAATAAACGCCTCTTCTTTCTTTCTTATATAAAAATGACTGACTCACTGACTATCTCATCAACGCCTTACCCAAACCACGGTCCAAAAATTTCCACGAAGGCCTGCATGTCGCAAAAACCCGATTCACAGGCGCGACATCATGCATAAAAAAAAATTGGTGGAATGGGTCACGACCCTCAGTAATACGACGCAGGGAGAGATTTCTGTGGCATATCTGACCTGTAATTACTAAGCAATACATTACCCATTACATTCAATCGGAAGCTTTTATAAAAATAAGAAACCCTTGAGACAAATAAAACCTCACTAGACCCATAGTAATCGAAAATATCTGTGTATGTATGTATCTTTTTGTATCTGTGTGTACAATTAATTAAAGAAAAGGGCTTGCAGCATAACGATGTAGATAGATATTTCTATAAATTATTGCCAAAAACATCAAACCACTTCTGAAAGCCTCTGAAAGGGTTAAAGGTCGTACGTGACGACATACACGTATCGCCGTCTCATTTGAATAATATCTTTACTGGCTGTCTCATAAATAAGACGATTCCAGTCGCTTTCTAAGACTTTTTACAACAGGTTTCACTACATATCTTTATCAATTGGGTCAACTGTAAAATATTGGTTGTATTTTTGCAGAAATCGTAACATGTATTTCGAAGGGTTGAAGTTTGAGTTCTTGCGTTTGCACTTGGCCAGCGGAGTACACTATACATATGGTCAAAACCCTTTTAATTTTGAGAGCCTCACATCTCCTAAATTTAGGGGTCCCATTAGGACTAAGTGACCGTTTAATAGTGGTGAAACGGAAACGATCCCCTAACTAGCCCCTAAATATGCTAAGGGGTCCCTTAAATCTTATGGGTCGTGAAAGCGGGCATCAGAAACTTAACCATGCTATTTTGCATTTGACTAGCTGACTTACTTAGTTTCTTTGAAGAGTCTACCTGAGGTCTAGGTAATTAAGAGATTTGACGTTTTGATATCCTTCTACTGCTGGATAGATCTCTACAGGACGCATTCTTATTCCACCTGCTTTCAGTGGCTCCCAATTACTTGCTTGAGATCGTGCATCCACCAGTAGGCGGGTCTTCCAATACTACGTTTTCCGGAGCGAGGACGCCATTTCAGCTCCTTGGGACCATAACGTTAATCGATTCTTCGAACTATTGCGCCGCATTGCCACTTCAGCTTAACGACTCTTCGAGCTATATTGGTGTCTCTACGGATCTCCTAATTTATAATTTGATCACGTAGGGATACTACATTTTATCATGGAGTTGCAATTCCAGAGATACTGTCAACTAAACGATATAGATAGATAGATATGATAGAGATTTGCGATGACCTTTATAATTGGAAAGCCAAATACAATAGTTTTCAGATAGAAAATAAAACAATTGCTGCTGTATTAAATAACAAAGCTACTAAATAACTGTTTTACAAAACGGAACAAGTTGTAAATTAACCCTCGTTTGCTGTGCTTCATAACACTATAAATGAAATGTTATCCATTATAATGGCGGTGTCGGATTTACCCCCGGGGTGTAATTGTGGTGAATTGTTTCCGTGCTGCGGTTAAGGGTTAATTAGAACGGGCGTTGAAGCGTGGGTGTTTCTAAATGGGCATTTGTGCGAGCAGTACCGTTAGTCACAGTATTAGAAATTTTGATTTAACGCATTCGAGCGCTCGAACACATTGGCGTTAAAGTAAAATGGTCCCAAAATTCCTTGATTTTAAGTTACAAAGTCAGTACAACCGATTTTTATTTCGAAACGTTTCTGTTTTGAGCGCTGGCTATGAAACAATGCATTTAAGGTTTATTTAAATGTGTTCGACCGCTCGAATACGATCAATCGAAATTACAAAATTATATGTTAAAACTGGGACTAAGCCTACAGAATTCCAGAAAATTGTTTTGGTTTATGAGATTTGGGTAGCTATTTGTTTCTGTAGTTTAATTTGACCTGTGAATTTGGCACGTAGAACTTTCAAACTAGATCCTGAACGTGTCTTTGTCCTTGTACTTAATTTTGTTAGTAATTCCGTTGCCACCGTTTGTTTTGTCGAGGTAAAAAGGAGCCTAGATGACAGATCTCTTCTTGTATAGTAATCTCCCGAGGTAAAAAGTAATATATACTTAGATATCTTCTTGTACAGTACTATACCTGTTGAAAGTCCAGTTACAATTTGATAAGCTGGACAGAGTTTCGCTGTTCGATGTTCCGGTGTTCGGTGTTCGCTGTTCGGTGTTCTGGTGTAGATTGGCTACTCCTTCATCTTGGGATACCACCGTCGTTGACCCAAGCTCTGTCCTACACCCATTGCCGTTTCAGTTTTGAAATTGAGCCATGCTGGGTATGTTGGCTAGTCTTGATATTCAAATCTCACTTCCAATTTGATTTCATAGATATCTCTACCGTTCACTGAGTACATCTGAGCTTTCATCGGGCTTACAAGAAATAGTTTTCAAGCGTACATCTGTACTAATCAGTAGGCACATTTCTAAGGTTAATCGGACTGACATAACGTATAGTTCAAACCGCTAGGTCTAGATACTTGATATTTAGTAGCTTTTCTCAGCAGATCGTTATTCGTGAATAAAAAGCGTTGCAGAGTAGGAACTATTATTTCATCTGTGAAAAGCGTAGAACCAACGTCGAAATAGTCAATAAAGTGAAATGTTCAGTGCCACTTTGTGTCGTTCGCGTGTGTAAGTTTGGAGACTGCTGGCATATAAATCTCGCTGGTTTCCGAACAGGCTACAGACGCGTTATTTGTGTTACACTATGGAGGTACTGTGGGATTTATGGGCCCGTCGTTTTGTACTACAGGGGGCTACAGGAAATTATACGAGATAAAATCTTCTAAAGCGTCAGGCTGCTGAGGTAAAATCTATCAAAGTTATAATCTACTCAATTATGGCACCATCAGGAGCGATATGCAGGCCAGGCTTCATGTTATGAGAATATTATAATCCTTTTATTCCTAGATTCAATTCCGGCTGGGGCAATTGGTTGTCAAATTGTCTCTTCTCGTGCCGCGTAGAAAACGATTAGAGGCTGTCATAACCCTACCAAGTAAACCTGCTATAAAAAATTAAGATTACTTGCATAATAATGTAAGATTAAGTTGCTATAATAATGTAAGATTAATTTGACTAATCAATCAACATTTACTGCCATAAATCTAGTGCGAACTTGTAGTCTTCGTAGAAATATAAAAAAAGAACTAAATAAACGGTTTCTACACAAGCTGAAACCTATAAATACCAAATAAAAAAATAATTATCAACCGATTACGGGTCTTTCTTTGTCTTTCCTAGCCCAAACGCCTCGTAAAAACTGATGGCATCTAAGTAGAGTTTTTAAACCAAATAACTCGGTTTGTTTTTATAATCACTGCTCCCCTTGCGTGATAAATTCTGATTAAGATCATTTTGGCATGCGAAATTAATTTTGCTGTGAAAGTTTAAGTTTGCAAACTAAGCTCGTTTTACGAGCTTGATAGATCCAGCTATCCATTTACAACTAGATGACTTCAAATGTAATGGGCTCTGGTTGCATACATTTTCTATTTGTATTCGCCAGGTGATCGCCATAAATTGGGTGATCTACGTTCTGTCTTTGTGCTAACTTGTGCTTTGTAGATTATTCCCTCAAGGCTCAAGTTGGACGAAACGTCTGTGCGAAATATTGGTATACGATATGTAACGTACGTTCGTAGCTTTAGTTTTAAGATACCGTAATTGATAATCCCCATCACGTTTTATACTTTAAATAAAGTATAAAAAGTGTACAATGTACCTAATTAGAATTTCATATTCCATATTTTCGACGCGATGTCGCCTGCTTGTCGGTTTTTTATCGGATATACTTTGCAGAGTGTGCTCGGGAACTTTTCTATCATAGGACAGCAAGAAAATGTCAGCGAAAGCATCCTTATGTGGTTGTGTCCAGTCTGTTCGAACGAAACGGTTCTGCTCTACGTTCCAAATTCGAACCGCCAGGTTGTGGAATTCTCTTCTAGCGCATGCATTCCCATGCCACGTATAACTTAAGTACCGTCAAGGCAAGAGTGAACAGGCATCTTCTAGGCAAGCGCGCTCCAAACGTAGACCGTGGACCTCATCATTGCTTTGTATTAACCATGATAGTCGTCAAGCGCAAGCCTATCTCGCAATAAAAAATAATAATAAATAAACATTGAATCTTGAAACACCTATTATGGTTGGTTGTTGTGGAAATCTATGCAGCTCTATAATATAAAGTTTCCGCGCGGATTATTTGTCTATAGGTATAGTTAGGTACATTACCTGCATCCAAGCTTGATTGTAGTCTAGGTACGTTTATGGTAGAGCGAGTTCCTATGAATCTACTTATTTTAGAGGCAGAAAAGTTTGAAAGGGTACCACATAGGTACTAGAGGTGTTTATTGGTGTATCCGTTGATCTGTTGCGGCGAAATTGAAGGACAACCAACAAACAAACTCACTTAATATTGGATAGAAGTATTCGTTACTTTGCGGAAGTCCATCATAATGAAGGAACTAGAAGTTTAATTCGCTATAATCCGCGACAATAGGTAAATCTATGTGGTACAGTGAGTATCCCGCACTCATAGCTTGCGATATTCACCACACCACAGAAATCTTCCAAACTACTGTCAACGTACGTTTCACTCCGACACCGGAGCATCTTCAGGAGATGTAGACTCGATAATGCTCGTTTGTAAAGTGCTTTACAATTACAAACTCATTTTACGACGCATTTATAAATATCTGCGAAGCAACGACAGCAGAAAGAGAGGTCCTAACCAGAGTTTTTTTTTCAGGAACATCTTAACTCCTTGAAAGAAGACGCGCCTCAAGTGGACACGAGAAAGCTGGAACAGGTCCTGTCTGCGGCGTACGCGCTCATCAGTCCGGAGCTTCAACAGATAAGCCTGCCCGACTTTCCCGTGGACAATCTGTATGCTGCTGCGTTGATTTTGGTAAGCTATATGTTCAACCAAGGTTTATATACCCCAACCGTTTAGTTCAAGATAAGAACTACAATGACACCCGTTAAAAGTTTGTAGGGCACTGTTGACTGTTGACTGTTGACTCCATGACTTTGACTTCTTGGTGTTACATGTCGGTGGTCACCAATGTCGGGAGCGTATGCTCGACCCATGCAATAGGAATATCTTCCTCCGAGCCGGTGTCATGCTCGGGGATCCCAGCTGGGCCAACTGTTGTAGGTTGAAAGTTCTATATACATATAGTACAATTCCTAAAAAACTTCGTAATCGTGATTCAGGCGGCGGCACGTGATTGGCTAACGTGGCTGCATCATGTTTACGTCATCCATGTAGTTATGTATGCCCCTACAAGTTTATACATGTTTTCATCAACAATTCCTACATTATGTGCACCACCTGATCTCATCATCATGGTCGTTTTAAAAACGTGTTTTAATATTATCTTGTAAATAATTTATTTTTTAATCAAGTTCATTTTTACTTCTGAAGTCTTAATTCTAGGTAGGTACATTTGGTCAAATTAAAATCTAAATTAAAAAACTAATAACTAAACATTAAAAATATCATCTATGCAGCTGCAATAAGGCAATTTGCTCAGAAGGCTGGCTGCATTACCTCGCTAAATAGCCAAACTTATATATTAGCCGAGACAACTGCCAGCCCTCTTGTTAATTTTATAGTCTGTGAATTGTGTTGCATACAAGTTACAACTTAAACTCAAAAGTATATTCATTTGTATTTAAACTAATGTACCTTGACCTTGTGCTAAACTTAGCAGATGATCATATCGCGTGAAAGTCGTATCACTGTAATATAATAAATACATCGAGGACGTAAGTCGGCACGCACGCTCGTAGGGGTCGTTAATGTATTTGCGAGCGCCCTTTATGGGCGTTTTACTGCTTCTATTTATTATGTCTATTTAACTACTTCTTGAAAGAACCAATAAATAGTAATAATATTATGTCTTATAATATATAAATATGATAAAATAATACTTATTAAGTTAATTATAAAAGTATGAATTTTAAAGTTATTAAACTGTTATGTTAAAATCTACATACAATTACATGAATCCATGGTCCTTGATTGATCAAGTCCCTGTCAAATATTTCAAACAATTTTATTATTATACATTAAATTGTAAATATTATTTATTTCAGGAAAGAAATCCTAACATTCCCATACACAAATTGCTGTATATTCTCTATCCATACAACACATTTTTATCAAGAGACCTCATAAAAAATGTTGAAGCTGTATTACATAATCTGAATATAGATACCCAACCAAAATGGAGCATCGCTCTCAAAGGTGTAGACTTCGCAGGAAATCAGGCCTTAGTGAATATGGAAATCAATGGAAAGGCGTCCCAATTTGGCGTGGCATGCGGTGGTAGAAAGAGTAAAACTGAGAAGAAAGGTTTTGTCAAAACGGAATACCAGACTCAGCTTTTGAATGAGTTGATGCTTAGCCATAGCGTTGGAGATTTCTGTGTTGTAGGTAAGAATGATCCTAATCCCTACTTTTATTTTATTATTTTAATATTATACATGGGAATCCTAAGATATGATTATGGCTAGAAAGCCAATGGCAGATAGTTGAAATGGGGGAAAAAAATGGGAATGTGAGTTTGTTTGTTACGCTTTCACGTCACATCTCTTCAACCAATTTCTATAAAATTTGGTACAGACATTGGTTGTGTCCCTGGGGAAAGGACATAGAGGCTTTTCATCCTGAAAATTAAAGAGTTCCCGCGGGAATTAAAACCTTATTCCATGCGGACGAAGTCGCGGGCTTCAGCTAGTTAAAAGTATTTGTATTCTTTTATGCCTGACCGAAAATGTAGAAGCAAGAGGTAACGCAGATGATACGGTCTATCTCAAAGGCAGTTTTTATGTCGAAATTAAGACACGATTGTAGGGAAGTTACGACACGAGATGATAAAATGAATGGATATAAATTATTATGCTTTTTTAGCGTTCAAACTGCCGTGAGTGATATGCATATATCACCCATGGCATAAACATAAGTATTAAACCGGCACTTGCTGTTGGCGCGGCACGCAGTCTGCGTTGCACTGCATATAGGTGTAGGTATAGGTTCATAAATGAGAAGCCCGGGGGGGTTCAAAACTAGCTTGGTATATATATTATGACAGAATATGTGAGTTTCCCCAACCCGCCAACCCGCATTGGAGTAGCGTTGTGGGTCTAAGCTTTAATTCCCTCTTTCGTATGAGAGTGGAGGTCTGTGCCCAGCAGTGGAACGTTAAGTGGCTGTTGTGGTAGTGGATGTGAGTTTGTATCAATGTTAATTATGCATTTGCATTATATTGCGTGAAAGTATGCGTAGAAAATATCTGTTCACAATATAATAAACCACTTTTGATGCCGTATTCCGCAGGTCCAAAAGGTTGCGGCAAAAGCCTGCTAGTCAGTCAACTTGCATCTCTACTCGGTTATACAATAGAGCCCATAGTACTATACCAGGACATGACGGCAAGGGACCTAATACAGCAGAGAACTACTCTTGATAACGGAGACACAGTGTGGAGGAATTCAGCCTTAGTTGAGGCCGCACTTAAGGGACATTTGGCGGTACTGGACGGGTTGCATAGGATACACGCTAGCACGTTGGCTGTTTTGCACAGGTGAGTGTTTAAAATATTGTACTTTTAAAAAAAAAAATAGCGTTTATTGCAGCACTAGTACAGTTTTTTTTACTTAAAATATAACACATAAATTAATCTGAGATTTGACTTGACATGGGCCTCTAAATTTTTCCAAACTTTCTATTTTTAGCTAACCTTGTCCACATACTACCAATCGAGTCCCTTATATCGTCCTCCCATCTATTAAATTGTCTGCCTCTTCTTCGTTTTTTGTTCTTGTAACAATAACAAAAAAGATTTAAGCAAAAAAGGAATGTAAGAAAACCTGGAAAATTCTACTTACAGAACATTAAATGTACTTATATTGTGGGACGAGAAGGTGATATGTATAACTTGTCTAATCAGTCAACAGTCCACCCAAATATAGCGCTGTTCTCATAAAACTTTCTTAATTTCATCCATACTACGGTTATAAATGCGAAAGTGTGTTTCTTTGTCGGTTTCTCCCACAATTACGCCGCAACAGAGCAAAGGAGCGACATGACTTTTGCATGGCTACAGTTGAGGACCTTTGAAACCTAAATCGGATAAAGTCACATCGCATCATCATTTCGCATTTATAATTTTAATCCACGCGGATAAAGTCGCGGGCATGATCTAGTTAACTACATGAGAAAGTCCATTTAAATACAGAACACTGTATCTATAATATCTCATATCGTTGTCTCAACGGATGCCCACCGCTGGACATGGCATTCTGTCGATTCGATTCTCTCCTGAGCCTAGGACACTTCAGCTACTCTATAAAATATATGACCTCTTTATAAACTGTCGTGCAAATTCAAGGTCGATATAAAGTTTTAAAAACATATTAAAACAAGTTGTTCTAGGTCGGAAGTGCATCTTTTATTCAAACAGTAACTTCATACATGCAAGGTCAACCCTATTTTTCTAGCTTCCATCAATCACATGAATTTCACTTCGTATTTAAAGGGCATTACTTTTAGTATTTGTTCAAGTAAATACGAGGGTGCGGTTTATGGCGTTTTGACGATGGTCTTTAGCTATACATAGTTAAACGAAATGTTTGACCCTATCGGTTTCTACACGTCATCGTATTGGAACGCTAAATTGCTTGGCGGCACGGATTTGCCGGTACGCTGGTAATAAGATCAGGAATAAAAATATCAAATTGTAAACTCTCAAGTTGTCCCTACCAGGGAACGAAAACGGGACCTCCTTTTTCAAAAATAAATTTTCTAAACCACAAAAATTTGGCGTATAAAATAAAAAAAAGGAAACTATAATTCCTTACAAGCGATCTTACTCTACCAGTGGAGTACAGCTGTATCATAATTTTGTAATTTATATTTAATATTGTAGCCTGAAAAGACGAATTGAGAAATTGCAATGTCATTATCGGATATGTCCTATCAATAAATACTGTTGTGGGCTCTTCTCAAACCAAGGCGCGTTTGGATCCCTCGTAGCTTTAGTTTTAAGATACCGTAAATGATTATCACCATCATGTTTTATAAGTAATTGGACGTCAATAAGTGTACAGTTGTAAATTGAATAAATGTACTTAGAATTTGAGTTTAAAATAAAAATAAAATAAATAATCGGCTGTCTTGCTAAAAATTCTTTTACAGACTAGTTCATGACAGAGAGTTGCAGTTACACGATGGCACAAGGTTACTACGGCACGACAGATATGATGACCTTCTTGCGTCTGGCCTCACGCACCAACAGTTGGAAGAGAGTGGCGTGAAGAGGATTCACCCCGCGTTTAGGTGAGTCACTTTGTCTCTTATGGGTACTAATATTTTTGAATTTTCATGCTACCTCAAGTTAGCCCTTTGGTCGGCCCTTTGATCCCCGCACATTGCCACTCCAGCTTCGTAACACTTTGAGCTATGTCGGTTACTTTACTTTTTTTTTATCCACTACAGGTTAGTTCTTGACTGCGATCTCACCTGATGGTAAGTGATGATGCGGGTTAACCTGTTAGGGGCATGGCAGTTATACCCCTATTCGGTTTCTACACGGCATCGTACCGGAACGCTAAATCGCTTGGCGGCACGTCTTTGCCGGTAGGGTGGTAACGATAGCCACGGCCTAAGCCTCCCACCAGGCCAGACCAGGGAAAATTCAGAAATTATAAATTTCCAAATGACCCTGCCGGGGATCGAACCCGGGACCTCCGCACGTTAAGAAAACAGCGCTCAACACTGCGCCACGGAAGTCGTCAGCCTCTACGTATGTCATCATTGGCAACTGATACGAAAATCGCTTGGCGGTACAGTCCCACGTTATTTAGCCCGGTGGTCAGAATTGGAACTATTTCTTATGATTTATTTTTTATTTGTCCCAAGAAAACTCCTACCATTATTTGATTAATGGAAAGGGGTCACGACCCTCAAACAGCGACATTGTCACCGGGTCAGATGTGTTTGTGGTACTGTACTTCTATGTTGGCTAGTGCTAAGTTGAGCAACGGTAGAAGCCCCCCTCTAGGCCATACCAGTGATAATTTAGAAATTATTATAAATTCCCAAATTGCCCCGACCAGGGATCGAACCCTGAATCTCCCTCATAAAACATCGCGCTAACCACTGCGCCAGGAAAGTAGTCAAAAGACTTCTTGTATTTATTTTATTTCCATGCAAAATATGACTAGTTTTGTGATTGCGTAAGTAGTTGTCATATTTCAGAATAGCAGCGCTTGCTGAACCTCCTATGATCGGAACTGGACAGCAATGGCTGTCCCCTGAGATACTCAGCCTGTTCCTATTCCACGAGATGAGGAATCTGAGCAGGAGCGAGGAAATGTTCATCATTAACTCCTTGGTAAGTGGATATTTTTCACTTTTGTTTCCGTTTGAGTATTTTTCACTTTTGTTTCCGTTTGAGTATTATTCGCGCACCCATGCTAATATTATAAATGCGAAAGTGTCTGACGTTTAGTACAGGGTTAGGTCGCCTCCCGAGGAAGGATATAGACTACTTTTCAGTTTTTATCCGGGAAAATTAAAGGGGTCCCATGGGAATTAATAAAACCAAGCTGTCGAATTCGCGGGCATCATCTACTAAATAAATAACTGAATAATTGAGGCAACCAAATTTGTTAGTAATTGTTAAAACTTAACATTTTTGTTAGTAAACGTATTATTTAATTAAATTAATTACAGCCAGAGGTCTAGAAAGTAATTCGTTTTATTCTCAATAATTCCATTCGATGGAATTTTATTGAGATGACGTAAAACGTCGTCTCAATAAATTCCTTCGTCATTCAATTTGTTATATTTTTTTAGTTAATTACTTATTTTGAATATCTTATTATTTGGCAACTGTGTGTGTACAAATTACACATTTACTTGATTTCAGTACGGAGACATCTCAGACCCATTACATTCCGTAATAGAATTGGCAGATCAATTGAGGAGTTCCGAGGATAGTACTCTAAAGAATCTCTCTTCATCCCTATCAACCAGACAACTTTTACGGATCGCCAGCCGAATGTCCAAGTACCCCGCGGATTCATCCTATGAAACAGTCCAAAGAACTTTCCTAGCCAAATTCCTACCTAACTTAGCCAGACGCGCATTAGATAGTGCTAGCCAAAAAATTGGAATCGATCCTCCATCAAAATTCGGTATATTTAATCGCGATCAGGAAAAAGTTAAATGCACAGTCAAAAATGGCGTTCTTACAATAGGAAATACGAGTACAGAAATTTTCAAAACAGATGCCTTGACCAAAGTTCCTGATATTCTATTCTATGACGTTCCACAACATATGGCATTACTTGAATGGTTACTCCAAGATTTTCTACTTGGAAATCATTTGTTACTGGTCGGGAACCAAGGTGTGGGGAAAAATAAAATAGCAGATAGGTTATTGCAGCTCTTGAATCGTCCAAGGGAATATATCCAGTTACATAGAGATACTACTGTACAGTCGTTGACAGTACAACCTACTGTGAGAGATGGTATAGTAATTTACGAAGACTCTCCTCTAGTAAAAGCTGTGAAATACGGTCATGTATTAGTCGTTGATGAGGCAGACAAAGCCCCAACCCATGTGACGTGTATTCTTAAAACGTTGGTTGAAAATGGGGAAATGATTTTGAGTGATGGAAGGAGGATTGTGCCAAAAGACATGATGGAAAGTTCTGGTGGAGAGGTTTCCAGTTTTATTCCTGTGCATGAGGATTTCAGGATGATTGTGCTGGCAAATAGACCTGGATTTCCGTTTTTGGGGAACGATTTCTTTGCTTCATTGGGTATGTTTATTTTTAAGTACTTAGTTCAATTGTTTTTATTGACTTTACAACCTCCGAATGCCTCGCAAATCTGCGACTAGTCGAATTTCGATCCAGTAAATCGAATGATGACTGTTAGTTAGTTCAGCGATACGGTTCTTATCATCTTTTGTCTTTGTTAGTCGCTCATTTTAAAACTTATAAAAACCGAGTCAGTAAAATTTCTGCTAAAAATCCTTTAAAACCATAATCAAATCAGCAAGTCTATACTTAATATTATAAATTCGAAAGTTTGAATGGATCTATGTATGGATGGATGGATGGATGTTTGTTACTCAATCACGCCAGAAAGGCTGAACGAATCGGGATAAAATTTGGCACAGATATAGATTATAGTCTGTTATAACTACTTCTTATCTCGGACAATTAAAGAGTTCCCGCGGGAATCAAAAATTCTCAATCCACGTAGACGAAGGAGCGGACATCAGCTAGTTAAAAAATATATAAGTCTAGCGCCATCACCTTTGCAAGGAATTGTCTCTATAGGATGTATTTCTTGCAGGTGATCTCTTCTCGTGCCATGCAGTAGATAACCCTTTAATAGAGTCAGAGTTAGAACTGCTCCGATCGTACGGTCCGGACGTGCCTCAGGATGTTATGAAGAAACTGGTACAAGCGTTCGCATTGCTGAGGAATATGGCTGATCAGGGACAGTTGACTTACCCGTATTCCACGAGGGAGCTCGTCAATATTGTTAAACACTTGCAGGTACAGTTTTTTTTATCCAATAGAAGTTAGCCCTTGACTGTGACCTCACCTATGACCTAGTGGTAAGATGTAATTAAGCAACTAGTGTAAGCGTTCGTATTGCTAAGGAATATATCTGATCAGGGACAGATGACTTGCCCGTATTTAACGAGGGATCTCGTCAATATTGTTAAACCCTCGTCTGCTATTTCACCGAGTGTTAAGATGTAATGAAAAAGTTGGTGCAAGCGTTCGCATTGCTCTGCAATATGGCTGTTTAGGCACAGTTGACGTATGCGTATTTTACGAGAGAGCTGGTGAATATGGTTGAACACGTGCAGGAAAATAGACTACAGATAAACCTGTGGGACAAGTGAGTGATATGTACTCGTCCACACCAATAGGAAGATTTTCCTCCGGGCTGGTGTTGTGCCCAGGGACCTTTCTGGTCCGACCGTTGTAAGTCGGAACGGTCTATATATAGCGCTATTCTCAGAAAACTTCGATATCGTGATTCAGGCTTGTATGTAACAAAGTTTTCAGTCGATTATCTATCCTGCGATGTAGATACAATTAGCGCCATCTAGTTTGCACTATGGTAACCGCTACAAACCGATTTATTAATTTTTGGCCGTTAGCTTCAGTTGACAAAACAATAAACAATCGCACACAGTCAAACAAACAAGAAAATACCTATGAACGTATGAAGTTGAGACTGCAATTCGCATCAAAAAGCCTTCCTCTGGAATGGCCAATCCAGTGCGTAGTACATAGAGACATAATTTTTTTTATGTTATGCAATGATCTTTATCTTTACGAAACTAAGTTTTTTTTTGCAGAAATACCCCGAAGAAGACTTAGCAACGGCCATAGGCAATGTATTCGATTTCGACCGATACAGCAAGGACATGGCAGATGCGCTGTTAGAAGTCTTGCATTCCAGCGGTTTGCCTACTGAAGGCGTGCTGGATGGACGATCCAAAGAAGCCTTGAAAAAGATCCAGATGACCATTGAAAGGACGAGCGGGTGAGTCAAAGAAAGAGCAACCGCCAAGTTTTTTACTGGTTCTTCTCAGTTAGGAATGGCATATCGCACCAGTGGTGAATTCACTTGACGATTCAAAAGCATAATATTATGTAAAACTTTATTCGAGTAAAAACATTGTATTTTTAAATTTCAATGAATTTCGTAATGTTTTATTTTATGTAGGAGAACTTGTATCACTTATGATATGTGATTGTCGATTGAATGACACTGTCGATTCGGGAACCGAAAATGCTACCGCAAATAATTTTTTAAATGATAGAACCGATGGTACCGAATCCGATGGTAGAGTTAAGTTAAACCATGAAGTATTATATTATAACACGTAAGACGTTTGTCCTACATTCAGAAAACAAATTGAGACTTTTGCCTCGACTTTGCCAAGAATTATAACCCTTCAGGAACTATTCGTGCCTTATGGTCACAAAATCCCTGCCATTGTTTTACAGAAAAGACGTGTCTTCTCCCAAACATGGTAAAAAAGACCCGGACAATCAACCCCACGTTGGTGGCAATACCTGGGCCGGGGGTACAGGAGGGAGGGACACGGCCGGTTTGGGGGGTAAGGGAGGCCCTTACCGGCTTGATAAAGGACACGATGTACATCAGGTGGGTTGACAATACTTTTGACGATCATTCCGTCGTGTTAAATGGCACGATATATTGCCAAAATGGGTTTGACTATATTGGATAGAAGCAGGCGTTACTTTGCGGAAGTCCATGATAATGAAAGAACTAGAACTTTAATTTGTTATAATCCGCCACAGTAAGTAAATCTATGTGGTACAGTATGTATCTTGCGATATTCACCACACCACACAATATATCTTCCGAATGGTATTTAGGCCAAAATATTCAAAGGGGTATGAATATACCACTGTCCCTTCCATCTACAAGACCCCTTCGAAAATGTGTCTCTAAAAAATCTCTTGAAATTCCTAATTGTAACACTATCTTCTATAAAAGATCTTTCACAACAGAAGCTTCTTGTCTATGGAACTCCCTTCCTGATCAAATTAGGGGAAGTCAGTCAGTACATATATTTAAATTCAGAGTTAAACAGCATTATCTTTCAATGTTATAGTATACAATATACATATCTATCATTAAACTTTCTATATAAATAGAATTATATAGTATGTATTATATAGCAAATATGTATTTATTTATTTTTTTGTGTATTTATGTTTATGTATTGTATATATGTATTTAGTTTGTGTATAATAGTATGTCGTTTTTATAATATAAGTAAATAAGTAAGTTTATGAAGTTATTTATTAAGTATAATATATTGTTAGAATTTAATAATTTCAATATAGTATATTATTTTTGTACCTATTCCAATTCACAATTTCAACTTAGTCACTTTCAAGGAAGGCTGGAAGAGATTTCTTTTTAGAGATAAGCTTTACCTTTGTCCACTTTTTTCTATTAGTTTTTAAGACGATATTTTGTACAAAAATAATAAATAAATAAATAATATACCCCTTTGATCGTGACAGAGAAATTTTTAATCTAAATCTTGGGCCGGTGGCAACTCAAGGATATTTCGTGTCCACTAATACTATAAATAATATAATATTATAAATGCGAAAGTTTGAATGGATGGATGTGTGGATGGAAGGATGTTTGTTACTCAATCACGCCAGAACGACTGAACGGATCAGGATGAAATTCGGTACAGAGATAGGTTATAGTCTGGAATAACACATAGGCTACTTTTTATGCCGGAAAATTAAAGAGTACCCGCGGGCACAAAAACCTCAATCTACGCGGACGAAGTCACAGACGTCGTCGCGGGCTCGATCCCCGGACATGCAACCCCTAACTTTTCGAAATTATGTGCCTATTAAGCAATTAAATATCCTTGCTTTAAAGGTAAAGGAAAACATCGTGAGAAAACAAACACGAGAGTTCTTTATAATATTCTCAAAGGTGAATCCACGCTTGGCTAGCGTGGTGAATAGATAAGTGACCGACGTTTTCAGTTATCAGACGCTGAAAAGGACGACGTTCCGGAGCACGTGAAGAAAGCAGCGCGGGAAATGAATAGAAAGGCTTTCGAGGAGAGATTGAAAGAGATCAAGATGAGCGAATATGATGCCAAACTATACGGACAGTTTCTAAGGGCTGTACAACCGCAGGTCAGTACCCATCATTTATCTATCTTGCATATCTAATCTTTATTGCACACAAAAGAACGGAAATAAAAATTCATTAAAACTACGAACTAGGACTAAGCAGTATGCAAAGGCGGTCTTATCATTCATTATTATTATTTATTTCATTTTTACGGAGCTTTGCTAGTGTTGCTTTAGGTCAAATCTTGCAACTGAATTTTAAAATAGTTATTCTCAACCGATTGAGCTGAAATTGTGCATACACGTTTAGAAGTGACGTCATTCTCAATCCAATATGGCGGACTCACAAAGATGGTAGACCAGTTATTTCTTAGGCACCCCCATGATATGCCAACTTCTTTTTTAGGTTGTTTTGTTGATTGTGTGTTGTTTTTTTTGTTGTTGTAAACTAATTAATAGGATTAGCTGAGAAGATTACGAACAATATAATGACGTTACACTCAATTCAATATGAACACTGTTAATGATTTAAGACTTATTATTTCTTACTGTACCTTGGGTAGGTATTCTAAGTATTTGTAATAGAACCGAGAAATAAGCTCGATGTAAAGGGAACATATTATCGCCGTCGGATCCTGCACCTGATTTCTATCCGGTCGTGTATGATTGGCAACACCCTTAATATATACAATACATATTATACAAATTAGACAAATTTCAGATTGGCGCTCTTCGCGGCGTACTGGCGGAATTGCAGGCAAAGAAAAAGGAGCGGCAGTGGAGCCGCCACCAGACCAGCGGAGAACTGGACGACGGCAAAATTATTGAAGGTGAATTGAAATTGAAATTGATTGATTGATTGAAAAAAAAATTGAAATTATTGAACTATTATAATTTTCAAACTAAAAAGTTGCACCAACTTTTTAGTTTGAAAATTATAATAGGCATCATGTAACAGTAACCAAGAATCAATGAAATTATGAATTTATCTAATGAAATAGGATTCATGGATTATAAAAAACGTATTTATTTTTCTATTTCGAGTGAGATTGCTATTTATTTTGATAAAATAAAATTATAAAATACAGCAATCCGCCATAATGGATTAAACACCAAGAAGCGAATGAGGTCACAATGGTTTGTTTTCGAGCTTTGACAATCACACTATTGCTTACTGCACACTGCACAGTCACAAACGACGCCATGACACCGGGGAGCGTGTTGGCGTGAATTTTAAAATTTAAATTTCAAATGCCAATGTTATCTACCAAACCTTATTTTTCTGCTGAAATAACATATTTTTTCGAAATAATAGATACTTCCGAACATATTCTGACCATTTTTCAAAATGAGTCATCATGCCTATTTATGGAAACTATACTGTTACACATCTGACAATACAGATGATGACTCAAAATTTGTGCGATGCCTTGTTTTTGCAGGTCTAACAGGTGAGAGATCGATCTACAGGCGGCGGACGGAACAGGAGCCGCCGCCCGGTTCACCGCCAGACAGACCCAAGAGGCTGAGGCTAGTGTTAGATGTTTCTGGCAGTATGTACAGGTGAGCACAATATTTTTAACTTCCAGATGGTTTGACGCAGTAGTAAAATAACGTATTTATCTTAATTTCATATTTGCTTTTGCCCGCAGCTTCGCTCACGTTAAGTTCGGTTTTCATACAAATCATAAACCCCTATTTTACACCTCTAGGCGTTGAATTTTCTAAAATCCTTTCTTAGCGAATGCCTACGTCATAAAAACTAAATTTCAGCCCGATCTGTCCAGTGATTTGAGCTGTGCGTTGATAGATCAGTCTGTTAGTCACTTTTTCCATTTATATATTTAGATTTATTGAAATAATAATAAATCTTGTTTAATACAGATTCAATTCGTACGACGGTCGTCTAGAACGTTCGATGGAGGCTGTAGTTTTGCTAACAGAGGCGCTTAAAGGTTACGAGGCTCGCATCAGATACGATATGTACGCACATTCTGGAGAGGAGCATGCTTTGGAACTGGTTAGAGTTGACCGACCGCCGGAGAACGAGAAAGAGAGGCTAAAGGTAAGATATTTAACTTCTTTGTAGAAGCGGGATGTGTTGAAATAAGAGTACCTTTAGGATAAGAAGCTATCGCTCGCGCCAGTCACGTCTGATGTTATAGAGGTGAGGAATTTACCTTTTTTGTATAAGCTAATAAACTTTAAAGACGTTTAGGATGAGTAGCTAACTAATAAAAAGTGAAACGAACGAACGCAACGATGAAACACCTTTTGTTAACCAAAGTTCATTCTTTGGAGCTGTTCAGAAAAAAAGTGAGAGGTGAGTTATATATAGGCGACCTAGTAAGACGTTTAGGGAGTTCTCACCCTCAACGTCTTTTTACCTTTTTTGTAGAAGATGGACATGTTGACTTTTAGGATTTGTCCTTTAGGATTTTTGGAGCTATAGCTCGCTCCAATCAAATACTCGCGTCTTAAGTTGACCGCAAGACGCGTCGCAATGGCATATTTTCGCGCGTAATATGTACGTTGACTTCGACAGTTCGTATGAGAGCTGCGCAAGCTCAGTTCAGAGACGGCTATTGGATTGGCGCTAATTATCACTCGCAAACATTGAACCGACGAACGCGGCGAAGACCAAACCAAGGCACACACTTTAGAATTGATCACGAAAACGAGGCGATAGATGAACTATATAATATTTATCACCTTTTTAGAAGGAAAGAATCTTAAAGGGCATCCGTGGGTCCCGTTCATTATCACAAACATCTGATAATAATTGACGATTCAAAAGTACTTGTAAAAGTTTATTTGAATAAAGAATATTTGATTTGATTTGATTTGATTGTTAGAAACCTAAGAGTTAAAATATAGTACTCTATTGTAGTCGTATGTGGAAGAATCTGGGAGTCCACCGCACTATTACCCCAAGAAAATCCCTGCCGTTATGTGATTAATGGAATGATAAACACGACGGAGAGAGAGAAGCATAGACATTCTTTTAAAAGATAATATTAAGTCTATTATTTACACAGATAATTCGAACAATGCAAGCGCAAGCGCAGTTCTGCTGGTCTGGGGACAACACTCTTGCGGCGACGAAGCACGCGATATCTACTCTCGCCAATGAAGACGCAGACGAAGCTATCGTTTTGATTCTTTCCGATGCTAATTTAAGAAGGTGGGTATCATTATGTAGCTTGTTACAAGCTTTTATTTAACTTGCAATGTTTGTGTGTTTGTTTAGGTCAAATCTTGAAACTGAATTTTAAATAAAACAGGCATCCTCCAATCCAATCGATTGATTGAGCTGAAATTTTGCATGGTTACCTCAGTGACGTCATTCTTAATCCAATATGGCAGACTTCCAAAGATGGCGGACTAGTTATTTTGTATGCATCCGCAATGTATGCAGGGTAAGTGGGTGGTGGTAAGGTTTGGTGGTAAGTGTCGCTGAGCTAAAATTGTAGCGGGATAACCTGATTGGGGTAAGGAAACCAGACAGCAGACTATAATAATATATAATATTATAATACAATAATTAATTAAGTCGATTAAGCATTATTTATTATTACTTTTATTTGTTGTAGATACGGAATTCCACCTGAGCACCTGGGAACGATATTAACATCGGATCCGAGGGTGCAAGCGCATGTTATCTTCATAGGAAGCCTTGGGGACGAAGCTAATAAGTGAGTCAAATAGATTTTTACTGTACTTAATAAGTTAAGTTTATTTTAACGTTTAAATTTAAACTATCGTGAGTGATATTCGTTATCCTATATATAATATGTCACCGGCTGTAACTCACTTATTTCGTCGGAAATGTCCCGAATAGTTTCGAACCGGTCCGGGGCCCTTATTTATGAGCATGTTTGCGCAACACGGTAGCTGCACTTTGACTGCGGGCTGCCTGCCGTAACGCTCTTTGCAAGACGGGTCGGGGGATGTGGCACTATTTGATTTTGCTTTTGTACCATAATCTTTGCGCCGCATACATATTACATACGCACCAAAGAACCCTACAGATCAAAAATTTAATTTAATTTAATTTAATTTTACTTACTACATAAACATAAAAAATAAATTGGCAGAAGTGAAAACTAAATCCATTCAATTTTACTTCACATAAACATTTGAGTTTCTGACAGGGAAATGCAGACAAAGGTATTAAATTAGCAATAACTTCAGTTAATTATGCACCTTAGGACTAACACATACTTTACGATTGTAAAATATTAATTTTTAAGACGTTCTGTCATCAGAGTAAACGTAGGAATAACCTTTCGATCCAAAATAAAAGTCATTTTTAAAATGACTTTTTATTTTGGAATGTGCAAAAATATTCATTATAAAATAAACCTTAAAACTAAGGTACTAAATTTCGATTGTAGTATATTTGGATTTTAAGACATTTTGTCTTCGTAACAACGCGAGGATCTCGCTATTCGCGAGTATGTCGCAGTTCGCGAGTATGTCGGTCACGCGAATCCACAATTTTACCCCCTACCAAAAAGTGCTCAACGCGGCTAAATTAAAGTTTTCACTTCAATAAAAAACTACTTTGTTTCCAGTCTGCTGCGAAGGCTGCCCGTCGGCCACGCACACGTCTGTATGGACGTCGCGTCCTTACCGCAAATCATGCAACAGATATTCGCTTCGTCACTTTTGCAGAACTCTTGATGTGACCAAGCGTCATACTTTTCTAGACAATTTTACTATGGGACCAAATTATTTACTAGATAATGTTTTATTATTAACTAGCTGATGCCCGCAACTTCGTTTGCGTGGATTGAAGTTTTGTGGTTCCCGCGGGAAATCTTGAATTTTCCGGGGTAAAAAGTATGAGTCTATGTGTTATTCCAGACTATAATCTATCTCTGTGCCAAATAACATCCAGATCCGTTCGGCCTTTCTGGCGCGATTGAGTAACAAACGTCCATCCATCAAAAGTGGTTTATTTTTTCAGCAAAACAAAAGTTGGCTATTTAATCTATGATACATTAATTATTATTGATGGATTGTGTCTGAGTGCAATAAATAATAATAGAATTTTAGAAATAGGTTTTATATTTTGAATATTTAAGATTATTTATTTAATATATTATTGTATTTTAAGAGATTATATTTTGGTTACCTATCTTATAAGTATAAAATATAGGCTGTGGCGGAAATTTTTCGAACATTTAGCAATAATTAGGTACCTTATTTCTTCATTTTGTATATAAACTAAGTTAAGGGAGATAATATAATTATTTTTATTATTGCAAAATTTGTCTTATTTATCATTCCCTTGGTAAAAATTCTGAATGGAAATCGAACCTAAGATTGAACCATTTACGGTACATCTTAGACAAGGCTTCCACGGAGCGCTTCTCAGTTTCCAAACTATAATTTATCTCTGTGCCAAATTTCATCCAGATCCGTTTAGCCTTTTTGCCGTGATTGAGTAACAAATATTCATCAATCCATCCATCCAAACTTTCGCATTTACAATATTAGTACCTATAGATTCAGCTGGAAATGGGTTGATAAGAGAAAGAGAGCTGAACCCAAAGCTCTTAGTAGGATGTAAAATAATATTACGTGAAGTAAGTATAAGACCTGAACTAGAGTACACTAAAATGTAAAAGTACAATAGAATCACAAAGGAATGCAACGAAATATAACGGTCTCGTGCGTCCTTTCCTTGACCGGTCCTTCCCGCGGGAGCGATTGACCTATTTCTTAAGGTTTTACCTGCTTAAATGTACCGGTGATACTCTATAGCCATGTACCCATGTACCTACTACCGGTTTCAATTGCTATGATTGGGTGATAGTCTTGCCTCGTAGGTCTAGCGGTTAGCATAGTCGACTGCGGATCACGAGGTCCTGGGTTCGATTCCCGGTCGGGCATTAAAATTGTTAGGTATTGGGTTTTTCAATTAAGAAATTCTCAGTGCCAGCCCGGAGTTGGAAGTTGGCGGTGTTTCACCCCCGTGCCTCGGAGAGCACGTTAAGCCGTCGGTCCCGGTTATTATCACTAACATGATAATAGTCGTTAAAGCCTGCCAACCCGCATTGGAGCAGCGTGGTGGGTCTAAGCTCTTATTCCCTCTCTCCTATGAGAGTGGAGGCCTGTACCCAGCAGTGGGACGTTAATAGGCTGTAGTGGTGGTGTGGTGGATAGTCTTGCTGCGACAATAGCGAAAGAGTGTGAGACAATCAGGGGCTATACTGACATCTTCTTCTTATTTATGTTTCATTATTTTTGACTTTCGTGTTTTCGAATTAAATCCTTATTTTAGGAACTCAAAGTACGTGACATCAAACTGGTTATTTTTAAATATTTTGTTCAGAAAACTTACAGCTACAACAAAAGTGGATAGATAAATAATGAATAAGTGTAAACGCCTTCTCCAATAAAACGTCAAATACTGATTAACTATTTATTTATGTATAACTACCGAAATTCACTCTATCACATTTTATTTTCTTTTTCCAAATCTTTACTATTAGAAAACTAATTTAACCAACATGTCCGCTATCGACCATCTCGACTCAATCAATCCATCTCCCGAGTGTACCCACATTAGCGTCTCGCTTTCTCTAACTTTATTTTAAAATACCCTCGGAAAAAATAATAAAAATCTCATAAAATAATTGAACCTTACACTCGTCCATCCTGATGACGTGTATGACCCCATACACGCCTCAGTTGAAAACCTTAGGATATGTAAACGCCTTCTCCAATAAAACGTCAAATACTGATTAACTATTTATTTATGTATAACTACCGAAATTCACTCTATCACATTTTATTTTCTTTTTCCAAATCTTTACTATTAGAAAACTAATTTAACCAACCTGTCCGCTATCGACCATCTCGACTCAATCAATCCATCTCCCGAGTGTACCCACATTAGCGTCTCGCTTTCTCTAACTTTATTTTAAAATACCCTCGGAAAAAATAATAAAAATCTCATAAAATAATTGAACCTTACATAAGTATAACGCCAATTAAAAGTTTAATAGACAATTTTGAGTAATATTGCTTAAGTATTGCTTGTAAATCGTAACACTAGCAAGCATTTTTATCTACACCAACTGAGCCCAGAAATCTACGCGCATGAAGTTGGGAAAACAAATGAAATGTTATAAGCAGTAAAAAGGGATTTTCCGGTAACATTCCATAAAGCCATGTACACAGTAGCTCACGTGCCAAGTGCCAACCTTGGCCGGCTGTTTCTTATACTCCTACGATATGGTTATTACCGCCATTTACACACGCATACCTACGACATTATTTTGTTTCGCCTTTACAAATAGAACTTGTATGGTATTATTATTTCCTTTAGGTCCCATAATGTTCTTATTTGTTAACAATTTTTTCTTGAATTTTTTCCTGGAATACTTTTGTGCGACTTAAGTAGGTATTACCTGATGCCCGTGACTTCGTCCGCGTGGAATAAGTTTTCTTTTATACCTACCATAACTCCTTAATTTTCCGGGATAAAAAGTATCCAAGAAAGTAGCCTATGTCGCTCTCCAGGTCCTCAACTATACCCATGAAAAAACACACGTCATTTCGTTGCTCTGTTGCGGCAAACCAACAAACAAAAACACTTTCGTATGTTATTAGAATTATTTCTTGTGAGGAAGTCGCCCTGAAAAATGGTGAGTTTGAGTCTATCATTTTTTTTTCTCTTTTCTAACAATTTTTTCCCAAGATTTTTTAGAACAGTATTTCGCATTACAAATGTATACGCTGACATGCTTGTTCCTTCCTTTCTTTTCCTTTCATTTTCAATTTTCTGTCATCTTTGTTGTTTTCGATAACGATTTACGACGCAATAAAGATTTTCTATCTTCATTTTATTAGTTTTTTATGTAAGTACACCTTAAAAAAATATTAAGTATAGGTAATATTAGTTTATGTTCATCTACTGGAAATCGTAGCGTATAGCGACCTCCACTAGTGGACAAACCACCAAGTGGTTGCAGAAACCGTTGGATCCAGGCGGCGCAAGACTGTGGCGTGTGAAACCTCCTTAGTCCTTACACTCTAAACTATGTCCAGCTGTGGACGTAGGTCGATTGACGACTTCCCTGGCGCATTGTTGAGCGCTGTTGTCTTAACGTGCGGAGGTCCCGGGTTCAATCCCCGGCAGAGTCAATTTGGGAACTTATAATTTCAGAATTTTCCCTGCTCTGGCTGGTTGGGAGGTTTTGGCTATGGCCATAGTTACCATCCTACCGTCAAAGACGTGCTGCCAAGCGATTTAGCGTTCCGGTACGATGCCGTGAAGAAACTGATTAGGGGTATGGGTTTAATATAACTGCAATGCCCATAACAGGTTAGCCCGCTACCATCCTAGACTGCATCATCAGGTGAGATCGTATTCAAGGGCTAACTTGCAGTGGATAAAAAAAACGTCTACTAGTTGACGATGTTCATCACAGAATATCGCTTTTTCTCAACTGTAATTTCTAAGGAAAAGTACCTACTAAAGGAAAGTCGGATCATTTTGATAACTATTACCCATTCAAAAGACAAACTGAACACAGATCAGCAAAATTCCCTTTGTACCTAATTGGATTGTTTGTACGACGAGCGAAATACGATTGCTTAGAAACGCTATTTGATTTTG
This sequence comes from Erebia aethiops, assembly GCA_923060345.2. Classification (NCBI taxonomy): domain Eukaryota; kingdom Metazoa; phylum Arthropoda; class Insecta; order Lepidoptera; family Nymphalidae; genus Erebia; species Erebia aethiops. Next base: position 3,171,800 of record OV281083.1, on the reverse strand, counting down.
ATGTCTGAGGCATAAGTACTGCCAACTTACTAAAGCGCTTCTTGGTTACTGTCATCATGCCTATTGTTTGTTTTGTTGGTATTACCTTCAATCACGCCGCAACGGAGCAACAGATCGACGTGATTTTTTTGACGTGCATGGGTTACTTGAGAACCTGGAGAGTGACATAGGCTAGGCAAAAAAAAAAACTAAACCCATGATAATGAAAGAACTAGAAGTTTAATTCGCTACAATCCGCCACAATTGTGGGTGTTATATTTAATTGAAACTGCCTCGTTGGTCTAGCGGTTAGCATAGTCGACTGGGGATCACGAGGTCCTGGGTTCGATTCCCGGTCGGGTAAAAAAATTGGTATTGCAGGTTTTTCAATTCAGAAATTCTCAGTGCCAGCCCGGAGTTGGAAGTTGGCGGTGTTTCACCCCCGTGCCTCGGAGAGCACGTTAAGCCGTCGGTCCCGGTTATTATCACTAACATGATGATAGTCGTTAAAGCCCGCCAACCCGCATTGGAGCAGCGTGGTGGGTCTAAGCTCTAATTCCCTCTCTCCTATGAGAGTGGAGGCCTGTGCCCAACTGTGGGACGTAAATGGGCTGTAGTGGATACCTAATTGTGGCGGATGTGATGAATGTGGAAACCACGCGGATGAAGTCACGGGCATCAGCTAGTAAGGATTATAATTTTAAACACGAAACGTAATGAAACAATATTGCTTTATGCGTTGGCAGTAAGGCCTCTGTAATTTGTAGTCCGTACTCCGTACAATCAGCTGTCTGATCCCCGGGCGGCAAATTGTGCTGACAGTGTAATTAGGTACCTATATACAATTGATATTACGAGACGAAACTTCAGATTCAGCATCCTTTTTGTCCCTACAAACAGTTGATTTTTATCTTTTTTTATTTTTACAAGTGTTTTTGAATCGTTGAGTCGTCGCGTCGAGTCGAATCGTCGAAATGCATTATTTCATGTAAGACACTTATGATATAGGTAGGTATGTCAAGACTCTATCACCGGTTGGGAAAGAAGATTCTACGGAGAATATACCTACACACGCACAAATGGTCTTAGTGTTATTTATTTACGAATTTTCTCCTACGAAGAGCCCGCAACAAACTCAGCCGGTTTTTTTTTATTATAACCATCTCACAAACATCGTATATTTAATAGAACTTTAATTAACAATTAGATTAATTAGGCGCTGGAACAATTAATTCCCATGCTTTTTATCATTTGAATATTACTTTATTGTAGTCGGATTTTTCAATTAGTTTACGTTTTAGAAACACTTACGTTTTGAACTTGAATCTTTTTGGGAAGTTGGTATCTACTCTTACCTACTAGGTACTAATATTACCTCTGAGTTAATATTAGCGCCTGATGTTTGCTCAGGGATTGAGGGCTCGAATTTTTATTAGCACCCTACGTGCTCGGAAAGCGTTCATTCGGGATTAAGGTCTAATGGTATTTGCATATGTTTCTGACCTCTCTATCGCAATGATAGGCACTTTAAGTTGAAGATTGAGTTTACTCCCCGGCGCAGTTTCTTATTTGTGTGTGCAATGTGGTCTTATATGTTTTAGATCCTGTATTAGATTCCTACAGGGTAAACCAGAAAATTATATTAATTACCAAATTGAATCACGTCGGGTCTCGTAGGAGGCTTCGGCCGTTGCTTTTAGCGATTAAGCGTTCCGGTAGCAGTTAGGTTATAAGAATTAGGTCAAAATGGTAGCGAGCAAACCTGGTAGGGGTATGGAATTTATATTACGTCCACGCCGGGTACACATGTACAGGTTTTTACACGGCATCACTTTACAAGTTTACACTACATCGCTTGGGTGCACGACTTTTCCGGTAGGGTCACAGAATAGGTAATAGTGTGGGGTGATGTCTAAGCTTGTGATATTAAGTGGATAGCCACTGCCGATGTCTTCCAACAAGAATTATTCCTGAAGAAGTTGCAATTTACACGCTAAAAAGGTGAAGGTCATGTCGTAATCTCATTTGAGATTCGAGCTATAGGAACCAAATATTAGGTATATATAATCATCAACTTCTTTCACACGACAACTTACCTACCTACCTCCTACTAATTATACCTACCTAGTATATGTTGACCTACGTCAACGTAGTCTTAAAAAATTTGTCTCCTGAACGTCACATACTAACTATTATTTATATGGTAGCAATTTATTATTTTCTTACGTTAAACTAAAGTGGGACTGGGCCACATGTGATGTTTTGTCCGACAAATGATGGGCAAAGACCGTCACACAGTTATTGCATACTTTAAGTAGGTAGGTACCTATACATTTTTGTATTATTCAAGCCATTTACATTACTGAATTGCATAATATTATTATCATACTTCACTATATTACATACCACCTAAATATGTTTCTTCTTTCCCCAACTTATCTCTTTATATTATACGCACTGTCTTTCAACCCTGTCCCCACTACCAAAGGTGAACCTAGAGAATAGGTACCTACCTCTAGGTATTAAGTTCGCCTTTTATTTTAAGTGCAATGACAAACAAATAAACAGTGGGTGCCACAAAAGACAAAAGACGTCAACGCATAGGTACCTACCTACCGAGGGATCCTTGGCGCGACGAACTCGATACATAATATAATAATATGAAGGACTGGCCCCAAACATCAATGGATCGCTATAAATGGAAGAAAGGAAGGGGAACTATTGTCAACATTGAGACACTCAGTCTCACTCTTGATTCAGGCTAAAATAAAATAATTATCGTGTATCTACTAAAGCCACTCGGATGATGTTAGGTACAGGTTCCTAATAGTTTAGGACACGTCTTATGCAAAGATTAAAGAGGAATGCAATGAGTAGGTGTGAGGGTTTCTTTACTGGATAGTCGACAGGTTGTAATATGTACTCAGTTCGAAGATTGAACGTAACATTTTCACATTAACTGCAGCACAAAGATGCAACTCCTCAATAAATCGATGTAGGTTGTATACTCATCGATTTGGAAGAAATGTGCATTGAAAATGTAAGTAGGTTAGATTAAGATTAAGAAATATTATTATAGGTAACAATAGCAAGTAAGATTTCGTTATTAATTCTGTTAGTTAGTAAAGGAGTGGATATTAAGACACCATACATTAAACACGTCTTCACCTACAGTCTCCATCATTGTAATACGAACCAAAAAACCCACATTATTTCCAGGTATTTCAATACAAAAATGCTAGCGGAAATTCAAGGTCAGAGAAGCTCGGATCAGAAGCGGGGGCGCGGTCCGCCCTGCCTTAATCCCGCACACGTTCCTATTTATTGCACGGTAGGTTATAAAGCTATGGTAAACAGAAAGCGAAGCGGCAGCTGGGCACGACGCAAATAAAAGGCGGCTGATATAGCTAAAATCAACCTTTAAGGATATTAGAACCCAGAGTTAGCCAAGCTATATTTTCAAGTTGAAATACAAGGCATACCTTGTACCTACCCCTGTTATAGGGTTCACATCGCAAATTCCTAACGGCTAACCCCTAATCTAAATCTAGATAAGTTATTTACCTATCGAATATTATAATAACAGTGGCTTATGAAGCAGAGTCGAACTGTTGTTATTACTGTAGTTGTTCGCCGCCGCGTTGATGTCACGCGCTCCAGTTTGAAGTTATTCAGATTCAGATTTTCCATTTTTAACATGAAAAATTTAACAAATAATTAACATGTGCTTTTAAGTTCGTTATACAAATCGCTTTGAAAGGCAAAAATCACACGGTCTTTCGGTTTAACAATGTACCGTACACAATCATAATCTTCTACGAGTCTTATGGTCGTACATGGTGAGAACAGCAAATGAAAAGTCAACTAAAAAAAAATTTTTTAGTAAAACAAACATTAATTCAGTTTTAGCTATGGATGTCTATAGTTTGACGAACACCTTTATTTTGATTTCCCGACATGTAGTTTCCGCGTTGTGTGTCTTTCGAGCTTTATGGCCTACCTCATACCTACCCACTCAGCTAGGAGTTAGGAACGCTACCTAACGGAGCACCTATCTACTCTATAAATACTTCACCGACAGTGAAAGATACTTAGGAACTAAGGCAGTCTTTGTTCTGCGCGACGGTAACAATACGTTACAATTGGAGGCGGCACTATTAACTGTTTTGTATTGAAATGAATGGAGAGAGAGAGAGAGCATTAAAGCCCTTTGATGCGACACGACAGTATCAAACAGTAGCAGACCTACGTAGACGCTTACGTTTTGAATAAGTTTGGCATTTTCTATGGAGAAGTAAAAAAAAATATAATTTGTTTTTTTACGTTTTTACGGCCCAGCTTTTCAACAGATTTTGATGTAATTCGTAAAAGCAGCTTAGATTGTGACCCAGAGAAGGACTAATGAAGTGGAAGGTTTTTCTGGTGGGAGGCTTCGGCCGTGGCTAGTTACCACCCTACCGACAAAGACGTACCGCTAGGCGATTTAGCGTTCCAGTACGATGACGTGTAGAAACCGACAAGGGGTATGGGTTTAATATGACTGCTTCATCACTTACCATCAGGTGAGATCGCAGTCGCTAACTTCCAGTGGCATTAAAAAAAAGTGGGGAAGGCGACTTTACTTGAGGGTTCCCGCGGGAATAAAAAACAACTTCAAATTAAAAAAAAAGCAAGAAATTTAAAATGAGTTTCAGTTTTTAGCGCCTTAAAAAGGGTCCTTTAGTCCTTATCGTACTAGATTAGAGCATGAGATTAATCATGCAAGTTTTATATTTAATTGGATAAGTTTGTCGTTCCTAACGAGCGATTCACGTGTCCTCGTTACCAAGCCCGTTTTCCACTGAATCATTATCCCGAGCTAATTTATACAGTAACTTTCAATTAAAATTTCACTCCCAATGGATTAGTAAAATCCAATTAATATAAACTAGATGGTGCCCCCATAATAGACTGAGTGGATTTAAGTTTTTGAAAAATCCCATGGGACTTCTATTTTAGGGGATTGTTATTTCATCCATCCATTCCATCGATTTCTACGCAACATCATACCGGAATGCTTAATCACTTGGAGGCACGTCTTTGTTGGTAATATGGTAACTATAGCTACGGCCGAAGCCTCCTACCAGACCAGACAAGAGAAAATGTTGATATTATAAATTCTCAAATTGACTCTTCGCCAGGGATCAAACCCGGGACCTCCCGCAGCCCGCTAGTAAGACACCTTGCTACCACTGCGCCAGGGAGGTCGTTGAATTATTGTTGTCATAGATTAATCATGCGAGTTCTAATTAGGACTTGGATAAGTTGGTCGTTACTTGTTCCTAACGAGCGATTCACGTATCCTCGTTACCAAGCCCTTTTTTCACTGAAACGTTATCCCGAGCTAATTTATACAGTAACTTTCAATTATAATTTACTCCCAATGGATTAGTAAAATTCAATTAATAAATAAACTACATGGTGCCCGCGACAGAACTGCGTGGATTTTTTAGGGGAAGGCCTCTGGCGCCGACGCAGGCCTTTGCTGGTAGTATTGTAACAATTTACAGCCGAAGCCTCTTTAGATTAGATGAGATTAAACCAGAGAACATTTCGAAACTGTAAACTCCCAAATTGACCCTGCCGGGGATCGAACCCAGGACGTCCCACTGGTAAGACCACAGCGCTTATTACCACTGCGCCAGGGAAGTTGACAAAAATTAATCTCTATACATAAAACTTTTGACTGCCTCGTTGGTCTAGTAGTTGGCATGTTCGACTGCGGCCGACGAGGTCCCGGGTTCGAAATCGTGTCCCGGGTCGGGCCATAATTAAATATTGGGTTTTTCTGACTAGAAATTCTCAGTACTAGCCCGAAGTTAGGAAGTTGGCGGTGTTTCACCCCCGTACCTCGGAAAGCACGTTAAGCCGTCGGTCCCGGTTATTGTCACTAACATTGATACTGGGGCTGATTCTGTAGTGCACAATCTCTAAACTAAACTAAAATTAGAGCATTACAAATATTGCTAACCCTTTCATAATACTTCCTACAGAAAGGGACAGAACTAGATTTAAAGCTGCCATTTTAGTTTAGTTTAGAGAATGTGTTATACAGAATCAGCCCCAATAGTCGTTAAAGCCCGCCAATCCAATTGGAGCAGCGTGGTGGGTCTAAGCTCTAATTCCCTCTCTCCTGTGAGAGTGGAGGCCTGTGTCCAGCAGTGGGACGTTAATGGGCTGTAGTGGTATATATAAAACACAAAAATGTTTCTACCCATAGTCCGTTAGAGACTTTGAAACCATCCAACCGATGTGCCCCAAACCGGTTTCATTATAGAAAGGCAATAATGAATGAATTAATTGGTGCACCCTGACCAGTTCTGCACCGCACAATCTCACCGTTGGCACATAGCTAGGAGAAAAACTGCCTGCAGCGAAGACAATGAGCATGCTTTTTTTAACATTATATTTAAGTCCATGCTTTTCTGCATAGTCCTCTGACGACGGACTGACGGACTCAGCAGCACCATATTATTCGCGTAACTTATGTTATTAATCATTTGATTATCAATAGAACATCCCGCATACATGCTGCTGAGTCCCTCAATCAGCTCGTTCACGTACAGGCTGAAAAGCTTCGATTCGATTTGAAATCCGAAGATAGCTTTAGGCCCCTAACATTATTTTCAAATTTACTTTTTTTTAGTGTAGTAGCACACGCCGGGTATCCGTGTAACTATTGATTACCACAAGTACTTCTACTGAATTGAAATTGCATATTATTGTAATTACAAAATAATGGTAGTATCCATGTCCCACGTTAATAACGTAAAATGATGGACGCACCTTAACTATTTCTGCGTAACGTTTGTTTACAGAAAACTGGCATCGTTTCTAATCAAATAATCAAATAAATATTATAAATGCGAAAGTTTGGATCTATGGATGTGTGGATGTATGGATGGATGTTTGTTACTCAATCACGCCCGAACGGCTGAACGGATCTGGATGAAATTTGGCACAGAGATAGATTATAGTCTGGAATAGCACATAGGCTAAATTACCCCGGAAAATTATGGAGTTCCCGCGGGAACCACAAAACCTCAAACCGCGCGGACGAAGTCGCAGGCATCATTATATTTTTGCCTGAATAATGCCTTTTCATTCTTGCCTTGAAGGTACTAGCAACATGGCAAGAATTATTGTACCTTTAGTGTAATCAGACTTGTTAAAATAAAGTAAAGATCTAGCCCCACTTGATATGCACGGAGCGGCGCGGCACGTAGCGGCATAATATATAATATATTATTTGTATGAGTTTGTACAGGGCCGCATCACGCAGTACATCATTGTGCAAAGTCGCTTAAGTGCGCCCAGCTCCATACAACCTCATAGGTACTAAGTCATAGTCATAGTCATAGTCATTTATTTATTAAATATAGGTACACTGTAGGTACACTTATTTTCGTCTAAAAATTACTTACTTAAAAAGCATGATGGTGATAATGGGTAACGGTATCTTAAAACTAAAGCTACGAGGGTTCCAAACGCGCCCTGTTCTGAGAAGAGCCCACAACAAACTCAGCCGGGTTTTTTTTTTTTTACCTGCCACTACGTGACGCCGCCCCGCCGCACCTCTATAGTGAGGCTAGATCTTTAACGAGCCCAAACTTGAGGGGTTTATTATAATATAGTTATATCATTAAAGATTTATAGTAACCATTTGAAAAGTTCTACTATCAACCCAGTCATCAAGTATAATGTGTATTGGGAATCGTTAAAACAAACCAAATAAGCTCAAACTCGACAGGGTTAAAATAGAACATATTTCCATTACATAGATAATTACAGGTTAAGCTAATAAAAGCGTGTGTGTTAAACGATGATAAGTGTGATAAGAAATGATGTTCCATTTTTTTTGTAATTAAATTTCGCATGTAACACATTCATAACAAATAGGTACTACTTCGTTCGAATTGAATGGATTGAACGCGAATAGGTATGCTCTGGAATAGCTTTTATTTTTATAACGATACAAACACTTGTGCAACACATTACCATTTGAGTTTTATGCAAATTTGCAATGCGATAAAAGTTGCACGATCGGTTTTACGAAGTGCGAACGTCATACCTATTTGTACATGATGTACCTATTATAAATGCGAAAGTTTGGATGGATGAATGTATATGTATGTTTTTATTACTCAATCACGCCTGGCACAGCGATAGACTTATAGTCTGGAATAACACACATTACTTTTTATTCCAGAAAATTAAAGAGTTTCCCCCGGAAAACATAATAGGTACCTCAATCCACGTAGATGAAGTCGCGTGCATCAGCTAGTTATAATAACCCATACCTATCAACGGCGACCGTAGAAGCACTGTAGAAACTTAACTTTTCATAGGCCAAATCTTAGGCTTTTTTTACGAAAGTCAACAGTACACATAGGTATTATGGTTGCTATATAATGGGAACACCGAACATGGTCGCTAGCTATGAGCCCATTAGAAATCTGAATCACTCAGTGGCTAATTGAGAGAGCTGTGCTTGGAGATTCTTTACCTCTCTCTTCTTTACCTCACTCTTCTTTATCTCACGATTAAACTAGTGGTTCGCCCCGAACTAAGACCTCGCGGCGCCATCTGTTGACATAAATGTGAAGTTCTGTTAAAAATACTGAAGCTCATTACAAATTAAATAATTCCGTTTCCTTACAATATTTATCTAATTTTAGTATTTGTTGTTCAAGTACAGGATATAATTGAAATAATTGATCAAGTTTCAGGCTCATCCTTTCAGAAAATTTAGAGTTCTGAGGTCATCTTTGGACGTTAGAAAATCACCACTTTGAAAGCCCCCCATTTCGTCAATTTTGGGGGAAAAATTAAAAAAGAAATATTTTTGGACTCTATTCCTAATTATCTTTAAAATGATATACCGCAACCCTATGTAACTTTATAAAAAATATTTTACTTCGCATTCGCTTCTATGAGAGCCCCCCTGAAATAAAGATTTTTATTATTTTTTAAGCCATATTCGGCGGGAGGCCATTGGTTTACATATTATATTTAAAGCTGAAGTAATTGCGTTCAGTAATTCAGAAGTTATAATGCTCTGACAGACGGACGGACGGACGGACGGACGGACGGACGGACAAGTGCCAATTCACCCAAGTAGACTCAGAGACCTTCGCTTCGCTCGGTCAATTATAAATTAGGAGGTTCCGTAAAATAAAAAAAGCAAGCGATATAGCTCGGCGGATTGAGAAAATAACTGGTATATGGGAATTTTCAGAAATTTTCTTATTTTTTGCAAAAAATCAGCCATTCAGATCAGTATGCAGCCAAAATTCTTGTCAGCATACCACATGGGCAACATAAAGTAATAAGATAATAATATACATAAGTTTTATTGTAATAATTTATCCATAATTAAAGGGTCGGGCCATAATTGAGTATTGGGTTTTTCTGACTAGAAATTCTCAGTACTAGCCCGGAGTTAGGAAGTTCGCGTAGTTTCACCCCCGTGCCTCGGAGAGCACGTTAAGCCGTCGGTCCCAGTTATTATCATAACATGATAATAGTTGTTAAAGCCCGCCAACCCGCATTGGAGCAGCGTGGTGAGTCTAAGCTCTAATTCCCTCTCTCCTCTGAGAGTGGAGGCCTGTGCCCAGCAGTGGGAAGTTAATGGTCTGTAGTGGTGGGTGGTGGTGGTAATAATTTATATTAAATAGAAAAAGTTAGCTATAAATGTGACTATAATCTTAATAAATGAAAGAATAATATAGTAGATTCCTAGTTCCATGAAAAATATACCTATATAATTATATTTCACTAAGTAGGTACTACTCAAATAAATTATTTTTTTAGTGATAATTAAATAGAGGACCTGTCAAAAGACATTATATCCACGTCTCCTTATTTTATGTTTGACAAACATTTTAAAAGAAAAAGTGCGCTGACCTTTGATAACGTCAAAATTCATACAAAATCGTAGAGCGTGTTTTGAAGTTTGAAAAAGAGTACCTGATTTTACTACTCGTCAAATACCCAATATAGTGACTGGTATATCTGTTGTAGGTATATCTGTCTATAAATGCGAAAGTGTGCGCTTTCACGGTCGAACAACTCAAACGATTTTGATGAAATTTGGTACAGAGTTAGATCACATCCCGGGGAAGGATATAAACTATCTATCTATCAATCTACAGATTTTTATCCTGGACAATTGAAGAGTTCTCGCGGGAGTTAAAAAACATCAATCCACGCCGACGAAGTCACGGGCATCAGCATTTACGCCTACGATACCCATATAATATTTTCCAACATTCAATAAATTGTTCGTAAGCTGTGCTACATGTATTTCGTGCAGCGTAAATTAGGCTCGGCCGTACTTCCCCGAGAGAGTCATTAGCTCATGTCGGGGGAATACCCGGTATTTTGCTGTTGGGGGGAGTTTATTTCCACTTGTTTTTAACTTCCGCCGCTAAATGAGCGGTGTCACCCGTGCTACCCTTGTTTACCACTGCAATACTTGTTTTCAACAAAACTTGTAACAAGTATGAATTAAATACCCTTGTTTACGTCCACGAACAAGTTGTCTATTGTTTTCAACAAAACTTGTAACAAGTATTTAAATAAAAAAATTAAAAAGACGACAGATAGTTACATATTAAAGTAACAGGAATACAGGATACTTTTCGAATCGATCAGACCGGTGCAAGTTGGTTACGTACTCCTATAAACACTTATTTCCCTACTACCACTCAAACTCAAACTCAAAAGCATCTTTATTCAAAATAGGTACCTACAAAGTACACCTTCTGAACGTCATCTATATATATAAAAATGAAACCCGTTTTCCTTGGTCACGGCATCACGCGTGAATGGCTGGACCGATTTCTCTAATTCTTTTTTTGTTGTATTTGTTATTATTAGGAGAAGGTTCTTACGGAAAAAAATATTAAGCTATATATATAAAAATGAAACCCGTTTTCCTTGGTCACGGCATCACGCATGAATGGCTGGACCGATTTCTCTAATTCTTTTTTTGTTGTATTTGTTATTATTAGGAGAAGGTTCTTACGGAAAAAAATATTAAGAAAATCTGTCAGAAATATTGAAAAATATACATTTAATTTTGCATACTAAGGCGGTACGAAGTTCGCCGGGTCAGCTAGTATTTATAATAATAATAAGGAATAAGACTTGATGGTAGCTTTAGTTTTAAGATACCGTTACCCATTATGGGTAACGGTATCTTAAAACTAAAGCTACGAGGGCTCCAAACGCGCCGTCTGAGAAGAGCCCACAACAAACTCGGCCGGGTTTAACAGAATAGTACATCTAGTACTAGTACTAGTAGTAGTAGTAGTCTGTCTAGTGGGAGGCTTCGGCCGTGGCTGGTTACCATCCTACCGGCAAGGACGTGCCTCTAAGCGATTTAGCGTTCCGATACGACCTCGTCTAGAAACCGATTAGGGGTATGGGTTTAACTTTAATATACCTAGCTACCATGCCCCTAACAGGTTAGCCCACTACCATCTGAGACTGCATCATCACTTAGATCTGACTGCGACCTAAGTCGAATCGCCCTAGACCTAGACCGCAGTCAAGGGCTAACTTGTAGTGGATAAAAAAAAATTAAACACGGAATTAGGAATCTGCTTATTACTTACATTTGTTCGGTGAAATCAAACAAGTGATTTTGAATCCAGCAGATGCGCATCTTTTTGTATTTGCAAACGAATTTGTTCATTAATTTTATAGAAAATAAAGTTTAAAATACTCGTAAGCGTTAATTAATGGTTCAGAAAAGACGCGACCCTTCACTACGAGTTTGCAACAGTGTGGAAGTAGCTTCAGTCAGCTGACTGAAACAAATGAATAAACTTTGCAGACCATCAGTTCTAGACTCCAACAAAATATTTAATTTAAAACTCCGCCCGAACCTTTCAATCTTTATTAGATTCCGTATCTTATTCTATCTACGGACCGGTTCTTCTGCGAATAGAAAGTTAAATGAAGCGAGGAATTCAGAAAAGTTTTGAAACTGTATAGATCCGACTCAAAGAAATTGTAACTTGGACGATGCAAGTTTTAATTTCCGATCTAAATATATTTTAAGTACTATGGTAACTAGACTATAAAATATAATGACTGGTTGGTATATTACCATGGTCGTTGCCTCGTTGGTCTAGACTAGTGGTTGGCATGTTTTAATTTTGACGACCTCCGTGCCGCAGTGTGAAGCGCTGTTGTCTTAACGTGCGGGGGTCCCGGGTTCGATCCTCGGCAGGGTCAATTTGGGAATTTATAATTTCTGAATATTCCCTGGTTTGGCCTGGTGGGAGGCTTCGGCCGTGGCTAGTTACCACTCTACCCACAAAGACGTGCTGCCAAGCGAATTAGCGTTCCGGTATACAATGCCGTGTAGAAACCGAAGAGGGGTATGGTGGTATGGGCTTAATATAACTGCCATGCCCCTAACAGGTTAGCCCGCTACCATCTTAGACTGCATGATCACTTATCATCAGGTGAGATCGCAGTCAAGGGCTAACTTGTAGTGGTTAAAAAAATGTTCGATTGCGGCCGGCGAGGTCCCGGGTTCGAGTCCCGGGTCGGGCCATAATTAAGTATATTGGGTTTTTCTGGCTAGAAATTCTCAGTACCAGCTCGGAGTTAGGAAGTTAGCGGTGTTTCACTCCCGTGCCGCGGAGAGCACGTTAAGCCCTTGGTCTCGGTTATTATCACTCACATTATAAGTCCCGCATTGGAGCTGCGTGGTGGGTCTAAGCTCTAATTTCCTCTCTCCTATGAGAGTGGAGGCCTGTGCCCAGCGGTTGGACGTTATTGGACTGTAGTGGTAGGTATATTACAGGCTATGATGACTCGTATTTCAACCCGAAAAAAACACGCTTAATTCTTATTTATAGATGATGGCACTGCAATAGGGATGATGACAACTCAATCAAATCAGCAACTCTTTATCAAACTTAAAAACGCACTTCTAGTATGGAAGTTGTATGAAAATCACAATAGTGACGTCATCAAATTTCAACGCACTGTTTTTCTTTAATCTATATTTTAAAATAATTATATCAAACTTAAAACTAACCGAAGATGTGAATTTTAGGTCTTTTGGAAGACCCTCTATTCAATAATCAGTTAGAAATAATTTATTTTTGATATAGGCATCATCCCTATTTAGGCACCGTTCACATAATTCAAAGATTCGCTATGCTTATGTGGCTAATGAGTTCGAACTTCGAAGAACCGATAGGTTTTGGGGTCCCAAAATGCTGGAATGGGATAACGTAGCGTTGGATGACCCCCCACTATTGGTAGGACGATCCCAAGCGAGTAACTAGGAGACGATGGAAGCAAGAAAGCTTTTAAGCATCTCCCCTCACAGTGGGAAGTGCAGTGGTGATATGAGCGGGAGCACCCAGGCTCGATTCTCTGCATGGATCATTTTAAAAATTGTATTTTTACCATTACCGTTGTCTGGTGTGAGGCTTCGGCTTTGACTCGTTAGGAGACTTCCAGCAAATACGTTCTGCTAAGCGAATAATTGTTACGAACCTACTAGAAAATTTCACTATCACATCACTATCACTTGAGATCGAAGTCATCGAATTAGAAAAGTAAGATTGACGTTCGTTGGAAAATTACAAGCTTTGTTACTCGTTACCTACTTCATTTCAAGGGACATTATAAACGCCTGAAACGAGCAACACAGAATCCTTTTTCCTTCACGATCTTAATGATACCAATTTTCTTAAATGTGATTTTCTACATTTTTGAAACAAACAAAAAATATTTACATCCGTTGCGGTTCTAGTATGTTGATACTTTAAAATGGATAAACCAAAGTGTCGATGTATTGCGTTTCGAGGTAAGGTGTCGCGGTATAGATTGTAGGGAAAGCGTCTTGTGGTAAGCGTATAAATTCAATTCATCCTGTATCTATGTTCCACCCAACCAGCTGAAAGCGAAAACGGGACCGAGCTAGGTATCCTTCAAAAATTATAATTACTGCTTAACCTAAAACCAACTGTAAATCTAAGAGGATTAGAGCTCTTTTTCCTATGTTATCATCTGTACATAGGATGTTTAGATTTCAGCCCCGTTGTATGTCCTTTTCACCCCTCTTCTATAGGGTAAGTAATCAGTCGCGAATAAACCGTCCCGAGCTTCGCTCGTTTCACTCTTTAAAAAATATAATTTACATAAATATATAATTGAATAAAAATAACATATATTTTGTATGCTATATTATTGTTTTGAAAGCGTAATTTAAATTAATATTTTTTAAAATAAACTGTGTAAAAAACGTCCTAAACTCAGTGTCTGCTTATTATTAAAATATAAGAAACAATATTATTATATTGCATTATAAAAAGTATATTTAATTAAGAAGTGTCCGTTTAAGCGGCGAGTTTATTTTTAAAGTGTCTGTGTTTTGCTAGAAAAATAAATATGAAGGCGTCATCATTTTCTCTCCGTGTTATGCGAAGGGTAAGTAATATTGAATATCAAGAAAAATAATATTGGCAATATTAATATTCTAAGCAGAATATTAATGTACCTATTTGTAAATATTGCGCTCCGTTCTCGTAGAACCGAGCGCAATATTTAAAAATTTGGAACTGGGTGAGGCATTTTTTTAAACATATATCTGTAATTCAATATTGTTTATACAATATTTGCAATATATGGAATAATATTAATGATATAATATGTATATTAATAAATCGAATATACAATATTGCCATTTGTGCTTTATGTATTGAGTGTAACAGGTAGCGATCGCCCCCGCAAGTTCGCTCTACAGGTTGGACGGAATTCTTTTTAAATTTATTGACGCTATGTCGACCACACCCTGACTTATTTATTTTTTGTATCGGCATATAAATATTTTAAACATGATTTGAAGTCAGGAAATATACTAATAGTGTTTTGGAAATCGATTGGTATAATCTACTAATTTTCTGGATTGTAATGATAATATGAAAATTTAGTAATGTTACCCTATTATATCGATAAATTGATAATCGTTTGATACATTGATCTTTTGATATGATTTAGGATAAGAAATTGAAATGAGAAAATTTATGACCTGCAAAACAAATTGTTTTGGCACTTCAAATTAAGATATTATTTACTTGGAGTGTACCTATTTACAAGTTATAAACTATACTTACCTGTTAAAAGTCTACTGTATACCTAAACTAACTATAATTACTACTATTACTAGAGCACTATTAACTCTTATTCATTAAGGAGTTCTATCCTCCAGGTTCCATATCGATTATCCGTAAATATTCATTACGTACTAAAATTCTACATCAAGGACCAATCTGTCGACACCGCCTTGTCGACTTAATATATTGTGGACACTTTAAGAATACGGATTTGGCACCTATCAGTTGGGCATCACTAGTGATGGGAAAAAACATATCGGTATTAAGTAATAGGTATTGAATGCGTTCCCGACTTTCTTTACGGAGTAATTTTACGGAGGATCTCATTATTTTTATTATCATAGTTTTTTCAATCTTCCAAGTCTTTTAGAGTGTGCCAAATATAGGTAGGTACTACTACTCGTATGGACGGCACATCAATTCAAATTAAAAAAAAAACAATTTTAAGGAAGATTCAGTGTTCTATGAATTAATTTTAGGTATTTTCCCCGTAGGTAGCACGGGAAAAATACCTACGCGTTGTATTGAGAACCTTTTTTATCGAAAAGAGGAAAATTTAATTCCGTTACCAAAAAGTTCTTTGCTAGAACTCTCTCTGGGTTGTTGTTCGGATATTTTGAGTCACGACATCTTATTCCCGGGGTCTCGGTGTAAGCCTAGGTTAGGGCGAAAACACACTACAGACGGTAAAATTTTGTCTGCTGGCAAAAATTTCCACCTACCTATATATGCACTTTTATATGGAGCTACGCGGACAAGTGCGACAGGTCAAAACGTGTTTTGCATGTGACGGTGACGTTTCTCGCAAGCGTTTTGTCCCGTCCTGTCCCTAGTGTATTTTCGCCTTTATAGCTGGGCATCGGTATTCAAGTCACGTATTTATGTAGAGCCAGTCACGACCTTGGTGAAGGAAATTCTCATGAAAACATGCCATTTGGAATGTAGAAGTACATCGTACCAAGGATAATTATACTAGGATAAGGTTTATTTTATTTACAAGGAGATGCAGCCTTAATTATTTTAAATTCCAAGGCTCTATTTTTTCAAAAAGGGGTCATCCATAAAGTACGTCACACTAATTTCGTGATTTTTTGACCCCTCCCCCGTCCTTGTCACAGTTGGTCACATTTGTGAGCCCCCCTCCCTAGTGTGACGTCACATATATTGCAATTTTACATCTAGAAATTATTAAATTAAAACAGCACTTCCGAAATTACTTTTATTTCCATTTAAATTATTTTTAATATAATCAACATCAAATCAAACAATTGAAATAATTAACAAAACCCCCTTAACGTGTGACGTACTTTATGGAAGACCCCTAACTATAGGGGGTGAGATTTTTTTTTGTTAGGGTATAGGTATAATAATATCTGCGTTTTGAGCAATAACCTGCACACTGCCTGAATTTTGTGACGCTGCATCACTTTTTGATATGTAACTCCGGGGTTGACATGAAAAGGACAGCTGTTATAGAAATTTAACTCAAACACTATAGGCAATATCGGCCTTGCGCAAGTGGGCCTAAATGTGCCTTGCTATAACGGTAAAGGAAAAGATCATGAGGAAACATACGTGCCCGAGATTTCTTCATAATGCAGTTCAATGTTCTCGAAGGTGTATGAAGTCTGCCGCTCCGCACTTGGCCAGCGTGGTGGACTGCAGCCATTTTCATTCTGAGAGGAGACTCGAGAGAGAGTGTTCATTAGTGAGCCGACAATGGGTTGAAAAGATTAATACATGTCAACCATGCAACAAGTCGGCATATTTTTAATCTCTTTTATTATCAAAAATAATAATGATTAGATGATTCCCACAATTTCGTCCGTGTAGTTTTAGGTTCTTAACCCGGGGTACTCTTTAACTTCCCGGGATTAAAAGTAGCTAACGTACCTTTCCAGGTCCATAACTATGCAGAAAGCGTCGATCCGTAGCGCTTGTGGCAATATTGAATGACAAACCAACAAACAAATACACTGCATTTATAATATTAGTATGATGGTGATTCAGAACAATTGAACAATTGAGGACAGCGGAGTACTCTGTACTTTCTGAATTAACGATGAACGGCGTCACGACGAATTGTCATAGGTACCTAATGTCTGTATTTAAACAATAAATATAGAATATTGCCTTTTGGGTATGCTTTCTAGTTCAGTTGCATAGTAAAATAAAAAGTACTATAAAAGTACATAAAGAGATTTTTTTGCGTTTCTTCAGAAATCTCTATTAGGTACAGTTTAAATTAAAAAAAGATGAAAAAAAACCATACTACCAAATGTGTGGCCCTCTCTCTAATTAATTGCGTATTAAAAAGTACTCCGCCTTATTTAAAAAATGCACAAATCCTTTTAAGAGGAGAAGATTGAATGAAGAATCCAATTTTCCAACATTATATTTACCTATAGGAGGTTTAAATACCGATTTAAAAGAACTATAGGTAGGTTTAAAGGTATGTAAAATTTAATTCGTAACTTTCGTCCATTAGGCACTAAAAGCAATCAGTTATGCATTAAAATCGATAAAACGAAATCAGCTAGGCTATGTCAAGAGCGATTATAGGTCATGTTGCAGACCTAATTTATTACCTGAAGTTTTCCAAACACGTCATTAGTGAAGGGAGCTGGCTACCGGGGCAGAAGGATTAACGAAGATTAAAATTATTTCTTACCGACTTTTTCAATGTTTGTCATCTTTGTCGTCATCGTCAACCTATAAACTACCTGGAATCCAGAGCCGTTAAACCAGTTAAATAAAAATAAAAACCTGTAAACTTCATGATAGTATGCTGAACATAGGCGTTCTTTGATTTCCCGGATAAAAAATAGTTCATGTCTATCCCTGGTCATTTTTCAATTTTAATCGCTTGAATCGAAAGGCCGTGAAAACGTCCCAGACAAAAAAACAATTTCGCAATTATAACATTGGTACGTCTTTGCTGTACGTATTTTGCTTAGAAGAGGACCATTCGTTCAGATCCGGATTGATATGTAAACTCACTATAGGGATAATATCTCCTTATGATAACCGACTTCCTAAGACGTTATGTTAGGTCATAATGTAAGGATTAATTTATAAATTTAGTTGTAAATTCATCTTCGTTTCCTTCTGTGATCCTTCTGGCTGCCGGTAACGAAACTCGTTCGTAAAAATTAAGGTTGACGTCTTACTGCATATATTTACACTGTGCCTTCATTGTGGTATGAACACAATACACATTCAGTGGCTGGTTTTACAGTTTTGTCGACTAGTTTCAGTGGAGTTCACGCAAACTATTTTGCAGTTTCGATGCATTCCGTTAGAGTTGACCTCGATTCAGAACCTGACGTCATGCATTCGCAGTTTTTACTTATAAGCGAATAGGTCTGACCGGGATAGTTTGTTTGTTCGGTCGCTTTATGTTTACTGCAAAGTACTGTATGTATTCGAAAGTAGTCGGGCATATTCAAACAAAATATATGTGTTAAACCGCTTTATATCTAATCTAATACTAAATGATGCTCGTGACTTCGGATGTAGTTTTGGGACCTTTCGACCTTTTTCTGGGATAAAAGCCTCTGTAGCTCTCTAAATATCAGTTGAACAGATGGGCCTTGAAAGCATAGCAGACACACAGACAAACACGCTTTCGCATTCATACTTAATATTTCTATGGATTTACATTGAGGGAGTCTTTTTACCATTAAAACACTAACCAATTACGAAAAACGAAACCAGGAAACTGTTTTTAAAATAGGCATTCTCATTGTTACGCTAGAAAAGCTGCAAAACAATTCCCAAAACACAGAAACGTAAACAAGTTGTTACTTTGCATCCAATATGTGCTGCAAAACTCGCGTCTGTGATCCAACCGAAGTACGAAAAATGGAATAGAACTTGGAAAATGTATTTTTCGTGTTTTACGAGAACATATATTGCACTGCCTATATATACTATTAGGGCTACTACCATCGCTTAAAGCAGTATTATTTCAAAATGTAGTTTTATGTAATGTACCTTGACCTCCCTAAAATAAGGATTATAATAATTAAACACGAACGTTAACAATATTAAAACAATACTGCTTTAAGCGATGGTAGGTAGTATGCCCCCTGAAACTCAATACTGCAAATAAGAATGATAAAATACCATAAACTGAAAAACTATAATATATTCTTCTGACATACTAATAATAAATGTGAAAGTGTGTAAGTGACGATATCATAGCATAGTGGTCTAGATTTCGGCCTTTTATTCGTGGGGTCGGGGTTCGATCCCTGGGCATGCATTCGTCAATTTGTTTTCGGAGCTCTGTACGCTTACTCCGAGTTTTTACATTGCAAATACGATTGATCGACGTGAGAGCTCACCTCACCAAGTGTAAGCGAACGTTAAAGTAAAATGAACCTTAACTGCATTGGTTTAGAGCTCATTTCATCATTTCGGGTATTTATTCACAGCCAGCGCTCTAAACGCTGAATTTGTGACTTTAAAGCAAGATCGTTTGGTTCATTTTACTTTGACCGTTCGCTTACACTTGGCGAGGCAAGGTGAGATGAGAAAAATGAAATGAAATGAAATTACAAAATATTATATGCTACGCTTGCGTCTACGCAGCTACAACAGCGTAATACTACAAGTGCTACGACCTGTGGCTACGACGATCGGCTACCATCTTACCCCTTGTAGCGAGTAAATAGTGACGCGACTATGAGGTAAGGAGTAACATCTCTGTCTATAAAGTGTCCGTCGAAATGCATTAAATTGGGGGCGCCACATTAGCATTAGGGTAAATTTAAAAGGCAGCGCCAAATATTATTAGAGAAAACATTCATCATTATTTTTTACAACGTAAGTTGTTGAAATTTTCAATAATTAAGTACTTGATACTGTATCGTCGCTTCGTCGCACTCACGTAGGACAATGAATTAATGCACGTTCAAATAAACAAGTACTTTCGAATCCTCAAGCGCACCTACAATAACTGTATAGCCATATTAAAAATATTTCAAATATACACCTTAAAACTAAGGTATTAAAGTTTAATTACGAATGTATTATATTTATATTACAGACCTTTTGTCTTCGTAACAACGCGAGGTGTCGCCCACGGTTACACAGTACTTATTAATATAAACCTTAAAACGGAGGCATTAAAGTTTAATCACGAATGTACTATATTATTACACTTAAGACCTTTTGTCTTAGGAATAACGGTGTCGATCACGCATAATCCACATTTTTACCCCCTACCAAAAAGTGCTCAACGCGGCTAAAGAAGTTTTACAAGGAAGCTTGGCAATGATTTGCTCTAATAGCTCTGATAGGATGATTTGTGAAATGGTGATAATGAAAAAAAAACCCGGCTGAGTTTGTTGTGGGCTCTTCTCAGACCAGTTTGGAACACTCGTAGCTTTAGTTTTAAGTTACAGTTACTGATTATCACCATTATTCTAAGAAATCGGGGCTCTATACCACCAGGTTCATACATTCTACTGAGAAGAGCAGCTGGCAAGAAACTCAACGGTTGATCTGTTAAAAAGAAAAAAAATGCTACGATAATATGCAGATAATGCGTAGTCCTAATATCTCAGCAAAAAAAACGATAAGTAATATTACGTATTACTATACATCAGGAAAGACGCTTAAAGCTATAAGCAGGGGATAAAATCCAAATGCCGCAAAGAACTCATTTTCGACAGATTAAAAACTAATTTATGCAAACTGAATTTCATTGAAATGGAATCGAAAAGGATTTAAAGAATTCTAAAGGGAATTAATTTAACAGAGGGATTCCGATCGTTTGCAATGAATCAATCATTCTAACAATCCTTATTCCATTATAGAACCTTTATTGAGTTATTGACAACTGAAATTAAATTTTGAATCGCATTATTCATAGTCCTAGGATCAATAATGCTATATACCCCGGACGGGTCGGGTTTGAAACTAGAGAGCACGTTAAGCCCTCGGTCCCGGTTATTATCACTAACATGATAATAGTCGTTACAGCCCACCAACACGCATTGGAGCAGCGTGGTAGGTCTAAGCTCCAATTCCCTCTCTACAATGATAGTGGAGGCCTGTGCATAGCAGTGGGAAGTGGGAATATCACTCCTACACGCTAAAAAAATTAGCAAATAAAGTATCTCAGGCACTTTTGCATTTGGGTTGTGAGGGATAGTGCTATATTATGAGGCCTTGCACTCCTATTATACTCCTGATTTCGCATAGGTAGGTAATTTTCTTGTGATGACCAATAAAATGTACTCTATCTCATTTATCTTCTTTAATCAGCCCTGAGGAGTCGTCCTTCATAATATCTTCTACCACAGAATTAGGAAAAAGGCAATAGAAATTGTATCAGGGCCTACAAATAATATTTAGCACTAGCACAGTCTAAGTAGATAAGTTCTTTACTACCAGTCGTTAGTCGGACGAGTCTAGACCACAGTTTTACGATATACTGTAAAACTGTGACTGTGTCTAGACAGAACAACGCTGCGGGGTGACAGGGACGTAACGGAGGAAACTGGCAGAATTTTCAATACAAAATTCAGTCAAATTTGTACTTATCCAGTTTCCTATAATTACCATAGGTGAATCCCACACTGCGACTGGTCCCGCGGTAGTTTGCTGAGCTGCGTACTAATTCTACGCGCGGAGAGGTGGTATGCGCGTATTTTGTTTACAAACTTATGCACTTACGGTCAACGCCACACCGTGATCTGTCGCGGGGCGCGTCGCAGTGTGGGATTCGCCAGCCTCCTGTTCCGGACGTATGCGGTTCGATCGGCACGTTGCTACCTCAAACATTTCGGAGTGAGATGTGCTTTTAGCAATTTAATCTCACTTGCTTTAATGGAGAAGGAAAACATTGTGAGGCAACGTGAATGCCTGGAAGTTCTCCATAATGTTCTCAAAGCTTTCTGATGGTGCCATTCTGTATTTAGCCAGATTTTGCCAGCGTGGTGGACTATGCATTTCTCAAGCATTGCTCAAGCAATGCTCAAGAATGAGAATTCCTATACTGTTGACAGTAGGCCGGCGATGAATCCAGATGATGATGCAAATACGTTAAGATTTTTACAATATTACGCTGTAATGCTATACTAGATGCTGTAAGGTCTGATTTTGAACCCCATTTGAGATGCACGGAGTGGCGCGGCACGTGGTGGCAAATATTATTTGTATGAGTTTGTATGGGGCTGCGTTGTTCTAGTGGGCTGGCTTCATACAAGGCTTATTTGCCGCTATGTGCCACGAGCTCCGGCCACCTGTAGTGGAGCTAGATCTTTTATCGTGTACGGGTTTACTAATTCTATTTCTATCCTGTGAATTCTATGTCTTATATACCCAAGTCGGCAGACAAATTTGGTTTATTTGGAATCCGGACAGTTCAGGAACACAAGGGCATTATTCCAATTAATAAAACAACAGTGTTTTAGCACAGTGAAGGTCAATCGCTTGTTTACTGGCCCGACGAACGTTCCATTTCTTATTTCAGTAAACAAATAAATATATTACTTTACTGTCAACCTAGAAACTTAGTTCTAATTTTTTATAGCTTCTAGACCTGAATAAGTGCTGAGTAATTATTTTTATTTGAAATCATAACTTAACTTACTAATACCTATTAAAAATGCGAAAGTTTGGATGTATGGATGTATGGATGTTTGTTACTCAATCACGCCCCAAGGGCTGAACGGATCTGGCTGAATTACAGAGTTCCCGCGGGAACCAAAAAACCTCAAACCACGCAGACAAAGTTGCGGGCATTCGCTAGTTTGTTACATAATATACCCGCCCGCTATAGATGCCCGCGACTTCGTCCGCGTGAAATAAGATTTTTAAATTCCCATGGAAACTCCCTAATTTTTCGGGTTAATATCCTATGACACGCATGGCAGAATTTACGCTATATCAGAAAATCAAAGATTTGTCGCGGGCATCATCTATAGTATAGGTAGGTAATCTATGTGGGTAGTTACATATTATAAATTTATAGTTTAAAAAAAGAAAGGTCAAGTGCTGAATTTCTTGCTGGCTCTTCTCAATCTGCTTTCCAAATAGAGTGACACAAATTCTCCCACGTGAAATAAAACATTTCATTTCATTACAACCTAAAAAGAGAACCTACAAAAGTCCACCGGTCTGAATCTGAGCTATCCCTTTAAAACATCGATCACAATTTGCTCCACGTCTCTCCATTCTATTCGAAACTCATTTCTCGTTTCCACTTTCTCCATCCATTCATGTCACGTGCGTCTTCTTTTCGGGAATATAAATCGCGTCAATTTTTACCTGTTGTCCAATCCGATTAATTAAAGATGGATCTCATTACTTTTGAATGGTTTACTTATTAGCTGTTTTTCTATATTCAATACGGAATCCTTACTGTTATAAAATAATCTATATTCAATATTATAGGTATATTTTTAATTTTATTGAAAACTAAATATCTGATGCCCGCGACTTCGTCCGCGTGGAATAAGTTTTTTTTTAATTCCCACGGGAACTCCTCAATTTTCCGGGATAAAAAGTAGCCTATGTCACTCTCCAGGTCCTCAACTATATATACCCATGCAAAAAATCACGTCGATCCGTTGCTCCGTTGGAGCGTGATTGATGGACAAACCAACAAACCAATAAACCAACAAAGAAACACACTTTCGCATTTATAATATTAGTATGAATGAAGTATGATGATATGATAATACAATAGAACTTAATGCTAGAATATTATAAATTATTTTATTGTAAACCATGTTTGGATGAAACATGTATGGATGGTTGTATGGATGGATGTTTGTTACTCAATCACGTCACAACGGCTGAACGGATATGAATTAACATCTTTTCAATCTTTTCGATCTTTTACAAGTACTTTTGAATCGTCAAGTGAATCTACCACTGGTTCGGAATGCCATTCCTACCGAGAAGAACCAGCAAGAAACTCGGTGGTTGCTCTTTTTAAATAATTCATTTACAATTACTATATCAATGTGTACATAAGTAACCGCTGTCCCCAGCATTGCTGGAGCGATCAAATCCATGCTCCTCTATAATTTACATAATCTTCAACAGTATAATAAGCTTTTTTCAGGAGCATACTTTTAATGGATTTCTTAAATTTGTTTATTCAATTCATGTCAAAAAACCTCAATCCTGCGGACAAAGTCACGTGCATCAGCTAGTTTATAATATTAGCATTCTCAATTTTCATTAATTATTATTTCCTGATTCAGTAGTTCACAATATTGTAATACAGAATGAGCACCCAATTCCTTTGAAAGTCCGACATCACAGTTGGCGTTCGCTGATTGCCAGGTCTGCGGTTCACCTCGTTTGGCCTATTTGCGGTGCAACCGTCTCTCTCTGATTGTGAATTCTACCTGTGACTGTATTATATTGTGAAGTAAAGTTTAGCCCGCAGCTTCGCTCACGTTAAGTTCGATTTTCATGCAAATTTCAATTTCATTTCCCTATTTAACCCTCTTAGAGGTTGAATTTTTAAAAATTCTTACTTAGCTATCTGTATGCCAAATTTTTCGTCCAGTGGTTTGAGCTGTGAAACTTTGGTCTTCTTTAGCGTTAGTAATTGTACTTAAGTAATTAACTAACTTCATCATACTTCTTACAAATATTATAAATGCGATACTGTGTTTGTTAGTTTGTCAATCACTTCACAACAGAGCGACGGATAGACGTGAATTTTTTCATGGGTATAGTTGAGGACCTGGAGAGTGACATAGGCTACTTTTTATGCCGCAAAGTTGTGGAGCTCCCGTTGGAATAAGAACAACTTACTCCACGCAGACGAAGTCGAGGTCATCAGCTGGAAGTTTTATAAATTTTGCTTAAAAGGACGTCATTATTTAATTAAGATAACCAAAAACCATAGAAAAAATAAATCTATTCCGTGCCAAAAACTATATTTTTGGTAAAATTTATTCTAAGTGTAAGACTTAGTTAGATAGAAGGTAGTTCTTAGTTTATTTAACAAGTTTTGAGTTAGTGAGTTCAAAAATAAAATCCATACTAATATTATAAATGCGAAAGTGTGTCTGTCTGTCTGTCTGATACGCTTTTACGGCCCATCTGTTCAACCGATTTTGTTGAAATTTGGTACAGGGATAGATTGTATCCCGGGGAAGAACATAGGCTACTTTTATCCCGCAAAAATTGAAGAGTTCCCGCGGCAAACAAAACAAAACCTTAATTCACGCGGACGAAGTCGCGGGCATCATCTGGTACTACATAAAATATAAACAGCTTTAATCATTTATATTCGATACTCTAATCATCTGAAAACACTTTTGTAGAAATTTGATCTAGCATTGATTTGATTTTGATCTAATCAATGCTATAGCGTGACTGTCTGACTATCATATCATATCATACTAATATTTTAAATGCGAAAGTCAGTTTGTTTGTTGGTTTGTTGGTTTGTCCTTCAATCACGCTACAACGGAGCAACGGATCGATGTGATTTATAACATGGGTATAGTTGAGGACCTGGAGAGTGACATAGGCTACTTTTTATCCCGGAAAATTAGGGAGTACCCGCAGGAATAACAAAAAACTTAAATCAAGTCGCGGGCATCAGCTAGTATTTGTATAAATTACCTTTTCAATAAACTTGCTCGAAAAATGCATTTACAGAGGCAGTAAACAGGGCTTGTAAGTTAAATTTACTACCCTCGTGCAGTAAATATTTACCGCCCTCATGCAGTTTTTTTTAATTTTTGTAAGTCCACGTTACTTAAATAAAAAGTTTTCTTGCAAGAAGGTTCATAATGATATTGACTTTGTATGTAGAAAACCTAAAAAATAATGACATTTAGATGTGAATTGATGAAATTAATTCATAAAATAAAAAATTGTATTTAATATGATTAAATAAAATTGTTTTAGGTTTTATAAATCAAACAAGTAAAGGCTGAATAGTTCAGGCTGGTACTGAGTTAAGAACTAGAACCTAGAGCCATGAAGCCAATTTAAAAAAAAAAGCAATTACAACAACGCGCCGTAGATACAATTCATACAAATCTTTAATTTGTGCGCGCTATTTTTAAAAGTTTCATTGAGTATTTCTTATAAATTATTAAATAATTTATGTGGTTTAAGTGATGTGGGATCATAAAATTAAATCAACAATTAGGTATTTTAGCTGTGAGAAAAAAATCGCGCTTGTAATAGCCGCCAAAAATCTCGACTAAGTATGGGCGTGAAAAGCCATGTACCTTCCTACTCGACTTTTATTTTCAAGTTTTCTCACAAATGTATTGAAAAATATCGTGTGATACACGGGTGTTAAGGTTTCTACTTTTCTACATACTCGTGACGATGGTCAGCCCTCGACTGGCGTCATCGGGCTGACATTAGTCAACTCGTATGTAAAAACCTATTTACCGCCCTTATATCACAAACTACTATTTCTTGACTCTGCTATAACCGATCTATGGCGATATGAACACAGATACCTATTATAAGATACCTACTTTTTATCGGGAAATCCACATGTTTTTTTTCAGGACGATGAAGTTGCAGGCATCAGCAAGCTATAAGATAAAATGAAAACCCATAACGTAATAAAAAGCTTTTACGACCGAATTTTATAATATTTGTACTTTTATTCCGCCGCAAATAACCCGTATCTCAGTTTATGTTTCACCATATTATTATCATCAAAAAGGCGCATAAAGACCGTATACCAGCAATGACGCCGAAATAATATGTCCATACTGCCATATCGTTTCATTATTGTTGACTTTCGTGTTTTAGAATTATAATCCTTATTTTATGAACATTAAGGTACGTGACACCAAACTATCATTTTGAGTAATGATGACTACTACAATGACTTTAAAACCGGCTGAGTTTGTTGTGGGCTCTTCTCAGACCAGGGCGCGTTTGGAACCCTCGTAGCTTTAGTTTTAATATACCGTTACCCATTATCACCATCATGCTTTTTAAGTACCTACTTATGTAATTTTTAGACGAAAATAAGTGTACCTACAGTGTACCTATATTTAATAAATAAATGACTATGACTATGACTATGACTATGACTAATGTCCCAAATATGGAAGAAATATTTGTAAAAAAAGTAGCCCCGGTCTAAGAGGACACAATCGAAAGCTGCGTCATAAATTTTCATCATCAAATCCCTTTAAACACTTTTTGAGCAACAGACTAGTGCTTATGTGGTGATGTCAACCTCTGTAAATCAGTTCAAGAACAGACTGGATAAACACTTAAAGACAAAGCACAAGATTTGATGTAGGTGTATCAGCGAAAGTTGCCTTTTTTTTGCGAAATATTCATAGAATATGCCTGACTAGATGATGCCCGCGACTTCGTCCGCGTGGATTAGTTTTTTGATTCCCGCGGGAACTCGTTAATTTTCCGGGATAAAAAGTAGCCTATGTCCTTCCCCGGGATTCCACCTATCCCTGTACCAAATTTCATCAAAATCGGTTGAACAGATTAGCCGTGAAAGCGTAGCAGGCAGATAGACAGACAGACAGACAGACAGACACACTTTCGCATTTATAATATTAGTATGGATTTCTTGGGGGGGAAATCAGGTTATGTGAGATTTTTACTCACCGAAACCCCCTCGGTGGCCACCCTCATCGCTGTGTTGGGAAGCTCCGAGATCTCAACGAAAGCTGCCTAGCCTATCATAAATAATAATAATAATTGCTTTACGTTGGCACATGGCAGTATGACTCCAGTAGTGCAATCATGTAAGGATTGCCGATCCAATCGTTAAAGTTCGGCCTCAAAGTAAAATAAACCATAACAGCATTGAATTAGAGCTCAACTTCGTGTATCCATTCTAATACGTTTAGGTATGTACGATACCCAGACATAGCGCGAGTACAGTAGAAAAAGTTTACCAGTGAAAAGATGCTATTTATAGTGATAGCATTTTTTTAAATTATTGTCTCAGATAGTAGCGAGCTAACCTGTTTATATTAAACCCATAACCTGGAAGCGATTCAGCGTTCCGGTATGATGTTGTGTAGGAACCGATTAGGGATATGGGGGGTTATTAAACTTCCATACCCCTAACAAGTCAGCTAGCTTAGACTGCCATCATCACTTACCCGGTGAGATCGCCGGTAAGGGCTTTTTGTAGCTGATGAAAAAAAAATAGCATCGCTTCGAATAGCATCTAGAAAGTACTAGAATACCGCCTTGAGGTCGATATTACTAAGCGGAGCAGCCGGTCATTTACGAAGTAATGCCATATTGGAAGTATGAGGGACGACAATGCTTCAGAGGCACTTCGGAGGTTATTTTGTTATCAGGTCCGTCGTTTTACCGCGATCGTTTAGAATGCTAGTAATGCCAAAAATGTAACTAACACTAGCTCATGACCGCGACTTCGTCCACGTGGAATAAGTTTTTTAATTCCTACGGATTTATTAATTTTACATTACAAAAAGTAGCTTAAATGTCACTCTTCAGGTCCTTATAAATACCTACCCATGCAAAAAATCACGTTGATCCATTGCTCTGTTGCGGCGTAATCAACATCAACAAAGAAACACACTCTCGTATTTATAATATTAACTAGCTGATGCCCGCGACTTCGTCCGTGGGACTTCCCGAGGGAACTCATAAATTTTCCGGGATTAAAAGTATTGCCTATATGTTATTCCAGATATCTGTGCCAAATTTCATACAGATTTGTTCAGTCGTTCTGGCGTGATTAAGTAACAAACATCTATCTATCCATACATTCATACATGCATCCATACATCCAAACTTTCGCATTTATAATATTAGTAGGTATAGATTAGTCTTATAACAAATTAGCTCTTGCCTGCGATTTTAGCTAGCTCATACTGTTAGGTACATCCAAATCTGTTCAGGCATATTTTAGAAGTTATGGCGAATAAAGAAACTCACATACATAAATACTATAATGAACCCTGAAAATATTACATTCCTGTTTTGGACACTCGTGTAGTAAAAAATCAAATTCGATTACCTGCTCAAAAGATCCAATAGTAAAAAAAATTGGCAGTCTTAGGGACTGCCGATAGAAGTGAAAACTTTTTTTTTAAATTAAAATTATTAAAATATAAATCTTAACACTAAGGCATTAAAGTTTAATTTCGGTCACGCAAGCATGTCTGTCACGGTCAGGCGAATCTACATTTTTACCCCCTACCAAAAAGTGTTCAACACGTCTAAAGAAGTTTTACACTTAAAAATAGTCGGGTTTCAAACTTTATCTTCTTCAGGTTTTGGAGACAATTCACTGATGCAATGTAATATATAGCATAATCCATTACTTCATTCCACCGAACGCGATATATCAACGCGCCACGTCGGCATTAGCAAGACAAATCGCTTCCACATCCTCAGAGAACGTACTATATTACTACTAGGGTTGTAACGGAACCTCGCCTCCGCCTCCGTTAGTGCGGAACTTTCGCAAGAAATCGTACCTCCGCTTCCGCATCCGCCTCCGCCGTTGTTTTGGAGTTGTAACGGATGTTTATTTACGTTGACTTACAATGCGAGAGGTACAAAACGAAGCAGGTGACGTCAGTTACACCAATACACCAAGCAAAAAGGCAACTGCCCTTAGAAGAATCTTCAAATTATATTCATATTCATATTCATTTTTATTTTGCATTCCAATATAATTCTTATAGTAATTTACATGTCAATAGAAAAGTTCATAACAATATTGGAACCCCGGTGGGGCACAGCAAAAAATCAGTGGCCTATTATCGCAACCTAAAGCACAGGAAATGGAAAATGATCGGAGAAATCCACTTCCGCTTCCGCCTCCGTTAACCTCCGCATCTGCGGAGGCAAAGCCCATTCACCTCCGCATCCGCCTCTGCTTCCACTAAGAACGCCTCCGTTACAACCCTAATTACTACTACAACGTACTCGCCCGCTACTAGCTCGCTAGAAGCGAGTAGGTATTTATCTATTCTAGTACCGACTGAGCAATGTCCAAACAAAAAGGTGGAACTGGCTACGAAAGCTTACTTTATTCAGGTAAAAATTAAACAATTTTTTTCAGAGATTATGGGAATGCCGTTGTATACTTATTGTAAACAATTATTTGATACCGAAAAGTAGATACATAAGTACCTACTCTTTACTTGCAAGGACTTCCACTACCCTTACCCTAAGTTTTAATTCGATTGACCGTATAAAAATTCGATGACATTAAATTAGCGTCAAAGTAAACTGTATGCATTCATATACCTACGTTTGCGTATACGATACATTTCCAAATTAATATCGGTTGTGCTGAATTTGTGACATTAAATCAATAGAATTAAGGTTCATTTTACTTTGACGCTAATGTCATCGAATGTTTATACGATCAATCGAATTAAAACGTAGGGTAAGGGTACATAATATATGACGCAGTTTTGCACCGCCTGAATCCAGCGGCTCATTTCGACACGGTTGATGTCATCCGAGTTTTAAAAACTCATTGTTCATTTTGGCCTAGGCGTGCCACGCCACTGCCACCGATGTAGCGCTTTGGGACACCTACTCGTACGTCTGTTAGTCCTACGAACCATTTATTCAGCACATGAGAAAACTTATTACCCATCAAATTATAATTCTTTTTTTTTTAATCCACTTCAAGCTAGCCCTTGACTGCGATCTCACCTGATGGTAAGTGATGATGCAGTCTAAGATGGTAGCGGGCTAACCTGTTAAGGGCATGGCAGTTATATAGAACCCATACCCTTTCGGTTTCTACACGGCATCGTACCGGAACGCTAAATCGCTTGGCGGCACGTCTTTGCCGGTAGTGTGGTAACTAGCCACGGCCGAAGCCTCCCACCAGACCAGACCAGGGAAAATTCAGAAATTATAAATTCCCAAATTGACCCTGCCGGGGATCGATTCTGGGACCTCCGCACGTTAAGGCAACAGTGCTACACACTGCGCCACGGAGGTCGTCATAATATTGTTCTTGTTAGTAAAATAATATGAATAATTAAAATAGTTAACTAATTGACTTTGATAATGTCTTCATTAAACCTAAACATACTAAAATTCTACATCAATGAACCTAAACGTTCAAAAACGTTCACTCTCTCTAGTTTTGGGAAGATAGCAATAATAAAGCTTTGCCGTTTAAGCTAATTAAACGCTACATTTGTCTTAAGGGCCTCATAAGCTAGGATTACTTGAGATAGAAGTCGATTTCGTTCAGATAGCTAACGAGCTACGAAATAAAACGCTCTATGGTTAATTAGGAGTGGCTGAATTGATCGAGCAGTAGCGGATTAATTACTTTGTGTAAAAGTGTAGTTGTTGTGTGGTACAAGTGACAAGAAGAAGTGATCAATGGGTTTTGTAAACGCTAAGTCGAGCATTGGGTGAGTGTCGAAGTTAGTGGTGGTGTTTCACTCTCATGACTCGGACAGAATGTAAAACTGTCGGTTTTATGCCTGATTTCTCACCGGTCGACGGTCGTGTTAGTTTTTTCATTCTATCGGGCAATGAGAGTAAGGGAATAGAGAGTGCACCTGTGTTTGCGTACACATTTTTGCACTAAAATATCACCCACGCAGATGGCTAAACTCTGTGGAGATTGGCCGCCGTGGCCCAAAGGTCGGGACTCATTTAAAGAAGTTGGCAGTGAAACACCCCTGACTCCGGCGCCTGACCGCTCTCCAACCG
Source organism: Erebia aethiops (assembly GCA_923060345.2). Classification (NCBI taxonomy): domain Eukaryota; kingdom Metazoa; phylum Arthropoda; class Insecta; order Lepidoptera; family Nymphalidae; genus Erebia; species Erebia aethiops. The sequence goes on along the minus strand of OV281083.1, from coordinate 3,139,965 downwards.
TACTGGATTGATGATACCTATGGACTGGTTTTCAAAGCTATAAACGGTTAACTTCATTACAAATGCATTATTGTACAAAGAATACTTGCCGCTACGTGCCACGCCGCGCCGCGCTTTTAAGGCGAGTCACCTGCAAGATTTTAGGAGGTGAGGTGTGGGGTGCCGCCCGCGCGTCTCGCGGTACGTTTCTCGTAGAGACTAGCGGCGAAGCGGGCAGCGCGGTATGTTCTGAAACCGCTTGGCAACGTTCAAGTTCTGGGATTAATTTGAATTAAATAAATATAGGACTTCAGTTTGAAACAAAGTTTAGCAGTTTCTCATTAATACTTCAAGAGAAATTTATCCATATAAAAATTATGAGCAAAGTCGAACATTTTATTAATAAAAAATTCGTTTTAAACTTTTAGTTTAGCCTTTTTCAAGATTTTTTTTGATCGAGTAAAGTACATCCTATCGTGTAACAAATTAGCACATTCTTTAGACAATATCTTTAAGAATATCGGATATTTTTTGTAAGACCGTTATTTAATAGTAAATACCAAAACAATTTGATCTAGCAAACCAGTTTTCACCGCTGAGCTGAGGTGACTCGCCTTAAAGCGAGACTAGACGTTTAGTTTGTAAATTAGACCACAGCCGTTGGGCGTAGTGCTGATGAACCATTAATCTTCCAAATCACGCGAGTTTGCAGTGCGCCTGTCCAGTGTGCATTAAATAATACATGTGCTTTAATGGAACTTCAATCGAACGAGCAATTGGTATTGTGGGCCATTAATTTATAGTTTATACTTACGCCCGGCCGGCTTTAATCAAAGATTGGCCGATGTTTGAGGATTTGTTTTAGCTGATATCGGTTTATTAATACGGGCCTTAGATATATATAGTATACCTACTAGCTGATGCTCGCGACTTTCTCCGCGTGGAAAAGTTTTTTTAAATTCCAACAGGAACTGCTTAATTTTCCTCGATGCCACTCTTTTTAAATTCACTTTCATTCTTTGATTAGCCTATGTCACTCTCCGGTCCTCAAAAATAGCCATGCAAAAAATCACGACGATCTGTTGCGGTGTGATTGAAGGACAAACCAACAAACAAACACAATTTCGCATTCATAATATTAATGAAAATGTAATGAATTTCACGTAGGACAACTTGTGTCACTTCAATTTATGATGATACGAAATTGACTTTGTTACTCAGTCGATTTGTTCTTCAATCACGCCGCAACGAAGCAACGAATAAAATGTACATCGTTAGGTACAGAAAAAATAACTTTTTAAATTATCTGCTTGCCCTAATGAGGTGGAAAGTTTTATTTACAAGTAAATTTTAGCTATAAAGCGTTAATTGCTTTTCTCAATCTAACTTTTCCATTAAAGGAGAAGACCGACACTTTAACGAAATACTTTAAAAGTAATAAAAGTAATGAAATTTTGATTAGAATAGCGAACTAATTAAAAAGTGGTAAAGTGAAGCACCAATCATTTTTGAACTTTCTTTGGCGGTTAAAGATAATAACAAAAACACATATTTTAGACTACCTGAGCCCCGATTTTGCTCAAGTGTAATTTTCTAGTCGTCGGTATTTCCAAAGATACTGAACTTATTAACTTGCTGATGCCCGCGACTTCGTTCGCATGGTTTAAGTTTTTTTAATTCCCGCGGGATATCCTTTATATTCCGGTATAAAGCCCATGTCACTCTTCAGGCTCTCAGCTATACTCATGCAAAAATCACGTCGATCCGTTGCTCTGTTTCAGCGTGACAGGTGGACAAACAAACACACTTTCGCATTTAGGTTTAACTATACAACAAGTAAAATAGACCCAACAGCCCTTAATTTAAAGTCGCAAATTCAGTACAGCTGATTTGAATTTGGAAACGTATCGTTTATCGCTATGAATGAGCAAAATTGAGCTCTAACGTAATTGTTTTAAGGTTAATTTTACTTTCACGCTAATTTCATCGAATCAACTAATACGATCAATCGAATAATAATTAAAAGACTACCTCGTTGGTCTAGTTGGTATGTTCGACTGTGGCCGACGAGGTCCCGGCTTCGAGTCCCGGGTCGGGCCAGCGAAATAGCGACGTTGCCAAATTTACTGTTGACGCGTATTCAAATTTGAACCTAAGAATTAAGATTTAGCACCGTTGCCACCAAAAAACCTCAAACCACGCGGTCAAAGTCGCGGGCATTTGCTCGTAAAGAACTATGTTCTAAAACTTAGTGCTTTTACATACAAAATTGAAACGCTTTTATCGTAATTCTTCAAAACTCATTTTAAAGTGAACTCCAACCCATTTCCCTCGCACCCCACGGGGATTAGTCGTAAGCGCTTCACCTCGCTTTACATTGTAGAAGCGAATTCACCGCTGCGGAGCTTTTCATTTGAATATGTTTGTTTTGCGGTTAAAGCGCTGTAGCGACTAAAGGGTTCTGGAGTGAGTGACACTTCAAGGAGGATTTCAAACGTTTTATATTAATTGCCAGTAGCTTATTATAATTACTAGCATTAATATATAATTTATCATAGCAAAGATAAAGACGCGGCGGAGCTTAAACCATATACCTAAATAGGGTCTTTGGTTTTAAAGGAGCAATCGCCGAGCTTCTTGTAGGTCTTCTCGGTAGCTTCAAAAGCAGTTTTAAAAGTTTATTTGAATTAAAAAAACTTGCGCTCTCATCTGGCGCATACCACCAGGTGAGAGCGCAGTCAAGGGCTGATTTGTACTTAGTTAATAAAAAAAACTGCACGGACTAAACCGACAGGACAGAGCTTCATTCTTTTTTACACTTCTATTATTATTTGTTTCTTTAAAGTTGGTACTGCAGCTATTTTACTTCCTATGTCACTATTATGTACTGCAATTTGTGTTAAGTTAGTTGCAAAAGTAGTTTTAAACTCGGTGTACAGGGAACACGGATTACTCTTAACCTTTCGGATGTGAAGCAATTAAAAAAACATTACCTCCATCTGTGTGCGCAACATGTCATCTGCGCGCGTATCAAGCACCATTTTTTTGGTTATGAATTTTGCCATATAAATGCTTTACTCACATGTATATTGTAATGTATATTGCTAGCCAGATAACTAAAGAGTGTTTTTGAAGGAATAAAAATAATGCTAGATCTTATGAAAGTATTTTATAGACATTGGTTACAAAATTTGATAGACTTTCACCCTACATATGAAATACAGGATTTTTCTACATTGTTTCACTTATTATTTTATATTTATTTATTGTTCCTTGAGCTGTAATATATATTGGATCCAGTAACAAAAACAAATTTAGTTTTACACTGAAAATCATTTACTAAATCTAATTCAAAAGAAATAAAAATACACACGAAAACGGTCAATTAGCAACTATAGACCGACGCACTTGTGAAGATTTTTGAGATATATTTATTATAAACTTTGAATTGAATGAATGACGATTGTTTATGGTTCGTTAGTTATCTGGCTATTATATTACATTGGACTTTAGACTCTATTAAAATGTAAATAAAACTAAAAATCCAATTAAATGAGGCGCAGCTATTGTCATCTATCGTGTCACAGATCCGCGACAACACAGACAAGCGGCCCGCACGTATCCGTGACTACACATGCTAGAGGTTAAATTAGTTTTACATTGTTAAGCGACTCCAAACGCCTTTGTAGATACTCGTGCTATTTGCCCCACTACGAAAGGATCTTTTATAGTCTAGGAAACGGAGCGGTTTGTTGTATGGAGAGTCGCCTTAATGATCCGTAGTTTACAGTTAGTTTATTACTGTAGCATGATGCTGAGCTGGAAAAGTTGTATTTGGTCACACAACTTTGTTGCTAGATCTTATTATGTCTTAAACTAAATATTGTGATCGAATGAAACATTTTCTTCTTCGTCTTCTTCAGTTTACCAAGACATCCTCTTAAATTTTTTAAAAAAAGAAGCCTGAGGATGGTTTCAAATTATCGTTTTTTCGGTGCGTATAACACGAGCTTATACGCGCAAAAAAATTCGTTAGTCTGTAGTAAAGTACGTAGTTTTTGTAAGTTTTCTATGTTCATTAGTCACAGCCATTTTGAAAATAATCTAGAGCTGTAAAGTTTATATTTTGGCTTAACGTCCGACGCACACTGCCACGCCAACTTCCTTTCTTTCTTTCCAGTAATATCTTCCAGAAGAGTTTCTCTCCAGAAGATTTTATTGCCAGAAATAACAATAGCCTATCATCGTGTGGTACAAGTAACTCGAATTTCATTAAACGCATGTCGAGCAAATTTATAATTAATAATAGTGTCTAAATTAATTAAGCATATGAGTTTGGTGTGAGTGCCTCTATTATTTGGGGTTATTAAGTTAATTAGATTGCTTGTGATGTATTTGACATACGAGTATCAAGGTTATAAATTACGCGCCATGGGACACGGTGTAGGTAATAATTATCTACTCTATACTAACGACTGCCTCGTTGGTCTACTGGTTCGCATGTTCGACTGCGACCGACGAGGTCCTGGGTCGGGCCATAATTAAGTGTCGGGTTTTTCTGACTGGAAATTCTCAGTACTAGCCCGGTGTTAGGAAGTTGGCGGTGTATCACCACCGTGCCTCGCGGAGAGCACGTTAAGCCGCTAATGATAATAGTCTTCAAAGCCCGCCAACCCGCATTGGAGCAGCGTGGTAGGTCTGAGCTCTAATTCCCTCTCTCCTATGAGAGTGGAGGCCTGTGCCCAGCAGTGGGACGTTAATGGGCTGTAGTGGATACTTACTAGTTGATATATGCCACGACTTCGCCTGCGTAGTTTAAGGATTTTTGGGTCCCACGGGATCTCTTTAATTTTCCGAGATAAAAAGTAGCATTGGTGTTATTCTAGGCTATAATCTATACCTGTGCCTTTCACCCAGATCCGTTCAGCCGTTCTAACGTGATTGAGTTACAAACTTCCATCCATCCAAACTTTCGCATTTATAAAATTAGTAGGTATAGATTATAAACGCGAAAGTTTGGATGGATGGATGTTTGTTACTCAATCACGCCAGAACTGCTGATAGATATATAGGATAAATTAGTCTGGAATAACAATTTAATATCACTTGCTTTAACGGCGAAGGAAAACACCGTGAGCAAACCAGCGTGCCTGAGAGTTCTTCATAAAGTCTGCCAAGCAGCACTTGGTCAGCGTGGTGGAATATGGCCACACAATGGAGCACATGAGTAAAGAAAGTGCTTGCAGTGAGCTGGCAATGGGATGACGTAATGATGACTTGTAGCGTAGGTATTGTTAGAAAAGTGGTTTTAATAATATTAGTACTGATAACGTGGTTCCCACTAAAAAAAATATTTATAAAAAATTGAAAAAAAAAAAAAAAAAAAATTATATTTTTCAATTATTGAGTACTAGCGAGGTACCTACTCATTTTACTACGATCTAGCCTAACTAATTGGCTAATGAGCAGTTTTACTTTAACCTAAAGTTATAATTTATCTAATGTACTAAGAAGTTGTCCATTGACGCATCTTAGTCTTTCTTGATAATCTTAGACACTTTGTTCATGTGTTCTTTTAGCGCTACACTTTACACTGTCAATTATCACTATACACTAACTCAAAAGGCTTAGTCCTTTTTAGTCTTCTCACTAGTTTCGTTACGTCGAGCAGCTGGATTGCCTCAACGTTAACGTGGTGATGAAGCCGATGGTCGTGGGCTTTGGCAAATTTGGTTATAATTTGTTCGACGTATTCTTCTTCTTCTTCTTCTTCTCCTTTTCCCACGCTATGTGGGGTCGGCACAACATGTTTTCTTCTTCCACTCACTTCTGTTATCCGTCATCCTCTCATTCACCCCTTTTATACTCATATCCTCTTTCACACAATCCATCCATCTTTTCTTTGGTCTCCCTCTACTCTTTTTTCCTTCCACATGCATATCTATCATTCTTCTCGTAATATGCCTTTCTTCCCTCCGCATTACATGCCCATACCATGGTAACCTATTACTCCTCATCTTTTATGTCACTGGCGCTACTTTCAGACTTCCCATTATATATTCATTCCTAATCTTATCCATTCTAGTCACACCACACATCCATCTCAACATTCGCATTTCGGTCGCATGTATTATTTGTTCGACGTATACAATAAACTAAAAATATGAGCAGTGCTATTGCATTAATCATAACGCAAAAATTTAGCGCTGCTTTAATGTTTTTATTTTTTAAGCAAGCATAGTTATAACGGATGCGAAAAAGTTAAAATAATAATTTGGTTAACCATTCACGCTTGTGAGAGCTGCTATGAAATTAATTTCGCTAAAGCTTTTCGCCATTTTGCAAATAAACTTTTAAAATGCGTTCGTGGTTGTCCTACTTGAATTCTTAACTAATAATATTATAAACGCGAAAGTGTGTCTTTTTTTATCCACTACAAGTTATCCCTTGACTGCGATCTCACCTCATGGTAAATGATGATGCAGTCTAAGATGCTAGCGGGCTAACCTGATAGGTGCATGGCAGTTACCAGTAATCGGTTTCTACACGGCATCGTACCGGAACGCTAAATCGCTTGGCGGCACGTCTTTTTTTTATATCCACTACAAGCTAGCCCTTGACTGCGATCTCACCTGATGGTAAGTGATTATGCAGTCTAAGATGGTAGCCTGTTAGGGCATGGCAGACTTTGCCGTTAGGGTGGTAACTAGCCCCAGCCGAAACCTCCCACCAGGCCAGACCAAGGAAAATTAAGAAATTATAAATTCCCAAATTGACCCTGCCGGGGATCGAACCCGGGACCTCCGCACGTTAAGACGACAGCGCTCAACATTGCGCCACGGAGGTCGTTTGTCTGGCTGTTACCTTTTTACGGCCCATAATTTTAACAGATTTTGAAGTAGTTACTTTGACACCGAGATAGCATCCTGGGGCTAGCAAGAAATCGTATGCAATTTAAATCCTATGCGACAACACTCCATACAATTTTCGCCCGCAGTTATTTTCTGAGAAAAACTCGAATCCTTGCTCGTATCATTCAAGGGAAAGGCGAAACTCAAACCATAACAATATTACGAGTATTTATATCCAACGAGAAGATTACTTGTATTGCCTAGCAAGAAACTGCCGCTCGTATTCGAGCAACTCTCCTAATGTATTGTGTAACTTATATTGTCCCACAAGTGGGTCGAGGGTATTTGACCCGTTGCCCATCACCACCACTAACACCACTACCGACATTTCTTCAGTTCTTGGAATATTAAAACTTGTCAAAACGTAGAATCTATTCCACTTAGCAAATATTATATTGTACTAGATGATTCCCGCGACTTCGTCCGCGTGGATTAAGATTTTTGATTCCCGCGGGAACTCTTTAATTTTCCGGGATAAAAAGTAGCCTATGTCCTTCCCCGGGATACCATCTACCCCTGTACCAAATTTCATCAAAATCGGATGAAGAGACAGTTTTTTTTATTCCCGCGGGAACTCTTTAATTTTCCGGGATAAAAAGTAGCCTATGTCCTTCCCCGGGATACCATCTATCCCTGTACCAAATTTCAGCAAAATCGGTTGAAAAAATGGGCCGGGAAAGCGTAGCAGACAGACAGACAGACAGACAGACAGAAACACTTTCGCATTTATAATATTAAGTATGGATATGGATTTGCAAGGAGAGGATTTCATGGAAAATGAAATCATTAGAACAGAACAGACTCAAGAATTTTCCTTTCCTCCGACTCATCGAACGTTCAGGTCACGTACTTAGAATCCTTAAGCTACAAGAACTCGTAATGGCCGGAGCATGGAGGGGCTGATACTCATAAAAACTATTCCTTTATATTTTATCTGACCTTGTCGCAAATATGGAGGACGCACGTTATCTGAGACAAAAAATAGTTTCTATTAAGTAATATTATAAACTAGGTGACGTCCGCAGCTTCGTTCGCCCGGATTATGGACAATTATTTTTCTATTCCCGTGGGAACTCCTTTATTTTCCGGGATTAAAAGTAAATCCTTCTTGCTTATAGTGCTTCAACTCAAACTCAAATCGCAAGCGCTTCTTCTTCGAGTGAATCTACCACTGGTTCGGAATGCCGTTCCTACCGAGAAGAAACAGCAAGAAACTCGGTGGTTGCTCTTTTGAAAAATGTATTTACAATTACATCAATGTGTAGATACTTAAGTAACCGCAGTCCTAAGAATTGCTGGAGCGAGTCAATTTAACCTATCAGTATACCAAATTTCATCGAAATCGGTTAAAAAGATGGGCTGTCTAAGCGAAGCAGACAGACAATCAGGCAAACACACTTTCGCTTTTATAATCTTGATATGAATATGGATAGTATAAATGTATATTAGTAGGGATGGATATAGGAAAAACATGTCTAGGCAGTAAAAGGAAAATCGAAGTCCCAGCCTCCCAGGTGTAATTCGATCAAGTTTCGGAATCAAATAAATCAACTTCGTCGAACAAGGGCGCGGAAGTTATAAACTGAGGGAGTTATTCTCCGCGCCTTCGATAATGTAGTTAGCGACTACCTTTATATACTGGGTAAAGTTTGGTATACTGATTGTTAAGAGGCTTCAGCGCTGTTAGTTAGTTTTTCTTTTCATTAAATCTTACTATAATATTATAAACGCGAAAGTGTGTTTGTTTATCTTTCAATCACGCCGCTATAGAGCAACGGAACGACGTGATTTTTAGCATGGGTATAGTTGTGGTCCTGGAGAGTGACATAGGCCCCCGTAAGGTAGTATATTAAACCCATACCCCTAGTCGATTCCTACACGGCATCGTACCGGAACGCTAAATAGCTTGGCAGTATGTCTTTACCGGTAGAGTGGCAACTTGCCACGGGCGAAGCCTCCCACCAGAATAGACCAGAGAAAATTCAGAAATTATATATTCCCAAATTGATCCTGCCCGAGATCGAACCCGGGTACCCAATAATGCGGCTATTGAGCATACCCTGAAGGCTAAAGGCCCTGTGAGTCTAGCGGTTTTTGCGGCCATGCGGCTTCTCGCGGTCGTCAGAACTTGTATATGACGAAGTTATAAACCTCAGACCTTCGGTAATGTAGTTATGTATCGAGAGGGTGAGATCTATAGAGCAAAGGAAGCTTCGAAGCAGGTACCTACTTCAACAATGCTAGTGTGAGATGTATTGAGTACTAGCGAATGTCCGCGACTTCGTCTGCGTGGTTTGAGGTTTTTTGGTTCCCGCGAGAACTCTTTAATTTTCCGGGATAAAAGTAACCTATGTGCTATTCCAAACTATAATCTATCTCTGAGCCAGATCCGTTCCGTTGGGGCGTGATTGAGTAACAAACATCCATGGATGTTTGTTATGGATACATCCATACGTCCATCCAAACTTTCGCATTTATAATATTAGTAAGATTTGACTTAGCTGTAACTTAAGACTGAGTTAAAATGAGACAGATTTATGATACGCACCGTTTTATTTCAGAGTAAAGTCTGAGCAAGGTAAAAGTACCTACGCTCTATAGATCTCACAGCATTAGAAGTTAGACACACGGCGTATTTTCTCCGCGCAGACTTTCTTTTTATGTCTAGCTATTTCTTGACCGACATCCAAAAAGTAAGTTTTTATTCGTCGTCGTCATCGTCAACCGATAGACGTCTTTTTAAAATATATATAGCGAGTGAACGAGCAGGCCGCCCATGAACAATTGCAGCACCAGAGGAACCGCCAAAGCGTTGCCGGCTTTTGAGATATTTCTTTAACCGCCCTTTGAACCGCCCATATTGTAATCATGAGGGAATACATAAGATACTTCTAGACATAGGCCGCGGGCTTGCCCCGGCTGGATCCAGCGGTTCCAGTGGCGGCGGCAGTGTTGCGAAGCTGAAAGGCCATGGGCGGGGCACAACGCTCGAAGAACCGATGGACGTTGGAGTCCAAACTGCTGGAATGGCGACCTCGCACTGGACAGCGCAGCGTTGGCAGACCCCCACTCGGTGGATGGACCAAAAGAGACTCAAAAATAACCTGTAATTATTGAGTCAACTTTAATGTAACTAAAACTAGCAACATCTATGTTCCATTGGTCCGCAAATATTATGCCAATTAATAAAAAATAAAAACACGATTAAAATACGTGAGCTGAACCGTAGCTCGACTAAAAATCTATGCTTTTTACTTTTTTTATATTATAAATGCGTAAGTTTGGATGTATGGATGGATGTTTGTTACTCAATCATGTCATAACGGCTGAACGGATCTGGATGAAGTTTGGCACAGTCTGGAATAACACATAGGCTACTCTTTATCCCGGAAAATTAAAGAGTTCCCGCAAGAAACAAAAAACCTCAATCTACGCGGGCTAATTCGCGGGTGGGTATCAGCAAGTATATTATGTAGTTCGCGTCAAACTTAAATGCGTCTATAGTTTGACTCGAGCTGAACCTAATATTTAAGCGAGTTTCATTGTCACATATAGTTCACATACAGAGCACAGGCAAGTTTGCGTGCCTGCATGCATTATTATGCCTCTTAGGTACATATTATAACTGTAAACAAGCAGCAATTTCACCAAGTTTGGGCGATGTGTAAGTGCTTTTATTTACTGCACCATTGCATGCATGTAACGATTTACTAATATTGTATGGAATTACTGTGATCTACTTACCTTTCTCATTTTTTATTTAAATCTTTTTGAAGTGAAAACTTCTTTAGGCGCGTTGAGCACTTTTTGGTAGGGGATAAAAATGTAGATTCGCGTGACCGTGACCAACATGCTCGCAAACAGCGACATGCTCGCGAACATATAAATATACTACATTCGAAATTAAACTTTAATGCCTTAGTGTTAAGGTTTATATATTAATGAAAAATTTATATATATATATTTCGTTTTCACTTCTATCGGCAGTCCCTATATGACTGCCAATTTTTTTTTTTAATCCACTACAAGCTAGCCCTTGACTGCGATCTCACCTGATGGTAAGTGATGATGCAGTCTAAGATGGTAGCGGGCTAACCTGTTAGGGGCATGGCAGTTATATTAAACCCATAGGTACCCCTTCGGTTTCTACACGGCATCGTACCGGAACGCTAAATCGCTTGGCGGCACGTCTTTACCGGTAGGGTGGTAACTAGCCACGGCCGAAGCCTCCCACCAGACCAGACCAGGGAAAATTCAGAAATTATAAATTCCCAAATTGACCCTGCCGGGTATCGAACCCAGGACCTCCGCACGTTAAGGCAACAGCGCTACACACTGCGCAACGGAGGTCGTCAAGAGTTTTTTTTTTCACCATTTCGTCCTAAAACTAAGATGTCTGGCTATAGCTAGGGACCACATCCGTATTTAGGTAGATGTGAATTAAAAGACGAAAGTGCAGGCATCATCTAGTTCACAGTGCTACCAACTTTTAAATAAAAATTTCTTTGGACTTTGATTTTCACTTGACTTTGACTATGAAAAGTTAGCCCTTGACAGCGATCTCACCTAGCCGTGACTAGCGTTGTAAATGAGCTAATATTCTAATTTTTAAAAATCTCTTCAAGGTGACTCTAATCAGTGTCTTCGTGCTATCGTACCAGAGCGCTAAATCGTGGACTACGGCTGAACTTTTCTTATTTCTAGACTCGAGCATAGAGGTGGGCCGTCAGTGGGTTGAAATAATGATGAAGGTGATGTCTCTTTCGATGCAGTTCAAGTTAAAGGGCTATGGCGCATTCGATACAACTTTGAGCTCTCTAGCATCTTTTCTACTCCAGCATCGAAAAGTTCCAATTTCGAATTTGACAACTATATCGAATTGAACCCTCTTTCGTGTTTGCTTCTCATAACGATACAGTTCGCTGTATGGGAGCTGTATCGTTATGAGTCGTAGCTGTATCGATATGGTTATCTTCATAAATAGGATACCTATAGCTTAGCGGCTCTGGGTTCTGGCACTTTCCCAACCACAGAGTTCTTAGTATGTAGAGGAGCCATACCTTATACATCATGGCGGATGGTGGCACCCGTCATTGAATATGTACATAATCTATATATATAAAAATGAAACCCGTTTTCCTTGGTCACGGCATCACGCGTGAATGGCTGGACCGATTTCACTAATTCTTTTTTTGTTGTATTTGTTATTATTAGGAGAAGGTTCTTACGGAAAAAAATATTAAGAAAATCTCTCAGAAATATTGAAAAATATACATTTAATTTTGCATACTTGGCGGTACGAAGTTCGCCGGGTCAGCTAGTATTATATATTTCATCTCCACCTACTCTATACTCTATGTACCCAACCCACTCTATGGTTGGTACAGCCACTCTTACTGCCAATATTAAAAAAAAAATTAGAAAAATTACGCGGTAAACGGATTACTTTTGCAACTTGTGAAATTTGTATTGATTTGACTTTTTTATTAATTTACAAAGTTAAAAATTATAAAGACGTCCTTGTCGTAGATAAAATCTTGTATGCAACTGTACGTAATTAGTCATTTTATTTCTCGTACTATCCTATTTTGATACTCGGCAAGCCTCGTATCAAAAAACAGCACTCGAATTAAAATGACCCTCATTACGATACAGTTGCATAAATAGCTATTATGAGCCTAACGTTGTTCAGCACACAAAATCGCAAGATTGCAATGGGCTGGAGACGTTCTACGTGGATTAGCATAACACCAAAAAAACTAATGTCATCGCACACAGATGGACGTTGAAGCATTGGTCGGCCAAAACTTCAGTGGTTAGATGGAGTTAACCAACATAAGCAGCTTGGAATTAAGAATTGGAAAAGGAGCGCAAAGGACAGAGGTAGATGGAGAAATCTTTCGGACCAGACGCCCAATTTTCTAAGCAAATCGTCTTCATTTGACAGTTTAAAAGCATTACTCGAACTGTTTATGGAGTTCATACATGCTGTTTGACGTGCAGGCATCTATGAACTCCTTAAACAGGTCGTATTATACATTTGACAGACGATTACGATTACGATTTCCTTACGACCGTGACATTTCCTAGATTTGAATCCTTAATTCTGCATGTATGCGTTGCTCCTAAGCTGCGTCGGCCTTTAGGTCAACGATTAATAAAGTTATTGTAATTGGAAGATTACGACCGTGATATTTCCTGGATTTGAGTCCTTCATTCTGCATGTGTGCGTTGTTCCTTAGCTGCATCGGTCTTTAGGTCAACGATCAATAAAGTTATTGTAATTTGAAGAAAAACTAATTAAGAGCTAATGGCCGGTAAACAGATGTCGCGAACATATCCTTATCGGCAAAGCAGAAACTCATTATAGGGCGGAAAGCCTGCCATGTTATTAGAAAACAACTTTCTTTCCACCCCTGCCCTGTTACCCTCCATCCCTTGGAACCTATAATGCGAGGGAAATTGACATTTTACTCCGCCAATAACATTTTACTACAGGGTATATTATTGTTACTGTGTTGAATACCTATAGGTATACTTACTAATATTATAAATGCGAAAGTTTGGATGGATGGATGGATGGATGGTTGGGTGTTTGTTACTCAATCATGCCAGAACAGCTGAACGGATCTGGATGAAATTTGGCACAGAGATAGATTATGGTCTGGAATAACACATATAGAAAGAAAGAAAGAAAGAAAAAGCGTTTATTTGGAACCACAATACAATAATGACAGTGGAAAGGAATGAGACAGAAATATGATTTGTCTGATCCCAAAATGGACTCCACTCAGCATTTTACTATGACTGTGGTTCGAGCACAGGCACAGAAACAGAACAGGAAAATTAAAGATATCCCGCGGGAACAACGGGACGGACGGAATAACGGAAGCCGGAAGGGCATTCCTATTGGTTCGAATTAGAAACGAGGAAGCAAATCGCTTCGTACGGGCGTCCGTGGTCTTTTTTTATTTGATTTAATCCACTACAAGTTAGCCCTTGACTGCGATCTCACCTGATGGTAAGTGATGATGCAGTCTAAGATGGTAGCTGGCTTGTTAGGGGCATGGCAGTTATATTAAACCCATACCACCAATGGGTTTTTACACGGCATCGTACTGGATCGGTAAATCGCTTGGTGGCATGTCTTTGGCGGTAGGCTGGTAACTAGCCATGACCGAAGCCTCCCACCAGGCCAGACCTGGGAAAACTCAGAAATTATAAATTCAAAAATTGACCCTGCAGGGAATCGAACCCGGGAGCTCCGCTGAACACAGCGGCGGAGGTCCCGGGTTCGATTCTGCGTCAGGGAGGTCTATCTGTCCGTCTGTCTGCTTCGCTTTGGCCGTCCATCCGTGCAACTGCATTGACGAAAGTCTGCACTCTATAGGAATGGCGTTCCGAACCAGTGGTAGATTCACGAGCACTTGTGAAAGTTTATTCGAATAATAAACAATTGAGTTTGAGTTTATAAAAGTGTGTGCATGACTCCTTTGTCCAAAAGACAATTATTTTCTGTAGTGTGTTTTCACCATTAACTTTTAATTGACTATTAAAATACACAGCGTAGTAACTAACAGTGAGATCGCGCCTTTGACATTGGAGGACGAGTCACTTTTACCTAACGACCTCAATTTACATAACGAGCCCTGTCAAACAAAGAATGTGGATTGTGGACCTAATAAACGCCAGTTAGTCTGAAAAGCGGGACAGCGCTATGGCGGGGACAAGGACAGGGCTACACAGGTGAGGAGCGCGCTCTAAAAGTCGGACGCCCAACTTTTTCCTATGAAAGGGCCCATCTAGTACCTACATATATATCGATGGATTTACCAAATTACCATAGCAACAGCTATACTTTAACAAACGACTGATCCACCACTAAGCAAAACAATGAATGTTAGCTCTGCTTACAGTACAATTTCTTCTTACAGAATTGGGTATTTGACAACTATTCAAATGAATAATTCTTTAGTGATTATTAAATAGACAATCTCCCAAAAATCGTAATACCCACACCAGTTTTATGTTTGAAAACAGTGCGTCGAATTTTGATGACGTCACAAATCAATATTTCAAACAACATCCCATACTAAGCCCTGTGGTTTGACGTTTGAAAAAAGTTGCTTGTTTGTCTGTCAACAAATACCCTATTGTTATGAGGTATTGTTTTTTTTTTATATCTGTCTGAATGTCTCCATCATTTAAATGATAACAAAGCTTGGGAATAAGTACCTCTACAAACTCTGAAAGTTCTAATTAGTTCAAGGAGATTTGTGGGATGGTGATAATGAAAGAAAAGTCCGTCTGAGTTTGTTGTGGGCTCTTCTCAGTTAATGAACGTTCATAGGTTTAGTTTTATGTACCATTACATTACTTTAATCATCACCGTTGCGTTTAATATTTAATTGACGTTCAAAAAGTTCAATTAAATTCAATATAATATTGTTTAAAAATGTACACAGTAAAATAATTGAATTTATTTAATTTAAACCCCCCGATATTTATTTTTCGGGGTCCATGAATGTCTCGATCGACTGACCTGAATAAAACTGAAATAATTGCAATACTTAGTCAATTTGAATAAAGATCTTTTAAATTGAATTGATTGACTGTACGGAGTAATTCATAAGGCTGTGGCACTATCAAGTAAGGGTCACAAGGACAACGTGTTCTAGCGACTAATGTCCGGCTTTGTCGCCGCGCCCGCTATCCCCCGGGCTTAGCGTTACACAAGTAATTTTCCACCCCTCGAACGATCTTGTTTCATTAGCGTTGGTACATGATATTTTCCTACACCATACTGTACAAGTACGCTTACAAAGGATACACCCCATTTTACTTATGCACTCCTAGTCCATACGATTTTAGATAACTCTCTATTCTGCATCGATTGGCTGTACAGTAATTTTATAGGCATCAGGTATCAGGGTCACAAGGACAACGTGTCCTGGCGACTTATTTGCTACATCATACTGTACAAGTACGCTTACAAAGGTTAAGTACCTATACTCCATTCTTGTTATGCACTTTAATCCATACTATCATCTAGCTCAGGGATTCCCAAAGTGGTCGATATCGACCGTTCGATTTCTGTTTCCCAGGGGTTGACATAAACGAAAACTGATTTTGGGTGTCGACGAGGTTTAAAAATCGGGGTCGATTTATTTTAATAATTAATTTGTATTAATAATCATTAATTACGCTTGATATTTCCTGAATTTTATTAAGTTAAATTTTGATGAATCAACTTTACTCACTTAACCAACCGCAAAGTTTTTAAATTGGTAAGTATTTTGTATCAATGAGAAAAATACAAGAGTTAGGATTTCTAAAGTATTTTGGCTATCTGAGGTATTAGTTCATTTTGGAAAAGGGGTCTCTTGCCCAAAATAGTTTGGGAATCCTTGATCTAACTTCTACAATCTGTAATTACACTATAGTTGACTTGTTCACCCCGAACTAAAGACCTCGCGTCCTATTACCATTTAGTTGCAAAGTAATAATTACACCATACTAGTAGTCGCTCGCGACTTCGTCCGCGTACAATTTTGATTTCCTATGGGATTATGAAATTGTCATATAAAAAAATAATTCATATAAAATTGTCATTTTCTTTTATGGAAAAAATATCGGTTAAAAGATTCTGATAGGAGGGACAGCAAAAAAAATTATACTCCTACCTGACAAACCTACCGTCCAAATATATATCATCTATCTACTAATATTGTAAATGCGAAAGTTTGGATGGTTGGATGAATGTTTGTTACGGAACGGCTGAACGGATCTGGATGAAATTTGGCACAGAGATAGATTATAGTCTGGAATAGCACATAGGCTACTTTTTATCACGGAAAATTAAAGAGTTCCCGCGGAGAGAACCAAAAAAACTCAAACCACGCAGACGAAGTCACGGGCATTCGCTAGTAAAAAATATAATTATTATACTCCTCCCTGTTATTACAAACCTACGGTTTGAATATTATGATCATTGATCATATACCCCTCCCTACTAGTAGGTATATACACGGATTATGTACTCTCAAACGCGCTCCGTAGTAAGTTTATATAATTACTCTACACGCACGAATGACTAGGGTAAACTACTGTACTCGTATGTCCTATCAACAAAAACATCCGGTTTATCGACGCACCCGTAATCCCCTGAGCTTAGCGTTACTCGAGTAATTTTCCACTCCCCGAACGATCTTGTTTCATTACCGATTACCGAGTAAATGATGTCGTACTCACGCTATATTAGAAGCAATTACTATGTATATTGATAACTTTTTATTTTAATTAATTCGATGGAAGTTTATTTTTATTATTAATTACTCACTGTTTTTATAAGTATCCGTACTAATCCGTAGGTACTAATATTATAAACTAACTCTACGTATAATTTTCCGGCATAAAAAGTGATGTCCTTCCCCAGGATATAACCTACTTCTATACCAAATTTCATCAAAATCGGTTGAAAAGATAGGCCGTTAAAGCGTAACAGTCAGACAGACTGACACACTCTCGCATTTATAATATAAGTATGGAGTATTACAGTTTTTCGAAAGTACGACTGTCTGTCTACTACACTTTTACGGCACATTTGTTCAAATTATTTTGAGTTTTGACGAAATTTATAGTAGAAAATGTATAGGGTGGAAAAAACCACGGAATATTTTTTCTATGGAAAAAACGAACGGGGCATTGATGCTAGATTTGTATAGTATTAGACTCCACCCGACTCTTAGCTTTCATAAGATATGCTCTACCATATATCTATTGAACCCATAGTATAATACATAAGTAAGTAATTAATTTTCAGTGCAACTGCTAGTTAGCAATTATCTACGTAAAAATATTAAGGCATCTAGCTAATTGCACGATAATTCAATTAATAACTACAGAGCGCCTGCACTTAAACGCTTCGTTAAATAATTCATAGCGATTAAGGTGATTGCACACTTTTGAAAATACGTTAGAGCTGCCAGAGCCGAAAGAGGCGCAAGTTGCACCATTTTACACACTGAAAAGAGTAAACTTGGAGAGCACTGTAAACTTTACACGAGTAAAGTTAGGAGCATCAGGAACACTCTAAAATGCGTTTCAAACTCAATCTCATATTTATTTTATTCAAATAAATTTACTAAAAGTGCCTTTGAATCGTGGAGTGAATCTACCACTGGTTCGGAATGAGTTATCAGAGGCACTGGTTAAGCAATATAGTTAGCAAAGGTCTCGTCGCAAGAGAAGACGCAAAGACGCCAGCAGCATCGGGCCGTCATAAAAATGGGCCACTAGTGGGCCACCGAGGTCACGTCAGCTGTGCCGATTTCTACTGATGTCATGAGCGTTATACATTGCACCCAATGCAGTGGAATCTTACTTCTCATCTTACACCGCTCACTCACAGTTTTCACTGACAGTTTTCGGCTGTCTAGCCTGTACTTTTTACTCATTCTGTGGTTCTGCTGATTCTTGCGGCTCGTCGGTTGATATACGATCACGTTTAAGGCTCCTTTACATATTATATACGTAGCGTATATTGCTGTTTACTGCTAATGTAAATGTTATGTTCAAAGTTTCAAACTGTTATGCAGGGTACGATAGCTCAAACAAACGTTTACACACATATTAGCACCTGAGAAAACAGAGTGAGCTAGAGTAGGGTAAGCCACAGAGTATACATTTTTAGTATAAGTATTGGTAAGTAGTATCAGGGTAAGTATTGATAGCGTAAGCAGTTTACATGAAAAGTTTATAGCAATATAATATTTTGAAGTAAATCTTACAAAGTAAAAAACTTTCGAAAAATATTAAGGTTCTCTTCGATCGAGTGGGATTGCAATTTGAGATTGTAATGTTGTTTATCCTCGTGAGATTGTAGTAGGTATTTTGAAATCATAAAAAATGGGTTAAAACAAAAATTCAATGCTTAGTTTCTTTTCGAACTAGTAGCTGTGCGGTTCAAAAAGAGTGTTAATATATTTGATACGCTTTATAAAAGTGCCAGTATTTCAAATACATATAACTACTATAAACTAATGTTATAAACTAGCTGATGCCCACGACTTCATACGAGTGGGATAAGTTTTTCAAATTCACACGGGTGACGGGAGCTCCTGGGAAAAAAGGAGCCATACAATAAATCACGTCAATCCATTGGTATGTACCAGCGTGATTGAAGGACAAACCAATACACAAACACACTTTTGCATTGATAATATTAGTAAAATGATCTAAAAGTGTCTCTGTCTGTTTGCAATGTTTTCATAGCCCATCTGTACAACTGATTTTGGCGAAACTTGGTACAGGAGATCGTTTGCATCTCGAGGAAGGACATAGGCTAGTTTTATCCTGAAAAATTAATTAATTACCGATTTCCTCCGAGATTTTTCAAAAACCTAAATCCACGCGGACGTATTCACGAGCATAAATAAATCCATACTAATATTATAAATGCGAAAGTGTGTCTATCTGTCTGCTACGCTTTCAAGGCCCACCTGTTCTACCGATTTTGATGAAATTTGGTACAGAGATAGTTTGTGTCCCGTGGAAGGACATATATACTACATTTTATCCCGGAAAATTAAAAAGTTTCCGTTAAATAGCGTGGAGAGTATTCCAAGTCGCAGGCATCAGTTAGTAGATAAATAAATAATATTTTCAGGTCAAAGAGATGGTACAAATGATATTCAAACTCAATATGGCACCTGCCACAGAGTTGATACCGAAATGCGAAATGTAATATTGTATGAATGTATTATGCATTCGGTTCTGCGAACATCCAATTAAGGTAACCTCGACTCGATCCATTAATATTAGGTATAAATGGTAAAATGTGTCTCTCAAATGATAATTACGACTTATTTCATGTTATCTCAATAATATTATAAATGCAAATGAGAGTTTATTTGTTAAGCTTTCACGGGCCATTTTTTCAGCCGACTTTTATAAAATTTGGTACAGACATAGCCCGCCAACCCGCATTGGAGCAGCGTGGTGGGTCTAAGCTCTAATTCCCTCTCTCTTATGAGAGTGGAGGCCTGTGCCCAGCAGTGGGACGTTAATAGGCTGTAGTAGTAGCAGTAGTAGTATAAGTTGTGTGCCAAGGAAGGATGTAGTCTGTTTTTTAACCCAGAAAATCAAAAAGTTCCTGCGGACAAAGTCGTGGGCATAAGGTAGTAATGTACCTAATAAATGGACCTAAGTATCTAAAATTACTAATTTTTATCGGTAAGTGTTTATCGTAGTACATAGCAACGGATCGATGATTTTTGCATAAGTATAGTTGAGGACCTGAAGAGTGACATAGGCTACTTTTTATCCCAGAAAATTTGCCGAGGGAATCAAAAAACTTACTCCACGCGATCAATGTCGCGGGTGCCAGCTAGTTTTCTATAAATTACATTATACTCGTAGATATTTGAATTTCCTCGTAAATCCTGGTATCATTATACTGGTTCTAAAAATGAAACTCGTTATTTCAGTCTCCACACCACAATCTTACTGTCGCAAACAGTCAAATAACATCCGAGACGGGAAGCTTTCTTCACTTTGAATATTTACGTTTCAAACTAACTCAAGTTCTGTACGCTTACTCTGAGTTTTTACATTGCAAATACGATTGATCGACGTGAGAGCTCACCACGCCAAGTAAAAGCGAACGTTAAAGTAAAATGAACCTTAACCGCTTTGGTTTAGAGCTCATTTCATCATTTCGTGTATTTATTCACAGCCAGCGCTGCAAACGCTAAATTTGTGACTTTAAAGCAAGAGCTTTTCGGTCCGTTTTACTTTAACGTTCGCTTACACTTGGCGTGGTGAGCTCTCACGTCGATCAATCGTATTTGCAATGTAAAAACTCAGAGTAAGGGTACTGATCTTACGTCCTTGCTTCGAGCTCTCGCCGCCCAGCACGTATGACGGCCATCACTCACTATAACAGCCGCGCTTCGTGACAGCAACTTTTATATCTCTTTATTTTTATTACACTACAAGTTAGCCCTTAACTGCGATCTCATCCGGCGATAATGATGCTGTCGATCATAAAGGCTAAACTATAACCATACTCCTGACAGGTAAGCCTACTACGATCGACTCTTGACAATAGGCTGCATGGTGACAGTAACAAAGAATCAATGAAATTATAAATGTATCTAATAAAATTGGATTCATGGATTATAAAAAACGTATTTATTTTCCTATTTCGAGTAAGATTGCTATTTATTTTGATAAAATAAAAATATAAAATACAGCAATCCGCCATATTGGTTAAAACACCAATATGAAGCGAGTGACGTCACAATTATTTTCGAACTTTGACAATCACACTATTATTTACTGCACAGAGTACATTGGTAAAAATAATAGTGACGTCACAAACGACGCCATGACACCGCCGAACGTTTTGGCGCGAATTTTAAAATTTAAATTTCAAATGCCAATTTCTTCTACCAAACCTTATTTTTCTGCTGAAATAAGATATTTTTTTGAAATAGTAGGTAGATACTTCCGAACATAATCTGACCATTTTTCAAAATCAGTCATCATGCCTATTATAATAAACCCTTACCCCCAAACGGTTTCTACACGGCATCGTACAGGGCTCTAATTCGCTTGTCGGCACAAGCCATGGCCGAAGCCTCCCACCATGCTAGACCAGAGAAACATTTACGGGACCGTACAATTTTCCCCCCGGGATCTCCCACTTATAAGACCACAGCGCTCATAGCTGCATCAGGGAGGTGATCAAAAACTAACATTCAAATAACTTGTCATTCAAATAGGATTTTTAAATCGTGAACATCAATATTCATAACTAGACGATTCCCGCGACTTCGTCCGTGTGGCTTAAGTATTTTTCGATTCCCGTGGGAACTCTTTTTCGGGAATTTTCCGGGATAACAAGTAGCCCTGTACCAAATTTCATAAAAATGGAGCAGATGTGCTGTGAAAGCATAGCAGACAGACAGACAGACAGACACACTTTCGGATTTATAATATTAGTATGAATGTCATAAAAATGCGAAAGTGTGTTTGTTTTTTGTTTTGTTCTTCTAAGATTTAATGAGCAAACAATTTATGAAATACATACCTGATATACTTTTGGTACAATGCAGCATCAAGCTGAGGCAGCGCCTCGTTCAGCCAACATAGTTTTACAGCTAGATTTAAGGAGTGGGCCAATGGGATCTCTTGGAATCAAGGTTGACTTAAATCTTGGTCGGCTCCTCCACCTTGGAACTGGGGCCCTCCAGTTTTTGTTTGATTGTTTATCTGGCAGAATAAAGGATATTTATTTATTTAAAATCCCAGTAGACGTCTATCGGTTGACGACAACGATGGAAATATTTAGCAGGGACAAACAAGGTCTTTCAATATAACCTCTTTGAGATAAGGAATATTCTAAGCCTTTCTATATTCCTATTTATGTTGTTGTTTGTCCAATATTAGACTCTCGGCGTCGCACAAATCCTTTATTTTATTGCTAAGAATATTACGGAATACATATAATAAAATCTATTGCGTTAGAGCGAAAACGCACTAGGGATAAAAAACAATTTGTCTGGAGGATAAAATGTACGAATTACTTTTGTATGGAGCGTGCACATTAGCGCGACAGGGTGAAATGTCGTTCCCTCCGACGCGGAAGTTTCAAAAAATCAAACGCGAATCAATCAAAAAATTCTTTGTTTTTTTTTTCATGCCGCTTTTCGCGCAGATTTTGTTTTTCAACAAAATATTTAAATACCATTTATTTTCCTTACACCAGTAAATTAAAAAAAAAAAAACTATTAAAATAAAGTAGGTACAACTACTTTATTCGTTCTTAAAAAAATACTTTCATTCATTCTCGCTTCTTAAATTGTTGCGACAATAGTTATAAGCCGTTCTTTTGCTGGCGCATTTCGCGCAGTTTTGTTCTGTACATTTCCTAGTGTGTTTTTGTACTTCAACGACCCCAGAGCCCTTGGCGAAAATCCAAATATCGAAAACAAAAGGACATTCTGGGATCAAGGATAAAACTTGTTGTGAGTGAAAAATATGGGTAATATCTAATGCCCGGCACGTGTTGCTAGGCGCCATTTTAAAGAGATGTGACCATGCCAGGAGATTTCACGGAAGTGCTAACAAAAATTGTGCAAAATTTCAAATCTATGAAATTATGAATTTTTTTAGGTAGGTACTTCAATATTCTTTTTATTGATCGATATAGGTTTATCCATGCTTTTATATTTTAAATGTGAAACTGTGTTTGTCTGTTGCCTTTTTACGGCCCATGTGCAGACGGTGCATGTGCATATTAATGAAATTTGGCATAGAGATAGGTTGCATCTCGGTAATTTTCAAAAACATAAATCCTCCCAGACGAAGTCGCGGACTTCGTCTGGTATTGTAAATGTGAAAGTTTATTCTTTTCTGCAGCTAAGTACGCTTTCATGGTGCAAACATGACAGCGTACTTAGCTTAAAAAAGCGTAACGCTTTTTAAACAAATTTTACGAAATTTGATACAGAGGTAGCCGGGAAAAAACAAAAACCATTTTTATCCTAGAAAATCAGAGAGCTCACAGAGGAATTTTCAAAAACTTGAATCCAAGTAGGCATCATCTAGTTTTACGAAGTTTGTCCTCCATAAAAATCCAGATTTACGCGAACGCATACGTCACGTTGCTTATAACTTGAAAAGTGACATGGCACCATCACAGGCTTTATAAGAAAGAATATGAGAGACAAAAAGGGAATTTTTCCACGGCATTAATATGACAAAGCCTAGCGAGGCCGACTGCCGACAAATTGGATCCTCCTATCACGCCGACGTCAAACTGCCCGGAAATTCTATTTGTGCGACGGGAGAAAACTTGAGGTCAATAGGGATGATCACAACTCAATCAAATCAGCAACTCTTTGTCACACTTTAAAACGTGCTTCTAGTATGGAAGTTTGTATGAAAGTTGAAAAACATAGTTATGAGTTATGACGTCATGAAATTAAATTTTTTTCTTTTATCTTTAGTTTAAAATAGTTATCAAACTTAAATCTAACAGAGGCTGTGAATTTTAGGTCTTTTGGAAGACCCTCTATTAAATAATTTGTAAGACGTAATTTATTTATTACATAGGCATCATCCCTATTACACCATGAAATGTTTTCTAATTTTATTAATTTTTGTGTCTTTACTGGCCCATCTATTCAACCGATTTCAACGACTTTAACTTACCATGCTATTACCTATTCTGTGATTTACAGATACTATGCCGTGGAGAATTTCGTCAAAATCAAATCCATACTACTATTATAAGTGTGAAAGTGTGTCTGTCCTGGGCGTATATCAACTAGGTATACTCATACTAAAAATCACGTCGATTCGTTGCTCCGTTGCGGCGTGATTGAAGGACAAACCAACAAACAAACCCACTTTTGCATTTATAATATTAAAGTATGATTAGACTCTTAAATCAAGGAATATGGAAATTGTTTTTCTTATACCTACCTAATATGATAAGACGACGTCGATAAAAAGGGCTTCACAAAAGAGTCACCCAATAGATACTAAGAAAATCGGGATTTTGCAAATCAGCGCAAAACTTAGAGAAAAGTCTTTTAGCTAGCTAGATGTTGGATTGCGTAGATGCTACCATTTCTTTTTATGTTATCGAGCTAGGCTAGCAATTTATTTATCGTGGAACTATCAGCGAAGTCGTATATCTTCGATACGTTATAAGCGCCTACGTCTGAGTTTTACTCCCTTATCAGTTGAATCGCTAGGGAGTTCTTTGCATTACTATCCTAAAAACCTTGAAGCAATATTTGAATGCTTAGGAGCATATCTTGGTATACTAACGCTCCACCGATCCGCAGGGGGGAAGAAAGCGACGCTTTGCTCACCTTCTCCAGCCATAGTATAGGTGTCCAAGACCCTATGGTCGGTTCAGCGTCGGGACGTCTCAGTCGAATCCAATACGTCTTGGGACCCTGAGACCTCTCTTTTTAGACGCGCCCTGTGCTGCTGGTTTTTTAGAGGGTATTCTGGTTCCATCTGTGAATCCCACATACCCGCCTTGTGCGGGATGCGTAAATGCACTTTTCCAGCAAAAAAAAAAAGGAGCATATCTTGGTGATCAGCGAATCAAATCCATGATCCTTTAATCATTTACAAAACCTTCAGCAGCACCTATAAATAATAAAGTTTTTTCAGGAGCATACTTTTAATGGAGTTCTTAAGGCCCTGTGTAGCGTAAAAGGGGGTTTTTAAAAGCAGTGTATCCATCAAACGGTAACATAATGTATGGTTGTAAAAATAATGTGCTGTTTTCAAGACCTTTGAGCAGCCATTGACGCATCTCAAAACACAATTTTAAAAAAATCTCTGCATTGAAATTTATTTTAATCATATCTCATACTTTACCTTTTAAAGCAATTTTTCTCTTTATTGAAACCAATAATTAGCTCTAGAAATATAAGATAAAATTCATATTTCTAAATCAAACACATTGTATTCATTTGTATTGAAAAGTAAATATAATTTTTTTTACAAATTATTTCATGCCTTTTTTACGACATGCGCTTGCTCGATTTTGCGCTTGCTTGAGACCCCCCCCGCGCCTGTTTTTCGTCTCGTGAGCTCACTTGTAGGCAAGTTAAAAATAGGTTGTGGAATCAATCTTTATTTTTCAGCATAAAATGTTAAATTCAGGTTCTCATTTCCATATTCCAGCCAAATCGATTCAGTCATTGTGGGGTGAAGGAGTATCTTTAAAACATCCAAACTTTCACATTTATAAGAGTGGTTAGAATGTATACTGTACGGGAATCGACCCGTTACATGATTTATAGAACTCACCTAAGAAGTAGGTAAAATAAATGTCTGAAGTATTTTATCTCTGCACGTAGTTTGTAGTAGCTAGCTAGGTACCCAACCCCATCCGTCCCACGTCCTCAATTTGGTAAGGTATCATAAATCATCCCTAAATTACCCCTAAATCGTCCCAAACTAAAGTACGTCGGCTAAAAATAAACGTTAAGGTGCATGACAAGGGTCTGCCCGCGAAATTCAAATTTAATTTGGTTTTTCACAATTTGTAAACTAATACGACAAAGTAGGCTTATGGCATTCAAATTGCGAGCGTAGGAATATCATCTTCACAGGTTTATATAAAAATCTTTACTTGAAATTGCCCAGTTTAAGAAATTAGTCAAATTAATGACTAATTTGTGAGTAACTCACGTCAAACTCATTATTTTGACTAATTTCTTAAACTGGACACTTTCAAGTAAAGATTTTTATATAAACCTGTGAAGATGATATTCCTACGCTCGCAATTTGAATGCCATAAGCCTACTTTGTCGTATTAGTTTACAAATTGTGAAAAACCAAATTAAATTTGAATTTCGCGGGCAGACCCTTGTCATCGACCTTAAGCTACATTCCTCCGGGTCGCTGTAATCTTATATTTTTTGTCCACGAAGAAAAAGATTTTCGTGTTTTATAGTGAAGGCACACTCTTAACCAAAGGAAGGAATAAAAAAAGCGTCTTACTGACATAAAGTCCGCATGATAAAGGAGTTACGTAGTTTAGCGAGACGTGGACATTTTGCGTGGACTTTTTTGACGACCTCCCTGGCGCAGTGTTGAGCGCTGTAGTCCTAACGTGGGAGGTCTCGGGTTCGATTCCCGGCAGGGGAATTTATAATTTATGAATTTCCTCTGGTCTAGTCTGGTGGGAGACTTCGGCCGTGGCTATTTACCACCGTTTTAGCGTTCCGGTATGACTCCGTGTAGAAATCGACTTGGGGTATGGGTTTGATATAACCGTCATATCCCTGACAGATTAGCCTGCTACCATCTTAGACTGCATCGTCACTTACCATCAGGTGAGATCGCAGTCAAGGGTTAACTTGTATAGTGGAATTTAAAAAAACTTGTCCTTAGTTTGATTTCGCCCTAACTCACCTTTAAATATAGCGTGCACACTAGTGCGACAGGAATTAAAACGCCTTTCCCCTTCGACGCGGACTTTTCACGAACTAGAAGAGCCTAGCCGTCGGTTCCGCAACTAATCTTTTTCCGGTCGTGTCGGATTTTCCGTCACATCGGGCTATGAGAGTAATTGGAATAGAGAGTGAGATCTGTTTGCGCACACACTTGTTCACTATAATATTATTTGCGCTGATGAGTAAACTCTGCGCGCTCTTGTTGGATAATCTCCTCTCCCCAAAGGTTGTCTGGAAGGGATTGCTTTAGCAATAAGAACGCCTTTTTACCCTTCTGTATTGACTTTTAACCATTTTGTTTATTGTCTCTGTTTTATAAGTGTGGGCAATAAAGACATTTATCTATCTATCTCTGTGGAAATTAAGTCAGAAGGACATTACTTTTTTTTTGTCCTGTCTGGTCACTAGCCTTTTCGGTCTTATATTTTACGAAATTCGTGTAAAAGTTATTATATGGAGCGTGCACACTAGGGCGAGATTACATAGCGTCTTTCCCTTTTCACGCGCATGTTTGAAAGAAAGAAAGAAAAAAAAATAACAAGTTAACCCTTTAAGCCGCGCGAATTTGAACTCTCTGTTTTTGCACGGTTCATATTTCACCCCCCGCGCGCCGCGCGCCTGCATAACAAGATAAAAATAACATGTTAGCCCGCTACCATCTAAGACTGCATCGTCACTTATCATCAGATGAGATCATAGTCAAGGGCTAACTTGTAGTGGATTAAAAAAACAAAAAAAAAAACCAAAAAGGGTGTCACAGACAAACATTTAACATACAGTTGTACATAAGAATATTTTCTGAGCCACCATCCAGAATGGGTGATAAAAATGATAAATGATTTATTTATTTCACGTAGGACAACTTGTGTCACTTAAGACAAGTCAAGACTCTACCACGGGTTCGGAAACATGATTCTACTGAGAAGAGCCGGCAAGAAACTCAGCAGTTGCTCTTTATATAAAAAAAAATGTTACAAAATATAAAAAATATATAAATGATATGTTACTTAACAAGTATTTACACTGACTTGTGGGCTTCAACTTTGTCATTTAGAGAATCATCAATCGTATAATAGGTAACCTCTACTCAACAAATGCTGTTTAACACAGTCTTAAATTAATGCAATGGCCCTACCATACCTACAAATGCATGCATAATGCCGAGCGCTGATTTGCAGCTGTATTTCACGCAGATGTATTGTCCTGTCCGGTCCCTAGTGTGTTTTCGCCTTTAGATTTTCTCATTTAAGAATTCCTTGAAAGCGGAAGCAAGATTTTATCATAATGAGATGTGTAGGGAATGTCATCGTTATGTATCTTGTTCTTTCGTATATTTTTATTTATAAACTCTTTTCATCCTATGTAAGACTTGATAAAGCCCGTGTGGATTTAGCCTTTTTAAAAATTGCGTGGCAACCATCGATGGTGGGATTTCGGAGATAAAACGAAGCTTTTGTCTCGTTTGTATCGTTAGTCGGGCCGTGAAAATGTAATAGCAGACGGAAAATTTCGCATTTTATAATGTTGGCATGGATGAAAATATAATGTAGGTTGATTTATATCAATACTAGCTGATGCCCGCTACTTCGTACGCGTGGATCGAGGTTTTGTGTTTCTCGCGGGAATTCTTTAATTTTCCGGGATAAAAAGTAGCCTATGTGTTATTCTAGACTATGATCTATCTCTGTGCCAAATTTCATCCCAATCCGTTCAGCCGTTGGGGCGTGATTGAGTAACAAACATCCATCCATACATCCATACATCCATACCGACATCCATACATAACTTTCGCATTTATAATATTAGTAGGTAAGACTACTTATCTATTATCCTACGTGAGCGACAAACGCGACACCGCGACTCGACACGACGCGACGCGACAGTATCAAACAGTAGCTGACCCGTACGTGGCCTACGTTGTCTCGCAGTCTGTCAGTTTCTATGGCATCGTCTTATGTAGCCCGTTGTTCTACGTGAGCGACAGAAGCGACGCGACGCGACGTGATAGGACACAGAACTAGGTGATCGACAGGAGCAACGCTGCGCGACGCGACGCTTTAGGACGCATAGAAAATGACAGACGTATCTACGCTAACATAGGCCACGTGAAGGGTACTGTTTGATACTGACGGATCGCGTCGCGTTGCCGCGTTTGTCGCTTAGCTATGACGCCCGTGACATCGACGCGTGAACTTAGGTTTTGATCATGGAAGTAGGACTTGGAGCATATAACCAGAAGTAAGTCGTACCTTTAGTTGCACGGGTTTGAAAATATCATAAGTTGATAATTTTACAAGTTGTCACATGAAAATTTTTCGTTTCTTTTCCAAGATAAAAATTAGGTAGTCTTTAGGTTTTACAGATTCCAAAAATGGCCGAGCGCGCGGTAAAGCGGGCGAGAATACGGACCCTTAAGAAATATTGTTGCTCCGTTTCTCCATTGTGGCGTGATTGAAAGACTAATTAAACATACAGAAGACTAAAAAAATACATATTATTAGTGGTTGAGACTTGAGATCAGTTTTACCGAAATACCTATTTACTAAGTTTTAAAGATTCTACGATATTTTCCGAAACCCAGCTATAAGTTTGTTTTATTGAGGATTAAGGAAAGTAATTTACGTTGGCATGTAAGAACTTTTCCTTTCAGCTAAGGTTAATCAAACTGTCTTAACGGGTATAGTTTTGCAATTAATCTTTGGACAAAGTTGTGTTACGAGTATACAGTTACAACCCTATCCCTACTGATACTTATTATAAACTAGTAATTACTAGCTAATGCCTGTGACTTTGTCCGCGTGGATTGAGGACTGAGGTTTTTCGGTTCCCGCGAGAACTCTTTAATTTTCCGGGATAAAAAGTAGCCTATGTGTTATCTATTCCAGACTATAATCTATCTCTTTGCAAAATTTCATCCACATCCGTTCAGCCGTTGGGGCGTGATTGAGTATCAAACATCCATCCATAATCCAAAGTTTCGCATTTATAATATTTATATTTGACTAGCGAATGCCCGCGACTTCGTCTGCGTGGTTTGAGGTTTTTGGTTCCCGCGGGAACTATTTAATTTCCCGGGATAATAAGTTGCCTAGGTATCTTACTCTCCAGGTCCTCAACTATACCCATGCAAAAAATCACGTCGATCCGTTGCTCTGTTGCGGTGTGATTGAAGGACAAACCAACAAACAAACAAACACACTTTCGCATTTATAACATTAGTATGAAGTATGTTGTATGATGCGACAGTGTGTTTGTTTATTGGTTTGGTCCACAATCACGCCGCGTATATTTGAGGACCTGGAAAGTAAGTGTTTTCAATCGTACATCCACCCAGATATAGTCGTGGGAAACATCTAGTCAGAAATATTATTAAGCTATATTAGATGAAGATAGATCCGAACGAAGTCGCGGGCATTATCTAGTCTTACATGTGAATTTATTAAATTTTGTATACCGCACAAAACCTTTCCAAGCCTAGAGATGAGATATAAAAGTGAATTACTTAATTAAATTGCGGACGACGGAGGTCGGACCTTTGTCAATATGGCGTGATAGCTGAGATTGTTTCATAAAAACCACTTACAATGCCTTTGTATCGGATATTCTTTGTCTTGTTAATGCGAGAACGAGGGATTCCAATTTATTCAGATAAAAGTCATAGCCTAGCAACCATCGAGCAACTATCAATGTTGAACAAGAACCTTTTAATTATGTCGAGTATCAGTAGGTCGGGTGCCTTTCCACAAGAGATGTGCTCGTTGCTAAGCTACGGATGTGTGTCATTTTCATGTCGCTAGACGTTAGATCAAGGGCTCCTATTGGTGGGTTTGAAACACATCGACGAAGTAGTATATATATATTATATACCTATCTATAGACGCTCGATGACAGATGACAGAGAGCTCTCGTTCAATAGGCATGATGACAGTAACCAAGAATCAATGAAATTATGAATTTATCTAATGAAATAGGATTCATGGATTATAAAAAACGTATTTATTTTTCTATTTCAAGTGAGATTGCTATTTACTTTGATAAAATAAAACGATAAAATAGAGCAATCCGCCATAATGGATTAAACACCAAGAAAGCGAATGACGTCACAATTGTATGTTTTCGAGCTTTGACAATCACACTAATAGTTTACTGCACACTGCACAGAGTACCTTGGTAAAATAATAATAATAATAATAAAATAATAGTGACGTCACAAACGACGCCATGACACCGTCGAACGTTTTGGCGTTAATTTTAAAACTTAAATTTCAAATGCCAATTTCATCTACCAAACCTTATTTTTCTGCTGAAATAAGATATTTTTTCGAAATAGTAGATACTTCCGAACATAATCTGACCATTTTTCAAAAGCAGTCATCATGCCTTTTCCATGTAGTTAACTTTAACGCGATCGAATAGGTAATAAACTCACACTAGGCATGGATCTTTGCAATCGAATGGGTCATTGAAATAGTATATATAGGTACTAAAATTCTACATCAATGGAATTGTTATAGTAAAATCTTTCATTAGACCCTCTGAAGGCGTCTAGTGGATTTAGTTCAGACGACGATAACGTCAAAATATAATATGAACACTGATAAACTTATCTATATAAAACTTATAAAAGTACCAATACAATAATTATTATAGTAATATACTTTTACGAAGAAACCACGAAACCGAAAAAGTGCAAAAAAATGAACACTACAAATATGCACTATAGAATAACGTACTGTGCTACAAGAACACGTGTAACGCCATCTATGGTAACTTTAGTGAACAACCTGAAAACGGCTTTTCCCGAAAGCTGTAGAGCATTTTCCAAGCTCAAACAAGCTTGTAACTCCTGAAATAAATCAAGCTGTAAGTCATAGATGGCGCTAGTTGTATTTAAATTCACGGAACAAAACAAATGAATTATGATAGATGATAGACAAAAATAATTAAGTATAGCTACTTTTTACAAGAACAACTTTGATTTTTAGTGCAATAAGTAATCAATAGTAATAAAAATTATAGTATGTTAATTAACATGTCGCAGCATCTTCGTAGCACTCTTGTTGACAATAACACTTTTGCTTCATAGGTACAACTTAATTAACCTACGTCTAATACTTATGGCGATGAATAAGCAGCAACTAATTTTCAATATCGGAAAAATATAGGCATTGTTCGACCGAAATTAGTTAATTTTTATACTTAGAATGAACTGTTGTTTTTCCATAAAATAATATCCCTATACATTAACATATCATTTAATAAATTTAAAGCATGTTATTCAATCTGCACTTGAAGATTTACGAAGAACGATGATTACATAAGAAGGCGACGGAGGGTGAATTGCTCATACAAACTTAATACCAATATAATTTGTAATTCGAAAATATGTCAACCATATTATGCAATTATTTAGCCTGAACTCGTGTTTATCTAGGTCCCTGGATAATAATGTTTTCAAAATACTTTCCCAAAATAATTAAATGTAAGCGCATTGCGTTTTGCATATTTTTACGACATAAATGACACGTTTTCTCTTTATTTATTTCATATTAAAACCAACTATATCTTACGTAGTTACTAATTGATCATGAACATAGCCTGTATTGTCAAGTTACAGAATAAAAACACGGAGTTAAAAACACAACAAGTTTTCAATAATTTTTGGTATTTACGGAACAAGACTAAATGTATAACAAATTCTGATCGCGCATATTGCTATCGCGCTTGTACGCAATTATATGTCATCAGCCAAATAGAGATAGCAATATACCGGCAAATTTATATTTGCGGGTTAGAAGAATAGAAGTTGCGAGCTGCGTTCGCGGGCCTCTTAACTGATTTGTTGTGAGACTTTTCTCAAGCTAGGGCGCGTTAAGAACCTTTGTTATATTTTTATAAAAATAGAGATGAGCCTTACTTCCATACTAAAATATAAAAAATATCTATTTGACTTTCGTCTCGTAATGTGAATAAAACTACTCGTAATCAAACGGAGAGATTTATTGAATTAAAAAATATTTTTGTTTTTTTTTTCAGGTACGTGTCATATCGCACTTTGATGTTAAATACCGAAACGGTATTTCTTTTATATAATAACCGTAAGGCTGTAAGAATCTTTGGCACCGTTTGGACAAAATTATCACGTTCTCATATACTCTTTATGGTGTGTGTGTGGTGTGGTTTAATCACGTGGTTTTGTACTGGTAAGTAACTACACTTAACTTAAAAAAAACACAAGCAGTAAGTATGGTATTAGTCTTTATTTTTTTAACAACTACAATTTCTGAATTTTCACTGGTCTGGCCTGGCGGGAGGCTTCGGCCGTGGCTAGCTATACCACCCTACCGACAAAGACGTGCCGCCAAGCGATTAAGCGTTCCGGTATTATGCCGTGTAGAAACCGAATATAGGGGAATGGGTTTAATATAACTGCCATGCCCCTAACAGGTTAGCCCGCTACCATCTTAGACTGCATCACCACTTACCATCAGGTGAGATCGCAGTCAAGGGCTAACTTGTAGTGAATAAAAAAAAAACGGTTTCTTCACGGCATCGTAATGAAACGCAACATCGCTTAGAAGTACTTACTGGGAGGTAAGTAAGTAAGTCTCCCACCAGCTCAATTGTCTAAGCAAATCGTAATTATTTGAGAGCTTAAAACGTATTACTCGAACTGTTTATGGAGTTCATACATGCTTCTTGACGTGCAGGCATCTATGAACTCCTTAAACAGGTCGAATAATCCGTTTGAAAAACGATTATGATTACGATTTAATTACATAATCGGGGGGCAGACCATAGGAAATACAGAAGCCTCTGCCGGGGATCGAATACGGCTTATTTTTTTTTTAAAATTCATTATAGGCTTACGCTTGACCACAATCACACCTGATGGGAAGTGATGATGCGGCCTAAGATGGTACGCGCTTGCCTAGGAGATGCCTATTCACTCTTGATTTAAAGATAACCGGATTGTAATTGGTGGGAAACACAGTTTTCGGTAGAGTGTTCCAGACCCTAGCCATGCGAATAAGGAATGAAGACGCAAAGCGCTTCGTTCGTGTGGGTGGAACGTTGACGACATAGGGTTGAAACTCGCACGGTGTCTTGCGGTACGATGGTAGAAAGGTGAAGGAGGTACAAGATCGAACAGCTCCTGAGCACACTCACCGAAATATCCTATAGAATACCGATAGGCCAACTAATTAGACCACACCGTTTACCACCGCGCGTTTAGGTCATTACTCTTGTATGGCTGCTCTAAGGCCACGGTTACACTCGTACGTTTTACTCACGTAAGTCGATTGTTAAAGTTACGAAATGTGAACAGTCTTGTAAGTCTTGTATCTTAGGGACATGTTTTTATTTATTGAAATGAAAACTTCTTTAGGCGCGTTGAACACTTTTAACATTTCTAAAAATGTAGATTTGCGTGACTGTGATCGACATGCTCGCGTGACCGACATGCTCGCGAACAGCGATATGCGCGCGACACCGTTCTTCTTAAGGCCATGTTTAGCGTAAAAGGGGGGTTTTAAAAACAGTGTATCCCTCAAACGGTGACGTAATATGTATGCTTGCATCTCAAAACACAATTTAAAAAAATCTCTGCATTGAAATTTATTTTATATCATACTTGCTCAGTAACTAGGGATTACTATGGTGGAAAGTCTCCTTGTAAGTTGGTGTTTGCAATTCAAGGCAACATTACGTCGCACTATGCTTGAATTGTAATGTTCACATTACAGTTCAAGCTATGCAAAACTCCTTGGTAAACAATCTCTTTTCTTATAAAATGGTAAGAAAACTTTTTACTGAAAAAAAAACACTGAACATGGCGGCATTTAATTTCCATAATTTCCATACATTTCAAACTATGCAAAACTCCTTGAAACTCGTCGTCTCTCTACGACCACTGATTTTTTTGCTGTGCCCCACCGGGGTTCCAATATTGTTACGAACATTGTTATTATTATCAACTATTGACATGTAAATTACTATTATATTGGAATGCAAAATAAAAATGAATATGAATATGAATATGAAACTCAGAGCCGTAAAAAAAAAATGGAAAACTATTTACGAAAAAAAGAATGGAAATGGCGGCATTTCATTTGATCTGAAAGTTTGTGAAGTTTGTTCGTAAAGTGATTTAAGTTATTTACAACAATGTCAAGCACTTCATCAGATGATGAAAAAGGAGGAGAGCCTGATTTTTGTTTGCTTGAAGCAGAACAAAGCAAAACCTTTTGCCGGATAAGTCCAAAGAGCGCTACGTGAAAACTTACGAAGAATTCAACAAATGGCGTGCAAAGAAAGGAATCAATTATAATAAGTAACCATTTGTTTCTATTTTTTCTCTAAATTTGCTAATTATTCTAATTAAAATTTCATTTTGCATTACCAATGTTTTATTTACCTCGCAAGAATGATATAAAGTAGAATGCTTACCTCGGTTGCAAGAAGCTATTACACCCTCGAACTATATTCACCCTCGCTCGCTGCGCTCGCTCGTGTGACTAAATATCTCGGGTGCACGCGATCCATTAGCGCCCTATGCGAGCTGCGCTCGCACTGGCGCCAAATTGGATCTTGTTCTGTAATAGCTTACTTACGTCCCTTGTGTAACAATCTACTATTAAACATACCTCTTAATTTACCTTTTAAAACAATTTTTATCCTTATTGAAACCAATAATTAGCTCAAGAAATATAAGATAAAATTCATATTTCTAAATCAAACACATTGTCGGTTTCATTTGTATTGAAAAGTAAATATTTTTTTTTTTACAAATTGCTTGTATGACATGTGCTTGCTCGATTTCACCCCTGCGCGCCTGTGTTTTTCACCTCGTGAGGACAAGACTCTCCTTTTTTTTATTATAATTATTTAATTTTTTTTATTAGATAAAAATAATTAAATATTCGTTTTCACTTCTATCAGCAGTCACTATATGAGTGCCAATTTATAATGGGGAATATGCATGTGATTTAGAAATGGACAAAAAAAATTATGTGTAATCTTTATTGCTAAAGAAATATATACAGATGATTATTTTTACAAATTATCGTGTTTCTATTAATAAATTTAATTATTTAAAAGTAGTATTTTTCAAGTTCCCGCTCAAATTTCCAAAACGCAACGCTATTGGCGGAACGAAACATGACGTCACCATCCACTCTGTAGTCTGAGTCGACTGTTAACAGGTCGTTTGTTTTGTATGATTATTGAAGGTTATTCGCATTGTTTTGCCGCTGTTTATGATAAATTATTAGTGTTTTTGGGAATTATTAACTGAAAGCAGTGATTTCTTGTGAAAAAAGACTCGCCACAATAAACAACTATTGATAGTAAACTATAAATTAAAGAGTTCTCGCGGGAACCCATAACCGCGCGGATGAAGTCGCGGGCGCTAGTATATATTATTTAATCAAAGATATTATGTAGGTATTAGGAACGTTAAATGTTGAGAACATCTTTATGAACTTTAACAAACTGGGTTGTTTTCGTCAAGGCAACTGAGAAATAATCTTTTCCAATAGAACTTTCAACAGTGCAAACAAAATAACCTAGTTATAACGTTTTGTGATCAAAATCAACACTCGTAGTCAGCTGTTGAATGAAAACCATAATATATTTTATAAATTTGTAACATTAATAATTGGGAATCAGAATAGTTTTATGAACATGTAATTAATTTTTTAGGTTAGTTTATTGTTTAAATTGTTCGAGATTCCTAATGACAAAGATTTTTGGTAGGTAGGTACATACATATTTAATACTCACGTCGAAATAATCTTCACAACAATATAAACTAGGTACTCAAGCACGATACATTTTCTCTCCTCATCACCTTACACAATGATATTATATTCATTGACCTTACACCACTTTTTCCTTATATGTATTTGCATCTTTGGGCATATGAAAATATATCTTGTCAGGTGCAGTTTTAATATTATTTTTTTGCACATAGGGACAATACAATAATTATAATAAGCTTTTGGGTGCTCTTCCATCACAATAAGTTAATCTTTTACGCTTTACTTCACTCAAACACTTCGTTGTTAATTTATTCATGTGCACGGTGACGGCGTTTTAAGTCGTCCGAAAATGATAGTAGAATATTCTCTATTAGACTTATGTAATGACACTAGCCTCCCGCCTGGATGGAGGCTTAAGCCGTGGCTAGTTACCACCCTACCGGCAAAAACGCCCCGCCAAGCGATTCAGCGTTCCGGTACGATGCCGCGTAGAAAGCGATTAGGTGTATGGGTTTAATATTAACATACCTCTTACAGGTTAGCCTGCTACCATCTTAGACTGCATCTCCACTTGCCATCAGGTTAGATTGCAGGGCTAACTTGTAGATGAAAAAAAAGTAAAAACTTGCAAGTGTAAACGTGGCATTAGAATACAAAATTTTGTCTATGGTTCCTAGCTGTTAAGAGAACTGCACACGTACGTTAATTTTGTTACGGCAGAAAATCATAAAAGCTTTATCATATCGTTGTCACTGGCGCTCCAGTCTCAACACTATCTTATTGGATAGTGGCACAATTTCCTTGTGAAATCGTCCGTAAATTGGATTCTGCAAACATTTTAACTCCAGTAATGGAATTGTTTTCAAACACTAATTTATAATACAACTAGATTATGCCCTCGACTTAGTCCGCGTGTGTTGTTTTTTGAACTATTTAATTTTCCGGGATAAAAAGTAGCCTATATGTTCTTCCCCGGGATACAAAGTATCTCTGCACCAAATTTCATCAAAGTTGGTTAAACAGATAAGCCGTCAAAGCGTAGCATACAGACAGACATACGGACGGACAGACACACTTTCGCATCTGTAATATAAGTATGGTAGTTTAAAAAAGTGATAGAAGTGAAAACGAATATTATTTAATGTTTTTGAAGTGAAAACTTGTTTAGGCGCGTTGAGTACTTTTTGGTAGCGGGTAAAAATGTAGATTTGCGTGACTGTGATCGACATGCTCGCGTGACCGACATGCTCGCGAACAGCGACATGCTGGCGAACATGAAATTAAACTTTAATGCCATAGTGTTAAGGTTTATATTTTAATTTTAATTAAAAAAAAACGTTTTCACATCTATCGGCAGTCCATCTGCCAATTAAAAAAAAATTAAAGTTTAAGTTAAGTAAGTAAAGCATTTAAGTTAAATTTCGAATGTAGTATTATTATATTTAAGACCTTTTGTCTTCGTAACAACATGTCGCATGCATGCATTCTTCGCGAGCATGTAGGTCTTCGGGAATCCCCTACTAAAAAGTGCTCAACGCGGCTAAAAAAGTTTTCACTTCAAAAATATTTCGTATATTCGTATTTCGTATATTCGTATTTCGTTCATATTTCATTCATTTTTCATTCATATTTCATTAGTTCATATTTCGTAGTATGATAGTCCCTTGATATAGATATCAAGGGACTATCATACTACGAGTAATTTCATTTCAATAACAAAGGATAGCACCCGGGGGGTAAATATTAAGCTATAATATCGGGGTGCTGGGTGTTTGTTTAACTTTGGCTTTGTCACCTGAGCCGTGACAGGGTCTATAGGTACGTGCGATAAAGTGATATTTTCCTTGCGCCTCTTTTATTTTGACACTTCGGTGTTGTTTCGGACACTTGTTAGCCCGTCTTTTTGACCAGATAATTATTCAGAATCAGAATCAGAAATTATTTATCAAGGTATATATTATACACTTGCCTTTTTTATCTTTTTTTAATATTAAGCATTTGTTATGAGTCATAAATATTCCATTATTATTTACTACTAACTAATAATTACAATCTACTATGTCAATATATTTGCATACACCCAGCATATAATTCAGTAATTGAAAAAGAAGGCTTTGCTTATTACCCAATTCTTTAAGAATCTCTATCCCAATATTGTTAGATTTTTCAATTTCAATTTTTTTTATTAGTTGCAAATCCATAATTAGGTACATTATTTCTTAAATTACTTATTATAGTCATTAGTAAACAAGGCATGCTATGGATACCCAGTTTTGGGTGTGACAATAGAATAGTGCAGCGACTTCGTCCGCATGGTTAAAGTTTTTGTTATTCTGGTGGGAACTCCTTAATTTTCCGGGATAAAAAGTAGCATATGTCACTCTCCAGCTCCTCGACTAGACCCATGCCAAAATCACGTCGATCCGTTGCTCCGTTTCGGCGTGATTGAAGGATAAACCAACAAACAAACATACTTTCCCATTTATAATATTAGTAAGTATGATAGATAACAGTGACGCTAGCACCGGTCAAATAAGTTTGTGGTGCTATAGTTAACACAGGATTTCAATAAATCTAAATCAACGTGGACGAAGTCGTGGGGATCAGTAGTTATAATCACTGATAAACTTTTGAACATTAATTTTCTAATCAGTTGATATTACTTCATTACTGTTTCAAGAGGAGAATATAGTGCAAATGAAAGGTTAATAACCATACTTTAAAGCCTGAAACCAAGGGCTTGTAAAAGGAGTATTGAAAAATAAACGGTGAGCGGTCAACCGCCAATTAACAGTCCCAACGCACCCAATACTTAAGAGCCTAAGTTACACCTACGTAATAAAATTGACGCAGGTTTTATAGCCAAGTAATGCGCGCGCAATACCGAGCATGGCAGGTCTACTCCGCCGGCAGTATTCCGCCAGGCCGCACGCCTCTGTACCCCCAAGTAAACATTGCAACCCCCAAAACAAAACACGAGCCTGGCTGGAAACCAAACGACTCGTATCCGAATAGAAAAAAAACTAAATCACAGATCATAAATTACACGCTTCCGCGCCAAAATAGACGTCACCCTGTCAACATACCAATCTTCCATGTGTAAACGTGAAGCAATAATATACGGTGTTACTAGTTTTTAATTACTTTTAAGGGTGGTTCGATTATCTGTTGAATGCTAATGATATATTTTTAATTCGTCGTGTCCATGTGAGTATGCTTCGGATACGCTAAGGGATTTTTTTTCAGCTTACGTAAGGGTTTGCGGAGGTTTTATTCATCCTCCTTACTATAACCTCCTTTCTGGAGCTTCCTTTTTAATATATACGAAAACGTTTGCATTTATGGATCACTGTATTATTTTAATAAAAACCTATTTTCAGGGACCTCATTATTTACAAAATGAAATTATATTATTATTATTACCTACTCGAGTTATATTTTCTACGAATTTTATAACCTGCGTGTTATAATGTTTGATGGTGATTACGAAATTGGTAGTGGGAATCTAAAATGATTTATTTAAGAGTTTTTATAACTCTTATCTCATTCGGCCGATCTGAATTATTTATATTATAAACATTATTATAAATTGGTACCTAATAACCATTTCGGTTTTTCAATTTCATAAACGACACTAAAACTTTGAAGTAGGATTTTTATGTACTCCTATTTTTTCAATGAAGGTCCTACATAAAATTAGGGTGTTCACATTGCAGTATTTTTTCTTTTTCACTCTCTCTCTGCGTCGTATTCCTCATTACTAAGGGTCGTAACCCCTTTCTGATCATCACATAAGGGAACTGGAAACCCATCGCATAATTATCTCAAGGTCCTTCTGCATACGAATCGAGCAAGAGTACTATTTCAGCTCTCAGGATTTCAACGATTGTTTAGTATGAGAACCACTCTTTCAGGAATGTTTATAAGATGCATTCAGTTCTATTAATAACATGAATGACCTAATAATTAATGATCACATATTATAAATATAAGACATGCTAGGACTAAAGGTTTCTTTAGAATACTGTACATCTGTCTGGCATAAAAGGAAAAGGAGACAGACTGACTGACTGACAGATCTATCAACGCATAGCTCGCAAACCACTGAACGGATCTGGCTGAAATTTGGCGTACAGATAGCTATTATTACGTAGGAATTCACTAAGGAAGGATTTCTGAAAATTAAATTGCATCCCGGGGAAGGACATAGGCTTCTTTTAACCTGAAAAATTGGAGTTCCTCCGAGATATTGCGAAAATCTAAATCGACGCGGACGTAGTTACGAGCATAATTTAGTTTTAAAATAGGCAAATCCACACTACTAAATAAACATAAATACACACACAAATACAACATAATTAACATAATTTTTACAAAAGAGATCGGCTGTCGTTTGAGGGGCTGCGAGTTGCGACCCACGTTCAGGTTCCTACCTGGTTCAAAGGTTATCCATCGCCATTCAGCGTGGCAATGCTGCAAGCTTGATGGGTACCTTTGGCCCAGGGGCAACCAGGAGTGGTCTTTTTGATTAGAGTTTAATTTTTATTTTTTGTTAGTAGGAATATAAGGTTTTTTTTAAAATATATTTTATAGTTAGTATAATATTTAGTTTATTGATGTACCGACAATCGCGGTCAATAAATTAACATAAAAATATTTGTAACTACTTAACATCTATATAAAATTGAACTTAAACTGCACTATGTGAGCTAAATGGACATCGAATTTATCTCTTCAATTAAAAACAAATCGCGGCATTTCAGGAGATTTTAAACACTTCTAATTTCAAAGAAATAAAGCTTTATGTCAGAAGTTTTCAGTGAGTCATTTGGTAACCATATACACACCTTCTTTTTTGTTGTAGGGGGGAATATCCTCATGGACATCCAGTCCAGACGGGATAGTGTCGGATTCCTACCGGCTAAATACCCCTCCTGTCTCCAAGCAGCAATGTACCTGCCAAAATTGGCCTACCACTACTGCCGAATGCCTGTCTCATTCACCGCCCGTCTCTTTCATCCTTCTCTTTCCGTATCATTATATTTTCCATTTTTTGTTCTATTTGCCAGCTAGCCCTATACCCACCTGACTAATTTATCTCCAAGCGAAAAGTCGCAGATATAAGCTAAACATATTACCTATGTTACCGTATCTTGTCACTGATCACAACCCCGCCAACTTATCGGCTCCCTGCCATAAATCTACCGATGGGCTTACCAAAATTGCGTTAATTTATCAACCTCTATCTTTATATCTTGCAGGGCTGGCAAAAAAGGAAGAAATATTAATGTTTAATCTTTGGGCGTTGGCACAAATAAATAACGTTGCTAATTTTCTGTTTTACACAATGTATAAACTAAATTGAAATGACAGGTCCTAATTATCTATTGCCATCCTATTCTTATTGCTCCCTACGCCAAAAGACTACTCTATAAATTATCTATCGTAGAATTTAATTGAACTTGGTGTTATTCAGTATCTTTGAATCTAAATTATTGAAGTAGGTATACCTATACCTGCATCTATTTTTGTGTGTCTCATGTTATTGTATTGTGCTATTTTAAGTGTACGGAACCCTGGCAATGAATCATGATTCTTTTTAAATTTATAATAATACAAGATGATGCCCGCGACTTCTTCCGCGTGGATTGATGTTTTTTAATTCCCGGGATATCCTGGGCTGTATGCGGGCGGGCCTATGTCCTCCGCGGGATGTAAACGATCGCTGCGCTGTATAAAATTTCATCAAAATCGGTTGAGTAGTTGGGCCGTGAAAGAGTAGCAGACAGACAGACTCACTTTCGCATTTATAATGTTAGTGTGGAAATATGGATTATAATTCTGTAGTTTAGTAGTCACATCTTTTAGTATCGAATTTGCAACCCGTAATGTACGAAATCTTTGTAATATTTTTTGTAATAAATCAACTTGTCAACCCATTCGACCCAGTTACTGAGTTCCATAAGAAATCGGGTAAAAGTTTCATATATTTTCCTTTCAACATATGGAGGGAATTACTCCCAGCGTAATATCGAGTTTGAGAACATTTTTTGAATTACAAATTGCTTGGTGCATCGCCTTATTATATTTTAATGCGCTCTTTAAAAGTAAAATACTGACGTCTTATGACGTCAATTTTAAAGGTGGTTCCTA
The DNA here is from genome assembly GCA_923060345.2 of Erebia aethiops. NCBI lineage: Eukaryota > Metazoa > Arthropoda > Insecta > Lepidoptera > Nymphalidae > Erebia > Erebia aethiops. The sequence goes on along the minus strand of OV281083.1, from coordinate 3,097,164 downwards.
AAACGTGACTGCAAAATTTCAACTAAGTTTTGAGAGAGATAGTAGTTATGTCTAGGGTTGATATAGTAGGTTTTTTCTTATTTCTGTTGGAACCGAAAATTTTACATAACGGGACATATTATTGCAGGAAAAAGACAATTACATAAAAGATTTGTTTACATTACAATTGTGCCCTCATAAACACTGATGAAAGCGACTGTCTCCTGGTTTTATACAGTATTTATTTAGAAAAGTGTGCCTAAAAAATCAATGCCTGCATCTTTAAGTGGTCGAAATTCCACAAAAACCTATGAAGCGATTCGCTTCTTTGTTTCAAATTCGAACCGTTAGATGGAATGCACTTCCGGTATCTGTTGACGAAGCGCAGTGTTGAGGGCTGTTGTCTTAACTACGGAGCTTCCGGGTTCAATCCCCGGCAGGGTCAATTTGGGAATTTATAAATTCTGAATTTTCCCTGGCATAACCTGGAGGGAGGCAGCGGCCGTGGCTAGTTACCACCCTACCAACAAAGATGTGCCGCCAAGCGAGCTAGCGTTCCGGTACGATGCCGTGTAGAAGCCGATTAGGGGTATGGGTTTAATATAACTGCCATGCCCCTAACAGGTAAGCCCGCTACCATCATAGACTGCAACTTCACTTACAATCAGATGAGATCGCAGTCAAGGACTAACTTGTAGTGGTTAAAAAAAACTGTTCCCGCGAAAAATATATATTTTGTCTGTAATGTATTTTGGCCTTAAAACCAAAGTCGCGGATATCATCTAGTATGCCATAATCTTCGTGTACCTTTAGGCGGACAGCCAACAAAGTTGACGTGTACAAGTGGAGGCGGAGCGTAGAACAGTGGGCGGGGAGCCAAATGACGAGTTTGTTAGCGGAACCTACTGGCTTTACTTTGGCAAATTACTTAATTAGTTTTTTTTTCTGTTAAATTACTATCTGAGCTTGGCGTGGCTTGGCATTGCTATAACCGGCTGAATTTGTTGAGGGCTTCTCTGAATTATCGAAGGACAATCGAAGAACAGACTAATCCACTGGTAGATCCAATCGGTGGAGTCTAGTAGATTGAGGAAATATTTTCTAGATTTCCAGTCTGGGTTAGCACTAGTCGGTGCGTTTGTGTTTCATTAAATCAGGTAGGTATAACTTCTCAATCAATGTACATAATAAATTCAAATTCTCAAATACTAAAACATTAACCGATGTTCCTAAGCGGAAACTTACATTAAAAGTTGTCCTTGTTGAGAAGACCGTAAAATAGTCTATGACAAAAAAATGAGCCGCGGCTTCGTCAGCGATAAAAAGTATCCTATATCCTTCCCCGGGATGAAACCTATAACTATACAAATTTTATCAAAATTGTTTCAAAACATGGGCCGTTAAAGCGAAACATTTTTTTCTTTTATCCACTACAAGCTAGCCATTGACTGCGATCTCACCTGATGGTAAGTGATGATGCAGTCTAAGATGGTAGCGGGCTAACCTGTTAGGGGCATGGCAGTTATATTAAACGCATCGTACCGGTACGCTAAATCGCTTGGCGGCACGTCTTTGCCGGTAGGGTGGTAACTAGCCACGGCCGAAGCCTCCCACCAGACAAACATTTATGAAATTACTAGCTGACGCCCGCGACTTCGTACGCGTGGATCGAGGTTTTGTGGTTCCCGCGGGAATTCTTTAATTTTCCGGTATAAAAAGTAGCCTATGTGTTATTCCAGACTATAATCTATCTCTGTGCCAAATTTCATCCAGATCCGTTCAGCCGTTGAGGCGTGATTGAGTAACAAACATCCATCCATACATCCATACATCCATACCGACATCCATACATCCAAACTTTCGCATTTATAATATTAGTAAGATAAGATAAGAAGTATGAGCACAGAATAGGTAATAAATAGTACAGTATTAGTATGGATTAAAATATTAGTGGGTCAGAAAATTCAATTTCCGCGAGCATTTTGAAATACTTGCTAAATCCTGAAAATTTCCACGAAATGAGAATACAATGGAATTCCTTACGGATGACAAGAATAATTGGAACCGACACCGGCTCCCGTTTTAATATCAGTTACGTTTTGAAATATTGAAGGGGTGTTTGGAATCAGACTGTCATGTTTTTAATTTAATATTTTTTAGCGAATTGCGATGTGAAAATTTCATTTCGAAATGAAAATATTTGGATTTGATTGATACACGCTTTTATAAGCTTCACCTGTAACTAACTATAGTTCGCGCACGAGTTGAATGCAGAGTAAATGTATGGTGACACATACATTTACTCTGCATTCAAATAGCGCGCGAACGAAGATGTGTAAACAAATCTTGACTGCCTCGTTGGTTATAGTGGTTAGCATGTATAACTGCGGCTGACGAGGTCCCGGGTTCGAGTCCCAGGTCGGACCATAGTATTGGGTTTTTCTAAAAAGAAATTCTCAGTAATATAGCCCCAAGTAAGGAAGTTGGCGGTGTTTCACCCCCGTGCCTCGGAGAGCACGTAAAGTCGTCGGCTTGCACCTAATCTCCGGATCGTGTCGGACTTTCCGTCCCATTGGGCTATGAGAGTAAAGGAACAGATAGTGCACCTGCGTATGCGCACACACTTGTGCACTATAATATCTTCCCCGCAGATGACTTATCTCTCTGGAGATAGGCCGCCGTGGCTGAAATTCGGTTGGGAGGACATTATCATTAAAGAAATCTTGGAAGTAGATTTAAAACTTTGCAAACAATACCAATGCCAGTACAATAATTTGGTTCCTTCTAGCTGATCTGATTGACTTACAGTTTCCTTCGCAAAGTACAATTTTGGACTTGAACATTGTCGCCGCGAATTGCCGACTCTATCATTGTCGCTGGAAACAACTCGTTTGTCACAACGGCGAATTTTAGCTCGCTGACAATTCCTAACTGATTGTGCCAGTACCGTTCGCAGAAAAAGGTTTTTAACAACATATTATTATGAACGAAATACTAAAGTACTAGCATAGAATAGTACGTTGGTACTAGTTAAAACTAAACTAAAGACTTGAAGTCAGATTTAGATTCGTATCATTGTTCCTAAATGAGCGAATGAACGAACATTGAACCAATTTAAAATTCGATCGTGACTATATTATGTTAATCAAATTAACGTTAAAATCCTGTGTGTTAGAATTGGCTTAAAATTATTCTTCTTTATGAAATTTCAAAAAACTTAGATTCTTTGTACAACTTGGATTTGCATCATTTTTCGCACAAAGGATCAGCAAAGATCAGCTTTTCAGCGCGGAAATTAAGCAAGCATTCTTGCCACCAGTCCACACGGGCGTGATTTGTGCATATATTAGGTTAGGTTGGCTTGCTATACGTTTTATTGTTACATTTTTATTTATTAAAACCTCTTCTTGGACTTTGATAAAAACGATAGATCGATAAAGTCTTTATTGCCACACATAAAACTAAATTATAAACAAAAACACGTGCGCAAGGGCGGTCTTATCACTAAAAGTGATCTCTGCCAGACAACCCGCTTCTTAAGGAACTATAAAAAAGGAGCGGGAAAGTGCAACAATATTGATGAACATGCATTAATAACATACTACTGAAACTATACATACTAATAATAACTAAATAATAAAAATAACTAATAATTTGCAGCGGCTTGGATGATATTCTTAATGTTTCGTTTTTAATTTAGTTTCTATTTAAATTTTAATGTATTTCATAATTTTAATTTGAATAACTAAATATAAATAAATATAAACTCTACATATTCCGTATATAAACCTACATATAAAAAATATGCTTAAACATTCTATAGCAGATTAGAAGCCTATTAAAATGATGTGTTATCGAGAAATTTGGTATGCTATCCCTACCTGGCAATATACGAACTTCGCCTTCAAGTTCAGTCGGTTGTACCACGAAGCGGTTCATATAATACATATACCGAACATATAATATAATGTATGTTGTACGAGTATGTTGGTCGCAAACATGCGCCCGGGACACAAATTGCTTTCCGATGCGGTGGAATCTGGCAAAACTTAGAGTATTTTATTTGCTATTACAAGCTGCATTATAGAATACTAGCTGACTCGATTTCGTCTGCGTGGAATAAGTGGGATTTTCTTAATTTTCCGGGATAAAAGTATCCTATGTCCTCAAATATACCCATGCAAAAAATCATTTCGATCCGTTGCTCTGTTGCGTTTTAAAGACAAACCAACAAACAAACACACTTTCGCATTTATTTCGTACTAGCTGTACGTACTTATTTTGTGGTACTAGCCCGGAGTTAGGAAGTTGACGGTGTTTCACCCCCGTGCCTCGGAGAGCACGTTAAGCCATCGGTCCTGCACTTAATCTCTCTCCGGTCGCCTCGGATTTTCCGTCCCATCAGGCTATGAGGGTGGAACAGAGAATGCACACTTTTGCACTATAATATCTCCCGCGCAGATGCCTAATCTCTCTGGAGATAGTTTGCTGTGGCCGCAATTCGGGAGGACATTATTATTAAATGGTAAACTTGTCATCGGAAAAAAGTAGATATAATATGCTACTTAACTCTAAAATTAACACTCAAAACAGAGATTTATCAAGCTTAAAATAAAGCTAATTTATATATCAGATACAAATTAGGCTACCTAGTTTGTTCGTCCACTAATCTTGTAAACGAATGTAATGCGTGAAGCCAATTCATCAACTGCTCACCGTACTTGGCTGTACAGAGTGTTTTGGACCTGTGCCAGTATAGTAGCAACTACATGACAACCGCCTTATTAATAATGCATTTCGCTATCTATTTTAGGAATGCGTTCGGTAATGAGTAGTATTGGAATAGCTTTTTATTTCCTGTATTGTGTGCTTAGGTAAAAAAAGATATTTTCAAATCGGTTTAGGAACCACGGAGATATGCACCGACATACATTTAAAAAAAAGATACGCGCCGAATTGAGAACCTCCTCCTTTTTTGGAAGTCTGTTGAAAATGGGCCAAATGTTTTGCAGCCCTGTAATAAGATTTACATCCAATTGATAATAAATAGTGATTTTTTAAATCACAAAGTTTTGTACCTCTGCTTCTTTCAACTTTCAAGGTCTCTTTATTATGGCTAATAATTATTGGCAACTAGCTGATGCCCGTGACTGTCCGCGTGGATTGAGGTCGTTGCTTCCCGCGGGAACTCTTTAATTTTCCGGGATACAAAGTAGCCTATGTGTTATTCCAGACTACAATCTATCCCTGTGCCTTTCATCCAGGTCCGTTACCCAAATACCCAAAGAAATAACCAAATTTTGGATATTATTTCATATTTAAATAAATTTGCTCCAAATGCGCTCTAATTTAACCCCTTGCAAGGAATGTACCTAACACATTTCAGTCTAGTCACCATGTATTTTCTTTTACGTTGCAACAAAAGGAACGTTTCTTTTTTACAATAATATGCAGAATCTCATTCTTGTTATGGCTAGAAGTGCCTCTGAAAACTACAAAACTGCCGATCTTTTAAGTTTTAATAGAATTTTTAGTTTTCGTAGAGACTGTTTTCAACAAGGACGCGCGCTAACTCAAGCTTGAATTTCTGATGCGTTTGGATCCTCTCCAGAAATAGAAGGAAACCGGATAGGACGACCCCCCCACATTTGAAATATGGTCTTTAAATGTCGATAAATAAGAGCTATACTTGGAAATATCTGGGAGCTTTTGTCATTGGTGGAATACTAAGTACGAAATATTAAAGTTTTCGTTTGAACTCAAGGATGTACAGTCAGCAATCAGCATAACATGAAATACAAACTACTGATAATAAGTCAGCAAAATAAAATACACGACATTAACACAGACATGCTTTAAAAAGAGGGTGTAAGACGTCAGTGTTATAGGATGAAAGTGTAAGAGAATGTAAAAACAAAGAAAAAAAAAAAAAGTTTATTCGCCAATGGTGTCATAGACAAAACTTACAAACAAATGTTACACTTTCGTGTGTGACACCACCCAGAAAGGGTGTACAGCTCAGCGTTTTGCCCTGCGTTATATTATGCCCATAAATGCATACAAAGCAAAGCGCTGATATTCAGCTGTGACCCCGGTGTGATGTAAGTGAACACGCAGGTCCATAAATAAAAAGTTTCGGAAATAAATGTTCCATTTGACATGTACAATTTTATATGTAAATTATGTCACCGTAAGATTATAATCAAACGGTTTTTATCTCGCGAGATTGTAAATTGTCGAAAGATTGTAAACCGTTCAATGTTCTGAGTATTATTTTTGAAAAAGTTATTGTATGTACGTTTTCTTGTCTCTTTCTTGTACAGTTCGCGCGCGACTTGAATGCAGAGTAAATGTATGTGTAGCCATATATTTACTCTGAATTCAACTCGCACGCGAAATATAGGTTAGGTTAGGGTTTAACATAAATATTCAGGTTCTATCGAGTTAATATACCTAATAGATTACAATTTACCGAAAAATAATGCGTTAAATTGTAAGCAGTATGGTACGGTTCACAATCTGTCGACAGTTTACAATCTATCGAGATAAAAAGCGTTAGATTACAATCTAACGGTTTTTACAATTTTACGGTGACATATACATGATAATTGATATATAAAATTTTCATCCCCACCACCCGGGTGCCTATTTTTCATCCACCTTTCATTGAAAATTTCGCTTTAAAACTTTAGGGACCTGACAGCACAAGACGTAAGTAGGTACAAAACGTTCATGTTGCAGGGAAACGACATTTCGTCTTGTCATGCCAGTCTGTGCAGCTCCCTTGGACGACTAATCTACGTCCAAGGCTCCATAATATATTATTAACTAGCTAATGCCCGCGATTTCGTCTGTGTGGATTGAGGTTTTGATTCCCGCGGGAACTTTTTAATTTTCCAGGATGCCTATGAATTCCGGGATGTCTGGAATGTGTTATTCCAGACTATAATCTATCTCTGTGCCAATTTTTATTCAGATCTGCTCAGCCGTTCTGACGTGATTAAGTGACAAACATCCATCAATCCAAACTTTCGCATTTATAATATAAATTTCGTTCGTCCGTTCCGTTCGTATCTAGTTTAATGAGTTAATTATACCTACATTTAATATTATAGTATCAATAATGGCTACTAGCGTTTTACTAAAAATGTAGCTTTTACGTCACTTTGGTTCAATTCATGTTCAATTAAATTTTATAAGCCAAATTAAGTTCAAAACTCTTCATAGTGTTGAAAAGCGGAAAATGAGCGATGAATGGAAAAATTATGAAGTTATAAAAATATGTACGGCTTCAGCCGGGCTGAAAATGTATGCAATTAAAGCTTTTAAAGTGTAGTTTTAATATAAAAAAGTATTAATAAAATATTCCAAACAGCGATAATTTAATAATTCACACTTTCATATTACGTATATTTAACGCGAAAGTGTTTCTTTCTGTTTATCTACAACTATCCCTTTCACTTTCATCAACAGATTATTAATATGATTAAATCTGGTAGATTCCACCCCGTAAAGAATATTGGCTAGGCAAGAAAACCTAATTAAAAAGTTCTAAAATTTAGTTTTAGTTATAAACTTTTCATAAACTTTTCATAAAATGGATTTTTTGGAAATCTAAATTTACGCGGATGACTTCACGGGCATCATCTTGTATAGCCTTTATAGATTTTGGTTTTTTTCGGTCTTTTCGGACTGCCATTGGGAGTTAAGGAATAGAGAGTGCATGTATGTATTGTATGTATGTATGTATGTATATACTTTATTGTACGCCACAGAAATAAAAAAGAAACATGTTAAAAACAAGAAAACTTATTATAGCGTAGGTAGGTACAATAAGGCGGTCTTATCGCTAAGTAGACATCTCTTCCAGACAACTATAGGGAGAAAATAAAGAGGACAATGGGAGGTGGTGCAATAATAATAATAAACTTAAATACTAATAGCTAAGTAAACTAAGCCAAGTGAATCTGTAATAACTTGTGCAGTGCACTATAAGATTATCTCCCGCATGGATGGACATAGTCCACCATGCTGGCTTAATGCGAATTGGCAGACTAAACACACCTTTGAGAACAGTGTGAAGAAAGTAATGTTTATTACTTACGCCTAAAACTCCGAAAAGTTAGAGGTGTATGCCCGGGGATCGAATCGACCACTCGAGGAAGCCGGGCATTTTAACCACTGAGTTACCACCGGTCATAAGCAAATTAATATTTTAAAATTAAATAAGTAAGTAGCAGAGTATGAAAAAACTCATTGGTAATGAAAAACGTACATTTTATTTTCTCCCCCGGTAGAATGCTAATGGCGCGATAACATGCCAACACTTCATCGAAATTAATGCGGTGATATGTTATTATTGTGGACATGCATGAACAGGGTAGTAATATGTCTGTCTGTCTGCTACGCTTTCCCGACCCATCTTTTCAACCGATTTTGACGAAATTATACCCATGCCAAAAATCACGTCGTGTTCGTTGTTCCGTTGCTGTTGATTGAAGGAAAAACCAACAAACAAACACACTTTCGCATCCCACGACTTGGTTTAATTATCTTAGATTCCCGCGGGAGGTCCGTAATTTTCCGGAATAAAAAGTAGCCTATTTCACTCTCCAGGTCCTCAAATATTCCCATGCCACGTCGATCCGTTGCTCTGTTGCGGCGTGATTGAAGGACAAACCAACACACTTTCGCATTTATAATATTAGTATGATTTTACATCCAAAAAAGTGGATGCCTCTGAAATTTTTTCCGTAGTCGATTAATACTTATTGTATTTGTCTAATTTGGTAGGCTTCAGCTTTAGCCTTCAGCACGGATTAAATTATAGTTTGGCATTTAGTTAACTTCAAAAGGCCGTGCTAACGTGAAAACTAGTTAGGGATTTTCGGATTAAATTGGCTTCTACACGTGTAACAATGAGTTTGCTTTGTTTTTCGTTCGTTGAATAGCAACCAATAGCGAAATTAGTCATGTTTTTAGGGTTCCGTTCCTCAAAAGGAAAAAAGGAAACCCTTATAGAATCACTTCGTTGTCCGTCTGTTTGTTAACGCCCTTTTTCTCAGAAAGCTGAAATTAAAATCAAATACGACTACTATTTATTAAAATAATTTACATTGTGTGTTGGTACGGACATCTTTGTGAGCGAAAGACCGTTTTTTTTAATAAATAAGGACCGTTTATCAAGGAGGAAGGGTGTGTCTGGTTTTAGGTTTCGACATTGACTATAAAAGGGTCATTAGAAATTCCCAAATTGAATTCCCTTCCGGGAATCGAACCCGGTTCCTCCCACATTAAGACAACAGCGCTCGCCACTTAGCCAGGGAGATCGTCTTAATAATTGCTTGAAACCCACTGTGTAACTATAAATAATTAGAGAATGGTTAGAGATGATTGAATCCAGACTCGTGGAATGAAAATCAGAAGTAACCACTGAGCCATGGCCGCCTATACCCATTATTATAAAGGCTAAATAACTCACTGATCAGACAAAATCGAACACACAACTTTTGGAATTCTACCAAAGTTACTGTTGCTTAGATAAGTATATTGCAGCAATTTGGCACATAATACCAATAATAGAGACCATATCATCATATAGAGACGATAACATGTACACCACAATGAATCAGTCAGTCAGTCAGTATACTTGATCTCTATGCAGACTTTATCGTGTTAATTTATCTTTGAGATGCACACAATGTATGCCAGATAACGTATCTGTCACAATGTATTACATTCATAGACTGCCTTGTTAGTCTAGTGGTTAGCATGATCGAGTCTTGGGTTGAGTGTTGGGTTTTTCTGACGAGAAATTCTCACTTCTCAGCACTAGCCCTGAGTTAGGAAGTGATCGGTGTTTCACCCCCGTGCCTCGGAAAGCACGTAAAGCCATCGGTCCTGCGCCGTTTCTCTCTCTGGTCGTATCGGATTTTCCGTCCCATCGGGCCCAAAGGAACAAAGACTGCACCTGTGAAACACACTTGTGCACTATAATATCTCCTACTAAAATACATCGAATGAGTCAAATGACAGTCTAATTAAACCTTCTGCAATAAATAAATTAACTATCTTTTATCTTTTCTAAAAACTCAATTTATTTTTAAACGTAAAGCTGGCAGGAGATAGGCTGCCCTGGCCTAAATTCGGTCGGGAGGACATTATTATTATTATTACATTCATTAAAACGTATCTTAGACTGTGCTAATAACTATTACGAGTATATGTAAAAAAGTCTTTCCAAATAACCGACTTCCAAGGCCACTGTAAAGTAAAAAATAATTTTGATTTCTACTCACTATGTTGAACTCTTGACGAAGTAAACAATTCTCTCAATAAAGTGGTACAGTGGTTTGAAGCTAATAACCTACTCCTCAATGGGAAAAAGACAAAGTGTATCAAATTTACATTACCTAATGTCAAACAGGTAAAAACCACTATACAACTTGATCATGAGGAATTAGATTTAGTGGATACCGCTGTTTTTCTCGGAATAACGTTAGATGCTAAACTCCAATGGGACCATCACATTAATGACTTATCGAACAGGCTTAGTTCTGCTGCATACGCGGTTAAAAAGATTCGCCAGTTAACAGATATAGAAACGGCGAGATTAGTTTATTTTAGTTACTTTCACAGCATTATGTCATATGGTATATTATTATGGGGTAATGCTGCTGATATTAATTCTGTTTTTGTGTTGCAGAAGAGGGCTGTTCGAGCCATATATAATATGGGACCAAGGCAGTCACTAAGAGATAAATTTAAAGAAATCAATATTATGACAGTGCACAACCAATATATATTTGAAGATTTAGTACACGTGCATAAGCACATTGATAAATTCAAGAAGAAAAGTGATTGTCATAATGTCAATACTAAACATAAAAATAAACTATAACTAACATTACAAATGCCTGTTTCTAGGCTTAGTAAAACTAGCAATTCATTTGTTGGAAACAGTGTCCGCTTCTATAATAAGCTCCCAGAAGACATGTTGAAGATGTCTCTGAATAAGTTCAAAGTTAATGTAAAACGTAAACTCATTGAAAAATCTTATTATCATGTTAAGGACTACTTAAACGACAAGGAAGCCTGGCAATAATTTGCTCTAATGTCTCTGATAGTTCCTTGGTAAGAATATTTGTGAGATGGTGATAATAAAAATAAAAAAAAAACCGGGTGAGTTTGTTGTGGGCTCTTCTCAGACCAGGGCGCGTTTGGAACCCTCGTAGCTTTAGTTTTAAGATACCGTTACCCATTATCACCATCATGCTTTTTAAGTACCTACTTATGTAATTTTTAGACGAAAATAAGTGTACCTACAGTGTACCTATATTTAATAAATAAATGACTATGACTATGACTATGACTATGAAGTCGGGCGAGCCTGATGGCTCTATTTTGCTTATCCTTGTTATACCCGTCCGACTTATTTTTTACTTTACAGTGGCGTTGGAAGTCGGTTATTTGGAAAGACTTTTTTACATATACTCGTAATAGTTAGAAATCAAAATTATTTTTAATTTACAGTGGCGTTGGAAGTCGGTTTTTTTAAAGAATTTTTATTTTTAACTTTTTAGTGTCAGGGTTGAGGATTTGAAGTCAGAATTTATGGGACCACCTCGAGAGCTTCCTCTAACGACTGATAGAAAAAAAATTAAATCGGTTCAAAAACCAGGGAGATATGCACCGACATACATTAAAAAAAATACGCGCCGAATTGAGAACCTTCTCCTTTTTTGGGAGTCGGTTAAAATATTTTTATAGCCTAGTGGTATAGTTATAGCATTCTATTCGGGTGGCCAGTGGTTCAATCCTCAGGTACCCACTTCTCGGAGCTTTATCTGAAGACTATAGAGTGTACCTACATCAAAATTTTGGAGTTTGTTTTTTTGTAAAGTTAAAGAACAAACCATTTTCAGGAGCCATTCTGCCAACTCTTAGAGCTATATTGTTTCATTACTGTTGACTTTCGTGTTTTAGAATTATAATCCTTAATTTAGGAACGTCAAGGTACGCGATATCAAACTAACATTTTGAGTAATAAATAATCCATACTTCCATACTAATATTATAAATGCGAAAGTGTTTCTGTCTGTCTGTCTGTCTGTCTGTCTGCTACGCTTTCCCGGCCCATCTTTTCAACCGATTTTGTTGAAATTTGGTACAGGGGTAGATGGTATCCCGGGGAAGGACATAGGCTACCTTTTATCCCGGAAAATTAAAGAGTTCCCGCGGGAGTAAAAAAACTGTCTCTTCACCCGATTTTGATGAAATTTGGTACAGGGGTAGATGGTATCTCGCGGAAGGGCATATACTTCTTTTTATCCCGGAAAATAAAAGAGTTCCCGCGGGAATCAAAAATCTTAACCACGCGGACGAAGTCGCGGGAATCATCTAGTAAATAATAAAATAAATAAATAATAAAATAAAATAAATAAATCATTTATTTTCAATCATTTTGTGTTACAAAGTAATAGATCTTGGAGCTATTTGAAGTTAACAATACTTGTGTAATTTAAATGTTGCAAGATCAAGTACTAGCTATCCTAGCTAGATTTTATAGACCTGTTTTAAGGATAACCAGCCCTCTCCCTCGTTAACTAGTAATATTGCTAAGTATTGCTTTAAGCGCTGGCAGTAAGGCCCATGTGTTAGCAAAACCCTTTATAAGAGGTCATTAGTATTTATAGTTTAACCCTATATAAATAGTTTTTCCGCAAAGTTTTACAGTACACGGTTACATGTTAAATCACTGTAATTCCACTCAAACTTTTCTCCTAACTATACCTACTATTCAGTGGCGTGCAGTTCATAGAGGCATAAAGGCACTGCTTACCCAAACGGACATACGTCTATGCTTATTTTTCATATAAACAGCTAGTAAATAGGTATTCTGACTAACAAATGCCTACCCTAGCTTCAAAATCTGTGCACGCCACTGCTACTATTCCCCGTGATCCACTAACGTCACTCGTTTAAAAAGCGCTCAACTAATCGGTGACATTAATCCTAGCTTTACAGCTATAAATTGTACGCGGGTAGGACTTACTTTTTGATTTTATCTGGTTCGCAATGCCGTGCTGTAGAATTGGGTACTTTTTCAAACTTCAAAACGCGCGCTTAGTATATGCATAAAGGATTTTTATGAAATACTGACTTGTGAGGTCATCAAAAGTCAACGCACTTTTTTTACTTTAATCGATAATTAAAAATGGTTGTCAAACTTAAATTTTATAGCAGACGTGGATGTAATAACTTTCAGTAGGTCCTTCTAACGATGTGTATTGTGTATCCATACACTGTCAATTGTCAAGCGCTTTTTGACAGATGACAGACAGTTTTTGATCAATTCCATTCAAATTGCCATAGAACAAATCATACCAAACAATTGCCATAGAAAAACAAGCACCGATTAAAATAAATAAATAAATAAAGCCTTTATTTACTGAGGTTTACATTTTTGTTACTAAATGTCTATTATATTATAAGCACCCGTCGGTATCCGTTCTTAATCCCCAGTGTGTCTTCTGACATAGGCCTCCTCCATTCCCTTCCATTGCTTTCTATCTAAAGCCTGTCTCTGCCATGTAGTCCCTGCTACAAACTTGATATCATCTACCCATCTGAGATGTTGCCGTCCTCTTTTCCGTTTTCCATCACGTGGGTACCAATCTGTGATATCATTGGTCCATTTACGAAAATTGTTTCTTGCCATGTGACCGGCCCATCGCCATTTCTGTTCTCTAATTTTTCTCTTCACATCATATATTTTTTTTTAGCTCTAATGGTGACTAATCGCTGTCTATCTCTTCTCCTAATGTGCAACATACTTCTTTCTATTCCGTGTTGGCATGTTTCTAGTTTTTCCATATTTCTTTTTGTCAAAGCCCACGTTTGGCATCCATAAGTCATACATGGCAATATACAGGTATCGTGTAGTTTACTCTTGGCAGTCATTGGGATGTCCCTGTTAATTAATACCCGTAATAAGCACCGATTAATACCCCCTTAATAATTTTATACTCTAATTCCAACCCACAGGAGTAATTTGCTACAGCTCGAAATATCTTGAGCCAATAAATTAATGCCAGGGCCCAATCGCTATCGCGACCTCCAAATCAAATTACGACCCAAAACCCAAAGTATTTAAGAATCGTTGTGCACCGAGCCACGACTCGTACCAAACTGCCCTGTGAATCTCAAAAAGTTTCTATTTATAAGAATCACCCCCGTACAAATTTAATGGAACGTCATGAAATAAGTCAAATTGAAAGTTGTCGAAATAATAAACCTAACATATTAACAGTATATATATAGGAATAGGTAAAAAAACTCCCACTGGGCCCACTGCTGCGTTCCAGAACGCGCGTACACATAACGGTATTGTCTTTACTGTCCTACTCACTATTCTCACTATTCTACCCTCGTGTGAAACCGGCATTAGGAACTATTTCAGTTAACGTACTAAACGAACCTAACCTACGCGTGACAACATAATAATTGGACCGTAAACACGAGTTCGCTGACCTTAAGCGACCTACACGACCTAAGCGTAACTTTAATTACCTAATTATTAGTATAACAATCTTACATAATACTTTGTAGTACGCTAGATGACGCCCTGACTTCTTTCGTGTGGATTTAGGTTTTTTTAAAGCCGTAGGAACTCTGATGTCCAAGATAGTACCACCCTTGCCTTCCCATACTACCGTATGCAACCACCGTACCACCACCACTGTACCTAATTTACCACCGTACCACCGTAGTAGTATATCACCGTACCTAATTTCGTCAAAAACGGTTAAACAGATGGACCTTTAAGCCTTATGCACACACACACACAGCCTTCGTAATTATATCGGATATAAGTAGATTAATTAAAAAAACTATCATCGGAAAGTAAATTTCATTTAAAACCTTTCTCTTTTTATAACGATTTAAGGATTATCTTTATGGGTTTAAATTCAATTTTCTATATCAAGGTACTTACTACCATTGCCTAAAGTAGTATTATTTTAATATTGTTAACGCTCTTATTTCAAAATTATAATCCTTAAGCAAACATGCCAAGGTATAATTGTTGTAAAAGCTTTTAAAACAAATTTCCTCTTCGGTTGCCTGGAAGAGACCGCTTCTTAGCGATCAGGGCGCCTTAGAATTATTGTACAGCTTTTCTATGTTCTTCTGTTTTGTATTTTGTTTGGTGTGGAATAAAGTGTATTTTCATTTAATTTGCATAGAATAAGAAGAAACAAATGAAAAGTTGTTATTAAATATGAAAAGCCCGTGACCCTGATGTCTCCTGATTTAAAGCGGTTTAATATTTGATCGTGATTGCGAAACTTTCGCGTCTCAGGTGTAAAAGGCCATATTATGAAACTAAGCAAATAAGTTAGAACTTGGAATCCGACCCATTAACGACCCCGGCGCGCCTTTGTTAAACTAAAATAAAGACTAAAGTCGAATAATTATTCTTGGAAACTTTCGAACTTAAAGTATAAGGTTTACTTACAAACTAGAATTTTAATTTTCTTCCAAAAGTTATACAGCATGAATTTAGCTGCATATACCGAAAAGTTGCGACCAACGAGGGTCATGTAATTCACGTGCTACAGTCAAGCTGGGAAAAATTATACTACTGAAATCCCGTAGGAACTCCTTATTATTCCGAGATATAAATTACCCTAAGTCACTGATTAGTATAGTGCACAAACTCTAAAATAAACTAAAATGACAGCATCTTATCTTATCTTACTAATTTTTATTTTTATTTTTTTTATACCACTAAAAGTTAGGCCTTTGATTACGATATCACCTGATGGTAAGTGATGATGCAGTCTAAGATGGTAACGGGCTAACCTGTTAGAGGCATGGTGATGGCAGTTATATTAAACCCATACCCCTATTCGGTTTCTACGCGGCATCGTACCGGAACGCTAAATCACTTGGCGGCACGTCTTTGCCGGTAGGGTGGTAACTAGCCACGGCCGAAGCCTCCCACCAGGTAGACTAATATTATAAATGCGAAAGTTTGGTTGGATGTATGGATGTATGGATGTTTGTTACTCAATCACGCCCCAACAGCTGAACGGGTCTGGCTGAAATTTGGCACAAATAGCTGATTATACTTTTTATCCCGGAAAATTAAAGAGTTCCCGCGGGAACCAAAAAACCTCAAACCACGCAGACGAAGTCGCGGGTATTCGCTAGTTAAAAATATTGCTAACCCAGTCATAATATTCCCTAAGGAAAGGGACAAAACTAGATTTAAAGTTATCATTTTAGTTTAGTTTAGAGATTGTGTTATACATAATTGGCCACAATATCCGTGCAAAAAATCACTATGCAGCCTTTATTCTGCAACTCAGTGGCTATTAAAAAATTAACCACTGCCAGACATATATTTTTTATTGCTAGGAAAATGTTATTCTTATTTCTAGTCCCAAAATAAGATTTTGTACTTCTTATCCTAAAATTCAATTCACGTTTCGCTCACTATATAATATGTACTCTCGAATTTTTCGTGGATAACGCACTACAGTATTGAGACATTGCTGACTCGGGAATTCTTGTGGGGATCCGTAGGCAGTGGTAGGTAAGCCTCCAATCTTAGTGACAGATATAGACATAAGATATACATGTTTGAAGTCTAGAATGCTGAAAAAATCCATACTAACTGATAATTATTTTAATCGATTAAAGAAAAAAGTGTGTTGAAATTTGATGACGTCACAATATGTATTTTATACAAACTTCCATACTAGAAGCGCGTTTTTAAGACTGATAAAGAGTTGCTGATTTAATTCAGTTGTCATCATCTCTATAATAAACGTCGTATCATTACTTAATTAATATGACAGTTTACCAATCTATTACCCAAATTCTGTGATTTATCGATGATTTTACCATAGATTTAGTATTGGGCTCGCGCGCTTCGACCAATGCTAAATCTGGATTTTACGTTAACTTGAAAAGCCACAAACCTCTAAAGAGCTTTCAAAAGCTTCTATACAAAACAATTAACCTTCTCCATAGCCCACTCAAGCACATACGTTTCCACGTTTCCCCCATTCCAACTGCAAGCGTCCCTTCGGGAGACTTTGTACCGCTTCGCTCAAATCCCTCTGGAGTACGCGATATCCGGTAAGAGGATTTAAAAAAGGGCTTTTTCCGGCCCGTAAATTGCGCATTTAAATGGATTTCTGAGACTTAGCTGACAAACGCCATGAGTTCTAGGGAAATTTAATATTCAATTCAATATTTATTTATTCAAATTAGGTACGCTGTACTCTTATTGACGTCCAATCTCTATAATATAAAACACAGAAATTGACCGTTATAGACTTTGAAACCATCCAACCGATGTGCCCCAAACCAGTTTCATTAGAATGGCCATTGAACTAAAAAAATTCTACATCAATGAGAATGGCAATATTACAAAAATGTTTTTTTTCTCTAGTCTATACTATACTATACTATACTATACAATACTATAGTATAATATACCATTACTATAATATGTTGGCAGGCTTTAACGACTATTATAATAGTGATAATAACCAGGACCTTACGTGCTCTCCGAGGCACGGAGTGACTCACCGCCAATTTCCAACTTTAGGCTGGCACTAACTTTCCTAACTGAAAAACCTTAAAATTTTACGCCAGGAATCGAACCAAAAACCTCGTTATCCGCAGTCGACCATGCTAACAGCTAAACCAACGAGGCAGTCGAGTAACTTTTAATACGCCCTAGTAAAATAACTCTTTTCGAGAGTTAAACTACGTTAATAACGGTTTTTGTAATTATCTATCCACCTTTCCGAGAAATTTTAATTGCAAACATTTTTACCTTGTGACGAGGTGGTGCAAAGGTTTTAATTTCGCGTTGGAGAGCCTTCATAAAGGCTTTCGGAAGTTCTATGGCGGGATTATTCAGTGTACAAACAAGTTGAAACAAGTATTAAACAAAAAGCTTGTGTTTTGTGCCCGCCTTTGGCTTTATGATCCACAGAAGTATCCTACATAGTTCAAAATGCTATGTAAAAATTTAGAAATTTGTTTCGTTTCGCGGCCGCGGACTACCGCGATAGGACAAAACGTGTTTCTCCTACAAAACGGGTGTTTCATGCGGATGTTTGTTGTCCTGTCTTGTAAGTACGACTTTAAGTATCTTTCGCCATTACTACTTTAGTCCGCTACCATCTTGGACTGCACCAAGTAAGATAGCAGGCATGGGCTATACTGTAGTAGTAAAAAATTCGACTCTTGGCATCGATGTATACTGATTATAAATGCAGGCAAGACGTAATGAACTAAAGTTCATAAGCCAAAACAAAACTCAAAAACATTTGGCTCACAAGGTATTGAAGTGTTGAATTTCTGAATTTCGTCGTGAAGTGCATGAGCGTTGCATAAATAGGGTTATAAACGTCAATATCACAGACCGACATGATCGTTCCATAGAGCAAGATCAGCCATCCTTACCGCAACAGCCAATCGGCTAGGATAATTGATCAAGTGATCAATTCAATAGCGATGTAGCTCTTAGTCGTTAGTCGGTCCGACGTGGCCTGAATACCGGGCACGCATTTCGGAGTTATGTCCGTCTTAATCAATTGTACATAACTAGCCGATGCTTGCAACTTTGTCCGCTTTTCTAGGATAATAACCTATGTCAGTCTTCAGATCCTGAACTATACCCATGCAAAAAATCACGCCGATCCGTTGCTCTGTTGCGATGTGATTGAAGGGCAAACAAACAAATCAACACACAAACATGCTTCTGTGTTTATTATATTTAATAAGATTAGTATGAAGTATGAAGTTTTATAACTTGCTTTAAACATTGAAGAACTTGGCCAGCGTAGGGGACTATGGCCAAACTCCTTCTCAGGGGAAAGAAGACTCGTGCTTGGCAGTGAGCCAACAATGGGTGGTAATGATGATGGATGGTAATTGATGAAGCGCGTAATGATGCCTCCAGATGGGTTGATCCATACAAGCACTTGCAGATCCATACATTCTGTTCGCAAGTCTGCTTCGCATCGTCGCGGTTTCCTGAATAATTGCCAATTAAACTACGTAATTTGCCTCCAACGGTTTTCTACCTCTGAATTCTCGGTGTCAAAGCGCTTTTAATAAGCTATATACAGTTATTCACGTCTGAAATATAGCAATTTGGAAATTCAAACATTATACGTATTCAAATACGAATTTTCCGAATATTTTATATCAAATATTTGAATATTTTGTTGCAGTGAATTTTGAGTTTCATTAAGGTTAATTAGTTATTTATTTTCGAATAAACTCCTTATGCATCGTATTCCTTTTTGTCGATAACTATCCATTACATAATTATAGCCCCACTGCACAGGCACGGCGAGACGCGGACCCGGACAAACTTATACAAATAATACTTGCCGCTACGTGCCGCGCCACTCAGTGCATTTTAACTGAGGCTAGACCATTGCTGTAGAATTTAAGATGAAGAGAAAAGGTGCATTTTAGGCCTACTCTTGTACACAACCATGAATAGAGGAAAATACATAGATTGTATTTAAAATATAATAATTTAGAACAGTAAAGTAAATAACGAGCAAAAAAATATAAAAGTATTTCAACTTTTCGATACGTTTCCAAGATGGTGACCTTCAGCCACAGAGAAAGCAGTAGTTAGGCACGAAATGTATCAAATGTCATTTCTCACAGTCACTGTCAAAATAACGTGTTTTTCTTTTGAAAACGTCAAAAACTATGAATCCGCCATTGTTACCCACTGATGTTGTTCCATAACTCGGAAAGATTAAATAATTTTACCACTAAAATTACGAAGAATTCGTAGATTTGACCAATAAAAACGAGTCTAGTATTTTATTTTCCTTCATTTCTCTGCTTGTACAAGACTTGGCCTACGCTCCATACAAATCTGAACCGTCTCCTTTGTCATGACTAACTTTTTGTTCTGAAAAAAAAAAAAAAAAATACCTATCTGGTCTACCCAATCAATCACGAAGAGAGATCGTCATCTCGGAAAGGAGTTCATTTTCGCTCTAATTTGGCATCGTTTATCATCCTTAAGTAACTGCTGAGTCAGCGGCAGCCATTTTCTTAACACCTTTCCTTTACAACGGCCCGGATCTATGAGTATTTTGAAGGGAAATGTTAGAAACCTTAAATAATAAAACCCTATACGTTCAGAGAGGAGACCCGTGCTCAACTATGTGGGTCGATTATGGGTTTAGGATTCCTTACCTCAAGAGGAAAAAGGAAGCATCATAGGTTCACTTTGTTGTCCGTCTGTCTGTCTGTCAGCAACCTTTTCTCTGGATCGCGTCGAAATGAATTATCAAGTCGAAATTAACATCAAATACTTAGGTCTGCGGTCCCTTAGAGCTGTAAAAAAATCAAGTTCTTTAGTCAACTCAATCAAAAGATACGGCCGTTTATGCCGCATAATTTGCATATTTTGCCATTCGCCAATAAATCAAAACCTATATTGTTTGTCAGGCGCTACCAGTTAGCGCCATAATATGTAAGACAGTTATTTCACAGCTAATTACGTGTTGTTATAACATCATTTTGTTATTTACTAAAATAATTTTTATCGTGTGGTGGTACGGAATCCTCTCTGGCGAGTCGACTCGTACTTGATCGGTTTTTTTATTTTTATAACAGGATATTATGCTTGCACTTGACGACAATGAGCTCTAGGTTGGAGCGGATTTGCTGAGTAGATGCCTATTCCCTCTTGACTTGAAAGTAAAAGAAACGAGTGTAAATAAATTTGGTATTTTCGTCTCTTTTTCATCTTTTGAATTGTTACCGGAAAAGGATCCGGATACCAGATTACTTATTATCTAGGAAGGAGATCATAAACCCGGAAAAATAATAAACAAATATACCGCCTTTATATTTCCACATTTAGAAAGTACTTTAAGAAACCCCATCGTGGCAAAATTAGAGGCTTTGTCCACGTCGAGTCGTCAGGAGGTAAAAATATTTGTAATTAAAATCCAACGCAATCCCATTTTCTCTGAGATATTTCGTTTGTCCGGGAATGAAAATTAAGGCTTTATAAGGTGAAGAAAGCACATTTTTGGCCGAGATTCCAGACATTTCCGAGAGTGGATTGAACTTGGTGGATTTGCTTTACGATATTACTCTAATACGCAAATCTGACCTTATAAGGTCATATAATATCGAAATATATTTCAATAATTTTCTATATCCTACACCGTATTCCTCATTATGGTCGTGACCCTTTTTCATTAATTACATAATGGTAGGAGTTTTCTTGAGATAATAATGGTTTAAATTTTCTATATAAGGGTTGCTATATTAAATATAGAAACGCAGATGTTTTTAACCTTTGCTTTTTTGAGTCCAACAAATTGTATCCAACGATTGATAAGGACTTTAGTTTTCGAAAGGGTTTTACTTATATCTTGACAAAAAGTCATAGATAATAAAATTTTCTTCGAGTAAATTAAAAGAATCGGTATTCCTTTCTTTTTATTCGCTATTTCGCTTCCCGTTTCGTAATTTCAGCGAAAAATGCAGGGAATTTGAGTTGAGTTATCTACCGGGGTCAGCTCGAAATGGTCGGACCGATGTAAATGTGATTTTGGGCTATTTTTTTTAAGTTTTTTACCCTCTTTCCCGCCAAGCGAAGCGTCGGAATGTTTTTGTGGTTCTCGGTTGCTTTTAACGATTTTCACTTTGTAAGTACACAAGCGTGTAAGTGTTCGTAGAGAAAAATACCTACCACAGATACGAAATATTACTTTTATCTCTATTTTTGACGTAACGAGACAAGTAACCATGGTATTCTCGGTAGACAAATAGAGATAACGGGTAGACATAAGTTTACTCGTTGTGCGCATACTAGCCCTACAGGTCTTCATTTCAAATTCAGAGGATACCAGTTTGTCACCGTTTGTATTCACCTTTCATCCTGGCGCCTACAAAATGTGACCCGCCCATCTCCATTTAGGTTATTTAGGTTATAGGATTGCCTTGATAGCGTCCCTTACTCTAGTTTGTTGCTTTATGTTAGAGCACTCCAGGCGGTCTCTTAGTGTTAGCCCAAGTAGGCTTCGCTCTAAAAATATCACATTAAATTTTACTCGTGTGATTATAATCTATATTTCACACAAAACCGTGCTACACACGCGCTTACGCCTAAATAAATTATGCCTACTTTGCTCATATTTTATAATATCTCCGAAACTAACTTTATTTGTAACTAGCAAACTTGCAACTTTAAACTTAACTATCTAATTTTTCCACGTAGGCTTCCGTAGAAACTTTCTCAAGAGAATATGCTGACACTTTATGCTAAAATTTTAATTACCGTTCAAATTCATTATACTTGTTCCCCTTTTCGCTAATATGTATCTACCTAATAATAATAACACCTTATTTTGTCTAGAGGAGATCAATTTTTCTGTTTTTGTTTTTTGCCAAACTGAGGAATTAAGCCCAGTAGTCATTTGCAATCAAACATGATTGCTATTAGACAACTAAAATAACAAAATGTTTAGAAATTACAGCGGCTACGCTACATATTACATGAAAATTAACACTTCACAAAATTACTCCCGCAATAACCACTACATTTATATTTAATTAGTGAATACTTTATAGGCAAATGTGCAAACTATATTTAAGTTCATATTTGTTATGTAAGACGCTGTATGTATTCCAATAAAGAGAAAAAGAAATTATATGTAGTTCCAATGGACCTATCTCTCGCGGATTACAGAAATTTTATCACCGGTTTTATCCACATACATTTCATAGGGTCTATTAAGCTGTAACAAGTTGTAAAACGTCTACCGTATTCACAAATAAATAAATTATTGATTTGAATTCAATTGACGCCTGAGGGATTACGACATGGCTCTGTCAACCACTAATAGTAATACCGACTTTAATATTTATAGCTACTTCCACGGATTAATGAATCTTCAATTAATATTATAATAATAATGAATCCCAACTAATATTATAAATGCAAAAATTTTCACGGCCTATAATATTTTTTACAGATTTTGACGAAAGATAATATAATTTATTTTTTAGATAATTATTTAAAGACTTAGATAATTTGGATCCCGCGGGAATAGACAAAGGCCACTTTTTATTCCGGAAAATCAAACCTGAAATTTCACTTGGAATTAAAAAAAGTAAATCTCGCAAAGTCGCGGCCTTCATCTACTTAGTAATATAAATAGAGTTATGTAATTACAGTTCCACTGCAACTATCTCTTGCGGATTACAGAAATTTTATCACCCGTGTCGTATAACGTCCACACACATTTCATAGAACAAAGCACGTCACACAATCCCTCTCGGGTCTGTTAAACTGTATGAAGTTGTACGACGCCTGAGGGATATCCCGACGTTGCTCTGTCAACCGCTAATAGAATACCCACTTTAATATTTACACGTACTTCCACAGATTAATAAAACTTTTATGCATCCACAAGGTGAACCCGCGACTTTGTCCACGTGGATTAAGATTTTTTATTCCTTAACTACAGTTCGCGCGCGAGTTGAATGTAGAGTAAATGTACCTATGTGTCACCATGCTCGCGAGTTTGTCCTCGTGGATTGAGGTTTTGTTATTCCCGCGAGAACTCTTTAATTTATCAGGATAAAAAGTTAAGCTTATGTGTTATTACAAACTATAATAATCTATCTCTGTGCCAAATTTCATCCAGATCCGTTCAGCTGTTCTGGCGTGATTGAGTAACAAACATCCACCCATCCATCCAAACTTTCGCAGTTATAATATTACTAGCTAATGCCCGCGACTTCGTACGCGTGGATCGAGGTTGTGTGGTTCCCGCGGGAACTCTTTAATTTTCCGGGATAAAAAGTAGCCTATGTCTTATTCCAGACTATAATCTATCTCTGTGCCAAATTTCATCCAGATCTGTTCAGCCGTTGGGGCGTGATTGAGTAACAAACATCCATCCATACATCCATACCGACATCCATACATCCAAACTTTCGCATTTATAATATTAAGTAAGAAGTATAGATTATCCGGGATAAAAAGGAGGATATGCACTTCCCCGGGATGCAAACTATCTCTATACCAAATTTCATGTATAATGTATGTAAAATTGTATAATTACGGCTACGTGTATAATAATTAGTCTGTAATATCATTATGGACTAATTACGAAATTCTTCACACTATATGATTCGACGACGCGTCAATGTAAATTTTGAACGCCTTTATCGGGGAGTGGATTTGACTGATCTAGTCTAGCCCTTGATGGATGGCCCATTCATAGGAGATCAGAACGAGGTCAGACCGGTATTCAACTTTAGCCGCGGTATGGTTCACGTTCAGCGATATATTTTGTTAGGTACTCTCCATCCGCTTAATGTAATAATAATAATGACCTCCCCACCGATTTTCGGCCACGCCGGCCTATCTCCAGAGAGATTAGCCATCTGCGCGGGAGATATTATAGTGCACAAGTGTGTGCGCACACACAGGTGCACTCTCTGTTCCTTTACTCTCATAGCCCGATGGGACGGAAAAGAGAGATTAGGCGCAGGATCGACGGCTTTACGTGCTATCTGAGGCCACCGCTAACTTCCTAACTCCGGGCTAGGCCGGGATTTAGCGTTCCGGTACGATGCCTTGTAGAAACCGTATAGGGGTATGGGTTTAATATAACTGCCATGCCCCTAACATCATCACTTACCATCAGGTGAGATCGCAGTCAGGGGCTAACTTGTAGTGGTTAAAAAAAATCTAGCAGACAGTTTAATAAAAAATGCGAAAGTCTGTCAGTCTGCTACGCTTTCACGGCTCATCTTTTATATCGATTTTGATGTTTGGTATAGAGATTGATTGTATCCCGAGGAAAGACATGGGCTACATTTTATCCCGGAAAATTTAAGAGTTCCCGAGGAAAAAAATACAACATCTACGCGGACGAAGTCGCGCGCATCGTCTAGTATTAAAATAATACTACTGAGCGATGGTAGTATGTTCCTAGGTCTCCGCGTTTCATCCTACCACAAACAACAGCTAGGTATGTTCTAAAATATCCTGTGTAAAATGTACTATTACCTATTACACCCACCTGTACACCCATTCTGGGTGGTGTTACAGACTAACATATTTTTTATGTACAAGTGTATGTTAGATGTTTGTCTGTAACACCATTTTTTTTGAATAAATGTATTTTCTTTCTTATTAAATTTGTACTAAATTTTATCAATTTCCGTTCAGCTTTTGAGGCGTGAAAAGGTGTCATACAGACACACATTAGACATGAATCCACCGTAAAGCTAACAATTTACGTGTGTTATGTCAGTGTAGTGATGATAAATAGGAATGAATAATGATAAAATAAAATAAAATTGCATCAGTATAACAGAAAATCCTCCTCTTTCCGTTCTAGAAACTACTTACTTAGTAAGTAGGTTACTGGGACGAAATCAAATATAACTCAATTAAAGCTCGCAAGTTAACTTAAATCTAGGGCGTGATATGCTGAAACTAAACTTTGCCTATTACAAGTTTCAACGTATCTTTGGTAAGTCGGTCATGAGTGTAGTCCTACAAATTCGCTAGTATATTATATGAAAAATAAAATAAAAACAAAAACTAAACAGGCATAAAATTAGTTCCCATTTTGGCCACCGGACCAGATAAGTGGGGGAGACTATTTTCTATAATGACAATTAATTCATCGAAAACAGCAATCAAATAACTCGATGTCTATCTCTTACCTATAATAAATAGTAGATTATTAACCAAGGGGATAAAGCAGTGTCTTCTGTCGCGGGAGACGATTTAAGTTCACCCAAGACTAAGACAGCTTTATCACCGAGGAAAATACTCTACTTTTCGTACCATTTGCGAAAAAATTAACACAATAATAATATGAGATAAGCATTTATTAAAAATAATGACAATTAAAAGATTTTTAGAACATTAACTTATTTATAAAAATAAATTAAAATAAACTTAGCGTTTATGTATTTGAAGAAAACAAAAACGCGGCAAATTCCTAGACTAATATTTTTTTGTCGGAAAAGCAAAGGTATCAACTCATAAGGCCTCGTCGGTTTTCGTAATTTTATTTAATAATCATAACTGCATAATAAATGCGTACCTATTTCTTTTTCAAAAAGATGTATAATGCTTTAGATACCAACTCAATGGTGTAAACACAGATGTAGTTCAGTATTTAAATTTCGGTAGGTAAGTATTCCAAATTTAAATCACATTCTCCCCCTAGAGGATGAATGAAATTCAGTACAATTTTCTTTCCCTGTTTTTAACAGATTAAAAATGACTATTGTTATGTTTGCTTTTTGTGGCATATAATGTCACTTTTTTGAGCAAGTGGTACTAAAAAAAATATTGGTGACATAACTGAAAATGTATGTATATAACATCGTACATAAGAAATATATCCAGGTGTATTATTTATTTAAACCTTTCTGAAAGTACGTAGATTACGATAGTGAAAAAAATAATAAAAATTGTTCAATTGCTTTCCGTTAACAAACCAAAAAACGTACATATAATATTCACACATACCTACATACATACGGGTTGAACACAGAACTTCCTTCTTAAGTCGGTTGGCAAAAAAAGAAAAATAGTTCACTCGTTCACTGACTGACTCAACACTTTCAGCTAGCTTCGGACCTGGAAAGCAGATTATGCACTTTTGTAACATAGAAAAGGAATAAGGCTTGATTTTTTTTTAATTCTCTACGGGAGCGGAGTCTTGGACGCTCGCTGGATTTTAAAATAGTTATTTTTGTTCAACAAGATAGCAAGATATATTTCAGTTAAGAAATTCTCAATGCCAACCCGGAGTCAGGAAGTTGGCGGTGTTTCACCCGCGTGCCTCGGAGAGCACGTTAAGCCGTCGGTCCCGGTTGTTATCAATACCATGTAGATAATAGTCGTTAAAGCCCGCTAACCCGCATTGAAGCAGCGTGGTGGGTCTAAGCTCTAATTCCCACTCTCCTATGAGAGTGGAGGCCTGAGGTCAGCAGTGGGACATTAATGTGCTGTATAGTGGTGGTAGTTTCATGATAAAGAACAGTCTAAGCCTTGCCAGTTCCAACGTTCAACCCATCACAACCGGGCTGTAGATATAAGATAGCAAAGTTCGAATGCCTAGTTTGAATCCCAAGCGACGGAGTATTCAAAGGTACGAGAAACAAAGAAACTTTGTGACAATTTTTCACCTCAGTTCCATACAAATCGCAGTTAACGTTGTCGTGCTCGAATTCGAATTCGAATTCAAATCTCCCACTAGGCACTATGGTCCAAGACGAAGCCGACTTATAACCGACTAATTGATGCCCGCGACTTCGTCCACGTGGATTGAGGTTTTTGGCTGCCGCGGGAACTTTTTAAATTTCCGGGATAAAAAGTAGTCTGTGTTATTCCAGACTATAATCTATCTCTGTGCCAAATTTCATCTAGATCCGTTCAACCATTCTGGCGTGATTGAGTAACAAACACCCATCCATCCATCCAAACTTATGGATTTATAATATTAGTAGGTATAGATTTCTTTAACTGATTCCTTCCCGCAGCATACCTGGTTTAAAATAGTGTACATTAACTTTTAACAAACCGAAGCGCCTGGCGTATCTCCAGTGGGTATCTGGTTTATAGCGTCTGAGACCCGCTGGCGTCGAGCTCCATTGTGCCAATGAGCACGGGTGAGCTCTGTTCCCGTTATTTATGACTGCTTGTTTGTGTTATGCTACTTTATTTGTCCGAGACTATTGGATGCACATGCTACACATAAGAGACCATGACCAAAACACAGAGAGTGAGATGACAATAAACCAATGTCGGCCACCAAGGAGCAAAATATAAAATCATAAGATAAGATTTATTCAGATAAAGTGTGTGTGTGTGTGTGTGTGTGTGTGTGTGTGTGTATCTGTGTGTTAGTGTGTTGTTTGTGTTAGTGAGTGTGTGTTGTATATGTGTGTGCGTGTGTGTCTTTATGTGCCTGTGTTACTATGATATATTTAATTTTAGCATTTTCATTTCAAAATCATGGCGTATTTAAATAAATATCCTAATTATAATTCTACTAAGTATATGACATTAGGAATGATGAAAACTCAATCAAATCAGCAACTCTTTATCAAACATAAAAACGCGCTTCCAGCGTGGAAGTTGTATGAAATTCACAACTGTGACGTCATCATATTTCAAGTTCAACGCACTTTTTAGGGTTCCGTACCAAAATGGTAAAATGGAACCCTTATGGTGCGACTTTCTCCGTCTGTCTGTCTGTCTGTCCGTCCGTCACACTCGATTATTTCAGTAACTACCGAAGCTATCGACATGAAATTTGGAATAGTTGTGTATATTAGTGGCCCAAAGACACTGAAATTTAAAAAAAATGGAAATTATTTTTGTTCTTATTTAAAAAGGGAGGAAAATCGGAGGGTTGAAATTTAAAAGTGAGATAACTGTACTGTGTGGGGTATCATATGAAAGGGTTTACTTTGTACATTCTAAAACAGATTTTTAATTATTTTTAGTCATGATAGTTTTTGATTTATCGGGGAAAAAGTTTAAAAAAATACCGTTCCCCCCCCCCCCCTTATCTCCGGAGTTTACCAATCGAAAAATCTGAAATAATTATGGTCAATAGGAATTTATGTATATTTTACAGGAAAACTATAGCCAATGCTCTAACTAGCATAGTTTTTTTGATATTAACAGTAAACCTCTACAAACAAAGTTAGTTTTGCGGTTCATTAACAAAGGTAATTATTACCGTTTTACATCTTTGGTCGTTACAGTTTTCAGTACGGAACCCTCGGTGCGCGAGTCCGACTCGCACTTGGCCGGTTTTTTTTCTTTAATCTATTATTTAAAATGGTTATCAAACTTGAAACTAACCGAGGATGTGAATTTTAGGCCTTTTGGAAGACCCTCTATTTAATAATCAGTTAGAAATAATTTATTTTTTATATAGGCATCATCCCTATTGCGAACGCGTGTCTTTCTATCCGTTTATCAAATTTTGATGAAACTATAAACTATTCATATATGTCACCGATTGTAACTAACTTGTTTTGTCGCATTATGGATTAAGTGGGTATGTCATTGTTTGTATTGTTATGTCGGACGGGTCCGAAACTTGTCGGGTATAATCCGACAAAACAAGTGAGTTACAACTGGTAATATATTTATGTATAGTTATAGTGAATAACACCCACGATATTTAGAAGGTTAAAATTTTTGATGAAATTTGGATCAGAGATAGCTTTTCCCAATTTTATTCCAGAAAATCAAAGATTTCCCACCGTATTAAAAACAATCCTAGTGGCCAGCATGGTGGACTATGGTCTGAACCATTCTGTAAAAATAATCAGCTTTAGTAAATAGAGTTAGGGCCGGTTTTTTGAGACATAGTTTGAGCAACCAATAGTTTAAATTTGTAACAAATAGTAAAATTTCGGAAAAAAACGTTTTTCTCTCGTTTTTAAAAAAAATTATCTCGATTTACGGAAATAAAGTTTTCATAGCAATGGAAATACTATGGATATTAGTTAATGCTAACTATAGTTAAAATCGCGATCAAAACACGAAACAGTGGATTAACCATTTGTTAGCGTCTTAACTATAGTAAACTTAACTAATTGTCAACTCTCAGTTGACTCTGTCTGAAAAAACCGGCCCTTAGAAGCGACGAGTAGTTAGAAAGTTTAACGTTTTAACTATTTACATAAGTCAGGCAGAGAGCATTAATTGCGAAGTTTTAATTGT
This sequence comes from Erebia aethiops, assembly GCA_923060345.2. Lineage (NCBI taxonomy): Eukaryota > Metazoa > Arthropoda > Insecta > Lepidoptera > Nymphalidae > Erebia > Erebia aethiops. The sequence goes on along the minus strand of OV281083.1, from coordinate 3,067,382 downwards.
CTTCTGCTGTAGCTGCCCGTACGGACAAAAGTTTGTTAATCAGTACACAGACAATTAAAAAAGAGAGGCTGAAATAGTGAGTTGAAATGATGCATTGCTTTTTGTAATAAAAGAGATCTCATATAGATAAATGATTTATTTATTTCACGCAGGACAACTTGTGTAATTTTAATGATAAGTACTCTTTGTGTACTATACCTATGTTTCTGGTACAAAATAAATTAAAAACCAAAGGTTTTAGGAACATTTTTGTCTAAGTTTTCTTCACTTGAAATACTTTTTAACGCTTTTTTATTATTATTATTAGCTTCAGTTCTAAGTAACCAAATACGACCTTACTAACTAACTATGTACTTATGTAAACAAATCTTGAAAGTCGAATTAGCCCGGAGTTAGGAAGTTGGCGGTGTTTCACCCCAGCGTAAGACGTAAAGCCGACGGCGGTCCTGCGCCTGATCTCTCGTCGGTCGTGTCGGTTTTTCCGTCTCATCGGGCTGTGAGAGTAGAAACCATCGATACATATGTACCTAGGTGCTAGATGGGCCCTTTCATAGAAAAAAGTTGGGCGGCCGACTTGTAGGACGTGCTCCTCACCTGTATAAGCCTGTCCTTGTGCCCGCAATAGCGCTGTCCCGCTTTTCAGAAAAGATGGCGTTAGTAAAATAAGTTCACATTCTTTGTTTGACAGGGCCCAGGTCGTTCGTAGAAACAAAGATTGCGTATGCGGCGGCTAATCTCACATGATTGGCCGCCGTGGCCGAAATTAGGTCGGGAAGGCAATATAATGGGTACCTACAATTAGAGAAGCGTGTTTTGTTAGTTTGTTTTTAAATCAATCTTCTTAATAAACTTATTTCCATTTGATTCAAGAACAGTCACTACAGAACTCTCTAGATAGATAAGATCGAAGTCGATCACTTAACCATTTAAAAAAGAATGACAAAAGCTACATCAAAGAAGGCTCTAAACCGTAAATGCGCAATCTTCACAAAAGGCATAGATAACAACAAGATTTTTATATGCTGTTCGGAATTTCTCGAAAGAACTTAAGCTATAGATGAGAGCTGAAACGTGTTACGAAGAAAAGAGACTATTAAGCCATTTAAAAAAAAGATTAGCTTAAAAGCGGACTGTTAGGAACGCTCGCTTGAACTTCTTTTGTCTTGATCAAAAACGCTTGGCGATGCAAAGCCTTTCCGTGTTCATTTTCATTTGCGACAGAACACATTTTCACTTTGAAACGGGTTTATTATAAAAACAGCTGGGTTCGTTTCAAGTATTTTGAGGCTAATTCTGTTATTAACCAAAATGACAGGTCTAAAATATGTATTCTAGATGCCTCTTAGGCTGGACTTTTTTACGTTTTGATGATGGAAACGAAAAAATACACTTATAAAGTTACTTGTAAGTTAGATACCTTTTTTTGCTACTAAAAGTTAGCACTTGACTTCGATGTCACCTGGTAGTAAGTGACGATGCAGTCTAAGATGGTAGCACCTGTTAGGGGTATGGCAGTTACATTAAAACCATACCCCTAGTCGGTTTCTACACGGCATCTTGCCAGAACACTAAATCCCTTGGCGGTGCGTCCTTGCCGGTAGGGTGGTAACTAGCCACGGCCGAAGCCTCCCACCAGACCAGACCAAAGTAAATTGAAAAATTATAAATTCCCAAATTGACCCTGCCGGAAATCGAACCCGTGACCTCCCACATTAAGACACCAGCGCTTAACACTGCACAAGGGAGGTCGTCAAAACCTCTCCCATTTTATATGCTGAGGGTTACGACCTCTAAAGTCGAGGCGTCCTTCCATTAACCGATATAGGTAAAATTTTCTTAGGTTAAATTTTCACCACCTGCTCAATCGAATGATATATACTCTTATAGTCAGGGAATAATAAATTATCAAATTAACCTGTGCCCGAACTTCGGGCCGCTACTGAACACGGATGATTCCTCTCAAATTCAGAATTAAGACCATCTAAGTACATCTATACTAATATTATAAATGCGAAAGTTTAGATGTATGGATGTTTGTTACTCAATCACGCCAGAACGGCAGAACGGAACTTGATGAAATTTCGCACAGAGATAGATTATAGTCTGCAACCTCAAAAAACCTCAATCCACGCGGAAGAAGTCACGCGCTTCAGCTAGTAGGCCATATTACATGCACTATTCTGACCAAAACATTCAATTTAGCCAACTTTACACAGATCTGAGACCATTATGGAGAACTCGGGATGCAGCTGTTTCTTCACGATGTTTTCCTTCACCGTTAATGAAGACCTATGAATTTTTAATGCGAATGGTTTTCGAATGATCTAGTAGTATCTAGCATTGTATAAATGCACGAGGGAAAAGTCAAGTCGAAATCTAGTTCAGAAATTGAAGTGCTATTTAGAACGCAATCGATGAAGTGAGGACTTTATAATGCAAGTTTATAAGAATGGCTTGCAGGGCATCAGTAAAGAATATAAAGAAAGTCTTTTGAGATTTGACGACATAAATTGACTGAAACTTTCATCCTCTATCCAGTTTGTTTGTCGGGATAAAAATAACCTTTAGTGCTAGCAATAAGTCCACATACACATACATAACAAGTTGCATTAAAATCCGTTCAGTAATTTTAGCGTCATGCCGTGCCGTGCCGTTTCAAGAAAAAAAATAAGGTTCGCGGGGAACTTTCTCGCTAAAAAGTCCTTAAATAATATAAAACTTGAATATTTCACTCGTTTTTTAACAACAGTAATGTTGAAAATTTTAACACGAAAGTTGAAACAATTTTTTTACCGCACCGCAGTTTCAGTACATTTGCATTAAACTTGCCATGATGTCCAAGCAAGAAAGTTTTTAACCGACCTCCAAAAAGGAGGAGGTTCTCAATTCGCCGCGTATGCTTTTCGTAATCGGTTGCTCAATTTCAATACAAAATTCTGTCACTCTTATGTCAAATAAGTATGCGGTTTCCCACCTGTGTCAACCATATACGTAAGAATAACATACCGTATGTGTTATAACTATCGTGGTATCCGGGTATTTCAAGTGTATGAATATATATTTACACTGTGGCAATGTTGAAAATTTTAACAGTAAAGTTGAAACAATTTCGGTACATTTGCAATGAAAATGTCTTGACTTCCAAGCAAGTTACTTTTGTAATGTAAATGTTTCAACTGCCCAAGATACTTCCATCTTAAACGGATGCGGAAAGAATGTACGCTAGTTCAGTCAGTTTATCTTTGTTTGAGATTTCATAGAAAGATAAACGGGTTAAAGTCTATCTACTAGACTGAAATTTGGGTATTTCTGACATTTTTAACATCAAAATATAGCCTGCTTGCCTTAGGTTTATTTGTTCTCAAAGTCTTAAAGAATGCTAAAGCTAACGTTTTGTCATGTAGTGTTTATTCGCCTATTACTCTTACTAATATTATAAATGAGCAAGCTTGTATGTTTAGATGTTTGTTAACATTAACAAAATTTGGCTGAAATTCGGAACGGAGATAGCTTAAAATCTGAATAACATAGGCTAAATTTTATCCCAAAAAAAGAGTCCCCGCGGCAATCAACAAACCTTAATCCACGCAGACGAAGTCGCGGATATCTTCTAGTTAAATAATATTCCGTGGACTGAAACAGTAATTACTATATAATTACACAAATAATTAATATTTGCCCGTCCAATTATTGAGATAGCGGTTTTCAATAGCAGAACGCATAACGCCGCCCTATTGTTACTGTCAATAATTTGGTCCAAATTTCAATAATGATATGTCATTTTAATGTTAAATGTTGTTATTTTAGTTTGATCTTTCTGTTTTAAATATTAGGGCTTATTGAGCTACACTAGAAACTAAAAATTGGTGAAATACTGTCCCAGTATTCATTCATTCATTTGGATACATTCTTTTGAAAAACCTTAGTCTTTAAAAAACCTTTGAGAAATAAGGGCTTTGACTCACAAACAGATAGAAAACTAAGTGAGGTAATAAGGATTCCATTTTCCATTAAAACTTTGAAAGTCTGTGTTTCCTGCCTAGACCTATCATTGCTTTCTGTGGGCATGATTGTCGTCAAGCGCAAACCTATACTGCAATCCATACTAATATTATAAATGGGAAAGTGTGTCTGTCTGTCAATCTGCTACGCTTTCATGGTCCATCTGTTAAATTTTGATGAAATTTGGTACAGGAATAGGTTGTATCCCAGGGAAGGACATAGGCTAGGCACAGTGATAGATTATAGTCGAGAAAAACACAAAGGATTTATCCCAGAAAATTAAAGAGTTCCAGCGGGAATCAAAAAAACTTAACCACGCGATATTATTATCTAGTAATAAATAAATCACAGTGTCCTAAAAAGCTAGTTAACCAAAATAACTTTTAAAAAAAAGGAAATTGTCACATATACCTATTTACCAGCATTTCAAAGCTGTCCAAACTTTAAACTTTACTAGCATGATTATAAAGTCCACAATTCCTTGGCAACCTAATTAGAATCTGTTAAGGGCCCTCCACAGCGCTGTGTGCTCAACTCTTACGAATGTACGGTGAGCTTAACCTGAGGGCTCTTAAGGTGTCTATTTGTTATTTTAACTTTTAAATTTGAATTTTTCGCTTTAACTTAATGTTAATGCGGTAAAATAATTCATATCAAATCAAATCAAATCAAATAATGTTTATTAAATATAGGTAGGTACACTACACTTATTGAGGTCTAGTTATTTATAAAATATAATGGTGATAATCAGTAACGGTATCTTAAAACTAAAGTTACGAGGGTTCCAAACGCGCCCTGGTCTGAGAAGAGCCCACAACAAACTCAGCCGGGTTTTTTGTTTTCATTATCACCATTTCACAAATGATAAGGAACTATCAGAGCCATTAGATCAAATCATTGCCAAGCTTCCTTGTTATTTAAGTAATCCTTTACATGGTAATAAGATTTTTAATGATTTATCAATATTATACTCTTCTAGTGGTGATAGCCCAGTGGTTAAAACGTTCGGCCCCCTGTTCAGGTGGTCAGGATTCGATCTTCGGGCACGCAGTTCCACGCAAAATACCACTTCCAGCAACAGCGAATGTCGTGAAAAACCTGCATTTCCGGGAATTCTTAAAATTGTTCTCAAAAGTGTGTGAAGACCACCAAGCCTCCAAACACGTTTCATCCTGTCGCGTTTATCTGTGAAGCTCCATATAAAAGTACGCGCGCAGACTTGTTGTTAGCCAGTCGAATTTTTTTGTCCATATTGTGTTTTCGGACTATGCTGAAGAAAATTTCTGCTCGCGTTTTTCCGTTACATTGCCCTAATTCCCTATCGTAATCTTCGTAAAATGACAAAATATGCTACTAAAGATTTTCTGCAGATGTGATCTTATTTTACACAGCAAATATAACATGTACTTACCTATTTTGAGGTAGGTAGGTATGTTACCCAGCTAGGCCAAGGACATTATGAAAAACAAACGAGATAGTCCACTTTTATTCTTAAAAAAATCAACAATAAGGTCCGCATTTCGATAACAAGACAAAACTCACGAATCCGTACATTTTTGTATGAAAACAATCGTAAAGAATAAATCACATTATTCTTGACACGAACGATTTCATCTTCTAATCTTGTTTCAAAACATCTGACACTGGATTTTGCATCGTATGCTAAGTAGCTTAAGCTTATTTTCCTTAAAATCCGCGTTCAAGTCACATATAAATCTGTCTCCATAGTGTTGGTGTCAAATATGTTGATGATAACAATACTTTTAGAAGTTTTCGAGGAACAAAGTGACTTTATTGTATTAGTTTTACCACTTCAACTAAGTGTATTAGTTCGATATTTTAGATAATATTAATATAGTAAGAAAAGTAATGCGATAAATAAAACGCTCCAAAATGCAAACGTTTTCAAAATAGTTTCGTATAGGACAGAAAAAAATATAAAACACCTTTCACATATTGAACCACTCTGTGTTAAAACTAATTTTTTTTTCAGAATGTTTTTAATTATCGAAGCGAAAGAAATTAAAAAGTGATAAAAAATAAAAATATAGTTTTAGTACTGTCAACTAACTAAACAACGAATGGCAGGCAATAATTATTATTAATTATTTTAAAAAATAAATTCACGTAATCAATTTGTTAGTCAATTTATAAAATCACTGTGATCACAATTTGCCTAAAAGTGTAGTGTTTGTGTTAAAGTGTTTTGAAGTGTGGCAGTAGAAACGTCAGCAGAAATCCAAGATGGCGTTCGCAGCAGCGCGAATGATTTTGAAAGACAAGAGGCGAAAGGCGTCGAAAGAAGACTTTAGAGACCCGAGAAACAGAAGCAAGGTAAAAAAAACAACAAAAAAAATAAGCTACTTTAAGATTTAAACTTTCAATTTCAATTAACGTAAGAACAAAATAACAGAAGTTTGACCGATTTTCAGTCCCCGAATAAGCTTTAGGCGAATATAATATACGACATAGATCCGTATCTTTAGGGGCTCAATCAACTATGAGTCCTACCGAACAATCATATTTTGATGATTTGATTACTTGATTTAATTGGAAAAAACGTCAGCTTTTACTTACATAACTCTGTAACACACAGAGTCTGTCTAGTGAAAGATGAGACTGCAAAATGAAAAAGAAAAAAAAATTATAGAACGTGCGTGTTCTTAGCTGACGTCGTTTTGCTAGTGTGCGCCTAAATTATAATTTTAAATATCAAAAGTGGGATTTTCCAGACTTTAGGTACAGTACATCCATGTGGATTTTCTGGAAGATTATCAAGAAGAAAATTCAAGCCCAAGCAGACCAAAGATAGCCAGAATTTGATAGCAGGAGACCACAATATTCAATCTTAGTACCTTAAATATTATAATAAGTTTTATAATATTAAGTCTGTCCATACTAATTTAAGAATGCGATAGAGTGTCTTTCTTTCTGGTTACCTTTCATGCGAAGCTTTCATAGTACCTACTATCGCTGAAGTAAAGGTCGAAAATTATCTCTTTCGACTTTTGGACATTTGAGTTCTGAGTAAGTGGGACTTACTTATCTGTTTATACCGGAAAATTAAGGAGTTCCCGTGGGAATTAAAAAAACTTATTCTACGTGGACGAAGTCGCAGGAATCAGCTAGTCATTTATAAACTCAATGTTGATACATTGATTTTTCGGAGTAAAAAGTAAACGCCTCCAGAGGGCTAAGTGGGAGTTTCTTTACTTACTCGATCGCATTAAAGTTAACTACCATTTGTATGGAATTGTCAAGCCGCAAGCGGTTGATGACAGATGACAGCTAGTGCTCGATCAATTCCATACAAATGGTAATTACCTCTAGCACGATCGAATAAGTAAAGAAACTCCCACTTAGCCCTCTGGAGGCGTTTACTTTTTATTCCGAAAAATCAATGTATCAACATTGAATTTATAAATGACTAGCTGATTCCTGCGACTTCGTCCACGTAGAATAAGTTTTTTTTTAATTCCCACGGGAACTCCTTAATTTTCCGGGATAAACAGTAGCCTATGTCACTCTCCAGGTCAAGTATACCCATGCAAAATATCACATCGATCCGTTGCTTTGTTGAGGCGTGATTGAAGGACAAACCAATAAACCAACAAACACACTTTCGCATTTATAATATTAGTGTGATAGTCTAAGGTTCTGTTTCTCAATCTCCAAGAAACGTTTGACTGATGAATAAAGATTTTAAACAGATATTGTATAGGAACTCTTTGGAATGACTTGGCTATTTTGAATCAATTCACACACGGCAGAAGTACCTAGTATTAGTTATTATTCTGTGGCAGAAGTGAAACATCAGATGAGACTTCGCGGTCTAAATCAAGTTGTCGGTGCATGTTGAGAAACAAGTATATCTATATATATAAAAATGAAACCCGTTTTCCTTGGTCACGGCATCACGCGTGAATGGCTGGACCGATTTCACTAAAATTTGTTGTATTTGTTATTATTAGGAGAAGGTTCTTACGGAAAAAAATATTAAGAAAATCTTTCAGAAATATTGAAAAATATACATTTAATTTTGCATACTAAGGCGGTACGAAGTTCGCCGGGTCAGCTAGTTGAATATAATTCAGAAAAGTAGCCTACGAGAGAATGAGATAAATATAACTTGTATTCTCGCTATAACTATCACAGGCTAAATCCTATTATGAATAATATGTTTGTCTCTTTTTGGTGTCGCTTTTGCGTTTCGTCGAATTTTTAAATATAAAGGAGTTTCACTTCAAAAAAAGTCTATAAAGGGCCTGTCTTTCAATCTCCGAGAAACGTTTGACTTAATGAAGATATTTTGACAGATATTGTATTAGACAGATACAAGATACTCTTTGGAATAACGAATGTGAAACAAACCCTAAGAATAACTACTTATTACTTAATTTATGCTCGAAAACAACTCCTTTGGTAGTTGTTAACTTATCAATGATGAGCAATTAAGGTAGAGCTACGTTAAATAGAAAATTAAATAATTCTCAAGTTTAAAAGTATTATGAAGTTCAGTTCATTAGTTCGTTCGTTCGGAAATTGCTCATTAAGCCTCGTCACTTTCGTAAGTACGGGCGTCTGTTACACCGATGTAATTGCGAATGTAATATTTTGTAAAGTTATTTGCAAGAACAATTTTCAAAGTTTAAATTTATCCATAAAATCTGTCTAACACAAAAATAGCCGTAATTCTACCTATGATCATTATAGATTTTGAATCTATCCAACCGATGTGCCCCACACTGGTTCCATTAGAAAGGCAATAATGCAAAGATTTTTTTACTTTTTTTAGCGTAGTAGCATAATCCGGTTATCCGCTAGTATTATATAAAATGCGAAAGTATGTCCGTCGGTCTCTTACGCTTGCACGGCGTATCCGCTCTACTCATTTTGACGTTTGGAAAATTGACTAAATCCCCGGGAAAGGACATCGGCTACTTTTTGTCCTGGAAAATCAAAGAGGATTTTTCTAGAAGCTTAATAATGCATGCGGACGTTGTCGCAGGCACCGTCTAGTTCATACTAAAATATTATTTTTATTATTAGAAATTGACCGCTGTAATTTCACCATTCTGGGTACTAATGGTCTCCACTGTAATTCTGGGTAATAATTGTGTCAATAAATGGATGTTTAGGGCTCAGGAATAAAAATCTTGACTAGTGATTGCACTATTATGGATGAGTAGCGAATGCCCGCGTGGATTGAGGTTTTTTGGTATCCGCGGGAACTCTTTAAATTTCCGGGATAACAAGCCTATGTGCTATTCTAGACTATCTATCTCTGTGCCAAATTTCATCCAGATCTGTTCAGCCGTTGTGGCGTGATTGAGTAACAAACATCCATCCATCCATACATCCATCCAAACTTTCGCATTTATAATATTTGTCGGTCTATAAATCGATGTGCTACCACCGTAAAATGCATATTCACTACAAAGACTAAAGGTTCGTGTCTATAATGGATTTACAGGAAGAGCTTTATGCCATGGAATTGTAAGTCTTTGAGGAAAGCGGGGAAATGCAATTTAGCGCTAGCAGATAGTGCTAACAGGCGCTTTGATGGACACACAGGGTTGACAAAATCAACATACAAATTGAATGAAAACTGTGGCACGAGCAGAGTGCCACGGTTACTGTTATGGCATCCAGTGGCGTGCATGAAATAGAGACATTATAGCACATCTTACCATGTATAAAATTGCCTAATGCTTAATTTTCATTAAGTATGCCTTGAAAATTTCTATCTGCCTGCGAAAATGCCTACCCTGACTTCAAAACCCTGTGCAGACAGTGCACACCACTGATGGTAACTAATAAAATCCATTCGAATATCATTTAAGAGAAATTGAATTTATCTGTATGCCCATCATCTGTCTTTCTGTCTGTTGTTTTCAGGGCCCATTAGTTCAGCCGATTTAGATGAAATGTGTTTGGTACAAAGAAAAGTTGAGTCTACATTTTTTAGCCTTTGTGCTGTGTTATATATACCTATTGTTGTAATTCATTTACTATAGAAATATTTATACTACGTGATGATAAGGAACTCTAAGTAGGCGTGTCCGACTTGCACTTAGCTGTTTTTTTTTAATATTTTCGTTCATCTGTTTTGATACGCCTCTGTGTAACACAGTCCACAGATTTACCAAACTTGGCCGTACCGTACTGGTAGATATGGATTGAACTTAAGGAGGTATACGTACTTATTTATCGAGTTGGCCTGAATCTTGCAGTGTTATTTGGGATGTTCTTCAAGTCTTGCTTCTCTCTTTCAGCACTTCTGTATTCCTCATTACTGAGGGTCGTGACTCCTTTAAATTAATCAAATAATGGTAGGAGTTTTCTTGGGATAATAATGCGATGGGTTCTCACATCCTTCAGAATACGACTCGACTAAGAGTATTTAAACTCTTAGGTTTTTGTAACGATTATTATCAGATGTTAGGGATGATAAAAAATAATGTCTTACTTATATTGTAGCCCGTCAAACTTATCTGGTAATTTTAAAGCATGTTAAGCTTTTTTTTGTTTTAAAAAAAATCATGTCTTAATGGCGACGCTGTCACCGTGTCTGTGGGACTATATTATTACGTCGATGATAATGAATTTATCAGCTTTTGGAATCGGTAGACGAACCCAGACGTATCATTAGTGACAGAATTTGTCCTAGTCATACTAATATTATAAGGAATATTATAAATGCGAGTGTTTGTTTGTTGGTTTGTCCTTCAATCACGCCGCAACGGAGCAACGGATCGACTTGATTTTTGCCATGGGTATAGTTTAGGACCTGGAGAGTGAGTTTAGCTACTTTTAAACAAGGAGTTGGCATGGAGAGCGAGGAGACACCAAGACACGTACTACTCGAGTGTAGTGTTGTATCCACTCAACGAAAAGCCTACATTGGCTCCCCAGCAACACTCACGGAAGTCCTCGCCGACCTGGGCGGCCTGCTTGGATTCTGGAGTGATATCGGCTGGCTGGAATGATTTGGCAGGGAGTCGCACCAGAGGTCTCACGCACAACGGGCACACTTGCTTAGGTGCGGTAAAGCCCAGTGAGAGAAGAAGAAGAAACAAGGAATTCCCGCGGGAATAAAAAAAACTTAAATATCATCTGGGCATCTGCTAATAAGGAATAAAACAATTTAATTTGATTAATAAACTTCATAATTTATTATGATTCATACTTCATATTGCCTGCATTTGCCTGGTGGGAGGCTTCGGCCGTGGCTAGTTACCACCCTACCGGCAAAGACGTGCCGCCAAGCGATTTAGCGTTCCGGTACGATGCCGTGTAGAAACCGAAGGGGTATGGGTTTAATATAACTGCCATGCCCCTAACAGGTTAGCCCGCTACCATCGTAGACTGCATCATCACTTACCATCAGGTGAGATCGCAGTCAAGGGCTAGCTTGTAGTGGATAAAAAAAAAAATTATAACTAGCTGATGCCCGCGACTTAGTCCGCGTGAATTGAGGTTTTGTAGTTCCCGCGGGAACTCTTTGATTTTCCGGGATAAAAAGTAGTCTGTGTTATTCCTTAAAGGCTAATATATTAATAATAAAAAGTAGCCAAATTTCATCCAGATCCGTTCTGGCGTGAAAGAGCAACAAACTTCCATCCATCCATTCATCCATCCATCCATCCAAACTTTCGCATTTATAATATTAGTACCTATAGATAGATGATAAGCATAATTTCATCATGATAGCAAGCAACGCCTGCTTCTATCCAATGATTAGCATATTATTATGTATCTTAGTTGTATAAGACGAATGTCCAAATTGCAATGTCCACATAAATGCGCCCACCTTCGCAAGTAAATAAACTGGGAGCGTTGTATTCTAGTAAGGGTTGAGAATGTAGGTCAGTACCCGGCTACTGGTCAGATGCGTGTAACCTGTCGCCCGCGGTCGTGTAAATAAACGTAATTTCGACCGGGGTCGGAAAAGCCCGGGCGACGGAAATTGCTTCCCGCACCGCAGGGGTAGTTTGTAGTTCCCATTCAGGCCAATTTAGTAGTGGTCAAGATTTACTACGAAAAAGATAGTAGTCTTTTTGGTTCGCTGCTATACCTTCCATTGCTGCAGCTACCTATACCTACTTATACTATAAATGCGAAAGTTTTTTTTTAAAATCCACTACAAGTTGGCCCTTGACTGCGATCTCACCTGATGGTAAGTGATGATGCAGTCTAAGATGGTAGCGGGCTAACCTGTTAGGAGCATGGCAGTTAATTATACCCATACCCCTATTCGGTTTCTACACAGCATCGTACCGGAACGCTAAATCGCTTGGCGGCACGTCTTCGCCGCTGGGGTGGTAACTAGCCACAGCCGAAGCCTCCCACCAGGGAAATGGATGGATGTATGTTGACTACTCAATCACGCTGGATCTGGATTAAATTTGACACAGAGTCTATTAAAGTGTGGAATAATACGTAGGTTACTTCTATCCCGGAAAATTTGAGAGTTCCCCCTGGGAACCAAAAAACCTCAATCAACACAGACGTAGTCGCGGGCATCAGCTGGTACTATATACTAAGGAAATACATTATTTCTTACCAGTCGTTCGACGGACAAGTTTCGAGCTTCGGGGTGACAATGGTGTGACGGAGAAGACTGGCAGAATTTTTCACAGGAATCCGCTACGATATGGAATTCCGTTCCTTCTAGCTTCTATCAAGAGCCTATAGAGAGTATCTTCAATTTAAGAGTGAATAGGCGTCTTCTAGACAAGTGCGTTCCAACCTAGACCTCACCATTGCTTATCTTGCAATTTAAAAAAAAACAAGCGTGTTCCACTTTGAACTGCTTCACCATTTGCACGAAGATCTGATTGCAGCCAAGCGCTAGCCTATAATTTAAAAAAAACATTTTCCAATTGGCACTAGGTTACATTAGCTAAGTATATAATGCGTATAAGTATAAAATAATGATCTGAGTAGCTAGGAGTTTTCAATATCCCACACGCTCCGGGTGTTTATAATCTGTGCACGAAATTCCCCGCAGCTGGCAACATGGCGGCCGGAAGTGCGGCCCGTAGTCATCGGAAATTGGTTTACGCGTCGACACTCGCTACACACTCGCTCGGCGCTGTGTACACAGCTTAATGATAAGGCTGCCTTACCACCAGAGATGTGCTACGTTGCTTAGCTACGGATATGTGTCAAGCACACCAATAAACGCTTGTTCTAATATAGCTAGGTATCAAAGCTGTGAAAATGTAGCGCTCTTATTAGTAGGTTTGATACACAACTTAGCAACGTAGCGCTGTGGTGGAAACGCACCCGAAGTAGATTACGTCGTAATCTCATTGCTGAGAGTCGTCGTCGTCGTCGTAGATGATACCTGCCGTCACTTAATGGTGAGGGTATTTTTGGTTGGGATTTCAGTTCCTATGCGCGGATCTTCCAATAGTCTATACATAGTGTACTCTTCGTATCTGTTGTCAATATGTGGGAAGCTTCGGCCGTGGCAAGTTACCACCTTGTTAGCAATGACGTGCCTCCAAGCAATTAAGCGTTCCGATACGATGCCGTTTGCTATGAAATATTGTTATTTTTATTTCATAGCAAACCTTTCATGGTTTAAAAATGTATTCATCATCTCTTTCATCATCAGTGGCTTTAATTATTTGATAGCCACTGAGTTAGGAAATAAGGCTGCTGGATTCGAGTCCTTTATGGCTTTTGTGGCGGTGATTAGGCTGGTTTAGACTCCACCAATTGCTATTCTGGCTTTACCGTCAAGTTATTTTGCTACATGTTGCTTATTCAGCTGATCTACTCAACGATATTGATCTCCTCGTATCCTACATTGAATGTCTATTAGCCTTGCACGATAAACTGAAATAGGTCACACTTTTTGGTGTTAGCTTTTCGGGTACACAATATTTTTAAACATTTCAGATACACTGCAAACTTTTTAGCTACAAAAAAAAACACTAATCAAAATCCGATCAAAAGCACGCTTTCACACGCTCTCTGATTGGATTTTTGAATCGTTTTATTATTTCATGTCACACGGTGTTCCTGGAAAATGGTGAAAGCCGTCTGGGTTGGAAAAGCGCGACTTTTCATTTCACTGCATGCTGTTCACGCTGGGTTGGATTTTCGAACGAATTGAACTCTATGTGAAAATTCATTTATATCTTTTAAAAGGTTTTACCGATGCATTCCACTGAAGTAAAATGTATAGTTACTAATTGAATTTAATTATACTAAACACTGCACCTAGGTATATTTATAAGCGCGTAGTGAGTGCAGTGCAGTCTTATAAGTAGGGGTTTGATCCAGGGAGACAATTTGGTAATATTTAATTTCTAAATGGTATCTAGTGAGGTCTTATGGGAGGCTTCGGCCGTGGCTAGTTATTATTGTCGCCAAGCGATAGGCTTTGGCTACTTAGTTAACAGCGAGTACATTCCGCCAAGCGATTTAGCGTTCAGGTACGACGCCGTGTAGAAACCTATTAGGGCCATAAAGGGCCAAACACTTTCGCATTTAAATGTGGTTAGGTACTAGCACCTATTCTGTGCTTAAGTAACATATCATAGTAGTTGACACATTAACTTTAACTTAATCCATTATTTGTTTCCTTCAGGCAAAAGCTCGCATTTAAAATAGTTATTTAATTCAAATGTTAAACAATTCGTTGCCAATGTACTTAATAATATTGTTATACTCGTTTATGGACGAAATGAAATCTGAATTTCCATAACAATAGCATTTCTGACGCTCAAACTCGCTTCTGAAATAATAATATATTTTTGAAATTTGACACGGGCTGAGAACGGATGCTTCGGACGATTCAGTTAATAATTATTTGAAATGAATAAACATTTATTCCCTATTTTTGGACGGATCGCTGACGAGTAGTTGGGAATCGCTGGATGCGACCGTCTGGTAATCCTGGGTAATCCTGGAATCCACGAAATTGTCTTGGCCAGCTGTAGACCTTAATCGGTTGACACAACCATCGATTACGTATCTTACCATTTTGTAGCTGATCGAGTTTCTTGCTGGTAGTAATGGCTTTCAGGTGCCATACTGCACACGCAAAGCAATACTTACGCAATATGACTCAAAATTACAGTTTCATGTCATGTACCTTGACGTCCTTAAAAAGGATTATAATTCTAAAACACGAAAGTCAACAATAATGAAACAATATGGCTTTAAGCGTTGGCAGGAACCAGTGGTACATTCACTTGAGAATAAGGATGATGCCTAGTTAAAAATAAATTATTTCTAACTGATTATTAAATAGAGGGTCTTCCAAAAGACCTAAAAATCACATCCTCGGTTAGTTTTAAGTTTGATAACCATTTTAAAATATAGATTAAAGAAACAAAGTGCATTGAAATTTGATGACGTCACAAGTGTGAATTTCATACAACTTCCATACTAGAAGTGCGTTTTTAAGTTGCTGATTTGATTGAGTTGTCATCGTCCCTATTTAAATGGACACTTTCGCATTTTTAATAGTAGTATGGATTTTGTTGCAGTGTAAATTGTTTTGGGCCTTTTGCCGATACTGTTTTAAATTTATTGTAATTTATAAAAACTTTTTTTAGGTAAGTATATGTAAGGCGAAATGTAAAAATCTAAATTGTGCTGTTTGATCTTTGTTTAATTGTAAAGTGAAGTTAATTATTTATTATTGTATTTATCTTTTTAAGTAGAGTGTTAACTGTTAATCCATCTTAGTTAATAAACAATTTATAAAAGTCTAAAAGTTTTTAATCATTTCAATCCCATCATTTTCAGGTTTGCTTCGAGTGCCATATTTATAACACTACTAAATCTTTAATGTCACATTTGTGCTAACATCAGCCTATAAATTTATAACATCAGTAACTCAAACACGTAGAGTTTGTCTAAATTAAATTTTTACACACGCGCTTTACATTTGATGAAAAGTCTAAAAGCAAGTTAGTACGGAATTTAAGTTTATAGATAAGATAAGATAAGATATTTATTTATTGCAAATTGTGTGTATGTGTAAGTATTTATATAACAAAATACGGGTGAACCAGTTTTTCTGAAAAAGACCGCTTGGATGCTGTTTATTTTAACATAACCTTTGATATTTCAGTAAATAAAGCGACTGTTGATTTAAAAGCTTAGAGCAGAATATGTCGGTCAACCAAGACTTCCAACAAATACGAAAACTGTCCAAGGCTATCAACTACAGTAACGCACCTACTTTTATAATCATTACTGAAATTGGCGGTAGTTACAAAATGATTAATGAGGATGCTCTTGATAATCATCACCAAATTATAAGTTAAATAAGATGCTCAGGGAGGCGCATAGTTTTAACATGGACGATCTCTACAAACTTAATTATTAATATTATAAAAATCAATGTGGCTGAATTTCTTGGCTTTAAATGTTAATGCTTTAACTAAGTGTCAGTGTATCTGTGTCGCATTTACAGCTTTAGGTGGAGGAATGGATATTTTGGATGTACTGTTGTGAACAACCTCGTTATACACTACTTGAACAACTATGTAGGTGACTGTGCATCGGAAAACTACTTTAGCTTTGATAAAAGCATACCAAGTACTCTTTACAGTTTTTATTTTTTGTTTACTTTTAAATTTATTTATGTAAGGTTTCGATATAAATATAGTTTTGACTAAGTTAAGTCAATTAAAAATATAATCAATTAATCGATCATAATAATAATATTGTAATGAAATTGATTGTACTATAGTTATATTATTATGTGCTATGATTTTTTTTAACATTTCACTTTAAATAAGGTGTGATACATTATTCATTTCTTTTTTCAAATTAATTCCATTTGCGTGCATTGCAGTGAAAATAAAGGTTTATTATTATTAAAAAAACTACACTGTATTTAATATTTATTGCCAGGTTAGTAGGTCATTTAAAAGCACAGGGATTTATAAAAACCTTGTTACTAATGCCATGTATGTGCCACCATATAAATGATTTTGCTTAATATAATGTAATTCCATATTTTGGTTTTTTATTTGTTTTTGTTCTTTTGCTCTTTTCTTCTATATTAATGTTGGACATTTTATAGAATTGTTTGTATGTTTTGTTTAAATTTTGATTAAAGAAGGCAGCTTTGCCAAATGAGGTAAAACGTGTTTCAATTTAAAGGCAGTCTTAACTCTTAAAGTTTATTATTTTCTTCTGTAAAGAGTAACTTGGTATTGCATACACCTACTACGCTTTAATCTGGCGATCTGGTTAAACTACTCACTTTCCAAACTTTATCTACTTACACGTGATATATAAATGCTTGCATATTATACGAATATCTGTTGTTTCTCTGGAGCTGTATTTGAATGCTTAACATTTGTCTTCTTATATCTGTGTTCATCATTTAAAGCAAGCACTAGGATACAGTCTAAATTTTGAAAATATGATGATTACTGAATTTAATGTGTTCTTGTCATAACTATTTATTTAAAAAATTGTCATATCCAAGTTTGGTAAAAATAGTTATTGAATTTATTGAATCAATTTGATACTTCTGATCATCTTTTCTGAGACTTTTTCATTTTGTGTATTGTAAAGATTTGACAAGAAAATGATTTTGATGATACGTAGTTCGCTACGGTATCTTCTATTTAAAGATCAAATATATGAAGAAGTACGTATAGTGAGTTGTTTGCACTATTATTCAAGTACAGCTCCAAATGTGTTTTATTGCATTTTAAAGACATTTGATAACTGTTCTGTGTGTGTCAGACCGACAAGGTAGATATGCTGCACAGTTTCTTCTCTTCTTTTCTAACTATAATACGCACATTACTGCACATTCTAATGCTGTTTTCGCGAAATGGTCACAAGTATCTAATATAGGCATGACAGTTTGTACAATGTTAATAGGCTTGGTATTCAAACGAAATTATGAATAATGAGTTGTTCAATAACAAATCTATAGTTTTGATGAAAATGGATCAAGGTGATTAAATTTTCATACAACCATATTTAAAATGAGGTATAGTTTAAACATTAAAGGTTGAGTAAAGCCATCGAATATTTTCGTGAATTAAAAATTTAAAGTAAACTATGAAATGCATTAAAATTAAAATTAAAAACTATATCAAAAATAATTAATCTAAACCAATTAAGCGAGGCAATTTGGAACGCTGGCTGCGTTTCAATTTGCAAAGGTATATTGAGTTGTATAACTTCTCAACGCAGTAGAAACTGGTTGCAGAAAAGTAGTAAGTACAATTACTTCGTTTTAATGACTGCCTTGAGGTTGGACAGTGCTAAGACTACAAAATGAAATGAATGAATGAAGTCTAGTCAAAACAGGCACAAACCCAGGTCGTTAGTCCTGTCAAGGCTAGATAAGGTCAAAACAATCGCAAATAAAAAAGAAAACGATTTTGACGAGGAAATCAATGTATACTGATTTCAATATCAGTATCGACTAAGTTATACTTATCTCTCTTACATTACACATTATACATTATTTTATGTTAATGGTTATACTTCACTTCCATGGAAATCAATATCATAATCCATCTCGTTCGCTGCATCAGCTTTGAAACCACGGTTGTGCGATAATAGAATTGCTTCACGATTGTCAGCGCTGTCCACTAATGAAATTTCCAACTGACGCCGAGTGTCCCAGACTAATGTTCTACAACAGTGAGATGTTATTCTTCTAGACTCTAGAGCGTGCAATGTCTCGCAAAGTGGCTTCAATATGATTAGCATCTATGCTACTCGTACCTACTTTTTGTTACTTAATTGATGTTGGTCCAACTTTTATTCGTCTTAATCAAACAGTTAATAGAAGTCTTCTGCTGGCAATTTGTAGGCTCACACAATACACTCTCCCGATCATCTGTATAACACACATTTTACCAAGCCACTAGATGCCCGCAATTTTGTCCACGCTGATTTAGGGTTTCAAAAATTCTGTGAAATGTTTCTAATAAAATTGAGCCTGTCCTTTTCCATGTCTTTTGTTATACCCATACAGAAGATTATGTTGATTTGTTGCTCCGTGTGATTGAAGGAAAAACCAACAAACAAATACACTTTCGTAATACGTATTGTAAGTACTCGTATGAGTAGGATAGTAAGATTTTTCTTCAGTACCAAGCTTTCATCTTTGACGTGACGTTGACGTTTAATGTATGTGATTCGTTCCTCCATAGTCATAATCTCAATGCTTCAAAACAGTGGCCCCAAGCTGAAATTATTGGATAATTACAGTGCTTGGATATTAACGTTGTCCTATCAGAGGCCATTAGACTTGCAAATAGGGCAATAAAGCTCCGCTTCGCCTTTGTATATCACTGTTAAGCCGGTACCTCACATGTGCGAAAGCAAAGATAGTTTGTGTAGACCTATAAGTTATTGAGATTATTTGTCGACGTCATCGTAAAAATAATATATTCACGTATCTGTAGCTAAATTTACATTAATTATATCTAGGTATTAAAATCTATCTTAATGCTGAATTTGAAATACTTGAATTTTATCCTATTAGTCACAAGTTGAATGAAAATTTATGATGTGACCTAAATAACGCCTTATAATGAATCAATTCTCTTGAAACAGATTCCTTCATCAAAATATTTTGTAACTGCATGATAAATTGCAGCTAATGGTTGTTCAATAGTACCATATAATAACGTTTAAATTCTAACGGTAGAGTTAATTTGTTCGGTTAATTCATAACGGTTGAGTCTTAACGTATCATAAGTGACACAAGTTGTCCTATGTGAAATAAATAAACAATTTATCATTTATCAAATAGTTTATTAAAATAAATTATTTTGATTACCAATAAAAGATCAAATTAAACTTAATAAATTATAGTGCCGTAGGTACTAAACTAAATTAGTTTTATTTATATGACCGAACAAAAATGAATTGAAAATCGTCACGAATTAATGAATAGTTAAAGTCATAAAGAAATTATACAGAACATTTTTATTAATATTCAGTAGAGGCGCAAAATGCAAGTTCACGAAACATCATTAGTCGCTCCATTCCGTGAGCTTGTTATCTGTAGTGCCAGTAGTGCCGGATGATACGAACGAACACTTTCAGATAATGGGAATTTCAGTACTAGATGAAAATATTCCGCTATTTGGAAATAACGAAACAGAAGTACTCTGATAAAGAGGAAATTGATATTAAATTATTTGATGTAGAAATCTGTTCGATTTCATAGAATCCATAGTAATCAAGACTAAATATATTTAAAATGCGAAAGTGTGCTTGTCTGTTAATTTTTTTAACAAACGGATTTTTAAACAATTATCCCGAAAAATCAAAGACAAAGGATTTTTGAAAACTAAATTGATGCGTGTGAAGTCGTTAAGTTTTACTATTATACCTATTTTTAGTTGAATTTAAAATCTGATATGAACATCAATAAATACAACTAAAGCTTAATCTGTTACTTCAAAAATATCCGTATCAGAAACTAAATCATAATTAACAGCTTTAAAGAAATCATAATTAAAGCATTCACTAGCACAATTTCCGAGAAAGGGCTTAAAATTTCATCATTTATAAGATCTTTATGATACCCACTTTAAAAGCAAATGACGCTTGCTAGATATTAATATGGAGCTATCGAAAGTGTCCAACCTCATTTTTCAAAGTAATCCTATTAGGAAATTTTCATTTTAAATTTTGTACGGCGCTTCTGAATAAATTGAGACTTGCTTTCACAAATAATGTTTTAAGATAGAGTAAAATTTAGTGATTTTATAAAGACTGTTACAAATGAAGATTATTTAAAATAAAATATAGGTAAAATAAATGCTAATTATCAACTTTCATTTAATTTTAAGGTACAAAAGAGATTAACTTGACCTAACACTAAATATTAAAAAATCTATACTAATATTATCAATGCGCACATGGATGGATGAATGTTTATTACTCAATCACGCCAGAACGGCTGGACGGAGTCTGGAATAACACATAGGCTACTTTTCATCCCGGAAAATCAAAGAGTTCCCGCGGGAACCAAAAAAAACCTCAATTCACGCGGACGAAGTCGCGAGTATCAGCTAGTATCAATATAAACAAGCACTATATATGAGAAAGATGCAAGTCAAGGAAAATACAAGAAAAGGAATCGTTTAAAAACATACAGATTAATGGTGCAGCCGCAATTAAAAAATGATAATTAAAAAACCTCAAAATAAATGAGGAAATTAATACAAAGAAACACAAGAAATACAAGTCTTGAGTCTCGACGGTAGATCTTCCAAGCAGGAATTCAAAATTCAAAATAATTTATATTTTTCTAGCCAAAATTAAACAATCTTACTAAAGTAATCTTGAAAATACCTCAATAACTTTTTCACATAACCATTGCATAAGCATTGACAATGCGAGTTTTAATGCCAGTTGAACCACCCGAAACTAGTCAATTTCAGACGAATACGTCATTCCGCGGGTAGAATATCATTTTCTACCCGCTCTCCTTTCAATCTTTTGTTTATTTTAAACTTTTATAATTGTCATTTTAACAATCAACTAAACTGACAGATATCATATTTTTAAACAACAATCTAGCAACTAAAATAAATAAGAAATACAATTTTAATAAAACACGAAATTTTTATGCAGATTATATGAAAAATATAGTGTGTGACGCGGGATGAAACACGATTTCAGACTTCGGTTGATGTCAGCCCTCGTCTTGTTTCGCCTCTAGGCACACAATATACTATTTCATTGTAGGAATAACAAGAAATCGTAGTAATAAAAATATAGTTGTAAAACTAACGCTACATAAAATACTTGTGACCATTTTGCCTTGATTCTATGTACAGCATGTCAATCTTCTTGGTCGTATATATTGCTATGCTTGGTGTATAGGACCAATTTCTTCTTGCAGGCTCGGAGCGCAAGCACCAGTAGCTTTAGGAGTGTAAGTCAGGTAAAGACAGTACGTAACGCTTGATCACGCCTGGCCATTTACATAGATGACTTTTTGATTTGGTTGGTTGTTTTGGTCGGCAATGATTTTAGTTTCTTTTACACTATATATCGGAAGTTAAACCTGATCTGTTTTGTTTATTGTTCAGAATAATTGTTCACCTGGAATCTACTGTAGAATTAAATTAGACGATAAAAAGAATTTAAGAGGTCATTCATAAAGTACTTACGTCACACAAGTCAGTTTCGTGATTTTTGACCCCTCCCCCGTCCTTGTCACAGTTGGTCACATTTGTGAGACCCCTCTCCCTAGTGTGACGTCACATATCTTGCAATTTTACTCTCCAACAAACAATTTAAGCCTAACGGCATAACGCCTTACGTTCGGCATTTTAACACTCAGATGTATAAGATTTTGAAATCTGACGTCACGAAACTTAGGACCCCCTCCCACCCCTTGTCACACAATGTCACACTTCTTCGACCCCGTCCCCCCATAAATGTGTGACGTACTTTATGGATGATCCATAAGCTGTCTTTAAATATATCCCAAAACATAGATTTTTTAAATTTACTAAAATAATATTGAACATTTAAATAATAATAATTGGGGTTGGCTTAGACTAACCCTATCCAAGTGAGCTAACTATCAATAAGTAGAGTACCTAACTTGAATCATTGCCAATGATTTTATCACGAGTCATTTGCTATTTTACAGTAGTTTGAGTAGCAGTAGAGACAATTATCATCTGCTGTAGAAAAATCAACTATTAGAACAACAAGGTAAGCTTTTTATATGATATAAGAAAACACGAACACACATATAATTGGTTCTTCAATCAACAATATTAGTTAATAATTAATTAGTTAGAAAATTCTACTCCAGAGAATAAGAACGCTGAAGATTTATCTTACCGAAATTCAATTCATCCACCTCAATTAACTATTAAAGTGGATACTCGAAAACGTTAGGTCCGAGCATTCATGCTAACCTTTAGGATCTGCTCCCATAAATGGCACGACACGGGATTTTCCCGCGAAGAATAGATAATTTAACTCTATATAATATGACAATAAATTTAAAATCTCAATGCCTATCATACCGCTAGTGCCTAAATTGTTTTTATACCTACAATGATCATCATTGAAATTTTAATTTTATTGTCATATTATTACTGCTTGTGTCGCATGAAAATCCCGTGCCGTGCTGTGCCGTCTGTGGGCGTAGGCCCTTAATATTTCTATGGTCCACCACGGCTTAGGGGCCCACGTCAGACAACCGGTGGCCGATTTTTGTCGGCAGAAAATGAAACATACCGATTGCAATATTTAATAGCACACGACCTAAGAAAATTTAAGAGAGCACAGAGTTCGAAGTTTAAGTTTATTAAATCAGCCCGAACAACGGACCTACAAAAAATCTGACGTGGGTTATGGCGTATGCTTAGAATTAAGCGAATTCCCTGTTCCGTGGGTGCAAGGTGTCACCTTTAGGGTGAATACTTGACTATGTTTTCCCCGTATCCACTCTAGGGTTGATTTTTTACGTGGATGAAATCAATCAGTGACCATATAATATTTTATTTGAACAGGTATTAATTAATAAAAAACTTGACAAACATGGAACCAGCGATATAAATATTTAATTTCAAGATTCATTGCATCACTTCACTCAGTCGCTTCCCGCTGTCTGTCCCTATGATTAGATCTTTAAAACTACGCAACTGATTTTGATGCGGTTTTTTTAAAAGATAGAGTGATTCAAGAGGAAATTTTATATGTATAATAAATGCATAATATAGTAGAGAAACACTGATAATTTTAGAGGTGTCTAATGTGATGTCGTATAAATACATTTTTTTGCGATTACATTGCAAACGCTGGCTGAACCCTACAAGAGAGATCAAAATAATGTGCTACAGTATTGTACACCTTAAAAAGGTCTACAAAAAAGTCTGCGATAGTATATGTCTATCTCTTAGGGATAATACACAATAACCATTTTTATCCTCTAAAGAAAACATGTTTGTATTGTCTAATGACAAAAAAATTTGAACGTTGCACATTCTGTAGTATATTTACTATCAGCATTGCACCCGTGCGAAGCCGGGGCGGGTCGCTAGTTAAATATAAACTAACGACCTAGGTTGGAAAGACAAATTTCCTGATATGCATTGGTGCCAATTTAGTTTTACTCTAGCAATCCTTTTTCTCATGAAATATTGTAAATACTTTATTACTACCTTAATTTTAGGACCCACCAACAGTTTCTTTTACAAACTTAGAAAATCAATTAATTATGTAGGTACATAATTTAATTACGCACAACCGAAATAGCAGGAACATTTAACAATCAAAGTAGATTTCTTTATCAATGTCTTGCTACTCGTAAAAACGAGAAAAATATTGAGGCAATAATAAACGAACGATACAAAACTGGGTACATTTATTATATTTTATTGTTTGGGTCGCCATTGAATAAGAAATCCCTTAAATGGGTCAAGGGAAAACGGAGAGATTAATTCAACTCCCCTATAGGAAATGGCCTCAGTTGTCATAAAATATTGCGTAGTGTTTTCCATTAGCTATTGTTATTTGAAAGAATTCACCCTTAGAAATCTTTGAACTATGTAGTTTTATCCAACAACGCACCAGTAATTATATGGATAACTAGCTGAAACCCGTGACAAGATCCGCGTGGATTGAGGATTTTTGGATAAAAAACTTAACTTTTTAATTTCCCGGGATACAAAGTAGCCTATGTGTTATTCCAGACTATAATCTCTGTGCCAAATTTTATCCAGATTCGTTCTGGTTTTAATCGTATGGCGTTTAGTACATATAAGCGTTTCTATAAAAAGAACGCTTATTTCGCCTGCAAGTTCGTCGCTCGTTTAGCACCACCCAGGGGACACGTGCAGGGAGGTAGAAGGCATCGATATATATGTATGTACTACATGGGCTCTTTCATAGAAAAAAATTGGGCGTCCAACCTTTAGAGCACCCTCTTAACCTGTATAGCACTCTCCTTGTCCCCGCCATAGCGCTGTCCCGCTTTTCAGACTAGATGGCGTTAGTAAAATAGGTCCACATTTTTTGTTTGACAGGGCCCGTCTATGTAAATTGAGGTGGTTGGTAGAAGGTAGTTCCTGCGGACGTGAGCGACGGGGCATCCCCCGGTCATAAACATCTGCTATATATGCGAGCCTGTATGCATAGCTGTTTGAACTTACCGTCAAGCAGTCGTACGTCGTTAACAATAATCCCCGTCTCATAAACATCTGCTGGATCTGCGAGCCGATATGCAGAGTAAGTTATGTAAACAGCTCCTGTGACCTACAAACCTATTTCAATACCTAATCTTTCACATCGGCGCAGACTGTCGACAAGGCTTATTTCAAACTAGCTGATGCCCGCGACTTCGACCGCGTAGATTGAGGTTTTTTGGTTCCCGCGGGAACTCTTTAATTCTCCTTAATAATAAGTAGCCTATGTGTAAAAGTAGCCTATTCCAGACTATAATCTATCTCTGTGCCAAATTTCAGCCAGATCCGTTTAGCCGTTGGGGCGTGATTGAGTAACAAACATTCACACATCCATCCAAACTTTCGCATTTATAATATTAGTATTTCAAATCTCACATTAGTTATAGTTTGCTACAGTGATGCATTTTTTACAAGTTCCTTTGTTAAGCTTATACTCCAGACATAAGAGCAACCATTGAGTTCCATGCTGGTTCTTCTCGGTAGGATGGCATTCCGAACCAGTGATAGATTCACTCGACTATTCAAAAGCACTTCTCAAAGTATGATTATTATTGTAGTGAGTAAAACTTCTCTAGGTACGATTTAAGACTACTCTTAAGACTTTTTGGACGCAACTAATGTATAAGCAAACAGAAGTGGATAAAATTGAAAAATAAAAGCAGTTTAGTCAAAACCTGACTTTTTTAATTACACAAAGTTCGACCAAAAAGTAAAAAAAATCCAACGTCACTTCCGCCAAACAGAACAGCTGTTTGGAGGCAGCCATATTAGTTCGGGGTGTTTAAAAGTTTACTATACCAATTGATAAAGAAACCTTTTAAGGAAAACATCGCGGGAAAACCTTCATGTCCGAGAGTTCTCCATAATAATCTCAATTGGAAGTCTGCAAACGTACTTGGCCAGCTTTTCAATCTGAGAGATTAGAGAACATCCGTGCTCTGAGGGCGGGGGATAGGATGAGACCATAGAGATACGATACGTCAAAATTGAGACGATGATAACTGAGAATTGCAACTCTGTGGCTCTCTCTAACTCTCAAAATCGTAAGTTTGCGCCACCTTCCCGTTTGAAATTCGAATTGAAGACCTCCCATTCGCCATTCAGTCGTTGAAAATCTACCATTATCGAACCACGCTCAGTTCCGTTCGTTCCGGCAATTTCAGGAATAAGGAAATTTATCGTCACGCCAAAAAGTTTTGATAAGTAATTTATCTTATTCGAACTTATTTCATTTCGTTTGATAATTTAATTTCGTATAACAATCTGATTTATTTACTTACGGCAACTCAGTGTCCCTCGCTGGGCGAGGTAGAGAGCTATATTCTAGGAGTTTCTCTACGTAATCAAATAAAAAATGTAGAAATCCGTGTAGTAACCTAATTACTAATACCTACTAATTAGTAGGTATTTAGTAATTAGTAGTAGTTAAGTAAAGTATATCACTTTACTTAGTTGTATTATTCACCAAGAATACTTGTTTTGAAGACGATAAAAACTTAGAAAATGGCGAAATAGCCTTCTACCTCCTGGGAATACCTCCTGTACAAATTAAAAAAATATATATACCTATGGTAATGTTAGTCAAAAGTAATTAGTATTTTTAGTACTTGAGGACGTTAAAAATATAATATCCATTATCATTTTCAAAGTTTACATAGGAAATAATGCAGAAATGGTGAGAATTTTTGCGGAAAGGAAGTCAAAACTTATTTGAGATATAAAAAGTTTATTTATAAAATTGGAGAATTAAATTAAATTTACCATGTACGGTGACTAGAAAACGCGGTTATTATTTGTGTTTCAAATACATTAGAATCACAAAATAAGTACTCTTATGTTGACTTAATCGCCGGTCATCATCTCCATAAATTCTGAAAAAAAAAACAAAGTGATTTTAACTTTAATGTCATAATTTTTACATCACATTCGAATAGAAAATTCTGCGTCAGTTTTCTACGAGTAGATGATGCCCACGACTTCGTCCGCCTTGACAAATATTTTTTGAAACTTCTTATGCTGTCTTCGATCTGACAGGTTAACTAGTAGCCTATGCTACAATGGTCTAAGCGTAAGGGTGGTACGCTATTGGTCTAAGAAATACAAGTTATATTTGTAAGTAATTTCGTCAACATCGGCTAAACGGATGGGCCGTGACTAGCAGACAAATATATATTTATCAGCAAAATAAACTGTGCCATAAGCGATCAATATCGAGTCATCTTATTGAGTTAGTCTGGCATCACCTGTCTGTCAACCTGTGATATAAAACTCAACCTACTATCAAAATCAACCGAGCTAAAATCATTGCAATAATTTCATTGAGTCGGTCTGGCTTCAGTTGGTCGTTCTATATTTTCGATTGTATAAATTTATTTTTCCCGTACTTATATCACGATTTTTGGTTTGTATTAAAGAAACGCCACCGAGGCTGAACGTGATAATTTACTGGTTTCCTGATTAGTGATATTTACCATCGAAATCAACTGTGCCAGAAGCGTCAGTGTCAATCTCTGCAATCATCTCATTGAGTTGTTCTGGCGTCAGCTGGTCGTCTAAAGCGGCGAGGATCACACGCAGGTTGGACTTAGGAATGTAGCCATTTTCCCGTACTTATCTTACTATTTCTTACGCAAGCCCGGCTTCTGCCACTGAGGCTAAACGTGGTAATTTACCGGTTTCTTAATTAGTGATACTTACCATCGAAATCAACTGTGCCAGAAGCGTCAGTGTCAATCTCTGCAATCATCTCATTGAGTTGTTCTGGCGTCAGCTGGTCGTCTAAAGCGGCGAGGATCTCACGCAGGTTGGACTTAGGAATGTAGCCATTTTCCCGTACTTATCTTACTATTTCTTACGCAAGCCCGGCTTCTGCCACTGAGGCTAAACGTGGTAATTTACCGGTTTCTTAATTAGTGATACTTACCATCGAAATCAACTGTGCCAGAAGCGTCAGTGTCAATCTCTGCAATCATCTCATTGAGTTGGTCTGGCGTCAGCTGGTCGTCTAGAGCGGCGAGGATCTCACGCAGGCTGGACGTAGGAATGTAGCCATTACCTGAAAAATTTAATACATTCATCTTTTAGTGGTTTCTTACGTGAATTGTTCTATAATATGTTGGTAATATAAAAGAAACTAGATGATGCCCGCGACTTCGTCATTAACGTGGATTAACATTTTTGTGTTCCCGCGGGAACTTGATTCATTGATTTTCCGGGATAAAAAGTAGCCTATGTCTTTCCCGGGGATACAATCAATCCCTGAACTTCCCCCTTGATCAAAATTGGTTGAACGGATGGGCGTAGCAGACAGACAGACACACTTTCGCATTTATAATATTAAATATGGATTCCAAAAAGAAAGAAATAAAATCAAGAGTTCATTCAACTACTTGTATTATGTATTACCAACAGTTTATTCAAAGATGCAAGTGGGTAACATCCAAGTATTTGGAACACGATGAACTATATTAAGAACTTTCAAAGTAAATTTCAAATTATCTTGCACAGAATATCGTATGCATTGAATGCAATATCAACTCGGTGCAATAAAAATGTCAGCGGTGATCGCAAACAAACAATTCAGCGTCAGGGTTGATAGCACTGCGAGAAGCTAATCCTATCACCTGCCGAATAATATATTTGCTGTTTCGAAATAACTACAGGTTCAAAATATTTTACGTCAAAAATTACTATTCAAAGTGGAATGGTGGCAAGAATTCTGACTGAATTTCCGCACTGGACAGCCAGGCTGATCCTTTGCGCGAAAAATGAGCCAGCCCTTCTGTCAGCAGATGAGGCAATTAAACGCGATGAAATATCTAGCAAAAATATTTGGCAAATAAAACTCTTAGAGCTGTTGGTTACCTTGATTTTCCTACAGATTTTTTATTTGAACACGTAGAGATATTCCGAGCATAACATTTTCCATTGCCTACTGAGTGACCCTTCTGATCAGGGGCGATATTATCAACGCTTAAAGCTCATGCAATATTACTCAAAATGACAGTTTGATCTCATGTACCTTGACGTTCCTAAAATAAGGATTACAATTCTAAAACATGAAAGTCAACAATAATGAAACAATATGGCTTTAGTGTTAGCAGTATAGCCCCAGGTGATTTTCAAATGAAGTATAACAGAATGTAAATTAATTGAGATTTCACATTGTATTGAGTAGCAGCGCCGAGTGAGAAGTTTGTTTGTCAGTACTCTGTCATAAATTCAACTGCTTTCACAACTTCAATCAGATGGGAAGCAGTTGGCGACGCGCCAAGGAATTGATCGCACCGAGGCGAGGCAATATTTATTTATTTTGCTGCTGCTGTTTTGACTTTCATCTCTTACCGTATAGATAGAGAGTTGATGGCATTTAATAGGTACATGGTTGATGGTAGAAAAATTACCAACCAATCAAATTGTCAAGAAAGTTCGAGATAATCAAAATGCGATTTTAATGAAACCTAAATTCACTCGTACTAAATACTACCCACTTATTACCCAGAATAGGTAGTACATGGTACTACTAATGAAATCAAATCTAAACTAGAATCCATACTACAATAATTATAAATGCAAAAGTATGTCTGACTGTCACCTACGCTTTCATTACACATCTGTAGAACGTCAAACGATCGGTTGAATCCCGGTGAAATGTCTCGGAATATCAAAAAAATCCCGCGAGAATTTCAAAATCTTAATCCACGCGTACTTAGTCGCGGGCATCTAGTTACTTATAATTATTACTAGCAGGTTTTTATTCCATCACATAACAAGTGACATCTTCGCTCGAATTCCCATACCTAATGAATTGCTAGTAAGCAGAAGAACAACTCAGATTGTTTTAAAGATACAGCAATGTTAATTAAGATGAAATGTTAGCTAATCTTTATAAAGCTAGAGTATTTTTTCAGTACAATGAAAGAAACTTTTGTTTGCGAAACTGCAGCTGCACTGATTTAATCAAATAATGAAAAACTAACAGACCCACTTCACAGCAAACAGCAAGCCACGGCTGTTTCAAATAAAACCCGCAAACATCTAGTTGTTGTATGCGAGCATTTCAACAAAGATAATGAAAGTCCGGATAGCGGTATTGATATTTATTGTTACAAAAGCGTGTGGGAGGCTGGTAATTATGAAAGCCCAGCTTTGCAGTCTTGTTGTTCACTGCAATACGACTATGAGCTAATGATAGATGGATAGTTTTATTTGCTCGCGATTTGCAATGTATCCGTACAATAGTAAGTATAACTTCGTGAATAAAATAAGTAATGCTGAATAGTGCCTAAGCCGTGTCGAATCTTACTATAATAATGCATGCATCGTCAATCGAAAAATGTCCACAGCTGGTCATAGATATTGTGTCATCTAGATTCAGCAGCTCCCTGTTTTCCCTAGATATCGTCGGTCCACCTAGTGGGAGGTCTGCCAACGCTGGGGTTTCGATTCTGGTCCAGCATCTTGGACAACCATGGCTAGTGTTTATTCCTATTTTTTGCCGCCCAGTGCTATTTCAGCATCGCTACCCGTTGAGGTGTGTTGGTTACTCCAGCTCCAGCGGATCTCCTCATTTCTCATTTTTGATCACATGGATCTCCGAGCAAAGCTTTCGCCATCGCCTTACATATGAATTACCTTCTTTAGATTTCTCATTTCTGTAATATTATCTTACCACATCCTTTTAACCTTGATCTTTTTCCCTCTAATTGATTGATTTTAAGACTAAATTTGTATCAGCTGCAATAATATTTATAACGAAAAGTAATCGTTTTGGAATCATTTGAATGGCATTTTCAGCATATTTTGGTCTTTTACCAGTTTTAGGTATTTTTCAGCGTATTAATATTTTTCGATTGAATCCTTCAATGGGAAGCGATTGAAATTCTCTCTCTCTATCCCTTCATTGATAAGGGGTTTTTCATCATTCACGTAATAGTAAGGGTCCTTATAAGAAATAAATGTGGCTAGTTACTAGTACTCTGTATACAACTTAGTACTCTGTACACATTTTGACGTCAAATCACATAAAACAGGATGGTGATAGTCATGAGGGTGAAAAACATGAGAGTTCCAAACACGCCCTGTCTGAGAAGAGCCCACAACAAACTCAGCTGGTTTTTTTCTTTAATTATCACCATCTCCAAATGATCTTAAATTCAAGAAAACTGTCAGAGTCGTTAGAGCAAATTATTGCCAAGCTTCCTTGTCATTTATGTAATCCTTAACATTATAACGTATCCTGACTTCTCTAACGATGGATTTTCAAATGTCTGTGCAAAGCCAGGTCGGATAAACTATCAAAAACCCAGTAGTATTTTTAAATTCTTGACTCATTAACAAAGTAAATTATTTGTAGGTCAAAACTTTATTCTCCCTAACGATTATGGTTTCCTGGCAAAACAAAATGTGTAATAAATTGTATTGAATAAAAGAACTTAAATACCATTCTACACTATATATTTTTAAGACCTAATAAATTCGGGGAGTGAGTTACTGTAACGATGTTTTAAATTAAAGCGGTTTTTTAAATTTTTAATGTTCAAAGTGTTGATACTTACGCATTTTTTTATATAATTAACTTGTAATTTATTGGATATACTAGATCACCGCGACATCGTCTGCGAATACGTCCGCGTGGACAAAGGTTTTTCGATTCCCGCGGGAGTTCTTTAATTTTCCGGGATAAAAAGTAGCCTATGTCCTTCCCCAGGATACAACCTATCTCTATACCAAATTTCATCAAAATTGTTTTTTTTTTAATCCACTACAAGCTAGCCCTTGACTGCGATCACACCTGATGGTAAGTGATGATGCAGTCTAAGATGTATGTATGTATGTATGTATATACTTTATTGTACACCACAAATTTACAAAAACAACATGTTATAAATAAGAAAACAACAATAAGTAGGTACAATAAGGCGGTCTTATCGCTAAGCAGCGATCTCTTCCAGACAACCTTAACGTTAAGGAGAAAATGAATAAGAAGATAAAGGGAGGTGGTGCAAAAATAATAATAAACATAAATACTAATAGCTAAACAAACTAACCAATACCATATATTATGATAAACTAATATATACAAAATAATAATAATAGACATACATAAACTAAATAGACATACCAATAAATACATAAATAAGTATAAGAAAGAAAACAATAAAATAATATGTCGTTTCTAATGATAACAAAGAGATAAGTAATAATTTTTAACCTCAATTTTAAACTTATTAAGGGTTTTAGCACGATGAATATGTGAGGGAAGTTCATTCCATAGACTAGTGGCCCTTTGTGCAAAAGAATTTTGGAAATATTTAGTCCGATGCGAAGGCACCTCAAGAATAAGTTTACCAGCCGACCGGAGAACCCTATCTGGTCTATCATGCCCGAGATATTTAAACTTATCCTTTAAATAACCAGGAGTCATGGGATTGAACAATACACAGTACAGAAGAGAAACAATATGAAGATTCCGGCGAAATCGAATGGGTAACCACTTGAGCTTGGAACGAAATTCGGAGACATGGTCATATTTGCGCAAACCAAATATAAACCTAATAGCTAAATTTTGAATTCGCTCAAGTTTATTCAGTTGGTCCTCAGTTAAATCAAGATAGCTTGCGTCCGCATAATCGAGAATGGAGAGCAGTAGGGATTGTGCTAACATAATCTTAGTAGGAATAGGAAGAAAAGAACGATAGATGATAAGATGATAAGATGGTAGCGGGCTAACCTGTTAGGGGCATGGCAGTTATATTAAACCCACACCCCTTCGGTTTCTACACGGCATCGTACCGGAACGCCAAATCGCTTGGCGGCACGTCTTTGCCGGTAGGGTGGTAACTAGCCACAGCCAAAGCCTCCCACCAGGCCAGACCAGGGAAAATTCAGAAATTATAAATTCCTAAATTGACTCTGCCGGGGATCGAACCCGGGACACACCCGGACCCGCGCTACACACTGCGCCACGGAAGTGATTGAACGGATGGGCCGTGAAAGCGTAGCAGACAGACACACTTTCGCATTTATAATATTAAGTAAGGATTGGTAGCTAGTACCTACACAGTAGGTACACATTATGAACGTCAAGTATACAATGTATAAGACATGATGGTGATAATTAACTACGTGAAGACCTTCTGGCTTCACGGTTTTCGAAAACTCTGTAGGGGAACCTACAGACAAAAGTGCTTGGGGTTGGAAAGAAAAAGTAACCTTACCTTCTTTGTCATAAAGTCTGAAAGCTTCTTTTAGTTCCTTCTGTAGCGCCTCATCGTCTTCATTCAAGAAGTGTGTTGCCACTCGTACAAACGAGTCGAAATTTAGCTTTCCTGAACCTGCAGATAAATAATAATTTAATATTTTTTCATTGCTTTTCATAAGCATGACAACTCATCAAGTGTAAGCCTATGTAATGAAAAAGTATACTACTACTAAACAAGTGGAAAGTAAACTAACAGCTTTTTTAGTCATACAGCTAGGAAATGGTCTTGTATTCCACTAATATTTTATATTTTACTAGATAATGCCCGCGACTTCGTCCGCGTGGATTAAGTTTTTTTGATTCCCGCGAGAATTCTTTAATTTATAGCCGTCCCTAGGATGCTAGGGACGGCTATAAATTAAAGAAATTAGCTATTTATATTGTGCCTATTTAGGGAAATACATAGAATTACTTTTTATAATATTAGTAATTATAATACGCGAGTAGGGATTAATTGGCGTTTAAAAATCACTATGACGTATTTATTATTGTTAAAACTTTATACGAAAAATGTTATCTTTATTCCTTACTGTAGGTACTTAATGAGAAAAATCCGCTATGAAAATGAGCCGATTTGGGTGAAAAGGGCTGTTAGGGGCTTAGTATGCAATGCAGGTAGGGGAGAGTGGGGTGAACCGGGCAACAGAACGTTGCTGATTTCAAATGCGCCCATTAGTTCTAGTACCGTTAGCATATTCAATAGCTAAATGGGTTAAATCCCATTGCAAGTCTGAAACTAAGTCAAAGTGTCCTGACTGAATTAAGGCAGATCTCAACATTTGGCTTTAAATCTAACTATTCAGGAGATATCATAGAACACGTCGGGTGCATTTTCTATTCTCTCACTCATTCTCTCAGCCTGGTACGGCTATCCGACACATAGTCGTTGACTCCAAAGTCCGAAGCATCCTCAGGAGATGTTGATTTGACAATGCACAATTCTAAAGGACTTTAGGCGGTGTTTTAGCGAAAGGTACGTAGAGAATAATTTTGAAGATTTGTGTGGTCGGTGCGAAGTGCTGGCTTATGGGGCGGTACATCGCAAGCTACACGCTGTACCACATTTATTTGGCGGATTATAGAGAATTATTAAGCTTCTTATTGAGTACGCTGAGTTTTTTTAAAAATCCACTACATGTTAGCCCTTGACTGCGATCACACCTGATGGTAAGTGATGATGCAATCTAAGATGGTAGCGGGCTAACCTGTTAGGAGCATGGCAGTTATATTAAACCCATACCCCTTCGGTTTCTACACGGCATCGTACCGAAACGCTAAATCGCTTGGCGGCACGTTTTTGCCGGTAGGGTGGTAACTAGCCACGGCTGAAGCCTCCCACCAGACCAGACCAGGGAAAACTCAGAAATTATAAATTCCCAAATTGACCCTGCCGGGGATCGAACCCAGGACCTCCGCACGTTAAGGCAACAGCGCTACACACTGCGCCACGCCACGGAGGTCGTCAAAAGTTTCTTGCCGGCTCTTCTCAGTAGAATCAGCTTTCCGAACCGGTGGTAGAGTCTTGACGTATCATAAGTGACACAAGTTCTAATATGGAAATAAATCATTTACCATTTATCATTTATTCCTTGATTCTCAAAGACTTCCGCAAACGCCTGCTTCTATCAATATAGGAGGCATTTCACTCACTGACCGCCAAACTCCAATTTGAAGATGGCGACCGATGATGGTGATGGTAATTATTATGTTTCGATGTTCGAATTCTATCAATGTTGGTGAGGTGTAAAATTTCGTACTAACCCTATTTTTTTGTTTTTCGCTCGTTTACTCCCACTAGGGCTGGCATGCGCACAACGAATAAAATTATGTTTACCCGTTATCTCTATTTGTCTACCGAAGCTAACATGGTTACTTGTCTCGTTACGTCAAAAGTAATAAAGTAATGTTTCTTATCTTTGATATTTTCCTCTACGAACCTTTACATGCCGATCGACTATTGTTTTCTTGTAATATACCTCATTTGGTGCATGTGTAAACGAAAAAATAGCCGGCAACGACCACATCTCTCTCTCTCGTCGCGAGATAATCTCGTTGTGTGCATGTAGGTCAAATAAAAAGAAAAAATAATTACCCAGCCCCTAAGGCCGTAACTTCAGTCCTTAGAATCTCTAAAAATACACCAGCGACTTCAAAGTGAGGTGAAATAATAGCATCCTTCACGACTAGTGACTTGACGTCGAGAATAGCTTTTGAGGTGATCAAAACGAGGATTTATGTGTTTTTATAACTGCTTTATAGCGGTGGTTTGTGCCGGATCGGTGTTTACGTGTTATGAAGACCTTAGATCATACTCACAACTGAAATCTGTTTGAGTTTTTTGGTACTTAGACTGTACCATATAAAACAAACAAATATTGATTGCATCTCTTGAGATTGGTCTGCCTCGTTGGTCTATACAGTTAAATGTTGGGTTTTTATGACTAGAAATTCTCAGTACTAGCCTGGAGTTAGGAAGTTGGCGGTGTTTTACCCCCGTACCTCGGAGAGCACGTAAAGCGGTCGGTCTCGGTTATTATCACTAACATGATAATAGTCGTCAAAGCCCGCCAACCCGCATTTGGTCAGCGTGGTGGGTCTAATCTCTAATTCCCTCTCTTTTATGAGAGTGGAGGCCTGTGCCCAGCAGTGGGACGTCAATGGGCTTTAGTGGTGATTGTGGTGGTGGTTGAGATTGATTCTTACTTTCTTCAGCTCTGTGATTTAAGTAGGCGGTAGTAGATCGACCGAGGGTCAGCCTTTCGCGTGTCGCGTACAGTAATGCTGTCTTGGAGCAACCATTAGGATTATCGTACCATCAACATCCTCGCTTTCTAGGATCTGGTCCAGCTCGTTGTCATCGTAACTGTGCACCATCGTGTTGAGGATGGTCCTAATTTTCTCCTTCTCGATGCGGCCCTGTTTGCTCGAGTCGAACATGCTGAATGCCCGACGAAGCACTGTGGAAAAATCAATGGCGAATTTAAAATCCATACCAATCCATAGGTACTATTAAGAGGAAACACTGGTTATCCACTTAATTATTATTTACTAGCTGATGCCTGCCCCTTCATCCGCGTGGTTTAAGTTTTTTTGATTCCCGCGGGAACTACTTAATTTACCGGGATGAAAGTAGCCTATGTCACTATCCAGGTCCTTAATTATACCACGCAAGGAGCAGGAATAAGTTACAGTCGATTATGTTATCCCGATAATTGTATCGTTAGATAGTTTCATGATTTGTAAATGAAGATTGATAGAAAGAAAATCGAATGACTGGGTTATTGTTCCAAAAATCACGTCAATTCGTTGCTCCGTTGCGGCATGATTGAAGGACAAACCAACAAACAAACACTTTCACATTTATAATATTAAGTATGATGATTTTAATCTCATAGACACGGTTGCCATCTTGACAATTTACACTTCGATTCCCCGCTAAGCGCTCCCAAGAGCGCTGTCTCTCCCGAGAGCCATAGAGGTAGGAGGAGGCAGAGTAGGACCATGGTCCTGATAATACCAGAACCATGGCCCTACTGATGGTCCTACTACTAGTAGGTACTGTTAGACATATTATTATTAGCATTATTATATGTTAATGTTTAGCCCAACAGTACCTACTTCGTATCACCTCGAATCGCATCGTATCGTATCGCAGTTTCATACAAAGCCGAGCTGTGACCCGGGTGGCGTCTCAGCTACAGTTATCAATAAACTAGGCGATGCCCGCGACTTCATCCACGTGGATAAAAGATTTTTGATTCGTACGGCAACTTTAATTTTTCCGGGATGTGTAATGTTTAAAAGTTTTAAGAGAAAAATAATTGGGAGTCCTAAGGACTGCCGATAGAAGTGAAAACGAATATTTGAAATAATTTAAAAATAATAATTAAAATACCCATAATATAAACCTTAAGTTTAATTACGAATGTACTATAATATTTATATTTAATTTATATTTTAAGACCTTTTGTCTTCGTAATACCGCGAGGTGTCGGTCACGGTGTCGGTCACGCGTTTCCACAGATATACCCCCTACCAAAAAGTGCTCAACGCGGCTAAAGAAGTTTTCACTTCAAAAATCGATATCGAGCTTGCTTTAGAAAATATTTAAGTTTGCAAGTAAACGAAACTTAATTAGATGGGTGTAGTTTACTAACTATACAACTTTACAAGTTACTCGTAGGTTGGTACCGGGTCATTAGTCGGTTGGACATGATTTATGAACACTATTGACGTATATGGTAGCTTGAGTGGCGCATTCACTTAAAATCAATAACTGAGTTATAAGGATGGCACTGTAGAAACAGTGTTGCATTTCTTACATAATAAGATAACAATGTAAAAAATCAGCAGATTTTATTGTGGTCTTTTTTCAAAATTTTGTAAAATTTTACACAGATAAAATTGCCAAGTCTCCCCGAACTGTTTAGTGTTATACACTTAATTTTAACTATTATATATTACTAGCTGATGCCCGCGACTTCGTCCGCGTGGAATAGGTTTTTTTGGATTCCCGCGGGAACTTTTCCGGGATAAAAAGTAGCCTGTCACTCTCCAGGTCCTCAACTATACCCATGCCAAAAATCACGTCAATCCGTTGCTCCGTTGCAGCGTGATTGAAGGACAAAGCAACAAACCAATAAACCAACAAACCAACAAACAAACTGACTTTCGCATTTATAATATTAGTATGAAGTATGATATTATAACTAGGTACAATAATTGTTGTGTTTAAATAATAAGTGCACGTCATAATAAATATTAGTTGAGCGCAAACTCACCAACAAACTACGTACTCGTATGTAGTTTGGCGGGGAACATAATTTTTGTGAAAATTATTTAAAAAAAAAAATCGCTTGCGGAATGTTGCTTAATGAGCACCGCTGGCCATACCTACCACGGGCCGTACGGTGAATCTAAAACGATAGCACCAACTTGAAAATGCAATTTCTAACGCACAGATTGAAAATGGGTGTCTAAGCACCGTGGTCATATTGCGAACAACTTCGACAGTATCTTACTTCTTACTTACTTAATATTATAAATGCGAAAGTTTGGATGTATGGATGTATGGATGTATGGATGTATGGATGGATGTTTGTTACTCAATCACGCCCCAACGGCTGAACGGATCTGGATGAAATTTGGCACAGAGATAGATTATAGTCTGGAATAACACATAGGCTACTTTTTATCCCGGAAAATTAAAGAGTTCCCGCGGGAACCACAAAACCTCGATCCACGCGTACGAAGTCGCGGGCGTCAGCTAGTTTTTTAATAAAAACTTTTTTAATATAAGTTAGATATTAAATTTTTCTAGTTGCAAAGGCTTATATTATCTTAGCTCTATTCATATAATTTATATGACAATAATACAGGCTGATGCGATGCCAAGTCATACAACAATACCCTATCACAAGCTCTAATAATATTACAATAACTTTGTGCAGCAATTTAGAAGTTCGGCCTTGTACTCAGGTGGTCGGGAGCATAGCGGGTCCGTGGTCCGACTGCTTTTTCCTACTGGTGGGTCTAGGGGATACCACCATGTACCCGTGGTCCCACTATAGGTATTGGATGCACTCAGCATCACAATGTCATAAAACACTTATTAAATAATATTTTTATGACATGATGTTTCTGAGTGCATAAATATGTGGCTTATAAAGACTTGTGAAGAGTAGGTATGCTAGCTCACAAGGGCTAGTATAAAAGGTAAAAAAGAGTTTTACCTAACTAATAGTGGGACAACGGGTCATGATTGTAACCCGTAGACCCACCAGAGGGACAAAGCGGTTGTACCACGTACCTTTTTTAAGTACCTAATGTGCGTTTTAACAATTAGGTAACTATTACTTTCTAAATCAGTGAAGGAATCGTGCATGCTCATGCATGTCTGTACGTACCTGACTTTGAAACAGACAGCCATTTTGAAAATTTACTATCTAAAAGAACTGTAAACTTGACATTTAGGTATATGCACTTCTTACAGAAACTTGGGAATATTTTTTTAATTTTTAAAATTTAAGTAGATATTATACCTATTTGACTGCGGATCACGACTCACGAAATTTTCAGTGCCAGCCCGGAGTTGGAAGTTGGTGTTTCACCCCCGTGCCTCGGAGATTATCACTAACATGAATAGTCGTTAAAGCCCGCCAACCCGCATTGCAGCAGCGTGGTGGGTCTAACCTCTAATTCCCTCTCTCCTATGAGAGTGGGGGCCTGTGCCCAGCAGTGGGACGTTAATAGGCTGTAGTGGTGGAAGTAGATATTCAAGGTTCTAGGTCTAAACATGTCTATTAAGGTTCTAAACCACCACTTTTCATGAGATCTAAACATGAAATTTGTTTTCTTCCTTCATGATACCTTGTTAGATAGTGTTAAAATATTCATCATGAGATTTTCTACGGCGTACGAGGTACGGTACTACATTATCATATTTATATTACGATCATATTTCTATTACATTACCATTTATGTATGAGTCGAGTAATTTATATAATTCATAGGTAAGTAATGTAATACCGGCCTTAGTATTGAAAACAATAAACTGTTTAAGAAATAAGGACCTCATATACTATTTAAGTAGTTAGCAATAGCATGGTTAACCCTATATCTCATTACGAAATATGCTATACCAGCTCTGCCTTTATAACTTTCTTTCCATCGTAGATTTTTTTTTCAAGCATATTCCTTTGCAAAACCAGAAAAAAAAATTTAAATCATGAAACTTACTTGTTATTTGCTCATCATCCATTTGGGTTGTCTGTAAAGATCGAAATGGAATTTTATTTCAAAACACCGAAAAGTTGAAAGCAAAATAGAATCAAAATTTAAAATACGATACGTCTCAAAAAATGATAACATGAAGAAATGAAGAAATCGTTTGTAAGTTTAATTTAAAATTTTAAATAATGTCACAGATGTAGTACTGTTAAAAGAATAGAATTTGAGCAATAGTATTAAGATATTATTAACACAATTAATAAAAAATATTTAAAAAAAAACCGCACCATTTTTTTAAAGTTTTGAGTTAGCTTCGGACACGGTAAGAGCTTTATAAGCCTACGAGAAAGCGCGGGAACGTCAAAGCGCGCACCAGAACCAACTGGGCATTTTGTTCCACGTTCGAAATTTAAACCAGTGTCAGGAATGTTTGGGCTCCTTTGGGCTCATACCATAGAAATAATACGTATAAAGATGTAAACTATATAAATAGGCCCATACGTATTAACGTGTCTGTGGATGCGTGTATGTGCGTGTCAGGTTATGAGGTATCTGCATTCCGAATCTCATCCAAATAGGTTCAGTCAGGTTGGTACCGAACCAGTGGTAGATTCACTCGACGTGTAAGAATTCATTGATTCACTCAATGATTCAAGCTCTTGTAAAAGTTTTTTTTATTAAA
This sequence comes from Erebia aethiops, assembly GCA_923060345.2. Taxonomy (NCBI): domain Eukaryota; kingdom Metazoa; phylum Arthropoda; class Insecta; order Lepidoptera; family Nymphalidae; genus Erebia; species Erebia aethiops. The sequence continues at coordinate 3,026,524 of OV281083.1, read as the reverse complement.
AAACTTTCTAGTTTGAGACATTGTGGCTGCAAGATGTGTCAATTAGCCAAATAAACAAACTTACAGACATCCAAACTTTCACACGTATAATATTAGTAGGATATTTTATTTCAAAGCCCTAAGCCATTGTGATTGTGCATATCGTACCTACAGTAGAGTATACGGCTTGTTTTGAATAGAAAATGTCCATACAAAATGTAAACGACAAAAGTACTAAGGTGCTTTTCTTTTTTTCTTAAACATCCGAGGGTTAGTGTATAACATAATAATTTATTCCTGAATATGCGCATAGGGAACATTAAGGGAACAGAATAATGTACCTACCAACCGTTCTTTGAATTGTTATTCTGTACTTATGTGAGCACGAATACAAAAGTAGTTTTTTTCTTTGTAAATAGGTCCTGGTCCTGGATCGTTCTTAGCGATGAAGCTACTTCATTATTATACGGGTCAATTTTTATCAGTTTATAATGTTTAGTCCACGTCAACGTCCTCAATTTACATAGACGGGCCCTGTCAAACAAAGAATGTGAACTTATTTTATTAACGCCATCTAGACTGAAAAGCGGGACAGCGCTATGGCGGGGACAAAGACAGGCTTATGACAGGTGAGGAGCGCGCTCTACAAGTCGGACGCCCAGTTTTTTTTGTGAAAGTGTCCATCTAGTACCTACAATCTGCATCGATATATATATATATATCGATGTTAGTAAGTGAGTAGGTAATTTGGATTTTTGTAAGAAAACACATACTTACAAATTTATTTATATTTTATAAATACATAGGTATATTATTGTTAAATTTTAACTGCATTTTCCGAACACTTGATTTTTCACACATAATTACTCGTAGATTATAGCAGTACGCTTACTCTGAGTTTTTACATTGCAAATACGATTGATCGACGTGAGAGATCACGACGCCAAGTGTAAGCGAACGTTAAAGTAAAATTAACCTTAATCACATTGGCTTAGAGCTCATTTTATCATTTCGTGTATTTATTCACAGCCGCCGCTACAAGCGCTTAATTTGTGATTTTAAAACAAGAGCTTTTGGATCCATTTTACTGACGTTCGCTTACACTTGGCGTGGTGAGCTCTCACGTCGATCAATCGTATTTGCAATGTAAAAACTCAGAGTAAGCGTACTGATGTCTATATAAAAAAACATTGGACTTTGAGAGTCAGGGAATATCGCCTGAGTTTGTGCACACAGTAAAGTACCTACTAAACTATCCCTAATATAATTTGCTCGATGCTGCGCCGTGACCGAAATTCGGTCAGGAGGACATAATATTACAGAATTAGTTTTGGTTCATAAATTCTTCATTTTAGTTACACAGAGCTAAATACCAGATTTATTTCCACACTCCTAGCTGTAATAATGTATGCATTTAATTCAAAAATATTTGGTGCATCTAATGTGAAACATATACTTTAGTCAATTATATATAATAATATATTAGACTCTGCCCGCCAATTCGTCTGCGTGCATTAAGTTTTTTTGATTTCTGCGGGAACTCCTTAATTTTCCGGCATAAAAAGCAGCTCTGTCCTTCCCCGGGATGTAACCTACCTTTGTGCCAAATTCATTGAAATCGGTAGGAAAGATGGGCCTTTAAAGTGTAGCAGATAGACAGACAGACAAACAGACAGATAGACAAATTATTCCAATCATGTGGGGTCGTCACAACAAGTCTTATTTCACTTCTGTCATCCGTAACGGTATCTGATAACATGTAGGTTAATAAAAATAAAAACAGTGATAAAGGAAAACCTCTGAAAGATGAGTCACTCGGTACCTAAATAAAAATTCATTGAAATTCATGACAAAAAAAATTGTTGAAGAAATGGCTATTATTATAATGAAAACAATAATAATGTGTGTGTAACGCAGTTTTATTATGTATTTTTTAAAACGGAGAACGCATGGTATTTGTCAAACAATAAATTTGCTCTTTCGACGCGTAAAGTTACACGGTATTTTGGTGTTTATTGCGCTGGCAATAAAAACATTTATTATTCGCACATTCGCCTTCATAATAGATGAAATGCTGGCGGAGATTTTTGAAAAGGTGCTTGACACAAAGTCACATCAAGGTACCTACATCTGGATTGTTATTGCTTGACAGTAAAACTTAGAAGTAACTACAAAATCATAAAACTACCCACTGGGGGTCGTTTTATGATTTTATGGTTAACCTGACGGGTATTTCAGATAGCTTACTTTACTAGCTATAGCATCAAATAAAAGCTACTGAATTTTCAAGGAAAAGTAGAAAAATAGAGGAGTTTAGTTGGAAGGCACATTTCTGGATTATACTGGATGAGAGGTCAACTTCCACTATTCTGTTCTTTGGAAAAAAATTATTCTTGGTTAAGTGACTAACGTTATTAATTGTTATCGAGTCACGTCAAGTTGTCCCTATGGAAAACCTAGCGAGGGCCCGCAACTTTGTTCACACAAAAAAGCCAAACTTATTTTTGTTCTGGGCTTGGGTTGGTCATCGATGAGCTAGTCCGTCAGGGCAATTTTTTTATCGTGCAAGATTAGAAAAGGATCAGGATTATAATTTTGAAAGGTAATAATTGGGATCAGGGAATCTAGTTATCAAATAATGAAAATGTAGGGAAATTGTAAATGCATTTTCTGTGATTTATTCAAGAAGAAAAGGTCATACTTAGGTACACATAGGTAGGCAGGTTGTAACACAAGAGAGCTTTTATTTAGCACGCCCTCGGTATTTTCCACCGTCTCTTGGGCTTTTTTACGACTTAAAATCGAGGGAAAGAATAGGTTTGTTATTTCGCTTTTTAGGATTCCGTAGCCAAAGGGTGCCAAGTGCCAACGGGACTTAACTCAGTTGTCCGTCCGTCCGTCTATCTGCATGTATCTCAAGAGCCATTTAATACTTTGGTAGACAGTTGTAGTTTTCACAAAATATTTGTTTTTTTAGTTTTTCAATTGCCGCTATAAAAAAATATATTAAAAAAGCAAGGGGGAACCATAGAAGCGTGATTTTTGAGCGACTCGACTTTTGTTTCTTGTACGAAAGTATTTAAAAGTTTATAGTGTTAAAAATAACATTATAGTGTTAAATCTTGCACCGTTGTACAGGGGCCGTACTGCCAACGCTTACTCAAAATGACAGTTTAACGTCACGTACCTTGACATTCCTAAAATAAGGATTATAATTCTAAAACACGAAAGTCAACAATAATGAAACAATATGGCTTTAAGCGTCGGCAGTATGACCACAGAATAGGTAATAATGAATGAAAGATATACTCTTTATTGTACACATAACATAAATAATCAGAAACAATAAACAACAACAAAAACAACTACAACAATAGTACAATGTATGACCTCAGATACCTTCGTGTGCGAGTTCGACTCGCGCTTGGCCGGTTTTTTGTTAAATAGCGCACGGCTGAACGAAAATATTCCATTGTGCTGAAAAGCATCATTATCATTATTTTGAAAATGAGTCAAGTAAATATTTCATAGCATAAAAATTCACGGCTTTATCAGCAGCTTAAGATGCTCAGAAAAAGTTATAGGTAGTACATGCCCTCGGCTCCGTCCGCGTTAATTAAAGTATGATTATTATTTTCTTTTTTAATTAAAAATAAAATAAAATATTAACCTTAAAACTAAGGCATTAAAGTTTAATTGCGAATTATTATATTTATATTTAAGACCTTTTGTCTTCGTAACAACGCGAGCAGGTCGCTGTTCGCGAGCATGTCGGCGACGCGAATCCACAAGTTTACCCCCTACCAAAAAGTGCTAAACGCGGGTAAAGAAGTTTTCACTTCAAAAACCAATCCACGCGGACGAAGTTGCGGGCATTATTTAGTTTATAATACCTATTAAGTCTATGTTTTAAACTATAATATACTAGGTCTTAGCACAATCAATAAAGGCACTCAGCGATCGGCCATTATTTCTGTATTTCCCGAGGGCTTTCAGCGATGGCGGCGAGAAAGTTTAACTGCGAATAGGAGCAACACTATCTTTGTAGCCTCTTGGGAACGCGATGTCTCATCGTTCATTCTAGACTTGATTTTTTATCACTAAACAATCTAGTTTTTACCTTTTCGTTACTACCTATATATTTATACTAGCTGATGCCTGCGACTTCGTCCGCGTGAATTGAGGTTTTTATCCCACTCTTTAATTTTCCGGGATAAAAAGTATCCTTATTCCAGACCATAATCTAGCTCTATGCCAAATTTCATCCAGATCCGTTCAGCCGTTCTGGCGCGATTGAGTAACAAACATCCATTCATACAAACTTTCGCATTTATTTTATTAGTACCTACAGATTAAATCTTATTAGTAGGAAAAGTAATCTTTTGCCGTGACAGAGCTGCTTTTTATTCCGGAAAATTAAAGAGTTCCCACTGGAATCAAAACTCCTTAACTCACGCGGACAATATCGCAGGCAGCATCTCTTACTAAAAATAGAGTTTGTAAATAATATTATGCACGCAAAAAATGCCCTGTTATTTATCTACAATATACACTCAAAGATAACAAACAACAGGCTAACAAAACTGAGTAAGCAAAAGAGTGGCGTTTAAAAGCGTACCACTTGAAGCTCGACTAAAATGCCTAATTCTCTTATGTAAGCGAAACGCTCCACGGAGTTACACGAGCGATAATTAACCGCAATTAAATCCGTGTCACGTTCCAGAGCTCAAGCCTGTATCTACGCATTAATTATAATATCGACGTTGCTTTGTTTGAGTGTACAGAGATCAGTTATGTGATTCTCTAAGGTAAAATAAAATTTACAACCGTTGCAGTCAAGGTTCGATGTTACATGGCAGACCGCATCGATGCTCTGGAGGCATATAACTACCATTGCTTAAAGCCGTATTGTTTTAACATTGTTGACGTTAAAGTTTTAGAATTATAGTCCTTATTTTAGGAACGTCTAGGCACCTGACAAAAAACTGTCATTTTGAAAAAATACTGCTTAAAGCGTTTTTTGTAGCCCCCCTGAACAAGAAAAAGAGTTGCGTTAAAAACCAGCTTTCACCTAAAACTCGACTAAAATCCCTAATTATCTTGTGTAAGCGAAACCGGTGCACAGAGTTACGAGAGCAATAATTAACCGCAATTAATTAATTAAGCTCAAGCCTGTACGCATTAATTAAAAGGCTTAAAACTCGACGTTGACTCGTTTGAGTGTACAAAGATCTGGAGGCATACTACCATTGCTCAAAGCCGTATTGTTTTAACAATTTTGACGTTTGAGTTTTAGAACTATAGTCCTTATTTTAGGAACGTCAAAGCACGTGACATAAAACTGTCATTTGGAAATAATACTGCTTTTTAACCGATGGTATGAACCCTTGAACAAGCAAGAGAGTGGCATATAAAACCTGCGTTCCACTTAAAGCTCGACTAAAATGCCTGATTCTCTTAAGTAAACGAAACCGCTGCACGAAGAAGTTACACGAGCGATAATTAACCGCAATGAAATCCGTGTCACGTTCCAGAGCTCAAGCCTGTACGTATAAATTAAAAGCTTAAAACTCGACGTTGATTCGTTTGAGGATCAGAGCCACAAGACCATAGTAAGGTACTTTCGCTGTTCTATTGAAAACAAATTTAAAAAAAGATACGCGCTGAATTCAGAACCAAACTTAATAACGGGCTTCTAGTATGGAATTTTGTATGAAATATATAGTGACGTCATCAAAATTCCACGCGAGCTATTTTGGCTTTTTATTTCTTTAATCTATAGCTTGAAATGGTTATCAAACTTAAAACTAACCAAGGGTGTGATTTATAGGTATTTTGGAAGACCCACTAATATTAGTAATCAATGAGAAATAATTTAATTTTGACATAGGTATCATCCCAATTTTATTATGCCTAAACAAGTTAAAAAACACCTAAAATGCTGTCAGACACCACATAATAATGTTTAATTACTTTTTATAAACAAAACCGCACGGAGTTCCTCGGGCGACAAAATTAGCTGCAGTGAAATATACGTCCCGTACGGAGCTTGCCGCATAAATTAACAGGCTTATGATGCTGTCTCATCTGAACTTTAAGCGCACAATATTAGACGTTGATATTACCTACTCTGTATCATCATCATCATCATCCTCAACCGATAGACGTCCACTGCTGGACATAGGCCTCTTGCAAGGATTTCCACACACTTCGGTCTTGCGAGGTGGATCCAGCGGCTCCCTGCGACTCTCCTGATGTCGTCTGTCCAGTGAGTAGGGGGTCTGCCAACGCTGCGGTTTCCCGTGCGTGGTCGCCACTCCAGCACTTTGGGACCCCAACGTCTATCGGTTCTTCTAACTATGTGCCCCGCCCATGGCCACTTCAGCTTCGCAACACGTCGAGCGATGTCGGTTACTTTAGTTCTTCTGCGAATCTCCTCATTTCTGATTTGATCGCGCAAAGAAATCCCTAGCATTGCTCTCTCCATCGCCCGCTGAGTGACCCTGAGCTTTCTTATGAGGCCCCCAGTTAGCGACCAAGTTTCGCAACCGTATGTCATCACTGGCAACACGCACTGTTCGAAGACTTTGGTCTTCAGGCACTGAGGAATCTTGGACGAGAAGACATCTCGAAGCATCCCGAACTCTTTACTCTCTTTACTCTTTATTACTTTGTATATAACGTTGATATTACGGTGTATCAGCCCGACGAGAAGCCTATATTGGCCCCCGAGCAACACTACCGGAAGGCCTCTCCGACCTGGGTGGCCTGCTTGGATTCTAGAGTGAGCTTGGCTGGCTGGAATGTTCCAGTGGGGAGTGTTTTCACGTACAGCGGACGACTCGTCTAAGTGGGGGAAAACCTACAGTACTACTATATTTTATATGCTATATTAATATGTCACATAAGGACATATTTTATCATGGACTCATTATTATGTATCAATAGTGCAACGTATATTTATATTTCTAGTATTTATGGTACAAAAATTATAAGTCTATTCCAAAGGGCCGATATTACATTTTGATGTTTTGGTAGATGGGAATTTCAAGTTTCAAATTTATTCGTAACTTCACTCAGAACGAGGCGAAGTCAGCCCTTAGTATTGTTAGCTTCTAATTTCTATATCACAGAGGGCCTGCGAACTCTACAATATCGTCTCTTCATCCATCTTAGATTGGTCTTCCTTTTTTTCTTGTACTGTTAGTCATTGCTGTATAATTTTAGTACCTTTCTATTTCCATGACTGCCTAGTAGAGACTGTAGTGTGGGCAGTGGGCACCGATCTGCAATTTCCGTAGTTCTCCTTTCTTCTGTTAATAACAGTGATTATTAACAGTGATCATCAGTTTTTCAGCACTGTTAACCGTTTATCGTTATTTTTCTTATTAATTATAATAAAGAGAGAGGGCTTCTTCATAATAAGTTCAATAACTGAAAGAAACAGCTTTGAACCGAATAAATTTAATGACGCTGGTGGCGATACTTTATTGTTGTAACACGTGTTTCTATCGCTTACAGAAAGAAAATTTGTTTTCTTTTCACTGAATACGTAGATCGTAGATTTATTCACTATGTTTTAATAACATTTTCACAAAGCTATATTAAAATAATCCAGTCCAGTTTCGTTAATATTACTCCAAAATTGTAGAATTATAGAATTTAAACCAAAAATTGCGTGAGTTGATTTTGAGCATTGATTCACATTAGGTAGTAGCGAATCGAATGAAAGCGATTTTCTAGCCTTAGTATATCCTCTAGTAGACCTCTATCTCGCCTCTATTTTCACGGAAGCAATAATTTTTACTTTACGTGGTAGAGACAGAGGTTAGTAAGTTAAGTATGTCCACCAATTACAATCCGGGTATTTTTAAATCAAGAGTGAATAGGCATCTCCCATTTTAGGCCGCATCATTTCTTCGCATCAGTTGTGAGCCTTTAATGAATTTAAGAAAAATGTTTTTTTTATCTTAACGTCGATTTGCTATCAATATAATTCAATCCTAAGGCTACAAAAAAAACGAGTAGAATTCTGAACGTGAAATTGTCCTTGCGAGACCAGTCTGAGTGATTCTTTGGCATATTTAGGTATAGTAGTTTTGACGACCTCCGTGGCGCAGTGTGTAGCGCTGTTGCCTTAATTTGCGGAGGTCCCGGGTTCGATCCCGGCAGGGTCAATTTAGGAATTTATAATTTCTGAATTTTCCCTGGTCTGGCCTGGTGGGAGGCTTCGGCCGTGGCTAGTTACCACCCTACCGGCAAAAACGTGCCGCCAAGCGATTTAGCGTTCCGGTACGATGCCGTGTAGAAACCGAAGGGGTATGGGTTAATATAACTGCCATGTCCCTAACAGGTTAGCCCGCTACCATCTTAGACTGCATCATCACTTACCATCAAGGGAGATCGCAGTCAAGGGCTAGCTTGTAGAGGATTAAAAAAAAAGGAGAATACTTACTTAGCTAGACTTTGCTTGTAGCTAATTGTTCAATAAATGAAGCGGTAGGTAATAACCGCTGCATTTAAAGAACAACGGAGCTAAGTGCACTTTAATGAACGCCATTACAATGTTACCGTGCCTGCCCGTAGTTTTAAAGCGTTTGTATAATAGCGCCAAAGTAGTAGGTAGCTGTTTTAATGGCACTATAGCCGCTGGATTTTTAATTTTTTAATGGCTGAGTGACGAGGCTTTACTTTGAAACCGTCTATTCTATTTTCGAGATTTAACCAACGGGAATAGGGACGATGCCTATCAGGTCAAAAATAATTATATTTCTTACTGATTATTAAATAGAGGGTCTTCCAACCTGAAATTCACACCTTCTGTTAGTAGTGTGATATTAATTTTAAACTATAGATTAAAGAAAAAAAGTGCGTTTAAATTTGATGACGCCACAACTAATTATATCATACAAACTTCCTTCTTCGAAAAACGTTTTTAAGTTTGTTAAAGAATTACTGATTTGATTGAGTTGACATCATCGCTGTTTGTTTATTTGTAAAATAGTCTGTAAAGTGGATGACTTATCGCAAAATACTAAAATTGAGCAAATACTTATCTAATACCTTATACTAAAAATCAAACACAAACATTGATGTGCTATCACTTCATAGTGCCGTCTTGTCACTTGAATGATGGAGAAACTCTGTCTTATAAATTTCTCAAAGGGTTACATCGCGTCGTCCAGTAGCCAGATAGGTCAAAACGTCAAAACTCTTGTTATGTGTTCTGTGGTCAAAACGCGTGCTTAGTATGGGATGTTATATTATAAAATAAAACAAATCAAGTTAAATAAAAGACTACAAGTACGATAAATCAGATCAGAAAGTGAAGCAGGAGTCATAACAGCATCATTATAATATTAAAGGTACATTCTAGCGTACTTTGTATAGGTATGTAAAAGCAAAACTAAACAAATGAACGTCATTACATTGTTACCACCTCTGGCCGTAAACGCCCGTAGTTTATAAGTGTAGCTGATTGTAGCATCAAAGTAGACGGGTTAACGGCTCTTTTAGCCTCTGGTTTTTAATTTTTTAATAGTAAAATGACGGCTTTACTTTGTAAATTACCGTTCCTTCCGTTCTAACAATCCGTTTCTAAATTTCTGTCGATTCTTCTTTCAGACGCGTCGTGTTTTAATACTAGACGCTTATCAGTAAAACGTAGCAGATCAGATCAAGTGTCATTTGCCCCGGTACGTTAATGGAAGTAGGTATTCGAAAAAGGTTGTTTTTTGTTTTTTAACTATGAAAAGGTTTTAAGTATATCATGTGTCAGCTTGCAATCAAGGGCTAACTTGTGGTGGAATTTAAAAAGAAATGGCAGTCATAGAGACTGCCGATAGAAGTTAAAACGAAAATATTTTTTTTTAATAATTAAAATATAAACCTTAACACGAAGGCATTAAAGTTTAATTTCGAATGTATTTTATTTATATTTAAGACCTTTTGTCATCGTAACAACGCGAGCATGTCGGTCACGCGAACATGTCGGTCACGTGTTTCCAAAGGTTTGACCCCCTACCAAAAAGTTCTCAACGTAGCTAAAGAAATTTTCACTTTTAAAAAAACGGGCCTTACTGCCAACACCAGGAGTTTTATCCTGCCTTATAGAACTTACGTTATATTCTTTATTATTTATTCTTTTAAGTACTTTTATGTGGAAAGAGCAAAAATAATTCGACCTACTTTAAGTATCATAATAATGGCCAAATTAATTAAATGAGGGAAATTCAGCGATTCGTCAACGGAAACGAGTTCAATAAATTTCAGACTTCACGCGTTATTAGGGAGATGAAATACGAGATCCGCTGCTTTGTTAGCTATATTGAACTTATAATAAATGTTTAAACGTTATAATATTGAACTCTTTATTATGGATATAAAATTATAATGAACCTGCTTGATATTTTTATTTCGCATTAAATACCTAGTTACTTAAAAAAAGTACGCTCCCGTAGCAGCTATCCAGATATCTACTTTGTTTTCGTCCCATTGTTTTCATATAAAACTGCAATGTTATAATAATACTGCGTTAAGCGGTGGTACTTAGCGTTGGCATACTGTCAGTAAGTACTTACTTACTGACAGTACTTACTTACTGACAGTATGACAGACAGTATTACAGTTGTTTTAAGCGTTGGCACTTGCCAACGCTTAAAACAATACTTATGCAATATTACTATCGAAATGACAGTTTCATGTCGCGTACCTTGACGTTCCTAAATCCATACTAATATCATAAATGCGAAAGTGTGTAGTCTGTCTGTCTGCTACGCTTTCACGGCTCATCCGTTCAACCGATTTTGATGAAATTTGGTACAGGGGTAGGTTGTATCCCGGGGAAGGACATAGGCTACTTTTTATCCCGGAATATTAAAGTTCCCGCGGCGGAATCAAATATTGTAATCCACGCGGACGAAGTCACGGGAATCATCTAGTAAGGATTATAATTCTAAAACACGAAATTCAAAAATATTGAAACAATAATATGGCTTCAAGCGTTGGCAGTATGGCTCCTGAATACATGGTTAGTTTCACCTTTCAGTTTAATACATGGTTAGTTTCACCTTTCAGTTTAATACATGGTTAGTTTCACCTTTCAGTTTAATACATGGTTAGTTTCACCTTTCAGTTTAATACATGGTTAGTTTCACCTTTCAGTTTAATACATGGTTAGTTTCACCTTTCAGTTTAATACATGGTTAGTTTCACCTTTCAGTTTAATACATGGTTAGTTTCACCTTTCAGTTTAATACATGGTTAGTTTCACCTTTCAGTTTAATACATGGTTAGTTTCACCTTTCAGTTTAATACATGGTTAGTTTCACCTTTCAGTTTAATACATGGTTAGTTTCACCTTTCAGTTTAATACATGGTTAGTTTCACCTTTCAGTTTAATACATGGTTAGTTTCACCTTTCAGTTTAATACATGGTTAGTTTCACCTTTCAGTTTAATACATGGTTAGTTTCACCTTTCAGTTTAATACATGGTTAGTTTCACCTTTCAGTTTAATACATGGTTAGTTTCACCTTTCAGTTTAATACATGGTTAGTTTCACCTTTCAGTTTAATACATGGTTAGTTTCACCTTTCAGTTTAATACATGGTTAGTTTCACCTTTCAGTTTAATACATGGTTAGTTTCACCTTTCAGTTTAATACATGGTTAGTTTCACCTTTCAGTTTAATACATGGTTAGTTTCACCTTTCAGTTTAATACATGGTTAGTTTCACCTTTCAGTTTAATACATGGTTAGTTTCACCTTTCCGTTTAATACATGGTTAGTTTCACCTTTCAGTTTAATACATGGTTAGTTTCACCTTTCAGTTTAATACATGGTTAGTTTCACCTTTCAGTTTAATACATGGTTAGTTTCACCTTTCAGTTTTCACCTTTCAGATGTCCACAAAATTATCTTTCGTACCTACTAGTTTCGTAATTTATCAACTTTCGCGTATCACAGCACTAGTTCGTTCTTCAGGTATGGCACCTACTGCCAACGTCTAAAGCAATACTTAAGAAATATTACTTATTATTATTATTATGACAGTTTGATATCAGGTAGGTACTTTGAAATTCCTAAAATAAGGATTATAATTCTAAAACATGAACAATAATTAAACAATATTTAAGCGTTGGCAGTATGGCCCCTGAGCTGCATATATTTCGCGCGCAAATTGTGAATATTTGTAACCTTTTTCCTCAGCGTTTTATTTATACTAGCTTATTATTTCCAGGCCCGGAATAAGCCGGCGGACGGCGGCGGCCATGTCAATCAAAAGAACGCTTCAGGACAGAAAGCGACACCGGCCAATCAAAAAGGTATTTATGAAAACACTTTTTTAAAATTCCATTACAAGTTAGCCCCATGCGATCTCACCTGGTGGTTGATGCAGCCTAAGAAGTTAGCGGGCTAACTTGTTAGTGGTATTCAAGCAGTTAGGTATATCTATCTATATTATATACGAATATAATAAATGCGAAAGCTTGGATCGGTGGATGGATGGATGGATGTTTGTTACTCACTCATACCAGAACGGCTAAACGGATCTGGATGAAATTTGTCACAGAGATAGATTATATTATAACCACACATAGGCTACTTTTAATCCCGGAAAATAAAGGAGTTCCCGCGGACACCAAAACACCTCAATCCACGCGGACGAAGTCGCTGGCGTCAATCGCTAGGTGGTACGTCTTTGCCGGTAGGGTGGTACCTAGCCACGGCCAAGGCCTCCCACCAGACCATTATCTAACTTTTAAATAAATAAATAAATAATTAAAACCTTTATTGTTTCCTTTTTTTAAATATGCTTAAAAACACATAGCGAGCCAACGAGAGGGGGGGGCCTTGTTGTTAAGTGATTACCGCCGCTCATGAATATTTGCAGCACCGTGCGAAAAGTAGCATATGTCACTCTCCAGGTCCTCAACTACACACATGCCAAAAATCACATCGATCCGATACTACGTTGCGGCTTGATTGAAGGACAAACCAACAGACCAACAAATAAACACACTTTCGCATTTATAAAATTAGTATGATGATTACGCACTTTTAGGCTAACACAACATGCATGAAGAAGTTAAAAGTAGGTCCAAAAATCGTTAAAATATAAAAATCAGGCCATTTTTTTTAATATAATGAGGAAACACAGACAACAGAAGACGAAGAGGAACAACCGAAGCTGGCTCCATAATTTGCAATAAGTAATTAATTTTTAATAATTAAAATTAATATTTTTTTTTTTTTTTGTATTTTTTTTTTTTGGTGTACAATAAAGAATATTTCATTCATTCATTCATTCAATTTTCGATTGTTTCTGTAATTCATCAGGAGCAGCAACAAAAGGCGGTCCAAAAACGCCTGTCAAGCCGTCAGCACAGAAAGGGGCGGCAAAAACAGCACCGCCCAAGCAGGCGGCGGCGGCGGCGGCTGCGGCCGGCGCCAAAACGCCGCAGGGGAAGAAGAAGAAAGGTCACAAACATCAGCAGTACGAACTTATTGTTACTATCAACTTGGTGAGTAGCGATCTTTACTTTTTTGAAGTGAAAACTTCTTGAGGCGCGTTGAGCACTTTTTGGTAGAGGGGTAAAAATGTGGATTACGCGTAATCGACACCGTTCTTCGTAAGACAAAAGGTCTTATACTTAATATAGTACATTCGTAATTAAACTTTAATGCCTTAGTTTCAAGGTTTAAAATTTATATATATATTTTTAATTAAATAATTATAAAAAAAAATTAAATATTCGTTTTTACTTCTATCGGCAGCCACTTTTATGACTATGACTGCCAATTTTTTTTTAAAGTGTGTGTGTGCGGCATACTTACGGCAGAACTCAGCAGAAGTGAAACTTTAGAAACATAGCCTACGAGAGAATGAGATAAATATAACTTGTATTCTGTCAATCTCTCGCAGGCTAAATCCTATATAATAATAATATGTTTGTCTCTTTTTGGTGTCGCTTTTCGTTTCGTAAAATTTTCAAATCACAACAATTCTAAAGAAGTTACACTTCAAAAGGATGAAGTGTTTTTGTTGATAATGTCATCTTCTTTAGTGCGACTCTCTAGGATCACTATAATAAGATGTTATTATAGTTAAGACTTCAGATCAGAGCAAAATGTATTGTAATCTGTTTATTGTATCTGTTGCCAAATAAATAAAATAAAAATTAATAAATATACCAAGTTTCGGCCACGGCAGCAAATCTCCACAGATATTAGCCATCTGATAGATATTATAGTGCACAAGTGTGTGCGCAAACACAGGTGCACTGTCTATTCCCTCACTCTCATATTCCGATGGAATGGAAAATCGGACACGACTGGAGAAAGATTTACGTGCTCTCCGAAACACGGGGGTGCAACACCGTCAACTTCAGGCTAGTATACCAGCTGAGAAATACCGGCTAGTATTCAGGCTAGTAAACCCAGTATTTTTATGGCCTGACTCAGGAATCGAACCCGGGACTTCGTCATCCGCAGTCGATTAGCATTTGACCAATAGGTACTATAAATAAGATCTATCTAGGCTTTAATGATATAGCATAGTTTTCACCTTATCGGTGACCCATAAGGCCGATATAAACGATTTTTACGTCGAGGGGTTAAGTGCACATAAAATTGACTTTCGGATCACAGTGGCAAGTGTGTAGTTGGTTTTATAGCCCTTTGTCCTAAAAACGACCCATTCCTCACTTGACATAACTCTCTGAGAATAATGTCCTAAACCGTGTCCTTACTGCACATAAATCTCTTTGTAGGGCTAATTTTATAGTCGTACACACCATTTTCTTTATTTTTATCGGTTTTCACTGATTCGGAGTTATTTTATTTGTTTGCTAGTATTAAGACAGCTTCTCTTAATAAAACTCAATCTCTTGTCACAACTATACCCATGCCAAAAATCACGTCGATCCGTTGCGTTGTGGCGGCGTGATTGAAGGTCAAACCAATAAACCAACAAACAAACTTTCGCAATTTATAATATTAGTATGAAGTATGATGTTAATTTTTTTATTCCACTACAAGTTAGTCCTTCACTGCCATCTCACCTGATGGTAAGTGATGATGCAGTCTGAGATGATAGTGGTCTAACCTGTTAGCGGTAGATACAGTTATGTATATTAAATACCCCTAATCCATACCCCTAATCTGTTCCTATAGTGCATCGTACCGGAACCCTTAATTGCTTAGCGGTACGTCTTTGTCGGTAGGGTGGTAACTAGTCATGGCAGACGCTTCTCACCAGATCAGACCAGAAAAAAATCTGAAACTATAAATTCCCAAATTGATTCACCGGGATTCACTCCTACTATATCACCATTGCTTAACAATTGCATTCGACTGATAAATATACTTATATTATAATGCATTGTTACCACTAGGCCAGTCGTTCTTCAAATCTATAACGTACCTACCTAGTTTCCTAATCTACTGCGATAGAAAGACCAAATTAGATACCACGTGAAACGGGCTAGAATCTTAACTGAAAGCGTACGTCTAGTACCTATGTAATTAAGGTCGAAACACATAAACTCGGTGCGACGCACCACAGATACTTGAGACGCACGCATTCCCGCGATGTGACGTTACACTTATTGGGTAAACTTAAGTTGAACTTTAGAACGAAAGAGCAAAAGGTCATTTTTAGTTTTTAGTAGAGAAATAACCCGTTTTTTGGGCTTATAAAAATTAATTAATTAAACAAGATACTTGGAAAAGTAATAAAAATGTGAAATCCTTTAAAATTATTTTAACAAAAATAATTATAAGACTTCCCGTTATATAACGTCTTCCTAATAACAATAAAGTTATGATGTAAGACAAGGGAATAGCCCAAGAAGGTTTCCAATCCATGGAATAATGGTCACTTCATGCTACAGGCGTGGTATTCGCTTTGCAACGCACCGCTACAGCATTGCGAATGTCGCGAATGTCACAAATTTATGTGTGTTGGCCCTAAAACATTCTAATTTCATTCACAAAGTCCCCTAACACAGGAACGGCCGTTTCATCTTTCGCAAACACTTTGGAAACGAGCTGTTAGATTCCGGAATAGATTTACGATGTCCACATACTTACTCTGGAGTATAACAGCGATGTCGTATTTTATATGACAATATGACAGTCAGGGTTTAAACCTGATCTTAGATGATAAGGTAGTCGGGCTGCCTTCTTAATATGTGAAGTTACGGGCTACGGAAGAGGTAGGACCTCGATTAAATAATATTTTTTTAAGTAGGTAGGTAATAGTTTTCGCCATTCACCAGTCGGGCAGCGGGCTAGAGAATGTTTATGAAAAAGAGCAGATATTTTTTAAATTAATTGGGTTATAATACAAGTCACCCCAGTACCTCTGTAAACAATGTCTTTAGTTTAGGATTTTTTTTCATCGAAAAAATGTATTTTATAACCTAATTTAAAAAGAATTTGTCCAAGTATGATGTCTCTTACATGATGACTTCAGATAAGAATACTTCCAAGTGAAAGTTTTAAATTTTGCACTGCTAACTTTCAAAATGTTCGATTGTTAAAATATATTTTTTTTTAATTTTTTTTTCCGTGGTACGATATCTAAAATATAAACGTACCTTTATTTACCTACGTACATATATTAATACATCATCGACTTTGAGATTATCGTTTTGAATTATTGTTCTTTGCCCCAAGACACAAGATTTTAAATTTTAAACTCCACTTGGCTCTATGAACACAAGGACAGACAAATGGATAAAGCGAACGTCCAATTAAACATGAGATGCTCGCTAGTCGCTTCGCTTACTCAATAAAGAAATAAATAGATGTAGGTAATTATTTTACAGAATAGTCCTCCTCCTGTAGTGTTACTGTTATAACAGTTCACGAGGATCCCTGAAAGACAAGGCGTGAACGTTCACCGGTCTACCGCTTTCGTTAATCACTTAACTAGCTTTTTATAGTTTCAGGGAATGACAGTAAAATTTCACGGCCCGTCGGCCGACAATAACATGGTGCTAAAATTAAAAGTATGGCGTAAGGAGATTTTGTTGCAAAATGTTTTTTAATACAATGTAGGAACATGATGTAGGTAGTTTTTTTAAACGCAATTATAAAATGCCATTTTCTGTCTGTTACAATTTCACTGTCCACACCCGTTTAAGACTTCTTCATAATGTTCTTGAAGGATGTTTTAAGTCTGCTAATCCACACTTGGCCAGTGTGGATTAGCAGACTTAAAGCCACAGCCACATATCTCTGAAAACAGTCCGTTTTCAGAGATATGTGGCAATGGGTTGATAAGATTTTTTTTTTTAGTATTGCACAAATAAATACAAAAATTATGTATCTCGCCAAACTACACACGCAGTTTGTTGGCGAGTTCGCGTTCAACTTATATTATTATTATGCTTACATTATGAAGATGAATACCAATACCAATAGGTGAGATTACAGTCAAGGGCTAACATGTAGTGGAAAAAAAAACTGATAATGGTGAATACATAATGCAAATTTAAACTAAAAATAATACTCCTTTAAAACGCTATTCAAAAGTAGTACTTACAAGATTTTGATAATAAAAACAAAATGCAGAGACAAATTAACAATACTGAAAAATTAAACTTGAATAACTAATAATGTTTATTCCGGAAACTTTTGCCTCTCTCGCACTCCATACTGCCATCTGTGTGGAATGAGAAAGACTAATAAAAATGTTTTGGGAAAATCACACTAGATGGCAGTAGCTGAAAAAAAATAGACGCTGATGTTTCGAAACCTGCGGGGTAAAGTCATTTAATATTTAACAAAGAGCGGGCAAATGCGAGTCGGATTCGCGCACCGAGGGTTCCGTACAAACCTGTAGTAAGTTTAAAATTATTAAAAATATTTTTATTATATGATGCAACTAAAAATTTATGCTTTTCGCAATTTTTCCTTTATCTGTGCAATACGACGTTGCTTCGTACCGAATTTCAAGATTTTGAGTTCACGGGTAGTACCCTGTAGGTTTTGATTCCCTTGCGAGTGTCGAAAATTTGCAGCATAAACGGCTGTATCTTAGAATTAAAATCTATGATTTTTACACAGCTCCAAGGGACAATAGACCTGAGTATTTGATATGAATTTCAGCTGTATTTTCAAAAATGAATTTTACTAGTTTACTATAGATGATTCTCGTCAGCGTGGATTTAAGTTTTTGATTCCTGCGGGAACTGATAAATTTTCCGGGATAAAAACTAACTCCAAATTTTATCAAAATCTGTTTAAAATATGGGCCAGACAGACACACTTTCGCAGTATGGATATTATACGTACGCGCTACGCATTCTTAATATAACATTAGTAATATTAGTAGAACATATTAGTAATTAGGTAATTAGTGATTAAACGAACTTACAAAGTGAAATTCTATCAAAAACACATTACATTTATTAAAAAGTTAAAAAGATTTTTGCTGTCTAAACAGATTGAATTCGAAAATATGGCGGCCGATATTTCAGTGCTTTAATATTATGTATATGTTATATAATTATGTGTCATATTTACTTTTATATTATGACTTGTATATTTATATATTTTATAAATTTATGGTATATTTGTAAAGATATTTAATATTATGTATTTCTGCTTAACTCTAGTAGGTATAGCAAATATTATTATAATTGATATTAATAGTGAATTATCATTGTACTTGCTGCTTCATTTTAAACTTTTGGTTAGTTTTAATTTTTTTTTTTGTAACTGTGACGTCACCCGGTGTCACAGCTGAAAATCAGCGCCTTGCTTTGTATGCATGGGCATACAACGAAGGGCAAACGCTGAGCTGTACACCCTTTCTGGGTGGTGTCACAGACGAAAGTGTTACATTTGTATCTAGTTTTGTCTGTGGACACCACTGGTGAATAAAATATTTTTCTTTCTTTCTTTCTTTCTTTCTTTATCATATAATTATATGTGTCCCTTCATTCGAAGATATAAATAAATTGTAGACTATGGCTGTTATGATTTAGTTTGAAACGTTCTAGAAGCGCCGAACGTAACTCGACCTCGTGCCTGCTTATGTTGCATTTTTCCGACCTTGCATACACTTGAGTCAATATCAATATAATTGCCACATTACGAGTAGGTACTTATTAAATATTATTATAGTTATATGTGTTATGTACGGTGATAGCTCAGTGTTTAAGACGTTTGGCCTCCTATTCGGATGGTCGGACGTTCGATCTTCGGGTACCCACTGCTAACTTTTCTGACTTGTGTGCGTTTTTAAAGAAGGAGCACATCGGGAGAAAACCTGTACTAACCGAAAGTTCTCCATAGTGTTCTGAAAGGTGTGTAAAATGCTGGCACTTGGCCAGCTTGGTGGACTCGGGCCTAACCCTCATTCTGAAAGGACACTTGTGCTCAGTAAAAAATGCAATAAAAAGAAAATAATATGTTAAAAATGTACTATATTGCATACCTACACGAAATCCATACTAATATTATAAATGCGAAAGTGTGTCTGTCTGTCTGCTACGCTTTCACGGCCCATCTGTTCAACCGATTTTGATGAAATTTGGTACAGGGATAGTTTGTATCCCGGGGAAGGACATAGGCTTTTTATCCTGGAAAATAAAAGTTCCCGCGGGAATAAAAAACCTTAATCCATGCGGACGAAGTCGCGGGCATCATCTCATTGTAAATATTCTACTTAGTACCTACCTAAATACTATTTGGGGACCTTGCGCCTAAAAGTAAGCGTGCGTCGCCGCGCCGGCGTTATGCCAAAGTCAATACAGCTTATAATGGTTCGTTACACAAAAATATAAGACGCAGTGCCTCAGCACAGATTAAAATAATACCTATGGCGCACTTCACGTCGTAAGTGTGCTTTGTGCTTTAGACTTTTATTGTATTCTATTTTTATTCTTTAACTCAAACTCAATAGGTACTTACCACTACTTACGTTTATTTCACGTTGTTTGGACACATGGATGTAACAAAATAGCTAGGACATTCAAAAACATTTTTTTTTAAATTACAAGTTACCTCCAGAGTTACTTTATTCACATGTGTTGTCATTACAATCAATATTAAATGTAGTACATGTCAATGGTTATGATTTTTAGAAACTAAAACTACTAAAACTTTCGTTTAGCTCAAAAAAATCGGCAAAGGACGAGACAGACCCGCGCACTGAGGATTCCGTACATTAGAAAGATGTGAAAAAGTGAAACTTCTTTAGAATAGTTTTTATTTGAAAATTCGATGAAACGAAAAAGAGACAAACATATTCATAATAGGATTTAGCCTGCGAGAGACTGAGATAGAATACAAGTTATACATATCTCACTAGCGGATGCCTGAGATTTCGTTCGCGTGGATTGAGGAATTTTGGTTCCCGCGGGAACTCCTTAATTTTCCGGGATGAAAAACTAGCCAGGTCCTCAACTATTCCCATGCCAAAAATCACGCCGATCTGTTGCTCCGTTGCGGCGTGATTGAAGGATAAATCAACAAACAAACACACTTTCTCATTTATAATGTTACCATCTTGATATCTCATTCTCTCGTAGGCTACTTTTCTGAAGTTTCACTTCTGTCTTGTGTGAATTGCACACACACACTTTTTTTTGTTAGTCTCTCATGACATTTTGACTCTACCAAGGGTCGGAATGACTATTCTGAGTGAATATTCTGTTGAGGATGGAAACGGTGTATTTAAATTTCATCCGTGTGAGATTTGAACCGCGAACGTTTCTTATTCCTATAACCGCTGAGTTATAATGAGTAGCCAAGATTTTTGTCTGTCACATGTTTATGTCTGAAAAGTCTAGGTAAATTTTATAAATTGGACTATAAATAAGTAGCCGAAATAAATAGGAATTATTTGTTATTTCATTTCAGTAATTGGTGTATCCAGGGAGCTGTTATCTACTAGAGCAAGCATTGGCGCATAAATGATAAATGATAATGATTTATTTATTTCATATAGGACAACTGGTGTCACTTAATTGTGGGTCACTGGATGAGAGGCCAGTTGCTTCCATGCAACCTCATCATTTAGAAAATCATCGATCGTATAATAACCTCGACCTAACAAATGCTGTATAAAATAGGTTTAAATTAACCGATAGACGTCACCTGCTGAACATATTATGTCCTTGACTACACTTTGTAGGGTCTTGTGCTGCCTGGATCTAGTTGCGGCTCGCTTGCAGATGTCAGAAAGATTGAAACTGATACTGTTTAAAAAAACTTGCCATCTCATCTACAAAAATGGAATTCCACGTGTTGATAAATGATAAGCGAGAGGACTGTAAATTTGTTTTAATTTGACTTTGCAATTACAATGTATCGGATTGAGCTCCTGGCTATGCAGCGACTGACTTTTTACGCGCGGCCGGCTTGCGACGCCCCACACTCCCCGCGTCCCGCACCGTACTTGTTCTTGTCCTTGACATGCCCCCCGACGTTGAAACCTGGGGTTTCAACGCTCTCCAGTAGTAAGGGGCAAATTCTGTTAAAAGCTCTCCGGATTTTGCCTTTCGTGGTCAGCACATCCGCCACTCGTCCCACTCCGTCCACTCCTTCATAGACACGCTGAATTCTTCCAAGGCTCCACTTCATTGGAGGCAGTGCGTCGTCCTTGATTAGGACCAAATCGCCTACACGCAGACTGCCCTTTGAAGATCTCCATTTCGTTTTCTGTTGAAGCTCGGCGACATATTCCTTTCTCCAGCGTTCCCAGAAGTTCTGTCGAAGTTTTTCTATTCGATCCCAGCGTTGCAGTCGACTAATATCATCAGAGTCGATTTTTGGAGCAGCTATCGCCATCAGAGGACGCCCAACTAGGAAGTGACCAGGAGTGAGTGGATTGAGGTCATTTGGATCTGGAGACATTGGGTATAAAGGTCGGGAGTTCAATATAGCTTCAATTTGAGTTAATGTTGTGTACAACTCTTCAAATGTTAATCGCGCGTTGCCTAAAATTCTAGTTAAGTGGTACTTCACTGAGCGCACACTAGCCTCCCATAAACCCCCGAAGTGAGGGGTATAAGCGGGAATGAACTTGAATGTGATGCCATCATTGGCCATTTGTTCAATTAAGTTCGATTGTTGTTGTTTAAGAAAACTATAAAGTTCGTTCTTAGCTCCAATAAATTGAGTACCTTGATCTGAAAATAAAGTCCTTGGTTTTGATCGTCTAGCTATAAATCTGCGCAAAGCAGCAATGTAGGCATCTTTGGTTAAATCTGTCACCAGTTCTAGATGAACGGCCTTTGTGGTGAAACAGACGAAAACAGCAACATACACTTTGATTAATCTACATCCACGTCCCTTTCTGTCGGCAGCCAGCAGAGGACCGCAGTAATCCACACCGGTAGTTTCAAAAGGATATCCAGCATTGACCCGCTGCTCAGGCAACTGACCCATGATTGGGTTGATGTTTTGAGCCTTTGCCCTGAAACACCTCTGACATTTGTGTGCGATCTGCCGTGCCAAATTACGACCACCTAACGGCCAAAATTGTTGTCTGATGGACGATAAAAGAAGTTGTGGAGCCGCATGAAATAGTTGAATGTGTTCGTGATGAAAAATGAGTTTAGTTAAATGATGTTTGCTTGATAATAAGACTGGATGTTTCTGATCATACTCGAAATTTGAATTTTTTAGCCTACCGCCTACTCTTATTAAGCCATCTTCATGAAGAAACGGTGATAGCTGAAGCAGAGAATTTTTGTTTGGTAAGTGGTTTTTATTTTGTAAAAGAGTGTATTCTGGAAATGATTCAATTTGTGATTGTTTTAATAGTATATTAAATGCATTTTGTATCTCATCAGTGCTTAATGGTCCTGATATTTTGTGATCAGGAATGTGTATTTTACAATTTTTAATAAATCGTAATGCATAAGCCAATGCTCTTTTTAATTTGGATAGTTTTGAAAATCTATTAATGTCTATTATTTGTATGTTTTCAGGTGTTGGTGAAGAAGAGGTAAGGTGTACTATGACTTCAGGTAAGTTTTCATTATTTGTTATTTTAGTTTTAGGCCATTGTGATTCTGATTCACGCAAAAATGTTGGACCTGACCACCACAAGTCTAAGGTATGTATTGATGACATATCGACACCCCTAGTTAGTAAATCTGCAGGGTTGTCACGAGTAGAAACGTGACGCCACTCGAATGATTGGGTAAGTTCTTGTATTTCAGCAACACGATTTTTAACGAAAACCTTTAATTTTGATGGTGTTGTTTTTAGCCATCCTAATACGACTGAAGAATCGCTCCAGAGGACGCATCTTTGTACAGGTAACCTAAATGCTTTGCATACCTTTTGGGTTAAACGGGCTGCTACAACTGCACCACAAAGTTCTAAACGAGGTATTGTAACTGGCTTTAATGGTGCAACCTTACTTTTTGCACACAGTAATCTTGTTTCTGTTTGATTGCTTGCAGAAATACTTCTCAAATACACGCATGCTCCGTAAGCATCCTGAGACGCATCACAGAAAGTATGAATTTCGATAATGTCTGGATTAGGACAGGTACTGCAACGAGGTAAGTCTAAATTTTTTAAAAACTGTAAATCTGATGTGAATTTATTCCATTTATGTGCTATGTCTGTGGGTAATGGTTCGTCCCATGAAACTTTCTCTAGCCAAAGTTTCTGGAGAATTACTTTAGCCTGGATTACAAACACCGTGAGGAGCCCAAGCGGATCAAAGATTTGTCCAACGGTGGACAAAACTGACCGCTTGGTGGGCTGACTCACCAAGGGAGGCTCATTCGAAAAGCACAATTTATCTGTAGATGGTGTCCAACCGAGACCTAATGTACTAGAGTTCTCCTCGCCTAAATTAAGAGGAGTAAATTTTTCAGAATTTGGAGTTTCAAAATTTTGAACATTGGATTTAAATTTGCGTAAATTGAAACAACCTTGTGATAAAATCTTGTATACGTCGTTTTTTATTTTGAGTAAACTATCAACTGACTGACTGCCTGTTACTAAGTCATCTACGTAAAAATCGTTACTTATTATTTCAGATATAAAACTGTCTTCACATTCAATTGCAAGTTGCTTCAAACACCTAACTGCGAGAAATGGTGCTGAGGCTGTTCCGTACGTAACGGTGTTAAGTTGATATGTCTGTAATTCATTGTTAGGGTCGTCCCTCCATAATATTTGTTGCAGATGTCTTTGACTTGCGTGCACCAACACTTGACGATACATCTTTTCGATGTCTGCCGTCAAGACGTAAGTAAAGTGTCGAAATCGAATTAAAATGGAAAATAGATCACTCTGTATAGTGGGACCGACCATTTGCAGATTATTGAATGAAATACCAGTGGTGGTGGTAGCACTAGCGTTGAAAACTGTTCTTAGTTTCGTGGTGGAACTCTGTTCGCGTAGAACACCATGGTGTGGTAAGTAATTTGTATGTTTTGTGTCTGTGTTTGAATCCTTTGGAACTAATGACATATGACCTAATTGCATGTATTCATTCATGAATTCTGTGTACATTTGTTTCAATTTAGGTTGCTTCTGTAACCTACGTTCAAGCGATAGAAAACACTGTAAAGCTCTATTGTATGAGTCACCTAAAAGGCTTTCCGGCTGTTTAAGAGGAATAGCGACTGAGAATCTACCGTCTGGCAATCTTTTGACATTTTCTATAAAGTGTTTTTCACATGAACTTTCCTCTAATGAATAAGCAGGCTTTGATTCGTAAGGTGTCTCCTCAAGTGACCAAAATTTTGTTAATTGATCTTGAATTTCTGAACACTCACTTAGTAAAAAATTGCATGAAATTAATTCTTTATCAATTTTGTTCTGTTTCAGGCCACTTGTGGGACCGGAAATGATGTAACCTAATTGAGTTTGTTGTAATATAGGACAGTTTTTGCCTAGACGAATTTGATCAGTCAAAATTAAGTCCCAAAACACATCTGCACCTAAGAGTAGATCCACATTGGTGGGATTATAATACTCTGGATCAGCAAGTGAAATTTTTGAATTAATATGTAAATTATTGATTAATGCTTTGTTGTTACCAAGATTGGTAATGTCAGGTAAAACATACAAGGATACTTTGAGTTTGAATGAGTTTACCTTTGAACTTATGATTGTGTCGCAACGTTTAGTTACTTTTGTTACTGTAGTACAATTTATGCCCGTGATTGACGTCTCTGTATTGTAGCATGCCAACCCTAGTTTGTTTAACAGTCTGTCAGTTACGAAAGATGCTTGGCTTCCGGAATCTAGAACAGCTCTTGCTTGGTGACGTTGATTATCGCTACCTTGAATATAAACCACTGCAGTCGAAAGCAGTACTGGCTCTGTCATTTGGACTGAGAGCGTAGTGGCTTTGTCGACTGGCGGCTCGACGTTTCGAGCTTGAGTACTTGATGACCCTTGCGCTTCGTTGGTTGAGTCACAGAGGAGTTTGTTGTGTTTGATGGTGAGGCACCTGGGACAAGGGTTAGACCTGCACTGAGTTACCCCGTGTCCCCCCCTTAGGCAGTTCGGACAGAGCTTGAGATTACGTGCTGACTCAGCTCTTTCACTAATTGATTTGTTTAAAAAGATTTCGCAATAATAAATCTTATGTTGTTTTTTGCATAGAGGACACTTTGTTGTATATTTTGTGTTTGTATTTGTGTTTAATAATCCCTTCAAATGATTAGCTTTAATTTTGTGATTATCCGTACTATTATTGCTATTTGACTGTATTGTTTCTAATAAATCGGCTTTGTTTTTTAGAAAAGTAATTAAATCTGTTAACATTACCTTATTCAATGTAGTTTTATGCTCCTCCCAGTCTCTAGAGGTTTTAGAATCTAATTTAGAATTAATTAAATAAATTATTAATGTGTCCCACTTAGATGTGGGTTCCCCAAGAGAGTCCAGAGATCTTAAATTCTTAGAAAAAGTATCAATAATAGTACGTATACTCACGGATGATTCGCGTTTTATCGGTTCGACTTTAAATAATGATTGGACATGATTGTGAATTAATAATTTATCATTGTTATAGCGATCGCACAACAAATCCCAGGCTATGGTGTAGTTAGCAGACGAAAAACTAATTGATCGTATTACCTGAGCAGCGCCGCCTTGCAAGGAGGCTCGCAGATAGTGAAACTTTTGAATTTCACTGATGGTTTTGTTTTCATGTATAAGCGAAATAAATGTGTCTCGAAATTCAAGCCAATCCTCATACCGGCCGCTGAAGTTAGGGATTTGTATGGTCGGTAGTCTTACGCTGGCCTTTGTCTGTTTCACCTCACCCGATAACTGCGAACTTCCTGAAATACATGAGTGAACATCGTCATTTTCATCGTCCCGATTATTGATTTTACGCAGACCAGTTTTATAAATTTGCTTCGCTTTAGATATGTAACAATAGAACTGATCTTCGATTTCTTGTCTTTCAGTGAAGACTGATAAGTCGTCATCGGTGTCTGCTAAGTATTCGATGTTACTTTGAATTAGATCAAATTGAGTCAAAAGTTGTTCTGCCTTTTTTATGCGCAGTTCTAATTCGGTACATTGCACTTGTTCCAGATCTTCTAAGGAATTTACGTAGTTTATAAATAGTGTGAGTCGACCCTTAACGGAACCTCGCTTTTTTATAAGATCTTTTAGGCTTTCACTCATTTTAGAGACTTATGGGAGGCGAATGACATATATTTCGCAATAAATAATTAAGTAAAATGTTCAAAATTGTTATAAATTAATCACTGTTTAAAACGAACCTTATATGTATGAACATAAGAACCGATATTGATACGTTAGACCGCGTAAAACTTCATACAGAAAAACAACGTCGCTCGCCCGGCGCGAATACAAAAGATTCTTATCGCTACGATCTATGAATGCACTGCGATGCAACGATCTAGCGTAGTTAAAACGTTAGGTAAATATAATATTTTATAACTTTGAGAAATTTGGAAAAAATACGAGAAAACTTTGCTATATGGAATTTCTGGGAATATAAGGGATTATTAGGGAATATGAAAAAAATATTGGAACGTCCTCACTTGTCTACTGCTGCTCAATCCTTTTGTTCTTGCTATTGTTGATGCTGATGATTGATGATTTTGTTGCTGATACTGGTTTCCACTGATCCGGTTCGAAGACCAAAATTTTATGTTGATAAATGATAAGCGAGAGGACTGTAAATTTGTTTTAATTTGACTTTGCAATTACAATGTATCGGATTGAGCTCCTGGCTATGCAGCGACTGACTTTTTACGCGCGGCCGGCTTGCGACGCCCCACACTCCCCGCGTCCCGCACCGTACTTGTTCTTGTCCTTGACACCACGGGTGTTAGTTTTTCTTCAACTGTGCATAATAGTTTTAAATTGACTTTAAAATAGGAGGCCTAGGAGGCATCCAATCTTTTGTACGTTGGCTAAGAGTAGGTACCTACTCGTAAAAGGAATGAAAAATAGAAAAAAAAACAAACCGTAATTGATATCTGATGTATGAATTTTACATGATAATAGTCGTTAAAGCCCGCCAACCCGCATTGGAGGAGCCTAGTGGGTCTAAGCTCTAATTCCCTCTTTCATATGAGAGTGGAGGCCAGTGCCCAGCAATGGGCTCTAGTGGTGGTGTATGAATTTTGCTCCTCCATATTATATGTTATCTCAGTGGGTGTATCTCCAATTTTCCCGCCAAATGTGACTCGTTCCAAATGATTCCCACCGTGCCAAGATCACGAAGTTATCTGTCCGTTCTACAATGACCACACATCGAATCACATTTGATATTATTTTCTATCACACGTCCCTAAAATGTAAAATCGCAGGTAAAATCACAATATATTTTATTCTATAAAACTAGATGATTACCTATTGGATACCCTAGGCGAGACTTTAAGCGTGTTTTAGGATATTATTTGATCTTATTTGTTTAAGAAGGAACCTAATCCGTTTCGAGGATTATAATTATCTACATCTGTACCAAATATTGTCAAAATCGTTTAGGACGTGAAAGGTAAGTAACAGACAGACTGACATATGCAATTATACTTAAAATTAAGGGCTTTTGAGTTGATGGGTAGGTACACAGATTTTTCGGTTTTATATGCATTGTAGAATTCCAAACTAGAATTCAAAATTTGAACTTATTCCCTATTTTTCGTTTATCTCACTGAAGCTTCGAAATTCTTTAATTGCTAAAGCCGCGACGTATGAAATCAATGTTTTAATTAAATAAACTTTTCTATCGTAAAATAATATTGAGACAAGATTTCACGAACCAGATAGTAGGTAATAGGTATATAATTATTGTATAATCTTGGCACCATTATAGACCGTGTTTCGGTGCGTGTCGTTGTAACGCAAAAATCCAATTTAAATATAGAGTCTACAATATTTTAAGCGTGCTGTCACAGTCATTGTCGCCGCGCGTGTCGACGTCGACCTTTACCTCTTTAAAAAAATAATAAAACTCGTTCACAACAACAACAAAAATAATTAATTAATCAGTGAAGCATACAGCACGTCGGTGTTCGATTTTTAAAATTCGAATCGTGTTTTTGTTGTTAAAAGTTAATAAAAGTGTCACAGTGGAATTACCTGTGTTCGATTGTTGTTTGAATTTTTAATTTTTAAATTGTGTTCGCAATACTATGCGTTCCATTTTCAAGTGAATAACATGTGAAATTAGTGTCGACCTTTCCATTTTGCATTCCATTCCCAAGTGCGCTTGTACTCAAACTTTTATTAGGAAATGAATTACTATTAGATTGCAGTCGAAAACTCCGCATTCCATTTTCAATTTTAATTGACACAGTTTTGTAAACAGATAGGTACATAAAAGTGTCATACTTAGTAGCAAATATCGGCTTTATGTTCGAATTTTAAAACCGCGGGTGGAAATCTGAAACTCTGTGTTCCATTTTCAAGTGAAGTGCGTTCGAATTGAAAATTGAAACTTTGGATTGTTTTCAAGCAAGCTTTGGAAAACTTTTGTGTGGGAGTATTGGAAAAAGTTAGCGTCGATAAAAGTATAGGGAAAGAACAGACTGAATGTTTTCAATGTAAATAACTGTTATTTTGATCGAAAATGGCGCAAACTGTGAAGTTAGATGACAGATATAATAAGGAGTACAGGAGGTTGTGTCGAGTCACTAAGGATTTTACTACGCGGCAATTTTCTGTTAGTATTTTAGGGAAATTGGTAATCTTACTAATATTATAAATGCGAAAGTTTGGATGTATGGATGTCGGTATGGATGTATGGATGGATGTTTGTTACTCAATCACGCCCCAACGGCTGAACAGATCTGGATGAAACTTGGCACAGAGATAGATTATAGTCTGGAATAACACATAGGCTACTTTTTATCCCGGAAAATTAAAGAGTTCCCGCGGGAACAACAAAACCTCGATCCACGCGTACGAAGTCGCGGGCGTCAGCTAGTAAATAATATAAAGTTTGTCAGTTTACGGAACTAAACATTTTGTGGATACAAAGATAATAATAAAAATAAAAGCATCTGACACTTTCAGTAAAATCGCATAACTTTTTCATCATCTTTTAATTATAATAATCCATACTAATATTATAAATGCGAAAGTGTTTCTGTCTGTCAGCTACGCTTTCCCGGCCCATCTTTTCAACCGATTTTGCTGAAATTTGGTACAATGGTAGATGGTATCCCGGGGAAGGACATGCTTTTTATCCCGGAAAATTAAGTAGTTCCCGCGGGAATCGAAAAATCTTTACCAACGCGGACGAAGTCGCTGGCATCATCCAGTAATTAATATTGAATTGAGATATTTTTCCCTATAATTTCTCAGGTTACTAAATTTAAAGCAATGTATTTTTTGTACGATGACAAGAAAATGTAGGTAGGAACATGATGGCTTCATTATTTAAAAAAAAGTTGGTATGAACCCTTGAGAAATCGTTAACTTTCCAGGAAAAAGGGAAACCCAATATCTATCTTTGGAAAACAAGCTATTTCTGTGCCAATTACGGTCAAAATCTAGAGGCGACGCAGCATGGAGGTGCACAGTCCGGCCCCGTACATACTCATACAAATAATATTTTGTCGGTACGTGCCGCGCCGCTCCGTGCATCTCAAGTGGGGATAGACCATAAGTGGGCCCAGCTCCATACAATCCCATACAAATACCTAATACCTGCAGCTCCGTGCCGCACCGTGCCTCGCCTCTGTAGTGGCCCAGTGGGGCTAGACCTTAAATGACCGTGAACAAGGAGAGACAGACAGATTCATATTTTTAATTTTATTCGTATGAGTTTTTGCTTATTTCTTACTTTGTTCTTGTTTCAGTCAGAATATGGCCTTACGGAGGAACAAGTTGCAGGTATGTTTAAACTTGTTTTGATAATACATAATATATAATTTAACTTTAAATGTAAATTGTCCTTCTATTTTTTTCCCAAATAAAGGTGCACTCAAATCAACACATGATTAAAGACGGCTTCCGTTTTCCCATCCGCTTAAATTGCTGAGATTTGAAGATACATATTGGTATCTTCAAATCAAGAGTGAATAGGCATCTTTTTAGCAAGCGCGCTCCACCTTAGGCTGCATCACTACTTCCAGCAAGTCTGTTTGCAGCCAAGCGCTAGTCTTTAAATGAAAAAAAAAAATACCCATGTGGCGTGTGAGTGTAATACTCACACAAGCATTGATATATTTATATGTAGGTACTAAATGGGCCCTTTCATAGATTCATAGAAAAAAATTGGGCGTCCCACCTGTAGAGCGCGCTCCACACCTGCTTTTATTAGTGGCACACTAGCATAAGCCTGTCTTTGTCCCCGCCATAGCGCTGTTCAGACTAGATGGCGTTAGTAAAATAAGTCCACATTCTTTATTTGACACGGCCTGTCTATGTAAATTGAGGTCGTTGCACACAAGTAGCTTTTTCTATTGAAAGATAGGCCTGCGCTTGACGACGATTACATCTGAGGGCGAAAACTACAATATTTGTCATATTGTGATGCCAACAACGACCTCAATTTACATAGACGGACCATGTCAAACAAAGAATGTGGACCAATTTTTTTTATTTTTTTTTTTATGCACTACAAGCTAGCTCTTGACTGCGATCACACCTGATGGTAAGTGATGATGCAGTCTAAGATGGTAGCGGGCTAACCTGTTCGGGGCATGGCAGTTATATTAAACCCACACCCCTTCGGTTTCTACACGGCATCGTACCGGAACGCTAAATCGCTTGGCGGCACGTCTTTGCCGGTAGGGTGGTAACTAGCCACGGCCGAAGCCCCCCACCAGGCCAGACCAGAGAAAATTCAGAAATTATAAATTCCTAAATTGACCCGCCGGGGATCGAACCCCATCCTCCCATACTAACGCCATCTAGTCTGAAAAGCGGGACAGCGCTATGGCGGGGACAAGGACAGGGCTGTACAGATTAGGAGCGTGCTCTATAGGTTGGACGCCCAATTTTTTTCTATGAAAGGGCCCATTTAGTACCTACATATATATCGATGGATGCCAATTGCAATAACTTTGGATACTAAGACTAACTTAATAATAATATATTTTATTATTCAAGTAAATAAATGCCGTACAAATTCTAGTCCAATTCTGATGAGTTACTTAGAATGCATGATTATCCTATGATTTAAAGAATGTTCGCCTGACCGAAAAAAAATAGTACCTAAATGCATACATGAAAATAATCTACTTGTTGAGGCCTATGTCCAACGATAAATGCACAATGGCTGATGATGATGATGGTGATGAATATAATTATAATATAATAATAAAATGTATAATATTGTAACGTTTTCCAGAATTCAAAGAAGCCTTCATGCTGTTTGACAAGGATGAAGACGGAACCATCACAATGGCTGAACTCGGAGTCGTGATGAGATCCTTGGGGCAGCGGCCTTCGGGTAAGATCTCTAATAATTATTTTATGTACAGTCAAAGTCAAAAGTCCATATAAAGTAGAATCAATAATTCACTGGACAAAACTGACATTTACAGTGTTGACAGTTTCTGATGAAAACAAAATAGTGTTGTGACTAAAGAATCCACTGCAATCACTTATAACGATATTAATAACGATATTTATAACGATATTAATAACGATATTAATTATTTCTCGTACGAAGGAATATACAGCGTTGTTGTTTGTCAATTTCAATATGTATCTGCATAATTAATAAAACTTTACAAATAATTAATATCCCTACGTGTATTGCAATGAGTTATTTATTGTTATTAGTAACACTTAAATATAGTAGGTACCTGTAGGCGATAGAAAATAAAACACGGAATAGGTACTTTAAGAAAGACTCGAGGATGTGCGCACTATAGGTAGTTGCCGCGACCGCGTTCGTGCGGAGACTGAAATACTGTGTGTCAATGCAATAGGCCTATTGTTTAGTGGCTAACGTCCAGGCGCTGCGCGCATTCTCGAAAATTCTTCTTTATTATAAATAAAACTTAAAATATAATTACAACAATAGTTGCGTCGCTTACAATATCTGCCCCCTTAGTGCTAACTTGTTAGTACTATATTATGCATCACCATGGGGGGACAGTAAAGCGACGCGCGTCACCGGCCGACGCAGCGTGCCGGTGCGCGTGCGCACATCTACAATCCTAACTCGCCCGTCTGCGCCTGCGTGGGTCGCACTCACCACACCATGCCGCCAGACGCTACGGTCGAGGCTAGGCTCCACCAAAATTACGTAATCACCCACCTGTAGTGATCTAGTCTCCTGAGTCCATTTCTGACGGGGTAGGAGGGTCGGCAGATACTCGCGGACCCAGCGATTCCAAAACATGTCGGCGAGACGTTGTGCTACGCGCCATCGCTTTCTGAGGCACAGATCGTTGTCGTCGTACTTACCAAACGTAGGTCCGTTAGACGATGTACCTATTAAAAAATGATTAGGCGTCAAAGCTTCGGGATAATTAGGGTCTGTGGATACGTGCGTGATAGGCCGACTGTTCACCAGCGCTTCAACTTCTGCTAACAGCGTCACGAGCGTG
The DNA here is from genome assembly GCA_923060345.2 of Erebia aethiops. Lineage (NCBI taxonomy): Eukaryota > Metazoa > Arthropoda > Insecta > Lepidoptera > Nymphalidae > Erebia > Erebia aethiops. The sequence goes on along the minus strand of OV281083.1, from coordinate 2,993,550 downwards.
TCAGGGTGAGGTGCACGATGTTTTAAAATTACCTTCAGTGCCGTTTTTACTGTGCGAATCATACGCTCCCAGGCCCCTCCCATTTCTGGAGCGCCAGGAGGTATGAACCTCCACTCTAGACCTCGGATCGCACCATCTTCTTGCAGAGCGCTGGTGTTCAGCTCTTCCAGACTGCGCTTAAGTTCAGCATCCGCTGCTCTCAGGTTCGTCCCGTTATCGGAGTAAATCACCATCGGCAAACCTCGCCGAGCGGCCATTCTCCTAAGTCCGAGGATCGTTGAGTCAGCTGTAAGATCCTCTGTTAATTCAATATGAATCGCGCGTATGGTAAGACAAGTAAAAATCATACCGTATCGCTTAAGTCTCCTACGACCTACAGTGACTTCAAGTGGCCCAAAAAAGTCGACTCCCGAATAACTGAAGGGCCGTCTATTGTGCTGCAGCCTCGCAGCTGGTAAGTCTGCCATGCGCTGTGGCTGAGGCGCCGCCCGTCTGTAGCGACAGAACAAGCAGCGCGAGCTTATCTTGCGAACAGTCGGTCGAAGCCTCAAAATCCAGTATTGTTGTCGCAACTGATTTACGACAAGCTCGTTAGCGCCATGCAGTGCCTTCTTGTGGTGGTATTCAACTAGCAGTTGAGAGATTCGGTGCTGGCCGTCCAGAATGGCTGGTCTCATAGTAGCTCGTTCCACCCCTATTAATAGTTTAGGTACAACACATTCCGAACATACAAATGGTTTTATATCTAACAAATGTTTACACTTAAGTTCGTTAACAATAGATAAATTTTGCATTGGTAACTTAAGTTGATTAACTTGTCTAAAAATGACATTATAATAATTGCTATTATCATAGTTAGAGATTTTAACATTGATTTTAGGACAATTCTCTTGGTATACTTCTAGGCCGAAAGCATCTACTATCTTTATAGGTTCGGACTTACAACTACTAACACCTAGTTCTTTCGCCAGCTCTGAGTCCATCATTGACACTGCCGCACCGTCATCGAGTAACGCATAAGCGCTCACACTTTTACCACTAGCACTGCACAAATTGACTTTGACTACCTTTAGCATCACATCACACTTTGCCACGCTCACGGTTTCACGCTGCAGCTCGGGGTCTCCTCTCGGCTCGGCGACGAGGGCCACGGCGGCGCTCGAGGTCGATGACTCCTCCTGGGCCTCGAGCGCCTGCCGGGGCTCTTCGGCAGTTGGCGCTGGGCTTTTTGGCTTTTTAAAGTGTAGCAGTTCACTGTGCGGAAGTCCACAACTGTCTATACTACAAAGTGGAGCAGAGCATGCGCTTCGGTCGTGCTTCTCAGCTAATAAGCAACCGAAGCAATAGTTGTTTGCTTTTACAAATCGCCATCGTTCTTTCCGCAAGGCTCTTTTGAACATCCTACAGTCTGGCAGTAAATGTATTCCTTTCTTGCAAAATTTACATTTGCTATCTGAGTTAACAGTTAATAGTACTGCGCGAGGTTTACCTTCATGTGACGGCTGTGCCTGGCTGTGGCTGCGCTCCAACCACTCTTCAACGTTCGAGCGACCACTCTGGTAGGAGTGGCCCTGAAATTTCGCCTCCGCCTCGTCATCAATGGCGGCTATGTCCGCTTCTAATTTTTTATTAATTAGCTCGATCTCAATTTGAGCCTTGGCCCGAGCAGCTTCTAATTCCAGCTGTTTCCGGCGGGCTGTTGAAGACTTTTTCGTAGACGAACATGACATATTGTCGCCTAATTCGCTACGTGGCGTAATGTTACTTTTAACGCGACGCGGTGAAAAATTCCCACTATGTTCTTGCGCGAGCACGCGCTCCGAAGCGCGTTCAAGTCTCTGATTTAATCGTTCCCGGTTTTTAACCGATATAAAAGGTGGCGTATTAAACATCGCTGATTATAGATTTGGCTCGATTGACCACGAAAACGGTTGTAGGCGATAGAAAATAAAACACGGAATAGGTACTTTAAGAAAGACTCGAGGATGTGCGCACTATAGGTAGTTGCCGCGACCGCGTTCGTGCGGAGACTGAAATACTGTGTGTCAATGCAATAGGCCTATTGTTTAGTGGCTAACGTCCAGGCGCTGCGCGCATTCTCGAAAATTCTTCTTTATTATAAATAAAACTTAAAATATAATTACAACAATAGTTGCGTCGCTTACAGTACCTATTTAGAATTATTAATAATAAGTATCAGGTATTTTTCCAACGCCTTTGTGCAAATGATGTGAATCACTACCACAAAGTACATAAAATGTACTAATCGTATCACTACCTACTGTACTAGAACATCACTACCACAATAAATATGGCAATATTATTTTAGAAAGTGACATTAGCGACTGTCATTCCACTCCAGTGAATTATTGATTCTACTTTAGAAAAAGCAAACAAGATGGCTTGTTAGTCACCCTCAAACTTATATAACAATAATATTCATCTTGTAATTGTTGACAATTTATGGCAATAACCTTATTACGAGTATAAAATAGTAATGGTTTGAGCCTAATGTTGATAAATTAAGTTAAACATTTTGGACAGATTATGTTTGTGATTCAGTTTGCTTACACACAGTTTTAGCAGATGCTAAACGTATGGAATTTTGACGTCGACCGTACCTACATATTTTGCGCTAGCCGATGCCCGCGACTTCGTCCGCGTGGGTTGATGTTTTTGGCTACCGCGGAAACTCCTTAATTTCCAGGATAAAAAGTAGTTCAAAGCTTAGACTGCCGTCCCACGATAATATTATAACCTAAAGAGGTTATTTTCGTGTTTTCTTTTTTTTGTAATTTAGCAAGCAAGCAGCCACAAATTTAAAAAATACAGTAATTGCGTTGAACAAATTATGCCTTGTGCAAATAAATTTACGGACTAATGAATAAAATAATAATTCATTTTTGATTTATGTGGATTGCAACCTCAAACCGCAACGCAACGCGTCCGGTGCGATATGCCAAATAAAAATAAAGCTGGGAATATAGAAACATATCTATCTACTAAGGGAACAATTGCATTAATTATTCACCTTTATTTTATCGGTTATCAATGGTACCTTCAAGCTGTTGCTATGACTACAAGAGCGGTCTGTGTATGTTGATCACTGGCTAACTGCTCGAGCAGTCCGTGTATGGCCGGTCTTAGCGCTGAAATAAAAGAGCATAGACTTAACATACATATACATACATACACAGATCAGCTCAAATCGTTTCTAAATTCTATATTAAAAAAACCTTATTCCACGCGAACGAAGTCGCGGGCGTCATCTAGTTTTATATAATTATGTCGTTAGACCGCGAGTTAAATCATGAAGCAGCTTTCTTTTAATAATCTTTTGATACTGTCAGATTTTCTCGACAGATTCGAATAGTATCACTTAAGGCTCTTTACTCGCTAAGTGTTGCATTCATTTATTCATTCCCACGCGATATTTGGACGTACACCAATGAATAAATGAATACACGGGGCGCTTGACGTTTCAATTTGCGGCTCACGATGAATGGGTTTCCATGAATTTTTATCAAGCGCCGACCAGCCTATGTTGACCCCTTTCATTATATAGCGACTTAATAAACATTTTTTCCTTCATTTAATTTATGACATGTCTGTTCCTCTCACTGTTTTCAATTCAGAATGATTTGGATATCTCCTAATATTAACTTCTCATGAAAAGGAAGTTTTTTGAAGCGGTCGAAATTTAAAAAATTAGAGATTGAGGAAGGAATTTAGAACCATGTCAACCGTCGGTTTCAAAGAAAATAGAAACATTTTATTGATAAGCCAACCAACTTGACCAAGCATTTTATTTTATTTTATTATTAAACATAATTATTAAGTTCACGCAAACAGAGGAAACTTGAATGGAACTACGAAGTAAAGAATTTATGCAAAAGCGGTGCGTCGTTTTATTATTATTCTACAATGTGGCCATATGCAACCGGTAAGACGTTGGAGTGAGATAGTTGTTACCTTTCTCAAAAAATGAAATTTAAGCTGGGATAGCACACAGCCCTAAAGGTCTAAAAACCGACAACAATGAGGCGATATGTGTCCGGTTATCTATGAGGTTTAAAAAAACAATATTTTTTGTTGGCAAAGACTTTGAGGGTCCTTAAATCAGATGTTCAGGTGATATTTTTCGGCGCCGTCTAGCGTCATAATCAAATTCAAAATAAAAATAATTTTTAGTTAAATTAATTTTTACAAGTGCTTTCGAATCGTCAAATAAACATCACTACGAGTAGTTCAGAATGCATTTCCTTCCATTTATTAGCGATCAACGTGAGAAGGAAACCAGACCTTTGTTTATTGCATCTAAAAGTCCTCTTTCTCCCTCTTAAAATCTTGCTCCTCACTACTACACTGTTCTGAACTATACTGTTCAAATAAAAAATCACTTCTCTACAAAATATGTTTTGTTATTTCTCCCATTTTCCTTAGAAAGTTCTCAAAATTGCTTAGTTATTCTACGAGTAGATTTCAACAACCCTAAAAATATACCGCATTATTATTACAGCAGTGTACTAGCAGTGTAGAGTCACCTTAAGAGTTCAACTTATCCTGGTCCGTATTTACTTATCCGGATTGGTACAATCCATTGTCCAAAACAACATTACGTAATACGGAATAATAGCCAGCTCTGTTTATGTACTTATGATTTATCGCCGCCTTTGCAACATTATGTTTTGTCTTTTAGCCATTTTTTTATTGTTTTTGTTTTAAGTGTGTGCAATAATGCCGTGCCGTTTTTATTGTTTTTGTTTTAAGTGTGTGCAATAGTGGCGTGATTGACAAACAAACCAGCAAACAAACACATTTTTGCATTACAAATGCAAAAATGTGTTTGTTTGCTGGTTATTGGTACCTCGTTATAATATTATTGCAGTAAGTGTGTATTTGCTCATATAAGTAAGCCACAGGACAAGATAAATTTATTGGATACAATAAAGAAAAGTATCTCAAGTGATTAAAATAAATAAAAATAAACAATAGGTAACATAGGTGTTTTTTTCGGTACGCTTAAATAAACGACTGGCGGTAACAATATTATGTTTTCTTTTTCACTGTCATGGACGAAGCTATTTAGGAAATGGGTAGTTATTAAAATAATATCACTATTTGTGAACGGATTTACATAATAATAACTTATCTGTACTGCTAAATAATAAACTTTGCATATACTGGGATAAAATAATTCCATAGATATTATATCTATTATCCGCGTTCGCGTGCAATAGTTCCGCGAGCAGAAAAACGCGTGCGTCGTTTCGCACGTAATCTTTTGTGCCAAAAGAGATTCTACTGAGAAGAGTCGACAAGATACTTAATTGTAAAATTATGCTTTACAGAGACTGAACTGCGAGATATGGTGAAGGAAGTAGATCAAGATGGCAACGGCACGATCGAATTCAACGAGTTCCTTCAGATGATGTCGAAGAAGATGCGCGGGGCGGACGGCGAAGACGAGCTTAGAGAGGCTTTCAGGTAACGAGAATAGAGATAGATTCCATAAAATATTTATAATATAATTTGACGACCTCCGTGGCGCTGTGTGTAGCGCTGTTGTTCTGCGTTCGATCCCCGGCAGGGTCAATTTGGGAATTTATAATTTCTGAATTTTCCTGGCCTGGTGGGAGGCTTCGGCCGTGGCTAGTTACCACCCTACCGGCAAAGACGTGCCGCCAAGTGATTTAGCGTTCCAGTACGATGCCGTGTAGAAACAGAATAGGGGTATGGATTTAATATAACTGCCATACCCGCATAGGTTAGCCCGCTACCATGTTAGACTGCATCATCACTTACCATCAGGTGAGATTGCAGTCTAAGGCCAACTTGTAATGGCGTAAAAAAAACATATTTTCCAAATAAAAACCTTATAATGTGATATTAGGCTAACTTTCATAGCAAAAATATTGATCATTCACAGTACCTACTGAGATTAAAATTATGACCAAGTTCTTTGACAGTTAATAAAAATCATCTACTGAGGTACTAAAAAAATTCTACATCAATGACTGAGATCAAAATTATGACCAAGTTCTATGATAGTTACTGTAAAACCTGTGAAAGCAAATTATATATTTTCTGTGCAATGTAATATTATGTTCCATTTTAAATGAGTTTAGGCAGATGGTACGTAATTGATGGATTAGCAAATATGTATGTGAAATTCCTTAAGTTTAAACAAGATTAATGATCATTAAGGTATGTTCAACTATACTATGAAAAAGATATTCTTCAATTTCGATTCTAAAGAAGACCTTTATAAAATTTCAGGGTATTCGACAAAAACAACGACGGACTTATATCGTCCGTGGAGCTTAGACACGTGATGACAAATTTAGGGGAGCGACTGAGTGAAGAGGAAGTTGATGACATGATCCGCGAAGCAGACCTTGACGGTGACGGCATGGTCAACTACGATGGTGAGTTCTTGAGTTTTGTAAATAACTAATACCCTATTCTCAAACTGTAACATATTGTGTCTACACAATATGTTGTGTCGTGCCGTAATTTATTTTTTATTTTTTATCAACTACAAGTTAGTGACTGCGATCTCACCTGATGATAAGTGGTGCCGTCTAAGATGGTAGCAGGCTAGCCTGTTAGGGGTATGGCAGTTATATTAAACCCACACCCCTAATCGGTTTCTACACGGCATCGTACCGGAATGCTAAATCGCTTGGCGGTACGTCTTTGCCGGTAGGGTGGTAACTAGCCACAGCCGAAGCCTCCCAGTTCCCACCAGGCCAGACCAGAGAAAATTCAGAAATTATAAATTCCCAAATTGATGCTGCCGGGGATTAAACCCGGGACGGGTTTAATAGGGACGTTTGAATTTAATATTTGTTGCCTTGTAGTTTGAGGTTGCTGAAAATCTCCCATCATGCTCTCACCCTTCCTTCGACCACCTTGGAAGATCGAAACTAATGACAAACTAGACACAACCTTCCTTCTTTTTTATACTAAATTCTATCTGTTTTGCCGACTAGGATTTCTTGTTATTATTATCCGCTTCATTTCCTGTTTTTCTTGTCTTTTTCTTCTTTTTAGAATTATTTGCTGCAATCTTAATATACCTCTATCAATGAAATCATAGTGAAGCGGAAAATAAAAAAAAATCGATAAAGGTTTTTGGTGTTAATTGGTAACCTTTCCAAGTTGCTATCATTTTTTTTTGTTTATTTCAGAGTTCGTAACAATACTGACGTCGAAAAACTAGTATGCAGAGCAAAGGCCGAGGAAAGATCGCCCCCCACCGCGGCAGTGTCCCTATTCGGACCTCACCAAGTTCGGGGGCAAAGAAACTCTTATATAGTTGCCATGACAACGGCCAGTGTTTAGCGTGGACATGATGCACGCTGTGTGGGAGTGTGTACGCACCTTTATAAATGTGTGTGGAATGAGCCTAATGTCTCCCAACGAATTGTGAACGTGTAGTATGGAACGGCCTTCGCAAAGTGATTGGTACAATTTTATATCGAAAAAGTGATATCTTGTACCTTTTATAAATGTAATATTTTGTTTGTTGGTTTTCGCCTACTGAATATTTATATATATTATTATTGTCTTATTATATGATTTATTCTTATCTGGGATATATTTTAATCTAAAAATATAAACTGTATGTATACCTAGTGTATCAAGTATGGTGACATCATAGTTTATTTTTCCTCTTGGAGACTTTAGTGAGGTTCTGATAGACTTCTGAATGTCGATGAATTCAAACTACGATTAAGGCATTAAGGCGATTCGATATCGATAGTTACCATATTTATTAGCTGTTTATTAGTTACTGAATTTGTATAACTTCACTATTATTTATTTATGAAAATTAAGTAGTGTCTGCAAGAGTGTCTGCATAATCTTGTAAAAATACCATCAATATTTTCAAGCAGTTTGTATGCCCATCTGTAAATAATGCAGGGATGGATGATAACTTCTATTAATCAATGAATGGACTTAACACGTACTTTTGTACGTGCATCACTAGTGAAACTTCTATGCTATTTTGTCGAGTTTCCTAGACGTGTTATAAAATTAATTCTAATAAATGTGTAAAATGCAAAACAATGTTTCATTATCAATAAGAAAATGTATCGATAGCATAATAATTCAAAATAATGGATATTAAGATTGTTATAGATCTAGAATATGTATTAATAGGCTAATCAATGAATCAAGTAACATCTTGCCAAGGCAGCTATAGAAGTTTCACATTAAGTATACCCAATTAATAATTGGGAATTAGGTACTTTTAGTAGAAAAGTAAATGTTTTAAATATATTTATAATTGAGGTTTTAAAAACTGTAATGTACAGTCAAGCGAGATAGCGGTATGTGTTAGTAATGATAATAGGACTAAGCTACACATTTCTATTTCTCTGAAACTGCATGATATCTATTTATTTCTAATATGCGTTTTTTCAGAAAAATTCAATAACGATTAGAATTACTTCATTAATATACAATATAAAAGACTTGGAACTTTTTATCGATAACCTAAACGATACAATAATAAAACATACGTACAAAACGTATGAAAGTTAAAAAAGATTTATTATAATCTAATTTTTTTTAAATTAACAGATTACAGATAATCTAGTCCTATTCACGTTTGGAACATCAAATTCACGAATAGGGCAGAAGCTAATACCCAAAAGGACAAAATTAACAAAATAGCTTCTGATATATTGCGTGATTAAGATTTAGCATTTAATACATAAATGAGAGGAACTAAAACTTAGTAGTTATAAAAAATCGTGCGACTAAAACTTTTGATATGGAGCCTAGGATAAAAGCCATGAATATTCCATGTTGTAGATTATAATATAATATTAAACAAAGAATAGGCAAGGTATAGGTATAAAAGACAGTAAAGTCTGTCTCAATAATAATACAATCAACCGGAATATCAACCAATAATACCTACCGAATGCAAATAAAATATAACTATTTCTGGTAAAGACTTAGCCCAAAAGCGCTTAAGATAAGTCAAGACTTACATTAGTTCGGAAAGAAGAAAAAAGCCTGCAGTGTACCTACTCAGCAGTTACTTATTTAAGATTAAAATTCTTTCAATGATAAAAAAAATAATGTGTCTTGGACTGGTAGCGAAGTAAAAAATTGGTGGCTCGAACTTACAAGGAGCGGGCAATCCATCAGATATTAATATTTAGTATGGGATGACAAAGGTCGAGATTAAAAATTTTCAGCTATGGCAGCATAACGGAATTCTGATGACACGTGTTTTAAACCTGTAAACCTAATAAATATGCCACTAACTATAAAAGAGAGATATTATAAGAATCCAAGAAGATTTTTAGGATTTTTTTTGCAACACGTTGTCGTTTAGTGAAGTTTTGGCGGAATTTAAAATATTTCAGGAATGTGACGTGATTTTTTGATGAAGGAATTTCTTGGACTCCTAGAATGATAGATTAAAGAAAATCGGTTGTGTCCACATTTAATAACCGTAACTTAGCATCCTATGTGTACACGTATGGATTATAGAATTTTAGAAAATAATTATCTACTATAAAATAATGCACTTTTATAAACCTTCTTACTTTAGGCCATCTAGGACAATATTGGATTTATATGTAAAGGACAGAAACAAAAACGACATTGGGCCATTGAATGACAGAATCTGTAAATTACTCGAAAAAAATACTTATAGATTATAATGATGTCATTTTAATCGTTTTTTTATTTTGATAAAAATGATTTTAATCTAATATTTAAAAAAATCGTTGCATTATTTTATAGGTAGATAAAAATAGAGTTAGAAGTGTTTGTGTAAATTTAGAATGTGAAATGGTTTTCGTTAGTCTTCCAATTAGCGAAGGTTGACTGAAAAATGGTATAATTGTAAAGTTCATTACTATAACTAATTAAGAAATTAGTAATATCGAGTGTGCAAGCTATGCTTCAATTTTATGGAACAACAGCTGCTGGTGCATCTATTATGTTTTAATGCTTACATTAAAATAATTTTCTGGAATTAGCCCATAACATGACTGACACTTAAATTTTCTTCCATGTTTTTCTTGTTAAATTAATTTCGCAACTTTTTTATGTTATAATAATATATAATAGAGGATTCTAGTGAATAATTATAAATATAAAAATTAAAAATGTCTTTTAATTTGATTGAGACAAAAATTGCCTCATAAGATTATTTTGTTTCATTCGGATTTGAAACTTCGTTATATTTTTCAAAGATTTAATGATGTTAAGAATCTCCGAAATTTTAATTGAATACAAGCGAAAGTACTGCTTTCTGTTTCAGTGATATTGCGTTTTGATGTTAACTATATTATAAGTAAAAGTAACAAATTATATAAATTATTATATAATAACATAAAATGGGGTACATACTGATAAATAAATAAGCATAATGTTTGCGTGTCTTCAATAATCAAAATAACTCTAAATTAGGTATGGCCAAGATGAGCGAAAGAAATAATTATAACTTAAGATTCAGTGTGATATTTATTTAAAGGATTTAATTTATTTTAGGTTAATAAATAAAATATGTACTTAATATTTGAATCACGATCATTTTATTGTTAAAATTTGTTCATATAAAAAATATTTTATTAGAAAATGTTCAAGCGTAAATTATTTATTGTAAATGCGCTAAGTGTAATGTGGCTTAGTTATAATAATTTATATTTACATAAATTATATTTCTGTGCAAAGATGTCGATAAAATACTTAAATCAAAATAGTTTAATTTTGAAATATATTATTTGTGTACAATAAAGACAATAAATCTCAAAAATATAAATAATCTTTCAAGTCAATTTTACAATTAACTGCAACATAATATTATATTTCTGGAATTCATTTAATGGAAATATATAATTACTCGTACTTCGTAAAAAATCTCATATCACGAGCAATAAATAAATAAATTAAGTAAAAAAATATTTATGAAAGAAATTATAATCATGACGAATATTTACTTGAAGTTTCTAATTAGTTTATAAATTATTTTTCTATATCTGTATACGAGTTGCTAAAAGAGATGAACATAATCATAAATAAAATTATAATAAATTATTAAATCACAAGAGTTATAATATTGAAAATTATCGATAGCACTATGAAGTACACAATGAAATTATAATTATTGGAAAATCGTTAATGGTGTTACAATATCTAAATAGTATTAATATTATTCATTGCTAAAACTATTTAACCTCTACAACGTTTTTGCTCGTCTTTTAAATTCAGGAGTTTACTAAGCTGCCTCTTGAACTACAGTTTTTATGGAAAAATAGAAGTTTTTTCTTTGTTTATGTGTAGGCTTAACTTTAACATGATAACAGTTTTATTTAATCTAGCTATGATGAAAAATTACAAATTAATAAATTAATGTAATCAATAAAAGTTTGAATGTCTAATACATAAAGATATAAAAAATATTGACTACTTAATTAATTTACGAATTTAAGCTATTAGTTAGTTATTTTTTATACATAAATTTTTGTATAATTTATTTATTATTAAATTAAATTATTAAATAATTTTAACGGTAAATAATCATTTTCTTGTTTTTATTCTGTTGTTTATCATTTTTAATAAAGTATTCTAAAGACAAGTTGTTGAGTGCATGCGAAAAATCTTTTTATTTAAATGTTTAACGAAATATATAACTGCGAACATTATAAAATACATGTATGTAATTGTAATACGCGAGGTAGGTTGATGTACGTATTAGAATATACAAGCTTGGTATGAAAAGACATTTTAATAAAATTGATATGTGATTATTTCTTCTAGTTTTATTTAATCATATTTTTAAATAGCGGTTGAAGGTAAAAATTAATGAATTTAATATATTTTCATCAACGCACGTATCAGGGGCATGGCTGTTAGTTTTAAAATATTTTATCAATGATGGTTAACTAGGCATTTATTTCCCTAATATTACCTATTTACGTGAAAATGCGAAGGTACACGGTATTTGTATCTTTTTATAATACTTTATGGACTCAAGTTCGACGTGTGTAGATTTTTGATGAATAATCTTCTATAGAGATATTTATCAAAAATAAAGGACATTGTCCAAATTCGCCTAAGAATCAACATACTTTTGAAATATACAGTAATTCTTAGCTTATTTTTTAACCTTTATTCCAAATATTAGATTTCAACGGACACTTCAAATTAACTAAAAAATAAATAAATGGGTATTAAATTGATTACCGTTCTTTTCCGACTTATAACTTACAGGTTAAAATAATAAACAATACCACCGCTTGAGCGCTGGTTCCGTAACTTAAGAAATAAGATAAAAGCAGCTTGAAGCGCTGAGTGCGAAGATTCCGAGAGAGTATTCCGAATCGCGCAACGCCATCTATTGAAAGTACGGTAAATTAATATTTATAACGCCACCTGTAATGTTTTTGGTGAACTAAGGCGAAACTTGTTGACTTGTTATTTATTTTTCAAGCAGATTGAGTCGAAATAATCTCAACATTGAAAATATTATAATATCGCAAAATAAATGATTTATGATTTATGATTTTATGATTTATTGTTGGTAATAAATAAATTATCTGAAGTGTCCGTTGTTCAAATCTAATTACAATAGTATTTATCTGTTATTTTGAATCCGATAATGTATGTTTTATGACTGTTGGTTCTTAGGCGAACTTTGTATGGGCGCTGGTCAATGTCCTTTCTAAATCAAATACACTGTCGGATTAATTTTATTAACTTTTTAATAAATTATTTCTTCCATTTTTGCGACATGCGCATGCTCGATTTCACCCCCGCGCGCCTGTATTTTGACACAGTATTGGTATCTATTACCAATACTGTGATTTTGATCTCGTGAACTGAGAGCGCCTTAATAGTGACGTCACGCTCACGGGCCAATAGAATGTCTCGATGAGCACACGCCTATCACGCGTCACGCGCCTGTGTTGTGGCTCTCTAGCTAAAATATTACGGAGAAAAACTTTTCAGCAAGGAGATTAAGTTGGTACAATTGGGTATTTGAAAAATAGTCAAATCAGCAACTGTCTTTCAAACGTCAAAACGCGATTATATGAGATTTATATGAAATTCTGAAATGTGACGTCATTAAAGTCCGACGCACTTTCTTACTTTAATCGATTGTTTAAAATGGTTACTCAACATATAACTATCAGAGGACGTCGATACTTTTGAGAGATCCTCTTTTTAATAATAACTAAAAAATAATTAATTTATTTGAATAGTACTCAAATACTCAATTTGCATAAATTGCCAAATCTTTGTAGTACATCATGCAGCATGACATTCATATAATTACCCAGCTTATAACGTCTGTACGGTACATGTGCAGAAGTAAGACCAACGCAAGAAGTGCAGATGAACCTGGAAGAACTAAACTCGAGTAGGACGACCTATTTTAACTCTTTCTTACTAACAGTTCCGGCTTGGTCCAAAAATGTGTTCCTTAGTGCGGACTTTTGGCCTGAGGGCATTGTGTATTGTCGCTTTAGGGTAGGTATATTATTTTATTTTGTGTTTGTTAAGTATTTGCTATAAGCGTTGGCAGTATGTCCCCTTATATTTTGACCTAAGTGAGTTTTTATTTTAATAAAAAGGTAAAGAATAAAGCCTTTCTTAGGTATCAGCGCGCAATTTATTTGAAGTGTATAAGGATAAAGACAAATATTTTTACTGCTAAATGAAGGAAAATGGAAAGGTTAAAAAACAGCCTTCATATCTTGTTGTATTTATTTATTTTCTGTCGTCTTTGTTAATATGTTGCATAGCTTGTAGGAGCCGCGTTGGATGATTTGACCGCCTCGTATCGATTATTTATATAATCCATCATCATAATTTAGCTATTATTATAGGTATTGTTGGGGATCTGGAGAGTGACATTAGCTACTTTTTATCCCGGAAAATTCCCGCGGGAATAAAAAAATACATAAACCACGCTTACGAAGTCACGGCCATCAGCTAGTACTTAAATAATATGAATAGTATACTTTAATGAAAAAGTGTGTCTGTTTGTCTATCTGTATGAATGTATTTTTGCTACCTACGCTTTCACGGTTGTTTTGTTCAGCCAATTTTGATACAATAAGGTAGGTACAAACATAGGTTATATCACGGGGAAGGACACAGGCTACTTTTTTCCTAGAAAATCAAAGAATTTAAAAAGATTTAAAAATCCATGCGGTCGAAGTCGTGAGCATTACCTAAGTAACTATATAATTTACTAGATAATGCCCGCGACTTCGTTCGCGTGGATTAAGATTTGTGATTCCCGCGGGAACTTAATTTTTTCGGCATAAAAAGTACTAAAAAGCCGTGAAAGCGTAGCAGACAGACAGAAACCCTTTCGCATTTATAATATTAGTATGGATGTATATAAATTCCCAGGCTTTAATAAGCCGATTCCATATTACTTAGCAACTTATATGATAAACAACGAAGGCCCGTCCCGTTCTTAAAAGATAAACGTTGATAAAACACTTAATTATTCGAGTTAAAAGCACTTTTGGTTTTATCAACTAATTATTATAATGTTTTTACAACAACCAACAATACCTACTAGATTCTTATCTCCATATCCCCTGAAGTTGTTTAGATAACATTAATCTCGTATGTTATTAAAAGAAAATCTTATGAGCGTCTTTTGATACCTGGTAAGTGGACACTGGAAATAAGTTTAAAAAAAATTAAAAAGGGGTTGTAAAGCCACCACCCTTCGTAGTATCAGGTGAACCTGTAGCTCTATTAGGTAAGTATATAAAACCTGTATCAATCATTATTACAATCTCAATACATTGTTTTGATTGGTTGATTTTTATTTTTGTTTATGTTTTATATATTGGGAGAGTGCCAGAGCGCCATCGGGAGCCATAACTGCCAACGCTTAAAGCCTCTGGAGCGCCCACTGTCGCTCAGCAGCGCTATATGTATGCGACGCTAAACAGCAATTACTCCAAAATGTCAGTTTGATGTCACGTAGCTAGCTTGACGTTCCTAAAATTAGTATTATAATTCAATTATTATTAAAAAAAAAAAAAACAACAATAATGACACAATATGGCTTAAAAGCGTTAGCATTGTGTCCCCATCAGAGGCGATTGTGATCGTTACAATGTAACGGGCGCAATCGTTATTACTTTAACATGTAGTATTTTTATCACATACGGCATGATTACTGTTTTTAAATGATTACTGTTCAATATTTTACAAAATATACGCAAAGAACTTTTATGGTTTTAGTTCCTCAAAACGCCACCGCCAACTTCAATTGTGGTACTGTACGTACAATATTATAGCCATTTATAAGGACCTCACGGCAATATAATATTTTTATTTCGGTCCCAAGGACCCTCCAATCAGGTTGATCAGCCAATAATAATTACATTAATAATGCTTTAAGGATGAGGAAGCACACTGCTGTGCTGTGTAGTTTTACCTTTTTCCAGCCTCGTTGGGTACAAATTTATTTATTTTATTCCTATATAAATTACATCTAATAATCTGACAGATAAATATATCTTGTAATAAAATTATACAACATTTATAATTATGATTATGCTTCGTCTGGTGAGAACAGCCTCCCGATTGTATAAGGCAATCGTAATCGTATCAAACGTATTTAAATCGACCTGTTTAATGAGTTCATACACAGTAAACAGATACAACCAGTATGGAAACTACCTAGAAACGTTCGAAACAGCTCACTCACACAAACGTGCGCATCGACGAGACCCCTAAGCTCTACTCACTACCATAGTAAACAGATGCAACCAGTATGGAAACTACCTAGAAGTTAGAACCTAGGTAGTTTCCATACTGGTTGTATCTGTTTACTGTGTCTGTAAGTAGGCATAATTTTAAAACTATGTCATCGTATTCATACACTTCGTGCGACCCTTTCAACAAGGTGAAGGTTTTATTCGACATTGGCTATTACGTGAGAGCATTTTCCATTTTTCATTCAATAAAATGTACCTACCTCAAAATAATTGGAACAAGGGAATATACCAGTTATGATGTAGGTAATTCAATAAATAGACACGTAGGTAATAGCTGTTTCTGATAACAATGTGTTCATTTCAGGCCGGTTTGTACGTGACACTAGTTATAGGGTCTGAACTCCGAACAACACTAGAACTGACAATGAACTGAATGGTCTTAGTTTATCCGTAGATCTTGAAATAATGTGTAGGTGAATGGGTGCAACAATAATGATGTCCTCCCGACCGAATTTCGGCCACGGCGGCCTATCTCCAGAGAGATTAGCCAAATCTGCGCGGGATATATTATAGTGCACGAGTGTTGGCGCATTCACAGGTGCACTCTCTGTTCCTTTACTCTTATAGTCCGATGGGACGTAAAATCCGACACGACCGGAGAGAGATCAGGCGCAGGACCGACAGCTTTACGTGCTTTAAAGTATCATTAGGCTGCAGAGACCGATACACTGTATTGTAGACTTATTATTTATTTATTTCCGTTGCGAGGCCGCCATTCAAGCACCTTATTGGGACCACAATAGGGATAATGTGCCTATGTCAAAAATAAATTATTTCGTATCGCTTATTAAATAGAGGGTCTTCCAAAACACTTCAGATCTTCTGTCAGTTTTAAGTATGATAATTATTTTAAATTATCGATTGGAGAAAAAAGTGTGTTGAAATTTAATGACGTCACAACTCACAACTATGTATTTCAACTTCCATACTAGAACCGTGTTTTAAAATGCAGTTCTATTGCGGTTATGCCAACTGCGGAAATCTGCTTAGAAATAGCAATTTTGCAGTCGGCGTGCAGTCCGAATGCATTTCGTCTGTCCAGCCCCGTAGCTAAACTAGACCACCTTATTAAGAAAAAAAAACCAGCCAGGTGCGAGTCGAACTCGCGCACCGAGGGTTCCATACAAACTTGTAGGTTTACTTGTAACAAACATATAAGTAAAAGTTATGGTATTTTTATTGCTAAATGAAATCCATAACATTAGTAAGCTTAAAATTATTTGATATAGCTAAAATTTATGCTTTTCGCAATTGTTCCTTTATCTGTTCTTTAAGACGTTGCTTCGTACCAAATTTAAAGACTCTGAGTTCATGGGAAGTACCCTGTAGGTTTTGATTCCCTTGCGAGTGTCGCAAATTTGCAGCATAAACTGCTGTATCTTTTGATTGCGTTGGCTTAGAAGTTTGATTTTTTCATATCTCCAAGGGACAGTAGATCTGAGTATTTGATATGAATTTCAGCTTGATACCTCCATGCGTTCCTGAGAAGAAGGGTCTTGACAGAGACGGACGGACAACAAAGTGATCCTATAAGGGTTCCGTTTTTGCCTTTTGAGGTACGGAACCCTAAAAAGTCCTTATCTTATTATAATAATATTTGTACACCACACCGTGGTAGAATACTAGGATCTATTATTTTTATATGAACATCTTGTGTCTACAGTAGGTATTGGTATACACAAATAAATAAATTGAAATTGAAAAGTATCTTTGAAGCCGAAAAATGCATTTCACGCGTAATGACTTCATTGTCATTGACATAGAGAATCTTTACCTTGCAGGTACAAGAATAGGTATCTATAACCTTGAACCACAAATCCATTCCGGTCAAGGTCGGCTTCCTCAGAGTAGCAAATTGACTCGAATATCTATAGTAGAGCACTGTATTGTGTGCTCCATTCACCGTAAGGAGGATGTGGTTCATATCTTACCTCTATTGTGATAGCGTTGCATGCTGCGCAAGATCTTAATTCCATACCTACATAATTGTATGAAACGGCAAATGTACCTTTTTTTTTAATCCACTATAAGTTAGCCCTTGACTGCGATCTCACCTGATGGTAAGTGATGATGCAGTCTAAGATGGTAGCGGGCTAACCTGTTAGGGGCATGGCAGTTATATTAAACCCATACCCCTCCGGTTTCTACACGGCATCGTACCGGAACGCTAAATCGCTTGGCGGCACGTCTTTGCCGGTAGGGTGGTAACTAGCCACGGCCGAAGCCTCCCACCAGACCAGACCAAGGAAAATTCAGAAATTATAAATTCCCAAATAGACCCTGCCGGGGATCGAACCCAGGACCTCCGCACGTTAAGGCAACAGCGCTACACACTGCGCCACGGAGGTCGTCAAAAATGATGTGATTCTGATATAAACTTTTGTATTTCATAATCTTTATCTTACATGCTTTATCTAAATTATTGTGAAAACCGAAGTTTTTAAACTTTATTGTGAGATAGTAAAAGCTTGTTTGTTAAAAAAAAGCAATATAGTCTGATAATGCGTGCGTCAGTGGCTTATGCTGTACCAGATCCACGGTAGACCCACGGCGATCAAGCGTGGTCCTACTATACAGGACGCTCCAAAACCATTCATAGCCAATTTTTTTTTATTGCGAGTTAGAGTTCCGCTTGACGACAATCATGCTTAGTGCAAAGCAATGATGAGATTTAGGTTGGAACGCGCTTGCCTAGAAGATGCCTATCCATTCATGATTTGAAGGTATCTAAGTTATACTTACGTGTAAGATCTTAGTCTAGATATCCTGCCTCCTAGCACAGCGAAAGTAAGCATACTTAAATTACTAGCTAATGCCCGAGAGCGCATCTAGCGAACTTGCGCGTGGTTTAAGTTCTTTAAATTCCCGCGGGAACTTCTTTATTTTCTGGGATAAAAAATAGCCTAGTGCTCTTTCCTGACACACAACCTACACCAAATTTCATCAAAATCGGTTGAAAATCGTATCAAACAAACTCACATTCGCATCTATAATATTACTAGTGGTCGCCCGCGAATACATCTGGTTTGAGGTTTTACGTTCCCGCGGGAACTCTTTAATTTACAGGGCCTTGTGTTAAAAAAATTAGCCTATATTCCAGTCTATATTAAAAGTTATTACAGACTATAATCTATCTTTGTGGCTAAGCCGTTATGCCGTATTGAGTAACAAACATTTATCCATCCATCCTTTCGCATTTATAATATTTGTATAGACTATAGCTAACCCGTGGAATTTATGGAAATCAGGCAGAAACCAACAGATAAGTTTTTTAAATTCCCACGAGAAATCTCTAATTTTTGGGGTAAATAAATAGCATATGACACTCACAAATAATGTGGCTCTTATGTGGCTGTAATAAAAAAAGTATTAAGATTTGGTTCTAAAGGCGTGTCTACTCTAAACATACTCGTACCTATAGAGCGGCAAGTGCGCGGTTTGCTGAGATCTATAGAGCGTACTTTGTCTTAGCTCAGCCTTTACTTAGAGTTAAAACGAGATGGACTTATGTGAGCTACATAAACCATGTCTTCATCATCATCATCATCATCGTGTGCCTTCTTCATCGTCCGAAAACCTTCTTTATTTTGAGCCGCATATCTGAGCTTTGGATACCTAAGCCCTGTCCACTCCCTTATATCGTCCAACCACTTGCGCATTTGGCGACCCGGAGCTCTCTTGCCTGCAATTCTTCCTTCCAAAACCAATCTAGGAAGTGAGAATTGGGCTCCTCTTTGTAGATGTCCGAAGAAAGCCAGTTTTCTCCACATGATGGTGGACATGATTTCTCTGTTTTTGTGGACTTAACCATGTCTTAAGTCTAAGTAAAATCAAAGTTCGCTTTATAGAGAAACAGGTAGGTACACCTATAATCCTGGAAATGGTTATGAGACCTAGTTATGGCCAATCAAAGCGTCTCTAAGCTGAGATGCGATTGCTTGTTTGCATCTCCCACATTGTCGAAATCAACGTAGGTACGCGCGAAAACATTATGATATTGCGACGCGTCTTGCGGTCAACTTCAGACGCGACTAAATGATTGGCGCCAGCTGTAGGTACTTACCTCATTATAAATGAAAGATCATTGACTTACCTGCTAACTCCTTTTTGAAGTGGAACTTCTTAGGAATCGTTGTGATTTGAAAATTCGATGAAACGAAAACGCGACACTAAAAAGAGACAAACATATTCATAATAGGATTTAGCCTGCGAGAGAATGAGACAGAATACAAGTTATATTTATTTCATTCTCTCGTAGGCTAATTTTTTCAAGTTTCACTCCTGCCGCGTGTGAATTTTTTGAAGTGAAAATGCTTTAGCCGCGTTAAGCATCTTTTGGTAACGGGTAAACTTGTGGATTCGTGTGACCGACATGCTCGCGAACAGCGACATGCTCGAACGTTGTTCTACATTCGAAATTAAACTTTAATCCTTTATTTATAAGGTTTATATTCGTTTTCACATCTATCGGCAGTCCCTATGACTGTCAATTTTTTTATCCTGGTTATACACTTCCTACTTATACTTTTTGAAAAATGTTTATCTATGCGTGCGAAGTTGTTGTCAAAACCTGTACTATTTAAATGATATTATTGGGTTTAAAACCACTGATACTGGTTACTGATAGTGGGTCACATTTTCAAAAAAACACGATCAAGACTCGAAAACCAGTTTTTGTTTCGCACTGCGCAGTTTTGTACCGCTATCATTACGCAAGAGTTCAAAAACTTGTTCGACACACGAAAGTCCACATATTGTAACGGCAAAAAAAAAATTGGCGGAAAAATAAAAGCCCGCGTTTCACGGTTGTATTCACCATAGAAAAAATAATTTAAGTATTCCGTGGTGTTCACAATGTACCTGACTTCTTTGGAAAGGCCACTATCCCATGTAAATATAAAGATACTAGATTCATAAACCATAATTTTTAATTTTGCCAAATGATGATGAGGATTCCCGCGACGCGTGAACGAATATTTTTTGATTTCCGCGGGAACTCTTTAATTATCCGGGATAAAAAGTAGCCTTTGTCTTTCCCCGGGAAACAATCTACCCTAGTAGCAAATTTCATTAGAATCGGTTGAACAGATGGGCCGTGAAAGTGTAGCAGACGGACAGACAGAAAGACACATTTACGCATTTTTAATAACAGATTTAGGTACATAGTGTAACCTTTTATACTGGATATGGATTATGATGAATTACCTGATGCCCGCGACTTCGTCTGTGTGGATTGAGGTTTTAATTCTGGTTCGCGCGGGAGAGCTTTCATTTTCTAGGATGAAAAGTGGCCTATTATGTGTTATTCCTATAATCTAATTGCCAAATTTCATCCAGATCCATACAGCTGTTTTGGCATGATTGAGTAACAAACATCCATCCATCAAATCTTTCTCATTTTTAATATTAGTACAGATTTACATAGTGTAACCTTTTTCTTTTTATGAAACGAGCTACTGCTGAGTTTCTTGCCGGCTCTTCTTATAGAACTACCAAAAACCGGTGGTACAGACTACGTGGCACAAATTCCCTTGAAATAAACAAATCATTTATCATTTATCGTATAATCCACCTTGAACAACAATTGTCTCAGAATTATCGCGTTAAAAGATTTACGTTATCTTTAAAGCTAAATAAATCAGGCTAATCTTATAAAACGGAGGTATTACGAAACTAGCGACAGTATTTCAATGCTTGAAACAATTTCAAAACATATTTTTATTAATTAACAAGTGAATATTGTTGAAGTGAGGCCTTGGATATATACTTGGAAACAAATTTCTTTACAAATAATTATTTTATTGTTGAATTCATTGTACAAACATATTCATATTTTTCAGTAAAAGACATAGCAAGTGACATATCGATAATAGACAATATTTTAAATAAAAACTAAATACAAAACGAACAACCTCTTTTCTTTAACAAATATAATTAAAATTATTAAAAAATACGACTGCTCTGCCGTAGCCCGTATTGAATTACCTTTGGAATCTTATTCACATTTTTATTAAATGATATTTTTTGTGAATCACTGGATATAGAACTATAGTGTTATATATTTTTGGAATCTACTCATCATTTTCCTATATAATATAGTTAATCTTATTTTTGAATTAATTACCTATTTCAACTTTAGTCTTTAATGCGAGACCATGGTCACCCCATCATTTTTTTTTTAATTTTACTAGCCTATGTCACCCGGAATAAGCTAGGGATTCTAACGATATGTCATTTATCAAAATCGGTTCAGGCATATAGAAGTTAAGGTGGAATATACAAACTCACATACATATATACATACATACATGAACCCTGAAAACAACATACTCCTTTTTTCAGGCAGTCGTATAAAAATATAATGATTTAGCCAATTAGGAGACAAGTACTTTAACGGCCGAAATTATACACTATACTAATTATCACCATCAATATACATGTAGGTACTAGATAGGCCCTTTCATAGAAAATAATTGGGCGTCCGACCTGTAGAGCGCGCTCCACACCTGTATAAGCCTGTCTTTGTCCCCGCCATAGCGCTGTCCCGCTTTTCAGGCTAGGTGGCGTTAGTAAAATAGGCCCACATTATTTGTTTGACAGGGCCCGTCTATGTAGTAAATTTAGGTCGTTGCTTATCACTATATGTGACATGTTAGTTAGCCACGTTGTTAATATAGGTACCTCGTAAATAGTTGTCTGCCTCGCTGGTCTAGTGGTTATAATGTTCGACTGTAGCTGACGAGGTCCCGGGTCGGGCCATAACAAGTATTGGATTTTTCTGGCAAGAATTTCTCAGTACTAGCCCGGAGTTAGGAAGCTGGCGGTGTTTCACCCACGTGCCTCGGAGAGCACGTTAAGCCTTCGGTAGTTCGGCGTCGGTCCTGCGCCTGACCTCTTACCGGTCGTGTCGAATTTTCCGTCCCATCGGGCTACGAGAGTAAAGGAACAACCGTTACAACAAAATCACATTACGCACTTTTGTTCTGTCGTGGTAGTGTTTGCGGTTCCATATAATATTGAGTTACGCGTACTTTTATTTCCGCTACAATAGTAAGTAAGTACGGAGGGATCGCATCGCGTGAATCTCATCAAGGTTTCATAATACAGGGGCGGTTGTCATTCATTGAAGCCGTAGGCTCTATGATAGTGATCTATAGTGGAAATGGTCGCAGTGTGCAGTTGATATAGTGTCGCGAAGCCGCGCGCACGGCAACGCCAGAATGACGCGTGCGCAGGTTTTTGTTGTGTTGTTAACGATGGCGCTAGCTGCCGGAGGTAACTTTTTTTAAATTTCTTTTTTGACACTCTAACTTAGATTTTTTAAAATCTTTAATTTAGAAAACTTTTCACATGAATTTTATAGGTAGATATTCATAGTCATAGTTAGAGGGTGCAGCCTAAGATAGACTAAAAAGTGTAAACGCTGGGTTATTTTGACGTTACAACTTACAACCTTTTATATTCCACACGCGCTCGGAAACTACTAAGTATGAAATTTCATACATTGTTTAAAACGAGCTAGAAAGTACGTCATTGCTGAAAAAAATTATGAAATTTCATTAATTGCGCTAAGCGGGCAGAAAAGGTGTATGAAAGTTAAATTCATTTTATCCATCCCTCAAAATTTCAGGCTGATTTTGTGGAAATCCTACTAGTTCCTTCTATCATTATAAATTTGAATTTCTCTCATCTTAATCTGTAAAACCGATTTTGATAAAATGCGGTACTCGAGATAGCTTGAAACCTGGCAACGGACATAGGCTTTTTAGCCTGGAAAATCAAAGAATTGCTACGCGATTTTTAGGAGACCTACCTAGGACGAAAGATTTATGTAGCATGCTTAGTGATATTAATTCTTAAAACTTTCTGTAATAAGAAAATACTTGATTTTAATAAATTCATAGTCCCGTCAATCCCGAATAGCGAGAAAATGACTACTTTTTAACGGGATTCTCAGAGATTTAGGATGATTAATAGTTACTGTTAATACCATTTATTTAATTCTTATTATGCACTGTGCTAGCGTCGAAATACAAAACTTAGCACTAATTCAAAGAAAAACAATAATTTCACATTAAAGACGTTAAACGCAAGGTTGGACGATAAGATACAAGAAAATATAACGAATAAAGAAAGTTATGTAACAAAACAGCAGGTATCAAAGTAATTTCGATTTCATTCTATATCTTGTAATTTTGTTTGTTTTTTATGTTATTTGAAATCATACTAATACTATAAATGCGAAAGTGTGTTGGTTTGTTGGTTTGTCCTTCAATCACGCCGCAATGGGGCAACAGATCGACGTGATTTTTGTCATTGGTATAGTTGAGTACCAGGAGAGTGACAAAGGCTACTTTTTATCCCAGAAAATTAAGGAGCTCCCGCGGGAATCAAAAATCTTAAACCACGCAGACGAATTCGCGGGTATCAGCTCGTCGCAAATAAAAAATTTATTTATTTTATTTTATTCGAATCGGGAATTTATGAGAATTTAAAACACTTAAAATCTTGCTATTATAATCTAACGGTTTTTACAATCTTACGGTGACATATATATAGCTATTCGGTTACTGCCTCGTCGGTCTAGTGGTTAGCATGTTCGACTGCGGCTGATGAGGTCCCGGGCTCGAGTCCCGGGTCGGGCCATAACAAGTATTGGATTTTTCTGGTAAGAAATTTACTAGTCCGAAGTTAGGAAGTTGACGGTGTTTCACCCCAGTGCCTCGGAGAGCACGTTAAGCCGTCGGTCCTGCGCCTGACCTCTCTCTGGTCGTGTCGGATTTCCGTCCCATCGGGCTATGAGAGTAATGGAACAGAGAGTGCACCTGTGTATGCGCACACACTTGCGCAGTACTTATAATGTCTCCCGCGCAGATGGCTAATCCCTCTGAAGATCGACCGCCATGGCCGAAATTCGGTCGTTAGGACATTATTCCTATTCGGGTAGTCGAGTTCGCATCCCGGGCAAGCACTTACTTTTCGGAGATTAAAGCGCTCTCAGTTTAAGAGATAAAAAAAATAACAGGCGCGCGAGAATGAAAGCGTAAGCGCATGTCGCAAAAAATGGAAAAAATAATTGTTAAAAAAATCAATCAATATTTACTGTTCAATAAAAAAAATCCGACATTGTTTTAATGTTACAAATATTTTTAGTGCAAATTAATTTTTTTCTGTACCGATATTTTTTTTGTGTTTTGAGCTACGTCAATGGCTGCTTAAAGGTCTTGAAAATAACAAAATAATATTATGTATTATTCACAAGCATACATAATTATGTCACTATGTCACTGCTTAAAAAAACTTCTTTTTGCCGACTTACGCTATGACAGAGCCTATTTAATTAATTTAATTTAATTAATTGAGGAAAACCAACAACTTATTGTTCTAAATAGTCTTAAATTTAGATAGCCCTATAACTGATAACAGGTTTTCACAACTAGAAAATTAAATGGGATAAATTAAATATTACCTACTACGCCTTTACGGTGAAGGAAAACATAGTGTGGAAACCTGCATGCCCGAGAGTTCTTTTTGACATTCTCGAAGGTTAGTGAAGTCTGCTAATCCACACATGGCCAGCGTGGTGGACTATTGCTCATTGTGAAAGGAGACTTATGCTCAGTAGTGAGCCGGCAATGGGTTGAAGTGAGTGAGACTTGAGAGAGAGTGAGATCTTTTCGCCCTCGTTGGTCTAGTGGTTAGCATGTTCGACTGCAGCAGACGAGGTCCCGGGTTCGAATACCGGGTCATAATTAACTATACTACTTATTGAGTTTTCTTGATAAGAAATTCTCAGTACTAGAAGTTGGCGGTGTTTCACCCCGTACTTCGGGGAGCACGTAAAGCCGTCGGTCCTGCGCCTGATCTCTCTCCGGTCGTGTCGGATTTTCCGCCCCATCGGGCTATGAGAGTAAATAAATGAACAGAGAATGCACCTGTCTTTGCGCACACACTTATGCACTGTAATATCTCCTGCGCAAATGGCTAATCTCACGAGATTGGCCGCCATGGCTGAAATTCAGTCGGAAGGACCTCTTTTCAACCTAATTAAAACTTCGGGACTTTTTCATGAAACACACACACAGTTACAGCTCGTACCTACATATTAAGTATATTGTAACTAATCTTAATAGTAATTTGTTAAGTCGAGGTTATTACACTATCGATGATTTTCTGAATGACAAAGTTGCTTATAAGCAACCGACCTCGCATCTAGTGACCCACAAGTCAGTGTAATACTTGTAACGTAATGTATGTGTTGTATTGCTACTTATTGTAACAATTTTTCTTTTTTAAGAAACTGCTGAGTTTTTTTAGTTTTGTCCATACTAATCCATACTAATATTATAAATGCGAAAGTGTGTCTGTCTGTATGTCTGTGACTGTCTGCTACGCTTTCACGGCTCATCCGTTCAACCGATTTTGATGAAATTTGGTACAGAGGTAGATTACTGTTCATCCCGAAAAATTAAAGAATTCCCGTGGGAATCAAAAAACTTAATCCACGCGTACGAAGTCGTGAATGCGTGTCTGTCTGTATAATACGCTTTAACGGCCACTCTTTTCAACAAATTGTGATAAATTTGGCACAAAGATAGGTTGTACCCCGGGCAAGGACATAGGCTTTTTATTCCAGATAATACAGGAGTTCCCGCAAGGAATTAAAAAAAACTTAAAATCCACGCATACGAAGTCGCGGGAATCATCTTAGTTTATAGTATAAGCATGGATTAAACTACGCATTTTTATTCTTATCTACATAATCATTTCTACCTAATTTCCATGTCTTTCACATTGTAATCAATTATTCTAGAGCGTGACAATAATACTTTACAGATTACATACACTAAACTCGATACGTGACGATAAACTCCGAGCAAACGTGACTAAACATTAAAAAAATTCAAGATAAAATACTTACCTACTCTGTCCTATGAAAAAAAGCATTTTCTCTTATGAGAAACTTCAACTTAATCTGATATTTTACCTGCGAACTCCCGCAGTATACGAGTACTTCCGTGGAAATTTTGTAAAATCTGGCCTTATTCCTTGTTTACATTACAAAGGGAACATCTGCAAAATGGCTATCCAAGTCCAAGCGTAGGGCCGGGCGTTGATGAGTCAGTCACTATGTGTGTGAGTCAGGAGCAGCAGGGGTCTTCTCCGGTTGGTCCGTGAGGGCCAATCGGGGGTACGGGGTTCGAGGGCTGGCCTCATTACCCGGCCGGGGCGCGGGGTAACATTGTACCCCGGTGATTGTCTTTGAGCCGTGAGTCGGCTAGGGCCTGCCTTGAAGGCTACGGGCCCCTAGGCCTGGTGTCATCTCCGGTGTTGGGTCCGCATTGGGTCAGGACTTTTCTTTATATAACTGTTACCACTAAGTAAACTAGATGGCACTAATTGTAACTACATCACAGGTTAGATATAATCAACTGAAAACCTAAAAGACACATACAAGCCTGCACCGCGATATCGAAGTTTTATAAGAATAGCGCTTTAAAAATGAACCGTTCAACCTACAACGGTTGGACATAATATAAGTCTGATTTAATCTCTTCAACTGTCTATCCTGCTGTTATCTGACTTAATTGTCACTAACCACCATTTCAAGGGCTTAACGTTGGTAATAATTGATACTTTTTTTTATTTTTAATTTTTAATCCACTACAAGCTAGCCCTTGACTGTGATCTCACCTGATGGTAAGTGATGATGCAGTCTAAGATGGTAGCGGACGAACCTGCTGATACTGAAAGAAAATAATTACTAAAGCAACTTTTTCCTTTGCAGAAGATGTCGTATCCACACCGAAGCCAAAGAAAGTTCTAGATACGTTCATGAACCCAGTGTATATACCGGCAGCAGAAAAACATGGTTCCTTCTGGAGGAAATCCGCTCACCAAGTGCTGAACTCCAAGTTGAGGGAGACATTGAACAAGAATAAAGCCAAGAATGGCATAATGTTCATTGGTGACGGTATGTCTTTGGCGACAGTCATGGCGGCGAGGACGTTTGCGGGGCAGATGGAGAAGGAGTTGGGAGAAGAGAATGTTCTGGAGTTTGAGAAGTTCCCAGTCAGTGGGTTGGCTAGGGTAAGTTTAAGAATTTGTTGTTACATAATGTTCTTGTTAAAACTTAGCATCCTGAAGGACCAGGGCACCCACCGCAAATTACTATCCCAAAAATACCCTTCCATTATGAGATTATTGGAAAGGGGTCACGACCCTCATCAATGATGAATACGACGCAGAGAGAGAGAAGTTCTTAGTGTAACGTGGCGTCAGTTAAATCATTTACATAAGTCTGTATAAGTTTACGCAACGAAGTAAAAACTCAAACTGATCCGTTTACCCATCAGAGCAAAGATTTAGGTAAAAACTAACCTCTACCCAGTTTTTGTCTTTTTATGAATGATACTTATTTATTGAATAGGCTACAGTTACGACTCAAGACCGATAAACTTACAAAATTATACCTGGCCCTATGTAATTAGTTACAATTCGACAAAGTAAAAAGTGACATTATTGTAAAATTGTACAACATTCTGTATGAGATTAGTCGTTCTTACAATTTTAAAGTTATATCACTCTTTTTACAGTCAGATTGATTTATTATTAAATAGGGCCCAGTTATCCCATCGCTAGTCACCAGGGGATGTGGAGAACTCCTTGGAGTTTTAGTCGGTAGGGTTAGGGTGCCTTTCCATCTGTTTGCTACGTTGCTAAGCTACGGATTTTTTTGTCAAACCCATCAATAGGAGCGCTTGATATCATAGAGCCTAGATCGCTAGATCTTACGTAGTTTAGCAACGTAGCACGTCTCTTGTGGACCTAAGAGACCTATGTGCTGCCTTTAGGAGACAGTCATCTATCAATCAGGGATGAGGGATCGTAGATTTTAGTACAATAAATTAATACTTACGAAATACCAGGTACTAATAAACTGTAGACGTATCATAGAATTGCTACAAAAAAAACCCAGACGCTCGAACCAATTCGGAATAAATACAACCACAACAAAACGTTGACGTTTGACGACCTCCCTGACGCAGTGTTGAGCGCTGAGGTCCCGGGTTCGATCCCCGGCACGGTCGATTAGGGAATTTATAAGTTCTGAATTTTCCCTGGTCTGGCCTGGTGGGAAGCTTCGGGGTCGTGGCCAGTTACCACCCTACCGGCAAAGAACTGCCGCCAAGCGATTTAGCATTCCGGTATGCAGATGCCGTGTAGAAACCGATTAGGGTATGAGTTTTTAATATAACTGCCATGCCCCTAACTGGTTATCCCGCTACCATATTAGACAGCATCTTCACTTACCATCAGGAGAGAGGCAGTCAAGGGCTAACTTGTAGTGGATAAAAAAGGTTAACATTTTAATGACAAGTATTACAAAAAATATAAAATTGAATTACAAAATAAAATTAATCTTTATGATAAAATTATTATAAAGTCTTGTATAGGTCGCATATCGTATACCTACAAATGTTAGTTATGTAAGTTTCTTACGTGCTCTACTTCCGTAAAAACTTACAAGTGGCCCGAGAACAGACGTGCTATTGCTCTACTGGCTTAAAAAGTTCATTACATCCTTACCTATACGTGATAATTAAGAAAATCTTAGGACCAACGCTAATTTCTGAAGTCCGTTACAAGCAGTCCACCGCAATAATCCATAATAATATTATAAATGCGAAAGTGTGTTTGTCTGTCTATCTGTCTTTC
The DNA here is from genome assembly GCA_923060345.2 of Erebia aethiops. Taxonomy (NCBI): domain Eukaryota; kingdom Metazoa; phylum Arthropoda; class Insecta; order Lepidoptera; family Nymphalidae; genus Erebia; species Erebia aethiops. Next base: position 2,964,043 of record OV281083.1, on the reverse strand, counting down.
TGTCTGTCTGTCTGCTATGCTTTAACGGCCCATCTTTTCAACCAATTTTGATGAATGATTATCTTACTAATACCTATTATAAATGTGAAAGTTTGGATGGATGTATGGATGGATTGATGGATGGATGGATGGATGGATGTTTGTTACTCAATCACGCGCCAACGGCTGAACGGATCTCGCTGAAATTTGGCACAGAGATAGATTATAGTCTGGAATAGGCTACTTTTTATCCCGGAAAATTAAGGAGTTCCCGCGGGAACCAAAAAACCTCAACCCACGCGGGCGAAATCGCGGGCATTCGCTAGTCAGTTCAAATGTCCTTGTGCAAGCGGCCCTAAAATTTAAATGAAATCACGTAGATATAGAGGTACCTACCTATTAAGATTTTACAGTATTTTTATAATCAAAACAGTAGTTAAACCTAATATTAATAAATCTGAATGTAAGCTATAATTTAAACGTCTCTTCAATTACCTACAGTGCTTTTATTTGATTTAAGTTTAACGAGTTTATTGTTTTGACCCAAAAATGCCAGCTCACAAAGGATTAATAGCCTTACAGTAGGTGTTAATGGTTGTCTATACCTAACTAGGACATATTAATACCTACTAGTGGTTAAAAATATCGACCTTCAATAATGTGGGTCTGGGGATCGAATTCCTAGCAACGTACCTTTAATTTTTTTCATGATATAATTAATTTAGATTAAAATAGTGCATAAATAAATTGTTTATTTCCTGGAAATATTATACAATGTGAAAGAGTAAATACCCAAAAAGCAAATACCTACCTACCGATAGAAAATTCACAGTAGTGTATTCACAGTTTTCAAGTAAAAACCTTTCACAAATAAAAAAAAGCATTTATATTATTAGGTATGGCCAGTTAAAACCGAAAGGTTTCTTCAGATAATGCCTTATTAAGTTGCCCTAAACTATGCAATAAGTAGGTAGCTCATCATTTATATCAAATAATCAAATCAAATCAAATATCAAATCAAATAATAAATATTATAAATGCGAAAGTTTGGATGGATGGATGTATGGATGGATGTTTGTTAGTCAATCACGCCACAACGGCTGAACGGATCTTGATGAAATTTGGCACAGAGATAGATTATAGTCTGGAATAGCACATAGGCTACTTTTTATCCTGGAAAATTAAAGAGTTCCCGCGGAAACCAAAAAACCTCAAACCACGCGTATGAAGTCGCGTAAGTATAATGTATAGAATATCTAAATAAAGAAATTACAAATACCACAAATCTACGCGCTGCCGTCCGTTTCCCACTGCAGCCGGTCAACCGTGTGACTTCTTGGCCCAATACGCTTGGCGAGTATCGACTAAAGTTTGCACTAAGATTCTTATGTTTACAGAAAACCCCCAAGAGGAAACTGAAATTTTTTGAAAGGGCTTCCATCTCCCTTATTAATTATGTGCCTTTTACAGGCGTACGTTTCCAGTGTCCTAGTGAAGTACGTTGAGAATAATTTGGAAGATTTGTGTGGTGTGGTGAATATCGCAAGAAAAATTCTGTACCACATAGATTTACTAACTGTGGCGGATTATAGCGAATTAGTTCTATTTCTTTCATTGACTTTTAAGAAATTAAATATTTCTAGCTAAAACGGTGAGCATGTCCGAGAGTTCTTCATTATATTCTCAAAAGTATGTGAAGTCTGCAAATCCGCACTTGGCTAACGTGGTGGACTATAGCGAACCCCTTCTTATTCTGTGAGGAGACTCGGGCTCAGTAGTGAGTTGAAAATAAGTTAAAATGAATATGTCACCGTAAGATTGCAAAAACCGTTAGATTGTAATCTACCTAGCGAAATTGTAAACTGTCGACAGATTACAATTTAAAGCATTATTTTTTGGTAGATTGTAATCTGTTAGGTATATTAACCCGATAAAACCTGAGTGATTATTTATGTCGATCCCTAACCTAACCTACAAGAAAAAGACAAGAAAACGTAAATACAATGAATATTTCAAAAATTGACACTCAGAACATTGAACGGTTCACAATCTGTCGACAGTTTACAATTTCGCTAGTTAGATTACAATCTAACGGTTTTTGCAATCTTACGGTGACAAATACACTATCTCGTGGCAACTAAGAGAAGCCGGCAGCCTTCTTCAATGCGCAAACGTTTGCCGAATACTTTGGCCAAGTGCATTGGGCCAATATGTATCTACAACTAATACCTAATTATTTTGTTGTTGATGCGTTCCGCTCGAAGAGTTCTTTTGCTTTATGGTATTTGGCATGCCATTGATTGATGATCTTGAAACGTTTAGCCATGTACCAACTTTTTTGTACCTTACTACGTTTTACTAATAAGTAGATTGTATTAAAAAAAACTGGCATTCAGTAATTCTGTAACTCAATAATCAAGGCTTCAAAAATTTATTAAACCATTGAAGAAATCTTACGTTCCATCTTAAAATAACATAAAGGAGTATTTATTTCTCTCCAACGGATGGAGTTTTAAGACACTGAAAACTTTTTAAAAATGATTATAGGTATAACACATAAGAAATTGGGTAAAATGCTACATTTTTTCTTTATAATACCTCATTGGCGGGAATACTGAATCCTTTCGATAAAATCGTTTTTTGTATCCACTACAAGTTAGCCCTTGACTGCGATCTCACCTGATGGTAAGTGATGAAGCAGTCAAAGATGTTAGCGGGCTAACCTGTTAGGGGCATGGCTACTGAATCCTTTCGATAAAATCGTTTTTTGTATCCACTACAAGTTAGCCCTTGACTGCGATCTCACCTGATGGTAAGTGATGAAGCAGTCAAAGATGCTAGCGGGCTAACCTGTTAGGGGCATGGCAGTTATATTAAACCCATACTAATACCCTACCCTTATATTACCTACCCCTAATCGGTTTCTACACGGCATCGTACCGAAACGCTAAATGCTTGGCGACACGTCTTTGCCGGTAGGGTGGTTACTAGCTACGGCCGAAGCCTCCCACCGGGCCAGACTAAAGAAAATTCAGAAATTATAAATTCCCAAATTGACACTGCCGGGAATCGAACCTGGGACCTCCTACGTTAAGACAAACGCGCTCAACACTGCGCCAGGAGGTCTTTATTAATATTATTTATTTTCTTGACGGCTTGACGGCTTGTCTAAAGGCCTACCATAAACGAAGCCAAACGGAGATGAAATAGAAATGTTAACCATAACCAATAATTGCAAAAATAGCACTTAGGTATGTGCTAGGGAAGACACTAACTCCCATAACACAGTCTTTATTTTTTGGGAGTTAGCGGCCGAATTATAATTTTGCCTTGTCATTTTGCAAAGATTTTATTTATTTATTACTAGCTGATGCCCGTGACTTCGTCCGCGCGTCGTAACTAACTAATTTTTCCATATTTTCTCACAGTTTAAACCTTCCCTGGACTACGAGAAACATTTCAAAACCAAAATCAGCTAAATCGGCCCAGCCGTTCTCGAGTTTTAGCGAGACAAACGAACAGCAATTGATTTTTAATATAATATATAGAAGATTATCAGCTGTAGAAGTTTCACCCTGTTATGGTCCCACAAACTTATTTGACCCGGTAACAGAGTCACTAGTAGATATGAAAAATACAAACTAAAAAAAAAAACTTAACATGCATAAAAATTTGTTGCAATTTTGGCCACACGGTGAAATAAGTTTAAGGGGCTGTACTTTATTCGGTACTAGCTGCAGCCCGCGACTTCGTCCGCGTGTATTGAGGTTTTTCGGTTTAACTCCAAATTTCCGGGATAAAAAGTAGCCTACGTGCCAAACTTCATCCAGATCCGTTCAGCCGTTCTGCGTGATTGAGTAACAAACATCCATCCATACATCCATGCATCCAAATTTTCGCATTTATAATATTAGTACCTACCTAAGTATAGATTAGTATTTTAGTAGTTCTGGATTAGTATTATTTCTATGTTGTCACCATCAATTATTACTGAGAACTAATAGGTAGATGCTTGGGGAAAAAACCAGCAATATAAAATATTGACCGATTTCCCATTCACGGAGTTTTCTGCATATTTATTTCATAATGAAGTAGGGTACTGTGCTTTCTGTTACAAGGAGACAGAGTGTTCGGATTTTTTTATCAGATCTTAGAATATTTATATAGCAATAAATAATAATTGTAGATTACAATAGTTTCAATGCATAGATAAAAATTGATAATAAAATAGGTTGTATCCTGGAGAAGGACATAGGGTACATTTTATCCCGGAAAATTAAGGGGTTCCTTAAGTTAAGCGGGAAAATAAGATAAGATAATAAATAAAATAAGTCGAGGAATTCATCTTATCCATACTTCCATACTAATATTATAAATGCGAAAGTGTGTCTGTCTGTCTGTTTGCTACGCTTTCCCGGCCCATTTTTTCAACTGATTTTGCTAAAAACTTGGTAAAGAGGTAGGTTATAATCCGGGGAAGGACATAGGCTACTTTTTATCCCGGAAAATTAAAGAGTTCCCGCGGGAACGGACGAAGTCGCGGGCATCATCTAGTACCTAAACAGAAACAGACAGACACTTTCGCATAATATTAGCATGGATAAGTCTATTATCTAAGGTCGACGACATTGGTGTACGGTGAAATTCAATTGAGTTTATGTTTACACCCAACTGAAATGAAAAAATTTAAACATGTAAAAAAACACGAGTGTTTTTGGAGCGGTTACATAAAATATTATCTGTATGTTTGTCTGCTAGTCTTTAACGGCCGATTTTGATGAAATAGGTTGCATACTGGATTAAGATTTATTCCGAAAAATTAAGGAGTTATCGCGGGAAAAAAAATAACTTGATCAACGTGGACGAAGTCGCGGGAACCATCTAATTTATTATAAAACTCATTATTGCCAATGATTGTTTCAATTTTGGTACATCATTGATAATCGCTTTATAATGGTATTACTAATTTAAAACCTTTTTGTTGGAAATCAAACGTATTGTCATTTGAACCAGAAAAAAATCCCTTTATCAACACCACATTCAACCGCAAGTAGGTAAATAAGTTCAAACAACTATAAGACAATAGTCGGAAGGAAACACACTAGCTATACTGTGACCATCCTCAAGGTTAAGGAGACAATGCTCTTGGCAGAATCAATGAACGACAGATGGCCGCTAAGCGGGCATGCAAAGTTAATGAATATCTTCATTTCAATATAGGTATGTGAAGTGTGACAATGATATTTTATTTGCCATGACCATAAAAAATTTGGCTAAGTGCGAGTCAGATTCGTGCACAGCGGGTTCCGTACCATCAATCAATCATATCATACTAATATTATAAATGCGAAAGTGTGTTTGTTTGTTGGTTTGTCCTACATTCACGCCGCAACCTAGCAACGTATCGACATGATTACAGGCACGGGTATAGTTGAGGACCTGGAGAGTGACATAGGCTATTTTTTATCCCGGAAAATCAAGGAGTTCCCGCGGGAATGAAAAAAAAACTTAAACCACGCGGACGAAGTCGCGGGCATCAGATAGTCAATCAAATAAATTTTATAAATGTCAAAGTTTGGATGGATGGATGTTTTGTACAATCACGCCCAAACGGCTGAACGGATCTGGATGAAATTTGGCACAGAGATAGATTATAGTCTGGAATAACACATAAGCTACTTTTTATCCCGGAAAATTAAGGAGTCCCGGAAAACCTCGCCCCGCGGACGTAGTCGCGGGCATCAATACATTATTTTAGTAAATAACAAGAAAAATGTCGTAACAACACTTAATCAGTGTGAATTAGCTGGCTTATTTAAGGCTCTTAACTGGTAGCGCCTGACAAACAATTCGACACCCTATGAGTACGGAACCCTAATTAACAATTTTGGGATTCTTTCCTCTACTTGTTCTGAGAGACATTGCTTCTTGCCAAATTTCATGATTCTAGGTCAACCGGCCCACTGCTAGTTAAGCACGACTTTCCCAGTTTAAGCTTATAGTCCACTACGTTCAAGCAAATGTTGGCAAATGCACCTTTATTGAGCTACAATGCAGTTTCTGCACCGACATGTAGATCATTTTATGATAGTAACGAACTTGATAAGCTTTTCACAGAAGTACCCCCTGATATTCTTGCTGGTTCTTATCTATTTCGGTAGAACTCTGAGGTGCAATCATGTAAGGATTGCCGATCTAATCGTTAAAGTTCGGCTTCAAAGTAAACGTTCGTACACGTTTAAGTACGTAGGATACTTTTAACGTATGAGAATGGATACACGAAATTGAGCTCTAATTCAATGTTGTTATGGTTTATTTTACTTTGAAGCCGAACTTTAACTACTCGATCGGCAATCCTTACATGATTGCACGTCTGGCCCCCAATTGTGTAAGAAAATCGTAATCGTAATCGTAAACGTTTGTCAAACGTATTATTCGAACTGTTCATAGAGTTCATACATGCTTTTTAAGTCAAAAATTTTGTCTTGCCGCCCTCTATGAACTCCTTGACCTTCGGATTGGGGCAGAACCAATGGTATATTTACTTGACTAATCAAAACCAGTTAAGTTTATTTGAAAAAGTTTGTATTTTATTTTAATCCTGGTGTTTTTTTTCAGACCTATTGCATAGACGCCCAAGTACCCGATTCGGCATGTACTGCAACGTCCTATTTATCAGGAGTGAAGACCAAGTATGGTGTCATTGGTCTAGACGGAAACGTCACCCGAGGATCCTGCCACTCCCAGCTGTATAAACAAAACTGGTCTCCCTCTATTGGACAGTGGGCGTTGGACAAAGGATTGGATGTTGGTAAGAGCACAGATGATAAAATCGTTATTTTCAATGTCACCACAAACTTATCAATCCTTATCACTTTCAATTTCAGCATCATCAATCAATCTTCATATTTACACTATACATAAGAAAGTGTCGGTTTATTAATACGGGCCTAAGAGATCTCTATCACTGGAATATGAGAGTTCAGACATTTACAATGTTTATAATATCCTTGTTGTCAGGTTTTGTGACCACCACCCGAGTGACCCACGCGTCCCCGGCCGGCATGTACGCGCACACATCTGAACGCAATTGGGAGTGTGACGCAGACGTGCCTGACGAGTGCCTCAGCCTCGGCTGTAAGGATATCGCCTTGCAGCTCGTTACTAGCGATCCGGGAAGACAATTTAAGGTATATTATTCAATCAATCAATCGTTTATTTGCTATAAACAATACATAGCCCGTCAAAATTATCTGGCCCGGTGGCCAAAACTGGAACTAATTTTTATGTCTGTTTAGATTTTGTTTTTATTTTATTTTTCATACTTGCTAGCGACGCTGTCACCGGGACAGATAAGTTCGTGGGACTACACAATAAGTTGAAAAGTAGTCCAAACTGTTTAAGGCAAATTAAAGGATTACATACATCGTCGTCGTCGTCGTCGTCTCAACCTATAGACGTCCACTACTGGACGAAGGTCTAATGCATGGATCACCACAGAGCACGGTCTTGTGCCGCTTGTTTCCAGCGGCTCCCAGCTGCACGCTTGAGATCATCCGTCCACCTAGTGGGAGGTCGTCCAACGCTACGCTTCCCGGTGCGAGGCCGCCACTCAAGCACTTTGGGACCCCAACGCCTATCGGTTCTATAACGAACTATGTGCCCTGCCCATTGCCACTTGAGCTTGGCGACTCTTCGAGCTATGTAGGTTACTCTGGTTCACCTACGGATCTCCTCATTTCTGATTTCATCAGTGCCTGAAGACGAAAGTTTTCGAACAGTGCATGTTGCCAGTGATGACTTACGGCTCCGAAACATGGTCGCTAACTATGGGCCTGATAAGAAGGCTCAGGTCACTCAGCGGGCGATGGAGAGAGCTATGCTTGGAGTATCCCTGCGTGATCAAAACAGAAATTACATACATAAATAATACTACTAATATTTAATCCTTAATCAATCAATCATAATTAATATAATACAACACATAACATAAATTAATAAATAAATGCCAAAGTAAGTAATTAAAATAAGTCTATAACCTCAGGTTGATGGCATTGGTGTACGGTAATACTCAATCGAGTTTATGTTTACACCAAAACGAAATGGCTCTGAATTAAATAATGAATAAATTATAAATAAATTTTAAAAAGCTATGGTTCACGTCTTATTATTGAAAAATAATGAGTCAAAAGCCATTTTTTAATTTTTAGAGAAAGAAATCTTTATTCAGGGGGACAAGACAAAAAACAGACTTTATCAGAAGACAAAAATGGCGAGATGAGAATTGATCCCCAAAATGGTCTTCACTCAGCATGTGCTATACCTGTTAGGATACAGCGCTGATCTTCCGTGAAGCCAGTATGCTTGAGGAGGAGGTTCTCAATTCGGCGCGTATCTTTTTTTTGACTTATATTTTTGCATTGGCTGTAGACTGTAGTGCGGTGCAAATTTTTATTTTGCCAACAAACCATTACATAGCATACCTTTTCAAATAAGTGGCCGTCTTCGAGGATTTAGGAATAATTTTTTTTTCTAAACATGATATCGTGCTAGCTGATGGCTTTGTCCCGCTATTGTTTCCCACCACCAATATTACAATCTACTAATGAGCATGAGTTTGGGCCACAATCCACCACGCTAGTTGTGCGTATTGGTCACATTTATTACGTTACTCTCAAACAGTAAGTATTTGCTGTAGCTAGTGTCTAGGTAAGAGACTTTTTCTGTGACAGATATTATAGCCTGCCCCTGATCACTTCAGCTTACCATTCTTTTGGGTATACTTTGCTACTCTAAAATTTTTATTTTCTATCTCTGACTGAGTTTTCCTGCTTGGAACTAATTTAGAAGGCCTTCCATCCGTATCGTTTGTCGTATTACTTGCGAAGATTTGACGCTCTCCTAAAATTTCCATGCGACATAATCGAGATAGATTTGTCCATGAACTTAAATTTCCATAAGTAGGTTTTCCTGTTCAAGTTAAAAATAATAATATATTTGTTTGTGAGTTAAGTAAATATTATTGAGTATAGCAGATTCTAGCAGACTCATGGAGTGAGATAAAGTTTTTCTATGGAGTGAGACATAACCACTTGCAAATCGTAATGAAACGGAAAATGTTCTCTTGTATTCTACGTTCATTGCCACGATGCACATTAAGTTAGTCTTTGATATGTAAATGAGTTATTTTTATGTAAAACTTGACGTCAATCAATACTAAAGCTTGTTTACGACTGCACGAAGCCTTTATCATGAAAAAAATATTCACCCAGGTGCCTTCTATGCGCCTCAAAATAAAATTGTTAGGTCTAGGAATTATACCTATATTATATATTTTTTAAATCTTCATTTATTTTAGAGGGTTCGTTCAACATTGAACATGTCACCCTCATGGCAACAAAATCATCATTTCACTTCCTATTCTAAACATAATATGACTTACTAATCAGAGCTCTGGCCTCCTCAGATAAGGGATAAGCCAGGACACTGTTGCTTACAGACAACAAAAATTTTTAAAACAACAATTTTATTTTGAGGCGCGTTTACTTTGTCATAAAATTATCAATACAATAGGTAATTGATTTTGCTTTATTTTCGTCCTTGTTTCTACCAAACGGTCTCTTGTATGAACTTTCACACTGCGATATTTTGCCGGTTGTATCCAGTTGCAGATGATCCAGTGGCTTTCTCATTAACATTTTAGCATTGATGCATAAGCATCTTATGATCTTCGTTATTAGGAAAATCGAAATTATTTTGTTACATTTGTTACTACAAGTTAAATTTAATAAGTTCAGATTATAAATAAGTTACATTTGCAGACAACTTTACTAAGTGGTACTTGAACTTTTATCAAAGTTTGTATGAATGAAGTACTTCAAAATCATTAAGCTTCTATACAAGTATATTATTGCTGATGAGATATTCACCCGCTGTCCTAGGTGACCGAAAGAAGTGACGCGACGGAATAGAAAAAAAATTATGAACTTGTTTACGCGACAAAGTAGGCCACGTGAAAGGTCAGCTACTGTTTGATACTGTCGCGTCGCGTCGTATCGAGTCGCGGTGTCGCGTTTATCGCTCATGTAGGACAACAGGTGAGTAAGTAACAACGACCTCAATTTACATAGACGGACTCTGTCAAACAAAGAATGTGAACTTATTTTACTAACGCAATCTAGTACGAAAAGCGACAGCGCTATGGCGGGGACAAGGACAGGCTTATGCAGCAAGCAGGTGAGGGGCACGCCCTACAAGTCGGACGCCCAACTTTTTTCTATGAAAAAGCCCATCTAGTACCTACATATATTATATCGATGGTAAATAAGTACCAAAAATAAAGTGAGGACGCACAATGCACGTAATGAATTTATAAAATAACAGATTTAAAAAGTACCGCTGCTTCAATGGATCAGAACCATAACGAAAAAGACGTCACAGACCAAAAAGAAACCGGCCAAGTGCGAGTCGGACTCACGCACCGAGGGTTCCGTACAAACCTGTAGGTACCTATAAAAGTAAAATTTATGGTAAATCCATGAAATTATTAAAAATATTTTTATTATATGACGTAACTTATAATTTATGCTTTTCGCAATTTTTCTTTTATCTGTGCTATAAGACGTTGCTTTGTACCAAATTTCAAGATTCTGAGTTCACGGGAAGTATCCTGTAGGTTTTGATTCGCCTGCGAGTGTCGAAAATTTGCAGCATAAACGGCTGTATCTTTTGATTGCGATGGCTTAGAAGTTTGATTTTTTCACAGCTCCAAGGGACTGTAGACCTGAGTATTTGATATGAATTTCAGCTTGATACCTCCATGCGTTCCTGAGAAAAAGGGTCTTGACACACAGACGGACGGACAACAAAGTGATCCTATAAGGGTTCCGTTTTTCCCTTTTGAGGTACGGAACCCTAAAAATTATAGTATTCTATGTTATTATTAGCACGTGTCAGTCCTTGACAATCATCGATCTCTATTATTGTATACAATAGAAACATAAAGTTGATTTCAAGTGTTATTAGTTTGTATTAGCTTTGCCACCATTGATTAAACCGTTCATTATCCCATTGACAATAACAATACTCGGGTGATAAAAATGCAACGGTTATGTGGATGACGTCATAAGTATCTATTAGTCTTTTGAAGCACCTGTAGTGAGTAGGTAGGTATGTACCGAGTATAGAAGTCGACTATCACTTTTTCATAGGTCTAGTATGCGATCCATAGGGGACTGGATAAGCAAATCCATACTAATGCGTAGTCGGGTTGTCTGTCTGCTACGTTTTCACGGTCCATCTATTAAACCGATTTTGATGAAATTTGGTATAGGGATAGTCTGTATCCCGGGGAAGGACATAGGCTACTTTTTATCCCGGAAAATTAAAGAGTTCCCGCAGGAATAAAAACCTTAATCCACGCGGATGAAGTCGCGCGCATGCTATCTCCTATCTATCTATACCTACCTATCTCTGTACTGAATTTCATCAAAATCGGTTCAGTAGTTGGGCCGTGAAAGCGTAGCAGACAGACAGACATATAGACACTCTTTCGCATTTATAATATTAGTATGGATTCAATTCTGTACATAAGAGACTTTTCTAGGTACGTTTATGAGATATTCAACTAATTAACTAATGCAGAAAGAGCCAAGAGGCGCAAATATGAAATTATAGATAACTAGCTGACCCGGCGAACTTCGTACCGCCTTAGTATGCAAAATTAAATGTATATTTTTCAATATTTCTGAGAGATTTTCTTAATATTTTTTTCCCGTAAGAACCTTCTCCTAATAATAACAAATACAACAAAGAAAGAATTAGTGAAATCGGTCCAGCCATTCACGCGTGATGCCGTGACCAAGGAAAACGGGTTTCATTTTTATATATATAGATAGATTATAGAAAATAATTTCATTTTTGTGCCTTTTGGTGTTGAAACCATGGGGTCGTGGGGCGAAGATGCTAGATCCTTTTTAAGGATCTATCTTCTCGTCTCCCGGAGTCCACGGGTGACCCGAGGGCTGGCAGTTATCTCGGCCAACATAATATAAGTTTGGCTATTCAGCAAGGTAACGCAGCCAGCGTTATGGGCACATTGCCTTATTGCAGTGGAATAGATGATATTTTTAATGTTTAGTTTTTAGTTTCTTTTTTTTTTTACTTTAGATTTAATTTAGATTTTAATTTTTCTTGTATATATATTTAAAGCATTGGTATTATAATTTCCTGCTAATTAAATAAAAGTTAAAGATTAACATAGACATGCCAAATCCACAATTTTAGTTTGATTACTTTTTGATTATGATTACTAGATTATAAATGATCACTTTAAAATAATTGAATGACAATAACTTTTCAAATTATTATGAGGCTTTATATTAAATTAATAGTACCTAGCTACCAACCTAGTTTTATTACCCTATCCATATTATAGGTACTAATATCACAGAATAGATATCACTACATGCTTATAATATCATGTTGGCTTTTACAAGGCCCATACCTGTGCCCATACTCTCAAGTCTCAACCGGTATTGACGAAACTCGGACGTGAGTTCGAAAAACGGTTTTCAAAAATTTCTAACAAAATTTTGTAAGGAACCAAAATCTAATCAGTTTTCCAAGCTACTAAGCTTTAGATAATTCTATAAAAGGAAAAGGTAACTGACTGACCGATTGACTGATCTATCAAACGCACAACTCAAACCACTTGACGGATCGGGCTGAAAGGCATGCCCACCTATGACGTAGGCAGTGGCGTGCAGTTCATAGAGGCATAAGAGCACTGCTTACACAATGGAAATACGTTGTTACATGCTCATATCATTATAACAGTCAGTAAATAGGCTTTCTGACTAGCTAATGCCTACCCTAGCTTCAAGCCTTGCACACCACTGAGTCGTAGGTACCTACCCGCAAAAAAAGGATTTTTTGAAATTTATCAATCAAAATTGAACTTAACGTGAGCGAATGAATCCGCATGCACTAGTTACAATTTTTTTTTTTACAACAATTTTCTAATCCTTTCAGGTGATAATGGGAGGCGGTCGGCGGGAGCTCACTCCAAACGTGACAACGGCTTTTACGAACAATACGGGCCGAAGAATCGACGGAATCGACCTGACCGAGCTCTGGCACGAAGACAAGATAGAGAAGAACGTGACGCACCAGTACGTTACTGATAGAAACGATCTTTTTAAGGTAATTCGTCTTTTTCCTTAGAGTAATATTCTATCAGAGGTACCAACCTCCAAGTACCTATCACCAGATAGGTACTTGGGTTCGGCACCATCATCTCTATCCATCCCCCTCTGCTGAGTGCGGCTCTCTTCTCAGAACGGCAAGGGTTAATAGGCCACTAGTTAAGCGTAGAAGGTGCGGATTAGTTTATTCATCCAAGAAGTAGGTAATATCTATTAGATACACTCCTTGGAGAACATTATGGAGCATTTATTCAATTCAATTAGTTGTACTCAAACATTTTTTTATAAGTGCGAGTGACTTAACTGGTTCGGAATACCGAGAAAAGCCAGCAAGAGTCTCAGCGGTTGTTCTTTTGAAAATAATATTAAACTACAATTATAATTATATACGTGCGTCGTACTACGTACCCACAGCCCCACACTCGCTGGAGCGAGTCACGTACTAGTAAATACCACAGTAAACAGATACAACCAGTATGGATACTACCTAGAAACGTTCGAAACAGCTCACTCACACAAACATGCGCATCGACAAGCGCTCGTCGCAGTACCGTCAGTAGTGAGTAGCGTATTGGTTGTATCTGTTTACTGTGTAAATAACTACGTGGAACAATTGATATACCTAATATAGAAGTGGACAAAACTAACCTGGAAGTAGTAGGTATTGGCTGTCCTGTTGAACGCCATGGAGGTCGCCATACTTTAAGAAGATACTCTGTCCCTTATATCTTTGTGCCAGTTCCTTATCTTTGTTACAAAATACGTCAGAATTCTTAAACAAACTCATTACAATACAAGTACTTACATAAATATATCGGTTGGTGACTGCCTAATATAATATGTAAGCTTACAAATGTATTAAAACAAGACAGTGTTAGTTACAGGCAATTTTGCAAACACTTGTAAAACAAATTGTATTTTCACGCACGAGAAGTCACGGTTTGGTTATAACTAAATAGGGTGTACTTAGTTTCTAATAAAGCGTTTACTGCTTATGATTACTGCAAAGTACCTATCTACTAAGTAGGTACGTTTACTGCTTTTTGGTATGAAGTAGGTACATTGTAACTGCCTCGTTGGTCTAGGCCTCATTGGTCTAGTGGTTAGCATGTTCGACTGCGGCTGACGCGGTCCCGGGTTCGAGTCCCGGATCGGGCCATTATTAAGTATTGGATTTTTCAGGGTCTTTCTGACTAGAAATTCTCAGTAGGTACTAATCGGAAGTTGGCGAAGTTGGCGGTGGTTCACACCCGTGCCTCGGAGAGCACGTTCAGACGTCGGCCCTGCACCTGATCTCTCTCCGGTCGTGTCCGATTCTCCGACCCATCGGGCTATGAGAGCAAAGGAGTGAGAGAGAGCAGAGAGTGCAGTGCACCTGTGTTTTTGCACACACTTGTGCACTATACTTAATGTTTCCCGCGCAGATGGCTAATCTCTCTGGAGATTGGCCGCCGTGGCCGAAAATCGGCCATTATTATAATATTGACTGTACCATAATAATTTTCCAAATAAATTTTAATAACGTCTTTACTTTACTGAATTTATCTGGTACGCATTAATCGATACAATAACTGGTTTCTTTCTTCCTTCGTGCTCATTTACATGAAATTAAATGTTGTTTTTTTAAACTAATTGTAGGACAACTTCTGTCACTCATGATAAATAATTAAATATAAATAATTGATTTCTGTTCATAATACAATTGAATTACATTGGGGCTGGAACCTCCAGTATACTATTGAAATAACTGTATCAGGAGATTCCGCTCTTCTATAACATTCAGATTTTCAAAATTGTATTAAATACATATTATGAACTGATAATTATAACATTAATTGCACAAACATGTTATTGTTATTTTAAATCTCTAATTATTATGAACAATATAAAAAATAATAAAGCGGGACCAATAAATATACCTTCTATGCTTTTGATTTTATAAGTGGCACGTATCTCAGCAGTAGCTCTTTCTTTAAAATAAAAAATGTTATTTAAACATGAACGTGTACAATATAGGTACGAAAAGTAACAAGTTATTAGTTATTAATTATTATTAAGTTGTTGATTTTCTTGCAACTCTATCACTGACAAAAATCATCAATTGCATAATAGTCATCAAATCATGCACGAATAAAAAAATATAAAAATACGACACTAAAAAGCCAGTATTTAAGCAAATTTAGGAAAATGTTCTCTCAATGGTTTTTTAAATTCGCTGTAGTAATAACATTAAATTAAAACTTTTTTCAGGTCTTCAACTCAGACGTCTTGCCCGAATACCTCCTGGGTTTGTTCCACGATGATCATATGGATTACCATTTGAAGGCGAATAACCAACCGTCCCTGGAGGAGATGGTAGAAGTGGCGATAAAGATGCTGAGCAGAAGTAGCAAAGGATACTTCTTGTTTGTGGAAGGTTTGTTGGATTTTAACTGTACAACCAAAGAGAATACAATACTAAAAATCTAAACATAGTATAAAAGGTAAAGGTGACTGACTGATCTATCAACGCACGGGCTAAAACACTAGATGGATCGGGCAGAAATTTGGTATATAGATAGCTATTATGACGTAGATACGAGCGACGAGATACGTCATCTAAGTGATCTATGAAAGGATTTTTGAAATTACAACCCCTAAGGGCGTAAAATAGAGCTTTGAAATTTGTATGAAAATCAAACCTAACGTGAGCAAAGGCGCAATCGAAAGCTAGTTTATTATAATACAGGTACATTACAAACAAATAAATGTTGATACCTAATAATAAGAATACAACGACAATTTACAGAATTCAAACAGCCTTCCCATAATTTTTTAAAATAAGTTTAACTGATGCCTAAAGCTGGTAAACTTCTAAATACCTTTAATATGAAAATGGGTTTGTTTAAAATATTTTAGTGGAAAGGCACTTCACTTCCTCGTATCATGCGCATTAATACTTCGATCTAGATATCTATCAAAGAATTGAATTTTCTACTTGGCCTTTAGCCTTTTTTACGTAACTCCTACACTATGCTCACTAGACTATGACGGCTCTTTAAACTATTTAATCTTAAAAAAAACAAGTAGGGCTCGGTTTTTTTCAATGTTACATCTTTATCACCGAGGAAAAGCAAACTGACAATATAATTATCATAATAACTTCCGCTTGAATTCATTTTTCCTTTTACCTTCCAGTGTCCTTCAATATTAACAGATTTTGTATTCACAGCACTTCTTTTCACCGGTAGGATAAATGATCGAGAAACCAGAATATAACGCAGTTTTCCCTGTAGTTTTATTAGTATTTTTACTATCTTACTAATATTATAAATGCGAAAGTTTGAATGGATGTATGGATGAATGTATGGATGTTTGTTACTCAATCTCGCGCCAACGGCTGAACGGATCTGGCTGAAATTTGGCATAGATCGATAGATTATAGTCTGGAATAGCACATACTTTTTATCCCGGAAAACTAAGGAGTTCCCGCGGGAACTAAAAAACCTTAATCCACGCGTACGAAGTCGCGGGCATTAGCTAGTTAATAAATAAATACTATACGGAGCATAATATATTAATTTAGCCCTTCTTCTTCCTTTCCATTGCTATATTATGGGCTTTGAGCCTTTTGTTGTAGGGCTTCCCGCTTCTGTCCCATGTCAACGCATTATTTGCTTCTTTTGCATTCATATCCTCATTTACACAATCCATCCATCTTTTCATCAGAGAGGTGAATTGACAGAAACATGATCATGTTTAATGCTAACATAATATCCCCTCTTTCATTCCAGGAGGTAGAATCGACCATGCACACCACGACAGCTACGCATACCTGGCACTCGACGAAACCGTAGAGTACGCCAAAGCTGTGAAAAAAGCTAGAGAACTGACAAATGAGGAAGAAACTCTTATAGTTGTTTCTTCAGACCATGCTCATACTATGACAGTTGCTGGTTATCCCTCAAGGGGCAACGATATTCTTGGAGTTGTGGATACAGCGAAGGGAGGTGATGGAAAGCCTTATACGACTATTAGTTATGCTAATGGCAAAGCAGCGTCGATTGCTGAAGGTGGAAGGATTGATGTAACGTTGAGCAGTCAGTTTAGTAATCGTAAGTTTCGTTTTAAACTTTCTTAAATCTACTTTATGGTTAGTTCTTATTTTTCTCCTGTGGTATACACTTGTATTTTCGTAATAGAATAAAGAGGAACTTGCATCCCCCAGACAAGTCGACAAGGCTTAAGGGGTGCAAAGAAAGAAATAAATGTAAATGTAAAAATTTCAAAAAAAATTAAGACACCTTTTAGTTTAAAAGTGTTTAATTTTTTGTGATGAGAAGTTTATGGTTTGATTAACATAGACACTTTATCATTGCATGATTGTCGTAACTCGTAAAGCATAATCTAGCCTATCTTGTATAAAATGAAGTTTTATTAGTTACGAGTAAGTAAATACAAAGATCTTATTGTGGTTTGAATACCTGATAGGAACTTAAACTAATAAGTAAACCTTCTATACTGTGTGTATTCAAGGGCGAAGTCGGTAACACTCATGCTGAGATCTATAGAGCGTACTTTGACTTTGTCCAGGCTTTACTCAGAGTTAAAACGTGATGGACTTATATCATAGGTGAGTAGCATAAATCTGTCTCGTTTTAACCATGTCTTAAGTCTGAGCAAAGTCAAAGTTTGCTCTATAGATCTCACACTCAGTCAGTTTTGAAGGCGCCCTTCATCTTTCACTGTAGAGTCATTAGGGGTAAAAGCACGCACTTTTCTCTTTAAGGCTTTATTTAGCCGAAACTATTAAGATGGCAGACACAAATTTATAGTACATTTGTAGCACGTTTATCAGGCTTCTAATTGATATAAAGTTCATTAAGATAACTATCAAGATTCTTTGATTATAAAGCAAACAGATGAAATGATCAGACTGCGTAATTTTACCCCGGCATACGGGTAAAAGTACGCAATCGTAAGGGTAATAGTTCGCGTGTAGGATAAAAGTACAATATTCAGGATTCGTACCTTTAGTTAGGTAATAATAAAAATATAGTATTAAAAAAAAGATTTATGTAGACAAATCAGTACACAATTAAAATAATTCAGATATAATCAACGAAATAAACTTATAATACTTCTAAAAGAACATAAACTAAGATATCTAGCATTTTGCCATTGGTAAAGTCAAAAGTCATAATTATAGATATTGCAATTCACTTAAGTTTTAAGGAGATCAAAGGCATGTTATTTATGTTTAGGCTTCGGCCGTGGCTAGTTACCACCCTAACGGCAAAGACGTGCCGCCAAGCGATTTAGCGTTCCGGTACGATGCCGTGTAGAAACCAAAGGGGTACCTAAGGGTTTAATATAACCGCCATGCCCCTAACAGGTTAGCCCGCTACCATCTTAGACTGCATCATCACTTACCATCAGGTGAGATTGCAGTCAAGGGCTAGCTTGTAGTGGATAAAAAATTAAAATAAAACTTTTTTTTCTTCCGAAACTAGAGATATTCCTGGTGTCTTTTTTACATAATTTCGAGGCATTATTTCGCAATCTGAAACAAAAAATATATAAGTACTTACATTTATATAATACAGTATAAGTGGGTATACATTATTAATTGTAGAACTACCTATTTGGTTAAAGTTTTGTAGATGGGGTAAAAGTACGGGGGTAATAGTACGCGTACTTTTACCCCCGTACTTTTACCCCATTTGGCTGGTAACGAAAACAAAGAGCAATAGTAAAAATTTCAATAATGCTAGGTTAGTATGTAAGTTTGAAATAAATTGTTTAATAATTATACAAAAACAAGAAAAAAAGCTTAGCTTGATAACCACATAAGATTGAGTGTCACCAACTTTTCCGTAGAACACAAAAATACGAATTTTTACCTTAATTTAACTTATTGAGTCATAATTCGCGGCATACCGCACGCACTGCTCTCCAAGTGGTGACACATAATGGTGGCCCAAGCGCGCATTCTCCCGTCGACCAAGCTCCTCCGCCCGCATACCCTTCACTGAAAAATCGGCATTGCGAACTTTTGCCCACTGCGGACTTTTACCCCGAATAACTCTAACTGCATCGCAAAAATTAATTTCAATTTTAATCAGCCACTGAGTATGGTCTGTGTAATCTGCATTGTAGCTGCATTCATGCAACAAAAAATAACTTGAGTTTGTTTATTTCAGGTACGTTTGACTATTCTTACCCAAGCTTAGTTCCTCTGGACTCAGAGACACACGGAGGCGAAGATGTCGCAGTCTTCGCCTTCGGACCCTGGCAGCATCTCTTCACGTCCAGCTACGAACAATCCGTCATTCCTCATCTCATGGCCTATGCCATGTGTCTTGATGACAACCAACACGAAAACTGTAGAAAACGTTACAACCACGGGGTGAACGTTAAACCAAACAAGTATTATGTAATAAGTTTATGCGCTGTGATATTTATTGTTAGTTTGTATATTTAGTTTTGTAGCGGATTTTTGAGGCGTAGATACTTAATTTTAGTTTAAAGACTTATTCGTAGCTATACAGTATATTATATCTATAATATTATGTTGTATGTCGCGCGAGTTTTCTTACTTCATTAATATTATGCTTGACACAACTGATGTTAGTAGATAGCGGAGAGATGACTAAACATCTTTAGGTAGGGTTCTGATGGCATTTAACTCGCGCTTATTTTACCCTGAACAAGACCCTTCATTGTAGCTATGAGAAAAAAAATGATTTTATTCGGGTTAGGAATTAGGATATTTTGATTAGGTTTAGATTTTTGTTGCCTTGATTGGAGGAATTGTTTTTCATGCTATTTTCACTGTTGTTGTATTTATTTTCTAACCCAAATTCACCATTTATACTTTTAATAACTGTTTGTATCTTTCTTCTTTTCCTTTCTACATACTTTCTAGTATTTAATACTTCCACGGTAATTTCATAACTGAAAATTCCGTTTAAGCAATGCATAGATATTATTGTTAAACTTGACTAAGTAGGTACGTAATAATTGACTTAAGTTTAAAATGTAAATATTATGTTGTTGTTTTAGTAAATTGTTGATATTTATATTTAATTTACTTAGTAAAAGATTGAAAAACAAAAATAAATAGAAAGAAACAGAAAGAAAAAATTATTAATTATTTTTATATGACTTAATAATTATTAAATTATTAATTATTAAGTCATATAAAATACTAATAATTATTAAATTATTAATTATTAAGTCATATAAAATAGCTATCATAAAAATATTCACAAACATATTTTTTAGTTTACTTAGTTTTACTTACATCAAAAGAGTAAATAAAAAAAACTTATAATATTTCCTAATGAAAGGCTGTGCCTTAATTATTGAATTATGTAGTAATTTATTTATGTTTATAGGTAAATGTTACGCTAAGGTTTCAATGCTTGAACGATTTTTGACCCGAATTGACTTAGGTATTTTAGGTTCAGACACAGGACCGGCATGCTCTCCGGGGTATGGGAGTATTAAAAGTTTAAAACACCGTATTTTTAAAACAGGTATTTTTTTTTACTTCGGACTAGTAACAACTGAGAATTTCTTAACAGAATGATTCTAACAGGTACCTGCTTAAAAAATAGCTCTACATTGTAAGCATTATGTAGGCATTATTTTTTGTAGTTAAAATTACGATAAAAATGAACGAATTAAAAAGTTACTTGATAATATGGTTTTTTAATTATTTATCTGTTTTTTTTTAAATTGAATAATAATTTGTGATTTCTACTTGTATGGCTGTACAATAATAATTAAATAGTGTTATTTATCGTTGTATACTTGTTTTTTTTACCTCCACAGTTATTTTGACGACCTCGCCCAGGCTGCGTGAGCGCTGCGGTCTTATAGTGGGAGGTCCTGTGTTCGATTCCCAGCCCAGAGTCAAATAATTTCTGAATGATTTCTGATCTTGTCTGGTTGAAGGCTTCGGCCGTGGCTAGTTTCCAACCTACCGGCAAAGACATCCCGATTCCCGCCAAGCGATTTAGCGTTCCGGGTAGAAATCGATTAGAGGTATGTACCTACTACCATATTTCTACCATATTAGACCGCATCATCACTTACCAGCAGATGAGATTGCAGTCAAGAGCTAACTAAAAAAAGATTGGTAGATAAAAAAAGTCTAGGAAATCAAGCAGTTCCGTGTATCTAGTCGTCGGAGACCCTAGCATCAAATCCTCAGTCGTTGAAACTTGGCAGGGTTGTAACATCGTATGAGCCAAAACTTTTATGGAAAGGTCTTAAAAAATCCATGCGGCAGTCTAAAAGTACGAATAGCTTCTATACTACAATAGATTCTAGACTGAATTCCAAGGTCCAAAATGAGGTTACCAAATGAGTTCTTACCTAAAACTTTAAAGTTCAAACGTAAAATCAAATTAGTAAAATAATACTGACTTGACGGAAAAGTATAACTTTTCCTAGAGAACCGTTATCTACTTTTTAGCGATGATTCCCTTTTTGTCTGTCTATTTGATCGTAAAATTGATCAGTTCAGTTTTTATTCTCACGTGTCCTTAAAATGTAATCCGGCGTAACGGGTAAGAAAATCCAAAACCATGCACATGCATAATAAATTATTTTTATTTATGATCATAATATTATGATCTTATATCTGAACTGCGTGTACGTGACTATATACCTTATTGTATTAACGTAAGGCACAGTTTAGCGTGTGCGACGAGCTATACGTAGGTACAGAATACTTAATAATAGACTTGTTAGTTGATAGTCTATAGTTCTATACCATTAGAAACTGTTTAGTGCTCAGTCTTTTTTCTAAAACTCTAAATAATCGGCATGAATATTGTATTGCAGCAAAAGACCTATTTATTTCCCTATATAAGTAGTTTTAAGGAATAAAAAGCTTGCACCACAGCTTGCACGATATTTATTTGAAAACTGTAAGGGCCGGCGCATATCTGGCGAAGCGCAGCGCAGCGCAGAGCATTTCCGCACTGGCAAAACATTATCGACTTTGTTATCGTTGAAATAAAAACAATTGACACGAGTACTAGAGTCCGAGAGAATCGAAGCGGCTTGAGGCGCTTTAGAGCGCAGTAATTCGATATTATGCATACGAAAGCAAGTCGATAATGGCTTTGCAGTAAAAATGCTCTTCGCTACGCTTCGCCAGATATGCGCCAGCCCTGGGTGCCTTTCCACCAGAGACGCGTGCTAAATCCACCACTAAGGAGCGCTTGATTTTCATAGCTTAGATTTGAGAAGATCGTTAGATATTATATAAGACCAAACGTCTCTATAGGTGACTTTAACACACATCCATAGCTTAACAACGTAGCACATCTCTGGATCCTGCATAAAGATTAAAGATGGCTCCATAAGGGCCTGCGCCGACGAGACATATAAAGATTTTCCAGACTGCTCCAATTTTTTTAAACTTTCAATCAGAAATAGTAAGGATTCTTTAATTACTTATGTAGGGAATTGAAATTTACCTGAACGCGATCTGCAAGCCATTATAATTGCGTGCGCAATGGCTATAGATTTTATGTTAGCGCTGGCGATATCGTTTTTATCCTTTACTAGCAGTTGATCTAATAATGTATTCAAACTTTCTGGTATAGCATCCTTGACAGATTCAACAAACTGATCTAGCGGTGGATATTGTGACGTGTCATATGGTGTAGTTTTGATGTCCTCTAATATTATAGATGCAGCTGTACGTACGATCCTTAACCTTTCTTCTTTTGCGTCTGTACATCTGAATGCATACCAAGCATCATCTAGGATTTTATAAGAGGGATCTCCAAAACAGAAAAGTGTAGGTCTTCCCGGTGAACTGGAGATTTTAACTTGATCACCGTATTTTTCTTTTAGTTTTTTTATTATAGTCCTGTCGTCAGGACATACAACTGAAACTGCGCCCTTCAACTCATTTATCGTAAATTGGCACTCTTCGTTGTTATCTTGAATAAATGTGTAAATATCATCCATGGCTTGAATAGTATTTTCATTTTCAGGTCGTCCACGTTTTCGTGAGCCAGTTTCACTTGACGATGAAGTTGGAAATCTAAACTGGTCGTAGCATGAGCGATGGTATTTTGCCTGAACAGCCACAAGGTCAATATTTTGTATGCGCCGCAAGATCTGTGGAAATCAAATAATATCTTAAACCGCAACATTTGAAAAGGTCTTTAAAAAACTATCTGGTTCCTACCTGATTAAAAGGTTATCCATCGCCATTCAACGTGGCAATTCTGCAAGCTTTATGGGCCTTTGGCCTAGGCGCAACCAGGGGTGGTATGAGAAGAGTTTTTTTTATTTTTTTGTAAGTTGGTATATATATAAGGTTTTATTATTAATTTATTTTATAATTCGTATAATATTTCGATAATAGTCTATAAAATGTAATAGGTAAATTAACGAGAATTGTCTATGGTGACAATCCCATGCCCCGTTCTAAATTAGTACCTACCATTAGATTTAAGGAAGAACTTTAATTTTAAACTGGAAAAAATAATTTTCATTTACCATTTCTGATATTATGTCTCCTCGTTGTAATGCATAACTAACAATCGATTCCTTTGTTTTCGGCAATTTTATTGTTCGTACAAGCTCCTAGAATACAAAATAATTATTAAGAAATACCTATAGGTACATAAAATTATAATCTAGTACCTTTTTGTTTACACACCTCTAGCTACAAACAAAATTTTAAGATTTCTTATTTGCAACCTGCAGTTACCAAAATTCTATTTAAAATAGTTCGTACTTACTTTTTTTGGCTTTGATTCATCTGCGTCGTGATTACAGAAAAGACATTTGGAATTAAAATCAAACTCTAAAGAATTTTTCTTTTTCAAATATGATTTGATCATTTTTTCATTTATGTATGTTTTTCTGCACGAGACATGTAAAACTAGCTCTTCTATTCCATCAAGCACACGCTCTAATCCGTCGTCTCTTTTTATGCTGCATTTCTTTATGGTTTCAACTCCTTTCTTTTTCACTGTCACTATCTCAAAGCCGGTGAGGCTATTGTTGCACAAAATACAAATATCCTCCATAAATCCAACGCGATGCGATTTATTTGTTAATAATTATAGCGTCGGGCACGAATGGCTCACCACGAACGAGTGAATCTGAATTCTGAATGGCTTGAAGTCGGGTCTGTCGGGAGTCGGGCGACGGGGGACGGCACCTCCCCTCCCCCAGCGTCCCGCAGTTGCGCCCATAATATAGTAAAATGTTTCTTGGTAAATCAGTACCCACGTACCTAAATGAAATCAGACATGTTTTTCGTTTATAATGCGGTTGATATTTCTTTGGATATTTTCATAGTTCAATGAAAAGATAATTATGTAATCGTACTAATAAACAGAATGTACAGAGCTATTTTCCTCTGCGAGTAAAAATATAAATAATATTATTTGAAAAACTTTAGGAGGTACTTACCTACTTACTTAATTATAATAGGTTTATTTTGAATATGTTGTAGGTATTATAAAAAACGGGATCAAATGACATTCTAGTGAAAAGGTTTGACAGCAATTGTTCGTTTTAAAATTTTTGCTAGAATTTTTTGGATATTTTATAGGTATTTTGTTTACATAATTTACATTAATATTACTGATGCAGAACGTTTAAACTGAGCAATTTTCCGAAAAATAATAATGAGTACTAATAAGTAAGTACAGTATACCTACCTAGGTATATTGTCAACCGTAAACGAATCGGCTAAAATCTTTGCTAAAATTATGAAACTTCTTTTGTTTATTTTGGCTATCCATAAACAATTAATATTATGATTATTCCTCCCTCCTATAGACATGTCACCGTAAGATTGCAAAAACCATTAGATTGTAATATACCTAACTAGCGAAATTGTAAGCTGTCGACAGATTGTGAACAGCAGGGCGACCGCGTATCGCGGCATAGAGGTGATTGCGATGTATCAATGATTGATGCAAAAGATACGCGGTCGCCCTGCCGTTCAATGTTCTGAGTGTCAATTTTTGAAATATTCATTGTATCTACGTTTTGTCGGGCACTATGTACGTAGTGCCCGGCCTAATATACCTAACAGATTACAATATACCGAAAAATAATGCGATAAATCGTAATCTGTCGACAATTTTGCTAGTTAGATTAACCAGAATCTAGATACCCGTGACTTTGTCTGTGTGGATTGAGCTTTTTGTTTTCCATGGGTACCTACCTACTCTATAATTTTCTGGGATAAAAAATAGCCTCTCTGTGCCAAACATCCAGAATCCAGATCCGTTCAGCCGTTCTGGCATGATTGAGTAGGTATCAATTAAAAATCCATTCATCAAACCAAACTTCGCATTTTTATATTAGTTTAAGTACATAAGTATATAGATTAAGTATGCCTTTATGCAATGTTTCATCGCCTGAGGATATAACTACTGTAACTGTATAGCCGCGATCCATGCTTTCTATAGACCAAAAATCATTTATTTTTTCTATGCCAAAAATCGTTATGATAACTTTTATTCATGCACCGCCATCTATATTATTAGGCGTGAACCTTGGAATAAATAGGTAGGTACCAACCGAAACGTTAGCTTAATGCCGAAACTGGGTTGAGTAAGTACCTACCAAGATAAAACTTTAAAATTAACATAGATGGCGCTCGTCAAATATTGGGTTTCACATCCTTTATTTTAGAGAAATAATAATAATCCGATATACGTATCCAATGGGGCACCTAGAAAATTCATGACAAAGTAAAAAAAAACTTAAGTCCTGAATCTACAAACTCATCTTGGTAAAAAGGTGTGGCTTGGCCGTTTCGTGATTGGTGAGAGATTTAGTAGGAGTGAGTTCGTGCTCGGTGCTCAGTAGGGCTCGCATGCGCACGAGTAAAATTATGTCTATCCGTTATCCCTATTTGTCTACCGAAGCTAACGTGGTTAGGTACTTGTCTCGTTACGTCAAAAGTAATATTTCGAAGATATTTATTTTCTCTACGAACCCTTACATGCCGACTAGTTTTTTCTTGTATAAAATATCTTAGGGTAAACAAGACATTAACCGGCAATGGCAACGTCTCTTCACTCTCGTCGCGAGATATCTCGTTGTGCGCATAGCATGCTGGAGTGGGATGGCCATGCACGATGAGTTGAAACTTGAAATGAAGCAAAATTCGTATCAAAAGTAGGTATTTTAGTTTGTTCTGTTAAACTTATTCGATAACATGTAGAATATTAAACTAACTAAGTAGAAAATAAATTCAAAAAAAATCCTTATACACCTACATACTACTGAGTTGTCTCCTGTCCCAACCCCTGACCCCCAAGTCGTGGAAAGTTGCTATTGTGCAACCGGTA
This sequence comes from Erebia aethiops, assembly GCA_923060345.2. NCBI lineage: Eukaryota > Metazoa > Arthropoda > Insecta > Lepidoptera > Nymphalidae > Erebia > Erebia aethiops. The sequence goes on along the minus strand of OV281083.1, from coordinate 2,937,525 downwards.
CCGAAAAAGGTGAGCCGCGCTGACCCGGCCAATTACAGACCCATAGCCATCACGTCCATCCTTTGTAAAAGCATGGAACGTGTACTCAATGGCAAGCTCCTAGCACACCTAGAAGATAACGATCTTCTGTCAGACCATCAGTACGGCTTTCGGAAAAATCGGTCTACAGGAGATCTTCTGGTGTATGCCACGCATACATGGGGTGAAGCCATTGAGAAACATGGCGAGGCGCTCGCCGTTTCTTTGGACATTTCAAAGGCTTTTGACCGGGTCTGGCACGGCAGTCTTCTCAGTAAGCTCCCGGCATACGGGATACCCACTGGTTTTTGTAGCTGGATATCTGACTTTCTGAGTGACAGGTCATTTCGGGTGGCCGTTGACGGCTGCTCTTCTGACCTAATGGCTATTAATGCCGGTGTCCCTCAGAGGTCTGTTCTTTCCACAACACTCTTCCTGTTGCACATCAACGATCTTCTCAAACCCGGCATATTTGGGTACGCTGATGACAGCACTGTTGCGGAAAGATACATGTCCAGCTCTCGAGCCAGTGCTTCTGAGACACTTGAGCAAAGAGAGGCCATGGTGGATCGCGTTAATTTGACTTTTAAGGAGGTGTCCGATTGGGGTGACGCCAATCTAGTCCAGTTTAACGCCACCAAAACACAAGCGTCACCACTAAGAGGAGCCTTTTCACCTTGGCTCCTACTTTCCAGGATACCGATAAGTGATCACATTGAGCTCTTGGGAATCGACATCTCTCCCAACCTCAATTTCGGGAAATGTATCGAGTCAAAGGCCAAAACAGCTGCCAAAAAACTTGGCATCCTGAACAAGGTGAAGCGATACTTCACGCCAAAACAGCGCCTCGTTCTCTATCAGGTACAAGTCAGATCTGGCATGGAGTATTGCTGCCACCTTTGGGATGGATCCGCCAAGTATCAACTCGATAGGTACATTATACTCAATAGATCGCCGGGCGAAATTGCTCAGTCTACAACACCGACGCAATGTCGCCTGCTTATCGGTTTTTTAACGGATATACCATGGAGAGTGTGCTCAGGAACTTCACAACCTTGTTCTTCCTTCCCCGTTCTACCACAGAACAGCGAGAAACCGTCTGCGTTGGCATCCTTATGTGGTTGATGTCCAGTCTGCCCGCACGAAACGTTTCTGATCCGAACCGCTAGGGTGTGGAACACCGTCCCAGCGCACGTGTTTCCTGCCACATATAACTTAGGTACCTTCAAGGCAAGAGTGAATAGGCATCTTCGAGGCAAGCGCGTTCCAACCTAGACCTCATCATTGCTTTGCACTAAGCATGATTATCGTCAAGCGCAAGCCTATCATACAATAAAATAAAATAAAAAACTAACAAAAATAAAAAAACTAACAAAATATAAAAAACTAACAAAAATAAAAAAAACTAACAAAAATATAAAAAAAAAAACCGAATAAAAGGACTACCCCTGGTTGCCCCTGGGTAATGGCAAGCTTGATGGGTACCTTTGACCCATCAAGCTTGCAGCATTGCCACCTCGTTTTTTGCATCCTCACCCCAGCATCCCATCGAACTTGTTTTTTGCAGGGGTTCTATACTCGCTCAAAGCTGTATTAGTTTAATATTATTGCAGTAGTATTTTAACATTATTTTTGACGCTCTTGTTTCACAAATACCTAATCAAATAATATAATCCTTATTTTAGGGGCATTATGGTCCGTCAAATTATTCTGACATTTTATTTCAGATAATATTAGGCGATGGTCGTAAAGCCCCCTGTTCAACTTTTTTCCTTTTGTCGTTTTTAGGGTTCCGTACCAAAATGGTAAAATGGAACCCTTATGGTGCGACTTTCTCCGTCTGTCTGTCCGTCTGTCCGTCCGTCACACTCGATTATTTCAGTAACTACCGAAGCTATCGACATGAAATTTGGAATAGTTATGTATATTAGTGGCCCAAAGACACTGGAATTAAAAAAAATTGGAAATTATTTTTGTTCTTATTTAAAAAGGGGGGAAAATCGGAGGGTTGAAATTTAAAAGTGAGATAACTGTACTGTGTGGGGTACCATATGAAAGGGTTTACTTTGTACATTCTAAAACAGATTTTTAATTATTTTTAGTTATGATAGTTTTTGATTTATCGGGGAAAATTTCTAAAAAAATACCGTTCCCCCCCCCCCTTATCTCCGGAGTTTACCAATCGAAAAATTTGAAATAATTATGGTCAATAGGAATTTACGTATATTTTACAGGAAAGTTATAGCCAATGCTCTAACTAGCATAGTTTTTTTGATATTAACAATAAACCTCTACAAACAAAGTTAGTCTTGCGGTTCATTAAAAAAGGTAATTATTTATTAATAATGGTACGGAACCCTTCGTGCGCGAGTCCGACTCGCACTTGCCCGGTTTTTATTTCCTCGTTGTTAGTAGGTACCTACCAATAGGTAAGTATTGTAACTGCGTATTTAACATTACGAAGTCATTAGTGGGGCAGTGATCTTTCCCCTTCCTTCTCGGAAATCGGGCTGGCTGCTCGTTTAAAATACATAAAACCATTGAAGTAATATATGTACCTACGTTAGTAGGTACATAATACCTCAATGCATAAAACCCAATAAAAAGGGCTTTAGGTATAATATGTATAGTGCGAGCATACCGTAGGTAGGTACCTATAGAAGTCAGTTGTCACTATTGGAATTCCCTGGGTGTTGTAAAACAAGGAATCACCGGTCTGTGCTTGTGTCATAGCCATTTTATTCAGAAGCTTTGTATAAAAACTGTGGAGTAGTTAATTTATATTAACTTGAACTTTTATCATTTTGATATTATGTACTAATGAGTATTAAAAAATAAAAAACATCCAATTATATGAATATTACTTACAAAGACACTGAAAGCATACTAACAGCATAATATAAGACATAAACTAAAGATTTATATTATAATATTTTTTTTTTTTTTTTTACAATATCTAGCGTAAACTAAGATAAGTCAATGGACCAATTCTTAGATATAATTTTATGGTATAGGTAAGTTTAGGTTAAAATAATGTTACTCATTAGCTTTATTTGCTCATAGGCTAGATCGTAACTTTAGTAGGGTATTAACTTTTGTTAGTACTTTATGGTATTTAAAAAAAAAAAAAAAACATTTTTTACAATGTTTTCCAGTAGAAAATATATTCCACCACAAAAATCAGGCATGCAAAATTACACCTGTTTATATTATTTTTTACTTTAAATTTTAAAAATTGTGTCCTAGTTAGTCCTCGGTTAAGTCTAAACTTAGGTAATTATAATATTACGGTCTCCGCGATACAGGTTCCCTAGTGCGGAGACTAAAGTTAAAAATTGACTGTAACTATGACGTATTGGCAATAAATATATATTTAATTTTATTTAATTTTTTATTTTAATAAGAATTGTGTTGAGTAGTATCATGTATGTAAAACTTTTGAATATGAAAAGTAGTTGAAAGTAAATAAATAAATAAGGTAGGTAGTTAGTTCTATAATAGCTGTTACAAAATAAAAACTAACTACTAGGTATTTCATAATAATAGCCCATGTATTTTCATTTTATTAAAGAGAACCAACAACTTATATTGTTCAACTTGTTTTGTTTTTAATTTACTACACAACTTACTTACACTGTGTGTAAAGGATGCTCGAAAGCCGAGGGAAACGCTCTGTCGTTCTCAAGAAAATTTTATTCCGTCTTAGTTATTAAAACAATTACCATGACAACGCAACTGACAACTTTTTCTTCTCATTTACATTGACTAAAAAGTTTCAATATATTTTATTATTCGCGTCGCTTACATAGCCCGCCCCAGTGCTGGGCTCAGCACTCTTCTCCAACCGGCAACACTGCGACGCGTGCCACAGGTCTTCTCAGCAGCCCCGATTTCGTCCTCACGTCTACGACTCGCACGCGCCCGTCCTTGCCTGGCAGCACAGCTTCGACGACGCCTCGAGGCCACACTCCCCGAGGCATGTTGGGGTCCACGATGACAACCAGGTCACCAACCTGCAGGGACTTGGATTCTGCCTGCCACTTCTGCCTTGGGATCATCTGGGGTAGGACTTCTTTCAGCCAGCGACGCCAAAACTGATCTGCTAAGAACTGTGAAATGCGCCACTGCTTCCTCAGGAAAAGGTCGGAGTCATCGAAGTTTCCGAGTACAGGGAGGTTTGAGGAAGAACCTAAAAGAAAATGGTTAGGAGTTATGGCTTCTGTGGTTGAGGGTTCCACAGATACATGAGTGAGTGGACGACTGTCCAATATTATAGGTTGCTTCGTCTCTCTTGATATTCCAGGTGCAGCGTTGATGCGGCCACCCACCCGAAGAATTCCATGCTCGTCTAGGAACGGTGTTAAGGTAAGTAACTTGCTTTTCTTATCTAATGGTTTTTCTTTTTTCAGGTTTTCGAGTTCTTGGGGAAATGACTGCGCCTGTGCGTATCTCATTAGCAGCTGTTCCGCGCGCTTCATCATAGCACCGTCAACTTCACCGGTAAGCTTCTTACATTTCTTATTTACAAACGACATTACTACGCAAGTAGATTTCCGTAGACGTAGACATGACGAAAATCTCTCAGGTTCCGGACAGGCAGGTAAGCATGCACTAGTGATTTCTATTGTAGTCACGTATTCTGTGCTATATTGACTTGATGTAGACGCCTTCATCAGGTCCTCAGGCCATTCACTCTTGTCCCGTGAAAGAAAGGACGGTCCGTATAGCCACTCGCCGTTAAAAACCTCCATGTCGCAAACTTCTCTAGTCGCAGCGTCTGCGATGTTCAGTTTAGTCGGCACGTAACGCCATTCGGTCAAAGACGTAAGCTCATCAATTTCTCCTAGTCGATGCGCTACGAACGTTTGATAATTTCGCGCGTTATCTTTTATCCAGTGTAGTACAGTAGTCGAGTCGCTCCAAAAATATCTTCTCTGTGGTTTAATTCTATGTTGCTTTATTATTGTGTCTGCTAACCTAGCTCCCAATACAGCTGCTTGCAGCTCAAGCCGTGGTACTGTTAAAGATTGTTTTACCGGTGCCACTTTGCATTTGCTTGCAATGAATGCGACGCTCCTGTGTTTGTCATTACAGCGCCAGTAGGCGACGGCGCACATAGCTTTAGGCGAAGCGTCACAGAAGACATGCAATTCTAATTGTTCGTACGCGTGGACAGACGGTATATTCGGTGCATTCAGTGCATCATCTTGCGGCTCGCTTGCACGCGTGGCTGCTAGATAATGACGTGGTAAGCTAACTTGATCAATGTTCTTAAGCAATTTTAACCACTCAGTCCACTTGACATAAAGTTCGCTTGTAAGTGACTCGTCCCAGTCGATACCGGTTTGCCATGTCTCCTGTAGTAATATTTTACCTTTAATAGTAAATGGCGACAAAAATCCGAATACATCAAATATCGACATTATAACTCGTAGCATTTCTCGTTTCGTAGGTATTTTATCACCCGAGACTATATTAGCGGGAATGCGCTTGAATGATACATCGAATCCTAGTACATCTCTTTTAGGGAACCATATTAAACCTAAAGTACGTTCCGAGTTCTGTTCAATATTGAACCTCACTGCTGTAGGCCCTAAAGCCTCAGTCGGAAGGGACTCCAAGATTTCTTCACGATTGCTAGTCCAATTTCTTATCTCGAAACCGCCTTGACCGTGAATAAATGAAATATCTTTTACTATTTCTCTTGCCGCTTCTATGCTATGAAGGCTGTCGATATAATCATCCATGTAGTGCTGCTCACAGATCGCTCGTACAGCGGCCGGATTTGACGACTTAAATCTCAGTGCGTTCTTGTTTTTTATGAACTGAGCAATAAAGGGTGAACAGTTCGCGCCAAAAATCAAGGATGTCATAGCGCAGATTTTTAATTTTTCCTTAGGGTTGTCACGCCACAAAAAACGTAAAGCATCTTGATCTTCGGGTATAATCTTTATCCTTAAAAACATATCCTTTATATCTCCTATTACCCCAATCATCTGTTCCCGGAATCGCATCATTATACCTAGAAGTGAAACGAGCAAATCTGGGCCCTTTAACAGGTAATCATTGAGGCTTAAAGTCTGGTATTTAGCAGCTGCATCAAACACCAAGCGTAACTTCTTTTTGTTTGGATTATCGACGCCGAAATGTGGTAAGTACCAGGTTCTTGGACTCGTAGATACGTCTGGTATCTCTTTGGCAAAATCGTTCTGAAACAAGTGATCGATCCTCTCTTTGTATCTCATAGCATAACCGTCGTCAGCTTGCATCTTTCTTTCTACACCTTTCAACCTCGACATTGCGGAAGGAAAAGAGTTAGGCATCCTAGCGTCGCAATTTTTCCATGGTAGCCCAACGTACCACCTTCCGTTTATCAACTTACTTGTCTTTTCCAGGAGAGCCTTAGCTTGCAGGTCATCGGCGTTCTCTCGAGGTGCAGCAGTTACACCTAAGGAATCAACAGCGAAAGAACGTCGGACTTCTTCATGCATTTCTCTGAGGAAATACTCACTTTCGATATCCAAGTCGCGCTGGTTAGTGCTGAGTAGCAGGGTGGAGCGCAACAGACTACGAGAAGCTTGCGCTCTGGTACAACCATGAAGACACCATCCAAGTGGGGTAAGAGTAGCAAACGGTTCCCCTGGTTTACCTTCAAGTACTTGTAATGGTAATAATAAATGGTAGTTGTCCTGCCCTATTAATATCTGCGGCTTAGAATATTGACGAGTAATTTGATTTTCAATTTCAGAAATATGCCTATATTGTTCTATGCATAAATTGGTGGTATCCTGCGCTGGCAGGTCTAAGTTTTCAACGCTGTTCGCTTCAAACGTAAATAACTGTCCATCTCTGTTCGATACAGTCATCTTCACTATCTCGACATTGCGCTCGACCGCGTGACCAATCCAGGCGCCGCATACCCGCATACATTTCTTATGACCATGCAGGCCGACTCGAGCGGCGAGTTCCGAACTAACTAGCGTAACCGTCGATCCGTCATCAAGCAGCGCTGAAGTTGTCTCGATTCCTTGCGGCCCGTGTACTTGCACCTTTATCATTTTTAGAAGTACTCGGCAGTTAGCGTCCTTAATATGAGTGATTTGTTGCGTTTCTGCGCTCGGTTGTTGTTCAATCGCTTCAGTCGCGGCGGTATTACTTTCCTGTAGCGAATTGTTGCGATTAAACTCGTAGTGCAAAAGTTCGTGATGTGCTAATTCACACCCGTTTTTTCCACACTTCTTTGCAGGGCATGTTTCACGGCTGTGACTCGTTCGTGGTACCTTCAAACATTGAAAACAGATACCGTACCTCTTAGCGTGACTCCAACGGTCCTTACGAAGCGCTTTCTTGAATACCTTACAATCTGGTAAATCATGTTTCGGCCCGCGGCGGCAAAATCGACATTTCGTATCTTCCATGCTAGATTCGCTTTGTAGTAATACGTTGTGTGATTTATTCGCGTAGCTTTCATTGTACTTACGTCTATAATTACTTTGATCGGGCTTAGTACAATTAATGTTCACCGCGGTTTTTGTTGTTTTAACGGCTTCCTCCCTTAAAAAGTCTGAAAGTATAACAAGTTTAGCCTTAGAACCGTCAATAAGAAGAGGATAGCTGTAGTCCGTCCATTTTGAAAGCAAAACCGTGGGGAATTTAGACAATACAGCCGACATTATGTTCATGTTTCTTAAGTACTCATCCTCGCCGATGGAAATAACTGCTGCTACGAAGTTCTGAACTTTGACCGAGAACTTAACTATATCTTTATGATATTCCTGTGACATGGTAGGTAGCTTTTGGATATCGTGCACTATTCTGGAAATAATTACGTCCGGATTTCCAAACTGTAGCTCAAGTGCAGACATTACAGTGTCGGGAGTAGTGGCGCCAATCAGTAAAGCTGTTACAGCTTCTTTCGCCGGTCCACGTAGGCAGCTACGCAGCCTCCACAGATTTTCTCTAGGTGTAAAATTACATACGTCTGTAGACTCGGTGTAGGCCTGTTTAAAGTGTAGCCACTCTAGTGGGTCACCCGAAAATACCGGTAGGTCCTTTTGAGTGCTGATACGACTAAGCAATCTGGTATTTGGTGCGTTGTTTTTGGAGATAGCCGCAATATCCTTCAGTGCGCTAGCCAGCATGTGAACAGTGCTTACAGCGCCACCGCCTCCAGCGGCGGGCGGGCACAGCTCGCCCAAATCTTGACCATCTTGCTGGACGGGCTGTGCTAAAGTTCCATTCTGACTGCGCTCCAACCATCTCTCTACTTCACTATTAGTGCTACGCACCTCACCTTCATCCGCTTGAGAACAATGCTCCTCTTCGAGTGCCGCTAAATCCGCTTGGAGCTTCTTATCTATAAGCTGCATGTTTATGAGCGCTTTTGCTTCTGCGGCCGCTAGCTCCAGCTGTCTCTTTCTAGCTAAAATACTTGACGAGCTAGACTTCGACTTACTTTTTCTTGAGGCGATACTCGGTTCTTTTCTTACAGCTGCAACCTTTTCTGTTTGCTGGTTCTGTTCCCCCTCCTTTTGCGCCTGCTTCTTTGCGGAGCTACGTGTGTTCACCATCGTTGGTGGTGGAGTGTGGAACATTACCCAGAGATCCGGTTCGAAGACCACTTTGTAAAGGATGCTCGAAAGCCGAGGGAAACGCTCTGTCGTTCTCAAGAAAATTTTATTCCGTCTTAGTTATTAAAACAATTACCATGACAACGCAACTGACAACTTTTTCTTCTCATTTACATTGACTAAAAAGTTTCAATATATTTTATTATTCGCGTCGCTTACACTGTGGATAGTATGGTTGATTAGAAATTTACAATAAACCTACTTAGATAGTATTATTTGACCATTCTTAATGTAGGTACTCCACTGTAGGTTAATATTTTTTGGGTAATTAGCCCTTTGTTATCACCCAATTCAGTCAGGGATTAAACGATCCAGCCCCACAGTACTTATGATAGCTTTGATAAGTAAACAGTCTTCCGCTATTGGCCTAAAAGAAAGAAAGAAAGAAAAACATTTCTTTTCCAGTTTTGCTACACATTTGCCTCAAGGGTATGCTACCCCGCCGCCTCCATCACCACCACCAACAGCAATGAGCTAAACTGCCCAGTGACAGAAGCGCCGAGATAACAGGAGTTATGTCTGGCACAACCCTCCAGCTCAGCAGAATGCTGTGTGATTTGAATATGCACAAGAGCAATATAAAAACCATACAGCGCTGATTTTCAGCCGGAACCAGTTGTTGCAGGCGACGCCACGGACCCATAATAAAAATAAAAACTACTACTAAATCACTTAAGGCGAGTCACCTCCAAGATTTTAGGAGGTGAGGTGTGGGGTGCCGCCCGCGCGTCTCGCGGTACATTTCTCGTAGAGGCTGGCGGGGAAGCGGGCAGCGCGGTATATTCTGAAACCGCTTGGCAACGTTCAAGTTCTGGGATTAATTTGAATTAAATAGATATAGGACTTCAGTTTGAAATAAATTTTAGCAGGTTCTCATTAATACTTCAAGAGGAATTTATCCATATAAAAATGATGAGCAAAGTCGAAAATTTTATTAATAAAAAATTCGTTTTAAACTTTTAATTTAGCCTGTTTCAAGATTTTTTTGATCGAGTAAAGTACATCCTATCGTGTAAAAAATTAGCACATTCTTTAGACAATATCTTTAAGTGTATCGGATATTTTTTGTAAGACCGTTATTTAATAGTAAATACCGAAAAAAATTGATCTAGCAAACCAGTTTTCACCGCTGAGCTGAGGTGACTCACCTTAAATAGCTTTATTACAGTCTATTGCACTTATATGGTTATATAATGTCGCTTTTCCTACGAAACGACCTAACTGACATCGAGTAAATTGTTCAGGGCAATCGTTTTTCGGTTTCGTGCTCAACAGCTATATTGTCCACAGCTTGCTCAATTGCTGTGAATCAAGGCCTTTTTGCAAATAGGAATTTTCTTATTTAAATGTGCTTATTCATTTAGACAAGTACTAAAATTATAAATTTTAAAAAACCCATGACGAACTGCAGATCTCCATTGAAACAACAATTAGAACTTAGCAAAAGTATATATAAAATAATATCTAAAACACAAAACTGCATATTTGCCGGCTCAGTAGTTTTTTTGACCTGCGTGGTGGACTATGGCCAAACCCTTCTCATTCCGAGATACAGCTTGTGCTTAGTAATGAGTAGAGGTGTCTAATAGTGTTAAATTTTAATATTCTGAAAAAATGTCAAAAAAAAGTGATCACTTAAGGAGTTCCTGTGACCACTTCCTGGCTCCATCACGAGACCCTGGGCAGCATTATAATATTATTTTATAATTGATAGTTTTGATTTTAGTGAATGTTACATAAGCTTAGTTCGTTTGAACTGATCTGATTTAAATTGTAAAATTTAAATTTATAAAGGTTTAGGAAGGAAAGTTTTTTTTTTAAATCTCATTTTTATTTTTGGGGTTTTTATTATAATATATAACACGTCAACCCCATCGAAACATTATTTAAATACATTTAACAAATAGAGAAAATAAAATTATTTTTAAATAAAAAAAAAACCGCCTTCAAAAACTAAAAAGCAAAAAATAATTGGATATATTTACCTAATATTATTTCTACCCACTATGTAGAAGTCGGGCGAACATAGTGGGTAGAAATAATAATATGTAAATATATCCAATTATTTTTTGCTTTTTAGTTTTTGAAGGTGGTTTTTTTTTTATTTAAAAATAATTTTATTGTTTGCTTTTTAGTGCTGTAAATATATAAAAAAAAAAGAAAAATAGGTTCTCGAAAGGTAGACAGACCTGTACCTAATAACTATCTGGGTTCGTGTCCTTATAAAATTTAAGTTCCTTTGATTTCCCCAAGATTCCATCATCAGACCTAATGACCATGGGACCACCTGGTAAGTACCCTTTCAAAAAAAAAAGAATTTTCCAAATCGGTCCAGGCGTCTTCGAGTAATCGGGGAACATCTGTCTTCGAAGATCTTCATCAGATCTTCACCAAATTTATATGGGACCACCTTGGAAGTATACCCTTTGAAACAAAAAAAGAATTTTCAAAATCGGTCCAGGCGTCTTCGAGTAATCGGGGCACATACATAAAAAAAGATTCCGACGAATTGAGAACCTCCTCCTTTTTTTGAAGTCGGTTAAAAACACTTAACATAGCTAAAACAAAAATAAAAAACTATCACATAACATAAGTCGACGTCCGAAGAAGGTCACCGATGGCAAGCAGTGACCAAATTAATCAAACTTTTCGCCGATCCTGATGTGGGACTTGCCAGAACGCTATGGAAGAGTCCCACATCCAGTCTATTCCAATTAAAAGTTGATAGCTGTTATAATTTCAATAGATACTTAGTTTAAATTTTAATGGACGTATGTACCTTTTTGATTTTGATGTCTAATAACTAAATAAATGCGTAAGTTTGTGAGAGTGAGAGATCTGACTTGTACCTGATAGAGAACGAGGCGCTGTTCTGGCGTGAAGTATCGCTTCACCTTGTTCAGGATGCCAAGTTTTTTGACAGCTATAACACATTATAGAAATATATATAAATTTAAATCGAATATAAGAAAATAAAATAAATATAATAGGTACATTATAATAGTCATAAACTTTATGTTCAATAGTCTTTATATTATGTAATAACAGAGATAAATAATTATGATTATATGAATTTATTAAAAATACGCATGTTTTATTAAACCTATATAATGAGAATTATAACCCTATAGAAATGAAAATTCCGACATACTGAAATTCAACCTGTTTCTCTAAATTATTAACTTTAAATGTAGAAATATTTTTTAGTGTTCTTATTGGAGGGGGTATATTGTTCCAGCATTTAGTGGTGGTTTTAAAGTATTGTCGCAACAAGATTACCATGAATTCAGCCAATCACAATAATAAATATAATAATTGAAACTGTAACAATGATTGATGCAGTTTTAACATGATACTGGTAGCACCTGGTAGTGTACTAGGTATGCTGCCTCGTTGGTCTAGTGGTTAGCATGTTGGACTGCGGCCGACGAGGTCTCGGATTGGAGTCCCGTGTCGGGCCATAACAAGTATAGGTTTTTTCTGATACGAAATTCTCAGTACTAGCCCGAAGTTAGGAAGTTTGCGGTGTTTCACCCCGGTGCCTCGGAGAGCACGTTAAGTAGTCAGTCCTGCGCCTGATCTCTCTCCGGGCTATGAGAGTAAAGGAACAGAGAGTGCACCTGTGCACTATAATATCTCCCGAGCAGATGGCTAATCTCTCTGGAGATTGGCCGCCATGGCTATTATTATTATTACTTTTTACTAGGTATACCGCTACGTAATACGCACGGGTAAGTAATACGTATCGTATCCAATCGATGAAGCCAATCGAACGTGTCACGTATGTCAAATTATAAAAATACTGCTGTAAATGATTTCAATCGACAGGTAAGCGTGTTTCATCTCTTATGACCTCCTAGGCGCAGTAGTTAGAGCTGTGGTTGTATCTGCCAGGTCCGGGACTCGATTTCTGGTTAATTTGTGATATAATATTTTCCAAATTGTATGTGGTTCGGTCTGGTGGGAAGCTTCGGTAGCTAGTTACCAACCTGAAGATGCCTTGTTTAATTTTTGCTTATGTATTTATTTCGACTTTTCATTTATTATTATTTTACTACATTATAAATTCTTGTTCGACATTGCCTATGTATACCTAATTTATTTGTTTAAACATTGTACTCATAATTTAATTTAATTCAAAAATTGCTCAATACCTGCCTAAAATTTGCACACTATTAATTTAGTTGAATGTTTTGGCCTCTCATTGACACTTCTTACCATCAAATATTGTACAACATTGTTTTTGCAAATAAATGATTATTTATTTATTTCCCACCAGATAATAACATGTATACGTTGCGAAGCTACGCTACGGATGTGTGTCAAATACTTCAAGGGGAGCGCTTGATCTAACATCTCGCGATCTGAAAATCAAGCGCTTATAGCAATGTAACACATCTATGGTGGAATGGCACCCTAACACAAAACATACCTACCACCAACCGATTTGCAATCCGGCACTATGCTGCTTTATGCGTGTTAACTGATTAAGTACAATATTAAACACATCGGAAAGCAATAACCAAGATGGTGTTAGTACTTAGTTGTATAAAAGATTGCGCATTAGTTTAACATCTTTGAGACCATAAGTTTTCATACATAATATGTGGTCAAGTTAGTAGTGTAAGCGACAATCCAGAAGAAGGTACATATTAATAAAACACTTTTAATATAATATTAGTCCTCTCATTTGAAACTTGCACGATTAAATGGCTAAACGTGTAGAAGTTCCACGAGAGATTTAATATAATCAGAAGTTGGCTAAACTTAAAGACAATGTTCATTTGATCCGGCCACGATTGCTATCGTTAGACTTGTCAGTTTGGCAATCAAATTGCGATTCAAACAATAGAATTCAATAATCACTGAGTATGCCGGCAGGAGACTGAATTACCATCGTCAAAACACTCGTATTTATACTAACTATTTTCAATATGGCGTCCGTATCCGCAGATTAAATCGAATGACATGAAACGAGTCAAATTGACAGATTGTACTTCCTGTTTCATGAAATATAATGACAAATAGTAATAATGCAAACAGTATGAACTTTTACACTCCTTTATGTAGGCCCGTATCATAATATTAAATAAAAAAAGGGTGTGTGAGTGCAATTCACACACGGCAAAAGTGAAACTTCAGAAAGTAGTCTACGAGAGTATGAAATAAATATAACTTGTATTCTATCTCATTCTCTCGCAGGCTAAATCCTATTATGAATATGTTTATCTCTTTTTAATTTCACTTTTTCGTTTCATCGAATTTTTAAATCATAACGATTCTAAAGAAGTTTCACTTCAAAAAGTGTAAGGTAAAGTCACATTAAAGGAGTCTAAATTGAAGACTTTAATCCATTTGGGTCTCACTCGTTGATAACTTCCCCACTAGGTACTCCGGCGTGTTTTGTATCTTGATCTTCCTTTCTTACTCATCAGCAAACCCGATTTTATACGCCATGTTATAGTAAGCGTTACACATTTATAATATTATAATGTTTTTGTTATCTGCTAATAAAAGTGACATACGGACAAAAGAGGGGAACGCGGGATCTTGCATTGTGTCAAACGTCTGTTTATTGTAACAGCCAAAATGCGATGCACAGCGAAGCATGGAGTAGCTATCCGTAATAAATTGATTATTACTTATTTATTATTAAATGATGCCCGCGAGTTCGTCCACGTGGATTAAAAATTTTTGATTCTCGTGGGAACTCTTTAATTTTACGGGGTAAATAAAAAAAAATGTTTATTGAGCTTTTCACGGATAACTTTCTAAAAAGAAAAGAAACATAAAAATGAAAAATTATAACATGTATTTTAAGTACAGAAATAAACTTATTTTTATAGTTAAAAGCAAAATGTGAGGTAGCAGCCTTTTGTACACGGAGCAACTGCTCCTCACATTTTGCTGCAGTATTATGAAGAAACGTACTAGTATGTTAAAAAGTATCCTAAGTAGATTCCCCGGATCTGTATCGGAAGAAAGAATGGGCCGTGAAATCGTAGCATACAGCCAGGCAGGCACAGTTTCACGTTTATAATATTATTAGTATTAGTATGGATCATGTACTTAATTACAATTACAAAGAGATGCTTAAATAGTAATAAATTTTCAATATAATTTAATTTTTTCATTTAATTCAGACAGTTTGATTCTCTCTGTATCCTATTTTTGGAGGGACGAGAAACGTTGACCCTAGTCAGTTACCATAGTAATCGGCATTCTAAATTCGGCACCCATTCAGGGTACCGAATTTAGAATAGTATTCCCGGCTATTATCACTAACATCTGATTCTAAAGTTCAAATAATAATCGTAGTCGGGTCATGTGCGGGAGGACCTGGGAACCAATTATCCTAAGAAAACCCCTGTCATTATGTGATGAATGAAAAGGGGTTATGACCCTCAGCAATGAGGAATACAACAAAGAGAGAGATTCTATTTTAATCCTGAAGTTAAAATAGTGTGCCATTTTGCTCCACACCTAATCTCTCTCTTTGCGTCGTATTCCTCATTACTGAGTGTCGTGACCCTTTTACATTAGTCACATAATGGTTGGAGTTTTCTTGGGATAATAATGCGGTGAGTTCCCACTTCCTTCCGCATACGACTCGAATAAGAGTTTTTAAACTCTTAGGTTTTTGTAACGATTATTATCAGATGTTAGTAATAATAACCGGGACCGACGGCTTAACGTGCTCTCCGAGGCACGGAGGAAACGAAAAGGTCAAATTTGAACCTCCAAATTTGGTCACCCATCCAGTTACTGACTTGGGTCAACGTTGCAATTGCAATCGACTGTTATGCGTTGTCACAACTAGGCCACTCATCCCTACCTAATATGGAGCCCTCAATCTAACAAGATAACCGAGTATAGTTACCTATAACCGTTATGTTGAATATAAGATGCCTTTACAATGAATGTTCCTATTCTTGATAGCAATCAAGATTCGAAACATTCACAGAAGTACAGTTTGCAATGAAAATATAATTTGCATACATAACATTGTTCTCTATATTATTCGACTAATAATTAAAGTTTAGTCAGTATAACGATTAACGAAATCCATTGAAAATATAATATTTTATTAAAATATTGGCCGTATAGCTATTTCAATGGTGGAATGATATTTGGAAACACAAAACCTAGACTAAAATCATAGTGTGTCGAACGATACATAAAACGATATAACGAAAACGATAACCCCAATATCAATTAGTAACATTACTTGAATTTGATTGACCTACTGTTTTTATATGAATAGTGTGTCATTATTAATCAAAACACTAATTTACATTAAATTTAAAATAATAATAATAGAGCGACTCTACTCCTGTCTCTGTTATAACTGTAAATGCAAGCTTTGTAGTTTTAAGTAACTTGAAAAGATCGTGCAAGCCAATATCAGTGCAACCATGGTAGTGTTAAACTGTGATTACAGACGTGGTTAATATTTAAAGTAATCTAAAAAAAATAAAAATTGAAATATTAAACAAATTTAATGTACACATTAAGCATTAGTAATAATAAATGTTTTGAGGAAAAGTTCGATAAGAGCTCAATTTTTAAATTGAATATTTATAAAAAAATAAAAAATAAAAACAAAAGTTAAGCGGAAAAGTGCGGTGTTCCATTTATAAAATAAAACATTTTACTTTAGGAGGAACAAAATAAAAATTTATAAATTAATTAAATTATATTTTTTATTAAAAAATTGTTAAGTACAAAAAGAGCGGGAAAGTGACGTGGTCCATTAAATAAAAGAATAAACTGTTTAACTTATAGAACAATGTTGAATTTAATTTGCAGAACGTTTTTGTTTTTAATTTATGTTGTTTATTCAGATGGACGAAGTATAAAGGATAATGAGAATAGTAGTGAGTATTAATCATAATATTATTGTAAAACTAAGTAAATAGGTACAATAATACAGTTTCAATGGTTTCTTGAACTTTCAAATGAATAACTGCGTTTGCACACCCTAAAATTTAGGGTGTGCAATATTTAATATCGCGATAACGTAGTATCTACATAATATTTGAGAATTCAACATTTTATATTTTGTTACCAGATGATTTTATTTTTATCTATTAGACGTAACATTGTTAGATTCACGAATCAGCATCAGTATATACCTCTATATGTCAACATTTTGGTCGAAAAATTTTTAACCGACAATTGAGTTTTCTTCAGGGAGTGTTGTTCGACCTAGAGCTACTGATATTATCAATCAAGGAACGTGTCTTTTAATCTTATTCTAGACCTTTTACCCTTTTTCGTTCAATGTCAACTGAACCGGAACAAATTATGTATTATCGAACTTTATTTCCTCATCCATATCATACTAATATTATAAATACGAAAGTTTGCTTGTTTATTGGTTTCTTAGTTTGTTCTTCAATCACGCTGCAACAAAGCAACTGAACGACCTGATTTTTTGCATGAGTATAATTAAGGACGGAGAGAGGCAATAGCCAGGCTTCTTTTTATCCCGGAATATTAAAGAAATTCTGTGGGAATTAAAAAAATTCCACGCGGACCAATATTATTAGATGTAAGTATCTAATCTTACATAAATTATAAATTAGTAAGTTTGGATGTGTGTATCTTTGTTACTCCATCACGCCTCTATGACTGAACCGATTTTGATTTTGATTATTTTGCTTGGTAGGCTTCGGCCATGGCTAGTTACTACCCTACCGGCAAAGACGTGCCGCCAAGCGATTTAGAATTCCGGTACGATGCCGTGTAGAAACCGAATAAGGGTATGGGTTTAATATCCATCTTAGACTGCATCATCACTTACCATCAGGTGAGATCGCAATCAAGGGCTAACATGTACATGTAGTGAATAAAAAAAAAAGCAGAGTGGGCAAATGTATAGGAGTTGGTCCAAGAATAGCAATGAGACATTATTATGCCCAATGAAATAGTCTAATGCAAGCTTGAAATATGCAGAAGGGCATTAAAATTGGTCCGAGTGATGTCAAGTATTATAAATATTATTTATTCAAGTAATTATTATGGTAAGAGATTAAATCGTTACTTAGTACCTAAGATATTTAATAGCATAGAGTGGTTAAGAGTAGGTAAAAAAGTCAGTGAAGGAGTCCTTAAGAAAAAACTAAAGGAAGTTTTTATTAACGACTCCTTCACTGATTAACAATAACCTAATATAGTTAAGTAAATAAATAAATATTTAGCGTAAGATTCTTAATTTTAATTATATTATAACTAGGTATACTGATGTTGTGTGTTAATGATAAGTGCACGGCATAATATAAGTTGAGCGCGAACTCGCCAACAAACTGCGTGTGTAGTTTGGCGAGATACATAATTTTTGTATTTTTTTGTGCAATATAAAATAAATAAATTAAAAAAAAAAAAAAAAGTAATAGCATGTTTATTATTTTATAACTAGCTAATGCCTGCGACTTTGTCCGCGTGGATTGAGTATTTTTGGTTCCCGCGGGAGCTCTTTAGACTAGTGGTTCGCCCCGAACTAAGACCTCGCGGTGCCATCTATTGACATAAATGTGAGGTTCTGTTAAAAATACTGAAGCTCATTAAAAATTAAATAATTCCGTTTTCTTACAATATTTATCTAATTTTAGTATTTGTTGTTCAAGTACAGGATATAATTGAAATAATTGATAAAGTTTCAGGCTCATCCTTTCAGAAAATTTAGAGTTCTGAGGTCATCTTTGGACGTTAGAAAATCACCACTTTGAAAGAACTGGTGAACCACTTTGATTTCGTCAATTTTGGGGGAAAAATTAAAAAAAAAAATTTTTGGACTCTATTCCTAATTATCTTTAAAATGATATACCGCAACCCTATGTAACTTTATAAAAAATATTTTACTTTGCATTCGCTTCTATGAGAGCCCCCCTGAAATAAAGATTTTTACTATTTTTTAAGCCATATTCGGCGGGAGGCCATTGGTTTACATATTATATTTAAAGCTGAAGTAATTGCGTTCAGTAATTCAGAAGTTATAATGCTCTGACAGACGGACGGACGGACGGACGGACGGACGGACGGACGGACAAGTGCCAATTCACCCAAGTAGACTCAGAGACCTTCGCTTCGCTCGGTCAAAAAAGTAGCCTATGTTATTCCAGACTATATGATCTATCTCTGTGCCAAATTTCATCCAGATCATCAGACTTTTTATCCCGGAAAAAGTCGCGGACATTCGCTAGAATTAAATATATATAATATAGTCTTATAGAAAACTCTTAAAAGTAAAGATTAGAAGGTTATCAGGTTTATTTACTTACGTATAATTTGCTCTAATGGCTCTGATAGTTCCTTAGTTAAGATGATTTGTGAGATGGTGATAATAAAAAAAAACCCGGCTGAGTTTGTTGTGGGCTCTTCTCAGACGGACGCGTTTGGAACCCTCGTAGCTTTAGTTTTAAAATACCGTTACCGATTATCACCATCTTGTTTTAAAAGTAAGTAATTTTTAACGACAATAAGTGTACCTACAGTGTACCTGTATTGAATAAAATGATTTTATTTGATTTGACAAAATATACTATATTTTATAATTTATGTACGAGCGCCTCATCTAATAATTATATTTATCTACTCCAGCATCGAAAAGTTCCAATTTCGAATTTGACAACTATATCGAATTGAACCCTCTTTCGTGTTTGCTTCTCATAACGATACAGTTCGTTGTATGGGAGCTGTATCGTTATGAGTCGTAGCTGTATCGATATGGTTATCTTCATAAATAGGATACCTATAGCTTAGCGGCTCTGGGTTCTGGCACTTTCCCAACCAGTCAATTGATTTGACTTTTTTATTAATTTACAAAGTAAAAAATTATAAAGACGTCCTTGTCGTAGATAAAATCAACTGTACGTAATTAGTCATTTTAATTCTCGTACTATCCTATTTTGATACTCGGCAAGCCTCGTATCAAAAAACAGCACTCGAATTAAAATGACCCTCATTACGATACAGTTGCATAAATAGCTATTATAAATTTAAAATGGGGCCTGCCATTTGTCTAATAGTTTTAGTGGCGGGCGTAGTATCTACCTACTGGAAAATAAGTCATAAAAGAGTTCCCACGGGAAGGAAAAAACCTATGCTTTTTTTAATCTAGTCTCATTTAGTGTTTTATTTTATTCTGCTACATCGTACCGAAACGCTAAATCGCTTGGCGGTACGACTTTGCCGGTAGGGTGGTAACTAGCCACGGCCGAAGCTTCCCAGCAGACCAGACCAGAGAAAATTCAGAAATTATAAATTCCCAAATTGACCCTGCCGGGAATCGAACCCGGGACCTCCTACCTTAAGGCAACAGCACTCAACACTGCGCCAGGGAGGTCGACGTTTTGTAGGTAATCTATAAGTACATATTGCTCGATTCATCATCACCGTCATCCTGGGAATATTTTCATTCATTTATTATGTAATTTGTATTCATATTATTGTTCCAATGAAATAACGCACCTACCTGCCTATCTCAAAACAATCATTATTCAATTTAAAAAAATACAGATCGTATTGACAGCCTCATATTCTGGGAGGCGCGCGCGGTTGGAATCTTCCAACTCGGGCGTTACGCGCTGAGTTCTACTTATCCGGTCCTGCAGCCCTATTTTTAGGGTTCCGTACCAAAATGGTAAAATGGAACCCTTATGGTGCGACTTTCTCCGTCTGTCTGTCCGTCTGTCTATCTATCTGTCTAGCTATCGACATGAAATTTGGAATAGTTGTGTATATTAGTGGCCCAAAGACACTGGAATTAAAAAAAATTGGAAATTATTTTTGTTCTTATTTAAAAAGGGGGGAAAATCGGAGGGTTGAAATTTAAAAGTGAGATAACTGTACTGTGTGGGGTATCATATGAAAGGGTTTACTTTGTACATTCTAAAACAGATTTTTAATTATTTTTAGTCATGATAGTTTTTGATTTATCGGGGAAAAAGTCTAAAAAAATACCGTTTCCCCCCCCTTATCTCCGGAGTTTACCAATCTAAAAATCTGAAATAATTATGGTCAATAGGAATTTATGTATATTTTACAGAAAAACTATAGCCAATGCTCTAACTAGCATAGTTTTTTTGATATTAACAGTAAACCTCTACAAACAAAGTTAGTTTTGCGGTTCATTAACAAAGGTAATTATTACCGTTTTACATCTTTGGTCGTTACAGTTTTCAGTACGGAACCCTCGGTGCGCGAGTCCGACTCGCACTTGGCCGGTTTTTATTACTCAGTGGCTTTAAAAAAATGAAAGCCACTTTTTTTTCCTATTATTGAGTACCATCGAGGTACTCATTTAACTACGATCTAGCCTAATTGGCTAATGAGCAGTTTTATCCACTATACAATTTAGCCCTTGACTGCGATCTCACCTGATGGTAAGTGATGATGCAGTCTAAGATGGTTGCGGGCTAACCTGTTAGGGGCATGGCAGTTATATTAAATCCATATTCGGTTTCTACACGGCATCGTACCGGAACGCTAAATCGCTTGCCGGCACGTCTTTGCCGGTTTTGCTTTAACCTTAACTTATAAATTATCTTATGTACTAAGAAATTGTCCATTGACGCATAGTTTTTCTTGCTGTTCACGTGTTCTTTTAGCACTACACTTTACACTGTCACTTACATCGAACTAACTCAAAAGGCTTAGTCCTAATGAAAGCCACTGACACTTATTTTTTATCCATTGACGGTTTGCTATTTAAATAAAAATAACTTTTCATAGAAAATCCTCAATGGTTACTCAGTAGCTATCAAAGAGTGGAAGCCTCAGTGGCTTTTTATTCCATTGAATCAGAA
The DNA here is from genome assembly GCA_923060345.2 of Erebia aethiops. Lineage (NCBI taxonomy): Eukaryota > Metazoa > Arthropoda > Insecta > Lepidoptera > Nymphalidae > Erebia > Erebia aethiops. The sequence goes on along the minus strand of OV281083.1, from coordinate 2,916,068 downwards.
ATAGATTATAGTCTGGAATTGCACATAGGCACATAGCTTATTAGCCCGGAAAATTAAAGAGTTCCCGTGGAACCTCAATCCACGCGGACGAATTCGCGGGCATTATAAGCAGCCTTTGTGTTATTCCAGAATATAATCTATCTCTGTGCCAAATTTCATCCAGATCCGTTCAGCCGCTCGTGCGTGATTGAGTAACAAACATCCATCAATCCATCCATCCATACATTCATCCATCCAAACTTTCGCATTTATAATATTAGAATAGAAGATAAAATAAAAACAAAAACTAAACAGGCATAAAAATTAGTTCCAATTTTGGCCACCGGGTCTGATAAGTTTGTGGGAATAAAGCTCTATACACATTCGCCAAATGCATTCGCCGAGTCCGTCCGCAAGTACCTATGTACTCACTAAACACGTACATAGGACAAGGCTGCACTATAATTTGGAAAACATAACAATAATTGCAAAGCACTATGATCCAGTTATCTATTACGTGCGTTTATGTACCGAAAGCGTACTTGACCCCACTTTGGGGGTCACTATTCACTTCACAATGCAACCAAAACACGCAACTACTACTGACTGTTGCATGTTGAGTGATTTTTAGGGTTCCCTACCCTAATAACCGGCCAATTGCGAGTCGGACTCGCGCACCGAGGGTTCCGTACAGACCTGTAGTAAGTTTAAAATTATTAAAAAGATTTTTATTATATGATGTACCTACCTAACTAAAAAAATATGCTTTTCGTAATTTTTTCATTCTCAGAATCTTGAAATTTGGTACGAAGCAACGTCTTATAGCACATATTATAAGACGTTGCTTCGTACCAAATTTCAAGATTCTGAGTTCACGGGAAGTATCCTGTAGGTTTTGATTCCCTTGCGAGTGTCGAAAATTTGCAGCATAAACGGCTGTATCTTTTGATTGCGTTGGCTTAGAAGTTTGATTTTATCACAGCTCCAAGGAACAGTAGACCTGAGTATTTGATACGAATTTCAGCTTTATACCTTCATGCATTGACTTACCAATACCTCCATGCGTTCCTGAGAAATAGGGTTTTGACAGACAGACGGACGGACAACAAAGTGATCCTATAAGGGTTCCGTGTTTTCCTTTTGAGGTACGGAACCCTAAAATTGTTTTTTTTTCTCAAGGAGTCGTCCCTAAAAGGTAGAAAGTTCACAGAGTAGGTATGTTTAGTATTTCTATTACAACAACATTTATAATAAAAATAAAATGAAATTACATGTAAGAAACATGATTTTTGAGCGCCGCTGTTTCTTTTACGAAAGTATCTAAAAAGTAAACAGTGTTAAATCTTGCAAAATGGTGCAGTTCCGACTCACACTTGGCCAGTTTTAGTATGTATACAACTACAGCATATTGATCCCATTGCTGGGCACTGGCCTAAACTCTCATATTATGAGAGAGGGATTTAGAGCTAACCACCACGCTGTTCTAATGCGGGTTGGCGGGGGTGACACTGCCATTTTCCTAACTCCGGGCTAGTACTGAGAATTTCTAGTCAGAAAAACCCAATATTAATTATTAAGGCCCAACCCGGGACTCGAACCCGGGACCTCGTCGGCATCAGTCAAACATGCTAACCACTGGACCAACGAGGCAGTTACGTATCTAGGCACATGATATTGTATAGCCGTGAAACCTCAGACCCCCATTGCCAAATTACTTTAAAAATCCTATCTCTAGTTTTTTCCTACTGATGCAAAATTTACAATTACAATTACCAATTTAAAAACTTTGCGGTTGGTTATGTGAGTAAACTTGACATCATTTTTTCATCAAAATTTAACAAAATAAATAGACATAAAATTCAGTTAATATCAAGAGTAACTAACTATTATTAATACAAATTACATAAAAATACTTAAGCAAAAAATTATTTTTTGAAAAAAAAAATTAAAATAGGGGTCGATTTTTAGACCTCGTCGACCCCCAAAATCTGTTTTCGTTTATGTCGAGCCCTGGGAAACCGAAATCACCACTTCAATCGACCACTTTGGGAATCCCTGCTTTAGAGTGTAGACGATTGAATCTTCAATCAAAGGTCATCAAAGAAACATCAACTCAATTCATTAATTTTTATAAGACTTTTTCGCTGATTAAATTTTTTTTGTACATCATCTGTACCTAAGTACAACATTAAACAGATTCTTGTTGTGTTTTTTTTCTCAATCTTTGTTACGCTCGAGCAAAACTAGTACAAAGTTATTTGATTTAGGTGTAATAAAAAATACGTAAGCCATTTGCTCTAATCTTCCATGGTCGAAGGTTCTATACTGAACTGATTCTTCCGGACCGCTGAGGCGCAACCAGGGTTGCCAGATCGGAAGATCAAAATACCTGGACACAGTTTGAAAATGTCGTTATTTTGGGGTTGTTATTTGTGGGGGTGTAGGGAGTTTTAATTATTATGAAAAAAAAGTTTTTTTTTAAATTAATAGGCTTACATTGTTGAGGGTCAGTAATTCAAGTCCATTTGAGGACTTGAATTAGATAAGTCTCAGTTTTTAGGTTGCCACATGTCATAGGCCTTGGAATGGATATTCTCATGTGCATTGGAGTCCAAGTATTTGGATCCTTTATTAGTATTCAGAAAAGATTTTACGACAATACGATAATTACGATTATTTTAAATAAAGGGTTTCCCAATAGTAGTACAATATCCACGGCTCCTGTTATACCATTTAAAGTAAAAAAAAAGTGCGAAATTTGATGACGTCACACTCACAATTCTTCATACAAATTCTTTTGACGTTTGAAAAAGTTGTTAGATTTAGCTAGTTTTCAAATACCCAATTGAGTGCATCGCGAATGTGGCGAAAGCGCGTAAAAAAATAATATTAAAATTATTATTTTATATCGAACTTTCCGAGAAGTTGTTAATCTGAAGAAGTTGTCTGGAGATTTTGAGTGTTGTCGGGAATCTGGCGATTATTTAAAAGGCCGCGGAGAATACAGACGAATAACAACCATCTGGCAAACCTAGGACTTATTGTTTTAATATTGTTGACGACGTTGTTATAGAATTATACTCTTATCAAAGGGACGGCAAGGTACGTGACATAAATCATTTTTAACCGACTTCAAAAAAAAGGAGGAGGAAGAATTATAATTCTATAACAACGTCGTCAACAATATTAAATAATACGGATTTAAGCGATGGTAGTATTACCCCAGTATTCTTACATCTTTAAGTACGATTTTTAACGTCAAATTTAACGATAACTATAACCATCGATTGTGCAATCGACTCACAATAATAATTTTAAGGTACTAAAATTGTACTCATTTGCTTACAGGTTCTAATTATTAAATTAACCGCGTTTCAGATCTGTTATCTTCGCGTTCTGTGTTCGATGAAAAGAACAAAGAGCACTGGAAGATCCAGGCACAATGGACGCTGAGAACAAAGGTAATTTAACACTTTTAAACTTTAATACCACTCTATGGTAATTGAATGTGGAAAGTGGAAATGTTTTAACATTTAAACACAAACCTAAGCAGAGGTTCTTTATTTATTCTTTATTAGAAGGTAATTAATTTTCTAAGCAGTGTTGCCAGACATTCGAAATTGTATTTCGGGGATTGCAGTATTATTTTAAGATTTGGTTTTTCTAAGTCACGTAGGTACCTCGACGTCCCTATAATCTTACTAATATTATAAATGCGAAAGTTTGGATGTATGGATGTCGGTATGTATGGATGTATGGATGTATGGATGGATGTTTGTTACTCAATCACGCCCCAACGGCTGAACGGATCTGGATGAAATTTGGCACAGAGATAGATTATAGTCTGGAATAACACATAGGCTACTTTTTATCCCGGAAAATTAAAGAGTTCCCGCGGGAACCACAAAACCTTGATCCACGCGTACGAAGTCGCGGGCGTCAGCTAGTAAGGATTATAATTCTAAAACACGAACGTCAACAGTATTAAAACAATACTGCTTTAAGCGATAGTAGGTACTTAGTAGGAAGTATGCCCCCGGTCGGTGGTGATAAGTGTCCTACATGAAATAATGTTTATTTTATGTAGGACACTCACTTATAATGACATAATATTATTATGTCAGATTAACTCTACCTCTTACGTCTTATCACTTTTAGTGATAAGACCGCCCTTGCGCACGCGTTGTTTTCTGTTTTTTGTTTATAAGTTATTTCTATGTTATGAGTGGCAATAAAGAATTTATCTATCTTTCCTAATCTCATAGTCACATGGGTTGGCAATCCAACACGACCGGAGCGAGTTGACGACCTCCCTGGCGCAGTGGTGAGCACTGTGTCTCATAGTGGGAAGTCCCGGTTTCGATTTTCGGCTGAGTCTATTTGGGAATTTATAATTTAAGAATTTTATCTGATCCGGATCCGATCTGAGATGTACCGCACAGAGATTTAGCGTTCCGGTACGATGCTGTGTAGAAGTATGGGTTTAATATAACTGTCGTAACCTACCCTTAACAAGTTATCCCGCCACCATTCTTAGACTGAATCATCACTTACCATCAGGTGAGATCGCAGTCAAAGGTGAAGTGGAATAAATAAATAGGCGCCGGACCGAGGTCTTTAGGTACGGGCTCTCCAGGGAACAAGCGTGTAGTAGGGGTAGAAATATAATAAAATAATAATATACCTATTATTACATTGTTTTATTTTCAGCTCGATGCTCCATTCAATACAAATGTCGCCAAGAACGTGATCCTGTTCCTCGGAGACGGCATGAGCATACCAACGCTGGCTGCCACCAGAGTGTACCTTGGCAGGAAGTACGGTCACAAGGGAGAAGAACTAAAACTGAGTTTCGAATCGTTCCCTTTTACTGGGTTGGCGAAGGTACATTGTCTTTTGCAGATAAAATTATATTATTTGTATCGTATTCCTCGTTGCTGAGGGTCGTGAGTCGTGACTCGTGACCCCTTTCCATTATAATCACACAATGGTAAGTAGCCGTTTTCGTCGGTTAAAAATGCGATGGGGTGGGTTCCCAAGTTCTTCCGCATGTAAATTTTTGGGTATTAGACTTTTTGATTTAGCATAATATATCGCTAACATTAAATTATTCTTTAAAATGTTTTCATTTTGGTACATAAGTATATAAAATACTACCTACACATTCATAGAAATACGGGGTAGAAGTTAAAAACCCAAGCAGCAGGTAGGTGGTCAGGGTACTGCCAACGTTAAAGGTATATTGTTTCATGTTTTAGAATTATAATCCTTATTTTCGAAACGTCAAGGTACGTGCCATCAAACTGGGTAATAATGCGTAAGTGTTAGCAGTACGGCACTAGTACGCTTAGTCTAAGTTTTTAACTGCAATATTGCAAATTCGATTGATTTTTTTGAGCGTTCGATCACAATAATGTCACCGTATTACGCAATATAAAAACGAAAATTAATTTCGAATTGTCTGTGCGAAGATTTTGCCGAAAAAAATAATGCAGGCGCATGGCTTTTATTGCAGAGAAAATAATTTATTAAAACTTTAATTTTCTGACTGCCTCATCAACACCCAGTAAACCTTTGAACCTTTAAAGGGCTATCTACAAACAAAAGTTCCCTTTAGAGTTTAGACAAGGAATAAGGCCGTATTTTTCCAAACTCCTAAGGAAACAAATCCGTAGGGGTTCTAATGTAAACTGATTTGACCCGGCGCGATGGCCAAAATTTGGAACTAATTTTTATTCCTGATTAGTTTTTGTTTTTATTTTATTTTTCATTGATACTAGAGATGTCACTGGGTCTGATATGATTGGCGGACTATAATTTAGAGTAAACTCCTCATTATACTAATATTATAAATGCGAAAGTGTGTTTGTTTGTTGGTTTATTGGTTTGTTGGTTTGTCCTTCAATCACGCCGCAACGGAGCAACGATTCGACGTGATTTTTGGCATAGGTATAGTTGAGGACCTGGAGAGTGACATAGGCTACTTTTTATCCCGGAAAACTAAGGAGGAAACTTAAACACGCGGACGAAGTCGCGGGCATCAGCTAGTACATAATATATTCTTCGAACATAATAATGGAAATTCGATCGGATTTCTTTAATTGAACATTTTCATTTGAAAAGGGGTTACCATATTTTTGTATGGATGTAGGGAGTCTGACCTACTTACCGTTCCGCCATTTTCTTTTAAGCTATCAAAGCTTCAAGCTATCAAGCATCATCGAGGAGAACTTTGATAGATTATAATTATTATTATCTCGGAAACCTTACGCTTTAGAAGATTTTGTCTTGCTTCTGTTAATGCCAGCTAATTGATTAATACAGGTAATAGACGTGGCGGCTATTTTGAGTCTGGTAGGCCAAAATATTCAAACCCTTTTTGCTATTTTACAGACGTATTGCGTGGATCACAACGTAGCTGATTCAGCGTGTAGCGGCACTGCTTACCTCTCCGGAGTCAAAGCAAACAGTGGCACTGTTGGTCTCAGTGGCGCAGTAAAGCGAGGAGACTGCAAGGGTCAAAGGGACACTAATAATGCCGTCTCTGGCCTGATGGACTGGGCGCAGAATGCGGGGAAATCTACTGGTAAGATATTACCTCGAAGTCAAAGCTAGCTGTGGTACTGTTGGGGTCAGTGGAGCAGTGAAACGACTGCAAGGGTCAAAGGGACAGTAATAATGTCGTCACTGGGCTGATGGACTGGGCGCAGAATGCGGGGAAGTCTAGTATTAAATATATAATATTAATAATATTCATAAATTTAAGTTAAAATACCAATTAATGGGGGGCTATATATATCTACAAATCCCCATCCCCATATCTACAAAAACTGCTACGATGGTAAGGAAGGGCTTGATATTTTCACCCCATGCAGCATCATCATAACGCATCATGCATTATGATGAAAATTTGCTAAGCTGGATAAAGTTTTTCAATTTATTGCAACGAACCTCGGTGTCACGTGTTCGCTAGAGATTATATCCGGTGACAAATGAGCAAGTATGGATGGATGGATTGATGGATGTTTGTAACTCAATCACGCCAGAACGGCGGAACTGATCTGGATGCAGATTATAGTCGGGAATAAAACTTATAGGCTACTTTTTATCTCGCAACCAAAAAACCACGCGGACGAAGTCGCGGGCATCATCTAGTTATTAATAAAATAAAGTTTTTCTAAGTAATAAGCAAATTTCTATTTCTATGGCCTATGTCCTTCCCCGGAATGCAAACTATGCCTATACCAAATTTAATCAAAATTGGTTGAAAAGATGGATCCGTGAAAGCGTAGCAGACAGACAGACAGACAGAGACACTTTCGCAATTATAATATTATTAGTATGGATATTTAAAAATAGAAAAGTAATAATAAAGGTTCTTAATAGTTTGAGGGAATGACGCATTAAGAAAAAAAGAGAAACAATATTAGTATGTAAATTAGATCGTGATTTAAAAAATCTATTCCAATAATTTCATATCAAGTAGATGTATTGATTTGCATCCGATTCCAGGTATAGTGACGACCACACGAGTCACTCACGCCTCTCCGGCGGCGGCCTACGCTCATTCTGCGGACAGAAAGTGGGAAGCGGACGCGGACCTGCCTCAGAAAGGCCTCCGTTGCGAGGACATTGCGAGTCAGCTCGTACGAGGCCGTGTGGGCAGTCATATTGACGTAAGTTTTCGTTTGTATCTGGTCGATTCTAGTCCGGGTATAGTGACGACCACACGAGTCACTCACGCCTCTCCGGCGGCGGCCTACGCTCATTCTGCGGATAGAAAGTGGGAAGCGGACGCGGACCTGCCTCAGAAAGGCCTCCGTTGCGAGGACATTGCGAGTCAGCTCGTACGAGGCCGTGTGGGCGGTCGTATTGACGTAAGTTTTAGTTTATAACTGGTCGATTCTAGTCCGGGTATAATGACGACCACATGCGTCACTCACGCCTCTCCGGCGTCGGTCTACGCTGGCTCCGCGGACAGAAAATGGGATCTGCCTCAGAAAGGCCTCCGTTGCGAGGACATTGCGTTTTAGTTTACCACTGGTTACTACTAGTCCGGCGCAGTGACGACCATACGAGCGTCTAACGATTATTACAATAAGGGGGCATACTACCCTCGCTTAAAGCAGTGTTATTTTAATATTGTTGACGCTCTGCTTCAGAATTAAAATACTTATTTTATAAACCTGAAGGTACATCATATAAAATTCCCCTATGTCGTCAACGTTCCATCCACACGTACGAAGCGCTTTGCGTCTTCATTCCTTATTCGCATAGGTCTGGAACACTCTACCAAAAACTGTGTTTCCAACCAATTACAATCCGGGTATCTTTATATCAAGAGTGAATAGGCATCTTCTAGGCAAGCGCGTCCCATCTTAAGCCACATTATCACTTCCCATCAGGTGTGATCGTGGTCAAGCGTAAGCCTATAATGAATAAAAAAAAACCAATTTCATATTATAATATAAATTAAATTTTAAACTAATAAAGCTTTAAGCGATGGCTACTGCCTTATTATTTTATATTTCCTCCAGGTGATATCTTAAGGAAGTGTGAACTGACGAAGGTTTAAAATTACGGAACAAAGGGTTACTCAGAAGGGAAAATGCTCCAAAGTTTCGAGATTAGGCCTTTAGTGTGAGGATATTGCAAATTAGCTCGTCAACAGCAATATTAGCGTTAGATGTGACGTAATTAGACATGCCGTGCCTTTCAATTAAGTGACGTTATTTGTAGAGGAATCCATTTAGTTATTCAGTGCTTTGACTTGATTGCTTTTGCATGATAGAGAAGAGTGTACAAGTGAGAAAATTGTAAGGAAGTTTCAAGATAGTACTTACATATTCTAGTATATTATTTTTATTGTAGGTATCATGTTGCCCTCAAATATTGGCTCGTGCCTTCCGTCTTGTCTTGCCTTGCCTGATCCTTGGTTGGTCCTTAGAATTCGTTCTGCGTGTACTGCGAACATCCAATAGCTCCATTGAAACATATTATCTTATAATTGCTTATGAAATACGATTCTGTACCTGTATTAATCTATTTTGACTTTAGATCTCATTCGAAAGAATTGAAGTTGAATTGAAATTGGTTAAGTACATAGTTTAAAAGCCGTTTACGTTTCTTTACAGGTAGTTTTTGGAGGGGGCAGAAAGAACTTCTATTCCCAAAAAGACAAAGATGTCAATGGTAACCATGGATATAGAAAAGACGGAAGAAATTTAATTCGAGAGTGGCTTGTAAAGAAGGAAAGTCAAGGAGTCAATCCAAAATATATCGAGAATAGAAGAGAACTTCTTAACCTTGATAAGAAGCAGTATGGAAGTGTTTTGGGACTGTTCGCTTTAGATCACATGCCTTACAATCTTGAAGCTGATAATAATAATGATCCGTCATTGAGTGAGATGACTCAAAAAGCTATAGAAATTTTATCACAGAATCCTAATGGATATTTCTTATTTGTTGAAGGTAAGCTTTTTGGAGTGAAATAAATCACATTAGTTAAAGATGGAGATTTGATGACTATTCTTTAGCACAGTGGTGTTGACGTTGGAGACTTCGAGTCCTGGCAGCAGCAGTTTCATATATTTTTCTATTTGAAAATTGCCTTTTGTCATATAATAAGCTTACCTTACCCGGTAGAAAAAGTATTGGCAAGAACTTCTTTCAAGTTTCTTGATGTTTTTATCTTTCTTCTTTTTTTGCATCGTAGCATGCCACCGTGACTGTCCACCCATGTTTATCCACACTAATGTAAAAGTCCTTACAAGAGATCTATGTACAACAGTCCCTAAACTCGGTTGACGACGACATAGATGTACCCATTGCAGATGTGTGCAGTCAAAATATACCAGGGGGTATACATAAAGCTGTATTGTTTTAATAATGTTGACGAACGTGTTTAAGAATTATAATCCACATTTATCTGTCATTTTGTAATAATACTGCTATACGCGATGGTAATAACCCCCCTGTACTTAGGTATGATAGGGTACTTTGGTCTAGTTAGGAAAATACGAAGAAGAAGGCCCTAGATACCTAAATTTTGGAATTCTGAATTTCCTCTGCTCTGGCTTGATGTGAGGCTTTGGCAGTGGCTCCCTACCGGCAAAGATGTGCCGCCAAGTGACCGATTAGGGCTTTATATATAAACCTGACATACCCCTAACAGGTTAGCCCGCTACCATCTCAGACTGGATCATCACATACCATCCGGTGAGATCTGCGATCTCAGCGGATGACTCTCTACTTGTAGTAAAAAAAATTAACTATTTCAGGTGGTAGAATCGATACAGCTCACCACGAGACAAAAGCGCGTAAGGCGTTGGATGAAACTGCAGAACTTGCTAAAGCCGTTGAAGCGGCGATGAGAATGGTCGACCCTGATAACACTCTGATAGTTGTGACGTCAGACCACAGCCACACTATGAGCTATAGTGGTTACAGTAAGCGAGGATCCGATATATTGGGACTGGCTAATGCTAAGGTGAGATAATATTTGGTTTGATTTGCTAAACTGTTGTCGGCGCAGGACGGACGGGCGAAGGCTTTACGTGCTCTCCGATCACAAGGGTGAAACACCGTCAGCTTCCTAAATCCGGGCTAATAATTTCTAGTCAGAAAAACCCAATTCTTAATTACGGCCCGACCCGGGATTCGAACCCGGGGCCTCGTCAGCCGGGGTTGATGCTAACCACTAAACCAAAGAGGCAGTCATGCCCCACAATTATTGTAATTCTGAAGGAATACTGCTGGTGGGAGCTGGTTCCAATAATTTTAAGTTAACAACTTTGGGTACCAAATAATCAATAATTAATTAATGTAACGAGTTTGATGACCAATCGAATTAACTTGTTAATGAAGTTTAATCAAAATTATTGTTCGAGAAACTGCCTTCAACGTAATTACAACATTAATTAATTGAGTTTTAGATCCATACTTCCCTGTACAATGAAGGAGTCTCAAATTTTACTTAAGGACTTTTTAATTGCACTTACTTATTTATTTTTGCCATTAAAAGCAGTGCTAGCTGAGTAGTTTACGTCCGGCTTCTTATTCGCGTGGTCGCAAATTTGATCCCCGAGCACGCATCTCTACTTAATTTAAACTGTGAAAGAAGCCGTGTGGCCTGGTGGGAGGCTTTGGTCGTGGCTAGTTACCACCCTACCGGCAAAGACGTGCCGCCAAGCGATTTGGCGTTCCGGTACGATGCCGTGTAGAAACCGAATAGGGGTATGGGTTTAATATACCTGCCATGCCCCTAACAGGTTAGCCCGCTACCATCTTAGACTGCATCATCACTTACCAACAGGTTTAAAGGTCCTTGCCATTAGGTGAGATCGCAGTCAAGGGTTAACTTGTAGTGAATAATAAAAGAAAACATCGTGAGGAAACTGCTCGCCCCAGAGTTCTTTATAATAATATAAAGGTGTGTGAAGTCTGCCAATCCCTGCTCGATCAGCGTGGTGGACACTGGCCATACTCTTCTCGTACTTATAAAGAGTCTTGAATCGTCAGACGGCAATGTGTTGACGTGATGATGTTGATTTCTGCAATAGTTTCTTCCACTACAGCCCATTAACGTCCCACGGCTGGGCACAGGCCTCCACTCTCATAGGATAGAGAGAATTAGAGATCAGACCCACCACGCTGCTCCAATGTGGGTTGGCTTATCATGTTAGTGATAATAACCGGGACCGACGACTTAACGTGCTCTCCGAGGCACGGAGGCAACTCACCGCCAACTTCCAACTCTGGGCTGGTACTGAGAAGTTCAATAAAAACAAATAGAACCTAAAAACCCAATACCTTACAATTTTTTTGCCCGACCGGGAATCGAAATCAGGACCTCGTGATCCGCAGTTGACTATGCTAACCGCTAGGTCAACGAGGCGGTCAATAGTTCGCCATAGTTTCACTCGACAATTATTATTTTCAGTATTTGGCCGCAGATGATTTGCCATACAGCATCCTGAGTTACGCGAACGGACCTGGCTACAAGCCACAATCGCAGTTCAAGAGACATAATCTCATGTTGGACGATATGAGTAAGTTTCTCTTTTTTATACACGCATTAGTATTATAAATACGAAAGTGTGTTTGATTGTTGGCTTTTCCTTCAATCACGCTGCAACGGAGCATCAGATCGATGTGATTTTTGGCATGGGTATAGTTGAGGACCTGGAGTGTGACATAGGCATACTTCATATCCAGGAAAAATAAGTAGTTCCCGCGGGAATAAAAAAAAGACTTAAACCACGCGGACGAAGTCGCAGGCATCAGCTAGTCCTATATAATCTAGTCATCGTAATTGAAAACAATCCATATTAATATTATAAATGCGAAAGTCCCTCTGCTATGCTTTCCCGGCCCATATTTTCAACAGATTTTGATGATGCTTCGCTTCGATTACGATCAATCGAATTTTCAGTGTAAAAACTTAGACTAAGGGCCGCTTGCACTAGGACATTTAAACTGATTTAGTTAAATTTTGTAATGCTGTCCCTTTTTGGCAAATATATATTATAGTTTGCCGAAAAGGGACTGCATTAAAATATTTAACTAAATCAATGTAAGAGTCCTTTTGCAAGTGAGCCTAATGTATGTAAATTCAATGTTTTTTCACCAGACAACTTGAACTACACCTTCCCATCACTGGTGCCCATAGCCCGGGAGACCCACGGCGGTGAAGACGTGGCGGTGTTCGCTAAGGGACCCTGGGCTCATCTCTTCACCGGAAACTATGAACAGAACTTCATCCCACACGCTATAGCGTACGCGTCTTGTATAGGCCCCGGACTTACCAAGTGCAAATTATGATACCTGTACTAAACTATTTATTAAGTATAACTTATTTGTATTGTAAGTTTTATTTATTTACTATAGGATGCTCGCGACTTCGTTCGCGTGGTATTTTGTTTTCCCACAGGCACTCCTTAATTTTCCGGGATAAAATGTAGCCGTTGCTCTGTTGCGGCGTGATTGAAGGACCAACTCTCTATTTCACCAACTTGAGAAATGACGGACTTTCATACAAATTTTCACCCCCTTAGAGGTGGAATTTCGAAAATTCCTTCCTAAGTGAGCGCCTACGTCAAGTTTCTAACTCCATTGATTTGATTAGTGCGTTGATTAGTTAACGATTTTATAAATAGATATATATATATATATAATAATCTTTTATTTGATTGATTGATTGATTATTATGATAATAATCTATATATAATTATATATAGATTATTATCAAAATAAAAATTTATACAGTTTTGATGGCTACCACTGCGAAATATCATAATATGTAGGGTTTAAATTGCGCGCTCTTCCGTCAACTATACGAGTATCAAAATTTGTAACTATATAATCTATACTTATATACTTAATATTATAAATGCGAAAGTTTGGATGTATGGACGTATGGATGTATCGATGTATGGATGGATGTTTCTTACTCAATCACGCCCCAACGGCTGAACAGATCTGGATGAAATTTGGCACAGAGATAGATTATAGTCTGGAAAAACACATATGCTACTTTTTATCCCGGAAAATTAAAAAGTTCCCGCGGGGACCGAAAAACCTCAATCCCCGCGGACGAAGTCGCGGGCATTCGCTAGTGCTATCTAAATTAGTGGAAATATATGAAAAAACTAAAACGAAACTACTTAAAATTTGTTTATGAAATAAGATTTTAACTTATATTTTAAATTATCTTAGTCAGTTCTTTTCTAAAATTTCTATCAAGAATATCTTTTAAGCGAGAGGGCATGTATGTGCGCTCACCATATTTGTTCTTAGCTGACACGATTATTAACTTTTGTCGAGATACTTTACGAGTATGAATTTTATGGGAAACTATATTTTGTATAGCTAAGTTAAAGAATTGTTCTTTTAGAAGCTGCTATTCGATCTCGTCTTGAATATTAAATACCTTGCAGTGTTTAAATAGAAAATTTTCATTTGTTTTCTTTTCAATTACTTGTAAGGTTCCCAAAAAGGTGCTACGCGTTGTTCCATATTCATCCCATTTCATCCCATCCCACTAATTTTCAAATGTCAATCAACATGGCTCGATTGATGTGTTTGCGGCGATTGATCTAAATCTATGCCGATAGCCCTATTAAGTATTAACCTGCATCAATCACTGTCACAATCTCATTTGTTACGTTTCGCTGATTTTGAAGGCACCGGACTTCCACTACAGAGCATTAACTCCCGCTGCTGGGCACAGGCCTCCACTTTCATAGGAGAGAGGGCATTAGTGATTAGACCCACCACGCTGCTCCAATATGGGTTGGCGGTCTTTAGCCCTTGACTGCAATCTCGCCTGGTGGTAAGTGATGATGCAGTAAAGGCTGGCTAACCTGTTAGGGGTATCCACCACCACCACTACAGCACATTAACGTCCCACTGCTGGGCACAGGCCTCCACTCTCATAGGAGAGAGGGAATTAGAGCTTAGACCCACCACGCTGCTCCAATGCGGCTTGGCGGGCTCCAATAATGCGGGTTAGGGGTCAAGGACTATTACCATGTTAGTGATAATAACCGGGACCGACTGCTTAAAGTGCTCTCCGAGGCACGGGGATGAAACACCGCCCAACTTCCTAACTATAGTAGGCTAGTGTGTCAAAAACCACATACTTAATTATGGCCCAACCTAGGACTCGAACCCTTAGGGTCAACTCACACCGAATGAGCGGCGAAGGGCAGCGAAGCGCAGCGACCCGCTCGGTAGAGCACCACGTCGCACGGCTCCGTTTATGGAATTCGCCGGAATTCCCGCGGCGCTGCGGGCATCCGCGCGACTCGCTCGAGTTTCTCATGCGATAATAAGTATTATAGTAATGAAAATAAAGTTAAAATTCATATGACACTGAGACTGCGCTCCGCATCGCTGCGCTTCGACGCTCTTTTGGTGTGAGTTGACCATTAGTCGAACGTGCTAACCACTAGACCAACGAGGTAGAGGCGCTGGACTTGGTAGGTCAAATTATCATCCTAGAGAGTGGAGTGCTATTCAATCCACTGATGGATCCAGTCAGTGTACTTAGTAGATTTAACGTTTTCTTGAAGGAACTAGAAGTTTAGTGTTGAAAAAGTATTTTAATAAATTTGTTCCTACGCATTGCAGTGTTGCAATATTTTCCGTTGATAAAATAAAAGCTGAGAATTTTAAACTTTGAACAGGTGTTGTTGCAAGTCCTGTACAAAGTTTCAACTCAATCTGATTGGATGCGCAAATGTATAGGTACAACGAACAGACGGTTAAACAGGCAAACATTAGTTTTTAAATATAATATTGTGCCTTAATCGTAGCTCTATTATTTATTGATATGTGATTTATTAAGTATTGGGCTTTCTGACTAGAAATTCTCAGTACTAGCCCGGAGTTGGGAAGTTGGCGGTGTTTCAACTAGTTTCAGCCCCGTGCCTCGGAGAGCACGTTAAGCCGTCGGTTATTATCACTAACATGATAATAGTCGTTAAAGCCCGCCAACCCGCATTGGAGCAGCGTGGTGGGTCAACGCTCTAATTCCCTGTCTCCTATGAGAGTGGAGGCCGTGCCAAGCAGTGGGACGTTTATGGGCTGTAGTGGTGGTGGTGGGTTTATTATTGTCGACATTGCTCGACGAGTTGCGAAGCTGAAGTGGCAATGGGCGGGGCTCATAGTTCGAAAAACCGATGGATGTTGGGGTCCCAAAGTGCTGGAGTGGCGACCCCGCACTGGGAAGCGTAGCGGCAGACCCCCCACTCGGTGGACGGCCGACATCAGACGACTGACGAGTCGCAGGGAGCCGCTGGATCCATGCAGGCGGCGCAAAATCGCGGCGTTTAGAAGTCCATACAGGAGACCTATGTCCAACAGTGGACGTCTATCGTCCGTCTATCGTCCATCTATCGTCCGCCTATCGTCCTGTAGGTTGATTTGCACGCGCAAATGGAATTAGAGAGAATTTTTTTTTTTTAATAACATTTATGTATGAGATAATTATATAATTTATGTTTATGATGTTGTTTATTCAGAAACAGCTTGATGACCTCAAAATGTTTATTTAAAATATTAAGTTCTATTGTATTATTTTCAATAACATATTTTATTCAAAATAATACAATAGAACTTAATGCCAGCTAGCCTAACCTTTAATTACTATATAAATAATGCCCGCGTGGAATGGTGGCAAGAATGCTGGCTGCATTTCCACGCTGGACAGCCAGGACATCCTTTGCGCAAAAAATGAGCCAGCCCTTCTGTCACCAGATGAGGCAATTAACCGCGGTGAAATAAAATTGTATCTTCAATGCTAAATTTAAATGCATTATTTTGAATGCAGAAATACATAGAGCTGTCCAAGATAGTGAAAGAAATTGGATGGATTTAATTAATATAAATAAGTATTTATTATAATAAAAAGATAATATAAAGGTAAAGATAAAATAAACTGTACCTCTCAATACGTTTTGTTATTTTTCTGCCTTTCCTTACCTTTTCCCATCGTCAATATAACATTCAAATTACAAATAAAACATCAATTTTCATGACTATACTTTAATAAATATTTTATCTACATAAAACATAATTAAATTACTTACATTATTACATAATACCAGTCTATAAAAAATGGCAAGTCTTTCTTAATAATAATTTATTTATCACATAAATTATAGAAGTTACGCCATATTGATTATTCTAATATCTTGTCAAGGCTATTTCGCAATGTCTTAACTGCTCATTCCAAATTCATCGTCAAATATTTGTTGTTCATTTATTACAAAATAAAGAATGTTCCATTTTGAAATATACATTAAAACGCTCGATACAAACTGCATGGTAGTAAGGCACGAATTAACCGTGTAGGTACACCCTTGATCTTTGTTAATATTTATGTTAATATTTAATTTACATGCCATGCCTTAGGCCTTTTGCGCATTATTAGAAAAATTCTTGTGTCTTAATGGGTAATGTTTTATAAGAAATTCAGACGCTATGGTTGTTGTATGAGACCCTTACATATTACAAGATATTTTTTCTTGTGTCGGCTCCATAGACTTAGAATGTACAAGACCAACAGTGACAGATTACGGTGTTACAAAAAATGAAATGTAAATGTGTGCGTGAAATAGTGTTGTCTTGACTCCAGCATAGTATTATCGATAGTCTTACTGGTGAAATCATAGGACTCTAATGAGTTAGTTTAACGAAGTAAACTATAACTTTCTTTTAATTTAAAAAAATCAAATACACAAATAGCAACAATAGCTACAGCTGGGTACAAATAATTTATTGATGAGATGACCATGTTTTCTCTAAAAAGTTTTTCAGCGTTACAACACAATGCAACATCAATCATTAGCTGGATATATCAAATACTTATTGTGTGTTTTCGAATAGTCTCTCTTAATAATTAACGAATTATTACATAGAGCTGTTGGGTCCGATAATAAACTATGTACCTACACAGTCTTCACACTTAACTCGTTACGTACGTACGTAGCAAAGAATTGGTTGGAAACCTAGAACATAACATTGTAAATATTATGAGATACTAATAGATATTTTAACCCCATAAAAGTTCTTTTTTTGATATTTCGAAAGAAAGCTTTTAAAATAGAGATATTTTTTAAAAATTCTGCCTTAAAATATACACTATATTTTTTTTGAGAAATAGAGCAGTTTTTGAGATTTTTCATAAAAATTGTTAGTTTACCGCCGCTATTTTTTTAAAGGGTGCAAGTAGTTTTAATTTGATTAATTACAATAATACTCTGATATAATGTATAAGTGACAAGTTAATAAAAATAAATAATAACCATATATGGTGCTCAAGTCATAGCTAATGACCTCCCCGATAAGCCCTTAAATACATAATGTACTGAATTACCAGTATGTACAGTATACCCTGTATATATATTTTATGTACATATGAAATCTAAGACACGCCAAATAAAACAAAAATTAAGGAAAATATTTATTTCGTTCTTTTCTTTTACAGGAAAGTAGTGTTTAATTTTGTACTCTACACACCTAAGCTTATGAGCAATCACGTCAAACCTACCGGCAGACACGATTACCGACTATCGATACTTATGACGTCATCACTTTGTCAATCCCTATCGTAACCAAACATTTTTAAGTTTTACACAAAATATCCAAAAATTCTTTATTTAGCAATGTAATTTGATGAAAAGTCTTAAGGGAAACCTATTATCTAAGCTTTCAATAGTTATTTTGCCTCATTTTCAAACAACAAGTGACGAAATAATGATTATGAATAATTCATAAAAATATTCAGTAATTACCTGTGAAACGTGTATTTATGCGGGTTATTACGTCTTGTAACGTCACATTCATTCACTGAACAAGGCACCATGGTGGCAGAATAAAGATTTTAAGTTTTAATCGTAAGATTATTAATTAAATACACAAAATTCACCTCGACTTGGAAAAGGCCGGTACGCTATGGCCTCTTACTCGCGAAAACAATGACATACTGGCCTTTTGTTTCGCTATCTCTTTTTCGCTCGCGGCAGTGTTTATTAACTAAATACCTCTCGCTCCCACGCTTTGTCAGTCTATTGAGCGTAGCGAAAAAATCCTATGTCTATGGTCGGCTCAGACAAGCGCATACAAACTATATGACATCAATACTATTATTATAAATGCGGAAGTTTGGATGGCTGGATGGATGTATGGATGTATGGATAGATGTTTATTACTCAATCACCCCAGAACCGCTCAACGGATCTGGATGAAATTTGGCACAGATATAGACTATAGTCTGGAGTAGCACAATTTTCATCCCGGAAAATTAAAGAGTTCAAGCGAACCGAAATACCTCAATCCGCGCGGACGAAGTCGCAGGAATCAGCTAGTTACTCATAGGCCACAAGAAATTTTCTTAATAATATAAATATATATTTCTTCAAAATAATGCGCATAAGGCCAAAGTGATTGAATCTATTCAGTGACTGAGAAGTGTTGCGCATATCGTACGAAAGTGACGGAGAATACAATATCACAAAACATTACGTCACTGTGATTTGTGGTCGACGTGTGAATAGCTCCAACGGATACGTTTGAATCCTATTTCCTATAATGTTCCTACGCCAGTTATTTCTGCTTGTAAGTGAGTAAGTGACCTTAATGGACGCCTTCATTCTTCATACCGATCTTCAGTTCCGCGTTTTTATCACACTAGATGATGCCCACGACTTCGTCCGCGTGATTCCCGCGGGAATTCTTTATGTCATTTATTAAAATCTTTTGACTGTTACATAGTTGAAGATCTTAATTTTTTTTTGTTTATTTTTATTTACTTTTGTTTTTGTTAAGATGGGTTTCTATTTAAAATTGTTTGTTTGTTAGTGTTATTAGGTATACTAGTGCTAAATTTAGATGCAACTTAATATTATGTTTAGAGCGCCAACTCGCCAACCACCAGTTTGGCGAGATTTATATTTTGTAAAAAAATGTTGTATCCATTTGAAATAAATAAACTAAAAAAAAAGTTCATATAATATTTTTAATTTTACGGGATAAAATCCTATGTGTCAGGGTATATATGCTATCTACATTCCAAATTTCAGCCAAACCGGTTCAGTCGTTGTGACGTGAAGGAGTACCTAACAAACATCCAAATTTACAAACTTTCACATCCATAAGTATTAGTAGGTACCTATTATAAATGCGAAAGTGTGACTGACTGTCTGTTACGCTTTCACGGCCTATTTTTCAATAAATTTAGAGATACTCGTCATTCGGTTGCATCCTAGGGAAGGACATTTAAAGGCTTTATTTTGCGGAAAATGAAAAGTAGTTTTCGTGGGAATAAAAAAACATAATCCACGCGTACGAAGTCGCGGGCATCATCATTTTTTTAATATTAGTAGGATAGGATTTGAAAGATCACTTGACAAGAGAGTATTCCCGCAATGAGAGGGGTAGGGTCCTTTCCGGTTGGTATAGCACCCTAATTCATAATATTATAACATCTTAATAAATACTTGCTTAAGAAACTTGTTATTTATAGCTATGAAAACAGCCACTATGAAAAACAGACAACATATATTATGCATTACAAAAGCATAGGACCATAAAATATAATATACAACTGTCTAATGTAAAAACTATCAAAAATGTGTCCATACTAATGTTTATTCATTACAAAAGCATACTTAGCGTCAATAATACATATCCAAGGTAGTTTAAGACGCAATTATCACTTTCTTGGATGTAAATACTATCAAAAATTTGTCCATACAAATGTTTCATCATAGTCTTTTTGGATGTAAAGAGTAGCGAAAAATTACTTTTTCATAGAGTTACTTCAAAATCAAAATGCTACTTTACAGTGGCTACCATGTAACAATACTTAGGTATAATGACGATAACAAGGCTTCCGTTCCATCGAGGATTGAAAGCGACAAAATATGTCACCCAAAGATACAAAGTGATACCCATAATAGAACCCAGAAATAGAAATCTTTAACTAGAGTACAAAAATATACAATGAATTCCTGGTCCCTAAACTAGGAGGTTCTAGGATCTAGGGCTACTTATTTCCCAAAAGCTTATTAAAATACAACAGTATACCTAAATAGGACAATAAATAGGATCACTTCATTTTAATAGCTTTCCAGTAAACATAATCAAGCCACCCCAAAATAAACCCACGCTCGATTTCGACCAATCGAATTGAAATGTGTTCAGTGCCTACTTTTAAAGTAAGGTAAGCTATAACAATTAAGCACGCATTCTCGCTTACTCCTGGTGGAAAGGCAGCCTTATTACCAATTTTATAAGCGTTTCAAATACTTATACTAAATAGTTTAATAACATTTTCTATCAATAAAAATTAACACAGATAATAAGTTAATAGAGTAAAATTATAAAGACAAAACTATAAAAAAACAAAACTCCAAGTTGGAGTTTCATTTGATTATTTAATGCTCAATATAAAATGAGTACCATATTTCAAATGATATATTACTAAATTATAATATCTGAATATGAAAGTAAATTAAAATTTACATAAAATAGTTCGTAATGCCGTAGGTTTAGATTTTCGCTGTTTTTTTATAACACGTCGTAGGTATCTACTTTTAACTAGACTTATATACGAAATATTGCAAATATTGAGCAAATGTTTATCTTAAATATTACTAATAAAGCCATAATTACATGA
This sequence comes from Erebia aethiops, assembly GCA_923060345.2. Lineage (NCBI taxonomy): Eukaryota > Metazoa > Arthropoda > Insecta > Lepidoptera > Nymphalidae > Erebia > Erebia aethiops. The sequence goes on along the minus strand of OV281083.1, from coordinate 2,894,905 downwards.
TCACACAAAAGTAGATAGATACTCGAAAGATATCTAACTGAGACGTAGGGATCATACACGGTACATGATCGTAGAGTAAAATCCCTATAATAGAAACGTAGCCTATGTAAAACCTGCACCACTAAATTGTTGGGTATTTGACTACTAGTCAAATCAGCAACTTTTTATCAAACGTCCAAACGCGCGCTTTGTATGGGATGTTGTATGAAATACTGAGGGCATCAAAATTCGACGCACTTTTTTACTTCATTGGATAATTTAAAAATGTTTGTCAAACATCAAACATAAAATTAACAGGAGACGTGGTTGGTCTTGTGATCCTAATAATCACAAAAAAAAAACATTTTTATTCGATTAGTTGTCAAATACCCAAGTGCTGTTATTGGCCCAATTTATTGTATTCTTGCCGCGACAATGGATTTTAGTCAATGGCGGAAAAGTGTTAACCTACTAGAGGACATTGCGAAATCAAAGCAAAGTCCCACGAACTTATCTCACGCGGTGGCCAAAATTTGAATTATTTTTATGCCTGTTTAGTTTTTTATTTTATCTTATTTTTCATAAATAGCGACGCTGTCACCGGGTCAGATAAATTTGTCTCACTATACATTCAAGTGTTAGTCCCACGAACTAATTAATCTGGGTCCGTTCGCCAAAATTGGAACTAATTTTTATGTCCATTTTTTTTTTTAAATTTTTATTATTATAATATATTAGCGACGCTGTCACCGGCTCAGATTAATTTGTGGGACTAATTAATTATATAGCATTATTTTTTACGTTCGGCAATGATGAAATAGGAATGTCACGATCTTCTTACTGGATATAGTAATAATACTGCAAAACTATTATCTTCATGTGCACAATATCTCAGATGATGCTGCATTTTGCGCTGCTTTGTCATCTAGATGCAATTAATTATCTCGTACTGATATGAAATACTGTCATCCATTGGAAATGATCAAGATTTTTCAAGTAGGTATTCGAAGATTCAACATCGCCCGTTTGGACATCTGCGGACAAGAGAAAAACAATGTTAAGTTATATTGAGTCATTGTGACTAACACTCTAGTACACGATCTTTAGTCTATACCAATTATTTTTTATTTTATCCGCTACAGGTTAGCGTTAGCCCTTAAATGCAATCTCACCTGGGGGTAAGTGATGATGCCTAAGATGGTAGTAGACGGGCTAACTTCTAAGGAGTATGGCAATATTAAAATACCACACCTACTCATAATCGGTTTCAAGTTCTCTACACGACATCATACTGGCAGGTCTTTGCCAGTAGGGCAGTTTACAGCCACGACACAAAGCCTCCTCTATACTGCCTACTCTAACACTACCATATTTGCCTGTATCATCACTTACCATCACGTGAGATCGCAATCAAAAGCTAAAAGATTCCCACTAAAGATTAACACCATAATATTATTATAGCAATGATAACCTTTTTAGGAGTATAGTCTTGATCTTGTTTTAACAATTACCTTACGTATATGCGCAAAAAAAATTCACAAGTATCAACACTGTTTGTATTTCCTATACCATTACATTATTAATGTTGAGAGTTTAAACATTTGAATAATGATATAATGATTTTAAATTAAGATAGTGTAAGTATTGTTATTCTAAAGTATACTGTTTAGTTTGTGATGATAAGTAAGTACCTAGGTATATACCTACTGGCGTACGGAAATTGAATGCAATGTAATTTCCACATCTTAAATTTTATAAACCATACGGTTACTTCCTTAAAGTATTCAATCGTAAGTAATCACATTAATAAATTAAATTTAGCAAGTTTATAATGTTATTTCGTAACTTGATTTTGTATGCAAATGAAAATCTGACTATTACATTGAGTTGCAAAATCAGCCTGGTCCAAAACATTATTGGCAACTCTATAACAGTTGAAATAAAGCAGCGACCAAAGCTTGTGTAATTTGGTCACCGCTTGCCATCGGTGATGGAGTTCGAATAGTTTCATTTCATGTTTTAGTTATGTTAAGGTTAATTTTTTAATGTTATTAAAATCATGTTTCGATGGGGTTGACATGATCTGTAGAATAAAAACCCAAAAAAAAAGATTTTAGAAAACTTCTATTTTTAATTTATTATTTTGTTCGAATCTGTTTCTCAAGTAGGTAAATGCTTGTATTTGGAGTTGATACATGTAGGTACAAGTAATATAATATTCAGGATTTCCCCTTTATATAGTCGACGTACCCAGCCAATGGCCAAGTAAGTACCTAAATGATTCAAAATTCTTTTATTATAATATAGTACTTGTCATACTTCATAATCTATATATATAAAAATGAAACCCGTTTTCCTTGGTCACGGCATCACGCGTGAATGGCTGGACCGATTTCACTAATTCTTTTTTTGTTGTATTTGTTATTATTAGGAGAAGGTTCTTACGGAAAAAAATATTAAGAAAATCTCTCAGAAATATTGAAAAATATACATTTAATTTTGCATACTAAGGCGGTACGAAGTTCGCCGGGTCAGCTAGTAATACTTAATATTATAAATGCGAAAGTGTGTTTATTTGTTGGTTTATTGGTTTCTTGGTTTGTCCTTCAATCACGCCGCAACGGAGCAACGGATCGACATGATTCTTGGCATGGGTATAGTTGAAGACCTGGAGAGTGACATATTATGTGTGAGATATCCCGGAAAATTAAGGAGTTTTCCGCGAGAATTAGAAAACTTAACCACGCGGACAAAGTCGCGGGCATCAGCTAGTTTACTATATTGTAGTTAATAGTAGGTACGTACTTAAACTGGTTTGATGCAGCTTGTGTACCAAACGGCTTATAAAGGCAAACAAAATACTTATGAAATTTTAATTTATGACCATAACATGAATAGTACACGCGACAAAGTAGGTATAACTTACGCCTTTCGGAAATTTAGTACTTATCATTTAAATTATTTTAAAAAATACAAAAGAATTAAATATTAACTCCTAGAAAATGCCCGTTACTTCATCCGCATGGGTTTGAATCTTTGAAAAAGAAAGTCTTACGGCATTTTTCAAAGATTTTCCGGGATAAAAAGATAATACAAGGAGAAAAGGGGTGACTCATTCACTTACTAATTGAATCGTCAACTTTTTCTTGTAGTCCGTTTGTCAGTTTGTCAATCACCCTTTTATCGGGAACGCGTAGTTAGGTTGAAATTTATATCAAATACTTAGGTCTACAGACCCTTGGCTGTAAAAAAAGCTACTAAGCTGTAAAAAAAAGCTACTAAGTCAACGCAATCAAAAGATTTTGCATATTTTGACACTCGCCAATATGTGGTGGTACGGAACTTGACCGTTTAAAAAAAATTACGCCACACTAAACTAAATATGGCCGACGATAAAAGCTTGTTTTTAAAAATGGTTTTCATGACTGAAGACTTAAACACTTAAAAATTATGTTATTTATAATATGAAGATCGAGAAACTCTAACCATACTTTTATATAATCAGTAAAAAGCAATTTACATTTAGAAAATTTCGTATCCGAAAAGTAATTTGAAAATCAAGCATGATATTCAATTATTATTGAGTAAATTCCAATCATAAAACATGATCGTAAAAAGATTTCGAGAATCGTGACTTTTCCGCTTATTGTGGAATTTCTCGGTCAAGAATCTTGGAAATTCAGTACAGTTGGTTTTGTTCATTAGCTTCAATATCTTGTTTCAATGTTATTTTCAATACTCAATTTGTTTACTTCTTCTAGGACATACAGGAGGCGTACTACCATCGCTTAAAGTAGTTTTATTTTAAAATTTCAGGTTTATATTGAAATTTTAAAATAATTGACGCTGGTGCCCTGGGAACGGGGACGGGCGCTAATGTGGGATGCAATATGCGTAGACACATTGGCCCCGTATCATATCAGGGAGGCAGCATCAAGACCGGGAGCCGCAGCAGAAAAGGCTGAAACCGGCAAGCGGCGGCAGTATGCTTCTCTCATAGAGAGCTAGTTACATATTTGTACCGTTTGCCGTGGAGACCCTGGGGCCGTGGAGTCTTAGTGGCAAAAATTTTTTACGAGATATTTCACCGCGGTTATGACGTTTATAAAATAAGGATATGTGTCTCATAGGATACGTCTTGTTTTGACTTAAAAATTTTGAATTGAATATATACTAGGTCCTGCCGGGTTCAATCCCCGGCAGGGTCAATTTGGAAATTTCCCTGGTCTGGCCTAGTGGATAGTTACCACCCTACCGGCAAAGACGTGCCGCCAAGCGATTTAGCGTTCCGGTAAGATGCCGAGTAGAAACCGATTAGGGGTATGGAAAATAACAACGTAATAATCTACAGATAATAAATCACCATACGTCCCGTTTGTATGTTTTACTCATGCTAATACACATTTTAGTGCACCCAAGTATCGGTTTATCTCAACGATGACTAATGTCTCATTTCTATTCACACTCAAGAATCACGATCGACCTTGGATTGATATGTGAGTTACGTAGGTTCATTGATTACCTACCGTAACCGCAACATCTGTTTATGGAAACAGTTTTACTTTTAAGAAAAATATAAACTTCATGGAATATTCATGAGACTAATTTATGAATCTTCACTTAAGTACTTTACTTATGTGCAAAATAAAGTGTCTGCTGTCATAAGTAGGTGATTGTTAGTGTACATAAAATACATGCAAGTCAAACTGCAAGATGCTATGTAAAGGCGATATTATACATATCGTGCAAAGCGATAGATATGTATAGCTTACGTACATGTGCCCAATTTGTAAAAGTTAGTAGCTGTAAAATTAGAAATTGTATTGAATACTTAATCAAATATTTATTAAGAAATCGTGCATATTTTATATTTTGTTGCCGACTCACCAAAGGGGTAGAAAATTTAATTAAACCAGCTTCTTGATTACCTATAAAAACGAAACACATTTAAAATAATCACCAATTTAAAAATAACTAATTATGTACTTATTGAAATGAGTAGAATTTAAATCATACTTTTTTTTTAATCATATTTAAAGCCATAACGAGAGTTAATAATGACAGGATTCATTTAACCTGGACGCACGTACTCACTGGATTGTACCTGAGCTCATAATTTAAATAAAATATTTCAATTTTAAATATCACCCAGGTGTTTTGACATAACATTATCTGAGGCATATACACGGCTGTATATTATGAAGTTTGAAAATACGACGCTTTTCATGGTAAAGTTAAATAGTTCAGTTGCACTACAGCAACTTATGTTATCAATAAAATTGTCTATTGCCTAAAATAAAGCAAGCAGAGTTATAAAAGGTAAAGGCAGTATTCTTACATCCATAATTATAAAAGTTATAAATAAAATGGTAGAAAGTAGATGATTCCTGAAATTTTCAACCCAAAGTGGCTATTTTAGGTGGTCAAATTTGCTACACCAACCAACCCTACGTAACCATAAAATCTAAAGCCATAATATTATAGCTCGATATAGTTTAGCTAAATTAGTAGTAAACTAACGCAACCACTTTGCATTAAAGTGGAACAACCCGTTGAATGAACCAGTTTCACCACCAATCACCATCTCTGAGAATTTTATTATTTTATGGTAATGACAATTTAAACGTCATTGCAAGTTAATAAACTAAGGCCCGCTCGCACAAGGACTCTTAAATTTGATTTAATTGAATTTATTGTGATTTTTTATTAAATTTAAGTTAATTTTTAATGTTGTCGTTTTTTGCTATTGCAATATGCTTTTGCCAAAAAGTGACAGCATTACAAAATGTAACTAAATCAGTTTATATGTCCTTGTGCCAGCAGCCGTTGGATGTTATTTTCCTTCCGTCAAGTATCTCTACTCCTATCAGTTGATTTTCACCTATCCGAGTTTCTAAATTTCTTGTACTTTACTTTACTGTTGTATTTCTTGTATTTGTATCCACGAATAAATATTTCTTTCTTTCTTAAATTAAGCTACCTTAATATTATTTTTATTCAATGGTTTAGATGCCCTATGGGTATTCGGGTGGTAGGATGTCCGATCCTCGGGCATACACTTTTAACTTTTTCGAGTAATACATGAGTTTTAAGAAGTTATAGACATAGTCTACCACACTGGACATGTTCGATTTGGTAGACTTTACGCACTTTTGAGAACACTAAGAAAGATTTACTATAAGGATATGCAAGTTTCTTGATGAGATTCACGATGTTTTACTTCGTTGTTATCCTTTGCATATAACTTTAGCCACAGCCAAATTTCACGCAGATCAGAAATTCTAGCGTGGTTAAGTAACAAACATCCATCCAAACTTACGCATTTATAACATTAAGTATAGATAAAATATATACGAGTAGATTATATTCGATGAAATATTTTTGCTATTGATTATCCTATCTGAGTGATTCATGTCGAAACAATCATAAAAGATAAAGATTGTCCTAAGGCCCGCTTGCAAAAGATTCCGGTTTAAACTATTAAACGCAGAGTTAAAAAACTCAGGGTTAAAATGTTATTCGTGTAAACCAATGAATACCTTGCACTTTTAAAATCTAACTCGGGATTAGCTAATCTTAAGTTAACCTGACAGCTCTATCTTCTGTGAAATTATCAGTCCTTTCTACAATTACTCGTCTATATTCTAATATAGACGAGTACGATATCTATCGCAAAAATCAAAAACTAATATTACCACTATACTATTACCGATTATGTGCAATATTACCTATTCTGTGTAATATATTCGATTTTCTCTTCATGGTTATCAAAAAGTAATAAAATTCACCTTAATTAAAGTTTAATTTTTACATAATCTAATAATTTAAGACGTCTTGTCTTCATAACAACGCGAGCATGTTTTCACTTCAAAATCTTACGCATTTTCGTTACGGACGTTTTTTGCCGGCTAGGCTACCCCTCCGCATCGTCCCTTAAGGAACTTTCGTTCCAAAATATAGAGTTTTAGCTTGCATTCAACTGCGCTTTGACAGTAAATATCTTATAAATTCTCCTACGGACAGAAAATCAGTAACAAGGAAACAAACAAACTTACCGGCTACAATGAACGCAAATGTTTATAGAACCAATACGTTTATGACAATATCCAGAGGCGCAATTATTTGCAACAAGAACCTGTCGTTTAGTCCTTTGCAATTCTTTTAAAAAGTTCATCGCTAAAAGATCACTGGTCGAACTCAAGTCTGACCTGTTTTCACTGGGAATGTCACTTTCGATCTTTGTAATGTTACTTTGGATCGCGTGGTTCGGAATCGACCGTGAATCGATCGAGCATATGATGCAAGCGACACAAACTAGTAGGTAAGCCCCCTTCATTTCGACCGCCCTCGGAACGCGCTGTGACACAACTGAGGTGAGGAAGGCGATGAGCGCAAATTATAATGTAGGGTGTGATTCACCGGCGCTTACGCTATACGGTAGGGCCTTTCACACTGGTTTACATTATACAAACCTCTCTGACATTTTCACGACCACACCGGCACAGTGGTGAGCGCTGTAGTCTGATAAGTGGGAGGTCCACGGTTCGATCCCTAGCACAGTCAATTATGAAAATTCCTCTAGATAATCGTCAGATTATGGGTCAGCACATTTGTGACATGAAACTTAACTGTTTGTATGATAATCTGAAGCGCACGAGTATATCAAAATGGCATTTTTTTTGCATTTCGAAAAAACCACAGTGTCTGTTTGGGTCTACATAACATCTCTGAGCGCTCCATTTTAGAAGTGAAAACTTCTTGATACGTTGGCACGTTGAGCACTTTTTGGTAGGGGGTGAAAATGTAGATTCGCGTGACCGTGACCGACATGCTCGCGAACATATAAATATACTACATTCGAAAATAAACTTGAATTTAACTTTAAATTAATTGAATTTAATTTAAAATTGTTTATATTTTAATTAAAAAATTACGTTTTCACTTCTATCGGCAGTCCCCTATGACTGTAAATTTTTTTAAACAATTTTTTTTCTTCCGTACCGCCAACCCCACCATGCAAACCGGCAGATTAACATACATCCGATAACAGAGACACGTGGGGCTATACGCTATCAATATCTGATGCGCTGGAGTAAATCCGAAAAATCCCCTCTTGGGCTCCCCTACTATGTAAGGATAGATTTAAGTTGGGTGTTGTAAATAAAAAATAAATATGATTTAAAAAAAGGCTCAGGGCCGCTCATGGGGAGAGCTATGCTTGGAGTGTCTCTATCTACGTGATCATATTAGGATAATAAGAGTAAGCAATAATATCTAGGTACTAATATTATAAATGCGAAAGTGTGTTTGATTGTTGCAGGTTTCTTGGTTTGTCCGTCAATCACGCCGGAACAGAGCAACGGATCCACGTGATTTTTGGGATGGGTATAGTAAAGGACCTGGAGAGTGAAATACTAGGCTACTTTTTATCCCGGAAAATTAAGGAGTTCCCGTGGGAATAAAAAACTTAAACCACGTGGACGAAGTCGCGGGCATCAGCTCATACAACTCATAACTCATCATCATCTCATCTTATCAATCCATTGCCGGCTCACTACTAAGTGCGAGTCTCATCTCAAAATGAGAAAGGTTTGGCCATAGTCCACCACGTTGGTCAAGTGCGGATCAGCAGATTTCACACACCTTCGATAACAAGAAGTCTAGGACATGCAGGTCCCTCACGATGTTTTCCTTCACCGTTTGAAGCAAACTCATACGTCGACATAATGAAAGCGGCACAAAATCTTGTTCCGGTGGAGATTCCTGATGCAGGAGACCTTCACGCATAATAATATTATATGAGGATAACTAGAGGTCACCCGCGTCTTCGTCCGCGTACAATTTCTGATTACCTATTAGATTAAATTTTCCCGCTGCAAAAACATTTATATAGCTTGTGCAGGATTTTATTATGTAAAACTTATGATTTTCATGTCTATAGGTACTTCAAAATCATATAACTTTTATGCAACCTTCCAACCCCCATTTCACCTCTTTTGGGGTAGATTTTCGTAAAATTACCTATAGGTACAAATTTTTATTATTTATAGCTTAATTGCCAATTTTCATGTGTCTAACTTCAAAAACAAAGGACTTTCATACAAACTCCCAACGCCCATTTCAATCCCTTAGGGGTGAATTTTCTGAAAACCGTTTCTGATCTGTTGTTTACACTATAGTTTACAAATTTCAAGTCTGTATGTTTTATAATTCCTGAGATATCGTGATTCACTCAGTCAGTCAGTCAGTGGTATTTCGCTTTTATATATACAGAAGATTACGATGAAACTTACCGACGGTTTCGGCAGGGGATGCATATCATATTATATGGTCCTATCCACTTAGGACACTTTCCAACTTCACAGTTAGAAGCGCTCAATGCGCCGCGCCTTTTAGCTCTGCGCAAACTACTATGAAAGTCATTTGAAATTAATCCAAACAAACTTGTGTCACTCGAATTTAAGCTATTTAAATCAATCACATCACTTAAATCGCGTTCGTTCGTTCGCCTCCCATCGTTTGACGAAATCGAACGTGCGTCGATCGAAATTAATGCGAACACAACACAAAGTAGTAAACAAGCCTTCATTTCGACCACTCTTGGTTCTGTCAACACCACAACTGAGATGGGACCGGTCATGTTTATCAACTATATACTGTTTAGTGTTTATATGTGTGATTCATTTAAGTGTATTACACAAGATGATGGCTGTGACTCCGGCCGCGTGGGCTCTAAGGTTTTCATTCCTGCAGGAACTCCTCAATTCATTTCATTGGATGTGACGTCACCCGGGCTACAGCTGAAAATCAGCGCATTGCACAAAACGTGCAAATGCAAGTTTAGATGTAGGGCAAAAGGCTGAGGCTGCTGTACACCCACTCTGGGTGGTGTCACAGACAAATTTTAGGTAGGTACAATAGTACGATAAATTATTGGTTGTTTGTGACACCACCATTACATATTTTTTTTTCGTTCTCAATTTCCTGGGATAGATAGCCACTCTCCTTCCCCGGGAAACACCCTAACTCTATTCTATATTTCATTAAAATCGGTTAATAAAATGGGCCGTGAAAGCGTAGCAGACAGATAGACACACTTTCGCATTTATTATTAGTATGATTGTTAGCCCTGGGGGCGTACTACCAAAGGTTAAGTCCGTATTCTTTTATTATTATTGTTGACGTTTGTGCTTTAGAATTATAATCTTTATAATAGGAACGTCAAGGTACATGACATCAAACTCTCATATTATTGAAATAATTCTGCTTTAAAAGCGATGGTAGTATAGAGCTTTTTACAACTGTTTGTTTTTTAAGGTGCATTGTTATTCGTGCGTCATATTATGACATTTCACATGACGTACCTACATCAGAAACAAATCCATACTAATATTACATAAATGCGAAAGTGTTTCTGTCTGTCTGTCCATCTGTCTGTCTGCTACGCGATCACGGCCCACCTGATCAACCGATTTTGATGAAATTTGGTACAGGGATAGGTTGTTTCCCAGGGAAGGACATAGGCTACTTTTTATCCCGGAAAATTAAGGAGTTCCCGCGGGAATTGAAAAAAACCTAATCCACACGGACGAAGTCGCGGGCATCATCTAGTATTGGTATATGGCAAGGTACGTCATTTGACATATTATAACATAACGTACGATGCACCCTAAATAATAATAATATTCTAGTACGAAAGTGTGTGTGTGTGTGTGTATATGTATGCCTGCTAAATTTTCAAGATGACAACTCAATCAATTCAGCAACAATCTTCTCAGCAAAGCTTCGATAAAAAATCCTAATTATCTTCCCTTCAAGCTCAAGTGGCACGCATGGCAGCACTTTACCCGTTTTAAATGTTACCTCTGTAATTGGGATATTCATTTATATCACCTCTGTAACTAGTATTCGTATATGGCATAGAATAGCATCCTGTGGAATAGAATTTTTACCTCTGTAAATAGAAAATGCATCTTTAAAAACCTCGCTAAGTCAAAACTGTTAGTTGGGTCGAAAATTTTGTAACTTGAATTTATTTGCCCTTGAGTTTCGAGTTACAGAGGTTCCACTAATATTATAAATACGAAGCTACGTTCTCACGACCAATCTGTTTAAACAATTGGGTATTTGACAACAGCTAGCATTGAAATAGAATGAGTAAAAATTCTACATCAATGTCAATGACAGCTAGTCAAATAAATTATTTTTTAGTGATTGTTAAATATTTAGATGATCTCCCAAAAGTCGTAATAACCACGTCACCTGTTAGTTTTGTTTGAAAACAATTTTAAACTATCGATTGAAGTAAAAAAGTGCGTTGAATTTTGATGACGTCACAATTCAGTTTTTCATATAAAATGCTTTATGCACGTACGTACGTACGTGTATTGTTACGTTCCCTCAAATATGGTCGAGCGAAGCAATGGCTGGATCATGCGTCATGCTCGTGAACGGGTGCCACCGGCGGGAATGGGGCTACTTTCTGTCTGCCCGTCTTTGACATGAATTGAATAAACAAATTTAAGAAATCCATTAAAAGTATGCTCCTGAAAAAAACTTATTATACTGTTGAAGATTATGTAAATGATAGAGGAGCATGGATTTGATCGCTCCAACAATGCTGGGGACAGCGGTTACTTATGTACACACTGATATAGTAATTGTAAATGAATTATTTAAAAAGAGCAACCACCGAGTTTCTTGCTGGTTCTTCTCGGTAGGAATGGCATTCCGAACCAGTGGTAGATTCACTTGACGATTCAAAAGTACTTGTAAAAGTTTATTTGAATAAAAAATATTTGATTTGATTTGATTTGCACGTTTGAATAAAGTAGCTGATTTGACTAGTTGTCAAATACCCAAATTAGAAAGATAGATATAGGCAACTTTTTATCCCGGAAAAATCAAAGAGTTCCCCCTAAATCAACGCGATTGAAGTTTCGGGCATTTACAACACAAAATTCTTCATAGTTTGAGTACAGGAAAATAATATACCTATCTCTATAAAAAATAAATTGCTCTTTTAAAAATGAAGTAGGTATGAACAATACAGTTTTATAAAACTGGATTTTAAAAAAACAAATAAAATTCAAAATATGATTAATCATATACCTACATTATCTATAGAGCATTTTAGGTGCCATACGAAATTATGAGGGTAATTTTTACCCCTAATCCTAGGGGTAAAAGTTTGTATACTTAGATTCCGATTCTGACATTCAAGTCAAGGGGCTACGACCCTCAGCAATGAAGAGTTCAATGCAGACAGGGTGATATTATTATCTTTAGCACGCGCCACGGATAATGTTTGTACCTATAATATTGATTTTAGGTCACTGGTTCAAATCCGTTCAGATCCATAGGTCACTGGTTCAAATCCGGTTCGAAGGACCAAAAGATGTGGGGTGCTGTTCTTTGTGGTGATAAAATGATAGATATAATGATAGTTATAGTGGACTGTATTTCACTGAGATGATAAATAATAAATGATAATGATAAATGATAAATGATATGATATTGATTAGGAGTACTATCCGCGCGGATGTTCGAACCGTACTGATTTTACCGCACTGTCCCACTTAACGTGAGGCAGTTGCGTAAAGTGCTGACTGTGCGGTGTTCGGTTACACGCAGTGTCCCGAACAGTAACCATTTCCTGACTCACCGTGAAGAATTTACTCACCTACTCCAACACGTACGTACCTATACATACAAATATGGCAACTGAGTCAAATATTGTAAACAAGCAAGTTACATCTAAAGTAGGTAGGTACAAATTAGCGCCATTTTTTATTAGTTAAGGATGCAACATGGCGCATCCTTATCCTTATATGAATGATTAATCCATAAACTTTACTTTTCTTACATATGTATCTAGAAGCAATAAGTTAAACCCCATAACAATCCGCCAAAACAGGCATATCTATGTGGTACAATCCAACGTACTCCCTGGCGCATAGGTTAATGGCAGGGTCAATTTGGGAATTTATAATTTCTGAATTTTTCTGGTCTAGTCTGGTGGAAGGCTTCGGCCGTGGCTAGCTACCACCCCACCAGCGTTTGTTTTAATAAAAAACATTTGAATTGAAATTAAATTCCGGCACGATGCCATAGAAAATGATGAGTAGAAACCGTTGGTATGGGTTTAATATAACTGCCGTACCCTTTTGTAAGAATCTTAAGTTTCAAGACCGAGCCGTCAGCCTACCCTTGTTAACATTGTTTACCTACACACATTTTAAGCATCCATTGTTTTCTGGCAAGATTAACAAAATAGATATTAGCATGAGAAAGGCCTACGTCTAGCAGTATTTTTTTTAATCCACTACAATATGTTAACCCTTATCTGCGATATAACCTGATGGTAAGTGATGATGCAGTCTAATATGGTAGCGTGCTAACCTGTTAGGGGCATGGCAGTTATATTAAACCCATAACCCTAACCAGTTTCTACACGGTATCGTACCGGAATGCTAAATCGTTTGGCGGTACGTCTTTGCTGATAGGATGCTAACTATAGGAACTAGCTACGTCCAAAGTTTCCCACCAGGCCAGACAAGAGAAAATTCATAAAGTACTAGCTGACCCGGCGAACTTCGTACCGCCTTAGTATGCAAAATTAAATGTATATTTTTCAATATTTCTAAGAGATTTTCTTAATATTTTTTTCCGTAAGAACCTTCTCCTAATAATAACAAATACAACAAAAAAAGAATTAGTGAAATCGGTCCAGCCATTCACGCGTGCGCGATGCCGTGACCAAGGAAAACGGGTTTCATTTTTATATATTACTAGCTGACCCGGCGAACTTCGTACCGCCTTAGTATGCAAAATTAAATGTATATTTTTCAATATTTCTGAGAGATTTTCTTAATATTTTTTTCCGTAAGAACCTTCTCCTAATAATAACAAATACAACAAAAAAAGAATTAGTGAAATCGGTCCAGCCATTCACGCGTGATGCCGTGACCAAGGAAAACGGGTTTCATTTTTATATATATAGATATAGAAGATAAATTTCCAAATTGACTCTGCCGGAAATCGAACCCGGGACCTCCCACTATAAGACTACAGCGCTTACCACTGCGACAGGGAGGTCATCAAAGTACCAATAATAATTATGAATTATTTTAAAAAAGAAACACCATCGAGTGTCATGCTGGCTTTTTCCGATCCAACATAGTAGTTTTACCTACTTGTCGATTCGAAAGCATAAGTTTATTTAAATTAAAAACATTTCAATTAAATGGATTTCTTAAATTTCTATATAGGCAAGTTTAAAAGTAAATAAAGCTCCAAAGATTAATAACAAAAAAAAAATCTATGCATGAAGTTCGGAACCAAAGACAAATTTAATATAATCATTTTCAGTTCTAGTTCTAGTTTCAAAGACAGAAATATAGTATTATTATTATTTTTGTCTATTAATCCAGAGATAAAAATGAGACAAGTGTAAGGAATCCCTCCATGTCATGGCTCCATAATGAAAACACTGGCACTGATCTCCTCCATATTTTATTTGTCTTCATTCTATAGTAATTATTCATCCCTTTGATATAGGAAACGTCTGTCCCTGTTGCGTTAATCTATTCATGTTGTTGTTAATCTATTCATTTCTGCAATAATCTCACATACTATTCTTCTTATTTTGTTAGGCCTTTTTAAATTAGTCCATGCATAATTCACTCCCGCCATCTCAATCTGTCATTGTGGACCCCCCACCGTCTAGTCTAGCCTATCTTTTTTAAAACCAAAATTCAATCAATAATCAAACAAATAGCAAACTACTCGAAACCTAACACAAGTAAATAGTTTTCACAATAGATCGCTTTTTGTTTACGCGGAAAACACTTATTGTCGGCCGCCGGACGCTTTTCTGTGAATTTTAATATCAGCCGGGACGGCCGCCAGACGCTACAGTGGTTAAAAGTATGCTCCTGAAAAAAGCTTATTATACCTACTACCTATTGAAGATTATGTGAATGATAGAGGAGAATGGATTTGACTCGCTCTAGCAATGCTAAGGACAGCTGTTATAAATTGATATAATAATTGTAAATTAATTATTTAAAGCACTTGTAATACGTAAAATTTGTAAATTACGTCAAAGTTTTAGAGGATGGCTAGTGTGTGTATCCTTAATATGAATCTATGTTTATCTTGAACAATAAATAAAAAAATAAAAAAAAGTGTATTCGAATTTTAAAAAAATGAGTATGAGTATCTATCTTCTTCATTCATTCGCGTTCAGTATGATAGCGTCCTGATGCTGCATTTGTCGTATGCTTTGTCTGTTCAGGGATTTATTATTAAAAATGTTTGCCGGAAATCAGTGCTTAGAGTTGTGTGTCATCCCAATACATGCCTTTCTGCTTATTAGTCCGCTGACAAATCGATAACAGAGGTGTATCGAATGTTGGTTAATCTTACAACTTACAATTATTTAGGGTTCTGCACCAAAATGGAAAAAAAAATTAAAAGGTAAGTTACCTACAGTAGAGCAGTCTTCAACCTTTTTGAAGTCAAAGGTCAAAAACATTTTGATTTTGGATTGGCGGGCCGCAAGTCAGTTGTAAAACTTGAAAACATTCTAATTAATTAGGTATATCCAATTAAGGATGTTCCTAAAATTAATTTACCTATCAATAAATGTGCTAATATCATCGTGATCATACGCATCATAATATTATCATACGAGGAAAACCTGAAATCCTGATTCAAGAATGAAATAGTTCCTCGATATGTAGCATAAAGTGATGTCATGACACGCTTTTTATTAGCTTCAGACGTATTTATGTTAGTATGTTAGTATGTAACGGAATCTTTGAACATGATTTTGACCCCCTTTAAAACGTCGGATTAACTCGAAATTTGGCATACTTATTAAGGACCGATGACAATTCAATATTTTAAACAGTTTGACTCGTTATCCTTACTAGGATAATCAGGATTAGTGATTTTTTGTTTTCCTGAGACCCGGAGTGTCTGCGTCAAAAGCGTGTTTTTTAGTTTTTTTAAACTATTATTATTGTTATACTCGCCTGACTTCAACATAGTGTGTAGAAATTAAACTTATTTTTTACTTCACAGTGGCTTTGGAAGTCGGTTTTTCGGAAAGAATTTTTATTTTCATTGCATGAACTCTGATTTGAGGAAAATCTGTAATAGTGACTTATTTTGCATAAAACCCAAGTAAACCTTAATTGAAATCATCTTACAAAAAAGAGTTGCAAGTAGCTGTATCAATTTTATCTGAATTCCTTCAGGAACATCTTCGGACAGAAACACTGAATGGGCGAGTCCGCAAATTCAGGCACTTTTCGTTTTACTTAGGACCTACTTAAACGAAGTGTCTCCAACCAGACATTGGCCTATATAGCTTTGAGGTTTTTCACTATTTCAAAGTCTTCTGATGGAAATAATAAACCTGGGTTGAACGTTTTGGGTTCAAGTCATCGAAATAGAAATAGGTACTAAAATTATACATCAATGGTTCAAGTACATGATGTGTAATCCCTATTCTATTCTCTATTTGTTCTGGATATGGAGTGTAGAGTAGAAGGAGTGTTATAAAAATATGCGATCTGCATGATAGGCAAACTAGAGGCCGCCATAAGCTCGTGACTCCATCGCTCCGCCTCAAGAAGGTCCGAAGGTCGTTTGTGGGAATGAGCATTCTATTTTATAACAAAATTCCACAACCTATCTTAAACTTGCCTTTACACAAGTTTAAGAAGTCCAATAGAATTATGCTCCTGAAAAAGGCTTATTATACTGTTGCAGATTACGTAAACGACAAAGGAGCATGGATTTGACTCGCTCCAGCAATGCTAAGGACAGCTGTTACTTATGTATTCTACAAATTAATGAAATTGTAAATTATTATTATTTTCAAAAGAGCAACCGCCGAGTTTCTTGCTGGTTCTTCTCGGTAGGAATGGCATTCCGAACCAGTGGTAGATTCACTTGACGATTCAAAAGTACTTGTAAAAGTTTATTTGAATAAAAATCATTTTGAATTTGAATTTGAATATCTCTGTATATAAAAACTGTCCGTCGAAATGCACCACATTGGGGGCGCCACATTAGCATCAAGGTAAATTTAAAAGGAAGCGCCATTAGAGTAGGTTTGAGAAATAAACAAGGGAAGAAAACATTCATCATTATTTTGTACAACGTAAATTGTTGAAATTTTCAATAATTAACTATTTTAGTCGAATTCATACCCCTTTGCTACACCAGCGCAACTTTGGAACGTTTTTGAACTGTCATTTTCAGCAACCACTGGACACTTTTTCAACTTTTCTCCCATAAGAGATGTTACTCCTTCTACTCTACACTCCATAGTTCTGGACTCTCGGTTGAGTTTTTTTTTACTATCTGGACCCCACCTGAAATTTATTGCCGACCCCTGATCTAGTGGATACTAACATCCATTAAGAGTATATTCATATCTCCAAAGGGATTCGTTGTAATGAGCAAATCCATGCCATTTAAAATCCAGGTCAATGAGGTCAACATAGACCCACCATCAAACCGTACTTTAATTAACTTGGTAATGCCGTTTAAACAAATACAGCCCAAGCTAATATTATCATGGGACATTGTCAGAACACATTGGTTTTTCTGCCGTATTTTATTTGATTAATCTTGACAAAAAATATTATTTCCTATCTTTAATCCATTTATTACTTGAGTATTACAATGATAAGACGAGTAACTAGATCTATATATATGTATAATCTATGTAAGATACGATGGCGCAGTATTGAATGCCTATAACCATTTCAGTTTATTAATATAAACTAGCTAATGAGTGATGCCTGCGACTTCGTGTACGTGGATTGAGGTCTTTTTTTCGAAAAACGTCTAAGTTTTTTTTAGAATTCTATAAGTAGATACTAAATTATAGATTTTAAAAAACAAGTAAGGTTTTTGCAAATGCTGCGCAGTACTGGCAGGACGAAATTATATTTTTTCACAATTTCAGCTTGCCAAAAGGACCTTCCCGAAATTCGTCACCTCTATCTATTACTTCAAAGTGTCAGTTTTATGTCACGTACCTTGACCTTGACATCCCTACTATTAGGATTATAATAATTATTCTAAAACAGGAACGTCAACAATATTAATACAATACGGATTTATGCGATAGTAGTATGCCCTCTGTAACCCTAGTAAAACCTACATCAATCATTGTGAATGTCTCAGTTTGGAATTTACATTAGAATGCTAGGGATTTTTAAAGTACGCTGTAGATACCATTTCAATGAGTTCCCAATAATTCTGTGATCCCTTACGTCAGGATCGCTTAAAGTTCATTGTTCCGGAACACAATAAAATATGGAATTGGTAGCAATTCCGTAAGAATTATGTTCCGTAATTTTCGAATATGACAATGGTCAATGTTCCGAACTTTATGACAACAAAGACAAAGGTCGAAGAATCACTGCTTTCTATGAAATAATAATATTTAATAGCCGAGAAATAAATGCTTTTTGGTACAGTAAAATTGCTAACTCTGAAATCTATATTTCCAGGTGAGAGAATTAAGCACCCGAGGCAGACTTTTTGAGTAAACAAAACTTACCTTTAAAGTTTGTTTACGTTTCAAAAATATTCTCATGATAATGTTAATGAACCATTTTTGTTTGCTGATACGGTTCACTACCACTAGCGATCTTTCATTATGAATAAAGATAATGATATCAACCGACCTCGTGTGTCTCCTCTGCATGGGACATCTCTTTTCCATGGAGAATGAGAAGAGCTCCACAGTCTACCACACTGTGCGGATCAGTGGACCCTTTTTCATCCTCTAGAGATTAACCCTTGACTGTGATCTCACCTGTAAGTTATGATGCAGTCTAAGATGGTAGCGGGCTAACCAGTTATGGGTATGGCAGTTATATTAAGCCCATACTATAATTGGTTTCTACCCGCCATCGTAACGGAACGCTAAATCGCTTGGCGGCACCGGCACGTTTTTGCCGGTAACGTAACAAGCAACGGCTGAATGCTCCCGCCAGACCAGACCAGAGACAAATTCTGAAATTATACATTTAAAAATAGACTCTGTCGGGTATCGAACCCGGGACCTCCCACGTTAAGACAACAGCGTTGAACACTGCGCAAAGGAGGTCGTCAAAATCCCACCCACCCTGTCACATCAGGGGACTGGGTGGGTCACAGGACCCACCTGTTTTTTACTGGCCCATTATGAAGTACTTCGCGTAGATTTGTTTCTTCACAGTTAAAGCCAGTGATTTGAATTGCTTAAAATACACGTAACTAGAAAAGTTACAGGTTCATACAGGGGATTCAAACCTCAGACCCACCGAATAGGCCTGAATAAGTAAAAGTCGAACCAAAATTTTAATAAAATAACTATCTACGTGGACTGAATTCCGGGCCTTATATTTTATTAGTCAAAAAATTAAAACAAGTAACCGCTATTTTAAAAAAAACGACCGCATTGAATACCTAATGCCGTTTTTAAAATGGTGTCATACAAACCATAACAAGTACTGATTTTTTTTTTTCAAAAAAGTAGCCGTGATGGTGATGAAATAAGATCCTAATATTGTGTTCAGTAATTTAGAAGTCATGGTGGAATAAAGAACCTCACAAACATACATACATGAACCCTGAAAACATTACACTCCTTTATTGGACAGTCGTATAAAAAAACTTACTACCTCCGTAAGTTCGAGTATAGTTGGAAAAATACGTGTCGGTATATTAGGTCATATTAGTACTTCCTTTTTTATTTATTCAAACAAAACTTTTTAATCAATTGTACTCGTGTACAGGTCAAAACGGGGTCGTGATCTTCTCCGAACGCTAAGCGTAAACATTAAGACCAGCAAACCACCCCTAAACGTGCCTTCCATTCAGTACACAATCAACCCTCGCACAGGGCGCACGCTACCCCTGTTGCCCCGGGTAAAAAGTTTACTGAGAACCTTACGCGTTTTTTGTGAAAAGAGTTTTCATATAAAATGGGTAAGTTATTTCTTTCTTTCACATTAACATAATTATTTATTTTTTACCGGATGATGCCCACGACTATGTTCGCGTTGTTTTAGTTTTTTTTAATCCCGCAGAAACTTCTTAATTTTCCGGGATAACAAGCAGCTTATATTCTTCTCCGGGATGCAACCTATCTCTATAGCAAATTTTATCAAAATCGGTTGAAAGATTACCTATTAAAACATAGCAGACAGACACACTTTCGCAATAATTATAATATTATTAGTATGGAAGTACGAATGGATATGAAAGAAAAGTGTCATCTTTCTTTCTATCTGTTATGTAACATCGTGGCTCATAATGTCAAAAGTTTTCAGCGATGTTTTAACATTTGGCTGATTGGGTTCGGATTTAACCCTAAGCCGAAGTGCTTTTGGAATAGCCTGAAAACTCGTTATGTAAAAGCCGATGTGCCTTTGTAGATGCATTCTGGGCATTTTTCAGTCTAATTGTAGTATGCCGGGAGTTCGGCCTGGGATTTGAAATACATAATCTACTCTCTATAAAACTAAATATTAATTACCCAAATTTTATAAAAAATTCTTTGTTCGCCTAATCAAATTGAGGCAGGCATCTAAACGGTTGGCAGCTGATGCCGCGACTTCGTACGCGTGTATTTTAGGTATTTTCGAGTCCTGTGGGAAATGGTTTTTCCCAGGATAAATGTTTATATTAAAATATATAAAACTGAACAACTGACTGTCAATCTGTCTATATATTTGACTTTTGTATGTGGAATTTTTTTAACCCAATTTTTTCGCTTTTCCGTACTTTCTGACAAACATTTTCTTTCATACAAACCTTGCCGTTCTGAAGTGATGCGCTTACATAAATTGATTTTTATTTATATAGATAGATATGGTTCGTCTGGTAAAATTTTCAAAAAAATATTATCTTACCTACAGGAATCGTCCAGTCACACTTTCACTAAAAAGTATAGATATTTACTATAGGTACCTTTAAGTTAAATATTTACTATCTATGCATTACATCTTGATTTCCCGGTGGGATAAAGTTGTTTATAAACAACTTATAAAAGTTGTTTACATCATTTTGTAGATACTTACCTTATTTATGGTCCAACGCATACATTCGATCACAGTAAAATAGAGTGGAGTTTATATTTTTTTGTAATTTTCCAAACTGACCTAACTTTTAAACTCACTTATAATTATAACATACCAACTGCCTCGAAGGTCTAGTGTTTGGCATGTTCGACTGCGGCCGACAATGGTTCGAGTCCCGGGTCGGGCCATAATTAACTATTGGGTTTTTCGGACTAGAAATTCTCAGTACTAGCCCGGAGTTAGGAAGTTGGTGGTGTTTCACCCCCGTGCCTCGGAGAGCACGTTAAGCCGTCGGTCCCGGTTATTATCACTAGCATGATAATAGTCGTCAAAGCCCGCCGATTGGAGCAGCGTGGTGGATCTAAGCTCTAATTCCCTCTCTCCTATGAGAAACCGGTGCCCAGCAGTGGGACGTTATTGGGCTGTAGTGGTGGTGGTGGATACTTATATAGTCACACTTAAAATTATAAAGGTGAAAGTTTGTATGTGTGTGTATGTTTGTTACTCTTTCACGCAAAAAATACTGGACGGATTTGGCTGAACGGAGATAGATATTATATACCCTGAATTAACACATATAGGCTGCTTTTTATCCCGGATAATTAAAGAGTTCCCACGGTAACCAATGGTTATGTTGGTAACTAGCCATGCCGGAAGCCTCCCACCAGACCAGACCAGACTAAATTCATCTTCTTCTCATGATGAACTCTCGGGCATCCAGGCTTCCTCACGATGTTTTCCTTCACCGTTTGAAGCAAGACGTGATATTTAATCTCTTAAAACGCACATAACTTCGAAAATCGGGGATCGAACCCGCGACCTCGTACAATAGGTCAGGTGTCTTACCAATCGAACTCCGGGCCTCCTCCTAGACCTCAATGTATTATATCACTAGCTGATGCCTGCGACGTCATCCGCGTGGATTGAGGTTTTTTGGTTCGCGCAGGAACTCTTTAATTTTCCGGGATAAAAAGTATCCTATGGTTATTCCAGACTCTTAATCTCTGGGCCAAATTTCATCCAGATCCGTTCAGCCGTTCGTGAGTGATTGAGTAACAAACATCCATCCATCCAAATTTTCGCATTTATAATAATATTAGTACAGATATGCATTATTCAGTCACGTAAAGCTGTGGTAGCATGATTCATTTTTATAGGAAACACCAGTTTTGTATGGACAAAAAGCTGAATTGAACTGATTTTGACGTGAATACTACCTACATACTTAGTTAGTCCCTAAAAAGGCATTGTTTATCTTTACTACTAGATGATGCCCGCGACTTCTTCCACGTAGATTTAGGTTTTTGGTTTAATGTCCGAAATAAAAAGTATCATAATTATGTATTATGCTATCCAAATACTTTGAATGTCGTATTTATTTAATCACTGTATAATTTTGTAATCTATTGGTTAAAGAAATAAATATTTTTAATTTTTTTTATATCTAATTAAAAGCCTGAAAAATAAGTTTCACGCTTCTAGCTTCAAAAATGACGTAATTTCTATACAAACTTTCATCCCCTATTTCACCCCTTTATAGTTCTTTTTTATTCTTAAATTGAAGGGGTCGATATCAGTTTCCCAGGGGTCGACATAAGCGAAAATTGATTTTGGGGGTCGACGAGGTCAAAAAATGGACCCCCATTTTAATTATTTTTACTTAATTTGTATTAATTACACTTGATATTTACTGAATTTTATATCTATTTATTTAATACATTTTGATGAGAAATGATGTCAAGTTTACTCACAACCAACCGCGAAGTATTTAAATTGGTAAGTATTTTGTATCATTAGGAAAATAACCAGAAATAGGATTTTTTAAAGTAATTTGGCTATGGGGGTCTGAAGTATCAGTTCATTTTGGAAAAGGGGTCTCTTGCCCAAAATAGTTTGGGAATCTCTGCTCTAGACTATGTTGCGCCAAATTTCATTTAAATCGGTTCTGTAGTTTAGGCGTGATTGCGTAACACACATACAGAAAGAGTTACTTTCGCATTTATAATATTTCCTAAGTATGGATGCCAGGCGCCTACGAGCCGTTTGCCGACTCACTGGTCTCATCTCAACTACGCACAGGGTTATGAATATTTATCGGGGATTCACAATTTATTCACTGTTCGATTGGTTTTTTATCACTAAAGCCTGAAACAAACGAAACAAAAGTGCAATATGAAGGCAACGCGCGCGAAATATCGTATTTCGATTTTTTTTATTCCACTACAAGTTAGCCCTTGAATGCGATCTCACCTGATAGTTTTTATTTTTTTATTTTTTAACCACTACAAGCTAGCCCTTGACTGCGATCTCACCTGATGGTAATTGATGATGCAGTCTAAGATGGTAGCGGGCTAACCTGTTAGGGGCATGGCAGTTATATTAAACCCATACCCCTTCGGTTTCTACACGGCATCGTACCGGAACGCTAAATCGCTTGGCGGCACGTCTTTGCCGGTAGGGTGGTAACTAGCCATGGCCGAAGCCTCCCACCAGGCCAGACCATTGAAAATTCAGAAATTATAAATTCCCAAATTGACCCTGCCGGGGATCGAACCCAGGACCTCCGCACGTTAAGGAAACAGCGCTACTCACTGCGCCACGGAGGTCGTCAAAAGATACCTGATAGTTAAGATGATGGCGAAAGTGGTTAGTTGTTTTTTTCTTCCATCATGCCGCAAGAGAATAATGCACGGAAGAGTGAGATAAGTTACTTTTTATCCCGAAAAATTTTAGAGTTCTCGTGGTAATTAAAAAAGCTCCACTCGGACGAAGTCGCGGACGTCAGCTAGTTTTATTTTACTAAAAAAGTATGAATTTTAGAGCATGTTAGAAAAAATAATAAAAATACTTGGGACACAAATTGCTTCTCGTTTCACCACAATCCATCGTTATGATATTCACATTTCGTGTAGGTAGGTACTGTGAAAAATAATCCTTTTTCACTAAGCGGGATTTCCACAACGAAACAGAATTAATTCAGATGAATGCCACATTGCGGTAGCGCTACAACAAATACAACACAAGAATATGACGTCATAATATTACCACTATAACCACCACTACAGCCCATTAACGACCCACAGCTGGGCACAGGCCTCCACTCTCATCGGAGATAGGGAATTAGAGCTTAGACTCACCACGCTGCTCCAATGCGGGTTGGCAGGCTAAGTGATACGAGATATGATAATAGTACAAAATTTAAAAATTAAGGAATGAAATAACGCATGTTTTTCAAACTAGACAATTTTGCCTTGGTATACCTTGGTATATTTTTGACGACCTCCCTGGCGCAACGTTGAGCGCTGTCGTCTTAACGTGCGGAGGTCCCGGGTTCGATCCCCGGCATGGTCAATTTGGGAATTTACCATTTCTGAATTTTCCCTGGTCTGGCTGCGGCCGTGGCTAGTTACTACCGGCAAAGACGTGCCGCCAAGAGATTTAGCGTTCCGGTACAAAGTGAAAACGAATATACTTACAATAATAATGATATTTTGTGAGAAGTTATACTAAAAAAAAAAAAAAAACCAGCTGAGTTTGCTTTTACATTAACTTTGAACTTATTATATATAATATATGCCTCGAACAGCCCTCTTCTGCAGCACAAAAACAGAATTAATTGCAGCAGCATTACCCCATAATATAATATACCATATGACATAATGCTGTGAAAGTAACCAAAATAAACTAATCTCGCCGTTTCTATATCTGTCAACTGGCGAATCTTTTTAACCGCGTATGCAGCAGAACTAAGCCTGTTCGATAAGTCATTTATGTGATTGCCCCATTGGAGTTTAGCATCTAACGTTATTCCGAGTTTGGAACCCTTGTAGCTTTAGTTTTAAGATACCGTAACTGATTATCATCATGTTTTATAAGTAAGTAATTTTTAACGTCAATAAGTGTACCCACAATGTACCTTTAATGAATAAATGAGTTGATTGATTGATTGATAATTAAAATATAAACCTTAAAACTAAGGTATTAAAGTTTAATTACGAATTTAGTATATTTATATTTTTAAGACCTTTTGTCTTCGTAACAACGCGAGCATGGGGCAGCGAGGTGTCGGTGACGGTGTCGGTCGGGCAATCCACAAGTTTACCCCCTACCAAAAAGTGCTCAACGCGCCTAAAGAAGTTTTCACTTCAAAAACTTAATCCTCCCGGACCAAGTTGCGGGCATCTAGTAGAGTCCAATACTCTACAAGATAATGCTTATATCTCTATAGAATATATACGCGCAAATTACTTGATACAATGACATATTGTCAGCTTTAACCCACGACCTCTCTGACTAGAATATATAAGTGCCCTTGTGAGATAGCAATAACAAAGCGAATCCAGTCGGGTGGATAGGATTTGAGAGCTTTTCGATAAGAATAACAGCTGTTTTTCTGGTTCTTTATAGTGCTTCGAATGTGGAGGATACCATCGCTTAGAGCAGTGTTAATTCAAAATGACAGTTGTATGTCACGTACCTTAACGTTACTAAAATCTATACTATAATATTATAAATGCGAAAGTGTGTCTGTCTGTCTGTCTGCTACGCTTTTACGGCCCACCTGTTCAAACGATTTTGATGAAATTTGGTATATGGCTATATAGTATCCCGGGGAAGGATATAGGCTTTTTATCCCGGAAAATCAAGGAGTTCCCACGGGAATTGAAAAAACTTAACCCACGCGGATGAAGTCGCGGGCATCATCTAGTAAGGAGTATATTGTTAAAACACAAACGTAACAATATTAACTCACTTAATTGGCTTTAAGCGATGGTAGTATGAAACAGATAAGACGTAGGAACATTCTTCAGATGTCGCAATAGTCTCATATGTATTTTTTTTATTTCACACTTAGTATTTTAGTAGAGAGAGAGAGAGAGAAAGAAAGAAAGAAAGAAAACACATTTATTCACAAATGGTGTTACAGACAAACATCTGTCATACATAAGCTGTCTGTACACACAAATTTATGTTTGTCTGTGACACCACCCGGAATGGGTGTACAGCTCAGCCGTGTGTCCAGATCATACATACAAATGCATGCATGAAGCTGGACGCTGATTTTCAGCTGTGACCCGAGATAGAGATAGATAGTTTAGAGAGATAGTTTAGTATAGAAGCTTTTTATATTATAGGGAACGTTTTTCCTTACTACCGACAATCTGAGTGATAATTTTTAGATTTGTTGCATAAAAATATAACATGTTTTCTCCCATACCTGCCAAAAGTCGTAATATCCACGTCTCCTGGTAGATTTATGTTGAATAACCATTTTAAAAAATCGATTTAAGTAAAAAAGTGCGTCAAACTTTAATGACGTCACATTTCAGAGTTTCATATAAATCGTTAGTACGCGTTTAGACGTTTCAAAAAAAAGTTGCTGATTTGACTATTTGTCAAATACTCAATTCTTATTATCTATATATATAAAAATGAAACCCGTTTTCTTTGGTCACGGCATCACGAGTGAATGGCTGGACCGATTTCACTAATTCTTTTTTTGTTGTATTTGTTATTATTAGGAGAAGGTTCTTACGGAAAAAAATATTAAGAAAATCTCTCAGAAATATTGAAAAATGTACATTTAATTTTGCATACTAAGGCGGTACGAAGTTCGCCGGGTCAGCTAGTAAATCATAAAAACAGATCATTATATTTCAGCAAATTCTTAACAATAGTTTATATCCCCAGCATCCCCCACCCAACTGAAGTCGGAAGACAAAGCCAGTTGTCGTTCCCGGTTCCGCCACTGGTGCCGCAGTCGTCGCTGTCAGCTGTGGCGGCTGCTGCTGTTGCCCTTCATCCCGATCCTGGCTCTCATCGTGCAGACCACCTTCTCCCTGAGGAACAGCCTTACCAACGGCGTGGAGGTCGCTGATGTTGAGGAACAGGTATTTATTTACGATCGTAGGATTTCTAATAGCACCAGGGTACAGCTATGGTGGTGGTAAAGCGGTGATAGTGGTTTTGACGTTTAGTGGGCAAACTACCATCGCTTAAGTATTGTTTTAATATTGCTGATGCCCGTGTTTTAGAATCATAATCCTTATTTTGGGGATTTTAGGGTACGTGACATAAAACTGACCTTTTGAATTAATACTGCTTTTATGTGATTATATTAACCACCCAGTGGTTCAATCAAAAATCTTAAGATATCAAAGAGGAGGAGTCCTGATCATCAGCCGTTGTGCATCCACTGTTGGACATAGGCCTCTCTAAAGTAGCGCCAACGTGCTCTGTCTTCGGCTTTTCGCATCCAATCGATGCCAGCCACCCTCCGGATATCATCGCTCCACCTTGCTGGGGAGCGCCCTACGCTCCGTGTCCGCTCACTACTGCGCCAGGGAGGAAAGTTACTTTACAATCGAGCATTGTCGAGCCAACATCTCCCTGAGAATGTTCCAGTGTCGAAGTAAAACGTAAATACGTTGAGAATAATTTGGAAGATATCTAAGTGGTGTGGTGTTGTAACAGTGCGAATTGCTGGCTAACTGGGTGGTGAAAATCGCAAGCTGCAAGATACGACATTGTACGTACTACATAGATTTGTCTACTGGGCGGATTATAGCGAATTAAACTTCTAGATTTTTTTTTTTTTAAACTTCTAGTTCCTTCATTATCAAAAGTTAGGGCTACAAACATCCAATCAAGTCGGTCTGCTCTATGACTAAGGTGCCATGGAGACGCACGTATATGGTACCAGTGGCGTGCACAGAGTTTGAAGGTGGGGTAGGTATTAGTTGGTCAGAATACCTGTTTACTAACTGTTTGGTGCAAAATGAGCATTGCATCTGGGTAAGCCGTGCTTTTATGCCTGTATGAACTGCACGCCACTGTATGGTACTGCTCAGTGGGTTAATAGATTCAATGCCAAAACAATTTCATTATTCACTTACGAATATAATTACGAAGACGCATGAACATAATGACAAACATTTTCCCTAGCATCCTGAATTGGCAAAGGCCGACTAAAGATGTGGGTCGAAGGGTTGACATGTTTTCAGTTTTCACTTGCTTTACGATCGTTAGGTATTATATTGTGCACTAGCTGATGCCCGCGACATCGTCCGCGTGGATTGAGAGCTTTTGGTTCCCGAGGGAACTCTTTAATTTTCCGAGGTAAAAAGTAGCCTATGTGTTCTAGTCTATAATCTATATATGTGCCAAATTTTATCCAGATCCGTTGAGCCGTTATGGCGTGATTGAGTAACAAACATTAATCCATTCATTCAAACTTTCGCATTTATAATATTATTAAGTATTGATGTATACGTGTACCTCTTATCATCGTCATCTCATTTCAATCCACTATCAGCCCACTACTGAGCACGAGTTATGAAAGGTTAGGCCATAGTTCACCACGCTAGTCAAGTGTGGATTGGCAGACTTCACACAGCTTTGATAACGTTTTTAAGAACTCTTGGACATGCAGGTTAAATAGGGATGACGTCAAATAATGATGATGTCAAAAATAAAATATTTCGCACTGATTAATAAACAGAGGGTCTTCCAAAAGACCTAAAATAAACATCTTCTGTTAGTTATAAGTTAAGGTTATCATTTTAAACTGTCAATTTAAGAAAAAACATTGAAATTTCGATGTCACAACTATGTATTTCATACAAACTTCCATACTAGAAGCGCGTTTTAAGTTTAATTGCTGATTTGATTGAGATGTCAATACCCTTTAATGTTATGCATTTATTTATAAGTAAATCACTAATGTATGCATTAAGTAAGTCTCGTTTCATCAATGGATGCAAGGCGTCAGATTACGTAAACCGCCACGCGTCATCGTTACGTCGCTGCATATCAGCTAAACTTGGCCTCTGCTGACCGTAGGACCGCCCATCTGTGACTCATGGGCTAACTATATGCTCATTGCACAGGCTCACTGTTTACATTCTTATCTTTACACGTTTCGACGACCTCCGTGGCGCAGTGTGTATAGCGCTGTTGCCTTAACGTGCGGAGGTCCTGGGTTCGATCCCCGGCAGGGTCAATTTGGGAATTTATAATTTCTGCATTTTCCCTGGTCTGGCCTGGTGGGAGGCTTTAGCCGTGGCTAGTTACCACACTACCGGCAAAGACGTGCCGCCAAGCGATTTAGCGTTCCGGTACGATGCCGTGTAGAAACCGAAGGGGTATGGGTTTAATTTAACTGCCATGCCCCTAACAGGTTAGCCCGCTACCATCTTAGACTGCATCATCACTTACCATCAGGTGAGATCGCAGTCAAGGGCTAGCTTGTAGTGGATTAAAAAAAAAGTATGCTTTTTCTGCCAGGGATTTGTGAGGACTGAGGATGCATAGCAAATAATGCCATGACTGCCTCGTTGGTTTCGTGGTTAGCATGTTCGACTGCGGCCGACGAGGTCCCGGATTCGAGCCCCGTGTCGGGTCATAATTAAATAGTAGGTTTTTCTGACTAGAAATTCTCAGTACTAGCCCGGAGTTAGGAAGTTGGCGGTGTGACAACCCCGTGCCTCGGAGACCACGTTATGCCAGTCCGGTTATTATCGGTTATGATTACAGAGTAATGAACAAAAAAAAAAAATATAATATGATAAAAGTCGTTAAAGCCCGCCAATCCGCGGTCGTGTGATGTCACACGACCTTAACAACCGACTTTATAAAAGTAAGAAATGGACTTAACGTGACTTAATTGAATTAAAAGTACTTAATTTGTGTGTGAAGATATTTTTGAAGTAGGCTAGGTAAAAACTCACTCACAAAATTTCTCACTCGAGTAAGATACAGCAATCGGTGTACATTAAATAATTAAACTTATTAAATAATTAATTTCTCAGTAATTTATTGATGGATTTAAAAAAAAACACTGATTTATTAGTTTTAATCTATATTTTACTTCCGTTGCGTTATATATGAAAACACAACATGTTGAAACTTCTCCATTAAAAATGTAGGTTCTAACTTCTGATCAAAGTTCAATTTTATTAATACTTACGTATATTAGAAATCTTCACGTTTTCCTTCAAATACCTAAACCTCACCGTATTTACCACTGTCACGGCCGCCACCCTTTCCAAGCCGCCACCTCAATAAAATTGTAATTATTTGCTGTCAGGCTGTCGTGCCATCGTTGTGACGACAGATTAATGTTGTTACAGAAAGTCATGAATTTTCTATTTAAAATTATAGTCTGTTCACGCGAGTCTGTCTTACTTTTCCAAAAAAGTGCGTGATCATTATAATTTTTTTAAAAGTGAAAACTGCTCTAGCCTCGTTGACCACTTTTTGGTAGGGGGTAGACTTGTCGATTCGCGTGACCATGACCGACATGCTCGCGTGACTGACATGCTCGCGACCAGCGAGCTCAAACGTTGTTCTATATTCGAAATTAAACTTTAATGTTAGTTTTAAAGTTTTTTATTTTAATTAAATATTTTAAAAAAAAATTAAAATATTCGTTTTCACTTCTATCGGCAGTCCTTATGACTGCCAATATTTTTTTGATCAGAACTGTTGATAAGAAATAACTCCCTGTGGGTTTGCGTCACCTCTTTTGAGAGTAGACCCACTGATGACGGCGCTTGCTTCGTGAGCCGTCACGTCATCGCAGGACATATCGAGCTGCACTGTATCAGGGCTAACAAATTGCTGCCGCACCGGTGTGTCAGTACCTTTACCTTTACTTCGTGCAACATACTTATATGTATAAATATGTATGGCTATGAATTAACTAAATGTGTGCCTACAAATATATAATAATGAAATGGAATAGTTAACTTTTAGGATACACCGAACACATTAACACACCTATACAAATACAATCTTCTAACAACGCAATATCTAGCTTTTTTTTAGCTTTGACCCCATCAACCCGCATGTGGTTGCGCAGAGGTCATCGCTTGCCCTTCATGTCTCGATGTAATAGGTATACTTTGTCTTAAGCCTTCGAACCTGAGGCCCCATTGTCTAAGCAAACCGTAAAACGTACTCGAACTGTATAAAGAGTTCATACGAGCTTTTTTCATCAATTAACTCGTTAAATGGGCTAAATTAACCGAACGATTACGATTTCTTACACAATACGAATTGTTATTGATCACTGACAAATGAATTCTCTAAATTTAAAAAAATTATGCGTGTTTTCATTCGTCATTGATCTTATAAATAGCTGGGTTCTTAGGCACAGCCCACACTTAAGGCATTTAGTTGTAATCTACTTCAATTACGCCGCAATAGAGCAAAGGATCGACGTGATTTTTTGCATGCGTATATAATATGAGGACCTGAAGAGTGACATATAGGTTACTTTTTATCCCGGTAGCCGAAGTCGCGGGCATCAGCTAGTGCATACTAATAAGTGGATAACCAAAAATATAGTCTTTGTAACATTCCTCGCTTTGTCCTGTACCCTTCAAATATGAATTTGGTTGCAGGTCAGTCGGGCCACTGAACTCGGCAAGCTGGTCACGCGGCTGCAGCAAGAGAGATCCGAGGTGGCTTTCTTCATATTCACCAACGGGAGCACTCTGAGGTACTACATGCTCGTTTTAGATAGATGTACAATAAAAAGAGAAAGACTAGTATTCAATAAGACACCCAAGACAGCTAATTATCTAAACAACTGTAATGCGATGTGCATAAAGGTCTCAATGTGGTTCCGAAATCTATTACTGTATTGCCACCAAATAAATTTAATTTTATTTAATTACTTGTATAATGTAATAAAAGAGCAATATACTTTAAGTGTAAAGATTTTTTCCGGCCCATTTCTCAGTACTGTAGAAGGTGAGACGAGAGAGACGTAAATGTTTTTTAAAAAACAAATAATCGAAGGATATAATAATAACACACACCACACAACGCCCAAATATAATTCTCTATAATACTGCAAAGATACACAAAAATATTTTCTCGATTCTTAGAATAGACAGGACTGATATTAACTCTAGGATTCCACTACACAATTAATTGACCTAAGGTTAGGTACATCGTTGGTAAGTGGGAGTTAAAATCAACTTTCATTACTTGCTATCACGATACACTGTAGGTATGAAAAAATAAAGTTTTTTATTGAGTTACAGTATTTTTCTCAAATCTATACTTATTAAAAGTTGTTATAAGTTTATATTTACTGTTACTTATTAAAAGTTTGGATGGATGGATGTTTTTTACTCAATTAGGGATAAAATTCGGCACAGAGATATTTATCGAATTCCTCCAGACAAGTAAATCTATAATATATATAAAATTCAAAGTCCTGACTGACTGACTTATATATCAACGCACAGCCTAAACCACTGGGCCTAAAAACTTGAAATTTTGACAGTAGGTTACTTTTATGACGTACGCGTACACTAAGAAAGGATTTTTCAAAATTCCACCCCTAAGGGGGTGAAATAGGGGGTGAAAGTTTGTATGAAACTCCGTCATTTCTCAAGTTATATCCATGAAACTTGGTATTTTGGCTTTAGGTAATAAATAAAGAAGTACGTGTGTCACAGTTTTTCAAAATTTCACCCCCAAAGGGGTAAAATAGGGGTTGAAAGTTTGTGTGAAAGTCCTTCATTTCTCAAGTTATAGCCATGAAACTTATCATTTGGGCTTTCAGTTAGATATGCAGAAATAAGTGATTTACAATTTTTCAATATTGCACCCCTAAGGGGGTGAAATAGGGGGTGAAAATTTGTATGAAAGTCCGTCATCTTTCAAGTTATATCCATGAAAATACGTGTTTCACAGTTTTTAAAAATTCCACCCCTAAAGGGGTGAAACAGGGGGTGAAAGTTTGTATGAAAGTCCTTCATTTCTTAAGATATTTTTCAAGTCATAGTAACGAAGAAAAAGAAGTATCTGTGTCACAGCTTTTAAAATTCCACCCCCGAAGGGGTGTAATAGGGGTTGAAAGTTAGTATGAAAGACCTTCATTTTTCAAGTTATAGTCATTAAACTTAGCATTTGGGCTTTCAGTTAGATATGAAGAGGTACGTGTTTCACCATTTTTGAAAATTCGACCCCCAAAGGGGTGAACTGGGGGATGAAAGTTTGTGTAAAAGCCCATAATTTCTCAAGATATTTCTCAAGTAATATCAACAAAACTGAGTATTTTAGCTTTCGTTAAAAAATAGAGAAGTACGTATGTGACCAACAGACCAACAGTTTTTCAAAATTCCACCCCCAAAGGGGTAAAATAAGCGTTGAAAGTTAATATGAGAGTCCTACATTTCTCAAGTTATAGCCATGAAACTTGGTATTTAAGCTAACGGTTTAAAATAAAGAAATATGTGTTTCACAGTTTTTCAAAATTCCACCCCTAAAGGGGTGAAACAGGGGGTGAAATTTTGTATGAAAGTCCTTCATTTCTCAAGATATTTTTCAAGTCATATTAACGAAGAAAAAGAAGTATCTGTGTCACAGCTTTCAAAATTCCACCCCCGAAGGGGTGTAATAGGGGTTGAAAGTTTGTATGAAAGACCTTCATTTTTCAAGTTATAGTCATTAAACTTAGCATTTGGGCTTTCAGTTAGATATGAAGAGGTACGTGTTTCACCATTTTTGAAAATTCGACCCCCAAAGGGGTGAACTGGGGGATGAAAGTTTGTGTAAAAGCCCATCATTTCTCAAGATATTTCTCAATAAATATCAACAAAACTGAGTATTTTAGCTTTCGTTAAAAAATAAAGAAGTACGTATGTGACCAACAGACCAACAGTTTTTCAAAATTCCACCCCCAAAGGGTCCTTCATTTCTCAAGTTATAGCCATGAAACTTAGCATTTGGGCTTTTGGTTAAATATGAAGAAGTACGTGTTCCACCAATTTGAAAATTCGACCCCCAAAGGCGTGAAATAGGGGATGAAAAATTGCATGAAAGTCCTCCATTTCTCAAGATTTTTTTCAATTTATATCAACGAAACTTGGAATTTCGGCTATCGGTAAAAAAAATAAGTACGTGTGTCACAGCTTTTAAAATTCCACCCCCAAAGAGGTAAAATAGGGGTTGAAAGTTGGTATGAAAGTCATTCATTTTTCAAGTCAAAGCCATGGAAGTTGGTATTTGAGCATTCGGTTAAATATGAAGAAGTATATTTTTCACCATTTTTGAAAATTTGATCCCCAAGGACGTTAAATAGAGAGTTTGTCCTTCAATCACGCAGCAACGGATCAACGAGATTTTTTGCATGGGTATAGTTAAGGACCTGAAGAGTGATAAAGGCTACTTTTTATACCGGAAAATCAAGGATTGCCTGTGGGGAAAAAAGCTTAAACCACGCGGATGAAGTCCTGACTTATTATATATCAACGCACAGCCTAAACCGCTGGTCTTATAGACATGAAATTTGGAGGGTGTGTTTTTTGTGAAGAGTAGGTTTGCACTAAGAAAGGGTTTCTCGAAATTTCACCTCCCAAAGGGTAAAATAGGGGTTGAAAGTTTGTATTATGACATTTTTGCTGGTAAAAGCTGGAATGTCGATTAGCTTTTCTTCTGATGGTAAAGATGTCAAGTACGCATCTCAGTACTCGCTCCTCTACAAAGCTTTGGTGAATTAAAAATAAAAATTCTTTCCAAAAAACCGACTTCCATAGCCACTGTTAAGTAAAAAATAATTTTGATTTCTCCACACCATGTTGAAGTCAGGCGAGCCTCACGCGTCAACTTTGCCTATCTTGGTAATACCCGATATGAAAAAAATATTCAAATCGTTTTAAAAAGCACGGAGATATGCACCGACAATCGACATGAACACATTTAAAAATATCTTTTTTTTTATGTGTTCTCACACGCCGCAACGGAGCAACGGATCGACGTGATTTTTGGCATGGATATAGTTGAGGACCTGGGAGAGTGATATAGGCTACTTTTATCCCGGAAAATTAAGGAGTTCTCGCGGGAAACAAAAAATCTTAAACCACGCGGACGAAGTCGCGGGCATCAGCTAGTATCTCTATAACGAGTGTAAGTTAAATCTTTATGAACCGTTCAATATCCATAAGAGCTATAAATTTTGTAGCATTATTTTTTTTGTAGTAAAGAGTTATTACTCCCTGAGTTGTGAATTATGTGTTTTTCCACCATTCTGCTACGCCAGGCTTGCGGATTAAGCATTAAGTATTTGCGGCTTTGTATTTTATTTCATGTATGAGGATTGAGGATTAAGTAGAGTCGGACACATGTCTTGTCGTTGTCAAATTTATATACGAGTTTTGTCGGACCATTTTCTAGAGCTTGGACTTAATCAAATAATAAATTACAGAGCATAATTCTGTTTTTGTTGAAGTTTACCTCCATAAGAATCTATTTTCATATATAAGCCC
The DNA here is from genome assembly GCA_923060345.2 of Erebia aethiops. NCBI lineage: Eukaryota > Metazoa > Arthropoda > Insecta > Lepidoptera > Nymphalidae > Erebia > Erebia aethiops. The sequence continues at coordinate 2,859,543 of OV281083.1, read as the reverse complement.
GGGGTATGAAAATTTATGAGGAGTAAAATCAAACTTTCTCCGTTACGTTATTTACTTTATGTTTCAGTTAACTAGTTAGGATTCATACCCAACCACCCACCAAATGGCCAAATTATTACTTAGTATGTTTTTCTAGTGAGTAATATTTGTAGATATTATTCAAGTATGTTTTGCAAGCTTTTGTGGAAAATAAATTGAAATTGAAATTTAAAATTGAAATTAGTGGATCAAATTTGAATTTTGAACGATTAGAAAGCGGAGAAAAATAGGGGTTATTTTTTTGTTGCAATTTTTTTTTTTTTAATTAGACGAGTAAACCTAATAACGAAATTTGTAATATACTAGACCATTAATGCAAATTGTATTGCAGTTTATATTCAGTCCAATACAAATACCAATATTTTTCTTACGTCTTGTATCATAGAGTTAATAATAAAGTACACTATTACTCTGAGTCTTATTTTTTCGTTATTAAGGTGAAAAGTTGTATGTCTAAGTTTTATGACTCGATAGCAGTTTTTTTTTCTTGTGCCTCTAAATCCCTTACTACGAGTACACTCAGGATTCTAACTTAGAATCATGGCTCACTCGGGATTCAAACTAGGCACTCGCAACAAAAACAAACTTTGCTATCTTGTTGAACAAATAACTATTGACTTCAAGATATTTCTCACGATATTGGGGCAGATTCTGTTGTCAATCTCTAAACTAAACTTATGTTAAAAATATTGCTACTAACCCTTTCATAAGCTCCCTGTCGAAAGGAACAGAACTAGATTTAAAGCTGTGATTTAGTTTAGAGATTGTGTTATACGGAACTAGATGATTCCCGCGACTTCATCCGCGTGGACTAAAGTTTTTCGATTCCCGCGGTAATTCCTGGGATAAAAAGTAGCCTATGTCCTTTCCCTGGATACAAACTATCCCTATACCAAATTTCATCAAAATCGGTTAAAAATACAGTTTTTTGAAACCCGCGGGAACTCTTTAATTTTCCGGGATAAAAAGTAGCCTATGTCCTTCCCCGGGATACAACCTATTATTGTACCAAATTTCAGCAAAATTGGTTGAAAAGATGGGCCGAGAAAGCGTAGCAGACAGACAGACAGACACACTTTCGCATTTATAATATTAAGTATGGAAGTATGGATATGGATTATTAGTATGTATTTTCCACATTGTGTTACCTAACAATGCGTGAATTAATAATCTATTCAAATGGTAACATGTACTATGGCATGAGTTGACACCTCCCACACATTGTAGTTGATGTAATAATGTTACTAACACGAAGTCTTTGTGAGTACATACACACGAGTCCATACACAAAGACTTCGTTATACCAGAAACATTATTACATTAACAACAATGGATAAGAGGTGTCGAGCCATTCAGTAGAGTTGGCAGCAGGTGCAAGTCACATCTGAAAGGACTTGAATAAGGTTAAACTTAGCACCTGATTTCTTGAAAATGGCAAAAGTATAATTTTTCTTCAAGGCTGACAATCAATGAAAGAAATGTGATAGAGATTCCATTTCTTGAAAATGATTCGACAAAAAGTCTTTTTAAATCAAGCCTATGGTTTTCAATTATGGTATACTTACTAATCTATACTAATATTATAATAAAGAGGTAAAGTTTATGGGGTAATCTCTGGATCTATAACTGAACCGATTTTGAAAATACAGGTACTAAAAGAAAACCACATTATTTGTGAATGTCATAGGGCTATACATATTAACCCGAAAAATTAGGGAGTTCCCGTGAGAATTTAAAAAACCTATTTCTGCTAGTACCTTAAGAGGCCGGTTCGCGCCGCTCGCAACTTCTATTCGAACCGCACATATAAATTTGCCGGTATATTGCTATCTCTATTTCACTGATGACACATGATCGCGTTCAAGCGAGATAGCAATATGAGCTTACAGAATTTGTTATACATTTAGTCTTGTTCCGTGAATACCAAAAATGATGAATGAAAACTTATCGTGCTTTTTACTTCGTTTTGTTATTCTGTAACTTGACAATATAGGCTATGCTGCTGACCAATTAATACGTAAGATATCGTTGGTTTTAATATGAAACAAATAAGAGGGAAACATGTCCATCTTGTCGTAAAAATATGCAAAACGCAATTCATTTACATTTCATTTTAGGAAAGTATTTTGAAAACATATAAATCCAGGGGACTAGATAAATACAATTTGAATCCAAATAAACTCTCATTTTGGTGGAAATGTTCTCGAATTATTAATTATTTTGGTATTACGTTTGTATGGGCAATTCATTCTCCGCTGGCACCTTAATATTAAATTAAATATTGATATTCAAAAATTTTTATTTTTGTACTATTTTTTTTTTGTAAATACCTACTTTATTTATTAGTGTAATTATTGTATGTATTAGTACCTAATTCAAAAATTATTTTACCAAATAAAAGCAACGGTCTTTAAAGTATTTGGAAAGGCCTTTAAATATAATAAATTGAGTTCTTTGAGTTTATTCGCATATTTATTAATTATTTTAAAACGCATTTATAAAAGAAGATAATTGTGACCTCAAAACAGCTGATCTGTTTGTTGACGAGGTCCCGGGTTAGAGTCACGGGTCGAGCCATAAAGTATTGGGTATTTCTGACCAGAAATTCTCATTAATAACCCGGAGTTAGGAAATTGACGATGTTTCAACCCCGTGCCTGGGAGAGCACGTAAAGCTGTTGGTCCTGCGCCTGTTCTCTCTCCGGTCGTGTCGTATTTTCCGTCCTATCGGACTATGAGAGTAAAGGAACAGAGAGTGTACCTGTGTTTGCGCACACACTTGTGCACTACAATATTATCTCCCGTGCTAGATGGCTAATCTCTATGGAGATTGGCCGCCGTGGCCGAAATTCGGTCGGGAGGACATTATACATACTGCAAATCCCTAAAACAGGTTTTCTTACCACTTTATTACTTTTTTAGAACAAATAGTATGAAAGTGCAGCCATGCATGAATTTAAGAACCTAGCTAGGGTACACTAGAGAGAGAGAAAAGTAATCGAGATAAGTGGCAGAGACACATAGAAGTATCTCATATTTTATAATACGAAAAACTTGCAGGAAAACTGGGGCACTAAGCAAATACAGGGCAATTTGTTATGGAAATTATTGATAAGTACAATACAGTGATATGTAAGTAAAAGGCGAAATAATGGCAACCCTGGAAAAATGTAGGACATTAATAATTAATAGGTACTGTATTGAATAACCGAAATTAGTGTAACAATTTGCGCTCATAGCTCGAAGGAAATGCAAGAAATAATCAACAAAAGCGTAATTTTTGAAGTGAAAACTTCTGCGCGTTGAGCACGTTTTGGTAGGGGGTAAAAAAGTAGATTCGCATGACCGACATGCACGCGAACAGCGACATGCTCGCAAACAGCAACATGCTCGCGAACTTATAAATCTACTACATTCGAAATTAAAATTTAATGCGTTATAGTTAAGGTTTATATTTTAATTTTTAAAAAAACGTTTTCACTTCTATCGGCAGTCCCTCTGACTGCCATTTTTTTTTCTTTGACTTTATTTTGTAAGTTTAAAATGTTTGTGCCTACTTTGGTAGGTTAAACTAAATAATAAAACACGTAACTGCATCAGTGCAGTTAAAAACACATGCTTTGATTCAAGACGCACATAACGCGTGCACTGTATTCGTGTTGTATTTTTTCTAAGGAATTGTGTAAATTACGTCAAATCTAGAGTACGGACTAGGTGCATTTTCATCCATTGGTGGGATGGGATAGGTATGTTGTTGTGAGCCCTACTGATGAGCTAAAGCTACTTTATTCTGTGCAGGTCAAATCTAACGCAGCGGTTCGCCGGCACGGACAGCGCGGTCCAGCAGATGGGGGCGCTGCCCCTGCTGGTCTTCAAGAACCGCGACGAGCCAATGGATGGCCCCGCCTTCCTTGCAGAGCTGAACTATCTCAGGTACAGGTGCCATACTACCAGTGGCGTGCATTAAATAGAGGCATAAAAGCATTGCTTACCCTAGTTAAAAAAGCTCAATGCTTATTTTTCATCATGCCCTGCCTGAAAGTAGGTATCTACCAAACCAATGTCTACCCTGGTTCCGAAAACTATGCACGCCACTGAATACTACCTATCATAGCTTAAAGCGGTATTATTTGGAAATGTTAGATTTGTTATATGACATACCTGGACGTCCTCAAAATAAGGATTATATTTCTGAGACAAGACCGTCAACAATATTAAAATAATATCGCTTTAAACGATGATAGTAACGCGCCAGTATTTATCAATTTTTTTTTTCATGATAACAAACACAGCAATAACATTGTTATATTATACTAGCTAATGGACTTCGTCCCCGTGTATTGAGGTTTTTCCGGAATAAAAAGTAGTTCATGTCACTCTCCAGGTCCTCAACTATACCTATGCCAAAAATCACGTTGATCCGTCGTTCGTCAAACGTATAATTCGACCTGTTTAAGTAGTTCATAGATGCCTGCACGTCCAGTAATACGTTTTAAGCTGTCAAATGATTACGATTTGCTTAGACAATTGGGCCTCACGCCCTCGAAAGCGCTGCGTTGGGAGATCTTCCACTAGGTGAACGGATGACATCAAGCGAGTCGTAGGCAGGGAAAAAAAGGGCTCCCTGGCTTGTTTTTTTTTTAGATTTCCCCCTCGTTAAAAAAAGGCAGGGAGCCGCTGGATCTAAGTGCAGCCAGATCGTGGTATGTGGAAGTCCTCGCAAGAGACGCATATGTTCAGCAGTCGTCCAGTCAACCGATAGACAGGTTGACGAAGACGAAGAGACCGGGTTGCAACTACCTAAAAATTTTGTAGCAGCAGACGAACCGTCGATGTTTTCTTGCTTTTGTACGATTGTAAATAGCCACGGCCGAAGCTTCTCTCCAGACGAGACAAGTGACAGCAAATATTATTGTAAAATCCCAACGACCTCAATTTACATAGACAGGCCCTGTCAAACAAAGACTGTGGACCTATTTTGCTAACGCCGTCTAGCCCGAAAAGCGGGACAGCGCTATGGCGGGGACAAGGACAGGCTTACTCAAGTGTGGAGCGCGTTCTACAGGTCGGACGCCCATGTTTTTTCTATGAAAGGGCCCATCTAGTAGGACCCTATATCGATGTAAAATCCTAAATTGCTCATGCCAGTAATCAAACCTAGATCCTCTCCGTTAGGGAGGTCATCACAGCTGTGAAAAGTCAATTTCGTTGATCACATCGATAAATCAGGGTAAAACTTAAGTAAGTAAAAGATGAATGTACACAGATCCAAGTTTCACGCGTTTCGCTTGAAATATTACAAACATTTGCCGTTTTATTTTTAATGCATACGTGACGAGTTTTTATCGCGTAAAATAAAACCAAGCTCACGGGGAACTTACGATGTTATTAAAATTAAAATGGTATGTGAGATATTAAAAAAAAGTACTTATTGCTGAGAAATCATTACAATTTATGCTACGCGTAAATGTTACGAAGAATTAAAAACGTATTTATTCTCCTAATTTTTCATTTCTTGTTAAACTTTTAGTGATCTTATTTGTATTTAATTGCCGACTAGCTGATGCCCGCGCGTTTTTTATCAGTTCCCGCGGGAAAACTTAAATTTTCCGGGATAAAAAGTAGCCTATGTGTTATCACAGACAATAGTACTATGACACAAAAGATGGCCTTACTAGCTATCTCTACCAGGCTAATTCTAGACATTTTAACTAAAAACGTGAAATACTTACCAGGTTCAGTGCCCTTAGTGAAATTACCAAGTTAAAAAAATACATCTAGGTAAGTTATGTATCTTCCATTGCAGTCACGTTTGCCTATTTTCAATTAAAAAAACGTAACCTAAGTTCCATTAAATGGTCCCTAAAATTGCCTGTCTTTATTTACATTTCGGCCATCGGCACTAACATTAAGCCCTCTGATTAAATTCTCCGCTAGGAGCGTTAGTTATGAGAATATTGACCCGTGTGTCCCCACAAAAGCTTGTAAAGACTAGCCCGGGAAAAACACACTGAATCTAAACCAAGATTAATTACGCCCAGTACTTAATTTGTTTGCATCTACGCGAAATTGAAAGTTATTGCTCTTGAAAGAGATTATGTTAAGCTTGTTCGATTTAAATGTACCCGTGATTTCTATACTAGTAGATACCCTGGATTTCCTATAGGAACAGAAAACACTTTCTTCGTCGTATTGCTCTTGTTAGAGCGATCGTGGTCGTCACTTTGGTGTTTTGGCACGCATTCAAGGGACCGCTAAGTGAGAAAAGCAGGTGTAGGTGTAGTCCCCCGACGCGACGACGCTAGGAAAATAAAAATATTTGAACTTACATAATACCTATATGTGACGATAATGATAATAATAGGTATAAAATATTATTTGTTAGTTTTTAGAGTTTATTTTTTGTGCCGGGGGGTTTTTAAAATTTTTAATTTTACTTTTATTTTGTTATTTTTAAAGTAGTTTAAGTCATGGTTACCTTACCATGTTCTTTCAATATCATTGAAGTAATACGGTGCCAAATTTAGAATCAATAGGACATATGGAAGGTAGTCAGATCCCCTCATCAACTATTAAAGGCTTATCTTCAAACGGCTGAACAGATTTTCATGAAACATGGCTAAGAACACTCGGGATTAAATAATCTATGACATAAATAAACTAAACGAAAATCGGTTCATCCTTTTGGGAGCTACGATACCCCAGACAGATACACAAACAGACACGTTAAACTTATAACACCCCTCTCTTTTTGCGTTGGGGGTTAACAAATACGTTTAAAAGGTAGGACTGTTATCCTGTAATTCTGTCTGCGTTACGTCTGACCAAGGCTTTAATGCAATACAATCTCAGTTCATCCATCAAAATGTCAGACTTTAAACAAACTTTCCATGCTTTACAGCAAATATTAGAGTTATGTTAAGTAAATTAGGTAGGTATTATTTTCCATTTAATAAAGATCAATTTATCAACCAGTACTAGCAATCAATTTAATTATAATAACTTTATATAATCAATCTTAATTATCATTTCATTACAAAAGTTTAAAGTAGATATAACGTAGGTATGTACATAATCTAAAATTATAGCAAAACTTCTATAATTTAATTCTGTTATACATACACAATCTCTCAACTTAAATGAAATGACAGCACAAATTTTATTGCTATCCCTTTCATACAACTTCCTGCCGAAAGGGACAGCAATAGATTTATTACGACGCCACAGAAAATGACAACCGATTAGCCAATAATTTGACGACCTCCCTGACTCAGTGTTGAGCGCTGTTGCCTTGACGTGGGAGCTCCCGGGTTCGATTCCCGGCAGGGTCAATTCGAGAATTTATAATTTCTGAATTTTCTCTGGTCTGGTGTGGTGGGAGGCTTCGGCCGTGGCTAGTTACCACCTTACCGGCAAAGACGTACCGCCAGGCGGTTTAGCGTTCCGGTACGCTGCCGTGTAGAAACCAACTAGGTGTATGGATTTAGTTACCCCCCTACCATATTCTTAGACTGTATCATCACTTACCATCAGATGAGATCGCAGACAAGAGCTAAACTTATAATGGAATAAAAAATTCGTGTTTTGCCTCAGAAAGTGGAAACCTGAATTTCAAAGACAATTCAAAAAAAGTTGCCCATGCTGACCGTGGATGTAATAAGTACTTATTGTTCTAGGGCAGGGTAGGCGAACCTTTCAGAATCAACGTGCCATTTTTTCTAAAGAAATGTTTAATGAGGTCACAGAATCAAATGCCATCAAATAATTTTGACTTTATGATTGTTGGGAAAATAATAATAATAAATACTACTTACTCAAACTTCTTTATTTACTACAAAAAAAAAACATTTTGCAATGTCTTAATTTTACGCGTAAATTAAATTAAAGTAAAATTAGTGTGACTTGTTGCATATTAGATAACTTATATTTCGTTCGCTCGTCATGTATCCTACTAATACATACATTTATTTACATAAGGATTGGTCCCAGATACATTTAAAATTTCAAGGAGTGTGTTAGTTTTTAAGTAGGTTAAGTTTAAATGATTTGTGTAATTTTTAATTGGAATTTCTTCTGGACAATAAACTGATTTATTTATTATTTATTATTTATTTATAATACCTACTTCGCACTTTTGTTTCTTAGTGCATAGTGAATTTTGTGATCGCTGACTTCCCCCACAATATTATGTCGCGTGCCATTGGTTCGCCATCCCTGTATAGCACTGAACAGGTACTTGTAACTTCCACGATGATGACGCATTTCTTACTATCCGTTACGGCGACACATTAAATTCATTCACGGTAATTTTTACCTGTACTGTTGTAAATTGCAATGTCAATTTTCTATGAACACGTTTATGGAATGTTTCATGTACCTAAAACCCTTTGTTGGATAATGATCGGGCGCGGTCACGCTATCGTTTGTATGCTCGTTAGTACACCGAACCACTCCACACTGCGGTGTATAATGAGCTTTTGAAATTAATACCAATTATTCCGTTTTTCCTCCACGCAACTCGTTACGCAATTAAACGCGAGTTCGTCCGCGTGGATTTGAGTTTTTAAAATACCGGGACCTCTCTAATTTTCCAGGTTAAAAAGAAGCCTTTCAGGCCCACTTGCACAAGGACTCTTAAATTGTCCCTTGATATGATGTCCCTTTTTGGCAACTACAATATGCATTTGCCAAAAAGGGACAAAAGTTTTACAAAATTTACTTGCGCAAGCGGCTCTCAAACTCCAACTCAAATGTTTTTTATTCAAATTAACTTTTACAAGTGCCTTAACCTTCAAAAGCTTATTTTCTTTGTTTATACGAACTCAGGTACCTCCTGCGGGAAATAACGGTTATGAAATGAATGTTGCATGCAATATGCAAATTTCGTCAATTTTGTGAAGCGTCTGCTCATTGCCAATACTCCTATTATTCACTGAGTGGTATTGCGTTAACGATCAATGCAAATTCCATGCGATGCTCCACTGAACATTAAAGCGACATTGTTGACTTTAATTATGTTGTCGGTAATCTTAAGCAGCATTATCTTCTAAAATACGAGTAAAAGCGAAATACCACTCACTCACTCACTGACTAATCACGATATCTATAAGCTATAACGCATACAAACTTGAATTAATTTGGAAGAAAGATTCCTTCTATGTATAGTGTAGACATCACATAAAAAACGGTTTTGAGAAAATCCACCCCAAACGGGGGTGAAATGGGGGTTGGAAGCTTGCCTGAAGGATTGAAGTTTTTGAAGTTAGAGACTTGAAAATCGGGATTTAGGTTTATAATAAACTGTACGAGCAATTTTACGCAAATCCACCCCACAGAAGGTGAAATGGGGGTTGGAAAGTTTATTTATTTATTTATTATCCACTTATAACTAGCCTTACAGGTTTCCCTAATACACTAGTCTAGCTAAAATAATCCTTAACTATATAATGAACTACTTAATTAAATATTATTATTATTATTATAACATATAGCCCACAGAGCAATCCTTGTGAGTTCACTCAGAGTACAATAAAACAGATCTGTTCTCCCAGCTATGACGTTAAGGGTGCGAATCGCGCGCGTCAGCGGCGCCTTGCTGAGCAAGTTGGTGCGTCCGCGCGGTACCGCCAGCAGCGGTGGCCTGCGCCTGCGCCACACGTACCGATCCGGGACACGGAGACTCACCTGTCCTAAAACGTCCGCATTATAAATCTTCCCCTTCTATAAATATTTTGAAAATGTACAAAATAAGTGATAATTCCCTCCTAACCCCTAGTTCGTTATACCCAACCATACCCAGAACAAATAATGTTGGATACATTAACGGGTAGTATGGGTATACCCCATAAAGCTTCATATATAGGTACCTAACAAATTTATTTTGTACCCGCTCTAACATAAGGCTATATTTAGCCTCATGTGGAGCCCAGATGACTGAGTTACTTTCTAAGTGGCTCCTGACCAATTTGTATGAAAGTCATATGTTTATGTAATTAAAAACTTGAAAATCGGGATTTACGTAATTAGTTTTAAATAATTTGTATAAGCTATATAGATAAATAGCCTCTATTGATAGGTTTTTGGAGCGGGAAAATTTTATAATCTCATAGGAAATCATAAATCAGACCTTTAATATATTATACTAGCTTTTGCTCGCGAGTCGTGACTTCGTCCGCGTGGACTAGTGGATGCCTAATCCTCATAAAAGCTATTTATTTGTTTGAACTTTGAGCTGTGCGTTGAGTCAGTCAGTCAGTCACCTTTTCCTTTTATATATTTAGATTCTACGTCCAAGTTGATTGATTTATAAATCATTATTCATAATAGATATTCTATCTAAATATTAATTATTTGGTAAATTGAAGTGTTATATTATGCGTTATATTTTGATGTCTGGTCAATTCTTTATGAAGCCTTATTTGCATTTTATATTTTCTAACAATTTATTAATATTTAATGGAAATGCATGTCTATCTTGAAATGCATGTTTATCGTTCTATCTGTTACCTTCTCACGGTCATGCGGTTTTGATAAGTGACGACGAAGCTTTATTATTGAAGATATATCATATTATACCTGAGTTAATTTGGCTCGGTAAATGAAAGTATTCAATATTAATTTATATAAAAAATTCTAAAATAAAATATGATAGGTGTAAAAATAAAAATAAATGATGTGTAATTAATGTGAACATTGTTTATAATAGCTTTCATATCAGTGTGTATAATTACGTAGCAAATACTACGTACAGTACATTGTACTTCTACCTTTTCTGTGGTAGTAGCTCCATAGTAGACCATTAAGATATATTTATATTTATATACTTCGGGATCGAACCCGGGACCTCCGCACGTTAAGACAACAGCGCTCAACACTGCGCCACGGAGGTCGTCAAAATACTAATAATACTAATAAAAGGCATACAAACAGTACCCATACATACGAGAGTGTGTATGTACGTTTTTCTCCTACGCTTTCACAGATCTTTTCAATCAATTTTGACGAAATTTGGTAGGGATAGGGCATCCCGGGGAATTAAAGAGTTCTTGTGGGAATCAAAAATCTTAATCCAAACGGACGAAGTCACGGAAATCATAATAATAAATCATAGTTATTATACATTTTAATAATCTATATAAATAAAAATGAATGTTGCTAAGCGCATAACTTCCGAACGACTGTACCAAATTGGATAATTCTTTTTTTTGTGTTCGTCAGGATGTTATACCAATATATACATACCAAATAAATATTTACTTTACTTTACTTTAGGACAAGGTTTGTATAAAAAAAAGAGTTCCCGCGGGAACCAATAAACCTTAAATGGATGTTTGTTACTCAATCACGCCAGAAAGGATCTGAATGAAATTTGGCACAGATATAGATTATAGTCTGGAAAAACAGATAGGCTACTTTTTATCACGGGAAATTAAAGAGTTCCCGCGGGAACCAAAAAACCTCAAATGGATGTTTTACGCCTCAATCATACCAGAACGGCTTAGCGGATCTGGAAGAAATTTGGTACAGAGATAGATTATAGTATGGAACAACACATAGATTACTTTTTATCTCGGAAAATTAAAGAGTTCCCACTGGAACCAAAAACCTCAACTCACGCGGACGAAGTCGCGGGCATCAGCTAGTATGTTATAATTTTTAATTACTGCACAATGTGTTGTTTGGTGTTAGTTCTCTATAATACTTATCGAAGAAAAATTAAAAAAAAAAGCGGATCACTTTCACCGCAGCACAAATCCAGGTCCCGTATGAAGCTATTTGATCTGACTCACCCATCAACTCACGAAGAGAATTAAATGACTCAGCCTCATAGTTATGTTATGGTTAAACGCTAATAACTTGTGATAATACCAATGCCATCCGCACTTTACCTAGACACCTATAATTTTATTACTGTTCCATTTTTTATGGGCCTTTGATTTGTTTGACTCATCCTCAAATAATGTCCTTGATTCCTTACCGTAGAAAATGGTTCTACAATATGAGGTCATGTAGGTATATTATACAAGGAAAATAGAGTAACAGATAAACACATTTTTACGGATGTATTATGATATTCAAATTAAAAAAAACCCAACTTTAAAACTGAAAAAAAAAACTTTTACAAGAGCTTTTGAATCGCTAAGTACAAACCATGTATACCCCTTAGGCCTTAGGTATTTGGTTAGTTGTTGAATAGGAACCTACAGACAACCGATACCGACTCGTAGTCACACCAGATTATTACACCAGTATGACAAACAGGGTTATGTTTCTCGTTTGTAACACCACTGATTTTTCCACACCATATTTTATTCCTAACTAGTGCCATCCTAGTCATTCTGGTTCTCATCTGGTTGACATGAATTTTTGTGCTTAACTGTTGAGTAGTACTTACTTAGTTGTTGACATCATGTTGAGTACTGTAAAATTTACATTTGAAAATGATTAAAAAAACACATCTGCCATGCCTTGTTTTTTTTTCAAAACAAATTGTATCTGTCTGTATGTTATGTAAGGATTCTTTAAAACATACCCCATACATCCAAATCTGTTCAGGCATTTAAAAGTTACGGTGAAATAAAGAAAATCACCCCACCACCACTACAGCCCATTAACGTCCCACTGCTGGGCACAGGCCTCCACTCTCATAGGAGAGAGGGAATTAGAGCTTAGACCCACCACGCTGCTCCAATGCGGGTTGGCGGGCTAATCACATACATCAATATTCAATACATGAACCCTAAAAACATTATTCTCCTTTTTGGGCCAGTCGTTGTGTAAAACTACCATAATTTATTGATATAGATTACACTTGTCACATTCTGCTAATAGTAAGACCTGGAGAGTAACACAGGCAAATAAAGAGTTCCCGTGGGAATTGAAAAAACTTATTCTATGCGGACGAAGTCGCGGACATAAGCGAGTTACTAATAAGAACATCAACTCTATTCACTCAAAAAATAAGTAGGTACCTAAATATAAGGTATTAAGGCATTGAAGATGAAAAACATTAATTTTAATAAATTAGGTATATGAATTACTTTGCTCACATAAAAATGTCACATTGGTCTCCAGAAACTGGGAAATGAGAATGTGAAACGTTTTCGCAACCATTATTTCGCCTAATCGTTTTGAAATATAGGTCAAGTTGGGTCGAGAAATCATTGTATAAGTTTTCATATCGCTTATCTGTTAAAGCTACTCGGTTTTCGCCACAATTGTTATTATTGTACCTACATAACATAACTTTTCTTTGAAATATTTTCGAAGTAAAACTTCTTTAGAATTTATGAACGAAAAACGAAACGAAAAAGCTACACCAAAAAGAGACAAACATATTTATAATATGATTTAGCCTGCAAGAGAATGAGATAGAATACAAGTTATATTTATCTCATTATCTCTTAGGCTACTTTTCTGAAGATTCTTTTCTGCCGTGTGTCACTTTTTTTCTTTTCTTTTGGTATCAATAGTGTAAGTGTGAAATAGTAGGAAAACTAACTGGTGCTCGCGACTTCATCAGCAAGTTTTTCAAATTCCCCCAGACTATCTCTCTCTCTCTCTCTATCTGTGCCAAATTTCATCCAGATCCGTTCAGTCGTTCTGGCGTGATTGAGTAACAAACATCCATCCATCGACCCATCCATCTAAACTTTCGTATTTATAATATTACTAGTATAATATAATATTATAGTATAGAAAGTGACTATGTTCAACGACACAACACGGGTCTTAAAGTTCGAAGCTAAAATAGTGTTTGTTTGTTGGTTCATTACGATCTTATTAGTTGTTCCCAAGAGACTCTAGCTTCAGGCCTTTCTGTTCCAGCCCTGAGTACTCCCAAATGAGCTAATCTTGTTTACTAAATAATGTATTTTTTACACAGAGCCAAAATAAACCCGGGCACGTCTATGACGGAGGCTGTAGAGTGGTACACGAATGCGAACGCTGCCTTGCTCACACACCTCACCAAGGAGATCAAGGATACCGATAGCAGCACCATATGGAGGTAGATACTAATAATATGGTATACTAGCTGATGCCCGAGACTTCGTTTGCGTGAATTGAGGTTTATTGTTCCCGCGGGAAATCTTTAATTTTCCGGGATAAAAAGTAGCCTATGTCACTCTCGAACCACAAACAAACACACTTTCGCATCATACTTCATACTAATATTATAAATGCGAAAGTGTGTTTGTTTGTTGGTTTATTGGTTTGTCCTTCAATCACGCCGCAACGGAGCAACGGATTGACGTAATTTTTGGCATGGGTGTAGTTGAGGACCTGGAGAGTGACATAAGTCCCGGACCTTTGGAAGGCATACGAGGGGCCGAAACCAACTCGAAGAGGCCCGTTAGATAATTTTAGTCTAAAGGAAATGTGACACCAATCAGCGAATATCCCTATATATGCACTATGCGAGTGCACCCAAGGACAATCCCCGGTTAGTGCAGGACTTTTGCAAAACATGGACACAAATGATAGGTATGGGTCTACGGGTTTGGGTTGCTGCAATGGACTGGTGAAATGGCTCTATGGAAGTACTATGGCCCCTGCCTGACCAATGTTATTTTACACGGATGAAATGGCAGGGGGTGACTCGCACACTCAGTAGGTAAATGGGCCCCCGGAAACAGCCGCTGGCACATAGTGACGTAGCGACAAGGGGCAACATAACCTGAGGTGCTTGAGGAGTGGAGAGGTATTCCACGGCTCTCAGGACAATCCTGGTAGTCCATTCAAGATCCCTACAAGCATCTTACTGGAATACTTCCTTCCTCCGAGCATCTTTGCAGATGCTCTTGCGAATCTCCACTCAAGCCGGCCAATGAAGGCAAGCAAGAGGTGGGAGTTCTGTTCCTCGTCAGTGCTCACTCCAGCCGGCTGATAAAGGCAAGCCAGAGATGAGGAACAAGACTTCTCCCGGGAGCGATCAGGTCCGTGGGGTCGCTACTGCCCAACAGCTCGCCACAAGCTGCCCTGCGGGTTATTATTATTATTATTACTCTTTATTTTGTAGGTACACCACAACACATAAATATAAAGGACACAAAAAATACATAGAAAACAAAGAAGGAAGTAGAATACAAGAAGGCGGCCTTATCGCTTAGCAGCGAACTCTGCCAGGCCCTTAAGGATTAGGAGAAGTTAGGAGATTAACTCGCGCGTGGTAATTAATATAAACATACAAACAAATACCTACATACTTATACATAAACAATTACACAAAATAATATAATACTTATAATAAATATATGAAAATAAAGTAATATATATATATTATGTATTTAATATTACACAAACTAAATAAAAATTTAAACTAGTCGTCTGTATTACGGTAATAATAAATAGACATTCTTATCAGATTTTTTAAATATTTCCAGTGACTTTGAAAACGATGTATCTTGCCATTACGAAACGAATCTGTAACTGAGAGTCCTAAAATATTCTTACCTTCACAAAATTGTACTCGAATTTCCATCGAAATCACATAAATTTAATATGATATCGATTATATTACATTAACCATAAAAAGGTGTTCTTCAAGGTACGAAGCATTCTCTTTATACGACGATCGTAAAAATCTAATAAAATTGCATTGTCTCCATAATAGGGCATTACGAGTTGCTACTATATTGTACACTAGCAAATACCCGCGACTTCGTCCGCGTAAAATATTTTTTTTAAATTCCCACGGGATCTTCCTAATTTTTCGGGTTAATATAAAGCCTATGACACTCACAAATAATGTAGCTTTTTGTTGGTACCAAAATTTTCAAAATCGGTTCAGTAGATCCAGAGATTACCTCCTACAACGTCACCAACTCACAAACTTTACCTCTTTATAATATTAGTACAGATATAGATTTAGATCTATTAAAATAATTGAATTACAATTTCAATAGTGATTTGAAATTGTAAAAATCAAACTGGTATCTAAAGTAGCCCTAATCAAACTCAAGGCAAAAAAAACTAGGCTAGCGGGGATATCCGACCCAATATTTTTTTATTTCTCGCCATTTTGTTCTCTCAGCTTTCATTAGACAGAGGTATTGTATGGCTCAAAACGCATTTTTTACTATACGTTTACTAGATTTACGTGTTTTCATCCCCGCGGGATCTCCTTAATGCCTTTTTGACTATCTTCTGCTCCAGGATGCAACCTACCTCTGTACCAAAGTTCATCGCACAATCGGTTGAAAAGTTTTTGACGACCTCCGTGGCGCAGTGTGTAGCGCTGTTGCCTTAACGTGCGGAGGTCCCGGGTTCGATCCCCGGCAGAGTCAATTTAGGAATTTATATTTTCTGAATTTTCCCTGGTCTGGCCTGGTGGGAGGCTTCGGCCGTGGCTAGTTACCACCCTACCGGCAAAGATGTGCCGCAAAGCGATTTAGCGTTCCGGTAAGATGCCGTGTAGAAACCGACGGGGTATGGGTTTAATATAACTGCCATGCCCCTAACAGGTTAGCCCGCTACCATCTTAGACTACATCATCAAATTACCATCAGGTGAGATCGCAGTCAAGGGCTTACTTGTAGTGGATTAAAAAAAAAAAGACATACCCTGAGCTAAGCCGCGGATGGACAGATGGACGCACGGACGGACATGGCGAAACTAAGGGTCTCTTTTTGACTACGGTATCCTAAAAATCGGAACACTTGCAATTAGGTTGCATAATTATAGTCATGTTTTCGACCCAGTTTCGCGGAGTTACGTCATACCTGCATCCTAAGTTTAATCCAGATGCGAGGCGGTATTACGAGCTTGTCGGCTTTGCTTAGCCTATATACGCGATCGCCCGGAATTTTAGGCACTAGGTGATATCTCCGACTTTACTCGATGTGGGTTTTAAGGTTCTGAAAATGTATTTTTTTAGCTCCTTCCTTTTTTCCTCCGACATGGTGATCGGACACTGTTCTAGGTCTTCCACAGTTATAATACTAGTATGATATATAAATACCTCGTTGGTCTAGTGGTTAGCATGTTCGAGTGCGGCCGAAGAGGTCCCAGGTTCGAATCCCGGGTCGGGCTATAACAATTATTGTGTTTTTCTAACAAGAAATTCTCAGTACTAGCCCGGAGTTAGAAAGTTGGCGGTGTTTCACCTCCGTGCCTCGGAGAGCACGTAAAGCCGTCGATCCTGCGCCTAATCTCACACCGTGTCGGATTTTCCGTCCCATCGGGCTATGAGAGTAAAGGAACAGAGAGTATACCTGTGTACGCGCACACACACACTTGTGCTCTATAATATCTCCCGCGCAGATGGCTAATCTCTCTGGAGATAGGCCGCCGTGGCCCTACCTCTAGCCTAGCTCTAGCTTTTGAACTAGGAACGTGTTTGACCTAGAAATACCTATTTATTTTCAGCCCAGTCAATACAATTATTTATACAACTAATCTAATTACACGATACTAGATAACTGGGTAACTTAATTTAATAGCTAGATCGGGGATCAAAGGGAGATAATCTACTCCACTTGTCGACCTACTTCATAGTTTATATCCCTTGCGTCATATCTAGGTCTCAGAATTTATTGGAAGAAAGTTTATCGATACTACATGAGTGATCGGTATTTTAATAACCGGACAGGATAACCAAATGCCTCGTTGGCCTAGTGGTTAGCATGATCCACTGCGGCCAAGGTCCCGAGTTCGAGTCCCGGGGCGGGCCGTAATTAACTATTGGGTTTTTCTGACTAGAAATTCTCAGTACTAGCCCGGAGTTAGGAAGTTGGTGGTATTTCACACCCTTGCACGTTAAGCCGTCGGTCCCGTTTACTACATGATAATAGTCGTTAAAGCCCGCCAACCCGCATTGGAGCAGCGTGGTGGGTCTAAGCTCTAATTCCCTCACTCCTATGAGAGTGAGGCCTGTACGCTGTGTGTACGCTTAACGCTTAATCCTTTGGTGACACGCCACGTGGTAACTAGCCACAGCCGAAGCCTCCCACCAGG
Source organism: Erebia aethiops (assembly GCA_923060345.2). Taxonomy (NCBI): domain Eukaryota; kingdom Metazoa; phylum Arthropoda; class Insecta; order Lepidoptera; family Nymphalidae; genus Erebia; species Erebia aethiops. The sequence goes on along the minus strand of OV281083.1, from coordinate 2,841,550 downwards.
CCAGACCAGAGAGAATTCAAAATTATAAATTTCCTAATTAACTCTGCCATTTGTCTATACAAACTCTACTCGTTAGTAACTACTAACTAGTACAAGGTAGCATTTCCCAAACAAATTCCTTTTAGTTGGCATTTGGCAAATTTCCAAACCTACAAAGTGTCACCTGGCTTCCTGCAACCATTAGTTACTTGTTCGAGTAATGAATAATATCTTTCATTTTATACTCTACATACAAGTGACCGACATTGCTCTGAGGATTAGCAAGCTGAAGTGGCAGCGGGCAGGCCATGTCTGTCGCAGAACCGATGACCGTTGCGGCAGACGTGTTCTGGAGTGGAGACCGCGTACCGGCAAGCGCAGTGTAGGACGACCTCCAGCTAGTTGGTCCGATGACCTAAAGAAGGTTGCGGGAAGCGGATAAGGAAGGTGGAGGACCCTGTTTGGTGGCGCGCTCTCGAAAAGGCCTATGTCCAGCAGCGGATGCATACATGCTGATGGATGGATGGATGATTTTATACTCTACATAGTCAAATTCTAGCCCCACTTGAGATGCACGGAGCGGCATATATAATTTGTATGAATTTGTACAGCGCCGCGTCGCGCAGGGCATCCGAATGTCCAATCATGAAATTAGGCAAGATGCAAAGTCTCACAGCACAAATACAGGACAAAATCCGATAATCCGAATTAAAAAACTTATTCCACGCTGACGAAGTCACGGGCATCAGTCATACATAATGCTTTTTTAATTATTGACGACAGTCGGTATCCCATTCCCTGATCCAGACTGACTCATGAGTCATATGTGATCCACAACTCGAAGACAATGACTCATGCACATAAAATATACCTCATTACGAACCCTAGGTCACTGGTCGCGATCGCATGATCGTATTAGCGCTCGTGGTCGCTATGAGTTATGAGTGACCAAATTAGTCATACAGAATCAACGCGTTTTAATTATGACAAGTGTCTTATGATTGTTTGATGGTGATGATTTCATATGCGCACGCGCCATTATTTTATTTTTAAGAAATTTGTACCTACATAAAAAAATTATGATGAATATTTGCAATTTCGTTCATAAAGGTTGCTTTTATGTCAATATAATTTTATAAATTACTAATGTTTTAAATGCGAAAGTTTATGTTTATTTGTTGGTTTGTCCTTCAATAACGCTGCAATAATTGTTTTCAAAAAAGCGACTTTTCAAAGCCACTCATTTAAGGTCATAAAGTACCTATTATAAAATATAACTTGGTTTCTAAACACTCTGTTGAACATTTATGTTGAAGTCGAGCTACCGTAATGGGTAATTTTTTGCGAATTCTGATATACCTATCTTAACGTGGCTTTGGAAGTCGGTTTTTTAAAGATATTGCAGACGCAGTAAAAAACAAACACATACGGACTAGACTAGATAAATTAAAATTAAAGGTTTTTTTACAGGTATCTAGTAGGATTCAAGAATCTGCTACGGAGTATAGAATGCAAGGGTATAGCGTCAGTTTTGGGGATCAATTACTTCGCACGTGGCTACCTACAACCTAGGGCGCATGAAAAGTAAGTAATGCAACAAATTGACGACCATTCTAGCATAGTGGGGAATGATACCAAGTTAGCAAACTATCATCTTAGCCTGCATAATCTAATTTAGGAACAATATTTTAACCCTTAGTAAAAAAATGGCTTTTGTGTCGTCAAACCAACTCAAGTGTCAGATATCCGTCAACTGGGATGTTGCCTATCTCAAAAATATATTATTTTGAGTGATTATACAAAATCTCACGAAAACAAGCAAGTATTTCATGGTACAAAATCTAATACAGGCGCGCGGTTTGACGTTAGAAAAAGACGCTGATTTGACTAGTTGTTAAAACCTATTCAGCTCGGACGCCATGGATCTTTTGATGACTGTTATCAGAAAATGTTAGGAGCTCACGAAAGATGTAAAAAGTGACTTACACTACTGTATTTAATTTATATACCTACATATTGTCATTTAATATGTAGTTTTTTTTATTTCAAAAAGAGCAACTGCTGAGTTTCTTGCCAGCTCTTCTCAGCAAACTCTTTCCGAACCGGTGGTAGATTCAAAACATGATATAACATGAGAGACACCTGTATGTTCTACATGTTATAAATAAATTGAGTTTATGAGTTTAAACTGACCTACCTATTTTTCTAGGTACATAAGCCACATGGTGCTAGGCAGAGACCTGCTGGACAACACTCTGAACCTGGTTCCGTCGCTCATACCCTTGCATATGGACATCAAGGAAGACAGCCCTGAATACCAAGTGTTGGAGAAAAAGTAAGAGAATTCTGTAATGTGGTAACCCTAGTTGGAATAGGTTTTTGCGATATTGTATTTATAGGATTTGACGACTTCCCTGACGCAGTGTTGAGCGCTGTGGTCTTATAGTGGGAGGTCTCAGGTTCGATTCACAGCAGGGTCAATTTGGGAATTTATAATTTCAGATTTTTTTCTGGTCTTGTCTGGTAGGAGGCTTCGGTCTTGGCTAGTTACCACCCTACCAGCAAAGACGTACCGTCAAGCGATTAAGCGTTCCGTTACCTGTACTATTAGTTAATAGTCTGTGGTTCCGGGATGATGCAGTGTAGAAACCGATTAGGGGTATGGGTTTAACACATATAACTGCCGTACCCCTAACAGGATAGCCCACTGCCATCTTTTTTTTTTTAAATCTTATTTTTATTTTGGGGTTTTTATTATATTACACTGCCATCTTAGACTGCATCATTACTTACCATCGAGTAATATTGCAATCAACGGCTGACTTGTAGTGGAATAAAAAGCGTTGCTTTGTTGCGGCGTGATTGAACGACAAACCAATAAACAAACACACTTTCGCATTCATAATTTTAGTATGATAAAACTAGCCCACGGATGTATGTAGTATGATAAAACTAGCCCAATCGAACGTTAGCGAAACCGTGGGCCACGGTTTCGCTAACGTTCGATTGGCCAATACCGCGACTTTGTGCACATGTTGAATTCGATTTTGATTGGTGAATGATCCCCTTAGGGGGTGAATATTCAAAAATCCTTTCATAGCGTTTGTCTACATCTTAATAGCTATAGGTTGGCCAAATACCAGCCCGATCCATCCAGTGGTTTCAGCTGTACAGTGTGCGTTGATCGATCACTTAGTCAGCTTTTCCTTTTACATTAAAAGTATTTTATGTAAAAGCAAAATTTTATGTGAAAGAATAAAATACTTTTTAGGTAAAAGGAAAGTTTCGCAAACTTATTAAAGAATCGTATTACTTAAATCAAATCAAACAAATCAATCAAATCTATACTTAACATTATAAATCCGAAAGTTTCGATGGATGGATGTTTGTTACTCAATCACGCCAGAACGGCTGAACGGATCTGGATGAAATTTAGCACAGAGATAGATTATAGCCTGGAATAACACATAGGCCCAGAAAATTAAAGCATTCGCGGGAATCAGCTAGTGATAAATAAGCATGGGAATGAATTGCTCCAGCGGCTAATAATAATAATTATTAATCTAATTAGATAGTTTATAGATCTAATTAATTTAAGATGTTAGTTGAGATGGTGATTATAAGAACATTTAAATAAACCGGCGGATTGATGTGAGCTCTTCTCAGACCAGGGTGCGTTTGGAACCCTCGTTGATTTAGTTTAAAGATACCGTTACTGTCGTTATTTATATCATCTTGTACTTTGTATACTCAACGTTGAGAAGGTAATCTGTGTAAGTACCAATTTCGAAAAAGTTGATTAGTACAGTCGCGGTCACAAAATGTTTACCACCTTAAGGTTCATAATTCATAATTCTGTGTCAGAACGTCGTTATATTATGGTTTGAGTAGACATAGATCACAGATTTTTTAACTTTTTCACCTAGGTGACAAATGTGGCAACTAGCTAGGATAAATGTAAAAACCTCTTTCAAAATTTTTAGTAAATGTCACTTTGACAAATGCGATGATGCCAATATTGTGTCAAACTTGAAATCAGGGAATAGATTTTACTCTTTTTGTTGAATTCGATGTTTGAAAACTTTTATTAACTTTGAAACGTAATAAATACCTTGCTTATTGCAGGCACTGTTTTAAACTTGGATGTTTGAAAGAATCTTATTAAAAACTGGTAAACATTTTCAGACCGCGACCGTTCGTTTTTAATTTTCGTTCTTTGAGCCTTATTACGAAGGAACATTAGCTAATGGAAAATGTCAGCTGCGATCCATACAAAATAATCCTTGACAAGTTTGTTTCCCCAAAAACAAATGTACTAGCATCCTCAAGGATAACATAATTTCCATATAATTTCCATATACATGCGATAATAATGTATGAAAACAAACACATTAATTCAAGGCACGGGGCGAAATCTTCGAATGGACTGTAAATAATGAAATTGAATTTGTGAGCAACATTATCTCGAAAAACGAGAAACGTAATCCCGGGATCGGGTTAACCTTACTTAACTGGAATTTACCTATTTTGTTTTACTGATATTTAAACCTTTGTAGGTATGTTTATTTAACGACTAAAGGGTGTTATCCATTTAAATGATAAATCCATAGGTACTAATATTATAAGCTACAGTGATGAACGCGACTTTCATACGGAGTTATTGGCGAGTTTCTTTCTGGTTCTTCTTGGTAGGATTTCCGAACCAGTGGTAGATTCACTCGAACATGTGATGCTCGACTGCGGCTGAAGAGGTCCCGTGTTCAAGTCCCGGGTCGGGACATAATTAAGTATTGGGGTTTTCTGACTAGAAATTATCAATACTAGCCCGGAGTTAGTAAGTTGGCGGTGTTACATCCCCGTGCCTTGAAGAGCACGTTAAGCCGTCGGTCCCGTTTATTGTCATTAACATGATAATAAGCTCGTTGAAGCCTGCCAACCCGCATTGGAGCAGCGTGGTTAGTCTAAGCTCTAATTACCTCTCTCCTATGAGAGTGGAGGCCTATGCCCAGCCGTGGGAAGTTAACGGGCTGTAGTGGTGGTAGGGGTTCGGTGGGAATTATATTGCATCTATAGGATGTATCATCCCAACAATGTGAAATGGTTTCCAGGAATCAGCAAATAGTGGACAACAGGCACCAGGCGGGCAGCGTCAGCGCAGCTATAGAATACTTCGACCAGACCGCGACTCTCCTCGGCAAGCTGAGAGCTGTACAGAAACAACTGAGGGAATACATAAGGTAATGATAAATGAAAAAAATAGATAAGTATTTATATTACTTATTCGAAATTATTATTTTTTAACTTGACTGCAATAACTAAGCAACTACATTCTCACGACATAATAGATTAATTTATTCGACAAGACATTATAAAAGTACCTACAGAGAAATAATAATTATAGACATAAAAATAATAATTTCGAAGCACCCCTCAAACTGCATATGCCCTAACGGGGTGACATGTCAATTATTGTATTGTTCATGTTAAATGCAAATAAATGAATCTGAATCTGAATCTGAATCTAAATGATTTATATATTTCACGTAGGACACTTGTGTCACTTATGAATTATGATACGTTAAGACTATACCACCGGTTCCGAAACATGTTCTACTGAGAAGAGCCGGCAAGAAACTCAGCAGTTACCCTTTTCTTCATCATTTATCTGCATCATTTCCCCGGACGTGTTTTGACGACCTCCCTGGCGCAATGGTGAGCGCTGTGGTTTCATAAATGGGAGATCCCGGGTTCGATTCCCGACAGGGTCAATTCGAGAAATTATCATTTCTGATAATTTTCTCTGGTCTGACATGATCGGAGGCTTTGAACGTGGCTAGCAACTATCTTATCATCATCACTTACTATCAGGTGAGATTGAAGTCAAGTAGAACTCTGGAACGTAAGGACTAGTCTAGTTTAACCGACCTCCCGCCCGACCCATCTAAAGACGCTGTAGCGGCCAGTAGGGCCTTCGCAACATACTCAATCCAAAAAGAAGCATATCAGCTTGCGGACATCCACAGTTCAACACAGGACATATTAGGCCTAGTGAGCGCCACCACACGCGCGCAAAACTGAGGACAGGTCCTCAGTTTTCCGCGTCCAGTCAGTTTCCGCCACCCTCTTTATATCCTTGTTTCATAATAGGGTTTATCTTAATAGGGATGGTGCCTTAGCCTTGCTTAGCTTAAAAATAAATTATTTCTTATATGATTATTAAATAGAGGATATTCCAAAAGACCTAAACTTCACATTCTCGGTTAGTTTTTAGTTTGTTAATTTTAAACTATAGATTAAAGTAAAAAAGCGCGTTCTGATTTAATGACACTTCATAGAGTTGTCATCATGCCTATTTAAATGAGTTTTTAGCTTAGTATTTGATATATATATAAAATGACTAGCTGATGCCCGCGACTTTATTAACGCGATTAAGTTTTTTTGGATTCCCGCGGGAACTCCTCAATTTTCCGGGATAAAAAGTAGCCTATGTCACTTTCCAGGTCCTCAACTATACCCATGACAAAAATCACGTCGATCCGTTGCTCCGTTGCAGCGTGATTGAAGGACAAACCAACAAACCAAAAAGCCAACAAACAAACTGACTCTCGCATTTACAATATCAGTATGAGTATGATGCTCGCGACTTCGTCCGCGTAGATTGAAGTTTTTTTGGTTCCCGCGGGATCTCTTAATTTTCCGGGATAAAAAGTGGTCTATGTGTTATTCCAGACTATATCTCTATGCCGAATTTCATCCAGATCTGTCCAGCCGTTCTGGCGTGATTGAGTTACAAACATCCATCCTTCCATCCACCCATCCATCCATCCAAACTATTGAATTTATAATATTAGTTTAGATGATAATATAAAAGACGGACTCTCGAGACAAAAAGGGTTAATTCATTGTTTTATACAGAATCCAAAAACATGATTTATTCAGGATTAAAAAAAACAAAACATGGCTCCAATATCCAAATCCTTTGAAACTCTATCCGGTATAAAGTAAACAATTGGAGTTTTATTCGATACGTGACTAGAATTATTTTGCTCCAATTGCGTTGGAAATCTGGGTTTTAGGTATACTGAATGGCATGACTCGTTGCCAAGAAAATTAAAGATATTGTTGAAACTATAATAATACTAGCTGATTCCCGCGACTTCGTCCGCGTGGAATGAGCTTTTCGTATAAGAAACGTTTTCGTTCGACCGTTTTTTCTCCGTCTTACTTTGCAAATCCGACATAAAATAATATTGCGGCTATAAATTTAAGATGTAAGCTATCCTATCTTTCAAGTTGGATCAAACTTCACACGGTGTGCAAATTTAATTTAAAATCGGTTTAGTAGTTTAGGAGTCCATCGCGGACAAACAACGTGACACGTGATTTATAAGATAAGGAAATACATTATAACATAACTAGATAAATTGCATGTGCCTACTTATAAAGAAATTTAAATGCTGTTGTCAGTTGTCACCGTAAGATTGTGAAAACAAAATTCAAAATTCAAAATGATTTTTATTCAAATAAACTTTTACAAGTACTTTTGAATCGTCAAGTGAATCTACCACTGAATCTACACAAACCGTCACATTGCAATATAACGCTTTTTATCTCGATAGATTGTTGTCGACAGATTGTGAACCGTTCAATGTTCTGAGTGTCAAATTTTGAAATATTCATTGTATTTACTTATTCTTGTCTTTTTCTTTCAGGTTAGGTTAGGATTTGACATAAATAATCACGAATCCGACACAATAATCACTACCTTCTGGCTTCTAGGCACTAGGACTAGGTTCTCTCGGGTTAATATACCTAACAGATTACAATTTACCGAAAAATAAGGCGTTTAATTGCAATCTTTCGTCAGTTTACAATTTCGCTAGATTTAAAATTAAAATTAGATGTAATCTACAATCTAACGGTTTTCACAATATTACGGTGACATATACAGCATTTAAAGTTCTATTTATACAATTCAATTTCCTCACTGAATAGTAAATACGCTCCGCCGCGCTCCGAAGCGCTTCGGTCCGTGTAAATCCAACCACATTCCTAAGTCCAGCGTACAATTTAAATACCGTTTCACCTCTCATGCTCTAAAAAATGACATTAGACATTAGCTAACATCGATAAATATGTAGGTACTATAGAAAAAAAATCATAGAAAACAATTGGGCGTCCCTTTAGAGCACGCTCCTAACCTGTATAGCCCTGTCTTTATCCCCGCCATAGCGCTGTCCCGCTTTTCAGACTAGATGGCGTTATTAAAATAGGTCCACATTCTTTGTTTGACAGGGCCCGTCTATGTAAATTGAGGTCGTTGCTAGCTAAGCGTGCACATGTTCGCATCGTAAGCATAGGGCGCATCGCATGAAACGGATGAATTTTTGAAAATGCGTCAATGTTTCGTTACCCATCGTATCTTTAAGTTCTACGCCTATGGTACCTACCGTCTTTTTAAATTTATTCTTCTTATCATTATGGAGAAAAATAAAATCAGTATGTGGATTGCCGCGAAATCTCTAGAAATTTTGTTGTAATTAGTACATTTATATAAATGGATTTTTAATTAATCACAATACGTACCTAATACAAGGTGAAGACAAAGGCCAAAGGGTGAAGTGAATGTGACTATATAAATCCTCAAGTGAAAATAAAGATCTTACTCAGATTATGGAATTAATGTACCTACATAACAGAAAAGCAAAGAAATAAATAAAAATCGTTATTTATTTTGTTTAAGTAAAAAGATGAGTTTACCTCGAGACTAAATGCCATTGTACTCGATTCTATAGCATCCCTTCTACGCTCGGGAGGCTAAACATCTCGTATGAAATAGCTAGCTTTAGTGCCTTGATGAACAATCTACTATTAAAGCTCTATGTTCAAGGACCTCAATTTACATAGACGGGCCCACAGTATTATGTCTGTGGACGGGCCCTGTCAAATAAAGAATGTAGACCTATTTTACTAACACCATCTAGTCTGAAAAGCGGGACAGCGCTATGGCGGGGACAAGGACAGGCTAATACAGGCTAGGAGCGTGCTCTAAAGGTTGGACGCCCATTTTTTTTCTATAAAAGGGCCCAGCTTGTACCTACATATATATCGAAGTCTATGTTATCTTTATTAGGGAAGGCGTGAACCACAGCTTGCGGGAGGCGCGGCGAAGTGAAGCGGTGTGCGCTGGTATCCTCATCCTCGTGTGTGTGGTGTCTCCCATCATCATCGCACTGGTCAGAAACGCCGTCAATACCATACAGGTAAGAGCATCCGCTGATATTCTAGTCCTCGAATGTTTACTGTGTGCACATGTATGAGTGTTATGACTTTACAATAGGCATGATGACAGTAACCAAGAATCTAATGAAGTAGGATTCGTGGATTATAAAAAACAGATTTATTTTTATATTTCGATTGAGATTGCTATTTATCTTGATAAAATAAAACTATAAAATACAGCAATCCGCCATAATGGATTAAACACCAAGAAACGAATGACGTCACAATTGTTTGTTTTCAAGCTTTGACAATCACACTATTGTTTACTGCACACTGCACAGAGTACATTGGTAAAAACAATAGTGACGTCACAAACGACGCCATAACACCGGTGAGCGTTTTGGCGTGAATTTAAAAATTTTAATTTCAAATACCAATTTTATTTACCAAACCTTATTTTACTGCTGAAAATAAGATATTTTTTCGAAATAGTAGATACTCCTGAACATAATCTGACCATTTTTCAAAATCCTTCATAATGCTTATTGTGCATTGTCGAGTCAACATCTCCTGGAGAAGCTCCGGTGTCGGAATGAAACGTACGTTGAGATTAAGTTGGAAGATTTGTCTGGTGTGGTGAATATCGCTAGCTACAAGTGCAAGATACAAACTGTCCCACATAGATTTATTTACACATATTTCGTTATTTCCAACCCGCAGCTCATATACCAAGTTTCTTGGCTATATCTTGAAAAATGAAGGACTTTCATACAAACTTCCAACCCCTGTTTTACCCCTTCGGGTGTGGAATTTTGAAAAACTGTGAAACACATGTTTCTTTACTTATAACCGTAAGCCAAAATACCAAGTTTCGTTTATATAACTTGAGAATATCTTGAGAAATGAAGGATTTTCATGGATATAAGGAATGACGGACTTTCATACAAACTTCACCCCCTATTTCACCAATAACAAATTGTTATTTAATTATAAGTCAAGTTATTTAATTATATTAATAAGTCTCCTGGCGCGGCGATCCACCGAATCCAATGCATCAAGCTGGTACTTGGCACAGCCATCCCATTAATGGCTGCAGTACTCCATGCACGATCGAACTTGTACTTGGTACAGGATAAGAAGCTGTTCCGGCGTGAAGTACCGCTTAAGTACCATATAAGGCTCGACAGTCATTTTAATAATCATAAAAGTACTTTACCTTAAATAGTAGAAATACAGAAAGAACATAAATTTTCCTACAGTAAATAACACGGTGTCTACTTTTGGTAATTGGTTCGATAAATTAATAAGCGCTTTGACCCCAAATAAATTGAATCGGCGAACCTGGTGTCCGGTTGCAATATTTTTCCGTGAAATATAAACTGCTTTTCCTAGTATGAAAGGAATGTTTTTTGATTTTTTATTAATAAAATCTATACTAATCCATACTAATATTATAAATGCGAAAGTGTGTCTGTCTGTCTATCTGCTACGCTTTCACGACTCTCATCTATTCAACCGATTTTGATAAAATTCGGTATAGAGATAGTATGTGTCCCGGGGAAGGGCATAGGCTACTTTTTATGCCGAAAAATTAAAGAGTTCCCGCGGGATTAAAAAATCCTTAATCCACGCGGACGAAGTCGCGGGCATCATATATGGATGTATGGATGGATGAATGGATGTATGTTTGTTACTCAATCACGCCAGAACGACTGAACGGATCTGAATGAAATTTGGCACAGAGATAGATTAAATATTAACACTTAAGCTACTTTTTATAACGGAAAATAAACGATTTCCCACGGGAACTAAAAAAACTCAATCTACGCGCGGGATCAGCTAGTATATACCTAATAGTTTTAGTTAAATATATTAAAAATATTTATAAAGTGAGCAAACGAGCAGGCGGGTCACCTGATGCTAAGTGATTACCGCCGCCCATGTACATGCAGCACTAGAGGAACCGCCAATGCGTTGACGGCTTTTGAGAAATTTGTTTATCCGTCCTTTGAAGAGCTTAGATACTCGTATTACAATCATAAGGGAACACAGAAGATGGAAGCTGTTTCCATAATCCATACTAATATTATAAATGTGAAAGTGTGTCTGTCTGTTTGTCTGTCTGCTACGATTTCACGGCCCATCTGTACCTACAACTGATTTTGATGAAATTTGGTACAGGGATAGTTCGTATCACGAGGAAGGACATAGGCTACTATTTATCCCGGACAGTTCAAGAGTTCCCGCGGGAATCAAAGACGAAGTCGTGGGCATCATCTAGTTATAATATCGCTGACGTCCGTGTTTTAGAATAATAATTAATTAATCTTAATTACTTTAGGGACGTCAAGTTACGTGATATACCGTGTCACAATAACTGTCATTTTGAAATAATACTGCTTTGAGCGGTGGGTGGATGGTAGAAACCCCCCTGGTCTGAGTGCCTATAGTTGATAAAATATAGCTTGATACCTGTGACAGATGTCATCCAAATAACGCCTATGAAGTTCAGTAATGTCATCGTAAAAATGTATGCGAAAAATGTCATACTTTATTGGTAGCTGCACATTAATAGTGACGTTCCTTTTTTATCGTAAACAAAGTCTATTATAAGGGCACTACAAATACGTTGAATCGGAATAAGTTGTTACTTTTTAAATTAAGAAATCTAGTTATTAAAATTTTATTCATATTATTAGATGGGTAATTGAAAAAATAATAGCAATTTAAATACATTTTTGGAAATAATTAAATACATTTATCCCTTTTGTTTGATTTCGTTATAACAAGTAGTTATAAATTATTATCGTAGTATAGTATCAATGAAAACATAATATAGTAACAATAAAATCGACATTTGTAGCTAGTACCTACCAATAATATCGATAATATTATGATGGATTTTCAACATTGTCCTAGCCCTATCTATGTCACTCTGACAGCTGTCACAGGTATCAAGCTATATTTTACCAACTATATTGGGAGATTTTCTTCCCATTCGATCGCGACAACGTTAACTTCAATAACGATACTTTAACAACGATTTAACAACGATAAAGCTATAATCATACTAATATCATAAATGCGAAAGTGTGTTTAGGTGTGATAAGGCCGTCAATTCTACCATATCATATTATTGTTATTGTTTACAAGTATGTGTTTCTTGACAAATCACTTAAATATTATCATATTTACTGTACACCAAAGTGTACAATAAATACATACTATTTTTACATTCATTTCACTCAATGATGCAACGAGTGTCGTTTGAACTTTCTAGGGATTCGAGTCCACACCTTGACCGCTAGTTAGGTGACAAAGATTCAAGCTATTGATCCCATATATTAACACCATCCGGTGAAGTCAACCGGTATTGTTAGCGGATGCTCCTTGGATTCGTCAATGGACATTTATTTGTCCTCTTGAAATGAAATACCTATTATTTTTACCTGGGTAGGTAATATACGTAGGTTATGACTAATCAGTTGTACCTATTCTACACTGTCGACCTTTGTCTTTGACGACCTCCGTGGCGCAGTGTGTAGCGCTGTTGCCTTAACGTGCGGAGGTCCTGGGTTCGATCCCCGGCAGGGTCAATTTGGGAATTTATAATTTCTGAATTTTCCCTGGTCTAGCCTGGTGGGAGGCTTCGGCCGTGGCTAGTTACCACCCTACCGGCAAAGACGTGCCGCCAAGCGATTTAGCGTTCCGGTACGATGCCGTGTAGAAACCGAAGGGGTATGGGTTTAATATAACTGCCATGCCCCTAACAGGTTAGCCCGCTACCATCTTAGACTGCATCATCACTTACCATCAGGTGAGATCGTAGTCAAGGGCGAGCTTGTAGTGGATTTAAAAAAAAAAAAAAACTGTCACTAAAATGTCATTTTTTTTTAAAACAAAACCATTCAGTTACAATTAATATCGTTGATACTACTACCGTACTGAAGTCTTAAAATACTTCAAACCAAGTTGACTCAAGTAGGCAAATGGATGGGTGACCAATTTAGGCGTTTTTGTTTCCTCTGAGCTTTAGGCAGCATATTGTAAAGCTGTAAGTCTTTGCTTTAGAGTATCTACTAAATAATTCCCGTGAAATTGTCTGCGTGGATTTTGGTTATTGAAATCCCATCGGGACTCTTTTCTTTTCTCTCTTTTCACTCGGTCTTTTAATGGGATGAATACAAGCTCATTCTCTGTACCAAATATCATCAAAATCGGATGAACCGATTAGCCTGAAAACAGATAGCTGAACACTTTCGCATCATACTAATATTATAAATGCGAAAGTGTGTTTGTTTGTTGGTTTGTCCTTCAATCACGCCGCAACGGAGCAACGGATCGACATGATTTTTGGCATGGGAATAGTTGAGGACCTGGAGAGTGACATAGGCTACTTTTTATCCCGGAGAATTAAGGAGTTCCCGCGGGAATCAAAAAAACATAAACCACGTGGACGGAGTTGCGGGCATCAGCTAGTTTATTATAAAAGCTAGCTGATGGCCGCCTGTTCTTTTTTAAATTGCCACAGGAACTCCTTAATTTTCCGGAATAAAAGTAGCCTATGTCACTCATGTCACTCTCCAGGTCTTCAACTATACCCATGTGAAAAATACGTCGATCCATAGCTCTGTTGCGGCGGGAATTAACAAAAACAAAAAACTTATTCCACTCGGACGAAGTCGCGGGCATCAGCTAGTTTTAAATAAAATAGTATAATATAGAGTATAGTAAAATATTATATATAAAATATAACATGTATGTTTATGAGCCTGAACTCTTAATAATAACTCTCAAACTCAAACTTAAATTAGTGTTTAATTGTTTATTTAATTTAGGTAGGTAGATACACTACACTTATTGACTTCTCAAGTTACATAAAAAATATAAAATAGAATGGTGATAATCAGTAGGGGTATCTTAAAACTATACCTACGAGGGTTCCAAACGCGCCCTGGTCTTTTCCAAACTTCAGAAACAATTCAGTGTTTTAATCTAGAAAATATAACCTTTTGAACAGACACTCCTTTATTTAAACTGTGGTTGTAGCGGTCTCCGCAGTCCGCACATAATACAATAGATGGCATTACTAGTAGCGCACGATAAACACTAAGAGCCTAACTCACGCTAACGAAGCGTTCTCTGAATTACGCCTATATACGACCTCCAACGATGAACGGTCGGACCAGTGGTCCCCGAGCACAACACCCGCTTGGTGGATGATATCATCCTTTGTTACGGTCGAGCCATATCACCTGCTCCCGTACAGTGGTAATTAACTCAAAAGGAATAACAACCCTCAACAATAAGACACGCGTCGTAGAAAGAGACGAAGCAATATATTACTTAACTAGCTTAATTTTATCACAGTAACGAAACTTGCAAGGCAGAGATGTAGCTAAGTAGATAAATATCAACAATGTAATGGGGGATGCCCCGTCGCTCACGTCCGCAGGAGCTACCTTCTACCTCCCTGCACGTGTCCCCTGGGTGGTGCTAAACGAGCGACGAACTTGCAGGCGAAATAAGCGTTCTTTTTATAAAAACGGTTATTATGTACCAAACGCCATACGATTAAATAAATAAAACAATGTAATGACTATAATCAGGTCTAATTATTGTCTAAGCAAAACGTTATCATTTAAAACGTATAACTCGAACTGTATTAGGAGTTCATACATGCTTTTATACGTGCAGGCATCTATGAACTCCTTAAACAGGTCGAATTATACGTATAATTATATATATTTTGACGACCTCCGTGGCGCAGTGTGTAGCGCTGTTGCCTTAATGTGTGGAGGTCCTGGGTTCGATCCCCGGCAGGGTCAATTTGGGAATTTATATTTTCTGAATTTTCCCTGGTCTGGGCTGGTGGGAGGCTTCGGCCGTGGCTAGTTACCACCCTACCGGCAAAGACATGCCGCCAAGCGATTTAGCGTTCCGGTACGATGCCGTGTAGAAACCGAAGGGGTGTGGGTTTAATATAACTGACGATTACGGTTGCTATTTCCTTACACAATCGAGAGGCTGATATCTAGGTAAGATCGTATAAACCGCATACCTGTTACACGATTTAAAAAAAAGACACAGTTACGAAATCGACACGTAATCCTATCTCAGGGAAACTCCCAATTTTAGGCAATAATACCACGTCATGAATCATGATGGTACCGATTATAAATAAATGGCATAGCAAATCTGTGTGTTAAACATATAGCCACCACGTCCATATAGATAAATGCGAACGTGTGTCTGTCTGTCTATGTGTCCTTTTTACGGCCGATTTGGATAAAATTTGGTACAGAGATTTTTGCAGTGAAACCTTCTGGCGCGTTGAGCACTTTTTGGTAGGGGGTAAAAATTTAGATTCGCGTGGCTCTGACTATTCGAAATTAAGCTTTAATGCCTTAATGTTAAGGTTTATATTTTTATAGTTTTAATTATTAATAAAACTTTTTCACTTCTATCGGCAGCCTCTATGACTGCCAATTTTTTTTTTAAATTTTTCCCTTAATTTTAAAAGTGATGATGCAGTGTAAGATGGTAGCGGGCTAACCTGTTAGGGGCAATGTCAGTTATATTGAACCCATACCCCTAATCGGTTTCTACACGTCATCGCTTAATTGCTTGGCGGCACATTTAGTCTGCTTTTGGGCAGTCGTTAAAAACGAATACTGGAGAAACCTAAGTTATCCATTTAAAACCTACCAAAAATAATAAGTGAAATAGTATATTGTGTGCATAGGGGTGAAACAAGACGATTCTAGATCGAGTGACGAAGTTTGAAATCGTGTTTCATCCCGCGGGACACTATATTTTTCAAAATTGTATTTCTTGTTTCTTTAGTTGCTAGGTTGCTGTTTACAAATATGATATCCATCAGTTTATTTGATAGTTAAAATGACAATTATTTATGAAGGTTTGAAATAAACAAAAGATACTCTGACAGAATTGAAAGGAGGGCTGCTACTTCATTCAGCGGGTAGAAAATCATCGTTTCTGCCCTAGGGCAATTCGTCTGAAATTGACTAGTTTCTTAACTCAACAGGCATTGAAACTCGCATTTTCAATGCAGGTTATATGGGAAATACATTACATGAAGATTGGATGCGTTCACCGTTTTAGTGTATAGGTAATTGCATGACACATTCATTATAGAGCTATTGTAATTAGAAAAAAACTTAGGAAAACCCGAATAGTGTGATAATTTATATCCAATTTTTTCCTGATCCATCGTGATTCAACCTTTACCATTAACATTTTATAATTATTGATCCATGCTATAAAAGGTTACCTGTCTTGCCTCGTTAGTCTAGTGGTTAGCAATAGCATGATCGACTGCGGCCGACGAGGTCCCGGGTTTGAGTCCCGGGTCGGGTCATACTAAAGTATGGGGGTTTTCTGACTAGAAATTCTCAGTACTAGCCCGGAGTAAGGAAGTTAGTAGTGTTTCAGCCCCGTGCTTCGGAAGCACGTTAAGTCGTCGGTCCCGGTTATTATCACTAATATGATAATAGTCGTTAAAGCCCGTCAACCCGCATTGGAGCAGCGTGGTGGGTCTATGCTCTAATTCCCTCACTCCTATGAGAATGGAGGCCTGCGCCTAGCAGTGGGACGTTAATGGGCTGTAGTGGTATTAGTGGCTCAATTCAAGGACACTTTCGCATTAAGAAAAGGATCGAATCGCTCGGAATTTATTTATTTGGCAACCAAAACAGATTACAATACATACTGATCTAACCTAAAGTCTTGAGACTTTAGAAACTTTGAGAATAGGTACCTATTGAACAATTATATTGCCGTCGCGCTGCTCCTCGAATAGAATTCCATAACACGCGACAGGGACAGCTGCCTGATGCGTCAATTTTGCTTATCCTTGTTATACCCGCACGACTTCAACATAGCGGGTAGAAATAAAAATTATTTATTACTTTACAGTGGCGTTGGAAGTCGGTTTTTTGGAAAGAATTTTTATTATTAACTTTTTAGTGTCAGGGTTGAGAATTTGGAGTCAGAATTCACATCGAGAGCTTCCTCTAAAGACTGATAGAAAAAAAAATCAAATCGATTCAGAAACCACGGAGATATGCACCGACATACATTTAAAAAAAAATATACGCGCCGAATGAGAACCTCCTCCTTTTCGAAACAGTCGAATTCTTACTCTCTACGTTACACAATTACTAAAATTATGCATCAATAAGTCGCACGATAAAAATGTAAATATACTGGGCATTGCTGGGCAGTGAATCACAGATCAACGATCCTAGGTCAAGTTTAGCGACGCGTCGCTACATCATCTACGTAAACCACCACGTGTCGCGACGTAACGATGACACGTGGTGGTTTACGTAATATAATCTGACGCGTTACATCCCGTCCGTTGATGAAACGAGACTTCATTCATGACTGCCACGCGTCTTGTTGATGCAACGAGTCTTACTCAATATACGTAATACGTAAATTATCAATCAACCAAATAAATATTATAAACTAGATGATTCCCGCGACTTCGTCCGCGTGGAATAAGATTTTTGATTCCCGCGGGAACTCTTGAATTTTCCGGGATAAAAAGTTCATCAAAATCGGCTGAACAGATGGGCCGTGAAAGCGTAGCAGACAGATAGACAGGCAGACAGACACACTTTCGCATTTATAGTATTAGTATGGATATGGAAGTATGGATGGATACTTATAATTAAATGCAAAGTACTATATAATTAATATGGATGATGACAACTCAATCAAATCAGCAACACTTTATCAAACATAAAAATATTATAAATGCGAAAGTTTGTATGGATGGATTGATGGATGGATGTTTGTTACACAATCACGCCAGAACGGCTCAACGGATCTAGATGATATTGGGGGTAGAGATAGATTATAGTCTGGAATAACACATAGGCTACTTTTTATCCCGGAAAATTAAGGAGTGACCGTAGGAATTAAAAAAATTTGTTCTCTTTTAACTCGACTTCAGTAACTAAGCAACTACAAGACAAGACATTATTAAGTGTACCTATAGAGAAATAATTATACACATAAAAATGATAATTTCGAAGCACTCCTGTCACTCAAACTGCATATGCCCTAACGGGGTGACATGTCAAATTGTTCATGTTAAATGCAAATAAATGGTTCTGAATCTGAATCTGAATAAAGATTAAAAAACACGCCTTATTGAATTATTTTCAAATATTTTATAGCTAATGACACTCGGGAGGATGTAAGGATTCTAACGATATCCCAATCAGTTCAGGCATTTAGAAGTTATGGTGGAATAAATAAACTCACATAAATACATATATACCTACTTATATGAACCCTAAAAATACAGTAGCCTTCCTCGCTATGTAAGTATGTAAGTATTTAAAGAATGGTTAGTGTACATAATTATTTATTATTATTCTACTTTTATCTTGAACTTTTAAAAAAAAGTACCTACTCTCCTGGCTTTTGGGCAGAGAAATATTAAAAAGGATACTACTAAAATGGAAATGTTATTATAACCTCTTGGGAGCTTAAAATCATTCTAATTTCAGGTATACGCGCGTAACTTATCAGAGAAAGCGAGAGAATTGGAGTATGAGAAGGAGCTAAGTGACTCCCTGCTCTACCAGATGCTGCCTGCCAGCGTCGCTAAACAGCTGAAGCAGACTCAACAGGTAACGACAATTTAACGACCTCCGTGGCGCAGTGTGCAGCGCTGTTGCCTAAACTTGCGGAGGTCCTGGGATCAATCCCCGGCAGGGTCAATTTGGGAATTTATAATTTCTGAATTTTCCCTGGTCTGGCCTTCGTCAGGCTCGGGCTTCGGCCGTGGCTAGTTACCACCCTACTGGCAAAGACGCGCCGCCAAGCGATTTAGCGTTCCGGTACGATGCTGTGTAGAAACCGAATAGGGGTATAGGTTTAATATAGCTGCCATGCCCCTTAAAGGTTAGCCCGCTACCATCTTGGACTGCATCATCACTTACTATCAAGCGAGATCGCAGTCAAGGGCTAACTTGTAGTGGATTAAAATAATAAACAATAAATATTAAATGACAATTGTTAGCATTCCTTAGCATTGCTGGAGCGAGCTCCAGCAATGCTAAGGACAGCTGCTACTTATGTATTTTACAAATTAATGAAATTGTAAATTATTATTTTTTTCAAAAGAGCAACCGCCGAGTTTCTTGCTGGTTCTTCTCGGTAGGAATGGCATTCCGAACCAGTGGTAGATTCACTTGACGATTCAAAAGTACTTGTAAAAGTTTATTTGAATAAAAATCATTTTGAATTTGAATTTGAATTTGAATTTTTTTGGTATATCTAGAATGTAGATACTAGCGAATGCCCGCGACTTCGTCCGCGTGGATTGAGGTGTTTCGGTTCCCGCAGGAGCTCTTTAATTTTCCGGGATAAAAGTAGCCTATGTGTTATTCCAGATTGTAATCTGTGCCAAATTTCATCCAGATCCGTTCAGCTGTTGGGGCGTGATTGAGTAACAAACATCCATCCATACAACCATAAATAATAGATATTTATATTATAATAGGTATTTGTAAACGACTTGCAGGTACCAGCCGAGTTCTTCGCGTCGGTGACCGTGTACTTCAGTGACATAGTGGGGTTTACAGCCATCGCGGCCGTCTCCACGCCCTACCAGGTAAAACCGATGAATTTCCTACCTATGTACCCACCTACGTAACAATTACTTACCAACATTGTGAAATTTTGTGAAACGACAACAGATTGGTGATGCACCGTGGTGGTTTGTAACTTTTAAAACAACTTCCAAAAGAAAGAGAAGTTTAGGGGGAGGATGAAGTGACGTGGAATAAGTTTTTTTTTTTAATTACCAGGAGAACTCCTTATTTTTCCTTTGCCTATGTCACTCTTCAGGTCCTCAACTATATCCATGCAAAAAATCACGTCGACCCGTAGCTCTGTTGTGACGTGATTGATGGACAAACCAACAAACAAACACACTTTCGCCTTATTATGATATGATAATATGATGGAACTGAATAGCTTCGTCGAATCTGAACCAAATTCAGAGGTGCGATTATGTAAGAATTGCCGGTCAAACCGTTGAAGTTCGGCGACAAAGTAAAATAAACCATAACAGCATTGAATTAAATGAAATGAAATATTCTTTATTGTACACCAAATAAAATAAAATAAAAAATACATTTATACAATAACAATAAAAAAAAGGAAATGAAAAAAATCGGTACAAATGGCGGTCTTATCGCTTTGAAGCGATCTCTTCCAGGCAACCACGTTTTACAGGAATTATAAGCCTAGTGAGTTGAGGGTGTACGTATGTTTAGGAGGATATATTATAATCCATACTAATATTATAAATGCGAAATTGTGTCTGTCTGTTCGTCTATCTGTCTGTCTATCTGTCTGCTACGCTTTCACGGTCCATCAGTTCAATCGATTTTGATGAAATTTGGTACAGGGATAGGTTGTATCCCGGGGAAGGACATAGGCTACTGTTTATCCCGGAAAATTCAAGAGTTCCCACGGGAATCAAAAAATTATCTCTTCAACCGATTTTGATGAAATTTGGTATAGGGATGGTTTGTATTCAGAGGAAGGTCATATGCTACTTTTTATCCCGGTAAATTCGAGAGTTTCCGCGGGAGTAAAAAAACTTTAAACCACGCACGCGGACGAAGACGCGGGAATTATCTAAGTAGTAATGTAATAATTTATACTAATATAATACTAATAATAATCAGCTATATAAAATAAAAATACTATAAAATACAACAATCAATACATATATACAAACAAACATAAATAACTATATACATTTAATATATGTATATTATGCCAAAAAGGTTGTAAAATAAAATGAAAGCCAGAAGACGCAAAGTAAATCAGATGAAGGATTTGAAAAGATGTAAGATAATTTAATA
Source organism: Erebia aethiops (assembly GCA_923060345.2). Classification (NCBI taxonomy): domain Eukaryota; kingdom Metazoa; phylum Arthropoda; class Insecta; order Lepidoptera; family Nymphalidae; genus Erebia; species Erebia aethiops. Next base: position 2,820,431 of record OV281083.1, on the reverse strand, counting down.
ATTCAGGGAGGAAAGAAGTGCGCTTTGATGAGCCTTTTTAAAGCTGCAACAAATTACGCACGCTTACTATGTAACGGTAAGGAGTTTCAGAGCCTAGCAGCTTCAACGGAAAAGAATTTCGAAGAAAAAAAGGTATTATGTGTATATTAGGTATGTACGATACAATAAACTGATGAGGATGGATACACGAAATTGAGCTCTAATACAATGTTTTAAAAATCAAATGTTTAATTTATTTAAATCCCGTCCCAAATACCTTTTTTTCTTACCAAGGAAGATTTTTCCAGATTACCAAGGAAGAAGAAGCTTTATTCGCTTCTAGTTGATGCCCGTGACTTCGTCCGCGTAGTTTGAGGTTGGTTCCCGGGGGAACTCTCTAATTTTCCAGACTATAATCTATCTCTGTGTGTTTCATCTAGATCTGTTCAGCGGTTCTGGCGTGATTGAGTAACATACATTCATCCATCCATACAAACTTTATAATATATATTGGTATAGAAAAAGAAGTTTAGACGTCAAAAATAAAATAAACATGCAGGAAAAGAAGCGAGTAATCAAACCACAGAATCAAACATGACACATTCTAATCTAGAGAATTCTCAAAATTCGAATCCCGCTGATGACAACACAATGAAATCAGCAACTGTATACTCTGTGTTTTTCTAATATGCAATAGGTATATATAACAGTACGCACGCAAGTTGAATGCAGAGCTTATGAATGTGTAACCATACATTAGCTCTGCATTCAACTCGCGTGCGAACTATGGCTACATAGATGTGACGTCATCAAATTTCAACACACATTTTTTTTCTTTAATCGATAGTTAAATGATTATCAAACTTAAAACTAACAGATGATGTGAAGTTTAGGTCTTTTTAATATCGAACAGAAACAATTTATTTTTTATCATCCTAATTCTTATTACAAACAAACAATGCTTTCGGTTTTGTTGTTTGTCCTACAATCATGCAGCAAATTTAATTAATTGTTCGGATGTAAGTAATAACCTGGATAGTGACATAATACAGGCCAGTACAGTACCGTTTATCTCGGAATACTAAAGTTTTTCCACGGAAGGGAAAATATCTAAATGTACCTATATGGGTTAGAACTGAAAATTAAAAAATTGACATGTAAAAACCTAGAACTTCCTCATTATTCAATTCTTAATGAGTAATTAATGAATAACTCGAATTTAAATTATATTGTTACCATAATTATCGTGCAACATATTTTGTTAACCACAATAATATGCACCTACATAATATATTGTATCTTCTCGTACGTGGATTTTTCGTCATTAAAATAACCACAAAAGATATAAAGGTATAAGGCTAAGGGACGTTGTTCATATATGGTCATGAAACATTTCACTAGGTATATTTGGTAAATAGGAATTGACATCGCATATATTATAGTTGGCAAAAAGGGACAGCATTAAAATATTTAACTAAATCAATATAGGAGTCCTTGTGCAAGTGGGCCTAGGAAACTAATTACCTACAGGGTAGTATGGGAATAATATGTTATGGGGTTAATTATTATGTCTTCTAAAGCATAAATTAATATAGTGGGACTAGCGAACGCCCGCGACAACTACTCGTATAAAGCGAAAGTACATCATTCTAATATTATAAATGCGAAAGTGTATTTGTTTGTTGGTTTATTGGTGTGTCATTCAATCACGCTGCAATAGAGCAAAGGATTGACGCGATTCCATACATTTTTCTTACGTTTCATATCCCGTGGTTATTTCAAAAAATCCTAAATATGTTTTCTACATTATAGAACGAACCTTTGTGCACAATCTCAGCTTTCTAGGTCTAGTCGTTTGTGCTTGGGATGAATCAGTATGTGATTTTATTGACTGCTTCTTATTCTAGTGGTTAACATTTTCGACTGCGACCGACGAGGTCCCGGGTTCGAGTCCCGAGTCAGGCCGTGACAAGCACTTATTGGGTTGTCTGTCAAGATTTTCTCAATACTAGCTCGGAGTTAGGAAGTTGGCGGTGTTTCACCCCCATGCCTCGGTGAGCACGTCGGTCCTGCGCCTGACATCTCACCGATCGCGTCGGAATTTCCGTCCCATCGGGCTATGAGAGTTTAAGAACAGAGAGTGCACCTGTGTTTGCGCACACACTTGTGTACTATAATATTATGTCCCGCGCAGATGGCTAATCTCTGGAGATAGGCCGCCGTGGCCGAAATTCGGTCGGGAGGACATTATTATTATGTGATTTAAACTAAGTGTCTTATTGCTTTGAGGGGCTTTTTATATATACACACACTCACCGTCACCAATGCAACACTTAATCTTAATTTATATCAATTTAATATAATTTTATCTACATTATGATATTAAGGTGCCAGCGGAGAATGAATTGCCCATACAAACGTAATACCAAAATAATTAATAATTCGAGAACATTTCCACCAAAATGAGAGTTTATTGGGATTCAAATTGTATTTATCTAGTCCCCTGGATTTATATGTTTTCAAAATACTTTCCTAAAATGAAATGTAAATGAATTGCGTTTTGCATATTTTTACGACAAGATGGACATGTTTCCCTCTTATTTGTTTCATATTAAAACCAACGATATCTTACGTATTAATTGGTCAGCAGCATAGCCTATATTGTCAAGTTACAGAATAACAATACGAAGTAAAAAGCACGATAAGTTTTCATTCATCATTTTTGGTATTCACGGAACAAGACTAAATGTATAACAAATTCTGTAAGCTCATATTGCTATCTCGCTTGAACGCGATCATGTGTCATCAGTGAAATAGAGATAGCAATATACCGGCAAATTTATATTTGCGGTTCGAATAGAAGTTGCGAGCGGCGCGAACCGGTCTCTTAAGAATTAATTTTAACTATTTTTGTTAATTTGTCACTAACATTAATTTTCTGCTTGTAATTTGTTTTTTTATGATTTGTTAACCTGGAGGTGGGGGGTTAAGAGCTGCAACACAGTTTTTTACTAACGCAATTGTTTTCGTTCTTTAGTTTTAAGTATCTAAGTATATCTGTATATATAAAAATGAAACCCGTTTTCCTTGGTCACGGCATCACGCGTGAATGGCTGGACCGATTTCACTAATTCTTTTTTTGTTGTATTTGTTATTATTAGGAGAAGGTTCTTACGGAAAAAAATATTGAGAAAATCTCTCAGAAATATTGAAAAATATACATTTAATTTTGCATACTAAGGCGGTACGAAGTTCGCCGGGTCAGCTAGTGAGAAAATAAATAAGCAATAAATACTGGTTTTAGCAATAAAACGAATATTAAAAAAAATAAAAAATAAGTTTTTTTTTTTAATAATTAGAATATAAACCTTAAAACTAAGGCATTCAAGTTTAATTTCGAATGTAGAACAATGTTCGAGCATGTCGCTGTTCGCGAGCATGTTGTTCGGTCACGGTCACGCGAATCCACAAGTTTACCCCCTACCAAAAAGCGGTCAAAGCGCCTAAAGAAGTTTTCACATAAATAAATATACTATTAACGTTGTTCAGGTGATAAGCTTCCTGAACTCCGTGTACAAAGTGTTCGATGAGCGGATCGAGTGCTACGACGTGTACAAGATAGAGACCATCGGCGATTCGTACATGGTCGCGTCCGGTCTTCCTGTTAGAAATGGTAAGTGACAGAGTCCGCGCATGAGCTCCGAGGAATCGGGGTCTGAAGCAGCGACGGCTGTACGCCACCCCCGATCGTCGCGTCGCTCCATATCCAGCTCGCTCCCAGCACTACACTTGACGCGTGTAATTTTGCGATAGCAGTATTGCTTTGTACTTTAAACAACTCTAGGTCATTACTTTAACATTCCATAGGATTCCTCGGAGCTCGCACGCGGACTATACCTGGCGAGGACCCGGGTTTGATCCCTGGCAGGGTCAATTCGGGAATCCATACTTCCATACTAATATTATAAATGCGAAAGTGTGTCTGTCTGTCTGTCTGTCTGTCCATCTGTCTGTCTGTCTACTACACTTTCACAGCCCATCTGTTCAACCGAATTTGATGAAATTTGGTACAGGGATAGGTTGTGTCCCGGGGAAGGATATAGGACTTATTATCCCGGAAAATTAAAGAGTTCCCGCGGGAATCAGAAAAACTTAATCCACGCGGACGAATTCGCGGACGTATCATTTGGAGCGCTGTTATGAATACATACAAAAAATTGAGCTCTAAATCAATGCTTATAGGATCAATCGAATTAAAACTTAGACTAAGGTTACTAATGCCGGTTTATTAATACGGGCCCTATTCAGGCGCTTGCAAAAAACCTGAAAGCCCAAACACTGCAAGAAGATTTTCGCAAATTTTAATTGTATTTACAACATTTACGAGCTGAAAACATGGATTCTTAAATCTCACGGTGTCAACGGACCTCTTTTATCTTCAAAAAGAGAATCCTTTTTTTTAATCCACTACAAGCTAGGCCTTGACTGCGATCTCACCTGGTGGTAAGTGTTGATGCAGTCTAAGATGGTAGCGGGCTAACCTGTTAGGGGCATAGCAGTTATATTAAACCCATACCCCTTCGGTTTCTACACGGCATCGTACCGGAACGCTAAATAGCTTGACGGCACGTCTTTGCCGGTAGGGTGGTAACTAGCCACGGCTGAAGCCTCCCACCAGGCCAGACCAGGGAAAATTCAGAAATTATAAATTCCCATATTGACCCTGCCGGGAATCGAACCCAGGACCTCCGCACGTTAAGGCAACAGCGCCGCGAAGGTCGTCAAAAGGCCCTTTCCTTCCTTTTCAGGCAACAGGCACGCCACAGAGATAGCGAGCATGGCTTTGGAGCTGTTAGAGGCGACGTCAATGTGCCGATTGCCGCACCGCCCCGATCAGGTATTTAGGTAATATTCGTCTCAGTGTCTACGCTTATCACTTAAGGCGCTGTGAAGCGTAAAAGGGGGTTTTTAAAAGCAGTGTATCCATCAAACGGTCACATAATGAATGCTTGTAAAAATAATGTGCTGTTTTCAAGACCTTTGAGCAGCCATTGACGCATCTCAAAACACAATTTGAAAAAAATCTCTGCATTGAAATATATTTTAAACATACCTCTTAATTTACCTTTTAAAGCAATTTTTCTCCTTATTGAAACCAATAATAAGCTCTAGAAATTTATAAGATAAAATTCATATTTCTAACTCATACACATTGTCGGATTCATTTGTATTGAAAAGTAAATATTAATTTTTTTACAAGTTATTTCATGCATTTTTTGCGACATGCGCTTTCTCGATTTCACCCCCGCGCGCCTGTGTTTTTCATCTCGTGAGCTCACAGCGCCTTAATTGCATGACAATGCCGCTTCTGATCGTCTAAGCAAACCGTAATCATTCTACAGCATATAACGTATTACTCGAACTGCCCCCCGATTGTGTAAGGTAATCGTAAACGCGATCGTTTGTCAAACGGATAATGCAACCTGTTTATTTCATAGATGCCTGCATGTCAAAAAGCATGTATGAACTCCGAGTAATACGTTAGCCGATTGGAGCCTATACTAGCAAAAAAATACGCAAATCCGCCCCCCGATTGTCTAAGGAAATCGTATTTATCCGTTTGTCAAACGGATAATTCGACCTGTTGAAGGAGTTCAAAAACGGTTCGAGTCATCCGATTGAAGCTGTCAAATGCTTAGATAATTGGGCATCGGTTTTCTCGAGATTTAGAACAATAAAGTCGAAGCGTGTCCGCTTCGACTTTGTGCGGGAATCAAAAAATATAATTTAATCTTGCGCATAATACATGCGATAGTGTGTCTGTCTTTCTGTTACAATCACCGCTTGCGTTTATTTTGTCGTCCCAGTAGCGCTATTGTAAGACCTGCATCAATCATTGTAACAGTGTAAATGGGGATGGTGCCTATGTCAAAAATAAATTAATTCTTACTAAATATTCAATAGAGGGACTTCCTAAAACTCACATCCTCGGTTAGTTTTAAGTTTGCCATTTTATAGATGAAAAATAAAGTGCTTTGAAATTTGATGACGTCACAGCTCTATATTTTATACAAACTTCCTTATTAGAGAGCATTTTTAAGTTTGATAAAAAGTTACTGATTTGATTGAGTTGTTATCATCCCTTTTTAGTTTCATGATGTTGTGAATATCATATTTAACACAACGGAAGTAAAATATAGATTAAAACTGATAAATTTGTGTTTTTTTTTACAATCCATCAATAAATGACTGAGAAATGACGATTTAAAAGTTTAATTATTTAATTTACACCGATTGCTGTATCTTACTCGAGTGAGAAATTTTGTGAGTGAACTCACTCACAAAATACCACACACATGATAGGTTGATAGGGAATTATGAAGTCACGTCTCCCGTCTTGCAAGCGCAACTTAAAAGTTCTATAACTTTTTCATTTGTTAAGATATTTTAATGATTCTTTCATATTTTTGTTTTATTTTGTCTTAATTTTCATAGTAAATTTAAAAAAATGGTAATAAAATGGCATTTTTTTTTAAATAAATGAATATTCAGTGTTTTCTTCTAATACTAGGCATTGTGCATGAGGAGTGGTATTCATACGGGACCCTGCGTGGCTGGCATAGTCGGCACGAAGATGCCGCGGTACTGCCTCTTTGGAGATACAATCAACACTGCCAGCAGGATGGAGAGCACTGGCGAACGTGAGTAGTTTTTTTTTCAAAATATCTCTTACAATCCAAATCAGGTGAATTCTTCCTTCAAATCAAACCAAAGGAGAATCCGCTGATTTCATAGAAAATTACCCTTCTCAGTTAATTTTTAGCTCTTGCCCGCGGCTTCGCTCACGATAGGTTCGACTTTAATACTTTCAAAAACCCTTAGGAGTTGATATCCTTTCTTACAAAACCAATGACCTTGAAATATTTACCGTACAATCTTTAAAGTGCCTCCTTTCTAACAAAATGGATGAAATCGCGGACTACACGATAATGAATTTTGACTTTCATCTCCTCTCCCAAGGGAACCGTGCTGAATTTCGGGATCAAAGTATTCAGTATCCTACCTGTAGTACGAACTCAAATCATGCCAAGTTTAGTTTAAATTCATTCAATAGTTTCGGCGTGATACGCGGCCCAGATACAGACAGACAGACACAAATGAAGAAAAAAAACACCTTTAGCTACAGAACTGGATCTGTTACAGTTTTATCAAGTAAAGATTATTCATTTATTAATCAGAAAACTTTTGTGGTCGACTTCAAAGCCTATTAGCTTCAATTGGACGAAGCTGCTACTAATGTTTTTGTCTTTGTAGCAATGAAGATTCAAATATCGGAAGACGTCAAGCGAGCTCTGGACAAGACTGGCCTCTTCGTCACCACGCCACGGGGGGTCGTCGATGTGAAGGTCATTATCAAATAAATAAATTAATTAATTAATCAGCCTGGCTGTCCAGCGCGGAAATGCAGCCAGCATTCTTGCCACCATTCCACGCGGGCATGATTTATATAGTAATTAGGTTAGGCTAGCTAGCATTAAGTTTTATTGTATTATTTTCAATAAAGGTTTATTAAAAAAAAAAAAAAATTATTTATGTTTATTTAGCTTTACACGGAAAACTTACTAAACTTACTTACTAAATAAAATACAAGCAATAGCAGCCTTTTTAGCGATTACACGAAGTAAAAAAATAAATTACTTCGTGTAATCGCTAAAAAGGCTGCTACCTCAGCATATTGCTGCAGTTTAAGATAACTGCAGCGCTGATTTTCAAGCAAAGCCTTATGTGGCGTCACGACTCACGAACCGGGAGCGACCAGCGCACACTTTTCTCAAACACAGTACTTAAATTAGGCAACAAAAATAGGACAAAAATTAGGTAGCAAAAGAAAACATAGCATATAATTTAGTTAGACACGATTATAGATACTAAGTATAATGTAAAAGAATATATAGGAATATACTAGATTCATACATAAGTACATTAATGATAACACAACATACGATACATAGCTACATAACGCCTGTAAGACCTGAAACCATCTTCTACGGCCGTGCTTTTTGCTGTTCTAAAAGATGTTTTTTTATGTGGGTTTAAAAAAGTAATTATAGATTTTAGCATTCGAGCTGGGGGAGGCAGGTCATTCCAAATCTTACAGGCGGCATGCTTAAATGTGCCCCGGAATGCGGCAGTTTTGTGTCTTGCCATAGCGCCAGTTTTATGAATTCACTAGCTGATGCACGCGACTACGTCCGCGTGGATTGGAGATTTGCGGTTCCGCGGGAATTCTTTAATTTTCCAGGATAAAAAGTAGATGCGTTATTCCAGACTATAATCTATCCGTTCAGATCCGTTCAGCCGTTCTGGCGTGATTGAGTTACAAACATCAAACCATCATATTAATCATCTGTTATGTCGAGGTTATTATACTATTGATGAATTTCCCGATGGCAAAGTTGCATGTGGAAGCAGCCGGCTTCGCATTCTGCAATCCACAAGTCGGTGTAGTACTTGTTACGTAACGTATGTATTGTATAACTCAACCAAGCGAACTCGGCACCCTAAACCCGCGTGACGTAATATATTCTAGGTGCCTAATTGGCTTGGTCGCGATATATATTATTTACAAAGTGTAACATTTTTCTGTTTCTGAAAATAATAATAATTTCTTTATTGACAAAAAAAAATGCTAAGTTTCTTGCCGGTTCTTCTCAGTAGAATCAGCTTTCCGATCCGACGCGATGGTAGACTCTTACGATATTTCATAAGTGGCACTTTTATGGTTAATCTGTAGCTTCAGTTGGATCGGATTCCGACTAGCAGGCTCGGTGGCGTCGTCAGGTAGTAAATGACTGCCTCGTTGGTCTAGTGGCAAGCATGTTCGACTGCGGCTTACGAGGTCCCAGGTTCGAGCTCCGGGTCGGGCCATAATTAAGTATTGGGTTTTTCTGACAAGAAATTCTCAGTGCTAGCCCGGAGTTAGGAAGTTGGCGGTGTTTCACCCCCGTGTCTCGGAGACCACGTTAAGGCGTCGGTCCCGACTCACTAACATGATTATAGTCGTTAAAGCCCGCCAACCCGCACTGGAACAGCGTGGTGGGTCTAAGCTCTAATTCTCTCTCTCCTGTGAGAGTGGAGGCCTGTGCCCAGCAGTGGGACGTGAATGGGCTGTAGTAGTAGTTAGTTATATACAGATTACCCATTGAAGGTCGTACTTGCATTAATTAAAAAGGTGTAAGTATAAAAAAAACCTATTTATTTTCTATAAATAAAGAAAGTGAATAATGCAGGTGGGTATTGTCTCTTAATCCGGATAAACCCAAACGTATTCGTAAAACACCGCCACGTGCTTGATGCCGTAATGTAACTTTACCAACTGAATTATCCTTAAGAGATGTAAATCTGCTGGGAATTTGACATGTTATATTCATGACCTAGGTTTTACGCACGCACTTGGTTTTACGCGGTTAGACGCAAATTGAGGACATCCCAGGCACAGTGGCGATCGCTGTGGTCTTATGTGTAAGGTCACGTGTTCGATCCTCGGCAGGGTCGATTTAGGAATTTATAGTTTCTGAACTTTCTCTGGTCTAGTATGGTGGGAGACTGTGGCGGTGGCTATACCTATTTACCACCCACCACGAAAGGCAAAGTCGTGCCGCCAAGCAATTTAACGTTACGGTACGATGCCGTGTAGAAACCGTTTTTAGGGGGCCACCCATGAATGAAAAAGGAGCCGAAAAAATTTTCAATTTTTTTGTCTCAATTATTGACTTTGTCCGCGTGGAATGAGCTTTTCGTAAGAAACGTTTTCGTTCGACCCTTTTTTCTTCATCTTACATTGCAAATCCGACATAAAATAATATTGCGGCTATAAATTAAGATGTAAGCTATCCTATCTTTCAAGTTGGATCAAACTGTACACGGTGTGCAAATTTAATTTAAAATCGGTTAAGTAGTTTAGGAGTCCATTGCGGACAAACAACGTGACACGTGATTTATATACCTATATTTAGAAGATATGTATTACCTATAGCTATTTTTCAATAATAATTAGGCGTCTTCAGGCAACTTAGTTAACAAGTGACAATTTATGCCAATAATCTAATTAGTATTGAATGGTACCTAATGGTTTGAACTTAATGTTGTTAAATTAAGGTCAATATTTTGTTCAGATTATGTTTGTATAATGGAGTGATTCAGATTTCTTGCACACTGTTTTAGCATATAAGCAAATGTATGAACTTTTGTATGATGACCGTACACGTATAAGCAAAGTGTCGTTGGAAAAGAAGACGTGCTTTGCTCCTTTAACCAGGGTAATTACCTACATGTGTCTCTTTCTTGTCCAGGGTAAAGGTGAGATGACTACGTACTGGCTAGAAGGCAGGACAGGCCCGTCGCCCGTCCGGCCCGCCGCCTCGCTGGACTGCACGCCTAGCTTCCTCGCGCGGATCCACTCGCAGGGCCGGACCTCGCCGAGACACCAACCAGAGCAAAAGAAGATCTGAATTTATACTTTAAGTTACTTTTCGCATAGCTCCCTCAATAAGGTACTTACCTTGGTACTTGAACTTACGCAAAATAGTTCTTAAAATAGCACAGTACTTAACTAATATTTGTGGAATATCAGGGACTCTACCTTCGGTTAGTAACCGCCAACAATTGAACAGTACAAAGAGTTAAATGACTTAATTAATTCATGAATCATAATACCAGACACCCATTTTTTCAGCTACAGAAATACAGAATCCCACTTAGCAAATTCCTTGTTCTATGCAGAACCATAATTCATTCTGGCTGAAACACACTACGGATAAAAAATTGTCTACGGATAAAATATTTTCTAAAAATTTCAAATTACTACCGTTTGGGCTGTACTTACTATGTATGACTTGTGGGCCCGGCAGACGATATAGTAGTCAACTTCCAACTTTTCCTTCCAACCTTTTAGTGTCGCCGTATCCACCCGTCTGTCTGTCTGTCCGCTGCTTAGCTCAGAGGTCTTTAGTACGAGTAAATTTGGCATGAGTATCCATACTAATATTATAAGTGCGAAAGTTTGTTAGTATCGATGTATGGAAGTTTGTTACTCTTTCACGTCAGAACGGCTGAACGGATCTGGATGAAATTTGGCGCAAAGATAGATTACAGTCGGTAATAACACATAGGCTACATTTTATGCCGGAAAATGAAATAATTCCCGCGGGAACCAAAAAACTTCAATCGATGCGGACCAAGTCGCGGGCATCAGCTAGTGAATTATAAATTTAACTGGGAAGTTAACTAGTTTCACTATATTTTAAGTGGATAGTTTATTTTAAGAATAGAGAGTCTATTAAGCTTTATTGTAGAAAAAATGCTTGAAGAATAGCCTGTACAAAATTTTGTAATTACTGATGGTAATAAATAATTTAAGTCTAACAGGCAACACCTAACATGACTTTAATTTTCATAAAAATAAGATTTTTCATTATTATTTTGAATCCCTTTAACAAATAAATTAATCTAATTACAAATAACTGAATCTTTGCAATAAATGAAATAAATGAATATTAATATTCCTTGAATAACAAAATTAACAATTCGGTGTTACCTTTTAATAACTCTCAAATAATTTTATCTCAATCGATAATATTGTATAATAAATACACTTTTATTCAAAAGTATTTTAGACCTAGAGATTAGAGATTATTTGAGACTTAGAGATTTTTTAGCAGAAGTAGGTATTTTATTTTAGTGTTATTTTAGTATTTTTTTTTGTTTTAACAAAAAAATTATTACCATCTATTATACTAGCTGATGCCCGCGACTTCGTCCGCGTGGTTTAAGTTTTTTTGATTCCCGCGGGAACTCCTTAATTTTCCGGCATAAAAGTAGCCTATGTCACTCTCCAAGTCCTCAACTATACCCATACCAAAAATCACGTCGAGCCGTTGCTCCGTTGCGGCGTGATTGAAGGACAAACAAACACACTTTGGTGTAATAATATTGGTGTGACGGATGCGCTGAAAAAATATCCTCAAAGAAATGCCACATTAGAATTAATCATGCACAATGATTCAAGCTTTGTCGTATAGGTACTGCTATTTTACATCAAAATCCCATAAAAGCGTCTCTACTCTTCACGGATTCACCAGTCGTAGTTACGCATCAGCAAAATGAAGACCAGTTTTCCTATATTGTGTGTTTTGAGCTTATTGCTCGTCTTCATTAGTGACCGCGTGGACTGCAAATCGCTTGGATTGGTCAACATTCCCTCGATGGAAATGTCATCGGTGAAAAACTATCTGAGCGATCGATCGATCGACAGTGACTTAAATGTAATTAGTGACAGAATAGTGATGAGACAAAAGCGTGTAGCAATTGATTATAGTAAATGTCAAAAGAATATGGTGCGTCGTGGTAAGCAGTGCATTCATCCAGATAAGTAAGTATTTTTCAGTTCACTTTTTAAAAAAAAAAGTTTTTTTAGAAAACGATATCACTTTAATAGTGTACCTAAGCTTTGCATAAAAAAAGCTTTTAATTAGATAATATGTAATGAAGTTTAGAGAAACTGCCTTTATTTTTATTTACCTTTTTTTTTATTTTTTTTTTATTAGGATTAACAAACAATAGCACGCAGTGCATTAAACAAACAGTATATATTTAATATAAAAAATTTGGTTAACATGCTACCAACTGCGTTGACCACAGATTACTTATTTATTAAATACAATAGTCACACATATCGAGTTATAATTATTATTCTTAACTTAATATAATGATATACAATATTTATAATTTTAAACCTTAAAATAATATAGTTTTGAGATATTAAAATTTTGAAGATAACAATAAATGATCTAAATTTATTTCAGTTTCATCCTGTTCCTAAGATAATCCATAAGCAACTATCTAAGTATATATTATAATATTATATTTGTATATTATATTATGGTATTATAATATACTTTAAAAAATATGGGATAGTATAATATAAATGTTGTGTTATATTATGACAAAATAATGTATATAAAATTGAAAAATCCAAATGAGAGTAAGTTTCAATAATGAACCACATTTACTAACATTGTGCAATGAATATTTTAATTTTTAAAATCTATTTTAAATATTTCAATAAAAATTATATTATATTATTATCAAATATGAGCAGATTTTTTCCTTATTAGAAGTTAATGATTATTTATTAATATCTGTTGAATATTTCTCTGTTTACTATATGATATCCCTCTACTTTTATTAATTCATCCTGAATTATATTATGTACAACATAATAAAATCTATGACATTAGACTTGTATTGATTACTTAAATAGTGGAACTATTTATGTAATAACCTGTTGTACAAGGTAATTTAGTAGGTATATACTTATTTATATTTTATTCGCATATTATTTTTCCTTATCAATCTATCTATCAATCAATCTATGTCTAGCATAACATCGTTTTAGTTTTTTTTTATCCACTACAAGCTAGCCCTTGACTACGATCTCACCTGATGGTAAGTGATGATGCAGTCTAAGTTGGTAGCGCGCTAACCTGTTAGGGGCATGGCATTTATATTAAACCCATACCCCTTCGGTTTCAATACGGCATCGTACCGGAACGCTAAATCGCTTGGCCTTGGAGGCTTTGGCCGTGGCTAGTTACCACCCTACCGGCAAAGACGTGCCGTAAAGCTATTTAGCGTTCCGCTACGATGCCGTTTAGAAACCGAAGGGATATGGGTTTAATATAACTGCCATGCCCCTAACAGGTTAGCCCGCTGTCCTCTTAGACTACATCATCACTTACCATCAGGTGAGATCGCAGTCAAGGGCTAGCTTGTAGAGTATAGCAAAAAAAAACGTGAAGGGTCCAGCGAAACAAAGATCAAAGTCACTTGAAAAGGATTAAAAGAAACAGTGATTTTTAAGACTTGGACTTGATTTAATGGCCGCACACAAATGCTGTCTGACTAAAAACATTTTAGTGATTACAATTATAATCAACTAATTTAATATTTAAATGAATTAACTCAATAATATGTTTTGGGTGACTAATCATTTTTCTTCCTCTTCATATTTTGTTTTACCTATGGCTTTTATTAGTGCCACACAAGCAAAATGCACTTTGCCAATGACAGGTGGAGTGGAAGATCCACAAAGGAGACTATGTAAAAAAAAAGTTAGAATTATGACTAGGTACTTTTATTCTTTTCTGACAGCTAATACTCAATCAGAAAATCACATACAACACTAGAGTTTTAGCGTGAGCTATGGAGAATCAACGCCATCTATCGGCAATGTAGAAAAACTTTATATCCTCGCAAATATTATGAGAAAAGTACTATACAAGTCTCGGCCGAAATAGCAACTCACGGCCTCAATTACTTATAAAAACTCGGCTAGCGCCTCGTCCTTTTAAAATAACTTAGGAAGTCCCTGGCTTCGCCTCTTCCTTACTACTGATCCGTGAATTGTGTTATTTACGGCCTGTACAGCAATATACTATTAGACATTAGGAGTACTGATACAATGCCAATAAGTAAAGAACTGTTAAGCTGATCTTATTCGGTGAAAGTCGTTCAAATGCTCGTTACAAATAAATGGTAATAATAATAATTTTCTTTTACAGATATCGACAAAGAAAGCGCACAAGGCTCAATGGCAGAAGGCATTAAATACCCAGCCAAAATTAACTTAATAACACTAAGAAGACTGATTTATGAAAAATCACTAAGGCCACTGACCCGGCTTGTGAGAGCTCTTGTATTCCCCATATTTCTGTACGCTTCAGAGACGTGGAACCTGCGAGAAGAAGAGGATAGGTGCTCTTGAGATGTGGTGCTGGAGAAGAATGTTGAGACTGTCTTGGACCTAATTTCGAACAAACAAGTCCATTCTTGAAGAACTCGGCATCAAGCAGCGTCTTTCCTCCATTGTACAAGCTCGTATTGTACTTTCTTTGGTCACGTAACTAGACGTGACGATAACATCTCCATTGAGCGTGGTTGTTCAAGGAAGAGTAAAGGGCACCAGGGCACGTGGCAGATCACCCATGTGGTGGACAGACCAAGTGAGGGCTGTGGTGGACGTCCCCTTACACGAATGTACTCGCAAGGCTGCTATGAGGGAAGAGTGGTGACGGATCGTTAAGCGTGGCCACCCCTCTTACAAGAGCGATACGACGAAGAAAAGGAGTTGTTTAACAATAAAAATATATTTATTTATTTATTTTAAAAGCTAAATAGGAAAATCAAGAAGACAGAATTTGATAATTAAATTGCTAGAAAAAGTCTTAAAATAAAATATAATTCTACTTACCGCTGTTTTGGAATGAAGACGAGATAATCCAGAAAGAAACTCTTCAGAACAGCACAGCTAAAGAAATCCTGTGTTACTGTGTGTTGAAAAGTCAAGTGGAACGTACCTATACAAGACAATACAAAGTGGAACGTATACAAGACAATACAATAAAATACCTCTTATGTTAATATAGTTCATAATAGAGTTATGTCTCTCTAGAGAAAGAAGAAAGTAATTATTTAGCGGAATTTATTTTTAACCGACTTCCAAAAAAGGAGGAGGTTCTCAATTCGGCTCTTTTTTTTTAAAATGTATGTTACCGTACATATCTCCGTAGTTACTAAGCCGATTTGAAAAATGTTTATTTCAGTCGTTAGAGGAAGCTCTCGAGGTGGTCCCATAAAAAAATCTGACTCCAGATCCTGAACCCTGACACTAAAAAGTTAAAAATAAAAATTCTTTCCAACGCCACTGTAAAGAAAAAAATATTTTTTATTTCTACCCACTATGTTGAAGTCAGGCGGGTATAACAAGGTTAAGCAAGGTTGACGCATCAGGCTCGCTCGTAAGAACTATTTTTTACAAATTCAGCAATGATTCCTATTTAAATTACTAGATGATGCCCGCGACTTCGTCCGCATGGATTAGGATTTTTGATTCCCGTGGATTTTTTAATTTTCCGGGATAAAAAGGGATGTCCTTCCCCGGGATACAACCTACCCTATACCAAATTTCATCAAAATCCGTTGAACGGATGAGCCGGGAAATCGTAGCAGACAGACGGACAGACGGACAGACAGACAGACATACACACTTTCGCATTATAATATTAGTATGGATGAGCAACACATTTCAAACCTCGTTGGAGACGACACTCTCTTATTACGGAACATTTTGCAATCATTAGAATAGTTAAACTGCCATTAGATTACATATTAGATATGTATTACTCTAATAATTAGTAATAAATTATTTATATTACGATGATTCCTGCAATATTTATAAATGATGAAAATAATTTTCTTTGATTGATACGCCAATCTTCATAAATTGAGCTTTTACAAGTTACCTACGAGTAGGTATACCAATTCTGTTTATGAGTCACATACATATTGAGATGTCTCGGCGACAGAAATCTGCCCCTTTATTACGAAAGTTTTTGCAATCAGGAACAAACTCATCGTAAACTTTCTCATACGGTCTTATTTTATTCGCTAATATGCTGAGTGTCAGCACTAAAATTCAACCAATTGGCTACTTGACAGCTGTAACTACAAAATATGAAATATGTTAGATTTGGTAGCTTGTGGGTTAACAATAATTATACAATATGTATTTTGCATTAAAATAAATTGTAAATATTTTATTTTTGCAAAACAAATTTGAGATTTTGTATCTGTGGATTACAAGAAGCAAAACGCGGGCGGTCATGATAGAGCCCCGTGTGACGTCACATTTCAAAAAAAAAAACGTCGTGTGTACTAACGTTTGCGTATTGTTGAGAAAATTAACAGTAATATACTTCGATTTGTGATTGTGAGCGGTTAAATGAAATGGGATTATATATGCTTTACAGCTGATAGTACAAATCTGCCTAAAGTCGATTCATTTATGGTTGCAAATTTATTTGCGTGTAAACTTTTGCACTGCCGAATTTCGTAATGTATTATAACTTCCATGTAAGTACCGAAATAAACAAAGTAAGTAATAGTACTTAGGTCTCGTGTTTAAGACCTAAGAAAGTGCTGCTGTAAAGTGACAGAAATATAATTTATTTTAATTTTGTCATGTTTTATGAAGAAAATGTCAGGTTAGGTTAATTCATTTTTGGTAGATCAGAGTTTTAAGTTGATTTCTTCAAAACACGAACATCAAAGTGGTCTTCACAAAGTAATACCGCAGATATTTATCCGATTTAAATTCCGGCTCTCGGCAGATTAACTCTAACCACTGCTTTCAACGTTTAAATTATGACATAGGTAATATAGTATATAGGAATGTGTTTATACAATTTGTCAGGATATTAATTACTTATTATTTATTGTATTGTATTGTTCTACACACGTCTTGTAGCTTGTAATTTCCACAATTGCATTAAAGAAGCTGTAAACTTTCCACTTAAAATTAAATGAAACTTGGAGCGTCGTATAGTTAACTTTGTTTTATTTTGAGCTGAGCTGTGACGTCACAGCTAGCAAATGTCACGTGACCGGCTGTTTTCGCGCGAATTTAAAATTAATGTATTAAAAATGTATTTTTTTCTAATAAATAACGCTTTTTTTGAGAAAAAGTTAATTGTAAGAGGTATAAAATGAACCTACGTACATTTTTAAGTATTTTTCCGAAAACTGTCAAATAGCCAATTATTACTTAACTAGCTAATGCCCGCGACTTCGTCAACGTGAATTGAGGTTTTTCGGTTCCCGCGGGAACTCTTGAATTTTCCGGGATAAAAGTGTTATTCCAGACGACAATCTATCTCTCTGCCAAATTTCATCCAAATCCGTTCAGCCGTTGGGGCGTCATTGATTAACAAACATCCATCCATACATCCATACATTCATCCACCCAAACTTTCGCATTTATAACATTTATTTGATTATGATAGCGACGGTTAAATTGTATTGAACCAATGAGGAAGTACGTAGTTTAGGACTAAACTATTTTACCCATTAGCGTAAAATAGTTAAGTCCTTCTGGCTGGAGGCCATTATGAATGTATATGCATTTATTTATTGCATTATGTGTACTGCAAATTGTAATTATTATGAGTACTTATTTTAATCTACGAACGCTTATATTTTACAATATATAGGTATATTCGTAATTGTGTCAATAATTACCACGCCACAACAACAATATTGTCACTAGAACGTATATTATACCTATGTAGTTAAGTGCGTGCAAGTATTAAATACTAGATGATATTTTTCCGGGATAAAACGTAGTCTATGTCCTTCCCCGGGAGGCAACCTATCTCTATACCAAATTTCATCAAAATTGGTTGAAAATATGGGCCGTTAACGCGTAGCAGACAGACAGAGACACTTTCACATTTATAAATTAGTATGGCTTAAGTATGGATGTGTAGGTAATTACAATATAATTAATTAATTAATTTTGCTAGTAATTGACATTACTAACAAAATTAATTTAAAATTAATCTAATAAATTTATTAATGTTTATTATTGATATTACTAGCAATATTAATTTATTTCATGATGAGATTATTAGTTAATTAAGTACTATTTTGAAATGACAATAGAAAATAACATTCCATTCATTCAGAATATATTTGTAACTATTGTCATAATTATGAATATAAAATTGATTTCCTGCATTTCAATTAAAAAATAAGTTAATTTATTACTGAGATATTTTTTAAGTTCTTTAATTTATATTTTTTAACCTAAGATCTGATTTGTAGTTATATTATAATTTAGTACTTCTGGCTTTAATAAGTTTTAATTATGTATATACTTATCTTATTTTAATTATTTATTTAACTTATTTTATTTTCATAGCTTTAAAACATACTACCTGTTTAGCGTGTATTATGAGGAATAAAAGTTGAATTTGCAATGAAGTATTTTATTTTATCAGCCAAGTGGAATATAAAGCAACAAAAAAATTGCAAGAAAAAGTGTACATAAATATACTTACCTTAGATTAGATTAACATTGTAGCATAAGTTATCTGTAAGTCTTGCTAAGGCTGTGTAAGTCTTGTCCCCGATGCACTGCAGTTAAGTGTAGCAGCACTATTTCATTTAGAGCAAAATAAAGGCAAGTAAAAAGCCTATCAAAATTCGGTCCAGGGTGTTTTTTTTTTATCCACTACAAGCTAGCCCTTGACTGCGATCTCACCTGATGGTAAGTAATAACTCATATCAACTGAAGTTACGTTTTATTAAAATTCATTTATTTTAGAATAGCCTGGTCCGGATTTTGATAGGCAACCTATTGTAGGCGTATTTATCTATTCTTAAATAAAAATAAAAAGTCGGTTTCATCCATTAAACAGATCGGTGAAGGTCGTGGTATATAGGGATCTCAGACTATCTTATATTATTTTAATATTGTTGGCGCTCTTGTTTCAGAATTATAACCCTTATATAAAATTGCAATTTTAAAATAATACTGCTTGAAACGCTGGTAGTAAGCTCCCATACTTTAAAAATTCACTCAGAGGTTCACAAAAATAATTAATACTAGCTCACGCCCGCGACTTCGTACGCGTGGATCGAGGTTTTGTGGTTCCCGCGGGAACTCTTTAATTTTCCGGGATAAAAAGTAGTCTATGTGTTATTCCAGACTATAATCTATCTCTGTGCCAAATTTCATCCAGATCCGTTCAGCCGTTGGGGCGTGATTGAGTAACAAACATCCATCCATACATCCATACATCCATACCGACATCCATACATCCAAACTTTCGCATTTATAATATTAGTAAGAGTAAGATAAGATAAGATTGTACAAGGTTACGTCATTTTGTGTTTAATCTATCTGTTTCTGGGTTATTTATGGTATCTAATTAAAAAGAGAAAATCACGTTTACTTATTTAATACTATTATTTTAATGAACTACCTACACATTAATCAACATTACTTACAAACTATACAAAAAGGAATGAGCAAATTTATTTGATGAGCATTTCTAGAACATTCTGGTCGTAGTCTTGGAGGCGAAGAGGACGTGGACTCTCCATTTGACTGATGCCCACTTTACCTACGAGCCAGAATGTCTCCATCGCGCCTTTACCCTGGAAATAAAATAATGATTGTTAGCATTATTACTGTTTGTCATTATATCTCATGAAACAGGAAGTACAATATAAGCCAATTTGACTCGTTTAATGTCATTCGATTTAATATGCGGATACGGACGCCATATTGAAAAAAAATACACGCCGAATTGAGAACCTCCTCCTTTTTTGGAAGTCGGTTAAATCCATACTAATATTATAAATGCGAAAGTGTTTCTGTCTGTCTGTCTGTCTGTCTGTCTGTCTGTCTGCTACGCTTTCCCGGCCCATCTTTTCAACCGATTTTGCTGAAATTTGGTACAGGGGTAGATGGTATCCCGGGGAAGGACATAGGCTACTTTATATCCCGGAAATTTAAAGAGTTCCCGCGGGAATAAAAAAAAACTGTCTCTTCATCCGATTTTGATAAAATTTGGTAGAAGGGTAGGTGGTATCCCGGGGAAGGATATAGGCTACTTTATATCCCGGAAATTTAAAGAGTTCCCGCGGGAATCAAAAATCTCAATCCACGCGGACGAAGTCGCGGGAATCATCTAGTAGTTAGTATAAATACGAGTGTTTGAACGATGGTAAAGCAGTCTCCTGCCAGCAGACTCGGCGATTATTGAATACTTTTGTGTTTAGATCGCATTTTGATTTAGCAATCGTGGCCGGATCAAATGAATATTATCTTTAAGTTTAGCCAACTTTTATCTAATTACATTAAATATCTCGTGGAACCTCTACACGTTTAACCATTTATTCGTGCAAGTTGAGAGTACAAATATAATAAGCATAAATACCTACTTCTTGGTTGTCTCTAACATGATTTAGAAAATTCCTATTCCTTAACAAAATTCCACAGCCACAACTTATATTTACACAAGTACACGTAGTATAAGTTTAATTTGTATTTATATGTATAAGTTTAGTTATACTAAGTTTAAGGAATGTTAGTGTTGGTCAATAATTTCTTTAATAAAAACTTAAATAAATAAATACTTTCATTTATTTATTTATTTAAGTTTAAGAAATCCATTAAAATAATGCTACTGAAAAAGAACTGTTGAAGATTACGTAAATTTACGTAACAAGTCAAACTATTTGACTCGCTCCAGGTGCTTAAAACTGCTGTTAGGTACTTATATAATGTTTCACTCTGACACCGGAGCATCCTCAGGAGATTTTAACACGAAAATGCAACATTGACTTTACAATAGAATATCGCAACTTACACGGACATATTAAATTTGTCTGCTTTGGCGGCTTATAGCGATTTAAGCTTCTTGTTTCTTCATTAATACGGACGATATGTTGGAGAAGAAAATCAAAGTAAGAAATAGTTGTTAGTAGTAAGTAGGTAAATAAAATTGTAGTTAAAAGCCTTCTCACCGGCACATCGACGATGCCTCTTGACTCCATGATGTATTTGCCCATCTTGTCCAAGGCTTCCTTTGTGGTCTGCGATATGTGTATTTTCATCGCTGTAATAAAAACAAACATTATAACTGCAACATTATTTAAATATTGGATAAAAGCAGGCGTTACTTTGCTGAAGTCCACGATAGTGAAAATACTTCAGATATTTCAATGAATGAACTTCTATTTCTTACTACATGATACCTGATTAGTCTAAATGTAGGTATTTTCCTGTTTTCTAAAATACAGTAGGTACAACACGTAGGTATACAGAGCAACTTATCCGGTTGTAACTTACTCACCTTCTCCCGTAC
Source organism: Erebia aethiops (assembly GCA_923060345.2). Taxonomy (NCBI): domain Eukaryota; kingdom Metazoa; phylum Arthropoda; class Insecta; order Lepidoptera; family Nymphalidae; genus Erebia; species Erebia aethiops. Next base: position 2,798,679 of record OV281083.1, on the reverse strand, counting down.
TCTCCATCCGACTGGCGGTGACATGGTAGCGCCCACAACGCCGGTCACGCACGGCCCTGAATTGATACCAGTACGTAGGCATAGAAAGCAACTTATCCGGTTGTAACCTACTCACCTTCTCCCGTACTCTCCATCCGACTGGCGGTGTTAATAGTATCCCCGAAGAGGCAATACCGCGGCATGGTAGCGCCCACAACGCCGGCCACGCACGGGCCCGTATTGATACCGGCACGGATACGGAGCGGCTCGTCCGGCCGGTGTGGTACGCAAGCGTCATTCACGCTGCGCATTAGAGATAGGGCCATGTCCGCTATTTCGGACACATGGCGATTACCTGAAATAAAAACAAATGTTCAAAACTAGATCATGTCACGAGGATTTAGGTTTTTTAATATTTCGTGTGATCTGATTCATTTTGCGGGATAACAAGTATCCCATGTTCAATATATCTGTGCCTCAGGTGAAAAATGATGCAACAGATGAGACGTGATAAAGGATAACATAACCACGCTCTTCTTTTGCATTTATAGCATTAAGACTCATGCAGCCCTACTTTATTGATGCCTATGATGCCAATATTTACATTGGAATAGTGGAAAAACAGGCTGATCTCATAAAAGTTCCACAAAAGCGTCTAATGAAACGAGACATAAGCATACACTTTATTTTGCTAAATATTATCATAGATTTAAAAAGGAAAATAAAACATGACTTACCATTTCTCTGAGGTAATCCTGAAACCACCATATAGGCGTCACCGATCGTCTCCACTTTATACACGTTGTACTGCATTATTTTATCATCGAACATCCTGAAAAACGGGTAACAAATTCATTATACTCAAGTACCTATTACTTACGCACCCAACTCAATACGCTTCAAAAATGGCTCAACATACCAAAAGAGACGTCAAACACGCGCATTTCAGGGTTTACGATTAGTATTATATACAAAAAATTGTTATATCACTGCACCTTGGTGTGAATTTGATAACTAACAAGCGTAGCGTGATAGGACAGCAATCCAACGCTACCGGACTTTGCTATGGAGTGAGATCAGGTGCTGGACGAACGGCTTACCACTTCTTTGAAGCAAAGGGGTGTAACGCCGCTAATTTCCTCCAGACTTCTGCTGATAAGCCAGCCAGTTTTTTTTGCCAGATAAAACTCTTTCTTTTCTTGCCCTTGATTCGAATTCTCAACCCTCTCGACCTAATGATTTACAGTCGCCACCAATACCACCATACCAATGAGACATTTAGCTATGAACCAATTTTAGGCATCTTAAATTACGGTACTTCAGGCATAACTTTGGCGCTGGATGGGTAGGTGGCAGAAAAACGAGTCAGAGTACGTTGACCTACTTAATGGAATACTGCTAGCCGCTATATTGGTGAAGCCGACCTGCGGAGGTATTTGTTGCGGTCACGGGACAGCATCAAATGCCTCCGCAGAAACTGCCCACTGGATCCCCGCTCTTATAGTTTGTCAGTTAACACCACAAACAGTGCAGTGGAGTATCCTAACGAGTAACCAACGGAAAACCTACATTATTGGCTCCCCAGCAACACTCTAGAAAATTAGGGTGGCTCAGTATCCTGGAGTGAGCTCAGCTGGCTGGAGTGATTTGGTGGGGAGCTGCACTAGAGGTCTCATGCATTTAGGACGAATACATCTAAGTGAGGAGAAGGCCAAGGCAGAAGATCACACACCTGTAAAGCATGTTTAGCATATTGATGATCTCCATAGGAGTGCTGCTCGCGGCAATGTTGGTAAAGCCGACTATATCGCTGAAGTATATGGTGACTGCATCAAATGCCTCAGCAGGAACCTCCCTTTGTGCCCTTAATCTTCTGAGTACGGGCATGGGCAGCATCCGAGACAGCAGGATGTCACTCTTGTGTTTCTCCGCCATTAGCTGTTGGGTGCTATGCTCGATAGATTCTGTAAATATCTGAAAATCATTATTTTAGAATTTAAACCATCGTTAGTTGTCTTGGTTATTCGAAACGGAAGCTGCAAAAAAAATTTAAAAGTTCTTTAAAGCTGAAATTTTGTGCAAAGTTATTTTTTTTTTAATTTGAAAAAATGGGGTAAAAATGGTCACATATCCAGGTAATAGGTAAACTATAACCATGGAACTATGAGCATCATACTCGAAACCAATGGTTTGAGAATGGTAAGGAAACTCTTGAAACCAAACGCGTTTAGGATTCTTTGACTGGTTGTGGCTTGACTGGCACGATACGCATCAAAATATCGTTTTGACGCTTATCGTGCCAATCAAGCCGATAGATTGGTATTGTTTAAAATGTCATATCGGAATAAAAGGATCCTTCAGGACCGTGCCATATAAACTTAAAGAATTTAACCTACTAATAACTAAGTAGTTCAAGTTAACTATATTTGGCATTTCATTTGGCACCAGGAATCAAAATTCTAAGTGAAGACTCGCTTCGCCTTCTTGGAGCTCCCGTCTTAGTTGATTCTATTCCACTTTTTATCAATGACCAAATTACTAAATTTGATCAATGTTCGGAACGCCTCTTTCAAATTAATTCACACATGGCCCTTTTTATTATTAAATATTGTCTGTTTGTTCCAAAATTTACCTATTTTCTTCGATGCTCACCACTATGGAAATTCCTTCCCTTATTGAACGATTTGGATAAGAAAATTAAAAATACTCTATCCAAAATTCTAAATTGTCCTTTAGATGGCACGACATGGACACAAGCTTCTCTCCCAGTTCGATACGGTGGTTTAGGCATTCGTAAAATTAGTAGTGTATCATTACCAGCATTTCTATCTTCTGCTTATGGTACGTTTAAGCTCTTTGGCAATATTATAAACCATTCATTAGGTTCCATAGAGCCGTCGTATTTGGCAGAAGCTAGAATTGCTTTCAATGTGGCATGTCCTAGTAAGGAACCAGTATCTTTGTTCTCTCAAAGACAATGGGACGACGCACTGTGTTCGGATGTTTTGCAGGAGCTTTTAAATTCTTCAACTACTGCAAGCGACCGTGCTCGCCTTCTTGCGGTGTCTACGAGGGAATCAAGTTACTGGCTTCAAGCTCTCCCCTCTAAGCATTTAGGCACTCTGTTGGACCACCTCACTCTGACGATTGCGGTTGGTCTTAGACTTGGCGCCAAGATACAACAGCCACATCTTTGCCACTGTGGTGGGACAGTGGACGCGTATGGTCATCACGGGCTTTCTTGCATTAAAAGTGCCGGTCGTCTATCGCGTCATGCTTCCCTGAACGACATCATCCGTAGGTCTCTTGCCACCGCTAAAGTGCCTGCAGTATTAGAGCCAAATGGCTTGGCACGCAGTGATGGTAAGAGACCTGACGGGATGACTCTGGTTCCGTGGAAGCTAGGAAGGTCGCTTGTTTGGGATGCCACATGCGTGGATACGCTGGCGTTGTCCCACTTACAGGCGACCTCCATGGCGGCGGGGGCGGCGGCCTCTAATGCAGAAAGAGCCAAGAGGCGCAAATATGAAATTATAGAAAATAATTTTATTTTTGTGCCTTTTGGTGTTGAAACCATGGGGTCGTGGGGCGAAGATGCTAGATCCTTTTTTAAGGATCTATCTTCTCGTCTCACGGAGTCCACAGGTGACCGGAGGGCTGGCAGTTATCTCGGCCAACATATAAGTTTGGCTATTCAGCGAGGTAACGCAGCCAGCATTCTGGGCACTTTGCCTTATTGCAGTGGAATAGATGATATTTTTAATGTTTAGTTTTTAGTTTCCTTTTTTTTTTTTTTTTACTTTAGATTTAATTTAGATTTTAATTTTTCATGTATATATTTAGTACCTATTTAATGAATAAAACTATATTTTAGTTATAATTATTTATTGAATGGTTAAACCATTAAAAAAATTGCTGCATCAAAACACAAACCTACAGAAATACAATGAAAGTATGGCAGGAAATTGTTGAAAACGCGGTGCATGTAGATAGTGAACTTGCAATGGTAGGATTTATCAAAGTACCTATTTATTTTAACTGAATTCAGTTGGCTCAAGGGTAGACAAAAACAGCGATCGACAGCCTTTGTTCTAATTGCAGAAAAATATCACACGAGTAGGCACATACGGTTTTTAAAGCTCCTTTATGTGACTTTTAGTATAATCTACTATCTAAAGGAAGCTATTAAAAAAAATGACTGATAGGCATACTTAGTATAAATTAAGGGATGCCTTTTGGATTTTGGAGTTCCTAGTATTACCAAAATTAGAAATAATTTGTTACGATAAAATTGTCCTAAAAATCTTCCAAATATTATCTTAGTATATTATAAATGAGAAAGGTTGAATGGATGTATGGATGGATGGCTGTTTGTTACATAATCATGCCAAAAAGGATGAACGGATATGGATGAAATTTGTCACAGGGATAGATAGTCTGGAATAACACATAGGCTACTTTTTATCCCGGAAAATCTAAGAATTCCCGCGGGAACTAAAAATCTTCAATCCACGCGGATGAAGTCGCGGGCACCAGGTAGTGTTTACCTATTTTTTACATTACTGGCAGATTATAAAACATTATATAAATAAATAACTAGTGGTTCGCCCCGAACTGAGACCTCGCGGCGCCATCTATTGACATAAATGTGAAGTTCTGTTAAAAATACTGAAGCTCATTAAAAATTAAATAATTCCGTTTCCTTACAATATTTATCTAATTTTAGTATTTGTTGTTCAAGTACAGGATACAATTGAAATAATTGATCAAGTTTCAGGCTCATCCTTTCAGAAAATTTAGAGTTCTGAGTTCATCTTTGGACGTTAGAAAATCTCCACTTTGAAAGCCCCCCATTTCGTTAATTTTGGGGGAAAAATTAAAAAAAAATAGTTTTGGACTCTATTCCTAATTATCTTTAAAATGATATACCGCAACCCTATGTAACTTTATAAAAAATATTTTACTTCGCATTCGCTTCTATGAGAGCCTCCCTGAAATAAAGATTTTTATTATTTTTAAGCCATATTCGGCGGGAGGCCATTGGTTTACATATTATATTTAAAGCTGAAGTAATTGCGTTCAGTAATTCAGAAGTTATAATGCTCTGACAGACGAACGGACGGACGGACGGACGGACGGACAAGTGCCAATTCACCCAAGTAGACTCAGAGACCTTCGCTTCGCTCGGTCAATTATTAAATTACTAATACTACTACTAAAGCTGTGAAGTATTAGTAATTTGAAGTAAACACGTAATCCTACTATGCAAGACGTATTTACGCAATAAATGGGAAAATACCTCTGTTGCAAACTAAATTTAAAATGCATTAAGGGTTTTATATGAAATCCACACGTGAGTCAAAGTGTTAGTAATTCGTTCCAGTATGTATATACGTTCGAGGAATTCCCTCAAAGGTGTACTTAAAGGTTGTCTAATAAGTGTTTAAGTCATTTTATTTAGTAGATAAAATAAAATAACTCTATAACTCACTTGTGAATAATAGTAATGAAAGATATGCACCGACATACATTAAAAAAAAAAAGATACGCGCCGAATTGAGAACCTCCTCCTTTTTTGGAAGTCGGTTAAAAAGTCACAGTTTGATTTTAAGTGTCATTATGTGCCTAATTGCGGTGAAATTAGAGCCACTTTATGAGCAAGTGTGTTGGAAAATAATTTATTTCAATAGTTTTCAAATACCCAATTGCAAGAACTATATTAATATGCCGCTGGCCTATACTTACTGACCTGTAAAGTGTACACAGTGTGCCGCAGCAGTAGCATGAGAATGGGAGAAGCTAATAGCACAACACAGAGGACCCCAACTCCCAAGCCCAGCGTACGCCTTGCAGCCCATACTTCCGAACTTGCGGACTCCCTGAAAAAAAAAAGTATTTATCATTTTTTATTAATATGGAGAACAATACCAACACCACTACCACTACAGTCCATTAACGTCCCAATGCTGGGCACAGACCTCCACTCTCATAGGAGAGAGGGAATAGGGATGATGCCTATATTATCAAAAATAAATTATTTCTAACTGATTATTAAATAGAGGGTCTTCCAAAAGACCTAAAATTCACATCTTCGGTTATTTTTAAGTTTGATAACCATTTTAAAACAAAAGTGCGTTGAAATTTGATGACGTCACTATTGTGAATTTCATACAACTTCCATACTAGAAGCGCGTTTTTAAGTTTGATACAGAGTTGCTGATTTGATTGAGTTGTCATCATCCCTTTTTTTTTTTTTTTTTTTTTTTTTTTGTTGACGGGGGGGAAATCTTCTAAAAGATACCCGTTCTCCTTGTGGGGGAGACCGGGTTATGTGGGATTGCACCCACTAAAACCCCCCCGGTGACCATCCTCAGCGCATGATGAAAGGGTCCGGGAACTCTTAAGAACTTGCGCCGGAGCCTTTCTTGCGCGGCGCCCATGGGCTCGTCCCTGGGCCAATTGCATCCGAACTTATATTCTTTCCAAGACAGCGGTTATTAGTACGATGGCGCAGGGCGTTGATCACTGCCACCCTGATGTGTCCGTCTCCGACCAGGGTCGGTGCGCTCGCGAACTCGCTCGGCGGTTTCCTTTTGGATCATTACTTTCTCACAAAAGGAGACCACTGCCCTCCATGAGTCTTCTTCCGCTAGCATTGCTGCTATAACTGCAGGCGGTGAGAGATCTCTCCCTATTTTATTTATTAATCCGCGGCGCTCCTGTTCCCAAGCAGGGCACACTTCGAGTGTGTGCTGCGCCGTGTCTTGGTCCTCATCGCAGTGGTGACAACGTGGTGTGGGTTCGCGACCGATCCGACACAGATACTCACCGAAACAGCCATGTCCGGTGAGTATCTGTGTCAGTCTAAAGGTCACATTGCCACTCTTTCTCTCTAGCCACGACTCAAAGTTGGGCAATATGGCTCCAACAATGCGTTGTCGTGTGTTCCTCCCTTCCTCCAGATGCGCACGCCAGTTCTCTAGCGCCTGCCGGTACGCCCGCCGTCTAAGTGTTTCAAGTTCTGTTCTGTCTTCACTATTTTGACTCGCAGCGCGAGTCTGGCCATACACCCTCGCGTCCATATCCGCCAGTATATCAATTGGCGGAAAGCGAGCCAGAATAGTTGCCGCCTCAAAAGATATGGTGCGATAGCCTCGTGCAACCCTGATGGCTATCTTTCGCTGCACGCTATTAAGCTTCGCTCTAAGACGTTGAACGTTAGACAGCCTTTGCGACCACACAGGTGCCCCGTAAAGGGCTATTGATCGGATGACCCCCGCATACAGACGACGAACTCCTTCCCGTGGGCCCCCGAGATTTGGTAGCAAGCCGTGCATTGCACCTGCTACCTTATGTATTCTGGGGACCAGCTGATTAAAATGTTCCTCGAAGTTCCATCTGCTGTCCAAAGTCAGACCCAAGTATTTTACATGTCGCCCCACCGGGATATCCACATCCCCCACGCGAATTGACGAGCTTGGTGGTTCCAGTCGCTTAGGTAGTCTGTGAAACCATACTGCCTCAGTCTTATGCGGCGCCACTTTCAGCCCTAGGTCTTGGATTTTATGCACTACCCTTGCTACACTGGCCTCGGTGAGTCTTAGTGCATCCTGAAAATTATGCCCTTCGCAGAGCACCATGGTGTCGTCTGCGTAACACACTATTCGGACCCCAGAATGCATATTGATGCGAAGAACCGCGTCGTAAGCCAGGTTCCAGAGTAGCGGTCCTAACACCGAACCTTGTGGAACTCCGCAGTTTACCTCTCTTACGTGCGTACGACCATCGCGTCCTCTATATTGGATAGCCCTGTCGCTCAGGTATGCTCCAACAATTTCGCGAAGGTAAGGCGGCACATTGTGGTACACTAAAGCTTCCTTTATAGCCACCCAAGGTAGAGAGTTAAAGGCGTTCACAATATCCAGGCTCACCGCCAACGCCACTCCACCCGTACTACTAGCTCGTTCCGAGAAAGCGCGGACTTGGAGGATTGCATCCACTGTCGAACGGCCTTTCCGAAATCCGTACTGACTTTCCGAAAGATCCGGGCCCACACGCGACAGGTGGTCATTTATACGGGCGGCTATTATCCGTTCGAACATCTTGCCTACCTCGTCCAATAAGCATACAGGTCGATAGGCCGACGGAGAATCGATGGGTCTGCCTTCCTTTTTCAGAAGAACTAAGCGCGCTTCTTTCCAGCCGGTCGGGAATACGCTTGAACGAAGGCAACTATTGAACAGCCGCCTCAGTCTGTTACCTAAAAACTCCATAGCGAGTACCCAAGCACGACCAGGAATCCCGTCCGGGCCAGGTGCAGTCTTACGAGCTGCCAGACACTTAAGTGCTCGTGTAAGCTCCTCGGTTGTTACTTCTTGTTCTCTAGACCAGATTATGTGATCCTGTAACACCGCAGCGTTCGTGGTGCTAGTTTGAGATCTAGGAAAGAGTGTGTCTATTACTCTGTTCGTTAGATCTGGGTCCATGGTTTCCGTCAGGGGGGGGACCCATGGTCTAAGCTTGCCTATTACGATTTTATACGGGCGCCCCCATGGGTCCCTTTCCAGCCCTTCGAGGAGTTCTTTCCAGCATTGCGCTTTCGCATTAGCTATTGCGGCCTGAAGTGTTTTTGTAGCGGTCCGGTAAGCGGCGTAGGCTACGGCAATTGCTCCGGTTGTTGAACGCCGTCTTCTTCTGGCCCTCGTATATTGGCGTCTGAACTTGAGACAAGTCCTGCGTAGTTGCGCAATGTCTTCAGACCACCAATATACTGCCTTCTTTTTCGTCTGACTGACTCGTGGCATCGAAATGTCGCATATTGATGTCATGGTACCCCGGAACCAAGCCGCTTCTCCTTCTGGATCTGGCAGAGATTCTTCAGTTTCTTCTGGCCATGCTGCGACGCAGGACGCTGCCACTAAAAGGTCTTGATTGAGGCGCTTTAGAGACCAACGTCGCGCAGGGGTGCTACTTTGTGCCTCGGAGATAGCCGACGGTCTCGGTGACACAGTGAAAACAATATGCCGATGATCTGACAGTGTTACCACTTCCTCTGCGACCCTCCATCCTGTCACCATGTGGGATGCAGAGGCAGTCGCCCACGTGAGATCCACAATCGACTCACCCTGCCACCGCACACATGTGCTAGTGGAACCCCGATTTAAGAGCTGCAAGTCAAGCTCTGCCGCCCATCCCTGAATGATGTCTCCTCTTCGGTCATCTCGCTTGTCACCCCAGACTCTCGAGTGCGCGTTAAAATCTCCTAGTATTATGATTGGACGAGGTAGGCATCTGCGGATGCAGGCGGATAGCTCATCCAAGTATGCTTCATAGGCAGCAATACCGGAGTTGGGAGAAATGTAGCAACCCAGTACTGCTAAGGAACCCCACTCAACTGCGACAAAACCCGAACCCTTTTCTAAGATGGTGCAGGTAGGGTCGCCTTGCTCTCCACCCCAGAAGATCGCGACAGTGTCCCCATCGCTACCAAACCAGCGAGGATGGTTGGGAACTTTGTAGGGCTCGGCCACCACTGCTAGGGCAACTGACCATTCCGCAAGGCATTGCAGTAACAAATCCTGCGCCGAGCGACAGTGGTTCAGGTTGCCCTGAAGAACTCTTAGCTCGTTAAATTTTGCGTCTTAGGGACCTCCCCTGCCGGCCCATTGGCCGACTGACCTTCTTTGCTCACTCGACTAGTTTCAAAGGGAACCCGACCGTTAGTTCTCGTATTTTTAGGTGGGTTGCAATTTTTTCCGCCTAGCCTATGGTCCGCTGGTCGACCAAGATCCGAGCAAACTGGGCATTTTGGCGCCTTTGCTTCACATATCCTAGCCTGGTGCCCCTGTTCTCCACAGTTGTAACAGCGCAAGCCCCTGTCCACTGTGCTTGAGCATTGATTCCGGACATGGCCCAGTTCTAGGCAGCGGAAGCATTGTAGCTGCCTAGCTGCCAGCATTCGAACTCTTGCTCTGACCCAGCCTATACGCACGCTGTTTTCTACTGCAAGTTTATGTACAGCCGTAAGTGGACATCGGACCCAGACTGTACCCAACCTGGACATGCTATAGCGTATCTCTCCTACTTTAACATCCTCATGATGACATCCTCCAGCTTCAGCTATAGCCTCCGCTATGTCCTGCTTACTAATGGATTCGTCCAGATCCATGACCCGGATCTCCCCCGTTTTGACTGGGCGCGCAATTCGTACGCCCATGTCTACCAAGACCTTCCGGAGTTGTTCAGCCAGAGCATCAGCCTTTGTAGTACTATCGGGACCCGGGACTTCTAGTACAAGGCCCCCCGTGATAGCCTTTCTTTGACGCACCAGTGATATGCCACAATCTGCTAGATTTATTCGCTGTTTGGCCGCTGCCATGGCGGTTGCGTAGTTAACTGTAGCATTTTCAGTCAAAGTAATGGTGACCGCCGCGGTTTTAGGAGTAGGTGGTGTCGTCGCAACTTTCTTCTTCCGGCTTGGTCCCGGCGTAGCAGCCGTATCTCCCTTTGAAGTAGCCGTTCTTGCTTTACGCCCCACAACTTTAGCCCAAGTACCCGAATCCTCTGTCTGCGGCTTTACGGGTTGTGGCGGTTCCTCTGCCTCCGGCTTTCCGGGTTGCGGCAGGGGATCTGCTGGTTGTGATATCACAGGTTGTGGTACGTGGGTGGTATCTGTGTGGCTTTTCTTCGCTTTCTTGTTTTTCTTACCATCCGATTTAGCCATCTCTGGTGCCTTCTCTGTTTCCTTCCCTGTAGATGAACGAACGGTTTTATGAGGTGATAATTCTGCTCGGAATTCCGCTAGTTTCTTGTCCATCAGCAATGCGATGCGTCGAGCTAGTGGGTCATTATCCAATTTTGATTCCCCAGCTTGCTGGGAACATCCGTCCGTTCCAACATTCCCGTGACGCAGGCTATTTACCTCTGTGTTCAAACGTGTTAATTCAGACTTTAGGCTGGCGAGTTCTTGGCGCAGTTCTCCATTTTCCTGTTTTAGTCTTTCCACGTCCAATGTGGAGCACCTTTGTGCTAATTCTGATGCTGCCGCCATCGCAGAGCGAGCCGCTAATCGGAGGCTCTGTGCGTGAGCACTTCTTAAGTTGCGAGAATTATCCGAAACTTTCTCAATAGTAGACATGGATTCCAGAATTCGAGCCATTATGTCGACGGAAGTACAATTTTTTAGCTCGTGCTGGATGTTCTCTACGGAGGGCAGGTCTTTTTTAGCCTTAGTGATCGGCGCACCCATGTATGGGTCAGAGACGTCTTCGTCGTCCAACGCCGTTTTCTTTGCCTTGCCCGGCTTGCACAGGTAGGGCTGTCGCCTTTTCCGCGTTCCTGACGCTGTAGACGCGGTCGACGCGAGTGAGCAGTCGGACACGTCCGCCTCACTCTCTTTTCCCGAGGGACGTGCAGGAACGCGGATTCTGTCGGTTTCCTTCCTCGAGGGACGGGCAAATACGCACGTCTCTTCCACTGCTAACAAGCCTTCCAACCCTGTTGCATGTGTCTCCGTTAAGCCTTGTGATCCTTGCGTTTCCAGAACTCCACCCTGCTGCACTACGATAGGCTGCTGGCCTTCAGGTATGGTTTCCTTCGATGGAGCTGGGCTCTCCTCCGTTCTCTGGTCAGCGCTCTTGATTGGTGGTGACCTTTGTACGGCCCCTCCTCTAGTAAATGGGTTTGGTACGCTGTGTTCAGCAGCTTCCATTTTCCTGCCCATATGATTCTCCAAGGTACGAGTGCCGTCTTCAGCTACTGCAGTCTTACCCTTATAACTTGGGGCTGCCACTTCTATCCCTGGTGTGCGGGTGTATGCGTGTGTTTGTGTGTGTATTTGTGTGGTTTTTGTGTGCACATTTGGCGAACCTTTGCCCCCCCCAGAATACGAGTTGTCATCATCCCTATTAGAGTATCAGACCACAATGCTCCAACGCAGGTTGGCAGGGAAAAACAATACTATAGAACTTTAATCCAGCTAGCCTAAACTAATTACTATGTAAATCATGCCAGCGTGGAATGGTGGCAAGAACTCTGGCTGTATTCCCGCGCTGGACAGCCATGCTGATCCTTTGCGCAAAAAATTTGCTTATGTCATCAGATGAGGCAATGAACCGCGGTGTACTAAGATTTAACGGACCCAGGGTCTCCAAAAAGGGTTTAAAAAGTATTTTAAGCTTGAGGTATCTGTTTTCTTTTTCCACTACAAGTTATCTCTTGCCCGCAATCGAAACTGGTGGCTGATGGTGCAGCCTGAGGTCGTAACGGGCTAACCCGTTAGGGGTACCTATGGTAGTTATAGTTTCTGCACCGAAACGTACCGGAACGCTAAATTGATTGGCGGAACTTCTTTGCCAGTAGGCATAACCAGACCAGAGAAAATTCAAAAATATAATTAATTCCCAAATTGACTCTGCCGGGGATCGAACCCGAGATCTCCCACCAATTAAATGACAGCGCTGCCGCTCACCACTGCGCCAGAGAGGATTTAAGAGGTTTTTTAATTCTGTTTTATTGGGGCTTTTGGATTAAAGAGTTGATAAATAGCTTACCTTACTATATGCCACACGCGAATCTGTACATCTTTCATTTTATCTAAATAGAAATTCGTATCTCTTATGTAATCTGTCGAAATTTCCATTGACTTATTAGTATTAATTTCACTCGCTTTCGATGTCATTAAATTTGATGCTTTGTAGCTGAAAGAAATAAAAAATATTAAGAGCTAATTAAACAAGAACTAATTGACGCCCTTAGGGCCGTGTGGCATAGTTGAGACAACGCATATCAGTCGATTGCGAATGGTTTTTTTTCCACTACACGTTAGCCCTTGACTGCGATCTCACCTGATGGAAAGTGACGATACAGTCTAAGATGGTAGCGGGCTAACCTGTTAGGGGCATGGCAGTTATATTAAGCCCATACCCCTATACAGTTTCTACACGGCATCGTACAGGAACGCTAAATCGCTTGGCGGTACGTCTTTGCCGGTAGGATGGTAACTAGCCACGGCCGAAGCCTCGTACCAGGCCAGACCAGGGAAAATTCAGAAATCATAAATTCCCAAACTGACCCTGCCGGGGATCGAACCCGGGACCTCCGCACGTTAAGACAACAGTGCCACGGAGGTCGTCGTTGAAATGTTCAGCTAAGGTGACACAAATCGGTACCTGGATGGGTGACCGAATTTGGGATTCTCGTTTCCTCCGTGCCTCGGAGAGCACGTTAAGTCGTCGGTCCCGGTTATTTTCACTAACATCTGTTAGTAATCGTTAGTAGCCTAAGCCTAATTGAAATAGTAGGTAGGTACTCTTAGTCGAGTTGTATGTGAAAGGACCTGGGAACCCACCGCGTTATAATTATCCCAAGAAAACCCCTGCCATTATGTGATTAATGGAATGAGGTCACGACCCTCAGCAATTTGGAATACGCAGAAAGAGTTGATGCGTATTCGTTCGCGTTGATTAAATTTTTCTTATTCCCGCGGGAACTCCTTAATTTTCCTGGATAAAAAGTAGCCCACGTAAAAAGGTGGGCCGTTAAACCGTAGCAGACAGACACACTTTCGCATTTACAATATTAGTATGGATTTATTAATTTAATTAAATACCTTGGGCATGTTGACTCCTGCTCTCAAAGATAATGAGTACATTGATAAGGAGTGGAGGGCACTGTCTGTTAGAGCGAACATGATTACCCGCTAGATTTGCTTGATAGGAGGCTTCGGCCGTGGCTAGTTACCACCGTAACGGCAAAGACGTGCCGCCAAGCGATGATTTCCGGTACGACTTTGCCGTATAGAAACCGATTAGGCGTATGGGTTTTATACTGCCAGGTTAGGCTGCTACCATCTTAGACTGCATCATCACTTACAATGAGGTGTATCTACACATTGATGTAATTGTAAATTATTTTTTTTAAAAGAGCAACCGCCGAGTTTCTTGCTGGTTCTTCTCGGTAGGAACGGTATTCCGAACCAGTGGTAGATTTACTCTACGATTCAAAAGCAGTTGTAAAAGTTTTCTTATCTTACTAATATTATAAATGCGAAAGTTTGGATGGATGTATGGATGTTTGTTACTCAATCACGCCCCAACGACTATATTATATTATAGTCTGGAATAGAACAAAGGCTACTTTCTATCCCGGAAAATTAAAGAGTTCCCGCGGAAACCAAAAACCTCAAACCACGCAGACAATTAAATTCGCGGGCATCAATTATTTTTTAATAAAAAACATTAGGTTTCAAGTCATTAACTCACAAACCAAACTTACAAGTCAAAGATCTCTCTCAAAACTGAGGCATCGTCAACCCCCTCTACCTCCAGGTACTGAAGGGTTGACTGCATGTGCTCCAGCACTGACCCCATGTGCTGCTGGAGAGGAGTCAGGACTTGTAACTTTAAGTCCACTGATTTCACCAGCGCTATCGTTATTGACAGCTCATCCATGGTCTTCACTAACTCGTAGCACGCTAAAAATTTTCTGAAAATTAATGTAAAGCACTTTTAAAAGTTCATCTGTATCTATAGAAGTTCTGTATACTCCGCTCCATACATGCAGGTTCTTTTCAGTATAGTCAAAATAAGACGTAGCATACGAGACACCTGCAGGTATGTCCCATACTTATGAAATAAACAAATTGAGAATTGAGTACATTTCAGTACCCAGTTCAGACCTAACACTTTAAGGCGCTGTGAGCTCACGAGATGAAAAACACAGGCGCGCAGAGTGAAATCGAGCAATGTCGCAAAAAAGGCATGAAATATTTTGTAAAAATAATAATATTTACTTTTCAATACAAATGAATCCGACAATGTGTTTGATTTAGAAAAATGAATTTTATCTTATATTTCTAGAGCTAATTATTGGTTTCAATAAGGAGAAAAATTGCTTTTAAAGGTAAATTAAGAGGTATGTTTAAAATAAATTTCAATGCAGAGATTTTTTTTAATTGTGTTTTGAGATGCGCCAATGGCTGCTCAAAGGTCTTGAAAATAGCACATTATTTTTACAAGCATACATTATGTCACCGTTTGATGGATATGTCACCGTAAGATTGTAAAATCCGTTAGATTATAATCTAACGGTTTATATCCCGCTAGATTATAAACTGTCGAAAGATTGTAAACCGTTCAATGTTCTGAGTATTAATTTATGAAATATTTATTGTTTTTACGTTTTCTTGTCTCTTTCTTGTACAGTTCGCGCGCGAGTTGAATGCAGAGTAAATGTAAGCGTCACCATACATTTACTCTGCATTCAACTCGCACGCGAACTATAGGTTAGGTTAGGGTTTGACATGAATATTCAGGTAGTACTTAGGTTCTATCGAGTTAATATACCATATATATGACAATTTACCGAAAAATAACGCGTTAAATTGTAAGCAGTATGTTACGGTTCACAATCTGTCGAAAGTTTATAATCTATCGAGATAAAAAATGTTATATTATAATCTAACGGTTTTTACAATCTTACGGTGACAGATACACTGCTTTTAAAAACCCCCTTCTACGCTACACAGGGCCTTAAGGTCTAACTCCACTACAGAGACCGGCGCGGCGCGACTCGTAGCGGCAAGTATTATTTGTACAATTATGTCGCAGTGCATCTCCGTTCCGCAACGCTTTTGTGGGCTCAGCTCCATACAAGCTCTTGCAAAGAATATCTGCCGCTACGTGCCGCGCCGCGCCGACACTTTTTAGACAATGTTTTATGTCCATAGTGTGTTTTCGCCCTAAGCCGCTTTTCACGAATCAGAAACTAACCAGTTGACGCGAAAAGATAAATCTTCTCTATTCTTCAATAGTTGATTACAGTTCAAAGTTTTCAACTACCTGAAAGTAATTAAAACTTTGAGCTGTTCGTTAGCTAATTGGTTTCCACGTCAAACTACTAAGTCATTCTATCTGGATAATTAATTATGTGCCGTTAGCTTCGTCTTAGTATTCTGCGTATTTTAAAAGTAATAAATAGAATCCCTAAGGGCGGTTTTAGACTAGCCTATTTTTTGTGCGTATAAGCTTACGTATAAACTTACGCGCTAACATGCGCGCCATATTTTGCACTCCAATAAACTTAACTTGTAAAGTCTACTTAGCTGGGACATAACCCCATACCATGGGATAGACGAGAAAAAAGACATTCCCACTTTACGTGTACATTTTTAAAAAAACTTTTTCAAAATTGTATTTTATCACTTTATCGACCTGATTAATATTATATGTGTGTACCAGGGGAGGTAAATTTATCGGAACCGAAGTTGGAGTCGGAGTTTTTAAATTTGATTTATCGCAATCGGAACCGGAGTCTGCCGTTTGTCTGTCTGTTTGCCTGGTGGGAGGCTTCGGCCGTGGCTAGTTACCACCCTACCGGCAAAGACGTGCCGCCAAGCGATTTAGCGTTCCGGTACGATGCCGTGTAGAAACCGAAGGGGTGTGGGTTTAATATAACTGCCATGCCCCTAACAGGTTAGCCCGCTACCATCTTAGACTGCATCATCACTTACCATCAGGTGAGATCGCAGTGAAGGGCTAACTTGTTGTGGATTAAAAAAAAAGTCGGAGGCAAAATCGGAGTCAGAGGCAGAGTCAGAAGTGGTCACAAGAGAGATATTTTTCCATTTAAGAACAAATAAAAACACGTAGCGGAAGGCAGGGGTGGCGGGGGACTCCCAACGCGACGGGTATGAACCAGATCGTAACGGTCGACGCAGGCCGCCGCCCGTAGCTATTTGCTATGCTTCGACCTCCGATTAAAACCTCCGATTTAAAAGTTTCGGAGCCGAAATCGGAACCGAAGGTGTAATAATAATCGGAAGTTCCGACTTAACGGAATCGGAATCGAAGCTCCGTAACATCCCTGGTGTGTACCTACCCATGCTAAATTACAGCATTCTAATGCTAAACCGTTGACAGACAGACAAAAAGCATACATGGTGTAACGATAAGGGTCCCTTGTTGACTACGGGACCCGAAAAACGATCTAAGAAATCTCATCATAACTCTTAATTACTTACGTACCTATTCAAAAACATTATAGTGTTTGGAGCACTAAGGCTCAATGACAAATCTGTTTTACGCTAGGGTTTTATATTTTATCCGCAGGTACGAGTATTTCAGCTATTTATTTAACTAAATAGGGCGGTTTCAGATTCGTCGATTTTTCGATTCGTATTTTTTGCGCGTACACAATTTTTTGCTGGTACTTATCGTCTTGACTTGAAAACTGGTCTTTACGTCGTTTGCACCGGTCAACAGGGCGCGTTGCGTCAGCGTTGCGTCGACGTAGCGGTGTCGCTGCGTCGTTTTACATATTATATACTCGTGTGGTTTTATATAGGTACTAATCATAGTGTACACACGGTGCGCTGCGTCGACGCAACGCACACACGACTGAACTACAGCCCCCGAGACGAAGCGGGTGCACTGCCATTCCGGCGTCGCAATGAGTACATCATTGCGACGCCGGAATGGCAGTGCTCAGTTGTCTGTGTGTTGATAGACTGACTGCGATGTATAAACAAAATGCTCGCCGCTACTGTGCGTCGGCACTACGACGCGTCGGAACGTTACGACTGCGTCGTAGTAACTGTGTGGCCGGCCATGCGTCAAAATGTTTGCGTTGCTATGACGCAAAGCAACGCAACGTGCCGTGTGGACTGGCTCTTACGCACTTACACGAGCGCTACATTTTGCATTTCAAAAAACCGGATGCGCGTATCGATATATACTCGTATAGGTAGTAGATGGGCTCTTTCACGAAAAAAGTTGGGCGCCCGACTTGTGGTGTATGCCCCTCACCTGTATAAGCCTGTCCTTGTCCCCGCCATAGCGTTGTCCCGCTTTTCAGAGTAGATGGCGTTAGTAAAATAAGTCCACATTCTTTGTTTCGCGTCTATGTAAATTGAGGTCGTTGGTAGTATACGAGCTTTTATGCGCGTCAACGCTCGAAACAATTGCGCGTGTGTCAATGCCTACACGGTTTATAAAAAACGAGCTTTATACGCGTTGAAAATATGCCAATCTGAAACCGCCCATATACTTATCGACATACCTCCATAACGGTGACTTCGTAGATTTAACATTCTTCATCATATAATTGAGTAGTATGGCATTTATTTGTTGATAGATAGATACCCTCTTCAGTAAATCTTTAGTCTTAATTCTGTAATACAACACATCATAGAAATATTAATATGATGTTTATTTCATAATAAATAATAAGTATGCATATATCGTATTGCTTTGAACAAGATGAATGGTGCAAAGGTCTTATCATGAAAGTGATGAATGAAAGTTGTTATTAAGTTGCTCGAATTATACTTAAATATTTTTTCTATTACTTAGTATTCTTTGTACAAATTTGCCGCTTTGTTCCGCGCCTTGCCGTACACCTGTAGTGGGGCTAGACCTTTTTTTAATATTTGATTATAGACTACCATACCTATCCCATCCATGAGAATTTTTAAAATGAACATCGGATCATTCATTACAGTAAATCTTGATTTAAGGTTAAACCTAAAAACAAAGGCCAAATAGGTACGTGGTAATACCAAATACCAATAACTTACAATGTATGCAGCACTTCCTCCCGAAAATCGCTGCATGTAATTTGAAAGCAAATTTTCATAACTCACGACTACGTTCCGTTTTGTGAAGAAAACAACAGTACTCTTTAACATGGAAATGCTATTACAAAATAGAGGCTAAATTACAGTTAAGGGATCATACTTCATACCAATATTATAAATGTGAACGTCAGATTGTTTGTTGGTTTGTCCTTAAATCACGCTGCAATGGAGCAACGGATCGACGTGATTTTTGGCATGGGTATAGTTGAGGACCTGGAGGACCTGGAGGTTGGCATAGGCTACTTTTTATCCCGGAAAATTGAGGAGTTCCCGCGGGAATCCAAAAAAATTATTCCACGCGGACGAAGTCGCGGGCATCAGCTAGTCATCCATAAAGTAAGTCACACGTTATCTATCCAACTCTATCTGTGTCTGTAAAGTTTAATAGTATATTGTGAGCTCAGGGGTGAAACAAGACGATCTCAGACGAGGGTGAAGTTGCCTGCCTGAGCGAAGCGAGGGCTTGCATCACCCGAAATCTGAATCACCCGAAATATGTGTGATATACTATAGTAACACAAGAACAACGCAAAGTCAATGGACCAATCTATACTTATATACTTATAATATTATAAATGCGAAAGTTTGGACGTATGGATGTATGGATGGATGTTTGTTACTCCATCACAACAGAATAGCTGAATGGATCTGGATAAAATTTAGCACAGAGATAAATTACAGTCTGGAATAACACATAGGCTACTTTTTGTCCCGGAAAATTAAAGAGTTCCCTCAAGAACCAAAAAATCTCAATCCACGCGGACAAAGTCGCGGGCATCAGCTAGTCATGTGTAATATCCTATACAGTAATATGCTTTCAAGAACAAAGTATCTCATAATAAAATCCAGCGTAAACTAAGATAAGTCAGTGGACCAATTCAGAGATAATTTTTTTATAGTATAAGTTATGGTTAAAATAATGTTACTCATTAGCTTTACTTACTCATAGGCTAGCTCGTTACCTTAGTAATTATGAACTGATGTTGATACTTTATGATATAAAAAAAAGTTATATTATAGCAACATAAAATGTGCGATATCCAAAAGTTGTAAAGGCTTTTCAGCTTGATTAAATCATTACTGTTCATAATTAAACAAACCCTTAAGTCGATGAGAAAATCCGCTCAAAGCTCACGAATTAGCTGCCCTTAAGAGTTTTTCGATAAGTAAACTTTTCTCCAACGGGATTCACAAGCGAGTTCTCACAAATTGAAAAAGGCTATAAATTCCACGAACAAAAACTTTTTATAAAAGTCACCTGGGGCTTTATACCATCGCTTAAATCCGTATTGTTTAAATATTATTGACGTTCGTGTTTTTGAATTATAATAATCCTTATTTTAGGGACGTCACGGTACGTGACATAAAAATGTCATTTTGAATTAATACTGCTTAAATTAAAGCGATGGTAGTAACTGACTGATTTACTTAGGCTGCGTCATCGGTTTCCTAGACAACGCTAGATAATATAACACTTTCACGTATGGGCGTAAAACGGGTCGTAAACACTCTTTCATAAAAATAGTCCATTAATTTAATCACTACAGCTCGGAAAAATAAAAAAGTAATATCTTACGCGGTCAAATACTGATCCGTATCTTACCTACTAGTTAATGTAACAAAGTAATTGAGCAGTTTAATCTTGCGATTGGGTATTGAATGAAGTTCTAGCTGTATTCCGTGGGTAGATAATTTCTGATCTCAAGAATAAAAAGTAGCCTCCCAGATAAAACATTATAACTCGAAAACTACAAAAATCGCTGAACATACATGGGATATTAATTTTTGATGGGCTATCTATCATTTTTTCTACTTATACTGAAATTACATCAAAATCAGTTTCAAATTCAGCTTTCGAATTTAAATAGGGTCACTTATAGTAAATTGAATCAGACATTCTTTATTAAAGTCTTAACTTGAGAGGTTCCGGATTAGATCCCCGGCAGGGTCAATTTGAGAATTTATAATTTTTAAATTATCTCTGGTCTGGCCTGGTGGGATTCGGCTGTGGCTAGTTGCCGGTACATATCCATCGAGTGGAATGACTGATTTCTCCAGGCTGTGTCCTAGTGGACGAGTGGGCGTAATGGTCACCCATAAATAAAATCAAGTACTCACTATAATGACATTTTCAGTCGATCTGCCACCGGGGATTGCTGGTCGCCCAACCACCGGTCCGTTACGACGAATACTCGCTTCAGTGTGCCCCTGGAATTGAAACAAATCAAAATGTATTATTTGTTTTTCCCCGAACACTCCGAAGCAAAAAGGAGGGTTCTGATTTTGATTTTATGATTTAAAAAACCTGTCAGATTTTGTTGTGGGCTCTTCGCAGACCAGTGAGATTCGCACAACGAGATTATCTCACGAGTCACGACGAGAGAGAGAAATGTTGTCTTTGCCGGCATATTTTTCATTTACCCTAACATGCACAAAATGCGGTGAAAAAGAAAAAAAAAAAGAAAAAAAAATAGTCAAATAATATTATATAGTCATGTAAAGGTTCGTAGAGAAAAATACCACAGATAAGAAATTTTACTTTTATCTCTACTTTTGACGTAACGAGACATGTAACCATGTTAGCTTCGGTAGACAGAGAGAGATAACGGGTAGACATAATTTTACTCGTAGTTCGCATGCTAGCCATACAGGGCGCGTTTGGAACCCTCGTGGCTGGAATTTTAAGATCCCGTGGGTAATTATCACCATCACGTCTTATATAATATATAAACTAGCTGACCCGGCGAACTTCGTACCGCCTTAGTATGCAAAATTAAATGTATATTTTTCAATATTTCTGAGAGATTTTCTTAATATTTTTTTCCGTAAGAACCTTCTCCTAATAATAAAAAATACAACAAAAAAAGAATTAGTGAAATCGGCCCAGCCATTCACGCGTGATGCCGTGACCAAGGAAAACGGGTTTCATTTTTATATATATAGATATGACGTTCAGAAGGTGTACTGTGTAGGTACCTATTTTGAATAAATATACTTTGAGTTTGAGTTTGACCAGTTTGTGGGTATGTATGTTCATCTGTTCCCTCATAACTACTATAACTACTAAACTGCATGACATTATTTGATATAATATGATCGTTGATTAGAAGCGTCTTGATTGTCCGCTAGTTAAAGCATGAATGTACCTAGGAATATATTAATGGATTTCGGACTAAAATAAAAACTTAGTATGTACATAATATTCTTCAAGTTTTGTCTATTACTATCACTGAGTGTGAGTAAAAAGGTTATGGTGACGTCACATTAAATTGAATGTGGCACCCTCTAGAAAACATAAATTCATGATTTTTTTTAAAGATGCAGTTTTGGGTATCAAATGAAGGTGTAAATTCAATTTTAAAAAAAATATATTGTTATTGTTTGTAACGTCTAAAACGCTAGGCTATATAAACGCTTTTGAATAAATATCCATACTAATGTTATAAATGTCAAAGTTTGTCTGTCTATGAGTCTGTCTGTCTACAACACTTTAAAGGCCCATCTTTTCAACCGATTTTGTTACATCCCAGGGAAGGAAATAGGGTACTTTTTATCCCATAAAATTAAGGAATTCCCCTGAAAATCAAAAATACTTATTCCACGTGGACGAAGTCGCGGGTATCATCCAGTTCACCATATTCGAGTACCCATACAATATTTACGAAAAATACTTGGCAAAACCAAATATTCGTTAAATTCCCGTGGGGTGCGACGCAAAACTTTTAGCCTTTTTATGGAATCTTTCTAACAAATTATACTTTTCGTTTCTACTTAAAAAGTTCGAGAGTAGCTAAGTAGCTCAAATGGCAATAAGTCAATGAAACCATATAAACGACTTTTTTTTAGTCTTTGTTTTCTACTTAAAAAGTTCGAGAGTAGCTTATATGGCAATAAGCCAATGAAACCATGTTTAAACGACCTTTTAAAAGTCTTTGTTTTCGTCGCCATGGTTACGCTGGCTTTTCAAAACCGCTCCTTTGACGACTTTCCTGAGGCAGTGGTGAGCGCTGTAGCCCTATAAGGCCCGAGTTCGATCTTAAAAAGGGTTAATTTAAAGATTTATAATTTCTCATTTTTCTCCGGTCAGGTCTGGTGGCAGTGAAGGGATACGGTCGGGATGCCCCGTCGCTCACGTCCGCAGGAGCTACCTTCTACCTTCCTGCACGTGTCACCTGGGTGGTGCTAAACGAGCGACGAACTTGCAGGCGAAATAAGCGTTCTTTTTATAAAAACGCTTATTATGTACGAGTACCAAACGCCATACGATTAAATAAATAAAACGACCTCAATTTACATAGACGGGCCCTGTCAAACAAATGTGTACCTATTATACTAAGACTTACGCCATCTAGCCTGAAAAGTGGGACAGCGCTATGGCGGGTACAAAGACTGACTTTTCCAAGTGTGGAGCGCGCTCTACAACTCGGACGCCAAATTTTTGCTACGAAAGGGCCCACCTTGTACCTACATATTATATTATATCGAAGGATACGGTGGATAAAAGAACAACCGTGAGAGATCAAACTCGTTTTGATATTTTTAAAAATCTTTGAACTTCATATTTATTTTGAAATCGTGAATCACGCATTTCTCTTTAATTACATTTTTAAGTAAGGCTTGATACGAACACCGTTTTGGAAGTCACTTATCCAATAGTAGGCTTTCATATGTTTTGCGGTCCGCATGCTACCGCAGAGTTGATGCGCATCTAAGCGTCAACCCAAAAAAATTCATGCCATATTTTGACACCTATCTTGACAGAGCATAAACAAACGCATATCGAGATAAGATAAAGTCGAGCGAATGCGCTCACATTCACGCGAATGCGCCGATGATTTGACGCTTCGATGCGCTTCGACTCTGCGCTAGCATGTCCCGACCCTACGGGTCATAAAAGGAACTTATTTTTATTACACGACTGCCCAAATAATAGCGAAGTTTAATTTTTTCAGGGTTCATGTATGTGAGTATCTTTCTTCCACCATATCTTCTAAATGCCTGAACAGAGTTGGATGTATGGGGTATCGTTAGAACCCTTACATCATCCCAAGTGACCTGCACTGACTATAAATATTTTGAACAACAAAAACTGGCTAAAAAGTAAATAAATAAAATAATTTAAAGTAAATATGGCGCTATTATATTGACTTCCCCGCCGCACCGTATCATAGACAACGCGCATGCGCGAATATCTTCAACGTCTACCAATTATAGCGACGCGTGAATTCACCGCCATAAATCAACGCAACAATATCAAGAAAATCTGACGACACAATATGTATATATTACTAATATTATTTTTATAGATTAGATTTTAACATGATTTTAAGATATGAGTTTAGATAAAATAATGTATGAAACTCTACATATTTTCTAGGTATTTAAAAAAATAGTGCGATACTATTAAAAACTCTACGCTCAGTCTTTAAACACACACTCATATTGTAAAACCCCTTTTATCTACTCCAGCATCGAAAAGTTCCAATTTCGAATTTGACAACTATATCGAATTGAACCCTCTTTCGTGTTTGCTTCTCATAACGATACAGTTCGTTGTATGGGAGCTGTATCGTTAAGAGTCGTAGCTGTATCGATATGGTTATCTTCATAAATAGGATACCTATAGCTTAGCGGCTCTGGGTTCTGGCACTTTCCCAACCAGTCAATTGATTTGACTTTTTTATTAATTTACAAAGTAAAAAATTATAAAGACGTCCTTGTGATATATAAAATCGTGTATGCAACTGTACGTAATTAGTCATTTTAATTCTCGTACTATCCTATTTTGATACTCGCCAAGCCTCGTATCAAAAAACAGCACTCGAATTAAAATGACCCTCATTACGATACAGTTGCATAAATAGCTATTATGCAACCGTTTCATGAACTAAGTGATACTTTTTAACCGACTTCCAAAAAAGGAGGAGGTTCTCAATTCGGCGCGTACCTATGCTTTTTTTTTTAAATGTATGTCTGTGCATATCTCCGTGGTTTCTGAACCGATTTTAAGTTTTTCAGTGGCTAGAGGAAGCTCCCGAGGGGGTCCCATAAAAAATCTGACTGCAAATCCTCAATTCTGATGCTGTAGGTGTACCACCGTACTACATGAAATCCTCAAAACTAGGGAGTTAGGAAATTTTTATGGTGAATTCATATAGTAGGTATCAAGTCACGTATATACGGTTCAACTCTCCCAACTCCTCAACCCTGATGCTTCAGGGTACAGAACTCCTTAAAAATAGCGATTTAGGATTTTTTTGTGGTAAAGTCATATTATAGGTGTCAAGCAACGACTTCATACTTAAACTCAAGTCCCAACTCCTCAACTCTGATGCTGCAGGGTACTGCATTCTTAAACTGTGGGGATTTAGAGTACACTAAAAAGTTAAAAATAAAAATTCTTTCCAAAAAACCGACTTCCAAAGCCACTGTAAACTATAAAGTAATAAATAATTTTGATTTCTACACACTATGTTTAGGTAAGTCGGGCGAGTATACAAAGATAGGCAAAGTTGACGTGTCAGGCTCGCCCGACTTTAACATAGTGTGTAGAAATCAAAATTATTTTTTACTTTACAGTGGCTTTGGAAGTCGGTTTTTTTGGAAATATTTTTTATAGAATCGTTGAGATTTGAAAATTCGATGAAACGAAAAAGCGACACTAAAAAGAGACAAACATATTCATATTAGGATTTAGCCTGCAAGAGAATGAGACAGAATATAAGTTATATTTATCTCATTATCTCGTACGCTTTCTTTTCTGAAGTTTCACTTCTGCCTTGTATGAATTGAACATACACACTTTTTTTATTATTATAGATGTGCGTATCAATAAGCCACTATTTTTAACCGATTTCCAAAATAGGAGGAGGTTCTCAATTCGGAACGTATTTTTTTTAATAATATGAATTTTAAGATAAGGGCGTAGATAAAAGAAGTTATGAATATAATATTCATTTCTCCATTTTCCCTAATAGGTTATTGAGGTAATGCCATTTTTATCCGGTGGTATTATATTCCGGAGGCTATGGTTTCATTATTTGATAACGAGCACCGAATATCTACCCTTGAGGTCTCTTGTCATTATTTTCAACACCACTTAGCAAAAAAATATGAGCCTAAGTACCTATTAGGGCCCATGCACACATCAAACTACTTGCATCGGCGAATATGTACTCAGTGATGATTGATGCCCGCGACTTAATCCGCGTAGTTTATGGTTTTTAGATTCCCGCGGTAACTCCTTAATTTTCCGGGATAAAAAGTAGCCTATATGTCCTTCCCCAAGACGCATCAAATTTATACCTCTGTACATCGGTTCTATGTACGGGTATATATCGGTCTCTGTAAAATCGGTCGAAAAGATGTGCCGGTAAAACGTAGCAGACAGAAAGACAGACAGACACACTTTCGTATATTTTATAATATTATATTAGTGTGGAAGTATGGAAGTCTGGATACTTTTTCGATGCTATGAAGTACGCTTGGTCACGGTACCAAAATTTAAAAAAAAATGGCAGATTCATAGACTATAATATGTAAAACTATGGAAATTAATCTTCTATACCTTTGTACTCTATTACGATGTTTTATACGTCATATAATAAAATATTATGTAACTGAACGATTACTGCACCTTTTTTTAAAAATTTTATTGGTGGTTGATAGCTTTAGTAGTACAAAAGGTTGCCTAGATTCGAAAACGATCGCGTGTACATTAGCCCTTAGTTCTCTCAATCCTAAAAGCACTCGAATCTGAAAACAGCACAACGCTTTTATTTTATGTACGCTCCCATATAATAAAATAAATCTTAGTATACATTTTCTGATACTTACAGAATGTTCTAAAAATTCCAAGTTAATATAAAGCGCTCTTAGCTGCGCTTATTACTTTAGTGTTATTGCTGAAATCTGCACAACAAGAAAAATAAGTGTGTGTGTGTACAATTCACAGTTCACACACGGCAGAAGTGAAACTTCAGAAAAGTAGATAAATATAACTTGTATTATTAAATATAAGTAAATAAGTATATCTTGTATTCTATCTCATTCTCTCGCAGGCTAAATCCTATTTCGAATACCTATGTTTGATTGGTCGCTTTTTCGTCTCATCGAATTTTCAAATCACAACGATTCTAAAGAAGTTTCACTTCAATAATTTTTGAAGAAGAAGTCTTGAAACAATTTTCATGAAATTTTCATCATTCTTTCTTCATATTATTTAAAATGCAAAGTGTATCTCACTGTTGGTAGATCTGAAGAGTTACTACCATCATCAATTAGAAAACAATATTATGGTAAAGGGACTCCTTGTTTGAATGTACGAGTATAATGTGTTTCTAACATTACTGAGAAAGCTACCATGACGGCACGAAAATCCATATCCATACTAATATTATAAATGCGAAAGTGTGTCTGTCTATCTGTCTGTCTGTCTGCTAAGCTTTCACGGCCCACCTGTTCAACCGATTTTGAAGAAATTTGGTAAAAAGGTAGATTGTATCCCGGGGAAGGAAATAGGCTACTTTTTTTCCTGGAAAATTAAAGAGTTCCCGTGGGAATCTGCAATTCTTAATCCACGCGGACGCAGTCGCGGGCATCATCGAGTACTTAATATGGTGTCATCAATAGGTAAGGAGTTCCTAACTTTATCTATGGTTTTACACCTGTCTACATGAAGAAAAGAGGCAATGCAAAACTAATTCATAGACTACTTTTTATTACGTGATTACCTACTTAAATTGGTGGTGCGAACTATTACATGATTACCTACTTAAATTAATTATACGAGGTGCGAACGTGACAGCATCATGGAGTGGACTAGGACAAGTGAGGTCCCGGAACCTCAAATCGGTGGAACATATTGTTGCTATGAAAAGCCCCACCTACATATTATGTATATATAAATTATCGATGTTGACAACCCTAATCTAAGGTAGGCAGCAAATATAAAATTACACTTACGGCCCATGCTATTCAATAAAAACCTTTAATATCTACAGAATAAGAGCCAAAGTTGAATGAATTCGTTTGTGTTTTCGTTACGATACGCTACCGTTGATTAATCTTTATTAGTTCTCTTATCAATGAAGATATTTAGGGAATCAATTTCGTTAGATTGAAATGTTAAATATATTTTAGCTTTTGTTACATAACTTGTTTTTCTCATATTCTCTCGTATATTAGCTGAATATACGGCTTCAGATTTCGACCCCGATTCTAAGTTTTAATTCGATTGATCTTTTAAGTGTTCGATGAAATTAGCGTCAAAGTAAAATGAACCTTATTGGCATTTAAATATATAAATAAAAATCTTATTACCATGTAAAGAATTACATAAATGACAAGGAAGCTTGGCAATGGTTTACTCTGATGGCTCTGATAGTTCTTTAGTTAAGATGATTTGTGAGATCGTGATGATTAAAAAAAACCGGCTGAGTTTGTTGTGGGCTCTCCACAGACGAGGGCGCGTTTGGAACCCTCGTAGCTTTAGTTTTAAGATACCGTAACTGATTATCACCATCATGTTTTATAAGTAGGTACCTAAATTGAATAAATGAATATTTGATTTGAATAAATAAAAATATATCATCTCACAACAAATGCCACCTTCCACCAAGGGTGAACCCGTTCCAGAATCCGAAAGGGGGTAGCATTTTATAACTTCCCTTCTTAATTAATTCCTTTTAGGGTTTCGTACCTCAAGAGGAAAAAATGAACCCATAAAGGATCACTTTGTTGTCCGTAGTTTGTGAAACTAATACATTTTACATACAAAAAACCGGTCAAGTGCGAGTCAGACTCGCGCACAAAGGGTTTCGTACCACCACACAATGTAAATTATTTTAGTAAATAACAAGAAAGATGTCATCATACTCGTAACAACACGTTAGCAGCTGTGAAATAACTGGCTCACAAACTGGTAGCGCTTAACAAAAAATCGCCACTCTATGAATACGGAACCCTAATTATGGAATTTCGGATATTTTCTATACTTGTGCTGTGAGACCTTGCTTCTTGCCAAATTTCATAGTTCTAGGTAAAAATATGCGGCATAAACGGCCTTATCTTTTGATTATGTTGACTCAGAAACTTGATTTTTTTACATCTTCAAGGGAGCGCAGACCTAATAGTAGGGGAGCCCAAGAGGGGATATCTGGATTTACTCCAGCGCGGCAGATTAATATAAAGGGGGATTCTTTGGACCTTCATATATGAGCCCTGTATATTGGTGGGTCTGTCTAGGACAGCAGATCAGAATAGTAAGTAAATAAAAGTGTACATTCAAATAATCTGACGATTTGAGACTCCAACTCCTTTAGGTCTCTCTCAAATCGTCAGATTATTTGAGCACGCAGCACTTTTCAGCATGTAATTAACTCACTCTACCTTAATCTGACACGCTCGAGTATTTTTGATGGTCGATTTTATTTATTTACTATTCTGATCTGCTGTCCTAGACAGACCCGCCAATATACAGGGCTCATATATGGTGAAGGTACTCTACAGGGTCCAAAGAATCCCCCTTTATATTAATCTGCCACACTAGAGTAAAAATCTCCTCTTGGGCTCCCCTACTATAAGTATTTCGTATTAATTTCAATTTGATACCTCCACGTGTTCCCAAGAAAAAGGGCATTGATAGACAGACGGACAACGAAGTGATCCTATAAGGTTTCCTCTTGAGGTATGGAACCCTAAAAATTTAATAAACATGCGTGTAACTAGCGCTGCTGGGACTCCTTTCGTGACACGAACTATAATGAGTAAGTCAAATCCAGTTTACAAACTAGTCGCGTCGTCTACGGACTAATGCAATTGATTTGGAAGCAGTTCCCTCGCTGTGCCAATTTTAAAAGGATCACCTATTTTCCTGGAAAATAGAATTCCGTTTTAGAAAAGATCATTTCCTCAAATTGACCAAACGGGAAAAACACTTAACGTGAAAACATTTTTCCGTTTCCATTTGTACAGTACGTTAGTATGAGATTTTAGAACGCACCGCAATGTCGTTAAAATTCGAGCTCCGAAAAACAAAAGTTTTAGAGTGAATTTGATCTAAATGTTCTTGATTTAAAGTTTACCGATATTTTTTGTACGGTTTTAGCGTTTGCTGTAGATGGTTGAACAAACTAGGGCTTTAAAACAAGGCAGTTAGGTTGAGTTTCTGCCAGAGATGTGCGAGGAAGCTAAGCGATGTGTGAGAAAAAATCCACCAATGGTCCACGTTGATTTTTTAAAAATTTACCGACTTCCAAAAAAGGAGGAGGTTCTCAATTCGGCGCGTATTTATTATTTTATCTAGTTTATTTTGGTTTCAACCTTGGCTTTATACCACCCTATATTATGCAAATACTGCTAAGTAATTTAGCATTCCGATACGATGACGTTTAGAAATATATTAGATGTATGGGTTTAATGTATCTCTTCGAGGTAAGACTGCATTATAATATACAATCCAGGTGGAGTCAAGATCGCAGTCAAAGGCTAACTTGTTGAAGAGTGCCTATAAAACAACTCAAACTTGCTCAACGTTGGTGAGACGCACATTCTTATACTAAGGCCTCAAAATTGTATATTTGCTGAAAGCAGGGACTGCAAATTCCAATTTACAGTCGAGCCAAGCCTTGTTACTTCGAAATTGGGTAACAATTCTCCTAAGCCCGAATAGCTCAACATGAGGGTGACGAAAGCCTCCATAATCCTGTGATGGTAATTCGATTGTACACCAAACTTTAATTAAAACTAATTGAAGATGAACGCTGTGGAGACAGTTTACGAATTTATTGTTTCATTTGATAGATATATCAACATATGGTTATAATAAAAGCAGTTTTGGACCTTACATATTTTTTGAATAATTGGAGGAAGCTTTAGTAAGATACAATAGTATATTACATAAGGAGGTATTTATGCAAAGCCGGGACGGTTTGCTAGTAAACTGATAAAAGCTAAATCCGTGTGCTTTCCTCTTCTCCAGATTCATGAATTCAAGGGACTGGAATTTGAAATTAATTCAAACAAGGGGCAACCCTTCCAGTTTGCATTAATTTATAAGTGGGCGAAGTCCTCCAAAAAATCTGCTTGATTTCAGAATGCTGCAATTTAGTAGAAATTTTTGAATTCCTTTCAATTTAACTCTAATCGATTTCAGGCTTCCTTTAGGGCGAAAACACACTTCTGCAGATAGAACAGGACAAAACTACCGCACAAAACGCTCGCATGAAAGGTAAAATACGTTTCGTCCTGTCACGCGCTACCCTGTGCCGTTCCGTATAAAACCTAGTACCTACCCTAACGTTACAAAAGCCGCGTATGGATAAAGGGTTATGGGATAGATAAGATAGTAGGTTTTGGTTGATAAATAAAATCCGCTATTTATTTAAGCGTCTTTGCGGAATAATTATTCTACATCTGGTTGCTCTGGTTGGTGGTTCTGGTTCTGGTCTGGTTTCTGATCCGGACCGCTAGTGTGTGGAACACCCTCCCAGCACACGTATTTCCTGCCACGTATAACTTCAATGCAAGAGTGAATAGGCATCTTCTAGGCAAGCGCGTTCCAACCTAATTTGATGATCATTTTAACAGATGAGAGGTGTAGGTATAGTATTGAAGGACAAGATTGAGACAGACTGAAGCAGTATATCGTCCCACTAATTTGACCCGGTGCACGGTGGCCAAAATTGAAACTAATTTTTATGCCTGTAGTGTTTAGTTTTTGTTTTTTGTTTTATTTTTCATATCTACTAGCGACGCTGTAACCGTTAAGTTTGTCGGACTATACCCTATACAATTGACATCTGTCAAAATTATCTTCCTAAATTAGACAAACCATAATGCAATACATTATGTTGAATGTCTTTAAAAGTTCGACAACGTCTTATCTCAGGCAAATGTTAGGATGCACAGCTTAAGTTAAGGTTCGTTATGTAACCTACTATGTCTATAAACCAATAAGCCAGTTGAATCAGAATCAGGTCATCTATTTAGACTGAGGATTGTCCAATAAATCTTAATCAAGCGGGGATTACGGTTGATTGAATGCTACTGATAACGAGCGATAATCGGATTGTTCACTCTACAATGACCAATTATTAATAGTCATTGATACTATAAGGTTAAAGTTCAGAGTTGCCTCGTTTGTGTAGTGGTCAGCGGTTATTTGACTGCGGCTGACGAGGTCAAAGGTTCGAGTCTTATTTTATTCATCATCGTTAAAGATTCGTCATCATATCGCCGCGCCGTCTTACCACTGAGCTTCTCCATCTCAGAATAAGAAGGGTTGCAGCCATAGTCCACCACAATTTTCAAGTAATGATCGAAGATTGAGTTTATGTAGTATGTACGGAACACTCGGAGCGTGAGTCCGACTTTCACTTGGCTAATTTTATTTTTTATCTTCCCATGTTACAAATGCCTAAAATTCAGGATTTTATTGTATTTATACCGAGCTGAGAGAATAACAATGAGCAACCTTTTCTTGTTTACGAGGAGGAGAAAAAAAACCCTAAAAATACCCGGCCACCTGGGGTTATGTCAGATCGTTATAATTTCCTCAGTATGGGTCGCCTACCAGGCACGGATTAAGTTTATTGAGGCCCCTAGGCTACGCAATTTTTAGGCTCTTCCAGCGATGTTCAAATGCCCGTTTCCACCAACAATGCTTAAATAGGGAATGTACCTAAGCCCTTACCCCAACTTAGTGACAGTTGAATTGTATGTGAAAACTGTCACCTATTTTTTTATATTGTAGTGAGAAACTGATAAAAATATATTTTACGAAGTTCTTTATTTTGAGACATGAAAATCAGCATTTTGGTAGTAAATTTTAAATAAAAAAACGTGTATAAGCTGTTTTACGAATTTCCACCTCAAAGGGGATAAAATGGCGGTTGAAAAGTTACATGAAAGTTCTATTTTTTTAAAGTTAGAGACATGAAATCTTAGGTGTCTACACACCAAATGGCTTTAACACCTACAATGCCTTTCAATAATTAATTATTATTTATTAATCTGTAGGAGTATTTATTTCTCCCACGGCCAGTAATAGTGCGTGGGGGATGTAAGAAAAATAGGATTTTTTTGAAGGAATATTTTGAAAAAAAATATGTTTTCCAAAAGTCGTTTCGAATATTATAATAATATGTAATGTAATATGTATTAGGTATAATATGTAAATTGCAATCTCCATGGGTACGAAGTCGCGGTTTTTAATATATTACAATATAGATAGTATTCACCCTCGGGGGCCTCCAACTAGCTTATATTTAAGGATTTCTTCCCCAGGCCTCTAGCAGGCGCTTGGCCCCAAGGTCCCTATTACATAAACAGATAATCCGGCGCTGGTCGTCTAGAAGAGATTACTTTTGTTTGTTATATTCGGACGAGGGTTGTACCTTTTCTTTTCTTAATACATGCAGACTTCGTTTGTGTCGGCTTGCCTAATCTACAACTACCAAAGTATAGTCCTGAAACTTTGACGCAGTTCTCTTAGGTATAAGTGAGAATTCCCGGGGATCAAATCCCGGGGATATTATAATTTCTTAATAATCTCTGGTCTATCCTGGTTGGAGGCTCTGGCGATCACCGCTACCCACCGGTAGAAGTAGAAACCGATCAGAGCTGTATCATCGCTTTTCATCAGGTGAGATTGCATTCAAGGGCTAACGTGTAGTGGCGTTAAAGGTATCCACTTACTTGTCCAGATCATCTGAGAACACCTCTGCGAAGAGGTACCGGGAGACGTACACGCGCTCGTCTTCTATCGCAAGGACCATCTCGCCCAGGGACAGCGTTCTGTTTACCTGCAACAAACTTTCCACTGTTCAATTTATTCCAAGGAATACGATTGGGTATTTGACAACAAGTCAAATGGGGCCATACTGCATAATGATAAATGATTTATTTATTTCACGTAGGACCACGTGTCACTTACGAAATGACCGATTCGGAAAGCTGATTCCATTGAGAAAAGCTGGCAAGAAACTCAGCAGTTGCTCTTTTCTTAAAAAAGAAACAGGTTACAATAAGTAGACAATACAACACATACGGTTACAAGTATTACACTGACTTGTCTGCCACTTGACTGCCAACGCTTAAAGCAATATTGTTTCATTATTGTTGACTTTCGTGTTTTAGTATTATAATCCTTATTTTAATAACGTAAAGGTACATGACATGAAATTGTCATTTTGAGTAATATTGCGTAGGTAATGCTCTAATACGCGTTGGCAGTACGGCCCTAGCAACTATTTTCAAACCTCAAAACGCGCGCTTAGTATGGGATGTTGTATGAAATACAGAACAGTGACGTCATCATAGTTCTACGCACTTCGTTCGCACGTTCGTTTTTTTACTTCAGTTGATTGTTTAAAATGGTTATAAATCTCTAACATGGAACGTGGATACTACTACTTTTGGGAGATTCTCTATTTAAGGCTCTATATACAAACAGGACGCAACCAGCTGTATGCATTAAAGTCGTCATATTACAGCATATTGAATAGTTGTCAAATACCCAATTCCTTCTCTCCTTCAGATTAAAACCGGTCACTCTTTAGACTTTCCTGGCTATGTGGTCTTATAAGTGGAAGATCCTGGCATGTAGAAATTCTACTCTCCATAATAAAGAGTCCTTTCAATAATCTGCATAATTTTTTGTAACCGTATTAACAGAATAATACTAGTACAATTTGTGAATTCTAGATTTATTATCTAAAATTTAGATCTGTCGAATGCAGCTCGCGGTTCCATTATACAGTATAATTTCCATTGCAGTTTCAATGCGCATTTGCTGAAATTTTACGACCTAACGATTGCCAAAATTTGAGGGATAGATTTCAAGTATATTGGCAGCTTTATACACCACCACCACCAACCACTACAGCCCATTAATGTCCCACTGCTGGACACAGGCCTCCACTCTCATAAGAGAGAGAGAATTAGAGCTTAGACCCACCGCGATGCTCCAATGCGGGTTGGCAGGCTTCAACGACTATTATCATGTTAACGTGCTCTCCGAGGCACGGGGGTGAAACACCACCAACTGCCTAACTCCGGGCTAGTACTGAGAATTTCAGAGGACCGGGACCTGGTCGCCCGCAGTCAAACATGCCAACACATGCCAACACATGACAGGCGAGGAACTGCTTTAACACTTTCACTGCGCCATCATTTTCAAAAAACTTTCAGCTGGTGCTTTGGAGACCTAAAAGATCTCGAAACTAACCTACCCTTTGGTGCGTTTGAGACCTAATCAGTCTCCTAAAAATACAGTTTTGAAAATAATTTATATCTTCCAAAAAACCAATGACATAATATTTTGAAGTTTTTGTGGGTCAAGAGAGGCTATTGCTCTACATTTTGCTAGGTTCGCACGCAGTTATGACATTAGAATAAACTACAAATAATAAAAAAAAATTAGGTATCGATTGTATCTCTTACCGCAATCGAAGATAGTTCAATATATGTAGTAAAGTAGTGATGGGAATAAAATAATATCTAGTCGATTGAAAAAGTTTTATTAAAAGTGTTTTTCATTAAAACATGGTAAGCACATTGATTGTTTGCATTGCACGCAAATGCTAATAATTCTTTTGGCTTTTTTAGAAGCGTCAGTGCTATTGAATGTACCTACGTCGTAATTTTTCGTAACAACCCACACAACGTCTTTTTTTGTTGCCACGTTGGAAAACATTATCTGTACATCTTCCTTCGGGAAATTCTGTAATAAAATGCATATCTTATCTATGCATCTATATAAAAAGCAGGCACCCACATCACCAATAAATGCAATGGAGTCTAATTTTATTAGTTTTTCTAATAGTGAAAAGTTCGAGTGTCTTATATGTATTTTTGATCTTAGGCTGTTGTTGCTTTAAAAAATATATGGTTGTATTAAATTGATGACCTTTTTTGAAATGGGAAGTTCAGAAGCAATAGGCTACTAAGCTAAGACAATCTCAAAAATACCGAAAAATATTCAGGCAATAAACAGAAGAAGTACACCAACGCATTTCAAACACAAAAACCACGTAAAGTCGAAATAAAGGCAGGCAGATGTTAGTTGGAAATAAAGCCTTTTTTAGAAAAAGAGGAATTTTCGTTTTTAGAAATCTCACCAAAATAAATAGACTTTTTCCCTTTAGAATTACTCATTGTTTATTAACAATAATCAACACACTTTAAAATACAATTACGTAGTGATATTTTCGCGTACCATGCGCGCGACCTCCCACTTCGATGCCACAGTCGATGCTAGGACAACACTAAATCGAGTCACGCGGCGCCCACCCTCCCTCTCTTGCGTCTACGAGGCGTACGATGTCACGAGTACTGACAGGTCTCCTAACGCAAGGAATGGAAATAATTATACTACTGTGCGTTAGGGACCTAATCCATCTCTATATTTTTTTTTATGTCTTTGAATTCACCTTTAAATAGGAAGCAAATATGTATATTTGTCTTACTCATACTTAAAGAACTTTACACGTTAGAGCCTCCCGCAAGGAGTGAAACAACACGATTATAGTCAACGCACAATACAAAAGTCCTGCAAGAGATCTGATAGATCTCGTAATGCAACGAACGTGTTAAACATAAAATGTACAAAATAAAACTATACTGTATTAGTTACATACAACGTACCAGAAAATGTTATTTTGTACAGCAGTTCAATGCTACCAACAGGTGAGTCACTCAGCTTGTGTTGAGGCTCCGTCAATGTCATAGCGTTTACACTAAACTAGATGATGCCCGCGACTTCGTCCGCGTGGACTAAGTTTTTTCGATTCTCGCGGGAATTCCTTAATTTTCCGGGATAAATAGCATATGTCCTTCCCCGGGATACAACCTATCCCAGTAACATTTCATCAAAATTGGTTGAACAGGTGGGCCGTGAAAGCGTAGCAGACAGACACACTTTCGCATTTATACATAGTATTAGTATGGATTGTTATTATATCCCAGTGCAATGCTACCTTCATGTGAGTCACTCAGCTTGTATTGGGGCTTCGTCAATGGCATAGGCTCTATATTATATTGAAGGAACCAGAAGTTTAACTCTCTATTATTTATTAATAATGGTACGGAACCCTTCGTGCGCGAGTCCGACTCGCACTTGCCCGGTTTTTTTTCTATCCAATATTTTATATTATAGTTTTGGGTTAGCCTTTATATCTCAAATTCCAGTGTCGCTGGATTCTAACCCATGTCACTTGGCAGCTTCGAATTATCTTCTAATTAAGCTCGGCAGTGGGGACTGGTCACAGAGATATGTCAATTACTTACTAGAGCGCCTTATAGCCCCATATCCCGCAAAATGGTCTTACACCGGCATTCAATATCCGTAGCTTATCTACAGCTAACCCGCGACTCCGTCCGCGTGGTTTTAGAATTTTTCGAATAACCTTTGGGAAGTCTTTGATTTTTCTGTATAAAAAGTAGCTTAAAATAAGTCCATACGCGGGATGAAACCGATCTTCATACGAAATTTCGTAAAATAAAAATTGTATATGTAGTCATCTATTATTCACATTTAAATGGTTGGAGTTTTCTTAGGATGATGAAACGGTGAGTTACTAGTATACGACACGACTTCATGGACAGACTGCTTGCAGAGGATACTGGGTCATTTTTTAAATGTCTAGTGGGAGGCTTCGGCCGTGGCTAGTTACCACCCTACCCGCAAAGACGTACCGCCAAACGATCTAGCGTTCCGGTACGATGCCATATAGAAACCGATTAGGGCTATAGTAGGTTTTATATAACTGCCATGCCCCTAACAAGTTAGCCCGCTACCATCTTAGACTGCATCATCACTTACCATTAGGTCAGATCGCAATCAAGGGCTAACTAGTAGTAGATTTTTAAAAATGTATTTACTAGCGAATGCCCGCGACTTCGTATGCGTGGTTTGAGGTTTTTTGGTTCCCGCGGGAACTCTTTTAATTTTCCGAGATAAAAAGTAGCCTATGTGCTATTCCAGACTATAATCTATCTCTGTGCCAAATTTCAGCCAGATCCGTTCAGCAGTTGGCGCGTGATTGAGTAACAAACATCCATACATACATCCATACATCCATCCAAACTTTCACATTAATAAGATAAGATAATCAATATGGGCGCTTGCCTTAGTACGAAATTGGTTACTCCATAGATAAAACTCGAAGTCTGATCGCATCGATAACAACCGCCAACAATTTTTAAAATTGAATAGATTTAAGCGTTTTCCAATTTCTGTGGTCCCTCCGTAACCTAATGTAATATCTACTGAATTTTAAATAATCTTTGAAAGGCCGACATCCAATTAAGCTTTAATTTATTCAATCTCTCATCAAACATAAAGTTGAACTTTGATCAAAGCCTGGTCTTATCATATAATCCTGTGAAAGCCTATTAATTTATGTCGATATTTGATTAATTTCGGTTAGCTGTAAACGATGTCGGCTTCCTAAAACGTGACAAATCGACATTCTTTCTTAGAGCCAGGATCTTCACACTCACACACACACACACACACACACACACACACACACACACACACACACACACACACACACACAGACGCACGTCTATAAAATGCAAGCGCTGTAATTTCTATGCACAGACGACGCGACGCGATAAAAATAACCAATAAGTAAAACTTACTTATAAGTTCCTAGTATCTGGTGCCCGCGACTTCGTCCGCGTGGAATAAGTTTTTTTAATTCCCACGAGAACTCCTTATTTTTCTGGGATAAAAAGTCTATGTCACTCTCCAGGTCCTCAACCATATCCATGCAAAAAATCACCTCGACCCGTTGCTCCTTTGCGACATGATTGAAGGAGAAACAAACACACTTTCGCATTTATAATATTAGTAGGTATGATATATTATGATAGAATAGATGGTAGGTACTATTCTGGTATTTTATATCCGATAGCGAACTTTGGTTCTAAACAGTTGGGCAATGCCGGCTTAGTGGCGCTACGCCAAAGGACCTACCTACTAATTAGAAAAAGTTTAAACTTATGATTAACCGGTATTAATTAAACACGGCAAATGTTTGAGCTTTACGTTCGGAGTTCCATCTCTTGTGCCTATGCCTTCAAATACAGCAAAAGTTCAGGATTCTAATTAACGTTAAACAAAGGGGGACAGTATTGTTAATTAGCTTTGTATTCTTGCCAGTTTTGCGCTGCGAAGAGGTAAAATAAATATGCTGGGGACATATTATCTAGCGAAATTTCACGGGTTAAGCTCACGCAGATCACGGATGCTCACGGATCTTTGTCATTTTGAATGTTTTTTCATTTATTTTATCCAATATAAGCCCTAATATTTAGCCCTTAACTGCGATCTCACCCGATGGTAACTGATGATGCAGTCTAAGATGGAAGCGGGCTAAACTGTTAGGGGCATGGCAGTTATATCAAACCCATACCTCTATTCGGTTTCTACACGGCATCGTACCGGAACGTTCAATCGCTTGGCGGCACGTCTTTGCCGGTAGGGTGGTAACTATAACCACGACCGAAGCCTTCCACCAGGCCAGACCATGGGGAAAATTCCTTTAGCAGTAGTAGTGTAAACACAGTGTTTACTCCAGACCCCAAAAAGTTAAGTAATTCAAGCAATTTTCTAAATAGAAAATTCCGGAGAGCAAAATAAATGTGAGATTTTAACGACAATTACATTAATGGCGACTTTCTTTGAGCTCAATTTTTTACGTCGGCCATTTTGAGGGAACATCTTTTTATGTAATAGTATATTTTCTCAGAGCGAAAACACACTATGGACATCGAGAAATTGTATTTTATAGTTGAACTAGATGATGCTCGCGACTTCGTCAGCAAAATTTTGATTTTTGAAATCCTTCATTTTCATTTTTCGCGATAATTATCCTTGCCAGGGATGCAACCTATCTGTAACAAATTTCATCAAAACTGCTTGAACAGATGGGCCGCAAAAGCGTCGCAGTCAGACAGACGGACAAACAGACATTTCTGTAGCATTTGTGGACTATTTAAGTGTTTATACCTACACTATCTATGAGAAACTTTTTACAGGAAGGAAATGGTGATGAATTATTATAGAGTCGGCAGGGATTGAACTTAACCTGCATCCCTCTAGCTATGCCTAGACACATTAGTTCACTAAGACCACAATAATCTAAAAAATGTGTCTGACAAATAATAAATCCGCGTAACTCACTTTTATATGGAGCTGCACTCACGAGCACGGGAAGACAAAGCGTCGTTACTCCAACCGACCTCCCTGTCCCAACCAGGGTTAAAAACCCGGCTGAGTTTGTTGTGGGCTCTTCTCAGACCAGGGCGCGTTTGGAACCCTCGTAGCTTTAGTTTTAAGATACCGTTACCCATTATCACCATCATGCTTTTTAAGTAAGTAATTTTTAGACGAAAATAAGTGTACCTACAGTGTAGTTATATTTAATAAATAAATGACTATGACTATGACTATGACAACATCATCATAAGCCGTGGTGCGAGTCACACAGGAGGCGCCCTTAGGATGTCCTAAGAGGCCCATCGCCCCCCGGATGCCTTCGAGCTCTAGGGTTCATTCGGTGATTCCTAGCGCTCTGAATGAGGAGGTTGGGTCCTCTGTGACGCTGTAGCGGCCGGTAGGGCCTACGCCGCATGCTACCCGAAAAAAGACGCCAACGTTTCGCGTAAGCATTTTTCACTGTCCTAAATGTTACTGCCAACGCTTAAAGCAATACTTAAGCAATAATACTCAAAATGACAATTTGATGTCACATCCCTTGACGTTCCTA
This sequence comes from Erebia aethiops, assembly GCA_923060345.2. NCBI lineage: Eukaryota > Metazoa > Arthropoda > Insecta > Lepidoptera > Nymphalidae > Erebia > Erebia aethiops. Next base: position 2,758,287 of record OV281083.1, on the reverse strand, counting down.
AAATAAGGATTATAATTCTAAGAAACGAAAGTCAACAATAATGATACAATATAGCTTTTGGCAGTATGGCCCCAGTCCCTAGTGCGTTTTGTTCTCAGGAATAAAAGAATGACCCTATTAAATTATGTTATTTTGTTTCAAAGACTCGAGCTTATTTGTTTTATTAATGACGAATACCCATACTTACTGTCAATCCTTTTAACTTCAAATAAAAGTAAAATAAATTCTCTATGAATGGAGCGTATATTTTTATTCGAGTAGGTAAGCTTTAAGAAAAAGCTTTTGAGTAGTCAAACGAATTTATTACTGGTACAGAATCCTACCCACAAAAAAAACGGCCAAGTGCGAGTCGGACTCGCGCACCGAGGGTTCCGTACAAACCTGTACTAAGTTTAAAATTATTATTTGTTATATGATGTTACTGAAAATATATGCTTTTCGCACTATTTCCTTTATTTGTGTGTAGACGTTGCTTCGTACCAAATTTCAAGTTCACGGGAAGTACCCTGTAGATTTTGATTCCCTTGCGAGTGTCGAAAATTTGCAGCATAAACGGGTGTATCTTTTGATTGCGTTGGCTTAAAAGTTTGATTTTTCTCACAGCTCCAAGGGACAGTAGACCTGAGTATTTGATATGAATTTCAGCTTGATACCTCCATGCGTTCCTGAGAAGAATGGTCTTGACAGAGAGACGGACGGACAACAAAGTGATCCTATCAGGGTTCCGTTTTTCCTTTTGAGGTAAGGAACCCTAAAAAGAATTAAGCATAAGTATTTTTATATTATACTGCGAGTTAGCACTTGACGTTATGTTAGCGGTTTCTACATATTCTTACACAACTCTAACCGTTTTGTTACTCGCATAAAAATATATTATTACCGTAGGAAGCACATTTTATCAATCATTTACGAAAGGTATATTTCATTAAACATTCAATAAAAGTACTCGTGTTCAAAAGCTAGACAGGCGTAAGGGCATTTTTAGAATAATTGAATTCTCTTGACGACGACGCGACGTTCCACGCTCACACAGATCAGCTTTTGTAACTGAAAAACAACGTACTCTCTGGAGGGAGAAGCTGACAATACCATGCGTTTTGTTTCTATATAATATTCAGCAAATGATGCCCGCGACTCCGTTCGCGTGGATTACGGTTGTTAATTCCCGCGGGATTATACTCTATCTATATACTCGTGTGCTCTATCTCTGTGCCAAATTTCATCAGATCATGGAAGCCACCGGCTTCGTAATCTATGTCCTTCCCCGACATGCAACATACCACTGTACCAAATTTCATCAAAATCGATTGAAAAGATGGGCCATGAAAGCGAAGAAGATAGACAGAAGTCTATAGAGTACGGAGTAAGATAGGGATAAACATGGTATCAAAAGCTTTTTGTAAGTCAAGGGAAATGCCAATATATTTCCTTCCCTTATCATGAAGTTTTGTGATATGATATGGACGGACAGTATTAGGACGGACAGTATTAGTATTTCGCATTTGTAGTATTAGTATGGATTAGTATGAATTATCATAAAATCAGTTGGTTAATTAGGCACATTTTCGCAACTTGACCCTTAAGTCTATTGCCCTGAAATAGTTCAATCAATCAATCAATCAATCAATCGTTTATTTGCAAGAAACATTGTACGTCTTACGTCTACGTCTAGTTATGAACCCGTCCGGGACCCTTATTCATAAGCCTGTTCGCGCAACAAGGCGGCTGAACGTCGGCATATTTCGACAAAACATGTGTACAGCCGGTGATTTATACCTACTCGTATATATATTTTGCATTATCCGGCTCGCTAGTTTGTGACTCTATCCCTTTTTCTTGTTTACAGGAGTTCCCCGTAAACAAGAAACGGGATATATATTCCTAAGATACCCAACTTCCTGGGGAAGAAGTCGGGTTATACAGGATTTATGCCTACTAAAACCTCCTTAGTGGCCACCATCGGCGTGTATTGGAAGACTCCGAGATCTAAAATCAAATTCAAAGTATATTTATTCAAAATAGGTACCTACAAAGTATACCTTCTGAACGTCATATTTACAAAGTATAAATTGTGATGGTGATAATAATAACCACGCTATCTTAAAACTAAAGCTACGACTGCTACGAGGCTAAAAGACGTAAATAGTCGAGATAATGCCGCCTTAATAAATGATTTAAGTGTAGCTAAATAATTAAATACAACCATTATTTATTTTATTTAAAGCTCACTGAAGCTATTAAAATTATAAGAAGTATCGCCGTTGTGCAAAACTCATTCAACGTAATACTTCATTGTAGGTACTATTACCTACTCTGTGGTAATAGGTACTACCAGCGCGCAGCGCTATATCTACTCCTACGCGTGAAACTTGACGCTGCAAACCATAGAGTTAGTATTTAATGTTGCAAACAGATCTTGTACTCTGCTTTTATAACTGACCAAGCTCCTTTTTCACTCAGAAGTTTTATGGACGAAGCTTATTTATGACAACAATTTCTACCGGAGTAGATATTAAGTACCTATCAACTCATATCTCATGTTGTTGAGCTTGAGGATCGTTAAATAAAGGTTAAAAGAACGTTATTTATTTCTTAAGTATGAGAAAAGCTAAAACCACTGACCTAGTTTATCTTTTTTTTTACTGCAAAAATAGGTTTGCGCTAGATGACAATAGTGGAAAACAATGATGAGAGTTGGAACAGGATTTATTTTTAACTAGGTGATGCCCGCCACTTCGTCCGCGTGGATTTAGTTTTTAAAATCCCTCGGGAACTCTTTGATTTTCCGGGATAATAAGTAGCCTATGTCAAGAGTCCAAAGCTTGGCCCAAAAGTGTCTATTTAATTTTGCCTTGAAGGTACTTCAGCTATACGCCTGAAACATTGTATTTTTGTCCATTAAAATAGCATTGATTTATTGTATTTTTGTCCACTGAAATTATGAAATTGTTAAATTGTAGATTAATTATCAAAAATTTGTAATAAGTTAATATTATTCGAAATTATTATTTTTTAACTTAACTTCAGTAGGTATCCAAGCAACAACATCCTCACGACATAATAGATTAATTTATTCTACAAGACATTAATAAGTATCTACAGAGAAATAATATTATACACATAAAAACATTGATGTAGAATTTTTTTAGTACCTATCTATTTCAATGCATAAAAATGATAATTTCGAAGCACCCCTGTCACTCAAACTGCATAATATGCCCTAACGGGGTGACATGTCAATTATTGTGTTGTTCATGTTAAATGCAAATTAATGAATCTGAATCTGAACATGGACCCCAGATTATAGGCATTCCACACCATAACGGTCGTTCAGAAACATTATTTTTTAATTTAATATAGATAGATAAACATATTTTAATTTGGTATAGAGATAGGTTACATCCCGGGGAAGGACATAGGCTACTCTTTATCCCGGAAAATTGAGTAGTTCCCCCGGGAAATAAAACATGTATAATACTCGTAGATCATTACAGCTGTTTATTGTGACATCATGGTGTATCAGATTGGCTGCTCTATGATCTAACTCAATGCTTGTAAATAACTGGTACTACGGCAGGCCAGTAATGGTTCATATAAAACAGAATTAGTATCCCCTTATTAGTTTCGCAAGGCCGATCCATTATGGACTGGACTACGGTAGTCTGGGAACTTGCGACCCTTACTGAATCTAATAAAACCGTATAGCAATATTACTCAAAAAGACAGTTTGATACCTTGACGTCCCTAAAATGAAAATTCTAAACACGAAAGTCAACAATAAGGCTTTAAGCTTTGGCAGTATGGCCCCTAGAACATTACTGAACAAACTGAACATTAAATTCTATATTTTGAAAATATTAATCACAGGAATCAAAATCCTTAGTTTCACTTTCCGGGATAAAAAGTCTCACAAACTTTTTCCGATCCTTTGCTCTGTTGCGGCATGATTAAATCAACGAACAAACACGCCAATTTTTCTTCGCCGTATTATTTTTACTTGGCGATTCAGCCCATAGGAACAGACGCTGTTCGAATTTACACCCACTCCTCGTCTAGATACAGTGAAGAGTCAGAGGCCTGTCACAGCTGAGCCATGTTGGACCAACGCTGCAAGTATAGCAATAACATTAAATGAATTCTGAATCCGTTGACAGAGGTAGTTCTTATTTACACCCACCCATTGTCTAGATACAGTAAGGAGTCGTAGGTTTACGACAGCAGAGCCATGATTGATAAGTTCTGCGAAAAGCGCTACATGCGGCACTAAGCATAGCACCACCATTTGTAGGAAAAATAGATGACTTCTGAATCAGGTGACATAAGGAGTTCTCATTTACACCCACCTTGTTGTTCAGATACAGTGAGTCGAGTCTAGATTTGTGACAACTGATCAATGATAAAACAATTCTCTAAAAAGCGCTGCATGTGGCACTAAGTATAGCACCAACATTATATGCATTCTGAATTCGTCCACAGAGGGAGTTCTTATTGACACCCACCTCGTCGTCCAGGTATAGTGAGGAGTCGAAGGTCTGTGACAGCTGGGCCATGATGGAGCAGTTCTGAAGGATGAGCGCCACATGCGGCACAAAGCATAGCACCACCATTTGCAGCAGGAACAGCCGACGACCGCGTCTGGTGACAAAAATAACGTCTTGAGACACTTGTCTAACTAATTAACCTTAAACTTAACTTAAAAATTTGTTTTAATTTTGGTCACCAGTTCAGATAAGTTGGACGGACTGTAGCTAGTAAAATTTGCTGATCAGACGGTCGTAAAGTTCTCGGCCGCACTGCACACATTAAAAGAGTCACTAGAAAACGCATGACAAACAACTGGTCAGTTTAAATTGTACATTTTAGAAGTCCTTTGTGTGTCGTATGTTCGAGTTAAATGGGAAAATTTTGTTTAGTCACACAATGTGCACCCACTGGACTCCATATTAAATTTTCTCGCCTCCAAGCAAACATAATAAAACAGCATAATACATTACCTAACTCTTCACGGCTCTCATACGAAGGAGCCAATATTTGAACAACTATCAGCATTGGGAGATTTTCTTACGCGAGTGGAATGAAATCAGTTTCGTTCGAGTTTTCTGGAACTAAAACATTAAAAAAATCATCCGATACTATTTTTATTATGATAAGGCAATTTTAGACCGGCGCACCAATATGCGACAATGCGGTATGCTAAAAATGATAGCATCAATCTTGCAGCAGCATTCGGTTCTGAGACAATAATAATACTGTAGAATTGAAATGTAACGGTCCTACTAATATTTTTAATGCGAAAGTGTGTTTGTTTATCCTTTAGTTTTGCTGCAAGGGAACATCAGATCGACGTCAGTTTTGCATTGATACAAATAAAGACCTGCATCCATATTCTTACTCAGTGGATTCGTCCGCGTGATTTGAGAATTTTTGGTTCCCGCGGGTACTATTTAATTTTCCGGGATCAATGGGCTAATAATATGTGTTATTTCAGACTATAATCTATCTCTGTGCAAAATTTCATCTATGTTCTGGCGTAATGAAATAACAACCATCCATCCATCCAAACTTTCACATTTATAATCTTACTAATATTATAAATGCGAAAGTTTGGATGGATGTATGGATGAATGGATGTATGGATGTATTGTTGTTTGTTCGCTAGTATTATTATAGATACGTTAGTACGTTAACGACGACGCGACGGTAATAAAACATTTATGGTGCGCCAAATTGCATTGAGATTTGCGACGCAATACTACAAATTGTGTCTTTAAACTGCATTTTATTATCCTTTTATGGTAGCAAAAATAATAATAGTGCAGACAATGATCTTTATATTTGCCACAAACATAAAATAAAATATTAAGGTTTTAACAATAATAATTAAAACCACCACCACAAACCACGAGGGAGAGGCAGACCCGCAGCCACATGGTGGTCAAATGTCGAGAGGGACGTTAGAGCCCTTTTAACGCCAATGACGACCCAGGACAGAAATCTTGGCGCCTACGTACAAGGAGGCCCGACCCCAAATGAAATGGGATGATTTCATGGGAAAGAAGAAGACGAACGATAATAATTAAAACAGAAATAACAGAGAATAACATAACAAAAAATATACACCGTCCAAATGATCGTTCATGGGCATAGTAATTGGTACTCAAGACACTGGCCCTATTGCCTCCCTGAATAGGCATGATGACTGATTTTGAAAAATGGTCAGATTATGTTCGGAAGTATCTACTATTTCGAAAGAATATCATATTTCAGCAGAAAAATATTGCCATTTGAAATTTAAATTTTATAATTCACCCCAAAACGCTAGCAGGTGTCATGGCGTTGTTTGTGACGTCACTATTGTTTTTAACAATGTACTCTGTGCAGTGTGCTGTAAACAATAGTGTGTTTGTCAAAGCTCGAAAACAAACAATTGTGACGTCATTTGCTCCTTGGTGTTTAATCCATTATGGCGCATTGCTGTATTTTATAGTTTTATTTTATCAAAATAAATAGCAATCTCACTCGACAGAGAAAAATAAATACGTTTGTTATAATCCACGAATCTATTTCATTGATTCTTGGTTACTGTCATCATGCCTGTTGCCAGGCTAAGCCGTTGGGCTGAATAAGCGCCAGCCCTTGGGTCGCCAGTAGCGTGGGCCAACCAATGATGTTTTTATATCTACTACAAGTTAGCCCTTGACTGCAGTAAATAAATGGTTCAGATGCAAAAATGCCTTGTAAAATTAGTGAGATGAAATGATTTAAAACATGGCAACTGGGTATAAGGTAAGGTGAATGAAGAACCTGAACTCTGTACGGCTACAGAGTACCTACCCGCCAGGGGGGATACGTTGGTAGGGACTAGTGGAACAGGCCGTCTCACCTGATGGTAAGTGATGTGCAGTCGTAGATGGTAGGGGGCTAGCCTGTTAGGGGCATGGCAGTTATATTAAACCCATACCCCTATCCGGTTTCTACACGGCATCGTACCGGAAAGCTTGGCGGCATGTCTTTGCCGTTAGGGTGGTAACTAGCCACGGCCGAAACCTCCCATTAGGCTAGACCAGGGAAAATTCAGAAATTATGAATTCCTAAATTGACCCCGCCGGGGATCAAACCCGGAACCTCCGCATGTGAAGACATCAGCGCTCACACTGCGTCACGGAGGTCTCAAACTAGTACAGACGTTCGGCCTCGTTCAGGTGGTCGGCGGTTCGATCCTCGGGCGTGCACTTTTGTGAGCTATCCACGTACGGTATCGCGTAGATAAGTTTGTCACTTGCTGGAGATGTATCGCGTCGGGTATCGTGTTTCTTACTTAGGTAGGTACTTTCATTCGACAACTCTGTACAAACTTGGCAGATTAACAACAGCTGCAGTGTCACTTTATTTAACCTAACTTAGATAAATTCAAGACCTTGAAAGATAGTAGTATATTCTTAAATTTAGCGCACCCTGGAGACCCGCTTTCGTTCCGTTTTAAGCATAAGTTTTTAAACCGAGCCATTGCAATCTAAATCCCGTCTACGATTAGCATTTTTATTGCACTCGGTTGCACCCAAAACATTCAGTATGCGCTTACTTGGACAGACTGTGGGCTGTAATCGAAATAAAAACTATTTTCCATCGTGGGTGTACGTCTACTCATTTTCATTTCATAAAAAATTCCCAGCTTATTTTTAAAAAAAAACTAAATCGGAATCGAAAGTTTTTTTTTCTTTTAACTTATGTATGCTGCGTAGGACCTATGTGAGGAAATAACGAACGCAAAGCTTAGGTCAGGTTCTACGGGAGCGTAAAACGCGACAACGTGACTCGATACAGTACTACGCGCCATTATCAAACAAAAGCTGACCCTTCACGTGACCTGCTTTCTCCCGTAGGTAAGTTTGTCATATTCTGTGAAGTCGTATCGCGCTTACGTCGCTCACCTATCACATGGGTATGCACTATGCCATAACCAAGCCCAAGGGATAAGCGGGCATCGTCATCCAAAAGGCGCCATCGGTGAGGCTTGGACCTTAGATGAATGATGAAGTGATCCGTGAGTTTTGACTTTGCCTAGTCCGTAAATCGTTTACCCACGGGTGACTTAAGAAATCGAGGACCTCGATTTTGTGAGGGCCGATAGTTTATAGGGATACGGATCACAACGTCATCCGTCTAAGGTCCAAACCTTACCGAAGGCGCCTTTTGGATGACGTCGCCCGCTTATCCCTTGGGCTTGCTTATGGCATAGTGCATACCCACTATATACCTAGTCCGTAAATCGTTGACTTAAGAAATCGTATCCCTATAAACTATCTGCCCTCACAAAATCGAGGTGCTCGATTTCTTAAGTCACCTGTGGGCAAACGATGGAGCATTGTTGAACACAATGGCGCCCGTACGGGCTATTGTGTTCGTCTCAAAACCCAACACTTGAAGGATCACTTCGCACATACCTTGTAGTACGTAGCGTGCACATCAAAGGTAGGGTTCGTTAGTACAAGACATCCAGCCCTCTGGGAATTTGTTACACTGTGTATTCTATTCTTGCATGTTACATTTCATTAATTGACATAATAATTTCAACCTATTTTTATTTTTATCATACTACACGTTAGCCCTTGACTGCGATCTCACCTGATGGTAAGTGATGACGCAGTCAAAGATAATAGCGGGCTAACCTGGTAAGCTAGTCGCCAAATCTTTGCTTTGCCGGTAGGGTGGTAACTAGCCACGGCTGAAGCCTCCCACCAGATCAGACCAGAAAAAAATCAGAAATTATGAATTCCAAAATTAACCCTGCCGGGAATTAAACGCACCTCCCACGATAACTCAACACTGCACCAGGGAGGTCGTTGGAAATAAACGTCTCAGAATGAAGGATGTGGCCATAGTCCACCTCACTGGCCAAGTGCTGATTGGCAGACAAAACACACCTTCATTATGAAGAACTCTCGAGCATGCGGGCTTCCTCACGATGTTAAAGCGAGTGATACCACTACCACTACAGCCCATTACGTCCCACTGCTGGGCACAGGCCTCCACTCTTATAAAGGAAAGAGGGGAATTAGCGCTTAGACCCACCACGCTGCTCCAAGGCTTTAACGACTTTTATCAATTAAGAACAAAACTGGAACACAATAAAAGCTTTATTTATTTATTTATCATGTTAGTGATAATAACCGAAACTCGCAAAGCTAGGAGCTAGGGAGCGGCAAACTGGACCTGAGCCTGTGTGCGGCATACCTAGGAGCCTGGCCAACCTCACCCTGTTGACCTATTGTTATTACGAAACACTGATTCGCTGGCGAGATCTACCAGGAATGAAACACTCTAAAGCGCTAGTCAAATCCTTCAACAAGAAGGCCGCCGAAGCGGCACTAGCGCTTAGCAGGAAAAATTTGTGCATACTAGCGCGGGCAGTGACGGGGCATTGCGGGCTGAACAGACATATGTTCAATCTAAAGCTCCGAGAAACAGACAAGTGCAGGCTTTGCTGTGAGGCGGAGGAAACGCCTCTGCACCTTGTCTGTTACTGCCCCGCGTTAATGCACAAACGCAGCCTCCTCCTAGGGAAACACCTTGTACACCCTGAAGAGGCAAAAAACATCCCGGCCAAAAAGTTGCTGCTGTTTCTAGCGGCAAGCAACATTGGTCAGGAACTTTAGATAGTGGCGATCACAATAGATCGGCGACGGTCAAAGTGATACTGGGTCTCGCTACAGAGCCCTGCAAAGCCGCATCACCAAGAAGAAGAAGATAATAACCGGGACCGACGGCTTAACGTACCTACTCTCCGAGGCACGGGCATGTAACACCGCCAACTTCCTATCTCCGGGCTATTACTGAGAATTTCTAGTCAGAAAAACCCAATACTATTATGGCCCGACCCGGGACTCGAACCCGGGACCTCGTTAACCGCATTTACTTATTATATGCTTAGAACACACCAAAAGGTCTACTCTTTGTTACTGTCGCGTTACGTCGTATCGTGTCGCGTTGTCGCATTTTTCGCTGATGTAGAACAGGGCCTTAAACAGGCTGAAGTGGAAGCTACTTAGGGTAAGCCTGAGGCCGTGCAAATGGAAACAAAGCTTTATAATGTTCATCATACATTGCGCGCACGTACAGCCCGTACCTATGTAGCTTAATCGGATAGTATTGTAAAGCTAACTATATATCAGGCTCAGAACTCAGTTAATGTGGACTCACCTTTTTATTTATAAACTAGCGGACGCCCGCGACTGCGGACGCCCGCGACTACGTTCGCGTGGCATAATTTTTTTAATTCCCACAGGCACAGGCATTTTATACACGGTAATATATTGTATTTTGTCTTATTTACTGTTGCACACGTCCACAAATTCAGACGCGCGTTTGTATAGAATCCATACTAATTCCATACAATATAATATTATAAAATTCGAAAGTGTGTCTGTCTGTCTGTCTGCTACGCTTTCACGGCCCATCTGTTTAACCGATTTTGCTGAAATTTAGTACAGGGATAGGTTAGATCTCGCGAAAGGACAAGGACAATATAATTTAATCCCGGAAAATTAAGTATTTAATTTGCCCACGAGGACGAAACGCGTGCCATTTACAGTTCGCGCAGTATATCAGAGTCTCACATACGTGCGTACACGCGATACAAACGCGCTATCAATGCGCATAATGGGCGCGTTTGTTTCGATACAAATGCTACAATCTGCTTTTTTAACTTAAAACGCGCAGACACCGTTCGTGAAACGCGCGTTGTCTGCGCGTTAAAATACGCCATGTGCGCATGTCATGTTAAGGAGCTCATTTTATATGAAATGCTTAATGAAAAATTAGTTATAAGCTGGGCTTCAACTTAGAACATAATTCATAATTCATAGGCATTTACCGTTTAACATAAGATCAGAACCCTCTGAGGAATTTTATTAATTTGCCAGGTATCCTCCTCGTTTCTACATAATCTACTGGAAAAAATAACCAAGACCGCCTAAAATTATACGCGAGATTTCTTCCACGTGGAAGACACTTCCCACAAGATATCCTTAATTTTCCGGGGTAACAACTATACCCATGCAAAAAATCACATCTATCAGTTACTTTGTTGCGACGTAATTGAAGGTCAAACCAACAAACTAACACACTTTCGCATTTATAACATTTGTGTGAGTCTTGTACCTAAATGGCTACCGATGTTAATTTTTTTGACATCCCTTCCGAGTTATCTTGTGTGCTTGACCCGGAAATGACGCGAGCGAAAATGAGGGCGAGAGATGGTTGGCGTGATATCGTGAACTGCGGTAATAGCTAGGTATATTATGTACACAAGCGTACCTAAGATACCACATGAAGGGGCTAAGAGAATAACAGCTTTTACTGGGCGCTGTTCTGCAAAAACAGACGAAATCGACAAAACTAACAATTATGGTTACATTATTATCTATTTATAGGATATTAAGTCGAAAAACTAATTCGATAATGATAATTCGTCAGGTTGGTCTCGTGTAAATTTAAATTTATCCTCCATGGCAACAATAATTATGATAGAGTTACAACTTTATAAAATACTAGCTGATGCCCGCGACTTCGTCGATTGAGGATTTTTGGTTCCCGCGAAAACTCTTAGAAAACGCTTAGCTCATTGCTGTTGGTGGTGGTGATGGAGGTGCCGGGGTAGCATATCCTTGAGGTAAGGGCATGTGTGGCAAAATTGGAAAATAAATGTTTTTTCTTTCTTCTTTCTTTTATTGCTGGGATATAAAGTTGCCTATGTGTGATTCCAAACTATAATCTACTTTTGTGTCAAATATCATCCATATTCGTTCAGCCGTTTTGACGTGATTGAGAAACAAACAACCATACATACATCCATCCATCCAAAGTTTCGCATATATAATATTTATTATATTATTATTATTTGATTGATATTTTATAATACAATAGAACTTAATGCTAGCTAGCCTAACCTAAATACTATTTGATTGATTGATTATAAATTTATAAAATATTAGACCATGCCCGCGACTTCGCCCGCGTAAATTAAGTGTTTTTTTTTATTTTTTAAATATCCCGCAAGAAATCTTTAATTTTCCAGGATAAAAAGTAGCCTATGTCACTCTTCAGGTCCCCAACTATACACATGCAAAAAATCTCGTCGATCCGTTGCTCTGTTGCGGCGTGATTAAAGGACAAACCAACATGCTATGTCCTTCCCGGGGATACAACCTATCTCTGTACCAAATTTCATCAAAATCCATTAAAAAGATAGGTCATTAAAGTGTAGCAGACATACACACATTCGCATTTATAATAATAGCATGGATATTAGTATGGATAATGGATATAATACCTTCTAGTATTAAAAGTGATACCACAATATCACATGCAATCTGTTATTTCGTACGAACTACAAAAGTTGTACACAAGATCTTAAATCTGAAACTAAATTGAAAAGAACTGTAAAAAGCGTCAAGCTTTTCTGTTGAGAACATTGTGGAGCGATCTCATAACTTTCAGTGTTGAGTTAAAGTTTTGTTTACAGTTGCATTGATAAGTATCTACTATTTGTGCTTCATCTTCTTTCTTATATATAAAAAAAAAACATACGCGCCGAATTGAGAACCTCCTCCTTTTTTGGAAGTCGGTTAAAAATGAATTGTTGTTCGTTAGTCCCGCTAAAACTCAGAAACGGCTGGACCGATGATGGAATTTTTTGTGTGTTTGAGTAGGTCCAGGGCTGGTTTATATTCATAATTGGACCCGGTAGGGGGCGCTGCAATCGGGGTCTAGGTTCCGGGCAGGACAACGTCTGCCGGGCCCACTAGTAAATAATAAATTTTATAACTGGCAAGTAATTTTCAATGGTGAAGGAAAACATCGTGAGAAAACTCGAAAGCCTGGAGCCATACTGCCAACACTTAAGATAAGATAAGATAAGATAAGATATTTATTTATTGCAAAAATACACGTGAAAGGGTCTTACAAAATTTTGGGACACAGTGTACTACCATTTATGGCGTGCAATTATTAGCAGCTTACATCATTATAACATCTTCTTATTACGTTATTCCATTCAACAATTATTTAAACACATCAGTACCACACATCATTATTAGTTACAGTTAATAATAACAGTTAATAATACTTAAAGCAATACTTATGCAATATTACTCAAAATGACAGTTTTATGTCACGTACCTTGACGTTCCTATAAAATAACGATTATAATACTAAAACACGAAAGAAACAGTCATGAAACTACATGGCCTTAAGAATTGACAGTATGCCCCCTGAGAGTTCGAAGTCAGCCAATCCGCAAAAGGCTGCATCAATCATTGCTACTTTAAGATGAATGAGTTTCTTGCCGGCTCTTCGCGGTAGAATCAGCTTTCCGAACCGTTGGTAGTCTTAACGTTTCATAAGTGACACAAGTTGTCCTATGTGAAATAAATAAATCATTTATCAATTGGGTATTTACAAATAATCAAATCAACTATACTTTTTGCAAACGTCAAAATGCGTCCTAAGTATGGATATATTAGTACTTTTTTACTATAATCGATTGTTTAAAATGGTTATTCAACTATCAGGGGACGTGTATGTTACGACTTTTGGGAGATTCTCTGTTGATAATCACTACAAAATAATTTTATAATTTTATTACAGTGCTTCACACACAAGGAAAGTTTCTAAACTTACTTAATTAAATACATATCAAAAATTGCATATCTCAAATTTCGGCTTTAGCACGTAAGTGAACCGTGGCCTAGTGGTCATGGCGCTCAGGGCGCGATTCCCAGAGAGACGCAGGTTCAAATCCTGCCGGTTCCGCGAATTTTTGAGTAAGTTTACAAAATAATTTATTTAAATAGTAGTCAAATACCCAATTGTAGTGATTGGCAGAATTATGGTATTACTAGCTGATGCCCGCGACTTTCTCTGATTCTTCTTGAACTCTTTAATTTTACGGAATACAAAATAGCCTATTTGTTAATCTAGGGTAATCTCCATTCCAAATATCAGCCAAATCCGTCAACTAGTTTTTGCGTGAATGACAAACATACACACATACAAACTTTCTAGATGTTCCATAGCTTAGCAACGTAGCACATAATATATGGTGGGAACGCACCCTAATAAAACCCATAGAGCTTAAAACGAATGGACACTTCAAATTGGAGACAGAGCTCAAGAACTAATCGACCTAGTTTCTCCCTAACCTATTTAGGCTGGTACTACGTTCGAGCCTAGAAGTGTCCTATGCATAATTAATATAGACGGGAGTAATTATGCTACGTCTATGGTCCTAAATGTGTACGCCGCTACGTATGTGACATTCCAAGGAAAATTTTTGGTCGTAAGTTAAAAATTTACGGTTGACAGAGGTAATAAAATACTTAAACCTATCTACGATACTACCTACCGACTAATTTCAAAAACTTTTTGGGGTTCCTTAAAAGTCCTTAAGTCAAAAAAGTACTTTAAGGGGCATTATTGAGAAAAAGCGGATTTCAAAGACGGAAACTTGCAGTAGGTAATTTCTAAATTTAAGTATTTTGGTACAATAAAATAGTAGATTTTTTAAAAATAATATACAGGCTAGCGCTTGGCTACAATGAGACTTGCTTACAAGTGGTAATGCAACTTAAAGTGAAGCGCACTTACCTAGAAGATGTCTTTTCACTCTTGAATAATTAAGTGATATCAACGTTACGTGAAAGTTATTTGGCTTTTTATAGTTTTTAACCGTCAAAAGAAAGAAAGGACAAGAAAAACTAAAATAGAAAACGTAAAACGAGACGTAGCACTAGCATGCAACACACTCAAAATGTATGCTATAAAAGCCTTTGTTTCCGGGTAACTAGCAAAAGAATTTCTGCAGAAACTTTACACTAGGATTTACAAAACACTATTTTTCGGTGCACCAAACCATTCTTTTACCCTGTCTCTTGCGAAATGTTGTTTGTAGAGATTGCTCTGTATGCAGCAGGGGAGGCAATGATGCTAAATGTGAATTTACTCGAGCGTCGTGGAGACCTAATGGATTTTGAAGATTAGATGGTAGACAGAAAAAAAGGTTATATGATGTACTTATACCCTTTCACCAGTGGGGAGAGCGTCTTCATGGTTTTTTCTTCAGTGATAACAATGTGAAAACTTGTAATTGGCATTATACTTATTCTTTATCTATCTATCCATCTATGTTGTAGCTGTAAGTTTTCTGTACCAAATAAAATAAAATAAAAATAAAATAAAATAAAATTAAAATAAAATTAAAATAAAATTAAAATTAAATTAAAATAAAATAAAAATAAAATTAAATTAAATTAAATTAAAATAAAATTAAAATTAAATTAAAATTAAATTAAATTAAAATATAAATAAAATTAAAATAATCCTCGATGTAATAGTCAGATTATGGATCAGCGCATTTCATAATGCATAGTTTTTATTATAATACTAGATGCAGATGCCCGCGACTTCGTCCGCGTCGTATAAGTTTTTTTTATTGCCACGGAAACTTCTTAACTTTCTGAGATAAAAAGTAGCCTATATCCTTCCATGGGATTCAGTCTGTCTCTATAGGTACGCAACAAAAACAGTAGAAAAGATGGCCCGTTAAAGCGTAGCAGACAGAGAGAATAATATAATAAAGAATATAATGGATTCGTATGGACTATACCTAACGCATAATTTTCATAACTCCATTGCAGTAAATCTGTCATCTGCATGTTGCATGGCGGGCCGGACAGCTGTAAGATTTATAGGTTTGGGACACAGAGTTGTCATATCCATGGAGCAGCAAAACTATTGCATATTAGATACGCTCTGGTACACTTAGAGCTACGTGAACGGGTACGCGACTCTTGCAGTCGCGCGACCAACTGCTTTTACCGACTGCGCGACACCAAATACATGGTTATATTTTCCCACCAATCTGGCTATTTAGGTATATGGGATTCTTTTATATTTCTCGAAGTATCAAAGTCAAAAGTCAAATTCAAATTTATGTATTCAAACTAGGTACACTGTACACTTCTTGTTGTCCAATTACTTATAAAACATAATGGTGATAATCAGTTATCCCTACGGCTGGATAGATTTTCGTCAATTGTTTAAGAATTCAACTTAACTTGAAAGACAGTTAAGACATCTTCATTTTTCAAACGCCCTGTGTTTTAAAACTCGGGTTTTTTGATTTTTTTCAATTTAGCTGCTATTTTGTGTTTGAGAATTCAACTTAAAAGAATTAACTTGAAAGACAGTTAAGACATCTTCATTTTTAAACGGCATCACGCCCTGTATTTTAAAACTCGGGTTTTTTGTTTTTTTTTAATAAGTAGCTATTGTTTTAGCTCTCTCTAGGTATCGTGGTTTTCACGAATCTAAAATAAATGCTCTCCATACGTACGGTAGTCTGTACGGCTAGTCTCAATTTTAATTCGATCAATTCGATCGTATAAGAATTAGATGACATTAGCGTCAAAGTAAAATGGACCCAAAAACCCTTGATTTAAAGTCACAAATTCAGTAAATTTAAAACGTGCACAAAATTTTGCTATAATTCAATGCGTTCAAAGTTAATTTTACTTTAATTCGAATGTCATCAAATTCTTATACGATCAATCTTATACGAACTAGAAGTTTAATTCGCTACAATCCGCGACGATAATTGCTAAAAACAATCTGCTTCTAGGCTTAGTAAAATTAGCAATTCATTTGTTGGAAACAGTGTCCGCTTCTACAACAGGCTCCCAGAAGACATGTTGAAGATGTCTCTGAATAAGTTCAAAGTTATTGTAAAACGTAAACTCATTGAAAAATCTTATTACCATGTAAAGAATTCCTTAAACGACAAGGAAGCTTGGCAATGATTTGCTCTAATGGCTCTGATAGTTCCTTAGTTAAGATGATATTTTGTGAGATGGTGATGATAAAAATAATTTAAAAAACCGGCTGAGTTTATTGTGGGCTCTTCTCAGACCAGGGCGCGTTTGGAACCCTCGTAGCTTTAGTTTTAAGATACCGTAACTGATTATCACCATCATGTTTTATAAGTAAGTAATTTTTAACGTCAATAAGTGTACCCACAGTGTAACTATATTGAAAAAATGATTTGATTGATTGATTGATTGATATGTAGTCCAGTGTGTATCCCGTACTTAGATGCCGCGCCGCTCTGTGCATCTCAAATGAGGCTAGACCCTTATCGTAGTCTATGTCAGTATGTATATATTTTTATCCCATTACAATTAATTAGTCCTTGACTGCGATCTCAATAGTGTTAAGATGCAGTCTAAGATGGTAGCGGGCTAACCTGTTAGGGGTACGGCAGTTATATTAAACCCTTGCCCCTAATCGGTATCTGAACGGCATCGTGCCGGTACGATAAATCGCTTGGCGATACGTCCTTGCCAGAAGGTTACTAGCCCCCCACCAAAGAAGTCCAGAGAAAATTCAGAATTTGACTCTGTCGGAGATCGAACCTTAATATTATAAATGCTACAGTTTGGATGGATTACTCCATCACGCCAGAATGGCTGAACGGAGCTGGATAAAATTTGGCACAGAGATGGATTATAAAATTAGAAATTTCCCGCGGGAACCAAAAAACCTCAATCCACGCGGATGAAGTCGCGGGTATCAGCTAGTTGAGCCATAGTATGGTCAGGTATACCGTAGGTTTCATGTGGCTTTCGGAATGCTCACGAATTATCCGCAACGCCGCTTATGCATACAATATTACCCGAGTAACAACATTTAATTGTCCCACTAATTGGAATTCACGCCGGGTGCTCGACAAAACGGTATTCGATATTGGTTTACTGTACATGGCAATATTTACTCGCGAATATTCGATAAAGCTGAAGCACACACGATGCGATGCAGGACACTGTGCCAGAGGCCTTAGTTTACGTACATATATAAGTTAACGTTAACTGTGTAATCTGTAATATTATTATAAATTTTTCTTTATTTATACACTGGCGCTTTTTCCTTTGTTGAAAACAATAGAATAGAATAATAATAAAAAATCAATAGAACTTGAAGTTACGAGTATATTGCCTAACCTAATCACTATACAAATCATGATCGCGTGGAATAGTGGTAAGAATGCTGGCTTCATTTCCGCGCTGGATAGCCAGGCTAATCCTTTGCGTAAATATTTACCGCATGAAATATCTCACAAAAATCCCGGTAAAGACGCGTGCCGCCAAGCAATTTAGCGTTTCGGTACGATGCCATGCAGTAATCGTGTAGGGGTAGGTATGGGTTTATTATAACTAGCATTCGCTATGTAATTTGATTCGAGTAGCGTTACGTGAATTGATTATGCTTCCACCTTTACTCTATTCTATATTACTTATATTATTTAGTAAACAGCTTTGAAGTGACTCAAATTATTATTATAACTTTGCCAACAACTTTGCAACATTTTATTATTATTATTATTTAAATCTTTATTGCACACAAGTAAAAGGACATGAAAAAGACAATAAAATTACGACTAGGACAGCACAGTATGCAAAGGCGGTCTTATCGCCTGAGGCGATCTCTTCCAGACAACCTTTTGAGAAAGGAGAAGAGAATACAAACGGGATGGTGCGCAAACTACAAATAAAATATAGGTACTATAAATATCATCTACATACAATACAATATTTTCTTCCCGATGTTAAGTATATGTTATTTTTAGCACGGATTAACAGACTTTTCTTGAATAATTCTGGTACAATGCCGTGTATTAGAGGTATGGGTTTAATATATTATAAGCAACCAGAAGCGGATAAAATTAAAAAACCTGACTTTTTATTACACAATTCAAACAAATCACACAAAGTTCAACCAAAAGGAACCACACAACAAACATGAACAATTTAAACAGAAATTAAGTTTTCAGATCAAAACTAAAATGAACAAATCAGGAACAAATTGTAATCTTAACAAAAATAACACAAATTCACAGTAAAAAAATATAAATGGTCACTAACGCGTGACAAAGTCGAGTTATTCCTTCAAAAATCGGAACGAGAGTGGCGCTGCGCCCGTATAACGCACGCTTTTATTATTACAACGACCGATGAGCGATCGTTTTAATTCGCAACTAGTGGGTACTCTTATAATATTTTAACTGCCCCTAACATGCTAGCCCGCTACCATCTTAGACTGCACCATCGTATAGCAAGTGAGATTGTAGTCAAGAATTAACTTTAGAGGAATAAAAACAAAAAAGTCCCGCGTATTGTTTGTTTCAACCCTACGTGAAACTATAATATCGGTATGATGTGAAACATAATTGAAAGTGTCGTTTATGCTGAAAATATTTATTGCTTTAGTGATTTTAAGTGTTAATTGAACAAAACTTTATCACAATAATTGCGCAGAACTGTAATATTTAATAATATTTGTTCAGAGTAATATTATTTCATACATTTGTCGAGTTTTTTTTAATTCGTTTCCAAACAGGATAGTATTATCACAGAGTACTGCAAGCAACTGCTGAGTTTATTGTTTTTTGTCACACATGGTTAGTAAAATAAACCTTTTTGTATAAATAAAACTTTTGCTACTCGTCCAAAAATTCGTAGAGAACTGGCAACTAGTATAGCAGTAAGATAGTTGACTCTACCGTAGACTGTAGAGTCATGACGCCAAATGACTTCGGCTGTGGCTTATGGTGAGACTAAAGTTTAAGTGGGTCGGCATTGCGCCAAAATTTGGCTTACTGATTTCAAACTCACAATCAAATCTTAATATCGCAACTTAAGTCAAATGATTTACCGTCAAAAGCTTGATTAATATGTAACAAATAATGACGGCTCTTCCACGGACCACCATTATGTACTTCTTCATTGTTCACCTATTCCGAGCATCAAAAAGTTTATTTTTTATATTTCACTACAAGTTTGCTGTTGCCTGCGATCTATCTGAGGGTAAATAATGATACCGATGGTAGTGGGCTTATGACAGCTTCTATATTACTTATATGAAAGCTATATTAAATCGGAACTCTTAAATTATTAAAGCATGTTAATCCTTGCTACAAATATTACAATCTTTGAAAACCGGGAAAGTGCAAGAGGAAGAAATGTTGCGAACTTGTTGGCAAAGTTAGAATAATTTGAGTCTCTTCAAATCTGTTTACTAAAGCTTATTGATAAAGTAAAGGTGGAAGCATAATCACGCAACGCAACAGGAGTCACATTAAATTGTAATCTATCTATATCTGTACTTATATTATAAAGAGGTAAAATTTGTGAGTTTGTGAGGTTGTAGAGGGTAATCTCTGGATCTACTGAACCGATTTTAAAAATTCTGTAATCAATAGAAAGCCAAATTATTTGTGAGTGTCATAGGCTATAATATATTAACCCGAAAAATGAAAATACTTTTTCCTGGTAGTCTGATTTGCAAAGTAAGTCGGAGAAAAAACGGCCGAACGAAAACGAACGAACCACAAAGTCTCAATCCGCGCGGGCATCTGCTAGTTTTATATACGTTTTTACTACGCTCGGTAAGGACGACGACGTACAAATTTTGTAGTCGATTTTCTATTGAAGCCCTCAAAATATAATATTAAATGAGAAGTGTAAAAATGATAAACTGCTTTAAAGGCTGAGATTTGATTACCAAAATTCTTCACTCAGCATGTGCTATATTATCTAGCGCTAATCTTCCTTGAGCCCGGATAGTATGGAACGAGACAAAAAACAAAAAATCCTATACTAATACCTATTATAAATTTGAAAGTTTGGATGTTTGTATGACAATGATGATTGTGTAGGTATGTAAAATGATATAGTTGAAAGGTCAAAAATATTGTTGGTAGATCATTGGTTGGTTTACTTTAATACATCACTTGTGAACGCCTTCATACAGCTTATTTTATATTATTCAAGTTATAGTTGCGGAATTGTGTCCAATACTTAAATAAATTTATGTAAACTTTGGAGCCTCAAATCCCGCATATTTGCTACGTTTGTAAAGTTCAGAACTTGTAGAGCTCCCTTGTGTATCCCAATCCGTGAAATACAAATGTGAACCTATTTGTAACTTGGGCATTTTAGAATTCAAGCGAACAAGTGATAGAACAAGGGTGGATTAACTTTTTCGGAGGTTCAGTGCTGCCGGCCGAAATCACTAAAATATTCTACAAAACTTGAAATAAATTACGCTTACATCGGAAGCGTAAGATATTTCAAATTTTGTAAAATTTTATTTTGAAAACAAATATTATGAACTGAAAAATGAAAAGAAAATGAATCTTCATAGACTTACAAAGAAGATGATGCCCACTATTTCTCTGGGTTAATGCCTATGTTCTGCCCCGGGATGTACCTTTTACCTTATTACATGTATGTACTATGTACATGTATTTGTAACTTCCTCCAAAATCAGTTGAACAGTTGGGCCCCGAAATCTGTTACAATATATTGGGACCCCAACGTCTATCGGTTCTTCGAGCCATAGATTAAGGATCCTAAGGGCGGTTTCAGACTAGCGTATTTTTTGGCGCGTATATAGGCTTACTGCTTACAAGCGCGCCACATGCGCGCTTCAAAAAGCCGAACGCGCGTACACTCACTTATTATTATTGCTTGCTTGAGCCCTTGAGTTAGTCAGTAGTAGTAGTCAGTAGTATAAGAGCTAGCGCGCTTATAGAAGCGTGTCAACGCTCGTAAGAGTAGCGTTTGTGGCAAGGGGCGCGCTTATACGCGCCTACACGCGGTTCTAAAAACGAGCTTATACGCGCCGAAAAAACGCTAATCTAAAACCATCCTATTCTATGGATATTGGTTCCTTATTTGTCTTTCAAATTACCAAAAAGTTTGAACACGTGAACTTCACTTCACGCTCAGTCGGCGTCATTCCGAACTACGGTTTTCAGGTAAAGGCAAAGTCACAAAGCAATTTACGCCTGTGGGGCTATTCAACTCGCAAACAACGCTATAAAAGGGCGCAGTGCTGGTTGAAGCTGTGAAATGAAATAATTTTTTTTTCATAAAGGACAACTTGTGCCACTTATGATAAGTCGGAACTCTACCAGCGGTTCGGAAAGAAGTTAAGAAGAGAAAATGCTGTTTTTATTTTGTTTTAATATAAACGACAAAGGTTAAGAATCCAGTATCCTACTTATTCTAGTTACAATTTAAATTATCTCCACACTAACCGGTCCTAAAAAACGTCGTATATTTTTAAGTCGGTTAAAAACGATACGAGTTGTAATGTATAAAATCATTTATTTAGACCATATAACTTATCAATCGCGTCGCGTAATTTTAGTATGGTTCCACCCGCACTAAAGAATTGCTGAAGTAATTTCCGAAGCGTGGATTTTCCGCGTCCCTATTTTGTAGTTGCCAAACGGAATTTAAATTCGAGGAAGAGCGAGTAAACTTCCGATAAAGAAAAAACTAAGTTAGCAAATCCCTCTAAATTCTAAAGCACTTATTTAAAGTGGAAATTGATTCTACATGGAGGTTTTCTAAGGGTGCGTCCACATCTGGCGAATGCGCCTGAATGCGAAATGCTCGTATGCTGCACGCGTGGATTACGTAGTGCGCTCTGCTTGCGCGCTGCTCCTAAGCTACGCCGCGTTTGAACCACGCTAGCGCTGCCTGCATACAGTCAAAAAGCAACCATATACATAACAGAGGGATATAGAGGGAGCAAACTGAAATACGTGCGCGATCTTTTTCTAATTTTATTTAGATCTATGGCGTATGAGTTTCACTAAACATAGAAACTGTTGTCTATGACTTGATAAAAATAATATTAAGCAAGCTAAGAGTGCAATTTAAAGAGTAAATAAAGGGAGAAAATTATTCACTGCATCTTGGCTCGGTGCGTTACAGCTAAAAACACACGTTGGGTGTTTTGAAATGCTCCCTCGTTTTATTAGTCCAATCATATTCTCAGTTAAATGCGTCGGCTAAAATGATAAAATAATACGGACTGAGAGCATGTTGTTATTAAATTAGCACACGCTGCCCGCGGGCGTTAGTTAATACAACGGAGTTTATTAATTTATATCAGGTATTTTAGTTACTCATTTTCCCTATTTTTTTAGACTTATTCTCTTATTTTTATTTAGAGAGAGCAGTGACATCCCTATGGCTAGGGCCTTCGATTAAATAAAATTGGCAAAATGAGCAACCATCTTTTTTAGGTTTATTTTTGCTTAGATAACTATCATTATACTAATATTATAAATGCGAAAGTGTGTTGGTTTGTTGGTTTATTAGTTTGTTGGTTTGTCCTTCAATGATGTCGCAACGGAGCAACGTAACGACGTGATTTTTGGCACGGGTATAATTGAGGACCTGGGGAGTGACATAGGCTACATTTTACCCCGGAAAATTAAGGAGTTCCCGCGGGAATCAATAAAACTTAAACCACGTGGACGAAGTCGCGGGCATCAGCTAGTACCTAATATTATAATTATCTGTGGCATAGCTATAAAGAGCTAGACAAAATGGGCGCCTTATACTCGTAAATGTCAGCCATCTTACTTCTCTCCTCACTGCACCGAAGTTTGTGTCATATTTTTACCAAACTACAAAGCCTAAAGGAAGGTTCTCATTTTAGCAGTCATGTATGTATGTATGTATGTATGTATGTATGTATGTATGTATGTATGTATGTATGTATGTTTCACCTTAGTGTCTTAACTACTGGGCTGATTTTGTCAATCGATTCGTTATTATGATCCAGATAACAAAGGCCACATTGTAAACTTTTTACCAATCGATATGACGGATGTTACTTCCAAAAAAGTTCTCTAAATTTCTATTTTTTGCTAATATATCGAGTGTAATGTCAAATGAAAAAGAATGAAAGAGGAAAACATTCTGATCTCATAAATATAAATAGTACAATTATAAAATTAACCAAGTGACAGAAAAATATTTTTACAATATTAAATTATGCCCGCGACTTCGTTCGCGTGGATTGATGTTTCTTAATACCCGAGGGAACTTCAATTTTCCGGGATATAAAGTAGCCTATGTCCTTCCCCGGAATGTAAACTATCTCTGTACCAAATTTCATCAAGATCAGTTGAGTAGTTGGGTCGTGAAAGCGTAGCAGACTAATATTATAAATGTGAAAGTCTATCTGACTTTCACATCATACTAATATTATAAAGAAATGCGGAAGTCAGTTTGTTGGTTTGTCCTTCAATCACGCTGCAACGGAGCAACGGAGCAACGGATCGACTCGATTTTTGGCATGGGTATAGTTGAGGACCTGGAGAGTGACATAGGCTAGTTTTTATCCCGGAAAATTGAGGAGTTCCCGCGGGAATCCAAAAAAACTTATTCCATGCGGACGAAGTCGCGGGCATCAGCTAGTTTATAATATTAAGTAAGTACTATAGATAATATTAGCATGGATTATTTCCGTAGTCGTGCGAAAGTTTTATAAACCTTTTTATCTTGTAAAAGTGTACTAATTAAAAGTTGTTACGACTTCGGAGCTTCGTATTTAAAATAAATCCCTTACCCCGGGATATAATTTAATTGGCGACGAGATACGGATTTACGCAAAATGGCAAAATGTCAATTGGTGAGATTGGCGTTCGATATCCACAAGGACGTTTGTAACAATACATACTAATATCATAAATGCGAAAGTGTGTCTGTATGTCCGAGGTCCATCTTTTAAAACCGATTTTGACGAAATTTGGTACAGAGATAGTTTGTATCCCGGGGAAGGCCTAAGGATAATTTTTGTACTGGAAAATTAAAGAGTTCCCGCGGGAACTAAAAAACCTCAATCCACGCAAGCGAAGTCGCGGACATCAGCTAGTATATTATTATGAGCAATGTAAAACAACAAAAAACAAAAAAACAAGTTGTTGTGAGGAGGAACAAAAAGTGCCAACATTAATTACGCTAATGCGAGCAGAAAGCTGCGTACTCTTATGACACTATGCACTCCAAGTAAACCCTCGTGTAAATCATTTTCTTTTGCGGACTTGGTGGCGGTAATGGTGGCACATTTGCAACCAAAGCTCAAGTGTAGTCTGATATAGTATACTATATATAGCTCAATTACCACTCACTCACTGACTCGTTGACATAATTGTTCTCCTAGAAAGAGACAGAAAACGATATAATAATGTACAGGAGATGTGTTCGGGTGCGGGAGTCGAGTAAGGACAAAAGATACGCGACGAATTGAGAACCTCCTCCTTTTTTGGAAGTCGATTAAAAAGGCAAAGGTCGAATAGCAAGTTAAATAAGTTTATAAAACTAGTAAAACTATGATACCAGTTGAAAATCAAATATTTTACTTGAGAAATCAAATACTCAGCTAAAAGCATCGGCTATAGAATGATATAAAATAATATTGTGAACTGAGAGCATAAATATTGTTTTAATATTATTGTGTGAATGCAATGCATATAATGTAATGTAATAACTATTTCTCTAATATAATTTTCTAGAGATCAGTGACATCCCTATGGCTATAGGTTAACTGCTTAATTATGAAGTTGTAAAAATAAACAATCAACTGTTGGGTTTATTTGTTTCGTTAAAACTATTATACAAATGGAAAATCAAACATTTTGCTAGTGAAATCAAATACTCAGCTAAAAGCATTGGCAGAAAATTGAAATTTATCTTACTAATATTATAAATGCGAAAGTGTGATAGTTTATTAGTTCGCACTCTACGAATCGACGTGATTCTTTGCATGGGCATAGTAGTTAAGGAAATTGAAATAACGTAAGTCCACGCAGACGAACTCGCGGGCATCAGCTCGTTATAAAGTAATACGTACTGAGAGCATGTAATTTTATTACATTAACACTACACGCTGCCCGTAGGGACGTAGCATGGGAATTGCATTGCTTGCAACGTAGTCATTCATTTTCTCTTATTTGTTTTTAGAGACTAGTGACATCCCTAGGGCTGGGGTTTCTGCTCAATTATGAAATCAAAATCAAATATATTTTATTCAAGTAGACTAAAAAAAAAAATAAAACAAAAATATATTCTGCCTGTTTTGATTTGCCAAATTTCACAGCCAACAATTTTCACGCACCATCTGCAGGCTTAGCGGGAGTTTATTTACGTATTCGATCGCGTTAAAGTTAACTACCGTTTATATAGAACGAGCTGATGCCCACGACTTCATTCGAGTGGAATATTTTTTTTTTATTCCCACCCGCTTTTTATTCCCACTTTTTATCCAGGATAAAAAGTTGCCTATATATCTCTCCGGTCCTCAAATATAAATTAAAAAAAGCCTTTTATTTCTACTACCACTTAATCTTAAGTTACATACAAATTACATATTCTAGTTCTGTTATTGTGTGACAGAAGTCGACTCCTCGGCGTAGGCCTCCCCCAACTGTCTCCACGCGTCCCTATCTTTTGCCATTGTCATCGAGTTTGTACCGACTAGTTGCTTGAAAATATATCTCCTTCTTTTTCTATGACAACTATACCCAAGCAAAAAATCACGTTGATCCATTGCCCTGTTGCGGCGTGATTGAAGGACAAACCAAAAAACTAACAAACAATTTATATATAAATATGATTGATCGAACGCCAGGTGTCAAGCTCTTGACAATTCCACTGCTTTTACGCGATCTAGTAAGTAATAATCTCCCACTCGGTCCTCCGTAGCTTTGTGGCGCATACATCGTGTGTAATGTAATGTCAACAGAGCCCGGCTGCCGAGGTTGTTTGTCGACGGGTTACCGATCTAAATATAACGCGAGAATAAATATTATCAATCATTTGACAGTTGGAGCTTTTTGCAGATTCTCCGTAATGTGTAGTTTAAGGTTAGTTTTGGAATACGACCTGCAGACGCATGTGAAAGCATGGAGTCCTTTTTTTATGTGTTTAACTAGCAAACATGTTTACCCTACTCATATCATAGTATGCAAAAGTATATTTGTGCATTATTGAAGTGAAAACTTATTTAGGCGCGTTGAGCACTTTTTGGTAGGGGGTAAAAATGTGGAATACGCGAGACTGACACCGTTCTCCTTAAGACAAAAGGTCTTAAGTATTATACATATTTTACATCCGTAATTAAACTTTAATGCTTTTTTATTTTATTTTTATTAAAAAAAGAAATAAGTAAGTATTCCTTTTCACTTTTATCGGCAGTCCCAATGACTGCCATTTTTTGTTTGTTAGTTTCACTACAATCAATGATTTGCTTGGATCGCATAGTAAAAAAACTGCCTCGTTGGGCTAGCGTAGTCGACTACAGAGCACGAGGACTTGGGTTCGATTCCCGGTCGGGCATAAAAATTGTTAGGCATTGGGTTTTTCAGTTAAGAAATTCTCAGTGTCAGCCCGAAGTTAGAAATTGGCGGTGTTTCACCCCCGTGCCTATAGAGCACGTTAAGCCGTCGGTCCCGATTATTATTACTAACATGATAATAGTCGTTAAAGCCTGCCAACCCGCATTAGAAGCTGAAGTTGCGTGGTCGGTCTAAGCTCTAATTCCCTCTCTCCTATGGGAAACATGTGCCTAGCAGTGGGACGTAAATGGGCTGTAGTAGTACCTAGTGGTGGCATAGTAAAAGACGATTTGACGACTTTGACGACCTCGATCCCCGGCAGGGTCAATTTGGGAATTTATAATTTCTGAATTTTCCCAGGTCTGGTCTGGTGGGAGGCTTCGGCCGTGGATAGTTACCACCCTACCGGCAAAGACGTGCCGCCAAGCGATTTAGCGTTCCGGTACGATGCCGTGTAGAAACCGAAGGGGTATGGGTTTAATATAACTGTCATGCCTCTAACAGGTTAGCCCGCTGCCATCTTGCCTGCATCATCGCTTACCATCAGGTGAGATCGCTGAAAAAAAAAAGAGGTGGAGAGTGACATAAAGGTAAATCACAAAGATCTCTCGTAACGCAGACGAACTTGTAGGTATCATCTTGTTGCTCATACTATACCTACAAGATAAATAGCCTGCCAACGATAGGTACATACATTTTGGCACGCAAAATTGGTTCTGTGCACAAAGTCAACAGACAACGATGCACCATTTACAATAGGTGTCGGCTCTGGATGTCGGTTACATAACTCCAAAACGTGCGCTCGATATCGGCACATATCGGTGAAATGGACTATGGAATATGGTGGTGAATACATGGCTTATACACGCTTCGAAACTGCTTTTATAAGGTGCTTTCATATTTTTCCATCAATAGAAACTAGTTTTACTTTTGCGCCAATCTCTAATCATAAACTTTGTATTATAACAGATCGTAACCCTGCATCCATAAATTACAATTGACGACTTTAGCGCTGCCGTAACGTATAGAGGTCCCGGTTTCGATCCCCGGCAGAGTATATTTGGAAATTTATAATTTCTGAATCTTCCCTGGTCTTGCCTCGTGGAAGGATTCAAATGTGGCGAGTTACCACCCTACCGGCAAAGACGTGCCACCAAGCGATTTAGCGTTCCGGTAAGATGCCGTGTTGCATCATCCCTTACCATCAGGTGTGATGGCAGTCACGGGCTAACTTGTAGTGATAAATGAATGATGAATAAAAAACATGATAAGGGTTTTCTTGGCTACCATGCAAGAGTCAGCTGGCTTAAAAATGAGCGCACCCTTCATCATCATTACAAGTTCTACTACTCGTATAGTAATATGACATAGTTATTAAACCATAATCCTTACTAATATAAAAAATGCGATAGTGTGTCTGTTTGCTACGCTTTCACGACCCATCTTTTCAACCGATTTCGAATAAATTAAGTAGGTATAGAGATATATCCCGGGTAAAATCAAAGGCTACTTTTTATCCCGGAAAAAAATTCCGGAGTTTCGGAGTTTCCACGGGAATTTAAAAAAAAAATTATCCACTCGGACGAAGTCGCGGGCATCATCTAGTATTTTTTTACGTCTTTATTCGCAGGGTACGACGATATTAGTAAAATCGGCAGTTATTAATCGCATAATAATCTCTAATTGGATCCTATGCGTCAATGTACAGGGACGATATATATCACGAAAGCCAAAATACCCTCAAATAGCCTGTAAAAAGAGACCCCTGTTACCAAAATATAACCTTTCATTCTCAGAGAAACTATTATTATACTAAAGTAAACAAAAATATTTTTCTGTTCGAACCCAAAAATACTTTTTTTCTATAAAAGAAGATCACATTTTTATAACATTACTTTTTATATTGTGAACCGAACCCAAAATACCATAAACATTTTCGAATCGAATTAATCTCGAGGATTCCCTAATAATACGTACAATTTTTATTTATGGTTAGAAATAACTTCAAAGCAGGCCATTTCTTCAGAAAACGGTTAAGTTATCAAATTAGATTTGATACAGAGAGTTGTCAAAATTACTAGAGCAACAAATGTCCTGATATAATAAACCTAGTCAGATTTTTTTTCAAAAGGTATGATGACAACTAAATCAAATCAGGAACTCCAGAACTTAAAAACGCTCTTCTAGTATGGCAGTTTGTCTATTTGTGAAGTCATCAAATTTTCAACGCACTTTTTTTCTTTAATCTATAGTTTAGTTGTTATCAAACTTAAAACTAACTGAGAATATGAATTTAAAGTCTTTTGGAAGACCCTCTAAGAAGAAATAATTTATTTTTGATATACCTAGTCCTCATCCGTATTATTAGTAGGTGGTTAAGTTTGGTTTTCCCATTCTAAAAGAGTATAGTAAAATAGATCGATTTTACCATGTTACAATCATTAGCTTTTGTGTGAGACATGCGAAATACAATATATTACCATGGCATAATCGAATCTTTAATAAATCATACGTAAAAAGGATGGATAATCACCCTTCTAATCTTAAACAGGTAGAGGCGCCTGTCATGTAAATTTTCAAGCTAATAAACGTGACTGATTTACCTCAATGCTCGCATTAGGGTAAATCTGTCACTTAGTATGAATATAAATATTTCGAGGCATGTCGTCTTCACACGGCAGATAAATGTAACTCAAGTCCAGATGTCACGTAGTTTCAACTCACAGTCAACTCCAGTTCTTTTTTTAAAACACACTAACCTTACCTATCTAACAGATATGCTCCTCCATTGTCATTCTCAATGATTTAATACCAGTGTGACCCAAGTAGGACAGATTTTAATACCCACATATTTTACGGATAAATATAAATAACTGGGAAAAATGCTATCTTGCAATATAATAAATTATTCTAGGGGCCATAAAAGGATCGCTTGCGGCATTAATGGTAAATATATTTTTAAACTACATTTCACTGGACAAATAAAATTATTGGGAGTAACAACTTACAGATACTTATATAGCATCAACACAAAGATTATTTACTTACTACAATCACACGTGAGTGAAATTAACACAAAAAATTACTATGGTATAACCATTTAGATGGTAATAAAAATATGTCTTATGGGTATGACTGACGATAAAATCTATCAATAATGCATTTTTTTTAATCCGACCTCCGTGGCGCAGTGTGTAGCGCTGTTGTTTTAACGTGCGCAGGTCCCGGGTTCGATCCCCGGCAGGGTCAATTTGGGAATTTATAATTTCTGAATTTTCCCTGGTCTGGCCTGGTGGGTGGCTTCAGCCGTGGCTAGTTACCACCCTACCGGTAAAGATATGCCACCAAGCGATTTAGCGTTCCAGTACGATGCCGTGTAGAAACCGAATAGGGGTATGGGTTTAATGCTATGCCCCTAACAGGTTAGCCCGCTACCATCTTAGACTGCATCATCACTTACCATCAGGTGAGATCGCAGTCAAGGGCTTATTTGTAGTGGATTAAAAAAACCACTACAAGTTAGGCATTGGCCTGCGATTTAACTTAGTGTTAGGTAGATAGTTGATGATGACTACACATGAAATAGAATGAGTACTAAAATTCTACATCAATGTGACTACAACTATCATAGACTATATAATGGTAGCGGGCTAGCCTGGTAGAGGTATCGCAGTTATATATAAACCTAGATCTGTAATGTACACATCTTACCGGAACATTAAATCATTTAGAGGCACTAGCCAAAGCTCTAAGGTTTGTTTTCACTATAGAGATGTACTACGTTGCTAAGCTATGCATGTGTCGAATCCACCTATAGGAGTGCTTGATTATCATATCTTAGGTCGCTAGATGTTATATCAAGCGCTCATATTGGTGGGTTTGACACACATCCAGTAGCTTAGCAACGTAGCACATCTCTGGAGGAAATTAAGGCTTAACCTCCTCCCGGCCATCCTAAATTCAGACATGTTTAGAATGGCCCAGCTGAGTTGGTTGAGGGCTCTTCTCAGACCAGGGCGCGTTTGGAACCCTCGTAGCTTTAATTTTAAGATACCGTAACTGATTATCACCATCATGTTTTACACGAAACTAGCTGGCGCCCGCAACTACGTCCGCGTGGTTTAAGTTTTTTGATTCCCGCTCGAACTCCTTAATTTTCTGGGATAAAAAGTAGCTATGTCACTCTCCAGATCCTCAACTATACCCATGCCAGAAATCCCGTCCATCCGTTGCTCCGTTGCGGCGAGATTGAAGAACAAACCAACATACTAACAAACCAATAAACCAACAAACAAACACACTTTCGCATTTATAATAGTATATATATATTTATAATAGTAAGTATAAGTTTGTATGTTGGACGTCAATAAGTGTACAGTGTATCTAAATTGAATAAATAAATATTAATTGATTGATTGATTGATTGACCCCTAACCCTGCTATGGATCTTACCTAAGACCACCAACTTACAAGGCCACAGCGCTAATTCTAACCCTCTGGTGATAACAATAGTGTGTACTCACATAGAAGCTGGGTTAATGTGGAAGCACCCGACTTTCACGGACACCAGTTGTGCCCCGGTTCGATCAGACGGTGTAGTGCAGTGCGACCAGTTGTCCACTTTCAGCGCGTGTGACGTCATCGTTGAACTGTGAAAAAAAAACAAGCTTAGGAAGGACCACAAAAACTCGTCTGCGGCAAAAAAGTCGCCGGCCAGAAAATTATATTAAAATGGGTATTAGATTCAATATTCACACCTATAAACTAGATCGTTATACAGGGTTACATTTCGACGAATTTAAGATTAAGAGATCATTATAAATGAACATTTTGAATATTATGTCATAAATCATGGTAGTTTTGAAGTTATAGCCATAAGAAAGTTTCCCACAAAATTCCTAATGCACAAAAACGCAAGGACACTCTACGCACACGGTGCGTATTGTTCGAACAGGTACGTATCTATCACAAGGACGCGCGCAAATCTTGCAGTGGTGCGGGGGTGTCCAAGCGTTATGTATTTTAGTGGAGAGTAAAATTCTTTCTTTTTTTATTTGATTTTTTTTTGTACCAAAGTGTTAGTAAAATACGTAGAAAAAAAACAGAAACATAATGGACAAGGAAGCACTTATATCTTTAAGAGATCTCTACCAGTGAGCCTTGGCAGTGGGAAAGGTTGTAAAGGTTGTGGAGGAATTAGCAATGCGAAACACGACGCACAGAGAGACCCACTAACAATAATTTAAGTGATTTGGATAAGTGATTAAGACATTAATATTTAGTTGACAGGCATTCAATTCAGCACACACATATTCAAGTAATATGAAATTCCCGGATCTATTAGGCCTGCTTTTGTACGCCGCGCCGGCCGGCATGTTGAGTTATTGCTGATTACGGCTTTGATGTTGAAGCATCAACGAACACGTCTAACCAACACACACACACACTCTTTTTATAATTTTAGATCGATAGATAATTTTTATTTTGCCAAATTGTGGATGGCGACCGTTGTTTTTAACCGACTTCCAAAAAAGGGGAAGGTAGAAATAGTCCCGTCACAATTTACTGCCCACACACTTTCGTATTTACGTATCTATCATATTAGTAGTGCCGCTACTGGAAAATACTGCAAAACAACATAAATAACTATTAACACAGTCGAAGATACGTTATTTACTACCAGTCGTTCGACGGAGGAGTCTATGTCTAAATCACAGGTCTACATACAGCAACGCTGCGGGGTGACAGAGACGTGACGGAAACTGGCAGCATTTTCAATATGAAATTCTGTCACACAAATGTCAAATTTGTACGCAGTTTCCTATCTCTCACAATTATAGGTAAGAGGGGTACAACGCTTTTGACGATATCGAAGTGTTGAGCGCTGTTGTCTTAACGTGTGGTACCGGGTTCGATTCCCGACAGGGCAATTTGGGAATTTATAATTTCTGAATTTATCTCTGGTCTAGCCTGGTGGGAGGCTTTGGCCGTGGCTAGTTACCCCCTACCGGTAAAGACGTTGCGCTAACCGATTTAGCGCTCCGGTACGATTCCGAGTACAACCGGGGTATGGGTTTAATATAACTGCCATGCCCCTAACAGGTTAGCCCGCTACCATCTTAGACTGCATCATCACTTACAATCAGGTGAGATCGCTGTCAAGGGCTAGCTTGTAGTAGATAAAAAAATGTGTAGGTATAGGTAAGAATGGTACAACTGATACGGTAGCCCAGTCTGTCATTTATATGGGCGTCGACCCACTGTATGAATTTATACTTACGCTGTGATATTCAAGTACTTAAGTCATTGATTATTCATACAATGAGAATTTCGACTTAATCCCAAAGCCGATTTTAATATATATCCTGTGAATTCTCAAGTTACAAACGTAACACTGGAGTTGATCCGTCTTTGTATAGAGTTGTCAAGTTACATTAAGGCTGTATAGTCAATGAAGTAATAGGTACTTACCTACTATAATATGTGTATTTTAACTGACTCGTTAGTTTAGTGATTAGCATGTTGGACTACGGATTACGAGATCCCGGGTTCGATTCACGGGTCGGGTCATAATTATGAATTGGGTTTTTTGGGCACAACTGCTCAAAAAAGGAAAAGAATTTTAAATGTAATAATATGTGAGTTTCTATATTCCACCATATCTTTTAAATGCCTGAACAGATTTTGATGTATGGGTATCGTTCGAATCCTTACATCATCCACTGGCTATGAATTTTTTGGCAGGGCAGTTGTAACATAAGCTTCTTTTTATCCCG
Organism: Erebia aethiops; assembly: GCA_923060345.2. Taxonomy (NCBI): domain Eukaryota; kingdom Metazoa; phylum Arthropoda; class Insecta; order Lepidoptera; family Nymphalidae; genus Erebia; species Erebia aethiops. Next base: position 2,724,258 of record OV281083.1, on the reverse strand, counting down.
GAAAACTACGGAGGTCCCATGGGAATTAAAAACTCATTTCACGCGAACGAAATCGCAGGCATCTGATAGAAAAAATATCCCATTTATCAAAATTGAATGAGAAGTTTAGGAGCTACAGAAAGAAGACAAAGAGACACATAAACTCAGAACAACACATCAATAAAATTCATGTGCACATTGTATGTCAGCTCAATAATATACAATTTACGACTCAATGCCTGGTGGTTTGGCATAAGAGAAGGTAATATAAAGTAGCCCCTCCCCCACCCCCCACCCCCCTCTTGGGAGGGCTTGTTTGTAGCAAAAAAAATCATCTCCCTGAATGTATTTCTACGTACTACAACAGCGTATATATTAATTACTAGATGGTGCCCACGTCTTCGTCCGCGAGGATTAAGATTTTTGATTCCCGCGGGAACTCTTTAATTTTCCGGGATAAGCCTATGTCCTTCCTCGGGATACAAACTACCCCTGTACCAAATTTCATCACAATCGGTTTAACAGATGAGCCGTGAAAGCGTATCAGACTGACAGACAGACACACTTTCGCTTTTATAATATTAGTATGGAATTCATTTAATGTCTGATTTTCCCTGGTCTGGCGTGGTAGGAGGATTCGGCCGTGGCTAGTTACCACCCTACCCGCAAAGACGTACCGCCAAGCGATTTAGCGTTCCGGTACGATGCCGTGTAGAAACCGAATAGGGGTATGGATGCCATGTCCCTAACAGGTTAGCCCGCTACCATCTTAGACTGACATCATCACTTACCATCAGGTGAGATCGCAGTCAAGGGCTAACTTGTAGTGGACAAAAAAAAAGTTGTATGGATTCATACAGTGGGTCAACGCCCATACAAATAACAGACCGGGCTATCAGTGACAGTTGTTCACTCGACTCTACCCTGAATAAATAAATCTTTATTGACCCACACATTATTATCTTAGTAAATTGTCCTTTATTTAAATTTATTTCGCGAACGGATCCCTGAATTGATGTTTTTTTATTCCACTACAAGTTAGCCCTTGACTGCGATCTCACCTGATGGTAAATGACGATGCAGTTTAAGATGGTAGCCGGCTAACCTGTTAGGGGTAATTGTTAAATGACTTTCCCACACTCGCACTTTTTTTGAACGACCTAGCCAATCACTCCACAGTCCACACCATGGGTAAAGGATAAAAAAAATCATCCCACCTTACGTGTAGGGTTTACCTACCCTAAAAAAGTTTTTTTCAAAATTTAATTTTACGACTTTTTTGGCGTGTTAAACATGTATATCCTTTCTAGTACTAATAGCCACTGAATAAGCAAAGCCGCGGATAGACAGACGTACGCACATGGCGAAACTATAATAGTTCCTTGTTGACTACGGAACCCTAAAAATAGGTACTTAGTATCAGCATCCAAAACGCCTAGCTACAATAACTACGGATATTTATTACATTGCAAGAAAGCATTTTCCCGGTACATACGTCTTATTTCTATTCCCGTGATATATTGCGGGTATTAAAATGTGTCTAGGAATTCACTTGTAGGAAATATCATTTGGTACTCGTTTCTTATTCATAAACCGTTTGATGAAAAGGGTAACTTTGATGTTTTTTCCTGAATGTCCACTCAGAAGGGCCACACCGCAGCGGGAAAATTGTTGCATCAGGCAACGAGCCTTACATTGAGCAATCTAAACTAATATTATAAACGCGAAAGTTTGGATGGATGGATGAATGTACGGATGGATGTTTGTTACTCAATCACGCAAGAACGGCTGAACGGATTTGGATGAAATGTGGCACAGAACTAGATTATATCCTGGAATAACACATAGGCTACTTATTTTTGGGCATCAAATATTTTGCAGGGCACAATTGCCGAGTTGCTTGCTGTTTTTTCTAGGTCGGAGGATTTCAATTTAGAGTAATATTCATTCGGCGACATAAAGCTTACTAAGCTTTAAGTTAGTAGAAAAAAAATACTATACTAAGACCTATACATAGTATGGTGATCGTGATTGTACTTGGATGTAAACTATGCCGTTTAAATAAACCTCATGAATTTTCATATTTTTTGACCGTTGATAATTATTTTGTACCGCTGTGGTAGTTTATGGTCGTGGCACGACTGAAATAACCGTTAACCTAAACAGTACTTGGTTCGTTTTATTAAAAAGATGATATCAAATTGTTCCGGAAATATTTGTGGCATTTTCGTCTGGGTTATATAAAAACCACTGAGCTAAAAAGGCCAAAGAGGATCAAACCTTAACCACCAGGCATAAAACAACGCCTCCGCCCATAAAAAACTTTCACACGTAGGTATAATACATACTAGTATTTATCTATCTATTCTGTCTATCTGTAAGTCTGAGTTCATTTCTATCTGGACAAGTTTATATACGTACAGAGATAGCTTTGGACCTTTTTCATTCTAATGGATTAAAGAGGGAATAGCCTAGTTGTATAATATCAACCAACCAACCAACTATTGTTGACCCAAGTCGGTAACTGGATGGGTGATCGAATTTGGAGGTTCAAATTTGGCCTTTTAGTTTCCTCCGTGCCTCGGAGAGCACGTTAAGCCGTCGGTCTCGGTTCTTATCACTAATATCTGATAATAATCGTAACAAAACCTAAGAGTTTAAATACTTTTAGTCGAGTCGTATGCGGAAAGACGTGGGAACCCACCGCATTGTTATCCCTAGAAAACGACCCTCAGTAATGAGGAATATGACGCAGAGAGGATTAAGGTTTTAAAATCCTACGGAAGCCCTTTGAAGACTACATCGCACTCTAGATCCTCAACTAAAGCCATTCAAAAACTTTCATCGATTTTTTATCATAAACTACACAAAAATGGCGCTATTTTAGAAAAGGTCTCGTAAATACTTAAACAGACAAAACGGTCAGCGCAGTTTGGCCGCCATGACCTAAATGGTGCTATTGGCAGTACTATACGTTATTTATTGCTGGTGACAGTTTAAAGAACATTAATCTTTATCAATTTTGTGTATTGAATTCGGTTAACTAACTGCCATTTTTATTTTTCCCGTCTTTTTTGTGCGTATAAGTTAGCGCTTGAAGGGACGAGTTGCCTGGTTGTGACAACGCATATCAGTCAATTGCGATTGTTATAAGCAACGTTGACCCAAGTCGGTAACTGGATGAGTGAACGAATTTGGAGATTTAAATTTGGCCTTTTCGTTTTCTCCGTGCCTCGGAGACCAGACAAAGCCGTCGTTCCTGGTTATTATCACTAATATCTGATAATACCTAATCGTTACAAAAACCTAAGAATTTAAATCGAGTCGACTCGTATGCGGAAGGACGTGGGAATTTTTTTTTTTTTTTTTATCCACTACAAGCTAGCCCTTGACTGCGATCTCACCTGATGGTAAGTGATGATGCAGTCTAAGATGGTAGCGGGCTAACCTGTTAGGGGCATGGCAGTTATATTAAACCCATACCCCTTCGGTTTCTACACGGCATCGTACCGGAACGCTAAATCGCTTAGCGGCACGTCTTTGCCGGTAGGGTGGTAACTAGCCACGGCCGAAGCCTCCCACCAGGCCAGACCAGGGAAAATTCAGAAATTATAAATTCCCAAATTGACCCTGCCGGGGATCGAACCCAGGACCTCCGCACGTTAAGGCGACAGCGCTACACACTGCGCCACGGAGGTCGTCGAAAATTCACCGCATTATTATCCCAAGAAAACTCCTACCATTATTTGATTAATGGAAACGGGTCACGACCCTCAGTAATGAGCAATACGACGCAGAGAGAGAGAAGTTAGCGCTTGACTGCTTTGTAAGGGCGAAAACATACTACATGACAGGGCAAAAGTCCGTACGAAACACCTTCTTAGTACGGGAAGTACGCTTCATTGTGTCGCGGTGGGCTGTGCAGCTACAAAAGAGTGTTTTGTAAGAGTAACAAATATTTTTAGCCCGTGCAATAATTATACTATCAAAGTCCTCCGCAAAAATAAAAACAGGAGCTTTTAAATTCTCAGTTCAAAGTTGATAAAAGTTATTTACAGCTTGTCGATATTTAATCGTAAATCGATACGTTATTGAAACGTCGAATTAGCAACCGTGTGAACCAAGTTTGGACTTTATTAGTACGCGTTATTTCCTTACATGGAATTATAAGTTTAGAGTTTCACCTAGTTTTAGTTTCCGTAGTTTTGTGCTAGATGTTAGCCGTAACTTCGCTTCGGATTTATGTGTTTTTCAGTGTATATATTCCCGTGGGGTAAGTTATGTTCCCGCGGTAAAACGTTGCTAATATTTTAGCATTAAAACTATCTCAGGAGGGCTACTACTATCGCTTAAAGCAGTATTACTTCAAAATGACAGTTTCATGTCACGTACCTTGACGACCCTAAAATTATACTAATATTAGATGATGCCCGCGACTTCGTCCGCGTGGATTAAGGTTTTTTTGTTCCCGCGGAAACTCTTTAATTCTAATAATAAATTTTAATAAAGAAGTAGCCTTGATCCTTCCCCGGGATACAAACTATCCCTATAACAAATATCATCAATATCGGTTGAACAGATAGGCCGTGAAAGCATAGCAGACAGATAGACAGACAGGCAGACAGACGGACAGACAGACACACTTTCGCATTTATAATATTAGTATCATATGATACTAATATTATAAATGCGAAAGTGTGTTTGTTTGTTGGTTTGTCCTTCAATCACGCTGAAACGGATCGACGTGATTCTTGGCACGGGTATAGTTGAGGTCCTGGAGAGTGACATAGGCTACTTTTTATCCCGGAAAATTAAGAAGTTACCGCGGGAATCAAAAAAACTTAAACCACGCGGACTGAGTCGCGGGTATCAGCTAGTAGATTATAAATGCGAAAGTATGTTTGTTGGTTGGTTTGTCCTTCAATCACGCCACAACGGAGCAACAGATCGATGTGATTATTGGCATGGATATAGTTGAGGACCTGGAGAGTGACATAGGCTTCTTATCCCGGAAAATTAAGGAGTTCCCGCAGGAATAAAAAAAAACTTAAACCACATGGACATCAGCTAGTAAGGATTATAATTGTAAAACACCAACGTCAACAATATTAAAACAACACGACTTTAAGCTATGGTAGTATGCCTCCTTTAATCATTAGGATTGGAAGCTGTGACGACTTCCTGTTCCACCTTTCTCAATGATATTATCTACATGAAACCCTACAGGAATCAATAAGCAGTGGAAATTTTTCTGAAGCAAAATTGCTTAGCTGGCACTTGAGCTAGGCTCAAAAATTTGGAAAAAATGGACAAACATGGATTGTGGACTGAACAGAAAATTAATAAGTTTGATTCCATTAAAAATCGAGCCTGTCAGGGTACATGTCATATCTATCTTCTATCTATATATATAAAAATGAAACCCGTTTTCCTTGGTCACGGCATCACGCGTGAATGGCTGGACCGATTTCACTAATTCTTTTTTTGTTGTATTTGTTATTATTAGGAGAAGGTTCTTACGGAAAAAAATATTACGAAAATCTCTCAGAAATATTGAAAAATATACATTAATTAATTTTGCATACTAAGGCGGTACGAAGTTCGCCGGGTCAGCTAGTAGGTGATAAAACTTCACTTTGTAAGTTCGTTTAATCACTAATTGTCAGGTTTAAACGTAGACGAGAAGTGAAAATATATTCCATGTGGAACTGTCGTTTTCTGCTGGAATTCTTGGAATTAATTCGTTGGCGCGATAATAACGCGGAATATGTCGCATGAAATTCGTATGACAATGGTGTTTGCTAAATGCTTTTTAGGGTTCCGTTCTTCAAAAGGAACCCTTATAGGATGTCCGTCTGTCTGTCTGTCAACGCCCTTCTTCTCGGGAACGCGTGGAGGTATCAAGTTGAAATTAATATCAAATTACTTAAGTCTACGGTCCCTTGGAGCTGTAAAAAATAAGCTTCTAAGTCAACGCAATCAAAAGATACGGCCGTTTTGACTACTGTAAATCAAAACCTTACTTCGCGTTGACCTAGAATCATGAGTTTGACTCGCACAGAAACATCTTAGAAACATGAGAAGTGCTCAAAAATCACGTTTTTTGTTTTATTGTTTGTTCAAGATTCAGGTATTGTATTGCAAATTAGAAGGGAGAAATGTTGGATAGGTATAAAACCTTTTTGTATTTTATTATTAGAATTAGAAGATAATGTAAATATATGTCAGTGCGAATAAAATCAACGTGTTGTCATTTCATATAAAACTAATTGGTATTTCTAATATTTTAAATACATAACATTTTTTTCTTCTCCCTTTATTTTTATAATTTGTTGTCATAGCGGCAATAGAAATACACAAACTGTGAACATTTCAGCTTATTTAATTAATAAATTCTAACAGTACAATCAATCTAGGACTACATTCTAATGCGGTGTCAACATAAATTCATATGAATTTTACCGAACACCGACAGTGCCGCCGACAATAGGTCTTTTCTTACAAACTAAAACATAACTATAACTATAACACAATATATATTATAAACTATAACATTCTAATACTACAATTAATCATAATCTAGTATAATTATTCCAAGTTAAAAGTGGGTAAGTTAATACAACATGGCGCGTACAAACGCAGAATGATAATTAATTCGCTTCGTCTTCCAATGATTTTGTGATACAGGGTGTGTAGTTGGTGTCCAAAGTAAATCATTTGAAATTATTTTAATAAGATATTTTAGTAAGATACAGCCCGCTGGCATACAGACGGACGGACGGACGGACGGACAGCTGAGGCTTAGTAGGTAATAGGGTCCCGTTGGCACCCTATTACCTACTGATTAGTATTTTTAAGGGTACGAAACCCTTAAAAATACTAATTGTTGATGCCCGCGACGTCTTCGTGTTCTATATATTTTGTGAAAATTCCTTGATTATCCGGGATAAAAACTAGCCTGCATCCGACTTCAGAATGCTCAGTTACCTCTTTGTAAGATTTTGTCAAAATTAGTTCAAATTCCAAACTCATTATGCGTATTTCGGAATTATTTGTATTAATCTTCTTTATCATTTTGCCCGCTAGGTATTTTTATGTTAAAGTAAAGTCATGGATTCCGTATTTCAAATCGCAAAATAAGTTTAAAGCAATAAGCATGCGACACATTATATGCATATCATAGCATATAAGTACATGGATACTGGATTTCATCACAACTTATTTTCCGCGATGATTCAGTTTATATAGACCTTTGAGAAAACCTGCATTTCTCAAGAGAAAACTTCAAGGAGATTCAAATGATTTAGTCTCAATCTGCATTCCAAAATGCTTTTAAATTACTCGCTTAGTTTTACTGCCTCGTTGGTCTAGCGGTTGGCATAGTCGACTGCGGATCACGAGGTCCTGGGGTCCTGGCCCCCGTGCCTCGGAAAGCACGTACTACTAGTAAAGCCGTCGGTCCCAGCGTGTCAGTCGGCAGCGTAGTGGGTCTAAGCTATAATTCCCTCTCCCCTATGAGAGTGGAGGCCTGTGCCCAGCAGTGGGACGTTAATGGGCTATAGTGGTGGTGGTGGTGGCTTAGTTTTAATGCAGGTAAGTATGTTGTAACTGGCCATTCGCCGAACTAAATTGTTGTTTTTCACAAACGTTTAAGATATGAACTACTTAACTGATGTTCGTTTTGTTCTCTCAAAATAAATCCATGTAATATAATAAAAGATGAGAAAAGTTTATTGAGTCCACAAATATATCATAAATAGCTCTTCGTAAGTATTAGTGGTTCAAAACAAAAACAATATTAGATCATTGTTGTGCCCATGTTTTGCTGAAGTGTATCACTGAAATTATATATATTTAAGAAATTCTTACCTACTATTTTATATACCACTATCTTTTTCCCGCGGCTTCCCTCACGTCAGGTTCGATTTTCATATACATTTCAAAGCCCTATTTTACCCCCGTACAGTACTTCGAGCTGTGCATTGATAGAATATCAGTCAGTCAATCAGTCAAATTTACATACCTACTAATATTTTAAATCAAAAATTGTTTGTGTGATTTTATTTGTATCTTATTTACGAGTATGTAAGTGCACGAACTGCTCAAAAAATTGAAAACATTGGACCAAAGAAACTCTAAAGTTAATGGTATGGCATACTTTTAACGCCGTGAAAAAAACCTACAGTTAAAAACATTCCTTAAATCCATGCGGATAAGGTCGGTGATAAATGTTTGCTCATGATGATGAAGGGGCGGATTCCATAAAAGCCTCCTAATTCCTTAACAGCCAGTATTGCATTATTTCGTTTCTTCTCTGGCGCTGCAGATGTTCATTTGTGGCGATAATAAATTGTGTTATAAACAAACGAAACAAGCAAACTCTATCAAAAATTCTCCAACTAGTAGTGTCGCTAGTTGTGTATTAAATGTATTGTATACTAAAGCCATCCAAACTTATTCCATGCCGTGAATCTGTCTCTGCCGTGAAACTGAGTCTTTCTGTCTGTCTGCTACGTTTTAAAGGCCCATCTTTTCAACCGATTATGATGAAACTTTGTATTGAGTATTGCATCCCGGGGAAGGACATAAGCATACTTTTTATCCCGGAAAATTAAGAGTTCCCGCGGGATTGTAAAAAGCCTGATCAACGCGGACGAAGTCGCGGGCATTATCTGGTAATTTATAATTATTTATATTCATTTCTAAAATACCTATAGCTGATAAGCATCTTTATACGGCCTCCCTGGTAGTGATTGCTGGTGTGATCATGTAAGTGGGAGGCTCGGGTTTCGACACCCGGCAGGGGCAATTTACGGAAATTAATAATTTCTATACAATTGTACATATCAAAAATTGCGGAACCGACAGCAGAATTTTTGATATGTATTTTTAATGGTTTAGAAATTTACCTGAGTGTACATTCACTATAATACATATTATAAAACTAGGTGATGCCCGCGACTTCGTCCGCGTAGATTAAGTTTTTTTTATTCCCGCAGGAACTCTTTAATTTTTCGGAATAAAAAAAGCCATTGTCCTTACCCGGGATACAAACTATCCCTGTACCAAATTTCATCAAAATCGGTAGAAAAGATGGGCCGTGAAAACGTAGCAGGCATGTCTGCCTGCCTGGCAGACAGACATGCATTAACATTTATATAATATTAGGATATTAGTATAGAATTAGAATAGATAGTATAGATTAATAATTTCTACGGTGCCCGGTACGCAGTCGGTCGGTGGGAATGGGACGAAAAATCCGACACGACCGGAGAGAGATCAGGCGCAGGACCGACGGCTTAATGTGCTCTCCGAGGCACAGTGGTGGAACATCGCCAATGTCCTAACTCCGGGCTAATACTGAGAATTTCTTGTCAGAAATCCTAATATGTTGGGACTCGAACCCGGGACCTCTTTGGCCGCAGTCGAACATGCTAACCACTATACCAACAAGGCTATAAATTACCTATATTATTATCGGGAAAATCTGTAGAACGCTGCGATTTCCGGTGTGATGTTACCATTACATTATAGCACCTTTCTTAGGACTATTTTGACGACCTCCGTGGCGCAGTGTTGAGCGCTGTTGTTTTAACGTGCGGGTTCGATCTCCAGCAGGGTCAATTTGGGAATTTATAATTTCTGAATTTTCCCTGGCCTGGTGGGCCTGGTTAGCCCGCTACCATTTTAGACTGCATCATCACTTACGATCAGGTGAGATCGCAGTCAAGGGCTAACTTACAAAGGGCTAACTAAAAAAACTATCTGCTCTCCCCTTAAGTACCCATTCAGCTTCGTAGCCCAGTTATAAATCAGCATCAAAGAAAGGCAGAAAAAGAAAAAAATATTTCATACATATTGTCACTGCAAACATACAAAATAACTCAGTTCTTCCGCCGCCCCAGGCTAGCAGAGTCGCTCTTTGTATAATGAAACGAACTTACGTAGACCCTATCTATTACTACCTCAGAACAAAAACACAGTACGGGACAGGATAGGACAAAACGTACGCGTCGAAAGGGAGCCGTATGTCTCGTCGTGTCGCGGTTGTCTGTGCAACCTGTACTATTACTTTATTAGTATTTGGGGTGAAATGCAGCGCGAATTTTTTTTTGTGTGTTGTTGCCCTAAAAGTTCAGGATCTCAGTAATCTGCAGTTTGATGTTCCCGAAGTAAAACTTTTGAGTAGGTATAAAATATTATATTATGGTAGTAAAAACAAAGGGCGCTTGTGTTGGTTTAGTAGTTTGTTTGTGTTTTGCTTCACGAAAACGCCAAATAGGTATATCGCTGGAATCTGGACGAATTTGTATGACAAAGTTGTATACCCTCTCCCCCTCCCCAAGGATAGTATAATAACTTACACTATTGTATTTTATTTAACTTATATACTTAGTTATGTATTGTACTAGATTTAAAAAAAAAAATAGCAACTGCCGAGTTTCTTGCCGGCTCTTCTCGGCCGGCTCTTCTCGGCAGAATCTTCTTTCCGAACCGGTGGTAGAGTCAAAACATGACGTAGCATAAGCGACACCTGAATAAATTGAATTGCATTGAGTTAAATTATACGTATAAAAATATAATAGGTAGCTAGGTACAGTTTGCGGAGTTTTAATACGACCTGTAATATATAGCCTACGTCTAATATTTAATGCTATACGCTTTTTAATTATTTGTTTTATGGATCCACACTTAATATTTTACCATTGAAAATGGTTATCAGATGCAAATCGCCTGAAACGTATTATTGGCCATGGCCATTTTGCGAGGATCGAGATGGAAGTACCAAGCGTTGAGGAATTTATCGATAGACGTGTGAGCGTTTGAATTTTGAAAATCGGCTGGTTTTTTTGGAATTTAGACAAATGAAATAAAACTCGGGTTTTTTGGGGGGTGTTATTGATCGATCGTCATGGTGTTAAAACATGCGGATGCAGGCGAGAAGTGTTTTTTCGTATTTTGTAGGTATTCATTTTCAATGCTCCGATTCTTGCGGGGACTGCGAAATCTGTGAATTTACGTTTTTTGTTGGTTTTCTCTTCAATCATACCGCAACTGCAGAGCAACAGCTGATCGACGTTTTTTTTTTTTCATAGTACCTATAGTATAAGTATGTCAATACCTATAGTAGAAGACCTAAAGTATTATACTACGTTATGACTACCCTAGAGGGTGACTTAGCTATATTTTCCCAGAAAATCAAAGAATTCCTTTCTTAGCGGATGCCTACGTCATAATAGCTACCTGTATGCCAAACAACGACCTCAATTAACATAGACGGGCCCTGTCAAACAAGGAATGTGGACGTATGTCTAGTAACGCCATCTAGTCTGAAAAGTAGGAACTTGCTTGCAACATATGCCCCATCTTGAATGAAAGCTTGAAAACGTATGACTCGGTCATAGATAATATAGGTCATAGCCGTAAGGCCGGTTAGTAACAAAAAAACCCACAGTTTGCCGCGGAAATTAAATGATTGCGTAATGAATTTGAATTTTATTGAAATATTAAATAGGAATATTAAATAATTTTTTTTTAGAAATGTATAATTCTGAATTGAAACACTTACACTAAAAATAATAAAAATTATACAGTGCCCAACTAATAAAACTTTATATGTTAACTTAATAATAACAAATTATCAACACGACGAGCGACCGTGACAGCACTACGACGGGGACAAAGACAGGTGAGGAACGTGCTCTGCAAGTCGGACGCCTGACATTTTTCTATGAAAGGGCCCATCTAGTACTTACATATATATCGATGATGCCAAATTTCAGCCCAATCCGCCCAGTGGTTTGAGCTCTGCGTTGATATTACAGTCAGTCAGTCACCTTTTCCTTTTAAATATGACGTGACAGTTTGATCACGCCGTTTCTCAAATATCTGTGGGCTACTACCATCGCTTAGAGCGGTATTATTTTAAAATTGCAGTTATAAATGACGTTCCTAAAATAAGGATTATAATTCTGAAACAAGGGCTCCAACAACATTAAAATAATACTGCTATAAGCGATGGTAGTAACTAGTAAGCCCCGAGATTTATCAACTGTTAAAACTTCGCTCTGCTTAATCAGTCGACAAGTGCCCTTAGGAAGGGAAGGGTGCTAATCGATAAAATTTATGAGACGGGCCAATGTCACAACGCTGCCTCAGGCCGGTATTCAACAACGTGAACGTGAGAAATGGGGATATTTATTGCGTTTTCACGCTTTGTAGGCGTAATGCTCGACTCGTTAGGCGCAGTTGAATATAATAAGCGAGCATAAAAATAAATGAAATAGACAAACAGGCCTTGGGAATTCATTGCTGTATCACTCTAAAGCCATACATCTATATTTATATCTCTCACTCGCTGACTAATCACGATATCTCAGAAACCATAAAGCATACACACTTGTTTGGAAAGAAGGTTCCTTCTATAGCTTCGACATCAGCAAAGAAACGGTTTTGAGGAAATTCACCCCTAAGGCAAATGATGACCTTGGAAATTTGTATGAAAGTTCTGTTTTTGAAGTTAGAAACATGAAATTCGGGATTTAGGTTACTAGTTTTAAATTATAATTATCTGTTTAAACAATTTTACGAAAATCCACCCACAAAGGGTGAAATGGGGGTTAGAAATTTGTATGAAAGTCCTACGTTTTTGTAGTTAGAGACTTGAAAACCGTGATTTAGATAATTATTTTTAAATAATACCTACTTAATAACCTGTATCAAATTTACGAAAATTCACCCCAAAGAGGGTGAAATGGGAGTTGGAAGGTGACATAAAAGTTCTATGATTTTGTATAGATGATTAAGTATATACACGAAAATCAGCATTTAGGTTATTAGTTTAAAATAATAAAAACCTGCTATACTAAATAAAGCCTCTATAGGAAAAAATTTATAATCTCATAGGAAATCAGAAATTGTACGCGGACGAAGTCGTGGGCGACCTCTAGTATATTATGAACTAGCTGATGCCCGTGACTTCGTCCGCGTAGATTGAGGTTTTTTGGTTCCCGCGGGAACTCTTTAATTTTCCGTGGTAAAAAGTAGCCTATGTGTTATTCCAGACTATAATCCATCCCTATGCCAAATTTCATCCAGATCCGTTCAGCCGTTCTGGCGTGAAAGAGTAACAAACATCCATACATCCATACATACATCCATACTCACAAACTTTCGCGTTTATAATATTAGTAAGATGCGATAGTAGGTATGAATGAGTGTTTTCACGGCCCATCAATTCAACCAATTTTGACATTTGGCACAGCGAAATATTACACAGGGAAGGATATAATAGGTAATATTATGTACTGAAAATTATATGGATATGTATTGTGACAGGTCCGCTTCAATCAACCGAAAGCGAAACGGAATAAACCAGCCAAGTGCGAGTCGGACTCGCACACGAAGGGTTCGGTACCATCGTACAAGATTTAACACTATTAACTTTTTATATACAAGTTTATTGTAGGACCCCTTTGACTTTATTATATTAATAGATGATGCCCGCGACTTATTCCGCGTGGATTGAGGTTTTTTGGTCCCTGCTGGAACTCTTTAATTTTCCGGGATGAGAAGAATTCAATGTGACATTCCAGACTATAATCTATCTCTGTGCCAAATTTAATATAGATCCGTTCAGCCGTTACATACATATGTATGTAACGTCAAAATTTGGATGGATGTCCATCAATCCATTCAAACTTTGACATTTATAATTTTAATATAGTTGTGAAAATTTCAATTGTCTAGCTTTTACGGTTAATAAATTACAGCCCGCTGACCGACAGATAGAAGGACGGACAGCGAAGGCTTACATTGAGCAGAGGGTCCCGCTAACACCCTCTGGTACGGAACCCTAAAAAGAGTGAGTAAAACCGTCCAGCAAAACTCAATTAGAGCTAAATAAGTGTAATTAGTCCCCTAATCAAGTGTACCTAGTTAAAAGTATAATACGACCTACGACGAATACCTACTATATTAACTCGAAGTGCTTTATTTAATAAGTACATTATTTTTATCACGTTATACATTTATGGCTTAATTACTCTAGGATCATAAATAAGTAATATGAGGAGCTATAAAAATGTGTACCCAACCAACCCAACTCATTGGCTTAAGTTTAGTTTATAGAACACTGACTTGCTGATGCTGCGACCTCGTTCGAGTGGAATAACTACGTTTTTTGTTTCCCGCGGGAACTCCTTAATATTCCGGGATAAAAAGTAGACTATGTCACTCTCCATTATGGCTGGCATACGCACAACATCTAACGAGTAAAATTATGTCTACCCGTTATTTATATTTGTCTACCGAAGCTGACGTGGTTACTAGTTTCGTTACGTCAAAAGTAGAGATAAAAGTAAAATTTCTTATCTGTGGTATTTTTCTCTACAAACCCCCACATGCCAACTAATTTTTCCTCGTAACATACCGAATTTTGTGCATGTTAGGGTAAAGGAGAAATTAGCCGGCATCGGTAACATATCTCTCTCTCTCGTCGCGAGATATCTCGTTTTGCGCATGCGAAGCCTTGCAGGTCCTGCCAACTATGGCCATGCAAAGAATCACGTCGATCCGTTGCTCTGCGGGATGATTAAAGGACAAACCAACAAACACACTTTCCTATTTATAATATTAGTATTGATTACATCGTACCCGAGAGTGTTTAACTCTGAATGGACTCTGAAAAGGTTACACACGGACAAAGTTACGCAGTTTTAATCCGGGATAAAAAGTAGGCCGTGTCCGACTTCGGCATACAAAACCGTATTTGTACCAATTTCCTAAAATGGATTGTAAATAGGTTGAAGGCTTTTCGATTTATTATATTCTATTTTAGAATTTTTTTTTCTTTGTCTCTTGCCAGATTCTTCATCATTTTCTTCTTCTTCATCAGAATCATACTAATAATATCATAAATGCGAAAGTGTGTTTGTTTGTTGCAGGTTTATTGGTTTGTCTCACTCACTGACTCATCAACTCTTAGTCCAAATCGTTGGACCTAGAAAGCTGAAATTTAACACAGAGGTTCTCTTTATAAAGAAAGAAGGAAAATTATTTTTATTTGATCACTATATGTGACCAAATACATGTTTCCATCGCAGCAGACTGCAGCGCTGGTTTTCGGTGGAAACCTTAGTTAAAAGTGACTTAATTATAACGGAATTTTAGGTGAGAGGTCGCTAGTATTTCATTAGTTATAATTATAACGCAAAATCAAAGAAAACGTCACATGAAATACAATCATATTGGTAAATCTATAATACTTATATACATATAAATACTTGTCCATACCTACTAATATTATAATTGCTAAAGTTTGGACGGATGGATGAATGTTTGTTACTAAATCACGCCAGAACGGCTGAACGGATTTGTATGAAATTTGTCACAGAGATAGATTATAGTCTCGAATAAGCACTAGCCTAGTTTTATTCCACACTATAATCTTAAAAAATATATGGTTATATAAATTATCTATTCCGGAAAATTAAAGAGTTCCCGCGGGAACCAATAAAACAATCCACGCGGACGAAGCACGGGCATCACTTTGTGGTAAAAAGACACATAAATCAAACTCCAATGGCGCGCTTCCATTGTTATTTGTTGGGGACGGCGATGAAGCAAAACAAAGTTTATAGACCCCTTGGCGTAATGGATCAATTTTATCGATATCGAATAATGAAGACAAACAACACATTGACATATCCATACATAAGGGACAGCGCATATAAACGGAGTGTAGTAGAGCTCCGAGTTATTTGGAGGAGGAAATTCTCATGGATGTCAGCCAATAATGTGGTATGTCTGACTTCTGTTGGTCTAGTGGTCAGCATGTTCGACTGAGCCTATCGAGGTCCCGGGTTCAAATGCCGGGTCGGGCCATAATTATGTAGGTGGTTTTTCTGGAAAGAAATTCTCAGTAATATCCCGGAGTTAGGAAGTCGGCAGTGTTTAACCCCCGTGCTTCGGAGGTCGGTCCCATCGGGCTATGATCATGGGTACACTTATGCACTATAATATCTCCCGCACAGGTGGCTAATATCTCTGGAGATTGGCCGCCGTGGCCAAAATTATTATTTCTGACTTTACCTTTCACTTCAGTGCCCTATACGGCCTAACCTCCCTACTGTGGCTTTCCTTCCCAATATTAGACTAGCAGGTTATAGGCTTCGTTATTTTTTTCTATCCAGTCCACTATTCTATATCCGTCCTTTACCCGTCTGTTCATTAAATTGCATTTTTTTTCCACCTGTATGTACTCCATCTTTTGCTATTTATCAAAATCACCAGGTTCCATTAATGATTGATAAAAACTTAAACTCAGCTTTACACAATAATACTTATGTTTAGGTACATGCCGTTGAAATTAGAATACTAATAGCAAAATGCGGAGGAAAAACAAAGAATTCACTGCAATAAAGACCGCATAGCTTGCGCAACATTAAGCAGTGGAGATAAAATTTAGATTATTTTATTTACTTTACGGACTGGCATAGTATTTTAGACGCACCAAAACAATAAGCGACCCTTCCTTTCAAGTTCCACTCCGCGTCAATGTGCTCTCTGCTTTAAACTAGAATGATTGGCACTGAGAATTGGCAAATTTATTTCTATGCGCGGTAAATCGCCGCCATATAACTGCCATGCCCCTGACAGGTTAGCCCGCTACCATCTTAGACTGCATCATCACTTACTATCAGGTGAGACCGCAGTCAAGGGCTAACTTGTAGTGGATAAAAAAATTATTAGAGTTTATTATTGTCCATTTTTATCCACTACAAGTAAGCTCTTAACTGCGATCTGATGGTAATTAGTGATGATGCAGTCTAAGACGGTAGCGGGCTAGCCTGTAGGCATGACAGTTATATTTAAAACATACCTCTATTCGGTTTCTACACGGCATCGTACCGGAACGCTAAATCGCTTAGCGGCGCGTCTTTGCCATGTAGGGTGGTAACTAGCCACGGCCTATAGGAAAATTCACCTAAATTCAGAATACAGGGAAAATTCAGAAATTATAAATTCCCAAATTGATCCTGCCGGGGATTGAACCCCGGGACCTCCGCACGTTAAGGCAACAGCGCTACACACTGCGCCACGGAGGTCGTCAAAATATTCTGCAGGATCATGTTATAAAAGCGTATTAGGTATACTTAGCGCCACAAAGGATTTATTTTACGTCAACTGACGTGGTTAGGCACATAATGGATCAATTATGGAATAATGAGGATAAATAACACAATCATTATCATACATTTTGAGTTAGTGCCAATACTTACGCGTAACTTCAACACATTGCTTTCTTGCTTCTTCTACACACCGAATTTCTTTCTGGTTCTTCTCGGTAGGAATGTCAATGCGAACCAGGGGTAGATTCACTCGACTATTCAAAGGCGCTTGTCAAAGTCTACTTGAATAAAAAAGTTTATTTGTACATTCGTTGGTGCAGGGTCAAAGCGCAGCTGATTGCAGACAATTTTTTGTAAAATATTCCAGTTATAGGAGTTTCCAGAACTTTAAAGCGTTACTTAATCTACTTACACATTTCCTGTAGGTACTTGAGTAAATTAAAGTATAAACTGACTGACTAACGCTGAGTAAACTAATTTAATCGCAATAGTTGTATGAAGTCTTGTTGCAACACTTAATAAATCAACACTTAAATTTTTTAGTGCAACTCATGTAATCTATCAAAGTAAAGTTTAAACTGTTGTCAAGAAACTTAATATTTTACATGTACAAGTTAGACTAATAAAATCCATACTTACTAATACATCTATCTATCTATCTATTCTATATATATATATATATATATATATATATAAAAATGAAACCCGTTTTCCTTGGTCACGGCATCACGCGTGAATGGCTGGACCGATTTCACTAATTCTTTTTTTGTTGTATTTGTTATTATTAGGAGAAGGTTCTTACGGAAAAAAATATTAAGAAAATCTCTCAGATTGAAAAATATACATTTAATTTTGCATACTAAGGCGGTACGAAGTTCGGCGGGTCAGCTAGTACTAAATAAATGCGAAATTGTTTCTGTCTTTCTGCTGTCTGCTACGCTTTCACGGCCCACCTGTTCAGCCGATTTAAATGAAATTTGGTACTGAGATAAATTGTATAACGGGGAAGGACATAGGCTGAAAATTAAGGAGTTCCCGCGGGAATCGAAAAAACAGTTTACACGGACGGTGTCGCGGGCATCATTTAGTAAAATATATAAAAATATATATTTAAGTCATATTTTTACTTGGGTCTCCACACTAGGGAACCTGTATCGCGGAGACCGTATTATTGTGATTACCTAAGTTTAGACATAACCGAGGACTAGGTGAGATCAGTTTGCATTATGAGTGCCTACAAATATATACAATATACCTAAGAAACTAGATGATGCCCGCGACTTCGTCCGCGTGGATTGATGTTTTTAATTCCCGCAAGAGCTCTTCAATTTTCGGGGATAAAAACTGACCTTCCCCGGGATGTAAACTATCTTTGTACCAAATTTCATAAAAATCGGTTGAGTAGTTGAGCCGTGAAAGCGTAGCAGACAAACACACTTTCGCATTTATAATATTACTAGCGAATACCCGCGACTTCGTACGCGTGGATCGAGGTTTTGTGGTTCCCGCGGGGACTCTTTAATTTTCCGGGATAAAAAGTAGCCTATGTGTTATTCCAGACTATAATCTATCTCTGTGCCAAATTTCATCCAGATCCGTTCAGCTGTTGGGGCGTGATTGAGTAACAAACATCCATCCATACATCCATACATCCATAACGACATCCATACATCCAAACTTTCGCATTTATAATATTAAGTAAGATAAGATAGTAAGATTAGTATGGAAGTATGGATAATAGGGCCAAATAAGAAAGGGTTTTTAGAAAGCCAATCGAGGAAATTCGGGGCGCATATTCGTAAATATCCGACGCATTATCCATCTGGGAGGTTTCGAAAGCGACCGACAACCCCGGGCGCTTGGTAAATACCCAAAGTCTCAGGAATTACTTAACGCTAAATTCTGATTGAAATTTCTGGCTTTACCTAGTCAATATTTGTTCATAATATGAACAAATATATACATAGGTACATATTAATACACATACATATTATATGAATACATATTATGTATCAAGTTATTTCTGTCTATGATATCAAAGTGTGTGAAGATAATTCTGAAATATTAAATCTCTGCTAGGTATTAAAACGCACTCACAACATTTCTGACTACATTATTGCAACTCCATAATTTTCCGGGATAAAAAGTAGCCTATCACTCTCCAGGTAATCAACTATATACCTGAGAAAATCACGTCGACCCGTTGGGAAGGACAAACTAACAAACAAACACAGTTTTGCATTTATAACATTAGTAGGTATAATTTAATCTGTGTCTTAGAGACGAGGGTCCCAAATGCGACCCCGCATATTTTGTTAATCAAAATGAAAGAGGCTCCCACAGGCAATTTTATGAGTATTTTTTTTAATGCGAGGCAAATATCCTATTAGCATCCCCTTTATCACCAAGATCTTCTCAGATACTCCATAACGTGTTAAAAGAAATATCCCGTTGGGAGGCTCCGGGATATCCGAGAGAGATCTCCCTCTAAGTAGCTGTAATTTTATCTTCACAATATTTTTTGTTTTATTTTCTTTATTTGATTTTTTTTTATACCTGCAGCGATACATTATAAGTTATAATAATTTATAACAATGTAGGCAGACAATTATTGGTTACAAGTACCAATTATAGGAATACCTAGGTACTAGCTGATGCCCGCGACTTTGTTGACCAGCTAGGTCAACAAAGTCGCGGGCATCAGCTAGTTTTGTGTTTGCGAGTTTGTTGTGGGCTCTTCTTACACCAGGGTGCGTTTGGAACCCTCGCAGCTTTAGTTTTAAGATACCGTAACTGATTATCACCATCATGTTTTATAAGTAACTAGCGGATGCCCGCGACTTCGTCTGCCTGGTTTGAGGTTTTTTTGGTTCCCACGGGAACTCTCTAATTTTCCGTTATAAAAAGTAGTCTATGTGCTATTCCATACTATAATCTATCTCTGTGCCAAATTTCAGCCAGATCCGTTCAGCCGTTGGGGCGTGATTCAGTTACAAACATCCATACATTCGTAGGTCCATACATCCATCCAAACTTTCGCATTTATAATATTAATAAGGTTGACGTCAATAAATGTACCTACAGTGTACCTAAATTGAATTGAATTCATCCGCGTGGATTGAGGTTTGTTAGTACCCGCGGAACTCTTGGGATAAAAGGAAGCCTATGACGTGTTATTCCAGACTATAATCTATCTCTGTGCCAAATTTCATTCAGATCTGCGTTCAGCGGTTCTCGCGTGTCTGAGTAACCAATATCCATCCATCCAATCATTCGCATTTATAATATTAACTAGCTGACCCGGCGAACTTCGTACCGCCTTAGCGTAGTGACATTGACATTCGTTACGCGCGTTTTTTTTAAAACCAAGAAAAGAAGAAATATGCAAAATTAAATGTATATTTTTCAATATTTCTGAGAGATTTTCTTAATATTTTTTTCCGTAAGAACCTTCTCCTAATAATAACAAATACAACAAAAAAAGAATTAGTGAAATCGGTCCAGCCATTTACGCGTGATGCCGTGACCAAGGAAAACGGGTTTCATTTTTATATATATAGATATAGATAATGCAATTATATTTTTTTCGCTGTGCCTAATACAGAAAAAAATGCCATCGCACTTGACCAGCTTTGATTTACCAAAAACATTGACCCGATCTTGAACTTGGACAATAGCTTTCAATCCGAATAAATTTTGTCCCGATGAAGTGCAGTCTAATGAGCATGAAAAAGATGTGACAAAAATATTTCTAAGATAAATAATATAAAGCCTGAGACATACAGGACGCGTGACGGCCACATCTAGTGGGGCTGTTGCACTGAACGAAATCGGCTGAATTATAGCTATGGCTACTGCCAAAAACACAAATATATATTGTCTGTATAGTCTGTACACAGGTTTAGGTATGCACAAATACAGGTGTAGGTACTCTGTCTCTCTATAAGTACTAATTGTTTCTAATATTATACACTACTACACCACTACTAGAATATAGAATGCCCTTTCAGCTTCTATTATCCTCGCTAGCTATAATATAAGTAAATATATTATGTATACATTTTCTAGGTAGGCGCGCTACACATTACCATCTGCATCATCGCCACATGTGTAATGTGTCATCGACTGCTATGTGATGTGATCATGTGAATGCGATCAAAGCAGTATTTATAGTTTTAAAAAAAGGAAATTCGGCACGAAAATTTTGAATACCGCATCAGTAACATTTTCGTTGCTCCACACTGCCGCTGCGCATTCTATTTGTTGAAAGCCTAAAAGAAACAGGAAAAGCTATGATACAAAAAATATTCCTGAAATCATTGCGAAATATAATCCCCAGATAAATCAAACTCCAATAGCACCCAGCCGTCGGGGACGGCAGTAAACCGGGACAAAACAAAGTTTATAGACCTCGCTGTGCCTCCTTTGAATTATTTATCAAACCCAGGGAACAAAGAAACAAGCTTTCCGGGATCGTGCACAAGGAGTAGGTATCATTTTAACCGAGTTAATCATCGCGTGGATATTATAGGTTTTATTTTTTAAACCCGTGAGATTTCTTTAATTTTCAGGGATAGAAAGCTATACTATTTCCTCGCTCGCGATGCAACCTTTCTCTTTATTCATAAGCGGTTAAACGGTTGACTCGTGAAGATTTAACAGACGGACAAGGAAAGGAAGGATGAAAATTATTTTATATCCCGGAAGAACAACAAATTTCTACGGGATGTTTTAGAAACCACCACGCGGACGAATTCAAGGGCATTATCTAGTTTATAATAATTATTACTTTTAATATTAAAATAGGCTTACGCTTGACAACAATGATGAGGTCTAGGTTGGAACGCGCTTGCCTAGAAGATGCCTATTCACTCTTGCCTTGAAGGTACTTAAGTTATACGTGGCAGGGATACATGCACTGGAAGGGAATTCCACATCCTGGCGGTACGAATCAGAAAAAGAGAGCAGAACCGTTTCGTTCGAGCAAACTTGACGTCAACCACATAAGGATGCCAACGCTGACGGGTTCTTGCTGTTTTGTGGTAGAAAGCGAAGGTGGAACAAGGTTGAAAAGTTCCTGAGAATACTCGCCAAAGTATATCCGATGAAACACCGATAAGCAGGCGATTTTACGGTCAAATCAAATCAAATCAAATGTATTTTTATTCAAATAAACTTTTACAAGTACTTATGAATCGTCAAGTTAATCTACCACTTTTCGGTTGCTCTTTTTAAATTAATCATTTACAATTCACTTACGTTCACTTAATTCATTTACATGTAACATTTATCAATGTGAACATATTTAAGTAACCGCTGTCCTTAGCATTGCTGAAGCATAGTGTATTATCTATGGCTGAAGCGTTCAAATCCATGCTCCTCTGTCATTTACATAATCTTCAACAGTATAATAAGCTTTTTTCAGAAGCATACTTTTAATGGATTTCTTAATATGGTGCTGATAATATTAAGTATTGATGGTTCTTTGGTTTGACACATACGCGCACAGCTAGTGTGGCATCCTGCTTTGCATTTTACGGTTTCACAGAGACGTAATCTTTGCAAAATTGGGACATTTTGGATTTACATAAATGGCAAATAACCACACAAATACCTCACAACCCAGGTTCGTGCGGAATTCAGATCCTATTTCGGAGAAAGGGTAAATCAAATTCAAAGTGGTCTGATGCCGAATATCCCAAGAGCTTGTGGGAGATTTGTCATAAGCTAGTAACATCGATAAATTGTCTGTGCGGACAGAATCCTTTGTGGGTTCTATTATTCGTTTTATAATAATAATATGGTTCTGGTTCAAGAGAAGTTCTAAATTTAGTACCTACGAGATGATGCCCGCGACTTCACGTGTAAGAAGTTTTTTTTAATTCCCGCGTTCCCGGGAACATTTAACCTGTAAGTTGAATTGCGTGTGCCTAGTACTACCTAGTGCCTGAGCCATTTAACATTTTGTATACTTTCTATATGTAATTCTGTTGGTAGTTCAAATAAAATTATATAAAATAAAGTAGGTACTCGTACCTAATACTTTATAATCTTTTAATAATAACTCGGGAGGAAAGTTAAATATTAAAGTATTGGTAGAATACAATATGATACTACACCACTTTTAACATATTAAAACTGTATTCACAAATAAATGAATTTATGTATGAACACGTCATAGATTTCAATACAATTAAAATTAAAATATGGATATATTCCCTTAACGAGTATGTTTTCAAATTAGATAATATTTTGGTTGCATATAAGCATACAACTTGAAATAATATGGTACTTCTAAAGTAACTAACAACAGGAAGTTTTCCTAAAAGTTTTACAAAGGAAAATACTTTACAAATACGGTCTTACTCCACTTGTTCATGTAGGTACTTTACTTTATGTATACAAAAATATTTTATTTTCATATTATATATAACGTACTCTATTTTATTACGATATAATAAATACTAACAATAGTTAGTTAATCGAAGATTAAGTACGAATTTGATTAGGAGTATGAGATATTTGGAAAAGTCATTGAATGCAGCTAATTTTGGCACTTAGGTAGGCCACTTTCAAAAATAACCCTGTCCTATGTAGCTCAAGAAAGTGCCCAACATTATCCACCAACCTTAAGCTTAGATAAAAAAATATCCTCAATATTTCCCGACAACTCGCCAACTACGTTCGGGACCACTATAACTAGGGTTACCAATCTTGCTCTAAATAAAATAACTTAACTATTATATTCTATTTGATCATAATCTTATAATACGAATAACTTAGGCCTATAAACTTATTTCGCATCATGTATGCGCAGTGGTACGAAAAAAGGGACATAATATATTAAGATTTCATTGTATTGATAAAAATAAATTTCTTCTATTTAAAATTAAAATATATCTTTAATATATCTAATTATTTCGAAAATAACGCAATATTATTAATTGTTGCATACTGCAAAAATCCTGATTTATAAAACTCTACCTTTTAAAAAATCCATGTCTACTCTTTAAGTAGTTTTTATAATTATTTCTTTAAGTTGGCAACCCTACAAAAACCCTAAGCATAGACGTTCGTAGGCACAGTAGGCATCAATAAGACCTCTGTACGCTTGGACAATATCCCTTTAATTGTATTGTATACCCTACTCGAACCCTTAGAAAGTAATTTCTTATCTCGATAAAGACACATTTATATGGCAACAACCGTAATAATTTGATGAGGTACTGGGTTTAGGTAATATAAATAAGGCTTGAACAATACACAAGTCACTGTAATAACTAAAGAATGCCTGAAGACTTTAAACCACCAATTTAAACAATTTAAGCTGCATAAAAAAAAATCAAACATACCTCTCTCGACTGTAAAATTTCTGCCGTATAGTGAGTCTCTCTAATCTCCAATCTGCTGCGAATATGGCGAGTCCAGAGTCTGGTCCAATACCGAGTAAAGGCTCTAATTTCACCTTTCAAATCAGTTTTTCTCCACATTGAAAAGTAGGTATTCCATTAAATTTCAAATTCTATCACATCCATTGTTTCATTAACTTTTATTTAAGCGGAAATATATTATATTCTATTTTCGAATTTTACTTCTCATCGGAACGTAACGGACGGCGGACCTGTGTCGATTGTCTCCATTTTTTTTTCCTTGTTTCCAGGCTCAAGAGGGATGAGGAAATCTGATTTGTGTTCGGATTTCATGCTTTGGCAGCGTCTTAAAGAGAGAAAGAAGACGTTGCTACGCTTCGGGTGGCCTAAGGGATTTGAGCCAAAGATTCCGCGTCGATAGACCCTTATATGGGGTGACCCTTAGTTCAGAGACTCAATAGGGATATCAGAAATAAATTATTTCTAACTGATTATTAAATAGAGGGTATTCCAAAAGACATCATCACACACACACTCCCATCCTCGGTTAATTTTAAGTTTGATAACCATTTTAAAATATAGATTAAAAGAAAAAGTGCGTTGAAATTTTATGACGTCACTATTGTGATTTTATACAATTTCCTAGAAGTGCGTTTTTAAAAGATGATAAAGAGTTGCTGATTTGATTGAGTTGTCATCATCACTGTTGTCTAACCAAATCGTAATGATTTGACAGCTAAAAATACGCGCCGAATTGAGAACCTCCTCATCAACTCTTTCAACATGTCGAATAATTATACATTCGAATACGATTTCCTTATACAATCGAGGGGCAGAACCACTATAATATATATGTCTAATAAGACTTTTGTATAGCTTGGACATTACCGCACTAATTGTATGTTGGGATCCTACTCCATCCCTTTGAAAGTAATATCAGTTTGATAACGTCACATTTCTATGGCAACAACCATTGATGTAGAATTTTAGTAACAACCGTAATTTGTAACTTAAGGTATATCATTATAATTACAAAATCATGGAGGCCGAGTGGGAGCTATATCGTAAAGTTACGGCATTTATGGAACAAGAAGGTTAATTTGCTATGTAATCCTAGTATGTGCTCCATATTATAGAAGTAATTAACTACATTTTTTTTAATAAACAAAATCTAAACAAATTTTATAAATACGCAAGCGTGTGTGTCTCTCTGTCGGTACCTGTGGTCGGTACGTACAACGCTTTCACGACCCCTATTTTCAATTTTGACGAAATTTGGAACAGATTTAATCTCGGGAAAGGACTACTTTTCATCCCGGAAAATTACAAAATTCCCTGGAAAATTTCCAAAACCTAAATCCTCGCGAATGGACTCGCGGGCATCATCTAGATTCTAATGCATTAGATAATTACTTGTACTTTTATCCCCGAAAAAAGATTTTTTTCTTTCTTTCAAGTAAGGGATTCTTTAGTTCACGTAGCCACTTGTTTACGTTTTAGTCTACTGAATATAAATAGATACATAAATAGAAAGATAGTATTTTACCTTTTAGAGATAGAAATAGATATAAAAGCCAGCTCGAACGTTTATATCAAAGCCTTGTATTCTACTGTCGGAAAACGTCAATAAGTAGCTGATAAATTATTCTTCTTCGGTACAATGTTATTTCGGAATCGTTGGGAGACTCATTGTCTTGTAAATTGTTACCTACGCTCTGAAAATGAGGCACTGTGATCGATCTCCGGTTTGAATGAATTGAATTAATTTAATTCTTTAACCGACTTCCAAAAACGTGGAGATTCTCAATTCAGCGCAGTATCCCGGGGCAGGACATAGACTACTTTTTATCCCGGAAAATTAAAGAGTTCCCGCGTGAACTTAAAATATTTAATCCACGCGGAGGAAGTCGCGGAAATCATCTAGTAATAAATAAACATAAAAATATTCAATTTTCATTTATATTAATTATTATTAATTATTTACTCACTGATATTGCAGACATTTGCTAATTAGTAGATTTACCGTGGTAAATTGTAATATAAATGTAGACGACATAATATTATAATAATTGTAATGAATGAATGATAACTTATTAGTGAGGTAATGAATAATGTATTTGCAGTGCTCTGACATGGTTTCATACTATAAACCTATCCATCCTGATAGTATAAACTACATTAAATTAATTATTGCTTCGAGCCTACATTGATGCGATGTATTTTGCAGAATTTAATAAATGCACATGACATGCATGCAAAATATAAATAAACTAGCGGATGCACTTAGAGTTGTCAACCATACTTTATAATAACGTATCCTACTTTATTTTTGGTAATTATACTTTATACTTTTGCATACAAATAAAGTATGTGAAAATACTTTATTTTCAACACGGTACACATAAGTTAAAACGGATGATGGAAACGATTTATAAGAATTCTTTCCAAAAAACCGACTTCCGACGCCACTGTAAAGTAATAAATAATTTTTATTTCTACCCACTATGTTGAAGTCGGGCGAGCCTGATGCGTCAACTTTGCATATCCTTATTATACCCGCCCGACTTTGACATAGTGTAAATAACTAGTGGTTCGCCCCGAACTAAGACCTCGCGGCGCCATCTATTGACATAAATGTGAAGTTTTGTTAAAAATTAAATAATTCCGTTTTCTTACAATATTTATCTAATTTTAGTATTTGTTGTCCAAGTACAGGATATAATTGAAATAATTGATCAAGTTTCAGGCTCATCCTTTCAGAAAATTTAGAGTTCTGAGGTCATCTTTGGACGTTAGAAAATCTCCACTTTGAAAGCCCCCCATTTCGTCAATTTTGGGGGAAAAATTTAAAAAAAAATATTTTTGGACTCTATTTCTAATTATCTTTAAAATGATATACCGCAACCCTATGTAACTTTATAAAAAATATTTTACTTCGCATTCGCTTCTATGAGAGCCCCCCTGAAATAAAGATTTTTATTATTTTTTAAGCCATATTCGGCGGGAAGCCATTGGTTTACATATTATATTTAAAGCTGAAGTAATTGCGTTCAGTAATTCAGAAGTTATAATGCTCTGACAGACGGACGGACGGACGGACGGACGGACAAGTGCCAATTCACCCAAGTAGACTCAGAGACCTTCGCTTCGCTCGGTCAAAAATTAAAATTATTTATTATTACTTTATAGTAGCGTTGGAAGTCGGTTTTTTGAAAAGAATTTTTATTTTTAACTTTTTAGTGTCAGGGTTGAGGATTTGGAGAATTTTATGGGACCACCTCGAGAGCTTCCTCTAAGACTGATAGAAAAAAAATTCAAATCGGTTCAGAAACCTCGGAGATATGCACCGACATACATTTAAAAAAAAACGCGAAAATATAATCCTCCTCCTTTTTTGGAAGTCGGTTAATTACTGAACGAAATGTTAGATGTCAGATGTGGTGTGAATGTGACAATACAGGTGACATTCTGACATTTGTCACAGATGTCACTGTAGACAAAATTGTACAAAAATTGTCCGTTGGTTTTGTTTATAATTGAAGAATGCAATTTAAAGTAAATAGAGCGTCAGTAAATTTAATTAAAAACGAATTGTTTATTTATTTAAATTTAAATTTTGATTGTCAAACAAGCTTTGAAACATTTAAAGATAACAAAAAAAAATTGCATGTTCTAAAAGCACACAAAAATACGTTATTAAAGCAATAAAAACATAAAATTTGAAAAATACTTTTTTTCTTCCAAATACTCGTACTTTAATTTTTTCCTATCCAAACCATTTTATACGGTTTTTTTGTCAAAAAAAGTTGGCAACCCTAGATGCACTCCAACTTCGCTTGGGTGTAATTAATAGATTTTTACGTAGCGTGAAAAAACACTGGGAAAGTAAAGTTTGTGACGTTGTAGGGGGTAATCTCTGGATCTACTGAACCGATTTTGAAAATTCTGGTACCAATAGAAAGCCACATTATTTGTGAGTTTTGTAGATACTAACCCAAAAAATTTGGGGGTTCCCGTGGGAATTTAAAAAACTTATTTCACGCGGACGAAATCGCGGGCATCTGCAAGTCTAGTAATAAAGGGATAAAGGCTCGTGGTAACTAAAGCCGGCCGGTGGGTCGGCCGACACCATTCACTAGACCAGACCAAAGACAATTCAGAAATTATAAATTTCCGAATTGACCCTGCCGAGGATCAAACCCGGGACCTCCCACTTTATACCACAGCGCTCACCACGGTGTCAGGGAGGTCATGAAAACTGTGACTATAACTGTGTGCAACGATTAAACAATTACAATTTTATAGCAGTATAGATTTTTTTATATATATACTAGCTGATTCCCGCGACTTCGTCCACGTGGAATGAGCATTTCGTAAGAAACGTTTTCGTTCGACCGTTTTTTCTCCGTCTTACATTGCAAATCCGACATAAAATAATATTGCGGCTATAAGTTAGGTGTAAGCTATCCTATCTTTCAAGTTGGATCAAACTGCACACGGTGTGCAAATTTAATTTTAAATCGGATAAGTAGTTTAGGAGTCCATCGCGGACAAACAACGTGACACGTGATTTATATATATTTAGATAGCGAGCAAACGAGCAGGCGGGTCACCCGATGGTAAGTGATTACCGCCGCCCATGAACATTTGCACCTACCTAGAAAATCATTTAATTGGCCCACGTGCCATCCAAACTGCATAGTTTCTATAACGAGTAATTCCCACTGCCAACGAAGC
The DNA here is from genome assembly GCA_923060345.2 of Erebia aethiops. NCBI lineage: Eukaryota > Metazoa > Arthropoda > Insecta > Lepidoptera > Nymphalidae > Erebia > Erebia aethiops. Next base: position 2,695,040 of record OV281083.1, on the reverse strand, counting down.
ATTACCGCTAAATGATTTAACGTCCCAATAGTATTCTCCATAGTGAACGTTTTACGAACAACCTAGTTGAGTGAGTGCCCTCTCACTCACTCTGTGGCTTTGTGAGTGAGAGGGGCTGTGGCTTTGTTGGTCATACATATTGTCTCTAAAATCCGACATAAATTCCTTAAATAGTATAGCGCTGTCTATTGCTGTAATATGCTTGGCTTATATTAATACGTCTGATTTAAGAAGTCTCACGCGGAATCGTGATACGGACTAAACCTTCATAATTTAGTCGATTGTTTTTTTTGTTGTGACAGTGTTTATTGAAATAATATTATTTTTTGTACAAAATGAGTTCAGATTTAATCAATATTGTTCATTGTGACTATTTAAAGTGTGTGCAAATATTGATTGGCAAAAATAAGGTAAAATATATAACTTTTGAACAGAAAAATAACTCTTGTAAATTCACCAAAATCTATTTTATTCCAGACCTACGTATATCGACCATCTATGTAGGTATTTCACAAACCTTGTAAAAGTCGAAAAAGACAATTTAACAGATCCGCGTATAAAAATAAATGGATTTTTGGTTGTTCTCATACTAATAAGCTAATTGTTCGTGTTGCATACTTTTTATTCGTACAGTAAGTAGGTAAGTCAATGTACAGTCGTATTCCAAGCTTTTTTTCGTTGGAAATGATGATATAAATTATTTAACTGGTGCTATAAAAATGCATCAAAATTCTCAATTTCAAAATTCAAAGAATTTCGGAAATGAACGCTCTATGCGTTGTTCTGTTCTTCTTTAACTTCTTTGTCCTGGCAAATGAAATTTCAAATCATTTAATTCTCACATACCTACCTAGATCACAATGGTAGTGTACCATTGCTGACATATCTTAATTCTGTCAAGTAGTAACTTATGCCTTCTGTGTGCTTTGTTGAGCTCGTCACATCGACCATAAAACCTACTGTATGGTCGATGGCTCGTCAAGACAACCTATGTAAAAGTAGACGGAAGAATACGATGGGCAGCGGCTGGCTTGCCTACGTTTGAACCCTACGGCACGCCACTGATTGTACCTAATTTGAATAAATGAATATTGAATTTAATTTAATTGCACAAGGCACCAATTTGGATAACGTGAATAGGGATGATGCATAAGTCAAAAATAAATTGTTTCTTACTGTTTATTAAATAAGTAAAGGGTTTTCCAGTAGACCTAAAATTCACATCTTCGGTTAGTTTTAAGTTTGTTATCCATTTTAAGCTCTATAGTTTCCATAATCTATATCAAAGAATAAAAAAGTGCTTTGAAAATTTACGTCACAACTATGTATTATATATACAAACTTCCATACTTAAAGCGCAAAGTTTGATAAAGGGTTGCTGATTTGATTGAGTTGTGATCCTTATTTAGGATCTATATACTCGTATATGAAGAGCGTCTACCTTTTCAATAAATAAAAGATTTAAGATAGACGTCGCGTTCCAACCTACCGAGAACTTACGTCAATTCCTGTCGAAGAAGTTTCGAAGATGTCTATTCCCGCTCATTGAAAAATTGCATTAGGACCAATACGAAACGAGCGAACGAAATAAAAGCAATGAATAAAAGTGATAGGTTTTAAGTGGCCCGATTTCACCAACGACGCCTAAATTTTAGGGAACTTTTGAGACTAGTAGCTGACAGTTTCACGTGCTATAAATGTCACCTATATGTTCCTTCCAACCATTTATTTAACGTTCGACATAAGTACGCCTAGGAAGTTTCATAATAATTATTGACAGGCAACTTTCGACAAAACAAATGCAATACGCATCGAAACGCACGATATTCAGAGGAGTCATATTTTAATTAGACTAGCTTTTGTTACTTAGGTTAGTATCATGTATACTTATTTGTATGCTACACATTGATCCATTGTTTTGTTGCGGCCAGATTTGAGGAGAAACCAACATTTACCTATTAAAATTACCTACATTTATATATGACTACCGCGACTTTGTCCGCATAGATTGAGGATTAGATTTCCCGCTAATTCTTTAAATTTCCGGAATTAAAAGCTTTTTTCCTTCTCTGAACGCAACATATCCCAGTTCAGACGAAAGATTATTCAGCTTCAGGGTTGATCTGAATTCACCATTCATTTCACACGTCAATCCAATTTTCGCTGATTTGAATTATTGCTTCGTCCCATATCAAAGTGGTAATTATTCAGCTACCCTTTATATATATTGTACACCACTATGCAAAAACCTGTTGCATATTTGGCAAGAGATCCCAGAGCCGATGACCCGAGACAACGCCGAAGATATCCCGGACGTCTGTACTCTACCTACCTATCCGGCTGAACTTATAAAACTTTTATCCGTGACTCCACCTAGTAGAGTACAGTTCACAAAATATTAAATTTTAACTTTCGAGCATGCACGGTCGTGGGGACAAAGCATTATTTTCATTCAGGGATAAAATAATGCAAATTGCCCAGGGGAAAAAACGCTCGCAGTTGTTGCGGTCCTGCAAAATTCATAAAATATACGGATTAATTATGATACTTTTATAACTTTTTGCGGGTTTCAATAAAAATAATTAATCCGGCCAAGTGCGAGTCGGAGTCATGTTAAGGGTTCCGTACCTTGAAAATCAAAAGTGATTATTTGGTTCAATTTTTTATTCGAACGCTTCAAACCCCTTTTGTTTAAATTGAGATTTCGGAGTTTTTAATTTTTATTTATTTATTTAATTGTACACTAGTGGTTCGCCCCGAACTAAGACCTCGCGGCGCCATCTATTGACATAAATGTGAAGTTTTGTTAAAAATACTGAAGCTCATTAAAAATTAAATAATTCCGTTTTCTTAGAATATTTATCTAATTTAAATTAATTTTTATTTAGTTATCTGTTGTTCAAGTACAGGATATAATTGAAATAATTGATCAAGTTTCAGGCTCATCCTTTCAGAAAATTTAGAGTTCTGAGGTCATCTTTGGACGTTAGAAAATCTCCACTTTGAAAGCCCCCCATTTCGTCAATTTTAGGGGAAAAATTTAAAAAAAAATATTTTTGGACTCTATTTCTAATTATCTTTAAAATGATATACCGCAACCCTACGTAACTTTATAAATATTTTACTTCGCATTCGCTTCTATGAGAGCCCCCCTGAAATAAAGATTTTTATTATTTCTTAAGCCATATTCGGCGGGAGGCCATTGGTTTACATATTATATTTAAAGCTGAAGTAATTTCGTTCAGTAATTCAGAAGTTATAATGCTCTGACAGACGGACGGACGGACGGACGGACGGACGGACAAGTGCCAATTCACCCAAGTAGACTCAGAGACCTTCGCTTCGCTCGGTCAAAAATAACTTTTCGTCCTGAAACTCGCAAGTTTATGTGTACATTGCACATTCCTCCTAAATAACTAAGTTAACAGAACAGATGACGAGTGATAAAGGGGTGGATTTCCTAACACATTTATCGAAAGACTTTATAAATCTATAAATCTGTTTTAGTTTTTGCAAAAAAACATTTGAAATTAGTATTAATAAATGATTGATTGATTGATAATTCTGAATTTCAAACGTCCAGCATTAGTAATCATTGAAATGACTTGAGCAACTGTGACGGACAACAAACAAAGGAAGTCGCTATTAGGGCTAATTTTTGCCATTTTGTTACGGAACCCTATAAATAGCTTACCGCCTTTATTAGAAAACTAATTTTGCACTTTTATGGGTTGCGGTGGATCGTTTTGTTTGCTTTTACTTTGAAAGTGAATGAATACATGAATGAAGCCTCCAGGGTTCCCAGGTATTTAAAAGAGCTTAACGGAATCTAAAAAGTCATGTTCTTACCCGTTACCTAAACAACCGTATGTACAACGAGTAGGTACCGAATAGTAACCAAGGCGAAACTTATCATTTCGGAAAACGAAACAGTTCCCACGGCAATTGGATATTTGACAACTAGTCAAATCAGCAACTTTTCAAAACGTCTAAACGCCGCTTAGTATGTTGTATGAAATGCTGAACTGTGACGCCATCACAATTCGATGCACTTATTCTCTTCAATCGAAAGTTTAAAATGGTTTTCAAACATAAAAATAACAGGGGACGTGGATAACGACCGTTGGGAAATCCTCTATTCAATAAATAATCACTAAAAATTAATTTATTTGTTTGACTTGTTGTCAATTATATCCCAACTAGCTGATGCCCGCGACTTTGTCCGCATGAATTGGGGTTGTAGGTTCGCACCGGAACTTCTTAATTTTCCGGGATAAAAGTAGGTTGTGTGCTATTCCAGACTATAATCTATCTCTTTGCCAAATTTCATGTAGATCCGTTTAACCGTTGGCGTGATTGAGTAACAAACATCCATCCATACTTTTGCATTTATAATATTAGTATTGATTCCACATCATCATCTTAATTAGTTTTAGATTTTAATGAAAGCTCGATAACTCAAAAGTCAAAAACCTTTTGTGGAAAATAATAATTTGTAACTCGCAACGAGACGGCGGGGCGGGGCGGGCGACAGAGCTTCCTTTTGTTCAATTCCATGAATAGCAAATTAAATTCGAAATTATGATCTTTCAGATATAATTTAACGAGCTCTTTTAGATCGTTCATAAAAATGATTTTCGATGTCGCAAGGAGATGGTCGTATCACAGTGTAACATTATACTTACAGTGGATCGATGCCCAGACAAATTGCTCGGACTCACGTGTATATTGTATAATATGTACTTTACTTTTTAACTTATGCCATTAAATAAATTTAAAGACTTTGGTAACGTAACATAACTATGTGTTGTATTGTTTACTTATTATAACAAGTTTTTGTTATTATATTATATTAAACAACAACAACTTATTGTACTTTTTTAAGAAAAGAGCAACTGCTGAGTTTCTTGCCGGCTCTTCTCAGTAGAATCACTTTCTGAACCGGTGTTAGAGTCTTAACGTATCATATGTGACACAAGTTGTCCTACATGTCCTACAGAAATCATTTATCATAAAAAACAGTGTATCCGGTGTAGCATAGCAGCTGTTTATTAAACCCATATTATTTATCTCTAATCAATCTCTACGAGGATTAAACGCGAAATCGATTGCCAGGACTAATTTGCAGGTACGGAGGTACCAACTATAATCGTGATCTCCTTCTCCTTACCTCCTAACCAAACCTTATCTAGTTAGGAATCATAAAATTTTAACCTTCTAAGGTATACATAGTAGGTTATATCAAAAGCTTTTGCGCGGAACTTCATTCACGTAAAGATCGATTTTAAACCCCTATTTTACCCTTTAAGGGTTGAATGCTTTCTTAGTTCAGCCGGATCCATACAGTGGTTTTTGCTATGCGTTGATAGATAAGTTAGTCGAGTAACTGAAAAGGTAACTGAGTCAGTCACCTTTTTTCTTATTAATCCATAATGTTGTAAATGAAACGAGCACTTGATGAGAACTGACATTTTATTATAACTAAAATACCCACATAACAATAATAAATATAAAAAATCACATCACATACTATATATCCATACTTCCATATTAATATTATAAATGCGAAAGTGTGTCTGTCTGTGTGTCTGCTACGTTTTCACGGCCCAACTACTCAACCGATTTTGATGAAATTTGGTAGAAAGATAGTTTACATCCCGGGGACGTCCGTCCGAATTTACGTCCCTAAAATAAGGATTATAATACTAAAACACGAACGTCAACAATATTTAGATTTTAGACAATACGGCTTTACGCGATAATAGTAGGAGGAGAACCCCCAGGAGGTTACTACCATAGCTTAAAGCAGTATGGCAGTATTACTTAAAAATGTCAGTTCTATGTCGTACCTTGACGTACCTAAAATAAGGATTATAATTCTAAAACACGAACGTCAACAATATATAAGCAATACAATTTAAAACGATGGTAGTTTGCCCCCTGTCCGGCAATAGGCTGTCAGATCTATTACAAAGACAATCTAAAACCTTTTGTTTTCAGTACAATTAGCTTCTGACTGCGATATCACCTCGTGGTGAATAATGATGCCGTCTAAGATAGTAGTAGGCTAACCGGTTATGGCTATGGCAGTTACATTAAACAAGCTGATGCCCACGACTTCGTCCGCGTGGAATATGTTTTTTTTTATTTCCCACGGGAACCCCTTAGTTTACCGATATAAAAAGTAGCTTATGTCATCCTCCAGGTCCTCGACTATAACCATGCAAAAAATCACGTTGACCCGTTGCTATGTTGCGGCATGATTGATGGATAAACCAACAAACAAACACACTTTCGCAATATTAACATTTAGTATGATTCATACTCTTTAAATCGGTTTTACACAGCGTCGTACAGGAACGCTTAATGACTTGGCTTCGGCCCGTATTTACCGACTAGTAACTAGCTACAGCTGGAGCCCACAAAGACCCCCATAGTTCAAACATAACATCCTAAATATCGCCAGCTCTCACGCTAATAAACAAAGCGCTCATCACCGATACCACTTGTGTATAACACAGCCGTACTGTTCGAACTTTAGAAGTTTCTACCTATCTTCATACACAATTAGGGCTGCCATCCGCATTTACCCTAATTGTATATAATAATTGTATGTAATAATTTGTTCTAGTTTAAATAGCGTCCGAGGAGCGTCAGGGCAGGGTATCATTTGTAGTCCGGGTCGGCCCGTGCGAAAAAAAGACTTGATTTAAGACTATTTTTTATTTTGTTATGTAACTGCCTCGTTCGTCTAGTGGTTGGAATGTTCGACCGCGGCTGATTGGATCCCGAGTTCAAGTCCCGGGTCGGGCCATAAATAAGTAGGTATTGGTTGGGGTTTTCTGACTAGAAATTCTCAATAATAGCTCGGTGTTAGGAAGTTGATGGTGTTTCACCCCCGTGCCTCGGAGAGCACGTTAGGCCGTCTGTCCTGGTTATTATCACTAACATGATAACAGTCGTTAAAGCCTGCCAACCCGCACTGGACCAGCCCAGCAGTGGGACGCTAATGGGCTGTAGTGATGATCATGATGTTGAAGTAACTTTAAAAAAACATACCTACTGTTGAAACGTCCGGGTTAGAAGCTCCAAAATCCTTTTCACGCTTCTTGTCCTGGTTGCCAGATTTTAGAGATGGTAACCCTATACACACTTGGAGCAAAAACCTCTCTTCACACTAAGTAAAGGAGATACGGCAATATGTTTGTGTCGTCTTAAACATGCTCCAGTATTTTACTAGGTATGTTATGTAGCTATCCGAGGTCCGGGGCGGTCAAGCCCCCCGCCTAAAGGGGACTTCGGATCTAAAGGGGCCTCAGAACATGGACATGGACAAATCGTGGCATACAAAACCAGAGCCCAAACATGGCACACGCTTCTAATTCACCCTATTTTGCTTCGACTGCTCCATCTATACATTGCCGCTGACATTCAAGTCCTGTAAACTGACCTCTGTGTTTAAGCCGCAATGTAAATCGATTTATCAGTCGAAGCTTAATAAGGTGATTTTAGAAGCAGACTGGAACAAAAAGGGAATGGAGTAGTGTAGCGCTATTAATTTTTGTTATTTCTGAGAGATTTTTTGTAAATATCAATCAAAAGAGGGGCTGACACGGAAAAAATTTTGGTACTTATCAATTTTTCTAGGGTCGATATTTCTCGATTTAGATCCGAAAAGAGAGGAGAATTTCTGTTTATTGAATAATTCGTTTGTTGCGATGTCCTTGTGTATAGAAGGTCATTGACAAATATTCATTACAGTTGAATCCCAAAACATAGGTCGATATATTTTCAGTTTTCTGGCGCGTGAATTTTTTCCCACCACCACACTACAAAGGAGTCACTCCATTTCAGGTGTGGGCTTGCACCCTACAGTGCAAAAAATGCACGTTACACGTTTTATAAAAAATATAATAATATTTTGAACAAACAGAAATGGGATTTTTTTTTTACATTTTCATTACTGGTCCTACGCTCATTACAATTCTGACCGTCTCCTTTCGCTTCATACGTAGATAAAGTAGAAAAGAGAGTCCCTGGTAAACATGCATAGTATCCATACTTATAAATGCGAAAGTGTGTCTGTCTGTCTGCTACGCTTTCACGGCCCATCTGTTCAACCGATTTTGATGAAATTTGGTACAGGGACAGGTTGTGTTCCGCCGAAGTACATAGGCTAATTTCTATCCCGCGGGAATAAAAACATCTGTTCAACCTATTTTGATGAAATTTGATACAGGGATAGGTTGTTTCCCGCGGAAGGCCTATGCCTCTTTTTATCCCGGAAAATTCAAGAGTTCCCGCGGGAATCAAAAACTTTAATCCACACGAACGTAATCGCGGGCATCTACGAGCAGTTCCATTATAATTGACATGTTGCCTATGTCGGTCAAAAAGAATAAAAAAAAATATTAAAAATACGTCAAAAATAAATTATTATTTAGCGTTTATTAAATAGAGGACCTGCCAAAAGGCGTAATATCCAGTCCCCCCCCCCCCCCGGTTATTTTTATATTTGATATCAAATTTAAACCATACTCTACTTCTTACAACTTCCTACTTCGGGCTAGTACTGAGAATTTCTAATCAGAAATACCCAACACTTGATTATGGCCCGACCCGGGACTCGAGCCCGGGACCTTGTCAGCCGCAGTCGAACATGATAACCATTAGACCAACGAGGCAGTTAAACTATTGATTAAAGTAAAAAGGTGCGTTGACTTTTGATAACGACATTGTAAGTATTTCATACAAAATCCCTTGCTAAGCGCGTGTTTTGACGTTGGAAAAACGGTTGTTGATTAGACTAGTCAAATACCCAATTCTACTGTACTATTATAGAAATAATTAATGTGTTCATCACACACGTCAGTAGGCCAGATCGCTCTTTGCATATTATCCGTGGTTCTTGTCTGCATATGAATGTGAATATTAATTCCCTTCATATAAGTTTTGCATATGAATTGAACGTCTAAAAGTTTTCTCGCTCACTTCTTGAGCAATTCTCATTTAATTTCCTTCCTCTTTATTTATTGAGGTAAAAATTAAAATCTACTGTAAGGTTTGTATTTGTATATTGTGTATTATAATTGTATATTGTGTATTTTAATTCGTTCTAGTATTTGTTTGTTGGTTTTTCCTCCAATCCAATAGCAACGGATTGAAGTGATTTTTTGCATGGACATAGCGGAAGACCTGGAGACTGACATAGGCTACACTGGCATATTTTTATCCCGGAAACTCATAACTTAACATCAGGTGAGATCGCAGTCAAGGGCTAGCTTGTAGTGGATTAAAAAAAAAACTTATTCCACGCGGACAAAGTCGCGACCACTAGCTAGTTCATAATTGTCATGGACAAAACACTACCGACAGGACAGAACAAAACGTCAGCGCGTGTTTTTTAAATGTATTAACAATTTACTTTAAATTAAGATTAGCGGAAACCACAATACCTAGCTATAGCTTTTTGGCCTCACCCAAGAATCGAACCTCGTCACTCGCAAGCGATAATGCTAACTACTAACCAACCTGTTTTTTTTTTTTATTCATAAGGTTCGCTAGCGATTTCTACCTAGGATAATCATAAGTTACATAAATTTATAGATACATGCCAATATATGTAAAATCATATGAAATCAAACTCTACATGCATATAAGTATCTCATAAATAACGTAGACCCCTTGTCTACAGATAACTCACAGCCTTTACATAGTATATTAATTGTGTGTAAAATGTTCACGCTGGCTGGCCTCACATAATATTTCCCTGCTCATTAAATTTTTCCGTACCATTTCAAGCCGTCTTACGGCTGAATGATGCAAATCTGGGACTGGAAAACAGATTCATAAAGGTTACAGAAATATACGTGTTACAGAATGAAAGTGTAGAATTCAAGCTGTAAAAACTTCTGCTCAATCGAGGAAAACTCAGGATAGTTGTAGGTATGAAAACAGACACTGCCCTCTTAACAAGTCTCACTACTCACCTATCTATTCTAGGTATAACCGACAGCCCTCTATGCAGAGCCTGCATGGAGAGCGACGAGACACCGAAACACGTGCTGCCCGAGTGCAGCAGTGTTTCCACCCAACGAGAAGCCTACATTGGCTCCCCAGCAATACTACCGGAAGTCCCCGCTGACCTGGGTGGCCTGCTTGGATTCTGGAGTGAGCTCGGCTGGCTGGAATTATCCAGCGGGGAGTCTCACCAGTGGTTTTCACGCACAGCGGACGCCTACGTCCAAGTGCGGAAAATAATCCTAGGATACAAAGAAGAAGAAGAATAAGACCTATTTCAGCCGAGACAACATCGTGCGGCGGATTATTATGGTACAATAGTTTGGCAACGATTCGTGCTCTTTCAATGATTACGAAGTAACTATTATTATAGTTGTAATTATGGCAACATGCGGTCCTGTGGCATTTTTAATAATATAGTCTAAGAAGTAAACGAACAGGCGAGCAAGAGCTTAAGTCCCTTACTTTAAAATTAATGAAAGTTTAATGAATTTGCGCACATTCGTAAAACCCGAAAGGCGGAGGCAATAACCGCAAGACTTGCAAATTGCGCCATAGATGTATGTCCTGTGGCATACCTGCACAGACTAGGATGGAGTGGATACCATAAAAGTGCATTGTGTACTTAATTTGAATAAATAAATATTGATTTGATTAGAAGCAATCTAGTCGTTAGAGTCCCTTACCTTGCGCTGGGTAGCTTAGGGTTATAAGCCCTGCCACTTGTCCCATGTGGTGCAATACCGTGTGAAGATGCTTACAGAAAACCTTTGGACAGCCCAAGACACAGCCAACAACAGTATTCTAAAGTGGACACGTCTATCAGCGGAGACGACGAAAAATATTATGATTCATTTTTCATCGCAATTTTCTATTCATTTTCAATTAAGGCCGATGAAATCTTTCATTAAAAATGATTAGCGATGCTACAAAGATAGCTCCGTTCTAAGCTGTAAAATTCAGACAAAGTAGAGAGATAACATCTTGCATGCTTAGAGTTCTAATATTAATAGAGCGTGCAATGTCATTCAAAATTCCCTTTAACTTTTTCACAATGCAACTTAAGTAGAATAATTAATAAGATTGAAATAGTTTTGACGACCTCCGTGGCGCAGTGTGTAGCGCTGTTGCCTTAACGTGCGGAGGTCCTGGATTCGATCCCCGGCAGGGTCAATTTGGGAATTTATAATTTCTGAATTTTCCCTGGTCTGGTCTGTTGGGAGGCTTCGGCCGTACCGCCAAGCGATTTAGCGTTCCGGTACGAGGCCGTATAGAAACCGAGGGGGTATGGGTTTAATATAACTGCTATGCCCCTAACAGGTTAGCCCGCTATCATCTTAGACTGCATCATCACTTACCATCAGGTGAGATCGCAGTCAAGGGCTAGCTTGTAATGGATAAAAAAAAACCTAATAAAGGATAATTAAACTGTATCTTTATTTAAATCCAACCTATTGAAATGGTCGTATTGTATTCTAGCTAGAACAAGATTTACTAGTAAGTACTTAATAGTAGCCATGCAAATGCATGTAATTCCAAAATTGGAATAATATTAATTAGAATTCAGCTTTACTCGGACGTAAACTTACGATTAAAATTAGTACAATGAAAACAAAGCACGGAACGCCGCCGCGCCGCGCCGCCGCGGCAACGTTTCACCTTTATTGGCGCGAGCGCTTTTTGCTTGAGGTTTGTTTCTCTAGTAAAGTTATGCCAACTCTTTGCTTTCTAGTCTTCGAGATGACATCAATAAATTAAGGCGGCGCCCGTTTAAGCTCTGCTATATAATGAAACGACACATAAATAACACCGCAAGAGGCAATTTGTCCTCTTATTATACTTTAAAGTATGTGTAATTGTCTTTTATTTGGATGCAAACCACGTAATTATTTAACGACTAGTTGCCCTGTCTCGACTTCGCTTGGGTAGAGTAGGAAATTTTCCTGGATATGTATTTTTTTTGTGATTTAATAAATAGACGGTCTTCCAAAAAGCATAAGTTCCTCGCAATCTGTTTAACTTTGATAACCATTTTAAATGATCGAGTATATAGGAAAAAAGTGCGGTATATTTTGATGACGTCATAAGTCAGTGTATCATACAAGCTCCCGCACAAAGCGCACGTTTATGAATTCCAATAGAGAGTTGCTGATTTGATTAGTAGTCAAATACACAATTTAAATAATCCTCTTGTGTATAGGTTAATTTTTTTGAGTAAATTTTCCTAACATTTTGGTGCGACTTGAGCATAGCTCCGATCTTTAAATTCATAGTATGGATGTATGGATGGATGTTTGTTACTCAATCACGCCCCAAAGGTTGAACGGATCTGGATGAAATTTGGCACTGCGCTGTTTATAGTCTGGAATAACATGCTACATTTTATCCCGGAAAATTAAAGTTCCCGCGGGAAACGAAAAACCTAGATCCACGCGGACGAAGTCGCGAGCATTAGCTAGTCGTTCATACATGTCACTTCACCTGATAATGACCTACACGTAGAACAGAGTGCCTAGTGGGAGAATTTCTCCCCATTCGTTCGATTTGTATGGGATTTGTCATACGCTTGATATAAATTGGTAGTCTACGTTGTCGCGATCGAATACATAATGAAACTCCCACTCAGCCCGCGGCTGCTTTAAGGACGCTATTTTTAGGTTCCCGAAGTAAAAAATAAGTTTTCTAAGAAGCTTTCAAGTACTCGTACAAAGAATTAAATCGTTGTAAGTAACTAATTATCAATTAACAAAAAAAACTTTCGAATTTTAAATTATAAGGGAATGGGAATAAATGGCTTCTTTATTTATTTTGTTTTTTTCTTGATGATTCCCGCGACTTCGTCTGCGTGGACAAAACTTTTTCCGATTCCCACGGGAACTCCTTAATTTTCCGGGATAAAATAAGCCTATGTCCTTCCCCGGGATCCAACCTATCTCTGTACCACATTTCAACAAAATCGGCCGTGAAAGCGTAATAGACAGACAGACATACTTAAGCATTCATAATATTAGTATAATAAATAATAAATAAATAAATCTTTTATTTTCAATCATTTTGTGTTACAAAGTAATAGATCTTGGAGCTATTTGAAGTTAACAATAATTGTGATATATACAAAAAATTACATAAAATGTTGCAAGATCAAGTACTGGCTATCCTAGCTAGATTTTTTAGACCTGTGTTAACCAGCCCTCTCCCTCGTTAAACAAATGTGTGCACAAGCACATGTTTATTCAACTAGTTATTTATGCATTAACTAAAAATACTATAAACTCTAAAGTTATTTATGCATTCACTAAAATAAAAAGATATTATTCTACGTTAATATTTAACTTATGCAATGGGAACTGGTGCGAAGTGTGTATGTATGTGTGTGTGTATGTGTGTGTGTGCGTGATATGTGTGTGTGTATGTGTTATGTTTATGTACGTGCTTGTAAGTTCTTGTAAATAACAACATGAAAGAGTAAATGAGACTGTATTTGTAAGTATAGGTAAATAACATTATTGGTTTTGTTAATTTGGATTGTTGTTAGTATGGACTAATTATGACACAAGGACTAAAATTTGTACCACTAGGGATGACCTATTTTTTCAACTTTTTTAACATCTGATCACGTCATCTTATCTGCCACTTGACCAAATAATAGTTATGGGAACATTGCAAGACGACAATTTTGTAGATATTCTCATCATTATTGGTTGAATGACAGATGAGATTACGTGATCAGACGTTAAAGAAGTTGGAAAAATAGATCATCCTTACGTGGGTAGCACTGAAAATGTTTAGAACTGGCCAGTTAGAAACATTGCTAATGAAAACTTTTTTTGAATTTCAATTTTAGAACTCTTTGGTAACCTAATGTCGTATATTGCATTCATTTGTCATTTGTTTTTGTGAATTGGCGGCAAATCTAAAACTCTTGTTACACGTGAAAATGAACCTAACGCGAGAAAATTTTCGGTCAATGATTTATTATGACTTTCGTTGTGGGCTTACTCAACAACAAAGCTATGATAGCCTAGAGTCCTGACCTGGCGCCCTGCTACTTTTGTTTATTCCCAAGAACTAAAGATAAAATTCGAGGTATTCGCTTCACGAGCCCTGAAGATGCGGTGAAAGCGTACGAAAATGCCATAGAAGAGACCCCTGAGGAGGAATGGGCCCACTGCTTTTCTCAGTGGTTCCATCGAATGCGACGATGTGTAGAGAGGAACGGAGATTACTTCGAAAAACAATAAAAGTATTGGCAACTTTCTACATTAAGCCGTTTTTCATTTTCTAAAAATTTCAGTGTTACCTAGGTATTAGAACTTTTGACGACCTCCGTGGCGCAGTGTGTAGCGCTGTTGCCTTAACATGCGGAGGTCCTGGGTTCGATCCCCGGCAGGGTCAATTTGGGAATTTATAATTTCTGAATTTTCCCTGGTCTGGTCTGGTGGGAGGCTTCGGCCGTGGCTAATTACCACCCTACCGGCAAAGCCATGCCGCCAAGCGATTTAGCGTTCCGGTACGATGCCGTGTAGAAACCGAAGGGGTATGGGTTTAATACAACTGCCATGCCCCTAACAGGTTAGTCCGCTACCGTCTTAGACTGCATCATCACTTACCATCAGGTTAGATCGCAGTCAAGGGCTAGCTTGTAGTTTATTAAAAAAAAAAAAATAACAGACTTTATAGTCCGACAAACTTAGCTGAACCGGTGACAGCGTCGCTAGTATCTATGAAAAATATAATGAAAAGAAAAACTAAACAAGCATAAAAATTAAAAAAGTCCAATTTTGACCCGGTGGCCAAAATTGGACTTTTTTAAGTTTGTGGGAACTGGGAAACTTATTTAAGTTTGTGGGACTATACCAACATGGCAGTTTTTTTTTTTTAAATATAGTAACATAAAAATCGATAAAGCTTTGATGGGAAAAACCACGAAGGTTTAAATTGCGAGCTCTTCCATCAACATATAATTTTAAACTATTTATGGCTGGCTAAATTATTTTAAATACACAAAGAAAACTAAAACTAAACTACCTATAATTAAAAAATACGATTTTAACTTATATTTTAAATTATTCTTATTTAATTCCATTTTAAAATTATTATATTATACTTTACGAGTAAGAATTTTGTGAGAAACTATATTTTGTATGTCTAAGTTAAATAATTGTACTTTTAGAAGCTGATATTTGACCTTATCATGAATATTGATTACCTTGCAGTGTTTAAAAAGAAAATTTTCATTTGTTTTGGCTTGAATTTAAAACACAAACAAGTTAATCAAACATATATTTCCAGCTAAAGACCGCCGTGCTATTCTTATATTGAACTCATTAGAAATGGATGAGTGGACGTCAAAGTCAAAATTAATTTATTCAATTAGGATCCTACGAGCAAAAACACTTTTGGGCAACGACGCGACATCAATACTACAATATTTACTGCTTTTGAAAGACAAAATTAATATTTAATTGAGAATATTTTTACTAGACTTGTCCGCGACTTTGTCCGCGTGGATTAATTATATTGTATTCCCGCGGGAAATAATAAATTTCATCCAAATCAGTTGAATAGATGGGCCGTGAGAGCGTAGCAGACAGACAGATAGATACACTTTCGCATTTATAATATTAGTATGGATTCAGCTTAACTTTTCCGGACATCCGGGATAAAATGGGTAAGTTCGTGCCAAATTTCGTTGAACTCATTGAATTGATACCCAAAACGAACTAACCAACAGATTTATTATTTACTAGCGGTCGCCCGTTGACTTCGTCCGCGTACAATTTCTGATTTCCTATGAGATTATGAAATTTTCCTGCTGCAAAAAGTCTTTCTAAAGAGGCTTTATATAGCTTATGCAGGTTTTTATTATTTAAAACTTATAACCGAAATGCTGAATTTTCCTGTCTCTTTCTACAAAAACATAGGGCTTTTATACAAATTATCAACCTCCATTTCACCCTTTGTTTTTCATTTTTCGGGTTTTCGTAAAATGGCTTATACAGGTTATTATTATTTAAAACTAATAACCTTAATCCCGATTTTCAAGTATCTAACTTCAAAAACATAGAACTTTCATACAAGCTTCCAACCCCCATTTCACCCTCTTTGGGGTAGATTTTCGAAAAAGTACTTAAACAGGTTATTATAATTTAAAACTGATAACCTAAATCCCGATTTTCTAGTCTGTAACTTCAAAAACTTAGAACCATCATGCAAACTTCCAACCCCCATTTAACCCTCTTTGGGGTAGATTTTCGGAAAAAAAATTATACAGATTTTTATTATTTTAAACTTATAACTTAAATGCTAATTTTCATGTGTCTAACTTCAAAAACAAAGGACTTTCATACAAACTTCCAACCCCCATTTCAACCCCTTAGGGATGAATTTTCCCAAAACCGTTTCTTAGCTGACGTTTACACCATAGAAGGAACCTACTTTCCAAATTTCAAGTCTGTATGTTTTATAGTTCCTGAGATATCGTGATGATCAGTGAGTTAGTGACCTTTCGCTTTTATATAATTATAGATTGTACCTATTTTTCATTTCATAGGTTTCTATTGTTTTATCTCTAGGATTTTTTATATAAATGGTTAGCGGGTGCCCGCGACTTCGTCCGCATAATTTACATACATAGTTTAATCTATTTAGTTAGTTTTAATTCTACATTAGTTTTAATCTATACTATTTTACTTCCGTTGTATTAAATATGATACGTTGTATTAAATATCATGAAACTTCTCCATTCCACCATAAATTGTTTTATTATATCTCAAAGGGCAGCGTTTTCGAATAAAGATTCCAGTCGGCTAGATTTTTCCCGACATCTTCAACAATCATCGTCATATTTCAACCAATTTACACAAAACATTAATGAATTATACACATAAACCTTCCTCTTTAATCACTCCATCCCATGGTGAAAATTGAAAACCGTCTGAAAATCGGTTCGGTAGTTTTTGAGTTTATCACGTTCAGAACTTCAGACATTGACGCGACAGGGGGACTTTGTTTTAAAATAACATATACCTAGAAATAAATGATTTATTTATTTCATGTAGGACAACTCATGCCACTTAAGATAAGTCAAGATATTACTTAAGACTCTACAATAAAATTTAATATATTTATATGTAAAGTCTTGTTAGAGTAGAGATAACTAAGTAAGAGTAAGGGTTTAAAAAGTAAAGATTTAGTGGGTCAACACCATTGATGTAGAATTTTTTAAATAGGTATAAACTTTAAGGAATTTCTCAATCACAAAATAACTTTTATCATTCTAGGAACATGTATTAATTAATTATAGCAAATTAGGACAGGTTTCTTATAGTAAAAATTCATCAGCTAAAGTTTATGTCGACCTCAAAAATTTAGGTATAACTAATACTACGTAGGTATTCTTTAACTTTCAATATACGAGTAATATAGGTAGAAACTAGAAAGGTTCTGTGTTTACTACTTAATAATTCACCCTTAAATAGCAATTTTTCTGTCATAAAATTGGTATTCCGTATAAATTTGACATAGAATAAATGAGCCAGTGCCACTTTTGTGACAAACACGTCTGTCTTCTTGAGAAAAGCCAAGTTGACAGTGTATAACCATCATTATACACGTATCATAGTAGACGTCGGAGTTAGAACTCTAAAACCGAGGCATATTATGTAGGTGTCACACTGCAAAACCTTCATGAATAAAGAAACGAGGGAAACGAACAGACTTCAATATACTTACTTATTTACATATTAGGTACACCTCCTAGTAAAGTATGCACTGAACTTGAGTTTATTTTTGAACACAAGAAATAACCGTTCCATTTTTGAAATTTAATATTTCAATTTTAATAACAACATTTAATTTTAAAAAAAGGAGTTTTTAATTGACACAATTTCTAAACGTTCGATTTAATGGTTCGATTTTCGAATTCGTATCCATAGACTGCGAGTCGTGCATAGAACGCGCGGTTCAGGCAAAGGCCCCGGCAAAACTGCCTTCCACCCTTATTGCCTAGCGAACCTTAGCGCAGCTTCCAGGGTTGCGTACGAATTGTGAATGTGTCGGAGCGTGCTTAGTAAACATTACCAGAATTTTGAAGCGGGATTTACGCTGGGTCATGTATATCATGTATTTTTAAGCGTAATACAAGTCAACCTTTATTGAGTCATACGATAGAAAATTTATAACACGAGTGTACGGAGATTTGTGTACTTTAATATGTATGCGAATAAAAAATTCTTAATACATGTAAGATACTGACACTCGCTCATATACTATAGGTACCTACATATTATATAATATTGTATTTTGCGTACATACCTCAATCCTACTAGTTGTACCTACGGAGTACGGTCTACAATATTACTTCATACTGCGAAAGTGTCTATCTAGTTGTCTGACCTGATGGGAGGCTTACGCGATTTAGCGTTCCGGTACAATGCCGTGTAGAAACCGAATAGGGGTATGAGTTTAATATAACTGCCATGCCCCTAACAGGTTAGCCCGCTACCATCTTAGACTGCATCATCACTTACCATCAGGTGAGATCGCAGTCAAGGGCTAACTTGTAGAGGATTACAATAAAAAACTTATTTGTCAACAGGTCCGTCAGTTGGTAACCTTTTCACGAAAAAAGGTAACAGGGCTACGGTCAAACCATTACAGGGATATCTTGAATCGCGAAAATGGATATAGGCTACTATTTACACTCTAAATTCAAAGAGTTCCCACTTCGCTTCACTTCTTAAATTCGCGCAAACGAAGTCGCTCGCATCGTCTTGTATACTGTAATAAATCCCTCAATGTCTAATCGTTGAAGTTTTCGTCTCAGTAAGCACTCCCAAAATAACACCCTTATGTTATAGCGGTAGTACAGCTGACTAAACTCCGTCATACCACTTAAATCTCTTCAAGGGGTAAGTATAAAATGATTGAGTATCCAATCTTTTGTGAAACTTCGAGAAAGTTTTACATTATAGATGCAAAAGTCGGGACTCCGGAGCTTTGCGTTTTTTAAATTTTATTAAAAGTTCGCCTTTGATTGCGTTCTCACCTGAATGGTAAGTGATGGATATGATCGGGCTAGCTTATGCAGGTGTAAAAAAAAGAAAATAGGTAGGTTTATTTTTATACTTAACCTACACCCTTCAATCAGTTTTGTCATGGCAACGTACGGGAATGCTAATTTCACAAGGCAAGGAAGAATTTCTAGGAATTCCTAGACCAGTAACCGAATTGTCTAAGATAGATAAATAGAAAGTAAATTTATTTGCCCACGAAAAAACAATTTACAATATTTACTTACATAGGTACTTACAATTAAATCTATTTTTAGAATTCGTGAACAAATAAGGCTCCTCGCTCAGCACAAAGCCGCAGCAAGCTGCAGCGCTGGTTTAAAAACTATATAAATTATGTAACTATATAAAGAGGCCTATTAACAACAATTAATTACTACATTAATTGCAATTTAACTGATATCATATATATCACCTACATTGCTTAACCACTTTAAACTAAAAAAAACTACTTATAGCTGTAATGTAGGGTAATATATATAATAATAATAATAGCTAAGCTAAGAAAAACTTTACTGGCAAATTATTACAACTCACTCAAATTCTCGTTTATACGGAAAAATCTAAATAAATGTAAAATTCTCGGAACTATCTAAATAAATGTGCCTATTGTAGTCCTTTCTACCTACCTACATAATCTATCCTTACTACTCTCCTTATCTAATAATACTACGTTTACGTCTACTTATAAAATAATACTTTATTATAATGGCATTAAGTACATAGGTATAACCCTATCATTACTCATTTGACCCCCAATTACCTGAAAGCAATCATAAAAGAGTAGAAAACCTATAGCGTCCTGAATTGATCGTAAACCGATATTGCCACTTGAAGGCACCCAGTGGAACAACAATACCACTTTATTACATTACCTTGCATGATAATATACCTGTTTAAAGCGTGGCTTCCACCACAAGCGGAGCGAGCGGGGTACGGACTTCGTTTAACTCGCAAAGGATAATGTAGGTACAGAGATAGGCCCTTACAATGGAAAAAGTTGGGCGTCCAACTTGTAGGGCATGCCCCTCACCTGTATGAGTCTGCCCTTGTCTCCGCCATAACGCTGTCCCGCTTTTCAGACTAGATGGTGTTAGTAAAACAAGTCCACATTCTTTGTTTGACAGGGCCCGTCTATGTAAATTGAGGTCGTTGGTTTATGAGCATTTTCTTGAGGTCGTTGATTTTCTCCAACAATGAGCAAGCGAATAGGTAAAATGATCAAAATGATCTGGCAACTGTCAAAGCTCTTTGTCAGTGGAAGTTTAAACCTATTTTGTCTCTACAAAGTCTTTTCCGCTTAGCCATTTCTCGCTCATTACCCTTTTGCTGTGGAAACCCTGCTTAATGTTATCAACTAGATGCGCGACATTATATTGAGGCATAGAGTTTATTTAATAATATCGTTCCCTAGCGAAGAAAACATTTTTCTTAAACAACATTTATTTCGAGTTTCACTTTTCATATCCAATACGTTTTCTGAAAGAGACATGCCTCTGTATAGCGAAAATGTTGTCTGGTGAACAAAAATGCTAACACAAAAAGTCCGCCTATCACACGCTGCTCATGGCAACGGCGTGACGCGGCAATGACGTTGCCCTACTATCCACTACCACTACAGCCCATTAACGTCCCACTGCTGGGCACAGGCCTCCCCTCTCATAGGAGAGAGGGAATTAGTGGCTAGACCCGCCCACTCTGCTCCAATGCGGGTCGGCGGGCTTTTACGACTATTATCATGTCAGTGATAATAACCGGGACCGACGGCTTAACGTGCTCTCCGAGGCACTGGGGAAAGACACCGCAACTTCCTTACTCCGGGTAAGTACCTACTGAGAATTTCTAGTCAGAAAAACTTAATTATGGCCCGACCCGGACCGACTCGAACCCGGGTCCTCGTCGGTCCAACGAGGCAGTTTGCCCTCCTATACGGGCGTTTCATGGCGACTTTTTACCCTTTCCAGTCCCTATGTGCTTTAACATCGCCGCAAAGCCGCAAGAAGCCGGATTTTTCAATACTGAAAAAAGTGGCCTCAGCAGCAGTGGGAGCGTCGTAAAAATATTTGAACAGACGTGACGTCAACACCAGCCCCTGATAACGTCAGTAAAGCGTGCTATTAGTGACGTCTGCAGAGATCACGTCTGCGCCGACCGCGCCGCCCCGCCGCTTCGCCCTATCATAGTATATCTACCTATACTAATAATTTAAAGAGGTAAAGTTTGTGAGGTTGTAGGGGGTAATCTACTGAACAGATTTTGAAAATTCTGTAACCAATAGAAGCCACATTATTTGTGAGTGTCACCATACTAATATTATAAATGCGAAAGTGTGTTTGTTTGTGGGTTTATTGGTTTGTTGTTTTGTCCTTCTATCACGCCACAACGGAGCAACGGATTGACGTGATTTTAGGCATGAGTATAGTTGAGTACCTGGAGAGTGACAAACTTTTTCTCCCGGAAAATTAAGGAGTTCCCGCGGGAATCAAAACACTTAAACCACGCGGACGAAGTCGCGGGTAGGCTATATATTAACCCGAAAAATTAAAAGATTTTTTCGTGGTAGTCAGACTTGCTTAGTCGGAGAAAAAACGGTCGAACGAAAACTTTTCTTACGAAAAGCTCATTCCACGCGGACGAAGTCGCGGGCATCAGCTAGTACCTAATACAGGATTCTATGGACACGAACGAAGCCATTTGGTTCCTCGTTTCTAAAGCTCGCCATTGACGGCAAGTCATTTAACTTTTGTCACGACATACATAGGGCCAAAATTTAATCGTGAGTGTGCAATCTATAAGCTAAATTATGACGCGATGCCAGCTCATGGAAATTTCGTGGCCACTAAAATCACATAGTATGTCATATGTCTTTTGACCGTGCGTAAGAAAGTCTTGCGTTATGGCATCAAGTCGCGCGGATCGAGGCCTCGCCGATAGAAAAATGAATGGAGTGATGCCGTGAGTGGGCAAAACTTTGGCGTCCATCCAAATCACATAAATCGTTTGAGTTAAAGTTAAAATACTTATCGTCGGTGGAGAGCTTATTTACTAGACAGCACCACATAGAATATGGACTACCCTTCTGACATCCGTTTTCCCCATCGTTTTCCCTTCCGATCTTAATATATCAAGAACCTTCCGATCAAGAGCGAACAAGACTTTCCGGAAAAATCAAAGATTTTCCGCAATATTTTAACACCTTAATCTTGTCATTAATAGTTAAAAAGCTCAAATCATTATTGTAATTTATGAACTAAAAGACGGAATATTTCTTCAAGTAAAAGCTATTTCGCTTCATTTGGTGAAAATGAATTCGAAAAGTTTCGATGCCGGCACTTGGAGTACTTCGCACGGGTCGGGGTCGTTAAAGTTTCTCCATCGTCATTTACTTTCTATCGATTCCAATTAAACTTCGTTTCAATGGTGAAATTTGACAAAAAAACCGCCCAAGCGCGTGTCGGGCCACGCGCTGTTTAGGGTTCCGTAGTTGCCCGTCACAATATGCGTTTAACTTATACCTTTTTTTTATCCATTACAAGTTAGCCCTTATTAAGCCAAAAAAAGGATTTAAGTTTCTAAAGCGTGACAAAGTTTAATAAGCCCTGTACCGCCTTAATGATAATTTTAGGACGAGGTATAAAACGCCTCGTACCATAGGAATGAAAAGTATAGAATAAAAACACTTATTACACACACACAACACACACGTGCGTGTGTGCAATTCACACATGACAGAAGTGAAACCATATTCTGTGGTGAAACTTCAGAAAAGTAGCTGAGCGAATTTCATTTCGTTTCATTTCATTTTCATTTATTTATTTGTGAATACAGTAGGTACAAAAAGGTGTTACAATTATAAAAGTTTCATGTATCCTACCACAGTGTGGCGTACAAATAATATGGGTAACAAGTTTTAACATAACAAGGAAATTATAATAATAAGGAATTTTCACAAACGGACTACAGCATAGTCAACTAAAGACTTCATATGCATGAATAATTGAATAGAATGTGATAAATATAACTTGTATTCTATCTCATTCTCCCGCAGGCTAAATCCTATTTATTTATGAATATGTTCGCGCGACATTTAATTTCTCCCGCTAAAAGGCGCGGAAGCGGGGGTGCGGGTAATCACCGGTGCGCGGGCGGGCCGTCCTACAAAAAAAGTGCAATTCATGCACTTACTTACTTTAAGTCAAGCGACCAACACCAACGCAAACTCGCTAAATCTTGTAGTATATGATAGTTATAAATCATTAATTTGGTGCATAATTAAACAGTTTTAAAGTTAATTTTGTTTTAATCAATAATCTTATGTGCAGTACCGGTGATTGCCCGCACCCCCGCTTCCCCCGCATCCGCGCCTTTTAGCGGGAGAATTTAAATGTCGCGCGAACATATATGTATGTCTCTTTTTGGTGTCGCTTTTTGGTTTCAGTGGTTTCATTTCTTCCTTTCGATGAATTTTCAAATCACAACGATTCTAAAGAAGTTTAACCTCAAAAATAGTGCCGCTTCGAACGTGTTAAACCAAATCATTGCAAGGTGCGCAACCCTCGGAGCGCGAGTCCGTCTCGCGCTTGGCCGCGGGTAATAATTCGTCCGGAACTTATGGCTCCAGGGAAGACCAGTGTTTTGCCGGTTCTTGCTAAATGCTAAGGGTCATAATGAGGAGGACAGAGAAGAGGGGAAAAGAGGAAAAAAGACATAGTATGCCGTGTAGAAACCGATTAGGGGTATGGGTTTAATATAACTGCCATGCCCCTAACAGGTTAGCCCGCTACCATCTTAGACTGCAGCATTGCTTACCATCAGGTGAGATCGCATTCAAGGGCTTACTTGTAGTAGATACAAAAATAAAAATCTATATGCTATGCAGTTCCGTGCATCTGCACCTGGCCGAATAAAAAAAATTGGCAGTCAACTCATAGGTACTGCCGATCGAAATGAAAACGAATATTTAAAATTATTATTTTGTTATGATTTAAAAATTATTTTGTTTTAAATAAAATATAAACCTTATTAAAACTAGGGCATTAAAGTTTAATTACGAATGTAGTATATTTATTATTTAAAACCTTTTGTCTTCGTAACAACGCGGTGACGGTGTCGGTGTCGGTGACGCGAATCCACAAGTTTACCCCCTACCAAAAAGTGCTCAACGCGGCTAAAGAAGTTTTACTTTAAAAATAGCTTTGTCTGTGCTCGCACCACAGACAACAAAAGGAGTCAATATTAAGATCACACAATTGTATTGCGATTTCTAATAAACGCTTTTTCTTTCTTTGTTTCTTTATTTTTCCTTCTCCGGGAGGCATCTTGCTATCTTGCCGGGAACTTTAGGGGCATTGATGTAGAATTTTAGTACCTTTTTAGACATATTGTTTCATTGTTGTTGACTTTTGTGTATTAGAATTATAATCCTCATTTTAGGAACGTCAAGGTACAGATAGAGGAAAGTTAGATTCACTCGACTATTCAAAAGCACTTGTCAAATCTCTTACTAAATACTTGAACAAAAAAAATTGGTTTGAAAAAAAAATTGATTGGATTTGATTTGACTTACGTGAAATCAAACTGTCATTTTGAGTAAAGTAATATTGCTTAGGTATTGCCTAAGCGTTGGCAGTACGGCCTCTGTACTAAATAACCTTCAAAATTGCTCAAAGGCGCCATGAAAAGGTAACCAACAGGCGGACACACTTTCGCATTTATAAAATTATTAGTGTTACAGATTTGAGAGGAACATGTTTCCTGTTTTTAAATAAAGAATGAGTACAAAACCTGAGGACAAAAAGTAAATGAAAACGAAACGAGGCGGCTAAGGTCAGAGGTGTGAGGTGTGATAATACGGTCGAATTACTTTGTTTCGCAAAGACGTTTGGGCAATAAACAGATAAGTCAAACCAGAGTTGCCAATTGGCCACGTGTCCTCCTAGTCTATATCTATATATATCTATATATATCTATATAGGAAAAAGGTGATGAATTAGTATCATTATTCATTATTAAGAACAATCTAGATTAAACACGAAGCCGGCGAATCTTTAGATGGCAGAATCTGTGTCAGAAAACGATTTAGAGCTATTTAACGAATGATTATTGGTATTGTAAGTTACTTGAAATACATTTATATGGCACGCTGACATAAATTAATGTAAAAGTGCCTCTTGCTTATACTAAAACATTCTTACTGCAGCGCCAAATCGTAATCTAGGTGCGAAAACGTTTCTATAAAAAGGTTAGAGTTGTCCTCTCTACATATCACGTAAATATCTTTGTATTATTGTTACAGTCAAATTGAATATCTTTCACGGTGTGTGTACTTTGGAATTGCCTTGGAATAACTTTTTTTTTATTATAACAAGATTATCCCGAGAGATCCGAGATTTCACTTTGAGTTAAGAAACTCTCACTGATTGCATTTGAAGACGTATTAAAGCACTAGCTGATGCCTGTGACTTTGTCCGGGTGAATTTGGTTCACGCGGGAACTTTTTAATTTTCCGAGATAAAAAGCATATTATGTGCTATTCTAGACTATAAATTAGCCAAATTTGATCCAGATCCGTTCAGGCGTGATTGAGTAAGAAACAACTATCCATCCAAACTTTCGCATTTATAATATTATTATAGATAGCACTGAGCCCGCACTTAAGTAACGCTATTACTTGCACAGGCAATTTTTACACCGACAACAATGGACTGCTTAAGTCACTAGTAATGTAATGTACTTTTAACGTTTCAATGCCAGTAATCACCGTCACCATCTCGTGCTAATAATATAGATTCTACTATCTTTGTACAAGGTATTGTATAAAATTATCAAAACAAAATAAATTAATAGTCATCCACCGCTGGATATACCTAAGTTTTGTAAAGAGATTTGAGACATTGCAGCGGCTCCCTGCAACTCGGAACAGTACACTTTTAAGACGAAATTCACTAACCACGAAATACTTATGCCCGTTTTCACCAACTTTAGGTAACGCCTGACCAGTCAGTGACAATTTAATAACTATAACTGTCAACTTATGCCCTTAGATGTTCCCTTAACTTTAGGAGTTGTTGGTGAAAACGGGCATTATATTTCTGGGTATCATTTAACTACGAAACTCTGTCGACTCACGGAGTCTCGATGAATACAAAGCTATTTTTTTCGTGAGAAAACGCAAGTCCTCTGACAATGACAAAGGTATACTTAAAATAATAGTAAACCGTAAACAATATTTCTGTTCTAGAATTAAACTAGGCTGAGCAATTAGATACGCCCAAGTTGGGTCAAGTAGGCATTCACAAAAGCCGGTCGCTATTATCAGTCAGTACCTATTCTATGTCTTACACTTGCTAAGTATCCACTAGCAACAAAACTTGCAGTACTACTCAGTATGGATAATAGCCATATTGGCCTATTATGTACCTAATTAAACCTACATCGATCATTGTTAAAATCTCTATCTGTGAATAAGATTAATTATCAGAGGGCTAGAGGGCATTACGATCGGAGGGCATCGCTATCGTAACACGTAATAAGGCGCCAGGTATCATTGTCATGTCAATGCCAATTTCTGCAATTTTAAGTGCTCAAACTAAGCTATAGTATTCTACTGCTACTTGCTACGAGTGTTTACACAGAGCTAGTGGCGTGCAAGTGACTTGCTAGACAAGGGCTGCAGTTGCAACTACAGTCCGTCAAACATAAATGACCCGGTGGTCAAAATTGAAACAAATTTTTATGCCTGTTAAGTTTTTTTTTATTTTAAATATCAACTATCGACGCTGTCACCGGGTCAGTTTGTGGGACTATACTGACTTTTCCAGTCTAGGGGACCGCAAGTGGTAGAAATAATTGATCTCTACTATTCTATAGAATAAAGATAACATTTAAATTGCTTTTTTAAACGTTACATACAAAAATTCGCACCTAAAAGAGATGATTATTATTATATTTAATGGAATATAAGATAATAATATATAAAATAATTCTTCGTAGAACTATTTACTTATAGTATGTTGTTTGTTAGAGCTTACTTCTGCAACTTTTATTGCTAGTGGATACTTGACCTAATAGTTCGCAGAATACCACTGAAGTATTGGATACGTATAGTTTACATTTCTTGGATAGCTCCCAAAATTTGGGTCTCGAGAATCTTAGGCTATTATATTATACAGTTGTTTCTAATCTGATCTTAAATGTAGTGTTGAACTGTGGAACTTCTTATCATCTGTTGAAGGAGTTAGGCTAAATTCTCAGACAAATATAATACATAACAATTATTCCACCACTCCACTACAGCCTATTAACGTCCCACTGCTGGGCACAGGCCTCCACTCTCATAGGAGAGAGGGAATTCGAGCTTAGACCCACCACGCTGCTCCAATGCGGGTTGGCGGGCTTACAATTATTACAATTTATATAATACTAGCTGATGCCCGCGACTTCGTCTTAGTTACCTAAGTTTTTTTTACTCCCGCGGGAACTCCTTCATTTTTTTATTTTTACCCTATGTCCTTCCTCGGGATATAACGTATCTCTCTACACCAAATTTCATCAAAATTGGTTGAAAAGATGGGCCGTGAAAACGTAACAGACAGACAAGACACTTTCGCATTCATAATATAAGTATATGGATTTTTTGACGACCTCCGTGGCGCAATGTGTAGCGCTGTTGCCTTAACGTGCGGAGGTCCTGGGTTCGATCCCCGGCAGGGTCAATTTGGGAAATTATAATTTCTGAATTTTCCCTGGTCTGGCCTGGTGGGAGGCTTCGGCCGTGGCTAGTTACCACCCTACCGGCAAAGACGTGCCACCAAGCGATTTAGCGTTCCAGTACGATGCCGTGTAGAAACCGAAGGGGTAGGTATGGGTTTAATATAACTGCCATGCCCCTAACAGGTTAGCCCGCTACCATCTTAGAGACTGCATCATCACTTACCATCAGGTGAGATCGTAGTCAAGGGCTAGCTTGTAGTGGATAAAAAAAAAGGATAGTATTAAGAGTCGCAAACAAGCAGCAGGTAAGTATTAATTAAAAATTATTGACTACGGAACCCAAAAATATGTGTGAGTCGTCTATGGTCACACTGTTTGGCGAAAATAAATTGTACCTTGCGACAAAACAATTTCGCAGAACAACATATTATGCACCGCAAATTTAAATTTTTTTGGACGCAGTTTTAGATTTATCAAGCTGCATTTTACGTAGCAGGCACATTTAATTTTGTTAACTTCGCGTTGGTAAAATAAATTCAACGTTGCGCCTGTGGCTGCGCCATACCAAACTGTGCCAATAGGTTGTTGTGCACCACATAACAATATTTCACTCTCCAATGCTAATTTAATGTCTGGTATCAGTGGGCAAAATTGTGTCTATATAGCTACATAAATATAAATATATAAAAGGTGACTGACTGACTGACAGATCTATGAACGCACAACTCAAACCACTGGAAAATCGAGCTGAAATTCGGCATGTATTATGACATATTATTATTTAGACATAGTTACGCTAAATTACGAAAGGATTTTTTTAAAATTCAACCCCTAAGGAGGTAAAATAGAGGTTTGAAGTTCGTGTAATCCACGCAGACGAAATCGCGGTAAAAAGCTAGTACGTTATGTTACCTGGTAGCTACAGTTTTTTTGCACTGTCCCGCGCTCTTGTTGTGAACCAAAGCAGAGATTGATGTTTGTAAGAGATTGATTTAGCAAGAAGACAGCCCTTACACTCTTCTAGAGATATAGTCTTAGGAATCTTGAGGTTTTTTTTGCGAAAACAATTATGGAAAAGTCGGGCAGTGGCTGGAGCTTTTGTTCTTGGTGGGCAGAGCTTTTCATCGTGGTTGGCTGAGCTATTAGTGGTGGTGGTCGGAGCTGTCGATGGCAGTGGGCGAAGCTTTTGGTGGTGGTAGGCACCTTTTAGTGTTGGTGGGCAGTGGTGTCGGTAGTGGAGGGCTGTGGTACTTGGTTTCCATGACACGATGTAAGGACCACCACGACTATTACCACTCGAGCTATTATTCAAGTACTTTTTCATCCCATCTATTCGAAAAGGACGAAGGTTCGCCTTTAAGTGCACCCGAAGGTGGTGTTTTTTATAAGAAACTTTTAGCGGGCAGTAATGAGGTTTTATTAATCCTCTTTATAAGTGCGCCGCAATGGGGGCTATCGCGCGTGATTTTGCCACTAGAGGCGCTGGGGTCGCGTGAGGTCCAATAACATTCACTTTTCACTGGTTTTGGCGGGCTTCGTGACATAAATTATAATTTCTTTAATTTACCTGTTGAAAAGTGATCTCCTTCGTGAAATTATCGCAAAAATGGATTATTTAGCGATTAATGTGAACGTTTTGAAGGCGGAATTAAGAAAAAGAGGCGCAAAAATTTCTTTTTTTGACGTTGTTGAGCTCTTTCTGCACGTTTTCTTTTAATTTCCTTTCTCTCTTCTCTCTTGACTAGGTAGGTACAACTTTTGGCTTTAATTTAGGAGATGAATAAGAAAGATAATTACTTACGATTTTCTGTACTTATTTGATTCTTTGGGTAACACATAATCCTCGGGGTTAAAATGTTTTTTACAAACACGGGAATTTTTTGTCGGGTATAGTTATTCCTGCAAATCGCCACTAGCCACTAGAACAGTTTTATATTTTGGAAACGTGTTGTCCTCTTTTTTCTGATTAAAACGGAACTGCACAACATTGCGGCATAGCTACTCGATATTATTATATAGTTACTTAAGTATTTAAATAAACTAATACCTATTATAAAGAGGAAAGATTTGTTTGTTTGTTTGTAATGGATAAACTAAAAAACTACTAAACCGATTTTAAAAATTCATTCACCTATACAAAGCTACATTATCAGCGAGTAACATAGGCTATATTTTATTTTCAAAAAAATTAGAGATCCTTACGAAAATTGCAATAATGTGAACTAAGTCGGAAAAAATCGTCTCTTCTGAGAGCTTACGTGGCGTGCGCTGCGTAAATAGTTATAGTTACACGAAAACAATGTATTGTGAAATTGTTCCTCTTAAAAAATTCTAAAAAATAGTCCGCGATAGCATGTATCTATCTTTTAAGGTTTACTCACAATAACTATTTTTATGATTTTCAAATTTGGTCTAAACCAATGCTTTACTTGCGAAGGTGTTTTTACCGACATAGTATTAATCCTTATCAAAATAAATATATTAATCATCTCAAGTATTTAACTAAGATAAAAATTGTCTTTTACACCATTTAATTTAGATGAATAGCTTATGAGATATCATAGAAATAATGAGGACGGGGCGTACTCTTACAATGTAATATTAAAATGTAACCTGCCCACTGCCCACTGGCTATATTGGGTAGGTATATATTAGGATTATTAGTGCTACCCGTGCGAAGCCGGGGCGGATCGCTAGTAATTAATAAACTTAATGAGATTCAAGATTTAAAACTTTGTTTCGGCGCCAATCTTCTAAAGTCGCCTTTGACAGCTATACCTCTGGACCTTAGTCAACAGTGGCGCCAACTGGTGAGCAAAGAAACGATAGTCCCCATTATCTTTGCCGCGCACTTTTTGAATTTGGAACATCTAAGTGTTCAGCGCCAAAGAAATCGAACGCAAATATTGTTTGAATAAAGACTGGCTGTTATGATGATTGATGGCCCATAGTCACGCCGCCGCGCCGCGCCAGCTGAATAAAAAAAAAAGAAATCAAATTAAAAACGCGCGAACTACAGCCCGCGTTTTCGGCAATTTTCACGGATTGTTAAAAAAATCATGGTTTTGTTTTGAAAAATGAGTCCTTCAAGTGACAGTGATAGTATAGAATTAACTCCTGAAAGTATAATATTAGAACTGACGAAAGAAATGTGATGAATAATTAATCTATTACCTGCAAAATACCGTAAGTCACATTTTCCTCAAAATGAGCTAGATTCGGACATTATTTCAAACACGCAGAATATAAAATCTACAACAATCTCTATTCTTAATAAAACTGTAACAATAAATTTTCATAATTGCCAATATGTCTCAAATGTAAATATAAGTTTTTAGTTGTTTTATTATTAGATAAGTACCTACTATTTAAGTTCAATTTAGTTGTTACTCTATGTTTCATTAAATAATAATATAATATGAGGCGCCTTTTATTTTCTCATACAGGGTGATGAAAAGTAGAGTGTATCATTCGGGCGCAAATTTTTTTGGCTCGGGCGACGTACTTTGAATCGCTACGCTCGCTACGCTCAGGATTCTACTATAGAATCCCTCACTTCGCTCTGGATTCAAAAAAGCGCCCTCACCGTAAAAATATTATATTGCTCCCTTATAATACAATCTACTAATCCTATCGCTACTGCCAGGCTGAGCCGACGCGACGCGACGATCAAAACGCACGACTCGTGCGTTTTGATCGTCGCGTCGCGTCGGCTCAGCTTGGTTGCTGTCACGAGAATGGTCGTGCGGCACGACCATTCTCGTGACAGCAACCAAACGCAGACAACCCATATGCCTGATCTTTCCATTTCACAATCTCACGGTGGAGGGATTGTTATTGTTGACTATCCATACTAATGTTAATATTATAAATGCGAAAGTGTATCTGTCTGTCTTCCTGCTACGCTTTAACATGCGTATTTTATGCAGGTAGGCTCCTTTTTTCCCGGAAAATTAAGGAGTTCCCCCGGGATTCAAAAAACTTAATCCACGAGGACGAAGTCGCGGCCATCATCTAGTATCTATATAAAGGTAATAATAATACTAACAAGTAAAGTTCAGAAATCATCTAATTAACGCAAAATTTCAAACTCCAGCGTACTGAAACCGTTAAAATCGGAATTTTCCGGGAAATGCTGTTCATTCCATAACGATATCCGGGCTCCAGCGGCACCAGCGACATTAATTAATCCGAACCCTTTAGAGACATCCCGATACCGCGTCCATTGTTACACGACGTAGAGGTGGTTAACACGTAGCGCAATATCATAGCGCGCTATTGTCCCATAGCTCGGATACTTACCGTGTTATGTGAGGAGCCGCCATGACGCTACGGGGTTATGAATATTATGCGATCGCACGCGGCGCCTCGTAGGAGTTGTGGCGGCGCGCGCTTGCCGAAAGCGCGCTGCCGCTAGCCGATGCAGTTAGTCTCGCGTAACGCGCTGTTGTGAGTGAACGCGCTACGCGCTGTTTTGACAACCTCCGTGGCGCAGTGTGTAGCGTTGTTGCCTTAACGTGCGGAGGTCCCGGGTTCGATCCCCGGCAGAGTCAATTTAGGAATTTATAATTTCTGAATTTTCCCTGGTCTGGCCTGGAGGGAGGCTTCGGCCGTGGCTAGTTACCACCCTACCGGCAAAAGACGTGCCACCAAGCGATTTAGCGTTCCGGTACGATGCCGTGTAGAAACCGAAGGGGTGTGGGTATATAACTGCCATGCCCCTAACAGGTTAGCCCGCTACCATCTTAGACTGCATCATCACTTACCATCAGGTGTGATCGCAGTCAAGGGCTAGGTTGTAGTGGATAAAAAAAAAAAAAACGGCAACTTTGCGTGTTACGAAATTAAGCGTAGGTACTGTAAGACATCGCGCCTGTCGGCTGCCCACACGCTTTCTTATAATAAGCGCGTTATAACATAGCGCATTTAAAAAAATGCTAAAAATGTATAGTTTATAGCCCGTAGCATGTTATGGTTAGATAAAGCAGTTTTGAACTACTCTAACCCGACGAAATGTAATCAATGATCGCACGATCATACCAACATAGCGTAACGAGGTCCTGGGGGAGCGACGTTATTGGTGTTTATCAGTTTATACGAAACATAATTAAAATTCTGAAAGCTACATAATAATCTAGAAAATCATACTTCATACCTACTAATATTAAAAGTTTGTGAGTTTGTGACGTTGTAGGGGGTAATCTCTGGATCTACTGAACTGATTTTGAAAATTCTGGTACCTACCATATAGCCTATGACATTGCTCCGTTGCGGCGTTATTGTCCCTAGGTCTATAATTTTTTGTTTTTAAATAATATAATATATTAACTCGAAAAATTAGAGAGTATCCGTGGGAATTTAAAAAACTTATTTCACGTGGACGTAGTCGTAGTGCAACGGATCGACGTGATATTTGGCGTGGGTATAGTTGAGGACCTGGAGAGTGACATAGGATACTTTTTTAATTAAGGAGTTCCCGCGGGAATTAATAAAGATTTAAACCACGCGGACGAAGTCACGGGTATCAGCTAGTCTATGAAATACTTTTATCATGGCAGCATGGAATAAATTATAGGTATTCTGATATTATTGTAGACTAGCTTTTGCCTGAAGCTTCGCTCACTTTAGTTTCATATAAATTTCAAACCCTTATTAATTTAACCTCGAATTAAAATAATAAGGGTTTGAAATTTATATGAAAATTTTCAAAAATCCTTTCTTACCGGAGGCCTACGTTATATAGCCCGATCGGTACAGTGGTTTCAGCTGTGCACTTATAGATCCGTCAGTCAGTCAACCAGTCAGTCACCTTTTCCTTTTATTAATTGAAATATTATACTGCATTAAATACAATAATATCAGAAAAAAATGTATCTACCATGTATGTACCCTTACTAATATTATAAATGCAAAAAAAACTGTCTGTCTGTCTGTCTGCTATGTTTTCGCGGCCCACGTTTTCAGCCGATTTTGATCTGGTACAGACTCAGAGATCTTGGGGTAAGACATACTTAAAGGCTATTATTATCCCAGAAAATTAACACGGGATATTCTAAAACGTAAATCCACGAGGACGTAGTCGAAAGTGTCATCTAAAACTATAATAACATAGCATGTACCTACCTACTAGTTGATTACCGCGACATAGCTGATAGCAACCCAGGGACCTTACTGCCATCGCTCGAAACAATATTATTTTTAATACTGTTGACGCTGTTGTTTCTCATTATGATCCGAATTATCATCCTTAATTTAGGGACGTCAAGATACGTCATATAAAACTGACATTTGCTTTAGACGATGGCAGTAAAGAAAAGTAAAATATACTTTTCGTACCACTTGCTCAAAAAAGTGACATTCTATGCCACAAAAAGCGAACATAACAATAGTAATTTTTAATCTGTTAAAAACAGGGAAAGAAAATTGTACTGAATTTCATTCATCCTCTAGGGGGAGAATGTAATTTTGGAATACTTACCGAAATTTATACTGAACTACATCTGTGTTTACACCATTGAGTTTGTATACAAAGCATTATACATCTTTTTGAAAAAGGAATACGCATTTATTATGCAGTTATGATTATTAAATAAAATTACGAAAACCGACGAGGCCGTATGAGCTTGATGCCTTTGCTTTTCCGACAAAAAAATATTAGTCTAGGAATTTGCCGCGTTTTTGTTTTCTTCAAATACATAAACGTTAAATTTATTTTTATTTATTTTTATTATAAATAAGTTAATGCTCTAAAAATATTTTAATTGTCATTATTTTTAATAAATGCTTATCTCATATTATTATTGTGTTAATTTTTTCGCAATTGGTACGAAAAGTAGAGTATTTTCCTCGGTGATAAAGCTGTCTTAGTCTTGGGTGAACTTAAATCCCTGCCTACGCTCAGGACTCGTCTTAAATCCCTCGCTTCGCTCGTGATTTAAGTTTATAACACCCTCGCTACGCTCGGGAGTAAACCTTGAGTCCTTCGTTACGCTCGCGATTTAAATCGTCACCCGCGACAGAAGACACTGCTTTATCCCCTTGGTTAATAATCTACTATTATTGTACACCATTAAAAGAAAAACAAAAAATGGATATGGCACAACAGGCGGCCTTATCGCTTACATAACGGTCTCTTCCAGGCAACCTTAGGGCAGAGGAAACTTTTAATAGTAAGTAGCAGGGGTGCACTGAGACATATCTTATCTAATCTTACTAATATTATAAATGCGAAAGTTTGGATGGATGGATGGATGTATGGATGTTTGTTACTCAATCACGCCTCAACGGCTGAACGGATCTGTCTGAAATTTGGCACAGATAGATTATAGTCTGGAATAGCACATAGGCTACTTTTTATCCCGGAAAATTTATATTAGTAAAAAAATATTGTATTTTTAGTCGGTATGAGTCCGGCACTACCCGTGCGGTAGTCCATGAGGATTTCCCCTGCTGTATAAATCCAAAAAAAAAAAAATTAGTATGGCAGTCTGTTGCGTGGGTACTGGGTACCGATTTTGGTAATAGGGATGATGCCTATGTCAAAAATAAAATTACTGATTATTAAATAGAGGGTCTTCCTTAAAACCTATTCACGATCTTCGAAGAAAAAAAGTGTGTTGAAATTTGATGACGTCATAGTGAGAATATACATAGTGTATTTCATACAAACTTCTATACAAGAAGCGTGTGAGTATCTGATTTGATTGAGTTTTCAGCATACCTATTCTCGTAAGAACTCTTTCGTGATCGGGAGTAAAAAGCATCCGATGCGAGCTGTTTGCGTACCAAATTGATAAATTTTTTCCAAGGCGTATTTTTAATTTCCGGTTGTTCAGTCTCTTTCGCATAACTGGCGAAGTGGAATCTATATAAGTACATACCTAATACACAATTATATAATAAAACTGTAAGACGATATCTGACGATGTTCAACACAATACCAAGTTGAATGTAATAGCTATTAAGTAATAGCACAGAATACTTAGGTAATAGTTGCTACGTGCTATGAGCACGGAATCTATCTACTTATACTTATACTAGCTGATGCCCGCGACTTCGTCCGCGTGGTTTAAGTTTTCTTGATTCCCGCGGGAACTCCTTAATTTTCCGGGATAAAAAGTAGCCTATGTCACTCTCTAGGTCCACAACTATACTCATGCCAAAAATCACGTCAATCCGATGCTCCATTGCGGCGTGATTGAAGGAAAAATTATAATATTGGGTAGTTAAATAGCATTTTATCTGAACCGGAATCCGTTTCTGCTAAAATCCTATTTAACTTTTATATTAATAGTATAAAAAATAGAATAGTGATACATACTTAGAATTTATGTGTAGTAAAATAAATTATGTAGAATAGTTTAAAATAATGGATAAGCTACAATAGGACTGTCTTATACATGTATAAGACAGTCCTATTGTAGCTTATATATTGTTTAAAAGCCCTTTAAAATACCTAAATAAAGATTTAAAAAAACCAACAAACAAACACACTTTCGCATTTATGTACTAATAAAAATAAAAAATAAAAATATGAAATATAAAATATGATATCATAATATGATATTATAATATTATATTAAAAATGCGAAAGTTTGGATAGATGGATGGATGGATGTTTGTTGCTCAATCACGCCAGAACGGCTGAACGCATCTGGATGAAATTTTGCACAGAGATAGATTACTGTCTTGAATAACACATAATTATTAATTAATAATTAATTATTATCATTATTGTCCCAAGAAAACCCCTGCCATATGTGATTAATGGAAATGGGTCACGACTCACGAACTCAAGACCCTCAGGCAATGAGAAATACGACGCAGAGAGAGAGAGAGAGAGATTAATTAAAAAGTTCCCACGGGAACCAAAATACCTCAATCCACGCGGACGAAGTCGCGGGCATCAGCTAGTACTTAATAGCCTATATATACGAGTACTTACCTTTCAGGTAATAGCACAGGGGGCATACTACCATCGCTTAAAGCAGTATTATTTTAATATTGTTGGTGTTCTTGTTTCAGAATAACATTTCTTCTTTTAAGGACGATAAGGTTCGTCATAATATTTTAAACTACATTTAAAAACAATACTGCTCTAAGTATTGGTAGTATAGAATATTTTATTTTTTTACTAGTGTATTCCACCAAAATCCACGAATACTTTTTATTTAAATTTATTTATTTTAAATGGATAAGTACAACATTTTTAACAAAATACAAATCTCGCCAAACTGGTGGTCCAGTTTGTTGGCGAGTTGGCGCTCTAAACATAATTTTAAAGTTGCATCTAACATTAGCACTAGTATACCTAATAACCTAACACTAACAAACAAACAATTTTAAAAAGAAACCTATCTTAACAAAAACAAAAGAAAATAAATATTATATAAACAATATAAATTTAGTAAAATCTAATCCAAAACGAATGAGTATAATGCGTAAGTACATACATTTTGTTTCGTAGGCCTTTAGGAACTAATTACTACCTTTTGTTATAATATCGTTAACTGTTGTGACTAAGTATGACACTTTGCCCCTACGTGCCGTATGGTAATCTTGTTCTCGCAACTTGCTGGCAAAGTTAGAGACAAGTTATGTTTTGTTCTGAAACTTTGCCTGCTTGATGGAGACATGGAAAGGAGATATCTCTGGGAGTGGTCTAAATATTATAAGGGTAGTTCCTGTTTATGTAACATGTTATACAACTTTGTTCACAATATTAATCGTACTAATATTATAAATGCGAAAGTATGTTTGCTTGTTGGCTTGTCCTTCAATCGCCCCGCAACGGAGCAACTCGACGTGATTTTTGGCATGGGTATAGTTGAGGACCTGGAGAGTTACATAGGCTACATTTTATCCCGGAAACATAAGGAGTTCCCGCGGGAATAAAAAAACTTAAACCACGCGGACGAAGTCGCGGGCATCAGCTAGTAAATAATAATAATGTTCTCCCGACCGAATTTCGGTCTATCTCCACAGAGATTAGCCATCTGCGCGGGAGATATTTAGTGCACAAGTGTGTGCGCATACACAGGTGCACTCTCTATTCCTTTACTCTCATAGCCCGATGGGACGGAAAATCCCATACGAACGGAGAGAGATCAGGCGCAGGACCGACGGCTTAACGTGCTCTCCGAGGCACGGGGGTGAAACACCGCCAACTTCCTAACTCCAGGCTAGCCCCGGGATTGAACCCGCGACCCCAAACGGGAGGTCGGATATCTTAAAGGTTATCACCGATCTCGGCATTACAGTACCTATCAAAAGGTACTTTGTCGTAAAATACAAAATCTGGAGTCTAAAGCCGACTTCAAGCTAAGCCAAAGGGTTTACGATTTTCGCATAGATTGCATTAAACTTCGCTGCTATAGGGGTATAGAGGGTGAGGCGTCATACGGGCCCTAACAAAACTGGCTTAATCTTCTTACTGATGAACATTAATAAAACTGCGTTAATTTTAGCCTACATAGTAAAAAATATATGAAGCACAATTAATGTGTCGACCTGCTCAAGCTCCAGGCAAGCGCACAACTAGATATCTCGCGACGAGAAAGAGAGATGTTCTCGTTGCCGGCTAATTTCTCGGTTATATGCACACAATCCGGTAGGTATATTACAAGAAAAAATAGTGGGCATGTAAGGTCTCGTAGAAAAAATACGACAGACAAGAAATATTACTAATATATTATCTCTATAGGTACTTTTGACGTAACGAAACAAGTAAATATGTTAGCTTCGATAGATAAAATAAAGAGATAACGGGTAGACATAAATTTACTCGTTGTGCGCATGCTAGCCCTACAGGACACGATAAGATTGAGTAGGCACTGTCGAGAGGCTGTGGAAACGCCTTGAAGGTCTAGCCCCACTTGCGATGCACGGAGCGGCGAGGCACGTAGCGGCAAATATCATTTGTATGCCGCAACAAGCGGCAAGAATTCGTTGTAGAATTACGTCGCAGTGCATCTCCGTGCGGCACCGCATATTATACGAGTATGTGGGCCCAGCTCCATACAAACTCAAACATATGTAGAATATTTGCCGCTAGGTGCCGCGCTGCGCCGTGCATCTGTGTAAGAGGTACCCTATAAGTACCTATATTACAACTAGATGATGCTCGCGACTTAGTCCGTGTGGATTAAGTTTTTTCTAATTCCTATGGGAACTTCTAGTGTCAAGGCCCCGGGATACAACCTATCCCTGTACCAAATTTAATCAAAATCGGTTGAACTGGTGGGCCGTGAAAGCGTAGCAGACAGACATACAAACAGACACACTTTCACATTTATAATATTATATATAGTATGGAAGTATGGATAATTATAGTTTGTAACCACAATGACCGCAAGTAGATTATTAAATTAGTTGCGGTTTTATGCTAAAGCCGAGGGCATAATTTAGTTAGTTACTAAATATAGTAACAGGTAACAGTAGTATTGATCTATTAAAATTTGAACAAACATTATAATTACGAAACCGGTATCATTAACGCCCAAAGATAGATAATAATTTTAACCAAGTGTCACAGAAATTATAAAAGTGACCACCGCGGTTATAATTCAATCTGGCGCCAAACATCGGCGCAGGCGCACGATTTTTTATTACAAGATGGCTTTGTTAAAACTATTATCGATTTTTCTATTAGTTGCTATAGTTAGAGGTCAAAGTGCAACCAAAGGTCCTAAAGTACGTGTGGCCAACGGTGTTTTGCAGGGAACATGGAGAATTTCCACAAATGGCAGAAGTTTTGCGAGTTTTCTGGGGGTACCCTATGCCCGACCGCCCATTGGAAAATATAGATTTGGAGTAAGTAATGATTATAATCATTAAATTAATTTTAGCGGTGATGACCTAGTCAGAAGTCGTGGGTTCGATGCCTGCAGGGTTCTAACTTTCAGAGCTATATGCGTTTTCAGAAATTAATATAATATAACTTGTTTCACTGTTAAAACAAGGAAGGAAAACAACGCACATCCTGTACCTAACAAAAAGTAACCTCCATGCAAGAGTTCTCTATATTCTTTTCAAAAGTATGTGTCGTATGCCAATCCTCCAGCTATTGGGGTGGACTATGACCTAACCAGTTGTACCTAAGTAAATAAATAAATAAATAAACAAAAGTTTATTGACCAACACAACACAATTCATTATACTTAGTATAACTAAACATATACAAATACAAATTACACTTAAACTACGTGTGGTCAATGTGCTACCTCCTCAGCTCGTGCCGCAGCATGAGAGATAGGTATATATACCTACCCAACATACTGCAGTCTGCAACGCTGATTTTCAGGAGGGGCCCAAGGGTCATGACGTCACTGACCATTACTTACACCTAATAATATTTAAAATAAAAATAACATCATTTCTAACTTAAATAAGTCGGCTGTGAGTTGAAATGATGAATGATTTTAATCATGCCTTTCATAGATTTTCGGTAGTGGATCAAAGTGTTATTTTCTGTACCTACTTATTTTAATTTCTTACTAAGTAGACAAAGAAATTAAAGTGCTGGAAACATAAATTAGGGGACGATCTTATCACTTAAGTTTTTCTTTTCAGGCAACCCAAAACTTTACTTTGAGATTTTACCTAATATAAATAGGCAAAATGCTGTTTTACTGCCCATCAAAATGATGCAATAATTATAAGTAACTATACGGATTCGCCGACCAATTTTAGTGAGTATAGGTTGTAGGTGTAGGTATACTCATAATAATGGAATGAAAATATCACCAACCGAAATAATGTGCTGACTCTCAATTATGGGCAGCTAAATTGATGCAGGCATGGACACCGTAACCAGTAACCACAAAACAATAATTCTGATTCTCTTGTACACAAACTTTAAACTAAACTAAAATTGGGGCTGATTCTGTAGTGTACAATCTCTAAACTAAACTAAAATTAGAGCATTACAAATATTGCTAACCCTTTCATAATTCTTCCTACGGAAAGGGACAGAACTAGATTTAAAGCTGCCATTTTAGTTTAGTTTAGAGATTGTGTACAGAATCAGCCCCATTGGTAGCATTTAAAATATTGCTATCCCTTTCGTAATAAAACCCTGCGGAAAAAGGCAGCACTGGATTTAAAGCTGTCATTTTAGTTTGGTAGAGAATTTGTTATACAGAATTGGCCCCAATGTCCATTTATAGAAACTTATTAGTTTTTTTTTAATTGAACTTATTATTTGGAGGGGATTTATCAAAAAGTGAGGATTATAATATCACCCCTTATAATAAACCCATACCTCTAAACGAGGCATCGTACTGGAACGATAAATCGCTTGGCGGCACGTCTTTGCCGGTATAGGGTGGTGAGAAAATACAGAAATTATAAATTCCCAAATTGACTCTGCTGGGGATCGAACCCGGAACCTCCCACGTTAAGACAACGTTGTGCTTAACACAGCGCCAGGGAGGTCGTCAAAACTAAATAATGATTGGTCTTAAAGTATTTTAAACTAGATGATACCCGCGACTTCGTCCGCGTTGATTACGGTTTATTGATTCACCCGGGAACCTTAATCTTTGAATAAACGTTCTTTGACAATCTCATTGGTCGTAAGTATTTTAAACTAGATGATACCCGCGACTTCGTCCGCGTTGATTACGGTTTAATGATTCACCCGGGAACCTTAATCTTTGAATAAACGTTCTTTGACAATATCATCAAAATCGGTTGAATAGATGGGCCGTGAAAGCGTAGCAGACAGACAGACTTTCGTATTTATGGTACAGTATGGAAGTATGGATAAATGATACTCATTTCGATGTTACGATATTTCTTTGTTTTGCAATTAACTAGACTTAATCATATTTACCAATTACCTATAAATAAACATGGCTTAATTTTGTTTTTGAATGTATGTCGACGATAAAAGAGTTAAAGGTGATGTGGGTCAATGCGATAGCTTATATTTTTAGAGATATGAGTTCATTTACACCAGCCACTAATAAATTGTGCTATAGATATCGATTTGACATATTAAGTTTAAATCATCATACTTGTGCTGTGCGTGAAAACCACTGGTGCAACTCTCTGCCGGATCACTCCAGCCAGCCAAGCTCACTCCAGAATCAAAGCAGGCCGCCCAGGTCGGCGAGAACTTCCAGTAGTGTTGCTGGGGAGCCAATGTAGGCTTCTCGTTGGGTGGAAACACCGCTGCACTCGAGCAGCACGTGTTTTGGTGTCTCGTCGCTTTCCATGCAGACTCTGCATAGAGGGCTGTTGGTGATAGGTACTTAGAGTAAATAGGTGTTTGTTTAGAGAGCCTGTTATCATACCTACAACTGTCCTTAGTTTGACTAGGTTGAGTTGCAGAAGTTTTTTTTAGTGGTTTATTGGGGCTGGGTATCGGCTCTTTTGTTTGTCTGCAGTCTGTAGTGTTTGCCCATAGTTCGGCATGTGTACTTACGATTTGTTTCCTTACCCAGGTTTTGTATTCACCGAAGGGTATAGGGCGAACGGCCTATCATTTCGACCGATTTTGATAAAATTTGGTATATATTAGATTGTGTCCGGGGAAGAACACATCCGGACAATATTTATCCCGGAAAATTAAGAAGTTCCCGCGAGAATTGTAAATAGTTAATCCACGCGGACGAAGTCGCGGGCATTATCTAGTTATCAATAAACACTTTTATTTACGTACAAAATAAAATCCATTTATCATAATTATTGTGTTTACAAAATAAAAAGTAAAGGT
Source organism: Erebia aethiops (assembly GCA_923060345.2). Lineage (NCBI taxonomy): Eukaryota > Metazoa > Arthropoda > Insecta > Lepidoptera > Nymphalidae > Erebia > Erebia aethiops. Next base: position 2,652,515 of record OV281083.1, on the reverse strand, counting down.
TATCGGCATGTGATTAAAAATGAGGTTAATGAAATAAATATAAATATTAGGTATGCAAAAGGAAAAGGTGACTGACTGATTGACGGACTAGCTGGTCTGTCAACTCACAGGTCAAACCACTGTCGGGTTGAAATTTGGCTTACAGCTTTTTTGAAGTAGACATCCGCAAAGAAAGGATTTTTGATGAAGTATGCTAAAATATTTTAATATCTTTCATATAATATTATACGATATTGTATGCAATGAATGATGAATATTTGACAATCTTTCAATACATAATATAATATGTATTGAAAGATTGTCATAGATGTATTATATACATATCAATATTTTGTGCTATTAACAGCTCCTCACTGGTCAGGTTCTATTAGAATAAAGTAAAAGTTTTTGGCTCGTTTCGCTCTCGACTCTATTCAGTCAATCAGTGATACCATCCCGGTCCTCCAAAACTTTAAGGAAAACTTCAAAAATTCAACCCCTAAACAATTCTAAGATATAAAATACTTTAGGTACTTATTTTAAAGGCAAGCTTTTCTTTCTAGGAGCCGCAACCCGCAAAGCCTTGGCCGGGAGAATGGGACGCCACAAGAGTACTCTCTCCCTGCCTGCAATACGATCCCGTCCAAGATGGAATCATAGGTAACTTTTTCTTCTTCCACCTGCTCGTTATCGTTAACCGATAGAGGTCCATTGTTGGGCATAGGTCCAGCATTATAGTCCATAGTCCTTTGTATTTTTTTTGTCCACTACAAGTTAGCCCTTGACTGCGATCTCACCTGATGGTAGGTAAGTGGTGATGCAGTCTAAGATCGTAGGGGCTAACCTGTTAGGCGCATGGCAGTTTTATTTAACCCACACCCCTATTCGGTTTCTACACGCCATATAGTACCGGAACGCTAAATCACTTGGCGGCACGTCTTTGCCGGTAGGGTGGTAACTAGCCACGGCCGAAGCCTCCCACCAGGCCAGACCAGGGAAAATTCAGAAATTATAAATTCCCAAATTGACCCTGCCGGGGATCGAACCCAGGACCTCCGCACGTTAAGAAAACAGCGCTCAACACTGCGCCACATAGGTCGTCAAAATCTTATTTCCTAATCTTGCAGCGCCTTGACGCAGCGGCTCTGTCAGTGCTGCTCTTTCTAGACTCAATTGCCAGGTCCGACGTCCGAGGTAGAAGCCGAAAATCTTTTGGCTATTCGGACAAGTTCTCCGCCTATTGCTGGTTATAATAATATAATGGGGTTGATTCTGTTTAAAACAATTTCTAAACTAAACTAAAATGGCAGCTTTAAATCTAGTTCTGTCTCTTTCCTTAAGAAGTATTATGAAAGGGTTAGCCATATTTGAGATGCTCTAATTTTAGTTTAGTTTAGAGATTATGCACTACAGAATCAGCCCCAATATCTAACATTAAATTTTTTATAGATTTAAATAAAAATTGAACCATTAATTTTTCATAAATGTCCATTAAATATAAATTTTATCCACGCTTCTCTTTCGGACGTGGGCATTTTAAATCTTTAGCCACGTAATATCCTCTCACCTCTGTCCCGTGAAGCATCGCGAGCATAAATATGTAGGTTATACCCACGGTCACAAGTGTGAATAACATGAATAATTTATTTATGCGTGCTGTAAGTATTTTAATAATAAAGTTATTTGTCATCCTACTACCGTCTTTCATTGTCACGACATGGTGACAGCATGGATGTAGAATTTTAGTACTTAAACAGCGGTGGGATACGAACCCACGCCCTTTCGGACTTGTACCACGATACGAAGTTTTTTTTTTTCTTTGTTGGGGATGATGATACCTGTATTGTTCTTTTATCTATGGGGGAAGTGTTGTGGGTATTTTAATGATAAAGTTGCTATACTACGTCTTTTATTTTCACGACAATGCAAAGTCGTCCCGATCGGTAGGGTCATGTCACGAGTCTGTACGGCTAGCCGGCATATTATAATACGGCAGATTGTATGATTTGCAGCCGACATTTGCATCACACTCGTACTTTTTAACCGACTTCCAAAAAAGGAGGAGGTTCTCAATTCGGCGCGTATTTTTTTTTCTTTTTAATGTATGTCGGTGCATATATCTCCGTGGTTTCTGAACCGATTTGGATTTTTTTTCTATCAGTCGTTAGAGGAAGCTCCATAAAAAATTCTGACTCCAAATCCTCAACCCTGACACTAAAAAGTTAAAAATAAAAATTATTTCCATAAAACCGACTTCCAACGCCACTGTAAAGTAAAAAATAATATTGATTTCTACCCACTATGTTGAACTCGGGCGGGTGTAACAAGGATAAGCAAAGTTGACGCATTAGGCTCGCCCGACTTCAACATAGTGGGTAGAAATCAAACTTATTTTTTTCTTTTACTTTACAGTGGCGTTGGAAATCCGTTTTTTGGAAAGAATTTTTATCACCTATTCGACACGCCGAAAGTAGGTACGATTCAAACAAACAAAATGACAGCAATAACCAATGCAACGGACTTAAGTTACGGACGAAGTTAAGCGAGAAGTTCGATTTAACGAAAGTTAAGAAGAAGTTAGTGATATTTAAAAAATTAAAGTTAAATTTAAGAAATTTTGTTAACTTCGTTAATAATTTAACGATTTGGTTGTACCGAGCTTTGTTTAGATGTTGTCTACACTCATTTTAAATGAAACAAGTATCTAAGTTCTAGGTATCTTGTAATAAAAAAAATTATGCTCAGTAATAAGATTTTTAAGACTTCCAAATCCAAATAACCATCACCAAAGACGTCCATTCTGCCATAGATTCATCTCCAGCATTCCTCTATTTCAGGCAGCGAAGACTGTCTCTTCGTGAACGTCCACACACCGAAACCAAACACCGGTGCCCTGTTACCTGTGGTAGTCTTCATCCACGGTGGAGCCTTCATGTACGGAGCTGGAGGACAGTACGATGGTGTCCACATGATGGACAGAGATGTGGTCGTTGTCACAGTTAACTACCGCCTGGGACCGTTGGGTAAGTTCATATCAGTTACTTTTGTTTCAAACGTTAAAACGCACTAATTGCATAATATTAATATTGTTGGTTTGTGCAACAGAGCAACGGAGTGACGTAATTTTTACATGGGTATGGTTACGAACCTGGAGAGTGACACACTACCACAGCCACAGGCTACTTTTGATGCCGGAGAATTACTTAATGAGTTCAATGAGTAGGAATTAAATAAGTAAAAGTTAAGTAGGTTTTCCAAATAATTATTTTATTTTTTATTTTTAGTTTCAGTAGCTATATTGTGGGAGGAGTTATGATTTTTAATTTATTTGTATTTTACTTATTTAGTTGTTCGTTTAAGAAGCTTGAGGCGCAGACGCTTATGCATTGAGGTCAAACCTCTGTGGTTTTTTACATGTGTACTTAACTATGTGTTTATTGTAAATTTGTATACTTGGATAAATAAATTTAAAAAAAACTTATTCCACGCGGACGAATTCACGGACATTAGCTAGTAGTATCTTAATAAAAAGCCGGCAACGTAAAAACTCATCTAGTGCTGCAATTGTACAGCGGTAATCTCTCAAGTGGCAGTCTGCTTACTGCATGTCATGCTTTATGGGTACAGTAAAGAAAAACAGACGTTTCATTAACGTACTTTTTTCAAATCAACGTTGAAATCAAATATATGAATTGTGAGACTATAAAAAGTTTAAACATGGTGAAAGAATTATTAGACTGCATCATCACTTACCATCAGGTGAGATTGCAGTCAAGGGGTAACTTGTAGTGGAATAAAAAAAAAATATTCAACTGAATATATGCCGTAAAATAATAAAAAACTGCGCGAAGCATTCGCGGTGTGACGTCACGCAGTCCGAACGCCGCTGTATGGGCCTCGGTGGGATGTATTAATTTTGCGATAACTCTTAAGATATTTTTTTTAAATTGTATGTTGCAGGTCTTATACGTGAACAACTCTCTCTATTTCAGGTTTCCTGAGTACTAGTGATGATCAGATACCCGGCAACGCTGGCCTAAAGGATCAGTCCTTAGCCTTGAAGTGGGTTCGGGATAACATCATCATGTTCGGCGGCAACCCTGACAGCGTCACACTGACCGGCTGCTCGGCTGGTGGCGCTAGTGTGCACTACCATTACTTGTCACCACTTTCTAGAGGTACCAATCCTACTACTCCCGTATATCTATATATATAAAAATGAAACCCGTTTTCCTTGGTCACGGCATCACGCGTGAATGGCTGGACCGATTTCACTAATTCTTTTTTTGTTGTATTTGTTATTATTAGGAGAAGGTTCTTACGGAAAAAATATTTAGAAAATCTCTCAGAAATATTGAAAAATATACATTTAATTTTGCATATTTAAAAAAACGCGCGTAACGAATGTCAATGTCACTACGCTAAGGCGGTACGAAGTTCGCCGGGTCAGCTAGTATATATATATATATATAACATGTATGGTCAAATTTAGTCTATGTCATCTTAATGTACAATGTTTCTAGCAAATAAATAAACGATTTATTATTATCAAATAAATATATATAGTTGGCAAAATTATTGTGAGTAGTGTAGGTACCCGACCAAAACCTATAAAAGCAAGCATCCAGCCAAGCTCGGGTAATTCGTTGCTCATCCGTCGAACGCAAAGGTTGTGGTACCGGCATTATTCGCAGTAAGTTTGTTTGATACTATTCTTTGTTATTTTTCTTTGTTTGTTTCAAATTATTAACAATTGTTTGTGATGTTTACTTTGATTGATTATTTAATGTTAATATTGAAGTAAATTAGATTTAATTGTCTTGATCTTATTTTTTTTATATTTTCCTCTTCTGAACGGCTAAATTCAGAAGCGGGATAGGCCTGTGCTCACGTTTTTCTTTAACACCCTCACAAACAACTGTTAATTTTCGTTCATGATGCCGTGCCAACGACCTTCGCGTTCGCGTAATAGAACTCGTTCACGCGGTAGAACTCGTTCGCGTGATAGAACTCGTTCGTGTAATATTCGTCCACGTAATATAACTCGTTCACGATCGCGTTCACGTTCGTATATTAGAACTCGTCCACGTTCGCGTTGTGGTAGGAGTCGCTCGAGATCACATCGCGATAAGAGTCGTTCACATTCACTTCATACATCACTCATATTGTGCGGGTAGTTCTGGTTCACGCAATAGGTCTAAGTCTCGAGTAGCTCGCTCGTGTCAGCATCGTAATAGAACTTCACCCTACCCTCATAACAGTTCCATAAAAGATACATTAGGATCTATTATGTCACGACTAACCGCCATTGAGGAAAATTCTGCTAGTGTCTCGCGTAATACGTCATCCTTTCGTGGTAGCACACCTCCGTTAGACAAACATACCGCTTCTACAGGCCGAACGCTTGTTGATGTTTTGGATACATTATCAAAAAGTAAGTCTAGTAACTATTACGTTTCAAACTTTGACCCGGCTGTAAATAACTTTGAGGTGTGGTGCAGTGAAGTGGAACGGGCTAAGCAGGCAAATCGTTGGGAGGACCGGGAATGCTTTTCGCGTGTGGCTCACTGTTTGAAAGGTGATGCAAAAACCTGGCTAAATGAATGGGATACGAATGACCGCTCATGGTCTAATTTTGTTAAAGAGTTCAAGTCTTTATGTCCGCAAAAAAATTAATTACGCGAAAATCCTTTATGAAGTTATAAACTCAACATCCGTTAGATTTTCATCATATGCGAAATACGCGCGTCGCTCACTATTACGACTACGTGTAGTTAAGGGCTTAAGTGAAGAACTTGTGGTCCAAATAGTAATTCATGGCATCAGTGATGTACAAGTACGCGCAGCAGCAACAAACGCGTAACTTAAACCAGTCTTGTGTAAACTAAATTCATTGAAATCGGTTCTTAAACTAGACGTTGGGTTGATTGAATTCGAAGCTTCTGAAACTCTAAAAGATCTTGGATTATTATGGACGCAACGATGATGAGGGTTTTACTGCTAGATGATTCGCGAGCCATTACAAAGAAACATTGAATTTTATTTGTAGAGAGAGGTATAGATTCTTAGGGACCCCGTCGGGTTAGTTACAAACGGGTGGTTGCCTATTTTAGTAAAGTCACTCAGGGTGCGCGCGCTAGGTTTAAGATGTCTCATAGGTTTTTAGGCGTCACCTCCTCTAGGTGATAGGGAGACCCCATAAAACTAAATGGTTTATGTACATGTCTACTTAGACTAGTCACTAGACTAACTCTTATTTCGAATTGCTTATCCAATTTAGTTACATGCTTTCTCTAGTAAAGTCTAGTCTAGTCTAGTAAAGTTAGGTCAATCGTTAGGTCACAAGTTAAATTAAAGACTGTAGAGGTTAGTTTAGACCCTGTTAGACGAGTCTGATGGATGCCCGGTCGTATCTGTCCATCTGACTATTTTGGACGCAAGGCCGTATGGCGGTCCATCTACTGACATGGATGCATGACCGTATGGCGGTCCATGGGCGGCACGCTGGTGGTGCACTGGCGGCGCGCTATTGGCGCATTGGCAGCGCTAGTGGCGCATTGGCAGCGCTAGTGGCGCATTGGCAGCGCTAGTGGCGCATTGGCAGCGCTAGTGGCGCATTGGCAGCGCTAGTGGCGCATTGGCAGCGCTAGTGGCGCATTGGCAGCGCTAGTGGCGCACTAGTGGCGCATTGGCAGCGCTAGTGGCGCATTGGCAGCGCTAGTGGCGCATTCGCAGCGCTAGTGGCGCATTCGCAGCGCATAAGTGGTGCATTGGCGGCGCTGACGGCGCTGGCGGCGACGAGACAGCTGTGCGCTATACGGCGCACTGGAGGGTTGCAGACACCGAGGAGTTTTCGTAACAGGGCCTAGCCCTATCTTTCTAGTTTTTGAGTAATTTGAAGGATTTGCCCTATCATGTTTTTATTATTTTGATAGGACTTTGAGAAGTTTGAAAGATAAAATTACTAGAAGATGACCATTGCTTAATTAATTAATTAACTAAATGGAAGCCCTGCCCTTTTCTTGTTCTTTTTTTTATTATTTATTTTGAGAGTTACGCTGCATTTTTTTAAAGTAAGATTCAACCGAACATTTTTAATGTTTTCTTATGATTACAGTAGCACGTTTGATGTATTTGGGTGTGAGGTGAATTGCCTTGCTGGTCGAGCTGTATGACTGGCGTTGCCCAGATGTAGCGTGGTTCCGAGGCTGGCGACCTAGAGTGGCTGGCTTCGAAAGTCGCGTCTCTTAGATGCGCATCAGGCTGTGTCCTGGCAGGCTGTGTCCTGGGAAGTCGCATTCTCTGAATGCGCATCAGGCTGTATCCTGGCAGGCTGTGTCCTGGGAAGTCGCGTTCTCTGAATGCGCATCAGGCTGTGTCCTGGCAGGTTTTGTCCTGGGAAGTCGCGTTCTCTGAATGCGCATCAGGCTGTGTCCTGGCAGGTTTTGTCCTGGGAAGTCGCGTTCTCTGAATGCGCATCAGGCTCTGTCCTGGCACGTTTTTAACGTGGTGTGTGTGTGAACTTGCAAGTTCAGGTATGAGATTAACTGAGATGTAATGTCTGGAGAAGTATGCATACTTTTGAATGTGAAGCGTTTTATTTTGTGTAGCGAAAGTTGTTATTTTGAATGAGGGCCTTGTATGCGTGATGAATGTCAGAATAGGCAATAGTGTGCATCGTCATAAATAATCAACCATTTGTGTCTTATGCAGGTTCTGATGACAGTAACTGTAATAATGCGGGTGAATCTTTGGGTGCCCTCACTAGTTCAGGAGACACCGCAAAAGGAGAGCTAATGAAGATGGCATACGCACACCAGCCCTTCCTGCAAACGCTTCTGATGAAACTGTTTCCGGTGCAGCCGAGGGCGGCGCACAATCAGGATAGGCCGAGTTGGCAAAATTATTGTGAGTAGTGTAGGTACCCGACCAAAACCTATAAAAGCAAGCATCCAGCCAAGCTCGGGTAATTCGTTGCTCATCCGTCGAACGCAAAGGTTGTGGTACCGGCATTATTCGCAGTAAGTTTGTTTGATACTATTCTTTGTTATTTTTCTTTGTTTGTTTCAAATTATTAACAATTGTTTGTGATGTTTACTTTGATTGATTATTTAATGTTAATATTGAAGTAAATTAGATTTAATTGTCTTGATCTTATTTTTTTTATATTTTCCTCTTCTGAACGGCTAAATATATAATATAAAACTCAATGTCAAAGCAATATAAAACTGCCTGACAGACTAATAAGCAGGTCAGAACCGTTTCTTAACTGATATCAACGCCATTTCAACATATTTTATAACTTTTTGATGCAAAATAAATTTAAAAAAAAAGTTTAGATTGCAGTCCACCGTGTTAGTCAAGTGAGGTTATATCAGGGCGTATTTTAACTAAATACTGTTTAAATGCATTTGTGCACTTCCTAGATACATTCCACCGAGGAATCGCGTTTAGTGGTTCAGCGTTCTCCTCGTGGACGCATTCCATTAAGCCTTTGGAAAAGGCCAAAGCTCTCGCCGTCATCGTCGGCTGTTCCACAGCAAATACACGCGACATGGCAGAGTGCCTGAAGAAAAGGCCTGGTGAAGTTTTAGTCAACGCTCAAGTTCAGATGTTTGTAAGTTTTATATTTATTTATTTATATCCAAACTTTCTATATAGAATATCATTGTTTTGGTCACAACCAGATGATGCCTGCGACTGCGAAAGTGTCTCTGTCTTCTACGCTTTCACGGCCCATCTTTCTAATTTTGATAAAATTTGCTATAGAGATAGGTTACATTCCGGAGAAAGACATAGGCTATTTTTTATTCCGGAAAATTGATGAATGTCCATACTACAGCCCATTAACGTCCCACTGCTGGGCACTGGCCTCCACTCTCATAGGAGAGAGGGAATGAATAATGGGAATGACGAGAAATGTCCGCGGGAATAAAATTATTTATCCACGAGGACGAAGTTTCAGGCACCATCTAGTATTTTATACTTCACTATAAATATCGGTAATTCATGATCCATTTCAGATTCGGAACCAAATTAGATACCGGCTTATCCCAATCGGCATAATAATATGGAAATTCGATCACCCGGTTTGGCAGCAACATTTCTCTCTTTTTTTCGACGAGCTGAAATTTTATTAGCACAAAACACTAAATATTTTGTTTCCAAATATTTTCTTTTTTATCACTGGTAATGACTTTCGACGATTTTAGCTCAATAATGCCCGTGTCTATGTGGATTTAGGTATTTGTGGTCACGTGGCAACTCGTTGATTTTCCAGGATAAAAAGAAGCCATTTTTCTTCCCGAGATGCAATCAACATTACCTCAAAATCACTTGATCAGATGGGCTGCGAAAGTATAGAAAACAAACAGGCAGATATTAGCATCATATCATACTAATATTATAAATGCGAAAGTGTGTTAAGTGTGTTTGTTTGTTGGTTTATTGGCCTGTCCTTCAATCACGCCGCAACGGATCGATGTAATTTTTTTGCGTGGGTATTGTTGAGGATCTAAAGAGCGACATAGGCTTAATATTAGTAAGTGATGGATTTTGATCTAAAAATTTCTAATATATGTTAATTTAAAGCTATCTAAATTCAACATTTCAGGACTGGACAGTCAACTGGTTCACCATATTCACGCCAACAGTGGAAGCACCAGGCACGAAGAACGCGTTCCTCACTCAATACCCTTACACCGCGAGCCAAGCTGGTGCCATGCAGGCTGTGCCACTCATCACCTCCGTGACTTCTGAAGAAGGATTATATCCTGCTGCTGGTACGTGGGATTTCTGTATTTCAAATTTTACACTCCATCCATCCACTCAGAAAGGATATTTAATAATTAAACCCTTAAGGGGGTACAATGGGAGTTAGATATTTGTATGAAAAGCGAACCTAAGCGGGTAAAGGAAATAATTATGTATCTAGACTAGAGTTTTTTGAAGCATTGCACTGGACACATGTGCAGTAATAATAAATGAACCTCGGTTAATTACGGAGTTATTAATGATTCGCCCACGTCATAGGAAATATATACGGCACATCACTAGTAAGCGCATTTATTTTACCCCCGCTGTTTATAGGAGTAAACAGCGGGGGTACGGGCTTCGAGGCCTGGCCTCCTTACCCGGGTAGAGCGCAGGGTAACTTTGTACTCCGGTGATTGTCTTTTAGCCGTGTGGTGGGCTAGGGCCTGCCTAATTGAAGGCTACGTGCCCCTAAGCCGAATGTCGTGGCCAGTGTTGGGTCCGCACTGCGGGTAACGTCGTGCAGGACCCGTTTATTCTTCTAAAGACACTACCGCAATTAAGATTCAACACAACTGCTGACTGCAGCTGTACATACACAAACTTTTAATTATAATTATCATTTTCTACAGCTTACCAAGCAGACCCGCAGAAAATCTTACCAGAACTGGAGTCAAGATGGGAAGACCTCGCAAGTAACATCTTCGAGTACAACGACACTTTGCCTCTCGACCAACGCGCCAGGGTTGCTGAGAAAATTAAACAGCAGTACTTGAACGGCAGACCAGTTGGACAGGACACATATGCTGAACTTGTTCAAGTCAGTATCATACATTTAACTGCATTATAATCTACAGTGTGATTGCACTTTAGCTTAAAGTGATCATAATGTGGCTGATTCTGTACACAATCTCTAAGCTAAACTAAAATGACAGCATTAAAAATATTGCTAACCCTTTCACATTACTCCCTGCGGAAAGGGACATAAGTGATTTACTTTAGTTTAGAGATTGTGTTATTCAGAATTGGCCACAACATCGAACTTGGCTAAAATAGGCTAATTTTCTTCGACGGAAAAATATAATTATAACGTCGTATATAAAAAAAAATTAATGTGTAACTTGAAAATTTTTAAATGTGTTTCAGTATAATAAAGGCTTTATTTATATAAAAAAATTAAGGAAGTTCTGTTCTGCATATTTTTACTTTCTCGAGAATCACACTGTTTTCGCTTCTAGCTTTCTATTTCTAAATCAATTCCCTATGTGTAAAAAATTTAAGGAAAAAGTTCTGGTAAACATAATATATTTATGCACTTTCTCGAGAATCACGATGTGTTTTCGCTTCTTACTTTCTATTGCTAAAACAATTATTGAATCCGCGTTATTGATCCGCGTGAATATAGTTTTTTTTTTTAATTCGCGAGGATAAAAGGTCCTCAAGATCAGCGGTCAAGCCGTGAAATGCCCGATTAATTACAACATTGATTTAATTTTTATTTTCTTTGGTTTGTATTTTGTTAGTTTCTGTCACAAAATATTTACTGATATGATGTTATGTAAGTGTTGACTGTAGTTAAGGTGCCCTTTTGTGCGTGCCATGTCCACATCCAGAAGATTCATACTAATATTATAAATGAGAATGTGTGTCTGTCTGTCTGTCTGCTACGCTCTCATGGCCCATCTGTTCAACCGATTTTGATGAAATTTGGTACAGGGATAGTTTGTATCCCGGGGCTACTTGGGCTACTTTTTATCCCGAAAAATCAAAAAGAATCAAAAACTTTAACCCACGCGGACGAAGCTGCGGGCACTATCTAGTTGTACATATTATAATGTAGCATTTTTTTAAGCCTTATTTCATAGAAATTGTAGTCAGTTTTGTGGACTAATAAAAAAATACCCCTAGCATACGTACCTACTATTTTTAAGTAATTGTTTATGCACATGCGATTCGATTGTAATGACCGGCGATTCATCATCATCATTCACAAATTGCACGCAAAAATTTCAACATCTGCGCGCGCTCCAATTATTTGCCGTATGATGAATGATGAAGCGATATTTGATAGCCCGATATTATGGTCATTAATACTACCCTTACTGAAAAAATTAGGTGACCAGGAACACATAATATTTTGTAGCTTTATATTATGAACTGATTAGACGATGCCTGGGACTTCATCCGCTTGGATTAAGTATTTTTTGATTTCCGTTCCGATATAAAGTACTATAGATGCCCTTTTCCGGCATACAAATTAACAAATTTCATCAAAATCGGTTGAAAAGATGGGCTATATCTATCTGCTAGGTTCAACACCTAGCAGATAGAAGACACACTTTCGCATTTATAATATAAGTATGGAAGTATGGATTAAATATACCTACATGCGGGCTTACCTATTCCTAAAAAGCTACATCGATCTTGCTACAATTATCGAATATTAGTCTAAGGCTACAATCTCAATTGCGTTGGCTGAAATGATGGTATACTTTACGGATCTTATTTATAATATATATTATGTCAGTTTACAATTTCGCTAGTTAGGTTACAATCTAACGGTTTTTGCAATATTACGGTGGCATAAACAAAGGATTCTTGGCAATTTTAAACCATTATAGATCTCAAAGTAGACATTTTATATCCATACTTAAGAATATAAACAATAAAGTGTGTTTTTCTGTCTGCTACGCTTTAACGGCCCATTTTTTCAACCGATTTGGATGAAATTTGGTGTAAAGGCAGATTACATCCCGGGGAAGGACATAATATGTTACTTTTTATCCCGGAAAATAAAGGAGTTCCTTCGGGAAAATAAAACCTAGTCCATGGGGAAAGTTACGGACATGATAATCTGTGTCGATTGATATAATTTTATATCTTCAGGCCCTTGGAGACCGGCTATTCTCGGCCAATGTGGGGAAACTCGCTCAGATCCACGCGTTAAGGTCCCGTGAACCAACCTACGTGTACCGCTTCTCGTACCGCTGGCAATACAGCTTCTCCAATGTGATGGCCAAGAATGAAAATAACTACGGTAAGTGTAATACAGTATAAGTGTATATAGTGTGTCCGGCCTGGTGGGAGGCTTCGGCCGTGGCTAGTTACCACCCTACCGGCAAAGACGTGCCGCCAAGCGATTTAGCGTTCCGGTACGATGCCGTGTAGAAACCGACGGCGTATGGGTTTAATATAACTGCCATGCCCCTAACAGGTTAGCCCGCTACCATCTTAGACTGCATCATCACTTACCATCAGGTGAGATCACAGTCAAGGGCTAGCTTGTAGTGGATTTAAAAAACCGTTATATGAAATGGGGAATGTAATAGGGATGACGCCTATTACAAAAATAAATTATTTCTATCTGATTATTAAATAGAGGGTCTTTCAAATGACCTAAAATTCACATCCTCGGCTAGTTTTAAGTTTGTTAACCATTATAAAATATAGATTAAAGAAAAATGTGCGTTGAAATTCGATGATGACACATATTCTGTGAATTTCATACAACTTCCATACTAGAAGCGCGTTTTTAAATTTGATAAGAAAGAAAGAAGAAAGAAAATCTATTTATTCTCACCATAGTGCCACACATTACAAAACCTTAAGGTAAATGTTACCATGGTGCCCCCAGTACCCGAGCATTAAACTCATATTCAAGTCCTAGAGGCACCCCGACAAACACTTGTTGTGTGTGGCACAACCTGAAAGAAGGCATCAGCTCAGCATGGTGCAGAATGACTTCCGCATTCCGCGCTGATTTTCAGCTGGGGCCCTACTCCAAGTGATAATGAGTTGCTGATTTGATTGAGTTGTCATCATCCCTATTTACAAGAAGCTTAATTCGCGGACGTGAAATGTACGCGGACGAAGTCGCGAGGAACCGCATAGTTACATATAAAAGTAGTTAAATTAATTACTTCATTCCATCTTCATTAACTGCTCGATCAGTAGTCGGATAAGAGTAAATAATACATATATACAATACAGTAAAGTCGGTAAGGTTTCCTATTAATTTGCAATGCTCCGATTTATACATTCTAAAACAGGGTTTTTCTTTTAAACCACAACCTTTTTGTCCCTAATCTAAGTAGTTTCCAAACGAAAAGTCTGAAATAATTGGAGTGAGGTCTATGTAAATATTTATAAGCCAAAATACAACGATGTTTCTTGCTAGCAATGCTTTTAGTAGATCATAAGGTTTTGAATGGCGTAATCTGTGGCCCAAATGTATAAGCTTTCTCATTTGGAAACACTGAGAGAAATTTCCTAAAATTTCTTCTGGTTTTCTTCTTCCAAAATTTTCCATTTCCGATTCGGATAAGAATTTTCCTTCTTATTTGCACACTTTTGGAAACACTAAGAGAAACTTCCCGACATTCCTTCCGATTTTCTCCTTATAAAAGTGTTTTCTTTAAAAGGGTGGATTATTCCTTCGGCGATTACCGCATAGTAATTTCGCAGATATCCGATCAAGCAAGGAGTTTATGAGTGGTATACCTATAAGTACCAACTTAAACTAAAAAAGTAAACAACATTATCTGGGTATATATTTTGCTTTTTCTTGATTTTCTCAAAAAGCTATAAAATATTTTATATGGGACCACCATTCTACCAAACAAAAAAAGAATCATCAAAATTGATTCATAACTGGCGGAATGATCGCGTAACATACATACTGTCGAATTGAGAACGAGCTCCTTTTTTTAAATCGGTTATAAAGATGGACTAGACGGGCCATAAATCGCAAAATTTTCCGCTTCATAATTCTTTATTTTTTATTGCGAGATAGGCTTGCGCTTGACGACAATCATGCTTCCACCACTACCACCACTACAGCCTATTAACGTCCCACTGCTGGGCACAGGCCTCCACTCTCATAGGAGAGAGGGAATTAGAGCTTAAACCCACCACGCTGCTCCAATGCGCGTTGGCGGGCTTTAACGACTATTATCATGTTAGTGATAATAACCGGGACCGACGGCTTAACGTGCTCTCCGAGGCACGGGGGTGAAACACCGCCAACTTCCAACTCCGGGCTGGCACTGAGAATGTCTGAATTGAAAAACCCAATACCATTTTTTTTTGCCCGACCGGGAATCGACCCAGGTCCTCATGATCGGCAGTCGACTATGCTAACAATCATGCTTAGTGCAAGAGAATCTTAAAAGCTTTCGTAACATGGCATAGGAGCACGAGGGAACGCCCGCTTTGATCATAATTATTGTAATTGAATATTTCTTTGACGTCTAACAATTATATGAATTTATCGACAGTAAATGGACAGAATTCGACGAATTTGTAATAGTCAGAGATCCCGATAAGTATATGGTACGTGAAGTTACCTGTGGACAGTGGTACTTTACCAACTTACCATAGTCCATAGGTAACTTAACAGATCAGAACCGCTTGAGTTATATATCAAAATATAGTTTAATTTCATAACAAACGCGATGGTATAGCATTGGCTACAATAAACTTTCAAAAAAAAACAATTAATTTAAAAATAGTCTGGACCGGATTTTTATAGGCAACCTATTTTAGGCGTATTTATCTATTAAAAAGAAGGTTTCATCTATTAAACTATATATCTGAAATAGATGAAACTATAAATTTACGATGAACGATGAAATTATATTATATTATTTCGACTATAATATTATTTCGAATTTTAATCCCTTTTATTTGAAGACGACATTTGCTATAAATTCCTTTAGAATACTTAGTTACTCTTATTTTTATAATATATTGGTTCAGCTGCTCAAATATTATGTAGGCCTGATGTACAGGTATAATTATTCATTTTTATAATATATTAAGAACCAATAAATTTCATAATTGTTGACTCTTATCGAATTTAATACTGTTTGTTATGTTAATTATTTATATGTATTACACGCCGTTATATTGGTAGGTAATACACTATTATAGTTGTTTGTGATATAAGAGCGGTAAATAGGTTTTTTACACACAAGTTGCCTAATGTCAGCCCGATGACGCCAGTCGAGGGCTGACCATCGTCACGAGTATGTAGAAACCTTAACGCCCGTATATCACACAATATTTTTCAATACATTTGTGAGAAAAATTGAAAATAAAAGTCGAGTAGGTAAGCACTAAGAAAATGGTTTTTCACGCCCATACTTATTTCGAGGTTTTTGGCGGCTATTATAAGCACTGTTTTTTTCTCAGATCTAAAATACTTAATTGTTGATTTAATTTTATGATTCCACATCACTTTTACCACTCATATTTATTGATAATTTATAAGAAAAATTCAATGACTCTTTTAAAAATAGCGCGCACAGATTAAAGATCAAAGAGAATATAACCACTACTGATAAAGATAGTATAAACTAGTGCGCATTGTTGTTGAGATTGTTGTAATTGCGTTTTTTTTTTATTGGATTCATGGCTCTAGGTTCTAGTTCTTAACTCCCAGCCTGGACTATTCAGCTTTTTGATTTATAAAACTTAAAACAATTTTAATTAATTATATTAAATACAATTTTTTATTTTATGAATTAATTTCATCAATTCACATCTAAATGTCATTATTTTTTTAGGTTTCCTACATACAAAGTCAATATCATTATGAACCTTCTTGTAAGAAATCTTTTTATTTAGAAGTAACGTGGACTTACAAAAATTTAAAAAAAAACTGCAAATTTACTCACGAGGGCAGTAAATATTTACTGCACGCGGGCAGTTAATTTAACTAACCCTGTTTACTGCCTCTAAGTGCATTTTTCGAGCAAGTGTATTGAAAAATAAATGTAATTTTATCGATTGTACCACCTTGAATATGTTGTATTATACAGTATATTTAATTTTAATTCTAATTGTTTCTAAGGGCGCCTCCTATGAGGCTCGGACCACGGCTTACGTTACGTATGAACCGTGGGGATCCCGTGGCCGTATGCGTGAACTCAATAACGCATTTATAATGTCCCATATAAAAGTACGGAACCAACCCCAAATGCAGTAAGCCCGGATGTTTGGCTCTGAACGCGTGGAATTTGCTTTTTGTAATTTTCTCTTTTCCCGTATGTTTAACATAATAATATTATTCCGGAATATAAAGCCTAGGTAATATGATCTGTATCTGGAATATAAGCTATGTCTAAGATAAATTGCATGAAAATGGGCTTAGCTGGTTAGTCGTGAAAAGGTAAAAAAATGACAAACTCTCTAATCAATCCCAATATAGTACGACCTTCACCGAGCTGATTAATGGATGAAAAGTATTTTATATCAAATTAAATATGTCAATATATGTAGCAGATTATTCATCAAGGGACTAAAATGAGCCATTTCATAAGAGATGTTTAGCTTACCGAGCGTAACGAGGTATGCTATAGAATCGAGTAGAATGGCTTTTAGTCCCGTGGTAAACACTCTCCTTTTCACTTCGATTGCGAGAAAATAAAATAAATAACGAGTATTTCCGAGCAGATAGGAGAAAAAGAAATTTTTTGTTTAATTTTATTTAATCATTAAGCAAAACTGCGTGACTCGTATAAGAATTCGACCATGGCCTTGTAATCGGCAAATAGAGCAATAATAATTAAGAACTAGCGAATGCCCGCGCACACATTTATAATATTAGTAAGATAAGATTATATATTGAATTATTGTTTCAGGTGTGAGCCATGCAGATGACGTCACGCTAGTCCTCAAATACCTACCGAACCCGACGAGTCCGAAAGATATTCAGATGAGGGAGGCGCTGCTTGATATGATTTACAGCTACGCTAGTACTGGGTATGTTTGAACTTTCATCATCATGTAGGCCTATTATGTAAAACCTGCATCAGCCATTGTTGCAGCAAATTGTTTTGATTGGCTGAATTTATGGTATTCCTTCTGTGGCAATGGATTTTGGCCAATCGGGGAAGAGTGTTAACTGCAGACCGAGTGGGTTTTGTTTTGTGGGAGGCTTCAGTCGTGGCTAGTTACCACCTCACCGGCAAAGACCAAGCGATTTAGCGTTCCGGTGCGATACTGTGTAGAAACCGATCGGGGGTGTGCGGGTTTAATTTAACTGCCATTTAACCCCCAACTGGTTATCCCGATACCATAACTGCATAATCACTTACTATCAGGTGAGATTGCAGTCAAGCCCTAACTTGTAGTGGCGTAAAAAATCCAAATATCCGCATGCTGCCGCACTGGGGCAGTGGCGTGCGAAAGGTTTTAAGCTGGAGTAGGCATTAGTTGATCAAAATACCTATGTACTAGCTGTGTTGATTAAAATGAACGTCGAATATTTCCATTTGGGTAAGCAGTGCTTTTATGAATCTATGAACCGCCCGCCCCTGCTCATAGCGGAAAATTCCGACAACCATTGATTGACTTTCATAATATCTACTTATTCGTTAAATAATCTCTTTTTTTCCAGAGTCCCAAAAATACCGAACGGCCCCGAATGGTCGACCGTCAAACCGGGACAACCTGAGTTGGACTACCTCGAGATAGCCGGACCTAAGGACTTGAAGATGAAGTCTAGCGCAGACTTCGGACACAAGACATTCTGGGACAGCCTCGGCTTCAACGAGAATGAGAACTACCGCGTCAACAAAAGAGATGAACTTTAATGATTTACAAAATTCATGATTTTAATAATAATATTAAAAATGTTAATTTTTCGAAATTCATATAATGTTAACAATTAAATAAAGACTTGTGTGAAGAATGGTTTAAATAAAACCTAGTACATTGTTCACTGAGGGGAGAAACTGACCGATTACTAACGAACATGTAGTTTGAAGCCCGAGGCGTAGCCGAAGGGCCTCAATACACGCGAATTAGGAGAGTTTGTATGATGTTTGTTACGCTTACGCGAGATAGGAAAGTTTGGATGGATGTTTGTTACTCAATCACTTCAAAGCGACTGAATGGAGAAATTTGGCACAGATAGATTATTGCCTGGAATAACACATAGGCTACATTTTTCCCGGAAAATTAAATAGCTCCCGCGGGAACCAAGAAATCTCGATTGATTTTGTATTATAATAAAAAATGAATAATTTCTCCACGGAGGAACTATAGTTCCAGTATAGAACCACGTAGGTCCACGTGGAGACCTACGTGTTTTACCTAGCATAACCTTTATCACAGCTTTTGTGCTCTTTCTACCTCAATACAACATACAGCATTTATGATTATAATGAACTAGCTAATGACCGCAACTTCGTCCGCGTGGACGTTTTTTTTGATTCCCGCGGGAACTCCTCAATTTTCCGGGATAAAAGTAGCCTATGTCACTCTCCAGGTCCTCAACTATACCCATGCCAAAAATAACGTCGATCCGTTGCTCCGTTGCAGCGTGATTGAAGGACAAACCAACATACCAACAAACAAACTGACTTTCGCATTTATAATATTAGTATGATATCCGGTTAATTTAACATACAAAAACAAAGGTTAATACTTACCTACAGCTATAATAAGATTGATAACATCTGAATAAATTAAATATTAAGCTAAATTAACAATCATATTAAAGAATAAATAATATTATACTTACTATTAAATTTTATTAATGGTAAATAAAACTATACAAAAAGTAAAATACAATTACATATTAATTAGTCAAATAAAATTTATTCTTATAGTGGTGACTGTCGTGAAAAATATGACTGTCAGGGTGGGTCAAATTATGATCCCCGCGCTGATACCCGCGACTTCGTCACATGGAATAAGTTTTTGTTAGATATAAATGTCAAATTTAAATTTGGCGCCTGTAACACTATGCTTAGCAGTCAGTTGTCACTGACATTTCTCTCTTGTTCTGTTGGCATATTTCAAGTCTGTTGCAATTTCGTGGTCTTTTAAATATAAAAGTATTTAAACAGTTTAGTGCATATTATTTACTCTAAATCATTAGGTTAAGGGCCCGGAAAGCCCTGGATTATATAAATAATCAATCAGAAGTTAATATTTCAACTGTCGGAAATATAACCTCAACGAGAAAACGTGCGCCGCGCTTTTACAAGATGACATCTAACAATCCACTTGCATTAATCGAAAAATTAACAGGACGTGAAAATTATGCGACGTGGAGGTTTGCAGTTAAAACATACCTCCAACACGAAGAATTGTGGGACTGCATAGAAAGTTCTGTAGTCGACGTAAAGCGAGACACAAAAGCCAAAGCTAAAATTGTCTTGCTAGTGGATCCCGTGAACTATGTTCATATACAGGAAGCACGCACGGCTAAGGAGGCCTGGGACAACTTATCGCGGGCCTTCGACGACTCCGGGCTGACGCGCCGAGTGGGTCTGCTGCGTGATCTATGCACAACAACACTTGACCGATGCCAAAACGTAGAGGAATATGTGAGCAAAATTATTACTACTGCTCACAAGTTGAGAAATATAGGCTTTGCAGTGGACGATGAGTGGCTCGGGACAATGCTGCTCTCCGGTCTGCCTGAAACGTATAAGCCTATGATAATAGCAATTGAAAGCTCAGGTATGCAAATATCCGCAGACTCCGTTAAGTCTAAACTTTTGCAAGATGTCAGAGAAGGTGAGAATAACCAAACTGCCTTTGCAACTAACCAAAGATTTCACAATAGCAAAAAGAATAAAGGACCCAGGTGCTATGCATGCAACAATTATGGTCATAAAAGTTTTCAGTGTAAATCTAAGCCTAAGAAGAATAGTGATTCCCAAAAGCGCAACAATTCAAGTTCTAGTTATGCCGCTGTTTTTATTGCCTCTTCAAATCATGATGATGCTTGGTACATAGACTCAGGTGCCTCAGCACACATGACCAAACACAAAAACTTACTTCAAAGTGTGAAGTCTCCGTCAATAAAGAATATTAAGGTGGCAAACAACAAAGTTTTACCTGTAATGAGTTCAGGAGAATTATGCTTAGAGGTTAGCAGTGACAAAGGTGAAGAAAACAAAATTTTATTCAAAGATGTCTTGTATGTTCCGGAACTTGCTACAAATTTACTATCAGTAAGTCAGATCATTAAGAATGGTGGCCAAGTAATATTTAATGAAAAGGGCTGTGTTATTTTGAATAGCCAGAATAAGAGAGTGGCTACAGCCAGCCTTATCAACAACATGTACCGGCTGAATACCCCAATGGGCTATGCATGCATGTCTGATGTTGATGAACGAGATACTTACCTGTGGCACCAAAGGATGGGTCATCTGAACATAAATAGTCTGGAAAAGATGAAAGAAAATACAGAAGGTGTTTGCTTATCAGAAAAGAAACTCAGATTTGCATGTGTAACATGCAAGGAAGGCAAGCAAACACGACTGCCTTTTAAAAGTCAAGGCTCAAAATCAAATCATCTACTAGAACTCATACACTCAGATGTCTGTGGTCCTATGGAAACCAAATCATTGGGTGGAAGCAGATATTTCCTAACATTTTTAGATGATTACTCTAAGAAAATATTTGTGTATTTTTTACATAACAAATCAGAAGTCTTAGAAAAATTCAAAGAATTCAGAAATCAAGTTGAGAATACATTAAAATGTCGCATTAAAATATTAAGGTCGGATAATGGGCTTGAGTATGGAAGTAAGAATTTCTCCGAGTACTTAAAAGATGCAGGAATAATTCACCAAACAACCACACCATATACTCCTGAACAAAATGGAACCGCCGAGCGCATGAATAGGACTCTAGTGGAAAGAGCCAAGTGTATGCTCTTGAATGCAGAGCTACCAAAACATTTTTGGGCTGAAGCAGTCCACACAGCTGCCTATATAATCAACCGTTCTCCAACTAAATCACTGTCATTCAAGACTCCGGAAGAGATGTGGTCTGGACATAAACCAAATGTAAGTCATATGAAAACATTTGGATGTGAAGCTATGGTTCACCTGCCCAAAGAAAAACGAAAAAAATGGGACCCTAAAGCTCAGAAGATGATATTTATTGGGTATTGTGATAATACCAAAGGTTATAGGTTTATTTTACCCAACTCCAAAACTGTGACTAAAAGTAGAGATGCCACATTCCTGGAATCTACTGTCAAAAGAAATTATGTACCCGTGGAGTTGAATACAACAGAAACATACCAGAGTGACTCTTGTGAAAATAAAGATAATTCCTCAGACAGCTCATATGACACAGTTACTGAAACAAAATCAGACAGTGAATACTTGCCTGATGAAACTAGTGAGACTAGTATGGAGTCTGAGTCTCCCTTGACTTCAAACATCACGTTAAGACCTAGAAATAAAATAAATACTAGCAAAACAGAAGAGAATACTTACCTGTGCTACAATGAAGATGCCTTACTCTATACAGCTCCTGAAACATATAACGATGCATTAAGTTCTAGTGATGCAGAGAAGTGGAGAAAATCTATAAGAGAAGAACTTGAGGCTCATGAGAAGAATGAAACATGGACATTGGTAGAAAAACCATCAGATGCCAAAGTAATTGGATGCAAATGGGTCTTCAGAATCAAAGACGAGCCAACCGGTCCACGCTTCAAGTCACGGCTATGTGCCAAAGGTTATGCACAAACTGAAGGTATAGATTACAAGGAAACTTTTGCCCCAACGGTCAGGTATGATTCTATCCGTTTATTATTGTCTATAGCTGTGGAGTATAATCTAGAAATTATTCAACTAGATGTTAAAACTGCCTTTCTCTATGGAGAATTAGAAGAGAATATATTTATGTCTCCACCAGAAGGTCTAACCTGCAATAGGAACACAGTGTGTAAACTTAAAAAGTCACTCTATGGACTTAAACAAGCACCGAGGTGCTGGAATAATAAATTCAATTCAGTTTTAAATAAATTCGGGTTTGTAAATAGCAAAGCTGATCAATGTGTTTATGTAGGCAATGTAAATGGAACAAAATGCTATTTATGTTTATATGTGGATGATGGGCTATTGTTCTCTACAAATAAGTCAGTATTAAAAGAGCTTATAAGTGACTTGCAAACAATTTTTGAAATAAAAACAACCTCAGTTAACAATTTTGTTGGAATGCAAATAGAGAAATGTGAAAGAGATATTTTCATACACCAATCCAAATATGTAGAGCAATTATTAAACAAATTTAATATGAATGCATGCAATCCCAACAGTGTTCCAATGGATCCTCATATAAAGTTAGAGAAAGGAGAGTGCTCAGCTGAAAATATCCCTTACAGAGAAGCAGTTGGTTCGCTGATGCACTTAGCAATAGTAAGCCGACCCGACATCATGTTTGCAGTGAACCTAGTGAGTCGGTTTGTTAACTGCTACAATAATTCACACTGGAACGCAGTCAAGAAAATATTTAAATACTTGAAAGAAACCAAAAATTATGGTCTTCGCTATCTGCCTATATCGGATCAAAAAGTATTGGGCTACTGTGATGCAGACTATGCCAATGATATTGACACCAGACGCTCTATCACAGGCTATGTGTTCATAAAGAATGGAGCTGCAGTAACTTGGTCCAGCCAACGCCAGCAAACAGTGGCTCTATCAACTACAGAGGCCGAATTCATGGCGGCCTGTGCTGCAACCAAAGAGGCTATCTGGATCAAACAGCTACTAAGTGATATTGGTGAATACAAACAGCAGACATTGTGCTTAAATTTAGACAATCAGAGTGCTATAAGTGTTATAAAAAATACTAATTTTCATAAAAGGTGCAAACACATAGATATTAAGTATCATTTTGTGAAAGAAAAATATTATGACAAAGTAATTGATTTAAATTATGTTTGTAGCAGTAATCAGTTTGCTGATATTTTAACAAAAGCATTGTGTAGAGACAAGTTCAGATTGTTAAGAGAAAAGATTGGCCTGGTAACACTTAATACTTAGAATTCATTGTTTTTTTTGGTCACCATAGTTTGCTGTTATTATTTATATTTTACAAGGCTTAAATTTAGTGGGAGTGTTAGATATAAATGTCAAATTTAAATTTGGCGCCTGTAACACTATGCTTAGCAGTCAGTTGTCACTGACATTTCTCTCTTGTTCTGTTGGCATATTTCAAGTCTGTTGCAATTTCGTGGTCTTTTAAATATAAAAGTATTTAAACAGTTTAGTGCATATTATTTACTCTAAATCATTAGTTTTCTTAATCCCCACGGGAATTCCTTAATTTTCCGGGATATAAAGTAGCCTATGTCACATTCCAGGTCCTCAGCTTTACACATACAAAAAATCACGTCGATCCGTTTCTCCATTGCGGCGTGATTGAAGGACAAAACAACAAACAAACACACTTTCGCATTTATAATATTATATTAGTATCATTATCTAGGATGATCTATTCTTCTATTCTTTTTTATCTTTAATATTATAAATTTATTTTGACGACCTCCGTGGCGCAGTGTGTAGCGCTGTTGCCTTAACGTGCGGAGGTCCTGGGTTCGATCCCCGGCAGGGTCAATTTGGGAATTTATAATTTCTGAATTTTCCCTGGTCTGGCCTGGTGGGAGGCTTCGGCCGTGGCTAGTTACCACCCTACCGGCAAAGACGTGCCGCCAAGCGATTTAGCGTTCCGGTACGATGCCGTGTAGAAACCGAAGGGGTATGGGTTTAATATAACTGCCATGCCCCTAACAGGTTAGCCCGCTACCATCTTAGACTGCATCATCACTTACCATCAGGTGAGATCGTAGTCAAGGAAAAATGCGAAAGTATGGATTGAACGATGGTTGTATGGATGGATGGATGGATGTTTGGATGATCTGGATGAAATTTGGTATAGAGATAGATTATTATAGTCTGGAATAACACTTAAGCTACTTTTTATCCAGGAAAATTAAAGAGTTCCCGCGGGAACCAAGAAACCTCAAATGGATGTTTGTCACTTTTTTTGTCGCTGGTCCAAGTTTACCGTGGATTTAAAGAAAATGGATAGTGCATCACATAGATCGGCCTCTGATTCAGAGTCTAACCAAATTGAAGTCGAAACTACACCCTCTGCACGTGTTTTTCCACGATACAAAAGGAAAAGGGAAGAAGATTATGCCGAGCTATGTAATTTCAAGGATGAAATAAAATGCCTGCTACAAGAGCAAGAAAAGGATATTAAGAAAATACTTAAGGAGATCCAGCATTCTAATAGTAGTATACAATCCTCAGTTGAGCACCTATTAGCACAAAATGAGGACTTCAAGAAAAAAATTATTTGCCTTGAACAACAGCGAACCGAAGATAGGAAATATATTACCGAACTTGAGAACAAGATAGAAGACATGCAGATTGCGACACGGAAAGCAAATATTGAAATTAAAAACGTGCCTAGGAAACAGATGGAAACCAAAGAGGATATGATAGATATGGTCATCTGTTTAACGAAGACTATAGGAAGCAGTATTAGTAAAACTGATATCAAGGATATTTATCGAGTAAAGGCAAAAAAAGAGGGCACTAAGAATACTCCAATTGTTGTGGAAACGTCTTCTACATTAATAAAAACTGATATATTAAAATCGAGTAAGAGTTTTAATATCAGGCACAAGACAAAACTCTGCGCTTCGCACTTGGGATTAAAGACGAGCGAGGATACACCAATATACGTCTCAGCTTACAGCTTACAGCCAAAAGCTCCCGCCTATACTTTCTGGCTCGGGACTTGACTAAGTCCAAGAAATATAGATTTTGCTGGACCGCTTATGACAAGGTATATGTGAGGAGGGAAGAGAATTCACCCATTGTTCAAATAAGATCTGAAGCTTAAGTACAGCAACTATTACAAGGGGCATGACTATGCCAGATGGAATCTAAAAGTGTAAGCTGGCTGCTAAGGAACCTTGTCAGTAATTATTTGCTATTATTATCTGTATGTTTTTCATATTGTAATACACTTAACACACACTTTCATACACGTAACTTATTTATTCATCAAAAATATACCAATTTAACACTTACACAACACACTCGACCTACTTAAAAATACTTAAAGATAACCTAAAAACTATTAACGCTTTTGTTAAAACCTATATTTACATAATTATCATGAATTTTAAACTATTCAACACCTTTATCTTTCTGCATAACCTTAATATATAACATCATTGGCATAACCACAATTTTAGATACACTCATATTTCTTATAATATGTCTCAGTATGGATAGCTCTCTTACTACTCAGAATGAAATAGACGATATAGAAATTGGACGAGCAATCCAATGCCACATTGAGGATCTAACCAAATATGTACCTGTAAAAAAGAACGATTTGACCATTATATCTCAAAATATTAGAAGTGTATATAGTAACATTCAAGATTTATATTTAAATATTAAAACATTAAACTTTGACCCAGATATTATCATTCTTACTGAATGTAGACTTAACTCTCATAAAGCCGTTCCTGATATTGACAATTATACTTCACACATTACTACAAAACACATTAATCAGAATGACGGAGTTGTAGTTTACGTAAAAAAAGATATCTTTGTTACATCCGCTAAGGAAATTAAACTGCAACACGCATCTTGTATACAATTAACTACCTTTAACAGTGTAATTCTCGGTATCTATCGCTCCCCTTCCAATACTAATGCTGATCAATTTATAAATTCACTGAACTTACACCTAGAAACATTAAATTTCTGTAAAACTATTATATTAACAGGGGACATTAACATAAACATAAAACCTAAGGAAATGGAACAAGCTTACGAGCGTAATAATAAATTTAACTATCTCAATATGTTATCCTCACACAGTCTGATGCCAGGTCATACATAAGTAATTGTCTAGACCATTTTATGATCAAACTTGACAAAAATACAGTAACTGCACAAATAGCTGTTTTTAATACATTAATTACCGACCATTTTATGATATTTCTCTGCCTGACCGTAGCAACACCCAAAAATAAATCAAATAATAAAATTAAAACGGTGACAGACTTTAACGCAGCACTTTCAAGTCTAGCTCAGAAAAACTTACCAGAATTATTATTCAGTTATGACCCACGTCTCGTAACTGATAAATTAATAAACAGCTTAATTGAATCACTGGCTGAAAACACCAGCACAGTGAGGGTCCCTAGATGTAAACGGGTAATAAAACCATGGATTACTCCTGGTATTTTGAGATGCATAAGAAACAGAAATAAAATGCAAAAAAAAGTCCGTTCAGATCCTTACAACGAAATTTTAAAAATAAGCTATAGTAGATATCGAAATTTCTGTAATAATTTAATTAAAAAGTTAAAACGTTCTTATGACAAAAAACAGTTGGAAGCATCGCTCAAAAATTCAAAAATCCTATGGTCCAATATAAAATCAGTAACTAACATGAATAATAGAAAAACCGATAATACTCAATTATTAAATATAAAGTCTTCTCCTATTGAGTCAGCGGATCATATTAACAAATATTTTGCTAATATAGGGAAACATTTAGCCGAGAATATTATAGCAAGTGGACATACTGCGGAGACTAATGAGACTTATAAGGTACAGCTTAATTCTTTTGGGTTGTTGGATACTGATATTGAGGAAGTGAAAAATGTACTTATGAATCTTAAAACAAATAGCGCCCCTGGCTGGGATAACATCCCATCTGAGTTCCTTAAGCTTGCAAGAACCAGGTAGCTCCTATTATCTGCCATTTAATTAATCTTTGTTTTGATAAGGGTATATTTCCCACACCTTTTAAACGATCCAACATAACTCCTGTTCACAAGAGTGGAGACAGAGACGATGTAAATAATTTCCGGCCAATATCTGTTTTACCTTCGATTTCCAAAATAATAGAAAAGATTATGAATGTACGATTACTGAAATACTTAAACAAATACCAGCTTCTCTCTGACACTCAATATGGTTTCAGACATGGAAAATCCACAGAAGATGCCACCATAGCCCTTACTTCGTTTATCAACAATTGGATAGCGGTAAAAAATGTATCGGGGTGTTTCTCGATCTAAAAAAAGCTTTCGATACTGTCTCTGTCCCCATTCTTGTGAAAAAGTTAGAAAATATAGGTATAAGAGGTGTCCCTCTGGCTCTTTTTAAAGACTACCTCACTAGACGTACCCAGAGAGTCAAAATTGGGCAGTATATAAGTCAAGATCTCGCTATCTCTTACGGTGTGCCACAGGGCAGTGTCTTAGGACCTACGTTGTTCTTAATCTATATCAATGAACTTTGTAATCTAAAATTAAATAACGCTAAAATCTTTTCATATGCCGATGATACTGCAATAGTATTTACTGATACATCATGGGAAAAAGTTAAAACTGTAGCTGAACTGGGACTTGCTAAAGTCGCGAATTGGCTGAGAATTAATTTATTAACTCTTGTTTCTCAATCAACAACAGTACTCAGCCAAATAGCGATTATAGCATAATATTGCACGCCCCAAATTGTAATTTTAATTGTAACATATGTTCCAGCATCAGTAGGGTAAACTCAACTAAGTATTTAGGTATTATAATAGATCATAGGTTATCTTGGCAGGGACAAATTGTAGTTATTAGCAGCAGAATTAGAAAGTTAATTTGGATATTTAAGATGCTAAGACATATTGCCTCTAAAGACCTACTAAAGAAAATTTACATTGCTTTGGCTCAGTCAGTACTAGGCTACTGCATCCCTGTCTGGGGTGGTGCAGCAAAAACAAGGTTCATTGATATAGAAAGAGCACAACGATCTTTGCTAAAGGTCATGTTTTATAAACCATATAGATTCCCAACTCAAAAGCTGTACTCATCTAGTCAACTTTTAACTGTGAGACAGTTGTATATACTGCAAATGATTCTAAAAGTCCATAAATCGATAAAATTTGAAGCTACCATCTTACGCAGAAGAAGAAAGCTTAACGTCTTAAAGGTATCCGCATCAAAAACTTCATTTTCTCGTAATCAGTACACAAAAAGATCTGTACACCTCTACAATAAGATTAACAAATTGCTTAATATCTACCCCACTAAACAGCGCGACATAAAGAAATCTTTGACTGAATGGTTAAAATCTAAAACATATGAAGAAACAGAGGCACTTTTGGAAAACTTATCTAAATTAATTTAAAGGTTATTAAAAATATTTAAAAACACACACTATGCACACTCGCAAACAAGTACACATACACACACACACACACACACACACACACACACACACACACACACACACACACAAACACACAGACACACTATCCTTTTTACATTGTTAAAAAAACAATGTTTGTGCAATTAATGTCAGTAATTTTATCAATTTTAAATATGTTTTTAATAGAATTTTGATGAATCTGTAGGTATGTTTTAAAAGAGCGGAATCTCCTGATACAGGTATTTAAATATACTTAAAAAGAGGTTCCAGCCCCAATGTAATTCAATTGTATTGTATTGTAAGAAATTGAATGTATAATATACCTAATAAAAGTCTAAAAAAAAAAAAAAAAAAAATGTTTATTTACCATAAAACGACTTTGTCCATTTAATTTATGTGCAATGATACCACACTGTATCGTGGGTACCTTTATGTCGTATTATACAAGAAAGATTTACAGTATGTAATTGTCGCTCGGTATTGTATTATGAACAGAAATAAATTATTTATTTATTTATTTATTTACTTAATTACGCCAGGATGGCTGAACAGATCTGGATGAAATTTGACACAGAGATAGATTATAGTCTAGAATAACACATAAGACTACTTTTTATACGGGAAAATTTAAGAGATCCCGCGAGAATCAAAAAACTCAATCCACGCGGACGAAGTCGCGGGCATCAGAGAGTCAATACATAATATATAACAAACGTACAATGTCTCGATTTATTTTAAGGCTTACTAAACTATTTCCGGTTACTTCTTCTAGATTTACTCGGTCTGATGTTCAGACCACCACCACCACCACCACCACTACAGCCTATTAACGTCCCACTGCTGGGCACAGGCCTCCAATCTCATAGGAGAGAGGGAATTAGACCCACCACGCTGCTCCAATGTGGGTTGGCGGATGTTCAGACACTTTTACCTAAATAATACAATAGAACTTAATGCTTAATGCTACTTAATGCTAGCTAGCCTAACCTAATTACTTATATAAATCAAGCCCGCGTGGAATAGTGGCAAGAATGCTGGCTGCATTTCCGCGCTGGACAGCCAGGCTGATCCTTTGCGCAAAACTTGAGCCAGCCCTTCTGTCACCAGATGAGGCAATTAACCGCGGTGAAATATCTCGTTATTTTTTTAAACTATTTAAAATAGTTTTTTATAACTATTTAAATTTAAATAGTTTAGTTTTAACGTAAATTTACGTTCAATTAACTTTTACGAATGTAACGTTTAACTTTTATCGAGGACT
This sequence comes from Erebia aethiops, assembly GCA_923060345.2. Taxonomy (NCBI): domain Eukaryota; kingdom Metazoa; phylum Arthropoda; class Insecta; order Lepidoptera; family Nymphalidae; genus Erebia; species Erebia aethiops. The sequence continues at coordinate 2,622,512 of OV281083.1, read as the reverse complement.
GGTTTGTTAAATATTCCACTGAGTTATCACTAATTTACATTACAGACAATTGGTGCCGATTCAGAGTTCGTTTCTCTAAAGTTAGGATCGCTAAAATTGCACTTAGCGACGTCTGCTATTCTGACAACACACCTTTTTGACAGGTCTAACCTAAAATTAAATCTGACAGCTCTAACTATTCTAACTTATTAACGAAAATTAAATGTGTGTAGTAATTTAATAGTTGGCATTAATACAAACAAGAGATATATTCGAGATAAAATCTTCTAAAACCTCAGTTTTCCGAGATTTAAGCCAACAATGTTATTATCTACTCGATGATGGAGTCCAAGTCCTGCTTGATAGCTTATATCTCTAAAACCTTCTAGTTTAGAAGATTTTGTCTCATTAATTATCAATAATCCGATAATAATCCGCACGAAGTCGCGGGCATCATCTAGTAGCATTATAAATAAATAAATCCACACTAATATTATAAATGCGAAAGTGTTTCTGTCTGTCTGACTGTCTGTCTGCTACGCTTTCCCGGCCCATCTTTTCAACCGATTTTGCTGAAATTTGGTACAGGGGTAGATGGTATCCCGGGGAAGGACATAGGCTATTTTTATCCCTAAAAATTAAAGATTTCCCGCGGGAATCAAAAATCTTAATCCACGAGGACGAAGTCGCGGGAATCATCTAGTAATTATAAATGCGAAAGTTTGGATAGATGGGATGTATGGATGTTTGTTACTCAATCACGCCAGAACGGCTGAACGGATCGGGATGAAATTTGGCACAGAGATAGATTGTAGTCTGTAACACATAGGCTACTTTTTATCCTGGAAAATGAAGTGGTTCCCGAGAGAACCATAAAATCTCATACCACGCGCGCGAAGTCGCGGGCATCAGTTAGTAAATTATTAATACTAAAATATGAAACGCTTCGTTACACTACGGAACCGGTATAATTAACGTCCAGAACAATAGATAATTGTAACTAAGTGTCACAAACTTATAAATGGCACCACTGCTGTTATAATTTAATTTGGCGCCAAATATCGGTGCTGGCGCACGATTTTTAATTTCAAGATGGCGTTCTTAAAATTTTTGTCGATTTTTTTCTTATTTGCTATAATGAGAAGTCACAGTGCCACACAGGGTCCCAAAGTGCGTGTGGCCAACGGTGTTTTGCAGGGAATATGGAGAATTTCCACAAACGGCAGAAGTTTTGCGAGTTTTTTGGGGGTACCCTATGCCCGACCACCCATTGGAAAAAATAGATTTCGAGTAAGCTATATGATTGTAATCAATTACCTACGTTAATTTTAGCGGTGATGACCTTCTAGTCGGAAGTCCTGGGTTCCATACCTGGGTACGCACCAGCTTAAGCCGGTTCCGCGTCGACAAGTTTGGTGAGACCCTTATAAAGTAATTCCAGAGCACTTGCTCTGGAAAAGAAAACACTTTTTCACCTCTCATGCTCTAAAAAGATGTCATTATAGCTTAGCGTAGGCGGACTAAAGTTAGCATTTAGGGTCTAGGGATTAAAGTATTTTTTTTTTAAATAATTGCCGTAGGTACTATCCTCATATCGGCATGCGAGATATTCATTCCCTTATCCAAATTATGAATCGTTATTTATTTTATTTTCTCGAAATCGAAGTGAAAAGTAGAGTGTTTACCACGGGACTAAAAGCCATTCTACTCGATTCTATAGCATACCTCGCTACGCTCGGTAAGCTAAACATCTCGTATGAAATGGCTCATTTTAGTTCCTTGATGAACAATCTTCTATTATTTACTTACTTCTTCTTCTTCCTGTCCTTGTCCCACGCTATGTGGGGTCGGCACAACATGTTTTCTTCTTCCACTCACTTCTGTTATTCGTCAACCTATCATTCACCCCTTTTATACGCATATCCTCTTTCACACAATCCATCCATTTTTTTTTTGGTCTCCCTCTACTCTTTTTTCCTTCCACATGCATATCTATCATTCTTCTCGTAATATGCCTTTCTTCCCGCCGCATTACATGCCCATACCATGCTAGCCTATTACTCCTCATCTTTTTTATCACTGGCGCTATTTTCAACCTTCCCCTTATATATTCATTCCTAATCTTATCCATTCTAGTCACACCACACATCCATCTCAACATTCGCAGTTCAGTCGCATGTACTTTTCTTTCATCCGTCCCTTTCACCGCCCAACATTCTGAACCATACAATGCGACAGGTCTAACGACTGTCTTATAGATTTTCCCTTTTAGTTTAAGGGATTTTATTTATTTACTTACTTATAATATTATACTATTATTTACTTACTTATAAACTAAAATTCATCTATCATATTTTTTATGAAAAAGTATCAGATTATCGGCATAATATTATTCCAGAATTTATTTAGGTTTAAATAGGCAAGCTTTTATTTCTAGAATCCTCAACCCGCAAAGCCTTGGCCAGGAGAATGGAATGCCACAAGAGTACTCTCCCCCTGCCTACAATACGATCCCGTCCAAGATGGAATCATAGGTAACTTTTTCTTCTTCTCTCTGCTCTTAGTCGTGAGCCCATAGAGTTCCACGGCTGATCATAACTCCTAAGTCTCTTGGAGAATGTTGTACTCGCTTCATCCAACGGCTCCGTATCCACGTAGGTCCGCCAATGCTGCGCTTTACTGACACAGTGCAAAGTTGTAATTTCAGCACCTTGGAAACCGGAACGTGCCCTTTACCATTTAAGTTATGTTAATTACTCTGGCACTTGATCTTCTCATCCTAGCATCTGTTTATTTTAAGAATAGTGAAATTTGACATCAGAGGACGATCTCTGGCGGACGATCGCACCTGGCTTACGTACAAACACCTCAGTTTAAAATAATTTCTCAGATTAACGTAAACGTCGGTAAGAAAGTTTAAATTTATGTTAAAAACACTGTGGGCCAGTGTTGAAACGTTTTCCAAAAACGTGCCAAAAATTCATCGAAAGTATCCCTTTTTTCTTAGGCAGCGAAGACTGTCTCTTTGTGAACGTCCACACACCGAAACCAAACTCTGGTGCCCTGTTACCTGTGGTAGTCTTCATCCACGGTGGAGCCTTCATGTATGGAGCTGGAGGACAATACGATGCTGTTCACTTCATGGATAGAGATTTAGTCGTAGTCACAGTAAACTACCGTTTGGGACCACTAGGTGAGTTGAGTGCTGAAAATTAGCTTTTCGTTTTACATCTATACTAATATTATAAATGCGAAAGTTAGTTTGATGGTTGGATGGATGGATGTTTGTTACTTAATCACGCCAGAACGGCTTAACGGATCTGGATGGAATTTTGCACAGATATAGATTATAGTAGTAAGCGATAAGATAAGATAAATAACAAGAAAGATTTCATAACAACACGTAAACAGCTGTGAAATAACTGGCTTACATATGACACTAGACTTGTTGAAAAACGATTCGACACCCTAAGAACACGGAACCCTAATTATCGATTTTCGTTCCTATACTTGTGCGGTGAGACTTTGATTCTTGCCAAATTTTGCCAAGTGCCCTATAGATTTTAATTTATTGGCGAGCTTGCACGAACATTTCATACAATTATCACAAAATATGCAAATAAGCTGCATAAACGGCCTTATCTTTTGATTGCGTTGACTTAAAAGCTTGATTTTTACAGCTCCAAGGGACCGTAGACCCAAGTATTTGATATTAATTTCAACTTGATACCTCCACGAAAAAGGCGATTGCCAGTAATACAGACAAACGGAATACGAAGTGATCTTATGTACTCCTCCTTATGTACGGGTCCTTTCTTATGTACGGCATGAAATAGTGTTTCTAGAATTTTAAAATGTACCAAGTTACCTTCTTCAACAAATAAATAAATTTTGAATCCTCTTGAGATACCTACGGAACCCTAAAAACCAGTCGTTTAAAACTCTATATCAATAGCACTTGAGAAATTCGAAGAATTCGAAGACGTGAAAAACCCTCTCTATTTCAGGTTTCCTGAGTACCGGTGATGAACAGATACCCGGCAATGCTGGCCTAAAGGATCAGTCCTTAGCCTTGAAGTGGGTTCAGGATAACATCATCGTGTTCGGTGGCAACCCTGACAGCGTCACACTGACCGGCTGCTCCGCTGGTGGTGCTAGTGTGCACTACCATTACTTGTCACCACTTTCTAGAGGTACTAATCCTGAGTCTACTGCCAGAGTTATATTGAGAAGATTCTGCAATAAAAAGAACATCCCCTGCTCCGTACTGAAAACAGGCTTTCCTCTAAATATCAGAAGGGTTTAGACTGCAGATCTGCAGACTTCACAATTCTTTTAGTTTTGAGACCTGTCAGGGGCGCAACTTTGTTATATTAAACGCAGTTAACCTACACATGTTACAGGGCGTGCCTAGGATTAGTGTGCGTGGGAATGAGCATTCTATTCTGTAACAAAATTCCACAACCTATTTTATACTTGCCTTTACACAAGTTTAAAAAATCCATTAAAAGTATGCTTCTGAAAATGGCTTATTATACTGTTGAAGACTACGTAAACGACAAAGATGCATGGATTTGACTCGCTCCAGCAATGCTAATGCGGTTACCTATAACATATGTATTATGCAATGAATTCTTTTATGTAATGAAATTGTATATAATTTTTTTCAAAAGAGCAACCGCCGAGTTTCTTGCTTGATTTTCTCGGTAGAAATGGCATTCCGAACCAGTGCTACGAGTAGATTCACTTGACGATTCAAAAGCACTTGTAAAAGTTTATTTGGATAAAAAAACATTTGAATTTTGAATTAATGACAAGCACTTAACTGACAGACCAACTGGTCAGGCTTAATCTAAATATATGTATAAAAGGTGACCGACTGACTGACTGACTGACAAATCTATCAACGCACAGCTCAAACGACTGGACAAATTTGTTTGAAATTTACAGATAGATAGTATGACGTAGGCATCCGCTTAGAAAGTAATTTCGAAAATTCAATCCCTAAAGGGGTAAAATAGAACTTTAAAATTTGTGTGAAAATCAAACCTTACGTGAGCGAAGCCGCGTGCAAAAGATAGTAATTAATATACTCCCAAATAGTATTTGTACAATTAATCTTAAACAGTAAACATATAAGATATATAAAAATAGTAGGTACACAAAACATCTTTAAAAACAATTCTACAAGATTATAATATATAAAGGTCGACCATTGTTGTCTGGATAATAAAATATTCATTCATAAAAAAATATATACCAGTACCTACTCGCATGATACATCTAAGGCAAACTGGAGAGAAATGTTTCTATCGTTTTTACTCTGCTCCTTGCCGCACTGCGCTCTCTCTGCGTCGCATTCCTCATGGCTGAGAGTCGTGACCCCTTTCCATTAATCACACAATGCATATACACATATACACCTTCCACAGACGACTCGACTAAGAGCACTATTTCAACACTAAGTTGTTTTATAACGATTATTATCAGAACCGGGACCGACGGCTTAACTTGCTCTCCAGGGCACGAGGGAACGAACGGAGATGAAAATTCGGTCTTTCAACTTGTCCCACCTATTTAGATCGATATGTTCCTTTCAGGCACATTCCACCGAGGAATTGCGTTCAGCGGTTCAGCATTTTCCTCGTGGGCATATTCCACTAAACCTTTGGAAAAGGCCAAAGCTCTCGCTGTTCTCGTCGGCTGTTCCACAACAAATACACGCGACATGGCAGAGTGCCTGAAGAACAGGCCTGGGGAAGTTTTAGTCAACGCTCAAGTTCAGATGTTTGTAAGTTTAACATTTTTTTTTTAATTCAAATATCCAATCTTTCCAGTTTTCGATTCAGGGAACCGTTTGCGAAATATTAAGTTTTAAAGTGCTATTTTGTGTAAGGGTCTTTCAAACCAAATTCAAAATTTCATCTGTTTAAAAGGTGGACCGTGAAAGCATGACGAACAAACTCACATTCACATTTATAATATTAAGTTAGGATTACGATATTATGATGTTAGGTTTACAAAATTCTATGGTACGAGTATATATGGCTATCTAATCATGAACTTAATTTTAATTTAATTTTTAATTTATTTATTTTAGGACATCCAACAGGTTAAAGTAATCAAATAGATTCGTTACTATATTGAGATCTAAAGTAAACCACTTCTTTCTAAACTTCATCAAGTTTTACCGTACTTACTCCATCCATATAATATTTATACTTCACTCGATTTATAACTAAATTAGCCGGCATGGCTTATCCGAATCCGTACCTATAATATTAAGTATGGATGGATGGATGTGTTTGTTACGCAATCAGGCCCAAACGGCTGGATGGATCTGGGTGAAATTTGGCACAGAGATAGATGGTCTGGAATTACACATAGGCTACTTATATCCCGAAAAATTATAGAGTTCCCGCGGGAACCAAAAAACCACGCGGACGAAGTTGCGGACATCAGCTAGTACCGATTAAATATATATAACTAACTAAATATGTTTTGTTTATTATTTTATTTGAGCTTCATAAGTTCAACAATCATTTCAGGACTGGAGAGTCAACTGGTTCACCGTATTCACGCCAACAATGGAAGCACCAGGCACGAAGAACGCGTTCCTCACTCAATACCCTTACACCGCGAGCCAAGCTGGCGCCATGCAGGCTGTGCCACTCATCACCTCCGTGACTTCTGAAGAAGGATTGTATCCTGCTGCTGGTATGAGGGCTTCCTGTATTCAAACTTCTTCTTTACCTTAAGCATACATGTTGTTGACATGCCTTATGTGGTTGACGTCCAGTCAGCTCGAACGAAACGGTTCTGCTCTACGTTTCTGATTCGAACCGCCAGGATGTGGAATGCCCTTCCAGCACACGTATTCCATGCCACGTATAACTTAAGTACTTTCAAGAGCGAATAGGCATCTTCTAGGCAAGCGCACTCCAACCTAGAGCTCATCATTGCTTTGTATTAGGCGTGATTGTCGTCAAGTGCAAGCCTATCTTGCAAAACATAAACAAAACATAAATAAATAAAATTTTATTTGCAAAATTACAGGTTCACAGTTAAAATTTGGCATCTATCACCTTCGTTAGGGAGTTAGTGCCTTCCCTAGTACATAGGTGCAGTTTTTGCAATTATTAAGGCAATAACAAGACCACGACGATGAAGTGGCCACGATTCCTCTCACTGCAGTCCTCTCGCCAGCTGAAGCGTCGTTGCGTGATAACTACTTTTTTAAGTTTAACGCTATTTGTTAACTGGTAACCCCGCACTTGCAAGATCAGCTAAATGCATGCCGGCTTGCCAGTAATTGGGTGTACACTCAAAAATGTTTTCTATGTGTTTTGTTATTTTTATATTGTTATTGTGTATTATCTGTTGGCAAACCATTAAATAAATAAAAAAATATATATACGACTGCCAAAGGTCCATTGGATTTAACAAAACTGTCGTACAGTTTTTAATTATATTTATTCTTTTTACAGCTTACCAAGAAGACCCGACAATCTTACCCGAACTGGAGTCAAGATGGGAAGAACTCGCCAGCACCATCTTCGAATACAACGACACCTTGCCTCTTAACCAACGCGCCAGGGTTGCTGAGGAAATTAAACAGGAGTACTTGGACGGCAGACCAGTTGGACAGGACACATTTCAAGAACTTGTTCGAGTCTGTTTTTTTTTCTACATTGTAACAATTTAACTGCATTATATTATACAGTGTATTCTTCATAGAGTGAAATATACTTACTCACTTACCATCAGGTGAGATCGTAGTCAAGGGCTAGCTTGTAGTGGATAAAAAAAAAAAAAATATATATATATATATATCAAACTAAGCTAAAATATCATAATATAAAACTATGAAACAATCGGAACCGCTTGAGTTATATAGGTTTATAACAAACGCGATAGTATAGCATTGCCTACGATAAACCTGTCAAAAAAATTTAATTATAAAAAATAGCCTGGTCAGGATTTTTATAGGCAAGCTATTTTAGGCGTATTGTATTTATGTATTATTGACCGAGCGAAGCGAAGGTCTCTGAGTCTACTTGGGTGAATTGGCACTTGTCCGTCCGTCCGTCCGTCCGTCCGTCCGTCCGTCTGTCAGAGCATTATAACTTCTGAATTACTGAACGCAATTACTTCAGCTTTAAACATAATATGTAAACCAATGGCCTCCCGCCGAATATGGCTTAAAAAATAATAAAAATCTTTATTTCAGGGGTGCTCTCATAGAAGCGAATGCGAAGTAAAATATAGTTACATAGGGTTGCGGTATATCATTTTAAAGATAATTAGGAATAGAGTCCAAAAGTATTTTTTTTTTTAATTTTTCCCCCAAAATTGACGAAATGGGGGGCTTTCAAAGTGGACATTTTCTAACGTCCAAAGATGACCTCAGAACTCTAAATTTTCTGAAAGGATGAGCCTGAAACTTGATCAATTATTTCAATTATATCCTGTACTTGAACAAAAAATACTAAAATTAGATAAATATTGTAAGGAAACGGAATTATTTAATTTTTAATGAGCTTCAGTATTTTTAACAGAACTTCACATTTATGTCAATAGATGGCGCCGCGAGGTCTCAGTTCGGGGCGAACCACTAGTTAAATATAAACAAAAAATATGTTTGATCTGGTTTACAGATCGGTGAAATCATGGTGTATCCGGCTCTAAGACCACCAATAGCGAAAGAGTACAAGCCAGTCAAAGATTACGACCCTTGTAAAAAATGACTATTTGTCACAATATTAATAATTTTATTTGTCTAGCAGTTTAATTTTTTTATATTTTGATACTGTTTCTTATTTTTTATGAGGTTTACGTTTATTTATTTATGAGTAGGTATATCTGTATGTATTTTATATATTAAATGTGTAGTATTTATGGCTTTGGTGTTATATTTATGTTATATATTTTTAAAGGAATTATAATAGCAATAAATAAATATTTTAAACTGATACCAAAATTATAAAAAAATCAGCGCCATTTTGAAATTAATTGTTAATTGACCCATTTAGTTCAAAATCGATATTTAGGGCTCCCTGGGATTACAAACCAGGAATTTGATACTAAAGTTTTAAAAAATCAGCGCCATTTTGAAATTCTTTTTAATTGACCGATTTCGTTCAAATTCGATAACTGAGGATCCCTAATATCCCAAAAACCACAACCCGTGAGCTGCTTTAGCAGCTCGCGCACAGGGCGAAACAAAAAATATATAACATAAACTAGTGTTTATGTTATATATTTTTAAAGGAATAGCAATAAATAAATATTTTTATTTATTGTGTTATTTCTGCACCATCTACCGGCTGTATTTGTAGCTATGGCCTTTTACACCATTGGTTGCCTGGAAGAGATCGCTATGTATAAGGCCGCCAAATTGTATATTTACTTTGTTATTAGCTAAGTATACTGTTGTATAATTTCCTTTGTGGTATACAATAAAAGTATATTCATTCATTCATTCATTCATCCTTACATTATAGCTGTAATTTTACCGTAATAGTAAGTCTGTGTTTAATTTTAACGATTGTTCTGTACCTTCAGGCCCTCGGACACCGGTTGTTCGTGATCAACGTGGGGAAACTCGCTCAGATCCACGCGTTAAGGTCCCGTAGACCGACCTACGTGTACCGCTTCTCGTACTCTTGGCTGTACAGCTTCTCCAATGTGATGGCCAAAAATGAAGTAAACTATGGTAAGCATCGATATATATGTAGGTACTAGATGGGCCCTTTCATAGAAAAAAATTGGGCGTCCAACCTTTAGAGCACGCTCCTAACCTGCATGACCCTGTCCTTGTCCCCGCCATAGCGCCGTCCCGCTTTTCAGACTAGATGGCGTTAGTAAAATAAGTCCACATTCTTTGTTTGACACGGCCTGTCCATGTAAATTGAGATGGTAAGTGCTATTAGTTGTAGAGATCGTCTTATCTAGAAATGAACGCGCCTCACTAATCTTTCGCATCATTTATGATTCTATAAAAAAGTACCTTCCAGCGCTCGCAGTGCATATCGGAACATACACATGATTTCCTACTTGAATATCAGAGGCGTGAAATACGTATTGTTTTTTTTTTTTTAATAATTGAATAATTTCTGAGCAAGTACGAGAGAAATCGTTTTTAACCATTTATGTTTGTATAGTCGACATAACTGCATCACAACTGCCGACTGACTTTTCTAGTACTGGCAAGCAGCGTAAACAAAACTGCATGACTCATGTAACATTGGAGTTTGGCCTTGTCTTGTATAAGTCTTAGCAATCGGAAAAACATAGAGACAATAAGAATTATATCGAAACCAAATAAAAATGTATCATATTGTTTCAGGTGTGTGCCATTCAGACGATATCATGCTAGTCTTCAAATACCTACCGAAATCGACGAGACGTCCGAAAGACATACAGATGAGGGAGGCCTTACTTGATATGATTTACAGCTACGCTTGTACTGGGTAGGTTTGAATTTCCATCATCATATAATATAACCCTATCATGTAAAACCTGCATCCATCGTCAGACCCCAACGCCTACCGGTTTTCGAACGATGTACCGCTCATTGTGAATTATTAAGCTTAACGACTCTTCGAGCTAAGTCGGTTAGGTACTCATTATTATTATTTGGCACTTCGATTATATTAAATTTTGCTTTAACCTAGTCTTATCTATAAAAACATTTTGAACTTATTATAATCTTAGAGGCTCGCACTCCATGATTAAGGTTCTTAGGGAAATAATAATACCGAATATTAATAGGTAAGCAGTAATACCTGGGGGTATACGAGAAAAAAAAATGAAGCGAACAATATAAGATCTGATACGGAACTCATTTCGAATTTGACCCTCCAAGCATAACCCTCTCCATCGCTAGCTGAGTGAATCTGAGCCTTCTCATCAGGCCCACAGTAGTTAAGCGACCAAGTTAATAGCTAACTTTAATCCATACTAATCCATATTAATCCATACTAATATTATAAATGCGAAAGTGTGTCTGACTGTCTGTCTGCTACGCTTTGGTGGCCCATCTTTTCAACCGATTCTGATGAAATTTGTAATAGGGGTAGGTTACATCCCGGGGAAGGACATAGGCTTTTTCTAGACTCATCCCGGAAAATTAAGTAGTTCCCGTGGGAATCCAAAAACTTAATCCACGCGGATGAAGTCGAGGGCATCATCTATTTAATATGTATTGGTTAAAATTGACCGTGTTATAATTCGTGCTGGTCTCTTATGTAACCAGAGTCCCCAAAATATCAAACGCCCCCGAATGGTCGACCGTCAAACCGGGACAACCTGAATTGGACTACCTAGAGATAGCCGGACCTAAGGACTTGAGGATGAACTCTAGTGCAGACTTCGGACGCAAATCATTCTGGGACAAACTTGGCTTCAACGAGAATGAGAACTACGTGATGAACTTGAGAGGACTACAGTATCAACGTAAAGGTTCATCCTTCAAATATTGACCATTTATTGTCAAAAATCATATACTTCTTACGCCGGTCGCCATAAAAAAATCCTTGCGTTTAATACGTAATACCTTCGGCTGCGCCTCTGGCCTCAAACTACACCCTCGTTTAATAATCGATCACTTTCTTCCCTCAGTAAACAATGTACTATTGATTGTACTACATCGATCTAATATATTCAATATTGCAATGCCCTGACGGAGTCTTATGTCTCTGTAATTATATTATGACTATTGTACAAGAAAACAATGAAATTAATGAAATATGGATAGTAAAAAATGATTTTTTTTAAATATAATCTTACATAAATATTACTTATTCTTTACATTTATTTATCCACTTTTTTGTATAAGCTGTAAGTTTTCCGAACAAAATAATTTAAAAAATTAAATAAGGAATCAAAAGTTTACCAAGAAAAAACCTTTGTTTTACGAAAATAAAAGTAAAATAATATAAATAAATAAATGCATGCTTATATTATCTTTTATTTTATACCCTTTCAAATGAATTAATTAAGCTCGATACAGAAGATGAACCTTTGTTGGACACATATAGTAAGGGAAGTATGTGGAATGGTCCTAGCATTTAACCAATCAACAACCTGATCTTAGAGGCCCTCTAGGCTCGAGAAAAATAACACATTCAAAAACATCTATACTTCTATACTAATATTATAAATGCGAAAGTTTGGATGGATGGATGTATGTTTGTTACTCAATCACGCCAGAACGGCAGAACGGATATGGGTGAAATTTGGCACAGAGATAGATTATAGTCTGGAATAACATATAGGCTACTTTTCATACCGAAAAATTAAAGAGTTCCCACGGGAACCAAAAACCTCAATCCACCCAGATAAAGTTGCGGGCATCAGCTAGTAACCTGTTAGGGGCATGGCAGTTAAATTAAACCCATACCCCTATTCGGGTACATAGCATCGTACCGTAACGCTTAATCGCTTGGCGGCACGTCTTTGCCGGTAGTGAGGTAACTAGCCACGGCCGAAGCCGTGCCAGACCAGGTAAAATTCAGAAATCGTAAATTCCCGAATTGACCCTGCCAGGGATCGAACCCGGGACCTCCTCACGTTAAGACAAGAGCGCTCAACACTGCGCCACGGATTTCGTGATAAAACATCACGTAGGACACATGAAATAAATATCATTTCATTTTAATTTTTTTATTTTCCACGAGGAAAGGATTTTTCAATGAATCGTCAATCCGTTGCCTACTTTTCATAAATTTGGTGATAAAAATAATATAAACAAAATCAAATAAAATAATTTATCGTGCAAGTATTATCAAAATCGGTTTACGCGTTTAGGGTCTAGTGCACTACGAAGAAATACAATGGAAACAAAAATTTGAAGCCTCACACATCCTAAATGGTCAGTCATTAAAAAGAAAAAATTAAAATTAATATAATGGTTTATTAAAGACCTATTTCTTGAAGTTTCGACTTTGGACTATAACAATATACAGGTAGAGTTTCGAGTGATGAACAACTTACACTGCTTGCGTTTCGTAATCGGATAAAAATGAAGACACCTGTGTAAACAGTATGCGAAGATATATAAATAAAGGGGAGTAAATAAAGTGATATGCGATTAATTATAAAGTAGGTAATACTTGGTTGTCGAAAAAACAATAGCAGTAAAAATTTTTTTTTTTGCAATAAATTAAAAACATTTGCAACACTTGATTTGCACTTAATCTTAAAATGATTTGCAAATAAAGAAATATTTTGTAGGCTTGATGTAATATCATGTATTTTTTTAATATAAGTATTTTTTTTAAATAGTTTCGATGCAAAATAATTACTTGGTTGGCAAGATAATACTTTTGGTCAGCGGTAAATTTTATTTATGAGTTCGTATTTTAAAAAGATGGCCTCTAGTGCTTGCATTGAAAATTTCGCAATGGGCGGCGCGGTAGTCACTTGACGGGCCAGCCAATCGCGTCAGAGCATTCTTGTTCGTCTGGGCATGGCATTTAATTAGTGTTTTGAACGCGACAGAGTATTAGTTTGCATACTTTTTATAAATAATGTTATTAATTACATAATAAAAATAATACGGATTACACGTCAAATTCACCAGCGCATACATATACACAATAATTGTAAATCGAATCTTGTTTTTATGTATTACATTTGTCAAAAGGTAGGTTAGGTTAGAAAGCAGTGCCAGGCTGCAGGCCGGGAACTTAGGTTATATTGGGTTAATATGCCGAGCTTAAGATAAATAAAAATCGTTAGAGCAAAAATATATTATGTGAATAGTCAAGTAGAATAGTTAAATCATAATAAAAATATTGTTAAGAATATTTGTAAGTATTTAGACTTTTCCTAAGAAAACATTTTTCATTAAATACGTTTCCTACTGCGAGGAATAAAAAAAATTCTCTACTTTTATTTTAACAATTTAATTTAAACTAACTTTCTTGCTGTTCAAAAGTTGCGCCCATTTTACGCTTATCAAATATATTTTATTTGCCAATCACAATTAAAATTTCTGATTAACTTAAATTAAATTTTAGCTTCCATTGTGCAGCTCATATAGTTAATTGGCTTTACAAATAATTATAGAGCAAACCATAATATGACATTAATTGCCAACCAATTATGATATTTTTGCAAACCATAAACAGAAAACCAATTTAATAATATATGTATTGGCTGACAGAAAACATTTTATTGCAAACCAAAACGTTAATATTTTTCTAACCAGATAAATAATAAGCCTATATAAAATGGGTAGGTTTGAATAATCGCAACTCAAATAAGCGCCAGGGCCCGCCTTCCGCACACGTTAGTCGAAGATGGTGCTTTTAAAATTAATTTCATTCTTTTTCTTACTTACCGTGGTAACTAGCAAAGACCCTATAGTACAAGTAGCCAAAGGTAGCTTGCAGGGATTATGGAGGGTTTCGACAAATGGCAGGAATTTTGCGAGCTTCTTGGGTGTGCCCTACGCGCGACCACCAATTGGGAAATATAAATTTAAAGTAAGTGATTTTTCGGATAAGATTTCGTGAAGGTTTCGATTTTCACGAAAATACTTTGCTTCGTCCAGACTTCAACTTTTTTCTATTTACGTGAGTTTTTTAATAGAAAATTAACTATTTTTCACTTTCCAAATCAATGTAAATATTTTAAATATGTGAAAGTGTGTCTATACGAGTAAATATGTGTCCGTTTTTCCCTTAAGTTAATACTGCTCGACCGATTTCGATGAAATTTAGCTCATAGATTCATCCTGGAGACTAAAATAGAATAGGGCTTTTTTTATAAAATATATCCATTTTCCATATAATGCGAAAATGTGTCTGTCTGTCTGCTCCTGCTTTCACTGCCCATCTGTTCAACCGAATTTGATGCAAGGATAGGGGGAGGACATAGGCTACTTTTTGTCCCGGAAAATTTAAAAGTTCCCGCGGGAATAAAAAGCATTAACCGTCGCGGACGAAGTCGCGGGCACCATCTAACTTGGTTATAAAGTGGCTTTCTACATACAATTGCATTTATTTTAGGAAAACTAAAACATATATTTCTCGCTTTAAATGCTTCTTATATTATGCGTGAGTTAATATAACCCTTTTTAATGACAACTAGTAAAACATTTAATTTAACGTAAAACCACGCGTATATTGCCCGGTATGTTTTGGCGTTTCTTTTTAGGAACTTTGTCGTTACGTTGTTGAGGCTAGTATAAGTTTAGTTTATTCGTGTATTGCATGATTGTAATTTACATAAAAATATTTTATCTATAGATGTTACATATCACATAATAGGTATATGTTACACATCTGCCAAATAATGGCGTGCAATTCGATCCAATATTCCTTCATTTCTGTATTTATTCCACAAGGCAACACAAGTTTCAACACGCGTTTCTTTCTGCAGATCAGTCAAATCATGAGGCACCCATTTTTCATATTTTTTTATTTTATTGATTTGACGCAAATTAGTCAATATTGTTGGTAAGGTAACGTTAAACCATGCCGCTAATTATTGAGTAGTTTGGCTCGGATCGGCTTCCACCATCTCTTTCAATTCATTGTTATTCACCTGTGTCTGTCTTCCACGTGGTTTCTTCAAATCAAAGTTTCCATCACGAAAGCGTTTAAACCAAAATCGCACAGTGCGTTCATTAGCAGTCCCCTCTCCAAACGCAACATTGATATTGCGAGCTGTTTGTGCCGCGTTAGTTCCTCTTCGGAATTCGTATTCAAAAATCACTCGAATTATCGAAGTATCCATTTTTCTTGTTTAAGCTGAATAAAAAAGAACTGAAAGTCGATAATCGAATGTTGCACATTTTTTAAAAGAAGTACTACATATTAGGTACCATGTAAAAAAAGTTTCATTCAAAAATCTCAAACCATGAAGGTTCTATGTCAATTCGAAGTACCTATTACTAGTGGTTCGCCCCGAACTTAGACCTCGCGGCGCCATCTATTGACATGAATGTGAAGTTCTGATAAAAATACTGAAGCTCATTAAAAATTAAATAATTCCGTTTCCTCACAATATTTATCTACTTTTAGTATTTGTTGTTCAAGTACAGGATATAATTGAAATAATTGATCAAGTTTCAGGCTCATCCTTTCAGAAAATTTGGAGTTCTGAGGTCATCTTTGACGTTAGAAAATCTACACTTTGAAAGCCCCCCATTTCGTCAATTTTGGGGGAAAAATTTAAAAAAAAATATTTTTGGACCCTATTCCTAATTATCTTTAAAATGATATACCGCAACCCTATGTAATATTTTACTTCGCATTCGCTTCTATGAGAGCCCCCCTGAAATAAAGATTTTTATTATTTTTTAAGCCATATTCGGCGGGAGGCCATTGGTTTACATATTATATTTAAAGCTGAAGTAATTGCGTTCAGTAATTCAGAAGTTATAATGCTCTGACAGACGGACGGACGGACGGACGGACGGACAAGTGCCAATTCACCCAAGTAGACTCAGAGACCTTCGCTTCGCTCGGTCAACAATAAAACGGCAATTTCATACTTTAACTCCTTTTATTTATATAGAAAAAAAAGACAGAATTCAATTAATTCTCAATTAGTTAGCTCAATTAGCTTTAAGTATGATAATAATTATTTGATTTTGTTAATGAATAAGTTTTTGAATTTTATTGATTTTGTTTTCAGGAACCGCGACCCGCTAAGTCCTGGACAGAAGTGAAGAATGCCACAACAGATCAATCCCCCTGTCTACAGTACGATCCCGTCTCAAAAGGAGTCGTAGGTAACTAAGCTGGATAAATATAAGTCTATCTGTCTGCTACGCTTTAACGGCCCATCTTTTTCACCGATTTCGATGAAATTTGGTAGGTTGCATCCCGGGGAAGGATATTATTAAAGGTTTATCCCGGAAAATTAAGCAGTTCCCGCCGGAATAAAAAATGAAAATAACGCGGACGAAGTTGCGGGCATCATCTAGTTATTAATATACCTACATACATTTTCGTATGTACAATGCCTCCTTAATTTCAAGTTATGTGGGTCCATTTTCGCAATTCTCCTTTGGTTTACAGATTACAGATTTCAAATATATCTATACTAATATATTATAAATGCGTAAGTTTGGATGGATGAATGTATGGATATTGGATGGATGTAAATGGTACTCAATCACGCCAGAACGGATGAACGGTGTCACATAGATACTCGTAGATTATAGCCTGGAATAACACATAGGCTACTTTTTATCCCGAAAAATTAAAGATTCCCGCGGAAATCTAAAAACCTTAATCCACGCGGACGAAGTCGCGGGCATCATCTAGTCGTGACTCAATTCAAATTACTTGCGGCAAGCTTTATCTTTCCCTGATACTATGGCCCAAACAGTGACGTCCAAAGAAAAAATGTACATTCCTCGTATCAGAAAATACCCGATCTTTGGTAGTTTTCGAGTTATAATTTTTTAGTCTTTTCGTGAGATTTCTGAGAGAGTGTGTTAAATTTTTTTTCTTTCTATTTAGGTAGTGTTTTTTTTCGAATTTTTTTTTGTGAACATGCTTGCTATGAAATGTGCTACTTTGCATAAAATATTTACTATCATAACATTAACCCAAGTCGGAACATTTTTGGTCGAAAGTGAAAAGTTTACGTTCGATCTCATCTCTCATCTCATCCAGCCAGTTTCTTGTCCACTAATCCAGATTCACTATTTTCAGGAAGCGAAAATTGTCTCTTCGTGAACATCCACACGCCAAAACCAAACATCGGTGCCCTGTTACCCGTGGTTGTCTTCATCCACGGTGGAGCCTTCATGTACGGTGCTGGAGGACAGTACGATGCTGTCCACTTAATGGACAGAGATGTAGTCGTCGTCACGTTCAATTACCGTTTGGGACCAATAGGTAAGTTCCCAAAATTCCTTTTTTATAAAATTGTATTCCACTTCAAGTTAGCCCTTGAGTGCGTCCACAATTGGTGATGATGCAGTCAGATGATGGCGGGCTAACCTGTTAGGGGCATGGCAGCTATATTAAACCCCATATCACAAATCGGTTTCTAAAAGGCATCGTACCGAAAGGGCGTAGGCTAGTAACTAGCCATGTCTGAAACCTCCCACCAGGGGGGGGCTACTACCGTCGCAAAATGAATGAACTGAATAAGTACGCAAAAATTTGAATTTAAAGACCAGAACATTAATCTAACAAAAGAACGTTATGTATACGGTTTTCAACAAAACGTCAACATTGAGGATCAGCGATTTCTTCAGACCAGGGCGCGTTGGAAACCCCTTGTAAATACCGTCGTTAATTATCACCATCACGTTTTATACCTTGTATACTTGACGTTCAAACAGTGTATTATACTTAGTTAGTTTTAACATTTGACTTCAACGCAAAGTTCTCTTTCTGTTTCAGGTTTCCTAAGCACAGGCGACGATCAAATACCAGGCAACACCGGTCTAAAGGATCAGTCCTTTGCGCTGAAGTGGATCAGGGATAACATCGCTAATTTCGGTGGCAACCCTGACAGCATCACTCTCACCGGCTCTTCAGCTGGTGCCGCCAGTGTGCACTACCACTACTTATCACCACTTTCTAAAGGTATTTTCCTGTTATGTATAACTTTTTTGCCACCCTAAGCACAGGCGATGATCAAATATCAGGGAACACCGGTCTAAAGGATCAGTCCTTTACATTGGAGTGGATTAGGGATAACACCTTTAACTTCGGTGGCAACCCTGACAGCATCACTCTGACCGGCTCTTCAGCTGGCGCTAGTGTGCACTACCACTACTTATCACCACTTTCTAAAGGTATTTTCCTGTTATGTATAACTTTTTTGCCACCCTAAGCACAGGCGATGATCAAATATCAGGGAACACCGGTCTAAAGGATCAGTCCTTTACATTGGAGTGGATTAGGGATAACACCTTTAACTTCGGTGGCAACCCTGACAGCATCACTCTGACCGGCTCTTCAGCTGGCGCTAGTGTGCACTACCACTACTTATTTATAAAGGTATTCTGCTTCCATGTATAACTTTTTTACCACCTTTTCTACTAAATCCACAACTTCATCAATTCCTAGCTAACTTTTTTTTTAATGCACTACAAATTAGCCCTTGACTGCGCGATCTCACCTGATGGAAAGTTATAGTGCAGTAAGAAGGTAGCGGGCAAACCATATAGGAGTATGGCAGTTATATTAAACCCATATCTTTATTAGGTTTCGGTTCAAACGCTCAATCGCTTGGCGGCACGTCTTTGCCGATAGTTGTAGTAAGTAGCCACCAGGCAAAGCACAGCTATAACTTATGAAAATTAAAAACCATAAAGGGACCTAGTGCAGCAGTAGACGCGTGCATTGAAGGTTTCGTACAGGGCCGTCTTTACCAGGGGGTGCAAGGGGTGCGTGGCACCCGGGCGCAGGGACCTAGGGGGCGCATTGCGCAAGGGGCAACATTTTATCAAACTTTTCAAAAATCAGAGGTGGTCAAAATGATCGATCTGGTCAAAAAAGATAGTAGGTAGTTGCACCCCAGCAGTTTCAGGATTAAAAAATTAGATAAAAAGAGATAAAAGAGTGGCAGAAATTTTTATGGGACCGTCTCTCTACAGAATAAAAAAAATCACGCAATTCGGTCCCGAAATCTCAGAGAAATCGATTTACATACAGAAAAAAATCATATTATTGAGAGTTTATTTTTCGTTGGCAATGGGGGCGCAGGCTGATTTTCGCACCCCGGCGTCCAGTATGGTCAAGACGGCCCTGGTTTCGTAGCATCGAATAGTTATTGATTAATTAAATTCATTCATAGACTCAGGAAATTCCTTTTATTTTGGACCGCATGCATGTACCTGAGTTTTGTGAAAAGGAAATCAGCAACAAGCTAATTTCCTAAAAACCGTGGTAGGTTCGTTTTATTTTTCCTGTAAATTGTACATAAACCCCGATCAACTCTTTCTTAATTATTTCAGTTTTTCGGGGGAATAATAAATTTCTGAATTGCGCCTTCCGGGAACCCGGAATATCTCACTCATAGACCGATGGGTTAAAAACATGACATGACCGAAGAGAGAATAAGTGCAAGACCAACGGCTTTACGTGCTCTCCCAAGCTCGGGGTGAACATCGTCAACTTCCTTCGGGCTAGTAACGAAAATTTCTTAATAACTAGAAAAAATTCTTTACATTGCATTTAGTTGAAGCTAATATACATAACATAATTATACTGTTACAAAATAAATTCTGCCCCTCGATTAACTATGTTCATGTTAGCCCGCTACCATCTTAGACTGCAGGTGAGATCGCAGTCAAGGGCTAACGTGTAGTGGAGTAAAAAAACATTGAAACTGTTACAGGAATTGAAATTAAAATGTAAACAAACAAAATAATGGCTATAAACACAAGATGTAAAAATAACTGCGTGAGGAAAAATAAAATAGCTATTTTATTTTATTTATTAACATACTTAATATAACACCCTACTTAGCATAACATAATCTGTGATCCTAGGTACATTCCACCGTGGTTTCACATCCAGTGGTTCAGCGTTCGCACCCTGGGCGTATGGCACCGAGCCGGTGGAGAAGGCCGTAGCTCTCGCTGCTATTGTCGGATGTCCTACCGCCGACACTCGCGAAATGGCTAATTGTCTCAAAAATACACCCGGAGAAGATATTGTTAATGCCCAAGTTCAGATGTTTGTAAGTTTCTTAATTATTTATTTATTTATTAGTTCAAAGCTCATAATAGAAAAATAGAATCTTTAGAACACTTTCTTATATATATATGTCTGTCACACGGACAGATATTATTACCTGTTTCAATTGAAACAGGTAATTTTTTTGCACATAATATAGATTAAGATACCAATTTGATACCTCAAGACTGAATACTTACGTTAATGAGTACCTACCTAATGACCTAAAATTTCTGAAAAAAATATTTTTAAACTAAAATAAAAGTTTGTACATAAACTATATTATACGAAAGTACATACTTTCTTACATTGAAACATTTCTACATTACATTTCTATTTGAAAGTAGGTTCCTATTATTTTCTTACGTATAGTCCCGTTCACTCACCATCATCAAAACTTCCCGTTGAAAGCACAAAGGAGAGTAAAATTCCAAGAATCATTGATTTCTAAGTATCTAGATACATATATGGAAATATTTAGCGACAAACTTATACATGCAGTAAAATGTATAGTGATATAATATGACTACTTTTGCAACAAACTATTAAGAATAATGAATAAGTATTTTGACTGTGTTCCCTACCAATTACAATTCGGGTATTTTTAAATCAAGAGTGAATAGGCAAGCGCGTCCCATCTTAGGCCGCATCATACCTCGCCTTCAGGTGTGATTGTGGTAAAACATGAATTAATACTAATATTATAAATGCGAAAACTTGGAATGATGTTTGTTACTCAATCACACCAGAACGGATTAACGGATCCCGATGAAATTTAGCACAGATATAGATTGTAGTCTGGAATAACACATAGGCTAGTTTTTATCCCGAAAAATCAAAGAGTTTTCGCGGGAACTGAAATACTTCAACCGACGCGGACGAAGTCGCGGGCATCAGCTATAGTTAAAAAAAATTTTTTTTTTAGAACTGGTCAGAGCATTGGTTCACCATGTTCACGCCCACCGCTGAAGGCCCAGGATCGAAGAAGCCGTTCCTCACTCAGCATCCTTACATCGCAACTCAAGCTGGCGCCATGGCGCCTGTTCCACTCATCGCGGGCATGATGGCTGACGAAGGACTTTATCCTGCAGCAGGTAGAACTACTTATTTTCATTATTCTTCAATAAAGTTGTTGGTATTGAATTAGGATCTTATAATTTTTCTCACCATCATCATCATAAGGTACAACCAATTTTAATTCGGAATTTTCGTTTTCGAAACGTATCGTTTGGAGCGCTGGCTGTCAATTCATAGGTATTGCCGTACACGAAATTGAGCTCCAAATCAATGAAGTTAAGTTTCATTTTGCTTTGATGCTAATATGATCTAGCACTCGGTTACGATTTTTCGAATTTGCAATGCAAAAACTTAGACTAAGCGTACTTACGCGTATAAATACGAAAGTTGGGATGTTGTTACTCAATCAAGCCAGAACGGCTGAACGAATCTGGATGAAATTTAGCACAGAGACAGATTACAGTTTGGAATAATACAAAGACTACTCTTCATCCCGGAAAATAAAAGAGATCCCTCGGGAACCCAAAAAACCTCAATCCACGCGGACGAAGTCGCGGGCATCAGCTAGGACAAGTGGCAGAAGTTGTTCTACATGAAATAAACATTTCATTTTGCAATTTAGGATTCAATACAACTGCCCTATTCATGAATATTTATCTACAATTATAATACTTTTTCAGCTTACCAAGCAGACCCGAAAATTCTCCCAGAGCTGGAATCAAATTGGGAGGACCTCGCTAGCAACATTTTCGAATACTCCGACACTTTGCCTGTAAACCTTCGTGCTAGTGTTGCTGAAAAAATTAAAGAAAAATACCTCAACGGCAGACCAGTTGGACAGGATACGTTTAAAGGACTTGTTAAAGTAAGCAAGTAATCCATACCAATAATAATGTCCTCCCGACCGAATTTCGGCCACGGCGGCCAATCTCCAGAGAGATTAGCCAACTGCGCGAGAGATATAGGTACAAGAGTGTGCGCAAACACAGGTGCACTCTCTCCTTTACTCTCATAGCCCGACGGGACGGAAAATCCGACATGAGAGATCAGGCGCAGGACCGACGGACGCGGTTGAAGTGCTCTACGAGGCACGTAGGTGAAACACCGCCAACTTCGTAACTCCGGGCTAGTACTGAGATTTTTTTCCCCGGGACAAAATTTGAAATTTACCCGGGACTTGAACCCGGGACCTCGTGCTATATGCTAACCACTAGACCAACGAGGCAGTCAATATTATAAATGCGAAAGTAAGTCTTTCTGTCTGTCTGCTACGATTTTACGGCCTATATGTTCGGCCGATTTTGATGAAATTTGCTACAGGGATCTATATCCCGGGGAAGGATATATGATACATTTTACCCCTGAATATTAAAGAGTTCTTTAGAAGACTAACTGATATAATTGATCCTCCCCATGGCCTCGTGTCTCTGTCTCTCATTTTTATCTGGTCTTCCTAACATCCCTTAAAATAGCTTAGCCTAATCTTTATGTCAAATTTTCCCTCAACTGCAACTGCCTCGTTGACGTTGGTCCAGTGGTTAGCATGTTCGACTGCGGCCGACGAGGTCCCGGGTTCGAATCCCGGGTCGAGCCATAATCAACTACTGAGATTTTCTGTTTAGAAATTCTCAGTACTAGCCCGCAGTAAGGAAGTTGGCGGTGTTTCTATCAATCACGATAATAGTCGTTAAAGCCCGCCAACACGCATTGGAGCAGCGTGGTGGGTCTAAGCTCAGTTTCAGTTTCAGTTTCTTTATTATTGCAATTCCATAGTTACATTATTTCTTAATTAACATATTATTATAGTCATTAGTAAATAAAGCATGCTATGGATACCCAGTTTGGGTGTGGCAACAGAATAGTACATGGTGGTAGGGAGACCGATTTAATTAGTGTTTGTCAGTATCATTTAGAAATTCATCAATATTGTAGTAACATTTTTCAATCAGATAGTTTTTTAGCGTGTTATTAAACTCTTTTTCCTTCCCGATGTTCCTAATGCAGTCTGGCAGATTGTTAAATATTTTTATTGACATTGAATAGGGGCTTGAGCTGTGCAGTGCCAATTTTGACGGTGGGAGAATCAGTTTGTTTGCGTGTCTCTCGGGGAACCGGCGAGCTTTGTCTTCTTTCTTGGTGTAAAAGTTTATATTTTTTCTTACAAATTTACACATTTCAAATATATAAATAGAAGGTAAGGTCAAGATTTTTAACTCTTTAAAGTGAGGTAGGCACGACTCTGTAGTTTTTATATTTACTAAGATGCGAATGCATTTTTTTTGTAATATAAAAAGATCCTGAACATTTGTGCTGTTTCCCCAGAGGATAATGCCGTATCGCAAAAATGCGTACCCATAAGCGTAATACGCGGCTAATGCAGTTTTTAAGTTAGTAGTTTTCTTTAACTCTCTGAGGCCGTATATAAATTTAGATAATTTCGTTTTTGTTTTATTTATATGACTTTTCCAATTTAAATTAGTGTCAATGTCGATGCCTAAGAATGTTAAACTTTCAACGCATTCTATTTCCGAGTTATTATAGGTAAATTTTATATTTAATGGTGTTTTTTGGTACGGTCGTAATTGAATTAGTTTAGTTTTATTGCAATTTATTTCTAATTTATGGTCATTCATCCAATTATTAATGTCATTTAGTAGTCGAGTCAATTTATCATTTAAATTATTATTATTAGATAGGGGGAATAATAAAGAAATGTCATCAGCAAATAATACGCAATATTCGTCAAAAGTTTTCGGCAAGTCGTTTATATAAATTAGAAACAAAATACACCCAAGGACACTTCCTTGGGGTATTGAGTTAGTCATAGTTGTCACGTCAGATCTTATGTAGCTTACTAGTCCCGTTTTTTGGTCAAAATTTTCAATGTCAACGTAATTTTCGCGGTTTTTCAAATATGATTTAAACCACTCGTGTGGCGTGCCTCGTATTCCTATACCATATAATTATCTCGCTCTATTCTCTCTCTCCTATGAGAGTGGAGGCCTGTGCCCAGCAGTGTAAGTTAATGGGCTGTAGTGGTGGTAGATACCTACTGAAGTATTCCTTTATTATTTTATGCAGGCCCTCGGTGACCGTTTGATCAAGGAGGGAGTCGGTAAACTTGCCCAAGTTCACGCTGAACTAACGCCCGCATCGACCTACGTGTACCGCTTCTCGTACCGGTGGCAATACAGCCTCACCAATATACTGGCTAATAACAACAATGACTATGGTAAGTCAAGCAGTTGGCTTAGAACTTGGACATAACTAAAATAAAATTGATATACGAGTACCTATACTTTAGAGCATGAACAGCCATATATTTTTACGATTGAACACGAGTAAAATAGACAGTTACTCGGAACTATTTAAAATGACGTATTCTGTTTGTGTGTATTTCCTTTACCCGGGATTTTTACCAATTTAATCTTGTGGACGCTCCTGTTTCAGAAATATAATCCTTATTTTGGGGAATTTAAGGTACGTCATATAAAACGTCAATATGGAATTAATACTGCTTTAAGGCGCTGTGAGCTCACGATATCAAAATACAGGCGCGCGGGGGTGAAATTGAGCAAGCGTATGTCGCAAAAAATGCAAGAAATCATTTGTAAAAAAATAAATATGTACTGTTCAATACAAATTAATCTGACAATGTGTTTGATTTAGAAATGTAAATTTTATCTTATATTTCTAGAGCAAATTATTAGTTAAGTAGAAAAATAAGCAATAAAAATTGCTTTAAAAGGTAAATTAAGAGGTATGTTTAAAATAAATTTCAATTAAGAGATTTTTTTTAAATCGTATTTTGAGATGCGTCAATAGGTGCTTAAAGGTCTTGACAACAGCATTTTCATTTTTTCAAGCATACATTATGTCACCGTTGGATGGATACACTGCTTTTAAAACCCCCCTTTTACGCTACACAGGGCCTTAAGCGATCATAGTAAACCCGCTGTACAGAAAAAGACCTCGCAGATGTGGCCCGATGCGTTGATCGGATCAAATCCACGACATTTTCCATACATATTGGGGGAAGCGGTCACGACCCTCAGTTATTGGGGATAAGAAGCAGAGAGACAGAGATATTTTCATTACAGGTGTGAGCCACGGAGACGACGTGATGCTATTCTTCCGCTACGCAGTTCCTGACGCGACCAAACCGGAAGATGTTCAGATGAGGGAAGCTTTCCTTGATATGATCTACACCTACGCTTGCACCGGGTGAGACCACATTCCTCTAAAGACACCCGTCATTTGAAACGTCACTTTGAAGTAGGCGTTACTAAGGGAGACGACTAACTGCCTCTTGGTCTAGTGGTTAGCATGTTCGACTGGGCCGACGAGTCCCGAGTCGGGTCATAATTAAGTGTTGTATTTTCTGACTACAAATTCTCAGTACTAGCTCGGAGTTAGGAAGTTGACGGTGTTTCACTCCCGTGCCTCAGAGAGCACGTTAAGCCGTTGGTCCCGGTTATATTAACAATCACTAACATGATAATATAGTCGTTAAAGCCCGCCAACCCGCATTGGAGCAGCATGGTGGGTCTAAGCTCTAATTCCCTCTCTCCTATGAGAGTGGAGGCCTGTGCCCAGCAGTGGGACGTTAATGGGCTGCAGTGGTAAGGAAGACGAGACAACGGGAATGACTATCCCACCACGCATCGATTCGTCAGCTTGCGTTCCGTTTAATGTCATCATCATCATTTTTTTAAGTGAAAACTTTAGGCGCGTTGAGCACTTTTTGGTAGGGGTTAAAAATGTGGAATACGCGAGACAGACATCATTCTTCTTAAGACAAAAGGTCTTGAGTATAATAATATAGTTAATTCGTAATTAAACTTTAATGCCTTAGTTTTAAGGTTTATATTTGAAATATTCTATCGACAGTCCCTATGACTGCCATTTTTTTTTTGTTTTTATATTGCAATATAGGCTTGCGCTTGGTGACAATCATGCTTATGAAAAGCAATGATAAGGTCTAGGTTGGAGCGCGCTTGCATAGAAAATGCCTATTCACTCTGCCATGAAGGTTCTCAAGTCATAATTTGCAGGAAACACGGTCGCCGGAAGACTTTTCGAAACCTTAGCGGTTCGTATCAGAAACATGGAACAAAAACGAAATCTCGTATACTACCTCATTTACAGTACCTACCCGGCAGTAAATATTGCACATCGAGCTTTAGAAAGAAATAGTCGGTTGCGTCGGCTTCGTAGAGCGTCGTCTCTGTCACTCGTATGTGACGTTTTGACACTGAGTCTGAGTGACAGAGACGACGCTCTACGAAGCCGACGCAACCGACTATTTCTTTCTAAAGCTCGATGTGCAATATTTACTGCCG
Organism: Erebia aethiops; assembly: GCA_923060345.2. NCBI lineage: Eukaryota > Metazoa > Arthropoda > Insecta > Lepidoptera > Nymphalidae > Erebia > Erebia aethiops. Next base: position 2,595,511 of record OV281083.1, on the reverse strand, counting down.
GGTACTGTAATTTGTTTGGAAAATGCAAGCAATGCTACTTACATCCATTCTTTTCTTGCCAGAGTACCAAAACTTAATAACAGCCCCGAATGGACGCCAGTCACCCCGGGAGAACCTAAGGTGAACTACTTGGAATTAGCTGGACCTGAAGACTTGGAGATGAAGTCCATCGCTGATGTCGGACACAAATCGTTCTGGGACAGCCTTGGCTTTAACGAAAATGAAAACTATAGCAATTGTGAATAGAAGAGATAAACTTTGAAATCTATAAGTAGATATAATATCTAAGTTGAATTTTCGTTGGACATTTATATTGTTTTCTTTAATGCTTTGTTTATGTGTTATAAAAATTTGGGATATGGTGTATATGTTATTAGGGACGAAATAAGTTTTTATATAAATCATCAGCCTGTGGACGTCTGAACGTTGGACTTAGGCTTTCCCTAATGTGCGCCACCACACCTGGTCCTCAGCCTTTCTCATCCAGCTCCTTCCCGCCACCCTCTTCATTTCGTCGGTCCATCGTGTTTGTAGAATAACCTAAATCCATTATTTAGTCAAAAATAAATATAAATGAATCAAACTAACTCATCGAACTATATTTTTATTTACTTCACTGCACTACACTTACCTCATCCTAGCAACTGTACATAAAATACCCAGACCTTGTATAATTGCAACTAAGTCAAGGAGATTTTAGTGTCTTGACCCAGCGGCTTAAGTTGTATTAATAGGTTGATATGTCAGTCAGTAAGTTTATTACTCGACTACGGTGAAGTCAAAAGGAAGGATTACAATTTTACCAGTTATGTATGTTTGTATTTATGTATGTTCCACTATAGCGCCTAAACTACTGGGCCGATTTTGATGCTTGAGGTGTCAATCGATTCGTTATTATGGTAACCACCACCACTACAGCCCATTAACGTCCCACTGCTGGGCACAGGCCTCCACTTTCATAGGAGAGAGGGAATTAGAGCTTAGACCCACCACGCTGCTTCAATGCGGGTTGGCGGACTTTAACGACTATTATCATGTTAGTGATAATAACCAGGACTGACGGCTTAACGTGCTCTCCGAGGCACGGGGGTGTAACACCGCCAACTTCCAACTCCGGGCTGGCACTGAGAATTTCTTAATTGAAAAACCCAATACCTAGCAATTTCTATGCCCGACCGGGAATCAAACCCAGGACCTCGTGATCCGCAGTCGACTATGCTAACCGCTAGACCAACGAGGCAGTCAATGGCAATTATAGTACCATATGCCACATTTTATGATGACAAAATTGATATGACAGATCTAAATAAGTGGGGATCTCAAAAACTTTTTTGACGTATCGAGTGGGATGTCAAAATGAAAGAGGAGTTCATAAAAATGATATAGTACGAGTACATTTCAAGAGATACCAAGTGACGGCTAAGTAAAGATTTTTTTTTATCTTGTCCTTTTATGAATATGGATTGACTTAACACCGACAATAACAAACGTTTTAAAGGCGCGCAGTTTCGGAACGGAAAAACATCATAAAGGTCATGAAGGACTGTATGGTAAAGTTTCGTAATCCGAATTGGAAGGAGTGAATATACTAATCGTCTCTTTACTATCCTCGTTTTAACGACCTGCCTTTTGCATTGTTTTTTATTCCACTAAACAGGTTAGGCCTTGACTGCGATCTCACCTGATACTAAGTGATGATGCATCATGCAGTCTAAGATTGTAGTGGGTTTAGGGTATGACAGATTCTAATATTAAACCTATACCACTAATCGGTTTCTACACAGCATCGTACTGGAACGCTAAATCTCTTGGCGGTACGTATTTGCCGGTAGGGTGGTAACTAGCCACAGCCGAAGCCAGACCAGACCAGGGCAAATTCGGAAATTATAAATTCTCAAATTTACTCTGCCGGGAATCGAACCAGGGACCTCCCACTGTAACACCAGTGCGGCAGGGAGGTTCTCCCTAATTAAATAAATTTATTTACAACGTTAGCACATGAGTATAGATGTTAGTATGGATTATTCGGATGTCTCGAAGACATAATATGGATTCAGGTAGGTACTTATTAGCGATAAGGCCGCCAACTAAACATTATTTAATTTGTCGCATTTTCTTGCCTGTTTCTCCCTATCTGGTTCATTTGAAATTTAAAACATGCTATTAATATGTATCATAATTAATTAGAAAGTGTGTTGGTTTGTTGGTTTGTTAGTTTGTCCTCGTGATCGTCGTCATTCATTGAATGGGTATAGTTGAGGACCTGGAGATTGACACAGGTTACGTTTCATCAGTTCCCATGGAAATTGAAAATATATATACAACGCGGACAAAGTCGCGGGCATAAGCTAGTATTACAATATATATTTAGTAAATATTATTGAATTTCTACCAATGAGTAACTAGAGTAATAAGAATATCGATAGTTTTGTAGTGAGCACCACATCATACAAGTTTATTAGTATTATAAATGCGAAAGTATGTTTGTTTATTGGTTTGTCCTTCAATCACGCCGCAACGGAGCAGCAGATCGAAGTGATTTTTGGAATGGGTACAGTGGAGGACCTGGCGAGTGACATAGGCAACTTTATATCCCGGAAAATTTAGGAGTTCTCGCGGGAATCAATAAAAACTTAAACCACTCGGATGAAGTTGCGGGCATCAGCTAGTCTGTTGATAAATAAATAGATAAAGGTGATTGACTGTTGTATTCTTAGTTTGAACGCGTTAAAAAACAAAAATGTAAATACTCCAGTATTAACACAACTTGTTATGGTTAAATATAACCTCACAGAACCTGGTATTACGGCCTCTCAGTGACGATCGTATACCGGTAACCAGCGCACGCGCAGCTCGATCGAAGATGGCGTATCTTCGGTTATTTTTATTTTTCTTCCACATTTTCTCAGTGCAAAGTCAAGGGCCTAATCCCTTAGTGCGTTTAGGTAGTGGTACTTTGAAGGGCACATGGAAGGTTTCCACAAACGGCCGGAATTATGCCAGTTTCATGGGCATACCCTACGCTAGACCACCGGTCGGGAAATATAGGTTTCGAGTAAGTGATTTTCCTTTATTGTTTAAAACATATCAAATCTTTTTTTGCATCATAAGCAAATAATTAGTGATACTCATAACATGGTACCAAAAGAGTTTCTGGATTTGCCATTGCATAAATTAAAAAAATCTTTCCACCCACTATGTTGGAGTCGATTTTTTGGAAAGAATTTTTATTTTTAACTTTTTAGTGTCAGGGTTGAGGATTTGGAGTCAGAATTTTTATGGGACCACCTCGAGAGCTTCCTCTAACGACTGAAAGAAACATTTTTCAAATCGGCTAAGAAACATGTTAGAAACCACGAAAATATTCGGTAACATACATTAAAAAAAATACGCACCGAATTGAGAACCTCCTCCTTTTTGGAAGTCTGTTAAAAATAATGTGTTAAACCTACTATTGATGATTATCTCAATGACAAAGTTGCATGGAAGCAACCGGCTTCGCATCCAGCAACCCACAAGTCACTGGTAATAATAATACTTGTTACGTAACGTATGCATTGTATGTAATATTTACAAAGTATAACATTTTTCTGTTTATGAAAAGAGCAACTGCTGAGTTTCTTGCCGTGACAAAAATATTATCGGTGTGGGAAAAACATTTTCCGTTTCAGGGGTCCGTTGGCAGAATATTAAACTGTGCTAATTTTTGTTAGAATCAAATTGAGTCAAGAACAACCTGACCGCTGACAGAGACCCTATTAAACTTTATGAGAATCGTGTGGATTGCAAATTTTTTACAAAGTGTAACATTTTTTTGTTTTTAAAAAGAGCAACTGTTTAGTTTCTTGCCGTTCTTCTCAGTAGAATAACTTTCCGAACCGGTGGTTGATTCTTACGACTTATCATAAGTGGCTTACGTGAAATAAATCATTTCATATTTAATTTTTTTTTTCATTTCTTTTGAGGTTCATCACTTAATCTCTGGAATAGTACCTATCTTATTTTCATTCAAATATATTCTTTCTACTTCTTCTCGCCCTTCTTTTTAGGGTTCCGTAGTCAACAAGTTTCGCCGTGTCCGTCTGTCTATTTTCCTGTACGCGGCTTTTAAAAATTACACAATAAACTTAGAAAACAATAATTTTTAGAGTACGTCTCTCTTTTCTCGTCCATCCCATGGTGTGGGATGTCGTTATATGTCGATCAAAAATATTATTGGTGTGGGAAAACCATTTTCCGTTTCAGGGATCCGTTGACAGAAAATTAGTACAGTTTAATATTGTACTAATTTTTGTTAGAATCAAATTGAGTCAAGAACAACATGACCGCTGACAGAGACCCTATAAATAAACTTTATGAGAATCGTGTGTTCTACTTATTTACCAATAATTATGTTAAATTCAGTAGGTTGTTTATGGCGTACCTATAAAGATAGCTATCTAGGCACGTGTTTCGTAGCTATATTACCTTGTTACCTACGTGTCTCGTAGGTAACAAGGTAACCTACCTAATAAACGTGAATTTCACCTTCAAAGGTATCATAACATAGCGTTTACGTACTTAGCCTTAAGCGGGGCTTCCACCGCGGGCCGAGCTCTGTATGGAGTCCGTTTAAGTCGCAGATGAAAACTGCAAACAAACACTTTCACCAACAAAGAGCGGAGAGGAGTAAGCGAGAAAAAAGAGTTCAAAAGAGTCAACAAGAGCTCGCTCATTAAGGTTGTACTTAACTGACTATAAGGACTCTTAGTGGAAGTGTCTTTTTGTCTACACAGAGTCCGTTCCGTTTTTTAATTCCCTGCTCATTACCCTTTTGCAGTGAAAATCCCGCTTAACTGTACTTCTCAGAAGTAGGTACCTACTTAAAATGAAATGAAAATATACTTTATTGTACAACATACACATAATTATTATAGTAGAAGCTATGGTAGAAGTGTCTATTTTGTCTATAAATTCTATAAATTTAAATTTGTCTATAAATTCCAGTGTCAAAATGACCCTTGCCTTTTTGTTTTAGGAGCCGCAGCCTGTAAAATCATGGGCAGGAGTGTGGGACGCCACGAGGAAACTGTCTGACTGCCTGCAATACGATCCCTTCGGAAAGATAATCTCAGGTATTTACTTTATATATTACTAGCGAATGCCCGCGACTTCGTCCGCGTGGATTGAGGTTTTTTGGTTCCCGCGGGAACTCTTTAATTTTCCGGGATAAAAAGTAGCCTATGTGCTATTCCAGACTATAATCTATCTCTGTTCCAAATTTCAGCCAGATCCGTTCAGCCGTTGGGGCGTCATTGAGTAACAAACATCCATCCATACATCCAAACTTTCGCATTTATATTATTAGTAAGAAGTAAGATTTGATTTGATATTTGACTAAGTAGATGTTACGCGCAACTTCATCTGCGTGAATTAAGTTTATGTAACTCCTAAATTTTCCGGGATCAAAGTAGCCTATGTCCTTCCCTGTAAAATACAACCTATCTCTGTAGCAAATTTCATCAAAACCAGTTGAAAAGTAGTTTTCGTACTGCAGTTATTATTAAGCTACTATATTAATGTTTATTTATATTTTGTTTGTTACTAGTCTGTTAGTAGGTATAGCGACAGCTTAATTTTGCATGTTGTGGTCATATCTTGAAGGTGCGCAATCTCATTCTATACCTAAGCCATAAGTTAAGACATGATTGTTACCTGATTGTTAGTTTTATGACCCAAATTAAAAAAAAATATATATATGGGCCCTGAAAGCATAGCAGACAGACAGACTGCACTTACCTTACGCATTTATAATATTAACTAGCTTCGCACGGGAAATCTTACATCGTATAACATTTGCCTTTGTCTTATACAATAAGCCTACTAACTAATGGTTAAAAAAGAAAAATATTACAGACTGCACTTACCTTACGCATTTATAATATTAACTAGCTTCGCACGGGAAATCTTACATCGTATAACATTTGCCTTTGTCTTATACAATAAGCCTACTAACTAATGGTTAAAAAAGAAAAATATTATGTTCCACAAACTTATCAGACCTGGTGGACGAAATTGGAACTAATTTTTATGCCTGTTTAGTTTTTGTAGATACTTAAGTGATGCTGTCACAGGGTAAGGTAACTTTGTGGAACTATACCTAACAAAATTATGCCCGCATGGATAAAGGTTGGTCGATTCCTGTGGAACTTGATTTTTGGGGTTAAGCCTTTGGCTATATCCTTCCCCGGGATGCAAGTCCAACCTATCTACTTACCAAAATCGCTTAATCAGATGAACCGTGAAAGCGTAACAGACATACAAACAGACACACATTTAAGTCCATCGCATGACCACGAAATTTAATACACCGAATTTAAACAGATAATTTATTGTTATATCGTGTTTCTAATGTATAATCGAACACAAAAAACATTAGAATAACCTTGGAAAAGGTTAGCTGTAGTCCTAACATCAATCGGCGTTCAAATACTTCTGCGCTTCCTTAATTTTTTACTACATAAGCCTTCGGTCATGTGGGCGGTACAGAAAATAACCATAAAAAGCCTTTATTCATTCTATACCGTCCGCGTCGTTACATAAGGCTTAAATAGATACTAAAATACGATACGTCCTTAGAAAGGACTTTTACGTTTGCGCATAACTTTTGGCATGATTTTGGATCGTGTTTCATATTAGGTGCCTACTCGTATAATCGACACAAAAAATTCAAAAAAGGAACGTCTTTTTTCGATAAACTTTAAATCGTCGATTGAATTTATCACTGTTTCGGAATTCCATTCCTACCAAGCAAAGCAAGAAGCTCAGCCATTGCTCTTGATTTGATATTAATTTCAACCTGATACCTCCCCACGCGTTCCCGAGAAAAACGTGGTTGACAGACAGACAGAAAGAAAGACGGACAACGAAATTATTCTAGGAGGTGATCCCATATATATTTTTTCTTTGTGAGGTACGGAACCCTAAAAAAATTGTTTAAAAACATAAACTTACTTTGATATCAAAAGACAAAGGGATCTTCTGAAATTAAAATACGTTTCAGTTGACGGCATGCTGTCAGTTGACAAAGTATTCTTTGAAACCCCGCCTCACAGCCATCTTTTCAGCCACGTAATATCACCCGTTCAAATTCTTGTTTCCTTTACATTGTTATCTGAAGCGCTTTGCATATCTTTGCAATTCTCGGAAAATAAATGCACTTGCGATTCACTCAGTCCGTAAACTGGTATAAAACGACTATTTAAAATTAATTAGAAGAGATCGGTATTAGCGATAAGGCCGCCAAATTGTATACTTAGTATACTTACATGGTATTTGGCTAAGTTTACTGTATTTTATATTTGTATAATTTCCTTTGTGGTGTACAATAAAATTGTATTTATTCATTCATTATGTTGCAAATATTACCTGAGGACCTCCTGAAAACGTTTCGTCGAATGAAAATTCATTCACATTTAAATTGCAATATTACGACTAGAAATAAGCTCTTAAATTGTATTTATATGCGAAGCGTTTAATTAATCGTAATGTGTATTTAATTCCTGTGATAATAACTTTACATTATAGTTGGATCATAATATCTAGCAATTTGAACAATTTCCAGTGGCCAACTGTACTTATCTGGGGATTTACTAGGATTTTCACTAGTATTTACCTACGAGTAGGTACGTATAAAAATTACAGGCTTGTGCACCGGGACTGTTTACCATGTTTACTATGTCAAAATCTAGTAAGAATTACGAAAAAAGTTACGAAAATATATCTGCATGCAGCGCTGATAGCCTCGTTCGACGTTCGGCTTCGTGTTCGGGTGGTCGGGGGTTCAATCCTCGGGCACGCTCTTCACACTTATCTGAATTACGTCCTTTTTAACTTTTAAGCAATTAAATATCACTTTCTTTAACAATGAAGGAAAACGCTGGCAGGAAAAACCCGAATGCCCGATAGTTGTTCATCAAAGGTGTGTGAAATCTGCCGATCCTCAATTGTTTTTTTTTTTTGTGATTATCATTGAAATAGTACTAAAATTCTACATCTCTCACAAAAGTCGTAATATCCACTTGCCCTGTTAGTTCTATGTTGAATAACCATTTTAAACGATCGATTAAAGTAAAAAATTGCGTCGAAATTTGATGACGTCACAATTCAGTATTTCATACAAAATCTTATCTAAAAACGCGTTTTGACGTTTAAAAAATAGTTGCTGATTTCACTAGTTGTCGCATACCCAATTGTCTAGAGCAGCGTGGTAGATACACTTGACTCATCGAACCGCAAGGCATCGACAAGGTTTGCAGTTCTGCGCCCTTACGCAGTCGAAATTCCGCGGGCTCGTACGAAGTGATTTGCTTCCTCTTTTCTAATTCGAACCGCTAGTATATATGGAATGCCCTTCAGGTTTCCGTTTTCCCCTCCTCTTTTAATATACTTAGGTGTCTTCAAATCAAGAGTGAATAGGCATCTTCTAGGCAAGCGCGCTCCACCTTAGGCTGCATCACCACATGCAAGCAGGTCTGATTGCAGCCAAGCGCTGGCCTATATATTTAAAAAATAATGCGGTGCGCTTTCCGTACCATGCCAAATTTATTATTTGAAAGTAAAATTAAGCAATGAATCTGGAATCACGTGAATTAACGCATATTTTTTTCCAGGCAGCGAAGACTGTCTCTTCATAAACGTCCACACTCCGAACCCTAATGCCGGTGCTTCGATGCCTGTGGTTGTCTTCATTCACGGCGGTGCCTTCATGTTTGGAGGGGGAGGACACTACAGTGCTGTACACTTGATGGATCGAGACATGGTCTTCGTGACGTTCAACTATCGATTGGGGCCTTTAGGTAAGATTTTATCGATGGATCAGCTAGCTCTACGGTTACCAAGAGTAAAGAGGTTTCAACTGCGAAAAGGTAATGAGTGGGAAATGGCAAAGAGGAACGGACTCTATGTAGAAAATAAAGAATCACTACACCCGCTCGGAAAGTACCTTCTTACTTTTTCAAAACGAGCAAGAAAGTAAGTACCTCATTGCTAACATCTAAATATGCGGGCGGAAAAATGTATGAAATTTCATTGTTACTCGTAAAGTGTTAAGCGGGCAGAAAAAGTGTATGAAAATCCATTGTTAACGCGCTATTTTTTATAATAATGAATATTCCCAACGTTTAGCCCGCAACGCTTAAATTTCCCATTGCAAGATTTAACTCTTCGCTTTATCTTACAAAACCCAAATAAAACACTGTCTCCTTCACCAGGTTTCCTGAGCACGGGAGATGAGGTGATACCAGGCAACGCTGGTCTTAAGGACCAGGCCCTCGCCTTGAGGTGGGTTCGCGAAAACATCATGATGTTCGGTGGCAACCCTGACAGCATCACACTTACCGGCTGCTCGGCTGGGGGCGCTAGTGTGCACTACCAGTATCTGTCACCACTTTCTAAAGGTACCTAACTGGCAATATTATTATAGTTCAATGGTTATACTCAACTACATATAATGCCGAAAATGACGTCGACTAGTTGCACTGTTGCGGCGTGATTGAAGGACAAACCAACAAACAAACACTATTTCGTTTTCATTTATAATATTAGTGTGTATGACTAGATGATACAAGTGACTTTGTCCGTGTGGATTTAGGTTTAAAAATCCCGTGGGAAAACTTGTTTTTATCCTAATTTTTCGGATAAATACTTATCACTCCATAATCATAACGTTACCGACTACCGTTAAATCACTGTATTTTTCCTTCAAGGCCAATACCGTAGTTGAAGGACAAATTGTATCAAACGAATACACCTTTGAGCTCTAGTTACATGGACGACAGATAAGGGATCATCCATAAAGTACGTCACACGTTAAGAGGGGAGAGGGAGTCGACGAAGTGTGACCATGTGACAAGGGGTGGGAGGGGTCCTAAGTTTCGTGACGTCACATTTCAAAATATTATACTTACATCTAAGTGTTAAAATGCCAAATTGGAACTATTAACGAAAAACTTAATAATATTTCCAGCTCTATCTGTTAAGGTTTAATTTTTTTTGTTGGCGAGTTCACACTCGCTTTACCTACTAGTGTACAAATGCATACATAAAATTTAATAATTTCTAGATGTAAAATTGCAAGATTCACATATCTTCTAGTCAAACTTGCTCACAAATGTGACCAACTATGACAAAGACGGGGGAGGGGTCAAAAAATCAAAAAATTAGTGTGACCTACTTTATAGATGACCCCTGTGGAATCGATCAAGCAACGACACGACATTGGAACTTTGTAGCCAATAAAACAAATTAACGAGATCGAAAACAAGACTCCACGTGATTCATTTCATAACTAGGGTTGTCAACTGTACTATATTATACAGGGTTAATTTAAAAATACTTTTCAGTATACTAGTGTGTACAGTGGCGTGCATTTCATAGAGGCATAAAAGCACTACTTACCCTTACGTAAGCAGTGCTTTTATGCCTACGTATGAAAATACGTCAATGCTCATATTTCATCAAAACAGCTAGTAAATAGGTATTGTGACTAACTAATGCCTACCCTAGCTCCAAAACCTGTGCACGCCACTGAGTGTGTATACTCTTCAAATTGTGTTTTAGTAAGCTGTAGTTGACTAGTCGATCGATAACCAGTCTGCCGCGTGCCGCGTAGGACTATTTTTATTTTTTGTATAAAAAATAATAGTAGGTATTAATTTTTTTTAATTTATTTAAATACAATTATATTTACAGTGCTCTATTTGTTTTTAAGTATTCTAAAATTTTAAAAACACTTTATTCAGCCGAACAAATGTTGGCAGCCCTATTCATAAGATTAATAAAATCCATACTTGTTTGTCTAAGTTTAGGTCCGAATAGATGCACGACATCGCACGTGCAACATTCGTCAACAGATTCGAGACAGGCATACAGTAGGGATCAGGGTAGGAGAGATCTTACCTTGAAGCACAGTGGATGATTTTCGAGCTATTTACTCGAAGTTGATAGAACTAAGGGCCTACGCCCATAAACGGCACTTCATGGTAGGTGACTTTTCCCGCAACGAATATAACTTAAACCCGCAACTTAAAAGTGTAATAGTTCAATGCCTCTTAATCCATCTTTCGATAGCCACTGAGTTAAAGAATAGGGATGCTGACCTCATAAGAGCTGTCCGCATTGATTCGCTTACGCAACAGAAGTTATCTAAGTTATTGGGGCTGATTCTGTATAACACAATCTCTAAACTATACTAAAATGGCAGCTTTAAATCTAGTTCTGTCTCTTTCCGTAAGAAGTATTATGAAAGGGTTAGCAATATTTGTAATGCTCTAATTTTAGTTTAGTTTAGAGATTGTGCACTACAGAATCAGCCCCAATGTCCACGAAATCCATCAATGCGTATTGCGTACCTACCTCACCTGTCTAAATTGTTGCATACGCAAGACCTTCTGGATACAGCCTAAATTGCTGTTTTTATTCTTGGTCTCTGAATCCAAACATATTCGTCACGTAACATAAGTTATGTCATTCGTCTTGACTGAAATTCAGCTTAAGATATACTATAGGAGGTAGTCAAAAACGTTTATTTGAATTGCTAGACGAACGAGGCAGTTAACGGGCCATATGATGTTTTTGCAATTTTCGAAAACTTCTGTTGATAACTTTGTACAATATATTGTGCTTTTGGGTCTTTATTTTAAATATGTGACTGAAACACTATGTGTTTTCTCGACACAAATATATTCCAAAGAATGCTCCAAGTTCTATTTAGTTTCACTCAGAAACGGTAATTTTGTTACTTGAAATATCAAAATATCACACGAAAGTTGTATTGTAATAACTATACATTATTTTTAAAACGCTATACTTTGATTTTTCCTCCCTATTGGGTCAACTTTGCTTTATTGCTATCTTTTTCCCAGTACTCTATAGTGCCTATATCCTTCTCACGCCCTTTGCACTATTTGGGCCCTTATATTTACTATATCTTAGACACATTATCGTCACGCGTCCTGTGTGTCCAAGGCTTTAACCTCACATTGGTCGTTGAGAAGAGCGTCAGGCTGTAAACAAGAAAATAGGGAGCGTCGCTCGCTTAATGTTTCTTATCTAGGTAAGGTACCTCTTAAGTAATTAAATACGGCGAGACAAGTATCTTCACTAGACAAATATAGTATAGGGATAACATTGTTATCGTTTCTCTATGATAATATAATATATCTAATCCTTTGTGAAGATATAGGTATCTGCTGATAAAACTAGTTCTTACGACTACAGCCCATTAACGTCCCACTGATGGGTAGAGACCTCAACTCTCATAAGAGAGAGGGATTTAGAGCTTAGACCCACCACGCTGCTCCAATGGGGGTTGGCGGGCTTTAACGAAATTATCATGTTAGTAATAATAACCGGGACCGACGGCTTAACGTGCTCTCCGAGGCACGGGGGTGAAACACCACCAACCTAACTCCGGGCCAGTACCTACTGAGAATTTCTAGTCAGGAAAAACCAATACTCAATTATGACCCGACCGGGACTCAAACCCGGGACCTCGTCGGCCGCAGTCGAACATGCCAACCACTAGACCAACGAGGCAGTCATGCTATTTCTTAGATAAGCAGGTTATGTTTACTTTAAGAGATGCTCTTTATTTTCTTCTTAGCTTATGTCGGTTTATTAAATAAAAAGCCCTCAATAGATCCATACTCACTCGAAGCCAGCTGGGCCAGCTCGTTTTCTATATGTCTTCTGTCCAGGTACGTTCCACCGAGGAATAGCATTCAGCGGTTCAGCGTTTTCCTCCTGGACGCATGCTATGAAGCCTGCCCAGAAGGCCAAAGCCCTGGCGGCCATTGCTGGCTGTCCTACCACCACCAGTCGCGAAATGGCTGAGTGTCTCAAATTCAGACCCGGAGAAGTCATAGTCAACGCACAGATTGAGATGTTTGTAAGTACCAATTACTTCACTCCTACCCTACTACGAGGTAGTAGGTACCTATAACTTACCCCTTACAACTACCATAATTTTATCTACTCTTATGCTACTACTACTGCTATTCTCCTACTCTTAGAGAGTAACCTCCCCTACTCCCTTCCCCTTCAACTTAACGTCAATATCAGAAAAATATCATAGACGTCAGTAAATACTGCGGTCCATCGGTATAATTTACAAAATACGATGGACCGCTTAAGTTAGGTATTCCGATAACGGAATGTGATCTTGCAGTATTTACTATTTAGTATTTATAAAGTATTTTCTGAACCTCTCTCTCTATCTCTCTCTATGCGTCCTATTCACAGACCATACAACTCAGTTATTAATTACTCAATTACTACTCAGTGGTCGTATTGTTCGTCAATACGACCACTAAGTCATGAGTTGTTTGAAGCGGTAAGAGTTTTCTAGGTATAATTATGCGTTTCTTGGGGAAATAATGCGAACGTCTCTAGCCTACGCCATAAAATATGTAAATGGGATTTGAACCAGCGACAATTTTATTTCATGCCACACCCCATGATAACCAAAAACACCGAGGTCCAAATAGAGATAATTTTATTCAAATTTTGCTGATTATTATCATTAAAAACAGTTAAAGTGCTAATCAAACAATTTGCTTGCCTATTAGGATTGGAAACTCCACTGGTTCACGCCTTTCACGCCTACTGTGGAGGCACCAGGGACGAGAGATCCCTTCCTCTCTCAGTACCCTTACATCGCAAGCCAAGCCGGTGCCATGCATCCTCTCCCGCTGATTACGTCTGTGACTTCTGAAGAAGGACTGTATCCCGCGGGGTGTATGTATACTTACTTATTATACCATGGACTTCGTAGGAAAGCCATACCCCAAAGTAACCGAGATAGCTCGAAAATACACCAAGCTTAAGTGGTTCGACCAATGACCTTCTATACACAAGGACATCGCACTGGCGCGCATAACAAGGAACCAAGTAAGTGTGCTTAAACTCGTTGTAAGCACACTTTTTTCATTAGTCGCATGTTCACTGCGAAGCTGTCAGGATGCCTAAGTGCGCGTTCAAAAAGTGCCGAAATAATACATTAACGACGCAGAAAAAAGATGGTGTGACGTACCATCGATAAGTTAATTTTATTTACGTAAGATAATATGCAAAAAAGTGTAAAATACGTAGTAAAACTATTGAAAACACAAGAAATATTTAAAATTATTTACAATGTTCCCATTCCTTTCTCTCACGCACATCGGAAAGAGACAGATGGAAGGGCGCGTCATGAATGTCAGAAAAACAAAACTGTGGAGTAGCTTTTTTTTGTTCCATGTAAAATCTATTGGCAATTAATGTCATCACATTTTTTTCACTATCTTGTAAGTTTTCCTAATTAAGGGCCTTTAAGCAATCAGGCCGCAACCAACTGTAGGTATAAAACTCGCCACACTACACTATATATCTGTAGGTACGCATATATAGCACTACGCTCTAGGCTCGATTTCGCCGGCGCGGCCCTGGGTATCCCCACAGCTGTGATTCCTATTTCTTTAAAGTGTACCTGGAAACAGTATGACAGCGGTATAAGGCGCCTTAAGAAAAAACATATTACATGCCTCGAAGGTAATATTTTTTATCTTTACTCGATCAAATATAAATTACATAGGGTAAGTTGCGCATTCTGTAATGGCTGTTCTTTTAGATTTCCTGTACACGAGATCACAAGTTATTCAATAAACAAAAATTCTCCTCTCTTTTCGGATCTAAATCAAAAAATATCGATCCTAGGGAAAAATTGATAATGACTAAAATTGTAGGAAATTTAATTTCAAATAACTTTGGTTATAACCATTTTTCGTGTAAAATTGAAAATAAACGAGTTATTCAATAAACAGAAAGGGTTTCCGTGTCAGCCCCTCTTTTGATCTAATTCAACTGGGCTAATATAATAGTTTCATATTTACAAAAACGAAAAATCTCTCAGAAATAACAAAAATTAATAGCGCTACACTACTCCATTCCCTTTTGGTTCCAGTCTGCTTCTAAAATCACCTTATTAAGCTTCGAGTGATTAATCGATTTACATTGCGGCTTAAACACAGAGGTCAGTTTACAGGACTTGAATGTCGGCGGCAATGTATAGATGGAGCAGTCGAAGCAAAATAGGGTGAATTAGAAGCGTGTGCCATGTTTGGGCTCTGTTTTTGTATGCCACGATTTGTCCTAGAAGGTCATTGGGTTCGACAAACCGATATACGTTGGGGTCCTAAGGTGCTTTAATGGCAGCCTCACACCGGCAAGAGCAGCGCTGGTCAACCCCCTAAGTACAAATTGGACGGACGATCTCAAGCGAGTAGGTAAGTAAGTGGGAGCCGCTGGCACAAAACCTTGTTCTGTAGAGATCCATGCAGAAACCTTCGTTCAGCTGTGTACGTCTTTTGGTTGAGATGGCGACAACGACTAGAGCATGAACGCGACTTTGTCCATTCATGCTCTGTCCATGGATTCAGGTGGGAACTGTTTAAAAAGAGCTTATGTCCCCTGGGATGCAAGTTGCAACCTAATTAATATCTCTGTACCAAATTTCATCAAAATCCGTTGAAAAGATGAGCCGTGAATACATTGTAGACAGACAGACGGACACACTTTCACATTCGCAATAATATTTAAATGGATATCAGCCATATCAACCCATATAGTAGGTACGCTAAATTACGGAAATATTTCCTTTGGGATGCTTCTGTATCCTTTTCTCTGAAATGGCCAAGGAAGGTTTATTTTTTGTACGCCACAACTAGAGGACAGAAAAATAACAAAAATACAAAGAAAGTACGACTCAAAGGACTTAATCTCTGAAGCGATCCCTGGTAGGCAACCTTTGGATATAGGTAAACAAGCAGTTAGCGTGTTAAAGGCCTTCGCACATTACACAGACTTGACGCCGATTCCACTTCGACTGAACTCACGTATAGCATGGAAATTTGGCTTTATAGTTAACGTGTTCCTTACGATAGATTTCTCAACATTTAATAGAAAGAAGTAGACCACGCGTGGTCTACGTGTCGTACACTTTTAGCCATATACGTTTAGCCCGTTTCTAATAAAAATGAAAAATGAAAATGAAAATGAAAAAGTTTATTTTCCAAAAACAACTTATGACAATTTTTCCTTATATCCAATGGTACCCACACTAGGTAATCCTGTATCGTGGGTACCTATGTCGCATTAACAAAGAAAGATTTACAGAAGCTAATTGTCGCTCGGTATTAGGTACTAATGTTCAAAATTCTACACGCTTACTGAGTCCGAGTGGAGTCGGCGTCGAGTCTATGTAACGTGCGAAGGCCTTTAGGCGTTCTTGAAGTTTTATACAATAAAAAGATACAAACAAGATAACAGAAATCCTAAGAAATAATTACCAATATCGCTATAAGCGATCTCTATTCTCTGTCAGGACAGAAAAACATTTTGCTTGCAATACGGTTTACTCGGGAAAGTTTTTAAATATTTTGGTTTTCATCTCATGACGTCCAGTTTACACTAACATAAGCGTTTCTAGGGCAGGTGAAAAACGGTCGGCCGGTTAATTGTTTTTTCTCAACTTTGCAACAAACTTTTTGAGGATTTAAGTTGTAGTCAGGGGGCATACCACCATCGCTATTAGGTATATTTCAAGTTATAGAATTATAACCTTATTTTTTAAGCCCCTGCTGCTGCTGTGTGTGTGTGCTGTGCTGCTGTGTGTTGTGCTGTAGTAAAACCGACTGACTTACACATATCGACAATTTTTTCCAATTCACACAAAAGAACATTAGCCGCTACGTGCCGCGCCGCGCCGCGTCTCTGTAGTGGAGCTAGACCTTGGCTAGACTTTGAAGGTAAACGAGTTATACATAGCGTATAATATATTGTATCGTTTGCTACAGCATACCAAACAGACCCGAGCATCCTACCAGAACTGGAGTCAAGATGGGAACACCTGGCTAGCAACATTTTCGAGTACAACGACACCTTGCCATTGAACTTGCGTGCAGCTGTGGCCCAGAAGATTAAAAATAAATACTTGGACGGTAAACCTGTGGGACAGGACACATTTGCGGGGCTTGTCCAAGTAAGCTTTTTACCCTTCTGTATATTACTTACCATTAAGGAATTACTAAATCACTGATAAATGAAGGAAAGCTTCCCTACGAATCGCCTGTGAAAGTTACTTATCTATAATGTTTTCTGATGAATCATGGTTAGTCCGGTATAAATTTTGCACGGGATGACATCCCAATTTATTTTCTACAAAGATAATAAAAACGTGGAGAGTGGTATACCTAGGCTTGTTATCCCAAAAATTAAAGAGTTCCCCACAATACTTTTGAAAACCTAAATCAACACAGCCTAATCCTTGCATTAGCTACCTAGTTCAAATAAGTTTTAGACTGTTGGAATACTTCGGCCGTGCCTAGTTACCACCCTACCGGTAAATAGCGTGCCGCCAAGCCAGTAAGCACGTACGATGTCGTTTAGAAACCGATTTATTTTTTACTACCGGGTTAGCCCGCCACCATCTCAGACTGCATCATCACTTAGCTCCAAGTCAGGACTCAAGTCGCAGTCAACTAGTAGCGTTAACAAAGAGATCGCTTCAGTTATTCCTTAGTGTAATGAAATATCAAGTCTAAAAAAGTATTCTTCTTCCCCAGGCGCTTGGAGATCGCATATTCGCAGTAGATGTGGGGAAGCTAGCTCAAATACATGCCCAGAGGTCCGGTAAACCGACCTACCTCTACCGCTACTCATACCGCGCACAATACAGCTTGTCAAACATCATGGCCCTGAACGAAATAGACTATGGTAAGGATTAAAAATATACATTTTTAACGTGAGGCGGCAACCTCCCTAGGCGAAGTCTAGACGTTCAGTAAATACTGCGGGTCATCAGTATTTACCAAAAGCCGTGGTATTTACCTATTGATCGTGTTATATAGTCGAACAATAAAATTTATGGATGTCTAGTGTATTCTTACATTTTCAATGA
The DNA here is from genome assembly GCA_923060345.2 of Erebia aethiops. Taxonomy (NCBI): domain Eukaryota; kingdom Metazoa; phylum Arthropoda; class Insecta; order Lepidoptera; family Nymphalidae; genus Erebia; species Erebia aethiops. The sequence continues at coordinate 2,577,537 of OV281083.1, read as the reverse complement.
TATGATTGTAAGGCGAAGGCTACAATTTGAGTTAATACTGCGGTCCATCAGTATTTACCAAATTCCGTGGTATTGATTGATTGTGTAATCTAGTGTACTATTAAGGGATAAGTGGTATTTATTACAGATTTCTAAATTTCTGAATTCCAGAAATACAGTTTTTGGTAACTACTGACATCCGTCAATGCACTAGATTACACGATCATTAAATAGGTACCACGGCATAGTGTCCGCAAATTTCGTACCTATCCATTTTATGTATGACCAAACGAAACTAGTTACAATACTGACGTGATATAATATAGCCTTGCTTATTTATTCCGTCAACGCCGGATCTTGCAGTATTTATCATACTGATGGATCACAGTGTTTACATAGATTTACTGAACGTCTAGCCTAATAGTCTCAGTATTGTTTTGACCAGATAAATGTGGGCAAACAACACAATGCTGAACGAAGGGCTTCATTGGACTTCTATCGTTTGAGATGACGACGCTCGCCGAAATATCCCATCCAGTAGTTCTCTTTCTTGCTTCTACAATAGGCTCCCAGAAGACATTTTGAAGATGTCTCTGAATAAGTTCAAAGTTATTGTAAAACGTAAACTCATTGAAAAATCTTATTACCATGTAAAGGATTACTTATACGACAAGGAAGCTTGGCAATGATTTGCTCTAATGGCTCTGATAGTTCCTTAGTTAAGATGATATTTTGTGAGATGGTTATAATAAAAATAATAAAAAAACCCGGCTGAGTTTGTTGTGGACTCTTCTCAGACCAGGGCGCGTTTGTAACCCTCGTAGCTTTAGTTTTAAAATACCGTAACTGATTATCACCATCATGTTTTATAAGTAAGTCAAAGTGTACCCATAGTGTACCTGTATTGAATAAATGAGTTGATTGATTGCGCATCTTGTTGTTCTTTTGTTATTTGGCAAGCTAATCTATAGTCTGTTCCAATATAATTGAGCTATTTTTTCAACTGCTTTAACGTCTGATCACGTCATCGTCACGTCCTTTCCATTAATCATATAATAGAAGGAGTTTTCTTCGGATAATAATGCGGTGGGTTCCCATACGACTCGTCTAAGAGTATTCGAGCCTTAAGTTTTTATAGCGATTATTATCAGATGTTAGTGATAATACAAGGGACCGACGGCTTAACTTGCTCTGAGCCACGGAGGAAACGATAAGGCTTAATTTGAACCTCCAAATTCGGTCACCCATCCAGTTACCTACTTGGGCCGTTGGCCAACAATTGCAATCGACTGATACTAGGGGACTGATAGTAGGGGAGCCCAAGAGGGGATTTTTTGGATTTATTCCAGCGCGTTAGATAATGATAGCGTATACACGTTACTGTTATCGAATGGTATGTTTGTCTGCTGGTTTGCAAGGTGGGTTGGTCGTACGAAAGTAAAAATATTGGTTAAAAAAATCAAAAAAAAAACGAGCGCGTCAGATATTCAGAGGAGATGGTAAGTAGACCCAAAGGAAGCTCCAAAAGACTGACGATTCTGACGCAACGCAAAGTCACTGCAGTTTTTTGAAAATGCAAAAAAAAATGCCTTATTGAATTAATCGAGCGCGTCAGATTATCATACAGACGGTTCAGCTTCATGTCCCGAGCTGTTGCTGACCCATAATCTGACGAAATTAATCTCGAAATTAATTTGATTTGAAAAAAAAACCTGTAAACGCTCCCCCATCGGTGAAAGGATATATATGTCACCGTAAGATTGTTTAAACCGTTAGATTATAATATAACGTTTTTTATCTCGATAGATTATAAACTGTCGACAGATTGTGAACCGTATCATACTGCTTACAATTTAACGCGTTATTTTTCGGTAAATTGTAATATATTAGGTATATTAACTCGATAGAACCTAAGCCGCAGGCCGGGCAGTACCTGAATATTCATGTCAAACCCTAACCTAACCTATAGTTCGCGCGCGAGTTGAATGCAGAGTAAATGTATGGTGACACTTACATTTACTCTGCATTCAACTCGCGCGCGAACTGTACAAGAAAGAGACAAGAAAACGTAAAAACAATAAATATTTCATAAATTAATACTCAAAACATTGAACGGTTCACAATCTTTCGACAGTTTATAATCTCGCGGGATAGAAACCGTTAGATTATAATCTAACGGATTTTACAATCTTACGGTGACATATACATCATAACCTTTTTTCTTTCTACCATCTAATCTTCAAAATCCATTAGGTCTCTCGAGTAAATCCACATTTAGCATCATTGCCTTCCCTACCATAAGCATAGTCACAACTAGGCCACTCGTCCCTCGTCGATCCAAAAAATAGTTCAACTCTATTGGAACAGGCGTTAATTAGATGTTTTTTTACAGGGGTGAGCCACGCGGACGACACGATGCTTTTCATAAAGTTCTTCTCATCAGATACGACCCGTCCAGAAGACATTAAAATGAGAGAACTTCTCATCGATATGGTCTACAATTTCGCCAACACCGGGTAATAATTTGACTACTAATTCAAATAAATTATTTTTTAGTAGAGGATCTCCCAAGAGTTGTAATATCCACGTCCCCTGATAGTTTTATGTTCAATAACCATTTTAAACAATTTATTAAAGACCAAAGTAAAAAAGTGCGTCACGCACGACACGCACTTGGCCGGTTTTTATCCGAGAAAATCAATAAGTCTTAAAAGGATTTTCGGAAAACCTTAATCCACGCGGGAGAAATTGTGGAAATCATTCTTCGTTATTGCAAATCCGTTCTAAAAGTGGAAGATAGGGTGTGATGTGGGTGTGACTCAAGGTTAAAAATCATAAAATTCAAAAAAAAACCATTTAAAAGATTTTTTTTAGCTACTACAAGTTAACCCTTGACTACGATCACACCTGATGGTAAGTGATGATGCAGTCTAAGATGGTAGCGGGCTAACCTGTTAGAGGCATGGCAGTATGGTCCTGAAAAAAAATATTATACTGTTGAAGATCATGTAAATGATAAAAGAGCATGGATTTGACTCGCTCCAGCAATGCTAAGGACAGCGGTTACTTATGAATCTACACATTGATCAAGTTTAAAAATCCATCAAAAGTATGCTCCTGAAAAAAAAAATTATACTTCTGAAGATTATGTATAGTTAAATGATAAAAGAGCATGGATTTAACTCGCTACAAATATGCTAAGGACAGCGGTTACTTATGTATCTACACATTGATGTAATAATAAATTATTTTTGTCAAATAAGAAATCACCGAGTTTCTTGCTGGTTCTTCTCGGCAGGAAGGTCATTCCGAACCAGTGGTAGATTCACTAGACTATTCAAAAGCACTTCTCAAAGTCTACTTGAATAAAAAAAAATTATTTTGTATTTTGATGTGATCTCAACCGATAGCAGTCTAAAATGGACGCGCAGTAACTTGGACGTTGTAAAATCAGTTTTTAACTTATGGAATCCCTGTTAATAAGCTATAAATAACCTTTATGTCAACAGATTAATAGGTATTTTGAATAGCTAACACTACTCATTACCTATTCAAGATTGAATTTATAAGCTGGTATCGACCAAATCTAGGTACTCATAAAAAATTAAAAATAATTAACTAACAATTTTGTTCTATTTGCAAACCTTCCTTTCAAATTATCCTTTTTAAAAATTAATAACTATTAGGTACGGCATAAAGGGTTGGCTTTATATTGTTACATTTTCCGACCCCCGGGCAAAGCTGCGGTCATTTGCGAGTGATGTACAATAACATTGGAATAATGTGGCCGTCCTCAATCAATATTTACTGAGCTCTCCGACTCGCCGCTGTTTATAATGCACGATATTTGTCAGTTGCACAGACTAAAGTTAGACAAATAGGCCACGCTGTAAATATCTTACTAAGTAAATAGAAACGTGAGAGATGTAGACCGTAATTAAGGGCGCAGCACGTTGTAAAATGTAGGCCTACAATTAGAATGTAGGTTAGTAGATACCTAGTAGGTTCACATAATATTATAATAGTGACTACTAGGTAAGACTAATACAGGTGGTTAATATCATAATATTTATTGCATAGACTAGAAGCCGGGTCGCGAAATCTCAAAATAAACGCAAATTGCAATGACTTTTTAAACTTTAAGTTTGTGTGTTTGTTGAAGTGAAAACTTCTTTAGCCGCGTTGAGCACTTTTTGGTAGGGGGTAAAAATATGGATTCGCGTGACCGACATGCTCGTGAGCAGCGACATGCTCGCCTTGTTACGAAGACAAAAGGTCTTAAATATAATTAATATACTACATTCGAAATTAAACTTTAGTGCCTTAGTGATTTGAATTATTTTTTCATTAAAAAAAATATTAAAAATTAAAAAAAAAAATTTGCTAATCATAGGGACTGCCGATAGAAGTAACAAAAAAAATAATAATAAAAATATTTCAAATATAAACCTTAAAACGAAGGCATTAAAGTACGAATGTACTATAATATATTATAATTATAGTACATTCGTACTTTAATGCCTTTAAGACCTTTTGTCTTAAGAAGAATGGTGTTGATCACGCGTATTCACATTTTTACGCCCTACCAAAAAGTACTCAACCCGCCTAAAGAAGTTTTCACATCAAAAACACACAAATTATACGACACTAATACGCTGTCATCTTATTTGGTCGATGGCACAGACATTTTTTACGGCGCTAGTGACGTCATAACGATGAAGACTCGTCCACACTCAACACGTCCACTTCACACTGCGACACTCGTCTCGCTGACACCCTCCGATTGATAGATGGTCGCGCCAAATTGTTGTGAATGGCCCGTCAGCCTTGCTCTACGCTAATAATAATAAATAGGTAAACAATTCGCGTAAGGTCTACAAAGATTCCCAAAGTGGTCGATATCGAGTATCGACCTCTTGGGGTCGATTTCGGTTTCCCTGAGGTCGACACGAACGAAAACTGATTTTGGGGGTCGATGAAGTCTTAAAATCGACTACTATTAATTAACACAAGTTCTTATTTGAAACTTTAAAGATATGTTAAATTTTGATGAGAAAATGATGTCAAGTTTACTCACTTAACCAACCGCAAAGTTTTAAATTGAAAGGTATTTTGTATGAATAGAAAAAAAAACTAGAGATAGGGTTTTTAAAGTAATTTGGCTACGGTCATTTAGGAAAAGGGGTCTCTTGCCCAAAATAGTTTGGGAATCCCTGCCGTAGACCAATACAAATGGTCGATGCCAATACACATGTTATGTTGTTAGACGTTGCAAGTTAGCAATATTTTTACGTACCTTTAGCACCTTATATATTAGACTCTGGGATCTTGCTCGCACAAATTATAAATGCCATCATATTTGGTCGATCAGGCAAAGGCACATTTTTTACAGCGCGTTTTTTGACGTCATAACGATGAGGACTCGTCCCTCGTCCACACGTTGTCCACTTCACACTGCGACACTCGTCTCGCTGACACTCTCCGATTGATCCATGGTCGCGCCAAATTTTTGTGAATGGCTCGTCAGCCTTGCTCTACGCAAATAATAATAATAGGTAAACTATTCGCGTAGGCCGTGGACCAACGCGTAACGTGATCAATGAGTTGTCATATTTCTACTCGGAGACTGATTGAATTTGGCGGGATGGGATGGGAAATCTTGTATAGTTCGCGCCCGAGTTGAATGCAGAGGTAATGTGTGGTGAGACAAACATTAGCTCTGCATTCAGCTCGCGTGCGTACTATACTTATAGTACTTTCATTCTATTTACTAGCTGATGCCCGCGACTTCGTCCGCGTGAATTAAATTTCTTTTTGGTTCCCGCGGGAATTCTTTAATTTTCCAGGACAAAAAGTAGCCTATGTGTTATTCCAGACTATAATCTATTTCTGTGCCAAATTTCATCCAGATCCGTTCAGGCGTGATTGAGTAACAAACTTTCATTCATTCATCCAAATTTTTATATGACTGCCTGAAAAAAGGAGTATATTGTTTTCAGGGTTCATGTATGTATGTATGTATGTGAGTTTGTATATTCCACCATAACTTCTATACGCCTGAACCGATTTTGATAAATGAGTTATCGTTAGAATCCCTAGCTTATTCCGGTTGACATAGGCTAGTAAAATTTTAAAAAAATTTGAAGGGTAGATCATGTACCGACATCAGACTAAAGTTGAAAAAAAAAATTCGAAAATAAGGTTAACTATATAATCATCGTCTAGAAAATGATGAGTAGATTCCAAAAATATATAACACTATAGTTCAATATCCAGTGATTCACATAAAAATATCACTTAATAATAATGTGAATAAGATTCCAAAGGTAATTCAATGCGGGCTACGGCAGAGCAGTCTTATTTTTTAATAATTTTAATTATCACTAACATGATAATCGTCGTTAAAGCCCGTCAACCCGCATTAGGGCAGCGTGGTGGGTCTAAGTACTAATTCCCTCTCTCCTATGAGAGTGGAGGCCTGTGCCCAGCTGTTAATAGGCTGTGGTGGATGGATTTTTAAATGTTTCTGATTCGAATTTCGAAAGGATCCCTGAAAATACTGCAGGTGGTCTTAACCGTCTTAACCCTTAAAAAAGACTTGGTCTAAACCTATTGAAACTTCTTATATACAATAATTCTAATCCTGTATTTGGGTTTTTTAATACTTTTTTTGGTTGACGGGGAGAAATCTTCATAAGATACCCAACTTCTTGGGGGAGAACTCAGGTTATGTAGGATTTATACCTACTAAAACCCCCTCGGAACGCAGCAGATATTCGTCGGAGTAACTTCCCACCTTTTTCCAGCGTTCCAAGGATCCAAAACGGCCCGGAATGGTTACCAGTCAAGCCGGGGCAAGCTGAGCTTGACTACCTCGAGATAGCTGGACCTGAGAACATGGAGATGAAGACCAGTGCCGACTTCGGGAACAGATCTTTCTGGGACAGCCTCGGCTTCATCGAGAACGAAAACTATCGCGTGGGATTAAAAGACGAATTGTAGTCTTGTAGCACCTTAAGAATTTACTTAAGTATATCAGGTCTTAATATAGGTCCAAAGAGCTCAATTAATTTTTATCTACCTACCTATAAGTAGGTATAGGTTTAAACCAATAGTAAATTTACCTTTATTAATTTTTTAATTTACCTTTTAATAAGCGTTACCTTTGTCCACTTTTTTCGATTAGTTTTAAGACGATATTTTGTACAAAAAACAATAAAAATACATAAATAATTTATAATGTTTCCAATGACTGATCTGAATACATAACTACTTTACTCTCTACAAATGCATTATTACAAGCTTGTATCCAGAGCGGTAGATTGGGATATTACACCTATCCCCTCTCCCAAAGTTTTACCAAGTAACTATTCTTTCTGTGAATTTAAGGTTTGGCCTGCCACTGCCTGAAGTGTCTTGTTGGGCTTGATAACTACTTAGTACGTAGTTCTCATTTGAATTTTCAAACCGGTTCTTGATCTTTTTGCGGTGAAAAAAAAGTTAAAAAACCGGCCAAGTGCGAGTCGACTCGCGCATCGAGGGTTCCGTACTCAAGAAGTACTAAAACTGTAACGACCAAAGATGTAAAACGGTAATAATTACCTTTGTTAATGAACCGCAAAACTAACTTTGTTTGTAGAGGTTTACTGTTAATATCAAAAAAACTATGCTAGTTATAGCATTGGCTATAGTTTTCCTGTAAAATATAGTTACTGAAATAATCGAGTGTGACGGACGGACAGACAGACAGACAGACAGACAGACGGAGAAAGTCGCACCATAAGGGTTCCATTTTACCATTTTGGTACGGAACCCTAAAAATGGAATGAGTAGTTAAGGGTTGATAGACGTACCAAACATATATACACGCGGAACTAGCTTGAGCCGGTCTGAAAATTAAGGTTATAACTAACTATAAAGGAACGGCTTCGCAGTATACTAATATACTGCGAAGCCGTTCCTTTATAGTTAGTTTTACTGGTTAATATTTAAAACGGAACGCAGTTAGCACTGAGAGCACTTTACCTCGAACACGCCAGTGATCACAGTACAAAAACGGCGACGATATATTATGACGTCATATATTTTCCTAGAATACCTACTGCGGAAGTAAGTATACTCTCAGTCCTTAACGGAACGAATTTCTCCCCAGTGGCAGTAAGAGCACTGAACAGTACCTCAGTGTATATCGGAACATACCCAGCTTTTCTGAACTGCTCAAGTCGGTTCCGCGTCGATATCTGGTGAGATCCTAACTCATTCAAAAATCTATTATACGTATATGTAGGTACTTATAATTTTTATAGTAAAAGGTCAGTGGCGATTATTTAATGTCTACCTAACATTTCTAAAAATGATAAGTAAGTACAAAATAATAGTGTCTAAACACTGGCAGCACTGGAGTCATATAAAACTTATAATTTATATGTAAGGCACGGAAACGACAAGGCCAAATTGAGGTCTCCAAAATCGGTTACGCATCATCTATTCTGGTCTAGTTACAGACTTGGGATGCTTATGCAATCGAAGATATAATTACAGTATCGCAACTACCTACCTAATACCTGATATGTATGGCCTACTGGCCAAGTAAGTATAATAACTACTTACGTCCTTCACTTAGAAGAACCTATATCGTTACATAGATACTTAAATTAAGAGGTAATCGCATCAACGGGAAACTTTGAGAATAGGTATTGAATCCCATTAGGTACACCCGATAAGGACAACTGCAGCTTGGACGGATAATACCTATGAAAAACAATCGAATTCTTACTCTCGTATTTTCCTGTTTCCTCCTCCAAAACTGAACCGATTTTAACTTTTTTTCAAGAATAATTTAAGGACTCAGGCTGTCGGTATGTTTTTCTTTTTTGAGTATACTTAATTTTGTCAGATTGTTTGGGGGATGTCAAATGATGGCGCAAACATTGAGCCATTTTTGCAATTTTTGAAGGTTCCTTGTTCTTAAAATTATTAATTTTGAATTATTAATGAAAAAAGCAAAACGTAGGGGCATGGCACGGACACATGAATTATATGGTACAAAAATATTTTCTCTATTGTAATTATCCACGGAGAAAGCATATAAATACGATTGGATGGAGAAACCGCCATCCCATTTCCTCTTAAGTACGTATCGTAGATATTATGAATAGGTAGTTACTGTGTGGGTTGGAAACAGAGGTTGGAAACATTACCATCGAGCATAGTCTGTCTGTCTAGTCAAAGCTTTAATTCGATTATTAATAATCATGTTTATTTTTAAATACTGGTAACACTGGGGCCATATTATAATAGGTGTACTTACTCAAGACTTAAAAGCATAGAACAATATAACCCTAAAAGTAGGTACCTTCATATTATTAAATTCGGGTATGCCCCAATATTATTTTTTAATTCCCGCCATTTTGCACCGTTCATTCAATAGAATAGAAAATAAAACCCGTATTAATATCCGTACAACTACTAATTAATATTACCTACCTATTAAATCATATTAATCGATATGTAAAAGTGTAATTTTATGTCTTTCTGTCTGCTATATGCAGGATGTATTATATACCTACTAAAACCCCCTCGGTGGTCATTTTTGTCGGTATATTGGGAAGCTCCGATATCTCATAAATATAACCCATTGAAACCCTAGAGACGGGCATAGGTTAAGAAAATCAGAGTTTTAAAACGGGATTTTAAAAAAAGTCCACGCACACGAAGTCGGCCACACGATCTAGTATTATACCCACTAATTTAGAAACCTGAGCCTAATTAACTTAGTAAGAAGTCCTCGCAACAATTAAGTAACTAACTTTGATGCTGGCTGCTGCCTATTTTCTTAGATAATATCATTAAGTTTGGTAATTTGAATCTACATGAATGTTAATTTTGTAACCCTTCAGCATTTAGTTGGCTAAGATAACACAAAGTAATACTTGTGTAATGTTATGTTCTGAAACTTTAGTCTACACAGTCTAATTATGTATGCAAAACTTTAGTGAATAATTAATTATTAAGAACCTACTTACTTACCTACCAAGTATTTTGAATATCTTAATTTTGTTTAATTAATTCTGATATTTTTATTACGCCATGCATTAAGTTTGCAACTCAAATTCATACCTTTTTCTCAACATTTATTTATTTAAAAATCCTGAATTTGCAACTCCAATCAATAATAAAGAATCTTTATTTTATAACACGTTAAATAAAGAGTCTTTGTTGCATATTGGAAATAAGAATCCTGAATCCTGTAAGTAATATTTTCCAATAGACAAATGATTTCATAAGAGTATTTTACTATATTAAAAAGTATGATTATTATAGGTATTTTTTCAATAATAAATATTATGTATAAATAAAAATCATTATAATTTTAGTACATTTTATTTTATACCATTTCATTCCATAAAAACCCTATCCTTAATTAGGTAAACTTCCTATATAACTATAATATTAGTTCTATTTGATAATAAAAGCAAACATTTAAAAGCTACAAATATTTTTGTTCATTTTTTCTACCAAATACCAAAAATAGATTTTGATTTATTTTTAAAATCTAAAAAAATAGTATTTTGTTTTATTTTTATGACAAATAAAAAATATGAAAGCAATTCTAGATAGAGTTTTAATGTTAACATTTGAAATACCTAAGGAAGTGCACATTAAAAACAGCCATCAAAACCTAATATACATAAGTATGCTCAAAGTTTGAGCCTCAAACACACATTTAAATAAATTTTTAACATAAACTACCAACACAACAAAATCAGACTTTATATTTAAAAAGAACTAGCTGACCCGGCGAACTTCGTACCGCCTTAGTATGCAAAATTAAATGTATATTTTTCAATATTTCTGAGAGATTTTCTTAATATTTTTTTCCGTAAGAACCTTCTCCTAATAATAACAAATACTACAAAAAAAAGAATTAGTGAAATCGGTCCAGCCATTCACGCGTGATGCCGTGACCAAGGAAAACAGGTTTCATTACCCCTAGAAAACAAATTGTTGTTTAATTTTATGAAATTGATAGGCTGCCTAATTGCTGTTGAAAAGTTATGCAATTTAATATGTTACATATTATATATAAAATATATTTCAATTTTATATACACAGTTACAAATTATGTATATGTATTCAACAATATTATTCAATATAAACTTTACAAAACCATCAAGCAATTCTATGTTTATCCCAAGTTTAAATTTTAAAACATGAAATTATTGTTCAAACTTAAGTAACCCAATTTTATCTAGACCACTGTATAGAACTTAAAGAATTACATTTTAGAGATATTAATGTACATACTTGGAGTGTATCTTTCGAAAATGAACTGTCACAATAAGTATATTCTATTCATTTACTCATTTCAATACAACAACTAATATTTCACATAATCAGGTTGCTAATGTTTTATAATGACATTATAAATTATGTTAAGCAAAACTGTTTTGGATAAACATAAAAACATTGTTGTGAAATTCAACAATGAATCACAGCATTGCATCAGCATTTATGAATTATATTTAATCAACAAAGTGTTTAGACATAGACTAATATTACAAATGGATGAACATTGAACAAGTTTACAAAAATAGATACGTAATAATAATCAGCAGCGTTCACTTCATACAAGCAATAAGGCACTCGCCAACACTTCTACAAAATACTACATAAAAACTCCTTACAAATACTTAATACAAGCCATTTTTTGACTCTTAAATCAGGCAGAAATAGAGAAATATTAAGATAACATTAAGAATAATTATTAGCTTCTTTAATAAATTTAAAAACAGTGACAAATACCTAATGTTTCTTTACTCTGCCATTATGCACTCTACTGGTTATACTTTAAATACAAAAAGTGAAATAAGTAAATGGATTAATAAAGTATCTAGCCAGCCAATACTCAGAAGAATATTTAAAAGTAGAAAATATTTAAGAATACTTAAAAGATAGGTTTGATTAGAAGGCCATGGTAGGAGTAGAGCAGAGGGGCGGTACTACCATATCCATGGAGATTTTGATTTTTAGAGTTGACTTTTTTGACTGTAGACATAAAATATTGTTTTAAGATATCCTTGCTGCTGGTTAGATCAGAACGCTCCCATTCCGACTCGCACTGCCATACTAATAATTATTTAGTGTTCATCTAGTGATTAGCCAAGATATACCATTCAGCTGATTGTTAGATGGCTAGCAGCTGCAACATATATTAATGCAAAAAATCTACTCATCTTTCTTATCCCCAGCTGCCACAGTAATCTTCTTCTGTAACTTGCTGTGCTCTTCTGCAAGTCTGTCATACTCTTTGTTCAAACTTTCTGCTTGAGATTTTACAGCCTCTTTATCCTTCTTTTCTCTGGCCAGCTCTTTTTCAAGAAGTTCTATCTTACTTTCTAACTCACTGCGGTCCTTCTTTGCCAAATCATCGCCTGCGCCTTGTTTTTCCAGCAAAGACCTGGCGGCAACGGTAGCACTTTGCGCTTGGCGGAAATTAGCTTCGGACTGAGCTAGGAGGGCAGCCAGCTCGCAAATCATCTGAATGAGACGACGAATTACAACAAGAAGGAACAACGCAATGCCGGAGATGTAAAAATTCCTTTGAGCACGGAATAAACGCATGCTACCTTGCATTTCGGCGTCCAAATGCTGGTGGTCCGACGATTCTATATTTGAATACTTCTGCATCTCCCGAATGGCGTCCAGAAGACATAATACCAGCACAGCGATCAACACCACGAAGTAAATCGAAGCTTGAGCACTTACATAAGCGAGAAACTTCGATTTGAAGAACTTGTTCCATCTCGAAGGGCTTGCGATCGGCAAAGTTAACAATAGCACGAACGCGATTTCCGCGTACAGAAATGATGCAATAATCGTCCACTGGAGACTCATTTTGGTTGATTTAGTCCTGCTTGTGTGTGAACTGATCTGCTGAGAAGAATACTTCGTTACTTTCTGACTCCTTTCTGATGAAAAACAACAACTTTTATCTTCGAGAATAACGGTGACTCATGGCCGCGGTGCAAAGTCAAAGTTGTCAATTTTTGACATGACGTGTCTTTTGATCTTTTTATTTTGTCTATGATTTGAGTTTGCCAAGAAGCTAGAAAAAAAGGATATGCTAAGGTAATATTATATATTATTATAACATTACTAGTTTGACTGGTAATCATAATATTATTATGTTATACTAATGTAAGACTAATAACAATGAAATAAAGAATAGATAAAAAAGGGCGTATGGGTAAATTCACACACGGCAGAAGTTAAACTTCTGAAAAGTAGCCTACGAGAGAATGAAATAAATATAACTTGTATTAAATTTCAATCTCTCGCAGTCTAAGTATCCTACGAGTAAATGAGATAAATATAACTTGTATTCTGTCTCATTCTCTCGCAGGCTAAATCCCAAAACACTGGCACTATTACCACGTTGAAGTTGTGCTAAATAAGCACCACCTCTTTGGTCATCTGAGGCGTGGATCAGTTTTTGGTACACATCATCATCATCATCAGCCGTTGTGCATCCACTGTTGGACATAGGCCTCTTTAAAGTAACGCCAACGTGCTCTGTCTTCGGCTTTTCGCATCCAATCGATGCCAGCCACCCTCCGGATATCATCGCTCCACATTGCTGGGGGGTGCCCTACGCTCACGTAGGTCGTGAGCGTAGGTACACGACATTTAGAAAATTATTCGTACCTATCCGATGACTATGGGTCTCCAAAGCAAGCGCCGCAAAAACGTATTCCTTTATTTTTTACTTAATTATTTGGCTGAGTATTTGCGGCGCTTAAGCAACTGAGCAGACTCAGCAGCTGCACTACTGGTGCAGGACCCCGGTAGGTGGGACGCTTCCAACGTATCAACACAGATTTCATCCCACACCAGTGCACGACTACGACACTTTTTCCATTATCCTTGAACAAACCGGAGGGTTCCAGTTATGCAGGGATGGAGGCAGTGGCCAGAGCTCGACGTACAATATCATTGAGAGCACCGTTGCAATACAAACGGCCTGCGCTCCGGATTCAACTGAATCCATGGTGACCAAACCGATCCACGTGGCTGCCACATGGACAGAAATTGAGTATACCCACGATCGTTCAAAGAGGTATTTTATAATATGTGCAGAGTTTATCTATGGCTAATGATGGACGATTGAAGTTTCCTTGAGTGCGATTAACTATGACAGCTGTCAGTTTGACATTTCATGTTTCGATTCGCATTCGGCAAATGACGTCATCTTTTATTCTTTTCCCAAATAAAGTGAACTTTTTGCTAAAATCCTATGAACTTTATTTAAAACTGATAAAATTAATATTTACTATTAGTTTATAATGGCAGATCCAAAGTACGAAAATCTCCCAGGCATAGTATGTATTTAGTGCGAAGACAAAACGGAATATTATTGATTTCTTTTTGTCGATTAGGTGGCATAAAAAAATATTTTTTTAGGCATACGATCAACCCGATGTTTATGAAACGGGAGATTTACCCGAAGCGGATCAACCGGAGCCCTACGAAGAAGAAGAAAATGAAAGCATCGAGCAACTACATCTTTCCGTGAAGGATTCATTCAACAAGTTCAAAGGCAAATTTCTTACAGGAAACGTTGATTTTTCCGATCGACTAAGCAGAAAAACTCGCATAGGTTATAGGTAAAGAGAACCAAAACGTTTTTTTATCAGTAACCTTTTTTTTATTAGTCCACAAAACAGACAACAATAATAATTGCTTTAGGTATAACGCTTTCAATATTTATACCAATCTGGTAAATTACTGTATGGCTTCTATACAGCAAGATTGGCTTTGGGGCATGGGCTACTGTAACTGCCACACCCTTGACCGGTTAGCCTGCCACCATTTTAGACTACATCATTTATCACTAGTTGAGATCACAATCAAGCGCTACTTATATTAAGCACCCATATTAAATTAAATGTTATTAATATATATAGCCCGCCAACCCGCATTGGAGCAGCGTGGTGGGTCTAAGCTCTAAATCCCTCTCTCATATGAGAGTGGAGGCCTGTGCCCAGCAGTGGGACGTTAATAGGCTGTAGTGGTGGTTATTAATATGTTCTTTTGTATCATTTGTAAACAGAGCTGGTGAATGGGAGCTTGCCGCAGCGGGTGAGCCTGAGTCAACAATAGAACGGTACAATAGACTCCGGTGTGAGTTCTCAGAACTGCTGGAACATGTCACTGAGCAGCAGAATAAAGCTACTGAGAGTGAAAAGGTGCATTATCTTTTTCCTTATTTTGAACTAGCTTTTGTCTGCAGCTTCCTTCATGTTAGGTCAATTTTCATACAAATTCCAAAGCCCTATTTTACCCCTTTAGGGATTGAACTTTCAAAAATCCTTTCTTATGCCTACATCATAATAGATAATATATGTATGCCAAATTTCAGCCCGATCCGTCCAGCGGTTTGTGCTGTGCATTGATAGACAGTCAGTCAGTCACCTTTTCCTTTTATATATTTAGATAAAATCCACATACCTACCTATATCTGTTTATAGTCCAAGGACCAACCATTATTTCTGCATCATCAGTTATGAAATTGCACAAGTTATGTTGTAAGAAAATATTTTGGATGACTGCTTTATTTTTACGCATTGTCATAACATACTATATGGGGACTCACTTTGAGGCCTCCCAGAAGGCTATTCATATTTCATGATTTAATAAATTATTATGGTTGAAAAAGTGAAAAAACAAAAGAGCTTTGTTCCCTTTTAGTTCATTGACAATATCAATTATTGTCTAAACAATAATAATTATTATCATTGCAAATTATGCAGTACATAAATAAATAAATAAATAAATAAATAAGCCCTTTATTCTGAATTAACAAAGTTAAGGAATTTGACAGTTAGTTTATAAGATATCTCGTAATTCAGAGTGCCTCTTGGCATAGGCCTCCTCTAGCGTTTTCCATTGGGTTCTGTCTTGCGCTACCCTTCTCCAGTGGTGTCCAGCCGTGAGCCTCAGGTCATCTGACCATCTCACTTGTTGGCGTCCTCTACCTCGATTGCTGTCTCTGGGGTACCAGTCGCAGACGGTTGTACTCCATTTGCCTTGCCTGTCTCTAATTATGTGGCCGGCCCATCTCCACTTCATTTGGTCTATTCGAGTGAGAATGTCAGTTACTTTGGTTTTTACTCTTATTGTGCTACTTCTTATTTTGTCTTTTCTTCTTATTCCTGTCATACTTCTCTCCATGGCCCTCTGACAGCGCTCCAGTTTTTCTCTGTGGAGTTTGGTGAGTGCCCATGTTTCGCAGCCATAGGTAATGACTGGAAGTATGCAGGTATTAAAAGTTTTTCGTTTTATAGACATACTTAGCTCGTTTGACTTCATGATTTCTTTCAATGACCAGTATTTCTTCCATCCGTTTGCTATTCTTCGGTTCACTTCTTTAGTTGCTTGTTCTTTATGAGAGATTATTTGCCCTAGGTAGATATATTCCTGTACATATTCAAGTGGTTGGTTTTCAATTTCTATAGGCGTTTCTGTAGAATTTGTGAGCAGCTTCGTTTTATCCATGTTCATGGAGAGGCCCACCTTTTTACTTTCCACACTAAGTGATTTTATCATTTCTTGTAGGTGTGTCGGATCTTCTTCGAACAGGATAATATCGTCCGCAAATCTTAGGTGGTTTAGTTTAACACCGTGTATGTTTAGGCCGAATCCATCCCAGTTCAATTTGCGGAAGATGCTTTCTAAGACAGCTGAGAAGAGTTTCGGCGACAGGGGATCTCCTTGCCTTAGACCCCTCATAATCTTGAACTTTTTGCCTAGGGTTTCCAGTTGTAACCTAGCTTCGCTATCTGAGTATATGTTCTTGATGATTTGGATGTATTTTGACGAGACCCCCTGTTGTTCTAGGTTCTCCCATATTGCCTTATGATAAACACTGTCGAAAGCTTTGGAGTAATCGATGAATGCCATATACAGTTGTTTATTATATTCTTTGTATTACTCTACTATTTGTTTCACCGTGTGAATGTGGTCCAAGGTCGAGAAATTTTGTCTGAATCCGGCTTGTTCTCTTGGCTGGTTTTCATCAAGTACTTTACTTATTCTTTGCAGGATGACTTTGGAGAATACCTTATAGATATTTGACAGCAGACTTATAGGCCTATAGTTCCCTATATCTTCTTTTTGGCCTTTTTTGAATATAAGGATAATATTATGAGATGTTTTCCACTGCATAGGTATTTTGCCTGTGTCCATTATTTCGTTGAATATTGATGTAAGTATGGGTAATAGGTCTTCCAGTAGTCAATGCAGTACATAATATTGCCTAATTCATAATTATTTATAAAAACTATAAAATTGAAAATAGATACTTATTTTACTGAGAATAAAGTTGAATTTTAAATATCACCTAAAATTTGTTCCCACAGGATGAGCATTCTAAACTGGCAGTTCAGATCAGCACAACTAAGAAACTTCTGGAAGAACTAAAACTTGAGGAAGGGGAACTAATTGACCCAAAAGCTGAGAAATTAAGGTACTGAGGTATTTGTTTTATATTCCATTACATACTATCTATGATCAATCAATATCAATCCATGGATCAATCAATCAATGGATCTGAAAAATGCATTATGCAGATCATAATATTGTACAATATTAGAACACACCAATTTACCAATTATACAGGGCGTCCCACTGCTATGCCGCATGGAGGGAAAGTACCTTAAATATCGTAGATGGAACAATTTACTGAAAGAAGACTTCATTTTAATTTAAAATACAATTTAAACTGCATTCATAGATTTTTAAATAATTGCCTGGTTGAACCGGGACTCGAACCCGCTATACAAGAAAAAAAAATACCTTTAGCTTTATCATACTAATCGAAAGGATAAATTTTTTAGGATTATTTTTTTGCTAAATAACTTAGCCTCAGAAATAAAAGGAAGACCATGAATATATATATATTATATAAAGTACGGCCATTTTAAGCGCGGACAAAATGTAAACAAACAAACGAGAGGTCATTCGCCTAATGTAGGGGTAAACAACACTTTGGTCTTCTGTAAAAAATAATATAATCTATCGGCTCCTTGTACGGAGTCTATCTTTTTATTCTTGTATTGTAATTGATTCATTTGTAATCAACTTTAAAAAAAGGAGGAGGTATAGGCAATTTGACCCAGATGTACCTATGTACGTATTGAGGTACCGTCAAGGGCTACGTTTACGTATTTATTAATATGTTTTCAGTCATTAGTAGCAGAATTCGGTTTAGTTTTGTTTTGTTGGTTTCTCGTAAAATGTTACTTACACCTAGGTTTCGGTGGTGAGACGTCACGACTTTTATTATGAAATACACTGTCGACCACGTAAGCGCGTCTATTCATATGCGCGAAAGAGACAGTTATAGTTTTGGCGTAGTTAGTTAGTTTCGTGAGGGTTTCATAGTGAAGGTGCGTCAATGAACTTTTGTCCGCGCTTAAAATGGCCGTACTATAGATAAAAGTATAATTATTATTCACAGTGAGTATTTGAGTGCAAATGGCAAGAAGAAACAAGGCGAGCTAGTCACTGCTCGGCTTAAGCTAAAACCCGAAGTTAACTTGGCACAAACTGCGAGAATAGCACAGCTTGAACATAGGTAAGTTAGTATACAATATTTTACTATGACAGTGGTAATTAGATAGATAGATAAATTCTAAAAGTGAACAAATAAGTGTGCAAAAGCAGTCTTATCACTAGAAGTGATCTCCTCCAGACAACCCTTTATATAAGAAGCAATTTATTAAATAAATTAATATTACAGCTAAAAATTTACTCTGCACTAGATAGACAAGCAAATTTTTTACACCTATGACTATTCTGAACATTGTATTGATTTAATATGCTTTCTTATTCAAAATTCAAAATTCAAATTTTTTTATTCAAATAAACTTTTACAAATACTTTTGAATCGTCAAGTGAATCTACCACTGGTTCGGAATGCCATTCCTACCGAGAAGAATCAGCAAGAAACTCGGCGGTTGCTCTTTTGAAAAAAAAAAAATATATTAACCATACCCTGTGTCTTGTTGAGTATTCCCAGGATCAAAAGTATCATATTTATATGAATAATAAGATCAAAAAGGTAATAGACAGTTTTGGGCTATTAAACAAGTTCCATTTGATTTGTTATGATAAAAAAGCATGCGTTTAGGAGGGAAGTCGATAAAATCAACTCAAACCCTCAAGTCCATGTTCACAAGGCCTTCTGCGATCCCCCGCCAGAACGGCTTAAATCTTGTCGTGCCTTATGCTCTGATGCCCATCAGATGAGACTTTTAACCTGGATGAGAGCTGGAGAGAGGAATGGAGGGGATTTGAAGACCTAGCAACGCACATACCCGACCCTACAGCAAAACCGAACGGTTTCCACCTGCCACGTAAGTTGTGGTGCCGTCTAAACAGGCTAAGAACAGGGCATGGCCGCTGCAACTACCTATTGCACAAGTGGGGGTGGAAACCTTCCGCTCTCTGTGGCTGTGGTGAGGAGGATCAAACAATGGAACATGTAATTCTTATAGAGGACCGCCGCAAGTCCTTTTTGACCTCCCTCCTGACTTTGTCACTTGGCTGGAGAATTTGGACATTGACATATAATAGTAATAATAACCAATAATAATAAAAAATTGACATATGAATTAAAATTTATTATAGTATGTATATAAACGCTTATTATGAATAAAATGCCATACGATTAAATGGAAAATCATAAAAAAATATTTTAAGGTTACATAAATTGGAGCAAGCGGCTGGCGTCAGAGATGAGGAAGCATTCCGAAGACTCCAGTCAGCCACAGGAGAGGTATTAAATATACAGTGATTTACATGAAATTCCCTCATTTTGAAGATAACATTTAAGGCTGATTTTGATTATAGATTAATTGGAACGGAGGCGTCAGAGCCCACAGGATTTTTCCTGGGATTAGATAATAGAAAAAACATTATTACAGAAAAGTTTGAGTTCATTCTTTAAGTTTTAAGCAATCATTTTTAAGTTATAGCTGAGAATTCTAAACAACCTCTTGACTCTGACATCTCCATTCAAATTAATCAATAATCAAAAACAAGCTTAAATGTCTTCTTAAATTTTTTCTACTTGTTTCTGTGAGTTTTGTATTGCTAGCATCTAATCCTAAATTCGATTCTCAGCTTTGACTAGACAGACTAACATTTTTTTCAAAATTATATTTTTTTAAATCATAATATGATATTATAGTACCAACAACAGTTCGTACTGTACTAAGGTTACGATCTAGCCTGTGAGTGCTAACTACTAACAAAATATATAAAGCTAATGTGAAAATTGTATTATGGCATTAAATAAAATGGCATTTTATTATTTTCTGTTTTCCGAGACACAGTTTTAACTTCGTGCTACCCACCAAAATTGTAACGATTTTTATTTTGATAATTAAAAAAGAACTAGTTCGGATAGCAGGTGCACAATCGTATTTTGATTGTTAGTTACCCATATTGTGTGAGAAATAAATATATATTTTCGTAACAGGCAACACTATGTGGCGCGGCGGCGTCTCTCGCCAACCAAGCGACATTGCTGCGGCCGGCGGAGTTGGCCGCTGCAGAAGCGAGGGTTACCTCCCTCCTTACCAATGTTGAGGCTTTGAAGGCCGCCGTCAAACCCGTCGACCCTGAAGTTGAAGCCAAGGTACCACCACCACTACAGCCCATTACGTCCCACTGCTGGGCACAGGCCTCCACTCCCATAGGACAGAGGGAATTAGCTGCTCCAATGCGGGTTGGCGGGCTTTAACGACTATTATCATGTTAGTGATAATAACCGGGACCGACGTGCTCTCCGAGGCACGTGGGTGAAACACCGCCAACTTCCAACTCCGGGCTGGCACTGAGAATTTCAGAAAACCCAATACCAATTTTTTTGCCCGACCGGGAATCGAACCCAGGACCTTGTGATCCGCAGTCGACTATGCTAACCACTAGACCGACGAGGCAGTCAGACCAATAGTACAAGTGTGTTAAATTAGTTAAATCACAGAATTGCGATCGTTACACTGTAGCTAACATGTGAACATAATAAGTTCCCTGATCTCCCTCCGGTTATGTCGAATGGCCGGCACATCGGACTATGAGATAGTGCAGGTCTGTGTTTTTACACACGCATGTAAACTCTTATATTATCTCCGGCGCCGTTGGTTTTGTCGAAATGGCCGAAATATTTTTTACTTCAAAGACAATTTCTTTTGCATTTACAGGTGAAGGAGTTGTACAAACTGTTAATACAAATAGACGGTGTATCACATTCCGAAATTTTGGAGCGAATGGAGGCGCTCGAAGCTCTTCATAACCAAGGTAAATACTTTTACTATAAAAAATATTATATACGAGCTGATGCCCGCAGCTTTGTCTGCGTGGATGTAGGTGATAATATTTTTATAAACTCTAGGATTCCAGAAGGCTATTGTTTTTATTTATTGAAATAAAACTATAATGTTAAATGGATTTTATATTTAGCAAACAGCGGCGGGCTTACACAGAGTTTCGTAATGAACAGAACAGGAGACAAGTGAAAGTGACAGAAACGATATTGACAACTGTCAATGTCAGTTAACCATAGATGGCATCGAAAAACAACAGATCAGCTGTTGTATTTAATATTAATAAAGGCAGCAGACTACTTTTATCCCAGGAAATTAAGGAGTCCCCATGGGAATAAATAAAAACTTGTTCTATGCGGATGAAGTCGCGGGCATCAGCTAGTACAATTTAAGCATGGACTTTTTCAATAAAAAGTTGTAACATTATTTTAATTAAATACCTACATATTTTTAATAATAATATAAATTAAATGGAATAATGTTTTAGTATCGAATAATTCCATACTAAGGCACACAACTTTCGGAAGGTATCTTACTAGATATTAGCATAACATTTCAGTTTACAGCCGCATAACTAAAGCTATTGAGATTTTAATTTTTTTTTTTAATTTTAATTTTTACAGCTAGCAACTTTGGCAAGTCCTTAACAGAACTAGAAACGCTACAGAGCACCATAGCGAGCGGGGTTCAAAACAACAAAGAACTACTCCAAGGCGTTCAAGAAGTCTTCGCCCACAACATAGACAGTCTACAAAAAGAAATCAAAAAGTTAGACGAAAGGATCTCCAAACTGGCTTCAGCGTGATGATACAGTCTATATTAGGCGCGCTTTAAATTATCTATAGGCTCAGGGTTGCTATGTCAAAAATATAAGCACAGATTATACCCTCGCTAGATATATAAAATGAAATTATAATATGTAAGTATAACAGATTCGTATCGTATTCAGATCGTATGTATAATTGAAATTTGCAATTTTCTGTCATAAAGTCAACTCATGCTACTGTAATAGGTTTATTTATTTATCAGTCATTTCAAAAATGTTTTTTAAAAACTTTCAACTGTTTTGCTCTAAATAACAAAATTTACTGTAATTTATTTCCATAGAATTCGATAAGTTATACTGTATAATTTATAATCTCAATGACACATTACCAAGTGACTAACTATAATTTTCATAATAATAAATTAATTATACAAAAAAATCCCCTTTAATCGAATATAAGTACCATATGTTCGATAACTAGGTTTTAAGTAGACTGCTTACTTAATTAATTTATTAAAAAATAAAGCAATTATAGCAAACTTAGTTTTATTCCAGTAGTTATATTTCCACTGCTAGATACAGTAATAAAAAATTGGCAGTCATAGGGACTGCCGATATAAGTGAAAACGATTCTATTTTTAATAAGTGAAAACTTCTTTAGGCGCGTTGAGCACTTTTTGGTAGGGGGTAAAAATGTAGATTTGCGTGACCGTTACCGACATGCTCGCGAACATATAAATATACTACATTTGAAATTAAACTTTGATGCCTTAGTATTAAAGTTTATATTTTAATTAAAATAAAAAATAATATTAAATAAAAAATAAAATTCGTTTTCACTTTTATCGGCAGTCCCTATGAATGCCAATTTTTTTTACTTAAAATTATTAAAATATAAACCCTAACAGAAAGTCATTAAAGTTTAATTTCGAATGTAGTATATTTATATGTTCGCGAGCATGTCCGTCACGGTCAGGCGAATCTACATTTTTACCCCCTACCAAAAAGTGCTCAACGCGCAAGTGCTCACTTCAAAAATAGATTGCACTTTGCGGCGCTTGCCTAGGAGGCCTATTTACTCGTCTTGAAGGTTGCGCCGTTCGTATCAGAAACGTAGAGCAAAACGTCCTAAACCACAGGTCCTAGACAAGGAACATATTTACTACGAGGAGGTCCTAGATGTCTAACCACAAAGGCTCGTGCAGCGTGCCGGTGATTGCGCGCGACAAATCACAGAGCAGTGCGTAGGCGACTAGGGACCCACACCGCACCGTATTATTTAGCAAAACATATTAATGTGTTACTGCGCACTGCATTAGTCCTTGTATGGTTGGACTTCTAATCACAGTTCCAAGGATTTCACAGCCTGTATTAGTAGTTAAACACATATGACATAGTTCAGGTTCTGTAGAAACTATTTTGTATATGGTGCAAGCATATCTTAACTGGCGGTGAGGGCGCCGTAAAGGCTGTCTGTTCGTGTAGGCGTTTGCCCTTTTTTTTTTAAAGTAACGCGAACAAATTTTACAGAAAATGCGCCATCCCTACGAGCACTAAAGGGCAAAACACACAGGAAGCGGGCGCTGGTCGGGTCGGGCACGGCTGGTTGAATTCCTTGTATTTATATAGACATCACACAGCGTCACCCACCACGCGCCCGACCCGCAGCAGCGTTCTGTGTGATGTCGTCCATATAAACAGAAGGAATTCAACCCGCCGCGCACCCGACCCGACCCGCGTCCGCTCCCTGTTTTGCGTTTAATGCGTCTAGGTTTTGGTGCTGAGCAATCAGATTGTTGAGCAGTCTTCATGAATTTTGTCAATTATTTAATTCCTGACTTGGTATGGGTTTTGGCATTCCTGTAAGCATACCGAGGATATTGTTTAATTAATCAATAAACTGCAAGATCCACTATCGCCCCACTACCCACTGAAAATGCAGCCTAAAGGTGGTCTAAAAATTTTGGTTGCATGTATAACATACATTAGTACTCGAAAACAGAGGCCTCAGGAGTCAAGTACCTCCATAACATGCATGTGATTTCTTTGATCACCATTTACCTAGTGTTTTAGAAATAAAAAAAAGTAATTTTTAGCATTTATTTACTTAGAACCTAAGCTTCTGGAAGAACCATTTGTTCTTTCCACTCTTGTATCTCTCTTCAAAACGCACTCTTGTGTTGAAACGGAGCTTCTTGCGTTTAGAGGGGTCCTTGAGGTCTTTTGCACTGAACTTCTCAAAGCTGAAGTCGACTGAGTAACGGGTTGGCATGAGGTGGTTGTAGTTTACTACCTGGAAAGGAAATAAGACACAATATTAGATGACACTATGCCTCAAGTTCTAGAGTGGTGAAAAATAAGGCTAGTCCTAGAGATTGTATGTCTAACATAATTTACTAGCTAGCATTAGCACTTATCTCTGATTTATTCTCACTATTGACTTGAATACATAGACTAAGGCTAGCAAAAATCATGGACTCAATAATATTGTTCACAAACATCGATAAATTTCATTATATTCTGACAAATTCAACGGCTTATGTTACAGATGTTGTACAGAGACAAGCTGGATGGTTTGATTGTTTACCAGTAATCAATTATACTTCTACAATAAAAACTTCACTAAAGAATAGAGGGCTAAATAAAACGAGATTCCTAGTATAAGCATTTACTAATATTATAAATAACTGTTTTTCTTATACCTTACAGCTTTACCACTGAACCAATCTCAATGAAATTTAGCATAGCTAAGGATTTAATAATAATAAAATCCATTCAGACAAAGTCACTCTCAATTCAACACATCTTTTTGGACATCAACCGTCCGTCCAAACCATTTACAACATAATTTATAATAGCACATTGGTTATGACTGAAACATATTCAGGTCCCAGTTTTGATGCTGCTCATACAATGAACCTGTTATTTGACCTTATGTCAGCTTCTGAGACTCTAAAAGTGATAATAGGTCGCAAATGTTGTCCTAACAGATTTTAACTGTATTCAAGTAACTTTATCACTATCAAAGTTTCTCTAGCATCAAAATATAACCTCCAAACTATACTCAATTACTCACTTTGACAAAAGGCTTTATCTTGGATCTCTTGTGGATTTTGTTTTTTCCCATCCTCTTGTGCACTTTGCGTGGATACCTGTCAATACCGGCGACAAATGCGTGACCATAGGGCTTGTCTGACGTCC
Organism: Erebia aethiops; assembly: GCA_923060345.2. Classification (NCBI taxonomy): domain Eukaryota; kingdom Metazoa; phylum Arthropoda; class Insecta; order Lepidoptera; family Nymphalidae; genus Erebia; species Erebia aethiops. The sequence continues at coordinate 2,552,199 of OV281083.1, read as the reverse complement.
CTTCGTCGTAGTTCTTCACTACGATGGCTTTACGCCCTGCGTACCGGCCGCTTAGGACCAGTACGACCTTCCCAGGCTTCATAATCTTACCCATGTTGGGTGTATCTGAAAAACAAAACTAACCTTCAAATCTCTCACAATGTTATTGTATTTTTAACTTCCGTTTTCGTACACGGTTTAATATTCATACGATACTCAAAACACGTCGTAGTATTATTTTACGAATCCAAACACTTAGTTTCGAGTCAAAACTTATTTGTTTTTCCGAATGATACATAGAACTTTGGTTAGAGTTGTGAGTGAAAATTCAAATGCACATAATGAAATATCTGTTGCACATCACAGTTACTATAACAGCTCCATTTCTGCTCCTCATTTTAACTTTAAAATTCATCCGCTTACACGGATTTATTTAGATTTAATTTCCAATAAATTTTCAAAACTCACACTATCTATCTGTCGACAAGAAAAGACCACAGAAAAAGAAACTCCCATAGACAATTAGACATTAGACAATTAAGGTGACATTGACATTTAATGTCTAGTGCTGCCAGCTAAAAAAAACATTTAAAGCATAGTCTTCACTTGATAATTTGAATAGTCCAACTCGAGTGCTGTGTGCAAATGACTTAAATTCTGAAGGTACTAATTTCCTACCTCCATGATTGCTATTATCTTTTTTGGCGGCAACAATATAATACGGGTCAGATAAGTTTGACGGACTAGTTCGATCCAGTGTTGCCACCTTAGCCCTTTTCGGGCTAGATCTAGCACATTTTACTGTACGTAAACTCGCTTTTTCATGATTTAGCCCGAAAAGAGCAATCTAGCCCTTTTCAAGCGAGACGAAGACTTCGCACCGCGATTACCAAGTTATGAAACAATGCGCGTCATGTAGTATAGATTTCGTCAGTTCACACTTTATGGGGTACCTATATTTTTAGTTTTGCTATGGTAACATTGGTAACCCTACCTAGTACCTACTCTTTCTGCTTCTTTGCTGAGGAATTCCCCAAGTTTGTTTCTAAATATAAACCGACTAATTTAGGATGTAGTTACAATTTGTTCATCGTAATCTTATATAAGTGACTGTTTTTTTTTTGTGACACAGATGTCAATCAGCCATCAACTTCTAATCTGCTTCGGCAGATATGATTTTGGAAAATTCCGATGAGGACTCTGATTTTTAACAATTTCATTACCAACTTAATTATAATTAGATTTTTCTAAATTAATACGTTTCGAATAAACAATTTTTAATCCTTTGCATTGGTATTTATGTTTTTTTTCCCTTTCTAGCACCTCTTTTGATTGCATTTGCTAAATCTAGCTCTTTTTAACTTGTCCGACTGCTCTTTTTGAAAAACCAAGGTGGCAACACTGGTTCGATCATGTTAACGATCATTTATCATGAAGTTCCCAAGGATTTATAAGAGAATTAATCGAGCGGCAGCTGTCAAGCGCTTGATAATTTCATATAAATTGTAGCTATCGTTGTCGCGACGATTCACGATTCAATGGGAAGAAAATCTCCCAGGCACTGCAACGGCAATAATATGTCCAATCCAATATTTTGTCCAATCAAAGTTTCAGCCCAAGAAACCTACCATTTCTTATCAGTGGATTCCTCGGTATTGCTTATTAACTTGCTTTATGGCTCTGAGTTCCAGCCCTTGCATTTCTATGACCTTTCCACGACTGAACGTGGTTTTGACGGGTTTAACTTAGGGCCCATTCAATTCGCGCACATAACGTAGTGTCCGACCGAAACTAGTTTTGACTGTACAATCTCTGTTGGATGTGATTGCAATGATGTTCTATAAAAATAAATTGGCTAAAATGGATATTCGTCACTGTGACAATGGATTCTGGCCAAACTTTTAGGTTTTCCATGATTGGTGTTTACAAAATAAAATAAAATACTTAAAAATCAAACGCTGCTTGATTAATTGAGTTTAATATCAATAAAATAAGAAAATTATTTACACAAATTTTATCAAAATACAAAAATAAAACACTGTCACATAAACGATGGTAATAACGATTTCTGAGGAGGTTCTAATATTATACATGTTAGTCTTTATTGAGGCTGATGTTCCTCCAGACACACTTTGAGCTATAATAATGTCAAAACACTAAACTACCTTCCATAACTCTTAAGTAAAAGCTTACTTTACAATGAATAGAGAACATGTACAGTCAGCAGCGACAATGAATGAAGCTGTATTCAAATTACAAATTAGATGTATGGTGTGTAGTTTGACTTTACTCAGACTTAATACCTGACAGATGTTTAGTTTTAACTCAGGCTTATCAGAGTTATCACAGACAATGAATAATCTATAGACCTCTGTCTAAATTACCAGTCTATTATAATAAAAAAGTATAGTCCCACCAAGTTATCTGACGTGGTGGCCAAAATTGCTAATTTTTATGCATACATAGTTTTTGTTTTTATTTTATTTTTAACTTATACTAGCGCCGTTGTCACCAGGTCAAATAAGTTTGTGGGATTTATAATTCTGAAGTTTACGAGCTGTTGAATAACATGTTTACATTGAAACTATTTTTGAAAAGTTACAATGCAAACTTTTTATTTAAAAAGTATGCCAAGCTTACTTATTACACAACTTTAATTTGAGTAGGTATCTTTGCAGCTCGAATTCATGATGCTGACTGTACAAAAATCAACATGAAGCCATATTATTTAAAATTTATCAAAATCAAATCTGTAATGTTGAAACTAGCAAGTCCAATTAAAACGACTTTTGACTATTCCGTTTTGAGTAGCTAGCACGAAATTGTACTGATCCGGTTTGAAGGACCAATATCATACAAGATCATACACACATTAGTCTTTCGAACCGGAATCAGAATGTCAACTCCTGGTCTGGATATTTTCATTTTTGTAATAGCAACATGTATTACTCATGATTTGCTTTGTTAAAACTATTTTGACAAAAATTAATACAATTATTTTGGTGACTTAATCCAAAAACAAATGCGTATAAAATTAAGTACGCAGTAGCGTTTTATGTCGATACTAGAAGTCTTGAGAAACGGAATGTGAAAAGAAAAGATATTTTAGACATTATATGAAACAATTATATTAAATTGGACCCAAAAGTGTGAGTCTTATTTAGCCATTAAAATAAATGAATGACAATTTTGAGCTTAAAATGTGTTCTACAAAGCTGTCAAGCCATAGACCGCTTACTGACGTAAGTACGCTACTAAGTTATAAGCAATGGCTTCCTTTTAAATAATATCAAAAACGTCTTGTAGAGAATTACCAATCCAGTGTAGTGCAAAGCGATAGTTTTAGACATTTTTGCGATGTTTAGTATAATTGTTTCGTATAAAAAAAGACAGAAACATAAGTCTTTCACTACGATGTTAACAGTTTACATATCCTTGAATTTCCCTTTTACATGACTGGACTCAGCGGGTACAACAATTTAAAGTTAAGTATTGGAATTTACGTCAATAATTTTAAAAAAAAATTTAAATAAAAGTCGCGAAATTCACAAATTATTTACAAAATTAAGACCAAAATAATACTGCTGCGAGCAGTAACAGTAAAAAAGTACTACCCGCAAATTTTCAAATACTCTTTACTCACAAAGTCATCTAATACTTTCTAATTTTATTTTCAATTTCTGAACACGATTTATTAAGGGCAATAAATAGATAGTTATCATAAGAAATAATATATTTATCCAGTTATCCATGGTTTTGAATTTTAAAAAAATAACTACTGATATGTCAATAAGAGGGAAAAAGCGACACTAGTTACTGGCACCGTAATTAAATTCAAAGAAAAACAGAATTAAAGATACATAGTAGTAACATCTAATAACAGTAACTATACATAGTAAATCTTATGTGTTTATATATTACGAATTATTTACAAACTTATCCTTCCTAGGTATATAGAAATATTAGTGTTCAGCTGTACATTTAAACATGAAATATTTTTCATATTATATATATATATATATATATATATATATATATACGAAGAGTTTATATTTTGTGTTTCATACTATATCTAGAAAACATAAGTATATCTATATTGTACAAAACCCTAACATTTAACGATATAAATATATTTACAACGGACCAGTACACCTACAGCTTACTTAAAAAAAAATAACAAAATGTCAACCACTCGGTGTCGTCACATCTCCAGAGCGAAAGTGAGCTAACCCAAAATATTATACAGAATAAAACTTAAGAGCTTCGGAATTATCATTGTGTCACAATGTGATACTTAAACTACCTCGATGGTCCCTTGCAGTTTTCATTCACCAGTTTTTTTTTTTTTTTAAAAGGTCTTTGCCGGTAGGGTGGTAACTAGCCATGGCCGAAGCCTCCCACCAGGCCAGACCAGGGAAAATTCAGAAATTATAAATTCCCAAATTGACCCTGCCGGGGATCGAACCCAGGACCTCCGCACGTTGAGGCAAAAGCGCTACACACTGCGCCACGGAGGTTGTCAAAAAATTATAAATTTTAGGTTGTCAAATGCTATTTAAAAAATCATCACTTGTTCATGAAATTAGGTTAAAGAAAAATTACTTATTAGTCAAATAGTCTGGCTAGATTGTAATTATATTGAGCACCCTTCATTGGTACTCAATAATAGAAAAAGAAACACTTATTCAACATCACATCAACTGAAACTTGTGAACTTTAAACAATACTTATTATTTTCGTAAAGAAAAATCCCAGCACACGTTGAATGTATTAAGACCGAAAAACTGCAGTACTGTCTGTGTCAGTGTCTGTACTATCGGTACTGATAAATAATTCATCTGGTCGATTTGCAAAGTAAATTTTTTTGGATTAGGTCACTGTTGTTCTGCCAGTTCTATTAATATTATGGTGAAATAATTAATTATAATTATTTATTCGTCTAATGACTTGGTACATTTTATTGGTAAGACAAAAACAATAAATATTTTATTATGTATATGTACACAAATTAAAAATATACTTAAATTATTCAGAAAAAAATGCGAATTTTTACCTCAATGTCACTCACACAATTCACCATAATGTTACAATTGGGTATTTAACAACTAGTAAAATCAGCAACTTTTTTTCAAACGTCAAAACGCGTAGTTAGATTGTGTATGAAATATTAAACAGTGACGTCATCAAAGTTCGACAAACTTTTTTACTTTAATCGATAGTTTAAAATAGTTATTCAACATTTAACTAACAGGGGACACGGATATTACGACTTTTCGAGACCCTCTATTTAATAATCACTAAAAAATAATTTATTTGAATAGTTGTCAAATACCCAATTGCAATTTTATAAACTTATTTAATGCTAAGTGAGTAGTATTGTGTTGTAAATGGCAATACAGTCCAAAAAACAATCTTCTGTTGCCAGTCTTAACCATTAATTTATCTTTAAGTTTCGAAATTTATTATAATCAATCAAATAATTTTGATCGGAATTTTTTTTTCTTCGATAATATATTTTTTTAATTCTGTTAACTTTCTAATTTTTTAATCCCGTGTCAAAATCTCTAAGTACGTATCACTGTGGACTGTAAAAATTCGGAAAGAGATGAGATCTTGGGTCATTTATCAACATACTCAAAGTAATAAAAATATGACGTCTATTCGGACGTTCCGTCTCACAAACAAACCCTAAGTATAGTGAACCATCAAATAATTTTAATTTAAGCAAGTCAATTTAGTATATTTTTGCATATGTCTGAAAAACTTTATTTATTAAAACCATTAATCAATATTTGATTTGAAGTGAGCACTTAAATTTAGTTTAGTGTCAAATTTTTTCTTGTTGTTTTATAGTGTTATGAAAACTTTTGCTGGTAAAACTATTTTTATCATAATGACCCTTCAAGAACAACCTATATTCCTCGCTCTGAGCTAAAATACATGTTTCTTATAAAAACTACAATTTTTTACACATTTCCTAGCTACATATTATTTTAATCTATCGATAATATTTAGTCAGTAATCCGAGAAGTTCACATTGTCAAAATCAAACAAAACCACCCGTAAATAATAATATTGAATAATATAAATGGGAACAGAGTAAAAAAAAAATTTAACAATATTTTACTTCACGAATAGTTGTAATTGAATAAGTTAGTACAAATGTACTTAAAAATTATAATTTTTAGTATCAATAGTTAAATGAACTTGTGTGGCAGTATTTTTTTTGTTATGCATGTTACATATTCGAAATATCATTCTTGTATTGTATATACAATTTCTTAGCATCGTCAATAATTCGCAAAAAAAGAAATTATGTGTATACACTGCCATTTAAATGTGGTCGGTTTGGTAGCATCATAGTGCAAATCATACTAATATTATAAATGCGAAAGTATGTTTATTTGTTGGTTTGTTCTTCAATCACACCGCAACGGAGCAACGGATCGACGTGATTTTTGGCATGAGTATATTTGAGGACCTGGAGGCTACTTTTCACCCCGGAAAATTAAGAGGTTCCTGTGAGAATAAAAAAAACTTAAACCACGCGGACGAAGTCGCGGGAATCAGCTAGTTTTTATAGTAAAATCATTTTATTTTAGCGAATAAAATCTGCATCTGCCTTACATAATCTTCTACAGAATATTTGGCACATAATTTCCACCAAAGTTAAGTTTTTACTCGCCGCATATGGATTAATAATAAAATAACGTCATCAAAAGCGAGTTAGCGAGCAAAGAATAGATTTCTTTATTGTTTTCATAATTTCGCTGCACAATCGAATCACTTTAAGCAAGCAGGCAAAAATTGCGACTCAGTCAATTCCCGTCTCGAACTAAATTTCTTTAAAAAAGTACTATTTGCAGTCTTCGATACGTGCCGCGATATCATATCCGCGATCACTGATTCACAACACTGGGGGGGACTATGTACACAACGAACCCGTGCTACGAATGAGTTGTTAATACCATCATATTAACGAATCGCTCACCAAATATACATAAATAAAAAAACACTAATCACACGTTGCGAATCTTAAATAAACGTAAACACTTATGCCGGCAGTCACTCGTCGCGGTATCCGGCTCGCGTTGTGCGCGATGGACAATCTTTGGAATCACCGGCCGGTAGGTTTTAAACTGGCCTATTATGAGAATAGGGAGTCAAAATGGGTGTCGGGCTTCGGGCCCCGGCCGGGCTCAGACGGAGATCTCGTAGTTGCAGTCGTAGACCGAGGCGCGGTCGGGCGGCGCGGGCGGCGGCGCGCGCTCCAGCTGGTCCTGCACCTCGAGCGCGCGGATGAAGGAGAGCGGGCGGGCGGGGCGCGGGGCGGGCGCGGGCGGCGGCGCCCGGCGGCGCGCGTGCGGCGAGGCGGCGGGCGGCGGCGCGGGCCGCTCGGCCCACAGGTAGGTGCCGCGCTGCGGGGACGCGGCCAGCTCGCGCACGTCGTGAGGCGCGTGCGGCGCGTGCGGCTCGCGCAGCAGCTCGCCCTCGGACAGGAAGCGGCGCTGCGGCGACGCGCGCACGCCGATGAAGTCGGGGCGGCGCGGCTGCGTCGGCGTGCCGGGGTTGGACCTGTGCGCGGCGCTCACGTCAGGGGTTTAATCGCGCGAGCTCGTCCGAGCGCTCGCTATCGTTATCGTACGGCCTACGGACAGAAGGAGACGGGAGCTGCGGGGGGAAGCGTCCGGCGCCGCCCCTCGACTCGCGTTCAGAACTTCCTCTGTGTCGCCCGCCGCCGACGTCCGCGCCCAGCGTACTGCGCGCGGATGTCGGCAGGCCGAGACGTAGCGTCGGTTGAACAATGTTCAGGAATATTATGCAAATCATTCGTTCGTAAAAAGGATTATTGCCGGCTGATCGATTACGGACAATCTGTATCAATCTTAATATTGTTATTATTATCGGAATTTATGATATTCTGCCTGCAACAGAGCATTACAGCCGATAGTGGGATGAACCAAATTTATTGCGATCGGCGACGTAATGTTGAGCGTGTTCAAGCGTCGAAACACTTTGGTATCAGATTAAAATGGATCTAAAAATTTAAAGTCTCAAATCCAGTCCTACTGATTTTAATTTCGCGACGTATCCGTTTTAAGAGTTGACTGTGGATGAACGAACTTACTCGAACGAACTCTAAAACAAGATTGTTAAGGTTCATTTTACTTTAACTCCAAGGTGTTTTAACGCTCATTGTCGGTCTGATTTAATATTTTATGGTAAAGGTACATACTACCGTAATCGACAAGTAGGTTTGTCGAACGAACGAAAATAATTAATCAATACAAAAATTATAAGCAATATTGCTAAGCCTATCCGCGATGTAATATAATACAAAAGCGTGTCAGATCTTATATCCCCAACATTGTTAAACCAGTGACTAGAAGCTAGTAGCCAACGAGTTCTGAACGTGTTTGAGTCCAAGCGGCCAGCGCAACGGTTGCGGGGTGCATGCCAATACCATGCCAACTGTACACTAGTCTACTAAAAAACTACTGCAAGCTTAATCGCTTTATATCCTGCCCCTCTAGCCAAGTAACATACGTATCGTGTCTATTTTCTTTCTATAAACGTTAACGCTTTAGCGGAGAAAAAAATAAGTGAATAGTCTATGGGTAGCGTTTTTAATCCCTTTCGCTAAAGCAACGATTAACGCTTTAGCGGAGAAAAAAATAAGTGAATAGTCTATGGTCAGCATTTTCAATCGCTTTCGCTAAAACGTTAACGATTAAAGGGCATTAACACACAGGGGACGGGCGCGGATCGGGTCGGGTGTCAGGCGGGTTGAATTTCTTGTATTTAAATGGACGACATCACACAAAACGCGAGCGCGGGTCGGTCGCGTGGCGGGTGACGCTGTGTTTTGCGCTTAACGCTCTAGCGGAGGAAAAAAAGTGAATATTCTATGGTTGGCGTTTTTAATCGCTTTCGCTAAAGCTTTAACGATTATAGACAGAGAATAGATACGAAACGTGTCTAACTTGGCTAGGTTGGCTGATGTCAAATCGATTATGATTATCAGAATCGATAGATTCAATTGATAGCCAAGTATTTTATTTTATTTCTCGAATAATTTACAATTACTAAATTAATATTTGATCAACAAATTGAAAAAAGGAAATTGGAAAAAAGATTCTTTTGTCACGGTATAAAGAGATAAAGCATAGGCACTAGAGTGACGAAATTATAAGATGGCTGGTACAATAAAAAATAAAGACGGTAGATATAAAAAACTGAACACATTGCGGAAGAAGGGATTTCCTAAAACTGTTATTTATAGAGATATAAATCAATTGTCATATAAAAAAGTTTCTTTAAATAACATTGGGACACAACAAACATGATTCGACTTGATGAGCGAAAAAAGATTTTTGTACCCTTTTGAATTAATAACATATAGATATTACTTAGTAACTCTTGCATTAGAAAAGAGGTTATTTATTTATTTAAATTTTATTTAAAAAAAAATTACTTTCATCAAAGTCTTTCAAACTCAAAAAAATAAAACAGTATACCATTTAAAGCATAATCAGCTCAGGATTAAAATTACCCCATAAGAGTGTCACAATAAAAATTAGGCAAAAAAATCATGCCTTACAAGTTACAACGAATATATAATACGGGAAAATCCAGCAAAGAAGTTAAATAAAAAAGTATGAATAATATCAATATTGTCTGTGCCTATTACCCCAATTCTCTTGTCTGTGATCACAACCTGACCATAGACATGCGATGGTAGTTGATACCAGCCATAGCATAGTGCGTCGTGCAACGCCCTCGCTCCATTTTGGAACAACAGCTTGCAAATAAAATAGAAATTTACATGTTTAGTACCATTTCTAGCCGTGGAAATTCTGCCTATTCTAACAAGACCTAAACTTTGACTACGCCAAAACTCTAATAGGAGTTGTATCATCAACTTGATACTAAATAAACTTGTATACGAATAGGTTCAAAATAAAATTTGAATTTATGTGATAATATAGTGTAATGTTCTAATACATTGAAAATAAAAATGTAAAGGCAGTAAGAAATAGCCATACCATCGAAAGCCTAGGCAGAATTCACACCGAAACCATCTGTTAATAATACGTCAAAAATCTTTAAACATACATCTCCATTTCGTTGTTTAGATATAATCTAATGTTCAAGAAAACTTAATTTGGCATATTAGAGATGATTCCACCTGAAGATCGGAATAAAATTTGCATGCGCAAAAATCTAATGTGTTTTATAAATCGTGCCAATTATTACAATTGCTACTATAAAAAAATAACTTTAAAAACTATTAACAGATGGCAACACCACTAGTGCATATGCAAAAACCATGCCTTACAAAATAATAATAAAGAATACGTCACTGAAATAAAAATAATAATAAATTAATTGCTTGCTTTTTTAACTATCAAAATATACTAGAAAATTTTAAATAATAATCCTCTTATTTCTATAAGCCTGCTTGGCATCTATGCTGAGAAAATCTATTCAAAACGCATGAGTTGGTGGATATTTTTAAATTCAATTTATTACAACTACCCTCATTAATTAAGACTTTTTTTATTTGCTATCATCATCACAAAGTTTTTTTTAAATCACGTGACGCCGGGTCTGGGCATTGAATGAAAAGCTACATATGTTTTCTGGTAATTTTCTCTTGAAAAAACTATTTAGGTTTGGGTATCTCGAGACATTGTAAATGTCAAATATTCTAATGTATTTCTGGCAAAACAGTTAGGTAATAAAATCCACCAACACAAACACAAAATTCCAAACCAAACTGCACGCACACACAAATAAAAGCAAACACAAACGAGTTACCGTCGACACGTCGGCTCTATGCGTTAGGTCCATCTGCCGCGGTAAGCGGTAAATTCAATGATTACAATTTTACGACCACAATCATAAGCATTCATAGACACCAATCAAAGTAAAGGGAAGTTATACACGCATAAACGGCTTTGAAAATTTTTGTATGGATGACACGCCACCATTTTATGACGCGATTTTGAAAAACAAATGTCGCCAAAAGTTTTCAAACCCCTTTAACGTACGTATTATTTTGAGACCAGTCACTATGATATAATAAAATGAACAGAGATAGGACGTTAATGGCATTAATGTTTAAGAAACAATTTCGACTACTTGATCATTCAATATATTAGGCAACTTTTTGTAAGCTGCTTGAAAAATCTACGCCATTTTTTTTATTTCCATAATTTTCTTTCTAAATAACTGAGCATGTCAGTTTGACAGTATCTTCAACATAATCTATATGAGATTTTTTAAATTTTGTTACTCCTAAAACAGTAATAAATGCTTTCCAATATTGTCTTAATATTGCCAGCTTATTATTTTTAAAGGTTATTTGATCGAGATTCGAGACATACAAGGACCCTGAAAAATAAATATCGGGGGATTTAAGAGAATTTAATTTAAAAAAATGTCAGCTTTAATTGCTGTAGAAAATCCCTGTTCATTTTAGTAGTGGTATTTAAAAAATGGGGCCATTAAAATTCTTTTAATAAGGAGGATAGTATGATAATAGGTGTCAGGAATTTTTGAGAGGAATAAAGCAAATGTGACGTCACATGGGCAGCGCAATCATACAATGATAATTATGAAACAGAATTATGGTTTTAATATTCTACACGGAAATAATTAATAAAATGAATGTTTATTAAATTGACTGGCCTTAAAATATGAATAGAAGGGGACGAATAATTTAACTTGTATTGTTTACGAAATAGTCGAACTAGCCAATTTTATTGATATCGTGGCCACCCCAAATAAAAATTGTATTTCATATTGTATGTAATAGTATAGGCAAGAGACGAGAGTCGTATAACATTTTTTTAAATAAATGCTATTATTTTACACAAATCATAAAACGACAATAATGAAAAGATGTACAACCGAGCATAACTTTAAAATAAATTTCACAACCTTATAAAAAGGTATGCTCAGTTTAGCCGTGTGTTACTTTAGTGATATGAATGTTATTAGTGTAACAAGTTTGCTCACATATGATGGTCCTTCGAACCGGATTTTATGTCAAAAAAATTAAAAATTCATATAGTAGATTAGCAAACTTTTGCTTGGGACAACATGGGAGCAAACCTGGAGTATACATTCCGTTATAAAGTAGTAATATTAGAATAATATTCGATATTCATATAAAGTATATTTTACAACGGAATATGACAAAGCCAATATACATAGATACTGGTGAGAGAACGAAAATTAAAAAAAAAACACAACAGTCGTGTTCCCAAAAGAATATACATGGCATTATGTGAAGCAAAACATTTTACATGCAAATAAAAATACTCTAACACTCATAGAAACAAAAGGTGTAAGCGATGCAGACTGGGCAGGAAGTTTAGTTTCGTAAAAACATTTTAGTGGTATGAATGCAATGGGAAGAGGCCATGAATGTGGGAAAAATAAATACCTAATCTATGGGAACAGTCTCCATTTTTATTATCGCCAATACTTATATTATTCCATAAGAAAATTTTGATCTAACCACTTAAAGCTTTTGTCAACGTTGAGATGTGTGGAAACTCAACATTGATCGTTATTAGCTAGAAATATAATGTTATCAATTTATTATTTCCTTTTATAAGCGGGAATTTAAAGATTAAACGAACAAATAATTCTATTACTAATGCTATCCATTCTATGTTTGACTATCACAGGACTAAACACTAAGATAAGAAGCTACAGTAAGATTTATAAGAAATCCTAAAGATACCTATTATTTAAAAACTACTAAACTGACATTAAAAAAATTGAGGGTAGTTCTTGTAAATATATTTTTTTGGGGATTTCCCCTATATTAGGTTTAAACTTGTAGATTTCAGTATAAATTATAATAGTTCCTTTAAATTCCCGCTATGTACCCTGATATTCGAGGGCAAACATACCTCCGCACGGGACTGCTAACAGCTAAGGGCGTGGGCACACCGAGCGCCTTGATGCGTTGCTGCATCGTGGGGGAGGGTCGCGCTCCACCATTCGACCCTGGCTCGTATCGTAGTGGCTCCATCACCACCCGATACCCTGAGGTAGTTGTACCACCATGACTGAAATAAGATTTATGGATTCTGAGGTATATGTCAAAGTGAATTTTTTTTGTAGTAATTTATAAAATGTTCCCGGTAGTAAATGAGAATATGATTATTATTATTACACTTTATTTATACACCACAACACAAAAAAAGGAAAAAAAAATTAAGGAAATTAAGGATTATGATCCAAAGTTTTGCTGGTTTTCTGCAGCTGAAAAAGAAGATTGCTATAAAAATTGCTGATAGACCTATTTGACTTACTTTAAGAACTGAAGTGAAAGAATAATATCATGCTGATTTTTTTGAATTTTGTGCTAACTTGAAGAGCAATCGATTACGATTGCTCTTCAAGTATTAAACATTCTTGTTATTAAACATTGCCTGATACACGAAGAAGGCTGTGGAAGTCACTTAATGCACGCACCTAGTGATTCTAGAAAGCGGAATGAGCGTATGATAATAGAAAAATAATGGATGAAATAAAAAAAACAGTGAAACATCTGAATATGATCCAGTTTTTTCTGGTTTTTTGCTGCTGCAAGAGTGGAAAACGCAATAATTCTGTTTGAGATCCGAAGACAGCTTTGCATAAAAATTGCTCATAGACCAGAATTTTGTGCTTATTTGAAGTGCAATCGTAATAGCTCTGCCTGATTCTCGAAAACAGCTGTAATAATTGCTCATAGACCTAGGCTCATGATGCCTATGTCAAAAATAAATTATTTCTCACTGATTATTAATAAGTAGAGGGTCTTTCAAAAGACAAAAAAATTCACATCTTCGGTTAGCTTTAAGTTTGATATCCATTTTAAACTATAAATTTAGAGAAAAATGTGTGTTGAAATTTGATGACGTCACAACTCGCAACCATGTATTTCATACAAACTTCCATAGAAGCGCGTTTTTAAGTTTGATAAAGAGTTGCTGACTTGACTGAGTTGCCATCACCCCTATTGCTGAGGCATAACTCTACCTGGAGACAGTTGTCAGTAGAAGTCAATACACTCACCTAGTGTTTCTAGAAAGCGGACTGAGCCTCGGATAATGGTGCGGCCTTGGCGGCAAGTGATGGTGCGGCTCAGCCGGTGGGAACAGGTTGGCAGCGGAGCCCCGGCGCTGAAGGGGCGGCGGCGTGGGCTCGCAGTCCGCCGACTGCGAAGCGCCCGGGCCTTCCAGTTCACCCTCGTGCTCTTCCCGACCCGGGGATAGCTGGGAACACGCGTCAGTTGCCATAGCGAACAGGTGAATATGGCACCACAAGTAGTTAGAATCTTAAACCGGGTCTCCAGCGATCATATTTTTGTTAGAAATTGGCCCTCACATATTTTTTCTAACAATTTGAGGGCATGCTCTACCTGTTAGGCGAAACAAAAACACGCTAATATGTTACCCAACTGGACAGGTTAACATCTCCGCGTTCCCATGTGGGTATGATGATTTCAAAGTTTGTCTCGAATACAAACTAGAAGTGTTAAACTATCGCTAAACGGCTAAACGGTTGAAAACGGTAGTAAATAATCTTCACTCCTGTGCACTGGCGAGTGAAAAAAACATTTTTTACTACCGTTTGTTATTTAACGGTTTAACGGTTAACGGTAGTAAACGATCTATACTCCTGTGCACTAGAAACATTGTTTTTTTACTACCGTTTAACTGTTTAGCGATAGTCTAACAACACCTTTAGTCTCCAGCGTTAGAAATTGGCCCTCACATATTTTTTCACAAGTTGAAGTCGTGCTCTACCTGTTAGGCGAAACAAAAATACGCTAACATGTTACCCAACTGGACATCAATCTAACATCTCTGCGTTCGCATGTGGGGGGATAGGCATGATTATTTCAAAGTTGGTCTCGAATACAAACTCGACTGTCTATAAAGTCGCAATGATTCTGATTGACGACCGATCCTAATATTGCGTGTAAAATACATATATGAAACGGAGCACATAACTAAATTATTTTTTTGAGGGAGAAAATAAAAATAATTTATTCAGTCAGCAAACGCAATCTGTGTGGTCATTGGGGCTGATTCTGTAGTGCACAATATCTAAACTAAACTAAAATTAGAGCATTACAAATATTGCTAACCCTTTCATAATACTTCCTACGGAAAGGGACAGAACTAGATTGAAAGCTGCCATTTTAGTTTAGTTTAGAGATTGGGTTATACATAATCAGCCCAAATTTAGAGCATTACAAATATTGCTAACCCTTTCATAATACTTCCTACGGAAAGGGACAGAACTAGATTGAAAGCTGCCATTTTAGTTTAGCTTAGAGATTGGGTTATACAGAATCAGCCCAAAATTAGAGCATTACAAATATTGCTAACCCTTTCATAATACTTCCTACGGAAAGGGACAGAACTAGATTGAAAGCTGCCATTTTAGTTTAGTTTAGAGATTGGGTTATACAGAATCAGCCCCAATATCAATATAAAGCATGAATATTTATAATTTTTTCTTCGATTTCCTTAATTATTTTACTAGAGAGCCAGACATACCATGTCTTCAATTCACATTTTGCAATCATTAAAACAATATCAATATGTACTATATTGAAATTTAGACTTTCGTGAATTGAAGGTATGTGATTGCTCTACAAGCATAACTACTATTTAATGAAAGTCTAGAATCTAGATGATATCGAGCTTTTCTACGGTTTTCTACGGTTGGAACGTAACCTAGATCTATCTTGAATAACAAGGGTATCACGTTAAATAAAAGAATGTTCTTAAATAATTTGGTAATTAATCAGGTTTCCAAAAAATGGATTAAGCGTTCCTGTTTGATACTGCGTAAATACTAACGTCACATACATATCAATATTATACATGCGGAAGTGTGTCTGTCTTTCTGTCTGCTACGCTTTCACGATCCATCTATTCAACCGATTTTGATGTAATTTGGTACAAGGGTAGATGGGTTTCTACACGGCATCGTACCGGAACGCTTAATCGCTTGGCGGCACATCTTTGCCGGTAGGGTGGTAACTATCCACGGCCGAAACCTCCCACCAGGCCAGACCAAAGAAAATTCAGAAATTATAAATTCCCAAACTGACCCTGACGAGGATCGAACCCGGGACCTCCCACGCTAAAAAAATTCAAAATTCAAAATTCTTTATTTGCAGAAACATTTTTTTACATTGAGATGTTATGACTAAGACTATACTAAGACAACAGCGCTCAACACTGCGCCAGGGAGGTCGTCAAAAACACACACAACACATTCACTAACTGACAACAAAACATCTATACACACTAGAGATGAAACGGATATCCGGTAACTATCCGGTATCGGGCCTATCCATCGTAAATTTATTATCAGGCCGGATACCGGATAGTATCAATATCCGGCGGGATACCGGATGTTCAAAAACTACGACAATTTTCTAAAATCAACTTTAAAACATAAGTTTTTGTGAGGTAAATAATAAGAAAACGGGTTCTAATTATGATGTATTTTATTTAAAACTGAAAAGTTACAAAATCTCACAAGAAAGTTCGTTCTCTTCCGAAAAACTTAATTTTTATTTTATTCTGTCTAACATCATTTTGTCTAAATTACAATCAAATCACGCACTTTACTCAACAAGTAAACAACAAATTTTCGCTATGCAATTAATCACTCATGCCACCGGCCACGATCTCTCACGATGACACCCGAATTGGGTATTTGACAACTAGTCAAATCAGCAATTTTTTTCAAACATCAAAACGCGTGCTTGGTATGGGATTTTGTATAAAACATTGCATAGTGACGTCATCAAAGTTTGACGCACTTTTTTTACTTTAATCGATAGTTTAAAATAGTTATTCAATATAAAACTAATAGGGGACGTGGTTCCTACGACTTTTGGGAGGTCCTTTATTTAATAATCACAAAAAAAAAATTTATTTGAATAGTTTGCAAATACCCAATAGATCCGATAAACTTGTCACAACCTGCTACGAGACCACGGGCCGCATATCCGGCCATCCGGCATCTTAGCTAGCTGGATATCCGACCATCCGGCATCTTAGCTAGCCGGATATCCGGCCATCCGGCATCTTAGCTAGCCGAACCGGTACCCGGCCAAACAAGTATCCGTTTCATCTCTAATACACACACAACTAACACACTAGACACACACACACACTCGCAGTGCTGGTCTGGCTCTCACCTTGTTGTAGTGCGCATGCGCACCGAGCGGGCGGTGCGCGGTGCCGTTGTCCGCGGTGTACGTCTTTACCTGCGCGTGGTGGTCGGCCGCTATTGTCGAAATTGCCGCGCCGCCGACTCCGCCCTCGCGCCGTTTCTTGCCGCCCTTGTATATGTACTTCGACGGCCGGACTAGACTGGAAAATTCATTATTGCGTTTTAAATTTATGAAAGACTAGTGACCTAGTTGTGATAACGCATATCAGTCGTTTTTTTTTATCCACTACAAGCTAGCCCTTGACTGCGATCACACCTGATGGTAAGTGATGATGCAGTCTAAGATGGTAGCGGGCTAACCTGTTAGGGGCATGGCAGTTATATTAAATCCACACCCCTTCGGTTTCTACACGGCATCGTACCGGAACGCTAAATCGCTTGGCGGCACGTCTTTGCCGGTAGGGTGGTAACTAGCCACGGCCGAAGCCTCCCACCAGACAGGCGTTTGCGATTGTTAAGCAACATTGACCCAAGTCGGTAACTGGATGGGTGACCGAATGTGGAGGTTCAAAGGCCTCGGTTTCCTCCGTGCCTCGGAGCCGTTTATTATCACTAACATCTGATAATAATCGTTACAAAAACCTAAGAGTTTAATACTGTTAGTGGAATCGTATGCGGAAGTACGCGGGACTGGGAACCCACCGCATTATTATCCCAAGAAAACTCCTACCATTATGTGATTAATGGGAAGGGGTCACGACCCTCAGTAATGAGAAATACGACGCAAGGAGAGAGAGCCGATGCACGCGACTTCGTCCGCGTGGATTGAGGATTTTTAGGTCTCACGGGAACTCTTTAATTTTCAGATCCGTTCAGCCGTTCTGGCATGATTGAGTAACAAACATCCATCCATCCATCTTAACTTTTGCACTAATAATGTTAGTATTGATACATCCAATTTAACGTCTTCCTTTTAAGGCTACTATATCCCAGCACTTTAGGCATTTGTCGCTCACTCAGACCCGCGCTACGATACCTACCGATCATTGCCGTGAGTCGCGCAGTTCAAATGAACTCCGTGACCCTATCATAAATATTTGCGTCACAGTATGAACTGTTACAGTTGGACTATTTACATTATAATTCGCTTCACGAAATACATGTTGGAAGTTGCGTTTTTACCTATATTTTGATTTAGACTATATAAAATGAAATTCAGGGTATAATCTACTCGTATCTATATTGCAAATTTCAGCCAACTTACATTCCAAATTTCAAAATAAGAGTAAAAATATTAAAACTTTCCCATTTTAATTGTCATCCCCAATTTTATTAAATAAATACTAAAAGGGAATAAAAATAAATAATTACTAAAAGGGGATTTTCCAACACAATTTCTATAGATCTTTATAATCTCTTTATAATTTAAAGCCGATAGACCTACTGACAGATTTTTTTGCATCAAGCATTTTTAAATTTATTAGCTGTCAATATCGTGTATACAGTGGTCAGGGACGGACTAAGTCCATTGGGAGCCCGGGGCGGCAATCTCAGTGGGGGTTGCTGTATTGTAAATACATTGGTGAAAATCTCTTTTGTTACTGATTCAATAATTTACTTTTACCCGACACTTTTTTGGTATGCAACAATACTATAACTAAACTAACTAACTATACTAATATAGACTTCGTTTTTTTAATTTGTGCTAAGAAAATTTTAATTAAGTTTATTAAAATAAAATACACACATTTTTATTTGGTTTTTAAATGAACCAACTTAAACCACTGAAAAGCGCCTACATACTTATAAAATTATTATTACAAAAACAATCAAAATTCATCGTAAAAAATCACGCGTGAGCTTGGACCTGGTTGCTGCAAATCTGGTTGCAAATCAGAGGGTGTACTAGATGAATGTTTTTTAGGCTGCACGTTTTCTATATCTTCCTGGTCTCGTATAGGCATGCCACGTTCATATCAACTATCTATAATTTCAGGCAGTAGGTATTTTAAATAAAATTGTAATATCTTTGGCTCCATGTTCTTAAACCAGAAAGTATCATCTTTATCGATGTACTCTGTATATAAAGGCTCATTTTCGCCTGCCCAGATTCCAAGCAGACACACTTTTCCTGTAACAACAAAAATATTTTTAGGTACGTTTCTAGGTTTGATAAAATTCACAGAGTAGGTATTTGTTACCGAATGAAAAAAAATATTGACAAAAGCTCTTAAACCACCTTAAACTCTAACTGCATCTACAGATTCACTGTTTGAAATTATATAAAGGTGAAATAATATTACGGTGAGGTGGTGAACTTGAATATAATTTGATTACAGGGTGAGTAACTGGAGGCCCCACTTTAAAAAAAAATAAGCAAATTGAATTTAGTATTTCAAAGAAATGCGAGTGAAGCTAGCACAAATATTTTATTTTTTAGTGAATAATTAAATCACGAGCACAATATAATGTAAATTTTATAAGCCTTGAAAATATAATTATTATAGGTTCGATATATTAGGTATAGATTAGGTATATAAGGTTCTTGGGGTTCTTCTTCTCTACACCAAGGGTCCGGCCACCGGTGTGCCCTATCGCCCTTAGTCCGCTACTGTCTCACTTTCTCACGTATCAAACAAAATATAATCTCTAAGGAAACTACTCACATGTCATCTTTTTCAAGCGGTGTGTCGTCTCTCTTTTTTGATGCTAAACGATTTCCTTTACGAGGGATATTTGAACTGAAATAAAAATTTAAAGAATTATTATTTTGATAGTACAAAATCGCTAACAGAGTCTCGTTGGTTTTATGGTTACTACTATCTTCGACTGCAGGTCTCGGGTTTATCCCCGGGTTTAGGCTCCTTAATATTATTTGTATTTTTATAAAAACTAAATAGTAGGTAGGTGAGGTATTTCTATTTAGTATGAACCAAACTAGGGGTTGGAAGTTCAGAAATATCTCCCGCGCAGTTGGTAAATTTCTATTGACCGCCATGGCCAAAATAAAGTCGAGATTTAGGATAGGATATTATTATATCATGTATTCATGAGAAACTCAGTATAGCCAAACAAAAAAAACCTCGTCTCCCTTACCGACTGTATATAGGTATAAACTGTGGTTACGCGTGATGGTATTTGCACGTGGCGGAATTTACTCTACCTATCATAATTTTCTTAGTTCGTATCAGATTTTCTTCGGAGCTTTTGAGGACTAGGTATTTTGATAAACTCAAGAAACACTTACCATATATTTTTTTTATTTCTCCTTCGCTTCCTGTCAGATATTTTTTTTTCCGGCACTTTTATTTCCCATTTTAAATAAAAATCACAAGCAAAGAAACACTATATTTACAGGCTAACTAAAACTATTTTAATTTTATCACTAAATGTAGCAAAAGAATTTATTTACAAATAATTAAAAAATAAATAATTTTAGCGCGAAAGGAGCGTGATTCGTGAAAACTTGCGCAGGTCCTTCTCGTATAGAGGCTCGTGAGCCACTGAGTACATCGCTTATTCGATGCGTTAGATCATTTTATGACTTCTGTTAGGCGAAAATTTGCAGCAATTTTTTTATTTAAAATCTGTCTGTACAGTGAATAGGTAATACAATGAGCTTAATTTACGTATAATTTTTATGAAATTTAGTCTAAAGCTTTGGAAATGCCATTAGAAAAATGAACAAAAACAACCTGTTTTCAAAAATTTTTATGATCGAGGCAAGTTTAACTTATCGTGTTTTCATGAGTACATTAAAGAGATAAGGCATGTATCTTTAATATGTATTTTTAACAGTGAAAAAAAACTATTTTTTCATGACTTTGAATTGGTTTGAAAAGTGGCGTAGTCGCTAAAAACCGGGATAATGGGCCGTTAAGAAAATGCAAAAGTTATTGGAAATGGTTTACTACACTAAGACGTATGTTTCATGTTTAAAATATCAATATTAATACTTTTTCAGTGAACCTCGATGACATGAGAAGAAAGATCTACGTGTTTCCATTAAATTGAAAAACATTAAGCGTGACTCAAAACTAATCTACCCGATGTGAAAAGAACAACATAAAAAGTTAAACAAAACAACTGACTGTATACGACGTTCTCGGGTGAAGTGTTAACTATAGAACGAACAAGTTACGAACTACGTCTTAACTTTGAGAAACTCACTGAGGAAGGAAGAAAAACGAGTTTCCTGTCGCTTCTCGTCATCGGACGACAATGCGTCGGTTTTTTAACCTATTAATAAAAATTAAATTTATGGTATCAAGCAAACGATACTAATTCTTTTGTACACAATCTCTCAAGTAAATTAACAAAATTTAGTGCTCTCTCCTTCCACAGGGATTAAAGGGATAGCAATATAGAGCTGACTTTTTTTAGTTCAATTGAGATACTGTATACAACAGAATTAGTCACTTTGTCTAATTAAAAAATGAATAATTTAAGGTTAAAGACGACGTCAAGTCGACAAGAAACTCAAATGTATATTTTGATTTATTTAATTACTAGCTGACCCGGCGAACTTCGTACCGCCTTAGTATGCAAAATTAAATGTATATTTTTCAATATTTCTGAGAGATTTTCTTAATATTTTTTTCCGTAAGAACCTTCTCCTAATAATAACAAATACAACAAAAAAAGAATTAGTGAAATCGGTCCAGCCCTTCACGCGTGATGCCGTGACCAAGGAAAACGGGTTTCATTTTTATATATATATAGATTACTCCTTTCCCTGCTACTTAAGTGTGATGCTTAATCAATTGGCAAGAAAACGTGAGGAAGTTAATCTAACTTTCAATGTCAGTTAACCCGCAATTGCGGGTAGAACGATATTTGAAATGGAAGTAAGAATATGACCGAAAATGTCTCTTTTTATATTGCAAAAACGGTTTAAATTTTCGATACTAATAAGCTCAGCTAAGATGAGCCAGGGGTCAAGGATTGAAAGTGTCCTCACCTAGGGCACTGCGGGCCGAATTGCGCGTAGCAGCAGTTAGACCAGCAACCCCTGCATAAGGGGTTGTAACAACCGGTGAACTTGCCCGTCACCAGCTCGTTAATGTTGGCCCTAGCTACATTAGCACCAGTAGAAGTGAATAAGAATGCGATAGGGTCCTCACCTAGGGTACTGCGGGCCGAATTGCGCGTAGCAGCAGTTGGACCAGCAACCCCTGGAGAAGGGGTTGTAACCACCGGTGAACTTGCCCGTCACCTGCTCATTGGTGGTTCGCCCTCGCGACACTAACACCATGTGGAAGCCCGTCAGACCGAAGATCGGTATCGCTAGGAGTGCGATTATGCCCATTATCACCATTCTGTGCATTTTCAGTTAAGGAATGAATGAAACTGGTAAATACAGCATAGATAATATTTTGGAACATTGTCTGCGTTATTAACTGCATCGTTGGTCTAGTGGTTAGCATGTTCCACCAATTAAGTATTGGCTTTGTCTGACTAGAAATTCTCAGTACTAGCCCGGAGTTAGGAAGTTGGCGGTGTTTCATCCCCGTGCACCCTCCCGGAGAGCACGTTAAGCCGTCGGTCCCGGTTAATATAACTAACATGAAAATCGTCAAAGCCCGCCAACCCACATTGGAGCAGCGTGGTGGTTCTTATCTCTAATTCCCTCTCTCCTATGAGAGTGGAGGCCTGTGCCCAGCAGTGGGATGTTAATGGGCTGTAGTGGTAGTGGCGCTCGGGTATCTAAACCACTAGGCTATCAAAGCTTCTTCTGTGGTATCTAGTTACGGAATAATGGCTTATTCTATGTTCGTGCTCGTGGATTGAGGTTTTTGGTTCCCGCGGGAATTCTTTAATTTTCCGGGACATAAAGTAGCCTAAATGTGTTATTCCAGACTATAATCGATCTCTGTGCCAAGTTTCATCCAGATCCGTTCAGCCGTTCAGGCGTGATTGAGTAACAAAATTCCATCCATCCATTCATCCATCCATTCATCCATCCATTCAAACTTTCGCATTTATAATATTAGTATAGATATTTTTGTAAAGGATACGACACAATAGGCTCGACCTGCGTGAGCGTCTTGTTGTTATTCATGATGTAGTAGAGGCTGAGGCCGAATATGCTCAGCATGTGGATGGACAGCGATATGAGGAAGAAGAAGAAGAATCTGTAGTTACGCCGCCCGATGCAGTTGTTCACCCACGGACAGTGGTGGTCAAATGTCTGTAAGCATAATTTATGCATGATAATAGGCGTGATGACTGATTTTGAAAAATGGTCAGATTATGTTCGGAAGTATCTACTATTTCGAAAAAATATCTTATTTCAGCAGAAAAAAAAGGTTTGGTAGATAATATTGGCATTTGAAATTTAAATTTTAAAATTCACGCCAAAACGCTCCCCGGTGTCATGGCGTCGTTTGTGACGTCACTATTATTTTTACCAATGTACTCTGTGCAGTGTGCAGTAAGCAATAGTGTGATTGTCAAAGCTCGAAAACAAACCATTGTGACGTCATTCCCTTCTTGGTGTTTTAACCAATATGGCGGATTGCTGTATTTTATAATTTTATTTTATCAAAATAAATAGCAATCTCACTCGAAATAGAAAAATAAATACGTTTTTTATAATCCATGAATCCTATTTCATTAGATAAATTCATAATTTCATTGATTCTTGGTTACTGTCATCATGCCTATTGACAAGGTGCGAACATAAAACCCAAGATATTTGCATAATTAGTATTTTCATTTAGTCGTGATCAAACGCCTGTAAGCATAATAATATATGCGCGATAAATGATAAGGTTTGTTTGTTTTGAAGTCTTTATTGTACATAAAATACAATGTACAAAGGCGAACTAATGACCTAGAGGTATTTTCTTCCAGTTAACCTTTGTGTAGTGGAGCGGGTTGAAAGACAGTGCGTATAATATAAAGAGAAAAGTTGGGAAAAAGAAACATATATATAAAGTTCGAACATAAAACCCAAGTTATTCGCATTATCAGTATGTTCAGCCCCCTCAATGGCTATCAAAAAATGAAAGCCATTGATATTTCTTCTATCCATTGAAGGTTTGATGTGAGAATATTATTATATTATCATAGCAAACCTTCAATGGATAAAAAATATATTACAGTAATTTTGATAGCCACTGAGGTAGAAAATAGGGGTGCAGTACCCTTACAACAAGTTTTTAAATCATATCTACGTAGATCGTAATCGAGCGGTGGATTACAA
Source organism: Erebia aethiops (assembly GCA_923060345.2). NCBI lineage: Eukaryota > Metazoa > Arthropoda > Insecta > Lepidoptera > Nymphalidae > Erebia > Erebia aethiops. The sequence goes on along the minus strand of OV281083.1, from coordinate 2,527,802 downwards.
AACACAGTGACGGTAAAGTAAAATAGCAGCCCTTGATTTAAAGTCAAAAATTCAGTACAACCGATTTTAATTACGAAATTTGATGGTAGAGCGGCGTTTGTAAATCCTTCTTATTGAAGTGAAATTTCTTTAGAATCGTGATGTGAAAATTCGATGAAACGAAAAAGCGACACCAAAAAGAGACAAACATATTCATAACAGGATTTAGCCTGCGAGAGAATGAGATAGAATTTTTTTAATCCACTACAAGCTAGCCCTTGACTGCGATCACACCTGATGGTAAGTGATGATGCAGTCTAAGATGGTAGCGGGCTCACCTGTTAGGGGCATGGCAGTTATATTAAACCCACACCCCTTCGGTTTCTACACGGCATCGTACCGGAACGCTAAATCGCTTGGCGGCACGTCTTTGCCGGTAGGGTGGTAACTAGCCACGGCCGAAGCCTCCCACCAGGCCAGACCAGGGAAAATTCAGAAATTATAAATTCCTAAATTGACCCTGCCGGGGATCGAACCCGGGACCTCCGCACGTTAAGGCAACAGCGCTACACACTGCGCCACGGAGGTCGTCAAAAATACAAGTTATATTTATCTCGGTCTCTCGTAGGCTATACTTTTCTGAAGTTTCACTTCTGCCGTGTGTGAATTGCGCATACACACACTTTTTTGAAGTGAAAACTTCTTTAGCCGCGTTGAGCACTTTTTGGTAGGATGTAAACTTGTGGATTCGCGTGACCGTGACCGACATGCTCGCGAACAGCGACATGCTCGAACGTTGTTCTACATACGAAATTAAACTTTAATGAATGAATGAATGAAATACTCTTTATTGTACACATAACATAAATAATCAGTAACAATAAACAATAATGCGTTAGTTTTAAGGTTTATATTTTAATTATATTAAAAAAAAAAACATTTAAATATTCGTTTTCACTTCTATCGTCCGTCCCTATGACTGTCCTTTTTTTTTCTTTGTAAACTAACCTCTATACAATGGTTGCACACGGAGCAGTGGCTGCAACGCGGCGGTCGGTAGAATTTGCACGTGACGCACCATTTCATGCGCACGGTTATTCCATTGATCTCTACGCTGCGGTAAAGCGGCGCTCGGAAGTCGTCCTCGCGATCCTCGTCAGGTGGAGCTGGTGACAAGCATTACCGTGAAGCCAACAACCATTTGAAAAATGTTCTAATGTGATACAACCTTTATGTTTTGGACTGAACAACTGATAAGCATCAAAAATTATGAATTGGAAAATTTAAATTGACAAATGGCGCCCAACGTGGGGTCAACGTGGGACCCTTGTTGAAATATCAATTAAAATTTTCCAATTCAAAATTTTTGATGCAAATTAGTTGTTCAGTACAAAATATAAAGATTGTATCACATTAGAATTTTTTTCAAAAAACGCTACGTTACACCAAATACTAATAATCTTCAGAAACAGTTGCTATAACAACATCTAAATATATTGCATCCAATAAGGTAAAATTTTTTGTGCTTAAGATGCCGAGGCATATAATTGAAGGACTATAGCACCAAATATCTTTGGACCGTGATCATGGACGTAGCCCATCACCCATGGCGGTGATAAATGAAAGGAAGAAAGGAAGACCTTTGCTTAAAATTGGGGCACTTCACGTTGGAAAGGAAACAAAATTAATTTGCTCATCGTCAAGGTGAGACAATATTAACAGAACCGATTTAAGATTTTACACTTTTGTAGGTCCCATTACTTACAAACCCAAACATGACCTCAGATGACCAAAGCTACCTAAAAGTAAAGTAAATATTTATTTGGAAAAATATGTTACAGACCATATTGTCTAGTGTACAAACAATATTACCAAGCGAACTTTTAATTTTTTTGAACTTTTTTACTTGACTACTTTGTATTGACTGACTGACTGCCCAGTCCAGTGTGAACAAAATTTCTAACACCGAAAATGCTTAAAAACTCTGTCGGTGTTGGCGCCAAGTGCCCTGTACTTGCAGCAAGGGATATCTGGGCATCCAAATAAAACTCGTAGACTGTATATCCAATAACTTATATTGAAGAAAACAACAAATTTACAAGGTATACACTTAAATCGACTGTCCGTTATAGTTCACCAGTGACGTATTATACTCGATACCGCCGTCCGCCTTTACGCCGGCCGTATAATATGCTAACCGGTCTGTCCGCGCGACCAACTTAATTCCGCCGCTTAATCTAGTACCGCGACCGTGTCGCTAACATACTCCCGGCGTTGAAGTATCTTCAACATTAGTGGGCAAGGGGCATATGTTATTGAAAGCTCGTTTCACGATTCCCTTTTTGGTTTTGATATCAGCGACCCTGCTAATTCCGTCTCCACCTGGATACACACGTACAATACGTCCGAGCAGCCACATTAGATGCTTTTATCCTTTATGATTACCATAGTCCCTTCTTTCAAGTCGTCATTTGATTGCAGCCACTTCGTTTTTTGTTGCAATAGAGTGACATATTCTGTAGAAAAACGAGTCCAGAAATGTTGCTTTAACAATTCGATGCGATGGAATCTTGCGAGAGATGAAATTCTGCTGCAGGTGATTTGAGCTTGCGGTGCAAACTGTAGAGATCGTCCGATGAGAAAGTGGGCTGGAGTAAGTGGGTACAGATCGGAAGGATCGTCGGACAATGGAGTAATCGGACGGGAATTTAAAATACCTTCTACTTGTACTAACAAAGTGTTCATTTCTTCATAGTCCAAGTAGGTTAAGCCCAGTACACGTCTGAGGTGTTGTTTTACGGATTTTACAGCTGATTCCCACAAACCCCCGAAATGCGGCGTGTACGCGGGTATAAAAGAGAACTCAATACCATCTTCGATCGTGTCTGTTGGTGAGAGCTGGCTTAGAACATTAGAAAGCTCGTGAAATGTACCAACAAAAGTAGTTCCATTGTCTGAGGTAATGGTTTTCGGCTTTCCTTTTCGCGCTGTAAATCTGTTTAACGCCGCTATAAAGGCTTCCTTCGTCATGTCCGAAACCAGCTCTAAATGTATAGCTTTGGTAGCTAAACACACAAATACACAAATGTAAGATTTGATGTGTCTGCATCCTCTACCTTTATGACTAGCAATCATTACTGGCCCGGCATAGTCTACCCCTGTATTATAGAAAGGAAACTCTAAATGTGCTCGCTGTTCAGGTAAGTGACCCATTATGGGTTGAACTGTTTTGCCCTTTAATCTGCAACATTTAACACACAAGCGCACAGTGAGTTTAGCCAGATTTGTGCCTCCTAGAGGCCAATAATTGTGTCGAACTGTTGCTAAAAGGAGTTGAGGACCTGCATGCAAATACTTTATGTGAAAGTGTTTGAAGATTAATTTACATAAAGGGTGTTTGCTACTCAGTAGAACTGGATGTTTCATGTTGTAGTCGTAATTGGTATTGCCTAGCCTGCCACCAACACGAATGAGTCCATTTTCATCAATAAATGGCGACAAAGGAAGAAGTTTGTTTTTATGGGGCAATTTTTTCTGTGAAAGAATTAAGTGTCGTTCTTCAGCAAAAGATTCTTCCTGTGCAATTTTTAGAACAAAATTGTTGGAATTATTAAATTCGGTTAGAGTTATATTACCGATAACCTTTTTAGAGGCATCACGACAATTTTTAACAAATCTAAAAACAAGTGCAGTAACGCGTTGTAATTTTGAGAGTGAAGAACAATTTCTGATTAGTTCAGAAAATAAATTAGGCTCTTCCGCAACATGAAAACACTTGACAAGAGTTTCCGGCAAGTCAGAAACTTGTGTCTCCTGCTTGGGTTTTTCCGGCCAATTGGTTTGATCGGACTTTAAAAAGGACGGCCCAGACCACCACAAAGATGATTTACCAAGAGCGTCGGCCTTTAAACCTCGTGAAGCGAGATCTGCCGGGTTTTCTTTGGAAGGAACGTGGCGCCACTCATGAGCCGAGAAACTGTCCTGGATTTCGGATACGCGATGCCGAACAAACGGTTTTAAATGAGCTGGAGAAGAACTTAGCCAACCTAAGACAATCATAGAGTCGGACCATAATATGCACCTACTGAATTGGAGTGTTAAGGATTTCATAATCTTTATACCTAACCTCGTTCCAAGTAGGGCACTTGAAAGCTCCAGTCGAGGAATTGAGGTAGTTTTAATGGGAGCTACCTTACTTTTGGATGCTAACAGATGAGTTGTGACTGTACCATCGGTGTCCAAACATCTTACATAAACGCATGCACCATACGCCTTTTCCGAGGCATCTGTGAAGATGTGTAGCTGAATGTCTGTGGGTAAGTTAGACGCAACGCATCTGGGAATATCAAATGTATTTAATTGAGGTAATGACCTGGCAAAATCAAACCAAGCCTGTCTTATGTGTGTAGGAAGCGGATCATCCCAATCACATTTGTTAATCCACAACTGCTGCATGATTATTTTTGCTTCTACAATGCAGGGTGACGCGAGACCAAGTGGGTCAAAGACTTGGGCAATGGTTGATAAAATATGTCTTTTATTCACATTGACATTTTCAGGAATGTCAATGGAAAATGACAAAGTGTCTGCAGGACATTTCCAATTTAAACCTAATGTTTTAGAAAGGTTGTCACTGCTGAGATCTACAGATCCTGATATATTTGCCTCGCCAGAAATTGCTTTCAGAATGTCTCGATGGTTCGAGTTCCATTTTCGCAAGTTCAATTGAGCGGCTGATAAGGCACTTATTACTCCGTGACATAAAGAAATAGTTTCCTCTATAGTCGAATTTCCAGATAGGAAATCGTCAACGTAGAAATCGTGACGAATTGCACGTTGAATATTGGAATCTTCAGCTTCATAACTCAATTGAAGAAGACATCTTGTGGCCAAATAAGGCGCTGAAGCAGTGCCATAAGTTACGGTGTTGAGTTGATAGCTTTTAAGAGGATGAGAGGGATCAGCTCTCCACAAAATTTGTTGAAGTGCGCGTTCTTGTTTGAAGACTTCCGTTTGGCGGTACATCTTCTCTACATCCGCAGTAACGACGTACTTATGTTGTCTGAAACGCAACAATATAGATAATAAATCATCTTGTACTGTTGGTCCCACTCTCAAAATATTGTTAAGTGACTTTCCTGACGTCGTAACTGCGGAAGCATCGTAAACAACCCGTAATTTTGTGGTTGTGCTTGACTCCCTTAAAACACCATGATGCGGCAAATAACAAGCTTTATAGTTAATCGAATTTTGCTCTGTCATGTGACCAAGTGTCAGATATTCTTTCATAAAGTCCACGTAAAGTTTCTTCATGTTAGAATCTCTTCCCAACTTTCGCTCCAAAGACAAGAATCTGCACTTAGCCATATAATATGAATCCCCTAACACTTCAGGCGATTCCTTCAGGGGCAATGAGACAATGAATCGTCCGTCTGGTTTGCGTTTTGTGGTTTTTATGAAGTGTTCCTCACATGCTCGCTCTTCGGGGGTCAAATTATGTTTCGGAGAAATTGAATCTAACTCCCAGAAACGTGACAGATCAAACTCTAAGTTACTACTTAACATGCATGTTTCATTATTGTTCTTGTTATTTGTGCGCATTGTACCCGAAACTAACCATCCTAGCTTCGTTTCGAAAAGAGTAGGTTTATTTTTACCGAGACTGATTCGATTGGTGCCAATAACGCTCCAAAATATATCAGCTCCTACTAATATGTCTATCGTGGATGGAATATGAAATGACGGGTCTGCTAAGCAAATTCCAGATGGAATTTGTAAATCCTGAAGATTAACAAATGTTGATGGCTGTGGTGTGGTAATGTTTGGCAAAACAATGCAATCTATACCTATCCTGAAACCACCAATGTGAGACTCAAATGTGAGTGAGCAAGACTCTGTACTATTGAGTGCTTGACTATTTATACCAGTTACTTTATTTTTGACTGAAACTGTATTGAGATTCAGCTTACTACAGAAATCCTTCGTGATAAAATTAGTAGTACTCCCATTGTCGAGCAAAATTCTGGCAGACTGCGGCTGCCCTTTGCTATTTAGTACCTTTACCAAGGCTGTGGAAAGTAAAACAGTAGAAGTTACAAACGAGGGTTCATGTGATTTAGCTGATAGAGCTACGTTTTCAGCGCTAACAGGTGTAGTAATTGGTTCAGTGTGTAATAATGTGCTATGTTTTTTAGAGCAGTATTTACAGTTGGAAAACCTGCACTTATTTTTTGAGTGACCTTGGCGAAGGCATTTCATACATACCTTGAATTCCAAGGCCTTCTGAATTCGACTCTCGACTGGTAGTAGTCTAAAAGATTCGCACTTATATAGACAATGTTCCTGATTGCACAATGGACATGAATTAGACTTTGGTTTACTCGTAGAAACCACTAGACTTTTAGGTTTATTCGACAGCTGTTTAGTGTTATCCTGTTTGGTGTTATCCTGTTTAGTAGTATCCAGAGTTTCTAAAACATTAGCCCTATTTGAAATAAATTTTAAAAAACAATCTAATGTAGGAGAATCTTTTAATTTGTTTCTATGAGTTTCCCATTCTCTATTGGTAACACTATCTAATTTGCAGGACATTATGTGAATAATTAAAATATCCCAATGTTGAACTGAATGACCTAAGCTAGCTAAAGCTCTTAAATTTTTATTAATTGCATCTACTAAATTTCGTAAATTCGCGCTAGACTCTTTTTGTAGAGGATCAATCTTCAAAAGCGAATTTAAATGATGATTTTCGAGTAATCGCTTATTGTCATATCGATCGCATAAAATCTTCCATGCTGATTGATAATTATTTGCACAAAAATCCAATCCTGAAATGGTTGACGCAGCATTCCCCTTAAGTGAGGCACGTAAATAATGAAATTTACTAATGGGATCAATGCTTTCGTCAGAATGAATTAACGAATTGAATGTATCCCTAAAACCAAGCCAGTGATGATATTCGCCATTAAAATGTGGCAAGTCTATTTTAGGTAATTTGACAACCTTACGTTTATGTGAGTCTGAAGGATCATCGAAGTCTGCTGCAGCTGTGGAATCGTGGGATGGCATTGACAGCTTGCGATGGCTCGCAATCAAAGCCCTACCAGCAGACACGAGCGAATAGTAAAGCATCTCGAACGCGTGGCGCTCTTTGAATTCATCGTCGGATGATTCACACAGCTCCTCTATCTCGCTCTGAAAACCGTCAAATTCATCGTATAAAGCTTCTACCTTTTCTAGTCGCAATTGGAGCTCGATTTGAATTTGGACAGGGTCTGGAGTTTCGTCACCACTCTTCAAAGATTTTAAGTAAGTGCCGAAATTGGTAAGCTTCCCTTTAATCGTAGCTCTTTTCTTAATCAATTGCTTCAATTGTCTTTGTTCACTCATTTTGATTTTTGACTTAAATCAAAAGGGAGAAAGAAAAAAGAACAGAAAATCGTCAAAACTAGCCAATTATGAAAAAAATCGGTGCCCGTAAAAATATTAATTGAATTTTGCTTTCAAAAATATCTACTGCAAAAATTTTGCTTCTGACAATTTTTAATAGCAATTTTAATTTCATAAATATTTACTGCGGAAATTTTATTTCTGACAATTTCTAATAGCAATTTTACTTTCAAAAATATCTACTGCAGCAATTTTGTTTCTGACGATGAAATGTAGAATTGCTAATAAATTCTGTATGTAATCGATTGTTTGCTTATAATGGATTCGGTACTGGCAAAATTTTTGTACTACCGACCTAGTACTGAAAAAAATGTAGTAAACAATGACACAACAGTAATGTAATGTAAATGATTACCTGTTGTTGGTTTTAATGAATTATTTTAAGTGATTTACTAATGAAATTATGAAAACATGAATCACTTTGTTATGTACACTAATGATACAAAAAATGAAATTACGCAAATAATGAAATGAATTCTATCTACTTACTATTATGGAATGATATAAGTAAATGATTTTAATGGAAATGAATAATAAAAAGGATGAATAAGAAGGATAAATTGGAAAGATCTCACGATTTTCAGGTATCCTCTTGACAATTCCTTAATTGTTGGCTATGTTTTGATGTCCGATTATGTCAGCTGATAATAACAATGATTCAGCAATGTTCACACCGGGTAACCAAATCCGAGCACAACACAAATATCTTCATAATCCTGATGAATTCTTGATTTATATTGCGTATTTGAACTGGGTTGTCGACGTCTTGTTCCGGTACACAATTCTAATGATGAATCCACTATCCTTCGGTATTATATTGATGGCCGAGAATTTCTGCTAGTGTTCTTGATTAGGTACACAGCATTATTTACTCTGAAGAACCACAAATAATTGTCCAGAAAGAGTTGTGGGAATATTGTACACGGTGATGAACTTAGTGTAACCTCTTCTGTCCTTTGTTGTTCTCTTCACGAACTTCTCTTGGTTCATTAAAGGTGAAAAAGGACCATATGTTGGCGCCAAGTGCCCTGTACTTGCAGCAAGGGATATCTGGGCATCCAAATAAAACTCGTAGACTGTATATCCAATAACTTATATTGAAGAAAACAACAAATTTACAAGGTATACACTTAAATCGACTGTCCGTTATAGTTCACCAGTGACGTATTATACTCGATACCGCCGTCCGCCTTTACGCCGGCCGTATAATATGCTAACCGGTCTGTCCGCGCGACCAACTTAATTCCGCCGCTTAATCTAGTACCGCGACCGTGTCGCTAACAGTCGGGCTCCTCCCGACGCGCGTCGCTTGAGTTTGTTTAAAATATAGAAGTAAGAGTAGCCTCAGGTTTGGAATAAGGTACCTAAAGTATTGCTGACAAAAAGTAGCGGCATTACCAGACTTTTGAAAAGTTCCTTCAAATCAAGAGTGAATAGGCATCTTCTAGGCGAGCGCGCTCCACCTTAGGCTGCATCAGCCCTTATAAGCAAGTCTGATTGCAGCCCAACGCTAGCCTACATTTAAAAAAAAAAAAGTTCTGGGTGACCATTCCAAGAGCAATGACGATTTTTGTTTACCTACTCAAAAGATTCGGATTAGCTTTGCGTTATGGATAGTGGTTAGTCGTCGATAAGCTCTATTAAAGAGAGGATATAATAAAGTTAATAAACTATCGAGTATCAATAAACGATGAAAAACTATTTGAAGTCAATTGCTCGTGTCCTAGTTTCTATTCAGTTCCTGATAAAAAATTAAAGGCTAATAGTGGTAAAGCATGACCGATTTAATAAATTCACCACATTAGTTAGAAATTAATCCACCATACAGACCAAGGGCACGCGTCAAACAACCCAAAACAAATCTTATGTGTTCCTCATAAAGTTTATATTGGTGTGTACTGTGTGTAAACAATTTCGTTAGGCCAAGTGTTTGCATTGCGGCTTGCAATAATGAAATCAAGATGCAAATGAGATTCGCGGGTGCAATTTGCTAAATCAATAACTATGTCAAACAATCAACGGCGACATACAGTTTTAACTAACTGCATTCGACCGCGGCGAGTCTTGCTCGAGCGTGACTCGAAGTTCATTTTTTCTTGTCGACATATTCATACGTGCATGCATTTTAACTATGATCAAAGGAAGTATATTTATTCAAGACTGAGTGCTCGCATATTGACCGATTTCAATAGTGCATTTCGGAAAATATTTAGTTCCTAGACGAGTCGAGAAGCTAAAGCTATACTTTTGTATTAATTATCTATGAGCTAAAGTGGCATTTAGTATGTGTAATGTGTCATGTGTGTAATGTGGTAGTAGAAATAAAAGGCTTTTTTATTTTTATTTTATTTTATTTTATTTTATAAAGTGGCAATATGAGCGGGGCACATAGTTCGAAGAACCGATAAGCGTTGGGGTTCCAAGGCGCTTAAACCGTGGCCTCGCACCAGAAAGCGCAATATTGGGGGACCTCCCGCCCACTAGGACGGACGACCTTAAGCGAGTTCTGGGTCTATGCTGCTGAAAGCGAGCGGCATTAGACCCTGTTCTATGGAGATCCACGCAAGAGACCTTCTTCTAGTCATGTCTATTGGTTGAGACAACGAAGACATAATATCGTCGGTACTAAGGATCAGTGCTTGTCAGAAATCACAGCTGAAGTTGACGGAAGGAACTACCTGCTATGTTTTTATAATTATGATGACAAAGGTAGGAAAAGCCTCGAGTTTTCCAGGTTAGCAGTTCATAGCTGTTAGAAGCAAGGAAGTGAAATACTTTGACCGTACTTTTGGCCTTGTATCTCAAATGAAGGGATCGAGTATCTAACTCGACGTAACTATATCGTATTCCCTATTTAATTAAAAATCTAAAGACAACGTAAGGCATTAGAAGAACGGGACGTTACTATGATAAAAACTGATGTCATACTTGCAGAAAATTGACTCCCACAAAGTTTTAGCACGTACATCTTGCAATAATTTAGTTACTAACTTCACATCTCAAGACGATATTTTGACAGTTTACAAGGCAGTGCAATTTTAAATTGAAAAAAGAAACACGATGAAATGTGTGTTCCCTCCGAGGGACCCCATACAGAGCTTTCAATTACAAGTAGCTGCTAAAGTAAATCGAAGCGACAAATTGATTTATTCCACAGTCCCTTTGTGCAGGTTTTCTGTAGACTCGACTTTCAAATAAATTGGTTTCAGTTTTTTTCTCGAACAACGGTAGAGTAACCTACATTTTCAAATTAATTGGGTTAAAATTTTTTTCTCAGATAACTGTAGAGCGGCCTACATTAAATTGAGCCTTTTATTCAAGACCTGGGACCTAGACACAGCACATGGGCGTATGAAATGTGAAATACACATAAAAGTAGGTAACCCATTGTCTTAGATGAACGACAAACGCGGTAATGCGACGCGATAATAACAAACAGTGGCTGAACATTCACGTGGCCTATGTTGTCGCGTAGATAGGTTTGTAATTTTCTATGGAATCGTATCGCGTCGCGTCGCTTTCGTCGTTCACCTAGTACAACGGGTAAGATGACGACCGCGACGTTCATCCGCGTGGATATAGGTTTATTAATCCCGGGGAATTATGTTTTTCCGAACTAAAATGCAGCCTATAGCCGTCTCTAGGATGCAAGCTATCACTGTTCCAAATTTCATCAAAATCGGTTAAACAAACAAACAAACTTTTATTTTTTATTTTGCGAATATGTTCTGGTATCAAACAAATTCTTCACCGTACCGAATATACTAGACTGAGAAGTGATGGGTGATAGGAAACCAAAGAAAAGCTAGGTTTTAGTAAATTAGGTTTTAGTACGGCATAACTTAACAGCAAAAACATAATACGCAACAACACAATCCTATTTATTTTGAATGGAATCTATGAGAAAATATAGATATACAAAATTCTCGAACACGTGCAAAGGTAAAAATATAACTTTTTAAGTTAAGTTAATAACTGGTACTACATACCTAAATAAGGATCTATATTATAACCAGGCCATCATAACGTAAGCTCATCAACGCAGGTACCTTAATCCACGCAATTTATATTCACGTCTAATGAACCTTGCATTATTAAAGTTACGCTATACTATAGATGCTCAATATCTGCCACTTGCAGGCGACTTCACTTTCTTGAAGACGCGACAGTATCAAACAATTAGTATGGAGCAATGGAGAAGTTTCATGATGTTGTGAATATCATATTTAACGCAACGGAAGTAAAATATAGATTAAAACTAATAAATCAGTGGGTTTTTATTTAAATCCATCAATAATTAATTATTTTAAAGTTTAATTATTTAATGTACACCGATTGCTGTATCTTATTCGAGCGAGAAATTTTGTGAGTGATTTTTAATACCTAGGCGAGATTTAATACTTCAAAATTATCTTCACACACAAATTAAGTGCTTTTAATTCAATTAAGTCACGTTAAGTCCATTTCTTTCTTTTATTCGGCTTTATAAAGTCGGTGGATAGGGTCGTGTGACGTCACACGACCGCATTTGCAAGCCCAACATTAAACTTCCATAACTTTTTTGTTTGTTGGGATATTAATTTAATGATTCCTTCATATTTTTGTTTTATTCTGTCTTAATTTTCATAATAAATTAAAAAAAGGTAAACATCTCCATTTTTGAAGTGAAACTTCTTTAGAATTGTTGTGATTTGAAAATTCGATGAAACGAAAAAATAAAACGAAAAAAACGACACCCAAAAGAGAAACATAATATATAGGATTTAGCCTGCGAGAGAATGAGATAGAATACAAGTTATATTAATTTCATTCTCTCGTAGGCTACTTTTCTGAAGTTTCACTTTTGCCGTGGGTGAATTGCACACACACACTTTTTTGTTTTTTTATTTATAGACTAGCGCTTGGCTTCAATCAGACTTGCTAGCAAGTAGTTGATGTAGGCGTAGCCTAAGGTGGAGCGCGCTTGTCTAGAAAATGCCTATTCACTCTTGATTTGAAGATACCAATGGGCTAACTGCCATCGCATAAAGCAGTATTATATATCTTAAAACTGCAGTTTTATATGACATAGCTTGATGACCCCAAAAAAAGGATTATAAATTAATAAATTCTCAAAAAAAAAGCGTCAACAATATTAAAATAATACTGCTTTATATAAGCCATGGTAGTAAGCTCACATGACGATTCGCCGTCCCACAGTTCAAAAAATTCAACTGCTTACTATACACCCATATTAGACTTTGACAGGTTACTAATTTTTACCTCCATATATCTACTGCCTGCTATGTTAATCTTATTATCTGATGAAACTGGCCTTCCAAAAGGCCAATGTGAAACTCCATAACTACAAAAAGTAGATAATATATGGTTTATAAGGCTGTTTTTTACCGTAGTAATAGTTAGTAAGTACCTGCTTATTGTCATGGTAAAAAATACGTTTAACTAAACCATACATGGCAATACATAAAGAACAATGCCCACTTTCCTAACATGCTTGGACTAGAAAAAAAGGCACATTTATGAAACAAAATTCATCTAGTTTAACTAAGAATGGCATTCAAAATATTTTTAAAAGTACGAATAATCCATACTTACGAGTATATTAAAAATGCGAAAGTGTGTCTGTCTGCTACGCTTTCACGTCCCATATGTTCAACCGATTTTGATGAACTTTTGGTGCAGGGATAGGTTGTATCCCGGGGAAGGACATAGGCTACTTTTTATCTCGTAATTAAAGAGTTCTCGCGGGAATAAAAAAAACTTAATCTATTCAAATAGTAAGTTTCATGAGATAATAATCAGAATTCCCATCGGAATACTGAAAACCTGTATCATTATCTAGTTTCAAATAATTCGGGAACGAGTAACGAAGCGACGCAACGCGACGCGACGTCTGGCAATGCGTGAGGACTGAGAATTTAATGAAAGATTCGATTAAATTCATACAGGTCAAGTTTTAAAAACCGTAAAAACTAGTTCAGTATATCGATTCGTCCATTAATAGTTAATACGTAACGCTTGTCTCTCCCCATTCATACGATCATAATATTATTAGCACGTAACTAGCAAAAATTAGCGACGGGGGAGCGACGCCGGCAGCGGGGCGATGCGATTAGTCGGAGAGCTGGCGACGAATTTCGCCGCAATTTAATCATTTGAAAACTTTATTCACGTCTGGGAATTGTTTAAAAATTTGTCTGGCGATTTGCAGGTATTATTGAAATTACTCAATAAATACGTGATTGCCAAAAGCATATTTATTTAGAATTTTAATAAAATATTTTTGAAGAGAAATAACCGCAAACACTCTACCAGACTGGCAGGACTGGATTCGCCAATTGACGAATTTATATTTTTTCACAATATCAGTTTGCCTTCCCGAGTAAAGGGCCTTTCCGAAATTGGTCGCCAGCTCTCGGAGCACATCGCCCCGCTGTCGCCATCGCTCGGCCGTCGCTAGTTTCGTACCTGACGCCTTAGTCCATTGAATGGCCTGCACTGTTTCTGGTTAGCGTTACGTCGCGATATCTTACGACTTACAGGTCTTTAATTACACTAAACGATGTTATGTATTCACATAAATGAGATCAACTGTCTGTATTGATTACAGTTACGCGCCTTGAAGGCCAATTATTCCCAGTTTAATATCAAAAATCAAATCAGCAACTCTTTATCTAATTTAAAAACGCGCTTCTCGTATGGAGGTTTGTATGAAATACATAGTTGTGACGTCATCAAATTTCAACGCAATAATGTTAATCTATAGTTTAACATGATTATCAAACTTAAAAATAAAAAAGAGGATGTGAATTTTAGGTCTTTTGGAAGACCCTCTATGTACTTAATAATCAGTAAGGATTAATTTATTTTTGACATAGGCATCATCCCTGTTAATAGCATAGTGGTTCAGATTCGGCCTCTTATTTGAGGGGCCCAGGTTCAAATCCTAAGCAAGTACCACCACTTTACAGATAAATATGTGTAATATTATTATCATATTACTAGGTTTAACATCAAAAAAACATCATAAGGAAACATGTCTGAGATAATAAAGAGAGAGAGAGAGACTTAACTTTGCCTATATATCTTACCTTTTGGTATCACTCCCGGGTCCATGAAAGTGGCCAGTGTAAAATTGGCCAAAACAAAAAATGTTATGACACCTTGATATGCTGGAACCCATGGATGTTTGTACAGGTAATACTGGCAGCTGGAACAAAAACATTACCTTATTACATCCCTACATCACATCTCGACATCTCTGCCTATTTGTTGGTCTGTTGTTATATTTACACATTCATCAATTTACACTTTTGACGCAATCATACTATCATACTTATATTATAAATACGAAAGTCAGTTTATTTGTTGGTTTGTCCTTCAATCACGCTGCAACGGAGCAACGGATCGACGTGATTTTTGCATGGGTATAGTTGAGGACCTGGAGAGTGACATAGGCTACTTTTTATCCCGGAAAATTGACGAGTTCCCGCGAGACAAGTCGCGGGCATCAGCTAGTTTAGAAATAAAGATATTGCAGGCATACCAAAGATGGTTATAATATCATCAGCTAATTCACACTAATATTTAAATGTGATAGTGTGTCTGCTACACTTTAACAAGTCAAACCGATTTTGGCGAAAGATTGTATAGAGATAGGGTGCATCCCAAGGAAGGACATAGGCTACTTTTATACCAGAAAAAATTTAAGAAGTTATCTTATGAGATTTGTCCCATGTACAAGTATATCCACATCATCATTTAAGTTTTAAAAAATGAGGTATTAACTACACACAAATAAATAAGTCTGTATTAAAATCCAAGTCAAGAAATACATTTTTGGCATCAGTACATATTTGAGAGAGTTGTTTTCTTAAATTCTTTTATAAACTACTGTAGCAAATTGGAAAATAATTGTAAACATGAACATGTAAGAATATTTCTATCTTGTTCACTGGTGATAGCTTACATAATAAACTACTTTTTAACATCATTTATGCTAATATAATCTCATTTACAATTCAAAAGTAAATTTACAAAGAGAAAGGATAGTTTTGTGGACTTATGTTGATTTCATTTGCAAGATGAATTATAATATTATTAACCTTAAGCACTTATACACAAGTAATGCTTTTCTAATTTAGTTTTATGATTCAATCTATTAATAATGACCAGAATATCATTGTTCTTTCAAGAATCACATTTACCAGCATTGGCGTTTTATTTATCTATACTAATATTATAAAGAGGTAAAGTTTGTGATGTTGTAGGGGGTAATCTCTGGATCTAGTGAACCAATTTTGAAAATTCTGATACCAATAGAAAGCCACATTATTTGTGAGTGTCAACTAAGGGAGTTCCTGTGGGAATTTAAAAAACTTATTTTATGCGGACGAAGGCGCGTCTCAAACTAGGTCTGTCATCATTCACTGAAATAGGTAGACACTTCTTCTTACCTAATTTTGTATGCCAAACTAAATTTTTTGTCATAATTACAATTAATGGTAAGTAAATAATAAATATGATTCTATCATATGGAACACTAGAGGCAATCCCTCGCAAGATTTGTTCAGTACAAAAGTCTATTCCATATAAGCCACTAGGTAAAAAGCATTTGATTATTATCAGATACAATACTAGCATATGATTATAGGAAATTATACCTGCAATTAAGTATATTGAACCATTACTTTACTTACTACAGGCAAGACAAGAGTCAGGTTGGAGGTGATGCCTTTTAATATGAAATCTATAAGCAAACCTGAAGTGATTCATACTTATTAATTCAAATCTTTTGTTCACACTATCAAATAAAGGCACAAGCTACACATTTAAGGACAGGGATGAATGATGTGTCGTGAGGCTTAGCCCGATGGGAATATTAAATGCTTTGTGGTGTAAATAATGACTGCCAAAGTGTGGCAATTAGCCACTATCATATAAGCGTGTTTTATCATGATTTCATGGAAAGCCACTAGTGTACACAAGCAGACAAACAGGGCAAAGGTAAGCCCGGGATAAAAATAGAAGTAATTCTACAATCTTATGTGAAAGTTGTCATATCAAACTGATCGCACCCGATCGACATAATGTATACTCACGGAAAATAAAAAAACAGAGACGTGGTGCCCAAAAGTAATGTCCAGGCGAACGTCGCAGGGATGTATCTCGTTTTAAGGTCGCATTTGGGCATATTGTGTCAATTTTATTTCCCTAAAAGCGAATTATTTCGATTTTATTCACTACAGACAAACATGGCCGCGCCTATTAATTTGACACAAATTGACATTTGACATACATTTGACAGACAGGCTGACAGGGGCAATGTTTTTTTTTTAATTATTTAATTTACTGCCCTGGAGGTTGCCCCTCAGTTATGGCGTTAAGACCCACTAAGACCTGAGGCTATCAACTCAGAACTCTATGGAAGGTGGCTTACTGGTGGGTTACAGTTCAATGCAGTGTCTGCCTACCAGTTCAGTGCCCTGAAGTTCAGCGCAGTTCAATTTCTGTCCTGCTTTAAGAGCTCATAGTAACCCACCGGTGGACTTATTGGTGGCTTGGCGTTGGGATTGATTGGCACATAGACTATACCTTTGATTAGGACATGATTAGGAGTAGGAGTTACATTTTTTAAACTTAATCAACTTTCTGACTTTACTTATTAATTATTATTTGTTTGAACTGGAAAAATTACAAAAAAAAATTCGTAATAATTGAAGTAGCGGGTAGTAAAAGTATTTAAATCTGGTAAAAACGGGTATAAACTCTTTATTAGACAATAGGTGTGTAACTACAAGAAGACTACGAGAGCCTGCAAGTTGTGTTAGTGGCAATAGATTATACCAAAATTTTGTTGGGTTGCCCATAATATATTCCACTGCAGAGTTTTGGGCCAGATACAGACATAATAAAGTAAAGGGGCCAGACAATAATATTTAAATGAATAAAACAATAAATACTCTTTAAAAGCTTTAAGGTTTAATCTACAGACAGAGAAGGCTTTCGATGGTTTTATTTATTTATTTTATTTTATTTATTACAATATTATAATAATTGTGTTACAATTAAAATGGTGTGAACATTTAAAACTTTACAAGTTTTACCGCACACCAAGCGTTATATCACTATAGTCCGACACATGGCCATTCGTGAACGTATAAAGTATTAATAGTCCAACATCTTATAAGCCCAGTACATCACTATCAAATCCACATTGTATAAATTCCAAAGTCTTTGATTGGTTCATTTAAATTTCAACCTAATTTTAATTTCTTCAAATTAGCAATGCCTTGAAACTCATTGGTTACAATAATTTTCTGCTAATAAAAGACAACTGCCATTGGTGAAATATTCTTTTTAGTCTCGCGGACAAAAATGGCCGCAGTGTTGTCTTCATGCTTGAGGAGTGTGGTGTGAGAATTTTTGTAGTTTTTCCAAAGTTTCGTCTAATTATAAACATTATATATAATAATTCTTGCAACAATAGTTTCGTGTAGATTAAGTCAGGATCGTTTGACACGATGTCTGAAAGTACTAGCCCTAGTGTGTTAAGTTATCTAAGACAGTACAGGTTTCAAAGGAAACCTACTCCTGGAACCAGTGGTCCCTTGACAGTAACCTCATCACCATCTGGTTCTCGTAAGTATTAATTACAAAGTTTCTACTAATAGTAAAACAGGTTATACTATGTTGATGAAAAGTTACGACCACGTTTACCGAGAGCCATCTCGTCACGTTTCAAGGTTCCTTGTTTTTTGCCATGCCGGTTTTTACTCGAGTCTCTTTCTCTTCCCATGGGAATAATTACTTTTATTATATTATGCAAAGGTGTGTAGTTCTCACTCACACGCCTGCATAATTAATCACACTTTAATTCACATAGAAATGATAAAGTTTGTAGCTTCCCTGATTTTCAAATAAAACTTTTTAAAAAATATGTTGATATCTCATAGATTTTATCTGTTCTATTTGAACATTTCTAACTATAATTTCTTTATGTACTACATGATGCCCGCGACTTCGTACGCATGGATTAGGGTTTTATGATTCCCGCGGGATCCCCATAATTTTCCGGGATAAAATGATCCTATGTCCTTCCCCGGGATACAACCTACCTCAGTGCCAAATTTGGTCAAAATTGGTTGAAAAGATAGGCCGGGAAAGCATAGCAGACAGACAGACAGACACACTTTCGCATTTTTAAATATTAGTATGGATTCTATTTAATATAATATTTCTATTGATATTCCATTTGAATTTGTTCTATCTGCTATATAATACTAATGCAAGTACATAAACTTGACATAATATGAAGTGTATTGTGAAATACATAGCTAAGTTGTCAAAATAAATATATTTCTGAAATATCACTCTAAAATTGTGTGCCTGTTAAAATTATGAACTTATGAATATCAGGTATAAAGTAACTAAGTAATTATAGCAGGAAAAGATTCACATCTGCAGAAGGTGAAATCTTATGTAATTATTTGACCCATAACCTGACATCATACAATGTTCTTCTTTAAGAAATCTTTTTAAAGTTTTGTCATTAATAAGCTTTAACTTCAAAACTGTGTGAAGAGGAGACATCTAATAATGATGCCTAAACAGATCCATAGTTTTCAATGTATAACTGGCCTTGGCAATCATGATAAATCCTATTGGAATTCAGGCATTGTGTTGCTGAAGTCGAACATCAGAACAACATCAGTTGCATCAGTTCTGCAATATTCAATATTCTGGTTTTTTAGATTTGAGCCATATCAGCAGTTTGAGGCATAGGCATTAGACAGTTTGTTGTAACTCTATCAGAACTTTTACCTTTTTACAACAAATCTGAACAAATCTTGATAAACAGGTTGATGCCTATATTGCTGTTAAATACCTTACTCCAAAAAGGAATGAGAAAGTAATTTAACAGCTATAAAGTAGGATGTTATGTGTCAAACTATAAATACTTTTATAGGGTCATACATGGGTCATAAAATGTTTTAGATAAAACTCAAAATAACTAGTTAATATTTTGTATTATATTATCAGAACACATAATAAGGATGCCAGCCCCAGTAAACAATAGGAATGCGCCAGTAGTATACAAGCGTATAAGGCTTCAAGGGTCAGACTCTGATGACTCCTCCCCTGCCAAGAAACAACCGGCTCCAGCAGTGGAACTCACCACTGCAGTCAAGGAGAGAAGATTTAGAAACATGATGGAGATGTTCCCTGATATATCACCACTAGTAAGTGTCAGATTTTAAACAAAAAATATTTTAGGTAAAACATAAATCTCACATACTGACTAAGGTAGGCCACATTATTTATCAGGAAGTAACTGTATGCAACCAAGCTTTATGAGTGGAAACTCAGGAATGACACCTACCTAGATAAACTTATTCTGTTTACCATATATCTATCATTTTCTTTATATTATTTGTTGAAATTGATAGTGTTTATTTTAGACTTGACATAAGAGTGGTTGTATACATCAGAATTTGGCACATTAATAAAATATAAAATTTCATTGCAATCATAAGAGCTGTTTCCAATTTACCAATTTTTTGTTTAAAATATAAGACGTCTGTTCAAAAACGTTCTGCTGCACACTGGAATATTATCTCCACGCCCTGCAAAATATCAGAAATTTTGCTCTAGTTGTAGTTCTATTAATAAAAATAATACTTTATTCATTGAATTAATTTTATTTTTCCTCTTGTGTTAGTTTGGTAGTTCATGAAAATTTTTGTCTTACAGTTTGTCAAAACCACACTAGTAAGACACGGTTGGAACGAGGAGAGATCGAGAGACGAACTCCTGAAACACGACCCAGAAAGTGAAGTGAGCAATGCTGTTTCGCGACCTGGGTTCTCTGGGCAGCAGGCGCGCAGTAATGGCATGAGTGTAATGCGGGTGACCAGCGGAAGGCCCAGCCCGGGCGTGGTGGTGCGGCGGACGCTGGCCGGCAAAGGAGGGAGGGCGCGACGCGGCAGCAGCGGCAGCGAGGACGATGACTATGGAGTTAGAAAGGGAAAGGACGACCGGGTTTATGACAGGTGAGATACAGTTCTTAGCAGTAGGGTATTGCGAGCCAATAAGGATGATGCCTATGTCAAAAATAAATTATTTCTTACCAAAAATAAATGTTAAGCTGTGGGTCCTGGTTATTATCACTTAACATCTGATAATATTAATTAACTTTATGCATACCATCGCATAAGACGAAATTTTATGCGCATGTCTTTCACGGTGCAAGCTGTTTTATTATGGAATGGTCTCCCATTAAACATACGACAATCAGTTAGGAATTTCTATTTATCCTAATACAGACAATTAGTTTTCATTGTTATTTATTATGAGTATTAAGTTATTTGTGTAAATGGTTTATGTAATAGTATGTAGGTATTTGTTTGTATGTTTATTTATATTAATACACCACCCGCAATTTAATCTCCTTAACTTCTCCTAATCCTAAGGTTGCCTGGCAGAGATCGCTGCTAGGCGATAAGGCCGCCTTTTTGTATTCTACTTCCTTCTGTGTATTTGTGTTCCTTAATTATTATTTTTCCTTTTTGTGTTGGGGTGTACAAATAAAGTGTAAAATAAATAATAAATAAAAATAATCATTACAAATACCTGAGAGTTTAAATACTCTTGGTTGAGTTGTATGTGTCTACATGGGAACCCACCACATTATTATCCCAAGTAAACTCCTACCATTATTTGATTAGTGGAAAGGGGTCACGACCCTCAGTAATACAATGCAGAGAGAGATTCTCGTGATTGAATTTCAATCTTCCTATTCATTAAAAACAATAAAAAATTGTGGTAGCTTCTTATTTATTAAATTTTTCTGACAATGACTAAATAGAAACGCATTCGCTTTGCTTGCGTGAACACGGCCTGTTAAAATTGCCGTCTAACCACAAGTAAACTTGAATTCACTCTTTAATTATAAGTTGTAACCTTATATAATATAGATTAAACTTGTGTGTAGCCATACCTATATAATCCTGCGCCTCTTCGTTGTTGTTCAGATTCTAGATCTTGTTTAGATTGTTGAGGTGGAGGCGTGATCTACCTCTTTAGGTATGCTTGTTTATGTGTGGCACAATTTGGAAATAAATGCTTTTTCTTTCTTTCTTTCCATACAGCAAAAATATTCTAAATTTTGTTCCAGTGATGACTCAGACAACGAAGTGACAGACGACTTAGTGGGAGACAAAAAGAAAGTGTTTGAATTCCTCAATACCAGTAGTATGAACGAGCTGGCGCTACTCAGCGGGTGCTCGCAGAAGAAGGCCGAGGCGATCATGGCACAGAGACCTTTCAAGGGGTGGCTGGATATGGTACAACTTTCAATTTATCAAAAACTAGCTGATGCCCGTGACTTTGGCGCGTGGATTGAGTTTTGTGGTTCCCGCGGGAACTCTTTAACTTTCCGGAATAAAAAGTAGCCTATGTGTTAATCCAGACTATAATCTATCTTTGTGTCAAATTTCATCCAGATCTGTTCAGCCGATCGGACGCGATCAAAACTTTCGCATTTATAATATTAGTAAATTAGTAAAAGTACATATAGTTTCTTTATTTGTTTATTGTGATTAGTTTTCCAAAGTAAAAAATTGTTCAAATCTATATCATAGTGTTATAAAAAATCCAAATTATTTAAAGTTCATTTTAAGTATTGAATTGCTTTTCTCAGCTGAAATGTGACACCCTTGATATGTGCAGTTAAGCTGACAATGTTACAGTCAAAGCCGCTATGTAATTGAACTATTACAGGGACCATACTTAAAGCATTACTTAAGCAATATAACTCAAAATGACAGTCTATGGCAGTATGGCCCCTGATAAACTACACAGTTAACAAATTAGTTCTGCTTAAATTTCTGGCTGGTATAATCCTTTCCCATATAGCTCCTATGCACCACAGGATTGCTTTTATTATTGTCTCCATTGACATCTCTTTACTTTACAAATGATTTTTATTACACAGGTGGAAAAATTCAACAACAATAAGATGCTAAGCACCGAACTCCTGAACTCTACTCAAGAGCTGCTCTGCACAAGGAATAACATCCAGCGCCTGATGAAGAAGTGTGTAGGGTTGGCACAGCAATTAGAAGCCGCGGTCGCTGCGGGCGCGGGCAGGTTAAAACAACCGGCCAATTTGGATCCTAGGTAAGTCCATTTTAGAAGTGAAAACTTCTTTAGCACCGTTGAGCACTTTTTGGTAGGGGGTAAAACTGTGGTTTCGCGTGACCGACATGCTCGCGCACAGCGACATGCTCGAGTTATTACGAAGTCTAAAGGTCTTGAATGTAAATATACTACATTCGAAATTATACTTTAATGCCTTAGTTTTAAGGTTTATTTTATAACTAGCTGATGCCGGCGACTTCGTCCGCGTGGAATAAGTTTTTTTGGATTCCCGCGGAAACTCCTCAATTTTCCGGGATAAAAAGTAGCCATGCCAACACAGACCACTCAACCTATAGACTCCTAATAGCCGGACACCCGCGAACGCCAAGCTTATGCGATTTATAGTATAAGTAAGCGGCCCGCCCCCGTTCGGTGCCTCATTCCGCAAGCGAGCGGCATTGTGTAAAGAGCTATTGTTTATAGGTTTTTGTCTGTAAAAATGCCCTCCTGTGCAGTGAAATGGTGCGGAAAAAGTAGTAATACATCCAATTTTAGTAAAGACGGAATTACATTTCATAGGTAAGTCCATATTCTTTCATTTTAGTATAATTATTATAAATTAATGTTGACGCACTCCCGTTGGCGTCTTTTAAAGCCATCTCTTTTTTCTCACGTCAATCTGCATAACGCATTCTCGCTCTAACATATTAGAGATGGGGGATGGATACAAATATAATTTATCGATAAAATGCGAACATTAAACATGTTCCCAGAAGTGATTCATTTAGTTTATTAACCTATTAATGTAATACATAGTAAAGTATGTTAATTACATTCGATACTGAAATATAACAATTTTAAATAAATGACATGAAATACCTTCAGCCAAGCATGTGTGGTCTTAAAAGTAGAGTCTAATCGCTAGAAAGAGCATTTTGTTACTAATAATCTTTTTACCATTAATTTATTTATGAAGCAACTTATCAAAATAAGCGTGTTTGACAATTTCAATTTCAATTTCAAATATTTTTTATTCAAATAAACTTTTACAAGTACTTTTGAATCGTCAAGTGAATCTACCACTGGTTCGGAATGCCATTCCTACCGAGAAGAACCAGCAAGAAACTCGGTGGTTGCTCTTTTTAAATAATTCATTTACAATTACTATATCAATGTGTACATAAGTAACCGCTGTCCCTAGCATTGCTGGAGCGATCAAATCCATGCTCCTCTATCATTTACATAATCTTCAACAGTATAATAAGCTTTTTTCAGGAGCATACTTTTAATGGATTTCTTAAATTTGTTTATTCAATTCATGTCAAAGACGGGCAGACAGAAAGTAGCCCCATTCCCGCCGGTGGCACCCGTTCACGAGCATGACGCATGATCCAGCCATTGCTTCGCTCGACCATATTTGAGGGAACGTAACAACCCGCACCACACGACACCACCACAGAAATGTTTAAAGAGAGCGTGACATACCCAGTCTACCCGTATCAAAGCATCGAATTGAATACTAATATTCAAACACTAATTTATAATCAGTAACCGCTGTCCCCAGCATTGCTGGAGCGATCAAATCCATGCTCCTCTATCATTTACATAATCTTCAACAGTATAATAAGCTTTTTTCAGGAGCATACTTTTAATGGATTTCTTAAATTTATTTATTGGCAAGTCCAAAATAGGTTGTGGAACCTTGTTATAGAAAACAATGCCCATTCCCACGAATGACCTTCTGACTTTTTTGAGGCGGAGCGATGGAGTCACGAGCTTATTACGGCCTCTAGTTGGCCTATCGTGCAGATCGCATTTTTTTTTATAATTATGGATGTGCTGTTTTACAAAAATTATATTACTGTAAATATATTGCGAGGCTACTGTTAGAATACCAATTTCTTTAAATTTCTCTCTAAGTGAATCACGCGGTTTTAAATTATAAATTGCTCGTATTGCCCTTTTTTGTAGTACAAAAATTTTTTGAATATCTGCCGCTTTACCCCACAGTAAGATTCCGTAAGACATAATGCTATGGAAATAAGCAAAATATACGATCCTGGCAGTTTCGATGTCAGTTAACTGTCGAATCTTTCTGACAGCGTAAGCAGCAGAACTAAGCTCTTTGACAGGCTCTTTTTTAAACATCGTTATGTATATGAAACTTCAACAGTATTTGATTCCTTGAAATTACTAATATTTTTAAAAGTACTATTTAGGTACTTTTATCAGACCGTTACTAAATTAATATTATTGTAGATTTTTTACTTTAGTAACATGTACATTTTGTATTTACTTTTTTAAAGGTTTCCAAAGTGTCCAAATATGAAACAAAAATGGATTGATGCTACGAAATGAGACGAAAATTGGTTTCCAAAGACAACTACTGTTATTTGCTCTCGTCATTTTACCGAAGATTGTTTCCGGCTCACCAAGACTCAACGGCGTTTGCTTTTTTCAAATGCGGTACCTACTCTCATGTTGCCGTCTTTGGTATGTTACATTCATGAAGGAGTTCCCATAACTACCTCCAGGCTCCATCATAAGACCCTGACCAGCATCTAGGTACAAAGTGCTAGTCAAGACAAATCAAAAGAGTCCAAACACGACGGGTTTACTATAAGAACTTAAGGAGTTCCTATGACCACCTCCTGGCTCCATCAGGAGACCCTGGGCAGCATCTAGGTACAAAGTGCTAGTCAAGACAAATCAAAAGAGTCCAAATACGACGGGTTACGATGAGAACTTAAGGAGTTCCCATGACCACCTCCTGGCTCCATCATGAGACCCTGGGCAGCATCTAGGTACAAAGCGCTCGTCAAGACAAATCAAAAGAGTTCAAATACAACGGGTTTACTATGAGAACTTAAGGAGTTCCCATGACCACCTCCTGGCTCCATCATGAGACCCTGGGCAGCATCTAGGTACAAAGCGCAAACACATATACCGTCTCCGTTTCGTCGAGGGTAATAAATAACATGAAAGTATTTTTTACACAAGCTTTTATTATTAAAAACCGGTGAAGCGCGAGTAGGGCCTGCACATCAAGAGCTCCGTACCATCGTATATTGTAAGTTAAATAAAACCTTGTAATCCATATTTTATTAAAATTATATAATTAAAGTTTGAAATTTGTTTTATTTTTATCATATCAACTAAAATCTAAATATATAAAAAGGAAAAGACTGACTGATCTATCAACGCACAGCTCAAACTACTGGATGGATCAAGCTAAAATTTGGTATACAGATAGCTATTATGACGTAGACATCCATTAAGAAAGGGTTTTAAAAAAATTCAACCCCTAAAGGGGTTCTAAATTTGTGTGGTCCACGCGGACAAAGTCGCGAGCATAAGCTAGTCACATCGATAAAAACGTTCGACGTCCTATTCCCATCACTATGGCGGACGTGACTTCATTGTCTTGATTACGTAACTTTTGAGTCCACCAATCACAACAAAGCATTCTCCCCTGTCCCCCGCCAACATTTTACGTTTTTGTTTTCATACAAAACCTTGTATAAGTGACGTCTTTAGGTTGAGTGGTCTGTGCATGCCAAAAATCACGTCGATCCGTTGCTCCGTTGCAGCGTGATTGAAGGACAAACCAACAAACAAACTGACTTTCGTATTTATAATATTAGTATGATGATTATTTTTGTACATATTTTAAAAATGACTTTTTATTTTGGACTAGCTGACGCCCGCGACTTCGTACGCGTGGATCGAGGTTTTGTGGTTCCCGCGGGAACTCTTTAATTTTCCGGGATAAAAAGTAGCCTATGTGTTATTCCAGACTATAATCTATCTCTGTGCCAAATTTCATCCAGATCTGTTCAGCCGTTGGGGCGTGATTGAGTAACAAACATCCATCCATACATCCATACATCCATACCGACATCCATACATCCAAACTTTCGCATTTATAATATATTTTGGATTTTGGATTGAAAGGTGTGTGATTCCTATGTTTTCTCTGAGGACAGAACGTCTTAAAAATTAATATTTTCCCATCATAATGTAGCTTTATGTGTTAGTCCTAAGGTGCATAATTGACTGAAGTTGTTGCTAATATAATACCTTTTTCTACATTTCCCAGTCAGAAACTCAAATGTTTATGTGAAGTAAAATTGAATGGATTTAGGTTTCATTACTATCGGCAGTCCCTATGACTGCCAATTTTTTTTCGTGTCCCTCCCTATTTCGACATGGGGGTCGAATACTGTTCTAGGTTAGGATTTAGTCCATTTACCTAGGTCGCATTAAAAAAAAATTATAGTTTCGAATAACTTGGTAGGAAGGCATTCCTAAGAAGTAAATTCACTCGACTATTTCTAAAGCACTTGTTAAAAGTCTACTTGAATAAAAAATACTTGATTTTGTTTTTTTTTATTTTAGCACATAGGCTACTTTTTATCCCGGAAAAATAAAGAGATCCTGCAGGAACAAACCTCAATCCACGCCGACAAAATCGGAGGCAACAGCTAGTGAAATAAAAAAAAAGATGATATTTTTATTTATTACAGATAAAATTATATGTACAAAACCCACACAAAAATAATGTTATTTAATGTAATTTTAATATTATATCTCATTTCCAGCTTAAAACTAGCCCCATACCAGCTGATCGGCCTCAACTGGCTAGCGGTTCTACACAAGCAGGGAGTATCGGGCATCCTGGCTGATGAGATGGGTCTCGGCAAGACCATCCAGGTGATAGCCTTCCTCGCTCATCTGAAGGAGACCGGCCAGGCCAGGGGAACACATTTGATTGTTGTACCCGCTTCTACACTTGGTAAGTGTTGTCCTTTGCAAATATTCATAGTGTCACATTACTCATTAAGGTTCCATTTCTTGAGGCTGGCTACGTTCGCTCAGCGGTGTCATTGGCGTCAAAGTAAAATGGACCGAAAAGCTGAGTTTAAAGTCACAAATTTAAAGTTTCCGTTTGGAGCACTGGCTGTGAATGTATACACGAAACGAAATTGAGTTCTAAATCAATGCCTTTAAAGTGCATTTGACGCTGACGGGATCGAATGCTCGATAAGAATCAATCGAATTTGCAATGTGCAATTGGAGACTAAGGGGCACTGAACAAATGTGACTTGTTTCGGCTGTAATCAACTCTGAGCTTTAGTTTTTACTTGCGTACAAACATTTTACGCTCATTATTCTGTTTGTTATTGTTATAAATAGAACCTAGTTCTATTTATCCCTAATGTATAACATACCCTTTTACCAATTTGATAGAATAGTGATAATAGACTAAGAGATAGCTGCGCTGATTCAGTATTAGGTGGGTTTAGGGCTCTCCACTGATAGATTTTAGTATTATCACAGGTGATCTAAAAGGTGATAAGATATGTTATTTTGAATACTGTAAGTTTATCACGTTTTTGAGATGTGATATCTAGTGAAAGGAATAGCGTCAGTTTTTATACTGTTTACATAGGTACTGCGCATACTTTAATACTGTACAAGAATCGGCCTTCCTAGTCATGGTTCATTTTTGGTAACCATAACACGTCTTTGAGCGGCCACATCTAGTGAAGGGCCCATCCGCATGCGGGCAGACTTCACTATCGTCATCAGTGAAGAGCCTAGGACCCACCAAATACTAAATCAGTCTTTCTAGCGACAGTTACATAGATAGTTAGAAAGCGAAGGAATCTAGAATAGATCATTAACGAGCGCGCGTGAACTTTACTTGTAGTTATGCACATTGTGTAAGTGTGCGTGCCTCTCGGAACCGTAATTGTACGCGCAATCACGTACACGCACACATTTACACGTACACAAATGTATACAGATAGGACTTTAACACAACCATGAACCACGCGCACTCGTGAATTACAAGAACTATACGAAATATATTTCCAGATAATTGGAGCACTGAGTTGACTCGTTGGTGCCCAGCGTTACGTGTGAGTAAATACTACGGCAACCCTGAAGAGAGGCGACAACTGCGCATAGAATATTCCAGAGGCCTAGACCAGATCGATATTGTTCTTACTACGTGAGTATTTGGTTTTTCAGACCATGACAAATTTGAAAGAAAAGTTTTGGGATTTCTGGCAATTGTGGGATCGTATTCTTTCATTTTATTAAGTGTGTTTTCAAAAATTCATCTAGTGCGAAGCGTCAAAACTTAAATAAACCCTTGTTTGTTTATTTTATTTTTCCATATTTTTTTTACACTTTACTTTTTTTACTTTAAATTTAAATCTGTCCTTTTCCGCAGGGTGTAAAGAGAAAGGGTTAGAGCAATATTTTAAATGTCATTGTAGTTTAGTTTATAGATCGTGCACTACAGAATCAGCCCATTATGTGTATCTTTGATATTTATTACTGCCATACGTAACTAGGGGGCGCTGCAATTGTGGTTTTTTTATTTCCCAGCTACACAATGGTGAGCAGTTGTCCAGAGGAGCGCAAGATGTTTCGCATAACGCCCTTGCACTACGTGGTCTACGATGAGGCGCATATGCTCAAGAATATGTCCACACAACGATACGACAATCTGCTCAAAATTAAGGTAAGGACACGTTTATTTAGTTGAAATTTGACGTTTCCGTTTTGAGGACCTCCGTGGCGCAGTGTTGAGCGCTAATGTATTATTATTATAGGAGATAGCTGCAGTTTTGGTTACTATCGCCATCAACATCAACGTGACTAATAATTGCTAATAATTATTTTAAGTTTGTAATTTTATCACGTCTTTGAGAGTTAATCTAGTGAACGGCCCGATGAATAGCGTCAGTTTTTATACTGTTTACATAGACACTGCGCATACTTTAATACTGTATAAGAATCAGCCTTTCTAGTTATGGTATAATAATATTGTTACAAAGTGTGGGTACAAAGTAACCGCCAGTCGAAGTTTTGCTTCCAAACTGAATAATTTATGTTTTATTTTACGTTAACCGTTACATGTGTGAACTCCTTAAACAGTTCGAGTGATACGTTTTAAGCTCTCAAACGATTACGACTTTTTAGACCAGTGTTTCCCAAACATTGTTCTGCCATGGCCCGGTAATTTTCACACTGCCCCTTCGTGACCCATCACCCACTCAATACTTTTAAACCCAAGCTGGTTCCATTAGGTACAAGTAATAAAATTAAAAATTTTAAAAAACCCACGACGAATTTCAGGGCTCCATTGAAACAACAATTAGAACTTAGCAAAAGTATATATAAAATAATATCTAAAACACAAAACTGCATATATGTGCCGGCTCAGTAGTTCTTTTGACCAGCGTGGTGGACTATGGCCAAACCATTCTCATTCCGAGATAAAACTTGGGCTTAGTAATGAGCAGAGGTGACAAATAGGGTTAAATTTTAATATTCTGATAAAAATTGTTTAAAAAAATGTGATCACTTAAGGAGTTCCCATGACTACCTCCTGGCTCCATCATAAGACCCTGAGCAGCATCTAGGTATAAAGTGCTAGTCAAGACAAATCAAAAGAGTCCAAACACGACGGGTTTACGATAAGAACTTACGGAGTTCCTATGACCACCTCCTGGCTCCATCATGAGACCCTGGGCAGAATCTAGGTACAAAGTGCTAGTCAAGACAAATCAAAAGATTCCAAATACGACGGGTTACGATGAGAACTTAAAGAGTTCCCATGACCACCTCCTGGCTCCATCATGAGACCCTGGGCAGCATCTAGGTACAAAGCGCTCGTCAAGACAAATCAAAAGAGTCCAAATACAACGGGTTTACGATGAGAACTTAAGGAGTTCCCATGGCCACCTCCTGGCTCCATCATGAGACCCTGAGTAGCATCTAGGTACAAAGTGCTAGTCAAGACAAATCAAAAGACTCCAAACACGACGGGTTTACGATAAGAACTTAAGGAGTTCCTATGACCACCTCCTGGCTCCATCATGAGACCCTGGGCAGCATCTAGGTACAAAGTGCTAGTCAAAACAAATCAAAAGAGTCCAAACACGACGGGTTTACGATAAGAACTTAAGGAGTTCCTATGACCACCTCCTGGCTCCATCATGAGACCCTGGGCAGCATCTAGGTACAAAATGCTAGTCAAGACAAACCAAAAGAGTCTAAGCACGACTGGTTTACGATCCCATGACTACTTACCATATCACTAGCTCAGCTTGATTGTCTATGGTCCTAAAATATATCCAAGAACCTTCTCACAAGCTATACATATTATCTGATGCAAAAAACCGCATCTCAATCGGCCCAGTACTTTTTGAGAAAAATGGTAACATATTGAAAAATTAAAATCATAGACTACAGCTCAGCTTGGTTGTCTATGGTCCTAAAATATATCTAAGAACCTTCTCACAAGCTATCCATATGTAATGCAAAAACCGTATATAAATCGGTCCAGTAGTTTTCCAGGAAAACGGTAACAAAAAAGTGCACAAACAAACAAACAAACAAACAAACAAACAAACATACAAACAAACACACAACCTCTTAGGGCAAACACATATACCGTCTCCGTTTCGTCGAGGGTAAAAAATAATACACATTTTATTAATAGTAAAACTGTTTTATTAATACTACATAATATTTTGGTTTTGCCTATGTAGTCACTAAATTTTAGTGTGAAGTATGGAGCTGCTGCTTATTTTTTACCAAAGAATCCAAGTTCATGGAAAATGACGAAAGTTTTATCCTAAGATCTGGTTCCACTTCAAGTCGGTTTCTATATTTATTTTTAAGATAAACTAGTGTTGAAAACCCAGCTTCACATTTATAAGTTGTGACAAAAGGCATTAAAAATTTATTATATATGTCACCGTAAGATTGTAAAAACCGTTAGATTATAATATAACGTTTTTTATCTCGATAGATTATAAACTGTCGATAGATTGTGAACCGTAACATACTGCTTACAATTTAACGCGTTATTTTTCGGTAAATTGTAATACATATATTAGGTATAATAACCCGATAGAACCTAAGCCTGTGGCCGGGCACTACCTGACTATTCAAGTCAAACCCTAACCTAACCTGTATGGTGACACTTACATTTACTCTGCATTCAACTCGCGCGCGAACTGTACAAGAAAGACACAAGAAAACGTAAAAAAAAATATTTCATAAATTAATACTCAGAACATTGAACGGTTCACAATCTTTCGACAGTTTATAATCTAGAGGGATAGAAACCGTTAGATTATAATCTAACGGATTTTACAATCTTACGGTGACATATATATCAGGTATTATTTTTAAAACAAGGCGGGAATGTTGCGACCCGGTATTTAATTTTGATGGCCCGGTACCGGGTCGGGGCTAATGGGAAACGCTGTCTTAGACAATTGGACCTCTGATTCCTTGTCCACATTATGAAGGGAACCTCTTATACCAAATTTCAGCTTTCTACGTCCAATCAGGAGCTTTCTTAATGTATTAACACTTGTTATTTTCAGTCCAAGCACCGGCTGCTTCTAACAGGGACGCCCCTACAAAACAATCTCATAGAGCTAATGTCTCTGCTCTGCTTTGTGATGCCTCATATGTTCTCCGGCAAGACGGAAGATCTCAAAAACCTGTTCCAGAAAAATGCGGTGAGTTAATTAGGGTTCCGTACCAAAATGGTAAAATGGAACCCTTATGGTGCGACTTTCTCCGTCTGTCTGTCCGTCTGTCCGTCTGTCCGTCCGTCACACTCGATTATTTCAGTAACTACCGAAGCTATCGACATGAAATTTGGAATAGTTGTGTATATTAGTGGCCCAAAGACACTGGAATAAAACAAAATGGAAATTATTTTTGTTCTTATTTAAAAAGGGGGGAAAATCGGAGGGTTGAAATTTAAAAGTGAGATAACTGTACTGTGTGGGGTATCATATGAAAGGGTTTACTTTGTACATTCTAAAACAGATTTTTAATTATTTTTAGTTATGATAGTTTTTGATTTATCGGGGAAAATGTCTAAAAAAATACCGTTCCCCCCCCTTATCTCCGGAGTTTACCAATCGAAAAATTTGAAATAATTATGGTCAATAGGAATTTACGTATATTTTACAGGAAAACTATAGCCAATGCTCTAACTAGCATAGTATTTTTGATATTAACAATAAACCTCTACAAACAAAGTTAGTCTTGCGGTTCATTAACAAAGGTAATTATTTATTAATAATGGTACGGAACCCTTCGTGCGCGAGTCAAGAAGTCGTGCTCAACGCGGCTAAAGAAGTTTTCACTTCAATAATTATTTTAATGACAGATTGTACAACGCGTAATTATAAAGCCTCAACGTTCTTCTTTTTCTTGGCGAGGCAGCAATGCAGGGCGCCTGGAGAGGGAGACCCAGTGTCACTTTGACCGTTGTCGATCTATTGTGATCGCCACCATCTATAGTTCCTGGCCAATACCACTTGCTACCAACAGCAGCAACTTCTTGGCCTCCTCCATAATCCGTATGTACTTAAGCTTCCCTAGGTGAAGGCACAAGAAAAAAGTTGAAGTGCAATGTGCATTAGGCAGTAACAGGCGACGTGTAGACTGTAGAGGCGTTTCCGTAGCCTCTAAGACTAGGTAGAGCCTATAAGTACTGGGTGACTTTTTACGGCGTCTCGAAAAATTTATTTATAAATCATATTAGGTAAGTAGAATATAAGGTCTAAACAGGATTATTTATGTACTTCATATATTCGGTTTTACTACAGTCCGTCATAACCATTAAACTACATAAGCGTACGACATACTAGCGCCGCGATGATTGTACGTAAGAGCGTTCAGTTAACGATCTCGCGCGTGCAAACGCTGAAAGCCTCAAAAAAATTGGCAGTCAAAGGTACTGATAGAAGTGAAAACGATTTTTTGTTTTGTTATTTATTTTAATTAAAATTATTAAAATATAAACCTTTACACTAAGGAATTAAAGTTTAATTTCGAATGTAGTATATTTATATGTTCGCGAGCATGTCGGTCACGGCCACGCGAATCTACATTTTTATTTTTACCCCCTAACAAAAAGTGCTCAACGCGCCTATAGAAGTTTTCTAAAATAAAATATGAAAAAAAAACTTTAAATGAGTACTTTTTATTGATAGAGTAAAAAGTTAAAAAAACAAGTAACGATGCCTTGGGCTCCTATTCCATTTACCTATCACCCCCTATTTTTTCGAGACGACAAAAAAGCACCCCAGTATACATCTATGAGTCCCAACATTAACCAAACTCTTTCCTTTATAGAAAGCGAAAACAACAAAGAAAGCTGAAGGCCCAACGGAAGAAGAGATACCAGCGTTCGAACAGAGTCAAATCACCCAAGCCAAGAGGATCATGAAGCCGTTCGTACTGAGACGGCTGAAGAGCGAAGTGTTACAAGACTTGCCCCGGAAGACCAACCATACAGTGCTTTGTTCGATGTCAGAAAAACAGCAGAGACAATACAAAGACCTTATTGCTGGCTTCTCCGCTAAGGATGGCACGGTAAGAACGTGTTTATTTTAGAGTATATCATGGAGTGTCAGTGGCGTGCAGTTCATAGAGGCGTTAAAGCACTGCTTCCCCAAATGGGATCATTTTTCATCAAAACAGCTAGTAAATAGGTATTCTGACTACCTTATGCCTACATTAGCTTCAAAACTTGTGCACGCCACTGAGTATAGAGCTATGTTTTGAAATTATTTAACATTGTTCTGGGGAAAGGGTTGTTGTCTGGGCCTGTTGTCTTGAAACACAGGTTCTTGCCTCACCTCTCAGTTGTTCTTGAAATCACCAGTCTCCACACTGAACTGTTTAGTATAAGATAACTATTAGAAATGTGTTTGTTTTGTCAAAAACCTAAATTCGTGTGTTAAGTGTGTTTTATTCTAATTTGACACATGTTTTTGTGACAGTGATCGAGTATCGTATATCTCTTAAAATTTAAAAATCTTCAATAAAACTCAAACAGTTAGTTATGTATAGTTAAAATTAATATCACTCACGATAGTTTAAACGTTAAAACTTAAACTAAATCACTCCAATCTTGGTACAGATACACTCAACAACAGAACAAAACGGCATGTCAATGATGATGGACATGCGCAAACTGGCCAACCATCCATTACTCCTGCGCTACTTCTACGATCAGCACACCACGAGGAAGATAGCCAGTCGTCTGGCCATGGACCCTGGCCATAAGGAGAAGAACGAACAATATGTGTTTGAGGACCTCATGTGCAAGTCTGACTTCCAGATGCATCAGCTCACTCAGCAGTTTCAGGTGTGTATTAGCTAAGGTGCGGATTATACAGAAGTGTCTCATTATGAGGAAGGCAGCCAGTCACTTGGCTAAAGACCCTGGTCACAAGGTGAAGAACTAACAATAGGTGTTTGAGGACCTCATGTGCAAGTCTCAATTCCAGATGCATCAGCTCACTCAGCAGTTTCAGGTGTGTATTAGCTAAGGTGCGGATTATACAGAAGTGTCTCATTATGAGGAAGGCAGCCAGTCACTTGGCTAAAGACCCTGGTCACAAGGTGAAGAACTAACAATAGGTGTTTGAGGACCTCATGTGCAAGTCTCAATTCCAGATGCATCAGCTCACTCAGCAGTTTCAGGTGTGTATTAGCTAAGGTGCGGATTATACAGAAGTGTCTCATTATGAAGAAGGCAGCCAGTCACTTGGCTAAAGACCCTGGTCACAAGAAGAACTAACAATAGGTGTTTGAGGACCTCATGTGCAAGTCTGAATTCCAGATGCATCAGCTCACTCAGCAGTATCAGGTGTGTATTAGCTAAGGTGCGGATTATACAGAAGTGTCTCATTATGAAGAAGGCAGCCAGTCACTTGGCTAAAGACCCTGGTCACAAGAAGAACTAACAATAGGTGTTTGAGGACCTCATGTGCAAGTCTGACTTCCAGATGCATCAGCTCACTCAGCAGTTTCAGGTGTGTATTAGCTAAGGTGCGGATTATACAGAAGTGTCTCATTATGAAGAAGGCAGCCAGTCACTTGGCTAAAGACCCTGGTCACAAGAAGAACTAACAATATGTGTTTGAGGACCTCATGTGCAAGTCTGAATTCCAGATGCATCAGCTCACTCAGCAGTTTCAGGTGGGTATTAGCTAAGGTGCGGATTATACAGAAGTGTCTCATTATGAAGAAGGCAGCCAGTCACTTGGCTAAAGACCCTGGTCACAAGAAGAACTAACAATAGGTGTTTGAGGACCTCATGTGCAAGTCTGAATTCCAGATGCATCAGCTCACTCAGCAGTTTCAGGTGGGTATTAGCTAAGGTGCGGATTATACAGAAGTATCTCACTATGAGGAAGGTAGCCAGTCACTTGGCTAAAGACCCTGGTCACAAGGAGAAGAACGAACAATATGTGTTTGAGGACCTCATGTGCAAGTCTGACTTTCAGGTGCATCAGCTCACTCAGCAGTATCAGGTGTGTATTAGCTAAGGTGCGGATTATACAGAAGTGTCTCATTATGAAGAAGGCAGCCAGTCACTTGGCTAAAGACCCTGGTCACAAGAAGAACTAACAATAGGTGTTTGAGGACCTCATGTGCAAGTCTGACTTCCAGATGCATCAGCTCACTCAGCAGTTTCAGGTGTGTATTAGCTAAGGTGCGGATTATACAGAAGTGTCTCATTATGAAGAAGGCAGCCAGTCACTTGGCTAAAGACCCTGGTCACAAGAAGAACTAACAATATGTGTTTGAGGACCTCATGTGCAAGTCTGAATTCCAGATGCATCAGCTCACTCAGCAGTTTCAGGTGGGTATTAGCTAAGGTGCGGATTATACAGAAGTGTCTCATTATGAAGAAGGCAGCCAGTCACTTGGCTAAAGACCCTGGTCACAAGAAGAACTAACAATAGGTGTTTGAGGACCTCATGTGCAAGTCTGAATTCCAGATGCATCAGCTCACTCAGCAGTTTCAGGTGGGTATTAGCTAAGGTGCGGATTATACAGAAGTGTCTCACTATGAGGAAGGCAGCCAGTCACTTGGCTAAAGACCCTGGTCACAAGAAGAACTAACAATAGGTGTTTGAGGACCTCATGTGCAAGTCTGAATTCCAGATGCATCAGCTCACTCAGCAGTTTCAGGTGGGTATTAGCTAAGGTGCGGATTATACAGAAGTGTCTCACTATGAGGAAGGCAGCCAGTCACTTGGCTAAAGACCCTGGTCACAAGAAGAACTAACAATAGGTGTTTGAGGACCTCATGTGCAAGTCTGAATTCCAGATGCATCAGCTCACTCAGCAGTTTCAGGTGGGTATTAGCTAAGGTGCGGATTATACAGAAGTGTCTCATTATGAAGAAGGCAGCCAGTCACTTGGCTAAAGACCCTGGTCACAAGAAGAACTAACAATAGGTGTTTGAGGACCTCATGTGCAAGTCTGAATTCGAGATGCATCAGCTCACTCAGCAGTTTCAGGTGGGTATTAGCTAAGGTGCGGATTATACAGAAGTGTCTCACTATGAGGAAGGCAGCCAGTCACTTGGCTAAAGACCCTGGTCACAAGGAGAAGAACGAACAATATGTGTTTGAGGACCTCATGTGCAAGTCTGACTTTCAGGTGCATCAGCTCACTCAGCAGTATCAGGTGTGTATTAGCTAAGGTGCGGATTATACAGAAGTGTCTCATTATGAAGAAGGCAGCCAGTCACTTGGCTAAAGACCCTGGTCACAAGAAGAACTAACAATAGGTGTTTGAGGACCTCATGTGCAAGTCTGACTTCCAGATGCATCAGCTCACTCAGCAGTTTCAGGTGTGTATTAGCTAAGGTGCGGATTATACAGAAGTGTCTCATTATGAAGAAGGCAGCCAGTCACTTGGCTAAAGACCCTGGTCACAAGAAGAACTAACAATATGTGTTTGAGGACCTCATGTGCAAGTCTGAATTCCAGATGCATCAGCTCACTCAGCAGTTTCAGGTGGGTATTAGCTAAGGTGCGGATTATACAGAAGTGTCTCATTATGAAGAAGGCAGCCAGTCACTTGGCTAAAGACCCTGGTCACAAGAAGAACTAACAATAGGTGTTTGAGGACCTCATGTGCAAGTCTGAATTCCAGATGCATCAGCTCACTCAGCAGTTTCAGGTGGGTATTAGCTAAGGTGCGGATTATACAGAAGTGTCTCATTATGAAGAAGGCAGCCAGTCACTTGGCTAAAGACCCTGGTCACAAGAAGAACTAACAATAGGTGTTTGAGGACCTCATGTGCAAGTCTGAATTCCAGATGCATCAGCTCACTCAGCAGTTTCAGGTGGGTATTAGCTAAGGTGCGGATTATACAGAAGTGTCTCAATATGAAGAAGGCAGCCAGTCACTTGGCTAAAGACCCTGGTCACAAGAAGAACTAACAATAGGTGTTTGAGGACCTCATGTGCAAGTCTGAATTCCAGATGCATCAGCTCACTCAGCAGTTTCAGGTGTGTATTAGCTAAGGTGCGGATTATACAGAAGTGTCTCATTATGAAGAAGGCAGCCAGTCACTTGGCTAAAGACCCTGGTCACAAGAAGAACTAACAATAGGTGTTTGAGGACCTCATGTGCAAGTCTGAATTCGAGATGCATCAGCTCACTCAGCAGTTTCAGGTGGGTATTAGCTAAGGTGCGGATAATACAGAAGTGTCTCACTATGAGGAAGGCAGCCAGTCACTTGGCTAAAGACCCTGGTCACAAGGAGAAGAACGAACAATGTGTGTTTGAGGACCTCATGTGCAAGTCTGACTTTCAGGTGCATCAGCTCACTCAGCAGTTTCAGGTGGGTATTAGCTAAGGTGCGGATAATACAGAAGTGTCTCACTATGAGGAAGGCAGCCAGTCACTTGGCTAAAGACCCTGGTCACAAGAAGAACTAACAATAGGTGTTTGAGGACCTCATGTGCAAGTCTGAATTCCAGATGCATCAGCTCACTCAGCAGTTTCAGGTGGGTATTAGCTAAGGTGCGGATAATACAGAAGTGTCTCACTATGAGGAAGGCAGCCAGTCACTTGGCTAAAGACCCTGGTCACAAGAAGAACTAACAATAGGTGTTTGAGGACCTCATGTGCAAGTCTGAATTCCAGATGCATCAGCTCACTCAGCAGTTTCAGGTGGGTATTAGCTAAGGTGCGGATAATACAGAAGTGTCTCACTATGAGGAAGGCAGCCAGTCACTTGGCTAAAGACCCTGGTCACAAGGAGAAGAACGAACAATGTGTGTTTGAGGACCTCATGTGCAAGTCTGACTTTCAGGTGCATCAGCTCACAAAGCAGTTTCAGGTGTGTATTAGCTAAGGTGCGGATTATACAGAAGTGTCTCACTATGAGGAAGGCAGCCAGTCACTTGGCTAAAGACCCTGGTCACAAGGAGAAGAACGAACAATATGTGTTTGAGGACCTCATGTGCAAGTCTGACTTTCAGGTGCATCAGCTCACTCAGCAGTATCAGGTGTGTATTAGCTAAGGTGCGGATTATACAGAAGTGTCTCACTATGAGGAAGGCAGCCAGTCACTTGGCTAAAGACCCTGGTCACAAGGAGAAGATCGAACAATATGTGTTTGAGGACCTCATGTGCAAGTCTGACTTTCAGGTGCATCAGCTCACTCAGCAGTTTCAGGTGTGTATTAGCTAAGGTGCGGATTATACAGAAGTGTCTCACTATGAGGAAGGCAGCCAGTCACTTGGCTAAAGACCCTGGTCACAAGGAGAAGAACGAACAATATGTGTTTGAGGACCTCATGTGCAAGTCTGACTTTCAGGTGCATCAGCTCACTCAGCAGTATCAGGTGTGTATTAGCTAAGGTGCGGATTATACAGAAGTGTCTCATTATGAAGAAGGCAGCCAGTCACTTGGCTAAAGACCCTGGTCACAAGAAGAACTAACAATAGGTGTTTGAGGACCTCATGTGCAAGTCTGACTTCCAGATGCATCAGCTCACTCAGCAGTTTCAGGTGTGTATTAGCTAAGGTGCGGATTATACAGAAGTGTCTCATTATGAAGAAGGCAGCCAGTCACTTGGCTAAAGACCCTGGTCACAAGAAGAACTAACAATATGTGTTTGAGGACCTCATGTGCAAGTCTGAATTCCAGATGCATCTGCTCACTCAGCAGTTTCAGGTGGGTATTAGCTAAGGTGCGGATTATACAGAAGTGTCTCACTATGAAGAAGGCAGCCAGTCACTTGGCTAAAGACCCTGGTCACAAGAAGAACTAACAATAGGTGTTTGAGGACCTCATGTGCAAGTCTGAATTCCAGATGCATCAGCTCACTCAGCAGTTTCAGGTGTGTATTAGCTAAGGTGCGGATTATACAGAAGTGTCTCATTATGAAGAAGGCAGCCAGTCACTTGGCTAAAGACCCTGGTCACAAGAAGAACTAACAATAGGTGTTTGAGGACCTCATGTGCAAGTCTGAATTCCAGATGCATCAGCTCACTCAGCAGTTTCAGGTGGGTATTAGCTAAGGTGCGGATTATACAGAAGTGTCTCATTATGAAGAAGGCAGCCAGTCACTTGGCTAAAGACCCTGGTCACAAGAAGAACTAACAATAGGTGTTTGAGGACCTCATGTGCAAGTCTGAATTCCAGATGCATCAGCTCACTCAGCAGTTTCAGGTGGGTATTAGCTAAGGTGCGGATTATACAGAAGTGTCTCATTATGAAGAAGGCAGCCAGTCACTTGGCTAAAGACCCTGGTCACAAGAAGAACTAACAATAGGTGTTTGAGGACCTCATGTGCAAGTCTTAATTCCAGATGCATCAGCTCACTCAGCAGTTTCAGGTGGGTATTAGCTAAGGTGCGGATTATACAGAAGTGTCTCATTATGAAGAAGGCAGCCAGTCACTTGGCTAAAGACCCTGGTCACAAGAAGAACTAACAATAGGTGTTTGAGGACCTCATGTGCAAGTCTGAATTCCAGATGCATCAGCTCACTCAGCAGTTTCAGGTGGGTATTAGCTAAGGTGCGGATTATACAGAAGTATCTCACTATGAGGAAGGTAGCCAGTCACTTGGCTAAAGACCCTGGTCACAAGGAGAAGAACGAACAATATGTGTTTGAGGACCTCATGTGCAAGTCTGACTTTCAGGTGCATCAGCTCACTCAGCAGTATCAGGTGTGTATTAGCTAAGGTGCGGATTATACAGAAGTGTCTCACTATGAGGAAGGCAGCCAGTCACTTGGCTAAAGACCCTGGTCACAAGGAGAAGATCGAACAATATGTGTTTGAGGACCTCATGTGCAAGTCTGACTTTCAGGTGCATCAGCTCACTCAGCAGTTTCAGGTGTGTATTAGCTAAGGTGCGGATTATACAGAAGTGTCTCACTATGAGGAAGGCAGCCAGTCACTTGGCTAAAGACCCTGGTCACAAGGAGAAGAACGAACAATATGTGTTTGAGGACCTCATGTGCAAGTCTGACTTTCAGGTGCATCAGCTCACTCAGCAGTATCAGGTGTGTATTAGCTAAGGTGCGGATTATACAGAAGTGTCTCATTATGAAGAAGGCAGCCAGTCACTTGGCTAAAGACCCTGGTCACAAGAAGAACTAACAATAGGTGTTTGAGGACCTCATGTGCAAGTCTGACTTTCAGTTGCATCAGCTCACTCAGCAGTTTCAGGTGTGTATTAGCTAAGGTGCGGATTATACAGAAGTGTCTCATTATGAAGAAGGCAGCCAGTCACTTGGCTAAAGACCCTGGTCACAAGAAGAACTAACAATATGTGTTTGAGGACCTCATGTGCAAGTCTGAATTCCAGATGCATCAGCTCACTCAGCAGTTTCAGGTGGGTATTAGCTAAGGTGCGGATTATACAGAAGTGTCTCATTATGAAGAAGGCAGCCAGTCACTTGGCTAAAGACCCTGGTCACAAGAAGAACTAACAATAGGTGTTTGAGGACCTCATGTGCAAGTCTGAATTCCAGATGCATCAGCTCACTCAGCAGTTTCAGGTGTGTATTAGCTAAGGTGCGGATTATACAGAAGTGTCTCATTATGAAGAAGGCAGCCAGTCACTTGGCTAAAGACCCTGGTCACAAGAAGAACTAACAATAGGTGTTTGAGGACCTCATGTGCAAGTCTGAATTCCAGATGCATCAGCTCACTCAGCAGTTTCAGGTGGGTATTAGCTAAGGTGCGGATTATACAGAAGTGTCTCATTATGAAGAAGGCAGCCAGTCACTTGGCTAAAGACCCTGGTCACAAGAAGAACTAACAATAGGTGTTTGAGGACCTCATGTGCAAGTCTGAATTCCAGATGCATCAGCTCACTCAGCAGTTTCAGGTGTGTATTAGCTAAGGTGCGGATTATACAGAAGTGTCTCATTATGAAGAAGGCAGCCAGTCACTTGGCTAAAGACCCTGGTCACAAGAAGAACTAACAATAGGTGTTTGAGGACCTCATGTGCAAGTCTGAATTCCAGATGCATCAGCTCACTCAGCAGTTTCAGGTGGGTATTAGCTAAGGTGCGGATTATACAGAAGTGTCTCATTATGAAGAAGGCAGCCAGTCACTTGGCTAAAGACCCTGGTCACAAGAAGAACTAACAATAGGTGTTTGAGGACCTCATGTGCAAGTCTGAATTCCAGATGCATCAGCTCACTCAGCAGTTTCAGGTGGGTATTAGCTAAGGTGCGGATTATACAGAAGTGTCTCACTATGAGGAAGGCAGCCAGTCACTTGGCTAAAGACCCTGGTCACAAGGAGAAGAACGAACAATGTGTGTTTGAGGACCTCATGTGCAAGTCTGACTTTCAGGTGCATCAGCTCACTCAGCAGTTTCAGGTGTGTATTAGCTAAGGTGCGGATTATACAGAAGTGTCTCACTATGAGGAAGGCAGCCAGTCACTTGGCTAAAGACCCTGGTCACAAGGAGAAGAACGAACAATGTGTGTTTGAGGACCTCATGTGCAAGTCTGACTTTCAGGTGCATCAGCTCACTCAGCAGTTTCAGGTGGGTATTAGCTAAGGTGCGGATTATACAGAAGTGTCTCACTATGAGGAAGGCAGCCAGTCACTTGGCTAAAGACCCTGGTCACAAGGAGAAGAACGAACAATGTGTGTTTGAGGACCTCATGTGCAAGTCTGACTTTCAGGTGCATCAGCTCACTCAGCAGTTTCAGGTGTGTATTAGCTAAGGTGCGGATTATACAGAAGTGTCTCACTATGAGGAAGGCAGCCAGTCACTTGGCTAAAGACCCTGGTCACAAGGAGAAGAACGAACAATGTGTGTTTGAGGACCTCATGTGCAAGTCTGACTTTCAGGTGCATCAGCTCACTCAGCAGTTTCAGGTGGGTATTAGCTAAGGTGCGGATTATACAGAAGTGTCTCACTATGAGGAAGGCAGCCAGTCACTTGGCTAAAGACCCTGGTCACAAGGAGAAGAACGAACAATGTGTGTTTGAGGACCTCATGTGCAAGTCTGACTTTCAGGTGCATCAGCTCACTCAGCAGTTTCAGGTGGGTATTAGCTAAGGTGCGGATTATACAGAAGTGTCTCACTATGAGGAAGGCAGCCAGTCACTTGGCTAAAGACCCTGGTCACAAGGAGAAGAACGAACAATGTGTGTTTGAGGACCTCATGTGCAAGTCTGACTTTCAGGTGCATCAGCTCACTCAGCAGTTTCAGGTGGGTATTAGCTAAGGTGCGGATTATACAGAAGTGTCTCACTATGAGGAAGGCAGCCAGTCACTTGGCTAAAGACCCTGGTCACAAGGAGAAGAACGAACAATGTGTGTTTGAGGACCTCATGTGCAAGTCTGACTTTCAGGTGCATCAGCTCACTCAGCAGTTTCAGGTGGGTATTAGCTAAGGTGCGGATTATACAGAAGTGTCTCACTATGAGGAAGGCAGCCAGTCACTTGGCTAAAGACCCTGGTCACAAGGAGAAGAACGAACAATGTGTGTTTGAGGACCTCATGTGCAAGTCTGACTTTCAGGTGCATCAGCTCACTCAGCAGTTTCAGGTGGGTATTAGCTAAGGTGCGGATTATACAGAAGTGTCTCACTATGAGGAAGGCAGCCAGTCACTTGGCTAAAGACCCTGGTCACAAGGAGAAGAACGAACAATGTGTGTTTGAGGACCTCATGTGCAAGTCTGACTTTCAGGTGCATCAGCTCACTCAGCAGTTTCAGGTGGGTATTAGCTAAGGTGCG
The DNA here is from genome assembly GCA_923060345.2 of Erebia aethiops. Taxonomy (NCBI): domain Eukaryota; kingdom Metazoa; phylum Arthropoda; class Insecta; order Lepidoptera; family Nymphalidae; genus Erebia; species Erebia aethiops. Next base: position 2,484,146 of record OV281083.1, on the reverse strand, counting down.
GATTATACAGAAGTGTCTCACTATGAGGAAGGCAGCCAGTCACTTGGCTAAAGACCCTGGTCACAAGGAGAAGAACGAACAATGTGTGTTTGAGGACCTCATGTGCAAGTCTGACTTTCAGGTGCATCAGCTCACTCAGCAGTTTCAGGTGGGTATTAGCTAAGGTGCGGATTATACAGAAGTGTCTCACTATGAGGAAGGCAGCCAGTCACTTGGCTAAAGACCCTGGTCACAAGGAGAAGAACGAACAATGTGTGTTTGAGGACCTCATGTGCAAGTCTGACTTTCAGGTGCATCAGCTCACTCAGCAGTTTCAGGTGGGTATTAGCTAAGGTGCGGATTATACAGAAGTGTCTCACTATGAGGAAGGCAGCCAGTCACTTGGCTAAAGACCCTGGTCACAAGGAGAAGAACGAACAATATGTGTTTGAGGACCTCATGTGCAAGTCTGACTTTCAGGTGCATCAGCTCACTCAGCAGTATCAGGTGTGTATTAGCTAAGGTGCGGATTATACAGAAGTGTCTCACTATGAGGAAGGCAGCCAGTCACTTGGCTAAAGACCCTGGTCACAAGGAGAAGAACGAACAATATGTGTTTGAGGACCTCATGTGCAAGTCTGACTTTCAGGTGCATCAGCTCACTCAGCAGTATCAGGTGTGTATTAGCTAAGGTGCGGATTATACAGAAGTGTCTCACTATGAGGAAGGCAGCCAGTCACTTGGCTAAAGACCCTGGTCACAAGGAGAAGAACGAACAATATGTGTTTGAGGACCTCATGTGCAAGTCTGACTTTCAGGTGCATCAGCTCACTCAGCAGTATCAGGTGTGTATTAGCTAAGGTGCGGATTATACAGAAGTGTCTCACTATGAGGAAGGCAGCCAGTCACTTGGCTAAAGACCCTGGTCACAAGGAGAAGAACGAACAATATGTGTTTGAGGACCTCATGTGCAAGTCTGACTTTCAGGTGCATCAGCTCACTCAGCAGTATCAGGTGTGTATTAGCTAAGGTGCGGATTATACAGAAGTGTCTCATTATGAAGAAGGCAGCCAGTCACTTGGCTAAAGACCCTGGTCACAAGGAGAAGAACGAACAATATGTGTTTGAGGACCTCATGTGCAAGTCTGACTTTCAGGTGCATCAGCTCACTCAGCAGTATCAGGTGTGTATTAGCTAAGGTGCGGATTATACAGAAGTGTCTCACTATGAGGAAGGCAGCCAGTCACTTGGCTAAAGACCCTGGTCACAAGGAGAAGAAAGAACAATATGTGTTTGAGGACCTCATGTGCAAGTCTGACTTTCAGGTGCATCAGCTCACTCAGCAGTATCAGGTGTGTATTAGCTAAGGTGCGGATTATACAGAAGTGTCTCACTATGAGGAAAGTAGCCAGTCATTTGGCTAAAGACCCTGGTCACAAGGAGAAGAATGAACAATATGTGTTTGTGGACCTTCACTCTGTCCACCTCATGGGTTATCTGCCGCGTGCTCTGTATTCTTCTACTCTTTCTTGAACACATAGACTAACCTAACTTAGGATTAACTAAATACACGATTTTAATTTTTTCATCATCTCAATCCGTCACTGCCAATATTTAGTATGGGTCTCCTCTCAAATGAGAAGAACTTAAGAATAGTTCAATAGGTATTTGATAGACTTTCAAAATATTATGGAGAACGTTCAGGCATGCATGAGGCATTCCTCGCGAACTTTTACTTCACTGTATAAGCAACCCATTGCTTGAAATGCACAAAAACTGTGAAAACCCAAATAGAACACAATAGGAGACCAAGATCTTAAACCACTGGGCTATCACCATGTTTTTGTTCGTCACGTGGGATAAATAGACTAGGTATTTTAACGTTTAAACTATCGAAAATGCCCGACTAGTTTCCAACCCGTTCGGGGCCCTTATTCATGAGCCAGTTCGCCCGACGCGGTCGCTGCTCGACTGACATAACACGTGAGTTTATACGGTAGTTATTTAAAGTTATAACAGACTAGGTATGTTTATTATTTTAAAACATCTCCTTGCAGTGTATAAGTGCATTCGCAATACCAGACCCACTGATAGAAGACTCGGGGAAGTTCCTCAAGCTGGACGAGATGCTGCCCAAGCTGAAGGAAGAGGGGCACCGAGTTCTGATCTTCAGTCAGTTCACTATGATGCTGGACATCCTGGAGCCTTACCTGCGGTTGCGCAACCATCGCTACTTGAGGCTAGACGGCACCACTGCCGTTAACGAGAGGTAACTTTTCTAACTATAGGACCTTTTCAAATTATACTATACTAGCTGATGCCCGCGACTTCGTCCGCGTGGTTTAAGTTTTTTTTTATTCCCGCGGGAACTTCTTAGGAGAAGTTGTATCGTTTTCTGTCTCTTTCTAGGGAAAGAGACAGAAAACGATATGGGAGATGTGTTCGGGTATGGGTCGGATGGATGTATGGATGTATGGGTGAATGTTTGTTACTCAATCACGCCCCAAGGGCTGAACGGATCGGGATGAAATTTCTCACAGAGTTAGATTATAGTCTGGAATAACACATAGGCTACTTTTTATCCCGGAAAATTAAAGAGTTCCCGCAGGAACCGAAAAACCTCACTCATTCAAACAGTCTACCAGTGGACATCAACAGTACCTTTTATACCATACTAGCTGATGCCCGCGACTTCGTTCGCGTGGTTTAAGTTTTTTTGATTCCTGCGGGAACTCCTTAATTTCCCGGGATAAAAAGTAGCCTATGTCACTCTCCAGGTTCTCAACAACACCCAAAAATCACGTCGACCCTTTGCTATGTTGCGTTGCGTCGTAAATGAAGGACAAACCAACACACTTTGGCATTTATAATATTAGAAAATGATTACTCCTATAAGTTTATGATACAAGAAACATCAAAAATCCCTCTATTCTGTGTTTCAGACAAGAGCTAATAGACCAATATAACACAGAAGAAATCTTCGTGTTTCTGCTTTCAACCAGGGCTGGTGGGCTGGGAATCAATCTCACAGCCGCGGACACTGTCATTATACATGACATAGATTTCAACCCCTACAACGACAAACAGGCTGAAGATAGGTAAGATACTGCATTTTTAGTTCAGCAATACTGAATGGAGAAGTTTCATGATGTTGTGTATATCATATTAAATACAACGGATGTGAAATATAGATTAAAAGTAATAAATCAGTGTTTTTTTAGTCCATCAATAAATGACTGAGAAATTAATTATCAAGTAAAGTAAAATATACTTTATTGTACACAAAGAAATGAAAAGATAAAAACTATCATATTAATGGATACGGCACAACAGGCGGCCTTATCGCTTAAACAGCGATCTCTTCCAGGTTATTATTTATGTTATGTTAATTATTAAGAGCTGACAAAAGTCCAAAGGATGGCAATGCTGATGATCTCTGGGGCCATACGGACCACTCCATCCGCGGCTCTAGAGGTTCTTCTAGGACTATTTCCTTTGGACCTCGAAGCCAAGAAAAAAGCACTGGAACACTGGTATAGAATGAAAATGTCTAAGCAGTGGAAAGGCAATTTTATGGATAAAGGACATACAGACGTTGAGAGCATATATGGAGATAAGCTGTCAATGATAATCACACACAATGACCTTATCAAAAGACAGCGTATCTTCGACAAGAAATACAGAGTGCACATAGGTTCAAAGGAGACATGGAAGATCGAAACCGCCAATGAAGACAAGATTGTTATCTGTTACACGGACGGATCAAGGCGGGAATCAACTAAGCTCAGTGGTGCTGGAATCTTCTACAGCACCAATCCTGATAAAGACCAAGTAATTTCCCTAGGTAAATTTGCAAGTGTATTTCAGGCCGAAACGTATGCGATCATGGAGTGTGCTTTCGGCCTGATGGATACTGTAAGTATAGAAACCGAAGAAGTGATCATATATAGTGACAGTCAGGCTGCTCTCAGAGCATTAGAAATGAAGGATACCACATCAGCTCTAGTGAAGGAATGCAAACGCATCTTGAATTCACTAGCTGAGAGGACAAAAGTCACAATTGCCTGGGTTCCTGGACACCAAGGAAACGAAGGAAATGAAAAAGCAGATGAATTAGCAAGAATGGGAGCAAGCACTCCATTCTGTGGCCCCGAACCTTGCTTACCCATCTCATACTCGATCACTATGAAAGTGATCGAAGGAATGATAGAAAGAGAATCGAATTCAAGATGGAACAACTCTACACAATATAGACAATCGAAGTTGTTCTTGAAATCGTTCGATAAAAAGAAGACAAAACAACTTATGTCGCAAAGCAGAAACAACATAGCACTAATAGCAGGCATAACAACAGGACACTGTCTGCTAAATAGACATCTCACAATAATGAGAATCGAAGATGACCCATCATGTCCAGAGTGCGGCGAGGAAGAGACCAGCTTCCACTTCATAGCTGAGTGCCCCATGTACTCATTGGTAAGGTGGGAATTAATAGGCAAGGACAGGATCAGTGAAGAAGACCTAAGACATCTCTCCATAGGGGATATCGTAAGGTTCACAAAAGCTACAGGTAGGTTCGGGGGGGGTAGGCTGCCGGGACACCAGTAACCTGTGTCCTAACACGGGGAAATGGGTGGAATGGTTCAATTAATGGACCGATCACCCGCCTGGCGACGGCGGGCGTCCCCTCTATAAGTACATACATACATATGTTAATTATTTAAAAGTTTAATTATTTAATGTGGGTACACCGATTGCTGTATCTCACACGAGTGAGAAATTTAGTGAGTTTTAATACCTAGCCGAGATTCAATACTTCAAAATTATCTTCAAACGCAAATAAGTGCTTTTAATTCAATCAAGTCACGTAGTCCATCTATTTATTTTATTCGGCTTTATAAAGTCGGTTGATAGGGTGGTGTGACGTCACACCACCTCACTTGCAAGCGCAACTTTAATTATTATTTTGTTATAAAAAAAATGTACTTAAATTGTTTTAATAATTTTTTTTATAAAAAATATTATAATAAAAATATTTCAAATATAAACCTTAAAACTAAGGCATTAAAGTTTAATTACGAATGTACTATATTATTTATACTTAAGACCTCTTGTGTTCCACATTTTAACCCCCTACCAAAAAGGGCTTAACGCGCCTAAAGAAGCTTTCACTTCAATAATGTTACAGATGTCATAGAATGGGTCAACTCAAACCCGTCACAATCTACAGACTGCTGAGCGCGGGCACCATAGAAGAGGGCATATACCAGGTGGCGCAGGAGAAGCTCAACCTAGAGAAACACGTCACCGGCGTTGATGGTACGTACGTTAAAAAAAAAATTGGCAGTAATAGGGACTGCCGATAGAAGTGAAAACGAATATTTGTGTGGGTCACGGTTACACAGCACTTTTAAAATAAATAAAATATAAACCTTAATACTAAGGTATTAAAGTTTAATTACGAATGTACTATATTTATATTTAAGACCTTTTGTCTTCGTAACAACGCGAGGTGTCGGCCACGGTTACACAGGACTTATTAATATTTATAAACCTTAAAATGAAGGCATTAAAGTTTAATTACGAATGTACTATAATTTATATTATACTTAAGACCTTTTGTCTTAAGAAAAACGGTGTCGATCTCGCATATTCCACATTTTTACCCCCTTTCAAAAAGTGCTCAACGCGCCTAGAAGTTTTCACTTCAAAAAGTTATTTTTTATTACTCGACTTATGATTTACGAGTATTTTCCAAGTAGTAGAGTCCAAGTTTGGTGACAAATTGTCTTTTTGATCTCAACCAAGAGAGCATCACCCAAAATACCTTGGCCAAATTTGAGTTGACTCTTAATATGTGACTAACTTTTGCCCGTAGCTTTGCTCATGTTAAGTTCCATTTTCATACAGTCAGTTTCAGTCGGTCATCTTTTCCTTATATATATATTAAGATAAGTTATGAAAAATAAATTACTTATTTTAGTATTTAGTTGTCAAAATGTCTGTTTTGTTTGCAGAGAACGAGCCAACGGAACAGAAGAATGTAGTGCGCCTCCTTTCGTCAGCCCTTGGTTTGTGCACCAACAAATGACTGGGGGCTGGCGAGGGCGTCATCGTCATCGAATAGTGACCAATGACACGCTGGTCATGACCAAAGTTGTCATGACCAACGTTTAAAAAGTGACAAAAATAGTGCAAGTAAACTAAGAGCGCTGTGCGCCTCCATTTGTGATTATTAACAAATAGTGACTTGTGACAGTTGTTATGACAAAAATTGTCATGACTTACTTGAAAATAGTGACATAAACAGTACATGTAAACTAAGAACGCGAGCACCACCTATAGTTTGCTTTTGATTTAAGTATGCTGCAGGTTATGACCAAAATTGTCATGACAAATTATAAAATAGAGACCAAAAAACAATTAAGTAATAATAAAAGTGCAGTACACATGCATAAAATCATAATTCTCAAATAGAGGAGTTAGTTTTATGTTGAATATCCATTTTAAAATAACCATTAAACTAAAAAAGTGCATCGAACTTTGATGACGTCAATTCAGTATTTCAAACAAATCCCGTGCTAAGCTCGTATTTTGGACATATGAAAAAGTGTTACTGATTTGACTAGTTGTCAAATACCTAATTATACGCAAAATTGTCCACAACGAACTTTCAAGTGTATAGTCAAACAAACTTATATAATACTAGCAGATACCCGCGACTTGGTCCGCGTGAAATAAGTTTTTTGAATCCCACGGGAACTCCCAAATTTTCGGGTCACAAATAATATGGCTTTCTATTGGTACCAGAATTTTCAAAGTCAGTTCAGTAGATCCAGAGATTACCCCCTACAACCTCACAAACTTTACCTCTTTATAATATTAGTATACAAAAATAAAATAAAAACAAAAACTAAACAGGCATAAAAATTAATTCCAATTTTGGCCACCGGATCAGAAAACAATTCAAGATTGCCGTTTTATTTCCTCAAAATGCCACCGCCAACTTATACTACTGCCACGGTAAATACAGTGTGACAACTTGAAAAAAAATCAAGTTCAGCAGTACAAAGGCCATATTATATAAAACAAGTAAAAGCAGAAAAGAAGTTATTTCAAATATAAGTAAATGTTTTATAATGGGTGAAGGAAAATGTTTGGAAAACCTGTAGGCTAAAGTAAAGACAGATAGTGTGAAGGTCCCAATAACCTTTTATAAACTATGTCTGCCGGCTATTGGAATTGGGTATCTATATTTGCAATTATATAAAAGACTTACATAATAAATAATTACTATTTATATTCATACATTTCAATGGGTAAATAATCAGCTTAAGGTGGAAGACAAGGGTCTGCCCGCGAAATTCAAATTTAATTTGGTTTTTCACAATTTGTAAACTAGTACGACAAAGTAGGCTTATGGCATTCAAATTGCGCCCCTAGGAATATCATCCTCACAGGTTTATATAAAAATCTTTACTTTAAAGTGTCCAGTTTAAGAAATTAGTCAAAATAATGACTAATTTGTGAGTACGTCACGTCAAACTCATTATACATATATACTTTGTCGTATTAGTGTACAAATTGTGAAAAACCAAATTAAATTTGAATTTCGCGGGCAGACCCTTGTCTTCCACCTTAAAGCATAGTTAGAAATATAAAACTATAAAATATATAGATAGAGCACGTCAACTATGAAATTGCGTGCTAAAATGTGATTACTTTAAGACTTATTGCAGGTTCAATAATAATCGGGTTGATTTTATCACCCATGCTGACACAACATACGAACCTTTCATGTTCCACGGACAATCGAGTCGGCCAATTTTGTTTTTGACCGAATTGTTTGTAGGACATGTGCGTTTCAATATTTCAATCTGTATGTTTCATTTTCTGCCCACAAAAATCAGCCATCGATTGTCTGACGTGGGCTGAGCCCCTAAACCGTTGTGAATTTAAATTAGTGCATCAGTAACAGTGTTTTGTCTTTTTATTCCACAGCCTAAATAACCAAAAATAAATTTGTAAATTAATATGGAGGTGACCTATCTTTGACAAAAAACAAATCAAACGTTTTACAACTAGCATTTGGCAAAACATTAATCAAAAAATTCACCTTTATACAAACAACTGGTTCTATAAATTATTAATTTGACAAGTTACTGGCAGAAAATTAATTATTTCACTACACGTTATTTGTCAAATAAATAATTTATTATTCAAATAAATTAGTAAAGCCATTTTGAAAGATCCTTTTAAAAATAAAATGTTTGTGGAGTACAAATGGGGCTGATTCTGTATAACACAATCTCTAAACTAAACTAAAATGGCAGCTTTAAATCTAGTTCTGTCCCTTTCCGTAGGAAGTATTATGAAAGGGTTAGCAATATTTATAATGCTCTAATTTTAGTTTAGTTTAGAGATTGTGCACTACAGAATCAGCCCCAATGTTTGTCAACTAAATAGTTTTTGGAAACGCTTTTTGTAAAATAATCATTATTGTTATACGTTTTTTGTCAAACATTAGTGATCCAAATATTAAAGTATGTTAGTACTATCTGTACAAACTAAAATAAGGAGTGAATTACCGCCATATTGTGACGTCATGGCTGGAAAAATAGTGTGATTCAATACACAGTGTGATTTTCCATAAAGTGTACTATACATATCCAGATGCTATTAGGATAACAGTGAACATTCTATCCTTTTCTCTTGAGTGACTGTAATAATAAGAGGAAAAGGCTTAAACCTATTTTTATCATCCCAATAGCATGTGGATTGGGATATACATATCAAACCGAGAAAAAAAAAAACATGCAACTGTTGATTTGAATGCTCATTTTTCTGCTGTGCGGGAGCCGTGCGGTATAAATGGGCTATGACCTTAACAATGTACTTTGTTTTGTAGTATGTTTTTTTAATATTATAACATCGTAATTGTTAATGTAGGGGTAAAGGTGATTTGTTCGTTCTAGTTTTAGTTTGAACAAGACGTTATAATTTAAATGTATGTAATTGAATGAATTTAATAATGTAAACAGTGCCTTTGTGCCTGTATGGGATGTACGCCACTCTGAATAGTAATTATTAGTGTTAACGTTTAGCTTATTTATTTTGCTTAGGTAATTTTAAGTAGCTAATATAATTTTCTTAGTTTGCTGTATCCATTCCTTCAAATTTTTTTTCAAGTTATCTTTTATTTAGTTCCGATTATCGCCGCACGATTAATTCGCATTTCGCATAGTCGAATGTCGACCGTACGTAACAATTTGATTGGACTACAGACTTAAATCTCCTACGCCAAAGTTGATTCCGACTTCGGAATTAGACCGATCCCGATTTCGACTGATCCCGTGCGGTACAAATCGGACCTTTACTTAAAATATTCATAAAATAAAATTGTACGACAGTTTTAAAATATATGTAAATAGCAGAAACAATATTTTTTCATATGGATATTCTCAATAATATAGCGCTATATTAAGTTAACAAGTATAAAATTAGAGTTATTGCTTATCATTTCTGTAAAAAATTGATATCAATCAAAAATCGTCAATATGCACAGGCAAATAATTATGCACTTTAACTACTGCTAGCCAAACCAAAATTTTCGATGTTTTTTTTTATATGCCACTGTACTGCCTTAGAAATTAAACCTTTAATTTGTGTACCCTTAATATGAGATTGAAGATATTAATATTATGTCGAAAACGTTGACCGTTATCGTGATATTCAAATAGGTTTTTATTATCTATTGATTTCATTTTTCAAATAGTTATGGCTTGGAACACTGGCTGTAAAATGTAATAAATGTAAGGAGGAATACAATATCAGTTTTCGTATTCAAAAATAATAAAAGCTCATGCTAGGGGCACCGTAGGGTTAGTAGATGATTTTAAATCTCACCAACGTTAAAATAAATTATTGAGCATCTCTTTGACGTTAAAGTAAAATGCATGCATGTTAAAGTAATCTCCTTGTACGGAAGCTCAAGTTCGTCAATTTTTTTTTATCCACTACATGTTAGCACTTGACTGCGATTTCACCTGATGGTAAGTGATGATGCAGTCTAAGATGGTAACGGGCTAACCTGTCAAGCGAAAACCTTAGAAGTTAAAGTCGACGGTACTCAATTTATAACTTCAGATCAAGGACCATATTTGTATTTTCGATGGTGAAATATAAAATTTCATACCAATCCTACTGATGTAAATCTAATAATAATTACCTGCTGAATGTTCGATACGCGCGTTATATTACTTAATTTTTATGCGTTATATTATTTTTCAAGAATTTTAGTCTATAATGAATCTGATGATCATAAAATTGTATTGAGTTAATAGATAATTTATATAAAAGTTGCCTTTTTATTTTTTCTACCCAAAATTCATTTTTAAGGCGATTAACCTACCTAACTGCACACCTTCATTCACCATACATAATACGCTTCGCGCTGTCTTCCGCTAGGGGTCTGCATTTTTTGTAGTTCATCATTTTCATCTCATCGACGGCTCACTACTAAGCATGAGTCTCGTCTCGGAATGAGAAGGGTTTGGCCGTAGTCCACCACGGTGGCCAAGTGCAGATTGGGTGACTTCACACAGCTTCGAGAACATTATGAACTATATCGGGCATGCAGGTTTCCTCGCTTTCACCGTGAAGCAAGTGATATACTATATAGTAAGTGAAATGTCTTAAAACGCTGCACATATCTCGGAAAAGTTAAGAGGTCCAGGGTAATGGTGATAATTAATCACGGTACCTATCTTAAAACTAAAGCTATGAGGGTTCGCGCAAACGCGAGAAGAGCCCATGGGAGAGTCCTATACGGGATCGAACCCGCGACTGTCTCCGCTATTAAAATGTGAAACACACTGTCCAGTGTGTTTCACACACTGGACTCTAGAGCACGGTCAATGATTTAATATTACAAAAGTCAGTGTAACGTAATGTATGTGTTGTATTGTTACTTGTTGTAACCTTTTTCTTTTTTGGGAAAAGAGCAACTGCTGAGTTTCTTGCCGGCTCTTCTCAGTAGAATTTCCGAACCGGTGGTAGAGTCTTGACGTATCAAGTGTCACAAGTTGTCCTACATGAAATAAATAAATCATTTCATTTCATAAATAAATCATTTCATTTCAATGCGTAAGTTTGTATGTATGGACGTATGAATGGATGTTTGTTACTCAATGACGCCAGAACGGCTCAACGGATCTGGATGAAATTTGCCACAGAGATAGCTTATAGTCTGGAATTACACATAGGCTATCCGGCGGGAACCAAAAAACCTCAATCCACGCGTACGAAGTCGCGCGCATCAGCTAGTATTTATATAAAGTAAACTTGTGTCGGCGGTCGGAAAAGCCGGCCGAGCGTGGAGTGCGCGCGCGGCGGCAGTCCGCACACCGCCCGGGCGGGCGCCACACGACCGGAATCTGCGCAAGCGACAGGCGCGCGACGCGACATTAAATAATTTCAGTGAAATAAAAACGCGGATTCGCCAACGAACACTGTACTACGCACGCGCAAGATTCTGGTAAGTTGACCGGCTAATATTTACCTTATGATATAACTGTTAACTATTTCCTAATCTAAATATAGTGGTGTATATTTTCGGCCGCTGCTGCAGCGAGGGAGAGGTTATGCGCTTTGCGAGTTTCCCAACTGGTAGAATTAAATTGACGCGCCGATTCCACTGTGACCTATATTTGCCAATAATATTATCCTTTTTTAACCTAGGGAAGGACTAATTTTGTGTTTAGAAGTCTTTGTGGGTTCATCAGTGCCCTCATAATTACCAAACTATAGGTACCTACATTATAATCAGGCGCCACTGGAATTATAGTTTATAAAGGCATCTCTGAATAAGGCTCATATAATATGACGTCATGATAAATCCAATATGGCGGATTGACAAAAATACATCAATAATAAATTACATCGAATTTGTGTTTCGGTACTTGTACTAATATGTATTGTGTGGTTTCGGTGCTAAACTGTAATTAGTTGCAAAAAGTAGGCCAGTTTGTAATCAATTTGTACACGGATAATTTATTGGATGAATGGTACCTATCCATCCGCGGCCGAAGCGTCCCACCAGATTTAGTATTAAAGATAAATCTATCCATAAATAATAATTAACAACCTAGCTAAGCATCTCCACAACTGGAAAGTGCAAAATCAATTTCACTCGTAAAACGAAAGTAACTGACTCCTATCTAAGTAAGTACTATATATTTTAACTAAGAAGAGCATTTGGTCATCCAAATCGTAACTATGTACCTATAGTTCGCGATTTGCAATTATAGTTCGCGCGTGAGTTGAATGCAGAGCAAATGTTTGGTGATTGGTGACACATACATTTACTCTGCATTCAACTCGCGCGCGAACTATAATTATTGTAAATCCCGCGTCATCGCTGGTTGTTGTCCACGTGATTTTAGTTTTGCCGTTGTTATTATGCCGGCCGTAGGAATCGGAAAATCGACTTGATTAGCTAGCTACTTAGTTCTTAGTTAACAGACTGATTGACACTTTATTAGATAAATATGTATTTTGTGTAGATATTTATACTATTAGTAATGTTAAACTACACTACTTATTATGTTTTAAAATTTGTTTCTTTATCGTTGAGGTAATTTTTTCCTTGGATTTCTTTAAAAACATTTATTCGATGCCTAACTAACTCGCTTAACAAACTCGTGACGAAGCACGTTGCCAATGGTATTCTCAATTGAAATGCATAGTTAGGCCTTAGATACTTCTATACAGTCCGTCGAACAAAATCCTCTAACGTCTGAGGCGCGGCTCACCGCTGCCGGCTAATTGGTTTAAGATTTATAAAATAGAAAATCGTCTTCCGTCAACGCTGGCCTGAATACTTCACAGGGGTGAAATATCGAGAGCGGGCAGTGAGAATGAAGACGACTATTTGAACTTTAGCATAACAGATAGAGTTTGACTAACTATTAATTTTCTGATGTTCCTTCTGATTTTCTCGTTCCAAAAGTGTTTCATTTCAAAAGGGAAAACTTTTCCTTTCCCGATTTGATTAGGAATGTCACATTTTTCCAATTCGATGGGTTAAAGGAAAAATTCTCCTGACTTTTAAAAGGAAATGCTTTTGGAAGGAGCAAATAAGAAGGGAAGACAGGAAATTTCTCTGTGTACAAGTCATATAGGTATACTTAACCTATTTAATTACCTACCCCGTGTCGGGCCAAAAATATTAATTCGGGTTCTTGACTCCAATGTTGGAGTTTTACTGTCAAGAAATTAATTACTTAAGTACTTGGTACAACCCTGTCCTTCACCTGATTTCTATCCGGTTGGCGGTCGTACCACATTATATTAATCTATGCCCTACTCCCATCGGACTACAAGAGCATAGATAACTAACGAAGAGTGTGGGATTAGGGAGCGCACGTCTGTGTTTAAAGATCGGCGTTTCTTTTGAGGTCAAAATTCGGTTAGGACATAGGGGGGTTCCCACCATTATCATTAAACCTGGTTTAATCTATTACGTATTTTAAAATGACAGTTTTATGTTACGCCCCCTAACGTCGCTAAAATAAGGATTATAATTATGTCAACAATATTAAAAAACAATACGGCTTTAGGCGATGGTAGTAGGTATGCCCCCTGGAGTTACCTTAGGAGCATCATAGGAGTTCGATTCGGTTAAGTAGGTAACTAAATAATATTTTCCTTAGGTACTGACCGCTTCCGAAATATATTATCACCCTAACCGACCGATACTGTTCTCGCTACAAAAACGCGTCCGTGTTCACTATGAATGGAACCAGTCACTAGTCATACACAGTGGTGGGTGTTGAATTCTATTAGCCACGACTCCGCGAGTGCTCACCTTGCTAGCGAATGCGCTTCAACTGCTTTCATGGACTATTTAATTCGCTTTTCATGCATTTCATAACTTCCTCGCGCACCGATACAAATATTTTACGTTCGTAGGTATTTTAAGTACTGAAAAAATATTTTTTGGTAATTAATTAACTGACTAAAATTGACTGAATAACAAATAACGAGTATCCACGTGTGAATCTCCAAATGATAGATTTAGAAACTTGTAAATTTATCATTTCCTAGGCTTTCTTTAAAACGTGAACCCCACGGATAAAGAATTTTCAACATCTGCTTTTGTGATATTTACAATCTAGGTACATTTACTGGTGTAAATATTTCCTATTAGGTGAATATTACCTATCAACTACCTACATATTGTCTATTTAGGTTTACCTATCTGTTTTCAGTTAGATATCTATGGTACGAACTATTCAACGAATTTTAACCTAGTTCTTAGAATACATTCAGTCTCAAACACAGCTACAATTATTATTAATATTTAATAGTATTAAATTGCAAAATAAGTAGGTATAGATGAGCCATCTAAAAATTGCAAAGTAAAATGAATCATGTCCAGATGTTTAGGTAGGTAGGTATAGAGCAATAAAAAGAATTCAACTTACTAAATATTGATTTTTGACAGAAAAAAATGCCTATTGCACACTTTAAAACGACGCTAAATGTTAGGCAACGTTCTAGTGTTAGTTTTTAGCTTAGGCAACAAAAGATACCTGCGAGGCTGCATGATACAGGCCGTTGAACGAGGTCAGTCACCCCTGAAACTGACGCGGCGCAACAAATTACAGGCATCACTTGTAATATCGGGTAACCAACACTATCACCACAGAATAGATAGAACACTAGCGCACCTTTCTATCTGTTAGTTCGTATGAATAGATAATTGTCCAGTAAATTAGTAAATTTCACCTGGCGCATCCGAAGGTTATCATCATCTATCATCGTCATTCATCATCACAATATTTAATTAATAGGTGCCTTTAATTATAAGGTGCCTACTGCGGAGTACTGCCTACTGCCTATACGTTTGAGAAAGCCCACCGTTTCACAAATGCTTCTCTAATCCGCGCTACCATACTTAATCCTCAGCTACTCACTAGCTCGTCTTCAAAATAACACCTGCACCTTATTTTAATTAGCATGGACAGCCTATCATTGTAGAGAGCACCAAACCATTATATGTAGATCATAGGTACCTACCGATGGTATCTACCCAGTACCTACTGACGTGGGTAAACAAAAAAGGATTGTAGCACGCGCGAAGCGTCAATTAATTACGACTATAGTAACCACCCATCAGCTATTCTGAGACGCAAGAGAACTTTTGTAGTCATCCAAACATCAGCCTATTCACTCACGTCCACTTCTGAACTGGGCCTTCTGGGGAGATCGCGGTATCTCACACGGTAATCCACTCAGACACTACCTATAAATATATCGGCATACTAATATTATAAATGCGAAAGTGTGTTTGTTTATTGGTTTGTCCTTCAATCACGCCGCAACAGAGCAATGAATCAACGTGATTATTTGCATGGGTATAGTTGAGAACCCGGAGAGTGACATAGGGGCAGATTCTGTATAACACAATCTCTAAACTAAACTAAAATGGCAGCTTTAAATCTAGTTCTGTCCCTTTCCGTATGAAGTATTATGAGAGCGTTAGCAATTCAGCACCATAGGCTACTTTTTATCCCAGAAAATTAAGGAGTTTCCGTGGGAATTTAAAAAAAATGTATTCCACGAGGATGAGGTCGCGGGTATCAGCGGATCCAGCGGGCTGAATGGTGCCCAACACTGCGCTTACCGGTACTCAGCCTCCAGTCAAGAACACTTTAATATACGCCTACTTCCAAGTGAAGCTTGGTCAGCCGGAGAACTCAGGGTGATGACGGATGTTTTATTTACTACACTACAAGTTAGCCCTTGACTGCGATCTCACCTGATGGTAAGTGATGACGCAGTCTAAGATGGTGGATGATAAGATGTGTATTCTGGGTACTTAAATCGTGATTCGTGACCACTTGCCGTAACTAACTAGGTATCAACTCTTTGCTCTCCGACTCTTTGCTCACATCTCAATTCCAATTCACAGTGTTTTTTTTTTGATTGAGGAGATTATATCGCCATTTTACAAATAGCGTCAGGTTGCTCTTGCTTTCTCAAAACAGCTGAAAGATATTTCCCGATATTCATTATTATATTACGTTTATTATTTTCGTCTTTCAAAAGCGAGAACTTTTCCTTTCCCGATTTCATAACTGTAAACCAAAGGAATGTTTCCGATTCGTTAGGAAGGTAATGATCGGTAAAGGTTAAAAAAGTTCTCCCACTTGAAAGGAAATGCTATTGATAATAGAAAGTCAGAAGGAATTTTTGTTTACGTTAATAAACTGTTTTTCAATGAACCTAGGTACAATTTAATTTTGATAACTCAATAGGTAAGCACTTATGTCCTCTATTAAAGATTTAACAAATTGGTAGCTCTACTATAACAATGGACTATGGAAGGTATCTTTATATAACACACTTACTTAGAATTCATACATTATTATTTACAATCACTGCATTATTCAAAGTCCGACAAACTTGGGAAATTGTATTTAACTTGAGGTAGGTATAACTTTTAATCAAAAAAATTATTTCCAAAAAACCGACTTCCAACGCCACTGTAAAGTAAAAAATAATTTTGATTTCTACCTACTATGTTGAAGTCGGGTGAGCCTGATGCCTCTATTTTGCTTATCCTTTTTGATATACATAAACGGACGTTGCACGCCGACAAAAAGTTGCCGGCAACTTTTAGTTGCCCGTGCGCGCAGTCGTCATCACGGGAGCGGGAGGCTCTCCCGAATAAGGATGTCACCGATTATCGAATCGATTTCCAAGATAAATCGATCAATTACCTATTCACAACAAAACAAAGACAGCGGCAGTCGAGGAACGTGCCCAGTGACCTAGAACCCAGCCATCTCAATGTGTACACAGATGCACAACCAAGCGTCTTAAAATCCAACTAGAAACGAGGGAAATTAAACTTTAAAAAGGTGGAAATAAGGTGTTAATTACCATGTTATATTTAGATAAGTATACTATTATTATGTTAACATAGTAAGTATGTGTCAGACAGCAAACACGCTGATGTCATGGCACCGCCTACATTGCGCAGTTTTGAAATTTTCACAATGCCGATCCGATGCAATCCACTGGATATTTGACCGATAGTTTAGTCCTAGGATAGGATAGTTAAGACATGGCGGCCAGGATCCTAAGACCTAACTTCCTGAACTAGTCTTAGGAAAAGCTTTGCGTGTCAGTAAGGAGAATATTGTGAGAATATTAGACATTATATTTTTAAATCCACTTAGTTACGACGTTAAGCCCTTAGTGACGAATTGATGGTGCAGGCTAAGACGTTACCAAGCATATAATGTTGTAGTTTAAATATTAAATCCATCAAACACAAACTCAAACTCATATTTTTTTATTCAAAGACACTACACTATAATAACAATAATTACTAGTACTTTTGAATCGTCGAGTGAATCTACCTACCACTGGTTCGGTATACCATTCCTACCCAGAAGTGAGAAGAACCAGCAAGAAACTCGGTATCTGCACGGCATCGTACCGGAGCGATCATTTTAGCGCCTCTACAGGACGGTAGCTATAGCCACGGCCGAAGCCTCCCACCAAAAAGACGTCGCCCGTCGGGTCGGTAGCGTGAGAGGCGTGTGCGCGCTTCATAACATTATCCCAGCTCTAAAATCCCACCTTCTTCTTCTTATTTTGTTTTATGGCCTTTATTAGTGCCACACCAGCACAATGCACTTTGCCAATGACAGGTGGAACCTTTATGTAGCAAAAACGTTTAAGAACCAACGTCTTGTTCAAAGTTTTCAGAATGTGTGGTTTCGAACGTTTAAGCAGTTTCCTCTAACATCTACCTACATAAAAGTCGCGCAGTTATAAAATCTCATCGAGATGATGGTGTTGCTAGATTGGACAGAGACAAAAAACAAAAATGGGTGAAAAACTCTACTAGGTATTCCTCAGATGCAAGTCATTCTCTAAAAATAAATCGGAATTACACGAACAAACATGCTTTTAGACCAAACTAATCAACAGGCTTAAAAATTTAATACTTGACGACCTTCTGGCGCGTTGGTGAGCGCTCTTTTTATCCCGGAAATTTAAAGAGTTCCCGCGGGAATTATTATATAATTATTATATACTTAGTGTTAATATTATTATAGTTACAGATATTTTAGGTTCTCACTGACACGCATATAATAGATAGTTTGGTAATTTGCAAATCTCCAGCAAACATTTTTTCGGAAAATGTCGGAAAATTCGCGCAATCACCGGATCGTTTAACGAAGTCTTGATAATTTGTATCTCTATGAAACTATGCATCATTATTCATTGGCCTGCGTCATTTAAATTCCTTGAAAATATGTAATACCTACCTACGAGTAACTGCTATAGCTCGTGTTATAGCTGCTACATAATGTTAGCACTTTAGCACTTAGCATAATGTTTATGTCAATGGATAATAGTACCTAAATAGGTAAATAATTACAGCTATAATATTACAAATTAGATGATGCCTTCGTCCACGTGGACTTACAGTTTTTTAATCCCCGGGAACTGATTAATTTTCCGGGATAAAGATAAGTCTTGTCCTTCTCCGGGATGTCTTATGTCCTATGATAATTACTATGTCCTTCTTCGGGATGTAGGTAACAAAATTTTATCAAAATCGGTTGAAAAGATGGGCCGTGAAAGCGTAGCAGACAGACAGGCAGACAAACAGACACACTTTCGCATTTATAATATTAGTATGGATGTGAAAGTGTGTCTGTCTGTCGGTCTGCTTTCACGGCCCATATATATCTCTATAGAGATAGTTTGCAACTTGCTTCCCGGGACATTATGTTACTTTTAATACCGGAATATTAGTGCAGGCAATTTAAAAAAAAACTCAAAGTGACCAAACTGGGATTCCATTCTGGGACATCCCACTTATAAGACCACATCTTTGGGTGCCCAACAGAAGCGAAACTTTGCAGACCTCCCTGGCGCAGTGTTGAGCGCTGTTGTCTTAACGTGCGTCCCGGGTTCGATTCCCGGCAGGGACAATTTGGGAATTTATTATTTTTGAATTTTCCCTGGTCTAGCCTTTTCCCTGGTGGGAGGCTTCGGCCGTGGCTAGTTACCACCCTACCGGCAAAGACGTGCCGCCAAGCGATTTAGCGTTCCGGTACGATGCCGTGTAGAAACCGATTAGGGGTATGGGTTTAATGTAACTGCCATGCCCCTTAGCCCGCTACCATCTTAGACTGCATCATCACTACTATGAGGTGAGATCGCAGTCAAGGGCTACGTTGTAGAAGACAAAAATACTAGAGCGGTTTTTAATCTGTGAAATGTCTGTTGTTGCAGAGAATCCAATACGAGTAAAGTAAACGAGTCTCGAGTGCAGGGAACGACGTCTGACGGCGCACAACGAGAGAGCGGTGAGTACGTTGCACATAAATTACCTTATTTCATGGACAAGTCTTATTTTATTACACCACCACCACTACAGCCCATTAATGTCCCACAGCTGGGCACAGGCCTCCACTCTCATAGGAAAGAGTGAATTAGAGCTTAGACCCACCACGCTGCTCCAATGCGGGTTGGCGGGCTTTAACGACTACATATTATCATGTTAAAGTGATAATAAAAGTGACCGACGGTTTAACGTGCTCTCCGAGGCACGGAGCTCAAACACTTTCAACTTCCTGACTCCGTGCTGGCACTGAGAATTTCTAATCAGAAAAGCTCAATACTTAATTATGACCCGAACCGGGACTCGAACCCGGACCTCGTCGGCCGCAGTCGAACATGCTAACCTCTAGACCAACGAGGCAGTCACTCATTCAGTGAGCCATTTTATTACAGACTAAGTATAACCTAAGTTAAACAAAATGGAAGTGGATCAGTCAAACAAAATGGAAAAATAAACTTTTTCGTACCACTTGCTCAAAAAAGTGACATTCTATGCCACAAAAAGCGAACATAACAATAGTCATTTTTAATCTGTTAAAAACAGGGAAAGAAAATTGTACTGAATTTCATTCATCCTCTAGGGGGAGAATGTGATTTAAATTTGGAATACTTACCGAAATTTATACTGAACTACATCTGTGTTGTATATAAAGCATTATACATTTTTTGAAAAAGGAATACGCATTTATTAGGCAGTTATGATTATTAAATATAATTACGAAAACCTACGAGGCCGTATGAGCTTGATGCCTTTGCTTTTCCGACAAAAAAATATTAGTCTAGGAATTTGCCGCGTTTTTGTTTTCTTCAAATACATAAACGTTAAGTTTATTTTAATTTATTTTTATAAATAAGTTAATGTTCTAAAAATCTTTTAATTGTCATTATTTTTAATAAATGCTTATCTCATATTATTATTGTGTTAATTTTTTCGCAAATGGTACGAAAAGTAGAGTATTTTCCTCGGTGATAAAGCTGTCTTAGTCTTGGGTGAACTTAAATCCCTCGCTACACTCAGGACTCGTCTTAAATCCCTCGCTTCGCTCGTGATTTAAGTTTTTAACACCCTCGCTACGCTCGGGAGTAAACCTCGAGTCCTTCGTTACGCTCGCGATTGAAATCGTCACCCGCGACAGAAGACACTGCTTTATCCCCTTGGTTAATAATCTACTATTTCGTACCACTTGCTCAAAAAAGTGACATTCTATGCCACAAAAAGCGAACATAACAATAGTCATTTTTAATATGTTAAAAACAGGGAAAGAAAATTGTACTGAATTTCATTCATCCTCTAGGGGGAGAATGTGATTTAAATTTGGAATACTTACCTACCGATACTGAACTACATCTGTGTTTACACCATTGAATAAACAAATTTAAGAAATCCATTAAAAGTATGCTCCTGAAAAAAGCTTATTATACTGTTGAAGATTATGTAAATGATAGAGGAGCATGGATTTGATCGCTCCAACAATGCTGGGGACAGCGGTTACTTATGTACACATTGATATAGTAATTGTAAATGAATTATTTAAAAAGAGCAACCACCGAGTTTCTTGCTGGTTCTTCTCGGTAGGAATGGCATTCCGAACCAGTGGTAGATTCACTTGACGATTCAAAAGTACTTGTAAAAGTTTATTTGAATAAAAAGATATTTGATTGATTTGATTGATTGATGATTGATTGAGTTTGTATTTATAGCATTATACATATTTCTGAAAAAGGAATAGGTACGCATTTATTATGCAGTTATGATTATTAAATAAAATTACGAAAACCGACGAGGCCGTATGAGCTAGATGCCTTTGCTTTTCCGACAAAAAAATATTAGTCTAGGAATTTGCCGCGTTTTTGTTTTCTTCAAATACATAAACGTTAAGTTTATTTTAATTTATTTTTATATAAGTTAATGTTCTAAAAATCTTTTGATTGTCATTATTTTTAATAAATGCTTATCTCATATTATTATTGTGTTAATTTTTTCGCAAATGGTACGAAAAGTAGAGTATTTTCCTCGGTGATAAAGCTGTCTTAGTCTTGGGTGAACTTAAATCGTCACCCGCGACAGAAGACACTGCTTTATCCCCTTGGTTAATAATCTACTATTTATTAAAATGAGACCATATTCTGCCCCCTTATTCTCTAACTCCAACTCAGTCTAGTCTAAGTCTAGTCCAAGCCAAGTTGACGTCCAATATTAGCTCGAACGAAAAGGTTTTGCTCAACGTTTCTGATCGCTAAGGTATGGAATTCCCTTCCAAATTCTAGCGCATATGTATTTCCTGACCACGTATAACTTGAGTACCTTCAAGGCAAGAGTGAATAGGCATCTTCTAGGCAAGCGCGCTCCAACCTAGACCTCATCATTGCGCTTTGTACCTATCAGGCATGATTTTCGTTTATCGTCTATTATGTAATAAATATAAAAAAAAGTGTGACTCGAATATATTTCTACATTATGGTAGCCGTACTGATGAATCAGCTTCGTATACCAGCGCGAATCGGCCTAACTGTACCCAGAGGTGACTCTACTACCTAGTACAGTCTACAGGCTGAGCTGAACGTTTTATACGTATTCGATCGCGACAACATTTTAAAATATGGAACTTTCGTAGATTTTTGCGATTTATCATAAGTGGTACAAGTTATCCTACGTAAAATAGATCTTTTCATTTTAATGACATTTCATTCAATTTAATTACTGCGGGATCTCCTTATTTTTCCGGGATTAAATGCCCATGTTACTCTCCAGGTCTTCAACTATACCCATGCAAGCAACGCGTCGACCCGTTGCTCTGTTACGGCGTGATTGTACGACAAACCAACACACAGACAAACTGCTTGTTTGTCTGTTTGTTAGTTCACTTTCGCATATAAGTATAATAATAGTACCTTCTATGATTGATGAAGCGCCAGCTGTCAAGCGCTTGATAATTCCATACATATCAAAACGCATTGTCATTTGTCGCGATCGAATGGGAAGAAAATCTCCCACTAGGCACTCTGAATAGGGATGATGCCTTTATCAAAAACAAATTATTTCTTACTGATTATTAAATAGAGGGTCTTCCAAAAGACGTAAAATTTACATTCTGGGTTAGTTTTAAGTTTGATAACCATTTTAAAAGAAAAAAAGTGCGTTGAAATTTGATGACGTCACAATTGTGAATTTCATACAACTTCCATACTAGAAGAGTTGCTGATTTGATTGAATTGTCATCATCGCTATTATGCGCTAGCTGCCGTACTTAAACTAATTTATATTCTTAAGTCGATAATACTGTTAATGGGTTCATGGTGTGCCGATAATGCATTGAATGTTAATGCTAGCTTATTCAACTTGAAATAAAATATTTATAAAAAATAATAGCTAAGTAATTATATTTATTCAAATAAATTAGGTATATGGATTTATTTTTGAAAACCTTTGCCCGGGTTAACTAGCCAGCATTGGATCACAATTGTAATCAGAATCCCAAATTACGATTTTCGGAATTTAAAACTAAGTTTAATTTAAAATTTAGGTTTAAAACTTTAAAGTTTAAATGCAGGGCTGGTAAATGACAGAAAATAATTTAATGAAAATAGATGTACTTTTGTTTGATAGGTGAATTGAATTTTAATGTAATATGACTGGTTAATATTGTTTTTGTATTCATGACTCATGAAACATAAAAACCAGCTGTAGGTAACGTAACCTACCTACTTTTGGCAGCCAATAAAACCGAATTTTTAACTTTTTTTTCACCGCAAAAATATCAAGAACCGGTTTGAAAATTCAAATGAGAACTACGTATTAAGTAGTTATCAAGCCCAACAAGACACTTCAGGCAGTGGCAGGCCAAACCTTAAATTCACAGAAAGAATAGTTACTTGGTAAAACTTTTTAGAATAGCCGTAATGTGTTTTGCCCTAGATATTTGTTAATGTTATTTGTTACCTCTAAGATTTTGTCTTTGTTACAGATATAGGGGGTTCAGGTGACCCCTTCAACGAAACGAATCGAGATAGGCGCTGAACAAGTTCTCACTTCTCGGCCCCTCGACATAATATTGTAATCGCTCTGTCTGTCAGGCTATAGCTCCTGCACCACTCTTGAAAAAGTCGAAAAACCTCGAAAACAGACCCCCTTTCCGTGGCCACGACTGGGGGCTTAGAATTAAAAAAAAATATGCATGTAATAATAATCTGCAGTACAGATCTCTAACGTGACGTCACAATAAAAAATTGTGATATATTTATTTAAACTTAGTATAATAAAGCCTTGCTGTTTGTGTATTTCGCGTTTTGTACATTGCCTGTTTATAATAGGGATTTTGTTGTTTTTTTAATAATCTATTAGTTTTTTTAAAATTAACTAATTAGTGTGAATATTTTTTAACCAAAATAATATCGACGTTGTGTAATTATTAAACTAGTCATTCATCTAGTGTATTTATTTATTTTATATAAAGGATTGAATATATACAATCTAAATATAAATAATAGTTTAAAAAAAAACTTGTAAAGTTTTAATTTTAAAAACATATTTTAAAAAAGAATGCTTACGTAGGGATTGCCAAAGAGTAAAGAAATCGTAAACCGTCCAGTCGAGTCGATAAAAAGTATCGATTGTAAATAGTGGATAAATAAAATCGGCAAAATGCAGACTCAGATAGGGGTAGGGGAGCTTCAGAGGAGCTACAGGGTGCAGGACTTTGCCTCACCAGGCGTCATCATGCGAGAGCGGAGCTTCATACGGCCACAGTCGCATCACAATATGCATCATAACCAGGTATTTTTTTTATATTACCATAAACTTAGCTTGCGGATTTTCAAACTATAGAGTGTGGCAACCATAGACTTATTATTCATTACATGGTGGCAACTATGACCATTGCCCAATTTTCCTTACGCACGATTCTTACGCAATAAGTTAGGTATACTTTTTCTTGTCCCATGCTTCTTGGCCAGGCATATGCAGGATTATACGTTTCACCCCATTTTTAACTCTAACTTTTTTAATTAAGCTACCTTGACCTAATTTCACTATATATGGCAACCCATTAATATTCATGTATGGGATCCTGTATCATTATCATGAATCATGATTGATAAAAAAAAATTTCAAATATGATCAGATGAGAGAGAGTAGAGCTCGACGCTCGACCCTATTTTTTTATTCCTACGACTTACGAGATTCTGATTCTCGTAGGCAGGTACTATTATATTAATCCAAAGGGGCAGATTAAGACTTATCTGAATTTTAAAATGTATTTATGAAAATATGCTTTAATTAAAAGTACTTATTTCATTTGTTTAAAAAAGAAAATTCGCATGTTGGTAATTGTAATCATGAAATACAAATACATACATTCATATCAAGATTTTTTTTTATCCTCTACAAGCTCACCCTTGACTGCGATCACACCTGATGGTAAGTGATGATGCAGTCTAAGATGGTAGCGGGCTAACCTGTTAGGGGCATGGCAGTTATATTAAACCCACACCCCTTCGGTTTCTACACAGCATCGTACCGGAACGCTAAATCGCTTGACGGCACGTCTTTGCCGGTAACTAGCCACGGCCGAAGCCTCCCACCAGGCCAGACCAGGGAAAATTCAGAAATTATAAATTCCTACATTGACCCTGCCGGGGATCGAACCCGGGACCTCCGCACGTTAAGGCAACAGCTCTACACACTGCGCCACGGAGGACTTTAGGACTTTCTACCTACAGTCTACGGAAAATCTTTTTATACTTAGAGAAAATTATAAGTATAGGTACTTAGATCCGGTCGCAATTCTATCACAGGATAAATAATTTAAAAGCATAGGCACCTACACAATAAAAGTTTCAAGGAATCGAAAAAAAAATGATGTCAACCCTTAAATTTTACTTTTATCTCATTGTAGATAACTGGCACAAATTATAATGATAATATTATGATATGACATTCTAAAGAATTGCCAACGTGGGAGAAACTACTGCACAATCCACCTACACGCACTCAGCAAAACTTGACGACCTTAAAGTTTTAGATAATTGAGAAATAACTTTAACTAAAAGGTCTAAATGGAAGGATTATCAGATCTCTGCCATAAACATATCTATGAATATCTACTTAATACATGAGTATTTATATAAACATTTTCTAAACGTAAACGTATCTAAATACTGAATCCCTCCGCTGGTAGCTGCAGGTTAGATACCTTTATCTGTACTGCGAAAAAACGCATTTTATACCTACGTGTTTTTAATAGGTTTCTTTTCTTAATCTGTTTTCCTAAGACAGTGTGGTCATTGGTCATTTAAAAGCACAGCTGTTCCCTTCATCTCTGAGATAAATTTCGTCAAGATTGGTTCAGCGTTTCTTTCGAACTTTCTCATGTACAATATTTACTGGAGCACTATCTAGAGTCGTTTAATCATTAAGATTTGCACACAAAATCTATACTGAGGAGTTCCTTAAGTAATGATTAAGCGATTCGAGTTCGGCAGTATAAGACTATGACTATGGACTATGGATAGTCTACTGACACTAAAGATTAACAACACATTATTATTTTACTTAAAAGCCTGGATACAGAATGCCTCTGCGAATGTCAAAGGAAATCTCTGGAACTGCTCAAGGATAAAATAATTGGAAAATAATTGTTGATATTTTTATTTTTCATTCATCAAATAAATCCAAATATTCTAAAATTCAAATTCAACACGCTCATCAATACATCACATCACATTTTCTAAGTAATACCTACCTATTTCCCATCTATTTCCATATTTCCGTTTTTCTCGGGTTACTCAGTTTTAAATCGGTCGATGATACCTTCCAGACTTCTAGACCGTGGGCTACTGTGCAATAGATTGAAAATAAATGGTGATCCATCAGTGCAATGACGAATAGTCCATTTTTTCAGATTATGTAACTGCTGAAAACATGTACATAGTTCACTACTCATAGTCAAATTCCCAATGCATATCTGATATCACACGATCTCTACAATACGTGTAGGGCCCTCGCATCATACTAATATTATAAATGCGAAAGTGTGTTTGTTTGTTGGTTTATTGGTTTGTTGGTTTGTCCTTCAATCACGCCGCACCGGAGGAACAGATCGACGTGATTTTTGGCATGGGTATAGTTGAGGACCTGAGTGACATAGGCTACTTTGAATCCCAGAAAATTAAGGAGTTCCCGCGGGAATAAAAAAAACTTAAACTACGCGGATGGAGTCGCGGGCATCAGCTAGTAATTAATAATAGAGATCGATCGATTAAAGCGACGTTCTCAATTAACAGCTAATCTATGCTTAAGACCTATACTTGTGAACCAGTTATTTGCCAATGTCAGTTTATTAAGTAATACCTGCACAGAGCCAAAGTAGGGTAGATGAAATTATCCTGCTGTGTAGAGCCCTCGTAGAGGCAAAGAGCCGTCCAAAAGTTGCTAAGTGGCATAATTTACTGTAAAATATTCTAGAAATACAACATCTGCACTATTGTATTTATTTAAAAAAAAAGAGAATATTAGTAGAGTTATCGCAAAAAAAACAGCAAAAAAAAATTAAATAGCCTACGAGAGAATGAGATAAATATAACTTGTATTCCATCCCATTCTCTCGCAGGCTAAATCCTATTATGAATATGTTTGTCTCTTTTTAGTGTCGCTTTTTCTTTTCATCGAATTTTCAAATCACAACGATTCTAAAGAAGTTTCACTTCAAAAATATCTATGATCATTTCATTAAAGATTATGAAGCTTCATTTATAAAATAAATTTCCTATTTCACAGTTTCCAAACAATGGGAAACGGCGGAGTATGATCCTGACTAATGCCAAAGGGAAACCGACGCTCGAAATCTACAGACCTCCAGGTGAATCTACATCTTTTATATCTATCTATCTATCTATGCAGGTATTTTATATTGCCTTATACCCATCGATTTATATGTCGATATACTTTTTATTGCTTTTGACAAAAATACAGCAATCGTCATAGGTACCCCGAGAAAAATAGGAAAAACTTTGAAAAACGATATTTTACGTGCAATTTAGTCTGAGCCTACTCGAAAGTCGAAACGGTCGATATTATAAACTAAAAACAGGACGGCCAATGACCTAAGCCTATATAAATTACTGTTTATAAATCATAAATCATTTATTAAGCAATAATCATTTAGTTTGCAAAGAAAATAGGTAGGTACCTACTTAAAAAATATTTTCTCCTCCATTTTAATTTGAACTAACAGTAGGTAGTGCCCAAACAGTAAACACCTACTACAAAACCTATTGAAATTATAATTTAAATATTAATTCAAAATATAATATTTCTAGCTAAGACATTACAATATGGCGAAAAGTGCGTCCTATTCTTCGTATAAATTAGTATTACCTATTACCTCTTTTTGTGATGCGCGGATTTCACAGCTCGCCTCAAGTAAGGAGTTTTCCTTCGCGGGAAATGTATGCAAAACTCAATCGTTACGTCTCGGGAAATGCTGGCACGCGTCACCACGGACTATTGGCGCCAAAAACAAAAATAAACAAAACATCATATTTGGAACAAGTCGACAGTCGCATGTTCAATGCAACGTGTGTCAAGCGTATTTCGTTTATCGATGCGGGATAAACATAGGAAACATTATAGTTTAGTGTTTAATAGTTAGTTTTTAGCGCGGATTAGTGTAGGTTAGTGATGTCTCGGTGTATAGTGAAGCAATCGGTCGCGCAACCGGCTGCGTCGCCGGTCGTCGTCGCGCCGCTGTCTGTGTCGCCGGTCCCAGTCATTCCTGTTTTGGTCCCTGATGTGGTACCAACTACTGAAGCTAAAACTGAGGCCTCAGGTTTGTTTACTAAATGGAAAACATTTCTTTGACACTGACATACGGCACACCTTATCTTCTTACAAAAAATGTATAAAGAGGAGCATAGACCATACAGTATCTATCGAATGTTAAAGGATAGGATAGCAGGTAGGTATAATAACTTACATGTTACTTAATGTTTGGTGTTAGCTATTACCTATTCTTAGTTAGTCTAGTACTTTACAGTAGTGTTTAGTACTATTCTCAGTAGGTTATATTCAGATTTCAGGTTTAAGTAACATACAAAAAGAGCAACTGCTAAGTTTCTTGCCACTTCTTCCCACTAGAACTCCTTTTCGAACCGCGCGGTGTAGAGTCATTTAATATGACGTACCTAACATAAGATTCAAGATTCAAGTCATTTATTCAATATAGGTACACTGTAGGTACACTTATTGTCGTCTAAAAAATTACTTACTTAAAAAAGCATGATGGTGACAATGGGTAACGGTATCTTAAAACTAAAGCTACGAGGGTTCCAAACGCGCCCTGGTCTGAGAAGAGCCCACAACAAACTCAGCCGGGTTTTTTTTTTTTATTATCACCATCTCACAAATCATCTTAACTAAGGAACTATCAGAGACATTAGAGCAAATTATTTTACATTAACTTTGAACTTATTCAGAGACATATTCAACATATGTCTTCTGGGAGCTTATTGTAGAAGCGGACACTGTTTCCAACAAATGAATTGCTAGTTTTACTAAGCCTAGACACAGGCATTACAAGTTTATTTTTATGAATTTTGAGAATTGAACGTATCTACCTACCTACCTGCATAATTTGTAAAGGTCTGCTTGCACAAGCCCGTCCACAGCTTTATTAAAGCGACTTTTATAAAATTTACCACAAATCATAACCTGTTTGTACCAACGTTTGTACGTACCTTCCTACTACGATTAGGTATGTCAGTGTTATCAGCATTACCAGTGAGAGCATGCCATGTATTTTCATATAGTATATTCATTGGTGTATATTGGTGGAATTGCATTGGAATGTAACCCATAATATAACATTGGGCTGCCTTCAAATGCAAATTGCAAAAGTATTATACGTGTCCACCAAGGGAAGGGATGTGTGAGAAAAAATTAAATTAAATCACTTCATTTTCGTTCTTCAAGCATGGAATTACTACAACTCAGCTTGTTTGTGATGTGGGCGCAACTCGCAAGGTCTTTCTTGATAAAAAAATCAAACTTTCTTTACTGTTGTTATTGACATTATAACAGTTACAACGCACTATAGCGGCGAGCGGCGCGCGGTAAGTGCAATGAAAATATCTACATGTAAAGCATGCACTTAGATTATTTACACGACGAATGTAAGAATTCATTGAGCATGCATTTTAGTAGGACAGGACTTTACTCCGTCTGTTCTTCTTTGCCCCAACGTTACTCTGGTGGACAAGCTTTCAATAAACTAAACTAATACCATGGTAATCTCTCTCTGCGTCGTACTCCTCATTACTGAGGGTCGTGACCCCTTTCCAATAATCAAATAATGGTAGGAATTTTCTTGGTATAATAATGCGGTGAGTTCCCACGCCTTCCGCATACGAGTCGACTAAGCGTTAACTTGGTTTTTGTAACCTTTTTGTAACCGACGGCTTAACGTGCTCTCCGAGGCACGGAGGAAACGAAAATGCCAAGTTTGAACCTCAAAATTCGGTCACCCATCCAGTTGCCGACTGGTGTCAACGTTGTTTAACAATCGCAGTCGACTGATATGCTCGTCACAACTAGGCCACTCGTTACTAGTTCCAATTTCCACCATGGTAGGTAAAACCTACGAGTAAATTCAAAAAAACTAGTTTGGTTTCCTTAAAAGAGTGTCCGGTAAAGCAGTATTAAGAAAGTGAGCTACGGAAGTGTCTAGACTTTGGACAGCCAGATGGATCCAATCCACTCATTTCGACTGGTGTCGCTGACAATTGAACGGTTTAAGCTAGGGTTACCAATCTTGTGAGCTAGCTTCGTAAGTAATCATGATATTTTCCTACTCAGTGGTTTGCACTTATCTCTATATTATTATATCACTTCAAATTCAAATATTTTTATTAAAATATACTTTTACAGTTGCTTTTGATTTTTGTATCGTCAAATGAATCTACCACTGATTTGGAATGCCATTCCTTCCAGTCTTCCTACCGGGAAGAGCCAGCAAGAAACACGGGGATTGAAAAATCATAAGCAAAGCAGGAAAGAGCTGTCATAATCATCAAGCATAGATTATTGTACATTGCGAGATTATGCTTTTTTCCGTTAATTTCGATGCTACCTTCCGCGCATATTAGGTATATGTCTTCCTATTCAGGCCGGACGGGAAAATATATCAGTGACACAAAACTGCCTCGCTGGTCTAGTGGTTAGAAATTTAGAATGTTCGACTGCGGCCGACGAGGTATCGGGTTCGAGTCCCGGGTCGGGCCATAATTAATTATTGGGTTTGTCTCACTAGAAATTCTCAATACTAGCCCGGAGTTAGGAAGTTGGCGGTGATTCACCCCCGTGCCTCGGGGCCGTCACGTTAAGCCGTCAGTCCTGGTTATTATCACTAACATGATAATAGTCGTTAAAGCCCGCCAACCCGCGTTGGAGCAGCGTGGTGGGTCTAAGCTCTAATTCCCTCTCTCCTATGAGAGTAGAAGCCTGTGCCCAGCAGTGGGACGTTAATTATAGGCTGTAGTAGGTAGGTAGGACCCAAAATTTGTCATTGCGACGCGACGCTTGACAAATCTAGTATTAGGTATGCCAAAGTGTGTCTGTCTGCCTGCTACGCTTTACCGGCCCATCTTTTCAACCGATTTTATTGAAATTTGGTACAGAGATAGATTGCATCACGGAAAATTAAAAAGTTCCCGCGGGAATAATAAAACATGTAGTTATTCCTATAATTTTATGAATTTCTTAGCTGTCGATAACTTTGAATCCTACCATGACAGTTCAAGTTCCTACTGTACAGACTACAATATTAACTGGCAACCCTGTTCCGCGCTGTATAGTTGTATAGCCATTGCATAGCTGTAAATCTTGGATGAAAGTTTGTTCATTTGAGCGCGACGGCCGCGCCGCATCACGCACGCCAATTTAGAGCCGACTCCGCGATGAGATCTTACTAATAATATAATACTTGAATCATTATATTGTAGATAACTATGAGTACTAGGTACATACAGAGCAGTATTACAGAAATAATGCCGTAATAAAATTTTAATAAAATATGTGTAGCTTGAAAATACAGGAGGTCTAGTAATAGATAACCCTAACGTATTCGAAAAGTTAAGTAGCTCTACATTACCAAATTCGGAATATAGGTCGGAGAAGGTGCTGTAAGATAGAAAAACTCGCACCTCTATAAAATATCATGGCAATAATAAATGTGTGTAACGTAAATAGGTAAGACACGCACGTAGTAGGTATCTACTATCTACATAACAGTTTTCTCATACTTATCGTTTTTAACTAGATCTTTAGAGCCATCCGAGCGAGTAAATGTAAAATATTAGGTATAGAAAAGCGCAATATTAATGCTATATAACATAATTTATTGTTGAGATCTGTTTCATCATACTATTCCAAAATCGTCAAACCTTGAGCCTAGATTTTTTTCATTATTACTCCTGCTATCTACGAAACTATACCTAGTATTGCTCTTGCACATTATTTTATTTATTCCCAATCATTCAATTATCCTTTCCCAAACGCACCACCATTCTTATCTGCATATTGACAAATCACGACCTTCTCTCTTCTCATTTCCGTTTTGATCTCAATCACAATAAGTAAGTACACCTATTCTGTTTCATTTTCATCAGTATCACATTATTGTGCTTAGTTTATTTTTATCACTTTCACAAGACTGTTCCATGTTCTATCAGATTTCTCTGTTTCATTATTATCACTATCACATTACTCCGATTCATTTTTGTCACAATCACATTACTCTGTTTAATGTTGATCAAAATCACACTATTCCGTTTCATTATAATCACTATCGCACTAATCCGTTTCATTTTTATCACAATCACATAACTCCGTTTCATTTTGATCACAATCACATTACTCCGTTTCATTTTAATCACGATCACACCCTGTCGTAGAGTCTCACGTCCATTCTAACCTTTCCTATCATCTCTTCTCTTGACGCCAACGTTGACCGCCAGGTGTCCGCACAGACGGTGTGGCGGCCGGGGCGGGCGCGGGCGGTGCCACCCCCACAACGCCGGGGTCTGCCAACAAGCTGAATGTCCACGCGAAGGAGTTCACCATGGCCAAGCCCGCTGACCTGCACCATAGGTGAGTTCTCTAATTTTTATTTTTTTCACAATAATAAAAAAGATCATGCCATCAAACATGGCTTTAGTCTAGACAGCACACAATAAATAATTATGTTGACGACTTTTGTGGCAGATGTGATTTGCCCTTCTAAAATGCTAAAAAACACGTATGGCATTTGGAGACCCTAAACGCCTAGGACGGGCTTGTGTCTCATGCCCTTATGATAAAGGCGGAACTGTCCAAGGCAGTAAAATATTCACATTCATCCTTCCATGAGCCACCCGAGCGTCTCGATGGAAGCTTAAGCTGCTTAAAAACAGATTTTAAAAATTAGTTTCTATTAAATTAGTATTTTACCAGAAAGTAAAATGCTTTTGTATCAATTGCAATGTCAAATCCAAGGATCATTATTGTCGTTCTACCTGTAGCTGTATACATCATTCTTATTGTGTGATATGAAGCGGAAATTTTGCTGCCCAATGAAGCGGAGATTTTATAGAAACAAAAATATCAGATGAATTTGCTCTAGAGTCTACAGTCTACTGCGTAGTTGAATGTGGCCGGAACGAGTGGAATCCCAGTAATCGACGGCTTTGGCACGCATCCAGCGTATCTGAACCATAAACCTTCGGGATAGTTTACGCGATATCCGTTCATGCTCAAGCCGGTGTGTATACTCAAGTGTTTACATCTCGTAATATCTTTCTACTCAATTGAGAATTTTGAAAGAACTGGGAAGTTTAATTCGCTAAAATCCGCCACAATAGGTAGATCTATGTGGTAGTGTGGATATTGCACTTGTAGCTTGCAATATTTACCGCACTACACAAATTTTCCAAACTGTTGACCGTTAACCGGTGGAGCCGTGTAGGGCAAACTCCAGCCAAATGACGAAGGCGGAGGACAGTGAGTGGATGGGAACAGGGAAGGCTTATGAGCTATGTTTGAAGTTGGATGATCAATTGACTGTCTAATTAGCTTTCGATTCATGATCATAATAACTAGTATCCTTGTTTATTTTTCACGTAGTGTTTCGTGTAGCTATGATGTCACCCAAATATGTCCACTTTGCGAAGTTTCTTTCTTTTGAAGTATGTCGTTTTGAATTGAAAATGGGACATCTTACCTATTACTAATATTATCAATGCGAAAGTTTGGATGGATGTTACTCAATCACGCCCTGAACTGATGAACGCTCAGATGAACGGATCTGGATGAAATTTGGCACAGAGATACATTATAGTCTGGAATAACACATAGGCTACTTTTTATCCCGGAAAATTTATGAATTCCCTCGGGAACCGAAACACCTCAATCCACGCGGACGAAGTCGCCGGCATTAGCTAGTAAGAACATATTATTCGAGATTACTGACAAAATGAAAATGTTTAATTTAATAAAATTTTCGTGTATGTCCATACCTACCAGCTGACGTTGCGAGATGCGACCGAGCGGCGCAAGCGAATCGGCAGCCCGAGCGGCAGTTTTTTTATTGTATGAATTCGATCAATATGGAATTGATCGAGCGCCAGCTTTCATGCGCTTGACAATTCCTTAGATGTTGTCGCTATCGAATGGGAAGAAAATCTCCCACTAGGCACTCTGTCCGCGAATGCCGCGCGAGATTAGTCTATTTGACCAAAGCTTTATCAATCGTGAGTTCGCGGGCTACTTTGTAAATTGTGACTGTTATCATTTTGTTCGCGGTCGCGGTGACGTGAGCACGCGCCGACACCGCCCGAGGCCCGCGTGACGTCACGCCTCACGCCGCGCCGAGCAGGTTGCCCTGCGCATGCGTCGGACATCACCCCGCGGCAGACGCGCGCTCTTTGCCGAGTCACCGGCGAACGCGACACAAACAACGACGAAACCACGAACGCAGACGAACGAAATTGACCCGCGAAAAACAAAACCATATAAAAAACGAATTATTATAGTAACTCTATGAGAAGTGATATAAACAGTGATAGTGTAGGAAATAAACTTCATAAGATCGCAGTTTCCTATATTAAAGAAAAGAGAAAAATTTAGAACCATCGAAAAAAGTCGGTTTTGCTTAATAACTTAGCAAATCTTGCGAACATTTCAACTCTTTGCAATGGCCAATGAGTGATAATGATATAGAAAGCATTATTGTGAAACAGATCATTGACTCGCGAACATAAAAATAAGCCTGAATAAAATATTTCGATTTTCTCAATGTTAAAAAACATAATGGGAAGTGTTTTAGGAAAAACGCTAGTGTAATAGTAAGTGTGTAGGAAACTACTATAAATAAAGATGGTATGAAGTGAAATGGAACGTATGAGTACCTAGGTAAAGGTGTTATAATTATATGCCAAGTTTGCAGACATACGCGATGCGAGTGCCGAGTAGGTACCCGTACATAAATCATGTAATTATGTTAATGTCGAGTAAACAAACGGTTTTTATCTAAATAGTGTTTACTTACGTGTTGCTGTGAGATGACGACGTGAAAAAGTACCTAGGTACATTTCTGTTGTACTATATTTGGATTATTTAAAATGGTTCGCAAGTTCTTCTTCTGACATGTGAGTATTAAATTCTTTAAAAACTTCTAAGCTATGTTTAAAAGTTAACATTATCTATTTAAATTCCTTACAATGAATCTAAATAATAAAATCTAAAGTAACGGATTTCGGTTATTCGTCAATCATCATTCAACTACCTTCAAAAACTAACTTTTATGTTTATCCTTTAATACATTCAAGATGGCTTTATAGATACTAGTATCTCTCGGCATGAAATAAATCATTAGCGTCCTTTTGTTTTGAACTACACATTATTATGTTAAATTATGGTAGCAACGATACATTGTCAACATTCATTTGGCCGCTTCCGGTGCCTGCCATTAACTTTATTTATGTTCACCGGTTGTTGAACTCCACTTAATGAGAATTAAGTTCATTACTGAATTACCAACCACTAGGAGGTAGCCCTTTCATCAAATGGTTAAAATATAAACAAACAATTAGGTATATGGACACAGTGTGGAAGAATCCTTTCTGGCTTGTTTCCAGTAGAATCTGATTTCCGAATTGGTTCTGTGGTAGAGTCATAAGGAGATAGATATTTGTAGGTAGGCAGACTAGTAGATACATAGATGTAACTTCATAGAGGTAATGTGTGTTACATACTATACAGTATACGTGTAACTTATACATACTATATAGCGCCCGTCATCTGCTTCATTTAAAATAATATTTTTGTAAAATTCATTAGTTTACCCATAGTGCGACTCGGTAGAGCATACAGACCTACCGACTCATTCATTAGTATTGTCATTGGGCTGTCATTAAAGACCAAGGTCGGACGCCACTGGATGGATAATTTTCCGTTTATAAACATGATTCACTCGTGCTTTAAGTTCGGTCTTTTTTATTGAAGTAGGTAGTATTTATATTTTGGTCCTCAATTTGCTTTGTTGACCTTACGGCCTTATTAAATTGTAAGTCTTAATCATTTTCGAATACCTGAGTTACCTGCAAAACCTTATACCTAATATATCAGCTTATATGTTTTTGAATAGGGAGGGAGAAAATTCTCAGGGAGTCCTATTACTATTTCCTTGAAGAAGTTTAAATGATCAGGCTCAAAGGAGGGAATCCCCCTTCACCGTTTTTGTTCATGTTGTGAAAAAGTCTTGTACCTACCAAATTCAAAACAAGGCTGTTATTCGTCTAGTCCATACAAAACATATGTTATAATCTTACAAATCGTTAAAATAATAATTGTTATTGAGCGTTTTTATCCCAAATCTCATATATACAATAACAGAATCATAAACTGAAAACGTACCTACGGTGATGCGTTTATATTTGGTTTATATTTTATCCTACTAGTGACTGTTCATTGTACCATTTCGTATCTCAAATCTTCATCTCAGGTTGCCGCCTACACTGGCTACACTCTCGTAACATGCCCATTCTATTCATAAGGCCCATATTATTATGAATCACTCCTTAGGTACTCTTCCTCTGGCGTCGTAATAAGAAATATTCGTACGATTATCCAATTTATTTATCTCAGGAAATCTTTAACATTCCTCGCCAGGCTCTTGTTACCATACTGTACTACTTGAGTTACTCCTTTGAGGTTGTTACCCTTTTGGCTGTTTTATTTTTTTTATACTTTCATCATAGCGGAACGATTAAACAAGCGATAAAGCTTTTTCCGTTTATTTTTAACTTTTGCGGAAGGCTTCGATTTTGCATTTTGCATTTTTAGAAATCCTTTTTCAGCGTTCTAAGACAGCAACTATCTGTAATTTGTATACCCGCCCGATCCGTCCAGTGATTTAAGCTTTGCGTTTATCTAGGTCAGTCAGACAACTTATGTATGTATTTAGATATCAATATTATGTAAAAGTGTAATGATTGACGCTTTGCGTGCGTTCTCAACTGTTGTGATAGGCTTTATTTAATTTATGCTACTACTGCGATGATAAATTATGGCCTAGGTACAGCAAAAGAGAGTTAATAAGAGCTGATTGCATTGGTTACACTGCAATCATTTTTACGGTAGATAACACATAGGCATTTTTATCCCGGAAAACTAAGGAGTTCCCGCGGGCACCAAAAAACCTCAATCCACGCGGACGTAGTCGCGGGCATCAGCTAGTTTTTCTATAAATTTGCACAAATAAACGACTACATTATTACGATGCATCGGCTTAGATACAGAGAGTCAGTACTAGATAGCTACTAAGAATACTTATTGCCTCACTGAGTAGCCGAGTAGGCACCTATAGGTATAGGTAATGGGATCGTTTGGGTGTCATATTTCCCGCGGTAGAAATACATGTTCTTAGCAAGTCCTTCGATATTGGATTTAACTTACTTACGTCCGGTTGCATGGCAGACGGTTAAAGTTACATAACTGTAACAGTTACCAACTTTATAAAAATTGACCGTCAATAAAAGCAAAATGAGTTAGATAAAGCCAGGGTTGGTTAACTTTCTACCAAAATTTTACCTTTGACCATAATCATAGAGGTGCTGACTTGTACGACACTTTGCATTTTATTGGTAGTCAAAGTTTAACAACGGCTACCGCCTGTCGTACGACTGGACCTCCTGGACTGGACTGGACTCAGTACTTATACAGTGACCTCACCGCCACACACGTGCCTGTCTACCCAGTACCCACCCTTCGAAGCCTTAAGACATATGCATGTACATAGATTAGGTACTGACTTAAGTACTGGAGAAATACTGAGTAAGAATGATGAACTTAGGTTTGAATCAATTTAATTTATTTACATAATGAGGCGATTTTAGGCTAGTAAAACTGTTGACTCGGTCGCATAATGCCCTATGCACATAGCGTCGTCCCACTGCTAAAAAAATGTCCCGTTCGCAAAAGGTCACGTTCGCAAAAGTTCACGTTCGCAAAACGTCCCGTTCTCAAAAGACTTCGTTCGGAAAAGGTCCCGTTCTCAAAACGTATTACCATCCGTTAATACTTTGGTTTTTGTATTTTTTTGTAACGGAATTATGGAGTAAAATCGACCAACACTTTTATCCTTAAATCCCGCATTGTTTTTCGAGATAAATTACACGGTATTTTCGAAAACCGAAATTCATGCGGACGAAGTCGCGCTCGGGTTCATCGTCTATTACCTATATAGGTCCACTACAGCCCAAGCCTCCACTCTCATAGGAGAGAGGGTACCTATAGGTACCTACTTATTTATAAAATTAGGTCAGCCAAGTATTCGGATACCGTCGACCTTTCGGATTATAGCCTGCGTCTTGAGTGCTGGTCTGTAAAGTGTAAAGGCTGAATGATACGCTATTACGATTGTTTATTTAGCGTATGCGTGTTGCAACGTGCAGTGTAGACAGGACACGCCACTTGCCCTCATTTCGTACCTCAGTCCTCACACGTCACCACCACATCACCATTCTCTACGCCTACCTACGCAATTTATATTTTTTGGTTCATAAAATACCTAGGCAGGGTTACCGTAAGGCCTATTGCGCATTACAAAAAAAATGTCTTGTGTCTTATAAGAAATGTCAAATAAGAAATTCAGTCGCTATGGTTGTTGTATGAGACCATACATATTACAAGATATTTTTTCTCGTGTCTTATCAGACACGCGCATACAAAATATGAGATATAACTTAAAAGACACAAGACATTTTCTTATAATGTGCATTATGGCTAAGTAGTTTCTTACTATTTGCTTGACTTTCTCTACCTTGCTAGTTGCTACGGAACTAACGCCTGGTTTGATTTTATATGAATTATAAACGAATAAAGATTACCTACTTATAGAATAATAGAGTAAAATTATAAATCAATGAATACAATCGAAATGTTCAAATGGCCACAGGAAGCTATGCAGACAATACCGATTGCAATAACACGGTTCATAATAATGCCGGTCACACACTGCCCGCCATGTAGGGGCATCGGACCCTGCGCAAGCCCATGCGGGCTGCGGGCAAATGGGCGATTGTGTTGGGCGCCAAATTCGGCGATGAGGAAATACTTTGTATCGAAGGACATGCAGCAATAACATAATTATTGGAAGTTAACTGATAAGTATGTGAAAGTAATTGACATCCGTCAATTACTTTCACATACTTATCAGTTAACAGTTAACATACATAAGTTATTGATTTTTTAAAGAACTATATTCGACTTTTGGGTCGTTGGCAATTTGGCAGTGTTTTACCCACAGACTACCCTAGTTTTACCATAAGGGCACACGGGGCCCGTGCCCAGGGCTCTTATCGTCACGGGGGCCTGAAAGGCGAATATAAGCAATATATTCGCTCACACTATACTTACAATTTTTTTAATCAAACCCTGAACAGCAACAATTCAACCTTGTCAGACTTCCCCTATATCAATTTTTTTGTTTACTTACTGTTGAGGCACTAACCAACCTCAACGAAAGCAAACCGCTGTCGCGCCGGGGCCCATAGCGAGGCGACAACTTGGTCGTTGAAGTGGGTCCTCTTAGTGAATGGGTTCTGACACTCACCTGGTTAGCTGGCTGCGACGAGACGAGTCCTGAGGGGAGTTATGTGGTGGAGTATTTGTAAATGTGTGAGTTTGGGAAGGGTGTGTGTGTGTGGTGGTGACCTCCCGCTCAGGTCTGTGGGGTTCCACCCCAATTCAAACAGGCTCCTCAGCTGGCACCACGACGTCAGCTGTCTCTTCGCACTTGCACCAACACGTCACTTCACATGCACTTAACTTAATCACAAAGCCCTCAAGCTTTGACCAGGTTAGGTCGCAAGCACGTGAGCACAAAAAAAAGGTTATAAGAATCCGTCAAAAGGAATCAAAGCCACACGGTATGGCAGAACAAACTTGATTACTACTCTCAAAAGACAAACAATTATTAAGATTAGATGAGCAAAACTGGGGAAAATTAATTAATTTTAATTTCCAACAAAACCTTAGTCATCGGCCAAAAATTCGTAAGTTCAAACGTCGTCTGTCAAAGTTCAAAAAGCAGCGACTTCGACATTAGCATTTTATTTTATTTAAGTTTTTACGGCTCTGGACTCTAGGCCGTTTGAAAACATTGAAAGTTGACATCGAGCGCGAACACTTACCAACAGGGCCCCAAAATTCTTGTGTGCCCAAGGGCCCCGGCATTTCCTAAGACGGCTTGGGCGTTGGGGTCCCAAGGTGTTGGAAATGCGGCCCTGTACTGCAAAACAGCGATGGCAGCGTCCCCCGCTAGGTGGACGGATGAAATGATACGATTGAAAAACCTAACTCGAGAACGTCTCACCTGTGTGAGTGTGACGTTACGTGTGATAATGTGGTTATAAACAGACACAAATCTGCTGCTTCTGATTCTTATCTGTCAGCAAGCCTAAGATAACATTAATTGAAGCTAAAACAATAACATCATGCGAGAGTAGCGTGAGAAAATGTTATGTTAGATTGGCCTAATTAAATAGTCTAGAAATTTATTTTTTACAAAGCTCTCTTAGTTTAGGCACTATGAATGCCCGGTGTGTATACAATAATGAAAATGTGAGAAACCATGATACACTACTAGAATCCATTACTAGTTACCCCTTGACTGCGATCTCATCTAATTTAACTGTACCTACCTAGGTACCTTGAGTTGAAACTTGGTAGGTAGGTACCTACCAAGTTTCAACTCAAACGGATTAAAAACTATGCGCGAACGCATAGAATACGAAAGCATTTTAAAACATTAGGTAGGTAATTTGTCTTTCACTTAGAAATATTAAAATTAAAATATCAGTCGAACAAATGTCGACTTGTGTAAAAGTCGCAGAAGTTAGAGTAGGAGGTCAATTTCGTTAACAGTTTAAATTACGGGTATCAAAATGTCTAATGGGCCAGCAGAGTCCCGCGAAGTCTTCTTAAAAAATAAGCAACGCCTAACTTACGCGATGCTTATTTTTCATTCTGACGGGTCAGTAAATAGGTGCCTACCCCGGCTTTAAAGTTCAAACCATGAGCACGCCACTGGCTCTACGTGTAGGTACAAACAATCGTTCTTTCATGAGATTTTTAATTCGCTGTGTTCGGTTTGCAGGCCAGCGGTGGGCGTGGGCTACGCGAGCGTGGGGCTGCAGCACTCGCGGTCGGCGGTGCTGCACGCGCAGGTGCCGCCGCACTACCGGCCCGTGATGCCGCCGCACGCGCTGCTCAACAGCGCCTCGAGCGGCAACGTGCCGCACGCGCAGGTGACTGTGTACCCTATTCACTTCTTTGGCGCGGGACATGCGAGAGGCGACAGGCCCTGGTGAGGCGCAGCGCGGGGCACGCCGCCGCTTTTATCAGATTTCATACAAATTGTATGCAAGCGAAGGGACGCCAGGTAATAGGTATACAGAGGCGGCGAGGCGCGGTCGCCGCTTGGACGCTGCTTTCATACTTCCAAGGCCATACCGCCGCCACATCTCGCCGTCACCGCGCCTCTCGTTTAAATCCCACGCCTAGCCTGTTCCTGCCTTCCTGGTCCATCCCCCTTAGCCAAGTTACATACGTTTTGTGTATATTCTCTTTTTATAATCGTTAGAGGAGAATAGTATATGCGCACCATAATTCTCCACTACTTACTGCCCAGGTAATCTTCATTATCTAGGACAGTAGTGAAAAACAATGTGTCCCAAAGTAGCACTTACCACCGCGGTTAACTCACCTTGCTTCTGCCATAATTGGTTCATGGGATACCTTTAAGAGTACCTAAGATCTGAACAGCCGCGTACTTACTACGAGTAGGGGCTAGATAGCACGCGCAGCTTTTCTAGTTTTCTCTAGACTCAGAAATTATTAAAAACAAAAATGAACACTAAAATTTTATCGCATTGTGATAAATCACGACAATATAATAATTTCAAACTGTTGAATTTCTTGCCGGCTCTTATTCTACGTGAAATAAGTAAATCATTTCATTTTCAGGTTGGGCCACGCGTGCACTTCAAGCTGCAACCACAGCAGATCATCAACGAAAAGAAGAAATCGCCGCCTTCCTCTCTGACAAATGGCAATGGAAAAAGTATCAGACCGCAATCCTTTACGCCGGGGCTTAAACGTTCCAAGTCCCTCACCTCAGCTGATACCCTTGCCAGTGGAATGGCGGCACTAGGTCTGGCCGCGGACGCCGGAGACCTTGGCAACTT
The DNA here is from genome assembly GCA_923060345.2 of Erebia aethiops. Lineage (NCBI taxonomy): Eukaryota > Metazoa > Arthropoda > Insecta > Lepidoptera > Nymphalidae > Erebia > Erebia aethiops. Next base: position 2,441,957 of record OV281083.1, on the reverse strand, counting down.
CCCGCCAGAGATACAAGAGTGCATTGACAAGGCACTGGAAGGTGAGAAAAATGGTGTGTAATCCTTTTTTGTTTTTCGTCTCCAGCACATGGTGAAGGAAATTGGTGTAATGGAAGGTAGAAATCTGGTAAATAGTATGCTTACTTCCTTCAATGATTTCTGGATTATGTAGTTTGCACGTGTTTATAGAATTTTGCTTGTGAAATGATAACTTTTTCGTTGTAAATATGTTTGTATAGGTCCTACTGCCAGAAGATTCGAATCGGAATGTTGGTGGGATAAATAATCTGCGTATGCACCAAATTCCATCTTAGTCACTATTGACTGAGAAGTTTTCTGCCTGTCTCAATGTGTAAATACATAAATATTCAATGCACCCATGCTTTCGTAACGACGAATACGTCTGGTGATATGAGCTTGGCCTGCACCGGTCCAAAAATGCCACCAAGTATTGTTTGTGCTCTTTCGTTAGAATGTGGATCATCGATTAGAAAATTAAATTTGGTAAACTACTGTTTTGTGACATCATACTCAATTCGTACTGAACGCACAAAGAGAAAATAGAACAAACAAATGCGATATTTAAAGGAGTTTAGGATTCAGTGTTCCCAATAGCACAGGAGATCTTCTATATGTGTATATATTGTGTCTTACGAGCCTTTTGACTAGCCATAGTTGGCTTGGGAAAAGGCAAAATTCGAGGGGTAAATCTTGTAATAGCCAAATACCACTAGCAATTAAAAGTCAAACTCTGATGACAATAAACCAAAATGTATTACCAGGTACTGGTTAAGGTAATCTAAGGTAATACCTTAACCAGTTTTTCTAGGTGATGTAACCTATCTACTGTGCGACAACGTAGGCCAAGTTACTCTTCGATATACAGGGTGGAAAGTTTGAATGGGCCCTGGAGGGGAAGTACCTTAAATCCTTAAGTTAGATCATTTTACTTAAAGGAACCATTCTTTTATTTTTAAAAAGAAACAAAACTGCATTCAAAGATTTTTTAAAATTCGCATGTCTCACCCGGGAATCGAACCCGCTAAAATTCAAAAAATGGGCACTCGCTGTTTTGTTCCACTAATCGATACAGTCAATGTTAAAGATAAAATTTCTCCAAGAAACATTAGGTCTTACATTCGTTTTTCGTACAAGATAAACGAAAAGAAACATACTACAAAACTGCGTAGGTACATACATTTTAATAATAATAATTTAACTAATAAGTTGTTCGAAATGAGACCCCTCGTTCTGGATACACAAATTTATTCTTCGTTGAAATTCATTTCCTGTAGCCTTCTGCAAAGTGTTGTGGTGTATGCTCATAATAGCATTTTCTACCGCAACCTTTAGCTCTTGTGCAGTCTCATAAGACTTTTTGTAAATAACATTTTTTACATGGCCCCATAGAAAATAGTCCAGACACGTCAGGTCTGGACTTCTTGCAGGCCATCTAATCGTCCCGTTTGTACCTATCCAGACATTGAAATTCTCATTAAGGAAAGCCCTGGAAATTCTACTATTGTGAGCAGGTGCGCCATCTTGTTGAAAAATGATACTATGCCGTTCGTCTTCCGGTAAAAGGTTTAATTGATTTTGTAAAAGCTCTAATATTTCAATGTATTTTGCCGTATTCAGATGTCCTTCGTAAATGTGCACTAAAACAACCATATTGCTTCTGATTCCGCACCAAACATTAAAGGAAAACCTGACCTGATTGTTTGTTTCTCGAACACGGAATGGATTTCGACGGGACCAATAATGATTGTTATGTCTGTTATACATTCCATTATTACTGAAATTTGTTTCATCTGACCATACTATGTAGTCTAAGAAATATGGATTTCGGGATATTTCTGTTTGAATTTTCTGACAGAACTCTAATCTTCTTTGAGTATCTCCAGGATATAGTTTCTGCACCAATCGCCCATCACGAAAACATTTGTATTTGTACTTTTTCAGAACACTCAGTATACGTGTATGGCTGGTGTCTATCTCTTGAGCAGCTTCCCTACTAGACGCTTTTGGGTAACACTCAAAGTATGTCAAAATGCTTAAATCACAATCGGAAAAATCTAAATTTTGTTGCCGAGGGCGTTCTAACCGTTTTTTGAATCTACCAATGTTTACTAAATTTGTGACCATTCGCAAAAACACTTTTCTGGACGGTATTTGTCTGTCTGGATACCTCTCACTATACCACTGTAAAGCTAAATTATAATTCTTGTTGTTTAAAAAATAAGCTTCTAATAAATCAAATTTTTCTTGATACGCCATTATTAAACAATTATTAAATGGAAGCAAGACAAAACAAAATCGATAAATATGTTCAAAATGTTCGTTCGAATTTCAAAATTGCAAACCCGCACTGCAAACAAAGTTTGAACGTTCCATTTTTAAACTTTTTGTCAGAACTCCTCGTGCAGGAAGAAAATGTGCATAAACTTATTACATATTACCATTTAACAATTTTTTTACATCTAAGTCTTCAACAATGTACTTAGAGATAATTAGCAAGCTTATACTTAATAGATAGAATTAGAAAGCTCTTTGGATGTTAGCGTTAAAAGAATATTATAACGTGTCTTTTACTTGTTGAAAGTGAACAATTCTAGGTAATGTAAGGTAAGGAATTTGTGTAGTAAATATTCGATTTTATGGATATCTTGTACGAAAGACGAATGTAAGACCTAATGTTTCTTGGAGAAATTTTATCTTTAACATTGACTGTATCGATTAGTGGAACAAAACAGCGAGTGCCCATTTTTTGAATTTTAGCGGGTTCGATTCCCGGGTGAGACATGCGAATTTTAAAAAATCTTTGAATGCAGTTTTGTTTCTTTTTAAAAATAAAAGAATGGTTCCTTTAAGTAAAATGATCTAACTTAAGGATTTAAGGTACTTCCCCTCCAGGGCCCATTCAAACTTTCCACCCTGTATATTCGCGATGTGTCATGTTGTCGTTCACTTTGGACGCCGGAGATGTTTGGTTGACCAAAATGTCCACTAATGTTTTGTTGCGGATCGGCGATGTTCAGATCCGAACGCGGTGTGCGCTCGCACGCTGATGGACGCGGTGGGGCACCTGGTGTCGCGCGCCGTGGAGTCGCCGCGGTACGCGCTGCCGGCCGCGCGCCGCTGCATCGCGGTGGTGGAGCGCGAGCAGACGGAGACCTTCCTCGAGTCGCTGCTCAACACGTGCCAGCAGTGGTACCACGACCGCGACAAGGTGTGTACAATGTGTTGTTGCGGATCGGCGATGTTCAGATCCGAACGCGGTGTGCGCTCGCACGCTGATCCCTTTTGTCTTGTTCTTTCATCTGTATCTTACAACTTTTCGTTATCCCCACAGCTTTTCCTAATCGATGACCTGTTGTCCAGCTTCTAGGCACAATAGTGGGCGGGGGAAGGCCGCGCCTGATGGCGTTCCTCTCGTTTCTGCTGGAGATGTACTGCCAGCTACGCAGGCGCGCCATCCAGCGACGCGGGCACAGCGCGCCCGGGCACGTGCTGCTCGCGCTCATCTGCAAGTGCTGCGAGGACTGCATCCGACAGCCGGTGCCTTCGCCCAGCGATGTGAGTGCACCCTTCCGGCGACCGTTTCCTGCCAATTATGACTTGACTTGCTTCAAGGCAAGAGTAAATAGGCATTTTCTGGCTAGCGCGCTCCAAACTAGACCTCATCATTGCTTCTTATAAGCATGATTGTCGTCAAGCGCAAGTCTATCTTGCAATAAAAAAAAGAGTGTCATTATTTCCATGCCAATAGTTCATCAGATTGTTATTCCCCCCCCCCCTCCCCCCCCTTAGAACTCTGACTATGATCATATATCAGTTGATTTAACAATGACGAACTCCATAGTTTCGATAATTTACTAGCGTAGTTACTCTGACTAAGGATTTACTCAAATTGGATCACGGAACATAAAATTTTCCATTTCGCAGACGGAAAACCTATTCTTCGTTCTCACGTACATCGGCCGTGACCTGGAGACCCAGCTCCCTGGTGACCTCGAGCGCCTGCTCTCTGCAGTACGAGACGCCTTCATCAACACAGCGGCCGCGCCCTCTATCCGCCGCACACTGCTGCAGCTGATAGAGCTTCACGCGTCGCGCTGGCAGCTGCCTGGCTGTGCCGTGCTGTATTACTACCCCTCCTCCAAGTAGAGTCGTGTTGTGTTCACGAGCAGACTGTTGTAGGCCTATGATCGCCTGGTATCCATCCGTCGCACACTGCTGCAGCTGATAGAGCTTCACGCGTCGCGCTGGCAGCTGCCTGGCTGTGCCGTGCTGTATTACTACCCCTCCTCCAAGTATAGAGTCGTGTTGTGTTCACGAGCAGACTGTTGTAGGCCTATGATCGCCTGGTATCCATCCGTCGCACACTGCTGCAGCTGATGGAGCTTTATAGATGGCCTATGATCGCCTGGTATTCTGTCTGGCATCTATGTCAGTTTTCTAAGATTTTACAGGATCCATATATATTGATGTTTCTATGCGGGTGTTCACCTACATTATACAAAACTCTCAAGGTTGGATTCCTCACCCTTATCATGACTTTAGACGTTGCCGTCACCTAAACGGGACCTTCAAATTGTCGGTGAAAACGGGCAATAAAAATCCCTTAATCGAGTATCTCAGTCATATTATAAATTATGAATAGATATATGTTTTTTATTAACGCGAAGGCAGACAGATCTTTTGCGAATTCGTTCTGCAGACTGCAATGCTTTGCAAGTTGCAACCAAATAAGGATGACCTAAAAATTTAAAATATCTGTTTGCTCGTGAACATTATAGGTTGTATTGTATAGATCAATAATTGATCTTGATGTTATTATTTTGATTGTGAGAATAATATAAATAAAATTCCAAACCCTTTAGTTATCATCTCAAAAAACACCCGACAATTTACTTGGTGAATACAATTAATGTAAAGCGAAAAATATCTTCGTACTATTTTAAAATTCTACGAAGATTGAGTTTAAGGGTGGGTGCACACCGATCCAAAACGCTTTTAAACGACTTTGACATAAAATGTTCGTTGACCTTCGGTTATAAAATTGATATAAGAAAGCAATATATATAATACATCAATATCAGCAATATATAAATAATTCTGCAGATATGAGAAACAATTAGGTTGCGTTGGTCGTTGGCTCACTTTAGACCGGTGTAGGCCCACCCTTTTTAGGATGGTTAAATTACATATAGGTACTTATGCAACAAAATAGTATACATTATATTTCTTATATTATTCATTTAAAATTAAAATAAATGTTTTGTTGTATACCTACTTGAATAGTGTAATCTAATCGTTTGTAGAATTTCTACCTTTCAGTTACCTACCTAAATAAATAAATAATGCAGTTTTAAAATACTAATCTATAAAGATTATTGAATATTATTTTGGTATGCATTTGAATATAAAATTGCCTGTTAACAAAATAATCTAACTAGTGTCAAGATGATTTGAGTGTAATAACCATTTCTTATCATAAATCAATGTTTTATTTATATATTAGGTGCCTCTAGAATTTAATAATAACCAATATAATATTTGTTTTTATAGTGGTAATTTGTAAGTTCCTAAAGCCGTATTATATCGGTTGTATTGTACAGATCTGTAGTTAGAATTATTATCTGTTAATCAAACAATTTATCAAAATTGTATTTAGTAAAAACTAAAAAGTACAAGAGGAGGGGTGTATTAAGTATATAAATGTAGGTACTTTGTATAAAGTTGATTTGTGAGTTACTATACCTATATCAGTGGCGTAACAACATGAGCCCCTAACACCCCTGGCGTTGGAGCCATCTGAGACGTTTTTTTAGGGCCTACTTTTATAAGTAACTTATTAAAAATGTATCTAGTGGTCTCGGACAGGCCATTATTTATTAGGTTATTTAGCCTTTGAATACAAAGGCTAAATATGCCCTCAGGCCTTTAAGGCCCCAACTAGCTGGGGGCCTCTGATACAAGCCATTTGAAAGTTACGCCACTGCACTAAAACCTTTTACAAAGGTTACAAGCATTTCTAAGCGAGTGTTTGGTTCTGTTAGTGATAGTGTTGCGTTAGTTTATAATGTCAAATAATCTTATGATGTATGTAGGCAATAGTTGCCATAAGCTCATATCAAGCGAAGTGCGCCCTGGTTTTTTTTCTTGAAAATGTCGCTGAGTTGAAAGTGATTAAATAGCGTAATATCAACTTGTAATCTCTCAGCAAAAATCGCAGTGTGCACATAGCCTTATTGTGGGTAGAGGAAATTTTTTATCAGTTTTTATTATTAAACTAACGTTAAGGTTTGGAAAATCTTAAAAAGTGTGAAGCTACAAAAAAAACTGAATTTAAGGTTTGGAAAAACGACAATTTCTAGCGCCAGATGCGACTTGAACGCGAGTCGCAAAAATGTCGTCATGTGTAAAGGCACTTAGATTTAATTTCCCATAATTTAAGGTTGATTTTTATCAATGAGCGATATAATGCCTAAAAGTATTAAAGAAAAGTACGTGTAAAATAATTAGTTGACAAATTAACGGTGTACATTACTGTACGATGTTCGCGCATAGTACATCATGCATTGTAACTCTTTGTCATAACACTAACCCTAGATTTTTTTGCCACTTTTATATTACGGTAATACCTTAATTCCTTATTCACGATATGTAGTATTTTTTCAGTTTATCTACCTTTATTATTTTTAGCACCTACCTAGAATGTTCCCAGTAGGCAGGAGGGTACTACTTATTTTATTAATAAAACTAAATTATTCTTTCAAAAGAAGCTTCTTATGTTATAGTTTTATCTTTTAACGCGTAGGAAGGACTTGTATAATATGAGTGCGAAAATCACGCGTTTATTATACTTAGTTTGTAGTGCTAAAAGAATACGGCTTGGAAAATCTAATTTTGGTGTCTAAACTAAGTAATAAGTATTTAGACCATGCCTCATATATACTAAATCTAAGAACTATATAATTTAACGTGCCTATAGATTATCTATAAAAAATAAAAATGAAAAATCCCTTAGAAGATTGACTGAGGTTTGCGAATAGGTATGTATAAAAAATAATATATTATGCTTGTGATATTTTTTTAAGTTTTCTAAATCTTCTCTGTTCTTACCAAAGACTGCAACCACTTGGAGTTTTTTGTTCGCACATACCGACTATAATTGGTTTAAGACTTATTTTACCCAACATTTATGAAAAAATTCATCGTCAAGCACCACTAGCCAACGTTAGACCGGTGTGTATCCTCCATTATATTAACAAAATTTAGAATCCATTTGTTTTTGTTGAAGCTGGACCAAATAATTTGAGAACATCTATATTTACATAACAGACTCGGAAATTGATGTAATTTTTCAGTGAAATATTGTTATATTGAACTTATGTTAGTGTGTTTTTCACGGATCACCATACGCCATGATTCGATGAGCTTCGAAACGGTTCCAGTCCTGTCTTTATCTTGTCGTGTTGTACGACTTGTCGTTGGTACGTTTTTTATAACTGACGATTATAGCATTGATGCGACAGGCGCATTCGGTGGGTGCGACTTGCGGTGCGTTTTCGTTGGAAAATGCAGTCTACATAGCCAGTATACTGGCCACACTATAGTGCTCAGAATAAGGCGAGTCACCTCAGCTCAGCGGTGAAAACTGGTTTGCTAGATCAAATTCTTTCGGTATTTACTATTAAATAACGGTCTTACAAAAAATATCCGATACACTTAAAGATATTGTCTAAAGAATGTACTAATTTGTTACACGATAGGATGTACTTTACTCGATCAAAAAAAATCTTGAAACAGGCTAAATTAAAAGTTTAAAACGAATTTTTTATTAATAAAATTTTCGACTTTGCTCATCATTTTTATATGGATAAATTCCTCTTGAAGTATTAATGAGAACCTGCTAAAATTTATTTCAAACTGAAGTCCTATATCTATTTAATTCAAATTAATCCCAGAATTTGAACGTTGCCAAGCGGTTTCAGAATATACCGCGCTGCCCGCTTCCCCGCCAGTCTCTACGAGAAATGTACCGCGAGACGCGCGGGCGGCACCCCACACCTCACCTCCTAAAATCTTGCAGGTGACTCGCCTTAAACCTCGATTTGTCGTGTCGTGCGGCGATCTGTGAAAAAGCGCGCTTAGTTTTAGAATGTCGTGTGATCAATGTATCAAAATGAAAACTAATTGTTAATTTTAAGTTTTAGTTTTACATGTAATAAAATAATAAAAGACCGTCTTAAATATTTTATCAAATTAATGCATTCATTTATAGTGTAGGTTGTGTAACGTTTGTAAGAAAATGGAAAATTTAAAAAAAATGGTGCTAACAAGAACATTTTTGTTTAGAAGATTTGTAATAAAATAATATGTTATACGTAATTAAAACTTTAATTGGCTTCGGGCAATAAGGTTATATACATATTCTAATAGAGCTGTATTTCTCATACTTACTTAATATTATGTATAAACCAATAAAATATAAATTATCATGCACTGGAATTTTGTTTTATTTTCTTAAATTCTACTTTCTGTAGTTCTTTTTTTTATTCCACTACAAGTTAGGCCTTGACTGCGATCTCACCTGATGGTAAGTGATGATGCAGTAAGATGGTAGTGGGCTAACCTGTTAGGGGCAGTTATATAATAAACCCATACAGCCTAGTCTACACGGCTTTGCACTGGAACGCTAATTATCGCTTGTCGGTACATCTTTGTCTAACTCCTATAGAACCGTTTTCTTAATATTTCCGTCGTCGTTTATATGCTAAGCCTAGATACCAAATTTCAGCCTTCCAGGACTTTGGGAAGTACCCTAGAGGTTTTTATTTTCATCAGTGATTTTGTAAAAGTCAAAATTACGAAATCGACGTATTTCAGGTATCAATAAATCTGAAACCATAAATGCTACTAGATAATTGATACTTAGTACCTATGTTTAATAAATCGCCAACGACATATTATAATATCCTGCAGGGCGACCGCGTATCTTTTGCTTTAATCATTGATACATCGCAATCACCTCTTATTGGTTTACACTTCCACTATTGGACGAAATCCATTGACGCAGTAAGAATACCATAAATTCAGCAAATCAGAGGTGATTGCGATGTATCAATGATTGATGCAAAAGATACGCGGTTGCCCTGCTGAAAACATCTTTCTGCCATCGTCCAGTCCGAAGCTATGACGTTTCGAAAATAAGAGGAAATTCTGTCAGATACAGCCCCTAAACGAGGGGTTGGAGGGAGAAAATTTCTGATATCATAATTTTTGTAGGTATGCAAATTCTAGCCTACATACCAAATTTTGGTCTTCTAGCACTCCAGGAAATCTGAAACCATAAATGCTAGATATTTATTGGTATGTTTGGTAAGTCCACCAACGACCTATTATCCTTGAAATTTGAGCTTTCTAGCATCATCCGGACCGAACCTATGACGGTTCGAAAATACGACGAAACGCTTCCAGAAAAGGTAGATACTGCCCCGTTTCTTTGGCTCGTCTTGGCAAGGGCACTACCGTTCCCCAGATTGTTAGGCAAAGGCGTTTGACGTGATTTAGCGGGTTTTGGTCATCTTTTCGTTTACATTAGAAAAAAGCACAATAAAGTTATGTCTGTCTGTCTGTCCGTCTATCCGTCCATCTGTCTGCCTGTCTGTCAGGTTTACATAGTTTATACGTATACTAATACCAAAGAATTGGGAATCTGCTTATGACAGACAAATGAATGAATCATTTGTCTGCGATCTGCGATAGTTTATAAAGGTAATTAAAAGATTATTATCGAGAATCAAACAACAAACTTAACAAAATAAAAAAACTTGATAAAAAATATATACAATTTCTTAAAAATCTTTAAATTCTAAATTAAAAACTAAACATTGGGTATGTGTTTCCGAACGCAGATCATACTCTAGCTCGGTGCTGAATTCCTATTCGCTTGAGTGTCTGTCAAAGTCAAAAACTTTGCTGCAGGGCGATTAAGTAAAATCTGTATCAATCACCATTACTGTCTCGATTGTTTTGATTGGCAGAATTTATGGTATTTTTGCTGCGTCAATGGTTTTTGGCCAATAGAAGAAGAATATTAACCAGAGGTTATTGCAATCGCTATACCGTAGCTGTCATTTTTAGCCAATCGCCCTGCAGCATGAAGAGAGAAGAGTGAAGACAATATGCGCCCAAAAATGCGCTAACTTCGCTCGATTGCTGTAACCCGTATTTCGTTTTGTGTGGACGTGTTTTGCTTGTTTTTCGCCGTGCGGTATTAATTGTTAGTTTATTGACGATTTCGACTGGAACACTCGTTTCATAATGTGATTGTGGCCCATTGAATGTGCTATGTGTTGTTTACTGTGATAAAAATGACCTGATGTAATCGAAACGTGATTTATGGTGTCTATTTAGTGGAGCTATTGTGTAAAATGGGTTTGATAACTTCGAGGGATCAGACGATGTTGGACGGACCGGTCGGGACCACCAAAAGCCACCATGTACGGCAGCCGTCGACCAGGAATAGGACCAAGCCCCCTATGCCGGACCGGGATGAACTGGAGGACCGGTTCATCAAAGTTTTGGTATGTTACAACATTATATTTGCCGGCATTTATGTTTACAAACATAGCATAATTGTTTACGGCTTGCCTCAATGAATATTGGAATTTCTGCTTGTTTTCTTTGTTAAGTAACAAGCGCTAACATGATATATTATTCATCAATGATGGTTTATTTAGTGTATAGAAGATCGACTATGCTTAATAAGCGTATTCCAGTTTGGAATTTGGATGTTTGTTTACTTTGTCTGGTCTGTCGGAACACACCCAGTCGTGGCTATGCCCTTTGGCCTGGTATTGTAAAAAAATATGAATCATTGCTGCTTTTTTTTCAATTACGAAGTTATCTTTTCACTAAAATACAATGACTACTCTGTGAATTGTTAATGTTGTTTTCATAATGTGATTGTTATTGGAATAAGAAACACTTTTAATACATACATAAATAATTATACATACAGGACAAGCTGTAAAGAGAAGTTATTTACAGTCCCAACTTTTATATGAATTAGTAGTAATGCTTACTACTTATTTAAATGACCATGTCTAAATTAAGTAATCAGCAAGTTTACTATTTAGTATTGCAACAATTATCCGTTCCTAATATCATAATATCCTGGTATATATTTTATCAACCCACTTCCACACAATGTACTTAATAGCATTAATAGCTTATGTTTAACTGTATCAAATAGAGTAAAAAGTAACATCCAACAATAATACATTGTTAACTCAAAAATAGTAAATGAATACCTAATAGTAGTAAATGGCCACTGAAATTTTAACAACAATTTATTTGACTTTAATTTAAACCCATAAATGTTTAAATGTATATTACTTACTTACTTACCCAATAGAACCTAAGTGAATTACCCACATGAACATTTAGGTTCCACCCTAACCGAACCATACTAGGTTTTTGGCAAATATAGTAGGTACTTAACAAACAAGATTTGGTGAACATTTGCTCTTCAAATATATCACTTACTAGATGATGCCCGCAACTTCGTCCACATGGTTTAAGTTTTTTGATTCCCGCGGGAACTCCTTAATTTTCCAGGATAAAAAGTAGCCTATGTCACTCTTCAGGTCCTCGACTATACCCATGCCAAAAATCACCTCAATTTGTTGCTCCGTTGTGGCGTGATTGAAGGACAAACCAATAAACCAACAAACAAACACACTTTCTCATTTATAATATTAAAGTATGATTTCGGTAAGAAAGCTTGGAATTTCAAAGTATTTGGTGATTGTTTTATGTAATGTATAATATAAAAATTATGCCTTGGGTAGTGCAGATAATACACACAAGGTCAAGATGAGGAACTAAGGACTGCTAACTGACAGCAAAATTGCAGTCAGTTGCAGTTCAACCACCTCGAAAATATTGTTTGATTTTGCAATCTAATAAGATATCAATGAATCAATAATTAATCATGTGTACATAAACCTTTACCTACCTAATAATCCAAGGAGAATTGGGATTTTTCAATGATGGTTTTGGGATAAGTAAAACAGTTTTAAGATACATGATTCAAGTAGTAAAAAGTAGCAAAATTGTAGTAAACTAAAATAGCAAATTATGTATGTATACCATGATCCACAACAATGATATAAAAGTACAAATTTTAGATAGTTTAAATAAGTAACTATTTTGTGTAGGTGTATGGAAATTAGAAGTGGAACAGTTGGTAATGGTGTAACATAGTAAGATATAATATGTTAATAGAACATGTAATTCTTCACATCCAGACCCGGTTTCATCAAATATCCGGGCATTTCTTATCACCCCACTTCCATAGTTAAAGTATATCATTCCGCTAGAATGGGAAATGCAGACAACATACAGATAGATAACAGCCAAATGTTATGTTTCCTGTTTAAATTATTACTTAACTATCTCATTGTTGTTCACTGTATGAATGAGCTTCTTAGTAAATGACGCAACAGTGTTTGTGAAATAGTATTATCTACATTCTAGATGTTGTTTGTAGTATTGTATTTATAAATATGAGTATGTATTTTACTTATACATGAATATTATTACTTAAACATAATTGTTGTTCAATATTCTTGGTATAATCTTTTGATGTGTCATACTTATGGTTTTCATTATAAGTTATTATTATATTACTATTTGAAATGAAAAACCGACAAGAAAACATTATTTGCATAGCATTGCGTAGCTTTTATTGGACGAATATAGTCTACAATTCTACAGAATTCAGGAGTTAAACATAGTATAATTGAGTAACTTATCTTATACTATAGGCTCAAAACTGATATCGACAAGTCAACACCAAAAAAACGTAACGTCATTTCAATACTTAGGTACTTACTACTTTTAAGTATTCTAAAGTGTGTGCCCGAAATTGTGCATTCTAGATTAACTACTACATACTACTTACTATACATCATACTTAATATTATAAATACGAAAGTGTGTTTGTTTGTCCTTCAATCACGCCGCAATACTTGAGGACCTGGAGAGTGACATTGGGTTCTTTAATTAAGTAAGGAGTTCTCGCGGGAATTAAAAAAACTTAAACCACGCGGACAAGGACGACTTCTGGGTGGTTTACTTTACCTTAATAACAGTCACAAAATGTAGAAAATAAGCCAATAACTGTAGTTACTTAGTTAATATCAAAATTGGTTGTTATAGCTACTTTTAGACCAGACATAAACAGGAAAACAGTCATCTTGTCCAAGGCCCTCCGACATTAATAAGTAAATTACTGCAAGTTGGTCAACTGTGCGTCACATACTGATCTGTTACAATAGAGTCAATAAGGGACCTTGGCTTAAATCAGTGATAGCTCGTCATTTATTCTCATTATTATTAATAATAATTATATAGATGATGCTCATCGTTGTATAGATTTACTTACTTAGATTTTTTTAATCTCTTGGAATCTTCTATTTGGGGATAAAAATAGGCTAAACCAAAAACAAAAAATATCGCTTTTATAATATTAAGTAGTAGGATTTTATTTACTACGAATTATTCTTAGCACTTGACTGATTGTGCGGTAAGTGGGATAATGTGGAATAGAAGGGGTATGGCAGTGTTCATTCCACCCTATCTTATTGGTTTTCACGTGGCCATGGGGGCACTAAGCGATTATTCTTCCCCGGGATGTAACCTACCTCTATACCAAAAGTCAAAATTGGTTGAAAAGACTGTTAAAGCGTAGCAGACAAACAGACACATTTTCGTCTAAATAAAAGAAATATTAAGTACTTACTATGGATATGGATTTGTTTGAACTTTGAAGGCGACTACTATCTGGGACTCAAAATACGTGGCGTCGCGCATTGCCCTATAGTTAGGGCCCATTAAACCCCAGCACTGCGGCATAGAGGTTGTTAAGGAAAAAATCATGATTTACTCAGACTTGGAATTTACCCAGTGACATAATAAATACTATTGTTACCTTATTAATGACATGCAAATAAATTCCCGTTTACAAAAAAAATATACTTAGGCGCAACGCACACTGGCAGAGTAGAGCCACAGTAGAGCGGAGCCGAGTTGCGGCGTCTTTCTTGATAGCTAGTGACTCAAACTAAGCTTCCCTAATTCGAAGATCGACGCAACGGCGCGGCGCTGTAGTGGGCTTAATCCTCTGCACGTCGCGCTACATTTCAGTCTCCCATGGATTTTTCAGAACACCAATTTCTACCATTTATCAACGTAATTAAACTAAATAAATAGAGTTTAAAGATACTCGCCTTCACTCCGTATGTAAGCGTTGACCATTAGTCTTCGGTATTCGAATATAGGTACTCGTAGCAATGCATATAATTTGAAATCCGAGCTTATCGTCATGTAGGTATAGTATAATGCCAGTCTGAACTGCTCATTTCGTTAGTTCACGTCAAACTCAAATTCAGGGAATCAGCAGTTGTATGTTTTTTTTTTATCCACTACAAGCTAGCCCAAGCAAGCCCTTAAATACGATCTCACCTGATGGTAAGTGATGATGCAGTCTAAGATGGTAGCGGGCTAACCTGTTAGGGGCATGGCAGTTATATTAATTAAACCCCCTCTTCCCTTCGGTTTCTACACGGCATCGTACCGGAACGCTAAATCGCTTAGCGGCACGTCTTTGCCGGTAGGGTGCTAACTAGCCGCGGCCGACGCCTCCCACCAGGCCAGACCATAGAAAATTCAGAAATTATAAATTTCCAAATTGACCCTGCCGGGGATCGAACCCAGGACCTCCGCACGTTAAGGCAACAGCGCTACACACTGCGCCACGGAGGTCGTCAAAACTTGCTTATATTATGACTGTCAGTCTAAAGAACATGTCGGGTTTGGGTTATTCCTGTAACCGCACCGTAACGCTAGTTAACATAGTTACCTACCTCGGTCAAGGAGGCGTAGTGGTCAACGATATCAATACCCGTGACCACAGCAAGTCAGCAACCCACAATGTGAAATACTTATAGGTGCCCGCCTGTTAGAAGGCATACAGATACACTACTTCTACCATAAGAAAATATAATTACTTATATTGTTCAGTAAGCCACCACCACCACTACAGCCCATTAACGTCCCACCGCTGGGCACAGGCCTCCACTCTCAAAATTCAAATTCAAAATTCAAAATGATTTTTATTCAAATAAACTTTTACAAGTACTTTTGAATCGTCAAGTGAATCTACCACTGGTTCGGAATGCCATTCCTACCGAGAAGAACCAGCAAGAAACTCGGCGGTTGCTCTTTTGAAAAAAATAATAATTAACAATTTCATTAATTTGTAAAATACATAAGTAACAGCTGTCCTTAGCATTGCTGGATCGAGTCAAATCCATGCTCCTTTGTCATTTACGTAATCTTCAACAGTATAATAAGCCTTTTTCAGGAGCATAATTTTAATGGACTTCATAAACTTGTGTAAAGGCAAGTTTAAGATAGGTTGTGGAATTTTGTTATAAAATAGAATGCTCATTCCCACAAACGACCTTCGGACCTTCTTGAGGCGGAGCGATGGAGTCACGAGCTTATGGCGGCCTCTAGTTTGCCTATCATGCAGATCGCATATTTTTTTGTAATTATGAATGTGCTGTTTTACGAAGATTAAATTACTATAAATAAACTCATAGGAGAGAGGGCATTAGAGCTTAGACCCACCATGCTGCTCCAATGCGGGTTGGCGGGCTTTAACGACTATCATCATGTTAGTGATAATAACCGGGACCGACTGCTTAACGTGCTCTCCGAGGCACGGGGGTGAACCACCACCAACTTCCTAACTCCGAGTTAGTACTGAGAATTTGTAGTCAGAAAAACCCAATACTTAATTATGGTCCGACCCGGAACTCGAACCCGGGACCTCGTCGGCCGCAGTCGAACATGCTAACCACTAAACCAACGACGCAGTTCAGTAAGCAATCTTACAAAAAAACATGGCAACTAATTACTTGCCTAAAAAGGCGCGATTCCACGCGAACTATGTTGCTGGTAGGTTGGTGTCAGTCAGTAAAATAATAGTTAACTAATAAAAACTGCGTATTTCCTTCCAAGTGTCGGGCGTGAGTCATTGTGTGAATTATTAATCATTGACCTTGCAGCAGTGCTGTTATTACGGCTGTGCTGTAATTGATTGGACACGCTCTTTGCGGCCTTTCTAATGAGCCGAGTAGGAAAAAAAAACCAATAGGTATAGTTCGCGCGCGAGTTGAATGTAGAGTAAATGTATGTACATAGGCGGTAGAGCATGCTTTGCATTCATGTGTGTTCGCAAAACAAGTAGTTATCAGTGACCTGAGGACCTAGTTACATGCTATTTTGTTGCCGTGGTAGCCTGGTAGGTTAACAGGGAAAAATCCACGTCATGAGGATCCAGGCGGCGCTAGAGCGCAGCGCGTGAAAGCACAAAATAGGTAATAATAGTACGTTGTGAAAGCCCCTAACTAGTCCCTAGCTTAGATGGGTAACTTACTTGGTAGATAGCACAGTCTAAGGAGAATAAGTTCTTATTATGGAGGCGTCTAGAGTCTAGACTGTAGACAGCAGGGTAACTGAGAGAACTGGCAGAACTTCCGATACAAAATTATTACCTCTCTAATTCAATTATTAATTTACTACTAACTAGCTGATGCCCGCGACTTCGTGCGCGTGGATTCATTTATTTTTATTCCCACGGGAGCTCCTTAATTTTTCGGGATAAAAAGTAGCCTATGTCACTCAACTATACCCATGCCAAAAATCACGTCGAACGCCGTTGCGGCGTGATTGAAGAACAAACAAACACACTTTCGCATTTATAATATTAGTAGGTATGATTAAGTAAGTCGAATATGTAAGCTCTTTTTAATTATTGTTTGTGGTTATAGTCAGTTGTGATAGAAGTCACAATTCACAAATACCCTACAAAATATACTGAGCGTAACAAAATGGAATCAGAAAGCCGAAGACAATGATGGCTGACAGCCAACTGTGACGGGCCCGGCCGCCGCTCATCGGTAACCAGCACGCATGGTGATCACACGACTGATTAGCTATCGTGGGCATGGGCGACTGCTTTCCTTACAATCTATCACCGTTAATCTGTCATTCTGTCTGTATTCAAAATTATAAAAAAGTTGTTTAGCTTGTTATCTGGTATAGGTAAATAAATATTTCAATAATAGGTAAGTAACTAGCTACTCCGTGCTTAGTTAACGGAGTCACGAAAAAAAATCTTAAGATTATTAACAATATAAAGTTTTAAGATAAATAATTATTATTTAGATCGGCTATTTAAGTACTTAATTAAACTTACGAAAGCCAAAGCTACCGCCCAAAAGATAAGTAAGCGAAAGATTATCGTAATGTGTCAACTTATAACAACGCGTTGGAAACACAATGAAAGTAAGTAAAAGTAACCATTAAATGTCGTAATACAGATGATAACACTTATAACGTTAACAAACAATCAACTTGTCCGCGCTTTACTTGAAAAATAATAGAATTTATGTAGTGTGGACACAGATATTTATAGGGTAGACCCGCTATTACTTTAAAATTATTATTATTCCCTCGAATAACTAGTTCAGTTTAGGTAGACATCATGTCTGTAACCGTACTTAACTAAATTTTGGACCATGTTGCTATTTAGCTTTTTAAAATAGTAGTTTACTTAATAACTAAAACGAACCTATAATTATTAATACCTCCTTATTTAAACGGACATAGATTTTCAAGTGTCAGTTGAATTTTTTCTTAAAAATTTCTTACTGAATGAAGAAAATGAGCGCAATTTAGCACCGGTATTGCTGTGATTGGTTTGGTCAGTCCAAACTCCAAACATTTTATCAATCAGTCAAGACAAAGGCGTCCATTAAACGATAGGAAATTCAATTAGCCAAATCTGTTAGTCAAGAGTGATGGTAATGGATGACTGATGTAGCAGAGATTATTGTCATTAAAACATCGGTCATTGGACATTGGCAACTTTTTGTGATAAGAGGTACACATGAGGTTACCCGTTAGTCGCAGACAATTGACAGCAAATCCTATCATTTAATGATCCCCTAATAAGCTTGCAGCGGACTTATTGTCACCGTTAGAATCTGTGGTATGGTATGCCTTCAGATTTGTTGCTTGTCCTGTCTATCACAACTCGAACGTTCAGATGTCTATGACGGTGGCGCAAAAAACGCATTAATGACATAA
Source organism: Erebia aethiops (assembly GCA_923060345.2). Lineage (NCBI taxonomy): Eukaryota > Metazoa > Arthropoda > Insecta > Lepidoptera > Nymphalidae > Erebia > Erebia aethiops. The sequence goes on along the minus strand of OV281083.1, from coordinate 2,423,720 downwards.
ACGCGTGCCGTGCTCACCGAGTCACGTAGCTTGCGAAGATAATATCATGGTGCGTTTAAGTGACAACTGACAACTGCGAATTGTCGATTCGATAAACAGCTTGACTAATTTATTTATGTACAGACGGGTTTGTTCCATGGTACATAGTCCGCGTGCGAGCTCCGAAGAATCCTATAAAAACAAACGCGTGCAGTGTTTGCGCAGCCACGTACGAGTAGAGTGATAATATCATGGTGGATCTAAGCGACACCTGACAGCTGCGAATTGCCGATTCGTTTTACACGGCGGCTAATCGCGTATTGTCTGTCGATACAGATAATAACAAGAGGACGATTTCTACGTAATAATGCTCCTTTAGTTTGATGATAAAGTTGCTAGAAAATTGTGCTTTCGTACCTAAAAGTTGTGCTTTAAAAATTGTCGATGCATTTTTTTTATTAATTTTTCCATAGCATGTAAAAGTTTCTTTCGCACCAAAGATACACTACGTCGGATGCATGTGAGACCGGCCAATAGGATCTCTTAATTCTTTCTGATCTCCGTTTATAATTTCTGAATTTTCTCGAACCCTACCGACAAAGACGTGCCGAGAAACGATTTAGAGTTCCGGTACGATGCCGTGTAGAAACCGATTAGGGATAACTACCGTTCCCTAACCGGTTAACCCGCTACCATCTTAGACTGCATCATCACTTACCATCAGGTGAGATCGCAGTCAAGGGCTTAACTTGTAGCGGAATAAAAAAGGCCTATCTAGTTTGATTTATGAAATAGACCTCATAGACCACTTGTTCGTATTTCCAACATGCAAACGCGAAGGTTTTCTTGTAGCATTGGAAAACGTCGGCGAACGCGTTATGTAGATGCACGGCAGGTGTCAGGAATGCAGCGGGACCGGTGCCCGCACTGGGGTGACCAAATATGACGTAGGCGTGCTTGAATGCTAAAAAAATACTACGTTACATGTTTTTTTATCCAGCTACTTTATAATATACTCTTTTTAATTGACATAGTTATAGCGGACGTTGGACGGGTTATTGCAAGGCGTAATAGAGTTATCAAAAGTAATTGGGGAGCTCAAAAAACAGAGCATACTTGGAGATGTAGGTGTAGTGGTCATGATGACCAAATATGACGTCGGCGTTCTTACATAAAAAAAAACTACGTTACACTTAGTTCGGTACTTTTGACATCTGGTAAGCGGACGGGATTATTAGCATATATCATAAATTATTTAAACATCTGAAGGGAACTTTAACTAAGTAGATGTTTTATTTTTGCTTTTGTTTGTATTTTTACTGTCATTTCGTATGAAGTCGTAATCGCCAAGAATCACGCGTGGAATATATTATGTACTTTTCAAGAGCCTTTTACGCCGAATTTCTTCACCAATATTAAGTACAAAATATGTAAAGAACATACAAAACTGTGTAGTTACACGACTTTATCGGCGAGTTGATAACCTCGCATTATTTAAGGAACTGGACATTTCTGAGGGCCAATTGTCTAAGCAAATCGTAATAATTTGACAGCTTAAAACGTATTGCTTTAAGGAGTTCATAGTCATACATGCTTTTTGTTAACAACAAACGATTACAATTTACTTACACAATCGGGGGGCTAATCTGCAGCTCGTATGCTATGGGCATATGAAGTATGCGATGCAGCAGGGCGACCGCGTATCTTTTGCATCAATCATTGATACATCGCAATCACCTCTGATTGGATAACACTTCCACTATTGGACAAAATTCATTGACGCAGCAGGAATACCATAAATTCAGCCAATCACAACAAATGACACTGTAACAATGATTGATGCAGAAGATACGCGGTCGCCCTGCTGTGCGTTTGCGTAAGACGCTTACGGTACGGTCAATAGGGATGGTGACAATCAGCAACTGTTTAACAAATTTAAAAACGCGCTTCTAGTATGGAAGTTGTATGAAATTCACAATAATTGTGACTTGTTACGTCATCAAATTTCAACGCACTTTTTATCTTTAATCTATATTTAACACTAACCGAGGATGGGAATTTTAGATCTTTTGGGAGGCCCTCTATTTATTAATCAGTTAGAAATAATTTATTTTTGATATAGGTATCATCCCTATTGTGCGAACTTAAGAATCATAGAGGAATATTATTTACTAGACCAAAATTGATGTCACACTAGCAAATCCACCTGTGCTTGATTAATAGAACCTGTAGCGATACACGCGTGGTGGAATATTACAGGAAATTACTTACAAGCAGCATTCAATAATTCAAATCTTCATGGTTTTTGTACTGTGATGCAAAACTAATAACTCGCCTTCACATTGCTCGCCATACTCAGGGTTGTCGACCGCGAGATTTTTCTGAAGAATACAGCGGTTTAAGGTTACTTCATTACGGTTAGGTTATGCATCATTTAAGTATCTGCTTAACTATTTAGTATTAAATTTGTTGAGGTAATAAATAACCTAAGGCAATGAAAAAGACGTCTTCCACCTCAGCCGACGCGACGTGACGCGGAGACTACCGAAGCAGAAACGCCGTTTTGCCGCGTTTTGACTCTTAACACCATATACGAGTACATAAAGCTCACATAATTTAAGCTTTTCTGACCGGCTTAAGCTGGTTCCGCGTAGATAGGTTTGGTGAGACCCTTAGGCGTAGTGTACCGGAGTGCAGTGGACTTGCGTAGGTACAGCTACAAGAGCTTCTAAATTCGATTCCGGATCGGTTCATTATGAAAATTCATCGTTCTATTAAAAATAAGGGTTTCGGCTGTGGCTAAGCAGGTATGTGTAGCTGAACTATTTATTAGGATTAGATCATACTTAGTACTTACTAATATTATAGTTGATTGTGAAAATATGTTTGTGTGTTCGTTTCTCCTTTAATCTCGCCGGAAGTTGGAACAGAGCAACGGAGATTATTTGCATGGATCTGGAGAGTAGCATATAGGCTGGAGTCGCGGGCATGCTCGAAGTGAAAAATAATCATTTTTCTCTGTAGATATATTAAGTAAGTAATAACATGTCCGCGTATAACAGTTAGAAAGATAACGCAGGCCGCAGCCTTGACCGTGCGCATGCGCAAGCGCCGTGACGGTCTAGGGCTCTAGGCCGCCGGACTCCTACTGGATCGAAGACGTTCCGTTTTGTTGGATTTCTTTGCTTATGCGTTACAAGCATTTTATGGCTTAGGTAGATGTTCTGCTTCGTTTTGCCCGCGACTTCGCGTGGAATTAAAAAATCCCGTGGGAACTCTTTCCTTTCCTAGGATAAAAAGTTACCTATGTGCGTCACTGTTCAGGTCTTAAATTAAAATATGATAATAGTATATTATCCGTTAAACCAATATACCATAATTAACACCTGAGATCGCCGTCATGGGCACACATTGGCAAAATGGCGCATGGGCAAAAAACGCACACATTTTTAGCATTTATAATATTATAATTATGACACTTGATTTTTTTATTTATGAGATAACACTGACTAATAATTAACTGTTCATTTGTTTTTATCAAAAGTATAAGATCCTATTTGCTATACAGAGTTAGGTTTGTCGATTTGTGTTAATATGCTGATTTGAGCCTTGAGGAAGTATGTCAGAAATAACCATATTAACTTAGTACCAGACAATATTAACTACCAGACATAATATACCTACTCAACTATTTTTCCTATATTAGTTAACTATTATTTCCTCTGTAAACAAAGTTCGCAATCATTTGGAGAGTGTAAACAGTAAATACTCGAAGCAACACAGTGCAAACACTTTTTTCGCAGTTCATTATCTCGTAAGTAGTGATTCACGTCAGCTTAACGTCTTGTCGAAGAGAGTTTTTGTATCGGTTTTTTTCACGTGTGCGCTTCAATTATGTGACTTCTTATACGGGTCATTGACTGCCTTTGACGGGCTCGAGTTGATGTACTACAAAATTATGTACAGTCGACACCGTATCCACTATCCATACTAATATTATACAAGTACGAGAGTGTCTGTCTGTCTGCTACGCGTCACGACTCATCTTTTCAAACATTTGGTATAGACATAGGTTGCATCATCATCATAGAAAAGACATAGCCTACTTTTATCCCGAAAAATCAAGATGTTCCCACTTCCTACGGGATTTAGAAAAATCCACGCAGACGAAGCTAGATGGTAAGCGGTATGGTAATGGTAACCAATTTAGACTGCGTCATCACTTACCATCAGGTGAGATCGCAGTCAAGGGCTAACTTGTAGTTGATTAAAAAAAAAGGTTTCCGCTCTTAAACGTCGTTGGACGAAGTCGACGTTGGACCTATTTGTAGTAAGAATATGAAGATACTTTTCGATTTGTACAATATGAGTTGAGCCATAATATGAATTTAGCAAAATAGGTATTCCTAAACCACCTCAATTTATAGCTGACTGTACTCAACACACATCTTATTTCCGAGTTCATAAACTCGATAATAGTTAATTTCGAAACGAATTTGGACCAATACACTTTCTCCCGGTGTAGTGGTTTCAGGTTTTTAATCCAACGCTTGTTATTCTCTAATCGGCCGGACGTGTACCTGTATACATCAATTTGTTTTGTTTTACCAAATAAGGTTCAATTGTGAAATTTTGCTATTACACGTTACAAACTGATAGTGGTTTTATTCACAAATAGCTGATGCTCGCGGCTTCGTTCGGATTGAGGTTTTTTGGTTCCCGCGGGAACTCTTTAATTTTCCGGGATATAAAGTAAAAAGTAGCCTATATGTTATTCCAGACTATAAGATATCCCTGTGCCAAATTTCATCCAGATCCGTTCAGCCGTTCTGGCGTGAAAGAGTAACAAACATCCATACTACATAGGTAGTTACTTGAACTATTCACAAATAAATAAATTTGATCCTACTTAGAAACTTACAAGTGTAATTGCGGCCTTAAGATTTCCAATAACACAATATAGGTTTTGCATCAATCATTCAATACCTTGATGGAGGACGAAAATGTCCAAATATTGTTCATGCAAACAGTCATCGTATTATATGGTAGGTTATCCGTCAGCGTCAGTCACAACAGTCGTTGTGGCAAAACCTATCGAATGGAAGCCTGATGTACGATTAACGGACAACGGTACCTTTAAAGATTCAATTATATGATAACCTAGAGTTAGGTAGGTATTAGTATACGGGATGAAAAAAACGAATTTGACACGGAGAGAAAGTATTAAGTACTGAGGATATTTATCACTGTAAAGAAACATTCATTTATTTTAAAAAATATTGGCATTCAAACTTTTTTTTTAAACTTACCTGAGCCGGGAATCGAACCTACAATCTTTGAATTTCCCGGATAAAATATAGCCTAGCCTTTGTGTTAATTATTCAGGATATCTATCTCCATTCCAAATATCAGCCAAATCGGTTCTGTCTTTGGGGTGTGAAGAAGTAACAAACATCCAAATTTCAAACTATCACATTTATAACATTACTAAGATAAGATTAAGATGTAATGTAATGGAAATAAAAGACTTTGATCGTTGCTAACATGATATCTGTCTTCCAGTTGGTTTTATTAATCTATCCCTTCGAATCGAAGATTTTATTTCTAAGATTCAATTATTTTATTAGAAAGTTATTGTGGCCAATTCTGTATTTAACACAGTCTCTAAACAAAAGTAAAATGACAGCTATAAAATTTATAGAACATTTAATGTTCTGTCCCATTCCGCAGAGAGAATAATGAAAGGGCAATATTTTTAATGCTGTCATTTCAGTTTTTTAGTTAGCCCGCCAACCCGCATTGGAGCAGCGTGGTGGGTCAAGCTCTAATTCCCTCTCTCCTGTGAGAGTGGAGGCCTGTGCCCAGCAGTGGGACGTTAATGGGCTGTAGTGGTGGTGGTGGTGGTGGTGGTGTCATTTTAGTTAAGTTTAGAGATTGTGTAGTGTGTACAACAAAATCAGCCCCAATGCCTAATAGTATTCACCCATTTGGGTGTCCCCATTGACTTTTTATGGTGTGTGCATAACTGTGTCGAACTGCACCAAATGTCAAGTGATCGCATGCTTTGCGGCAAATCCAAATGCCTTGAGAATCGGTACTACGGCTAACTTGACATTTCCGTTCGCATCGAATTAAAAGGCCACTTGCGAAATCGTGCTCAAAATAGTCCAAAAGAAAACCTTTTGATAGCTTTGAAACTTACGGCATTACTTATTTTTTGTCTTTCTCTCTGCGTCGTATTCCTCATTGCTGAGGGTCGTGACCCCTTCCCATTAATCACATAATGGCAGGGGTTTTCTTGGGATAATAATGCGGTGGGTTCCCAGGTCATTCCGCATACGACCTTAGGTAACTAACGATTATTATTAACTGGTGTTAGTAAAAATAACGAAACGGAGGAAACGAAAAGGCCAAATTCGGACTTCCAAATTCGGTCACCCATCCAGTTACCGACTTGGGTCAACGTTGCTTTACAATTGCAATCGACTGACATGCGGTGTCGAAACTAGGCCTCTCGTCCCTCAAAAGCTTATATTTTGTAGGTCTTCCTTATTTGAAATCCCTGTAAGGTAAAGTTCGGAAAAGAATTTTTCATAATAAGCTTTGGTTTTTAACAGGCTTCGTCCTCTTGTTACTAAATAAGTTAAGTTAAATCCTTTAATCCATCTTTAATCTTTGTTAGGCTGTTAAATATGAGTTTTCGCATGTACCGTTACCGAACCTTTATTTACTATAACTGAATCCATGAAATGTTTTACGTTTTAAAGTACCTACTTGGTTATCTTTACAGTTTAATGAAACGTTAAGACTACTATTAAGTTACAGAGTTACGTCAAACGCTTGTTAATGAAAGACGTAAGAAACTAACTGTACCGGAAGTAGTGGTGGGTGTACGAACGTGCTTGCATGGATGCGTTTATCGATGTCGTTAAGAGTTAATTACATATTAATATATCGATTAAAAATAAATGATGCAATAGAAAACCACTTATGTTACGTATTGTAGATTATTAACGGAAAATCTCACAACTTTACGGCATATTTATACTTTTTAAGGCGAATTGCGGTGATCCCACTCCTGATGAAAAATAAAAGTTTAGACTATTTCAATCATTACTAGAGTATAGTTATATTAAGTACTAGCAGGTGCCCGCGACTTCGCCCGCGTGAAATAAGTTTTTAAATTCCCACGGGAACTGCCTAATTTTTCGGGTTAATAAATAGCCTATGACACTCACAAATAATGTGGCTTTCTATTGAGAGCCACATTGAGAATTTTCAAAATCGGTTCGGTAGATGCAGAGTTACCCCCTACGGCGTCACAAACTTTACCTCTTTATAATATTAGTATAGATATAGATTTTCCTATGATTTTTCGATGATTTTGTCATCGACACATGCCGGCTGCCAAAGAGCTTGTATTTTCTTCAAATTTGTTTGGAAACAGATAGAGGTACATTCATTCACTCTAAGTACCAAGTTCGTATTATATCGACCGCCCTTACTGTCTTCTGAACTGATCAATCCAACGAACTATCGCGGATTTTAACCTATCGATAATTTTAGAAACAAGCATCTAGGCTATTTCCAACTTATGCGGAGTGCTGACTGCTGACACGCATGTTGAAATTATGCTTTGCTAGCTGATGCCCGCGCCAATCCCCACGGGTACTCCTTAATTTTACGGGATAAAAAGTAGCCATGTCATTCTCCAGGTCTTCGGCTATAATGGCTATTAAAAAAATCACGTCGATTCTTGCTGTAGGAGTTCAGTGGAAGTAGTTCGTATTGTAGGAGTAACATTATTATGGTTTCGATCTCACTTTTGAACTGAAAAATAATTTTTATAAAGATAATTTTTACATCACTAGTCGAAATGATCACAGGCTATCTCCAGCTGATGCTGACGTCACCGCCACATGTGGCTACCAACCGACCTTTTAATGCCGTCCCTTTGTTGGTAACTGTTTGAAGTGCATTTATGTGAAGACGGGTTGAGACCAATACCGCTTTATTTTCATTCACTCAGCAGAGTTCTATGAAGTGTGTTTTATTTTAGTAGCTGGAGAATGGAGATACTTGAGAGTCGAGATCCATTTGTTATGTTGTGACCGATAGTAGAATAAGATTTAATAAGGACAGACGAAGGCACCCAAGTCATATCGACTAGTTTTTGATATTTAGAACCCAATATTGTCTGAATTAAGCATCAGACAACTTTTTTAGGCTCAGAAGGGTAGGTTTATCTATCTAAAAACATTAAGAACCGCTTTCTGTAACCTTTGAAATCCGTTATATATTTACATATTTATTTAAACTTGTTCAATCATTTACTTTACTATGACATAGCCTGATATCCAATTTTGTCTGCTAAAAACATCTCAGCTATTGATAAAGAAAGTAACACGCAGTGTGAAATCGAAGATGAAACTCGCGTAGTTAATGAACATTTACGAATATGACGAAAACTCGAAGATGAAAATTGCATAATCTATTTATTAACTTGCCAATGTCATAATCAGCGAGGCTAACGAAATCAACAGAGCATCTGTCGGTTTAATTAAATAATGCGCTCAACACCTTCATTAATTAACTAAGTAATCCACCGAGGCGTTAAAAATTCCAACCTCGTGCACGTAGCGTGTTTCAGGTGATATTTTCAACGATACAGCTGACCACTTCCTTGTAAGTACAGTTGCCGTATTTGGCGTTGAAAAAACGGTATGACTACACGACCTTCGTGTCTTCTCGTAAACAAACCGATGCAGAGAATCAGGGACTTGATTATTTATTGAACTTTCAATAGGTACGCGTTTGTGTTCAGTGAAATCATTTCATACCAGAATGGGGGCTACGTGAACTTTTAAAACGGAAAATGTACTTAGCTTGAAAGTTCGGTTGTCTGAGAGTAAAAGAGATCTTTTGCTGTGATTTATAGAGCGTATTTGACTTTGCTCAAACTTTACTTAGAACTAAAACGGGATGGACTTATGTGAGTGTCATAAATCTATCTCGTTTTAACTCCGTCTTAAGCCAAATATAAAGATCTCAGCATTAGACTTCCCAAAAACAGATCGAATAACCCTCTAAGACTAAGGGTTCTTAACTTCTTACCTATTCTGGCTTCTTATATATATAATTATTAATTATGTATTTCAAAACTCATAGCAACTTCTTGTCCTTACAGTTAGTTCTCTCTACCTTTCCCCCACTAGGGAAAACTTAGAAAGGTTGCTTTTCAACCGATTTCATAAAAAGCAAGTTACCTATTGCTTTTTAAGTTCATATTTTTTATCAGATTATGATTTGCCTGCCTACAATTATTCCAAACCATCAAAATATGTGAAGGTTGCAAAAATAATTCAAAAATGTAGATTAACGTGTAAACAGCTGTCCGGTGCTATTAAAACAATGTTATCTTTATACTAATGTCACCCATAGTACGCAACTCTTGTAATAAATGATGATGCTATGGCGTGTGTAGCTACAATTATAATAATCTAAATTTTGGGAGTGTCCTATAAACCTCGGACTCTTTTATTGCACTAGATAGTGGCATACATAGTTAATGACGGATGCGTGAGTCGTCAAACAATACGTTTAGGAGTGGACATGAACGATGATATTTTTTGTTAATTTTAAAAGTTCTAAATACCTTTTCAGAATGAACAATTGAAAACACCGAAAAAACACATTAGATAGTTTACCAATTTTGGCTTAGAAATTTTAATCGTGGTTAACCATTGCTTTCTTAGTTTCCTACGCCCTTAGCACACCGACGCATTCCTACACGGCATCGAATATTATAATTAATTTAAGCTTATGGCGTAAGTGCAAACTGCGTAAGAATGTGGCCATGCACTAAAGGTGTTATTAGTCCTTTATAAGCGGCTCCCGCTTCGAACATTTCTTGATTTTGATGCCAGAAGAAATTCTGTGGTAGACTACAATTATCTTCACACTTTGGGTAAATTAAACCTAACAATACTCCCCTTCAGTGTCGTCTTGTTGGACTTTTCGGTCTTTTGCCTGGTGGGAGGCTTCGGCCGTGGCTAGTTACCATCCTACCGGCAAAGACGTGCCGCCAAGCGATTTAGCGTTCCGGTACGATGCCGTGTAGAAACCGAATAGGGGTATAACTGCCATGCCCCTAACAGGTTAGCCCGCTACCATCTTAGACTGTATCATCACTTACACCATCAGGTGAGATGGTCAGGGGCTAACTTGTAGCGGATTTAAAAAAAAAATGGTCTGTTGCTTTGGCGAAGGGTAACGTTACGAAATGCGAATAGCTTCTCTTCGAGTTGGTAGTGCTTTAAAAGCACTGCTTTTGCATTGCTTCATACAAATTATACCGTGACATAGTCATTCAAGACAAAGGCTTGTGAAATATGTACCTGGATGGGTACATGACGAATGTCATCCGTATTGTATCGTCACGGTGACTGGCCCTAAAACAATTGTGCTGCAATTGGAAAGCTGAAATTAGGTCTATTCACTCGCTTCCCTATTTAATCGCTTCTGGTAACATTATTCAATATTACATGATCTGATATGCCATCTAGTAATCTCTTTAACACCATCAATGGAACTTTTAACAGAGAAAACATTACAAGAAATATATTAGAACTAGATGATGCCCGCGAATTCGTCCGCGTTGGTTAAGTTTTTTTATATTCCAGTGGGAACTCCTCCACTTTCCGGGATAAAATGTAGCCTATGTCCTTCCCCGGGATGTAACCTAAATCTTTTCAAATTCGTAAAATTCGGTTGAAAACACGGCCCGGGAAAGCGTAGCAGAAAGACAGACGGACACACTTTCGCATTTATAATTAGTATGGATTTAGACCTTATTTGCAAAAGTTGTTTAACCTAACCGAAACTACACTTAAGGCGAGTCACCTCAGCTCAGCGGTGAAAACTGGTTTGCTAGATCAAATTTTTTCGGTATTTACTATTAAATAACGGTCTTACAAAAAATATCCGATACACTTAAAGATATTGTCTAAAGAATGTGCTAATTTGTTACACGATAGGATGTACTTTACTCGATCAAAAAAAATCTTGAAACAGGCTAAATTAAAAGTTTTAAAACGAATTTTTTATTAATAAAATTTTCGACTTTGCTCATCATTTTTATATGGATAAATTCCTCTTGAAGTATTAATGAGAACCTGCTAAAATTTATTTCAAACTGAAGTCCTATATCTATTTAATTCAAATTAATCCCAGAACTTGAACGTTGCCAAGCGGTTTCAGAATATACCGCGCTGCCCGCTTCCCCGCCAGTCTCTACGAGAAATGTACCGCGAGACGCGCGGGCGGCACCCCACACCTCACCTCCTAAAATCTTGGAGGTGACTCGCCTTAAAAAGCCCAGAGGAAATGGACCAGATCAACAAATTTTAGTTACTGAGGACCGGGTAATGGCACATACAAGGGAAGGTACGAGTAGGTACGTCTGTGTCAAACAGTTGACGTCTGAAGCATTTCAATAATTATGGTGGTTATTATCTTCCAGGTGCCAGTGTTCCGTCAAAAATGTTGACACTACTTCTGTTTATAACAGAAATCATTGCAACTATTTCAGTTCACTTCACATCTGATTGGTTCTAAGCAGGAAGCGGTTACGTTAGGTCGTACTCGGTCAACCGTAATATGGTTCTTTAGCGAATATGGAGCGCGCTGAATTGTGGAACTGTGTCAAATTTATTTAAATTAATGTCGCATGTGGGACTTACTTATGGTAGATCCTATTGTCTGTGTGCCTGGTGGGAGATTTTCTTCAAATTCGATCGCTTTAACGTTAATTTATACGATTTGTATGGATTTGTCAAGCTCTTGACAGGTGGCGCTCGATCAATTCCATATAACGTAATTAAGGTTAACGTTAACTTTGTCGCGATCGAATACCTAAAAACCTCTCACTTTTGCTGTTCAAAGTCATCCGACTTTGTCGAAGATCCGACGCTGTCGAAGATAAATTAATTGAAGTGATTATTAAATAGAGTATCTCCCAAAAGACGTAATATCCACGTCCCCGTAATTTTGTTTGATTTGAAACTTACTATCGAATATCGATGAAAATAAAAAAGTGCGCCGATGACGACGTCACATCAACATCCTATCCTAAGTTTTAAAAAAAGTTGCTGTTTTGACATTATGCTAACTGGCTGATCAAAGTAAAGATAAGTAAGTAAAGATTCTTTCATAATAAGGAAATAATGAGCTTAGATAAGTTTAGAGCTTTAACTACAACGACTTGTGCTATACTTGAATAAGAATTTCTTCTTTAAATCTACACGTTTCTTTTTAAAGGTATATCCATTCTTAAATTTCAAATCGAATTAGTATCGAAGTTCGCTTCAAAGAAACACTAATCAATAGCGCTTTAAAAATGAAAAGGAAAGTTATTGGACTGACTGCAGTCAAATCGATATGTCTGAGTTCCATGGCTGCATCAATTCTCGCCTTCTGTACTCCGAGCCGGATTGGATAAAAACCGCAAGGCAACCACGATAACTGGTGGGAATGATTTTTTACACGACTGCCCAAAAAAAGGAGTGTAATATTTTCAGGGTTCATGTATGTGTGTGAGTTTCTTTATTCCACCATAACTTCTAAATGCCTGAACAGATTGGGATGTATGGGGTATCGTTAGAATCTTTAAATCCTCCCGAGTCACTGCACTAGCTAAAAAATATGTTTAGAAAAAAAAAACAATATGGCTGGGCAGTTGTTTTTTAATAATTATAGTCGTCGTCGTCAACCGCTAGTCCTACGCTAACCTAGGGACTTCCACGTGCCACGATTTATTTACTTCAAGTTAATATTACTTTATCAATTACTTTGAATAGTTAGACAATTTTATTACGTGATACAGCATTGTTATAATATATAAGGAAATCCTTAGTTATAAGGAAAAGCAAACATGATAAATTATTTATTTATTTTTCGTAGGACAACTTGTGTCACTTAAGATACGCTAAAACTATACCACTGGTTCGGTCCAAGCTGATTCTGCTGAGAAGAGCCGGCAAGAAGCAGTTGTTCTTTTCTTAAAAAAAGAAAGAGGTATGACTACTAATTAATAGTTAAAGTTATGTACTATGCAAAATAACATTTTCTACATGTGTCAATGATTTCTAGAAATATATTTTGGCGGCCATTATGATTGCAATATTCTTCGGCTGAGTCAATATCGATTTCAATGCGGCACCGAGCTTTGTTCCACGAATTAATCGAGCACAAATGGCGCCGGTTATCGATTCATTGATTCATCGATTTTGTCCACAATTAGTTATTGGTTTGGAACACGCACGTTTTTATTTATAGGTCCTGATAGGCGTTTGAGTTTAATACTACAGTTCAAGGTTAAAGGGTTCTGTGAAATTTCCTTTCTCTTTGATGTCGATATTGACACTTGAACTTCAAGTTAACTTTCACAGGACATGTATGTAGGTATGTATATATGTACTTGGAGGTATTAAAAAGCTGAAAAAGAGCCTTTATCTTTTTGGCTTTCTTGGTTATAGTTTCATCAAGTCATTCAGTCTTTACAATCGAGCATTGTCGAGTCAACATCTCCTGAAGATGTTCCGATGTCGGAGTGAAACGTTATACGTTGAGAATAATTCGGAAGATATGTGTGGTGTGGTGAATAGCGCAAGATACATACTGTACCACATAGATTTACTTACTGTGGCGGATTATAGCGAATCAAAGTTCTACTTCTTTCATTAGTTATAGTTTCGTCATGTTCGTGTATTATTTGTCAGCCAAATTTTAATTAAATTAAGGTTCATGAAGATTCATTTTGGAAATTGTTGTATGTATTCTTCTGGCAGAGTATTGGCCTATTTTGTCCTACTACAAAAAAGGACTGTACTTAATGATTTAAATGCCAATTTATTTATAGTTCTTCTGGTCCTCTTGATTTTGCTGTCGTTGGCATCTAAAGTATATATTGCTTATTTCTAGACCCATTCTTAGTTAGACCCTTGGTTGACAACCTGGTTAGTCATCTATTAATCATGCAATCTTATAAAAATCGATACCATTCCTTCTTTGATTAGATAGCTAAATTTAGTCTAGGCAATAAAGCTAGTTGACCCCGACTATAATTCCTCAGGCGACGAAACTTTACAGTATGATGAAGTATCATGAGATAAAGGTATATTATAAATATCCAATAAAAAATCAGACAGGAAGTAAGGTTTTTTATGCTATACCCAACTGTTAAAGCAAGAAGACCGTACATTATTGCGTATTGATAATAAAATCGGTCTAAATATCTAAATATCTATGTTCTGCATGATTATTTCGTTTGATATTTCGATTTTGAGTGTAAATATACTACCTATCTACTATTTTAAAAAGAAATCGTGAAAATATTGTCATAAATATTAAGTTTTAGGCTGCATCACCTCTTGCATGCAAGTCTGATTGCAGCCGAGCGCTAGCCTATGTATTTTTTTTAAAAAAAGGTACCTAACTTCCAGATGTTTTTTTTTTTAAATATTTTTGTGTAAGTTTTGGACCATCCAATACTAAAACCCAGCCAAGATTCATCGACTGAGGATTTAATGCGGGGGTCTCCAATCCCCATACAACGGACCGCCCCGTTGCCTAGACTAATTGGTAAGTACTTCAAACTGATTAGATAATATACCTACTTCAAATTTAAGTCGCTAGCAACAAGATGTGGGTTAAAAAAACATCGTTTATTGTGTACCTATCTCCTGATATCACATACACCATGCGGGCCTTTTTTCTGTCTGACTTAAGTCAGTGACACATATACCAACACATTGACTGCCAACAACAACCATATACCTTATGACATCTCTATTGTAGATAACTCAGTCGTGACTGTCATTTATGATCTTCGCAGTTATTGTATGAAGCGTTGGTGAAATTTCCAAAAATGTAAGTACAAAGGCGATTAGATAGGATTTTAGAAGTATTCTCAAGTAGGTAGAGACAGCGTGTTACAACCAGGTAAAATCAATCAAACTTATACTTAACTTATACTTACTTCAGGTGTGATCGTGGTCAAGCGTAAGCCTGTAATGAATAATAAAAAATAAAAACAAACAAAGACAGTTCACAATTTCGCTAGTTAGATTACAATCTTACGGTGACATATATAATATAGTAAGTAGATGCTATCGTCTGTATGTCCTTAGTCCTTACATAAATACAAGTGAGTCAACGCATGTTGCGAAACTCCGAGGTACCAACTACAAGCACAGAGTTATTGTACCCGACGTCCGATACTATCTAGTTAACGTTTTGTTTACATCGCTTTGTGTGAAATATTGATTGTTATTGCATTGTACTTGCCGATATTCCTGCCCTATTATTCATTAGGAGTCTATGATTTCAACGCTTGCTGTAGCGCCGCGCCGGCGACGTTTAGGCTGTTTATCAGACAACGCTATTTATGATTTATCTACATCTATATTATAATCTATACTATTACTTAATATAAATGCGAAAGTTTGGATCGATGAATGGATGGATGGATGAATGTTCGTTACTCAATGTCGCCAAAACGGCTGAACGGATGTAGATTAAATTTGGCACGGAGAGAGATTACATTCTGAAATAACACATAGGCTACTTTTTATCCCGGAAAATTAAGGAGTTAAGCCTCAATCCACGCGGACGAAGTCACGGGCATCAGCTTGTAAATCATACATCTTGCGTTGCCTGTTTTTTTTTTTTCAGCAAATGTACAATGGTACATCTGCTTGTAACGTCTATGCTAACTACTCGATCCATTTTCACAAATGCTAGGCCCTTTGATTCGTTTCCACTGTTTCTTTCTAGAAATTCTATAATCTATTCTATAATACTCCTCACGTAATGCACTCTACTCGGTAAAAGCTATAGTTTGTCCAATTAGAATTTTGGGTTACCTAATTCCCAGTACACCAGTAGTATTCAATGTCAGGTCCTTGGGGTAGTCTATACTAGACTATAGTAGGTTAGTGGCTCACTCGTTGGACACCATAACAGTAATATATTATTTTGATCTCTGGGGGTAAGCGAAGAAGGCTAAGCTATGTCAAGTCAGGTCTTAATTAGTAGCAGCTACTTAAGGCGCTGTGAGCACACGAGATGAAAAACACAGGCGCGCGGGGGTGAAATCGAGCAAGCGCATGTCGCAAAAAATGCATGAAATAATTTGTAAAAAAATTACTATTTACTTTTCAATACAAATGAATCCGACAATGTTTTAGATTTAGAAATATGAATTTTATCTTATATTTCTAGAACTAATTATTAGTTTCAATAAGGAGAAAAATTGCTTTAAAAGGTAAATTAAGAGGTACTTATGTTAAAATAAATTTCAATGCAGAGATTTTTTTTAAAATTGTGTTTTGAGATGCGTCAATGGCTGCTCAAAGGTCTTGAAAACAGCACATTATCGGATCTGCCGATTAGGCTTATTAGTAGTCACCATAAGTCCAGTTCTAGGCTAGACCCTGGTTCCCTGGAGATTGACAAAGAATGCAATGTATTCTAGTTCAGTGCAACTCATGAGTAGCGGCTTCGAATCCCTGCAGACGGGAAGGAAGTGGCCTCCGTGCTGCGACTGCGCAATGCGATGCGCATGCGCACTCAAAGCTGCGGCTCTTTGTTTTTAGGCGGTAGCGGAAAGGTTTTTTCGGTGTAAATGCTGATGGCTATAATTTATGAAGGTTTTCGTGAATCACGCTTTGTAAGTTAAACTGGAGTAGATACTTCTGCTGGAGTGCGATAGGTCGTTTTATTCCTTGATCGGCGATCTCTACTTGACTTTTAAGAAATGTAAGGGGATGAAAAACCTTTAGAACGCAAAATTTCAAAAACTCTTGAGCCTTTGAGAGCCACGCTTAAGATGAACATCACATACGTATAGTGAGAAAGTTACTCCTTAACTTTCCTTTGGAAATTAAGTAAAAAAAGTAAAAAAGCCCCCGGCTTTCAGCTTGTAATGTTAAATAAAGTTTGGAAAATGACGCGGTTGGTGATATGAAGTCTATAACTGGCAGGTCAAAATCAGTTCCCGACAAGTAATAATCGGGTCCAATAACCCGCTGCGTTTATCAAAATGCTCGTAGCCGGGGGTACGTGTGACGTCAGCGGCGCCAAATAGTGTTATTTTAAGGACGTGCTTCACTCCGACACTGCTTGCTACATATTATTCTAGTGATGTAAAGCCAATCAATATCGATTCAAATGTCATTATAAACATACCGACGTACATATTATTATTATAACACTTAAAATTCACGTACTTGGGTCTTGGAATATGAACTCGGAATATGCCCGACTATATAGCTTCGAACTCGTCCTTGGTCCTTTCCTAATTAATGGGACTAGTCGGGCATTTTACGATAAATACGTAATTTTAAACCGTTTTTTTAATAATAAACCAGATGACGCCCGCGACTTCGCCTGCGTGGCATAAGTTTTGTAATTCCCACGGAACCTCCTTATTTTTCCGGCATAAAAAGAAGCCGATGTCAATCTGCAGGTCCTCATCTATCCCCAGCCAAATTCACGTCGATTCGTTGCTATTCCGACGTGATTGAAGGACACACTTCAACACTCATTTATAATATTAGTATGAATTGAAATCGTCAATTTTGAGGAAAAGTGACTATCCCACATAGAGGCATATAGACACGGGCGTATTTACCCTAGGGCCAAGGGGGCCATGGCCCAGGGCGGCAGGCTGCGAGGGGCGGCCAAGCCGGGCCTCTTGGCCTTCTCTGGGCGCCTTTTATTGTCAAGCTTAACTACAATAAATATTATATTTTAATTGACATTTAAATTAAGTTAGAAGGCATGCCGTAAACCTTCAAAATGTATACCCGTTAGATCTCGCAGTAGACCTACAAGACGAATGTGTTCTATTGAAACACTTCTTGGCAGCATATGAAAATAAAATGAGTCTAAGGCAACTTAGCTTATTTTTAAAAAATAAGGACTTAAAAGAAGCTTTCCCATACGTAGAGATTGCATTACGCATTTTTCTTTGCACCGCAGTGACGAATTGCAGTGCAGAACGTTCGTTTTCTGTACTCAAAAGGATAAAAAATTATTTACGTTCCACTATAAGCGAAGAACGCATAAACAGCTTAGCTGTCATGAATATACAAGCTGAATTGACAAACGCCATCTGTTATGATAGCGTCATTAACGATTTTGTCAACCAATTTGTACATAGGAAAAAAATGTAAATATTTACCTATTATAGTGAATAAATGGTTATTTTTTTTTTTTCATTTATTATTTCACACCACATAGTAGGTAGGTTTTTTTAAATGAATGGGGCGGCAAAGCTAACTGGCCCGGGGCGCCAAATCTTTAAATACGCCTCTGCATATAGAGTTTGAAAGTTGAAACCTCATAAACTACAGGATGTTTATAACTTCGCATCTTTGCTCGGAACTGCTATATTAGTATCCACTTTCTGGAAATGGGGTTCCGTAACACCCTACTTGGGTGGCTCAATCTTTAAACGCTATTTTTGGAATCGTAAATTATGAAGTGTCCTAAGTTGGTATTATGAATTTGTCCATAGGGTATTGTTTTATTTTACCCGTGCCTTCTATTAACGGTTTGTCTGTCTGTTATTTTTTTACGGTCCAACCTAGTACCTGTTTTTGACAAGATTTGGTATAGAAATAGTTTGAACCCTGGAGATAGTCAATAGGCTACCATTTAATCCCGGAAATTCTAAATACGGTGATAATCTCGTGGTTGACATCGTGGTGACCTCAGGCTTACTATTCGGGCGGTTGCGAATGCCATTCGAAGGTGTGTGAAGTCTACCAATCCGCGCTTGGCTAGTGTGGTGGACTTTGGCCAAACCCATCTCATTCCGAGAGCTTACTGCTCAGAGTCAGTAGTGTGCCGGTAATTGGTTGAAATGATGATGAAATGCGGATGAAGTCACGCGCATCATGTTGTAATCCATACTAATATTATAAATGCGAAAGTGTGTCTGTCTGTTTGTCTGCTACGGCCCATCTGTTCAACCGATTTTGATAAAATTTGGTACAGGGGTAAAATTTGGTAATTATGTTACTTTTTATCCCTGAAAATGAAGGAGTTCCAGCAGGATTAAAGAACCTTAATATGCGAGGACAAAGTCGCGGGCATTTAATAATAAAATAACTGCTTCCGCAGTTCTGGCTAATCATTGTAAAGTACTCGTTATGCAGTTGATATTATCAACTGACCTTGTTCTCTGTATCACGTAGTGACCTTTAACAGTACTCACATCCTTTGAATCAAAGTTAGTTTTTTTAACATAAGTAGGTAATGTATGAATTTAATTAATTTTATTTACGACTCTAATTTCTGTAAATTACTTAATTTGGTTTTAAATTTTATATAAGTACATATATATATAATTAATATTCAGGATGAAAATAAAACAAATACGCCTCACACGCTCTCTATTCAGAACTAAGGCTACCTTATTATAGGGGCACATATTTTCATTTGGTCGACCAACAAAGGACTTAAGTCTAGGTAACACATTTACT
The DNA here is from genome assembly GCA_923060345.2 of Erebia aethiops. NCBI lineage: Eukaryota > Metazoa > Arthropoda > Insecta > Lepidoptera > Nymphalidae > Erebia > Erebia aethiops. The sequence continues at coordinate 2,404,191 of OV281083.1, read as the reverse complement.
TAGCTTAATTACGTCCTTATTACTATGATCTTATGGTTAACTATGTCTAATCGAGCGTCGGAGGTATGCAGTGGCTATCACGTATATTATTTTTCCTTTATTTATTTTCAAAAATTACTTACGGGTCTTGATTTTTTTTGGAAAATGATCTACACGCTATTCCGAATCGAATGATACCTCGTTCATATTTTTCGGAGGCGGAGAAAAAAGTTTGACCCAAAAAGCACTTGTTGACTAGACTATATCAAAGAGAATCCTATATTTACCGGTGTAATTATTTTCTATAAAATTACTATCATCTCTACTTATTTAAGTAGCTATCTCTGTGTCTTTTGTCTAGATTGGCCTTTGCAGTTTATGTTCACACTCATAAAGCAGTGTGGATGGCACATCACTATTGATCTTTTACCAACCATATTTATATTTGATAGATATAATTAGATAGATAGATTTGCTGTTTACTATAAGTATAGCTTTAAGTAGATTTTTAAGTATCCTACCAGCTTGTAGTTACGTAGTTTTTATTTTCCGTGGGGTCACCTGAATCAGGGTTCGGGATTATGCTGAGCCTGGGCCATTTTTTGGGTTGTGCCATACGTGATATAGGTCATCCCTGCGCCTCATCTACCTCTTTAGGTATGTTTGTTATGTATGGCACAATTTGGAAATAAATGTTTTTTCTTTCTTTCTTTCAACCACGCATTTCTCGTCTTCAAAATGTTATTACCTGCAAAACCGATTGAAATTATTGCAGTCTTAATTAAACTTTATTCAGCTTCGGTTAAATCGACCTTAATGCTGTTCGCTGATCAACGGTATTCGTGTCACCCGAGTAACAGATACAGTTGGCTTGCGGTTTTCGATTGGTTTTATTGAACCGCCTGAATCGTATATCGCTTTTTGCCAAGTAAGCTTTTTGTATCCTTTTTGTGACCGAGAACTCATCGAAGCAAACTTTGCTTATGCCCGTATCGATTACGTGTGTTGTTTTTTTAGAATTAATCTATACTATATAATATAATATTATAAATGCGAAAATTTGGATGGATATATGGAATATATGGATGGATGGATGGACGTTTGTTACTCAATCACGCCAGAACGGCTGAACGGATCTGCGGATGAAATTTGGCACGGAGATAGATTATTGTGTGGAATAACCAATAGGTTACTTTTTATCCCGGAAAATTAAAGAGTTACCAAAAAACGTTTATCCACGCGGACGGAGACTAGGGCATCAGCTAGTTGCAGTGTGTATAGCGCTGTTGTCTTAACGTGCGGAGGTTCCGGGTTCGATCCCCGGCAGGGTTAATTTGGGAATTTATAATTTCTGAATTTTCCCTGGTCTGGCCTGGTGGGAGGCTTCGGCCGTGGCTAGTTACCACCCTACCGGTAAGGACGTGCCGCCAAGCGATTTAGCATTCCGGTACGATGCCGTGTAGAAACCGAATAGGGGTATGGGTTTAATATAACTGCCGTGCCCCTAACAGGTTAGCCCGCTACTATCTTAGACTGCATCGTCCTTACAATCAGGTGGGATCGCAGTCAACTTGTAGTGAATTAAAAAAAACACACTTTCTCATTTATACCTAAATATTAGTATATTAGTATGATTAAACTTTCATTCTCGAATTTCGTCTTGTAAATTCTTATTAGAGGGGTAAATTTCAGACGCGTGATGGTAAGAGCGTAGAGCTAAGAGCAGTGGCAGTGAGAGCTCACGAGTAACGAAGTGGTGTCGCGCTGAAAGCCGGGTTTCAGCCCAGCCCACTCCACCGGACGATGACCCCGCGGGGGTTGCTTAGAGCCGCTAAGACAGGAGCTTACAGCGGGAGTAATCTGATTTTATAACTATATTTTTCAAAACAGCAACCACCGAGTTTCTTGCTAGTTCTCCTCGGTAGGAACGGCATTCCGAACCACTGGTAGATTCACTCGACTATTCAAAAGCACTTGTTAAAAGTCTACTTGAATAAAAAATATTTGATTTTGATTTAATTCGATTAGTTGAACGATAGTAGGTAGTGACACAAAAAGTAATTAAAAGCTCATGAGTAACGAAACTGGCGTTGCACTGAAAGCCGGTTTTCAGCACAGCTCACTGCACCGAGTGATTTTCATGAGCTCTTAAGCCATGAGCTAACAGCGGAAGAGTTGTAGTTCTATATTGATAGTAGCGACAAGAAAAATAAAAATAAATGAGAAATGGTAGTGAGAGCTCACGAGTAACTGTTGTCGGCACGAAGTGGTATCTCACTGAAAGTCGGGTTTTAGCAGCTCAGCCAACTGCACTGGACAATAAACACGCCGAGAGTTAAGAGCTGTTAAGACATGAGCTTACAGCGAGAGCGATTTCAACTCTAAAGCTGAATTATTACTGTGCAACTGCAAGTGTAATGTAGCTTTCAAAATGGTGACTGATCTAGAAAATTAGAGGCTCTCAAATTATATGCGTCACTTCCATTTAGTAATAATGGCTCTTAAATTTTCATATTCGTTTTTCCGTATATGGTAGAATAGTTATTGCTTTCAAGCACCGCACGATTATACCAAGGTCTTTATTATTACTTATAATAAAAAACATTTAATTATTCTACATATTGTTGCATTGTTATAATTTTTTGTTGATACCAAAAACGAGATTCATACAAAATTTGTAAAATACAAGTAGGAAAAGGTTTTTTGTTGGATCGAACATTTTCTAACATAAACTAGACACAACAATAATTCCATAAGTACCTAAATTTGACAAGTCAAGTTAGCGATATTGATAACTTGTTTGTTAGTGGAAAGGGGGGGGACGGGACTATGTATATACTACTTTATCTAAATTAACAAAAGGTTGCCTGACCGTCCTTTTCACAAAAGTAAACACAAGCAAATGAGTTCCACATTTATCCGGTGAAAGCTGAGATGTGACTGAAATTGACATTCAGGAAACCACGTGACTCGTCCACACACATCTGGCCGTGAGCTATAATTGCTTATTTGAATTATGTTGTAGCCTTTTATATTATCTTCTTTTTATGGTTATGCTTATGACTTATTTAGGATGTGAAGTTCTAATATTCTACATAATATTATTAGGATTTTAAAACGAGGTTATTAGATGTAAATTCGGCAACTAATTTTCCTTTGGGGAAAACGTTTGGATCGACATTTTCAAAATTGGATTCAGTCTTGTTATTCCAAACCCATTATATTATATTTTTGACTGTAAATACTGAACCGTGTATTTTAATGGTAAAATTGACTATAAAATTCCCGAATCTTTTGTCTCCATTGGCACGCGAAATGTTATTTTTCATTTTGTTCTGTACTTGGCCCTTTATTTTCTTAGGACAAAAGTCGCCTAATGAGTCAGTTGGTATCACTTATGCACGCCCTTAAACCCTCTTGCAGAGACGCCGAGTAACGTTTAACCCAGGAATAAATTTGAAATTTTGACAGAAGTTTATACTTAATTCTGTCAAAGTAGCAGCTAACTCTGGGTTAAAAGGACAAACCGGCGTATCTGCAAGCGGGCCTAAAGCTTAAAGGGAAGGGTGATGATTTGAAGGATCTTATTAGGAAATATTTTCTCACTATTCTTAGTTTTGTAGAAGTATGAAACCTCCCTACTTTTATATAATTTTTTGGCGAGTATGTAAGTAATAGGTAACAATTTTAATTTTAGGTGTTGAATAGTATTTCTTTACATACTATTATATATTTCATACATTGTTTACAAACTGTTACATTAAAATTACAAGTAAGTAAGTATTCAGAACAATCATCGTCACTTCAACCCATTGCCGGTACTCAGTACTCACTACTCAGTAGTTCAGTACTGAGCACGAGTCTCCTCTCGGAACGGTAAGGGTTTTGACATTGTTCATTCAGAACAATCGTATAAAGTAAACCAATCATTTTCATGTTAACTACTAACTAATTGACTATAGAAACGCGTGACTGGTAAGTAGTAAGTGGTAGGAATTGCTTTTGCCTTTTAATTAAACCTGTCAGCGGTTTAAAATATGTAGGTACACTTAAACCTACTTAAAAATATTTTGACAAACTTTATGATAACATTTAACTTTTGCGTACCTACTATAAATGTTTGTTATCTCATAAAACGTCCGGTAGTTTTTTTTTAAATAAGATATTAAATCAAATAATGTAAATACGCAATAGATAAATCACCATGTTAGGTATAATAATATGAGTCAGGGTCAAAGAAGTATTATGCAACAATTTTTTTTCGTGTTCTATAAATGAAATAGTGAACTATGTAGAGATAAGGCACGTTGCATTTAGAAATTTACTATTTACTTTTCATATTTTTTTATCGTTTCAATTATATACCACATTTTACATTAATCACAGTTTGAGCTGTTGCATTTTTACTATTAGCTCTACAAAATCTACGCATCCAGGAGGACAAAAATCCTCATATCGTATTATAGCCCCATCCAGCTTAGAACTATAAACCGCTCTCTTGGCATCATCGTCGTCGTCAATCGATAAGCGTCCACTGCTGGACATAGGTTTCTTGTAGGAAGTTTCACACGCCTCATTCTTTCGGCGCCTAGATCCAAAGGCTCCCCGCGACACGCTGAAAATCGAAAATTACTATTCAATAAATTATTATCTGTACCCGTAGGAACCTTGTCTCGAATCCGTAAATATGTCATCAACTCACCGGTCATCTGTTACTGGCAAGCGCTGTTCTACGACTTTGATAAAGGAGAGGAATTTCCATCCCAGTGTTAGTTGCTCAAATTAAATGGTTAAAGAGTTAATCCAAAGCGAATTGTACCAGTGCAGTAATTAAAGAAACCACCACACCACAGACGATGACATAACACTTTAAACACGCCAGTCGCCACTTGATCTGACCATAGATGGTATTAAGTACAAGGTTAGACTTATTTAAAACTTTACCAACTCTTAACTACGTTGTATTGCAATATATTTGTATGAATTTGACCTATTGATAACGTTAATACGCCGGTCATTTACATAAATTTTCCAGTGTTGTGAATCCCCTGCTCAGCAGTCCTATTCCTATATTCTCTAACTCAGTGGCTATCAAAAAATGAAAGCCATTAACATACTTATATTTTTATCCATTGAAGTTTTGCTATGAAATAAAAATAATGTTCTCATAGCAAATCTTCAATGTATGAAAAATATGTGTCAGTGGCATTCATTTTTTGATAGCTTGATAGCCAGTGAGGTAGAGAATAGGGGGCAGTAGTGGGTCGGCGATGGGTGGACTTGATTTGGTGTACTTAATATAAATTAAAGCTTATCTCCCAGATAATACTTTTTGGTCCGAGAAAATACATCTAATATCTAATTTCTGTTTAGGTAGGCGTTAGGCGGTTAACGGTGACAATCCCACCATTATGTGCGGCACGGGCGTCGAACCCGCTGCCCACATGTCCCGACATCAACATCCCATATGCCTGATAATGTGAATACCATTAGCGCGATGCAGAAAGCGTGTGTTATTTGTATCTTTCGATAAATTAAGTTTGAGGTACGTCATTGAACTTGATGAAATGGCGATGATGTTACAATTTATTATTTGGTTTTTAATTAGGGCCCAATTGATTTTCCCCCGTTACTTGAACATTTGTATTTTATGAACTTTATTTTCACTAGCTGTTGTCCGCGACTTTGTCCGCGTAAGTTTTTTGATTCCCGCGGGAACTCCTTAATTTTTCGGGATAAAAAGCGGGATAGCCTATGTCACTCTCCAGGTCCTCAACTAAACCGATACCAAAAATTACGTCGATCTGTTGCTCCGTTGCGGCATGATTGAAGGACAAACCAATAAACCAACAAACAAACACACTTTCGCATTTATGTGTAATATTAGTATTAGTATGATGATTTACCAGAAGTAAATTCTTATTTCCTGTAAGGTGGACATACCTACCTACCTCCAGCTTGTTTTGACTTTACATTGTTATTGGCTGTTGGTTTCTTGTTTTTAAGCAATCACATCCCATAATTGATAATACACCTAATTAATTGGCGCGCAACACGTTTCCCAGAATTTGTTTCAAATTATGCAGGCTGTTGCCTTAACGTGCGGAGGTCCCGGGTTCGATCCCCGGCAGGATAATTTGGGAATTTATAATTTCTGAATTTTCCCTGGTCTGGTCTGGTGGGAGGCTTCGGCCGTGACTAGTTACCACCCTACCGAGAAAGACGTGCCGCCAAGCGATTTAGCGTTCCGGTACGATGCCGTGTAGAAACCGATGGGTTTAAAATAACTGCCATTCCCCTAACAGGTTAGCCCGCTACCATCTTAGACTGCATCATCTGCACTTACCATCAGGTGAGATCGCAATCAAGGGCTAGCTTGTAGTGGTTTAAAAAAAAAAAGCTTCCTCACGGTTTTTTTTCACTGACTATAATGCTGTTAGATTCAAATTCAAAAGTTTTTTATTCAAATAGACTTTTTACAAGTGCTAATGAATACCTAGTCGAATGAATCTACCACTGGTTCGGAATTCCCGAAGATTAATTAAAACCCGTGGCTCTTTGCAAGAATTCGTACTTTAATACTACTCAACCATCACGGTTTTACTTCAGTAGATCTTTAACGGGATAATGCTAAGAGTAAGCACACTTAAAATCCACGTAGTATCGAGTTTCCTCAGCAACATGGCTAGAACTTGGAAGCTTATAATATACGATTGCAGTGCAGAATGTTAACGCATTTTATAAGGGCAGTAAAACGTTGAACAAGGCTACCGACTGCCGGGCGAGCGATAAGCCCTTACTGTAGCCCTATAGCGACTACACGGTTGACACCAATCCATAACTTAGAATTACTGATAGCTTCTAAAGCGCTGAAGTCTGAGCTTTTATACAACAGGTACACTACCATCGCTTAAATCCGTATTGTTTGAATATTGTTGACGTTCGTGTTTTAGAATTATAAGGCCCGGTTCCACCAGAGCGGAGAGGAGACGAGAGGAGAGGAGATGTGATTTAAACAACCAATAGAATTTCGTTATTCCCACATCTCGTCTCCGCTCATCTTCAGCGGATACCACTGAGCGGAGATATTTGTATTATGCGATTTGTACCGATGCGGAGATGTGAGCTGTGGCTCGCAAGCTGGTGACGGCGCGCAGCGGAGACGAGCGCTGCGTTCATCTCAACATCCAACGCTCGCCGCACGCAGCTCAGCCCCGCTCTAGCCAGTATACATCTCCGCTCTAGCCAATACACATCTCCGCTCCAGTCTAGCTAGTACGCATCTCCACACAGCTTCGGTGGATACACCCTAGCTGAAAAACATCTCTTCTCGTCTCCGTTTCAGGAGGCGTCGGAGGTGCCGCACATCTCCGTTCTGGTGGAGTCCGGGCCTTATATAATCCTTATTTTAGGAACGTCAACGTACGTGACATAAAAGTGACAAGTTTTGAAGTAATACAGATTTAAGCGATGGTGGTAACCCCCCAAGATAGTGGCATGCGGAATATAAGGTCCTATGTTTATTTTAAAAATAATTGGTTTTCGTCATTTTTCTCTATCAAAAACAATATCCTAGGTCTTGGTCCTAGGTCCTACTTATAGGTATCACAATAAAAATGTGACTAAAATGTCCGTAATTTTATTGAAAATGACTTGGTTTGCCCACATTTATCTAGAACTAAGACTTTACAATTATTGGGAATGTTAGAACGTGCGAGAGAGAGGAAAACTTAGGTTGTCATGAGCCATCTTAAAAACCGAGATCTGATAGAGCGTCTTTTGACTTTGCTACTTATAGCATTTAGTTAAATGCTCGAAGTTCTGCTCAGACTTACAGCACAGTTAAAACGAGACAGACTTATCTTACTCACATAAGCCCATCTCGTTTTGAGAAAGCCTGAGCAAAGTCAAGTATAGATCTCTATAGATCAGAGCTCAGATATACTGCGCGTAGTACAGTAGCGTAAACAGATGGAACCTGAAAAGGTAACTGAGTTCAGACCCAATTTCGCATTGTGATTTTATTACTTATCATTTTAAGTTTCATTTTTGACGGATTTAAAGTGTTAATCATTCGTATTCGTATTTCGTATTATTAGGAAGCGATAACAGATGTGCGCTATATCGACGAGTGTAGTTACAAGTAACACGTCGTAACCATTATAGCTGCGGCGCTATGGAGACGGGCGTCGAACCCGTGACCCTAGTGTCTCTGTCGCTTCCGGTGACGATTGCGCTTTTTGTACTTAGATACCTACTGCACAGGGGTTACTTATGTATTGTGAATTTGTGATGATCAATTCATCTTTACGGACAATCTTTGTGGACACTGACAGTGGGTGTCCAGAAATTAAAAGTCGCTCAGCGTGCTATGGAGCGGGCTATGTTGGGAATCTCTCTCAGGGATAAAATCCGGAACGAGGAAATTCGGAGAAGACCTAAAGTAACCGACATATCTCTGAGGGTTATCAAGCTGAAGTGGCGGTGGGCAGGGCATATTATCTGTCGCAGAACAGATGGCCGTTGGGGCAGACGTGTTCTGGAGTGGAGACCGCGTACCGCTAAGCGCAGTGTAGGACGACCTCAAGCCCGCTGGTCCGATGACCTAAAGAAGGTGGCGCTGAAGCTCTCCTGCATGGATCTGCGCAGGATATGGGCTTGTTCCGCTTGCTTCCAGCGGTTTTCTCTACGCCATTTATGTAACAAAATTTAAACAGATTTTGATAAATATTCTAATAGAACCTTTTAAATACTGTATTTAAATATTCGAAGTATCTCTGGAAACAACGTAATATGTGGTAGTATGATCCTAAAGTAAGACTGTAATACCGTTAATTTCGAAATGGTCATATTATGAAAGGCCTTAATGATAAACGAGGTGCCCTTACGTAACTTTGGGTAATCACGCGTGCTTGTTTCAGTCATTCAGTGGAGCTATGCTATTCACCACACGGTTGGCCGGGCCCGCGCCGGAACTCTGGTCATTTGTCTCTTTAACCAGAGTGAAAACACTGCATTGTTCCTTCGCTCTCTTTGTGACGAGATGTACTTTAGTTGTGGGCGGTGTATCGTTAACATTAGTAATAGTATGTAGGTGACTTGACTGCCAAGGATCTACCGTTACTTAGTTGATATTCCTTTACTCAGGTTTTGTTTCTAATGGTTACGCATCGCAATTATATAAAGCAACCCATGAAAGCCCTTATGGCTCTTAGGGCCGTATCCCGTATTAATAAACCGACATCAGCTAAGAACACATTCTCAAGTATCGGTAAGTCTATGATTAAGACGGCCTTAAGCATAGATTGACAGGTACTTGAGTACCTGTTCTTAGCCGATTTCGGTTTATTAATATGAGCTTTAGTTTCTTTACTCCTTACTTGACTAGAATAGGAATAGAAAGAATCAAGTAAGCCTCGTACTTTGAAATTACGATGTAGAAAAATATTGCTTCCTATTGATCACAAATCACAATATTAGTGTTTAGAGTTTTGTTATGTTGTTCCTTTTGTCGAATCGAGACCGTTAACAACGTTATGGTGTCGTTGCATTGCCTTCTAAAATAACTCACTTATTAAATTCGTGTATAATTATTACAAATGACACCTACTTTTCAGATATTATTTCAGTCATTTATTATTATTTATTTATTTACTTAATTAGTATGGACAAAAACCATTTAACTTTACACTAATTACTTAATTAAAAAATGACACAAGACAACAAAACATTTGTAACAATAAAAATTAAAATCTCATAGTTACTTATATAGTCTTTTTGTAGCGAGTTTAGGTACCAGTTATCACTATGAATTTAAAGTCATATAAAATACCCGCGTAGTACATGATATCTACGTGATTTACTGGTTCTGTAACCGTGAAATAGATTTAATCTACTTGCAGTTAATAGCTCAAGCGTTTCCAACTATCATGGTGACTAACAACTAAGGTTATGCTTCATCACTTTGACCTCATGACTCAAAGATTAAGAGGACACGGTCCAAAAGCTAATTTGTCATTCAATTCAGGCGCGTTCTGTTGGTCATTCCAGCGAACCTTGAACAATATGGATTAATCCGACACTTACTCGTAAGGTGCGTTTCCACCAGAAATGTGCTACATTGCTAAGCTGCGGGAGTGTGGACAAACACGAATAGGAACACTTGATTTTATTAGATCTTCGCTATGAAAATCAAGCTACTTTGTCTAATTTAGGATGATAATTTTGACAGATGACAGGTGTATAGCAATAGTGAAGGACTAGAGTGACTGAAGCAGAAGATACTATAGTCCCACAAACTTTCCTGACTCGCTGACAGCGTCGCTAGTAGATAGAAAAATAAACTTAACAGACATACAAATTAGTTCCAATTGTGGCCCCCAGGTCAGACAATTTAGACGGACTTTATAGATGTTAGATCAAGCGCTCCTGTGTATTTGATACACATCCGTAGCATGGCAACGTAGCACATTTCTGGTGGAAACGCATCCTTAGCAGCCGTCATTGTTATTCTACCACCGATGTAGCAAAACGGAGGCAGGAGCTAAAATAATATAATAATATATTATAATATTTTAATAGGTTTTTTTTCTCTAGGGTGATTAAACTGTGTACATCTCCTTCACACATCCTTTTTCTTTACTCGGTATTGGTCAGATTTTGGACTCGCCAGATTCGCGATTAGGCAGTTTCAGGATTAGTCAGAACGTCAGAAATACATTCAAAATAATGTGGATGATGTATCGTTATAATTGTGTTTCAATTGTGATGCAGGTTGTACCTATTTGTTAGTTTCCTTGTACGTCGTTTGTATTTCTTGTATGAAGAGAAAGCTACAAAATACGTACGTTAACTTTAAACATCATGTTAGAACTGTAACTAGACCTCACTATTATATAATTACATCAATTGGCGACTTTTATAGTATAGATTACAACTTTTATGGTGCTGCAAGCTGATTAAGTAATGTTTCCGCCTGTAACATCAGACTGATCGGAATATTAACAACTTACAATGAATGCCAAGGTGAAGGTGCCATTATAACTTAAGTACTATTAATATATTTTACTTTTGACATAAGCACGCCTATGAAGTTTCATAATTATTGACAGGAAACCATCGACAAAAAAATGCAATACCCCATAGACGCATATCGTTTTTTACAATAGTGAAGCCCTTGCCCTTTTATCCGATACTTCGTAACTCGTATTCTCTTAAAGTAAATACAAGTACGGCTTACCTTTTCAAAATAGTCACGGAGCTGCAACACTAGTTTTATCTTTGGCGATGGATGATTTCTATGACCTGACTGATTCGTGTCCTACTGTACTGTTGTAAAGAAATGATATATTTTAATTCATATACATTAATATTATACTTAGTCATTTAAACGCTTGGGTATGTTTATAAAAAAATGTTGAGAAAAGCTAAATATTAATGTGTCAAATCGATTAAAACTTCTTCATTTTAAGAAAGTTGAATGTTATCAAAAATCGAATCACTAACGCCACTAAAATTCTACATCAATGACTAACGCATTATTTTAGAACATCATTGAATCGAGGTGCCAAAAGTACCTAAGTAACTTAGCTGAAAGTGTAGTTTTGAAATTCATCGAAACAAATAAGCAAGGGAGGAAAATACTGCTAGTAAAATTATAATTCTGAGTAATAAGGGATTCATCGAAACTAGAAAGTAGGGGAAGGTAAACAACCGTTCCATATTTAGTTGTCTATGAGTAATATTTGCGGATTTACGGTTATTACTTATATTAGCGCTCAAAAAAATGATAAGTATATACCTAACTTATCTACACTGTAATAAATTAAAATAATTGAAAAATACGACTGCTCTGCCTTAAAGAATTTATTACAAAAACTTTATAACCAGTGTCATTCGGGAGTTGGGGACGATGTAAGGATTCTAACAATTCGCCGAACATATGTACATACATACATACATGAAACCTGAAAAAATTACACTCCTTTTTTTGTGCAGTCGTGTAAAAAGCTTCGTCCTTTGCGCTCTTTGTTCCATTGATATCGGTGTAATCGAGGAGCTTAAAACACAAATAGCGATAAAAAAAAGTGAGAATAACGTCATCGCGTGAGACAAATTCACTGCACGAACCCAGCGTTTGTAGCTTTACATCAGAAAATGCTTTGCTATTTTAAACTTTGTCTCTATCAGAATAAGAGTTTATTTAATTAATAGTCTTTTTGTGTGCATTCGTGCTCACCATCAATTACATTGCACGCGGCTCAGTTAAGATATAACTAATAGCTATATATAGTGAAATTGTTTGTTTTGTTTGTTAATATAATCTTAATTGTTCATCGTTACTTCGTAAAAAGACTCCTATGTATTTCTTACGAGCACAGACAGAATCTACAATGGGCTGTTTAGGGTTCTCTACATTATAAAAACTGAGGTGAGGTGAATTGTCAATATGAGGCGTCAAACACGAAACTAGCGACGGCCGAGCGACGGCGACAGCAGTGCGATGTGGTACGAGAACTAGCAACGAATTTCGGGAAGGCCCTTGAGTCGAACTGAAATTGTGAAAAAATATAATTTCGTCAACTGGCGAATCCAGTCCTGCTAGTCTGGTATAGCGTGTTCGGTTATTTCTCTTCAAAAATATTCTGTTAAAATTCCCAAAAAATATACTTTTGGCATTCTGAAATTTTAATCACGTATTTATTGAGTAATTTCAATAATATCTGCAAATCGCCAGACAAATTTTGCGGTTTCAAACGTGAATAAAGTTTTCAAATGAGTACGACAAAATTGCGGCGAAATTCGTCGCCAGCTCTCCGTCTAATCGCATCGCCCCGCCGCCGCTCATTTAGTGCCCACACACCTGACCCGGTGCTAGTGCTAGCGCGCGTCGTTAGTATATATTAAAAATACTACTTAATATTATAAATGCGAAAATTTGGATGGATGGATGTTTGTTACTCAATCACGCCAGAACGGCTGAAGGGATCTGGATGAAATTTGACACAGAGATAGATAGTCTGGAATAACATAGGTCTTGCGGGAAAAAGCCTCAATCCACGCCGACGAAGTCACTGGCCACTTTAGTTCTTATATGAATCTCCTAATTTCAGAAATGAGGAGATCCGTATTATTATCAGGATAGAAAATTTTACGTAAAGAAGCCCCATGCTCAGCTCTCTCCTTCTTCTCTCAGTCGTTCTGTCACAGAATAAAATTTTTACCACCAAAGCGAATGTTACGATCATACGATCAACCAATATAGCATCCAGAATGATATTGATACGAGTAAATCTATTAATCGAAGCCAGTAATGCCCTAATAACGGTTAAATACTTAACAGCGAAGATGTAAACAACACCGAAAGCAATGCATATTGCATAGCGGTTTCATATATATATCAGACTCGTGTGACGCGGCGGGTGGCGTACCTACTACCTACGTAATATCCTCTTTATCGTACACTAGATGATGTTCGTGACTTCGTCCGAATGGATTTTTTTTTTTTTGAAAATTCCGTGGATATTCTAGGATTTTGTGAGGTAACAAATAAGCTTGGACGAAATGTGTGTACTGTACAACTGTGTGAAGTCTGAACAGATGGACTGTGAAAGCGTAGCAGAAAGGCAGAAACGCTTTCGAATTTATAATTAGTAACGATTATTCTATTCAAAATTACTAACTTCCAATGAAAGAAAATTTTTATTTATACAGAAATTTCTACACGGCATCGTACCGGAACGCTAAATCGCTTGGCGGTATGTTTTTGCCGGTAGGGTAGTCGGCCGATGCCTCCCACCAGACCAGACCAGAGAAAATTCAGAAATTACATGAATTCCCAAATTGACCCTGCGGGGATTCGAACCCGGGACCTCCTACTATAAGACCACATCGCCCATCATTGCGCCAGGGAGGTCGTCAACTATGACTATGTCAACGTGATTTATGTCGGGACTCAACCGCCATTATTGCACTTTATATCAGGTGACATTAAACATGGATTTAACTAAGGATTTATTCACTAATCTCATGGATCTCATGACGCCGCGGGTGGTGTCGTGAGCTCCATTCGTACATGCGACTCTGGGGTCGCGGGTCGCGGGTCGGGACCTCCGACCCTCACCTCATACAGCAATCGATACTCTATGCAGCTTTCAATCTATACGATATAATAATCTATACTACTTACTTATTATTATAATAAATGCGAAAGTTTCAATGGATGTATGCATGGGTGGATGTTTGTTACTCAATCACGCTAGAACTTCTGAACGGATCTGGATGATTGACACCATAGAAAAAATAAATACAGTAAAAAATAAATATAATAACTGCCTTTATCTATTCCGTGATTGACACAGAGATAGATTATAGTCTGGAATAACACAGGCCGGAAAATTAAAGAGTTCCCGCGGGTGGAAACCGAAGGGGTGTGGGTTTAATATAACTGCCATGCCCCTAACAGGTTAGCCCGCTACCATCTTAGACTGCATCATCACTTACCATCAGGTGTGATCGCAGTCAAGGGCTTGCTTGTGGTGGATTAAAAAAAAAAGGTACAAAAGGACCTCAATGCACCGCATCAGCTATTACGATATGGATTATTTTGTTCTATCGCTAAGAGAATATAATATAAGAATTATGTGACTATAATTCGATTTATAATTTACTCTATTTTCGAGCATACATAATGGATCATTGAACGGTGATAGTGTAGCGGTTTAGACGTCGGCCTCCAGTCGAGGTGGTCGGGGATTCGACCCTCACAAATTTCACATAAAGTCGGTGAATAAGCCATAAGGTGCATAAGTGTGGTGAATTATTTTCAGTCATCTTCTATGACTTTTATGTCAGCTAAGGAAAAATAGTTTTTGGTTCAGACTGCTTATATTTTCATTGTACCTACGTCTATTGAACTCCGTATACGCGAGAGAAATCCCTGTCGTCCCATGTGATTTTCTTCTTTTAAAGGGCTTGCAGGAAATTGCATGTTTCTTATTTGGTTGGTAAAGGAAAGGCTTCTGAGATAAGAAAGTTAGAAGAATCGCCAGAAAATGCCAGTTTTCGGCCTCAAAAATTTATTTCAAGTGTAGATATACTCGTAACTTGACCAGTTCTCAGACAACAATACGTCGTTTGAAGGACATCCGTCGTAACATTGCAATGCGGTGCTTTTGATGGTAACAGTGGGTACCTATGCAAATTGCGTCCAGACTTGACTTGAAGAAAAGTGGTAGCTATCAGCTGTAGCTGTAGCAAAATTATTTTTATGGTGGTTTCAAAGAGCGAAATACTATTTTGTTTTTAATTACTTATTTTTTTTTATACAGTGATTTTTATGGATTCTTCGTGCTAAATATACCTACTACACGTAGGTGTTTCGAATATCAGACTCACTCAAAAATATTTATGGATATTAAATTGATGAGTTCATAATACAATCTTGTTTACATTACACGAAATTGATTTATTAACGTTATAACTCCTACATTACTGTAGTTAATTTGTTATCGTTAAAAGTATCTCGTCGTAGATATTTATTCTAAAAATAGAGGGTATTTTTATCATTTCCGCCCTTCCGATGGATCGCTTGACTCCGTCGAAGGCCGCGCTCTATATTTGGTCGAGTATCGGTAGGGCTGATTCACGTTGTAATGATAGTGATGTACTTACTACATATTATCGATACATTTATTAGTAACTGTTAAAAAAAAATTATTAACTATGACTAAGTATATTGATGATAGTTAACTAGTCGAATCCGCTTAAGTCTGCTCTCTTTATTTTATCGAGTATCGATGGGTGAAATTCATGCCAAAGCTAATAATGTGCCATCAATAAAAATCTATTATACTTTTAAACTTTCCTGGTCCAAGGATTTGGGCTAGGCCTAGGCGTTGATAAGTCGGTCAGTGGAATCCGACTTTTTTCAATTATACTAATAAGATTTAATCACGAAATGCATTTTTATTTGCTTTAAAATATGTAACTTTCTAGTTATTAAAGTTCTTCCGACACAAATAATAATTTTGTAATGATAGACATTAAGTACACATTAAAGTATAATATAAGATTTCTTTTTATCATTTGAAGTGAATTTTGATTTTACATGTCCATATTATTTTATTTCTAATGCCATCTTTGACGATACTCTTCCTTTTCGCAAATTATTTTTGATGAGTTTGCTCACCACAAATGGTAGTGGGTTATTATATAGATTTGTTGAGAATAGTTTGAAATAATAATTACGATACATTTTAACGACAGATAAGTACCTATTTACGACTTCTTACGACCGCGAGTGATGCCTCCTCTTCCGGTTTGACCATCTTTGTCTACATTTAATTATATATTTGATTGTAACCTGTGACTCTGTTAGACCTCCTCATTCGTAAGTTTCCTAGAGTAATAAGGAGTTCTATTTCGTCAAATTGTCACTTTCTAGGGTTAAAAATATTATAAGTTCTTCTTAAACCGTGGATCGTAATGGTCGAAATTTAACGAACTCTGCAATGTGTACGCCACGAGAAATAAAGACATGAGAATTTAGGTTCAATGTTTTCTACAGGTGAGCCGATCAGCAAGAGGCGCACAGATTGCATTTTCCAATTGTTAAATTTGCTACAATCTCAGTCGTGATTGGCAATTTTTGATGTACCAATGTGTTTCAGCCTATAGCCAAAAAAAGCTGAAAAGTTGAGCAGATAAAATCTACACCAACTGGCCCTTTACGTAAGAGTCCATTCAAAATCACTAATTATAATATTATCTCTTGAACAACACTGCTTCAAGTAGAAGCTCTATTATTATATAATTGATGCGCTATTATAATAGCTATTACGTAAATGGCAACAATGGCATTGAATACATCATCAGTATGCAAATCGCGCGTGTTTCCTTGTTTTTGCCTGTGATTCAATGATTCATCAACAATGACTATCATTGGGTCACAATGCTGTTTGGCTGCTCACCGGCCTTCGTTTATTTAAAAAACTTGATTTTATAATTTATGTCGACAGGTTTTGTATTTTATACTTCGCCATTTGCCAAACAAATCATATTTTAAGTATTATAATTTAAAATTTAAATAAGTATTGTGCTGTGACCTAATTTGGAACCTGTTTTTTTAGCGCGTACTTGGTATGGTCGTGTGGCTATAAATTGTATCAGTTGTTTCTGTTTTTTTATTTTTAAATACCTAAGTATGTAATTTATAGACATGCTTTAACCAAAGGAAGTAGGCGAAAAGTATTTTGATTCTCTTTGGCACATAATTAAATTTTAGACAAAGCCAATGTAATAGCTACACTATAAATTTATTAAGTACTCAGTTAATTAAAAAAGGAAAGTGTGACGTTCTTTAATAGATTTTTTTAGTTTCTTAAATTGTTTTGTAGGTATGAACGTACTACATAGTTCCATCCCAATTATATTTACCTTTGTTGTTGTCCTCTTTTAAACGCGCCTTTTTTATAAAATAGTATAAATTGATTTCATTTAATTATAAGCATCGCGATTCGTGATGCAAGCTCTGGCATTGCGTGTCAAAAGGATGGACGCGCAGACAGATCAGTTTTGATGAATTGAGCATTAAACAACAGTAAATTGTCTTCAACTTTTCAGAATGCTATTTATTGATGCAAGACTATCGACCTTATCGATAACTTACTGATAACCTCCCTAGCGTTATTAATAGCTATTTTGTGCGTTTTAAAATAAGAACCCATTCAGTGTGGCACTTCGTAACTATACCTAAACCTGTCGTGAGTCAATGCCTTGAATAAAATCTGAGTTGAACCTTCCGAATCTCGATCTTAAATATCGCTATATTTTATTTATTTTATTTTGACTTGAATCATCCGAACATTGTAAAGTTTTGTGAGTTTTTTTTCTTAATGTTTAACTTGCCCGCGACTTCGTCCGCGCGGATTACGTTTTTTTAATTGCCGCGGGAGAAGTCTATAAAATTCTGTTTTACTTAATAACTGTAAGGCTGCATTTTCGATGGGTAGCAAGCAGGGCGGCGGCGGATCCGCGGTGCCGCTCGTACCATATATTATTATGTTTTCAATGACGAGCGGAAATCGCGGCGGGAGGGGCGAGTGTCATTAGCGGATCGCGACATCGCAAACAAGTTAACGTTTATCGCTCATTTAGGGTAGTTAGTTGACATGACAGTCGGCGTATTAGTGTATTAAGCTATATGATGTCGGTGTATTAGCGAGTGACCACTAGTGAGTGGTAGATTCATTTGACGATTCAAAAGCACTTATTAAAGTTTCTTTGAATAAAAAAAACATTTGATTTTTTTTAAATTTTGAATTCCGCTACCGGTCACCGAAAACAACTGCGGAACGCTGCGTATTTTATTCCGCTTCCACTACCGAAAAACACACGGGCGCGGGTCACACAGCGTCACCCGCCACGCGCCCGACCCGCGGCCGCGTACTTTGTGATGTCGTCCATATAAATGCAAGGAATTCAACCCGCCGCGCACCGCGTTCCCTGT
Source organism: Erebia aethiops (assembly GCA_923060345.2). Lineage (NCBI taxonomy): Eukaryota > Metazoa > Arthropoda > Insecta > Lepidoptera > Nymphalidae > Erebia > Erebia aethiops. The sequence continues at coordinate 2,385,704 of OV281083.1, read as the reverse complement.
ATGTTTGCCTTTAAATAAAGAAAATACACCTTATAGTGGCGTGACGCTTATTCCACTCGGTGCTGTCTTTCAATCTCAGCTAATACTTATCCGCGTCGTAAAAGCGGAAACTCGTTAAACGTATCAGCTCTCTGCGCTCGCGAGTCGTGACTCCGATGAGGTAGCCAGTAATAACATTTTGATGGTTATTCTTTATCTTACTCTTGGCGTTTACATTTTATTTGTAAGGCAAACGTAAAATACTTGGTAAATACAAATACAGGCAATAATCTGCTTTGATATCTTAATTCACAGGAAAATTCTGGGACATAAAAAATGCTGTTAAAATACTTATGTTTACCTTCGATATGACTTCTGCATCCTCGTCCGCTCGGATGTCTTCTAAAGGTTGAGCGGATTGCGGCAATCTGAAATTTATAATAACTATGTGGTTTTTATTTAGCCATTGCCGTTGGTTTTACTTTTATTTTTCAAAAACAAGCAGTTTAGATACCTAATAACTGGTTTCTTGATGCTCTGCGATAGAGAATGGACCTTATAGTATAATATTTAGTACTTACTTACCTAGAAAGTTGTAATACTTAAACTAATTAAAAAATCCTATTACATGGATTTAAATGATAAAAAGTATCGAATTGTTAATCATAGTTATATTAAATATACCTACGATGTTTGTGAAATACTGATAATAAAAAACCCGACTGAGTTTGTTGTGGGCTCTTCTCAGACCTGGGCGATGGATGGACTATAGCCAAACTCACCAAGTCTTACACCTGTGTAAGTCTTAAGCCCATTGTGTTGTCCTCGCAGACACTTTCGGGTCCCAGGGTTACTGGTCAGGGCGATGGCCCTCTTCAGTGATTTCAATAAAATGTGTGCCCTTTTCAATAAGAGAGCACTATAAAAGAGATGGCAAAAAAATTAGATCTTCCATTTTAGTTTACAACAGACTCTGTACAACAGAATTAGCCACATTGTGGGGTCGTCGAAATAGAATATGTAAATAACTTCTTAATTTGACTGACGAGAAATGATTTCCAAATATTTGAACGAGTACGGACAAACAGACTACTCAACAAACACGAAGAATTGGAAACTGTTAAGCGCAAACAAACTTGGTTTTGTAGTTTTGTACAGCTAAGCAAATTCTTCAGCTCAGCAAACCAATATTAGTTAAGTAAATTAAAGTTAAGTGTATGAAAAATGGGAAGAAGCAAATCATCTAAAACTCACTAACGTTTCACATTGAGTCAGCTTTTATAGCCCTATAGCTTATTCAATTTAGGTACACTTATTGACGTCCGAAACTTATAAAATATGATGTTCATAATCTAGACCACCACGCTCACCAAGTGCGGAATGGCAGACTTGTCACACCTTTCAGAACATTTTAAGAACTGAAGAAGAATTTTGTGAATACAGTTACGCGAGATGTTTGTTTTACAGAAGGAATTACTTATGTATTCACTGGTGTATTTAAAGGCTATTCCATACACACAATAAAATACGTTGAGAAACCGAGTATTTTTAGGAAGATATCAAAAAACATCAACAAAAAATTACTAAGATTCCCGGTTGATTCAGTTTTGTTCCCTACCTTTATAAGACCATGGAATTCCGGTAAAATACTGCGTGGAAACTAATTAGAGGTAGGTATGTATTGGTTTCCAGGTTAGCGTGCTTCAAACCTTACTTACTTACCAACAAGTGAGATTGCAAATTAATGCTAACTTGTTACATCGAGTAAAAAAAAGTTTAAAAAAAGAGTAGGCTGGTCTAACGCCGGATAGTGCGCGTGCCCGATACGGAACTGCTAAGACGTTTTTGCCTCTTTAACCCAGAGCTTTTTTATCAGATACGTGGAACAGCGTGTACCTGTTTTGACGACCTACCTGACGCAGTATTGAGCGCTGTTATCCTAACGTGGGAGATTTCGGGTTCGATACCCGGCAGGGTCATATTTGGAAATTTTAAATTTCTGAATTTGGTCTGGTTTTGTGGGAGGCTTCGGCCTTGACTAGTTACCACCCTGCCGGCAATGACGTGCCGCTAAGAGATTAAGCGTCCCGGTACGGTGTAGAAATCGACTAGGGGTATGGGTTTAATATTAACTATCATCCCCTAACAGACGGAAGCGTTGCTAAAATTCAGAACTTCGGCTGCCACAAGATGCGATATCGGGGTCCATTGCGATAAAATGAAAGCTACAGTGTGACTATTGCAATCACTTGATTGGCTGACATCATATTACTAATATTGAAATGCATTTTTGCACCAAGACCACATTTGACACAGCTGTGGAACATTGATGCACCTTTTCCCCAATCGTCCAGCAGGTGTTTGTGGCTAATGGGCGTGCAGCCTTAAAATCACGCAGGTGAACGACCGGACGCATGATTAGCGAGAATATTGGACGCGGTCGCCCATTCAACGCCTACTCCATTCAGATTCTGCCCCCGATCGAAGATTGTTGACTTGCGAAAGCAATTGATGCGCTGTATGTAGTCGTAAGTTATTAACTACTAAGGTAGTTAGGCTGAGATCTTACCTGTCGTCGAGGTTGATTTATGGCTTAGCAGCCCCCCTATTCTCTAACTCCTAACTCAGTGGCTATCAAATAATGAAAGCAATTGACATCGATCATTGAAGGTATGCTAGGAATTATTCTTTTTTTTTCATAGCAAACTTTCAATGGATAAAAAATATAACCCGTGGCCGTGACTAGTTACCTGCAGTTACCACCCTACCGGCAAAGACGTTCCGCCAAGCGATTTAGCGTTCCGGCGGATGCCGTGTAGAAACCGAAGGGGTGTGCAGGGTTTAATATAACTGTCATGCCCCTAACAGGTTAGCCCGCTACCATCTTAGTCTGCATCATCACTTGCCATCAGGTGAGATCGCTGTCAAGGGCTAGCTTGTAGTGGATAAAAAAAATAAAAAAAAATATGGCTTTTTGATAGCCACTGAGTTAAAGAATAGGGCTGCAGGTTCGACTGCTGATGACGTAGTTCTGAGTTCCATTCAGAGATCTCTCTCCGGGCGTATCTGATTTTGCGTCCCTGGCGCAATGGTTAGCGCTGTGGTATCATAAGGGAGAGGGGACCCGGGATTGTGGGAGTCAATCGCAAATAACATGCAAACTATATCGCATGTCTACATGCTAATAACATCACCTCACCTTAAAAACAAGTCAGGGTGTAAAACGTGCAGTGTAAACCGTCGACCATCTCGATAACCCGCGCTAGGTGTCTAGGTCTCTGTTGAACAGGTCAAACTGTACACTTTACGAGTTACAGTGTTGTAAGTTGTTACATGCATTATTCTATCCTTGAAACTATCTGTATACTAAACTAACTATTTAGCTACGTAATATATAAATATCACCCACCTTCCGACGGAAACCATTTGAAAAATGACAGAACTTTAAATTGGTTTATTCAAGGGTCGGATCAAAAAACTCCTCCCAGTACTTATTGAGAAAAATGGTAACATATTGAAAAATTAAAATCATAGACTACAGCTCAGCTTGGTTGTCTATGGTCCTAAAATATATCTAAGAACCTTCTCACAAGCTATACATATCCAATGCAAAAAACCGCATCTCAATCGGCCCAGTACTTTTTGAGAAAAATGGTAACATATTGAAAAATTAAAATTATAGACTACAGCTCAGCTTGGTTGTCTATGGTCCTAAAATATATCTAAGAACCTTCTCACAAGCTATACATATCTAATGCAAAAAACCGCATATTAATCGGTCCAGTAGTTTTCCAGAAAAACGGTAACAAAAATGTGCACAAACAAACAAACAAACAAACAAACACACAACCTCTTAGGGCAAACACATATACCGTCTCCGTTTCGTCGAGGGTAAAAAGATAATACAGTGTAGGTACTTAATTAAAATTATTAATAAAAGCCAGCAAATCATTGGAGATTCCCCTGGTACTGCAAATGCACGGCTGTAATCGCTTTACAACTAGGTGATCCGCCTGCTCGTTCGCTCGATAGCTATATTAAAAAAAATACAAGTCTAGTGACTAGTTGGTACATGTGATACCATTAACTTTTATCTCAAAACGAATCTTAAGCCATTTGCTCCGCGGCATTGACACGATGGCAATAATTTGTAATGACAAAGATCATTCGATCTCATTAGGCTTATCGGATGCGAAATCGCTGGCATTGAGATGTACAGGTTCTATTTCAACCGCTCCTAACTAGGGCTGGCTCTGCGTGGAACAATTAGGAGATTCGTCAATCTGTTATTAGGGCAGTTGTCAACTATAGCAAAACATTAATTTGTGATTGTGTAAAACCTGCATCAATCATTGTTACCGACTAAATTGTTTTGATTGGCAGAATTTATGGTATTTTGACCAATAGTGGAAGAATGTTAACCAATCAGAGGTGATTGAGATCACTGTACTGCACTGCACTGTCATTTTTAGCCAATCTATGTAGCCAAAGTACTTATAAATTTTTATTGTATAAATGTAATACTTAATTTTCTTTACACTAAAGTTGAATAAATATTATCATATTCATTTTATTGTTTAATAAAACTCGACTTCGTCCGCGTGGATTGAGGTTTTTTGGTTCCCGCGGGAACTCTTTAATTTTCCGGGATAAAAAGTTACCTGCGTGCTATTCCAGACTATAATCTATCTCTGTGCCAAATTTCAGTCAGATCTGTTCAGTCTTGATTGAGTAACAAACATCCACACATTCATCCATCCAAACTTTCGCATTTATAATATTAGTATAGATTTTCGATCTGAAGTTCAGACCTTAAAAGTTAACGCCAACATCAAAATATTGGTCAGTAATAAATCAATGGGCCGATATGAATACAATAACCATCGATAACCCTACGCCATTAGCGGGCACCGTTAGGCCAGCATGTGACTGGAACTGGTTCAAAGTCGGCCCGCTGTTTGTCCATAATCCACGCAGCTAGACCACTAACGTGAGATGTTTACATTGCAAGAACGTAATGCATGTTGCATTGCATTTTACGCTTATTCCTTTTTATTTGCATAAGAAATTGTTGATACTATATTTATCTACTAGCTGATACCCGCGACTTCGTCCGCGTGGATTGAGGTTTTTGGTTCCCGCCGGAACTCCTTAATTTTCAGGGATAAAAAGTAGCCTATGTGTAATTCCAGAGTCCAGACTATGATCTTTCTCTGTGCAATATTTCATCTCGATCCGTTGAGCTCTTCTGGCGTGATTGAGTAGGTAACAAACATCCATCTATCCAAAATTTCGCATTTTATTTATAGGCAAATATTAATTTGTTTATAGGCAAAAACTAGAAATGCTGGATGAATGAAAAATTGACATCTTCGAATGAGAATGTAATTTTGTTTCAATTAAGTTTGGTGATTGGTCATTATATCTGTGGAAGCCTTTAGCCAATTAAGCATAATATTTGAGTATGATTTCATTTGAGTTTAATACTTGGACAAGCAATAGATAGCACAAAATATATTTGAAGGACATTTGCTAACTCAAGAGGACTTTGCATCCTACAAAGTCTAAAGAATTTTATAAGGACAGGTACTTATTGCTTGCCTTATTGTAGCTTCCTAAAATCATCATCCAGTTTACATTGACGATGGCGCACTAAATTTACCTACTATAAATATTCAATAAAAACGGTAGGTACAATACTTTATATTTTCAATTTTATTTTATTTTATCCCCAATTGTAACTTCAATTTAATCTTCAGTGATCTGAAGATCTGAAGAGGCAGCACGCAGTCTGCTTTGTAGCGCGTACCATGATGAACAGACTATACTTATTAATATAAGGACCCTGCATGGGTTTGAAACTATTCCGTCAAAATAATTTTTGTTTAAAATTTGTATCTCTCTTGTTCCAGGCCTCAATGGACCTCCCCCCGGATAAGGCGAAGCTCCTCCGCAACTATGACCTGGAGAAGAAATGGGAGATCATCTGCGACCAAGACATGGTGCAGGCGAAGGACTCCCCCGCACACTACCTCAACAAACTGCGCACCTACCTCGACCCCAAGGCCTCAAGGAGTCATAGGGTGAGTAGGTACTTAAACCCCAAACCGATGTTCTTGTCAAACTGATGAGAGTAAAGACAAAAAGATCTGAGGACTTCTAGAAATCTTGGTTTACGGATTCCGTGCATCAATAAGAATCCATGATTAAACTGTTGCTTTACTTATTGACATGGGCATATCTAACGCTTAACTCAGTTACCAAAAATACTTAGGAGGATAGATTTCTTAGGGTATCTTTCAGATGGTAAAGCTTGAATATCTGGATTTAGGCTTCGGGAAATAGATGGATCAGGACGAAGAAGAGGAAAATATAAGTATCGCAATTGTCGCTAGCTCCTAATATCGTCTCGGATCGGTTTGAGCCCATTAAAATTTAAAATGCTTTTTTTGGGTTTAGCGTAATTGGTCCGGTAAGTTCGTAAACCAGGATATTCGAACTTATTTTTTTTATTCAAATAAACTTTTAAATTTTTTTGAATAGTCGAGTGAATCTACCGCTGGTTCGGAATTCATCTCTATCATGCCTCCGAGGCATGATAGAGATGAATTCCGAACCAGCGCTTTGGAGCGCTTTGGAGCTTGGGGCATACTACCAATTACCATCGATTAAAGCAGTATTGTTGACGTTCGTGTTGTTGAAATATGATCCTTATTACGTCAAGGTACGTGACATTAAACTGTAATTATGAAATAATACTGCTTTAAGCGATGATAGTAACCCCCCATATATGAACGTAAACAGTACTTAGTTAATTGAAAAATTCCATGTCCAGCAGAGGATAAACAGTTACCACAGACTGCTGATTAAAGTAATCATGACAATGACTAAACTATTTAACTACCAACAAAGCAAACCTCTAACGAACCGGCAAAGAGTTGTTTAAGGCACACAAAGGGTAGAGCGATTCGCAAGGATTACTGCGGTTAAACTATACTGTCCCGTTGAGTAGTGCGCTACGACGACATACCAGCTGATGTATTGCGTATTGTTTCGCAATCTGGGGTCACGGGCTACGGCGAATGCAATGATAGAAGTGTGGTATAGGATTGAGAGGAATAAGGTCGCAAAATTAGGTTTTGACAACTATTCGAATAAATTATTTTTTAGTGATTATTAAATAGAGGATCTTACAAAAGACGTAATTTCCACGTCCCCTGTTAGTTTAATGTTGAATAACCATTTTAAACTATCGATTAAAGTAAAAATTATCGAAAATAAGTAAGATAGGTGAAGATAGATGATAATCAATTCGCGCCCTCGTCTGAGAAGAGCCCACAACAAACTCAGCGGAGTTTTTTTTATTATCACCATCTCACAAACATCGTATATTTAACAATTTGCCGCTGGAACAATTCATTCCCATGCTTTTTTATCATTTAAATAATCCTTTACAAGTTCACATTGTAATAGGATTACGTTAGTTTACGTTCACGTTAGTTTAAGTTTTACAAAAACTTAATTTGACCTTGTTGAGAGACATCACCAATAGGTCTTCTGGGAGTTTATTATATTCCATTATTTATCATCTATCTATGTTCTCATTCTGAATGGATAATTGAAATTTGACCTAAACAAACCCACAAACATTCCAAGTTAAATAAAAGCTTTTAATAATAACAACTAATTACTTTGTAATGATGTGCTCTGTTAGGTAATTGAGCCCGGTTTTGAGAACTGTGATGTTGATTAAAGATTAAGCAGGTAAGTTAATTTCAATTTCTCGGTCGGCTTTTAGAGCTCCCGTAGCTAATGGAAATTCGGGAAAGAACAAAAATGAACCGATTTTGTTCAATAGCTGGAGACTTTGCAAATGATACTAGAATATAATCTAACTAAATCTCCCTAGGGAAAGGCATTATGTGCCTAGTTTCATATTATGGCGATATAAGATTCCTAAGGCAACATGATACCCCAGGTGTTATATAAACCCTGGGAACGGACGGATGGACGTACACACTAGAACATATTTAAACACTATCCCTAGGTGTAGGCTAAAACAGCGTTTGTTAAGCCGAGGCTATTATACTATTGATGAAGTTGCGTGGAAGAAGTGCTACCATCTTAGATTGTATCATCACTTACCATCAGGTGAGATCAAGTCAGTGAGTCAAGGGCTAGATTGTAGTGGATTAAAAAAAAAAGTTGGTCCCGCATTCGGCAGCCCACAGTCAGTGTAATTCTTGTTACGTTACGTATGTATTTTGTATTATCTACATCAGTGGTCTCCAATTAGTTTCTCTCGGGGTCCGTTTTAAGAAATGAAATGACCATTGTGGTCCGCACATTTTATTTATAAGAAAAAATATTTATTAAACTTCACACATGTATGTCGATCCAAACAAAGTAAGAAGTTTCAAAGCTAATTTTTGTAATTCTGGATATTTATTACCACACACAAATTTTATCCAGAACTCTTCACTGGAAACTTCCGCATGTTTGTGTTTTAAAACTGTGTTTTCTTGGAAATCGATCATTTCCATCTGCAGAGTAGCTTTATCACTTCCGAAAACAATTGCAGCTTCATTGCTCCATTCACCATCAGGATGCAGAGAGTAAATGCTGCTGAGGATTTCTACAACATTCTCAATTTTCTTAAAATCTACGAACCTTTTTGGAAACTCCGATTTAAGATCCGTAATGAACGTCTTGAATTGGCCGACGTTAGTCTCGTTTTCACTGCTGATTATTTTATTTAAATTGATTAATTTGTCCAGGTAGCGTACAAAAATAATTAACTGTGCCGTATCAGTGACATCGCATGATTCATCCATAGCCAAGGCGTAATAGTTTGCGTTATTTAACTGCCGTTTCAAATCACAATGATTTTCTTCTGCCAAAACGTGTGTATTTCTGGTGCTAGTAGAAGCAGATAACGGAATCCGTCGTATCATCTCAACAACATCCTTTTTGTTCTCAAATAAAGCATTACCCGCCTCAAGAAAGCATTCTTTAACTACGTCAGCATCAGTAAATGGTTTCATATGCTTAGCTAGAGTCCAAGAAATACGTAAAGAAGCCTCACCACATTTTTCCTGCTCAGTCATTGAGCGACTTATGATCTGGGTCGAAGATGAGTAACTTGATAGTAAACTTGCAATTTTAGACTTACGCAGATCACCACCAAGTGGAAAGTTTCCGGCAAATGATTTGTGTTTGGTATCATAATGTCGTTTTATATTTGAGCTTTTAATTAACGCCACTGTTTGGTTACAAATCAAGCACATTGGTACTACGTACAGCTCGCGTCAATGTTTTTGGCGCCACGGAAGTTATTTATATCGGAAGTAGTCTTTAGTGTAAGTTACTGTGTTCTCGCGGTCCGCATAAAATGGGTCGGCGGTCCGGATGCGGACCGCGGTCCGCCATTTGGCGACCCCTGATCTACATATTGTAATATTCTTTTTTCTTTTAAAAAGTGCAACTGCTGAGGTTTTTGCCGGTTCTTCTCAGTAGAATCTGCTTTCAGAACCGGTGGTAAAGTCACGACATTTCATAAGTGGCACAAGTTGTCCTACGTGAAATAAATAAATCATTTCATTTCATTGGGCCCGTAAAAAAAATTGTCGTGGTTGGGCGGTAAAATTGTTTGATTTAATCTGTATTCTGTAAGTAGGTATCCGCAATAGGAGACAATGGCCATGACGTAATTACCGTTCTCACGCAGAATCTTCAATAACATCGATTACACTCGCCCGTGACTCATGGCGGAGACATTTCTTCATCCATTACCATTCGGAGTACAATCTTCTTGGAAAATTGATTACATTTGGTTTGATTAGAAGCTGGCTTTGTTGGCGTTATCAAACACACTGGAAACGTGTCCGTTTGTATAACGAAGCTTCTTAAATGATCTGGGGCCATACTGCCGACGATAAAAGCCATATTTGCTACATTAGTTACATTATTGTTGACTTTCGTGTTATACTATAAAGTAATAATTCTTAATTTTATTAACGTCAAGGTACTAGGTAGTTCAGTTACATCAAACTGTCATTTAGAGTAAGTAATATTGCTTTAAGCGTTAGCAGTGGGTATGGCCGCTAGATTACTAAAGACATAAATCCTGCGTAAAAAAATAATGCTAGCTCGTAAAAAACACTTGATGGTACACATTGAGTGAATGATTTGGGTAATGTCACAAAACTGCTTAGGAAAACAATGTTCTAATAAGCTTACTTTAGGGACGTCATGGTAGGATTTGTCCAAACAATATCAAAATAATGGATGCCATCAATGCAAAATCCAGAAGGCAGGTTGATATGTTTAAATATCTCCGGGATAGTCGAGACTGCAGTCGACACAGTTCTTCATAACCTATCTTCCGAAGCTCTAAAGTTTAATTTCTTCTAAATCGGTTGGGAACTATTTCTTGTCCAAAGAACTAGCTAGAAAGTCTCAGTCGAAAGAAGAACCCTAGAATAAAACTAAATACTTACCTACAGTTCGCGCGCGAGTTGAATGCAGAGTAAATGTATGTGTCACCATACATTCACTCTGCATTCATCTCGCGCGCGACCTATAGTTAATGCGTCACATTAAATTGCTGCTTTCAATTAATTGAAAATCAATGACATACAAAAAGCATTGTTTTGTGGTGAACCCAGAAGCCCTGAACTAGTAGTATATATTTTAAAAGCCCTGATCCAGTGGCATTATGTGGCTACCTACAATCGGCAAATAAATATTATGATTATGATTATGATTAGATGATGTTCGCGACTTCGTCTGCGTGTATGGTTTTTTTCCGCGGGAACTCCTTAATTTTCCAGGATAAAAAGTAGCATATGTCCTTCCCTGGAATCTCTATATCAAATTTCACGAAAATCGGTTGAAAAGATGGGCCGTTAAAGCGTAGCAGACAGACAAACTTTCGCATTCATAATATTAGTATGGATTCAAGAGCTTACCAAAGCGTATTTGCATTCATTCTAGTCAGCTGTGACCTGTCTGTAATCATTAATTGCACCATTCGCAAATCGTGGTGGGCGTCGTTCGAGAGAGCATAATACGAAAGGCCCATGCCTGTATAAGGAGGTGGCCCAATCTCCTCGTTATACCATAACGTCTAAACAAAACTATCCACGGTGAATATGGCAGGATCGTGCGCGTCGCCGAATTCTATGGAAACTGGTCCGATGTGCTCTTTAGATTCGTGTACCGTCGGTGATTCATCCGCACGATTTGCGTACACTGTTGCAGGAATAAATAGTTTAATAAGACTGCTGTGTTGTATGTATTGTAATGCTCTATGACAGCAGCATGCTATTCACGAAACGTACAGTTGGTACTGAACAGAACTTTACAGAACTTTAGGTGATTTATCGTTATATTTGTGAGAGAGGGACTGTGGCGTGCAGCTCATAGAGGCATAAAAGCTTGGCTTCTGTAATTGGGTATTTGACAAATAGTCAAATCTGCAACTTTTTTCAAAGGTCAAAACGCGTCCTAAGTATGGGATTTGTATGAAATCCTGAAATGTGACGTCATTGAAGTTCGACGCACCTTTTTACTTTAATCGATTGTTTAAAATGATTATTCAACATAAAACTATCAGGGGACGTGGATATTACTACTTTTGGGTGATCCTCTATTTAATAATCACTAAAAAAAGAATTTATGTGAATAGTAGTCAAATACCCCCTCAATGTTAATGTTCATTATGATCTGCTATAGCATCTTAGTAATGCATACCCTGGCATCAAACCCTGTGCACGACAATTTCCGTATCGCTACGCTATTGGTTCATCAACGTGAACAACTAACTCATGTTCTACGACTTTAACAATCAATTTTTCGTTTTTCAGAAAAGAAAAATGGTCGGGGACTCCACATCGACACAAGTTCTTAGGGATTTGGAAATATCATTACGGACCAATCACATAGAGTGAGTATACAAAACTTATTGTCTTTCATCAGCCTGTGGACTAGAGAGCTAAAGCTCCAACGTGCTAGGCCAATGCACTCGATGAATATGTGCAACTGGCTGATGCCCGCGACTTCGTCCGCGTGGTTAAAGTTTTTTTTTATTCCCGCGGGAACTCAAATCCTTCTCATTCCGAAAGAAAACTCGTACTCAGTAGTCCAGCAATGGTTGAAATGGTGTTTTTTTATTCCACTACAAGTTAGTCCTTGACTGCGATTTCAGCTGAAGGTAAGTGACGATGTCTAAGATGGTAGCGGGCTTACCTGTTAGGGGTATGGCAGTTATACATATTAAACCCATTCCCATAGTCGGTTTCTACACGGCATCGTACAGGAACGCATAATCGCTTGGTGGTACGTCTTTGCCGGTAGGATGTGCCAGAGAGGTTGTCACTGGTTATATATTAATAACTAATCATTGACGACCTCCCTGACTCAGTAACACATATTTTAACATTTATCATACAACATATTACAAATACTACCGCGAGGTAACAGGAAACAGCGCCATCTGTTATAGAAATTAAGGCGCTGTGTGTGGTCAGGGGGGGGGTCTCCAAAGCAGTGTATCCATTAAATGGTGGCATATGGAAGATTGAAAAAAATATATGATGTTTTCAAGACCTTAACTCAGATATTGTTTTATCCCAAAACACGATTTAAACAACTTCGCTGCATAAAAAATAAATTCAAACATACCTCTTATTTCAGTTTTCAAATCAACACATCTCCAAATTGAAAACCTCAATTTACTTGAAAAATATATCATTAAATTCCAAATTCTAAATGACATCCATTGATTTATTAATATTTATTAAAATGTACACATATTTTCTGTTTTCCATTGTATTCCGGTTTTTCGAGAAGCGCTAGCTCATTTTCACCTCCGCCAGTGTTCGAAAGAACTTCACAGACGATGGATCTGTGCTCCTTTGCTCCAGCGTTTAAATCGATATTTTAAAATGGTTTTCAAACATAACATGAATAAGACTAATGTTTATTCAACATGAATTGACAGAAGACGTGGATATTACAACTTTCGTGAGCTATCTTCTTTTATATAACTAAAAATACATAATCAAATAAAGTATGAATATGTGTTCTCTGACCAAACTTTTGACAGCTCGAAATAATGATGCCGTAATGCGCTATCCATTCGATTTTTGACAACAATCGACTTCATTTACGAAGAAGTTTTAATCGATTTGACACATTGATATTACAACTTTTTGTATTGTTTTATAAACATACCCAGGCGTCTAAATGTCTTTTTTATGTATTAAAATAAATATTTTTGGTGAAGCAATGCTGTAAATGTATATTTTATTATTTGGCAACATCAATAAGGCAGGTCATAGAAACCATCCAACGCCAAAGATGACGCTACTTAAATGACAATCAAGTGAGCTTGTGTTGCAGCTTCGTAATTATTTTGAAAACTATTTTCAAAATTATAAACGTACTAGTAATTACTAGATTGACATACGAGTTGCGAAATATCGCATAAAAAGGCACGTCGCTTCACTATTTTAAAAAAAAACTCCTGCTGGTTGTAACAATGACGTCTTTTAATATTTCCAAGAAGTAGGTAAGTTGTCAAACATCCAATTACTGTCAGAGGGTTCACTGCCATCGCTTAAAGCAGTATTACTTAAAAATGTCAGTTTTATGTCACGTACCTTGAAGGTCCTAAAATAAGGATTATAATTCTAAAAACACGAACGTCAACAATATTAAAACAATACGGATTTAAGCGATAGTAGTATGCCTCCAGTGCAATTTTTGATATGAATGGAAAATAACAAAACAGTGGTAAGACAGAAAGGAAAACTGAAAATCAAGCATTGCCACTTCAGCTTGCTACTGCCTACTCGTCCGCTCTCATTGGACCAGACCGACCAGATAATATTATTATATCGAAAGCTTGCTGAGTAAGGACCTAGTAGTGTCTCAAATACTTCAAATAAGTGCCTATTGCAAGTTTTATTACTAATTGATTGGATATTAGATACCCTTAGGGTTTCGTTTCTGGGACCCGGGAGTTAGAAATTTCCGGGAAATACGTCGTTGGTTTTTTTTGTGATTTCCCGTTTTTGTGTACAGAGTATTTTTTTAACTTATCTCTTGAGAAATATTTGAGAACAAGTTGATCTCTTAACTTGTTTATTATAATTCTCCCTGACTACTAGGGCATGCATTCGGTGCTGTGTTTGAGTACCGGGAAATTTTGGACCGATATTGGCACGGAACCGGGAATTCCCGGGACTTTCGATACTTTCGATACTACCTTAAATTATCACAAAAACACGGCTAAGACATTACAGAAAGTATGAAATAGACCAAATATTACTGTTCATTAGGCGTTATACAAAAATTTATCGCATAATATTTCACACAGGAATATACTGAATATTACTATTCATTAGGCATTATACAAAAATTTATCGCATAATATTTCACACAGGACTGTAAATTCATGATTTTTTCATGTACTTGTACCATAACTCGCTTCGTTACAAATTTCAAAGTTTTATTGTAGTTCATAGGTTTTACAGAGATTGCGTCTTGTATGAAAATACACTTTGAAAAGTTGAAATTTTTTTTATCGTGATACGCTCATATGTAACTACTTTTATAGCAATTAGAAGCCAGTGCAAATATAAATTTACTACATCAAGCAGTTTATGAGAAACAAGCCTTGAGGCTTGGATACACGGACAACAAAGTGATCCTTTACGGGTCTTTTTTTATAGACAGGCGTACGTAGTAACCTCACCTCAAAGAATTACAAATGTTAATCTAAATCAACAATATTTTCCAACCCATACTCAGTATTCCCAAGAGAATCTCGTGAAGATGTTACTCTCTCCTATTCTGTGCCGTTTTTTGGTTTTGCCGCACGCTGATTTGGTCTCTACAATTATATTGGATATGGTACCTCTTAGTATTTTTGGTATCCATTCACCGTCCTCCCCGTACGTATGGAGGATCCTAGGATCGAGGACCCTAGGATTTTCTAAAGACGTTTCCTATCAGCCATAAAGAGCCTCGTTACTGCTGCGTTACTGTCCAGGATTCACATCCATACATAAAGATTGGACTGTTCACAGTCTTGGTTTTTACATAACATTGTATGGAGAACTCCTGAGCATCTTAGGGAATTATGGATACGGATATCTATATTTTCTTTCCCTCTGCTATTGGTATAATTGACAGTGGAGTCAAAAATCAAAATTTAGTAGCCTAGGGCAGGGCTTCCCTAACTGTGCGTCGCGACGCCCTAGGGCGCCGCGGTACTATCCCAGGGGCGTCGTGAGGCGATCTAAATACTTAGGTTGGCCGTCTGTGTCGATGCGACCGCCCGCCGCGCCCGGCGCCGCATTGTGATTTGGGATGAATCACATGTGGCGGGTTCTGGGTAAATCACTGGGTTTCAAAAGAAGTTGCTCTTATGGAAAAGAAAATTAGAAGAAGATCAAGTAAGTTCTGACTGTTTCCCTGCTTTACAAGGCATTCTACAAGAAAAATCGACAGAAATCCTCGATCCCTCTTTAAAAATTATATTTACACAGCACTTGTCATCTTTGAGCGAACATTTTGAAAAATATTTTCCCGAAAATCTGGAGCAATATGACTGGGTTAGAAACCCTTTCCAGTCGACTCCACCATCAACACTTTCGACAGCAGAAGAAGAACAATTAATAGAATTGTCCTGTGACTCCAGCCTTAAGCTCCAATACAACAAGGATAAGCTACTTGAATTTTGGAGCTCAGTTTATCAAGAATATCGTTCCATCAGCACTGCAGCATTGAGGGTTTTATTACCATTTGCGACATCATACATGTGCGAGACAGGTTTCTCTGCAGTTGCAGTAATTAAGAACAAGTACAGATCGAAAATAAATTTAGAGACCGAGACGAGAGTGGCAATTTCGAAACTTGAGCCTCGTTTTGAGAAACTATGCTCAGAAAAGCAAGCACATCCTTCTCATTAATACCAAACAAAAAGAGATAAAAAAGGGTGTGCTTGCTTTTTGTCTTTTTTGTTTGCTTTCATTTTTGTTTTTATGTTTTGTTCTTTATTTTCTAATAAATATTTAGATGCTATTTGGAGTTTTTCTGACAAATTGTTAGTAGGCTAGAACTACAACTAGTTACTAGTAGGTATGGTATGGCAAGAAGACCAGGGCGTCGCAAAAATATGGCAACTTCCCAAGGGCGTCACAGTTAAAATAAGTTTGGGAAGCCCTGGCCTAGGGCTTATGAGGTATATTTTATATTACAGTCTATCAATATTTTCCTGTCAATCTTCATGTGAAATTTATGAAAGTAACGATACAATTAACCGAATATAGCATAATCTACTGTAATTTATTATGGCTGAACAAATTTTATTCCAGTGACAGATCCATCAATTCATTGATCTTCAAAAAAGCTCTTCTCTGCTGGTAAATAATACTTACCAGAAAGACTAACATACGAAAATGTACGAAGTGGCAGTAAAATAATCGTTATAGCCAAAGTAAAAATAGGGGTTTTTAAACTAATACCTCGAATTTGTGAGCATAAAATACAGTATAGTGAATTAAATTATTGTTACATGCAGAAATATCCACACTTAATTAGAGAAGAATCGACAGAATGTATGTACTTCGAGTCTCAAAAGTATCAAAAGTACCGGTTTTATGGTGTGGAGAACCGGGACTGAAAATTATTCAGAAGTACCGGGAATTTTTGGTACCAGGAATTATCGGGAGCATGCCCTATTGACTAGGTACCTCACTCGCGCAGTGCTGAGCACTATTGTCTTAACGTGGGATGTACCGGGTTTAATCCCCAGCAGAGTGAATTTGGGAATTGGGCGTATTTTTGTAAAATTGTACATGAAATAAAATCGATGTTTTTTTTTCATCATGTTTTGTTATTTTATTGATAAATTTGTGTTTCTTAGTTATTTATCTTTATGAGCAGTAGCACTGTTTACAAATATTATGTTAAATTATAGTAAAAACAATCATTTTAAAATTAAGTGACGGAGAATTATTCCATTGAGTAACTAAACTTTATCTCACAAAAGGCACTTAAAAAAACAACTTTAGATAAGATTCACAGAAGTGTTTTACTAGTTTTACCAATCATGCCAATCACAAAAATAGGACAGCAAACATAAAATAACAGAAACACTATCAAAATTTGATAATTTTAGTTCTTTTGACTAACGTAAGGCAAATTTATGTCATAATTTATTATATAACTTCTGAAATAGACAATGCTTTTTATTTTTGTTTTTGCAAGTAAGTTAGTTTACGATAAAAAATATACATTTAAATATAACATAACAATAACTTATATTAATGATAAATTGTCAATATTATAAGTATTTATGCAATACTAGCCGATGCCCGCGACTTCGTACGCGTGGATCGAAGTTTTGTGGTTCCCGCGAGAACTCTTTAATTTTTCGGGATAAAAAGTAGCCTATGTGCTATTCCAGACTACAATCTATATCTGTGCCAAATTTCGGCCAGATCCGTTCAGCCGTTGGGGCGTGATTGAGTAACAAACATCCATACATCCATTCATACATCCATACATCCATCTGTCCAAACTTTTTGGAGGATTTTTTGAGAGGACAATTTGTCAGTGGAACCTTGACAATTACTCAAAGGAAAAGTAAGGGCACTGATCACAATGTTAAGAATTATTGTACTTTCTTACCATAAAACTATAATAGTCGTAGTAGGTACTTTTGAGTATTTTAAACTCTTTATTCTTTATTTTGTACTTAAATTATGTAAAATGTCGTCTATAAAATATAAGTAGAACTTCCAACCAATGTATAGTATGTTAAATCACATTGTAAGAATGATTATAAGTAACAATTTTTTTTTGCGTTTTGTCTTCTTCGATTCTCCCTTTCTGATATTTTATCTCACCTCGGATATTTTTCTTGTTCTAGATTTTACGAGCTCCAAGTGTTATTTTCTTATATATTATTGTTTGAACTTTTAAGAGTCCCTCTTTAATTTCTCTATATGCCGCCTTGTTATTTCACCAGATGTCAGCGCCATTGTTACACCTGAATAATTTAATATATACAATACTCGTTTCCAATGCAAAACTCGGGGCCGTAAAAGCTTAACCGTGTACAAACCTTTACAAATCCATTGAGTACCAATTTGTTCAATTGACTGACAATTTCGAAAGAGTTACCGTAGGACCGTAATGAATTCACGGCAACAATATTTTCTTGCATTGTATTTCAAGAATTTAAATATTCTGAATTTTCTCTGGTCTGGCCTGGTAGGAGGCTTCAGCCGTGGCTAGTTACCAATTACCACCCTACCGCCAAAGACGTGCAGCCAAGCTATTTAGCGTTCCGGTAGGATGTCGTGTAGAAACCGATTAGGGATATGGACTAGGGTTTAATATAACTGCCATACCCCAAACAGGTTAGCCCGCTACCATCTTAGACTGCATCATCACTTACCATCAGGTGAGATCGCAGTCAAGGGCTAACTTGTATTTAATTTAAAAAAAAACTGGATATAAGGTACATAAAAGTAGCAATAACTATTTTTAAAAAAATCCCGATTCTCGGGAATTCCCGGGAATCGGCCAATTTTATTCCCGTTTCCTTGAGTTGAAAATTTGCCGTTCCCGAGATTTATTTTTAATTTTGATTGAGTGGGATTTTTAAAAAGGTAATTTGTTTAGTTTCACCCAACCTAAGTCCAGTTAATTAATATAATAGGTTTTGCTTCGGACATAATATTGTCAATCAAACTTATAATTTTAGAGTACGGAAACAACGTACAAATTTGAAATTTTACATAAATTGGCTAATTTGCGGTTTTGGCTCTTACGAAGTTCTACCATATAGATAATTCTGTATGTAAAGATAAAAAATCATGACACCAAAATTGTATGATTTTCTTCGTTTTTTATTTTTGAGTATTTTTCAAACACTGTAAATAATACTATTTGTCTGCAAAAGACTAGAAATTGATTTCAATCATTGATTTCAATGATCAATTTCCAACATCTTTTTGCTATTTAAATTTTTGAAATAACATCTGTATTTCTTGTTTCTGACAAAAAATGAATATCAGACTCTTAGTCGGTAAGTACATTGTATATACGTATGATATTGATTTATGCCACAATTATACTTGTAATTAACTCACGTAAGTAGTTTATGTAAATAAGATACTTATGTAACTCTAGATGATGCCCTCGACTTCGTCCACATTGATTAAGATTTTTTGACTCCCGCGGTAACTGTTTAATTTTCCAGGATAATGGTTCCGGGTAGCCTATGTCCTTCTCCGGGATGTAATCTATCTTTGTACCAAATTTCATCAAAATCGTTTGAGTAGTTGGGCCGTGCAAGCGTAGCAGACAGACACACTTTCGCATTTATTATATTTTGTATGGATATTAGTATGCTGGGCTAACTAATGCCCGCGACTTCGTCCGCGTGGTTGAAGTTTTTTTTATTCCCGCGGGAACTCCTTAATTTTTCGGGATAAAAAGTCACTCTCCCTCAACTATACCCACGCCAAAAATAACGTCGAACCATTGCTCCGTTGCGGAGTGATTGACGGGCAATTCAATTAACAATCACACTTTCGCATTTATAATATTAAGTATTAAAATGGATTTGCACACGATATGCGATTTACAATAGGTATTTTGTCAATTACCTACTCATGTAAGAGACTTTGGTACGTGATTTACTCACTTACGTTATTCTATCAATTTCACAAATTTTGAGTTACCGTGTTTTGTCATCCGAGGGCATCCGTGACATGCTATGACAAGCGCGCGAAAATAAAGAAAACCGCGACGGGAGCGCCACCCGGCCGAAGTGGGCATAACTGGCGTGAGGGGTGAGGACTGAGGAGAGCCAACCTCTCGATTTGTGTTTTGATTTTAAGAGCTGACAGCGCCTTAACAATGTGTCCCAATGATTCTGTTTAGCACAATAATGTTTAAACTAAATTAAAATGACAGCTCTAAATCTAGTGCTGACCCTTTACGCAGCGAATATTATGAAAAGGATAACAATATAAATAGAGCTGTCATTTCAGATTAGAGATCGTAGTATAATGCCACAAACTTATCTGACCCGGTGACAGTTTATATAAACCTATTGAAAATAAAATAACAAAAAATAAACAGGCATAAAAATTTGTTTGAAGTTTGGCCACCGGGCCAGATAAGTTGGTGGGACTATAACAATAGAATTGGCCTCACTGTCAGTGCTATAGCATCATCATCATCGGGTGCCATATTGAAGTTGAAGTTTGGCGGTCAACAGGTGAAATGCAGCAGGCCTTCCGATTTTGACTATCTTCTTTAAATCCGCGTAATTATGACGGGTCCATTCCTTTACGTCATCTATCCACTTCCTCCTTTGTCCTTTGTCTTCCAGGTGCTCTTTTCCCTGGAACCTTGCCTTCCAGGATCAATCTTGAGAACGCGTACTGGGATCCTCGCGTAATGACACCTTTCTGCCAGGTGGCATTATAATATATATTTTGCTATAGCATTAGTTTGCTGTTCCTTCAGATGGGTGAGGGAGTTCCTCAACGAGCAGAACCAGGGGCTCGACGTGCTGATCGACTACCTGAGCTTCAGGCTGAGCATGATGCGGCACGAGCAGAGGATCGCGCTGGCCAGGAGTCACTCCTCAGACGCTATCAACCAGGGTGAGCTACATTCACTTTGAAGCCCCATTATTTGGGGTAATTTAAAAAAGTTAACTCAAAACTGAAACTCAAAGTATATTTATTCAAAATTGGTACACAATTTTTTTGTCAAGTTTTTTAGTTTAATAGTTTTAGATTATAACTACGGTGTCTTTAAACAAGAGCTACCAGGGTTCCAAACGCGCCCTGGTCTCACAAATGTCGTAAATTAATTAGATTTTATTATTTTGCAGAGTGTTTTGCTGGCTATTCTCACTAGAATCTGCTTTTCGAACCGGTGGTATAGTCGAAACATGACGTAACATAATATGTTATAAATAAATTGGGTATTGAGTATAACATGTCAGTGGCTTTCATATTTTGATAGCCACTGAGTTACAGAAATAGGGCTGTGCAGCCTGCGGGTCAAAGCGCAATCAAGAGCCAACTTAGACCTGATGATGATATATAAAACTAGATAATTCCCGCGACTTCGTCTGCGTGTATTAAGATTTTTTTTGATTCCCGCAAGAACTCTTTAATTTTTCAGGATAAAAAGTAGCCTATGCTACTATTTGGTACAGGGATAAGTTGTAACCCGGGGCCTTCCGGGGACTTATCCCTGTACCAAATTTCAGGAAAATCGGTTGAAAAGATGGGCCGGGAAAGTGTAGCAGACAGACAGACAGACACACTTTCGCATTTATAATATTACTAGTGGCCCGGTACGTGCTTCGCTACGTATAAATCGTTTGCAAAAAATGTGATAAATGAAGAACCGCTCGATCGATTTTGTGCAAAATTCACATAAACCATCTACAAAATAGTCCGAACAAAGCCTAAACATTTGGTTTGGATAGGTGAGCCCGTTCTTGAGTTATAAAATTACAACGAAAAGTGGCATTGATTTTAATATATATTGATAAGTATGGATATGGATGTTGTTCCAGCGAACACAACAACATCGGACTGCAGCGCGCCTACCGAGCTGAGCGGCACGCTGAGCGCGACGTGGCGGCGGCGCGCGCGCTCCGCGGACTCGGACGGCGAGGCGGCGGGCAGCCCGGCGGCCGTGCGCCGGCGCACGCGCCACGCCGCGCGCCTCAACATGGGCGCCTCCACCGACGATATACACGTGTGCATCATGTGTATGCGCGCCATTATGAACAACAAGGTGGGTGACACACCACACCGCACCGCAGCTGTGACAGCCCTCAGCGCAACCCAGAGGAGGCTAAGAATATCCCGGCAGAGAAGTTGCTGCTGTTCCTAGCAGCAAGTAGTATTGGCCGGGAACTATAGATGGTGGCGATCACAATAGATCGGCAACGGTCAATGTGATACCGGTTCTATATACACGTGTGCATCATGTGTATGCGCGCCATTATGAACAACAAGGTGGGTGCACACCACACCGCACCGCAGCTGTGACAGGGCTGATAGGGACCCACTCCTCTCGGACGCTACGGTGGTGGTAGGAACACAAAAATGCGAATCCCCTGGCGACTGAATAAAAGACAGATAAAAATGGAAATAGCTGATGCCTGCGTCTTCGTCCGCGTGGGCTATTTTGTTTATTTTGAGATAGGCTTGCACTTGACGACAATCATGCTTAGTTCAAAGCAATGATGAGGTCTAGGTTGGTTAACGCGCTTGCGTAGAAGATGCCTATTCACTATTGCTTTGAAGGTACCTAAGTTGTATGTGGCATGTTTAATGTATCTCTACGTCATAGTAGCTATCGCTTGGGATATTTTAATGTTGTACTATATTCATATTTATGAAATGTAACATCCGTCATATCGATTGTTTCCAATAAAATGTAGCCTATGTCACCCGGATCATAATAACGAATCGATTGAAACCTAATTCATCAAAATCATGTACAGGTTAATTCATCCAATAATCCAAATTCGTTTAATTTCCAGTACGGTTTCAACATGGTGATCCAGCACAGGGAGGCTATAAACAGCATAGCCTTGTCTCTGGTGCACCACTCCCTGCGCACCAAGGCACTGGTGCTGGAACTGCTAGCGGCCATCTGCCTGGTGAAGGGCGGCCATCAGATCATCCTATCCGCATTCGACAACTTCAAGGAAGTGGTCGGCGAGCCGAGGAGGTTCCACACACTGATGGAGTACTTCATGAATTACGATACCTTCCATATTGAATTTATGGTGAGTGATACAATTTGTCATAAATAGCTCTTGTGTAGCAAGGAGTTGACATTCTGCTAGCGGCCGTCAGATCATCCTCTCAGCCTTCGACATGGTAAGGAATTGGTCAGCGAGCCGAGGAGATTCCACAATCCACACGCTGATGGAGTACTTCATGAATTACGATACCTTCCATATCGAATTTATGGTTAGTTAAATGGAATAATATTGCGTTAAACAATGAAATTACAAGTTACATCCAGTTCCAAATAGCGAAGAGCCACCACCTCAGTGGTCTCACCAGATTAAGTAGTCCACATATGCAAATTTTACCCCATCGCTAAAAGGCCACCAACTTAAGTCGATAGAAACAATTAATCCATTCGAGGCTAATATCTCTTACAACCTTCAACAGTGAGAAAGTTTTTATTTTTGAGTCTGATCAATGCCCCTAGAGTGATGAGGATTTATCTTTCTTTTCAATAAAAACGTTAAAAAAATACCTATTTTATTCGCTTTTAGCCCATCTTGAACGGAATATCTTAGGATTACTGAACCTATATAAATCAATTGAAAATCACGTTTTCTGTTGCCCAGAATATGCTCAACTAGGCCCTAATTTGTGAGGTATGATTATGTAGTCATGATTAGGTAAAGTTGGCTCCAAGTCGCATATCCTATCCCACTTCTGATGTTGAAAATGATATTGTTCCGCAGGTGGCGTGCATGCAGTTCGTGAATATAATAGTGCATTCGGTTGAAGACATGAACTTCAGGGTGCATCTACAGTACGAGTTTACGGCGCTCAAGTTAGACTTTTACTTGGAAAGGTTGAGGCTGTGTGAAAGCGAAGATTTGCAGGTACCCTAAATCTTTTTTTGAACGAGCCATATAAACTTTTTTGCGACAATCGGAAGCTGATTATTTTAAATATTAAAATACAGTTACTTTGCTATTTTGATACATGCTCTTTCTTCCAATTCTAAATTAACATTGATTGAATAATATGACAGAAACACGCTTTGCTACAAATTCCACGATAAATATTATAGTATTTTTCAAAGAATGCTTCAAAATCTTGATTTATTAGTTTTATTCAGAAACGTCAAGAGTTTTATTTTTGATTTTTTTTTAATTGCCAAAAATATTATGTGAATGTCTTTAAATATTTTGTTGTTTGTTATACATATTAGATTTTTCCTCCCCTTGCGGCGAACTTTGCTTTATTGCCATCTCTTTTCTGTACAACTACAGTAAATAAGTTTACCGTCTCACGCTTTTTGCATGGTTTTGGGCCACTAACCGGCTGTATTGTCTTCCTTGATGTCATTCTCATGTAAATATATATTTCACCGGTTGTATCTCATTTTGTTGACTAGTTCGCGCGACACGGCGGCGGCTGAACGTTGACCGAACTCAATTGTTTTGTCGGCCATATTCCGACAAAACTTTATTTTGTAGTATTTCTAGATTCAAGATTTTTGCTCTGAAAATGATTTTGATGGTTGGAGTTTCGTTCTCAGGTCCAAATCTCAGCTTACCTCGACAATGTGTTCGACGTGGCTGCACTTATGGAGGACAGCGAGACCAAGACTGCAGCGCTGGAGAAAGTCAATGACTTGGAGGACGAATTGGGACATGTATGTTACATCTCGATTTTGCATGTTACGAGAGCTTTAGTAGCAAAAGTTATATTTATAACAATACTAGATGATGCCCGCGACTTCGTCCGCGAGGATTTAGAATATTTAATTTCCTCGGGAACTCTTCAATTTTCCGGGATAAAAAGCCTATGTCCTTCCCCGGGATAAAAACTATCCCCGTACCAAATTTCATCAAAATCGCTTTAACAGATGGGCTGTGAAAGTATAGCAGACAGACAGACATACACACTTTCGCATTTATAATATTAGTATGGAATCAGGATAAGAATAAATCTGTGGACGCTGACTCCACGCAGTCTTGCGTGCACTACCTAGACTGTTTGTATAAAGCGTGAGGCGAGTTTTCTGGCGTAGCCCATTTATTTCATTAGTTTGGTCACCCTACAATACAACTTGATTATTATGCAGCTGAAGTTAGTCAGCTGTATTGTAGAACATATCGCAATGTCAATCAATCAAAAAATTATAATACGGCTGGCCATTTAGGGTGACATATAAATAAAAATTTACAATATAATATGTTGGTAGGCTCACGAACGTCTCGCGGCGTTGGAGCGGGAAGCAATCGCCAAGCAGGCGACGCTGGAGGCCGAGCTCGCGCAGATACGACACGAGCGCGACCAGCTCGCCGAGGCCAGGAGACAAGTCGTCGAAGAGGTAACTTAATATTCACGAGACTTTCTTGAGGCGGAGCGAAGCAGTGACGAGCCTACGGCGATTTCTTGTTCGTTTATCATGGCTAAGTCTTTTTTATATACTACAGCATTTGTCTCTTAAATATTAATCTCACGTCTTCACGTAACAGAAGAGAAAAAAAAAATATTTATCTTTTCCTTCAGGTTTCAACTCTCAGACGAGCGCAGCAGGACTCCAGGAATCGCCAGTCGATGCTGGAGTCCAAAGTGCAGGAACTGGAATCTCTCACTAAATCCCTACCGCGCGGTGCTTCTAGTGAGTACTGCTTTGGTTTTCTTGATAAAAAAAGCAAAAGTATTCCTAAAAGTCTTAATTAAAGAGACAACTTTAGCAAAAGGAAAGCTTTTGCTTTATTAGCGATAAATGCACAATTTTTCAATGAAATTGCGCTATTTTACGAATTTAGAATTGCCAATTAATAATATGTAAGTCACTCTTAGTACTGCTTTTATTATAATAGTAGTACTAAGACATCTTCAGAAAAAATATTGAATATAATATATTTCCAGCTTTGATGTAACAACATGGTTGACACTCAATCATATTCTTATTTTAAATGCAAAGTATTCGAAATTTTTAATGCTGTTTGCATTAAAATTTCAAATATTCGTAGCGCACCATTTCAATAAATCTACGAGATAAACATCCATCCACAACATTCTTTAATAAAAGTGTGTGTAGAAATCAAAATTATTTTTTACTTTACATTGGCTTTGGAAGTCGGTTTTTTGGAAAGAGTTTTTATTTTTAACTTTTTAGTGTACTCTAAATCCCCACAGCTTAAGAATGCAGTACCCTGCAGCATCAGGGTTGTGGAGTTGGAACTCAGAGTTGAATCGTATATACGTGACTTGATATCTACTATATGAATTCACCATCAAAATTTCCTAACTCCCTAGTTTTGAGGATTTCATGTAGTTCGTTTATGGGACCACCTCAGGAGCTTCCTCTAACCACTGACAAGAAAATTTTTCAAATCGGTTCAGAAACCACGGAGATATGCACCGACATACATTAAAAAAAAAATACGTGCCGAATTGAGAACCTCCTCCTTTTTTGGAAGTCGGTTAAAAAAAAATGATTGTTCCTAGTGGGTGCTATATCAACACACGCGCTGTGCAACGGTACAATGAACGGGCACGTGTCCCCCCCCGCGCCGCTCAGCAACGGCGACGCGCACGCGCACGCGCACACTCTGCCCGCGCCGCCGCCGCCGCCGCCCGCCTCGCTCTCCGCACCGCCGCCCGCCGCGCCCCTGCCGCCGCCGCCGCCGCCGCCGCCCGCGCTCGCGCCGCCGCCTCCCGCGCCGCCCGCACCGCCCGCGCCGCCCGCGCCCGGCCTCATGATGCCCCCGCACCACACTGACGCGATGACCATCAAGAGGAAAGTCGACACCAAGTACAAACTGCCCACGCTCAACTGGATCGCACTCAAGCCGAACCAGGTGAGCTTTTTATTGAATTTTTTTTTTAAAATTCATTATAGGCTTACGGTTGACCACGATCAAACCTGATGGGAAGTGATGATGTGGCCTAAGATGGGACGCGCTTGCCTAGAAGATGCCTATTCACTCTTGATTTAAATATACCCGGATTGTAATTGGTTGGAAACACAGTTTTTGGTAGTGTTCCTAGTTACTGGACCTCTTGCAACAACTTTGAGATATTTTTATACATGTTATGAAAAGTGAACATGCGCATTAGTAAGTAATAAGGTACCTTCTGTATGATGTAGTGTTCAATGCAATAGTAAAACTACTACTATGTAATGGCGACAGTTCTACAAATATGGTTGAACTTTCGTGTCGCGTACTGTAAGGTATCGATCGTATCAGACAAGACCAACGGAAAACTGTAAAGTCGTCTGATATCCCAAAGTACGCGTAATGTAATTATATGTACCTCTCCAGTGGCAAATAAAAAAAAGGAAAATAATAATAAATTAATAATAAAACAATAATAGTATGTATATATATGATCTACTTGAGGCGTGATCTCAGACTAAACAAAGGTGGTTTTCGGCATTCGGGGATGACATGGAAACGACAACCAGCACGGAGCGAAAGTAAACGGGTATTCATTCTCGGTCGTTTCCTCTGTTTGTTTTGGTTACAGTAATATATCCTAGCCTTAGAAGCGCGTCCCATAATTAATAATAATTTCAGTCGCTTCGCAATTTATGGTGATCTATTCGCATAGTTATAAAGAAAAAGAAAGAAATGGCTAGTTTAGAAAATGTAGTACAACATGATAATGCGCTACCTTTTATCTAAATTTTACTACCGTTATTCACTTTTTCGATATCTTATACTCAGGTGCGCGGAACAATATTCAACGAGCTAGACGAAGAGCGACCTCGAAGACGCATCAACTTCGCGGAATTCGAGGAAAAGTTCCGCATCGGCGGTGCGGGGGGCGGCGTGACGCACGTGTCG
This sequence comes from Erebia aethiops, assembly GCA_923060345.2. Lineage (NCBI taxonomy): Eukaryota > Metazoa > Arthropoda > Insecta > Lepidoptera > Nymphalidae > Erebia > Erebia aethiops. The sequence continues at coordinate 2,358,097 of OV281083.1, read as the reverse complement.
GACGATACGCTCGCCTCGTTCCCCAGCAAGAGGTTCCGCAGACCCGATACTGTGTCCTTACTGGAGCATGCACGGCTGAGGAATATTGGTGAGTGTGTTCTGAACCTATTTGACGCTGTAGCGGCCTGTAGGGCCTACAGAGCATTATTTTCAACCTATTGCCGGCCTGAGTACAAGTCTCCTCTCGGAATGAGAAAGGTTTGGCCATAGTCCACCACGCCAAGTGCGGATTGGCAGACTTCGTACACCTTCGAGAACGAAGAGCGACTTCGAAGATACACTCGCCTCGTTCCCCAGCAAGAGGGTCCGCACTCCGCAGGCCCGATACCGTGTCTCTATTGGAGCATGCACGGCTAAGGAATATTGGTTAGTGTTTTCTGAACCTCTTGTATCTTTACTAGAATATACACGGTTAAGAAATATTGGTGAGTGTTTGCCCCTTTGACGCAATAGCGGCTAGTAGGGCGCAGCATGCTCAATACGAAAAAAAAAACATTTTTTTGGTTTATTAGTTCAGGGTACATTGAATAATTTCTATAACAGCGATTATGAGAAAAATAAGTTTAAACTGAATGGGTACAATTACCAGTGGGTTTCAAGCCAGGGTAGGCATTTGTAAGGCCTATATAATAATTATCAGATTTCATAGGGAAATCTTAGCTTTGAGCTGTTTGGACTAGTGTAAGCACTACTTTGCTGCCTTTATGACATGTACACCACTGACGATCACGCACATTAGTTACCCTATTAAAAAGCCAGTAACGGAATAACCAAACCTTAATGGAAATTGGATCAAACTAATTCTGTTATTACGTCTATTTCCTGGCTTGATTGAGGCAGATCATAAAGACTTCCATCCTAATATTATAATTTATTATTATTCCTTTTATGTGCCATTCAAAAGACAGCAGGAAATGGCACCCCTTGAAAAGTTTTTCGGATCAAAAATAAATTGAAGAAGTAATACCTCAAATTTTTTTCCACAGCAATTTCGAGAAGAAAACTCGACACGCCTGTAGAAAAAGTGATCGCCGCAATACTCATACTAGACCTAAAACAGTTGCCTCTCGAAAGCGTCGAGATCCTCCAGCGAATGGTCCCGACGGAAGCCGAACAGAAGGCCTACAAGGAATACGTATCAGAGAAGAAAAACGTGAACCTACTGACCGAAGAAGACAAATTCCTGATGCAACTGGCCAAAGTGGACCGAATATCAGCAAAACTGTCCATCATGAGTTACATGGGCAACTTTTACGACAACATACACTTGATAACGCCCCAGATCCACGCGATCATCTCTGGATCTTCATCTGTGAAATCTTCTCAAAAGTTGAGAAATGTTCTGGAAATTATTCTAGCGTTTGGCAATTACTTGAATAGCAGCAAAAGAGGCCCAGCTTACGGGTTCAAACTGCAATCTTTGGATACATTGATGGATACAAAGTCGACGGATAAGAGGGTGTCGCTGCTGCATTATATTGTCGCGACGATACGACAGAACTTCCCTGAACTGTTGAACTTCGATACAGAGCTGATGTACATTGATAAGGCTGCTCAAGGTGAGATTCACTTGATCCTTTTTCAATCTCAATTATTCGTTTGCTATACAAATTACAAAATCATTTTGGGTTTTGGTATATTATCCCACATAGACCATAGTCCATTAATATACTATATTTCTGTGATCCCGATACTAATTAGGAAGATATTTTAAGATTTCCTCTGGGCTAGTGTTATATCCAGACCCGATGGTTCGTCGTTCATCCGTTCTGTTTTATAAGTTGTATATTTTTTTGTGGTGAACACTTCATAAGCGCGATTCAGACTATATCACTTGGTTGGGATTTCTTCTCATTTTAATATTAGCGCTATCTATTAGCATTTAGCGTGTATGTAGAGAGTGGCGACCGTAAAACGAAACGTCAGAATACATAATATGTTTCTCAAACGATCTGTATTTATTTTATTTTATTATTTTATCCACTACAAGTTAGCCCTTGACTGCGATCTTACCTGATGGTAAGTGATGATGCAGTCTAAGATGTTCTATCCTGTTAGGGGCATCGCAGTTATATTAAACCCTATTCGGTTTCTACACCGCATTGTACCGGACCGCTAAATCGCTTGGCGGCACGTCTTTTCCGGTAGGGTGGTCACTAGCCACGGCCGAAGCTTTTCACCAGGCCAGACCAGGAAAAATTCAGAAATTATAAATTCCCAAATTGACCCTGCCGGGAATCGAAACAGGGATCTCCGCACGTTAAGACAACAGCGCTTAACACTGCGCCGCGGGGGTCGTCAATCAGTCAGACATCAGTATTTTAATCTGCCGTATGTAACTGCCTCGTTGGTCTAGTGGTTATCATGTTCGACTGCGGCTGACGAGGTCCCGGATCGGGCCATAATTAAGTGTTGGGTTTTTCTGATTAGAAATTCTCAGTACTAGCCCGGAGTTAGGAAGTTGGCGGTGTTTCACCCCCGTGCCTCGGAGAGCACGTTAAGCCGTCGGTCCCGGTTATTATCACTAACATGATAATAGTCGTTAAAGCCCGCCAACCCGCATTGGAGCAGCGTGGTGGGTCTAAGCTCTAATGCCCTCTCTCCTGTGAGAGTGGAGGCCTGCGCCTAGCAGTGGGACGTTAATGGGCTGTAGTGGTTGTGGTGGAGTTGGTGGTATGTGACATAATGTTGTTTCCCGACAGTGTCCCTGGAGAACGTGGTGGCGGACGTGTGCGAGCTGGAGCGCGGCATGGAGGCGGCGCGGCGCGAGGCGGAGGCGCGCGGCTCGGCGCACGTGCTGAGGGACTTCGTCGCCAACGCGGTCGACAAGCTGCGCCGCCTGCGCGCCGAGACCAAGCACGCTCAGGTGACAAATAATTTCACACAACACAATCCACTAAAACTAATCATCGTTATGATCATTTCTACGCTAGGCAGTACATAGTACTCGTAGTCTACTTCAAAATGGCCGGCGGTTTTTAATCAGTACAATAATACTCGTAGTTAATGGAATAAATACACCAAATTAGCAAAGCACATACACGCTCGTACTTGATACCGACTTTCGACGACCTCCGTGGCGCAGTGCGTAGCGATGTTACCTTAACGTGCGGAGGTCCTGGGTTCGATACCTGGCAGGGTCAATTTGGGAATTTATAATTTCTGCATTTTCCCTGGTCTGGCCTGGTGGGAGGCTTCGGCCGTGGCTGGTTACCACCCTACCGGCAACGACGTGCCGCCAAGCGATTTAGCGTTCCGGTACGATGCCGTGTAGAAACCGCAGGGGTATGGGTTTAATATAACTGCCATGCCCCTAACAGGTTAGCCCGCTACCATCTTAGACTGCATCATCACTTACCATCAGGTGAGATCACAGTCAAAGGCTAGCTTGTAGTAGATTAAAAAAAAAATACGTTATAAGTTCCGTGATACAGCTACGGATTTTTTTTTTAAATAAAACGCTTCTTTTTTCAGGACTCGTTCGCTGCGTGCGTAGAGTATTTCGGCGAGGCGCCGCGCAGTTGCGATGCTAACGCTTTCTTCTCGCTACTTGTAAGATTCACAAGAGCATTCAAGGTATGTTTTTTTTTATTTATTTATTTCTAGACGTTTTCATGGCCTAGTTTAAATTTGGTGAAAAATAATCTTAAAGAAAGATCTTTAAGGGCCAGTTGATTCAAACCATTGGTTATCGTAACTGACGTTCGATAAAATTTAACACATGTACACTTTGTAATTTAACACTTTGACATCTGTTAATTTACTAGTTATCTATTAGTAAAAATGGTGAAACACCTCATTCTATGACTAACGTTCGTTAACGCCATATTTAGGGATTACTTGTCTGTCAGAATATGGTGATGCAACTCTGCCTAAGGCTATGTTCGCACTGCGAAAAATATTCGAGCGAATTTATTTTCACTATTCTTTAACACTACAATTCAGTAACACATGTATGTATGTAATTCAGCAACGCATTGGCGGTTCCTCTGGTGCTGCAAATGTTCATGGGCGGCGGTAATCACATACCATCAGGTGACCTGCCTGCTCGTTTGCTCGCTATATATATATTTATAAAAAAATATTGAGAAATCATATGTAGGTGCGAATTGCGAATCAAATCGCCGCTGGTTTGATATAATTTCACGCGGTGTGGTAAGAATTATGTTTGCGCGAATACTTTGTGCTGTACGGAATTGTATGACGCTCACTGCATTCGCAGTGCGAAGTAAGTGAAATCCGTACGCGAAATAAAATAGCCTCAGGGCCGCTTGCACAAGGACTATTAAATTGATTTAGTTAAAGTTTGTAATGCTGTTCCTTTTTGGCAAATGCACATTGTAGTTGCCAAAAAGGGTCAGTATCAAAATATTTAACGAAATCAATTTAAAAGACCTTCTGCAAATGGGTAAAAAAAGCGAGTAAACAAATATAATGTGTTGACAGCAAGCGGATATGGAGAACGAACAGAGGCGGCGGCTGGAAGCGGCCGCGCACGCTGACCACCTCGACCCCAACAAAGCCAAGCTCAGCCAGAAGAAACAACAGGTGAGTGCGCCTTGTGTAACTCTGTTGCTTAACGCGTTAGTGTTCAGGCTATAAAGATTGTTCTTACCAAATTTTATCACGTATACTGTTGTGACGTAAAGGCGTTTGTAGATTGTGCGTACTTTCACTATTAAATCGAGAAATGGAAAGAGGCACACAACACCTTGGGCCTATTCCTATCCTGCTCAAAATTCGAACCTTAAATTACGAAGGTTTCAATCCTGGCCTTCTCTGAGAGAGACCTATTATAGAGCGCACTTTGACTTTGTTGAGTATTTAGAGTTAAAAATGGATAAATCCATAAGTAAGCCACATAAATCTGTCTCGTTTTAACTGTGTTATTTAAGTCTGAGCAAAGTCAAAATACGCTCTACAGACTCACACTCGGAAAATACGCCAAATCTAAAAGGACTTTTATTTACTTTGTTTTTATTTTGTGACAGAATGGCTTCACAAAATTAAACTGTAGCAACGCAGCAACTAAGTGTTGGAATATCATGCCACCACTCTTCCGTGTTTCAAATATTTTTTTCATATGCTAGGAGTTCTATTGAACAAAATAATAACCAGAAAGAACTTTACACCATTAAAATGAATTATGTACGCAATATTGTTTATTTTGCGCTTAACAATGGCTCTATATAACGCTTCAGTGGTGAATGGAGTCATGCGTTATGAGTAGATTTTAGTTGCATTACTTTGATTTTGAGATCACAGCTTCGATTATATTTCTGTATCAAAGCTCATCACTGGAGTTCGTATAAGATTGATTGACCTCTAATTAGCTGACACTCTTTCACTATCAAAATTAAAAAAAAACGATTGTTGCAATGTGACATCACTATTTACGTGTTTTCGCCATATTAATTGACAGAATATGTCAACTCTAGTGACGGACCTTGTTCAGTTCAAAAAAACACTCGAAGCTCAGCCGTAGCGTCAATTTTGCAGTTCCCAGCAATACGTTCAGTTAATTTCCGATTTTCTGTTTAATTTCAGCTCAAAATTAACACTTGATGAAACAAATCGGTAATTAATTATAACAATTTTTTTTTCAAAATTTTACCTTTAATTTGGTTACTGGGAGCATACAGATAAAACTTGTTGAAACTAAATCGAAAATTAATTGCTTTTGGGTATCGCTGGGTAAAACTATAACTACCATTAATTTCTACTAATGTATTTATCTATATTTTCTAATATTGTCATGAAAATAAATACTTCTAATGAGAATGCCTGATTTCCTGTAGGCATTTTCTGCCTAGAAAAACCTGTAAGCCATTTATAAAAGACAGTATTGAAGTATTTAGTTTCTTTATATTTTAATACATTATAGTACTGTTTTGAAGGTAGTTCTAAAATTTAATTTTATTTTAGCGATTTTTAGATAAATTAACTTATCGGTGTCGGATTAACAGTATTAGCAGTATATTTCACAATGAATAATATGACAATTTAAACATAATGCTTTGGTTTTTCGCTCATTTAAGGCAAGGGACAAAAGCGATGATATATTGAGGCTAGCAGTATAATAAATACCGTTGTTACAAAGCTCGTTGGAAACAAAATATACCATTCGTGTTATACTCTAATATCTCTGGCGCAGTCTGTAGGATGAAAGGAAATAAAAACGCGCGAGAATGGAGTCACATCTACGCATGCTCTCTCTATATGGAAACCATGTTTTCCCGCTCGTTTGTCCCTGGTCTAAAGAAATCACACATACATTCAAAATTGACATATTAATCATTTAATCAAAAACTAGAAGTGATGGTAACACCAGACTCAATTCTCACAGAGGTTTAACTACGCGGCCGTCAGCGCAGGCCTATTGCAGCAACACTTGTCTCAGTTGCGGCACAGCCCGGATCTAGCCTAGACTTAGCCAACACTTAGCCTAGGTCTCGGCCTAACACGACTAGGAGTAAGTCGTTGGAAGTTGTTAAGAAATGGGGGCATATTTTGTTGTGTCTGTGTGTACTAACCAGGTTTTTCTAACAAGGGGGTTCATAATAATTATTAATCGGTGTTCAGTAAGATTTGAGTGTAAAAACTACGGTTATTTGACTTATACACAAACGTTTCTATAAACTGAAAAGCGATTCTAGGTTTAAGGATAAGCTTCTTCATATTTTATCCATAGATGTTGTTTTCAAGATCCCGTTATGGATTTTCTCAACATTGCTCCTTGGTGCGCCACTAGGGTATTCACCGTATACTTCCTCTAAATTTCAAAACTCAAGGTACCGGTTCAGGCTTTGCGTTTTCTGTCATTCATGGATCATTCTTCTTAATATCTTAACGCTGTGTTCGATTCAGCCATAGTGGCTTGTTCTTTTTCTTGTCTTTCCTATCAATTAATTAATCTTTTAAAAGGGTCATCAATTTATTTGCTCCTATTATTAAGGATGATTATTTTGATTTTATTTAATCTTATTAACATAATTTGTTGACTGAATTATGTGTCAAACTAAAATGTTTACACGTGTCACAAACTCCTTCGTTATTTCTTGCATTGGTCAATTATGAAGCGTAAAAACAGTTTTGGTCCGAGAATGCACCCTTGTATCGTCCCAGTCATTCAGAATACAAGCAATATAAGCTGTACACCGATTAATTAATAATTAAAAAATAATAATTTGGAACATGTTGCAAAGTGACTAATATTGAAATAGAGCACATGGTAAATGCGCATGGAGACGCGTGATCGAGATTTCAATTCAGGTGTTAACTACCAAAGGCTTATTTAAAAACCACACGCCATCGACGCATGTCATCACCATGTCCTGGAGTAATTTATTAGTACTAGAATAAATTATAGTAAAATAAATATATACCTACTTGTCTGTCACACATAGAAAGAAGAAAGAAAGAAAGTGAATAGTGAAACACAGATTTCTCTTTGTTATCTGCAATTTTACATTCGAAAAGAAAAGCTTTGTTTAACTGAGCAACCGCTGATCAAATTCAGTACTAAAACCGTATGATCCTTAACTAAAGACAGGTCGATAAGTATTGTTGTCCGTATCCGCAACAAAAATATATATAAGTTAAGGCACTTCTTTTAGTCATGCGTATGACGCATACCCGCAAAGAGATGCGGAGATTAGGCGCCGAATGAAACTTTTATCGTATCAGGATTCAGGACCAATGTCAATGTTTTGCGTAGGCAGTAAAATAGGGTGTAATGTAGAAAATCAATTTCTAAAACTATAGACAAAATGACAAATTTTCGCTTATTAATTGTGTGTACCTTTAGTTTTCTATTGCCTATGTAATATAATTATTTCGTTTGTTTTTCCTCCCAACGCGGCACGATGCATGGATTTAACAGGGCACAACGTGTTCTTTATTCTAACGCTTCTTAGTGTATGTATCTTAAGTTATTTGTTTGAGAATTTGATTTATGCTATTCTAATATGCCTGTCCTATCCGGCTATATCAATTTTTTTTTTGTTACAGGAAGTATACATACTATATCTGCGGCACGATATAATGGCCCTTATGACAGTTCACAATAGGGATGGACATATTTCATATAATTGTTGAATCGATTTGATTATACATATATTTTTTCTTTCCAAAGTTCAAGATTTATTGGCGTATAACATAAAGCCATTTATACTTAACATATTCATTAATAACCTACTTAGTATAAATGTAAAAATGGGTTTGTTTGTTGGTGTCCGTCAATCATGTCACAACGGAACAACGGGTTGACGTGATTTTTTGGATGAGTATAGTTAAAGACAGGCGTCTTGTTCTCCTTCCTTTCTTCGTTTTTGGGTTTCAATTATCTACTGCCATTGCATTTTTAAAAACCTATATCAACGCGGACGAAGTTCCGGATATCTTTTTTTTTACGTAAAGAATAATATACACATCATCTTACTAATGTGTAATAAAAAAAAGAAATAAATATAAATTATTTTTGTGCCCTACAATAATAAATTCTATAAATTATTATGATTTTACGATTGTACTCCACGTCACTATTGACAATAAAGTACAGCAATTGTTGACGATAGATCAATATCTATCGTCAACAATTGCTGTAATTGGCATGAAGTTTTGTAAAAATTAACAATTCAATTTTTACAAAACTTCATGAGCGCACAAACGTCAAAAGGGCCATCATATCGTGTTTTTACTCTAATATTATAAATGCGAAAGTGTGTCTGTCGGTCTGCTCGACCGGTTTTGATGTTTGATACAGAGATAGATTGCGTCCCGGGGAAGCTTGTAAGCAAGCATATACATAGGAAGAGCATACTTTTTATCCTGGAAATTAAGAGATCCTACGGGATCACAAACCTAAACAAACTCGCCAAGAAACTACGTATGTAGTTTGGCGAGAAACAAAATTTTGTATTTTTTTTTGAGCATGTTATAAAATAAATAAATTAAAAAAGAAACATCGCAGACCAATTCACTTTTTTTTTTATATAAATAACGATGAAAAAAGTCTTAAGTACATTATTTTTACTTTAGCTTGCCTTGTGAAGTCTGGAGCATGAGAACGTAGATAGATGACTTAGGTTTTCGTCGCCTACCGTTTAATTGAAAGTTTCAGTGTGATAAGTAAAGATTTTTTTAGAATTGTTGATAGAATTCGAGCGTCGAAACACGATGAGGCCAATTCTGTTATACACCATCACTAAACTAAAATGACATCTATTTTTATTGCTATCCCTATCATAATACACCCTGTGGAAAGGGACACACAATAACGTCAGAGTAAAAAGATATTTAAGTTCTTCTTCTTCAGTTCCAATATCTAAAATTCAGTACCTATCGATTTTAATTTCTCAAAGCTTTCGGGGTGATACCTGTTAGGGGTATAGATAAACTTGAGCTTTAGAACAAGGCATTTAAGGTCCATTTTATTTTACAACGCACGAATTCTGGAATTTTAATGGCATGTAAGTCTTATACTTACGCGTACGCTACAAGAACCGCCTCTTTTAAACGGTAGACGTGTAGTATTGTGCTTTTGTAACCAAATGTTATTTACACCTATTTGTAATTAATTTGGCTAATTATGTTGTACATACATTATATAAACTAAATTAAAAGGGCAGGACTTTGTTAATGAAAGGAATTGTATTGCAATCCCCTTTTTAGGGCGCCCAAGATTAATTCCTGTCAATCTAGTTTAAAGATCTTGTACAACAGAATTAGCTACATTATCTTACCTTAAATAAACTAAAATGACAGGACAGGATTATTAATGCCATCTCTTTAGAAATGTTCTCTAATGAAAGGGACAACGTGATTTTAGTCAAAATAAAACTCAGTTTATTTAATGCATATATGCACGATTATATGGCTGAAATGATTTAAAAGAAGACCGCTAAAAGTATCGAATATCTATCAACATTTAATCAAAAAGTAGACAATTAATTAATGTATCATCAAAATTACAAAGTAAAAAAGAGGACTAAAATCCAAACTTAATTTTAAACTGCGAACTTAGTTTCGGAAATACAAAAAATTGACGATCCAGTACCAACTAACCCCACAAAAATCCTTTAAATATATATATTATTTAAATAATATCCAAATAAATTAATCATTGTCAAATTTCCCAGGAGGCTGTCATCAACGAACTAAAAACGAAGTCGCAGACTGTCGGCGAGAAGAAACTCCTTCACCAGGACGAAGTATACAACGGAGCCCTGGAAGACATCCTGCACGGGCTCCGAAGCGAGCCCTACAGACGCGCGGACGCCGTGCGCCGCTCACATCGGCGGCGAATCAACTCCCACAGACTCTCCAAAGGGCTCGAGGAGCTGGACGTATGATACGAGCTGGAATCCAGCGAACCGCTGGATTTCTCAGTACAAAACGCAGTCATGTCAATCAACGCGAAATGCGGCTTCTTCACCACGAAAAAGAGAAGGAAAGACTTGGAAATGGTGCACAAGAAACCAATCTCGATATACAACATTGAGGACAACATCGACTTGCCTAACGGTGATTTCTGCGCGAACAGCGCTAGGAGGCCGAAATCGTCGACTTACAAAGTCGCGCCGACGGATTTTGAAGTTGAAGAGAGGTGTGAATTAATTAAATCGACTTATGAAGTCATATCGAAGTACACACGAGCTATGTTCGATAAACAGAACGAAGCCGTAGTTTGAGCGCCTGTTTTTATCAACACCTAACCTACGAATATTCTAATTTCTATCGATATTTACCGATGTCAAAACTGAAGTAACCAGGTTTCGCTTGTCCTATTCGATTGTGCGGATACGGAATATATACCAAAGATTTAAATCGTTAGATATGCCCTGATACCGTAAACAAACTATTCGAGTGTATCCGAACCCAGCGCTTTATAATCTCTATTAGAATGCGACGCGAAAGCTCAAAAGTTAGTGTAGTCTCTTTATTGTCTCTTGCCCGACGTATTGTCTTACGTGAGAGACAAACCCACTCGACTCTATACGACGCTACGTCACAGTATCGCGTGGATATATTGTCATTTTCCATGGAGTCGTATCGCTTTCGTCGCTAGGACAACGGATAACACTAGAGTTAGACGTTTAGTTGGTCAGCCCACTCCAATCACAGACGTGATAAAGCGAGGGCTAGTCTATCGATTTAAATGTTTGCAATTTTACAAATTTTGACACCTATACCAAGAAACAAAGACGGTTATACCACTGAAGCCGATAACCATGGCTTTAAGAACTTCCTAAGATAGAATAACTAAACTGATTTCTGTTTTGAAAAAGTATTGCTGTGATGTAATTTTTATTCGATGAAGCTGGCCAGAGACATACCTGTAGTATATTACAGTATATTGAATATACTACAGCTATGTCTGTGACGAACTTATGTGCCGTTTTGAGTGTTTGTATTTTGATATTGATAAAAGACATTGGACCATTTGATACACCCACGTTTCATTCCATGTAACACGACACAACGATATTTTGCTAAGTAAATATACAAATATACTATCTTTTTACAAGGAAAAAGGCTTAGCTTTTGAATTTTTTACGATTTACTCACGCGTTCACCGAGAGTAGATCTAAGGTAAGGTAAATGAAATAAAACTACTGGTATTTGTTAAAGAAACACTTGGCCAATTTGACGAATAAATCAGTTTATGAATAAAAATTTGGCTTAGTATACGTTTGCACAATCGACAGCGTTGTTCCATTGACGAAACAATGATTATTCACATCTAACATTATGTGAAAAGTAAAAAAGTTTTCATTTGTTTTAAGGTTTATTATGTTCGTCCATTCGAAAACACCATAAGCGGAAACCTTAAAATAAATAACAATGAATTTCGGTGCGAATGAATAACACGCTTTTAAAACAACTCTGACAGTTTACTTTGCTTTCTTTGTTTCGATATTCGAAAACTACTACTTGTTTCGAGCTGCAGACTTGTACTAAGGGTAGCAATAACGATTTAAATTCCCCAGTCAAAATGATGATTTCTTTCTTTCTTACTTATCTCTATCTTTTTTGATTTAAGATTTCTTGATTTTATTGCAAAATTTAAAAAAAAAAGGCACGAGGAGTCGTAAAGTATTATCCTTTCCTTAGATCTGCTCTTGCGCATTGCACAACTCGATACCGCCGTCTGTCTCGCATACTGTCAACGAAAGAGATGACACAACACAAGGCATTTGTTTTGAGTAGAAAAAAATACCTTAGTACCGCTAGATTGTATAAAATGGCCTTTATATAATAATGATATTATGTAACGCACAATTTTTATCCAATTTATATTCATTGTAATTTTTACACGTTTATAATCGTATTACCATAGGCTATATTAACTTGATGATTGTAAGGGACAGGTCTTTTTAAACAAATTTTAGATTTATAAATATTTATGTTGTACCGATAGTCATTTTGAACGCAGATTTTTTCTAAAATACCGTTTTAATTTATTCATGATATTTTCAATTTTTTTTCGACTGTAGCAACATTTTACTTATTTACAATCTTGGCAACACTTATGAATAAATAAACAAGCGCCAGACTTTTTTTCAGCTGCTTCTCAATTCAAATTCAAATTCAATGCTTCTCTCTGAACAGAATTAATTAAATGAGTGTTTTTTTCCGGCTTACAATATTTTTAATTCTATAATTTAATTTATTTGATATACGTATCGCGCTTTTAATTTTTATATAGAGTACCTACTTGTAAAATAGAACATGACAAATTCCATAGCTTAGGTATTTTATGATCTGCAGTTTTTATACTAGTAGGATTAAACTGTAAGAGATAATAATTTAAATATATTATGATTTGGATAAATAGATTAAACCGATCTGCAGGGCGATTCACAACAGTTCGATAACATACCGAATCGATACGATTAGATATCGATCTCGTATCGAAAGTTTTTTGTCGTGCAATTCAGAACGTTCGGTTTGCGGATACGATTCGAGTTCGATATCGATATCGGGATCGATACCGGTATCGACGAGTTACATGGAGATCACGTGTTAATTCACGAAGTTTGCTATTATCCCGAAATTTGAATGATTAAAAAACACATACTAATAATATAAATATGTAAGTGTGTGTCTGTCTGTCTGCTACGCTTTCACGGCCCCTATTTTTAACTGATTTTGATGAAATTTGGTATAGGGATAGTTTGTATACCGGGGAAGGACATAGGCTACTTTTTATACCGGAAAATTAAAGAGTTCCCGCGGGAATAAAAAAACCGTAATCCACGCGGACGGAGTCGCGGGCATCATCTAGTTCTATATTTACATATTTATATAATAAATATAATATTTAATTTCATATTTTTTTTATATTATTTTTACTTTATTAATATTAATTTATATGATATTTAAATAAAAAATATTTATTTATTAAATTCTTAATAAGCTATAAATTTAATTTTAAATAAACAGGATTAAACTAAGCTGCAGAATTAATGGAAAGAAAATATCCAATAAAAACTTCAGAATTAATCTGGAATATCTAGGTCTCAGAAGACTTGTGTACTATTAATAATGGCGTCTTCCTCTGCTTAAAACTGCTCTATGCATTTTCTTATAATCTTCTACATACTAAGTTTTGGGTTTTACCTTGTTTTTACGAAAAAAAACAATAAACGGAAAGGTTATCGAATGCCCTGTAGCATTCGATAAGAAACCGGCAAAAGAATCCGACGTTCGGTAATTCTTATTCGGTTGCAGTTGTTCTGAATAGCGTTTATCGAACGACAACAACATTGGTTCGGTTCGGTATCGATATCGGCAATTTTATCCTCGATACGATTATTCTGAATTGAAAATACATCTTATCGTACGATAACAAACCGAATCGATCGATATCTAAGATATCGTAAGTTTCTGAATCGGGGGGCTGATTAGTTATTCGTTATGTCCAGTTATTTTTGTTCATTTGTAAATATTTTGATTGTCCAGTATAATTTTAAAAATTGGAAATAATTTATTGTAAATATAGAATTTTATTTCTTTGTTTCATTTCACAATAATATATAACTCAAGAAGCTTGAGATTTTAAAATAAAATTATATATTCAGAATTTGTATCGAATATTTCAATATCGGTTTTATATTTTTCAATTAGATTTTGACACGATTATTCGAATAAATTTATTTTATGGATAGGGAAAATAATATATTTATTTTGGTAGTAAGCAGATTTATTTTCACGCCGATTATTTGCATGAAAAAACCATCACCAAACCACTATATTTTTTTAAAAATATAGGCTAGCACTTGAGTGTGGTGATGCAGCCTAATGTGGAGCGCGCTTGCCTAGTAGATACCTAATAAAAAAATTAATCTCTCATAACTAAGAAGAGTTTTAGCTATAGTCCACCACTCTGGCCAAGTGCAGATTGTCTGCCTTCACACATTAAGTCTCAGGCAATAATGACAATTTTATTGGGTTAAAAATAGAGTAAACAAACATAAAACAAGTTGCCCTCTTGGACTTTTATTTTAATTAATTAATTAATGTTATATTCTGGTTGGTACAAACTGAACAACACATGAACCATGTTTTCATAATATTTTATAAATTACAGGGTTGTTTTGGAACAATATTATATATTGCTTTCTGAATGCGGAACAATAAAAATGTACGAGTATTTAATTATTAAAGATAATAATATTATGAACATTGTTTAACATGTAACCCCCCCTTAACCTAATTACAATTAAATTCTTTAAAAGAATTTTTATTTAATTATTATCATTTTTTAATTGTTTTTAAATACGTATATGTGGAAAAAGCATTATTTTTGAGCAACAAATTCAAACTAGTACATAATTGTGGTCAAACCCCATTTTTTAAAAATTGCATGTTTACATTTAATTATAATTACTCCTAGGATAGAATCAAGAACTTGTTAGGCAGGAGTCACATAAATAAATAAATAATAAATAAAATCATTTTACTACAGGTCAGGGGCACGATATAAAACATGTTTACATTAGAAAAAATACAATAACTAAATATAATAAAATGTATAAATACTTAAATTAAAATAGAGTTTTTTGGCCACTTCGCATTCCTGAGGATTGCCAAGATGGGTCAAACATAACATAATATAATATAATGTACTGGAAGAATATTGTAGACATTCTGTTTTTCCACATGTATGTTTTAAAAATGGTTACTTATTTGATTCAAGTAGAGTTTTATTATAATTACTGTAGTAATGGTTTCCACTGTATAGTTATTTTGTATGTGATGTGTACATGAGAGTTATTTTTGTCTATTGCATGTATGCTAGCTTAGAAACAGTATTTGGTGATGCAATAAACATACATTTACGATTTTTACATGTGTTTTATTTTAAAACTAAATAATAATCAGTACTATGTACTGAGTAAGAGTTACAGACTTACCTAAATAACCTAATAAATAAAATATGCTGATATAAGCCGATCACATTGTTACTCAATTTAAAATTTATAGTCACAGTTTACCTTTAGGATTTCTATAAAATGCATTCAAAACTGGCTGAACTCCCAGCTATCAATTTGATCTTTTTCAATATGTTATCAACTTAAGCTATTGTTGTGCCTCTGTACATCAATTGAGCCTTTTCCAAATTACTGGGTTGTTTTGGAACAATAATTTTAAAAAATGGTGTATGTATCAGCATGGTAGATGCTATCATATTGTGATGCATATAAGCATCTTTTTCACAATAACACCAATTTCTCCCCCATACATACATACAATACGTCTGCATATCAAAGTTTTAAGTTGGCCTTTTCCCCAATAAAAACAAATTCAGCCTTGTATATCATATTATATCTTGCCCGTGTCATCACTCATCGAGTTATCACACATCAAATTCCAAGTTTACTATCAGCTATCGACTTGATCCTTGTCACAATAGTATCAACCTCAGCCATTGCTCCTATACCTGTGTCGCCGCACATCAAAGTCTTGCTAATGGGCGGCACCTCTTCATATCCCCACCACTTCAATGTTGTCACCTGTGTGGAAGTGAGAGGATGCTCCCACATCCTGGTATTCATCGCTGGACAGAACAATAGAGGCTTGGACACGTCCCAAGCCCTGACTGTACATGTTAGTAGATTATCACATAAACCCTGAAACAAAAAGGATAAGTATTAGATTTTATGGTTGGTACATATTTACTTAGTTTAAATTATATAAATTAGCTATAATTAAGTATCTCTAACTATTAACTGTACACAGTGTAACAATAATAATTAATAATAGTAAAGCACAAATTCACCAACAAACTACATGTGTAGTTTGGAGAGATACTAACTTCCTGTGTTGTCTGTGCATTTTTACATATTTTATACAGCTTAAAATGGATATTGTAAATAAGCCCTACAGTGTAGGGTACGTATCAGCATGATAAATGAATAAAGAATGGTGGAAAGAGACTGGTAGTGGTAGGTCCAACACTGATATTCAATGTCATATAATCAATCAAGGAAGGTTTGCATTACAGTTGGCACTGAAGTATGATGATAATTATGGATAAACTCAAACTCAAAGTACAGTAGAATCTCACTGTAATCCCGCACTTCAATAAACCAATACATCCAATAATCAGGCACGTCTCCATCACCCTCCCTACGCCACGTACAACACACTATCATCGAGCAGACTAACGTATCACATGTACTTGCCTACTTAATATTTACCTGCTGTTTTCAATATTCTCTTTAAGAATTTTATTATCATTTTTTGTATATAATCCAATAATCTGGCACCCTCTGATTTTTGATAGTGCCAGATTAGTTAGATTCAAGATTCATGATTAAAGTCATTTATTAAATATAGGTACACTGTAGGTACACTTATTTTCGTCTAAAAATTACTTACTTAAAAAGCATGATGGTGATAATGGCTAATGGTATCTTAAAACTAAAGCTATGATGGTTCCAAATGCGCCCTCGTCTGAGAAGAGCCCACAACAAACTCAGCCGGGTTTTGTGATTCTTCTGTATATTTATTCAAAATTGGTACCTACAAAGTAAACCTTCTTCATTTAAAAAAATATAAAATGTGATGGTGATAATTAGCAATGGTATCTTAAAACTAAAGTTACGAGGGTTCAAAACGTGCCCTGCTCTGAGAAGAGGGCACAACAAACTCAGCAATAACAAAATTATTCTAATTATATAGCCGGATAGTTAATTCACCTGTGATATTTTAGCAAGCGTGTTAGCATCAAGAGGTGCTACAATCATCATATGAGCCCACTTCCCCAATTCTATGTGGACAACTTCATCACCCCTGCCTTTCCATTTTTCCCACTCTGTAGCATCATCCAATACAGAGCAGGAAGCTGGCAGGTCAGTCTGTTTGAAGAAATGCTTCGCAGGTTCTGTACAAACCACTCTTATCTGGAAATAAATCTCTGTTACAACTTGATGCAATCTTTTTGAGGGGACAACGTAAGCCGCGACGCAATGACATTGCGAATTGCGACGCAATTACATATTTTGCGTCAGTATCAGTCAATCAGTAGGGCTTCTAGTTTGACTGTACCTGCACAGAGCCGCCTTCGCCTCACTCGGTAGCCAAAATCATTGAATAGGATTTTATTTAAATATGGTGTTTAATAGGAATAATTTCATTCAACTAAATTGTAAGCATTTCTTGTTTTATTTTGTAGGTATGGAAAAACAACAAAGGCATAAGGCAAATACCTAACCACGGCGGTATATTAACTCGCAAAGATTAATAATATATTTAATTTACCTAATAAGTAAATCTGCAAGAAATTTTGTGATCAACATTGAACTAACCTCAAAATGATATCCTTGGGCAGACTCATTCAAATCCATTAGACTTTTGACGAGCAAAGGTAACTTTAAGGTAGCAACGCTACCAGTGACTCCAATAATTAAATTAAATGCAGTCATTATTTAAATAAAATATCAAATTGGATTATGGTTAGCCACGGTATTCGTTTGTTTTGATCGGCTTTTTTTGAGAAAGTTTTGAATTTATGAAAATAACTTTGACGTTTGACGATATTTTTTTCATCCTAACATCAATCACTCATAGCTATGGATTCTCACTTTTTGAGTTTTGTCTTATTATACAAAACTCATGCACAATAATTATTATTTGAATCTGATTCTAATACCTAACTCGAAACAACTCTATATAAAGGAAACTACAAGGAAAAGAAAACAAGGCCACACATATTGTAATCATAACGTTAAAAATTAAATTGCATTAAAAAACGATTTATACATCGTATTGATGTCGTGTCGTGATATTTGTCGTATAGTATAAACAGGAAATACCGTTCAAAAACTCGCTTTCGAGATTCTGCCAAGCTTGAACAATAGAGAAATCTAAAAAAAATTAAGTGTCAGTTTATTAAATTCCGCGGAGGCATGTAGCCGCGTGCTTCTTTTATATTTTTTGCTAACTTTGCGAGTGTTTTATGAACTTTATAAAAACAACATTCTTTGTTCATATTGGACTAAATAAGTCGTTGTTTAGTGAGTTAAGTGGGTGAAATTGGTTATTTTTGTGAGTTTGTGTTAATTTTCATTAATGTGTGAAAAAGTTGGTTCTTTCGTCATGGATGGGAACTCGAAGTATTACGAGGGTTGTGGGCAGGAAGGTCCCATCCGCTGTATATTTCTGTGCGAGTTCCATCCCACCGCGGGGCCGAGAATAACCTGCCAGGTTCCCGAGAACTATATATCTAAAGATATTTTTGATACTGTCAGTCACTATATCATTCCTAAAGTGCAGTTACAGAGGTGCACTTTGACTGTGTGAGTACAATTTTCTTGGCTTTTCAGGTAAACAAAAAGTACAAAAACATATACAACAATTCATCATTTTCCCTCCAAAAAGAAATAATAATTTTCCTAATCACTTACCCCTGCCGGGAATCAAACCTGAGAGTTTAAACTAATAAATAAAACATTTATTTAATTAAGTAAGTATGTAACATGTACTTATATTCAGTTAAAAAATATGTCTCATAATGTTAGCCCACTACCATCTTTGACTGCATCATCACTTACCTACCAGGTGTGATCGCAGTCAAGTGCTAACTAGTAGTGGAGTAACAAAAAATAATGTCATGAGAAGTGATAATTAAGTAAGAATATTAAATGACATTTTTATTTACTCAGCCACTTACTTTTAGCTACTTAATTATTGAAATGCTTAATGACACAATTATTTTTAATTATCCTATTAAGTAATTTGTACTGCAATCATAGTTTAGTAATTAAAATTTTGTATCTTACTTACTCAATATCAAGATAGTGATAATAATCGGGACTGACGGCTTAACGTGCTCTCCGAAAACGAATAGGCCAAATTTGAACCTCCATATTTGGCCACCCATACAGTTACTGACTGGGGTCAATGTTGCTTAACATTCGCAACTGACTGATATGCATCGTCATAACTGGGCCACTCATCCCTCTTTAATTCATTAATGTTTAAATTATTAATTTTGTTACAGCACACTGCTAGGGTCAAAAGTCCTGGGGTTCCCTGTTCGGATAGACAACAAGAAGTATGCTCGCAACGCATACTACTTCAACCTGTGCTTTGTTTGTGACGCCTGGGCAAGGACTGTGCACTTAGAGCCACTGGTCAAAAAGCTCACAGAATATCTAGTAAGTACTTACTTTTATATTCAAAACCACCACTACAGCCCATTAACGTCTCACTGCTGGGCACAGGCCTCCACTCTCATATGAGAGAGGGAATTAGAGCTTAGACCCACCATGCTCCTTCAATGCGGGTTAATAATCAGGATCGACAATTAACATGCTCGAATTTCTTAACTGAAAAACGCAATACCTAACAATTTTTATGCCCGACTGGAAGTCGAATCCGGGACGTCTTGATCCGCAGTCGACAATTCGAACCGCTAGGCCAACAAGGCAGTTTTCGACAAGGTAGTTTATATTTTATTTTATTTTTATTTTATTTTATTTAATAGGAAGCCAATGGTAATACAATGAGCATTTGTCTTATTCTATTACAACATAGTTTAATAATCTTATGACTACCATTGATTACACACTTACAGGCACTCAACATGCAAAAGAAGTTAAAAGTACTTAGATCAACTACACAAAAAAAAAACTTTAAACAGACAAAATAAACAGGCCAAAAGATTTTAAATAAGTATTTAAACAATAATTTAGATAATATGATATTAAATTTCTATGAATCGAATATATAATTAAAAAAAAAAAAAAAGAAAGTAACTAATTTTTTAGGTGTTTTTTAATTTTTGATTTAAAAAGCGATGGGGAATATTTAAATATATCCAAATGAGCTTTTTTGAATATATTATTATATGCTATCACTATTCTATTAACGGGAGCAGCCCTGCCAAGGTTACTCTTGTTCTTTATGAAAGACCTCGCATTCTGCTTTGGTACTGCCAATCTTACTCTATTTAACAAATTTGAATCTTACTCTATTTAACAAAATATTCACAAAGATCTTGTTAATTATTGTTAATTATGGTATTATTTGCATACAAAGAAATGCTTAAGTAATCGAATACGACGCTCGCTTTTCGAAAACATACTCAGCAAAAGCATTACCTGAACACAAAACTCATTTTTATACTCATTATGGAAGTCCTGAACCTAAGATACAATACGCAACAGTTGAATATGATTGTCATACATACACAGATCAAGTATATAAAACTTATAAATTATAAACTACAAATTGACGTACAAATCTTCAACGTAGGAAATGACTGGACTGAATGAATGGACTTTTCTATCTATTTAGTTTTTTTTTATTCCCTACAAGTTAGGCCTTGATTGCGAACTCACCTGATTGAGAGTGATGATGCAGTCTAAGATGGTAGTGGCGGTAGTATCTAACATGTTAGGGGCATGGCAGTTATATTGAACCCATACCCCTAATTGGTTTTTTTAATTTTTTGTTGATAGGCTTGCGCTTGACGACAATCATGCTTATTACAAAGCAATGATGAGGTCTAGGTTGGAGACCGCTTGCCTAGAAGGTACGTATTCACTCTTGCCTTGAAGGCACTTAAGTTATACGCGGCAGGGCATACTTGCGCCTGGAAGGGCATTCCACATCCTGGCGGTTCGAATCAGGAACGTAGAGCAGAATCGTGGACTAACTGGACGCCAAACACATAAGGATGCCAACGCTGACGGTTTCTTGGTGTTCTACACGGCATCGTACCGGAACGCTAGATCGCTTGGCGGCACGTTTTTGCTTGTAGGGTGGTGACTAGCCACGGCCAATGCCGCCCACCAGGCCAGACCAGGGAAAATTCAGAAATCATAAATGCCCAAATTGACCCTGCCGGGGATCGAGCCCGGGACCTCCGCACGTTAAGACAACAGCGCTCAACACTGCGTCGTCACCGTCGCGAGTTGGAATGGATGGAAGGATTTATTGGGGTACTCCTGTTTCTCAGTTGTCAATGGAGCTGGAGACGCAGTGGCTGTCAAAGCAGTCGTTGTCTGGTGATGCGAAGGACCTCAGCGGGCTCATGAGGCAGGTCATGCAGGACATCAACTGCAGACGAATGTGCACACTTACTGGTAATGTACTTTATCTATTCTAAATCTATACTTTACTTAATATCATAAAGAGGTAAAGTTTGTGAGGTTGTAGGGGGTAATCTCTGGATCTACTGAACCGATTTTGGAAATTCTGGTACCAATATAAAGCCACATTATTTGTGCGTATCATAGGCTATATTAACTCGAAAAATTAGGGAGTTCCCGTGGATATTTAAAAAACTTATTTCACGCGGACGAAGTCGCGGGTATCTGCTAGTAATATTAATAAAGGAAAAGGTGACTGACTAATGCACAGCTAAAACCACTGGATGGGTTAGATTTGGCATACAGATAGCTATTATGACGTAGGCATCCACCAAGAAAGAATTTTTGAAAATTAAACCCTAAAAGGGGTAAAATAGTGGTTTGAAATTTGTATGAAATAGAGTTTAACGTGAGCGAAGCTGCGGGCAAAAGCTAGTTAGACATATGCTTGTCT
The DNA here is from genome assembly GCA_923060345.2 of Erebia aethiops. Lineage (NCBI taxonomy): Eukaryota > Metazoa > Arthropoda > Insecta > Lepidoptera > Nymphalidae > Erebia > Erebia aethiops. The sequence goes on along the minus strand of OV281083.1, from coordinate 2,336,038 downwards.
TGAATATCTTATTGACCGATTAATGCATTGATTGGTCTATCAACGCACGTCCGTATTCGCTGTGTTAGATTTTAACAGATGCTTAGGTACTTTTATATCGTAAGTACTCAAGGACTCCAGGAATATTTTTTTGATCCTTAGGGCCCGCTTGCAGAAACACCGGGTTCTCTGGAATCCTTTTAACCCAGAGTTAGCTGGTTAACCCGTCGTCTCTGCAGGCGGGCCTTAAGATTTCTAAGTAGGGGGTGGAAAACTGTCATTTTTCAAGTGAAATTTGGCAACTATTTGGGCTTAAAAAAAAAATATATATATATATATTTTTTTTTTATCCACTACAAGCTAGCCCTCGACTACGATCTCACCTGATGGTAAGTGATGATGCAGTCTAAGATAGTAACGGGCTAACCTGTAAGGGGCATGGCAGTTATATTAAACCCATACCCCTTCGGTTTCTACACGGCATCGTACCGGAACGCTAACTCGCTTGGCGGTACGTTTTTGCCGGTAGGGTGGTAACTAGCCACGGCCGAAGCCTCCCACCAGGCCAGACCAGGGAAAATTCAGAAATTATAAATTCCCAAATTGACCCTGCCGGGGATCGAACCCAGGACCTCCGCACGTTAAGGCAATAGCGCTACACACTGCGCCACGGAGGTCGTCAAAACCTCGGGTAAATTCTCTGAAAATCCTACACGAACACGAACGCCTACATTTAATTCCTTAACATACATTTTCTGAGAAATGCTTCAAAAGAGAATCAGCAAATAAATAAATAAATAACTACTTCCAAAGGCATAAACAGAAGCCTTAATAATATTAACGAAATTGGTTTATTGGAAATTGTATCGAATGAATGCTTTGATTTTATTCCCAGTGTTTTGCTTGTTTCAATCTAAGTACATTATTTGTACGCGATACGCAATTTTCTCCGTTCAAATGATATGAAAGTAAATATGCTAACGTAGCATTGTTTATCACGTTTTATTATTAGGGTTGTCAAATTTATTTTTTTCGAAAGCATTAGATATAGATAGATAGATAAACTCTTTATTGCACACACTTAAAACAAAAACAATAAACAAAAGAGTAACAGATAAAACAGAAGGCTGCAAAGGCGGTCTTTTTGCTATAGCAATCCCTTCCAGACAACCTTTGGGGAGAGGAGATTATCAAACAAGAGCGCGGGATAGTGCAACATCTAAACTCTAAAAATATATAATATACATAGTACATACGTACATGCATACATATATACATTACATGCATTTTTAAAGATACTCAAATATCAGTGACCAAATGCAGATGTATTTGCCTTTAGCCGCAAAACGCGTTCACGCACTATCAAGCCGCGAGCCCCGCTTTTGAAAAATGTATTGAATTTTGCACCCGTTTACGAGAAACCTAATTGAACTCCTAAACATTTACTTATATCTGTTTTATAGTTCGTCCAACACACGTAATGACCAAGTATGTTTCAAGTCTACACAGACTTCCCTTTTAGTAAAATAATCCCATAAAAATAAATAGGTACAGTGGGTAAGTGGTAACCCTATTTGCTCAGCTATCTTAATTATATTCTTTTGAATTTTGACCCTTCAATCTTGTGTCTTTCACAACAATCATTAAATAAAAAAAAAGATAATATAAACTGTAATGTAAGTTACACATTGGCGAAGTAAATTGTGCTGTGCTGGCACAAACAAAAGCCACACACCAAACAACAACAACAACAACAATGTAAGTTACTGTAAAAGCGCGAACTGTGATAAATCCTGGCATTTGCCGGTTAAACCTTATTCGACATCTTTTAGTTATAATTCGAACTTTTACGTGTCTCTGAGATAAACCCTAGGATTTACCTAAACATGTAAATACTGGTAAAAATCCGAGATTTCATAGGTTCGTGCTTTTACGATAACATGGACACCAAAGAAAATATCTTGTTTTGTTGAAATAACACATGAAAATTGTCTTGTTTTAAACTAGTGATAAATAAATTGTTATTTATCTTATCAAGAATCATGCAAGAAATAAGTAAGCTATATTTATATAGTTACTTAGTGTATATTGTGTTTACACTATTCTAAAATAATTACGCGTAAATTATTCACGCCTATTGTTTTCTAAACCAATTTATAATAACACTAGTGATTTCCATATAACCTGTACCATAAGATTGATTATGCTTTGAATTTATAATATGAAGTTAATTGTTCGCTGCCACAGTAACAAACTGCGCCGGCGCATATATTATTTAAATTGTTAATATTCATGCGCAGTTATGCACATTAAAAACATAAATGCTTTTCCATCACGATAAGACTTCTAAATGCCTCACTTAAGTTATCCGCGATTTTTTCTCTGATTTTTTTCTCTGCCAATTTTACTGCATTGTCTACGGGCTAGGGATTCATCCTTATGGCTTTACTACTTGGGATCAGTACAATTTCAATTGTTGTGATTGGCTGAATTTTCGGTATTCTCGCTGCGACAACGCTAATTGTTTATGTTTAGGCCAATAGCCTCCAGTACTGAAGCCAATCATGGGTGATTCCGATCATTACATGAGATGTAGGGACATATGATATGATAATAACAGATGGCGCTATTCGATCTACGACGTAAACGTACCTAGTACCTACCCATATCCATACCCTAACAGGTTAGCCAGCTACCATCTTAGACTGCATCATCACTTACCATCAGGTGAGATCGCAGTCAAGGGCTAGCTTGTAGTGGATTAAAAAAAAATCCGCCGCCTGTATCACGATTACTAATTATTGCGCTATATAGAACTTCCAACAAGGACCAGCTGAGTCCCCGAGCACAACACCGGGTCTGAGGAAGATCTTCCTATTGTTACAGTCGAGTTCCCTACCCACTGTAGCAATAATTTTACTCCTTTAGAGCTCCTGATGAAAACGCTGCAAGCCTGAAACTAATAATAATAAAAATATTACTACTAGCTGATGCCGGCGACTTCGTCCGCGTGGAATATGTTTTTTAAATTCCCACGGGAACTCCTTAGTTTACCGGGATAATAAAGTAGCCTATGTCACTCCAGGTTCTCAACTATAGCCATGCAAAAAATCAGTTGATCCGTTGCTTTGTTGAAGCGTGTGATTGAAGGACAAACCAAAAAACCAATAAACAACACAAAAAATAAACAACGCATTTATAATATTAGTATGATTCTATATCATCTATTAAGGCATATTAAAATTATACCTGTTGGTGTTACTTTTACTTATAAGTGACAAGTTGACAACCCTAAATCAAAACTAGGAACGCCCGCCTAGAAACCGAAGCAAGCAAAGTTTAAAGTGCGTAGGAATTAGAATATTAGAAATTATGATGTAAACCTGTCTGCCTTGGCGCCCGCTAAGCGACTCTAATAACCTCGTTCTGCTATCAATAGGGTGTACATACCAGATGTGAAACTGAAATTTCCTGACAAAGTCATGGTTTCTACAGAGAATTCCTGACATTTGGATGCAATGCTTCTTAAAGGACTTTTAGGACCTAAATGCAATGGCATTTACGTCCCCATCAAAGTTATGAATGAATAATGGGACTTGCATGTCTGTTACTTTTTACGGCCCATCCTCTTAAATGAGTTTGACCAAGCTGGCGTTCCGGAGACTGACAGACATTTTACCAGAGAATCAAAGATTTCAATTAGATAAATTGAAATATCAACTGCTGTGTTGCTTGCCGGCTGTTCTCAATAAACCATACTTTCCAAACCAGTGTTAAGTCCCGATTTGTCATAAGTGACACAAGTTGTCCTGCTTGAAATAAAACATTTCATTTCAGATGAAGAGGCAGGGATCGTCTTAGTAATAATTCAGATTTTCGTTCAGCTTTCTAAATAATTCGGACAGTGTCAAGCTCCTGCCGCAATCATGACAAGTGCGTTGCATTCCTGACACGTCCGGTCAAATCGCGGTGTATGGTAGCCCTATCTATGAAACAAGTGTTAATTCGACCACTCCGACGCAATGACTTTTAAAACAAGTTTGCTCTTAAACTTAAATTATATATATAGGCAGTCGTTATCGCTGTTTACTTTAATTAAGTATGCTGTACACCAGTGACTAAGTTTTATAATATTTACGTCTTATTGACGGAGCCTAGTAATTTATATTTGTAGAATTGTTTGAATGTCATTTAAACAGTTTCCTCCGTTTAGTTAATTAGCTTCCCTTTATATTGATAGAAGAGAAGAAAATGGGAGGCTTCGGCCGTGGCTAGTTACCACCCTGCCGGCAAAGACGTACCGCCAAGCGATTTAGCGTTCCGGTACGATGCCGCGTTTATGACTAAGTCGCTGGCATCATCTACAGTACAACTAAACTATCTAGTCTATCTATCTAGTAACTATATAATAAAGCGAGATGTTTGAATAATAAATTACTCTTCGAGTTCGAACCAAGCTGATAAGAGTTTTTGCAAAGCTGTGGTAAAACATTTAAAGTTTATCTTGTTGCGGAGCCGCAGACACCAGCGTTTCTGATAACGCACTGATAATAAACGCAGCGCTGTCAAAAGTGTCTGTTAATAATTCGGTCAGACGGGCTGATAACCGCTATCTATAGTTACGTGCTATTATTATAGAGCTATTTATTCAGAACTCATAATTATAATAATACCTATATTATATAAGTACTTCACTATCATTACATATTCATTACTAGATAGTAGATACCTACAATAACGGCTGTTACTCCGCGGGCCTAAATCGGATGGGAACTCAAATTTTACGGGATAAAAAGTCAGTCCTCCCCCATACCAAATTTCGTCAAATCAGTTGAACAGATTCACCGTGAAATGTAGCAGACAGACGGACAGTCAGACAGGCAGACATACAAATGAAAAAAAGTTTTCAACGAAAATGCGTAATTTGACTGCAGAGTTTTGCGACATGCCTTCCTAATATAATTAATTGTGTCAGCGGCTTCACACCCTTTCCAAAAAATATAATAGGAAATAGTTTTTCCTTAAAAACGGTAAGTAATTACTAAAATCGGATTATATTTATTCTGCTCTCTGTCGAGATCTGTTTTTCTTTACAAAGAAAAAACAAAGCGATAATTTACAATTTGCGTTTAATTGGCGTAAAATGGAACGCTACGTCTGGTGACTCATAGGCCGTTGGATAAAAATCAGTAGAGTGCTTTAGGTCTTATCGTTATCAGAGGATTTCATTTCTTTTCCGATCACACTGTTACATGATGTTTTCAAATGCATTAACTATCTGATAGCGAGTGATAGCAAATCTGGTATTAGACAATAAGGTTGATTGATATGCAAAACGTACATGCATAAAATACTATATAGAATCTAAATGATCGCGACTTAGTTCGCGTGGATTTATATTGTAACCATTCCCGGGAAATTCTTTGATTTATCTGCATAAAAAGTAACCTATGTCACTCTCCAGGTCTTCAACTATATCCATGCAAAAAATCACGTCGATCCATTGCTCGGTTGCGGCGTGATTGAAGGACAAACAAACACACTTTCGCATTTATAATATTAACTGCATGACTATGATGGCATAGAAAGTTATTTACTTATCTACGTTAAAGTATCTTTTGTTTTAAGAAAATGTTCGTTAGCTTTTTATGACCCCGAAAGCCGAGATAAGAAGAGCTTTAGGTAAATTGAGAAAAATAATCAGATTGTTTTTATAAACTACTTGTTTTATCCTTAGTTACGCGAGCGAAATTATATTCGGCGGGAGTTGTACCTACAAGTAAAAATAATGTTTTTCTTTTTTGAGCATGGTTGAGTCGTTTGCTAATTGGCCTCAGCCCTAAGCCAAATTGATACAGGCCTCAAGGCAGAAATAACAGATGAAAATTCGTCTATACTTCTATCGAACGTAAACTTTTCATTTTCGACCAAAAATTTTCCAACTTGGGTTAATGTTATGGTAATTATTTTATGCAAAGTAGTACACTCGAACACTCACTAACACTCACTCAGATCTCACGAGAACGTACAAAAATTATAACTCGAAAACTACCAAAAATCTCTGAACATAAATGATTTTATATATTTTCTGATAGGTACGAGGAATCTAATTTTTTTTTTGGACGTCACTATTTGGGCCACCCTGTATAGATCTTCCGTCCACCTAGTGTTGTGTGGTCGTCATTCCAGGATCTCGTTGCTTTGGAGTCCCAAGGTGCTTGAAATCTGCCCCGCAATAATGGACTGGTCTTGTCAACAGTGGGCACCACAACGACACATCTGACAGTGGTGCGCGTCAACAGCGACCCCGCGCCGGTGAAGGACCACCAGGTGCCCGTGTTCCTGTACAGCAGACAGTCCTTCGTCGCTGACCAGTGGGACCTCACCACCAACCAGGTGAGTCTAGGCGTATGAATGAATTAATTAATTAATAGTACATTACATCGCGAGACCGGGAAGTACGCGTTTTCTGGTCGAGTGTTAGTTAGTTAAGTAGCTATATGTATACGAGACCAGAAATGCTCTCCCGGTCGAGGTGTGTATAGTGATTTTCTAATAAAAATGAAACCAGTGACTTTTTTTAAAAGATATTATATTATGTAATTAAAAGAAAATAAATAAAAAAGCAACCTACTTAAGAAATATATTAAAAGTTAAATTAGTTATATTTATACTTTTAATTTTTTTTTGCGCTGTGAGTGCTGAACGCGTAATACGGTAGAGTCATTCCAAATTTAAACTATTTAGGCCAAAGAACATTATAACAAGTTACAAGATATTCAGGAAGAAAGATTCCAAATTCAAACTTATGATATGTAATGAAAATACTCGTACATACCTACATTCTTTACTGGCCTAGGCCGGGAAGTTTAACTTTCGAACTCATTTACAGGGTATGAAATGTGCACATTTCATATAATTTTTTAGAAAATATTCTTTATTGTATACCAAAATACAGGAGAAACATAATTTATTGATAATACGTTCGTACTGCGGAAAACATTCGCGCGAATTTTATTCTCCCGATTTATATTCCAACTCCGGGCTGGCACTGAGAATTTCTGAATTGAAAAACCCATTACCAATTTTTTTGCCCGACCGGGAATCGAACCCAGGACCTCGGAGTTGGAAGTTGGCGGTGTTTCACCCCCGTGCCTCGGAGAGCACGTTAAGCCGTCGGTCCCGGTTATTATCACTAACATGATAAGCCCGCCAACCCGTATTGGAGCAGCGTGGTGAGTCTAAGCTCTAATTCCCTCTCTCCTATGAGAGTGGAGGCCTGCGCCCAGCAGTGGGACGTTAATAGACTGTAGTGGTAGTGGTGATTTACATTTCGCTTAACGCACCGCGTGAAATTAGAACAAACCAGCGATTTTATTCCAAGTGCGAACGCAGCCTTACTATATCGCAAACGAAGTCAAAGTCATAGCATCACAGTCAAATAACACTACAGATACACTTTTTTAAGATATATAAAACGAGTTTAATTTAAATATATTCATTGATATAATTTATTTATTTCTGATGGATTAATAATTATTCCATTAATCAGGAATTTTCTTGGGGCGATTTCCGCAGTCCGCATACAACTCGACTACCGGCTAAAATTAATAAATAATTAATCAATCTCATACCTATCGATAAGAGTAGGCAATTATTGTTAAAAGTCGAAATATCGCTGTAGATAAGTATTGTAAATTAGTAACGTTGCTATAATGCATGCACTACACCATTTCGTACCAACTTATTGAGAGGTAATTGATTCGGTTTATTAAAGATATATTTATTTCTCTTAAAAGAACAACTATTCACTTAACGAGAGATTGAAACATAAGCTTAGTTTATGCTGTGTAACCACTAATTGATTAATTATTATTTATTTAATTAAATAAATAATAAGATTTAACAGTCAAATGATTTTGAAAATGAAATCGATTAATTAATTTAATTTCGGCTATAAGGGCACGTGATTTGGCCTCCTTATTTAAACTTTAACAATTTCTATCAGATCACAGATGTTAAATGTTAATGATGATAACTGAACTCAATGGCGCGGCGTAACATGCTTTCCAAGGTGCGGACAAAATGAAAATGCAATAAAAATTGGGCTTTTAAGTTGACCCATCCATTCGCTTGCCAATTTACGACTGATACGCCGCATTGTGTAAGTATTTACAAATATTATCGTATATAGGTATATAACAAAAAAGATCAACGACGACCCATTTTAGTCGTTACTGTTTTCACAGCTGCTATTATTCAAAATTTAGTATAAACATGAATAAATAAAAAAATTCAAAGAAATGTTTCACTTTAGACACCCATTGTACCGGAATATCGCGTATGTCATTCCAGACCATAATCTATCTCTATGCCAAATTTCATCCAGAACCATTCAGCCGTTCTGGCGTGATTGAGTAACAAACATCTATCCATCGAAACTTTCGCATTTATAATATTACTTAGTATATATGTATACAGATAATTCCAATCGAGCAATAAACAATCACGCGAGGCAGCCATTAAAATTCATGATCGAGTACGCGACGATAACCCGCTCAGACTGCGTTCGCGTACGCGGCGAAGCGTGCACGTTATCAACTTCTCACTAGTCGCCGAGTAGGTACTTATTTAGTATTTACTATGGAAATTTCTCCTTGGAATTATTTACTTGGTAACTTGTTCTTCCCAGACCAGGGCACGTTTGGAACCCTCGTATCTTTAGATACCGTAACTGATTATCACCATCATTTTTTATAAGTAACCGGACGTCAATAAGTATACAGTGTAGTAGTGTACCTAAATTTAATAAATATACTTTGACTTTAAAAGATGTGTGAAGTCTGCCAATTTACTCATGGCCAGCGTGGTGGACTACGGCCAAACCCTCTTCTGAGATGAAACTCATGCTCAGTTGTGAGCCGGCAATGGGTGAAGTGATGGTAATTCCTTCATAACAGCAATATTATGCCTACATACTTAGTTAAGTTAGTATATTAATAGAAGCAATAGTAGGTAGGCAGAGCTACGGCTGGTTTTGTAAAATAAAACCATGAAATTTTCTACTATGGCCTAGGTACATTGATGTAGAATTTTAGTACCTGGTCTAGTATAAAAATTCATTGCTATAGAATACATATTGAGCTAGGCTCACATGACCCCCAGTCTACTCACTGCTTATCACAAATATAAATTAGCCAATAAAATGTTATGTAGGTACACGATACACGTAGGACGAATGATAATTGTGTAAATACTATTTACACAATTATCATTCGTCGAAACGTTACGAAAAATGTCGTATTTACTAAATACGACATTTTTCGTAATATAACGCTCTGATGTAATAGTAAATAGACACTCCGCCGTTCTCTACCACTACAGCCCATTAATGTCCCACTGCTGGGCACAGGCCTCTACTCTCATAGGAGAGAGGGAATTAGAGCTTAGGCCCACCACGCTGCTCCAATGCGGGTTGGCGGACTTTAACGACTATTATCATGTTAGTGATAATAACCGCGACCGACGGCTTAACGTGCTCTCCGAGGCACGGGGGTAAAACACTACCAAATTCCTAACTCCGGGCTAGTACTGAGAATTTCTAGTCAGAAAATACTCAATTATGACCCGACCCGGGACTCGCACCCGGGACCTCGTCGGCCGCAGTCGAACATGCCAAGCGCCAACCACTAGACCAGGGATGGCGAACCAATGGCACGCGACACAATATTTTGGGCACATCACTAATCTCAAAATTCATTATGCACTAAGAAAAAAACCCTAATATAAGTTCTATGTCATCTAATCCGCGACAACAGAAGTCACACTAATTTTACTTTAATATAAATTACGTTTCAAAATGTATTTTTCAAATAAAGAGTTTTATCACAAAGTCAAAATTATTTGATGGCACGTCTATGACCTCATTAAACATTTCTATAGAAAAAATGGCACGTTGATAGGTACATAGAGGTTCGCCTACGCTGCACTAGACCAACGGGGCAGTAGAGTGAAATAGAGTACTTAGAGCTAGAGGCGTCAGGCGGCGTTCTATATTGACACTAGACCAACGGGGCATCAGTAGAGTGAAATAGAGTACTTAGAGCTAGAGGCGTCAGGCGGCGTTCTATATTGAGACCCTAGTTTTTATTAGGAGTCGTCAAATCCGTCGAAACACCAACAATAGCCATACTTAACGGCTATTCCTTCCCTTACCACTTCGCTGATGCCTATTCATTGGAACCCGCAATACAAAATATTTGTTGTTCCCGTTATCTCAGCAACAAGGTGGACTAGAATTTCACGGTCTGCTTACTTCGGTATTTGAATAACTAGTCAGTTAAATAGCTAATTGCCGTGCGCTTGCGAATATGTAAAGTAGAAAAAGGTCTGCCAAATTAAATTAAATTACTTACGCCACGCGTTTCCGCAGGAATTCGAACATCCGCACAAAAAATATTTGCCGGTTTTAAACAGAGTTTATATGTAGAAAAAAAGGTTAATTATTCGTTTGAGAATTTTTGGCGTAAATAACAGACAAATCAATCATTACTAAGTAATACCTTTTATAAATGCGAAAGTGTGTCTGTGTGTCTGCTACGCTTTCACAGCCCATCTGTTCAACCGATTTGGTGAAATTCGGTATAGTGGTAGGTTACATCCCGGGGAAGGACATAGGCTACTGCTATGTTATAAATGCGAAAGTTTGGATGGATGTATGGATGGATGTTTGTTCTCAATCACGCCAGAACGGCTGAACGGACGTGGTTGAAATTTGGCACAGAGATAGATTATAGTCTGAAATTCAAATACCACATAGCGTATTTTTTATCCCGGAAAATTAAAGACTTCCCGCGGGAATTAAAAATCCTTAATCCACGTGGACGAATTGGTGGGCATCATCTAGTCTAGTATTTTTATAAATCCATACCATCCATACTAATATTATAAATGCGAAAGTGTGTCTGTCTGTTTGTCTGCTACGCTTTCCCGGCCCACCTGTTCAACTGATTTTGATGAAATTTGGTACATGGATAGGTTGTATCCCGGGGAAGGACATAGGCTTTTTATCCATGAATTGAATAAACAAATTTAAGAAATCCATTAAAAGTATGCTCCTGAAAAAAGCTTATTATACTGTTGAAGATTATGTAAATGATAGAGGAGCATGGATTTGATCGCTCCAGCAATGCTAGGGACAGCGGTTACTTATGTACACATTGATATAGTAATTGTAAATGAATTATTTAAAAAGAGCAACCACCGAGTTTCTTGCTGGTTCTTCTCGGTAGGAATGGCATTCCGAACCAGTGGTAGATTCACTTGACGATTCAAAAGTACTTGTAAAAGTTTATTTGAATAAAAAATATTTGAAATTGAAATTGAAATTGAAATCCCGGAAAATTAAAGAGTTCCCGCGGTAATCAAAAAACATCAATCCACGCGGACGAAGTCGCGGGCATCATCTAGTGAAAAATAATTTATTAGTTAAACTGACTGAAAATCCCGGGACAGATTATATTGACGTTTCACATGCAATGCATAACCCAACAATTTTAATCGCTTTGCTGCAGCCATCCCATCATCATCAGTCTCGGTATGGATAATCAACGTGTAACAGTGTTGACCTTACTTGATTTTAGCAATGCATTCAACAATGTTGATTTTGATCTCTTGTTAGCCATTTTAGCTTCTCTTAACATATCTCCTGAAGTGATTGACTGGTTTCATAGTTACTTGTTTGGTCGCCGGCAGCGGACGCGAGTTGATGATTCGTTATCTAACTGGTGCACGATCAATGCCGGTGTTCCACAAGGTGGCGTGTTGTCTCCTCTCCTTTTTTCAATTTTCATTAGTGCTATTACTCTCCAGTTATCTTCTCACTACCACCTGTATGCTGACGATCTCCAATTGTATGTACAGGCTAAATTGGTGGATCTACATCAGGCGATAGATTTGGTAAATAATGATCTAGATTCTATTGTGCAATGGAGTAAGTCGTATGGCCTGAAGGTAAATCCAGCAAAAACTCAATGTATAATAATAGGCAGTCAAAAGTTGGTCACGCGTATAGATTTTTCTACATTACCTAGTATTATTTTTGACGGTACTTGTGTACCTTACAGTGACAAGGTTAAAAATCTAGGTATCATTTTTGATAAATTTTTGTCTTGGGCTCCGCAAGTGAGTGAGGTGAGTAGGAAGGTGTTTGCGTCTGTCGGGTCTCTTCGTAGATTGTCAAATTTTCTACCCATACCAACTAAAATAACGCTAGCACAGTCTCTTCTTTTGCCAATTCTCGATTATGCTGATTCTTGCTATCTCAATCTAAATGAGGAGTTGCTTAATAAACTTGAGCGCATTCAAAATCTTTGTATACGGTTTATATTTGGACTCAGAAAATATGACCATATTTCTGAATTTCGCGAAAAACTCAAGTGGCTCCCGATCCGCCTTCGCAGGGATACTCACATTCTTTCTCTTTTATACTGTGTTCTATTCAATCCCACTACTCCTTTTTATCTCAAAGAGCGGTTTGAGTTTCTGAGTGACACTCATGGTCGCTCTCTTCGCTCTAATGATAACCTAATTTTAAAAATCCCTTCCCATAATACCTCTTTTTCGTCGAAATCCTTTTCCGTTAAAGCTGCTAGGCTATGGAACTCCTTACCGTTTCATATCAGGCGTGCGCAATCTCTTGCAGCTTTTAAAAAGCTCATCAAAGCGCACTTCCTTCCTCCATGATTTACTTTGCGTCTTCTGGCTTTTATTTTATTTTACTCCCTTTTTGGCATAACATTTAGTATATGTATATAGATATTTATTTATATTAGTATATGTTTGATTGTATATAGGTATTGATTTTATTTTGTATTATATAATTATATATATATTATTATTATTAGTATTATATTAGTATAAATTATTACATTATTATTATTTCCTCCTAAATTTACGTACACCCTCGACTCACTAGGCTTAATTCCTATAAAGCGTGGTTGCCTGGAAGAGATCGCTTCAAAGCGATAAGGCCGCCATTTGTACCGATTTTCTTTAATTATTTTTATTGTTATTATTTAATGTATTTTTTTTTTGGTGTACAATAAAGAATATTTCATTCATTCATTCATTTCATTCATTTCATTCATTCATTCATCCCAACTTCAAAGTTAGGCCAACAAGGTTGTTTATCGCGCTATATTTTTATTGCAGGATAGGCTTGCGATGGGCTTGCGCTTGACGACAATCTGCATGCCAAAGGTTGAAGCGCACTTGCCTGTAAGATGCCTATTCACTCATGTCTTGAACGTGCTATTCAGTATTCTCATGCCTTAGAGGTGTACTGCGTGGCAGGAAATACAAGAAAGACGCCGGGAAGATCTGAGAGATCTTAGAATCAAATCCCTCGCGTTGATCTCAATTCTAAAAGTGTGTATCTGCTTGTCACAAAAGTCCCGCGGCAATATAATATAATTAATGAGAAAGTGTTTGTTTGTTGGTTTGTCTATCAATCACGTCGCAATAGAGCAACGGATCGACGTGATTTTTTACATGGGTGTAGTTGAGGACCTGGAGACTGGAGAGTAGTGACATAGGCTAGCCCGGAAAATTTCCCGTGGGAATTAAAAAATAAACTTATTCCACTTGGACGAAGTCGCGGGCATCAGCTAGTATATAATAATTAGAACTTATACATTCGACCATAGTGCTTTTTAGAGAAGTTCCCCTGAGGCAGTCCTCTAGGGAGCTTCTTTCATAAAAAGCACTTAGCTCGTCGTGTTTCGTCGTCTTTGGTCTAGGTTTTATACTGATCATAAAAAAAATATCTGGATGACCGAGTTTTGCTCGGTATTTTTTTGGTAAATCGTGTTTTTTGGAAATAATATTTAAATAATAAATAATATTTTTTTTAAAATAAAACATATAATTAAAAAAGGGGAAAAATAATCGAACTGGAGATATCTGTTCGATCCGAAGAGGAAAGTCTGGACTCGAACCGGGGTCTTGCAGATCGATTTATTGCGTCCCAAACCCCGCATACTGAATTTCATGAAAATCGTTGGAGCCGTTTCCGAGATTCAGATTATATATACACAACAATTGCTCGTTTAAAGTTATTAGACAAAAATAAAATTATGTAAATCACGCACTGTTGATAATAGCATGCCTAATCGTAGAAAGCGATACGGGTTATTGACTGGACAGAGTAATAAACCTGAATATTTTGCATAAGATAAAAGTAATTATAATAAAATCAGCAGGGGATAAAAAATAAATAATAATATTAAAAAGCTTTCGGTCGAATCGGATACACCGCCTACTGAATTTCGTTATTAAGTACAAGTAGTTTGCCTATTAAGATTTTATGACATATTTTGCTTAAGTATGATATTAGATTTACTCATTAGAAAGTAGTCCAATCTAATTTAAAAAAAAAAAAACAATTTCTCATAGTTATTTTGTTAGACTACCAAATTCAGAGTTGTTATTTTGGATATTATATAATATATATTATGCAGATTTGGAAAACGCAGCAGAAACTAAATTTTCGAATTACGAATTCGAGGATTTAGTTTAATAATATTTTTTTTATATTAGAATAGCGTAAGTAGCTATGTTCTTATGGCGTGTATTTAAAATACTTGATCCACGCGTACGAAGTCGCGGGCATCATCTTGTTTACTATAAGCAAGTTCCCAAGTCTCATTGCAATTAACGTCGGCTTATAATTTAATATTCATGTAGGTACTATTATAGGTACAAGCCTGCTTAATTAATATAATTAACAAGCTACCATCAACTACTGTCCAACATATATCTCAACGGCTCCTTCTCACATAACATTATAGTGGCCACTGGCCATTAATGACCCTAGCTAGACTTTAGGTATTCGAACGCGTAGATAAAAAGTTCACTGACCCTATACCGCCGCGATAAAATTATATTTCAGGTCACAACAGCACAAACATACTGTTTATAATTCGTCCATTATGATAATAAACAGGAATAATTTACTGTTATTAGGTATTTAGTAGACAAAATATAGTGCGACTTCGAAAGTTTGTGAAACAGCTAAGACAAATAAAATTTAATAAATATTTATTATGGAAACGATTTTGAAATTTTGTCGGGCCAAAAGCGTTAGAACTTAAGGCCCTGTGTAGCGTAAAAGGGGGTTTTTAAACACACTGTCGGTTTCATTTGTATTGAAAAGTAAATATTAATTTTTTTACAAATTATTTCATGCATTTTTTGCGACATGCGCTTGCTCGATTTCAACCCCGCGCGCCTGTGTTTTTCATCTCGTGAGCTCACAGCGCCTTAAGCGAAGGAGAGACGTGCTGTAAATACTGCGGTCCGTCACTATCATACTAATATTATAAATTCGAAAGTGTGATAAATTATAAATGATTAATTTATTTCACTTGTGGCACAGGCCTCCACTCTCATAGGAAAGAGGGAATATTAACTCATTCTTTAAATTTATGTAATGGCAAATCTAGAAACTCTTTGGGAACCATGTTATAAAAGCGTACACTCGACCTCACAAATAGTGTGTTTGATGCCCGCGACTCCGTCCGCGTGTCTTAAGTTTTTTGATTCCCGCGGGAACTCCATAAGTTTCCGGGATAAAAAGTAGCCTATGTCACTCTCCAGGTTCTCAACTATACCCATGCCAAAAATCACGTCGATCCGTTGCTCCGTTGTGACGTGATTGAAGGACAAACCAATAAACCAACAAACAAACACACTTTCGCATTTATAATATTAGTATGAAGTATGATATAGGTATACTAGCGACGTTGTCACCGGGTCAGATAAGTTTGTGGGACTGCAGATTACACAATCAATAAATACCACGGTATTTGGTAAACCTGATGGACCACAGTATTTACGGAACGTCTAGCCTTCGCCTTAGAATTCTGTGGGCCCAGTGGTCCAATGGAACGAAATCATAGCGCGACCCTGTGTGTGAAGTACTTCAATGAATAGACCGATGTATTACGAGGTCAAACACCCAAATATAACTTGACCAATTTAGTACCCAGTGGGGCACTCTATTACGTCCTAATTATTATAATGCTATCATACTTATTTGTGTTGCTTTTATTTAGTAGATTTATAAAATCTAGTTTTTAATTTAGTTTAATTTAGTAATTTTTGATATTACTTTAATAATTTAAAATCATTTTTTAAAACAAGCTTTCATCGTCCGCCATATTGAATTTAGTGTGTCGTCATTATCATATCATGGGGGTGAGTAAAAAATATCTAGTCAGCCATCCTTGATCTAAGATTTAGCGATCTTAGCTATGAAAATCAAACGCTCCTATTCGTGGGATTGACACACATCCGTAGCCTTAGCAAGGTGGCAAATCTGACATCTCTTGTGGACAGGCAACCTTAGAATGGATTTATCACTAACTCGATGATTGCGGTGAATGCCCGCCCGCCCTAAATTGGCTTAATTTTTGTTAAGTTAATAAAAGTACCTATTGATATTGGTGTTTGGTGTAAAGTGAAATAGTTCCAGTCCATTGGTTCCTTCTTAGGAAGGACGTGGGCTGACTGACCAGTTCAACGACCACCGTCGACCGATCTTTTTGTTACATACAAATTTTATAGAATCCATGTCTGATTTGCCTTTGAATTAAAAATGTGAATTATTAAAAAAATACTCAATAAACATTTACAAGTGATTTAGAAGCGTCAGGTGAATCGACTGGTTTGTTGTTGGAATGCCCATCCTACCGAGAAGAACCAGGGCGGTTGGAAAAATATTTAAAAAGGGACATTATAACTTTCCGCGCATTGCTGGCGACAACCCAATTTCACCAGGGCTTCAAATCTTGCCAGTGCCCAGTTAGCTCAGTCTATTAGGCAAGCTTTGTATGGAAACCTCCAAAAAAATAATGTAAAGCAGATTTTTGGCACAAGTGTTTTTTTGGATCTTAGAAGTAGACCGTATTTCCGCAAAAATCCCAAATCCTAGGATGCGGGCTTTAGTATTAACATATTAAGTTGTTAATAATATTATATTCCTTTTCTTTCGCTTTACAATTATGTTAAAAGAATCGGACGCAGATACCTAGTTCAAAAAATATTTTTAGAGAAAGTTATCAGAGTCGACGCCAACGTCCAAAAACATACCTGATAAAGAATGCCTACTATATATAATAACCGTATAAATAGTAATATACTTATAACAGTTTTCGTTCCTCTACAGTATAAGTACATAGTTTTGTGTGATAATATAGCAGACGTGGAATAATTCATCAAAACAAACCTATTTTTGTCACTTGGCAAAATTATCATGGCTTGCCTACGTCTCAAAATTCCTACATCCATGGCCTACGTGTAGGGGGATAAATACAATATTTCAAATTGAAAATTGTCAATTTTATCACTTACCTTGACGTCCCTAAAATAAGGCTTATAATTCTAAAACACGAACGTCACCAATATTAAAATTGCCGGGAGTCAGGTTGACACATCGATATAATATGTAGGCACTAGATGGGCCCTTTCATAGAAAAACGCCGGGTGTCCGAGTTGCGGAACACGTTCCGCATCTGTCTTTGTTCCCGTCAGCGCTACGCTGTCACGATCGCTCGTCGTGCGGATAATTTGTTATTATTAAGTTAACATCTAAAGTTTAATTAGTTTGGCACTGTATAATTTTAATTTTAAGGTAAGTGTTTCAATTCACAATTAAATACATTTCCAAAAAAAAGTTATTTAATCTTCCTATTTAATATTTTTATCCATTACGCAATCATTTAATTTCCGCGGCAAACTGTATATTTTTTTTTTTACTAACTGGCCTTACGGCTATGACCTATATTATCTATGACCGAGTCATACGTTTTCAAGTTTTTATTCAAGATGTTGCAAGCAAGTTCCCGCTTTTCAGACTAGATGGCGTGGATGGCGTTGCTAAAAATACGCCCACATTCTTTGTTTGACAGGGCCCGTCTATGTAAATTGAGGTCGTTGGGTTGACATGCTTTGAGGAACTTCAATGATTACATCGAATGAGATTATAACTTCAATGGCGACAGCTTGAGAAAACGGTGGACTATCCTAGCCGAGTCTAGTAATACTGCTTTCTGCATCCTGGCTGCGAGCGAACTGCTACGGAACCCCAGTCGCTTCAGATGGTGAGCGAGCTTAACTGGGATTAAAGTCCAAAACCATCTGGTTTTTAAAAATCGTTTGATTTTCTGTGATATTATACATATTATGGTAGCTCCGTCCGTCCGTACCCTGAATGCAAACAATTCTGTCAAAATCGGTTAAATAGATGGCCCGGGAAAAGGTAACAGACAAACAGTCAATTATAAGATTTAACTTAGAGAAACTTGATTTAACTTTGACCAAGCGTTTTCATAACTTCGTCCGACCCATACTAATACAGGTTACAGCAATACTAATATTATAAACTAGCTAATGCCCGCGACTTCGTCCACGTGGATTGAGGTTTTTTGGTTCCCGCGGGAACTTCTTAACTTTCCGGGATAAAAAGTAGCCTATGTGTTATTCCAGACTATAATCTATCTCTGTGCCAAATTTCATCCAGATGGGTTCAGCCGTTCTGGCGTGATTGAATAACAAACATCCATCCATCCATCCATCCAAACTTTCGAATTTATAATAGTTTAAAAAGTATAGAAACTATAGATTTGACACGGTGTAAAAGATCTCACCATTTATGTGTTATTGTTTAAATTTTTATTATCGTAGGTATTATTCATTTATTCAGCCAATTTTAGCCGTTTCGTTACGGTTGAACTTGAATATTATAATAAAAACAGCGAATCGTGTGAAATTGGACAACAACGGACGCATAATGCTTGCCCGTTAAGTACCTACGAAGACCTTGAGTAAGGCGCCGCTAAACTACGCGGTTGGTTGATCTGTATTCATTGCGGTTTTAAGACATAAGCGGTAGGCTAGTTAGCTTTTGAGGCACTGTTCGGCGAGTAACGCAGATGCGCCGAATCGACATGACTCGACATCAAGTGAGGGTTCGAGACTGCGTATTATATGACATTACAAAACAATGTCGTCTAATATTATAAAGACTAATATAATAATTGACCGAGCGAAGCGAAGGTCTCTGAGTCTACTTGGGTGAATTGGCACTTGTCCGTCCGTCCGTCCGTCCGTCTGTCAGAGCATTATAACTTCTGAATTACTGAACGCAATTACTTCAGCTTTAAATATAATATGTAAACCAATGGCCTCCCGCCGAATATGGCTTAAAAAATAATAAAAATCTTTATTTCAGGGGGGCTCTCATAGAAGCGAATGTGAAGTAAAATATTTTTTATAAAGTTACATAGGGTTGCGGTATATCGTTTTAAAGATAATTAGGAATAGAGTCCAAAAATATATTTTTTTTAATTTTTCCCCCAAAATTGACGAAATTGGGGCTTTCAAAGTGGTGATTTTCTAACGTCCAAAGATGACCTCAGAACTCTAAATTTTCTGAAAGGATGAGCCTGAAACTTGATCAGTTATTTCAATTATATCCTGTACTTGAACAACAAATACTAAAATTAGATAAATATTGTAAGGAAACGGAATTATTTAATTTTTAATGAGCTTCAGTATTTTTAACAGAACTTCACATTTATGTCAATAGATGGCGCCGCGAGGTCTTAGTTCGGGGCGAACCACTAGTATATTATAAAGAGGTAACGTTTTTGAGTTTGTGACGTTGTAGGGGGTATCTCTGGATCTAGTGAACCGATTTTGAAAATTCTAGTACCAATAGAAAGCCACATTATTTGTGAGTGTCATAGGCTACATATTAACCCGAAAAATTAGGGAGTTCCTGTGGTAATTTAAAAAAACTTAATTGACGCGGACTTTATATATAATATAAAAATAAAAATCCGACCAAGAAGCTTATGCTGTACTTGGCAGCAAATGCTATTAGTCAGGAAATATTGATGTGGTGATCACAAATCAGAATAGATCGGCAACGGTCAAAGTGATACTGAGTCTCCTAGTCCTAACCGCCTCTCCATGAAGAAGAAAATATTTAAAATGTCTGTTTTGACCGAAGACCATGAATAAAGCGCTATCGTGTTTAAAATTCGCGTTTTACTTGATAGCATAGTAAGCGTTAATAGATTTTATTGTTGAGGTACGGTTTGTAAAAATACATACTACTTCGCGGCTCGGTCACATCAACTCGTTTCTTTAAAGTGTTCTGGGTCTACTGGAAAAAAAACTTTGGGTATTTCTTACTTGTTCAACCGCTGTCGCTTATATTTTCGTACCAACTTTTGTTCTGGTTATTAATTAATGGTACCTACAATACCTACAAGTACTAATATGTAAGTTATCGTATCTATAGTCTACACAGTTATTGTAATTAGGTAAGTATGCCCATTAAATCCATACAATACCTAATATGTATTATAAACTAGACGTTGCCGGGACTTCTTCCGCGTAGATTGAGGTTTTTGGTTCCCGCGGGAACTCTTTAGTTTTCCGTGCCTATCATGTGTTAAATCAGGTTATAAGCTATCTCTATACCAAATTTCAGCCAAATTATCAGCGCGGCGCGGCGTGAATAAGTAAAAAACATCCAAACTTACAAACATACAAACTTTCACATTTATTATTTATTAACCGACTTCCAAAAATGGAGGAAACACAACAAACTTAACCACGAGGCTTCATGTCGCGGGCATCATCTAGATTCTAGATTCTAGTCACTAGATACTTATATCTAGGTACCTACTGCAAACTAGTTTTGACTTGTAAACAAAATATTTACTTATATTATTTCTTATTCCGTTTATAATAGTAGGTAATAAACACTACTGAGTATAATATTATAAACATGTACCTACCTATTAGCTGATAAACATGTTTTTATGTAACAAGTCTCTGTTACGCAGATTTGAGCCGGTCACGCCCATCACAGAACTCAGAATAGGTCTAGAAGTCGCAAACCCAACATATTTTTTTCGGATGGAATAATTTTCCGGGATAACACCTATCCCTATACCTACCATCAAAATTGGTTGAAAAGATCGGCCGTTAAAGCGTAGCACGCAGAACGCAGAATAGGTCTAGAAGTCGCAAACCCAACATATTTTTTTCTGATGGAATAATTTTCCGAGATAAAACCTATCCCTATATCATCAAAATTGGTTGAAAAGATCGGCCGTTAAAGCGTAGCATACAGACAGACAGACTTTCGCATCATACTAATATTATAAATGCGAAAGTGTGTTTGTTGGTTTATTGGGTTGTCCTTCAATCGCGCCGCAACGGAGTCGTTACTCCGTTGCGGCGCGATTCGATCCGTTGATCGACGTGATTTTTGGGATTGGTAGGTATAGTTGAGGATCTGGAGAGCGACATAGGCTACTTTTTTTCCCGGAAAATTAAGGAGTTTCCGCAGGAATCAAAAAAACTTAAACCACGCGGACTAAGTCGCGGGCATCAGCTAGTTTATAATATTAGTAGGATGCATACTATTTAAGTATGGCTTTCGAAAGCCTGTATACTTAAGTACCCAATTTGATACTTAATACACTGAGAAAAATGAGGCACTATAAACTATTGTGCATGCACAATTTTTTCAACAATCGTGCCAGTATGTAAAGTTATTCTGCCGGGGGTGCACGTAAAATTATGGTTCCGCCACAATTTAGTGACGTCACAACATTATTTGCAGCTCGCACTATAAGATATAGGTCAAGACATCATAATGTATAACCCTAATGAAAGAAAATATATAGTGCACTGTTTAAAATACCTTATTGACGGCATTTTATATTATAATGCATTCATTATACTATTATGTGCTTTTGCATTTTACTTGTTGGTGCATACCAGGTCGTGTCCTATAATATATCGTGCCTGCCCATGATATAATTTGACTGCTGGAAGCATATTTTTATGTGCGTTTGCACATTACTTTTTCGTGTGTACCAGATCGTGCTCTATAGTATATCGTGCCTGCCCATGTTATTATTTGCTGTTGGAAGCATATCTTTTTATGCGACTGCACTAAATGTTATAGTGCTTTTTAGCTGGGCATGATCCTTTTACGTGCCCTAGCATTTTCTCCGCACTATTTAATATCGTAATGGCATTGATATTTTTCAGGATTAGCACTAAATCTCTACACGGTGTTTCCGGACGATGAAATAAATGATACAGGTTGTTTTGGGACAACTTTCCGAAAACTTTAACAATGTCTTTAGACCATCATCCTGAACAACGTACCTATAGCAAAATTTTTTTGTACGAAATAAAAAAAATATATTCTGCTCTCCATAAAATTTGGCACCTGATTCGTACAATTTGTATGGAGAGTGGAATTTTTTTTCCGACAAAAATTATTGCTGTAAGTTGTTCAGGATGATGGTATGCTGAAGACATTATTAAAGTTTTCGGAAAGCTGTCCCAAAACAACCTGTATCATTTATTTCATCGTCCGGAAACACCGTGTAGAGATTTAGTGCTAATCCTGAAAAATATCAATGCCATTACGATATTAAATAGTGCACCCTGTACCTACTTAAAAATTAAGTGTTCGGAGAGGTATTTTGAGTCAGGCAGGATAAGTAGGATAGATAGGTGCAACCAAAAAAATTTTGTAGTTTTTTTACTCTACCTAAAAATACCTACTAGTAAACGATTTGTATGGGAAGAGTAAAAAAACGTCCGATTTTTTGTTTGGCCTATCAATTTTGACTGAAGATACCTGTCCAAACACTAACCTGATTATAGTTATAATTTCATCGTTTGGAAACACCGTGCAAATATTTGTTACTAATCCTGATAAATAAGTACATTTACAGTGCAGAAAAAATGTGCTGAAATTCATATAGGTATGTAGGGTATGTAATTTAAAAAAAAAACTTAAAATTATACAAACATTTATTTTCCATAAATATTAAATTATTCAAAGAATAGTTAATCCTAGCCTAGATTAAAATAATATTAACACACCTGGGAAACTTTTAAAAAGATAAACAGTCAATTTAGAACATAACACTTACTGGCAAAATGTTCTATTACATCGTCACTAAAGCCCCATTTTCTCAGTAGTTCTCCCATAGGATCCATTTTTCACACAAAATAGGTATTATAATTAATTACACAATGAACAACACGGCATCACACCCTTACCCACGTCACGGAGGTCACAGAATGGTGTGATGTGATTTTGATTTGTTTGATTTTGATGTTACAGATTACCCCCCGCGGGCGTCTCACCTACCCTCCCCATCCCGGGACCCCCGCCGCCCGCACCGGAATCCCCCGATTCGCTGCACGCACGTTATGTTTATGTGCATACGCAACATATTTTTTAATGAATTTTTAAAATGCATGTAATGTTTAAGTACATAGGCATCATACTTTTTAATGAATTTTCAAGCATTTTTGTGCTGAGCAATATTTTTTCAACCTGGCACGATTCTTTAACGTGAAATAATATCTATACGCACTGAATTTTATTGTTCCTCTGGATTGATGTACTTATTGTGCAAATAATCAGGAATGGTACTTTAAAATTAGCTGCGTAGTTTGAAATATAATAATGCATTGCATCGAATGCTATGGTGCAACTCTTTGAACCGTAATTTTCTATGCAAAAAACTATATTACATGGTGCATTTAAGACGTCACTATTTTTTTGTGCTTTGATCACTGTAAATTATAATACTTAATCCATAATTTTATTATGCATATAGATCTTGCACGATAAAAGATAAGACATTTGAACATAATGTTATGATGAGGTTTCCTGCACAATGAAGTTTAATGCCCCGCAGAATAATTATACATTCGTGTCACTATTTAAAGTATTGCGCACTGTTTTATTAGTGGTAAGAAGAGTATTTTACAATGTTTGCATAATATTTTATTACGTCGACTTCAATCCATTTTTCTCAGTGTAGGTGTTAAGTGTTAATTATGCATTGTACCGGAAAGCTGAGTCGCTTGGGAACATCAATGAATAGCCGGAGGCTGTGCTCATTTATTTCTAATCTAATTTCGAATTTCGATGACCAAGCGTTTTCATAACTTCGTCCGACCCATACTAATACAGACTACAGAAATACTAATATTATAAATTAGCTAATGCCCGCGACTTCGTCCACGTGGATTGAGGTTTTTTGGTTCCCGCGAGAACTCCTTAATTTTCTGGGATAAAAAGTAGCCTATGTGCTATTCCAGACTGTAATCTATATCTGTGCCAAATTTCAGGTATTTCAGATAAAATTTTAAGTTCCCGAATTGACCCTGCTGGGGATCGAACCCGACACCTTCGTTATAATACCACAGGCCACAGCGCTCACCACTGCGCCAGCGAGGTCGTCAAAACTTAATAATTTAATCGCGCGATGAATACGCGTCTCACTTTCATTACGAGTGATTGCCAATTAGGAAAACAACAACAGTCAACACCATGACCAGTCATGGCTCAGGCAAGATTCTATGGTCCGACGCATACCTAGGGAATGGAGTGCAGCCAAGTGTTTGTTGATGACTCTAAGGCCCGTGTTAAAATAAATAAATATAAAATTAAATTAAAATAAAAGTTTATTTCAGACCCTAATTAAGGCCATATTATGATGTTAGTACAATTAATAAAACCGCTATCGAGTTTATACGATCTCGTATCGGAAAATCTATGTTTAAGACTGACACTTGAGAACCTGTTTCTAGCTGATGTCAGTTTATTAATTCGTGAGTCAGCATGCAGACTTTGATATGTTTCATGAGATTCCTCACTTTCTCAAAAGGCGCTCCGTTGTCAACCAACAAGTGAACACAATTTAAAAAAAATTTAACACGACTGCTCTGCAATTTTTTCTTAAATTATAGTCAGTGTCACTCGGGAGGATGTAAAGATTCTAACGATACCCCATACATCCAAATCTGTTCAGACATTTAGAAGTTATGGTGGAATAGATAAACTCACATACATGTATACATGAACCCTGAAAACACTACACTCCTTATTTTAGGCAGACGTGTAATAAAAACTAAGCTTATTTTGACTTGCCAGTCGCTGCGCTTCGCCTCCACTCCGCTGTGCGGGTGTGCGTTACACCAAGACTGTACCTATCTTAAACAATCTTAATGATAATGAGCCATTATCATTACGATTGTTCATTATTAATGACTAATGATCATAGTATAATATGAGTGTGATTTTATCTTCAATAAATACGGCTTTTTACGTGTTTACATAATTTTTCACCGATGCTCTAGTATTATGAAATGTCCGAGCGAACTGAATTAGATCGAGCACAACGAACCTCGTCCGAATTTTATCAACGACCTATTTATATCCGACACTACAGTACTACTGTAGTACCACTTTTTTATGTCGCATTGGTAAAAATTCGTTTGCGCAGAAAAGCGTAACCTCGCAGATTAAAACCGAATGTGAACACCATTGAAATACAGACTGTTGCGGTCTTCGCAAGCCGCACATAAACCAATAGATGGCACTACTAGTAGCGCACGAAGAGCCTGAATCAATGTTGGACCTGTGGTCCCCGAGCACAACACCCGCTCGAAGGATGATCATCCTATTGTTACGGTCGAGCCATATCACCTGCTCCTTAACACAAAAACAACGGAGACTCGTGCTATTGTATTGTGCTCGGACTCCGAACATGGCGCGTAGGAAACAACCAATAGCGGACAGACGCGCGTTATGATTGACTGAGACATTTTCGCATCATTCAAAAATAAGATAGATAGATAAGATAAGATTAACACACAAGACATATAATTTCTGCACAGGCACATCAGCGCTACTTATAAAAGTTGTACCTAGTACTGTATCTATACGTGATAAAAACTACGGAATTTTTATAAACAACTTAATCACATCCCACTAATATTATAGCACAGACGAATAAATTGTAGTTAATGTGTTTGTTATTCAAGTCGCAACTGTCCATGCCATACTGTTCCGTCTTCACTCAAGTCTTAGCCAAGGTCATGCGGGGTTTTAGCATTTCAGGGCCCCTCGGGGATGGGCGCCTTGAAATGCTGAAAACTATAATGTTTACATAACATCTTGGGCTAAAACCATTTTTTTTATACCACTACAAGTTAGCCCTTGACTGCGATATCACCTGATGGTAAATGATGATGCAGTCATGGCACTTATAATATTAAACCCATACCCCTATACGGTTTCTACACGCCATCTTTGCCGGTAAAGTGGTAATTTGCCACGGGCGAAGCCTCCCAGTCCCACCAAACAAACTAGAGAAAATTCAGAAATTATAAATTCCAAAATTGACCACGCCGGGAACCGAACCCGGGACCTCCCACGTTAAGGTAACAGCGTTCAACACTGCGCCAGGGAGTTAGTCAAATATTATTATCAAAAACACATTGTTTTATTAGTCAGTGTGAAAAGTCAAGTATAATTCCCCGATGATCTATATCGATCGATCTGCAGCATAATATAATATGTAATGAAAACGCTCGTGTAAACTCGTCCACGTGCACGTAGAAAATGTTGACAGTATGCAGTTTGAATACATTAGCGTTCAAGGTAGCGGCACAATACCTAAGTGTATCAATTTCACATAAATTCTGCATCTTTGGTCTGAATCCCTGGCGCAGAGCAGCGCAATACTATTTTATACCTATATATATATATATATATATATATATATATTATATTTAAGGCGAGTCACCTCAGCTCAGCGGTGAAAACTGGTTTGCTAGATCAAATTTTTTCGGTATTTACTATTAAATAACGGTCTTACAAAAAATATCCGATACACTTAAAGATATTGTCTAAAGAATGTGCTAATTTGTTACACGATAGGATGTACTTTACTCGATCAAAAAAAATCTTGAAACAGGCTAAATTAAAAGTTTAAAACGAATTTTTTATTAATAAAATTTTCGACTTTGCTCATCATTTTTATATGGATAAATTCCTCTTGAAGTATTAATGAGAACCTGCTAAAATTCATTTCAAACTGAAGTCCTATATCTATTTAATTCAAATTAATCCCAGAATTTGAACGTTGCCAAGCGGTTTCAGAATATACCGCGCTGCCCGCTTCCCCGCCAGTCTCTACGAGAAATGTACCGCGAGACGCGCGGGCGGCACCCCACACCTCACCTCCTAAAATCTTGGAGGTGACTCGCCTTAAGGTGGAGGCGCTTGCCTGGAAGATGCCTCTTCAGTTATTCACTCTTGATTTGAATGTACGTATATTAAAAGAGGAGGGGAAAACGGAAGCCGGAAGAGCATTCCATACCTATATCCTAGCGGTTCGAATTAGAAACGAGGAAGCAAATCGCTTCGTATGAGCCCGCGGAATTTCGACTAACTTAATTCTGTTTTCCGAGACAGTTCTAACATGTTCTAACTACGAGTAGGTACCTACTCGTAGTTCGGTAAACAGGTGCACAATAATAATTTTGATTGTTATTCAACTGTATTAGTTTTATCCTAGATGTAAGGGTTTAAAGGTTATTAAGTTACCCATACCTACTGTGTTTATGAAATAAATTAATCTTTATTTTAACTCCTCCATAAAAATGGCGGCATCAAAACAGCTGTCTTGTTTGGCGGCGTTTGGCTACCAATTTCCTTCAAGTACCGTAGTGTGCCTAAACTAGCGTAGTTGTGCGTTTTAGTTTTAAAATATTTTAAATTAGATGATGCCCGCGACGTCGTCCGCGTGGACTTTTTTTTTTATTCTCGCGGGAACTCCATAATTTTCCGGGATAATAGCCTAAGTCACTCTCCAGGTACCATGCAAAAATCACGTCGATCTGTTGCTCTGTTGCGGTGTGATTGAAGTACACACCAACAAACGAACACACTTTCGCATTAATTTATAATAGTAGGTATAATTTATAATAATAATAATAGGAATTAATTTATAATAATAATAATAGGAATTTATAATAGTAGGCCAAAAAAATACGCTTCAGTAGGTAAGTTAGAAGTCGTCAACAAGCCCATAAAACATTAAGATTAGGTACCAGGAAGAGAAGGTCAACGATAGAAGGTCATCGGAGTATGACGAATATAGTGGGTAGGTGTCTACTCAAGACTCAGGCACAGAATATAATATAAGTACCTAATAGTACTAACTCACGTGGCCATGATATTTTTGACAGCCAATACACTATGTTTTTTACGTTCTAAAATCATTACACGTGAAAGAAGAAACGATTTAATTTAATTGGCATGTGTTGTGTTTGGCGCTCAATAAAGATATCATTTTAATTGGGCACGTCATTGACGGTACTGGAGCCGTTTGACTTAAGTCGAACAGATGGCCGCCAGTCTAAATGACTTCTCACATTCACGGTCTCCGTTGTTTGATAGCATGGCGCACGGATTTCGCAATCATGTCAGTAAAGTCAATGTCGAGCATTAAGAAGAACCCATTAACGTCCCACTGCTGGGCACAGGCCTCCACTCTCATTGGAGAGAGGGAATTCGAGCTTAGACCCACCACGCTGCTCCAATGCGGGCTGGCGGGCTTTAACGACTATTATCATGTTAGTGATAATAACCGATGGCTTAACGTGCTCTCCGAGGCATGGGGGTGAAATACCGCTAGATTCCTATCTCCGGGCAAGTAGGTACTGAGATTACCTCAGATTACTAAGATTACTTGTCAGGAAAACCCAATACTTAATATTATGGCCAGACCCGGGAATCGAACCCGGGTCCTCGTCGGACGGACGCAGTCAATCATGCTAACCACTAGTGACTAGACGAACGAGGCAGTTCTGTCTACCCACTAGGCCGAAATACCTATAACATTAACGGACTAAGAAAACATAAATTGTGTAAGATCGAAAGGTCGTTAGTGTCAGTAGACGACCCAATTGATAAGATTAGTCTATTTGTTCTGCACGGCTATGTAATATTATTTTATTAAATTATAAAATGATAAATTGATAATAGCATGCAATAAAGCGCACGCAATTATATTATGTAACTTCTATTCAAAATAACGACAGTTAATTTTTTTCCTTTTTTTGTTATTTTAAAGATATTTATTATTTAAAGAGTAACCACCGAGTTTCTTGCTGGTTTTTCTCGGTAGAAATGGTATTCCGAACCAGTGGAAGATTCACTCGACGATTCAAAATCACTTGTAAAAGTTTATTTGAATAAAAAACATCTGAATTTGAAAGATTCATAAAACTTCTACATGATGTCCGCGCCCGGGTGGATTGAAGTTTTTTGGTTCCCGCGGGAGCTCTCTCATTTCCGGGATGAAATGTAACCTATGTGTTAAGTCAGGTTATAAGCTATCTCCATTCCAAATTTCAGCCAAATCGGTTTAGTCATTGCGAGCCGAAGGAGTAAGAAACATCCAGACTTTATTATTCCAGTATACTAATATTATTTAAAACTAGCTGTGCCCGCGACTTCGTCAGCGTGGAATAAGTTTTTTTTAAATTCCCACGGGAACTCCTCAATTTTCCGGGATAAAAAGTAGCAAATTATAATATTAGTTAGATTAGATGCGAAGGCGTGTCTGTCTGTTCTGCTACGCTTTCACTGCCTATAATTATATTATGGCCACTGGCCAGCCTACAGAAATAGATCAGTTTCCGGGGGAGGATTCCTGCTTATTTTTCCCCGGAAAATCAGTTCCCACGGATTTTTTATCCATTCGATAAAAGTCGCGCTCATCATGTATGTATATGTCACCGTAAGATTGTAAAATCCGTTAGATTATAATCTAACGGTTTCTATCCCGCTAGATTATAAACTGTCGAAAGATTGTGAACCGTTCAATGTTCTGAGTATTAATTTATGAAATATTTACGTTTTTACGTTTACGTTACTACGTTACTACGTTATTACGTTATTTTTACGTTTTCTTGTCTCTTTCTTGAACCTACAGTTCGCGCGCGAGTTGAATGCAGAATAAATGTAAGTGTCACCATACATTTACTCTGCATTCAACTCGCGCGCGAACTATAGGTTACGTTAGGGTTTGACATGAATATTCAGGCACTTAGGTTCTATCGGGTTAATATTCCTAATATATTACAATTTACCGAAAAATAACGCGTTAAATTGTAAGCAGTATGTCACGGTTCACAATCTGTCGAAAGTTTATAATCTATCGAGATAAAAAACGTTATATTATAATCTAACGGTTTTTACAATCTTACGGTGACATATATATCTTATGTATATGTCACCGTAAGATTGTAAAATCCGTTAGATTATAATCTAACGGTTTCGATCCCGCTAGATTATAAACTTTCGAAAGATTGTGAACCGTTCAATGTTCTGAGAATTAATTTATGAAATATTTATTGTTTTTACGTTTTCTTGTCTCTTTCTTGCACAGTTCGCGCGCGAGTTGAATGCAGAGTAAATGTAAGTGTCACCATACATTTACTCTGCATTCAACTCGCGCGCGAACTATAGGTTAGGTTAGGGTTTGACATGAATATTCACTTAGGTTCTATCGGGTTAATATACCTAATATATTACAATTTACCGAAAAATAACGCGTTAAATTGTAAGCAGTATGTTACGGTTGACAATCTGTCGAAAGTTTATAATCTATCGAGATAAAAAACGTTATATTATAATCTAACGGTTTTTACAATCTTACGGTGCCATATATATCTACTAGTATTCTAGTTTTACTAGAAATTAAATTATTTATTCCACTTAGGACAACTTGTGAAACTTATGAAATGTCGTGACTCTACCGGAAAGTAGATTCTACTGCGAAGAACCGGCAAGAAACTCGGCAGTTGCTCTTTTAATAAAGAAAAAGAATTTACAGTATGTAGCTAATGCACAATACAATATATTAAATATTACATACATAATGTAAGGAGCGTCAGCGTCTATACATTTAGGTATCAGTATACGAGTACATCGCACACGTGGAACGCTTACAATGTAACGGAATCGCGATATCATGTAAACAAAGATTTATTTGTTTATATACCTATTATAAACTGCACAACTGTACAACTGTGTGGGTTCTCCGAGAAACCCTGGCCTTGTTGGGCAATATCATACTAATATTATAAATGCGAAAGTGTGTTTGTTTGTTGGTTTGTCTTTCCATCACGCCGCAACAGGGCAACTTTTTAGAGATTAAAGAGTTAACGCGGGAATAAAAAAACTTAAACTACGCGAACGAAGTCGCGGGCATCAGCTAATCTGGCTGAAATTTGGCATAGAGATAGATTATAGTCTGGAATAACACATAGGCTACTTTTTATCCCGGAAAATCAAAGATTCCCGCAGGAACCAAAAACACCTCAATCCACGCGGACGAAGTCGCGGGCATTCGCTAGTTTTGTTATAAACATGTAGGCTAAGTAGAGTATGTGATTACTTATCTCATACTTCGTACTAGTAGTATATTCCACTACAATTAAGAAACAAATGGATCTCACCTATGGCATAGTAGGTATGGCAGTTAGGTATATTACAACCAATGATATTGTACTCAGTACTTCGATGATTACACCCATAGAGTTCGCGCGCGAGTTGAATGCAGAGTAAATGTATGTGTCACCATATATTTACTCCGCATTCAACTCGCGCGCGAACTATATATATTTGATTACTTACCCCTACTCGGTTTCTACACGGCATCGCACCACGGGTTTAATCACAAAAAAATAATTTATTTCAATAGTTGTCAAATACCCACTTGCTTCAGTTTGGCGGTAATTGTTCATTTTGTTCAACCACAGCCGAAGCCTCCCACCAGACAAAAAGTGGTACTACTACTGGTAACCTACTTACTTACTGAAAACTAAAAGCTAAACTAAAAGCTATTTTACTTTAGATTTCCCGAACGTCCACGTTTTAAAACGCCTAGATCTCGGTTATTGTCATTTATAAGTACCTAAGTATATAACTATATGTATATATATAATCTGCTTGAATAAAATTGATTTATACAAGTCGACACTTATTAATTAGAGCGAGTCTATAATATTATTATTTTTTAATACGCAGCAAGTTCTGGAATGCCACCACATTGTTATCACATTATGACGTACCTAATTAATGGAAAGGGCTCAACCCTATAATAGGCCATCAGGAAATACGATACGAACATACGACACAGAGAAAGGGAAGACTCTGCTGCTATTTTAAGTAACATTAGCAGAAGTATACGTAAATACACTCTTTGTATTAAGAAATAGAAGGAAAATGGAATCTCAATAAATATCATTCATTACTGTCTTGTTTTCGAATAAAATAAAGTATATACCTATGGCGGTTCTAGAATGTGCTACAAGTGTTGTTGTTTAAATAGACACACGGTCTGTGGTACGATCAACATAATAAAATATTATCTCAAGTTTATTTTATTACGCATTTATTTTATTTTTGTGTGTTAACGACCTAATGATAAAATTGATTATATGCAATTTATACAAAATCTCGCAAATCGTATAATTAATTGGACAACATCTACATAATATTAAAAGCATGTTGTGTCGTCGTAGATTATGTAAATTTTT
The DNA here is from genome assembly GCA_923060345.2 of Erebia aethiops. Taxonomy (NCBI): domain Eukaryota; kingdom Metazoa; phylum Arthropoda; class Insecta; order Lepidoptera; family Nymphalidae; genus Erebia; species Erebia aethiops. The sequence continues at coordinate 2,303,539 of OV281083.1, read as the reverse complement.
GTGAATGAGAAAATAGCGAGGTTTTGACTCGTTCCAGCAATGATTACTGAGTACTGACTACTGCTACACTGTATTGTAAATAATTATTGCAGTTATAGGTACTTCTTTTGGTGCGTTAGGGCAAAATTATCAGAGTGAATTTTTACGATACGCGCGCACACCGACACCCAAATTCGACACCCTGAAGTTAGTTGATCAACTTAAAAGTCTTGCAGAAAAAGGCCGACCAACAAAATAAAAATAAATACATTTACTGTATGTTAGGTAAGTTTAGGTTAGTAATAAATATCTTGAATATAATAGTTATCAGTTTTCAACTATATTCAAGATATTGATTATTTGCTATCAAAAATTATACTTCTTTCGTGCGTACATTACACACACTTTTTTTAAAAATTACATATATTATATTGAAATTGTTAATTCGTTTCCTCAAAAGAACAACAACCTATATTCTTGCTTGTCCTTGAGACTCGGTACAATAATTCTGAACTAGTGCAACGTGAGATCTACTTGACTATTCAAACGCTCTTTTAAAAGTTATTTGTATAAAAAACCTATTGACTTTGATTCTGAAAATCTAATAAATATAATAATTATGTGCATAAACCTCGAACGAATAAACCATACATATTCGTCCAAGACGTAAAGTCATTATTTCATATTCAATATTTTTTTTGAACTCTATATTAAGAAATGTGATTTTATAGACGACGACTAATCCCAATTCCTCCCATATTGGCTCGATAAAATAGTAGATAATACAAGTAAGATTATTTTAAGAAATATTAAAAAAAACGTACTACACTTTTTCTGCTAGCCGTACTCTTTATTTATCAAGGAAATCGGAGTGTCTCACGACATTTACCTACTGATGACAATAAAATAAAATGTAAATTCATTATGAATACCGAAATAACGGAAATATTCCAAATGAACTAGGTAGCTAGAACATTACGCGTTTGATATACCTATATGCGTTGAAATTTTAATTCATACTAATATTATAAATGCGAAAGTTTGTCTCACTGTCTGTCTGGTACGCTTTCACGGCCCATCTGTGCGGTTAGATGAAATTTAGTACAGGTTTAGGTCGTATCCTGGCCCCTGGGGAAGGACATGGACATACTTTTTATCCCGGAAAATAAATTCCCGTGGAATTAAAAAAATCTTATACCATGCGAACGAAGTCGCGGGCATTAGCTTGTAGAGTCAATAAAAGTTAACCTAATTCAGACTACGCCTGTCTGGTCAACAGTTCGTTGATCTAATAAACAGTAACATTCTGTTTTGATGCTGTATTGTATGGGAGCAGGAGTCCTAGATACATTTATTAAAATAATCTATTCATAGTAGGTACGTTACGAAAAGTAGACTTTTTTTCTATTAGGTATTCAAGTAATTAATTAAAGCTAGTATTTTAATATTTTATTTTGTATTTTATATTGCCTGAAATAAATAAATAGATAAAATAATAAATAAAAAGTTACCTTCAGAATTCTCAATTTACGTCCTATAGTTCTTAAAGTTTCCTTTGACTTCGTCCGCGTAGATTAAGTTTTTTTATTCCCGCGGGAACTCTTTAATTTTCCTGGAAAAATAGTAGACTATGTCCTGCCCCGGGATAGAACTTATCCCTGTACCAAATTTCATCAAAATCGGTTTAACGGATGGGCCGTGAAAGCGTAGCATATAGACAGACAGACACACTTTCGCATATATAATATTAAGTATGAATTTAAAGAACTTTTCCTCCGAGGCCCGTTGGTTTTTTCCATCCTATATATAGTTAAAAAATCTTTATCAAAGCTACGAACGCAGACATATTTACTTGACCCTTCGCGCGCCTTTGTGTTTTAAATGTTAGCCTCAAGGCTTAACGACACAATAGAACTTTAAAAAGTTATTTGCATTGGGCTAAGAAGTTGATGTAAAGTAGGTTTGCCAATGTAACAGGCACACAGTGACAGTGACAGTATTCTCATTCAAATCACATAACCATATTATATTTATTTAGTAAGTATATCATATATTTTTGTGTATTTCTTGCAATGTATTTTTACTTACTTAAATTCTTTGCATAATACATAATATTTCACTATATTACCTACTACTTACCTACCTAAATATGTTTCTTCTTTCCCCAACTTTTCTCTTTATATTATACTTACCTATGCACTGGTTTTTCAACCCTGTCCCCACTACCAAAGGTTACCAAATGCTTTGTGCATTGTATTCTATATGCAATAGACAATTTAAAACAAACAGACAAAACCATAAATGGTTTATATCCACGTAGGGTAAAAATTAAAAACAAATATTATGAAAGTTAAGCTAACAATAAAACTGTTAAAATATAAGTTTAACTAGCCGATGCCGGCGACTTCGTCCGCGTGGTTTAAGTTGTTTGATTCCCGCGGGAACTCCTTAATTTTCCGGGATAAAAAGTAGCCTATGTTATTCTCTAGGTCCTCAACTATACTCATGCCAGAAATCACGTCGATCCGTTGATCCGTTGCGGCGTGATTGAAGGACGAACCAACAAACAAACACACTTTCGCATTTATAATATTAGTATGATTAGCAAAACACACGAAACTAGGCAGTGGCCGCAAGTTTGCATGAAACAGCTGAATCATTTTTCAATATTGGTAACAAAACATTCTGGGTAGGCTGTGTAGCACTTTTATGCATGTATCCTCGGCACGCCACTCCTTTGTTTTCCATGAACTTGGCAGTAACCTTGCCCAAGAGACCGATTCGCTGATCAAATTTGCATTTGTCCAAATTCAGTAAATAGTTAAACAAAGGATAGGTAACCAGGCCCTTGTGTGCCGAATATAATCGGTTCAGGCACTTTACTTTATAGGGTTGTTACGATAATCGACTAACTTACTTACTTTAATGACGGCTCCGAGTCCATTCAGTCTTACTACCTTCTTGCGTGACCACAGCCGCTCATGACCTTGAGGTCCCTTACTCCGGGACTATTAAACGGATGGAATGGGATGGTAATCACCGCCCCGGTAACGTCTCTTGGCGGGATCGGCTGGCTCTCGCAGTGGCGACGCTACCCCCTCACATGGACGTCGGCGACATCAGCTTTGCGAGGCCCCTCTCATTTCCAAGCCAAGAGCCCCTTTCATTACCCAGTCAAGAAATAAACGTTATTTTCCAAACTGAAACTCTTTCACTGTCACGCACGAGACACATAAATGTCTCGCTCATGTGCTTCGTAAAAAAAACTACCGACTAAAATATACTCGGTTACATTTTTCGACTAAATTAAACTTCGAATAGCTTGTAAAACTTTTTTGCGAGGCCCCCTTAGGCCGTCGGCGTCGCCGACACCCAACGCCGCCACTGAGCTCTTGTACCCGCTCAGCGCTCTTTCTTAACCATTACGGTTACACAAAAAGAGACCACTGCCCTCTAAGGTCCTCTTTTAATCAAATCAAATATTTTTTATTCAAGTAGACTTAACAACAAGTGCTTTTGAATAGTCAAGTGAATCTACCACCGTTCCTACCATGCAAGAACCAGCAAGAAACTCGGTGGTTGCTCTAAAGGTGGGGAGAGATCATTCAGTCTTATGGTTGACTAAGGCCGAACTTTGAACATCTATAATCATCGTTCATGAGCTCCCGCTTGTTCCAGATCCTACCGCACATAGACGGGTTCAACCACGTGTCGAAGATCGCCGCGCTCACCGATGTAGAGATCAGCCTGGTGCGAGCGTGCGTGCAGAATCTCGTCTACTACGGCGTCGTCACGCTCGTGCCCATCTTTCAGTACTGCGCTGTGAGTATTACCCTCCATAGCTGCTGCTGTTCCTAGCAGCAAGTAGTATTGGCCAGGAACTTGGCGATTACAATAGATCGGCAACGGTCAAAGTGATACCGGGTCTCTTTACCCTGCATAGCCATATCACCAAGAAGAAAGACCACCCTCCATAGAATCGACTATCGATGATTCCCCGTACCGTGTTGTTGAACTAATGCTGAAAAAGACTGGAATCTTTTGGTCATAGTTTCCGAGACTCGTCTCAATTTATCAAAACACGTGACTATTAGTTTTCGAGATTACTCAAACATGGGTCCTTTGAGTTCTCCAAGTCATTTCCCGTCCTGAGCTAGGATAATTGAAAGCTAAGATAGGAGATTCGAGACTTACTCCATTACTATTTACTGTTTAACTTTCTACTTTATTGACTGAAATACTGTCTTGTCTTGAGTCCTTGACTGTCTGTCTTATGTTGAGAGTATTATCAGAGGACTTAAGACTTTAGTCTCTTACCACTAAGTAGATATAGCCATGACTACGGGACATGACTAATACTACCACCGAACTGAGTCCAATGAATGAAAAAGAAAAGAAAACCTTACTGTTTTTCTTTTCAGCAATATGAAGAATACGCTCATAATACTCAGGTATTTTGTCCTTGTTCCAGGTTTATAGTGCAACCCCAAAATTAAGACAACTGACACGATGTGCGGGACTACAGCGACAATGCGTGGAATTCTGTGCGAGAACGCGTAAGTTACAAAATTCAGCCCTACCCTCAGCTACCACTTACAGTAAGTTACACCAAGAACTAGATACACAGATTTTCAGAATATAAATACTAAAATTTGCCTTTTTTGAAACGAAATCTCTTTTTTTCCTCTTATCTTCAGTAGGAAGCCACCTTCGAAATCAAAATATAATATAAAAGGAAAAGGTGACTGTCTGATCTATCAACGGCACAGCTCAAACCACTGGACGAATCGGGCTGAAATTTGGCAAGCAGACAGCTTTTATGATTTAGGCATCCGAAAGGATTTTAACCCTCAAGGGGGTAAAATAGGGGTTTGAAATTTGTGTAATCCACGCGAACGAAGCTAGTTTCTTATAAAATGTTGGTATTCTTCGGTTCATGTAATATCTAGTGAACATAGAAACGTGTTTGTAGCTCGCCCTTGCCCACAGCTCGCCAGCTGCCGCGCGTGAGCGATCTGTTCCGCATGTACGCGGGCATGTCGTACGGCAGCACGGTGCGCGACCTGTGCCGCCGCATGCGACCGCAGGAGCTCGCTATCAACGAGAGGAAGCTCGTGCTGTTCGGTGTGCTCGAGGGGCTCATACGCAGGGTGTACAAGGTGAGCCCTTTGGTACACATTTTACCGTTGATACTGTGTTATTACTGATCTTACCATCAGGTGTGATTGCAGTCAAGGGCTAACTAGTAGTGGAATAAAAAAAAAAAGACTGTCTCGTTGGTCTAGTGGTGAGCATGTTCGACTGCAGGCTGCAGCCAACGAGGTCCCGGGTCGGGCCATAATAATTCTCAATACGCCCGGAGTTAGGAATTTAGCGGTGTTGCAACCCCGTGCCGTGCCGTGCTTTACGAGCACGTAAAGCCGTCGGTCCTGCGCCTGATCTCTCTTCGGACGTTTCGGATTTGTACAATTTACAATTTTGTACAATATTACAAATCAACTTATAAATCTATTCCCAGTCTACAAATCAACTTATAAAATCTCTTTCCAGTTCCCAGTAACGCTGCACAACGACAACGCATCACTGCGCAGTGAGCACAGTCACACAGCGCGCACGTACAACGGCCTCGTGTGCCTCGACGAGCTGTGCTGCCAGGGAGGCCTCTCCGCCTCGCAGCTCGAGGAGCAGCTGGAGAGGGACAGTGACGTCATATTCATCGTCAAATGAGGGCTATAGCGAGTGTTTGTAGCACCCCTGGCCTCGTGTGTGAGTGTACGGGACTCGAATGTCGAATCGACGAATGATTGTGTGGGCACTGCGAACTGTGCGACGGAAAAGTCTCTCCGCCTCGCAACTCGTGAAATCTAACGCTCACTATTGGGTGTCCATTTGGACTTCGGGCCTCATGAGTGTTAAAAGAAGTGAAATGTGGAAAGATGTTAAGAACAGCTCTCCGCCTCGCAAAGGGAAGAGTATTTGAGGCTCAAGTTTCTAGGACATGCCTCGTGTTTAGGACTGGGGATTTTTTAGGTGTTTATATTATGTGAACCAAAATAAGTGTTATAAGGATAAGATAAATGTTAAAAGAGGATTCAGCAACTCGAATGATGTCATATATTTCGTTAAACAGGGATAACTCTTAGAATAAAATGATGATTTGAGTTTATTCGAATCAAATGATTGTATGTTGATTGTTGACCTAAGCCTGCCAATTTGGTTAATACTAACCTATTCAATTTTAGTAGCCAATAAGAGATGCCAATTTTTGATTAATTATCTATATATATCCAAGGATTTGATGTTTGAATTCTCTTAATAGTAAAAAAAGTCAAGTTTGGTAAGTCAATATGTACGTAATAAAAATTGTTTTTCCACTAAACTATACCTATTCTAGTCCTTCCGGACTTTTAGACTTAAGAATTATATAGATAATAGACGTTAAACGTAAAAAATAGAATTTGACAAAAAATTTACTTAGGTTTAAAAAGTTAATTAGTACAGTTTTTCATAGATTACCTTAAAACACTTCATATAAAGTCCTCAAGTACAAAAAATGCAAAATACATCACTTTTATAGACTACATTTACTTTAAAATGTTAAAATATAGTTTTTTTTTCTAATAAGACATTTTATAATTTTTAGTGGATATAAGATTAAAGGATGATTGATATTAGACCATTCCGACCTTGCCTCAAATTATATTTGATGGATCGATAGGAGTTTTATAATATTATTATGCCATGTAGTAAGTACCTCGGCTAGGAACAGTTTAAAAAAAATCGCCCCTAATGGTTGAGGGCATATCCATAACACGCGAGTTTACTCGTGTTCCGCGTTGATTATAATTGAATAAAAGCAAGCAAATAATAGGATTTTATTTGAGTTTACACACGCGCCACCTCGACCGTCAGGCGATATAGGTGTGCTGCAAATGCGGTTCTGACAATGATGTTATTTTAGTTCTATAAATTTTACTAATGAAATTAAAACCAGATTCAATCACAAATAATGTAACTTGCAACAACAATACGTGTTCTAAGTGACGTTTTGAAGGTTTTTAGTATCAATGGAATAGGTACCCGTTCAGAATATACCAGGTTATCTAGATATTGGGGCTGATTCTGTATAACACAATCTCTAAAGTAAACTAAAATGGCAGCTTTAAATCTAGTTCTGTCCCTTTCCGTAGGAAGTATTATGAAAGGGTTAGCAATATTTGTAATGCTCTAATTTTAGTTTAGTTTAGAGATTGTGCACAACAGAATCAGCCCCACTGACCAGCTCCAGACACCTTACTGACAGAAAAGCCTTTACAGCAATGCATTTCTCGGGCCAGCCATGGTGGTACAGGTGGTTAGGCGGCGGTACAGGTGGTTTAGGCGGTGGTACAGGGTCAGAGGATAGTGGAGGCTACTCCACTATCCTCTGACCCTGGACAGTTTTAAGGCTACAGTTGTATATAGAACTAAAATTTTGGTATCAATTTAGTTATAGTTACACTTTAAAACACTGCTCAATATTCGTAGATGACATAAATTTTATATCCTGTTTACAAACGATTGTATATGTATAGAAAATATTATATAAAAGGTGCTATAATAAAACATCCATTTATTGACTATTTTACGGAAGGCGCAATTTCCCACCGATATAAAAAACTGAAATAATATGACGTGCAAATATTATAATATTGCGACTAATTTCTATGTACATATAATATGTATGTGAATTAGCTTGACGAGTAAAATAGTTTTATCTTTTTTAAAATATTGTCTTCTTTTTAAGAAAATCTTTTTCAGTGGAAAAAGATACCTCTATTTACTGTTTTTTTTTCAAAATAATTATTTTTGACCTATCATTGTGTTCAACTGTAGCTATTTATTCATCTGCTAGCAGTAAGATTTGCAAAAGTCAATTTCTGCTAGATTTTACATTGGACAGTAACTTGTGCATTTGCTAGTTAGTGAACACTGCTATATTATTCGATAAACGTTTAAAAAATATATATTTATGTAAATAAGTGTTGTAAGTTTATGTATATTAATAAAGTACGATTTTTGTCAATGTTGTATTTACTATCTTAGTGACTAACTAGTCAAAACCTAGTGCCTTAAAAGATGAATCGCATAAAATATAAGATTAAGCTAGTATCAACCTATAGACATTTTGTCGCATGTTAGTATGTCTTTACCTTTATATTTGTAATTTGTATGATTAATTGATTAAGATTTTAAAGTCAAAATATGTTTAAATTTTTAAGAGATTATATTATTGTTGTATCGACTATATTGACTAAGTAATAAGTATCAACTACCTATATTGAAAATTATAAATTTTTTAGTCACGTTTTGTTATTTTTGTTATATTATCTTGTATTTTAAATAAGCGATTTATTAAAATATTATTTTCTATCATAATTATCTTTTATTCGAAGTTTCGTACGTTTAGTAATTAGACCCCTTTACACTAACGTTTTTCCACTCTCAACTCCACGGAAAAAAATCCCGAATGGCCCCGTCCCCGATGTCTATTCCCTGAATTTGGTTCTTAAGACATGAGTTTCAAAGGAGTATATTACATCCTTTTAAAAAAAACGTTGCACACACACAAAGTGAAACTTCAGAAAAGTAGCCTACGAGAAAATGAGATAAATATCAGTTGTATTCTATCACAGTCTCTCGCAGGCTAAATCCTATTACGAATATGTTTGTCTCTTTTTAGTATCGCTTTTTCGTTTCTACGAAATTTCAAATGACAACGATTCTAAAGAAGTTTCCCTTCAATAACGGACATACCTACTTAACGCTACTTCGAAATAATAGAAAACATTTGAATTAAAGATATTGGTGGGCGATTGGGTGGTAAATAAAAAATCCAAAGTTTTCAAAGACAGTACTGATTTAATATATTCTTATATAACATCATATAAGTTACAAAATAGGTACATAAACAGTATGTAGGTAACGAAACACTTGACTAGCGTTTAAGAGAAAAAAAAGTATATTACATAGACATGCTTCGAAAACTGCATGCTACAGACGCCTTCTCTTAGTCTACTTTTCTTTTATAAGCTTTACAACTTTTCATACAAGCCTTACAATCTAAAAGGACTAATTTTATTTCATTGAAACAACCGATTTTAGTATTTAGCATCAATAAATAGCCTAAAAATCAATCAAAATGTATTACCTTTCTTAAATTCCTAGCAAGCGTCCATAGCATATAGAAATCTATTTTGATACAAAAATATGTATGTGTTTTTGTAACGTTTAATGATTTAGAAATTTCTAAATAGTATTTAGATCCATAAGAAAACAATGCTCATAGGATAACCTATAAAATCAGTTTGTAAATTTTTGATTACCTTATAGGTGCAACGCTAAAAGCCATAGCCCAGTGTTTATTTAGCTTATCTATGCCAGATAACAGGTAAGTAAAACAAGAAAAAATCGAAGAGACGAATTCTCTTTACACATTTAGAAATTTCTAAACGATACACAGTAGGGATTTGATACAATATATTATACTATTATTATACCTAATGACGTTAATTCGGTTGTAATTGACGGGTCAATAAGTAGTGCTCTTTTCTCTCTACATCTTTCCGTAGTAAGATTCCGTGGGAATATTGATATTATAGTCCGGGAGGCAGCGACCGAAATTTTGCACCCATTCCTACAAAGCTAATTTTTCTGTCAAGCAATGTTTATACCGTATAAATAATGAAAGTGAAAGTCTGCCAAGCTTTTAGTGTTGCAAACATTAATAACAATTTTTGAAACCTGTAAATAAATAATACGTAAATGTATTATACCTACAAGACTGAAACTTCTTACAGTGAACAAGGATACCTAAATATACATAATAATGATAGTCTGCCGCCTCGGAAGCGTTGCCATCTAAGGTCTTCCACTCACGTAATGTGTTGAAAAATTAACTTTTTGTACTTATTTCTACAAGGCTGATTTTTTTTTCTTAAATAGTTAGGTTTATACAAGAACAAAAAAAGACAGTCTGCCGAGAATCCAATGTTGCTAAAGCCTTGGTAGACGCGATGGAATGCGCTATCTCCCGAGCGCAGCTACTGCTATAAGTCGCTCTGAATAATTGGACATACCGGCATTAAATTAAAATCTACAAAGCTGGTCTTTGTCTACGATAATTATAAATAACATTGAATAATAGAACTCATTTTATTTTAATTAGTGTACTTTTATAATTTACAAAAAAACTATAAAAAGTTTCTACAAAATAAATGGTAGGTAATGTATGAAAATACTAGATGACCCGGTGTACTTCGTATCACCTATCCTAACGACAAAATATATGGGAAAATGAAATTGCTGTTCTTCTATCTACTATCTTCCTCGCAATTTTCCAATATTTTCTCACCGTTTAAACCTTCCCTGGACTACGACAAACATTTCAAAACTAAAATCAGCTAAATCGGCCCAGCTGTTCTCGAGTTTTAGCGAGACAAACGAACTGCAATTGATTTTTATATATATAGATAGAAGATTTTTTTAGTGTTTGTGGTTATTGAAGATTTATTTATTTTATTTTACAATTTATAATTATAATTTTTTTTATTTTACAATTTTTAGTGATCACGGGCCACGGCTACTAGATGATGCCCGCAACTTCGTCCGCGTGGAATAAGGTTTTTGATTCCCGCGGGAACTTTCCGGGATGAAAAGTGGCCTAAGTCGTTCCCCGGGATACAACCTATCCCTTTACTAAATTTCATTATAATCGATTGAAAATTTTTTATTCCCGCGGGAACCTTTGATTTTTCAGGGATAGAAAAGTAGCATGTCTTTCCCCGGGATACAACCTATCTTTGTACCAAATTTAATCAAAATCGGTTGCACAGATGGACCGTGAAAGCGTAGCAGACAGGCAGACAGACACACTTTCGCATTTATTATATTAGTATGGATATCTGGTTAAAAACCTACTGTTTACTAAGCTATTACACTGATCGCGAGCAATTTACTCTTATCCATTGAGGACTTCCGTTCGCCATGTCTGAAGACATTCATCAGATCTTCACCAAATTTATATGGGACCACCTCTGAAGTATCAAACAAAAAAGAATCATCAAAATTGATTCATAATTGGCGGAGTAATCGTGTAACAAACATACAGAAACATACAGCCGAATTGATAACCTCCTTCTTTTTTTTTGAAGTCGGTTAAAATTAATAATCGCGGTATAAATTCAAAACAAAAAAATCAAATTCAGATTTAAATTAGAATTTTTATTCGTTCATTGGCATTACATTTCAATTAAGTTCTTGCGCTACAACTTGGGCCACGTCTACCGAAGCTTTAGCCACCTTCTATCGAAAGTAGACGACGATAATTCAATAATATTTATCGTAAACCGCTTGTAGACGAAAGACCAGCGTTGTAGATTTTAATTTAATGCCAGTATGCCCATTCAGAGCGACTTACAGCGGATCGGCGCAGTAGCTGCGCTCGGGAAATAGTGCATTCCATCGCGTCTACCAAGGCTTTAGCAACATTGGATTCTCGGCAGACTGTCTTTTTTTGTTCTTGTATAAACCTAACTATGTGAGAAAAAAAAATCAGCCTTGTAGAAATAAGTCCAAAAAGTTAATTTTTCAACACATTACGTGAGTGGAAGACCTTAGATGGCAACGCTTCCTATGCGGCAGACTATCATTATCCTGTATATTTAGGTATCCTTGTTCACTGTAAGAAGTTTCAGTCTTGTAGGTATAACACATTTACGTATCATTTATTTACAGGTTTCAAAAATTGTTGTAAATCTTTGCAACAACATCGGCGCGGCAGACTGCCATTCTGTTTACGTACTGTCTTAAAATAACAAAATAGCAAAGAATCAGCTTTGTAGGAATAATCGCACCAATAATGTCGCTGCCTCCCGGACCATTAGGGAGTAGGAACACACGAGCAAAAAAAAAAAGTCATAATTAATATTATGACTGTAATAATGGCCCCTGTAATCAGGGGCCATATTGCCAACGCTTAAAGCAATATGCAATATTACTCAAAATGACAGTTTGATGTCATGTACTTTGACGTTCCTAAAATCAAATATAATTATTAATACATTTATTTAGATATTATAAATGCGAAAGTTTGGATGGATGTATGGATGTTTGTTACTCAATCACGCGCCAACGGCTGAACGGATCTGGCTGAAATTTGGCACAGAGATAGATTCTGGATGGATGGAGTCTGGAATAGCACTTATAGGCAACTTTTTATCCCGGAAAATTAAAGTGTTTCCGCGGGAACCAAAAAACCTCAATACACGCGCACGAAGTCGCGGGCATTAGCTAGTAAGGATTATAATTCTAAAACACGAAAATCTACAATATGGCTTTAAGTGTTGGTCCCAGAAGCCCTAAAGTCACGTTAGGGCCTCACCAAACTCGGAACCGGTTTGAGCCGGTCAATAAGGGTGAAAACGACGTCATCCGACGCGACGCGATGTTTACCGACGCGGAAACGGCGTTTTGCCGCGTTTTAACTCTTAGTTCCATATACGAGTACCTACACATACAGTTTTTCTGACCGGTCGATAGATTTGGTGAAACCCTTAAAGAGATAATATGACATACTGACTTCTATGTCAATTTTCATACAAAACATTTCAAAACCCTTTGGAAAAAGATGGAAATATGCTCTTGACTTGAAATTTTCGTGTACCACCGAATTAGCGTCAGAAGCTGAGATGAGAAACAAAACTAAATACTTGTTCTTACTATATGGATACTGTTTGATTTGTTGGTCTGTATAAAACTTAATTACGTTTTGGCACGGCGCATAGAAAATAGAACGGTCTTTATGTATATATATACATAATACTTGACAGATAGGTGTTAATATAATGTGCAAATAAAAACAATTAAAAGAGCATGCGCGATACAGGAAACGGGACTTTTAAAAGTATTATTTATTTGTCCTACCTTCAGTAGCTTGCGAAGGAGGTTCTGAGAGCTGAATGAAAGAACGACGAAGCGATGCCATGGAAAAATCTATGTTATCACCAGATCGTAGATGTTGAAAATGGGGTCAACTTTTCGACATATGTGTTTGTAGTCTCTCGAAATACGACATTTGGAAGGCTACTTAAACGGTAAACCCACCGAAATAGAAGTTTTCTTTTCAAGGATCTCTCTCATGGTCGAAGGCTGTGTCTTAACATCTAAATGGCAGATGCTGTGGAGTAGGCACAGCCTATGCGAAAAGTCTAGAACTTTTCGCATAGGCTATTTTTCATCCCGCAAAAACTATCATGGAATTTTTCAAAAACCTAAATCTAGTACACTAGGAACAATCTAATAAATAATATAAATGCCGTTCATTACTATAACACAATATATTAACACAGCTACCTTTTGACAACGCGAGCGAGGCATTACTTTGAAAAATATAGAATTAAATGTATGTTTAGTGTCACATTGTAGGCAGTTTTTATATAGTATTCTATTGACATATTTTACAATACATAATATATTACTTAAAAGACAAAGCTACCTTAAGAGCGATTTTACAAGGACTACATTATTATGCACGATTTCTCAAGATGTGTAAGAACTTCTTATATCGTCATTATGTGTCTACAAAACTCAATATTAAAGGCCAAAACACACCGGCTGTATCATAAACATACATCCATCCATCCAATCTATTGCATTTATAATATTAGTATAGATATAGATGCGAAAGTGTATGTTTGTTCTATCCCAGAAAATTAAGGAGTTCCTGTGGGAATTTAAAAAAAAGATTATTCCACAGAGAACCTCCATACAGCCGATATGTTTCGGCCTTAAATTATACAGTTACATTTTCGCCCGAGAGTTTTTCGATTTATTTTTTACCACCCCGTAAATAAGCTCTGATATGGATGTCTTATAAGAAGTTTTTACAGCGTGAATGAGTTCTAATTCAGCAAGTGGGTAAATTCGATAAATATGTATGATATTACAGGGAATGCCTACGACCGTGGAGTTTCAGGGACAGAATCGGCAAAATTGTTTGGTACAATAATTTTATACTACGTGCCCAACTAAACAAACTAAAATGACAGCTCTTAATCTAGTTCTGTCCCTTTCCGCAGGGAATATTATGAAAGGGTTAGCAATATATTTAATGCTGTCATTTTAGTTTAGTGATTATGTACAACAGAATCAGCCTCTCAGTACTAATACACTCTTTCCAATGACACAACATACTACTGTAGCGGTTACCACAGTGTCAACTAGATGGCGTTAACTGTCTCTACATCGCAGGATAGATAATCTACATAAGTTACATACAAGCCTGAATCACGATATCGAAGTTTATTTCGTAACTTAGCCTTTCGAAATTATACGACTTTTATTGGCTTTAATGTTATTACTTTTATTTCTAAACAATATACCATAAAAATACATACAGACCCTTGTTCTTCTCAGTTGAAACGCATAGTACGACTTCATATAAAATGCCTGAATCTATTCACCATTACACTGTACAGTTTATATTTACAGAGCATACTAATACAATTCCGTTACGGTCCTGTGACATCCCTGGCACCACACGGTCGTATGCGGGTCTACTTTTATTTACGCACTATTGTAAAAATAAATACTATTTCATTACTTTATTCGTTACATTTGATCCACTATCATATACTGTAGATACACAACCACGCGATAATATTATTTAAATCTTTACAATTTAAGAAAAAAATGAGGGTAGAGCAATTAAAATTACATATAAATTTCGTCTACCCTCATTTCGGACTTTAAGCCAAACTTCGAACGGTCCGTTCACAATAAAGCGCAAAACACACAGGGAGCGGGCGCGGGCCGGGTTGGGTGCGCGTCGGATTGAATTCCTTGTATTTATATGGACAGCGTCACCCGCCACGCGCCCAACCCGCGGCCGCGTTTGGCTATAGCTGTCAAAGTTGTTGTATTGGTGTACCATAACAACAAACTTTGACAGCTATAGTGTACTGATCGAATATGCAATTTGCCGAGTACTTTATCTACCTATAGGAAGTTTAACACAAAAGTAATATGGTTATGTACACAATAATAATAATAATAATCATATAACGATCGACGTAAGTTTTTGCATGATTATAGCCGAGGACCTGGACACAGGCTACTATTTATCCCGGAAAATTAAAGAGTTCCTGCAGTAATTAAAAATACTTAAACCACGCGGACGAAGTCTTGGCCATCAGCTACTACAATATACACTTATGTACCTTAATCATGTATTTGAAAAAGAATATTATTTTTTTCAGAAACGTGGTTGAGTATCGACGAACTTAATACAAAATATGTAATAATTCGATTTGATTCGCTCGTTGGGAATCGATTTTACACGCATTTTTGATCAGTATGATAAGTATGAAATTTTACTTCTCACTAACATTCGATTCGAACGTCGAAATATTGTATCGTTAAATTATATTGGTCCTAACAGCCTTGGTTTAAAGCTCAAGTTCGTCTGTCATCCATAGCCAACGGACCTAGCGAAATTAAAATTGGTGGCACTGCACATTGACTTTAAATCAAGGACTTTAAGGTTCATTTAAGCCTGACTCTATTGTCTTTCGACGTTCGAATTATTTCAATGTTTGCGAGATTCAATATCTCATACTAAATCTAACTATACAGGATTCGTGATTAATGAAACCATATATCTATTAATAGTTAGAACCTGAATTTTTAAGGCTGCTTGTGCATTATCAATGCAATATAGTTGTCATTTTGAACTTTAAAAACTATTGTTTGTGATTAGTATAAACAAATTGAAATTGATCAAACTAAACCCAGTTTTTAACAACCAACCGTATGTCAAAGGAAATAAAGCTTATATTAAGTTATCGTAAAAAAGACACTGCGTCTCAGTGCGTTATCGTGCTTAGTCCTTTTAGTTACCTTTCGTGACGTGTTGTGCATTGATATTGCACAAATAGACAAACTTGTTGACACAAACATAAAGTCAGACATACTGATTTGCACAATTATATATAGGTAAATTAAAAATCATAATATAGCTTACATACATAGAAAGGCACAAAATATTTGGTAAGTTAAATAATACGCGAAAACTTATTCTTACAATAATTAATATAATATAGGCTCACATTAATTATATTATTATTATTAAGTTTCTAATGTAGGGTATATCTTCTTTCTAATGAAGAGTGAAAGAGATAGCGCTATTTATTTAGACATCTTTTATCATCTTTCATCTAAGGCCCGCTTGCAGAAACGTCGGGTTATCCTTTTAATCCAGAGCTGCTACTTTGACAGAATTCGTATAAAACTCTGTCAAAACTTCAAATTTATTCCTGGGTTAAACATAACCCGGCGTGTCTACAAGGCCTTTTAGTAGTTTTCATACATAGCGAAATAATTTAAATGTTTCACTTCTATATGGAAAACTGATTTGAAACAAAATCAGTTTTCCACTTTTGGCAGAAGTATCGAGTATAATATTATTTAACGTTAACATTGTGTGTGAGAAAGAAAATATGTGTCTTAGAAATTCCAATAGGTAATATATTTTATTTAACTTCTCTGGAATAACGTTGCCTATATACATATTTGAAGAGTAGAAAACCTGGCGTATTCGCACATTTATATGTAGGCACTGAATTAAGTAGAAAATTCCTAAAACACATGTTTCACCGTATCATGTAAACAATACCAAAATTTTCAACAAATAAAAAAAGATGTAAAAAGTTTTTGTTTGGTTAGGTACGCTTGAATTTGCCAAATATACACGCTGTTTTTGCATATAATTCAGAATATATACACATATCCCATACTTAGACACTTGTCTATAAAGTTATCTACCATACATACAACTATAAGGAATGACCTAACATCATAATATAATAACACATTACAATTAGGAATATATTACCAAAAAGCAACCAAACATGGTTCAATCTTTTAACAAAAATCATGTAAAAATACCGAATTTTGGGGAATTGATTTCGCGGTGTACTAAATACTGAAAAAAATTTACATTAATATAACTTGTGACTAAATTGATTTTTTGTATATTTATTCGTCAAAACAAAAAACGATAGGTACGTACTTACTATCGATAATATAAAAAGTAATAATAAATAATAACGTCGATATCGACAGTATTACAAGTCGATTTATAGAATCGATAGTCTTATTTGAATTAAAGCTAGGGACAGATATGATGATAAATCAAAAATTCAAAAATAAATAGCTGGCGAAGAAGACTCCCGCTGCAAAACTCCTTGAAACAGAATTGCGTGCGTCTTTTTCGCTTGCGGGATTTGGCTCGATCTGTCCCTCGCTTAATTCGAAGTGAGTCATATTGGGCACAATATAAAAAGAAATTGAGATTCCATAAATCGTAACATGGGGTAGTTATACAGTAAAGGAGATTTTCCCGCTTAAATGCATACTTATTAAGGTGCGTTTCCACTGAAGCGGACTCAGAGATGACGTCATCTTTCAATAATGCTGTATATTGTCGTCTCCTCGGTGGACGGACACCCTAAAAGATGGCTGCATCTTTGCATAGATTTCAAGCCAGCGGACTATCAGCTTTGCTTTTAAGTCTCAATAAATACACTGACTAAATGTAACAAACAAAAATCATCATTCAAAAAGTATCCGAGACATGCATGTGCTACTGCGACGCGTACGTACGTTAAGTTGACGAAATAACGTCTAAAATTACTCTCGATCACAACTCTGTTAAGACGTTTTTTGATGATCTTTCCTACCGACTTAATGAACCAGCAAGACCTGCCACAATTCAAAAAGTATCCGAGACCAGAAGGTGCTCACGCGATACGTACAATGAAATCGCACCTTAATACAACGAAATAACGTTTAAATTTAAAGTGCTATAATTATGTAATAATTAATTGGATTAATTGGATGTTTTCTGATGAACTTTTCCTGCCAATTGGTAGTTTTGTTTTTATAGGTACATACTAACTGTACGTAATCTACTATAATTTATGCTTAGAATCGAGAATGGAGTGCCTCCGTTGTGAACCTTGTATAGTAAATAGTAAACTTACTGCAGCGATTCTGGTATTTTTCAGTTTTTGTGTTCAGCCGGAGCACATTTCCGAATGGTCGTCCCACGCTGCCACCTGAAAATAAAAATCCGTTTCATGTTACAGTTGAAAACTAAAAATTATAATACTAATGTTCTCCCGACCGAATTTCGGTTATGGCGACCTATCTCCAGAGAGATTAGCCATCTGCGCGGGAGATATTATTGTAGTGCACAAGTGTGGGCGCATACATAGGTGCACTCTCTGTTCCTTTACTCTCATAGCCCGATGGGACGGAAAATCCGACACGACCGGAGAGAGAACCGAAGCTCTGGGTTGAAACACCGCCAACTTCCTAACTCCCGGCTAGGCCCGACCCGGAACTCGAACCTGGGACCTCGCCGGCCACAACCGAACATGCTAACCACTAGACCAACGAGGCAGTCATATCCTGTTATAACTAAACAGGATGTGATAAGCTGATATTTACTTTTAGAGTTCTTCTAGATCTAAAATGATGAAATTGAACGGGTTGAAACTCATTGAAGTGCTCTCACGTACGACTCGGGATACCGAGAACAGCATTCTTAGGCTCCCCGCTGACGATAAGTCAAATGACTTTTGAATGAAAAAGTTCTTGCTCACTCACGGCACCAGTCCAAATGATTTTCAATTAATAAAATGGACATATATGACTAAAGATAGGGTTGTCACCTGGCAGTCGCGGGAGCAGTACCACTGGTTGGCGCAGCCGGCGCACACAAACTGCGCGAGGCGCGAGCGGCAGCCCTGGCACGTGGGCGCGTCTTCGCTGCCCTCATCTATGACCAGGCGGCCGCCCGAGCCGCCCGACGCCGCCGATGCGGCCGACGCTGCTGACCCGGCAGACTCCTCTGACGCACCACTCTCTTCTTCTTCCTATTGAGAGAAACCAGAAAAATGTAGCACTTACTGACGATAATAACCACTCTCTGCTACCAGAGAAAAGAACGAAGAATCACTCAAAACATGTATATTTCGTGACTTATATGTACAACTTTTAAGAAAAGTGTGTAAGTGTGTGTGTGTATTGTAAGTGTACTTAATAAATAAAATAAAAATAAAATATGAGACAGGGCCAGGCCATTTGTTGACACAATTGTCCAATGCATATTTCTCTAGTCTCGTATATAAATAAAAATATTATGCAGTTGCATTAAAATATAATATATAAACCCAGGAACTTAACATAAATTTAAAAACTTTTTAATTTATTCCATGCTCTTATCACTATCAATAGTGAAGAGAGGTAAACAAGTGATAATCTAAAAGATTGAAAGTTAAACTGACTTCACCACACAACCTTCCATATTTTGAAAACAGCTGAACAGATTTTGATGAAACTTACACTGTTCCCTAAGTTGAAGTAAACGAAAGCCAATAAAAAAATAATGGTCACAATCCGTTTAATACTTTCGGAGAAATGCGCGGTCAAACATACATACACCTATGAAATTTTGTATATTTGTTTGGAATCCCTAATAGATTATCATTTGTGAATATTATGCAGTTCCAATAATATTACATACATAAGTGACGAATTGATAATCTACTTTTTTGAAGTCCGTTAAAAAGAAAGCCTGTCACTCGAAATCGACTCACCAACTGGACCACCTCTGTTTTCTCCGGCTGCGGCTCGGGCGCGGGCGGCTGCACCGGCGTTATAGTGATCTCCCCACAGTTCTGCGCGAATACGATATATTAACCTTTTACTAACACATTTTGAAAAAAAAGTGTGTGTGTGTGTGTGTGTGCAATTCACACACGGCAGAAGTGAAACTTCAGAAGAGTAGCCTACGAGAGAGCGAGATAAATATAACTTGTATCTATCTCATTCTCTCGCAGGCTCCTATTATGTCATATGTTTGTCGCTTTTCCGTTTCATCGAATTTTCAAATCACAAGATTCTAAAGAAGTTTCACTTCCAAAACCGAGCTTAAACTAAATAAGTTTTTCAGAAAAATCACTAGTGACTTCCTTTTCTTTTAATACCCGCGGAAAAGGACGGCACGATTATAGAACATGCTTATTTCTTACGCATTGAAAAAAACGCAATTTTGCTTACTTTTTACTCATTTAACTGCATGCCCTAGTTAGTGTACTATAGACATATTTAATGTTATATTACACAAAAATCACCATGAAATCTATGTGAAAGCTTTTACTATAAAGATCTATAAAATATGCTTAAATGCAAATTCAATAGAGAATTTAAAAAATTGCAAATGTATTAAAAATATGAAAATGGAGTGCTCTGTTCAATAAAAAAAATGAGTATTGCCATTCTTTAATATTTGAAAATTCAAGATGGCGCATAGATATATTCGTTCAGAATTCTGGCTGAATATACTATTAGTTAAAAAACTTAAATCTAAATACTGAATAATTATGTTGCGTTTTTGAATAATTATGTATGATTGTTCCCAAATGACGATTGTCAATTCGTTCTTTATGTATTTTAAGATAAGTTGCAAATTATAAAAACTTAAATATCTAAATTTTGAATTTGGAATGATCGAGGCCAATCAGGACACCAATTCGTTTTGAATCTCATACAATGAGGTTGGTACCTTGGCCTGACCGAAAGTTGGCAACGATGGTGCGTTGGTACTCTGTTTCTGTTCCGGCGACGTGAGCAGTTTAGCCAACGTCGGCGAGTAACTCTGAGACGCGGGGGGCGCCGGCTGGAAGGTTGGCAACACTCATTCAAGCTAATTCTAAATTTAAAATATGATGCGAAGCGGCATGGAGATGGGCGTAGTCTATGGGCGTTATGAAAACTAAAGCTAGGCACGCATGTAAAATTTTTAACTCGAATAAATGAAGTTACCATAGTTAAGTTAACTATAATCAAAATAATGAATAGGGAAATACAATTACCAGACCCAATGCCACTCAATCACTTACTGGGATGGGAGGGCGTGTTGTTAATGTGTTTCTATCATGAATGCATAGATTGGGGCTGATTCTGTAGCGCATAAAGAAAATGATACCATTGAAAATATTGCTAACCCTTTCACAATACTTCCTGCGGAAAGGGACAGAACTAGATTTAAAGCTGTCATTTCAGTTTAGTTTAGAGATTGTGTTATACAGAATAGACTAGTGTCATAATAAAATCCGCTCACCCCACGAGGCTATATGTAAAGAAATTATTCACTCATAATACCTACTTGAAGCAAATACCTACTAATCGCTATTTCACTTCGACTATCAAACTAGAGCGAGAAGTCAGACAGGTGTCCGATCTCTCGCATTCACTCGGCAGTTGAAGTGGGATAGAGATAAATGGGTAATAAGAATGCTTGCTCCATTCTTTACCTATAGCTTCGTGGCTCACTCCTATATAATGTAATTAAATTTCTATAATTTGACTTTATTTGACCTTGACGTCAAAGCTCTTAAGAGCTTGAATCTTGTTTTAATAGGACATGTGCGCCTAGCTAAATGATTTATTAATTCATCAAATGATAATTACTATTGGCCATTGTAAAATGCATTTTATTTCTATGGTACATTACATAACTAAAGATATTATATTTTATTCTGCCCAGAAATGTAAACCAGCCAAATCCCGCGCTTTTAAGCCCACAAGACAAAACTACACAGGCATTAATTTTTCAAACATACCCTTTCAAAAAAGCAGATAATTTTGTGAATCGTATACATACAAAATTGAATTGAACTATGTATAACTCTTACCACGAAAGTTCACAATTCAGGTAGGGTTCGAATATTTTTGTATGGAGGCCTGACCTATATACAGCTCCGCCATTTTAATTGTTTATCGAAATACCTGTATTAATCTATAGCTCACACAACACAACACAAGGACATTTTTGTATATGAGAAAAGCATCAGTTTTCCAAGATATAAGTATCGAAGCTGTACTGGTGGCGTCAAAATCAAGTAAACTATAACTTTGATAGCTTATAATATTATCTTGGAAACTTAACATTTTAGAAGATTTTCTCTCGTATAATACTTGCTTGTACTGATGTCATCTATGGATTTAATACAGGTTTTATGAGTGGCTGTTAAATTTCAAGAAAAAAAGGCGGGACGGTAAGTAGGCCAGAATATTCAAACCCCTTTATTGAAGGCTGAGTCACAAGTCGCGTCGTAATTTCATATTTTGGGGTCACTGATAAAGAGGTCGTAAATCTTAAAATGAACGCGCCTCCAATTTGTTCACGATCACATGCAAAGTAGACATAGAAAAACACAAATCGTCATCATTGGTCGTTCAGTCAGTCAGCAGCCTTGCTGGTTAACTAGTGGATAAATGATGCGAACTTTTAGCAAGGCGCATTTATTCTTAGAGAAGACAAACTCTATTGTGTAAGGTACCTTCATACTATATAAAACCACGTTAACTGTTTTCATTTCAACTTTCGAAACTAATAAAGCTTTATTTAGTTCCGTATAAAGTTATTTCACCTGTTATCATTACTGTAATAAAATATTAATGTGGGTATTTTAATAATTTAGTTTCTTTTTGTAGTGTTCTGTCATTTGTATGATCAGTCTGCTGTTTAGATTTAACCAACCTAACGAATGCTGAAACGCTTAAAACTTATCTTCAATTTGTGTAAATGTTAACAACTATACAACAAAATGTTTTAATTCATCAGTTTAGTTTCGCCTGCATCCAAACGGTTTCTATCCCGGCGGGGAATCCCCCACTCCCCTTTTTCCCGTGGGGACTAAATTCTACGATAGTTGACTCAACTTTCTTGGAGCAACTATATCAATAGTGTTTTTAAGTGTTTCAGTATTCGGCTGTAAGCATTCAACAATAATGAAAGACCCAAAAATAAAACACATATATTGCAGGAGCCTTAAATAAAAAGGATTTCATACCTTGGTCAATATGCCGTGCAGTAAGGAGTTCTGTTGATTTTGTGCAGTATCGTGACTCGTCGTGACCGGCAGCAGTGAGATTTCAGGGTACGGGGGCGGGGGTGGCAATCTTGAACGAAAGAAACATATTATTCTTGTGGTGTTAGAAACAGAAAACTTAGGCCTTAGCTATTACTCAAAAATTTATGATCCACATATTTAATTGCTGTGAAAAAACAAGCGTAAGTTTGTCTCTTTCTACGTCATTTAATAGGCCTCTGTTTTGATTAACCCATTGTCCTAGGTGAGTGATGAATACGACGCGACGCGACGCAATCCAACTCCATAGAAATAGACAAACTTATCTATGCGACAACGTAGGCCACGAGAATGACATTAAAAGTATGCTCCTGAAAAAAGCTTATTATTATAATTGAAGATTATGTAAATGATAGAGGAGCATGGATTTGATCGCTCCAGCAATGCTGGGGACAGCGGTTACTTATGTACACATTGATAAAAATGTAAATGAATTATTTCAAAAGAGCAACCACCGAGTTTCTTGCTGGTTCTTCTCGGTAGGAATGGCATTCCGAACCAGTGGTAGATTCACTTGACGATTCAAAAGTACTTGTAAAAGTTTATTTAAATAAAAAATATTTGATTTGATTTGATTTGATCAGCTACCGTTTGTTACCGCGTTTGTCGTTCACCTAGGACAACGGGCATATCCGACAAATTTATCTGACCCGGTGACAGCGTCGCTAGTTTATATGAAAAATAAAATAAACAGGCATAAAAATTAGTTCCAATTTTTGCCACCAGTCAGACAAGTTTTTGAGACTATAAGTGTCTATGGAGATAGTCATCAAAAATTTATGACCCCAGTCTAAAATTTTTTTTTCTAAAGGTGATACAAATGTGAAGGTAAATAAAGTTCGTAAAGGTAATCGAGCAAGTCATAAAGCAAATTAATAAAAGTAAAAAAGTGCAAAACCGTATTTTCGGTCTTAGGAAGGCCGATTTTGGACAAGCAAGCTATATAAGTTTCGAGTACTTAAATAAAATAACAGTGTTTCAAT
The DNA here is from genome assembly GCA_923060345.2 of Erebia aethiops. NCBI lineage: Eukaryota > Metazoa > Arthropoda > Insecta > Lepidoptera > Nymphalidae > Erebia > Erebia aethiops. The sequence continues at coordinate 2,279,538 of OV281083.1, read as the reverse complement.
ATCAGATTAGATTTACATAGGTTAAATAAACTGGCATTAAACTTTCAGGACTCAGGCTAACATGCTTCCATCTTAAACTGCATTCGTGAGAGATATCTATGTAGCGCTACCATACCCTAGAAATAATAAAATACAAACCTTGGACTAGAAGTGGCTATCCTCTCAGGTGGCTTCGGAGACATATGATGCTCTTCTTGGTTCCTCTCTCTTCTCCTGTCTTGTCTGTTCATGTCAGGTCTATGGTGCTCCGGTCGGTTGAGCTCCATCGGTCTGTTGGGTATTAGGCCAGCATTGGTTGAACCGATTTTGATCAAACTAAGTGGCAGTTATAAATACTGCATGCTTCAAACTGTATGAATTTCCGAAGCAATTTAGAGAACCTAACCCGTTTATTCTAGAATTTTTTCGAGTATTTATCAATACCGGTCGTGATCTGTCATATTATAAAAAACTGTCATTTTGATAGTGGCAATCGCTTATCAACTTGACAGTTTCGTATCACACGTATGCAACTCCAGCTTTGCTAAATCTCAAAAAGTTTCTTATTTCGCTGGATATTTACACCAACCTTGGACTAGAAGTTGCTATTCTCTCAGGTGGCTTCACAGACATGTGGGCTTCTTCTTGGTTCCTCTCTCTTCTTCTGTCTGGCCTGTTCATGTCAGGTCTATGATGCTCCAGTCTGTTGAGGTCCATCGGTCTGTTGGGTATGAGACCAACGTTGGTTTGCTGCATGTTGGCGAATTGTACCAACACATCTTTGAAGGAGAGCCCGTTCGGTAGACTGCCTGCTTGGATTTGTTGGAGGCGTTCTAACATCGCTTTCTGGTTCTAGAAAGAGGAATGATAAGTACATTATTACAATGTTAAAGGGAGTAAAATAGGACTTAAAAGTTAAAACCAATTTAGAAACATCTAAGTCTAAGATTTAATTATGAAATCTCATTGTAAATATTTAATTCTTCTACTTCTAGAAGAGAAAAACGGAACATTGTTGGAGTACACAATTTCAGAGCAGGTTTGTCAGGATTTAATAAAAAAAATATTTTAAGTATACGATAACGCGCGGCTGAAGTTAAGACAAAGCGCGAAATTGAGTCGGAAAAAGGCGAAAAATTAAAGAGATACCGCGAGAACCAAAAAACCTCAATCACACAAACACGCGGACTTTTATTTGAAGCAAATACTACTACTCACTTAAATAAACAACTTAATCTATATTTAAATAATTACATAATCATCCTGTATCATGACCTCAATAATTGGAATGAGAGTGTCAACAAAAGGTGTTTACGTTCTAAGCATTTATGTTTTTCCTAACCTACCCGCATATAGATTATTTAGTTTTAGTTGATATAATAGAAATTATGTTATATTAAGAATATTTTTATTTAATAATAGTGTAATATACTAATATTGTGTAACCATTGTATATTAGAAGTAGCGTAGGTACCGAATGTATTTTAAGTGTTTATCCTAAGGTTGACGGCATTTGTGTACGGTAAAACTCAATAGAGTTTATGTTTACACCAAAACGAAATGGCCCTGTAGATATTAAATAATAAATGAAGAATAATAATAATAACTAAATAAATTGCGGACATCAGCGTCCGCGATATACCAGATAATTCAATAGAGTCTATCGTTATTCAATAGAGTCGAATTTACATTATTCCCAATCCTTGACCCCATTCCTGCGGTCGTGTCGTGTCTCAGCTGTTAAATCAATTCAATTAGACAATTTACAATTTGCAGCTCAGCTTGATATCAATTTATAGACAGGAGTAACTTTCCAAACAAATCCTATTTTATTAATAACAGATACTTATATTAATAACAGCTACTTATTTTATATAAACTTTTAGTGTGGCAATAGTTTTCTCTATAATTAGTTAGTTTTCCTTTAAGATGTATTATTAATTAATAAGATTATAATCAACCCGTTTAAAGTTCATTCAGAGACAGACAGCACATTGAGCCAATTCTGCATAACACAATCTTTAAACTAAGACAGCTCTAAATCTAGTGCTGCCCTTTTCTGCAGGGAGAATTATGGAAGGAAAGCAATATACCTGAGGCTGTCATTTTCAGTCATCAGTTTACTTTAGAGAATTTGTATAACAGAATTGGCCTCATTGTCAAATTTAACACAAAAACAGTTCTACAAAAAGGTGATGAAAATATGACAACTGACAACCCTTAAAAACTGATCTATAGAATCAACATAAAATGTAGAAAACTATGACTTACCATATCCAAATTATTAAACAGCATATTGAGATTACTCAAGTTGTTCATATTGTCCATTTTGGGCGCAATGGGTCGCGGCGTGTTCATCATATTAGGGTTGATCATAGATTTCATCCTCCTACCGCGACGCGGCGTTATTTCAGGGTTCCTTTGTCTATAATCAGCTATTATCGACTTCACATCCTTGGTGGGGCCTTGCCGACCCATCGGCAGACCAAAACTATTAAGTTGTCCATTCATATCCCTAGGGAATCCTGGCATATGTCCAGGCATCATCATTCCTTGAGGGAACACTGGTTTGGGCATAGCTTGCATATGGGCGGCTTTGTCGTAAGGAGGGGGCAGCCCTGACATAGGATTGAAATGCGAGGTCACTGGCATAATTGGTTGGATTAGAGGGTTAACCATAGATCCAGGCTGTTTGATGGACAGGCCGGATATTTCGTCGCTCTTGTCTATGGCTAAACTTTTTGCTTGATTGAGATAGTCAAATGGATCTGTTCTCTCTGAACCGTTGATATCTGCACTTTTTTCGAAGGACAGCACTTGCTTTCTTCTCAAAAGCCTTAGCAATATTTCTTCTTTGACCTTTTTTAAGTGCAGTATATTGTTCCATTCGTGTTCTTTCTTTTGTGCCAGTTCCCGCAATGTTTGTATCTCTGACAGCAGTTGCTCCGTGTGCCTCTGTATTTCGTCCACGTTGTTCTTGGTGGCCGTCTGTATGTAATCGTTTATCATGACGTCATGTTGGGGGAAAGTCTTCTCTACTTCTGCACAGAGCTTTTTGAGAGGCGATTCCGTGTCCACTTCTTCGCTGGCGCGTCTCTTGATAGATTGCTCATCCTGTGGAAAATTGTATGGAGTTAATAGGTTCCTTTATGATACATAATAATAATATTATAAATGCGAAAGTTTGGATGGATGTTTGTTACTCGATCACGCCAAAACGGCTGAACCGATCTGGATGAAATTTTGCACAGAGATAGATTATAGTCTGAATTATTTATAATATTTTTCGTGAAGCTGTAGTAGGTCAGGTAGTATTAACTATTATGATATGTAACTAACCTTACAAACATCTCCATTTATAGGCTGTATATTAGGCTTCAGGTCCTTTTCAATCTTCTCAACCGGTATTTCTGTCATCTCCACATCAGGCCCTGCTGGGAATTTGTCTTCTACTTTCACACTTTCACTCGCTTCAACAGTTGTCTCCTTCGCATCTAAGTCTATCTGGTCTTCTGTCTGCTTTTCACCTAAGATGTTGCTAATGTCATGTTTTGTAGTTTCATTGCTGGTTTCTGTCGCCACTGAGTTTTCTTCATGTATGGTCACTGGGCTGTCTACTTCTTTTGGCTGGTCTTCTGAAATTTTAAACTAAATTTTTAGATACAAATACAATTAAGTAACTAAATATTACAAACACTAAACTTCCTCTGCTAGGCTCTAGTCTTTAAACTAAAGGTAAAAATCTAATTTTTTTTATATATATTAAGTATATCAAACGAGCAGGCGGGTCACCTGACGGTAAGTGATTACCCCAGCCCATGAACACTTGCAGCACCAGAGGAACTGCCAATGCATTTGCTTTTGAGATATTTCTTTATCTGCACTTTGAAGAGCTCCATATTATAATCATGAGGGAACACAGAAGATGGAAGCTGGTTCCATAATTTGCAGGTACGTAGCAGAAATGACCTGGAATATCCAGGTCATTTCTGCTGGACCAGGCATCCAGATGGTGAGGATGAAATTTGTTTCTGCAACGCAGGGTGCAACTGGAGAACACGGAAGGTGGATACAAATACAATTAAGTAAATATTACAAACACTATACTTCCTCTGCTAGGCTCTAATTCTTTGTTTTAAAAAAAAAAGAACCCGACAAGTGAGTCTTGACCTAATGTTGAGGGCTTACTGGTGTACGCAAAAACTCAGTTGAGTATACATTAAATAGGCTTAGTTGGTAACTTTTTGTTTTATATGAATAAATTAATAATAAATAATAATAATAAATAATAATAATAAAATGTATGATACTTGTATAATATAGTTAACATTACTGAACTACTAAAGTTCATAAAAGGTGAAAGCAGCGAACATTGCTGTTACAAAATGTATATGTATAAGCGCCAAAAGGAAGGAAGGCGGAAAATTAAAATCTCTTTTTTTAGTCATTTTTTTTTTCTCTGTAAATTGGCATAACAAGATCTACAATATTAATCCCACCGAAAGTATAATATTTAAAATGTTGTCAATTATTAATTAATCAATGAAGTCAATTATGAATTAATTAATAATCATGAAAAAATTTAAAAAATCTTTCTGGTATGAATACCGGTATTGAAAAAAACCGGTATTCGAAAGCCCTATTTACAACATAACCTTCATTTAAATAAATAAGCACAATAAAGTGAACTATAGTTATATCTTTGGAACCATTGCCCTGTTTTCAATAAGGGATTTTAAGTAACTAGCTGATGCCCCCGACTTCATCTGTGTGGATTGAGGGTTTTTGGTTTTAAAAGGATTAATTTTCTTTAATTTTCTAGGATAAAAAGTAGTCTATGTGTTATCCCAGACTACAATCTATCTCTGTGCCAAATTTCAACCAGATCCATTCAACTGTTCAGGAGTGATTGAGCAAGAAACATCTATCCATCCATCCAAAGGAGAAGGTTCATTTTTGGTGGACTCTGTACACTCTACCATGAATGAATACAATAATTTAGAATAGTAAAGTAAATAATGTGAAAAAAATAAAAATGTATTTCAAGTTTTCAGTTTCCAAGATCCATAGCGAAGGCAGTAGGCGGCGCAAAATGTATCAAATGTCATTTCTGACAGTCACTGTCAAAATAATGTGTTTTTCATTTGAGAACGTCAAAAAATATGAATCCGTCATTGTTACCCACTCATGTTTAGTGTTGCTTATCATGGAAAGATTAAATAATTTCACCACTGAAATTACAACAAATTTGTAGATTTGGATGATAAAATCTGTTCTAATTTTTTTTTTCATTTCTCTACTTGTAAAAGGACCGGACTCACGCCCCATACAAATCTGAACCGTCTCCTTTTCGAATTTATACTTAATATTAGTATAGATTTATGCTCCCCTATGTTTACTTTAATTTCATAATGTTTTCCTTCACTGTTAGAACAAGAGATAAATAATTGCTTAAACTCTGGGATGGCACTAGTGCCAAGTGCCTGTTTGATAGCTTGGACACAGCATACAAAATTAAAAAACGCAACAACAAAGATTATGATGCTTGCAAACTTATTCAAATCTAGATGATGCCTGCGACTTCATCCTCGAAGGGTAAAAGGTTTTTGATTCCTCATCACTTTTTAGGGATAAAAATAGCCTGACCTTTCTTGGGATACAACCTATCTCTATACCCAATTTCATCAGTCATATTAAAAGATGGGCCATTAAAGCATAGCAGAAAGAAGGACACACTTTTGCATTTATGAACTGCGAAACCAAAAACCTCAATCCATGTGGACGAATTTGCAGGCATCAGCTAGTATCTGCATAATTATCTACTCCATCAGTCATTAATCCTTTATGATAAATAGGTATATTAATTAATTAGGTATATTAATTGTCTAATAGACGGTAAACCCTATTCGTATCCAGTGGCGAAGTCTCTATAAATGTTAAAAAGCCTGGCTTGCCCAACAAAAGAAACACCCAAACATACAAACTCAATATTAACTCAGTAATTAATTGATCCGTTCAAACTACGTGCTTAAATTTCGCGCGTTCTACAATCAGTCAGTTCAATTATTGCTAAGCTGACCGGTGGGCGTCGAGCGCTTGCGAACATTTTACGAACAACCTAGTTGAGTGAGTGCCCTAGAGACTCACTCTGTGGCTTTGTGAGTGAGAGGGGCTGTGGCTTTGATTTTCATACATATTGTCTCTAAAATCCGCTATAAATTCCTATAAATAGTATAGAGCTGTCTATTGCTGTAATATGCTTGGCTTATATTAATACGTCTGATTTAAGAAGTCCCACGCGGAATCGTGATATGGACTAATAATTTAGTCATAATTTAGTCGATTGTTTTTTTGTTGTGACAGTGTTTATTGAAATAATATTATTTTTTGTACAATGAGTTCAGATTTAATCAATATTATTCCTTGTGACTATTTAAAGTGTGTGCAAATATTGACTGGCGAAAATAAGGTAAAATATATAACAGAAAAATTAGTTTCAGTTTCTTTATTATTGCAGTTCCATAGTTACATTATTTCTTAATTAACATATTATAGCGCCAAGCGATTTAGCGTTCCGGTACGATGCCGTGTAGAAACCGAAGGGGTATGGGTTTAATATAACTGCCATGTCCCTAACAGGTTAGCCCGCTACCATCTTAGACTGCATCATCACTTACCATCAGGTGAGATTGCAGTCAAGGGCTAGCTTGTAGTGGATAAAAAAAAATATAATAATATTATAGTCATCAGTAAATAAAGCATGCTATGGATACCACGCCTGGGTGTGGCAACAGAATAGTACATGGTGGTAGGGAGACCGATTCAACATTACTCTTGTAAATTCACCAAAATCTATTCCAGACCTATGTAGGTATTTCACAAACCTTGTAAAAGTAGAAAAAGGCAATTTAACAGATCCGCGTTGGTTGGTTGTTCTCATGCTAATAAGCTAATTGTTAGTGTTGCATACTTTTTTATTCGTAAAGTAAGTAAGTCAATGTACAGTCGTATTCCAAGCTTTTTTCGTTGGAAATAATGTTTTTTTTTGTGCAAAATCATGAGATCAGTCTTCTGACTATGAGCAGATGGATGGAAATGATGATATAAATTATTTAACTGGTGCTATAAAAATGCATCAAAATTCCCAAAAACTGAATTTCGGAAAACAACGCATAGAAACTTCTGTGTCCTGCCAATTATTGGCAAATGAAATTTCAAATCATTTGCACGTTCCTAGATCACAATGGTAGTGTACCATTGCTGACATATCTTAATTCTGTCTAGTAGTAACTTATGCCTTCTGTGTGCTTTGTTGAGCTCGTCACATTGACCATACAACCTACTGTATGGCCGATGGCTCATCAAGACAACTTATGTAAAAGTAGACGGAAGAATACGATGGGCAGCGGCTGGCTTGCCTACGTTTGAACCCTACGGCACGCCACTGTTTGTATCATTCCCTGATGGGCTTACTATAGAAATGATCCTATGAAGTAAGATCTTGAGTAACACTCTCTTCAACCTTTAACAGCTTACCTTTAGCTGTCTCACAGGGCTGTAGATTGTCGCATTCTTTCTTTGTCTCGCTTATCAGCTCTTTGGCATCATCATCACATCTTTCCTTGTCTCCATCGACCTTGTCATTCACCAACAATGGGTCCTTCACTTCGTCGATACAAAGGGGATCTACCTCATTATCGCTGGTTATCTCCGCCGGGGACACTTCGGCTAGCCGGTCCTTCGGAGAATCCACTATTTTAATACCTATATCGTTCATGTTTATTTACATAATTCAGCTTCACAATTTCACAATGTCAGCATGCCGCACAAAGGTTCAATGACTTCGAAATCATCCACACAATCATTATTAAACTTTATAAAACACAGCCACTTAAAAAACTTTAGCTAATCTTCGCATAAACCACATCAGAACAACAAACAATGCGGGCAATTTAGGATATTTGGAATTTCTTTTCCAATATTGGGAGACTGCGAGTCGAGATTGATGCCGTGAACAGAGGAGTCCAACGACCGGTTTTCGGTGCTACAAGCAATATTTTGTATCAAACTTTAGTGCCACTTCTATTTTTACATTTGTTAGTTACTTTACAAGACGTAATTAATAAATTTTAGTTAATTTTATTTAAAAAATAATCCCTTCTCGCGGAGGACGCAACACGCAAGCACAGATGAAAAAACTTTTTGAATTTACATAATTTTATTATCTATCTATTGTGGTTCGGAAGCGCTAATCAGTGACCTAAAAAGGGTAAAATTATTATTCAAATAAAATAATAAAAATAGCAAAGTAACAATAAAAAAGTAGTAATAAAAATAGCAGTTAATATAATAGCAATAAAATATAATTTCTTTCTAGTTTCTACACAAATATACATGGAGGTAGGAAATTAGTACCTTCTTTTTCTGGTCGGTGATTAGTACCTTCTCAAACATTATAATGATTTCCATTTCCGCCGGATGTGTAAAGTGGTTATCTCAACATTATGATTTGTCTCTGATTATGATATTATTCTTGATAAAAATGAACGGGATCAAGTTAGAATATTAGAAGTTTTATGAACAAGGTAATCTGAAAATTTATAATAATTAATGCAATAATATCACATATTATTTTATATTCTGGTCTGGACATATAATATATAAATGCTTTTTTGTTGATCATGTTTTTCAATAAAAATAATATCTACACAGAAAAAAATTGTGTTAAATTCAAAATTCAGCGCGTTTTTGAAACTATGACAGACTCATGACAGACGATCGCATCTGTAATTTTATTGACAGTTGTGTCAAAGTCAAGTGTTGTTCAGAGAATGCTAAAATATCGATATGTTATCGATACTTTTAGCGATTCATAATGTTAAAAGTTTTGAATTACATAATATTTTGACTATACAACCACCGACTGGATTAAAGTTGGAGCTGTAGGCCGTAATCTCAACTTGGTTACTCTTGAGTCTTGGCTCACTTAAGGCATGACTCTGCCATAGAATTTAATACATCAATGGACTCTACTACAATAAAAATGTCATGTATTTTTTACTACAAGTGCAGTACTTTACAAAGATGCAAGATGCAAGACAGAGGAAGATTTTCCATTCTTGAAAAATATGTATCGGTGAGAGGTTTTTGTCATGTCATTTAGTTAGTAATTAAAATATTTTTTGATACTCTATTACTAATAATTACTTATAGTACTTTGATGAAGATCGACATAGAAACAGCTGCAACTATGCTAGACTAACTACAATCTATTGCAAAATTCTTGTCAAAGTTGAATGAAGAAAACAAAACATACTAATATTATAAATGCGAAAGTGTGTTTGTTTGTCGATTTGTCCTTCAATCACGCTGCAACGGAGCAACGAATCGACGTGATTTTTGGCATGGGTATAGTTGAGGACCTGGAGAGTGACATAAGCTACTTTTTATCCCGGAAAATTGAGGAGTTCCCGTGGGAATCCAAAACTTATTCTTTATCTATTACTTATATATTTTGCCGACCCTATCAGAAACCCGCGTGACATTAATACTCTAGGTGCCTAGTACCTCTAGGCTTGGTCGCGTAGTAAGCTATTGTCAGTGACACATTCTTGAGAAGTTATTTTTAGATTTAAAAATCGAATTCAACTTTCAACATATAATTTAAAATCGATATTTCTATTTAACAGATAGTAGTCGATGGTTTCGTTTGACACATGGCACATGTGCAACCCTACGCAATAAAAATGATGAAATTAAATGAAATGAAAAAGCAAATGGCCGACGACTAGAAATCGACGTCTTGAATTTGCACAAAAAAGAATCCGATTCAATTACATGAATTATGCGCAATTTATGATCATGATTAGCAAAATAAAGCTGCCAAAGCAATAATTAACTAGAATAACTATATATTTGAGGCAAAAGCCCGTCTAAACTATAGAAATATAGAAAATACTATCTAACCCAAATAAGCAATTTGCAAAAATAAGAACCGTGCCTTCGACGGACCCACGTCCGTTATTCATTGAGGTAAGTTCTTTTTATTTATTTTTTAAGCGTCGCAGCATGCATGGCTTATCGCGAGTGTGGTTTATCGTCGCATTTAATTTGATGCAAAATTCCGGATACAGTGGTTATTTTTAGAATTACTCTAAACCTAAGCTATTTTAAATACTTGCTTATAAATAATATAATAATATTGAGTATTAAAATGGTAGAAACTAATAATATTTAAATCAATTCGCACCATCATCGAATCTGTGAACTCTAATGACCTTTGGGTAGGTACCTACAACCTACCTACCTACCTACCTTTGGTACTTGTACCTAACCGAACGTTGGACATAAATATAAATAAAAAAAAATTGTTCAAGTTTTTTATATTTTTTGTCATCGACTGTTTCAGTGTTTGTAATGTGAAGAGAGACGCGGGCGGCAGCCGCCCCGGGCACGATGGAGCGGTATGAGCGCACGGACAAACGGCACGGCAAACATCACAAGGAAAAACACAAGAAGCGCGCCCACAAGAAGTACAGGAGCCACAGTGGTACCCACGAACAGTCATATGCTACTAGTAACTCGTTTAAGCCCCTGGTCGAGTATTCGGACGTGAGTTCGGAGGATCTTTCCGCCCCGGAGGCTGGAGAGATCGAGAGCGAGGCGAGCTCCATAGGCAGGCATATTGCAGATGATCTGGATAGAACCAGAAAGTCGCATTCAATACGAACGTTTCTTGACAACAAGATATCAGTAACTACTACGAGCCGCCGGGCTGCGGAGGAATACGCACTCACCCGTGATTCTTCTTCGGCAGCAAGGAAGAGGCGCGGTGAATATGAGGATCCTGTGCCCGAGTTTAACGAGCTCCACTATAAGAAGAAGAAGGAGAAGCGTAAGAAGGAAAAGAAGAAGAAAAAAAAGAAGTCCAAGCACCGGTCTCGTTCTGCCAGCTTGGAAAGTGTGTCTCCGGACGATAATGTCCCTGCTGGCACTCCAATACGTCCAGTCTCTCCTCAGCGTTACACCCATGTACCTATCAGTGAATGGGAGAAGGCTTCTTCTCCGCTCCGAAATGGTTCCTGCTCCCCTGTCTCGCCTACTACGCCGCCATTGATGAGACACAACCTGTCACCTCTACACAGGTTACACAGGGAGCCATCTCTACACAACCCTGTATTACCCTTCTCACCACACAGGGAAAGATCACCAATTGTTAGGTAAGACTCTTCTATATTTCCATCTAAAATAAGCATTATGTAATGGCATTAAATTGCAGGATGCTAATGTACTTGCTTATCTTTAACATATTATTATTTATTGTGAATTGCAGTCTGAACTAAACTTTACTTTTTAGTTAGGTACCTACCTACTTAATTGTTTGCAAATGAAAATGGAAGTTCATAAGTAAGGCATATTGAAGTGACCTTGCAAGGACGCGTCTTTTGTATAATGTTTCATATTGAACTCAATGTAATGTTTACCTAATTTTTGTTTGGACTGTATTCTCTGCCTCTTTTTTCATAGAAATGTAGAATTTAATGTTTTTGTGTTCGGATTCGGTGTGTTCGCGCATCGTTCATTCGATTGAGTTGAAACTTTGCGCAGTTATTGTTGGAATTTGCGTGAAGGTTTCTTCTAGAGTACCATCGCCATATAAAACGGTCAAGTGACGCGAGGCAAAAAATAAAAAACCAGTATGCTCAAACATTTCAAAACGGGCATTTTTGCACTAAAATGCTTTGAGCAATGTTATGTTCCATAAAAAATAACAATGCAGAGATAATGTGGCCAGTTCTGTATAATACAATCTGTAAACTAAACTAAATTGATCAGTTTTAAATTTAGTTCTGTCACTTTCTGCAGGTTGTGTTAAGAAAGGGTAGCAATATTTTTAATGCTGTCATTTTAGTTTCTGAGATTGTGCACTACAGAATCAGCCTCATTATCAAAGTATAATCCCCCATATTGATTTTATAATGACGTCATAGACCATTTGTGTTTTAATTTCTAACAGCCTGTTCAGATTCTCATTTTTGTTTCCATGCTTTCAGTATTAATTTGATAGGGTAAGTATTTGGTACTTGTTGCTAACATGCATGTTTGATTAAATGATTGTGTCATCACTCATCATCCTTACCATCATCATCTTGCCTAATATTGGCATTCAATCACCATGTATGTTATCTTTTTTACATATTTTTTATTGAAGGAAGAAAATTCATGTGGCAATACTTTTGTCTTTTATATTCATTCAAAACTTTAAAAGAAGAATAGTCTCCACAGCATGGAAATTACATTGTGGTTGAGATATTATATTTCGCTATTTGCATCATTATAATTTTTTGAATACTATTTTTATGAAGGAAAATATTTCTTATGTTGCAACTTGCAATATTATTATATTCATTCACAATTTTAAAAGAAGGCTATTTTCCACAGTATGGAAATTACAATATTTCCCTACTCAATAGTTAGATCATCAGAAATAGAAATTCTGAAGCAAATTTTGTATGTTACATCTGATAGTCATTTTGTAGTATAGTCCCACAAACTGATCTGACATGGTGGCCAAATGCCTTATCTAGTTTTTATGACCATTTTGGTTCTTATTATTTTTTTTTCCACTAGTTGATGCCCGCGACTTTGTCCGCGTGGTATAAGTTTTAAAATTCCCACTGGAAGTTCACTATTTTCCGGGATAAAAGGTGGCCTATGTCACTCTCAAGGTCCTCAACTATACAGAAAGTACCCATGTAGAAAATCACGTCGATCCGTTGCTCTGTTGAGACGTGATTGAAGACAAACAAACAAATAAACACACTTTCGCTTTTATAATATTACTATGATCTGTCACCAGGACAGATAAGTTTGTCGGACTATAGTCTGTATAACATCCTTGTGTACTTGACAGGCCTAAGTTAAGTCAAAAATGCTAATTCAGTTTGAAGTTGTAGTTTCTTCATCTGTTTAAAAAGGCTACAGATTTGCTTGACACGTAAACGTTCAGTTCAACATTTCTGATACGAACAACTAAGGTTCCAAACCTTTAGAGTTTTTCCCTTCTGGCCCTTCTGGCGTCCATGTTTCCTATTACGGCATTATTAAATACCTTTAAGGCAAGAGTGAATAGGCAAGTCTAGTCAAGTGCACTTCACTAGATTCACTTCATAAGTATTATTGTCGTCAAGCGCGATATCAGAATATGTATTACGTATAGTAAAATTAATTGATTTAATTTCTTTAGGCGGAGGCAAAAGTCGACGACGCCGCATACGCCGCTGGCGCCGCCCTACCATGAAACTGTCACCATTGACTCTGACAATGATGACTATGAGCATAGTCGACGAGACTACTGGCACGAGCCGCATCGCATGTCCACTGACGTCATGGTTATCTCAGGTGAGGCTATAGAGCGACACTCCTAGGAGTAGACTGGTAGACAACGGCGTCAATGAGCACAGTCGACGAGATTACTGGCACGAGCCGCATCGGATGTCCACTGACGTCATGGTTATCTCAGGTGAGGCTATAGAGCGACACTCCTAGGAGTAGACTGGTAGACAACGGCGTCAATGAGCACAGTCGACGAGATTACTGGCACGAGCCGCATCGGATGTCCACTGACGTCATGGTTATCTCAGGTGAGGCTATAAAGCGACACGCCTAGGAGTAGACTCGTAGACAACTGTGGCTATGAGCACAGTCGACGAGATTACTGGCACGAGCCGCATCACATGTCCACTGACGTCATGGTTATCTCAGGTGAGGCTATAGAGCGACACTCCTAGGAGTAGACTGGTAGACAACGGCGTCAATGAGCACAGTCGACGAGATTACTGGCACGAGCCGCATCGGATGTCCACTGACGTCATGGTTATCTCAGGTGAGGCTATAAAGCGACACGCCTAGGAGTAGACTCGTAGACAACTGTGGCTATGAGCACAGTCGACGAGATTACTGGCACGAGCCGCATCACATGTCCACTGACGTCATGGTTATCTCATGTTAGACCCATGGAGCGACAGCCTAGAAATAGACTCCATATTATTTTGACCTACTGGTCCAGTACTTTAGTAGATGGGAATTCGCCATATTGTGTTCCTTTTAATGGAAGGAAGAGTTGATTTTTGATCTACAAGTATAACTTTACCATATTTGTAAATTTTAATTAAATTTTATTGTATAGATAGTGATTGTAATTTACTTGTAAACTGATTAAATAAACTGGGGGTGTCTCTGATTTATAATCTATCTACACTAGAAAGAAAGAAAGAAAGAAAGAAAGACTGCATAAAAATGTCTGATCAGATTCAGATGTACTTTGTGCAAGGACGATAAAATCGCATTATTTACGTATCGGTGTCAGGACGCAACGGAATGCACTTAAATTTCCATAACTTGGATGTCTAACACAATTACTGAAGTATTCCATAGGTTTAGTATGTACGAGTAACTTATGTACTTATACCTCATAAGAATATATTATGTATAATAAGAGTATACTCGTATCATACGAAAATCGTTAAGACTACAATATTTTAACTTAGCAAATTTTTTTTGGAAATACTGACTGACTTTTTTTTTCAATAATGTTTACTCGGAACACAAAGCCTATGGTGATGTTACCAAACTACCATACCACCACCACCACCACCACGTACCACTACATACTACCATACTATTCAAATCAAATCAAATCAAATGTTTTTTTATTCAAATAAACTTTTACAAGTACTTTTGAATCGTCAAGTGAATCTACCACTGGTTCGGAATGCCATTCCTACCGAGAAGAACCAGCAAGAAACTCGGTGGTTGCTCTTTTTAAATAATTCATTTACAATTACTATATCAATGTGTACATAAGTAACCGCTGTCCCCAGCATTGCTGGAGCGATCAAATCCATGCTCCTCTATCATTTACATAATCTTCAACAGTATAATAAGCTTTTTTCAGGATATAATAAATGTGATATATATATATTATAAATGCGAAAGTGTCTGTTCTCCACGCTTTTTTCACGGCTTATCTTTTCTTTACTTTCCCGGAAAATAGACAAGTTCCCGAAGGAATTAACAAAACTTAATCCACATTCCATATGGGCAAAGTCACGGGCATTCTCTACAGTACAGATGTACTGTAGAGAATGCCCGTGACTTTATATAGTGTAGTAATAGTGACATTGGGGTTGATTCCGTACACAATCTCTAAACTAAAATGACAAGATTATAAATATTGCTCTAACCCTTTCATAATACTCCCTTCGGAAAGGAACTAGATTTATAGCTGTCATTTTAGTTTAGTTTAGAGATTGTGTTATACAGAATCGGCCACACTATGAAATAATTTAGGAGGTTGGATATAGCAACAAAATCTACCACTACCCAAAAGTGTTTAATCGAAATATTTTATAATGTAACCAGATTCCCCGGTGCACGAAAGCCGGGCGCGTGAATACAGTCCGCGGCGACACCGGCGCCGCAGCCCGCGCCGGCGCAAGAGTCGCGACAGGGAGAGGCATCGAGAGCGCCCGCACCTCAGGTATACTGTACATTATAGTTGCTCAAAACTGCTATAAGCCCATAACACGCTACAGACTATAAACTATAAAGTTCTAACGCGCTATTACAAGCGCGTTACGTTATAACGCGCTTGTTATAAGAAAACGTATGGGCGGCCGGCATGCGCATTATATCTTTCAGCAGGCAAAATTTTCGTAGCGCGCTAAATTTCGTAACACACAAAGATGACGTTCACTCACAACAGCGCGTTACGCGAGACTAACTTCATCGGCCAGCGGTAGCGCGCTACCGGCAGGCGGGCGCCGCTACGAGTCACGACGAGGCGCCGCGCGCGATCGCGTGTTAAGGCTACTATATCCCAGCACTTTAGGCATTTGTCGCTCACTCAGACCCGCGCTACGATACCTACCGATCATTGCCGTGAGTCGCGCAGTTCAAATGAACTCCGTGACCCTATCATAAATATTTGCGTCACAGTATGAACTGTTACAGTTGGACTATTTACATTATAATTCGCTTCACGAAATACATGTTGGAAGTTGCGTTTTTACCTATATTTTGGTTTAGACTATATAAAATGAAATTCAGGGTATAATCTACTCGTATCTATATTGCAAATTTCAGCCAACTTACATTCCAAATTTCAAAATAAGAGTAAAAATATTAAAACTTTCCCATTTTAATTGTAGCATTTCTATCTTCTGCTTATGGTACGTTTAAGCTCTTTGGGAATATTATAAACCATTCATTAGGTTCCATAGAGCCGTCGTATTTGGCAGAAGCTAGAATTGCTTTCAATGTGGCATGTCCTAGTAAGGAACCGGTATCTTTGTTCTCTCAAAGACAATGGGACGACGCACTGTGTTCGGATGTTTTGCAGGAACTTATAAATTCATCAACTACTGCAAGCGACCGTGCTCGCCTTCTTGCGGTGTCTACGAGGGAATCAAGTTACTGGCTTCAAGCTCTCCCCTCTAAGCATTTAGGCACTCTGTTGGACCACCTCACTCTGACGATTGCGGTTGGTCTTAGACTTGGCGCCAAGTTACAACAGCCACATCTATGCCACTGTGGTGGGTCAGTGGACGCGTATGGTCATCACGGGCTTTCTTGCATTAAAAGTGCCGGTCGTCTATCGCGTCATGCTTCCCTGAACGACATCATTCGTAGGTCTCTTGCCACCGCTAAAGTGCCTGCAGTATTAGAGCCAAATGGCTTGGCACGCAGTGATGGTAAGAGACCAGACGGGATGACTCTGGTTCCGTGGAAGCTAGGAAGGTCGCTTGTTTGGGATGCCACATGCGTGGATACGCTGGCGTTGTCCCACTTGCAGGCGACCTCCATGACGGCGGGGGCGGCGGCCACTAATGCAGAAAGAGCCAAAAGGCGCAAATATGAAACTATAGAAAATAATTTCATATTTGTGCCTTTTGGTGTTGAAACCATGGGGTCGTGGGGCGAAGATGCTAAATCCTTTTTTAAGGATCTATCTTCTCGTCTCACAGAGTCCACAGGTGACCGGAGGGCTGGTAGTTACCTCGGCCAACATATAAGTTTGGCTATTCAGCGGGGTAACGCAGCCAGCGTTCTGGGCACATTGCCTCATTGCAGCGGCATAGATTATATTTTTAATTTTTAGTTTTTAGTTTTTAATTTAGATTTTAAAGATTTTTTAAGAAATTGTATATATTATTATAACTTTTATTTAATATTTTAATTGTCATCCCCAATTTTATTAAATAAATACTAAAAGGGAATAAAAATAAATAATTACTAAAAGGGGATTTTCCAACACAATTTCTATAGATCTTTATAATCTCTTTATAATTTAAAGCCGATAGACCTACTGACAGAATTTTTTTGCATCAAGCATTTTTAAATTTATTAGCTGTCAATATCGTGTATACAGTGGTCAGGGACGGACTAAGTCCATTGGGAGCCCGGGGCAGCAATCTCAGTGGGGGTTGCTGTATTGTAAATACATTGGTGAAAATCTCTTTTGTTACTGATTCAATAATTTACTTTTACCCGACACTTTTTTGGTATGCAACAATACTATAACTAAACTAACTAACTATACTAATATAGACTTCGTTTTTTTAATTTGTGCTAAGAAAATTTTAATTAAGTTTATTAAAATAAAATACACACATTTTTATTTGGTTTTTAAATGAACAAACATAAACCACTGAAAAGCGCCTACATACTTATAAAATTATTATTACAAAAACAATCAAAATTCATCGTAAAAAATCACGCGTGAGCTTGGACCTGGTTGCTGCAAATCTGGTTGCAAATCAGAGGGTGTACTAGATGAATGTTTTTTAGGCTGCACGTTTTCTATATCTTCCTGGTCTCGTATAGGCATGCCACGTTCATATCAACTATCTATAATTTCAGGCAGTAGGTATTTTAAATAAAATTGTAATATCTTTGGCTCCATGTTCTTAAACCAGAATGTATCATCTTTATCTATGTACTCTGTATATAAAGGCTCATTTTCGCCTGCCCAGATTCCAAGCAGACACACTTTTCCTGTAACAACAAAAATATTTTTAGGTACGTTTCTAGGTTTGATAAAATTCACAGAGTAGGTATTTGTTACCGAATGAAAAAAAATATTGACAAAAGCTCTTAAACCACCTTAAACTCTAACTGCATCTACAGATTCACTGTTTGAAATTATATAAAGGTGAAATAATATTACGGTGAGGTGGTGAACTTGAATATAATTTGATTACAGGGTGAGTTACTGGAGGCCCCACTTTAAAAAAAATTAAGCAAATTGAATTTAGTATTTCAAAGAAATGCGAGTGAAGCTAGCACAAATATTTTATTTTTTAGTGAATAATTAAATTACGAGCACAATATAATGTAAATTTTATAAGCCTTGAAAATATAATTATTATAGGTTCGATATATTAGGTATAGATTAGGTATATAAGGTTCTTGGGGTTCTTCTTCTCTACACCAAGGGTCCGGCCACCGGTGTGCCCTATCGCCATTAGTCCGCTACTGTCTCACTTTCTCACGTATCAAACAAAATATAATCTGTATGGAAACTACTCACATGTCATCTTTTTCAAGCGGTGTGTCGTCTCTCTTTTTTGATGCTAAACGATTTCCTTTACGAGGGATATTTGAACTGAAATAAAAATTTCAAGAATTATTATTTTGATAGTACAAAATCGCTAACAGAGTCTCGTTGGTTTTATGGTAACTACTATCTTCGACTGCAGGTCTCGGGTTTATCCCCGGGTTTAGGCTCCTTAATATTATTTGTATTTTTATAAAAACTAATTAGTAGGTAGGTGAGGTATTTCTATTTAGTATGAACCAAACTAGGGGTTGGAAGTTCAGAAATATCTCCCGCGCAGTTGGTAAATTTCTATTGACCGCCATGGCCAAAATAAAGTCGAGATTTAGGATAGGATATTATTATATCATGTATTCATGAGAAACTCAGTATAGCCAAACAAAAAAAACCTCGTCTCCCTTACCGACTGTATATAGGTATAAACTGTGGTTACGCGTGATGGTATTTGCACGTGGCGGAATTTACTCTACCTATCATAATTTTCTTAGTTCGTATCAGATTTTCTTCGGAGCTTTTGAGGACTAGGTATTTTGATAAACTCAAGAAACACTTACCATATATTTTTTTTATTTCTCCTTCGCTTCCTGTCAGATATTTTTTTTTTCCGGCACTTTTATTTCCCATTTTAAATAAAAATCACAAGCAAAGAAACACTATATTTACAGGCTAACTAAAACTATTTTAATTTTATCACTAAATGTAGCAAAAGAATTTATTTACAAATAATTAAAAAATAAATAATTTTAGCGCGAAAGGAGCGCGATTCGTGAAAACTTGCGCAGGTCCTTCTCGTATAGAGGCTCGTGAACCACTGAGTACATCGCTTATTCGATGCGTTAGATCATTTTATGACTTCTGTTAGGCGAAAATTTGCAGCAATTTTTTTATTTAAAATCTGTCTGTACAGTGAATAGGTAATACAATGAGCTTAATTTACGTATAATTTTTATGAAATTTAGTCTAAAGCTTTGGAAATGCCATTAGAAAAATGAACAAAAACAACCTGTTTTCAAAAATTTTTATGATCGAGGCAAGTTTAACTTATCGTGTTTTCATGAGTACATTAAAGAGATAAGGCATGTATCTTTAATATGTATTTTTAACAGTGAAAAAAAACTATTTTTTCATGACTTTGAATTGGTTTGAAAAGTGGCGTAGTCGCTAAAAACCGGGATAATGGGCCGTTAACGTCGTAGCGTCATGGCGGCTCCTCACATAACAGGTTATCCGCGTTATGGAACAATAACGCATTATGATATTGCACTACGTGTTATATTAACCACCTCCTGTACATATTACTACTAAACTAACTACTATTATAGTCTAAGGGGTATTTTTTAAAAATTCCACTATAAGATAACTTAGGCTAGATCGCAGTCAAAACTGCGATCTCGCCTAGTGGTAATAATTGATGATGCAGTCTAAGATAGTAGTAGGCTTGCCTGTTAGTTGTAAGATCCATACCCCTAATCGGTTTCTACACGGCATCGTACCCGAGCGCTAAATCGCTTGTACCACACGTCTTTGCCGGTAGAGTGGTTACTAGACACGGCTGAAGCCTACCACCAGACCAATCCAGCAAAAATTCGGAAATTATTAATTCCCAAATTAACCCTGCCGGGAAACGAACTCGGGACCTCCCACTGTAAGACCACAGCGCTCACTTGGGAGGGAGGGATATACCGCCATGATAATGCCCGCCAACCTACATTGGAGCAGCATGGTGGGTCTAAGCTTTAATTCACTCTCTCTTATGAGAGTGGAGGCCTGTACCCAGCAGTGGGATGTTAATGGGCTGTAGAGGTGGTGGTGGTGGATGAAATTCTCAGTGACAAACTTCCGTGGATGAAATTGGCTTCGCATTCGGCATACCACATGTCAATTGTAACTCTTGTTACATTACCTATGTATTGTGTACTAGCTACATTTTGCAACATTCTTTTTAAAAAGAGCAAATACTGAGTTTCTTGCCGGTTCTTCTCAGTAGAATCTCCTTTCCGAACCAGTGGTAGAGTCATGACATTTCATAAGTAGCACAAGTTGTTCTACCTGAAATAAAAATCAATTAATTTTGTCTGGTCCCAGGTCACCTAGTCGCAGCTCTCTGAAGCGACGCCGCACGCGGTCCAGAAGCAGGCGGCGCTCCTCCTCCCCGCCAAGGCATCGCCAGAGGCACGCCGAAGCGTCCAAAGACAGGCACAGGTAAAGTGTTAGACGATATGCCACGGGAGTTTCTCCATACAAACATATTCATCCGTTTTCTCCATGGATAATTACAATTGAGAAAATATTCTTGCACCATAAAATCCAAATGTATCCTTGCCATGTCCCTATGTTTCTCTTTTTTCAATAAATTAATAATTTTAAGAACATGGAACCTTCAAAAATTGCAAAAATTGGCCCAGTTTTCGCGCCATCATCAGACATCCCGCAAATAAATTTGACGAATATAATAAAAAAGAAAAAATTCGGACCTAGCCTGAGTCCTTCCTAAATTATTCTTGAAAACAAAGAACAGGCACAGGTGAAGTGTTAAGACGATATGCCACGGCGGTTTCTCCATACAAACATATTCATCTGAGATAGAGAAAATATTCTTGCACCATAAAATCCATATTTATCCGTGCCATGTTTTCTGTATACCTATGTTTTCCTTTTTCGATAAATTAATAATTTTAAGAACATAGAACCTTCAAAAATTGCAAAAAATGGCCCAGTTTTCGCGCCATCAAGCAAATATATTTGACCAATATAATCAAAAAAAGGAAAACATACCGACATAGCCTGAGTCCTCCTTAAATTATTCGTAAAAAAAAAATTAAAATCGGTCAGTTTTGAAGGAGAAAACAGGAGAATACGAGAAGGGCGAATAGGTATAATCGGTCCAAGCTGCAGTTGTCGCTATCGGGTGTTATGGGACTATTAGAGGAGCGGCGCGACGTCAATATAATTCTTAAATACCTAATCTCAAAGTTTCTCGATGGCAATTCCTCTTAAGCGTGTGTAATAAAACCAGTGAGCAAAAGTAGTTATTGCAAAAAAAATATTGTGGATCAAATCAATAACCCAGTAAATTTATAGAAGTAAACACGAATCGCCCAGTCCGCCGACGACGCTCCTCCAACGCAAGATCGACTTCAAGGAGAAGATCAGCGATACGAGCCTGTTCGCCGAACTGGTCAAGGACAAACACAAGCGTGCCAAGGTAACAAACGTATCAGTCATCGTCATATTCGCTGCTTTTGAATCAACGAAATCCGGTTCAGAATGGGCCACCAAGTACATCACAAAAATCTTCCAACGCCATCTTAATGTTCATAATATGTTTTAGTTCAATACGGGGACAATCCTAAATCAAATATATTTTTACCCAAGGTGTGAAACAGTGTGAAATAAACGCCGACAAGGCAATGTTTCACGTTAACAATAGGCATGCAAAATTAGTTGAATAAAATATAGATATTTAGTTTGTCTGTCACACTGCTTTGCAGTTGCTGTGCAACTTTGAATTTGTGTGCTCAGTGAGTACCAATTACATTAATGTATTTTTGTATATATTAGAAACTACAAGAGATCCTGGAACAAAAGGAGGAATCGCAAGGCGCCGCGTCGAGCACTGCCTCAATGTCAAATATGCCTGACACATTCACCATCGACGAGCTGTCAAATGCCACTATTGACAGTTTAACACAGGTGAGTATTATGTTACCTTTTACAGTTTTTGATTAAAAAGTGGGAAAAAATATAATAATTGCATTATACGCTAAACATTACTTTGCCACACATTATACGACGTCCTACTTGAATGCTAATCTACTCAGACCATAGACATTCACAACTGGATATAGGTTGGACCAAATTCCATGGTTTTTGGCTGTTTTTGTCAAGTTGTGGATTATTAGATATGGCTTGTCCCACCTAGTCTGGTAGTATTTTTGACACAGAAAATGTAAATGAAGACGGTAGTGTCATGATTTTCTAGTTTTGTTCTGTGCATTCAAGATATAAGAATATAATAATATTTTGTAAGGAATAAAGTTTAAACGATTATTGGTTTTTCATCGGTCTTGAAATTCTTCTATTCTATTGACTTTGTGGTTTCAACAATTTTTATGGAATTTTATTTGATAAAAAAATTACACTTTCACAGACATCCAAAGAAAACGGTGAAAACATGGACTCAAAGCCTGATGTAGTAGACATTCCTATGCCGGTCCCACACCCGTCGGATAGCGAGTCCAACCCGGCGCCGGAACCGGAAGCCCAGCCTCAGGAGCCAGCGCCGCCTCCCCTGCCGCCCCAAGACCCGCCGCCTGATGAGATCACGCCCACTGCTAACGGAGACGTCACCGACAACAATAGCTCTGAGGTAAGCACCGGATAGCAAGTCCAACCTGGCGCCGGAATCGATTGCGCATCGTCCGGAAAAGATTGCGCTACGTCCGGAACCGGTGTCAATTCGAAGATCCTCAAGAGTGATGTTACCACACCCACTATTAACGGAGATGTCACCGACAGCAATAGCTCTGAGGTAAGCACCGGATAGCGAGTCCAATCGTCCACGAGTCCAATCGATTGCGCTACGTCCGGAACCGATGTCAATCCGAAGATCCTGAGCCTGATCCACTGGCCACGCCCACTGTTAACGGAGACGTCACCGACAACAATAGTTCTGAGGTAAGCACCGGATAACAAGTCCAACCGTCAAGTTGAATCGATTGCGCTTCGTCCGGAAAAGGTCGCGCTGCGTCCGGAACCGGTGTCAATCTGAAGATCCTCAGCCTGAGACCACATCCACTGCTGAAGTTACCGGCAGCAATACCTCTGAGGAAAGCCCTAGATACAAACTAAAAAGTCACTCATCACAGACTAACGGCAAGAACGTAGAGTCAAAAGCTCTGTATGTATTACATATTAAATAAATACTGCTTGCGCTCGGCTTTATTTTGTTGTATCTTATTTTCAGAAAAAATTATAACCGCATCATTATCTATACTAATATCATAAATGCGAAAGCGTGTGTGTCTGCTACACTTCAGCCGATCTTTTCAAGTATAGGCTACTAAGTCCGTAAAATTAAGGAGTTCCTGTAGGAATTAAAAAAAAGCTACGCGGACTAAATTGCGGATATCATCTAATAATTTATAATGTCTTGTTGTCATTTACGATAATATTATTGTGCTCGCTGCGCTTGCGCCTGTCATTTTTCTAAACACGGACTTTCCCGTCATTAACAGCTACCCCCTAAACCATCAACCCCGCCTCCCCCGTCGCCGTCGCCGTCGCCGACGTTGCCCCCACTGCCCAAAGTGGGGGGAAGCGTAGTCGACGCTGTGTTCGACGCGAGCCAGCAGCCGGCGCCGCCGAAGCCGCGCAGCCTCACCAAACTGCCCATGCCGCCTAACACACAGGTTTATTTATATCTCAATACTTATTGTAACCTTTTTCTTTTTTAAGAAAAGAGCAACTGCTGCGTTTCTTGCCGGCTCTTCTCAGTAGAGCTTTCCGAACCGGTGGTAGAGTCTTGACGTATCATAAGTGTCACAAGTTGTCCTACATGAAATAAATAAATCATTTCATTTCATTTCATTTCAAATATTTATAACTATAGTACTTAGGCCTCTACTCAATATAGAAAATGTTCAATTTTATTGTTATCTAACTGTACAAACTGTAGTGTCCAAGCGAACGTTTGGCTTGGCAGTTTGCTCGCACTTTGTATAAAGACTATGGGTAAGGCATACAATGTGGACTTGGGGGCTGATTCGGATTTAGGACTTATCCACACTTCTATAAAATATTCTTACCCTATTATAAGTTTAATAATAACTTATTATTAATTTATCTTATCTTATTATTAATAAGAGAATAGCCTAACCTTCTAGGCATGTATAAGGGTTCAGTGTTCGTATTCCATACTTTGCTGGTTAAAAATTCGGTGTTGTATAGAATGCCTTGGTAAAGTATGAAATAAATAATATTTTATTTGCCTGAATAAAATATGAATATGTGAAATGTGAATATGTCACCGTAAAATTATAATCTAACTCGCGAGATTGTAAACTGTCGAAAGATTACAATTTAACATATTATTTTTCGGTAGATCGTAAAATTAGGTACCCGTAACCTACAAGAAAGAGACAAGAAAACGTAAATACAATAAATATTTCATAACACTCAGAACATGTTCACAATCTTTCGACAGTTTATCTACTGAGATAAAAAGTGTTAGATTACAATCTATCGGTTTTTACAATTTTACGGTGACTATACATTGCCTGAATACTGGATAGCATAATATGCATCTCCATAGAAAGCTAGTTTTGGAGGAAAAATTTATGTAATTAGTGTGTCCTGTACCACTTATTTAAGAATATATGCGTAATTATAAATAACTATAATAATGTGTTATTGCAGGTTGAAGACTTGAAAACCCTAGCGAATGAGAGTCCACTGAGCACTCCGTCACCTAGTCCTGTAAAGAAACCGGAGAAGCCAAAGAGGACGGGAATCATGAACTTGCCTATGCCACCTGGTGAGACTCACTGTTATTCTATTTGGTCTTATTTATTTTGCTGATGTACTGTTTCCACTGTCGTCCAAGTGAATAGTCTAAAAGTGCACCAACTCTCAATTATTTTCCGTGATAAAAAGATTTTCGGGGTAGCCTATGTCCTTCCCTGGGATGTAAACTATCTCTGTACCAAATTTCATCAAAATCGGTTGAACAGATGCGCCGTGAAAGCGTAGCAGACAGACAGACACACTTTCGCATTTATAATATTAGTATGGATTAATTTTCCATTCCAGTGTAGTGAAGTGCTGCCTAAAAGAACATGAACAAAGTGTCTATTTGCAACAAGAAACACTAAGATACGTCATTGGACAATTTCTTAGTACATAAGTTAATTTTAAGCTTAGGTTAAAGAAAAATTACCTATTAGTCAAATAGTTTGGCTAGATTGTAATTATATTGGTACTCAATAATATTTTCCATTCCAGTGATACCTGGATCGGAGGAGCTGAGCGGCGACGAATTGGACGGAAGCACGCCGCCGCCCGCGCCGCGACCGCCGGCCGTGTCAAATGTGACGACGCCTGTGACCCCTCACTCTCATGCGCCTCAGTACTCACACGTGTTCACCAATAGGAAGACTGCCCCAGTATGTATATTATACTTAGGGCCGGCGCATTATATCTGTTGGAGCGCAGCGATCATTTTCACTGCCAAAGTTTACTTACGTGGAAATAAAATTGAAAATCAATTAACACAAAAACTTGTCCCCAGGACTATTGACACAAATAATAGTAAGTTGTGACACTTCATTTTCGACATTATTTCAACACTATTAAAGTCGAGAATGCTTTGACAATGAAAAATGCTCAGCGCTGTGCTTTGCAGATAAACGGGGGCCCTTTCGCCTACCTATCATACTTTTTACTTGCGTAGTTGTTCCTTAAAATCACTTCTTAAACCATCATCAACATTATTATCATCAATCCAACGCCGGCACTCTGCTTTGCACGAGTCTCTCAGAATGAGAGTGGTTTTGGTCATCGCCCACCATGCTGGCAAAGTGTGGTTTGGCACGCCTCACATACCTTGAGAAGGTGTCGCGATGTTTTCTTTCGATGTCAAAATAAGTGAAATTTTATTGCTTGAAATGCTTATAACTCCAATAGTAGTAGTTAAATAGAGATGCTGGGATCAAACTGAACTCGAAAGACTGAAAGAAAAGACTCCTTTTTTTTAAGTAATGCTTATGTCACTTTTTTTTTTCCAGGCGGGTTCAAAACTAAAAAGGCCGCGGATACTAAAGAGGCGCGGCTCCAAAGTGGTGCCCGTGGCGACGCCCACGCATCACGCTAAGGACTGGGGCGAGAAATGTGTTGACGGCTTCCAGGTAACTATTTTTTGTTTTTTTATTTATTCTCTTTCCTCAATTTTTTTTCGGGGTCCTTTGTATGTTTCGATTCACTAATCTAAACAAAATTAAAAATAATAACTAAAAAAAACACTAATATTTACACTTATTACTACTAATTACTGAAAAAGATTCATTAGACGTTTCAAAAGCACTTTTAATAAGTTTATTTGAATTAAAAAAAATATAAGTTTGTGTTTGAGATTTGTGTTTGTGCTGGACGATTCAAAAGCACTTGTAAAAGTTTATTTGAATTAAAAAAACGAATGTGCTTTAGACCACACAACTGAAGTAAAACTTCTTTAGGTCGTAACTGGCTATGAGAGAAAGAGAGATAGAAAATGTGTGATTGCACCTCTCTCTCTCTCTCTTGCCCCTACAGTAATATACGAAACGTTACTCTCCCTTTCTATCTTCACTAACTTATATCTCCCCCTCAACTTTCCGTTCGCCTCGCCCGGTCACACTTTTCGTAACGCTCTTGTCATGCGTTACGAAACTTAATCCCTAAGTCAAGCGTGCGTAAAGAAGTTTTACTTCAAAAAACGTTTGAATTTTGAGGGTCAAAGCAAAGGCGTTATTTTCTCCTTTTTATTTAGGTAATAACTCAAATCGGCGAAGGTACCTACGGCCAAGTGTACAAGGCGCGAGACAAGAACACGGGACAACTCGTGGCGCTGAAGAAAGTGAGACTTGAGAATGAGAAGGAGGGCTTCCCTATCACAGCCGTGAGAGAGATCAAAATCTTACGACAACTCAACCATAAGAATATCGTGAATTTGAGGGAAATTGTCACGGACAAACAGGACGCTTTGGACTTTAGAAAGGTTAGTTGGTTATAATACTCAAACTCATATTTTTTATATATTTATTTATAATGCCAATTGCAAGTTTTCACAGATAGAATTACATGAGATAGAAATAGCACACATTCGGCATGGGTAGAAAAAGTAAATATCAATATATGCTACATAGGAAGTTATTAAAATATAAAAAGCTTATAGTTAGGAAGATGAGTGAATACAAAGAGAAAGACCAGAGTAAACTAGTATTTGGGATAATTTTTATACATTACAGATTACAGAAGTTACAACTATTACACAGGCTACTCTTGGCTTTGTGTGATGTGGTAGGTCGTAGGCACATGCTTCACATGAATTTAAGACACCAGTGGTTTCTAGCAATTTATTTAGCTTAGCATTTTAAGGCGCACGTGCATAGGTCGACTTTCATACATTTTTCTTTTCGATTATTCTTGAAATATATACATTTTTGTGTTTTTTTAATTTGTTTTATCATTTCTTTAGGGCTTTTTATGGTCGCAATTTTCATGTCAGACAAATATTTACATTATTTATAATATAAAAACGGCATTCAAGAAGTGTCAGATTTACGCATGTGTGAGTTGTGAAGTTTACATTCGTCTTGATAGATGTCGCCCGTGTCGCCTAAATAATGCGTCAAAAAAATATATTTGATCGCCATCTATCATTATACTGTAAAACTAGTTCGCTGTTACATGCTATAAACTTTTATAGGATAGGGGAAGTTGCATGAAATGAAGGTTCATATCTAAGTACGCGGATTGTGGATAAATTATTTTCGTAGTAAATCCCGCTATACCACGACCTTCACCGATCTGTATAATAGATGAAACCTACTTTTTATTTTTAACCGACTTCGAAAAAAGGAGGAGGTTCAATTCGGCGCGTATGTTTTTTTTAAATGTATGTCGGTGCATATCTCCGTTGTTTCTAAACCGATTTGAAAAATTTTTTTTCACTGGTTAGTGGAAGCTCCCGATGTGGTCCCATAAAAAATTCTGACTCCAAATCCTCAATCCTGATGCTGTAGGTGTACCGTACTACATGAAATCCTCAAAACTAGGCATTTAGGAAATTTTGATGGTAAATTAATATAGTAGGTATCAAGTCACGTGTATAAAATACAACTCTGAGTCCCAACTCCTCAACCCTGATGCTGTAGGGTACAGAACTCCTTAAAATAGCAATTTAGGATTTTTTTATGATGAATTCTTATTGTAGGTGTCAAGCAACGCCTTCATACTTAAACCCAAGTGCCAACTCCTCAACCCTGATGCTGCAGGGAACAGAACTCCTTAAACATAGTGATTTAGGATTTTTAATGGTGAATTCAGATTGTAGGTGTCAAGCAACGACTTCATACTTAAAACCAAGTCTTAACTCCTCAACTCTAACGCTGCAGGGTACTGCACTCCTAAGCCGTGGGGATTTAGAGTACACTAAAAAGTTAAAAATAAAAGTAAAGTATAAAATAATTTTGATTTCTACAGTGGCTTTGGAAGTCGGTTTTTTGGAAACAACTTTTATTATTTAATAATAGATAAATACGCCTAAATTAGTTTGCCTATCAAAATCCGGTCCAGGCTATTTTTAAATAAATTAATTTTAATTTTTTTTTTTGACAAGTTTATTGTAGCCAATGCTATACCATCGCGTTTGTAATCAAATTAACCTATTTTAGGCGTTTTTATCTATTATTAAATAAAAAGTAGGTTTCATCTATAAAACAGATCGGCGAAGGTCGTGGTATATCGGGATCGAAACTATTTAATCGTATCCAGGCATAAAAAGAACGCTTATTTCGCCTACAAGTTCGTCGCTCGTTTAGCACCACCCAGGCACAGTATTGGTATCTATATGTATACCAATACTGTGACCCAGGGGACACGTGCAGTGAGGTAGAAGGTAGTTCCTGCGGACGTTAGCGACGGGGCTTCCCCCAATTGTGGATTGTGTGTTGCGATATACCTACCTACTTGGATTTGTTGAGATCAAAATGAACTAAATAAACAAGGCAACCTATAGTCCAATGCGTCGAATAAATCTAGGAAAAGAGTAAAATATCATTGTAAGTTTCATCAAAATCGGTTCAGAGTTTAAAAGATAACTTTGTAACTACCTAGCTGATGCCCGCGACTTCGTCTACGTGGATTAAGTTTTTGAAATCCCTCGGGAACTCTTTGATTTCCTGGGATAAAAAGTAGCCTACCTAGGTACCTATGTAACTCCAGGTCCTCTATTATTCCCATGCAAAAAATAACCTCGATCCGTAGCTCTGTTGCGGCTTGATTGAAGGACAAACCAACAAACAAACACACTTTGGCATTTATAATATTAGTACCTATGAAGTATGATTATAATTTTTATACATACAAGCTTTTGCAAGCGGCTTCGCCAGTGTGGATAAAATGTAAGTCAGGCTATAAGCTATCTCCATTCCAAATTTCAGCCAAATCGGTTCAGTAGTTTTTGCGTGAAAGAGTAACAAACAAACTTACTTTCCCCCATAGGTATAATATTAAAAGTATGATAGGTAGGTATACCTACCTACTTACCTATAGATGAAATGTCTACTGTCTATTATATTATTCTGTGCTACTGTGTTATAGCCTTCATGTTTTTAGGTATTTACCTACCTACCGTTTTTCCGCGGCTTTATACCTACCTAGGTTTAAATTGAAACTTTTTATTGATACCTAGGAGGTATAATTGAAATCATATCATACTTCATACAAGGACCTTGGTCTAAAGGTCCTTGACTTCATAATATCATCATACTAATATTATAAATGCGAAAGTCAGTTTGTTTGTTGGTTTGTCCTTCAATCACGCTGCTGCAACGGAGCAACGGATCGACGTGATTTTTGGCATGGGTACAGTTGAGGACCTGGAGAGTGACATAGGCTACTTTTTATCCCGGAAAATCCCGGAGTTTTCGCGGGAATCCAAAAACTTATTCCACGCGGACGAAGTCGCGGGCATCAGCTAGTATAACATAAATTTGCAATTATGGCTCAATTTCAAATTAAAGTTTTATTCGTTAGTACTAACTACTAACTAGGTAGCCTACTAATCGACTCGAATTAGGTAGTGGAGCATTATTCAAGTTAGTTACCTACTGATTTTGATAATTCGAATTGAATTCAAAATCGCGGCCTCTATAGTCCGGGAGGCAGCGGCACTAATTTCCGTTCATTTCCTCCTGTTTTTATTTTTTGAGTATCTGCATGAGTGATGAGATAAGTACCTATGCAATATGTACCGTACCTATCCCTAATTGACCGAGCGAAGCGATTTCAGATCAGCGGTTCAGATTTGGCTGAGTTATGGAGTATAATTAAATAAATGAAAAAAAATTAAAAAGATTATGGAGTACTCTTCAAAAAAAAAATTTTTTTTCAATATACTGAATTGGACCCGTTACAGTTTTATTATAAGTACCTACCTATTTATATTTTAATATAAATCGTTCAACTTCGGTATAGGCATAACAATCAAATCAATAAGTAGGTACATTATCAGTTTTACTTGTATTTGTCATAATCTGTTGTGTGTCTAATAAATAAAATCAGATAAAAAAACATTTCGTTTCCTCTTGGTCTATAATATCGCGGTGATAATAATTTCTTATTTCGCTCTTGCGCGTGGCTTGCAACAGTACGCCTCATCAGTAGGGTTGCCACTTGCCACCCGTACTCGGTACTACCCAATTATTAATTTATTATTACATCTCTCGAAAATTTAATTATAAGCCGGCACTCTGTCCGAAATGACAGTTATTGCATTAATGAGTACTTAAACGGGGGAAAATCACGCAAACAAGCAAACAGAAGAAAAAAAAGAATTAAAGCGAAGTATGTGTATCACTTCAACGGGGGACCTGACCAGGAATCTTACAGATGTTTGTTACTTAATCACGTCACTACCGATTTGGCTGCCACGGGATTCGTAAAAAACCTACTTAATTATATAATTTTCCAGAACTAGTATATTTTCACAACTTTTGAACAAATAAAAACTATTTTTAACCGGCTTCCAAAAGACAATTCGATACGCATAATATATTTCGTGTGTTATATTATTGGAACTGCAAAATCATACTTCATATCATACTAATATTATAATTAATGCGAAAGTGTTTTTTTTTGTTGGTTTGTCCTTCAATCACGCCGCAACGGAGCAACGGATCGATGTTATTTTTGGCATAGGTATAGTTAGTTGAGGACCTGGAGAGTAACATGGGCTACTTTTTATCCCGGAAAATTAAGGAGTTCCCGCGGGAATAATTAAAACTCAAACCACGCGGACGAAGTCGCAGGCATCAGCTAGTATTCACATAAATGACAATATATTAGGGCTTCCAAACATAATATGTATATGTAAGTCTGTATGTCATGTATGTTTGTCCATGCATTTATTCGAAAATATGCGACTAATCTTTTTTTACTGGCTTACATTTACTTCAACTTAGGGAACAGTGCAAGTTTCATTAAAATCGTTTCAATAGTTTTCAAGAATTGGCCAATTGTTCGTTTTCTGTAGGTAGGTATATTGAAATTTGAAGTAGCTTGTTTCCAAAAAAGTTGGCAACCCTAGCCACATTATTGTAAGTTGTCACCCGTCCGCAGCAAAGACACCCTACCGGCAAAGCCGTGCCGCCAAGCGATTAGCGTTCCGGTACGATGCCATGTAGAAATCAAAGGGGTATAAAGTATGGGTTTAATAAAAACTACCATACCCCTTCTAGGTTAGTCCGCTCCTATCTTAGACTGCATCATCACTTACCGCCATCTCACATGGTGGCACCATCAACCATGTGAGATTGCAGTCAAAGCTGAAAGTTTATCTTGTATCCGAATGAAATAAATAAAAAAACAATACTAAGCAAAACGCAGCAGCTTTTGTTTCAATGCCATCTAGTTAAATTTTATAGTAAACAATTCGTAGTTTATGTTAGAACCACAGAACTTGGATAACAACCATTGTCAGTGTGTGCGTGGGTATTGCGTATATACAGTAATCGATATAACAGAGGTTTATAATTTGACTATTTGACTAAATGGCTCTGTTTTAAAGTAAACTAATTATGTGATAAAATAATAGGCATTGATGTACTGCCGCAATTTTAATATTTTTAAAATCAGTGCATTGCAACTTTGCGAAAATATCAAAAACCTGTCAAAAGCCCTAACAACGCCATCTAGCGGGAATCTGTCCGGGAGAAGACGTTGTGTTGACCCTTAAACAGATGTTCGAGTCAAAACAATACAATACAATACAATTTCTTTATTTTGCAGAAACAAACATTTACATCAGGTGTTACAGAGTTGAATAGTCATATGTTTCGCCTAGCAGAAGGCATGCAAAATTTGTTATAAAACACAGTTACAATTAAAGTCAATCTTTCCATTTTTTACATAACAAATAATTATTAATTATATACGCATACAGTTAAATTAAATATAGTCAACTGAGTCTAAAACAAGTCTTAAGAAAATTCCTAATTTAATCATTTTATTAATTATCGTCAAAATACTCATTTATGGAATAGTAGCATTTTTTCACAAGAAATTCCTTAAGTTTAGGCTTCAACATATGTATATTAAGAGATCTGTCCGCAAGCTCTCCTGGTAACTTATTATAGTCAAATCAAATTCATAAGTGATACTTCTTACTAAGCTATTTAACTTCTGTTATTTGTGTTTTGCAGGACAAAGGATCATTCTACCTAGTCTTCGAGTATATGGACCACGATTTGATGGGTCTATTAGAATCCAAGATGGTAGACTTCACTGAGTTACACAACGCATCAATAATGAGACAGTTACTGGATGGTCTAGCGTATTGCCATAGGAAGAACTTTCTGCATCGAGACATCAAGTGCAGTAATATACTGATGAATAATAAGTGAGTGTGTGTTTATTGTGTCTAACATCATAATTCTTCTGTGACTCGTGTATAATTTGTGAGTATGTGAATAAAGCGATGTTGACTCGACAATCAATCGTGCTTTGTCGAGTCAATATCTCCTGAAGATGCTCCGGTGTTGGAGTGAAACGTACGTTGA
The DNA here is from genome assembly GCA_923060345.2 of Erebia aethiops. NCBI lineage: Eukaryota > Metazoa > Arthropoda > Insecta > Lepidoptera > Nymphalidae > Erebia > Erebia aethiops. The sequence continues at coordinate 2,246,124 of OV281083.1, read as the reverse complement.
GAATAATTTGGTAGATTTGTGTGGTGTGGTGCTGTGCTGGTGCGAATTGCTGGCTTACTAAGCTGCAAGTGCAAGATACACACTGTACCACATAGATTTGTCTACTGTCATATATTATAGCGAACTTCTAGTTCCTTCTTTCTAATTAATTAGTTTTCGGAACCAGTCTAAAGTTGATCAAAATCTATTAGCTGAAAGTAACAGAAAGCCTGTCTATTTTGCTTTGAAAATTGAAATAAATGTTTAAATTTTTCAGAGGGGAGGTGAAACTGGGTGACTTTGGTCTGGCCAGGCTATGGTCTTCAGAGGACCGAGCGAGGCCTTACACGAATAAAGTGATCACTCTATGGTACCGACCGCCTGAGCTGTTGCTAGGGGAAGAGAGGTATGGGCCCGCTGTCGACGTGTGGTCCATGGGATGTATATTAGGAGAGCTGTTCCAAAAACATCCGCTTTTCCAGGTAAGATAAGTCACTTTTCCTATCTCTCTCTGCTTCGTATTCCTCATTACTGAGGGTCGTGACCCCTTTCACTTAATCAATCAATGGTAGGAGTTCTCTTGGGATAATAATGCGGTGGGTTCCTGAGTCCTTCCGCATACGACTCGACTAAGGGTATTTTAAACTTTTTTAAAACGGTTTTTGTAACAATTATCAGATGTTACTGATAATAACCGGGACCGACGACTTAACGTGCTCTCCGAGGCACGGAGGAAATGAAAAGGCCAAATTTGAACCTCCAAATTCGGTCACCCATTCAGTTACCGACTTGGGTCAACGTTGCTTAACCTTCGCAATCGACTGATATGCGTTTTCACAACGTCACCCCACTCGTCCCTCAACGTCATCTTTTCCTATACATGACGTTAAATAAGAGTGCTCTGTGGATGTTTTATGGATATACTAGCTGATGCCCGCGACTTCGTCCGCGTGGATTGAGATTTTTTGGTTCCCGCGGGAACTCCTTACTTTTCCGGAGTTAAAAGTAGCCTATGCCTACTTTTATAATTGTAACACCTTTTGTACCTAATGTATTCACAAATAAATAAATGAAATGTAATGAAAAGTCTATGTGCTTATTCCATACTATAATCTATCTCTGTGCCTTTCATGCAGATCCGTTCAGCCGTTCTGACGTGATTGAATAACAAACGTCCATCCAAACTTTCGCATTTATAATATTAGTATAGATTGTCGAGTTTCCTACGCTTAAGAATGCGCAAACCGACCCCCACTCTTTGTCGAGCGCGCAGCTTATGTGCCGGCAACTATACCATACATTTCTTTAACAATATTTCAGGCGAACATGGAAATGATGCAACTGGAGATGATCTCCCGTGTATGCGGCACGCCCACGCCGGGCGTTTGGCCCAACGTGGTGAAACTCCCGCTCTGGCACACGCTACGCCCCAAGCGATTCCACAAGCGCTGCGTGAGGGAACACTTCGCCTTCATGCCGCCAACCGCCCTGACGCTGCTCGACCGGATGCTGGAGCTGGACCCCGATAAGAGGATCACTGCTGAGGAGGCGCTGAAGAGTGCCTGGCTGAAGAACGTTGTGCCTGAACAGTGAGTTATTATACTATATATAGTTTATTTATATAAGTGCTCAGGTTGTAGGTAATACGGGCATTACATACCATCGTGCACACCCTCATGGTACACAATCTTCTGTTGTGGTACAACTTATGGTAAGTCAGTGAGGTCAGAGAACAGTTTGCCTTCATGCCGCCAACTGCCCTGACACTGCTCTACTGGATGCTGGAGCTGGATCCCGATAAGAGGATCACTGCTGAGGAGGCGCTGAAGAGTGCGTGGCTGAAGAACGTTGTGCCTGAACAGTGAGTTTTTTGAAGTTATACTTCTTTTGGCGCTAGGGAAAAATTATCAGAATGAATTTTTACGATGCGCGCGCACACCGACACCCTGTCGTTAGTTGGTCAACTTATAAGTCTTGCAGAAAAAGGCCTACCAACAAAATAAAAATAAATACATTTGGCTAGATTGTTATTATATTAAGCACCCTTCATTGGTACTCAATAATAGAAAAAAAAGAATCATTTCATTTCATAAAGAAATGTTCTAAAAACTCTTTCAGAATGACAGCACCCGAGCTCCCGACGTGGCAAGACTGTCACGAACTGTGGTCCAAGCAGCGGCGTCGCCAGCAAAGGGAGCAGGAACAGCAGTCCAAGCCGAAGACGTACGGTTTCAGCCAGGACGACAAATCGGATAGTTTCAACCAATCAGACTCACAGTCAAGTTATAAGAGTGATCTGTACAAATCAGACTTCAAGTCCGCAGAGACTAACCCAGAGACGGTGGGCCAAGTGAAATAGTATTTGGAGTTGTATTACTATGGATATTATCAGTGAAATTTGGTGCTTAACAGTTTTTATTGTGTTGAAGCCAATGAGCTGGTGCGAAGCCAATACAGTGTCAGTGTGGTGGACTATGGGTTAAACCCTTTTCATACTGATACCCAAGCTCAGTAGTGGGCCTGTGATAGGTTGGTTTCATGAACAATAGATCAGAGGAGATTAGCAAAAGTGCTTGGACCAAATTTTTTTGACATTTAACAATTCTTTGTGCAACAGTCGTAACCTGTCGTGTCATATAGAACTGTCATATTATTGAAGTGAAACTTCTATAGAATTGTTGTGATTTGAAAATTCGATGAAACGAAAAAGCGACACCAAAAAGAGATAAACACATTCATATAGGATTTAGCCTGAGAGAGAATGAGATAGAATACAATTTATCTCATTCTCCCACAGGCTACTTTTCTGAAGTTTCAGTTCTGGCGTGTGTGGAATTGCAAACACTTTTTTAGCATTAATTGTCATGACAGATTTGTAGTTTGAAACGAAATATTTAATATTTCATGTACAAGTTGCGATACTGATAGGTTAGGATCACCACATGTTTAAAAAGACATGATCCCACTGAGAAGCGAGAAAAGCTGTCATTCCCGCGGAAACATCTAAATATTCCGGAATAAAAAGTGTATAAGATAAGCCTATGTCACTCTCCAGGTCCTCAACTATACCCATACCAAAAATCACGTCGATCCGTTGCTTCGTTGCGACGTGATTGAAGGACAAACCAACAAATAACAAGACAACAATTTCGCAAAATAAATGATTTATGATGATTTAAACAAACACACTTTCGCATTTATAATATTAGTATGATGACTATTTTAAAAGGGGTTTCAAAACATTTGTCATTTTTAATATACCTGGGAAGTACGAGTCGTTAAGTTTTATTTACTGAACTGTTTGCTTGCTAAGCTGTGATGTGCATGGAAAACACGTTTTGGGCATTTAGTGAATTGTGAATATATTTTCCAAACGGCATTTCTATTGAAAATCAAATATCATTTAAATTTAAAATGAATTAAAAAATGAACTGAACTTAAATTATTTTGTTTTAACCAAAGGAAAGCATGGTGCTAGCTAGTTACCTATGTTTTGATCGTTTAGATACTTCCAAACTTAAAGTATTTTAGCTGCAATTTTAATTGTTAGTATTTTTGAGTTCCTTTTTATTTTTTGCAAATATAGTGTCAAATATAACAGGTGAATTGCGAAAATGCGACGAGATGTTCCTTTGGACGTTTCTAAACGGTCATAGTCTTCACCATGTCTAACTAAATTGTATAATACATGCTTTTTTGTATATATAGAGATGTAAATATAGTCAAGTATTTTAGCCTAATTTTTGTTATAAGAACAATAATGTTTTAAATATATTATATTAGAGAGGAATGTCTCCTGTGTAATGATATTTTTAGTGAATATAGAGCTAATTTCATTTAAACAATATGGAGGTTTTACTTACGCCTTTAATACAGCTTGCGTCACGATAGTCGAATCTAGAAAAATAAACGGGTAGAATATTTTTGTATGGAGTCTGGACTACTGGAATGACTGGTTTTTTCGAAATAACGGCCACTCATAAAATTGGAATTAGTTTTTATGCCTGTTTAGTTTTAGTGTTTTTAGGTATAAAAATTATTATTAATATACCTAACTGTCACAAGATAAGTTTGTGGGGCTATAAAAATTATATGAGACAATCTACTAAAGCATCAGGTTTCCAACAATAAATAAATATATTTTCTTTCTTCCTTCTTTCTTTCCTAGATAGGCTAACAAAGCTCAGCTGGTGGTTCCATCATCAAGCAGAAGATAACTTTGATAGCTAATATCTCCGAAAGTGGACGCTTTAGAAGATTTTGTCTCTTAGAATACTTGCGCGTGTTAATCGTGCCAGCTATTGATTAATACAGGTTTTACGTGGCCGCTATTTCGAGAAAAAAATAAAAATGGAGGAACGGTTGGTAGGGCATAATATTCAAACCCATTTGACAGCTATATGTCTGTCAAGTGTCAACATGACATTTTTATAGGAGAAACTAGCTGACCCGGCGAACTTCGTACCGCCTTAGTATGCAAAATGAAATGTATATTTTTCAATATTTCTGAGAGATTTTCTTAATATTTTTTTCCGTAAGAACCTTCTCCTAATAATAACAAATACAACAAAAAAAGAATTATTGAAATCGGTCCAGCCATTCACGCGTGATGCCGTGACCAAGGAAAACGGGTTTCATTTTTATATATATAGATAGAAGATGGGTCAGTTCACGTACAACAGATCTCCAACTGGAGGTTTAATGCGGAAACCTGCTTAATAGGAAGAGAGATAGGGGGTCAGTTGCATGACAGGTGTTAAACTATGGTTTTCAAAGAATGCGTAGCGGTCGCTCGCAGCGTTGAGTGCTTTCACACCGAGACTTATAAATTTTACAAATTCAAACGCCATCTTGTTTCTGTACACTTTCATGGTCCAAGAGCTCGCGACGAATTTCGAGAAGGTTCTTTTGGCAAGCTGAAATTGTGAAAAAGTATAATTTCGTCAATTGGCGAATCCAGTCCTGCCAGTCTGGTAGAGCGTTTGCGGCTATTTCACTACTGCGCAGTATTTATCATTTGCAAAAAAAAATGTCTTTTTGGCAACTTGATTTTGTAAAATCTTTTAATTTAGTACTTATAGAATTCGAAAAAAAATCCCAGACCTTTTCAAAAATATTTTATCAAAATTCCAAAAAATATACTTTGGGCAATATGAAATTTTAATCACGTATTTATTGAGTAATTTCAATTATATCTGCAAATTACAAGACAAATTTTGCGGTTTTAACCCGCCGTTTTAAACCGTTTTAATAAAAAGTCCGAGTAGGAATTTATTTATGGAATAAGGGGCAATAATGTACATACATCACAATAACAATTAATATATGCTGTAAAATATAACGATTCGTTCTGTATCTGTGATTGTAAATAGTAATTATTATGTAATTGCGATTTCCTATTATATTTTAATTTTCGGGACTGTGCGATGATACATATGTATAAACAAACTATAATAAAAATTATCATGAAAAAACTTGGTCTAGTTTACCCTATTCACTATTTACCATATACTAAATTGACCTAAGTTACATTTTTTTTTAATGTGAAGTTAAAAAAGTATACTTATATTTTGCTCACATTAATATTCCAGTGTGTTTATATTTATTTTAACAATTTAGTTTTGTTGCAATAAATAAGTCTTCATAAATACTTATATATTTATTTAATGTTGTTAAATCACTCAAGTGTTTGCATTTAAACTGTATTTATTGCATAAATATTTTAAAATCACTTACTTTTATATAATATAAGGTTTTACCTTGACAGAATATATTATATTATCCACAAATGGTTTTATCGTATAACTAGTTTCGTAGGTGCAATTTCGTACCACAATCGTGAGACATTGGTCTTAAAATGTTATGCATATAACTGTAAACTGCCATATTATTCCATCAATAATACAGGGCTGATTTTTTAAACCATCAAAAATGATTATTAGTAGAATAAAAATCGACATATAAAGTTAAATTCTTCGGCGATTAAAAATACAGCCCTGAATCAAGTCACACTGTGGTCATTAGCTTTATTATGTTACAAAAATGTTTTTAATAGTCCATCTTCCAAAAATTGTGATATTTTTAATTTTTGGAGATTAGAAAAACGTATTATTGGCGTGTTTCTAGTTTCTTATTGTAGCCTGCAGGTAGAATGTTTATATTTATCAATTTAGACATAAGTTACTTTATAGAGCCTTAGTAGGTATTTAATAATTGTAACATTGTAAGGGTGCTTTTCCACCAGATAAGTGATATGTTGCTGCTAAGCTATATAAGCAGATGTGTCAAAGCCACCAAAGAGCGCTTGGTTTTCACGGCATAGATCGCTATATGTTAGATCAAGTGCTATTGGTGGTTTTCACACACCCGTAGCATAGCAACGTAGCACATCTCTGATGGAACGGCACCCTAACGGTCGCTATCACCTCTGATTCGCTGACAATCTACCGCTAATGGTCAAAATCCATTGTTGCAGCAAGTTGACCATAAATTCAGTCATTCACAACAATATTTGAGACTGTAACAATGATTGATGCAGCTTTATTTAAAAATGAGCTTATATTAAAATATATCCATTGGTAACAAGAATCGATGGAAATAAACATCATAATACAACACCAAGATCTGAGCACAAGATAGATGTGCTCTTTTGTAAATATGTAATTACTTAATTAGGTAATGTTGACAGATGTAAAATAATAAAGTTTAGAGTTGCAACATCGAGCCTTTCTCTTGAAAGTTTTTTTTGGTATCGGTTCCCATATTATGATTTCTCAAATACGAATGGTGATTGTCGCAAAACTTTTGAACAAACCTAATAGGAAAATTATTGTATTTAAATAAATTAAATTAAAATTCAATTGTAGGCAGGAGGCCCGAGTACCCAAAGGGAGGTATCACGCATGAAATAACTCTTCAATACAGTACCACTAGATTATAAATCGCACAGATTTGACCGTATTCGAGAGTCGAAAACTTTAGCGTCAATGTAAAATGAACCCATGTTCCCTTGATTAAAAGTCAATAATTCAGCACCACCGATTTTAATGTCGCATCGTTGCCGTTATGGACGAACTTGTGCTCTAAAACCAGGAATTTGAAGTCCATTTTACTCTAACGCCAATGTGTTACGACGATCGGATAGGTACACTCTCATCATCGATATTTTAAAACATAGTTAATGGGGGGGGGGGGGGGGGTACTGAAATGCGTGTGACAGAATCGGATGCATCGGACGCGTCAGCATTTCTTCGATACGATCGTTGCGATTGAATCTGTCACTCGCATTTGGTACTGAAATTGCATCTCTTGTCTTTGCACCTCCTACCTTCCGGATATATACCTACGTGAAAACATATTTTTGAGACGAGACGCAATATTAAAGAAACTTGGTATTCAATGTTAAAATTAATATGTTTTTGCTTCATTGAGACTGAAAAATCTTTGTAATATAATATAGTAGTGTGGCTGAACTGCGGATTGTTGCTTGATAGTAGGTACATTATAAATAAATATTACAGTTATTGTAAAAATATATGTAATTTTTTAAAATATTAAACTACGATGAATTACGAGTTTTTATTTTTATTTCTAGAGACCATACCTAATTCTCGAGGAAATAATTGAGATAAGTCCCGAAAGCCCTGAAAGACGAAGTCGCGGGTAGGTAATAAATAAAATATCAATTTCTATTCAAAATACGTATATTTCAATAAAGTGACTACAAAGGAACTGGCTTAGTATAATCGTAATCAATAACAAGGCACTCTTGCCTGTAGATATACTATATTTATGGCCAAGCTTAAAGTATACCAATAAATAAGCGATCTGTCTGTTCGTCACAAGCTCTCTGGTAACCGACTGGTTGCTGCGCTTAACGCGTCACCGAAGTTGAAAATCAGTAGGTAGGTACCTGGCTTTAGAACTGCTAAAAAAGCATGTTAGTAACTGCTAAAAAGTCAATAAATTTTCCAAGTTTAACTATGCTACAAAGTACATATAAGTAAAGGTAGGATCTTATGTTACTTTGAAAAACTAGAGAAGCGACGCATTTAAGTAACTTACGGCATGTAAAGTCACAAGCAGGATAATTTTCGAAGCCTTATCCAGGTGTCCGTAAAACGTTACGTGTCGAATAGCTTCCAGAGGCTCCGGAGTTCTACTTCCGCAGAATCCAATTCTCTTTCTATAGTTAGTTCGTATCACGCAAGAAGACCCCTAGAAGCGGCGGCAGTAGTCGCATGTTTAATTTTTAATTAACAATATTTTTGTGTGCAAAATATATTACAATAGTTAAAAATCCAAGCGGGTTGTTGCTGCTTTCTATCTGTTCGGGCAAAGCAAAGGCAAATATGCAATCATAAAATATTCTTAAGTACTAGGCACTAGGCAGGTATTAGTCTGGATTAGGTTATGGGGGAGGCGGGAGTTGTAATTATCCTTGTGTTAGTAACGGACTACTCTCTGTCTCCGATAGGAATATTCCGCCCTTCGGTTTTTTTAGTTAACTGCACACTTTTTCAACTTCGATGACGCGTATCCGCAAATCACGCCTTTATACCTACCTACGTACCTACACTTATTTGGGCACCTTCGATTCAGCATAAACATTAGGAATAAAAAGAAATGTGTCGACAGTATCTTGATTTAATTAAATATTTACTTATGTTAAAAAATGTGGCATAGAATATTGTGTCTTACAGATGTAACCACAAAGTTTTTGAGGGTAATGTATAAGTCAATGATTTTAATTTTTATAATAGGTATAGGTATCTAAGGCTTCTTCCAGGAATCTTTTGTAAGTATACTTAAAAATGAAACCTCGTAATTTTAATATTAAGATGAGGTGTTTTTTGAAGTTACTAATTTATCATCGACACATTTCTCTTGTGTAGGTACACTATTTCTTTCTATGGCATAAACTACTAAGTACTTTGTACGTAAATCGTTAATTACAAACATCAATTAGTATAAAAAGGAAAAATATTTTAATCTCAATAATTATAATATTATCTACAATATATTATTATAACAATGCGTATAAAATACTATACTTACCTACCTAGTTAGTACCAGAAAAACAAAAAACCCTGGTTGGGAGAGCCAGTAAGTGCGTTTCTTATTGATACACTAATCAGCATCTACCACATAAAAAAATAGTTCCATTTACCCGCAACACGGCGAGATTTTTTATTTTTCTGGTCATGCTTTAGTTATTCATTAATTTAACCTGACACAAAATTATTGTTAGACAATAATAATAATAAAATAACGATCTTGGATATTGGAAAGCGGTTGCACGAAGTCTTTTTGCAATATTGTTGTTTTAAATACGAAATGTTGCATGATCCTTCATCTGTGCAGACTCGGTATTTATTTCAATAAGTAGGAAAAAAGTGACGGCTAAGTTCGTGTTTGGTTTAAAGTTTCATCAAATAAGTAAGCTGTGATGACAGCGTTCACATATTTTGCAAGACATTTAGTAACAACTCTTTTGCCATTAGACAATTATAACATAGTTCTTGTAACCACAAATTCAGTATGTTATTTTAAGTGAAGACTGTAGACAGAATTGATTAAAAAATTAAACGTAACACTTAAATAAACAAATAAATTATAGGTTTATACAAATTAAAATCGTCAAATTTTCATGTTTCGTTTTTATAATGACTGAATTATGGCAAATATCAGTAACTAGCTCATAATGCTAAGGCGGTATTTTTTGAAATACTCTTCACGGGGTTGCCACCTGAAAATAAAATAAGATAATTAGAGCAATATGTGCAATTTTATACACGATGACAGAGTTAGTTATATTAAATTGGTACTAATTAAATTATCAGAGCATGAAGGCATTCCTTATCCGTGCTAGTTGTGGCCAGCAGTTTGTAATTGTTAGGTGTTGGGTTTTTCAATTAAGAAATTCTCAGTGCCAGCCCGGAGTTGGAAGTTGGCGGTGTTTCACCCCCGTGCCTCGGAGAGCACGTTAAGCCGTCGGTCCCGGTTATTATCACTAACATGATAATAGTCGTTAAAGCCCGTCAACCCGCATTGGAGCAGCGTGGTGCGTCTAAGCTCTAATTCCCTCTCTCCTATGAGATTGGAGGCCAGTGCCCAGCAGTGGGACGTTAATAGGCTGTAGTGGTGGAATTGTGTACAGTATACCAATTTTGAATAGACATAATTTGATTGACTGCCACTACACCGGCAGTTTGTAAGAAGAGGATGACTCACAACAAGGAGGTTGCCGCTCTTGGCGCGCGTGATGGCGGGCTGCGGGCCGTTGGTCACCTCGATGGTGCCGCCCTGCTTGCCGTTCACGAGGTTGTGAACAATGCTGCAACAAACACACCACGTTATAGCACATAGGCGTCAAACACGAAACTAGCGACGGCCGAGCGACGGCGACAGCGGGGCGATGTGGTACGAGAGCTAGCGACGAATTTCGGGAAGGCAATAATTGAAATTGTGAAAAAATAGAATTTCGTTGACTGGGGAATCCAGTCCTGGGAAGCAACCTTGTCATCGAGAAAATCTTCACTTTTCGCGCTTCGCAAGGCTTCGCATCTCTTCGACAGGAGTCCCAAGATGCTCGAATGGTGACTTTATTGCATCGGGAAATGCTGCGTTTGAATCTAGATGTACCTACATATTATGAGAATATCTACTCTTTATTTGATACTAAAAAATACAACCAAAAATATTACCTACACTTCAATTATTATATTCCAAAGAAACTTAAAATAAATATTTAAAAAAAACACTGACCTTCCTGTGTCGACGATCTCAATGATCTCAGGCTTCTTGGTGTAGTCCGTGACGATGGTGAGAGCTTCGATCACGTGCGACACGGAAATTATCAAGTCGCCCTAGAATTATACAAGATGATATCATGTGGTCAACGTTTCAAGAAATAGGACTATAGAGAGAAAAAACTACTCCTGTCTATATTAGCGTCCTTTTTTTTTTTTTTTTTTTTTATCCACCACAAGCTAGCCCTTGACTGCTTTTAGTTTTTGAACCGTTTTTTTTCTATTCACTACAAGTTAGCCCTTGACCGCGGTCTCACCTGATGGTAAGTGATGATGCAGTCTAAGATGGTAGCGGGCTAACCTGTTCGGGACATGGCAGTTACATTTAACCCATACCCCTATTCGGTTTCTACACGACCGGAACGCTAATTCACTTAGCGACACGTCTTTGCCGGGGTGGTAACTAGCCACGGCAAAAGCCTCGAGCCAGGCCAGACCAGGGAAAATTCAGAAGTAATAAATTACCAAATTGAACCTGCCGGGGATCGAACCCGGGACCTACGCTCGTCGAACAGCGCTCAACACTGCGCCACGGAGGTCATCACGGAGGACTTCCAAAAAGGAGGAGATTCTCAATTCGGCGCATATTTTTTTTCTATCTCCTCCTTTTATGGCTCTATATATATTCTCCTATTCTATGGAATAGTGGCGGGCACAGGTTTTGAAGCTAGGGTAGGCATTAGTTAGGCAGAATACCGATTCACTAGCTGTTTTGATGAAAAATGAGCATTATCGTATTTCCATTTGAGTAAGCAGTGCTTTTAGGCCTCTATGAACTGCGCGCCACTGCGTATGGCTTAACAAGTGTACTATATAGATTATCTGTGTTTCTTAAGTACCTTGTCTTTCTTCAGTTCCTGAGGAATCTTGATAAGTACGAGTCCATCGGTCTCATTAGTGACAACGACTCGAAGCACGTCGAGAGGCAGCCGATGCTTCATCTTGTAGGTTTTGCTCTTGGTCGCGTCGAGGACGTACAGCGCTTTGTCCGAGGCCAGCAGCGCTCGCTCGCGGGGCTTGTACCCACGACGGTCGTACTTGACGGCTTCGCATGAATACTGGGGACAAAGAAAAAAAATTGTAGCACAAATTGTGTTCCATAAGCTACTATAAATTTACGGGGAATCTTTATGCGTTGTATTCCTCATTACTGAGGGTCGTGAACGGTTTCCATTAATCACATAATGGTAGCAGTTTTCTTGTTCCCACGTCCTTCCGCATACGACTCGACTAAGAGTATTAAACTCTTAGGTTTTGGTAACGATTTTTATCAGATGTTATAGTGATCAATACTTTATCCCTATGAGTTCCAAATATTTTTGTATTTAAACAGGAATTTCTCAGAGACAAAGATACATTTTAAGTATAAGCTAATTTCAGGTGTTAAATTATTATCCTCTTCGTTTGCTTTATTTAATAAATAGGTAAACGCTGAATAAAAGTTACGCCTCGTTGGTCTAGTGGTTAGCATGTTCGACTGCGGCCGATGAGGTCCCGGGTTCGAGTCCCGGGTCGGGCAATAATTAAGTACCTATTGGGATTTTCTGACTAGAAATTCTCAGTAGGTACTAGCCCGGAACTAGGAAGTTGGCGGTGTGTCACCCCCGTGCCTCGGAGAGCACACTAAGCCGTCGGTCCCAGTAATTATTATAACTAACACAATAATAATAAGCCCGCAAACCCGCAAGGGTCTTAGCTCACCCTCGTCGAGGGGAGGCCTGTGTCCAGCAGTGGGACGTTAAAGGGCTATAGTGGAATAAAAGTTGAAGTGTAAGCCCGACTGTTGTAGAAATATTCTAATTAACAAGTAGTTTATAAAACTAGCCACACTAGGTACTAAGTTTCCATTTTTAAAGAAGAAATATATAGATATACTTACAATGAGTTGTTCGCCCGAATTCCAATAGGATGAAGCCATAAAGGTGTTCCTCAATACGCGGCGATCCTCCGACAGGCGGTCGTCCACGAAGGGCTCGCGGATACTGCTCGGGTAACTGTTCTTCTTGCCTGAATTATATTCATAATTGGTGAATTTTATGTGATAGGTTTTAATTTACATCTTTTTTTTAAATTTATTTATTGCATGATAGGCTTGCGCTTGACGACAGTCGACAATCATGCTTAGTGCAAAGCAATGATGAGGTCTAGGTTGGAACGCGTCTGTTAGGGTCAAATCTAAAAGTCATTCGACTTCCTGGAAAAGAGTTGAGTGTATTGGAATTTTCACCCACAACTTTTGCAGTTTTTTACTACTTTAGCTTCAACCCATAAACAAAACAGACCTAAGTTTGTAAAGTTAGAGTCAAATTATTATTTGAAAAAATTTAAAATTGCTGTTTCGTTGGACAACAATGACCGCTTTGCCAAGAGCGTAACGCCAAATAAATGAAAGCCTCTTTCGTCACGTCCTCATAGATAAAGATAAAGCTTAACTTCAAAGTGCTTAACTTTAAAGATGTTCTCAGCCAAGCCCATTTTAAAATGTTTTTTACCTGTGTCAGAGCCATTCTGTATTTCCTCGCTAGATTCAGGGCGTAAAGCCCATATAGTATTCTGGAGGTTTCCTAGCAGCTTTTGAGCGAACTATGCCGAGGAAACGCCGGATAGTTGCAGTCAGAAAACGTACCTTTGAAGATTTTCTCAGCCAAGACCTTCAGCTCAAACTGCTTCTTACTAGCAGGAGTTAATGCAAGCCGGTACTTCCTCGCTAAATGCAGCCTGTGAAGTCTGTGCAGTTCCCTGGAAGCTTCTTGACAGGTGGCGGGGCAGGGTGGCCAAGACATGTCCAGCAGTTTGGTGGGAAGTCTGGTGGATAGCCGTTTGAGCCAATGGACTTTGGCTATACCGAGGAACCGACGATTTTCTGGTGTTTCTGGGCCGTTGCGAGTTATGAAACCTGGTGGAAATGTTGATTTTAGTGTTTGTGTAAGGATTCCAAAATTGTTGATGACTGTTTTTCAATTGAATTCTGTATGTTCACTGTTGCTCATATATTACATCATGTTACGGTGCTATCAATGGCGTTTATAAACATTTAGCATAATTTCAGAATTTTCTCTGGTCTGGTTTGGTGGGAGTCTACGGCCGTGGCTAGTTACCACCTTGCCGGCAAAGACGTACCGTTAAGCAATTTAGCGTTCCAGTACGATGACGTGTAGAAACCGAGTAGGGAAATGGGTTTAATTTAACTACCGTACCCCAAAACAGGTTCATCCGCTACCATCTTAGACTGCAACATAACTTACCATCAGGTGAGACTGCAGTTAAGGACTTAGTTGTAGTTGAATAAAAAATAAATCACCTTTGATGAAAGCCCTTATGACATCAGCGGCCTTCTTCCTCCTCGCCCTCAGCCTCTGCGCAAGGAACCTCCTGATCCACTTCTGGATGGCGATGGCCGCTGCCCTCATCTTCAGGTACTGCTTCCTCTGCCAGTATCCTCGCCAGCGGCTCTGGATGATGGTAGCGAGGTCGTTCTTCTTAAGCTGGTAAGCATCTTCCGTGTCGAAGAGGGTTTTGGGAAAGCGGATGAAGATTTTTGTGCTAAAGTGGATGAAAAAGAAGAACTTGGTTAGATTTTTTCTGTACGATGGCCATTTGATCTCAGTCTAGTCAGGAATGATGTAGTCTAAGATGGAAGTGTGCAAACTTGGAAGGGGTATAGCAGATTTATTCTGCCGGAACGTTAAATAGTTTTACAGCACGTCTTTTATTTATAGTCCAGTCATTATATGCATTTGGAAATGCATGTGAACCGAGAAGGCTTAATTTTGGATATTACTTGGGGGAGGCCTAGAAAAGCTTAACTTCAAATTGTCGACCAAGAGTTCCTTTGTGCATTCCGCCATCTTGAAAAAAGGGTTAAAATCAGTTTTTTTCACAATAACTCGGTTCTCCGTTGAGATACGAAAATTTTGATGCAATACTATTTTGTTGCCTTTTTTACGATCTACAATTAAGGTCCTTTACATTTATCAAGTATACTAAAGAAAAAAACCTAAATTTAGGTAGTGAAATTAGTTTTTGCTATTTTCTTTTTCTCGTGAAAGATATCGAAAAAATTTCTAATTATAAGAGCGAATTTATAGATCTAATACTAGATGATGTAGCGCGACTTCGTCCGCGTGGATTAAGGTTTTTGATTCCCGAAAATCAAAATGATATCAAACTACTCCAAAGTAACGTGAGACTGGCGACGATCAGATAATTGGTCATCAAAAAGTTCTTCGCAAAATAGATTTCACATTTAAATTAGCTTGGTGTACTTACTTGCCCATCCTGTACTCCTCCTTTTCGTATTTGAGCGATTCGACTAGATATTGAACCCCTTCTCTTGCGGGACCCCTGAAGTTGGGCCACGTGTTTGGACTTAAGCACTTGTACCTAGAAAAAAAACCAAAATATTAAATTTTGAATTTGTTGAATGTTTGTGTCCGATATTAATTTATCAATCCTTATAAAAATGGCTGTCAGTAAAAGTAATAATAGTACATTACTGCCCAGCCCGGAAATAAAGCAATTCACGGCTAATATTGTAAACAAGGCCGTGAATTGCTATTTCGGCCGAGACTTGGATAGTTATTTTTTCTAATTAGCGAGGAAACAGAATTTGCTAAGAAAGACTTTCTACATTGCCGATGTATGGCGTTGACTCTCCTTAACACACGCCAAAAACCTTTCATTGTGTGGAAATGATAATTTCCTGCCCTATTCGAGTATTAACGGTCAGAAAAAAACTAATGTACTTAATAATGAAGCAATTTCTGAGCAAGTAGGAGAAAACTTACCTTTCTAGGAAAGCTTCGTAGGTGCGTCGGTAGGCAAAGCCCGCGCGTCTCACACGAAGATTCTCCATCAAGCCAAGGTATTTCACTTGATGTGACACCAATTTGTCGTCGAAGGACACTGTGAAGAGAAGTTTATGATAAGATTTAAGAATACCTCCAGACAGAATTTTGGCTATGGCGACTAACTATAATTCACAATGAAGGACATAATATTATAGTATGTGTGGTGCATATGCAATATGCATTTTCTCAGTCTCACCGTCAAATGGGACGGTAATTCCGATATTCCGATAATATGATCGATAGGACTGAAACGTTACGTGCTCTACGTAAATACGTCTTTTCCCAATTCCACGGGCTATCTCCGTAAGCATCTAGAGACTTGACTAAAAAACTCACCAAAAAGCCAA
Organism: Erebia aethiops; assembly: GCA_923060345.2. NCBI lineage: Eukaryota > Metazoa > Arthropoda > Insecta > Lepidoptera > Nymphalidae > Erebia > Erebia aethiops. The sequence goes on along the minus strand of OV281083.1, from coordinate 2,230,137 downwards.
AATTCACAGCCAAATAAATTGTCCATTAGATCATCAAGGCAGAAGATATATTTAACTTTGGTCCCAACTAAATGAAAATAAGTTGAACTTACTCGGTGCCTTGAAGTCATTGGGCTTGATACAGCGGATGTAGGAAGGCTCTTTGCTGCTGAGGATCTTGATGAGCTCGTTCAGAGAGTTCTTGAACTGTGTAATGGCTGTCTCTGGCCGCTTTTTAGACGCTAGATTTAGATCCTGAAAGAAATTTCTTCCATTATCGCATATTATTAGACGCGGGTATCCCAACCGGTAACGATATAAAACAAATAAAAAATAAAATTTGTTTATATCGGACCCTTATTCTTAATCCATATGTTGTTAGTACATTATTATACTTAAAAGCTATGTTAGTAGACACACAATAAAAATAAAGTAACTAATTTTAAATATCTGCGAGTGCATGCTGGGGCACTAGGTACATATAGACATGCGTATATATCCAGTACCTCAGCATGGGGCAGTCAGGTTTATCACTTAACACCCTCAAGATGACGTTGCCACTCCCCCTAATTCTCCCTAACTAGATATCATCAACGGACAGTTGCTATCCGAATTTCTAGTAAAGGTTTCATTCAAAATGAGATTCCAAGTAAATACAGTAATATATTGTAAAATATGGCCAAATAAGCATGACTATTCGTTTTAAAATTAAATTGTACATACACACACAAAAGTGAAATAAGTACATAAATCGTTCCTGGTAAGATAGATAGAGAGCCTCTTCCACCAGAAAACCAGATACCATTTAGAAATTGTAAACTTTCAAATTGAGCCCTCCCACTAATGAGACTACTAATATTATTTCAATTTAAATTTCTGTAGAGATCGCGTATATTTCAAAGCGTAAAAGAAATGCAATAAAATGTCAATACTAATGCTACCTACATAAATTAAGAACTTATAAATTAAGCCCTCTAAGAGTTGTTATGACTGAGTTTGTTGTGGGCTCTTCTCAGACCAGGGCGCGTTTGGAACCCCAGCTTTAGTCTTAACGTGCGGAGGTCCCGGGTTCGATCACCGGAAGGGTCAATTTGGGAATTTATAATTTCTGAATTTTCCCTGGTCTGGCCTGGTGGGAGGCTTCGGCCGTGGCTAGTTACCACCCTACCAGCAAAGAAGCGCCGCCAAACGATATAGCGTTCCAGTACGATGCCGTGTAGAAACCGAATATGGGGTATGGGTTTAATATAACTGCCATGCCCCTAACAGGTTAGCCCGCTACCATCTTAGCCTGCATCGTCACTTACCATCAGGTGAGATCGCAGCCAAGAGCTAAATTGTAGTGGATAAAAAAAAGAAGCCGTGAAAATTATTACCTTAAAACAGGTGCCAGCAATTTTGTTCCCACTGGACGCCATGAGGCTCTGCAGGTCTCGGAACAGCAAGTCGTTGTTCTTCTCGATGAAGGTGTTCACGTTGTACGTCACTTCACCGGCGTAGTGGACAAGGCAGAATTCCTGAGAAACACAAACAATTTAGCTGAAGCTTTTGGTTCAGAAATAGGATAGTTTCCAGTTATTTTGTGGCAAGAGTGAGGAAAACTCACCCCGATAAAACCGATATGGAAACTTAATAGAAGCTAGAGTTCCATGTTAGAGTGAAAAAGCGGATCTTCAAAATGTTTAACTAAATTTTAAAAGTTAAAGGTGAAAAAAATAAATTTTAAAAATGCTCGGGAAAGTAATGTGTAAAAATTTTGATGGTTTTTAAAATATTAAACTCGTAATACTGATAAATTGCAAAGCAAGCTACTTTTATACAATTTAAATCTATCTAACACGAAATGTTACTTTAAATTGGCTTTTTGCGCGTTTACCATTGATGTAGAATTTTACGTTTCTGAAAAACTGAAATCAGGATGAATGAAAAATGATTGTTGAATGAATAATTACTGTCTGAAAAATCTTACGTTAGGTATTCTGTACGGAATGTTATGTTGTCCACATTGGTATTAGTACTTACATCCCTTCCCATAATCTTCTGAGTTTTGCTGTCGACTTTCTGGTGGGATTTAAAGTGCGCGTGTCCATCCAAACGCTGGGACAACTTCTCCAGGAAACTGAGATCCGTAGCATCTCCAGGGCGGAGGCATTCGTCGTCCAAGATTGAAATTATACCTGGATCAGGGACAAAAATAATTGAACCGATTTGAAAAAAGAATCCTAAAAAACTTTAAGGAAAACAGGAAACGTGAAATATTCCATAAGAAGATTTTATTACGATATAAGCCAAGAGGAAAGTAAAGTGTAATCATCAAAATTGTTAAAACGCAGTTCTGACTACAAAGCAGAATCTTTAATTATTTTATTAAAACTATTCCACCATATCAAGCTGTTTTAGATCCAATATCAAAGTTTCTTTTCGAAATAAGCTTCGAAAGTTTTAAAAAGCACGAAAAATTTTCTGAGGGAGTAATAGATATTCTCTATTATGATTTATGGAACATTATTAAAATATATTGTAATTGGTGTGTATTATGAATGATATGACTTTATTACCTCTATGTCTCTCCTCGATAAGGTCGCAGATGATGATATTGTTGAAATACTCAACGGGCACCCACTCGATGCCTTCGCGCAGATATTCCTCTTGTTCAGACTTGAGCGTCAGCTGGATGAAGAGCTGTTGCAGTTTCTCGTTGCAGAAGTTGATGCAGAATTGTTCAAAGCTGAGGAAATTAACAGGAAGCATGAATACACGGTTAGGAAGATGGTCATTTTTATGGTGTTTAAGAGTTTATTATGCCTTAACATGCGACACTGTAGCATGCTAGGAATAGAAATTTTAACTTTGCGGCCTTAGTAGCATAGCAGCAGTCTATTAAATTATATTGAGATAAAATCGAGCTTAGATTTATAAAATTACGGTGCAACAGCCGTTTTGCTACAGTTGAAATTATTGTAGTTCAATGTCACACACTGTTGCTCTGACTTAAAACGGTCTAAATGGTAAATTTGATGGTTCAAGTTTTGGACGCTTTTCAGTCTCCCTACAAATTTTTTCAACTTTTGTGATTAACAAAGCAAGCTAAAAACTCTAAAACTAGCCTTATAATAATTATTGTTGATCTATTGTAATTAGCTGTAATTCCGATTCTACTCATCACATATCACTATAAAAATTTGTGAGGTCAACAAGTTCCTGTAGAGATAAAATACAGTGAACAGCTTTTATCACTACCAACCTGTTCTTCGGGAATATTTCAAATCCATAGATATCCAGGATACCGATGACGGAATCTTTCGGATCTCTATGTTTTGGAGCCAAGGAGGAATTCAGGCGGGAAACCAGCCAGCTGAAGTGCTTGTCGTAAATGGCCTTCGCGAGGGCATCCCGCGCGTATTGCGCCTGTTCAAGGTCTAGAGGGGTTGTTACGACGTCTCCTCGTGCTACGATGGTACGGCTTGTGAGCGCCTCGCGGAGCTTGCTTGAGCTTACTTTGAGGAGCTGTGAAATTTTAGGTACGGTTTTACTCGACCTAATGCGAGTCGAAGAGGCGAATGCGAGTTTGAAATTTTGCCAGATACCTAAGCTTTACAAAATTTAGTTTCATACTAAGCCTGGGGTGCGTTAAAGTTTACGTACAACTACTCTTTCAACAAATAATTTTGGTACGTTGATGATAACTTTAAGAAACCAGCATGCCTATAACTAATTGTACTTTTCTATATCTTTGACTAGCAGATACTAGTCGAAGAACTTTACTTTTAAGTTTCAAACATTATTTAATTTCCAAAAATTTGCAAAAAATTTTTAAGCAATGACCTCATTGTTTAAAGGTACAATAATTATTTAAACATTGTTTATTTCATCATCTTACCTCTGCAACATTTGAACTATTTGTATCGTGTGAAAGTATTTCCGCGTATCCTTTGTCGTTCTGCACAAACTTCACATTTCCGAGATGCAGTACGCTGGCCACGATCTCGAAGATCTCCCTCTGTTCGTCGTTTCCGATCTCAATAACCTTCATCGCTTCTCTGACTGTGCGGAACTGTTCTGCGTCATGCAGTTTCTGGCCTGCTGGTGTCACCTGAAGACACAATATTATTTGTTTCTTATCGACCAGAGAAATAATTTTATAACATCCCTAAACATACAAAGAAAAGTACAGGGGCTCTATTACGTTAAAATGTGGCTACAGTATGACGATCGCAATTACTAATTGGCTCACACTCTTTTGCTATTGGCCAAAATCCAGTGTCGCAACAACAATTACAACAATTGAGATGATGTACCTATGTAACAATGATTGATGCAGATTTTTCGGAACAGGGATATAATTGCTTTCTATTAATCTTCTGTTGGGTCGGGCCCTTAACAGCCCTTCATTCAACAGCCAAGCAAAAGTTTCTTGAGATAATATGGATTGAAGTTTCTTTCAGATAAACCAACAACCAAATTACATAAGTGCTAAGTATGTGTTACAAGGCGAGTTCAAGAGATTCATAGGAGTCGAAGATATCAAAGCGAATGAAAATAGGTTATTTCGTTTCAGATAATATGATTCACTGGTAAACCGCAATATTTTGTAAATTAAGACGAAGAAACATGAGTTACGTGGGTGCTATAAGTGGCTTTCGCTGTCAAAATAATCTAATTACACTCATGTGAAGTGAACTGAATATAATTGCAATTTAAACTAGGTCAATGTACTCCATGTCTTAGGTATGTTTATTATTAAACAAATATTATCAAATCAATTATATCTTGACGCTTTAATGATAATTTTAATGCTGCAAGTTTGATGGGTACCTTTGGCCCAGAGGCAACCAGGGGTGGTCTTTTTGATTAGGGTTTTATTTTTATTTTTGTTAGTAGGTATATAAGGATTTTAGATTAACGTTTAGTCTATAAGTTTTTATTATATCTTGTAATTATATACATATACTTAAATAAATACAATTTTATTATAACTTTTATCTACACTAATGTTATAACATTCTACTTATGTTTCCAATACTTGACTTATAATTACTACTGTTATAGCGCAGATAACAAAACACTCAGTTTAAGCAATTTCACATGATGGTATAATATCCACATCGATATCGTAAAATCTCATTATAACATCAATAAAACGCGACCAATTAACCTGGCGAGCCTTATGTCAAAATCCTCATACAAGTTGTATAAAATTTTGATATTAGGCTGGCTTTTGAAAACAGTTGGGTTATACGTGAAAACTTCGTCGAAACTACTAAACTTACATACACAAAACTCTTTGGTAAGATCTTGTGCCAATTAAATAAAAAACGAACAGCGCGCGCTCGCTCCTGATTGGCCCTGCGCGCGCAGCTGCGCTGTCATTGGTTAGATTTTAATGGCGGCAAGTTCACTGTGACAATACACGTACGCGTAAATTTAATGTTTCGCAATGTGTTTTGTTTTTAAAATACAATTAAAAGTTAAAAATGGATAGCGACGATGATATTTGTACGCCTCCGGATATTCTAGAAGATCAAAGAACTGGTATTAATAAATTTGGTGCTCTGGGAAAAACTATCGCAAGTTTTTTGAATCTGCCTAACCCAGCGTTGTACACGGGGCATTGGGGGCATTGCTTCCGGTGCACCTCGGCGACCCTTCTCATAGATAGCGGTGGTGATTTGACCGCACTGAAACGACACGGGGGGTGCAAGTCTTCTACTGTGGCTGAAAGCTACATTGACGAGTCTTGAATGAATAAAATTCAAGTCTCAAATACGATCTTGAACAGTATAGAAAACAAGACGAATGAAGTAATTATAAATATTCCGACTCCGTCTACGAGCTCTACTGCTTGCCCCGCGGCCGCTCAAAATTTGAACAATTATTATAAATAAACTATTGTCAGCTTTTACTCTTGTTGTTTGATAAATTGCATTAGTGAAGATAAAGTAGTGTATGCAACTGCATATAACACGGGTATTAAAACACTCGTTACTATTATGAAACTCGCTGCGCTCGTTTCATAAACTCACACTCGTGTTTTAATACCCTTCATTATATGACAGTTGCATAAACTACTATTATTAAATAGTTTTTAAAATAATTTTATTATAATAATGCCTTTTATTTATTGATCTTTTGACATGTATGGTTCTAACACATCAGAAGACCTTAACTTCTTAGAAGCACCGTGGGAACATCGTAGTTACAATCGGCCTAGAACATCTACTACTTTGTCTAATAAACACAGTCGAACTTTTACGTACTTACCAAATCAGTCGTATATTTATACACTTCAGGCCTGCTCTGCAGCCTCAAATGCTTCATCAGCTCATCATCACCACCAGCAATCAATTGATAGAAGATATGGAAGTTCCTTTCTCCCGACATCTGGCTAATGACCCTTGATTTCTCCAACAAATAGTTGAGGATATGACCTCCTTCTGGTGCTCCTTCATAGTTGAACTGTATGTCCATGTATTTGCCGAATCTACTGGAGTTGTCATTCCTGTGAGTTTTTGCATTACCGAAGGCTTCAAGTAAAGGATTGCTTTGCAGTAGTTTATCTTTGACAGTTTCTACGTTGCGTAAGTGTTTTGTTCGGGCTGCGATGTATTCTAGAACTTTTTTGGAGGCTTCAGTTTTGCCTGAACCAGATTCTCCTGCGAAAAAATTTAGATTATTCTCCAAAAGTATTTATTAAGCTGCCGTAAAAGCCTACCGATAGTGGTAGGCTTGTAAAGGTTATTGTAAAGGTTAAAATTAAGGTGACATGATTAGATTACTTATCATAAATATTTTTTTGTGAAGTCTTTACTTGCTTTTTCTGATCTTGACGGGTTATTAATTTCACGGGTAGGTAACAAATGCAAAGAAAAATTGTTGTAGATGAGAAACTTACCTGAGATCAGAATACATTGTTCTCTATGTTCATAAACCAACGATCTATATGCATTATCTGCGATTGCGAACCTAAAAATATTAACCAAATTTAAAATGTCATCACCAGCTGCTCGGTAATCTTAGTTACATATAATTAAAATATCATCAAAGTAATTCCACTTGAACTTATTGTAACCAATTTTTGTTAATAAATTATATCTTCGAATGAAGCAACTCATATATTGTGATAGAACTTCACTTTGTAAGTTCGTTTAATCACTAATAATTAAGACTTATACGTTCATTTTTATTATAATATCCTGATCATCCTGAAAATGCTTAGAATGGTTAACAAGTTATCTTAAAGGTAGAATGCAATGTGTAGAAATTCTGCATACAACAAACTCATATTGTAATGCTTGTCGCTCTGTATATAAAGTCCAACATCCGTATGGTGTACCACAGGGCAGCGTTCTGGGTCCCTTATTATTTCTCCTTTACATTAATGACCTTCCGGACTTTATTCAGCAAAAGTGTATAATGTATGCGGATGACACTACTATCATAGTAAAAAGTAAAAATAAATTAACTATTGAATCTGAAGCAAATGAAGCGTTGTTTAATGTAATAGAATGGCTGAAACTAAATAACCTCTCTGTTAACATGCAGAAAACTAAATTTATCCAATTTTTACCATATAATAATATCTGGTCTGATCTTAAAATAAATTATCAGGGATCTGCCATTGAAGAAGTAGAGTCTACATCTTTTCTAGGTTTCATAGTCGATCGACATTGTAACTGGAAAACCCATGTTGAAAATCTGTGCAGCAAATTGGATAAATTTGTCTATGTCCTCAGACGGCTCTGTCAAACTTCTGATATGAAAACAGCCTTAATAGCATACCAGGGATATGTTTCATCGCTATTAAGATATGGGATAATCTTGTGGGGAAACTCGGTATTTGCTTATAAGGTTTTTATAAAACAAAAAGCCTGTCTGAGAGCATTATGTGGATTGCAGCCATTAGATACCTGTAAGCCTTTGTTTAAGAAACATCATATTCTTCCCTTACCTTGTCAATATATCTATGAATTGTTATTGCTAGTCAAAAAAAATCCAAGTTATTTTAAAAGTTACAATGAACTGGTTGAGGTGAGATCTCGGAGAGCTCAGAGAAGGAATAAACTTATTGTACCTCCTAAAAGACTGCAGATGTTTGGAAAGAGTACACACTACATGGCAATAACTATGTACAATAAACTTCCTGACAGCTACAAAAGCAGTACTTTAAATGTTTTCAAAAGGAAGGCTCATGATCTGCTTATAAATAAATGCTATTACAAAATTTCTGAATTCCTTTGTGATAATCTCAAGTAGGTAACTAAAAATAATAAAATATGTAATGTAAATCTGATGATGACGATGTGACTTACTAAAGCTGGTTTTTTTATATAGTGCAATAATTGAGTATCCCCTCTAATATGGAATTTGACGTATTATGTAATTGTAATTAAGTAGGTACTATTATCATTATTTTATATTATTTTCTATTGATCTTAGTTGTAATTATTTTGTATGACATTCTGTTAATTTAATTTACTAATGTTAAATTTTAATTGAAATACCTACAAATTTTATGACTTAAACCAAATATTCATACACCATTAATTGGTAGAATGTATAAGGCTCTCAAACTGTAATCATGTCAACTTTATATTATCACCTACATTCTCATGAATAAATTATTATTTATTTATTTATTTATTTATCATCAATTGCATAAATAGAGGAATTGAACTTTTGTATTTTGAGATCAAGGTTTTAATTTTCGCCTTTATTTAAGTAAGTATAATAATATTGATAGTAGTTATTATTGTATTACCTAGTGAAACCATATTACTTACGACATGTAATAAGCCCAGTAGGTAAATAACATATTAATATTATTGGCATTGGGTACTCTATCATCGTTAACCACCACATTATCAGTATCGAGTGCTGATAACCAGATAGCATTGTATGTTGAACAATTCAAAAAAGCATGAGGTAATGCACACGACCAATGACTTTCATGATATGTGTCCGGCTATCTGCTTTTTTCTTTTTACTCAACCACTGATCTGACCTCTGACGACCGAAATGCGGTTTAGATATTAGTTATATTGCTTCCAAATTTGCAACCCAAACATAGTATCAATTATTATCAAACCAGCAATGAAGAACATTGTATCTCAGTTTTTGGCGATTTTGAGTTTTATCATAATGGTAGCCAATTCATCGAAACCAATGATCGAAATTTTATAATGCCAATTAATCTGAGATACAATTTTCTTCCTTGCATGTACCTATCATCGATAAGCTGTATTTTATCACATACTTAACAGTTCCTATCCTAGAAGAATGTAAGTTCAAGAGAACTAAAATATTGTCGTATGTTTTTATTGTTATGTATGGCTTTTATTGTTCTAAATGGCATCATTAAAAACTCAAAATGTTTTTATTTCACCTCTGGTTTTTTATGTATACCTAAATATTTGGAAATGAGTAGGGTACAATGCAAGTGCGATAAGATTATGAACATTAATTAATTGTTGTTTTTATCCCTAATAACGTGCGATAATACTCGTTGGTATTATCGTTTTGTCGTACGGGAATTGGCCGCCACAAGCTGTTGTTAATTTATTTTTTGCACTTCGCTTCGCCTGAGAATTCGGATGAGTCGGAGATTTAATATTCCCATTCGATCGCGACCACGTTAACTACGACTTGTATGGAATTGTTTTTTATTTTAATCCACTACAAGCTAGCCCTTGACTGCGATCTCACCTGATGGTAAGTGATGATGCAGTCTAAGATGGTAGCGGGCTAACCTGTTCGGTTTCTACACGTCATCGTACCGGAACGCTAAATCGCTTAGCGGTACGTCTTTGCCAGTAGGGTGGTAACTAGCCACGGCCGAAGCCTCCCACCAGACCAGACCAGGAAAAATTCAGAAATTATAAATTCCAAAATTGACCCTGCCCTGCCGGGGATCGAACCCAGGATCTGTTGAGCGCTTTACAGCTGGCACTTGATCAATCCATATCCATACTAATATTAAAAATGCGAAAGTATATCTGTCTGCCTGGAAGTTCAGAATGGTGTAATTCTCATTACTTACACGTGTGGCGGAGCTTCGAAGAATGCTTTCTTGTAATAGAGCTTGGTCTTTTCCTCTGTGTATATGGGCAGGTTCTTGTATGGGTTCACAGAGATCAGTACGTTGCCGATATACGTCTGTAAAGAGAACGGTCATAGTTTCAGATCCATGTTAAAGAACAGATACAGAGCAGGCTTATCAGCTTCCAGAGAATGGCATATTAAGATTAAAAAGTGAATCGGAGCGAGTTTATCAGCGTACTGATAATGGTTGAAAAAAGTTGCCATTTTAGTTTGTGTAATTCATCTGCAGTTTATTTGCTTAGATTTCAAGATTTTTTCGGAAGTTATGCCCAGAAGCCATGAGCATGGACTGCCATCCTAACATTTTGAAGAGGAAGTGGATAAGTTGCTTTAAATTCTGTTGATTTCTTCGTCGTCGTCAACGTTCCACGAGCAGCACGAACTCCGTGCTCATACACAATATAGAGTCACTCACATATATGATGTTCTCGTGGAAGCGCTTCCTCAGGTTGTCTATGAAGGCGGCCTCAGAACGGTACTCTTCGAGCAGCACGAAGTCCTGCACGCCGACGCGGTCACGGTGCTGTAGCGCGTGCTCCATCACGCCTTGCACCGACTCCGGTCGGAGGAGCCTGCGACAACAGATACTGTGTAACAAAAGCCTTTGAAGCGTCTTCAAACAAACACTTGCACAAAGGCTTTTAGGGATACTGATAAAACTGTTGCAATGCCCACCTTTGGAATGGAAATTTGAAATCTACAACAGACCTCGACTTAGGTTTGGCGTAATTGAAATTTAGGCTACCCAGAACCCAACCCGATCAGTGGCCGAAACTAAAACTATAATACCTAATTAATTATTATTGGAAAGATCAGATAGGAAAAGTCGCGCTTCTTGACACATAGAGAAGGGAGAGAATCGTCTGTCAGGAGAAGCATTTTATACCCAGGACCGACCAGTAGAGCAATTATGTAAAACCTGTATCAATCATTGTTACAGATTTGATTGTTGTGATTGGCTGACTTTATGGTATTCTGCTGCGCCAATTTTCTGAGTGAATTGAAAGAAATTTAATATTGACACTTGCTATAACGGGAAGGAAAACCTCGTGAGGGAACCAGCATGCTTGGGAGTTCAACGTAATGTTCTCAAAAGTATGTGAAGTACAATTCGCACTTGGTCAAGCTTTATTTTAAGGTCAAGCCCAACTTGAAATGCACGGAGCGGCGCGGCACGTAATAGCAGCAAATACTTTTGTGAGTAGGTATGAGTTTTTACGGGGCCTCCATGCCTCGTCGCTAAAGTGGGCCCAGTTCCATACAACCAATACAAATAATAATTGCCGTACGTGCCACGCCTCTGTAGTGTGGCTAACCCTTAATGCAGAGATCTATAGACCGAACTTTGACTTTGCTTAGACTTAAGACATAACTAGTGGTTCGCCCCGAACTGAGACCTCGCGGCGCCATCTATTGACGTAAATGTGAAGTTCTGTTAAAAATACTGACGCTCATTAAAAATTAAATAATTTCGTTTCCTTACAATATTTATCTAATTTTAGTATTTGTTGTTCAAGTACGGGATATAATTGAAATAATTGATCAAGTCTCAGGCTCATCCTTTCAGAAAATTTAGAGTTCTGAGGTCATCTTTGGACGTTAGAAAATCACCACTTTGAAAGCCCCCCATTTCGTCAATTTTGGGGGAAAAATTAAAAAAAAAATATTTTCCGACTCTATTCCTAATTATCTTTAAAATGATATACCTACCGCAACCCTATGTAACTTTATAAAAAATATTTTACTTCGCATTCGCTTCTATGAGAGCCCCCCTGAAATAAAGATTTTTATTATTTTTAAGCCATATTCGGCGGGAGGCCATTACTTTACATATTATATTTAAAGCTGAAGTAATTGCGTTCAGTAATTCAGAAGTTATAAAGCTCTGACAGACGGACGGACGGACGGACGGACGGACGGACAAGTGCCAATTCACCCAAGTAGACTCAGAGACCTTCGCTTCGCTCGGTCAAAAAACGAGACAGATATATGTAACTCACATAAGTCCATCTCGTTTTAACTCTAAGTAAAGTCTGAGCTAAGTCAAAGTACGCTCTATATGTAGATCTCAGCATTAGAGACCGTAGACCCCTATTAATTTACGCCTACTTAATTATAATACCACGATCGATACGTTAAAAGCTCATAATATTATAATGTTTATCAGCGGTCGGCTGCAAGAACATGTGTCATCGGTTTACTTTGAGACAATCGCGTCATTCTCGGAACTTGGGAGCGAGATCACTCCAACATGACTGTATCCGGTTGATATAGTGCATACAATTTGAAACTAAGCTTGCATGATATCATATTACTAGACTTATTATGTATTTGATATTTCATTTGTTTGTTGGTTTGTCCTTCAATCATGCCCCGATCCGCTTTTTGTTACACCTTACCAGATATTGTTAAATTTTGGAAATGTATACTTGTTTTAAAATAAATAAATAACAGAGTATAACTGATCGGCATAGTTTCCAGGTCCTCAAGTTTACTCCTGGTGAGTGAATACACTTCTTTTAAGTCATAACTTTTACTAGAACTATTTATACTATAAGTTTGTTGGTTTGTACTTCAATCACGCCATAGCGTGGCATTTTTTGAAGGGATGTTACTTTTGTTTTATGAAATACCTACAGTTAGGTACAATATTGATAGCAATTTCAGTTCGTCACTAAATTTTAGATTACAATCTTATCGCTTCCATATTAATTCTGCGATAAATAATACAATGTAGATTATTACGGGCAAGGTTAAGCGTGGGATGAAAGCGAAAAATTAATAAAATAGATATGACGCCATACCGAAAATAATAATTATGTTGTCGCACTTGACTTTTTAAGGGATCCGGTGCAATGCATTGTAGAAGGAGAATAGGGGTAGCTAATTATGGGCCTATAAAACAACCAAAATTCTGCAAACTAAGTACTTACCTTTTATTTCATCTGTGGTTAAACGACTATGCGTAGGTAAGAGACGCAAGTGCAGGTAGCACCTAGAGTCTAAAGCCACAAAAAGTTGATAATTTTTATCTTAAAAAATTATCAACTTTTTCGTAAAATAAAAGGTAGGTAATTTAGTTTGCAGAGTTTTGATAGTTTTATAGACCCTTTATTAGCTCCAACTGATAGCGGGCAGGCGCGGCGCGGCGATGGGTTTAAATGTTTTTTTTTTAATTAATAGGTCTAGGTACTAAAATTATACATCAATGATTACAGCCAAGCGCTAAGTATGCCAAGTTTAACTTTTTAGTGTCAGGGTTGAGGATGTGGAGTCAGGAGTGGAGCTAAGCCGATTTGAAAAAAACATTTTTCAAATCGGCTTAGCTTAGAAACCACGGAGATATACGGTAACATACCTACATTAAAAAAATTCTTTCCAAAAAACCGACTTCCAACCGACGCCACTGTAAAGTAATAAATAATTTTTATTTCTACCCACTATGTTGAAGTCGGGCGAGCCTGATGCGTCAACTTTGCTTATCCTTGTTATACCCGCCCGAGTGGCGTTGGAAGTCGGTTTTTGGAAATTATTTTTATTTTTAACTTTTTAGTGTCAGGGTTGAGGATTTGGAGTCAGAATATTATTTTATGGGACCACCTCGAGAGCTTCCTCTAAAGACTGATAGAAAAAAATTTCAAATCGGTTCATATACCACGGAGATAAGCACCGACATACATTAAAAAAAAAAAATACGCGCCGAATTGAGAACCTCCTCCTTTTTTGGAAGTCGGTTAACGGATTCAGCATAATTTGAATTGCGGTTTTAAATACTTACCGATCGGATCGCTGTTTCAAGATCCTAAACAATAGTCCACAGTCCTTCGCGTCGCCGAACCCCATTTTATCACTTAATTTTAGTAAGGAACTTAATTAATTAATGATCATGACACAAAAAAATACATAAAGTGGTTTCATTTGAGGAAATCCCACGTATTGCATTTAATTAAAAACAAACTGCCTAAACTAGGTAAAAAAGGCCTTGGGTACTTTTAAATGTGCATTTCCAAAAAAAATTCAACAAAAAATATTTATGAGGAAAGACCCAATTTTTTTTTAAAGAAATATTGGGTCTCTAATGTATCTCAAAAATATTAATCGAAAACTATGAATCGCAAAATAAAACACTTCCCTAATTTTTAATGCAAGCACGTGTGAAAATAAACTTCGGAACTTATTATTAGTAAACACGGGTATCATTTAATGGTCAAAGGGAGACTGAGAGAGTATAGGCATAGTACCCTTGCCCAGTAGCTGCTGATAAAATAAGTAGATACGTATAATAATAATTATACTTCGTCGCTTCATTCTTCAGATATAAAGATACACACGTAGTTTCCACGTACTAGCAAATAATCGCACGTTGTTCAGAGGAGTTATAAAAAAAAGGAACCCCCACTACCCGCGTCTGTCTCGCACGACAGAGCGGATTCGTTCGTCATTCCTTTTTCGTGCGTAGCAACGATCACACGTTCCTACTTTCTACAAACAAAGATAATTTTATCTTTAAAAATATAATAATATTAAAATTAAGATAGTGTTAAATAGTGTTATAAAGTGCTTTTTACATGTAAGTGTTTAATCTTTCATTTTCAGCAATTTATTTCAGCACCACGTGTCTGAGTAATCATTATTTGATGCAGTGTTTATATTTTACACTAAAGGTTTTATTGGGGGTTGGCCAAGAGTCAACACGAAGGAGAATAAACCTTTCAACATGACGCGCCTAAACCATTATATTTTCATGCAGTGTTTGCTTACACTAAAGGTTTTCCTGGCGGTTGTCTGAGGGTCAACACGAAGGAGAATAAACCTTTCAGCATGACGCGCCTAATGATTTATACTTTCATGCAGTGTTGGTTTACGCTAAAGGTTTTCCTGGCGGTTGTCCGAGGGTCAACACGAAGGAGAATAAACCTTTCAGCATGACGCGCCTAAACAATTATATTTCCATGCAGTGTTTGTTTACACTAAAGGTTTTCCTGGCGGTTGTCTGAGGGTCAACACGAAGGAGAATAAACCTTTAAGCATGACGCACCTAAACAATTATATTTCCATGCAGTGTTTGTTAACACTAAAGGTTTTCCTGGCGGTTGTCTGAGGGTCAACACGAAGGAGAATAAACCTTTCAGCATGACGCGCCTTACTTTCTTGGAGTGTTGGTTTACACTAAAGGTTTTCCTGGCGGTTGTCTGAGGGTCAACACGAAGGAGAATAAACCTTTTAGCATGGCGCGCCTAATCAATTAGGTATACTTTCATACAGTGTTTATTTATACTAAAGTCTTTTCCTGGAGGTTGCCCGAGAGTCAACATGATGGACAATAAACCTTTCAATATACGACGCGCCTGAGGAATTGTAGTACAATACCATATAAAATGTATGATTTCCTAAGGAGGGTACTTAAAATAAAAGTTAGTATTGAATCAGCTATACGCGCTCATTACAGAAAATATATACTTTCATGCAATGTTAAATTGCACTAAAGGATTTCTGGGAGGTTACTCGAGAGGTACTTAATACAAAAGAATATAAACGTTTTCAGCATGGAACGCACTTAAGAGATTACTCGTCCATGTAGTGTTTAATTGCACTAAAGGACTTTCCGGCGGGTCGCCTCAAAGTTAACACGAAGATTAAGCGTTTCAGCATGATAAACCTAAGTAAAATAGGTACTTACACGAAGACGTGTTAAAGTACGACAATGGTACACTGGGAGGTCGCCCGCGAAGTAGCATGACGGAAATCAAACCTTTCAGCTAGACGAGCCGGGCGATGACATCTGCCCAATTAGCATTCCGGCGATGAAGAATTTGTCCACTAAATCAAGATAGCTGGCACTTAGCAAGCTGTTCACCGTCCTCTGAACCAGGGGGAAGGCGTTGGGGGTTAAAGTGGACCAACGATCGGATACGTCACCAAGGCCCAGCTTAGTACGCCTAACACAAAGTGATTTCGAGCAATACTTGAGAAGTAATCGGAACTCAGGTAAATACTATGCACCTACCATAAAGAAGGTTACCTTCTACTTTATTTATCCACTGCGGTAAATTATTAACAATCTTCAGGATTCACTGGGTCAAAGATTGTATGGATACTTACTTAATTCGAAATCAAAGCTAAATATTATCTTTTGTAGGTACCTAGGTGTTACCGCTCAAAATAGTGGACATGATTTATTCAATCACAAGTACCATGTAATGTAATGTATCATAATTATTATTAGTGTTTGCATCGCCTACCATATTTTTTTTTTTTTTGCTTTGTCTTCATAGTTCACACACTATCACCGATAAGGCCAAAAAACCTTTAAATACTAATGAGGTTATGTTTTTAAGATAAATATATTAGCATGGGCATAGCACAATAAAAGTGTTTATTATTTACGGCGACAGATAAACAGAATACTTAAAAATATCTATGTATTTAATTTCTTTCAAGCAAGTAAATGCAATTATTAATCTAATATCGGTATCACAGAACCTTATTTTAAAATGTAAACCTACGGAACAAATTCCATGATATAATCTTTGGAGTACCGTCTTACAAAAAAGGTAGGTATGTCTAATCGACCATAAAGAGTACTAGTAAAATTCTATACCAGTGTTTTTACTTTCAATGAAACACTTGTGGTGATTCTAGTCATTTCTGCAAACGTTACTTACATAATATCTGCTCGACTAAAACATGAAAAGATTTTCATTTCAAACATTTCAGATTTTTATTTTGAGATTGCAATATAGTAATATTGAAGCACCGCTATTCAGCGTAACACCGCTATAATTTAAGTTTTCAGCTTTTACAGATTTCAGCGCCTCACACGCAGTCACTATGGACAAAAGAAACATAAATGTTTCATACAGTGTATGCAGACTCAAGATCTGGGGCTCAAAATTTTCAGATGTAATTTTTTTCAATGCAAAGCCTCTCGGTATCAAACATACACCTGCGGAGTGGTAACGAAAGTTCTGACAATTCTGATGTAATAAATATCTTTATCTTTTTTATCAGCTACTTCAGCAATAAATCAATTTGTTTGCTAATATGATACAGAAACGTCAAATTTAAAAAAAAAAAAAAAAAAAATTCTACCCTCAGCGTGGTAGGTATGCAAAGAACATTTACGAAGGAAATTCAGATTCAGATTCAGATTTATTTATTTCTGAATACAGTGGAGGTATACATAGATGTTAGTTTTACAATAAGGTATCATGTATTCTACCACAGTGTGGTGCACAAATATTTTAACTTATTAATTACAATTAATATTATTGTTAAATTGTGTGGTTAGATTGCAAAATTACCCACAAGTTTTATGTTTTTTCCCTAACAACGTACTCTCGAGTTTTACAACTCTTTAGTGCCCGGGAAGCATATATCATACACCCGTTGACATGTAATACGATTGACCGAAGGGGTATGGGTTTAATATAACTGCCATGCCCCTAACAGGTTAGCCCGCTACCATCTTAGACTGCATCTTCACTTACCATCAGGAGAGATCGCAGTCAAGGGCTAGCTTGTCATTATTTAAAGATTATCCATAAAAGAGTTCGAAAAACCAAAAACTATTATAGAACCTTCTTCATTTTGGAAGTCGGTTCAAAATGATAATCTAACGGCGAGTATTTTAACGACCGGATGAAGACTATATAATATTACGTAATAGGTTAAAATCTCCATCGTATTATTGTTTTCTGTTTTAAAAATATTTCGTTGGAAATTGTTTCTGCAGACACAGTAAAACGCGTAGGTTGTCTTACCCGAAACGCGAATCCAAGCGGGGTGCCATGGGTAACTGGTAGAGATCTCGTATAGAGATAAGTGCTTCCTTGACCACTATGTTTCTGTTTTTTCTAAATATTTAATAAGTGTTGGGTAAAAAGTTTTTAAGATCCATCCATAAATATCCATTATCCGCATATTGGAAACAATCTTTGAAAAACTGTTATAAAACTGTTGTTATAATAATACGTACTCGTACATCGTAATCGAAAACATGGTACAATTTACTCGCGTAAACAATATGCTCCCGCAACACTTGCATAGAGTTGTTTGCAAAATTAAAATTCTTGTTTAGTCAATTCAGACCCTGAATGAGAGTTACCAATAAAGACATTAATGAAAACCAAAAATCGGCATTGAGCAGCGGCCGCAAATGTAACCTCTGGATCACACTTACCTCACATAGGATCAGTGGTGTCAGTGCATTTTCCATAAAATATCAGGGAATTAATGCATCGGTTCAAAGATTCTCATTAATTAAATAGCTTATAATGATGTTTATTTTTCTCATTTCAAATGTTTTTTTTTTATTCAAATTCAATATTCAATGACCTGCACAGCTAGGTTACGCATCGTTAAATAGTATAGAAGTCTAGACTTCTTAGATAACTTACTTTAAAGCTTCTAACGTCAGTGGGGCTAAAAAGTTCAAACCAATCGATTAACCCTTCAAAGTCAATATTAGTAGTCTGTCACAATATCGACCGAATATTCATTCTTCACCTATAATTTCGGGGTAACTTTTATGCGGGTAGGAATTTATTACATTCCATAACCTTATTGACGATATAATTGTTCGACAAACATCTTAAAACGGTATTTTAATATAAAATTTTACTCAAATATATAGTTAAAGCAATACTCGAGATAGTACCTTCAGAACAGGACCAGAATAAACCTGTTCTTTTCTCGCCACGCTTCCAAAAAACAAAACGTTCCGTCTTCTGCTACTGGGCAGGATTTCGCACTTAAACGTCCCATTGGACGTCTGTTGTGCTAATTGTGTAAATAAAATAAAGTATTGCCCCGGCTAATATACTTGGTATTAGATTATAAATCTTGCTACTAGTTATGGACATCAATAACTATTTAGTTCCATTCGATTGCATCGAAACTATAATACGTTTATGCTTGTTACTAGCAACTAAAGCAAAAGAGCGCAAGATTGTATTATTGGTAAATTGAAAGTTATTTAAATTGAAACTTAAGTACAATAAATACTTAAGAGAAATTTTAATGTCATCTTAAATGTACGTAAATAAGCATCTCGGGGAAATCAGCTCATGATTCCAACCTTAAACATAAACTGTTTAAAACATTACAGCTCAAATAAGAGATAAGAAGAATAAATAAAATTATTGATAACAATAATTAGTATCTATTCAGCGTAGATACAGCTCTTGCAAAAATATATAATATCTCTTAACATCTACGTGTGTATCTTTATATCTGAAGAATGAAGCGACGAAGTATAATTAATGATTAAACGAACTTACCTGTAAGTGAAGTTCTATCATAATTATATGAGTCGCTTCATTCGAAGATATAATATTAAGTTCCCAACCCACCCATCCCGAAACATATTTTCGCAAGAGCTTTAAGTATAGGTATGTATCTCTAAACTAAATGACGAACGAATCCGCTCTGTCGTGCGAGACAGACGCGGGTAGTGGGGGTTCCTTTTTTTTATAACTCCTCTGAACAACGTGCGATTATTTGCTAGTACGTGGAAACTACGTGTGTATCTTTATATCTTCGAATGAAGCGACTCATATAATTATGATAGAACTTCACTTACAGGTAAGTTCGTTTAATCATTAATTAATCGTTATAAATATCACTAACGATGCCTGGGAACCGTAAACAATGTTACTGTTGTTATAATGTGGTCATTGACGGACGTCCGAGCTTAATATGAATCCAGGATAAGATAAAAACTGTATTTTTTGCAAGCGCTTGATAAGACCTCTATATGCGGTCCCTTCGCAGCGCGTTAGCTAGACAGATTTTTTAGGTGACCTAAAATATACCCGTATTAATAAACCGACATCAACTTAGAACACGTACTCATGCATTGGTCAATGCTTGAGAACGTGTGCATTATGCATTATTACTCAAAATGACAGCTTGATGTCACGTACCAATTGACGTTCCTAAAATAAGGATTATAATTATTAGTCTAAAACGCGAAAGTCAACAATAATGCAACAATATATGGCTTTAAGCATCGCGTCAGCAGTATATATGGTCCATGACCGGTCTTGAACATAGATTGAGAACCTGATCTTAGTTGATGTTGGTCTATAAATACGGGTCCAAAACACTGAAGCGGGGTTTCCAGTGCAAAAGGGTAATGAGCGGGAAATGGCTAAGCGGGACGGACTCTGTGTAGACAAAATAGGTTTTCATATAACCTGCATTGAAAGTGCGAGTTTCAATGCCTGTTGAGCCACACGAAATTAGTCAATTTCAGACGAATGAACGATGACGAATCTTTTGTTTATTTCAAACCTTTATAATTGTCATTTTAATCATCAATTAAACTGACAGATTATATTTCTGCGACTAAAATAAATAAGAAACGCGTGTATGTGACGCGGGATAAAACACGGTTTCATGCTCGGGTGATGCCAGTCCACGCTTCGCTCAGGTAGGCAACTTCGCCCTCAACTGAAATCGTCTTGTTTCATCCCTAGCTACAACACACTATACTATTACACTTACACTAACAATGAGTTTAGACAATGAGTTCGCTCATTTTGACTCTTTTTTTTAACGATTTTTTCTCGCTCAGTCCCTTCCACTAATTCTTTGTTGGGCAAATTGCTTGTATGTAGTTTTCCTCTGCGACGGAGCCCGTATGAATTGTGATATTTCCATGTATTACATTGAATTGAAATCTGGTATTTAGCAGAATGTCAACCGCGCTGGCATTATCTTCGTAAATACCGTGACATTACACGTCTTCGCGCTCGTTGACACAATTTTTATGGTTTCTCGTAAATTGGAATTAGGGTAGGGCGGAGTTTTTGGGGTTCCTTCGACGGTTATTGCCTACGAGAATATCTTTGACAGAAAGAATAGCGGTCATCATCTACATCATGAATTTCAACTCATTGCCGGTTCACTGCTGAACACGAACCTCATCTTATGATACGAAGGATTTGGCTACGGTCCAGTGTCCACCACGCTGGCCTGGCCTTGTGTTGTGGCAGACTTTACACACCTGCGAGAAAATTATGTGGAACTTCCGAAAAGTTTATCTCTCCTAGGCCCGGGGATCGAACCAGCGACCATCCGAATAGGAGGCCGGGTGTCTGACTAAACCATTCGAACCTAAATAAGTTTTGTATGTAGGTAGTATTGTATGTAGCTGATATTTATGGTATAATTTACTTGTAGTTTGAGCACCATCCCGTTTCTATTCTCTTCTCCTTTCTCCAAAGGTTGTCTGGAAGAGATCGTCTTAGGCGATAAAACTGCCTTTGCATACTGTACTTTCCTAGTTGTAATTTGATTGTCTTTTTTATGTCCTTTGACTTGTGTGCAATAAAGTTTTAAATAATAAATAATAATAAGTGACACAGGAGTCCTCCTCGAAATGAAGACATTTCATTTATTCACTAACTAGCTAATGCCCGCGACTTCGTCCGCGTGAACGCGGATTGAGGTTTTTCGGTTCCCGCAGGAACTCCGGGATAAAAAGAAGCCTATGTCTTACTCCAGACTATAATCTATCTCTGTGCCAAATTTCAGCCAGATCTGTTCAGCCGTTGGGGCGTGATTGAGTAACAAACATCCATACATCCATCCATACATACATCGAAACTTTCGTATTTATAATTTTAGTAAAATAAATTGGCAGTTGAGTATAAATTCAATTATTACAATAATAATATTACAACATGAATCATTAAACTACTCGTACATGGAAATCACACATATTTAATTTGTCCATAGCATAGAGCATAGAACATTTAACATTATTCATTAAAAGTAGGTCGTAATTAACTTTACGTAAATAATGATTTGCGTAACCTTTCAGAGATTAACCACGTCTAGTCTACGGCTTCGGTCTTGGGCATTACCTTCGCCGTAGATACGTGACTAATAGATATCAAATGTATGTGCCGTTTAAAAAATATGTTTTTCCGAGTTACATAATATGTATACTTGCGACAGTTTGTTACGTCGGTTAAGCAATTGTACAAGTGTTCTTTTGCTTTACCCAGGTTACCAAGTAGGTACCTAGTTACTCGAGTCCAGAATTCGATGCCCCGGTCTGTGACATCTAACTTTTCGGAGAATATGACGTAATGAAATTAAATATCGTGAGGTAACCTACACGTTGAAGCGTTCTCTGTCTGCCAATCCGCAATCAATCAGCAGCGTGTTGGTTGACTATGGCCAAAACTCTTCTCATTCCGAGACCAGACTCGCAGAGACAGAGCAGTGGGCCGGTGAAGGGATGTTCATTATGATGATAACTGGGGTTTATCATTTAAATTATTGTGGCATATTATAAAAACCACCCTGGCCCAGTAAGTAGTTATGCTGATGGTGGTGGGGAAAGGCGAAGGGTGGCAACTCAGTATTATATGTGGGAAGTTCCGCCTGGCAGGGGAAATTCGGAAAATTTATAATTTCTAAATTGTCTCTACAGTCGCTCAGTGCGCTTTGATTTGAACGTAATTTAAAGTTAGGTGAAATTACATACAACCGTATAATAGCAAAGACGACCATATATTGACTTTTGGGTGGTTTTGGTGCGTTGCCGCGTTCACCAGATGAAAACATTGAAAAGGAGAGCAATTTGCACAAAAATAGAAACTCTTTATACACGAAAATTGTAGTGACAAAAATCTGCAGACTCGGGATACTTCGACGCATGATTATATGGATCTTTATAGAGATGTGTCATAAAATATTTATTATGTAGTGGTGTGCAATCCATAGTCTATAGTCTATACTTTAGGTACTCTAGCTAAATAATATAGTTAGTAGGTATATTCTGTGACTCGAGGGTGTTTTCGTACCGGCACTACATAAAAGGCGAAAATAATTATTCTGTAATCTATTGAGGGAGGCCGGAAGAGAAATTTGTGGAAAACAAGGACTTGTCCTCCAATTGGCAAACTATAATTTTATGGCAGCCCTAATCGGCGATACGCGTACCTATGTTATAGTTTCGAATCGCACCTTTTAGGTCTAGCCCAAAGTCTAGCTACGCGGCACGTATAGCGGCAA
Organism: Erebia aethiops; assembly: GCA_923060345.2. Lineage (NCBI taxonomy): Eukaryota > Metazoa > Arthropoda > Insecta > Lepidoptera > Nymphalidae > Erebia > Erebia aethiops. The sequence continues at coordinate 2,207,028 of OV281083.1, read as the reverse complement.
ATATTATCTGTATAGAGCTGGGCCCACTAACTCCGGGCTAGTACTGAGAATGTCTAGTAAGAAAATACAAAACTCAATTATGGCCCGACCCGGGACTCGAACCCGGGACCTCGTCGGCCGCAGTCGAACATGCCAACCACTCGACTTTGACGACCTCCGTGGCGCAGTGTGTAGCGCTGTTGCCTTAACGTGCGGAGGTCCCGGGTTCGATCCCCGGCAGGGTCAATTTGGGAATTTATAATTTCTGAATTTTCCCTGGTCTGGCCTGGTGGGAGGCTTCGGCCGTGGCTAGTTACCACCCTACCGGCAAAGACGTGCCGCCAAGCGATTTGGCGTTCCGGTACGATGCCGTGTAGAAACCGAAGGGGTATGGGTTTAATATAACTGCCATGCCCCTAACAGGTTAGCCCGCTACCATCTTAGACTGCATCATCACTTACCATCAGGTGAGATCGCAGTTAAGGGCTAGCTTGTAGTGGATAAAAAAAAAAAAAAAACTAGATCAACTAGGCAGTCACGGAGATGCACTGCGGCATAATTGTACTATAAGAAAAGCCACGCCTCGCCGCTCGTCTGTAGTCTGTGGGGCTAGATATGTCGTAGCCAGTATTTCCCCGCTTCCGAAACGGGTCTTCCTATCTATTCTATCACATAGGGGAATGTATGCGTATATAACGACGTGCGCGTACAAAACACGGGCAGTGGGTCATTGCCAGCCGGCGAGGATGCGTGCGGAGTGCACTATACGCTCGCACTTAGTATGATGTCACAAATCCTAGACAAACGGAAGGATGATTAGCAAACAAGTATGAGTAATACTGTACCTATGGCGGAAAAAGACAGAATAAGAAAATGTCACAAGGACATAGACACAAATAGAGCCTTGTGCAGCAATTTTAAGTTTTTATTCGATTACTTGTTGACCTATTTCGGCCTTGGAATGCTGGGTTACAAAAAAATTAATAAAGAATAGATAAATTAAGAAAACCTATTACTACTTACATAATTACAAAAACTACACGCCGTCCAAGTGATCGTTATGTCGAACCCTAACCTAACCTAGCCTACAAGAAAGAGACAAGAAAACGTAAATACAATTAATATTTCAAAAATTTACACACAGAACATTGAACGGTTCACAATCTGTCGACAGTTTACAATTTCGCTAGTTAGATTACAATCTAACGGTTTTTGCAATCTTACGGTGACACATATAATAATATGATATGAGTTATATTTGACTCCCTACTTGAGGGTAAACTTGCCAAAAATCGTGCAATATTTAGATTTTATTTTATTTTATTTTTTATTGAGAGATAGGCTTGCGCTTGACGACGATCATGCTTAGTGCAAAGCAATGATGTGGTCTAGGTTGGAACGCGCTTGCCTAATAGAAGATGCCTATTCACTCTTGCCTTGAAGGTACCTAAGTTATACCTACATCTTCAAAACCTCAAGAATTACCTACTTCTTCAAAACCTCCCGTCATTCAGAACTAGGTAGATTAGATTGGAGTTTTCCCCTACACATTGGTTGGAACAGTATTATTTTCTCCACAATCTCAACATCAATCAATCTTTCCAATTCAATTAGAAATGATGTCAGAACAATGGAGTAAAAGTAAAACAATATAGCAGTGGCGAGCAGCGGAAGTGTTTGCGGCCCAACTAATGACAATACGGCACAGTGGCACGCGATGTTTTGCTTAGCAATTCTTGGTAATGAATAGACAGAATCCAGGAAAGGAAGCACGGAAGGAATCTTTATGAATAAGGAGTATATCTGTCACCGTAAGATTGTGAAAACCATTAGATTGTAATCTATCTAGCGAGATGGTAAACTGTCGAAAGATTACAATTTATATTTATATTTAGTAGATTGTAATCTGTTAGGCATATTAACCCGATAAAACCGGCCGCAGGCCGGGCACTACCTGATTATACGTCGAACCCTAACCTAACCTACAACAAAGAGACAAGAAAACGTAAATACAATGAATATTTCAAAAAGACACTCAGAACGTTGAACGGTTCACAATCTGTCGACAGTTTACAATCTAACGAGATAAAAAGGGTTAGATTGCAATCTGACGGTTTTTGCAATTATACGGTGACATATCCATACTATACTATCCATATCCATACTAATATTTATAAATGCGAAAGTGTGTCTGTCTGTTTGTCTATCTGTCTGCTACGCTTTCCCGGCCCATATTTTCAACCGATTTTGCTGCAATTTGTATAGAGATAGAGATTATATCCCGCGGAAGGACATAGGTAGGCTACATTTTATACCGGAAAATTTTAAGGAGTTCTCGCGGGAATCAAAAATCATTGATCACACATATACATTAGATTTTAACATGATTTTAAGATTTAAATGAGTTTAAATCAAACTAGCGAATGCCCGCGACTTCGTACGCGTGGATCGAGGTTTTGTGGTTCCCGCGGGAACTCTTTAATTTTCCGGGATAAAAAGTAGCCTATGTGCTATTCCAGACTATATATAATCTATCTCTGTGCCAAATTTCATTCAGATCCGTTCAGCTGTTGGGGCGTGATTGAGTAACAAACATCCATCCATACATCCAGACATCCATACATCCAAACTTTCGCATTTATAATATTAGTAAGATAATTTATGGAACTCTACATAGTTACGTAGTTACGTAATAAAACATTATAGTGTGATACTATTAAAAACTACGCTACGCTCAGTTTTTAAGCACACACTCATGTTTTAATAACCCCTTATATGCAACCGTTTCATAAACTACTATAGCTTTATACCTACATAATACTAAAATTATAAATGCGAAAGTGTGTCTGTCTGTCTATCCCATATTTTCAAACAATTTTGCTGAAAATTTACTTTTTACACTTGAAAATTGTGGAGTTCTCGCGGGAATCAAAAAACGTTGATCCACGCGGACGAAGTCGCTCTTTAATTTTCCGAAATAAAAAGTTGACTATTAATTGTTATTCCAGTCCAGACTATAATCTATCTCTGTGCCAAATTTCATCCAGACCCGTTCAGCCGTTCTGGCGTGATTGAGTATCAAACATCCAAGCAAATTGCAAACTTTCGCATTTATAATATTAGTTTAACTAGATAGCTATATTTTAATTATATGCATGAGATTTTATAGAGTACTAGACGTGGGTTCGTGGGAATTTCGAAAAATTCCGCCTTATTCCTGGTTTACATTCAGTAGCCTGTAGTACATTGTAGGGAAATTGTGCGAAATTTTAGCTTCCTAGGTTTGGTTTGGGCCTCACCTCGATTCAAAGTCCGTCAGTGATGGGTGAATCCATTCTCTTTTATATTAAGAGGTTCGAAATATTATACTACTAGCTTTTGTAAATTTTGACCTCTAGTGTAATATTATGTGTAATATAAGAAGTCTTTGGATGAAAGTAGGTAAACGACGTCGGCCAAAATATTTTTTATTACAAAAGTTTTAACTTTTACGCTCGTTACGTCTCGTTGCCTTTTTGTGTAGTGATCAATTTTTCATCTTTATTCTTTACTAGCTGATGCCCGCGACTACGTCCGCGTGGATTGGGGTGTTTTGGTTCCCGCGGGATCTCTTTAATTTTCCGATATAAAAAGTAGCCTATTTGTATACCAGATTATAATCTATCTCTATGACAAATTTCTATCCAGATCCGTTCAGCCATTCTGGCGTGATTGAGTAACAAACATACATCCATACATCCATCCATCCAAAGTTTCGCTTTTATAATATTTATTTGATATTTAATTTGATTAGTATTAGTACAGAACCCTTCTTTTTTACTGTGATTAAAGTCAAAGTAGCCGCTATAGATACCAGCCTTAGTAAGTAGGTACCTAAGTATACTTTTCGTCACGTCGTTATTCCAGCTCCCATACGCTGCTATTGGCCATGGCTATTTGTGGCAAGAGTGGCGAGCGCTTACCGCTTACCAAAAACGCGGTATTGGAGTCAACCACCTTGCGGCCGCTAAATAAAGACGTGCAGTTACACCCACCGTATACAAATGTACGATTTATGGGAAACGTGAAACGTGCCATGGGAAAGTTACTTCAGTTCATTGATGTTACAACAAAACCAATAAATGCAGATCCTGAGAAAACACAAGAAAAGTACATAACTATTGTTTTCTCGTAGGAAAGGAACTCCTAACGTTAGTGCTAATTAATTTATACCAGGTAGTATATTATATTACAACGAGATGATGCCCGCCCGCGACTTCGCTATCAAGTTTTTCCGGAAAAAATATTTTATTTAATTGTTAAATGTAGAACAAAAATTGTTCAGTATTCCGCAAGGTATTCCGTATCAGTATTTTTAAACTTATCATATCAGTATTTTAAACCCATTTAAATAGAACCCCATAAATTTGTTTCGTTATTACATTATATTATTTAATTTTTAATTATTATTGTTATTAAATTTAATTTGTGTTGTGTCATTTTTAAACAAAATTTGTGTGATTTTAATTTTGAATTAATTATTATTGTAATTAATTGTAAGTTGTGATGTGTCATTTTTAATTAATTAGTGTAATTGGTTTTTGTAAATTTTAAATTATTATTTATAGAGCTACCTATTTATCTACCTTCTCCTGGATATATTCATGGTTCATGATCGAAGTCCAAGAAGCATCTAAATCCATACTAATATTATAATGCCTTGTGTCTGTCTGTCTGCTACGCTTGACGGCCAACCTTTTCAACTTATTTAGATAAAATTTGGTATAGAGGTAGGTTATATTCCGGGGAAAGACATAACCCTACTTTATCCCGGAAAATTTAGGAGTTCACGCGGAAATATAAAAAAACATCTAGTTAAATGATAAGTCGCTTTTTATTGACGAGGCAATATTCAAATTCAAATTCAAATTCAAAATGATTTTTATTCAAATAAACTATTACAAGTAGGTACTTTTGAATCGTCAAGTGAATCTACCACTGGTTCGGAATGCCATTCCTACCGAGAAGAACCAGCAAGAAACTCAGCGGTTGCTCTTTTGAAAAAAAAAAAAAAATTTACAATTTCATTAATTTGTAAAATACATATTAAGTAACAGCTGTCCTTAGCATTGCTGGAGCGAGTCAAATCCATGCTCCTTTGTCATTTACGTAATCTTCAACAGTATAAAGCCTTTTTCAGGAGCATAATTTTAATGGACTTCTTAAACTTGTGTAAAGGCAAGTTTAAGATAGGCTGTGGAATTTTGTTATAAAATAGAATGCTCATTCCCACAAACGACCTTCGGACCTTCTTGAGGCGGAGCGATGGAGTCACGAGCTTATGGCGGCCTCTAGTTTGCCTTACATGCAGATCGAATATTTTTTTGTAATTATGAATGTGCTGTTTTACGAAGATTAAATTACAATAAATATATTGCGAGGCTACTGTAAGAATACCTATTTCCTTAAATTTCTCTCTAAGGGATTCGCGCGGTTTTAAAATAGGTACACCTCCACAGTCCACACTCTTATTGATAGATAGTTTATTATTGGGCTTTGAATTCTAGTGCAAGTGTCGGTGGGTAAGTACTTACAGTTTAAAATATGACATCAAAAACTAACTGCAGTGCTTCAAATTCGCTTTGACAAATCCGTTTTGATAACCCTGTTAAGTGTAAATATTTAATTCGAATAGCTATTCCGGTTTTTTAAGTTTTAATATTATTCAGTAGCTAATCGAACTTTTCTTTGCCTTCTTCCTTTTGACGTGTAAAGTTGGTCGCACACTGCAAAAAGAGCCGCAAGAAAGCATCTGCTTTCATCGTCCATCTGGACGATTTTGAAAACTGCATCATTCATGCATTTTTTGGATTTACTGCTGCGTATTCTTGCTACGATAATGGATTTTGGCTAAGTGGGAGTGGGAGTGGGTCGCTCTGATTAGGTAGAGGTGGTTGCGATTTTAGCAATCATTTTTGGATTTAGTGACTGAATCCGAGAGTGATTTGACTGAATGACATAATTTCAGTCAATCACAAAATTGTGTTTGTAGCGTCACAAGATTAGCACTGCGGCATTTATTCGATAAGTTTCGGTAGAATATACTTCTGCTGATGTCATACGCATTTCAATGTTTTAAGTCAGACATTAAAAATGCGTTTTTCGCTTATTGGCATTTGTGTCGTGTCATGATCATCTCAATCCATTGTCTTTTGCCATTAATTACTGTTTTGCGAGTCCTGCGGGATGAGTAAGTATGCGATCAGTTTAAAACACCCAAAATTACTAATGGGTGATAACATGTTTATTTACTTTCGCCTTTTGACTTTCTTTTATTAGCATTGGATCGCCCGAGCCGGAGCCGGATGTGTTTAGTAAACGACTGCTAATGAGTAGTGTCATAAATTACTAACCAATTTATCTTTTCAGATAATGATCTTAAAAAACCGACATTGATAGTGATACATGTTAAATTACAATTAATAAATAACAACTTTTGTACGACGACCTGCAGTGCAGTAGTGAGCGTTGTGGTGGGTATTTAGGTTCGATTTCCAGCAAGGGCAATTTGGTTTATATGTTTTGCATATTGGCTCTAGTCTGGTGTTGTGAGAGGCTTAAATTTTGCCGTAGCTAGTTATTATCTATCAGCCTACAGCCTACTGGCCAAGATGTTTTTGCGTTCCGGTACGATACCGCGTAAAAACCGTTAACTAGGGTAACGTTGAAAAAGGGTAAGGTTTATAGCTATTTTTACAGGTTTAACTGCTTCGCAGTCAAGGCTAGTTAGCTATGTAGCTATACTATATGAAAAGTAAAAAGATAATGTATTTAAAACTATCATTCCAAAAATAACCGAGAATTGAATCTGAGATCTCTAGCTTCCGACTAAGTTTACCATTCCACTGCAGAGGAGTCCAGAAAACGAAAAGAGAAAACTATAATAATATCAAAGTTAGGCGAATCAGGGATATGAACCGTTATACTTGTAACATATTCATATTCAATGGTTAAAGTGGAACGATGTAAAATCTATACCTATAGGGTTAGTATGAAATTTCACTGCTCGCCGACGTTGATCGAATTCGAACGTCGAAACACGATAACGTCCGCCCCTCGATTATGGAAATATGTAACGATGGCAATCACTATGACTGGCCGGCTTCTCTCTATAGTATATTGGCTAAAATGCATTGTTGCAACAAGAATACCTCAGTTACATACACAGGCTTCAGTCAAATGAGAATGAATATTGAATGAATGATACATTGGATTGAAATAATATTTTTTTTTAATTTACTAATTCGAAGACTAGTTGATGCCCGCGACTTTGTCCTTTTATTAATTTCCGCGGGAACTCCTTAATTTTCTGGGATAATCTTAATTATGTCCTTCCCCAGGATACAACCTATCTCTGTACTAAATTTCATCAAAATGTCTAGAAAATATGGTCTCCCTTTATCTATTCCGCGCTTTAAAGCACACCAGACAGACATACGTTCGCATTTGACGTTAAAGTGTTTCGAGTTTCGTCACTCGATTTCTATCAACGTGGTCGAGAGGTGAAACCTCAAACTAAACCCTACAGTATTCTAATCGAGCGGCATAACGAAGTGATTATGTATGCGATAATATTCTATCGACTATCGATATATTTTATTGTTTAATGGTTATCGCTGGGCTTAAAGACAAGATGACGAGTGTTTTTACCTTCGACACTCTATAAATGGTTAGCATGGCATTATGACTATAACTTTTAATGCTGTCATTATGACAACGATATAGTTAACAATCTACTTTTTCTTAGCTGACTCAAAAGCTAAACAAACAAAGTCTTGTATCCTGGAGCAGGCCCTAGTACACACTTTTATTCCGGAAAAAACATTACCCACGAAAAAAAAAATCCTCACGGCTGAAGTCGCGGGCACGGTGCATCAGCTTGTAAATCCACAGAAATCCTTGCGTCTTGGAGACAGGATACTTCCAGAAAATCAAATAGTTCAAGATAGAGTTTGAACCAAATCCATACAAAATATATTAGGTAAATAAGTACCTAACTATTAATTATTATTAATCCATGTTGATCCTGATGTACTCACGGCACTGTCTGTCCGCTACGTTTTCACAAACCACTTATTCAACGATTTTTACCACATTCGAAATAAAGATAGGTTGCATCCTGTGAATGGACAAAGACTACTTTTTATCCCGGAAGAAATCAAAGGATTGATATTTAAAAAAAATCTTGATCAAGGTTAAGTCCTGGTATTATCGAGACCAGCGTTTCTTAACCCCTAGGAAATTAAGCACTATTTCAAGGACCCCCTTGAGAAAAAGAAAAGAGAATGCCTCTTCACAGAGGTGTGTGGTTGAAAAAAGCAGTAAATGCTTCAGTGCTCCTTCTGATATTTCCAAGTACTTATAATCTTTTTTTAAATTTTTACATTCACCCAAAAACTTGATAAAGAGGATTCTCTGAAATTACGTTTCATTTTCAAAGCTGAGTCACAGGATATTCCTAAAAATTGATTTTCCTGTACCTACCGTTGTCAAACCAGACAGTAAGCGTAGCGATTACGAGACTTTTATTATTGCCTCTTTGATCTGCAAGTTGTTAAAACTGTTACATGGTACATAGATGAGACTGCAGACCTCCATACATATATACTCCAGTCCCCCAGGCGTCCGCGGACCACAGGTTAAGAAACACTGATCTAGTCTATTCGATAGTAAAAGTTAAAAAATAATAATTATTATTTCACGAGACATTGAAAGCTTTTATAACCTTTATTGAAAATAATACAATAGAACTTAATGCTAGCTAGCCTAACCTTATTACTATATAAATCATGCTTTCATCATGAAAGCTTTTAAAATAGGTCTTATCTTAAAAAGATTGTTAAAAAGGGTTATTACTTATTAATATAGAGTTCTCATGAGAATACAAATTATTACTGTGCTTTCAAAAGTATTTCAGTGTATGTGAGGCCGGATATCCTACAGAAACGTGTTTCATTGATAAATTATAATTTAGACTTGTCGAAAACTTTCTTCGATATTTTAATTTGAAACAACTTTCAACAGATAACAAAAAAAGTGTTTGATAAAGCAGGGTGAAACGCGGGGATCTACCACTGGCAGTGGTAGATTCACTCGACGATTCAAAAGCACTTGTAAAAGTTTATTTGAATAAAAACATTTGAATTTTGGAAGAGCGCTCTGTCTCTTCCTAAGATTGAATTAGAATTGTAGAATGAAGATGCCCGCGACTTCGTTCGCGTGGATTAAGGCTTTTTCAATTCCCGTGGTAGCTCAGTAATTACGGGATAATAAGTAGCCTACGTCCTTCTCGGGGATTCAAGTTCCAACCTACCTCTGTACCAAATTTCCGTCAAAATAGTTTGAAAAGATGGGCCGGGAAAGCGTAGCAGACAGACAGACAGACATTCCGCATTTATAATACTAGTATGGATCATTGACTATCATATGAGATTTCTATTCTCTACTAGTGAACCAGATGAATTGATTCCAATAGTAGGTCACTTGAGGTCAAGATACTGGTCGATGCCCGTCTAAAACTCATATCTTTGGAAGTATCTATAAATAATATAGAACTTAATCCAGTTTTCGAGTAGGTATATGCGACGTGATCATACAAAGAATAAGCTACAAAAGGTAACAGAACACGCTCTACAAAGATCGCGTATCATACCGTGACGCAACGCATTCTGGGGTCATAAGTACTGCCAACGCAATAAGCCATAATATTGTTTCATTATTGTTGACTTTCGTGTTCTAGAATTATAATCCTTATTTTTGGAACGTCAAGGTACGTGACAAGTTGACAACAAACTGTCATTTTGAGTAAATAGGGCTGCCATCCGTCCGGATTTCCCCGGATTTGTCCTAGTTTAAATGGCGTCCGGGGCGTCCGGGTTGGGTTTCATTTGTAGTCCAGGTTAATTTTGAAGTCAACGCTCGCCGCCAAGCCGGGCGAAAAAAAAACGTGATCTAAGACTATTTTTATTTTATTGAGTAACTTACATACTGTTGACATGTCCGGGTTAGAAGATCCGAAATCCGGGGTTTTCACGCTTCTTGTCCTGGTTGCCAGATTTTAGAGATGGCGACCCTACCCCTGAACAAAGCTTGACGCGAGATTAGGGTCGGGACACATCACCTTTCTAGATATGGATCGCACCATAACATAACATTATATCACGCGCTATGCACTACTAATGCATGCAGTGTTAATTATGCGCTCTAGAAGCCTTTGTTGTATGTATACAATCTCTAAACGAAACTAAATTGACCGGTCTAAAAAGTCTAAAAGCTCATGCTTTGAGCTTTCATACTGCTTATTTTTAATTCAGAGATTGTGCACAACAAAATTAAATTTTTAATATTGTCTTGACTCTTGGGCACCACCACCCAACAATTATTATCATTAAATGGTGTATAGTTTTTGTACACATACATTTATTTGAATTTTATAATTATTTATTCAAAACCCAATAAGAAATTTTAAATAAAATTTGTGCAAAATAAATTTATTTATATATTTTCACAAATAAAATGTACATGTAGGTATGGAATGGTAGTAAATTTATATTATTATCTATTGTAATAATATGTTACTTTGTTAAAAAAACTAGATGATTGTTTTTCAATATTGTACCTATTCGTTACTTGGTTCTTTTTAGAGAACGCGAACGTGTTAGCTGCCCACACCGTACTGTGTAGTGTAGTGCCGTGCCGCTCTGCGTGCATCTGCCCTACGTAGTGGGGCACTGGGGCCAGACCTCGAATGTGTGGTGAACTCGGTTTAACTTTGACTCTTTTAGATTCCACTACAGCCTGTTAACGTCCCACAGCTGGGCACAGACCTCCACTCTCACAGGAGAGAGGGAATTAGAGCTTAGACCTACTACGCTGCTCCAATGCGGGTTGGTGGGCTTTAACGACTATTATCATGCTAGTGATAATAACCGGGACCGACGGCTTAACGTGCTCTCCGAGGCACGGGGGTGAATCACCGCCAACTTCCTAACTCCGGGCTAGTACTGAGAATTTCTAGTCAAAAAACCCAAAACTCAATTATGGCCCGACCCGGGACTCGAATCCGGCACCTCGTCGGCCGCAGTCGAACATGCCAACCACTAGATCAACGAGGCCTTTAGATTATCACTTGTTTATTAGCCAGTTCTATTAGGTACGTACTCTAGATGTCTTGTCCTATGCATTATGAGTCAATAACGCATATTTATACAAAATATTAACATAAACGAGAACTCACTTGACCTTGGTCAGTCAGCGAAGAGTCAAAGCTCGGGCGTTACCGAAAAATATCTAAGTATATTAAGTGAACCAACATAGGGTATGGCGTAATGCCGGATGAGTAAGCACTAGGTGGGTAAGCACGGATTTACGTGCTCGGAAGCTAAATGATTAATCGAAGACTATTTTGGCTTTATGCTAGGAACTGGGGACCTACGTAAGTGACGTAGGTCCCCAGCTAGAATTTTTAAGCTATTTCAAGTAGCATCATCTTCTTGGAACATCCTACGTGGAATCGTAGGAAATGGGAACGTTATTATAGTTTAGCTTTAGATTCCATTTGTGACGTAATTAATTTTTATCTATTACATAAAAAATAGAGATACCTATGAATTCCCCTTTGGTTGCGTCAAAGATTGAATAAAAGTCATTCATTTTTCAAATTATAATTTGGGATTTCAGTTTTTCAGTGTTTCACGATTTTAGGAAATTTCTAATAAGCAATACTTTGGGTCAAGCCACGTGTCGCTTTTAGATGTTCCGTACCCAAAGGGTTCTAGCGGAATCCTATTACTAAGCCTCTGCGGTACGTCCGTCCGTCCGTTCGTCTGTCTGTCGGTCATCGGGCTCTGTTGGAATTGTAATAGCTAGACCACAGACCATACAAAGTTTACTACTCGGTGAGCTAGACATTTCACAGAATGCGTATTTCCGTCTAGAAGTTTCGCTGTGATGCCCGAATAGACAGATAAAATGACGGATTAAAAATAAATCCAAAAAATATCTTATTTTGGGCTCTGTATCAATGATAAAGCTTCCTCCAATTAAAATTTTCCAAAATTATTCAATGAAATAGACCAGTTACATTTTTATCTATCACTAGGTTTTGCCTGCGGCTTCGCTCACGTTAGGTTCAATTTTTCTACAAATTTCAAATCCCTAGGTTACTCCCTTAGGGCTTGAATCAAAAAACAAATGAAAAATCCTTTCTTAGCGTATGCCTACGTCATCGAAGCTATCTTTATGCCAAATTTCAGGCAGATCCGACCAGTCGTTTGAGCTGTCCGTTTTGCCGTTGATAGATCAGTCAGTCAGTCACCTTTTCCTTTATTTAGATAATTTGAAGCTTTTTGTTCGAACTACATAACTTTAGGCTCAGTCTGAAAGAGGCTTTATTTTGTACTCTATGGCTCTGCGTGGTCAAGAGTGCAATATTGGTCTAGGGTACTCGGTAATGGTGGGCGGCTGTTTTTGTGTTATTGCTAAATTAAAGTTGATTTATGTGGATAACCGAGTTTCGTTTTAATATCATTAACTTTATAAATAAAATGCGGTGTATCCAATACCCAGCGCGGCAGGCAGTTTGTCACACGTACACAGGATATGGGTCAGGCGTCAGGTGTCGGGGTGGGGGCCGCGCCCGGGCGCACCTTGTCGCGGGTTCATGACGAGGCACAAGCTTTATACACACATCCTTTTGGAGCAATTCACGTCAGAGTTCACCAGGCCGAGTGGGAGTTCTTGATAGCTCACTCGGCACACAGTGTGTGTGTGTGTGTGTGTGTGTGTGTGTGTGTGTGTGTGTGTGTGGGAACATGGATTTACTCGCTCCAGCAATGCTAAGGACAGCGGTGACTTATGTACACAGTGATATAATAATTTTAAATGAATTGTTTATAAACATAATATATATATTATATAGACTGATGAACACATAATCCTGACGTGCGTTCCGCAGTCGGGTAAAAAGAGCAACCACCGAGTTTCTTGCTGGTTCTTCTCGGTAGGAATATCATTACGAACCAGTGGTCTGTGGTAGATTCAATCGACGAGTAAAAAGCACTTTTATAAGTTTATTTGGATAAAAAATATTTATATATTTATATTTATATATTAGGATAAATAATAGAGTTTGAGTTTTCTTCCCATTCGATCGCGACGACGCGACGACGCGACGCGACGTTTTAAGGTTTTGATATGTTTTTCTAAAAAATGATATGAAATGTGCACATTTCATACCCTGTAAATGAGTTCGAAAGTTAAACTTCCCGGCCTAGGCCAGTAAAGAATGTATGTATTTTCATTACATATCATAAGTTTGAATTTGGAATCTTTCTTCCTGAATATCTTGTAACTTGTTATAATGTTCTTTGGCCTAAATAGTTTAAATTTGGAATTTGGAATACCGTATTACGCGTTCAGCACTCACAGCGCAAAAAAAAAATTAAAAGTATAAATATAACTAATTTAACTTTTAATAACTAGTGGTTCGCCCCGAACTGAGACCTCGCGGCGCCATCTATTGACATAAATGTGAAGTTCTGTTAAAAATACTGAAGCTCATTAAAAATTTAATAATTCCGTTTCCTTACAATATTTATCTAATTTTAGTATTTGTTGTTCAAGTACAGGATATAATTGAAATAATTGATCAAGTTTCAGGCTCATCCTTTCAGAAAATTTAGAGTTCTGAGGTCATCTTTGGACGTTAGAAAATCACCACTTTGAAAGCCCCCCATTTCGTCAATTTTGGGGGAAAAATTAAAATAAAAATATTTTCCGACTCTATTCCTAATTATCTTTAAAATGATATACCGCAACCCTATGTAACTTAATAAAAAATATTTTACTTCGCATTCGCTTCTATGAGAGCCCCCCTGAAATAAAGACTTTTATTATTTTTTAAGCCATATTCGGCGGGAGGCCATTGGTTTACATATTATATTTAAAGATGAAGTAATTGCGTTCAGTAATTCAGAAGTTATAATGCTCTGACAGACGGACGGACGGACGGACGGACGGACGGACGGACGGACGGACGGACGGACGGACGGACAAGTGCCAATTCACCCAAGTAGACTCAGAGACCTTCGCTTCGCTCGGTCAATTAGGTTTAATAAGTAGGTTGCTTTTTTATTTACTTTCTTTTAATTACATAATATAATATATTAAAACAAGTCACTCGTTTCATTTTTTAGAAAAGCACATATATGTATGTGTATACACCTCGACCGGGAGAGCATTTCTGGTCTCGTATACCTATACCCGGCCTCGCGTAGCTCGCCCGTCTAACTAACACTCGACCAGAAAACGCGTACTTCCCGGTCTTGCGATGTAATGTACTACTAGTGGTTCGCCCCGAACTAAGACCTCGCGGCGCCATCTATTGACATAAATGTGAAGTTCTGTTAAAAATACTGAAGCTCATTATAAATTAAATAATTCCGTTTCCTTACAATATTTATCTAATTTTAGTATTTGTTGTTCAAGTACAGGATATAATTGAAATAATTGATCAAGTTTCAGGCTCATCCTTTCAGAAAATTTAGAGTTCTGAGGTCATCTTTGGACGTTAGAAAATCACCACTTTGAAAGCCCCCCATTTCGTCAATTTTGGGGGAAAAATTTAAAAAAAAATATTTTTGGACTCTATTCCTAATTATCTTTAAAATGATATACCGCAACCCTATGTAACTTTATAAAAAATATTTTACTTCGCATTCGCTTCTATGAGAGCCCCCCTGAAATAAAGATTTTTATTATTTTTTAAGCCATATTCGGCGGGAGGCCATTGGTTTACATATTATATTTAAAACTGAAGTAATTGCGTTCAGTAATTCAGAAGTTATAATGCTCTGACAGACGGACGGACGGACGGACGGACGGACGGACGGACGGACGGACAAGTGCCAATTCACCCAAGTAGACTCAGAGACCTTCGCTTCGCTCGGTCAATTATAGGACGAAATCTAATTGAAGTTATAAATTAAATTGCAGGATTGCGAGTGAGGGTTTTTTTTACGTATTCGATCGCGACTACGTTAGTTTACCATTTTTAAGGAACTAGCTGATGCTCACACTTCGCCCGTGTTGAACATCCATAATTTTCCGAGATAAAAAGTAGCCTATATGTCACTCTCAACTAGGTAGGCAAAAATCACGTCGATCCGTTGCACCGTTGCGGCGTGATTGAAGGACAAACCAACAAATGAACACACTTTCGGATTTATAATATTAGTATGATACTCTACTACTCACCTACTCTATGCTATTTTTCAAATACTTGATGATGCCCGCGATTTCGTCTGCGTCGATTAAGTTTTTTTAAGAACTCTTTAATTTTCCGGGATGTCCTTCCCCGGGATACAACCTATCCCTGTACCAAATTTCATCAAAATCGTTTAAACAGATGGGCCGTGAAAGCGTAGCAGACAGACAGACAGACACACTTTCGCATTTATGATATTAGTATGGAAGTATGAATTATATTAGGGAAATAAAACAGGTAGATACATACTAGATACTTAGATGTGTGAAATTGTAAATATCGCTTTCCTAACATTACCTCAATAAGCATAGGCAGGAAAGTGGGTAAAAAGTTGCCTACCATGATAATATTTCCCATGATTGTTCCTCTACGTATGGGAAACAGGTGGATTTACAATTGAAAAGGTAAAAAGTATATAGGATAGTTTAATTGTACACCTAAGCAAGTAAGTACTTTCGTGTTTTAAAATAATTATAATCCTTATTTTAATAACGTCAAGGTATGTGACATCAAACTTTCATTTTCAACATAAATGCGAAAGTTTGGATTGATGGATGGATAGATGTTTGTTACTCAATCACGCCATAACGGATCTGGATTAAAGGCACAGAGATAGACTATAGTATGGAATAATACAAAGGCTACTTTTAATCCCGGAAAATTAATAAGTTTCCGGGATAAAGGGCCCGAAGTCGCGGGCATCAACTAGTATTGCATAACATACGGCAATAAAGAATGTTTCTATTTATCTATCGTTATTTGAAGTCAACGTGACAGGACATGCCTACATAATAATCGTTAACCCTAAATGGAATTTTACACTAACTCGTACGCCAGTATACGGTTGTATACCCTTTATGTCTCGCGGAGGTCAGATGCCAATCTGTGCGTAAAAACTACCGATTCAAGTAGGTAAGCTTTCTTGGTACGTAATTGAAGTTTTAGCTATAGGTAGGCATAGGCGGCACACGTGGCCTCGATTCTAGGCGATAAAATATGCATCTTGCTTCTTACTCATACTTTATTAGGTATAAATGCGAAAGTTTGGATGGATGTGTGAATTTTGGAACAGAGATTTAAAATTCAAAATTCCAAATGTTTTTATTCAAATAGACTTTTTACAAGTGCTTATGAATAGTCGAATGAATCTACCACTGGTTCGGAATGCTGTTTCTACCGAGAAGAACCAGCAAGAAACTCGGTGGTTGCTCTTATGAAAAAAAACATTTCAACTTTTCAAAAAATTTTTGATTTCTTTTTTCTCTAATCTATTTTATTTTTTCAATGAATAAAATATATTAGATAAAATAGATAATATAGAGAAAAAATACAATAGATTAGATAGAATAGATAAAGTTCTCGCAGGAATTTAAAAAAAAGTCGCGGGCATTAGCTACTAGTCCATACTCCATACGTATATTTCCTTTGAAATAAGTGATTGAACATCTAAGTTTTGCACTATCATGATTGTCGACAAGCGCAAGACTGTCTCGCAATAAAAAAAGTATACCTACTTAGTGCAATTGGTTCTTAGATTCATGCTCATTAAATATGTAGAGTATTTATTTATTATTATTTTTGATAATTGAGATCTATTCGTGGCCATGACCAGTATACTGAATAGCTACTGATTTACGGAATGACAAATGACAATCAAAGTTCGCCACATCCTCAAAGTTACAGTTGTATCAGTATGTGCTATTTACCTTAGACGCCTGAGTTATTACACTTTTTCACCTTCATTTATATATAATCCTTACGCATTGAAATGCACATAACTATAAGTACCTAGGTATCTATCTAGTACATGATGTACTCAATAGTGCTACCATATTGGGACTTGGGAGTACCTAGGGTTTGGGACTGCCTCATTGGTCTAGTGGTTGGCATGTTCGACTGCGGCCGACGAGGTCCCGGGTTCGAGTCCTGGGTCGGACCATGATAATTTAAGTATTGGGCTTTTCTGACTAGAAATTCTCAGTACTAGCCCGGAATTAGGAAGTTGGCGGTGTGTCACCCCCTTGCCCCTTGAGAGCACGTTAAGCCGTCGGTCCCGGCTATCATCACTAACATGATAATAGTCGTTAAAGCCCGCCAACCCGCATTGGAGCAGCGTAGTGGGTCTAAGCTCTAATTCCCTCTCTCCTATGAGAGTGGAGACCTGTGCCCAGCAGTGGGACGTTATTGGGCTGTAGTGGTGGTGGTAGTGGTTTGGGACCTAGTAAGCTAAGTGAGTAATAGTAGTATACTGTAGTACTGTACTGTACTGTAGTACTGAACAAGCCCGTGCAGCCTTCCAATTAGACAAGATAGGTCTACTTTGCGATCGCAATCTTAGCCTTTCATTGCGTGTAAGAGCTGCACGCTGCTCCGTTTTCTCCGTTCTTTTATATTTATGGGGTGGAAACCTGGACACTTATGCTGAGATATATAGACCGAACTTTGACTTTGATTAAGACATGGTTAAAACGAGACAGATTTATGTAACTCACAGAAGTCCATCTCGTTTTAACTCACAAGTAAAGTCTGAGCTAAGTCAAAGTACGCTCTATAGATCTAAGCATTACGTATCAACCATGTGTAAAAAACTAGAGGCTTTCGAAATGTTGGTATAAAGGAGAATGTTGAGGATATCTTGGGTACAACGTGTCAGAAACACCACTGTTTTGCTAAGGCTGAGCAAGGATCTTAAAATCCTAAAAACTATAAAAGTATACGGAAGTTGGAGTAGATACTTTGGCCACATTATGAGGAATAACAAATACGACCTCCTCCAGCTCATAATTCAGGGGAAAATAGCCGGCAAAAGACCACCTGGTCGTAGAAGAACATCTTGGCTTAAGAATTTACGCCAATGCAATGATACGGGAAGAGTACCCGATCGCTATTCCGGGCAGCAGCGTCCAAGGTGCAGTTAGCCCTAATGGTTGCCAACCTCCGATAGGAGATGGCACTAAAAGAAGAAGAAGGCTGCAGTAGTACTGATAAAATCCTTGCACTGTATTATGCAGCCTGAACTTCTGAAGCAACTGGCACCTTTTTAAAGAATTCTCATCTAAAAATACCTCCTGTGAGTGTGCGGTAATTTCCTAATACATATAAAGAAATACGTAACTAATAAAATATGAATAAAAGATAGGTGTGTTATTATGTAACTGAGTCATAGAAGTGTGCAATAAAGAACGTCTTTTATTTCTTCACTCGTCCACGTTTTTTGTAGATAAGGCACGGGGTCAGTGGCGGTCGAAGACATGCTCAAAACTTATTTCATAATAATATTATTATTAGTCTAGAGACTAGACATAGAGTCTAGATTCTGGAGTCTGAAGCGCCCACACAAGTTTGCCGTGACTTTGAATATACCTACTTAATCGTACTCGTAGCTGTAAACCCCTTACATCATAATATACTAGAATATGATCCCCGCGACTACGTCCGCGTGGATTAAGGTTTTTCCATTCCTGTGGGAAGCTTTCCGGGGTAAAAAGTCCTAGCAAGCAAAGCAGTACAGATACAGTACAGTACCTAAGTAGGCAAGTCAAGCAGCCTATGTCCTTCCCCGGGATGCACCCTACCTCTATACAAAATTTCGTAAAATTCGATTGAAAAGATGGGCCGGGGAAACGGATGTTTAATGAAAGTTTAACTAAATAATAACCATTCAAATTTTTCGGTCCAAGCTACGGACCCCACGGTGTGGAAGTTTGACTAGCACTTACCCGTTTTTTTAAACTAATACTACCCTAGCCTAGCTGACTCTGCTCTCAAATTCAGCATTCTCAGTGGTCATTCACGTCTCATATTATACAATTCTAACAACTCCAGCCAGTAACAACCTAAACAATAGCGTTCAAGTATCAATAGTAAACAGACGCCACGAATGACATCATTATTATGTAGGTATATATTTACCTACAGTCGACATGATAGCCCTTTAATATAACTTCTATTCCTTCTTAGGCGATTGTAGGGTAACCATAAAGGTCATCTCACACAATCACATCAGTTATCACACTAATAAGGCGAAAGTTTGTATGTATGTGTGAATGTTTGTTACTCTTACACGCAAAAACTACTGGACGGATTTGGCTGAAATTTGGAATGGAGATAGATTATATCTGGATTAACATAGGCTACTTTTTATTCCGTAAAAATACATGTTTCCCGCGGGAATCATAAAGCTTAATCCACGTGGACAAAGTCGCGGGCATCGTCTAGTATTACATAAAAAAACTGTACCTGGACTAGAGAAACCTCACTATATGGATGTAACATCCGTCATATTTTATTCGTGTAAAATGTAGCCCATGTCACCTGCAGCCCACTTGTCTTAAGAAAACCGTAATCATTTGACAGATTAAAACGTATTACTCGAATTGTTTGAGGAGTTCATACATATATTTTGACGTGCAAGCATCCATGAACTCTTTAAACAGGTCGAATTATACACTACATTGAAACAAACATAAATGCAAACATATATATATAGACTGCTAAAATCATAACCATTACCTTCCTCCCTTCCTCTTGGCTTTGCAGCAGTTGGGTAAAAAGAAAGGGTCATGACTCATTAGTACCCAGTCTAGGCCAAACCATCTGGCCTAGGCAGACAAAATTTTGCACATAGGTTCCCTTAAAATGTAGACAAGGAATATTGCCTGATTGCTCGAAACTCCTACGACAGCTAAGTCATGGTACAGCTTAGAATTAGATAACCTTTGACGGTCACTGTGAATATTATATTAGAAGCAAAAAATTTATCTGTGGAACCCTCCTACCGTTCGAAAATTATAGTTAAAAAAAGATAAGAGCCGAATTGAGAACCTCCTCCTTTTATGGAAGTCGGTTAAAAATTTTGTAGATACAAAACTGGGTGTCCCAAAATTTTCAACTACATTATGCAGTTCTTACTAATTAATGATATTAAAATATTGTAAGGTAATGTCCTTATAACATTTGCGGTAAGTATATTGACGAGTTAAAGATGACTCAATAGCATTCCGATCTACAAGTAATTCCTGGCTAACCATTAAGTAGGTATACTTAATTATTACTACCGTTGCTTAATTACTGCGACGTTCGCGGGCATTATCCCGGAGAATCAAAGAGTTTCTATGACTTCTTTTTTTTATTGAGATGGGCTTGCGCATGACGACAATCTAGTTAAAAAAACCGCCTTCAAAAACTAAAAAGCAAAAAATAATTGGATATATTTACATATTATTATTTCTACCCACTATGTAGAAGTTTTATTGTTTGCTTTTTAGTGCTGTAAATATAAAAAAAAAAAAAAAAAATATGTTCTCGAAAGGTAGACAGACCTGTACCTAATAACTATCTGGGTTCGTGTCCTTATAAAATTTAAGTTCCTTTGATTTCCCCAGGATTCCATCATCAGACCTAATGACCATGTGACCACCTGGAAAGTATACCCTTTCAAAAAAAAAAGAATTTTCCAAATCGGTCCAGGCGTCTTCGAGTAATCGGGGAACATCTGTCTTCGAAGATCTCGGGGAACATCTGTCTTCGAAGATCTTCATCAGATCTTCACCAAATTTATATGGGACCACCTTGGAAGTATACCCTTTCAAACAAAAAAAGAATTTTCAAAATCGGTCCAGGCGTCTTCCAGTAATCGGGGAACATACATAAAAAAAAAAAGATTCCGACGAATTGAGAACCTCCTCCTTTTTTTTAAGTCGGTTAACAAAGCAATGATGAGGTTGGAGCGCGCTTGCCTATTCATTTTTACCTTGAAGGTACTTAAGTACCTAGTTATCGCTTCATTAGTACAAAGAATTTAACATTATTGTATCGTACCCATCGACCAAACAGATCATACCCTAGGTCAGTGGTCGCCAAATGGCGGACCGCGGTCCGCATCCGGACCGCCGACCCATTTTATGCGGACCGCGAGAACACAGTAACTTACACTAAAGACTACTTCCGATATAAATAACTTCCGTGGCGCCAAAAAGATTGACGCGAGCTGTACGTAATTTAATAAAAATGTATTTTGTATATTAAATAAATTTTGTTGACGTCAATTCGAAAACGGCCGGGCGAAGTAACGAGCGAGCGAGAAAGAGTTCGCGGATTGCGGGGTGTCGCGAGGGCGGGGGTAATTCATCACGTGACTGCCGGCCGTCGGGAGGTCAGTGTTTTGTTTTTTTTTTTTCATTTCTTGAAGAAGTTGATGCACAATATGACGATCTACTGTTGCATAATAATGTGAGATGGTTAAGTAAAGGCTGCGTTTTAGAAAGATTCTTCAGCATTTTAGAACACTTGAAGACATATCTTTTTAACAGTGATCAGACTTCAGCAAACGCTTACTTAAGTTTTCTAAACGAAAAAGAAAATGTTGCTGTCATTGCTTTCTTAACGGATACTTTTAAACATATCAATGACCTGAACCTTAAACTTCAAGGCAAGGGAAAGCTGGTATGCGAGCTCATGTCAGATGTCAAAAGTTTTTCTCGAAAACTTGATCTCTTTATTAATGATCTTGGAAATGAATGCTTACACTTCCCCAATTTAAATAAAATAATCAGCAGTGAAAACGAGACTGACGTCGGCCAATTCAAGACGTTCATTACGGATCTTAAATCGGAATTTCAAAAAAGGTTCGCAGATTTTAAGAAAATTGAGAATGTTGTAGAAATCCTCAGCAGCATTTACTCTCTGCATCCTGATGGTGAATGGAGCAATGAAGCTGCAATTGTTTTCGGAAGTGATAAAGCTACTCTGCAGATGGAAATGATCGATTTCCAAGAAAACACAGTTTTAAAACATAAACATGCGGAAGTTTCCAGTGAAGAGTTCTGGATAAAATTTGTGTGTGGTAATAAATATCCAGAATTACAAAAATTAGCTTTGAAACTTCTTACTTTGTTTAGATCGACATATATTTGTGAAGCAGCATTTTCGAAGATGAAGTTCATTAAGAATAAATTTCGATCTCGACTTACTACTGAACATCTCCAGGATTTAATGTCAATAGCTTGCACCAATTTTACTCCAAACTTCAGACAGATAATTCGCAACAAAAAATGTCATTTTTCGCATTGATAATTTCCTTAATTACATTTGTTTAATAAATATTTTATCTTATAAATAAAATGTGCGGACCACAATGGTCATTTCATTTCTTAAAACGGACCCCGAGAGAAACTAATTGGAGACCACTGCCCTAGGTTATAGGTAGTAACTAGTAATATAACTCAAGAGGTAGGTAGGTTTTAGAGTTAAATAATTATTTCGCGAGTCTAATCGATTTAAAATTTGATACGCATTTTTATATTAGGTTTAGTGTTTATTGTATCAACATCAACCACCTTAATCAATTAATGTCACATTCTTTCAAATTCAATCCAGATACCTACCTCCGATTCCTAAGAATAATAATGTATGGAACTCTGTAAAAAGATAGCACTTGTTATCGTACCTAAGTATAGTACCTACCTGACTCTGTGCGTTAGTGCCCAGACCTAGAACCCTCGACCTAGAAAGCTGCAATTTTGTACGGAGGTTTTATTTTATTTATTATTTTACTAGCTGATGCCCGCGACTTCGTCCGCGAGGAATACGTTTTTTTTAATTCCCACGGGAACTCCTCAATTTTCCGGGATAAAAAGTAGCCTATGTCACTCTCCAGGTCCGCAACAATACCCATGCAAAAAATCACGTCGATCTGTTGCTCCGTTGCAGCGTGATTGAAGGACAAACCAACAAACCAACAAACCAATAAACCAACAAACAAACACACTTTCGCATTTATAATATTAAGTATGTTACCTACCTGTGTCAGAAGGTCGATATGTGGTTTGATTATGCATAGATCTATACTAATATTATAAATGCGAAAGTTTGGATGTATGGATGTATGGATGTAAGGATGTATGGATGGATGTTTGTTACTCAATCACGCCCCACCGGTTGAACGGATTTGGCTGAAATTTAGCACAGAGATAGATTATAGTCTGGAATAACACATGGGCTACCGGCTAGGTACTTTTTATCCGCGAAAATTAAAGAGTTCCTGCGGGAACCGAAAAACCTCAATCCACGCGGACGAAGTCGCGGGCATTAGCTAGTCATACATAGATTTTCTTTTTAAACTGTCTCAGTAAGTTTTGCTTAAGTGTTTTAGGCCTTACTGCATACAGTGTTATAAAGAATCTAATTTGAAAACTAGTAAGCATTTTCAGACCGCGACCGCATAGTAAAAACTCGCTTTTCCTTATAGTTTGAGAGAAATGTCGCTATATTTTGCGGGAAAATGTTGGGGAAAATAAACGGCGCTCAATATGCGGACTATTCGAGAAACTCTGCTTTACCATCAAATCTATCTCGCTTTGATAGACTAATGGTTTTCATGAAAAAACTGTTTATGTGCGTGCGGCCCTCGCTGTGTTAGGGTTCCGTTTATATTTTTACCAATTTTATTGTTTGAAGGTAGAGTTCGCTGGTAGAGTTGTACTAATAATATTTTACTCACCATCATACACCTAAGTACTTTGGAAACCATATGGTAAAAAAAATAATTTTGTTTTTGTTAAAATCAGGTGACTCTTTCTTTTTACGAGTTAAAGAATGTAGAGACCCGCAACATACGGATGGACAGTCATTCAACAGAAAGGCATATTTTTTTTTAATAAATTATAAATAGAGCTCCGTTTTACCCCTTGTGTATGGAACTTTAGGAAGACTTATACGTAGCTACCTACTTACACCACACAAAAACGAACGCACCAAAAAGTTTGTTTATCTTCAGAAGGCTGAACTCGTAATGCATTCGCCTTCATGCTTTTTGCGTTGTTTATTACACTCACCTCGTTCTAATTTTGAATAATTTATTAACGGCGTTACAAGTGCATAATAATATGTTTAATACACTTAAAAAAATTATTGTATAATATGACCCCAATTTTTGAACGTTCAGGAACTTTTCAAACTGAGCATTGACTTACCAAATCGACGAAACTAAGAGTCAAGTTTTATTCAATTTTTTACTTGACATCGCGACTTCCTTCGCATGGAATTTAGTGATTAGTTTAACAGACGGATTTTCCGGGATAAAACGTACCATAATATGTCCATCTAAATTCTAAATGATGCAAAGATGTCCATCTAAGGGGTGCAAACTGCAAAGTATCTCCCCATACCAAAGTCCATAAGTGTCAAAATTGTTGAGTAGTTTCAGGTAGGTACTACTCATCTTAGGTACTAGGTATCTTCCTTTCCCAACATACCTAATAATTCAGTTCATAAAACAGTAATATTATTATTTCGCACGATTCTTTTTCGTAGAACAAATTAAATTACCTAAGCTTGACTAATAAAAATAAAGTCGTGCCCAAGTTTGAGTCATCGACCTCTACCATGTGGAGTCGCTAAAAGGCACTCACCTCGATCAAGCCAAAACTCGATTATAATACATTCGGCAATGCACATTCCCCTCGATGCATCACTTCACGAAAAAACTCCCAAAAACTTTTATAATCTTTCGAAAAAATAACGATTTCGACTATCACCTTTTATCACTTGATAATATTTATAATCTATGACGCAAGTTTCCGAACGTATATTTTTTTGTTTTTTATTTAAGTCACGCTGTCACTTAATTTTAAAAATGGAATGCTTTTTCACGTATCGTTAACGGCCGGTAACCGAAGCCAGACGGTTGACATGGAACCCTTGCAAGCGTTGGCGGTAAACTGGCTTCAGACGCGATACCGGTCAAGTGAGAGCTCGCATTGTGTCATCGCACCTTTAGAGTTTTTCAACTAGACACTTTGCTTGAATGCTTTTATGTTTACTGAAGTTCAGGTCTAGGCTGACGCTGAATAAAAATGATTGCTACGGTGTAACAATAGCAATCTCCTCTGATTGGTTAACCCGTTTCGTATTCTAAGGTTGCAGCAAGAATATGATCCTAATTTGTAAAGATTTATACAATCAGCCAATCACAAAAAAATCCGTACTAAATTCCATATTCAAATAAAAAGTCCTTAATGTGTCGTCTTAATAATAATTGAATTAGGTTCTTTCTTTAACGATATCAGTAGGTACTTAATTATAGCCTTTATAGCGCTATAATATTTAAAACCTGCATCTTAGAGTAGGTTTTTCATATTATAGGCTATAATATTATGGGTAGCGTTATAATTTATAGCGCTACAACCTGCAATTAGTATGAGACTTTAATAATTGAAGCAGGTTTTCCATATTGTAGCGATATGTAAAAGCTGTGTACTGAATACTGATCTCGTGAAAGAAAGAAACTAGACAAAATAAGGAATAATTCCTATATGGAATTTAGAAGGTACAGAAAGTGCTTTTTAATTAATTAAAGGTTCTACAGTCTAAAAAGAGGATCGCCATAATAATATTAGGTAGTTTTCTTTTGAAAAGTCACGACTACTTTTGACGTATACACAACTTTATTCAGCGTTCTGATTTTATCGACAATCGTTCTTATAACAATGTGATACAGGTTAAAAGAATTTTAGTGATAAATTTGTATTAGTTAAGACGACTTCACACATGGAAATCAAACATGAGCACAGACATAATATTAGTAATCGGGCAAGGTCACTGTTGGATACATGGTGATTAACTACTTTGCTCTATGAGAATTTAATGTTTATCGGTTAATAACCTAAGTATTTAACATACATACATTTAGGTTAGTAACCTTAATGTATTCGCTAATGGTACTTAATTTTAATCGCGCGCCATCTTAAATTGAATACAGTGTTTGTACAAGTGCGCAATGAAAAACGACGGTTGACCGTGAACACGAAAACTATACGTAAATAATATTATATTTATATGAGTCATTCTTGCTATTGTATTTTATTTTATTTATTTTTATTTATTTGGCAACCAAAACAGATTACTTACAATAAATTTAATCTTATTGTAAACCTACAGGCAACGTGTAATGTGTATTCTGTGCTACAGGGTCTACACTACATGAATAAGGTTCCATATACTCGTATATGCGTGCAAAGTAAAACCACAAAATAACAAAGAATTAATAATACTTACCTAGTTAGAGTTAAGCCAGTAATTTTATACCTACTTAATTAATCTATAATATATATAAAATTCAAAGTCCTGACTGACTGACTTATATATCAACGCACAGCCTAAACCACTGGGCCTAAAAACTTGAAATTTTGACAGTAGGTTACTTTTATGACGTACGCGCACACTAAGAAAGGATTTTTCAAAATTCCACCCCTAAGGGGGTGAAATAGGGGGTGAAAGTTTGTATGAAACTCCGTCATTTCTCAAGTTATATCCATGAAACTTGGTATTTTGGCTTTAGGTAATAAATAAAGAAGTACGTGTGTCACAGTTTTTCAAAATTTCACCCCCAAAGGGGTAAAATAGGGGTTGAAAGTTTGTGTGAAAGTCCTTCATTTCTCAAGTTATAGCCATGAAACTTATCATTTGGGCTTTCAGTTAGATATGCAGAAATAAGTGATTTACAATTTTTCAATATTGCACCCCTAAGGGGGTGAAATAGGGGGTGAAAGTTTGTATGAAAGTCCGTCATCTTTCAAGTTACATCCATGAAACTTGGTATTTAAGCTAACGGTTTAAAATAAAGAAATACGTGTTTCACAGTTTTTAAAAATTCCACCCCTAAAGGGGTGAAACAGGGGGTGAAAGTTTGTATGAAAGTCCTTCATTTCTTAAGATATTTTTCAAGTCATATTAACGAAGAAAAAGAAGTATCTGTGTCACAGCTTTTAAAATTCCACCCCCGAAGGGGTGTAATAGGGGTTGAAAGTTAGTATGAAAGACCTTCATTTTTCAAGTTATAGTCATTAAACTTAGCATTTGGGCTTTCAGTTAGATATGAAGAGGTACGTGTTTCACCATTTTTGAAAATTCGACCCCCAATGGGGTGAACTGGGGGATGAAAGTTTGTGTAAAAGCCCATAATTTCTCAAGATATTTCTCAAGTAATATCAACAAAACTGAGTATTTTAGCTTTCGTTAAAAAATAGAGAAGTACGTATGTGACCAACAGACCAACAGTTTTTCAAAATTCCACCCCCAAAGGGGTAAAATAAGCGTTGAAAGTTAATATGAGAGTCCTACATTTCTCAAGTTATAGCCATGAAACTTGGTATTTAAGCTAACGGTTTAAAATAAAGAAATATGTGTTTATTTTATAAATGCGAAAGTTTGGATGTATGGATGGATGTTTGTTACTCAATCACGCCCCAACGGCTGAACGGATCTGGATGAAATTTGGCACAGAGATAGATTATAGTCTGGAATAACACATAGGCTACTTTTTATCCCGGAAAATTAAAGAGTTCCCGCGGGAACCACAAAACCTCGATCCACGCGTACGAAGTCGCGGGCGTCAGCTAGTTGGGTATAAAATAGTTATATTACTTTTGAACCATTTCATCATTTTATTAAAAAAATCCCTCGTCAACTAGTTAGCGTTCTTACGATTGCAAATATTGGGTTACTTTGCAGAAGTCCATGATAATGAAAGAATCCGCCACAGTAGAAATGAAAGAACTAGAAGTTTAATTCGTGCATTCACGATTGTATATTTACACGATTATAATCGTGCATTGTCGAGCCTGAAGGTGTTCCGGTGCTGGAGTGAAACGTACGTTGAGAATAATTTGGAAGATTTGTGTGGTGTTGTGACTATCGCAACCTACAAGTGCAAGATACAATACCTATTACCTACGAAAAATCAGTCCTTATTTCTTGTCTACATAGGCATAAGGTTTTAGCTTATTAAAAAAAAACAACAATATGGGGTGAGTAATGACTTCCTTGTCCCGCCTGCTCGCTAACTGTAGTCTGAATCTTAGGTAAGAGACCACAGCGATCGTAAATTTATGTCTTCAATTACTGATACAAACACAATGCAATCTCATCAAGTCGTCAATAACCACGAAACTTTCAGGGTTGTCACCACACCGGAAATATAATACTAACCAGGGACTACCATAGCTTCAATCAGTAGGGCGATTGTGTAAAACCTGCATCAATCATTGTTACAGTCTCAATTGATTTGATTGGCTGAATTTATGGTATTTTGCTGCGACAGTGGATTTTGGCCAATAGTGGAAGAGTGTTAACTGTTAACCAATCAGAGGTGATTGCGATCTGTAGCTGTAGATGACATTTTTAGCCAATTTCCCTGCTGTATTATAATGTCAGATTGAAATGACGTACTTACCTTGACGTCTCTAAAATAAGGTTTACATTTTTTAAACAAGAGCGTCAACAATACAACAGTATTGAAATAATACTGCCTTAAACATTGATAGTCACCAGGGCGAAATCTTGATTCCTACACCACTCATGGGTAACAATCTAGGTAGATAGATATAGTCAAGTCAAGCAGCGACCGCGTCGTGCGAAGACGCTCATGAATAAGGGCCCCGAACGGGTTCAAAACTGGTCGGGCATTTCCGACATAACATGTGAGTTTATTCGGTTATTATGTACCTATATTTAAAATGAATATCACTCACGAATAGATAAATATAGTTTGAATCGATCTTTTTTTGGAGCCTGAGAACAACGCGCAAGTCACGTCGCAATAACATTTTTTGCACTAGCGGATACCCGCGACTTCGTCTGCGAGGTTTGAAGTGTTTTGGTTCTCGCGGGAACTCTTTAATTTTCCGGGATATAAAAAGTAGTAAAGTAAAAGATTTTTTTATCCACTACAAGCTAGCCCTTGACTGCGATCTCACCTGATGTAAGCCTATGTGCTATTTCAGACTATAGTCTATCTCTGTCCCAATTTTCAGCCAGATCCGTGCAGCCGTTGGTGCGTGATTGAGTAACAAACATCCATACGTAGTTTGTATGGATATACATCCATCCAAACTTTCGCAGTTCTAATATTAGTAAGATGAGAAGTAAGATATTAGCCATTTGCATATTAGCCAATCAGCGGGGTAATAAGGTACCGGTTTACTTGTGCAGGCGGCAAGCGCAAAAAATATGCAACTGAACTATCCAGTAGGTATACTTCCTACAGGTAAAAATATTTAAAGCAATCTAAAAAAAAAACCCGTCTGAGTTTGTTATGGGCTCATCTCAGACCCAGGGCGCGTTTGGAACCCGCGTAGCTTTAGTTTTAAGATACCGTAACTGATTACCACCATCTTGCCTAAGACATAATTAGACGTCTATAAGTGTACAGCGTACCTAATTTGAATAAATAAATATTGATTGATTGATTGAATGATCGGATAATATGCTCTACATAAGTAATTTTTTCGTTAAGTACTTTAAAGAATTAATAAAGTTTTTTTTTTCGTCAATTAAAAGTTACCTATTAATAGGAACCTCAGCGACCGAGCTTTGCTCGGCGAAATCGACTAGATTTATCGTTGCTTTAAAAAACTGAGGTCTAAGATTAAAATTTGGAAAGAGGCAACCCTGAAACACACTTGACAAATGGATCTTCAATTAATACAAATTGAACTTTGGAGACAGAGCTTACCTAATGTTCAATGTACGCAGATGTTTAATGATTGTGCTTCTTATGTTGTCGTCTCACATTAATTTATGATAATAATAATAAATTAATGTAGCTATACCTACCTATTGTTAAATGTAAGTAGGTATCTATTTTAAAAGAAAGGTCTATTCCGTGAACAATCTTTACTTATAATTACTGTAACTAGAAGATTTCTGTACATTTAATATATTTTGAAAATTTTAATCGGGGTATGCTCCTACTATCGATAAGTACCGATATTATTATTTAATTTAGATAGGTACTTATGTCTAACTGTCTGTCTGTCTGTATGGCCGCGCATCACGCGAAAACTAATGAACGGATTGGTATAGCGGTACTCCGGGTCAATAGGATAGTTTTTATCCCGATGGAAAATAAGGTTCCTCCAGGATACGGGTTTTTTGTTGATTTTACTCCATAACTCAGTCAAATCTGAACTGATTTGAATAAATCTTTCTTTATTAGAAGGTATGTATCATCAGGTAAGTTTTGCCCAATTTTGGTGCAGATTTGATAAATATAATGAGAGATAGAGGACAAAACTCCGCAACAGATAACAGCAATTCACTTGATTATATCTTTTTGGTGGCCAACACCACCAAAATGCTTTTTAGATAAACAATAGTATATGTACCAGGTATAAGTTGTATTTAGGTATTGATATAACTTGCCATTTGAAAGAAGTGTAGGTTCAACGCGAGAAGCAAAAAATCTCAATCCACGCGGACAAAGTTGCGGGCATCAGCTAGTTTTGAATATTTCTTTTGAATTTCACGTTACGAGTATGTTACACAGCCGATGCCCGCGACAAACCAACGAACAAACACAGTTTCGCATTTATTCTTTTCGTTAATTTCACGTCATGTATCTATCACGATTCGTGTAGATACACCTTTAGGATTCCACTAGCTGGCTAGCTTACGAGTAGCTTACGTTTAAGTTCAGTACCCCCGACGCAAAAAGACGGGTGTTGTAAGTTTAACACGTATAGATCTGTGTGTCTGTCTGTGGCATCGTAACTCCCAAACGGATGAATCGATTTTGATTTAGTTTTTTTGTTTGAAAGGTGAGTTAATCGAGAGTGTTCATAACTATATGAATCAAGAAAATTTTCTTTTAGCCGTTTGAAGATCGTCAGCTCTCTTCATGTAACATACCTACTCAAAACTACTTAAATTAGGAAGGACGTTAGGCCTCACGCACAGCAGTTTTTCTCTCAAAAATTATTTTTTGTATTTCTTGAAAATATTATGTCAGTCTACTATTTAAGTACTACGGATAAATAATACCTACTTAAAATGTATCTATATGTAGTAACCATTTCATGATTTACAGATAGTGAAGATTATTTTCAGATATCTATAGATAGGTATAATCATGAAGATAAGTCCTATCTTCTTGATTATATAGTTAAAAAAACTTTATTGACCTTCTGAAAGGGGCTTTAAATTCTTTACTACCGAGTATTATTTATTAAAAAATATTTTAATATTTTCAATAACTTGCACATTCTAATAAGTAATAAATTAATGCTAGATATTAATATGGCTTTACTAGCTGATGTCCGGGACTTCGTCTGCGTGGATTGAGGTTTTGTTGCTTCCCGCGGGAACTCGATTAATTTTCCGAGTTAAAAAGTAGCCTATGTGTTATTCCAGACTATAATCTATCTCTCTACCAAATTTCATCCAGATCCGTTCATCCGTTGTGGCGTGATTGAGTAACAAACATCCATCCATCCATACATCCATCCATTCATCCATTCCATTCATAAATGTACCCATTTAGATGGATGGGTACATTTATGGATAAACTTTCACATTTATAATATTAGTATAGGTTAAGTGGGCTTAGAAACGTAGTTCTGAATCTATATACCTAGCATTCTTTCAAGACACTCTAGATGTCTTAAAGGATAGCTCTTCACATAAGGACTCACAACACAAGTCATGCGGTAGGGTTTTATCAAAGGCTTTCGTCACCGATATTACATTTACAATACAAGTAAATAATACACTCGAATCTCTATTGATTATATCTACTGGACTAGTACCTTAGCCTCTTAGGCTGTACGTGAGCGATAAAATAATAACACGCTTACCAATTACTGTGACTTCGTTCGTATATTTTAACCTACTAGCGTAAGTGTCCCGATATACACACGAGTGGAGCTGAGCGGTTTATCTATTAAATGGTAGAGAATAGATATCAAGAGCATCTGTAGGACCAACGGCTCTACGTCTCTGAGGCCAGACCAGGATGCACCACAAAACCTCTTTACTCCAACCTATACTTAGAATCTTCTTGACAGATTAACAGTTGAGACTATACTATATTGGCCCGACACGAGAATTAAACCCTCCCCTCATTCGCGAACATGCTTTTAACATTAAACAAAAGAGCTTTTCTAATGTTAGTATAATCGGCTGTATGTAAGTTGACTCAAAATGGCGGTCGTCTGCGCAGGTACATTGTACTACAGGGCCGAGCGGAGCACGCGGGGAGCGCGGGGTATGGGCACAGAGTAATACAGAGGGGAAGCTTCATACAAACGACTCGCAGCGACTTCACCCATACATAGCGCAACGATGTGTGCGTGAGCTTTCGCCGACACATTCACCGACACCGTCTGGGTCCGCGACGCCTCGGTATGGGTCCAAACGTAAGGGCTGACGGTCGTGCGTTTAATGAAAATAAATAGAGGAACAATTTCGTGATTAAACAAGTTTGCTGATTTTGTATTAAAAATAAAACTATTTAGATTTATTTATGTAAATAGTGTTCTGTTTCAACAAAAATGCCGAATAAATCATCTATCAAGATTTGACCTAAACATACATACATACATAAATAATAATAATAATCGACGCAAAACTGTTTTTGCGATAATAAATGATGGTGCCATCTAACATTATTGTGAAGTTATTTTAAAAATACTGATGTTCATTAAAAAAGAAATAATTTCGTTTCTTTATAATATTTGTCTAATTTAAGTATTTGTTGTTCAATTTCAGGATATAACTGAAATTATACATTATACAACTGTATAAATATTTTTATTTTTCCTTAAATTGTTGACATGCATCAGGATAACCCTAGCAGAATAGGTATACATTTTCGACGTTCTTAGGAAGCTTCCCCTCTGTTCGTATATATGTACATATATTATATACTCGTGTGGCATGGGCTCGCGGCGCCCCTCATACCGCACTTCGTTTGACACCCGAAATGTGTTTCTACGCAGAGTTCAACTTACGCGGCGGCTATTATAGTAGCATGTACCTACTATCAGTGGTGTGTATGTGGTTTCAGGCATCAAAACACTGTTTACCATATATATAAAAACTCAATGCTAATTTTTAATTATGAGCTGCTAGTAAGTGGTTTGATGTTGCGTACCCAAAGAATGCCTACCCTGACTTCAAAACCTGTGCACGCAAGTGTCAGTACTATTGCAGTAACAATTATGGATTATGATCACATAATAGTAACACAGCTATTAACACAGGTATCTCGTTATATCTTTAAATACGTTTTTACGCTTTACACGTGTTTAGTTAGGTATGATAATGATAATAATTATTATATTGAAATGAGATAAGCACAAAATATCTGTTTCATTAGGTAAGCGCATGCAAGAAATGCCTACCTACTTACCCGATTAATATAATTGCGAAATTAGTTTCGAAGAATGTAGAAAGACCTTTTTGAAGTCTATGTTTGTAACATAGAGCTACTTACATAAACTTTACCCACAGCTACAATTCACAATTTCAATTTCAATACGTATCAATGGAAAACAGCGGCGATTCGGAAACTGTGCCTACTGCAGCTACCTAAACCTAGCAGGCCGCAGACTTTGGAAAATTCTTGATCGCCTAGCAAATTAACTTCAAGTATACGACGTCTTGGAATCATCGTATTCCTCCTGTAAAATCAGTCGCTATTCCTACTTGTCACTGTGGTATAATGACGGAAGTGTTTATAAATGTTCCACATATCCTTGTGCACAAGATATATAAACATTTTGGCAGTCGTACCTACTGTGACAGTGGTCGAGACAAGACCTGCACCTAATCTATGAGTGTAGAAGTGAACCGTAATCCACCCTTTTTCTTCGACTAAGTGTTGCTTTAATTTGCCCGATCTTCAGCTTCCATTTTTTGTCTAATAGCTTTCAGTCTAAGATTTTATGTTACAAATTAAGCGTTCTGTCACATTATCGTCAAAGTAAAATGAACCTTATTAACTGCATCGATTTAGAGCTGAATTTCGTGTATTCACAGCCAGCGTTCCAAGCGATACGTTTCGAAATTAAAATCGGTTTTACTGAATTGATGACTTTAAATCAAGAGCTTTTTTTACTTTACCATTGTATGTAATTAAAATAAACCAATAATACTTACGCTTTCTTTGTCGCTGGATGAAGCAAGGATCCCCTATTACCCGGAACGTGCAGAGAAGTCTCCCCATGTCCATGGACTAGAACCTTTGCATCTCTATTCCCAAGCGCTTGAGCCGGCGAATCTTCATGTTTACTAGCTTCTATTTCTCCATTAATTCGAACCTCAACTTCCCCATTCCCGTGTGCATGGACTGCTGGCTCCACATGATTGACTTCAGCCTTCGCCGTAGAAGGTTCTGCTATTTGCACTGAGTCTTCAGTCATTTTTGTTTTTTTAATATTTTATGCACTGTTGAACACTTTTTTTATATCTGTATTTACTTAGTTTATGAAAAAAAAAGATTTAAGTTACGAACACAAATGAATAATGCAACAGTTTGGACGTATTTATTATGAAATAACAAACAAATAACAGAGGAAATACAGATAAGATTATCACAAAAACCCAAAAGTCTTGAGTTTCAAAAGGATCTCATTAAAGTTCCGAAATTTTCTCACTTTGTTCTGACGACGTGGATGCCACAAGAATATGGGGCAAAATGTCGGACTTCGGATCAATGTAGAACCAAATAATCTCTATCATATCGTTAATTGCTTGATATGTTTTATGTTTCACGTTCTCGATCGATATCTGTGAATCAATTGATTACCAATCGCAAGTGGATTTGGGTACAATTGTCGCCCGTCCAGTTGCTTATAATATCAGGAATAATATGCATTTTATCGTCAAGGTTAATATGTACTACGTATGCGTATGTAATATTCTTTTAATTACCTAGTAAACCAATAAGAGGATTATCATGTATATGAGTAGCACCCGCTTTCTTTCGCATTTTCTAGAAATTCTTCCTCAGAACTTAAATACAAGAAACCTGTCATGCAAAATCTCATATTTCTAGATAGCTTTGATTTGTCAGACAGTCTCCATAATATATGATAGGTATAAATGCGAGAGTGCGTCTGTCTGTCTGTCGGTCTATCTGCCTGCTACACTTTAACGGCCCATCTTTTCGACCGATTTTGATGAAATTTGGTATAAATATAGGTTGCATGATGCATCCCGGAAAATTAAGTTATCATGGGTCTGATAACACACAAAAAATGAATCAACGCGGACAAAGTCGCAGGCATCATCTTGTCCATAATTATGATACATGAAAAAGTGTGTGTTTCTGTTTCCCTTTCATGGTCCATATTAGTTATACTTATCGTAAATTTGCTCAATTTAGATAACTTAAGTATCCCGAAGACGGACATGGCATAAAAAGTATTTTATTCTGACAAATCAAAAATCTTATACTTACAGATAACTTTTAGACATAGATTTAGGATTGGGACCAATCCTAAATGGTTTTAGACTATAATTTGTGTACCTAATAGAAATCGTGTACAAAATACTTAAAAGTTAATTTACTGATAAAAAGGCACTTCTTAAAATAAAAACTTACTTCTACAAATAATTATTTACCTATATGGAATCCTGTAAAAAATACTAAAAAACTTACATAAAAGTTAATTTATTGATCAAAAGGCACTTCTTAAAATAAAAACTTAAATTCATACATCACATTTAAAACAACCCACTTAGCACAATGAGAATATTTATTGTATTCAATATAAACTTTACAATTATGAAATTATGAAAACAGGTAAAAATTTGACAGCTATTTAGAGGTTGTTTTTGGAGTTTGTTGTATGTTCAACTTCCTATATTTTATAGGGGCTTAAAATATCATGAGCAAGGTTCTCCTAAGATGGAGGTATAGTAGTTTCTGGCTGGGTAACCACCTCATCCTCTCTTTGGAGCAGGTAGCTGGTTCCAGGAGTCGAAGGGGAAGAGCTGGTTTGTCCGTATGTCCCTGGTTGAGGAGGATATGTGTTGGACTGGTAGTTTGGACGATTCTGTCCGTAACGGGCGTCTTGTTCTCGGGTAGGCTTTGAGTCTAAGTGGGCCACTCCGCTGAAAAAAAAGTGCATATCAGCTCTAGGCCACACAAAATTATTTCAATGTGTAGATTTGGACTGATTTATTCAAGGAGGAGGTTTTGTTGGATCTTCGAAATAGGTTCAGATATTACAACCAACATTTTGAGGATTTTTAGGAAATATTGAAATTTCATATATAATCGTCTTTCGTCTTTCGTGTAAAAGGGACAGCCTGCCATTAAAAAATAAAACGAGCAATGATAAATGAAGAGATTACAGTATGTGTAAAATCTATATTTTGTTTGTAGTTAGTTTTATCTTCGTTGATAAAATTGTTCTGGCTGTTTCAATACAAACTAGAAAGGCATCCCTTTAGATGCACATCGACTAAAGGCAAATCTGTCACCTAGTGATAGATTTAAAAGTAATAATCCATACAAATACTAATATTATAAATGCGAAAGTGTTCGTTTGTCCACCTGTCTGTCTGCTATGTTTTAACAGCCTGGAGGTTCAAATGATTTTGAAGAAATTTGATTACATCCCGGGACAGAACTTAGGAGTTGCTACTTTTCCAATCCTACAGGCTTTTCAAAAAACCATTTTCTAAATGAACAGAGTTGCGGATGTTATCTTGTACTTAGTTTTATTTGTATAATCTTATAATCGTATGTATGTATGTTACATTTATCTATTAATTTTATCATAGGAAAACTTAGGTGTACCTCTGATCTCTATACGGTCGTCTCTCCCCAACACTACGCCACCCACTGTACTGCCCGTATCCACCAACGTTCATATCCTGGTATCCACTACCGCCAGCGTATCCTCCAGATGCACCACTGTATCCTCCAGATGCACCATTGTACCCTCCAGATGCACCACCGTACCCTCCAGATGCACCAGTGTATCCTCCAGTGGAACCGGCGTATCCACTAGCAGCACCAGCATACCCTCCTGTGGCTCCACCGTACGCGGATCCTCTGTATCCTGGATCCCTGTACCCTCCAGTGTACCCGGTTGAGTAACCACCATTCTGCCAACCGCCACCAGATGTCGCAGGCCTGGAAAATGGAAGATGAAAATCACAGATCAAATTATAGCTACTTCGGCTTCATAAATCAAACTAATACAATATTTTAGTTCAGGCATTTCAGGAACCCTGGCGCAGTGGTGAGAGCTGGGGTCTTATTAGCGGGAGATCCGAGTTTAATCCCCTCCAGCATTGACTCACTAAAATTCATGCCCGGCAGCTGGTCAATTTGGGAATTTATAATTTCTGAATTTTCCCTGGTCTGGCCTGGTGGGAGGCTTCACCCGTGGCTATTTACCACCCTACCGACAAAGACGTGCCGCCAAGCGATTTAGCGTTCCGATACGATGCCGTGTAAAAACCGATTAGGGGGGGTTTAATATAACTGCCATGCCCCAGGTTAGCCCGCTACCAATTTAGACTGCATCATCACTTACCAAGGTGAGACTGCAGTCAAGGGCTAACTTGTAGTGGATAAAAAAACCGAATGTATTCAAGGTGTTTCTTGGAATAATTTTGGCAGTTTACCTGGCGTACTGCTGCTGTCCCCAAGACGTGGAGTCTGGTCGACCGGACGCAAAGTAGTATCCACGACCACCAGAATCCCACCCTGCTTGGCCCCGGTACGTTTCGTCCCAAGGTCTGAAACTGAAATTATTCTAATTATTTTCTCTAGCCAAAACGACCTTATAATTTTGGATCTGATAGTCTTTATCACCAGATCAACCATAAATCAAATCGAAAAAGCGCATACAAGTAGCAGATTAAAACTTAGTAGTTATAACAAAAGAACAAAAATGAGAGTGAAGACTATTTTTTTTTATCAACTAAAAGTTAGCCATTTACTGCAACCTCACTGGACGGTAAGTGATGATGCAGTCTAAGATGGTAGCCGGCTAACCAGTTAGGAGCCTGGCAGGTATATTAAACCCACACCCCCAATCGTTTTCTACACTGCATCGTAACGGAACGCTAAATCGCTTGGCGGTACATTTTTCCGGTAGGTTGGTAACTAGCCACGGCCGAAGCCTCCAGGCAAATATACCTATAGAGCGAGGTCATTCTTTAAAAATAACAAATAATATTTCGTGAATTTAGCAATTTTAGGTTGATGTAATGAGTCGAATAAACTTGCCGATTCAATTGACGCTAGAGTGAAATATGAATACAAACAATACAAAGACAAAAGAAGATAAGTAAATATAGCGAATAGGTTGGTGAAGATCAGCATTCACCATCATTTTTTTTTTAATCCTCTACAAGCTAGCCCTTGACTGCGATCTCACCTGATGGTAAGTGATGATGCAGTCTAAGATGGTAGCGGGCTAACCTGTTAGGGGCATGGCAGTTATATTAAACCCACACCCTTTCGGTTTCTACACGGCATCGTACCGGAATGCTAAATCGCTTGGCGGCACGTCTTTGCCGGTAGGGTCACAGAATAATATAATAGTACTAACGTAGTAGGGTGGTAACTAGCCACGGCTGAAGCCTCCCACCAGGCCAGACCAGGGAAAATTCAGAAATTATAAATTCCTAAATTGACCGTGCCGGGGATCGAACCCGGGACCTCCGCACGTTAAGACAACAGCGCTACACACTGCGCTACGGAGGTCGTCGGAATCATACAAACACAATATTTGATTGTATATATGTATAATTGCCTGATGCTAACAATAATAAGTATGTAATACAGCGGGTCAAGTATCTCATAGCAAATTGTATAATTGGCGGAATTAGTGTTAAATGCAAGGCGTAATTTGTCTCTATCATTCGAGATAACAAATTAATTCTTATTGAATATTGATGGAAACTTATGCTGACTTTTAATGATTAGTTTGGGAAAGTTAACTTTTAGAAAATCGTTTTGATATTATTGAAGATCCTACCGATTACAATATTGAGTGTTAGAAATCATCACCAGCCGTTGTGCATCCACTGTTGGACATAGGCCTCTTTAAAGTAGCGCTAACGTGTTCCTGTCTTCGGCTTTTCGCATCCAATCGATGCCAGCCACCTTCCGGATATCATCGCTCCACCTCGCTGGGGGGCGCCCTACGCTCCGTTTACCAAGACGCGGTCTCCAATCCTTTCGACTCCAACGTCCATCGGTCCTCCGACACACGTGACCAGCCCACTGCCACTTCAGCGTGCCAGCCCTAAGAGCTATGTCGGTCACTTTAGTTCTTTGGCGAATCACTTCGTTCCGGACTTTATCCCTCAAAGAAATTCCGAGCATAGCTCTTTCCATAGCACGCTGAGCGACCTGTGACTAGTCGGTGTACTAGTCTCGCTGTCAGTGTCCACGCTTCGGCACAGTAGGTCATTACTGGTAGGACGCATTGGTCGAAGACCTTAGTCTTCAGGCACTGCGGTATGGGCGACGTAAAGACTCGACGAAGTTTACCGAATGCTGCCCAGCCTAGCTTAGTTAGAATTATCTATATTATAGATTCGAAAGTTTAGATGGATGGATGGATGTTTGTTACTCAATCACGCCCTGGACGGCCTAACGGATCTGGATGAAATTTGACACAGAGATAGATTATAGTCTGGAACAACACATAGGCTACTTTTTCTCAGAAAATTAAAGAGTTCCCGCGGGAACCAAAAAACCTCAATCCACGTGGATGAAGTTGCAGCTTGTTGTTGCATCAGCTAGAAAAATTAAAACAAAGATAACGTTATAGAAAGTTTCGTAATATTGAAATAATTAGGATATTCGCTTGTATTTCACAGACGTAAAACTTAACGGAAAAAGACTACAGGATGTGACACCGTTACGTTCTAGATTACCCAAAATCTATGATAATACACTCATTAAATCATGCATGTAGGAGTGTGAACGATTTGAGGGAAAGCGATGAAAATCGCATTGATGTGTTTGTCACGACAATAATGAGTATGTACTAGGTAGTAGGTACCATCGACGCTGTTCAGTGACCTGATTGAAATATAACGGTGGAAAATTGCCAGTTTCGTTTAATATCCTATGGTGATGCTAATAAAGTAATAATAATAATGTCCTAACGACTGAAATTCGGCCACGGCGGTCAATCTCCAGAGAGATAATATACTTATTGCACTAGTGGGTGCGCGATTCGCGAACACAGGTGCACTCTCTGTTCCTCTCTCATAGCCCGATGGGACGGAAAATCTGACACGCAGAGATATATCAGGCGCAGGACCGCAGCGTTACGTGATCTCCGAGGCACGGGGGTGAAACACCGCCAACTTCTTATCTCCGGGCTAGTACCTACTGA
The DNA here is from genome assembly GCA_923060345.2 of Erebia aethiops. NCBI lineage: Eukaryota > Metazoa > Arthropoda > Insecta > Lepidoptera > Nymphalidae > Erebia > Erebia aethiops. Next base: position 2,166,588 of record OV281083.1, on the reverse strand, counting down.
GAATTTCTGGTCAGAAATGGCCCCCAGATTGGCCCGACCTAGGTTTCGAACCCGGGACCTCGTCACTCGTCAGCCGCAGTAGAACATGCTAACCACCAGACCAACGAGGTAACTTAGCATATTACTCCTACATAACATGAGAAAATTTCTTAAAAATCATTTATTATTGCTTAAAGGTTAAGACTTATGAGGTAGTTAGAATGATGACCTTAACGATTTCGGGTACATATAGAAACAGTTAAAAGTTTTAACAGCAAATAATATGCGCCTACAAACGATTAAGTATAGTGCAATTCAAGAAATCTAGATGATACAAATAAAGAATGAACAAATGAAATCTAAGCTTTTATACGCGTTTTGACTAGCATCCGTGGTACTACACATTAAAGTATCTTTTATTACATTTTTGTATTTATGTATTTTACATTTTTTATTTATTTTTTAGTGGCATTTCTAATTTCTTACCTGTCTTGAGTTCCTCGCCCAACGCCTGGTCCATATCCACCATAACCGTCTGAATATCCACTTCCTCTATCATAGCGATCTTCATACACTGGCCGTCTATAACCCGAATAAGAATAATAACCATCTCTTCCATAATCATCATATCTATCAGGGTAGGGTATCCTATCATAGGCAGGCCTTCTATATGGATCATCGTACCTATCTCTGTAAGGATCTCTTAGAAACCGGTCGTAGTAGTCAGGCCTGTATCTGTCTCGGTCGTCGTATCTATGTCTGTTCTTGTTCTTCTTGCGGTGCGGTCTATCACTATCTTTGTCATCATCATGTTTTTTATCATCATTGTCATCAGTGCCGTTCCTGTTGTTCCTATCATTTCTGTCATCGTATCTTCTGTTATCGTCATCATCGTACTTGTTTCTATCGTTTTTGTCATTCCTGTCATTTCTGCTGCCGTGTGTTGGTCTGTTTGATCGCCTATCGTCATCTCTGCCCCTTCCTCTGTCATAATCATCATCGTCGTCATCATCATCATCATCACATCGACCGCATCTTGACGGCCTGTCATCTAGTCTCTCATATGGTCGACCGTAGCTATACCGATCGTAGTAGCTTCTTTCTTGCCGTAGTAGAGCTTTTTCGTTTGGAGTTAGCACAGCAGATAAAACTGTGTCTCCCTCTCCTTGGCAGTGGATTATACATGTAAGTATACAAATCTGTAATAAAAATAGTTCAATTAAAATATTTTCCACGATAGGGCTCCTTTCTTAAAAATAAGTGGGATCTAAATTTATGTACTATACTTTTTTTTGGGGTTTTCTAAGTACTATTTCTATTCCTGTGGGTTCGTGCATCTGCTGTAACGTCGCTCAAGTGGGCCGAGCTCCATACAAACTCATACAAAGAACATTTGCCGCTACGTGCTGCGTCGCGCCGTGCAGTTCAAGTGGGGCTAGCCCTTAAACTCTGATGCCGTATGTTGCCCTGTTTGATCTTCAATCATCATTTTAACCCTAGTTCCTAGTGTAGTACGACATGCGACACCCACCAACCAGCAATTTGCACCGGCACAGCACCACACCACACAAATCCTCCAAATCACTCTCAACGTACGTTTCACTCCGACACCGGAGCATCTTCAGGAGATGTTGACTCGACAATGCACGATTGTAACGTCTTACAAGTGACTTTCTACACCAAAAGGTATCAAAAAATTTCGCGCTCGCTTCGCTCACACTTTCTTTTTACAATGACTTTTTACCCCCACGCGGGATAATTTGGACTATGTTTAAAGTATTAGGATGTAAGATCCTTCATTCATCCATTTCACCTTGGTCGTTGGACCGAATTCTATAGGCTCACAAAATTGTTCATGGCAAAGTGTAATCGTGCCATAATTATCTGCCTATATGATTGTATGTTATCATAACGTCCCTGGTTCAACGTTTTCAAATTACCAAAACCAGTGACCGTATGAATACAGAATAAAGAAGACAATTAATATAAAACAGTCGAAAAAGTCACAATAGAGTATAGTGGCCAAGGTCTGTATTTGCTAGTGTGTTGGTGCCCTAAACTGAAAGTGACGTCATACTATTGTTTACAGAGGCCGTGCTCAATGAGTGCAGATGTGTAATTATTTTCATGCTAGCTGATGACCGCGACTTCGTCCGCGTGGGTTGAGGTTTTTGATTCCCGCGGGGACTCTATAATTTTCATTTTTCGGGGATAATAATAAAACGTATAACATAGGTACCTTCAAGGCAAGAGTGAATAGGCATCTTCTAGGCAAGCGCGTTCCAACCTAGACCTCATCAGTCATCATTGCTTTGCACTAAGCATGATTGTCTTCAAGCGCAAGCCTATCTCACAATAAAAAATAAAATAAAAAATCCTTTCCCGGGATATCTCTGTACCAAATTTCATCAAAATCGGTTGAACAGATGGGCCGTGAAAGCGAAGCAGACAGACAGACACACTTTCGCATTTACAATAGTAGTATGGATTTACATTAATTATGTATTAAAGCTACAAAAGCACTTTTAATAATATATTCAAAAGGGCTTTCCTTTTGAATATATTATTAAAAGTGCTTTTGTAGCATGAGCTGCTTAAAAATAATTGCTATTATAATATTTCTGAATTCCTTATTGATAATCTCAAGTGGGTAATTTATCTTAAATAATATTATGTAGTAAATGCGAAGGTGTGTCTGTCTGTCTGTCCGTCTGCAACGCTTTCACGGCCCATCTTTATAACCGACTAGCTGATGCCCGCGACTTCATCCGCGTGGTTTAATTTTTTTTGATTCCCGCGGGAACTCCTTAATTTTCCGGGATAAAAAGTAGCCTATGTCACTCTCCAGTCAAAAATCGCGTCGATTAGTTGCTCCGTTGCGGCGTGATTGAAGGACAAACCAACAAAAAAAACACACTTTCGCATTTATAATATTAGTATGATTGTGAAAAAGTGTTTTTGCTAAAAAACTGAGAAAATCTTTGACATTGTATTGTGACAAGTACAAGGTAAGAAAAGAAATTGGCCTACACCGTTGGCCTACACAGTATTATTGACATTAACATTTAGGTACAATTTGTTAATCGATCCAAATTCTAAAAAGCTAGCCTTGACTGTATACACCTACCTACTACTGTCACTCGAATCACGCCAGTAGGTGTTATTCAGTAAATGCTCAATTGTAATCGTGTGTAATATTCCTAATCGACTTATAATTGTTGCATTGACAATGAAAGGCTATGGGATAGAGTGGGCGGTTGCGAGGTCACAACCCTAATGAGGTGGATGGAACTTGAAGGACACGTGTCGTGTAATCCATGTTACATATTAACCTATGAAGGTCGTAGCATATCTACCACTATGGTTTGAGAACTATAAGAGACGCAAGAGCCGCGATAATTTCAAGAAGGGCTCGCAAGCTCGCAACACATTTTGCAGTGAAAAGTACCAACTACCAACCAAGGATAGTAAATTTGCGGTGATAGCTTAGTTGTTAAGACTGTGGTTATCTATTGGCAGGGTCTGGGGTTCGATTGCCAGGCACGCACCTCCAACTTTTCGCAGCGTTGGGCGTTTTAAATAATTATCTAAATAAATATCAATTGGCGTGGCAGCCAATCAGAGGTGATTGAGATCGTCGCATCATCATCACCGTTTCAACCCATTGCTGACTCACTACTGAGGAAAAGTCTAAACCCAAAATAACAAGAGTTTGGCCATAGTCCACCACGCTAAGTGCGGATCGGTAAAATGTTCTAGAAGGTGTGTGAAACCTTTGGGCATATTTTGACGAACTCTCGGGCAGACAGTGCAGGTTTCCTCACGATTATTTCCGCCGTCTGATGTGAGACCACCTTTATAGCATTGACATTGAAAGGATGTAGAGTAGGTGGTCCCTACAAGGTCCCGACTCACGATGCACAACCCTAGTAACTGGTGTAACTTCAAGGACATACTATCTATTATTAACAGGTAAAAGCGTCGTATTGGTAAAAGCTAAACAAAGTTAACAAGCAGACAGGCCTGGTGATTACTGATAAATTTTGATGCTTACATAGTCGGAAGTCGCGTTCCGGTACGATACCGTGTAGAAACCGAAGTGGTATGGGTTTAATATAACTGCTATGCCCCTAACAGGTTAGCCCGCTACCATCTTAGACTGCATCATCACTTACCATCAGGTGAGATCGCAGTCAAGGGCTAGCTTGTAGTGGATAAAAAAAAAAAGTCGGAACTAAGAATCTATTTTTCCTGTTTTTTTTTTTCAAATAAGTAAATACTATTAATATACAGCCTCATTATACAATAACATCATGAAGGTTTTGTAAGAAAATCATTAGACGATACCCGCGACCTCTAAAGGCTTATGAAAGTTAAGGTGCATAAGGTGAAAAATAACTGTCAAAACGACAACATTAAAGAGCCTGTTAAAGTATAAGACTATGCTTAAACTGGTTTTGTGGTAGGTACGATGGAAATTTTGTCTAGTTCGTCTGCATATCTCAGCACTTTTTTGTGATAATAATAAAATATAAATACATTTGATTAATATCAGTAGTTTCATACTAGCACAATTTCATCAAAACGAACTAAACGTTCCATTAATAAAAATGTACACAGCAACATTAATGTGGTGAATTAATTTGATTAATTATATATTAATATTATAAATGCGAAAGTTTGAATGGATGTATGGATGGATGTTTGTTACTTAATCATAACAACGGCTAAACGGATCGGGGTGAAATTTGGTACAGAGATAGATTATAGTCTGGAATAACACATACTTAGGCTACTTTTTATCCCGGAAAATAAAAGAGTATCCGCGGGAACCAATAAACCTCAATCCACGCGGACGAAATCAATACAATAAATAAATTTGATGAAGCCGCGGGCATCAGCTAGTATCTATACAATAAATAAATTTCATTTTATTCGATCTTTTATTTTAGATAGAAAACTGTAGTTGTTAGTTAGGTAGGTACTCACCAATATCGTGAACCGGCCCATTTTGATGTAAATGCAACAGCCTAGCGCATCCTCTACAAACTTCTGTACACTTAACGAGGCACTGACCTATGCAAAACCCGTTTAGACTATATAAAACTATTATAACTATACCATATCTATAATGTCAACTACGATGCATTGTTTTGTTAAATAAGTTTCCAATAAGAAATAAATAATTTAAAATGCGATTTTATTCGATCAAAAAAAAAAAAAAACGATAAATTAGGCTGTATGGCCTTTGTTCTTTGCCTGTGATAAACGCGATCGAAAAAAAGATAAAATTTAAAAAAAAAGATCGAAAACACTGGTGTGTTTCGCGGCTGCGCACGTCAAACTGGGCGACCGTGCTTGCGTCCGGCACTTATAATAATTATAGTGCAATTGTTTTTGTCTGTCCATCCACAGGCCTCTATGCCATTTTGAAGGTTTCTCATGGTTGGATGGGAAATACATGGTAGAGGCATGGTGGTACATGGGTTTTGAGGGCCTTTACGCTTCGCTTGGCGTGGTTACCGAACGGACGTACCTACTTTGGGTGTTAACGTGCGTAACACACGAAAAATAATTAATTTACGACGATCTCCTATAAGCGCGGTGGTGAGTGCTGTTGTCTTACAAGCGGGAGGTCCCGGGTACGATCCCCGTCAGGGTCACTTCCGGCAAAAACATGCCGCCGAGCGATTAAGCGTTCCGGTACGCGATGCCGTGTAGAAACCTAATTTGGGGTTTTAATATAACTCTCGTACGTAATATAACAGGTTAGCTAGCTCGCTACAAACTTAGACTTCATCATCAAATACCACTTACAAGTTACCAGTTACCACCACGTAAGATCACAGGTGAGATCGCAGTCAAAAGCTAACTTAAGTCGAGTTTAAAAAATGGCTTCCCCGTGGTCCTACTAATTTGCCCCACTAGTAGGACCACGGGGAAACCTAATTTTACATTTGCTCATTATTTTATAAGCGAGTACGTTTACATAATATATATTACATAGCTATGTAAGAATTAATGGTATATGTTTCTTACACGCGCGCCTAGAATATCATGATTCCTTTGTTAACAGATCGTGTAAAGATTAGGGGTTAATTCATGGGAATTTTTTGTTGATTGTTGGCCAAGACAAAATTGATTTGCCTGCCGATAGAATTATTGTGTTCTTCTGATTTTTAGAGTTTCGCAGTAAAGCAAAGCGCCCTTACAGAGTATGGGGTTCCGTATATCCATACTAATATTATTAAAAATGCCAAAGTGTGTTTTTCTTCTATACCAATACATTATAAATTATAATTTAATTTAATTTAATTATTATTATATATTTATAATATATTATAAATGCGAAAGTTTGGATGGATGGATGGATGTTTGTTACTCAATCACGCCAGTACGGCTGAACGGATCTGGATGAAATTTGGCACAGAGATAGATTACAGTCTCGAATAACACATAGGCTACTTTTTACTAGAACCAAGAAACCTCAATCCACGCGGGCAAAGTCGCGGGCATCAGCTTGTTTTTTATTTTATTTTTTTCACACTTTGTGCCATAAAATTTTATTCGCATAAAAATTTAAGCTTAAATTAATTAAGTAGTTAATCAGTAAATTTTTCGTAAAGTAGATACTTAGCTAACTAAATTAAGACGTAAATACCTAAATAAATCAAATCAAAAGAAGCTGCATCGAGCTGGAGCAAAAAACCGGGAAGAGGAAGCGCTATTGTAATTTTGAGCTGGTTTCCACTCTAGTATAATATCAGTTAGCAAAAAAAACCGTGCAGCTTTTAGTTTTAGTTTGCACGTCTAAAAATCCTAACAGAAAATCACGTCGATCCTTTGATTCGTTGTGGCGTGGTTGTAGGACAAACCATGGACAAACTAATAAACAAACACACTTTCGCATCCATATCCGCACTTCCATACTAATATTATAAATGCGAAAGTGTGTCTGTCTGTGCTACGCTTTAACGGCCCATCTACTCAACCGATTGTGATAACATTTGGTACAGGAGTAGATTGTATCACGGAAAGGGAATCAAAACATCTTAATCCATGTGGACGAAGTCGCGGGCATCATCTACTTAGTTTTTAATAATGGGAAGTTACCTAATTAGTTACTAGTGGTTCGCCCCGAACTAAGACCTCGCGGCGCCATCTATTGACATAAATGTGAAGTTCTGTTAAAAATACTGAAGCTCATTAAAAATTAAATAATTCCGTTTCCTTACAATATTTATCTAATTTTATTATTTGTTGTTCAAGTACAGGATATAATTGAAATACTTAATTGATCAAGTTTCAGGCTCATCCTTTCAGAAAATTTAGAGTTTTGAGGTCATCTTTGGACGTTAGAAAATCACCACTTTGAAAGCCCCCCCATTTCGTCAATTTTGGGGGAAAAATTAAAAAAAATATATTTTTGGACTCTATTCCTAATTATCTTTAAAATGATATACCGCAACCCTATGTAACTTTGTAAAAAATATTTTACTTCGCATTCGCTTCTATGAGAGCCCCCCTGAAATAAAGATTTTTATTATTTTTTAAGCCATATTCGGCGGGAGGCCATTGGTTTACATATTATATTTAAAGCTGAAGTAATTGCGTTCAGTAATTCAGAAGTTATAATGCTCTGACAGACGGACGGACGGACAAGTGCCAATTCACCCAAGTAGACTCAGAGACCTTCGCTTCGCTCGGTCAATGAATATAAAATACGTAGGTACAGGTAGGTAGGTAGGCCAGTTGTGCGGGTACCTACACAACTGATTCATAAACAGCGCACGAATTTTTTTTGGTCACACGCGATTATTAAAAATAATCTTTGGTGGGTTAATTGCCGTTTCTTATATTTTTATAATTTTACCAATCCAATTACGGCCAGTGGATCAACGGCCCAGGAGCACGCGGTGGACTAAAAAGTTTAATCTGAATTCTGAGTTTAATCTGAATTCTGAAACGGTCTTAGAAAACCATTAAATGTGTTGAGGGGTAAGACGGTCATACTAATAAAAGTGGGTTAAGTACCATAGATTCCTATCCGAGAGTTCCAATTTAATTTAATTTATAAGTTGGCCCCGTTCAGTTACACCACTACCAGCCTTAGGCCGCGCTCACTTAGCATGCGTTAGTTCTGCATAGCATGCAAGTTAGTCGTATGTATACGCACGTATAGTTCCGACGTTCTATATCAATTAGAATTTGTTAATACGCTTTCGTACGTTGAACATAAAAATGGCCATAAAGGAACTAGAAGTTTAATTCGCTATAAGTAATCCGCCACAGTAGAGAAATCTTTGTGGTACAGTGTGCATCTTGCACTTGCAGCTTGAGATATTCACCACACCACGTAAATCTTCCAAATTGCTTTTAGCCATTGCGAGGCTCCGGGTGGTAGATATTTGCGAGGCGCGGGATTCAAATACACATTAGTACCTAATGACTTTTTCTACTTGGGCTGTAGCGCTGTTGTGCAAGCGCGCGAGGCCCCCGCAAGAGCGAGGCCCCGGACGGTTGCCCTGCTTGCCGCCCCCTAAGGCCGCCACTGCAGTTAACGAACGTTTCACTCCGACCTCCGACAGCAGAGCATCTTCAGGAGATGTTGACTCGACAATGCACGATTGTAAAGTCACTATTACAATCGTGCATTGTCGAGTCAACATCTGTCATAAACTGTGGCGAATTATAGCAAATGAAAATTCTAAGCACCTTCATTATCATGGACTTCCGCAAAGTAACGCCTACTTCTATCCTATATAAAAATGACCGTTGAAAAATTGATTTAATTGGTTTACTGATTACGTGTACAAAAGCAAAATATACATACATACATACATACAAGCTAGCCCTTGACTGCGATCTCACCTGATGGTAAGTGATGATGCAGTCTAAAATGGTAGCGGGCTAATCTGTTAGGGGCATGGCAGTTATATTAAACCCATACCCCTTCGGTTTCTACACGGTATCGTACCGGAACGCTAAATCGCTTGGCGGCACGTCTTAGCCGGTAACTAGCCACATTATATAGTCGAGGGTAAGCCATTATTTTAAAGCTGTAGAATTATTTGTAAGCATATTTTTTTTTTGTTTGACGTATCGTGCAGCAATGGAAACGCACAAAATAATCAGGTGTGTTGACTGGGTGAACCAAAAAACCAGCGAGCATCGAACCGCAACCAACACGTCATTGTACGCGCCTCGCCACCTGCGCTTGATAGATTATGGCAAAATAAAAGAACTCTATTTTGTGATTTATGAGGAATAATTTAATATTATGGTGGCTTGACGGTGGGTAAACACTGAATTTTGTATTAGGTAAACATTATTTGATAGTAAAGTGTGTCAACACTTGTATTGTAACTTGTTAAGTTGGTAATGTTTCTAAGGTTATATTTTTGAAACTAAATATTTAAGTTTATTCAGAACAAAAAGTGTAGAGCTTATTAAAATAAATAGTTACTAATTTAGCAACACAAAGTGTTGATAGATATGTTTCAAATAAATAATGTAATTTAGAAATAGGTCAATTGACTATCATAGAGTTTCATGAGATATTGTAAAATAGTTACTTAGTTAAATTGGAACTATATATTAATTATTATTGTAATAAATTATTAGTCTTAAGATAATTTGGAGCAATGATTCATTATAATTACGACATTAATGTATATCGCTTGATACTTCCTTTTGATTCTTAGATTGGACTTCGGTGTACTTTTCTACTAACTTGAACGAAATGTTGTATTAACTTGAAAATGGTTTAAATGATTAAGATATAAGTATATTAATCAGTGTCTGATAATATATATTCGTTGATAATTCTGTTAAACAGTTTGTTATAAACAAAATTCTGTTATGTTGTCAAACTTGGAATAGGAAAAAGGTGTGGGTATGTGGAGGGAATCGTAACCTATAAAACCCACTGTTCTTGTGATATAAGACAGATTTAGTCTACGAGCCACCTAGAATAAAGATAAGTATTCTTGCTGTATCTCTTTATATCTGATTGTTGTCTTTATTTGCATATGTGTTTTGTGTACTAATTTCTGTGTGAAAATATAATCTAAAATTGTGTAAAGATTTTGTACTCAATTTGTTGAACCGTTGCTTTGAATCTTTCAATAATATAAGTGGTAAATTCTGTATTTCGTTTCATTTCTTTTTCGTTACTAGTTTTGCTTAGAAATAGGTAAATTATTATTTACTCTTGAATATCGTACCATAATGCTAAATTGCTAGTAAAGAGTTTTATTCTTTTGCCTAAAAAGCTGTGCTTTTAAATAGGAAGGGACTCTATATAATTAGTTTCCTACCTACTTACATACTCACATTTTTGGTAGGAAAAGTATGAAAGTATATAAAGCCAAGCATATAGTATTACAGTTTTTGCATAGCTACTTGTTAAGTTCAAGCCCTACCCTCAAATATTCTAAAATCAGAAGCGGGATGGAACTCTTTTATGACAATTGTAATAGTGTTTTGTGTATTACACAGGGCTTGGACAACGAGAAACAATGAATCTTAACGCCGAGCAGCTGCAAGAAATTTTAAAGAGTATACGTGGCTCTTTAACGTCCAATCATCGCAGCGATGACATTGCGCTGCCCATCTGCGATCCTGAGTGGAGCGACAGCGGGGCCGAGACCTGGTGCAAGAACATCGAGTCACTCGGCACCGAGCTTGGATGGATTGGTATTCAAAAAGCAGCTAAAGCCGGTAAGGCTCTTCGGGGCTCTGATTTATCGTGGTTTGAAACTTGGGAGCCAGAGAAGGATATTGCATTGTTTTTTATATCCAGAAAAGAAAAATTAGCAACGACTGTGTAGTATATTGTAACTTTGAATGTGAAAAGTGAAAACTTTTACAAAATTGTAAGATTAATTTTTAGGAAAGTCAATTAATTGAGCTGATATTTGGGGGTATACGGTAACCAAATATCCAAATAACTTGTTTATTATTGATTTATCTTGATCATTCAATAGGATTCAACACCTTTATTCTGATCTAAGGAAAAATATTTACAAAATACCCCTCGGTTATAGTCTAACAATAATAAAATAAGTACCATCAAAACAGGTGAATTTGGTGCTAGTCAGTATACTATATATAGACAGTACTACCTACAAAATAATTTGTTATATTACAAAACTAAAAGTTTGTGAGTCTGTTTGATTTCCAGATTTAACTAATTTTATTGATAAATATATTTAACATTGTTTGATTCACTGAACGAAAAACACAAACGGGGCCTAAACAAGGCATGTTGTTACCTCCAACAAAAAAAAACCCCTGTACCTTTCAATACGGTACATTTAAACTGTACGGGTCCTTTTCGAAAATCTAATAAAACTTTTCACTAGTCTTTACAGATAGAGGTACTTTGTCTTTGGATACTTAAGTTGGTTTTCAATTTGTGTTAGACTTAGTTAGGTGTGCCGTTTAGTAATGTGATCTGAATAAAGCTGTTTTAGGTGAAAGGTTATGTGACAAAATATGTTAAGGATTAAAATAGTTAAAATGTTAATTTTTGTTAAAAGAAAATTTTGGGATGTTTGAGAATATATGGAATATTATTATTAACTCTGTAAGATTTGGCGTTGACCTAGTTATATAAAAAATACTCTAGCTTCTGAATTAACTAAGAAAATGTTGAGTCATTCAAATAGTTTTTTTTTTACTGTAGGAAACTATAGATAAGATACTTGAAACTGGACTAATGGAAATAATATAATTGAATAATGTTCTGATTACTGTTCTAGCTTAAATATAGGATGTGTTACCGCAATTTAAGTCTGATTATATAATTAGGGCATTTTTTTGGGTTCCAATTACCATCATCCCAACATTGATCGTTAGGTTATGTATATATTTTATGTTATATGAAAAGAAAAATATTGGTTATTTGAAGATAGAAATGACTTTTCGAGTTATATATGGCATTATTGGCCAATTATAAGTTTAACCCAGTTGTTATTTTCGGAACAATTTTAAATTTCTCGGTAGCATTGTTTCTTTTTAGCTGAATTATCTTAAGCTGCAGTTTAACTTAATTGAAAACCTTTAGCAAGTAAAACTTTGATTTGGCTGTGCGCCGCAGTGTTCAATAAAAATATCTATATGATTACGGCCTTTTAATATTTGATTAAATGAATTTGATTTTTCAGATTGTTTTAGAACTTGAATGTTATTTTAAGTAAAAGAAAAAAAAAATTATAAATTTTTGATTTTCAATAAATCTGTTTTAAAAGTAACGGAAAATCATTTCTATTGGAATATGATTATTTTGATATAACTAGTTAGTATAGTTGGTGATGAGTTTTACGTAAGTTGCGAAATAATATAGATGTACATGTAAGGGTTATAGAAATCTCATTGCGATGAGAGTGCCGATGTTGATCACACCAGTTGGTGAAATGTGATGGATTGCCATTGAGGAATAAAAATGTTAGTATTACTTGAGATTTAGCAGATACATAATGGTTATTGGTGGTATTTACAAGTGGTGATGTGTTAGCACTGAAATCACTGACAAGAGAGGTGCTATTATTAATTTCGACCCAATTGAATTGTGACTGACTTATGCTGGAGTGAATCAGTGTCTTTACTCAAATTCTGATTCTGCTTCATTTTTTGCTAAAGGTGCTGTTGAGACACGTACTGCACGTTGATCAAATTGCTTCAGTATAATTCACTTCAATTTACAACTGTGACAATGCTAACACATCCTAAGATTAAAAATAAATTTTATAATATTAAAATAAATATGTTAGGTACAACATGTAATACGTCAGACTGGCCAAGCGGTTTATGGAAAGTTCAATCATCACTAAATTCAACTATACAAAATCTACTGGTTTTGCTCCAATTCGTTTATTGGTTGGGATTTATGGTAAAATACCCTGCATAAAGGCTTGATTGAATGACGTGACTGATAATGATGGACAAAAAGAATTAATAGATGTTTGTGCAGAGCGTTTACTAGCTTACCAATGGCCAATATAGCAAGTGTTTTAAAAGGTTGTTTTGATTTATCCTGGCGAGATACTTTTGTATATAACAATGGAGATGTAGTATTTATGTAATAGCTAATTTCAAAGGTCCATATGAAATTATCAATATTAAAAAAAAACGTTTTTTGTTAAGGGTAGTGATTTAAAAAAATGTATTTTGATGACCATTGATAGATAATGATAATGGTTTATTGTTATTTATTGGGTATTGCTTTAAAACCAATGGGGTTGAAGGACATTAAATTCATAGTGTGGGCTTCAAAAGCAATGGGGTTAAAGAATATAGGAAATTTTGGTGGTGCTCTAAAACCATTAGGGTTCATGGATTTGGTGCTGCTTGAAAACTACTGGGGTTAGAGGCCGTGTGCTGTGGCAGAAAAAAAAAAAAAGGTTTGATTTTTATTGGAGTTATTGTGTGGTGATTTTGGTGTTCACACACATACTTTTTAAAGTGTGGTGTAGAATGTTGCCACAGACATGTCTACACTAGGAAATTTGTTTTGTTTTTTTTTTCTCGTTTACTTGGAGAACGAAGCACAGTAAGACACTAGGAAATTTGTTTTGCTTTTCCTCGTTATGCTTCGAGAACGAAGCACGGTCAGTCTGGCCGTGATAGATTATGGCAAAATAAAAGAACTCTATTTTGTGATTTATGAGGAATAATTTAATATTATGGTGGCTTGACGGTGGGTAAACACTGAATTTTGTATTAGATAAACATTATTTGATAGTAAAGTGTGTCAACACTTGTATTGTAACTTGTTAAGTTGGTAATGTTTCTAAGGTTATATTTTTGAAACTAAATATTTAAGTTTATTCAGAACAAAAAGTGTAGAGCTTATTAAAATAAATAGTTACTAATTTAGCAACACAAAGTGTTGATAGATATGTTTCAAATAAATAATGTAATTTAGAAATAGGTCAATTGACTATCATAGAGTTTCATGAGATATTGTAAAATAGTTACTTAGTTAAATTGGAACTATATATTAATTATTATTGTAATAAATTATTAGTCTTAAGATAATTTGGAGCAATGATTCATTATAATTACGACATTAATGTATATCGCTTGATACTTCCTTTTGATTCTTAGATTGGACTTCGGTGTACTTTTCTACTAACTTGAACGAAATGTTGTATTAACTTGAAAATGGTTTAAATGATTAAGATATAAGTATATTAATCAGTGTCTGATAATATATATTCGTTGATAATTCTGTTAAACAGTTTGTTATAAACAAAATTCTGTTATGTTGTCAAACTTGGAATAGGAAAAAGGTGTGGGTATGTGGAGGGAATCGTAACCTATAAAACCCACTGTTCTTGTGATATAAGACAGATTTAGTCTACGAGCCACCTAGAATAAAGATAAGTATTCTTGCTGTATCTCTTTATATCTGATTGTTGTCTTTATTTGCATATGTGTTTTGTGTACTAATTTCTGTGTGAAAATATAATCTAAAATTGTGTAAAGATTTTGTACTCAATTTGTTGAACCGTTGCTTTGAATCTTTCAATAATATAAGTGGTAAATTCTGTATTTCGTTTCATTTCTTTTTCGTTACTAGTTTTGCTTAGAAATAGGTAAATTATTATTTACTCTTGAATATCGTACCATAATGCTAAATTGCTAGTAAAGAGTTTTATTCTTTTGCCTAAAAAGCTGTGCTTTTAAATAGGAAGGGACTCTATATAATTAGTTTCCTACCTACTTACATACTCACATTTTTGGTAGGAAAAGTATGAAAGTATATAAAGCCAAGCATATAGTATTACAGTTTTTGCATAGCTACTTGTTAAGTTCAAGCCCTACCCTCAAATATTCTAAAACGCTCATGTGACTAAACACTATACCTAAATTGATCCACGTTACATTGCATAATTAGAACAAAGGCGGCATTGGGAATCAAAGCTTTTAAACGCCGTGCCATAGGAAATCAAGGAACCCTATATCCATACTAATATTATAAATGAAATGCGTGTCTGTATGTTTGCTACGCTACATACGGGACATCCTATCAGTCGATGTCCCGTACCATTTTTTTTTTAATCCACTACAAGCTAGCCCTTGACTGCGATCACACCTGATGGTAAGTGATGATGCAGTCTAAGATGGTAGCGACTAGCGAGTTAACCTGTTAGGGGCATGGCAGTTATATTAAACCCACACCCCTTCGGTTTCTACACGGCATCGTACCGGAACGCTAAATCGCTTGGCGGCACGTCTTTGCCGGTAGGGTGGTAACTAGCCACGGCCGAAGCCTCTCACCAGGCCAGATCAGGGAAAATTCAGAAATTATAAATTCCTAAATTGACCCTGCCGGGGATCGAACCCGGGACCTCCGCACGTTAAGGCAACAGCGCTACACACTGCGCCACGGAGGTCGCCACCTTAGGTAGAGTTGGTAACTTTTCTAAGATGATTAGTTTTAACCGTCATGAAACAGGTTTTATTTTTGAACTGCGGTCTCGATTGATATAGTGTACATAGAACGAAGAATGATGGTACATTTATCAGTACAAATAAATATTAAATAGACATATAAGGCTAACGTTAACGTAACCGTATACTTACTACCACCTACTTAGTGATAGGTAGCTCTAGGTAGGTCTACTTAGTGATTAGAGGCTATATTTCTAACCACGGTTTATTGCTATGACAAACATCTATATATAATTAAATTAGGAAACTGTATAGTATCCTCCGCATCCCTATAATAAAGTGTGCCATTAGCATAACGACTAGGGATGTTATTTCGGTTACGGATATGTAATATTTCGGATTATCCGTTAGTTTCGGATAGTTTCGGTTACGCATATTAGATTGAAGTAAAATATAAACACAAATGTAATAAACTGGTTTTATTTATAGGTTTTATCTAGTCTAGGTTAGGTAAAATACAATAATATTATGACTGATTATAATTTATAATCAGTCATATTATAGGTAAGTAATTATTATATTTTGGTTTTACTAAAAACAAAAATATAATATTAATAAGCCTCCGTCTCTATCCGAAATTATTCGAAACCTTTGTATCGGATTCGGTTACGGTTACGGATAATTTTTATTTCGGATATCCGATAGTTTCGGTTACGGTTACGGAGCTCCATAACATCCCTGATAACGACATCATAATTCGCAGTTACGACGGATGTCGGAAGGTTGAACCTACTGGCTGAACGGTAAATGGTCATAGACAGACATACTTTTGGTCGTTAACTCGAACGCATCTATATATGTAATACCTACTAATGCCTACGAATTCTTCTGCATTGTTTTAGGTTTATAAGTAATAGCTTTTGCCCGCAGCTTCGCTTACGTTAAGTTCGATTTCCATACCCTTTTTTAACCCCCATAAGGGTTGAATTTTAAACAAATCCTTTCTTAGCCTATGCCTACGACATAAAAGCTATCTGTACGCCAAATTTCAGCTCGATCCGTTCAGTGATTTGAGCTGTGCGTTGTTAGATCAGTCACTCAGTCAGTCAGATTTTCCTTTTATATATTTAGACTCCCTTTTCGTTTTCCCAAGCTTCGAGATTTTCCACCATAAAAGTAGCCAATTGGATGGATCTCTTTTCCAAATTTCATCATTCTCGGTAAATAGCAGATGGGCCGTGAAAGCGTAGCAGACAGACAGACAGACGGACACACATTCGCATTTGTAATATTTTATCACAGTTACTTACTTATAATATCATGTTCAAAACTTCGTCCACGTGCAATTTGTTTTTATTATTCCCATATGGGTTTTTTTCGGCATAAAACTGAGTAACTTATTATGTAGTCTGAGTTTCTTCATTTCTTGCCGTCTCTTGTCAGTGAGATCAGATTTCCTAGCCGGTGGTAGAGTTAAAACAATACTAAATATCATCTCAAGAGACGCCCTAATACAGAATAGGTAATAAGTAGTACCTACTAACAAGCCCTTGATGGGCTATGTCGTATATGAAATATGAAATAGAATAATACCACGGAATAGATAATATTTTTTCTATGAATAATACCTACCTACCTACTTAAATGATTAATTATTTGAGTTGGATTTTTTTTAAAAATATTTTTAATATAATTTATCTAGTACGATGCGATGTAGGTATAATAAATAATAGCTATTAATTAGTTATTTAGGGTATTGTTACTATTAGCACAGATCAAAATCTGTGCTAATGACATTAAAATTACTATTGTAAAATATATGAGTTTTTTTATTCACTACAAGTTGATGCAGATCTCACCTGATGGTAAGTGATGATCCAGTCAAAGATGGTACCTAGCGGGCTAACCTATTAAACCCATATAGGTACCTACCCCTATGGGTGCTACACGGCATTGTACCGGAACTCTAAATCTTCTAACTCTAAGTCTTTGCCGGCAGGGTGGTAACTAGCCACGGCCGAAGCCTGTCACGGTCAGACCAGGGAAAATTCTGAAATTATAAATTCCCAAATTCACCCTGCCGGAGATTGAACCCGGGACCTCCGCACGTTAAGACTACAGCGCTCAACACATGCGCCACGGAGGTTGTCAGACTGCTGTATTTTGTTGTGTTTTTTGTGTATACGTGTGCATTAAAGTTACTACCTACTATATTTTGAAGTCTCATTAATAATGTAATGATACGGAAATCACCGACAAAACTACAATGAAGCCAACTCCATTCGTCCAACAAATTGATGTCGCCCGTCACTATTCCGATGAAAATATCGATTAGACGTCCAAACGGTTCATAGGCGTTTTCGATTCTCGTAATAGTTAGAGTTCGCGCGCGAGTAGCATGCAGAGCAAATATATGTGTCACTATACTTACCTATGGTCAATACACTTCACTCAAATTAAAATTCAAATGTTTTTTATTCAAATAAACTTTTACAAGTGTTTTTGAATCTACCACTGGTTCGGAATAACATTCCTCCCGAGAAGAACAGGCAAGAAACTCTGTGGTTGCTCTTTTGAAAAAAATAATTTACAATTTCATCAATGTGTAGATACATATATGTAACCGCTGTCCTTAGCATTGCGAGCGAGTCGAATCCAATGCACTTTTATCATTTACGTAATTTCTTCAACAGAAATATAATAAGCTTTTTTCAGAAGCATACTTTTAATGGATTTCTTAAATTTGTGTAAAGGCAAGTTTGAAATGGGTTGTGGAATTTTGTTATAGAATGCTCAGCTGGACTTAAGAAACCAGGGAATATACTATATTGAGCTGTGAGCTCTAAATCAATAGCGCAATTATTTTAATGTCGCTTGACGGAAAACAGAGATTTTCACAAATATCTAGAACTTAAATCATATAATATAAATGAACAAAGTGTGTTTGTTCGTTGGTTTGTCCTACAATCACGTCGCAACAGAGCAACGGATCGACGTGATGGGCATATTTGCGGACTTGGAGAGTGACAGGCTACTTTTTATCCGGAAAATTTAGAAGTTTGGAGTTCCCGTGGGAATTAACAAAGCTTATTCCAAGCTGACGAAGTCGCAGGCATACGCTTGTATTTCATAATTTGACAAGTTAGGATCCAAAAAAAGGAGAATCAGCACTCTTTTTTTTCTTTCTTTATATTGAAAATAAGTAGGTAAGTACCCACATAATTTATCTGCCGAGGTTACCAGCTATAAAAAAAATGTAATCAAAGTTTTTCAAAAGGCGTTCTTTCTACCCTTGTCCTATATTTGGCACATCGGTAAATAAAGCCTAGTCACAGTATGGGATGTTAATTTTTCCATTCACCTGCTTACTGATAACAAATCCGAAAGCAATTTTTCAAAAGCTAAAGCAAATAAATTAGTAAATTACCTACTCTATCATTTTCCATTATCATACATTAAGGTAGTACATTCTGTGGTAAGTAGTACTTAATAATATAGTGCTATGATTAGAGAATAAGTGAGTGTCTTCAGCAGTGACTTGTTGACTCACCCATCTTACTACACAAATTAAAATGGATTGATAGTAGTTATGGTGTAATGTATGATTTGACGACCTCCCTGGCGCAGTGGTGAGCGCTGCAGTGATCTTATAGTGGGAGGTCCTGGGTTCGATTCCCACAGGTCAATTTGGGAATTTATAATTTCTGAATTTTCTCTGGTCTGGTCTGGAGGGAGGACGCGGCTATGACTAGTTACCACTCTACTGGCAAAAACGTACCACCAAGCGATTAAGCGTTCCGGTACGATGCCGTGTAGAAACCTATGTGAGGTACGAGTTTAATATAACTGCCGTACCCCTAACAGGGTTAGCCCGCTACCGTCTTAAACTGCATCATCACATACCAACAGGTGAAATCGCAGTCAATGGCTAACTTGTAGTAGAACTAAAAAAAGTAACTTGTTCGTTGATTTGTCTTTCAATCACGCCGCAAATTAGAAACAGATCAACGTAAGTTTTGCATTGATATAGTTAAACTGACAAAAACCAGAAACTGCTTTTTAACCTGAAAAATTTAAGAGTTCTTAAGTACGGGTTTTCAAAAACCTGAATCGATGTCGCGAGTTGTTTTTTTAAATATTTTTCATTTTTTGTTCTGTGGTAATATGAGGTCCTTCAATAAGTTCAGTCTCGTATACGTAATACTCTCAGTAGAATATTTTTTTAATTTGCGAATTGCGACTTCTGGTTAATTAAAATGAATAAAAGTCAATGGTTACTATGTGAGGTAAGTATACCATTGTGCAAAAGGGTGTTTAGCTGTCTACCCTATCTAAAATATGGGGTAGCGTCCATTGACCCCGTAATTATTTTGTCCCACTGTCCCTATGTGTGTCAACTCTTACCTATGTAGCTCGTAAGTATACATAACCTGTCCATAGGTAATAAAAAAGTGGTGATATTGTACCGTCTTTTCCGGTAATGTGGTAACCAGACCAGCACCCTTAGCGTGCGCACAACGAGATATCTCGCGACGAAAGAGAGAGATGTTATCGTTGCCGGCTAATTTCTCATTTAACTACCCTAACATCCACAAAATCCGGTATATAACAAGAATAAAATAATCGGCATGTAAGGGTTCATAGAGAAAAATACCACAGACAAGAAAAATATTAAAAAATATTAAAATAATAATATTAAAATATTAAGATAAAATAAAATAAAATAAAATATTACTTTTATCTTTACTTTAGACGTAACGAGACAAGTCATGTGTAACCCTGTTAGGTTCGGTAGACAAATAGAGATAACGAGTAGATATAATTATAAGAGATCATAGTTCTGATCTCTTAAAATTATATATCTACCTGAAGGACTGAGATTAGAATATAAGTCCTTAGAACACTAAGTTTCGTAAGTAATAAAGGCTGAACTGTGTCTCAAGTAACTAGATGTTAGATATCAATCTAATGGTAAATCCATTATATAATTAGGATACAAAAATTAAATAAAGAAATGATTAATTAAGAAAACGTGAAAGGTGGTGGGAAGTGGGTGGATGAGGAAGGCTGAGGTGTGTGGTGGCGTTCTTTGGGAAAGGCCTATGTTCAGCAGTGGACGTCCACAGGCTGAGATGGTGATGATGATGAAATGAAGAAAAAACTATTACTAATTTATCTTAAAAGCAACTTAGCTTAAGCACAAATTGAGCGATAATTGAGAACGTGTTCTTAACGGATGTCAGTTTATTAAAACAGGCAGATTTATAATAGTGACCTCAACGCGATGGTCAATGCTTGTCCTTCATCACTAATTCAGTACAATTACGGCGCAAGTGTGAAAGATAATGCTGCTCTATAATTCACGGCACATAATTCTAAGGGCTTCTAGTGCTTTTCTTGATTTAATACGCGTTCACGAAAATCAGGTGCGTCGTTATGATTACGCATTTCGGTGCAACGCATAGCCCTATTACATGGATGATGGAACTGTAGAGCTTTTGAAGATTTGTGACATTTTTACTTGTAAAACTGAACAAACTTTCAGTTTTAATTGTAAAATATGTCAATCGGATGATAGTTTCAGGATGCACCGCGGCTTCACTAACTTGGAATTGTTTATCTTTAATTATTGGAGTGGAGATCTATGATTCAGGAAACAACCCATAATTACATTAAAAATCTCAAGTTTGTAAACTCAAAGTTGTGAACTAGTTCTGCCTTTTACGTAAAGCTAAAGATTAAGTAGGTTATGTTCGTTACAAAGCTTCAAGATCAAGCTATACTTTTCCACCTTAAAAGTGAAATCTACCTACCTTTTCACACCAACATGTCAATCAACTCCGTAAAACTTGTTTGAAAAGAACGCACCAGACGTCGTAGAACGTACAATTCCACCCCATGCATGGCCATTACCACAAACTAATACTTTATCGTTGAAAAAGCCCTGTTAGAAATGCTTTAACAAACCTGAAACTAATTCAGTGGGCAGTTCAGTCGGCACCACGCGCGCGTTCACGACACCCGCCATTTTGTCGCTCTTCCCGCCTTATCCTTTCACAATAATTACCTATAATAATCAACTAATAATAGTAAAATAAATATTAAACGTTTAAATAACAAATATATCATAGTTATTTTAAATACATTAATAAGTGAAAATTAACAAAAATAATTTAATTTGTTTTTGTAAACGTGTTACATATTGGACGTATTAACACAATTGGAAAAAAGACATCGATTGATGGTGTCTTGCCTCGTTAACTTTTCATAGCTCTATAAACGCCATAAGGTAGAGTTGGTAGGTAGTCTATAAAAGAGAATTCTAAACGGGATTTAAATGGGAAAATGCCTCGTTGGTCTGGTCGAATACATATGTTCGTTTGTGGACGACGAGGTCCCGGGTTCGATTCCCGGGTTGGGCTGAAAATTGTTAGGCATTAAGTTTTTCTGTCAAGATATAGTGCTATAGGCCTGGAGATATAGAAAGTTGAAACTAGTTCAACCCACTGCTTTGGTGGTGAAATTAAATATCAATACGAAAATCATTTTAAATCCCAAAGTATGTTTGCTTGTCTGTCGATCTGTCTGTCTGTTAAATTTTGGCGCGGCGCCTGAACCGATCTAGATTAAACATATTAACAAAGATTCTTGCATCCTTAGGTTTTCGAATATCCCGCGGGTACTCTTTGATTTTCTGTAATCTCTGTATAGTCTCTGCAGGATACAGGCTATCTGTGAGCCAAATTTACTCAAAATGGGTCTAGCAGAAGGTCCGGAAAAGGGAACAGACCAAAGATTTATGGGTATAAATATCTCGTTAATTAACGAATGGACGGACATAATTTCGCATTTTGAACACTATTAAGCATAATAATTACTGAATACAAAGTGATAGTGGATGAAAAGACTTTTCCGGCGTTGAACCTCACTGCAAGCCCGCATCTATAAAAATAAATGCTTGTTATCAAAACCAATACATACAGTTAACGCAAAATTACTAACAACTACAAATTGCAAACTTTTTATCTCCAGTATTTTTCCATTAAAGCTAGCCTGAATTAAAAACAGACAGACAAATAAACAAATCCTGCAATCACAGGTCTATTCGCCTGAATTTATCCATACGCCCTATAGGTATTTATCTGTTCATATAAACAAACTAGATAATGCCCGCGATTTTGTCCATATGGATTTTATGTATTTTTAAATTCCCACGAGAATTCCCAGGGGTACAAACTACAAACTATCACTTTACCGAATTTTCTCAAAATCATTTGAAACTATGGGCCATTAAAGCGTAGCATATAAAGAAAAAAAGAAATAAGAAAGAAATCATTTATTTGTATGAATAAAGATAGACAGACAGACAGACACACTTTCGCATTTATAATATTATTAGTATTGATGGATTTCCCATTATTGAAAAGTAATTTTCAGTAGTTCTGAAAATACGCCAGAAGTTATCCTCCCGCTAAAGAAAAACGCATGACGTTTTGGAATTGATGATGCATTAATGTTATGACGTCATTCGAAATTTCAGTGCTGAAAAATCATAAAAACTCGTTGCTCAAGACGTAACTATAATATATTGTGAGCAGATTAATATTCTAATTATCTGAAAAGAAAAGAAAAACCTAAAGAGGAATGCATCCAAAAAAGTGTCCTTGTAACCCTCGGAACATAAAATGTTTGGTGTAAAGTATGGCGCTGAAGAACTTGCAACTGTTTCACATGAACCGCGGTATGGGGTACCAGAAACAACAAGCGACGCCCATGAAGGCGCCTCCGTCTGCCTTGTCCAAGTCTATATCCCGGAGTGCTGAGGCCTTGGCCGCTACTACTGGTGCTGGTGAGTATCATTAATCTGGAGAATTTGCAGCTGTTTCACATGAACCCCGGTATGGGGTACCAGAAACAACAAGCGACGCCCAAGAAGGCGCCTCCGTCTGCCTTGTCCAAGTCTATATCCCGGAGTGCTGAGGCCTTGGCCGCTACTACTGGTGCTGGTGAGTATCATTAATCTGGAGAATTTGCAGCTGTTTCACATGAACCGCGGTATGGGGTACCAGAAACAACAAGCGACGCCCATGAAGGCGCCTCCCTCTGCCTTGTCCAAGTCTATATCCCGGAGTGCTGAGGCCTTGGCCGCTACTACTGGTGCTGGTGAGTATCATTAATCTGGAGAATTTGCAGCTGTTTCACATGAACCGCGGTATGGGGTACCAGAAACAACAAGCGACGCCCATGAAGGCGCCTCCCTCTGCCTTGTCCAAGTCTATATCCCGGAGTGCTGAGGCCTTGGCCGCTACTACTGGTGCTGGTGAGTATCATTAATCTGGAGAATTTGCAGCTGTTTCACATGAACCGCGGTATGGGGTACCAGAAACAACAAGCGACGCCCATGAAGGCGCCTCCCTCTGCCTTGTCCAAGTCTATATCCCGGAGTGCTGAGGCCTTGGCCGCTACTACTGGTGCTGGTGAGTATCATTAATCTGGAGAATTTGCAGCTGTTTCACATGAACCGCGGTATGGGGTACCAGAAACAACAAGCGACGCCCATGAAGGCGCCTCCCTCTGCCTTGTCCAAGTCTATATCCCGGAGTGCTGAGGCCTTGGCCGCTACTACTGGTGCTGGTGAGTATCATTAATCTGGAGAATTTGCAGCTGTTTCACATGAACCGCGGTATGGGGTACCAGAAACAACAAGCGACGCCCATGAAGGCGCCTCCGTCTGCCTTGTCCAAGTCTATATCCCGGAGTGCTGAGGCCTTGGCCGCTACTACTGGTGCTGGTGAGTATCATTAATCTGGAGAACTTGCAGCTGTTTCACATGAACCGCGGTATGGGGTACCAGAAACAACAAGCGACGCCCATGAAGGCGCCTCCGTCTGCCTTGTCCAGGTTTATATCCCGGAGTACTGAGGCCTAGGCTGCTACTACTGGTGCTGGTGAGTACCTATCTTAAACTAGCCCCCCTGGTCAAGTTACATACGTTTTGTGTGTATTCTCTTCCTATAATCGTTAACGCTTTAGCGAAAGCGATTAAGAATGCTATCCATAAACTATATTCACTTATTTTTTTCTCTCCGCTAAAGCGTTAATGATTATAGAAAGATAATGAACACGAAACATATTAAAATTGGCTAGTGGAGTAAAGTGTTATTGGAAAACTGCGAAATTTGGCAAGGAGGATAGGAAAGGAAAAGTTCTCCCGTTTGAAAGGAAACGCTTTGGGAAAGATTAAATCGGGATCGTCAGGAAATTCAATGAGATTCGCATAGAACCGGTAAGCGTTGTCCATAAAGGCACTGCCGTCTGTCTTGGCCGGTCTATATGCTGGAGTTCTGAGGTCTACTTCGGGTCTGGTGAATGATGTAAGTACCAGACCCGACAAACCCGGCAAACTTGACATTTTGCATGTACGTAGTTTTAGACCATATTTTTGGGAAATTCAAAATTCGAGTTTAACGCGCGAAATCGTACCAATAGTACTAGTAGTAGTATATACATACTAATATTATATTAATCCCGGAAAAAGGGGCTCCCCGTGTGACGTGGTAGGCGGTCATAAAATAAGTAGGTATAGGTAGGTAAAGGTAGACAGTAGTAAAGAAAACCCGGGCTTATAGGTTCTATAGCCGTATATTATTCTTATCCACCTCTCCACACTGTAGTTCTTTAAGACATAGGAAGCGGGCAAGACCTGAAAGGTAGGCGGAACTCCGAATTAAAAAAAACATAATCCACGCTGAACACATCATCTAGTAGTTAGTAAATATGTGTCTATACTATTGTCAATAACCATTTGTTTTCCGCAGTAAGCATGTATTTCTTTGTTGAAGGTAAAGAAGTAAAGGCACGCAAATCCCGAAGCACTGAGCAGCCGGGTGTGAATGGTGCGAGCATTCTGTCCAAAGGCGGAAGCTCCCTGGCTCTCCCAGCGCTGGGCAAGTGGGGAGAGGACACCGACAGCTTCCGTAGCAGATCGAGAAATGGCAGGTAAGCGAAAATACCTTTAATGGATGAAGAAGAACCGATATATATATCGGTTCTCTTCCTAACCGATGTATATATGTAGCTAGGGTTGCCAGATCGAAAGATCAAAATATCTGGTCACAATTTGAAAATGTCGGGATTTTGAGGTTGCTGCCGGGATAAATAATTTATATGAAAAAAAAAAGTTTTTTTTTAAATTAATAGGCTTGTTATTTTACTTTTACATTGTTGAGACAGTACACTTAATTTTTAGGTTGTCACATCCACATATGCTTGGCATTGGACTTTGTTGAGTCCAATAGTTGGTTCCTTTATTTATTTATTTAATTTCTATTATTTTTGCACAAAATATCGTCTTTAAACTAATAGAAAAAAGTGGACAACGGTAAAGAATATCTCAAAAGAAATCTCTTCTCAGCTTTCCTTGAAAGTGAGTAAGGTGAAATTGAGAAGTGGTATGGGTAAGTACTTTAGTTGTATTCAGAAAAGATTTAACGCGAAAACGTGCGGTAATTTGAAATTATAATTTGGTATCGAACTTTCTTAGAAGTTGTTTGTGGTGATTATTTAAAAATATGTCGGGAGAATCCAGAAGAATTCCGACCATTTGGCAACCCTATATGAAACTCAAAGAATCGCTAAGCTGAAGTGGCAATGAGAGATGCACATAGTTCGAAGAACCGATACGCGTTGCGGTCTCATGTGCTTGAATGGCAGTCTCGCTCCGGAAAACGCAGTTTTCGGCCCCCCAACCGCATGCATGCATTTTCTAGCTTTAAATTATCCATACGAATACGGATTAGGGCAAAGAGGTTACTGCAGGTTCATCTAATTCCACCTCCTTTAACCTTTCCGCTACACGGAAGTGATGTGAGAGCCCCGAGTTTAATATTTAATCAATCAATTCGCGCAAACTAGTCACGCGAACACTTTTCCAACCATTTATCATTTTTCTAGTCGGGTAGTGTGGAATCTATCTATGTATTAGGTAATAATGTCCTCCCGACCGAATTTCGGCCACGGCAGCTTATCACCAGAGAGATTAGCCATCTGCGCGGGAGATACCTATTATTGTGCTTATGTGTGTGCGCAATGCTCATACACTCTCTGTTCCTTCACTCTCATAGCCCGATGGGACGGAAAATCAGAGATATGAGGCGCAGGACCGACGGCTTTACGTGCTCTCCGAGGCACGGGGTTAAAACACCGCAAACTTCCTTACCCCGGGCTAGTACTGAGAATTTCTTTCGACAGAAAAACTCAATACATGTTATGGCACGACCCGGGTCATTGTCATCAATAGGAATTAGTGGTTGTCATATAATTATTATATGTCACCATAAGATTGTAAAAACCGTTAGATTGTAATCTAATTAGCGATATTGTAAACTGTCGACAGTTTGTGAACCGTTCAATGTTCTGAGTGTCAATTTTTGAAATATTCATTGTATTTACGTTTTCTTGTCTCTTTCTTGTAGGTTAGGTTAGGGTTCGACATAAATAACCAAATAGGTAGGTTAGGTTTTATCGGGATAATATACCTATAACAGATTACAATCTACCGAAAAATTATGCGTTAAATGTAATCTGTCGACAGTTTACAATATCGCTAGTTAGATTACAATCTAACGGTTTTTATAATCTTACGGTGACATATACTTTTAAACATTATTATTAAGCAACACAAATTCACAAGGTACCTAAGCCTACACCTAATTTATAGGCTTGGTATGGATGTCTTTGCGAATGGCAAGTTGTGGGTAGGCAATACGTAAACTATTGTTATACCTAACTATTGTGCAAAATGTTCTTTCATATCCGCTGTTCACACCTTTTGTACCTAAATGTCGTACGAGGGTGTTGACGCAATCCGAGGGCGAATTCAGAAATTCTTGTGAAAATGACCAACGCATAATAACATAATTTACAGAATACAAAATCGTGAATCACTTTCATGAAGCTAACACGCAATGCGATACGCTATTATGATAATAATCTTTAATAATTATTTAGTACCTACCTACCTAGGTTCATGCCTTGTAATCATTTTTGAAAAATCTGAATGATTCTACCAATCTACCAATGGTTTGGTATGGAATACTATTTAACCGACTTCCAAAAATGGCGGAGGTTCTCAATTCGGCGCGTATTTTTTTTATAATACCGTGATACGGCTCATCCCACGGCGTAGGTACGTCGACGTCAAAAGTCCTTAGATAGAATAAGCAAATACTTGTAAGTTACAAAGTCTCCCTTAAACTTACTATAATACATACAGGTCGCGCGCGGGTTGAATGCGCGTAAATGTATGTGTCACCATATATTTACTCTGCATTCAACTCACGCGCGTGCTATAAATAATATGAATCAATAACCTAAGTACTTATTGAATAGTAATGGTTTGACCCTAATGCTGTTAAAGTAAGGTAAATATTTTGGCCAGATTATGTTTGAGTGGATGAGTGATTCAGATTGCTTGCTACAATTTTAGCTTTTAAGCTATGTATGGACTTTTAACGTCGACTTTACGCACATTGTTCACATACCTATTGATGAGTTTACTTGGGATGGCTTTTAAAAGGTATTTTTGTACATAATTCTTTCTATAAAAATAGTGTGAAAAAAATCACCGTTCTTGTAAACAGCGCGAGGCCACTTATTTCAATGGTATAAAGACATACGCGAGAACTTAGTCACGTTAAATTAAATTTATTCAAAAAAGACTATTTGACTAAAGAATTCTATAAAAATCAAGGTCAGGGAGACTATTCATTGTAGAGCCTTTAGAGTTAAAATATAGGCCTTGGACTATTTTCTATTGCACATTAAATAGTTTTAATTCTGCTCATTGGTTGCAATTCACAATACACAAAACATACCTAATATATTAAACTTTTCTATAGGTATATACTCGTAATATAGATTATGGGGTCTATATGTGGGAAGGCCCGTGGGTTCGATCTCCAGCAGAGTCTATTTGGAGATTTATAATTTCAGATTCAATATAGGTCTGGGGAGAGGGTTCGGCCGTGGGTGGTTACCACCTTATCCTAACCTAACGTTAGCACGCTACCTATAGTCTGAAACTGCACTACCACTTACGACCTGGTGAGATTGCAGTCAAAGGCTAACGTCTGTGGTCATAAGGGGAGTAAAGAAAGCCAACTAATAGGTACCTACATTAAAATCTAAATTAAAAACTAAACATTAAAAATTTACATTAGTTTGATAGTTAGATGATTAGGTAGGTACATCTATGCCGCTGCAATGAGGCAATGTACCCAGAACCCTGGCTACGTTACTCCGCTGAATAGCCAAGCTTAGTGCCAGCACTTAAATTATCCTCTGACAAGGTGTGAGTCCTTTTTGCTGCGAGTTTTGCTCTGAAAGAGGGTGCCAACTTACGATGGTCTTGAAGTAGGCGTGTGTGGGTTTTTTTCGTGTGTATATATGTACCTATATGATTGTGAGTAATTATTATGTTACTTTGTACAGTTCCAAGTATACATTGGACCTTGACATTAGGCGGCCATTTCTAACGAAAACGGATCCGACGAGGTTACATGTCACTCAGCCGGAAGGCGCGGAAGTCGTTTGAATATTCAACGAACCGTTCGGAAAATATCGCCGACAATTTATGTGTGCATCCGTTCTGAAAAATAAGTACTTCTAAAAATTTAGCTTTCAGTCATGTACCCATGAGGTCATTTCGTTTTTAAAAGCCCACTAAGAATAATTTTAATCTTTTAAAATTCCTTTCTTGGCACGCATCAAGAAAAGATTTTTGCCACTTCTACGTCATAATAATAACCAACTAAAGGTTTGAATTTGGATTTCAAATTTTTTACCCCAGTGCGTAGTCTATAGATAAGTTGATAGATCAGTCACTCAGGACTTGATTCACAGGATTTCTATAGGTAACTACCTGTAGAATAAATTATGACATGTACTGTAACTGGAGTTTAAACCTACACTGAGTAAGCAAATACCTACCTACAGAGTAACAAAAATTAGGTAGTCATCAATTAGTTATGAAAAAACGTGGAATAAGTTTTTTTTAATCTCCAAAAAAGTTGCCTATGTCCTTCCCGGGACATAACCTACCTCTATAGTCAAAATCAGTATGAGTCGCATAAAATTAATAATCTCTTAACGTAGTCTACGCAGGGTCTACGAAGACTCTACGAGTTCCTACATACTATCTTCCAGTTTCTACTAACGGCCTGCTACAAAAATACCCCTGCAATCAAAAATACTATTTTTAATGACCTAGACATTAGGCAATGTAGGCAGTAGGTAATGGTCATACGAGCACATAAAATATTCTATTACAACTTTAACATCAAAACAAACACCGATCAAACATGGCCGTCGGTGAAATTACTTTCCAAACAAAAGTTTTCTATTGTCACCTATAGTATTGACTGTTGTTATATAATAGGTAGGTGCTTCATAACGTATTGGAAAAAGACAATTTCATGAAACATTGTGCAAAAGCTTAAGGCATTATTTATCAATCTATCCATAAATCATCCGCTGTCCAACCCCGGAAGCTCCAAATGAAAGCTTTTCGATACGATAATTAAGTCTATAATTTGGGCTTGTGGGCTCTTCTCAGACCATGGCGCGTTTGGTACCCTTGTAGCTTTAAGATATCGTAAGTCGTAACTGATTATCACCATCATATTTTATAAGTAATTGGACGTCAATAAGTGTAAATCGTACCTACCTTATTTAAATAAGTAAATATTGATTGATTGAAAGTAATGATAAGGTCTAGGAGACCTTGCTTAGAAGATGCCTATTTACTTGCCTTGAAAGTACTTAAGTTATATACGTGGTAGAAATCACGTGCGTCGGAAGGGTATTCCACACCTTAGCGGTTCGTATCAGTAACGTAGAGCAAAAACGTTTATCCATATTTTGACAACCTCCGTGGCGCAGTGTGTAACGCTGTTGCCAGGCGAGTCACCTCCAAGATATTAGGAGGTGAGGTGTGTGGTGCCGCCCGCGCGTCTCGCGGTACATTTCTCGTAGAGACTGGCGGGGAAGCGGGCAGCGCGGTATATTCTGAAACCGCTTGGCAACGTTCAAGTTCTGGGATTAATTTGAATTAAATAGATATAGGACTTCAGTTTGAAATAAATTTTAGCAGGTTCTCATTAATACTTCAAGAGGAATTTATCCATATAAAAATGATGAGCAAAGTCGAAAATTTTATTAATAAAAAATTCGTTTTAAACTTTTAATTTAGCCTGTTTCAAGATTTTTTTTGATCGAGTAAAGTACATCCTATCGTGTAACAAATTAGCACATTCTTTAGACAATATCTTTAAGTGTATCGGATATTTTTTGTAAGACCGTTATTTAATAGTAAATACCGAAAAAATTTGATCTAGCAAACCAGTTTTCACCGCTGAGCTGAGGTGACTCGCCTTAACGTGCGGAGGTCCTGGGTTCGATCCCCGGCAGGATCAATTTGGGAATTTATAATTTCTGCATTTTCCCTGGTCTGGCCTGGTGGGAGGCTTCGGCCGTGGCTAGTTATCACCCTACCGGCAAAGACGTGCCGCCAAGCGATTTAGCGTTCCGGTACGATGCCGTGTAGAAACCGAAGGGGTATGGGTTTAATATAACTGCCATGCCCCTAACAGGTTAGCCTGCTACCATCTTAGACTGCATCATCACTTACCATCAGGTGAGATCGCAGTCAAGGGCTAGATTGTAGTGGATAAAAAATAAATGTAGAGTAGAGATCTAATATAGTAAAATCCTTCTTCCAGCGCAAGCAGCAGAACCGGCAGCTTGGACAGAAGCAACCAGGGCTCCAGTATAACGCTCAATGGGGAGGAGGACAATATTAACGTAGTTGTAAGGTAATGAGTTGTATTTCCCCTGTAAAATGTACTAAGTCTGATGCATAATAATTATAGTCTTCCTTGTTGTGTGCCAATGTTAACTACGGTTTGTATGGAAATCATCAAACACTTGACAGTTGACAGCTAGCGTACTGTAAATTCCATAAAGATGGTAGTTAGCGTTGTCGCGATCAAATAAGTAAATAAAAATCTCCCACTCGGCCTGGTGTTATTTTCTGCCACGTAAGTTGGCAGCTTGGGATTTCTTCACAGGTAGGCATAATTAGGTCTTAGAGCATTTAAAGAAGTAAATGGACATGGAGCTTTATTTCTCTGGGTATACAAGCCAGTGCCAGCAAAATTCAGCATGGATAACTGCTGTTATGCGAACCGCTGCTGCAAGTTTTTAGCTGGTGTTGAAGGTGGCCAGTGGCGTGCAGATCATAGAGGCATAAAAGCACTGCAGCCCACCTAGCTGTAATAGCTCAATGAGTAAAATAGATACCTTCGGAACCAAGTGCATGCATCAATAAAGTATTTTAAATACTGTTGCTCGGAAAGTACACTGACAGAGGCAGTAAACAGGGCTTGTAAGTTAAATTTACTGCCCTCGTGCCATTCTTTTTAACCGACTTCAAAAAAAGGAGGAGGTTCTCAATTCGACTGTATGTTTTTTTTTTGTTTTTTTTGTATGTTTGTTACGCGATTTCTCCGCCAATTATGAACCGATTTTGATGACAATGTGGAGTCACGTCAACAATAATGAAGAGTAGGTAGACGGTTCATGCGGCTAATTGGTACCGACTCCAAAAAATGTTATTAGGTATAGAACTACATTAACTGTTGTATACATAATAAATTAAATTATTTTTTACTTTTTAGTGTTTGTGGTTTTTGAAGTCGCTTTTTATTTATTTTTTGAAATTTTTTTATGAAGTGAAAAGTGAAAACTTCTTTAGGCACTTTGAGCACTTTTTGGTAGGGGGTAAAAATGTGGAACGGTGTCACGCGTGACTGACACCGTTCCTCGTTCATCGTTCAGGCAATTTTTTTTGCAGTTTTTTTTGTATCGTCGTATTTTAATTCTACTTACCGCTCTTATATCACAAACTACAATTATATGTTAGAGTGAGGCCAGTGAACGAGCGGGAGCGTTCGCTGCAAGAGCGCGACATGCTGGAGTTCCCCGGCAAAGGGCAGATCATCGTCAACGGCATCTCGCTCGCGCAGAAACCGAAGCTGTTCTCTTACAACGTTGTCTTCGAACCTGCTGCCACACAAGTAAGTTTTTTTATTAAGCCCGTAAAGTTTCTCTTAATTCACCGCTAAACTGTATAAAGTAACTTTTTCCACTCTTGGGCAAAAAAACATAATTACCGCACGCGGTTATTACTTTATAAGCCTCCAAAAAATTGCAGTAATCCGTATTTTTTGCACTAGTGCGGTTATATTATAATGGCTGACTACGGCCAATCAAACTACTGTGACCATCGATCGGTTGACGACAACGACGAAATGATTGGTGTTTTTAAAAGGTAATCGCACACTTGTTGTTCTCAGGAGGACGTCTTAGAGTACAGCGGCATAAAGCGTCTGCTGGAGATGGCGGTGGAAGGATTTTCCTGTACAGCGTTCTGCTACGGTCAGACAGGCAGTGGCAAGACGCATACGTTGACCGGACCACCGGGGCTTGTAAGTGAATTATGCAACAAATCAATGATTTACCTGATATTATTGTAAATAATGCTACTTGCGGCATCGTCCGCGAGGATTTAGGTTTGCATATCCCGGGCAGTGGCGTGCAGTTCATAGAGGCATAAAAGCACTGCTTACCCAAATGGACACACGTCAATGCTAATATTTCATCAAAACAGCTAGTAAATAGGTATTCTATCTGCGTACCCTAGCTTCCAAACTTGTGCACGCCAATGATCCCGGGGAACTATTTGATTTTCCGGAATAAAAAGTAGCCAAGTACAGCTATATATTATATCACCCTCCAGCCCCCCGATTGTGTAAGGAAACCGTAATCGTAACCGTTTGTCATAAAGATAATTAGACCTGTTTAGGTAGTTCATAGATAACGTGCACGCCAAAAAGCATGTATAAACTCCTTATACAGTGCGAGTTATACCTATGTTTTGATTACAATTCGCGTAGACAATTGGGCCACTGGTCATCAACTACACCCATGCAAAAAATCAATCGGGTTGTTCCGGATTCACGTTAATCCATTGCGGCGAGATTGAAAGACAAACAAAAAAGTTCACACTTTTGCGTAAATACCTAATTACCTCATCACTTTTCGTGTCTAGTCTATGAGCTTTGCATTATATTAATAGAATTTGAAGCAAATAATTCGCGATCTACATTTGTAGGTCTACTTAAATATTTTATGTCTACGGGGTCAGTCGATCGATGTTACCTTCAATAACTAGGCATTTGAATTTTACAATAATATCTAGGTAAGTTGGATTTGCACAGTTCAGGCTAAAAACTTAGAACTTTTGAACCCACTCTATGTTGTTAAGTTACATGGTTCTATTCTATCTATCAAAACCTAAAGCAAGGAATACTAACTTAAGTATTGCCTGAAGTATTCCTAAAGGCCAAAGGGTGCGTAAGTACGTCTACCTAAATTATGAAAAAAAATTACGACTCCGTATAGAGACTAGCGAGGAGCGGGGTATGGATGGATTCCAGTTACTATCTAAACTAATATTAAAAAGAGGAAAAATTTGATTATTTGTTTGTACTGGATAAACTCAAAAACTACTCAATCGATTATAGAAATTCTTAGCGAGTAACATAGTCTATATTTTTTTATGAGATCCTAACGAAAATTCAATAATTGACAAATAAGTATGTATATTGTGTAAGCAATTAAACCTTGTAATACAATGTAATGCTTTTTGATTTGTCCTGAGCATACTGAGTAAGTACTAGCACATCGCGTGATGTAACACGTATCATTATGTCCCTAGCACGAGACTTAGTAGGTACCTACCTAGATATAGGAAGCAGGTATATTAATTTCATTAGGCACCTACTTCTCACCCATCTTATGATCTTACTACACAAATTAAAATGGATTGAGTAGTTATGGTGTAATGATGATTTTGACCACCTTCCTGGCGTAGTGGTGCGAGCGCTGTGGGAGCGGGAGTGTGTCTTATAGTGGGAGGCCCTGGGTTCAATTCCCGCAGGTGAATTTGGGAATTTATAATTTCAATTTATAATTTCTGAATTTTCTCTGGACTGGTCGGGAGGACGCGGCTATGGCTAGTTACCACTACCGGCAAATACTACCGTCAAGCGATATAGCGTTACGTTACGATGATTTTTTTTTTAAATTTAGGTGGAAAGTGGAGCAAGCCCGTACTCCCCAGAGCACGGCCTGGTGGTGCGATCGTTCGTGTATCTCTACCAACTTATCCGTGACAGACCGGACTGCCACTACATATTGAAGGCATCATTTTTAGAAATATACAATGAAAAGGTCAGTGTAAGAACCACCAATATATTATTCACTTGAAAATTAACATCAACATAGTAGGTAAGCAGTAGATAAAAACTAAAAACTAAAGTTACCTAATTCATTGTGTTAACTAATTAATTTTAAGTAACGAATTACCTACTAATTATTTAACATTTCGAACTTTAATTTTAAACGAAAGGTATCAATTTTACATACCTATTTTTAAATTTAGTGAAAACATTTTTACTTTTTATTCATACACATTTTTCATATAAACTGGGACTCTAGCTTCTCCAAAGGCGTCTGATCACATAAAATGTTGTTGTTTTTGTGCGACAGGGGTTTTTTGAAAAAGAAAGGTTACATTAATTACTGCTCGGCTTTAAGGTAAATAAAAATAAATGGGTGCTTAATTGTAGCTTTATGTTTTAGGTAATAGACCTTCTAAATCCGGGCAGCGCTCGAAAGCCACAGCAAGTGAGATGGTCGAAGGAGAGTAGAAGTTTTTACGTGGAGAATCTTTTTACTGTAGATTGTGAAGAGCTGGACGACTTATTTGCAGTATTAGAGGAGGGTAGGTCCATTATTTACTCTTTAATGTCGACTATCCTTTTTTTCTAGCAGTCCGCTTCGTTTTGTGTTAATTCCGCTGAATTCACCCGGGGCAGGTTTGTTTCCGTTAGTGCGAAATGCGAATGCAAATGTTTCGCAAGTTTTATGCGGATGTTTTCTCAGCCCTGTCCTATATATGGGTACCTACCTACCTACTTAAAATCATCATAATATGAAGTTGATTAGGATTGCCATAAAAATAAGGTATTTCAGGATAGGAAATAAATAGCGTACCTAGTTGTATTTGTAGCGTACCTAGCTTCTTAGCGAACATTTGGTCACTAACTCACAAAAAAATCATATGAATATACAAAAATAGTTATGAAGCGCGTAATATTAAGAAGCTTTGCTTCTGTGTGATACGCCATCTCATGGGCTTTTTCCTCAGGGATGCGAAACCGAGCGGTGGGTGCTCACGCCATGAACGCCCACTCTTCCCGATCTCACACTTTACTCAGCGTGCGGATCCGGCGCGACGTGGGCTCCGACCGTGACGTCACGTGCTCCACACACGGCAAGATGAACTTCGTGGACCTGGCCGGCAGTGAGATGACCAAGCGCACTAAAAGCACCGGCAAGACATTGGAGGAAGCCAATAATATCAACAGGAGCCTCATGGTACTAGGTGAGGTTTATTGCTTACTCGCCCACACTAAACTCACTCTTCTCTCGCTTTTTTTAAATATATAGGCTAGCGCTTGGCTGCAAATTGCAATCACATGTGTGAATCCGTTTTTAATAATAACTTAAAATTACCTTCAAAGAGTAAATAGGCATCTTCTATCATTCTATGCAAGCGCGCTTTAATATAGTTCACAGGCGAGATGGCAGGAAAAATACTCATTAATTGTTCAATTATTTCAAATCATTTTCTTATACTTACAGGGTACTGTATAGCACAACTTAGTGACGGTAAAAAGAAAGGACACATACCGTACCGGGACAGCAAGCTTACAAAGTTACTAGCCGACAGCTTGTCCGGCAATGGGGTAACGTTAATGGTAGGTATTTTTGGAACCAAATCTTCAAAAAATTTCGACTTCTTAACAACTTAATAATCCACGGTGGAATGGCCTATCCACCACCGTCCACCACCACTACAGCCCATTAAAATCCCTCTGCTGGGCACAGGCCTCCACTCTCATAGGAGAGTCCACGCTGCTCCAATGCGGTTGGCGGGCTTTAACGACTATTATCACGTTTGTGATAATAACCGGGATCGAGGGCTTAACGTGCTCTCCGAAGCACGACCTATGTTTATACGGTATACCCAATTCTTATTAACCGACTGACACTTTGATCAAACAAATAACTCGCTTCAAGCTATTGCCGACTCTGCACTACTGAGCACGAGTAATTATCTTCTCACAAAGAGTATGGCCATAGTCCACCATGCTTGCCAATTGCGGATTGGCAGACTTTACACACCTAAGGCATGCAGGTTTCCTCAAGATGTTTTTTTTTCCATCGTAGCAAGAGATATTTAATTTAATAAAATGCACATAGCTCCGAAAAACTAGAGGTAGGTACCTAGCAGATCGAACCGCCGACCATCGGAATAAGAAACCATCTAAGCCACAAGGCTATTAGGCAACAACAAACAAGTACTTAAACTAACGACTAAACGGCTCTTTCAGATTGCCTGCATAGCTCCTACAAAATCAAATTTGAATGAGACTATCAACACACTTCGCTACGCGGCACGCGCTAAGAAAATAAAATCCAAACCTATCGTTAAAATGGTAAGCATTGGTACAAAGGCGAATGTTAAGAATCATTCGGGAAAATTGTCTAATCTAAATATAATAATTTTTTTTTTACAGGACGCCAGAGACGCATTAATATTGAGCTTGAAAAGAGAAGTAGAAGCGCTTCAAACTGAGAACCAGCACTTGAGGACAGCTCTGCAAATACACACCGACTACAACGTTGACACTTATAGTGAGTAGAAGATTAGTTTTCATCTTAATTCCGTGATTGCGTAAAGAAAAAAAAGGAAATATTTTTTGATAAATGGTCCCGATTCAGAGTCCCCGTAGATACCTAGTTACATACAGGATAATAAGGTGATACAGCTAAAATGCTCGAGCCTTAGGCTTTGTTAGTTTGTAAAAACTTTCCAGTTCTGATTTAACACACATAAGGCTCAATATATTTTATACTAATTTAAAAAAGTCTCTGTCGTTTGACTAGGTATAGCTACTCAATGCACAAAACAGATTTTCACGAATATTGATACAGATATAGCTTGAATCTCGGAGACAGAAATACCTAGTCTACTTTTTTAGGATACTCTTAGGAGGCCCTTAGGGTAGAGTAGAGTAAGTTAGAGTAGAGTAGATTGGAGTTGTCGGTCGAGATGTTTAAATACCTATATTCACATAAATATATTATAAATGCGAAAGTTTGGATGGATGGATGGATGTTTGTTACTCAATCACGTCAGAACAGCTGAACGGATCTGGATGAAATTTGGCACAGAGGGGCTACTTTGTATCCCAGAAAATTAAAGAGTTCCCGCGGGAACCAAAAAAACCTCAATCCACGGCGACGAAGTCGCAGGCATCAGCTAGTTTATACGTAAATGTCAACAGGTCAAAAGAGCCGCGGCACACCGCCTCCAATAGAAGCCAATAAGCTGTACCAGCTTCCACAGAAAGAGCTAGTTGAGCTGGTCCAGCTACACATGTCAGAGAACTCCGCGCTGAGACAAGAGAACACAGAGCTGTTCGTCGTTAG
Organism: Erebia aethiops; assembly: GCA_923060345.2. Classification (NCBI taxonomy): domain Eukaryota; kingdom Metazoa; phylum Arthropoda; class Insecta; order Lepidoptera; family Nymphalidae; genus Erebia; species Erebia aethiops. The sequence continues at coordinate 2,128,524 of OV281083.1, read as the reverse complement.
AGATCAACTGTTGAGAGATCACGAGCTTCTGAGCAGAGAAAACGAGCGATTGTTAAAGAAACTCGAGGATGTTAACTCGTAAGTTATAATGTTAAGTTTTAAAAGGTTCTTTAAATTTGAAAAATTGAAAAACCTTATGTATGTTTATGTATACTTACCTAGATATACCTACCTAAAGAAAACATAAGGAACACCGATAAAAATAATCATTGTATTGTATGTACCTAAGTATTGATTGAAAATATAAACGTAAAGTTTTGTATCGATATTGAACTAGGTAATTTATTCTTTAGCGTTACAATGATTGCGTGAAATTGCTCAATAAATCTGTAAGCTCCATTAGATGCTCAGGTTTGAAGGTATTAATATATCAGAGTTGGACATACCTACCTACCTACTTAATGTTGTAATTTTCATGTTTATAATTGGTTTGTTTTCAAAATTTCTGTTTAGGACTTTATTTGGACAAAGCTGATGACATCAGGTCAGTGAAGCAAAGCAGATGCATGCCAGGCACTGCATGAAATCCTTTGATGAAATCACAAATAATAAAGAAAAATTACGAATAAACATAACAAACTTTCGAGCTACGTCGAATTAAAATAAATATAATTGCTAAATTGATCCAAATCACTATTAATTTCTAAGTATTTACACTGCCGTCACAACTACCTACCTCGTTTTTTTATTTATTTTAATTACCTAAAGGCTCATGAATCCGTCTACACTACAAAAAATTTAAATCACATTGATACTGACCTGCCTAGTTAATTACTTGTGTGCATTTTTTTGCAATCAAGCTCCAATCTACAAAATTTAGTAAATATTTCCAAACCCAGCCATTTAGGTATATGCCGTCGACTGAGTGATCAGTCAGGTGTTTTTTTCGCCGAAAAGGGCATGGCGCCAAGCTGGTTACCCGAAAATCTCAAAAGGCCCCACCTGCTACCTACCTTATTTTGAACGCGCGTACCTAGGTACCTATTAGGTAGGACAGAACCGTAGCAATTAGGTACCAACTGCTCAAAACGTCATTACTGTTTTGCTCACGATACCCTACTCTGCTTCGCTGCCCAGCCCTTTTGTGAAATGGCCAAAGCATCATGTATGGGGCCTTTAAACTTTAAGAGTTAAATCTGATAGGTAAGGGTCCGTTTGGAAATTCGGCTAGTAAAAAAATACGACGGAATGAAATTTACTCCCCTATTTCGATTTTTCCAGCGTTTGCACCCGATCTCCAATCATACCAGCGAGAGCCGCGTACTCCGAAGCCAGCGGCAGTTCCAGCGCTCCAGAGGCTGACGTCTGGACGAACCATGTCAGTTCCGCCAACAGTAGTGCTTATAGTGGAGGCTAGAATGTCTTTGGTGGTTAGTTTTGTTGTACACACTCCTTAAACTTAAAGTACCTATTGCTATCGTTTTCCACAGAGAGCATTATGAAAGGGTTTCATTACACCTATTCTGTGGTACTACCATGGAAGTAGGAGGTACTTATGGTACATCCTACTTCCATGTGTACAACAATATTAGCCACATTAAAAGAAACTTAACTTTTAAGTATGATAAAAGATCTAAAATTTTAGTTTTAACAAAAATCTAAGAAATTATATTAATGTTTATCATAAAAATAGATACATTTTATATTTTATATTCATTGGCTGTGCAAATCATTTTGTGTAATAGAATCTACCTATAATATTAGATACCAAATTATTGGTTGTGCTAAGTATACTATAGTTTTTGTTGTAAATCATCATGTTATAGCCTTTTTAGTACTTCAGTACCTAAGTTCATCTTACTTTATTGAATTAGAAATCGACAATACTTAAATAATAGAATCTTAATCTAAGAGTTGTGCTTGTAAATTGAAATAAAACTGCTTAAGTGTGAATGGAACATTTGTTTTATTTTTATCCGAGATTGTCACCAGAGAATTGTTTGAAAATCACAATTCAGACATAGGTCTCAACAAACTTGTTATTAATAAGCACCAGACATGATGCAGACTGCAGTCAAGTTTCATAAAAAAACCTTTTAAATAAGTACTTGTTAATTTAACACCTCATCTACCATTACTTTGTATAGCATACACACTGTACCTATATTACAAAACACAAGAATGACAACCTTTTTGTTGGAATGTAGTATTTAAATTTTTTATACTATTTAACATTTTGTGTAGAATGAAAACAATTAAATCATAGTATCAAACACAGAATTACTTTTATTCCAAAAGAATTATTAAACTTCAAATTGTTCACACAATTACACTTAAAAAACACAGCATAGGACCGTCACAGAGTGTCCCAAAGTCTCTCATAATTTTATAAAATAAGTTACTGCTAGTGCCTTCTAAAACCATATTTCTTTCTCTCGTAGAATAGATCTGTCTTTGAGCTACCCAAGTTCACAATCTTTGGGCATCCATCTCTCTGCAATAAAAGGGTATGTTATTAGGTATTTATTTATGTACTTACCACAAACTCATACCATAAATCATTATGTTTAGACTGCCAACTTATAAGCAACAGTTTTTCATAGTTAAAATTAGTTTTTTTGTCAGTACACTAAGTAGGACTGGCTCAATGTAATATAGCTCTATCAATAATTATTTGTCTATGTATTATTTATATGAGCCCAAGCAAATCTTCTAAGGGGCAGCAAGAAGTTTTGTTCCTAAAATCCTAACCCTATCATATAATGAATGGCCCAAAAATAAGGAAAGTTATCAATATTTCTTAGCTTCTAGTGTAAGTAATTAGTTTAGTGTGTTAACTTCACTAGTGTTACTTAATTAGGTGTGAAATAAATTACTAAATTAGCTGTTTGTTTGTTATAAGAATCGAACAGTAGGTATAGGATAGCTTACATCTTTCTCCTGTATAGTACACTCCTTACAATAGTAAGCGTCCGAGACACCGGGCCCTCCGCAAATCACGCATCTTCCTTGATAAGAACCGTAGTTACATTCATCGCATATCCGCACCAGCGTACAAGGCCGCACGTACGAGTCGCAAATCACACATTTACCATCGCATTTCTCACATAAACGACCGATAGCTGCAAAAAAACAACAATTTTAATACATGATTGAAGACTGTCTACAGGTTCAATTTTAATGGTTAAATGTAAAACTATCTGACCAACGCCAGGTTGCTTTCTACAGAAAATTAGATCTGGATGATGTTTAGCCATGTTTTATTCTGATTATTTTTATAAAACTCGAATTATTTTGAATATAACAACAGCAACAAACAATATAACCTCAAAACTACATTGAGTGACAAACTCAAAATGACATTGACAAAGAGTATAATATATATTTTTTTATCGGCCCTGGATTGTACAAAATGAGATTCGTACCGACCATCGAGATCGTTAGCATAGACTTTTAGTATTTTGTCATTTGACATGTGACAGTGGACGTGACATTTGAATTTTGAATTTTGATGGATGGCCGATGTATATTGGACAACAGCAGTGTTTCCACAATGAGGGGAAATTCCCCATTTGAGGGGAAATTAGGGTCCATAGGGGAAGAAAAAGGGGAAGACATTAAAAGGGGAAATTGCGGGAAATCATGGGTAAAACCTAGCTTAAAATATTGCAGTAAATTTCGGAACAATTTTTTTTATAGACTAGCGTGTTGCTGTATAAAAGAAACAGTGACAACACGTGCAGGTGGCGTATAATTACCCTTATTTCCATTCTGTTTAAGGCCTAAAATATTATTCTGTGCTAAAATGTATGTGCTGATTGCGTAAACTGACTTGGAATAAGAGGTGAGTATACAGCCCCAAGTTTTATAGATTTCTGGTGAGGCTATAAATAAAATACGAATATACTTTATTCATATTTAGTCTATTTTTTTAGATTCGCTTGCAGTTGCATTGGACTGTACAAACTTAAGGTGTGGTATTTCTAGCTGATTTTTCATTAGTTGTACAGAAGTTGTTCCCGTTCTTTTCAAGCCTGATTTTACACACAGGATTGATGCATATTCTGATAAGACAGTAATTTATATTATTTATTTTAGTTAGTTTAGTTTAGTAAAATGTAAGTAGTTTTACGTGGGAAAGGCAATATTATCACTTTTTCCCGATGAGTTAATACACTTCTTTACTACGCAAGTGGTCATTTTTAATTATTTTTCGCGCGCTGTGTTTGACACAATGTGACATGGAGCACTGACAGGTCGCGGATGAAACTCCGCAACTAGTTTTAGTTTCGAATTGTTTGTGTTTGCAATAGGTTTCTAAGCTGGCTACATTAAAAAAAAAAACATTTTTCATAACCTAAAATTCTAACCTAGATTTCATTGTGCATTAAATTAAGTACTGACCAATATAAAAATGGAAGCACAAACTCACCGATTTTCTAGCAGAATTATTAATTAGCCACCGATCCATTTTTCATATAAAACAACCGTCACGTGATGTGCAGTTATATCAAAGTAGTGATGTGCAAAGTCGACAAATTTTGTCGATGATTTTGTTGACGCATTTAGTTGTAAATAATAATAATATAATAAGTATCACCAGAGGCGTGGGTACTTGGGCAGGCTATAAAAGAAAATCGATAAATATATTTTTTTTTAGTTACTACACTAGGGCCAAAAGTAAAAACTACAGCAGAAAAATTTTTGAGGGGAAAAAAGCCCTGAGAAGGGGAAATTTGAATTGAGGCGCGGGGAAAGGAAACCATTCAAGTGGAAACACTGGACAACAGTCAAGTGTCAACACCTTTTTTTTCTGGTCGGTCATCGGTGTTGGACACATGGATGGTGATGGAAATAGTATATTTTCGCACAATAAACTTAAAATAAAACTATTAAAAGATTTGTGTATTGCGCTGAAATCATGACTGCAGACAGTGATAAAACTGGTAGTGATAACCAAGATTCGGGACCTGATGAAGAACAACAAGAAGAACCTAAACCCGAAGAAAATGTAGAAGAAACAGTCACATTCAAAGATTTGGTGAGCAGCTAATGTGTTGCGTTAAGACTGATTAAAACTACATATTTTGAAACCATCATAATTGAACTCAATGCAGTTATTAATGCTCAATTGTGTCAAAACAACAACGCTTTATAGGTTATGTTGTAAATGTTTTCTACTCCTGATCTAAATCTATTTACAGATTTATAATATGTTACTACTTATTTTTATTAGTCATAATAGGTTTTTCGAGTATGGGGTTGGGACGGATTAGAACAATCATACTTATTCCCTAGTACTTAAATACTGGTGTATTCACTGCTCTTTTCTGTAAATATTTTATATTTTAGCTTATCTTACATTAAGTATTTAATAATTATTTTTTCCCTATATGAGTTTTCTTCTCTTTTAATTTATGACTGTGAAAACTTCTAAATACAGCATTACTTTTCTGGTGTATTTTTCTATTTCCTCTAAAGCAAATAAGTTTTCCAATAAACAAATTACAATAATTTATTCAGGATGTTTTTAAATTGTTCTACGTTTTTTAGGGAATAGTAGACATACTTTGTGAAGCGTGTACAGAATTAAAATGGAAAACCCCATCCAAGATCCAGAAGGAAGCAATACCGGTAGCACTCCAAGGCAAAGATATAATAGGGCTTGCTGAGACAGGTTCCGGCAAGACTGGAGCATTTGCCCTGCCAATATTGCAGTCCCTGCTAGAAAACCCACAAAGATACTTTGCACTTATACTTACACCTACTAGAGAACTGGCGTTCCAAATATCAGAACAGTTTGAGGCACTTGGTGAGTTTGTCTTTGTATTTAAAAAAGATTTGCCAATCAATCAATAGCTGTTTTCATGTTTCTTCAGCTCTTAGTAAAATCTGCTTTCCGAACCAGTATGACCAGCACTTTAACTTGTGATAAGATTCATAAACTTTGGCTATTCATGAAATCTAGAGAAATACCTAATGAAAGATATTATTAATTATCTGTGTTTTTCCAATAACAAGAGTAACTTTCATGTATGTACTATGCAAAAAAACACTACTCAAAATTTTAAGCTTTATTACATAATTACATAGGAGCAGACTTTATAATCAAATGGTATACTTTTGACAGGTGCAAGCATAGGAGTAAAATGTGCAGTGATAGTGGGTGGCATGGATATGGTCGCCCAGGCGCTCGCACTGTCCAAGAAGCCCCACATCATCATAGCGACCCCGGGCAGACTGGTAGACCACCTGCAGAACACTAAGGGGTTCAATCTGAAGGCTCTGAAGTATCTAGTGAGTTACTATCTAGAAAAACCAAAGGCATTGAGTATACTTAAATTGAAATGCGAGTTTTTGTCACTTCTGCAGTCAACATAATCGTAGTAGTGTAATTGACCCAAGAAATGTGCTGCTGTGCTCACCTACTCTTAGTAATCTATATCTATACTAATATTGTAAATGCGAAAGTTTGATGGATGGATGGATGTTTGTTACTAAATCATGCCAGAATTGCTGAACGGATCTGGATGAAATTTGGCACAGAGATAGCTTATGTCTGGAATAACACATAGGCTACTTTTATCCTGGAAAATTAACGAAGTTACAGGCATCGGCTAGTAGTATATAAAAGATAAGTGAAAAGTTTGGACTGACACCAGTTTTTAAGACAGACTTCACCAGTTAATGAAACATTGTTATAAGGTATTCCCATCCAAGAAATTAAATTAATGCTGAGTGCACTAATCAAAATTGAAAATTTAAAATGTGATTTAACTAATTTAATCACCAGACTTCATACAATATTTCATTAAATTACTTAAATTTTTGGATTTGTTTTGTGCAACTCAGCGTTAGACTCTTAACACAAAAGCCGCATCCTTAGGTTTAGAATAGTCAATTGTTTAAAAAAATCTGTATAAACATTAACAGGTTATGGACGAAGCGGATCGCATATTGAACATGGATTTTGAAGTGGAAGTGGACAAGATCCTACGAGTTATTCCACGCGAGCGACGGACTTACTTATTCTCGGCGACAATGACCAAAAAAGTGCAGAAGTTACAGAGGGCCTCCCTGCAGGACCCCGTCAAAGTTGAAGTGTCCACCAAATACCAGACTGTGGAGAAATTGCAGCAGTACTATATTTTTATACCGGTGAAGTATAAGGTAAGTTTTTAATTGGTTTTCTAAATAAAAGCCTTAATGATTGTTTTATCAAATTATGTTACTAGATGATGCCCGCGACTCTGTCCGCGTGGATTTGTTAACTTTTGCTTAATTTTCTGGTATAAAAAGTATCCTATGTCCTTACCCAGGCTGTAACCCACCTGTGTACCAAATATTGTCAAAATCGGTTGTAAAGATGGGCCGGGAAAGTGTAGCAGGCAGACAAACAGGTAGATAAGACACACTTTCTCATTTAAACTTTTATTGATTTTAGTGAAAACAAGTGTTTAAATCAAAGTGAAACTTCTTTACAGTGAAAGCATAGTAACTTAGTTTTATACTTTTTATTATATTTATTTATAGTACTTTTTATTAGATCACTGTTCACTTGTACATAGCTATCTAAAATTTTATCTAATATATGGTTCACACATTGAATCAGTAATTTGTAGGGGGGTTACCATGTTATTATCGTTAATCTCTAAGGTGCGGAATGTATACGAGATCATATTATTATTTCATACAAAATGTATGCAAGCGACGGGACGCCAGGTATACAGAGGCGGCGAGGCGCGGACGCCGCTTTCATACTTCCGAGGCCGGCGCGGGACATAAATACGAGATGCGCGGCGCCTGCATCTCGCCCGCGCCCGTCGCCTGTTGTAATGTCCCGCGTCAAACTGTGCGTGCGGCGCTGCTGCTGCAGTACACTCTGTTGTTTGGTGCAGGACGTGTACCTGGTGCACATACTCAACGAGCTGGCGGGCAACTCGTTCATAGTGTTCGTGTCCACGTGCGCGGGCGCGCTGCGTGCTGCGCTGCTGCTGCGCGCGCTGGGCGTAGCCGCGGTGCCGCTGCACGGGCAAATGTCTCAGCAGCGGCGGCTCGCTGCGCTCAACAAGTTCAAGACCAAGAACAGATCTGTGCTCATCTGTACTGACGTTGCTTCTAGGTTGGTACACTGTATATTATCGCTGCTACTACTAATCATCTTGTTGATGAATTTTTCATACTTAATTATTTTAAAAAAATCTTATTTTAAAATTCGATAAATTAGAATTTAGTAATTTTTTTGTAAAATAATTTTAAAATTTAAAATTATTTTTGAAAATAATACTGCGGGAAATCAACCATTATAGTTTTACGCTGTATAATGAAATTGGCAATAGTATAATATAATATGATGAAAGCCTGTCTCATACATTTAGCGGGTCGTCACTCAAACTACACAAGTGTATTAGTCTATAATAAAATTAATAAACTATTACCCTCTGACTTCTCGAAAATGTAAAGAAAAACTTACAAATTGGCTTCGTACCCTAAATTATGATGAGACTGAAAATCTCCTTAGATATTAAGCTACATCCATATTCACACCATACAAAGTTACAACACGCATGACATTCACGCTCACACACACACACATCCATACACTCATCCAGGACTACATTTGTCATCTATTTGAACTAAATTCTTTTAAAATAATGAATGTTACGACTAGTTTCTCACTGTTTTGACGTTGCTCACAGAGGTCTCGACATCCCACACGTGGACGTGGTCATAAACCTCGACATCCCACTGCACAGTAAGGACTACATCCACCGCGTGGGACGCACGGCGCGCGCGGGCCGCGCCGGGAAAGCTATCACGTTCGTTTCACAGGTAAACACGATAATTACAATAAAATAATAATAGTTTAAAAAACTAAAAAACACGCTTGACGCAGACACTCCGGGTCTCAGGAAAACAAAAAATCGCTAATCCTGATTATCCTAGTAAGGATAACGGGTCAAACTGTTTAAAATATTGAATTGTCATCAGTCCTTAATAAGTATGCCTTTCGAGTTAACGTTTTGAAGGGGGTCAAAATCATGTTCAAAGATTCCGTTACATACTAACATACATACGTTTGAAGCTAATAAAAAGCGTGTAAAAATAGGGATGATGCCTATATCAAAAATAAATTATTTCTAACTGATTATGAAATAGAGGGTCTTCCAAAAGACCTAAAATTCACATCCTCGGTTAGTTTTAGCTATGATAACCATTTTGAAATATAGATTATGGAAAAAAAATGTGTTGACATTTTATGACGTCACAACTCACAATGGTGAATTTCATACAACTTCCATACTAGATGTGCGTTTTTATGTTTCCCTATTATGTCTATTTTGAAATGCTAGTTTGGCTGGATGGGTTTCTTTCAAAATTGATATTAGTGCCATTACTGCCAACGCTAGCCATATTGTTTCATTAATTGTTGACTTTCGTGTTTTAGAATAATTATATTCTTATTTAGGGAACGTCAAGGGAGGTGGACATAAAACTGTCATTTAGAGTAGCTCAAGAATTGCTTTTAAGAGGCCGGTTCGCGCCGCTCGCAACTTCTATTCGAACCGCAAATATAAATTTGCCGGTATATTGCTATCTCTATTTCACTGATGACACATGATCGCGTTCAAGCGAGATAGCAATATGAGCTTACAGAATTTGTTATACATTTAGTCTTGTTCCGTGAATACCAAAAATGATGAATGAAAACTTATCGTGCTTTTTACTTCGTATTGTTATTCTGTAACTTGACAATATAGGCTATGCTGCTGACCAATTAATACGTAAGATATCGTTGGTTTTAATATGAAACAAATAAGAGGGAAACATGTCCATCTTGTCGTAAAAATATGCAAAACGCAATTCATTTACATTTCATTTTAGGAAAGTATTTTGAAAACATATAAATCCAGGGGACTAGATAAATACAATTTGAATAAAAATAAACTCTCATTTTGGTGGAAATGTTCTCGAATTATTAATTATTTTGGTATTACGTTTGTATGGGCAATTCATTCTCCGCTGGCACCTTAAGCGTTGGCAGTATGGCCCCTGAGGTTCTCTGTGATTATAGAAAAAGGAATCGAAACTTTTTAACCGAAAAGGAAGAGGTTCTCAATTCGGATTTTAAAAACTTTTTTTTTTGTAGTCTGCCCAGTGAATGCTGGGGGTGAAAACAAATATACCGGCAAATTAAATTAAAATCGGGTTTAATTTAAGCCTTCATTTGCTAGTATTAAGAAATCGATGCTCAACTTTCACTACACGGACTCAAAAGCACTTGATTGACTTAGTATTGCGCCAGTGTTGCCAGCACCTAAAATACGTTTATTACTCTCAATGTTAACTAGTTAGACCTATATTGACCATTTTGTTTAAAAATCTGCTATATTGTTTTCCTTGCAGTATGACGTAGGGTTATATCAGCGCATAGAGCAGCTAATCGGCAAACAACTGCCGCTCTACAAAACAGAGGAGAGCGAAGTGATGGTGCTTCAAGAGAGAGTTGCTGAGGCGCAGCGTCTCACCAAAATTGTAATATACTTATATTGTAGCTTATGTTATTAAATAGAAAGTAAATTAGAATTGTGATTAAAACAGTTGTTATCGACGCGAGCGTAGTGAGTGCCAATCTTTTATCGAAACGATAGAAAATCATGTGAATAAATGGTTCCAGCAGCTCCTGATAGATCTAATTAATTTCAAGATGTTTTAGTTGTGGGCTCTTCTCACACCAGGGCGCGGTTGGAACCCTCGTAGTTTTAGTTTTAAGATACTGTAGTTAATTAGCACCATTATGTCTTTTAATTTGTATAATCGACGTTAAAAAAGTGTACTGTGTAGGTACCAATTTTGAATAAACATACTGCGACTTTGACTTTACTCGGAATCACTCAATGATTCAAAGTCATTTATTGCATTAATACATTGCCTCTTTCATCATCTCTTCATGAGGTCCACTCATTCGCGACTCATTCATTGGCGCCGTGTCGAATCGAAACACGTAGGGTTAAGGTAAAAATGGACCTTGCCATATTTATTTAAAGCCCTAGCTCATAGATACGTCTTAGTTCCAAGCTCTCTACGGAAACCTTTTTATTGGTAGTACTAAATAATCGACTTAAAATAAAAGACCTTTTACTCTTTAGAAGTTCATTTTACTCTGAGTTGGAACTCATGTCATCTCTTTTCAATGTACAGGAAATGAAAGAGCTAGAAGACAGGAAGGGCTCGAAAGGCAAGAAACGTAGCGCGGAGTCGGACGACGACACAGAGGAGGCGGCCGGCGTGCGGCGACGAATCAAGGGCAAGGGGAAACCAAGACAGGGGGGCAAGAAGAGACGATGAATAAATATATACTGTTACACTCTTAGATTACTGTTTTTCTTTTGTTCCCTACCTTTTTATCGAGTTACTAGCTGATGTCCGTGACTTCGTCCGCGTCGATTGAGGTTTTTCGGTTAAACTCTTACCCCGCGTGAACTCTTATTTGCCGGGATATAAAGTAGCCTATGTGTTATTCCAGACTATAATATTATATCTCTGTGCCAAACATCCAAATTCGTTCAGCCATTCTGGCGTGAATTATTAAGTAACAAACATCTATCCATCCATCCAACTTTCGCATTTATAATATAAATATGTATATAGAATATAGATAAGTAGTAGTAAGTAGACATTGCTAAGACATTCGTAGCTAGCTTAGCAATGTCGCATACAATCTCTGGATGCTCTGGTGGAAACGTACGCGGAAGTCTTAGTCTTGCGATGATCTTTGACGTGCTAACCCTTAAGGCGCGATCTGAGGTACGATTGTGCCGAACAATTAGATAACATTAAACTGGAGCTGACAGCAAATACCCAAGTAGTTTCCTAACCATGCCTTAAAAATCTATAGGTATTAAAACTAATGACCACCAAACCGCAGTACTAAAGGCCATAGATAAGAGAAGAACTAATGTGTATGTGTTCGCTAACATATGCGTTCGCAAATCGTTCATCCGATTGAGTTCACACCATAGACTCTTGTTGTGTAGTTGTTGACACTTGCGCGAGTTTTTGGTTACAGGTTAAACAACCAGTTAAAGAAAGTCGATTGTTATCAAAAATCGAATGAGCAAACGAATCGAGCTGCCAAAAGTAAAATAAATTATCGGACTACTGCACTAGCTAATTGAAATAAAAAAATTCTAGCTCTAACTGTGAGCATTTTTTTATAGATTTGGAGATTAAAGTGTTTTTGCAAGTAAACAAAATGTCTCAATGGTTTCTTACAGTTTATTCTACAAATTAAACAGTCATCTTTTTCAAATAAAAAAAATAAATAAGTAAAAGAAATGCGATAAAACGCGCCCGCCCCAATACGGGGCGGCGCTCCAAACCGACCACTTACAGCTAAGCGTTGATGCGGTTAACAGACGAGCCGTCCGAGTTGGTGCCAACCATTCGACTAACACCATTGCCCTATGGCAACTTCGGTCGGCGTAACATGGACCCTGATTTATAATAGTGAACAAGCATGAAACATATTTTTACTGCATCACTGGTTGTTAATTTGGTTTTACTATTTCTAAACCAAAGTGACAGGTATATAGGTAACAGTGCTACGTGTAGACCTGTCATATATAGTTTACCAACCAATAAGCTTTTCATATTTAAAGAAAAATAATAATTAAATTAATAAAAAAATAATTAATATTATAAAAAGCTTTTTTATCCATATTTGAGAAAATAATCTAGAGCCAGGTCTACTATGGATATGGACCTCTCAACATAATCATAGTATATGATTTTGTTCGAATTGTCGGCGCCAACAGAGTCGGCTCGTCTGTAAACAGCACAAGAAGAAATCACAACATGTTTTAAAATTTTTAATCGTTATTTATTATTTCTATACAAATAGAACTGTACAGATAATTTTTTAAATTATTTACCACATTTCATCTCTCACGATAGACTTTTTACAAAAATGAAAACTATCAACACCACGCACGGAATTAACGAGATCGCCCCCCGTCCAGCCCGGACTCGAACCCACTGCCCTCTGGCGACCGGCGCCGCGCGCGCAAAACCACCCGTGCGGCGCCACAGACAAGCCTCTAACTTACAACTTCACACTGTCTCACTTGCCGTGAATGCTGACTCTACTCGGTACAAATTTAATATTCCATAGTCCCAACTTTGTTTCATGGTAAACTAAATTGACCAGACTAAAAATCATGCTCTCTGGTCAATCTAGTTTGTAACGTGAACCAGATGGACTAACATTTAAAATATATGCTTATTTTCGGCAAAAATATTGCATTTTTCAGATTATCAAGTACATATAACAAAACAATTGATTGTTAAAACAAATAGTTTGTGGTAATCAGACTAACAGTTCTCTCAATTTGTTTCAGGATCACGTCATCGGTGCCGTTTATTATCACTCACATTCAATGAACGACTGATTCATTCATACCTAGTTATAAATTAACCATATAAATAATCTTATACTTAAATTAAAATGGTAAGCAGACTTAAATACTTAAAATGTCTATTACCACAAATACATTTGGTTCAATAGTAATGCTACAAATGATCACACATATTCGATACTCGACGAAACAAGCCCAGAGAAAAATCTGGCATAATTCCCCAAATATATAAAACCCACATGGAATTTCTCCCCATGGAAATTATGCAGTACGGAAGAAAAATTCCTAGTGGATTTTTTACCAAATTTATCCCTAGCTAGATGGAAACATATCTATTTTGTTTACACCTATGACCAAAAACACACAACAAACGTTTAATGGAACATCCATTAAACGTTTGTGTTGTGTTTTTTGGTGTTTTGTATTCTGGTCATATAGAAAAACAATTTCATTTGACCCAAGGGATTTGGATCATGCCACATATTATTTCCACCCTAATTGCTAAACATAAGCATGTATTTTTATTTGAATTTCATTGTATAATTAATTTAAATTTGTACAAAGTGTGTATAACGCAATCGTCTGTATCTGACGCATACAAATCGGCGGTTAATCTGGCAGCACTGTTCCGTTCCACTAGATTACCGAACAACATATAATTATACTTTTTCACCTCCCCTATACAATGTATAGCTAGAACTGGTGGAAGATTTTTAATATGTATTTAACAATGGAAACTGTGTCATAAGGCATGTCGATATATTGCAACCTAGACCTGCCAACTAGTCTGTTGATACATATTTTATGAATTTCGAATAGACCTGCTATGTATAAAATTCGTAAATATATTAGACTTCAGCTGCCAAGTCTGGTTTACCATACTCAGGTTATAATATAATAGGTGTCTATATTACAATATATGTCAGCATTTAAAATATCCCACCAGCTCTGGGCTAATAATATCACAAAAATAAATAAGTACATTTTCCAAGCAGTCCTATTTTACTTTTCCAATACACAATATAAATAAACACATTTGGCAGTGATTATATACTTGCTCGAATAACTTTTCGTTTTTAAATCCCATATCCAATTTTGTTCAATTTAAGTAAATGCACTAATTGTTGATATACAATTTTAATTAAAGTTCTATTAAATATGATAAACATATATCGGAGGTGAAAAAGTAAATTAAAACACATCCTTGGAGATCCCTAGCTATAGGGTTAGCTCTGACTCTGATGTGTACTAGGAATGCAATTAACCAAAAATAGATATCGCCTGTATATTCTTTATTCTGGTTTATAAATAAATTTCATCCAGTTGAAAGTGAATTCTATAAAACATTAAATAATTTCAGCATTGCACTAAATTTTGCAAGTTAAAAGTGACGTGAACTGATTCACTCACCTCTGGCTAGTTAAGCCAATTTCCCTGATGCAAGTAATATTGACTTTTGGAAGAGTGACTAATTTTGGAGGTAGAATTAGCACTAACATCTGATAAAAATTATAAGACCTATGAGTCAAAATCGCACACTTCAAGTCATATAATATAGAAAATCTAGGAACCATTTCCTTATCCCAAAAAAGGTTACCTACCATTAAGTTTTAATAGAAAGGGGTCACAACCCTAAACAGTGAGAAATATGATAATAAAGATAGAGCTGACTAGTGTTTAAATACTTATGCAAATAAACCTTTGTTAAATGTCTTGATTCTACAAAACTAGTAATTTATTAAGTTTAGAAGTAATAAGCATTGTGACCGATTTATATTACATATTTAGAAACAATATAAAAACCTGAAGTAAACAGGAATCAGTAAGGATTCTTCCTATTTCCTAGAAAATATTTAAGCAATTAACAATTCTTCTCACTTTGAGCTATTAAAACTAGAAATTCTTATTAACTTTGAAATAATTTTATAACTTGCCTACTCTCTTATCCAAGTTAGATTTAGAAGTTTTATGATAAAATTAATAAATACAACATAATTTACAACAATACATATGGTGACAGATTAATGGTTTAATTTTCTTAGTACCCACCAAGTCAGCACTTAAAGTTATTCCAAACTAGTCCAGTCGCTAAAATCAAGATTAAAAAACAGTTCTCCCAAAGCACTCTCGGATTTTTATACCATTTGCGACAAAACACTGATACGTAACATTGTATGGGAATACATCCAAAATCTATTTAAAACATCTGAAAAATCTGCCTCCTTGAAATATTATGACTAGCATAAGACTTTTATGTAATGTACTAAAAAACCGGCTGAGTTTGTTGTGGGCTCTTCTCAGACCAGGGCGCGTATGGAACCCTCGTAGCTTTAGTTTTAATATCCACAACTGATTATCACCATCATATTTTATAAGTACCTAACTGGACGTCAATAAGTGTACATTGTACCTAAATTGAATAAATATGTTGTGACTTGTAACTTAATAACGACTACTGCTTACTAATGGTGCTAGTTTGATTGTATGTACACTTAAACCTTAACAAAATATTTTGAAGAGATGATAAAGTAATTCACTAACGATGGATTGTGGATCCCCAAAATAAATATTATTTCATTGCAAGCATTGTTCCATGATGTTAACACACCAGGTACACACACTTCAGCCAAGTTTAGTGTCTATCTGTATTAGCTCAAATTTATATTCCTTTTTTGCTTAGCAGAACTGTTAACTTATTGTTGGTGTTTGTTTATATTCCCACTAGGCCCACTAGTTCCTACATAAAATTTGATGTTGATTCTTACTAACTACTTAGAAACACACAGCCCGCTTAGACTGCATCATCACTTACCATCACGTGTGATCGCAGTCAAGGGCTAACTTGTAGTTGATTAAAAAAAAAAAGTTCAATTCAAAGTAAGAAGATCGCGTGCAAGTCTTTTGTGTAAATTCATAATTTGCAAAATAAAATACTATACATAATAACATTACATTGAAAAAGTATTTATGAATGTGAAATGATTAGGGAACATATATAAAAAAAAATTTGGGATATAATATTCAACTAAGTAATATACAAATAAAATATACAACAATATAGTAAAGGAAGTCTTAAGAAGCTGCCAATAGCAAAATATGAGGTTGAAAATCTGCATATCTGATTACAAATAGTATTCTAAAATCCAATCCCCAATCAAAAACGGGGATTTCCCAATGAGTTGCATCCATTTTTTTTTTATTTCAGTAAACTATCAGTTTCATTAATGACAGTGTGATATCTTTTATCACTTATTTCCACTAACTGGCAAGAAGTTTCATTTACTGAAGAATATTTTCTTTTTTCTAATGCAGCTACGTCAGAAGGATTTAAGAGATTCAAGGAGCATGTCTTGGTAGACGTAGAAAGATAAAAATAAAAGTTTGATATACCAAAAAAGGTGTTAATTATACTACTGATAATTTTTAATTTAGGGTACGAATATGAAAACTTCAAAATGAGATTCTACAAATTTTAAGACATGATTTTATGATGAATATGCCCTGAAACACATGTTGTTAAGATAATATATTTAAAAAAAAGTGTGTGTGCAATTCACACACGGCAGAAGTGAAACTTCAGAAAAGTAATTCAGAATCCTATATGTTTATTTTTTTTGGTGTCGCTTTTTCGTTCCATTTTTTTGTTTCATTGAATTTTCCAATCACAATCATTTCAAAGAAGTTTCACTACAAAAATATTGAAAAAAGTGAAAAGTAAACTTAAAGCATAAATGAGCAGTGAAATATATTTCGGAAAGGTTAATGTTTAGGAAAGGTTACTTAAATCTTGATAGAATAGCTAATGTAACATTTTAAGAGTAATGGCTGATTTTCTTTCCAATTCTTCCTAGAACTTCCTAGTGGTTCGTAGTAGAATGAAGAACTTCAAGCTCTATGTACGCTATGTCCTTTACAGGACACAGCTAGAAGGTGGCCAACGTGAAATAAAATATATTGGTTTTGTCAATCAACTTTCGCAGTGCTTATAATTAGCCCGCATCCACCACTTATGTGTACAATGTAGCAATATATGTATCAATTTGAGTTCCTCTTGTTTTAAATATGTGATTTGTTTTGTCAGCTTTCACATTAATCTGTTGCTTATGCAATAAAACTAGACGTCTGTAGGCACTACAGCTTCCTAGCTTTATTCACAAACGCTACAATGTAGAGTATGTAAATTGAGTCACAAAGGTCATCCGAGTGCGCTCCGGGTGCCTATAACGATATCACAATGGTTCGACGGTCACGGCCGCACTATACTTATTGCATCACATGATATCTTTCGCATCATCGTTCGTTTTACAAATTCGTTACTTACGTTTACTTTTAAAACAATAAAAACAAACTGCCAGAAGAGTGAAACTATCATACAAAAGGTCCGGTGGCTCCGTTGGCTGCCGCGCACTGAGTCTTCACACCGACAGGTGGAAACCGTTGAGCACTTGTAAGTTTTATACTTTTTCATTTTTGGTTTTCACTATTCACTTTCACTTTTTTTTCCTTTTCACTTTCACTTTGGTCACTCGCGATCGTGGCGTCGGTTCATCAATCATCACAGAGATCGGACGAACCGGTCGCGAATATTATTAATTAATACTCGGTAACGGAATGACGGAGAAATTCCACAATTTCGTGGCGCCTTCACAGGTCCTTCGGTCCTCGGTCCTCGGAGCTCCGGGGCCCCGGCCGGGGTCAGCTGAGGGGCGCGGGTCGGGCGGGGGGGCTTCGAACGCGGCGCGCTCAGTTCAGGTCGCGATCCTCTAAGTACTTGTACTCAAATGTGAAGCCCTCCTTTTTCCGCTGGCCCCACTTCTCATAGTCAAAGTATATGTACGTGCCCTGAAATAACAAACAAATAAACATTTAATTTCATACAAAACAAACAAAACCATTTGTGAAAGCCAATGCCAAGATCATAAGAATTATTCACCCGTTTTATAAATTGGCAAGATGACAATTTTACATACTTTGTGCTAAGTGTAAACAGATATACTGTACGGGAGCAGGTGATATGGCTCGACCGTAACAAAGGATGATATCATTCACCGAGCGGGTGTTGTGCTCGGGGACCACTGGTCCGACCGTTCATCATTGGAGGTCGTATATAGGCTTAATTTAGAGAATGATTCGTTAGCGTGAGTTAGGCTCTTCGTGTTTATCGTGCGCTACTAGTAATGCCATCCATTCGATTATGTGCGGACTGCGAAGACCTCTACATATTATGATTAGAAATTGCCTGTCTGAAAATATACTGTATGCCATAAAACACAATTAAAGTAGGACAGGTTTCCATCAAATGTAATATGTTACAACATAAGAAATCTCAAGTCCAAGCAAACTCCCAGGAAAACCTAGAAGTAGCTAAAATTGTAATAATCATACTAATATTAGCAATGTAAATCTGAGTTTGTTTGTTATGATTTTACAGTCTACATCTGAACTAAATTTCATCAAAATTGGTTGAAAAGATGGACCATGAAAGCATAAACAACCTCAATATTATTAAGGATATGGATATTTTATTATGTTAAGTTTGTTTAAGATCCAATTGAGTTTTATGAAGTAATTAAAATTACAATTTTAAAAGTTATTTTTAAGACTTTTATGAAAGTTTGTGTTTGTTTGTGTTGGTAGTGAACTAGTAACACATAAGTAATATTGGAAACATGACTGACTGGGTAAAGCTAGTAAAATATATATAAATTTGCCTGGTGGGAGGCTTCGGCCGTGGCTAGTTACCACCGGCAAAGACGTGCCGCCAAGGGATTTAGCGTTCCGGTACGATGCCGTGTAGAAACCGAAGGGTTTAATACAACTACCATGCCCCAACCAACGACCTCACTTTACATAGACTGGCCCTGTCAAACAAAGAATGTCGCCGTATGTCTAGTAACGCCATCAAGTCCGAAAAGCGGGAACTTGCTTGCAACATATGCCCCACCTTGAATGAAAGCTTGAAAACGTATGACTCGGTCATAGATTATATAGGTCATAGCCGTACTAAACCATAAGGCCAGTTAGTAAAAAAAAATATCATACAGTTTGCCGCGGAAGTAAAATGATTGCGTAATGGATAAAAATATTAAATAGGAAGATTAAATAACGTTTTTTTGGAAATGTATAGTTGTGAATTGAAACACTTAGCTTAAAATAAAAATTATACAGTGCCAAATTAATAAGACTTTAGATGTTAACTTATTAATAACAAATTATCTACACGACGAGCGACCGTGACAGCGCTACGACGGGGACAAAGACAGGTGAGGAACGTGTTCAGCAAGTCTGACGCCCCACATTTTTCTATGAAAGGGCCCATCTAGTACTACTACATATATATCGATGGCCCCAACAGGTTAGCCCGCTACCATCTTAGACTGCATCATTACTTACCATCAGGTGAGATCGCAGTCACGGGCTAACTTGTAGAGGATAAAAATAAATAAATATATCACAATATACCTGTTCATACTCCTCATTGATAACCTTAGGCTCCTCATGCCTCTGGAACCACATCATGTACTTTGTATGGAACCGCCAACTCTGCTTTTTAAGCGCTTTGGCAGCTAGGTACTGTGCTTTCGTTCCCTCCATATAATAGAATACGAAGAAAAGCGTCTCCGTCGACAGCCGCTGGAAAAACTCCACCGAGTCTGAGTGGGGTAACAGCACCTGCAATATGAAAAAGAAATCCAGGGTTAAGTTATGCATTTTTAGATTATAAAGCCCTTATTGATAAATTATGTCGTATAGCAGTTGTAATTAAAACAATACTCTCTAATGTTGTTTTGGAGAGGTAATTAGTTTTAGAAGACTACCCTAAATTGTCGCTATTGCAACCCTGGAATGTTTTCTGCGACCAGTTTGTGGGAATTGAATATTCCGAATATGCTCAATTCAATTCCCACAAATTTAAAAGCTTTTTCAAAAGTTTTAGATTGATAAAATTTACTGATAGAAATACTGGGACATCTAAAATCACGATGGTTTAAATAAATCTGACTGGTGGGAGGTTTCCCACCAGGGTGGTAACTAGTACCACGGTGGGGCTAGTTACCAGCGTACCGGCAAATATGAGCCGCGCCAATCTATTAAGCGTTCCGGTACGATGCCGTGTAGAAACCGATTAGGGGTATGGGTTTAATGTAACTGCCATACCCCTAACAAGTTAGCCCGCTACCATCTTAGACTGGATCATCGCTTACCATCAGGTGAGACCGCAGTCAAGGGCTAACTTGTAGTGGATAAAAAAAAACTGGTGTATCATGTGATAGAACACAGCCTTAATTAATTGGAACTGCACTTGGTGGTCTTAAGAAAAGTCTGAGGAAGGCTGAAAAGGTAGTAACCTGATTGTAGTAGACAGGTGTCTGGCAAATGTTCCTCGGTAGGTAGACCCTCGTGCGCTCTGAGTCTGACGGGTGGGGCATGTGGTAGAACGCCGCTTCCATCATCTGGAACTGCACCTGGTGGTCCTGCGCCAAAAACAACACTTTTAATTTGTATAACTAGTGGTTCGCCCCGAACTAAGACCTCGCGGCGCCATCTATTGACATAAATGTGAAATTCTGTGAAAAATACTGAAGCTCATTAAAAATTAAATAATTCCGTTTCCTTACAATATTTATCTAATTTTAGTATTTGTTGTTCAAGTACAGGATATAATTGAAATAACTGATCAAGTTTCAGGCTCATCCTTTCAGAAAATTTAGAGTTCTGAGGTCATCTTTGGACGTTAGAAAATCACCACTTTGAAAGCCCCCCATTTCGTCAATTTTGGGGGAAAAATTAAAAAAAAAATATTTTTGGTCTCTATTCCTAATTATCTTTAAAATGATATACCGCAACTCTATGTAACTTTATAAAAAATATTTTACTTCGCATTCGCTTCTATGAGAGCCCCCCTGAAATAAAGATTTTTATTATTTTTTAAGCCATATTCGGCGGGAGGCCATTGGTTTACATATTATATTTAAAGCTGAAGTAATTTCGTTCAGTAATTCAGAAGTTATAATGCTCTGACAGACGGACGGACGGACGGACGGACGGACGGACGGACAAGTGCCAATTCACCCAAGTAGACTCAGAGACCTTCGCTTCGCTCGGTCAATTATTTATGTTTATAAATTAAAAAACTGTAAGGAGCACAAATCTATTTATAGTCGAAGGACTGATCACAGATAGAGAAAAGAAAAAAAAAAGAAAAATATGAACAAAATATCCCGCCTTGTAGCCGTAACACGGCGCCGTCCTGTACCTTTCACATGTGTGATACTCACGTTGTTCAAAGGCAGCGGCCCTAGCGGCGCGACGCCCAGTATCGGTGGTATGCTCGCGTGCGACATCGCCGCGCCGCGCCTCGCGTTGCTGCCGATGGCGCCACCGACCGTGAGCCCGGCTTGTAGCCGTAACACGGCGTCATTCTTTTCCTCGTCTTCCTGTAATAAATATAAATAAAATATCAATTACATCTTACAGTTTCGGCTATTTATCCGTATTTACTGAAAATTAATGAATTTAAGCTTTCACCAGTCTCTTTTTTTTAAGACCTCCGATGCGCGTTCTTTTTTGTTTAAAAAAAATCGTTATTTTTTTGTTTAACTCTATTTAATCGTTCTGCCGCAGGAAAACAACCATTAAAATTTCACGGTGTATTTACGGCAACGGTGTTCATTGTGTCTCGCTCACTGTGGGGGCGAGCGAGCGAGACGGCGCATACCTCCGTGTCATGATGGTGGTCGAGCCCCGCGCGCTCCACGGCTTCCTGCGCCATGCTCTTGAGCGAGGCTGTCACCCCGCTCGCGGCGCTCGCTGGGCTCACGCTCGTCACGCTCGCGCTCGTGTTCAGCGTGTTTAGTGTGGTCAGTGATGGCGTGCTCGGCGTTTCGCTTACTCTACCACTGTGCAACAGAGACAAAAAATAAATAAATGCGAAAGTGTGTTTGTTTGTCCTGCAATCACGCCGCAATGGAGCAAAGGATCGACGTGATTTTTGGCATGGCCATAGTTGAGGACCTGGAGGGTGACATAGGCTACTTTTTATTCCGGAAAATTAAGGAGTTCCCGCGGGAATTAAAAAACTTAAACCATGCGGACGAAATCGCGGGCATCAGCTAGTTCTTAATAGTTTCAGGTTAATTTATTTGCATAACATGAACGATTGTACAATAACTGACATGTCACCCCGTTAGGGCGTGTGCAATTTGAGTGGTTTTACAGCAACTATCGTAAAATAATTACGAAAATTTTACCAACTAAGTAACACGAGAAACTTCGTTCACACCGACTCGCCAGTCACCAACTCTGTAGCAGAGACAGCAGCAAAACACATTCTTTTTAAAATTTATGTGTATCATAAAACTCGAGTGACGCAGTTGTATCACACGCACGCACACTCTTCCCTGCATTGTTTTTATTAGTGCCAATGTTCAGGACTTCTTTTCCACTAACCACTGCATAAATTTCGCTATTAATCGCTATTAATATATTATTTCTATATCAACTCGTTACAGCAGCGCACTTACTTGTTGACGATGTGTAACGGCGTGTGCGTCGTGTGCGGCGTGTGAGGCACGTGCACGGCGTGCGTGGGCCCGTTGACGGTGAGCGGCGAGGGCGCGTTAGACAGCGTGGCCACCATGCTGGCTATAGTCGCGCTCACCACGCTCGCGGCCGACGTCGTGTTGACGACGCTCGGCGCGATAGACGTCGCCGATGCGCTTTTTGACGTCTGTTTTGCAACAAATCAACAGTTTAGGGCCACTGGAGACAAAGTCCTAGAGAGGAGACGGCGTAAACGTCAATAAACGTAGTGTAATGTGGTACGCTCGGCAGACGTGTGTATATTGTGTGACGAGTGTGAGTCGTGTGAAGCTGACACTCACGGGGGCGGGCTGCAGCGCGTGGCTGGAGAGCAGCGAGAGCGCGGGCGGTGGTATGTGCGGCGCCGCGCTCGGCAGACGTGTGTATATTGTGTGACGAGTGTGAGTCGTGTGAAGCTGACACTCACGGGGGCGGGCTGCAGCGCGTGGCTGGAGAGCAGCGAGAGCGCGGGCGGTGGTATGTGCGGCGCCGCGCTCGGCAGACGTGTGTATATTGTGTGACGAGTGTGAGTCGTGTGAAGCTGACACTCACGGGGGCGGGCTGCAGCGCGTGGCTGGAGAGCAGCGAGAGCGCGGGCGGTGGTATGTGCGGCGCCGCGCTCGGCAGACGTGTGTATATTGTGTGACGAGTGTGAGTCGTGTGAAGCTGACACTCACGGGGGCGGGCTGCAGCGCGTGGCTGGAGAGCAGCGAGAGCGCGGGCGGTGGTATGTGCGGCGCCGCGCTCGGCAGACGTGTGTATATTGTGTGACGAGTGTGAGTCGTGTGAAGCTGACACTCACGGGGGCGGGCTGCAGCGCGTGGCTGGAGAGCAGCGAGAGCGCGGGCGGTGGTATGTGCGGCGCCGCGCTCGGCAGACGTGTGTATATTGTGTGACGAGTGTGAGTCGTGTGAAGCTGACACTCACGGGGGCGGGCTGCAGCGCGTGGCTGGAGAGCAGCGAGAGCGCGGGCGGTGGTATGTGCGGCGCCGCGCTCGGCAGACGTGTGTATATTGTGTGACGAGTGTGAGTCGTGTGAAGCTGACACTCACGGGGGCGGGCTGCAGCGCGTGGCTGGAGAGCAGCGAGAGCGCGGGCGGTGGTATGTGCGGCGCCGCGCTCGGCAGACGTGTGTATATTGTGTGACGAGTGTGAGTCGTGTGAAGCTGACACTCACGGGGGCGGGCTGCAGCGCGTGGCTGGAGAGCAGCGAGAGCGCGGGCGGTGGTATGTGCGGCGCCGCGCTCGGCAGACGTGTGTATATTGTGTGACGAGTGTGAGTCGTGTGAAGCTGACACTCACGGGGGCGGGCTGCAGCGCGTGGCTGGAGAGCAGCGAGAGCGCGGGCGGTGGTATGTGCGGCGCCGCGCTCGGCAGACGTGTGTATATTGTGTGACGAGTGTGAGTCGTGTGAAGCTGACACTCACGGGGGCGGGCTGCAGCGCGTGGCTGGAGAGCAGCGAGAGCGCGGGCGGTGGTATGTGCGGCGCCGCGCTCGGCAGACGTGTGTATATTGTGTGACGAGTGTGAGTCGTGTGAAGCTGACACTCACGGGGGCGGGCTGCAGCGCGTGGCTGGAGAGCAGCGAGAGCGCGGGCGGTGGTATGTGCGGCGCCGCGCTCGGCAGACGTGTGTATATTGTGTGACGAGTGTGAGTCGTGTGAAGCTGACACTCACGGGGGCGGGCTGCAGCGCGTGGCTGGAGAGCAGCGAGAGCGCGGGCGGTGGTATGTGCGGCGCCGCGCTCGGCAGACGTGTGTATATTGTGTGACGAGTGTGAGTCGTGTGAAGCTGACACTCACGGGGGCGGGCTGCAGCGCGTGGCTGGAGAGCAGCGAGAGCGCGGGCGGTGGTATGTGCGGCGCCGCGCTCGGCAGACGTGTGTATATTGTGTGACGAGTGTGAGTCGTGTGAAGCTGACACTCACGGGGGCGGGCTGCAGCGCGTGGCTGGAGAGCAGCGAGAGCGCGGGCGGTGGTATGTGCGGCGCCGCGCTCGGCAGACGTGTGTATATTGTGTGACGAGTGTGAGTCGTGTGAAGCTGACACTCACGGGGGCGGGCTGCAGCGCGTGGCTGGAGAGCAGCGAGAGCGCGGGCGGTGGTATGTGCGGCGCCGCGCTCGGCAGACGTGTGTATATTGTGTGACGAGTGTGAGTCGTGTGAAGCTGACACTCACGGGGGCGGGCTGCAGCGCGTGGCTGGAGAGCAGCGAGAGCGCGGGCGGTGGTATGTGCGGCGCCGCGCTCGGCAGACGTGTGTATATTGTGTGACGAGTGTGAGTCGTGTGAAGCTGACACTCACGGGGGCGGGCTGCAGCGCGTGGCTGGAGAGCAGCGAGAGCGCGGGCGGTGGTATGTGCGGCGCCGCGCTCGGCAGACGTGTGTATATTGTGTGACGAGTGTGAGTCGTGTGAAGCTGACACTCACGGGGGCGGGCTGCAGCGCGTGGCTGGAGAGCAGCGAGAGCGCGGGCGGTGGTATGTGCGGCGCCGCGCTCGGCAGACGTGTGTATATTGTGTGACGAGTGTGAGTCGTGTGAAGCTGACACTCACGGGGGCGGGCTGCAGCGCGTGGCTGGAGAGCAGCGAGAGCGCGGGCGGTGGTATGTGCGGCGCCGCGCTCGGCAGACGTGTGTATATTGTGTGACGAGTGTGAGTCGTGTGAAGCTGACACTCACGGGGGCGGGCTGCAGCGCGTGGCTGGAGAGCAGCGAGAGCGCGGGCGGTGGTATGTGCGGCGCCGCGCTCGGCAGACGTGTGTATATTGTGTGACGAGTGTGAGTCGTGTGAAGCTGACACTCACGGGGGCGGGCTGCAGCGCGTGGCTGGAGAGCAGCGAGAGCGCGGGCGGTGGTATGTGCGGCGCCGCGCTCGGCAGACGTGTGTATATTGTGTGACGAGTGTGAGTCGTGTGAAGCTGACACTCACGGGGGCGGGCTGCAGCGCGTGGCTGGAGAGCAGCGAGAGCGCGGGCGGTGGTATGTGCGGCGCCGCGCTCGGCAGACGTGTGTATATTGTGTGACGAGTGTGAGTCGTGTGAAGCTGACACTCACGGGGGCGGGCTGCAGCGCGTGGCTGGAGAGCAGCGAGAGCGCGGGCGGTGGTATGTGCGGCGCCGCGCTCGGCAGACGTGTGTATATTGTGTGACGAGTGTGAGTCGTGTGAAGCTGACACTCACGGGGGCGGGCTGCAGCGCGTGGCTGGAGAGCAGCGAGAGCGCGGGCGGTGGTATGTGCGGCGCCGCGCTCGGCAGACGTGTGTATATTGTGTGACGAGTGTGAGTCGTGTGAAGCTGACACTCACGGGGGCGGGCTGCAGCGCGTGGCTGGAGAGCAGCGAGAGCGCGGGCGGTGGTATGTGCGGCGCCGCGCTCGGCAGACGTGTGTATATTGTGTGACGAGTGTGAGTCGTGTGAAGCTGACACTCACGGGGGCGGGCTGCAGCGCGTGGCTGGAGAGCAGCGAGAGCGCGGGCGGTGGTATGTGCGGCGCCGCGCTCGGCAGACGTGTGTATATTGTGTGACGAGTGTGAGTCGTGTGAAGCTGACACTCACGGGGGCGGGCTGCAGCGCGTGGCTGGAGAGCAGCGAGAGCGCGGGCGGTGGTATGTGCGGCGCCGCGCTCGGCAGACGTGTGTATATTGTGTGACGAGTGTGAGTCGTGTGAAGCTGACACTCACGGGGGCGGGCTGCAGCGCGTGGCTGGAGAGCAGCGAGAGCGCGGGCGGTGGTATGTGCGGCGCCGCGCTCGGCAGACGTGTGTATATTGTGTGACGAGTGTGAGTCGTGTGAAGCTGACACTCACGGGGGCGGGCTGCAGCGCGTGGCTGGAGAGCAGCGAGAGCGCGGGCGGTGGTATGTGCGGCGCCGCGCTCGGCAGACGTGTGTATATTGTGTGACGAGTGTGAGTCGTGTGAAGCTGACACTCACGGGGGCGGGCTGCAGCGCGTGGCTGGAGAGCAGCGAGAGCGCGGGCGGTGGTATGTGCGGCGCCGCGCTCGGCAGACGTGTGTATATTGTGTGACGAGTGTGAGTCGTGTGAAGCTGACACTCACGGGGGCGGGCTGCAGCGCGTGGCTGGAGAGCAGCGAGAGCGCGGGCGGTGGTATGTGCGGCGCCGCGCTCGGCAGACGTGTGTATATTGTGTGACGAGTGTGAGTCGTGTGAAGCTGACACTCACGGGGGCGGGCTGCAGCGCGTGGCTGGAGAGCAGCGAGAGCGCGGGCGGTGGTATGTGCGGCGCCGCGCTCGGCAGACGTGTGTATATTGTGTGACGAGTGTGAGTCGTGTGAAGCTGACACTCACGGGGGCGGGCTGCAGCGCGTGGCTGGAGAGCAGCGAGAGCGCGGGCGGTGGTATGTGCGGCGCCGCGCTCGGCAGACGTGTGTATATTGTGTGACGAGTGTGAGTCGTGTGAAGCTGACACTCACGGGGGCGGGCTGCAGCGCGTGGCTGGAGAGCAGCGAGAGCGCGGGCGGTGGTATGTGCGGCGCCGCGCTCGGCAGACGTGTGTATATTGTGTGACGAGTGTGAGTCGTGTGAAGCTGACACTCACGGGGGCGGGCTGCAGCGCGTGGCTGGAGAGCAGCGAGAGCGCGGGCGGTGGTATGTGCGGCGCCGCGCTCGGCAGACGTGTGTATATTGTGTGACGAGTGTGAGTCGTGTGAAGCTGACACTCACGGGGGCGGGCTGCAGCGCGTGGCTGGAGAGCAGCGAGAGCGCGGGCGGTGGTATGTGCGGCGCCGCGCTCGGCAGACGTGTGTATATTGTGTGACGAGTGTGAGTCGTGTGAAGCTGACACTCACGGGGGCGGGCTGCAGCGCGTGGCTGGAGAGCAGCGAGAGCGCGGGCGGTGGTATGTGCGGCGCCGCGCTCGGCAGACGTGTGTATATTGTGTGACGAGTGTGAGTCGTGTGAAGCTGACACTCACGGGGGCGGGCTGCAGCGCGTGGCTGGAGAGCAGCGAGAGCGCGGGCGGTGGTATGTGCGGCGCCGCGCTCGGCAGACGTGTGTATATTGTGTGACGAGTGTGAGTCGTGTGAAGCTGACACTCACGGGGGCGGGCTGCAGCGCGTGGCTGGAGAGCAGCGAGAGCGCGGGCGGTGGTATGTGCGGCGCCGCGCTCGGCAGACGTGTGTATATTGTGTGACGAGTGTGAGTCGTGTGAAGCTGACACTCACGGGGGCGGGCTGCAGCGCGTGGCTGGAGAGCAGCGAGAGCGCGGGCGGTGGTATGTGCGGCGCCGCGCTCGGCAGACGTGTGTATATTGTGTGACGAGTGTGAGTCGTGTGAAGCTGACACTCACGGGGGCGGGCTGCAGCGCGTGGCTGGAGAGCAGCGAGAGCGCGGGCGGTGGTATGTGCGGCGCCGCGCTCGGCAGACGTGTGTATATTGTGTGACGAGTGTGAGTCGTGTGAAGCTGACACTCACGGGGGCGGGCTGCAGCGCGTGGCTGGAGAGCAGCGAGAGCGCGGGCGGTGGTATGTGCGGCGCCGCGCTCGGCAGACGTGTGTATATTGTGTGACGAGTGTGAGTCGTGTGAAGCTGACACTCACGGGGGCGGGCTGCAGCGCGTGGCTGGAGAGCAGCGAGAGCGCGGGCGGTGGTATGTGCGGCGCCGCGCTCGGCAGACGTGTGTATATTGTGTGACGAGTGTGAGTCGTGTGAAGCTGACACTCACGGGGGCGGGCTGCAGCGCGTGGCTGGAGAGCAGCGAGAGCGCGGGCGGTGGTATGTGCGGCGCCGCGCTCGGCAGACGTGTGTATATTGTGTGACGAGTGTGAGTCGTGTGAAGCTGACACTCACGGGGGCGGGCTGCAGCGCGTGGCTGGAGAGCAGCGAGAGCGCGGGCGGTGGTATGTGCGGCGCCGCGCTCGGCAGACGTGTGTATATTGTGTGACGAGTGTGAGTCGTGTGAAGCTGACACTCACGGGGGCGGGCTGCAGCGCGTGGCTGGAGAGCAGCGAGAGCGCGGGCGGTGGTATGTGCGGCGCCGCGCTCGGCAGACGTGTGTATATTGTGTGACGAGTGTGAGTCGTGTGAAGCTGACACTCACGGGGGCGGGCTGCAGCGCGTGGCTGGAGAGCAGCGAGAGCGCGGGCGGTGGTATGTGCGGCGCCGCGCTCGGCAGACGTGTGTATATTGTGTGACGAGTGTGAGTCGTGTGAAGCTGACACTCACGGGGGCGGGCTGCAGCGCGTGGCTGGAGAGCAGCGAGAGCGCGGGCGGTGGTATGTGCGGCGCCGCGCTCGGCAGACGTGTGTATATTGTGTGACGAGTGTGAGTCGTGTGAAGCTGACACTCACGGGGGCGGGCTGCAGCGCGTGGCTGGAGAGCAGCGAGAGCGCGGGCGGTGGTATGTGCGGCGCCGCGCTCGGCAGACGTGTGTATATTGTGTGACGAGTGTGAGTCGTGTGAAGCTGACACTCACGGGGGCGGGCTGCAGCGCGTGGCTGGAGAGCAGCGAGAGCGCGGGCGGTGGTATGTGCGGCGCCGCGCTCGGCAGACGTGTGTATATTGTGTGACGAGTGTGAGTCGTGTGAAGCTGACACTCACGGGGGCGGGCTGCAGCGCGTGGCTGGAGAGCAGCGAGAGCGCGGGCGGTGGTATGTGCGGCGCCGCGCTCGGCAGACGTGTGTATATTTTTTTTTTTTTTTTTTTTTTTTTTTTTTTTTTTTTTTTTTTTTTTTTTTTTTTTTTTTTTTTTTTTTTTTTTTTTTTTTTTTTTGAATAGACACCTCTGACGTAGTCAAAGCCTTTGTTTATCTAATTATTAATTGTTTACGGTCATTTTTTATTTGAAAATTATATTAATAATATTTATTAGTTATATTAAGTATATACTAAATTTATTTTAGCTATGTGTGCACTATCTATATTTTGTTCCTATATTCTAATAATACAGAGTAAATGTAGATCTATCCTATACACATTATCTTATAGCTTACGTTTTATTCCTATCTATGACTATATTAACAACTTTTTTGGCATACTTTAAAAATAAATCCCTTGTTTTATTAGTTTTTAATATATTAGCCAGGGAATCCTTGCACAGATTCATTTGCATCTCCTGTTCTAGATTTTCTCTTTCTCTGCCGTGCTGCGGACACTCAATTAATATGTGTAATACAGTTTCGTCACAGTTGGGGTCGCAGACACAGCCTGGATCGTCTTTGCATTTGAATCTGTGCAAGTATTCTCCAAAGCCGCCATGCCCCGTAAACAATTGGGTGGTAACACTGTCCAGGGTGATCTTTTGGACCATTCCATGCGCTTCAACCGCGTTTGGGAAGAATGTTTTGGTCGTTCCTGCAGTTTCGCCTGATCCATATCTCCGGTTCCATTCGTCAAGGGATTCCTTGCGGATTTGGCCCTTGACAAATGATACCGGGCATAGATCGTAGTCTGGACGCTTTTTTGAGTAGAGGGCGGCGCTTTTCGCCAGCTCGTCAGCGCGTTCATTTCCAGCGAGGCCAGCGTGGGCTTTTATCCAGAACAAAGTGACAACTTTGCTCTGGGCAAGAGCCCGCTCCAGGTTCTTGCGGGCCCCTACTGCTAGTGGGTGGTGCGAGTGATAACTGACTACAGTCTCCAGCGCAGATCTGGAATCACTATATATTCCGAAACTTGTCTCGGTGCTCTTTAGGACCTCCGCCGTGGCTCTGCATATGGCCAGCAGTTCAGCCTGGTAAACTGTACTGTAGGATGGCAGCTTTAATTTTACGGGCTTGATCTCCGCTTCTTCGTTCCAAAGGGACAGTGAGGCTCCGACTTTGTTTTCAATTTTGCTGCCATCTGTGAAGATGCGCATTGCTTGACTGTTGTTATTGTCGACATCTTCTTGATCTACCAGGCTAATGAACTTGAGGCTCATATGGGTTGCCGGGTGGCCGTTCTCCGAGTAGTTGGCCTTCCGCTCGATCTCCCCGCCCGCCAGCTCCGGCCGAGGCACTCCCCTCTTCGCCTCATACAGGGCTGCTGCCTCTCGTATGCGGAGATCGAGTGGGAGGATCCCTGCCAATAGCAATGCGGCATTCAGGGAGACCGTTCGGTACGCCTTGCTGATTTTTTGAGCAAATCCGCGCTGCACACCGCCCAGCTGCTTTCTAACTCCAAGCTTTCGCGCCGCTGGCGCCCAGGCGCTCGCCGCGTATAGTATTATGGGTTCTACTACTGCCGTGTATATCATCCGGATTATTTCCGGGTGTAGGCCCCAACTAATCTTTGCCGCTCTCGACAGCTGCCTGTAGATGTTTGATACTTTTTTGCATGTATTCGTAATGTGTGTGTTAAAAGTCAGGGAGCTATCGATGGTAAGACCAAGAATTTTTATTTCCTTGGTCATATTTATGGAAACCCCTCCCATGTTCAGGAGTGGCGTGTCGTATTTTAACTTTCGCGTGATCAGCATAGCATTTGTTTTGTGCGGAGCGAATCGAAGTTTATTTCGGACGCCCCACTCCTGAACATAGGCGAGGGCGGCGTTGGCTTGTCTCTGTATTTCCTGCGCAGTATTGCCATCGAAAATCAACACAATGTCGTCTGCGAACGCCTGACAGTACTCACCCCTCTCCTCTAGGCCTTTTAACAAAGGGTCCAGAAGGCGTGTATATTGTGTGACGAGTGTGAGTCGTGTGAAGCTGACACTCACGGGGGCGGGCTGCAGCGCGTGGCTGGAGAGCAGCGAGAGCGCGGGCGGTGGTATGTGCGGCGCCGCGCTCGGCAGACGTGTGTATATTGTGTGACGAGTGTGAGTCGTGTGAAGCTGACACTCACGGGGGCGGGCTGCAGCGCGTGGCTGGAGAGCAGCGAGAGCGCGGGCGGTGGTATGTGCGGCGCCGCGCTCGGCAGACGTGTGTATATTGTGTGACGAGTGTGAGTCGTGTGAAGCTGACACTCACGGGGGCGGGCTGCAGCGCGTGGCTGGAGAGCAGCGAGAGCGCGGGCGGTGGTATGTGCGGCGCCGCGCTCGGCAGACGTGTGTATATTGTGTGACGAGTGTGAGTCGTGTGAAGCTGACACTCACGGGGGCGGGCTGCAGCGCGTGGCTGGAGAGCAGCGAGAGCGCGGGCGGTGGTATGTGCGGCGCCGCGCTCGGCAGACGTGTGTATATTGTGTGACGAGTGTGAGTCGTGTGAAGCTGACACTCACGGGGGCGGGCTGCAGCGCGTGGCTGGAGAGCAGCGAGAGCGCGGGCGGTGGTATGTGCGGCGCCGCGCTCGGCAGACGTGTGTATATTGTGTGACGAGTGTGAGTCGTGTGAAGCTGACACTCACGGGGGCGGGCTGCAGCGCGTGGCTGGAGAGCAGCGAGAGCGCGGGCGTTGGTATGTGCGGCGCCGCGCTCGGCAGACGTGTGTATATTGTGTGACGAGTGTGAGTCGTGTGAAGCTGACACTCACGGGGGCGGGCTGCAGCGCGTGGCTGGAGAGCAGCGAGAGCGCGGGCGGTGGTATGTGCGGCGCCGCGCTCGGCAGACGTGTGTATATTGTGTGACGAGTGTGAGTCGTGTGAAGCTGACACTCACGGGGGCGGGCTGCAGCGCGTGGCTGGAGAGCAGCGAGAGCGCGGGCGGTGGTATGTGCGGCGCCGCGCTCGGCAGACGTGTGTATATTGTGTGACGAGTGTGAGTCGTGTGAAGCTGACACTCACGGGGGCGGGCTGCAGCGCGTGGCTGGAGAGCAGCGAGAGCGCGGGCGGTGGTATGTGCGGCGCCGCGCTCGGCAGACGTGTGTATATTGTGTGACGAGTGTGAGTCGTGTGAAGCTGACACTCACGGGGGCGGGCTGCAGCGCGTGGCTGGAGAGCAGCGAGAGCGCGGGCGGTGGTATGTGCGGCGCCGCGCTCGGCAGACGTGTGTATATTGTGTGACGAGTGTGAGTCGTGTGAAGCTGACACTCACGGGGGCGGGCTGCAGCGCGTGGCTGGAGAGCAGCGAGAGCGCGGGCGGTGGTATGTGCGGCGCCGCGCTCGGCAGACGTGTGTATATTGTGTGACGAGTGTGAGTCGTGTGAAGCTGACACTCACGGGGGCGGGCTGCAGCGCGTGGCTGGAGAGCAGCGAGAGCGCGGGCGGTGGTATGTGCGGCGCCGCGCTCGGCAGACGTGTGTATATTGTGTGACGAGTGTGAGTCGTGTGAAGCTGACACTCACGGGGGCGGGCTGCAGCGCGTGGCTGGAGAGCAGCGAGAGCGCGGGCGGTGGTATGTGCGGCGCCGCGCTCGGCAGACGTGTGTATATTGTGTGACGAGTGTGAGTCGTGTGAAGCTGACACTCACGGGGGCGGGCTGCAGCGCGTGGCTGGAGAGCAGCGAGAGCGCGGGCGGTGGTATGTGCGGCGCCGCGCTCGGCAGACGTGTGTATATCGTGTGACGAGTGTGAGTCGTGTGAAGCTGACACTCACGGGGGCGGGCTGCAGCGCGTGGCTGGAGAGCAGCGAGAGCGCGGGCGGTGGTATGTGCGGCGCCGCGCTCGGCAGACGTGTGTATATTGTGTGACGAGTGTGAGTCGTGTGAAGCTGACACTCACGGGGGCGGGCTGCAGCGCGTGGCTGGAGAGCAGCGAGAGCGCGGGCGGTGGTATGTGCGGCGCCGCGCTCGGCAGACGTGTGTATATTGTGTGACGAGTGTGAGTCGTGTGAAGCTGACACTCACGGGGGCGGGCTGCAGCGCGTGGCTGGAGAGCAGCGAGAGCGCGGGCGGTGGTATGTGCGGCGCCGCGCTCGGCAGACGTGTGTATATTGTGTGACGAGTGTGAGTCGTGTGAAGCTGACACTCACGGGGGCGGGCTGCAGCGCGTGGCTGGAGAGCAGCGAGAGCGCGGGCGGTGGTATGTGCGGCGCCGCGCTCGGCAGACGTGTGTATATTGTGTGACGAGTGTGAGTCGTGTGAAGCTGACACTCACGGGGGCGGGCTGCAGCGCGTGGCTGGAGAGCAGCGAGAGCGCGGGCGGTGGTATGTGCGGCGCCGCGCTCGGCAGACGTGTGTATATTGTGTGACGAGTGTGAGTCGTGTGAAGCTGACACTCACGGGGGCGGGCTGCAGCGCGTGGCTGGAGAGCAGCGAGAGCGCGGGCGGTGGTATGTGCGGCGCCGCGCTCGGCAGACGTGTGTATATTGTGTGACGAGTGTGAGTCGTGTGAAGCTGACACTCACGGGGGCGGGCTGCAGCGCGTGGCTGGAGAGCAGCGAGAGCGCGGGCGGTGGTATGTGCGGCGCCGCGCTCGGCAGACGTGTGTATATTGTGTGACGAGTGTGAGTCGTGTGAAGCTGACACTCACGGGGGCGGGCTGCAGCGCGTGGCTGGAGAGCAGCGAGAGCGCGGGCGGTGGTATGTGCGGCGCCGCGCTCGGCAGACGTGTGTATATTGTGTGACGAGTGTGAGTCGTGTGAAGCTGACACTCACGGGGGCGGGCTGCAGCGCGTGGCTGGAGAGCAGCGAGAGCGCGGGCGGTGGTATGTGCGGCGCCGCGCTCGGCAGACGTGTGTATATTGTGTGACGAGTGTGAGTCGTGTGAAGCTGACACTCACGGGGGCGGGCTGCAGCGCGTGGCTGGAGAGCAGCGAGAGCGCGGGCGGTGGTATGTGCGGCGCCGCGCTCGGCAGACGTGTGTATATTGTGTGACGAGTGTGAGTCGTGTGAAGCTGACACTCACGGGGGCGGGCTGCAGCGCGTGGCTGGAGAGCAGCGAGAGCGCGGGCGGTGGTATGTGCGGCGCCGCGCTCGGCAGACGTGTGTATATTGTGTGACGAGTGTGAGTCGTGTGAAGCTGACACTCACGGGGGCGGGCTGCAGCGCGTGGCTGGAGAGCAGCGAGAGCGCGGGCGGTGGTATGTGCGGCGCCGCGCTCGGCAGACGTGTGTATATTGTGTGACGAGTGTGAGTCGTGTGAAGCTGACACTCACGGGGGCGGGCTGCAGCGCGTGGCTGGAGAGCAGCGAGAGCGCGGGCGGTGGTATGTGCGGCACCAGCGGGTACTGCAGCGCCGCGCTCGGGACCGGGCCATTTTCCACTACTTCTGCGCGACAAAAAAAACACCCTTACAAACGTGCTTGCCCACTGGAGAGATGTGTTTAGCAGACCAATCTCAAAAGGAGCGACGCGCGATCGCACGGCAACAATTCCATGCCATTGCCATGTGAGATAATAAAAGCGCCCATTATATTAAAAGATGAAATGATAACTATCAGGTTGTATATCGATAATCTAATTAGTCCACTTAACACATCTCCGCTCTGCTACGCTTCAGTTGACAGGCACTTTTAGCCCGGTTTCAGAAACACGTGATACCGAAACCGAGCTTGACGTCGAAACGCACGTGCGATTCAATAGCCACCATACATGCGTTGAACGCGCGCACTCTTTTTTCGATTGGCATTCAATGTGACCAATTTTAGCTCATTAACTAAAATCGCCTAATGAGAACGAGCCTGTATATTCACCAAACTACGAACGCAGTCAACGAACCCAACACAAAATATAAAATGACATTGACATTGGAGATGATAGTTTTATGAATAGTAAAATTAGCAAAAATTTAATATTAAGGTCGCATACGCCAAAAATATACTGTAACACTGGTCTAAAATCCTAAATTACTATTGTAGTTTATTCACACAATATCCACGTGCATCGCGTATTTTTAGCAGCGGCGCGCATCGACGCGAGCTGCGCGCGTGACATTGACAATGAACTGATGTAGTTTATTAGCGCTCAGTAAGGACGCGAGGTCACCCGATCATTTTTGCTAATACGATTTCATAATTTATTAGCGCTCAGTAAGGACGCAGGTCACCCGATCATTTTTGCTAATACGATTTCATAATTATTATTTTAATACTAGATGATGCCTGCGATTTGTTAAAAGAAACTCGTTTTTGACACAGAGTGTTTTCCCATTACAGAAAATCCCCGTCTATTTTGCAAGTGAAAAAAGTAGTTGTCTTTATTTAGACCCTAATAATGTCTATTTAGTTTAACGTATTTATGTGTGTTTAATGTAGACTGCATCATCACTTACCGGAGTGAGATCGCAGTCAAGGGCTAACTTGTAGCGGATAAAAATAAAAATAAATGTGTATCGACACACATTCTATGATTGTTGGAGAGTGAGGGAAGTGGTCCATACAAAATCGCGCATGGTCCTTCATCATATTATTCTGATACTATGGCCAATGTCACAACCTGTCACAAACACTATACTATACCCACAAAGTTATCTGATTTAGTTCTAATTTTGACCACCAGGTCAATTATGTTGTACTGGGACAGCTCGAAATCTACTTATTCTGTTCCTTTCCGCAGGGAGGATTATGAAAGGGTTAGCAACATGTTTAATGCTGTCATTTTAATTTAGTTTAAGAGATCGTTAATATTAATGAATGATCAAGATCGTAAAAAACGTATTTTAAGAGATTTTGTATATAGCAAATAAACTAAACAACACACACGACTAAATATAGCAAAACTAGCTGATGCCAACGACATCGTCCGCGTACATTGAGGTTTTTTGGTTACCGCGGGAACTCTTTAATTTTCCGGGATAAAAAGCCCATGTGTTATTCCAGACTATAATCTATCTCTGTGCCAAATTTCATCCAAACTTTCGCATTTACTTTATTTGTATATAAAAGACTAGATGTAGGATGACTAGTACTCGATAGTCAATACTAGTGGAGACAGGTCAATGACATCGAATAGCTAACAGATGGTTTTCCTCCTACTTACAACGCCTACGACAGAGGTCGTTCGTGCTCGTAAAATATGTAACCGCAATTTATTAAGATTAGTATTTATGTTTATTTACTTTTGCGATGACTAAGCAATAGCTTTAACGTGTTTCTTGAATTTTTTTGAAGTAAAACTTCTTTACGCACGCTTGACTTGGGGAGTAAGCTGGTGAATGCGTGACGAGAGCGTTACGAAAAGTGTGATCGGCCGAAGCGAACGGAAGTTGAGAGTAATATATAAGTTAGTCATGTATCTTATTTCTTATACCATAAAGAAGTTTTACTTCAGTCGTGTGGTCTATAGCACACTCGTTTTTTTTTTTAAACAGGCAATAAGCAGTCTTTATCATACTTATTTTATAAATGCGAAAGTGTTTGCTTATTGGTTTCAGGAGCAACGGATCGACATCATTTTTGGCATGGGTATAGTTGAGGACCTGTAGAGTGACATAGGCTACTTTTATCCCGGAAATTAAAGTAGTTCCCACGGGAATAAGTCGCGGGAATAAGCTAGTTTTAAATATCCTAGCAGCAGCAATGTCATGATCCCAACCACCATTTTGGCTAAAATATAAACTTACAACAAGAATATTATCATCGACAAACCAATTACAACAAATAATAATAACAATTATTATTTATTACTATCATAACTTCCGGTTTCCTAGGCCTAGGAAAAGCGCAAAAGTAGTTCAAAAGAAATGACGTTTGCATTTATCTAATATTTACGTCATGCCCGGTACCTAATCTAACCTGTCTTTCCTAACCTCACCAAATAAACTTACGTACACATATGCGCACATTGCAATCCATCGTCCTAGCACACGCACAAAAACAAACGAAAAAAAAAAAGAAAATTACATAACCGACATTGAACTTCACACAGAAACTACGCAGTACACACAACAGCCGCGGCGAATAAAAAAAAAAACAAAACATGCACATCGAAATATCGATTTTACCATCGTCCATATTTATCCGACATTTGCGCGGGAAGGCATTCTGCTGTTATTTTTTTTTTATTTTTCTACGCACTGATGTAGCCCGACTCAGATAAGGTTTGACGACTGAACGAAGTGGCTGTGTCATCGCGTTGGGCTAACGCCAATTTATTCTTTGCAACGTGAACGTTAAACTATTTTTAAAAATACGGAAATACTTTCTATATCAATAATAACAAGGTTGTTTTTCGTTTGGAGGCGAATTAGACGTGTTGTATGGAAATTGGCGGTCTGCCAATGCAAGTAAATCGTAAGCCGGGAGGATTGTTCCATTCATTGTTTGATAAGCGCAGGTTGTTATGTAAACAAAACGACGTACAACTATCGATATTGTGTGATAAGATAGAATAATGTTTGTTTTGTGTCTACCGTATCAAATTTCTAATTTTGTATCGTTATCACACAATAGTGTGTCTTATCGATTGACTCATGTATTTTGTCTAATTTTACGATTGCAGACTGTTTCTAAGTCAGTACTATAATAGAAATTTATAATACACAAGTGCGACATGATGAAAATTAAAGTTAAGGAAAAAACAGCTGATCTACTTTGCAGTCAGTATATTACCACACTAGTGCGGTAATGCGTATAGCTTTTTAGGTTAATAGCTGCGCATTAGTATGTTTCTTATGACCTGGTACAACTCTGTGAAAAATATGTTAGAACTGTTATTCATACACAACGCACAGTATGACAAAAATCAGTCACAGGCGAAGGTATTAAAAAAGCGCCATTAATTTAATTTTCAATACACTTGCTCGAAAAATGCACTTACAGAGGCAGTAAACAGGGCTTGTAAGTTAAATTTACTGCCCTCGTGCAGTAAATATTTACCGCCCTCATGCAGTTTTTTTAATTTTTGTAAGTCCACGTTACTTCTAAATAAAAAGTTTTCTTGCAAGAAGGTTCATAATGATATTGACTTTGTATGTAGAAAACCTAAAAAATAATGACATTTAGATGTGAATTGATGAAATTAATTCATAAAATAAAAAATTGTATTTAATATGATTAAATAAAATTGTTTTAGGTTTTATAAATCAAAAAAGTAAAGGCTGAATAGTTCAGGCTGTTACTGAGTTAAGAACTAGAACCTAGAGCCATGAAGGCAATTTAAAAAAAAAGCTATTACAACAACGCGCCGTAGATACAAATCTTTAATTTGTGCGCGCTATTTTTAAAAGTTTCATTGAGTATTTCTTATAAATTATTAAATAATTTATGTGGTTTAAGTGATGTGGGATCATAAAATTAAATCAACAATTAGGTATCGTATCGCAACGCTAAATCGCTTGGCGGTACTGCTTTGCCGGTAGGGTGGTAACTGCCCACGGCCGAAGCCTCCCACCAGACGAAATTGCAATAGTAACGAGTACGTTGCGGTATAAGTATGGAGGGTAGAGGTAAGGAGAATCATTTCTTATGGGAGAAAAGTTGAAGAAGTGTCCAGTGGTTGCTATAAATAACAGTTCAAAAACCTTCCACAGTGGCGCTGGTGTAGGCAAAGGGAAGCAATAGGCATGATGACTGATTTTGAAAAATGGTCAGATTATGTTCGGAAGTATCTACTATTTCGAAAAAAATCTTATTTCAGCAGAAAAATAAGGTTTGGTAGATAATATTGGAATTTGAAATTTAAATCTTAAAATTCACGCCAAAACGTTCCCCGGTGTCATGGCGTCGTTTGTGACGTCACTATTATTTTTACCAATGTACTTGTATTAGTAGTAGTATGTATTTTATTTTATCAAATAAATAGCAATCTCACTCGAAATAAAAAAAAAAACGTTTTTTATTATCCATGAATCCTGTTTCATTAGATAAATTCATAATTTCATTGATTCTTGGTTACTGTCATCATGCCTATTGTAGATGAAGTGAAGTATGCTGAGCCAAAAAAATTCATATAATTGTCGACTACAGTAGTTATTTATTAAAAAATTTCAACAACTTACGTTGAACAAAATAACGATGAATGTTTTCTTTCCTTGTTTATTTCTCAAACCTTCTCTAAAAATATTCGGCGCATCCTTTTAAATTTACCCTGACGCTAATGTGGCGCCCACAATTTAATGCATTTCGAGGGACACATCATACTAATATTATATATGCGAAAGTGTGTTTGTTTGTTGGTTTGTCCTTCAATCACGCCGGAACGGAGCAACGGATTGACGTGATTTTTGGCATGGATATAGTTGAGGACCCGGAGAGTGACATAGGCTACTTTTTATCCCGGAAAATTAAGAAGTTCCCGCGGGAATCAAAAAAACTTAAACCACGCGGACGAAGTCGCGGGCATCAGGTCGTTTCATATACACAAATGATTCTCCTTACCTCTACCCTCCATACGTATAAGAGATAACTCACCACTAGGCCTGTTGAGGTGCGGCGAGGGCGGCGCGGGCTGCTTTATGGGCGTCGACGTGCCGGACACGCCCGTATTGTTCATACTGCGGGTAACAAACAAATGAACAATACGATTACTTTTTATATTAATAAGTATTAATTAAAAACTGTAATTTGAGTCATCATCATCGTGTGCCTTCTTCAAAATGAAGTTTGGCGGTCATCATAAGAAAAACTTCTCTATTTTGAGCCGCATGTTTGAGCTTTGGATAGCTAAGCCCTGTCCACTCCCTTATATCGCGTCCAACCACTTGCGCCTTTGGCGACCCGGAGCTCTCTTGCCTGCAATTCTTCCTTCCAAAACTAATCTTGGAA
This sequence comes from Erebia aethiops, assembly GCA_923060345.2. Taxonomy (NCBI): domain Eukaryota; kingdom Metazoa; phylum Arthropoda; class Insecta; order Lepidoptera; family Nymphalidae; genus Erebia; species Erebia aethiops. The sequence goes on along the minus strand of OV281083.1, from coordinate 2,088,140 downwards.
GTAAGAATTGGGCTCCTCTTTGTAGATGTCCAAAGAAAGCCAGTTTTCTCCGCATGATGGTGGACATGAGTTCTCTGTTTTTGTGGACTAGTTCCAGTACCTTAGTGTTCGGTGTAAAGCTGTTCCAGGTGATCTTAAGCATTTTCCTGTATATCCAGATTTCGATAGCTTGCAATCGGTTAATTGCTTCCTTTTTGAGAACCCATGTTTCGCAACCATATAAGAGAGTGGACCAGACGTAATTTGAGTACGGAAAAAAATTCAGAGACCCCCATTCTTTCGTCATATCCGTTTTGTTCGTGTAAAAAATAGCTTGTAACCCAGAGCATAAGATTAAGACCCTATTCATCAATATCGGCTCAGTAGTTAATTTTTGACAGAACAACGTCTGTCAGGTTAGCTAGTATTTTTATAAGAACTATAAAAGTAAATTTCCAGAAATATTTAATATTGTTCCAAGACTGTAAAAAACAAATTATATCTGTGTTTAATATTTGTAAATATATGTAAGTAAAATATTATATTTCCGCACACCAATTAAATTGTATCCATACTTAATATTATAAATGCGAAAGTGTGTGTCTGTCTGTCTGCTACGCTTTCACGGCCCATCTATTCAACCGATTTTGATGAAATTTGGTAAAGCGGTAGGTTACATCCTGGGGAAGGACATAGGCTATTTTTTAGCCTGGAAAATTAAGGAGTTCCTCTGGGAATAAATAAATTATCCTCGCGGACGAAGCCGCGGGCATCATCTAGTGGGGTAATATTTAATCACACTAGTGCGGTAATGGGGGTATTTTACCTGTTGTTCTGCGGGTTGGAGTGCGAGTGGTTAAGGTTGAGCTGCGAGCTGAGGCTGAGGCCGAGCGGGAACGAGCTGCTGCTGACGGTGGCGGGGCTGCTGACGCACGACGCGTGCAGCGCGAGCGGCTTCACGGGCTGCAACCAATCACACGCCGGCATTACGCCTCTGACGCAGTGACGCGCAGCAGGAGCCTTACGATAGGCCCAAGGCGCAAGGCGCAAGGAAGGATACCCCGGCTGAGTTTGTTGTGGGCTCTTCTCAGACCAGGGCGCGTTTGGAACCCTCGTAGATTTAGTTTTAAGATACCGTAACTGATTATCACCATCATATTTTATAAGTAATTGGAAGTCAATAAGTGTACACTGTTCCTAAATTGAATGAATATATTTTGACCTTGACTTTGATATATATTCCGATTAAAGGCGAGTGTGCCCAAGAACTTTTTGATGTTGTTATCCCTTCACCTTTCTACTATCGTAGCGAAACATCGCCAGGGTCTGCATCCGTATATAATTGAAATTCCACAAACGCATACAAAACTCTTTGCTTCCTTGTTTCTAATTCGAACCCATCCGCTTATAATAGATAGATAGACGATTTATTTGTTTACGAAAACAATTCACAATTTGTGCTTACAGAAGTAAGTCAATTATTAATTAATTATTGCCTATTACAATCATTCGTGAACAAATAAGGCTCGCTTATAATGATGATGAAAGGTCAATTTCGGTCTAAATGAAATACTTGAGATAGATATAGCTATTTATGCAACTGTATCGTAATGAGGGTCATTTTAATTCGAGTGCTGTTTTTTGATACGAGGCTTGCCGAGTATCAAAATAGGATAGTACGAGAATTAAAATGACTAATTACGTACAGTTGCATACAAGATTTTATCTACGACAAAGACGTCTTTATAATTTTTTACTTTGTAAATTAATAAAAAATCAAATCAATTGACTGGTTGGGAAAGTGCCAGAACCCAGAGCCGCTAAGCTATAGGTATCCTATTTATGTAGATAACCATATCGATACAGCTACGACTCATAACGATACAGCTCCCATACAACGAACTGTATCGTTATGAGAAGCAAAAAACTCGAAAGAGGGTTCAATTCGATATAGTTGTCAAATTCGAAATTGGAACTTTTCGATGCTGGAGTAGATAAACATATTTAAGATAACATACGAAAATTCCAAAACAAAATAGTTTTGGGCTTTGTATGGTTAATAAAGCTTCCTCCGATTAATACTTTAAATTTTTTATTGATATTTTTCACATAGCAAAACACAACTGGCCATAGAAACTCATGGAACTCACTTTCATTGTGATGTCTTCTTTCTTCTTCTTCTCTATGTCTATGGAGTCCGCCGTGTGATTGAGTGCGTCTAATCCTGGCGAGGGGATTGGACTTGTTCCTGGAAAATTAAAAATTGGTTATATTAATTTAATGTTCCCATTTGTCCCATGCACTGTGAGTAAAATGCGCTTTACTGTATTCCTTGCTCACCTATTATAGTTTTGGTAAAACTGTAAAGTACTTTTACATCCCACCATCTCAGAAAGAGTATTTTTACTCTTCGATATCTGAATGCAAAAGCCGTTATTATCCTCTAGTGGATAAAGTAAATTGAATTTAGAACATCGTGTGCACGTTAGTAAATATCACTCGTCTATGAAGTTTGTGAATTCAAAACATCATTAAAACCTATTTACTTGCCGAAATAAGAGTTTTTCGCATCAAATACAAAGATTTATTGTTAAAGTTTTAAAAATACATTAAAAAACGATAATTTTTTAAATTCAAAAACCCAATTCTGCAGTTACCTGATAGCATGCTAGTGGGTGAGCCGGGCGAGATATTGCTATTGTTACTGTCCGTAGTCGCGGAGGAAGGCAGGCCCACACCGCTCAGCTCTATCTCGTCCAAGCCGTTGATGTCTTCATATATGTATTCGTTTTCTTCATAGCCGGGTTCCAGGGATGACACTATGTAGTATTCCACATCCTCTTTTATTCTTTTTATCTGGAATTTTAATGGAAATAATGTTAGACACATTGTGAGTATTAAAAGTTGTTTAGTTCAGAGGTTATAATAAAATTACAGCAATTAATATTGCTAATGATTTATCATAGTATTACTAATGATTTGTCATTAGTAACTGATTTTAACCTCCCACGTTAGGGGTCATCCATAATGTATGTCACACTAATTTCGTGATTTTTTGACCCCTCCCACATCCTTGTCATTTGTCAGTGTTTGATAATAATATCTTTTTAAATATATGACAGGATCTAAGTGTGTAAACTAAGTATGTATGTTTATCCCACTTCCTGCATGAATCGATTGCACTGTTTCTATTACTTTCTCACCCTTGGTTGCCTTAGGATCACTTCAGTGTCTGTCTATAAACCCAAGCACAATTCTCTTCTTGTTTAAGTTTTTATTATTTCTGTGTTTTGTTGCAATATAGTTTTATACTATTACTTATTATTTAAGGGCTGGTTTCACAATCGCCAAGTAAAACGTTAGCTGACAAATAAATTTGATGTTTTGACAGATTTTGTATAGGAGTTCTGTCAAAATTTCAAATTTACTTGTTTGTTAGTAAAACAGGCCCTTAGTGGCATTACTACTGCACTACATAAAGTATGAGCACAATGAGGTTTCAATAGGGATGACAATTCAATCAAATCAGCAACTCTTTATCAAACTTAAAAACGCGCTTCTAGTATGTAAGTTGTATGAAATTCACAATAGTGACGTCATAAAATCTCAACGCATTTTTTTTTAAATCTATATTTCAAAATGGTTATCAAAATTAAAACTAACCGAGGATGTGAATTTTAGGCCTTTTGGAAGACCCTCTATTTAATGTTCAGTTAGAAATAATATGTTTTTGATATAAAGTAGAATCAATAATTCACTGGACAAAACTGACATTTACAGTGTTGACAGTTGCTGATGAAAACAAAATAGTGTTGTGACTAAAGAATCCACTGCAATCACTTATTACGATATTAATAACGATATTTATAACGATATTAATAACGATATTAATTATTTCTCGTACGAAGGAATATACAGCGTTGTTGTTTGTCAATTTCAATATGTATCTGCATAATTAATAAAACTTTACAAATAATTAATATCCCTACGTGTATTGCAATGAGTTATTTATTGTTATTAGTAACACTTAAATATAGTAGGTACCTATTTAGAATTATTAATAATAAGTATCAGGTATTTTTCCAATGCCTTTGTGCAAATGATGTGAATCACTACCACAAAGTACATAAAATGTACTAATCGTATCACTACCTACTGTACTAGAACATCACTACCACAATAAATATGGCAATATTATTTTAGAAAGTGACATTAGCGACTGTCATTCCACTCCAGTGAATTATTGATTCTACTTTAGGCCTCATCCCTATTAAATGATAGTCTCTACGTAGTGAAAAATATCAAATGAACCTGTTCAACTTCTACAGACATGTTGTCAAGCATCCGCAGCAGGGTCTCCAGCTTCTTGATGTGGAACCGGTGCCGCTCCAGCTTCAGCTTCAGCTCCTCCATCCGGTCCTGCTTCTCCTTGTCCAGACGCTTTTTCTTACCCACTAACAGGGACTCCACTTCCGATTCGAATAGGTCAATCTGGAATGTGAAACAAACTAATCAATATAATTGACTGGCTAATTCATCCGCGTGGATTGGCGTTTTTCGGTTCACGCGGAAACTCGTTAATTTTCCGGTATAAAAAGTATGTGCTATTCTGTATGTGCTAGTAAGTTTATTCTGTGACAAAACGACTGAGAGAAGAAGGAGAGAGCTGAGCATGGGGCTTCTTTTATGTAAAATTTTCTATCCTGATAATAATACGGATCTCCTCATTTCTGAAATTAGGAGATTCATATAAGAACTAAAGTGACCGATTAACGTTTGGGGCCAGTGACTTCGTCGGCGTGGATTGAGGCTGTTTCCGCAAGACCTATGTTATTCCAGACTATAATCTATCTCTGTGCCAAATTTCAGCCAGATCCGTTCAGCCGTTGGGGCGTGATTGAGTAACAAACATCCATACATCCATACATCCGTCCAAACTTTCGCATATTTTATAATATTAGCAAGATTGAGTGCATGTCAGAAGATGCGTAAGGTAGGGTTCCATAGTCATTCCATCTTCTTTAGAAAAACTTTATTCTTTAACAAAGACTGCCATTGAAGTCAATTCTAAACAATCTATACTTACAATAATATAAATGCGAAAGTTTGGATGGATGGATCACAACATGCCAAATTTCATCTAGATCTGTTCAGCTGTTTAGGCGTGATTGAGTAACAAACATCCATCCATCCATTCCTTTATAAATGTCTATGGGAAGAGATACAAAGAGATTATACACGAAGATATTATAGTAAATAAGAAACCGCGATCCACCTTTCAAATTGTTGTGAAGATTTCTTAGTATCTGTGTTAGTTGTATGAAATACAACTCACAATCGATATACTAGAGACCGCCATAAGCCGCAAGGTGCAGAAATCCTTTGTGGGGTCGATTGTACGCTTTTATAACATGGTACCCAAAGAGTTTCTAGATTTGCCATTACATAAATTTAAAGAATGTGTTAAACAGCATTTGTTAAGTCGAGGAGAAACCATGGATGATTTTCTGAATGACAAAGTTGCATGGAAGCAACCAGTGACGCACAAGTCAGTGTAATACTTGTAACGTAATGTATGTGTTGTATTGTTTTCTTTTTTGAGAAAAGAGCTGCTGCAGAGTTTCTTGCGGCTCTTCTCAGTAGAAGCGGCTTTCCGAACCGGTGGTAGAGTCTTAACGTATCATAAGTTGCACAAGTTTTCCTACATGAAATAAATAAATAATTTATCATTTACCAAATCATTTTATAGTTTACGGGAATATATCATTCAATGTTTAATGTAAACCGAGATATCCGAAATCGCTATGCTTTGCAGTTTATACGGGAGGTTAACAGCTGCGGTTTGACGCTGCCGGCGGCGGTTGATTTGTTTCCGCCCGTGGACCGCGGCGGGAAATCGCTTAGCGTGAGATTATTTATGAGGCTTTTTTGACTTGAAAAACTTAAGACACGCTCTATAAATGAATGAATGAATGAATATACTTTTATTGTACACCACAAATGAAAAAAAAACTGTAGTAAACTTAGCTAATAACAAAGTAAGTATACAATTTGGCGGCCTTATCGCTACGCAGCGATCTCTTCCAGGAAACTAATGGTTTAAAAGGACATGGCCACAAATACAACTGGTAGATGGTGAATAGATCTTAGCATGTATGATATAGTATAGCCCAAAGTGTTTTCATCAAAGGCCCAAACAAACAAAGGTCTGACACTATGGACCAAAAAGGATTCAGGGAAATCTTTCAGACGTCAATAAGTGTAGTGTACCTAAATTGAATATTCAAATTATATTTATTGATCGATTGATTGGATTAAACGTCCATGTCCGCTTTCATATAGAACTGCACAGACTGGCGCGACAAGAAAATATGTCGTTTCCGTCCGATCGGTCGGTGTTTTCGGTCTAATTATGTTTTTGGCAAAACATGTGTTACCTAGAGCGATGATACAGTGTAGTGATAGGAAACTCGTGCGAGTCGTGACGCCGACAAATTCAAATTTTTTTTTCATTTTTTTTCATTTATTTGTTCCAAAAATCATTACAATAATTTCGGTTAAAACTAGTGGGGCAGTGGTTTCCACACTAGGATTCCCTGTATCGTGGAAACCACTTCCTTCCGAGGGTAGGTAACAATAAAAAAAACTTAAAAATTGAAATGTGAACATACAGCTTATACAAAATATACACACATTAAAATACTAGTATATTTATTCAACTAAGGTTTTTGGTTCCCGCGGGAACTGCTGAATTTTCCGGGATAAAAAGTAGCCTATGTGCTATTCCAGATTAAAAGCTATCTCTGTGCCAAATTTCACCCAGATCCGTTCAGCCGTTGGGACGTGATTGAGTAACAAACATCCATCCATACATCCAAACTTTCGCTTTTATAATATTAGTAGTAAAAGTCGTAAATAAGTTCATATCACGTTAGTGGTGTGTTACCTGCAAGTTTAGCGCATCAATGGAGGATATGAGCCACGAGGACATCTCCTCGCGCTCCTTCTGCGCCGGGTCGAGCTTCTGCGCCGCGCCCAGCCCTTCCTTTGAGTATGCCTTAGTTTTTGTTTCACGCTCTACCACTTTGAACCTTTCCATTTGCTGGAAAAAACCAATACATACTTAAAAGTAAAAGACATGACAAAAGTAAATGAATGTCACAAGTTGAGGGTAGTTCAAACAATATAACTTGTTTTTCCCATTGTCAGTACATTAAATGGAGTTTGCATAGACGCGCGTCGTTATTTATTATTAAACATCTCAGAGTTTTTGTTGCGCAGACATCGGACGACAACTCTGGCAACAGGCAAAAGGTTTCGAGACAAGATGACTAGCGAGGTCAGACGACATCGCCCAATGTAAGATTAGCTTTCCGAACCGGTGGTAGTCTTGACTTATCAGCCGCTGTATTCTCTAAGACCAATTTTGTGTAACACAAACACTAAACTAAACCAAATTGACAGCTTTAAATCTAGTTTTGTCCCTTTCCGCAGGGTGTATTAAGAAAGGGTTAGCAATATTTTTAATGCTGTCATTTAAACTACAGACTCAGCCCCATTGGCTACCAAAAAATTAAAGCCACTGACATTTATTTTTAATCCATTGAAGGTTTGCTACGAAATGTTATTTTTATATTCTTCAATGGATACAAAATATATGTCAGTGGCCACTGTGTTAGATAATAGGGCGTAGGAAAATACGTGAAATAAATAAATCATTTATCATCATTTGTCGTCGACAGGTCTAGGGACACCTGTCACTTGACAATTGTTCCCTAGTGAATACGAGGCTTCATGCTACCAACACCGATACCGACTTCAAATTTTTCCGAGAAATTTGCGTTTTAATCAAACATAACTTACTAGGTTTTCGGTTTCGAAACGCAAACCCTTTTTGTTACTTCGAATATTTTCGGACAGACCTCTCAAGCTGTCAAGCCAACAAATGATCTACCAACTATCCACTGCCTTTCCAATTTTTTGAACATACTCTTCTTCAAATAATGTCTTTGAAGATTCTCTTCTTCAAAGAATAATTTTTTGAAGATTCTCTTCTTCAAAGAATAATTTTTGAAGAGCCTCCGTAGAATTTTTGGTTAGGGGTTTTTATAAATTTAATTCAATGAATACAACTGATAGGCAAGGGTATTTTTACAGATTTGGGAAAATCTGATTAAATAAACCAAAAAAAAATAGTATTATGAGGAATAATTTCGACGACCTCCGTGGCGCAGTGTGTAGCAATGTCGCCTTAACGTGCGGAGGTCCTGGGTTCGATCCCCGGCAGGGTCAATTTGGGAATTTATAATTTCTGAATTTTCCCTGGTCTGGCCTGGTGGGAGGCTTCGGCCGTGGCTAGTTACCACCCTACCGGCAAAGACGTGCCGCTAAGCGATTTAGCGTTCCGGTACGATGCCGTGTAGAAACCGAAGGGGTATGGGTTTAATATAACTGCCATGCCCCTAACAGGTTAGCCCGCTACCATCTTAGACTGCATCATCACTTACCATCAGGCGAGATCGCAGTCAAGGGCTAGCTTGTAGTGGATAAAAAAAAAAAAAAAAAAAAAAAAAAAAAAAAAAAAAAAAAAAAAAAAAAAAAAAAAGTATCATATCAGTCAAATTCATTACATTTACCCAACTAAGTACAAAAATATAGCCGTTAATAATAATAATATTTATAATGAGAATCATAACAAAATATGTTCTGATAACAAAATTAACCCTTTATGGAGCCATGTTGCACTTCCGCAACATACCATTTCAAATGACACAAAAATATACCAAACCCCGATAGATCGAATTTACTCGGTGTTGTATATCGGCAACAAAGCATTTTAACAAATTAGTACCAAATTAGCTAACTAGATGTCGCAACTTGTATTTATTTTGAATTGTAGTGACGAACACGTGTAAACTGTTTTCGCTCTCTTTGAGATCGTTTTTTATTGATGAAATACTGACATTTGGGTATTGAAATTGATATGAGTTAAAGGTAAGTGGATAGATTTCGTTAATTAATAATATTTTTTTCGAAATTCAACTGTTCATTTGATTTTTGGACTGTTTTTGTTTTGTTGCATGAATGCAACATTGCGCGTTTGGGATACATTTTTTTACCGTTTATTGGAATTTGAATATTTGTTTTTTAGGATCAAAATGAATCGAAATTTGCGTAATTTGACTTCTGAGGCCCTGGAAACTATACTAAGAGAATGGGAAGACAGTGAAGACGGCCTAGATTATTCCGATGATGACGATGTCGCCGATCCAACATACAACTTCCAGCTGAATCAGCATGAAAGCTCTGCTGAGGACCCAGAGGAACCACCTGACTTGGAAAAGGAAGTTCAGGCTGTCAGGAAAGATAACAAAATTGTTACTCTAGCATCTAATTTTGCAGGAAAATACCCAACATCGGTAGTAAGAAGGTGGGATAGGTCTGGAAAGCAATATGTTTCTGTTAAACGTCCTTTTGTCGTAGCAGAATATAATCAACATATGGGTGGTGTCGACCTACTAGATTGTGTTATGGGCCACTACAAAATCAAACTCCGTAGTAAACGATGGTATCTACGAATTTTTTATCATTTTTTGGACATGACCATGTGTAATTCCTGGCTTTTATACAGAAGGATAATTACTGAAAAGGGTACCTCTAAAACTCTAAGCTCTGCTGAATTTAGAGTAATTATAGCAGAGACATTATGCAAATATACAACAACTACCCGTACAAAGCGCAAAAATGACGTTGAAAGTCTTATCCAAGATAAAAAGAAGAAAGGTCCAGCTCAACACGTTCCTCCGAAAGATGTGAGATTGGACCAATACGGGCACTGGCCAGTATGGATAGATAATAGAATGAGGTGCAAATTTCCAGGCTGTAAAGGGTATACACAAACTGCTTGCGAAAAATGTGGGGTTAGTTTGTGCTATAATAAGCAAAACAACTGTTTTAAAAACTTTCGTATTAACTAACTTTTTTAACATTTTTTAGCATTATAGATGCAATGTTGCATTTCTGCAACAGATATATTTTTTTAAATAATAACTAATTTTTTTTGTAATATTTTTTTTAAATTATTTTTCCCATTATTGATACCCTATTTGCTACTTAGTTACCGTAAAACTAACAAAAATAATGACCTTGCGCCATAAAGGGTTAATAAAATATAAATACATGACTGAAATGATAAGAGTATAATATAACAATAGTATAGCTGCAGAAAATAGGATGCAAATTTTAAATGCAATTATTATATTATAAATTGCTAATGAACTTACCTAAAAAAATAATTAACAAAATAAAATGAAATTAGTTTGCAGCATAATAATTTTAGTTGCTAAGTACATATGTGCCTTTAAAATAATGCAGTTGAATTTTTTGTGAACCAGCTTTTAAAAGATTAAAATATTCCTCCTTTTATTAAAAACCTACATAATTGTGAAACTTGACAGCCATACAAAATTGTATTTTTTTTTAAGAAGTAGCATTGCTCCTTTGCTTTTAATAGTATGGTTATGATTGAACATAAAATAAACTACTCATTCTCAGGTCATGACATCTGAATGGGGTGCAATAATTTTGATGGCTGTGTAGAATTAGTTTTTTTAATAGTAGTCTGTCTGTCTTCAGAAATAACGTAATCTCTGCAATAATTCACCAAATTTCTTAATTAACAGCATAAGTGGATGGGCCATGAGAAACTAATAGACACACAGACAGGCACACTTTTAAGTTTATCATATTAATTTAGTATGGAAGAAAACACTCAACAAGAAATCAAAATCAGCAAGTAAGAACTTAGCTTTTTAGTGTCGATGGACACCTGCAGAGTGGAGCAGGATGAAAAACACTGTACACTGATATATTTGTAGCGGCCACCCAAATTCCAACCATATGTCAAATAAAATAAAACTGAGTATGAGTTGTTATCAAATAAAAAATGCACTGCTGCACACCACCTGCTGTGGCATATGTTGAACTTTGATATCCATACTAACATTATAATGCGAAAGTGTGTCTATCTGTCTATTACCTTACCACTGCTCATCTTATAAACTGATTTTGAAAGATGTGGTACAGAGATAGATTGCATCCTGGAGACAGACAGTGTACTGTTTAGCCCAGAAAATAAGACAGTTCTCACTGGATTTAAAAAAAAAACCTTAATTGATGCAAAATTGCGGGCATCATCTAGTTGCATTTATAATTTACTAGGTGAAGCCCTTCGACTTCTTCCAAGTCTTTGGCCTTCCCCGGGATGTAATTGGTTAAGACGAAAAAATTGGTTAAGTAGATGGGCCATGAAAGTGTAGCAGATTGACAGATAGACATACAGACAGACACACTTTCCCATTTATAAAATTTGTATTGATGAATAATACAGACAGTAAAATATCAAAATTACTACAAGAAATCTTAACTGTTCAAAACAACATAACATTGTAAACATAACTTCATTGAATTCTTATGACCAGTTGTATAATCTGGCAACCGTCCAGGACTGAAGTGCAATATGCATTTTTACATTGTCAGTTTGGAAATAAACTTTGTATGCATGCCTAATCTTTACCAAGACTAGTGATAAGGCAGATTGGTTCTAACAGATAGTGTGAGCAAACTGTGATAAAATTTGTTTTATTTTATTGCTGGCTTCTTAACAGACCATGTTTAGAACCAGTGGCGTGCACAGGTTTTGAAGGTAGTGTAGGCATTAGTTAGACAGAATATCTATTTACTAGCTGTTTTGATGAAAAATTTGCATTGACGTATTTTCATTTGCGTAAGCAGTGTTTTATGCCTCTGTGAACTGCACTCTACTGTTTGGAATCCAATAAATTTAGTTTAAAATCGATTTATTTGTGACTATTGAAAATTATATGCATAAAGTGGAAAGATAAGTAATAAAGTAAATAAAGATTATATCCCTATTATATATATAGTTATTCCTATCAACAAAGTCACAGTAAGACTGTTTTACTACTAGAAATATTTAGATATCTTAGCGTGTGGACCTGTGTGTGTGTGTTTTTAATATGCAGCTTTGATTTTGTTGGCGGTGGCACCACATCTATACTACAATGAATCTCAAGTTATGTGACCCTTCAATTTTCAATTCAATCAAGGATTCCTACATTTTCATAGACACCTCTTGTCAAGCAATGCAAAGTTCCTGATGTCCAGTTCATATTATTCCAATATTGGAATAAGGTTACTCCTATATTCTGCTGATAGAGCAGTAAGTCAGACAAGTGTTTTGAGAAAATTACTTTGTTTAAGTAATGATATTACTGTTTTTCCAAAACCATCATTTCTGACTTCCTGCTCTATCATTAACCACGGCAGTATTGTTGTCTATAGAACCTACAGGACACAGGTAGGCTATGATATGAAACAATTAATTTTTAGGATAGAATTAGAACCTGTGAGACAAAGGTTAATAATATTAAATTGCAAGAATATGGGTACAGATTAGGTTTTAAAGTGGTAATTTCCCCAACATATTCTACCATATTATAATGGTGTGCAAATTGTTTGTTTTTAATGTATTAAGTAAATTAATTTTTTTCATAAGATTATTGAATCCATACTTCCATATCCATACTAATATTATAAATGCGAAAGTGTTTCTGTCTGTCTATCCCATCTGTTCAACCGATTTGGATGAAATAGGCTGGCTAGGCTGGATAGGCTTCTTTTAATTAAGTAGTTCCGGAGGGAATCGAAAAATCTTAACCAACGCGGACGAAGTCGCAGGCATCATCTAGTTAAAAATAAAAAATGTGATTAAATTATGTACATTACATTAGATAAAAATAGCAAAAATACTTATTTAAAATTACTAGCTGATGCCCGCGACTTCTTCCGTGTGGAAGTAGTTTTTTTTTATTCCCACAGGAACACCTTAATTTTCCGGCATAAAAAGCCTAGCCTATGTCACTATCCAGGTTCTGAACTATACCCATGCATAAAATCACGTCGATCCGCTGTTGCGACGTGACGCGTGTTGCCCTTTCGCATATAATATAATACCTATTAGTATGATTAAAAACATTTTTAAAAAATCAGCTAAATGTTAAAGGTTCTATGGATTACAATGGGCATTGGAGCAAAGATCTATAAATAAGACTATTATGTACATCAGTAACTTTGTTTGTAAAGGTTTAAATTTTTGAGTTTGATTTGCCTACTTTATCCGCCTTAAAGTCAATATCTAGTGACTTTATACAGAGCTCTTGAAATAGAGCACAAACAGTAAAATAACACCAGTCACTGAATCCCCATTAGCCTATTTTGATGTCAATCAATTCACCACCAAACTGGATGTTATTCTGTTCAAAGGAGAATAATAAAACATTGAGATATATGGATCTGAATACTTTGTAACAAACTGTACCTTTTATAGACATTTTCAGTAAGACCCAATCCGTGGCCTGCGACCATAAATAACTAAATAAATATTCTTCTGAATAAAAATTTACATAATTCTAAACAAATACTATATTATTAATTATTACAAACCTAAGAGTTGAAATACTCTTAGTTGAGTTGTATGCGGAGGAACCTGGGAACCCACTGCATTATTATCCCAAGAAAACTCCTACCATTATGTGATTAATGGGCAGGGGCCATAACCCTTAGTAATGAGGATCTAGAGACATGATGTAGAAACAGAATTCTTAACTCAAATTAACTTTTACAATATCACCCTCAATGAAGAAGTGCACATTTTAAGATTCAGAAGAAATCACTGCTTTGTGATAAGAATACCTTATCATTAGGTGTGGATGAATTAATTTTGAGTATTGCTTCGATTTATGGGGCTTGCTTTTTATCACATCTAACCTTCCAATCAGGGCATATATCTTACACTTTGCCTCTTTTAAGAATTTATATTGTAATCATACTAATATTATAAATGTGAAAGTGTGTTTGTTTGTTGGTTTGTCCTTCAATCACGCCGCAACGGAGCAATGGATCGACGTGTTTTTTTGCATGGGTATAGTTGAGGACCTGGAGTGACATAGGCTACTTTTTATTTCAGAAAATTGAGGAGTTCCTGTGGGAATTAAACAAAACTAATTCAACGCAGACGAAGTAGCGCACATCAGCTAGTAAATCTATAATTATTTGTCTATCCATCCACTTAAAGCTCGATTACATTATAGTCATGTTTTTCGGTACTATAACACATTCAAAGAAATCACATGAAACACTGGTTTCAAGATTATGTAAAATGTAAACAACGCTATTGTTCAAATAAAGAAAATTCCAAATGGGTTTCTAATTCACGTTGCCTACAATCTGAATGCTACTGTTTTGTGATTATAGAACTTATGTCTGTGTAATATGATTTTTTAAGAATTTCCATAGAGCTATTCCATTGAATTCCTAGCATTACTGTTTGGTAGTTCAACGACACATTGTTTTGTTGTGCCAACAGTACAATATGATAAATAGCATATGGCCTAAATAGTGTGTACACAGTATAGTGAATAAGTGACACTCACCGTTTCTATTAGTTTCCTATAGTCTAAAAGTGTACTCTTATCCTTAATCTCGCCCGATGCGATCCATGACTTGATCTGATCTCGTAGCCTCTGAAGCTTTTTAATCTCCTTCTTGAGATCCGCCTCATACTTTTCTTTCTGATTACTGTTTGTCGCATTGTGTACCTTTTGCCAGATGTCCTCGAATGTCTCCACCCCTTCAGTTACTTTTTTTAAACACCTGTCTATCTCACCTGCAATAAACATATTCACTGAACGAATGCACTCAAAAAACCTGTTTCACGAACGCTGTTTTCCACCGAACGCGTAATTATGTGCACTAAACACGGTTTATGCGAGTTATTATACATATTCAAGCGCTGTTCGCCTTAGAAATTCATAAATATCACGTTATAAAAACCGTGAAAGAAGACCTGCATATGAAAGCACGTATCGCAGTCAGATTTCACAAATATCGTCCAATGTTCAATAACATTCTAATGAGTTCACGATTACCAGCTCGCCACCAGTGCAGGCCTAGTAGCCGAGGTCTCAGCAAACGGACAATAGAACTCTAGAACACGTATCTACATAGGTTGGGGTCAATCAATCTCTAACCTGATAACATTGTCAATTACCTTGTAACTTTCTTGTCGCAGCCATAGCTATTTACACATGTGGACGAACGTTCCGTACATATCCTAAACATACAAACTATTTACAGTGAAATGCACAAAAATTATTGATAAACAGACAAACTACACATCTGAAGCTTTGTTCGAATCCAAGATGGCTACCGTACACCGCTTGAACAGTTAGTGACTGAACGCATCCAGGCTGACCGCTACAGAATTAATCTGCCTCGCGCCTGAAATGGTAATTAGCGCGAAGCTTTCATAAATAATTATGGATAAGTTGTCACTAAAACAACAAACTTCAGAATTTCCACAATACGATTTTTAGGTACGTCGCGTAAACCATCAGTCAAATGCGCAGGCGCAAAATAATAGAGCAAAGCATAGACAAAATGACATTTTGTTCGGAAATAGATACTTGTAGTATAATCTATTATTCTAATATTATATTTTATCATTTGTGTGATATTTTGAAACTTAAGTTAAAAATAATTTTCAACAATTAAAAATGGTAGTCTATTAATTATCTGCAACCTTTTGAGTTTGTGGTGGTCTGTAGTCTCTGCATATAATTGTAATTCAAAGAAATGACAATAGAGGGCTCTGTACTAAAGCAGTTTCTCTACTCGACAACAGATGTCGCTGCTAGGTGACTCGACACGAACTCTACATTTTTAATTTTTTAAAGTAGAGCACAGAGAGCACAGAGTACCTACATTGAATAATAATATAGTGAAGTCATAGAAAAAATGAGTGAAGTAGAGCTTGGAATGGTTAATATGTCGCGACTCGCGTAACGCGTTACATACAAAAAAAAAGTGTGTGTGCCACACACACACACGGCCAAACACGGCAGAAGTGAAACTTATAATATAACTTGTATTCTAAGAATTCATTGTCTATCACATTCTCTTAAATCCTATTAAGAATAGGTATGTGTCTTCTTTAGTGTCGCTTTTTCGTTTCATCGAATTTTCTAATCACATTGATTCTAAAAAAGTTTCACTTCAAAAACGACAGTAACATACCTACCTACCTACCTAAATACGAAAAGTACTTCAAAAAAGTAAAGTAAGCAAAGTAATGAATTTCATAGAGTACCTACTTTTCGTATTTAAGTAGGTATGAGGTAGGACTAGGTAGGTTAATAAACAGACACACTCGCATTCATAATTTATGAATGCGAGTGTGTGTTTGTATCATAGAAAAAATAAATACAGGTTTGTATAATAACTGAACACAAAATTTAGTAATGATGAAGATTGCATCTCGGGTGTCTCATAATATCACTGCAATACATAAAACACCCAATAAGGTTGATCATCGTGTTCCAATGTTACTATTTATAATTTACAATACTAGTAGTTACTACCTACATGATTACAATGATTACATCATTGATTCTTCAGAATTGGTAGGCAAATATGTAACCTATTGAACGTGGTCCTAGAAGTATAACCCTAGCTACTTTACACTCAAATATTTTGCCATGTTTTGTGGATGAAATGTAACGGGTGAGCTACGTTCCCGGTCCGTAAGTAGTGTACCCTATTATCTACTTCCGAAACCACAAGCAGAAGTAGCACCTAGCATTTATCATTTCGCTTTGAAGTACTTTGAACCCTCAAAGCATAGTT
Organism: Erebia aethiops; assembly: GCA_923060345.2. Classification (NCBI taxonomy): domain Eukaryota; kingdom Metazoa; phylum Arthropoda; class Insecta; order Lepidoptera; family Nymphalidae; genus Erebia; species Erebia aethiops. The sequence continues at coordinate 2,071,397 of OV281083.1, read as the reverse complement.
AAATATGCACAACCTGCCTCAAAGCGAAATAGGTTCAATATAACTGCCATACCCCATATATATCTAATAGGTTAGCCGTTAGCCTGTTGCTTGCTACCATAAATAGACTGCATCACAATTACCTACCAAGCTACCACAAGTTAAGTTCGTCAAAGGTACACACAATATATTCATTTATTTGTTCTTCAATCACGCCGAAATCACGCGGATCTGTATAGACTATAGTTGAAGTGGCATAGGCTACTTTTCATCCCGGAAAATTATAAAGCTCCTGTGGGAATTAAAAAAGGCTCCAGGCGGACGACCTCGCTATGTAGTGGTAGCAGGTATAGTTCGTGTTACAGAAGTCCCGCAGCAATTACAGTCAGCGCGCGAGCTCCGAGGAATCGGGGGCTCAGGTGAGGCCCGCTCCATATCCAGCTCGCTCCCAGTAGTGCCCAGTACTAGCACAGAATAGTTAATAGTATAGGTACTGTGATAGGTACTAGTGTCGATGGACGCGAGTAATTTTGCGATAGCAGTGTTATTTTGGGTAGGTATGTTCCGATATGCATTGCGAGCACTGTAAGGTGTGACGTCAATTTAGTATACTACGAAGCCTTTCCTTTATAGTTAGCTTTGCCGGTTACTGTATAAAACGGAACGCAGTCAGCACTGAGAGCACCTTATTACCTCGAAAACGCCAGTGCTCACAGTACAAAACTGGCGACGAATTATGACGTCATATATTTCCTTAAGATACTGCGGCAGTATCTTGTCTCTGGGCAGTATACTGTCAGCCCTTAGCGGAACGAATTCTCCCCAGTAAGAGCACTGAACAGTGCTCGCAGTGTATATCGGAACATACCCTTTATACTATAGACAACTGCTCTAGACATAGACATAGGATTTTTTCGCTAATGGCTCTAGATCATTACGTCAACATGCCAAAGAATTTCTCGGAGCTCGCGTACAATCCAAAAATTCCTAAACATGCGACGTCTAGCGCCGCCTTTAGGGGAGTTCTTTCAAGACACGGACTACATGTAGGTCTGGACAGGTATTCCGTATTAGTGTTTAAATATAGGTAGTATAGGAACGTGCGTAGAATAGCGTCCATAGAGTTAGTATATAGCGTCATAGATTAGCGCAATCAATCTCCGTCCGCGGCCCTCATCAGCATTGATTCTCGATTAGCCGTGTTTGCGTACGCTGCTGACATAGCGTTCACTCACAGTCACCAACGTCACCACTCACCAACGCGTGGACTATGCGGCCCCAGATTACAATACTTACTAACTATCGTATAGGTTTAAAAAAAAAGTTATTTGAGACACCCATCATCCATACATACATAACTATAAATACTTACTAATAGTAAGAAGAATTGGCTTTCCTCCTGCGCGTAGGAGCTCCGCAGTAATACCGTCATCGCCTGGGGCTTTGTTGTTTTCAGCTGTCTGAGGGCTATACTATAATCTCGCCTGCGTCGATATCCGGGAGGTCATCGGTATAAGTGGCGCACAAGTCTCGCACGTTTGTCGTTCGCATTCTGAGTGGGTGCAGGTTTCCGAGCATGAGCAGAGTAAAGCTGTCCGTAAAACCGCTCGATCTCAAGTTCTCAACTACGTTTGGTGGCGCGCTCTCGAAAAGGTCTATGTCCAGCAGTGGATGCATATAGGCTGATGGATGGATGGATGCAATATTAAGAAAGTGTGGACCTACCCCCCGATTGTGTAAGGAAATCGCAATCGTAATCGTTTGTCAAATAGATGTCACCGTAAGATTGTAAAAACCGTTAGATTATAATATAACGTTTTTTATCTCGATAGATTATAAACTTTCGACAGATTGTGAACCGTAACATACTGCTTACAATTTAACGCGTTATTTTTCGGTAAATTGTAATATATTAGGTATATTAACCCGATAGAAACTAAGTGCCCGGCCTGGGGCCGGGCACTACCTGAATATTCATGTCAAACCCTAACCTAACCTATAGTTCGCGCGCGAGTTGAATGCAGAATAATGTATGGTGACACTTACATTTACTCTGCATTCAACTCGCGCGCGAACTGTCCAAGAAAGAGACAAGAAAACGTAAAAACAATAAATATTTCATAAATTAATACTCAGAACATTGAACGGTTCACAATCTTTCGACAGTTTATAATATAACGGGATAGAAACCGTTAGATTATAATCTAACGGATTTTACAATCTTACGGTGACATAGATAATTCGACTTGTCTATGGGTTCATAGATGCCTGCACGTCTAAAAGCATGTATGAACTCCATAAACAGTTCGAGTAATACGTTTTAAGCTGTCAAATGATTACGTTTTACAATAATTGTATGTAACGCCAACCGATTTTAACGAAATTTGGAAATTGGGTATCAAAAGGGTTATAGTATGTAAGTTTATTGTACACGTGATTGTACATCACAAAAACACGAAAGAAACAGATAACAAAATATATGAAAACTTAAAACGTAGGTACAGTATGGCGGTCTTACCGCTAACTAGTGATCGCTTCACAAAAAATAATAATTGTAAAAATAAAATTACGTCACACTAAATTCAATATGGCGGACGACAAAAGCTTGTATTTAAAAATGTTTTTTATGATTTCATACTAGATGATGCCGGCGACTTCGTCCGCATGGATAAGGTTTCTTGTTTCCCGCGGGAACTTTTTAATTTTCCGGGATAAAAAGTAGCCTATGTCCTTCCCCGAGACAATCCTATCCCTGTACCAAATTTCATCAAAATCGGTTGAACAGGTGGGCCGTGAAAGCGTAGCAGACAAGCAGACACACTTTTGCATTTATAATATTACTACATGGATTAAGTAAGTTCATAAGTAGGTAAGTATTATCTTTTCCAGAGTTATGATGATTCACTGTGAAATGGTGATAATGAAAAAAAACCCGGCTGAGTTTGTTGTGGGCTCTTCTCAGACCAGGGCGCGTTTGGAACTCTCGTAGCTTTAGTTTTAAGATACCGTTACTGATTATCACCATTATATTTTATAAATAACTGGACGTCAATAAGTGTAGTGTACCTACATAATATATTGAATAAACATTATTTGATTTGAATTGAATTGAATTTTCATCAAGTAAAATTAGGCTTTTGACCATTTTGATACAGTTTGATATGGACTAATTTAATAACTCTAGCAACGGCAAAAAGTGTGCATAAGCCTGCCGGAAAATCTCGATGTTTAATTTTAAATTGAACAAGTTTTTAATGCTAATGAAATAATAATATTAACTATCAACGCGATAAGTTCCAATTGATTATATTCATATTTTATCACAAGATTTCATTAGCATAGAAATCCTGATCAATTTAAAATTATAATCGACATTTTAATTCAATGACTAATATAATAACGTGGTTATGTTATTTGATTAAGTGGAAACTAAAAAAAATACTCATTAAAATAAAAGATAACGGTCGGTCTTGTGTTTTCCTTCCAATTTCAAAACAATCTTCCACGAATTGTGGCGACCTCATTGAAAAAAGCGCAATTTGCAGACCCCCCCACTCGGTGGACGGACGACATCAATCGAGTAAGCCTCTTAGCCTAGGATACACACGGCGGAGGTTTATCAGTCTGTTAGTGACCTGAATTTACATAGACGGGTCCTGTCAAACAAATAATCTTACTTCTTACTTCTTAGTTCTTACTTCTTACTATCTTATCTTACTAATATTATAAATGCGAAAGTTTGGATGTATGGATGTCGGTATGGATGTATCTATGGATGTATGGATGGATGTTTGTGACTCAATCACGCCCCAACGGCTGAACGGATCTTGATGAAATTTGGCACAGAGATAGATTATAATCTGGAATAACACATAGGCTACTTTTTATCCCGGAAGATTAAAGAGTTCCCGCGGGAACCACAAAACCTCGATCCACGCGTACGAAGTCGCGGGCGTCAGCTAGTGTTGACATAGTTTACTAACGCCATCTAGTCTGAAAAGCGGGACAGCGCTATGCAGGGGACAAGGACAGGCTTATACAGGTGAGGGGCACGCCCTACAAGTCGGACGCCCAACTTTTTTCTACGAAAGGGTCCATCTAGTACACCTACATATCTATACCTATATATCGATGGTCTCAACCACTCAACAGATAGACTGCACGCCGACTGCAAAATTGCAGTTTTGTTGCCACTGAGTAAGAGTGAAATACCTTTATTACTATTATTATATATATTATACCTCTATGTTTGTTGCAGTTAATGGCTTATCTGGATGGAAACTGTAAAGCGTATGCGCAGTGCGCTTGCAGTTCTTAAGGATATTGAACAAGCTGCTGTGCATTTTTATTGCGGTTAAGCAGAAAAACTGCTTCGAAACTGCAATTCTGCAGTCGGTGTGCAGTCCCAATGCAGTCAGTCTGTCTAGACCCTTAGATTTTCCACGGGAACGGATTTTAAGTCACTTTTTATCAGGAAAATCAACGAACATAATTTACACGTACGATGTCACGTGCATTAATTATGTTTATACACACGAAGGAACGGAGACGGTGATGCCCTAAGAGGCTGTGCGTATGTTTGTGCACTTTTTTGTTACCATTTTTCTGGAAACGATATGCGGTTTTTAGCACCAGATATGTATAGCATTTGAGAAGATTTTTCAGAAAAAGTACTAGGTCGATTAAGATGCGGTTTTTTGCGATAGATATGTATAGCTTCTGAGAAGGTTCTTAGAAATATTTTACAGCCGTCAGCCATAGTACACTACACATAGGTTGCAATCCTGATTTTATTTTTTACTCCACATTTTAACACATTCGGAAGCCTCCTCTCGGAATGAATAGGGTTCAGCCATAGTCTACCAGGCTGGCCATTAAGAGGCCCCCCGCTCATGATGACCATTTTTAGATATGTATACTTTTGAGAAGTTCTAATTATTGTTTCAAAGTTTTAAGCGACAAAGGAAGGAGCGCTGCAGTTCGTCGTTGGTTTTTTACATAGAGTTAGTACTATATACTAAACTCTATGGTTTTTTAATTTTTTAAATTTTATTACGCTTGTGTAAATGTGTATAATCTTCGAGATTTTGACATCTAGTAGCAAAGTATAATATCTGTTACCTAAATCACCGACATTTATCGGATCCACTGGTACTACTCGTATCGGTCGTCGGCGTTACCTAATTGTAAATTACAAACAATTTTCATGATAATTTCGGTATTTTAATAACCGATTGTACAAAAGCAGTTTGCATAATCTTTTTACTGCCTAGAAGGATTACGGAAAACTGCAAAATAGCAAAGCTATCTTTATGTACGGTATAAAACGTGAGCTGGCTGTAAATAAAGAGATACCTACCTACTCTTAATAAAATTGTTTTGATGGTATTGAGCACAACAAACTCAGTCGTTCTTCTGGGAATAAGTAGGTAGTAGTCATTCTCAATCACGCGGTTATAAACTTATATCTTAGTAACTAAACTTTGCAAATTTTTATTTTACTTATATAGTGAAGTGAAAACTTCTTTAGACGCGTTGAGCACTTTTTGGTAGGGGGTAAAAATGTAGATTCGCGTGACCGTGACCGACGACATGGTCGCGAACATATTAATATACTACATTCGAAATTAAACTTTAAGGTCTTAGTTTTAAGGTTATTATTATTATTATTATTACTCTTTATTTTGTACACCACAACACAAAAATATAAAGGACACAAATAAATAAGTACATAGAAAACACTAAGAACGAAGTAGTATACAAAAAGGCGGTATAAGGTTCATATTTCAATAACTTTAATTAAAGTAATAATTTTAAAAAAAAAAATCATTTTCACTTCTATCGGCAGTCCCCAGTCCCCACTGCCTTTTTTTGTAGGGACTCAGAGTTTCCATCAATCGCTACCGGTAGATCTAAGTGGATTTTTTTTTTCCACTTATCCCTTTCCGGCCGTCCTTATCCTAACCAGTGGGATACCTTGGTAAGAATAGGTGTACCGGACCCACTTTTCAGTATTCTACAGTATGCAGTAACGTTAACCATACGGGGATTAGAAAGGATAAAAAAAACTTTAAGGTAAATAGGTATAATTAGTACGTTGTTTTAAGTACCTAGGTAAGTCTTTTAAATTGAATGCAGTGCGATTATGATACCGCCTAAGTATGATTCATTTAACTTTGAATGCTTTTCAATCCAACATCAACAAAGTACAATTTTCAACAAAAATTTCTGTACCGAGCTGGATAAAGCCTGCAGGATTATTTTTTAGAGTTAAGTAAATAAGTAACATATTTAATGTGAAAGTGTATAATTATGTCTGTCTGCTAAGCTTTTTCGCCCCATCTATTCAACCGATTTTGACGAAAGAAGTTGCATAGGACATATAGGACTATAGGCTCATATAGTCCTATATATCTGTAATATAAGGTAGTAATAGGTATATTACTACCTTATATTACAGATATATGTATACTCGTGTGCTTATATCGTACTATGTCGGAAAGCTATCAAAACCTAGTTGGTTCATCTTACTAATATTATAAATGCGAAAGTTTGGATGGATGTATGGATGAATGTATGGATGTTTGTTACTCAATCACGCGCCAACGGCTGAACGGATCTGGCTGAAATTTGGCACAGAGATATATAGTCTGGAATAACATATAGGCTACTTTTTATCCCGGAAAATTAAAGAGTTCCCGCGGGAACCGAAGCCGAATAAAATAAACTGAGATAGATAGATTATAGTCTGGATTTTATCCCGGAAAAGCACAGAGATAGGTAGGTTATAGTCTGGATTTTATCCCGGAAAATTAAAGAGTTCCCGCGGAAACTGAAAAACCTCAATCCACGCGGACGAAGTCGCGGGCATTCGCTAGTAAATTAATAAGCGACGATCATTATTAGCTACATCTATAAATACTATGTTATTACGATTTATTTGCGCAATAATAACCATAGTTAATATATAATAGGACTGTAAATATACAGTAATTCGTTGATTATTTATCAGATTTGTACCCAAGTACTCATAAAATATCTAACATTATTATTAGGTAGGTATATAACATTGAAATAGAATAGGTACTAAAAAAATTCTACATCAATGGTATATAATATTATATTAGGTATTTTATAATCGGATAAAGGAAATAGGTACCTATGGAATTACGTACATTTGCTAAAGAACAAAAGAATTTAAACGTCATGACTTACTTGCACTTCACGCGCGAGTTGAATGCGGAGTAAATGTATGTGTCACGTACATTGATGTAGAATTTTAGTGTACTCATTATATTTCAATGGTCACGTACATTTAATCTGCATTCAACTCGCGCGCGAACTATACCTACAGTTCGCTCGCGAGTTCAATGCATAGTAAATGTACGTGTCACCATACATTTACTCTGCATTCAACTCGCGCGCGTGCTATAGCTATTCTGTAAGCTAGTTGACCCACCCCAGCTTCGCACGGGTAACTAAAAAAAACATTCTCCATTGTAAAGCCAATAGAGTCAATTCAATTTCAAACATGACATGAAAATGCTTCAAAGTAACGGTCTCAAGACTCAATGAAGATAATACATATAAAGCATCAAACCAAATTCCAATAGATAATCGATTTTTGTGTTTATATTTCCTGAAATCTATAAGGTTAGTACTTAGTACATTGAGAAGATAAATGAAGAATTTGGATATATTCCAAATGTATAGTTGTATTGTATTGAATGTAGGTATGTTGATTCATAGAACGATTTCCGTTATGATATATATATAGAGCGAAAACATGGCTCTTTTATGGCGCTAATAAATTAAATAAATGTGTAATCTTAAAGGTATTAGGTATTCAGTGGCTTTTAATAAAGTTTTTAATATGTACCTACGGGCAAAAAACAAAGGCAGGCTACGACTATAGAAATTTTATTATTCAAATAAATTAGTGGTTTCAATAGTCAAATGGGTCTATCATAAATAAATTAATTACTGAACACTTATAATAAGTATAAAGCCATAGCTCTTATTTTAAAGCCTACGCACCCGCTTGACATACTAACAAAATCCAAAAATTAATTAACTTAACTTACCTAGTAACATACTTTTATTGTGTAAGATACAAACATACAAAAGTGCTGATAAAAAACTTATAATGCTTGAGATAATTATTTATACTAATTTTCCACTCACAAATCTCTGATACAAATATACCCCAAATAAATTCCGAATTGAAGCTGAATTATCCCAACTTTATTACAGAATTTATATCTTGCAATTGCAACATAGTACCTACCTATCGATCTCCACAGAAAAATCAGTTTAGTTATATTTGAATCCTAACTTATGTGTGAGATTAATGAAATTAATAAATAAATAAAAAACGCCTTCAAAAAAAGGAGGGGAATCTTTTTTTTTTTTTATGTATGTTCCCCGATTACTCGAAGACGGCTGGACCGATTTTGAAAATTCTTTTTTTGTTTGAAAGGGTATACTTCCAAGGTGGTCCCATATAAATTTGGTGAAGATCTGATGAAGATCTTCGAAGACAGATGTTCCCTGAGATCTTCGAAGACAGATGTTCCCCGATTACTCGAAGACGCCTGGACCGATTTGGAAAATTCTTTTTTTTTTGAAAGGGTATACTTTCCAGGTGGTCCCATGGTCATTAGGCCTGATGATGGAATCCTGGGGAAATCAAAGGAACTTAAATTTTATAAGGACACGAACCCAGATAGTTATTAGGTACAGGTCTGTCTACCTTTCGAGAACCTATTTTTCTTTTTTTTTTATATTTACAACACTAAAAAGCAAACAATAAAATTATTTTTAAATTAAAAAAAACCGCCTTCAAAAACTAAAAAGCAAAAAATAATTGGATATATTTACATATTATTATTTCTACCCACTATGTTGAAGTCGGGCGGGTATAACAAGGATAACCAAAGTTGACGCAAGGCTCGCCCGACTTCTAAGGAAAGCGGTTTTTTTATTTAAAAATAATTAATAACAAGCTTTAATCGTCCGCCATATTGAATTTAGTGTGACGTCATTTTATTTCTGTATTCTTGTCAACAAACCCTTCTAAATGGAATCCAAAATTTCAGCTTAATCAGTTAAGGATACATAACAGTTACTCATATAGAATTCAGTTGCAAGATTTGACCTAAACAAACCCACAATCAGCGCAAGATAAAATTGTAAAAAATTTGTAATTGCAGTTTTTATTTTGCTTGAAATTGACGAAGAGGTATCAAGACCAAACCTACCTATGTATAGGTATGACCTGCACACTCCTATTCGTAATTGCTAGACTTTCGTCTCACTGACCGATCAAAAAGATCACTAGGTTAGGTAATTTTAGGAAAATATTTTTTATTAATTTTTAAATGACAATATTGTCTACCTATTTACAATTTACTTATATTTAAAAATAGGGTACCTATATAAAATTTAAAAAATCTTACCTATTGACCCGTTAACCCGCATTGGAGCAGCGTGTTGGGTCTAAGCTATAATTCCTATGAGAGTAAAGGCCTGTGCCCAGGAGTGGGACCTTAATGGGCTGTAGTAGGTAATAAGCCTATTGACAGCGCGAAAGATCTTCTATACATTTTACGGAAAACCTGTAGGTACACGTGAGTATTATTAGAAATTATTCATATAACTTTCATTCCAAACTTACATGCTCGAAGAAACTGCCCAAAGCGGTTCACTGAAACTGTTTATTCATAGTTTCAGACATTCACTTCCGTTTCCAAGTCTGAAAAATGAAACAGCATCGTGAACGTGACCATAGACATCTAAAGCAGTGATAACTGCTTTAGTTGGGCGCGAAAATTCGACGAAGTCGCTCGTCTAACACGCTTTATCATTTTGTACAAATACCTAAGTACGTTGTTTCGATAAAATATTTTTTGTTAAAACAGTATGTTTATTACTGTTATTAATTTAAAAGCTTATAACTCTAAAGTTTCGAATGACTTAGAAATAAATAAACCAAGTTACATAAACTAATGTTATTACAGGTGATATTTAAATGAAAGTACATATAAATGAATATTTTTATTCGAAATTTATTTAATTAAAAAAAATATACCTAGTAAGTTAATATTGTAAAAAAAAACTCGCGGACAAGTAATGAAAGTTAATTTCAGTAACTGAACATTTAAAAAATGAAATTCATGTTTAAAAGTGAAACAAAAAAGGAACGTAGTCTTGTGTTAAATACTCCATAAATCTGTGACAGACAATGTAATACTTACTAGAAAAGAGTGTAGTTAAGGACATAGGAATGAACTAATAAACTCTACCGAAAGTGTAAAGTGCTTTTTTGAAAATGATTTCCTCAAGAAAATATCAGATTTTCGCGGCATGTGTGCTCTGCTTAGGTAAGTTTTTATTTTGTAAAGAAAATATTGAAATTTGCTACTGGTAATAATGACCTCACCATTTCTTTGAGCACAGGTCTTCTCTAAGAATGGATGGAGTTTTAGGCCATCGTCCACAATGTTGGCCTAGTGTGGATGTGGATTGGAAGACGTCTCGTGGAGATTTAAAACTCTCAGTCACGCAGACACTGTTTCTAGACTCTAGTAGTGAATTTATAATTTTTTCTCAGCATAATTATCATTTTACAGTTTAAGTTTTAGGTACTCTATTGGAAGAATAATTTAAATTACTTAGTATTTGTTGCTTAGTGACTCTAAGCCCAAACTCTTAGCTAGAGCGCCGCGTACCTATACCTATGTAATACCTATGTATATGTCACCATAAGATTGTAAAATCCGTTAGATTATAATCTAACGGTTTCTATCCCGCTAGATTATAAACTGTCGAAAGATTGTGAACCGTTCAATGTTCTGAGTATTAATTTATGAAATATATATTGTTTTTACGTTTTCTTGTCTCTTTCTTGTACAGTTCGCGCGCGAGTTCAATGCAGAGTAAATGTAAGTGTCACCATACATTTACTCTGCATTCAACTCGCGTGCGAACTATAGGTTAGGTTAGGGTTTGACATGAATATTCAGGTAGTGCCCGGCCGCAGGCCGGGCACTTAGGTTCTATCGGGCTAATATACCTAATATATTACAATTTACCGAAAAATGACGCGTTAAATTGTAAACAGTATGTTACGGTTCACAATCTGTCGAAAGTTTATAATCTATCGAGATAAAAAACGTTATATTATAATCTAACGGTTTTTACAATCTTACGGTGACATATACAAATCAATACCTATAAAACAGCGCCTCTAATAAGTAGCATTCAAAAGAAAATTAAAAGACTGGCTCATACAAAAATGTTTTTACAGTGTAAAATATTTCTTAAGTGAATAGACCTGACCTGACCTCAATAACCTGATCAACGTAGGTCTATGTTAAGTTAAATTAATAATTGTAATGTTGACATTATTAATACTATTTATTTTACTATATATTATTTTAATAATTACAGACAGGACGCAATTAATGATATATATAATATAATAAGTATAATTATGTTAGCAACGCCCTGAGTCCTGACAGGGCCTCATGTCCATGTATTAATGATTAATGATATGTATTAGCAAGTAAGGCATGTACATGAAAGCTATCTAAATAAATGACTAAATAAGTTATAACTTATCGTAATAAGTTAGTAACTTACCCTATTATTATATTGATATCCAAATTCCAATGTACTTACTTAATAATGATGTCCTCCCGGCCGAATTTCGGCCACGGCTCCACATACTTCCACAGAGATTATAGTGATCTGCGCACGAGATAGATCTTTTTTTTATTGCGTGATAGGCTTGCGCTTGACGACAATCATGCTTAGTGCAAAGCAATGATGAGGTCTAGGTTGGAACGCGCTTGCCTAGAAGATGCCTATTCACTCTTGCCTTGAAGGTACGTAAGTTATAAGTGGCAGGAAACACGTGCGCTGGGAGGGTGTTCCACACCCTAGCGGTTCGTATCAGAAACGTCGAGCAAAAACGCTTCGTGCAAGCAAATTGGACGTCAACCACATAAGGGTGCCAACGCTCACGGTTTCTCGCTGTTTTGTGGTAGAACGGAGAAGGATAGTGCAATATAGTGTGAGCGTAAACACAGTGCACTCTTCATTCCCTTACCTTCATAGTCTGATGGGACGGAAAGTTCGATATGAACGGAGACTGACGGCTTTATGTGCTCTCCGAGCCACGGAGGTGACACACCGCCAACTTCCTAACACAGAGCTAGTACTGAGAATTTCCCGTCAGAAAACCCCAATAAGTACTTAATTATAGCCTGACCCGGGATTCGAACTCGGGACCTCGTCAGCTGCAGTCGAACTGTCGAACATGCTATCCACTAGACCAACGAGGCTGTTCAGCACCTAAGTAGAGAGTGACATAACGTGTGGCTACGTTTTTTTATCCCGGAACTTCAAAGAGTTGGCCCGGAATTATATCCGCTGAGCGTTTCTAATCAGAAAAACCCAATTTAATCAACCTAATTATATTACCTGCGGCCTGGGAATCAAACCCGGGACCTACCCTCTACACCCACGAGCTTCGAGGCAGTTTGAATTAAAAGCTCTATATAAATCATGATAGTATGTACCTAACGCCTGCTTATATCCAATATCTATACAAATCATTATAAAACGCGCCTCATATAATTCACCATAATAACTTACCAGTATAAGATACCGTATATGTACCTAGTAAGTAATTGACATCAATAAAAACATTCATCGTTATTTTTATTATCGATGGAGTCCCTGTAGTAAAGAAAACATGTTACAACGCACTGTGAAAGTAGAACGAGTAAACACGGCTAGATTAGATCGACGCGGGACGCCACACCACCGCACGCCTATATTGTACCTAACTCATTTAAAGTATTCGCACATTACACAAACTCAAATTCAAAATTCTTTATTTGCAGAAACATTTTTTACAATGAGATGTTGTTTATTAGTTTTCCAGTATAAATGTTTCACCTTAAATCAGGCATGCAAATCTATTATTTAAAATTTAAAAAATCATCTATTTTGTAGAACCTTCCTGCACCTTTTAAGTATTGACTTAAAAGGATTAAAATATGTACTTAAGTTATCTGATTGCTTTCGGAATTTTATTGTATAGGTCAACGACCTCAATTTACATAGACGGGCCCTGTCAAACAAAGAATGTGGGCGATTTTTAGCAACGCCATCAACGCCATCTAGTCTGAAAAGCGGGAACTTGCTTGCAATATCCGCCATTGCTGAATGACAGCTTGAAAACGTATATGACTCGGTCATAGATTAGTACAGATACGCTTGTTGAAAATAATACCTACATCAGTGTACTCTCTGAGGTAAACGATAAATGATAGTATGATGTTATTTTTACCACTTTTGTTACAACTTTCCTGTAAAACTATTGGACCGATTATAATGCGGTTTTTTGCATTAGATATGTATAGCTTGTGAGAAGGTTCTTAGATATATTTTAAGGTCAAAGTCCACTGAATGGGGAGTTGCAGTACGTCGTGGGTTTTTTAAATTTTATTATTTTTTAGTTATTGATACTGAAGTTTTGTCGAAAATTGACAGAAATAAAATCATTTTTAAGGTTGCGTACCAAAATGATAAGGAAACAACCCTTGTGGCGCGACATGTCCGTCCGTCACACTTTGCATAATTCAGTAACTACTAATGCTAAAAACTTGTAATTTATTGTAGTTAAAAATTTAATTCACGTCAATAATAAATTTTATCATATTATTATTATAATAATATTAAATTAAATTTAAATAGAGTTTAATTTTTAATATTAATGCCTATTGTACGGTCTGCCCGTCTCTAATCTTGATTGCATTTTTTTATCGTACTGGGCTGACTATTCTACGGCTGGAACCCAAAGCCCAAAGTTTTTACTAACTGGCCAGTTAGTAAAAAAAAAATCATACAGTTTGCCGCGGAAGTTAAATGATTGAGTAATGGATAAAAATATTAAAAAGGAAGATTAAATAACGTTTTTTTGGAAATGTATGATTGTGAATTGAAACACTTACTTACCTATAAATAAAAATTATACAGTGCCAAACTAATTAAACTTTAGATGTTAACTTAATAATAACAAATTATCTGCACGACGAGCGATCGTGACAGCGCTACGACGGGAACAAAGACAGATGCGGAACGCGTTCCGCATCTCGGCGGCCCGGCGTTCTTCTATGAAAGGGCCCATCTAGTACTTACATATATATCGATGGTATAGGTACTTAGATTTTACTGCGCAGTTTCTTCTAGAATGCTATATTCTACATCCTGGCATTTTTTTTTTTGTGGGATCTCTAAGTAGAACTATAAACTATTTTTTCGGATTGAGTATATGAAAATGCAATGAAATGAAACTATACTTTATGGTACACCATTCACACAAAACAAGTATCAAGAAAAACGGTATAATAGGCGGCCTTATCGCTAAAAAGCGTTCTCTTCCAGGCAACCTAGTACTAACTAACTAATAATAACAGAAAATGAAATAATTGGAAGTTTAATTCGTAACAATCCGCCACAAAATGTAAATCTATGTGGTATAGTGTGTATCTGGTGTGTTATACTTTCAGTTCCTTCACTATCATGGACTTCCGCAAAGTAACGCCTGCTATCCAATAACAGAAAAATTTTGTATGCTACGAATACTGGCCGCTACAGCGTCACCGGAGGATTGGGCGAGCGCCAGGCGTGGCCGAAACATTGTGTGTGAGTCCTATAGTGCTCGAAGGCAACGTCAGGCGTCTCCTTTGATGCTCGGACCTCGGCTTAGGACGACGTTTGCTTTGGATTAATTTTTTCTATGGGCTAGACTATAGTCCGTATGCCTAACGATTGCCTTTGACGATTCAAAAGTACTTGTAAAAGTTTATTTGAATAAAAAATATTTGATTTGATTTGATTTGATAACAGGCCGTGGTTTGAGTCCACGTCTGGGTGACGCGGACGTAAGAATTCAGGGAACTCGTCTTTGCCGGCGAAGACCCTGTGCTTGATTGGTGCATGTGTGTGGCCCTGCCTGATTGGATTGAGCTTTGTGGGTCGTAATTTGATATCGAGCCGACTCCACTTCGACTGTTGACTCACAGTAAAGCATGGGAATTTGAGCTTCACGAGACATGACGTGTAGCTTACGGTCGAATTACCAACATTTAATTGAGAGAGGATGGTCCACGCGTCGTACTTTTTTTATTGGCCAACTTGTTTCGAATTTTACTCGTTTACTACAAAAATTCTACCATTTCAAGCAAAGTACTGTGATGTGAGTCGCAGTAGAATAAGTGTCGAGTCTGTATTTTTAGAAGGAAACACTGTTTATCCACATAATTATTATTTATTACTTTAATTTAGCAATTTACACGAACAAGGCAGTCGGCGCCATCACAGAATCGACTAGGCAGAGCCGTAGAGTACAAAATTATGGTCTCTTTCAGACTGAGCCTAACAGTATATTGTGCCTTTACACTATTTACTAGGTATCTATGTTACTGCTGTAGAGCCTGAAGTTAACCTGTTAGAATTTAGAATAACTAGCTAATCGAAACTCTAACGTTAGGTAAACGTAACGCTAACGTTAAAGTGCAATAGTTTAAAGAGAGATTTTCCAAAAAATACCAAAATGTCACATAGGTACATGAGGAAACTTACAATACACTATAGGTAGGTACTCAAATTCTACACATAATAAGCACTGTATAGGTGACCGTAAAAAAAACTAAAAACTAAAATCTACCAACTACAAACCAAATCATAATACTAAAGTTCATCTAGAAAACTATAGTTAAAGTATCCATTCTTAATATTATAAATACGAAAGTATGTCTGTCTGTATGTCTGGTACGCTTTCACGGCCCACCTGTTCAACCGATTTTGATGAAATTTGGTACAGGAATAGGTTGCATCCCGGGAAAGGGATATAGGCCTTTTATCCCGAAAAAATTAAGGAGTTCCCATGGGAATTAAACAAAAATTTATTCACGCGGACGAAGTCGCGGGCATCATCTAGTTAGTTAATAATTCAAAGATCAAGATTTCATTAAAGTCAAGACAAAAGATTCTTCTTTGCGTCAAGCATTACTAAAGCCTGCGAGGCCGTGTGGAGTGAATAAGGGAGATGGCGAGCGAAGAGAGCTTGCGTCCTCCGCAGCTAAACGAAATTATTATTTCCTAATTTTCCATTAAGAATAACTAGGTAAGTATTTAAGGTTCATGAGCATTTGCAGCTGTGTCCTTAATAATAAAAATTACGCACTCCTTGAGGTAACTTTTCAAGTGATATGCCAGTTCAACTTACCTAATTACTCGTCCTACATACAAAAAACTTAGGCACCTGTAAAACCTGTGCACAAGTTATAAATTATGTAACACTTTGTGTTGCAAACAATAGATTCGAATTAAATGGAGTTCCTCTTATGACGGGTGAATTAATCGATTGATAATATTCATATAAATACTTCAGCAATTAATTCAGGTATAATAAGTAACTAAAATTCTAACACAGAATTACCCAAATATTTGACTTTTCAGCAGAAAGAAAATTCTTTTGGGTTGAGCAGTTTCAAACTTATTTTCTTTGAAAGTTTGAATATTTTTAGCCATTTTGCACTAATCGCAGATAGAGAAAAGAGAGAGAGAGAGAGAGAGAGAGAGAGAGAGAGAGAAAGAAAAAATGTTTTACCAAGTACTTACTACAAAGATAGAATGATGCCATTTAATTGCGAACTAGAGCCTAGGTAACTACGCTGGGTAGGAATAGCTCTCAAGGACAAGCTAGACGTAAGAATTAAGACATTAAAGCACCCTTATTTAGTAACGAATATAGTAGTTATCATTTGCCATTTAGTTACCAATTAGGACATGTAACTATGCAAAATTATGTAATTTGCATTCAGCCTTTACACGCCTCTGGGAACTTACGCTTCGAGCCGGATATACAACGACCTTAACCGACCGAATAATATTATTATTATTATTTAAATCTTTATTGCACACAAGTAAAAGGACAAAAAAAAGACAATAAAATTACTTAATAATTAATTAATACTTAGTGAATCTTTTCGTGATTTTATTGTAGGTACTCTTAGATCATAACCGCGACTTCGTCCGCGTCAATTAAGTTTTTGTAATTCCCGAGGGAACTCCTTATTTTCCCGGGGTAAAAGATAGCCTACCCTTCCCCGAGAGGTAACCTACTTCTGTTCCAAATTTTTTACCATTTCATCAAAATCGGTCGAAAAGATGGGGCGTTTTAAAGCGTAGCAGACAGACCGACACATTTCCGCATCTTACTCTTACTAATATTATAAATGCGAAAATTTGGATGGATGTATGGATGTATGGATGTTTGTTATTCAATCACGCCCCAACGGCTTAACGGATCTGGCTGAAATTTGCACAGAGATAGATTATAGTCTGAAATAGCACACAGGCTACTTTAAATTTTTTACTCGCTAACCACAACAACTAGCGCTATCTAGTGTGGGAAAGCAGTTATTTGGTGAAACGTTTTTATTTATTTTTTCAGTTTTCAGACTCTTGAAACTTTTTTATCTGAAAACTATAAAATATAACAATTACAATAATGAAGAAATCATTGCTGCTCATTGATTTTTGATATCTAGGCAAGCTCCCATAGTTCCACTGGCCATGTCCTTTGGTATGGGATAGTTTGTATCCCGGGGCTAGGCTACTTAAAAAGTTCCCGCTTAAGTTAAGAAAATTAAAGAGTTCCCGCGGGAATCAAAAAATCTTAATCCATGAGGACGAAGTCGCGGGCATCATCTAGTAGTAGAATAAAGTCAAAAGCTAAGAAATCTTATGCTGAGATCTATAAAGCGTACTTTGACTTGGCTCAGACTTAAGACATGATTAAAACGAGACAGATTTATGTTACTCACATAAGTGCATCTCGTTTTAACTCTATAAAGTGAAGTCTGAGCCAAGTCAAAGTACGCCCTATAGATATCTCAGCATTAATGCCTTAGTAACCATTTATCGTTGCCGGTAAGTTTGATGTGCGCGTTAGGTATCGTTGAGTTATAAAACTGGTAATTCGTCAACCACGATGCGACAACTCCGTTTATTGCTAGAATAAACAAAACGCCTGAAAAATATTTACTGCGCAATTATGACAGGGACGGTATGATAACTGCGACCGTCTGTCTAGAATATTGAGTATTTTTATAGCAATCAGTTACTGGGCAAAACACACAGGAAACGGGCGCGGGTCAGGCGCGGGCCGGGTTGGGTGCGCGGCGGGTTGAATTCCTTGTATTTATATGGCCGACATCATCACATCACACAGCGTCACCCGTCACGCGCCCAACCCGCGGCCGCGTTCTTTGTGAACCCTCCGCGCGCTCCCGGCCCGCGCCCGACCCGCGCCCGTTCTCTGTGTATTTTGCGCTTTAGTGGGTTACATGCTCGAAAGTTTAAGGGCTACAAACTTAAAATTCTTACCTAGACCTACTAGACTAGATGTTCCCGTATGTATGTACTTATAGAGGGGACGCCCGCCGTCGCCAGGCGGGTGATCCATTAATTGAACCATTCCACCCATTTCCCCGTGTTAGGGCACAGGTTACTGGTGTCCCGGCAGCCTACCCCCCTGTATCTTTAGTGAACCTTACGATATCCCCTATGGAGAGATGTCTTAGGTCTTCTTCACTGATCCTGTCCTTGCCTATTAATTGCCCACCTTACCAATGAGTACATGGGGCACTCAGATATGAAGTGCAAGCTGGTCTCTTCCTCGCCGCACTCTGGACATGATGGGTCATCTTCGATTCTCATTGTTGTGAGATGTATATTTAGCAGACAGTATCCCATTGTTATGCCTGCTATTAGTGCTATGGATGTTGATGAGATGTTCCCGTAACTTCCCGGTGGCCAAAAGTGGCTCCCCGTTTTTCAAAAAAATGGTTACATAGTAAAAAAATAAAAATCACTATTGAACATATCTAAGAACCTATACTCAGAAGCTAAACATATCTAAAACAATAACCGCATCTAAATCAGCGCAGTAGTTTTTCAGAAAAATGCTAACATAATAAAAATCACGATTGCAGCGCAGCGTAGTGGACTGTGATCGTAAAATATATCTAACACACACAAGCTTTACATATCTAATGCAAAAAACCGCATCTCAATCGGCTCAGTACTAAAAACCATAGAATCATGAAAACAACTATGATGATCACTGTATCAATAGACAACAATCAATCATAACTGGACCTACTTATGCAAACAGGAACCAATTCACACACATGCCAAATATTTCATTTCATTTATTTATTGCATATGAGATAAGTATACAGAAAGATTTTAAAATGCACCTTTGCTATCGACCCTGTAAAGGTCAAAATGATCTGACAATTTTGACAGAATAAAATATTTCAATGACGAGGTTGTCAACCCATATAAATGTACCCACAATTTTGACATTTAAACGTCTTTTTCTCAAAACTGTCATTGTGTGGGTTGATTCCGTTTTGCATAAGTAGGTCCAACTTATCTGACCCGGTGGCCAAAAGTGGCTTGTCGAGTTATTTTTTAACCGACTTCCAAAAACGGAAGAGGTTCTGAATTCGGCGCGTATTTTTTTTTAATTTTTTTTTCATGTCTGCTAGCGACGCTGTCACCGGGTCAGTTAAGTTTGTGGGATAAGTACATCATCTTATTTCTTGTCACGGTGACGTACCTAGGAGTCACGACAACTATAACTTTTTTAATTACGTAAAAAGGGTCGTAAACGTCTATTTAGTCCAACGCCATATTAACAATGTTATATGGGGTCCACTTCAGATTTACGACCCGTTAGCTGAGCTGTTGGCAAATCTTGGTGATCTCTAGTCTCTACCTATATAAAGAAAAAAAGTCCTGACTCACTGACTGACACATCTATACTCATTTCGTTCATTTTATCTAAACTAAGGAGGACAGGTTTGTTTGTTTGTTTGTGGATATGGATAAACTCAAAAACTACTCAACCTAAGACTAACTAGAAGAATGATAATAGACTACTAAAGGCACAGTAACATGACATACCGTGCTAACTCTTAGTTAGCCTCAACTGCCATTTTAATTCTTCATTCATCTATTCCAACTGGACATGTTGCGGCTTTCCACTCTATGAGCATAATCCAACATACCTATTTATTTAATCATTTCATCATCATCATCATTCTCAAGTGTAAATACTTGCACATTTATAATTACATATTAAAAGTTGCTTCTGGAAATAGTAGATTACTACGCGCTAATGCCCGCGACTTCGTCCGCGTGGTTTAAGTTTTTTTTTAAATTCCAGCGGGAACTCTTTAATTTTCCGGGATAAAAAGTATAGCCTATGTCACTTTCCAGGCCCTCAACTATATCCATGCAAAAAATCACGTCGATCCGTTGCAGCGTAATTGAAACAAACCAATAAACCAACAAATTATTATTATGAAAACACAATATTAGTATGATTACTGATTAGAATGAAAGTTAAAAAACAAACTAAAGGCACATTAGCATGAAACACCGTGCTCTTAGTTAGCCTCAACTGCCATTTTAGCTAAATTCTTCTCTGAAAATTGAACATATTTTAAACAATGCACAAAATAACAATATTACAGGTTTCTTCTTGAAGTAGTAGCTTAGTAGAATGAAAGTTAAAAGACTCACTAAAGGCCCAGTAGCACAACACACCGTGCTTATGTAACTGCCATTTGTTGAATAATTGGCTACTTGAGAGCTGTAACTATAAAATATGAAATATGTTAGATTTGGTAGCTTGTGGGTTGCATTAAAATAAATTGTAAATATTTTATTTTTGCAAAACAAATTTGAGATTTTTTATCTGTGGATTACAAGAAGCGAAACGCGGGCGGTCATGATAGAGCCCCGTGTGACGTCACATTTCAAAAAAAAAACGTCGTGTGTACTAACGTTTGCGTATTGTTGAGAAAATAACAGTAATATATTGCGATTTGTGATTGTGAGCGGTTAAATGAATAATGAATGCTTTACAGCTGATAGTACAAATCTGCCTAAAGTCGATTCATTTATGGTTGCAAATTTATTTGCGTGTAAACTTTTGCACTGCCGAGTTTCGTAATGTATTAAAACTTCCATGTAAGTACCAAAATAAACAAAGTAATAGTACTTAGGTCTCGTGTTTAAGACCTAAGAAAGTGCTGCTGTAAAGTGACAGAAATATAATTTATTTTGATTTTATGTCATGTTTTATGAAGAAAATATCAGGTTAGGTTTTTTAATTCATTTTTGCTAGATCAGAGTTTTAAGTTGATTTCTTCATAACACTAACATCAAAGTGGTCTTCACAAAGTAATACCGCAGATAGGTATTTATCCGATTTAAATTCCGGGTCTCGGCAGATTAACTCTAACCTTTATCTATTCCGTGACTCTAACCACTGCTTTCGACGTTTAAATTATCACATAGGTAATATAGTATATAGGAATGTGTTTATACAATTTGTCAGGATATTAATTACTTATTATTTATTGTATTTCTACACACGTCTTGTAGCTTGTAATTTCCACAATTGCATTAAAAAAGCTGTAAACTTTCCACTTAACATTAAATAAAACTTGGAGCGTCGTATAGTTAACTTTGTTTTATTTTGAGCTATGACGTCACAGCTAGCAAATGTCACGTGACCGGCTGTTTTCGCGCGAATTTAAAATTAATGTATTAAAAATGAATTTTTTTCTAATAAATAACGCTATTTTTGAGAAAAAATTAATTGTAAGAGGTATAAAATGAACCGACGTACATTTTTAAGTATTTTTCCGAATACTGTCAAATAGCCAATTATTGTCAGGCAATTTTTATGTTGAAGTGAAACTTCTTTAGAATCGTTGTGATTTGAAAATTCGATGAAACGGATGTTGTCGCCACCGGCCACGGTACAATTGTGGCGCTACCGGACGAACGTGTGTACAAAGCGTTAAATTTTTGTAATTTTCTGTGTGATTGATTAAATGTAGCAGTAGAAAGTCTGATTTGTTAATCAGAGTTTAATCCGCCTCTGAAAAAGAAAAACGAAACGAAAAAGCGACAACCAAAAAGAGACAAACATATTCATAATAGGATTAAGCCTGCGAGAGAATGAGATAGAATACAAGTTACATTTATCTCATTATCTCGTAGACTAGTTTTCTGAAATTTCACTTCTGCACTTGCACACACACCCTTTTTTAAAGCTTTGCATGAAAATGATAAAGGATTTTTTTTTCTAACGAAGTCTCCCTTCGAATTCCTTGCATCAATTTCTTCCGGGCAATTTCTGTAAAAAGAAAAAAGACTTACTTAGTATAAAAACGTAATCTTATTATAGTGTAAAAGATTATTTGAATGATATAGGCAGCCATGGGTATGAATTGTTCCAGCGGCTATTTATTTATATTATAAATATTATCTCAAGGTTATGGTACTTGCTAACAGTTAATATAATAATATTCTCGACCCTATATCGTTGTTACGAACTGAATAAGCTATGTCTCATACAGAATAAGTATCTTTTAACATACGAGTATTTTTACATTTCGTGTTTGTTTATGCTCCATAAACGAACCTTTGCCTGCCACTTAGTAAACAATCTTTCCCCATGTTCACGCCAGTAAATGATGTCCTATCTAACCTGGACAAAGTCTCTTTCTGTGATGCATTAACATGTAGCCCCGACGAATGCTCCGATTTACTACCGAGATCTAAGACGGGTCTTTCTATCTTAACACAAAATATTCGTAGTTTGAAAGCCAATTTTAGTGGACTTCTAACTTTGCTTGAACGTATTAAAACTGACTGTGATATTATTGTTTTATCTGAATGCTGGCTTTCCTGTAATCCCGTTATTCCCATTCTGAACGGCTACTACGCGCACCAAACGAGTCGTAATTTTAATCAAAACGATGGAGTAGTCGTATATATAAAAGATAATTTAGTTAATGTCAAAACTATTGAACCTGTAGTTTCTGATGCAAATTGTCTAATAACTACGGTTGGATCCGATCTTGTCATTATTTCTATTTACAGGCCCTACGCATTCAAAGATCCGTCGAATTTTATTCACTCGATGGATCGAGTCCTCTCGGATTATAAATCCTATAATAACATTATTTTTGTCGGGGATATTAACATCGATATTGCAAATAATCATCAAGCTATCCATTCACTTGACTATCTGGATCTCCTTGCTCAACATGGTCTCTTCCCGGGGCATGTAATACCAACACATGGCTCCACATGTCTTGACCATGCTAACTTAAAAACTGTAGTATCACCTAAAATTCTGGTTTTAGAATCTACGCTTACTGATCATTACGCTGTATTTATATCTCTGTCAAAGATTAAATATAGTCATCAAAATAAACCCTATACCACTAAAACTGATGAAGTAAAACTTACTAGTGACATTCTTAACATAAACTTTGATTCTGTATATTCGACCCTTGACCCAAACATTGCAACTGAAAATTTAGTTAACCCTATTTTACATGCCTTATCATCGAACACCATAAAGATCCCCTTATCTCGTAGACGTAGGCCCATCAAACCCTGGATAACACCAGGCCTACTGAATTGCATACGTCATAGAGATAAGTTACATAAGAAGCTTAAAAAGGATCCTTTAAATGAAGTTCTTAAGGTTTCTTACAAAAGGTATCGTAACTATTGCTCTAATTTACTACGCAAAGTTAAAAGAGATTATGAGAAAAATGAATTCATCAAAGCTGGTAAAAATCCTAAATTACTGTGGAATGTTGTTCAGTCCGTAACTAATATATCAAAAACTCAATCTACTGCCAGAGATCTTTTGCTTTCGAATTGTAATAAAGAAGTCTGCATTAACGAGGTCAACTCCTACTTTGCCACTATAGGAAGTCAACTGGCCGATAAAATACTCAAAAATAATCAACCTCCTCCGTTACACTCATCTCACAGGGAATCCTTTGTATTGCTTGAGACGGATGAGTCCGAAGTTGAGCGCTTGATCAATTC
The DNA here is from genome assembly GCA_923060345.2 of Erebia aethiops. Classification (NCBI taxonomy): domain Eukaryota; kingdom Metazoa; phylum Arthropoda; class Insecta; order Lepidoptera; family Nymphalidae; genus Erebia; species Erebia aethiops. The sequence continues at coordinate 2,047,400 of OV281083.1, read as the reverse complement.
TCTTAAAATTAACTGTGCAGCTGGTTGGGATGGTATCTCGTCAAGATTTTTAAAAAAGTACATTGGTGTAATTGTTCCCCCTCTCACATACATTTGCAATCTCAGCATCAAAAAAGGTATTTTCCCTAACCTGTTTAAAAAAGCGCTTTTACACCCCATTTTTAAATCTGGCGATAGGGACCATGTCGAAAATTATAGGCCTATCTCGATCTTGCCAGCTATGTCAAAGATTCTCGAGAAAATCATTAATTTGAGGCTTGTTTCCTATCTAGAATCATGTAACTTATTATCTAATAACCAATTTGGTTTTCGTAAGAAACGGTCTACTGCGGATGCTGTCCACAGCCTTGTGGACCATCTAGTGGACAAACTTGATAAAGGACAAAAGTGTGTAGCTTTGTTTTTAGACTTGTCTAAGGCTTTCGACACCGTCTCTGTACCTATCTTAATTTCTAAGCTTGAGACTCTTGGCATTCGAGGAAACCAACTTGCACTCTTTCAGAGTTACTTGTCAGGTAGAACCCAATTTGTGAGGATAGATTCCTATACAAGTTCTGAGTTACCTCTCACGTATGGTGTACCTCAGGGCAGCATTCTTGGCCCGAGCTTATTTTTGGTTTACATGAACGATTTATGTAACATTCATCTTCATCAAGGTAAGATATTTTCATATGCCGACGACACAGCTTTGATTTTTTCTTCTAACACCTGGTCTGATACGTATCGACTTGCTCAAATTGGCTTTGACACCGTAAGGGAATGGCTTAATAACAATCTTTTAACATTAAATATTTCTAAAACAAAATGCATAAATTTTTCCATTCGTAATTCTACACTTCCCCCTAGTAACTCTTTGCCTAAGCTGGTTGCCTCGTCAGCGCAGTTTAACCTCACACCTAACAGTGATCCCATATTAGTGGAAAATGTCACCTCTATAAAATATCTTGGCATAGTGCTTGACTGCAACTTAACTTTTAAAAATTACATTGAACACCTTTCAAACAGAGTACGTAAGCTTATTTATGTTTTCAAACAACTTCGACACTCAGCCGATCCTGAAATTTTAAAAATGGTCTATCAAGCACTATGTCAATCTATTATTGGCTATTGCATATCAGTCTGGGGAGGTGCAGCTAAAACACATCTTATTCAAATCGAACGTGCACAAAGAGCTGTATTGAAGGTGTGCTGCTTTAAACCCCGTTTGTATCCTACAAATATGCTTTACGAGTATTGTCAGGTATTAACTGTACGCCAATTATTTATTCTGGCTACTGCTCTCAAGCAACATTCCCTGACGTACTTCACCCGTGATTGCCCCCGTCGTAGACCTCAGCTTGCTTGCTATAGTAAACTAAAGACAGCTTTTAGTCGTAGGTTTTTTGTCTTCCTTGGACCTCACCTTTATAATAAGTTGCATAGAATTATTTCTCTGCATTCCTTAAATCACCATAATTACAAAGACGCACTTAGGAATTGGCTTCTTAAGCAAACATACTCGACTACTGAAGGACTTTTGGAGATTCTAGTTTAATCCCTTCTTACCTAAATTATCACACACATACACACACACACAATACTCATTCACACACAACACCCACTCACTCACAACACATACACTCACATTCACACACAACACACAACACCCATAAGTACTCATGCAAACTCAAGCCTACACGCACATGCATTGTTGTATTCTTCTTGTGTCTCGAGTTGGAAGCCCTGTTTTCCGAGACACAGTTTTAACTAGTTCGGAGAACAGGTGCACAATAATATTTAAAATGTATATCAACTATATTAGTTTTATCCTAGGTGTAAGGCTATAAATGTTATTTAGTTGTCCCACACTATATTTATGAAATAAACTTATCTTATCTTATCTTATCTTATCTTATTTTATAATTATAAATATATTTAATTAATCCTATATTTGTGAGATGGTGATAATAAAAAAAAACCCGGCTGAGTTTGTTGTGGGCTCTTCTCAGACCAGGGCGCGTTTGGAACCCTCGTAGCTTTAGTTTTATGATACCGCAGTTAATTATCACCATCAAGTCTTATTCCTTGTAAACATTACGCTCAGAAGATGCACTTTGTAGGTACTTATTTTGAATAAAGATTCTTTGACTTTGACTTTGACTATAAAGTGTATAGGTACTAATTTTGAATAAACGTATTTAGACTTTGGCTTTAAAAAACGCCACCTGTGCGAAACTGGTATTCCTTTTAATAACATCTTTCAACTCTATGTTCGGTAGAGTTAACTAACTTCTGAAGCATTAATGCGCCACCAGGGTCGAATAAATAAATCTATCACTGCTCAGAAATTTTGATCTAAAATTACTTTTAACACGCCACCATACGACTCAAGTGTGGAATGATTTATTCATTCACACCTTATAGAATATTTACCCCTTCAACATTAGATGAATTTGAAACTTGGTATACCTAAGGGTCTATGTCGTGAATTGGCGAACAAAAACTATGTACATACATTAAAAGTGTTACAAAATTAGCGAAGAAAAAAGAAAACTACAATAGACTTTCGATACTTACTTCATACCTACTTGTATAATTGCTGCACAATTTTTACATCTTATTATTAGTGATAAGGTAGACTTAGGAGCTTTAGTTAGCTAGTTAGAAGAAGTAGTAACCTAATTGTTTTTAGTTAATTATTTCCACATAGCTTTTAAGGTTGTTGGATAATCAATACCAACAGGAAGCATCGATCAATAAATTTAAAAAAAAAAAAATGCTGCACAACTTTTACATCTTGTATTTATCACCTACACTACTTAAATATTTGATTCTTAACATTTTAATTCTTAATTCTTGTTAGTTTCAATGAGTTTCTATATACTTAAGTAGGTACATTAGGTTTATTTTGAAATTCCCATGGAAAAGATGCCACGGTGAGTCGCTAGTTAATTGCATAAAATGCCTTCGAAAAGTTTGAAGAATAATAAACCACCGAGGTTCAAAATCCGTGCTCGGATTTCGGACCTCGGGGGTTTTTTATTCCACTACAAGTTAGCCCTTGACTGCGATCTCACCTGACGGTAAGTGATGATGCAGTCTAAGATGGTAGCAGGCTAACCTGTCAGGGGTATGGCAGTTATATTTAACCCAAACCCTTCGGTTTAAACACAGCATCGTACCGGAACGCAAAATCGCTTGGCGGCACTTCTTTGCCGATAGGGTGGTAACTAACAACGGCCAAAGCCTCTACCAGGACGAATAGGGCCGCGTAATAGGAAGCCGAAACTACCACTACGCTATCACTGCCCTTATCATGTACAATGACTTCCGAAAATTCCGCTAATGCTTTGTTATTTCTAACAAACATCTTGCTCCACTTATAGAGTGGCTATTGAAGTGTTTGATTGTAATCTATTGGATAGATAATAGGCCATAAATCGACGGTATCACGCCTGCAGGGAATGCTCGATTCTATCTGCTGTTGATAACGAACAAACGAACGAACCTTTTGTTAACAGTGATATACAGGTCGATTTTTTTTAAAACGGTTGGGAAGTCTAAAAATTTACTATTCGAGATACACAAATTCAATATAAGGAACCATGTCGGAAAAATAACATTGAAAAGTACCTACATTTGAAGATTTTAAAAAATCACTGGTAAAAAATCGAACCTGAGCTTTTTTCTTAAAAATACCGAAACATTGTGATTTTTTAAAATATAAATATCATAAATAAATTAGGTAATGCCCGGGACTTCGTTTGCATTTATTAAGATTTTTGAATAATCCCGTGGAAATCTGGATTTTCCGGGATAAATATTCTACATCCTACTCCGGGATGCAAGAAATCTTTGCACAAAATTTCGTCAAAATTGACTGAAAAGATGGAACGTGAAAGCGTTCAGATAGACATTTATTAAATATGAATAGTACCTATGGAAGCACAGAACAGGTGATAGCGTGATGGAAGTAGGTAAATAAATTCTACTAGCTAATGCCCGCGACTTCATCCGCGTGGTTTGAGGTTTTATTGGTTCCCGCGGGGTTGATTTTCCGGGATAAAAAGCCTATGTCACTTTCCAGGTCCTCAACTATATCCATGCCAAAAATCACGTCGATCCGTTGCTCCGTTGCGTCGTGATTGAAGGACAAACCAACAGACAAACACACTTTCACATTTATAATATTAAGTATTATTATATGATAATCAAGTACAAGATATTGGGTATCAGAACAAAGGTTTTATTGTATTGTGTTATAGTTTCGATAATATATATAATGTTTTTAAGTAGGTATTTAAAAACATGAGCCGTTCGTTCTATGCTGCTATTTTTAAAAGCATCTATAGAAGTCGGGTTTTATTTTTTGAACTTATCATTTCTTATCGCTTATCATTATACACCTGCTTATATTAGATTAATGCCAATCGCCCACTTTACGTATAAGCAAAATCTTATATCTACATGAATGTAATCCTATTAATAATTATTCAATTAATTATTATTGATGTAGACACGATATAATCATATCCGTTCCAATTACCGACAGTGTCGAGCTCCTCGGTATCAACATATCGTCCAACCTCAACTTTGGACAATGCATCGAGTCTAAGGCAAAAACAGCTGGTAAGAAACTTGGCATCCTCAACAAAGTCAAGCGGTACTTCACGCCGGAACAGCTTCTTATCCTGTACCAAGCACAAGTTCGATCGTGCATGGAGTACTGCAGCCATTTATGGGATGGCTCTGCCAAGTACCAGCTTGACGCATTGGATTCGGTGGATCGTCGCGCCAGGAGACTAATTGGCAACAAAGCGCTGGTCAGTTCGAAGCTGCAAAGCTTGGAACATCGGCGCAAAGTTGCCTGTCTGTCGGTATTCTACAGGATATATTTCGGAGAGTGTGCTCAAGAACTATTCGATCTGGTTCCTCCGTCGCCTTTTTATTATCGAACCGCAAGGCATCGACAAGGTCTGCACCCTTACGCAGTCGAAATTCCGCGGGCTCGTACGAAGCGTTTTGCTTCCTCGTTTTTAATCCGAACCGCTAGGATATGGAACAGCCTTCCGGCTTCCGTTTTCCCTTCCTCTTTTAATATAGGTACCTTCAAATCAAGAGTGAATAGGCATCTTCTAGGCAAGCGCGCTCCACCTTAGGCTGCATCACCTCTTGCATGCAAGTCTGATTGCAGCCAAGCGCTAGCCTATATATTTAAAAAAAAAAAAAAATATCCACTTATTTATAGGATTGAACTATGCAATTATTATGACAAATTATATTGTTAACAAAACAATAAAAAAAAATTATATTATAGTGCGTAATTATAGTACCTACTAGGTACTTTTATGTGCAAAGAGTGCTAATGACTAATGAGTTTTATTAGTTTATTTTATAACGATAAACTCGTAAACCATACTTATTATAAAATATAAGAAAGTGTTTATAGTCTGTCTGTTCCCTTTGCATGCTCTTACATTTAACCGATTTTGAGCTTGTATCCCGAAGTGGGGAGTTTTTGTCCCGAAAAATGAAAGAGTTATGTACCTATCTTCAAAACTTGGAGTTAGTTCCCTCAAAAGTAGGCGAGACAGAGGCGATCTCATTGAAACATATAATACCTAGTGTCGTCACCTTCCTCCGAACCGTTTACAATAATATGATTTCATTAATAATTCTAGTTATATAATAATGACGATATTGTAAAAAATATTTTAGCACAATAATTAAAATTTTACCAATCTTACCAGTGACCATAAGTTTCTCAATTGTACTGGCATTCTTCCGTGCAATGTGGCTGAAGTACTCGAGGGTCTTTCGCAGGCAGATGTTGGAAAGCCTCATTTTCACTTTTAGTTTATTTATTATTGATACGTTGGTTCTATGCTCTGTCCATGGTATGTTGAGCATACGTCTCCAACACCACATTTCAAAGGGGTCTATTCCTATCTGCGGCCTTAAGAGTCCAAGTTTCAGCTCCATAGAGAAAAATAGAAAATACTAGACTACGGACTAGGCGCATTTTCGTCCATTGGGATATATTTTTATCCCTCCATATCCTAGAAAGCTGAGACATGGCGCTCTTCGCCATTCCGATGCGACGGCGGACTTCCTGTTTGCATCCACCTTTGTTACTTATATTGGAGCCTAAGTAAACAAAATCTTCTACTATTTCCAGACCTGTAGCGCCTCTGAGGTCTAGTTTACCTGTTCTATCCACCACCCTGACTTTAGTTTTAGATTTATTGATGGAGAGCCCCAGTGCGTTGCTAACGGTCTCTAGCTTTCCCAGAAAAGCTGCCATTTCATTTTCATCAGATGCTATCAGGGTCGTACCGTCAGCGTATTGCAAGTTTGTTAATCTTACGCCTCCGATGCTAACTCCTCCGTTCCAGGTTCCAGTCCGCTAGCACCTCTCGCATGTCACACAAATACATGTCGCCACTAAATACATGTCACGTGTACGGAATTCACCCGTATAAATACTTAGCAACAAATTACACAAATATGCGGGCAGAAATTAAATCCGAATTCCGAGTGTTCTCAATTCTCATATCAGTTCGGTACTATACATATTTTGTGTGGTGAATGTAGAGCCGAGTAAAAGATTCAAATTATAGTCACCTTAATTAAGGTAACTAATTTGTTACAATGTGAAAATACCTAGGTACCCTACTTCCTAAGAGGACGCTACGAGCTAGCTGTTCTTTGAAACGAATACACTGAAAAGAAATAAGTAGGTAATGTTCTTTTTAATTTGGTGAAAATGAAAAAAAAAATGAAAACTCGTAGCTTGCCTGGCAGTCCTTAAAAAAGGAATTTTCAAACAAAAATATTTTCGAAACTAGCTGATGCCCGCGACTTCGTCCGCGTGGTTTATGTTTTTTTTAATTCCCGCGGGAACTCCTTAATTTTCCCGGATAAAAAGTAGCCTATGTCACTCTCCAGGTCCTCAAATATACGCATGGCAAAAATCACGTCGATCCGTTGCTCCGTTGCGGCGTGATTGAAGGACAAATCAACAAAAAAAAAAAAATTGTTGTCTATCGCATTTATAATATAAAGTACGAAACTAGTTCCTGGTTACATTAAACTGTTATCACTGCTTATCAGTGCTATCAATTATCTAGGCAACGACATCTAATATTACCAAGGTTAAGGTAAGTATTAGCTATTATTCATAAGAACTGATAAATTCGATCTATTTCCGTACCAATTGCTATTTATATTTGGTTACATTATCAATTGAGTAGCAATACATATTATCTTTGATTATTATATATTGACTATTGTTTCCTGTGTGTTCATCCGAAATACTTAGTCGATGAAATCATATAATATTATGTCAAGGATGTACTTTTTTTTTGTTGTGTTGTTATAAAATATGAAGAAAAACGGAAACATAGTGGACAAGGAAGCACTTATCTCTAAAAGAGATCTCTACCAGTGACCCTTGGCAGTGAGAAAGGTTGTGAAGAAAGAATACGTACAACAAGATATGAGATTAGGATTACTAGCTAATGCCCGCGACTTCGTCCGCGTGGAATGAGGTTTTTCAGTTCCCACGGGAACTCTTTAATTTATAAATGATAAAAAGTAGCCTATGTGCTAATTCCAGTATAATCTATCTCTGTGCCAAATTTCAGCCAGATCCGTTCAGCCGTTGGAGTGAGATTGAGTAACAAACAGCCATACATCCAAACATCCATACTGGAATAGCACATAATATGACATAGGCTACTTTTTATCATTTATAAAAACCTCAAACCACGCAGACGAAGTCGCGGGCATTCGCTAGTGATACTATAAGAATAATTTCCTTCTCGTAGCTAAGCCAATTACCTAGTGTTACGTCGGCCCGGACCGGATGCAATTAATAAAGATATCGGTCTCGGGTTTAACGATCCTTCCGACACAAAGTTCACCGTCCGACGCAATTTAACTTGAATGAATTTAACTGACTGATGAAAACTAGACAGCGTAGTATTTTTTACGCTTTTACAAGATTTAATTATGCATGCTTCTGCTCTTAGGGAGAAAGCGCACTACGGACGGAACAGGACAGAACGTCGAAGTCGCATGGGAGCAAGCTAGTTGTTAGCGAATTTTAGCGAAAAATATTTTGCTTATGTTTGTTTTTTGTTAAGGCGAGTCACCTGCAAGATTTTAGGAGGTGAGGTGTGGGGTGCCGCCCGCGCGTCTCGCGGTACATTTCTCGTAGAGACTGGCGGGGAAGCGGGCAGCGCGGTATATTCTGAAACCGCTTGGCAACGTTCAAGTTCTGGGATTAATTTGAATTAAATAGATATAGGACTTCAGTTTGAAATAAATTTTAGCAGGTTCTCATTAATACTTCAAGAGGAATTTATCCATATAAAAATGATGAGCAAAGTCGAAAATTTTATTAATAAAAAATTCGTTTAAAACTTTTAATTTAGCCTGTTTCAAGATTTTTTTGATCGAGTAAAGTACATCCTATCGTGTAACAAATTAGCACATTCTTTAGACAATATCTTTAAGTGTATCGGATATTTTTTGTAAGACCGTTATTTAATAGTAAATACCGAAAAAATTTGATCTAGCAAACCAGTTTTCACCGCTGAGCTGAGGTGACTCGCCTTAAGATTTATTAATTATGTTACGAGTAAGATTTAGATACAGCAATCTGTGTACATTAAATAATTAAACTTTTAAGTCGTAATTTCTCTGTAATTTATTGATGGATTTAAAAAAAACCGTTCCGTTGTGATATTCACTACATCACGAAACTTCTCCAATAAAGGTATATCTATCAATGTATTTTAACAACGCGTCACATAGGTAGTCCTAGTTATAGGTAATATTTCACTAATTCATATAATTTTTATAGTTGACGGACGAGTACGCAATCCAAACCTTTATAGTATATGACGTGGTTTTTCGCAGTGCTACCCTCCAAAACTGTAACAGTTTTTATTTTAATAATTAAAAAAATCTGTGCCAAGCAATTAGGTACTTTAAACTTCGACAACAGGTCTCACTTAAATCATGGAACTAGGAATCTGCTTACTAAAAGAGCACAATTACAGAGATTGTCCCGATCCTGTTATTCCAGGTAATTTCTGCCACGTACAAGCAAATTATGGAACCAGTTTCCATCTTCTGTGTTCCCTCATGATTACAATTTGTCGCACTTCAAGGCAACCCATTGGCGAACCCTCTGGAAATGTTCATGTTCGGCGGTAATCACCTAACATCAGGTGACCCGCCTGCTCGTTTGCTCGCTATATATAAGTATTTAGCCAAGAACTTGCAAGCTTTGTTCTTGACCTCAATCATGAGAGTACAGATATAAATTAGGTCACATCTGTCAACGGCGTACATACTACATACTCCTAATGCATGTTTCATATTCACCGACATTTCTGTACTCCACTGTTTGTTTTGGCTGACCTATCCTGGCTAACAACTGACAGCTTGTTTAATGATGAACGAGCTAATTTTAAGAGTAGTTACGTGCAATTTGCATAATATATTGTACAAAGGTCAAGCCAAGCATTCCTTAGATGAAATAATACGGTTCTACCAATAGGACTTTATTCAGCCCAAGAGGGCTAGCCTGGAAGAGCACACTATAGCTGCTTCTCCTCCTTGCGTCGTATTCCCTATTACTGCGGGTCGTGACCCCTTCCGCCAATAATTCTTCTTTGGACGATGTCGCGCCATGTTGCTCTATTTGTTGCGACATGCAGGGCTTCGTGGACCTTGCTATCGAAAGCGGTGCGGATTTGATCTGACCAACGCATCGGGCGACGTTCCCGAGGTCTCTTTCCGTCCACTTTGCCAGTAACATGACCATCTTTTCAAGATTGTGTTCCTCCCATAGATTTATTATTGGGTTCGCGTGAAGCGCGAAAACCCAATAATAAATCTAAATCCATCCAAATTTTCACATTTATTAATATTTGTATAGATTTTAGTAGGTACTGAAAATGCTAGTTACGTGGCAGCTTAATATCAACAGTAGGCATATTAGCTTTGGAATAATGGGGGAAAACAAATTATTCTCATCTGTTGCTGAGTTTTGCTGCCAATATCGCACATAATTTGTTTTTGAGCGGATTTTAATGCTGTTAATGTTATGGATTTGTTGATTTTAAATACCAAATCCCTATTACTTACTTACTCCTCAACAGTGTATGGAACGACGTGTTTTTGCATGGCTAATGGCTATATGAAAACACCACTTGCTGTAGAGAACCAGGAAGAGGCTACTTTTTGTCCCGGAAAATGAAACATTTCCCCCGGGATATTCAAAACGAATGACTATCCATTTAATAAGGAAACAATAAACGTAGGTACTTGTTTCTGTAATCTATACTTACCTACTAATATTATAAATGCGAAAGTTTGGATGTATGGATGGATGTTAGTTACTCAATCACGCCCCAACGGCTGAACGATTTTGGCTGAATAGCACAGAAATAGATTATAGTCTGGAATAGCATATATAGGTTACTTTTTATCCCGGAAAGTTAAAGAGTTAATTAATTAATTAAGAAATTTAATTAAAAAACCTCAAACCACGCGGACGAAGTCGCGGACATTCGCTAGTTGATTTATATGTTTTCTCGTTAATATTTATTATCTAAGGATAAAACTCTTGGATAAAACTATACACAGGTCCTCTGCACACAGAAATACAGTTTTTCTAGATCGAACCGATATTTCTAGTGAGCTACACACTAAGTTATATCGAAAAATAAACAGACGTTCACACTGTATTCGTAAAACACTTTAGTTATTGGTTTTACATATTGAAATAAATTCTAAACGTCCAATATTTTGTTTATTGCATACTTACTCCCAGTACATATATTATTATATTTGTAAATATTACGAGGTTTAAAAATGCTAATTTGTGGGTTTATTTTTACAGAAATTGCTTAAGAGCGCTGAGTTATTAAACTTATACCAGTAGGCCTAGCATGCGCACAACGAGATATCTCGCGACGAGAGAGAGATATATGTTGTCGATGCCGACTAATTCCTCGTTTGTCAAGTACATAATAAAAATAGTCGGCATGTAAGGGTTCGTAGAGAAAAATACCACAGATAAGAAATATTACTTTTACAACTACTTTTGACGTAACGAGACAAGTTATATATTATGTGTAACCATGTTAGCTTCGGTAGACAAATAGAGATAACAGGTAGACATAATATTTTACTCGTTGTGCACATGCTACGGCACCAAACTAGCAATCGTCCACGTGTCTCTATCATTGTACCTACCTACTGATTACTGTGTGTAGCTACTTCAATATACAACTAATAAATACGTTCGACAGAGGACGTGTCGTAGCGTTTTTAATTTTCTTAATTGTTTTCCAAGAAATTAATTGTCAGGTTATTTCGTGCCATATTGCGCAAGTGGAAGGAAAGTGGGACGATTCAATTACTTTTTTTAATGGGTACCTATCTATGACACTGAAGTAACGTGAGCCACGTGTGGAACATGGAATTATTCATTTTTTTCAAGAGTATTGTGGTATTGTTGTTAAAATTTAATAACAATGGTTGTTTTATAAGAAAGAATGATAATAGAAAGAAATAAAGAAAAACAGTTTATTCAACAATGGTGTCACAGACAAAACACTGATTACATATGTAAAAAATTTTGTCTGTGACCCAGAATGGGTGTAGGTAGGTACAGCTCATGCTGGGAATAGGAACATATTAATAGGAATACGTAAACATCATTTCTTTTCACTGGCTCTACAATCTATACTTGGACTAAGCTAAGTTTGATAACATTACAATAAAACTTTAAGTTTTTAAATTAAAAACCTAATTACCTACTATACAAATTATGCCCGCGTGGAACTTCTGGCTGCATTTCCAAGCCGGACAGATATAGCTGATCCTTTGCGCGAAAAATGAGCCACTGATTAGAATTGTTTCATTGTTATTCTTAATATCAAACCCTTCCATGGTATCTTATCTTACTTCTTACTAATATTATAAATGCGAAAGTTTGGATGGATGGATGTATGGATGGATGTTTGTTACTCAATCACGCCCCAACGGCTGAACGGATCTGGCTGAAATTTGGCACAGAGATATAGTCTGGAATAACATATACCTAGGCTACTTTTTATTTCGGAAAATTAAAGAGTTCCCGCGGGAATCGAACCCGTATAAAATAAACAGATTTTTATAAGCATTTTAGTGAAAGCATTTAGTATGGAATAAGCCTATCAATAAACATCGATAAGTGCACAAATAATGTGTGATGCCAAAAAATCCGCTTCATTGAACACTGTTTTTACTGAAAATACATCAATGAAATTCTTTCTAAAATGTTGATATTATTCCTTTTGCTAGTATTAGAAACTATTCGACACAATATTTTAAGCAATTTCTTATTTTTAACGCCTCAAAATCATGATAAGTTGAGTGTATCATCTCAGCCCATTAGCCATCCCATTAGAGGGCTCGGGTACGTACTCTGTGGCTCGGGTCTTGAGAGCTCAGAATGAAAATGATTCAGGCCATGTTCTGTCTATGACCGTTAAATTATAGATTTAAATAAGCATTTATTATAATTATTCTAATAATTATAATTCTAATTGGCAAACTATAAATTATATAAATGTCCATATATTAATATATGTAAATCATTTTTTGGCATTATTTTCAAAATTGCAACAAAATTTACAGTACATTTTTTAAAAAAGGAAAAGAAGAAAAGTAAAACTATTTAGGATAAAAAATTTAATATGAGTGAAAACTTAGCAGGGAAGATTTTGTTCAAACTAGTCAACTTAGACAGCGACGACTTCGTTTCAACAAAAATCTTATTTGGCAAATCAAGAACTAAAAATAAAAAAGCGCACCAGAAAGGAACATGGCGATCGGTAAAAAGGCTTCAGAGATTACATTTTATAGAAAAAAGAAACAAATTCATAAGATTGAAATACAGAGTAAAAAAAAATATGAAACAGTATACCTACAAGGGAAATTAATAACAATAGTACATTACAGCGCGAGACCGGGAATTACTCGTTTTCTGGTCGAGTGTTAGTGCCCAGAAATGCTCTCCCGGTCGAGGTGTGGATAGTGCTTTTCTAAAAAATGAAACAAGTGCCTTTTTTTAAATATATTATACTAGCTGACGCCCGCGACTTCGTACGCGTGGATCGAGGTTTTGTGGTTCCCGCGGGAACTCTTTAATTTTCCGGGATAAAAAGTAGCCTATGTGTTATTCCAGACTATAATCTATCTCTGTGCCAAATTTCATCCAGATCCGTTCAGCCGTTGGGGCGTGATTGAGTAACAAACATCCATCCATACATCCATACATCCATACCGACATCCATACATCCAAACTTTCGCATTTATAATATTATAAGATATAAGATAAGAAGTAAGATAAGAAGTAAGATAAGATAAGATGATGTAATTAAAAGAAAGTAAATAAAAAAGCAACCTACATAAGAAATATTAAAAGTTAAATTACTTTATATTTATACTTTTAATTTTTTTTTGCGCTGTGAGTGCTGAACGCGTTATATGGTAGAGTTCCAAATTTAAACTATTTAGGCCAAAGAACATTATAACAAGTTACAAGATATTCAGGAAGAAAGATTCCAAATTCAAACTTATGATATGTAATGAAAATACATGTACATTCTTTACTGGCCTAGGCCGGGAAGTTTAACTTTCGAACTCATTTACAGGGTATGAAATGTGCATGTGGGCTAGAGGAAAGTAGCAAGACCGAAATCACGCTGGTCAAACGATATAGCACAGATAGCAGGGAAGAATTGGCTCGAAATTGCCAAAGACAGAGAAAAATGGCATGAACTGGAGGAGGCCTATACCCAAAGAGGGGTCCTTGTCAAAAACATAGATAACACTCAAGATACAAACAAAAACATAGATAACACAAACTAACAATTATTAACTAACACAAACCAACACAACTCTTACTACAAACACACATCTACTCTCTCACACACACACACACATACACACACTCACACACATGCACACTCATGCATAAATTAATAGCGATACTAACAAACTAACATTTAGAATAGTTAATATAATATTTGAAACTCTGTAAGAATAATTTAGAACTGATAAGGAAAATAAAGGCTTAATAATAATAATAATAAACCGGGCAAGTGCGAGTCGGACTCGCGCACGAAGGGTTCCATACCATTATTAATAAATAATTACCTTTGTTAATGAACCGCAAGACTAACTTTGTTTGTAGAGGTTTATTGTTAATATCAAAAAAACTATGCTAGTTAGAGCATTGGCTATAGTTTTCCTGTAAAATATACGTAAATTCCTATTGACCATAATTATTTAAAATTTTTCGATTGGTAAACTCCGGAGACAAGGGGGGGAACGGTATTTTTTTTGGACATTTTCCCCGATAAATCAAAAACTATCATAACTAATAATTAAAATAATTAAAAATCTGTTTTAGAATGTACAAAGTAAACCCTTTCATATGATACCCCACACAGTACAGTTATCTCACTTTTAAATTTCAACCCTCCGATTTTCCCCCCTTTTTAAATAAGAACAAAAATAATTTCCAATTTCTTTTAATTCCAGTGTCTTTGGGCCACTAATATACACAACTATTCCAAATTTCATGTCGATAGCTTCGGTAGTTACTGAAATTATCGAGTGTGACGGACGGACAGACGGACAGACGGACAGACAGACGGAGAAAGTCGCACCATAAGGGTTCCATTTTACCATTTTGGTACGGAACCCTAAAAATCAGTGCAACAGGGAAAATTGGAAATTGCCAAGAAATGATAAGAAATAAAATTAGAATAAAATCTAATAAATAGCAATCAATCTTTTTTTTTAATCCACAACAAGCTAGCCCTTGACTGCGATCACACCTGATGGTAAGTGATGATGCAGTCTAAGATGTTAGCGGGCTAACCTGTTAGGGGCATGGCCTTGTACTTTTAATTGCTGGATATACGAGTAGCTTTCAGCAACTGCTGGTCTTTCATAACAATTTTAAGTAACTCTTCACATGATCTCACACGCATATTCAAGCTCACCCGCGAGTTTTTAAAATAAGATACTTTGCTGCCGAAATGTCAGCAAATTTATTGATAAGGCAGGGATTTTTCCAGGAAAACTTATTTTCGGATCTGGTAACCCTACATATAGCGCCCTTATTCCAGAGCAAATATTTTGCATAATAAATTAATATATACATAATAAATTAAATATACCTAATGTCGATGTCACGCGCACGCGCTCTAAATGGCAAGTCAATACTAACAACGCCATGGCGCAGTCACGACTTTTTGTTAAACATTCCTATTTATTTTGAGCAGTGAGGCTGATCTAGGGCTCGGTGTATGTTAGACATATTGTGTACTAGATGATGCCCGCGACTTCGTCCGCGGTTTTGGATTCCCACGGGAACTCTTGAATTTTCATCACCAAATATGTATGGTGCTTGAAGGACTATCAAGAAAGCTAGTGTTGAAGCAAATCAAATCAAATATTTTTTATTCAAATAAACTTTTACAAGTACTTTTGAATCGTCAAGTGAATCTACCACTGGTTCGGAATGACATTCCTACCGAGAAGAACCAGCAAGAAACTCGGTGGTTGCTCTTTTTAAATAATTCATTTACAATTATTATATCAATGTGTACATAAGTAACCGCGCATTGCTGGAACGATCAAATCCATGCTCCTCTATCATTTACTAAAATAATGCCCAGTCCCACGAATGACCTTCTGACTTTTTTGAGGCGGAGCGATGGAGTCACGAGCTTATTACGGCCTCTAGTTGGCCTATCGTGCAGATCGCATTTTTTTTTATAATTATGGATGTGCTGTTTTACAAAAATTATATTACTGTAAATATATTGCGAGGCTACTGTTAGAATACCAATTTATTTAAATTAGCTAGAAGCTCCGTGATTATTTTGAAAAAGAAAGTCGTACTTACTTGTAAATACTAGATGAGTATACGAATTACGAAATATCGGATAGAAGGGCACGTCGCTTCACTACCTATTGTAAAAAAAGATCTAGGCGAAGACGAAGTATGGAGTGAAATACAAAAATGCATTTTATGTCGATGGTTGTCTGACAATAATTATGACACTTCTTAGGCGTGCATAAATGTCAGTAGTAAAATTGGACAAAAATGGACAAAATTATAGTAAATACTACGACAATCGTATATACATATTATACGTATCTTATTACATAGACTAAATAAAATAAGTGAATTATTTTGGATCTTTTAAACTAAATTTGCGGATGTTTATTATTTAGAATTGAACTTTTTTAAATATGTCTGTTTATCTTAGTGCAGAGGAAATGATTTTTTCAACTGTGAATGAAAAGTTAAGGTGTTAGAGATTCCACAAGACACATTTATTGAGTTTCCGCTCTAAAACTACCCACTCTTCTCCATTACTGTTAGCTATATGGGATAGTCTGTTTCTAGATTTAGTTTCTAGAGCTAATGGAATTTCAAAGAGTACATGACCGTATTATATTCCATTTAATTGGAAAACCTATGTATTTATGTAGGTATAGGTCTCTCCGCTAATGGGAAAACTGACAGTCTGCCCGCATGGGACTGGGCTTTTGACTACTTAACGCCACTCAAAGATGTGTTATGGTTACAAAAAATGAACAATAACTAGGAAGGTTGATTCTTGTATAGTATTAAAGTATGCGGTTTACCAATGTGAACAGTATAAAAACTGACGCTATTCATCAAGCTGTTTACTAGATATGGCCGCTCAAAAATGTGTTATGGTTACCAAAAATGAACAATAACTAAGCAACATTGTCTGGAAATAAATGCAGCCACCACCACCTCGTATCTTTGCCTTAAATTCACCTTCCACAGTTCAAAATAAATTTGTATTGTGGGTGTTTTACTAGTTTTTTAAACTAAATTTGACTAGATTTAGCCAAGTCAATCAAGAGCGGCAATGATACGAGGTGGCAAAGTAAAAATTCGGCATGAGCACGTCGAAATCTATAAAATACATCAATTTTCAAAACTCCCGAGAAACTTTCCAGGTAAAACTACCAAATTACCGCATTATACATTTACACAAGGTAGCTAAAGGAAAATTATGACACACGTTTTACTTAGGAAGTACCATATTATAAGAGTTCAAACACACGAGAGGAAAAAATACCAGACGGACAAATTGTCAGCGTAATTAACTTCATATAGTTAGAGCCGCACACAGTACACGTTTTGTCTTGTTTGGTCTGGTCTGCCGTCTGGTCTACCTAGTCTGTCGGAGTTCTATATCATAATCAAAATATGAGTTAAGACGCATTTTCTTCGCCAAAGCCGCTCTTTGAAGTCCCTGAGTTTTATTACGACAATAAATTATGAAACAAATATTTATACGTAAACAGTATTCAACTGTAATAATAAATTAAATATCGTTTATTTAGCATTCACAACCTCTAACCAGATGGATCGTTCGCGTTGGTAACTTGGCAATGACTCCATGAACCGTCATAAAAATACCTACTAATACGTTTAAGACCTGGAGCTATCTGTGTTGATCCTTGAAAACGAGCGAGAGAAAAAGGGCACCTATACGGTAGTATTTTGACGCTATAAGGGAGTAGACCTGACATAAGGACCTAAAAATAAAGAAATCTATACTATAATATTATAAATGCGAAAATTTGGATGTATGTATGGATGTTTGTTACTCAATCATGCCCCAACGGCTGAACGGATCTGGATTGGCACAGAGATAGATATAACACATAAGCTACTTTTTATCAAAAAACCTCAATCCACGCGGACGTAGTCGCAGGCATCAGCTAGTAATATTATAAATGTGAAAGTTTGGATGGATGGACGGATAGATGTTTGTTACTCAATCACACCAGAACGGCTGAACGGATCTGGATGAAATGAAAAAAAAATTGCCAGCAGTAAATATTAAAATTATTGTAGTCACATTGTAGTAGTAATATGGCTACGAAATTGCTACGAACAGAAGTGCTCACCGGACGCCTTTTGAAAATAGAAAAAAAGCTCGATAAGTACCTACGCAATCTTTGTAAGTAGCTGTATGTTTTCTATGCTTTGATTTAAATATCATTCCGTGTGTGTAACTGCGAACACGTTAAAAACGCGTGCGATAAACAAGGAACAAGAAATTTAGTTCGCTATAATCCGCCAAAACAGGCAAATCTATGTTGTACAAAGTGTAGGTTGCTCACCACCGCCACAACACTACACCACACAAATCTTCCAAATAACTCTCAAAAGTATTAAAAAAAATCAGGAGCATCTTCAGGAGATGTTGACACTGTTGTAAGCAAATGTAGCGTGCCATAAACCCTAGCGTATTAGTTGTACTTCGCGTCCATAGATATTTAGGTTTTTATTGATAAATTATTGATTAATTTAATAAATATTTATTTTTGGGTAGGTCTTACTTACAGAGACTTTTGTGGACTACAATTGCATTTGCTGCCCTCAACTGATGCTGATGTGATTTTGTATCAACGATATCTAAGGAATCAACAGCATATGGTACTAGACCTCAGGTTTATACCTTGCGTTGTCTGTCTGTCTGTCAGTCAGTGTAATTATATCAAGTAAAATATTTGTTTGTGTTTTTAATTGTTTCAGTGAAGCCAAGTCACGAGCAAGCGGTAAAGACTGGCACGGTGGAGTTCCTCAACAGCAACATCACGCGGCTCAACGCGCGGGCCATCAGCGCGCGCGGCTACCGACTCCGAGACGTGGAACACCTGTAAGTATACCGTTACCGCGCGCTCGCTTCGCTCTGCGATGTTGCTGAGCTGAGTCGCACTTTGCACGGCGGAAAGGATCTAGCACAAGTGAAGATCCTAACTCGAGAACGGCTAAAGCGCCGGGCATAGCGCGTTGCTTTCGCGTTTTGCTAAGATTTCTTTACTCTAAGGAAAACTAGACTCTACTTTTCGAGTTACTCTTACTATACGCAGGAGGCACCCACGGGCACCGCGAATTTTTTGAAACGACAACATCCTCGCGCGCAGGAGGCAGCCGGCTGCCGGGCCGTCCAGACGATTATAAACTGAATTTTGTTAATTATAGAGTTTATTTTTGTTTAAACAACTTTAGACCATAGAGAAGTATATTAAATAATCAATACACTACAACACCAAAACCGTCAAGTTCGAAATAAAAAAATAAATATTTATATACACCTATCAAACTTTATTTGCTTTCCACAGTATAGTCGTGAACGCATCGAAATTGGAACATATCTCCGTGGAAGATTTGACGAAAATGCCGTACCTTAGATCATTGTAAGTGGACTTTCATGTTATAGAAATTAGAAACCATAAAGGTGAATAAAAATAAATTTGGAAACTCTCACTTGTAAGACCACAGCGCTCACCATATATAATTAATCATGAACATAGGTACCTACCTAGTACTGTAGTCTGATACTATGTACCTACATAGTATCAGATACTCGTAATTATCCTGAATTTATAAGTAAAATCCAGGTTCACTCACCTACGAACTCTTGGACCTAGAAATCTGATATTTTGCTCTAAGTACCTAATCAAAATTTTTTAAAAGCGAAATACCACTCACTAATCACGATATTATCTGAGGAACTACCTAAAAAGCATACAACCTACCTGCATAAGCTATATGCAGCCTCTATAGATAGGCCTTTTTCAACGGGAAAATTTCATGATCTCATAGGAAATCAGAAATTGTACAATGTACGCGGACGAAGTCGTAGGCGACCACTAGTAAATTCTAAAAGCAAGGAGTTATTATCTACAACGAATTTAAAATCTTATGTTAGGGCACCTGATTAGTTAGGTTGTAAGTAAATATACGGAAGGAAATTTTATGAGCTATCGTTACAATATTCAAAATATTATCATACCATACTAATGGAAATAAAAATAAAGGTCCAGGCTGTAAAATCTAAGCCCAAAGCCCTGCCTAAAATAAAATGGTATATGTTAGAGAAAGAGGAACGCGCGAAAGAGTTTCGAATGCAAGTTGTGGATAAAATGATTGAGATGAATGGTAATTTTAAAAAGATGTCGGTAAATGAATGCTGGAATGAAATGGCTGCATGTATGAGAAGTGTAGCGAAGGATGTATTTGGAGTAACAAAGAATAAAAGAATGATAGATAAAGACACGTGGTGGTGGAGTGAGGATGTACAAAAAGTTCTGAAAGAAAAGAAGGATGCTTTTAAAGATTGGAAAAGTGTGAGTAATAGTGACAACATAGTAAAACAGAATAAAAGGGAAGTATATGTGAAGAGTAAAAGGAAAGCTAAGAAAGCTGTTGCTATTGCAAGGGGAAATACCCAAGACAAGTTGTATGAGTCACTGGATAGCCCCCAAGGACAAAAAGATTTGTACCGGCTAGCGAGAACGAGAGAAAAGAGTGCAAGGGATATCATACATATCAAATGCATGAAAGGTGATGATGGGAAGGTTTTAATGAATGACGATGAAATAAAAGTACGTTGGAAGGAATATTTTAGAAAGTTGATGAATGAAGAAAATGACTGGAGCAGAGAGCTAGACGATGTACCACCCAACTTGGGTGTGGTGAAAGAGGTGAGTGTAGATGAAGTAAGAATGGCAGTGCAGAGTATGAAAAATGGTAGAGCGACAGGACCAGATAGTATACCAGCTGAAGTATGGAAGTTTCTAAAAGCGGATGGATGGAGTTGGCTGACTTCATTCTTCAATAAGTTGTTACTCGAGGAGGCGATCCCAGAAGAATGGTGCAACAGTACGCTGGTGCCCATTTACAAAAACAAGGGTGATGTACAGGACTGTAATAACTATCGAGGAATAAAGCTCATGTCACATAGCATGAAAATTTGGGAAAAAGTGATAGAAAGAAGAATGAGAGAGGAGAGTGAGATCACAGAAAATCAATTTGGGTTTATGCCGGGACGAGGAACGACAGATGCAATATTTGCACTCCGACAACTGTGCGAGAAATACAGGAGTGCACATAGAAACTTGCATATGGTGTTTGTCGATCTTGAGAAGGCATATGACAGAGTTCCCAGAGATGTTTTGTGGTGGGCTATGAAAGTGAAAAGAATACCTGAGACGTATGTGAGGCTTGTGAAAGCGATGTATGCAGAAGCGAGCACAAGGGTTCGGTCAGAAGCTGGCGTTACGGACAGGTTCAATGTGGAAGTGGGCTTGCACCAGGGATCGGCTTTAAGTCCTTATCTGTTTCTCCTGGTAATGGATGCCCTAACATCAGACATACAGGAGCAAGCACCCTGGTGCATGATGTTCGCTGACGACATTGTGCTTGTCGGGGAAGAGGCGTCCGAGGTCCAGAGCAGACTGGGAAAATGGCAAGAGAGATTGGAGAGTGTTGGCCTGAGGATCAGCCGAACGAAGACAGAACATCTGTTCTGTGACTTCGGTGGCCCCTCCCGTTTCTATGAAATTGTCTTAGATGGTGTATCCCTACCGGTCTGTTCCGATTTCCGGTACCTTGGTTCGCTCTTTCAAAACGACGGCAATATTGACCGAGATGTGAACAAAAGAATGAATGCGGGATGGATGAAATGGCGACAGGTCTCAGGTGTTATATGCGACCCACGAATGCCCCTTAAACTAAAAGGGAAAATATATAAGACAGTCGTTAGACCTGTAGCATTATATGGTTCAGAATGTTGGGCGGTGAAAGGGACGGATGAAAGAAAAGTACATGCGACCGAAATGCGAATGTTGAGATGGATGTGTGGTGTGACTAGAATGGATAAGATTAGGAATGAATATATAAGGGGAAGTCTGAAAGTAGCGCCAGTGACAGAAAAGATGAGGAGTAATAGGTTAGCATGGTATGGGCATGTAATGCGGAGGGAAGAAAGGCATATTACGAGAAGAATGATAGATATGCATGTGGAAGGAAAAAAGAGTAGAGGGAGACCAAAGAAAAGATGGATGGATTGTGTGAAAGAGGATATGAGTATAAAAGGGGTGAATGAGAGGTTGACGGATAACAGAAGAGAATGGAAGGAGAAAACATGTTGTGCCGACCCCACATAGCGTGGGAAAAGGAGAAGAAGAAGAAGACCATATCATATTTTTAATACTTACCATAAAATTATTTGAGAATTCTATGCGTTCCAATTATATATGCGCGTACAAAATCTGTCCCGGTGGCCAAAATTGGAACTCACTTTTATGCCTGGTTAGTTTTGTTTTTAAGTAAAAAGTGGCATTTCAAAGTAAAAAGTGCGATCAAACTTGTAATGAAACTCGAGATATCTTGATTTTTGCTTTTTTTTATAGAAAGTCATTATGGCTAATGTAAAACAGGTAGGGACATAAAAAGTTAAAGTTCATAATATGCCCATAGTAATTCCCATCTTTATACCTAACAACATGTTATCGACTCTTCGCCGATCTACAACACACGCGTTTTTTCTGTCATAATGAGAAGAGTTATGGGCCCAGTCCACTACATTAGCCATATGCATATACCTAATGCATATTTATTACAGATCGTCAATAAAACATACTGTAAATATATTGTTTACAGGAGTATAACCCAAGCGCCTCTGCTGCAAAAGATAGCGCCGCTCCCGGCTTTGCCTGAACTGCGCACCTTGTACGTATGTATTTTTTGTGACTTGTAATACCTACTTTATCCGTACAGTCTATAAAATTAATTTATTATGTATACAAGAGTTAATGTAGTTCTATAATAATATTTTTTGGAGTCGGTGCCAATGTGGAGTCACGTCAACAATAATGAAGAGTAGGTAGACGGTTCATGCGGCTAATTGGTACCGACTCCAAAAAATGTTATTATAGAACTACATTAACTCTTGTATACATAATAAATTAAATAATTTTTTACTTTTTAGTGTTTGTGGTTTTTGAAGTCGGTTTTTTTTTTTTTTTTTTTAAAATTTTTTATTTCACAATTTTTAGTGGCCCCACTGTTTTAAAATACAGGGTGTAACCAGAACGCTAGTAAAAACTTAGCGTTATTAAGAATAACGTCGTTTAATCGTTACTCGTCGACTTGTCTAACTTAGACAAGTCAAGTACAAAGTCCTTTCATATGATACCTCACTTGTTATAGTTATCCTACTTTGAAATTTCAAACCCCTGATTTTCCCCACTTTTTTAATTAAACTAAAAATAATTTTCAATTTTTTTGATTTCCATGATATTGGGCCACTATTATACAACTATTCCAAATTTCATGTCAATAGCTTTAATAGTTACTGAAATAATCGACTGTGACAGACGGACGGAGACAGTCGCACCATAAGGGTTCCATTTTTACCATTTTGGTACGGAACCCTAAAAAAAAAAGATATATTATGCTATGCATGGTTAAAACATACTGTTTACAAAACTATCACACTGATCGCGAGCAATTTACTCTTATCCATTGAGGAGTTCCGTTCTCCATCTCCAGAGATATTCATCAGATCTTCACCAAATTAAAATGGGACCACCTCTGAAGTATGACCTACCAAACAAAAAAAGAATTATCAAAATTGGTTCATAATTGGCGGAGTAATCGCGTAACAAACATACAAAAAAAAAAACATACAGTCGAATTGAGAACCTCCTCCTTTTTTTGAAATCGGTTAAAAAGGCTTTTTTCTCAGTTATAGCTGATGACTGAAATATATATTTATTTTACCACCAATAACTGTGACTCGTTACTTAATATATGTAAGTTATTACTTAATTGCATTACAGTTCTAACCACATAGTTTATAAAAAATGTTGCACATAGATACTCGTATATACCAACTTTTATAACCTACACATGTCACACTCCCTGACCTCTAACATAATAATTATTTTCCAAGAAATACACTCGAATTAGCTGAAATGAAGAAAGCTTCTTTAATTTTCGTAACAGATCAGATAAGTGGTATTTTTTTCAGAATAATCACAACATCAGGGCTGATTGAGGTGCCGAATTTGAGCCACGTACATGACAACGACGAAGCGAATAGATCCCAACAGTATCTACAAGCCGTGTAAGTTCAGCTAGGAGGTTTTTTTTTATCGACAACAAGCTAGCCCTTGACTACGATCTCACCTGATGGTAAGTGATGATACAGTCTAAGATGGTAGCGGGCTAACCTGTTAGGGGCATGGCAGTTATATTAAACCCATACCCCTTCGGTTTCTACACGGCGTAGTACCGGAACGCTAAATCGCTTGACGGCACGTCTTTGCCGGTAGGGTGGTAACTAGCCACGGCCGAAGCCTCCCACCAGGCCAGATCAGGGAAAATTCAGAAATTATAAATTCCCAAATTGACCCTGCCGGGGATCGAACCTAGGACCTCCGCACGTTAAGGCAACAGCGCTACACACTGCGCCACGGAGGTCGTCAAAGGAGGTACCTAGTTTTTATTCTTTCTTTATTTGTTTAGGGGCTTTTATACTTATGGTACCGAGGTACTTAGTTGTACACAAAAAACTAAAAGATGAAAGTTCAATAGCCTGTGCCCTGTAGGTATTTCTAGGACAAGTAGAATTTCGTAAGACACGAAAGCAAAAAAAGCAATCAGATTATTGTTACAGTAACTTACAGCTTGCTAAATTTGTTGAAAAGCCGAGTCATAGAAACTGATCTAAAAGTATTAACTGGTAATTAAGGTTTTTCGCGATCTTTTTGTTTCGTTCAGTTCGAAACAGCAACCAATTCAAAGTTCAAATCTTTTGGCGGAGGTTAGGTTGGTATTGTGCGCGCAACCGCTGCCGCCTAAGCATAAACGTCTACATCCTCTATGGCCACAATTATTTAAAACAACCTACCACCTTAGACTGCATCATCACTTACCTACTATCAGATGAGATCGCAGTCAAGGGCTAACTTGTAAGTTGTAATAGATAAAATGATATTTTTTAAAATGTTTTATTAGTTTAATAATTTTTAAATTACCCACAATTCTAACAACTGATTCCGGACTGACGCAGGTCAATTATGAATCAGCCAACCTTTTATATTATAAGCTTTTAATCCGTTACATGCATTTTATAAATTACACATCTAAATATATATCACGTGTCACGTTGTTTGTCCGCGATGGACTCCTAAACTACTTAACCGATTTTAAATTAAATTTGCACACCGTGATGGTGTGCAGTTAGATCCAACTTCAAAGATAGGATTAGTCTTGTCTAGGATAGCTTACATCTTAAATTATAGCGGCAATATTATTTTATTAAATCAAGAGTGAATAGGCATCTTCTAGGCAAGCGCGCTCCATCTTAGGCTGCATCACCACTTGCATGCAGGTCTGATTGCAGCCAAGCGCTAGCATATATATTTTTAAAAAAAATGTATTTGCAATGTAAGACGGAGAAAAAACGATCGAACGAAAACGTTTCTTACGAAAAGCTCATTCCACGCGGACGAAATCGCGGGAATCAGCTAGTTTATTTATAAACTTTACAACTACAGCTGTTTGAATTTTAGATATTTATTAACAAGAATATATTTATTTTCTAGGGACCTGGAATTCAACCACATCCGCCGCATTCCACCGCACGCGCTCCGAATCCGCGCTGATCAAGTGTAAGTCACTAGGTACATACTATTTTCTTTTTTTTTTGCGTTTAGTTTTATTTTTATAGGTATTTTAATTTAATTAAGATGGGATTCGAAACCTTTCTGGGAGGTTGCTACCATCACAAAACAGTATTATTAATTCAAAATGACAGTTTTATGTCACGTACCTTGACGTCCATAAAGTGAAAAAGAAAAACAGACAGGGAACGGGCGCGGGGCGGGGACAGCGTCATCCGACACGCGCCCGACCCGCGTCCGACCCGCGCCCACGTTCTGTGTGATGTCGTCCATATAAATACAAGAAATTACACCCCCCGTGCACCCGACCCGACCGGCGCCCGACCCGGTCCGCGCCCGACCGGCGCCTGTTCCCTGTGTGTTTTGCCCTTGATGAATGATAAATGATAATAAGGATTATAATTCTCAAATACGAACGTCAATATTATTAAACAAATACGGCTTTAAGCGATGGTATTGTATGCCCCCTGAAAGTTAGAAAGCTTGTCTCATTATTCATTATTGTTTCATTATTTGGTAAGATTTTCAAAGCGTGTTTGTTGGTTTGTCCATCAATCACGCCGCAATAGAGCAGCGGTCGACGTGAATTTTGATCAGATATAGTTCAAGAGCTGGAGAGTGACACATAGACATACCTACTTGTATTGAGGAAAATCTAATTTCTAATTTTCCCACGGTATTTTAGAAAATATAAATCCACGCGTGTGAAGTCGCGGGGCGTCATCTAATCGGCAAATAATTAGATGGAAAACGCAAATAATGAGTGCACAATTCCGCGGCTCGCAGGACTGAAATCGAGAAAATATTTGTATTGTACTTATCTTATGGCCAACGCAAATAGGTATATTATATGCTAATGACGTGCAAGCGATATGCACAAACATAATTATTATCGTATTTGTTTAACGTTTGTGAGCAACTACAGAAGATAACCATTATCCATACTATCCATGTACTAATATTATAAATGCGAAAGTGTGTCTGTCTGTCTGTCTGTCGGCCCTACTTTTCAACCGATTTTGATGAAATCCGGTATAGAGATAAGTTGCATCCCGCCTCACGGGAAAGGACATAGGCACTTTTTATTTCGGAAAACTAAGGAGTTCCCGAGGGAATAAAAATAACTTTATCCACGCGGACGAAGTCGCGGGAATCATCTAGTTAGCAGGCATCTAGCGTATTTAGAGCGAACACAGACTAGCGACGGTCGGGAAGGCAAAATTAAAGTAAACTTATGCCACGGGGAGTGGTCGAAGTCGCGGCCATCAGCTAGCAGTTATGTGTCACATGATGTGAATGTCTGATTACAGGTCATTGAACTACAATCTGATCGAGGAGGTGCCTGCACATGCCTTCAAAAACTCGCAGATATCAAAACTGTAAGATTTACCTGACCGTAATACCTTGGTTTTGGAGAATATAGAGTTATAGATAGTTATACTATCGAGTTACTCAACTCAAGAGGGGTATAAAATGTACTAAACAGTTTTTTTTAATAAAAAAAATATTAAATAAACTTTTTCCAAGAAAAGAATAAATTAACTTTATATCTATATATATATAAATATTTTAAGAAATAACAGATATCTATTGATATTTTACCTTTTAGTAGGTAATCAAGTCATTAGGCAATTATTTTTTTCAGGAGCTTCAAAGGTAACACGAAACTCAGAAGGCTAGATGACCTGGCATTCGCTGGTAACCTAGTGTTGCGACAGCTGTAAGTACCTTGACCCACCTACTAGACAGATTTTATGTGAAATCAAAATAATAATACATAACCAAATAACCTTTATTTCCGAAAGCATGCGATTAAATACCAAATAAACAAAATGAATAATTAAAAAAGATAATTACAACACGGCTGGCAATACAACCGCTATATATTGTTTTTTTTTAATTTATACCCAGTGTCACTCAGGATGATTTAAGTATTCTAACGATACCCCATTACGTCCAAATCTGGTTAGGCATTTAGAAGTTATGGTGGAATAAAAAAACACACATATATTATTATATAGGTAGGTACATCTAAGAAGAGCGGGGGTTGGTTCTAACAATTTTCAGAAATAACCTTGTAATTTGTAAAATACGAATATATTTCTTACTTACTATGAAATATTTACTTGCTCAAGAATAGGTATATTATTATTATAGACTGCTTTAATAAAAAAAATAGCATTTTATTTATTAAAGCAGATAATAATCTAGTTACAAAATCCAAATTATATACAGATTTGAATTTTCACGAAACAAGTAAAGCTAAATACGTAAATAACATTTTTCAGAGACCTTAGCAACACAGCCGTAACCTACCTTCCTACCAAGGGCCTGGAACACCTGGAGACACTCAAAATAGAAAAGACTCCGACCTTAAAGTACATCCCTTCTATTTACGACTTCAGAGTAAGTAGATATCTACCTAAGCCCCAACACAAGACAGAACAACCACAGCGTGATTTTTTGCATGGGTATAATTGAGGACCTGCAAAGTAACATAGGCTACTTTTTTATCCCAGAAAATTGAGGAGTTCCCATGAGAATTAAAAAAACTAATGCCACGTTGACGAAGTCGCGGGCATCAGCTAGATATAAATAAATGGTAAAATTGGTAAACGTATAGCTCGAAACAGGAATAAGCTTTCAATGTGCTCCTTTAAAGTTGTATAGCAAAGTGACTCTTTTTATCCCACGGTTTGTTCTGAACAGAGCCTGCGGGAAGCTTACCTGACGCACCACTTCCACTGCTGCGCGTTCCAGTTCCCCGAGCGACACAACCCCGCGCGACACAAACTGTACGAGACACAGCTCGCCATTATGCAGCAGGTCAGTGTCTGTATAGAACCTTGGCGAAGCGTACCTTACGCAAAACAGCCGTACGAGACACAGCTGTGTCTTTTGAGCAACGTTTTTACTGCATGGTGTCATGCTACAAAATTGTATTTCTAAAGTTAATAAATTAAACACAAACATATAGGTAAGTAATTAAATAATCATCTAAAAAAAATCCGAAAAGGAGAATGTTAGCCTAAAATAAAAATGTACATTTACCCTAACCTTTGTTCACCGGCCGGTTTTTTCAGCGGTTTTCAATGAAAATCACACACCAAGCTAAACTCTTTAGTTTACTGCAGTTACTCTGCTAAACTAGCTAAACTAAATTTATCAAATAACTAATTTTTGTTCTAAAAGCAAATTTTAAACGGTCTTATGAATAAAATAGTCATTAGGTTTCAACAGGAATAAAACTGAGTGAGGGACTTCCCACGAAGTGCGAGTTGTCGTAGGGCGGGCGGAAAATCAATATACAGGTGCATATTGACCTGCCACTTTATTATTGTTTGGCTGTCTACCATCACTTAAAGCTGTATTGTTTTAATATTGTTGACGTACGTGTTTTAGAATTATAATCCTTATTTTACTGACATCAAGGTACCTACTTTAAAGGACCTGACATAAAACAGTCACTTTGAAATAATCCTGCACTAAGCGATGGTAGTACTAGTAACCCCTTGATGTAGATAGATTTATCTTGTTTTGGTAGGTAGTCTAGACCAGATAGAAAACCTATCTGTGTTATAATACCTAGATAACTATATAACAAAACATAATATGTCTGTTCCCAGAGTATTACATGCTAGATACCTAAAGAAGTACTTTTTATGAATTGATAGGTACTCGTATATAATAAATAACGATAAATATTTTAGAACAAGCAACAGGTTGCAACTTGTAGATGTACTGTCTTACAAAAAAGTAAATAAGTATATCAGAGTTCAGAAAAACGCGACTCGTGAGCACGAAGTGAGTGCCTGTGGTAACTTGTCTTACAATGTTCGGACAGAGATATTTTCTTTAACTCCTTCATTCAGAATCTTCATAACCCCAAGATGTTAGGCATCATGAGATTTTTGCTGCTTACCAAAAAATATATTTATGTCTTATCTACTGTAAAAGTGAGTGGCATCAGACAGTCAAGTCCCTCAAATCATGAAAATTAAATAATGTGGCATCGTGAAGCACCACCTTTAGATACAACATTCGCAAATCGCTTTTCCTAGTAGAAGACATGGGACATACTAGTATTGTAAATGCGAAAGTGTGTTTGTTAGTTGGTTTGTCTTTCAATCACGAAGCGACAGAGCAACGGATCGACGTGATTTTTGCATGGATAATAACTATAGTTGAGAATAGTTGAAGGCCTGCTGGAGAGTTCCCGCGGGAGTTTAAAAAAAAACTACGCGGACGTAGACGCGGGCATCCACCACTTAACGCCATTAACGTTCCACTGCTGGGCACAGGCCTCCACACTCATAGGAGAGAGGGGATTAGAGCTTAGACCCACCACGCTGCTCCAATGCGGGTTGGCGGGCTTTAACGACTATTATCATGTTAGTGATAATAACCGGGACAGACGGCTTAACGTGCTCTCCGAGGCCCGGGGGTGAAACACCGCCAACTTCCCAACTCCGGGCTAGTACTGAGAATTGCTAGTCACATAAACCCAGTACTCAATTATGGCCCGACCCGGGGCTCGAACCCGGGATCTCGTCAGCCGCAGTCGAACATGCCAACCATTAGACCAACGAGGCGAGGCAGAGGCAACGCGGGCATCAGCTAGTATGATATATTGTGACGAAGGTTTGACAACCTCCGTGGCGCAGTGTGCAGCGCTGTTGTCTTAACGTGCGGAGGTCCCGGGTTCGATCCCCGGCCGGGTCAATTTGGGAATTTATAATTTCTGAATTTTCCCTGGCCTGGTGGGAGGCTTCGGCCGTGGTTAGTTACCATCCTACCGGCAAAAGACGTGCCGCCAAGCGATTTAGCGTTCCGGTACGATGAATAGGTAGCAACGAGTATACATAGGCACAGAATACATAAAAGTACGATATAGAGGTAACTAGGTTAATTAAAACCTGGGCTAGGTAATCTTTACCCTTAACCTTGAACTTTACGATCAGCTAAGAGCTCATAAATTTCGTAAAGGACAGCTATTAAGGCGTAGCGTGAAGCATAATTATGAAATTAGCAGTTGTGGCGTGCCTAATGGACAATAATAAAATGTATGCGTATCTATTGTATATTTACATTCAGGGGCGGCTTTAGCCATTGCAAGGCTCCGGGCGGTAGATATTTGCGAGACGCGAGATTCAAATACACATTAGTACCTATACCTAATGACTTTTTCTACTTGGGCTGTAGCGCTGTTGGCAAGAGCGCGGGGCCCCTGCAAGAGCGAGACTCTGGGTGGTTGCCCTGCTTGCCACCCCCTAAGGCCGCCACTGTTTACATTTGTCTATGGAATAGATTTTGACGACGGTTTTGGCGCAGCGCTGAGCGCTGTGGTTTTATAAGTGGGAGGTCCCAGTTTCGATCCCCGGCAGGGTCAATACGGGAATTTAAAATTTCTGTATTTTCTCTGGTTGGGGCTTGTGGGAGGCCTCGGCCGTGGCGAGTTACCACCCTATCGGCAAAGACGTACCACCAAGTGATTAAGTGTTCCGGTACGACGCCGTGTAGAAGCCGATTAGGGGTATGGGTTTTTAATAAAACTGCCGTTCCCCTAACAGATTAGAGTTAGCCCTCTACCATCTTTGACTGCTTCATCACTTACCTACTACCAGGTGAGATCGTAGACAAGGGCTTACTTGTAGTGGAATAAAAAAATAATAGTCACTACCTATAATATGTACACGGCTATTTGTCAAATAGTTACACATGAAGTAATTAATACCTACCTTATAGGAAATTGGAAGTATTTTTATAGTAGGACCTCTCTTTTGAGTTCTTCATAATGTCCTCAAAAGTAGACGTGAAGTCTGCCAATCGACACTTGGCCAGTTTGGTAGACTTTGATCAAGAACCCTTCACACTAGTGCTAATTAGTGGGCCTACTTTCTTCTCATTCATTCACTCCTGGTAGAGTGGTCGTGGATTGGGCCTTCACAGCAGCTCATGCGATCTCCTTCCATCGACTTCTGTTGGCGGCATCTCGGGAACACTCGGAGAGGATAAATTTGTAGCGGAACGGATTGAATCTGTGCACCTAGTAGGGGATCGACCGTGTGCCTTCAACTCGACAACGAGGTGTTCTATTGTACCAGTCTTCCTTGTGATATGCCCAAAGAACTTGAGGATTCGCAGTTGTACAAGCGGCCTACTATGGGTTGATAATATAATTATGATGTATCTACTCTCTTTGACAACAGAAATGCAAGCAACATGCCCAGAATCCTTCTCGAGAACCAAGAAAGCGACGCGCCGCAAACCCCACTTCAGCCGAAAAGATAACGTCATTAACAAGGTTGGTAGAACGATTTCGTATCTTAATTTTAATCCCTACTCAATACTAATATTATAAATGCGAAAGTGTATCTGTTACGTTTTGGTTCAACCATTTTCCATTGCAATTAATTACGTTGCATCCCGGGGAAAGACATAGGTTACTTTTTATCATGGAAAATCAACGACTACCCACGGGATTTTTCAAAAACCAAAATGCCAAAATCCACGCGAAAGAAGTCGCGGGCATCGTCTAGTAAGTTATGATTGAGAAAGAGATTGATGTGAAAAATTAGTCAGGACTCATGACGTCTTAAAAAACCCTGCTTATGGAGAATAACGAAACCAAATGGTACTTACCTACCTAACCTATACCTATGTTTAAAAAAAATCTTATAGAGACCCTAAATCCTAGGCTTTAACTATCTACTCTTCATCATTTTAAAATAAATTATTTATAAATTATAGACACGATGTTATGAAAAAACACTGAAAAGTAAAAAATAATTTAATTTATTATGTATACATTTTTTTGGAGTCGGTACCAATTAGCCGCATGAACCGTCTACCTACTCTTCATTATTGTTGACGTGACTCCACATTGGCACCGACTCCAAAAAATGTTATTATAGAACTACATTAAAACTCTTGTATACCTACTATACCTACATAATAAATTAAATTATTTTTTACTTTTTAGTGTTTGTGGATTTTGAAGTCGGTTTTTTTTTTTGAAATTTTTGTATTTCACAATTTTTAGTAGCCCCACTGTTTTAAAATACTGGGTGTAACCAGAACGCTATAGCGTTCTGGTTTATTGTTATAAAGTCCTTTCATAATTATGATACCCCACTTGGTATAGTTATCCTACTTTGAAATTTCAAACCCCTGATTTTCCCCACTTTTTTAATTAAACTAAAAATAATTTTCAATTTTTTTGATTTCCATGATATTGGGCCACTATTATATACAACTATTCCAAATTTCATGTCAAGAAATAATCGACTGTGACAGACGGACGGAGAAAGTCGCACCATAAGGATTCCATTTTTACCATTTTGGTACGGAACCCTAAAAAAAAAAGATATGCTATGCATGGTTAAAACATACTGTTTACAAAACTATCACACTGATCGCGAGCAATTTACTCTTATCCATTGAGGAGTTCCGTTCTCCATCTCCGGAGATATTTATCAGATCTTCACCAAATTAAAATGGGACCACCTCTGAAGTATGACCTACCAAACAAAAAAAGAATTATCAAAATCGGTTCATAATTGGCGGAGAAATCGCGTAACAAACATAAAAAAAAAACATACAGTCGAATTGAGAACCTCCTCCTTTTTTTGAAGTCGGTTAAAAAACAAAACATGAACGTTTGATACAGGCTTCTAACTACCTACTAATGGCGTTGAGACATTTACTTACATCTTTTTTTTAATATTTATCTTTTTAGAAGCTTTTTGTCCCCTTTGGATATCTCAGCGCCATCGTACAAAAGAAAGAAAAACAAACAAACAAAAATGTTTAAAGTAACAGAAATTAAATAAGTACTTACGAAACAACACATTAACTACATCGTGATAAGTCTAATAATTAAAAGACGGACTCAGCAACTGCTTACATCACATACCTTTGATTTTCAATATTTCCAATGATGTTTTTCTCTAGTGATTGGGACGATACATCCACATCCAGCGACGAGGAGGAGCAGTGGGGCAGTGAAGAGTACTTCTCCGACTCGGGCAGCCTGGAAGACGAGCAGTTGAAGCTGTTCCATGAGCCTGTCAACAGCAGCCTGGGTGTTTCCTACTCCGTCGAGTGCGGGAACTTCAGCGCGAGGTGATTACCTCCTAGTGACACTACAGCCAGCTACGAGCAGTTGTGAGCAGTGAAGAGTATGTTTCCGACTCGGGCAGTCTTGAAGACGAGCATTAGCTGTTATAGATTCTTTCTTCCTTGAAATAGTGCCATCACTTTAGGCGAAGTCCGCGTATTCCAAGCTCTACCACACCACAATACCACAAATAAAGTCACTGATTAGTTTCTTGGGTTATACCTAAGTAAATAGCTATTTTCCTAGATTTCGCGTCCACTCGACCAAAGTTACGTAGGTATACGAATCTTCGACAGACAGCTACTCTGCACTTCAATGCAAACTGCAGACAGACATATAATAATTATAATAATGTCCTCCCGACCGAATTTCGGCCACGGCGGCCTATCTCCAGAGAGATTAGCCATCTGCGCGGGAGATATTATAATGCACAAGTGTGTGCGCAAACACAGGTTCCTTTACTCTCATAGCCCGATGGGACGGAAAATCCGCCACGACCGGTGAGAGGTCAGGTGTTGGACCGACGGCTTAACGTGCTCTCCGAGGCACGGGGGTGAAACACCGCCAAGTTCCTATCTCCGGGCCGGCACTGAACATTTCTTGTCAGAAAACCCATTACTTGTTATGGCCCGACCCGGGACTCGAACCCGAGACCTCGTCGGTCGCAGTTGAACATGCTAACCACTAGACTAACGAGGCAGACAGACATAATATTCCTGGCCTGATTCTGATTTCATGCTACGACATTCTCTGGCGGACAATTAATTGAAGTTGGTTGTTTAGGAGACTGGAGAATACAAAAATTCAGCACGTTAATTTGTAAAATCGGTGTATTCTTATAGTTATACTTAGTACTTACTTCACTTCGCCAACCAAATATGGACGTAACGATATGGACGGAAAAACTCCGAAAAGTCGCACGCTACTCAGAGCATAGACCTGTGAAAAAGAGTAAAACATTTTGTTTCAGCCGCCGTGAAATCAAATGCACGCCTCAACCAGACGCCCTCAACCCTTGCGAAGACGTGATGGGCTGGTCGTGGCTCAGGGCCAGTGTGTGGTTCGTTGTCGCCGCCGCCGTGGTTGGCAACACTGCTGTACTGCTGGTGCTTCTTACCAACCACACAGAACTAACAGTGCCTAGGTTTCTCATGTGCCATTTAGCATTTTCGGATCTTTGC
The DNA here is from genome assembly GCA_923060345.2 of Erebia aethiops. Lineage (NCBI taxonomy): Eukaryota > Metazoa > Arthropoda > Insecta > Lepidoptera > Nymphalidae > Erebia > Erebia aethiops. The sequence continues at coordinate 2,012,504 of OV281083.1, read as the reverse complement.
ACGGGACTCTATTTGTTTATGTTAGCTGTAGTCGACCTGAGAAGTTACGGGGAATTCTTCAACTACGCTTACAACTGGCAGTATGGAGTCGGCTGTAAAATTGCCGGATTCCTATCCGTATTTTCCGGACAGCTATCAGTCTTTACCCTGACTATTGTGACTTTAGAGCGATGGTTCGCGATAACTTACGCGATTTATTTAGAAAGGCGAATATCATTGGGTGCTGCTGCGAAGATAATGATTGGAGGATGGTTTTTCTCTATCCTCATGGCGGGAATGCCACTGGCTGGAGTTTCTGACTACTCATCAACGTCGATTTGCTTACCAGTGGAGAGTGAAACAGTTGGCGACGCTGTGTACCAAGGATCCTTGTTTATGACGAATGCAATCGCCTGGGTGACTATAGTAGTGTGTTACGTACAGATATATAGATCTCTAGGTGGAGGTGGAGAGAAGTATGGGGGTAGAGCGGCAGCCGCTGCGGCTGAAAGGCGAATAGCGAATAAAATGGCTTTGTTAATTGGTACAGATCTGCTCTGTTGGGCGCCTGTTGCATTTTTCGGAGTGACAGCGTTAGCTGGCGTTCCTCTAGTCGATGTAAGTCACGGGAAGGTGTTACTGGTGTTCTTTTACCCATTGAACGCGTGTGCTAACCCGTTCCTTTACGCGATACTGACGAAACAGTACAGGAGGGATCTCATAACGCTGATCGCTCGCACGGGCTGGTGCAGTTGGCTGGTGCAGCGCTACAAGATGGCGGCCACCCCCCCGCCCACCTGGCAAACTAACCCCTCCGCACCCCCGCTGTTACCGCTCGTCGATTACAATAGATCGATATCCATGATTAAAGAAAATGGTGACGCAGAGATTTTGTAATTGTATTAGGCTAATTGTAATTACTATTGATAATTATTATTATAGGTATTTATTAGAGTTTTGTTGTTTTATTTACCTACTAATTTTTCTAGTGGAAGCTAAGAGAACATTTTTACTACTGGCAACACTGGGATCATTCAAAACTCAACGCAAAAAAAACCGAGTACATTCGGGGATATCAGACCATTTTTTTAATTACCCATGTTGCACTCACCGACCAGAAAAAAAAGGTTGCACAGTGCACTCTCAGTCTCAGCTTTCACTAGACAATCTGATGTAGTCCGTGTCACGAAAGACCGGTCCCCTTGAGGAATAAATAGAATGACCTATGTAAAATGTCTTATTTTGGGTATGATTTCTTTTCCTAGGAGCCCTAACTTTGGTTGTATGGATGAACTTAGGTTTAAGTTTACTTAAACGACAAAATGTTTCGACGCTAGAATATTATGCTATATGTCCGTATGACTTGAACTTTAGACTGCCCATAAAAGTTGGACTAGTCCCATAACAATATAGCTTTACTGTTCGTCATTTGTTCGTCCAAGCTTTACTGTCATGCGGCTGATCTTTAAAGTAGCAATGACATGTTTTGAACTATTCAGTACAAAGATTTTAATAAGTTATAGGCAATCCGGCCGTGGCTAGCTACCTACCGGCAAAGACGTACCGCCAAGCGATTTAACGTTCTGGTTCGATGCCGTGTAGAAACCTATTAGGGGTATGGGTTTAATATAACTGCCACAGCCCTAACAGGTTAGCCCGCTACCATCTTAAACTACATTATCACTTACCATCAGGTGACATTGCAGTCAAGGTTTAACTTGTAGTGGAATAGAAAAACATTGTAGCAATTCATAAAACATTGATATATTCCAAAATTTTAAAAGAAACTATACAATTAACTTAAAAATATCTGTACATTATCATCTAGATTACTTATTACACGATTATCTATATACTCTATGACTAGCTTATCCCCCTCTAACAGAACCTCTTTTGTCAATAACTCGGATATTTCAACGTCCATTTTTATAGGACTTATACAATAACCATCCAACTGTCTGAATAACCTTATTTTAGTGTCGCCTATTTGGTTATTATCATTCCTAATATTACAAGTATAACATATACTATCGATGGTACGGCCTAGACTCCACTTCTTAGATATAAATACAGCAATAGTGCCTTTTAAGTCAGGATCTAAGGACAAAGACTCAATATTCTTTATATTTTGTTCATTGTTTACAATGGTTACTGGTTTTGGTTGCATGTCTATAGGTTTTTTGATAGCAAAATACACTCTGTCTGATACTGGTATGGATTTAGGACCCAGTGCTTTTTGTTTGATCCTCATAAGGTGGATCTTTGACGCGGTTTTCACTTTAGCCGAGGATTGCAGGGCTTTTCTTATGTTTTCTGTTATCTGTGAAAGATAAGTTTCTTTATTAAAATGAATTACATTATAACCTATTCCCCCTAAAGTTGTTGTTTGCCGCTACATTGTATGCCCCTTCCTGTCAGTGGTAATCCTAGGGCCAGAAGATAATATGTGAAGTATTGGACTCTTTATTATAAAAAGTATTAAGTACTTAAATATCACAAGTACAACTCTGTATAACTCAATAAGTAAAAGCTTACTTTATCTTGAAGAAACTTGTTAGCTTCCTGAAACTGACGTCTCGGTGCTTCAAATTGCTCTATTTTTGCCATCATCGTCTCATCATCAATCTCTGGACAGGATCTGTAATGAAGCAGTGTTCTTTCAATGTCCTGTTCATATGCAGTGGTGGCTGTAGTCAGGAACAGTTGTTGATGATCACAATAGATCAGCGATGTAATACTGGGTCTCTAATTAGAGACCTGGTATGGTATGGTGCTATTTGATCTATTGTACCCAAAGAGGAATGCTGAGGATGTGCGGTTATTACCTACTACAACTTATTTCTGGTAGTGGAACTCCAGTTTAAAATGATATTGATGATGACTGTGAAATGTGAAAACCTTGATCAATACTCACGGATGAAACCTATGTTCTATACAGTAATGTTTGTTACACTTTTTACACAGCATTTCATGCAGATTTCCTTTCCTGCAACCTTTCGACGAGCATCTGTATATCAGATCGTCATTTTCAAAGTTAACCTCTTTGGCTTTCGGCGCCAACTCACAATCTCCAGATAAACAGTGATCGTTGAAATGTTGGCGGCAGAACACCATCCCGCATTTGCACTGCAGGGGCAGAAAGTCCGTTTGGTTACAATCTTTTTTCTGGCAATGCTCGCCGAGAGAAGGAAACTCCATATTTATAAAAAAAAAATGACCGAACTCAAGTTCTATAAAAAAAGATTAGGCTAATTTTCACCACCGACCAGAAAAAGATTTTCACTTTATTTTAATGTATAATCAATTTTCTTTATTGTAAAATTTCTACGATTTGATGAAAAACTGGAAATCACCGACCAGAAAAAGAAGCTGGAAATGAAAAACAATATTACAATTTACAAATTACAATGAGCAGGATGCAGCATGACCAGCAGCATGACTCCATGAGTTGAGTCTGGAGTCATACTCATGTACTCTGTGGTCTGGACCATAAACTATACGTATATACTAGTCTGGACTTCTGGAGTCAGAACTCTGAGTTGAGTTGACACCCAGGGCGACCGCTTATCTTCTGCATCAATCAATGTTACAGTATCAATTGTTGTGATTGGCTGAATTTATGGTATTGTTGCTGTGTCAATTGATTTTGTCCAATACTGGAAGAGTGTTAACCAATCAGAGGTGATTGCAATCGTTACATTGTAGCTGTCATTTTTAGGAGTGTGACCGCCTCAGATTAAAAACGTGACCGCGTATCTTTTGCATCAATCAATAAAGGACTGTATCAATGCCAAAACATGGTTTGGTTTCGCGTATCATTGAGACTGTCCGTAAAGGATCTTTGAGGACAAAAAAACGTTTTAACATTGATGCAGTAACTATTGATAAAAATAATTGCTGCAGCGCGCTCGCGAGCCCAATTCTAAATCTAAAGTTAAGTATTACAATTTACAATTATATAGTTAAAACTATTTTATGGCCATACCGCGAGGTCTCTGTTCGGGGCGAACCACTAGTATTACAAATTGATAACTTTAAAAAAATTTGTTGCTATACTTTATTTACGGCGCACAAAGTACAAATGAAAATATCCATATACAATTGTCAATTTCAGTATTTAGAGATATTTCTAGCTTAAGGTACCTTTGATTGCATCGTAAAAAGAAAATTTACGCGCATGGCTTCTTGAATTAAAGTATTTTGTAATAATAAAAAACAAAACCGATATATATATATATATATATATATATATATTGAACTGGTATAACGGCTCTGGATTAAAAATTATAAGATACCACAGACTAAAATATTACTTGGTTACCTAGTTAGGTAACGCAGTTATAGGAAGACTGCAGTCGATTTAAATTGCTAAATGCTAGGTTACCATAGATATTCAAATTAGTCGGCTTATAAAAAGGTCCTTGGCTTATAAGTAGGTCTGCAGTCTGCACCCATCTGAGGCGCGAAGTTTTAAGGTATGTATATTATTACCAGAGACAAGTAACATAATATTATTACGTAGCTCAGGGACTCCCAAAGTGGTCGATATCGGTTTCCCAGGGGTCGACATAAACGAAAACTGATTTTGGGGGTCGTAGGTCTAAAAATCTACCCCTATATAAATGTTTTTTTCAAAAAATAATTACCTACTATGTATTTCTACGTAATTTGTATTAATAATTAGTAATTCTTACTAGTAATAATTATACTATTGTCTTTATATTTACTGAATTTTATGTCTATTTATTCACCCAACCGCAAAGTTTTTAAATTGGTATGTATTTTGTATCGATAGGAAAAAAACTAGAGATAGGAGTTTTAAAGTAATTTGGCCATGGGGGTCTGAGGTATCAGTTAATTTTGGAAAAGGGGTCTCTTGCCCGAAATAGTTTGGGAATCCCTAACGTAGCGGGTCAGAGTAGGGACATTTGAATTTTGTATGGAAGGTAAAAAAAAGGTTAGTTGGATTAAAATTAACTGACAGGAAAACTAGGTAATCAAAGAATTTTTTTCGAAAGTGGGTTAACCCCACAGATACAAAATTAATATGTCTGTGGTTAATCCGTTCAGAATAGGTTCAACTAACTAAAGGTACAGTCTCGAAATGTATAAATATTTCAATTCTTATTATTTTATAATGCTCTATACAATACATATACATGAGACGGACAACAAAACTTTGAAGAAAATGCAAAGAATTTGGTCCTGACCCAGATAGCATTGGTACACCTTTTGATTAAATAAATATACTTACTTATTTTATTTTAAAAAAATCGACTTTGTTCCTCCCTTACAAAACGCCAATTTCATATGTAAGGACCTAATATAAAGTCACCGGTGACCCTGTTAATTGAGGGCCCTGGTCTCTGGCCAAAATTGGAAGCAATTTTTGTGCTTATTATTAGTCTTTTTTTAAAAGTAAATATATTGAATTCTTATTTTATTTTTAATTTAAACTAGCGACGCTGTCACAGATGGGACTAGTCTTTAAGGCAAAGGAAGCGAGAAACTAATACATCACTAATACTTTAATATAAAACTAAAAATAGGACTCGACTATTATTTGTGGGGGAAATAAAACCCATCCTATAATGAAGCACAAAATTGAAATATTTATTGCAAACACGACAAATAAATAGAAAAGATTTAAGTAATATTTATTACAAATAAATGCAGGATTTATTTATTTGCTAGACCTTCAACACTAATGATATTAAACTTATTATTCTGCATTATGTACAATCCAAAGTAGGTGTATAATTCATAAATAAATTTTCAAAGATATTTCTAAAAGGAGAGGTACAAAATTTTATACATTTTCGCTAACAACAACAAGACGTAACCTATGTACATCACATTAGACTTAACGTTTCAATTGCGGCTTGCAACCGTTTAATCTCCCCTTGGGATTGCGAGAGCTTTTCAGAGTTTAGTTTTTGCACATCCAGTGGAACTTTGGTTGTGTAGTCGTCCGCTGATATCGCTTGCTGTAACTTGTTTATTGTTTGAGATAAAGTTTCCTTCTTTTTTTCTAGTTTTGCAATCTCCTTCTGGGGGTCAATCAGCCCCTGCAAGAAACATTAAACAATTTAATAAGTTTCTTGACAGAAGCATTTTCGAGGCAGAAGCTTACCACATTATTATTAGAAAACTACCAGTGTATGTGGGTGTTAGCTAAGTAAGTAGTATATGTAGTTGATGGAGTGGATGTGGGTGTCAGAGTGGGTGCTTGAATAATTGGGAGTGTGGGTGTAAATGGCAAAGTGTGTGATTGAGGGATAGCACGAAGTAATGCTTAGTTCCCTGATGAGTTGTGACTTGTCTGATGCAGGGAGATTATTTTAGTCGTAGTATGTGTAAGAGTAGCTAACGGTGTGGGTGTATGAGTGGTTGGGGCTCTGGCCTGTGGGTGTATGCGCCAGAATGGGTGTGGGTGAGGCAGCATCGGTAGACACCCACCTTGAGCACCAGATGCACCTCGATGGTATCGCTGACGGTGAGTATGGCGCGGCGGCTCGTCGCTCAGCTTTCTATTAGCCAGTGGGAAGTCGTAGTATGTGTATGAGTAGCTGACGGTGTGAGTGTATGAGTGGTTGGGGTTGTGGCCTGTGGGTGTATGCGCCAGAGTGGGTGTGGGTGAGGCAGCATCGGTAGACACCCACCTTGAGCACCAGATGCACCTCGATGGTATCGCTGACGGTGAGTATGGCGCGGCGGCTCGTCGCTCAGCTCTCTATTAGCCAGTGGGAAGTCGTAGTATGAGTAGCTGACGGTGTGGGTGTATGAGTGGTTGGAGTTGTGGCCTGTGGGTGTATGCGCCAGAGTGGGTGTGGGTGAGGCAGCATCGGTAGACACCCACCTTGAGCACCAGATGCACCTCGATGCTATCGCTGACGGTGAGTATGGCGCGGCGGCTCGTCGCTCAGCTCTCTATTAGCCAGTGGGAAGTCGTAGTATGAGTAGCTGACGGTGTGGGTGTATGAGTGGTTGGAGTTGTGGCCTGTGGGTGTATGCGCCAGAGTGGGTGTGGGTGAGGCAGCATCGGTAGACACCCACCTTGAGCACCAGATGCACCTCGATGCTATCGCTGACGGCGAGTATGGCGCGGCGGCTCGTCGCTCAGCTCTCTATTAGCCAGTGGGAAGTCTTAGTATGTGTATGAGTAGCTGACGGTGTGGGTGTATGAGTGGTTGGGGTTGTGGCCTGTGGGTGTATGCGCCAGAGTGGGTATGGGTGAGGCAGCATCAGTAGACACCCACCTTGAGCACCAGATGCACCTCGATGGTATCGCTGACGGTGAGTATGGCGCAGGCGGCGGGCGGCGGCTCGTCGCTCAGCTCGCTATTAGCAAGCGCCTGCAGTTTCCGGCACAGTTCGCGCAGCTCGGGCTGGTTTTCACCGGTTACGAGGTGTGCGCGGCTCTTCTGCTTGTTGGTGAGGTTGTACTCGGCGCGCGTGGAGCGGATGAGGTGCACTACTTTTAGCGCGGTGTCTACGTTGGCTTCTAGGGCTTCCGAGCGCCAGGGTGTATCTGACTCCTGTAAAAATGCATGGATTAATCTTCTTCTTATTTATAAAAATGAATCACTGTTCGTTAGTCTCGCCAAAACTCAGAAACGGTTTGAGTTTTTTGAGTGTTTAAGGGGGACCCCCTTGGATGGATTATATTCACAATTGGACCCTGTATGGGGCGCTGCAGTCGGGTTCTAGGTTCAGGGCGGGACAACGTCTGCTGGGCCCACTAGCCTTGTATATAAATAAACATCACAAAGTAGGTAATGAATTATGTGATAATGATGTTAACGAAGGATGAAGAGAAACTGATGTGACTCCAAAAAAAACGTTTAAGATTAACTTCATGGGACCGACAGCATTTGTTAATACCCATATCTGTCAATACATAGAAGGAGATTCTAAACAATTTTTTTTAAACGATAACAAAACGTAAGATCAAAATGAGATACATGTAGAATACATATAGATCTAGGTGCAAACATAGTATATAATCCGAAATGATAGAATCAGGTTACTTTTGAAAATATTCTGGCTACCATTGAAGGAAATGTCATATTCTATAGTTAATTTATTTATTTGTTTATATCAGGCAACTAGGTTCATAGAAATAAATACATAATACAACATATAACACAATAAAATAATAATATTTGTAATACTCACAGTGGGATACTCAGCTATACAGATGGACGGACAGCTCGTATCTTCCCTGGGTAGTCTCTGATACAACTCCTCAGTGACGAAAGGCATGAAAGGGCTTAGCAGTTTGAGACCGTACTCTAGTGTAGTGTAAAGAGTACGTCGCGCGGCAGATTTTTCCTCTTCAGTGCCTTGAGCGAACACTGGCTTTAGATATTCCTGGAAATATTAACAAAACTAACTAGATGTACTCCGGGAACATTTTCTCAAAATTTCAAATTTCTACGTTCACTGGGGCTGTCGGTTGTCTGTCAGTCAGTCAGGACAAAGCCTTTTTAGTCTATAGGCAAACGATCAAAAAGTCGTCTATTTTATTAATAACTAGCTGACCCGGCGAACTTCGTACCGCCTTAGTATTAGTATGCAAAATTAAATGTATATTTTTCAATATTTCTGAGAGATTTTCTTAATATTTTTTCCGTCAGAACCTTCTCCTAATAATAACAAATACAACAAAAAAAGAATTAGTGAAATCGGTCCAGCCATTCACGCGTGATGCCGTGACCAAGGAAAACGGGTTTCATTTTTATATACGAGGGAAGGTTTTTAAGTTCGCGGAATGAGAGGGTTGGGGTGCTTAGGCTCATTAGGATCGTAACGTGTTTAGTGACTCATAATTAGTATAAATACGAGATTTCATTGTTATTAGACCATTAGTCTTTGAGCTATCGCCAACCAAGCAACATAATCAGGAGTGAAAAGTGAAATATGGAAAAAATCGAATATCGTGCCGTTATAAAGTTAAGAAACTTACCAAGCAAAGAAAATCAGTTGCGACCATAATGGATGAGATGTCATCGGCTTACGGCGACTCTTGTCCAGGAAAAACCATGGTGTACAAGTGGCACAGTTTGTTTAAAAAAGGAAGGGAATCCCTTGAAGATGACCCGAGGCCGGGCAGGAGCATCGAGGTGACCACGCCAGAACTTATCTAAAAAGTCGAAAAACTTGTACTCGACGATGCTCGACTAAAGAAGAAACAACTCGCAGAAATGGTTGGAGTATCCGATAAAACCATTTTAAAAATCCTGCACGATCATCTTGGCATGACTAAGGTCAGCGCAAGATGGGTACCGAGAATGCTCACGCCGCCGCATAAACAACAACGCGTAGAGTGTTCACGTGCATTTTTGGACCTCTGCAATGAAGACAAGGATGGTGTATTGTGTCGAATTGTTACTGGAGACGAAACTTGGGTTCATCATTATGAACCTGAGTCGAAACAAGACTCTATGCAGTGGCATAAAAAGGGCACAGCACCCCCCAAGAAGTTTAAGGTGTCACAGTCAGCTGGGAAACTCATGGCAACGGTCTTTTGGGACTCAGAAGGAATATTATTGATCGATTATAAAGATAAAGGTGTTTCTATAACCGGAGAATACTACGCTTCAATATTAGAGCGACTACAAGAAGCCATTAAACAGAAAAGACGGGGAAAATTGACGAAAGGTGTGCTGCTTTTGCACGACAATGCGCCCGTCCACAAGAGCCGCGTTGCGTTGGCTGCCCTGCTTAAAGTGGGCTTCGATATTTTGAACCACCCACCCTACAGCCCAGACCTGGCCCCGAGTGATTATTACCTCTTTCCAAAAATGAAAAAAGAGCTGCGGGGTAAAAAATTTACCACCGATGATGAAGTTAAGGAGGCAGTTTGAGGACAAAGACAAAACATTTTTTATGAGGGTATAAAAAAATTAATTGAAAGATCTGAAAAATGTGTCCGTCTTGCAGGTGAATATATTGAAAAGGAAAAATAATTTGGTTTTTTTATTTCAACCCCTTACCCTTCATTCCGCGAACTTAAAAACCTTCCCTCGTATATAGATTAATATAATAAACTATAGCTCACCAAGTACACATCGCAAAGGTCGTAAAGCCACAGATTATAGCAGTGTGTGGTGGCGGACGGAAACTCGTAGTTCTGGAAGCCCTGGTTCACCCTCTGTACGGCCAGCGATAGCTTCGATAACATCCATCGGTCCATCAAGGATAGGCCCGGGGGTAGCGTGGGTTCGTAGGCCTAACATCGTAAGTATAATAATATAACCACACATCAGTTTTAACTCACTGCCGGTGCCATACTGCAAACGCTTAAAGCCATATTGTTTCATTATTGTTGCCTTTTGTGGTTGAGAATAATTATAGTCCTTATTTTAGGAACGTCAAGATCAAACTGTCGTTTTGAGTTATATTGCTTAAGGCGCTGTGAGCTCACGAGATGAAAAACACAGGCGCGCGGGGGTGAAATCAAGCAAGCGCATGTCGCTAAAAAAGGCATGAAATAATTTGTAAAAAAAATAATATTTACTTTTAAATACAAATGAATCCGACAATGTGTTTGATTTAGAAATATGAATTTTATCTTATAATATTTCTAGAGCTAATTATTGGTTTTAATAAGGAGAAAAATTGCTTTAAAATGTAAATTAAGAGGTATGTTTAAAAATGAATTTCAATGCAGAGATTTTTTTTTAATTGTGTTTTGAGATGCGTCAATGGCTGCTCAAAGGTCTTGAAAACAGCACATTATTTTTACAAGCATACATTATGTCACCGTTTGATGGATACACTGCTTTTAAAAACCCCCTTTTACGCTACACAGGGCCTTAAAGCCATATAGTTTCATTATTGTTGACTTTTGTGGTTGAGAATAATTATAGTCCTTATTTTAGGAACGTCAAGATCAAACTGTCGTTTTGAGTAATATTGCTTAAGTACTGCTTTAAGCGTTGGCAGTATGGCCCCTGAACACGAGTCTCTCCACTCAGAATGACGTTTAAGCTTATAGTCCACCGCGCGGGCCAAATGCAGATTGGCAGACTCGAGAATATCATAAATAAACTCTCGGGCGTTCAGGTTATCTCACGATGTTTTAAGCAAGTTTTTTTTTTAATCGTATGGCGTTTGGTACATAAGCGTTTTTCTAAAAAGAACGCTTATTTCGCCTGCAAGTTCGTCGCTCGTTTAGCACCACCCAGGGGGACACGTGCAGGGAGGTAGAAGGTAGCTCCTGCGGACGTGAGCGACGGGGCATCCCCCATTTAAGCAAGTGATAATCAATTAATTAAAACGAACATAACTCCGATAGGTTAGAGGTGCGCTGCCTGGGGATCGAACTCCCGGGCTTCTAAATCACTAGCCTATCACTGCTATTTGTATTTTTCAGTATAATATTATGTTTTATTTGTACTATCCTTTTTTCAACCCACTTAAATTCTTAAGGTACTGTAACAGTGCCTCAAGAAAAAGCCTGTAATTTATGTAATTACAACTACATCTATTCATAATTTACAGGGCTAATTAGTAAGGGCCGGCGTGTATCTGGTATGGTATTTTTCACTGCCAAGCCATTATAGACTTTGCTAATCTATAAATAATGTCGAAATTACTGCGTGCTACATTTCGCCCCAAGTTACTTCTGGGACTCTAGCAGTTGTGTCAATTGATTTTTGATTTTATTTCAACGGTTTGGCGGTGAGAAAATGCTCTGCGCTGCGCTTCGCCGCATATGCGTCGGTGTTTTTACACAGTAAAAATATTTCGTTATTTCCTCTCTAACCCCTACCTTATAGCTGGTATCTGTTGGGAAGTACATGAGCGCGAATTTGGCAGCATTCCACAGCTTGTTACAGAAGAACCGATAGCCCTGCACCCTCTGGATGTCCAGATTGAGGTCCCGGCCTTGGGTCATCGCGCACAGGGCAAATCTGGACACAATCATATCATACTTCATACTAGTATTTTAATGTGAAAGTGTGTTTGTTTGTTGGTTTATTGGTTTGTTGGTTTGTCCTTCAATCACGCCGCAACGGAGCAACGGATCGACGTGATTTTTGGCATGGGTATAGTTGAGGACCTGAAGAGTGACATAGGCTACCTTTTATCCTGGAAAATTAAGGCGCTCCCATCGGAATTAAAAAAAACTTATTCCACGCGGACGAAGTCGCGGGCATCAGCTAGTACATAAAGTAAAGTAGATGGTAAAGTTATAAAGTAGATGGTAGATTCGCTCAACGATTCGAAAGCACTTTTAATAAGTTTATTTGAATAAATATAAAAGTGTTTGTGTGCAATTTATACACGGCAGTTAAGTGAAACCAGAGAAGTGCCCCACGAGAGAATGAGATATTATAAGTTGTATTCTATCTCATTCTCTTGCATGCTAAATCCTATTATGAATATGTTTGTCTCTTTTCCGTTTCATTGAATTTTCAAATCAGAACGATTCTAAAAAGTTTCAGTTCAAAAATATGAGTTTGAGTTTAAAAATTATCATGTTTTGAAATTATGTACATTCTATAATATGAAAACCTACATTATGCCCTTCGACTTCGCGTGGGCAAATACTTTCACATTCATAATCCATTCTAATATTATAAATGCGAAAGTGTGTCTGTCTGTCTGTCTATCTGTCTGTCTGTCTGCTACGCTTTCCCGGAGCATCTTTTCAACCGATTTTGCTGAAATTTGGTACAGAATAGAATAGAATATTTATTTATTTGCATGATTGTAAGTAAGTAGGTACATAGTACGGTGTTATTATGTAATAAGGTGAGCATGTTACAATCAGCCATACAATGGCGTGCAAAATACTTAAAACTAACATAGGTTTCATAAAAGGGACTAAACAAGTTGCAAGCTTTAAAAAATTTGTAAAATTAAATTAAACATAAAATAAATAGACAAATGAGAGTTTAAATCGGGTGATAAGTTTTAAAATTCAAGAATTCTTTTAAATAGAAGTTTTGGGCTACTAGCCATTTATACAACTTATTTTTAAATAATTTAATTGGTAATGCCTTAATATCTTTTGGCAGCTTATTATAAATTTTTACGCATAAGGCTGAGCAATTTTTTAAGTAAAGTAGTAGTAGGTTATATCCCGGGGAAGGACATAGGCTACTTTTTATCCCGAAAAATTAAGGAGTTCCCGCGGGAATCCAAAAACCTTAATCCACGCGGACGAAGTCGCGGGCATCATCTAGTAATTTTATAAATGCGAAAGTGTCTGTCTGTTACGTATTAACGGCCCATCTTTTCAACCAATTTTGATGAAATTTGGTACAGGGAGAGGTTGCATCCCGGGGAAGGACATAGGCTTATCCCGGAAATTCCTGTGTCCTGGATAAAAGGGATAGATGTTGGAGTTTTTATACAATAATTAATTAATAATTATTATTAACTCAATAATTGCCGAAATTTAGTTTACATGACATAATATAAACTTTCAATGTTATGTGCACTTGTAATCGATTTACGTATAAGTAATAGTAATAATGTGAACGTTCTTGTGTTTGTCATGTATGTAAATTGTAAGTGTACTAAATAAATAATAAAATTCACGCGGATAAAGTCATATATTGAGAAGATTTTAAAATACTGCTAGAAATCGCTCACCTAAGGGCATCAGTGCCACATTCAGGTATGCCGTTGGGGTAGTCCTGCTTCTGGCCCTGCTGGGCTTTTTCGATCTCGCGCGGGTCCAGGTTCGATTCCGCGAGCTGCGCGTGCAGCTGCTCCAAGGTGATGCCGCGGACTACGTCCACAGGGTCTATCACGTTGCCCAAAGACTTGGACATTTTTCGGCCGTGGGCGTCCCGCACCATTGGATGGAGGTAGATTTCTCTAGAAAAAAAAAAACATGCAGGGTTTTAGTTTAGAGTTACACCATAACATACCAATCAAAAAAGGGCAATACGTGCAATTTATAATTTAAAACCGCGTGAATCTCTTAAGAGAAATTCAAGGAAATAGGTATTCTGACGGAAGCCTCACAATATATTTAGAGTATTTAATCTTCGTAAAACGGCACATTCACAATTACAAAAAAATATGCGATCTGCATAACAGGCAAACTAGAGGCCGCAATAAGCTCGTGACTCCATCGCTCCGCCTCAGTAAATTTCAAAGGTCATTTGAGGGAATGAGCATTCTATTCTATAACAAGGTTCCACAACCTATTTTAAACTTGCCTTTACACAAGTTTAAGAAATCCATTAAAAGTATGCTTCTGAAAAAAGCTGTTGAAGATTACGTAAATGATAAAAGAGCATGGATTTGACTCGCTCCAGCAATGCTAGGAAAGGACAGCGGTTACTTATCTATCCACAAATTAATGAAATTGTACATTATTATTTTTCAAAAGAGCAACCACCGAGTTTCTTGCTAGTTCTTCTCGGTAGGAATGGCATTCCGAACCAGTGGTAGATTCACTCGACGATTCAAAAATACTTGTAAAAGTTTATTTGAATAAAAACCATTTGAATTTTGAAAAAGAACGACTGGCGAGATGGTGATAATAAAAAAAACCCCGTTAGTTTGTTGCGGGTTCTTCTCAGACCAGCGCGCGTTTGGAACCCTCATAGCAAATAGTTTAAAGATATCGTAACACCATCATATTTTATAAGTAAACGGACGTCAATAAGTGTACAGTGTACCTAAATTGAATAAATTAACTTTGACTTTGACTGCCGTTCTGGCGTAATGAGTAACAAACATCCATCCAAAATTTCGCATTTTTAATATTAGTAAGATGCTCCACTAACACATGCGATGGAAAAACTATGGAAATTTCTAAAGGAGAACGGGGCGATTTGTAACTTTTTATTTTATTTTATTTTATTTTTTATTTATTTTTTTATTTTTTTATTTTGTCACTAACATTAATTTTCTGTTTGTCTTTTGTTTTCTTCTGATTTGTGAACCTGGAGGTGGGCGTTAACAGCTGCAACACAGTTTTATACTAACGCAGTTGTTTCCGTTCCTTAGTTTTTATGTCATCTATGTTTATGAGAAAATAAATAAATCTATAAATCTATAAATCTATAAACTTACTTGAAAGGTAATTTCCCGAGTAGCTTTTGTCCAAAGAACACCATTCTGGCCACCCAGAAGAAAAGTATGTCGTGGCCGGTTTCAAGCAGAGTGCCGGGGTAGAATGCCTGTGGAAACATGATCCATTGTTTTATACGGTCCAAAGACGTATAGTTCTTTCAAATCACGAGCGCGCGTGAGCATTACTTGTGGTTATGCGCATTGCGTAAGTGTGCGTGCCTCTCGGAGCTATCAGTCGTACGCGCAATCACGTACACGCACACATTTATACAAATGTGTACAGATAGGACTTTAACACAATCATGAGCCACTCGTACTCGTGAATTTCAAAAACTATAACTACGTAACTTATCAAGTAATTTACAAATTACACAACTATTGCCACTAACACCTTATCCTGGAGAACTTGATGATGAATTTATTTCGCTGCTTTTACCAAAAGATCCTGCATAATTTAAAACTCAAAAGATAAATAATAGAGATGGTCATAGGTCCGAGCATTCTTCAAGACAGATTTACGTTAAAAGTTACACTAAAGCCAAAAAGGACCTAAAGTGAACAAGAAACAAACAATGGCCTATAAATGATATCGTAAGCGAAAGGAGCGCGAAAATATTGCATTCTTCTCAAAAATTATTCTAAGGGCGTGTTTCGACTAGACGGATGTGTGTCAAACCCACCAATAGGAGTGCTTGATTTTCATAGCTTAGATCGCTAGATATTAGATCAAACGCTCCTAATGTAGGGTTTGACATCTGTAGTTTAGCAACGTAGCACATTTCTGGTGGAATCGCACCCTTATAGCTGCCAAACTAGATACAGGCTTTTACGAAAAACACATTGAAATTATTTGAGGGATGATTAATAAGGGTTTATCGAAGAGGACTTTCAGGTCTGCAGTTCAGAACTTCGAAGGGCGATTATGTAAAACCTTAAACAGTCATTGTGACAGTCTCACTTATTTTGATTGGCTGAATTTATGGTATTTTTTCTGCATAAATGGATTTTGGCCAATAGTGGAAGAATTTTAACCAATCAGAGGTGTTTGCGGTCGTAATGCTGTAATTTTTAGCCCTCCAGAATCGAGTAGCAGCTGAAATGATTAAAAGTCAAAAGCATTAAAATCATATCCCATAGAATCGACTCGATTGAACAAAATGGATGTTACCTGTAAATCGTCGGTGTTGTCCGGCCACCCGAATATCGCGAATGGGAACAGTCCGGAAGAGAACCAAGTGTCCAGCACATCGTCGTCCCTGGTGAGCGAGATCTCTGCAGGCGCCACGCCGTACTTGGCCGCCGCTTTGGACAACGCCTCCTCTTCGCTGTGGGCCGACACCCACTGTTCCTCTGCCTGTTTGAACATTGTACAGTAATAGGCATGATGACTGATTTTGAAAAATGGTCAGATTATGTTCGGAAGTATCTACTATTTCGAAAAAATATCTTATTTCAGCAGAAAAGTAAGGTTTGGTAGATAATATTGGCATTGGAAATTTAAATTTTAAAATTCACGCCAAAACGCTCCCCGGTGTCATGGCGTCAAAATAAAAATGGTGGTAGGTAGGTACGGTACATAGGCCAAAATATTCAAAATCCCTTTGTAAAACACATTTGCCCTAATAATTTTCGGCCGGCCGCATATTATCGCCTAGTTATCACTCAAGCACACAAACAAGCATATAGTTTTCGGACAAAACTAACATGCTCTATAATGACAAACATTCAGTCAATTGTCATTGTTTTCAGACAAGTGATTTTTGCCAATGACGGATGTGTTAACAGGTTAGAGGAGATTGCATTCGTTACACCCTAACAGTCATTTACACGTATGACGTAATAAGGCCTCTGTTAAATATTAATATACTATTATAAATAAACTTAGGGCTAATTAGATGATTGTTTCTGGCACATTTCTGTGGCTACGGTTATACAGCCTAAAGCAATGACTGATGCTTGATATTAGGTTTTATTTTGGTACACTATTGGATTATACCTCTATTAAAATATCTAATGGTATTTAAACAGGATGCACTTTTTAATAACAACACACACAAATGAAATAAGGGACAAAAATTAAACCTCGTTTATTAAATGTATACAATTAAGCATTCAGGCTCTAAGCACACTGTTGAGATATTTTACGGATATTTGCGATTATTTTGTATGGAACAGAATCAAATAAACACTAGGTATTTTAAAACCAATAAACTTTCTGTGTATTTGAATAGTAAGATAATTCTACCATGCCTAATAAAATACGCAACATATGTATGATCAAAGCTATATGAACACAGAGATGGGGAATGCAACGGAAAGACGGATCATGCATCATAACATAGGGCATAAAGTACGACGTACACCGCCGGGCTGCGTGCGCGTTTTGCGTGCGGGCTTCTTGCGGCCGCTGCGCGTGCGCCGCCGCCGCGGCTTCACCACCTCGCGAACTTCCTTGCGGCGTGAAATTATATCGCATCTGACATAAAATTTTACCTAGATAGGAATCCTATCCATACTAATAATATAAATGCGAAAGTGTGTTAGTCTGTTAGCTTTCACGTTTTAATCGTTGTTTAATTGGCTGTAAATTCATTTTCAAATTCAGATCAAAGGATCAAGACGTATGTGGCATTACTTTTAATCCCAAATAAAGAACACACACCTTAAACCTGAAAAGAAGGAAGCTTTTCATTTACAAAGCTAACTTTTTAATTACCTTAAATCGATATTTTATGGTCAGCAATGTGGTGACCACCAGAAAATCGCCTGAAAATACTTAACAGTAAAATCCATAAAATATTGTCGGCTCGATTGGGTTTATAGTCTGGAATGATGATTAGGGGGAACCACAGGCGGACGAAGTCGCGGGCATCAGCTAGTAATTACGCAGTCGAAATTCCGTAAGCTCGTACGAAGTGATTCGCTTCCTTGTTTCTAATTCGAACCGCTAGGATATGGAATGCCCTTCCGGCTTCCGTTATCCCCTCCACTTTTAACATGGGTACTTTCAGATCATGAGTGAATAGGCATCTTTTAGGCAAGCGAGCTCCACCTTAGGCTGCATCACCACTTGCAAGCATGTCTGATTGCAGCCAAGCGCTACCCTATATATTCTAAAAAAAACAACTAAAAATGATAAATTCCTCACCTTGGTCGCAGGTAATGTGACGCGGTAGGCCGGAATGCGGTGGCCCCACCACAGCTGGCGCGATATACACCAGTCTCGGATGCCCTCCATCCAATGGTACCAGATTTTCTCGTGAATATCCGGGATGATCTTCAGTTCGCCGGTCTTCACGGCTTTTATCGCTTCAGCCGCCATGTTGTCGCAACGGATGTACCTTTAGGGTTGAAGACTTATTTTATTCCTAAATATTGTTTAAATACAAATAATTTGAAGATTTTATAGGAAAAAGTTTTTTTTTTTTTTTTTCCTATTATTGAGAACCAGCGAGGTACTCATTTAACTACGATCTAGCCTAATTAATTGGCTAATGAGCAGTTTTGCTTTAACCTAAACTTATAATTTATCTATAGGAAAAAGTGAATGAAAATCTTTTAGATTAGGAAAACAAGTACCCAAATAACAATAAAATTGATCTCTAAATAGCTTTTTACCTTCCAATAAAACGCATATTGTGTTTTTGAGTGTTCTTTGCAGTCGTTCAGTAGACATATTTGAGAAGGCGGGTACATTCGAAACGTCACAAGGTCTATAATAGGGATGATGCCTATGACAAATATTTCTGACTAATTATTAAAAAGAGGGTCTTCCAAAAGACCTAAAATTCACATCCTCGGTTAGTTTTATGTTTGATAACCATTTAAAAACTATAGATTAAAGAAAGTGCGTTGAAATTTGATGACGTCACCACTATGTATTTCATACAAACATCCATACTAGAAGCGCGTTTTAAAGTTTCATAAAGAGTTGCTGATTTGATTTAGTTGTAATCATCCCTGTTGGCTGTGTATGTATTGGATGCTATGTTTGTATACGTCGTGACGTTTTAATGTAGCCGTTTTCTTAAATATGCCTGAAGGGCTGCAAAGAATAAAACTGAAACACAGTGTCAAATTAGTATATCGTCAATTTAATCATCAGTTCGTGGGAAGACAGTAATGGGCCTATTACACTACACTTTTTCAAGGGCCCTGTGGCAAGGGTGGGCGTGGCCGCTAGTTATGGGGTTGCTATTATTTACACTGCACTAACTATCGGGCCCTAACTCAGTATGAACGAGAATCGATATGGCACAAAGTAAACTAAATTAACATCAAAATGCTCGCGCGAGCCGGAGAAACACAACTACTCTCTACGCTGGTCGTGCGACGACTGAGCTCCCTAACCACCCTAAGAGTTATTACATTGCCTAGTCTTCAGAGCGCGGCCCGTTGTCCCTAATCATGGACCCGTTCTCCCTAATTCTTATTACACTACACTGATTCAGTCCCTTGAAAAAGTGTAGTGTAATATGCCTTTACCTATTCACTTACCACTGTGGTTTAAGCATAGGTTCCACGACGTCCTTGGACCTACTGCACAGTGGAACCACCATGGCGTGCTCTTTGGTCTCTTTATACGACTTCGCCAGCTCTAATGTCTTGATAATCTCGCGTCGTACGTCGTAACGCTTCTTGCCCTATAGGAAGTTTAAAAAAAGGGAGTTTGATTACATGTAGGGTGGAAAACGATCGAAACTAACTCTACGACTTGTTTCGGGTCAAGTTGCAGAAAATAAACATTATTTTCCTTTAGTTTAACCTTTATTCAGCCAAAAATTTAGTCTTGGGTAGTTCGCGAACGACTAACTATGTGGGAAGAGCGCTCTTTTAAGTGAACTATGCGAACTATAGGCCGACCGTTTAACTCGCGTATCGCCTGCGCGGTAAGAAGGGAGCGGGGGCGGGTAACACTACACACGGAGTCAATAATCCAAAGATTTATCTCCAGATAGACATTGTTGGTAAAGAATAAAATAATAAGTATCTTTAAAAATTTAATAAATTTGTATCCCCGCTCCCTTCTTACCGCGCAGGCGATACGCGAGTTAAACGGTCGGCCTAGAGTTCATCGATGATCTCGCTCTTAGTTCTTTTTATATTTTTTTTAGCGTCCGCTTTACTAGATAGCGGCGCTATGGGACCAACCGAGTTATATCTGAGCGAGTTATTTACTTTTACTGTGCGCGCCTTGATATTTCGATATCGATACTAAACAACTTCACATCCACAACTAATAACGGATTTAAGTAAATGTTTTGAACTAATGAATAATAAACGTTTTTTTACTTTACTTACTTACGTACTTTTAAATATAGATAAACAGAACTTGCAATAATCATAAATATATTTTGTTCTTTATTTATTGTTTTTACTAAATTATTCCAAAAAAAGAACTAATGAACTAATAGAGCGAACTAGTTCGCCATTGGATGATGAACTAAATTGAGCGCTCTCAGTGACCAACTATAGGCCTAAGATTACAATAAATCCCCGTCTCTGTCACCAGTCACCACGCAGAATTTATCTATGTAGAAGTATTCATTGACTGACTGATTTTTTATTAACTACAAGTTAGCCCTTGACTGAAATATCACTGATGGTAAGTTGATAATTTTACGAATCACAGCGTCAAGGTCTCTTTGAAGTGCTACACAATCCGCCTCTGATTCTATTTTGGAGTATAATTTTAAATCATCGGCATATAACAGACACCGAGCCTTATTGAGTACTGAAGGTAGGTCGTCAACCATTATCAAAAATAGGAGAGGTCCCAATATCGACCCTTGACTAACACCAGAACGTGTATGATATTGCTCAGACTCATAGAGACCAAGTCGAACAAATTGCTTTCGGTCACGGAGGTAACTGGAAATTAGCTGTAGAAGATTAGGAGCAAAGCCAATTTTACTTAACTTTGTTAACAAAATGTCATTATTGACTCTATCAAATGCTTTCCGGAAATCAAAATAAAGCACATCCACTTGACTGCCGTGATCCAAGCAATCGGAAATGAAGTCAACCAATATTAAAAGGTTGCTATTTACTGAACGCTTACTTCTGAAGCCATGTTGCTCATCTCGAAGGTATAAATTAACTTGTTTATACAATAAATCCTGTAACACGCTCTCAAAAACTTTAGCTGGCGAAGACAAAATGGCAATCGGGCGAAAATCCTCGATATTCATGGTCTTTCCAGTTTTAGGAATGGGTGTAACTCTTGACAGTTTCCATTGTGAAGGATAAACGCCTGTTTTCAGAGAAAGATTGAAAATATGGAAAAGAGGAAAAAGGAGCTTTTGATTATACTTTTTTAATATCGAGGGTGGAATTTGATCCGGTCCTATGGAGCTATTGAGCTTTAGCTTACATAAACCATTCTTTACATCGTCTGGTGAAAAATTCAGTATACTTATAGTATTACCGAAACAGCCATCAGGACTGCTAGCCTTCTCAGCATTCAGTTCCGGTACATCAGGGAGAAATACGCTAGCGAAAAAATTCGCAAAAGCTTGAGCTGCATCAGTGCCTGACAAGCGCTCTATGCGCTAATGCACTAGTGTCAATAATTGGGCAGAAAAATGACAAGGCACTCTCCCTTCGCCCCGCAAAAGTTTGTCGAACGTGATTTCATACATTTTTCTTACGTTTCCTATCCCGTGTTTATTTAATCCAAGATTTTCACCCATTAATTAAATTGCTATCTTTTTATTCGTTCTTCCAGGTCAAAATGTATAATATGCAACACAACTATAAGTGCGTATGATCGAGAAAAACATGAACGCTTGCATCTCAAGGAGTTGAAGTGCAAAGTGACGGATGAGGTCGAAGCCACACCGCCCACTGTGCAAATACCTTGCGCTCAGGTAAGCTCAATTAATTCATACATTCACATCCACTACAGCCCATTAACGTCCCACTGCTGGGCACAGGCCTCCACTCTCATAGGAGAGAGGGAATTAGAGCTTAGACTCACCACGCTGCTCCAATGAGGGTTGGCGGGCTTTGACGATTATTGTTACTAGTGATAGTAACCGGTATCGACGACTTAACGTGCTCTCCGAGGCACGGGGGTGAAACACCGCCAACTTCCTAACTCCGGACTAGTGGGCACACAAGTGAAAATAAATAAATCATTTATCAATACTAGATGATGCCCGCGACTTGGTATACGTTTAATAAGTTTTTTATTCCCACGGGAACTTAATTTTCGGGATAAAAAGTAGCCTATGTCACTCTTCAGGTCCTCAACTATACCCATGCCAAAAATCACGTCGATCCGTTGCTCCGTGATTGAAGGATAAACCAACAAACAAACACACCCACCCTTAGATCGCAGACTTGAGACATGGTACCAGAATTTTTGCGGTTTTTTTCTGATTTCAGTCTCAATATTTCTGATATAGACGTCGTACGCAAGTGGTATTTGCTCTTTTAATCTACACCTTATATCAGAAAAACATTTGTAGTCTGCCTCAGACTGAGTCTTTTTCCATATCTTATGCAGTACTATTTTACGTCTGCAATCCTTGATTATATCTTTTGTGAACCAAACAGGATATCGATAATTTTTTTTAGGTCTAAATTTCTTGGGAATACACTCGTCAAAGAGCCTATAAAGTGTTTCATAGAAGTAAAACACTGCAGCGTCCACGTCAGTAGAGTTAAAGACTTCATTCCAGGAAGTTTCAGATATTAACTGTGATAATAACTCGTAATTGCATTTTTTAAAGTTCCAATCTTTGGACCTACTAATATTACTAGGCTCTAGGCAATCATGGTGAGGCAGCGAATTGAAGCTAACGGTGACCTCTAGGGGGGGGTGATAAGCATCTGGACTGACCATGCCCTCGGTTGAGACGACCACCACTGTGGCTATATTTGCAGTCTCCCTACTTAACACAACATCTAATATTGAACCATGAAAGTTTTTAATATGGTTTTTTTCAGAAAAATCACAATATGACATAAAGTAACAAAAATAATTTTTGATATTCTGAGAAGCACTATTAAGGTTTAGATCACCTTAGTTGAGGATTGATAATGATGCAGTCTAAGATGGTAGGGGACAAACCTGTAAGAGGTATGGCAGTTATAACACCCCTAATCGGTTTCTACACGGTATCGAACCGGTACGCTAAATCGCTTGGCGGCACGGCACGTCTTTGCCGATAGAGTGGTAACTAGCCACGGCCGAATCCTCCCACCAAGGCAGACCAGGGACCCAGGACCTCCCACGTCAACACACAACTGCGATCAACACTGCGTCAGGGAGGTCGTCAAACTACAAACTAGTACGGGACGAAACTAAGATAAGCATAGTAAAAGAATACTGATTCTCACGGCGAATGGTCCGCAGTTATCCAGCATCCGTCCCTCATCATCGAAGATGGTAACAAACGGCAGATTGTGACGCTTCCCGATCTCGAAGTCGTTCACATCGTGACCCGGCGACATTTTCACGGCGCCTACAAACAATAACACAAATATAATGTCCTCTCGACTGAATTTCTCCACTCCTTTTCGTCTTTAGCTCGCATCCCCGGCTTTAACTGCTATGTAAATAAGGCTTAAATCAATAAAAATCATTTTTAATGTCCGCCATATTGAATTTAGTGTGACGTCATTTTATTTTTCGTATTCTTCACAGCAAACCTTTTAAATTGATATCCATATCATGGGGGCGTATAAAAAATAACTAGTCCGCCATCTTTAGGAGTCCACCATATATCATTTAGAATGATGTCACTCAGTTAACCATACTGTCATCTAAATTAAACTTGTATGAAAAATTTCAGCTCAATCGGTTGGGGATAACTGTTTTAAGCAAGATTTGACCTCAGCAAACCCACAAACAAGTTAAATAAAAGCTTGTAAAACTTAGCTTCATTGAACCCTTTCCACCAGACATATGATGAAAATCAAGCGCTCCTATCTGTATGTATATATCTATGTATATATATTTATTATATGTTTTAGTGTTTAGATGGTGCACTATCCCGCGCTCTTGTTTGATAACCTTTCCCCAAAGGTTGTCTGGAAGAGATTGCTTTAGGAATAAGACCGCCTTTGCACCCTTCTGTATCATCATTTAACTTTTTGTTGACTGTCTCTATCTATCTATCCGTAGGTTAGCAATATAGCATATCCCAGCAAAAAACTCACCCGTTCCAAAGTTCATATCGACGTATTCATCGGCTATAACGGGCAGTTTTTTCTTCAATATTGGATGTATAACATTCCTTCCGACCAGATGCTTATACCTGAAACATCATAAAGCATATCTTATGTATATTGTAAAAGATTTAAGCGCTCAGCGCTCGTTACAACTACAATGTTGCGAAATAGGATTGGAGGTACTGAATCAAATGAATGAATTTATGACTTTAAATCAATGTTGTTAAGGACCATTTCACGCTTTAGTGTTTCAACGCTCGAAAACGTTCAACGTCCTCGGCGTGAAATCTTGTGGTAACGATCGCTATCAAATCTGATTGACGGGCACTAAGTCTTTTTCTATTAGCTACAAGTAATAAAATTAAAAAATTTAAAAAACCCACGACGATCTGCAGAGCTCCGTTGAAACAACAATTAGAACAATAAAAAATAATAATAATAATAATATTTTATTTGCAAGAATATGGGTACAGATTAGGTCTTAAAGTAGTTTTAATTTTCCTTACATATTCTACCATACAATGGTGTGCAAATGTGTTTGTTTTTAAAGTAATTAAATTAAATTATTTCACTAGATCTCATTGAATTGATTAAGATTAAATTACATTACATTAGATAAATGATTAAAAAAGTACAATAAAAAAAAAATCAGCTAAATGTTAAATGTCACCGTAATAAAATATAATTTAATAATTTGATATATCCTTATCCGCTAGGTAGTCTTTAATGTCATAGTAATTTTTATTCATTAAAATATTATTAAAACTTAGCAAAAGTATATATAAAATAATATCTGAAACACAAAACTGCATATTTGCTGGCTCAGTAGTTTTTTTTGACCAGCGTGGTGGACTATGGCCAAACCATTCTCATTCCGAGATAAAACTTGTGCTTAGTAGTACGAGTAAGTAGAGGTGTCAAATAGTGTTAAATTTTAATATTCTGATAAATATTGTTAAAAAAATGTGATCACTTAAGGAGTTCCTGTGACCACTTCCTGGCTCCATCATTAGACCCTGGGCAGCATCTAGGTACAAAGGGCTCGTCAAGACAAATCAAAAGAGTCCAAATACAACGGGTTTACGATGAGAACTTAAGGAGTTCCCATGACCACCTCCTGGCTCCATCATGAGACCCTGGGCAGCATCTAGGTACAAAGCGCTCGTCAAGACAAATCAAAAGAGTCCAAATACAACGGGTTTACGTTGAGAATTTAAGGAGTTCCCATGACCACCTCCTGGCTCCATCATGAGACCCTGAGCAGCATCTATGTACAAAGTGCTAGTCAAGACAAATCAAAAGAGTCCAAACACAACGGGTTTACGATGAGAACTTAAGGAGTTCCCATGACCACCTCCTGGCTCCATCATGAGACCCTGAGCAGCATCTAGATACAAAGTGCTAGTCAAGACAAATCAAAAGAGTCAAAACACGACGGGTTTACGATGAGTTCCTATGACCGCTTACCAAATCACGATTGCACGATTGTCTATGGTCCTAAAATATATCTAAGAACCTTCTCACAAGCTATACATATCTAATGTAAAAAACCTCATCTTAATCGGCCCAGTACTTTTTGAGAAAAATAATAACATATTATTGAAAAATTAAAATCATAGACTACAGCTCAGCTTGGTACTCTATGGTCCTAAAATATATCTAAGAACCTTCTGACAAGCTATACATATCTAATGCAAAAAACCGCATCTCAATCGGCCCAGTACTTTTTGAGAAAAATGGTAATATATTGAAAAATTAAAATCATAGACTACAGCTCAGCTTGGTTGTCTATGGTCCTAAAATATATCTAAGAACCTTCTCACAAGTTATCCATATCTAATGCAAAAAACCGCATCTCAATCGGCCCAGGACTTTTTGAGAAAAATGGTAACATATTGATAAATTAAAATCATAGACTACAGCTCAGCTTGGTTGTCTATGGTCCTAAAATATATCTAAAAACCTTCTCACAAGCTATACATATCTAATGCAAAAAACCGCATCTCAATCGGCCCAGTACTTTTTGAGAAAAATGGTAACATATTGAAAAATTAAAATCATAGACTACAGCTCAGCTTGGTTGTCTATGGTCCTAAAATATATCTAAGAACCTTCTCACAAGCTATACATATCTAATGCAAAAAACCGCATCTAAATCGGTCCAGTAGTTTTCCAGGAAAACGGTAACAAAAAAGTGCACAAACAAACAAACAAACAAACAAACACACAACCTCTTAGGGCAAACACATATACCGTCTCCGTTTCGTCGAGGGTAATAATGTGTTGATGTGGCAAGAATACCATGATATTCAAATTAAATCAAATAATTTATTTTCTTGAATATCATGGTATTCTTGCCACATCAACAATACTAACCGAAGATGTAAATTTAAGGTCTTTTGGAAGACTGTTTTTTTTAAATTTATTCTTTACCAAAAAGTTATAGTATATGAAGAAAAACAGAAACATAGTGGACAAGGAAGCACTTATCTCTATAAGAGATCTCTACCAGTGACCCTTGGCAGTGAGAAAGGTTGTGAAGGAAGAATAGGAATTTCAAATATAAACCTTAAAACTAAGGCATTAAAGTTTAATTACGAATGTACTATAATACCTTGTTTACCTTTTGTCTTAGTAACAACGCGAGATATCGCCCACGGTTAGACAGCACTTATTATTAATATAAACCTTAAAACTAAGACATTTAAGTTTAATTACGAATGTACTATATATTTTATACTTAAGACCTTTTGTCTTAAGAAGAACGGTGTCGATCTCACGTATTCCACATTTTTACCGCCTACCAAAAAGTGCTCAACGCGCCTTATTTTTTATAAAGTATTTGCTCATAGTCCTTGGACTGATCGTAGATTACACTATAAGAGAAAAAGAAAAAGAAATATATATATTACCATACCCAACTCCAACTATAAAAACTGCGCTGGCGAAACGTCATTTCAATTTCCTAGCACCGATACTATATAAAGCTATTGATAGAAAACACACACACACACCAACACAACAAACACGTCTTTATTATTTTATTTTGCATATTAACTTTAGCCAATAATATTTAAATAAATTGCAAAAAAAGCACCTATGTAATAGGGTAGGCACTAACTCCCATAACACAGTTTTTACTTTTTTGGGAGATAGAGGCCAAATTATTAATATGTATTTTTGCAAATAAAGATATTTTATTATTATTATTTTATTATTATTATTATTTTTGGCACACAGGCATCACCCCTATTGCAGCTGTAAGTATACCTGGTGTCTTCGGGGTGCACGGCGACGGCCACGTCCGACAACATAGTCTCGATGCGCGTGGTTGCCACCACTATCTCCTCGTCTGAGTCCTCCACTCGGTACGCGAAGTGAACCAGTACGCCAAACTCCACCTGACAATGTTATATATTATATTTTATTTTATTTTTTCAAAAGAGCAACCACCGAGTTTCTTGCTGGTTCTTCTCGGTAGGAACAGGTTTCCCAACCAGTAGTAGATTCATTCGACTATTCATAAGCACTTGTAAAAAGTCTATTTGAATAAAAACATTTGAATTTAGATTTGTTTTTTTTTTTTAATTTTGTTATAACACGGTGTTTACCACATCCATACTAATATTATTAATGTCTGTCTTTTCTTGAACTGAAACTTTTTTAGAATTGTTGTGATTTGAAAATTAAATGTATAATTTATTTTCCCCCGGATAAAACCTCTGTACTAAATTTCATCAAAATCGGATGGAAAGATGGGTCGTTAAAACGTAGCAGACAGACACACTTTAGCATTTATAATAGGGTTGTAACGGAGGCGTTCTTAACGGAAGCAGAGGCGGATGCGGAGGTGAAGGGGCTTCACCTCCGCGGATGCGTAGGTTAACGGAAGCGGAGGCGGAGGTGGATTTCTCCGATCACATCGACCATTTTCTGTGCTCTAGGATGCGATGAATCCCACATTTGATTTATTTTGAGGATTCTTCTAAGGACAGTTGTCTTTTTGCTTATTGTAATCGTGTAACTGACGTCCCCTGCTTCGATTTGTGCCTCTCGCATTGTAAGTCAACGTAAATAAACCTCCGTTACAACTCCGCAAAAAAACGGCGGAAGCGGAGGTACGTTTTATTACGGAAGTTCCGCACTTGCGAAGGCGGAGGCGAAGTTCCGTTACAACCCTAATTTATAATATTAGTATGGATGTGAAAGTGTCTGCCCACGCGTACGAAGTCACGGGCATTATATAGTGTTTCATATAGAATGTAGATATTTCAAAACGTGATAATTTTTAAACTCAAACTCAAACTCATATTTTTGAAGTGAAACTTCTTTAGAATCATTGTAATTTGAAAAGTCGATGAAACGTTAAAGCGACACCAAAAAGAGACAAACATATTCATAATAGGATTTAGCCTGCGAGAGAATAAGATAGAATACAAGTTGTATTTATCTCATTCTCTCGTAGGCTACTTTTGTTTGTGTGTCTTGGTTTTGGTTAATGATGAGGTCTTGGTTGGAGCTCGCTTGCCTAGAAAACGCTACTCCGCTTTAACGGCCCATCTTTTCAATAGATTTTGATGAAATTTGGTATAGAGGTAGGTTAGGAAATACCAGGGAAGGACATAGGCTACGTTTTATCCTGGAAAATTTAGGATTTCCTCTTGGAATTCAAAAAGTGTCGATTAACTTTAACTTAAAAAAAGCGGACGAAGTCGCGGCATCATCTCGTTAAAAATAAATTATTTGTTAGTCAAAACGTGGTCAAAATAATAAGAACGTAAAAGTTTGACTTGACCAAATGTATGAAACTTAGGGCCTCCGCTCACGTCAGACTTTTTGTAAGGCCGATAATCGGGGCGAAAAGACTATTATCACCGTTTCCGTGACCGACTCAACGTCCGAACCTTTCATCCTTTATGTGTTAATACAGGGTTTAAGCTTTTTATAATCTTTATTCCAAATGTCAGCCATATCAGTTCAGTCATTGTGGCGTGAAGTAGTAAGACCAACCCAAAAATATAATCTAAAAACTTTCAAATTTACGAGTATATTACGATTTACGAGTCAGGTTTTCTTACCTTGCTCTCATATCCGGGTATAGGCAGCATAGTCCGTCCAGGCAGGTCTATTTTGTCCACCTCAATGTCCGATATAGCACTCTTCAGAGTACAGGACCAGTTGACCAGTCGGTTGGCGCGGTAGATATCGCCAGAGTCGTGCAAGCGTATGAAGGCTTCGTTGACGGCTCTACACATCGACGGGTCCATAGTGAAACGTACGCGCGACCAGTCTAACGAGGACCCTAGCGAGCGGAGTTGTTCGTAAATTCTGTCGCCTTTTCTGGAAAAATATGTCAACTCTTATCAATTTTTGCTGCAGTTGATCTTCTTATATATGTAAAGAGAAAAGTCTTACTGACATTTCAAGTCAGCCCAAACCTTTGGACTTAAAAATCTGATATTTAGCAGGCCTCCTTTATAATTTAGAAGACAAGGAATGAGGCTAGATATTTTCAAAATTTCCACTCAAGCAATACTGTGGACAGTCGCTTGTTTTATTATGTATTTTTTTACTCATTATAAAATGCAGACAAACTTTTCAAGCTTTTCTTTTATAATATGTCCTTTTGAGGTTTAGGTAGGTAGGTTAAACCTAAAGTTTCTAATATAGGTAAAAACGGCTTTCTTACTCATTCTTCCAGTCCCACACACGCTTAATGAACTCTTCTCTTCCCAGTTCATGGCGTGTTTTCTTCTCTTCTCTCCACAGCTTTTTCTCCACCACGACCTGTGTGGCGATACCCGCGTGATCGCAGCCGGGGTTCCATAGAGTGGTGCGGCCGTGCATCCTTAAAAATTTTCGAAACCTTTATTTATAAACAGCAGTGATGCAACGCAAGTTGAAATGGTGTGTGTAATTGTCCGTGTGTGTGTGTGTGTGTGTGTGTGTAATAATGCGCGTGTTGTGTGACAACCAATAAATAATTTATAAAAATTACCCTTTAATTGGGACCAAAAGTAACTGAATAAAAATATGTGCTGCATCAAGAAATTATAAAATAAACAAAACCTTAAAAAATGTATATGTCACTGTAAGATTGCAAAAAACCGTTAGATTGTAATCTAACTAGCGAAATTGTAAACTATCGACAGATTGTGAACAGTTCAATGTTCTGAGTGTCAATTTTTGAAATATTCATTGTATTTACATTTTCTTGTCTCTATCTTGTAGGTTAGGTTAGGGTTCGACATAAATAATTAGGTAGTGCCACTTAGGTTTTATCGGGTTAATATACCTATCAGATTACAATCTACCGAAAAATAATGTGTTAAATTGTAATCTGTCGACAGTTCACAATTTCGTTAGTTATATTACAATCTAATAGTTTTTGCAATCATACAGAGTGACATATACAATCCTATATTTGATTTTTACTCTTTGATTTTCCAGGACAAAAAGTCTATGTCCTTTTCCAGGATGCAGGTTGCATACCAAATTTCATCAAAATTGGCTGTACAAAAGGGTTTTGATAGCATAATAGGCAAACAGATAGATAGACAGACCTCATTTCCCATTAATATAAGATTTATTTACCTGTGCCACCTAGTGATGGCATCTTCCACAGCGTTGGTGAGAGCATGGCCAAGATGTAGTGTACCAGTGACATTGGGAGGTGGGATCACCATCACAAATTTTCCCTTCGGATTTGGCTCCAGAACTGATTGTCTCTAAAATAATTTAAAAAAAGCTCATCATTGCAAATTTAGATTAAGAATAATTATTTTCTATTGGGTTGGTTTTATATAAACTATTGATTAGAAAAGTCCCTGGCAAAATTTCAGCTTACCCATTGGGTCTACATTTTCAATTAAGGAGATTTATAAGCTTTAACACATTTTAAATAATATTTAGATAAGATTTACAGTGAAATTATTAAGTCAAGTCAAGTCAAAGAACGTTTATTCAATTTAGGTAGGTATACTGCAAGTTTATTGACGTTCGGTTATTTATAACATATACGAGTAACAATATAATGGTGATAACGACAGTACGACATCTTAAACTAAAGCTACGAGGGTTCCAAACGCGCCCTAGCCATTTATAACTTAATTTTTTTTGGTTCTGCTGTAGACAAAATAAAGTGACTCTTTATCTGTCAAATTTTGTAAGTTTCTAATATTATATGTATCTATTTCTCATAATTCTGCTTTGGTGTAATGTAGAATCTATACTCTTTAGTCTTTACTATCTATACTAATTATAAATGCGAAAGTTTGGATGGATGGATAGATATTTGTTACTCAATCACTTCAGAATGGCTTTTTATCCTAGGAAATTAAAGAGTTCCCGCAGGAACTAAAAAACCTCAATCCACGCACACGATTGCGTGGAAATGTGGAGGATTGGATGGATGGATAGATATGTTCATTACTCAATCACACCAGAACTGCTGAAGGGATCTGGATGAAATTTGGCACAGAGATAGATTATAATCTGGAATAACACTTAGACTAGTTTTTATCCTGGAAAATTAAGGAGTTCCCACGGGAACCAAAAACAGGAGCAGACGAAGTCGCAGGCATCATCCAGTTCCTTGTACTTAAATTGAATATTTCGGTCATTCGTGGGAATGGGCATTATTTTCTATAACAAAGTACCACAACCTATTTTGGACTTGCCAATAAATAAATTTAAGAAATCCATTAAAAGTATGCTCCTGAAAAAAGCTTATTATACTGTTGAAGATTATGTAAATGATAGAGGAGCATGGATTTGATCGCTCCAGCAATGCTGGGGACAGCGGTTACTGATTATAAATTAGTGTTTGAATATTAGTATTCAATTCGATGCTTTGATACGGGTAGACTGAGTATGTCACGCTCTCTTTAAACATTTCTGTGGTGGTGTCGTGTGGTGCGGGTTGTTACGTTCCCTCAAATATGGTCGAGCGAAGCAATGGCTGGATCATGCGTCATGCTCGTGAACGGGTGCCACCGGCGGGAATGGGGCTACTTTCTGTCTGCCCGTCTTTGACATGAATTGAATAAACAAATTTAAGAAATCCATTAAAAGTATGCTCCTGAAAAAAGCTTATTATACTGTTGAAGATTATGTAAATGATAGAGGAGCATGGATTTGATCGCTCCAGCAATGCTGGGGACAGCGGTTACTTATGTACACATTGATATAGTAATTGTAAATGAATTATTTAAAAAGAGCAACCACCGAGTTTCTTGCTGGTTCTTCTCGGTAGGAATGGCATTCCGAACCAGTGGTAGATTCACTTGACGATTCAAAAGTACTTGTAAAAGTTTATTTGAATAAAAAATATTTGATTTGATTTGATTTGATTATTTTACTCACCCCATACTCAGGTTTGAAGAAACCCTGTTTCTCCCACCAAGCATACCAAGCAGCTTCCACATAGAGCGGGCTGTAAGCATCAGGCATAGAGCCCGAGATGTCCTTCTTATCACCAACTGCAGTGTTGGCCGTGTACACTGCGCTCTCCTTAGTCTCCTTCACTTTTTTCTTTAAAATAAAAAAAATATTACTCAGTATTTTTAAAAGACAGAAAAAAAGTTGTTCAGAATTACATACAGAAGCTACCCTAGAGGTTATTAGTATTTTTAAAACAACTATTAATCCATACTAATATTATAAATGCCAAAGTGTAAATGTCTGTCTGTTTGTCTGCCTTTTTTTTTATCCACTACAAGCTAGCCCTTGACTGCGATCTCACCTGATGGTAAGTGATGATGCAGTCTAAGATGGTAGCGGGCTAACCTGTTAACCTACTACTCTTTAACAGCCCATCTTTTCAACCGAGTTTGATGTTTGGTATGGAGTAGCTTACATGCCAGGGAAGGACATAGGCTAAACTTAATCCAAGTATATTTGGGTGGGTGGTTGATTGCAGGCATGATCTAGTTAAAAATATATCTATATTTGAGGATAAGCTTCTTCTAATTTTGTGGGTGAAAAAAAAGTGGAAGACAGCTCTTTATTGACTGGGCAGCTCATATTATATCTCCATAGGAGTAAAAGAGACAAAGTATGTGACAGTGCATATCAATTATTTTGGTTCACTCACAAGAACTCTAACCTTTTTTTTAATTAGTCATATTATTTATAATGTATAATCAAAAAAATATAGCATAAATGCTAAAGTTTGGATGTATAGATAGATAGATGTTTGTTACTCTATCACGCCGGAACGCCTGAACAGATCTAGATGAAATTTGGCACAGAGATATATTATAGTCTGGAATAGTACATAGACGACTTTTTATCCTGGAAAATTCAAGAGTTCCTGCGGGAATCAAAAAACCTCAATCCACGAGGACAACAATGCAGGTATCAGCTAGTGTTCAAAATTTTGAATAGTTCAGTTGGTCAAATATAACCATAGCTATTTATAATGAGTTAGTTGACTGTAGGATGCCCTTTCATTTAAAACCCGAACTCCAGCATACTATAGGTTAAGTTAAAAAACTTGTTTCAGTTAAGTAGATAATTAGTATTTAATTAAATTATGGAGATGTTAATAAAGTGATTTTAACACAGCTACAGCTGGCAGTAAAGGTCACGTCCAGTTTGAATGCAGGAATTGATAAAAAATTTAAAACTGTGTAAGAAATAATATTGATCTTAGTATTTTAAAGAAATCCTATAATTTTTTGGGCACTTCCATATCCAAAAAGGCACTTGAAATTAAGGAAGTGATGCAATGCTCAAAACAATACACGTAAGCCTTTCACTGTCGCGTGGTAAGAATATCAATATTTTTGATCATACTATTTTTCTGTTTATATGACGGCGGCAGGTCATCAACTACTCTAGGTAGAAATGGTGATAAAGATTTAACCTCAGGCTTATCTTTTTGGACAGCTGGCGTAGTGCTCTTTTTATCCAGCTTTGCCTTCAGTTTCTCCAATTTGGCTGCTTTTTTTGCTTCTTTCTCGAGTTGTTTCGCGGTCTTTTCTTGTGGCTGGTCGCCCGCAGGATCACTTTGAGGCTCATTGTCTGTCATCCTTATTAAAATTGCAAATTCCACGCAATATAATCACATTAATTTTACAACCGCGGCCCGTACAGCGTGCGAAAAGGCGAAATCAAATCCACCGATCAAATCGAAATCAGCTTCAGCAAGTAAAATTAGCAAATCGACAATAGAAATGACACTGGAAATGACATTTGACACTGGCAGTAGTGACATTGACAGATGACTACTTCTACCAACATGCTAAAGATTTCTACCATAGACTAAAGTGATATCTGCCAACTTCAACTTTAAACAGTCTTTATGGCATTCTCTATTTCCGGTTGTCACAGTGTTGCTGTGGAGAGAAATCTTACCTTATTAAAGGTAACATAAGCCAAGACTAGTTTGATGTGAAAAGAATCACGAACGTGATAAATAATCATACATATAATAATAATACGGCCTGTATTTACTGAAAAACTATAATATTGTTATTTATATTCACTATTAAAAACTTACATCAGCTATATTACATAATAAATATAATAGTATTATAACAATACCTATTCTACTACCTAATATCTAACCTTTTTCTTTTTAACGCTCTTTGGACGAAGGTCTCCTACAGGAAGGCCTATTTATTTATTTAATGTATATAATGTATAATGCAAATGTGATTTTGTTTGTTTGTTACACTTTCACGGTCCCTCTTTTCAATCGATTTTGATGGAAGGTAAAGACATAAATTGTGTTCCAGGTAAAGGAAAATTAAGGATTTCACGCGGGAATTAAAAAAAATTGTCAGTCACTTTTTTAATATAAAGCTTAAAACTAAGGCATTAAAGTTTAATTACGAATGTACTATATTACGAATGTACTTTATGTACTATACTTAAGACCTTTTGTCTTAAGAAGAACGTACCGTATAACCTGCAACGTA
Source organism: Erebia aethiops (assembly GCA_923060345.2). Lineage (NCBI taxonomy): Eukaryota > Metazoa > Arthropoda > Insecta > Lepidoptera > Nymphalidae > Erebia > Erebia aethiops. The sequence goes on along the minus strand of OV281083.1, from coordinate 1,977,372 downwards.
CCAGTCGTGAATCGTGATTCCACGTTTTCACTTCAAAAAAAAGTGTGGTGTCGTAAGTTCCTTATTATTAGTCCCTAAGAGCATCTTACGCATTTTCTTTACGGACGTTTTTTGCCAGCCAGGGTACCCCTTCGTATCGTCCCATAAGGAACTTTTGTTCCAAAAACTCTTTAACTACGCGGGCGAAGTCAAGGACATTAGCTAGTATTAAAATAAAATTGATGTAAGTGGCAGTCATCATATTTTATTATCTAAAAAAATAATATTTATCATGTATATATTTTTTAATTGAATGTACGATAATAATTCCAAAAAGTCTGTGGTGTTGTCCACGCATTGCCCAAAACTGGGTGATCCACTTTCACTATCTGTGCCCAAAAGGTTACAAGGACTTTTTATTTAATTAATCATCAAGTCAAAAGAAAGTATTTGTACAGGATAATATTATGAAAAATACACCGTTTGGGAAACAAATATATTACAACCTCTCATTCACCCCTTTTACACTCATATCCTCTTTCACACAATCCATCCATCTTTTCTTTGGTCTCCCTCTACTCTTTTTTCCTTCTACATGTATATCTATCATTCTTCTCGTAATATGCCTTTCTTCTCTCCGCATTACATGCCCATAACATGCTAACCTATTACTCCTCATCTTTTTTTGTTCACATCTCAGATCAATATTAAAATAAGTACGTGAACGATAATTTAAAATGCTAGAAAAAAAGCAAGACGATTTTCTCTAGGCCCTAGTGGCAAACCAACATTAACTTAGTGGCAACACTAACTACTGCCGCGCAAATCCACAGACATATCGAACGTCAAAGTATCCGTGCGGACTTTGGCCCACCGCTTTGGCCCGACCCCTGTACTCTATGGGCCTGACTTCCGGCGTTCCCTCCAATTCGGCTCGGGTTTTGTTGAGCGCTCGGCGATTATTTTCAATTTCAATAGTGAATAGACGCCATTTTGTTTTTCATTGCGGCCGCGTGTCCAAGAGCTGCAAATATATAAAGAATTTATAGTTTATATTTAGATTGATTGTGTGTTAATAACGCTTTTGTTGCTCGCATTGTAATACCCATCATGTCGGATCGTGAGGTACTATAATTATTTGGCCAGTGAGAGATTGCCGCTCGCGCCCTATGCGCGTTGCATTTATTTTGCCGGTTGAGCGGGATATTCACGATTTCCTGGTGGTTTCAGAGGAGTCGCTCGAGGACCCGCAACGGGTCTCGGGAGCCTGCTCCCAAGGCGCCTGCAATGACTAGGGGGCACAGCCGAAGCCGGTCCCGCACGCCGCCGCCGCCAAAAGCGTCCAGCCGCAAATATAGAAGCCCGTGAGTCTAACCTACAAAATTATATGCCTAAAACACATTCTGGTTCTTATTAAATTACTTTATCCTTGTATGTTTTGCCGATTTGCATGTTTTCCGCATAGATTTTATATCATAACCTCGTCCTCAAGGCAACGTTGCGCAATTTAATATTTATAGCTCTATAACTAGAGGTACGTAAGTATAGACATACAATGTTTTACAAAAATATTCATTTCGAATTCAGAAAAAGTATGGTTCTTTTGATTATTAAGATTAAACTAGGTAAGTATATGGATTATAACTGATGTAATCTAATATATAAATATAAATTGCTGTAAGTATATTGCCTTATTTTGTACCTATTTGCCAAATTTCCTGTTTCAAAAACAGTATAATAATACATATACATAATACAAATAGGTATAAATTGATCTAATGTTGGCATTGTTTTTTCAATAAACGTTAGGCAGAGCTATAGCAACAGTTTTATCATTAACATGTTGATAAGCATTCTGGTAGGCGGTAGCCAGGGAGCATTTGTTAAGGCAGAGGCATACTGTATAGTGTTAAATATATAAATTATGATGCTAACCAGTTAACTGTGTTGAATGTTTGATTAAATTAAAATATTTTATGACAATTATTGTTTTTGCAAATGTAAAATCAATATTTTATTAAAAGGTGGCACCTCTCAATATTGAAGGATTTCTTAGGTCCTTATCAGATCCTTCTGCATTACTAGTACAGTTTTATGGCCAGGGAGAGGAGTAAAATCCTTTAAATAAATTCCTTCCTGTAAATTGTCATTTAAAACCCTTCTTTTTATGTATGGTTGAAAAACTTATGGCCGAAATTAATAATCAATCTATCTCTAGTCTGTCGATAAGTTGCTTAGCAACATTGTTTTATGATGAAAAGCACAATACAAATAACAACGTTGCTTGGTAACAAACCGACAGACTACAGATAGATTGATTATTAATTTCGGTCGTTAGGAAGAAAAAACAAAAGCAGAATAACATTAATTATTCAATATGTTTCTGCCTTTATATAAATTAATAACTCATTGAAACTCTTAACTACATAGCTAACTATTTCAAATGTTTCATTCCATTTTATATTCTTTTTGAATGGTTGCCAGGTGGTCTGAATATTGTATAGTTATAAAAGAATTGTACTAATTTAAACATTTCATTGTATAAACAATTACTTATTTAAATACAAAGTGAAGTTTCTGACCTTGCTGGGTCATGTGAGTAATTTAATTTATTTAGTCATTAAAATGAGTGAGTTTTATTTTATTATAAATATAAATGGAATATGTGACTATAGTTGGTAAAATATAGCTTGATACCTGTGACAGCTGTCAGAGTGACATAGATAGGGCTAGGACAATGTTGAAAATCCATCATAATATTATCGATATTGGTAGGTACTAGCTACAAATGTCGATTTTATTGTTACTATATTATGTTTTCATTGATACTATACTAGGACAATAATTTATAACTACTTGTTATAACGAAATTAAACAAAAGGGATTTAAATGTATTTAATTATTTTCAAAAATGTATCATTGCTATTATTTTTTCAATTACCCAAATAATAATATGAATAAAATGTTACTAACTAGATTTTTTATTCTTATTCTGATTTAACCTATTTGTAGTGCCCATAAAATAGACTTTGGTTACGATAGAAAAAGGAATGTCACTATTAATGTGCAGAAACCAATAAAGTATGACATTTTTCGCATACATTTTTACGATGACATAATACTGAATTTCATAGGCGTCATTTGGATGACATCTGTCACAGGTATCAAGCTATATTTTATCAACTATAATTGGTTCATCTATCAACACACAACTCAAACCACTGAATGGATCGGGCTGAAATTTCACATAGCTTTTATGATGTAGGCATCCACTAAGAAAAGATTTTAGAAAATTCAAGGGGTTTGAAATTTGTATAAAAATTTAATGTAAGCAAAGCTGTAGGCAAAAGCTAGTATTACATATAGTTCAGTGCATATATTTTAAAACTATTATAACTAAATGTAGGTAGGAAGTCAACGTGGGTTTGCTAACTAGATAAAATATACAAAAATCATAATATCTTTTGTAAGAAAATTGATGATTGATATATTATATGTATTGACAAACATGGAGAAATATTGACACAATGTAAGTGGAGATATTCAGAAAGATGTGCCCCATTCTCATTTTATTGTGATTATGGCACCATTTAGATCATGGACTCTTGACTCGCGTTAGTGACAAACAACCGGGACCGACGACTTAATATGCTCTCCGAAGCACGGGGGTGAAGCACCGCCAACTTCCTAACTCCGGGCTAGTACTCAGAATTTCTAGTCAGAAAAACCACTATGGCCCGACCCGGGACTCGAACCCGGGACCTCGTCGGCCGCAGTCAAACACGCTAACCATTAGACCATTGCGGATTTTACCTAAATAAGCTACCGTATAATATGATTGCCTCGTTGGTATAGTGGTTGACATGTTCGACTGCGGCCGACGAGGTCCCGGGTTCGAGTTCCGGGAGCCATAATTAAGTATTTTGTTTTTCTGACTACAGTACTAGCCCGGAGTTAGGAAGTTGGCGGTGTTGAATCCCATTGCCAGGGAGTGCACGTTAACCCCTCGGTCCCGGTTATTATCACGAATACGATAATAGTCGTTAAACCCCGCCAATCCGCATTGGAGCAGCGTGGTGGGTCTAAGCTCTGATTCCCTCTCTGCTATGGAGGCCTGTACCCAGCAGTGGGACGTTAATGAGCTGTAGTGGTGGTGGTGGATAATATCGGCTGACGCGATGTGGTGTTTCAGGACGCGCTCGCGCTCGGGCACGCCGCGGCGCGGCTACCGCGGCGCGCGCTACTCGCGCAGCCGCTCGCGCTCGTACTCGCCGCGCGGCTCGTACCGCCGCTCGCACTCGCACAGCCCGATGTCGTCGCGGCGGCGGCACCAAGGTGATCGGGTGAGACTTTTGGTACAGACACAGTTTTTTTTATATTACTCTGTAGTTGGACTTCAAATGTACAGATTGTGTGTTTCTTGGTAGCTTTTGAAGTTTAGTTTTTGTCATTAATTGTCTAATGGTGCAAACTGCAAGTTGCTATGTGAATTTCCCACACTATTATAAGTAATAACGCAAGAAGAATCCATAGGGTTCTATTAAAAAGGTGCTCTCAACCCTGGCCTGGTAAATAATGTATGGCAGTGTCTATGGAAAAGAAATAGTCCACTTTGATTCATAGTGAACTGAATTGGCTTAATCTGATTAAAAGTACTTGATAGTTCATAGTTATTATACTTCAATACAATTTGAAGGATAATAAGGAAACATTACACTGTACACTTTTGAAGTTCATCTACTTATTTTTGTAGTTTTAATAAGTAGAGTAACTAATATTAAATTTACTTTTTCCCCCTACTAACATCACTAACAAAATTAGTGTAGGCAAACATTTAAGTTATCAAACATTTTGGTATTAATTACATTGAAATCAAATCTTTTTTAACACAATGAAAAACTATTGTGTAAATTTATACTGTTTGGTTACTTTATTGTAGCTTATACATGTCACCGTAAGATTGTAAAATCCGTTAGATTATAATCTAACGGTTTCTATCCCGCGAGATTATAAACTTTCGTAAGATTGTGAACCGTTCAATGTTCTGAGTGTTAATTTATGAAATATTTATTGTTTTTACGTTTTCTTGTCTCTTTCTTGTACAGTTCGCGCGCGAGTTGAATGCAGAATAAATGTAAGTGTCACCATACATTTACTCTGCATTCAACTCGCGCGCGATCTATAGGTTAGGTTAGGGTTTGACATGAATATTCAGGTAGTGGCACTTAGGTTCTATCGGGTTAATATACCTAATATATTACAATTTACCGAAAAATAATGCGTTAAATTGTAAGCAGTATGTTACGGTTCACAATCTGTCGACAGTTTATAATCTATCGAGATAAAAAACGTTATATTATAATGTAACGGTTTTTACAATGTTACGGTGACATACATATCATATTCTTGTCTTCATATTAATTTACTTAGTTCATCAGAATCCATATAACAAATAGTGTGCAATATCAATGAAACATGTTATTTTTCAAAGTTACAAATAGTTTAGTTAATTAGTTAAACATTGCTTGATATTTTGTAGCAGTGTACATACAAATACTCGTAATGATCAAAATTTGATTTGACATTCTGTGTAGATAAAGTATACAATATACATCATCATTTTGTACTCAAACTAATAATCAAATCTTTTTTACTAGAGTAGATTTTGACAAGTGCTTTTGAATCATACAGTGAATCCACCACTAGTTCAGAACGTCATTCCTACCCAGAAGAATCAGCAAGAAACTCGGTGGTTGCTCTTTTGAAAAAAAAAAATTACAATTACATGTTTAGATACATAAGTAAGAGCTGTGTACCAAGATAAACACAAATCTCTATACCATCTTATTCAGTTATTGTTGATGTATGAAACGTCAATACACATAATCCTCATAAGGGTTAAGGGGATATTTTAACATTGATGTCAGTAAAGCTCATCTTGTAATTATTCAACCAAAGGCTAGGGCAATTTAATTATATGTTTAAGAACTTATGACTTTGGATGTTGAGGTATAAAAGCTATTTGCTGTTTAACTGTCTCTGATTTTTGATGATTTCCTTTATTCTGTTATCAGAATATGCCGTTTCCTTCCTCTACAGATTAAATATATAAAAATATGTATATTACCCGAAATTTGTCCTCAGGAAAACCCGACACCATCTCGGTGCCTGGGTGTTTTTGGCTTGAGCCTGTATACAACTGAACAGCAGATTCACCACATCTTCTCCAAGTATGGCCCCGTTGACAAAGTGCAAGTTGTTATTGATGCAAAGGTGAGTACTTATTTAAGCTGCCTCAGTATATAACCAATATACTGAGGCAGCTTGACTGGAGCTGGAGCTATGTAATTGCCTATTGCTGGTGAAATCAAAATTAAATGTTTCTTATTCAAAAAATTATAGTCTGTCCAACTTATCTGACCCGGTGGCCAAAATTGGAACTAATTTTTATGCCTGTTTAGTTTATCTTTTTTTTAAATATTTATTAGCAACACTTAATGTGATAATAGCGACGCTCTCACCAGGACAGACAAATTTGTGGGACTACAATTGCTTTTGAATCGTCAAGTGAATTTACCCCACTGGCTCAAATGCCATATAGAGAAAAAGTCGAAAATTGCTGCTCTATTTTATTTGTGTTACCTCATCATTTCAACCCATTGACGGCTGACTATTGTATGTTTTGTATCCAATATAAAAAGCGCTCACTCTATTTTATATAATTTTGTGAGTTGTCGAACTGTTGGTACATTAAATATAAGTAGATTTAGTGTAAACCGACTACCAGATGAGTTGGATTATTAAAACCCTGCTTAAACATATGACAACAAGGCAAAATTTTGTACCACAAAATAATTAAATTACAATCTTACTAGATATATATAAGAAAAAAATCTGTGTGTTTTCAATTTTGATTGTTATTTGACCTTCTCAGACTCTTCTCAACACCACTTGCTAATAATAGCAGAAACGTAAGAGATTCCAAATAAAAACATTTCCATTTTATCTCACAGACCGGTCGCTCTCGCGGATTCTGCTTCGTGTACTTCGAGTCTCAAGATGACGCTAAGGTGGCCAAGAACGAGTGCACCGGCATGGAGATAGACGGGCGTCGCATCCGCGTCGACTTCTCTATCACGCAGCGCGCGCACACACCCACACCCGGCATTTATATGGGCAAACCAACACAGTGAGTTTAACTCTCTCTTTTCTCCTCGTATTTTTCTCTACTCTCCCTGTCGCCAGAACTAACATAGATATACTTAGTGCCTACACCGTGCCTTAGAGAGCTTGTTAAGCCTTACCTCCACCCAGCATTTATATCGGCAAACCAACACAGTGAGTTGAACTCTCATTTTGCTCCTCGTATTTTTTTCTACTCTCCCTGTCGCCAGAACTAACATAGACATAGTATGTGCTTCGACTGTTAGAGAGACCTTAGAGAGCTCGTTAAGCCGTCCCGGTTATGAGCACCAACATCTGATATTAATTGCTAGAAACCTAAGAGTAGAAATAGTACTCTTGGTCGAGTTGTATGCGGCTGTGAATTAATTATTATCCCAAGAAAACCCATGCCGTTATGTGATTAATGGAAAGGAAACACTACCCAAAGTAATGAGGAATACTACTGAGAGAGAAAGAGAGAGAGATAGCTATGACAATGGCTTAATATTTTAATCTTTTATAATAAAGGGTGGCACTGCATTTTACTTGCATATCTATTTCTGGTTTGTACCGAAAAAAACTTATTATATTATTATTTCGAAAAAAAAAGGTCAATTAGGCACCTGTCCCACCGCTGACAATAAGCGAGAAGTGAGTAGACCTAGGAACTAGAAACTATATGGTGAGCGAGTTTTATCTTTGATATCTCTTGTCACTGCGGCAAACGAGTGGAGAGAGAGTTCTCGTCGGCAGTGTGAACATTCAGCGATCAACTAGTGGATCTCTTTTATGGACATGTGATCTACATACATATCTATTGTACGTTTCTTGAGAGAGAAGCTATGCGATAGCGAGTTGCTTCCTCATCACTGTTGGGACAACTGCCTTTAGGTCATTTCTGGGTTGCGAGACATTCTGTTATTCAAGTGATAACACTCCCGGTTTTGCGACATCAAGACATGCCTAATGCCACTAAAATAGGCAATGCGCGTTATTCTTTATTCTTATAATATATCCAATATAAAAATCGCTCACACGTTTTTACATAATATTGTGAGTTGTCAAAGTGTTGGTATATAAAAATCATTAAGTAGATTTAGAGTAAACTGACTTTAAGATGAGTTGGATTATTAAAGGCCTACTTAAACATTAACGACAAAATGACAACTTTTTAAACTTGATAACATAAACAGGATGTAACATTTTTTTTTATTTCTAGTGTTCGTGGCGACAACGGGTACGACAGACGCAGGGATCGGGAGTAAGTATTTCTGATCCTCTATTTTGGATTCATTATCCAGTTTGTGTGCAAATTCTTTAGTGGATGATTGCAATAGGGCGCGTTTGGAAATCGCGTAGCTTTAGTTAGGTTAACGTAATTAATTATCAAAATCTCGTTACTAATCGTTAAATTAAACAAATACACACACTTTGTATAAATTAAGTTTGACTGTAATTCATATTTCATATTGAGAAGGACAAGCAAGAAACTCAGTGAATGCTCTTTTCAGAAATTCATAATTAGAGATGCGCCGAATGTTCGGCCGAATATTCGAATTCGGTACATTCGGCATATTTTTTCATGTTCGTATTCGGCCGAATATTCGGTTGATTTGCCGAATAATTACCGAATATTTAAATTATTGTTAATATTTAAAAAATTACATTTTATTAAACAGTAAGGTCAACTAATTACTAAAGAAGTGTGGTTTTTTGACGAATGACAATGTTAGCAAAATAAAATCTGATTCTCAAGATTACTATTATGTCCTTTAATAATCATATCGTAACATTAACATACCTACTTAAATTATGATGATTTATCGACAAATAAAAACAACATAATATTTAATAATTAAAATTTAAGAGTGCTAAATTATGATGCAGAAATACTAGGCTCTCAGCCCTGTGAGGCAACAATCTATTTCTTTTCTCTTCATATACATTGCCTGCTTCCGAGACTGCTAACCGTTCACTATACACAGTGGTTGCTGGAGAAGTTAAAAAAATTCTGGCTGAAATAGCCATGAGTTCATACTTTCCTTGATTTTTTGCCCACCATGTAAAAGGACTCATACTGCGTTGTAATAAAGTCTCATTCAAATATTTTTGTAATTCTAAAGCTAATTGGCTTTTAGGACTTTGACTTTCTTCAGATATCGTTGACTGCTTAGTAGACGCTAACTCTTCATAACAACTCCCAAATGCTAAATGAGGATCGTGAGATTCGCGAGTGCCCATATTTGTCACATTTCGTAATGGTAGTCTTTCTTCTTCATCGCTGCTGCTCTCTAAATCACTCTTTCTGATATGTTCTCTAAAAAATGCTGACTTAATTGATTCAATATCTTTTCAATTTCGGCAGAAAAGAAATTCAGTCGGAATCTGGGATCTAATAATGTGGCCAGTGTGTAATATTTGTCTTCTTAAATATTTGCAAATCTGTGTTTTAACTCTGTTTCTAGTATCTCTCGCATTTCATTGACATTTGGGCATGCCTGTATAGTGTTTACCTTTTGTAAATACTTTAGAAGTGTCGTAATATGAGGAATTACTTCAGATATTGATGAAAAAGTACAACTTGTGAGCTTTGTTATTTCTTCGAAAGATTGCAGCAGTTTTAATACTTCATTCAAAATTTGCCACGTGCACAAACGTGTTTACCGCGCAGAATTGAACCGAATGATTCGGCCGAATATTCGGTTCGGTACATTTTGGACCGAATATTCGGCCGAACATTCGTATTCGGTTGAACCTACATTCGGCGCATCTCTATAATCATAATACTATTGTATGTATTGAAGATTTATCGCAGAAAACCCTTACTATTAGAAAGAAAAAAAGTCACAGCCCTTGCTTTTCTTGAGATTGGACATCATTGTTTCTTCTGTCAATGGTTATGTACGGGAGCATGTGATAAGACTAAACTGTAACAAAAGGAATATCTTACTCTGGCCTAGTGTTGTACCTGGTGACTGCTGTATGCTGATCCAAGCATTTATCTTCTTATGTTGGAAGTGCAAAGCGCAATTCAGATAAAACTTGCGGGATGCAGACCCTGTCTTGTATTCCTTAGTCTGGTAGCAATACCGCCATCTATTAGCATATGTGCTGAATGCGCAGACCGTCGCGGCTACAATGTTTGTTTGTTACAGGAGTGATTACTACTACCGCGGCAACTACCGCGAGCGCGAACGCGACTACTACGCGCGCGGCTACCGCCACCGCTCGCCTTCGCCGCACTACCGCCGCCGCCGCTACGAGCGGGAGCGCTCATACTCGCCGCGTAAGTCTTACTGGGGACCCTAGTGCACCACACACAACATCCATACAACTTTTGACTACTACCCCACGACATCCACACAACTGTTGACTACTGCCCCACGACATCCACACAACTGTTGACTACTACCCCACGACATCCACACAACAGTTAACTACTATCCAACGACATCCACACAACTGTTGACTACTACCCCACGACATCAACAAAACTGTTAACTATAACTACTACCTCACGACATCCGCAAAACTGTTAACTATATCTACTACCGCATAACTGTTGACTTCTACTCCATGACATCCACACAACTGTTGACTACTACCCCACGAAATCCAGACAAATGTTAACTAACCCCCAACATCCACACAACCGTTGACTACTACCCCACGAAATTCACAAAACTGTTGATTATCTTATGACTGTACACTGAAAAGCGCGATTAGTCTCCCTTTTTTGAATAATTGTGTAACTTTTATTTATAATTGGCCATTTTTCAGAAGTAGTCATTATTGAAAATAAATTTCCAATATAAAAAGCGCTCACTCTGTTTTATATAATTTTGTGAGTTGTCGAACTATTGGTACATTAAATATAAGTAGATTTAAAGTAAACTAACTACCAAATGAGTTGGATTATTAAAGCACTACTTAAACATGGCATTACAAAGCCAAAATTTTATACTTAAAAATAAAATATATGTTGTGTCCATACTTAAGCCATTCTTGCATTTACAAGTGATTGATGACATTAAGGGAAAGTCTTCTAACTTCTCTTGCCAGACTAACATGTGACTGTGATACCACGGACCACCTACCCATCAAGTGATTGACCCTTATCCGATATTATGTGACTGTGGATTACTAGACTGGACACTGTTTCCATGTAATTTGTAATGGAGGGCAACCAACCAACCAACCAACTAGTGGTAGACTCACTAGATAATTATTCTAAAGCGTTTTCAAAAGTTTATATGAATAGAAAATCTTTTGACTTTGTGATTTTCCTTTCTGTTTACTGACTTGAATTTCTACATTCTTATCAACTTCTTCTGAAGAGATAAATTTTTAAAAGACAATATGTTAATAAATTACTGACTGGGGACTGAACTCGACCATTTCTCGTGACCTAATAACTAACCCTAATAACCCTCAAATAATTTTAACACTCTTAAGCTCAAAATACACAGTGAAATGTTAATTTTGACATTGAAATATTGACTGTATGATCTTGTTTTTCTTTTTCACTTTGTATTCTGAGCCTATCTGACTTCATTCATTATCAAAGTTTTAAAACCAACTTTCTTGTGATTCGTCCTTGGAAACTGCATCATTATGCTAGTATTATTTGTATTATGCTTTAATTCCCTACATGATAGTGATTTATTATTTTTTCCTCAAGAATTTCCAAGGTGAATCACCTTAAAGTTACAAAGTTTACATGTAATAAGAGATAGGAAATGCAATATTGTTTGTAATATCATGGTGCCATCAAAATAATAGCCATCACTCCTCATATTTTTCTGATCATCCTCTAGTAACTAGTTAGTTTGATTTTGTTTCAATTCATTCCTTTATCATTTTATTTTCATGTATAAACGCAGTGTTTTACTGTCAGGACAGGATTAGGGCATTTGTATTTCTGTTGCATGTTTTCTAAGTCTGCAATTACTTATGCACAAAGCAAGATACCAAATATACATTGATGGGGTGGGTTAAATGTACAGGGGGTACATGATGTTGGGTGAAGATTAATTTAGATATTTTATCACTGATAGGTACAACTTTTTTATTTCAAAAACTGTAAGCGTGCAACAGGGAACACCTTTTTTACTTCAAAGGCAAAATAAGTAATCTTTTTAAAACTATTGCTCAAAATTGTGTATTTAGTTTTGTAGCGCTAGCATCCCACTTCTGATGTTCGATAGTTATTGTAGTTACGCCTTATTCATACGCCGATTTGAAAATCATTGGCGCATTGATAAGATAATGAGAAATCCAAACTATTGGTCTAGTCAGTTCATTCAAAAGATTCACAGAATGTCATGTAGCAAAATGAACAATATAGTTTTAGATCTAGTTCGACAAAAGTAGCACATATTTTTGAATCTCCGGTGGAAGAGAGATTTTTTGATATGTTTATTTGCAACTAGCTTCTTACCTGAGGTACCATAAAAGGTTTGGATAGTTCATTTTCAAAGAATATTCAAGACATTTAGATTAATGCAGACATATAATATGAGTAGCTATTTCAAACTAAATATATTTCTTTCCTCAATATTCTACACTTAATTTGTAGCATCAGGATGCATTCCATTATTTTCAACTAATACTTAAATACCAAGATATTTAAAAAATAATAGCTGTTTTGTGAGCTGAATTTTGAGAATAAATTCAAGAAATTGGATACATTTTGCCGTTTAAAATTGAGGGTAACTTATACCAAGGGAAGAAAAATTAGTCTGCAATAGCTGCAGAGAAATTAAATTTGTTTTGTACTATAAGACTGATAATAATGTTGGACACCATGGTTATTTCCCTCTTTGACTTTACAGGTCGATATTAATATCGTGACGCTGAGGTCATCGTCAGACTAGCATAGATTAATACACCGTCACTTCCCATGTCGCCGGCCACTAATGCATTTAACGTACCTGTGGGGCCGGCTCGCGACTAGTTCACTGTACTATTGTAAGACGCGAGCTGCGCGCGTCGCCACGCGGCGGGCGCACTTCGCCTCCAGAGTCACGAGTTTGTTATACTTTAATAGAAGTGATACAAAGGGTCTAGTTGTAAGTTAGTTTGTAAACGCCCCCGGGCGACGCCTCTAGGATGTAAAGATAGTTCTAATAAAGGTCTAATACTAAGTCTAATATTGATTTTGTTTGTTTTGAAAAGGTATTGAAACAAGAAGTAAAGGATGAAGTTCCTTGAAAAACTAACTGTGTTGAATGAAGTTTTGAAAATGTTTGATTGAAAAGCGCTTTCGAAATGGCGGTTTCTGAAACCCGGACCGGGCCGGTGGGCGCCGAAAAGAAAATGTCGGCGCCGAAGCGAAGTTTTCGCGAATGCTCTCGCTCTGAAAAGAATATGATCGAGTCACGGTTTGTAGTTCAAGCTCAAGCACGCAGGACGGAGGCGCTCAGACGCACACTGATCATATTCTTTCCGCCCGAACACGTCACACTTTACACTTACACAGATTACACTTATATGGTGATCCTTATGCATTTTATCCAATTCATTGTATGTATCTATTTGTCAGATATTGTAGTCCATAGTGTCACCGTAATATATTTTAGTTTTAGACTTGTGTTGTGAGCGACTTGTTAATAAAATAATAGTTTTTTAATGTCGTAATGATTCTTCTTTCAATCATTCTACTCTTTCCGTCCTTATCCAGTTTATCTCCTGCTCTAACTATCCCGACTCCCTAAATAGAAAATATTTAGCTGGGTTTGGAATCTGTCATATGAAAGGATATGATATTGGAAAAGTATTTATATTTATAAAAAGTATCCATTTGGTTACAAATTAACCGAAGTTCTCGTCTAACATATTAGAAAACATTGCAAAAGGGATGTCTATTCTGGGTCAATATTATGTAGGAATTTGAATATTTCACGTAATTTACCTAATTGGAAATAATGCAATATATGTATTTATCTATTCTTACTGTGGTATGTTTATGTATTGAATATTATTTAGGGAATATCATTTTTATTAATATTGATATTTCATGTAGTTAGCAATAATAATGCAATATATTATATTTATTCATTAACTTTATTGGGGTATATTTATTACACTGGCGTACAATTAACAAAATCTCACTATCAGGTTTTTATTAAAACTCTTAACATTATCTATGTAAAATTATAAATAAATACCACAATTCTGTGACGCATTGGCACTCCTTATATGCTATTTGCAATACCTACAGTAATACTTTGAAAATAATATAGGAATCGAGCAATTAGACGGATAGTTTATAATTTGTCAGCATAACACATAATTTCAAGGTATTACTGCACATAAGTAGTAAAAGTACCTGAAATTCATAAAAATTCTAAACTTACCTGTGTTTTGGCATATTCGAGGTTTTATGTTTGAATTGTTATGAATAAAGGGGATGGAATATATTATAAAATAATAACAAAAATCTGAGCGGCAAGTTTGGACGCGATTTTATAATATGCATTAGCTGACACATTTTTGAACATTGGTTCTAAAATATTGAAATATACATACATAGTTGGAATGTTTAAAATAATACTTACAGACTAGATAAAATGATGTTTAAACATTTTGAATACGTCACTTATTTGAATAGCTTTTGATTGATTTGAAAGCAGGCGTTATTATGCAGAATTCAATGACAGGCTTACTTTGCTTAAAAATCCAAAGTTCAAGCTCGGGTTTGGGTCAGCTTCATCTTTTGGAGCAGAGACATGGACGGGAGCAGGTTGTGACCAATTTCATTTGAGGAGCACTGAGTTCATTTTCGAAATAAACATCAATTCACACATACTATTGGCCAATAGTTTGCATAGCATCGAATACAACCCGAATAATCATACTGATTCGGAAAGATTAAAATTTAACTTCCATGTCATAAGGCTCAAGCTTGTCCGTACATGTCTAACCAGCACTCTGAGCGAAATCCATAAGATTATGATATTTTACAATGTAGTAATATCAATATAAAATATCATACTAATCCCTACAGGTTACGTGACTACGTGTATGCCTGTTGCAAAGAATACGTGCTGGTAGCCTAATAAGCATCAGACAAAATATCGGCCAATGGTATAGGTCTGATTTGAGAGGATTTTTTAAAGGGAGTACATACGTTGGACTTCATTTATAGTTTTGGTTAATATGCACCTAGCGAAACAACAGATTTTAAGCCATAAAAATGAAATGCACATTCAATGGCTATCCATCAGTACATAATATAGAAAAAATAACGGGCTATATTAACAGTACTATAAAGCTACAAGATGGCAAGATTGAGCGCAGATTAAATAGCAATACATACTACGTGGCCGGGAACTTACTAACTAGTGGCGAGATTACTATGAGCGTTCAATACACAATAATTTTTCGCTACCATAGACTAGACTACATAACTAGCAGAGTACTTAAAATGGGTGGACTGAAAGTGGGGGTAGTTTAAGTTATATTGCGTTCCGTATAATCGGTAAGTGCATCACTAATTATCTCAACTTTCGTACCGCTACTTCCGGAATAAAATATTTATGGGATGCATAGCCTATATAAAAAAATAAATTATTTCTAACTGATTATTAAATAGAGGGTCTTCCAAAAGACCTAAAATTCACATCCTCGGTTAAACTTTAAGTTTGATAACTATTTTAAGATATAGAATAAAGAAAAAAAGTGTGTTGAAAGTTGATGACGTCACTATTGTGAATTTCATACAACTTCCATACTAGAAGCGTGTTTTTAAGTTTGATAAAGAGTTGCTTTTTTGATTGAGTTGTCATGATCCCTATTATACTGATAAACCATTATTTGGTGATTGAAAAATTAGCTCTCAAACTTGGAATGTCTTAAATTTCGTATAAAATAATTTGAAGATATAGGCGGAACAATTTTTGGCATTTTTTTTGGCCGAATCCAGATGCTGTTAGGATAGGTTTATCTATTTAACTTTTATGATTACACTCGAGAAAAAATGATGGAACGCTAATAGCATCCAACATCCTAACAGCATCTGGACAGTATGATACTAAACTTGATAGTAACCAGAAACGCAATATAAGTTCAACTCCGCAATTTTGGCTTTAAGCTGCAGTATTTTATGCAGCAAATTATTATCATTGGCTAACTTTAAATAATTAATTCTCTATTTTAATTTTTAAGATGGATTCAAAGATATGTGTTGATCCTGTAAAATGTACTACGGACTAAATAGGAAAATGGCAAAAGAAATTAACATAATTTTTTAAGAATATTATTTCTCAAAATACTTGATAAATTGCTCTGCCTTTAAAGTTGGATTGGAATATTTTAATCGATTAGTTTGCAACTACGATTAGAATTAATACTAAGATTAGTCTTTAAATTTATTTTGGATTGTCTACTTCAAATATTTCTAGTCTTTAAAACGACAAACTACACCTACCTTCACTTTCTAATCGGCTTTTCTCTACTAAATCTCAAATGCAAATTTAAAATATCGTTAATTTTGACCTATCATACAAACTAAAACGAACCTAATAGTTTAACCAGGAAAATAACTTATAAATCTAATAAATATAAACGCACCATTACCCTCTGAGTATGTAAAAATATCAATACTCTCTGGGTCAACAGATCGAGGGCTATTTAAGTAGTCAATAAAATAACAATATAAATAAGTAGTCATAAATTTATAAGTATTTGATTCCTCATCTGAGGTTTGCCAGTTTCGCAAGTTCTAATATTTTCTTTGTGTCGTGATTTTGGTGAGATAAAATATTAGTTTCGGCACTTAGGTCATAGAAAAAGCTATGATGTACCCAACATTCATCGTTTGGATCGAACAGAGTGTTATATAAGTAGGTTTGTCTTTTATGCGTGGTACCATATGAAATCTAAACATTACACACACATACAAGAAACTAGTAATACTACAGAATAAATAATAGTACTAAGTAGTTTTGACTTACGTCCGAAATAATAATCCATTGGTAATATGTCAATAAATTTCAACGTTGTTAATTTATTGACAGATTACATGAACATACGTTCACATAAAAGTCGCATTAGCGTTACCTTGTCACATCTGATACAAGGTGCGTGTTTCTCAGTATTTATTGTAATCTTTACACATGTTTGGACCATGTTTCATGATTCTCCAATGTACAGGTGCCCTATTAACGGTAAAATGATAGATACAGTCGCATTCGCCACTGATTGGCTATAATACTCTTTAGCTATTGGACAACATCCATCGTCCCAGCTAAAATACAATAAATCACAAAAATTGACATTGTTACTACGAAGGAGCCTTTTCGAAATTTGGGCTACTAACTTGCCCAGATCTCTGTACATTGGAGCATCATGGTATAAATATAAGTGTTCTGGGTGTCGTTAAAAATATTGCGTTAAAATATATCCAAGTGTACGTGCGAATTAAATTAGTACGGGCCCTGAGAAAGCGGTGAAAACTTCCGTTCCGCCGCCTGCAAATCTGAAAAATGATGTCCTAGAGGTCTTTGGCACGCTTTTCAATTTTGGACGAGGTTTTCACCGCTTTATGTCAAAGCCCGAATGTATTATTACGCGCGCGTACTTGTAGCCTTACCACAGTTTAATAATCAAACCTACAAAGAGCGTATCCGAACCTCGAAACACTTTTGGCGTAAAGTAAAATGAACCTTAACGGCTTTGATTTATAGCTCAAGTTTATATGTACATTTCAAATAATTGGTGGTACTGAATTTACAACTTTAATCAAGAGCGTTTTGTTTCCATTTTACTGACACCAAAGTGTTTGGACACTCAAATACAATTTTGTATAAGACAATCCAGATGCTATTAGGACAATAAAAATAGGTTTATCTCTTTTCCTCTTATTATTACTGTCACTCGAGAGAAAAGAATAGATAACTGTCATCCTAATAGCATCTGGATATGAAGTAGGTGTATTTTCACGAAAAATTACGCACCGAATCGAGAACCTCCTTTTTGTAGTCGACGACCTCAATTTACATAGGCGGGCCCTGCTAACGCCACCTACTCTGATAAGCGGGACAGCGCTATGGCGGGGACAAAGACAGACTTATACACGACGCCCAATTTTTTTCTATGAAAGGGCCCTTCTAGTACCTATGGTGCGCGCGCGAGTTGAATGCAGAGTTCATGTATGGTGACACATACATAAGCTCTGCATATCATACATATATATCGATGGTTGTAGTGTAAGGTAGTACGCAAATACGCGCAGTGGTTTACAAGAGTAGCGTGGAGTGGTCGCGGTGCAGCCGGCGGCGCGCGCGCAGCGGCGCTGTGGCGAGGATGTCGGAGGGCGGCGGCGGGCCCGCTTGCCGCGCGCCGCTCTCCTGGTAGTAGATCTGAGCGCCGCCGCACGCCGCGCCCAGCACTACGCTATCTTCGCTCCTACGGACAAAGGCAATGAGGATGAGTATTTATGTACTTGTAACCAGTTCCGGATTAACCCTTAATCAAATTAAGCACGTGCTTAGGGCACCACGCCTATTGGGGCACCAGAGCCAGCACCAAAAAAAACGGTCACGGTAGAGTCTGAAAAGGTCACAGTGCAATCGACAGTTATCGCGTGAATAGGTAAAATAGTGGTCCAACACAAACCCCCTATCTTAAAAATAAGCTCATGAGACCTTTCTCGTGACCTTTTTGTTTTCGCTTTTTGTACAAGTAAAAAATCGGCAGTGGGGGGCACCACAGGCATGAAGTGCTTAGGGCATCAAAAAGTGTTAATCCAGCACTGCTTGTGACTTAACCTTAGGCCGCAATCACATTGTAAGTTTTTGTAGTGAAAACTTCTTTAGGCGCGTTGAGCACTTTTTGGTAGGGGGTAAAAATGTGGAATACGCGATACCGACACAGTTCTTTTGAAGACAAAAGGTCTTAAGTATAATAATATTATAGTACATTCGTAATTAAACTTTAATCCCTTAGTTTTAAGGTTTATATTAATAAGTGCTGTGTAACCGTGTCCGACACCTCGCATTGTTACGAAGACAAAATATCTTAAATATAAATATAGTACATTCGTAATTAAACATTATTATTGAAATATCTTTCAATTATAAATCTTAAAACTAAGGCACCTTAAACCTTAAAACTAAAAAAAAAATTCGTTTTCACTTCTATCGGCAGTCCGTATGACTGCCAATTTTTTTTACGTAAGTAGCGGTGTTAAATAACTTAAGTACTTACTATCATTTGCATACGATACGCGACTTATAAGAACGTATATATTTCGTAAGTTACTCATATAATCGACTTACGTGAGTAAAACATATAGTCCGTCAAACTTATCTGGTCCGGTGTCCAAAATTGGAACTAATTTTTATGCCTATTTTTTTATTTATTTTTTATTTAACCTAAGTGTAATCGTAGCTTTACACCATCAGATTGTAGAGAAAATGAACGTCACTTACATAAGATTAGTTAGTACACGTACCATGAAAAATCCTATTGGACCCACTAGTCCAGCCAAGCGATAGACCAAACGTGGTACAGTAGCTCTACCAGTACGCACAGGTATTTTATTGCGCGTTCTATCTATGGTGCTACTACAAGGTAAGATTGGTAGTAACAAATGTCTTACCGCAGTATAAACTCAGTGAGGTCGGGTTGCTCCTCAAACTCGTTGTGTATGAAGCCCATGGTCGCGATGTCGAGCGCCGCCCAGGGCCCGCCCTTCCTCACGGTGCCCCAGTCGGGGTCCAGCACCAGGTAGCTGTAGTCTGACGCGTCCGTCTGCGTGTTTAGAGGCTCCATGCATTTCTGCTCGATTGGTCCCAATGCGTTCAGTGATGTCTCCCACTGTAACAAATCAATGATTTTTTAAACAATTCCTCAAATATTTGGAACGAAGTTTCTTATGGGACGATGCGGAGGGGTACCCTAGCCGGCAAAAAACGTCCGTAATGAAAATGCGTGGAGTAAGATTTTTTTACGAAGACAAAAGGTCTTAAATATAAATATACTACATTCGAAATTAAACTTTAATGCTCTAATGCTAGGGTTTATATTTTTTTTATAAAAAAAAAAAGAAAAAAGAAATCGGTTTCACTTCTATCGGCAGTCCCTATGACTGCCAATTTTTGTTTTTGTCTATAAAATTAACTTAACACTTTTATATTATTCACAATGTTCTTCTACTAGTTCTTCACTAGACTTCTTAGCCTAGAATTACTGCTGAGGCTGAAGTGAGGAAATCTGCCCAGAGTGCAAAAGTGTTACAGCTTACCAATGAGTTGATAGTGTCAGCATCGTTGGCCGCCTCGAGGTCCATTAGAGCAAGCAGCGCCATGTTGTGCAAGCCGCTCACAAACAGTGCACACTTTACAGCCTCCGCACTGAACGTGGGCAGAATTTCCAGGTCACTGTCGCTGTCTGCATCAGAGTCTTCACTGTCTTCACGTCGCAATGGTTTTGTTCGACTGTTGAAAATTGTACTTTTAATATGATTCCATCCTCACATTGGAAGCTCAAAGAAGGCATCTGTTAGCGATTAACTCTAATCACCGCGTGAATTAAGTTCTTTAAATTCCCAGGGGATCTCCTCATTTTTCTGGATAAAAAGCAGTCTGTCCTTTCCCGGGATGTATCAGCAATATCGGTTGAAAAGATGGACCGTTAAAAACGTAGCAAACAGACTTTCGCATTTATAATATTAAGTATGGACATACAAATACAAAATTAGGAAGTAGGAGAGTTACAGAGTAGCTAGGCCAAGTACCTTCGTACCATACCTCCAATCTAATGCACCAAACCTCCAAAAGCAGATTCCTACTAAACAAGTCAAATAAATCGCTAATTTAAAATACAACTTTTGTCTTGTCTTTTGTACTCTTTCCGGTAAAACAATATTTAGACTAAAAATATTCAAAACTATTAAAATATAATTGGAGAAATAGTTATATTGTTCAGAAATTAATGGGTGCTTGGTTCCAGAGGTCCAGGTCTACTTTGAATTGTTAATTTTATCAAACAATCGATGTTTGAGTGTGAGAAAAATATAAAGTTAGTAAGATTATCAAGGAACATGGTAGATTTTTCGGAACAAGCCTTAAACATTTTCAAACATGTTCAAACAGTCATATTACCAAATAAGTCTACTCTGCTACAACTCTACTATTCCAAATTTAAAAAAAAATACGCCAAATGGAGTAAATCGTCTTTAGGTCCCTAAAATGGCAAAATACAAAATATCGCACAGTGTGCTTGGCGATTGTATTATAATAAGCGTGAGTGAAGATAAGAAAGCACGCGTTTTAGCTATTTATAGCTTCTCGACTGACTTATCAATACTTTTAGGAAACCCGTCTAGTAGGTCAAAAGCAAGTTGGTTTCTTTTTGGCACAATGAAGGATTCTTGATAAAAACGGGTAACCTTAAGGTCTCAATGATCTTTTCGAAATCCATTTTAACCTTTAATACAGGTTTTGTGTATTTTTAGAGAAGTATCAAGGGTTTATTGAAGTGAAAACTTATTTAGCCGCGTAGAGCACTTTTTGGTAGGGGAAAATCTTAATTATCTTAAATCGCGTCAACGACAAGCTCGTGACGTATTGCGCAACATTAGTGATGTGTTTTAACATTACAAGTAAAATTGAATGGATTTAGTTTTCACTTCTATTGGCTGTCCCTATGACTGCCAATTTTTTTTTAATTCATTATTATTATAGGGATGGATAACGAAAATATAACGCGACCAAGCCAACTAGGCACCTAGAGTATTATTACGTCACGCGGGTTTCGGGTGCCGAGTTCACTTGGTTGAGTAGTAGTTCATAACAATTTGCTACATTAAAACGGAAAACACTGCAAGTTCATTTTGTATTGCATCTCGAGAATTTTCATAGCATTTGCTACGAAATTCGAAAAGGTAGGGTGGACACTATTTTTCATCGAAGATGACGACGTCAGACATAACTCATGGCTTGATTTGTCCTTTCAATAATTTGATGGAACCTTAGAATTGCATTATATTGTGCATTCTCAGTTATAACAAATTTTAACTCACCTTTCCGAAAATGTGACTTGCTTTTCCAACGCGGGCGTTAGTAACTCTCTCAATTCCAAAGGGGTCATAACTCTACTACTGTATCCACTTGATTTATCCGAAAACGCTAGATGACTTAATTTCTCCATTAAAGGCGTTAGTTGTACCCCTGACAATTTCTTTTTTAAACTTATCGCATCTGGATCCGTCCCAATTTGCGTTTCACTACTTTCTGATAAAGATTTAAGAGGTAATGATAAAGATTTTCGCCTCGACTGATCAGTTTGTACCGTTTTTGAAGAATCTTTCGCTACTTTCTTTGGCGTTCTCTGCGGGGACTTTATCAAGTCTGAATCGAAATCTTTGAACTTCTCTTCGCAGAGTTTGAGGTTAAAATTAAACATATTCTCCTCTTTCGTCTTCTGTTTTATGCCGGAGTAATACTGTTCCAGGTATTGGTTGAATAATGATTCTGATATCGCTACACCATCGTTTCTGAATACTGGGAATAATGGATCGTTGATTGTCATTGTGTTATGGCTTTTTTCTTCTGGGGAAGGATCGGATTCGCCATCGATTTTAGACCGATTCAATTTCATCTTTGAAGAAGCTCTCGTGGACAATTTCCTGAACGTTTCTTGTAAGTCCGTTACGCTCGCTAACTTTCTTAATGGTTCTGGTTTATTTATAAAGTGCTCTCCTATACAATTGCTGTCTAAAACTGTTTTATTGTCCCTTTTTTCGTCTTCCACACCGTTTGTTGTGTTCTCGATGTTTTTAAGCACATCTGGTTCTACGTTTTCCCTTTCGTCTGAGATACAATCAGGTTTGTCTGGATTCTGGCAAATCGATAACATATTTCCGTGTAAGCGTTTGTATTCGACCATAGGCGTAGAGCAGACACTAGTTTGGCCGGTGAAGACTTTTTCGTTTTCTATTGCGTCTTCGTCCAAAGATTTCTGTGTTTTGAAGCTAAGGGATAACTTGTTTGGGCGCGGTCTTGGCTTGTTCGTGAACGGAACTACGTCAGGCATGCTAGGTTTCCGTGGTACACTTGGATTTTCCTCTTTGCTAGGTGGTGATATCATATTGTGGTCTTCCTCGGGGACGGCAGTGAATAGTAAGGATTTGTCTCTTTTCATTCCCGATTGGGGATGATCTCGAGCCCTTTCTCGTTCCGCCTCTTGTAACTGCAATAAAATCGTTATTTGGCTTTATAACATGCCTATTTTCGAAAACAGCTAAGTTCTCTCACTCACTCCTATGACTCTATCTCTCTTTCCCTGACGATTTCGTTCGCACTTTAAATGCCGATTAGCCGCATACTAAAAGGATTTAACAAGTTTTGGGATCCCATCGTCCTAAATATAAATCTTATACTTAAATGTGAAGTGTATTTCTGTCTGTTTGTCACCTTTTCACGGCTCAGCCACGGAACTGATCTTGAAAAAATTTGGCACAGATAATAATTAATAAATATTAATATTATTATTAATATTAATTTTAAATGTTACATCCTAGAACATAATATTTATCCTAGAATATCAAATAAATCCCATGGTTTTTTCCACGCGAGCTTGATATGACCTGCAATATTGGTAAATCTTTTTCAATTCATTTTTATTATACGAAACTTACCTACTGTTTTTTTTAAATAATTACCTTTTTAAATCTAGCAACAACTTCTTCACCATTTTGGTAGAAATCCTGTAACTTGTCCGTTTGCTTTTTCAATGTGTTGTAAGTTTTCTTTCCTACGTAGACTACTAAAAGTTGAGCTCCTAAAGGTAGGGGTGTTTCGGTTTCTAAGTTTTCAGCGGGAGATTTTATTCGATACGGGTCCACTACTGTTAAATACGAGGTCAGACTTGGCGGAAGTTGTGTGGAAATTATTCTGAAACATATTTTTTTTTAAATTAATATTTCAGATCCTAATCAATAATATGTTTTAGATGTCATTTTAAATCAGCTCAGAAGAAAGGAGGTTTATCAGATCTGGTCCATGTACAAACGGACGTGAGCTTTAAAGTAAATCTATAGAAAAAATAAATCGTTATTGTATTAGGTCTATGAACTCGAGTGTCACGTTTTGTTCAACAAAAACGTCTCTGGGGATATTAACCAAGGTTTTAACAGTATTTTTTTACTTATTCGATTGCGTGACCTATTGTTCTAGGTGAGCGACAGAAGCGACGCGAAAAGAAAATGACGTTACATCTACGGTGTCGCGTAGATACGTCTGTCATTTTCTATGGCGTCCCATCGCGTCGTGTCGCGTCGCGTCGTTTCTGTCGCTCACCTAGGACAACGGGTTAAAGTTAACTGCTATGCGATTAGTATAGAATTGAACAAGTACCGTCTGTAATCAAGCGTAGGTATACAAATTACAAATCCTCAAAATCGCAGCTAACTTTAACGCAATCGAATAGGTAATGTCATTGTAAGGACGCAGATTAAAAAATAAAGCAAATATGTGCCCGCCAAGAATGCAAGCAAAAAAAGGAAGCGGTTGATAAAACGTCGCACCCATTTATGTAAACAAAATTGGAGTTTATCATATAGGTATATATGACTATATGCATATCAAAGACATACTTACTTGTTGTTATAAAGTATGACACCACCCAATACACCTTTACTTCTGCGACAGTGCTCTAATATTTGCATTGATTCCATATAGACAGATGTGGCACTCTGGAAAAAAATTTGGTATGAAATCGCGTTCTGCTGATTTAACTAACATAGGTTTTGCTGAATTTGGCTATAAATTATCATAAATACGATAGTGGGTAAATGCAAGGGGTGCGCCGTGCGGGTGGTAAAAATACCTATGGTTTCATGCGTATCACAGCGTAAGTATATTATCCTTACAGTGGATCAAATTGCTGACAAAAGGCTGACCGACACCCATCTACACCTTCGTAATACACCTCCAAACTGAATACCAACTTATTTTGAGCTTGAATAGCTCAATTTTTTCTAACAAAAATTCTGCCAGTTTAGAAATACGCTCCTCGTATTGCCGCTGTCACCCCGCAGCGACGTTAGTCTGTCTAGACGCCTCCATCGTATACGACTGGTAGCAATTGAGAAAGCTACTAGATGTGATAGATGTAATGCATGAAATCAGGGATTATATCACCCAGGACGAGCCCAATGGGCATCGCGCAAGGGAGGCGCGTGTTCTTTGAGAGTTCCCGGTGATTCCCATTATGCTCAGAGGATGGCCACCGAGGGGGCTTTAGTAGGTAAAAATCCCACATCGCCTGCACTCTCCCCCAGAAGATCGGGTATCTGAAGAAGATTTCCCCCTCGTTAAAAAAAAAGATTGTGATAAAACCAAGTCAAAACAAACCAAACTATGTATGTTACGAGTATATTGGTAATGTTTGGCACACGATGCAATGCAAAGCGCCTCGCGCGCCACCTAATTAATGTACGGCACTAAGTAAGAATCTAATTTAATACGAATGCCAACAGTAGCTGCACAAATTTTTAACTCAATCGGATAGAAAATTCTAGAACTGGTAAATTTGGTTCAAAGGTCTGGTCTGGTAAATTCTAGAACTGGTAACAGGCAAACCTTTTTTTAATTATAGCTTAAGTAAACTATAAGAAGATCTAGTAGCTAGCTCAACTCAACTCAAATGCTTTTTTATTCAAATAAACTTTTACAAGCCTATGATAATTAGCGTTCAATAATAATTAGCCTTACACAGCTTTATGTAAAGATAATTAATGATTCAAATAAAAAATGATCAAATACGCAGAATCAGCTTTCGATACGTATCACAGGTTATCTCTTATCAGTATAATACCATTTTGTAACAATTACAATTTATAACAAGTCTTTAACTATCAACAGTAGGTAATGATAAGATACAAAGTATAAATAAACACTTCAAACTATTCAGGCTACTCGGAAAGTTTTTGGATGATGAGTTTTCATCAATAAGCCACTGTTTAAAACGCGTTATCTCTCAAAGGACAAAGAAACATACCAAATTAAACCTAAACTTATTTCTATTGAAAGATTAAAGAAGTGAACATTCTTTTAACGCAAACAATTTCAAAACATGGAATCACAGTTCACGACTAGGCATGTTACAGAGGAAAAGCACCCAAATTTAAATTTAAATATATATTAGGCTAGCGCTTGGCTGCAATCAGATCTGCTTGCAAGTGGTGATGCAGCCTAAGGTGGAGCGTGCTTGCCTGGAAGATGCCTATTCACTCTTGATTTGAAGATACCTACGAGTATATTAAAGGAGGAGGGGAACGCGGAAGGAAAAAAAACGAAAAACATATTTCTCAATATGATTTGTTGGCTGTCAAACTAAATCGTCTACCCTAGTTTCCAACTAGTTTCCAACCCTCCACAGAGCGAAACCCACATGTAGATGTCAGTTTAATATAAAAGCAGTTATAAGGTTTCGTTCTACTAAATCGTGGCCTGCTTCAGTAGTCAAGTATAGATATGAGAAATATATAACTACCTACGGAAAATGTGATTCGTTAATCTTGTTATGGTACCTCCTACAGTTGTAACTTGTAAATGTCGCGTGGTCCACAAATACTTTAACTGGATTACGCCTTGAAGGTGCATTTTTATTCGTAAAGATTAGTTACGTGAAGGTTAAGTTATAGGCGTTAGAATTTGAAATCTTAAAGCCGCAATGATGATTTTCTACTCAGGAAGTAGTCCCGGGTTTGATTGCCTTATCGACTCATTTACCCACCGTTTTGGTACTGCAGATTAAGTAGTTTCGGTAGCAGAGTTAGAAAGGCCGCTTGTTATCATTCAATGCGAATATTAAAGGCACGTATGGGTTTAAATTGTTAGCGTCCTTAGATATTTGGTAAAAAATCCGAACACTTATATATACTCAAATCTGAGGCAGTAACGACACGCGACAGCATATATATTTGCCTCGTATTAACTGACACTTATGTATAGTTCTCAGCTTGATCGCATTAAGTGCTTGGTTCAAAGTAACGCAGATACATATTACATACTCGTAAGTAACTATCAAAGACCAACGACCCGTGACGCCACAAACCGTTGAATTACACCCGTATTATTAAAACGACCGCGACATCAGCTAGGAACAGGTTTTCAAGCATCACTCTTGTTTCACACACTCAGTGCTTGAGAACGTGATCTTATAGCTGGTGTTGGTTTATTATGCTTTAGGATGCATCACCACCAGAGACGTAGTACGTTGCTAAGCTACAGATGTTTAAAACCCACCGATCGGAGCACTTGGTTTAACACCTAGCTATCTTAGCTATATGTAAACCAAGCGCTCCTATTGGTGCGATTGGCACCATTTCCATTCATCATTCATATTCATTCATGGATTGGAAGACACTTCTTGTGGAAAAATCTCTTAAAATATTTATTGCATCTCTGAGTCCCACATACCCGGTTTGTGCGGGATGCGTAAATACATTTTTCCATCGAAGTAAAAAAGGGTATTGGAATTTGGAGTACACACCTTTGGAAGACTTAACATTGGCACCCGTTGAAAGATATGGCAGCCGTACTGAAGCACCGGCAGGTAGGTTTCGAAGATCTGGTACAGTTTCTCCGCGAGCCGCTTCTGGTCCTCCATACTGTCGGCCAGGGCTTGCAGGTCGCCGTGGTACACTTTAATCATTGAGGTCAGGAGGCTGGCTCGGTTTTTTAGCACCCAATCTGGTATGTTTCGATCGCTCCCTATTGCCTGGGAAAGAAATGTTAAAATTTCTTCCTATAGGTATGCTTTCAAAATAGCGTTTAAGAGTACTTAATTTTGTATGAAGGAACTAGAAGTTGTAACTAGGTGAGAAATGTTAAAATTTCTTCCTATAGGTATGCTTTCAAAATAGCGTTTAAGAGTACTTTATTTTGTATGAAGGAACTAGAAGTAGTAACTAGGTGAGAAATGTTAAAATTTCTTCCTATAGGTATGCTTTCAAAATAGCGTTTAGAGTACTTAATTTTGAATGAAGGAACCAGAAGTTGTAACTAGGTGTCCGAGTGAAACGTACGTAGAGAATAATTTGGTAGATTTGTGTGGTGTGGTTTTTTTCCTGTACGAATTGCTGGCTTACTGGGTGGTGAATATCGCAAGATACACACTGTTGATTTGTCTGTATTTTTTAAATTTATTTTTTATCCACTACAAGCTAGCCCTTGACTGCGATCTCACCTGATGGTAAGTGATGATGCAGTCTAAGATGGTAGCGGGCTAACCTGTTAGGGGTATGGCAGTTATATTAAACCCATACCCCTTCGGTTTCTACACGGCATCGTACCGGATCGCTAAATCGCTTGGCGGCACGTCTTTGCCGGTAGGGTGGTAACTAGCCACGGCCGTAGCCTCCCACCAGACAAAGACTGTATGCTGTGGCAGATTATAGCGAATTAAAGTTCTAGTTCCTTTATTATCATGAATTTCTTGAAAGTAACACCTGCTTCTATCCAATACTTAATTTAGCTTAGCTCATATAGCTGGTAGAATGAGGCAAATATTAACAAAGTTAAGCTATGATTTGTTAGAAGTATGAGGTCGCCTTTTGCTTTTTCAATGTACCAATTTCAATCGTATGGTCAAGTAACTAAAGCTGAGTTTAATATGATAAACATTCTCTGCTCCATCCATACTCATGTGTCAGCCTTTACGGTATGATAAAAATTGCAACTTTTCAAGTATAGGTTTCTCTCAATATTATTTATTATTCAAAATAAAACTAGCACTACTGTGCTGTCACACAAATGTTGGAATAACATTCCTACACCTCTTCACATAGTAAAACATTCGTGTGCAGTACCAATATTGAAAAACAAACGACTTTAAAAGTGACTAATAACTATTGGAGGCCAGTAAATTTATCTGATCGAGTTTTAGTATATCAGCGATACATTAATCTAAGTAATAAAGATAGCGGCGATAATTATACAAAAACAATGGTATTATAAGGCTTACCAGAATATATCTGCCGTATTCTCTGATAATAAACTTTCCGCTCTGCAGCGTGATTGCCAGTGGTTGTGAGAAGAGGGACTTGATACAGTGTGCAGCGCCCACCACCTGGACAAAATAACATTTTTATATAAAAAAAAAAATCAAAATGTTATGATCTGATGTTTCCGGTTAAGGAATATCGGAAGTCAGAGTGTGCGGCTGCTCTCAGATTCGCCTGTTAATATTCAGGTTCTATAGGCTATCGTCGTCTCAACCTATAGACGTCTACTGCTGGACAAAGGTCTTCTGTATGGATTGCCACAGAGCAAGGTCTTGTGCCGCTTGTTTCCAGCGGCTCCCAGCTGCACGCTTGAGATCGTCCGTCCACCTAGTGGGGGGTCGTCCAACGCTACGCTTCCCGGTACGAGGCCGCCACTCAAGCACTTTGGGACCCCAACGCCTATCGGTATTACGAACTATGTACCCCGCCTATTGCCACTTATATATGCCCCGATGGGATGCCCCGTCGCTCACGTCCGCAGGAGCTACCTTCTACCTCCCTGCACGTGTCCCCATGGGTGGTGCTAAACGAGCGACGAACTTGCAGGCGAAATAAGCGTTCTTTTTATAAAAACGCTTATTAAGTCCCAAACGCCATACGATTAAATAAATAAATTGCCACTTAAGCTTGGCGACTCTATGGGATATAGTAGAGCTAATTTAGAAGAAATGTAAAAGTAATTTTAATTAAGAATCGAAATTAGCTTTTGAGAGATGAGGTGCTGCTGGCATATTTATGTTCCACGTGTTAGGTACAGACTATATATCATGACGTCATGATTGTTAAAAAAAATGGCGGCAAACAAAAATCATAAGATGAGCAGTATCAAATGACAAATCAAAATCCATACTTATTACCTACAATGTGAACTGCGTCTGTCTGATTGTTACCTTTTCAGGGCCCATCCGACTCCGTCTAACTGATTTTGACAATAATTATGAGTCCCGGATACGAGTAAGACAAGTTTTTTTCGCGCGAGATTTTAAAAATCTGTATAATTCTGTTTTATCTTGTATGCAAATATTTTTTACAATGGTGAGCACTTCACAGAATAAAATTTCCAGCTATCCAAGTCTATACAAATTGTATGCACTCAGTTGCGGCCAGAGTAGTGAGTACGCATAATAAAACAACTCATTTGAATGCAGATTTAACAAAAAATATGCTAGCCCTCAATACGTACTTGAGATAGAGGTATTCAAAAATGAGCTTTATGGGATTTCTCCGAGGGTAGGGAAATGCGCGCAGCCTGTATAATTAAAAACTCTTTTATGATGCTCAAAGAAACACTTGTGCCCTCACTGAACGTACGAGTGTTTTTCAAACATAATAATGTGATTTGAGAAGATTTTTCACATATAAGAGAAACAATATCTAACTAGATAATATTATAAATGCGAAAGTTTGGATATTCAATCACGCCAGATCTAGATAAAATTTGGCGCAGAGATAGATTATAGTCTAGAATAACACATAGACTACTTATTATCCCGGAAAATTAAAGAGTTCTCGCGGGAACCAAGAAAACCGCAATACAAACTAAGAGAACTCATCGAACTAAGAGAGCCATATTATTAGCCATGAAAATTCGGTAAGAGAATCTTGTTTATCCAAGCTAGGTAAAATGAAACTCTTGGATAATGGACGTCGCTGTTGCAGTTTGGAAGTTTACATATCCTTCAACTTTTTTAAAACGTACGCCATCATTGGTACATCCAACTATTACGCCTTACATATTATTTAGTACCTACAATAATTACAGTAATTATTCAATCATTCTAGAGTCTATCTACTAGTAAACCCAAGGCTACAACTCTTGACAGTTATAACCTCATAATTATCTACTAGGCACATGTCTAAGCATTACGCCCACTTGTTGATATGAGCCTAGAGTTCGTCGAGGTATTTTCTTCAAGTGAGTCTTCAACTGAAGAGTCAACACTTTAATTATAGAAAATAGTTTTATTAAATATACGATGTTTATGAGATGAGATGAGAAACCCAGCTGAGTTTGTTATGGGCTCTTCTCGCACGCCGCAACGGATCGACGTGATTTTTGGCATGGATATAGTGTGATATAGGCTACTTTTTATACCGAAAAATTAAGGAGTTCCCGCGGGAATCTAAAAAATCTTAAACCTCTTGGACGAAGTCGCGGGCATCAGCTAGTGTTGTATAAGTTTCGGACGTACCTAAATAGAATAAATACCAAAATATTGATTGATTGATAAGTGTAAAGTTTATTTGAATAAAAAAGCTTGTGATTTGATATGAGGGAGGTAATAGGTATGTTTTCAACAGGGTGTATCGCGTAATTTAAAACGTGGGAGTTTGAATGAAGAACAGTTTTGTGGATGGCTTACTAGGTCAAAATGTATGCACGCGGTGAAAACTTTTTTCAGCGCTTTTTTAATTTCGCGTGAGGTACCTAGATATGTAATCACAGCGTGGGTGTAAAACTAGAGTGGAATGAACTTTGTTTAAGCTCACCGGCAGGTATATAAAACTAGCTGATTCCCCGTGAGTTGAGTCTGAGTCCGCGTGGATTAAGGTTTTTTTGGCCCCCCCCGGGAATTCTTTAACTTTTTGGGATAACAATTAGCATATATATAATGTGTATTCCAGACTATAATCTATGATGACATAGTCCTTCTATCGAATAATAGTTGTGCAATAATTATATAGATAGATAGATAATTGATTTATTTGCCCACGAAAACAACACTTAGGTGGGAACCTGTTTTTTGGATAGTCGTATAAGTACCTACAGTTAATTTATTCTCATATGCCTCGGTAAAAAGTTTGGACGGCTCTGCTTGAACAGTTAAAGTTTTTTTTATAAATAAATAGGTAAATAAATAAATCATTACTCATTATACTAGCTGCCCGCGACTACGTCCGCGTTGAATGATTGTTTCTAATTTCCATTTTTATCTAATTTCCTTAACTTTCCGGGATAAAATAGACTCTCCAGGTCCTCAACGAATCACGACGATCCGTTGCTCTGTTGCAACGTGATTGAAGAACTAACAAACACACTTTCGCATTTATAATATTAGTATGATTAGGATTGATTGTTGTTGACCGACCTCCAAAAAGGAGGAGGTTCTCTTCTTATTTCGCTGCGTAATTTTTTTTTATGTTCAGAAATTTCCGAACCGATTTGGATACTTTTTTTGACTGGCTAGCCGCTAGAGAAAGCTCGCGAGATGGCCCTTTAATAAATTCTGAATCTAACTTCTCAACCCTGATGCTGCAGAGTTCAGAACTCCCAAACCGTAGAGATTCAGGAACTATTGATGGCGAATTATTTTTATTGTTTCGTTCTATGGAATAACAGAAATTCTACATGAATTCTCGGTCAATTCATATTTAGCTATCAATAATTTAGCATCTAGATCCTTCAATTGACCTAATTAAAGTCATTTAATTGAATCATCTCATTCTCTCCTTCTTCTTTAAATATGCCTAAGATTATTCTAGAATTCGCGTTTCGGACCGGCCTTCGAAAATTGATACATTAGGTACCTATAAGGTTTTTGCGTTTACAAACACAGTTACTTCGAGGTTATATTGGTTAATAAAATAGATCCTAGTTTCGATTGGTTAATGCTTAATTCGCTTTAACGATGTTGTGTATGTCGCTGTCGCGTACGGGACTCTTTAAATTGCTACTACTTTTTAAGATGGTTAGGCACATCAGCCTTAAAGGATGGCATTGATTTTGAAATCTAACTTATTTTAAGAATGAAAATGTGGTAATGTGACTTTATCAACCTCCTTGGCCGATGATGAGCTGTTGGGAAGGCACCCAGTGTCGTACACGAACACTATCATCATTTCCCTGCACGAGTGTATAGCATGCACCCACCTGTCCGGCGAGTGCCAGCCGCTGCGTGTCGGACACCCACCCCGGATGGAAGTAGAGCACCGCGTCGGCCGGGTCGTCCTCCTCCGCCACGCAGCACCCAGTGTCGTACACGAACACTATCATCATTTCCCTGCACGAGTGTATAGCATGCACCCACCTGTCCGGCGAGTGCCAGCCGCTGCGTGTCGGACACCCACCCCGGATGGAAGTAGAGCACCGCGTCGGCCGGGTCGTCCTCCTCCGCCACGCAGCACCCAGTGTCGTACACGAACACTATCATCATTTCCCTGCACGAGTGTATAGCATGCACCCACCTGTCCGGCGAGTGCCAGCCGCTGCGTGTCGGACACCCACCCCGGATGGAAGTAGAGCACCGCGTCGGCCGGGTCGTCCTCCTCCGCCACGCAGCACCCAGTGTCGTACACGAACAATATCATCATTTCCCTGCACGAGTGTATAGCATGCACCCACCTGTCCGGCGAGTGCCAGCCGCTGCGTGTCGGACACCGACCCCGGATGGAAGTAGAGCACCGCGTCGGCCGGGTCGTCCTCCTCCGCCACGCAGCACCCAGTGTCGTACACGAACACTATCATCATTTCCCTGCACGAGTGTATAGCATGCACCCACCTGTCCGGCGAGTGCCAGCCGCTGCGTGTCGGACACCCACCCCGGATGGAAGTAGAGCACCGCGTCGGCCGGGTCGTCCTCCTCCGCCACGCAGCACCCAGTGTCGTACACGAACACTATCATCATTTCCCTGCACGAGTGTATAGCATGCACCCACCTGTCCGGCGAGTGCCAGCCGCTGCGTGTCGAACACCCACCCCGGATGGAAGTAGAGCACCGCGTCGGCCGGGTCGTCCTCCTCCACCACGCAGCACCCAGTGTCGTACACGAACACTATCATCATTTCCCTGCACGAGTGTATAGCATGCACCCACCTGTCCGGCGAGTGCCAGCCGCTGCGTGTCGGACACCCACCCCGGATGGAAGTAGAGCACCGCGTCGGCCGGGTCGTCCTCCTCCGCCACGCAGCACCCAGTGTCGTACACGAACACTATCATCATTTCCCTGCAACAAGATTTAAGTTTATGACATGATACACATTGTTTGGGTGGGGTTACGTCAGTTAAAACTGACCTAGATCGACCTAGACCTTGATCGACTAACGCCCATAGGATAAATGCGCCACTTGATTAATTTTGAGTACTTACTAATGACGCTCAATTTTGTAAGAAGGATCTGTTCTGATAAGATGATGATCTATCTATACTTCTATACTAATATTATAAATGCGAAAGTTTGGATGTATGGATGGATGTTTGTTACTCAATCACGCCGCAACGGCAGAACGGACATGGATGAAATTTGGCACAGAGATAGTTTATAGTCTGGAATAGCACATAGGCTACTTTTTATGCCGGAAAATTAAGAGTTCCCGCGGGAACCAAAAAACCTAAATCCACGCGGACGCATCAGCTAGTATGCCATATTTCTGGGAAACTGACATATTTAGGAAATCTGTACTTCCATACTATAATCTATACTAATATTATAAATGTGAAAGTTTGGATGGATGGATGGATGCAAGTTTGTTACTCAATCACGCCAGAACGGCTGAACGGATCTGGATGAAATTTGGCACAGACATAGATTATAGTCTGGAATAACACATAAGGTACTTTTATCCCGGAAAATCAAGGAGTTCCCGCGGGAATACAAAGTAATCAACGCGGACAAAGACGCGGGCATCAGCTAGTAAGACTTATATATCAGAATTTGTATTTTATTTGACATATATTTCAAATGGAATTGCTTAATTACTGAAAGGGCTTCAAAAAGTTCAAACATAAAACTGAAATGTTCAGAATTGAAAACAAAATCCAAAGTGGCCTTAAAATTATTATTTGATTAATCAAATTATGTAATTTACATTGTCAGCATATTAAAACATACCCACACAGTCACTACCAACATATATTATTTGTATTAAAACATACAAAAAACAATTCTCATGAGAGTCATGAGAATATTGAACATCATCAACTAACTGATGCCTGCGACTTGTGTGTTTTTGTTTAAAAGGAACTCTTTTATTTTCCGGTATAAAAAGTAGCCTATGTCACTCTACCGGTCCTCAACTGCACCCTTGCAAAAAATCACAACGATCCGTTGCTATGTTGCGGCGTGACTGAAGGACAAATCAACAAATCTATAAACCAACACAAACACATTCACATTTATAATATTAGTATGATGTGTATGACACACTATCAAATATATTGTTCAACTAGCTGATACCCACAACTTTGTCTGTGTGGTTTAAGTTTTTTTTTATACCAGCGGGAACTCCTTAATTTTCTAGGATAAAAGTAGACTAGCAGTAGTATAGTTGTAGTCCTTTCCGGGGACACAACCTGTGTCTGAACCAAATTTCATCAAAATTGCTTGAAAAGATGGAATGTGAAAGCATAACAAACATATTATAATTAATTGATATAACGGTTACATTAATTCACATACTAATGAGTTGTTTCAGAAGGTTATCTGAGTATTTGAGAAACATTGGTAGAATGTGGTGTAGTAATATTAGCATAATAGTGATTATGTACTCCTAAAATGTCAGCAGTGTATGCATAATCCATACCTACGACGTATAATATTATAGATGGGAAAGTGTCTGTCTGTCATGCTACACTTTAAAATCCCGTCTGTTCAACCAATTTAAACAAAATTGGTACAGAGATAGGTGTTGCATCCTGGGGAAGGACATAGGCTTTTTTTCCTGGCAAAGTAGACAACCTGCCAGAATGAAAAATACCTTATAAACCTTATATACCTTATACCTTTAAAATATAAATAGCTACTTTTAATAGGTACATAAAAAGTAAATAAATATTTTTATTATTATTTTTTAACTAAATAATTAAATGTAACACACTAAACACAAGATAACTTACTACTTCGACCTGTTTACTGATTTTTACTTTTTACTTGTATGTAATTCCAAAATCACTAATGTGATTAAAGTATATGAAAATAAATCTTTTGTTACTAATAAAAATTATATTGTGTGCCTTTATTGTGCTCAAATTTAATGGTAAAGTAATATATACAAATGAATGCTTATCTTTAAAGAAGACAATACGAGAGGGATTTTAAAAATCAAGCAGCACCGTATTTAATGGCTCTGTAAATTGATATTTTATGGTTTCTAGGATTTCACAACGTACTCGACCGCAGAAATGTCGATGTCTTGCCTAAGTTAATCATTGCATCTACGAAATTAATTTGAACATCACTTACTTTGCCATTTTGGTAGTTTTTCTGTTCCTACTCTATTTCAGGGCACAGTTTCAGATTTGTAACATGTTACAGGGGTTAAAATTAAGGAAAACAGATCGATTACAGTGCGCGTAATATTTTAAAACAGAACGATCCCTGAAAATTCCAACAACACGACCAGTTCCAACACTGGTTTATTACAGAGTAAAAATATTTATATTAATTATTGACAATGACGATGACAAATGACAATGACTGCTGTGATGACATTTGAATTGGTGTTGCAAGTATAAAATATATTTTTTGGTGGCAGCACGAAACTTTATTGTAGTCTAGATGGCACCACTACTACCAAAGTTTAATCTAACTTGACAGATGGCAGCACTTCTAAACTTTTGAAGAAGTCACTCTATTCTCCACAAGATGGCGCTATATAGTAAATCAACATTTCGTACTCTCCGTAATACTACTGGCTCTACATTTTTTAAATAAAATTTGTCAGGTAAGTCTGTAATAATTATTGTTCTGTATTGAATATAAGTAATTATTGATATTTTACCTCATATATGTACATATTATTATTTAATAAGATACCTGCCTAATTACAATTAATTAATAAAATTATATTCATGTGGTAATTTAGTGCGTAGGTACCTAATTATTTTATTAACTAGGTACTAGCTGATGCCCGTAAATTCGTCTGCGTTTATTTGAGGTTTTTGGTTCCCGCGGGAACTCTATTAATTTCCGCGATAAAAAGTATGTGTTATTCCAGACTATATCATCCATCTCTGTGCCAATGTTCAGCCGTTCCGGCGTGATTGAGTAACAAACATCCATCCATAAATACAAACTTTCGCATTTATAAATTAAAAGTATAGATTTTCTACAAATAAATCATTTTATATATCAAACTTTTGGCTATAACTTTTAATTTATTTCAAGACATGTACCTACGTGTTTTTGTCCGGATGTCCGGTTCCGTTTTGTCATTCAATAGTGCCGTGCGAGGTGATGATGGAATTTTAATTAAATATTTATTTAATTTATATAAACTTGCGGTACTTAATACATACTTACTAAAAGCTAAAATATTCTTTATATTTTGATTTTGTCTAATATATAATTTTAAATATCGTAGTCACTTCAATTCCGCCATTCCTGAAGAATACAGGGGAAATGTACCTACTTACTTTTTATTTTTAAATCAAGGATCCTATTTACTTGATAATAAATCTTGTATTATCAACTCACGGTTCGCCTATTTATATAGATACCTACGTTGGGGAAAAATAACTTCAATTAATAAAAATAGATAGTCATCGACC
Source organism: Erebia aethiops (assembly GCA_923060345.2). Taxonomy (NCBI): domain Eukaryota; kingdom Metazoa; phylum Arthropoda; class Insecta; order Lepidoptera; family Nymphalidae; genus Erebia; species Erebia aethiops. The sequence continues at coordinate 1,939,726 of OV281083.1, read as the reverse complement.
TGTTTTTGCGACGCAAATTCTTCACCGACACTAACAAGTTAATTATGGACAAAACAAGTTTGGTAAGAAGATAGGTATCGATAATAATTAAGCTTCCTCTATTATAAGTACCTATAGTACACTAAAAAGCTTTTGGAAAATTCCGTGAGAATCTGAGGGTCGTGACCCCATTCCATTAATAACATAATGGCAGGGGTTTTCTTGGGATAACAATGCGGTGAGATCCCAGATCTTTCCGCGTACGACTTAACTGAGAGTAATATTTCAACTCTTAGAAGAACAAACAAAAACAGAAGTGAAACTGCGCTCAAAAATATATCGACGAAACGACGAATTTCATAACAATAAGGTGACGGATGTTCAACGTCATATTTGTAATTTTTATGGTAGAGTCAAAACATGACGTAGATAAGAGACACCTGTATGGTCCTGCATATTATAAATAAATAAATTGAATAACTTCAATTAAATAGATTTTTTTATATATTTGTTTTTTATTTTGTCACCTAGGAATATTGTATCCCCTATAATCCCATACAAGTTACCATTCCATATTCACGGTTTCTGTATTTGTGGCATATTTACAGATCGTACACCCCGCGAATAAAGAGCTTTTACGTATATCTGTTTGAATTTATTTTATTATTCCTCTGATGAGGTTTGAACGCATGGCTCTATTTTGTTATTTATTTTCTAAACGGGTGCAAAGAATCTTAATAAGCATTATATTATATTATTGCTGAAACTAATTAGATGACCTCGCTGCCCATGACTAAGTGGATTTAAGTTTGTAAAAATACCCTGGAAATTCTTTGATTATTTCCAGGATAAAACGTGAGTATTTCTGACACTGGGATTGAACCCTATTTCATGAAAATCATTTATTCAAATGGGCCGCGAGTAATTATCAGACAGAAAGAAAGGCAGATTCACTTTCGTACATATAAATATGAATGAAATATTCGTATTTCTCTTTCAGGGAAAATGTTTTCGATTCCTATACGGAAGAGTATGTAAATGCATAGATTTAAAAACGAAGCAGGAAAAGTCGTAGATAAAAACTAGTCTAGCCTTACACCTATCTTAATTATCACCTATCTTATTGCTCACATGAGCAATACCTACTTATATGAACCTAAATTCCTAAACCTGATAGGTGCGGCAAGCAGGTTGGTGCAGCTTGATTAGATTTGTCTCGTTTTTTAATACCTGTAACTAGTTTAGGAGTCTGGTCAGAACAGTAGAAATCTAGAACGATTTATTTCCAAGTTTTCAGTTTAAATTTGGTAAGGTAAGCAATAGTTACCAAACAATTATTTCACTCATACAAAATATGGTTTTATTTAATGCCCGCGACTTCGTCCGCGTGGAATAAGTTTTTTTGATTTCCTTAAGTTTCCCGGATAAAAAGGTATTTCTCTCTCCAGGTCCTCAACTATGCCCATACAAAAAATTTCGTCGATCCGTTGCTTTAATGCAGCGCCATTGAAGGACAAACCAACAAACAAATACCTACGCTTTCGCATTTATAATATTCAGATTGTTATAAACGCATAAGTCTTTTGGTCTCTTTGTTTTTTACGACTTGATAAAAACATTTATTTGAATTTTGACTATAGGTATTTTATTTGCCGCTCAACTAGATATTTTTAATATGTTAATTATTCAAAAATTTATTTTAGCAAACTCTCTTTTGGGCGGGAAATGAAACCTTTGTTTTTAATTTTGTTATTATTAAAAGAATATCGGAAAATATAGCACTTTTAAAAATCATTTTTTTTGAAATATTGCTACATTTCGTTATAAATTGATATTTATATAAAGTTTTAATAAATTGGTGTTACCTAGATTTCGAATTTTCGATGCCTAAAATCTTTTTGACGGTAATTATTAAATAATTATCTCTAAGATAAAATGTTTTATAATTATTATCATAAATTGTAATTCATACGAAATCCATTGAATGTGAAGTGGAACAGTGGGGATTACAAAGCTCCGTACAAAAGATTTCAACGCGCACTCTCAAGGCTAAGCGCGATGCGACGCTTTTGGCTGTTCTAAATGCTATTATGGTCTTGATTACATCAAAATAGCAAATATTATTTCCCAGTTTCAATGTTTAATATACTTGTATTGGATGAGAGCTTTGAGAAAATGCTCTATATTTTATGTTATTATTTTAATAAATTTTGAATTTTTTGTTTCATTCATTTTTATATAATTTTTTGATGTAAAAACCACGCGTGTCGGATTCGATTTCCGATTAGCAAATCTAAGGAATCATCCGAGTTTTCTCAAATGATAATGTTTTTTGACCTATTCTGATAATGCCAGAGGACAACACCGAGGACATGGCGTCGAGGAAATGAATGCACAGCTTTAACCCAACCTGTCAGTAAGTGTAACTTAAGTGTAGCTTTAATAAGTACCTAGATTTTTGATTTTTTTCATGTCAAAAACTGAAGACGTTGCCGTAAGCTTTTTTTAGGGATATGGATTAATTTTATTGATAAATAGAATTGATATTTCTCGGAAATCGCAAAAATCAACATTACATCGCCGGGGTTACGTAAATCTATGCTTAATTACGAGACACATAACGTAAGGTCGTAGAAAGTGAATCGGCTTGTGTGAACCGTCAAAAAAACCCGCCATCTTACCAGTCTGTGGCGCGAAGTCCGATCGAAACGACGTTTCCCGCCAAACGAATCAAACGTCAAAAATTCCCTGCTACACGCAACTTTTTTTTTGTGACGTAGAGTAGTTGCCAGTGTCGATTTTTATTTTTAAATTGGTGTCGCGATGTTGTGATAGTGAGTTTTGTGCCTAAAATAACACTTTCGGATTTTTTTATGCATGTTCATTTAAAAATGGGGAACTCCGATGGGAGAAAGCATACACATCTAAAAATGGTAAGAACTATTTTTTAATTATTTAATTATCTAAGACCTGCTATATAGGAAATGTGTAATCGGAAAGCATAGGAAAAACTCCGTGAGAACCGATCATATCAAACCTGATTTTCTTGCAAGAATTAATTACAAACCACTTGCACTTATCTACGGAAAAAATATTAAGTTGATTTTGTACAGTTGTTTTTGGCACTTGCAGGTTTCTGATTTAGCATCAATATTACGTGGCGCGTGATTCGCGTTTCATCACATGCTGATCATTAGTTAATTTACTAAAAATAACAAAAGTTATATAACAACTTAAAAGAAAATTAACATTTCAAAATGCTTAATCACGTAACATATGGTAATTTGTCACTTTTACTCCAGCTCGTATTCACATTTAAGTCGAATAACAGGTATAAATAAAATCATAATAACACCGTATCAGAGTTTCTCCCTATTAAGGTTGATTTTCCGCTCACAGTTTACTTAAACCAACCAAATCGGTAGATCTCGCTTCCAATGTTGCAACATTGAAATTATCCTTTTCCATTCTAAGTATAATTGAATACGCCAGGAAAAAGTGAATGGTTTCGACTTATTCTAATCCATACCAATATTATAAATGCAAAAGTGTGTCTATCTGCTACGCTTTGACGGTCCATTTTTTCAACCGAACTGGACGGAATTTGGTATAGAGATAGGTTGTATCCCGGGGAAGGACACATGCTAATTTTTATACGGGAAACTGCTACTTATGATTTCGCTATCTCTGTACCAAATTTCGTCACGATCAGTTGTAGTAAACAGAGAGTCAGACTGACGAACGGACCGACAGACATACAGATATACTTTCTCATTGACAATAATACTAGATGATGCCCGCAACTTCGTCTGTGAGGATTAAGTTTATGTAATTCCCGGGAGAGCTCCTTAATTTTCCAGGATAAAGAGTAGCTTATGTCCTTAACCGGGAAATAACCTAAGTCCATTCATCAAAATCGGTTGAAAGTAGTAGAGTAATTCTGTAGACGTACTTTTCTTTTTTTGCTCTCATATTATCCTCTGACAAGTTGACAGAGTCCTTTTTCTGCGAGTTTTGCTCTGAAAGAAGGTGCCAACTCACGATGGAGACGTAGACTGTAGACGTACTATATGAGTGGTTAGCATAGTAAATTTATGCGGTGCAATAGGTACTAAAATTCTACGTCATTGGGCGCAATGGACTCAGGCATGCGTGTTGGCATGAGTCGCAGTGATTAAAGTAATCAGGTGAAGGATGGATGTTTGAAACTATGCTAGTTTGGACGCAGGTAATGATAAGATACTAATAATTACCTATTTACCCGGAAAATCCATACTTCCATACTAATATTATAAATGCGACAGTGTGTCTGTATTTCTGTCTGTCTGCTACGCTTTAACGGTCCGTCTTTTCAACCGATTTCGATGAAATTTGGTATACAGGTAGTTTACATTCCGGGGAAGGACATACAATAGACATACTTTTTATCACGGAAAATTGAGTTTCCGCGTGTATCATCAGGCATGATTTAGTATTTCTACTAATATCATTTAATGATAGTTGAAAAAACTTTGAGTAACTAGTTTAAATAAAACTCAAACTTTGAGTTATATTCCAATCACTCGATAATTATATCTCTCCCGCGCTGAAAACTGTAACTGAATCAGATATAAAAGTACATATTCGCGAAATGGGGCAGGAATGCCTCAGTATTGAACGTCTATTACAAAAAGGGAGATCTTTTTTAACTCATTTATGGTTAAGATACGAGCGAGCAATATTTAAAATACATTTCTAGATGCTAATTTTTAGCTTACAGGATTAGTTTACCGACGATATACCGAGAACGACAGACTCGTGCAGTTTTAAAATAACAAAAACAATATGGATTTTATGTCATTATTATTTTATTTTATCTATACTATTTTATCTATAGGTCCGTTTCCGGTGCATAACAGTAAGGACGTGTTGTCAGTCGCTCTCATGTTATTAAATGTTATCCGTGTGTTAATCCAGTTAAGCAGTGACAGTAAACACTAAACCGTATTCGCGAAGAACCAATAAATAATAATTGCTATCAGTTCTCACGAAACAAGGAAAATAGCGAAGTGAAAAGCAATTTTACATCGTGTGAAATTCGAGGTTATGTCGGTGTTTTGAATTAGCTGTCAAAACACCAGTAGGAAGAAATCAAGGCTACCAACATTGACTCAGAAACAACTTCCGTTCGTAGTACACTACCCGCTGCACTTCGGGGTGCATTGCGCTCTTTGGCACAAGGAAGCAACTTCGTAGTACATTGCGTGCTGGACTTTGATGTACATTGCGCTCTTTGACGATTTTGTGTGCGAACGTAAACATCACCAAGTTTAATAAAGAAATCGCGCGCTGGTAAAGATGGCTACTCAACTGTCAGGGGAGATGTCATTGCTTTTGGACAAAATGAAGGAAGAGTTACAAAAACAAACAACACAATTAACGGAAAACATAACAGCATCAGTGTTAAAAACGTTAGACGAAAAGATACAACCAATAATAGCCGAAAATGAAAAACTTAAAATCGAAGTGGAAAAATTGAACAAGAAGTTGCAGAATCTAGACGTAAACGCCAGAAAAAATAACGTTGTCATACATGGAATCCCAGAAACCAGTGGCGAGAATATGGAAGAACTGAATACTTTAGTGATTAAAACCATAAAAGAATTAGATGTGCCATTGGAGAGCAGTGAGATTAATAAGGTGCAACGCCTCGGCAAAAAAATAGACAACGAAAAAATAAGACCTATTTTGCTTACAACAACAACTCTGCTAAAGAAAGTACAAATACTAAGGAACAAAAAGAAAATGAGAGAAAATACCTACATAACACACGATTACACAAAGGAAACCATAGAGAAACGTAAGGCAAAAACTAATAACTTTCGCGAGAACGAAAAGAGGAAAAGAAACGCTGAGACACCAAGCCCCAAATACAAGAATAACACCTCTACTAAAAAAATTCAAAGAACAAACGCATTTCAACTTATGCGTGAGCGATCATACTCCATGTCCGACAAGAACACTTATCTCAACAACTAGCCTGGAACGAAACCTAACACAGAAAAAGCAACAACAAACAAATATTAGCATAGAAAATTCTTCTCCAATACGGCTGGTCCCCGCGGAGAAGTATGACCAACACCCTCCAACTAAGAAAACATACCAACGCCAAAGTGCAAACTATTACCAGTTCAAACAACCCAAAACTAAGAATAACTCTCTATACATATGTACTCTAAACACCAGAACACTCCGAACACTTGAAAGCTTACAAGAGCTAGAATTGGCACTATCAAGCTTGAAATGGGATATAGTAGGAATAAGTGAGATGAGAAGAGAAGGGGAAGGAATAGAAGAATATAAAGACTACATTATGTTCCACAAAGGCGAGACTGCTGGCCATAAAGGAGTCGGATTCTTGATTAACATAAAACTAAAAAGCAAAATTAAGGGATTTGAAGGAATAAATGATAGAATAGCGGTGCTGCACATGAACATCCCTAGTTACAAGAAAGACTGGACAATAATACAAACGTATGCACCTACTGAACAGGCCGATAAGTGTGATATAGATCGATTCTACAACAGTCTTTCGGAAGTTGTAGGAAAGTATGCCAGTAACCATCTGGTCGTCATGGGCGACTTCAACGCCCAGGTCGGCGCGAGGGAATCAGGGGAAGAATTTGTAATGGGGAAATTTGGGAAAGGAAAGAGAAGTAAGAACGGTTATAAATTAATTGGTTTCCTACTAGAAAATAATTTAACGTTACTCAACTCTGTCTTCAAAAAAAATCCCAAAACGAAATGGACCTGGATATCCCCAGATGGGAGGTATAAAAATGAGATTGACTATATCATTACCAACAAAGTCAAATCTTTCAGCGACACACATATAGTACAAAATCTAAACTTTAATACAAACCACCGAATGGTACGCTGCAGTTTAGATCTCCTCCCGCCAAAATTATCTAGGATAAATATACAACCCAAAGGAATAAAACCAACAGAACAACAATTCAGCAAGCTGGAGAAATCTGAAATAGTAACTATCAAAGATGTTGCTAACTCTGAACTAAACGTAATGGAAAAATACAAAAATATTGAATCCATGCTCATAGGAATGATCAAAAGAATAACAAATAGCACAAAGGAAAACAAGCTTAGTGAAAGAACAATGAAACTGTTAGAAGAAAAAAGGTTATTAATCCCCAATGCAAAGAATAAAGAAAACCAAATGAAATTAAATAATATAAGTAAAAGAATAAGAGAAAGCTTAAGGAATGACAGAAAAACGAGAAGAATCCAAAAACTAAAAGAACGTATTGAAAAAACAGGCGGCACTAAAAAAGCTCTGAAAGAACTGAGGGAAAAGGGCAAGGAGTGGATTCCCAAATTAAGGCACAAACAAAATACTACCACAAAAAGGAGTGAGATACAAAAAATAGCAACAAATTACTATAAAACACTCTATTCTAATTCTAATTCTATTTTGAATACAAATTCAAACCTACTGCATGCAACTCAACAAGAAACACCTCAACCAGAGAAGGTTAGTGAATCTATACCCCATATCCTGGTATCAGAAGTCGAGAAAGCCATCAAGCAACAAAAACTAGAAAAAGCACCTGGCCCGGACAAAATTCCAAATGAATTGATGAGAGGTACAATTGAAGAACTAAGTCCAACTTTAGCAAGAATTTTTAACGATATTCTGCTCACAGGGTTAATTCCAGATCAATGGGGAGAAGCACACATTATTCTCCTGTACAAAAAAGGGGCAATGGATGACATAGGTAATTATAGGCCGATAAGCTTGATGTCTAACATTTATAAGGTGTTTGCAAAAATAATATTAGACAGAGTGTCAAATGTCCTAGATGAGAATCAACCAGTTGAGCAAGCAGGTTTTAGGAAAAATTTCAGCACTATAGACCATATTCACACACTCAAACAACTATTGGAGAAGTACAATGAATTCCAAAAACCATTATACATGGCGTTCATCGATTATTCTAAGGCATTTGACAGTTTATACCACAAACACATATGGTGGAGCTTAAAGGAACAAGGAATCAACGAGGTCTACATCAACATCATCCGAAGTATCTACCAAAAAAGTAAGGCAAGCATAAAGTTGGAATCTACGGGTAAATCATTCCCCATAGAGAGAGGAGTAAGACAGGGGGACCCCTTATCGCCTAAACTATTTGCAGCTGTACTTGAGACAGTCTTCAGAAAAATGGATTGGGAAGAGTATGGTCTTAATATAAACGGCAGACGTCTCAACAACCTAAGGTTTGCAGATGATTTAGTTTTGTTAGAAGAAGACCCCAAAAAACTAGAATTTATGGTCCAAAATTTAAGGGAAGAGAGTAGACTAGTGGGACTGGAGATGAATGCCAACAAAACAAAAATGATGACCAACTCAGTAAAGGTGGACATAATAATAGATGGCATCAATTTTGAATTTGTCGACGAGTATGTGTACTTGGGCCAGATTATATCTCCCAGAGACCAAATGGCCAAAGAAATAGACAAAAGAATAGCATATGGATGGGGTAAATATTGGTCTCTGAGAGAAATAATGAAAAGTAAAGAGTTGAGCATACAAATAAAGAAAAAGACTTTTGACACTTGCATTCTCCCATGCATAACATATGGATGTGAAACCTGGTCACTAACTTCACATCACAGAGACAAGCTAGCGAAATGCCAACGTGCAATGGAGAGAAGCATGCTGGGTGTGAGGTTACAGGACAAAGTTCTGAACTGTGATATAAGATCAAGAACCAGGGTCACGGACATATTGAAACGTATTGACCAGCAGAAATGGAGATGGACTGGCCACATGCTGAGAGGGAAAGAAGAGAAGTGGAGCAAGCTAGTGACAAACTGGTACCCCAGAGATAGCAAAAGGAAAAAAGGTCGCCAAGCTAGACGCTGGGAGGACGACCTCCGACTAACTCTGGGGCCACACTGGACCAGAGTGGCGCTAGACAGGCAACAGTGGAGAGAGTTGGAGGAGGCCTATGCCAACAGGCACTCCGTTTTAAGGGACATTTTATAACAAAAATCATGTTAATGTAATCATGTTTTAAAACGGAATAAAAGGCTTTATTATTATTATTATTATACTATCTATACTTCTATACCAATATTATAAATGCGAAAGTTTTAATGGATGTATGGATGTATGGATGGATGTTTGTTACTCAAACAAGCCCCAACGGCAGAACGAATCTGGATGAAATTTGGCACTGAGATATATGTCTGGAATAACATATAGGCTACTTTTTATCCCGGAAAATTAGAGTTCCCGGGGAACCGAAAAACCTCCATTCACGCGGACTAGTCAGCTAGTATGTACATATCTTCTTTAACTATTTTTGTTTTTAAATGTACTTGTAATTTAAATTTGTAATGGGTGTCAATAATGCCTGAAATAAATGTCTATTTATTTATTTAACTACAATGAAGAACAATATTATTTCTATCTATGTTTGTAATATTAAAACCCCAGCGTGACCTTTGAAATACGTCAAAGGTGAACTACATGTATAATATTTGACAACAATCTAAGGTATAATTAATTTTCGGTCAATGATTTCTCATTAATAATTACATACTTATAATAATAATTAAAAGTTTATTTGCGTAATGGATCTAATTAATAGTCGACTCAATTACATATTATTTTATGATTCCGGTTCTTCTTGGTAAGAAATTCCAAACCAGTTGTAAATTCACTCGACGATTAAAAAGCACTTGTCAAATACTAGTTGAATATATATTTGAGCAATCTCAAAAGATTGACGAACTAAACTAATTTTCTTAGACCAAAATAACGGCCAAATAGTGGATCTACCCTGACCTGATACAATTACGAAAAGATAATTTAAATTAGTGTGAATTTAAAATGTTAAAATTTAAATGCTTAAATTATCTGGCTAAAATATGTCATCATTGTAATACCTAATGAGTGAAAAGTTCAAGGATTTTCAGGTCTCGTCCGTGATCTATATCTGACCTTTATATTAATTTTCATCAGCGGTGCTATATTTTATTATAAGAGTAGATTGTTCAACCAACAAGTGAATATAATTAAAATTAGCCCGTAATCCGTATTGAATTAATTAACTTTGGGAACTTATGGATGAGGAAGGCGGAGGACCGTGTTTGGTGGCGCGCTCTCGAAAAGGCCTATGTCCAGCAGTGGATGCATACAGGCTGATGGATGGATGGATGGATGATGGATGGGAACTTATTCACATTTTTATTAAATGCTATTTTTGTGAAACACTGGATATTGAACTATAGTGTTAAATATTTTTGGAATCTACTCATCATTCTCTAGATGATGATTATATAGTTAATCTTATTTTCGAATTTTTTTTTTCAACTTTAGTCTTTAATGCGGGTCCATGGTCACCCCATCAATTTTTTTTTAAATTTTACTGGCCTATATCACCCGGAATAAGCTAGGGATAACGATACCTCATTTATCAAAATCGGTTCAGGCGTATAGAAGTTATGGTGGAATATACAAACTCACATACATACATACATGATCCCTGAAATCAATATACTCCTTTTTTCAGGCAGTCGTATAAAAACGGGCTAAAACGAGCCATTTCATAGGAGAGGTTTAACCTTCTTAACTAGCATCGCTCGGGAGGCTAAACATCAAACACCATCATTTTCTATTACCTTGTTAAATACTTAGATCACTTTAATCAAACAGATCAGCAATTAGTGAAGAAGATCGTGACTTTCGACATCCGTAGTGAGACATATCGACAGCATCAATCGATTCATTGAAAATTATACTTGTCTATCTCTACGAAACATCTCTACTTAATTAACTGGGATAAATAAGTTCAAAAAATAAAGCCATATCCTTCTCCGGAATACAACCTATCTCTGTAGGTACGAAATTTAATGGTCCAGTCAAAATCTGTTGAAGAGATGGGCTGTGAAAGCGTAGCAGACAGTTTCGCATTTTTATATTAGTATGAATATCTCTAATTCCCTCTCTTCTATGAGAGTGGAGGCCTGTGCCCAGCAGTGGGACGTTAAAAGGCTGTAGTGGATGGATGGATGGATGAATATCTTGGAAATTTCTACTATTTTTTATATGGAAATAACGATAAAACTGAGACATATTCTTCCAGTCAGCTAAACAACATATCGTATTAAACATACAAGCATTCGTTTATTCGAGACGTTGCGGAATGCGCAGGGAATGTACGCGGGCGCAGCGCACTCGGCGCAGCCAAGGCCGCAGGACTGCGTACAGCCTACTGATACTGGCTGTATTTAAATGCTTTATGCTATGCTTTATAAATAAGAAGCCAGAAGAAAAATATTTTCCGTGGGAAAGCACTTTAGGTCGTCGGTCCCGATTATTATCACAAACATCTGATAATAATGGTTAGTAACCTAAGAGTTGAAGTATTCTTAGTCTTGTCTTATGCGGAAGGACTGGGGAACCTACCGCATCATTTCAGGCATCTCCTAACAACGTGTTTTTTAAACACTGGTTGAATGTGCACCAGACTCAGAACACTAAAGTGACATAATTATACCAATGGTATTAATGAAGTTGTGGCTTAAGTTTTAATTCAAAATTTTAGTTTGTATTTTGCATTATGGGTACCCGAAATAATTTTTTTTAATTTTTATTTCAAGTAAACCCCTGCAATTAAGTGATTAATGGATTGGGGTTACCCTCAGCAGTGAGGAATTAAACGAAGAGAGAGATAAATAAGAAGACACTAAGGCACTTTGCATACAAGATACATATAGGTATCTAGCGCTTTTCAGTGCAATATCGCGATTTCAGCCTAGCCGGCAGAAGCCTTCTGGCGTCCATTTTCTCCTCCGCTTTTCATATCGGTATCATCAAATCAGGAGTGAATAAGCGTATTCTAGGCAAGCCTGCATCACTAGCTAGTCTGATTTCAGACAAGCATTAGTTAGACTATAGATCCCACAAAAAGATTTTTATGTATTTACTTTACAAGTTTTTTTGTAAAAGAAAACCTGGTTAAAAGTAAAATTACGATTAAAATGAGTGGAACCGTGCTCTTCTTAGTTAAAACGCATAGAATGTACAATATGCTTGACTGGAGACGAACTTAATATGTATTTAAATACGGAAGCCTGTTAAATGTTTTAAGATGACGGCCTCTTAAACCTTATTCCACGTGGACGAAGTCGCGGGCATCATCTAGTGTTTTAATAAACAATAGTGGGAGCCATGTTACGCGATATTAAAGTATTTCACTGAGAACTTCTCGTATCTACCTAAATATAGATAAGAATAAAATAAAGTCAGTCAATAAACACTCCAGGAAACTGTGTTCATTTTATTGCAACGGAATCAGAACAGCAGTAAATAATTGCAGGAAGCATTATAGATATATAAGATTAGTATTAAAGGCTGTATCAGTAACTGGTATTTGCCAGTGATGAATCATTTGGGCCTATGTGAGTAGTCATAGAATTGTTTTGAAACTGAAAGGACAAAGCAGTCTAACTGTTAATAATATATTATGTTCTAATAGACTACCCAACTAGTTTTTTCCTAGTTCTTACAGGTATTGGCTCCGAATTTTCTAGTTAATTCCGACCCAGTAGTATATTTTTCTTTCCTGCATTATTATCAGTTGAGCTGAATGGAAAATCAATCAAATAATCAATCAATCAAATCGAATTCAAATAAATATTATAAATGCGAAAGTTTGGATTGGATGGATGGATGTTTGTTACTCAATTAAGCCCCAACGGCTGAACGGATCTGGATGAAATTTGGCACAGAGATAGATTATAGTGTGGAATAGCACATAGGAAGAGTTCCCACGGACCGAAAAATCTCAGTCCACGCGGACGAAGTCGTGGGTATTAGCTAGTACTCGAATATTTATTAATTACATTTCTAACAAAACTTTAAAAGTTTAATAAATAATATAATATCCGCGAATCCGAATTCAGGCTTTTCTAAAATCCTAGACGCGAGCTCCATAATAATCCGGAATAAAAAACTTTGTTTGTCTGCGGGATGCAAGTTATTTGCATAAGTATTTATAATATAAGTACCAAATTTCATCAAAATCGGCTGCGCTTCGATACAGGGCCGCAGGGTAGCCATTCAAGCGGTTTGAGGATCTCGTACCTATCGATATACTGTTTTAATTTAACTATTTGCAACCAGGGGTGGTCTTTTTGATTAGGTTTTTATTTTTATTTTTTGTTAGTAGGTATATTTAAAGGATTTGATTTAAATTTATAGTTTGTATAATATTTAGATTTTAGATTTACTTCTATTGTGATTAAATAACTATACAAAACATTTGACTATATTAATTATTTTCCACTCAGTGTCACTTCAGCTTCGCAACTTGACTGCAACTTGCAAGTTGCAGTCAATTTAGAATGTTGTTGTTGTTCCAACAAAATAACTTTGAACGTCATATTTTGTATTATAGCAGTTCAGTCCGGAAATTAAGCTAACAATGTCAGAACTATTTCACGTGGACATGATTTTATACAATGTCTTGATTGAAATAGCACATTACTGAAAACTAATTTAGAAAGTGTCTTAATTATAAACTTACAAGGTATTAAATTATGTAAAAACAGTATGTACATAATGTTAATTAGGGTTTTTAATTAGTTAATTACTTTCTATGGACTTGACCAATCACTTCGTAGAGTTCTTTCACTCTTGCAATATTTTGTTTTGTCGAGGAATGAAGTTAATTAAGATACTTACTACTGATATAAAAACTTTCCTAGATCCTTCTTTATCTCACTCTTTAGAGTCATTTGAGAAAACAGACTAGGACTAGACGGACGGGGAGGACTTGCGAGCCGCAATGTTGGATGGTATCGTGCGCGAGGAAGCGGGACCTGTTTACTTCACGGACCTCGTCTCATCGCTGGCAAACTTCAACCGGCTGCGGGAGTTCGCGCACGCGTGACATAGGCGAAGTAACACGTAGAGCGGGCACAGAGAGCCATGAGAGAGCGGCGGGAATCTCATCTGTTGCCGTGTCGTCCCCAAGGGGGGAGAGTGCACATAAGGGACAAGGAGTGGATAAATAATTTGTAGGGAGTCAAGAATGCGCCTCGGGAACACGCCAAGAGCATGTACCGAATGAGCGCTCTCCCGCGATTCGTCCTATTTTATAACCACGAGGTTGGTGGGGCCATAGGAGGTTGGAGGGTTGACCCTGCCGGGAATAGAACCCGTTACCCGTTACCCGTTACTCCTACGTTAAGACACCGCTCAACACTGCGCCCGGCAGGTCGTGGGAGGTAGGGTAAGATAAAACGTGTTTCCCATACGTCGCTGACGCCAACAACATGTCTTGTCTTACCCGTAGTTTTTACGCCCTTAGAAGTGCAATATAACGTGAATATACCCTAATGTTTCATATCAAGGAAGGTATTTGGAACTCAAAAGAAAGTAAAAACATAAAGAAAGAACTAACCGCGCGCAAATGCTTTCTCTAATTACCCAGCCACTTTTGTCTAACATGTTCATTTCTCAAGGCATTTTGATCAGATTGCTTGCGGGTGTTTAAAAACCTTAAATGAAAGCTACAGAGCACAATAGTTATAAAGTGAGAGTCTTAAATTATATATTTGTTTATTCTTTTATTGTTCTGTCTTGCTTGTTTGTATTAAGATATTTAGGTGTTTGTTTTTAAAAGTGATCTCTTTAGCCCTTTAGAATTAAGACAACTACGTGGGTTTCCTTTTAATGTCCGTCTGTATATCTGTCATCATGGGCTAGACTCTAAGAAAGATGGCTGGTGTAAAATAAAATAGGTTTACTTTGCGTACTTACCCAATGGGATATCGTCCGTCTCATTTTTTCGGTTTTTTTTTTACCTGACGACAACAGGCATGATCCAAAGATCGCATTTAATGACGAAATAAAACGTTTTTTTATGAATGAGGACTATATTACATTTCATTTTTTGTAAGTTGATGCCATATATTAAAAAGGCTTAAAAAAAAGAATTGCAACCGATCGTTTCCATAAGATAATATTAAAACAAATATCAATGCGTATTTTTGTGGTAGGTAAACAATTTTTGCGGCTGTGATAAAATTATTTGATTAATGTAAGCCGTGCATTTAAAACATAGATATCCAAATAAGGATAAAGCCAATTTGTTTGGTTTTACAGCTTTTTAGATTTAAATAATTTTACCAATCACCATCAGCTTCTGGGAACGGTTATTTACCAAAAGATTCATTCGAAAGGTGTCATTACGATCGCCGTCAAGGGTGCGGTCAGCTTCAATGTCGACGAGTACGTTATTATCACAGCGTAAGTATATATAGGTACAGTGGGCCGACATACAAATGACAGACCCGACTGCCATGACAGTCGGTAGCATTTAGATTTTAGAGGTACCACCTATGGCTTTACTTTTAACGACCTCCCTGGCGCAGTTTTGAGCGCTGTTGTCTTAACGTGTCGAGGTCCCGGGTTCAATCCCCAGGGTTAATTTGGGAATTTATAATTTGTGAATTTTCCCTGGTCTGGACTGGTCGGAGGTTTCGACCGTGGCCAGTTACTACCCTACCGGTAAAAACCTGCCGCTGAGTGATTTATCGTTCCGGTACGATGCCGTGTAGAAACCGATTAGGGTGTGGGTTTAATATAATTGCCATGCGTCACTTACCATCAGATGCGATCTCATCTGATGGTAAGTGACGATGTAGTCTAAGATGGTAGTAGGCTAACTTGTAGCGGATAAAAAAAATGGTCGAGAGAAGTAGGAAACTGCATACAAAGACATTGGACTACATTCCGTCACGCCCCTGTCACCACGCAGCGTTGCTCTGTCTAGATGCTTCCGTCGGACGACTGGTAGGAAAGAACGTATCTCCAGACTGTGGTATTATCTTAAGCGGAATTCGCATCGCGAGGCAATCGGGCTGGGCTTAATTAATTCGTAAATATCGTTTGTCCTACATGTGGAGGCTAGCGCGTGTTTAATATTACATACTATTATGCTCTTATGATCAAGCAGCAAAAAAACTTTATTCTCACTAATTTCTTCACCAAATATTTCTTTCTATAAAAAAATGCATACTTACTAATATTATAAATGCGAAAGCGTGTTCGTCTGACTGTTTGCTACGCTTTCACGGCCCATCTTATCAACGACCTTTGACGAAATTTGGTACCCTAGGACATAGGCTACTTTCTATCCCGGGAAATAAAAGAGTCCCCGTGGGAATCAAAAAACTAGACGAAGTTGCGTTCATCATCTAGTAAATAATAAAGCGTCCAAGAATGTCGAACCGACGCATTCCGGTGGTTGCCGCATACATCGAGAAATAATGGTGCAAATAGTTGCGTGATCTCGACATCTCGGCATAGAAAGCGTTGTTTGTGTATGATTTAACAGATGAGCCAATGTTCGCTTGTTTGTTCTTTTTAAGGAAGTTGGATTAAAATATAGTCATGACATATTAGCCTGGAATGACGTACCTATGTAGATTGCAGATTCTTCCGATATAAAAGGTTATATACTTAATAAAGGATAGTCGTTAATGAGTTATTCGAACGCCCGCGTCTTATATCTCGGGGGATTTTAAAATTACAATAATTGTATAAAAGGTCACTACACTAGGAAAATACGAAAGAACATAAATGGCAGAAACTAACTTAATACTAGAATATTGTTTAAAATAAGCTTGATTTCATCGTCCAAAAAACACAAAAATGTCTGCAAAGGTCATCGATGATCCTATGCAGATCTTATATCTTATCTTATCTTATCTTATCTTATCTTATCTTATATATATATAAAAATGAAACCCGTTTTCCTTGGTCACGGCATCACGCGTGAATGGCTGGACCGATTTCATTAATTCTTTTTTTATTGTATTTGTTATTATTAGGAGAAGGTTCTGACGGAAAAAAATATTAAGAAAATCTCTCAGAAATATTGAAAAATATACATTTAATTTTGCATACTAAGGCGGTACGAAGTTCGCCGGGTCAGCTAGTATATAATAATAATAATAATAATTAATATATAAAAATGAAACCCGTTTTCCTTGGTCACGGCATCACGCGTGAATGGCTGGACCGATTTCACTAATTCTTTTTTTGTTGTATTTGTTATTATTAGGAGAAGGTTCTTACGGAAAAAAATATTAAGAAAATCTCTCAGAAATATTGAAAAATATACATTTAATTTTGCATACTAAGGCGGTACGAAGTTCGCCGGGTCAGCTAGTATATAATAATAATAATAATCTATATATATAAAAATGAAACCCGTTTTCCTTGGTCACGGCATCACGCGTGAATGGCTGGACCCATTTCACTAATTCTTTTTTTGTTGTATTTGTTATTATTAGGTGAAGGTTCTTACGGAAAAAAAATTAAGAAAATCTCTCAGAAATATTGAAAAATATACATTTAATTTTGCATACTAAGGCGATACGAAGTTCGCCGGGTCAGCTAGTTTAATATATAAAAATGAAACCCGTTTTCCTTGGTCACGGCATCACGCGTGAATGGCTGGACCGATTTCACTAATTCTTTTTTTATTGTATTTGTTATTATTAGGAGAAGGTTCTTACGGAAAAAAATATTAAGAAAATCTCTCAGAAATATTGAAAAATATACATTTAATTTTGCATACTAAGGCGGTACGAAGTTCGCCGGGTCAGCTAGTATATAATAATAATAATAATTAATATATAAAAATGAAACCCGTTTTCCTACGTCACGGCATCACGCGTGAATGGCTGGACCGATTTCACTAATTCTTTTTTTGTTGTATTTGTTATTATTAGGAGAAGGTTCTTACGGAAAAAAATATTAAGAAAATCTCTCAGAAATATTGAAAAATATACATTTAATTTTGCATACTAAGGCGGTACGAAGTTCGCCGTGTCAGCTAGTATTTAATAAAAATTCTTTCCAAAAAACCGACTTCCAACGCCACTGTAATGTAAAAAATAATTTTGATTTCTACCCACTATTGTGTTGAAGTTGGGCGGGTATAACAGGTATAAGCAAAGTTGACGCATCAGGCTATATATAAATAATATTTAATTTAAGTGCATTGAGTTTATTTTTGACAGTAGTCATGCTGTCATAGAAGTTATCTATAGCGTCTCTGTAAGAATTTGCGAGAAATTGCATCCTATACATCGGGCTATGTTGACCTAGGTTTGAGTAGGGTTGAGGATTTTGAGTCAGAATTTTTTATGGGACCACCTCGAGAGCTTCCTATATCAACTTAAAAAACATTTTTCAAATCGGTTTAGAAGCCACGGAGATATGCGGCAACATACTCGTACATTTAAAAAAAAATACACGCTGGATTGAGAACCTCCTCCTTTTTTGGAAAACGGTTAAAAATGATAGAATTCTCGCGTCATCTTGATAACTGCGGTGGCCGCAGTGGAATAAACCTTTACATACTTAGTTAACAATGGACAATGTATATAGTAAAGAATTTAAGCTTTAGATTAGTACTTACCGTAGATAATAGAGTACGTACTTAATACTTAGTTGTTATTCTGTAATTGAGTTGTGGTAAGTTGTCAGTACCACCAGTGGCTTAGGTAAAGTTCCACGTTAATGAAATTACAAAAGTTATTTTCTTGATAACTTCCCTGCTGAGTTCTTTGGACTTATAAATGGGAAGTCTTGGCAGGGCTAATTTGGAAAATAATTTAATCATTGCCTCTGGTGTCTGGTCTGATCTGGTTGGTCGCTTCAGTGGAGGTTCGGTACTATCCGGATAAGACGTACCGCTAACCCGTTGTCCTTGGTGAGCGACAAACGTGGCCGCGCGAGGCTATGAGACGCGATGACAGTATCAAACAGTAGCTGTAGCCTTCACGTGGCCTTCACGTGTCGCGTATATATGTCTGTCATTTTCTATAGCGTCATACTTATCGCGTTGCATCGCGTGGCATCGCTTCTGTCTATTACGTAGGACAACGCGTAAGCGATTTAGCGTTGGAGTACGATGTTGTATATAACCCATTAGAGGTAACTATGAGCTTAATCATCTAAAGCTGCCGTACCCTTACCAATCAGCCCGCTAACATTAGCTAAGTTTGAGCAAGGCCAAATTACAATCAAGAGCTAATTTGAAGTAGAATTTAAGAAAATGTTTTATGAAAGTTAAGATTTCAATTCTGTAAATCTGAATGAAGATATAAGTTATAAATAAGCAATCTCGAGGCTAAGTACAGCTTAAATATGAATCAAATTAAGTAACATACTTACCAAAATAATCATCACAACATGAAGTTATTAGGGTCAGGGACATAATTATCATTTGAGCATCAGAAGCATTACTTGATATTACCAAATCAATGTTATCATGATTTTTGTATTATCTCTTAGACAGGGCAAATAAAAATACACTTTTTGTATGTTTTCAATTAATTAAATTTGACTCGCTCCAGCAATGAGCGCGATTAGGACAGCGGTTACTAATGTACTTATCTACTTATATTTTTTAATACATTTGATAGCAAACTAGTAAGCTTTACCTACACTTACCGCACTTGTGTGATAATAGTTATTTATGCTATTATAGTGCAGCATGATACAAAATACACTCGAGGCGTAAAAAAAACTTTAGGAACTGTGTCTTATGAAGTTATGAGTATATTGATGTAATTGTACATAATTTTTTTCAAAAGTGCAACCATCGAGTTTCTTGCTGGTTCTTCTCGGTAGGAATGACATTCCGAACCAGTGGTAGATTCACACCACGATTCAAAAGCACTTGTCAACCTCTACTTGAATAAAAAAGATTTGAGTTTGAATTAAATGTAAACTTACGCACTGTAGTGTTTATTTTTTGAAAAATATTAAATAATTTTCAGTAACGTATCGCTTCATTGTTCGTTAATTAGCCATTGTTTTTGTATAGATCGGTGCGATAAGTCGAGCTTTCCGGTACGGCATGGGAAACATAAAGTTTATAATTACGGCTATTCGTAGCGAGGGATCTAAGTTTCATTGAATTATGCCTTGAGATTTAGAGGTCGTTTTGTTTGTTTTTAAAATGTTAAATAATTATGTATGTAGATTAATTATACGTTTGAGAATTCTTTTGTTAAAGTTCATCTGAAGTGAGCTCACAAGTGCATGCACAAAAATCAGGATTTACACATTTTTGAAAAATTTTAAAAATTGTTATAGTGCACTAACTACTAGAGATTAAGAATATGATATTTTAATCAATGTTTGGGAAGGCACTGGCCCCTAAGATACGGGTCCACCTAGTTTAGGGGTCAGGAATACATTGTTCTGTATACTTTGATGAATCCAATAAATAAAGATTTCTATTTCTATTTATATTCTATTCTATAATATTACAATATTTTTTTTATCCAATATACAATTCAACCCTTAACTGCGATCCAGAGGGTAGGGGGCTAACTTTTAGGGTACGGCAGATATATCAAAACCCATACCTCAATCGTTTTCTACAAGGCAATGTACCGGGACGTTAAATCATTTGGCGGTACGTCTTTGCCGGTAGGGTGGTAACAGGCAGGCCTCCCACCAGACAAAATCACGTACTTATATTTACTGTACCATAAAATTGTACCTTGTGTACAAAAGCGTAAATACTTTAAAGCGTAGTTAATTTTTGGGTAATATTTTGCTAGTTAAGTAATAAGTTTCATCAGTCGGCAGGTAATCACGGGAGAGTTGCATCATAGAAACATTGTCATTAAAGTAATTGCGCTTATTAATGCTGAAATATTTCCTATTATACCGAATTAGGCTGTCATGAAACATGACTGTCTTTAAATAGATACGATTCGCTAATTACGTTTTAATTAATTATACTTTTTATTTAGGTCAGTAGGTAGGTAACGTAACAATAGTAGTAGGTACTAACGTTCAAAAAGTGTACCTACCTTATATTCGAAAATTTAAATCATACAAATATTATAAATGCGACAGTGTGTTTGTTTGTTTGTTGGTTTGTCCTTCAATCACACTGCAACGGATTGACGTGATTTTTTGCATGGGTAGGTATCTATAGTAATTGAGGACCTGGAGAGTGACATAAGCTACTTTTTATCCAGGAAAATTAGGGGGTTGCCGTTATTAGAAATCTTATTCCACGCGGAAGAAGTCGCGGGCATCAGCTAGTATCCGATAAAACTTGACTTTCATTTGATGATATTGAACTACACTAAAATAGGGATATGTTATCATGCATAAATATTTTTAAAGAGGTTGTAGAAGTTATCCACCAAATTAAAGTATGCATTAGGGCAAAATACACTACGGGATGGACAGGGCAAAACGTGTGAAACGTCTGCGTCGGAGGGGAAATCCGTTTTGTCCTGTAGCGCTAGTCTACATTAAAAGTGAGTTTGCGCGGACCTGTTCTGACAGAGTGAACGGTTCTATATTCAGTGACTGAACTACTCGTATCAGTCCATCAAAAATATTCTCATGCATACTTCAATTTGTTGATTGACTTCTAAAACGCCTTCTAAAATATTTGTGCAAGAATATATAATATAATAATGAAGTAGGCAGTTAAATATTTGCACACAATTTGCTCTTGCTGACTGATGCTCAAAATGCCGGAAAAGTCACAAACCGTGTAAAGGTTTTAATCATTTGCATAGGATATTACAGCCGCAAAGATAAAAAACTAATGGCGTTAACCTTTTAAACTATGTCTATAATTATTCAAAAGTCTTGCTTTAATTGGTTAAAACTAATTAAATAGTTTTTCGTCGAATCACCACGAACAAAAACCAGCTCATACAAAAACAACGTTTTTTGTTTATTGACGAATGAATCAATGATATTATCCACCATCAAGTAACAATAAAAAAACTGGACAAATGCGAGTCGGACTCTCACACTGAGGGTTCCGTATCTACCTTGGTAGGATTCGACTTCTAAATAATGAAGACGGCGCGCTTTATAATTAAAGAATTAAAAAAAACATGATACCATACCACCACCACCACTTGTACGGTGTACCACTTGTACCTTAGCTTAGTTTTATTGTTATTGTTTATAAGTATGTGTTTCTTGGTGTACAATAAATAATTTTTCATTAATTCATGATATAATTAATAAACATTAACAAATTTCGGATATTTTCTTTTATACGTGTTGTAAGATCTTGCTTCTTGCCAAAGTGAATGTAGGTCAACCTATAGGTAACGGGAAGTAACCTAGGTTTTGATTTATTGGAGAGTGCAAATTATTATGCTATACTTACGCAAATTATGTGGCATATATTATGGCCATATATTTTTATTGTGTTGACTACGAAGCTTTTATTACAGCTCCAAGGAACTGTAGACTTGATAAATAAGAATTTGATATTAATTAAAATGATACGCGTTCCTGAGAAAAATGGTGCTGATTGCTGATAGACAGAAAGACGAAGTGATCCTATAAGTGTTCTTTTATTCATTTTGAGGAACGGAACCCTAAAAACTAGGAAGAGGAAAAATATAGGTTATTGGGTTTTCTATGACTTGAGTAACTATAGGCATAAAATAAATAAATAAATAAATAATATTTTATTTGCATATAATATATAAAAAACCAAAGTTTGCGCTTGAATATTTTAACATTTAGATTTTTCTAGGACTAGTTAATACCTACTAAATTATTAATTTATTATAAATGCAAAGTCTTTGCGGACGAAGACGTGGGCAGCAACTGATACTTATAATATAGTAAGTATAGGTACCTACCTATATCACAATACTTAAAGATTTCATTAAGTATATTATTTTCAAAAAACATATTTTATATAATATTTTCATTTATAAATATACTCAATGGGCATAATACCCAAAAATTTCAGATCTATTGCAAATTGCAATTATTGCTATTTCATATACTGACCTTCATGCAAACATATTGTTCTATTTATTAATGTTATAATAAGGTAAACTTACTTCTATGAATATTATAACATTAATTAATTTTAAAATGTAACGCAGTGACTGACCAGAAAAGTTTATACTCGTATCATCCATTATACTATTTATAAATATTATGGTGAATGTGATATAATATACCTAATGAGCCCAAAATATTGAGGTAAATTGATCTATGAATAGTGAAATTATACCACTCGGCATAAATTAAGATTAAAAAAAAAAAAAGATTTTCTTACGGTCGAGATGACACCTATAAAATAAATCTCCATAAACCAGCCATTTCAGATATTTATATGTCAATAATTCCGATAAATTGTGATTTATTCTTTTGATTTCAATAAATATCACAGAATAATAATTAATTATTGCACGCATGATCATTAACCTACTTTTTAAAATGGCAGTTTTTAACGTAACGGAAAACAATCATCTGCGTCTCCGGTTATGAAAATACTTATTTTAAGTGTTTATATTGAATATCTAAGGTTTAACAAATCATCTTTTACAATTTCGAAGAAAACGACTTTATAAAATATAAGTCCGTCCGTTCAGATTTAAATGCTGATAAAATCGTAGTGAAGCTGCAAGCTACGAGCTACTAAAATCTTCCAAACTGGTATTTTGAAGTGAAAACTTCTTTAGGCGCATTGAACACTTTTTGGTAGGGGGTAAAAATGTGGAAACGCGAGACCGACACCGTTCTTCTTAAGACAAAAGGTACCTTAAGTATAAATAATATAGTACTGTGTTGTTATTTTAAATTATTTTACATATTAGTTTTCACTGTTATCGGCAGTCCCTTTGACTGCCATTTTTTTTCCCAGTATCATATTACTCCCTTATAGTTCAATTTGATGGCGCAGAGTAGTGATGGCAAATATTATATACGACCAAAGAGATATTATATGGCATACATACAGCTTTACGTACTATCCCAAGACATGGGGTGTACTGTGGAACTGTGGGCGGATACTGAGAATATCTTGATAGAATAACTATTTTTTTCTGATTCGGGGCTTCATAATCTGTAGCTGTACCTATAAGCACTGGCTACTAGATTAATGAGGTAACTTAGGGCGAAAACACACTACAGACATTTTTTTTCGTTTGGTTCACAAAGAGTCCGCACGTGCGCTTTTATATTCTGATACCTTGTCAGAGGATAATTTGAGTGAAAATAAAAAAATGCTTTTATATTATAGAGTTGCACAGAGTAGCCTGACAGGACTAACGAAACGTGTTTCTAAACGACACGGGCATTTCACACGCAAGATAAATATGTAGGTATATTATTAATTGACATAGTGTACTTGTGGGAAAGCAGACCACACTTCCTCGTAGACAAGTAGCGGCAAGGTTCAGCACTCACCTAATTTCAGTTTCGTAACAATGCGGTTGAGGCCTGCAGGTAGACTTACTTGTATATGCGGTTTACTTCAATTCAGCATTAGTAATGAAAACTATAATAAACAGTGAGATTCTCCATAGATTGTCTCTTTTTGGTGTGGGTCTTTCTTTTCGTTTTTCGTTCCATCGAATTTAAAAAAAGTTTCACTTCAAAAATCAACTTTTAATTGAAAATAATAAAAAATATTAAAGGAAAAATCTATTCTTTGAACATAATTTAATCCAGTATCTTAAAAGTCTTCAGAAGTGGTTATATATTATAATATGACGACATAGGCAGTATCCACACTTACGTAAAACAAACGCAGTGGGCCATCCATTAATAAACATGTACTTAAGACATAATCATAAGCCGCGGTGTATGATTTCGGCCAACACATTATCATCGAAATGAGCGTCGGCGACTTTGGGAGAAATTCCGTTACGTAAACTCGTTACGGCCACCAGTTCACGATGATACCGGATAGCTCTGTTAGATAATCGATATATTTGGAGTTTGGTTCGATGTATCCATACTAATATTATAAATGCGGAAGTATGTCTGTCTGTCTGCCTGCTACGCTTTCACGGCCCATCTTTTCAACCGATTTTGATAAAATTCGGTATAGGGACAGGTTGCATCCCGGCTAATTTTTAACTATAATTTTTATCTATTCTATCATAAATACGAAAGTTTGTCTGTTTGTCTGCTACGCTTTAACGGCCCTTCTGTTCAACCGATTTTGATGAAATTTTGTACCTGTAACTAGAAAGCTGATAACCCTCATGTTGTCGATTTTGAGTTTTAAATGCACAGTAATATAGTTTAAAATTATCTATCTTTCTATCTTAGAACCACTGTTCCTGTTAGTATAGTTCACAGTTGGACATAGTCCTATTGACTGACTGACTGATCTGTCAATGCACAGCTCAAACGACTCGACGGAAAAACCAAACAAAAATCTAATAAGTTACTCGATATCTGAGTTACGTTCTCCTCTCGAATAGTAGAGCGTATGATTGTATTTTTGACGCATGAAATAGTAGCCCTGGGAGCAGCCTAAGCCCCTTACAAGAACATTATACTTTACAGTAACAAACAAGCAGAAGTGTCGATTCTTACTACTACTTACTTACTTACTACCTTACGACGACCTCTCTGGCGCGGTGTTGAGCGCTGTTGTCGTAACGTGGGAGGTCCCGGGTTTGATCCCCAGCAGGGTCGATTTGGGAATTTATAATTTCTGAATTTTCCCTGGTCTGGCCTGGTGGGAGGCTTCGGCCGTGGCTAGTTACCACCCTACCGGCAAGGACGTGCCGCCAAGCGATTTAGCGTTCCGGTACGATGCCGCGTAGAAACCGAAGGGTTGTGGGTTTAATATAACTGCCATTCTCCTAACAGGTTAGCCCGCTACCATCTTAGACTGCATCATCACTTACCATCAGGTGTGATCGCAGTCAAGGGCTAGCTTGTAGTGGATAAAATAAAAATAAAAAACAACAAATTTCTAAAGTAGCAAAAGTGTCGAATCTTTTAGTAGTTAATACTTAACTACTTGATTCATTTTAACGACCTCTCTGGCGCAGAGTGGAGCGCTGTTGTCACATGGGAGGACCCGGGTTCGATCCCCAGCAGGGTTGATTTGGGAATTTATAATTTATGAATTTTCTCTGGTCTGGTCTGGTGAGGCGGTTCTCTGGCTTCGGCTAGTTACCACCCTACCGCCAAGCGATTTAGCGTTCCGGTACGATGCCGTGTGGAAACCGTCTAGGGGTATGGGTTTAATATAACTGTCATACAGGTTAGCCCGCTACGATCTTAGACTGTATCAGTACTTACCATCAAGTGAAATCGCAGTCAAAGGCTTGTAGTGGAATTTAAAAAAAGTGTCGTCAACGTAGTCGTCACATCTCTGGTGGAAACGCTACCAGTTGGTAACTTACTTTTGGAAATCTTAGAGTAGGTATTGGAATACTCTGCATCTCTGTGAGTCCCACATACACTTTTCCAGCAACTACATTTTTCCAGCGAATTAAAAAAAAGTGTGTATGCAATTCACACACGGCAGAAGTGAAACTTCAGAAAAATAGCCTAGCCTTTATAGATAAATATAAATTGTATTCTATCTCATTCTCTCGCAGAGTTAATTCTATATATGATTGTCTCTTTTTCGTTTAATTTTTTCGTTTCGTTGTATTTTTAAATCACAACGATTCCAAAGAAGTTTCACTTCAAAACAGAAGGCCGACTCCGAACGCCTATAAATCAGTAGGCTATAACATCATGGCAGGAAACAATATGTTACAACGTGTACGTCGTTAGTAGGCATCTGACATGTGCTGGAAATTGTACGCAGATATACCTACGAGTCTACGAGTAGGTTGTGTGGCAGTCAACCCTGACCCGCGCATTGAATGTGCAGTACTAACGTATAGCACTTTCCATTCACGGCTGGTTATCGAGAAGCAATTATAGTGATTATCCTATCCTACTAAGTATAAAAGGTATAACTAAGTATAATCTGTAAGGAAAAATAAAAGTTATTTAATTTAATTTTTATTTTACTAGGTATACGAAAGTGTTCGGGTTTGCATTCAATCACGTCGCAACAGATGAGCGTGATTTTTGGTACATGTACCGATAGTTGAGGACATGAAAAATTCCTATGCTCCTTTTCATTCCAAAAAGACGTATAGTTTCAGCCGTTGGGGCGTGATTGAGTAACAAACATCCATCCATACATCCATACCGACATCCATACATCCAAACTTTCGCATTTATAATATTAGTAAGATAGTAAGATAGGCATAATACCCAAAATCTTCAGATCCATTGCAATTTGCAATTATTGCAATTTGCAATTATTGCTATTTCATATACTGACCTTCATGCAAACATATTGTTCTATTTATTAATGTTATAATAAGGTAAACTTACTTCTATGAATATTATAACATTAATTAATTTTAAAATGTAACGCACTGACCAGAAAAGTTTATACTCGTATCATCCATTATACTATTTATAAATATTATGGTGAATGTGATATAATATACCTAATGAGCCCAAAATAGTGAAATTATACCATTCGGCATAAATTAAGATTTAAAAAAAAAAAAAGATTTTCTTACGGTCGAGATGACACCTATAAAATAGATCTCCATAAACCAGCCATTTCAGATATTTATAATATGTCAATAATTCCGATAAATTGTGATTTATTCTTTTGATTTCAATAAATATCACAGAATAATAATTAATTCGAAAGTGTTCGGGTTTGCATTCAATCACGTCGCAACAGATGAGCGTGATTTTTGGTACATGTACCGATAGTTGAGGACATGAAAAATTCCTATGCTCCTTTTCATTCCAAAAAGACGTATAGTTTCAGCATTAGTAATTTATTAACATTATTTAGGTAAGTATTAAATCAAACAATCAATCAATATTTAATTGACGACCTGGAAAATGACGGACTCCTTTTCATTCCGATGTAAAAGAGTTCCGATGCTAATTTTTATCTATTTATCGAGAATCGTTTCACATTTGGCCGTAGTCAAACCTACTGGCCATGAAATGATGATGCGCCTGAGGTGAAGCGCGTTGAAGGTGAATACAAACGACAAACGATATTGGCCAGTAACGTACCTACCACCTAGTATTTACCACCTACTTTCTTCAGCTCCCAGCTACTCTTTTACATCTCTCATATTCGGTAAGTAGGTCCTTATTACCACCAAATGGGGCTTGTAGGTGACCAATTAGCGCTCTAGGGTAATAATGTATAGCTAGAAAAGCCCTAGGGCGGTAAGTAATAAAAAAAAACTCTTCACTCTTTCAAAAAGTTCGCGTACATTTAACCATCATACTGGCAATATACATCTTATTTTTTTTATCCACTACAAGCTAGCCCTTGACTGATATCTCACCTGATGGTAAGTGATGATGCAGTCTAAGATGGTAGCGGGCTAACCTGTTAGGGGCATGGCAGTTATATTAAACCCATACCCCTTCGGTTTCTACACGGCATCGTACCGGAACGCTAAATCGCTTGGCGGCACGTCTTTGCCGGTAGGGTGGTAACTAGCCACGGCCGAAGCCTCCCACCAGACCAGACCAGGGAAAATTCAGAAATTATAAATTCCCAAATTGACCCTGCCGGGGATCGAACCCGGGACCTCCGCACGTTAAGGCAACAGCGCTACACACTGCGCCACGGAGGTCGTCAAAACAAATCATGCATTCAGCCCAATGACAAAAGAGGTCGCTTCGCTATTCAGCCTTGTCTTCGTATGAGTATAATAGTCATAAATTTTAAATATCGAACGGCGTAGCTCAATTTCGTTCTTGAAAAATAAAATTGAAAAAAAAGATGAAAAAAGGCGAAATATCGAACGGCAAAACTCAAATTCGTTCTTGAAAAAAATAATTAAAAAAAAAGATGAAAAAAGGCGGTAATAGAAAACTTTTACTTTAAATATTGTTTGCTTTTGGGATTTTTTTAATTAGGAAAAAAACATGAGTTCTGCAAGTGATGAAGATATAAGCTGCACTCCCGATTCAATGAAAATATAAGGTGAAGCAGCAATTAACAATATTTTGCCTGAAAATTGTTCTCATTTCACTATAAATTTTAACTAATAAAATGTTTTATTCTTGTAATGCCGGTTTTTTTCTACTTACCTCACAATCGAGATGTAAAGCAGAGTAGTTAGCTCGGGTGTAAGCATCAATTGCACCCTCGAACTATAGGCGCCCTCGCTGCGCTCGTGCGCCTAAATATCTCGATGCCTTACAGCCCTTGTCTACTAATCTACTATTATTTGCGCAATCATTTAAACTCCAAAAAGTTATACGTGCATGTCCGAGGATTGAGCCATCGACCACCGGAATAGGAGAAATTCATTGATTCAAAAACATTCACGATTTAAAATGATTTTAATTCAGATAAACTGTTACTATCTTACAATGTTTTTGAATCGTCAAGCGAATCTACCACTGGTTCGGAATGCCAGGTACTTAGACAATACATTCATGGAATTTGATAACGATTAGTAGAAATCGCTCTGCTTTAAAGTGTTGCAAAAATTCTCGTATCGAAGTGAAAGAATCGATATCGTACGCCGGACACGTTGTACTTTCTCGGATATGCGCTAGTGGATGTGCCTCTGATAAAGTATCGTATTATGTTTTCGCTATCGGTATTCCGTTTGGGCGACAGTAAAAGTGTTTATGAGAGTTTTGGTTTATGTAAATTTTGTGTAACAATGTGATTTGTATGTAGATAGATGGAATGGTGTTGCTAAATCGCCGGAATTAGAACTTAAAACTGTAAACTTGTGTTAATTTGGTTATGGTGCAGCCGCAGGGATATTTTTGTAAATTATGTCCAAAATAAACAAATATTTTTAAGGTTTTTGAGATAACCGTCTTACACAATTAAAAAGGTAAAATATAGGCTAGGTAAAGGTAGTAGTAACAAATTCGCAGATGTATGTACTGACTAGATCATGCCCGCGACTTCGTCCGCGTGGATTAGGTTTTAATTTAATTACCTACGCGGGAACTCCTTAATAATCCGGGATAAAAAGTAGCTTATGCCCTTCCCCGGGATGCGACCTATCTCTGTAACAAATTTCATCAAAATCAGTTGAATAGCTGGACCGTGAAAATGTACTACTTACTACGTAACAGACAGATAGTCAGAGAGACAGATGGAAGGACGGAAATACATAATTTCGCATCAATAATATTAGTATGGATCTAGAGTATGATCTGATTTTTCGTATTTAACCTTCACATTTGGCAGCTCATAACCTAACCTATATTGATCAGGCGCAGAGTCTTGTATTCTCACGTTATTGTACACTGCAGCGCTGGTTCCTTTCACTGCAGATATTTCAGATGCCGCCAAATGCACGACATATTTCGTAGATAGCTGCTTAATACCCGTTATCTACTTTGTTATAAATTGTTTAGGTTCCCACATTTACTGTTAGTTGTTATAAATTACCTACTTGAGAAGTTGCGTATCTATTTTTTTTCTTAATTTAATAGGCTAGCGCTTGGCTGCAATCAGTAAGGGGCGCGCTTGCCTAGAATTTTTTTTTTTTTTTTTTAATACCTATATTAAAAGAGGATGGGAAAACGGAAGCCGGAAGGGCATTCCATATCCTAGAGGTTCGAATTAGAAACGAGGAAGCAAATCGCTTCGTACGAGCCCGCGGAATTTCGACTGCGTATAAGGGTGAGGAACTTGAAATCAACAAAATCACACTTTATTTTCATTGCTCTGTGCTGTATAATGTATATTATGCGGAAGGAATCCACCACATTATTATCCCCTGCCATTATGTGATGAATGGAAAGGGGTCACGACCCTCAGCAATGAGGAATACGACGCAGAGAGAGAGAGAGAGAGAGAGAGAGTGTTGTATAATATATCCAAAAAATAATCCGCACTAATCCGTATCTAATCCAAAAACCTCAATCCGCGCGGACTAAATCGGGGGCATAGTAATGTGATGGTATAAGCTTTACTTTTTGGGTTTTTGCTTTTCCTCCACGGGATTTAAAAACCAAAATCCACGCTTATGGTGTCGCGGGCATCATTCCACCCTTGAAATAGCTTATTTCAATAATCATACATCAAACCTAGTTTAAAATCCTGATAAAGTCATGTTTAATAATTGGAATAGTTCGTGTGTGGCGGATGTCATCGCAGAGAATGTCAAAGTCGTGCCATGTCCTCTCACCCTTGCCATTATAGTTTGCAACCGGTAACGCCCCAGCATTCCACAAACTGTATTCGTCACCTACTGAGTAGGTAAATGGTAATACTTAATGGTTTTTTTTTGCTAAAGCTCAATGATTCGTTGTTGTTTATTTCAAAACGATTTTATTGCAATCTAGAAAGACTTTAAAAAAGGCACTAAGGACTAGCAAGATCGTGAATTGAACAAGTTTCTTGACGATATGATTGCCAATTGGGTATTTGACAATTAATAGTCAAATCAACAACTTTTTTCTAAACGTCAAAACGCGTCCTAAGCACAGGTCCTAAAGTATGGGATATGAAATGTGTCGTCATTAAAGTTCGACGCACTTTTTTAATTTGATCGAATAGTTATTCAACATAAAACTATCACGGGACGTGGATATTACGACATTTGGGAGATCCTCTATGTAATAATCATTAAAAATTCTTTATTTGAATGGTAGTAAACCTAATTATACCTAGGTTCGATAAAAATCTGTCGAAGAAGTCATTCTTATTTATCCGGTTCTTGTTGGTGACACTATATTCAAAATATTTTGTCTTAGTCATAGCTTTTACGACACAAAATATAAGTATAGGCACAGATGAAATTACAGTTAGGTAACGATTAAGGATACATTAAAAGGCCATGGTGGCAAATTTCCGATTATAAGTCAATGAAAAACTGATAAAAAAATGATACCTATTATTTTTGTGAAAGTGAAACATCAGCTCCCTCGTTGTTTTACGTTCAATTTGTATTTCCTAAAGCGCTGATGCCTGATATTTTTTTAACACAGTTAATGACAGTGAGGAACATAATATTATTTCTAACTTTATTTAATTACTAGCTGATGCCCGCGACTTGGTCCGCGTGGATTGAGGTTTTCGGTTCCCGCGGGAACTCTTTAATTTTCCGGGATAAAAATTATCCTATGTGCTATTCCAGACTATAATCTATCTTTGTGCCAAATTTCAGCCTGATCCGTTTAGCCGTTGCGGCGTGCTTGAGTAACAAACATCCATATATCCATACATCCATCCAAACTTTCGCATTTATGATATTACTAGCTAATGCCCGCGACTTCGTACGCGTGGATCGAGGTTTTGTGGTTCCCGCGGGCACTCTTTAATTTTCCGGGATAAAAAGTAGCCTATGTGTTATTCCAGACTATAATCCATCTCTGTGCCAAATTTCATCCAGATCTGTTCAGCCGTTGGGGCGTGATTGAGTAACAAACATCCATCCATACATCCATACATCCAAACTTTCGCCTTTATAATATTAGTAAGATAAGAATAGAAGTAACAAGTAAGATCTAACACTCTTATGAGAGAATTTCCAAAGATCTTTATTGCTCACTTAAGCACCCTATAAATATGTAAACTCCTGTACAAAATTTCATTCTCTGTTGAATATATCTAATTTTTAAATCTCTGAATACCTTTGAATTATAATACAAAGGTATTCTCAGAGATTTAGAGCTAAAATAATTATTTTAGCCTACCAGCATAAGTCACATCACGTTTCTTGTTTAAAACCTTAGCTTATTGCCTTATGGGTTAATCTTTTAAAATTCAACATTACTTCGATATTTATAAGGTTTAAGTCCAAGTAATTGGTCATTATGTTAATAGAATGTGGCCTTTGGCAAGGCTGTAGGAATTGCAAATGTTAACTTTGACATTAAAACTGGTCGTCAAATTGCGGAATAGGATGAGTTGTGACGAATACCTACGAATTACGTGCATGTTTAGTTAATGACATACTTACATTAGCCAAATAGGCTAATAAGTAATTTTACTTTAACTTAAAATTATTATTACCTTATATACTAAAAATTGACCAATGACGTACATGTATGTATTTTTCTTGTTGCAAATAGACACTTTGTTCATGTGTTCTCACGAACTCAAAATATGAATACTGAATAGTGATTACCCACAATCAAAGCATTCCACTATACTAGGTTGGAGCCAAATTGGAGACAATTTTGTTAACTGTTTATAGAAACTAGAATTTCGAGATTGTACGTACCTACATAGAAAGATCACAACGCGTATTGTAAGTAGGCTGACTTATGTATCTAGTGATTGGCTGATATGCATAAAAAACATATAACATTATATGGTAGGAAATACATAGACGTCATTCTCCATTGAACATCATTCATTGTTGAGCCGACTCTTTTATCGGCGTCTGAACATCATTAATCATATCAGCTACACTTGATTGGCCACTTGTTACGATACAAACGGAAGTGATAGAAATTTTATGAGAGTACAATTATTCTAAAGATAACTTTAATCACTAATAAATTACAACAATAAAATTGATGTAGAGTCAGGCAGTCATAAAAATTAATGCATCCATACTAGCTAATATTATAAATGCGAAAATGTATGTCTGTCTGTCTATCTGTCTGTCTTTATTGAATGTTTATTGAATAGGCATACAAGATATTATAATACACCATATTATAGTACCTAACATAAAATACGAACGAAGAACGTAGTCATGCGCAAACATGTCAACAAAAAAAGCGAGGCGTAGTTAGCTCAGTGGTTTTTTTACCATTGAAAATGGTTATCAGATGCAAATCGCCTGAGACGTATTTTTGGCCATGGCTCAGAAGATTTTGGGAGCATCGAGATGGGAATAGTACCAAGAGTTGAGGAATTTATCGAAACACGTGCGAGCGTCTGAATTTTGAAAATCGGCTGGTAACTTTTTTGGAATCGCGTATTTCCCGTTTGCGTGTTCAATAGAAGGCAGCATTGCCTCGAACCCCGCACGGGTTTGATGTGCTAACTCTCTATTCAAACTCGTGTTCATTATAAGGAACTCGTGCTCCAATCGCGCACGGGTTTGTAACCGAAATTTTCTTCCAAACGCGTGTTCAATTCAAGGCGATCAATCCGACAACGCTTTGCAGCACAGGAGTTTGGGAGCGTTGGCGACGGCATTTAATAGCGAATTCACACTTCAGCACAGGCATCACTGCACTACACTACAGCTAGTCACTAGGTCAGTGGTGATAGCGAAATCTGAGTCAGGGCAATTTTCACCATTTACTCTAACATAATTATTAGATTACTCGGCTGATTTCCTGCGGTGGGTTACGGTTGGCCAACCTGACTCGGGGCAGCCAACTTTATATAATTATAATTACTAGCTGATGCCCGCGACTTCGTCCGCGTGGATGAAGGTATTTGGTTCCCGCGCGAAGTCTTTAATTTTCCAGGATAAAAAGCCTATGTGTTATTCCAGAGTATAATCTATCTCTCTGCCAAATTTTATCCAGATCTTTCAGCCGTTCTTGCGTGATTGAGTAACCAACATCCATCCAAACTTTCGCATTTATAATAGTACTATAGATAAAGGATAACAATAACAACAGGTTCTACGAGTAATTATATCATGCTTTGACCTTCGTTAAAGCGTAATTGGAATAGTTAACTAGTGCAGAAAGGACTATAATAATTGTATGATATTTGTCTCTATCAACATTGCGATCAAAAATATTTATGCCAAATCTATGCAATAATAATAATGATTTTTATTACGCAGATGGTCAAAAATATCTCGCCAAAAATTTCTCTATAGATTGTTTAGGTACCTGAATAACATTATACTTACCTACCTTAAAGATATTAACCTAACTGAATATACTAAGACAACGATTGTTTATTTATATAGGTGTCCTCCCCTATCCGTAAGTGCGTTCATAATCTATAATAAAAAAAACTTTATCCAGTACGCCCTAGCCCTTGATTGTGAATTCCTATCTCACCTGATGGTAAGTGATGATGCAATCTAAAATGTTGGTTGGCTAAACTTAAGGCATGGCAGTTCTATACTCATCTGAACTGAAAGCTAGACGAACCAGAGAAAATTCAGAAATTATAAATTTCCAAATTGACCCTGCCGGGTATCGATCCCGTGATCTTCAACTTGTAAGACAACAGTGCTCACCAGTGCGCGGTATTATCGTCTAGCATCAGAAGGCAGTGGCGGCCTTAGGGAGTGGTAAGCAGGGCAACCGCCCGCGGGGCCTCGCTCTTGCAGGGGCCTCGCTCCCTCGCGTAACAACTAACAGGCCAAGTAGAAGATGTCATTAGTTAGTATGTGTATTTGAATCTCGCGCCCGCAGCGTATTACAAAACCCATGGTGCACACATGGTGCGAGTGCAACCATTTAATGGCCACCAGGTCATACATATTAATCTACTAGCTGATGCCCGTGACTACGTTCGCGTGTATTGAGGTTTTTTGGTTCCAGAGGGAACTTCTAAGTTTTCCGGGATAAAAAGTAATTAGCCTATGTGTTATTCCAGACTATAATCTATCTCTGTGCCAAATTTCAACCAGATCCGTTCAGCCGTTCGGGCGTGATTGAGTAACAAACATTCATCCATACATCCATACGTCCATCCATTCAAACTTTCGCATTTATAATATTTATTTGATTTGATTTATTTGATTGATGATGGCCACTCGCGTATTCTTGCCACTTGCGTAGTAACGCGCCGATATCTAAGTCGTTCACTCCACTGAATATTTCTTCCTGTCTGTTTCACAGGACAGACCTGCTCGGGCATAGCGGGCCTCCCAAATATCTACCTACCGCCCAGAGCCTCGCAATTGCTAATGCCGCCCCTGAGTAGGGATCAATACCCTTGTCGTCGTGTACACTTACGTTGCAAGTTTTTCTCAATATTGCGATGCGTCGCACGACCCCCGCCCGTGAAAGCGCATCCGCTTATGAAACGCTCGCGTATGTTCACGATTCGGAGGTTTGTCGTGAGAATTTGGATATAACTTGGCAAAAAACCAATAAATGACTTATTAAATTAATAAAAAACCAATAATGACTTATATTATCTACATATCGTAATTTTTTTTCTTTTTAAAAAAGAGCAACTGCTGAATGTCTATTATTTAACATTCAAGTGTAATTATTATTCGCTTTCATCTTAAACAAAAACCGACTTCAAAACTATACCTATAAGTACCAACTTAAACTATAATAGTAAAAAACGTGATATGGGTATATATTTTGTTTTTGTTGATTTTCTCGAAAAGCGCTAAATCAATTTTGATAAAATGTATATGAGACCATATCTGAAGTATAGTCTACCAAACAAAAAAAGAATCATCAAAATTGATTCGTAATTGGCGGAATAATCGAGTAACATACATACAAAAACAAAAACAAAAAAAAACATACCGTCGAATTGAGAACCTCCTCCTTTTTTGTAAGTCTGTTAAAAAATATAATGTCAGTGGCTTTCATTTTTTGATAGCCACTTAGAAAAAAAAACATAATAAGAAGAAGAAGAAAATATTAGGGGCTGCTGGACAGTGACATAGGTTGAATGCTACTTTGTATCGCGTAAAATCAAAGAGCACATGGGATTATCAAAAATCTGAATCTATGCGGATAAAGAAGCAAGCGTCATCTAGTTATGTAGGTTATAAGTTAGCTCATGGGCACCCGTGCGAAGCCGGGCCGACTCTTACTATACTTACTAGGGTTATTCATATTTCATAACATAAAGTACATAACAGTGCGTAGGCAACGCAGTTATTATACTGTTACTAATACGTACATTTAGCGCAAATTTCACTTTAGCGGTGGCTCGCTAGAACATGTTGAAATATTTATACTTAGGTAGGCACACTCTATGGTTTTCATTATTCTACTACAAGTTAGCCCTTGACATCGTTTTTACGGTTCCGTACCAAAATGGTAAAATGGAACCCTTATGGTGCGACTTTCTCCGTCTGTCTGTCTGTCTGTCCGTCTGTCTGTCTGTCCGTCCGTCACACTCGATTATTTCAGTAACTACCGAAGCTATCGACATGAAATTTGGAATAGTTGTGTATATTAGTGACCCAAAGACACTGGAATTAAAAAAAATTGGAAATTATTTTTGTTCTTATTTGAAAAGGGGGGAAAATCGGAGGGTTGAAATTTAAAAGTGAGATAACTGTACTGTGTGGGGTATCATATGAAAGGGTTTACTTTGTACATTCTAAAACAGATTTTTAATTATTTTTAGCCATGATAGTTTTTGATTTATCGGGGAAAAAGTCTAAAAAAATACCGTTCCCCCCTCCTTATCTCCGGAGTTTACCAATCGAAAAATCTGAAATAATTATGGTCAATAGGAATTTATGTATATTTTACAGGAAAACCAATTCTCTAACTAGCATAGTTTTTTTGATATTAACAGTAAACCTCTACAAACAAAGTTAGTTTTGCGGTTCATTAACAAAGGTAATTATTACCGTTTTTCTTGAGTACGGAACCCTCGGTGCGCGAGTCCGACTCGCACTTGGCCGGTTTTTTTTTAATTTATAGACTAGCGCTTGGCAGCAATCAGACTTGCTGGAAGTAGTGATGCAGTCTAAGGTCGAGCGCGCTTGTCTAGAAGATGCCTATTCACTTCTTGATGGCATAATTACCAATATTATAAGCGGATGGAAAAACGGAAGCCAGAAGGGCGTTCCATATCCTAGCGGTTCGAATTAGAAACAAGGAAGCAAATCGCTTTGTACGCGTCCGTGGTATTTCAACTATATACGGAGCAGACCCTGACGATGCCTTGCGGTACGATGATAGAAAGAGAAGGGGGAACAAGGTCAAAAAGTTATCTTATCTTACAGATAAGAATCTGTTGGTAAGAGAAGATGCAACGGAATGCAGGGGAATGGCATTCCCAAATCCTATTATCAATCATTCGCTTCAATCGGCATCTATACGGTATTGTACTGGAACGCTACATCGCTACTCGCAAGCAGGCACGAAGCCTCCCACCACACCAGATAATTTTTTTTTTTGATTTCATTACCTCTTAATTATAAGACCACAGTCAAAGAACAAGTTAACCAATACCATAGAATACTTACTTAATATAGTATCATCCGACATCAAAAGAGTCGCAGGGAGCCGCTGGATCCAGGCGGCGCAAGACCGCGACATGTGTAAAAGATTTATACCGATAAATATAGACATATTATGTCCAGCTTTGAACGTCTATCGGTTGATATCGTCTACTCAAAATAGTACCTTTCTGCTATTACTACGCTCACCATTGCGCCAGGGAGGTCGTCAAAAGGTAAAACACCTTGGACCAACAAGTTTTCGTGCCATAAGATGAACTAAACTGATTCATAATAATTCTTCTAAACTAGGTTGCTTATGACCTTGATTTATAATTTATTCAATTTCGTAACCTGTAACCTGCACAATAGATTGTATTTTCGCTTGACGGACTACTAATGGCAGACTATACAGTTAGCTGTGACCGATGACCGAAGATGGTGGCAGGTGCCATTCAACGCAATACTATACTATTTTGGCGTTGATTGATGCTAATTTTATTTCTGTGCACACGCGTTTTAGTGTCTCTATATTATATTGTGGTCGTCAAATTTTAATTAAAGGTTATTCTTATATCTTCTATCTCGAAACAAAAAGAAATACAACACAAAACTTTGTTTTAAAAGAAGAAAAATAAGCCTTATGAAATTTAATACAAGCAGGTCTTTAACTATATGAAGGACTATTTGAAGATAAAAAGTAGCCTATGACTAATATATATCTGTGCCCATTGCCCATTCAGATCCGTTGAGCCATTCTGGCGTGATTGATTAACAAACATCCATACATCCATCCAAACTTACGCATTTATAATATCAATATAGATAATTATAGATAGCCAGAACTAGATTTCGAAGCGTAATAGATCAGATATTATATTATATTATTCTACGCTTATATTATATTCTACGCTCTCCGGCATTACTACGTTATTTACCTACCGTTTAAATTAACCTATTTTAGTTTTATAATATTAAGTTCCTCAGTGCAGACTACTGTTTGAGGGTATTGTGTACTGTCGCTTTAGGAAAGCGAGGGAAAATCTCTAAATCGACTTTTTATAGTTACGTATTTATAGTATTTTAATATATTATTATATTTTGTATTTGTTAAGTATTGTACAGGCTCTATTGCCTGAGATAAATAAATAAATTGCTTGTGCCAAAAACATTTAATACTTCATTAATTAATCTGTGCAAATATTACTACGCAACAAATTTTAATATTTATTGTTATTAGTAAAATATTACGTATCTCGAAAAACTGTCAGTTACTTACATCATAGCTGATGCTTATTTTGCAACTCACACCGCTATGTTTTGTACAAGGGAATCTAAAACTTATATGCAATGTAACAAGGTTAGTTTTACATTATCGTGTATTCTTGTCGCAAACTAAGCTGTCGGTCCTTGTAGGAAAGTTGGTATTTATGCGAAGTTTCCATGGATGGAAAGGTATTCGCAGTAAAAAGATAGGATTAATTAGTGCGGAACCATTTCTTCCATCCTTATTTGAATGGATTTTGTAATAGAT
Source organism: Erebia aethiops (assembly GCA_923060345.2). NCBI lineage: Eukaryota > Metazoa > Arthropoda > Insecta > Lepidoptera > Nymphalidae > Erebia > Erebia aethiops. The sequence continues at coordinate 1,900,251 of OV281083.1, read as the reverse complement.
TGACGACCTCTGCTTAGACACTATAATAATATTCCATGTTTAGTAATAAGCAGATACCTATTTCTGTGATTCTACGCCAGTACCGACTACCGGCAAGCAAAATTTCCTCGGTTTAAATCTACTTGCCTCCGACTTCGTCAATGTCATCTCAACTGACATGTCTACTACAAGAATCTTCATAGATCACGAAAAAGTCTTCTGTGGCTTACACCAAACCCCTTGCTGCTTACGATTGCTTTATACTAGGTATAATCAAAATATGATTGTTTGCTATAAAAAACTAATAATTCATGGGGACACAGTCGCTGGTGTAAGTAAGCTAGTTATTAATATGTATATGTTTTTTCCTTGTTTCAGGTATGTTCACATAATGTGCTGAAAAGAGTCGACATCATGTTTAACTCCGACATAAAGGTGGTCTAAAATCATACATTCTGAAAGCATGGAGAAGGCAAAACCAGGAAGTGATCGCCTTTAGGTATAGGTACTTAGCGAAAAGCCCAAACCCTTGTATACTTAGATGCCGCGCAAGGTCTCATGATGAAGCCAGGAGGTGGTCATGGGAACTCCTTAAGTTCTCATAGTAAACCCGTCGTATTTGGCCTCTTTTGATTTGTCTAGTCAAGCACTTTAAACCTAGATGCTGCCCAGGGTCTCGTGATGGAGCCAGGAAGTGGTCACAGGAACTCCTTAAGTGATCACATTTTTTTAACAATTTTTATCAGAATATTAAAATTTAACACTATTTGACACCTCTACTTATTACTAAGCACAAGTTTTATCTCGGAATGAGAAGGGTTTGGCCATAGTCCACCACGCTGGTCAAAAAAACTACTGAGCCGGCAAATATGCAGTTTTGTGTTTTAGATATTATTTTATATATACTTTTGCTAAGTTCCAATTGTTGTTTCAATGGAGCTCTGCAGTTCGTCGTGGGTTTTTTAAAATTTTTAATTTTATTACTTGTATTCGTTACAATAGGCATAATATTTACAGTTTACACCACCAACTGCAATTGAATAGATATCAATATTGGAACCCATTGAACAATTTGTTCCGGTTATTGAAACTGTTTTGATAACCTGTGCAACGAACGCCTGTTTTACCAATAATACCTATTTTTGGGAACACATTAGGTTTCCCCAATTTTAGGGAACACATTTGGTGAAAGTGGTTGTAAGTGAAAACTGTCACCTATGACCTAAGTCTTAGGTCTTCCTTAAAGTGCAGTTTTGGTGAATCCGGCACCAGTTTTCGAGCATTTTATTAGGTGCTCGAAAACTGGTGTCGGATGAACTGTGTCTAATTTTTCTAACAAACTAATTCTTCAACTCTTCATTTATATTTAATGTTTATGGTAATTTAGACTTTATTTTTATGTAAAAGAGTCTAAAATTGAGTATAGTTGCGAATAGATTATTTAAATGAATCAAAAGTGCGTGCGAAACTCATTGAGAAATGTTATGTTGTAACGTTTTGTGTTAAGGCGAGTCACCTCAGCTCAGCGGTGAAAACTGGTTTGCTAGATCAAATTTTTTCGGTATTTACTATTAAATAACGGTCTTACAAAAAATATCCGATACACTTAAAGATATTGTCTAAAGAATGTGCTAATTTGTTACACGATAGGATGTACTTTACTCGATCAAAAAAAATCTTGAAACAGGCTAAATTAAAAGTTTAAAACGAATTTTTTATTAATAAAATTTTCGACTTTGCTCATCATTTTTATATGGATAAATTCCTCTTGAAGTATTAATGAGAACCTGCTAAAATTTATTTCAAACTGAAGTCCTATATCTATTTAATTCAAATTAATCCCAGAACTTGAACGTTGCCAAGCGGTTTCAGAATATACCGCGCTGCCCGCTTCCCCGCCAGTCTCTACGAGAAATGTACCGCGAGACGCGCGGGCGGCACCCCACACCTCACCTCCTAAAATCTTGGAGGTGACTCGCCTTAACTTGTTAAGTGTGTATGTATGACGTGTGATATACGCCTTTGTTTTTGATATACCTACTAGTAAACTATATTATGGTAACCTATTGTTACACTAGTAGGATATTTACATATTATTATGTATGATGTATTCCTGAAATAGCCGAAAAAGCGTTCCGCGTCTGCTTTTCGTATTCTTATGTATTTCTGTCGTACTTATCAGTACTATTGAGAATTATAGCTATTTTAAAAATGTGTTGTTATAACTACTCGCGTTTCCATAAGTGATTGAGGTAATTTCCACCTAATAAAAATTAGTGACAAGGCTGATTTTTAACTTTTGTAAATTGAAACTTATTAAAATGCCGTCCTAAATTATTTTGCTCGCATTAATTTACGTATAATTATCCGCCAGACGTAATATTATGTACCTAATCCCTACTTCATACTTATATTATAATTGCGATAGTGTGTTTGTTTGTCCTTCAATCATACTTAAACAGAGCAATGAATAGATGTGATTTTTGTGTGGTGAATTTCACTTTACCCCTGAAAATCAAAGAGCTCCTTGCGGTCCAACACGTCATAAAAAAGTGCCTTGAATTTTGATGACGTCACTGTTTAGTCATATACAAGTCTTGTCAAGGAGCATTAATGAGATTAGAGCCTTCAAACGAGAAAAGCTCTTTATTTCATGAAAGTTATTGATTTTTATCTTTATTTCTTCTCTAATGTTCTGTTGAGCGTTGGACTATACAAAAAATATAATGTTTAAAAAATGTCCGCGAGGCGTAAGCTGAGCTTTGCATTTGTGTGAGTGATCACTAAAAGTAGAGTCAGACAAAAAACTTTTAAAAATAAATTTTATTCGTAAAAGATAAATACAATTCAAATATGAAAAAATATTAAAATTCTTCTACATCGGACATTGCATCTTCATCATTTTCCTTATCATCATTTTCACTCTCGTCTGATGTGTCGTCTGTGTTAATAATGAATCGTTCCGATAAATCATCAAGAACAGCGTCGTGGCCTTTAAACTTATTTTCTTCTTTTACTGCGTGATCGCATACATTTTTCCATTCTTGTGCAGTGATACTGCCAACTTTTTCTGTCACTAACCTCATTATTACATCCATATTCATTGACACGTTTTTTTCGCAACGTAGCCTTTTATCATAGCCCAAATTTTTTAATAAAAAATAAAAATAAAATATTAAGAAACACGTCACGCTGCTACCAGTACAAGAGGTGAAGTTGCGTCAAGCGATGGACGCACCGCGCCTCAGGCCGATTGTCAAAAAGCAGTAAAAACCGGTTTATACCAAGCAAGGGACGCGCCGCGCTTAAGGCCAATGTTACACCTACACTATCTATGTACACTCACACAAATGCAAAGCTCAGCTTAGGCCTCGCGGACTTGTGCGTAGTGATGCCAATAATAGACGGCGGACGTCTCGATGCACACATTATACATTGTGTCACACGACGCGACACCCTGACCGGATTGAGACTACGTGCCGCCTGCGACCTTGGGCCTCACGAATTCGAACCTGTTTCGCATAGGTACGACCATTTATTGAATTCCTTGGTACCGGTAATCAAGGTTATATTGAGCTTTAGCTACTTCGAGTCAGGAAAAATGGCAACTTTATTTTAATAGGCTTCCTGGAGCAGCTTTTTGTCTTGTCTGAATATGTTAAGCAAAATAAAAGTAAAAAATCTTCCGGCCAATAATAAGTTCGCGTAACTCACTCATATAGAGCTACACACACTAGCAGGAGAGGATAAAACGTAGTTTCCGTCTAGCACGACGCGCGGAGTTTATGTTCTGTCCAACCCTAGTTTGTGTACGTGGTAAATTAAAACTACTTCAGACTAAATAGAAATTAACTATTTTTTATGTACATCATTATTTCATGCCTAAATGCGAAATAATAATAAAAAAAAATAATAAAATCATTTTATTGCAGGTCGGGGACCCATATAAAAACACATTAAAAACAATAACTAAATACAAAGTGTGTTTGTTTGTTAGTTTTTTGGTTTGTCCTTTAATCACGCCGCTGCAGAACAACGGGTCGACGTAATTTGTTGCATGGGTATAATTGAGGACCTGGAGAGTGACATAGGCTTCTTTTTATCCCGGATAATTAAGGAGTTCCCGTGACAATTTAAAAAACTTATTCCACGCGGATGAAGTCGTGGGCGTCAGCTAGTAGGTACTATGCTAAATCTGTCAGAAATCGGCTCTTAAGCAATGAGTTTTAAGGTTTACATTCAAGTACGTTTTACATTATTATTATAGGCTATCGATAAGTCAAGCAGATAAGGGTTAGGTACAGTTCGCGCGCAAGTTGAATGCAGAGTAAATGTATGGTAACACACATTTACTCTGCATTCAACTCGCGCGTGAACTGTACATTAGTAGGTACGCGTGTTACCTAACTCATTCTAAAATACATTGTGGTAGCTAGAATTCCATGAGTTCAGCCTAACTCAACAATAGGAATTATGACAACTTAATCAAATCAGCAACACTTAATTAAGCTCAAAAACGCGCTTCTGGTATGGAAGTTTGCATGAAATACATAGTTGTGAAATTGTGACGTGATCCTTTTATTCTTTAATCTATAATTTAAAATGGTTATCAAACTGAAAATTTTAGGTCTTTTCGAGTAGGTACTAAATTTCTACATCAATGCAGCTTTTGGAGGACTAGAAATGACTAGAAATCATTTATTTTTGACACCTCCTCCTGTCCTCTCCCCATCCTGGATTGCAATATCCGCCCATCGTTGTACAACCAAACTACAAATAATAAAAAAGATTTTAAATAGGCGGGATTCGACTCTCTTATCATTAACTAAATACTCATTGTGTTTGATTAAAAAATGCAGAGGCACCTCGAGGCTATGTAATGGTTCCTCGACAGTCTACGCACATAATAGTTTGATCATCGCGAATGACGAGGAAAGTGAGAGTGCAGCCGGAACCGCAGACGCAGGTGCGGGACCGGTTTAACGAAATCGAGTCTGTACGAAAATACTTTATTATGTACGACTGTTGAATGCTAGCGCGGAAGAAGGCAGGAACACATTAATTGCAGGATGGCACTGAATATTAGCGTGAAAGAATCATGGTAGAAACACATTAATTGTAGGATGGTAACGAATATAAACCTAATATGGCGCGGTAGAATCATGGCAGAATGAATATTTTAGCGCGGAAGACTAATGGACGAAACACATTAATAATTATTCCTTCCTATTTTGTTTTATGGCTTTTTTACATTAATTATTGTAGAATGTAGAAAACGTTTAATAAAATAAAATTAAATATCTCGAGCGATGGATCGACGTGATTTTTAATTTTTATATCCTGAAAAATCAAAGAGTTCCCCCGGGAATTCAAAAAACTTAAACCACGCGGACGATATCGCGGGCATCAGCTAGTTAAATGATAAAATTAAAGTGCTTTTGAAATCCAATGATTCAACCGCTGATATGTACCTATGGAATATGGATGTATACCTATTCAGATCCATGTTTGGCAGGCTACCAAGACTGGTATTGGGTTTTCATTTGACCCCTATAACCTATTCAGATCTGTCAAGAGTCAAGAAATCTATTCGGACTTTAGCAGGCTTAGAATAGTTTGTGATTATAACTAAAACCGGTCCTGATTTCCATGAAAGAGAGAGAAAGCCAGGTTTAGTAGATCTTATAGGGGAAAATACAAATACCTACCATAAAATACCTCCCTGGCGCAGTGGTGAGCTCGGTGGTCTTACAGTGGGAGGTCCGGGGTTCGATTCCCGGCAGGGTCAATTTGGGAATTTATGATTTGTGAATTTTCTCTGGTCTGGTCTGGTCTGGTAGGCTTCGGCCATGGTTAGTTACCACACTACCGGCATAGACGTATCGCCAAGTGATTTAGCGTTCCGGTATGATGCCGTGTAGAATCTGATTATGGGTTTAATAGAATTTGCCATACCTCTAACAGTTTCGCCTGCTACCACACCTGCTACCATCTTAGACTGCATCAAGGGCTAACTTGTAGTGGATAAAAAAAATTTCACCACCTAAGTCTATCCTAGGTCAGCACAAAACGGCTCCTAGTATAGAAAGAAACTGGACCCGGGCAGCAAGGCCGTAATGACACGATCTACTTCACAATGCCTCACAGTAACACGCAATCGTTACATTGGGCTGGCTTTGCAATTAACTCCGATATGTTATAACAATTCTATAAATACTGGATACGCACGACTGCATTCCAAAATGACGCCAATTCTCTGCTCTGTACATAAAGTTTTTTCGAATAGAAACGGCTATTTGGTACCTATACCAACTATCAACCAAACCAAATGTTTCCTATTGGTTTTCGTCGATCTATATCCGGTAAGATTCACGATAGTTCAAATCAAAAAGCCAAGATAAGTTTTGAGGTACTTTGACTTTACACAAAACATAACACAATGTGGAAAAGTATAACAATTGCAAGAAATTACGAAAGAAAATTTTGCAAATGTTTATTTAAAACCGTTCCTGTACCTTTGATGTCACATTTTTCCTTTTCCCCTGATTGATGAATACCATATAATCGACCTAAAATATACTCAAATAGCTTAATAAGTAATTTATTTTCTATTGATAAGATCGTAAAAAGTCGATAAAACCCAGAGTTATGAGTCAGTTACTATGTGATTGCTACACGAAAGAGCTTTTTGATCATCTTACTAATATTAAAAACGCGTAAGTTTGTATGTATGGATGTATTTATGTTTGTTACTCTTTCACGCCAAAACGGCTGAACGGATCTGGATGAAATTTGGCACAGAGATAGATTATTGTCTGTAATAACACATAGGATACTTTTTATCCCGGAAAATTTATGAGACACCGCGGGAAACAAAAAACCTCAATCCACGCGGACGAAGTCGCGGGCATCAGCTAGTATAATAATAACTTTATTAAGACACGTTGTAAATATCGTATACTTTTAATAAATATGGCGCGATGTCTGTCCGAAAAGAATTTGATTACGTTGTATTCGAAACTGCGACCTTTAGTTAACCTTTTTCTGAGCCTAGGCATTGCGAATTTGGCACTTGCGTAAAGCTGTTTTGTGTTTTACTGGGTACATTGATAGAATATTGAAAATTACAAGTATATTACGAAATATACTTTGTAATATTTACGTTAAATCATAATTAAAGTAACAAGATATTACCATTAAGCATCTAGATTAGATTTCAGTTGTCTCGGCATTTGTCCCATGAGATTACACAAGAACCTTTATCAGTTGAATGATTCAACTTTTAGATAAAAGTACCTAATTAAAAACTACATGTATCAGATGAGCTAACACCGGCAGTAAACTACGGAATTTCTCGGCGTTAGAAACAGTGTGCCCAAGAGCAAAGTAAGTAGAGCGCGGTGTCGACACATGATTTGCACATCCGCTGCGCCCGCGCATGTCGCGTGCACTCGCGCATGCACGGCCGATGATCTCGGGTACATGTCTAGATCTTGTGGATAACATCTAGACTTGTTGACTGGTAAGCTACTGCTGAAATACAAGTTAAAATCACGGGCAAAAAGTCCATATCTACCACTTTTAAATGGAGTGCGCATATACTAGGCGACGTCATAAAACATCGTTACTCTCCGACGCGGATGTTTTTGCTGCCGGTTTACCATAGTGTATCCCTCTGGGAAAAAATTATATAGATTCGATATTTAAACTTGGTTAAAAACGTGAACGTCATAGCTGTTATTACGTCAAAATTATTTAAAAAATAAAACTTGTGCAGATTTCCGTTAGCGTAGTCCCTATAAATGTACATGATTATGTAGGGCGTATAATTTCGTATACTTTACAGGGTTGCATTTTTCTAAACCCTCAATACCTTAATTACTTTGATGAAACGTGTTTAATTCGTCCAAGCTTAATTAAGTATAATTAACTTTAAAGGATCAATCAAATTCTTTAACATACCATTAACAAGCGTTTTCCACACGTTTTCCACTAGAACGTAGAAGGAAGCAATTATGCGAGAGAAACGGCTCGACTTGGAAGAATTTATGTTAATATTGAACTCATATCAGGCCTAAACTGCCGAACGTCATAATACGCAACAGACTTAGCGCTTTGTAATCATTTTATGCATAAACTTTCAAGCGTTTTGTAGTCATTAATTTACATGTTAAGCTGGGTGCACACATCTCATGGCTACTGTTCAATGGTCGTCTAGCGAAAGAAGAAGTATAAACAATGCAAATACAATATACTTCCTTGCTTACGCTGGAACAGCGGCATACGGGAGCTCCCGATTCTCCATCGCAGCATCTCGATTGAAATCTCAGCTGCTGTCATTATCAGTATCTGGTAGTAGGTAATTACCAGTCGTATATTTGCTGCAAATAAAAAATCGTGCAGGCAATAAACCAATAGAAAAACAATAGAAATCGCCGAATCTACTGGCCAATTTTTTTTAATTTTTTTATTGAAAATAATACAATATAACTTAATGCTAGCTAGCCTAACCTAATAACTATATAAATCATGCCCGCGTGGAATGGTGGCAAGAATGCTGGCTGCATCCGCGCTGGACAGCCAGGCTGATCCTTTGCGCAAAAAATGAGCAAGCCCTTCTGTCACCAGATGAGGCAATTAACCGCGGTGAAATATCTCGTAAAAATTTTAATGAAATTGTCTCGAATTTGGATCAAACTAGTGCTAGTCGACTAGTTCCGATAGATTTGCGTATCATTAGGAAACTCAAAGGTAAAACGGGTGAATAGGATACATGAGCACTTCTAACTTTTTTTTTCACTACACTACACTACACACAGCCCTTGACTGCGATCTCACCTGATGGTAAGTGACGATGCAGTCTAAGATGTTTTCTTAGTAATGTGCGTTTTAAGTTGAATAGCACTTGCTGTAACGGTGAAGGAAAACATAGTGAGGAAACCTACACGCCCAAGAGTTCTTCATAGTTTTCCCAAAGGTGTGTGAAGTCTGTCAATCCGCACTTCGCCACAGCGTGGTGGATAGTGGCGTGCACAGTATTCGGAGTCAGGGTTGGTCAGTTGATTAGCTAGCGGAATGGCATTCCGAACCAGTGGTAGATTCACTCGACGATTCAAACGTACTTGTAAAAGTTTATTTGAATAAAAACCATTTGAATTTTGAAATTTGTTATTGTGTATAAAAGTGGCGCGCACGCCGCGCACGACATAGAGGCATAAAAGCATTGCTTACCCTAGTTAAAAAAGCTCAATGCTTATTATCATCATGCCCTGCGTGAAAATAGCAGGGCATGATGATAATAAGCATTGAGCTTTTTTAACTAGGGTAAGCAATGCTTTTATGCCTCTATGTCGTGCGCGGCGTGCGCGCCACTGGTGGTGGACTGTTCCCAAACGTCATTATATGTACTTGTACTCAGTTTAAGTAGGCCGTTGACGGGTATAGTCTCACAAAGCTATTTGACCCGGTGGCCAAAATTGGAACTAATTTTTATGCCTGTTTAGTTATTTTTTTTATTTTTTTTTTCGTAGATACTAGCAACGCTGTCACCGGGTTAGATAAATTTGTCGGACTATAGTAATGATGATGATCTGAGCAAACTTCAATAACAAGTGTCATTTGAGTAATCATTCACTCATTACCAGAGGCGGCTTTAAGGGGTGGCAAGCAGGACAACCGCCCGGGGCCTCGCTCTTGCAGGGGCCTCGCGCTCTTGCCCAGCAGCGCTACAGCCTAAGTAGAAAAAGTCATTAGGTACTAATGTGTATTTGAATCTCGCGCCTCGCAAATATCTACGGCCCAGAGCCTCGCAATAGCTAAGGCCGCGCCTGCTCATTACACCATCATGCACACTCGATGTCTCGAGTAATCATTTCTTCCGAAGATCGTAATAACTGTTCTCGCGCGTACATCACGGAAAGTGAAAACCGCTTTCGTAGTAAGAATGCAACAAACACCATATCCAGGAATCGAACCAGGCAATGCGGTGTTTACGTGTTATGTAATGGCTGACCGGTTGGTATCTCGGTTGGCAAATTGGTTAGCAATGCTTGCGCTGGATTCCGTATTTGTGCTCCTTTAAGTGATATTTATTTAATCAAACGAATACGGTATGTAAGACAGAGCTGGTTTTTTACGTTATTATCTCTTAAGATGATGATAAGAGATCCTGGATGAAACAAATTCGTCCAAGCTTGAGATTTACTACAAGGTGTTCAATTCAGTTAGAATGAAATTCATCGACCGCCAGATATCATTTTCCATCAAGTGCTTGACAATTTCATACAAATCGAAGTTAACATTAACACGATCGATCGAATGGGTAAAATATTTCCCACTTGGCCCGCTGAGCTGAATCCGATCAATCACACCGTATCCTCGATTCGCGAGTTCTAGTCAATTCTGGTTGCGAGTTACCGCAGCGCATTACCACAGGCGTTGCCCAATGCGAGCTGTTATGCCTGTTATTCCACTGCTGCCGGCATTTCTGTCCGTGCGATATGGCGCCAAACGATGTCACATGGCGGTGACAAATAATTCTGTAAATAATCCATACTTATCTATACTAAATATTATAATGCGAAAGTTTGGATGTATGGATGGATGTTTGTTACTCAATCACGCCACAACGCGCAACGGCTGAACTGATCTGGATGAAAATTGGGACAGAGATAGATTAGTCTGGAATAACACATAGGACTACTTTTTGTACCGGAAAATTAAAGAGTTCCAGCGGGATTCAAAAAACCTCAATCCACTCGATTTTGATGTAATTTGGCAGAGAGATAGGTTGCAACTTGCATCACTAGGTAGGACAAAGGGCTTTATCTCCCTGAAAATTAGAGTTTTTGCGGGAATCAAATACCTTAAGCCACGCGGACGAAGTCATTGGCATAATCTTATAATAATATCAAACTGAGAAGCTATTGCAGATGTAGATTATACTTAAATTCAGCGCTAACCTTAGGTTAGTTAGGTTTTATAGGTTCCATTATATGTATTTTAAAAAAAGAGCAACCACTGAGTTTCTTTCTGGTTCTTCTCGGTAGGAACGGCATTCCAAGCGGTACATTCACTCGACAATTCAAAAGCACTTTTAATAAATTTATTTAAATAAATAATATTTTTTATTCAAATGGACTTTTCAAACTTTTTTAATATTATACGGAGCTAAGGTAAAAAATATCTCTACTAGTACTATGCTCTAGTTTCACATAATTAACTTAAAAGCATATCACGTACATGAAGAAATTAGAAAAGCTCGGCCAGTTAAGTTAATGAGACCCAATAAGGAAATACTTGTATTCTGTATGTGGCGATAAATTGCACAGCTGAGCTGAATCTGTCGTCATCGATAGTGTTGCGCGAAGAAAATGTTAGGCCCGGACGTCACCAGAGCGGAGATGTGTGGGGATGTCTAAAGCGGAGACGAGAAGAGATGTTTTTCAGCTAGGTTGTATCCACCGAAGCTGTGCGGAGATGCGTACTGGCTAGACTGGAGCGGAGATGTGTGTTGGCTAGAGCAGAGATGTATGCTGGCTAGAGCGGGACTGAGATGCGTGCGGTGAGCGTTGGATATTGAGATGAACGCACAGGCGGTGTTCGTCCCGATTTTTACACGAATTTCAGCGAATAGGCAGTACAGAGTTACTAAAACCAGATACCGTTCTTGGAAAGACCAAAGTGAACCTACATGAACTCAAACTCAAACTCATATTTTTTTATTCAAATAAAATTATTAAAAGCGCTTTTGAATCGTCGAGTGAATCTACCACTGGTTCGGAACTAAATGAAATGTAAGTGTTCATTCACACAGAAAGCCATTCATAGGATAGGATTCATAGGATCGTTTTAACGGATCCGTCGTTACCTGGTTTAAATGCTATAAAATTCGGAGGTGGGCGGTGGAACCTCAGTGCTACCCTTGCCAAATATTGGTACATCAAATGTATGTTCCAATTTCAAATAAAGTTTTTTTCATCTTTATATATATAAATGATATAATATGTATAAACTCGATCGTACAACATACGCCATCGCCAAAAAAATACCTTACGACAAAACGAACCTGTAAAACGGACGGCTATTAGAATGAGCCTGAAACACATTATTATCGTCCCGATTTTCTGCCATCACTATTCAATAATAGTTGTAATAGGTTGTAATGCAACATTATCTAAGAAGTTATGGAGACTTGCACTCGTCACGGACGCTTGTGCCGTCAACTTACGTAAAATCGTAGCTGCACTTACGTTAACCTACGTTTTATGTACACAAGATTCCTTAAATGATTAACAGACAGAATAATAATTTCGTTTCGAAAGATTAGATTTTATTTATTTATTAGATTTATTTAGATTTATTTATTTTCTCATAAACATAGATGACATAAAAACTAAGGAACGGAAACAACTGCGTTAGTATAAAACTGTGTTGCAGCTGTTAACGCCCACCTCCAGGTTCACAAATCAGAAGAAAACAAAAAGACAAACAGAATATTAATGTTAGTGACAAAATAAAAATAAAAAAAAATAAAAATTACTTAAAATTAATTCTTAGCATTAATATAGATTAGGACTGTATTGATGCATAAATTTAGAAGCACTTTTAGGCACGCAGTAAACAGCCGTGTATTTGGAAACTCTCCTAATTATGTCTTTAAACTTTTAGGTTTTAGGTGCAAGCAAATTATTTAGATTTATTTTATTAAACTTTACCACTTTCTGGACGACATAGTGGTCAACGACCCACAAAGACTTCACGGCAAAATTCAAACTAAAATTCCCAAAATAGCATGTCTACTGTAGTCACATAAATTCCATAACAAGAAGTAGGCAGGTATGTCGGAAGTGCACAAAAGGCAAAAGCACAGACTACTTAATAGTATAGGTATAGATACCAATACTGTGACAAAAGGCATATTAGCGTCGACTCTTTTGAAGCGCGTTCCACATCTGATTTAATTGTAAAAAGTCATACATATTCATGGCACGATATGGAGCGGTCAGTTCACTCGTCACTAAATAACTGTAGTTCTGTTTTAGGATAATGGGCTCTTTCAATTGGGTACAGAACCAACGGGACGCCGAATTGGGCTATGGAAACGGGATATTTTAGCTCATTTGTTGCAACAGCTACTAGAGAACCAAACTGATAGGAATATACTCAGAAAGATAACATTCTCCATTTAAGTAGAGCTTTTGTACAGTTGTTTGTACCTAATTAGTTGGTTTAGGTCGGTGGTCGCCTAGAATTAATCACAAATGCGGAGATTTGTAGAACTAAGGTTACCCATGTACACAGACCACTTAGGCTGAGTGGTCTGTGCCCATGTAGTACGATAGCTCATAGCCGTGCGATACCGAGTACATGCAGATTGCTGAACTTATGTTAAACTTTAAATTATATTTATCTAATGTTTGGCAAAGCGAAGATACAGTACAAGTATTTCGCAACATCAAATTATTTATTAAGTTTATAAATAAGTTTAGGATCGAAAGTGTAACATTCCTCATCTTCAGTCGGTAAACTTTATAGGTAAAGGTAGGATAGGCGTAAGTTAGCCTCTAAGTACCGCCAAATTTAAATTCAATATTTAATAATAAGGAATTTTTGCTGCAAAGGTATTGACAATAAAGATTTTATAAAATAAATCAATGGCTTAGCTCGACGTGCTGCGAAGCTAAAGTTGCAATAGGCGGGACGTAATATAGTTCGAAGAACTGAAAGACGTTGGGGTCCCAAAGTGCTGGAATGGCGTACTGGAAAAAGTATCGTTGGCAGAGGCGGTGGACGGACGACATCAAACGAGTCGCAGGGAGCCGCTGGATCCAGGCAGCTCAAAACTGCGGCGTGTGGAAGTACTTGCAACTGACTTTTGTCCAGCTGTGGGACGTCTATCGATTGAGGACGCCTTCTAGATTGCCGATCACGTCACATTAAGTGTGAATTCCGCAGTTCTCCCTATATTAAAGAACTAGCAGATGCCCGCGACTTCGTTCACGTGAAATAAGTTTTTTAAATTCCCACGGGAACTTCCTAATATTACGGGTTAATATATAGCCTATGACACTCACAAATAATGTGGCTATCTATTGATACCAGAATTTTCAAAATCGCTTCAGTAGACCCAGAGATTACCCAATACAACGTCACAAACTCACAAACTTTACCTCTTTATAATAGTAGTATAGATAAGGATCTCAAAAACCTGTAATAAATCGTGAGTAACAGTCGCTGAAGTTCAAATTATTATTTACATCTTAAAAAGTTATTTAATTATATTGCAAAATAAGCAAATTTTTAGCTAGAATATTAATGATATATTTGTTTGTCCACAGGAACACACGACATGGCTATCGTTACTAGTAGCCCTTGTCACACTGGTCACTCCCGGTAAGTTTCAGTTATTCATGTATTTACTAGAAGATGCCCTCGACTTCGTCTGCGTGGATTTAGGTTTTAAAAAGCCTGGGGAGATTTTCCGAGAAAAAAAGTAGCCCGTGTCTCTCTCTCTAGGTCCCCAGCTATTCACGTGCATAAAATCATGTCGATCCGTTGTTATCTTTTGAAGTTCGAACCAACAAACACACTGTCGCATAATCCATACTAATATTATAAAATATGCGAAAGTGTGTCTTTCTGCTACGCTTTCACGGCGTTTAGGGTACTTTTTATCCCGGAAAATTAAGGAGTTCCCGCGGGAATTGAAAAAACTTATTTCACGCGGACGAAGTCGCTGGCATCATTTAGTTTATAATATTAGTACGGATACGAATTTTCTCAATATTCAATAGGAAATATGAGATTTGATGAATCAAGACAAAAACTAATTTATAACATCGCTATGGACTTATATGTAGAGATATTGCAAACTTAGGTATTAAACTCCGTAGATGTTACTATCCTACTATATATGTATATGTATAAAAACAAAATACCCACATTCCGGTTAAAGAATTAAGACCCTTATTTCGCGTAGACAATAACAAGTAAGATACTGAGCTATCGTTTCTAAATGCACTTTGCTGAAAAGACAATATCAAGAAACCTAAAGCAGAACCTTTCAACAAATTAATTAGATGCGAGTCAAAGAAAATTACATATAGTCAGACAGGTCTAAAATTTCATAACACGCATACAAAAAAGATGTAACTACAAACGTTCGCTATCAATTGATTCCAAACGCATTGTCCCCACGAGAGAACTAGCTCTATTGTTTCAAGCAGATACAAAGGAACAAACAACACGGCTGTTCGTGAATCACCATTTATGGAATCTGTTCACGAGTGCAGGGAATTGAAGTTAAGGAAGATATTTACGTATCTACCTACTTAAAAGTACAGTGTCGTACGATGGCACACGATGTTTTAGTTGATTTTGTATAGAGCAGGCCGAGCCTAGAGGCGTATTCCTTTTTTTTTTCATTATTTGTTTAGGGGCTTTAAAATTAATTACATGTCAGCCCCATTACGATCTTAACTTAAAACTAATCATAATGACATAAAACTTAAACAAAATGGTTATTATAACAAAATAAGGAACAAGAAACGACAAAATAAACAAACAAATATAAAGTTTTAAACAACAATCCTCAAGAAATCGGACTGATGGATTCAAACAGACTCATAGCATCAGGCTTATTGTTAGGTTATAGTCACAAGATTTGTACGGAAAGTATTAGTTAATTGACATACAAAAAGCTCAACAGCTCAATGTTAAAGTAGTTAAATATCATTTACAGTTGCTTTTTATGTTGTTGTCACAACAGTACTTATGTAACGGCGCAGCGGTATCATTTTAGAGTTCCACCCATCGTCCCACCAGTTGCAGTGATGTGGTACAATGGTACAGTGGGTCCATAATTATAGACGGGAAAGCTGGGATGGGCTGGATGAATTCAAATAACTAACTAACTAATTAAACTAACTCATAAAAACGATTACCGTAAACTATTCAATTTCTGTAAAATTATACCAATTCATGAAAAAACTGAACTTACATTATTAGTCGAAAACTATTTCAACGAAAATTTAAAAAAAATTCAGATTCCATATTCTGCTCGAAGGCTTGACAACCCTAAACTCCTATTACCTAGGTATAATAACTTGTATGGAAAAAGGAGATTAAATTATGTCATACCTTACCTAATTAATCAGTTACCAAAGTGGCTTACTGAGATAATAACTATTAAAAATATAAAATATAAGCTAAAAAATTATTACCTACAAACTACAGTATCAAAATATAATAGTAATTAGACATGTGTCTCGTTAGCCTATACTTATATCTAATACCTATTTATGTATTACATATAAGAAATGAAAATAATTCCAAATGATTTACTTATGACACCAACTACACATCCTGTATCACACAATCTTTGGAAGACAGAGCGAATAACTGTCATTTTTTTTATTAACTTACCCACTTTTTAGCTTTTAGATTAATTATACTATATTGTGCAGTTAGATTATGATTAATTGTAGTATTAGGATGTTATAGTTTATAATAATATAATCGTATAGTGTGTATTTATAGCTAGGTATATGAAACAATTTGCAGTTTTTTAGTTTGTATGAATAAACCTATTGTCGGCGGCACTGTGGTGTTCGGTAAAATTCATATGAATTTATGATAACACCACATTAGAATAAGTCCTATATTGATTGTTGTGTTAGAATTTATTAAATAAATAAATAAATAAAAAATTCAAATTCAAATGGTTTTTATTCAAATAAACTTTTACTAGTACTTTTGAATCGTCGAGTGAATCTATCACTGGTACGGTATGACTGATACCGAGAAGAACCAGCAAGAAACTCGGCGGTTGCTCTTTTGAGAAAAAAAAAATACTATCATCTGTATTAGGTATTAGTAGTATTATCTGATTGAAATCTAAAAGATCCTGAATTCCAAATCCTATATCCTTTAGGGCTTAGGCTAATTATCATACACATATTATACAAGTGAGATTTTGCTTAGAGTAGAAAACACTAACTCAATTGAAACCAATATAATTTTTTTAAAGAAGTTTGTAAGAATTCTACTGGAAATCGAACCCGGGTCATCTCGTTCGAGAGGAAAGCCAGAAAAATCTCTACAAAAAAAATTAAATAATTTTTTTTGTGCTGACGGCCTGTGTAAAAGCAGTATAATATCAGTAATAATAGACTTTTTTAAGTTTCCTCATATTGTTCTTACCCGTTGACCTAGGAGAGAAGCGAACCGACGCGACGCGATGCCACCGCATAGAAAATGACAAACTTCTTGTCTACTTGTGTCGAGTCGCGGTGTCGCGTTTTTCGCTCACGTAGGACAATGAGTTAATGTAGTAAATAAAAGCCTCAAAGTGATTGTCACTGACCTCTGTCACCTATCGAGGTTATACCAGGAACCCATAACTGGTCTTTGCTACTGATAACTCTGTGCCACAAGTAATCTGTGTAAAATCAAAGGCCAACGATCCGCGTCAACAATGCGCTATTGTAAGATTCACTCGTACAAAACATACAAGTGAAAAGCCTTCGGGGTCTCGCTTAAATTATACTCATGTACTTAACAGTTTAATTTTCATGTATTTAATTTGCCCATTTTAATTTGAATTTAATTTTTTTTTTTTTTTTGCTTACTGAACAGTTAACTATGATATATAATATTTATTCATTTAAAACAAAATTACAAGATATAATAAAAACTTATAGACTAAACGTTAATCTAAAATCCTTATATACCTACTAACAAAAATAAAAATAAAACCCTAATCAAAAAGACCACCCCTGGTTGCCTCTGGGCCAAAGGTACCCATCAAACTTGCAATATCTTGTAATTTTGTTTTAAATGAATAAATATTATATATTTTAATTTAATCCTTTTTTTATGAACCAACACCTCATTCATTGAAACCTTTGAAATCTAATCAATGTTTTGGTAACTATGAGGGAACACACAGGCTCTACCGACGCCAACGTAACTTTTATTATTTAGTCTGTGCCTATATCTAAATGCAAGTTTTAATGTAGGGCAACAGACTGAGCTGTACACCCATTCTGGGTGGTGTCACAGACATATTAATAATAGGTATATATGATTGTTTGTTTGTGACAGCATCATTGAATAAAAATTTTTTATTTTTTTTTATTCTTCATAACCTTTCAAACCCTTATTTTACCCCAATAAGGATTGATTTTTCAAGAATCTTTTTTTAGCGGATGTCTACGTCAAAGTCAAATTGCAGCTCGATTCGTACAGTGGTTTGAGCTGTATGTTGATAGAACAGTCCGTCAGTCACCTTTTCCTGTTATATATTTAGATCAGGTTACGTTTCATCCCGAAAAACCTAAGAGCTCTCACGGAATTTTGAAAAAACCTAAATCCACGCAGACGATATTGTGGGCTTCACCATCTAGAACCTTAGAAAGGAATGAATATGAAACCTGTAACAGATCTACCTACCTTTTATGAAAAACGAATTTTATGAAATTTTGAAAATTAATTACTTGTCTATTGTTGTGATCTTGATCCATGATGTGAAATCTAAAAAAAATGATATCGCTTTTTATGGTATTTTATGTTCAATACAAACCGATTATTGATGGTTGTCAGCTTAACAAATGAATTTTGCGACACAAGGTGTATAATGTACTTGCTTATAATAAAGTCGTCAATTTTTTAAATCTATACCTGTTCTTTTTGCATGTTGCACCATCGCATTGAGGTTCTTTATTCTCACATTATCGATAGGCAAGACCAGCAAAGCACAACAAATGAAACAAAAAAAAAACACAAAAAGAAAAAATCTATAGATATTGGATAGTGGAATTCTTAAAGAGTAAAGAGGTTCTATCTCAGATTTTGCGTGACCTTTTAGATTTTTGTGATAGGTACTAGTGAAGCTGATACTCATGAAGTCGCGCCATCACCCGTCAGGACTAACTACAGTTCTCTTTTTTTTTAATCCACTACAAGTTAGCCCTTGACTGCGATCTCACCTGATGGTAAGTGATGATGCTGTCTAAGATGGTAGCGGGCTAACCTGTTTTAACCGGGGTGACCCTTCCGGGAATCAAACCCGGGACCTCCGCACGTTAAGACATCAGCGCTACACACTGCGCCACGGAGGTCGTCAAAAGTTCGCGTGCGAGTCGAACTTGCGCGCGAACCTGTTTGATTATTGTATGGAATTTATAATTTCGGAATTTTCTCTGGTCTGGCTTGTTGGGAGGCTTCGTCCGTGGCTAGTTACCACCCTAATGGCAACGACGTTCGCCAAGCCATTAATTAGCCTTCCGGTACGATGCCGTGTAGAAAGTAGAAACCGATAAGGGGTATGGGTTTAATATAACTGCCGTACCCCTAACAAGTTACCCCACTACCATCCTGAAGTAATGATTCCTTGCCATCAGGTGAGATCGCAGTCAAGGGCTAACGTGTAGTGGAATAAAACAAAATTGATACTGCTGCGTCGCGTCTTGTTATCGAGTCTCGATGTCGCATGTTTTGCTGACGTAGGATAACTAAAATGGTTTTTTTCTTCCAGCGCTGTCGAGTTCGCCGCGCGTGGTGTGCTACTACACAAATTGGTCAGTGTACCGGCCGGGCACAGCCAAGTTCAACCCCCAGAACATCAACCCCTACCTGTGCACGCATCTCGTGTACGCTTTCGGGGGCTTCACCAAGGACAACACGCTCAAGCCCTTCGACAAGTATCAGGACATTGAGAAAGGTGAGAATACATTTAAGCACTAGCTGACCCGGCGAACTTCGTACCGCCTTAGTATGCAAAATTAAATGTATATATTTCAATATTTCTGAGAGGTTTTCTTAATATTTTTTTCCGTAAGAACCTTCTCCTAATAATAACCAATACAACAAAAAAAGAATTAGTGAAATCGGTCCAGCCATTCACGCGTGATGCCGTGACCAAGGAAAACGGGTTTCATTTTTACATATATAAGATTTATTGAAAACAATACAATAGAACTTATAAGCCTATTACACTACACCCTTACCCTGAATCAGTGTAGTGTCATAAGAATTAGGGAAATAGGGTCCCTAATCTGGTCCTTATTGCCCCCACCCTTTCCACAGGGCCCTGTGAAAAGTGCAGTGTAAAAGGTCTATTAAAGCTAGCTAGCCAAACCTAATTACTATATAAATCATGCCCTCGTGGAATGGTGATAAGAATGCTGGCTGTATTTCCGCGTTGGACAGCCAGGCTTATCCTTTGCGCAAAAAATGAGCCAGCCCTTCGGTCACCAGATGAGGCAATTAACCGCGGTGAAGACTCCACGGCCCCAGGGTATCCACGGAACAAATATGTAACTCTCTATGAGAGAAGCATACTTCTTTGCTTCCTTTAAACTAAATAAATATTTTGAAATCCAAGATCCGGCCACTCTACACTATATTCAAGATTGAAGATTCAAGTCATTTATTCAATATAGGTACACTGTAGGTACACTTATTGCCGTCTAAAAATTACTTACATAAAAAGCATGATGGTGAGAATGGGTAACGGTATCTTAAAACTAAAACTACGAGGGTACCAAACGCGCCCTGGTCTGAGAAGAGCCCACAACAAACTCAGCCGGGTTTTTTTATTATTATCACCATCTCACAATTCATCTTAACTAAGGAACTATCAGAGACATTAGAGCAAATTATTGCCAAGCTTCCTTGTCGTTTAAGTAGTCCTTTACATGGTAATAAGATTTTTCAATGAGTTTACGTTTTACATTAACTTTGAACTGAAGAGACATCTTCAACATGTCTTCTGGGAGCTTATTGTAGAAGCGGACACTGTTTCCAACAAATGAATTGCTAGTTTTACTAAGCCTAGAAACAGGCATTACAAGTTTATTTTTATGTCTAGTATTGACATTATGACAATCACTTTTCTTCTTGAATTTATCAATGTGCTTATGCACGTGTAGGTACTAAATTTTCAAATATATATTGGTTGTGCACTGTCATAATATTAATTTCTTTAAATTTATCTCTTAGTGACTGCCTTGGTCCCATATTATATATGGCTCGAACAGCCCTCTTCTTCAACACAAAAACAGAATTAATATCAGCAGCATTACCCCATAATAATATACCATATGACATAATGCTGTGAAAGTAACTAAAATAAACTAATCTCGCCGTTTCTATATCTGTTAACTGGCGAATCTTTTTAACCGCGTATGCTGCAGAACTAAGCCTGTTCGATAAGTCATTAATGTGATGGCCCCATTGGAGTTTAGCATCTAACGTTATTCCGAGAAAAACAGCGGTATCCACTAAATCTAATTCCTCATGATCAAGTTGTACAGTGGTTTTTACCTGTTTGACATTAGGTAATGTAAATTTGATACACTTTGTCTTTTTTCCATTGAGGAGTAGGTTATTAGCTTCAAACCACTGTACCACTTTATTGAGAGAATTGTTTACTTCGTCAAGAGTTGGTTCATAACGATTAATTTTAAACAAAAGTGATGTATCATCAGCAAACAATACTATCCCATGATTATTCTTGGCAAGATAAGGAAGATCGTTAATGTAAATGAGGAGTAGAAAAGGCCCTAAACTTGAACCTCCATGGAATTGATGGAACCCCCATTTACGTAGAAATATGCGCTTTTGAGAACTTGTACCTATGAAACACTGACTTGTACGCCGCATCATGGTAGTCTTTTGTCATTATAATATGAGTCACAAGATGAACTACGTGAAATAAATAATTTCATTGCATTTCATCAAAATTCGTTGCAAATTTTTACTACTTATTCAATATTTTTAACTGGTATAAAGTGTTAACGTGAGTTTGAAGTCTTTTGGATTAAGTTTCGATTATTTAATAAATAAAATCCGGAAAGAGCAGGCGCAGTATAAATTATTTAAGGCGTCACCCCACCTTTATTTAAGTTTGGAAATCAAATTGGTAGTAATAATTATTATAATTCCTTGCAACGATGTTTTAATCGTATAATTTAGAAGATTTTTTGCGCGAATTATTATTTCAAAGTACACAATAAAATTTCTGTAATTAATTTATTAATTATTTATCGGTTTCGATCCATTATTAATTTATCGGAACCTGAAGGTGGGAACGTCCTGTACACGGTTAATTTCTACAGTGCTACACAAATTATAACAAAAGTATGCTCCTGAAAAAAGCTTATTATACTGTTGAAGATTACGTAAATGACGAAGGAGCATGGATTTGACTCGCTCCAGCGATGCTAAGGACAGTTGTTACTTATGTATTCTAAAAATTAATGAACTTGTAAATTATGTTTTTCAAAAGAGCAACCGCCGAGTTTCTTGCTGGTTCTTCTCGGTAGGAATGGCATTCCGAACCATTCACTCGACGATTGAAAAGTCTTTGTAAAAAAATATTATTTGAATAAAAAATATTTGAATTTGAATTTGAATTATTGTCAAAGTAGATATGAGGGAAATCGTTAAAAAGACCGTTTGAAATTATAAATAGATACTTAGGTACTAATATTATATTTTACCTACTAGATGAATGCGACTTTGTTCACGTGGATTGTGCTTTTTAGTGTTCCGCACCTCATGAGGAATTAAGGAACCCTTACAGGATCACTTCGTTGTCCGTCGTTCTGTCTGTCTGTCAACCATCTTTTGACCGGGAACGCGTGGAGGTATCGAGTTGAAATTAATATCAAATACTTAATTCTATACCACCGAGTCTGTGTTCTATACGGTTCATTGGAGCTGTAAAAAATCAAGCTTATAGTCAATGTAATCAAAAGATACGGATAGATCAGAAAGATACGGTATGCGGCATATTTTGACACTCGCAAATAAATAGGTACTTCCCGTTAACCTAGAATCATGCAAGAAGCAAGGTCTCACAGCACAAATATAGGAAAAAAAACGAAAATTTATATTTAAGGTTCCGTGCTCATAGTAGGTATGTCGAACTGTTTGTCTGGCACTACCCATTTAGCGCCATACGTCAGCCAGTTATTAAACAGATAACTACATGGTGTTAAGACATCTTTCTTGTCATTTACTAAAATAATTTACATCGTGTGGTGGTACGGAACCCTTTGTGTATATTCGTAGTCCGTCTTCGAAATGGAAGCCATGATAAGGTAATAGACAGACAAACGAACTGACACACTTTCGCATTTATAATTTTGCTACGGATGTTTATTACATAACAATTTTTAAATAATCATGGAATTGCGAGATCGCTCTACAAATAGTAAAAATTATTTGATTGATTTGTTCCCCAATTATCTTAATCGAAACCGTATAATTAATAACTCGTATTAAAAATGAAACCTGAAGGTGGAACATCCTGAACATGTCTACATATTAGTTAATCTTCGATAATTTGGTGCTATTTAAGAGAAATCAGACTTTAAATTATAGATTTAACAATTATTTTAGCACTCTTCCGCTATGGGCAGCATCCAGTATCGCAGCAAGAATTGTTTTGTTTTGTTCCACTTGCTTCGAAAACCTTAGCAGACGATGGAGTCATAGTGAAAATAAATCTTACGAGACATTGTACTTAGCTACCACCGTTTTATTTCCTGATAATTGTAATTGAAAAGCTGGCAAATTTTTGCACATAGAATCACCCTGGCTTTCGAACGCAGCTATTCCATGCAGACATCATTTGTAGAATCATTAGATCGGGCTAGCCATAAGTTTTCTTGTTTTAATATATAAAATACTGGACGATGCCCGCGACTTCGTCCGCGTGTATTTAGATTTTTTATTCCCGCAGAAACTCCTTGATATTCTGGAATAAAAAGTTTTAAATGCCGTTTCCCGTGATACAACCTATCTCTGTACCAAATTTCATTAAATTCGGTTGAAAAAATGGGCCGTTAAATCGTAGCAGACAGACAGACAGACACACTTTTGAATTTATTATATTACTATTTGTGTATTGCTTATATATATGTATATATAAATAAATATTAAATATATATATATATATATATATATATATATAATATATATATACATATAATATATATATATATACATATTTGTATGTAAGTAGTATTGTATGTAGCTGATAGATATTTATAGTATTTTTTATTTGTAGTTTGCGCACCATCCCGTTTGTATTCTCTTCACCTTTCTCCAAAGGTTGTCTGGAAAAGATTGCCTTAGGCGATAAGACCGCCTTTGCATACTGTGCTGTCCTAGTCGTAATTTTATTGTCTTTTTATGTCCTTTTACTTGTTTGCAATAAAGATTTAAATAATAATAAATAATACTATTGGATATGGATATGGATTAGAATGGATTGAGTATATTGTGGTAGCAACGTTTTTTATCAGATATTGTTTCCCGCCAGGTGGTTACGCCAAGTTCAATGGGCTGAAGACGTACAACAAGAACCTGAAGACGATCCTGGCTATCGGGGGCTGGAACGAAGGCTCGTCGCGATTCTCGCCCATGGTCGCCGCCAAGGACAGGAGGAGAGAGTTCGTCAGGAATGTTATTAAGGTAATACAACAACTTTTTTCTGTTAATTGCTCGGAAATTGCTTCATTATTAAAAAACACAATACGTACATTGGCTTTTTTCTGACCGCCAATACTCAAATAGGAAATATCATATAATTTCCATACAACCCAAGGTATAAGCGTGAGGGAGAGTCAACGCCATGTCGATAAACTTTTTTAACATAAATTGTTTCCTCCCAAATTAGAGAAAAGTACTATATAAGTCTTGGCCGAAATAGCAATTCACGGCCTCGTTTACGACCTCGGGAGTAATGTACTATTTTTATTATTTATTTATTAATAATAAACAGCGTTAAATAAAAAAACCGGCCAAGTGCGAGTCGGACTCGCGCACCGAGGGTTCCGTACTGAAAACTGTAACGACCAAAGATGTAAAACTCTAATAATTACCTTTGTTAATGAACCGCAAAACTAACTTTGTTTGTAGAGGTTTACTGTTAATATCAAAAAAACTATGCTAGTTAGAGCATTGGCTATAGTTTTCCTGTAAAATATACATAAATTCCTATTGACCATAATTATTTCAGATTTTTCGATTGGTAAACTCCGGAGATAAGGGGGGGGAACGGTATTTTTTTAGACTTTTTCCCCGATAAATCAAAAACTATCATGACTAAAAATAATTAAAAATCTGTTTTAGAATGTACAAAGTAAACCCTTTCATATGATACCCCACACAGTACAGTTATCTCACTTTTAAATTTCAACCCTCCGATATTCCTCCCTTTTTGGCGGAATGGGGCTACTTTCTGTCTGCCCGTCTTTGACATGAATTGAATAAACAAATTTAAGAAATCCATTAAAAGTATGCTCCTGAAAAAAGCTTATTATACTGTTGAAGATTATGTAAATGATAGAGGAGCATGGATTTGATCGCTCCAGCAATGCTAGGGACAGCGGTTACTTATGTACACATTGATATAGTAATTGTAAATGAATTATTTAAAAAGAGCAACCACCGAGTTTCTTGCTGGTTCTTCTCGGTAGGAATGGCATTCCGAACCAGTGGTAGATTCACTTGACGATTCAAAAGTACTTGTAAAAGTTTATTTGAATAAAAAATATTTGAAATTGAAATTGAAATTGAAATTTGAAAATTGAAATTGAAATTGAAATTGAAATTGAAATTTTAAATAAGAACAAAAATAATTTCCAATTTTTTTTAATTCCAGTGTCTTTGGGTCACTAATATACACAACTATTCCAAATTTCATGTCGATAGCTTCGGTAGTTACTGAAATAATCGAGTGTGACGGACGGACAGACAGACAGACGGAGAAAGTCGCACCATAAGGGTTCCATTTTACCATTTTGGTACGGAACCCTAAAAATGACAATGGTAACTCAAGCATAATATGAAACTATGAAGGATTACATACGTATACCAAACATATTTTAACAGAGACGGTATTAAAAGTACATATAAAATAACTTAAATCGTGTGTGTGTGTGTTTGTGACGCTTGCGTACGAGTTCCCTCTTTTGTCAACTTTTTTAAATAGACTTACCCCTAAACTGTGTAAGGAAATCTTAATCGTATAAGGAAATTGTAATAGATGCCTACACGTCAAAAAGCATACAGTATGAACTCCTAAAACAGGAGTCTGTCAAATGATTATGATTAGACAATTGGGTATGTGATCTGAGATTGATCATACCTTTTTGTTATCTAGTTTGTAAGATAACGTGGCTATTCGCGCTATGTACTATGAAAGCTGGGCGACTGGCCACGGCACAGGCTTACACTTTCCCTGCCATTAAGTTATTAAAGCACAAGCGGATATCTGTATCTACACGTATACTACTGGTTGTGAATGTTGCTGAGTTCACATTCCTCCATAGATAAGATTCGATTTCGATTTGACGACGCCTATGGGTGTAATAAACAATAGAATAAGAAATATTGAATGATTGCTATGAGTGTTAAAATATTGGCACTACCCGGCATGAGTTCTATCCCGTCTTAGGCGCAACGGCATACCAGCAGAATCGAGACGCGTCGTCCTTTTTCGCTATACTCGTATCTATAGCTTTATGTATTTTGCCATAACGATAGCGGCGTGCGGCAAACCCAGGAGCATCCAAGCGTGGATCTTTGATCCTTACTTCAGGTTAAGCTTAATGTTGTAGCTGTATATCCTTATTTGAAATGCGAAAGTGCCTGGCTGTCTACTACGTTTTAACGGCCAATTCGTTTAACTGATTTTGACGAAAGTTAGCACAGAAATAGCTGGCTTCCCGGAGGCAGACACGGGCTAGTTTTTAACCCGGAAAATCAAACAGTTTCCACAGAATTTTTAAGCACGCGCGAACGGAATCGCGGTTATCGACTAGTTTTTAATTAACTCGAGATTGCTCCGATAATATTTACTTGACGATTCGAAATAAAGCTCTAATTTTTTAAAGATCTTTATATCATACTAGCTGATGCCCACGACTTCGTCCACGTGGTTTAAGTTTTTTGTCATTCCGCGGCAACTCCTTAATTTTCCGGGATAAAAAGTAGCCTATGTCACTCCAGGTCCACAACTATACCCATGCCGTTGCGGCGTTGTTGCTCCGTTGCGGCGTGATTGAAGGACAAACCAATAAACCAACAAACAAACACACTTTCGCATTTATAATATTAGTATGATATTTAACTCCTTTTTCTTTTTAGTTCCTCAGACAAAACCAATTTGACGGCTTGGACCTTGACTGGGAGTACCCAGCGTTCCGCGACGGAGGCAAGCCCAAAGACAGAGAGAACTACGCCAAGCTCGTCAAGGAGTTGCGAGAAGAGTTCGAGAAGGAATCCCAGAAGACCGGCAAATCTCGCCTGCTGCTGACCATGGCTGTGCCAGCTGGTATTGAGTACATCGAGAAGGGATTCGACGTGAAGACTTTGAACAGGTTAGCTTTTATACATAGGCTTTGTATTACATTCAGTTTAGTCCCAGTAAAATGTATCGAGTGACTTTAAAAGTAAGTCATATGCTCAACAATTTTTTCTTAAACTTATAGAAGAGCAATCTGACAATAACACAATCATAAAATAAGCAAAATACAGCGTAAACCTTCTCAAGTCACTTATGTTAGGATTTGGTTAAAGCCCGCGATAGCTGGGATAGGAAAGCTGCGCAGAAATTTTTGATTTTTCGGAAATATCTAAATTTTCTGATAGTAACATAATATTAAAATCATTGTTTTCAGAAATTTAATAAAATATTTTCTTTATTTAAAAAAATGCGCTCTTTAAGGTATATCTCAAAGCCATCTCAAAGCCAGAATTTTTTCTAGAAATTTTATAAGTAGTTGATTGAAACGGCATCAGCTTAAATTTTTAGGCTATAGCAGATTTTTTTAAATGGTTGAAAATACAAATTACCTCATATTACAACAAATTACCCTAAATATGCTAAATTGCACATTGCACAAGTTTATTGTCTGGAGTTAATGTCACCATCATTGTATTGTTCCGAAATGCAAAAATAAACAGAGCGGCGTAGTTTAAGACTCAAATGAATTAGTTTGCTTGATGTACTACTATGACCACATTATAATTGAACTTTTTTGTACTGAGTAGGATTATGGTAAGATTTCCAAAAAAAACTGTAATATGCGTACTTCTAGGATGTACGTTGTTCATAGATCAGTCAGGACAACTGGACAAGTCTTTTTATAATAAAGACTAGCTTTTACTCACAGATCGCTTACGTTAGTACTTTCAAACCTTTATTTTACCTCTAGTGGTTGAATTTTCTTAGTGCATTACTACGTCATAATAGCTATCTTTTGCAATATATCTATCGGTCCGTCCCGCCCGATCCCTCCAGTGTTTAAAGCTGTGCGTTGATAGACCAGTCAGTCACCTTTTATTTTTATACAGGGTTAATTTTTATTTACCAACAACCTCCCACATATAACTTCTATACATGATACTAAACAACTTTTGTTCAACGACATTTCACATAACTCAATAAATTAACAAAAAAACATTTCTAAGTTTTTGTTGAAAATTCTGTCAGTTTATTAACTCTATGGTCAATTTATGTAATGCCTGTTCCACACCTGCGTGATGAGGCGTCGACTACTAACCGCGCAAAAATTAACGTCTGAAGTTATCGCTTCTCTGTCGTATTTACAAATGCTTTGGACTTAAATTACTAACATCGGGCTGAGCTATCGTCTGCAGGTCAATAATTTTTTCCTGCACTAGCGTTTGTCGTGAACACCAAAAAATCTTCTCGCGGCGACAGATGTAAGTGTCGGACAGTCATTAAGTACAGTACCGACTACTACCGATCGGTAGTGTGCGATAGAGATAACGCTATACGAAGCCGAAATAACCGATTGTCTCTTTCCAAAGGTCGATGTGCAATATTTATTGCCGGGTACTGTACCTACCATACGCGCACATGATAAGCATTTTGTTTACTTGGCAATTTCCCGCGCTTTTTACGGAAGGGCAAAATTACTACCTATCAATCCCATTTGTCAGACTTTGTCCGCGTGGACTACACAAGTTTCAAACCCCTATTTTACCCCCTGAATGAATTGAATTAAAAAAAAATCCTTTCTTAGTGGATGTCTACGTCATAGGTCACTCAGGTTATCTGCATGCCAAATATCAGCCCGTTTCGTCCAGTGGTTTAAGCTGTGCGTTGATAGATCAGTCAGTCAGTCACCTTTTCCTTTTATATATTTAGATATATTTTATAGTAGGAACATGAGTCCTCAAGGTTAGTGTAAAGTGGTGGTACCCTACTGCCCTAGCGCCTTCCCCATTGTGTATTCGCGGCAACACAGCATTGTCTTCATTCAAATCAGTAAGCCGCAATCTGAGAACTTACATTTATCATTATAGTGGTACAATCTATTCCTTGCGAAAGATTATTTACTTCAACTGTGGATATTTGTCTAGGAGGGTTCTGCTGTGACTAGTTAAGAGCCAACTTGCAAGAAGATCTTTCAAGCAGTTAAGCATATTTTGTATGGTGCTATTATATTATGCTAGCTGATGCTCGCGACTTGGTCCGCGTGGATAAAGGTTTTTGGTTCTCGCGGGAACTCTTTAATTTTCTGTGTGCAAGATTTCATCCAGATCCCTTCAGCCGTTCTGGCGTAATTGAGTAACAAACATCCATCCATCTATCTATCCAAACTTTCGCATTGTAATATTAGTATAGAAGTATAGATTATTTGACACACAAAATACTAAGTCAACAAATTATCTAATGAAAACGCTAATGAATAAGTTTAATTAAATCTAACTTGATTTAAGGAATTGCAATTACGCTACAAAAAATGTTAGATCTAAGTAAGTATTACGTTAGTATCAAGTTTTGCATACCAAACAAGACGTGATATTAAGCAACATGACATTGAATTAGAAAATTAAGTAACATGCGCACACGCATGACGCTCCGACAGTTTCGCAACCCGGTTACCGATATTTATTCACGCTTGCGTCTTCGCAACCGGTGTCAATGGTGGCAACCTATATTGTGTGATCTTGAGGAGCGAGTATGGGCGCGATACTAACTAATTGGTCATCGGTGACAATTTGTGGCGTAAGGTTTTGCAATTTCACGCGCATACGTGAAGTTATTTAAAGTGCAATAGCTAGACCAAGTTTGATTGGTTTCTATTACCTTCGTATGATGAGTAGCTCAGTAGTAGGAGATACAAGTTACGATAGCAGTGGCGTGCATGAGATAGAGGCATAAAAGCATGGCCTTCCCTATTTAAAAAAGCTCAATGCTTATTTTTCATCATGCTCTGTCTGAAAAAGGTATCTACCTAACCAATGCCTTCCCTGGCTCAGAATACTGTGCATGCCGCTGAAAAATTTCGTGAACGAAAGAGGTGTGACTTCACTCGCCACTTCGCCTTAGGATGCTCCGGTGTCAGAGTGAAACGTACGTTCTTAATTTGGAAGATTGTGTGGAATTGTGGTGGTGCATATCGCAAGCTACACGTTGTGCCAGATAGAATTGTATGTTTTGGCGGATTATAGCGAATTAAATTTCTTGTTCCTTGGAATTTCAAACATTAAAAATGGAATCCAAGTGCAAAATTTCAGCTTTGTTGGTCCAAGGGCAGGGTGTTGATGATTCAGTATACACCCGTTTGAAGGAATATCTGCTCGGGGACTCAGCTGGTCCAACCGTTTCTATGTTGTAATCACGATGCAAGCTGCGGAATATATAGGTAGTGAGTTATAGGACTCTGTTGCAAATTTATTGTAGATCTAACAGCGCCATGTTGTTGTAGCGTCCGCTTCAAAATATTAGCTAATATAGGTAATTAATTTATATATTTGGCAATCTTCATAAGGATTGAGGAAATACAGACGAAATAAAAAGTAATAATGAAATAAAACAAAAATAAGTATTTGAAGTTATTAATTCCACAAAGCACATTTTCAACGAAATGTCGAAACAACATCATTATGTGAAGACCCAAATAAATAATCGTTGTAACGACTAAATACCTTTATATATCTACCTATAGGTACTTAAGTATGGCAATTCGCAACTTTTTTGAAAGCAGTCATTACTTTAGCAGAACTAGATTTTAATAATTTTGATGACATCAGTGGAATTTTCGAGTCATCGACTGTTTTTATAGAGTTGACAATTTGCTTTAGGTACCTATGTCATTAAATTTTTATGTAGTAGGTATTAATAATTTATTATTCTTTTGACTTTATTTTAATATAATACAAAGAGTCCTTCAACATATTATTACATGTTGTCCTAGGTGACCCGTTGTCCCTAGGTGACCGACAAAAGCGACGCCATTCGCCATTCGACGCGACGTGATGCGAAAATGACAGATTCAAACGTTATCTACGTAGGCCACGTGGATGGTTATGTCGCATCGCGTCTCATTGGCGTTTGTCGCTCACCAGAGACAACGGGTGAGCGACAAAGGCGACGCGGCGCGAGTCGACCAGAGAAAATCTACATCTAACTACATCAAACTAATCTACGCAACAACGTAGGCCGTGTGTAGGCTGTCGCGTCGCATTACCGCGTTTGTCGTTCACCTAGGACAACGTTTTATTATAAGACACAGATTTCTACACATGAATGTACTAAGCAGTAGTATTATGATAGGATACCTCTTCTCTGTAGGAATGGTATTCCAAACCACCTGTAAAAGTTTATAAGAGAAAAATATACATATTTTGAATTCGATATAGAAAATACTTGCTGTATAATACAACTACCAAATATCACGTACAAGTTTTAAGAGTATATTTTTAATTATTGTTTAGTTACCTAGTAGACAATACCAAAACAAGGTGAATATTATATTCTCAATTAATCTCTCCTATTGTAGTCACACGCAGCATAATTAGAATTCAAGTATAGTCCCATGATGTACATTGTACATGATAAGAGAACAAAACGCAAGGAATATAATTAATGAACATAAAATAACCTACATTGTATTCATATGAAGAAATTACAATTACAGCTTAGGTACCTATACTGTATTAAGCTCAATACGCATGTGCGGAGGCACTGGACTTTATCTGTGCTATGTAAATGAAGCCAATGCAAGCGTCTACGTGCGTCCATTTGTTTAATTGATTCCTCACAAATATATAAATTATATCATGGATAAATCCAGTTTACTTTAACGGCCAAATTTAATAACTTACTAATCCTTTCTGCTATCTGTCGATAAGTTTTTTTTAATTTTTTTTATTATCAACATAAAAATCGATACAGCTTTGTTGGGTAGCACTGCGAAAACCCATGAAGGTTTAAATTGCGTGCTCTTCCGTCAACATATCAGAATTTTAACTATTTATAGCTAGCTAAATTTCTAAAAATACATGAAGAAAACTAAAACTAAACTACCTACAATGTTCTTAAAAAATACGATTTTAACTTATATTTTAAATTATTTTTAGTTAATTCCATTTTAAATTTATTATCGTTAATATATAAGATAAGTTACTTAAGATTGTCACAGATTTTATATTTTTCTCAAATTACAACGTTGCCATGTTGGACAGATGATCGATTGTAATTTATGAAAGACGCATCGCTTCTCTTCAACTTTGCGCCAATGTGCCTTGGACCTAAGCTTATACTTACTGCTCACCTTTGTATACAGAATTTCCTTTAGGCATCTTGTAAAAAAAATCTACAGCCGGCATTTTGATATAAATGGCTATGCTCATCAGAACAATCCAAGCATACTGACCACGTACTGTTGTCCGTATAAGGCGAGAACGTGGGTAGTTGTACAATTAATGAGAACCACAGCTTCCTTTGTAGCCTTGACCTTTGAAAAACTATACGATATACGATTCTGAACATGATCAAATACCTAATAGGGCAAGCGCAGACTACTCTTTAATTACATAATAAAAAATAAGTGCCGTCATAATAACTGGAACTAAAATTAATAGATAGCTTCTTCGTTTTGCCATGATGTAAATGTCAGTGTCCTAAAAATAATGCTCAATCCTTTCCTGCCCCTTCTCAAAGCTCCTTAAGAAACGGAATGTCTGGAGGAGATCACTTTTAGTGATAAGACCACCCGTGCGCACGCGTTGGTTTCTATAATTTGTTTATAATTTAGGTGTATGTTTTGTGTGGCTATTAATTATAATTATTTATCTATCTCAACTAGGGATCGATAAGATATTCAAGATCGTTTCAGCAATATAATATACATAAATACATTACAACCTACATAAAACTTATCCGTTTTGCCACAATAAGTACCACGTAGATTACGAGTACCTTCAGTGTATCGCCTTAATTGAATGGTGGACTTTTTACTAACGTCCACCCAACTACCTATACCTTTTTTTGTCGAGTTTACTATAAATAGTTTTTAATATCGATTGTATTGCGACTGTTTATCTTTATAGGTTTGACGATGCCACTTAATCCCACATCCATGACTCTTCAAGACAAAAACCTACTTACATGGCCACCATAAAATTAGCATTTATAAACTATTAAAGGTTTTTTCACTTGCAATAATATTTTGCACACGCTACGTCGATGTGAAATTTATTAACGCCGTAAACGAATCCAATTTATTTTAAATAGCCTTAAGCCAGTGAAATATTTCAAGGAAGTTCCTTTTTGGGAAGGCAACATTAGTTTATGTTGTTTCCTACTCTGAAAGTACAATGACCTGAAGTATGTTTTGGTATCCACTACCAAGGTTAGCTTGTTCTCCTTGATTTGATCGATCCCTTGTCAGTCGGCGAGATAAAGCAATCGTTATAATTTTTATCCATGATAAATATAGTATCAAAATAACATGCAAAGGCAGCCTATTTTCTATAAAACCATATTTACCATTCAAGACCTCTTGTCTATGCAGAACACAAAATCGCCAAAAGTACCTATTGCCTGAGCAATAACTGTTTTCGAAATAGTTGATTTTTTTGGCCAAGGCCAAACCATTAAGTTTTGGCCATTGTCCACCACGCTAGCCAAGTGCGGACTTAACACGTCTTCGAGAATATTATGAAGAACTCTTGGGCATGCCAATGTTCAATTTCTTAAAACGCACACATCTCCGAAAAGTTAGAGGTGCGATCCCAGGGGTCGAGACCTCGACCACCCCAATAGGAGGGCCCTACCTATGTCTTAACCCATTAGACCCATGAAAATAATCATCTAGAATAGACAAGAGGCGGATATAAATTATTATAAGGTTTTCGTGCGTTTTCTGTGCGGTTTGTTCGCTAATAGAAGATGTTTGCCCTCAGATACCTGGACTGGATGAACCTGCTGACGTACGACTACCACTCCGCCTTCGAGCCCGCCGTCAACCACCACGCGCCTCTCTACCCGCTCGAGGAGCCCAACGAGTACAGCGTGGACAGCGAGCTCAACATTGTGAGTGTATATCCTTCTTAAACTTTATCGTTCTGCTTTCTTAAAGTTGCTGACAAAAAAACAAAGCCTAAAGGCTCGATTCTGAGACCGGAGGCAAGCGCCAGGGACAGTTGTCATTTGCGCCACCGACCGCAAACGTATTATTACCTATTCTGTGATACACTGTCCCCTTAGCCAAGTTATATACGTTTCGTGTCTATACTCTTTCTATAATCGTTAACGCTAAGAAAGGATTTTTGAAAATTCAACTAAGGGGATAAAATAGCCGTCTGAAATTTGTATGGTCCACGCGGACAAAGTCGCGGGCATCGGCTAGTATCTTATAAGACGACGCAAGTACGCTTTATTCAGAGCATGAAAAATGACACTAATGAAATTTAATTCACCTTCCAGGACTACACAATTAAGTTCTACCTTGAGAACGGCGCTGATCGTGACAAGCTGGTTCTCGGCATCCCCACGTACGGGCGATCCTATACGCTGTTCAACGCTGATGCTGTAGAAATAGGCTCTCCTGCTGACGGGCCCGGGGAACAAGGGGACGCTACCAGGGAGAAGGGATACTTGGCGTATTATGAGGTAAGAAATCTTAATATATCTGTATGGACGATGGACGATGCTTGTGATAGGATACTCGACTGCTAAACATGAAGAACACGATTACACTTCAGGAAGAAGTATTTGGCATATTATAAGCTAAACATTTTTAAAAGACACCCTTTTTCATACTCTATTAACTATTAATATAATGTACTAAGTAAGTCTTAGGAAATGCGTTCTTAAGAATATTGAGTTGTATGTTTACGATGTACTACGGTCAATTGCGGATATCACAAATTAGTGAATTTCTCTTAAGATATTTGCGGTCCTCAGCTAGTGCCTTTCATCGCACTACCGCCAAGTTCCAAGTTCCTTATCTGACCTGATTTATCGCAAAGAAGGAAGGCCATTTTCTGATGTCTTTACTGAACTCTCTTTTAAATTCTTCTCGTCACGAATTAAAATCTCCTTGAATTAATAATCTTCCTTGTGGTAATTATTGAAGCTCATGTTTTTGTTACGGAACATTCGATCTGCTGGCTAGGTCACATTGCATGAATTTACACTCCGCTCGAAACATTAGACTCTTCGTGTGGCAAAATACGGAACTAACAGCATTCTGGTCATTTTTTTAATGTATTAATACAGACAGTGACGCCTCCACCACTCATACAGATAAGTTTGCTAAAATAATAATAAGAAAAATAATTTTAAATATTCCAGATTTGCGAAGCCCTCAAACCAAAGACAAAAAAACGTGCGATTGCATCCGATGAGTACTCTGAGGAAGAAGATGAAGAAGAAGAATCCGAGGAAGAGGAAGAAAAGGAGTGGGCTATAATGTATCCTAACCGCAACGCCATGGGTCCCGTAGCGTTCAGAGGCAACCAATGGGTTGGCTACGATGACATAGATATTGTCAAGAAGAAGGCGGAATACGTGGCTGAAAATGGTCTTGGAGGTGTGCTATTTTTCTATAATTTACCTACTCAAAAGTATTAGAAGTTCATATTGTGACTAATTATGAATGAACGAATGAATATTTTGTTTTGGTTAAAGATTGTGTACCTATAATAGAATAAACCACATTGCGTACTACAACATATTATTACCTATTCTGTGGTACTACTACTAAATATATGCGTAGAAACAGCGTTAAGTTGTTTCGTTGTTGGAATGTTTTTACTGAACTTAATGCCTCCTTGCCTCAGAGAGTCTTAGAGAACCTTTAAAGAACACAATAATCAGCAGATAATCATAGCTCTAGGCATCGATATGTATGATTATGAGCGACTTTTGAAAATCCAATATAATATTATTAAGCTACTCATCCATTAGTTCTATACAATCCCTTGATTTATATTCTTACCTACGCTTGTGTTGTTTGTGGTAGTTGAGTCATTGAATAAAAAAATCTTGAGAATCTGTTTAATATTAACCTTAAATGTTAAGGTACCAATATTATTTTAATGCCCCCACAACTAATGGTCTATTAACATTTAATGTTTCCTGTACTAATAGGATCTGTTGTAATCACCAGGTATAATGTTCTGGTCGATCGACAATGACGACTTCCGCGGAACTTGTCACGGCAAGCCCTACCCGCTCATCGAAGCTGCCAAAGAAGCTTATATTACCAAGCTTGGGTAAGTTCGTAACTTTTTTCCATTCGGCATCTCGTAACTTTCGTGCTTATGGGATTAGGTACTGCTTGAACTTGAACATTATGACTCATTATGACAGCATCTCGCTGTGAACGTCTTAAAACTACTCATTATAATACTGTCTAGGTTTCTTTCAAAATGGCATTATCGTACTAATATTATAAATGCGAAAGTGTGTTTGCTTGTTGGTTTGTTGGTTTGTGCTTCAATCACGCCGGAACGGAGCAACGGATCGACGTGATTTTTGGCATGGGGATAGTTGAGAACCTGGAGAGTGACATAGGATAGGAGTTCCCGGGGGAATCAAAAAAACTTTAGCCACGCGGACGGAGTCGCGGGCATCAGCTAGTAATTAATATACAGGATTCCAATATTTCTTATAGAAAACCATAATATTATTATATAAGCAGGTGTTACTTTGAGGAAGTCCATGATAATGAAGGAACTAGAAATTCAATTCGCTATAATCTGCCAAAGCTTCGGCGGATTATTATAATCAATAGGGATGATGACAACTCAATCAAATCAGCAACTCTTTACCAACTTAAAAACGCACTTCTAGTATGGAAGTTGTATGAAATTCATAATTGTGACGTCATCAAATATCAACGCAACTTTTTTCTTTGATTTTTTTTTTATCTACTACAAGTTAGCCCTTGACTACGATCACACCTGATGGTAAGTGATGATGCAGTCTAAGATGCTACCGGGCTAACCTGTTAGGAGCATGGCAGTTTCAGTCATCCAATTTTAACGCACTATTTTTCTTTAATCTATATTTTAAAATGGTTATCAAACTTAAAACTAACCGAGGATGTGAATTTTAGGTCTTTTGGAAGACCCTCTATTTAATAATCAGTTATAAATATTTTTTTATATAGGTATCATCCCTATTAAACTTCTTGTCCCTGACACGATCAATTAATTGTACTATTTTTATCGTTCGCTATGCAATTCAGGGGAAAATTACTGCGGTATGTTAACATTGTAAAACATTTGTTTACAGATCGACTGACCTTACCAAATTTAAGGATACACCTAAAGTTACCTCAAAATCAGGGAATCGCAGGAGGAACCGCCCAAAGAGCAGCTCCACCACGACCACTACTACTAAAAAACCAAAAACGAAGTAAGTACTGCCCATTGCTATGGCATATGATCCCGTTTATACGAGCAGCACAATTTATTTTGTTACAGAAATTTTAATGTAAACGCGAACTGTTCCATTTTCCACCCCAATTGCAACATTTGCATAAATTTCCCCGAAGCATCTTACTTCTTCTTCTTATTTTGTTCTATAAGAAGAAGAAGTAAGATGCTTACTAATACTAAATACTATTCTGTGCTAATATTATAAATGCGAAAGTTTGGACGGATATACAGAAATAGAAGCAAGTTTTTAAGTAATCATTGCTTAATTAAAACTATTGTTACTTAAAACTTACGATTGTATATTTTGAACGTTTCAGAAGCAACAAGCGGAAGAGCGGAACCACCGCCGCAGATAGCACTACTCCGTCGTGGAACATCATCACTCCAGAACCACCAACCACTCCAGATCCCGGAACAGGTATTTAAAAAATCTAATTACAGTTAAAGTGCTAGATCCTTTTTTAAGGATCTAGCACTTCTTGACGCGCAGAGTCCACATGGAACCGGAGAGCTGGCAGTTACTTCGGCCAATATATTATAAGTTTGGCTATTCAGTGGGGTAACTCAGCCAGCGTTCTGGGCCCATTGCCTCATTGCAGCTGTTAGGATGATATATAATATTATCTTTAATGTTTAGTTTTTTAATTTAGATTTAAATGTATTTCGTCGTTTTAATTTGATATTTTTGTTACAAATAAATTATCAGGATTACAGTTCTCCTGATTAAATTAATAATGATATAGTTTAAGATTACTTAATGGCACCGATTACAAGATCTCACTTGGAATCTCAAAAAGACAAAAAATCACATTAAAAAACATGCAGAAACATCGATTTGAATGTAGAACTTGGAAAGGGAGGAAAACATTTAAGCCGCCTTTTTTCGTCTTCATCC
This sequence comes from Erebia aethiops, assembly GCA_923060345.2. Classification (NCBI taxonomy): domain Eukaryota; kingdom Metazoa; phylum Arthropoda; class Insecta; order Lepidoptera; family Nymphalidae; genus Erebia; species Erebia aethiops. The sequence continues at coordinate 1,861,649 of OV281083.1, read as the reverse complement.
ACCGATAATAATCATCCACTGCTAGGCATAGATCTCTTGGTCTTCCAGTAGCTCCTTGAAACTTGAAGTCTGCCAACACTGCGTTTTTTAAATGACTGGACAGAGAAGTTCGAAGCATAGCGCTCGCTATCAACCGTATTATATCAATAAATTGTATTACGTAATTTAGAAATCTGCATTTTTTTTAAAATAAACTGCACCTTGGCCACACGCAATTATTTTTAAAAATTCAAAAAATTCTAAATTCAAATCTTTATAATTCAAGTTCACTTTGAAGGCTTTTGTCTCTCTACTACCACTGTTTATGCTGTGCCCTACCGGGGTTCCAATATTGTAATAAGAACTTTTCTATTGACATGTTAATTACTATAAGAATTGTATTGGAATGCAAAATAAATGAATATGAATATGACTAGTCGGTAGTGAATCTACCACTGGTTCGGAATGCCATTACTACCGAGAAGAACCAGCAAGAAACTCCGTGGTTGCTCTTTTGAAAAAATTATGTATAATTTCATCAATATGTACATAAGTAACCGCTATCCTTAGCATTGCTGGAGCGAGTCAAATCTATGCTCTTTTACTTTTAGGTGGAATATAGGCCTAACTTCTCCATGGCCAGCGGTGAGCGGTCAATAGGGATAGCGACGATGATGATTCAATTGAAATATTTTTTCAGATTTCAAGTGCAAGGAGGAGGGTTTCTTCCCGCACCCGCGCGACTGCAAGAAATACTTCTGGTGTCTCGACTCCGGCCCCTCCGACCTCGGCATCGTGGCGCATCACTTCACTTGTCCTTCTGGTGAGATTTTAAAAAACGCTACCTGAAAATCCCATTACATAATTGTCATATCAATTACTACAATTTGTACTTAATAGCCTTCATCTGGATCATCTTTTTTTTAAATCCACTACAAGCTAGCCCTTGACTGCGATCTCACCTGATGGTAAGTGACAATGCAGTCTAAGATGGTAGCGGGCTAACCTGTTAGGGGCGTGGCAATTATATTAAACCCATACCCCTTCGGTTTCTACACGGCATCGTACCCTAAAGTAGGGTGACATTTTAATGAATACAGACAAAATAAGAACCATAAAACAAAATAAGAAGAAGAATAAGAGTCAATTGCTATAATCCTCATCTTTAATTTCAGGCCTATACTTCAACAAAGCGGCTGACTCTTGTGACTTCGCACGCAACGTTCTCTGCAAGAAATCTGCACCCACAACAAAGGCGCCCACCAAAGCAACAACAGCCAAGACAACAGTATCTACAACCACTACAACAACTACAACTAGACAGCCAATCAGACTGACTTCAAGAAGTTCTTTGTTGTTCCGGACTTCTAGGACCACCACTACTGCTGCTCCTGAACCTGAGGTACTCATATATTTTATTAGTACTAAATACTGTTATGAACGGGTAAAACTCACCTCATTTGGTGTTTAGCCTATATTTTCCCTTATGTCTCGCTTCTGTCGATAAAACCACGATACTTATCTTTTAATTATTAAGAACTTTTCATTTTTATTATCATTATATTTTGTAAATCAATAATCTGATAATGACTTATTTTAATCCAATACTGAATTTGAAATATAATAATTCTATTTTAGTATTTTTATCTAAATTTTTTATTCTCTATATCTTATAACAATAAATGAGCTAATTCTACTACTGTAAATACTAATGTAATACAGCAAGCGTTCTAGACAAAAAAATTGATAAATTTAAAAAATATGATAATTTCAAGGAAAGTGAAGAAGAAACAGTTGGAGAAGAGGCAGTAGATGACGCGTCGGATGAAGAAGCAGAAGACCCTAAGGTCATCAAGGAACTGATCGATCTCATTAAGAAAGTTGGTGAGTAGTTTTTTATACATTGTCCATAATCACACCTGATGTGGCCCAAAATTCGCGATTTAAAGACTGTAATTAGTAGAAAACACAGATCAAGGAAGAGTACTTCAGACCGCAAAGAATTTAATGAGTGTAGATGGATTGAAACGTGAACGACATAAGGTTGGAAACTTGCCCAGCATTTTCTTGCATCTAAAGTAAAAAAAATATTAGAAATCCCATTTAAAAAATGCTTATTTAAAAGGGTCTTAGAAATGGATTTGATTTGTATCCTGGTAATTTCTAGGTGGTGTCGAACAATTGGAAAAGCATCTTAAACTTTCGGAAGCTTCGGCTGGAACAACTGCAGATGGTGTGGGGAGTACCACTCCTTCACCCTTCAACAAGAAACTCTACCAGAAAGTGCTGGAGAGGGCAAGAGGAAAGAATAGGTAAGTAAGTCCTCCTCATACCACAATATTGAAATGTATTTTTGTTCTTCGGGGACTATTCCGTATTAACTGCCTCGTTGGTCTGGTGGTTAGTATTTTAGACTGCGGCCGACGAGGTCCCGGGTTCGAGTCCCGGGTTGGACCATAATAATTAAGTATTGGGTTTTTCTGACTAGAAATTCTCAGTACTAGCGCGGATTTGCCCCTTGCCTCGGAGAGCATGTTAAGCTGTCGGTCCCGGTTATTATCACTAACATGATAATAGTCATCAAAGCCCGTCAACCCGCATTGGAGCAGCGTGGTGCGTGCGTGCGCTAATTACCTCTTCTATGAGAGTGGAGGCCTGGGCAGCAGTGGGACGTTAATAAGCTGTAATGGAATTATAAATATGAGACTTGAAATTTCCGTACTTGTGACTTGCGTCACTGTGTGCAAGTGCACAAGTTATTATGATATTTAGTGATCATGATTAAGTATGAAGAGAAAACCACCTCTTTACTTTTGCACAAAAGAAAAATTAAAATCGTGATTACGCTTACATAAATTATAATAAGTAAAATAAGTAAATATGGAATTAATTTTCTATTGACATTATAACACGTGGTTATTATAGGTTCGGCAGTAACAGTATCTCAGACAACAATATTCAAAACAGTCGAGGAGGTCCGCAGAACGCCGGTCTTGAACCTTCACCAGATAAAGATAGACTGCTCAAGAAAGATAGGCCACAGTAAGTACAAAATTATTCTTTTGTTACATTCCTTCATAGCTTTGGTATTGAAAACTTACTCCAATAAATAATATTGACTATCGTTTAAAATAAAGTTGTATAACCACTAGAGTATGGTACGGTAGGGTACGGAAAGGAATGTTTGACTATAAAAATTCAAAATTGCGATCCGAAGTGCTAATACCAAAAAAATTACCGTTATCGCGCAACGGCCTGATTTTGATTTATTTATAGCTACGTATAAAGAAAATAGTACAAAGTGAGACTTAAAGATGATGATGATAATCATGATGAGAATCTTGATGATCATGATCACGACGAATCTTGTTACCGCACAGGTATACAACAATCAACCGATCAAGACCTTCAACGACTACGAAGGAGCCGACAGACAGCGAGGAAGCCGAAGAAGAATCGGAAGAAGTACAACAGCTCACGAGGTTTAGGGAGGAGCCCGTAGTCTCTATTGGCACCACGCCCAAGCCTCTTCAGTACGTTAACATTAGACGAACAAGGCCTAGCACTGCTGCTACCACGGAAACCCCCGATGATTCTAGGTAAGAAGTTAGGGAAACATCATCATCTTATTTTACAGCCTTTGAATATAATGATTTATGGGTGCCTTTACAATATCGAGTTTGTTACTGTCTTATTATTAAAAAGCTTCACTGTGCTTATACATCACATTTATTATAAAGCATACATTCTATCGTGGCCACAGCTGTGACAAGATCGATTTTTCAAAAATGTATATTTTTCAGGAATGCACTTTTCGAACGCGTGGAACCATTTATCGCTGTCGAAGAATCACCTAATGCACTAGACATTACCAGCTCTAGACGAGAAAATGTGCCTGAATATGTAACCATTAGAAGATCTAGGCCTACCACGCCTGAGACAACCACAGCCCAGTAAGTAGAACCCAGCAAACATTATTTCTAAATCATTTTATTTTTATAATATGAAAATTATGATTTTTCTTTGAATAAATACACAGATCTCTACGTCAAAAAATATTTTGGCATATCGAGTAAAATATTAACAATAAGTAATTAAATCGCAGGTATCGTGCTTCTGACCAAGGAGAGGAATCACAAGAGACAGTGCTGGAAAGAGAAATCACTTCGCAATCTGCGCAACCACTCTACACTTCCGTACTCAGAACCCGGTCTACAACCTTCGCACCACCTGAAGAGCCCAACACCCCTGAACCTACCACGATCCTTTCTGTCCAAATTTCCTCCTTGTTAAATGGCCCGAACACTGATGATACCGAAGGTCTTCAACCCGAACAAACGCAAACTACAGTCAGCCAAGCGACTGAATCGCCTGAGCTGACAACAACAACTTCAACCACGACAATAACTACACCATCCCCAACAACGACAAGCACTACCTCAGCACCGTCTAGTGTGTCTACAAGACGTAATCTCTTGCGCCGGCGCGGATCTACTACAACAACGTCAACAGCTGCTCCAGTTTCTTCAACACAGGTGAGTTCTAGGAATTATTCATTTATTCGCCGACGACGACCTTTATCCCAACCCAACGAAATATCAGAATCAAATGAATCGGCTGAAATTATTTTACGTAAAGTAAGATCCACAACTCCCGATAGTCGCGAGGTAGATGGTGTGAGGCCTTTTGGTAATAGTGCAACGTTAAGACGATTTAGGGGTAGATTCCAAACTTCTCGGCCTGAAGATTCTGTATCAGCTGCCGCGTCACAAGTCTCTAGAGGGCAACTAAGACCTCAACTTAACCCTGACGAATTACTGTCTCTGTCACCAATAGATGTTGAATCTTCCGAAATTATTGAAAATGAAGAAATTCTAGAGGACAGTGTTAAATTTCCTAGTAGGCTCACAACAATACAAGACAACAGAGAAGAAGATAGTGAAGTTTCAGCTGCAACAGTGGATGAAAGACTTTCAAACACAAGGGGTCGAGGTAGATACCAGACTTCCACTGAAGCCATAACTAAATCAGTTGCCACTGAGTCTCCACTGAGTCTAAGGCGACCAACTTTTGCTAGATATACACCACGGCCTTTTGGCAGGACTGTTTCTAGTACAACAGAATCTGATAATAATAACGATAATGGGGGCTTACGTCCAAGGCTACGTCCACGATTAACCTTTGGTAGACAAAGGTCTACAACATCCACTGCAGCTCCGTTATTAATCGGTAGAAAGCTACCATATACATCTCGACAGTCAACGATTCAGCTACTGTCAACTCCCCAAATTGATGACGAGGAAATTGATGACAAGAACGATGATATATCTCTCTCAGAAAGTGCTATAGAAGAACAAGAACATGACGAAATATCCAGTGATGGTGATAGTAAAAAATTAAATGTACCTGAAATTATAACAGAAAGTTTTCCTATTTTAGATTCAAATCAGGATAAAAATGCAAGAAAAAAATTTAGAGTGATTCGTAGGAGACCTACAACCACTCAAACAACATCGGAAATATCAGCTGCTGTTGTTGTAGAGACGACCACTAGTGCAATTCCTAGAGTTCGTAAAATCATAAGGAAAAAAATAAGACCTACCGAGGAAGAACCTGAATTAACTTCTAAAGTAAGAAATTTTGTTAATGCTGGTTTTAAAGATGCTCCAAAAGACGTCATTAATTATGGAGAAAGAACCCGAGTGACAGTTGTACCTGTACTACCTACAGATGCACCTAAGACCACAACAGAAAGTGATGATTTAAGGTTTGATGCAATAACTGAACTATTAAAAGAACCATCATCAAAACTTCATGGCAAAGAGCAACAAAAAGATAAAGTCAGTGACGAAAATGACAACCAAACAGAAGGTCCTGAGAAAAAATTGGAATCATCAACAATAAAAGAAAAACCGGATATTATTATCGATACTGGTGATGAAATATTTGACAAGACAGAAAATAGTCACGCGGACCTTAAAACAACAGGAAATTATCAAAAGGACGACAAATACTTCTCTCCTGATAATAAACAAATAAGCACTGAGCAACCAAGCGAAGAAAATAGAAATCTTACTTTAGAGGACAAAGAAATATATAAAAAGGACGAAAATAACGATTCAGACAGTATTAAAAGTGAAGACTTATTTGAAGAATCATCTACAACTGAAATATCTCCCACAGACACTGAAACAACAACTAAAACTAGTACAACTCAGTTGACATCGCCATCGCCAAGGTCTAGATCACCATACAGACCTCCAAAAAGATTAATAACGTCTACAACTGAAACAACGCCTTCGAGAAGTAGAACTTATAGTCGGAAATATAACCCCGGTGTTTATACTAGCCCTGCAACTGTTAGTGACAGGCCAGGATTTATAAGTAGGATTACAACAAGGAAACCATCACTTCTAAAAACTTTTACCAGAAGAACATACCCAACAGCAAGAACAACACCCAGATATCAGTATTCAGATGAAGAAGAGTATTCAGATGAAGAGCTTCTCGAGGAAGAACCGGAAAGTCCATTTGCTTTTGTACCGCCAAACCAGTTATTCACAAGAAAACCAGACTCCGTAGAATATGAAGAAGAATTACCTATTGATGAAGATTTGGAAGAAACGCCAGAAGATGAAACTTATGAAGATGAGCAGCCAGTGCAGTTCAAACCTACTTCTAAGCAAACCTTATTTAAACCCAAACTCATAAACTCCAATACCTTCAGGACTTCTACATCTACCACTGAAATTCCGAGACCTTCTTTTGGAAATAACCTTAACAGAACTACTATTTACAATAGATTTGGTGGCAATAAACCTATTAATGAAAAGAAAAAACGCGTACAAAACGTTCCTCTTGGATACACACCTAAAGTAATACCAACAATAAATCTCAAAAATTCTACGTCACAGACTAAGACACCTTCAAATGAAGAAATTTCTACTACTTCTGTTGTTAGTGAAATTGATCTCACGACAACTGAAAGTGATGATTATCTTTCATCAGAAATAAGCACGTTGGCACCTTCAGATAATACTAATATCTCTTCAACAGTTCCAATCGATTCCACAGCCGAAATGGAAGTAGATAATAGCACAGATGATTATTTAGAGTATACTACTTATCCTAGTACACAAGATTTATTTATTAATATGCAAACAGAAACAGATTTTGAAACTGAAACTACCACTGATACACCTACGACAAAAAAGATAGAGGTTGCTTTAGAAACTACAACTGAATTAATACCTGAACCTACAACAAGCATTCCTGAAGTATCACCTATTATCAAAACTCAGTTTGATAAGCTTTTTTCTGTTAGTAGAGTTGTTGAAGTATCATCAAAATCAGAAAAGCATAGGTTAAATAAGAACAACGAAACCACATTAATTGAAGAAGGCGAAGTAATGATTGAAAAAAAACCCACAGTAGATAAAATAGGCGAAGTTAGTAGGTACAGTCTGATTAAGATCGTTGAAGATGAAATCCCTATATATTTAACTAAATATGGCCATGTGTATCCTGTAGACAACCCACCTGACAATCCTATACGTATAGATGAAGCACGTAATGCTAGAGCGTTAGTAGACTTTTCTGATATTCCTAAAGAAAATCTTGTAGCTTCTGAAAGTATGAATGAAGCTTACAGACATATCAATCAGATTTTGGAAAAATCAAAACACAGCGAAAGAGAACAAGTGGAACACATATTTAACGATGATTTCTTAAGTTATGTGAACGAAGAGAAAAAAGAAGATAAATCTGAAGAAGAAAGGCCACACGAAAACTGGCAGTTTGTCCCTGCAGCTTATGATACTGAAAAAAATAAACAGATCTATGAAGCAAAAAGTTTTGAAATTGTGACACCACGTTTAATGCTAACAGATCCTTCGATTTTGCCATTGGAGGCTCTCTTTAAAACAGAAATGCCAATGAAATCTAGACAAGTAAGTAATGCGGATACTAATAAACCGTTTCTAGTATATTCAGCACCGGTACCAACACAGGAGGAAGACGCTAGTCTCGTTAAGTTAAAGATAGTTAAACCTCAGGCTGGAAGAAGTATAGTAACTTATGCAAAAGGTCAAGAGTTTAAAGGTGCACCGACAGTGGAAGACTCTACTATAGTATATCCGTTTAGTATATCTATTTTACAGCAATCATCTGAAACAACACAAGTTAGTTCATCTACTTCCACTACAACTGAAGCTTCGTCAACCACAATACCATCTACATTACCAACTACATCCACAGAAAACGTTAAAACTAGTCCAATTATGGAACTTCTGACGACAACTCAATCAACTACGATACAAACAGAAGGTATGCCAACAACAGAATCTTCTACACAAACAACGCCAATAACAACTGAAACAGTTCCAGAAGAGACGACTACAATTAAAATATCACCACTAGCAGCCAAGAGAGCTAAATTCGGATTCCCGAGAAAACCTGTCATTCGACCGTTAAATTTAACAAGATTAAACACAATTCCGCGATCACCCAAGAAAATCAATGTTACTATCGTCCCTATTTCAGTTCAGAAAATTAATAAGACAACAAGTTTTAATCCAAGCAGATCACGCGTTTCGGCTAGTAATAGGGTCCAAAATGTACCAGTAGATATAAGGAAAAATTTAAGTGCGTCCAAATTTAACAAAACGAGAACATATACTACGGAAGCACCTCGAACAACTACTGAAAGAAAAGTTGTGATAAAACCAATAAGGCCTAACTTACGACCAGCATTCGTGCCAAGAAGATTCACAACGGTAGCCACAACTGTAGTAGGGGACACGTAAGACTTAAGAGCTATTGAAGAAACTCTTTTGAGCTGTCTTGATCGCCAAATTTTAACTTATATCGTGTAAGTCTGTAGGAATATTTAGTTGGGTTGGTATAGACGGTTAAGCAATGAAATGTCTAGTTGACTACGATTTTTACTAAAAAGGATTTTATGTTAAAATTACTATAGACTGTTGTTCTGCATTGTACTAAAGTTGCTTTAAAAATACTTTTAAGGTACCAGTACAAAAGTAACTTTGATGTTAGAAAATCGTAGTTTCTCATTGCATTTCATTTGTAACGGGATTTGCTTGTAAATATAGAAATAATCCACAGTTTCAGTGTAGTCATGTTATAGAGATTTATAGCTTTAACTTAGATATTTATACGAACAGAAAGTTTTTCTTACCAAAAATGTATATTTTTAATGTTAGTCCGTTTTGGTATAAAGGCTTTCGCACACAAATTGTCATAGGTTATGATTAGTGTAAACTTATTTAATTGTTCATATATTAATTTACTAATATTTTTAACGTTACCATTTTTTTGTATAAACATCGGAGCATAATGTTAAAATTATGTAAATGTAACTTACAAAATTTAATAAAAGGTTGTAATAAAATACCAGTAAACGTAATTTAATTATTTTTAATAACACCAGGGAAATGAAAAATAGCGAAAAAGGGCGTAGTTTTATAGTATAATTGAATGCTGTAGTTGTTTGTATATTGTTACTTATTCGAGGTCCAATCATAAAAATTGGACACGTAAAACATTATTTTTGTAATTAATTTCCAAGCACTTAACAATGCCATTCAACACCATGGAGTACAAGGTAAGTATTTTTTTTTAAATACCATATCTCTAGTTGTAGTACGAGTAAGTACGTTCTCACGATAAACTGCGGTGGCGGAAGCGTCAGTATTTTTTTAAAGCCGCCCATCGTCAGTTTTAATTTACGCATGAAAATTTCGTCATGTCCACCTTTGATTATAACAAAGAAAACTTGTTTTTTTGTTAAATAAAAGATTTGTTTTCACTCTTTAAAATATAATCGAAACATTTTAAACTTAAAAAAACACATATCTTCTTATACTCAATACACATAGACTCGGGGGCGCCCTGTTATTTTTTATTAGCTTTTGATCCCCACTAAATATATCGTACATATGATTTATTTTTGACTACTGAATATTAAATAGATGCTTTATTGTATTACATATTAAATTTTCTGATTATGGATAATTTGGCAAATTCTGTTTTGCACACCTCTTTATGTGCCACTTTTTTAATACTCCCAGCGGAAAGAGAAAAGAAAATATTTTGAGCTGTTATTTAAGTTAAGAGATTGTGCATACATTATTTATTGATTAGTCACATTGCCTCTTAGATTTTACTTACTAAGCAGTTATAATAGCCAAAACTTTCACTTTGGAGGATGAGGTTACATTGCAGAAGTAAAACGACAGAACTCGTGGCTCGATGAGTAGATACAGCGTAAAAAATATATTATTAACTTAGGCTAGATTCGCGCTTATTTTTTTCGCAATTCTGTAACACTACAAATCATATGGAGATAGATCTTGCGAATAAATTTCACGTAGTGTGGTAATAATTATATTCGAGCGAATATTTCGTGCTGTATGGAGTTGTATGACGCTCACCGCATTCGCAGTACGGAGTAGGTAAAATCCGTACGCGAAATATAAATCGCGGGAAAAAAATTCGCACGAATTCGCAGTGCGAACGTAGCCTTAAAGTCGCACTTAAATATAATATCCTAATTAATTAAATCCTAACTAATTTAACAATGAATAGGGACGCACTTTACCCACAAAAAATAACTTTTTTTTTTTTAATCCACTACAAGCTAGCCCTTGACTGCGGTCTCACCTGATGGTAAGTGATGATGCAGTCTAAGATGGTAGCGGGCTAACCTGTTAGGGGCATGGCAGTTATATTAAACCCATACCCCCATCGGTTTCTACACGGCATCGTACCGGAACGCTAAATCGCTTGGCGGCACGTCTTTGCCGGTAGGGTGGTAACTAGCCACGGCCGAAGCCTCCCACCAGACCAGACCAGGGAAAATTCAGAAATTATAAATTCCCAAATTGACCCTGCCGGGGATCGAACCCAGGACCTCCGCACGTTAAGACAACAGCGCTACACACTGCGGCCACGGAGGTCGTCATATACCTTAGACTGTATAACTGTTAACAGCTAGAAAGCAAAATTGCACAATAGTTTCGGCCACTTAAAGTTTCGCAACCTGCAACTTTTCGCCAGTTTTCCTATCAAGCTGCATTGTTTCACTTCTTGCGATCGTTAACAATTGCCCATAAAACAATATTGCAAGTTTTTCCATCGACGAATATAATGGATGCTTTGTTGTTGTTTTTATATCGGTTTCTCTCAAATTGACCTTTGTATGGGCACTTGACATTGTCGGTTTTTGTGGTATTGCGAAATCTGATACAAGTAATGATATGGGCTCTCAAAAAAGTGTAAAGGCTCATTTTTCAATACCTATTATGATAGTCTTTTGGCACAATTCAAAATTAATTAAAAACAAACACTCCATTATTTTTTGTACATTTTTTACACTTAAATATTATTCATTATTATTATTATCACTACATACCCGACTTCGTTTTCTGACAACTTTCCAGGTATTTAACTATATCCATGCAAAAGTTACATCGATTTGTTGTTCAGTCGCGGCATGAGAGAAGGACAAACCAACCTACAAACATAGTTTCGCATTTATGATATGCGTAGTGATACTATCCTATGATGCTTACTGAACACGATACACACGTTTTATTCATATCCATTATTTAAGTTAGCGGATTTTCACAGGATCCATTAGATTAGATTAGCTCATTAGTAGAGCTTGAGAGGATAGGAATTTGCACTAGTCAAAGTCCTAGTTGGCCTAGTGGTAGGAATATTCGATTGTAAATGATAAAGTCCAATGTTGGAACAGCCAGGTTGGGCCAAAAAATTGTTAGGAGTTTTAAGTCAGGTTTCAGTTCTAGTTAAAAAGTCGAAAATGTTTTACATCCGTGCCTGGTGGATCAGGTAAAGCTCTCTTCTGCAGTCTGCTCCTGAGCTCCCATTCATATCTCTATTCATATCATGCATGAGAGTAAAGGAATAGAGTCTGCAACCACAAAATACTAACTATTGCTATGTATTGCAACTATATCGGTGAAAACATATCTTGTGCACGATCATTTTATTATATCCCGCGCAGATGGGTACCGTAGGACTGGGAGGACGTTTAAAATTTAATTTTTGAGTTATTTTTGCTTACGATACAAATCCTACACGTATTTAATACTAGATGATGCCCGCAACTTCGTCCACGTGGATAAAGGTTTTTGGTTCCCCCGGGAACTCTTGAATTTTCCGGGATAAAAAGTAGCCTATGCCCTTCCCCGGGATACAACCTATCCCTGTACCAAATTTCATCAAAATCGGTTGAACAGACAGACACACTTTCGCATTTATAATATTATATAGTATGGAAGTATGGATAATAGTAATATATAAAGTAGATTACTTAATATACATATATCTTAAGTAAGGGCTATTTGGGCAAGCAGTGACCGATTTGTCCTTACTTGGAATATCCAAAGTTGTTGTATTTTAGAATTTGCCCTTCTCTTGAACGACTTAAATTGTATATTGATGTTTTGCGTAATAGGACTTTACTAACTTTATGTAGTTACTTAGCTTTGTCCCGTTCTCCTTTGGCAGGTTTCTTAATTTGTAAACATAACAAATGCCTAATAGAGAATCAATCTGTGGGAGAAGGAATTAAGCAGATTTCTTGTTCAGGCGGACATTTTAGTTCATAGTTAGTTACTAATAGGACTCGTAGGGTAATATTTCTTCACAGCTTTACCTATCGTGTGGTGACTTTTGATTTTCCAATTCATATTGATGTGTCTAATGCGTATTCACTAAAATTGTATAAACTTAACGCTGCATAATGCATTTTTCTTAATAATAGTTAAAACACTAAAAGATACGCCACCCGCGTGGAATTGGGTGTTTTTCAAATCAAAGAGTTTGCACATCTTTGATTTTTCAGGATAAAAAGTATTCTTCCCCGAGACGCAACCTATTTATGAACCATATTTTTTATTTTTAAAACTGTTATATTTAATTTATCAACATGCAAACAATTAATCTCAATATGTATTTAAAATTGGTAACTATAATGAATCTTTGGAATAAATGAATTTATTTATTGTAAAAAAAAGACAACTATTAATTATATTTTCTGAACCTAATTTTGTCCAAACCGTTACCTACGCTTATATCTGACGGATGGACGATAGATATCTAGACAGACATATTTTTGTATTTATAATATAAGTACGGATTCGAACGGATATGTTATTGTGGGAGATGCACAATTCGTGACTGGTCCACAGTCGATGCGGATTGCATTGCATACCTCTCGCCACTTTACTCCTTATTCCACTTGTGCAATATCATGTGATTTAGAAACGACATCAAAGGGAATTGTCTAAGCAAATCAGTATCATTTAGTAGCTTAAAACGTATTACTCGAACTGTTTAAGGTGTTCATACATGCTTTTTGACGTGCCGGCATCTATGAACTCCCAAAATAGTTCGAATTATCCGATTTTCATACAAAAAAACCCTATATTTACCCTGTTGTGAAGTAAATCAAATCAAATCAAATCAAATCAAATATTCTTTATTCAAATAAACTTTTACAAGTACTTTTGAATCGTCAAGTGAATCTACCACTGGTTCGGAATGCCATTCCTACCGAGAAGAACCAGCAAGAAACTCGGTGGTTGCTTTTTTTAAATAATTCATTTACAATTATTATATCAATGTGTACATAAGTAACCGCTGTCCCCAGCATTGCTGGAGCGATCAAATCCATGCTCCTCTATCATTTACATAATCTTCAACAGTATAATAAGCTTTTTTCAGGAGCATACTTTTAAACCAACAAATACTGCAACAAATAACAATACTAACTAGAATAAGACAAACACTAACACAACTAACACTTATTTCATCTAAAAAGTAGTTATATACAATTGTAAATATCATGAGATTAGAAATAAAAAGGCTTATTATTATTATTATTATTATTACTTTTAATGGATTTCTTCAATTTGTTTATTCAATTCATGTCAAAGACGTGCAGACAGAAAGTAGCCCCATTCCCGCCGGTGGCACCCGTTCACGAGCATGACGCATGATCCAGCCATTGCTTCGCTCGACCATATTTGAGGGAACGTAACAACCCGCACCACACGACACCACCACAGAAATGTTTAAAGAGAGCGTGACATACCCAGTCTAAAGTACAGATAGATAATACATTTTATGTTCTTTTATTCTTCCCTATATAGAAGCGTGGTATGCCATTCTTTTTTAAATTCTGTCTTGACATGGTTCCATGACAGTTCCCAACTAACATTGATGTATAATTTTAGTATGCCAACTAAGGTTATTCGAATGACGTCTCCTATAAGCAAGCAAGCGATTTACTTCCTCGATTTTTATTCAAACCATTAGGATATGGAATGCACTTCCGGCTTCCGTTTTTCCCTCCGCTTTTAATATCAAATCAATCAAAAGATAGATAGATAGATAGATAAATTCTTTATTGCCACACATAACAAAGAGAAAACTTAATTATAAACAAAAAACAGAAAACAACAGCGTGCGCAAGGGCGGTCTTATCACTAAAAGTGATCTCCTCCAGACAACCCATTTCTTAAGGAACTTTAAAAAGGAGCGAAACCGAAGGAGGAAGAAGGAGGAAGGAGGAGGAGGGCGAAGGAGGAAAGATGTTGACATTTTCTAGGAAAGGCATCACCACTAGTGCTTGGTGTCAAGCAAGCGCTACTCTATAAATTAAAAAAGTAAATTAGGTTAGTAGAAACCTACTTTTGAGAACATAGCCAAGTTGCCAAAATTACTTACTAACTTACCATAAAACAAGATAAAATCGCAAGAGCAAACTTAAGATCGGCAAAAAACTGAATTATTTTACGTAACAGGGCTATTAAAGATAGTAGGTATGGCTTTAATTTCACAGTAGCATTCAAATTTTAAGATGAAACATGTGCTTTCAGACTCGATTTCGAATAAAAGTTTATTGCTATACGTAACGGAGGTCTTCCGCGATCATTTAGGTTTTATGTTCCATGAAATGTATTGTTTTGTAACGGTTCATAATAAAAGACGTTAAGATCGGTTTCCACTGCAAAAGTTCCTTAGTTTAAGATAATTTGTGAGATGGTGATAAATAAAAAACGCGGCTCAGATCGCATTTGGAACCCTCGTAACTTTAGTTCTAAAATAGATATCTACAGTGTAGGTACCTACCTAATTTTAATAGATCAATATTGATTGATTGGGGGGAAATGAGCGGGATATGGCTAAGCGGTACGGACTCTGTGGAGACAAAAAGGTTTACACTTCCACTAACAAAGAGGTTTGACAGCGGCCTGAGCTCATTTTGACTCTTTTTGAACTCTTTTTGCTCGCTCAGTCCTTTCCGGTAGCTCTTGTTTAGTGAAAGTGCTTGCGTGCAATTTTCATCTGCGAGTTAAACGTACGGAGCTTCTAAAATTAATTTATGTTAAATCATGATTCACTTATTCAATAGTCCATATTTGTAAACATTTTTCACTACGACTCAGTAGTATGCACATGGGTAGATTTTCCAATCCATTAGCTGAGAACAGGTCCTCTCCGAATGAGAATTTTATTGTTATGGCCATAAATTATCCACACTAATATTATAAATGCTGTCTGCTACGCTTTAACAACATCATCATTCAACCGATTTTGATGATAACTGGCATAAATATTGCATCCCGGGAAAGGACATAGGCTACCTTTTATCCCGGATACTTAAGGAATTCCCGCGGGAATAAAAAAATATACCTCGTGAATTTTTCTAAATTATTATTACACTGCAAGAAAATACAATATATACACGTGATACACGCATAATGGTATGTACGAGTATATTCTTCGAAAAGCTTTATAAGAGAACGTATACTCCAACTTGTTAAAGACTTTGCAAATTTATTTTTAAACGAAACACATCAAGTCGAACGCGATCATTCATCAAGCCTGCCGTTCTTAAAAAAAACGACCTAATCACATGACTTAAAGTATGGATATTATTAAACTCAAGGTTATACTCATTATGGCATACCTCTACTTATATCTGAAAATAATCGCAATCGATATCACGATATGATCAAAGTAATGTGTCGACTTTTAATTCTACGAGTATGTGTATCTAATAATTTAAAGGTCTTGTCTTAGCAGGCAATTAAAGTGGTTACTCACTAAATAAAATGTATAAACGTAACTACGTCCTTATGGATTTTCAAGTCCCGAAGAAACCCGGTGAAAATACTTTTAAGCATGAATAAATAATACTCTTTTTAACTGTGTTTTTTAACTCTGACCGGGTTTTACTTGTGGAGACCAGGGACAAATTAATTGTTTTTTTCCCGATTGTCACCTCTGGACACATTATAAAAATCTGTCATTCCCAATCGTCTCCATTAAAGTGTCAACGCTAGTGACAACTGGAAATTATTTTAAATAAAATTGCGAGCTACCAAGTTGTATCATATTTCGTCTAAATCAGCCCGGTCGTGATTAACAGATAAGTTAAACAGCCACACTTTTGCATTGACATCATAAACTCCATCAGGGTAAGATACCAGTCAAAGATCTAACTTACTCTCTCTCTCTCTCTAAAATAGGCCACACGTCCCTTTAAGTACCTAATAGTACTTTTGACTCTATAGTCTTGTAAAGATGATAAAATATAAAATTCCAAGTATCTTAGTCATTTTCCACTTACCAATAATTGTTGCAATTAAAGCCTATCAGCTCTTTTGAAAGGCATTCATAAATTTATTCAACCTTAATGATTCATTCAGTATTTGTGAATTGGTACTACCGCTACAGTAGAGAGCTACAGTACCGCTACAGTAGTCGTAGAGATCAGTCGGTCGATCAGCTCACCTTTTAGGGGTTGCGTAGGCAACAAGGAACTCGCATAGTTTTACCCAGCACGTCTAAGTACCTATAGTATGCGCGAGTTGAATGCAGTCGGGGCCTGAGGTGACACATGCCTAAGCTCTGCATTCAACTCGCTTGTGAAGTACCTATATCGCAGCCATTTTGGAAATATTTCTTTATTTATTTTGTTTTATGTGACGTACCTTGACGTCCCTAAGATAAGGATTATAATTATTCTGAACAAGAGAGACAACATGAATAAAATAATACTGCTTTAAGCGATCATAGTAAGCCCCCAGTTAAGATTTGGTTTAGTTGCACAAACTAATAACGCTCCACGCTCCTCAAGAAAAAAAACATGTTTTTCCTCCGGAACATGATAAGCGACAGTAAAAATAAAGTATCTGTAGGCATGGTCTCAAATCCATTTCCATACTATTATTATGAACGTAAAAGTGTGTCTGTCTGTCTGCTACTCTTTAAGGGCTCATCTTTTCAACCGATTTTGATGAAATTTTGTATAGGAATAGGTTTTATCCCGGGGAAGGACAAACGCTAAATTTTATTCCGGAAAATTGCAGTTCCCGCGGGAATAAAAAACTTAAACAGTTTTAAAAGTCAGGCATCATCTAGTTCTGTATATCACTTATAAGGTTTGTGTGTTCCATCTTGTATTAAAAGCATCATATTTAAACAGTAAGCAGACAACTTAGAAAAAATGGTGATAGCCGCCCGGAATTGTCTAAAAGTATGATCCTAAATAAATTCTAAGTCCTGTATAACCTATATTATATCTCTTGGAGATAAGCTTAGCGCGGTCCATCTTAAACTGTCGTCATCAAGCACAAATAATATATAAGGAAATAAGTTCAGGGATAATAATTAAAACACAAGGGTAGAGTTGTTTTATTTTACAATTCCAAATTAAACTTTGTTCGTCTTTTAAACATTTTAATTCAATAAATCTCTTCTATCCTCCTCTCGTCATCTGAAACAAATGAAAAATACTGTTAAAATCATCATACAAAATAAAAATTAAGAGTGAAGAAAGTATACAAATATATCTATCAAATTAAGTAAACCTATTGACAACTGCATTTAGATATTTCATGTGCATTTTTTTATTTTATTTGTTTTATGTGCAGTTTCGTAATCTTTCAGACGTTACAAAAATTCATTTCACTTCTAATACATTATATCATGACAAAAGTCAAGACTCTAACTGTTTCGAAAGCAGATTCCACTGAGTAGTGCCGGTAATAAACTCAACAGTTAACTCCTTTCAACAAGCAAAATAAATTATGCACACTATGATTACGGACCAACACTTCTAAACGGTCCAATCTCGCGCAGCATCCCGTGAGCGCAGAGAAAACGGCTTTCTCTCATCTCGGCTCGCCTAACCGCCGCGATCTATTACGTCATAGTTTTATTTGCACTGTTTTTCAGTGAAAAGGTCATTGCAGCATCGCCATCGAAGAAAAAAATGATTTCCCATCTATTCAAGTTTAAAGACGTTCTATTCGCACCATACTTTGTAAACTGGTGTATTGTAAATTTAAAAGTATACAACATCAGTCCATACTGATATTTTAAATTTGAATATCTGTCTGTCCATCTATCTGCATGTCTGTTACCTTTTCCTGGTTCTAGTCTAACCGATTTCGATGAAATTTTACAACACAATACAATTTCTTTATTTTGTAGAAACATACATTTACATAAGGTGTTACAAAGTTAAATAGTCATAGTTTTGTAAAAAGATTGCTGTGGCTTTGTCCGTGTGGATTAAGATTTTTTGATTTTAGTGGAAAAGGTATATATATAGTATATATATATATTGTATAGTATTTCCCGGGGTAAAAGTATATGGTACATGACCTATGGCCCGACCCATATCTGTACCAAATTCCATCAAAGTCGGTTGAAAATACGGGCAGTGATACCACTGCTATCACAAAATTACACGCGTCAAGCTCGAAACTAGCGCTGGGAGCGAGCTGGATATAGAGCGACGATCAGGGGTGGCGTAAAGCCGTCGTTTCTTCAGACCCTGATTCCTTAATTCGCATTCTGACAACACCATTAATTTTAATAATTGGACTGATTTTCATTTGTTTGATTGATCGATGATCCATTCACAGTGTTGATTAAACTATTTTTGTAAATTACTCATGTAAACTGACTTATTGAACAGATTCTACATGCATTATCTCAACATAGCTGTGATTCACGCATGCAAGGCGTGGGCCGGTGACGGTTTTGCGCAACACACACACAACCTCATAAACCATGGTAACAGTTATGGCGATGTAGGAACTGAGTTTTATTACGGGACGGAATTCCTTCTAAGAAATTAATAGGTGTACCTAATTTATATTCCTGGTAGTCATTTAGGAATTTTAGCAATGTATTCTGTATGTCATTGATTATATTATACGGTATTTTATTATATTATGGATCTAAATAAAAAAATAAAGCCTTTATTTCCACGTAATTTTATGGATATAGTAAAACTCTCCCTAACCATTAAAGATTGTGATAACAGGATATATCTATAGTTTTTGCAAATAATGTGCCAAGTATGTCAAGTTTCCCATAAGAACAACTAAAACAAAACGGAAAAGGAAAATACTGAAAATTTGTGAGTCAGGACTGTTTTTCCTTAAGAAATATTAAGAAAAACGTTTTAACCTGTAAGTAGGTTCGATAACCAGTAAAAACGTAACTTAAATAAATAATATTATAATTTACTAGCAGATGCCCGCAACTTCATCCGCGTAAAATAAGTTTTTTAAATTCCCACGGGAACTCCCTAATTTTTCGGGTTAATATATAGACTATGATACTCACAAATAATGTGGCTTTCACTTGGTACAAGAATTTTCAAAATCGGTTCAGTAGATCCAGAGATTACCCCCTACAACGTCACAAGCTCACAAACTTTACCTCTTTATAATATGATAGATAACAATACAAAATAATGACACTATTATCGTAGAAAATCATTAGATAAATCACAGTTAAAGATAAGATTATTTATTAATGACTGACACTATGATTAGTTGAAGCTAGTTACGATCTAAATGACAACACCGAGTACAAATTGTGCAACCAATATTTGTTCAGAAACCAATAAGAGAAGGAAATACTCATTAGGGAGAAAGCTCGTTTGCCATAGTCCGAAGATGTTGCGAAACACACAGGCATGTGGATTATGCAAATATTCAAGATCAAATAGATCACGTAACCGAACTGGTTAGGACGGACAAATATAATGTTTGAGTGGTAACAGCTGCTGAATTTCAAATTACCGAATGCTTTCTGTTAGCTAATAAAAAGGGCTCTATGAGTTATGACATGTGTTCTTAAGAGTGAAAACCATAGACAATATAGATCGGACAAGAGAAACGTCTGCGCGAAACTTCCGCGTTGGAGGATAACGACGTTTTAACCTGTCGCGCGCGTATGTACGGCATTATATAAAAGTGAATTACAAGAAATTTATGAACGTATTTTCGTTTTACTTATAATATAATATAGTAATATTGACAGAGTTAATTTAATAAACTCTAAGAATTGTGTATAATAGTGGAGCAAAATGTGCTTAAATCTATACTAATATTGTAATTTATTTTTGTATCCACTACAAGCTAGCCCTTGACTGCGATCTCACCTGATGGTAAGTGATGATGCAGTCTAAGATGGTAGCGGGCTAACCTGTTAGGGGCATGGCAGTTATATTAAACCCATACACGTTCGGTTTGTACACAGCATCGTACCGGAACGCTAAATCGCTTGGCGGCACGTCTTTGCTTGTAGGGTGGTGGTGGTATAGTCTGGAATAACACACTTTTTATCCCGGAAAATTAAAGAGTTCCCGCGGGAACCGAAAAACCTCAATCCACGCGGACGAAGTCGCGAGCATTTGCTAGTAATATATAAGCTGTGTTTATTTTTATTTGGCGTAAGTTAATTCATCAATAATTTCGTAGAGTTCCATAAATAAATAATGTCGATTGAAAACATGTATGTGAAATCACAAAAAAGTGCTGATTATAAAATTACCCTAAAATTATACTAATTTATCTAAGTACTTAAACCATCAATGGAACATACGAGTGTCATTACTTCACAATCTCATTTCCATATTCCATGTAAACTTCACAGTTTGCATACAGATTATAGTACAAATATCCAAGACACGTAATACCTACATGTCGTCACACCTGGACCTTGGCTCAGATTGGGATTTAATATTATAGGAGCATCGTTACAACGGATGTTTTAGAAATAACTGAAGATTTCCTTTAATATATTTATCTTATCAGTTTTGCATCCTGTGATCTAGTAACTGGTCTATCTAATGAATATAAAATCTATCTTTAAATACAGTTGATTGTTTATAAACTCGACCCAAAAATAACAAAAAATTAAAAATTTGTAGACCTTTCATTTTTCCTTAAATTTTTCTACACCGCCTGTCACTGACAATCAAATGTTATTACATTCTTTGACACGGGGTCTACAGCTGGTAGGTTTTCTTTCCATCAGTGAAAATGAGTATTGTGTTAGCTAGTTTAATATGTACACTTCATGGCAAATCTCAAACTAATGAATTCAAAATGTGAAATTACTCTTAAGTATCTGTATTAAAGATGTAAGATGAAAAAAAACATATACTTTGACGATATGTTTAAAAACTGGTATGGTAATTTTTGTTTGTCTAAATAATCGCTTGTTTCCACCGTTATTAAGGAGTTTAAGATGTACATTTGTTAGTAGAAATTATATAACCAATGTAATGTCAGCATAGGTAACATTATGACATGAATGAAAAGAATTCCCCAAAAGACATCAACGCAGTTGCGGCTGCTCTAATGCTAACACAATTTTTTTTGTATACCTATTTCACGTAATATTGCTCTAAAGCTTACATGCAACAATTTAGTTAGTAGTAAAGTATGCAACCAAAATACCTACCTAATTATTTCCAATTCGAGCCAAGGTTAAGCACGTGTGTGTCGACATGTATTACGTGTCGTGCATTTTTGGCTTTAATCTGTATACCTACTTTGGACCACTAACCAACGGAGATCAGACCAAAATAATAGTCAATCTTTCAGGCTATATAATTATTATATGATTTATTCATCAAACCAATTAACAAGCCCTTAGGCTTGTTAATTGGTTTGATGAATAAATCAGCTAATAATCAACTGGAGATACAAACGCGTATGTCCGTTTTCCGCGTAATATTTACGAATCATAGCCATTACTAAACCAACGAAATAAGAAAAAAATACATAAACAGAAACACAATTCTTAGAGAATAAATATATAATAACGCAATTATATTATAGTTATTCTTCACACAATTGAATAATTTTATTTATTCACTTTTGGAGATGATATCTCAACCCTTATTCAAGCTGTCTTGCATCACGGCACATGAAAGATAATTATTTTGCTATCAACGAAAGTAGTTTTTAACAAAGTTTTTTGAGAATTTTAAACAGAACTGAAGAGTAAGTATTTTGAGGTTTTTTTCACATTTCTAACACTTTGAATCTTCAAAGTCACTTTCAAGTCAAAAGTCTTTGAACCACTTTATACTTTCGCTATGACTCTATATCTTTTTTTTTTCAGAAACGATTAAATTTTAAGCAGCAAACTTTAAATAATTATCTTTATTTTATTTCAATAGATATAGATAATAAATATTTTTAATTTAAATTTTTTGCAACGAAAATTAAAGTAAGGATCCCACACCTTGGCATAAGCGTAATTGATCAGTTGTGAGGAAACTACTTGTTTTCATTAAATTGAATGCAAATTATTCGTATTGATAACAATTTGTTAATAAAAATAAACGTTTCATACACGTTTCGTTATAACTTGGCATACAGTTTTAAACTGTGCATAATTCAATGACATCAGTTTTCTTCAATATATAAAACATGTGCCGCCTAATTTGTGTTGATTAAACTAGGTCTTACAATAATTGTCAGATTTAAGTAACGTTTTTTCACTCGGACGAAGACACAGTTATCATCTAGTATTTACATAAATTGATTATCAAATTGGCATATCATTCTACCAGTCACGGCTAGAAACAAAAAAAAATATCTAAAACTTTATATTAAAACAGCCACCTGTGGTCATTCTCTCTCACAGCAATCAAAAGACTTCCTTACGAGCTCACATCGAAGAGCCTAGTTCACCTTGAGGCTACATTCCTACAAATTCGTATTATTATTCTGTAACTGCCGACCTACGCTCAGTTTGTATTACCTACCACAGTCTAGCAAGCATACAGTGAAACGGCGGCGTGGCAACGACACAGTCAGCTACGGAAACGCGCTACATCGTAGCCTTTAGTTAGGCCAATTAATCTTCTCAACGATCTATAAAATGCTTGCACTTGAAAAAGTTTCGTGCGGGCATTTTCTCCGTATTGTCCTTGAAGTTTTTAAACCTTAAACTTGAACTGTTACCAGTTAATTTGTAAAACGACACGCAGCATCTATTTTCGCTTTTTTCGGTATGGGTATTTACGAACTGTGTGATCGTTACACTGGGGTATTAGTGTAGTTACTTAGATATATAGATAAGCCTTTGTTATTTATTACTGTTGTCCGTAACTACGTCCGTGTGATTGGTTATCACTCATATGAGAATAAATAACTGAAATATGTATTTAAATGCTGTTTTGCAATTATTATGTTATGCTGTAAGCAATAATCGTTAACGTCGACCTGCCCCTGTGGTATACCTAAAATCTCTACTCTGGGAATTTAATTGGATCGATCAATCATATTATATTGATTGATCGATTACAAGCCAAAAAATTAATGCGTATTTTAATGCTTATAAGAAGTTTTTAAGGGTTCTAAATTTTTTTAAATGATAATTAACTAGTTCTAATTCGGTCTCCAAATCGGGGGTTCGAATCCCAGGTATGCTTTATTAACTTAATATGAAACGAACATAACGTTTTAAGCATTTAAAATTCACTTGCTCAATGGGTGAAGAAAAATATCATAAGAAAACCTACATGACTGAGAGTTCTCCAAAAGTGTGTATATTCACAACTTTTCGCAACACTATGCTCTTTCTGGGAAGGTCTCTGCGCTTAAAAGTGATGATGGCACCATGTCAACAAAAGGATTTGAAATTATCATTTGGGACCTAAATCTGAACCGCGTTTTGGTATAATGTAATCTCTGTTATACAATAATTTGACATTGTTGTGGAATGAAAAGAATGAATTTCACAACCTAATATGTATTACGATGTGCATTGTATACAAAATTGGGAGTAGGTTGAAGCTGTGTGGTGTGGGAGGATCGTTTACATCCATTGTAAAAATCCTTCCACATTAAAATATTTTAATTTTTTTTACTATCTGATAAATATTATGAAAGTTTGGATGTTTGTAAGATTGCATATTTTAACGTTTGTTACTACCTCACGCCACAACGAGTCAACGACTGAATCGATTTGGCGGAAATTTGGAACGGATATAGTGTGTATTATATGGATTATAATCTGAATTGACACAAAGGCTACATTTATCTCGTAAAATTAAAGAATTAATCATTATCATCATCACTACAGCCCATTAACGTCCCACTGCTGGGCACAGGCCTCCACTCTCATAGGAGAGAGGGAATTAGAGCTGAGAACCACCACGCTGCTCCAATGCGGGTTGGCGGGCTTTAACGACTATTACAATGTTAGTGATAATAACCGGGACCGACGGCTTAACGTGCTCTCCGAGGCACGGGGGTGAACCACCACCGCCACCGAGAATTAATAAAATACCTTAATCTACGCGGATGAAGTCGTAGGTATCATCTAATAATTTAACATTCAGTAAAGTTATAACCTAAATAATATGCCGCACAATCAATAATATAAATATTAAAATCAAATTTTTGTGTGCTAATATTGGTATTATTTCGGTATACTCATGATAAAAGTTTTCTAGAATAATTAACGCCAAAATTCATAATAAAATCAACTTTCTCTGCAATTTTGATTTTATATTTTGAAATTGAGCACATTGATGTCTATTGAGTTTTAACTCAACCACGATCTATCTATACTAATCCAGCCAAAGTAAAAATATCAAAATATTTTTCTGTTGACTGTACTCTGCTACGATATTATGAATGCAAAACAGTAAAATTAATATTTATATAGAAAGTGAAAGCTCAACGTGACTTCGCATCTTTATTGAGTGACGTTTTGAAGACGTCAAGAATACTTTCAGAATCAAGTATTTCAGTTTCATCATCTTAACCCGTGGCCAGCTAACTACTGAGCACAGATCTCATCTCAAAATGAGAAGCTACAATTCGCTAGTCAAATGCGTATTGGCATTGATAATTTTAAACTATAGATTTTTTTTAAAGTGCATTGAAATTTGATGCACTTTTAGTAAACTTATTTTTTTAAAGCACTTATAACAAGTTTATTTGAATTTAAAAAATATGAGTTTGAAATTGATGATGTCACAACTAGGTATTTCAAATCAAATCAAATCAAATATTTTTTATTCAAATAAACTTTTACAAGTACTTTTGAATCGTCAAGTGAATCTACCACTGGTTCGGAATGCCATTCCTACCGAGAAGAACCAGCAAGAAACTCGGTGGTTGCTCTTTTTAAATAATTCATTTACAATTACTATATCAATGTGTACATAAGTAACCGCTGTCCCTAGCATTGCTGGAGCGATCAAATCCATGCTCCTCTATCATTTACATAATCTTCAACAGTATAATAAGCTTTTTTCAGGAGCATACTTTTAATGGATTTCTTAAATTTGTTTATTCAATTCATGTCAAAGACGGGCAGACAGAAAGTAGCCCCATTCCCGCCGGTGGCACCCGTTCACGAGCATGACGCATGATCCAGCCATTGCTTCGCTCGACCATATTTGAGGGAACGTAACAACCCGCACCACACGACACCACCACAGAAATGTTTAAATACAAACATACATACTAAAAGCACGTTTTTAAGTTTGATAAAGAGTTGCTGATTTGATTGAGTTGTCATCATCCCTATTCTTAGGCATGCAGGTCTTCTCGCGTTGTTTTCCTTAACTGTTAAATTGCTTTAAACTAAGAAAAAATACTGGACAACGACCATTTAGAATAGAGGTTATAAATATCAACTTTAATTTGAAACTACGACATCGTGAGGAAATTAATTATTTTCTTCTCTAAAAATTCATCCTCTATAGGTAGTCAATTTAATAGTTTCACCTATTCATTAATTTGTAGCGTAAAACATAAATTGTCGATCATAACGCTATGTTCTTACGTAAAACTTATGTAATGCCGTTACAATATTTATATGATCATTAAAAACAATGTAGTTATATCTGATACGAATATATCTGATATGTGTAACGACACAGTCAGCTACGGAAACGCGCTACATCGTAGCCTTTAGTTAGGCCAATTAATCTTCTCAACGATCTATAAAATGCTTGCACTTGAAAAAGTTTCGTGCGGGCATTTTCTCCGTATTGTCCTTGAAGTTTTTAAACCTTAAACTTGAACTGTTACCAGTTAATTTGTAAAACGACACGCAGCATCTATTTTCGCTTTTTTCGGTATGGGTATTTACGAACTGTGTGATCGTTACACTGGGGTATTAGTGTAGTTACTTAGATATATAGATAAGCCTTTGTTATTTATTACTGTTGTCCGTAACTACGTCCGTGTGATTGGTTATCACTCATATGAGAATAAATAACTGAAATATGTATTTAAATGCTGTTTTGCAATTATTATGTTATGCTGTAAGCAATAATCGTTAACGTCGACCTGCCCCTGTGGTATACCTAAAATCTCTACTCTGGGAATTTAATTGGATCGATCAATCATATTATATTGATTGATCGATTACAAGCCAAAAAATTAATGCGTATTTTAATGCTTATAAGAAGTTTTTAAGGGTTCTAAATTTTTTTAAATGATAATTAACTAGTTCTAATTCGGTCTCCAAATCGGGGGTTCGAATCCCAGGTATGCTTTATTAACTTAATATGAAACGAACATAACGTTTTAAGCATTTAAAATTCACTTGCTCAATGGGTGAAGAAAAATATCATAAGAAAACCTACATGACTGAGAGTTCTCCAAAAGTGTGTATATTCACAACTTTTCGCAACACTATGCTCTTTCTGGGAAGGTCTCTGCGCTTAAAAGTGATGATGGCACCATGTCAAAAAAAGGATTTGAAATTATCATTTGGGACCTAAATCTGAACCGCGTTTTGGTATAATGTAATCTCTGTTATACAATAATTTGACATTGTTGTGGAATGAAAAGAATGAATTTCACAACCTAATATGTATTACGATGTGCATTGTATACAAAATTGGGAGTAGGTTGAAGCTGTGTGGTGTGGGAGGATCGTTTACATCCATTGTAAAAATCCTTCCACATTAAAATATTTTAATTTTTTTTACTATCTGATAAATATTATGAAAGTTTGGATGTTTGTAAGATTGCATATTTTAACGTTTGTTACTACCTCACGCCACAACGAGTCAACGACTGAATCGATTTGGCGGAAATTTGGAACGGATATAGTGTGTATTATATGGATTATAATCTGAATTGACACAAAGGCTACATTTATCTCGTAAAATTAAAGAATTAATCATTATCATCATCACTACAGCCCATTAACGTCCCACTGCTGGGCACAGGCCTCCACTCTCATAGGAGAGAGGGAATTAGAGCTGAGAACCACCACGCTGCTCCAATGCGGGTTGGCGGGCTTTAACGACTATTACAATGTTAGTGATAATAACCGGGACCGACGGCTTAACGTGCTCTCCGAGGCACGGGGGTGAACCACCACCGCCACCGAGAATTAATAAAATACCTTAATCTACGCGGATGAAGTCGTAGGTATCATCTAATAATTTAACATTCAGTAAAGTTATAACCTAAATAATATGCCGCACAATCAATAATATAAATATTAAAATCAAATTTTTGTGTGCTAATATTGGTATTATTTCGGTATACTCATGATAAAAGTTTTCTAGAATAATTAACGCCAAAATTCATAATAAAATCAACTTTCTCTGCAATTTTGATTTTATATTTTGAAATTGAGCACATTGATGTCTATTGAGTTTTAACTCAACCACGATCTATCTATACTAATCCAGCCAAAGTAAAAATATCAAAATATTTTTCTGTTGACTGTACTCTGCTACGATATTATGAATGCAAAACAGTAAAATTAATATTTATATAGAAAGTGAAAGCTCAACGTGACTTCGCATCTTTATTGAGTGACGTTTTGAAGACGTCAAGAATACTTTCAGAATCAAGTATTTCAGTTTCATCATCTTAACCCGTGGCCAGCTAACTACTGAGCACAGATCTCATCTCAAAATGAGAAGCTACAATTCGCTAGTCAAATGCGTATTGGCATTGATAATTTTAAACTATAGATTTTTTTTAAAGTGCATTGAAATTTGATGCACTTTTAGTAAACTTATTTTTTTAAAGCACTTATAACAAGTTTATTTGAATTTAAAAAATATGAGTTTGAAATTGATGATGTCACAACTAGGTATTTCAAATCAAATCAAATCAAATATTTTTTATTCAAATAAACTTTTACAAGTACTTTTGAATCGTCAAGTGAATCTACCACTGGTTCGGAATGCCATTCCTACCGAGAAGAACCAGCAAGAAACTCGGTGGTTGCTCTTTTTAAATAATTCATTTACAATTACTATATCAATGTGTACATAAGTAACCGCTGTCCCTAGCATTGCTGGAGCGATCAAATCCATGCTCCTCTATCATTTACATAATCTTCAACAGTATAATAAGCTTTTTTCAGGAGCATACTTTTAATGGATTTCTTAAATTTGTTTATTCAATTCATGTCAAAGACGGGCAGACAGAAAGTAGCCCCATTCCCGCCGGTGGCACCCGTTCACGAGCATGACGCATGATCCAGCCATTGCTTCGCTCGACCATATTTGAGGGAACGTAACAACCCGCACCACACGACACCACCACAGAAATGTTTAAATACAAACATACATACTAAAAGCACGTTTTTAAGTTTGATAAAGAGTTGCTGATTTGATTGAGTTGTCATCATCCCTATTCTTAGGCATGCAGGTCTTCTCGCGTTGTTTTCCTTAACTGTTAAATTGCTTTAAACTAAGAAAAAATACTGGACAACGACCATTTAGAATAGAGGTTATAAATATCAACTTTAATTTGAAACTACGACATCGTGAGGAAATTAATTATTTTCTTCTCTAAAAATTCATCCTCTATAGGTAGTCAATTTAATAGTTTCACCTATTCATTAATTTGTAGCGTAAAACATAAATTGTCGATCATAACGCTATGTTCTTACGTAAAACTTATGTAATGCCGTTACAATATTTATATGATCATTAAAAACAATGTAGTTATATCTGATACGAATATATCTGATATGTGTAATTATAAATAACGTAAAAGCTGTTACATATATTATATAACAACAAAGTTGTTTCATATTTTAATATAACTTTCGTGATAAAATATATTCATATACTTAGTAATAGTCTAATACCTATAATATACTTCGTATGCTTAGTAGTAGTTTAATATCCATGTACTTCGTATTATAAATGCTAAAGTGTGTATATGTGTTAAAATTGGTCAGTCCATCTTTTCAAGTGATTTTGATGAAATTTAATTAAAGATAGGTTGTATCTCGGGGTAGGACATAGGCTACTTTTCATCCCGGAAAAGAATTATCGCGGGAATCAAAAAATCATATTCTACGCGGACGAAGTCGCGGGCATCTACTACTTTCAATGTGGGTTCATATTTGTTTCAGTTACTCCAGAGCTACTCTTTGCAAGTTTGTAAGCTAATTTTTTTATGGCTATTAATTTTATTACTTGAAATGCACATAACTTATAATGCTAAAAGTTAGAGGTAGGCACGTACCCGAGGATCGAACCTCCATCAATCCGAATAGGAGGTCGAAGGTTTAAACCACTAGGCTTTCTTCTCATTCACCATTTTTTTATGCTCAAATAGTCCAACCTATCCTGGTGGAACTCTATTAAACTAAGTAAAACTCTGACTAATATTATGAAATGTAATGTCATAGTTTTACTGCATAGGTATATGATGTTTAAAAATGTATGAGATTTGCATCACGTACTTGCAGTTGCATAGTAGGGTGCGAAGGAAATTGAAATTAAGTAAAAACTGCAAGTAAAAAAAAGTCTATCAACGCAATTATAGATTCTAGATCTATACACAGACACGTTTATTTCACATATCGCGATTAACGTTTCTCAATGTATTCTGAAAAGAAAATGGCACAATATCCATGTATAAACAAGGATTTCCAAATAAACTAACGACGAAACTAAACGATTACTTAACAAGCGACTTTTATGGTCATGATGTAAATTGTCCGAAGCGTAGACCGGTTTTGATGAGAAGATGGTACAAGTGAAGCCTACGCATCCTCAAAAGCGTAGGTACTGCGCATTATTTGTTAGGGAGGAAAATAAAGAATGAATGAATGAATAATTTTTTCCGGAGAACAGAAATACAGTGACAGAAGTTGTGACAAGAGGCCTTATTTATAGAACTTAG
Source organism: Erebia aethiops (assembly GCA_923060345.2). Classification (NCBI taxonomy): domain Eukaryota; kingdom Metazoa; phylum Arthropoda; class Insecta; order Lepidoptera; family Nymphalidae; genus Erebia; species Erebia aethiops. The sequence continues at coordinate 1,831,155 of OV281083.1, read as the reverse complement.
CTATTACCGGCATCCTATGGATTAGGAAGCATATAAGCTATTATCCCAGAAATCAGAGAGTTCCCACGAGATTTTTCAAAAACCGAAATCCACGAGGACGAAGTTGCGGGCGTTCTCTAGTATGTAGTACCTACCTAACTAATAAGCCTCACTTGGTATTATAAACCAGGTAGGTAGTTATACGTACGGTAGGTACAATACGACCCTGGGAAGATGGCAGCTTGCTGTGGCCAACAAGCAGCCATACCTCATGTACAGGTCCGGGTAATGAGGGGACTTCTCCAGGAGTCCGGGATGAGCCCTATGGGCATCACACAAGGGGGGCACCGATGCGTTCTTAAGAGATCTCGGAGCCTCCCGACATGCGTCAAAGTCGGCCACCGGGGGGTTTTAGTAGGTAGAAATCCTACATAACCCGGTTTCCCCCCCAGGAAGTCGGGTATCTTAAGGAGATTTCCCCCCCGAAAACAAAAAAAAAAAAAAGGTAGTTATACGTATAAATAACTAAGTACACTTGAAATCATAATATTATCTTATCTATCAATAATATGATTATTATTGTCTGGATTAGTCATAGTCAATTACGAGCACATTTGCGATCAATTCATTTAAGTTATGATAATGTATGCGCTGTAGAGCCTTGCTCACGCTGTAAATAAATAAAAAACAACAAATTTATTCAAATAAATGTTTAAATAACCGGAGTCAACTTCATACAGGTACGAGTTTAAAATATAAATGAAAATGACATACATAAATATTATTTACTTTCATGTTTTTTCTGTCAGTGATAATTCCCCGAGAAATCAATCGCATAAACTAAACGTGATTGTCGAACAAATAAGAAATAAATTTTAAAAAATTATGACCTTAGTATGAAGTTTTTAATTAAAAGTCTGAGTTACTTCCCAAATTACTTGAGGAAACCTATGTACAGAAAATTATAAATTCGTAATAAAATGTGTAAAGTATCCAACAATTTTAATTATTATTAATGACATTTTGAGCAAGCAATAAATGTAATATAAGTACCACTTTACATGAATCATTTAACAATCTCGCGTGAAAATCTAAAATGCTAATTTTATCTGGTAAATTATATCTATGACCTCATAATATTATTTTCCGAGTAACGACCACAAGCTCTACCGCAAACTCTCGTGCAAAGTACCGCGGTACTAGATACGATAATAATCTCTTATATTATTTACTTTCAATTGCATGTAAACGTACAGAAATATTTTAATAAGACTCTTAGATTTTGTAAGTTTCAGAGTACAAATGTTTACATTGAAATGAAATGAGTTAATGTTTCATTTCATGTAGGAAAACTTGTGTGTCGATAATGTAAATATTTAATAAAACCTGTTTATATGTCTACTAACCTTGAACCATAATTTTTTTATGCTTCTAGCGAATAACAATTGAAATCAATAATAATAGTAAATCTGAAATAAATCGCTACAACAATAATTATTTTATTTGTTAAAAAAACGTATCGACAGATTGTAATATTAATTTCGATTAGTTGGGTACATAGTGGATAGGAATGTTATTTTGCAAATTATTTATTCAGAAACATAAAATATGATTTTTACATTTTATTTTATGAAACTGTGGATTATTATTTAAGTTATTAATAAGCAATAACAAGAGACATACATACCTGTAACACTATAATTTTTCTGAATTTTATTTACTGAATAAAGTGGTTGATTTGGAATTTTTTAAATTTTTTTTTGTAACGCAATGCAATGTTTCTTTTACCTTAGTAACAAATATGGAAAGCTCATAAATAAATCGATGGTGTAATACAAAACAACTAACCCAATATTCCGCCAACAGGCTGCAAAGGAGCGGCGACCATTCCTTCGCCGAACGAAAGCCACCGCGCCACCGGACACGACGGACGCCGACACCACCACCGCGCCAGAAACCACCACAAACAGGTTCACCCGGCGTGGAAACAACAGGTTCAAGACACAAAAAACGGAGGAGAAACCGCGGGAAACCGATGCAGAAAAGCCATCGTCGAATGGTGTCGCGGCTAAGAGTGATAGAACCCGCAACTTCATACGCCGGCGGTTTGGTGGGGCGAACTGTGAGTCCGGTTTTTGCATTTACTAAGCATCTACAGACTTGCCAACTTGTCGGCCCCGCTGACTTAGATCACACTTCAGCACAACTGAAACGTACAGTGCCAATTTTTCATATTGAATTTGAATTTGGAACACTTTTTCATTCGTTCAAGCGTTTTCAACTCGCATGCGACTCGTTTAGTGAGAGTAGTTTTTTTAATTCAATACAACAAATAAGTGCGCCTTCCCAAATCTTCTCTTCTTCATCATCTTCTTGTTCTTGTCTGTTGGTTTATAAATAGCTAACCGTTTTAGCTTTCCCAGCATGGTAACTTGCCACAACTGAAGCTCTACATTAACATAGAGCAAGCATAGAGCAGTACTAGGGCATAATTATTAATATTAGATCAATGCACTTTTGCGAGCGTATAACTGAGCGATGTAAATACTTGGTTTCTGACGTACGATGAAGTTGGAGTTGGAAGTTGGCAAGTCTGTAGATGCTTTTTTTACATTCACTAATATCTGCACACTTCACTGAAACAGCATACGCCAAAACCACCTTTCGAAACTTGCATTCCCCTATAATTACAATCATTATTCCATGCCACGTTTGTGAAATAGGTAGAACGATACGTTGTGTATTGTACCTATACAGATCTTAGGTTTTGCATTCACTAACATAAGTGCTTAAACCTAATGTATACAAACGAAAAGTAACTTTAATGTATCTACTAACGCTTGTATGATAAAGAACATTTTAGATTGGTATATTTTCTAAATATTTCCATTGATTGTACACGGTATAGGTCTTCAGTTCTCATAGTTGTTTACTATTGAAAGCTGCGTTTGAATCTTCGTTTCCAATCTATTGAATTTTTGAACGTTTGTGTTTTGATTGTTATTTGCCTTGGAAGATGCCTTAGTAGTTAAAACGGGTCGTTCGTACACTGATCAAATCTCTTATCAATATCCATCCTATTATAAATGCGAAAGTGTCTGTCTGTTTGTCTGTCTGCTACGCTTTAACGGCCCATCTTTTCCACGAATTTTGATGAAATTTGTTATAGAGGTAGGTTAAAACATCCCAGGGAATTACAAAGGCTACTTTTTATCCCGTAAAATTAAGGAGTTCCGCTGGGAATTAAAAACAACTTAATCCACGCGGACGAAGTCCGATTAAGGTATACTCGTAATTTCATCACATTGTTCTTGCGAAGGGGAACCGGGTGCAGAGGGGCTAGGTATAAAACTACATGATTATATCGTTGTGTAGAATATACTGATCGGTCCTATAAGAGAGCAGGACAATTTTCAGCCTTTGAATGTTAAATTGCTATACATAACTGACCTTGAAAAAATGGCGTGCCAATCAAAATGTTCAGCTACTGGTTATGGTGTCGAAATGTAAGCGGTGTAGAGGCGTGGCTGTTAGCAGAGCCTTAGAATTATACGCACTGTTGATTGAAATTTCAATTTTAAAACTAATTACGAATGTCATAATCATAAAAGTGTGTCTGTCTGTCTGTCTGTCTGTCTGCTAAGCTTATCGGCCCATCTTTTCAGCTGATTTTGATGGAAGTTGGTTCAGAGATAGGTTGTATCACGTAGGACGACATAAGCTTTTTATTTCGGAAAATAAGGAGTTCCCGCGGGAATACAAAAAGTCAAAAAGTCGCGGGCCCAGATGGGTCATGAAAGCGTAGCTGGCGGACAGTAGTATAGTTAGTAATGAGGAATACGACACAGATAATATAATATATGCTGTCCATAATACGTATGCAAAAATAAAATGGAGAAGATAGAAATCGTGTAAACATCAAAACGGGTTTCACCCATTCCATTAAGGAAAACTCGAACTTGACGACCTTACCAGAGGTCTGATTCATTTTATACGCAAGTGTCAATTTGTATAATTATTTCTCGGAAGTGTAAACTGTAATGCGAGGGTAATAAAAGGGATAATCGCGTGTAATTATGTAGCGATGTGTGTATGATTGGCGTGTGATATTTAATGAGGAGACGAAAGGACGCGTCGAACGTTGTGGAACACTGTCACGGCCGTCCGTACGCGGTATGTATAGTATGTGTACATAAGAGTATGACCTACAAAGCCAATAACGTAAACTATCTTCATTGTCATACTTCTGTCGCTTCCTAGTGTATTTGGTTATGCGCTATTAACTTTATATTTTTATGAAATACTAACTTTACGAAAATAAAATATAGTTCTTAATCGTTAAATTTTAAAACCCTAGCCTTTGCCTAGTAAGGAAAATTTACCTACTAAGTGTTATAACAGATTAATCCCCAAAATGACTAATTTTGTTACGTAAAGCGCTATTTTATAAATAGGCTAGGTTTTGAAAAACTGTATTTCGTATTTCATCTAATTTTTTCTAGTTCTCTATAGACCAATCGACTCACAATTGAATCTCTAAAATACGATTCTCCATAGAGCTCCCGGGGACGTAAGCATTTTATCCCGGAAAATCAAAGAGTTCCCATGGAATTTTCAAAAACTAAGCGGACGAAGTCGCGGGCTTAATATATATAATAGAATCATTTAAATGTTTGATTGACAATAAGGTAAAACCGGTACTATTTAAGCCCACTTTAGATGTTATCTTCTAGTATTTCAAAGAAAAAATCTTATAACGATAGAAACATTCAGTGGAGCGCGTTGAACTCTTTTATATGAAGAAATAGCGCAGAAATAGCCGCACAGTTTAATAATTGAATATTTTTCCTGACTGCCTCTACCTACAAATAAACTATATGAAGACTGCAGTTATATATGGAAACTAGCCAAGAGGGTTTCAGCCACCTATTAAAAATAATAAAAGTTTCCACATAGCTTTAAAACAATCGAATAAAATTACCTACCAGACTAAACCTATGATTAAGTAAAATTCACAAACTTGGAAATCGAATTCGAAACCTCCCACTAACCCCGCGCGGTAAGCGCGACAATGTGACAAGCAGTCGTTGAGGCTATATCTACGAATAATATGTTCCTATTAACGAGTTTTAACGCAAAAAATATCACTTTAAAGCTTAATATTTCGCAAACGGATCCCTGAATCGAAAAACGGTGTTCTCACACCTTTCCAACGACCTTTTGGAACGACCTTTCCAACCACCCCACACCATGGGACAGATGAGAAAAAAATTCATTACCTACCGTAAAATGGGGATGAAATTTAATATCATATAAAATTTAATATTATGTATACCCATGCCAAATTACAGATTTCTAGTACTAAAGAGTCTCTGAGCTAAGCCGCAGACAGTCAGACGAACGGACGGACATGACGAAACTATAAGGGTTACTTATTGACTACGGAACCCTAAAAAGTAGCACTATAATATCTGTTAAGCGGATAAAAACAGCAGAATATCTTTGTATCGAATATGGTACAAATACTTATTGCAATATGATATTTACAGACAACATTGCACACATTCTCACGCGAACGTTTATCGGTTATATCCATACTAATATTATATAAATGCAAAAGTGTATCTGTCTGTCTTATTGCTACGCTTTAACCGCCCATCTTTTCAGCCGATTTTTATGATTTCATTTTTCTAGTTCTCAAAATTGAACCTCTAGAATTTGATTCTCCATAGAACTCCCGGGGAAGGTCATAGCCTAATTTTTATCCGGGAAAATAAAGAAGTTCCCCCGGAACTAAAGAAACTTAATCTTAACGAAGTCGTGGCCATCGTCTAGTATTAAATATTGAGCAAGTTTTTTACAACGCAACATGCATGATTTCCTATTGCCCATGAATTCAAAATCTTGAATTTTTTTATTTTGATAATGAGAAGCTTTTTCGCAATTTTTAATTGCCAATTCACCTTTGGTATTGAACCTTTCGTTTTACAATGTTGCTTTCATAGACACTAAAGTAATACAAAAAAAAATATTTGTTGAAAATTTGAAAATTACTGAGTTTTTTATTTTTATCCTCTTCAGCCCCCCGATATTCATATTTAGGGGTCCCTGTATGTCTCGATCAACTAACCAAAAAAAAAATTACTGAGTCATTTAGCAATAATCGTTGCTTTTTCCACCCGCAAAAGAAACACTTTTAAGACTCTATTCAGACTCATTCAATTCTGCGATACAAAAATAAGAGAAATCAAATTTCATATCACACTAATATTATAAATGCGTTCGTATGTTGGTTTGTCCTTCAATCACGCCTCAACAGAGCCACGGATCGACGTAATTTTGGCATGGGTATAGTTGAGGACCTGGGAGTGACATAGGCTACTTTTTATCCCGGAAAATTAAGGAGTTCCCGTGGGAATCTAAAAAACTGATTCCACACGGACGAAGTCGCGGGTATCAACTGGTAGCAATATGAATAAGATTGTACTTAGTAAATCTTTTGAGTTGTACTTACACTTTTCCTGAAATTTCAATTACTGTACTTTAGAAGTTTAGATGAAATCCCAACGCCACGGCGTCATACCACACTTTTCAATTAACTTTTTAAATTTCGTGTTTCTAGTTTCGTCATTCAAGTTCATTATCTATTAAGCTACGCTAATCTCACGCTTTTCATGGGCATTTCTATTTATAACTCTCACTCATCTCATCTGTATTCAAAAACAATTCAATTTTCAACGCTTGTTTATTGTTAACTATAAAACAATTTATTCTAAGCCTTATTATAAGGTTTAATTGGTTGAAAATGGCATGAAATTATAATGGTGTTATCAATTATATTTATCATCGTTTTGCTTTCTGTGTTGCTTCACGCTAAAGAGTCAAGCACCTCGGCTATGAGATCACCTTGAGGTTTGCTGTTTATATACATCTCTCTCTGCATCGTATTCCTCATTACTGAGGGTCGTGACCCCTTTCCATTAATCAAATAATGGTAGGAGTTTTCTTGGGATAATAATGCGGTGGGTTCCAAAGTCCTTCCGCATGAAATTTTGTATAGAGGTTGGTTTCATCTCGGGGAATTAAGGTTCTCCCGAAAATCCATCCTTTTCACCGTTTTGGAAAACGTTTTGGGAAATAAGAGTTAGATTCATTATCTGCATACTAATATACTAATATGATAAAGAGGTAAAGTTTGTGAGTTTGTGAAGTTGTAGGGGGAAATCTCTGAATCTACTAAACCGATTTTGAAAATTCTGGTACCAATAGAAAGCCATATTATTTGCGAGTGTTATAGGCTATATATTAACCCGAAAAATTAGGGAGTTCCCGTGGGAACTTAAAAAACTTATTTTTTGCAGACGTAGTCGCGGGCATCTGCTAGTTTAACATAAATCAGAATAACTTTTATGTGGTTTTTATGAACCATTAATAGGTACATTAATAAATTACGACCAGTTCTTTGACGCATAGATTAAGATAAAAGTGTTATCTAATAGTAATTAGTAACATTAAAAAACGGATCTCTTACGTATAAATGTTAATTTAATACATTTATCAACATTAATCAGTAACGGTTAAACTATTATTAGAAATCTTGATTAAAAATAGCGAATACATTAGGCTTTGTAAAATTTCCTTCTGGTCTCTACTTGAGAATGAAAACTATGTTCAGATGATCTTATTTTATCGAATTGCATAGATTTTACTTAGCGCCAATCAAATAGTCGTCTCTGAGCTGAGGTGCGAGTGCTTGTTTGCGACACAAGACACTTCGCGCAGTATGTGAGCCTAATTTATTTTCGAACATATTTAGATTTTTATCTGAATATTTACAGCCACCACTTTATTCGATATTATTCCACAGGTTTAAGAAAAAACACAATACCCAAATAGCCGAATTTCAAGCAAATTGTAATCTTACAGTTTCATCAAATCAAGCGTAGAAGATAAACAAAAACTTGAATAAAAAGCTTGCTACCGTAAAAAGCGACTAAAACCGCAATTACCCTTTGTCCTAGGTGAGCGACGAAAGCGATGCGATGCGATACGTCTCCAAAAAAATGTCATACTTATCTACGCGACAACGTAAGCCACGTGAATGGTCAGCACTCAGCTACTGTTTGATACTGTTTGGTCTGTTTTCTATGGCTTCCTATCGCGTCGCGTCGCGTGGGGTCGCTTCTAGGACAACGGGTTACTGTTTGCGGTCGCATTTGTCGCTGACGTAATATATGGGCCTTTGAAAGATAAACAAAAACTGGAATAAAAACCTACCTTCCGTAAAAAGCGAGTGAAACCGCACTGAGCAGCTAGTAACGACGGAGATGCGGTGAAAGCAGCCGGTCAAGTGTAGCGGCGCTTTCTATTGCGCAATACCGTTATTAGATAATCATTACTCATTATGGACATATTATGGGAACCATACCTAAACATGATTAACTATATAAGTTTGTTGCTTTTTCAATAATTTTTTCGTTGGATGATGATGAATAAGGCCTTTAATGATCTTAGCTACCTACGCTATATTTTTTATCAATGTAATTTTATATTCTAGTAGTTAGGCATTATTACAATATTATAAATGCGAAAATCGTGCTGTCTATCTGTATTTTAACTTTCCAAAGGCGTTAATATACGGCGAAACACACAGAGGTACAGAGGCGCTTGCATCCCGGAGAAGTATACCTTTTATAATACCTTTTATCCCGGAAAATTATAGAGCTCCAAAGGGATTTATCATGTTGCCGAAGACGCGGGTATTATATATCTAGTAATATATAATATAGTAGTAGTAAATGCTATAATTCTGTACACATGCGTATTATAATCTCAATCAATCATATAATAGCACCACAAAGCTGATTAATCTAACATTTGTACCGGTTCACCTTAACAAACAAAGGTTAGAAAGATAACCATCGCTGCGTACCTACACTTCTACTGATTACCAGATACTGATAAAAATAATTATTATAACAGTTTAAACGATCGTTAAACCTGATATACTATCCATCAATCAAACCAGCTATACGAAAACTTTTAACATGTTTATCGGGCGTTGAAAATATTTGACAAGTCGAAAAATTTATTGGATGTCTGCGCAGTCTCTAGATGAATTGATAGTCAACCAATTTTAGGCGTATTTATCTAGTATTAAATAAAAATAAAAAGTAGGTTTCATCCATTAACCAGCTCAGTGAAGGTCGGGGTATATGCGGATCTCGGATTAGATGGAAAAGCAGTGTATTGTGAAATTGCGTCAAATCCCAGATCGACATGCGTTAACAAAAATAATATGTACCAAATTGATGTCGTGGGAATATGACCCATTTTGTAACGTCGTTTAGCCCTAGTATCCCACGCTCTTGTGACAGACGCATTTTCTCCGCGAATTTTCTGTTGGGTAATGCACGGCGCTAAATCGACGCACGTTACGACATTTGAAGTATAACAATTAATTGTTGTAAAGCGTAAGTATGTGTGTCAAGTTGTAACTGCCAAACAATGATCAGGAACGGACACTGTTCTTTTAAAGTTTTGCCGACTTTTTTGAAGCGATTTTAACTCAGGTACGTTGTTACATACGCTCTTTGTAAGCAAAAAAATTTCAGCTACAGTAAAAATCATAAAGTAGGCTAAATTAGACCGAATATGTTGCCAAATAGGCCGAATTCTGGTCTAATTAGTTGTGTCGATGTCTGAAAACTTTAAAAAAACTGCATAGGAAGATTAATTAACAACTTTAAACGTGTTTGAAACATACGTTAAACCCGTTTACTCACGAAGATAACTTATTTTAATTTTGTTAGAAATAAGTTTAATTACAAAATATATTAAAAGGAAAATATTGAAGAGAAAAGACTAATTTTCTAGATGCTTTGGTATTTACTTACCATATACTGCGATATATGGATTTATTCAAGATTTCTCTTACATAAACTACTACATAAGCAGGCCTGTTATAAAAAATACATTTATTATATTAAACTTGTATCATTACACGTTTCTCGTGAGCAAAATGAGAAATCTACGAACCAGTTTCATGTCTAGTTATTTCCCCTGTTCTGAAAGTAATAAACTTATGAGAGCAGCATTTTAGCTGCTACATGGCGCCATTATGAAATGTATGGAAAGAAATCAGAGCAATCAATGTACAATAACAATTTCGATTACACCATCGATCATGTTATGGTGTTTAATTTATATTTGATTAATTGAGTTCAGACTTGACAATTGATACGCAATTAATTGAAACATTATTTACTACCTGATGCCCGCGACTTTGTCCGCGTGATTTAAGTTTCATATTCTCGGAGAATTCCAAAATTTTCCGGGATAAAAAGTAGCCTATGTCACTCTCCAGGTTTTCAACTATACCCAGGCAAAAAATAACGTCGATCCGTTGCTCTGTTGCTACGTGATTAAAAGACAAACCAACAAACAAACAAACACACTTTCGCATTTATAAAATTAGTATGATTAATTGAGTTCAAAATTGAAAACTGATACGCATGAATTGAAATATTTATTTATCTAGTTGCTATTTCCAGAATAGCCATTATTTCAGAATTAAATATCGCTTAATTTGACGGTGAAGAAAAACCGGCATGCCTGAGTTTTCGGATGTTTTTTAATATATGTGAAGTCTCGAGCGGTGTTAGCTTAGTGCTTTAGACAACGTTTAGACTTCAATAATTCAATATGTAAGATTTTAATCTTACAGTTTTTATAATGAATAAATTATATTACGAAAATAAAATTGCCGTTTCCGACTAACGTTTGAAATAATATAAAAACTGATCTCCGAATCGATTTCAATAATAATATTAATAAAACTCCGGATTAGGGTGTGAAAATCCTTGATATGTTCCGCCCTCAAGCATGAGAACCTATAAGTATTTAAATGACCATGACGTAAATGTATTTATAATTATGTATTTGATTTTCTCTGATGAAATCATCAACGCCTAGCCTTAACCCTTGCCTAGAACTTAGAAAGCAGAAAAATTGCGCAAAGGTTCGTTTTATAAACAAGAAATAAAACTGTTTTTTTTTCATACCCAAAAGAACTAAGTCACGGGTGCTTGCTAGTCGTGATAAATTACATATTCCCCTTATTTTTATTACTCTTCATTAATGATAGCCCAAAAATAGCAATAAGTCAAAACGGATGAGTTGATTATGTCGGCAATATTAAAATTGATTGAAAATATTTCACACATTTCTTTTTCCCAAATTAACACTGCCCCCCGTCAATTTGGGAATTTTCTTTGGTCTGGTCTGGCGGGAGGCTTCGGCTGTGGCTAGTTACACTACCGGCAAAGACGTTCTACCAAGCGATTTAGTTCCGGTACGATGTAGTATAGAAAGCGATTAGTTAGGGTTATGGGTTTAATGTAATTGCGATACCCCGAACAGGTTAGCCCGCTACCATCCTAGACTGCATCATCATTTACCAACAGGAGAGCTAGTCAAGGGCTAACTATGCTGTAAAAAACATACGTGCCGAATTGAGAACCTCCTCCTTAACATTCGATTTTATGAAGTGGAAAAAATCTATTAAAATGTTGATACAATATTTATCTAGCATGCAGATACCACATTCACAGCAAGGTATCTATTGTTCTTCGATTTAGCTTTTAACCTCTCGCATCAGAGTATTATGTACGTGTTTGTTGTATCGGAGACTCACTTCCGGCTATTTATCGGTCTGTAGGCACCGAACAATGCTTCGAATAATTTAATAGGTTCTATTCTTGTTTTACAACAAACTGACGAAAACAGTCTAGCCCCATTTGAGATGCACGCGTCGCGCAGAACATCGGCCTGCCGCGTCGCTTTAATGCCCCCATACAAGCTCATACAAAGAATATTGCCGCTACGTGCCGTGCCGCTCCGTGCATCTGTAGTGGGGCTGGACCTTTGACCAGTTTAAAGCTTGCCCCTCGAGCGTATAATAAGCCTTGCTAAAATACCCTACGTATGATAAAATATACGTAGGGTATTTTAGCATAAATATCTATTCTCCTTGTCCCCAGCAACATCGACAACAGTGAAGCCAGTGTCGCTGACGCCGCTTCGGCGCGGGCCGTTCCGCGTGGCGAGCCGCCGCCGGCCTCTGCTCACCACCACCACCACCACCGCCACGCCCACCACCGCGCTGCTAGAGAGTGACGAATCGCTGCAGGACATCGGCGACATAGGTAGGACAGACATATCTACGCGACAACGTAGACTTTTTTTTTCTATTATTGAGTACCAGCGAGGTACTCATTTAACTACGATGTAGCTAGAACTAATTGGCTAATGAGCAGTTTTGCTTTAACGTAAGCTTATAATTTATCTTATGTACTAAGAAATTGTCCATTGACGCATCTTAGTCTTTCTTGATAAACTTAGACACTTTGTTCACGTGTTCTTTTATAGGCCGACCGTTTAACTCGCGTATCGCCTGCGCGGTAAGAAGGGAGCGGGGGGAGATGTTAGCGGATGGGTGAAAGGGGTGCGCGGAGCAGAGAGCTTACGTCAAGTGCGGCAGTGCGCTGGCTGTGCTCGCCGCGCAGGCGATACGCGAGTTACACGGTCGGCCTATAGCACTACACTTTACACTGTCCCTTATCACTATAAACTAACTCGAAATTTTTAGTCCTTTTTAGTCTTCTCACTAGTTTCGTGAGACAACGTAGACATAACGTCATTTTCTATGCCGTCACATCGCGTCGCGTCGCGTGGCTTCGTTTCTGTCGCTCACCTATATAGGACAACAGGTTACCTAGGACAACGGGTGAGCGACAGAAGCAACGCGACGCGATACAACTCCATAAGAAATGACAAGCTTTTCTACGCGACAACGTAGCCCACGCGAAAGTTCAGCTACTGTTTAATATCATCGCGTCGCGTCGTATCGAGACATGCTGTCGCGTTTGTCGCTCACGTTGTATACGGGTAAGGGTAGCAAGAGTCGCAAATCAGCATGAGCCCCCACCCTAATATTATAAATGCGAAAGTGTGTCTCTCTGCCGGTCTACTACGTTTTCTGTTCGACCTTATCAGACGAAAATTAGTATTTTGTAAACTATCGCATCTAATCTATTCCTTGGAATTGCCCAAAAATTCATTTGCTCCAATAGTTAGGTACAATAAAGGTAAAAGGTAAAGGTAATAAAGGTAGGTAATTTATTACATTTATTACGTCTAAGTGTCAGATGTACGGAACTACCAAATTTTAACCAACAGACGCAATAGAAGATCCGTCACTGAAACCGAGCACAACCCAACGACCAACTACCAACGTTCAACGTCGACGACCGTTGGTCCAACTGAAGAGTGAAGACCAAAACCCAGAGGCCACTAACGAGGAGGAGAAAAAGAGACAGAGCAAGAAGTACAGCTCCAGCTTCAAGCAGAACCAGCTCGATGAGATCCTGAGGGTCAAGTCTAGCGCTGAAGAGATTGATGTTACTACAGAGGGAAAGACTACTACTATTGAAGGTACCTTACACTCTGACAAGCTTATCTGCATTCTTTGCCCATGTTCCTACCAGACTTTGTACCAGTAGAAACATGGGTAATTTAAAATTTTCTTTCCCCTGTTACTAATATCTGCTCCAGTTGATATGTTGAGCACAAGCGTGTGGCACAATTCCAAATTTGTAACTAGCAGACTCTACTCTGAGTTTACCGACTGTAATTCTTTTTTATTAGACTTGGTAACTTTACCACTGGTGGAGGTGAATTTAATGAATTCAGAATGACTTACTATAATCAATTAAAGTTTGCTTCATCTGGCTTTATATTTGCGATCTTGTCCAAAAAAGGTTAACTTTGCGAATTACCTCAACCGAGTTCCATTTACATAATACCTATGCAATGGTGTGGTCCTAATGTCGCGTCGGATCATCGGATGACTTAAAATAATCTCATGCAGAAGGAATGCTCTTCTCTTTTTTACTAAATTCGCGATTTTACCGCAAAATTCACACTTCCTTTAGATAACTCTGCGATATGTTATCATACATACTTATCTCTGTGCTATATTGAACTAGCTGGTGAGCTATAGTCTGTTACAATAGAGATGAGCTTTATTTTCAACTTCTTTAACGTCTGATCATGTCATCTTATCTGCCACTTGACCAATAGTGATAGGAGTATTGAAAGACGAGACAAGACAGGGCAAGTTTCTAGTATTCCCATCATTTTCTTGGACAAATTGCAAATGAGATTACGTGTTGAGATGTTAATGAAGTTGAAAAAAAAAACATCTAAATTGGAACAGACTTTAGATAAGTTGGGATCTTAAAATGTAAAATCTTTACAGATATCAGCGCGGAAACTGCCGTAGCTTTGGCTGCACACCAACTATTAGGAGCGCCAGTACCAGTCATACCAGACTATGACGACGAGCCGAAATCCACGCGAAGACCACCCCAAACCATTGTAGACTACCAATTCACAAGCCCAGAGTACACCGAAGACTACACCAAGACCCAGTCATATACTGACGAATACACTCGCTCACCGTCATATACGACAAGGCAAAGATTTTCTGAAACACCAACAGGCATCACCTACGCCTCGATTCAAACAGACGAAGTACCCTCCTCCACTCGATCCTCACTTGATACTGACACAACTCTACCAGCTTTCACCACCACTGGAGCATATACCAATAGATTTTCAAGACCCACAATCGACGCAACGAATACAGATCCAACTATACCTGGCGTAACATTAAGCTTAGGTTCTGAAGGCTCAGGGGAATCCACTGCTCGATACACGAACTTTCCAACAGAAACCAACCCTCCAACTTATACAACCAATAGTTACGCACCAAGGGGCACCAGACCTGGATTTTCAACTGTAAATCCTTCTACACCTACATTTAATTTCAGAGAATCGCCCACAGAAACTAACCCCCCGTCTTATACCACCGGTAGTTATGCACCAAGGGGCACCAGACCTGGATTTTCAACTGTAAATCCTACTACAACTACGCTGAATTTCAGAGAATCGCCCACAGAAACTAACCCTCCAACATATACTACCAGTAGTTATGCACCAAGGGGCACCAGACCTGGATTTTCTACTGTAAATCCTACTACAGCCACATTTTCCAGAGAATCAACATCCAAATATACTAGTACCGAAAGGGATGTGTCCCCTACATATCCTACAGGTTTTACAAGTAGAGTATCACGACCTGCAGGATTCTCACCCAATTTAGTGAATATAGATGAAGTGAATGACAAATCGACAGTGAGGTTCAGTCCAAGTGAGGGTTCATCTACTGCTAGATACGATGGGTCTAGCGACAAGATTCCGGCCCCGCTAGTCTTCGGGTACTCGACTGGTAGACAGGGCTTGCAAGAGCCTTCGTATTTCACCAGGGAATACCTTCTGGAGTCACCCGTGACTAAGGCTTATGACGGTAGGTATTAAACTTTTGATGAGCCTCATTTTGATAGTTTAAGGCATGTTTAATATGAGCAATATCTTTACCATGTAAACTTCTGTTTTGGTCTGGTGGGAGGCTTAGGCCGTGGCTAGTTACCAGCCTATCGACGAGCCGCCAAGCAATTTAACGTTCCGGTCCCTGTAGAAACCTTAATATTATGACTGCCATGCCTCTAACAGGTTATCCCGCTACCTTCTTAGATTGCATCATCACACACAAGGTGAGATGGAACCTAAGGCGTAACTTGTAATGGACTAAAAAACTTACAACTTGCAATAGTAAATACTGTATTATTTACGCTAACGGTATAATGTATTCTGCTACCATTTTTCAGATGAATACCAATACCTGTCACCAAAAGTAACAACACCACAACCTTCGAGCAGAAAACCGGTAAGAAGGAAGTTTGTCAACCGAAGAATTTCCACCACACAATCACCCACATCCGCCCTCCCTCAAACCACGCTACAACAAAGAAGAACCACGAGGAAACCATTTGAAAAGATACCAGTAGAGAAGGAGCCTGTTGTAAGGGATAGTGACCAGAAGGAATCAATCCAAACTGTACAGAGGAAAGCAGTAAGCACAGAAAAGAGGCCGATAGAAAGAGTCAAAAAGCCCGTGGTGCAAAAAGAGCCAAGTGGAGTGGTGAAACCAATCACCGATTATGATTATTATGATGAAGGACACGAAAAGTTTTTGGGAAATTTGCAGGAAGAGAAAAAAGTGATTTTGCTTAAGACAGGTTAGTTGGTATTTGTCTTTGGACAGCTTAACACGTGATTAAACACTACTAACGTTAATAATATTTTGCACTGTAGTTGCAGTTAGCAAATCACAAAGAATTCTAGTAGCTGGTCTATCTAGGTACAAAATTATTTTTTTCTTAATTTAGTTCTTGTCTAGATGGTGGGAGATGTCACATTTTGCTGCTAACTTATTACACCGGGTCAATACGGGCACCTTCTTTTCTTGAGGAATACTATCCTCATGGATACCACCGGCCAGCCGACCGCCCGGCTCTAGTGGTTATGTCGGACTCTAACCGATATACCTCTCGAAGTTCCACCTCACCATCAACTATAAAGCACTGACTCGACTTCATTACTATGCCAGCGAGTGTATACCGAAGCACACCGACCCAAAACACAAAACTTGCGGAAATGAAGCAGATCAATCAGAGTTTTGGTGGATGACATGAAAAAATATCACGTCATGTTTCAGCCTTCTCATTAGTCTGCTAAATACTTCTCCCCCCATCTCCGTTCTGATGTTCACCGGGCCTTAATACAGGAACCATATCACGCCAACCAAGGAGGACGTTCTGTGAGCGACCGACTCCCCCACAGACACTTCCTGTTCCAAAAACTATTAGGTGCTAGATGTAAGATGATGCCCGCGAATTCGTCCTGGATAAAAGTTTTTGATTTCCGCGACAACTCTTCAATTTTTAATTTTCATTGATAAAAAGTAGCCTATGTCTCAACCTATCCGTGTTCCAAATATTATCAAAATCGGTTAAACAGATGGCCGGGAAAGCGTATATCAGACAGACAGACAGACACACTTTCGCATATATCAATTAGTACCTAGTTATGGATGAATAATACGTAAGTACAAAAAAATAGACCATGCCCTAAACCGATCCGGGGTAAAATATGAATGACTAACTAATTAATTAATTAATTAACCCAGCTGACGGCTCTAGCACGGTATAGCATTATAGGTGTATACAAATTATAAATACCTAGGTAAATAACATAAATGTTTGATGGTACATGGGCCTATTAAAATGTTTTCCAGGTTATCAAGTTTCCATCAAGGCCCCTCCCAGAATGAAGGATGCTCCCCCCAGAAATTTCATCGTCTTTTTTGGTAATTTAAATTAATTTCTGATTGGTTTCACATTGATTGGTTTTCCAAAAAATTCTTGCTTTCTGCGCTCTCGTTGGTATTAGGTACTTGTTTCCAGCTTGCGTTCATACATTTTATTTAACCGTCACTTATTCATGTATTTAGGTACTTACTTCATGCTTTCTTTCAGTTTTCTTATTAAGTAATTTTTGGTAAGTTGGTTGCGTAATATGTAAACATTTATTGTAGGTACAAATATGTTTATAAAACATCTTACGAACTGCTTTCGTGCTTAATAAATCAGTGTTTTTTTTTCTTTACATAGATAATATATTTTATAAATTCTGTTTAGAACAATTTCGCTATGCCATTTTACACTTATTTTCATCATGCTTAAATTTTTTTGCGAGAAGTTTCATTACATTATTGTACAAAATATCACGCGCTTGCTGCGCTCGTTGGACGCATCGATATATATGTATATTAGTTAGGTACTAGATGGGTCCTTTCATAGAAAAAAGTTGGGCGTCCAACTTATAGGGCGTGCCCCTCACCTGTATAAGCCTGTCCTTGTTCCCGCCATAGCGCTGTCCCGCTTTTCAGATGGCGTTAGTAAAATAAGTCCACATTCTTTGTTTGACAGGGCCTGTCTATGTAAATTGAGGTCGTTGGTTGGACGTTTTCAACAGGCTTTACATTTTTAATAAGCAGTACAAAAGCCGAGCTTATTTTACATTTTACTATTTAAAACTTATTTTCCATTTTACTATCACTTTGGGCTACTTAGAGTTTTAATTATTATTATAAAGTATATTTAATGTTATTTAATTTTAATTACATTTTCGGCTTTGGGTTACCTATAGATCTAAATCATTAGGTAGTAGATACTTACTTTTTTTAATTTTCATATTATTTTGGGGTTTGGGCATTTATTTGCACGGTGGATTTCAAGCCATAATTTAAGACAGACAGATGTACGGAACTACGGAAGAAGTGAATTTTCACATAAACATTACAACTCTCAAATAATCTCTTAAATAAATTTAACATGGCCACTTTATTTTTTTGCACCAGGCAACATCGAGTGTTTAGACATCGGTAACTTCGCCCACCCGACGTCATGTAAGAAGTTCATATCCTGCGCTCGTATGGAGAGCGGCGAAGTACGAGGATGGGAGTACGTCTGCCCCAAAGGCCTGTCCTTTGACCCTGTGGGAGGAATATGCAACTGGTCTGCGGGCCTAGGCTGCAATGAGAAAGACGCGTGAATAGACGGGGTAGAAATATTGTGATAACCTTAGAGTGTGTAAAAAGAAAACTGTAGATATGGCTGCATAGAGAGCCGTTGGTATTGTAATTATTTTAAAAACATTTAAATTATTACGACCCTGATTCTATCTTAATTTTTGATACCATGTACCTAACTCAAGAAATCTCATGAATTCATGATTTGTGATACCACAAGGTCACGAAATATCACAGAATAGGGGTCAGGGCCCCTTAGGGCTGATGTTCAAATCGTAATAACGCGCGATTCGTTTCTTGTGATGCCCGCTCTACCCTCGCGGCGGGAATAGATATCTGCGTAACCAATCATTGTAAATTGTGTCCTGACTTCGCTAAGTTTCCCACCTGCCGCCTAGCCAAGTTACATACGTTTCATCATCATCATGTCTATTCTCTTTCTATAGACGTTAACGCTTTAGCGGAGAGAAGAAAAAAATATTTTCAAATCGGTTTAGAAACCACGGAGATATGCACCGACATACATTTTAAAAAAAACCCGTGAATTGAGAACCTCCTCCTTTTTGGAAGTCGGTTAAAAATAAGTAAACAGTCTATGGCAGGTAAGCGTTTTTAATCGCTTTCGCTAAAGCGTTAACGATTATAGAAAGAGAATAGACACAAAACGTAGGTAAGTATGTTACTTGGCTAGGGTGGCTGGAGTCAGGTTTGTTCGCAAAATCGTCATCGGATGGAGGGAAGAATATATTTTTTCTATTAATAATAAAGTTCGAGCAGCGCGAGCGTAGAGCCGGCATGACGACAAAGTAAACTGTGAAGCACCTTACTCTACGAAGGAAGTGTCGTAAAAGTCACAAAATAGTAAGGAAAATTAGATACGAGTAAGTAATAAATTAAATTAAATGTATTGCGAATTGTCTTTAAAGATTGCCCTCGAGAGAGAATGATCACTTCAATAATAGGTACTCCCTGCGGAAATGGATATTCTGTATTCATAAATAAATAAATAAATGAAATGAAATGAAAATGTTTACAGCTCTCATTTTAGAGATTGTATACAAACGAGTTAGCCACAATTTCAACGGTATTTCACAGTACATAAACCTGACATTGAGTTAATGTTACACGAACTTTTTATAAAACCTAGGTACCTACTTTTAAAAAAAAGTGTGTGCAATTCACACACGGCAGAAGTGAAACTTCAGAAAAGTAGCCTACGAGAGAGCGAGATAAATATAACTTGTATTCTATCTCTCAGGCTAAATCCTATTATGAATATGTTTGTCTCTTTTTAATGTCCCTTTTTCGTTTCATCGAATTTTCAAATCACAACAATTCTAAAGAAGTTTCACTTCAAAATCATATTTTAATGTAATAATATATTATTTATCTATCTGTCTCTTCCTAAGTCACTGTGACTAAAATTATACTCATAATAATTATTTTTATATTATGTAAGAAATTAGTGACATTTTAAATACTCAAGTATTGGTTGAATATTTGAATGTAAAACTTAATCAAAATTTGTTTTTATTAATTACTATTTATTAGGAAATTATTTTATGTCTTATATTTTTATGTTCAACCAAAAAACACTGCCACTTTTATACATTTTTTATTAAACTTTTCTCTAATAGCTAGTTTACAAACTATACTTAATAGAAAAAAAATAAACTTTTGAATGTGCCTTAATTATTTTACAATTATAATTTTAAGTAATATTATGCAATTAGAAAAAATAAAATAAATAAAATATAGATTGACTTTTATTTTATAAAAAAGTTTCCATATTTTGAAAATATAATGCGAAGTTTTAATGCGAGTGTGTCCCCTGTTAATTTTATGTTTGATAACTATTTTAAAATATCGATTTAAATCTAAAGTGTGTGCGCGGCAGAAATGAAACTTCAGAAAAGTAGTCTACGAGAGAAATGAAAGCCTATATAAATGTAACTTGTTACATACTATTATCTCATTCTCTAGCAAGCTAAATTCTATTTGTGAATAGTTTTGTCTCTTTTTGTTGCCGCTTTTTCAAATCACAACGATTCTCTTCAAAAAGTGTTTTGGCATTTTTATTACGTTACAACCTATTTCATACATAAATCCCAAAACAAGCGCGCGTTTTGACTTTTGAAAAAAAGTTGCTACTTTTCAAATACCAAATTTTGACTCAATTTTGCTATTAACATTTTGAAAACCATCGGGGTGTGTAAACTTCTAAAGTACCGGGCATAGATTGAAATGAAAAACCACGGAGTATTTAAATTTATTTATTTAGAGTGTCCTCTTACTAATATTAACATAGCCTATTCCGACACAAGTCATTTTGATTTTCTGCGCAGTCGCCACTTTCTCCTCGTCGTCTGAACTGTCCTCATCGTCGTCAGATCGTAGGACTTCTAGCTTGAACATCACACCGAAAAACTCTTTGAGATGTTGCAGGAACTTGATTGTGTAGTCTGACAGAGGACCCACCTGAAAATAATCGAAATAATAACATTAAATGTCAATTGTTAACCGAGGAATAAATTTGATGTTCAATTTTATTACATTCAAAACTAGCTAATGCCCGCGACTTCGTCCGCGTGGATTGAGGTTTTTAGGTTACCGCGAGAACTCTTAATTTTCCGGGATAAAAAGTAGCCTATGTGTTATTCCAGACTCTATCTCTGTGCCAAATTTCATCCAGAACCGTTCAGCCGTTCCGACGTGATTAAGTAACAAACATCCATCCATAAATCCATACATCCATCCATCCAAATTTTCGCATTTATAATATTAGTATAGATTACAATTTTATTCCTAGGTTTAACATTATTCGGAGTTGGCGCAATTAGCCCAGAAATAACAGAAAATAATAATGCGCCTTTACCTTTACGCGCGGTGAAACTTGAAAGCAACAGTAAACGCGCGGAATTCCATTTTTGAAAATAATTGTGTGTAGATCTATAGAGCGAACTTTGACTTTGGCATGGTTAAAACGAGACAGATTTATGTTACTCACATAAGTTCATCTCGTTTTAACTCTAAGTAAAGCCTGAGCCAAGTCAAAGTATGTTCTATAGATCTCAGCATAGGTATTAGCTAGTATATCCAGATTATATTAGGGTAGACAGTTTGTATTTTATCATCGACTTTAATCATAACAGGAAAAGAGATTTAAACCTATTTTTATCATCCTAATAGCACCTGGATAGAGATATGCCATTATTCATAGTAAGTAAAAAAACAAAGCTAATACGAGTTAGCTAATCGGTAACCATTAGCTATAGCTAATGGTTACTTTAAAACACGTAAGTATGGACGGACGAAACTATATTATGCTCGTAGTTCGTGTCAAAAAAGAACTCTCCAAGAGGCAGCACAGTTACTTTTGGTAAAATGAACTCATAACTCTCTAGTTACACAAGTTACAACAAGTTAACACAAAGAAGTTTTGGTTCAACTACTTCAATAAACTTAGCTTACCAGTACTTTAATAAAGTAGCTTCTACAATAAGCTCCCAGAAGACATGTTAAAGATGTATCTAAATAAGTTCAAAGTTAATGTAAAACTTTATTTACTTAATGACAAGGAAGCTTGGCAATAATTAGCTCTAATGCCTCTGACAGTTCCTTAGTTAAGATGATTTGTGAGATGGTGATAATGAAAAAAAGAAAAAACCCGGCTGAGTTTGTTGTGGGACCTTCACAGACCAGGGCGCGTTTGGAACCCTAAGCTTTAGTTTTAAGATACCGTAACTAGTTATCACCATCATGTTTTATATGTAAGTAATGGACATCAATATGTGTACCTACAGTGTACCTAAATTGAATAAATGATTGATTGAGCTTTTGAACTTGAAAACTTTAATAGCGTGATTTAACTCAGTACAACGCCATCTAGTATGAGAGAAGAAATAGAGAACTAACCACACACTCGCTGACGTCTTTCTGCCCTAGCGCCATCCACAGTGCTAGTATCCATTGGAAGGCCGAGTCGACTGTGCCGGAGCGATGTATCTCGTCTAGTAGCTTCATAGCACACTCCCGGCCTAGGTCTTCAGGTAATGTAGTGTCTCCAGTGCCTGCTTCAGCGGATTTCTGAATATCAGAACGTTTTTTATGAAAACTACGAAATCACTCCTGAAAATCTTTTTACCCAACTACGACAGGAATTGTTGATTTGAGCAGTCTATATAAGTATTTTTATTTGTATACCCGTTGTTCGGTCTAGGACCGTTTGAATGATAGATTGATGGAAAAATATAATTTATTGATTGCTAATAATTAAAATGATATAAATGAGATTCACGCGAGCAGGTCGCGATGATTTGCGCACCGATTTATTGTTAGATTGAATGTGTAATGAAAACTAGGTTAATGGTTGAGCAAAATGTACGGTTGTACAGTGGACCGTACACCCCTGCCATTATGTGATTAACGGAATGGGATCACGACCCTCAGCAATGTGGAATACGACGCAGAGAGAGATAAACCTATGAACTCACAGCTTCAGCACAGTAGAATGTCTTCTCGTTGGTCTCGGCCAGTAGGCTGATGCCGAAGCCCGGGCTCTTACCCGCGTTGGGCCCGCGACACTGGTCTGTATTGATGTACACATCGGGCAGAAACTTCAGCATTACCTGGTACAAACAAAATTAAAATGCATACGTGTAGTAAGTAAAGTAAGGCTACGACGCTGAAGGTAGCAGGGCCCGAACCAATCGTGCCCATACCTTTCAGTGAGTATAAGACCTGGTTGCATGAACTAACACTCAAAGAGCATTCCCGACATTGGACGAATGCCTCGGACTGTAGACAAGCCATGGAGGCATTACCTAACATCGACAAACGTCTAACGAATAGAGGTAATCAGGAAGGTAGTAGGACTTATAACAGGGCACAGCCCATTAAACAAACACCTCTTTGTCATAGGCGTCACAGACAGCCCTCTGTGCAGAGCCTGCATGGAGACAGATGAAACGCCGGACGCAAGTGTTGCTAGAATGCACAGGCGTCACAGACCAACGAGAGCGACACCTTGGATCCCCAACCTCGCTACGAGAGGCCCTAGACAACCTCGGCGGTCTTCTAGGCTTCTGGAGCGAGCTCGGATGGCTGGAGTGAAAACTCCAGCGGGGAGGGGCAACTCACGTACAAAAGACCTCCAAATGGAGGTTTAAGTGCGGAAACCTGCCCAGCGGAAAGAAGAAGAAGTAAAGTAGTGAGTTTGTGACTACCTTTGAAGACTATAAGTAGTTTATATTTTATTTATAGTCATATTCCTGAATTTCCTAAAGGCCTGCATGACCTATTTCATAGTAGTAGTACTAAAAAGTATTTTAGTAATAAAAATAAGATTTATTCTTGTGATATTTTTGTCTTTTTGATGGCTTCCATGGCACGGTGGTGGTGGAGTGGCCTTACAAGGAGGTTTCGATTAGAGGTATAAGAATATCGCTAAACGGTTAAACGGTTAACAGGTGTAAACGGTAGTAAAAAACCGTTAACTGTTTAACCGTTTAGCGATATGCTAACAACTCTAGTTTCGATCCTCAGCAGTGACAATTTGGGAATTCACAATCCATGAATTTTCTGATCTGGTATAGGTTTCGGCCGAGATTAGTTACTATCCTACTGGCAAAGATGTGCCATTAAGCAATCTAGCTCCCGACATAATCCATTGTGTAAGTGTAATCGTCACTTACCACCATGTGGGATTGCAGTTAAGGGCTGCCATGTAACAGAATAAATAATATTTTATCTTATCTATAAAATAGCGATAATGAATTTGTTTTTTATATAAATTTTATTTAATTACTTTGGGGATAATAATAATAGGTATTAAGTGTTATTGTACACCTTGTTTAAAAGACTTGCAATGCCCTGACAGAGCCTCATGCCAATGTAGACATGAGCGCAAATATGAAATAAGTGAAATGAAATCAACCTTCATACTTCCTCCAAATAAGCCTTGATTCTTGAGGTTGTGGACGAGAAAGATAAACTCTAGAATAATATACTCCTGTAGTCTTGTTTTGACAACTTACCCCTTTAGCTGCCTCCACCACTCTATTGGCCATGGTAGGGGACACTCGCAATGCATACACGACGCCACGGATCCTCTTCACCAGCCCCCACGTGCTCCACTGCAGCGGGCGCAGGTGGCGACGCACGGGGCATCTGAACACTATCTCACCTCCACCGAGAGGGGGGGCGCCTACAACAAACACATGATTAACCGGCTTGAAGGTCCTATCTTTTATTTATTAAGGAAAACCAACAGTTTCAAAAATAGGTAACCCTTAGCTAATAACAGGTTACACTAAATGAACAGTGGGACCTGTTGAAACACAGTTAAGTTGTTGCACTTGAATAACAACTGGTATTTTTTTCAACAAACAATACGTTGGTTACATTTCGACATGAACTACTCATAAAATATGTTAGGTTCTTTGTAAATAGCAGGGAGATCGTGTAACTTCTACATCAATCATTGTTACAGTATCAATTGTTGTGATTGGCTGAATTTATGGTATTCTTGCTGCGTCAATGGATTTTGTCCAATAGTGGAAGAGTATTATCCAATCAGGTGATTGCGACCGTTACACTGTAGCTGTGGGTTTTAGCCGGTAGCCCTAGATTTCAAAAGGGGAAAAGCGCAAATAATAACTAAATGAGTTATATCTGTAATTGGTTTTGGTTACTAAAATATGTAATATGTTTTTATTTATACATATATGCATGAAATGTTAAATGTGAGGGTATTATTATATCTAGCTTCGAAAGCAGTTCATATCCTTATTAGATCTGTCAGGTGTCATTTCACAGTGTGCTTACTTAATTTTGACTAAATGAGGTACAGTAATAACTTGCATCTTAGAGGCAAGAATACTTTGTCATGGAAAATGAAGGAGTTCCTACAGAATTATTAGAAAATCTAAATCCGCAAGAAGTGTTGCAGGGGTCATGTAGTAGTATAAAAATAATAATGTTTTCCTCAATAAATAATTTTTGGCCTTCGCAGCGAGTTATTATTCTATTTTCTTTCTCACTCTAATTTATAGTAAAATGGGACAGAAAAACTAACATTTTTAATTTAATGGCCCAACCCAAGATATCAATCTGGGACCATGTGATCCCTATTCCAATAAGTTACCTAGCCTTTAAACCAAATGAGGCACTCAAAAAAAAAATAACTAAGTATATTACCTCTCTCTATCTGAATAATGATTACTAACCCAACTAACACAACTAACATAATAACTAAAAATTGTAACAGATGGAGAAAAATAAAGCTTATTATTATTATTATTATTATATTACCTCTCCTAACAACTTTGAGCTCCAATCCATCATCGACCAGTATGAATTTAAGCAGTATAGGCAATGCAGCAGTCTTCACTTTGTCCACTGAGGCGTCCAGGTTGTGATGGGTGACACCTTGCAACACTGCATTTAGGGGCTCCTTGCAAAACGGGCCGAGTGCTAACAGGACTTCTAGATAGTAACCTATAATAAATGAATAAAGCTTTTATTCAAACATACCAAACATAGTAACCTACAACCAATAAATATAAACAACAGGAATAAGTCATCATCATCTCAAGTCATTGCCAGCCCACTGCTGATCATGGGTCTGCTCTCAGAACAACAAGAGTTTAGATCAAAGTCCTTGCAAAGTGCAGATTGAGACTAAAGACATCTTTGATTACATAAACAAGAACTCTGTGGCATGCAGTATTAACCTGATAGTCGAGATTCAAACGAATATTGAATACAGTCGATGTTTAGATCGTTATTTTGATTATGGGCCTGCAGTAGCAACTGCGACATGGTCAAGGATTAATTATTGTTATAGTTTTTAACTGTGTTTTATAGATTGAATAGTTACATGAAATCTCTTGTTTATTCATGCAAATTCAAATAAGAGTTCTTCTTTACTATTGTAATTGAGTGCTATGTTCTAAAAAGTGTTGAGATAATTGTGCTTAAGTTTATTAAAAGATCATATTGTAAGAAAGTATTTTTCTTTACAAATTATGGCTTCAGCCTTCTATTTTAAAGTCCAGGGTTAATATCCTCACCTCTAACTTTTCGGAATACATCAATATTTAGCTTACATGACAACAAAACAAAACTAACCTATTCCTCTTTGAGGGCAACAACTGTGTGATACTTGACCCCCAATCAATATCCCTGGCTGGTAGTACATCGAGGTACCAGTTTCACTTAACTCCACCCTGGAACCATTAGTAATCTTATCCAACAGGCGTATTAAATTCACTTCATACTCCCTCAAACCCGGGTCATCATGCGAACTTCGAATTTCTTCAATCTTTATAGCACGACCGCTTAATGTGGAAAGCAAAAGTCGCTGTCGGAATAAATTGCTGCCTTTGTATATTAACACGTCATTTCGCACTGTAGCCGGCATTATTTTTTTATTTATATTTAATTTATAAAATTGACTTTGGAGTTAAACAGGAGATAAACAAAAACATCAAAAAGTCCAAAACACGTGTTTTTGACATTTTGACTGTCTCTGATTTTGACATTGCATTGATAATGTCAGAATTCAATGTGACATTAACAACTCCGTCTCTAGATTATGGTGCCCTTGGTCGCCCTATAGACAATTTCACAGAGTCTTTGTCTAATGTCTTCTTTTGGTTTTTGGCTTTTTTAGCGTTTTCATTTTTAATTAATATTTTATATATTTTTATTTAATATTTATTATACGCAGAGGAAGGGAGTCAAAATTGTCATCTTTTTTTTCTGGTCGGTGATCTGGTTAACTCATGGAGGTAACAAGTATTTGTTACCTCCATGGGATAACTTTCTCCTCTGAATTCTGAAGTCTGAACTTGTGTCTGTCGGACAGGTGTCGGTAATTGTCATGGTGATAAACGTAAACAAAAACACGTTTTTTAAATTTTCCAAAAAGTAATCTTATTTACCTACTTATTAATAAAATAATTAAACATGAAAGTATTAATTGGCGACGTTGTCCTGCCGGGCGATTATTGCGAAGAAATCTCCACTATCGGTGAAAAATCGCGTATAATAATCGGCCCAGGCTTACGAAAAGAGGTCGACCGTGTTTATGTTACAAAAGCCGGTGTTCTCAAGAAAAGGAATCCCTGTACATACTGGATAGACAGTTACCAGAAGCGGTATGTGCCTTCGAGAGGCGAAAATGTAATTGGCGTTGTAACTCAAAAAGCTGGTGATATATTTCGAGTTGATGTCGGCGGAAGTAGCACAGCCGCTTTATCCTATTTGTCATTTGAAGGAGCCACAAAGAAGAACAGACCAGAAGTACAAGTTGGTGATATAATTTACGCGAAAATGTTAATAGCAAGCAAAGATATGGAGGCTGAGCTTGTTTGTGTTGATTCACATGGCAAAAAAGGTCGATTGGGCGTGTTAAGCGATGGATTTGTATTCAAATGTTCACTAAACCTCGTAAGAAAGATTCTTAATGCTAGTTGTCCTTTGCTGAGTTCTTTGAAGAATGAGTGGCCATTTGAAATAGCTGCAGGCATGAATGGCAGGATTTGGATCAAAGCTAATTCAATGAGAGAAACTATTGCAGTGGGTAATGCTATTTTAGGAGCTGAGTTCTTGAGTGATGAAGAAATAAAGAAAATGTGTAGTAACATTGCTGCTATATTGGCTGGACATGTTTCATAGGTAGTTAGTTATGCAAAATCTTTATTAATTTAATGTTATGTATGAATTTCTTAAGATGACCTTCCAAATAAAATTCTTTATTCAAATGGAACCTATTTAGCATATGTAGATTTTTATATATACCGTTAGTGTCTACTGCCTATATTATAAAATCAACATGTAGACTCAAGATTCAAGATTCTAGAGCCATTTTTGCTATACACAGCTAAAATTGCTGGCTTGTTGAGTCTTAAAATTTTATGACGAGAACAATATGAAGAAAACAAAACCACTCAAAGGAATGCACTTTTTATTTACATCAACCATCATTATGTGTACAATATGATACATGTTTATATAATACATTCAGTTTAAGTTAGAAACATACTTTTAACATACCACAAAACACATTTGTAGTGTGATTCAGTCATGTATAAATAAGTAACATTTTCATTTGCAAGATAAAATACATATAACAACACAGAAGTAAAATTTACAAAACACATTTGTAGTGTGATTCAGTCATGTATAAATAACATTTTCATTTGCAAGATGAAATACATATAACAACACAGAAGTAAAATTTGATTTGTCAACCTTCATCAAATAATAAAATTAAATTGCAACATGTTAAAATTATGTTTCTCTCTTTAGTTGAAATTCTTCAGAGCAGTTTCATTTCAGTCATACTCATCTGTGAATGATAATAGTCATTACTAGATGATGCATGCGACAAAGTAGCTGATGTCCTCTGGTCAGCTCTTTAACAAATTACATCAAAATCACCGGATGAGTCTTGAAAAAAATCTAAAATATTGCAGACAGACACACTTTTTGATTTACAATAATAGTATGCTCTAAGTTTTGCTCACAATTGTTAGCATGAAATTTGTGTAGGTATAATTTACCTATACTATTTGGTATTCTATTCACCTTCCTCTTTTCATTTGATATACATGTTTGTTGTTGTTAGGAGAGTCCAAAATCCCCTTTTATAGGAAAGATCAAAGTATTTTGATACTTTGAAAGTTGGAATACTTTATAGCCTAGTATCAAGCCTAGTATACACGTTGGCTCGATGCAAACGGCGAATGTGCGCCTTTCGGCGTATATTTTAAGTATAACAATTAATACCAAGACTTTGCGCAATTCGCAAGCAGCGCGCCGTTTACCAGCCACTCGCTTAGGGCCAATGTGTAGTGCAGCCATAATGCTGGGTACACACGCAGCGACTAATCGACGACGACGATTCGATTGCAATCTTTGATAAAATCTTTGCCTGTGCTCTGTTCTAAGTACTTACCTAATTTCCGATGAAAGGAGAAGTGTTAGCGCTAGCAGCTGCTTGCATATAATATATCAATGATAAAAAAATAGCGATATTTTAGATTTGCAGCGATTCGATTGCCGCATTACCAGCGACATCGCGATCGTTGCTACATCATCGTCGTTACGTCCACACAGCAAATATTACATCGCCTAGCGAGTACCCGTCGACCAAAGTCGCTACCGTGTGTGCCCGTTTTAACACTTCAATTACAGAAAAACCTCAGTCATAAATAGCATAGATTAATTAATAATAGTATTATAAGGTCGATTGGATTTAATTATAAACATGTCTGGGGTCAAAATTATTACCTATATTTTACAAATTTAACCTTACCACATTTAAACAACTGATTGACTATGGGCAAATAATTTCTTATTTGGAGTCTGTTTCTAGGGCAGGAGCGTATAACTCGAAAGTTTCCAACTTTTCAACGAACTTTGTAAAGCCGCGTACTCAACTTTTCAACGAACTTTGTAAAGCCGCGTACTCACATACGAACGAATTTGTTGCGTTGCATGATCACAACTTTGATCGGTCGGTAAGACCAAAATGTCAGGTTCGATTTATGTGTGCGTACGTGTGTACGCGGCTGAAGGATTCGGGATGTTGTAAATTAGAAATAGAGCTAGGATACGTCTTACTGACGTCAATTAGAGTACCTTCTGCGTATTCTTTCGTCTTTAAATGTTTCGTTCGTAAATAGACATAATATTTTCGTTTCTATGACCGACCGCTTTTCCACAACCCTAGAAACGGACTAGAGATATTTTGAGAACCTTGCGAACGACGTACTAACTTCTAAGACCTCGTTTACACGAGAGCATGAAGGTTGCCTCATTTTTCTTCACCATTAAAGCAACTGATATTCGATTGCCTAAAACGCACATGACTTCGAAAAGTCAGAAGTGCAAACCCTGACTATGGATTATCACTCTGAGGCTGTAGTGGTGGTGGGTGTTGAGACACCCACTACTAGGTACTACAGCCTGTTAACGTTCCACTCTCATAGGAGAGGGGGAATTAGAGTTTAGACCCACCACGCTGCTACAATGCGGGTTGGCGGGCTTTAACCACTATTATCATGTTAGTGATAATAACCGGGACCGACGGCTTAACGTGCTCTCCGAGGCTCGGGGTGACACACCGCCAACTTCCTAACTCTGGGTCAGTACTGATAATTTCTAGTCACAAAAACCCACCACTTAATTATGGCCCGACCCGAGACTCGAACCCGGGACCTCGTCGGCCGCAGTCAAACATGCTAACCACTATAGTATAGTGGTGACTACACCAAGGAAGCAGTTGGTTTAGTGGTTAACCTAGCTAGCTCATCAACATACTGCACTTAATATCGTTCAAGTCGAAATTCCATTATTTAAGTCGAGTCGTATGACATTAGTACAGTTCGCTACAGGTTCGCAAATATAGTGGATATCCAGCTTAATAGAAAAAAAATAACGAACAAATAAATTACTAATATTTATCTGCCAAAAAGACAAAAAAAATCTACTTAAATATTCCATCAGCGAAAAGTAGCGCTAGCAAAAAAACTTTTCTTAAAAAATGATCGAATATTGCAAATTCTATAATTATTATAATACCGAAATACTGACTCAATATTTTACGCGCGAAATAAATAAAAAATGATAACTTACAGCTATTAAATTAATACCTCACGTAGACTATTATGATACGACTGTGTTTAATTTTATTTTTATTTCAAAGTGTAGGTAGGTAAAATTATATTGAAAAAATTACTACTATTTACAAGACCACGAGAAATTACACTCCAGTAACGGTCATCACAGCAAAACCATTAACACTATACAATATTTACAAGTTTTTTCTTAATCAACAACAGTCAACTTCACATTAAAATACGAAAATATAATTTAATATATTATTAAATCAAGAGATCAAGACAAATTGGCTTGCGTCCATACTTGAGAGCTCTCTTTGCAAAATTATTGTGCAAATATTTACAAAGAAATAGTTTGCATCACACAACTCATCGTCCGTTCAAATAAAAACGATGGATGACCATCTTTAATTAATTCTAAGACACTCAGAACAATCATCGTAGAGTACTGTGCGGTATCCCATTCAAATTATATCCCATTGTACCCCTACCATGATGAGTTAAAATAATGTGGAATGACATTGACAAGTGACAACCAGTCCGGAAAATAAATTTTTAAAAATCGGAAAATTATAATTTTACTATTAACTGTTAGCCCCACTTGAAAGCGATCAAGTATGGATGCAGTATACACAAATATAGTAATTTTAGAGTGAATTTCAACTCAATTTAACTAAGTATCGAATACCCGTTTACGCAATAGTATATTATTGTGTGCCTGGGGTTGAAACAAGACGATTTGACGAGGGTGAAGTTGCCTGCCTGAGCGAAGCGAGGGCTGGCATCACCCGAAGTCTGAAATCGTGTTTCATCCCGCGGCACACACTATATTTTTCATATAACCTGCATTGAAAGTGCGAGTTTTATTAAAATTGTATTTCTTATTTATTTTAGTTGCTAGGTTGTTGTTTACAAATATGATATATATATGTCAGTTTAGTTGATGGTTAAAATGACAATTTTATAGGTTTGAAATAAACGTAATATACTCTGACAGGATTGAAAGGAGCGCTGCTACGTCATTATTATTTAATTATATT
Source organism: Erebia aethiops (assembly GCA_923060345.2). Classification (NCBI taxonomy): domain Eukaryota; kingdom Metazoa; phylum Arthropoda; class Insecta; order Lepidoptera; family Nymphalidae; genus Erebia; species Erebia aethiops. The sequence goes on along the minus strand of OV281083.1, from coordinate 1,798,951 downwards.
CGAATTAAAAATTCTCTTATCAACAGACACTCTTGAATCCATTCATTATTCACACGGGCGCCTTTTTTACGCGCGTTTAATAAGCGCTTACCACCGAGAATCGAAAATCCAACAGAATGCCAGTAAAAAGCGACGCGAAGTGTGAATAGATGCACCTACATAAATCATTGCAAATATTCTTAAGCGCGTTAAAAAAGCGCTTGTGCGAATGACATCTCAGGATTTCAAAACGAGAAACATATTTTTAAAATGCGGGTAGTACGTAGGCGACTTATTCGCTATTATATATTATGACCTGGACATTCGAAAATAAATACATAATAGTATGCTGTTTCGAAGCTATATTCAATATAGTAACAAATTCAAACGTTACATTTACCTACATTAAGAGCTTAGTCAAAGGCATTCGTAACACCGTGGTATCTTCAACACACTAACTACGAAAATAAAGTTAGGTCTATGAAGCTCCACGAAACTTAAGGATATATCCTTGCTGGAGCTGCACAGACTAGTGCGACAAGACAAAACGTGATCCATCCGACGCGGACGTTTTGTTATGTCCGTTCGATGGTGTGTTTTCACCCTCTAACTCAAGCCGTCCTTTTCTGCATGAAGCAATTTGAAAAGGACGAGGCTATGGGGCTGATTCTGTATAACACAATCTCTAAACTAAACTAAAATGGCAGCTTTAAATCTAGTTCTGTCCCTATCCGTAGGAAGTATTATGAAAGGGTTAGCAATATTTGTAATGCTCTAATTTTAGTTTAGTTTAGAGATTGTGCACTACAGAATCAGCCACTATGTACCTTTTAGTAGAAGAAAGGGTGATCTCTCAATCCAACTGACTTAAGAAGCCAACTTAAGCCATGGTGGATCGAGTTGGACTTACAGTGCAAGTCGTTCATATCGTAACGTAACGGAACTATGAAATAGTTCGAAGTATTCTACGCTAAGGTAGCACGCACACGGCGCGACTAGCCGCTCTCAGAATACCGAGTCGGCAGAGCTTTATGTGCATGTCTCCATTCATGAATAGGAATAAGTCCAGCTTTTTTTGTGTTACATCAGAACTAAAATATGGGGATATTCACACAAAATTCTTAAAAAAAAGGTAAGTCGGGAACTTGTTACGACAAAGTTGGCAACAAGCGTCCGAGCCTTGTAAATCAACCCGAGCCAACCTGAGCCCTTATTGGATAGTGTTGGTTTACTTTACAGAAAAAATGTTTTTTTGGCATGTACACGAAAATGTTTTATTTTTAATTCTGTAACACAACTATGAGCCCTAGTTCAGACGAACGGTTTTTACGACAGGTATTAAAGTTAATTTTTCCATTTCAAATTAGAACTTATGAATTCTCCTGAGTATTTATAAACTAAGAGATATCTCTACTTTTGGTAACTTTCGCTAGGAAGGCTGATTCAGTATTTCAATACTGAATCAGCCATCCTAGCGATAGTTACCAAAAGCACAGGTCTCTCTCGTAATATTACACGCCGGCACTTTTTTACCGCCGGGCACTACATATTTAATTGTAACGGTGCTACAGGTGAGCCTTTATTTACCTATAGACCGCTACAAAAAAATGAATTGCTTATACCAGACGAACGGTTTTTTACGACAGGTATTCAAGTTAATTTTTCTATTTCAAATTAGAACTATGAATTCTCCTGTATGTGTTTATAAACTAAGAGATATCTGTACTTTTGGTAACTATCGCTAGGAAGGCTGATTCAGTATTTCGTGGAGAGCCCTCCACCCACCAAATACTGAATCAGCCATCCTAGCGATAGTTACCAAAAGCACAGTTATCTTTCGTAATATTACACGCCGGCACTTTTTACCGCCGGGCGCTTTTTTTTTTTGTTAAATTGCAACGGTGCAACAGGATGAGCCTATATTTACCGCTACAAAAATATGAATTGCTTATACCCAGGAGGGTATAGGTGTGAATAAAGGTAAAAAAATAAAATCGGTATAAAAAAGCGCTCGTCTGAACGGGAGCTGAAAGTATTCGAAGAGGTATAATAGTACCACGCTAAGGCCGCACGCACACCGCGCTGACAAGCCGCTCTCAGAACACCGAGTCGGCAGAGCGGGACAGGTGTACGGGGTGCGAGGGAGAGCGCGCTAGCCGCTTTCTCGGCAATTTCTCTAGTGTTGACAGCAGGTGGGGGAAGTCCGGCCGCTCGCTAGATCGGTATGACCAGCATAGCATTAGGATATCCTGCGAAAAAAGGTGCGACATTAACTTGGATCAGGGCCCAGGGTCTAGGTTAAAATTATTATGCTTTTATAATAATTTCTAAACTGTGATGTGAATTTTGTTGCAGTTTTAAATGTTTTTTTCTTTACTTTAAGGTTTATATTTTTTATCAAGCAGACGTTATAAGTTAAATGTTGAATGATTTCTGTACATTGTATGCTTACAAACTTTAGAAACAAATGCAAAATAAAAATAATTAATCATCTGCTTAACCGATTTTGATAAAAATTTCTTACAGGGCAGATTGTATCCCGGGGCACATACATAGGCTACTTTTTATCTCGGAAAATTAAAGAGTTCAGAGTTCAGAATCAAAAAATCTTATCCACACGGATAAAGTCGCGGGAATTATCTAGTAAGCTATTAATAATGTCCTCCCGACCAAATTTCGGCCACGGCGGCCAATCTCCAGAGAAATTAGCCATCTACGCGGGAGAAATTATAGTGCACAACTGTGTGCGCCTCTGTTCCTTTACTCTCATAGCCCGATGGGACGGAAAATCCGACACGACCGGAGAGAGATCGCCTGATCTCTTTCCGGTCGTGTAGGATTTTACGTCGAATTTTCCGAATGTAAAGCCGTCGGTCCTACGCCTGTAGGGCTTTACGTGCTCTCCGAGGCACGGGGGTGAAACACCGCCAACTTCCTAACTCCGGGCTAAGAACTTAAATTCCTTGCCAGAAAAATCCAATAAAGTACAAGTAAGTGAACAATAATGAGTGGATGTGAGTGTTTTTCTTTGTAATAATACCTTGATATCCCTGGAGGCCTGCATGTTGGCTAGCGACTGTTTGACGCCCTTGCCCACTTGCCAGATGATGGCCTCGGGCGGCTGACCTTTGAACGGGTACTCCCCGCACAGCAGCTCGTACCACACCGTCCTATTACACGAACCGACAACACGATGCATGAATGAATGAATAGTACATTACATCGCGAGACCGGGAAGTACGCGTTATCTGGTCGAGTGTTAGTTAGACTATATACGAGACCAGAAATGCTCTCCCGGTCGAGGTGTGTATAGTGCTTTTCTAAAAAATGAAACAAGTGACTTTTTTTAAATATATTATATTATGTAATTAAAAGAAAGTAAATAAAAAAGCAACCTAAGTTAAATTAGTTATATTTATACTTTTAATTATTTTTTTTGCGCTGTGTGTGCTGAACGCGTAATACGGTCGGTAGAGTTCCAAATTTAAACTATTTAGGCCAAAGAACAACAAGTTACAAGTTACAAGATATTCAGGAAGAAAGATTCCAAATTAAAACTTATGATATGTAATGATATGTAGTGATATGTATTTCTAAAAAATGATATGAAATGTGCACATTTCATATCATTTTTTAGAAATATACCTACTTTTATTGTACACCACAAAAGAAAACAAATAACAGTAAACTTCGCCAATATCAAAGTAAGTATACAATTTCCCGGCCTTATCGCTACGCAGCGATCTCTTCCAGGCAACCAATAGTTTTAAACAGACATAGCCACAAATACAACCGGTAGATGGTGCAGAAATAACTAAATAAATGAAAATATATATATATAAAGCTACAAATTATAATACATATTATATTTAAAAGCCATAAATACACGATGCATATCAACACGCCATATTATTATTATGATTATTTTTGCGATTTTGAAGGGAACTACCAAAGGTTAACTGGAAGATAATACCTCTAGGTATTAAGTTCGCCCTTGTACATTGTAATGTATGTGCAATAAAGAATCTCAAACAAAAAAAATACCTTCTTTAAAATCGTTGTGATTTGAAAATTTGATGAAACGAAAAGCGACACTAAAAAGAGACAAACATATTCATAATGGAATTAAGCCTGCGAGTCAATGAGATACGGAGATCGTAGGCTACTTTTCTGAAGTTTCACTTCTGTCATGTGTGAATTGCGCACACACACTTTTTTTTTATTACACTACAAGTTGGCCTTCGAATGCGATCTCACCTGATGGTAAGTGACGATGCAGTCTAAGATAGTAGTGGACGGCTGTTAGGGGTATGGTTCTTATAAATATATCACCAGATGTAATTCACTAGTTTTGTCGGAAAATATCCGACTAGTATCGAACCCGTACGAAACATTTTAACGGGCCGTATGATTATTTTCGCGAATGTTTAAACTAACATGCAAATAAGTATTAATTTATTATAAAAACTATAAAAACAATCTTTTATCGTCCGCCATATTTAATTTAGTGTGACGTATTTTTATCGACTCATCTGTAAACTATACCTACTTACCGCTCTTACATCACAAACTACTATTTCTGTAATTGTTTGTTCTGAAAGTATGTCATATTCCCACAAACTTATCTGACCCGGTGACAGTGACATAGATATGAAAAATAAAAGTTAAAAAAAAACTTTACAGGCATAAAAATTAGTTCCAATTTTGGCCACCGGGCCAGATAAGTTGGTGGGACTATATGCATTTATGAAAATTAGAATTATTAAGATCTCACCCGAAGGCGTAGACATCAGTGGCTTTGGAGAAGGGCAGATGCAAGGAGGCGTGCGGCCTCAGCGCGCGCACAACCTCCGGCGCCAAATAGCACAGCCAGCCCGGCGGGATACCTAGACTGTCGCCCCGGGCGCTGCCAAACGTTAAATAAATAAATAAATAAACCCTTTATTGCGTTACATTGTTGCAGACTTAAAAAGAATATAAAGAAATAAATAAAAAAATCTACGACTAGCAACAACACAATAGGTCGCAAACTCAGCCTAATGCTGGGCATTGGCTAGCAATACCCAGCGCTGATTTTCAGTTTTCTCCTGACGAAAATATTAAAAAATTAAGTGCGCCGCCCGACCCGCTATAAATCTCATATCTAACACTGTAAATAGATTATAAAATTACAACGAAAAAAATAAATAATTGAAAATGATACAAAAAACAACAATAAAAAAAAAAGTCAAGTTCATATTATGTCTTCAAGACTAATTCATTGCAAAGGGGTTTGAAATTGTTGCATGATGTAAATGCAAAAAAAAATGTCTATAGCCTATAGTAAGGCTAATATTCAAACTTTGAATATTAGCCACACTATAAAAACGATTATACAAAAGATTCAAAAACTTTACGTTTCAGTACATATTGTCAAGTCCATGCTAATGGCAGGAGTACATTCGTTTTCAGGATTCGTTAAACGAATTGACCTGTTTACAGTCGATTTTTGTGAATGTTTCGTTTTTTGGCATTCCGAACCAGTGGTAGATTCACACGACGACTCAAAAGCACTTGTAAAAGTTTATTTGAATAAAAAAGTTTGAAGTTTGTCTGCTCACTTGTTTCCGAAGCACAGCTTGGTGACGCTGAAGAGGCCGAAGTCAGTGATAACGACTTTGCCGTTCTCGAGGAAGATGTTCTTGGTCTTCAGGTCTTTATGTACGATGCCGCGCGCGTGCAAGTAACCCATGCCCTGTAAACATACGTAGAGTACGTAAGTACTCTTACCACAAGAATAGACCCAAACTCCCCACATTTAAAGTCACTAATTCAGTATCACTCAGTATCACAAATTTACAGCGCTGACTGTGGTTGTATGGACAAACTAGAGCTCTAAATCAAGGCAGTGAAGGTCCATTTTCAGGATAGAAATTTTTGATTCGTACAAAGCTATTCTCTGCCTACACCTTAAGACTATAATTATTATCATCGCCTGCTATTTGGTGTAAAATCAGTCAAGCGCCTAACTTTTAAAAAAATATATCATTATGCTCTTAGTGAATGTCGTTTCAATAAAGAGTCGCGTCATAGCAGGTGAGCTCGGAAAGCAAGGCAAATATTAATCGTATCTAAAAAAGTTTTAATACATTCCATATCTTTTGTGGCAAGAGCTCGAGAGCCGTCCTATTCTTATCCGTTGCTCACACATGCCATATTGCCATCACGGATGAGTCCATCCCCCTGATCTTACTCCTTAATGGACAGGGCACATAATAGGCATGATGACTAATTTTGAAAAATGGTAAGATTATGTTCGGAAGTATCTACTATTTCGAAAAAATATCTTATTCAGCAGAAAAATAAGGTTTGGTAGATAATATTGGCATTTGAAATTTAAATTTTAAAATTCACGCCAAAACGTTCCCCGGTGTCATGGCGTCGTTTGTAACGTCACTATTATTTTTACCAATGTACTCTGTGCAGTGTGCAGTAAGCAATAGTGTGATTGTCAAAGCTCGAAAACAAACTATTGTGACGTCATTCGCTTCTTACCAATATGGCGGATGGCTGTATTTTATAATTTTATTTTATCAAAATAAATAATAATCTCACTCGAAATAGAAAAATAAATACGTTTTTTATAATCCATGAATCCTATAACATTAGATAAAAATTCATAATTTCATTGATTCTTGATGACAGTAAGTCCTCATGCCTATTCGAAGAAACGATACACGTTGGGGTCCTAAAGTGTTAGAATGGCGACCCCACACTGGACACTCAGTATACGCAAGATCGCGGCGTGTGGAAGTCCTTGCAAGAGACCTATGTCCAGCAGTGGACATCCATCGGTTAAAGACGACGACGACCACAATCGTACCTGTGAGATCTGCTGCGCGACGATGACGCTCTTGTTGTTGGTGAACTTGTCTTTGCGCAGGTGTATGTGAGTGAACAGCGTCATGCCTTTGCACAGTGACGTCACTATGGCGAGTCGCGGCGGTTTCATACACGCGCCCATGAACAGCACCAGGTTTTCATGACGCGTCTTTCGGAATGTCGCGACCTGGAACCGAATAGATTGGTTTTAATATCAATTTTGACAGCAACTTTCACTAAATAAGCTAGATTTACTTGCAAGTGTAATACCGTACCGACTGATCACAGTTCGAGCAAATACCAGCCCCCTTAGCCAAGTTGCGTACGTTTCGTATCTATTCTCTTTCTATAATCGTTAACGCTTCAGCGAAAGTGATTAAAAACCAGTCGACAGGAAACGTATGTAACTTGGCTAGGGGGGAGGAGCGGTACACGGTACGCCGTACCGAAGCGGCGCGTACCGGTCCCCGCGAGGAGCCTCACTCACCTCGTGTTTGAAGGTGTCGAGCGGCACGGAGTGGTCGCTGAGCGCGTTGACGTGCAGCAGCTTCACGGCCACGGCGCCGTGCCAGCTGCCGCGGTACACCGTACCGAAGCGGCCCGTACCGATAACCTCGAACAGTTTCAGCTCGTCGTATGGGATGTCCCATTCTTTCATCGACAACTGAGGACGACAAAATAACACAGAGTTCAAGGATAACAACTTTTTATTTAGGGGACAATCTAAACTATAGTACGCACGCGAATTGAATGGGCGTGTCCTGAGTTAAAGCAGCGAGAACATTCGTTCCATCGTCCGCATACATCTCATGTATGATGTATGCCTGCAAAGTGATGCCTTAGGGTCTCCCCAAATCTATCGACGCGGAACCGGCTTGAGCCGGTCAGAAAAGCTTTACGTATACGGTATTAAGGGTGAAAATGACGTGGCTCGCCGCGCTCGAAGCGACACGACGTTTACTGACGGCTAGATGGCGTTTTCACTCGTAATACCGGACACATAAAGGTTTTTCTAACCAGCTCAAGCCAGTTCCATGTCGATTGATTTGGGGAGACCCTTAGACATCTTTCACAAACTTATCAATAAATATATAGACGACGGAACGGAGGCTCTCAGTGTTTAACCTCAGGAAATGCATTCAAATCTCGCGCGTACTGTATACCATACCCTACAACTAGATGATGCACACGAGTCACGACTTTGTTCGCGTTGATTTAAGTTTTTAAAAATCCCGTAGACTCTTTGCTTTTCCGGGATAATATAAATCTTAATCGGGCTTAGGTATATTGAGGTTTATATCATTCATTGAAAAAATCACGTGTATCCGTTGCTCCGGCGTAATTAAAGGACATACCAATAAACCAACAAAACAAAAAGATTTTCTAAGTTGCCGTCAAAGTTCTTTTGACTCATCAAAGGTTCGTTGTGTTCCTTTGTCTTGTAATACTTTTGGTTTATTTTGGTTCTTGTTTTTAGTACATTTTGGGATACGTTAATCTTGTAAAAAACGATTATTTATTCTATGGAAAAGGACAACTTTAAGCTGCATTTCCTCTAGGGATATGAGGGAATGCATAAAGAAGCTAGATATTTTTCATCCTAGTGAAGAATTTCGTTATGCATCCTAGCATTTTTTTGTAGTACAATAACAATAAGTAATTAATATTTAAAAAATACACACTTCCTCAAATATTCTCCGATGATGTAAGAACGCTGTCATCTTATGAACACAGTGAATGAATCACCACAAACAAAACAAATGTCTATAATTTGAGAAACCAACTATGTACCTCTAAAATCTGCAGACTATTAGTTTCATTGCAAAATAAATTTTAAATTATTTTGCAATTTTTTTTTAATCGGCAATTAATCGATGTCACAAATACTGATTTGCTGAAATGCTGATTCTGTAGTGGATAATCTCTCTTAAACTCAAATGGCAGCATTAAAAATATTGCTAACCCTTTCATAATACTCCCTGCGGAAAGGGACAGAACTAAATTTAAGGCTGTAATTTTAATTTAGAGATTTTGTCATACAGAGTTGGCCACATTGTGGTTTCAGATTTAACCCTATCTTTTAAAAATAGAAACAAAAATACAAATATAACATCATCCAAAAAAGTCAACACAACACTTTTTAACACAATAAAATCTTTATCCTTCAATCGTTCAGTATAATAAAGTATATATAATAAAGCAAAAATTAGTGCACGAAACTTAATTTAACTACTTTCAGAGATTTTTATTACTTTTTTTTACCAACAGTTAAACATCATCACAAATGAACAAACCCTCTTTAATATTTAAAATAGACAAACCCTATCCAAATTTTAATAGTGACATAAACAAACAAATATAACATCATCCAAAAAAGTCCAATTCAACACAACACTTTTTAATACAATAAAACAACTTTATCCTAGTATAATAAAGTGAATGTAATAAAGTAAAAATTTGTGAACGAAACTCAATTTAACTACTTCCAAAGATACGCATACGCGATATTCAATCACTGGGCAGCTACTGCGGTTATCACTACGGTATGTGACAATTAACTGGCTACCGAACGTAACCCGACGCCTATAGAATGTGCGTTGGACGTTCACAAATGGCAGAAACACGACACTCGGCGTGTGAGGAGGTCATAGCGAGATAAACAAAGGGTGTTGTGTGTCATAAGTTTTGTTAAGCTTGTTCTACACTCGCGGTTGTGAATTTTGGTCTGCACAAAAAATGCATATTTGCATATCACTTTCATTAACTAAGAAGATGCCCGCGTGGATTAAGATTCTTTAAGAACTCTTTAATTTACCGGGATAAATACGGCTTTCCCGGGATACAATCTACTTTTATACCAATTTTCAACAAAATCGGTTGAAAAAGTGGGCCGTGAAAGTATAGCATAATTAATTATGAACAACCCTTTGTTGTTGTTATGTCAATGTGGCATACTTTTTGTAAAGCTTGTACTACACTCGCAGTAGTAAATTTTGGTTTGCAAAACGGTTGCAGCAAGAATAATAATTACAATAGATGTGATAATCAGAACTCCTTGTTAACATCATTTACTGTCACACCGACACCTTCTGCTCCCATGGACAATTTGATAAATTCCTGCCTCATTATTTGCATACATATTAAAGAGAACCTCTGTGCTACATTTCAGAACCCTAGATTCAAGGGGCTGGACGTCTCTCTAGATCCAAGGGGCTATACGTTGATGAGTGAATCATTACTTTTCTGTTTACACAACTGCCCAAAAAAAAGAGAGTAATGTTTTCAGTGTGCATGTATGTATGTGAGTTTCATCATTCCATGCAACTTCTAAATGCTCAAACAGATTTGAATGTAAGGGTTAGAACCCTTACATCATACCGAGTGTTAATGTTTACAATTTTTTTGAAAATATTTTTGTCAGAGCAGTCGTGTTTCTAATTTTTTAAATTCATCATAGCTTGTTATTAATATTGATTTCAATATTTCGAAAAAAAAACGAGACATAATTTAAGGAACCAAGTATGTGAACAGATTGAGATAGGCCGTAAATAACCAAGTTATCTCAAGTGTTCTTGATAATGAAAGCTCACTGTCCTCTCAGGGCGACGAGCAAAAGGTCGCCCTGAGAGGACAGGGCGACCTTTTGCTCGTCGTGTAAACATTGCAGCTTTAATGTCATTGAGATTTTGATGTATAAAGACTTTGTTGTGTTGACAGACTTAGTAGACAACGTCCCTGAATCAGTGGTGAGTGTTATTGTCTTAACGTTGGGGGTCCCAGATTCGTTCACAGAAGACATCACACAGACGGGAGGAAATACCTACACATATTTTAAGATCTTTGTAATATAGATCTATAATTAATAATATTTAATTACAAATATTATAAATGCGAAAGAGTGTCTGTCTGCTACGCTTTTGCCCATCTTTTCTATCGATTTTGATGCAATTTGGTAGACAGGTAGGTGACACCCCGGGGAAAGACAGACAACAAATAATTTAAAAAACTTAATCCACGCGGACGATGTCGCGGACATCATCTAGTCTCAGATAAAACTATCACAAAAAATTAATCAACCAGTTTGATCTATTAGAAAACGACCAATAATGTAATAGCTCATGCTTCTATAGGTCACCTAGAAATGCCACTTAAAAATTCTAGATTTCCAAAAAAAACTCACGCTGTTCTGCCTCGGCCATCTCGAGTCGTCCGTGGAACCAGATCCGCTTAACGATACTCGACCCGACCCTTCTGTAACATAATAAAATTTGTAACAAGAATTGGGAAGTTCATCACCATCATCGGCGTTACAGCCCTTTATGGGCCCGGGCCTGCTGCAGAAGATTTCTCCATCTATCTCTATCGTTCGCGCTCGTTCTCCAGCTTCTTAAACCAATCCATTTTGCATCTTGGCTAACCCCATCCAACCATCGAAATGTTGATCGACCGATACTCCTACGCCCATCTGGGTTTGACGACATCAGTTTCGTTGCACGTGTCCAGCCCATTGTAATCTTGCAATTTTAATGTGCTGAACAACGTTTGGCTCGTTAAAGATTTTGTATAGCTCAAAATTGTATCTAATGCGCCACAACTGGCCACAACCCATTATCCTGAACCTCAATTGGGGTCAATATATGGCGCGGTTCAGGATAATTGGGATGTTGCCTATGTCAAAAAAAGTTGTGATTATTATACTATAGAGGATCTTCCTCTATAGAGGAGGAAAAATAAATAAATAAATAACCTACTTATATACAACTAAAATAGAATAGAATACATGGTATAAAAATTGTAAGTAAAAAAAAGGCACTATGTACTGTACATTCTTAACTCCTAAGCATTAGAAGAAAAATGTGTAAAGTGCGGCCATTTTAAGTGCGGACAAAATGTAAACAAACAAACGAGAGGTCGTTCGCCTGATGAAGGGGTGAACAACAGTTTGGTCTTCTGAAAAAAAAGAATATAATCTATCGGCTCCTTGTACGGAGTCTATCCTTTTATTCTTATAATGTAATTGATTCATTTGTAACCAACTTTTAAAAAAGGAGGAGGTATAAGCAATTTCACCCAGATGTTAGGTACATCTGGGTGAAATTGCTTATACCTCCTCCTGTATGTATTGAGTTTCCGTCAAGGGCTACTGATTGTTAGTGGTAGTGTTTTGAAATGGATTAATTATCATCCATAAAACATCCCTTAAATAAATGGAATGTAAATGTAAAATAAATGTAATAATTACAACAAAAAAATCTGTGATTTCGCGGCAATCTGCAATACCATCTTTATTTTTCACCGTATCGTTATCAAAAAGGTTTAAAAAAAGCAGTAGTACCATAGACATAGATCTGTAGGATAATGGTAGGATACGATGGGTAACATTGACATTCAACTAAGTGGCATAATTTTTTTCTGTGAGTGTTCTGTGAGTTTATTTATGCGTATAACAAGTTTTTTTGTGTTTATATTTATTTTTACTCTGAAACTTCCGATTCTGAATTTTCTTTAGCGAATCTAAATCCTTAGATGTACTTCGTTGCGGCTCCATCATTCAACAGTTTTTAAAAATAACAGAATATAACAACAGTAACAAAATATAACATCAGTAACAAACAAACAATAACTTCCACTAATAATAACGATATCAACTACAGTACATCCAGCGAGCGCGTTCCGAAACGGAATGATTGAACGGCAAATGGCGGACCGAGTACCGACGCGTAAAATGTTACTTACACCTATGTTTCGCTGGTGAGACGTCACGACTTTTATTATGAAATCCACTGTCGACCACGTAAGCGCGTCTATCCCTATGCGCGAAAGAGACAGTTATAGTTTTGTCGTAGTTAGTTCGTTTCGTGAGAGTTTCATAGTGAAGGTGCGTCAATGAACTTTTGTCCGCGCTTAAAATGGCCGTACTATAGTAATATTATCTTTAAAAAAAATTAACTTAATTCCAGTTAATAAAGGCTATTTTATTTTATTTATTTATTTATCCTTTAGGATCTTCCAAAAGACTTTATATCCAAATATCAACCGAAAGTAAAAAAGTGCGTCGAGTCATACAAAATCGTACTATGCACACCTTTTGATGTTGGAAAAAAAGTTTCTGATTTGAATAGTTGTTAAATGACTTATTGACCAAATAATATATTCATGGATTGAGGATATCGGTTCCCGTGGGAACTCGTTAATTTTCGGAGATGAAAAATAGCCTATGTGTTCTTCCAAACTATAATCTATCTCTGTGCCAAATTTTATCCAGATCCGGTCAGCCGTTCTGGCATGATTGACAAACCATCCACCCAAACTTTTGCATTTATAATATTAAGTATAGACATATTTTTAAGGCTAAACTTCACGTTCACACAAATGAAAAAATTTAAAGTTTTGATGAAATAATTACACTAAAATGAAATAACCATCACAAAACAGTGGGCACTCACCGCTTTTAATACTGGAGGTGAGGTCTTCCTTGGTGTCTTGGTGCACGAGCGACCTCGCCGGCGACTGCAGCGCTGACGTGTGGTTAGGACTCGACACCGGCGGCTTCACCTCTGTACAGAATATACCCATTATTATCATAGTGCCTCGTTGGTCTAGTGGTTAGCATGTTCGACTGCGGCTGACGAGGTGCCGGGTTGGAGTCCCGGGTCGGGCTATAATTGGTTTTCTGACAACAAATTCTCAATACTAGCCCGCATTTAGGAAGTTGGCGGTGTTCCACCCCCGTGCCTCGGAGAGCACTTTAAGCCGTCGGTCCAGCGCCTGATCTCTCTCTGGTCGTTTAGGATTTTCCGTCCTATCGGACTAAGAGAGTAAGGTCGCAGAAAGAGAGAGAGAGAGAGAGTCTCGTAGCTTTAGTTTTAAGATTGATTATATCACCATCATGTTTTATAAGTTTCGGACGTCAATAAGTGAACAGTGTACCTAAATTTAATGAATAAATATTTAAATTGAAAACTTGTGAACACTTGTGCACTATAATATCTCCCGCGCAGATGGCGAATCTCTCTGGAGATTGGCCGCCGTGGCCGAAATTAAGTCGGGACGACATTATTATAGTAACTTAACTCACCTGGGAAATGGAACTGCTGCTTGGAGTTGTGGTGCGTTTGGTGCGCGTGGTGCGTTTGGTGCGCATGGTGCGCGTGGTGCGGCTGCGGCGTGGAGGGCGCGGGCAGCGCGGGCGAGGAGGGCGTCGAACTGTTGCACGACGATGTGTTCGACGAGGAGTCCGGACCACCCTGTATACAACAAAGACGTCATCATGAATTCAATATGGCGGCCGGTAGTCATTGACAGTGGATGAGTAACAATAACATATTATTAAGAAAAGGGTGCTGAAAACAGTAGAACATAGGCCACGCTAATATTATAAATGCGAAAGTGTGTCTGTATGTTTAAGGGAGGTCGCCAAAAATTACCATCATAAATTTAACTTACGGTGTGATGGTGCGGCGCGGGGGGAGGGCGTCTTCGTATCGGCGTTACGGACTGCATTAGCGCCCTGCCGCCCACCGATGACGTCAGGTACAAGCCACCTGCGTACAAATAGAAACAAGTTAATAATTTAAATATATAAATTTCTACCGCTTGCGAGTTATTTTTTTTCAATATATTTTTTCAACTCTTTATTTATAAGTTTTACGCTATTTTTCGATGGTTCTACAGAGAGCAAATCTTTCAGCCGCCGGAAAACAACCACTAATTTCACGCCGTATACAATATGTGAAGTAAAAAAAATTTGTAATAATAAAAAATTACAACAGAGAAACAAAATTAACTGATGATGTGAATCTCCAGTAACAATTCTTACCATCTTTATGGAATTTCTCCTTGAAAGCAGTGACGAACTCGGGCGGTAAGCCGCACGATGGAGGAACTTTACTTTCACAATCTCTGCAACAAAATATATCAATATTATACATGTTGTGTTTGTATGAGTTGATTATTTATGTTCTTAGATACTGACAACATTGGGCCACGCAAAACTCAATGCTAACTTTAAAATCAAGAATATTTTTGAAGTGAAAAGTTCTTTAGGCGCGTTGAACACTTTTTGATAGAGGGTAAAAATGTTGAATACGCGAGACCGACACCATGACCGACACCACCGACACCGACACCTCGCGTTGTTACAAAGACAAAAGGTCTTAAATATACAAATAGTACATTCGTAATTAAACTTTAATGCCTTACTTTTAAGGTCTTTTTTAATTAAAAAAACAAATTAAATATTCGTTTTCACTTCTGTCGGCAGTCCCTATGACTGCCAACAACAAGCCGAACAGCATCTGTTTGTCGCAGTAGTCGCACGTTGCGATCATGTTGAATGTTTTGGTGAAGCGGTGCGCGATGTTAGCGACACTTACCTGTGACACTTGAACTTGCACTCTTTGCACTTGAGCCCGGAGCCGAACAGCATCTGTTTGTCGCAGTAGTCGCACGTCGCGATCATGTTGAATGTTTTGGTGAAGCGGTGCGCGATGTTAGCGACACTTACCTGTGACACTTGAACTTGCACTCTTTGCACTTGAGCCCGGAGCCGAACAGCATCTGTTTGTCGCAGTAGTCGCACGTCGCGATCATGTTGAATGTTTTGGTGAAGCGGTGCGCGATGTTAGCGACACTTACCTGTGACACTTGAACTTGCACTCTTTGCACTTGAGCCCGGAGCCGAACAGCATCTGTTTGTCGCAGTAGTCGCACGTCGCGATCATGTTGAATGTTTTGGTGAAGCGGTATGCGATGTTAGTGACACTTACCTGTGACACTTGAACTTGCACTCTTTGCACTTGAGCCCGGAGCCGAACAGCATCTGTTTGTCGCAGTAGTCGCACGTCGCGATCATGTTGAATGTTTTGGTGAAGCGGTGCGCGATGTTAGCGACACTTACCTGTGACACTTGAACTTGCACTCTTTGCACTTGAGCCCGGAGCCGAACAGCATCTGTTTGTCGCAGTAGTCGCACGTCGCGATCATGTTGAATGTTTTGGTGAAGCGGTGCGCGATGTTAGCGACACTTACCTGTGACACTTGAACTTGCACTCTTTGCACTTGAGCCCGGAGCCGAACAGCATCTGTTTGTCGCAGTAGTCGCACGTCGCGATCATGTTGAATGTTTTGGTGAAGCGGTGCGCGATGTTAGCGACACTTACCTGTGACACTTGAACTTGCACTCTTTGCACTTGAGCCCGGAGCCGAACAGCATCTGTTTGTCGCAGTAGTCGCACGTCGCGATCATGTTGAATGTTTTGGTGAAGCGGTATGCCATGTTAGTGACACTTACCTGTGACACTTGAACTTGCACTCTTTGCACTTGAGCCCGGAGCCGAACAGCATCTGTTTGTCGCAGTAGTCGCACGTCGCGATCATGTTGAATGTTTTGGTGAAGCGGTGCGCGATGTTAGCGACACTTACCTGTGACACTTGAAATTGCACTCTTTGCACTTGAGCCCGGAGCCGAACAGCATCTGTTTGTCGCAGTAGTCGCACGTCGCGATCATGTTGAATGTTTTGGTGAAGCGGTGCGCGATGTTAGCGACACTTACCTGTGACACTTGAACTTGCACTCTTTGCACTTGAGCCCGGAGCCGAACAGCATCTGTTTGTCGCAGTAGTCGCACGTCGCGATCATGTTGAATGTTTTGGTGAAGCGGTATGCGATGTTAGTGACACTTACCTGTGACACTTGAACTTGCACTCTTTGCACTTGAGCCCGGAGCCGAACAGCATCTGTTTGTCGCAGTAGTCGCACGTCGCGATCATGTTGAATGTTTTGGTGAAGCGGTGCGCGATGTCGTGCGCCATACAACCGGTGCTAACGGTGGGCGTGCGCGGGGAGCGGGGCACGGGGACCGGGGGGACCTGGGAACAATACATACCCATACTACCATACTATAGTTGGTAAAATATAGCTTGATACCTGTGACAGATGTCATCCAAATGACGCCTATGAAGTTCAGTATTATATCATCGTAAAAATGTATGAAAAGTGTATGCGAAAAATGTCATACTTTATTGGTTTTTGTATAATAATATTATTAATGCGAAAGTGTATCTGTCTGTCTGTCTGCTCCGTTTCCCCGGCCCATATTTTCAACTGATTATGCTGTAATTTGGTATAGAGGTAGGTTATATCCCGGGGAAGGACATAGGCATCCCGGAAAATTAAGGAGTTCCCGCGGGAATCGAAAAACCTTTAATCCATGCGAACGAAGTCGCGGGCATCGGGCGGGCGGGCGGTGTATTTGATAGAAGTCCATCATAATCCAGGAACAAGCTAATCCAGTGGTTTGAACTGTGTATCGATAGATCATTCATTCAGTCAGTCAGTCAATCAGTCAGCCGCCTTTTCCTTATATATATTTAGACAACTGTTCGTCACTCACAGCGGTGTTGTGATAGCGGGCGGGCGGCGGGTCGGGGTCGGGCTCGCGCGGGGAAGCGGGCGGACTGCCCTCCGTCGTGCCCACTGCTGATGATTGACTGTTATCACTACAACAAAACATTTAGCATCGGTACCATGGCGCGAATACTCCAATTTTTAATTAGACAACTCTGCTTCAACCTAGACCTCATCATTGCTTTTAACTGCTGTTAATTGACCTAGCGAAGCAAAGGTCTCTGAGTCTACTAGAGTGAATTTGCACTTGACCGTCCGTCCATCTGTCAGAGCCTTATAACTACTGAATTACTGAACGTAATTACTTCGGCTTTAAATAAAATATGTAAACCGATGGCTTCCAGCCGAATATGGCTTAAAAAGTTATAAAAATCTTTATTTCAGGGGGGCTCTCATAGAAGCAAATGCGAAGTAAAATATTTTTTATAGCGTTACATAGGGTTGCAGTATATCATTTTAAAGATAGTTAGGAATAGAGTCCAAAAATATTTCTTTTAAATTTTTCCCCAACTGACGAAATGGGGGGCTTTCAAAGTGGAGATTTTCTAACGTCCAAAGTTGACCTGAGAACTCTAAATTTTCTGAAAGGCTGAGCCTGAAACTTGATCAATTATTTGAATTATATCCTGTAATTGAACAACAAATACTAAAATTAGATAAATATTATAAGGAAACGAAATTATTTAAATTTTAATGAGCTTCAGTATTTTTAACATAACTTCACAATGATGTCAATAGATGACGCCGCGAGGTCTCGAGTTGATAAAAAAAAATGATAGCCACCTCAAATCGGAGGCATCGGGCTTGACGGAGAGTTGCGACTCGTGGGATCGAGACTTAGTGAGCGTGGCCGGCGCGGGCAGGTGCGCGTTCTGTTTCCTCTTATTGATCGGCGTTGTGGGCGACTTGCCACCTGCGGGCAATATCCAAGTGTTACAATAACTATAACTATACCTAACTATATAATATAGATAACTTAATTATAAACAAAAAGCAGAAAACAACGCGTGCGCAAGGGCGATCGTATCAATTCATTCACACACTTGGCAATTCATTCCAAAGCAGTACAGCTTTAACTGTGAATGAATTCATCAAATCATATGCCCCTGTATGACTAGGAGGGACCTTTAACTTATTGTCATGTCATGTCGACCGCAAACAAAAAGGTACATCATAGCTGCCAAGAAAGTTGAATCGCTCTTTTAGATAAGGTGGCGTCTGAGGATAATATAAAATGGAGTACAAAGAGAAAGAGCTTAAAAAGGTTTAAAAACTACAGAAATAATATTGTGAAACTGTTTTTCTGCCGCTGGGTATATTTAAAAATGTTACTATATTCATATTTTTGAACAAGACTGGTAGAACAGCTCCCTTAGCCAAGTTACATACATTCCGTGTCTATTCTCTTTCTATAATCGTTAACGCTTTAACAGATGGAAAAAAATAAGTGAATAGACTATGCTTAACGTTTTTAATCGCTTCCACTAAAGCGTTAACGATTATAGAAAGAGAGTAGACAAGAAAGGTATGTAACTTGGCTGGGGGGGGGGCAGTACATAATATCCTCCTTACTAAGTATTCCACATTACTGAGGGTTGTGACCCCTTTCTATTATAACGGTAGGAGATTTATTGGGCTAATAATGCGATGGATACGACTCGACAGAGTATTTAAACTGTTAGATTTTTAACGATTATTATTTATTTATTTTATTTTATTTTTTAATACCTTTCTTGTGATTGGAGTTGTGGTCGTGCCGCGCGCGCGGGGAGCCCCGGCCGTGGCCGTGGCGCTCCCACGAGTCCCAGTAGAGGGGCAACTCCGCCGCGCCCTCGCCCCGCGCTAACGCATCTGAAACAGTACTATCCTGCTGATACTCGATACTTGTAACCGAGTTTACATTAATGATATTATTTTTTATCGTAGCTTTAGTTTTCAGATACCGTTACCCATTATCACCATCAAGTCTTATTCCTTATTATTATTATAAATATGACGTTCAGAAGGTGTACTTTGTATTGAATAAAGATGCTTAATTTATTATGATTATGTGCCGGTTTGATAGTTTTCAACGTCTCCAGTGTGTTCCCAAACATCGATTAATAATATCATAGGCTTATCTAGTGCACTATAACAAAAAAAAAACAATAATGTGTTGAGATTTCCATTCCTTTCTTATTGTAACTAACAATTATTTTTTCACTAGCTGATGCCCGCGACTTCGTCCGCGTGGTTTAAGTTTTTTTGATTCCCGCGGGAACTCTAATTTGCCGAGATTAAAACTAGCCTATGTCACTCTCCAGGTCCTCAACTATACCCATGCCAAAAATCACGTCAATACGTTGCTCCGTTGCGGCGTGATTGAAGGACAAACCAACAAACAAACACATTTTCGCACTTTTAATGCAGATCATATGAAAAATATAGTGTGTGATGCGGGATGAAACAGGATTTCAGACTTCAGAAATCGTCTTGTTTATCCCTAGTCACACAATATTCTATTTTTAATATTCAATCAGAACAATCAGTTGTGTGAGCGAATCAGAAAGGAAGCGTGATGTAAAGGGTACCTGTATAGGATTTTAGCCTCTGCATCGCCCGGATCAACCGCAGCACCTCCTCGTCCCGGGCGCTCCTCAACATGACCCGCATTTCGCAGTCCGAGCGCTCCCTCAGGGCTTCGAGCGTCGATACACGGCCGAGTACCACCTAGAAACAGTCAGAAAAGAAAGTTTAACACATAAATTAGCCCACCTTATTATTATTAATACAAAAACTACATTGTTCATTGACGCCTGACGAAGAAAATTCGCTGCATAGAACTTCATTGCCGCGCGATAATGAACAACTAGCTGATGCCCGCAACGTTGGCCACGTGGTATATATTTTTAACCGACTTTCAAAAAAGGAGGAGGTTCTCAATTCGGCGCGTATTTTTTTTTTAATGTATGTTACCGATTTGAAAAATATTTCTTTCAGTCGTTAGAGGAAGCTCTCGAGGTGATCCCATAAAAAATTCTGACTCCAAATCCTCAACCCTGACACTAAAAAGTTAAAAATAAAACTTCTTTCCAAAAAAACCGACTTCCAACGAAACATGTTGGGTATCCCATAGACAATTTGTCTTACTCTTACCCCTTGTCTACCAAGGTGAGTGACGAAAAGCCACGCGAAGCGACATGATGCTACTTATAATAATTTCCAAACTGAATTACGGGACAAATGTAAACCAAGTGTAGGAGCAGTTACATTGCCCTATTTGTCAGTTACATTACCCTATTTGTCGCTCATGTAAGTCATGTCCTCACTATTGTTTTGACTGCCTCGTTGGTCTAGTGCTTAGCATGTTCGACTGCGGCCGACGAGGTCCCGGGTTCGAGCCCCGGGTCGGGCCATAACAAGTATTGGATTTCTCTGACAAGAAATTCTCAGTACAAGACTAGAGTCAGGAAGTTGGCGGTGTTTCACCCCCGTGCCTCGGAGAGCACGTAAAGCCGTCGCTCCTGCGCCTGATATCTCTCCTGTCGTGTTGGATTTCCCATCCCATCGGGCTATGAGAGTAAAGGAACAGAGAGTACACACTTGTCCACTATAATATTTCCAGAGCAGATGGCTAATCTCTCTGGAGATAGGCCGCCGTGGCCGAAATTCGGTCGGGAGGACATTATTATTGTTGCCCCTTGCTGCCCGACTGCGAATTGAGCCTTTATGATCAGGTGCGAGTCTACATTCTCACCTCTATAGCATCAACACTGAGCCCCACAACGTGCAGCCATTGCCGCAGGCTGGGCACGTGCCCCAGCTCGCGTTGAATATCCTCCTTGAACTGCCCCTTGATGACTAGCTGCCGAGAGAAGTGCTTCACCAGTTTGCTCTGTAAGTAAATGTATTGGGTCAGTGCATAAGTCCATTAGCTTTTATTAACTATCCTACTAGCTTTATTTTGTCCATATAATTATTGTTACTGCCACTGTATAGGCATGTTTATGCCGATTAAAAACTGTAATATGATTTTTTTGGGAATCTTGAGTTCTTCTTCAGATTCTTGAGTTGTATTCTTTTAGATGTTAGAGAAAATTTAGCCTGACAACTGATTGATATTAAGTAAAGAAGAACCATTTAACTTTATTTCTTGTTTTTATGTTACATTAACTGATGCCCGCAACATCATCTGCATGGATTGAGGTTTTTTGGCTCCCGCGGGAACACTTTAGTTTTCCGGAATAAAAAGCAGCCTATATGTTATTCCAGACTATAATCTGCCTCTGCGCAAAATTTCATCTAGATCCTTTCAGCCGTTCTGGCGTGATTAAGTAACAAACATCCATCCATGAAAACTTTTGCATTAATAATATTAATATACCTAGACAGATAAAAATGTTTCTTCTGGCTACTGTTGCATAGTGAAATCTATTGAATGATTCCCCATTCTTGCAATGTTTTGGACCCAATTAGCACCTCTTGCTTATCAGTCCACTGGCACACCGCAGTGCCAGATAGGTCTATTTTACAGTGAGTTAATGTTTACAGTAAACAAACACAAAACTGGAATGCAAAGAAGCTAATTGATTAGACAGTTTATTTTAATATACAGTGTTCACAATATCAATACACTTAATGTGTTTGTCAACATTTATCATGTAGTAATTAACCAGTATCACTCAATAGCACAGTAATTCGATTAATCGTTGCTGTCATTGTCAACTGATAGTTGTCCACAGTTGGACATAGGACAGTTGCAGGGACTACCACAAGCCACACACCTTGGTCTTGCACTGCCTGAATATAGGCCGTTAGATTATTTATTTGTGAATTGTAGTAATTCATTGAACAAATTAATATTTATTTATTTGAATTTCCAATTAAGATTCCCTGCAAAAATTATTCTGCTACTTTTCCAATAGGGATGATGACAACTCAATCAAATCAGCAACTCTTCAACACACTTTTTTTCTTTAAATTCTATATTTTAAAATGGTTATCAAACTTAAAACTAACCGAGGATGTGAATGTTAGGTCTTTTGGAAGACCCTCTTTTTAATAAACAGATAGAAATAGTTTGCCAAAATTTACGAGTATTACTTAAATTAATTCGAGCATGAGTGGCAGAATCATCATTCTGATCAAAAGCTTGGAGAAGGAAAAGTTTTGATGACCATAATATCTTTCCCTTTCAACTTTAATGAATTCCATAAATGGCCTAGACCACTATTGTTCAACCCTAAAAGGTACTTGCGTCCCAAATATGTAAATTGATGCACATTGAATTGCAAAATAAGTATTGTATTGATATTATTATCATTGAAATCATGAAAGTAGGTGGGTGAAACCACCTAGTGTGCAGTGACTCAGATTCAAGTTAAACAATATTTTATTATTTTTCTTTTATTGGGTCACTCAGTCACTTACTTTTAGCCACTTTCCAAATAAAGAGCATTCTTTCAAGTTCTTGACTAATTTTCTTCTAAGTTTT
This sequence comes from Erebia aethiops, assembly GCA_923060345.2. Lineage (NCBI taxonomy): Eukaryota > Metazoa > Arthropoda > Insecta > Lepidoptera > Nymphalidae > Erebia > Erebia aethiops. The sequence continues at coordinate 1,776,230 of OV281083.1, read as the reverse complement.
AGTTATCAAGTAAATTACTTAAATAAAACCATCAGTGCGACAAATACGATAAATAGGCCCTAAAAATATATTAAGTAAGATAAACTGAAACATCTGCAAGCTGAAATTGGTTCATAGTAAAATCGTAGTACACTACCGTAGCAGCCTTCGACTACGTAAAATAGGGCAGTTACTCAAGGCGACTGGATATGCGCGCGCTCACACCTCACACTTTCTACAACGGCAATGAACTGTTACAGAGATCCTTGAGCTCGAAGGCCTTGAGGTTCAGGCCTGGCAGGCCGTTCAAGGGCACTATCGTATTTCCATAACATACAACTATTAAATGAACTACAGCCTCCCTACCTCCAGGGTCCGGATCTCCTGCTGCGTCAGTTCTGCACTCGTCGAGCATACTGTCCTCAAACCCTCGAGCCTTTTCGCCGATACGTCTATCATTGACTGTAGGGTCTCTATAGTCTGAATTGCATCACGGATTCTCTTTTTTTCGATCTCGTTCTCTGCATCCATTACAAATATCACAACACTATACACAATCCGCTAATCACTACTTATAAGTAAAAAACCCTTTATTCATTATAAAAAATAAATATGAATATACAAAACATTGCAGGTATTGTATTGCCGATACAGCGGCCATGTCCGAAGAAAATCTATATTTCTTGTCTATGACAACTTAATTGTCAATGTTGTCGTATTCGTCTACCCATAGACAACCACCTGACAGATGACAGCTGTTTACAAATGGTAGCTTTTGGAACTTCGGTATGGCAACATTAGCAACTGCCCCAAATTGACAGAAAATCGTAGACACAGCAGAAAATCAACAAAAAAATTAGTCTATGTTTTATATCAATGGAGTGAGGACGTTTGTTGTGAGATTTGTTTCCTATTATTTTGCCTTCCGTCGCTAAAAATCTGTGTAATGTAATAAACTAGTTAGAAAAATAATCTTTTTTACTTCACGTGTAGATAGTGATTGTGATTTTTTTCTTAGAGTTTAGATGTAGACATAGTAGTATGTTTCTTAAACGCATATTGGTGCCTCTGTTCTGCCTCGGAATAGAAGGTAAATAACATTGAATTAAATAATAAATAAATAGGTACTCGAATGATCTGGTGTTTAATTTTTTCACGGACGTTCATTATTTTATTTTTGTGTGCCAGTTCCGCGAACCTTGGGCGAGGAGGTTGAAATTCGGCAAATAGCCGCAGACAAGGGAACTAATGTTACGATCCCTTGTGGTGCTCTGCTCGTGACACCACCTCCCAACGTCCAATGGGTTCATAGAGGAAATCGCACGCACCACGAAGTGTTGGTAAGTTCTTAAAATAAGATTTCTATAAGTTTTATTAGATAAATAACATATTCATATGTTTAAACTAAATATTATTGTCCTGAAGGATACTGCAATAAATTAAGCATAATACTGAAGTATTATGCTTAATTTATAATAAGTAAATATTAAAACAATTAATTTCTTTGATAAAAAAATGCATTTCTAAAATATGCATTCAAAATATACATACCTACAAACAAAACTATACAAAAAAAATATTGTTAACTATTAATGCCATGCAGTAGGTACATAAGTAATAAAAATATTTATTGCTACAGCATAGACTCTTAATTTCCCACTATCGTTTTATTATAAAAATATCTTTTAACCTTCATGGAGGTACTAGGTATCATTATTTATTTAAATGTTTAAAGTGTGCCATGTTACTAAATCAAATTTTAATGTTCTTTTCGATTTCAGTAATTATAAAACAAAATTTCGTAGGTACATTAGATTGCTTAGCAACTGCTGTTCAAAACTAAAATTTAGGTACTCAACAAGCAACCAAGTACCTAAATATAAGAATGCTTGCCTGCTTCAAGTAGACAGACAGGTACTTGAAATTGCAATTTATTTATTTGAAATTAAGATATTTGTTAATTTGATGCCTTAATATTATTTACTTTGTGATAAAACGCGTCTTCTTTTAATTTTTTTTACTTTGTAAGTAATATATTATTTGCTTATAATATATTATTTGCTATGAGCCTCAATTCGAAAATAAAAATAAAACTCATTGTAGTATAATGTAATGAGGTTCTTGACGTCTATAGTATGTGACCCATAGTACACAATATGATAATTTAAGGATCGACGAGCGGCATTTGATCGCTTTTTGGAAGTGAGATGCAGAGACTGAACTTAAACAAACTGAACTGAGAACTCTGGGAATGGCATCAAAATTTGATACCATTGTCATAAGTTGTCACAGCATTCAGCAGCGATTTTGATTCAGCAGCATTCAGCAGTGAGTTGCAAAATCGCTGATTTCCATTGATTTTAAACCAGCGATTTTGTCATGTATTTCAGCGCCTAGGAAGACGCATTTCACCTGCTTACCATTCGTCCAGGGGGACGAATGGAAAAACTGTACTTACTACGTACAGTTTTTCCACTAAATCTACCTAACTATTCATAAGCAGCTTGCAATTCTCGTATCCACGGATTTTCTCATGCTTTTTTGTTTTTTTTAATCAAATCAAATCAAATATTTTTTATTCAAATAAACTTTTACAAGTACTTTTGAATCGTCAAGTGAATCTACCACTGGTTCGGAATGCCATTCCTACCGAGAAGAACCAGCAAGAAACTCGGTGGTTGCTCTTTTTAAATAATTCATTTACAATTAAGTACTATATCAATGTGTACATAAGTAACCGCTGTCCCCAGCATTGCTGGAGCGATCAAATCCATGCTCCTCTATCATTTACATAATCTTCAACAGTATAATAAGCTTTTTTCAGGAGCATACTTTTAATGGATTTCTTAAATTTGTTTATTCAATTCATGTCAAAGACGGGCAGACAGAAAGTAGCCCCATTCCCGCCGGTGGCACCCGTTCACGAGCATGACGCATGATCCAGCCATCCTAATCCTTTACAAGCTAGCCCTTGACTGCGATCTCACCTGATGGTAAGTGATGATGCAGTCTAAGATGGTAGCGGGCTATCCTGTTAGGGACATGGCAGTTATATTAAACCCAAACCCCTTCGGTTTCTACACGACATCGTACCGGAACGCTAAATCGCTTGGCGGCACGGCTTTGCCGGTAGGGTGGTAACTAGCCACGGCAGAAGCCTCCCACCAGACCAGACCAGGGAAAATTCAGAAATTATAAATTCCCAAATTGACCCTGCCGGGGATCGAACCCAGGACCTCCGCAGTCGCACGTTAAGGCAACAGCGCTACACACTGCGCCACGGAGGCCGTCAAGGCTATGTTCCTCATGTCAAAGGACGAAAATAGTAAATTTTGTCCAGTCCCTAATCCAGCACTGTTTTAACTTTTAATGCTTCTTCGAGTATTAACTCTATATTCAAATACTATTTTTAACCGACTTCCAAAAAAGGAGGAGGTTCTCAATTCGTCGCGTATTTTACTCTATCACATAAATTTAATTTAAAGTTATCTCCAAACCAGTTTTAAATTTCAAACTTATTTCTCGTTAAAAGTTCTTCGATATTAAGCATCCTTTACCAAAACTCAAGGGTATAGCGACGATCGAATAAGATTTTACGATTTCAACCGAACTTGATACTTTGCCAATAAATTGTAGACTGTATTGGACCTCGAAATTTGAAATATCTCCGAGAACAATGTCTGTATAATTTGTTAAAGTCCTGTAACAATGATAGCAAAGCTAAAAGCAGAATAGCCAGTAATGATATTCTTGAATCATCATTCACTAGATATTTGTCGTAATATAGCCTTTGAAGACAATGCAGTACCATTATAAGTCCGCATTCAACCGTGAAGTCCTCTTTCTAATACCAACTTAGAAGTAATTAAACTCTTGGAAATCTCCAGCCGTAAACTGTCATCAATCGCTTATTAGCTATAATAAGCCTTGCTTATGAATATACGGTTCGATATTTCTAATTAATGTCTACGTTTTGGATCACCGAATATTTGCTTTATATCTGCATATTAGGCAGCTGTGCAATGTATCAACTTAACGAGCGAAATGATTATCTAATTTTGAGACCCCAAAGGTTAATTGGTTTCGCATGAAATCTCACCTTATGATAAGCCATGATGTAAATACAAATAAGAAATTTTTAATGTCTCTAAACCTATCGACCTAATAAAGCATAATATAATATTTAAGTTCTGGTAGAATAAGTTTTATTAGGATTATAGACGAAGAAAAGATTTTAACGATTACTTTTCACTTCCTTCATAAAATACTTACATTTTTTAATTAGTAGAGCCGTTTTACTCGTTCCAGTATTGACGAGATACGTGGGTAGGTAGCTTAGATAAAATCTATCACAATTTGCAATACACAAGCCAATGTGCGCTCATAAAATAAATTGACGATGTCTTAATTCAGACGAACGAGCAGGAATACAGAGGAGAAGAATAAAATTGGTACGCAGACGCGCACTTTTTTACTTGCATTTTTCATTAAGAGTCATAAAATAATAATGTACCAATCAACGTTTCCACTGTAGCTTTAAAATTACGTTTATGGTCATGACTAACTCATAATTTAAATAATATTATGACTTTTTAAAATATACTGCCACATTTTTTCTCGAAATAACAAACTTCCGTTTACTTCATGGAATTATAAATGCGACTATAGTTGTAAATCATATTTTAATGTGATATTGTAATTTGTACGAAGAAATACGAATTATTTTATAGAAGGACCGTAAGTCCGTAAGAGCTGTTTGTACTATGGTAAGAGAGACGTGATAAATTAAGTCCGAATAAATTCTTATAAATTGTCTTGTAAAAACTATGAACGCGATGATAAAGTGAATTGACAAGGTCTAAATTCAAAGAATCTAGGAGGAATTCCTATTCCATTAATAGCAGGCAGATGCGACGAACTTGCGCTCTCACTAATTATGTTTTGCAAGTTCAAAAGTCCCCATCTCTGACGTAGCAAGTTTAAATTCTAAAAGATCTCGGAGGTAAAGCTTTGAAAGATGGTTTCGTACGCTTAAATTAATGTCAAAGGCTAAACTCTTTTGTCACAAGCAACTTTCGCTTCTCTTTCATTCATGGTCAAACGTTTCATACTAGTAAAAAAAAATATACGTATTTTTCCCTTATTTTGGGGATAATTTTAATAACTGGTAATATTAGAAGTCGAAACTCAACAGTCAAAACTCTATTTGAAAATTATAATTCGTTTTAGTTTTCTATTTGCTGGTTTATTTTGGTATGGTAAGAAATTAATTTAAAATAAATAAATAAATTACAAGGTTCAAAAATTATAATTTGGCCTCTAACTCCCAAAAAAGTAAAGACTGTGTTATGGGAGCTAGTGCCTTCCCGATTACATAGGTGCTATTTTTAAAACAAAACAATGCTGACTGCCTGTCAAGAAGAGGGGCAAACCAAATACAAAAATAGTCAAAGCTGAAACGTCACAATCGAACCTAAATGCATTTAAAGCGACCGTCATCTGTCGCCTATAAATAGCTCTATTCCTCCGAATGGAGCCATCAACCAATTCAATTCACGATCCCACTCGCCCCGTTGCCGTTGTTCCTAGTTTATCTCGATAACTACATTGTTTCGTTTGTGATAACTGATAATAGCTAGCCTAGTGTAAGGCCACGGTTAGACTTGTAAGTTTTACTCACGTGAATCGCTTGTATGAGTAACTTACGAAATGCAAACAGTCTTGTAATTCGCGTATCAAATGTTACTTGCGTATGCTACTTACGTAAAAACTTACGTGTGTAATCGTGGCTTACGGTGCTTATGTAAGAATTGTCGATCAAATCGTCAAAGTTCGGCTTCAAAGTAAAATAAACCATAACTGCATTGATTTAGTGCTCAATTCCGTGTATCCATTCTCATACGTCTAGGGTATCGTACATACATAAACGTACGAGAATGGATACACGTTGGTTTATTTTACTTTCAGCCGTTGTGGCGTGATTGAGTAACAAACATCCATCCATATTATGTCCATCCAAACTTTTGCATTTATAATATAATATAATAATATTATAAACGCGAAAGTTTGTGAGTATGGATTTATGTATGGATGTGTGGATGTTTGTAACTCTAAACTCTTTCACGCCAGAACGGCTGAACGGATCTGGATTAAATTTGGTACAGGGATAGATTATAGTCTGGAATAACACATAGGCTACTTTTTATCCCGGAAAATTGAAGAGTTCCCGCGGGAACCAAAAAAACCTCAATCCACGCGGACGAAGTCGCGGGCATCGGCTAGTTTATAATATTAGTATAGATATTTTATGCTTTTGATTACGTGGCTGCAGATCGCCGTCGCCCCGCAGCCGCCACCACTCGGCCGTCGCTAATTACGTGCCTGACGCTTCTCTTTTTCGGGTCAATATGTGCGTTTGAAGCAATTGCTTGATTGGAAACCATTGGAAACCTGCATGCCCGAGAGTTCTGCGTAATGTTCTCAAAGGTGTGTGAAGTCTGCCAATTCGCTCAATGGCCAGCCTGATGGAATATAGCCTAACATCTTCTCATTCTGAGCAAATACTGGTACTCAGTGGTGATCTGGCAATGGGTTGGAATAATGACGAGGGTGATGAAGAATACCATTTTCGATTATCAAGTTGTGCCCCAAACTTGGTTTGCCGTTCGGAAAATTTCGTAAGCGCATACTTTCCGATGCATCCCTTATTCCTTTTAGATTTTAGTAAAAGAGCTTGTGTGGGCAACTCTGAAGGTCTAGCCCCACTACAGATGCACGTAGCGGAAAATATTCTTTGTATGAGTTTGGTGACCGAGCGAAGCGTAAGGTGTCCGAGTCTACTTGAGTGAATTTGCACTTGTCCGTCCGTCTGTCAGAGCCTTATAACTTCTGAATTACTGAACGTAATTACTTCAAATTTAAATATAATATGTAAACCACTGGCCTCCAGCCGAATATGGCTTAAAAAATTATAAAAATCTTTATTTCAGAGGGGCTCTCATCGAAGCAAATGCGAAGTAAAATATTTTTTAAAGCGTTACATAGAGTTGCGGTACTTATATCATTTTAAAGATAATTAGGAATAGAGTCCAAAAATATTTTTTTTTTAATTTTTCCCCTAAAATTGACGAAATGGGAGGCTTTCTAAGTGGAGATTTTCTAACCTCCAAAGTTGACCTCAGAACTCTCTCAAAGAACCCTCAGAACAATTTTCTGAAAGGCTGAGCCTGAAACTTGATCAATTATTTGAATTATATCCTGTACTTGAACAACAAATACTAAAATTAGATAAATATTATAAAGAAACGAAATTATTTAATTTTTAATGAGCTTCAGTATTTTTGACAGAACTTCACAATGATATCGAAGTTTATTCGTTTTATGGATACCGCGAGGTCTCAGTTCGGGGCGAACCACTAGTATATAGCTGGGCCCACCTAGGCGACGCGGCACGGATATGCACTGCGACATAGTTGTACGAACAAAACTCGCTGTTATGTGCCGCACCGCGCCTCTTAAGTGAGGCCTTGAATTCACAGGGGCAACTCTTCCTTTAGGAGCACATCCGTTCACCGAAGTACCATTATTTTGCATCCTGTTCTCGAGGGCTCGGGGTCCTTTGAAGATAGTCCATTGTAGAACCGGCTCGATACCTCCTTTAAAGATTGAATTTTCTTTATTTCTTCAGATCTGAGGTTAGGCTCCAGAATATTTCCGTTTATTTTTTAATAGTTGGCCTGACGGACGTTGTCTTGCCCAGAACCTACAACCCGGTTGCAGCGCCACAAACCGCGTCCAATTGTGAATATAAACCATCCCGGAACCCACACAAACACACACAAAAAAAACCAGCAAAATCGGTCCAGACGTTCTTTCAAGTGATGCGCATTCATGCATTCGGTCATCATTCGGTAATTGATTTTCATTTTAATAGAAAAATAAGTGTTCTAGTGGCCTTATATTATAAGCAAGTGATAAGATATTGAATTGCTTACAACTTGCAATAGTGTTGCCAAATGCCAAGGATTTTCCTTCCTGACTATCGCAAGACCGCAAGATCTGCTTGATCTTCCTTGAATAATAATATTAAGTCTCAATTTAGAGTCCTATTAATTACTGTTTCTATTTTTAAATTACCAACTTGACCATGACTGCCACCGTCGAATTAGGAATTTGACAACCAGTCAAATTAACAACTTTTTTCAAACGTCAAAACGCGCAGGGATTTTGTATGAAATTTTGAATGGTGACGTCATTAAAGTTCGACGCACTTTTTTACTTTAATCGAAAGTTTAAAATAGTTATTCAACGTAAAACTAACAGGGGACGTGGATATTATGACTTTTGGGAGATCCTCTGTTTAATAATCACTAAATATTTTTTTTGTGTAGTTATCAAATACCCAAATGCCGAGTAATTAAATCAAACTAGAAAATATCATCATCATCAACCTTTTCGCCAACTTGCAATGGAAAGTGTAGGCCACCATGCTGGCCGACTTTTCTTTTTTTGATTCCCGATTTTTCTCCAAGTCAACTTGTGTTCATACTTGAACACGAGGAAAATCGGGAAATTCCTTAGTGAAACATTATTTTGTGCTCGGACATTTTAAAAAGACTCCCATATCAATTACATAGTGCAATAGCTCCTCAATAGTTTTCAGAAATCGTAAAACAATAACAGGGATGATGCCTATGTCAAAAATAAATTATTTCTTACTGATTATTAAATAGAGGGTCTTCCAAAAGACCTAAAATGCAAATCCTCAGTTAGTTTTAAGTATAAGTATGTTAAACATTTTAAACTATAGATTAAAGAAAAAAGTGCGTTCAAATTTGATGACGTCACAACTATATTGTGTTTCATACGAACTTCCATACTAGGAGCGCGTTTTTAAGTTTGATAAAGAGTTGCTGATTTGATTGAGTTCTCATCATCACTATTATTCAGACTTGCCCAATTCATTCATCGATAGAATAATTGAATGTCCAATGGGTAGTTTTCCCGAACCCTCTTTTCTATAACATCGCGATCACCACCTTCCCTCCCTTTTTAGGGTTCCGTAGTCAACAAGGAACCCTTATAGTTACGCCATGTCCGTCCGTTTATCTGTCTGTCTGCCCGTGGCTTAGCTCTAGCTTAATAGAAGTGTCAAATTTAAATATTATAAATGCAAAAGTGTGTCTGTCTGTCTGCTACGCTTCAAGGCCCATCTATTCAACCGATTTTGATGAAATTTGGTGTACAGGTAGGTAACATCCCGGGAAATTAAAGAGTTCCCGCGGGAATCGAAAACCCGTAATCCACGCGGACGAAGTCGCGGGCATCATCTAGTTTTTAAAAGATGCCAATTTATCACTTTTCTTTAAAAATGACTGCCGTCCATATTCCATACAGGATAAGTTGATAACTAATTCTTAGTCCAAATTTAATCCTAACCGCAGATCGATACCCGGTGTCTCAGAATAGGAAGCCTTAACCACTGGGCAATAACCGCTTTTTAGGGTTCCCTACTCAACAAGGAATCCTTATAGTTTCGCCATGTCCGTCCGTCCGTCCGTCTGTCTGCGGCTTTGTACTAGAAAGTTGTTATTTCGTATGCGGTATGGGTATACATATTAATTATCCCGACAGTGGTAAAATAAAATGTAGCAAAGCACACGCAAAGTAGGGGGATGATTTTTTTTCTCGTCTAGCCCATATTATGGGGTGTCGTTGGATAGGTGGTTCAAAACTATTGTGTACCGAAATTAAAAGAAAAATGTCCGTGACGGGCAACTACGGAACCCTACACTGCGCGTGGCCCGACACGCACTTCGCCGGTTTTTTTTCTACTTATTTACAAGAGGGACTGAGCGAATTCCCTCCCATTCGTTCAAGCTATGTGTGAGAGGGACAGAACGCTAAATGGAGCACGTTGATTATCTCCAATTTAGCTGACAGAATAACCAGTTCGGTTCAGATTCGGCGAGCTTGGTTGAGTCTTTGTACAGTACCCGGCAATAAATATTGCACATCGACCTTTGGAAAGAGACAATCGATTATTCGGCTTCGTATAGCGTTATCTCTGTCGCACACTACCGACGACAGAGATAACGCTATACGAAGCCGAAATAACCGATTGTCTCTTTCCAAAGGTCGATGTGCAATATTTATTGCCGGGTACTTGTAGTACTTTATTGGTGATATTTTTAGGATTCCGTACCAAATGTTTTTTATTCCACTACTTGCCTTTGACTGCGATCTCACTTGGTATTCTTAGTAACTAGTAACTAGTAAGTGATGAATGATGATGCAGTCTAAGATAACCTGTAAAGAGTTATGCCGTATTTTTTTAACCACCACAAGTTAGCCGTTGTCTGCAATCTCATCTGATGGTAAGTGGTCATGCAGTGTAAGATGGTAGCGTGCTAACTGCTAACCTGTTAGGTGGCAGTTATAATTAACCCATACCTCAAATCGGTTTCTACACGACATCGTACCGGAACGCTAAATCGCTTGGTGGCATGTCTTTGCCAGGCCAGACCAGGGAAAATTCAGAAATTATAAATTACCAAATTAACCTTGTCGGGGATCGAACCCGGGACCTGCAAACGTTAAGAAAACAGCGCTCAACACTAATAAAGCCTGTACTTGCCCTTAATTGGCTATTTGACAGTTTTCGGAAAAGTACTTAAAAATGTACGTATGTTCATTTTATACCTCTTGGCTCTTACAATTAACTTTGTCTCAAAAAAAGCGTTATTTATTAGAAAAAAATAAATTTTTAATACATTAATTTTAAATTCGCGCGAAAACAGCCGGTCACGTGACATTTGCTAGCTGTGACGTCATAGCTCAAAATAAAACAAAGCTAACTACGACGCTCCAAATTTTATTTAATTTTAAGTGGAAAGTTTACAGCTTTTTTAATGCAATTGTGGAAATTACAAGCTACAAGACGTGTCTAGAAATACAATAAATAATAAGTAATTAATATCCTGACAAATTGTATAAACACATTCCTATATAGGTACTATATTCCCTATGTCATAATTTAAACGTCGAAAGCAGTGGTTACAGTTAATCTGCCGAGACCCGGAATTTAAATCGGATAAATATCTGCGGTATTACTTTGTGAAAATCACTTTGCAATGTTAGTGTTATGAAGAAATCAACTTAAAACTCTGATTTTTGACATTTTCTTCATAAAACATGACATAAAATTAAAATAAATTATATTTCTGTCACTTTACAGCAACACTTTCTTAGGTCTTTAACACGAGACCTAAGTACTATTACTTTGTTTATTTCGGTACTTACATGGAAGTTTTAATACATTACGAAACTCGGCAGAGCAAAAGTTTACACGCAAATAAATTTGCAACCATAAATGAATCGACTTTAGGCAGATTTGTACTACCAGCTGTAAAACATAACCCCATTTCATTTAACCTCGCACAATCACAAATCGAAATATATTACTGTTAATTTTCTCAACAATACGCAAACGTTAGTAAACACGACGTTTTTTTTTTTAAATGTGACATCACACGGGGCTCTATCATGACCGCCCGCGTTTCGCTTCTTGTAATCGACAGATAAAAAATCTCAAATTTGTTTTGCAAAAATAAAATATTTACAATTTATTTTAATGCAAAATACATATTCTATAATTATTGTTAACCCACAAGCTACCAAATCTAACATATTTCATATTTTATAGTTACAGCTGTCAAGTAGCCAATTGGTTTCAACACAGGATCCTATACAGGAACCTTATTTAAATAGGTATACAATACTCACTTAGCTTGTATTTATATTTTTATTTTCAGTAATGTGTAAGTGCTTGTCAGTAAACCTAATATAAAATAAAATAAATAATTACTTACTGAGTTTTATGTTTTCGTGGCCAAAAACAATAATATAGTCCATAATATCGTTCCTCCTTATTGCCGACCTTGAAGAGGGAATTAGCGTCTTCAAAATTAATCAGTTTGCCTAATTACACTGCTCGCTTCAATTTAATTATTCATTCAATCCACTTAAGGAGAAAATAAGTTACTAAAGTAATTAGTTTAGGTACGTTAAAGAGCGTTTCATAAGAATGTAACAAATTTTGAATGGAAAGATCATTTAAAATTTGTTACATTATTTTTATTTTAACTATACACAACTACCGGATAAACTCACGTGTTAGGTACGTCGGAAAATGCCCGACTACTTTCGAACCCTTCGAACCCGTCAGACAGTCAGACAGCGACCGCGTCGCGCGAGCAGGCTCATGACTATGGGCCCCGAACGGGTTCGAAACTAGTCGGGCATTTTCCGACATAACACGCGAGTTTATCCGGTAGTTATGTGGGTACCTATAGTTAAAATGAATATCACTCAGGATAGTTTAAACGTTAAAACATTATCATGGCCTCATCTGGTGACAGAAGGGCTGGCTTATTTATTGCGCAAATAAATAAAATAAATAAATAAATACTCTTTATTGGAAGCAACTAAGGCTCAATTTGTTAGTACAACACACACCTTAAAAATTAATGTTAGTAATTACCTAGAAAAATATAAACATTTTTATCATTATACTATTTTGGCCTCACCAACACTTGAATAATGTGTCCAAGCATTGGCGAGTCCACCTTACTCGCAAACATATTCAGGATGCGGTTGGTACTTGAGCGCAGCCTTGTCAGCAGTGAGGACGATTTTTTCCGCATTATGGCAAAGAAATCGTCAGTCCGCTCATTTGCGAACATAGCCGACGCCGAACAAAACCGCGGTAAGCCCAACAGCATCCTGAATCCATTATTATATTGCACCCTCAGAGTGTCTATGGTCTTTTTTGAATAGTTGACCCACAGGCCTCCCGAGTAGAAGTTTTGACAGTATGCTCTAAACAGCGTTATTTTTGCCTCTTTACTACATCGGGAAAACCTGCGAGCCAACATATTGCATCTAACTGCCAATGCTCTTCTTTCTCTCTCAATGTCCATATGATCCTTAAGGTCCTCCGTAACATAGTGACCCAAGTATTTATATTGCAGCACTCGTGTGAGCGCAACCCCGTTGAGGGAAATGCTTGGCTCGTAATGCACGTGCTTACGAAGGGCCTTAAAGATCATGTACTGACTTTTTGCCACGTTATACTTTAACCCATGTCTGGTAGCATATTCCTGGCAGGTTTGAAGCAACTCCCTGATTGAACTAGCCGTTGGACCCAGCAACACCATATCGTCGGCATAGCTTAAGTTGTTTACACAGACTCCGTCTATCCAACACCCGACTGGCTTGTTGCTGAGTTCCATGATCAGCCTATTCACATACAGGCTGAAGAGCTTCGGTGAGGTCAACCCCCCCTGCCTCACCCCGCACTCCAGCCTGTATGAATCAGAGAGCTCCTTCCCCCACCTAACATTGTTTATTTGGTTTGCATACCAGAATTGCATGACTTTAAGCAGCTCCTGTTGCACGCCTGCTCCCTCCATCTTTTGCCATAATATATCATATGAAACTAAATCAAAGGCTTTTGAGAGATCAAGGAAACAGGCGTACACAGGTGTTTTTCTGCTCGTATAATATTGTACAGTCTGTTTCAAGCTAAATATCGCGGTCTCAGTTGATAGTCCGGGACGAAAGCCGAACTGAGCATCGTGAAAATCGAGTGTTTCGCCCAGCTTCCTGTCGAACAGACTGTCCAACACCTTAGCTATAATGGTTGCAAGTGATATGGGTCTATAGTTGGACTTATCAGATAGGTCACCCGTTTTATTTTTAGCAATAGGGACCACTATAGTTCTCATCATATTAGCCGGGATGTACGTGTGACTGATGCAGAGTGAATAAAACATTGCTAGCACCCTTGGTAAGTGAGAACCCGCGTACTTCAAATGTTCGACGCTAAGGCTGTCGTGACCAGGTGATTTCCCTCTGCTCATTTTCTGAATAACCTCTGATACTTGCTTAGTGGAAAAACGCAGCAATTCTTGATCACGGCTTACCTGAGCATCAAACACTCGAGTTGACGGCCCCAACGGTGATGACACCCTAAAGTGGTCCCTAAACATATTGGCTATATCTTTTTGAGTGCTACAACCGGCGACACTCACTGGTAAGCTCGGCCGAACGTTCAATTTGTTGGTCGAATTCCAAAATTTTGAAAAGTTTTTGGCAGATCTGTGAGAAGCAATTATGTCCATTTTTATTTGGTCTTGATGGTTTTGACACCATCTTAACCGACTTCTAAATATTTTATGGCTCTCACACATCTCGTCCCAAAACCTTCCAGACCTCGGTTTATTATATAACAACCACACTTTATACTTCGACCGAGCCTCACAGTGCGCGTCCCGGACGTGCTTGTTCCATCCAACTATCGGACCCTTCCTGCCCCTACTGCCCCTGTATGTCTCAATCGCGGCATCTGAAAGAACTCTCACTATCTCACTGTACATACTGTCAAGGCTTTGTCTGTGTTCAAGATTCTCACACATTTTTCCACCACACGACACAAAAATCTCCGGGAAAAACAAACCTCTAAATTTACTATTGCAATGGTCATGATATCTATTTATCTGTTCCTGTGATCTATGACCCCATATTATTTTGTTATAATCGACGTGGTCCTCCACAGTTATTTTTGGCACGATCAAATTCAGATCACACTCTATTAAGAGCGGTAGGTGGTCAGACCAATAGATATCATGACGTATGCTAATATTCAAAACAGTTTGCCAGGCAGATCGTGTGACTAGACAGTGATCTAGCCATCTCAAACTACCATTTATGTCACTCATGTAAGTGAATGTATTTGAGTTAATGCCCAACTTTTCGACGTCCGCACATAACCATGACTGATCAGCACAAAAACTACAAAGTTCATTCCAGAACGGCTGATGTGGATGTGAATTAAAGTCACCTAGCATATAAACACATCCCACATCACTATTTTCAATTATTGCTTTAACTTGACTCAGGCAGTCTGTAAATTCTACGACATTCTCGTTCATATCAGTCGGCATATATAAACTAAAGATAATAATACTGCGATTATTTGACAACATTGCCTTAATAGCACTCATTCTTACACTATCACAGTTTAATACTGTCACTGATTTAAAAATACCCTTTCGCCACAGAATAGCCACCCCTCCGTAAGGCTAAGGCAAAGGATCAGCCTGGCTGTCCAGCGCTGGAATGCAGCCAGCATTCTTGCCACCATTCCACGCGGGCATGATTTATATACCTAGTAATCAGGTTAGGCTAGCTAGCATTAAGTTCTATTGTATTATTTTCAATAAATGTATTTCTTTACATTATTTTTCTCAAAAGTTGGTCCACACTACTGGTAAGTGGTAACCCAAGAGCTGGCGCTTATTTAGCCCAACGGCTTAGCCTGGCAATTCAGAGAGGCAATAGCGCCAGTGTCTTGTGAACGATCATTTGGATGGTGTATATTTTTTTGTAAATATAAATTTTATAGATTTTTGTAGTAGGTTATTGTTTAGAAATATTTTAATTATTACTTACTAGCTGATGCCCGCGACTTCGTCCGCGTTTTTTTGATTCCCGCGGGAACTCCTTAATTTTCCGGGATAAAAAGTAGCCTATGTCATTCTCCAGGTCCTCAACTATACTCATGCCAAAAATCACGTCGATCCGTTGCTCCGTTGCAGCGGGGTTGAAGGACAAACCAACAAACAAGCTGACTTTCGCATTTATAATGTTAGTATGATGATTAGTATGATTGTAAATATTTAAAAAAAAGATTGGCAATTGGCAGCCTATAGCCTTATCTTATTACCTATACTTTGTTTTACCAAAAGTAGAAAGTAGGTTAAGGATTGTTTCTTTGTAACTTTAACAGGATTTTTCATTAAATAATTTAGGTTTAACCCCATAAAATTCTTCATTAGCAGCGGCAACATATTTTTTTACTAAGTAAACAAATTGTATTGAACTTAGCTTGTGATATCTTGTGTCTTGTGACATCATATCACTTGAAGAATCGAAGGTTCTACGCTCTCGATAGTACAGATAACATCTAGAAAAGTGGTCTTTAGCCTTCCGACCCTACTATTTTAGAATTAAGAACAGCGTTTACACGTGTGACCAAAAAAATCAATCAATCAAAAGATATCCCAAAAAGTTAAGTTATGTTTGCCTTCTGCGAGTTTTTAATACCTACCTAATTACTTCGTTGTAGGTTTTTTGGCAAATACTTACCTATTATACCTAAGTAGTTTTAGAAGATTGTGTAGTTCTTATCCCCAAGAGTTGAGTATCTTCTGTAACATTTTTGTCAGATATCCATACTAATATTATAAATGCGAAAGTATGTCGGTCTGTCCGCTACGCTTTCACGGCCCATCTGTTCACTATACCTATTTAGACGAAAGGAACAAAGACAGGTGGCATCCCCGGAAAAGAGATTGGCTACTTCCGACGTAATTAAAAAAAAAAAACCGACTTCAAAAACCACAAACACTAAAAAGTAAAAAATTATTTAATTTATTATATATACAAGAGTTAATGTAGTTCTATAATAACATTTTTTGGAGTCGGTACCAATTAGCCGCATGAACCGTCTACCTACTCTTCATTATTGTTGACGTGACTCCACATTGGCACCGACTCCAAAAAATGTTATTATAGAACAACATTAACTCTTGTATACATAATAAATTAAATTGAAGTCGGTTTTTTTTTTTGAAAATTTTTTATTTCACAATTTTTAGTTTTTTAGTGGCCCCACTGTTTTAAAATACAGGGTGTAACCAGAACGCTAGTAAAAACGTCATTTAATCGTTACTCGTCGACTTGTCTAACTTAGACAAGTCAAGTACAAAGTCCTTTCATATGATACCCCACTTGGTATAGTTATCCTACTTTGAAATTTCAAACCCCTGATTTTCCCCACTTTTTTAATTAAACTAAAAATAATTTTCATTTTTTTTGAATTCCATGATATTGGGCCACTATTATATACAACTATTCCAAATTTCATGTCAATAGCTGTAATAGTTACTGAAATAATCGACTGTGACAGACGGACGGAGAAAGTCGCACCATAAGGGTTCCATTTTTACTATTTTGGTACGAAACCCTAAAAAAAAAAAGATATTATGCTATGCATGGTTAAAACACTGTTTACAAAACTATCACACTGATCGAGAGCAATTTACTCTTATCCATTGAGGAGTTCCGTTCTCCATCTCCGGAGATATTCATCAGATCTTCACCAAATTAAAATGGGACCACCTCTGAAGTATGACCTACCAAACAAAAAAAGAAGTATCAAAATCGGTTCATAATTGGCGGAGAAATCGCGTAACAAACATACAAAAAAAAACATACAGTCGAATTGAGAACCTCCTCCTTTTTTTGAAGTCGGTTAAAAAGAGGGAAATTCCCGTGGGAATCAAAAAACCTTAATCCACGTGGATGAAGTCGGCGGCTATCATCTAGTTAATTATATTCTCTCTCTCTGTTTTATTTGAAAAATCTTAAAAATCCTAGTCTTAAAACTTGGTTTTAAACTAGAGCACAGCGCTTAAATATTTCCTCAAGACAGTCTTTCAGAGGGATTAGGATTCGCTGGTACTTCTATCTTCACTCTACGTCAGATTCAAATACTCTCCAGTCTCCAGTCCTCATATAAATCTTCCCTGTCGAGATGCTTCTATGCGCGGGCACTTACGTCGTTACGTAAGTAAGCTAGGTCGCTTGTTAGGCATGTGCCAAGGTCGAATGCGTTAACGCGAGTGTCATCCAGATTTCACTGTTGTGTTGTTTTTGATGGTATTGCTTCCACTATCTTGTTGGCACATCTCTATTTTATGTGTCTGTGTGTATAGACATCCTGTGCATTCTAATTGGTTTCTACACATTTCTTGGCGGCACCGGTATAACTTTGTCGGTAGGGTGGTAACGAGCCACGGGTCGCATCAGAACCTCCCACCAGAGCAGATCAGAGAAATTATAAATACCCAAATTGCCCACTTATAACCACCACGTTGAACACCCGAGTTTCTTGCTGGTTCTTCTCTCGGTAGGAATGACATTCCGAACCATTGGTAGATTCACTCGACGATTCAAAAACAAAGTTAACTTTTTAACCGACTTCCAAAAAAGGAGGTTCTCAATTAGGCGCGTATTTTAAATTTTATTTGAATGATAAAGTAAGTATGAGTTTTGAGTTTGATAAGCCCTCGGCGCTCGTAGAATAAAAAGTTATCCTTTTCAATCATCTGTCATCACTTTCACCCAAACCATTGACAACCCATCGCCGGCTCACAACTGAGCATGAGTCTCCTCTTAGAATGACAAGGGTTTGGCCATAGTCCACCACGCTAACCAAGTGACTTCACACAAAAAAAAACACCTTCCCATCTCTCCTTTGAGACCCCATAGGATTGCTGTCTAGCTTTCTAGACTTTTTTTCTTTTTGAGAGACTGTTCAGGCTGTGGTAAAATCTCGAAGGGCGTCGTTTGCGATGCGATGCAAGGTTAGATTGCATTGCACTATTGTTTCTGTTGATAACCTTGCTTGCTGTTGCTATCATATAATATACAGGTAGATATACAAAAAACAACAAGTTTCATTTGTATTCTGAAATTGGCACTAGGTATATCGTACTTCGTCCGCGTGGATTAGGTCGTTTTGATTCCCGTGGGAACTCTTTTTTCCGGTATAAAAAGTAGCCTGTGTCCTTTCCCGGGATATAAACTTATGCCTGTACCAAATTTTATCAAAATCGTTTGAACAGATGGACCGTGAAAGCGTAGCAGACAGACAGACAAACTTTGTCGCATTTATAATATTAGTACACTACTTATTAACTATTTAGAAAAACGGCGTTTACAAGCAATTTAAAAGCCCGTTTTATTTCTCCAAGATCATCACCAAAGACATTGTGGTATAAATAAAATTCAAATGTTTTTATTCAAATAAACTTTTACGAGTGCTTTTGAATCGTCAAAATATGAATCTACTACTAGTTCGTTCGTAATATGTATTGTATTAAGTTTCAAAATACTTGGTAAGATTTGCGCCCGCTGCTAGTTTTGTTGAAATACCAAGTTACCGCGAAAATAGGTTCATTTTTCTTATTTTTACTCCCACCCACAAGTAGCCCTTGACTTATCGAAGCTTTGATGTGTCGGTACCGACTAAGTACCTAGAAATTTTCCTGTATAAATATACTCACCTTAATCTAAAATGCCAACGGCAACACGAATGCATTAATTTCGGGCAAAATTCCAAACGGGCCTTCAGGTTTCAGTCGCATGATATGCGGTTGACTATCCAGTACCTAGACCTTTAATCGCTGGTGGTTACCTTGGGCCGTATTACGTAAAAATGTTTGCTACAGGTTGACGATCGCAATTCGTCGGGACTGGCTAATACTCTTTCGATACTTGCCAAAAGCCAAGAATACCATAAATGCCGCCAATCAATACATAACCTACTGCCCCCTAGCCGAGTTACATACGTTTCATGTCTATTCTCTGTTAATCCCATGTAAGGGCATTACTTAGGTATTATTCGTTATCACCATGTCACGTAGTCAAATCGGACATTAATCCCAAGATAAAGATCGCTTTCCCTAAAGCATTACCCAACGATTATAGAAAGAGAATAGACACAAAACGTATGTACTATGTAACTTGGCTAGGGGGGCCCGGCTGGTTTCAATCGGTTTATTATCCAGTATGTAATCGCTGGTAGAGGTAATGACCTGATTTCAATAACCGGTGGTAACCGACGGTTGTCTAGATTAAAATTCTGGAGTTGACCATCGGTAACGAGTTGATAACTGGATTCGATTGTGTGAAAAAATCTATAGCTCTTATATTATGGTGCTACTTATACTAGTTTAAACTGTCTAAGCAACCCGTAATCATTTGACAGCTTAAAACGTATTACTCGACCTGTTTAAGGAGTTCATACATGCTTTTTGACGTGCATGCATATGCATCTATGAACTCCTTAAACAGGTGGAATTATCCTTTTGATAAACGATTACAATTTCCTTAAACAATCGGGGGGCTAACCTTAAAAATCTTATTTTCCTTCTTATTCTTATTTTTTTCTAAACATAAGAGGGTAGACTTTCTGCAAACTGCCGAGTCCTTGATATTTTATTAGTAAGAAATGATTGTAGCTTTAGTTTTAAGATACCGTTACTGATTATCACCATTATATTTCATAAGTAACTGGACGTCAATTAGTGTAGTGTACCTACCTAAATTGAATAAACATTATTGACTATTGACTATTGGATATGCTGAGATTCCACAAACGCGACAGGACGCGAAATCGCAGTGGTACCTAAATAGAAAGATAGATAAGAATGGCATTCGGAACCAGGGGTAGACTCAAAAGCTGTTGTAAATATTTATTGAAACATGATTTGACCCAAATCATGTTTCTTGCAAAAATAATATAAACCCATTAATGTGGGGACCCAAAAAAACCCACAAACATTGCAAGCTTGTTAAAAAAAGTAGGTTATCAGTCAGTCACAGCAGTCACTGTGGCAAAACTGACAGCAAAATATAGCGCCAAATCGCCTTACACATTGGTAACAAAGGTAACAGCGAAATATAGGTTACTTCCTGATCGCAGCGAAGTAAGGTGGTATAAGATTGATAGATGGCCATTGCCGCACTGACGTTGTAATTTGGACGGTTCCCTTCTTTCTATTCATTTCTTCGCGGTATTTCTTATGTACTAGAGAAGACATCAATTCATTATAGTGCGGGGCCAATGTTTTAATGATTGGTATTTCTACTAAATATAATATTATTTAAGAAACATTTTTTTGCCTATAGGCTTTGGTCGTGACCGTACCGGCAAAGCCCAGTTTCTTCACCGCGTCAGACAGGAACGCTATATTCTGTGCGATGGTGATAAAAAAACAGCGATAGAGCCACTACAAACAGACAGACTTGTATAACGTACTCTTAGGAAAGCCTAAGAGTACGTTATAAAAGTTACTTAACTCATCATCCAAAAGATTCTTCTTTAATATGCTACAATTCTTGGTTTAGATACACTCCAGTTAAAGTTTAATAAGGTATCAAATTCTAACACCAATTAACTGATTCGTTACAGCCTATATCATTTGTTTTCAGTTTTATCAAAAAGTATTACCACAGAATACAAGTTACAACGGCATAAACTGTTAGTTTGTGACCCGACAGGTGTAACTTGGATCGCGTGTTAGTTAGTTATTTTGTGTTTTAATCTACGTCCTCTATGTACCTACTGCTTTAATCAATATTTCAATCTAATTTTATTATTCTTTTCACGATTAATGGTATTTGTTATAACTAGGTAGGTATGCGTCAGGGAAGTCGTCTTTATACGCGTAGGTTTCATAGACCCTTGCATGATTTTTAAGATTTTCTTAATTTATCGTTGCCACTAGACGAGGTTCTACCAGTCACTGCTCAGCCCCCGATTGTGTAAGGAAATAGTACTTAATCGATTGTCAAACTGATAATTCGACCTGTTTAAGGAGTTTATAGAAGCCTGCACGTGAAAAAGCATGTATGTAGCGTAAAAGGGGGTTTTTAAAAGCAGTGTATCCATCAAACGGTGACATAATGTATGCTTGTAAAATTAATGTGCTGTTTTCAAGCCCTTTGAGCAGCCATTGACGCATCTCAAAACACAATTTAAAAAAAATCTCTGCATTGAAATTTGTTTTAAACATACCTCTTAAATTTACCTTTTAAAGCAATTTTTCTCCTTATTGAAACAAATAGTTAGCTCTAGAAATATAAGATAAAATTCATATTTCTAAATCAAACACATTGTCGGATTCATTTGTATTGAAAAGTAAATATTAATTTTTTTACAACTTATTTCATGCATTTTTTGCGACATGCGCTTGCTCGATTTCACCCCCGCGCGCCTGTGTTTTTCAGCTCGTGAACCTGTGACCGACGGATAACCACGGATAACGTTTAATGCAACGACTAATATATTTAAGGGTTTTAATTTTGTTGTCACCATCGTTTCTCTCCATAGAAAAATTAAGTTTTCAGAGTGCTGGGTTTCCTGCCGGCATTTCTCAGTAGAGTCTGCTTTCTGAGCCGGTGGTAGAGTCAAAACATGACGCTGACACCTGTAGGTATATGTCCAACATGTAATCTTAGCTAATATTATAATAAACTAGATGTTGCCCGCGACTTCGTCCGCGTGGACTGAGTTTTCGATTCCCGCAGGAACTCCTTTTCAGGGATAAATAGCCTATGTCCTTCCCCGGGATACAACCTATCCCTGTACCAAATTTCATCAAAATCGGTTGAAAAGATGGGCCGGGAAAGCGTAGCAGACAGACAGACAGAAACACTTTCGCATTAATAATATTAGTATGGATTAATTGAAATTGAAAAATGAGCATTAATTATACTGATTGAGAATCCATATCGTCTTATGTACGCTCACTTAGTTAGATCTTTAGGATTATTTCACTGATTTCGCTAAAGCTTTGAGAGTTTAGCTAAAATACACATAAATAATTTGCTTCTTTCTTTCTAAAAGATTCAAAATAAAAAGATGGTTGCTATTCATCCCAAAATTAGATTAGTTCTTTTGCAATAATTCTTTATTGGTACCTTATGTTGATTGGACTCGTATTGGGATTTGGAAGCCAACATTCAACGATATCTCGGCTCCACATAAAAACACGGTTGAAAGTGGTCTCGACCTTGGCGACGAGTTTGTTTTGCAGTTCCTTGTTTACCTGCCTACGTCACGACTCACGACTGCCATGATTGGAGGTGTGTAAGCGACGTGTGTACCTTGTGGGAAGCTTGAATTGTGGAGCTTTTCCTTTGTTCTGCTATATTTAATGTACCTATGCTTTATTCCTTACGTGAAAAGGATGGTAGGTAATGAATTCATACAAATCTTATACTAGATTTTGCCCGCGGCTTCGCTCGCTCACACAAATCTCAAACCCCTATTTCATTCCATGGTGGCCCGTAAAAACGCATTTATCAGATATGTCACCGTAAAATTGTAAAAACCGTTAAATTAAAATCTAACTAGCGAGATTGTAAACTGTCGAAAGAGCATCATTTTTCGATAGATTTATAATCTGTTAGGTATATTAACCCGATAGAACCTAATTATTTATGTCGAACCCTAACCTAACCTACAAGAAAGAGACAAGAAAACGTATCTAAATACAATGAATATCTCAAAAAACTCAGAACATTGAACAGTTCACAATCTTTCGACAGTTTCCAATCTATCGAGATAAAAACCGTTAGATTACAATCTAACGGTTTTTACAATTTTACGGTGATAGTTATACTATAAGTAATTAGTATAGATCGACTCAAATAGCTCTAATCTCTAAGCTTTATTGGAATTGGCGACATCTGAAAGTAGTGCAACTTAGAGAATAGAGATGACTGCATACCAGAATAAATCTATAGTAAGTAAGTACTTAGTATGTATACTTACCTATATTGAAAAATTCTGAAAATATTTTGAAGTCCTAGATCAGATCCCATTTTATCAAAGCGATTCCAACACCGTGAAAGCAAGTAATAAACGGTTGCGAAAATTCACTTTTTATAAGCAGCGATTATACTAATTTAATCACAAGATTCCATACAATTTCTGCATTTAAATTCGTTTTTGAATTTGTTTCGTGCAACTTTAGCAAACTCTCATAAGGTATTAGGTAAGTCCAAAAGTTAGTTGTGCGTGCCCGCAGATCAATACCCGGTCGCCACAAATAGGAAACCTTAACTACTAGGCTATAACCGCTTTTTAAACTATCAGTAGACTGTAGATGCAGCTATAACTTATAATGAATGACATTCACGAAACCGCGATGGTGCAGGAAATAGAGTACGCTGTGAGTACACTGCACTCATGCAGAGGCTATTCATAAAGTGAATACTGGTTGCAAATGTACATTACAGTCGAACAATACACTCCATTACTCGCTTCGCTGGTTAATAGATGCTCTCTGCAGTTAGACTTAGAGCTCACTGATCGAGATTATATATTGTTTATTTAATAGGTTGTTTATTGTGTCCACGCGCGGCAGTCCTTCAACCATGTCAATTCCATCGTTCACCTTCAAATTGTAGTTAATCTGTTACTTGTTTAATAGTTACTTTGTTATGCAAGGTCTTTGTAGCCACTCAGTGGAGAGTGCCATGCTCGTAGTAACCGTATGTGATCAAATCAGAAATGAGGATATCCATAGGAGAACCAGAGTTGCCGATATAGGTCGATAAGGTAAAGGTTTGTCAGACCCCCACTAGGTTGACCGACATGACATAAAGATGCATCAAGCAAGTCACATGGAGAATTAATTCAGGTGGTGCAAAACTGCAGTGTTTGGCAGTCCTTACAAGAGACCTAGGTCCAGCAACGGATATATATATAACTATAGGTTGACAATGACCAGTGGCGTGCACAGGACTTGAAGCTAGGGTAGGCAATAGTTAGTCAAAATACCTATTTACTGACTGTTATAACTAAAATTAACATTGACGTATTTCCAATTGGGTAAGCCATGCTTTTATTCCTCCATGAACTGCACGCCACTGACAACGACGACAGCAATGGGCTATTAGACGTCGTATACTCATAACCCGATTTCTGAAAAAATGCCCTGATCGTTCTTCCTATTCTTTCATCGTGTTAGTACTTCATTGTTGCTCAAGCCAAGCCTTTAAATCGAGAGACTATACCGTCCGAACCATAATTATGGAAGTTATGGCTATTTCTGCCAGCAGTATTGCAGCACAAAATAATTTAAAAGATATAAGTAGGTAGAGCAATTCCTTACCATAAATGCTCTTTAAATTTCGAAATAACCATTTCGTTCCCAAAGATTTCCATCTCCAAACGTTATACCTATGCACCTCGCTATAGCAGGTCATAACTCCGGCTTGTAAAATTTACGAGTGCAAGTACCTCGCAGATTCCCGTATACTTTGCAGACTGCAGTATAGGGCGGGGGAAAGTCCTGCAAACTGTTCTTCTGGTAGAATATTTAGTGGAGGCACATTAATGTTATACGATTTCATTTATTAAAGAGAACAGACCTGATGGATTGACGCTGGTTCCCTGGGAACTTGGACGGGCGCTAATGTGGGACGCAACATGCGTAGACACATTGGCCCCGTATCATATCAGGGAGACAGCATCAAGGCCGGGAGCCGCAGCAGAAAAGGCTGAAACCGGCAAGCGGCGGAAGTATGCCTCTCTCATAGAGAGTTACATATTTGTTCCGTTTGCCGTGGAGACCCTGCTGGGGCCATGGAGTCTTAGTGCCAAAAAAAATTTACGAGATATTTCACCGCGGTTAATTGCCTCATCTGGTGACAGAAGGGCTGGCTCATTTTTTGCGCAAAGGATCAGCCTGGCTGTCCAGTGCGGAAATGCAGCCAGCATTCTTGCCACCATTCCACGCGGGCATGATTTATATAGTAATTAAGGTTAGGCTAGCTAGCATTAAGTTCTATTGTATTATTTTCAATAAAAAAAAAATAAAAAAAATTATTAAAGATATCTACTATATATTAACCACTAGAGGAATCAAACTGGCTTTGCACATGAATTCACCCCATGTACTACCTAAAATGTTAAAAATCTACTTAGGTATTTATTAAAAGCTTCGATCGCGATAGATTTGCTTTTACCCGTTGAGGAGTTCCGGCCTCCATCTACGAACTACTCATCTGATCAGATAAACTTAAGTAAAATCGACTAAAACTTTCATCCTAACATATCCTGACATAACCCTATTGTTTTTCGGAATACAAACTAGCTTATATGTTAATCCAGAGTATTAGCTATAGGTTTGCGAAGTTGCATTCAAATCCATCCAGTAGTTTCGGCTTGATGCCCAAACATAATAAGTTTCAAGTAAGCTCCCTTTGAAATCCTTAAAGAATCGTGTATTTCTCCGTTTTGTGAATACAATAGAATATATTTATGTGCATGATTATAAGTAGGCAAATAACACGCAAATAATAAGGTGCGCAAGATTCAATGTCGTGCAAAATACTTAAAACTATCATGGGCATCATCATTGGTATTCAAAAATTGACAAAACAAGTCGCAAGCTTTGTACAATTTTTCGTTGCAATTATTGTAAAATTAATAAAATAAATAGACAAATGAGAGTTTAATACGGGTGATTAGTTTTAAAATGTGCTTATACTATAGAAATTGGTGGACGTGGACTGACTAGTCAAGGTAATGCTACGTCTCTACTCGCAATATTTAACGTAGAAAGTTATGACCACCATTTACGAGACCAAAAGTCTCATGTAAGCGTTCCATCTCACCCATAACTTATAAATGCACAAGATTACCAGCATCTGGTACTGTAACTATTGCAATTTGCCTGAAATGTTTCATCTTAACCAATTTATGTGCAACACAAATGTTGCTTACTGAGGGAATTAGTTGGTCTATTCCATTGTTAAAGTTACACCTCGAGTTCAAACTTCAGACGTGAAATTCGCCTGAAATTTTTTTAAGGGCGAAATTTGGGTAGAGCCTACATTTTGGAGGCGAACGTTGATCTTTAATATCAAATAGTTCTCACGGGATATTTAAAATACCTAAACCCTCGCGAA
Organism: Erebia aethiops; assembly: GCA_923060345.2. Classification (NCBI taxonomy): domain Eukaryota; kingdom Metazoa; phylum Arthropoda; class Insecta; order Lepidoptera; family Nymphalidae; genus Erebia; species Erebia aethiops. The sequence continues at coordinate 1,749,635 of OV281083.1, read as the reverse complement.
ATTCTGGCAGGGTTATAAAAATGTATCTTCAAGAGGCTTTGGCTTACATGTGCCGCCAAACTATATCACGCTCCGGTACATTGCCATATAGAAACCAATAATTATAGGGTTTGTGTAACTGGCATTCCCAGGTTAGCCTACTAACATATTAGACTGGACCATAAACAAGGAATATTTTACTGAATTTTCGATTTTGATACACGATTCTACATTCGATCGCTTACTATCAACTTTAATTAATCTACCTTACCTCTTTGTTCGTTTTAATTTTAATATCTCCACCCTGTGATAAAATTGAACAAAATCAGTAGCCGGGAGCGGGACATATCGAAAAACGAGGCTGACAAAAGTTTCATTGGATCGTTTTAAAAGCTTTCACGATTTATTGTTTTCGATTCGAATATAATAATAAGTTTTATCATTCGTTGGCACTGCAATTCGTCATCCGGTGTCTCCCCACGCCGGAACTTATCCAATAGAATACAAAAAGCAACGCACCCCCACCCCATGAGGGGAGAATATCTACGCAATGTTCCCCTCTTCCAAAGTACCTGACCAGCTGGGCAAAATTAAAAGTTTTAATTATTCAAAAAAACATTAACAAGTGCTTTTAAATCATCAAGCGAATGTGTATGACTGGTTCGGAATGCCCTTCCGGAATCATTTTAGAAGCCTAAAATATCCAGAGTAAAATACACTCTTGTTTTAAAGGATAAAGATAAACCTAACATTAACTACTATGAATATCGAAATACCACATGTTATCAAATGGCACGGGAGTAATCATCATGCTAGTACACATAGACCGTTTGCTTTGGATGTTGCACTTTTTGTGTCTGTATTTTTAACCTACTTTCAAAAAGGCAGAGGTTCTCAATTCGGCGGGTACTTTATCCATACTAATATTATAAATACGAAAGTGTGTTTGTCTGTCCGTCTGTCTATCTGTCTGTCTGTATGTCTGCTACGCTTTCACACCCCATCTGTTCAACCAATTTTGATAAAATTTGAAAAAGTTTAAGTTTACAGAAGTAAGTTTGGCGTCGAAAGTCGAAACATTACACGTGTTGAATTTTAAATTATCTTCGTCCGTAAGAGAAGATTTTCAAATCCTTATACGAGTACTAACTACTACTAACTCTACTCTTAAGTGTGATACTTTTCTATCAGAATCTGAGTCATTCCTACTTCCCCTCTTCGTTGCGTGAAGAAATGTGATACGAAGGATTAAGGGCTGGATTTATTACTTTAAACCGCCCGCTGCCGCTGGTTCCGCATAATTTATTTGCTTAATAAATAATTATTGCTTTTTTACTCGTATTTTATTTTAATGAGGCTTTATTGTCATTCGTTGCCGTACGGTGCTTATTTTTTTTAATGGGATTTATATTTCAAGATTAGTTGAATTTATCGTAGTTTTGCCGTGACAATGGATTTTGACAATTTCGAAAGAGTCTAGCCAAATAAAGGTCAAAAATTGTCAAAATTGCGATCATCTGTATCCGTACAGTTCTATACAGCGCTAGAGAACCCAAAGCTCCGGTAGCCCTATTCCGAAACAGAGATCTATCATTGATACAATTTCATAATATGTAGTGATTGGCTGAATTTCTGTAATCAAAAGTGATTGCAATTGTTACACTGTAGCAATAATTTTTAGGTAATAATGCCCTTACCAGCCGTGTCCCCCTATTCTATCAGTGGCTATCAAAACTATTGGCATACATTTTTTTCCATTGAAGGTTTCCTATGAAAATATAAAAACAACATGTCACAGCAAACCTTCAATGGATAAAAAATATCTGTCAGTGGCTTTCAATTTTTGATAGCCACTATACTCGTAGTAAGAGAACAGGAGATGCCACGTTACGGTAAAATGGTTCGTGCGATAATGGCCAAAATCCATTATCGCAGTCAGAATGAAGCTGTATTTTGGTGAGTTTTACACACATCTCTCACTCATTCTCATTACTCATCCCCGTACGCACATCCCTGCCTGGTGCATTGCAGACTCAACGAATACGAATGTGTCGTGTACGGTGTACACTTTCAATCCTGAAATAGGAAATTCCGAACAATTCCGTCTAGACGAAGCATCACTATTTCCCTTCAATCTTCAAATCGGCAATCGAGACAAACAGCCTGGCTATTTTCCGAGAGGGTTCACAGGTCGCGCCGCAAACATCTCTAGCTGTGATTAGTGTTTCCCCACCTCCCCCTCCCCCTCCCCCCACGTCGTAGAGGGAGACTGTAAAATGCGTACGATAGGCGGGCGGCGCCCACTGCCCGAATGAGTCACGCATGTCCAGCGTTTTATTGCAAAGTGTAGGGTTATTGTTATTGCAGTACCCTGTAGATCAGGTTTAATGAATCATAAATCGTATTTTTCTTCTACATTGGTCTAAAGAAACAAGTCCTGACTCACTCACTGACAAATCAAATCAAATCAAATCAAATCTTTTTTTATTCAAATAAACTTTTACAAGTACTTTTGAATCGTCAAGTGAATCTACCACTGGTTCGGAATGCCATTCCTACCGAGAAGAACCAGCAAGAAACTCGGTGGTTGCTCTTTTTAAATAATTCATTTACAATTACTATATCAATGTGTACATAAGTAACCGCTGTCCCTAGCATTGCTGGAGCGATCAAATCCATGCTCCTCTATCATTTACATAATCTTCAACAGTATAATAAGCTTTTTTCAGGAGCATACTTTTAATGGATTTCTTAAATTTGTTTATTCAATTCATGTCAAAGACGGGCAGACAGAAAGTAGCCCCATTCCCGCCGGTGGCACCCGTTCACGAGCATGACGCATGATCCAGCCATTGCTTCGCTCGACCATATTTGAGGGAACGTAACAGTACAGATTCAGTGCGTAGACTTAAAAGGACTATAGTTTTCTTCTTACTTCGAGAGTGTTGTGAAGTGAAAGTGTAATGCTAGTGCAATGTAAACAAAAATAAGCCAATGAATTGGTCCATTGGCTTATTTTAGTTTACATTGCATTCTTAGCTCGTAATTTTTTATACTATATAATATAGCTCATTTTATATTATAAGTTTAGATTAAAATAATGTTACTCATTGACCGAATTTGGTCGCTATAAATCTATTATAATTTTATTTATTTATTTTATAATATAACTGACTCTTTGGTCTACTACCTACACATGACGAGGTCCTCGTGTTGTGTATATTGAGTGTTTTATTCCTGGGTCGGATCGTAAGTAAATATTGGGTTTTTCTCAGTACTAGGACGGAGTTAGGAAATTGGCGGTGTTTCACCCTAAAGTTTACTAACAAGGGTCACTGGTAAAGCTCTCATAATAAGATAAATGCTTTCTTGTCCACTAATTATGTTTCTGTTTTTCTACGTATTACCTATTATAATATATGTTTCGCTACAAAATATTTTAAAAAAAAGTTATCGCCTTATCTTGCACATGGCTCAGGGGATTGGTCGATTTGGCCGAAATTCGGTGAACTGTTATTAATAGTATTTACCTTCCAGCTTGCTGGTAACATGCTAAAGTCAGTGGTCAGGTGCTGCTGCAGTTAGCAGCGCAAAGCACTTTAAAAAATTATCCACTCTAAGTAATTAGATTTGTGTGCAAAATACCTACATTCTACAGCACAGTATACAGTTACTTAGTGTCTATAGTATAGACCGATGTTTTGATAGCAGCGGGGTTCAAGAGCTACTCGTAGTGACCTCGGTCCTGGGTTGCGGGGCGGTGTTGCCTCGGCATTGCTACAGCAAATATTTAATATCCAAATTAGCGATCTATTCTTTTAAAGCTTTTGTCCTTTAGCAATATTCTGGAGCTGTATCAATAGACAATTATATTGTGAATCTCGTGGATTTAGATTTCTTTGAATCCCAATGAGAATTCTATATTTTACGGGCTTTAGTATAAATTATAGATCATAGATAAATTATATCAACCTCCAGATGTAGTTATAACTTTTTTTTAAATCCCCTTATCCTAATGTGCCCAGGCCCCCAATAGACGGCCCTGAACAGATGGTCGAACCTCTTAATCAGGCTAGGCTAGGCTATTCCCATTTTTTTTTATTCCACTCCAAGTTAGCTCTTGACTGCGATCTCACCGGATGATAAGTGACGATGCAGTCTAAGATGGCAGCGGGCTAACATGTTAGGGGTATGGCAATTATATTAAACCCATACCCCTATAGTCGGTTTCTACACGGCATCGTACCGGAACGCTAAATCGCTTTGCGGTACGTCTTTGCTGTTAGGGTGGTAACTAGCCACGGCCGGAGCCTCCCATCAGGCAACAAACAACAAACAAACTTTTCTCATGGGGATGTCTAAGGGTAAATAAAAACTTTCGCAGTTTAAGTAGAGCAACTTTTTGTCGACCGTCCTATCACTAGTGTGTCATTACCATATCGCACTTCTCAAACTTTTAATCCCCTCGTGGTAGTCGGGTTGAAGAGCTTGTACTACTTTGTCTGCGAACTTTTGGAATATGAGCCGACGTTTTCTGCACCAATAACTAAAAGAACAACAACTAAGTAGTCTAGTGTGTTTTTTAGCACTTTTATTGAACATTATGAATGGAAAAAAAGAAAAAAAAAGAGCAACTGCTGAGTTTACATGATGTGAGTAACATGACGTAGCGTAAGAGACACCTGTATGTCCTACATGTTTAAATAAATAAAATAAACTACACTAAACTAAACTAAACTGAACTGCAGGTCTAGTGGGGAGATTTTTGACCTATTCGATTGCGGTTAGTTACGAGTTGATACGAAGCTACGAACTCGAACATTGATTGCCACGGGAACTCCTTAATTTTCCCGGATAAAAAGTAGCCTATGTCCTTCCCCGGTTGAAAAGTTGGGCCGGGAAAGCGTAGCAGACAGACAGATAGACAGACAGACACACTTTCGCATTTATAATATTAATTAGTATGGATTTGCCTAATGAATTGCAAATTGGATTAAATGGTAAATCCTTGAAGGATTTACCATTCAATGCTTTTAAAAGAAGACTGCATCAATGGTTAAATAAGTAAGCTTTTCTATTGTCTCGATGATTTTTTTAATGCAAATTAATTTTTTATTACAATTTCTTCTAATATATTTGACATTTTATTTTATTTTATTTTTATCTTATTGACAATTTTACAATTTTTAAGACATTCTAGAAAAACAAATGTAGGTATGTAAATTCTAATAAATTAATGGTAATTGGTATTATGAGATCTGACATATATTTACTAATTTATGTTTTATAGGATTTTAATATATTATAGGTACTTGGACTAACTCAATGCTGTCTTAGAAATAATTATATAAATTTTGGATAATGCTAAAAACTTAATGATTCATAAATTGTATTACCTAGTTACTTTGTCAGCACTCAGCAATGACGAAACATGTTTGTTCTTTTTATTAGTAATTGTACAATGTTTCTTGCAAATAAACAATAAAACAATTACACCTGTCTCTCTCTCTTCATCTATACCAGTGGGAGACAGAGGTTAACGCTTTTTTGTCACGTACGATTTTTCCGGCCCAGGTATTAGCGTTATTTTTTTTATATCAGCTACAGTGACTGCAATTTAGCCGTTGACTGCGATCTCACATGATGGTTAGTGAAGATGCAGTCTAAGATACCATCTTAGACTGTCTTTTACCTTACCAGCAGCTATACTAAACCCATACCCCTAATCGGTTTCTACAAGGCATCTTACCGGAACACTAAATGGTTTGGCGGTACGTCTTTACCGGTAACTAGCCACGGCCGAAGCCTCCCACCAGGCCAGATCAGGGAATATTCAGAAATTATAAATTCCTAAATTAACCCTGCTGGGTCGATACCCCGGGACCTCCGCACGTTAACAGAACAGCGCTCAACACTGCGCCAGTGAAGTCGTCATTTTATCGTCCCAAAAAGAACTAGGTATGCAGCACGGAATAGATAAAGGTATGCAGAGTAGAATAGCACATAAAAAGCGTGTGTCAATGAATAATTTTCTTTAAAGCGGTAAGGTCCGCTCGGACCTAAGCAAATTGCCAGTTTTTTAATCACCTTTTTATTAAGACAGCGGCGGGTTTTAAATGCCTCGCTGTCTGTTTTTACTGCCAGCAGTAAATTGTTCATAGTGCGATGCCGAGCCTGGACTCACCTCAAAATGTTTATCGCCTCGTAACACATCCATGCTCATAAATCTACGCCACTAGGCATGTTTCATATTAGTTATGTCTGAACCAAAATACAATGTGTTCGAAGCCTTTTAATTCATTTTTTTACGCCACTACAAGTTAGCCCTTGACTGCAATCTCACCTGATGGCAAGTGATGATGCAGTCTAAGATGGTACAACTAACCTGTTGGGAGAATGGCAGTTATAGGTACTAAACCCATACCCCCATCGGTTTCTACACGGCATCGTCCCGGAACGCTAAATCACTTGGCGGTACGTCTTTGCCGGTAGAGTGGTAACTAGCCACGACCGAAGCCTCCCATCAAGCCAAACCAGAGAAAATTTAGAAATTATGAATTCCCGAATCGACCCTGCCGGTCCAACCCGGAGCCACCCACTTATAAGACCACAGCACAGCGCTCACCACTGCGTCAGGAAGTTCGTCAACATTCTGAAAAGTTCTGCATGATTTTATATATGCATGTAAATTCGGGCATTTCCTTAAAAGTTAAATGAGTCTTTTAATGTAAAAATGAGCTAAAAAATGTTAATATAAGTATTATTATAATTTATAACCTTGTAAAAATGAGTTTCTATGTGTAAACTGGCCTATTTTTTAGCATTTTCCTGTGTCCAATTGGGCCTTGTGAAAACGAATTTAAATGTATTTTCTGGCGTTTTCCTGCGTACTTCTTGTTTTCTGTCATTTTCCTAAGCTATATAATGCCTCCTAATAAAAAAATCTATTTATTTAGAGGCCTGTTATCTGGCATTTTTCTAGGTCCTGTACAGCCTGGTCAATAATTTTCGATGGTTTTTCAGGGGGGGTTACTACATTATTTCAAAATGACAGTTTTGTCACGTGCCTTGACGTTCCTAAAATAAGGATTATAATGTCAACAATATTAAAATAATACTGCTTTAAGCGAAGGTAGTATGCCCCCAGGTATATTTATTGTCATTTTTAACCGACCTCCAAAAAAGGAGGAGGTTCTCAATTCGGCGCGTATTTTTTTTAAAAATCTATGTCGGTGCATATCTGCGTAGTTTCTGAACCGAGTAGAATTTTTTTTCTATCAGCCCTTAGAGGAAGCTCTCGAGGTGGTCCCATAAAAATTCTGACTCCGCATCCTCAACCCAGACACTAGAAAGTTAGAAATAAAAATTATTTCCAAAAAAAAGATTTCTGTAAAGCCACTGTAAAGTAAAAAATAATTTTGATTTAATCAAATCAAAATATTTTTTTACTTTTCAGTGGCGTTGGCTTTTTGGAAAGAATTTTTCTTAAAGTTTCTAATCGGTTCGGCGCTATCTTAGACGGAAATGGGCTTGGGGGGGGGGTTAATTGCACGATGTAATTAAAGTACCCTCCCAAATACCTACTGCTTATCTGATTCGACACCGGAACGCTAAACGCTAATAAATAGCTCGCTTTACCCGATTATTTTATCCTATTTATTACATTTGCGTATGGATAATAATCATAATTTATATACGTAAGTATAGTATAGTTTTTTCCAAAATCCACACCAAAATCAAAAATATTGGGGACAAAGTTGTTTTCTTGTAAGAATTTAATCTATTGCCACGATGCCCTTCAAATTAACATTTTCATACTCATATGGCATTTTACGACCCAGTCTGTAATAAAATGTTAATAAGGCGGTTACGAAACTGTTTGAATATTATTCAACGTTATATTTTGTATGTTATTACTTATTTTGCATGTCAAAAAGCTATTCACATACATAAACTTGTAAAGTTATTAAGGTAGTTAACTACAAATTCTACGCCTTTCGTCTCGTTAGAATGACCAAAACTATTGTGTTTTGTTTCTTTTGTGCACCACGATACCTACGTAGAATGAGCCACAATACCGTGAAAGATTGCTTAATAGCGACACAACAAACAGACAAACAAAGGAGGAACGGAAATAGGACGAATATAATGTAAGTTGTAACGAGATAATTTGGTAATTCTCAGCGAAACTCAAGTGACTGGTTTATATCAGACTTTTCTCTAGTCTGGTGAGAGCCTTCAGCTGTGGTGTACCCTACCGGTAGGTACTTTAACTATTACGTCCTATCAGCAAAGAAGCGCCGCCAAGATAGGTACCTACTAAAATTCTACTTCAATGCCGCGATTAGCGATTTAACGTTCCGATACACCACCACCCAACCAACAAAGACGTGCTGCCAAACGATTTAGCGTTACGATGCCGTGTAGAAACCGAATAGGGGTATGGTTTTAATATAACTGACATGCCCCTAACAGGTTAGCCCGCTACCATCTTAGACTGCATCTTACTTACCATCAGGTGAGATCGCAGTCAAGTCGCTAACTTGTATAGTGGATAAAAAAAAACAATGCCGTGCAGAAGGGATTATACAAGGCATCGTACCGAAACACTTAGCGAATGGGTTTATCATAGGCTTATCTATAAGGTAGTGGGCTAACCTGTTAGGGTTATGGCAGACATACCCCTAACAGGTTAGCCCACTACCATGTTAGACTGCATCACTTCACCTGATGAGATCACAGTAAATTATTCAGCGTGCAATCCTAATGCAGTCCGTAAGTAAGTAAGTAAGTAAAAACACTTTATTACACACAAACAAATAAAATAATAAAAACAGAGGTAAAACGAATCGTGACAGAATTTACAACTTGTTATGGTGTAAAGGCGGCCTTATCACTATGAGTGATCTCTTCCATCTGTTTAGACACTAACTTGTACCTAGTGGAGTACAAAAAAGGAAACTTTTAAAGGTTACATTTTCCATCATAAGCTTATGGTCCCCACGCTTTCGTATGATTCTACTTTTTGTAGCACTGGAAAACTGTATGTCGCTATAGGTAACCTTTATTATTATATTGGCTGATCTTAATCCCTATCAAACTAAAAAAAGTTTTCTATTTAATAGTAAACTACCAATTATTTTTATCATAATTTACTGCAGATATTAATGGATTTATCAGACACTAGCGAGTCGACAAAAATTAAGGTTTATTTTCAAGCGGGTGTCGTCGAGAGGCACTATACTAAGTACCCTCATTAGAAGAGGCCTCGAGTCTCTGTCCTGTTGCTGTACGAATAGCTTCTCATTCATCATCATTCATTAGTAATTAATAATTATAAAGTTAATTTGTGACCTCGGTCCTGGGTTGCGGGGCGGTGTTGCCTCGGCATTGCTACAGCAAATATTTAATATCCAAATTAGCGATCTATTCTTTTAAAGCTTTTGTCCTTTAGCAATATTCTGGAGCTGTATCAATAGACAATTATATTGTGAATCTCGTGGATTTAGATTTCTTTGAATCCCAATGAGAATTCTATATTTTACGGGCTTTAGTATAAATTATAGATCATAGATAAATTATATCAACCTCCAGATGTAGTTATAACTTTTTTTTAAATCCCCTTATCCTAATGTGCCCAGGCCCCCAATAGACGGCCCTGAACAGATGGTCGAACCTCTTAATCAGGCTAGGCTAGGCTATTCCCATTTTTTTTTATTCCACTCCAAGTTAGCTCTTGACTGCGATCTCACCGGATGATAAGTGACGATGCAGTCTAAGATGGCAGCGGGCTAACATGTTAGGGGTATGGCAATTATATTAAACCCATACCCCTATAGTCGGTTTCTACACGGCATCGTACCGGAACGCTAAATCGCTTTGCGGTACGTCTTTGCTGTTAGGGTGGTAACTAGCCACGGCCGGAGCCTCCCATCAGGCAACAAACAACAAACAAACTTTTCTCATGGGGATGTCTAAGGGTAAATAAAAACTTTCGCAGTTTAAGTAGAGCAACTTTTTGTCGACCGTCCTATCACTAGTGTGTCATTACCATATCGCACTTCTCAAACTTTTAATCCCCTCGTGGTAGTCGGGTTGAAGAGCTTGTACTACTTTGTCTGCGAACTTTTGGAATATGAGCCGACGTTTTCTGCACCAATAACTAAAAGAACAACAACTAAGTAGTCTAGTGTGTTTTTTAGCACTTTTATTGAACATTATGAATGGAAAAAAAGAAAAAAAAAGAGCAACTGCTGAGTTTACATGATGTGAGTAACATGACGTAGCGTAAGAGACACCTGTATGTCCTACATGTTTAAATAAATAAAATAAACTACACTAAACTAAACTAAACTGAACTGCAGGTCTAGTGGGGAGATTTTTGACCTATTCGATTGCGGTTAGTTACGAGTTGATACGAAGCTACGAACTCGAACATTGATTGCCACGGGAACTCCTTAATTTTCCCGGATAAAAAGTAGCCTATGTCCTTCCCCGGTTGAAAAGTTGGGCCGGGAAAGCGTAGCAGACAGACAGATAGACAGACAGACACACTTTCGCATTTATAATATTAATTAGTATGGATTTGCCTAATGAATTGCAAATTGGATTAAATGGTAAATCCTTGAAGGATTTACCATTCAATGCTTTTAAAAGAAGACTGCATCAATGGTTAAATAAGTAAGCTTTTCTATTGTCTCGATGATTTTTTTAATGCAAATTAATTTTTTATTACAATTTCTTCTAATATATTTGACATTTTATTTTATTTTATTTTTATCTTATTGACAATTTTACAATTTTTAAGACATTCTAGAAAAACAAATGTAGGTATGTAAATTCTAATAAATTAATGGTAATTGGTATTATGAGATCTGACATATATTTACTAATTTATGTTTTATAGGATTTTAATATATTATAGGTACTTGGACTAACTCAATGCTGTCTTAGAAATAATTATATAAATTTTGGATAATGCTAAAAACTTAATGATTCATAAATTGTATTACCTAGTTACTTTGTCAGCACTCAGCAATGACGAAACATGTTTGTTCTTTTTATTAGTAATTGTACAATGTTTCTTGCAAATAAACAATAAAACAATTACACCTGTCTCTCTCTCTTCATCTATACCAGTGGGAGACAGAGGTTAACGCTTTTTTGTCACGTACGATTTTTCCGGCCCAGGTATTAGCGTTATTTTTTTTATATCAGCTACAGTGACTGCAATTTAGCCGTTGACTGCGATCTCACATGATGGTTAGTGAAGATGCAGTCTAAGATACCATCTTAGACTGTCTTTTACCTTACCAGCAGCTATACTAAACCCATACCCCTAATCGGTTTCTACAAGGCATCTTACCGGAACACTAAATGGTTTGGCGGTACGTCTTTACCGGTAACTAGCCACGGCCGAAGCCTCCCACCAGGCCAGATCAGGGAATATTCAGAAATTATAAATTCCTAAATTAACCCTGCTGGGTCGATACCCCGGGACCTCCGCACGTTAACAGAACAGCGCTCAACACTGCGCCAGTGAAGTCGTCATTTTATCGTCCCAAAAAGAACTAGGTATGCAGCACGGAATAGATAAAGGTATGCAGAGTAGAATAGCACATAAAAAGCGTGTGTCAATGAATAATTTTCTTTAAAGCGGTAAGGTCCGCTCGGACCTAAGCAAATTGCCAGTTTTTTAATCACCTTTTTATTAAGACAGCGGCGGGTTTTAAATGCCTCGCTGTCTGTTTTTACTGCCAGCAGTAAATTGTTCATAGTGCGATGCCGAGCCTGGACTCACCTCAAAATGTTTATCGCCTCGTAACACATCCATGCTCATAAATCTACGCCACTAGGCATGTTTCATATTAGTTATGTCTGAACCAAAATACAATGTGTTCGAAGCCTTTTAATTCATTTTTTTACGCCACTACAAGTTAGCCCTTGACTGCAATCTCACCTGATGGCAAGTGATGATGCAGTCTAAGATGGTACAACTAACCTGTTGGGAGAATGGCAGTTATAGGTACTAAACCCATACCCCCATCGGTTTCTACACGGCATCGTCCCGGAACGCTAAATCACTTGGCGGTACGTCTTTGCCGGTAGAGTGGTAACTAGCCACGACCGAAGCCTCCCATCAAGCCAAACCAGAGAAAATTTAGAAATTATGAATTCCCGAATCGACCCTGCCGGTCCAACCCGGAGCCACCCACTTATAAGACCACAGCACAGCGCTCACCACTGCGTCAGGAAGTTCGTCAACATTCTGAAAAGTTCTGCATGATTTTATATATGCATGTAAATTCGGGCATTTCCTTAAAAGTTAAATGAGTCTTTTAATGTAAAAATGAGCTAAAAAATGTTAATATAAGTATTATTATAATTTATAACCTTGTAAAAATGAGTTTCTATGTGTAAACTGGCCTATTTTTTAGCATTTTCCTGTGTCCAATTGGGCCTTGTGAAAACGAATTTAAATGTATTTTCTGGCGTTTTCCTGCGTACTTCTTGTTTTCTGTCATTTTCCTAAGCTATATAATGCCTCCTAATAAAAAAATCTATTTATTTAGAGGCCTGTTATCTGGCATTTTTCTAGGTCCTGTACAGCCTGGTCAATAATTTTCGATGGTTTTTCAGGGGGGGTTACTACATTATTTCAAAATGACAGTTTTGTCACGTGCCTTGACGTTCCTAAAATAAGGATTATAATGTCAACAATATTAAAATAATACTGCTTTAAGCGAAGGTAGTATGCCCCCAGGTATATTTATTGTCATTTTTAACCGACCTCCAAAAAAGGAGGAGGTTCTCAATTCGGCGCGTATTTTTTTTAAAAATCTATGTCGGTGCATATCTGCGTAGTTTCTGAACCGAGTAGAATTTTTTTTCTATCAGCCCTTAGAGGAAGCTCTCGAGGTGGTCCCATAAAAATTCTGACTCCGCATCCTCAACCCAGACACTAGAAAGTTAGAAATAAAAATTATTTCCAAAAAAAAGATTTCTGTAAAGCCACTGTAAAGTAAAAAATAATTTTGATTTAATCAAATCAAAATATTTTTTTACTTTTCAGTGGCGTTGGCTTTTTGGAAAGAATTTTTCTTAAAGTTTCTAATCGGTTCGGCGCTATCTTAGACGGAAATGGGCTTGGGGGGGGGGTTAATTGCACGATGTAATTAAAGTACCCTCCCAAATACCTACTGCTTATCTGATTCGACACCGGAACGCTAAACGCTAATAAATAGCTCGCTTTACCCGATTATTTTATCCTATTTATTACATTTGCGTATGGATAATAATCATAATTTATATACGTAAGTATAGTATAGTTTTTTCCAAAATCCACACCAAAATCAAAAATATTGGGGACAAAGTTGTTTTCTTGTAAGAATTTAATCTATTGCCACGATGCCCTTCAAATTAACATTTTCATACTCATATGGCATTTTACGACCCAGTCTGTAATAAAATGTTAATAAGGCGGTTACGAAACTGTTTGAATATTATTCAACGTTATATTTTGTATGTTATTACTTATTTTGCATGTCAAAAAGCTATTCACATACATAAACTTGTAAAGTTATTAAGGTAGTTAACTACAAATTCTACGCCTTTCGTCTCGTTAGAATGACCAAAACTATTGTGTTTTGTTTCTTTTGTGCACCACGATACCTACGTAGAATGAGCCACAATACCGTGAAAGATTGCTTAATAGCGACACAACAAACAGACAAACAAAGGAGGAACGGAAATAGGACGAATATAATGTAAGTTGTAACGAGATAATTTGGTAATTCTCAGCGAAACTCAAGTGACTGGTTTATATCAGACTTTTCTCTAGTCTGGTGAGAGCCTTCAGCTGTGGTGTACCCTACCGGTAGGTACTTTAACTATTACGTCCTATCAGCAAAGAAGCGCCGCCAAGATAGGTACCTACTAAAATTCTACTTCAATGCCGCGATTAGCGATTTAACGTTCCGATACACCACCACCCAACCAACAAAGACGTGCTGCCAAACGATTTAGCGTTACGATGCCGTGTAGAAACCGAATAGGGGTATGGTTTTAATATAACTGACATGCCCCTAACAGGTTAGCCCGCTACCATCTTAGACTGCATCTTACTTACCATCAGGTGAGATCGCAGTCAAGTCGCTAACTTGTATAGTGGATAAAAAAAAACAATGCCGTGCAGAAGGGATTATACAAGGCATCGTACCGAAACACTTAGCGAATGGGTTTATCATAGGCTTATCTATAAGGTAGTGGGCTAACCTGTTAGGGTTATGGCAGACATACCCCTAACAGGTTAGCCCACTACCATGTTAGACTGCATCACTTCACCTGATGAGATCACAGTAAATTATTCAGCGTGCAATCCTAATGCAGTCCGTAAGTAAGTAAGTAAGTAAAAACACTTTATTACACACAAACAAATAAAATAATAAAAACAGAGGTAAAACGAATCGTGACAGAATTTACAACTTGTTATGGTGTAAAGGCGGCCTTATCACTATGAGTGATCTCTTCCATCTGTTTAGACACTAACTTGTACCTAGTGGAGTACAAAAAAGGAAACTTTTAAAGGTTACATTTTCCATCATAAGCTTATGGTCCCCACGCTTTCGTATGATTCTACTTTTTGTAGCACTGGAAAACTGTATGTCGCTATAGGTAACCTTTATTATTATATTGGCTGATCTTAATCCCTATCAAACTAAAAAAAGTTTTCTATTTAATAGTAAACTACCAATTATTTTTATCATAATTTACTGCAGATATTAATGGATTTATCAGACACTAGCGAGTCGACAAAAATTAAGGTTTATTTTCAAGCGGGTGTCGTCGAGAGGCACTATACTAAGTACCCTCATTAGAAGAGGCCTCGAGTCTCTGTCCTGTTGCTGTACGAATAGCTTCTCATTCATCATCATTCATTAGTAATTAATAATTATAAAGTTAATTTGTGTTTAAAGCTGTTACGTATTAAGAACTAACTGATGCCTTCGTCCGCGTGGTTTAAGATTTTTTGATTCCCGCGGGAACTCCTTAATTTTCCGGGATAAAATGTAGCCTATTTTATTTTCCAGGTCCTCAACTACGTCCAAGCCAAAACTCACTTCGATCCGTTGCTGCGTCGCGGCGTGATTGAAGGACAAACCAACAAACAAACA
Organism: Erebia aethiops; assembly: GCA_923060345.2. NCBI lineage: Eukaryota > Metazoa > Arthropoda > Insecta > Lepidoptera > Nymphalidae > Erebia > Erebia aethiops. Next base: position 1,734,483 of record OV281083.1, on the reverse strand, counting down.
CACTTTCGCATTTATAATATTAGTATGATAGAATGATAGTATGATTATGATCCGTTGCTTCGTTGCGGCGTGATTGAAGGACAAACCAACACACTTTCGCAATCATAATATGAGTATGATTTGGCTGAGAAAAATTGTAACGTATAACAAGGAAATTGTGATAAAATTGCAATTTACAACCCTTTAAGGGACGATTTACTGGTTTGTTTACATCATTTACATCATCTGATTTCACATCGGATTTGGCTATAGAATAGGTTGGAAGTTGGAACGTACTTGTCTAGAAAATGGATATTCACTCTTGTCTTGAAGATACTTAGGCTATTGTTAAATAATTTAAGTGTGGCGGAAAACATTAGCCTACAGCCTTAAAGTGTAAGCCGTGCTTATCCTTTGAACAATGTCGGTCACTTTTGTTTCTTCTATAGATATGAATTAGCTCGTTCAACGGGAGTATTTTAATTCTATCGGTTTTCAGTTCCTTCATCTTTGGCTGGTTCGAAGTAGGTATGGCATGTGAAATAGACACAGGTTAATGGTTATTATTGTATATAGATATGAATATTTTGCCCGCCAAACGGTTACGGGTGTATTTTAACTATCGATTTTCGGTTCCTTCTTTTTTTGACTGTGACAAAGACAAAGTTATTGACTTAGGTACCTACATAATACAGGTAGGTACCGGCCTTGCGGTGCCGTCGCCTTGAACGGCGATCAATATGACCCACTGGGCGCTGGGACTGCTCAAAACAACCATTCTTTTTCCACTACAAATTAGCCCTTGACTGCCATCTCACCTGATGGTAAGTGAAGATGCAGCTTAAGATGGTAGCGGGCTAAACTGAAAAATACATTTACCCAATGTGTAGGACTATAATGTATACCTATGTCTGTAGGACGCATATGTAGGACTCACTCCAGAATACCCACTAAAAATCAGCGGCACAGTCTGCGTCGGGAATGATGCGTCTCAGGGTCCCAAATCTTGAATGCGACTGAGACGACTCGAAACCATTTTAGTCCCTGGAGCCAGTATGGCCAACTCTTAAAGTCGTACTGTTTCATTACTGCTGACTTTCGTGATTTAGAATTATAATCCTTATTTTAGGAACGTAAAGGTAGGTACGTTACATCAAACTATCGTTTTGAGTATTGCTTTAAGCATTATATGGCCCCTGGTTCGCTTTAGTACCATAAATAGTTTTTTGACTGCCTCGTTGGTCTAGCGGTTAGCATAGTCGACTGCGGATCACGAGGTCCTGGGTTCGATTCCCGGTCGGGAAAAAAAATTGGTATTGGGTTTTTCAATTCAGAAATTCTCAGTGCCAGCCCGGAGTTGGAAGTTGGCGATGTTTCATCCCTGTGCCTCGGAGAGCACGTTAAGCCGTCGGTCCCGGTTATTATCACTAACATGATAATAGTCATTAAAGCCCGCCAACCCGCATTGGTGCAGCGTGGTGGGTCTAAGCTCTTATTCTCTCTGTCCTATGAGAGTGGAGGCCTGTGCCCAGCAGTGGGACGTTAATAGGCTGTAGTGGTGGTGGTGGTTATTGTATAATAGCATGATTCCCTTGTTACAGCAAGACGGCAGCATCGGCCTCACGCGGGTGTCGGCCGACGACGAAGGCCTGTACGAGTGTAGCGTGGAGAACGAGACAGCGTACATAGACAGGATCAATCTCACAGTCAGAAGTAAGTAATAACTACTAAGCACTTTAAATAGTTCTTGCAATTCACGAGCGCGCGTTAACTTTACTTGTAGTTATGCACATCGTAGATATATGTGTGCGTGCCTCTCGGAGCGGTCAGTCGTATGCGCGCGCTTTCACGTACATATTTACACGTATACAAATAGGACTTTAACACAACCATGAGCTACGCGCACTCGTGAAATGCACGAACTAAACTTTGACGACTTCCCGTGCAGTGTTGAGCTCTGTTGTCTTCGTTGGAGGTCCCGAGTTCGATCCCCGGTAGGGGATTTATAATTTCAGAATTTTCTCTAGTCTGGTCTGGTGGGAGGCTTTGGCTGTGGCTAGAAACGTAGTACCACCGTACAGGCAAAGACGTGCCGCCAAGCGATTTACCATTCCGGTACGATGCCGTGTAGAACCTGATTAGGGGTATGGTTTAGTAATCAATATGTTTTCATGTATCCAATTAGGAACAGTTGAACTGATTGCTACTGCCCATAATTGTGTCGGATTAAAATCGCTCGGATGTACCATGCACTGTTACCACCATCGCTTAGAGCAGTACTATTTCAAAATAACAGCTTTATATCACGTACATCGATATATATGTACCTACAGTTCGCGTGCGAGTTGAATGCAGAGTAAATGTATGTCACCTAGGGTTGCCACCCGTACTTTATAATAAAGTATTGTACGTTATTTCTGTTAATTGTACTCTATGTACTTTATGAGAACAATAAAGTACGCGAAAATACTTTATTTCGCATGATTTTATTTCTCTGGGATGAAAAAAGTTTGGTCGTAAGCATTTTTGCGTAAAACGGAACGTTATCGTTTGGTGCCGAATCTATTGGTCGCCAGCGCCACTTGAACGCTCGTTGTTGATAATTTTTGAACGCAACCTACTCTTAAATGTCAACATTATCAATGTCATTGTCAAAACTTTTATCTCTTTTTTTTTGGGTTTTTATTAATTGCTTATTTTAAGCACAGAGTACTTTTACCCCCGAGGAAACGAAGACGGTATATATGTTTGCCTTAAGAGGTTGTGTGTTTGTTTGTTTATTTGTATGTTTGTTTGTGCACTTTTTTGTTACCATTTTTCTCAAAAAGTACTGCGCCGTTTGAGATGCGGTTTTTTACATTAGATGTGTATAGCTTGTGAGAAGGTTCTTAGATATGTTTTAGGACCATAGACAACCGAGCTGAGCTGTAGTCTATCATTTTAATTTTTCATTCTTAGATATATTTTAGGACCATAGACAACCAAGCTGAGCTATAGTCTATGATTTTAATTTTTCAATATGTTAGATACCATTTTTCACAAAAAGTACTGGGCCGATTGAGATGCGGTTTTTTGCATTAGATATGTATAGCTTGTGAGAAGGTTCTTAGATATATTTTAGAACCATAGACAACCAAGCTGAGCTGTAGTCTATGATTTTATTTTTCAATATGTTACCATTTTTCACAAAAAGTACTGGGCTGATTGAGATGCGGTTTTTTGCATTAGATATATTTAGCTTGTACCTAGATGCTGCCCAGGGTCTCATGATGGAGCTAGGAGGTGTTCATAGGAACTCCGTAAGTTCTCATCGTAAACCCGTCGTGTTTAGACTCTTTTGATTTGTCTTGACTAGCACTTTGTACCTAAATGCTGCCTAGGGTCTCATGATGGAGCCAGGAGGTGGTCATGGAAACTCCTTAAGTTCTCATCGTAAACCCGTCGTATTTGATTTCTTTTGATTTGTCTTGACAAGCGCTTTGTACCTAGATGCTGTCCAGGGTCTCATGATGGAGTCAGGAGGCGATCATGGGAACTCATTAAATTCTCATCGTAAACCCGTCGTGTTTAGACTCTTTTGATTTGTCTTGACTAGCACTTTGTACCTAAATGCTGCCTAGGGTCTCATGATGGAGCCAGGAGGTGGTCATGGAAACTCCTTAAGTTCTCATTGTAAACCCGTCGTATTTGATTTCTTTTGATTTGTCTTGACAAGCGCTTTGTACCTAGATGCTGTCCAGGGTCTCATGATGGAGCCAGGAGGTGGTCATGGAAACTCCTTAAGTTCTCATCGTAAACCCGTCGTATTTGATTTCTTTTGATTTGTCTTGACAAGCGCTTTGTACCTAGATGCTGTCCAGGGTCTCATGATGGAGTCAGGAGGCGATCATGGGAACTCCTTAAATTCTCATCGTAAACCCGTCGTGTTTGAAATCTTTTGATTTGTCTTAACAAGCACTTTGTACCTAGATGCTGCCCAGGGTCTCATGATGGAGCAAGGAGGTGGTCATGGAAACTTTTTTTTTTTTTTAATCCACTACAAGCTAGCCCTTGACTGCGATCTCACCTGATGGTAAGTGATGATGCAGTCTAAGATGGTAGCGGGCTAACCTGTTAGGGGCATGGCAGTTATATTAAACCCACACCCCTTCGGTTTCTACACGGCATCGTACCGGAACGCTAAATCGCTTGGAGGCACGTCTTTGCCGGTAGGGTGGTAACTAGCCACGGCCGAAGCCTCCCACCAGGCCAGACCAGGGAAAATTCAGAAATTATAAATTCCCAAATTGACCCTGCCGGGGATCGAACCCAGGACCTCCGCACATTAAGGCAACAGCGCTACACACTGCGCCACGGAGGTCGTCAAAACTCCTTAAGTTCTCATCGTAAACCCGTTTATCAGAATATTAAAATTTAACACTATTTGACACCTCTGCTCATTACTAAGCACAGGTCTTATCTCGGAATGAGAAGGGTTTGGTCAAAAACTACTGAGCCGTCAAAGATGCAGTTTTGTGTATAAGATATTAATATGTTAAATATACTTTTGCTATACGTTCTACTTGTTGTTTCAAAGTTATAGAGGACATAATGGAGCTCTGCAGTTCGTCGTGGGTTTTTTAAAATTTAAAATTTTATTACTTTTTATATAAGGGAGTTTTGTGTAAAGAATACGATTGATCGGTTTTTTACAGTTAATAAAGGACAAGGACAACTTCTGTAAACAAAGTACTTCGTGTACACCTACAGAACGTAATTTTGATAGTGAAATGGATCAAATAGATAGTGAATAATATACTACACCAAAAAAATGCGACGAAACAAAAATAAACGAAAAGCAATTAAAAAAAATTTTAAACATAAAGAAAAAACATTGTAAGTACTTTATTTTGACACTATGTATACTTTTTTTCTTACGTTTATTGACTCATGTATTTTAATTGCAAAAAAAAAAGGTGGCAACCCTGTTAAGACACTGTCACCATACATTTACTCTGCATTCAACTCGCGCGCGAACTATAGGTACTAGATGGGCCCTTTCGTAGAAAAAAATTAGGCGTCTGACTTGTAAAGCGCGCTCTACACCTGTATAAGCCTGTCCTTGTGCCCGCCATATCACTGTCTTGCTTTTCAGACTAGATGGCGTTAGTAAAATAAGTCCACATTCTTTGTTTGCCCGTCTATGTAAATTGAGGTCGTTGGTCACGTACCTCGACGTGAATTTTAAAACACGTTAGTGTTTTAAAATTCAACAAAAAGTTGTATGGAAGTATGGATTGACGTTAGTCAACAATCCATACTTCCATACTAATATTATAAATGCGTAGGTGTGTCTGCCTGTCAAGCTTTCACGGCCCATCTACTCAACCGATTCTGATGAAATATGGTACAGCTGTAGGTTACATCCCGGGGAAGGACATAGGCTACTTTTTATCCCGGAAAATTAAGGAGTTCCCCCAGGAATCCACGCGGACGAAGTGGCGGGCATCGTCTAGTATTAAAATAATACGGTATTAAGCGATGGTGGTAGTAGGTGTGCCCCCTGTTGAGTGCGGGCTTGTTTTCCGTGACGAGCAGGCTTATGTAATGACAGTGTTTGCGAGTGGAAAACTATGTGTAGTTTAACAATTTACCTATCTATGCTTTATTCAGATTCAATCACTTGCTCAAAAAGTTCCATAATTACGCTAAACATTACGTTCGTAACTCATAATTCACATGTCCTATCTCTATATCAAAACATTCAAAGGAACTACCTGAAACCGTTGTATCTTTCCACAGATGAGGATCAATCAATTCATTTTCTATGCGTTATTCAGATTCATTTACGAGTACCTTCTTAAGACCTTAAGATCTTTTGCTCTCGGGCTTAACATTATTTTCTTAATTATTTTTATAATGTATTGTTAGACTCTGTGGTTAGACTAACCATTAATATGTCAATTCTATGGTCTCACTAAACTACTACCTCTACGGCTCTTGACAGTGGCTTGAGCGCTTGGCGGCAGATCGGGGCCTAATGTCAAACTGACCACTGTTTCGGTATTATAAAATTATCCAATAAATAAATAAGAATTGAGTGCATAACCCGTGTTTGGATTTAATAGTATGTATAGCAAGCAGGCGGGTCACCTGATGTTAAGTGATTACCGCCGCCCATGAACATTTGCAGCACCAAAGGAACCGCCAATGCGTTGCCGGATTTTGAGATGTTTTTATCCGCCCTTTCACATTCACATTTCTTCAGATGTCCTTCCGCGTGGTACAAACTATGTTTGTAACTAATCCGGAATAAGAGTCAATCAAGCCTTTTCTATGAATATGAATTTCTATTTCTTAACACAAATAAGAATCAAGTCAAACTTTTGTAACTACAAGTATTACAATGCTTTTATTTTTTCTTATCGTGTAAATACTGACAATTGAGGCATTAAAAATGCCTCCAATTGTCAGTGAATTCTGAATAGTGAATGGGCCGGCCTACAATCTTTTGTATAGGTTGTGGAATATATTTTAGTATAGATAATGGTGGGCCTAGATAAGAGTGCAGCGAATGGTCGCAAAGTGCAGTAATGGCCGTCATTACGCGGCCTTCGCGACGCGACGCTCGGCTGGCTCGTCTTCGCGTGCAATACAGAGAGCATACTACAATCGCTTAAGGCGAGTCACCTCCAAGATTTTAGGAGGTGAGGTGTGGGGTGCCGCCCGCGCGTCTCGCGGTACATTTCTCGTAGAGACTGGCGAGGAAGCGGGCAGCGCGGTATATTCTGAAACCGCTTGGCAACGTTCAAGTTCTGGGATTAATTTGAATGAAATAGATATAGGACTTCAGTTTGAAATTAATTTTAGCAGGTTCTCATTAATACTTCAAGAGGAATTTATCCATATAAAAATGATGAGCAAAGTCGAAAATTTTATTAATAAAAAATTCGTTTTAAATTTAGCCTGTTTCAAGATTTATTTTTGATCGAGTAAAGTACATCCTATCGTGTAACAAATTAGCACATTCTTTAGACAATATCTTTAAGCTTATGGGATATTTTTTGTAAGACCGTTATTTAATAGTAAATACCGAAAAAAATTGATCTAGCAAACCAGTTTTCACCGCTGAGCTGAGGTGACTCGCCTTAAAGCCGTATTGTTTTAATATTGCCAACGTTCGTATTTTAGAATTATAATCCTTATTTTAGGGACGTCAAGGTACGTGACATAATACTGTCATTTGAAAATAATACTCCTTTAAGCAATGATAGTAACCCCCCTGCTAGGTAATCGTAGGTTGGATATCAAATTCATGAAAAACCGATTGAACAATGGGAACGGTTTTCAAGTAAAAAAGTTGAACCTCTAAGGGGGTAAAATAGAGGATTGAAATTTGTATGAAAATCGAACCTTACGTAAGCGAAGCTGCGGGTAAAAGCTAGTCGGGTATAAAAAGGTTCAACTCCGAGCTTACACATAGGTACACTTTAGGGTTTGCATGCACAGTTTTGCTATAAACTCTCAGTTGGAGCTACGTGACAATCTGTCATGTGTATGGTGGTACAAGGTGTATGGCCTCCTTTACAGTCCTGCAGGCGTCCGCCTAATCTCAGTTCGGGGTGAAAGACTAATTACAAGGTACAGGGCATGTCATGTTATGTACCTACATATGTTGCTAGAATACGCCGGAAAGGCGTTCCATTTACACATGTATTTATTGCATTAATGAATTAATTCAATGTCGGGCATTCGATTATTTAAAACCATAACTAGGTACGCGTTGATACATAAGTCAGATCTTTACTAGCTTCTCGCGCTTGCTGCGCTCCGGTAGAATTTCTGAAAATCGCTTAGGATTTCTAAATAGGTACCCTGAAACATCTAGGTACTTCTTTATTATAACCGAAAGCCTAAATATACCGATTTTCATTATTTTAATTATTTAAAAACTGAAACAATACTTGCAAAAGTGAATGAATTTCGGTTTTGAAAAATGAGCCGATCATCACTCAACAATATCCGATGTTTTCATATATCATGGTCTTCCTAGTACAGTACAATCGTGAAGACAATTGATTAGATTGTCCCTGGTGTATATCGAGGGTAAAATAGATTATATATGTACAGCTTAATTTGACTACTTAGCGTTCTGGGACTTCTGGGCACATTACCTCATTGCAGCGGTTTGGATGATATTTTTAATGCTTAGTTTTTAATTTAGATTTTAATGTATTTCATAGTTTAATTTGATATTATTTGTTATAATAAGGACCTAATTTGACTACTTATTTACTTAAAATACTTTTTATTTTACTAATCATCACTTACCAGGTAAGATCGCAGATTGCAGTGGATAAAAAAATCTATACTTAAAATAAAAACCTTTCGTCACCATGCCCCGTCTATAAAACTCATTTATCTTGCTCAAACGCGTCAAACGCGGACTCGACCCGGGGGTGCCCGGGGGCGAATCACCATGATTGCCAAAGGGTTGACGATAAGAAGGCTTTATTCACCCCGATTCCGAGATGAATGGAGGTTTTACTCATTTCTTTGGATTTCGCTTAGTAATTTAGGCTTTCATGACAAAGTTGTTTTTGATATAGTAACGGGGGTTTACTACCATCGCTTAAAAGCAATAATATTATTTTAAAATTCACGTTATAAATAACGTACCTTGACGTCCCTAAAAAAATATTATAAATGCGAGTGTGTCCGTCTCTCTGTCTGCTACGCTTTCACGGCCCGTCTGTTCAACCGATTTTGATGAAATTTGGTATAGGGATAGTTCGTATCCCGGGGAAGGGCATTTACTTTTTATCCCGGAAAATCAAAAAGTTCCCGCGGGAATGAAAAAACTTAATCCACGCGGACTAAGACTCGGACATCATCTAGTAATTTTATAATTAACGTTTTATATAACGTACTTTGACGTCCTTAAAATAAGGATTATAATAGCAGTGTGATTTACAGTGTTTTCATGTGTTTACGCCTCGTAAGTATTCTGTTGTACAAAGAACTGTCCACGCGATGTAGTTAGTACTTTTAATTAGAGCAACGTAAAACGGTCCAATCATACCGATAGTAATTAAACACGTAGCAATCAGGGGTAAGTGGTCAAACGGGGTTAGCTTAGTATGCGACTGCCCCATTCCCATACACTTTTGTTACGTCATGAGTAAATATGGGTGTACGGCCGACTGGCGACTGGCCTATTGATTAGGGACTGTATAGGTAGATAGATAGTTCCCTTCACGAATATATGAAATGAATATCTACTTATAAAAAATTGTCAGTCAGAGACTAGAAGTAGAATTTTAGTATTAAAATTTGAAAATAATATAAAATTTTCAAACGCCAATTTAAATCCGAATATTTAAAATAATTAAAAAAAATATTGAAAAATTGAAAAGGCTTGTATTTAAATGCCTACCAGAAATTCACTTAAATTACTCCCAATAAATTCCCAATACATGCCAAAATTAATAAATGCTCACCAAATTGTGTTTCCTGAAGTATTGTAGAAATTAAGCTAATTTCCTTTTTATTGCATGCCTTAAAAATATTTAAATCCCGTTAAAAATAATTTCAGAACAAATATTTTGTATTTTCACTAACTAGACGTAACCATTATTTTATTTTATGACTTTCATTTTATTTTCACTCTTTGCTGAGCCAAAAATAACTAACAGTTGACCGTATTTGTTTTTTTACCAAATATAATATTGATTACCCCAAACACAAGTTACTTGTTTATTGCTTTATGAATTTAATTAAAATTATAAAGCAATAAACCCCTGCGGCCTGTGGCCGGGCACTACCTGGGTACTTACGTACAACCCTAACCTAACCTAGCCTGTTGACAAATATTTATTTTTCTTAAGTTCGGTGTATTAACCCCATAGGAACCTAAATGTCCGGGTACTTACGTTCAACCCTAACCTAACCTAGCCTGTTGACAATATTTTTTTTAAACCGGGTAGTAAAAAAAACAGGGTGCGGCCTAGGTGGGTTACCCTAGTCCTGCTTAATTCCCTCACACCATCCTTCACACAAATAAGTAGGGATTGGTATTGGTATTAATTTTTCTTTTTCAGTGACACAATATTTGGTGAGCAAAAAGAATATTCAAACAAGACTTAAAATTATTCTGATGTGCGCATTTTTTTTTTTGAAACTTAAAACGTTTTACTTTAGGGACCTCAGTAAAGAATGGGTTTAATTTATTTGGAGTTAGTTATTTTATTTGGTACTAAGTTTTAGGGTAAAAAAATTTTTTTGGTGAACACTTAAATTGTACCCAAATGAAAATATAAACCTTAAAACTAAGGCATTAAAATTTAATTACGAATGTAGTATATTTATATTTAAGACCTTTTGTCTTCGTAACAACGCCAGCATATCAGTATTCAGTGTACATAAATCAAATACATATATTTTGAAAATTTTGATTGAAGGATACTGCAACAGTGTGCCAAGCTTGATGCATTCAAGTTTTGGTGTCTTCAAATGAAGAGTGAATAGGCATCTTCTAGGCAAACTTACTCTACCTAAAGCTGCATCACTACTTCCAGCAAGTCTGATTGCAGCCAAGCGCTAGTCTATAAATTAAAAAAAAGTCCGTCAAGTAGTAACGGCGTGATGTCCGAACTGACCGACAGACACACAGAAAGACAGACATGCAAAAATAAAAATAAAAATTGCTTTGGGAGATCCCAAATCGATATCGATCGGTATCGATACCAAAGCTTCCTCAAATTAAAATTTAAGTAAGTATAATTAATATATTACAATGAATAGCCCATACTGCCAACGCTTAAAGCAATATTACTCTAAATGACAGTTTGACGTTACTATAATAAGGATCATAATTCAAAAACACGAAAGTCAACAATAATGAAACAATATGGCATTAAGCGTCAGCAGTTTTTTTTTTTTTAATCAACTACAAGTTAGCCCTTGACGGCGATCACACCTGATGGTAAGTGATGATGCAGTCTAAGATGGTAGCGGGCTAACCTGTTAGTTTGGCCCCAGCTACAGACTTCGTCAGACCCTCAGTAATGGGGAATAACTACGACTCAGACATTCAACCCTACAACTGAAGCTTCAATTTATCTAAATAGTTAGTTATACTATACGCGGCGGAATAACCTGAATTCGCTTCGTTCTTGCTTATTTTTCTTTATTCAACGATGACGTAGATAAATACCGATGACAAAGCAGGAACGCAAATCTATATTTAAACGGGAATTGCACGTTCCGCAAAAATCGCATCCTCTAATCCAAGTCTCTACGCCTTTAAACCTTATTCGGAGCTTTCGCGAAATCATTCACGATTTTCCGTTAATATCTATATGGATTACGGGTTCCGCTATAGAAATCTGAGTTCTCAAACTACGAGCTTTTTACGATAATGCCCAGAATATAATCTATGTTATGTATATGCAGAACGTGGAATCAATTTCTATCTGTTCCTTTGTCATTTCCCATATTAAACTGTAAACAGACAAGAGTAGACGTTTAAAAGCGCCTGATATTGACATCTCCTGTTTTAAGCTGGTCCTCCGAACCTTTACCGCTCCTGTCGTCCTCCTTACTATTTAGTATTTTCATTTGAGAGAAGCCAAAATATGAAATTAGTAAGTAAATCGTCAACGACTACATCGAATGAAGTGTCATTTCATTCCACCCTTTCAGAATGTGGAGTACCTATTTAGTTATCAATAGTATCGTTTATTTGTCACCAGCGGAACCTCCTCCATTGATCAACGTCACCGTCCACGCGTCGACGATCCTTGCCATTATCCTGTGGAACGTGGCGGGGGACGGCGGACATCCCATCATAGACTTCACGGCGCAGTACCGATCCGCAGCGCCCGTCAACGGCTCGCTGGAGCCCTGGAGGCCTATCAGCCCTAACCACATCAGTCCCAACTCGGTATGTGTTCTGTCTGTGGTCTCAGGCTGAGTCCACATGATAACAATCCTCGCCATTATCCTGTGGAATGTGGCGGGGTTCGCCGGACGCCCCGTTATAGACTCCATAGCGCAGTAGGTACCGCTCCGCAGCGACCGTCAATGGCTTTCTGGAGCACTGGAGGCCTATCAGCCCTAACCACACCAGTCCCAACTCGGTATGAGTTCTATCTGTTGTCTCAGGCTGAGTCCACACGTTAACAATCCTCGCCATTATCCTGTGGAACGTGGCGGAGGTCGCCGGACGCCCCGTTATAGACTCCATAGCGCAGTACCGCTCCGCAGCGTCCGTCAACGGCTCGCTGGAACCCTGGAGGCCTATCAGCCCTAACCACATCAGTCCCAACCCGGTATGTGTTTTATCTGTGGTCTCAAACTGAGTCAACACGTTAACAATCCTCGCCATCAGCCTGTGGAACGTGGCGGGGGATGAAATGCACCCCATCGTAGTCTTGTAAATGTTGACGTATATGTATTGTTTGATTGTATTTATTATTGGGTTCACACTACCTGAAATAAAATGATTTTGAATTAAATTTTTTTTGAATAGACTTCTGCTCAACGTAGTTTTATTAGCATAATTATATTCCGCTCTCACAGACCCTCGGCAAATCTCAGTACAGTACAGTCATACACTTGATCTGAGTCCTGAATGAAAAAAAGTTTTGCTGTTTTCTTGCCTTCACTGAGCTTAGAAATTTAGTATTGTAAACATTATCAGCAAACTTAATCTATTTTTGTCAAAAGTTTAAAAAGCGGCATACCTATTAACATGCCCTAATAAAACAAATTTTCAACCTTCCTACACGAAATAAGCTCTTGAATTTTTATCGTAGCACCTCTTTGCCTCTGAACAAATCGGAAGTATTTTTAAGAAATTAGGGTTGTCCAAAACATTGAGGAAATCTTAAATTTAAAGTAGCACTATAACATTCCAGAGACAAATCGATGTGTACCACCTGGAGCCCAACGCGTCCTACTGGTTCCGAGTGTGGGCCAACAATGTGCTGGGGCCCGGGCCGCCGGTCGAGGTGCTGGCTACCACGCTCTACAGTGACCAGGAAGCAGGTCTGTAGTCTCATTATCATCATCATCATCATCACCTCAAACCCTCGCCTGAACATGGCTCTCCTCTAAGAATGAGAAATATTTTGGCTAGTTTCGCTGAACAAGTGCCGATTGTCGCCTATGTACAAATTGCAATAACTATTAATTACTCTTGCAATAAGTCGTTGATTAATTAAAATTAATTTATTTTACTACCCCTACCTACTACTACCTAACTACCTATAGAATTACATATAGAAAGTATATCACAAAATATTATCACTGTAATCACTCCTAAAACTTAATAGGTCATACGCCTTCATACTTGCATACGGTCTTTGACTAGATCATTTGTGATCACTCTAAAAAGATAGAAGATTAACATCTATTCTATCTTTCTAAGTGATCATAAATCTAAAAGCAGCGCCAGTTGAGATTGTAATTTTTTTTACTACTTCACAAATAATGCGAAAGTGCTCATTAAACCAAAAAACATGGTTTGTCCAGAATGGAGCAACGGATTGACGTAATTTTTTGCACGGATATAGTTAAAGACTTAGAAAGTGACATACCCGAAAAATTTAAGAGTTCCCGCGGAATAAAAAAATCATTCCACTCGGACGAAATCGCTGGGATCATCCGAAAGCAGCCCTAAGCTATGAATACCTAGTCGACATCCGATTCCCTTTATAGCGAAACGGATCGCAAATCTGTAAGCGTATTACGCTTGGTAGGCTTCGGTCGCCGGCTACAATTGATCTCTATTGTATCTATTGTGTCCAACTGAGGAAATTTTTCTGTTTGAACAGCATTGTTAGATAATAGGACTTAGTGCTTGGATGATTTTAGATGTAACCGAAATGTTTTTTTTATCCAAATAAACTTTTACAAGTGGTTTTGAATCGTCGAGTGAATGTATAAATATATAAAGGTTCGGAATGCCATTCCTATAAAAAGTAGCCTATATCCTTCCCCGGGGTGCAACCTATCTCTATTACCAAGTTAGGATGTTTATAAGTTTTGATATTTGGATGTTTGTTACTTATTAGTATTACTTATACTTAAATTATTAGAATTAAACAGATAGGCTTCGTTTTATCACGAAAATTTAAAGAGTTCCCCCCGGAATCAAAAACCTTAATCCACGCGAATGAATTTATGAAGTCGCGGGCATCATCTAATTATTAAATCATATTACTTTATTTCGACGTCATATTTGTGATCATCTGAATCTCCTCTAAAGCAATTTATAAAGGTTTAAAGATACAACAACGATTTCGGAAATATAACCAGGATCACTACTGTGTGCTAACCGTAGGTCTTACATCCAATCTACGTACTCCTCAGGAAATGAAATGAAATAAAATTGTGAGAATATGGGATGATACAATGTTTATACTTAAAACTAGCTGACGCCCGCGACTTCGTACGCGTGGATCGAGGTATTGTGGTTCCCGCGGGAACTCTTCAATTTTCCGGGATAAAAAGTAGCCTATGTGTTATTCCAGACTATAATCTATCTCTGTGCCAAATTTCATCCAGATCCGTTCAGTCGTTGGGGCGTGATTGAGTAACAAACATCCATCCATACATCCATACATCCATACATCCAAACTTTCACAATTATATAATATTAGTAAGATTAGAACCGCATATTCAGTCAGTTAACCCTGACATACAAATTTCTTCGAGTTACAATAATTGTAATTACTTACTTACTATATTGATTAATTATTGCCAATCTCGGTTGTTTTATATTTACGAATATAGTATTCGTAAATAGAAGTATAGTAACGCAAGGTATTTGTATGGAATCAAATAAAGCTTTATTCATTCATTCATTCATACATTCAACGCAAGGTATCGTTGTGTTTCCGCAGAGCTGATAAAGCACTTCCTGGCGGGCGCAGAGTCGTTCGACACGCGCACGTGGGTGGCGGCCGTGTGCGTGGTGATGGGCACACTCGCCGTGCTAGCGGCCGGCACGTGCGCCGTGCTGTGCCGCGAGTGGCGCCGCGCAGGTGAGCCGTGCGCCTAGCGCCACGTGCGCGCGGCACGCGCCACGCTGCCGCGCCTCTACTTCCTCTTCCATTGATGTAGCGTGCATAGACACTAGCCGCAACTGCGTGAGTGGTGCTCTGCCGCTAGTACAGGGTTGCGCTTACATGGACTATGTATCACACGCGTACGTGGGTAGTGGTCGTGTGCGTGGTGATGGGCACTTTGGCAGTGCTGGCCGTCGGCACGTGCGCCGTGCTGTGCCGCGAGTGGAGTCGTGCGCCTAGCGCCACGCGTGACTTAGGGGGGCATAGACACTAGCCGCAATTGCGTGAGTGGTGCTCTGCCGCTAGTAGAGGGAACTCTACTTCCTCTACCATTGAAGTAACATGGACTTGTACTAATGGCCGTATTGACATGAGTTGATGGGGGGGATGGGGGCATAATGTTGCGCCAACAAGGAATATGAATCACACGTGCACGTGGGTGGTGGTCGTGTGCGTAGTGATGGGCACACTAGTCGTGCAGCTAGCGCGTGGTCTGCCGTGAATTGTGCCGCGCCTTTACTTCCACTAACATTATATGACTTACAGGAGGGAGAATATAATAATTGGGCAATTAGAAATTAAAAAATATAGTTTCAAATTCTCCGGGAACCTATAATAATAATCTGAGATATTCTACGAATATAATTCTAACATTAATTTAAGCAAAATCAACATTCCTTTAAACTCAATCCAGTTATAGAACTAAGTATATATTATTAAAATGAGATTTTTTCTTAGACAGTAATAATAAAATTGTGTTGCTCACAAATTTTTAATGATATTATAGCATTTCTTAAAACCTTCTCAACTAAAGTAGGGCAAAGCAATAATGAACAAATAATTTAAGCAATAATAATAATTATTAATTCTTAATCATAAATAATTATAATTGTTATGAGTAGGGGTTGCCTTAGACCGCCTTATTATTAAATACTATTATGTAATAGTACTATTAGTATTTCTAATGCATTTACTAATGAAATTTTGACCACAGCTTCAAACTTTAAAATACGCGCATAATAATAATCTACATATATCGCGCTTTAAATTATTGTTAAAAATAGTACAATTAAGTGCCAATTTTCAAAATAAAGAGCTTTCTTCCATTTGAATAATTAATATTAATTCATTAAAAAACTAATTAGCATAATATCGACAAGAAAAATGTATTAGATTATTACACTAGCTTTTTAACGAAATATTCGAAAATTAAATTAAAAAAACGCCAGCTTTAGGTTGTGCTACTTAGGTGCTAAGAAATTTCGTATTAATACTTATGTAATTCTAAATTGGAGTAAAATCAAAAAAATTAATGACATAATCAACACATAAAGGATGGTAGTAATAATAATAATGTAACTATAATTGCCTTTTTTTACAAGGTTTTATTTAAAACTTGCAATGTTGTGTGTTTGTTTGGGTCAAATCTTGCTACCTAATTTTATTAAAACAGTAATAATCCCCAAGCGATTGATCTGAAATCTTGCATACACATACAGTTTGGATAACAATGTCATGGCATTAGTGACATCATTCTAAATCCAATATGGCGGACTCTCAAAGATGGCAAACTAGTTATTTTTTATGCACCCCCATCATATCAATTAAAAGAGTTTGTTCTCAGCTGCAAACCCTTAGTAAGAATACGAAAAATAATACGTCACACTAAATTAAATAATATAATAATAAAAGTTACAAATTTAATTTAAAAGAATTATTTAAACAAGTTTAAAAAAATTCTTTTAAATTATTTACGAGTAAGATGTATTTTGTTCTATATTTTTTTTTGTTATGGTGACGAGACATTGGTTTTGCTAATAATTATAACATCACAATATCAATGTTATCTACCCTATTTCTCGCTTTAATACTTACCCATTTATTTACATTACTTCCTTACAACATCCTTAGACTTTCCAAATAAACAATTATTTACGGACCAAAACTAAATAATTGGATCAATTACATAGTAAGATTTGAAGTTAAATATCTAGCTCTAATTAAATATAAAAAAGCTCCCAGTTACCATATATGGGGTAGGTAGATTCTATTAGATATTAGGTCTCTGTATTTTAAAAAATATAGCGCTTGAAATGGTGATAGTATCTTTATAGGATGAACTGCCGAATACTGAAAAACTTATTTACTACAAACATGAATATAAACAGTTACAAAGTACTACAGTACTTATAACATTAATAATATATAAGTGCACAAACTTATGAATTTAGACCCCAGATGGTTTCGGAACTTGTCAAGCATACCTACTCTGACAAAAACATGAGTTATACAGGCTTTTCATTTATACATATATAAACATGACTCATGGTCATATAGGCATGACCGAGAACACTTTATTTCAATTATTAAAATAAGCTAGGTACACCGAGATTAGAAAAAGCATAAATCAGTATTCGGGGTCAAATAAATAATTAAGATTTTACAATAACTCGCTTAACTTAGTGTATTATTAGACCTAAGTTCTTCCTTATGGGACTTACTAAATAATAATTTTATTTGATAATATTTGCATTCAATGCAATTAGTAGGTATATTAGGATTCAAAATCTTATCTAGTTTACTATACGATTAAATCTTGCCAAAATTATACAATTTTTTTTGTTTACAAAATTTATATCTATTTATATACGTGATCTATAGCAATTTAATTCTTATTCGATTAATCCAAATATTATAAATATAGGTATACAACACCATATAACATTCCAAAAATATCAAAAGCTTATTATAAATTATATATAATACTTAAAATACTTTCATCTGAGAATTAGTTGCATAATAAATAATAATAATAAATGCCTTTGAATATTATATAATAATAATCTTATGATCTTAGGACCACTTGATATTTCTGGACCACGTAATGAAATCACTACACTAAGCTTTTTCTACTTCGGCTCATAAATACAACTATTTTAATAATATTACATTTCTAATGAACCAAAGATCTATATAACCACATTTATAATAAAGTAAAGGAAAAAAAGTGTACAAATTGAAATGAAAAAGTATAGAAGCATAATAAAAGATAATTACCACATTTAAAAAGTTTCACAATCACACTGATCTGTAATGCTATCGAACATTACATTGTTTATACTTTATTTAATATTTTTATGTTTAAAATGAGGCAGAATAACGTAAACGGTAATTTCGTAATAACTACCGAATGATATTATATTATATGTAAGAGAAATTGGAGTGCCGTGATTACTACCTAGTGATAATTGCCCTCAATTTAATAATTCTACAATATTTTTCCTTTTATTTACTAGCGATGTAAAGGATTTCTATTTTTGCTTTGTTTTTTATTATTATTCAATACAATAGTTTTGAAATGCTTGGCGTAGTGTAATAAATAATATTAATATGAAATTCATACATTTTGATTACATATTGGTAAAGTTTGTAAAATAATATAATATTTTCTCGTTTTTTTGTATGAAATTCATATTTACTATCATTTTATGCTATACGAACAAGCTGCCAGTTGCCACGTACTGACTGATTACTGTAACAGTGGCTTGTAGAATATTTTTTTTCTTAATAGGGATCTAAAAACAAAACATTTTTGAAAAAAATGGATTCTGAGATGCGCCCATTATTTGAGAAATGAAATTCACTCTTTTCCAAATAGAATGCCCTTTGAAATTACCAAATAAAGTAAATTTGTGATCAATTTCAATCAATATTTTTTGCACGGAATCATTATTGGGGAAAGTAAGATTTGGAGCCTTTGCGCGTGACGATATTTTGACGTGCGCCAGCGCTGTAAAATGTATCTGTAAACGTAAACATGCAGCAACTATCATTGCAGTTTACATAGCGTATGATGCGCTCCGTAAAAATGTTTCCGAGTGTAAAAAGTGAATTTCATGACTTACAACCTATTCGCATGTTCATATCTTCCATATAATGAAAATTATGATGCTATTTTTATTCATTCGAATTTTTCTTCTTTCCCTTCTATCGCACTCGCTTGGAACGCACGCTTGGACTGCGGGGATGCACACTAACAAAAAACACATTTACACACGGTGACGGTATGTATTAACCCTACTAATTATATGAGCTACTTTTACTCTTTATTCAAAAAATTGGATCAACCTTACCCCACTCTTGTATAACCCTGACATTCCGTTACTAGTTGATTACTCAGAAGAGCAAGATGTTATTGAATTAGTGCCTAATATAATTTTGAATCCCGGATTTATGGAATCCGATCCCACCCGCCCCCGGGAGACTTACGCAGCGTCAATCATCAAGTCAACGGAGTGTCCAGGGCCTGGGAAGCCTAGACGTGTCTGATTCTCGTCTATACTTAACCTTAGAATATTCTATATTACCGATTCAGGACTTTTATCATGAGACTAAGAATTGCGAGGCATCGAGGCAAAATATTCGACAAAATATGAAAATGCTCAAACCGATCGACATACGTATCACCGACTAGATTTTAGACGCTTTAAATTTGACTATTTTAAAGGGATTTTTCCCAAGGCTGCTAAAAGGTAGTATTGCCAGTATAAAATTTACGCGATCATTTTGGAGGCAAAATATTTAGAATTACTGTAACAAGTATCAAAGACATATTTTGGTCGATTTATCACATGTCCGTGGAATGAAATTGTGACACAAGGGTAAAGGTGGACATATCAAAATGCATCAGAAGATTATTTTGTAATACTGAATTGGAGCGATAGAATATTCTATAGTTGTAGCGTTTAGCTATTTGCGCGCGCCAATTGGCCGGATTCGGCAGTTTTTTTTTTCAAAATTAATCTCATCTTAAATGGCGACATCTTAAAATGTTTACGTAAATTTTGAAAAAAAATGCTGGGTCTATTATTTAAATAGCTCTAACTACTGAGAGAGAACACTTTAGTATTTTAAGCGTTCCAAGTTTTTAAAAAGTCTTGGTGCTGCCAGTGTTGAGAAAAGGTACCAAAGTAGTAGTTCAATATAATCTTAATGTTTTTAAATTTAAACTGTCATATCATGAACAGTTCATACTTATATAGACAGACCATCTATGAATCCACTTACTTAGGTTTGGGTGTGTGTGTGTGTCCGGCTAGTTTTTACTAGTCTACGTTTCTTACTCATTACCCCACTGACGGGTCACAGCGACATAACTGCTGTTGGTGAACCGCAAGGTGTGCTGTCTAAGAATTCTGGGTTAGACGTTAGTGGCAGATTCATTCGACTATTCATAAGCACTTGTAAATAGTCTATTTGAATAAAAAATATTTGAATTTGAATTTGAATTAGACGCATGTTACTAGTCGGACATACACCGACAAAAGCCTAATGTAAACTTGTCATCATAGTTGACATTTTGTTTCTTCAGGCTTAAGTCATTCTGCAAAAACTAGTTTGGGCGTAAAAGGCTGACCATATTTTTTCAAAATGGCAACACCATGACCAATTGTAATTTTGATTAATATTGCTTACCGTTCAAAGTAAAATTGTTAATGTTGCTAGCTGTAATAAAACGTAATTTTAATTACTTATTTTTGCAATACGTGTATATATTATGTATAATATTTTTGTAAAAGGATCTCCGATAAAATTAGCTACGTTATTAAGATGGCAAACACTGTTGTTTTTGTTTATTAAATTGTGATTTTATACTGTGATTATTTTCTTCCAAATATACGTATGTTTATAATAACATCTCCATAAGTTTAACTTTGATATTTATTAGACAGGCGATATTTTCTACTGCAATAATTAATAAAGGAAAAGTCATTTTTAATTTCTCAGCTGTCACATTAGTTCTAAAAGCCACCGCTGTCAAAGTTACACTTGTGGCGCTGTTATTTTTGTATAGCGATAGAAAGTATGCTTTAGAATTATTTTAAATATAGATCTTATGGAGACTGTTTCCCAAATATCGTGTAATTATAGGATTATAATATTAGATAGTCTTACTATAGTAAGTCGTACACATACTGGGTGTTAAAGTCGCGCCGCCTACCGCCCAGTGTAAAATTAGCCTAAGCACGGCTTTTATTGATATACGGCTGCGTTTAGACTATACTGCAGACCGTGTCTCAGTTTAGCGCAGGGCAGACCAGAGCAAATATTATGTTTTATAAAAAAAATAACCATATATAGTTAGGACAGAAATCCTGCGTGTGTCATATTTATCTACTTAAAAAAAGTTTTCAATTGGGATGATGCAAAAATAATTTATTTTTGACATAGGCATATATCTACGAGGTTAAAAATAAATTATTTCTTACTGATTATCAAATAGAGAGTCTTCCAAAAGACCTAAAATTCACTTCCTCTGTTAATTTTAAGCGTGATAACTATTTTAAACTATAGATTTAAAAAAAAACGCGTTGAAAGTTGACAACGTCACAAGTCACAACTATGTATTTCATACAGACTTCCATACTAGAAGCGCTTTTTTAATTTTGTTAAAGGGTTGCTAATTTGATTGAGTTGTCATCATCCCTTTTGGTTATTTGACTAGTAGTCAAATCAGTGACTTTTTACCAAACGTCATAACGCGCGTTTAGTATGCGAGTTTGTATGAAATACTGACTTGTGACGTCCTCAAAATTAAAATGATTATCAAACTTAAGACTATGAGATGACGCGGATTTCAAGACTTTTGGAATGTTATCTTTTTATTAATCTCTAAAAAATAAATTAGTTATTTTTGACATAGGAAACATCCTTAATCTAGCTCTGCTTTCATATTATTACACCACAATATACATATATATATATGTTTGTTCTGCGCTGCGCTAAACTGCGCTTACTGCGTTGGTCATGCGCCGCCTAGCTATTGCAATGTTATCAGATGACAATATTGGTAGTGAATATAGTATTATATCGCAAATAGATGAAGAGTTATACAACACTCGAAGGCAATGATGCGTAAATTGTGATCTGTACCTAAATATAATAAAAACAGGTTAGATTAATTTGTCATTAATAAGTGAAGTTTTGGTGTTAATTCTCCTGATGGAAATTTGTAAAATTATATGGATGTTACACGAAATGCGCTCTTGGTATTTTAATCATTCCCTTAAGTTTATATAAAATTACGTTTCTGACCAAAACAAGTAATAAACAGTTACTCGTTTACATAATTAAACTTGTTAATGACAAATAAATATAACAAAAAGTGATGGAATTGTGTATATTTTTAAAATAGATGGATTATAATGTTGTTAACGAATTGGAGAGCGGTTTATTTTTGTACACGCCGTGTAAGCATATCAGGTATGCCTTTTTAAATTTTATAATATTATGTATGTCTGTGTTTTCAGCTTCCCTTATTAAGAAAACTTCTGCACCAATGGAAGATCAGGCTTAATTTTCTTTTAAATGCGGGTTCTATTCAAATTCATCCATGGTTTCTTGAGGTGCGTTAGAAATCATAATATACATAACCTTTTCTATAAAACATGGTTATATAACCAATTTATATATACCTTTTTCATAATTTCGATGCACCCTTAGGGTGCTTTCTGATCATATGACATGTTATACAACTTCGTTCACATGAGATGTCCACATTTTATATTATGATGACGTAACCATTATATATTCATCCAAAATGTTGTGTTACCTACTTAGATTATATTGTCTTAGATTCAGTTTTTATAACTGATCATAATTTTCTATATGCCCATACGTTTTCTTAGTAATATCTCAAGTTGGTTTCGTAATTTTAGTATTTATTGGTACAGTATTTGATCATGTAGCAGTATATATGCAGGTTTTTTCATGTTAAGATTTCAATTCAAATGGTGCATTAGTTTTCCCTACACTTTTCCTTTCTATCTATAATATCTATTGCTCATTGCCTTTCTGTGTGTTTCACTACCCTTCTATTCTACTGTAGATAGATTGTTGTTGATGCTTGAATGGATTTTTTTGTTCCTGAAATTGTACATGTATCCGAGATAGTCCAGTTTCCTTATAGTATAGTATACCATGTCAAGTTCTAATTAAAAACCAAAGAACTTAAAATTAAAGCTTTACGAAAAATATGTAGGATAAAAATATAAATACCTTGTTTTAGCAAGATTTGCAATTTTCGGTAATTTTAAACATAATTCTCTTGTGTCTCGCCACAACACCCCATAACACTACAGTTTGCCTATTCTACAAATGGCTTCAAATAATTCTACATGAATAAGGAAGGTACTAAACCTTATAACAAACATCCAGACGTCAACCTATACCTTAAAACAATCCATCCAGGGATCAATTACAAAAAACTTTTATATTCCTAATTCGTGTTGTGCTTGCTCTCGAAGGATCGAATCGAGTAATCGAATAGTCTAAGTCTGCAATTATCTGTAATCTGTCCGTCTCGCGAATGTTATATATCGTGCTATCGTGTCAATTAAGTCTACTTACTGTATTTGCTGTCTATGTGTGTTATGTCTATGTGTGTGCACTGCTCTTTGTATTATTCCAATTTGCCGTGTGTTAGTTACACTATGCATCAAATTTCACAGAAGAAACTTCGGGGCATGGTATTAGTAATACAGAGTAATTTTTAGTAGTAGTAGTACAGAGTAATTTTTTTCTGGTAGTCATCCAGTTGAGAAGATACAGTGTGCATACCTGAAGCCGCAGACACAATACTCTGTTGTTTTGTGTTGCAACCCAACGATTAACTAGTTGGTGTGCTTGCCTTAACTGCCAAGATATCCTAATGTACACGTCTTCATGTGTTTTGTCACGACACATAACAACATAGTAATATGCTTGCACTTTTAGTTACGCACTTTGTATGCTTATTGCTTGAGCATGAGTAAACATACGCCTATTTATGGCATCGCATGCCATACATTTGACGCAACCAAGGCTTACTACTGTACTGTTCATAATAGTCTCTTTACAATAAGAAAATGGGGAGTGGGGACACCTTCAAAGTAAAAAGCTTCTTACTATTACTATCGTTAGTAATTAAACTCGCTCTCTGTATTTATAGATTTTTTAAGTAATTAATACAGACAATTTGAAAACTCTGATTTTCCCAGTGCAAAATAGTTTTGGTTGGTTTCGCTACTAATCTTTTCTAAAATTAGAGCTCAGTTTAAGCTTTTCACTGTAATGTGAACTTTCTTACTTGGCTTAACCAATCTAATGCTATGTCTTCGTGAAGAGTTTTGGTACAATCAAGATTGTAATACAGAGTACTGTTAAAGGTTATAGTGATAGTAGGGTTGTATTAGGTTAGTCAACATAAGATAGCGGTAGGAAAGGCACATAGATTAAACGAGCGAGAATCAAGACTGGGTTAAATCGTTGGTTACATTACATACATTTAAATAGTGTTTTTTTTCTGGCTTGCGAACAAAACTGCTGAGTTCGTGTTGTCATGTGTCGTAACGCTTTCTTGCATGACGGTTCACCAATCGAAGTGCACCTCAAAACAGTAGATTTATACGCAGCTGAATGGTATTTAAAAAAATGAAAGACTTATCACCCAATGTCACATCACGACATGCCACGACACTGTAATTTGTTTGCATCTCTTAAGGTTTGAATGTAAACTGTGTAGTAAATTAAATTATGTAAGTGTGTTTGTATTAATTACCAACAGCGCTTGATAACCACTGCTTCTGCACGCATGCATATTTTAATTTTGCTTTATTCCATACAAATAAGTTTAATATACGAAATTAAACTAAAAAATCT
Source organism: Erebia aethiops (assembly GCA_923060345.2). Classification (NCBI taxonomy): domain Eukaryota; kingdom Metazoa; phylum Arthropoda; class Insecta; order Lepidoptera; family Nymphalidae; genus Erebia; species Erebia aethiops. Next base: position 1,709,752 of record OV281083.1, on the reverse strand, counting down.
GTTTTTTTTCTTTCTATTAAAAACATTCAGTATACTACATTCAGGCGGAATTGAATGTACTACGCGTTAAACTGTCTCATTTTAAATGTTTCTCGTCTATGATTAAGGCGAGTCACCTCCAAGATTTTAGGAGGTGAGGTGTGGGGTGCCGCCCGCGCGTCTCGCGGTACATTTCTCGTAGAGACTGGCGGGGAAGCGGGCAGCGCGGTATATTCTGAAACCGCTTGGCAACGTTCAAATTCTGGGATTAATTTGAATTAAATAGATATAGGACTTCAGTTTGAAATAAATTTTAGCAGGTTCTCATTAATACTTCAAGAGGAATTTATCCATATAAAAATGATGAGCAAAGTCGAAAATTTTATTAATAAAAAATTCGTTTTAAACTTTTAATTTAGCCTGTTTCAAGATTTTTTTTGATCGAGTAAAGTACATCCTATCGTGTAACAAATTAGCACATTCTTTAGACAATATCTTTAAGTGTATCGGATATTTTTTGTAAGACCGTTATTTAATAGTAAATACCGAAAAAATTTGATCTAGCAAACCAGTTTTCACCGTTGAGCTGAGGTGACTCGCCTTAATAGATGCGCGTCACACGAAAATTATTTTCTGTGGTACCAGAATGGTTCACTTTCTTCACTGGTTCACCATTCTGGTACTATGTAAAAATGTTTAATTTTTTGGTTATGTCTTTCATATTATTAAGTATATTTGTACAATTGTTATGTTTTTTTTTATATCTCTGAAGTATTTTGAAGATTCTAAATAAATATGGGGTAAAAAAATAGTTTCTATTTGTTTTTAATGCCGCTGTATATATATTTGTACAGCTCGGTGTCCCCTTATTTCGCGAATCTGCCCTCGTGTGAATTTTGTGTTAAGGGGGCAGAAGCGGAGATAGTGAATGCCCAGCTCACGATTTTTGTGTTGTAAAAATGGCGTATGTTTTTCAGCCATGTGTCACAAATATTGTATGTCCAAAGAGCAGCTAGCTTAAAGCATTAAAATGTTAAATAGTAAAAAATGCAGGCAAAACCATATTCTTGAAAAAATAGTATATTCTTTCGTAGTTAACGTGTTTGGAGTCAACGAGTCGGGTTTCAAAAGCGTGATTGTGCCCCTAATAGAGCTTTCAGAGCAAAGCGTGCAGTATACGTCTCAAACACAAGCTTCTACACGATATTTTTTATCTGAGCTTCAACCTGCGGCATTCTACAGCAGTCTGTTTTACGCTTCGGCAAAATCGTCCTAAATTGCATTAAGATACATCGTACGATAGTCTGCCACAGTATATCACAGTCCTGTGTTATGCCTCAAAGTCGCACCGTGTTGCTCTGGTGTAAGTGAAGCTTATCTCAGGACTTACCCTAAAGCCTTAGACACATTTATGTGTTTCTGTATGTTGTGTGATCGACCAATTGTAGCGTACCTCATGTGTCAGCGCGCCAAAGTACTACAGAAAATTAGTGTGCACGTCTTAATATTAAAATGTAAATATAAAAATGTAACACCAATCGCCATGTGTCGGGTTACAACATAGGACAACACAGTAATGTGTGTGCGCCTTAAATCATTTATATTATAGTAATTTTTAAATTAAGGTCGCCTTTCATGAGCACGTCCATGTGATAGGGCAGCGAAATTTATAACGTTACTTTGCCATTGTATCTCTTAATAGATAAGCGTATGTTACCAATATATTTTATTGATTGGCAATATTTTTCTATCGTATAGGTTATATTTTAAGATTAGTAAAGGCAGAATACACATTTCTTGGTACAATACCATTATTGTAACTTAAAAAACTTGACAAATCAGCTTACCAATGAAACGGCAGTCGACATCAAGTCCAGTTTCATACGGTCGCGTACGACTTAAAATTGTTTGAGTACAAACCTCAAGAGACCTTTACAAATAATTATGATCCATTTTTCTTTTTATTTCAAGCAACGTTATCTAGTATTTCTGCCTTTCGTCTTCCGAACTTCCTATTATTAAATTAAGTATAAAAAACCGTATCCGATGTCAGTATGCAGCTGTATTTGAGCGTCGATCTCATACTTAGAGTTCTAGAGTTCCAAGTTCTGCGATTTGCTTTAAAACTTCAAAAAACTAATCAAATAATCTATATAGTATTTTTATAAGAATACTGTTATTTTTTTTATTTCCTGAGTTCCTCCCTTCAAGCTACTCGACATAGGATAACTAGTGTCCTTTATACTAATGTGGAACTAATATAACGCAAAAACAATCATAAAAAATATGACCTTCATGTTCGTCTGATTTCAATGCTCTAAACTCAAATGCTGGCGCGTAAAGTTTACAAGCCACCATCTGAAATAGATTCAAATAGTAAAGAGGTACCTATTCTTAAATCTACGTCAGCACTATTTCTTTTACGATGCTGGGTTTTAAGCCTTTGTGGAACACAGAACTTTGGACTCAGAACTCTAGTGGGATCAGGTCTTGTAGATTTAAAAACAAAACGCTTTACGTGTTAAATAAGAACAATAGATATACGATCACAGTTCCATTTTAAATCAGTCCATGCAAAATATAAGAAAGTCTATTTTATTTTCTCGTTTTATTTCAATTAAAATTCATAAGTGTTTTTTATTGTAAAATCTCAGTATGAACGTAAACTCACACATTATTTTATTTTATTTCTAAGTCCACTCTTCACTTGCGTGAAAATTTTATTGTTAGTGGGTCTTTTCGACTGACAATTGTTGAATTTTATACGGGTGACAGTTAATTACATATACCTACTTGAAAATAAAGACGAGAGTTCCAAACGCGCCCCGGTTTAAATAGAAGCCCATACCTAAATCGGCCCGTGAACCGGCCCGAATCTACTGACTATTATTGTTACGTTCCCTCAAATATAGTCGAGCGAAGCAATGGCTGGATCATGCGTCATGCTCGTGAACGGGTGCCACCGGCGGGAATGGGGCTACTTTCTGTCTGCCCGTCTTTGACATGAATTGAATAAACAAATTTAAGAAATCCATTAAAAGTATGCTCCTGAAAAAAACTTATTATACTGTTGAAGATTATGGAAATGATAGAGGAGCATGGATTTGATCGCTCCAGCAATGCTAGGGACAGCGGTTACTTATGTACACATTGATATAGTAATTGTAAATGAATTATTTAAAAAAGAGCAACCACCGAGTTTCTTGCTGGTTCTTCTCGGTAGGAATGGCATTCCGAACCAGTGGTAGATTCACTTGACGATTCAAAAGTACTTGTAAAAGTTTATTTGAATAAAAAATATTTGATTTGATTTGATTTGATTGGTTCTATCAATCATCGTCCATCATTTACGGTCTTTCGCACAAAAATGAAAAGCGGGCGGGCATAAGTTGATTTGTTAGGTAGAAGCTTTTAAAAAATAAATTCGGATAATAAATCCGAAATTTATAGGGAACTTTGGGCATATTTTTTAAGGTTTCACAATATAAATCCGATTTTGCTTTTTTTTTTTTGTAGAAATAAAATTATTTCTTTGAAATTGTTTTGACTGATATTAAAAACAACTTACTCAAATAATCTCATTCCGAAAACTTTTGTGTAGTTCATGGTATTGTTATGTATTTGTTATAGAAAGACATTTGGACAAGTAAATTGATATGGGTTTTTTATTTAAGTCGACGTTTCGATCCGTAAGTTAAGGTTGCTACATTAATAAAGTCGTGCTAGAGTGTTGTTGTGAACAAACAATTGTTTTCTCACTTTATTGAAATTATTACATCCGTTAAAATAAATACTGGTTAATAATTTCTAGTGTTCGCTTTAAGGGAGTAAACACATCACTGTGTTGTGGTGTGTTGTAACGCAACCTAACGCGACGATCGACCTAATAATGTCTGTCTTTGTCGATAAGTTACTCAGAGTACGACTTTACTTAGTAAGTTAGATGTCTACTTAGAGAGAGCTGAAAATAGCTGCTTATATAACGTTTTTATATACATTAAGACGTACCTACCTATCCACGAAATTATTGGTAAAGACGTATCCTAGCGCTATTTGATACTGCCAACACTGGGGCCATACAAAACTCTAGGATAAAAAAAAATCTAGTACATCTGGGGATAAACAACATTTTTTTTAAAATACCACAATTTTTCACTCTCAGCTTTCTCTAGATAGACATAATGTAGGTAACCTATCGACATACTGCATACTAAGGTTGATTTTAAATTATAGCCAAGGCGCTAGCCCATGTCCTATAGAAGTACAAACTAAATAGACCCGCAGCCAACCGAGGACACAGTCACAGTACACAGATACAACCAGTATGGAAACTACCTAGAAACGTTCGAAACAGCCTCACTCACACAAACGTGCGCATCTAACATGCGATGACGCGGCACTCACTACTGACGGCACTGCGACGAGCGCTTGGGGTCTCGCCGATGCGCACGTTTGTGTGAGTGAGCCTGTTTCGAACGTTTCTAGGTGGTTTCCATACTGGTTGCATTACTGTGACACAGTTAAGTGCACACGGGCATGGTCTAGCGCCTAAACTAGTAATGACTCCAGCCGTCACCTAAATTATTGTTTGCGGCCTAAATTGTGATCATCGTCGTTACAAGATAATGAAACCTGTTAAAATTACCTATTGTGATGTTGGAAATCATTCCCATTAAAATACATTTTACACAAATATTTGTTTTATTTAAGTAGGTACATTAAAATAAAACTAACCTAACCTAAATTGAAACAATATTTGTAAAATAACAATATTTGAATTAATTTTTTATACTAAAATACCTATGTAAGTATTTATGTAGACAGGCAGAGCTTTTAATTTCTTAAAATTACCGGACCTATTTGATGTGCAGAAGGTAAGATAAGTGCCTCCTATTGGTTCATAGTAAGCATATCATCAGAAGGCATTTTTGCAGCCACATCCTTTACTGAAAATCTTCACGAAACATTGCTGTCTGAATCTGTGCTCTGAAAAGAAAGATTCCATAATGAGAAAAATATTTTCTCTTTGTTAAGTAGGAAGGTACGTGATAAACCGAGCCAAACCTCGGGAGTCTGGGGGTATTTTTGAAATATCTGGTCTGAAAGAGACAGTGGCATATAGTTACCACCCTACAGGCAATGACGGCACGCCAAGCTATTTAGCGTAAGTTGCCGTGTAGAACCCGATTAGGGTTATAGTTTGAACGTAACTGACTAAGTATTAGATATGAATTCTGTTATAATTGCTACTCCACCGATACCAACTTATACTGCATCGGTGAAATCGCAATCAAGGGCTAACTTGTAAGTTGTAGTGGAATAAAAAAAAACATGTATGATAGCAGCAAAACGCGGCACAAGCACCTCTTTCTGATTTTACCGTCAACTCTGTGTTCTGCAAAGCCCCTTCCAGCGCAATCAGGCCAGGGTCGTCAGGGGAGAACACCTGGCACTCCTCTTCGAAGAATCTCTCCATCTTCAGCTTCAACTCCTCGTTGTATCGGTGCCGCTCCAAGCTGAGCTCGTCTGAGCTTTCTGAAGAGCTGTCTTGGAACCTTAGACGAGAGAAAAATATATTTTTATTAGGTACATCCGGGTTGGCTGATGAAGAATAAGGCTGCTTCAATCATCAAAGTCATACATAAGTATACCACATTTATTATACATTTGTCATATAACAAGTGACAATCGTAAAGAGATAATAGTAGATTATTAACCAAGGGGATAAAGCAGTGTTTTCTGTCGCGGGTGACGATTTAAATCGCGAGCGTAACGAAGGACTCGAGGTTTACTCCCGAGCCTAGCGAGGGTGTTAAAAACTTAAATCACGAGCGAAGCGAGGGATTTAAGACGAGTCCTGAGTGTAGCGAGGGATTTAAGTTCACCCAAGACTAAGACAGCTTTATCACCGAGGAAAATACTCTACTTTTCGTACCATTTGCGAAAAAATTAACACAATAATAATATGAGATAAGCCATTGAAATAGATAGGTACTAAAAAAATTCTACATCAATGAGATAAGCATTTATTAAAAATAATGACAATTAAAAGATTTTTAGAACATAACTTATGTATATAAAAATAAATTAAAATAAACTTAACGTTTATGTATTTGAAGAAAACAAAAACGCGGCAAATTCCTAGACTAATATTTTTTTGTCGGAAAAGCATAAAAAGCTCATACGGCCTCGTCGGTTTTCGTAATTTTATTTAATAATCATAACTGCATAATAAATGCGTATTCCTTTTTCAAAAAGATTTATAATGCTTTATATATGTCACCGTAAGATTGTAAAATCCGTTAGATTATAATCTAACGGTTTCTATCCCGCTAGATTATAAACTGTCGAAAGATTGTGAACCGTTCAATGTTCTGAGTATTAATTTATGAAATATTTATTGTTTTTACGTTTTCTTGTCTCTTTCTTGTACAGTTCTCGCGCGGGAGTTGAATGCAGAGTAAATGTAAGTGTCACCATACATTTACTCTGCATTCAACTCGCGCGCGAACTATAGGTTAGGTTAGGGTTGGACATGAATATTCGACCTAGGTTCTATCGGGTTAATATAAATTACAATTTACCGAAAAAAAACGCGTTAAATTGTAAGCAGTATGTTACGGTTCACAATCTGTCGACAGTTTATAATCTATCGAGATAAAAAACGTTAGATATATTATAATCTAACGGTTTTTACAATCTTACGGTGACATACAAACTCAATGGTGTAAACACAGATGTAGTTCAGTATAAATTTCGGTAAGTATTCCAAATTTAAATTACATTCTCCCCCTAGAGGATGAATCAATAATCTAAGGGATGAATGAAATTCAGTACAATTTTCTTTCCCTGTTTTTAACAGATCAAAAATGACTATTGTTATGTTCGCTTTTTGTGGTATAGAATGTCACTTTTTTGAGCAAGTGGTACGAAAAAATTATTAAAGTGTATGGGCAGAAGCTGCAAAGCTGGGAGTTGACTATACAACTAAGTAAATCGCGTCGAATGAAATCGAATCGCATTAATTGTTCTCTATTCGTATGAGAGAGACTCGAGTTTGACTCGGCACACCCAATACCCATAGCACAGAACAGGTAATAGTACCTACGTTGTACCCATAGTTAGGATCGGCTTACTGCTATTTATGGGCCACAGGTCGCTCTAAAATCAGAACATTTTCATCGTAAATAAGTGGCGAATTGTTGCGATTGTGCTCGGCGAGCTTAGTAGTGGGCGTCAGCTTTTAAGGACCGGGTGACCGTTTGGAGGTGAAAATCAGAGGCGCTACAATTTGACGGGCTTTTAAGGCGAGTCACCTAAGATCAGCGGTGAAAACTGGTTTGCTAGATCAAATTTTTTCGGTATTTACTATTAAATAACGGTCTTACAAAAAATATCCGATACACTTATAGATATTGTCTAAAGAATGTGCTAATTTGTTACACGATAGGATGTACTTTACTCGATCAAAAAAAATCTTGAAACAGGCTAAATTAAAAGTTTAAAACGAATTTTTATTAATAAAATTTTCGACTTTGCTCATCATTTTTATATGGATAAATTCCTCTTGAAGTATTAATGAGAACCTGCTAAAATTTATTTCAAACTGAAGTCCTATATCTATTTAATTCAAATTAATCCCAGAACTTGAACGTTGCCAAGCGGTTTCAGAATATACCGCGCTGCCCGCTTCCCCGCCAGTCTCTACGAGAAATGTACCGCGAGACGCGCGGGCGGCACCCCACACCTCACCTCCTAAAATCTTGGAGGTGACTCGCCTTAAATAATGTCTACTCTGTTTATAGTGGTTTTAATTTATTTGTTGCGTCTAGAGAGTACAGACATACCACCCACACTGTGGTGACCACAGATTCTACTGAGAAAGACACTTTGAATGAAAAAAATTCTTAAATCTACAACTATCACGTTGTTCAATGGGAAGTACCTACCTAACCTGTATAAATTATTCTTACCTGTTCATTGAGTCGAGATACCCTGGTGGGAAGGCGTCCATTGCAATTCTTATTTGAACCCAAGGATCGCTGAAGCTCCTGTTCTTGAGCTGTAAAAATTAGGTCCTGAATAATAATAAAAAATATTGGGGAGTAAGTATTGGTAGTTAACATAAGTAATGGCTTATTTTTAAAACTGCACCAATTTGCTATAAATCGTCGACGTTGACCGATACTTACCTACTTACTTTTTTTTATTTCACTAGGTACAAGTTTGTCCACCGAACTGCATGCTGACAGTTGACACGTTCAACTAACGGACTCTGATTAATAGGTACGGCAATAATTCTACTATTTAGCGTAGACAATTCTGAAGTTTTGAAGTCATCAGAGAGTTATGTTCAGATTTCAAATAGCTTATTCAGTCTTTTTTTTGCTTTTAGAGGTATACTTAGCGAAAAAATCCTATGTCTATGCTCGCGACTGACTTAGTCGGGCAGTCGGCCTGATTTAGGTTTTTGAAAAATCCCATGTTAATTATTTCAATTCCCGGAATTGAAATAGGACCCTATGTCCTTCCTCGGGATGCGTCACGCAAGGTACCGAATGTCAAAATCGGTTACATACATAGGTCGTGAAAGCGTATCAAACTGATAAACACTCTTTCGCGTTTCTAATATTATAGGATTGGTAAAATAACCTTCAAAGTAGATACGTAGACAATTACCATTCTATGTCGCCCGTAGTCAATTTCCGAGTCAGTCATGGCCCTCGACAACGCTAGGCTGGACTCCGAGCTGACAGTCTTGACGTCCAAATCATCGACACTGACAGATGTCACGCTGTCACTCTCCAGCTCCTCAGGTTCACTCCAGATGTAAGGCTGCACTGACACGTCATCCGGTATCTCCAAGTCATTGACCAGCTGTGACCGGGTCGAGGGAATCGTCTCCAAGATTGATTGGAACATGTTCATTTTAAAAGGCTATTCGGGAGCATGCCTTAGTGCTTCTAACTAAGTTACTATAATAAATTATTGCCAACCTGAAAGTATCTGAACGATATTACAGAAGGTACATTAAACGTAGAGATCCGTCCGCGTCATATAATACACAATAGCTATTATACGTTTAGGCCGACTTGTACAACGCTGCCTAAACGGTTTTATTCAAATTATTATGTGATGTTGTCACTTCTTGGTAAGTTTATTTCGGGGTTACATGAAAAGGACAGGTAAGAAAATTTAACTTAAACACATTTAACGGCTTTGCGCAAGTGGGCCAGTTCAGCAATAAATTGGGTCGTAGAATTCATGTCTTGTAGCTGGTGACTGAAATACCAATGACGATGTATGTATATGTCCAATTTGTGTACTATATGGTACTGGTAAAGATATTTATTTTTTCTATGGTACACACTATACACGAATTATTTTGCATGATTGGAGGCGCATTCAAATTGCAAGATTAGAAGACCTCTTCTATCATATTATGTAATGTATTCTGTGGTGTAAGGAAGAGCCTGGAGACGGTGATTGGTTGCGTAAGAAGGCATCGATTGTACTGTTCAGGATCACGATCGATAGTACAGGCTACAGGCTCAATTATAATATTCTGTGCTCCAGATAAAAACAACTCTGACCCCGCAGTGCACAGTGATTGATCGATCTATTTGATGGTACGCCTAGTGGCCAGTGAGGCATGGAGGTGAAGGTGTCTGTGCGGTGTGCCACAGCGCGTATCCATCAGTCAATTACTTACTCGCTTCTCGCATTGTAGGAAATAATAGGTACTCGATGATGTCCGCGACTTCCTCCGCGTTCAATAAGTTTTTAATTCCCACGGGAACTCCTTAATTTTCCGGAACAAAAAGTAGCCTATGTCACTCTCCAGGTGCTCAACTATACCCATGCTATGCTATATATGCATAACTAGGTATATACAAATTACAAACGCACGGAATCGAACGCGCCTCCCGACTAGAGGTAGCCCGTCGTAACCACTGAGCTAAGTAAGTATCGCCTTAGATCACCGATTACACCAATTAATCACTAAAAACCAAGAAAATTTTAAAGTTTCGTAAGTACTTGAATAGGCATCATTAAGAAAAGACGTTATTCAAGTACATACTTATTCTACAGCGACAAAGAAGATCAGTATCACACTACACACGAGTCAGGCCTCAGGGGCTAAGGTCAAGTAGCCACTGGCGTCGCCGGTCGCGTCGGGTAAGTGCCGCAAGTGGCAAAGAACCTGACCCGCTTAGCCTGAGCCAAGTTTGGTCGATAGCTTAGAAAGCTTACGTGATACCGAACACGCAATGTCACTGCAGTCAAACCGATTTTTAGCACGAAACAAACGACTGTACCGCCCCGTTCGCGTTGGTTTATTGGTTTTTGGTTAACTTATTCGAGCCAGTCGAGCTCTATACATACTCCGGGTCTCGGAGTATGTACCTACCGAGCTCGACTGTGTATAGTAGATAGAGCCGATAAAGTACAACTGAGGTTCATACAATTCTCAAAAGCAGCATGGAGTTTTTGGGAATAGTACTTAAGCGGAAAGAGAGCAATTGAGACGTGCGCTGAGTCTCTCTCTGGTCGTGTCAGATGGCCGAGTCTGATCTAATAATCTCATCGGATTATCAGAGGTCGGACTTCGGATCGGAGAGGGTCAGTTCGGGAATTAATAATTTCTGAATTTTACCTTGGCCTGGTGAGAAGTTTCGACCGTATCTAGTTACCGGGTTACCGGCAAAGACGTACCAACACCAAGCGGTTAAGCGTTCCGGTACGATGCCGTGTAGAAAGTAGAAACCAATTGGGGTATGGGTTTATTTTAACTGCCAGGTTAGTCCGCTACCATCTTATGACTGCATCATCACTTACCGCATCAGGTGAGATTTGGCTATGCTGCGTATTTGACTAGCTTTCTGTGAGGTTGGTTTCCGACGCTGAAATCCGTCGGTAAGTAATAATGTGTCGCGACTCGGTATACTTATGGACTACATGGTTCTGGGAGGCTATATAGTAGACATTTATCTATATTGGGAGCTTTCATTTTCAGGCCTGAGTGTAAAAGAAAGTACGAACATTTTATGCTATCGGATCACGGATGTATAGAATACAAAATCGAAAGTGTGCACGGGCCAGTTCCAGTAAGTACAAGTAGCACCAAAGATGTTATTGTGATAAGTAGGTACTAAGTAGGTGTATTCACTAATTCTCCGAACAAATAACAACTGTCATACCTATGTCAATGAATGTACCAGCTATGAGTTATTTCCACTAACCGCCACTAAACATTGTCGTTGACATAAACATACATTGTTAATAATTCATTACCAACTGGTAGCTAACCAAACATACCTAATGCTCACATAACCTGCTTGTTACCAATGACAATGCTATCAATCTGGTTGAATAGGTACATATAGGTACGTAGTAAATAATAAGTACCTACACCCATATACATAGAGTAGCTAGGCACTTAAATGTAGTGGATGTCTAGTAAGTATATGCACTTACATTACAGTGGATCACAGCTGTTAATAGAAGCATGTGATTTGCATTAGAACATTTAGGGTAGTACTAGTACGTATATTATATGCATTTACTTTTATTTTATCACTCGGTATGGCTACTACCTATTCAATCAGTTCTGACAGTGTTTTAGGCACGTAGTAACAATACCTGATAAAAGAAGAATTGTAGACTCGAAGAACTCTACAAGATTCTAAAAGATTCTAGTCGCCGGTCGCCACTCTAAAGCCGTAGAACTTAGAAGACTACGATACAGTAGACTTTGTAAAGCCGTAGAACTTAGAAATATGTATGTACGATACAGTCGGCATTGTAAAGACATAGAACTTAGAGGACTCTACAATACAGTCGACTAGTAAAGCCGTAGAACTTAGAAGACTACGATAAAGTCGGCATTGTAAAGCAGTAGAATTAAGGAGACTCTACAATACTTAGAACTTGGCAGACCGTAGAAGTAAGCAGACTCTACGATGCAGCTAAAATTGTAAAAAAACGTAGAAGCATCTTACTTCTACGATACAAGCAACAAGCTTGAATAAATTTAGAGCATCGTGTACGTGTAGGATTATTATCTTGTTACCGGCCTATCCCAGTACAATCCTGTTAGAGCAAAACAAGATTAGACCGTAGTGAATAACATTGAAAGTAGTGTGAGCACTTTAACTTTCGACTTGAGACATTTGACGGTTCTTCAACAGAACCTTATTTTTCTCTTAGAAAACGTTTTGACCATGGTAATAGGTAAATAACTATTCAGTGGATCAGTCATCGGCAAAGAGTAAGGTAAAGTTATCGGCAAAGAGTAAGGTAAAGTATCTAGTATATTATTATGATGTTAGATAATAATATAGTGTACGTCTACTCAAGTTATGTATGAACATCTAAATCGCTGAGCTTACATGTTTTCTACGTAACATATCAAATTCTACGCTCTTGAAGCGGAATTATCAATATCAACAGGCAACAGAAAATTTCATGTGACGTACCTACGACTACATGAAAACACACGATCGCAGCGTGCAGCGTCTGTGACGTTATTACGTAGATATCTCATCAGATAATACATGGCATTCTGCCCAAAACCCGCCACTCCGCCAGACGCCAGTTCTACACGCGGCGAGCGCGAGCATAGACGCGAGTTGCGTACATCTCCATATCGAAGCTAGTGTAGTGCATTCGATTTGTTAATTAACTGCGCATATGATCGCAAATTGACTAGGGAGGAAAACGATAACATAACTTGTTTTAAATCAGCTGATAGTGTTTAGCTAGTGATGTTACCAACGTTGTACCCAGTGATGCGATAGTGCGCTCAGATGGACGGGGTAAACGGACCGTCGCTGCGGCTCCGCGGCGGCGTCAAAAACAACTGTGATAACAAGAAACATGAGTTGAACTTGTGTACGAGTGCCATGTCTCCGGAGACTCAGCGGCTTCTGCCGCCGGTCACCGAGACGATTATGACGAAGCCTTTCCCTATACGAGGTAGGGATATCATCATAAATCGCTTTGCGTCTTCATTCCTTATTCGCATGGCTAGGGAACACTACCGAAAACTGTTTTTCCCACCAATTACAATCCGGGTATCTTTAAATCAAGAGATCTTCTAGGCAAGCGCGTCCCATCTTAGGCCGCATCATCACTTCCCATCAGTGATTGTGGTCAAGCGTAACCCTATAATTAATAAAAATTAAAATATCATCCGATATTCATATTATAGTTAAAATATAGTACCTAATATATTCTTACTATGAGTTGGACATCACTATCAATATGCTATTAAGCGAAAATGTTTGTTTGTTGGGTTGACCTCATGCTGCAACAGAGCAAAGGATGGGTGTAATTTTTTGCATGGATATAGGTACCTAGCTGTTTTGCCTTGCAAAAAATCAGCGCAGTGATTTATAAAAACATGAATTGAGAGCGGTCGACGAACTGTGACATTGTGTGACAAGGGGTGGGAGGGGTCCTATGTTTCGTGACGTCACATTTCAAAATCTTATACATTTACGAAAAACATAAAAATATTTCCAAGTTTTGTTAATTTTGTCAAATGTCATCATTTGATGGTGATTTACTAAGTCAATTTTGATTAAAAAATAATTTAAATGGAAACAAAACTAATTTAGGAAGTGCTGTTTTGATTTAATAATTTTTAGATGTAAAATTGCAAGCTAAGTGACGTCACACTAGGAAGGGGGGCTCTAAAATATGACCAACTGTGACAAGGACGGGGAAGGGGTCAAAAAATGACGTGACGTACTTTATGGGTGACCCCTTATGCTTTGCTTGGCTTTGGAAATAAAGTCCTAACTCCTAAGGACTTTCAAATAAGAAAACATTTTTGACGACTTGCTTCTGAAGAATACTTTTAAGTAGTAAGTTCTAATAACTATACCTGTGCCTACCTCAGTTACGTTCTAACTTCTAACGTCACTTCGAACATGGCCACTAAACAGAACAGCCGCATCTTTTGTCGTGTTATTTAGGTTTATGGTAGTAGGTATTTCATATATTTAACTTCAAATTACCCCTAACGACCACAATCTTCGCAATAGTGCAATGCAATGGGTTTGGTTGACTTGGTCACTGGTGAGTGGTGACTGGATGGAGTTTGTACATTCGACCTTTCGGACTCCAGTCAGCTTAGCGCTCTCTAAGCGTTGCTATCGAGACTTCATTAGTTTATTAGCCATTACTCATGAGTCATGACTCATAAAATAAACAGGTTTATACTTTTAAATACTGACCTAACTAATTACCTACTGATTTTATTTAAGAAAAAAATAGAAATAAGAAAAACTACAAAAGGCGGCCTTATCGCTAAAAGAAGCGATCTCTGCCAGGCAACCTAGAAAAGGATATTGTGTGTAAGTACTTACTTTACTGCCGTCTCTTCCTAAGCAAAATATAAATGTCCTTTTTTTTTTCCTTCGTTAAGGCCTTCTAGTGCACTAAGTATTTATTTAATGATTATGAATTATGATTTATAATATTAGGTATAGTGCATTTTGTTCATAGCTTTCATACGATTCACACGTTGTCATAACTTTCATACTCATGGTCATTATATTTCTAGCCTACATTGTAATATTGATATCATGATATACCTACGTGGATATTTTTCTTTATCTTAATCGACAATTATATCTTTATTTACACATTTGTTTTGTTAATCGAGTATATTGACCGAAGTGGATAAGTAGGACAATAGGTTAATGATTTCAAGTGTTTTTCAACTTTTTTCATGCGATAGGCTTGCGCTTGACGACAATCATGCTTAGTGCAAAGCAATTATGACGTCTAGGTTGGAGCGCGCTTGCCTAGAAGATGCCTATTCACTCTTGCCTTGAAAGTAAGTGCCTGAGGTGCCTAAGTTATACGTGGCAGGAAACATCATGTGCGCTGGGAGGGTGGGTTGGGTTCCACATCCTAGCGGTTCGAGAAACGTCGAGCAAAAACGTTTCGTGCGGGCAGATTGGACATCAACCATATAAGGATACCAACGCAGACGGTTTCTCGCTGTTCTGTGGTAGAACGAAGAAGGAGGAACAAGGTTGTGAAGTTCCTGAGCAATCTCCCCATGGTATATCCGATAAAAAACCGATATGCACTAAGCAGGCGACATTGCGTCGGTGTTGTAGACTGACTGTTTTATTAGTAGCCGACTTCAACGCATACCGGTCAATTGCAATTAAAAAATTTTTTTTTTTTTTTGTAAACTATTAACTGATGCCCGAGACTTCGTCCGCGTGGATTTAGGTTTTTTTTGTTACTCTTTAATTTTCCGGGATAAAAAGTAGCCTATGTGATATACCAGACTATAATCTATCTCTGTGCCAAATTTCATCCAGATCCGTTTAGCAGTGATTGAGTATCAAAGATAGACATTTATAAGTATCCATCCATCCAAACTTTCGCATTTATAATACCTATCAGTATTCAGCATAGAAAAAATAACCGTGGTATTCAGTATAGATTGACACACATACCTACCTACACAATTGATTTTTGAAAAATTCGCATTGAAAACCTAGATAGGTATAATTTTTTTTTAATCCACTACAAGCTAGCCCTTGACTGCGACGTGCGGCACGTCTTTACCGGTAGGGTGGTAACTAGCCACGGCCGAAGCCTCCCACCAGGCCAGACCAGGGAAAATGCAGAAATTATAATTCTCAAATTGACCCTGCCGGGGATCGAACCCGGGACCTCCGCACGTTAAGGCAACAGCGCTACAACTGCGCCACGGAGGTCGTCAAACCGTACCGTTTAATAACGAATGAGACTCGACAAAATTGATTTCGATTAAATTTCAAACCATCTGCCTCATACCGTATGTAGATAGAAATACGTACCTAATTTATTTAGGGGCTTTTATAATTAATTACATGTCAGCCCCATTATAATCTAATACATTAAATTAAAACAAAATGGTTATTTCACAAAATTAGAAAACAAGAAACACTAAAAGAGCAACAATAATCAAGTAAAAAAAAACAATTCTCAAAAAATCTGACTTATGGATTCAAACAGATTCATAGCTACCTAATATTAGCAATAGACGATTTCAATCAGTTTAATGCATAACGATTATCGTATTTATTGCATTACATTTCCATTGCATCTCATTTGAATTAATTCTCTCAGCTCTGTAGGGCAGTTTGATCACACGGTACGATGCACTGCCAATGCCAATGTCACGGATATTTACGCATTCGAAGTAGGGTTGTAACGGAGGCGGAAGCGGAGGCGGAGGTGGATTTCTCCGATCAAATCGACCATTTTCTGTGCTCTAGGATGCGATGAATCCCACATTTGATTTATTTTGAAGATTCTTCTAAGGACAGTTGTCTTTTTGCTTGTTGTACCTAATGGTGTTACTGACGTCCCCTGCTTCGATTTGTACCTCTCGCATTCTAAGTTTGTAAGTCATCGTAAATAAACCTCCTTTACAACTCTGCAAAAGAAACGGCGGAGGCGGAGATACGATTTCTTGCGGAAGTTCCGCACTTACGGAGACGGAGGCAAGGTTCCGTTACAAGCTTACAACCTTACAACCCTAATTCTAAGTTTCTACATTGTGATTTGTGATCGAATATACAGGGAGGAAAAAACCAACCGGCCACGGAGGAAAAGTACTTTTCATCTATAATAATATCATAAATGCGAAAGTTTGAATGTATGGATGGATGGATGTTTGTTACTCAATCACGCCAGAACGGCTGAACGGATCTGGATGAAATTTGGCTCAGAGATAGATTATAGTCTGGAATAACATAGCGACTTTTTATCCCAGAAAATTAAAGAGTGCCCGTGGGAACCAAGAAACCTCAATTCACGCGGATGAAGTCGCGGGCATCAGCTAGTATATCTCGTATTCTGAAGATAAGCATTTTTTATCCACACTGCGGGTGGAAAGCACTACAATTATTCCCTCCCCGCGGGAGGTAATGAATTCAAAAAAGAACAGTCGGAACAGCCAATCTCGATTCACTTTTTTTTAGACGATTTACAGCCACGGCGGATTTTGTACCTAAGAGGTTGTATTAAAATATGAATTGGTTTTCTTAGAAATGTGATGAAAAGGCAGGATTCCAAACCCGGATAACACTTAAAGCAGAAATAAAGTTAACTTATGCTCTAGTAGGGGTCTATTCTATGCTCTATCATGAAAGCTGAGTCTAAAACTAAATTATCTATAATTTTAAACCTAAAGTCCGATCAGTAGGTACAGCTGCTGTCAGTTCTATAAGATAGGTAGTTATTTCTAAAAATATAATTTAACAGAAAAATTCCCACGCCCAAGCCCCAAAGCCGCGGTCCTTACAATGTATTTAGTGTTACAGTAATAATATCTTCAAGGTGAATGTCGAGATAAGTTGGCTTCTGCACGTAATGCATTACTGTATTTAGTACTTACACTGTACTATTTAATTAAAGCAACATGTGAGGTTATAGGTAGGTACTTATATGGTGTATGCAACATGTAGACCCTATCTGACTCCGAGGACCAATTTATTTCTCTTTATGATGCGGGTTGAAATATAGTAGGTAAGTAGATTGTTCATCAAGGGACTAAAATGAGCCATTTCATACGAGATGTTTAGCTTACCGAGCGTAGCCAGGTATGCTATAGAATCGAGTAGAATGGCTTTTAGTCCCGTGGTAAACACTCTACTTTTCACTTCGATTGCGAGAAAATAAAATAAATAACGATTTTTAATTATTTCTTTGCCTTTCTGTTACATTTTCATATTAGGAGTAAGATCTTTATTTTTACTTGATGATATTAACAAATAAATACCTGCCTGCACCTTGTATTATGTACCTATTGTGTTTTGAAATTGATTAATTTTTATTATTAATCATCCAATAAATGTAATACTTATAACTAAGAAATCTATGATTTCGCGGCAAACCAACTTTATTTTTCTCCATAGAAAAAATAAATATAGCTCCCTTTTCCGTGTTTTTCTCCGTATCGTTGGAAAGAAAGGTAAGGAATTAAAAAAAACAGTAGTACCATAGACATAGATCTGTAGGATCTGTAGGATAATGGTAGGACACGATGGGTAACATTGACATTCAACTAGGTGACAAATGTTGTAGCTGTTGCATGGAACTAATAAGTACTACGTACAAGTAGGTACTTATTAGTTCCATGGGCTGTTGACAATAACCATAGACTAAAAATTTTGGTTACCTGATTGAGGATATCATGCATACCGTAAATAGAATAGTACGGCAATTATCAAAAAAAAATACTTTAATCCCTAGACCCTAAATGCTAACTTTAGTCCGCCTACGCTAAGTTATAATGACACCTTTTTAAAGCGTGAGAGGTGAAATAGTAGTTTATACACCAAGGGGATAAAGCACTGTTTTATGTCACGGGCGCTACATTGAATCCTGAACGTAACGAAGGACTCCAAATTTAACTCCCGAGCGCAGCGAGGGTGTTATTAGTTAATTCCCGACCAAAGGGAGGGAATTAAGATTGAGTCCTGAGTGCAGTGAGGGATTCAAGCGCCCAAGAAAAAAACTGCTTTATCCCGGTGGTGTATACTCTACTTTATACTTCTACCATAACAGTAAAACAAACTGTAACGGTTAGATATTTATTGCAAATCATAGTAAGTAGGACACATAGGTCTAGTAAATAAAGAAAAGACAAATTAAAAGTGAATGTTCACGTTCGATAGAGTCACATTTGTCCATTTGTCATTTTGCTTTTCATGCTGCCAGTGTTTATGCAGGTACACATACTCCTTGGTTTAAAAACTTTTATGTCAAATGGTACGATCGTTTGGCTGGAGCCTAGACTCTGTTGTGCATATTTACAGTATGGGGTTGGTCAACTAGTTGGGCGATCGATCGACTAGATTACGGCCCTAGGGCATGAAGACTGACTTTAGACCCGCAAAAGTATGATTAAAACAGTAGTAAAGGTATGGTAGAAGTATAAAATAATTTTATAGTAAGTAACTGAAAGAAAAAAAACAGAGTTGTTAATTTTTTTTATCTAGAGCCATTAAGTTGTCATCTTATCAATAATGCTACAACAAATGATAAGCACGACACTGGTCACTATCTTGTAAGTTGTTTTATAAGATAAGAATGATCTTAATAGCGCTTTGTGTATTCAGTAGCCACCTAGCCACTATGATGTCACTCTACAGTCTACAATCTACATAAAGCATTCTTATTGGCATTTTTTTATTGCTTTGAATGAATGAATAAAAATAAATAATAATAAATTAATAGTAAAATTAGAATTTATAAAAAAAATTTATGATTGGTAAGTTATAAAATACAGAATAAAAATAAATAATTATTACATGACTTATAGATAATGTTCATAAAATTAATTAGTGTTTATATTTTTTGTATCGACCCCCTTCGTGTAAAAGCCTCCTCCAAGGATTTCCACTTAATAGCTCTGTCCCTAGCTGAATCTAGCCATCTTCGACCCGCTATCGCCATTATTTTGTCTGACCATCTGGCTTTTTTATTGCTTTATTAGTAGGTACTTAATTATATTATTTTATTTTATTTTAGTTATAACTGGCTGATGCCCGCGACTTCGTCCCGTGGTTTAAGTAATAATATTAAGTATGATGTAACGTACCTATGTAGAAAATAACCAACATTGGCTATTATAAATCTCTCTCTGCTTTGTCGTCGTCGTCGTCAACCGACAGACGTCCACAGCTGGACATAGGGTGTCGTAGGGTCTTCCACAAGGCACAGTTTTGCGCCGCCTGGATCGCGGAGTACCTACTTTGTCTATCCTGGATCCAGCGCCTGAATCCAGCGACTCCTTGCGACTCGCTTGATATCGATGTCTCTCTGTTGTAGGTATTTCTAACTACTGAGGGTTGAGACCCATTCCATTAATTACTTTGCTTTGACTCGAGCACAAATTGATAAAGACCGGACTTTTTACTTGATTGGGTATTTGACAACTATTGATTATTAAATAGGGGATCTCCCAAAAATCGTTATATCCACGTCCCCTATGTTAGTTATGTTCGAAAGCCATTTTAAACTATCGATTGAAGTAAAAAAGTACGTCGACTTTTGATGACGTCAGTGTTCAGTATTTCATGTAACATCCCATACTAAGCACGCGTTTTGAGGTTTTGACTAGAAAAGTGGCTGATTTGACTTGTTGTCAAATCTGCAATTTAAATATATTTTATACAAGAAAATTGCAATTAGCACTAGATAGTCCCTAAATTAGGTGGCCAGAATCAGGATGACAAAATTCAGATGATTAGGTAGCGAGTAAAAACTGGATCGAAGCTGCGCTGCACAGATATGAGATTCCATGTACTGAACACTAGGTACTCGCATGAAACGTTTTTGCTCGACGTTTCTGATACGATAAGGTGTGAAATACCCTCTCAGCGCAAATGTTTCCTGCCACGCTATTACCTATTCTGTGGTAAAAGTTAGGTACCTTCAAGGCAAGAGTGAATAGGCCTCTTCTAGGCAAACGCGCTCCAACCTAGACCTCATCATTGCTTTGCACTAAGCATGATTGTCGTCAAGCGCAAGCCTATCTAGCAATACGTTCCTTTTCTAAAATCTCTTAAATGTAAGTAGGTACCTATCCCCTAAAGTACCCCCTGGCCCCTACGTACGGGGGTTATTAATTTATTTGTCTACTCAGTGAAAAGTGCCAACTATGTTTCAAAGCTTTCAAGCAGAGCAACAGAAGATTCAGGTTGGTTTAATGCTCGAAGAAAGCTTAAACTCGTATAACACATTAAATCACACGAACCTATAACTAATCACTTCACTAATCAAGTACGTAGGTGGGTAAGGCCGTAGATTTTGCCACTTAGTAACATACAGTAACGATGAAACTTCTTCGTTACGGTAACGCGAAAGCAACGCGAGAGTAACGCTAGTAAATTGTAAAGCTGATTACATACAATGTACAATAATATTGGACACAAAATAAAAACATTAAATTATTTGTAATAAACATATTTATTCAATAATTTCAATTAGCTTATACATACATTATAATATTAATAAATTTTTTATAGTATTTTGTTTTAAATTGCGTTTTAAGTTTACATCATATTAATAATTAACAACATTAACGATAAGACAGTAAGACACAATGTGCGCATTGATTATATACCAACACTAGTGCACCAGAAAATATAGCCCTCGCAACTTCTCCGCGTAATGGGGTAGTTATAGTATTAAATAGTATGTACTACCCTTAAGATTTGTCTTTGTTACGTAACATAGAATCTTTGTTTACGGTAACGTAAGAGTAACGCTAAAGTAACGCGAAAGCTTTATTTTATTTGGATTGTATAGATTATAATTTCCAAACTACGCTTAATTTCGAATGAAATTAAATTTAAAAATGCATTTCAATTACTGTTACGTTTATAATTATACAATTACTTGTCAAAACCCGGTTACTTACCGTTAAAACCTCCGAAAACAATTTTTAATTCACACTGACGAAACACGCACCGGCACTTTTGACACACTATATAGACAAGACAAAATGGCGTAGCTTTTTCTCTTCGGCATGGCTTCTTAGTGTTGCCAGAGTCTCTTTTTAAATCCTACCATAATTGCAAATTAAACATTTCTTGAGGTAAATATTAGTAACGAAGAAAAAAGTAACGAAGAAGCGAAAAAACGGAGACAAATGTTTGAAAACTGATAAATCAATACACAACACGTATTTTAATATTTTAAAACCATAAACTGGCAGCCGAACAGTCTGAGATTTAAAATAAACTAAAAAGTAATACACTACCTTAGAAAATAGACGTAAATTAGGACAACAAAGAAATTAGTCTGGTCGAAAGACATCGTATTTTGGACCCAAATTCGTGGTCTCTGAAGATTTGCGATTTTTTAAAATATTCACGGCGATCTTTAAATTTAATTTAAATATATTTTCTTAAGATATAGGTATGCCGCAAGCTTATAAAAAATCTTCACTACAATAATCACGTTAGTTTTTTTAAAAATTAGTAACTTAAAAATTGGACACATTTTTTTTTCAGAAAGTGGCAAAATCTACGGCCTTACCCAGGTATAATCCTAATAAAAAAAAACCTAATTAAATCGATTTTCCAAATCAGAGATAATTAAAAATAAATTCCTAAGTTATTTGCTGTTATCTAACTGTTGTCTGAATACCTATCTGTACCAATGGCCGAAGATAGCCTTGACCTAGCGTAAAATCCATTACAAACAGTCCCACGTTCAAATATTTGAACCGCTAGACTCGCTAGATACTCTCTATATTTATTACATCTATTTACTATTTCCATTCGTTCAACGGTCTCTCAACCGGTCATACCTACATGTGGTCACGAGCGATCCGCGTGCGTATTATCCATGTATTATCTCTCTCTACTATGCCTTACTGGCTGATGCCCGCGACTTCGTCCGATTAGATTGAGGTTTTTTGATAACCGCGGGAACTCGTTAATTTTCCGGGATAAAAAGTAGCCAGATCCGTTCCGCCGTTCTGGCGTGATTGAGTAACAAACATCCATCCATCGAAACTTTCGTATTTATAGTATTAGTATAAGATTAGTATAGATTGCTGAAGGCTATGTTCGTGACAACTGACATCTTTTCATTCATCGCATTAAGGCGAGTCACCTCAGCTCAGCGGTGAAAACTGGTTTGCTAGATCAAATTTTTTCGGTATTTACTATTAAATAACGGTCTTACAAAAAATATCCGATACACTTAAAGATATTGTCTAAAGAATGTGCTAATTTGTTACACGATAGGATGTACTTTACTCGATCAAAAAAATTCTTGAAACAGGCTAAATTAAAAGTTTAAAACGAATTTTTTATTAATAAAATTTTCGACTTTGCTCATCATTTTTATATGGATAAATTCCTCTTGAAGTATTAATGAGAACCTGCTAAAATTTATTTCAAACTGAAGTCCTATATCTATTTAATTCAAATT
The DNA here is from genome assembly GCA_923060345.2 of Erebia aethiops. Classification (NCBI taxonomy): domain Eukaryota; kingdom Metazoa; phylum Arthropoda; class Insecta; order Lepidoptera; family Nymphalidae; genus Erebia; species Erebia aethiops. The sequence goes on along the minus strand of OV281083.1, from coordinate 1,686,802 downwards.
AATCCCAGAATTTGAACGTTGCCAAGCGGTTTCAGAATATACCACGCTGCCCGCTTCCCCGCTAGTCTCTACGAGAAATGTACCGCGAGACGCGCGGGCGGCACCCCACACCTCACCTCCTAAAATCTTGGAGGTGACTCGCCTTAATAAAGGACTTAGAGTAGGTAGAGACAATAAATAATTAATAATCCCAACTCCCACCAATGAATCGACGTTTTGTTAGTACGAGCTCTTTCTCACTTTTCGACAACTTTGATCGATACCAACTGGCGAAAGTCAAGTTAAGTAAAGAGAAAATCAGTACAAAAGTAAATGATTATCTTAAAATTAGTGCTTTTTGTTTTCTTTTTTTAAATTACTTACTTTAAGAAGTTACTTAGATTATACATAGATAGATAAGAGATAGGTATTGATTATTTTAATGTGATCTATGTTTTAGCAATCAACATTTGTAAATGCTTACATAATATGTAGCGCAACTAATCAATATTTAAAAGCAGCACGGGTCTTCTCTGTTTGGCTTGGGGGTACGTACGGGGCACGGGCCTCGAGGCATGGTTTCTTAACTGTACCCTGGAGAATGTTTTTCGTTTAGCCGTGAGTCGGCTAGGGAGTAGAGCCTGCCTTGTAGGGTGGTTGTCGATTCCGGAGTTGGGTCCGCGCTGCAGATGACGTCATCACCGAACCCATGTCAAATCCTGTTATCTCGGCGCTGCGGGCTAGAGGGTCGCTGTCGGGTGCCGTGATATTATAAAATTAAAAAAAAAACGAAATACGTAATTCAAATTACCACTGTGAGGACTAGATGGCGCTTATTGTGTCTACGTAACAGAATAAATAATCTACTGAAACTCTAGCGCCAACTAATTCTCCCAGTGGTAGGTAACTGCTACAGTAAGTACTGTCATGTACAAGTTTTGTCACTTTATAGGTATATTTTAATTTATTAACACAGGAAGATACCTCAAAATTTGCCCTATAATAGATATGTTTCTAAGATCATAATTAATATTAACTTAAGCAGTTAATTACTATAAAAAAAATACAATTTTACTGAGGGTCATAAATAATGAAAAAAACAAAATGTGGCGTTTTGAAACGAAAAATAAAAATAGAACTGTTATTTAAGAGTAATATAGTATTTTTATAAGAACGAGCGCGTGTAAAGAGGGCCTATTTTACATTGAGGCAACATCATGCGACAATGCAGCATGCTAAAATATATGGAAACATTAATTTTGTAGTCATAAGCAACATGAACCAGTATTATGCCGAGAACCTGGCGATAATCCATATTTATTGCAATATTTTGCCATATTCGTACCATGTGGCATTCCACACGGCATGCTGTGACATGCCGCAATGTCGCACTTCGTTTCTCTAGTGTGAATAAAGCTTTAGAATGTAGAATAATTTTCCTGTATGCACTTTACTCGATACTACATTCTACAAATTTTCGAGTACATACTCGTATTAAGCCTACGACAGGCAGTCATGAGAAGCACGCGTGCGCGTTGAACTGCGATAACCGTATAATAGGTATAATATTACTCTCTCACAAGTCACAATATTTTATCATATTTTATTTAGGTAGGTAAATCAGTTGAACTCACATATACATACACACATACACTTATATTTTAGTAAAAGTCTAATATGATAACGCTCCGAAAAGCTGTACTTAGGTACCTACCTAAGAATTTTTTCGTGAAAGGGGCAGACTTATGGGAAAATATCTGGTAAATAATAATAATTAGGTACTAGGTACCTATAGTTTTTTAAGCAAGTATATCCAAGGTATCGGGCCCGGTGGCCAAAATTGGAACTAAGTAATTTTTATGCCTACGTTTATAATAAACTAGACTAAGCCTGTAACCAGGCAGATATAAGTTTGTGGTAGGTAGTTTAGATAGGCAGAATGACAAAGCGAGGATGAAAATGCGTACGTAGGTACAATGTACGATACTTAGATTATTTAGTAAAGTCAGCAAAGTTTTTACAATCGTGCATTGTAGAGTCAGCACTCAGCAATCAACATCTCAAGATGCTCCGGTGTCGGAGTGAAACGTGAGACGCGCGTTGAGACTTGACAATGATTTGGGTGATTCGTATGGCGTGGTGCACATCGCAAGATACAAACTATACCACATAGATTTACCTATTGATTGTGGCGGATTATAGCGAATTAAACTTCCAGTTCTTTGCTTCTATCCAATATAAGTATGATTTATCTAATTCGCTGTTTAAAATATTTGTTCGGAAGAAGGAAAGGATGTGGATGAAAATACGTCTTGTTGGCGGATATATTGGTGACGAGTGTCGGGAGTATCGCGAACTGAGAGCACTAATTAATTGTGTCCTCGAATAGAATAGAATAGGATGGGTGTGTCTGGGTGGTGCGAAGGCGCGGGGTGCATCGGGAATGTCTATTTGTTGACGGTAGCTGACGCGGTAGGTTGACAATGGGGCTGATTCTGTAGTGCACAATCTCTAAACTAAAATTAGAGCATTACAAATATTGCTAACCCTTTCATAATACTTCCTACGGAAAGGGACAGAACTAGATTTAAATTTCTCCTGGTCTGGCCTGGTGGGAGGCTTCGGTCGTGGCTAGTTATCACCCTACCTGCAAAGACGTGCCGCCAAGCGATTAAGCGTTCCGGTACGATGCCGTGTAGAAACCGAATAGGGGTATTGGTTTAATATTAACTGCCATACCAAAAAAATAACAGTTTTTGAGTAATCATTCAGATTAACGTATAAGTAAATTGAGAAAATCAAGGCAAGAACTGAGATTTTCTTACGGTTAGAAGTAACGTTCATATTCAACTAATATGTTTTAAGGTCGCTATCTTTTATCGAGGCAAAATAATAACAGAATCATGTCACTATACTCACAAAAACAATAACCGCTCGTAAAGTTACACGCAGTATTATTATTTTTATTCGGTGACAAGATAGACTAAGAGTGAACTACTAGAGCCGCTACATACCCAAAGACCAAAACTCTCTTCCTCATCCACGTGTTCACGATCAGTCGTCGAAGCAGCAGGGAGAAGTTCATTCCAACTCTCAGGCTACGCCCAACGCTTGCTAGCGGTAGTAGCGCCGTCTCCAGTCCATAACTCGTCTGCCCCAACGGCCATTGGTTCTGAATGCCTCGTGGTTTATTTTCTTTCCATTCGATTGTGACTATAACTTATCCTTTGTATGGAATTGTCGAGCGCTTGTAAGCTACACGCTCGATCAATTCCATAAAAATGATAGTTAACGTTACCGTGATCGAATTCGTAAAAGATTCCCACTCGGCCTGCTTATAGACCAATATAATATTATCTCAAATAGTTCAATCGTATGTGGACCCTAATGCGATGATAAACAATGGGACATCTGCCAAACATGGAATGTACCTACACGTGCCAGGGCTATTCACGGACAAACAAACAAACATCAATGATGTGAATGAAATGCACTACAATTGAATATCGATACTGACACTCCCTCAGAAATCTCACGATAAAATTAAAAAATGAATAACTCGAAATCTACCAAAAATCGCTGAACATTGTAGATGTACATGGGGTATTCAATTCAATATACATTTATTCAAATTAAGGTACACTTATTGACGTCCAATTACATAACATGATGGTGATAATCAGTTATGGTATCTTAAAAAGTGGTGACTCTCCCTGACATGGAGGTTCCACCCGGTCATGGGCTTACGTTTTTTATTTCTAGACCGTACATTTGAACATTTGACCGCGCCTAATTATAAAATTTTAATAATCCTATTATAATATTCGTCAATAATTATTTTAAAACTAGCTGACGCCCGCGACTTCGTACGCGTGGATCGAGGTTTTGTGGTTCCCGCGGGAACTCTTTAATTTTCCGGGATAAAAAGTAGCCTATGTGTTATTCCAGACTATAATCTATCTCTGTGCCAAATTTCATCCAGATCTGTTCAGCCGTTGGGGCGTGATTGAGTAACAAACATCCATCCATACATCCATACATCCATACCGACATCCATACATCCAAACTTTCGCATTTATAATATTAGTAAGAAGTAAGATAGTCGTCGCCCTCTTTTCTACTACTTCATTTTGATTTAACGCCTCACAATAAACATAATATTAAAGATGTGGCCTAGCCCCTACCATTGCATATTGTACGCGGATTCTCATTTGCTAAATTGACTTGAAAACATCTGGGAAAACTTTTGGTGTACAAATATTTCTGGCACGTAATTATTTCCCGAAATCGAAATCTTGCTAATCTAACATTATCACAAATCTCGTAACAGATAGGTATTTAGTGCTCATTATATACCTAAATACTCCTAGAAATACCTATAGATAATTAATAACAGTGTGCCAGTAGGTACCTAACTACGCACGTTAGAAAAGGTTATCTTTGTTTACTGAAATTGACATCGCCTCAGGTCATACATCGATAGTGCTTACAATTTGATATAAGGTGCGTTTATTTAAGACTAAAGACTGAGGTAGGTAATTAGGTTAGGTATTTTTCCAATAAATCTAAAATCTAGCTAAAATTTTTCAATACAGTCGCTCGAAAAATGCACCCACAAAGGCAGTAAACAGGGCTTGTAAGTAAAATTTACTGCACTTGTGCTACTTTTTTGCAGTTTTTGAAGTGAAACTTCTATAGAATCGTTGTGATTTGAAAAATCGATGAAACGGATGTTGTCGCCACGGTACAAGTTGGCTCCACCGGACGAACGTAATTTATACAAAGCGTTCCGTTTTTGTAATTATTTATTTGATTGTTTATATGTATAGCAGTAGAAAGTTTGATTTGATAATAATTATTTTTTATGTTTTATTTTAATCCGGCTCTGATTGATAAAACGAGACGAAAAAGAGACAAACATATTCATAATAGGATTGCTTGCTAGAGAATGAGGTAGAATACAAGTTACATTTATATCATTATCTCGTAGGCTACTTTTCTGAGGTTTCACTTCTGCCGTGTGTGAATTGCACACTAACTATTTTTTTTTTAATTCTTGTAAGTCCACTTCTAAATAAAAAAGTTTTCTTGCAATAAGGTTCTTATTCATATTATTATCTTTTTTTTTTAATTCACTACAAGCTAGCCCTGGACTGCGACCTCACCTGATGGTAAGTGATGATGCAGTCTATGGCGGGCTAACCTGTTAGGGGCATGGCAGTTATATTAAACCCATACCCCTTCGGTTTCTACACGGCATCGTACCGGAACGCTAAATATGGTAGCGGGCTAACCTGTTAGGGGCATGGCAGTTATATTAAACCCATACCCCTTCGGTTTCTACACGTCACCGTACCGGAACGCTAAATCGCTTGGCGGCACGTATTTGCCGGTAGGGTGGTAACTAGCCTCGGCCGAAGCCTCCCACCAGACCATACCAGGAAAAATTCAGAAATTGTAAATTCCCAAATTGACCCTGCCGGGGATCGAACCCGGGACCTCCGTACGTTGAGGCAACAGCGCTGCACACTGCGCCACGGAGGTCGTCGTATCTATGTAGAAAACTTAGAAAATAATAGGTAACATTTATATGGGGGTTGGTGAAATTAATACATGAAAGGTATTTACTTAATTATATGCATGAAATTAAAAAAAAATTGTATTTAATTTTATGATAGTAACGATAGTTAGATAGTTTTATAGATTATGGCGCCGCGAGGTCGTTTAAACAAATAACATGAAGTTCTAGTGCTAGGGTATACAGCGAAACAAGATTACGAGGATCGAATTATAACGCTAGAAGTTAGAACCCAGAGTCATGAAGCCAATTTAAACTAGTGGTTCGCCCCGAACTGAGACCTCGCGGCGCCATCTATTGACATAAATGTGAAGTTCTGTTAAAAATACTGAAGCTCATTAAAAATTAAATAATTTCGTTTCCTTATAATATTTATCTAATTTTAGTATTTGTTGTTCAAGTAACGGATATAATTGAAATAATTGATCAAGTTTCAGGCTCATCCCTTCAAGAAAATTTAGAGTTCTGAGGTCATCTTTGGACGTTAGAAAATCTCCACTTTGAAAGCCCCCCATTTCGTCAATTTTGGGGGGAAAATTAAAAAAAAATATTTTCTATTCCTAATTATCTTTGAAATGATCTATCACAACCCTATGTAACTTTATAAAAAATATTTTACTTCGCATTCGCTTCTATGAGAGCCCTCCTGAAATAAAGATTTTTATTATTTTTTAAGCCATATTCGGCGGGAGGCCATTGGTTTACATATTATATTTAAAGCTGAAGTAACTGCGTTCAGTAATTCAGAAGTTATAATGCTCTGACAGACGGACGGACGGACGGAAGGACGGACGGACGGACGGACGGACGGACGGACAGACCGAGACTCAGAGACCTTCGCTTCGCTCGGTCAAAAACCGCTAAGATTAAAAATTGTGTTGTGAACTTGTGAAACATCGCTTTTTCATCAAGGACCTTGTTTTTCATGTAACTAAAAAAGATGAATTACTTCGATCAACAAATTCAAAAACCACGCAAAAACTAATAACACTAATAATAATTCATGAAGTAGGTAATTAATTTTTACTTAGTAAAAGTTGAAATAGAGTTAACATGTAACTTGCAATTTATAACGTATGTACTCAGTTGATAGTTTACTTTAAACCAAGTTTTAACCTCAAATCAAGTACCCAATTAGGTAATTAATCTGAGGTTTAAACAAATAACATGAAGATCTAGTGCTATAATAGGGTATACAGCGAAACAAGATTACTCTCCTACTTTTGATTCGGGTAAAAAGCACAGGTAAAAAGTATAAGGGAAGTATAAGGGTATTATTATCCGATTATTTAGTCTATACCTAGAGCACAACTGTCTTCTGTCAATGTGACATTATCGATTTGACGCATTTGACGTTTGCCATTCGCGAATTGCAGTTCTGTTCCAGTTCCGCAAATTGTGATTTAATTTAATGTTTTAATTATTTAACAAAGATAATTGATAGTGTAATCATTCCGTATGTGTGAATCAAAGGGTACTGATAAAATGGACACTGAGGACAACCGCGCAGAGGGTTGGAAATATTTAAACAAGCAGTTTTTTGGAGACGGTCAGTACGATTCCTTGTAACTTGTTGCCGACTAGAAAGGTGGATCATTTTAATTAGATAAATTCGTCACTAGGGCGTTATCTTTGTATATTACGATTTAGGGTACACTTATCATGAAAAGTTGATAATCTTTTAAAGTTTTCTAGACAAGAATGACGTCTTTATGTTGCTAAAGTTTTAGTCAAACTAGGACCTTTGACCATAAAATATCATGCATTGACATCGTGGCACATATTTATAGTTACCAATATAATATACCAATTACCATACGTTAATATGTTGGCAACTTAAAAATAAACTTTATGTTTATGAGATCTAATTTTTTTTAAAGATTTTGTGTCCTCAATATTACTTTGTTGAATGTTTTGACGAGTTGATAACTGCTTGTTTACCATATATTCACTAAACTTACAGCATTCAACTATACATTGAGTCTCATAACCACCTTTGCAAACAGAAATTTGGAAAAGCTATTTACTTACTGGTATAGAATATTATTATACAATAAGTATATAGAATTTAGTAATACTTTATTCACACAGTATTTTGGATAGTTAAAGTGTTACTAATCAGAATATTATAAAACTAATTTTCACACAGCAACACTAATATTACTCAAATAAACCTATTATCACCTCAGTGATAGCAGAAAGAAAATGAACAGGAGTCAAACCATCAAACAAGATAACGGCTAGCAACATTTGATCCCTTGATCAATTAGCAAGCTATCTCTTGGCATTTAGATACATACTAATATCATAAAAGTGTATGTCACGTACAACAGACCTCCAACTGGAGGTTTAAGTGTGGAAACCTGCCCAGCAGAAAGAAAGAAGACCTATATGTGACAAATTTCACATACAATAACTATCGCCGAACAGACCCTGATAAAATGGATGTGTTCCCTAAAGGCCATTCATTCTGGTGTGTCATTTTAGTTTAGTTTAGAGATTGTGCACTACAGTATCAGCCCCATTGTTGGTGAAATTATGTAGGACACCATAAGATTGTAAAATCCAAGTTCAAGTCAATCCAAGAAACCGTTAGATTATAATCTAACGGTTTCTATCCCACGAGATTATAAACTGTCGAAAGATTGTGAACCGTTCAATGTTCTGAGTATTAATTTATGAAATATTTATTGTTTTTACGTTTTCTTGTCTCGTTCTTGTACAGTTCGCGCGCGAGTTGAATGCAGAGTAAATGTAAGTGTCACCTTACATTTACTCTGCATTCAACTCGCGCGCGAACTATAGTTTAGGTTAGGGTTAGACATGAATATTCATGTAGTGCCCAGCCGCAGGCCGGGCCAGGCCTTAGGTTCTATCGGGTTAATATACCTATATTAGTTACAATTTACCAAAAAATAACGGGTTAAATTGTAAGCAGTATGTTACGGTTCACAATCTGTCGACAGTTTACAATCTATCGAGATAAAAAACGTTATATTATAATCTAACGGTTTTTACAATCTTACGGTGACATGTATAACTGAAATAAATAAATAAATAAATATAAATGTATATGAGAGCAAGACTAACACAAAGCTTTATTTATTTGTAAGAAGATGGGTAACATAAGTTTTTTTGAAAGAGTGCCCATTTAACAATAGTTTGTATTGTTCTAGGGGAGCGGGCCAACTATGTGAACATTCCGCACGTAATCGCGATGGTGGGGCTCCCGGCGCGGGGGAAGACCTACATCGCGAAGAAGCTCTCACGGTACCTCAACTGGATAGGGATTAACACCAGGGGTGAGTGATTCGATATCATCATCGTCATCAGCTCAACCCTTTACTGAGCACGAGATTTTGGCCTTTTTCCACCACTCTGGTCAAATGCGGACTTCAAATCGCTATTTTAATATTTACCTATTTAAAACATTCAAAATTTCCTTGAATTGTTGGTAAACACTTTTATAAGAGTAAGAATACTTTCCTGTCTAATCTTATATATATATAAAAAATTTCAAAAAAAAATAAAAACCGACTTCAAAATCCACAAACACTAAAATAAAAAGTAAAAAATAATTTAATTTATTATGTATTCAAGAGTTAATGTAGTTCTATAATAACATTTTTTGGAGTCGGTACCAATTAGCCGCATGAACCATCTACCTACTCTTCATTATTGTTGACGTGACTCCACATTGGCACCGACTCCAAAAAATGTTATTATAGAACTACATTAACTCTTGTACATACATAATAAATTAAATTATTTTTTACTTTTTAGTGTTTGTGGTTTTTGAAGTCGGTTTTTATTTTTTTTTGAATTTTTTTTATTTCACAATTTTTAGTGGCCCCACTGTTTTAAAATACAGGGTGTAACCAGAACGCTAGTAAAAACTTAGCGTTATTAAGAATAACGTCGTGTAATCGTTACTCGTCGACTTGCCTAACTTAGACAAGTCAAGTACAAAGTCCTTTCATATGATACCCCACTTGGTATAATTATCCTACTTTGAAATTTCAAACCCCTGATTTTCCCCACTTTTTTAATTAAACTAAAAATAATTTTCAATTTTTTTGATTTCCATGATATTGGGCCACTATTATATACAACTATTCCAAATTTCATGTCAATAGCTTTAATAGTTACTGAAATAATCAACTGTGACAGACGGACGGAGAAAGTCGCACCATAAGGGTTCCATTTTTACCATTTTGGTACGGAACCCTAAAAAAAAAAAGATATGCTATGCATGGTTACTGTTTACAAAACTATCACACTGATCGCGAGCAATTTACTCTTATCCATTGAGATCCATTGAGATTATCAAAAAAAAAAAAAAACATACAGTCGAATTGAGAACCTCCTCCTTTTTTTGAAGTCGGTTAAAAAATGAAACCCGTTTTCCTTGGTCACGGCATCACGCGTGAATGGCTGGACCGATTTCACTAATTCTTTTTTTGTTGTATTTGTTATTATTAGGAGAAGGTTCTTACGGAAAAATAAATGAAGAAAATCTCTCAGAAATATTGAAATTGCATACTAAGGCGGTACGAAGTTCGCCGGGTCAGCTAGTTTTAAATAATTTCTTGTAATTGTTGTGATTTCATGTAATTTCTCCGAGATCATTTTGACACCTCTCAGTAAAACTGATTATCAGAGACATTCTACAACCATTCTTGTTTCGTTTCCTGGCAGTATTCAACCTAGGCGAATATAGGCGTCACGCGACCACCGCGTACACGAGCCACGAATTTTTCCGCGCTGACAACAAGGAGGCGATGGCCATCCGACAGCAGTGCGCGCTGGACGCCCTGCACGACGTGTGCGAGTGGCTGGTCAAGGGCGGAGAGGTGGCCGTGAGTATTTACCGCACTATATGTATCGGTATGTCCCTCCGCGTACACAACAAGGAGGCGATGGCCATCCGACAGCAGTGCGCGCTGGACGCCCTGCACGACATGTTCGAGTGGCTGGTCAAGGGCGGAGAGGTGGCCGTGAGTATTTACCGCACTATATGTATCGGTATGTCCCTCCGCGTACACAACAAGGAGGCGATGGCCATCTCGATTGGCCAGCGAGGTAACTTGTATCTCGAGGTCGTACGTAAAGTACTTTTATCCCGGTAAAGTCAAGAATTCCCACAGTTAAATCCACGCGGCCATCTACTAATCTATACTAATATTATAAATGCGCAAGTTCGGGTGGATGGATGGATGTTTGTAACTCAATCAAGGCTGAACGGATCTGGATGAAATTAGGCATAGATAAAAATATAGATAGGTTATAGTCTGGCATGAAACATAGGCTATACTTTTTATCCCGGAAAGTTCCGGCGGAAATCGATAAAACTTATTACACGCGGACGAAGTCGCGGGCATCAGCTAAATAACATTATTAGGTATTTATTAGTAGAAATATGATTGACAGGGACTGCCGATAGAAGTGAAAACGAATATTAATTTGTTTTTCTAATTAAAAAATAATAATAAAAATAAAAATATTTCAAATATAAACCTTAAAACCAAGGCATTAAAGAATAATTACGAATGTACCATATTATTATACTTAAGACCTTTTGTCTTAAGAAGAAAGTGCTCAACGCGCCTAAAGTAGTTTTCACTTCATAAAGCTAGTTATGATATAAAGCTGTGTTGGTGGTCAGGTGTTCGACGCGACGAACTCGACGCGGGAGCGGCGCCGCATGATCCGCGACATCGTGGTGCACAAGATGGGCTTCAAGCTGTTCTTCGTCGAGTCCATCTGCGACGACCCCGGGATCATCGAGCAGAACATTATGGTGAGCTATCTTCTGCCTAAAATAAACCTTATATTCATTTCAAGAAAATAAAATAATAGTACATTATGGTACAAGTGTGTAATGTTGGTGATTACCGCTGAGACGCCTTGACGTGAGGGTCTTAAAATTGCCGAGGACGGTAATCATCAATACACACGTGTATCATACGACGTTTTTCAACACACATGTGATGAAAATAATACTAATAAAAAATAATTTTATTTAGTAGATAAAATAAAAATAAACTCTATCACTTGTGAATAATAGGAATGAAAAAGTCACAGTTTATAGGTGTCATTATGTGCCTTATTGCAGTGAAATTAGAGTCACTTTATGAGCAAGTGTGTTGAAAAAATAGTTTATTTCTCATTAGAACTTAATTTTAACACCTAAAAAGTTTGAAGCCTTCTTTTATCAGTTAAATCACTCCTGTGTCAGAAGACTCCGCTCTTCCACAACAATATTAATAAGAATAAACCATACCAATGAAAAAAAACAGAAAAATATTATAATTAAATAATGGGCCTATTACACTCCACTTCTTCAAGGGTCCTGTGATAAGGGTGGGCGTGGCCGCTAGTTTTGGCGTCGCTATTACACTGCACTAACTATCGGGCCCTAACTCAGTATGAACGAGAACCTAGATGGCACCTAGTTATAGAAGGTTTTATTTAACTTGCAGTATTGGTATTTGCTCAAATTTTGCAGCTGTATTTTTAAGCAATTCCCCACATCCAATTGGGCTGAAATTTGGAACACATGACGTAACTTCAATGACAATAATAATTATGGTACCACAGCCATATAAATTTGGGCTGGGTAAGTTGAATTGGTCCTGAGAAGTGATGTAGACCTAGATGATGTCCAGGGTCTCAAGATCGAGCCGAGAAGTGGAGTCATACGAACTCCTACTTCATTCAAAACCTCCTTCGCGAGCTTCTAACTTCGCGCTATACAAAAGCGCGCTGGGGGTAAGACAAGACTGCTTGGAGTCGGGTAGTTTAGGTTTAGTTTTTTGTAGCAATTTGGCAAGTGTCATTTGACTGACACAGAATTGGGTTCCATTTTACGCATACAGTATAGAAAATTGTCTATGGTTCCCTTTTTCCCATATAAGTTAAAAATATCTTTCTATTTACACACTTGTTCATGTAATCTTATAAAAATAAATAAAAAGAAACACGCATCTCGCGCAAAAATTAAAAATATTTTTTACTAAAAAAATACCTTTCATTATTAGGGGGTGCCCAAACTTCATTTAAACCCAATTTAAACTTAAAGCCTCTGTAATCCCAAATTCGTGAAGTCTGATTCTAAAGCCAACCCTATAATTTTGCTAATTCCTTACAGGAAGTAAAAGTGAGCAGCCCAGACTACACGAACATCCAAAACGCGGACAACGTCCTAAACGACTTCCGCCTCAGGATAGAACACTACAAAGAGAAGTACGAACCCCTGGACGAGACGCTGGAGTCTGAGTGCAGCTTTATGAAGATATACGACACGGGCGAAAAAGTGGTGGTGCATAAACACGAGGGACATATACAGAGTCGGATTGTGTACTATTTGATGAATATACACATCGTACCTAGGACGATTTATTTGACCAGGGTGAGTTGAATTTTTTTTTTCTTATTAACCTTCAAACAAAGCCTCCCATTCCCATTCCTCCTCTCTCCCATTTTAAAAGATATTAAAAAGTAGCTACCTTTAATTTTTCGATGTTTATTTATAATTTGTTGTTAACAGTATCCATTACCAACAAATGAAGTTCAAAATTTTGTAAAAAAAATGTATTGGCCTTTTTGTCTCTCTCAGGGAAAAATGTAAAAACTTATTTCTATATGATACTCAATAAATGTTAGTTATGTTCGGCATTGGGCTTTAATCTACATATTTGTTTGAAGTTATTTTGTGCATTAATTAATATGTCTGACATAGAAATAGAATCGGAACCGTCGCTCCACTTTATAAGCTTCCGTTTTCCCCTCCTCTTTTAATATAGGTACAAATCAAGAGTTAATAGGCATCTTCTAGGCAAGCGTGCTCCACCTTAGGCTGCATCACCACTTGCAAGCAAGTCGCAACCAAGTGCTAGCCTATATATTTAAAAAAAGAAAACTAGCTAATACCCTTCGTCCGCGTGGATTGAGGATTTTTGGTTCCCGCGGGAACTTTTTAATTTTCCGGGATAAAAAAGAGCATGTGTTATTACAGACTATAATCTATCTCAGTGCCAAATTCATCCAGATCCGTTCAGCCTTCTGGCGTGATTGAGTAACAAACATCCATCCATACATCCATCCATCCAAACTTTCGCATTTATAATATTAGTATAGATATAATATAGATTTGTGGTTACAAACCAACTATTCATTTATCTCAATGCTGTCCACAGCACGGTGAAAGCGCGCACAACCTAGTGGGCAGGATAGGTGGCGACAGCGAACTGTCGACGCGCGGCAAACAGTACGCGAGCATTCTAGCGGGCTACATAGAGGAGCAGAACATCCCCGGGCTTCGCGTGTGGACTTCGTGGATGCGGCGCGCCATACAGACCGTGAAGGACGTGCGCGCGCCGCAGGAGCGGTGGAAGGCGCTCAACGAGATCGACGCGGTGAGTACACTGCCAGTCACATCCTCAGACTGCCAGTCACATCCTCAGACTGCCAGTCACAGCCTCAGACTGCCAGTCACAGCCTCAGACTGCCAGTCACAGCTTCAGACTGCTAGTCACAGCGTCAGACTGCCAGTCACATCCTCAGACTGCCAGTCACAGCGTCAGACTGCCAGTCACACCCTCAGACTGCCAGTCACAGCCTCAGACTGCCAGTCGCAGCGTCAGACTGCCAGTCACAGCTTCAGACTGCTAGTCACAGCGTCAGACTGCCAGTCACAGCCTCAGACTGCCAGTCACAGCTTCAGACTGCCAGTCGCAGCCTCAGACTGTCACTGGCAGTCCTAGAACACTCAGAGCCTCGACTGTTAGGTGTAGCCTTTGACTGCCAGTCACAGTCCTAGACTGCCAGTAACCGTGAAATGAAATGAAATAAAATGATTTATTTATTTCATGTAGGACAACTTGTGACACTTATGATACGTCAAGACTCTACCACCGGTTCGGAAAGCTGATTCTACTGAGAAGAGCCGGCAAGAAACTCAGCAGTTGCTCCTTTCTTAAAAAAGAAAAAGGTTACAATAACTAACAATACAACGCATACATTACGTTACACTGACTTGTGGGTCACTGGACTGGATGCGAGCCCGGTTGCTTCCATGTTCAACTAGATACCGCAAACCGTATTCTACCGCAAATTCGTAGCCTCAAACTGCCAGTCACAGCACCAAATTACTAAGTCATAACAGCAGACTGGCAAACTGCTTCGCTGCAAGTCTTTATTTCTGGACTAGAACTACTAAGTGTTTACTTTATTCCAGGGCATCTGCGAAGAGATGACCTACGCGGAGATCCAACAGAAGTATCCATCGGACTTCAACGCGCGCGACGCCAACAAATTCGCGTACCGCTACCCTCGAGGGGAAAGCTACGAAGATCTGGTGGCGAGACTCGAACCCGTTATAATGGAGCTGGAGAGACAAGGAAACGTGCTGGTGGTGTCTCACCAGGCTGTCATGAGGTGTCTCCTGGCTTACTTCCTTGACAAATCCGCCGGTGAGTCATTCTTTATAATGTTAAGACCTTAGCTTAGGTTGAACCATTGTTTAACACGTATTAACTACCGATTGACGCCAATTGGCAGCATACACGACGCATATATACTAGCCAATATCCTGCCCAATATTTTCAACGGCGTTGGCAAATAATATGCTGGCCAAAATGTGAAACATTTTTGTCAAATTCGCGTACCGTTACCCTCGAGGAGAAAGTTATGGAGACTTGGTAGCGAGACTGGAACCCGTTATAATGGAGCTGGAGAGAGAAGTGAATCATTCTTCATATCTTAGCACAGTTTGAACCATATTACGCGTATTACCTGTCGATATACGCAAATAGGTCGAGAATATGACTGCACAAATACATTAGCAAATATTCTGCCAGTTTTGTCAAAGGCGTTGGCCAATAGGCTGGCAAAATGTGAAATATTCTTATCTATGCCGTGCAAAATCATAAAACTAGCCATATGTGCCATATTCAGAACCGTTCAGCCGTTCTGGCGTGATTAACAAACTTCCATCCATCCAAACTTTCACATAAAATATTAGTATCATCGATATGTAGATACTAGATGGGCCCTTTCATAGAAAAAAATTGGGCGTCTAACCTTTAGAGCACGCTCCTAACCTGTATAGCCCTGTCCTTGTACTCGCCATAGCGCTGTCCCGCTTTTCAGGCTACATGGCACATTTATTTATTTATTTTACACTTTATTTGTACACCACAACACAAAAAAGAAAAATAATAATTAAGGAACACAAATACACAAAAGGAAGTAGAATACAAGAAGGCGGCCGTATCGCTTAGCAGCGATCTCTGCCAGGCAACCTTAGGATTAGGAGAAGTTAAGGAGATTAAATTGCGGATGGTGTATTAATATAAGTAAACATACAAACAAATACCTACATACTATTACAAAAACCATTTACACAAATAACATAATACTCATATATATATGAAAATAAACTAATATATATTATGTATTTAGTATTACTATTATAAATAACGATGAAAACTAATCGTCTGTATTAGGATAAATAGAAATTCCTAACAAAACACATTCTTTGTTTTACAGGGCCCGTTTATGTAAATTGAGGTCGTTGATTAGTATAGATTGTCTCTGTACAAAACTAATGTCTGTTTGTCGACAGACGAGCTCCCGTACCTGCACGTTCCACTGCACACGGTAATAAAGCTGACGCCTGTCGCGTACGGCTGCCGTGAGGAGCACATTACACTCTCGGTCGACGCGGTGGACACGCACCGCCCCAAGCCCGCCGTGAGTATACGCCCAGCCTTATGACAAATCCTATACCTATTACATGCGTAGATTCTAAATCCTAAATTCTATAGATTCTAAATCCTATGATTCTATAGCATGGGGTTAGGGATCTATACTATAGAACGACCGACTTATCTGTTAATTGAAGGACTACTATGGCGCGTTTACATTAGGTCGGTAACCGAATGCGTCGGCTGTATTCGGTTTTCGGCCAACAGCAAGTTTCAATAAATCGGTTATGACTGAAGCTGACCACTCGTAACAACTTTTACACTAGGTCTGCAAACAGACTGCAATCGGTGACCGAAAACTACCAAATCGAACTAATGTAAACGCACTAATGCCAACTGTAATTTGGTTAGCCGCATTCGATCGCAACCTGCTTGCAGTGAACGACCTATCCGATGTATTCAAACTTGCTGTTGGCCGAAAACTGAATACGGCCAACGCATTAGGTAACCGACCTAATGTTAACAGGCCAATTCGGTTAACGAATCCGATTTAACTGAATGCTGCCGACGCGTTGAATCACCGACCTAGTGTAAACGCGCCATAAGCTATTAGTTTATTTAACTTATCAATAGATACACATTAATGTTTAATTTTGAAAGTTAAGAAGCGGTGCCACCATATAGCGGCCTCAAGATGGCTCGAGCAATAAAACCTTTTAAACCGGCACAGATTTCCGCGGAAACCCTAGCTTTTAGTTTCAGTCTTAATATCCTTTATTTTTGTCTGTGCAACCCAAATTCAATTTGGACTGACTTTTATTTGGCGTATTAACATCGCACTTTCTATAGCACCACAAACTTATCTGACCCGGTGACCGCGCGCTAGTAAATATTAAAAATAAAAAAAAACTTAACAGACATCAAAATTTGTTCCAATTTTGGCCACTGGGTCAGATAAGTTAGTGGGACTATGGGTCTGTTCCGATAAACACTGCGAGCATTGTCCAGTGGTCTAACTGGAGAGAAATTCGTTCCGTTAGAGACTGACAGTATACTGCCGCAGTATCCTAGGGAAATATATGACGTCATAAATCGTCGCCATTTTTGTACTGTGAGCACTAGCGTTTTCGACGTAAGGAGCTCTCAGTGCTTTGATCACATGATCAACAGCTGGACTGCGTTCCGTTTTAAATAGTAACCAGTATAGCTTACTAAAAAGCTATAAAGGAACGGCTTCGCAGTATACTAAATTGACGTCACACATTACAGTGCTCGTAGTGTATAATCGGAACATACCTTATACCTCCAAGGTATCTTGTATCACAATCTGTCGCCAGCAACTGATCCGCCATTATTTCTAACAGGAGACCGAAGACGACGTCGCGTCCGGCGCAAAAGTACGCAAAATGTGCATTTGATCTCTTGTCGGCTTGTTGCTTATTTAGCGTGTTACACGCGTTTAAACTTAAAACTTTGATAGGTGTAAATTAAATTACAAAAATCCCCGACATTCAATGATAGGTAAAAATTTAATTAACAAATTTCAAAAATCCCCGACTGTCAATGATAGATATAAATTAAATTTCAAAAATCCTCGACATTCAATCATAGGTATAAATTGAATTAATAAGAAATTAAAAAATCCGGGCCATTCAAACCAACTATTAAATAAAATTATACAATGTTTTACTGAGATCCCTGCACTAGTAAAATGAGCTGATAATCCTTAAATCGCTGAACAGATTTTCATCATTTTCTTTATTTGATTGATTGATCAAACATAGTGAAGTACACCACTAACTAGCTGGTGCCCGCGACTTCTGCTTCGATTTTCCGCTTGGTTTTTCCGCTTCTTGAACTCTTTAATTTTCCGGTATAAAAAGGAGCCTATGTGTTATTCCAGACTATAATCTATCTCCGTGCCTTTCATCCAGATCCGTTCAGCCGTTCTGGCGCGATTGAGTAACAAACATCCATCCATCTGAAAAAAATCGCACTCAATAGACATTTAAAAAGAAAAAATATGCGCTCGCTACACTCTCGTAATAGTTGAAACCGACATACAGTCAGGTTACTATTAAGTATACAGGAATTATAGTCCAAGCAACTGGTCGACATGAGCTCTCAAATCACCGATTCGGTAGCGTAGAAAAAAAAACAATAGCATGTCTTGTAGTAAATAATGTTACGAAGAATGGATTACCAGTTAAGTCCCTCCTTGTTTTCTGTGGTGCTGGGAATCTTGGTGTGGGTGTAAAGGACTGGAATCCAGGCCGCTACATTTTTTTTTTGGTTGTGGGATTTGTGTGGGTATTTTCAAAAAAATTGTTAAGAATGTTTGAATTTATTGTGTACTCGGAGCTGAAATGTACGGTTTTGGGAATTAGTTTTTTATTTCCTTTTTTGCAAATTACTGTTTGTTTTTTTTTCCTACTATTGGTATTGGTCATAATAGGGATGATGCCTATATCAAAAATAAATTATTTCTAACTGATTATTAAAAAGAGGGTCTTTCAAAAGACCTAAAATTCACACCCTCGGATAATCATTTTAAAATATAGATTAAAGAAAAAAGCGCGTTGAAATTTGATGACGTCACAACTGTGAATTTCATACAACTTCAATACTATATAGAAGCGCGTTTTTAAGTTTGATAAAGAGCTGATTTGATTGAGTTGTCATCATCCCTATTTCGCCGCTTAAGAAAGTGCGGGTTAAAAATTATGGTTTGTACGGGATTTTAAATATCAATATCATTTATGTTGTTTTAGAAACAACAAGCAAATATGATATGCTTGTATGGCTGGCCGCCTGTTGTCAGAAATAATTGCCAGTCAGAAAACTTTCTGATATTCATACTTGTATAGTTTCTTTGCGCTTTTTATTTCTTAAAGTTCAGGTTCGCTTGCACAATGACATTTAAACTGATTTAGGATATGTTCCGATATACACTGCGAGCACTGGAAGGTGTGACGTCAATAAAGCATACTGCGAAGCCGTTCCTTTATAGTTAGCTGTACTGGTTACTGTATAAAACGGAACGCAGTCAGCACTGAGAGCACCTCATATATTTCGCTAAGAACGAATTTCTCCCCAGTAAGAGCACTGAACATTGCTCGCAGTGTATTTCGGAACATACCCTTACTTAAATTTTGTAATGCTGTCACTTTTTGGCAACAGGATGTAGGAATATATAAATAGATCGAGGACTAAAAAAAACTGAGTATATAATATTATGATTTTATAAGATATAGATCTTATTATATAGAAATTTTTGTCTATTAGCATCAGTGAGTGTGAGTGAAACGAAACATGGCTGTTTGTGTTTATTGGATTTTGAACTCGTCACTCAATTCAAATTGCCAAATAAAACCTTCTATCTTATAGTACTGTCAATTTTGAAAATACCGTATTGCTGGTCAAACTGCACGTGACGTTCAGTAAACTTAATTTTGTCGCACAATATTTTTTGCCTTGAAACTTGAGGTTGATGAAAATCTCCCTTTATGCTCCTATAAATAAATAAAAAACTAAATCAGTTTAAGTATCCTTAACCGGGCCATAGTGTGCAGTTTTATTTTAAAACGTCTCAGCTACAAGGATCTGCGTTTATAATGTTAGCTTCGATTGTAAATATTTCATTTCTTATAATACTGAAGACAACCTATCTGTGAATGTGTTATTATTTGATTCCTTCAGGTGATCCCAGCGCCGCCCATCAAACCGCCAGTCCCGCCTGTCATCAACGGCGAGACCAACGGCCAAAACAAAGACAACTACAACTAGACAACATCATAAACAATACATATAGACCATACTGACCGACTGGAGACTAGGTTCCGGCTTTATTCGGTAACTATTTCTATAGATTTTGGCCGAAAGTTTAGTTTTAGCGAGGTTCGGCTTGATCAATCACCAATTAATAATTTAATATTTAGTTGAACTCAATAAGTACGTAAAGTTCGTCAAACTTATCTGACCCGCTGACAGTATCATATCAGTATCTATTGAAAAATAAAAACAAAAACTAACAGGCATAAAAATTAGTTCCAATTTTGGCCACCGGCCAAGATAAGTTTGACGGACTGTACAATGTTTTGAAGGAGATCTCTCTTCTATGTTTTAACCTTTGTTTGTGAGTAGAAATGCTAAAAGAATACTAAGTTTTTTGTTTTGGGAATCTATCATTACAATTTTTATCATCAAAGTTTATCTGACGATTGAAAATCAGACCTAAATCGAATTCGAAATTTGTGATAATTTCAAGTGATTGCGACAATTGCAATTGTTGTGATGGCTGAATTTAGGCTGCGTCAATGAATTTTGGTCAATACAGAAATAGTTAGAAACTGTATCTTGTGTTTGCAGACGGAAATATTGTTTCGTCCAAAAGTTTCTTAGCTTTTGAAGTTAGTTACCGACCTTTCAAATCAAATCAAATCAAATCAAATATTTTTTATTCAAATAAACTTTTACAAGTACTTTTGAATCGTCAAGTGAATCTACCTACTACTTTAGTATTTTTCGAACGCATTTTAGCTGAAATAAGGTAAAGGCATGACACAATGGATTTATGTTAGTTTTATTTTCTCTTTTATTTAGCTAGTGAATCTAAGGATAAGTTATATCTATCTTTATAATTACGTAATCCCAAATAGCGCTAAAAATAAATCAACTCATGAAATGTGATATCTTTTCTCTTAGGTATTTTTAAGGCCACGCCTTACGTTAGTTTTGAATTAAGTAAGATTAAGTTAAATGTTTATTGGTTTTAGAATTCGGTGTCTATAGACCGAAACTGTTTCGGCTATAAACCTAGTTTCGGTCGGTCTATGAAATAACTGTAATAAAAAATATCTACTGACCAATGAAAGTACACGGATAGTTCGTACCATAATAAATGTTGGGAGGACAGTTACGTATTTAATTTTATAGAAAAATGTTTCTATATATTACATACAGTTCTTTTCATTTAAAATACCGCTGCAGCTCTATTACGTGAAACCTGCATAAATCATTGTTACAGTCTCAATTACTGTGATAGCTGAACGTATGCGCTCACTCTTGGTGATTTTGGCCAATAGCGGTAGAGGGTAACCAATAATATAGGTGATTTCAATCGTTACAGTGTAGAATACCTTTTTACTCTCGACGAAAAGAAGGTATATGTGTTTGCCCTAAGAGGTTGTGCGTTTGTTTGTTTGTTTTTTTACGTTGTAATGCGCGGGGCATCTAACCTACTTGACGTGCGCATGCGCCGTATGCGATCTATCGATCTCTTTGGTGAAACGATACCTGGAGTCTGGTCTGGACATTTTAAACAATAAAAAAAGAAACTAATTTTACATTAAAATTTTGGCCTAAAATTACGTCTTTTGTTATGAATCAATTCATCTGTAATCTGTCGATAAGTTACTATACAACGTGACATATCTCTATGTGACTTAATCGTATTTTTTCTATAAAATTAAATTCGTAAGTCGTTCTGCGGAAGTCGACGAATTTGAGACTGATGATAAGTGAATTTAGACGTATTTAACTGCATCATGTTAAAAGATAGTAAAAAAAATGAAATCAAATTTCATTTTCATTCCCATTTTTGTAATGCACGGAGCTACATTCAATACGCCTAACGTACTAACTAACAATGCAATCAATACTTTACTATTTTTACTATGTACACCTGCCATAGCGCCAAAATGAGAATTTTAAAAATTTGTTTTATTAAAAAGCTTCTAAACAATTATCTTCTGATTTTCTATTTCTTAATATTGGTACGTGATAATTATTTATGCCTTAAAAACATATTTATAAGTTAATGATTGCTATAAAGTTAAGCTAGTCCATTGAGTTTTGGTATCAAATACCGTTATTTTATAATTAAGTACCAAAGACATTTTTTTAAATAAATATTTCAATCAAAATTGCCTACAGATTTAAATGATTTGTATTAACCATCTTAATATATTTTAATTGCTTAATTATTGAGCTTAAATTAGTATACGGACTGCCTAGCATAGCCTACGTATGATTTCCAATTTAAAAATAAGTACCTATATTGATTAAAAAATATTTTTGTATCGATCTATCTATTTATCAAATAGCAAAATTATTTGTAGAAACGTCTTAATATCTCTTGTACCAGTCTGAAGTTTATATTTAATATTATTAGATAGGCTTTCAATCAACATTATATTATATAAAATATAGATTATAGGTATAATAAAATTACAATTATATTAAAATTTAACAAACACTTGATTATTTAACAATAATTTATAATAGCTAGGAAATTTAAGGGAATTTATAAATACATTCTTATGATATTATAAAGTTATAAAATATAGCTATTTGTTAATCTTTATAGCTTCATATGCAAAATAATTATTGATTGTGTTCAATATATTTTATTCAAATGTAGCTCCGCGCGTTGAGTTTTATTAAATCAAGAGTAGATTTTTTCCTATCATTTTATCATATTGATATAAAATATTAACTGTAATACCTATGTTTACGTGAAGGATTTACATAGTGGCTATATTATTTTATTGTAAATTTATTATTGTTGTAATAATTGTAATTATTATTTTTAAATATAAGTGTATTCTAAGCGGGTCTGTGGTTTTTATTTCATTCCCTGATTTGATGTTGAGGTTTTTTTTTTAAAATTTTTGAGTGACCGAGACAATCATTCTCAACTAGACAAGCTCATAAACTTAATTGACAATTTACAAATCTAACGGCCGAAATTAATAAACAATCTATCTGTAAACTGTCGATAACTTTACTTTGATTTAGTGACGACACACGGAAAAGCGTCTTCACCTTTCGTGGTCCGCGGAATCCCTTTTCCGCCATAGTCCGCTTGATTCTGGCGGGGCGAGACCGCGGTATGTGAAAGTCCCGGTTATGGACGTCTAACTAATAGTCGACCAAGCCCTTGATGTTTGGGGACGAGCTGGCTTCACAATAGCTACACATTACTTATCCACTGCTATGCAAAGTTGGGAATTCAAGTTTTTAAGTGAAAACTTCTTTAGGCGTCTTGAGCACATTTTGGTAAGGGGTAAAAATGTAGATTCGCGTGACCGTGACCGACATGCTCGCAAACTATACCATTACAACTACATTCGAAATTAAACTTTAATACCTTAGTGTTAACGTTAATAAAAAAAACGTTTTCTAAAAACTTCTATCGGCAGTCCCTGTGACTTGCTATTTTTTTTCTGTCAGTCACCCGTGACTGCTTACTCTACTCTTGCACGTCAATTATATTGTCTATTGACTATTCAATGAACGGAGGACGAAAATTAAGCCTCAAGGCGACAACAGTACGGGCAGGGCAAAACTTCGTAGAGGAAACATTTAATCCTGTCACGGTAGTTTGTGCAGCCCCATATTGACGTGCGCTAAAGAACAAACTTTAGGACTCCTTTGTTTACAACGTGAGTGCATAACTTAAATAACCCTCGACAATTTATCCTCAATTCTCTTTCCTGCTCCGTCTCAGGCCAGGATCACCAAAAATTTATAATTCCGTTACTCCTTCACCATTTTACCACAGAACTGCGAGAAACCGTGAGCGTTGGCATCCTTACGTTGTCAATGTTCAATAGTTCTTCTTCTCTTATCTATGGCCTTTAGTACTGCGGTTTGTTATGTTCAATAGTTGTACAAAACGTTTTTGCTGGACATTTCTAATACGAACCGCTATAAAATAGTGTTTGGAACGCCCTTCCGGCGACCGTGTTTCCTTCCAAGTATGCCGTACCTTCAAGGCAAGAATGAATAGGCATTTTCTAAGCAAGCGCGCTCCAACCTAGACCTCATTGCTTTTGACGTCAAGCGCAGGCCTATCTTGCAATAAAAAATAAATATTGAATGGATTGTAAAGAAAAACAGTGTTTATGAATATTTACTTTTATTTTATACAATTTTACTGACGAAACTTGACATTTAACAACTTTCATACAAACTGAAACAGCAACATTCACTAAGCATACGAAAAACATCAATTTATTTACAAACTAAGCTCTCAGTGCAAGTTCACCACATTGCTTATGCGACAGTGCTGGCTGGTAAATAAACTATATGCAAAGCAACCATCTTGAAATTATAAACTAACATCCATTTTCACTATTAATTTATCTATCTGTAAACTGTACTTATGAAGAAATTGGAGTTTATTTTATGCCTCTTCAATTTTTGTTTATATTACATTTTTAATAAATACTAATAGCTACTAGTCTAACTTATCTGACGCGGTGACAGCGACTGTCAAATCAGAGGTGCAATCATGTAAGGATTGCCGATGAAATCGTTAAAGTCCGGCTTCAAAGTAAAATAAACCTTATATAACAGCATTGATTAGGGTAGGATCCATTCTCATACGTTTAGGGTACCGTACATACCTAAACTTATAAGAATGGATACACGAAATTGAGCTCTAATTCAATGCTGTTATGGTTTATTTTACTTTGAAGTCGAGCTTAAACGATTTCATCGGCAATCCTTACATGATTGCACCTCAGATAGTCGCAGATACAAGTCGGCAGTGCGGCCGCGTAACTTTTGCATCAATCATTGTTACAGTATCAATTGTTGTGATTGGCTGGATTTATGGTATTCTTGCTGCGACAATAGTTTTTTTCCAATAATGGAAGAGTATAAACCAATCAAAGCTGATTGCGATCGTTACACTGTAGCTGTCATTTTTAGCCGGTAGCCCAACGGGTCAGATAAGTTTGACGGACTATAACTTAGCAACGTTGTTATTTGTCAAAGAATACGTAACAACTTTGCTAGTCTAGTAAACATACAGAGGCAACACAAAACACAAGGCAAAAGAAAAAGAAATCCTACCATTTTTCTTAATTTCCCCTCATTTTGTACTCTCATCTTCAATAGACAATCCATTATTATATAAAGTTACTGTCAATCTTTTCTTAGTCTATGCTTATAGAGTTAGTCGAATATATATTTGTTTTATTATTAATGGCATAATGGCCTCCGACGTTATGGATAAGGAAGGAAGGCAAATATGGAATTTTGTTTTAAAGATCAAGATGGCTTAGAGAACATTTGACAAACTAATTTTGAGATCAAAAGAATCAACTGAACAACTATACCTACTCCATTTAATTGAGTGACAGTCAATTAAGTTATATCGAGTATTAGGGATTAAAATAACAGTTAATTGCCAACACTGTCAAGCAAATAATACTAATAGTTCAACAAAACTTAAGTTAAATATTTACAATAGTTTAATAAAGGTAAATCTTTTAAATATTACAAATGAAGATCCTTTTTTTGACTTATGACAGTGGTTCACAGTCATTTTTACACATATTACATAATGGAAGATTCGACATTTTGTATATTTTTAAACAAACAATTTAACAATACCAAAGTGTGTAAGTTTCTTGGTTTGTCCTTTAATCACGCCGCAACGGAGCACCGGATCGGCATGAATTTTGGCATGAGTATGGTTTAAGACCTGGAGAGTGACATAGGCTACTTTTTATACGGGACGGGAATAACAAAAACCTAAACAAAATACAATTCTCCAACTATTAAAAAAATTACACTGATTATGGTTTAACCTTTGGGCTGCCGTAACGTTAAAAAAAAAGGTCTAGTAAGCTGCCGTAAGGTCACGTGACCTAGGCGTAATTTGATCTGATCACGCCTACGGTGCAATTTGATGTATTTTTTCACTTTCCTTGATGTGCTATGAACTGCCTGCTTTATATATCGAAACTTAGATAACTAATTTATGTTATTTACTACTTTATTTACTGAAAATAGTCTTTTATTACATAATTTTGCGAGATTATAAAGTAAACAAATTTGAAAAAGAACAACACTTCCGGTTACCGGAAGTGTCGATTTGATTGATGGAATTTTCGAAAATTATGCGAAGTTTATTTATTTAATTTGTTTTAACAGCTTCTAAATTTAGTAAATAACAATTAAACATAACATTTAAATAAATTTCGTTTGTTACTTTTGTTAAAAATAACAGATTTCTCCGATACTGGCCGCCATATACCGCGTTCCATGGCGGGCGTAGCGCGCGAACTGATTTTGTATTTCAAATATGACCTTCAAAGTGACATGCAAAGTTTGAATGAATGATTGTCTTTGGTTATTTAATTCCTTAAGATTCATGTTCAAAGAAGTTTATACTCTATATTCACGAGAATAAATCTTAAATCGCATAAAAATGCGACCGACACAGGGTCGATTGTCGGTCGGCTAGATCTGACCCAAAGCAGCGTAGTACCTATCGACAGAGCTATCCCAAGGCATTCCAAAGGTTAAACCACAGATTTCTAAATATACAGTCCCACCAGTTAACTGGCCCGGTAGCCAAAAATGGAAATATTTTTTATAAATAACTAGTTTTTGTTTGTATTTTATTTGTAATATTTACTAGCAGTATGTTCCGATATACACTGCGAGCACTGTTCAGTGCTCTTATTCGGGAGAAATTCATTCCGTTATGGACTGACAGTATACAACCGCAGTATCCTAGAGAAATATATGACATCATAAATCGTCGCCATTTTAGTACTGTGAGCACTCGTCGATACCCCAAAGCTTAAAGACTAAAGTCTTTAACGAGTGTGTCCTACCTGTGATGACGTATGGAGCGGAAACGTGGACACTGACAGCTGGCCTTCTCCACAAATTTAAAGTCGCTCAGCGGGCTATGGAGCGGGCTATGTTGGGTGTTTCTCTGAGGGATAGAATCCGTAATAAAGGAAATCCGCCGGAGAACTAAGGTAACCGACATAGCCCAGAGAATTAGTAAGCTGAAGTGGCAGTGGGCAGGTCATGCCTGTCGCAGAACCGATGGCCGTTGGGGCAGACGCGTTCTGGAGTGGAGACCGCGTACCGGTAAACGCAGTGTGGGACGACCTCCAGCCCGCTGGACCGACGACCTTAAAAAGGTAGCGGGAAGTGGGTGGATTAGGAAAGCGGAGGATCGTGTGTGGTGGCGCGCTCTCCAAAAGGCCTATGTCCAGCAGTGGACGAATACAGGCTGATGGATGGATGAGCACTGGCGTTTTCGAGATAAGGTGCTCAGTGCTGACTGCTTTCCGTTTCCATTTTAAACAGTAACCAGTATAGCTAACTATAAAGGAACGGCTTTGCAGTATACTAAATTGATGTCACACCTTACAGTGCTCGCAATGGAACATACCCAACAGCGAGGCTGTCACCAGCCCCCCGATTGTCTAAAAGTTGCCGATCAAATCGTCAAAGTTCTGCGTCAAAGTAAAATAAACCATAATAACATTGAATTAGAGCTCAATTTCTTGTATCCATTCTCATACGTTTGGGTATGTCCATACCCTACTTTGACGATTTGATCGGCAATTCTTACACAATCGCACCTCTGGTCAGATCATTTTATGGGACTGTAATAGTAGATGTGTCATTTACAAATCAAATCATTCAATTAAATATAATTAATATCTGCAGTCTCTGATATGTGAGAAGCATGATACAAAAATAATTTAAAATAACACAAGTAATCATAGCAATGCAAATTGAATTGCAACCCCATGCAAATGCAAAAAGTCTGTTTTTACAATAGCGCACACGGATGTTAGATTACACTTTTGTGTATATGTCACTGTAATATTGTAAAAACCGTTAGATTGTAATCTAACTAGCGTTATTGTAAACTGTCGACAGATTGTGAATCGTTCAATGTTATGGGTGTCAATTTTTTTAATATTCGTTGTATTTACGTTTTCTTGTTTCTTTCTTGTAGGTTAGGTTAGGGTTTGAGATAAATAATCAGGTAGTGCACTTAGGTTTTATCGGGTTAATATACCTCACAGATTACAATCTACCGAAAAATAATGCATTAAATTGTAATCTGTCGACAGTTTACAAAATCACTAGTTAGATTACAATCTAACGGTTTTTATAATCTTACTGTGACATATAGACCTCACTCTACTTTATCACTTCTGAATTCTGCGACTTGAATTACAATCATATACTGAATGTGTAAATCATGTAAAACCAGTGTGTAAATTTTTATTAGTAATTGTTTAGTAGTAGTATTGGTAGTCTCTATATAAAAAAGAAAAGTCCATCTATTAGCTAAGATTCGAAAACATAAGTTATTTTACAGTAAATAAATTACTAGTCAATACATCTTGAGTTAATATTGCATTATAAATTGGGAATGCCTCTAACTGCCATATAATTGCACATGTTAAGTTGAAACATTGTTTTTCGCAGGGAGCATCATGAAAGAGATATCAATACATAATACTATAATACACTTAGTTGAAACCGGCCAATAATTACGTTATACACAATCTATAAACTGTCTTTGCTAAACATAGTGCTATCTTTTTCGCAGGGAGCATTATGAAAGATATCAATTCATAATAAGTACATACATCTGTCTGTCACACTTTCACAGCCCATCTTTTTAACCGATATTGATGAAATTTGGTACAGAGACAGGTGGCACCATGGGGAAGGACATAGGCTGCATCATAGCCTGCAAACCCGCACTAGAGCAGAGTGGTGAGTCTAAGCTCTAATTCCCTCTCCTATGAGAGTGGAAGCCTGTGCCCAGCTGTGGGAGGTTAATGGGCTGTAATGGTGGTGGATACAACCAACTTCTAAACTTTTGTGACTAATTGCTTGGTTTGGAGGAATTCACCAATTTATATTTGCTCTACGATAAACCAAAAATGCTATATTTTTCTAACATTGGTTTTAATGACATGTACCTTGTGCTATGGTCATAAATCAAAATGAAACCACAGTTTAACAATGTTGCAGTGAACAGCAGCAGGGCCATTGTCGTAATAGCATCTGTACTGCCCCATAGAACCTATCCTCTAACGTACTCCGAAGGGTCTCATCAAAGCTATCAACGCTAAACTGGCTTAAGCTGTTCAGAAATGCTTTATGTATATGATATTAAGAGTGAAAATTCTGCAAATCGCCGTTAACGCATCGGTAGATGTAGCGTCGCGTCAGCCGAGGCGGGTGACATAGTTTTCACCCTTATGCAATAAAGCATTTTTTAGGACTGGCTCAAGCAGGTTCCCTGTCGATAGTTTTGGTGAGACTAAGCCATGAGAATAGTTATGACCTTTAAAAACCAACTGTAAAATTGCTATACTGTGAAAAGATACTAACAAAATAATACAAAAGAGCATTTTATAAAAATGCATCATAAACATATCCACTGCATCACATTTTAAAAACTTCAGCAGAATGCATGCATGCTATGCATTTCAACTAAGTAGAGCCCCACCATAGTGTCTGGTAATATAATAATGAAATACATGAATGTGTGTTTGAGATTTCTTTACTGTTTTGATGAATAGAAACTATAAATGTGACAGTTTATGAGTCACAAAGTTCTTATTTGAAACACATAGCATACAATAGAAAATATTACTCCATTGCATACTTGACCTGACTATTAATCAGCTAAGTAAACTATAAAAAGAAATTATTTATTTGTCTAACATGTAAGTAGTAAAAGTAAATAAATAAATAGAGATAAGTCCAAAAAATTTGCCTTTGCCATGGCGAAATGGAAATAAAGTTTTATCCAGCTATCAACGTCAGATTGTCCACTGGTGTAATCACTTATCACTTCACTTTATATCACTTTGCACTTTATTCGAGAATGTAAAATCCGCTAGCTGGGTCGATGTGTCCTGGTTCGACCGGCCGATCTCAGCCTACGCCCAGCGTTGGGATCCACGCGAGCCACTCTCACTATTGGCTGTAACAACAACCCTTGTAAAACTATCTTTTTTCTCCTTGCTTTCTCCTCCCTGTCTTCTCCATCAGAGGTAGAAGAAGATGTCTCCTCTTTCTCACTCTCAACCTTTGAGGGAGACTTCTCATTGTCTTGCACAACAACTTTGAGGTCTAGTTTTAACGAGTGATCATCTGTGTGGGTTGGCGTCTTGTCTTGGTCAACTTCCATTGGTTTTGGTTTGTCTGTGAGTACATTTGGCGATTTCCGCACTTGGTCGCCAATCTGTGAACAAATAAATCAACTATATTATAGTAAGGGACAGCTATATGATAGAGAAAGATAAATGTATAGAGGCAGGAACCATAGCATATATCTCAACTATATACAGCTTTGAATAAGGTACAGTCAAATTAATAGAACTTTATTGCAGGCATAATACAAAATATGTATTGTATTTCGAAAATAGCATTTTTTTTATGAGCTGTTAAATTAATACATTTTGGAAGGTTTTTATTTAAAACCATACCAACAACTTGTATCAACTTTTAATGTTATACCAACAACTTTGTATTTCAATATGTGCATTTTGGCTGTTTAATCTAAAGGAGACGGTTCTGATTTGTATGGGATGTGGGCTAGTCTTGTACCAGTAGTGAAAAGAAAGAAAATAAAATATTAAATAAGCTTTGATTGTTTTAATCCACGAATTTTTCATTGATGATTCTAAATTCAGTGGTGAAATTATTTAATCTTTCAATTTGATTAGCAACATGAGCAGGTGACAATGGCGGATTCATATTTTTGACGTTTTCTGTCAAGTATCAAATAATATGAAAGAAAAATAATACGGTGACTCACGTCACGTCAGGAATGCCATTTTACATATTTCTAATACTAATATATTGGCATGGTACCTGTGAGTTATCCTCAGTCAACGTTTCCTCGTCCTTGTCGGCCTCCGACATGGTTTCCTCACTCATTGTGTCTTGAGTAGTTTCATCCTCGGGAGGTTCAGCCGACGACCTGTCTAAGCTCTCAGTGTTTTCCAACTCCATGCTGTTTGTTCTAGAATCCTAGAAATTAAAGAATATTTAAAAACAACATCCACATATATATGAATCGATCATTTAAGAACAATTGGCAAAATGGTGGTTTACATATTATATTATATTAGTATTATTATGTAGTATTAAGTTTTGATCCATAGAATTTAAATCTACTTTGAGGGACCAACCAAGGTAAAGGTATTTCATTAGGGTATTTTGTCCATTATGTTAAAAACCAAACAAACACAGATAGAAATATTAAAGTAAAATTACTATCTTTATATCTGTCCAACCATTTATTTTACTTTTGACTTAAGCATGCATATGAAATTTAATAATTATTGACAGGCAACCATCGACAAAAAAAGACAATACTTCATAGACGCAGACATTTTTTTTACAATAGAGAAGCGACATTCCATTTTATACGATATATCGTAACTCGTATACTCATCTAGTAATTACCAGTACGAATTTCCTTTCCTTCACATCCTCACATCTTAGGCGATGGGTAGTTTCTATGACCTGACTGATTCATGTACATTTATTACTGTACTGTACTGTTTTACACAGATGATTTATTTTAATACACACATTATTATGCTTAGTCATTTAAACACTTGGGTATGTTTACAAAACAAAAAAAAATTTGAGCAAAGTTAAATATCAATCGCGCTGCCGACTGCTGCAGCTCGTTGCGGATGATGTCGCAGTCTTCACACTCCGACACCAGGCTCGACATGTCACCAGTGGCCCTGTTTGAGTTGTTACCTTCTTGTTCTGTCGCTTCTTGTTGGGCCAGCCGGTCTTGTTCTTCTTCTTGAACTTGCCGCGCCGGCCGCGCCCGCGCGCTGCCGACTGCTGCAGCTCGTTGCGGATGATGTCGCAGTCTTCACACTCCGACACCAGGCTCGACATGTCACCAGTGACCCTGTTTGAGTTGTTACCTTCTTGTTCTGTCGCTTCTTGTTGGGCCAGCCGGTCTTGTTCTTCTTCTTGAACTTGCCGCGCCGGCCGCGCCCGCGCGCTGCCGACTGCTGCAGCTCGTTGCGGATGATGTCGCAGTCTTCACACTCCGACACCAGGCTCGACATGTCACCAGTGACCCTGTTTGAGTTGTTACCTTCTTGTTCTGTCGCTTCTTGTTGGGCCAGCCGGTCTTGTTCTTCTTCTTGAACTTGCCGCGCCGGCCGCGCACGCGCGCTGCCGACTGCTGCAGCTCGTTGCGGATGATGTCGCAGTCTTCACACTCCGACACCAGGCTCGACATGTCTGGCAGGTTCTTTGACGCTATCACTGTTGTTTCATCACCTGAACAATACAATTACGTTACAAATATAGCCCTATATTATAATATTAGTAGCAAATATAGGCTATATATCCTATTATTACTAGATGATGCCCGCGACTTCGCCCGCGTGTATTAAGTTTTTTTATTCCTGGGAGAACTCTCTGGGATAAAAAGTAGCCTATACCTAAGTGTAGCAGACAGACCGACACACTTTCGAATTTTTATTGAATTTAAAAAGAGCAACCACCGAGTTTCTTGCTGGTTCTTCTCGGTAGGAATGGCATTCCGAACCAGTGGTAGATTCACTTGACGATTCAAAAGTACTTGTAAAAGTTTATTTGAATAAAAAATATTTGATTTGATTTGATTTGATTTAATATTACATAATCTGTCTAGTGAAAGCTGAGTCTGACTTTTCAATACCGGCAACACTAGGCTATAACTAAACTCAAGGTTTGATATTGAAATAAAATGTTTTATTTATTTGAAGTAGGAAAACTTGTGCCACTTATGATTAGTCCCAAGACTACCACCTAAAAAAATACTACCTTCAATCCCGTAAAATCAAAAAGTTTTCACAGGATTTTTAAAGAACATACAATATAACTTATATTGATAAAAAATGAATGTTTTAATTTTCTTCTCACCTAGAAAACTGTCTGAGACATCATAATCTGTGGGTTCTTCGAATACTTCAGACAGGAATTGCTGGAGTCTCTCCGAGGCTTCTTGGGTTTCCGACAATACCGGTTCCACCTTCATACTCAGAGGGATGTCACTCATCGTATCTTCAGAAGCAGTTGACTTCGCATCATCAGCATTTTTCCTAGAATTAATCAATTCTTTTGATGTACACAACAGAAAAAATACAGGACATTAAAATTTGTCATTATAATTGTATAAAACCTTCTTCTTCTTCTTATAAAACGTTATTTAGTGATATTTTTGTAGAAAAGTATTTTTTCCAGTAAAAATTGGAACCAAATTGGGAACTTACAACTCGGAAAGAGAATTGTTAACTAGAAATTGAAAAATATAGATTATAATAATAATATACTTCTTCATTCATTACTTTGTTTTTAGTAAAGTAAACGGTTATAAATCTTGTATTCTGAAATGTAAGATATACTGTAAAAAAGTTATATAACTCAAAAACAGTGGTATATTTTTGTCATTTAATAGTACAGCCTCCCATAATCTATGGCAAAAGGTCTCCATCTTAAGCTACCCAAGATATCGTTATAAAATATAATAAGAAATCCTCAAACAGTAGCATACCTTCTATGCAGTAACCCAGCAGACCCGAGTATAGCTAATGTAGATGCATGTTCTCTAGGGGACTTCCTCGGGTGACTCTCTAAAGCTATCAAAGCCGCTGTTCTCTTCTTTATGTTCTGTTTCTTCTTACCCCTCGTGCCGTAGGAGCGGGAAGGGCCGGGTTTCTCTTCTCTCTTCACTAAGTCACTCAGGGCGCAACAGTTTGGCTTTAGTGGTGGTAACTGACCAATTTCGTAGGGTAACTTTGCTGACTTGGAATATAATTCTGTGAACAAAATTTAAGTATAATTTTTCAATTAAATATCTAAGTTAAGTCAAATTGTGAGCAATGGGTCTTCGATTTTTTACGAATTTTTTTGATAAATATAGTGTTGTTCCCATCTCATAGACTTTATATTGATATCTTGCAGATTCAACATGGTGCACATACCATTTCAATATGGCAACAAATTATGTAAAAAAAAAAAGATACGCGCCGAATTGAGAACCTCCTCCTTTTTTGGAAGTCGGTTAAAAATGAGAATGAAGGTAATCAAAATTGTGTAATTGGTTTATCATAATTTCATCAATTTAGATTTTTATTACAGACTAGCTTTTGCCCGCGATATTGTGTAGTCCACATGGATTTCAAACCCTTATTTAACCCCCTTAGGGGTTGAATTTTCACAATCTTTACTTAGCAGATGCCTACCATCATAATAGCTATCTGAATGCCAAATTTTAGCCCGATCCCTCTGGTGGTTTGAACTGTGCATTGATAGATCAGTCAGTCAGTCACCTTTTGGTTTAATATATTTAGAAAAACATGTTGCTCACCAAAGTACTGTGGGACGTTTCTAGTGACCAATTTGTCTTGGTCCTGTCGTTTGAAGGTCTCAAACCAGGGCTCACTGTGTGGCACAGACTCAAACGCAAACTCCAACTGTTCCACCGCCGGAGTGTACTTGAGCTTGCCATCCTCCCACTTCATACATTTTTCCGTTGGCTCCTCTCTAACAATGCAAAATAATAATAGTTCTTAGACCAAAAAAATTTGATAAATATTATTTTAATTATCTTAAATTCGAATCTGATAGAATTTCAGAAAAATTCATAAATAAAGTTTAAGCTTTGAAAATCCAAACAAAGTGTAAGAAGTTCTGAAGAACTTAAAATATTCAGAAAATCCTGTATTCCCGTAGATTCTACATAGAAAAGCTGTTAAATATTACCTAAAAAATGTCTAGTCTTTTTTTTACATTTTTCAATATTGAAAAATTGAATAGTTTGAATTATTGGCAGAAATCCTAAAATATAGTTGAAATATGTTGTGCGCGGCTTTGAGCGGCAAGACTGTCGCAAAGGAAGTCCTTACAAGAGATTTAGTATTGACCTCAGCGGGCTGACTTTGACTTCAGGAGGTGGTTCTGTCTCCGCCTCCTCGGGTGGAACAGGGTCAGGATCAGGGGGAATAGCCGGGGTCTCCACTGGGGGGGCTTTGGCCGCGGGTTTCTTGCCGCGCTTGGCCACGACGGGGCATCGTCTCTTCCTTCTTCTCTTATCTTCGGACCAGCTGTCTTCTTCAGAGGACTCCTCCTTCAAGCAAAAAAACGAGTGTGGTTTTGAATAGAATAGAATAGAAAAATCTTTATTGGCAGCAATAAACACAGATGCACAAAATGAATAAAAATTAAAAATGAGTTACATACATATTATAAAATGTAAGTTTGTACAGCAGTGTAACACTACCAACAGGTGAGTCACTCAGCTAGTCTTGGGGCTCCTGGCCTCTCAGACTTAAAACCGGCGATGCCACCAGGACTCACGTCTGAGATGCCAGGTGTCCCAACACTGATTTTCAGTGACCGCCTTTCGATGGGAACGTCAATGCAATGCCTTTATATTTTTGGCAGAATATGATAATAACTTATGTTTGTATAAAAGGAAAATCTTAGTAAATAATTAGTAGTAAATTGTGAATAATAAATTAAACTTATGACTTAATGATGTAAGAGTATAACGAAACTAGAATAAAATAATAATAATGATTATGTACACAGCTTAGTGTTCTTAAAAAATTCTTAAATAATTTATTTGAAATCTTAACATCTTAATAACAATGAAATAGTACGCTCTCACTGGATATAGACCTAAATGTAAATAATAATAAAATAAAATAAAGTACTTAATAAAAAAGTAAATATAAAGGTATTTATTGATATTGAATATTTAAAAGAAACTTTTTATATTTATTCTTTAAGCTGCTGATCGTTCTAAGATTTCTGTAGGGCGGTGGGAGATTATTCCAACATTTTGTCGCGTTGTATTTAAAGCTTCCTAAGAAAGCAGCAGTAGAATGACGAGGCATGAGTATTAAATATGAGGCTGTCCTGGTTTGGTGTGTGGTATGCACATCACTCGCCCACTGGAGTTTATGGAAAAGATACTGAGGTTTAGACCACACGACTGAAGTAAAATTTCTTTAGCTCCATCTATATGTAACTGAAACATACATATACGAAACGTAACTGACTATGAGAGAAAGAGAGACAGAAAATGTGTGCTCGCACCTCTCTCTCTTGCCCCTACAGTAATATAAGAAACGTAACTCTCTCTCTTTCTATCTTCACTAACTTATATCTCCCTCTCAACTTCCGTTCGCCTCGCCCGATCACACTTTTCGTAACGCTCTCGTCTCGCATTCACCAGCTTACTCCCCAAGTCAAGCGTGCGTAAGGTTTTAATTAAAAAAAAATCATTCATTCAACCCATTGCCGGCTCACTACTAAGCACGAGTCTCGGCTTAGAATGAACAGGGTTTAGGCTATAGTCCACCACGCTGGCCAATTGCAAATTGGCAGCCTTCACACACCTTCGAGATCACTAAGAAGAACTCTTGGATATGTAGGTTTCCTCACAATGGTTTCCTTCACTGTTTGAAAAGCAGGTGATATATTTTAATGTCTCAAAATGTTTGGTGGAAATTTTTTGGAAAAAGTTTGTTCCCAAAATCATTTGTAATGATTGGTATATATTTTAATACCTCAGTTAAGGGTTTGGTTTGTGAAATTTGTGTGGAAGATCTACAGAAAAATGACAACATGGAAGAAGCAATTTAACGTTTAAACTATTAAATAAATAAATAAATAAATAAATAATCCTTTATTTGCTAGATTGTAGGTATACAAAAGAGATGTTACAGGTAAAATGGAAACGACCACAACCAGCCATGAAATGGCATGCAAACATTCATTTTTGTCCTATAACTATGATTTAATTTAATTAAACACATTATATGAATTTCGATAACAACTTCAAAATGTCAATAAATTTAATGGCACTACATTGAATTAGAATTAATTTATCATTTATAAAACACATTACCCGCTTTTATTATAAATCATTACATAACAATTATTATTATCAAACAATCAATATATTATCATTATTTTTTTACTATGAAAAATAGTCATTAACTGAATAATAACATTTATCCAGCAGCCAAGCGAAAAGTCTATTTTTGAATGGTACTAAAGGTAATTTTTTTAGTTCGGCTGGTAATTTATTGTAAATCTTGACGCACATAGCATCACAACTTTTATTGTAGTGGCAACTCTTTGGTTGATGTCTCATGACCAAGCGATCTCGGTTTCTGCTACTTCTTGGATATACCTCAAATGCCTTTGTGAACAGATATTCGTGAGTCTTAACAAAAACACACGTTTCAAAGATATATAAACAGGGTAGTGGTAATACACGCAAATTTTTAAAGTGCGGTTGACACGATTCCCGATAAGAAGCTCCTGTCATCGCACGTATACATTTTTTTTGTGCTATAAATGCTCGATTTATTTCTACTGAATTCCCCCATAAGATCAGCCCATAGCGCAAAATAGATGAAACGTAGCTATGGTAAGCTGCAAGAACTGTGTGTGGTAATGATATTTTACGTAACCTATATAAAACGAATACATAGCGATGAATTTTTTGGCAAACCATACTGATATGTTCTTTCCAGTTTAAGGTTTTGTCTAGTTGCAGACCTAAAAACTTTACTTGTTGAGCTTCCCCTATTGGAGTATTATTATAATTTATGTTAAGTCTTGGTTGAGGTTTTCTACTACTAATGCAAAATTGTATGTATGATGTTTTACTGATATTTATCTGTAAATTGTTATTTTCTAGCCAATTTACTATTATTACTATTTCATTATTGATGTCAGTCTCATATTGGTCAATTTTATTACTATCATTTGATGTCATTATTAATGAAATATCGTCCGCAAACAAGAAGCATTCATTGTTAACCACAGTAGGCAAGTCATTTATATATATTAGAAAAAGATATGGCCCAAGGATGCTTCCTTGGGGCACGCCGGATTGGTTATATTTATAGTCAGATTTACAAGAAACCTTTGTTGTACCATCGTTGCTGATTGCATCAATTTCAACACATTGCTTCCGATTACTTAGATAAGACTTTAGCCAGTCTAATGTTGGCCCTCTAACACCGTTGATTTCTAATTTATGCAACAGTATATCGTGCGACACAAAATCAAAGGCCTTTGTCATATCAAAAAAGATCACACTTGTTGGTTTTCTAGAGTCTATGTTCTCGTATATTTTGCGTGAGAGTTGAAAGGTCGCTAGGGTGGTTGATTTATTCTTCTGGAAACCAAATTGTTCCTTTCTTATAATGTCATGTTTAGTGAAAAAATTTACAATTTGGTTATACATAGCTTTTTCATATATTTTAGAAAAGATAGGTATCAGTGTAATCGGACGATAGTTATTTAAATTTTTCCTATCGCCTTTCTTAAACAATGGCTTTACAATAGATATTTTAAGATCATCTGGGAACTGTCCATGTTCAAACGATAAGTTTATTAGATATGTCAGGACCGAGGTCAATTCGTTTTTACACGCTTTTATAACCTTAGTTGACACTTCATCATACCCTTCTGATTTTGTGTTTTTCAAAGATGTAATTATTTTTGATACTTCATTGTCTACTAAAGGTTTAAGAAACATGCTAGCTCCGGATTTATTTTGATTGAGGCTATTTCCAAGATTGTTTAAATTATTATTTTGATGAGATGTATTTGTCATGCTTATTAAGAAATTATTGTACTCATTAGCAATTGAAGTTGGATTTGTTATTTCAGTATTGTTTACAATTATTGCATCTAATGCGTTATTGTAGCAACTCTTTGTTTCGTTTTTTATGATTGTCCATGACGCGCTGCATATATTATTGCTCTTTGTAATGTAATACGTATTGCTTAGTTTTTGTGATGCCGTGATACATTTTTTTAGTGTTTTAGCGTATCTTTTGTACTTGTCTGTCTTCTCACGACTAGGGCTTTTTTCTTTTTGTAGAATATACTTTAGTGTTCTCTTTGTTTTACAGCAGTATTGTAATTGTAGGAGTTAAGACAGTGTTGCAAAAAAACAAAGTCGTTTTTTTTCATGTTACATAATTAACACTCATTCTTGTGGAGCTGCTATAAGAATGTGAAATTCCTTACCTTTAGAGCTAAGGGTCTGGCTGACCTCTGCCTTTCCGGGGCCGGTGGCTGCGGGGTGGGTTTCCTCCTCGTATTCCTCACGACCTTCTCCTCCTCATCGTCGTCGTCAGACGTGGAACTGGTCGAGCTGGCGCGTTTGGGAAACATGAACTGCTCTGCTTCGTCACTTAGCACGGACAACTCTGAACGTCGAACCTACAAATATAGAAAGATACTTAATATTATAAAAAGACCTTTCATAAATTTAGGTTATTATAAAATTAAAATTTTATACTTATTTTATTTTGTTCAGAATACTCCGACTATGACGACCTCCGTGGCGCAGTGTGTAGCGCTGTTGCCTTAACGTGCGGAGGTCCTGGGTTCGATCCCCGGCAGGGTCAATTTGGGAATTTATAATTTCTGAATTTTCCCTGGTCTGGCCTGGTGGGAGGCTTCGGCCGTGGCTAGTTACCACCCTACCGGCAAAGACGTGCCGCCAAGCGATTTAGCGTTCCGGTACGATGCCGTGTAGAAACCGAAGGGGTATGGGTTTAATATAACTGCCATGCCCCTAACAGGTTAGCCCGCTACCATCTTAGACTGCATCATCACTTACCATCAGGTGAGATCGCAGTCAAGGGCTAGCTTGTAGTAGATAAAAAAAAAAAAAAAAAAAACTTACACCAACAACAAAATTGGATAGATAAATATAGAATAAGTATAGCGCCAATTACAAGTTTTCACAGATAGAATTTACATGAGATAGAAATAGCTCACAAAGGTGGAAAAAGTAAATATTACTACTACAATTATTTGTTAGCTCTTCTGACCAAAACAGCAATTATTTATTATTAGTTACAATGGATTAATTCTTCAATACATCTTATTTAATTATACACTATAATAGTCATTGTATTATATTCATATTTGTAATCATATTCATATTCATTGCTTGTATATTTTTTTTTTTTTTATATTATTTAATTTAATGCCCTGACAGGGCCAAATATGCCAATGCAAAAATGAGACATGAACACAAATATGAAATAAACAAACCTTTCTAAACTTTACCACTAAAGGTTTAGTCCCGTTCTGCGGCGGGCAGTCCTTTTTCTTGGGAGCAAATCCACCACTGGAACGCAACTTGGTGCTGACTCCGACAACTTTGTAATACTGACGATCCTCCGAGGGTTGGGAGTTTGATTCGCTCGTGCGTTTGCTGCATCTGGTGTTGTGTTTTCTCTCTTCGTCCAAACCATTCCGTCTTGGACTGGTGCCGTTTATGTCTGGCGATTGGGATTGCTTTGACCTAGAATAAAAAATTCAAATCATGTCAGTTCAAACCAGATGATGCCTGCGAGGTACTTCTTAGGATTCATCCTTACTAAATATCTCTGTATCAAATTTCGACAAAATCGGTCGAAAATATGGGCCCCGATTATTATGTGTGTATTTCTTGGATATAAACTATTGCGCAAACTACAGACTCAGTTATTATAATTGTATGATACTTTTTATCCAAAAATAAATTTCACTGACAAATAAATATTTATAAACCTTCCTGTATATTTATTTACCTTTTACTCTTAGATTCAACATCCCCATTACAAAGCTTCCTCAGCGACCTGCGTTCACCGTTCACAGGTGTGGATTTATCCAGAAATGTGGAGACATCAGCCCCAGAGGTTATCAGTGAGTCCAATGCGAGGAAGTTTGTATGGTCTCTGACAAAGGCCAAGTGGTGCGGCGATCGTCTGTGCAAGGCCGCGTCCACATAGTCAGTGTTGCACATCTCACAGTAACCACCTTTAGGTTCCTTGTCCTCTTTCTCTTTTATTCGCGGGCGACTCTTTCTTGTCATTCTGGAAGAAAGTGATCATTACAAAATATTTTATATCCTCGCACGACATGTACAAAATGATCGCACATTTCGTACAAGCATACGAACCGCACGCAATTAATTTTATGATGTACACTTTTAATAGCATTGTAGGCAATACTTAAAGTAAAATTTCTCTAGGCGTAATTTGCTAGTAAATAGCTATAAGTTTTTTAACACAAACATTACTGACGTATTTAAAGTGGCCACCAAAAAGAACATTTTCAATCAATCTTTACTACGAGTAAGATGTTAAAATAACGTACCAAGAAACGTTCGTGTCACGAAAAAAGTCCTGCACATTTTACATACAAACAGACTATGTGTCATAGTGCTTATGGCACTATCAAAGCGCGCGAGTTTGACT
Organism: Erebia aethiops; assembly: GCA_923060345.2. Classification (NCBI taxonomy): domain Eukaryota; kingdom Metazoa; phylum Arthropoda; class Insecta; order Lepidoptera; family Nymphalidae; genus Erebia; species Erebia aethiops. The sequence continues at coordinate 1,645,427 of OV281083.1, read as the reverse complement.
ACAACCGCGCGTATAGTTTACTCTATTATAGTCAAAGGCGCACTATTCTTTATTAAAATAGATAGATTTATTAACCATAGATTTTACTGGATGAACTTATGGCATTCTGCAATTGCAAAGTTTAGTTATTGCTGTATTTTTGTGCAAGTTTGTACAGTTAAAACATTCAATTCATAATATAAATAGAATCTAAAAATTCTGTATTTAATAATCTGTAAGTTAGTTGCGTACGGCGCGTACGTTTGTCAAATGTGCGTTCATGTTTAGTATTAAACTCACTTCTGTGCAATGTTGTTATTGGAAGGAATTGCGTTAACTAGATCTTCCGGCGATTCTTTCTTATCTTTCGGGGGATCAGGCTGTAGTGATATTTGCGGCCATTCATCAAACTCTTTGTAGACCGGTCTGCATAATCTGCAATTAAGTTAGCTATGGTTGGCAAAGTTGCGATTTTTTTTGCAAAAATTTATCAACCAGTTCAAATTTTGGGAAGAGAATGAAAAATCTGCTAACTTAATTGATCTAAATTACCTTTTTTTTGAAAAATATGTATGATTTTACTTTATTAATTTGCTTGTTTAAATTTTTAACTTAGGTTATAATTTTGAAGAATCTGAATTGTTCAATGTATTTAATTTAAAAAAAAATTTACTATATTTTTTATAAAATTCTGTAACAAAACAGACACACGTTTATATTGTCAGAATAAATATTATTTTATAAATTCTATTTTTTGAACACCCTACACTTTTACTTGGAAGATTGGCTTTTTCATTCTATTCTCATTTTGAACCGGAAAACAGATTTTATAAATGGGCCATACTTGTCCAAAAATTCAATCTTGAGAAAGTGTTTACTGAAGAGGTTCACATGCGCTTTACGCGGGGCCGTGAAGAACGTGTCATACAGTTTATCCAATAGAATTATAGCCTGAAAGTTTAATAAATTATATGTAATAAGAATAATAAAATAAATTTATTATACTGTTAGATAGAAGAAGTTTTGTATACATACTAATATAAGCTTTTAATGTAATTCATGCAAATAGATAGCATAATAATTTTTTTTTAATATAAACCAACTGTGTTTTAGTACCAAATACTAATCTTGTAATATTTTTTATGCTAATTTAATGCATGATGCATGAGGCTGAGTTAAAGCGGTGTGAACCTTGTTCCTTCGTCCACAAGCTTCGGTCGGACAAAATTATTACTGAATCCGTCTGCCAATTTGTGTGTGCCCTAATACTATGCCTCCAAGTCAATGACACTAAGGTTATTATACACTTTTTTTTTTTTTTTTTTTTTTTTTTGATTTATTTGGAAAACATACAGCTTAAATAAATAAATATAGCTAATACAATAGTGGTATCACTGGAGCCAGTTAAGTTTCCACGTTTTGATGTAATACAATATTTTAGGTGGGAGTCCATCCTAAATTTTAGTGGACAAAAATATAATAATAATAAAAGATATAAAAAAAAAAGATATAAGATATAAATATGTACCACAAACAAGATAGGTCCACCCCTGTCATCAAGCCTTGCATTATTTGCATTTCTTGATGGCAGAGACGAACCCCCCACACTTATATTTAAATTGGTCTATTTTGAGATATTTCATGTTATACGTATCACAAGCTCGAACGATGAATCTGTTATGACTATAGTTGGTTCTGGCACGAGGAAGTACAAACATTTTACTTTTACGTGACTTACGCTTATCTAATTTAGGTACACAGAATTTTATTTTATTTAGTAGATATGGACTATCAATCAATCCATTGATAATTTTATATAAAAATATTTGATCTTTATGTTCCCTCCTTATTTGTAAAGTATTTATATTAGTAGTATTAAATGAACTAAACCTTTTGTTCAAACATTTTGTAAATTTGCGTTGAATATTCTCCAACATATCCACGTGAACTGCATACTGAGGGTTCCAAGCAGTGGAAGCATGCTCCAAATGGGATCTGACAATTGAGTTATAAAGAAGGATTAGAGTTTTTGGGTTTTTGAAGTCAGCCGTTTGCCGGAGAACGAACCCGAGCATTTTGTATGCTTTATTTTTGATTTTGTTCAGATGCTGATCGAAAAGTAATTGTCTGTCTAGTTGGATACCCAGGTCTCTCACCTCATCAACCCTACGCAATTTTTTGCTAAGTAAGAAGTAATTATGGAATAGCGCATTCTTTGTTTTTCTTGAAAAGGAAATAGTACAGCATTTATCTATATTTAAATCTAATCCATTAACCTTACAATATTCACTAATTCGATCTAAATCTTCCTGTAAGCCAAAACAGTCTCTTTCACTCCTAATTATATTGAAAATTTTTGTGTCATCTGCATACAAAAGCAGATGAGAGTTTTTAATACAGTTTGTAACGTCATTTATAAAAATATTAAATAGTAAAGGTCCGAGGTGGGAGCCCTGGGGAACGCCAGACGTTATGGGTACAAAGGTGGAGGTATACCCTTTAACTGCCACTGCTTGGGTACGCTCACGCAAGTAGGACACAAGCCATCGCAGGAGGTCACCATGTATACCGATCGTCTCCAATTTGGCAATTAAAATATCATGCGATATTTTATCGAAAGCCTTGGAGTAATCAGTATACACAACGTCAACCTGGAAACCGTTATCCATTGCGTCTAAGGTAACATCTAGTAATTCACAGAGGTTGGTTTCTGTGGACTTACTTAGTTTAAAAAATGTACCTAACAGTAACTTTTTATTTTTGTACATTTACCTGAAGCATTTATGAAATATAAGTATAAGGGCCTTATTCACCATCTTCAAGTAAAGTCTCGAGTAGTTACTTCCCGATTAGCGTTAATCAGCAAATAAAAGTCACAAGTAAATTTTGTCAGTTTCACAATACAAAACAAAGTCCCGAATAGCAACTTGAGGGTTAATTGAATGATCTTCAAAATGCATTAAAACTTTCATTCAATAGCGGCTGTTAAACATTGCCATCTGTTTCCGGTTGGTGGGCTGACACCACAGAAACAAGAGAACAACCGCATGTGTGTGAAAGGATCAAGTGGCTAGGTATCTACTATTTTAAAAAGTTAAAAGTAAAACTATCACTCACCTTTGCGTTTTAGGCATAATTTTATGTTTAATCAAATTATGTAAATAAAATATCTAAAATAAAATCGTTTTGTTCGTCATTCTTACTAAACAGATAGATTTAAAACAAGTAAATTATCATGCTTTATTTTGTGAACTTTAGTGACATAACTTCGTTGATCTTTTTGTCAGCCCTAATGCAGACTACGGTCTACTTGGTCTGCAATTTATAAACGCCTGTGTTTTTAGTCTAGTGCGCTTTGGTCTGCAAAATTGTGGTGTAATTTTAGATTTTTTTTAAAGGCATTAAATAAAATAAAATAAATATCTACATTTTTAGATAGGTGAAATCTGGCAAAAAAAATCGCTTTCATCAAGATCGATAAAATAATCAACATGGACCTTAAAGACACGTAATTTCGGAATTCTTCTTACTACTAGTACTGAAGAATTTTCTAATCGTAAGTTGATGATCGATCAAATCAAATAAATCCATTTTATAAAAAATAATCTTGTTGGGTTACTTGGATGTCAACTTCGTGTTTATAGCATTACTCGTCGATTACCAAGCTTATTGGGCAGATGAAGCTGCAAGTAAGTTATAGGCTACTTTAACCGTCAGTTAGTGCTACTCAGCTTTTGTGAAATACACATTCACTGTCACTCGAGACTTTACTTGAAGATGGTGAAAGAGGCCCTAGGTCTTTCAGTAGCTATGGTTAAAGGTTAGCCTCATTCATGGTGACTGCTTAGCACATGCACTCACTTTCTGCACGGTAAGGTGCACGAAGCTCGTGCGGTGCGGTTGCGGCTGCAGCTGCGGTTGCGGTTGCGGCTGCCGGAGCCGCTGCAGCATGGCATCGGCGCGCGCGCGGCCCTCACGCCGCGCACATCGCGCGCCCCTCGCCGGCGCCGCGCCCCCCACCACGTGCGTCACGCGTGACGACAGGAACACCTCCTCGCGCTGCACACACATATATACTTTACAACCTTTTTTTATGACAACTCAATCAAATCAGCACCTCTTTATCAAACTTAAAAACGCACTTCTAGTATGGAAGTTGTATGAAAATCACAATAGTCATCAAATTTCAATGCACTTTTTTTCTTTAATCTATATTTTAAAATGGTTATCAAACTTAAAACTAACCGAGGATGTGCATTTTAGGTCTTTTGGAAGATCCTCTAATTAATAATCAGTTAAAAATAAATTATTTTTGATAAAGGCATCATCCCTATTGTGCATAGTTGAGTTGTACTCCAATGTAGGATTGTAAGGTATGTTGAGTGTTTGATCAGCAACAGTAAAAGTGATACTGTGTCTCTGAATAGCCACATCCCCAAGAAGAAAAGATGTTGAGTGTTATAGAAGGTTTGTGTTATGGCAGTTCATATTGCTTGCATGTATAGTCTGTATACTTGAAATTGGGAAGGTGGGCGATGCATATTGCAAATTGTTTTTTTTTTATCCACTACAAGTTAGTCCTTGACTGCGAGCTCACCTGATGGTAAGTGATGATGCAGTCTAAGTTCTAGCAAATTAAGTTTCTTATTACTTGCAAACATACCATTACCAGCAAAAATGTACCAAGTCATTTAGTGTTCTGATGCCATGTAGAAACCAATTAAGGGTACAGGTTTAAAATAAATGTCATACTCCTAATAGGATAACTTACCATAAAGTGAGTGGCATTCTTTTGAAAATATTTATGTTGAGAAGATTGCAGTTTTCCAGTTATCAACTCAAACAATAAATTATCTTTGAAAAATAATAATGAATCATTGTCATTAAATTTACTAATTTTTTTTGGAATAAAACATCCTATGTTGTGGTGTACACATACACACACACTCCCTTAATTTCTTATTATTATTTATTTATTTATTTATGTAATCCATAGCAAGTAATTGTATACATAAAAACGATTTTTAAAAAGGAAAATTAAAAATTCAAGAAGCAATATCACTGCATAAATGATCTCCTAATAATTTGATGATGAAGTCAAATATGGAAGCGAGTTACCCAGGAAGAGGTATTGCAATTTTTTAAAACCCAAACCCCTAATCAGTTTCCAGCCAGCAAGCATCTCTTTATCAATTTTAAAAACATTTCCATAGTTCAAATAAACGTGTGTTATCTTATCAATTGCATAATACAATACAATATTATGTGAAAAAAATGAAGTTTGTAGTAATTATTTTTAAAAAATGCTATCATTATTTTAATCTCAAGCATTGCTTAAAATTTTCATACAACATAAACTAACTAGCTGATGCCCACGACTTCATCCGTTTGGTATAGTTTTTTAAACTCAACAGGAACTCTTTAGATTTCCAGGATAAAAAGTCTGTCATTCTCCAGGTCCTCAACTATACCCATGCAAAAATCACTTCAACCTGTTGCTTTGTTGCGGAGATTGAAGGACAAACACAAAACCAACACACTTTCACATTTATTTAGTATGTGTATTTACAAGCCCAACATTACATCAAATTCATTATTATTCATCACATTGACACAATAGTTTGTTGTCTGTTATAACATGAGAAGATTGTAAGGGGAAAGCACTGATGCCTATAACACGAGTTTCAAACTTATCTTAGGCATCAGACGCTAAACCTAGCGATTGTAATATTTTTTTATGGACAATAAATGATTTATTTATTATTTATTTATTTATTTAATAGTAACTAGTACACTTTGTATGTTGAGTATTAAGTACATTGAGTAGTACTTATTGGTATTGCCAATTTAATAAAAATAATTGAAATTAATAAACATGGTAATTTTGACTTTTAAATGGCAACTTTAATTGGATATGTCATTGTCACGAAACTTGAAAGTAAAACGAACATCAAGCAAAAACAATGTGAAAGTCAGCAATAAATTCATTTCTTGTGACCTAATATTGTTGTTGTTTTGCAATATGATTAGTAAGGAATAGTAAAATATGCTGATATGAGTATATATCGCAGATTCGTGCCTGTATTGTGTCATAGGACAATTACTGGCAAAACATTATGCGTGTTCTGTGTACGTAAGCGTATGTCGGCGACACGGTACAATTGGAGCCGCATACTCATCGAGTTTTCCTTGAAATACAGTCGGCGTCGGACCGAGTTTAGCGCCCTACGAAGACCCGCGCCAATCGTCCCGCGCAAAAAAATAACACCCTAATACACACCAATCTCATCTTTAATGTCATCATCTTAGGAATCACATCTCCTTGCCGTCTTAAAAGCAATATCAACTGTCAAAAATTAACCATACACACGCGTAGGCTAAAGAAAAACTACATTTCAAACTACTTTTGTAGTGCAACGCAGCATGATCGAGCGAGCCGCGCGGCCTCGGCGCGATGCATTTTACGCCGCGACCGCGGTTCTAACGCTAGCGTACAAAAGATGACCTAAAATCGAATACAAGCTACGCGCGTAACTGGACACTCCGACAACTCTGTTTTATATTGTTTTCTAAACAATTCTGACTTGATCGATGTGTGAACCCCCACGTGCAAGTATCGGACAGCATATATACTTACACAAAAGCCGTCCGCGAGGCCCCCGCGCGCCGCTTATCACGAAAATAAGTAACTATATACCAGCCACAGCGACGGGCACTTCGTCACTTTTACAATTCCCTTGAATCACAATATACACTGAAAATGTCTACGATGCTTACTATACACAATGTCTGGTAATAATTCAGGGAACGTTTGCGATACTTTTTAATGTAATTTATACACATTTACTAAATAAAATCGAAAAGTAACAACAAACACAAATCTGACACACAAGATGGAGATATTTTGCTCTAGTTTATATTTCGCTCGCTAGTGGCGCCGTGATCGCGTAGAAGGGAGACAAACAATACGTTCCGTTTTGTGTATTTTGATTTTGAAAGAATTTATTTAAAAAAATGAAATATAATTTTTAGCCGTAATGACCTTTTTATGATTGTATACTTAGTAGAATAATTTAGTCACACTTTATAAAAAATTCATGAACTACTTGTATCCAATGCCAAATTACTTGTTCAAAAACGACGTGTCAAAAAACAGAAATAGGAAAACTTCCTTCAATGGAACGTTTATAATGCGACAAAATTAAAACGTTTCCGACTAGAAGCATCTTCATTTCATTTTCAGATGTACTGAACTTAGCATTTAGTCACTAGTCATATACATAACCACAAAACTTCATAGAATGAAAAATGAAACGTCCTAAAATCTAGGATTAAAAAGTTTTGGCGGCAAAAATATAGCTTTACTTACCAGACCCATGTCCTGCAGCCGTCGAGATATCGATCTAGATAGTATCGGTTCTTGAATATCCAAGTAAAAGCAAAAATTTCTTCTGACTGAAAAAAAATTCATTGGCTAAGATCATCGCCGCCATACAAAAATAACACAATATTTATTTAAAAATATGACATACTTTTGTTGTACTTTTCTTGCAACTGTAAATTCGAGACCATCATGTTAAAAATAAAAGAGTTCTTGCGCAAATAAAAACGAAGGTTCTACATTTATCAATTTCCATCGATTTGTATTGGTAATCTGCGTCATAAAACTAAAATATTTGCACGGTCACTTTTGTTACATAAGCAAGTTTAAAATAACACAATACACGTAACGAAAATCACAAAACAACTTAAAAATTTATAAATTAGATTTACATTTTGAGTTTTGACCCTTGCATGATATATGTCATTGACAGCTGAGACCAATAGACAAACTAAACAAATTTATTGATGATCTATGGTACAGATCGATGTGGCAATCGATAACTGCGGAATCGATGTGTATGTACTATGTCATGTTCACCCTGCAAACAGCGCGGCGTTGATATTGTCGGATCAAAAGTAAAATAATAATTATTGTCAAGAAATTCATTTAAAAAACAATTATTATATTATATTAACATGAATAAAACACGGCATCATATTTTTTTACTTTAATCATCCACATTTTTATTCAGAAAGCTACTTCATTCTTCTCTTTGTTCCATTTGATCCCGAGCAACTGCCGCGCCGCTATAATAAAAGATATAATACTATAGCCGCTATAGCTAAAGCGCTGATGGACAGTACATGTACAATATGCTATCTATGTACCAGCAGCAATATACGTGTTTTATCGATTACCCATGCTCGCAAGTAAGTCGCTATAGGTACACTTTGAATATGTATATTATACTCATACATAAACAAAGGCAATACGTTGTGTGTTTTGGTCGTCAATGTTAGATAGATACAATCATACAAGCGTAGGACTGGGTATTACTATTCGACTCGGCTGAGCTGGCACCGATTATTTTGCCATCTCCTCTATTTAGGTCACCTAGGTATTTTAAATAAAACTTAATTCCCGCTTTTTAAAATCAAAGATTATATTTTGTTGCTTAATTATGAAATTAAATAAGAGTTACAACAATAAAATCGTTTTAAAAACTTTAAAAGACATCTTTGAATGTTACACTTATTTTTTACTCGACTGCGACTTGATCTCACATTCTTTCAACAAAATCCGTTCGTTCTATACAATAAAGACAAATATTTTTAATGCTATTCCAAAATTCGAGCAGGTAAGATTATTTTCTTACATTTTTCCCTGTGAATAGACTCGCATTATTTTCATTGGAAAAAAAAAATATCTTGCGTTAATGCGGCAGTCCTTCATCTCATTTATTACTTCTACTCTCCCAGATGACCAGTGTTTCCACTTTAATGATTTGATTTCCCCGCGCCTCAATTCAAATTTCCCCTCCTCAGGGCTTTTTTCCCCTCAAAAATTTTTCTGCTGTAGTTTTTACTTTTGGCCCTAGTGTAGTAACTAAAAAAAAGGTCTTTATCGATTTTCTTTTATAGCCTGCCCAAGTGCCCACGCCTCTGGTGATACTATACTATGATAATATTATTTACTAAATGCGTCAACAAAATCACACACACACATCACTAGCTGTCAATTTCTTTACGTTGTAATGTTGGTAACAAATATTCTTTCTAATTTGTGGTTGGTTTTAGTCGTTGAGAGCTCCAGTAATTGAACAAAACTAGAAATATTTATTGTGACGGTTGTTTTGTCAAACACAGCGCGCGAAAAGTAATTAAAAATGACCGCTTGCGTAGTAAAGAAGTGTATTAACTCATCGGGAAAACAAAAAAGAAGTGATAATATTATTGCCTTTCACATATAACTCCTTACATTTTACTAAACTAAACTAACTAAAATAAATAATATAAATTACTGTCTTATCAGAATATGCATCAATCCTGTGTGTAAAATCTGGCTTGAAAAGAACGGGAACAACTTCTGTATAACTAATGAAAAATCAGCTAGAAATACCACACCTAAAGTTTGTACAGTTCAATGCAACTGCAAGCGAATCTAAAAAAAATAGACTAAGCATGAATAAAGTATAATTAAACGATTCGTATTTTATTTATAGCCTCACCAGAAATCTATAAAACTTGGGACTGTATACTCACCTCTTATTCCAAGTTAGTTTACGCAATCAGCACATACATTTTAGCACAGAATAATATTTTAGGCCTTAAACAGAATGGTAATAAGGGTAATTATACGCCACCTGCACGTGTTGTCACTGTTTCTTTTATACGGCAACACGCTAGTCCACGGTAGTCCATAAAAAAATTTGTTCCGAAATTTACCGAAATATTTTAAGCTAGGTTTTATCCATGATTTCCCGCAATTTCCCCTTTTAATGTCTTCCCCTTTTTCTTTCCCTATGGACCCTAATTTCCCCTCAAATGGGGAATTTCCCCTCATTGTGGAAACACTGCAGATGACATTCATCAGTAAGTAATATTATTTAATATTTTTCAAATAAAATCAAGATGGCAGCACTCTCGTTGCCATTTCCGTTTAAACTTAAAAAAAAGGGGGAAGGTATATTATTATTCCCATAATTATTCCAAGCGCACATCACATAAGGAGGTACAGTTCGCGCACCAGGTCCGTGGAATCTAAAGGAATGTTGACGTAAAGAGAGTTGTGATTTAGTCGATATTATGTTATCGATACTAACACATCTTTTGTATATGTGCGCGTGCATTGAATTAATTATTAAATGATAATTCCATGAGGATAGTATGTGCAATAAGGAAGAAGAAAAAAATGTATTATTGCAAATTTCTAGAGGATACTTAAAGAAGAAAGACCAAAAAGCTCTCCTGGCACATTTATTTGTCTGAACATGATAAAAATATTACAGCAACAAATAAAATCACACAAGAACGACACGCAACGACGGGTGACAAGGAAGAGAGCCTGGCAGCAGCGCGCGCATCCTTTTATAAGCTCGTCCCTGACGCAGCAGCATTGTTTTGAAATTCATTCCATACTTGAATCATGTTTTCTTCTTCACGAATGAGTATTACTGTGGACAGAAGGAAGGAGTATTATATGGAGCTTCTGCAATAGTATCATAAACGTTAATTATAATTAACTGTACAAAATGAACGTAAAATCGAATTAATCACTGTCGCAATCAGAATAATTAATACCTACTTACTTTAAGGAATTCCGAATTTAAAAATTAAACAGCTATTTGCACACACAAAGAAACTTTTAAGTTTAGTACTATTTATAGTACAATGTAACACTCGCAACAATTAAAGACAGGACTCGATAAAGCGTTCTCTCGCGTCAAGGACGGCACTAGTATTGGAGTATGGGGGATATGAAGTGACGGGTCTGGCGCGGTGCGCACCCGCCCGCTGTCTCAGAGCTCGCGTGCGGATTTGATTTTAGCGTGCGGACTATACCTATGTAATGGTTTTGATAATTTTGACAGATGAGAGATGATGATGAGCAATAGCACGAGAATAGCACGGTAATACTATGTAGGTATTACAGTATTCCAACTTCATACAAACGGACGAAGCGCGAGGTATGCCTAGGCGTCTCGATATCAGCACGTGCTTGGCATGCATGATGCAGCAGTCGCAGTCGCGACTGCCGCAGTGACGAAAGGACGGTGTTTTGTTTTTTTAACAATAACCGCGCGATTTTTGACTAGAAATAAGTTTAAGTACATATTTAATATGACGAGTAGGATATATTGTGCTGTTTTTGGTTGCATGAATTCATCAATAACGCATCCAGAGATAACTTTTTTTAGATTACCTGGTACTTAATCGTAAATTGTAAAGTAGCTGCAGATCTATATAACCAAGTAAAAGATATTTCTTGTGCATACCTTGTACCTTGTGCATGTTTCCCAAAACAATTTTTAATAAAGCTTTATATTATGTGTTCCGTTTGACGTCCGAAGTCCATTATGAAGAGTACATCGCCTTTTCCACGCTTTTCCGCTAGATGTCGCTGATTTTCCGTCACGTGACCCGCGCCAAAACGCCCCCAACGGCATTTCTGTGAACTAACCAACAAAACCAAAGCAAGCCGCCATGTTCCGCCATTGTTGCGTCGTTTTTCAACAACGCAAGACCGTTAGAATTAATTTAAAACTTTTGAGATAGAAGTAGAAAGTTTTATAATTTGAGTAGATTATTTTACTTATTAAATAGATTTTCCGTTACGAATTAATTAAATTTGTGCAAAATGGATGAGAATCCCGTGCCATTAGAGGCCGACAAAGTAGTTCGGTCCGAAAATTCGTCGTCGTCGAGTAGGAGTGAAGATTCGTCATCAGAAGAAGCGCCGCTGCCACCGAAAAGGCGGCGCAGCCGCTCGGGGCACCGCAGGCGCTCACTTTCTGACTCGGGCGAGTTGGAACGGAGGTTTGAATTCTCAACAATTGGTGAGTCAATAATAATATTTTTGAATTTTGATATTTTGAGTTCGACTACTAGGCTTCACGTTTCGCATACTAAGCCCCACGTTTCTCCTACTAGGCCTCACGTTTCTCCTACTGAGGCAACTACTAGCGTGTTACAAGATCCCTTTTTACAGCTCCCAGGAAAAAATTAATGCTATTTCCGAATTGATTGTATCAATAAAAGAACCGTCCGTTCCAAAGGCTAACCCGGATCGTGTTTGATTCCTCGGAAAGCAGCTATTTGGCAGCGATTCAAACTATAAGAGTATTTCACATGACATTCTGCAGATTATATGTGGAAAACGTGCGGAAATAGTAGAATTACGGCGTAAGCGCCTTGTTAATGAATTATAACCTGTTGGGTGTCCTAAAATAAATAAATATATTAAAAAAAAAAATAAAAAAAATTAAGCAACTTTTAGAGAGTTTAAAAGGAAAGTACATTCGTGAGGATTTAGATAAAATACCCGCATCTTCAGAATATATTTTCAGTCCACCCGATTTGTCACAATATTTACAAAAAATTGGGAGGTATTTGATAACCTACAAAAGCAAAGTGTCCCAATGCCTTCGCATTCACAGGTACGTCCAAAATCCTCATTACCATCCACATCACGGGAAAATACTTTTCGCTCTCGACAAAGGCAAAGTCAAGCAGGGTAAGGATAGGAAGGGAAATTTGGACTCCTCTGATAGAAAGAAAAAGGGGGGGCAAAAGGGAAACAGTTTCAAAAGTAGAAATTCGAGAAAATGACTCGAAAAAGTTTTCGGGCGGTTGTCTCAAACATTATCGAGACAAGTGGGTGCGTTTCAATCCACCCAAGACTATTTTAAAACTTATATCGGACGCCCGATTTCCTTTCAATCAAACCCCTACTTTGGTTCTGCCAACGATGGATGTTCTGACGGAGTATCAAACTCCAACCTTCCACAGCATGACCGCAAAAATTTTAGAGATGATCCAAAATCAGGTATTAGAACCAGCCCCGCTAACTGCGTCATTCATTTCCCAACTTTTCATAATACCCAAAAACAATGGAAAGGACAGAGTTATTTTCAATTTAAAGGCTCTGAACCGATACATGATACCGAAACATTTTCGTCTTTTTAATCACCATCGAATGCTAAGGTTTCTACAAGCGGGCGACTGGATGGTCAAGCTCGACCTGAGTCAGGCTTACTATCATATCCCAATAAGGACGACGTTATTTGCGTGTCAGTTACAAAGGTCGGTTGCTGCAAATGACAGGCCTACCATTCGGTCTGGCGGCCGCACCGAGAATGTTCGCCTCTGTGACAAATTGGACTGCCCAAGTATTACGCGACAAAGGCCTTCGCCTAGTGGTGTACTTGGACGATTTTCTCATAGTCCATCAATCCAAGAAAATTCTGAAAGCTCACGTCCTACTGGCTGTCAAATTCTTAACAGACCCAGGTTGGTGTCTCAATTTCGAGAAATCGATCACAAAACCGACGAGATCGGTCGAGTACTTGGGAGTAAATTGGGACACACACCACAACATCAAGTCCCTACCCCCAGACAAGATAACAAAAGTTCGTCAGAGTCTCATGTCTCTTCTAGCAACCGGCAGTTGGACCCTCAAGCAGGCGCAAAGCCTCTTAGGGTTTCTCAACTTCGCTTCTAGCAACCGGCAGTTGGACCCTCAAGCAGGCGCAAAGCCTCTTAGGGTTTCTCAACTTCGCAACCTTCATCACCCACCGGGGAAGGTTGCATTGCCGAACCATTCAACGACACAGCAATTGTCTGCGCAAATATCCTCGCAGACCCCAACGCTTTCCGGCAGAGGTGCGTGTCGAACTGGAATGGTGGCTAGAAAATCTGATGCGGACGACTCCAATTCACCCAGAGAGGAATCCCACGAATTACGTCATCACGGATGCATCAGATATACAATGGGGAGCTCTTGTGAACAACAGCAGATTAACAGGCTCGTGGAGCCGACGACAGCAAATTCCATTGCAACTTGAAAGAAACGCACGCTGTGATTGCTGCTATTTCAACCGAGGCCTCAGAACTCAAGAATTGAACAGTGGTCTTACAGAGCGACAACCAGACTTCTAGAATTGACAAAGGAGCTTTACACTCTGACGGACAGCCTCAATATTGTACTCCTCCCTCACCACCTCCCGGGAGTGTACAATACCGAAGCAGACAACCTCTCGCGCAATCGCGCAGGCTCGGAGTGGCACCTACTAGCAGGAGCAACTGTAAACATTTTCAATCTATGGGGAATTCCAGACATAGATGTGTTCGCGTCTCAAAGGGCTCACGTAGTTTACAGTTATGATACTCTAGACTTATCCGACTCGAACGCCTGCTTTCACGACGCGTTCAGCAGGTGTTGGATACACGACCTAGCGTGGATCTTCCCTCCGCCCGCACTACTTCCACGCGTCCTGCAACACCTCAACTGAGCAGTAGGCAGGTACATAATAATAGCAGCCAAGTGGAAGAAGCCTTTTTGGCGCCCAGACCAGACCAGAAAAGCCGTGCTATTATCGCGTCCAGTCAAGACACGAGACCTGGACAAAATACTCATCGACACGGCGACGGAGCGACCACCAGCTCATATCAAGTGCCTGAATTTAGAAGCTTGGCTCATTTTGGGTGGGACACGTTGACGGAATGCTGGTCACATTAAGAGAAGGAGCTTCTGTTATCGTGCTGGAGAGCATCTACACTTAAAACCTATGCCCCCATTTGGAGAAAATGGTCGGAATGGTGTTTATTAAATAACATTGACTTTCGACGTCCCTTACCAAATAATGTAGCTAGATATTTAGCAAGACTGTTGTTATCAGAGAATTTAGCTTACCGTACCATTCTTGTACATAAGTCAGCGATAGCTTCTATTTGCGAGACAATTTCTAATGTTAATATTTCATCAAATAATTTAGTCAAACATATCCTTAAAGCCGTATCTTTAGCTAGACCAATGTCCCCCAAGCTTCCTATATGGGATGCAAGGATAGTCATTAAGTACTTACGGGAATCAAACCCAAACATAAATAATTTGTATGAAGTATATAGGCGTACTGCCACAATTCTTTTATTGTCATCTAGCCGTCGTGTTCATGACCTTACACTTTTACATTGTGATCCTAAACATTTTATAGTTGGAGGTAGTTTTATAACTTTGCATCCTGTTTTTGGTTCCAAAACAGATTCGGCTACGTTTCAGCAATCAAGCTGGAAATTTACGGCTTCTCCTAATGACAATACTAATCCACTGTTTTGGCTCAGAACTTTATTAGCTGTAACAAAAAATGTTAGAGGTTCTATGGCCAATTTATTTATTACCACTCGAGAACCATACAGGCCAGCTAGCCCAACTATTATTGGTGGTTGGGTTAAGAAGCTTTTATCAGAAGCTGGCATTGAGGCTACACCCGGCAGCTTTAGATCCGCGGTGTCCTCCTTAAATTGGGTTGAAAACTATCCCATAAATGATATTCTGTCTAAAGCAAATTGGCGGCATGAGAATACATTACAAAATACTATCATAAAGAAATAGATGGAAATTGTAACGCAAATAGTGCGGTATCAACAAAATCTCTTTCTCAATATTTTTCGGTATCGAGTTAAATTTTATGATTAATTGTCTGATTTTTAATTACAGTTAATTATTCATCGTAGTCAATGATAATATTTATGTGATTATTACTGTTTTAACTGGTAATTTTACTATACTTAGTACTAGTTGTTGTGAAATCGTAACAGATTTATTTTGAATTTAATATGTTTCTCATATTTAAATGTCTATATATTATCTACTATTGGTAATTAACATGTAGTAAAAATGCATCACATTGTTGCGTTTTTTCTTTTACGCAAGCCACCAGGAGATAACAAACAGGTCTCTTCATAATGGACTTCGGACGTCAAACGGAACACATAATATTAAAATTTTACCTTCAAATAAAATTTCTATTATGTTTCCTAAGACGCCCGAAGTCCAGATAATGTCTTCCTGGTGCTACCATTCTATAAACACGTCATCATTATGAATCGAACAATGGCGGAACATGGCGGCTTGCTTTGGTTTTTGTTGGTTAGTTCACAGAAATGCCGTTGGGGGCGTTTTGGCGCGGGTCACGTGACGGAAAATCAGCGACATCTAGCGGAAAAGCGTGGAAAAGGCGATGTACTCTTCATAATGGACTTCGGACGTCTTAGGAAACATAATAGAAATTTTATTTGAAGGTAAAATTTTAATATTAGAATGCGGATTTTAGATTTTTTATACTTTAAAATTTAATAATAAAGCATTTCGTACGTCTCAGTCGAGGCGCAAATATTTTTCGGTCGCAAATTAATAAGACCGATTTGTTATTATTGAATAATTATGATTGCATAAACATGGTTTTTTAATTAATCTACCAATCAAAAAACAACACGCATTAATATTGAGTTGAACACTTCCTATTAAATTCACAAAGTATTTTATTTGTTTATATAATAAAAGTATATTTACAACTAAATGCAAACACAAAGTAGGCACACAAATTAAAATGCTGGAGGTGGGCAGCCCTATCGCATGTTTACGTACCGCGCGACTGTAGGTATTTATTTCAAAGATACGGCTGAGTTACAATACTGTATACCTACATAATATTACCGTGGCAATAGTCTCAGATTACATAATCTGAGGCAATAGTGAAGGACTAGTGTGACTAGAGTAGGACATGAGTAGGACAGACTGAAGCAGTACCATGCAAATGGCAATTTGCATCAGCTAAAATTAACATCCTAGAATGTGTGGCACTAATAAAGGCATAGATTTTAAGGCCATAGAACAAAATAAGAAGAAGAACATCCTAGAATACATAATAAACGTCTTTCTCTGTCTAGTGTCTACGCTGCTCTAGATAGCACAAAATCTGACCCATAGATCTGACCGTGATAGCGTCGCTAGTGTTATATTTTGGTTATAATAAAATATCAAAACTTTTAGAAAAAAAAAGCCGCCGGGTCCAAAGGTACTAATTTCCTATCTCCATGGCCAGACCAAATAAGTTGGTGGGCGATACTATACCTATAACCTTTTGTTATTTTTATTTTTCTTTTATGTGCATCGACCACATGAGCTCCTAGACCCAGTGTCATCAGCTTTGTACGCTCGGGTTGCCTTTAAAAGATCACTTTAGTGATAAGGCCGCCTTTGCGCTTTACCACAGTTTCCTGTCTTTTGTATTGTATGCATAATTTTGTACCGATGTGTTAAGATGCAATAAAGACTTATACTACTACTACTATTAATAAACCTTTTGATTAATTTAAGACCCTTTTCTAAACCCTAGTACAATACTATTATAAGAATAAAATGTGCTAGAGTCACAAACTAGAGCTATCAACATCAAGCACTGTACTTCTCACCACTCATTATAGTTTTCACATGAAGATAAGAAAAATTGATTCACACCTTGAGACTTAAATGCTCTGGCATTTCTACACGTCCTTTCGATCAGGGAATCGATCTCCTTTGATATATGATAGGTCCTCATTTCCTAAACTTCAAATAACTTGAAAAGAAATATAGTATTATGAAAAGAATACTGAACTTAAAACTTCCTTTATTGATGCGACAAAAAATAGGTTTACATTTTGATCAAATAAAAAGCAAACAATCTACTCTAACAGCCATATAATCAATAAAAACAATTTACACTTTTTACATCCCATATTAGATGTTCAGCCAAGTACACGAGGTTCCTTCTTAAATGAATTATAATGTAAGAATCTGTTCTATTTACTAAAGCCAATCAAAAATAACTCAGACCAAATGTGTTTGAAAGAGATTTGACTATTGTACTGGTATATTTCGACTAATAATTCTGGTTTACTGTTAACAATCCATAGAGTTAGAATATTGTCTTACTGGAACAATCTCATCAGAGCTTCAACTGACAAATATCAATTATTTGTAAGAAAATTGCAAACCTGTGGTATGTCAAAAAATGTACAGATTTTAACCAAATCTGGCCACTAGATTTTTTTTTTTGCCACACAAGGTTTTTTAGTTGCAGCCCTTGCCCCTTGCTTATATTTTTCAGCCAATGTTGGTGGGTCAAATTAGGTTTGATAGCTTCATGGAACATGTTTTGTAATTTAGCATAACCATTCTTTACATAGGTACCTTAAATGAAGAGTTTCTTTACTCCAGAAATAAGTTCATGTTTATCAAACCAGAATGACTTTGACCATGCCTTTTGCACGCCATTCATCATAGCACTCTATACTGAATTCTCTAAGGACATGCTTAATCTGTAATTTTTGCAGTTTATTGTGTTTAAATACATTTAATTGTGTGGAGTACATAGTACTAATTTGCAAGATTATTTATTGGCACACATTTGGTCTAAGATAAATGATTTATTAGTACTGTAATTGTTCAATCATAAATGTCTTCTTTGTCAGCAACATACTGAACGATATCTCTAGGTCTAACAAGTCTTTCCGCATCCCCATCTGGAATTTCAAAACCAAATTCATCCTCCATTGCCATGATGATTTCTACATGGTCTAGCGAGTCGAGACCCAAATCAGTCATGAAGTGAGAGTCTAGGGACAACTGAAAAAGAAAAATATGAATTAAAGATTGTTTCATACTAGAAGGTTCCCAGAATATTATAAAAAAGAAACTTAACCATGCTAGGGGTTTTTAAATTTGTAATACTTGTTACTATTCAAGTACATTCATTTGTAGGTACCTTTTCAACATTCACTAAATTAAAATAAGCTTTTATAGTTAGAAACTTTTGAAACAAGTGAACAAGACATACTTAAGCATAATATCCTAGAGTTCTTCAGATTTATTACACTTATTTTTTAACTACAGTCAACTACTTGAATTTGATGATTCCAGACACTAACAGAGTTCCAAGCAATGTTACAAGATTAAACAGTAAACATTGATCCTGCACTGTGGTAGACTGGTGTCTAATATCAATGCAGAAAAACAAGTTTCCAGGCTGGATGTAATTTAAAGTTAACAAATTAGAGAAAACCTTAGAATATCAAGTTAACATGATCACAATCATTTGCATATCTCGTCAATATTGAGTTTAAAAAGGTCAGAATACCTTCTCAGGATTAATTTTGTCATAGAGTTGAAGTACTAGAATCACTCTTTGCCTGAGAAGATCGAGTGTAAGCGGGGGCGCGTGGCTGTAGGGGCGAACGAGTTTCCAATTCTGAAACAAAATTGAAAAAATAAATCTATCTGTACCTGCACTGTAACCAGTTTGTCGTAAGCCTTGCACACTTTCAGCACTCGGTCTTGGATCTCGGACTCGGTTATCTTATGAACGGGGCCGGTGGCGTATTGTCGCTGGCTTAGTACCTAAACATTTTGCATCACTGTACAAACGTTATGCAATAAGAGAATAAGGTTATGTTATTGACGTTTTAATATAAAGAATTGTAACGTCCTGTGCGAGAAAACAATTGATAGCAGTATTTAGACAAAAGTTAAGTAGAACAAAACAAGATAAGGCAAATAAATCAATCGGTATTGATCAAAAGAGAGGTCTTACCACATTCTGTGTGAGTTCAATATTATGTGCGTTGACGACCGCTTTGATAGGAATTTTTTGTTGCAAGGCTACTGTGGATAGTCTGCATATTGTCGCAGATTTGTATGTTGTGGGTTTTCGTAATAAACCATTAAAAGCACTTCGCACAAAATTAACAGCAGCCATTTTTCGGCTTGTTCAATACACCATAGACAAAAAGACGATCGATCTACGAAGTACGACGATCTCAAAGTGACATTTGAGTTTGACAAACGAAAATAAAACCTGTTAAAATGGCCAACGTTTAAAATAATTTTCCCATTTAATAGGAAAATTCATCATTTTTCATCTTCAGTCCGACGACTACCACAGAACACTAATTTCTACAATAATTCTTGCTAAAATAGTAAAGAATAGAGACTTGTACTCATTTCCAACTATTTTATTAATAGAAGTCTGCTCGTAAATTAATGGTATCACATTTGCTGGTACCGAAAAAAAAATATTTATGCTCGTTTTCTTTTTAATTCAGTACAAGCTAGCCCTTGACTGCGATCTCACCTGATGGTAAGTGATGATGCAGTCTAAGATGGAAGCGGGCTAACATGTTAGGGGCATGGCAGTTATATTAAACTCATACCCCTTCGGTTTCTACACGGCATCGTACCGGAACGCTGAATCGCTTGGCGGCACGTCTTTGCCAGTAGGGTGGTAACTAGCCACCAAGTCTCCCACCACACCAGATCAGGGAAAATTCAGAAATTATAAATTCCCAACTTGACCCTGCCGGGGATCGAACCCGGGACCTCCGCACATCAAGGCGACAGCGCTACACACTGCGCCACGGAGGTCGTCAAACAACTTTTATTTTTTATTTTTATCCACTACAAGCTAGCCTTTGACTGCGATCTCACCTGATGGTAGGTATCTAAGTGATGATGCAGTCTAAGATGGTAGCGGGCTAACCTGTTAGCGGCGTGGCAGTTATATTAAACCCATACCCCTATTCGGTTTCTATACAACATCGTACCAGAACGCTAAATCGCTTGGCGGCACGTCTTTGCCGGTAGGGTGATAACTATCAACTAGCCACGGCCCAAGCCTCCCACCTGGCCAGACTAGGGAAAATTCAGAAATTATGAATTCCCAGATTGACCCTGCCGGGAATCGAACCCAGAACCTCTGCACGTTAAGACAACAGCGATACACACTGCACCATGGAGGTCGATAAAACAGCAAACAACGTTATTAACAGGTGGTCCCAATGCCAATAGTGACTTCCAAAGAAAAAAATCGATTCCTCGTACCTAGACCTATAAATTTCCCATGTTTGCTCAATTGTTCAGCGATTATTTGTATTTTTCAAATTTTTTTTTTAGTTTTAGCGTGAGATTTCGGTGGAGCTGTGTAGACCGCTTTATTTGCGACTTTTCGACAGAAAAGTGGGGTTTTTTTCCATGACCTGGCAATTCTATTCTAAAAAGCCAGAAATCTGTTAGTTTATGGCTTTCATGTGCGCCAACATTACAACATGATAAACATGACAACGTCAATGTCAACAACACAAATGTATAAATCTGTCAAATTGTAATTTGTTTTGTGTGGACGTATGGTTGAAATGATTTTTTAATTTATTGTTTTTTATAAGAAATTATTAACAGAAATGGGTAACGCGGACACGAAATTAAACTTTAGAAAGGCTGTTGTTCAGCTTACGTCTAAAACGCAGGTGTGTAAGAGTTTTGCCACCTACGCAGTGGCAAAAAAGTATTACACTGGTGAAAAGTTTTTGTCACCTTTTAAATCGATTGTGTATTTTAGCCAGTGGACGCGTCTGACGAGAGTTTCTGGGATCAGTTCTGGTCGGAGAGTGTGACTAACGTGCAGGATGTGTTTGCCTTGGCACCCGGAGCCGAAATACGCGCGCTGCGAGAGGAGTCCCCAAATAACTTGGCGACACTGGTTTACAAAGCCGTGGAAAAGCTGGTTAAAATAGTCGACAGCAGCTGTAGAACGCAGCGCGAGCAACAAACTGGTATAGAGTTTTTTATATATTTACCACTTACATGTACATTACATTTAACCTTAAATTGTGTGGGTCCTAAATCTTAAACCAAAGTTCGATTGAATTTTCTTCCACTTAAATTAAGTATATTTTTACCTACTTAATTTAAGTGGAAGAATTTCAAAATATTTCATGTGTATTCAATTCTTAATTTTTGTGAATTACCAATTTTATTATTATTATGTTTTATCACAACATTATGACTAATTATAGTACATTCATGTCTATGTTTGCATGAGCAATAACTTTATGAGCAATATTTGGAGGGAAACAATATTATTACTAACACTAAAATACAAAGAGAATTGGTATAATTCAAAGTTTATTCAGTTTCTGGCTTTAAAAGCAAAGAGTTCCAACAGGGTTTATAAAAACCTAAATCCAGGCAGATAATGTAACCTTTCCTGTCCTTTGGGTTGTCTTGGCAGGGGTACTTCTGTGCTCCCAGATAGATATCAGATAGTATAAGCATGAGAAAATTTTCAGCACTGAACTGCGCCCGTCTGTTGACTCGTGTCCTTCCCTACATGCTAGAAGAGCCGGAATGGCATGGGTTCTTCTGGTCTTCACTACCTGCTGCGGCTGAAAACGAGTCAGTGCCACTTGCTCAGTCACTCATCAATGCTATATGTGTGAGTTACAACACTTTCATCATCATCATCATCATCATCGACCCATCTCTCGCCAAGTGTTGCACACTAGTCTCCTCTCAGAATGATTCCGATTATCACCATCATGTTTTTAGGTAAGTAATTTTAATTTTAAAAATAAAAAATTAACAATAAGTGTACCTACAGTGTACCTATATTGAATAAATGAATTGAATGAGAAGGGTTAAGGCTATGGACCACCATGCTGGCCAAGTGCCAGTGACCTCTTACGCCTTCGTGAACATTTTAGAGTACTCAGGTATACTTGTTTTATCATAGTGTTTTCCTTTAGCAAAGCTTCCTCATAATGTTTTTCTTTATCAATATGTATAAAGAATCGATCCCAGATCCGAAAATATGAGGCCCGTCTTAACCAGTATGCTAACACAGCAATATATCTCTAAAAAAACTCTACAAACTCATATTTTAAATTCAAATAAACTTATTTAAGTGCTTTTGAATTGTTGAGTGAAAAATCAAAGAGTTTTATTTTTTATTATTATTACACCCAACTTAAATTTATCCCTACATGTAGCTAATCTAGATTATTTACAATAATAATATTCTAATTATAAAAAATATACTTAATTGACTACATTAACATACCTACTTAATAAACATGAAGCGGCTTGTGTGAACTCACTCAGTGAGCAGATGATGAGATCCCAAACCAAAAAACATAAATCACCGAAAAAGTCGTGGGGCTTAAGGTACTAACACTATAAGTTGAAAGTTCAAAATAATATAGCACCAATATTCAAAACATAAACTATATCTTTCCTTTGCAGGATCTACTGTTTTGTCCAGACTTCACAGTAGTAAGCACCAAAAGATCCGGTCCAGTGAGTATAATCTTTACTGTGGACTGATTAATATTCTATTTTTGACCAACTAAAATAAAGTAGATTCTAATACAGATCTGTATATATAATATAATTGTGATTTTCTCAAAAACCAAAGAACTTATTTTGAAGTTCTATATTTTTATCATTATTGTTGCGTGGTCTATAACATCTGCCCTTGCTTTTATATCTTTAGCTTGGTGTTTGAGTTAATATATCTACGTAATTTGGAGGAATAATCGTTTCGAGTCACAGGGTGAAACCGACCCGCTGACGCGATACGACGCCCTAGAACATGACGTGTCAACGCTGTACGCGACAACGTAGGCCACGTGAAGGGTCAGCTACTGTTTGATTATATCGCGTAGTGTTGCGCGTTTGTCGCTCACGTAGGACAACGGGTTATGTTTTGCTTTGTTATTTAGGTTCGTGACATATGGTTACATGTTGCAACAGTAATCAAATGAAACCTATGTTTTAGCGTAACCGATCAGTTGTTGTCCTGTGTGAGATTTTAATAATGCCTGCATCTGGAACAATGCTAATCCATATCCATCCATACTAATATTATAAATGCGAAAGTGTGTCTGTCTGTCTGACATACCACACCACATTTGCCTTCTGTGGCGGATTATAGCGAATTAAAACTTCTAGTTTTTTCATTGTCATGGACTTCCGCAAAGTAACGCCTGCTTCTATCCAATGTTTGTCTGTCTGTCTGCTACGCTTTCACGGTCCATCTGTTCAACTGATTTCGATGACGTTTGGTATATGGATAGGTCCCAAAGAAGGACGTAGGCTACTTTTTATCCCGGAAAAGTAAATAGTTTCCGCGAGAACCAAAAAACCTCAATCCACGCAGACGAAGTCGCGGGCATCAGCTAGTAATACATCATTTGTAGGAGCGCGCAGAAGAGCTTTCATCGCTAGACAGCTGCGAGTATATATGGGCGGGCGGGGTGGGGTTCGCGCGCAGTCCGCCGCGGTGCGCCCAGCACGAGGCCAACCGCACGGAGCTGCTGAGACTGTTGCTGACGTGCTTCAGCGAGACCATCTACAAGCCTGCCAGCCAGGCCGCCACGCATCACAACAAATGGATCGCGTGAGTACAGCTGGGAGTATATATGGGAGGGCGGTGTGAGATCCGCGTGCAGTCCGCTGCGGTGCGCCCAACACGAGGCGAACCGCACCGAGCTGCTGAGACTAATTCTGACGTGCTTTAGCGAGACCATCTACAAGCCTGCCAGCCATCACAACAAGTAGATCGAGTGAGTACAGGCTGGATCACAGTGGAGTTATTTATTTTATTACTTTTAAAAAATTGTCAAATTTACACCACAATTTTATAGACTTTGGTCTATAAAATTGTGGTGTAAATTGCACTTGAACAAAACAGTCAGGCGTTTGAAATTTGCAACCCAAACAGACCGTAGTCTGTCTTAGGACTGTCAAAAAAGATCGACCCAATTAAAAGAAATTGAAAATTTATAGATTGACTACTGACAACACACTGGAAATCACAACGTAAGAAAACCCCCTAGTGGAACTGACATTTTCAATCGAGTGGCTGGGATCCATTAGATGCAAGCAGCTCGAGATACCGTTCTGTGGAGCAAGCAAGAGCAAGTTCTCTAGCAAAGAGATCTTTATCAAATAGTGGTCGTCCATCGGTTGGAACGACGACGAATATAAAATGTGCTGAAATGTTGAAAGCTGAAAATGCTAAGGGGCTCCTCTGAAAGCAATCTAAGGGCGCAGGAAGTAGCGGTATTCAAAAAACAGTTCCTTTGAATCATCATTAGCATTTGTTTAAAATCGATTATTGATTAAAGCAACATAGACTAACATATAATTATTATTTTAAAACTTTTGTAGTACATATTGGTGGTTATGATGTTTTATTATCATTCAATAATTTTATCAATTATGTTATGTAAAATTTTTAGTTGTAGATTGGTGAAAATTATCAGATGACCTCCGTGGCGCAGTGTGTAGCGCTGTTGCCTTAAAGTGCAGAGGTCCCGGGTTCGATCCCCGGCAGGGTCAATTTAGGAATTTATAATTTCTGAATTTTCCCTGGTCTGGCCTGGTGGGAGGCTTCGGCCGTGGCTAGTTACCACCCTACCGGCAAAGACGTGCCGCCAAGCGATGTAGCGTTCCGGTACGATGCAGTGTAGAAACCGAAGGGGTGTGGGTTTAATATAACTGCCATGCCCCTAACAGGTTAGCCCGCTACCATCTTAGACTGCATCATCACTTACCATCAGGTGTGATCGCAGTCAAGGGCTAACTTGTAGTTGATCAAAAAAAAAAAATAACAAAAAAATTGTTTTAAGAAATTAATAAAAAAGACAAGAAAATAATACAAAATTTGTGATGTTTTATTTCCTTGTTAGGGTTCCGTACCAAAATGGTAAAATGGAACCCTTATGGTGCGACTTTCTCCGTCTGTCTGTCCGTCCGTCACACTCGATTATTTCAGTACCTACCGAAGCTATCGACATGAAATTTGGAATAGTTGTGTATATTAGTGGCCCAAAGACACTGAAATTAAAAAAAATTGGAAATTATTTTTGTACTTATTTAAAAAGGGGGGCAAATCGGAGGGTTGAAATTTAAAAGTGAGATAACTGTACTGTGTGGGGTATCATATGAAAGGGTTTACTTTGTACATTCTAAAACAGATTTTTAATTATTTTTAGTTATGATAGTTTTTGATTTATCGGGGAAAATGTCTAAAAAAATACCGCTCTCCCCCTTATCTCCGGAGTTTACCAATCGAAAAATTTGAAATAATTATGGTCAATAGGAATTTACGTATATTTTACAGGAAAACTATAGCCAATGCTCTTTTTTTTATATTAACAATAAACCTCTACAAACAAAGTTAGTCTTGCGGTTCATTAACAAAGGTAATTATTTATTAATAATGGTACGGAACCCTTCGTGCGCGAGTCCGACTCGCACTTGCCCGGTTTTAATTTTTTTCTTATTACCTCTATCTGCATCTCAATCCTCATTACCTATAATTTCGCTATTATTTTAGCAAGAAATTGTGGCCAATTCTGTATAACACAATCTCTATCATAAGTGACACAAGTTGTCCTGTGTGAAATAAACAAATCATTTATCATTTAAGCTAAGCTAAAATGAGAGCTTTAAATCTAGTTCTGTCTCTTTCCGCAGGGAGTATTTTTAATGCTGAATTTTAGTTTAGAGATTGTGCACTACAGAATCAGCCCCTTTAACGTTTAAACTATCGTGAGAAGGTAATATTCATTTTGACAATATATAACTACCGGATAAACTCACGTGTTATATGTCGTAATGCCGATGCGAACAGGCTCATGAATAAGGGCCCCGAACGGGTTCCAATACTCAGGTGAGATCGCAGTCAAAGGCTAACTTGTAGTTGATAAAAAAAAGTTAGAATCAGCCCCATTGACAGCAATTGTGTCAGCTAATTTAAGCAGCTTTGAGAAGGTATCTTGTATCATCGTAGGTATCTCACAAGTCCCGAGAACCGTCACGCGTTGCCTCTGTTCACGTCTCTCCTCAACACGGTGTGCTCGTACGATCCCGTGGGGCTGGGCCTGCCGTACAACCACCTCCTCTTCGCCGACACGCTCGAACCGCTGGTTGAGGTAATAAAATAGAAACGTTTTGACCCCATAAGGGTCGAGGTACGGATCCTATCCATTGAGCTTTTTTTTTTCTTTTTTTAACGAGGGGGAAACTTCTTCAGATACCCGCTCTCCTGGGGGAGAGTGCGGGTGACGTGGGATTTCTAACAACTAAAACCCTCTCGATGGCCATCCTCTGAGCAAAATGGTTTGGCAAGAAGCAATGTATCACAGCACAAGTATAGGAAAAAATCCGGAAATCGATAAGTAGGGTTCCGTGCTGATAGAGTATCGAATTGTATGTCAGACGCTACCAGCGCCATATGTAAGCCAGTGATTTCACAGCTGATAACATGTTGTTATGACATCTTTCGTGTAACGTCATAAACACATATACGAACGAATCGCACACACGCTTTCGCACACACGCACTAACACCATAATATCACACACTACGTACATATTATATTCTCAAAACATCAGTATTGATGGAGATACTTTTTCCGTCTGAAGTTTAGTGGGATCACAAACGCTACAGACATCCTACTAAACTTCTTATAATAATAATTTTCACATTGACATACACATAAACTCACCCACTCGTCCATACATACCACCATGTCACACACATATTATTCTCTAAACATCTGTATTAGAGTAACATAATGTAAGTTGTAATATATGACTATCTGTTACAACTTACAAAAATGTTATACTTTTTGTTACACACAAAATATTACTCAAACCTACACACACTAACACCATAAGATGGTTACAGTATATGGAAAGGTGTGAGAATAATGTTTATCTTTCTCGCAGGTAGCGCTTCAAGTTTTAATAGTAACACTGGATCACGACACAAGTAATGTAGTCAATGAAGATTCAGACGAGGTAAGGTCTTACACAATAACGTTATCGTATCACATCAACATTTAACAGAAATATCTTCGCAATTTTAAATAATAATAAGATTATTACTTAAAGTTTCATCGATATTGAGTCATAGTAACTAAGAAAAGTATTCGTTTTAACTTTTATTTAATAAAATAAGGGCCGATATGTCAACCGCCAATCATTCAATCGAAAGAGTAAGTACTTTGAATGAGTTTTGACAGTTTCAGTGGCTATAAGGATTCTACCAAATTTACCTTCACAATAATTAGCCATTGAAAAATTAGCTATAGGTATTTTGTTACATAGGTACTCCATTTACTTATAGTAGTTATTTTTAAAGGCGTCTACCCCGTTAAAAATACTTTAAAATATTTAGTTTTTATAAACAGAGGCTTCCGGACAACCTGTTCATAAACTACCTATCTCGAATACACCGGGACGAAGACTTCCAGTTCGCCCTCCGCGGAGTGACCAGACTCCTCAACAACCCTCTACAGCAAACCTACTTGCCGAACTCTAGCAAGAAGGTCGCTTTACATCAGGAACTACTGGTTTTGTTCTGGAAATGCTGCGACTACAACAAGGTATTATTTTGGGTCCCATACCTTTATTGCATTTTCATAAGATACTGTTCCATAGAGTGACCAGACTCCTCAACAACTCTACAGCAAATCTACTTACCGAACTCTAGCAAGAAGGTCGCTTTACACCAGGAACTGTTGGCTTTGTTCTGGAAATGCTGCGACTATAACAAGGTAATTTTTTTAAGTGTTATGCTGGGGCCACATTAAGGTTAATGTCAATGCCCAACAATGCCATAAACTACGCGATAATTTTCGCCGGTAAACTACGCGTAGAACTGAGTGGCCACACATACGGTTAACGTCCAATGCCATTTAAATTGGCGTTAAATGTCCTCATTCAAGATGGACGTTGACGCTGCTACACTGTATTTAATGAGTGTCAATTTTTACTATATGAATATATTTTATCAATGTAATACCTATGTAATAGCACATTAGGGATTCCTTTTTTTTTAAATTCTTCTTTTGATACTTCAAATGGTAGGTAATATCTCCACCATTCGTCTGTAAGCATCATTTTGAGTTGCACGATTTTTATAATTTTTATGTCTGGGATCCGAAAGACATGGCTCTGCTTGCAGTGCTTCCAGAAACAGGAGCACATCTTCGTTTCTCCACTCCATGTCCGCTCCCGTAACAGCACACGTGGCACGTGCATTCCCTAAGAGCTCGCGGTGCACACTGGCGAATGTAGGTGTAGCCGCTTTAATGCGATAATTCTCCCGTTGAACCTCTTTGATCTGCCAAAATTTACCGCCACCCGACTTAATGCCAAAGTCTACGGCCATGCCATTTCTCGTTGATTGTGGCTACACCTACGGTTAACGGCCATATACGCAATGTTCAATGGCATTTCCCGTTAATGTGGCCCCTACATAAGAGATAATTGGGTATTTGACAACTAGTCAAATAATTGTCATATAATATAATTTGTAATTCGAAAATATTTCCACCATATTATGATATTATTTAGACTGAACTTATGTTTATCTAGGTCCCTGGATAATAATTTTTTCAAAATACTTCCCAAAATTAAATGTAAGCGCATTGCGTTTTGCATGTTTTTACGACATAAATGAAATTTTTTCTCCTTATTTGTTTCATATTAAAACCAACGATATCTCACGTACTAATTGATCAGCCTATATTGTCAAGTTACAGAATTAAAAACAAGAAGTTAAAAACACAACAAGTTTTCATTCATCATTTTTGGAATTTACAGAACAAGACTAAATGTATAACAAAGTCTGTACGCTCATATTGCTATCGCGCTTGCTCGCGATCATGTGTCATCAGCCAAGTAGAGATAGCAATATACCGGCAAATTTATATTTGCGGGTTGAATAGAAGTTGCGAGTGGCGTTCGCGGGCCTCTTAAGTAACCTTATAAACCTTAGTGTTTTTGTAAAATTTTTGAAAACTCTTTCTTATTCTATAGGATTTCTTTCATTGCAGAAATTCATGTACTACGTGTTGAAAAGCAGCGATGTCCTGGAAGTGCTAGTGCCTATATTGTACCATCTGAACGACTCGCGAGCCGATCAGTGTGAGTATTAACTGTCGTGTGTGTGTGTGTGTGTGTGTGTGATATTGGTATAGTTTATCCCTGTGCCAAATTTCATCCAGATCCGTTCAGCCGTTCTGGCGTGAAAGAGTAAAGAACATCGATACATCCATACTTACAAACTTTCCGTTTATAATATTGGATGTTTATTGTACAGTAAAATATATTTTTGACGACCTCCGTGGCGCAGTGCAGATCCCCGGCAGGGTCAATTTGGAAATTTATAATTTTTGGATTTTCCCTGGTCTGGCCTGGTGGGAGGCTTCGGTCGTGGCTAGTTACCACCCTACCGGCAAAGACGTGCCGCCAAGCAATTTAGCGTTCCGGTACGATGCCGTGTAGAAACTTAAGGGGTATGGGTTTAATATAACTGCCATGCCCCTAACAGGTTAGCCCGTTAGACTGCATCATCACTTACCATCAGGTGAGATCGCAGTCAAGGGCTAGCTTGTCGTGGATAAAAAAAAATGTAAACCTCAAGAGCTCTTCAATTCAAAGTTTTCCAAGGCTGTAGTGAAGTGCGTAATTTTTGTCATACGTGCGCTTTTGTCAACAGCTCGCGTAGGGCTAATGCACATCGGCGTTTTCATCCTGCTCCTCCTATCCGGGGAGCGCAACTTCGGCGTGCGTCTGAACAAGCCCTACACCGCCACAGTGCCCATGGATATCCCGGTGTTCACGGGCACTCACGCCGACCTCCTTGTGGTGGTGTTCCATAAGATCATCACAACGGGACACCAGAGGCTGCAGCCCTTGTTCGACTGCCTACTCACCATACTAGTCAATGGTAACATAAATGTACCCATATATAGTGCCTCTGGAAATTATATCCACCACCACCACCACAGCCCATTAACGCACTACGTCCCACTAACGTAACGCTGGGCACAGGCCTCCACTCTCATAGGAGAGGGAATTAGAGATTAGAACCCCCATGCTTCTCCAATGCGGTTTGACGGACTTTAACGACTATATCATGTTAGTGATAATAGCCGGGACCGACGGCTTAACGTGCTCTCCGAGGCACGGGGGTGACTCATCGCCAACTTCCAACTCTGGGCTCGCACTGAGAATGTCTCACTGAAAACCCCAATACCTACCAATTTTTATGCCCGACCAGGACTCGAACCTCGTGATCTTGTGTTGTGTTGGCTATACTAACCGCTAGACGAACGAGGCAGCAGATCGGAAATTATATGTGGTCATATAAAATCCTTGCCTCAATATTGACAACTCTAACCATCCTTTTCACAGTGTATATAGGAATTCTCAACCTGTGTAGGTCGTTTCAGGATTAACCCAACAGAACATAAGAATAGACAATTTTCTATGGGAACCAGTGTAGTCAAACTCACATACTACTTCTAATACGATGGCTATGTTTTGAATAGTTGCAGAAATGGCGAGTCAGCTTACACAATAATACACATGGAATTATAAACATTCAATTCCACCTTATTCCTAATGCAAACTAAATTCTCTTGAATCAATTTGATCTCCTTATGACTTTGTACATTTTTAATATAAACGTTTTTTTAAAATTATTATTATAAGAAGCTCGCCTCTGGTTTAGAAGCATGAAGGTATTATTTTTCCAGTATCCCCATACCTGAAGACATTATCAATGGTGTCGTCCACAAAGCTCCTCCATCTATTGGAAGCGTTCAGTACGCCTTGGTTCCTGTTCTCTCGGCCGCATCATCATCATCTCGTGTTCTTCTTACTGGAGATGTTCAACAATATGATACAGTATCAGTTCGATGGTGAGTGTATTTGTAAATGCGTTTTCTTCTACAAAAAACAATACGAACATAGAACAGAGCTGCCCGATAACCACCGATAAGCACTTAAAAATAATATTAATAGGCTCTTTTAAAGCCGCACACCAGCAATTTCCAAAAAAGTACGAAGGACGGCAATAAGGTGTTTTATAATGTAAATTTCTTTCGTTGAGACATTCTTTGTCTACGGTTGAGATATTATTTTATAAATTTTAAAAATCTAGAAGGTTGTGCTCCTGGCCAAGATTTTTCAAATTTAACTAGATTCAAAGTTTTGATTGGAATAAAAATTCCAATATTACTCAGCCTTGAATTGCTTTATTTCCGGCCAGTGCAGTAATATACTATTTACTTCTTTAGGTGTAACTTGAATGAAATTCAGTGATGGTTAATAAAAGAAAACTGGTCGTTCAACGTGGATTATTTATCCTCAAACGGAAGAAACGAATACAAGATACAATGTAGGCAAAGTACCGTGTTTACGCTATGGGAGCCTCGAAACTAGAGAAAGATTTATCAACTGGCTGATATCACACAATACATTTTTAACCAAGTTCATGGCTCTGAGTGCAAGGCTATTTGTATATCAGACAGACAAAAAACTTTGCTATCGTGTGATACATACCATTTTTCACCTCACTAGCGAGAAAATACAAGATTTAAGAAAAATATTGTACCTGCAATAACTGGTGAGCAAAAGTAGTTTTTTCTCACTGAAAACGTCTTTTGCTCAAATTAAAGACCAAAATATTTTTTACTCACTGAGTGAGCAAAAACTACTTTCGCTTGTAGTAGTCGCGGTGTCGGCGTGGCCAATAAAACTCTTGTTAGGACTACCACTATTATATTAGAGATAAGTATGTACAGACAGGAAGGAAACACAATTAAAATTAAAGACTATGAGCTAACAGTGATGAGAAAGACTTTTACGATCTATAATAAGTAGGTGCGCGCCTAGCGTTCGACCACAAGGCGAGCGCGGACCTCTCGTCGCGACAGCGGTGTAGCCACTGAGTAATTAAATCTATATAGCCGTTAGGCGCGCGCGCATGGCGTGATCGTGACGTCACACGGGCCGACTTCACAATAGGTATTGACAGGCGGACGCATGTACCGATGAGAGCGCGCGGCGCGCGGCATAGAAATAGGTAAATATAATTAATTTGTATATCTGTATGTATGTATGTGTTTTATAAATATTATTACGTATATATTAAATATTAGGTAAGTATATATTATATTATAAGTGTGTAGCGTGTGTGAATGAGTGAATGAGTGGAGTGTCCCCACACGCTCACTGGTTTTAAGCAGCAAAGGCGACTTTTTGAACTAGTGAGGTGAAAAAGTATTTGTGTTTTTTTTTCTAAATTGTAAATTTGTGTTTCCCTCTCGTCCTCGAAGGCAACTCGAATCTGGTGTACACGATAATCCGCAAGCGCGGCGTGTTCCACAACCTCGCCAATTTGCCGCACGAGCACGCGGCCATCGCGCGCTCGCTCGCCGCCGCCAAGGGGAACCCCCTGCACAGCACCGCTAAAGCGTTGCCGAGGTATGTCTACACATCAAGTATAGTTTTATCAAAATTATATAGGAAATAATTCCAAGAAAAACAGGGTTTAATTATATTTTCAAAACTTAAAAAAAGAATGTCATAATAAAGATCAAATGCAAGCAATGCAAGCTCTTTTTCACCCAAAGCTTCTGTCAAATTAACTCTCGGACTCAACAACACACTACGCCGCCGTCATGACCACCGGCTTTTTGCCGTGTGGGTGTTGCGGCTTTCTCAGTATAGGTCGGGTGACAGACGCGGCTCAGGCGCCGGGTTGGATACTCGCCGGACTTGTACGTGGCACGTCATTACAAACATAATCTTTCACAGAAATTAGAGAAGCCCCCATAGCCAAGTTACATACGTTTCCTGTCTATTATATTTCTATAATCGTTATCGCTTTAGCGAAAGCGATTAAAAACGCTAACCATAGACTATTCACTTTTTGAAGTGAAAACTTGTTTAGGCTCGTTGAGCACTTTTTGGTAGGGGGTAAAAATGTGGATTACGCGTGATCGACTCCGTTCTCTTAAGACAAAAGGTATTAAGTATAATATAGTACATTCGTAATTAAACTTTAATGCCTTAGTTTTAAGGTTTATATTAATAAGTGCTGTGTAATCGTGGGCGACACCTCGCGTTGTTACGAAGACAAAAGGTCTTAAATATAAATACAGTTCATTCGTAATTAAACTTTAATGCCTTAGGTTTAAGGTTTATATTTGATTTTTATTAATTAGATAAAAAACGTTTTCACTTCTATCGGCAGTCCCTGTGACTGCCAATTTTTTTTTGCGCTAAAGCGTCAACGATTATAGAAAGAGAATAGACCCGAAACGTATGTAACTTTGCGAGGGGGGCTGATATAGATCGATATAATACTTGTTCGTGTCACGACAAACTTAGTCTATCACAGAATTTATATAAGATATCGTCATACTCATAACCGCAGGTCCCGCAGCTCGGAGTCAGTGGCCGAAACCGCGATGGAAGGCTCCAGGCCCGCACAGCCGGCCGAACCCGGCACCCTCAACGCCACTCTACCTGATACTCCAGGTGCTCTCTCTACTTACACTTCATTTTCCAGGATAAAGAGTAGCCTATGTGTTATTCTAGCCTATAATCTATATCTGTGCCAGATTTCATCCAGATCCATTCAGCCGTTCTCGCGTATCCAAACACCATCTAAACTTTCGCATATAGAAGTATAGATTTCTTGTGTATATACTATTTTTTGTTGAATTATTAGCCAATGCCCAGCAGGAGTTGCCACGTGCGCTACGTATCGTATTTTGACGTGCATTTGGAATTGACACCTATAGTCCGTCAAACTTTTCTGACCAGTGTCAGCGTCGCTAGTATATATGTCATATAAAATAAAAACTATACAGGTATAAAAATTAGTTCCAATTTTAGCCACCGGGTCAGATAAGGTTGTTGGAGTGTACCATTGATTTTGACATTACCATGTGCTTGGTGTTTAGACCTAAATGATTACCATGTACGAAAGCGGATTTTGCATTAATGGTCTGACTTCCATTTAACCCGTATAGCTATAGCGACAATGACGGAGAGAGAATCGGCGCATCCGCCCGCAAGAGAACAGTTGTTGCCGAGGCGATCCGGCGGCGACGGGGAAGACCGCAGCCCGGACAGGCACCGCGACGACGACGATGATGAGGCCACGCGTACCAAAGCACACGTGAGTACTACACGCACACACACTCACACACCCACACACACACTCTCGCACGCACACACACACACACACACACACATGTAGATTCAGATAGAGAAACTTCAAAAGTACATTGAAGAACTCAAACAACTCGTTTTACTTTTGGTTACACAACATATTTTAAAATATACATTTGTCTAGTTCTTGGAATGGAGGCAGCATGATATTCCAACCTTTAGTTGCTGTTGGTAACTATCCTAAAAACAAGCGTTTTTTTATATGCAGTGAGTGGAATTTAGATCTGATTAGAATTACAGTTTAATTTGAATTGACTTGTGTCATAATGCCTGTACATTAAAGAAAATTCTGGAAAATGTGAAAGTATATTACAAAACGCTGATTTGTATTTGCAAATTGTGTCACACATAACCAAGTTTACCTAAAAAAGGTTGATCATCCCAGTACCTCACTTACACTAATAAAAACACCTCAATCAAAGCGCAGGAATAAACTGTTTCATATATGTTTACTAGATGATGCCCGCGACTTCGTCCGCGTTGATTTTGTGTTTTTCTTTTATTCCCGTGGAAAACCCTTAATTTTGTGGGTTAAAAAAAGACGTCAGTTTACTGTGTCTAACTCTAATTATGTCTGATTATAATCCATTCACAAACACACCATCCATTAATACACAATTATATTAACTAGACCCACGACTGGATTAAGGCTTTTTGATTCCTGCGGGATTTATTTTCCCGGTATAAAAAGCCTATGTCCTTCCCCGGGATGCAATCTATCTCTATACCAAATTTCATCAAAATTGATTGAAAAAATGGACCGTTGAAGCGTAGTAGACCGACACACTTTGGCATTTATATCAAATCAAATGTTTTTTATTCAAATAAACTTTTACAAGTACTTTTGAATCGTCAAGTGAATCTACTCGGAATGCTATTCCTACCGAGAAGAACCAGCAAGAAACTCAGTGGTTGCTCTTTTTAAATAATTCATTTACAATTACTATATCAATGTGTACATAAGTAACCGCTGTCCCCAGCATTGCTGGAGCGATCAAATCCATGCTCCTCTATCATTTACATAATCTTCAACAGTATAATAAGCTTTTTTCAGGAGCATACTTTTAATGGATTTCTTGAATTTGTATATAGGCAAGTCCAAAATAGGTTGTGGAACTTCGTTATAGAAAAGAATGCCCATTCCCACGAATAACCGTCTGACTTTTTTGAGGCGTAGCGATGGAGTCACGAGCTTATTACGGCCTCTAGTTGGCCTATCGTGCAGATCGCATTTTTTAAAATAATTATGGATGTGCTGTTTTACAAAAATTATATTACTGTAAATATATTGCGAGGCTACTGTTAGAATACCAATTTCTTTAAATTTCTCTCTAAGTGAATCACGCGGTTTTAAATTATAAATTGCTCGTATTGCCCTTTTTTGTAGTACAAACATTTTTTGAATATCTGCCGCTTTACCCCACAGTAAGATTCCGTAAGACATAATGCTATGGAAATAAGCAAAATATACGATCCTGGCAGTTTCGATGTCAGTTAACTCTCGAATCTTTCTGACAGCGTAAGCAGCAGAACTAAGCTTGCCAGCAAGTGTTGTAATATTAGTAATGATGTGTAAGATTTTTATTTAACAATGAATTATTATAATGACGCGATGAACCGTCGAAAACTACCATCAATTTATACGAATTGCTGGTTTCACAGAAGGAAAGCCTGCGGGTGGGTTCAGAAACCAGCACAGGAGAGAGCGCGGACGAGTGGCGGCCTAGCGGCGAGTGGGTGTCATCGTGGCGCAGCCGACTCCCCCTGCAGACTATCATGAGGCTATTGCAGGTTTTGGTGCCGCAAGTTGAGAAGATCTGTATTGACAAGTAAGATGTCTAGAATTGTTATTCATCAAAAACTTGGTGACATTTTAGTTTTATGGCATCCTGGCCATCCCGTATCCCGGTAGACTGCTTTTTATGAAATTTTGATGAGCTATTCATTCTGAGGCACAA
Organism: Erebia aethiops; assembly: GCA_923060345.2. NCBI lineage: Eukaryota > Metazoa > Arthropoda > Insecta > Lepidoptera > Nymphalidae > Erebia > Erebia aethiops. The sequence goes on along the minus strand of OV281083.1, from coordinate 1,608,747 downwards.
GCCTCAGATATTGGAATTATAACAAAAAGTTAATTAAATCATTAAAGATTAATTCAGTCTTCGTGGACTACTGCAAAAAAATATTTTATTGAAAAATGTTAATGAAATTGTCATTTTTGCGAAAGACGTTACCATTTTTACACTTTTAAAAGAAGGAAACTGTTCGAATTTGTGTAAAAAGTGCATAAATGTCAGGTAAATAGTGCTTGTGCTACTTATCTAACACTAGAATATTAGAAATAACTAAGGTCAGTTATTGGACTGTAAATTAGATGTAGAAGTTTGTCATAAGTAGAAGTTAACGTAATATTACTTAATAGCCTATAGGCTCTATCGTAGTAGAAAATTAGGTTGCCATGCTGAATGGGGTTTTATAGTTAAGGAAAAAAAATACACTTTTGACCATTATAATACCACAAAAAAAATTGCTAGATTTACACAAAACACTTATCGACTAAATTATAAAAAAAAACTAATAATAAACTCAGCATTACTGAGCATGGATGACAAAGCTCAGCGCTGGTTTTCAGTTGCTCCGGTTCTATTTCAGATCAAACCAAGTTGCGTTGCGCCCTTTACCTTATATTTAGACTATAAATATTACATAACTAACGTGAAAAACCAAAAAAATGATATAAAAATGTGTCTTCTTTGTACTTGTTGATCGGTGTTATATATTGCGGGCAGGGGCCTCACGGACGAGTCGGAGATCCTCCGTTTCCTGCAGCACGGCACCCTGGTGGGGCTGCTGCCGGTGCCGCACCCGATCCTCATCCGCAAGTACCAGGCCAACGCGGGCACCGCCGCCTGGTTCCGCACATACATGTGGGGCGTCATCTATATACGGTAAGACGGAACGGTACGGAGTAGTACGGAACCTTTGATCTTTATTATAAAAAAATTACGGTTGTCTGTCGTGTCGGTTTATGGACGATAGTTTTACGTGATAACTAGAAGTTCTCTCGCGAGCTCGCGTGGCTGTACGTTCCAGTAGCAGAACTATTCGAACTGCTAGCTCTGACGTCACGCGATCGTGCCTCTCTATCGCTTGTTACGCGCTCTCACTTGCACGCTCAGGCTCCGTGGCGGCGTTCCAGTAGCAGAACTATTGGAACTGCTAGCTCTGACGTCACGCGATCGTGCCTCTCTATCGCTTGTTACGCGCTCTCACTTGCACGCTCAGGCTGATGGCGGCGTTCCAGTAGCAGAACTATTGGAACTGCTAGCTCTGACGTCACGAAATCGTGCGTCTCTATCGCTGTTACGCGCTCTCACTTGCACGCTCAGGCTCCGTGGCGGCGTTCCAGTAGCAGAACTATTCGAACTGCTAGCTCTGACGTCACGCGATCGTGCCTCTCTATCGCTTGTTACGCGCTCTCACTTGCACGCTCAGGCTCAGGCGGCACGTGACACTTTTTCCTGCGTGCAGACGTGTTCATCGATTTATAAGACGTTATCACGTCAAAAATCTTCTAAACTTCTATACTACTATTATAAATGCGAAAGTTTAGTTGGATGGATGGAAAATGTCTGAAATCTGTAAGGACTACTGCCGCGAGGCGAGTGGGCATAAATATTGGCGTCCATCCACTTGACTTAAGACAAACGACTAATCGTCAATAGTAAACATAAATGTAAATTTTTGGAAATCATGTGAGATAAATTAAAAAAAAAACCGATTGTGCTTTAGACCACACGACGCGACGGAAGTAAAACTTCTTTAGCTCCATCTATATGTATATACGAGTATATATACGAAACGTAACTGGCTGAGAGAAGAAAGAAAATGTGTGCTCGCACCTCTCTCTCTTGCCCCTACAGGCCTACAGTAATATACGAAACGTAACTCTCTCTCTTTCCAACTTCACTAACTTATATCTCCCTCTCAACTTTCGTTCGCCTCGCCCCGTCACACTTTTCGTTACGTGTCAAGAGTGACACGCATTTACGAGCTTACTCCCTAAGTCAAGCGTGTGTAAAAAAACTAGAGCATGAATCATTGAATTATTTTTTACAGTAACGTGGACCCGCCGATATGGTACGACACAGACGTGAAACTGTTCGAGATCCAGCGAGTATGATCATAGACAACCACCGGCGGCTAGCGGCGACCCGGCAACTTTGCTATAGTCTGTGGTAAAAGCTGAGAGTGCAAAATGGCGGTAGTTCCATACTTCCATCCTAATATTATAATGCGAAATGTGTCTTTCTATTTAATGGCTCATCCTTTGAACCGATTTTATGATACTTGGTATAGAGATAGGTTGCATCCCGGGGAAGACTAGGCTTTTTATCCCGGGAAAATAAAGAAATTCCGCGGGAATCATATAGTCAGTCCACAGTCAAATCCAGTCGCGGACATCGTCCACAAACTTATCTGACCCGGTGGCCAAAATTGGAACTAATTTTTATGACTGTTTAGTTTTTGTTTTTATTACCGTTGCTATTTAAAGTTGTTAATATTGCACCGCGTCTAGGGAACATTTCGATGTCCCAAATCGTCTTGATCGTTTTGTATTGCCAGTATTTAAAATAATCCACTCTCAGCTTTCACTAGTCGGACTCTATTGTATCGAATACACCACAATTTATAACTAAATGCTATTAAATATACGTAATATTAAAAATACCACTAAACTGTAGAACAATATGTTTAAAGTCTGGCAACACGTTCTTAAAGAAGGTTCTATCCACGGAAACTGTGTCAGATAATCGTGTTTTACAGTTTTTCTAGCTAATAATTTTACAACTACTTATCTTTTATAAAAATAGTGAGATTTTATAACTTTAATGTTGCAACTCCCAAATTTTATTTATGAATTATCATTTCTTTAATAAATTATGTGTAAATTATGTTAGACAAACGTACAGCTTGGCAATTTTATCTATGCGTGTGGTGGAGGCGCCGCTATCTACTAAAAAAAGCAACATTTTAGGATAATCACAGAGTATATATGTTGCCACGCGTACGGATAGGTGTGTTCGAGAGTATATCTAATTGTTTAATAGGTTATTGGGGTTGATTCTGTAGTGCACAATCTCTAAACTAAAATTAGAGCATTACAAATATTGCTAACCTTTTCATAATACTTCCTACAGAAAGGGACAGAACTAGATTTAAAGCTGCCATTTTAGTTTAGTTTAGAGATATACAGAATCAGCCCCATTGCCTATTTTATTTATACATTTAAAATTCGTTCTTATGATACGAGTATGTACTGCATTCTTGTCGTTTTTTTAAAAGTTGGTACCTTTTCATTTATATTATTTCAATTATTGTCTCTACTAGTCAAATTAGGACATCGATTTCTATTTTATCATCTTTTAATTATGTAATAATTAATTATTAAATATGTATTAATTTGTGTCGTTTCTTTTTTCAATATGCTTTGTCAATGTTATAGTTGTTAATTGTACCTTTGACTATAAGAAAATATAGACGAAGCACGGAATCCTTGAAAAAGAAGCCAATTGCTCGAGATTGAGGGATACTGAGTGGCGATTGTGTAAGAAAATCGCAATCATAACACCTTATAACGATAAGTGTGTCAAACGGCTAATTCGAAGGAATTTGCTTTTCGTTTTAAAGGCATCTATGAACTCCATAAAAAAGATCGAATTAGCCGATAGGACTTTCTCACACAATCGCATCATCTACTGATTTTCGATTTAACTCATGTTCTTTGTTTAATCTGTGAAGATAGATGCAGCTAAGCTACTGACCTGACCTAAGAATTGCATTTAAGTTCTTATTGAAAAATAAAGATCTCTATTTTATTGGTTAATTTATTATGATACTTATTACAAAATCTTTCGCATTTGTTTTTAAACATACTGATATCGAAAATAATAGCTCAAAATTATTTCTGAGTGGCGCTGATCTTCTTTTTTAATTACCAACTTTGGATACAGCGTAAAACGTAAGTGATTGTTTTCCCGCGGCCGTAAGGTTTGCCCTCAGAAGTACTATTGAAAATTAGAGAACTTACTGCACTAGAGACTGCCCGCACTCGCGAGTTATTACTATTGGTTCGAGGTCGCTTTCGAGTTTTGTTTTTCTCTATTATAAATCTGCCATTTATTGATTGTAATAATTAATTTATGTTATAATAAATCGACCGTCTCGATAGATAAAAGGATTTCGCTTCGGGAAAACAACCATTTCGGTGTGTATATGCAATTATTGCTTATTAGGTTAAGTTTATGATAAGTACTGATAAGTTCTTATTAAGTGAATTTTTTTTGTTAATTTCTTTTGAGAATAAAAAATTCTTTAACCACCACGCTTTAATGGAAAATTTAGGCAATTGTGTAAATTATTTACCTTTTATTTCAGTTAAATGCACTTTGTATATGCATTGTAATTTGTAAACCAATACTGTGTAGCTAGATTAATCTATTTATTTTATAATAATAAATACAGAATATAATTATTTCACCAAGGTACTTAATGTTATAGAAAAATATATGAAAACATGATGAGCTTGAGTTCTGAGTTTTATTTTTCAACTCTATCGAAATTCACGTAAAAAGTTCCTCGACAATCAAACTTACATTTTACGTAAGTATAGTCCCATCACACAAACTTGTCTGGACCCGGTGACAGCGTCGCTAGTAGATATAAAAAATAAAATAAAAAAAAACTTACAGGCATAAAAATTAGTTCCTATTTTGGCCACCGGGTAAGAAAAGTTTGACGGATTGTACATTGCATATGCATGTGAGTAATACTAAGTACTAGAGCCGCCTCCCGGAGACTTCTTTCGTAACACGAACTATATACGATTCTCGCGGTACGATAGTATTTTGGTTCTCGCGGGATCTCTTCGATTTTCTGGGTCAAAATTTGGCCTGTGTCAATTCAGGAGCTAATCGAGTTTTATGCATTTTAATATTTTTTTTGGGACCATTACTTAGAGTTTAGTAGAACATAATATTATTCTAACTGCATTGGCCAAAATTGGAACTAATTTTTATGCCTGTTTAGTTTTTGTTTTCATTTTATCTTTCATATGATATACAATGACTTTCAATGAGTGTCAAAGCTACTTTTTAAAATTTCCGTTTTAGTTCCTCAAAACGCCATCTCCAAATTATGATATAGTGGAATCCGTTGGACATTAATTAATACATCAGTAACATCGACCTCTTACTATGATGCAAGAAAGCTCCAATACACCATACTCTACGAAGAGAGCCAGGCAATAGCGCGTGGCAAGCTCCCGGCTGGAATCCTCAGGGGAAAAGACCCAAACAGACTTGGCGGCGTACGGTTCTGGTGGAGGTCGCGAGGATAGGGATGATGTGGGATGAGGTCAAGGGTGTAGCATCTAACCGCTCGAGATGGCGCAACACTGTAAACGCACTCTGCCCCACTGGGGGGACATAGGACATTAAAACACACATGACTATGAGATAGGTAATAGGTAGAATTAAACTCAATATACAGGTACATAATATGTTTATTCCAAGCGTTGGTTACAAAGACAAACGCAGACCCTTCTAAAAAGGTACATACAAAAATAACATCGTCGATCCAACGACGAACGCCAAACAAATATCACACAAAGTACTCACTATTCGACTAGACTAGGTTACATTACATCAAGTCATACAACGGATTTTATATTTATTACGTCACATTTTTTCAGTTTTCTGCAGGTGGTGCCTATACCATTTTTAGTTTTTTTCTAGTGTTAGGGTGCCAATCCACTGAGGCGGGTTCAGCTAACGCACCAGTACCTACCCTTATTATATAAATCCACCATCTATCATGGTTAGTCTGAATTTATGGTACTTATCTTGCTGTGAATGGATTTTGGCACCCTATATGGCCAGATGGCCATTGATGATAAAGTCAAATGGATGGAAGTCAAAATTTTTGCCCACTCACCGCATTAGTCCAGATTTTTTAAATCTACTTTCCGTGATTTTCACAACTATTTTTAACTTTCCCTTGGTAATTTAGTCAGGAATTCCCTCTCGATTATTTTCAGTGGTTCCCGTTTCTCCCGATTTTGTAACGTTCATTTACGTCCTTCACATAGATTTTTTAATCCCCGCCAAAGGTTGATATTTTCGCTCCTGTGACGTAATCAATGAGAGTCCTTCCTAGAAAACTTGGGACACTGACTAGTCTAATTATTCTAGTCAATAGACAATGATGTAGATTTGAATGTACCAAAACATTACCAATTTCAAATCTGTTTTAGCCTAATTTTTGTACACTCAAATGCATTAACAAATAAAAACTTTAAATTACAGGTAAAAACCTACATTCTTAAATTACGTTATACCTGTATAGATATCAGGTTTACAAACATTCTTCCATTCAAATATTTTAGGCAACACACGTTAGTATTTGAGATCAATATTAAATATTATCTATATTTCATCTTGTGCTTTTCTAGGGCCTTAGTATAAATTATTTGAGACCGTATCACACTGTAGCTTAATTTGGTGCTGGGAAATGACATTAAAAAGGCCTATGTGTACAGTCGCGGCCTGAAAATGTTTACCATTTAAGGTTCATAATTGCATGCACACATCTTTGTCAAAAGGTTAGGCATAATGCATAGACATTTTAACATGTAGGTATCGCTTGATGCAGTAGGTGGCTACTTAAGAAAAATGTAGAAAAACTGTTTTGATAGGTTTTGATGGTTTTCATAAATGTTACTTTAACAAATGCAATAATACTTATGTTTTTCACATTAAAATTAGGAAATGAGTTTTATTCTTAGGTTTTATTATAAAAAATTCATTTATACTTCTTTTGAAAACTAAATGCTGAAAATCACTTTAATATGGCGTTGTAGAGCTTACTATATATGCAGTGTTATATGACTCTAATATGAAAACTGATAAGTAAGTGATAAACCGATAAAATATGTTAAGGATTCTATGATCTATGCCTAATCAAATCACTTATCGACCTTCTGACACAGATGTGTGCATGCAATTATGAACCTTAAGGTGGTATAACCTTACGGTTATGGCAGAGGGTCCATCAAATAGACAGTATGACAGAATCATCGGATAGTTGGACAGAATAATGACAATTTTGTGTCTTGTCTATTCATCTACTACCACTACCACCACTACGGCCCATTAACGTCCCACAGCTGGGCACAGGCCTCCACTCTCATAGTAAAGAGGGAATTAGAGCTTAGACCCACCACGCTGCTCCAATGCGGGTTGGCGGTCTATTCAACACTCCATATAAAATATTTCACACAATTTAAAAAGTATAAAACAATATTACAATTTGGCAAGCTTAATAGCAAAAAATTTCAATTAATTATTTTAGCTATCTAATAATAATAACAATTAAAATGTGTAAAATTAATTAAGTATACCATGAGATCGTAAAAGTTTGGAGCAAAATTACTAATAAAAAAATTATTAAAATACTGACAATAACCTTATACTTAGCTAATTATTTAAAAAATAAAATATACGCCCTGGCGGAAAGTAAGCTCTGTGCTGAGTGTTCACTAGCAATAAAACATGCAGAAGTCAGCCAATAGGGATGACGACAACTCAATCAAATCAGCAACTCTTTATCAAACTTAAAAACGCGATTCTATAAGGAAGTTGTGTGAAATTCGTCATCAAATCGTCATGTCATCAAATTTCAATACACTTTTTTTCTTTAATCTTTATTATAAAATGGTTATCATACTTAAAACTAACCGAGGATGTGAATTTTAGGTCTTTTGGAAGACCCTCTATTTAATAATCGGTTAGAAATAATTTATTTTTGATATACGCATCATCCCTATTGCTATATTCATTTCAGCAAGTTTTAGTATACACACTATTACTGCTCCGAGTGTGTACTGTATACACAGTGCAATTGCTACACCAGCCTATGTCTGCAAGTTTTATGTATAGTGGATATATGGCGACTTGGCAATGGCACTGCCATGCCCCGTGAAAACTTGGTAATATATTACCCTTGATTTCCAGCTAAAATTAACCGTATTTTATTATGTGCGTAATATTAACTACTTTGCGCAGAAAACACCTTTAATATTTGATTGCACTTAACAAGTGAAAAGTGTTGTACACGGCTGTAATATTATATTTAGGCCGAATATTTAGCTACCCACCAACTTAGCTCCATATTTCTCTCTAAAGGTTCTCTCAGACGTGCCATATCCACATAGGAAATGGCGGAACACAAAATTGTAAGAAAACGTCTGGTTCCGTTCACACCTTTACCAAATCATTGCAAACATGACGTGGTAAATTATTGTAATATACATTTTATTTTAACATAAACTAACTAACGAATCTGTATATCTAAGAGATAAATATGGCACACCGATTAGATCAATTATATTACTAAATTAATAAATTATTAGATGTTGTTATGTAAAACTGACTTACTTAATTATTTTGAAATGAAAATTATTTTCTATCAGTTATTTGCCTCATTTGCCCCAGAACGTTTTTTTTAGAAATCGAAAAATTAAAATTAAAAAAATTGAAATACTTAGTACTAAGAATGTATTAAAATTATTATGTACGTACTACGTATGTTAGTACCACTGCCCGCGATTTTCTAGCTTGACTTGACCGTTACGGTTTTTCTAAAACAATAAAGCGACCATTTTACATACAAAAAATGATTAAAGCACTGATCGATTCGACTGAGGCGAATCTCGCGCGGGACTGAAATCATATTCATATTATAATGTCCAAGTCGCGTGCCGCGTCCCGCGCGGGATTCGCCTGTTTGACCGAAGCTTTACATTTAAGTATTTTTTAAAAATACGGTTTTTCGCAACAACATCCAATTATTTGAAATTAAACTAAATATTTATGTAATTGTACAATATGTTGGTCCTGAACTCCTGACACAACACATCATTAATTAACAACATTCATCTATTTTGGAATACAGTCCATCTACACAGAAATCCACATTCATTATATTTATTTTAACATACAATTTGAAAAAGGATACAACAACTTTAATTTGTTGATGATACTTTGTGTTTCAAGACACAAATAATTAAAAAGTTACTTTGCAAGATAGAAAGGAATAGAAGTGAAAGAGTTAAAATTTAATATAAAATATAAAATTACACAAAAGCATAACTTTGCCAAAGTGTATAATTATTTCACAATCATATTATATTGAGGATAAATATATAACATTAATATTACAAAAGATTATAAAGTTTAAAGGGCTGTTTTGTGCATATTAACTATTACGTAACGTACAATGCGTTCAAAGGAAAGTCAATGAACTTTACCTGTCATCTAATTATCACATGAAAATTAATGTTTACACGTTGCATATCTTAACATTTATTCTTTAATTAACAAATATTAATTTAAAAATGAATTGAATATAATAACTTAAGTAGTTAATTAGTTTATTCCACTCTGAGCCAGAGCTATAAACCTAGAAATCAACCGTGCTGGTTTATTATGTGCAAACGCACTGCCTAAGTCAATTTACTTAGGTTGAGTTTAGCGTATGCAGTGACTGGGCACTGCGTTTTGCATATTTGCGTTCATAAATGCACCAAAGAACCAAAATCAAACCAATCCACAAAATAATATCAATAAAAAATTATTTTCACTTTCACTTTTTTTTAAAATCTTTATTTTGTGACGGGGCTTTATTACTTCGTGATTAAGTCGCCCCCGTAAAAAAAGATTTAATGCTTACACAATCATTTGATACTGGTAACAGCTATTCAAAGAACATATAACACATATATCTCGCAAACTTTAATAACAAATAAAATAAAGTACCAATCGAGAAAATTAAATTAAAAATTCTATTCCTTGTTCACATTAGAGACATAGGAAGTGCTAAGTCATAACCGAGGGTAGTTTCACTTTCACTATCGAGGGTATATCCACTCTTTCACTTCAAAATAACATGTTATGCACGGTTATCGCCCATTATATGATGAGCTCGGGCGCCGTGCAGGTCGAGGGCTATCTCAGGGCTGAGTACGCTGGCGGGGGCGGGGACTGAGCCCTGGCGGGCAGGAGTACCGCGATATGGTACGGCGGCGGGGCTTCGGAGCTAGCCCCCGGGGTGGTTATGGTTTGTGGTATTATCGGGTCACGCTCGGGCCGGCTGAGTATCGTCAGGGAAATTTCTTCGGTGGGCTCGGATATTGTTACCTGTAAATTGTATTAGACAAAGAAATTAATTTTTATAAGTCAAAAAAGCATACTTTTCAATAATGTAAAAATTGTGTTACAGGAGACTTCCTAATGCCTATTATAATGAAAAACAAGTCAGTTAGTTACAATTTAAAAGCTGGTAAGTATTTCATGTGTGAATGAAAATTCTTTTTTAAGTGAATCCCCGAAGTTTAAAAGTTACCGCGTTACAAATATATTATATAGAAATTTGGGGCTGATTCTGTAGTGCACAATCTCTAAACTAAACAAAAATTAGAGCATTACAAATATTGCTAACCCTTTCATAATACTTCATACGGAAAGGGACAGAACTAGATTTAAAGCTGCCATTTTAGTTTAGTTTAGAGATTGTGTTATACAGAATCAGCCCCAAATATCATATTGAGATTTGAGCCTGATATATTATATTCGTCTCAATTTAACTAATGTTCGCAATTAGCATAATTAAAGTTTCTAAATATTATAAGAAAATTACTCGAAATGTAGAATTATATGTCATAGCTAGCACGCACGCCAACGCACGCGATTGCGCTCCCGTGGGAATTTCGGAAAATTCAGCGTAATTCTTTGTTTACATTATAAAGGGAAGCTCTGTGTAAAAACTTCACTGAATAAGTCAGAAATTTTCTCAAATGATTGGTTAAATCTTGGAGGAAATGTATTGGGAGTGCTTACTATGAATGAATGAATATACTTTTATTGTACACCACAAAGTAAAATAAACAATTACTATGTTTTAAATATAAACTAAAAACAAACTTTATTGGTCGGACTTAAAGTTCCTTTTCACACATTATCTCTATGGCTAACATGAACACGAGAGCGTAAACCCAAAAGGCTTTTTGGGTTTACGCTTTCGTATTCGCATTGCGCGTGGGTGCTATAGCTCACGCCGCACACGCAAGCCACGGCCGCGCACCCCACGTCCATACATTATTTCTACAGCCTGTCACTGACCTCTCTGGTGTCCGCGTTGCGCGTGGGTGTCCTGGGCAAGGGCCGTCGCGCGGTGGAGGAGATGCGCTCGGGCGTGCGCGGCGGCGGAGGCCGCGCGCGGCACAGGCTGAGCGCGCAGCCCACGCCGCACACGCAAGCCACGGCCGCGCACACCACGCCCGCCTCGCCGCTGCCCTCCGACACGCCGGCGTTGCCGCGCGACAACTGAACAGAGGATCATGTTATAGACCTCTTATATTTCTTATCGTTCACCTGCGTCATGCTTTAGGCCGTTTTAACGTTAAAATTAAAATTTTATTTAAAAATATTCGGGCAATTTTTTTTCGCATTCTGTACCTAACACTATACGTCTTAGTCATATGGAGGTGTAAGCACTTGCGAATAAAATTCGCTGGTTTGATATAATTTCACGCGGTGCGGTAAGAATGACATTCGCGTGTTAATATTAATAATATGGGATGCTGTTTGGAATTGCGTGACGCTCACCGCATTCGCAGTCGCAGTAGGTGAAATCCGTACGCGAAGAATAAATCGGAAGAAAAAAATTCACGCGAATTTTTTCCCCAGTGCGAACGTAACCTTATCGTTCACTCATGCTTCATGGCGCGTTTGCGACCTGTGACCGAGTGGTCGGCCGAATTCGGTTTTTGGTATTGACCAAGTTATCATAAGTCGGTCATGACCGAATACGGTCAACCGTAACAACTTTTACACTATGTTGGTCACCGCAAACGGACTGCAATCGAATGCGGGCAACTGAATTACAGTTTAGATTAGTCGGCACCCGAAAACGGCTGCAGGATTCCATGGAGTATGAACGCAACTCATAAACGCACAGCGCATACTGCTGGCATCGCCAGATGTCTCTTAAATTACGCACAGTTTCACATCTCCTGCCAAGTTTCCTTCAAATGCAACGCACACGAAGGTAGGGATTCCTTGGAGTATGAATGCAACTCATAAACACACTGCGTAACGTCATACTAAGGTTGCGTTTTGTAGTTTCAACTTTGCTCAGGTACCTTTTTTTTTTTTTTTTTTCCTCGGGGAGGAGGAAATCCTCATGGATGCCAGCCATAGTGCCCTACGGACTAAAACTAAAACCTCCTCCCATCTCCGGCCGTCCGTCCCGGTAGCGCAATATGCATGACTTCAGGAGGGAGGCTGTCAGGTTAGGCTTGGACGATTTTTTGCCTTTCCAGCTCATCTTTACCTCGTCGTCCTATAACTGCTTTTAGGAATGTTGCACATCTATCCCATCCCTCTCCGTTGTCCAGCATCCTCGGCACCAAGTTGTCCATGGCGATAGGCTCTCCGCCGCCACACGCATTTACTCTCTCCGCTTCAAACTCCTTGCATTCGAAGAGAGCATGGTTCGGCGTATCCATCTCACCACAATAGGGGCAGTCATCGCTGGGTGCTCAGGTACCTATGAGAAAATTACCTGTATGTCGGAGAAGTAGTACTTGGCCCCAGCCAGGAACACTGTAGCCAGCGCGAATGACACCAGCATCCCGAACTTGAGATGCGGCGCCATGACGGGCGAATGGTGCTGCAGCCCTAGCGCCGCGGTGCGCAGTAACGTGTCAGGGGTGACACTCCGCGCGGCCGCCAGGCTGGCTATCGTGGGCTGCGGGGGCTCGGGGGGAATCTCTACGTACAGACTGTTCTCTTCGTTCTGACGCCTGCTCGAATGTACTGCTGGCATCGGTGGAGGTCTTCAAATAAAAATAAAAAAATTGCAGTTAATATTTGTCTAAAGTATGGATGCGTTTTTAGACGGACGATCTCAAGCGTGCTGGGAGCCACTGGAAACAAGTGGCACAAGACCTTACTCTGTGGCGATCCATGAAGGAGACCTTCTTCCAGCAGTGGACGTCTATATGTTAAGACGACGACGCTATGCGTTTTTGATGGATGCTTGGAATTTAGATTTTATTGGAGAAATTTTAAACGTCACATGTGAAGATCGTAGCCATGGAATACATATATATCATTGTGCTCAATCAATGGGCCAATCATCAAAGTGCAATAAGCTTCCAGCTGCAATGTTCCCTTAAAACTATAATAAGGGGCTATTCAAGAGGAGATAAACAAATTCCTTGAAATTGACGGTTCTTCTGGTACTGCAAAGAGCAAATGTTTATGGGCAGTGGTTATCACAAAAAACAGCCGCCTATGATAAAATCATAATAATCCGTACTAAGTAATATTTTAAATGCGAAAGTGTTTCTGTCTGTCAGCTATGCTTTCATGGCTAATTTTGATGGGATTTGGTATAGTGGTAGATTGTATCCCGTGGAAGAACATAGGGTACATTTTATTCCGGTAAATTTAAGGAGTTCCCGCGGGATATTAAAAAAAATCCACGTGGACGAAGGCATCCTCTAGTGTGACAATAAAAAGATTACTTATGTTACCCATAATGTCTGAGCGGGCGGGCGCGGCGCGGGCCGCAGTCGACGGGCGCGAAACGGTGCACGGGCGCCGCCATGCTCTTGCGCCCCGTCGCCGCGCACACGCGCCCGCGGGACCGCCCCACGCCTTCACAACACACAACACACTTATGCTCACATCCATTGAGCATATTTCAACTTTAAGTACATAGAGATTCATAAATAGAAATCCAGATACATACTTCTAAGTAATTCAAAAAATGTTTTACAAATGCTTTTGAATCATTGAGTGAATCTACGGTATATTCGGAAGCAACATTTTTGAAGCATTTATAACTAAAAGGGAAAATGTGTCTGTCTGTAAATTTTTTAAGGCTCACTGATTTTGATGAAAATTTGTACTGAGGTCGAGTGTCCTGGGAATGGGCAAAGGATACATTTCATCTTGGAAAATCAAAAAAGATTAAAAAAAAAACCTTATAGTTTACACCTGTAAAAGTTACAGACCTCATCTAGTCCATACTTCTATACTAATATTACAAATGTGAAAGGATTTCCGTCTATGTCTTTCATGGCTCATCTATACCACTGATTTTGAGAAAATTTGGTGCAGAGAAACTTGCATCTTGGGAAAGGACAAAGGCTTCTGTAGTGGGCTAGGGTGATAATGATGAATATTTTATTGTTTTTTTCTACTAAGAAACAGGCAGCCTTATTGACTAACGGCCAGTTTCATCATCGCAAGTAACAGCCAAAGTAACAGCTAAAAGTAAAAGTAACAGCTAAAAGTAAAAGTAACAGCTAAAAGTAAAAGTAACGGCTAAATTTGTTTCTTCACAATTTTAGCCGATACTTTTACTGTTACTTTTACCCCTAACCTTTACTGCTCATAGAGCTGCTGTAAAAGCTAAAGTGATTGTCATTTGAATATTTTGTCAGAGTTGTTGGTTATACTTAGGTACTTCAACATCAATTAAATTCGATCAAAAGGTCACTGTGCATTTATTTATTACCTGGATATTATTTTATTAAGTAATAAAATATTTAAAAAAACATCCAGAACTTTTTCCAGCGAAAGTTTAAGTTGATTATGAGTTGATCATACGATTAACTTACTGGAAGAGTACCTAACGCATAAAAGTAAAAGATTTTATATGTAGATATTTGCAAAAATCATTTGTATGATGTTTTTATGAGATTACCTACTCATTGTCTTCTACTGAGCATGGGTCTTCACCCCTGACTTCAAATTAGGAACAATTAACTAAAAATAATTATTATGCTAATCATAAATGCAAAAGCTTGTTTGTTACTTTTATCCTGAAAAAGAATGGAGTTCCTGCGGGAATTTAAAAAAATCTTAAACCATGCGGACGAAGTTGCGGGCAAGAGCTATATCTACAATACAATATAAAATAAAGGCCAAGACCATAAAACTGCCCCATATAAACAGACAGCTGTGGTATAGTTCCTCAAAAAGCGCCTTGTAAACGATTATAATCTTTCAGTAAACAATAAATAGGAACGTTTTTAAATTGAACCATAAAACCTAAGAAGGACTTTCACTCGGACATCTGGCACTGTTTGACAATGATATTGTTGTGCTGCCATGTGTAAAAAAAGCTCCCCACATGTTTTTTGGGCAATATCGACATCTATGTAATGGCAACCACTTTGACCTTTACTTTAACTTTTGTTTGAATGAAGAAACACATTCGCACATTCGGTAAAAGTCAAGACTTTTACTTATTACTTTAGCTGATCATGAAGAAACTGACCATTAAACAGATTAATCTATGTGGTACGATGTGCAGCATGATATGCACTGCCCACCCTCCTGCTTTTAAACATGCAGGCAAAGTTAGCAATACACACTACCACCAGCCCATACCACACAATAGTAAACTCAATGTACATTCATTTCTGTCCAAAACCACGCACCTATTCACCCTCCCAGCGCACATGTTTCCTGCCACATACCTATAACTTAGGTACCTTCAAAACAAGCAAGAATGAATAGGCATCTTCTAGGCAAGCAGGTTCTAACCTAGACTCATCATTGATTTGCACTAAGCACGATTGTCGTCAAGCGCAAGCCTATGTCACAATTTAAAAAAAACTGGAGCATCCTCAGGAGATGTTGAGTCAACATTGAACAAAAGCAAAATTTTAAAACTTACCAATTTTTGCATTGTTAAGTCAATATCTTCTGAGGAATCTGGTTTTTTAGTTGAAGTTTGAAAAGTAGATAGAACGATACAAATTGCAAAGTTTGTATGATGGTGAATTAATATAAAAAATCATTGATCTTATTATATTTACCAGCTGACAATGACGAGGGGACGCGGTGGCGGCCGCTGTAAGCGCACTGGCTGCGTTTATCTATCCAGAAATGCATCGGAGCTTCGCCAGAGGCGGCACTTCACCCGAAATATCGCAATTAATAATTAAAACACCCAAAACCTACACTAAGATTACATTAAACTGTTTACACGACCCACAGCAATACCACTTAACAATCCGCTTTTATCATTTTCAATACACAATTTCATATGATTATCTACCACTTAAATAAATTTCAATAAATTATTTATGCTTTAAATTCGAATTAAAGAACCATTTAATTAACAAGTACTAAGATTTAACTACGAACACTCAAAAAAGATGTTTTGATCTAATTTTACATTTTTTTGCACGGCTATTTACATCCATTATTCACTAATATATTATTTATTATAATTAATAAATTAGTTACAATAATCTTTTAGCTTCCGATCATTATTTATTTTAATTTATGCACTTGGTAGACAGCAAAGTAGACAGTCTTTTGTGGGCGGGGTGCGCGAAAAGCAAAACAAACAGTACTGCCAACATTGAGAAATAATTGGAAAATCAATAATTTTTCTATCAAAGGCTCCACAGAATAAAAATTAATCTGAGATCAAAGATGTACTTACTCTATGCTGTCCTCATAGAAATAGTATGTATATTCATACAAATATACATACTATTTCTATGGCTGTCCTTGTCAACCTTGTCAATGAATAAAGTTGGTCCTTGTCCGGTGTCCTTGTCTACGTCTACGATGTGCACAGATTAATAAGGATAATATGTGAGAGGGCCAATGACTAAGGAATGTTTCCTTATTCATTGGAGAGGGCGGGCATGGACCTAATATTGTAATATTAGTGAGGGCGGGTGTCTCAGATCAATGAACCTCTAATCTGAGCCGGGTGTGGAACGTTTCCGGAATTTTCTCAACAACAATTTTCCGTTCAGAAATTAATACAAATGAAATTACCAAAATTATAAGAAGAAATTATAATTTAAAAAATTCAAACCTCTAATTATAATCAAGAAATAAGAATAATTAGGCTGTCTAAATCTCATGTACTTTGTATAATTTTTTTCCATAACTTACTTTTTATAACTTTTTTAATGTTTAGTTTCTAAACCGACTAGCAACAAATCATGAAATTGTGAAATATCAAGGACATTTTTTGATATCCTATAAGTCTTTAGGTTACTTTTTTTTTATTTTTTATAAACCTCTAGTGAAAATAATACTATAGAACTTAGGTTAGGTTAACTTAACTTAACCTAAGTTACTTTAACAAATTGTTTCTTTAACAAATCTGAACCTGTGTCGAATATCTATATTAATATTAATAAATACAATTGGTGTACCAGCTGGTCCGAGAAAAAGTGAAAAGTTGTTGATGTGTTGTGCAAGTACGAATTCGTGATAGTTCGCGACCACAATGTTGGCTGCTCCCATGAGTCTTCGGCCTCGATCTAGTGACCGTGATAGATATGCGAAGCCCTATTGTGCCTGTTGGAATAATAAAAGACTACCGGTTTCATGGTCTCAGTTAAGTGCTTGTACTTGTGGCGAAGATAATAACGGTAAGTGTTGGACTCTTCTTAACTTTTAAGTACAGACCTCATTACAAAACAAAATTATCTCATCACCAAATTGGCAACAACCCTGCTTACACATCAGTGATGATTGAAATGTGTCACAACTTGGCACCACATTCTTCTAGTGGATAGACAGATAAATAATTAATTAATAGATAGAGAATATAAAAACAGACAAAGATTGACTGATTAAAATATTCTGAATTTTCTCCGGCCTGGTCTGGCATCACCTATGGCTTAGGTTAAGTATGGCTATAATATATTACTTCCTTACCCCTAACAGGATAGTTGCGCCTGCTACCATCTAACTGCCAAAATTAACAATCAATCTATCTGTAACTTGTTCATAAGTTGCTTTATCTCTGATTTGACGTTTTTGACGTTGAGTTGTCACAAACATTTTTGTATGTTTTTTTTATTTTAAGACTTTTAAGGTTTTTAAAATTACTGTACATATTAAGAAGACTGAATAGATCACATGCGCCTATTGATCACATACTGACATAAGACGCTTAAATGAGTAACTTACGAAATGTAAACAGTCTTGTAAGTCTCATACTGTATGCAAATGTAAGTTATGTAAGTTACTTACGAACTCTACTCATGTAAAAACTTACAGGTGTAATTGCAGCTTTAGGCTGGTGACATACAATTTTTTTTCTGTACAGTGAGTGAATGGAAATGGGAACAGCCCCAAGTGAGCGGCTCGAGCTGGGTGGTGGTGAGCGAAGACAGGAAGCAGGTCACCTTCCACCCCGTCTACAGCTCAGGCACGGCGGCCGCCCGCGGGGACACACCACTTACTCATAACTACCACTACTACTGGGAGATCAAGATACTCACTGAGACCTATGGCACTGATATTGTGAGTACCTACCTCATAATACAGTTTCAAAGATTTTTTTATTCCTTTTATTCCACTACAAGTTAGCCCTTGACTGCGATCTCGCCTGATGGTAAGTGATGATGCAGTTGAAGCCACCCACCAGGCAAATTCCAATTCCAAGATTTACCGGGAGCAAATTCTAATCCTTTTCGTCTTAATATAATACTGATACTTTACTTACTTACTTAAGCCCAGCTGATACTTTTGTGGAAATTTCAACTGTTTATCAATCATGTAGTCATGATTTGATGTCAAGTCATGTAGTCAAGGGTTATTTTAAGAGAATGTCTTAAGATTATTCTTAGAAAACACAATAGAAATAAGATTTTTCTTTGAATAAACTTAATAAATACAGGTGTTTTTAAAACAAATAATTATTTATTGCGCGATCTCGCGACTTCGTCCGCATGTGGGTTTTTAATCCCGTGGGAACTCTTTAGTTTTGTGGGATAAAAAGTAGCCTATGCCCTTCCCCAGGGTAAAACCTAATCTGTACGAAACTTCGTCAAAATCGGTTGAACTGGACAGTTGTATTAGACAGACCAACTTTCACATATTATTTTATATTATTTGTGTAAATTAATACAGCCTTAGTTGAATCCCCTAAATGTTTTCTAATTATAAGATTGCCTCACAGAGCTTAACCTCAGACCACGCAGACGAAGTCGCGGGCATTCGCTTGTAGTGTATAAATTAAGATTATAGTACTCAATAATCATCAATTGAATCTTCTACATTTTACAGATGGTAGGAGTGGGCACAAGCAAAGTTAACACATCTAACTCGGAGTTCAGATTCACATCCCTCCTGGGCCAAGACGGCGAGTCCTACGGACTTTCCTACACGGGGAAAGTGCGACACAACGCGCAGTTCTCACAAGAGTCCGCCGGCTTCTGTCGCGGCAGTATCGTGGGTGTGCGCGTGGACTTATGGCGCGGGACGCTGGAGTTCTACCTCAACCGAAAGCCGCAAGGTAATTTTTGTCACATATAGACTAGTTGTATTACACGGGGAAAGTGCGACACAACGCGCAGTTCTCGCAAATGTCCGCCGACTTCTGTCGCGACAGTGTCGGGGGTGTACGTACGGGTGGACCTATAAAGGTAGGCAATTAAATTATTTGTTAAAAGTTTTTTATATTATTTTTTTATATTGAAATGTTTAATTAGGGTTTAAAATATATTGCGAAGGCTAGACATTCAGTAATTACTGTGGAACATCGGTATCATACACCAGACATCCATAAATACGGAATAAAAAATAAGCTTAAGAAAGGAAGGGAAAATAAAAATATTTTCCAGAAATCCATTAAAAGTATGCTTCTGAAAAAAGCTAATTATACTGTTGAAGTTCATGTAAATGATGAAGGAGCATGGATTTGACTCGCTCCAGCAATGCTTTACGACTGCGGTTACTTATGTACTTATCTACACATTGATGTAATTGTACATAATTTTTTCAAAAGAGCTACCACCGAGTTTCTTTCTAGTTCTTCTCGGTAGGAATGGCATTTCGAACCAGTGCTAGATTCACTCGACGATTCAAAAGCACTTGAATCGTCGACAACACACATCAACACTTTATTTGAATAAAACATTTGAGTTTGAGTTTTACGCTAGATTACACGATCAATAAATACCACAGTCCATTAGTAAATAGGTACTGTTGGACGATAGTATTTACTGAAAGTCTAGCCCTCGCCTTAAGATTAACGATCTGTAGTATAAGAGTTAACAGTTGAAAATCTTTGATATTACATCAAGAAATGCAATTATTAATATAGCGATAGTGTAAAATTCGTATTTTTTTGGCTTTGCTGCAACTTGGCTGCAATCAGACTTGCTGGCAAGTGGCGATGCAGCCTAAGGTGGAGCGCGCTTGCCTAGAAGATGCCTATTCACTCTTGTGTAGATTCACTCGGCGCGGCGATTCAAAAGCACTTTTAAAAGATTATTTGAATAAAAACATTTGATTTTTGAATTTTGTGTGCGTGTATTTTGATACTCCAAATTCAGAGCTAGTTTGATGAAGAAGTATTCATGTTTGCTTTAATTTGCGAAGAAAAAGAAGAGAACGAGGTACTTAATACACCATAAAATATAAAGATGACACTTAGAATAATGATGAAGTCGCGTACATCGTAGTTTAGAAATATTCCGAATTGACCTTGCTTAAAATTTAACCTGGGACCTCTATATCTCGAAAATTCGCACATTTTTTTTTAGACTAGCACTTGACTGCAATCAGACTTGCTGGAACTGCTGGAAGTAGGGATGCAGCCTAAGGTGGAGCGCGCTTGCCTATAAGAAGCCTATTCACTCTTGATATGAAGATACCAATATTATAACTGGATAGAAAAACGGAAGCCGGAAGGGCGTTCTATATATCCTCGCGGCTCGAATGTCTCGTCGCTCTCGCTACATTGACTTGACATTTACGTAACGCGTGCCTTAGATCTCGGCTGCATATCACACGGCAATGAATTGCGTGAATTACAACTGAGTGATGAACTGATAATAATAATAAAGGGCATTGTTGCGTTTACTACTCGCTGATAACAGGTTGAATTGGCTGATAACGTGAGCGTATGACGCATGATGTCAAACTAGTATAGGGACTAACTGCACTTATTTAGCTGCATTCGCGTTCAGGCATTGCCCTGCTTGAGCGAGAAATGCGACTACGCGAATCGATACGACGCGACACGACAGTGTACAAACAGTAGCAGTGGGCTTACTACCGTCGCTTATAGCAGTATTGTTTTAAAAAGTCAGTTTTTTAAGACGAACCTTGTCGTCCCTAAAATAAGGATTTAATTCTGAAACAAGAGCGTCAACAATATTTAAATAATTCTGCGTTAAGCGATCGTAGTAAGCCTCCTGAACCTTCATGTAGCTTACGTTGTCGCGTTGATACGTTTGTTATTTTGTATGGAGTCGTATCGCGTCGCGTCGCTTTCGTCGCTCCCCCAGGAAACGCATCTAGCGCAGCTATCGTCCATGCGCCTCATCTACGCGGCGTCCTGGCGCGCCTCGCTGCTCGTGGACGCGGCTAAAATCCTCGCTCGCCGCCTCGTACTAAGACTTACGTAGGTACATAGAAAGTGTGTCGTATTGCAGGCGTATCATTCTACAACCTGCGGCGTCACCCCGCTCTATACCCCATGGTATGCTCGACGGCCGCTCTGTCTTCCATGCGCCTCATCTACGCGGCGTCCTGGCGCGCCTCGCTGCTCGTAGACGCGGCTAAAATCCTCGCCGCCTCGTTGAGGAGCGACCGGCGCGCGAGCCTGCCTCCGGGCCTGTGGTACACTTTCCGATCGCAGTTCTGGCTCACCCTGCCTACTGATGGTGAGTTTTATAATTTGAACTATAAAATTATACTAGATTAAGAGTTGTCATTTTAGTTTACTTTAGAGAATGTGTTAAACCGAGTTAGCCATGTCCTCCCAAACGGCGGTCAATTAAATTAGCCATTTTCGCGGTTAATAATAATTATTTTCGCGGAAGGCCATTCCATATCCTACCTAGCGGTTTAATTTAGAAACATGCAGGAAAAGCAAGAAATAACC
This sequence comes from Erebia aethiops, assembly GCA_923060345.2. Lineage (NCBI taxonomy): Eukaryota > Metazoa > Arthropoda > Insecta > Lepidoptera > Nymphalidae > Erebia > Erebia aethiops. The sequence continues at coordinate 1,586,837 of OV281083.1, read as the reverse complement.
ACACAAATCTTACAAAACACTCACAGTTAAAAAAGTTTGCATGCCATTATAATGTTTAAATGCTACTTAGCAATAAAGTTCAAGTTATGGGTCAACGATTCTTTATCATATTATAGTATAGGTAGTTATTACTAATTAGGAAATAACTACGTTAATCTAATTAACAAAAAAAGATAATTCATTTATCTGTTTGTTTTGGAAAACATATTATAATTGTATAAATAAATAAATTGGAAAACATTTTTATAATAAGTAGGTACCTATTTTTAGAAGCTTTTATTTACCTTGCAATTTTTGTGGATTTGTTAAGGTCAAAACTGAATTTTAAAACAGGTATCCCCAATTGATTGATTGATTGAGCTTTGTATACACGTTTAGTTTGGATGATTGTTAGCTAAATGACGTCAATCTAAATCCAATATGGTGAACCAGTTATTTTTTATATAGTTGTTTTTTTTTTCGCGACTGATCCGCTAGGCGGTAGCCTTAGTTTCCCCCTCTCTCGCACATTCGGACATTTTAAATTTTTACTACATAGAGCAAAATTCTCAGGATACTTTTGACAAATGTGGCCTGACAAATGTGGCCTAAACAAGTTCTTGGTGATGAAATTACGGATATTTTAGCTGGCTAAAACCCACTAGCAATAATTGGGTATTTGAAAACTAGTCAAATCAGCAACTGTTTGTTCAAAATTGAATTTTGTATGAAATACTGAATTGTGACGTCATCAAAGTTCGGCGCACTTTTACTTTAAAGTTTAATCAATAGTTTAAAGTATTCAACATAAAACTAACAACAGCCGTGATTATTATGACTTTTGGGAGATCCTCATCACTAAAAATTAATTTTTTGGCTAGTTGTCAAATATCCAATTAATTTAGTCCGTCAAACTTATCGTACCCGGTGGCCGAAATCGGAACTAATTTTTATGCCTGTTTAGTTTTATTTTATTTTTCATAATATACTTATTACCGACGCTGTCACCGGGTCAGGAAGTTTGTGGGTCTATAACATAGAAAAAATAAATACAGCTAGAAGGGAAATGCAGACGTTTCATGCGTGTCACACTCATGATTAAATGCTCACATTCCCGGTTGACCGAGTAGTTCACTACGCGTAGTCCTTTTGAGAGTGTGCCGGCAACAATAGGTGCGATAAAAATTAAGAGAAATGCCGAGTTGTGCAATATTATCGTGCAGAAAAAGAAGTAATTTATCAAGTATCAATCGAGGAGGTATTTCTTTTCACCGGTGAGTCGAATTTATATCTAATTACTTTATAATTTACAATCTAAAATTATTAATCTCTATAAATCATTGCTTTACGACATCATTGCAACACGTAAGCAAAATATACATTGATCGCTAAACTCGCACATTGTCCATGCAACCATCGTGTTTATTTGCAATGTATCTCGTTCACTGATGCTTTATCACCACAATATTTGGACCTTTCACCGAGGGTTGTGCTCATGTTTTCAGTTCATATAATTGACAGTCTGTCAATTATCGACTAAATTTTCTAATCGTATACATTTAAGTAAAATCGTGAACGTGAATCGATAATAATTATAAGCTTTTATTTAACTTGCAATGTATGTTTGTTCGAGTGGAATCTTGCTACTCAATTTTGAAGCAGATATCTTCAACCGATTGAGCTGAAATTTTGTATACACGTTTAGTTTGGATGACAATGCATAGTTAGCTGTGTGACGTCATTCTAAATCCAACATGGCGGAACATCCTACACTCGCGAGCAAAACTATGGAATCACCCACTTGTGAAATGCTACGAGCGATCTTAAGAACTAAATAACTAATAAAGATCAATGAAAATGGTACCATTTTAAAGGCTATATTATAAACTTTAAATTAATACCAAATTAATTAAAATTACACCCGTATTTCAGGAGCTTTCCTGGTTTAAGTGAAGGAGTAACAAAAAAAGCCAGTTTCCATTTGTTGATTCTTGGCGAGTTGCGCGACATTGACCCCCTATAAAAGCGCATGGTATCGGAATTTTCTTATCAGTTGGTTGTTAGAAGTTGACCAGTACACATCTCCGCTAAATTCAATTCGTGACCTTGGACCATAATGGATACCACACCTACAGAAGCAGCACAAATTGTTGCCCTATTGGAACAAGGGCTTAGCCAGCGGGCTGTCACACGGCAGCTCCACATAAGCCAGTCTTGTGTCTCGAAAGTTTACAAACGCTTTCGGGAGACTGGAGGCTTCATTCCGAGACCAAGATCTGGGCGGCGGCGGTGTACTTCGGAGAGAGACGACCGTTTTATCACGGTAACTTCTCTTCGTAATCGCCATTTGACTGGTGTTGACGTCCAGCAGGAACTCAGAGAAGTTCGTGGGGTGGCTGTCAGTGAGTGGACAGTTCGGCGAAGACTTAAGCAAGCGAACTTGACTCCAAAAAGGCCTGCCACAGGCCCAAAACTGACGGCAAGGCACCGACAAGCACGTCTTCAATTTGCTCGCGATCATCTTAATTGGGAAGTCGAGCAATGGGGGAAAGTTCTGTTCTCAGACGAGTGCAGGATGTGCTTGCACGGTAGCGACCGAAGGGGCCGGGTCTATAGGCGGCCTGGAGAGCGATTTGCTCAGTGCTGTTTCGCTGAAACAGTAGCCTACGGGGGTGGTTCGTGTATGATGTGGGCCGGTATATCAGTTGACGGAAAACGGAGCTTGTTTTCGTGCCTGGTGGGGGACGAGGAGGCGGTCTAACTTCAGACCGATACATAGCCGATATTCTGCTGGAACATGTCATTCCTTATGCGGGATATGTCGGTGATAACTTCCTTCTGATGCACGATAACGCCCGTTGTCACACTTCACGTGCCACAACTCAGTTCCTGGCTGAAGTTGGTATCGCCACATTGGACTGGCCAGCGCTCAGCCCCGACTTGAATCCAATTGAACACTTGTGGGATGAGCTGAAAAAGAGGGTTCGTTCCAGAAATCCGGCTCCTTCAAGTGTTGAAGAGCTAAAATCGGCTTTGATAGAGGAGTGGGAAGGTATCCCACAAGATTCCATCAAGAAGCTGATTAGGTCCATGAGGAATCGTCTTCGTGCTGTAATTAGGGCTAGGGGAGGCAACACTAAATATTGATAAGCACCAAATAAAGGCTTTCCCTAAATTTTTGTTTTTTTTGTTCTTTTCCCCAAATTCAAATCCTTCAATTTTCCTTTCTTTCTTCCCTTAAACCAGGATATCTCCTGAAATACGGGTCCAATTTCAATGAATATGGTATTAATTTAAAGTTTACAGTATAGCCTTTAAAATTGTACCATTTTTATTCATCTTCATTAGTCATTTAGTTTTTAAGATCGCTCGTAGCAAATTTTAAGTAGGTGATTCCATAGTTTTGCTCGCGAGTGTAGATGGCGGACTAGTTATTTTTAATGAACTCCTACAATATGGGTATCAAAATAATAATGAAATGGCTTGCTGAGAATAACTCGAAAAATAAAGTGACACCACTCTAAAAGTCAGCTAGTTTACATATAAAATGCAATTTTGAAGGAATAAATCAACTTATGTAGGTTAATGTAGGTTTTAAAAAGCATTTAAAATTTTGTTTAGAAAAAGAAGATTTCTTTTTGCTAGAGATTTCTTCTTGTCACTCTTAGAAATTATTTTAATAATCTGCATGACTATTTAGTATTTATTACTAACTAGCTGATGCCCGCGACTTCGTCCGCATGGTTTAAGTTTTTTTGATTCCCGCGGGAACTCCTTAATTTTCCGGGATAAAAAGTAGCCTATGTCACTCTCCAGGTCCTCAACTATACCTACCCATGCCAAAATGCCAAATGGCCACCCAAAATCACGTCGATCCGTTGCTCCATTGCGGCGTGATTGAATGACAAACCAACAAACCAACAAAGAAACACACTTTCGCATTTATAATATTAGTATGATACCTATATTTAGGGAAGCAAACGATATTTTTTCAATAAAAAGTTTTTTTTTTTTGTGGTTTTTATTTACAGTTTATATCAAATGAATGAGTATAAAACACAAACGAATTTACGCAAGTGAAGAAGAAGAAGTGTTCATATCTTTTTGACGACACTATACAACCAATATAAAATTTATTTTTACTAGTCAATGTTACTAGTACTTGTAATACTGTTTAAAAGATGCATTTACGGTATTCAACACAACATAACAGAAAAATCGTAATTTTATTGTAAACTGACTTTGACTGTCTTTTCTGTAAAAAACATTAATTTCTATCTACAGACTTTTTGTTTTGAAGGCCCTATATTCGGTGACATAATCTAGTTAGACAAAACCGAGATTCTAATACATAATCACTAATAATGAGGGTCGTTATTTATTTATCTTTTCTGCGGAAATACCTACATAAGTAATGTAAATCAAAAAATAATATCAAATCCTAAACTTGGCCCCATTAGAAATGAAATGAAATTAAATTATTATTCCTCATTTCATTAGAAATGGAACTCAAAACTATGTAATACCTACTGTCAAAAACATGTTAAAAAAGAGTCAAAATCGAAAACATCACATCCCTAGGTATGCAAGAGCCTACTTCAGTCGTAGTTACGGGAAATTGAGACTTATGAGCACTATTTATAAGGCGTTAGAGCTAGCATCAAATACTCACGCCATCTAGTGGTTAGTAGGCTAACTTGTACGTAAGTTAAAAGTAATAAATGAATCACATATGTTTACTAAGTGGTAGATATAAAAAGAGACTGTATCATCCTTGCGTAAGATTTAAATCAAAAACGATGATGTTTGGATTATAAACTTCTTTTGATTTCAAACCAAAGAACCTATTACAGTGACTCTTTGTTTGTGTAATAAAATACGATTAATTTGACAATGTGTGAGTGCGGCGACATCGGTTCCCGAGTAAAGTTTGTGTAAGGGCCATTCCATCTCCCTTTATCTATTCCGTGGTCTATAATGTTGATTTTGTTCTAGGTTGCGAAATCGACGACGACGATGAAAGCGTCAAAACAGAAACTATGGATGCCGTCAAAATGGCGACAAGTGTCGTGAGTAAAACTTTTATATATATCATAGACTAGCTGATGCCCGCGACTTCGTCCGCTTGGTTGGTTTGACGACCTCCGTGGCGCAGTGTGTAGCGCTGTTGCCTTAACGTGCGGAGGTCCTGGGTTCGATCCCCGGCAGGGTCAATTTGGGAATTTATGATTTCTGAATTTTCCCTGGTCTGGCATGGTGGGAGGCTTCGGCCGTGGCTAGTTACCACCCTACCGGCAAAGACGTGCCGCCAAGCGATTTAGTGTTCCATTACGATGCCGTGTAGAAACCGAAGGGGTATGGGTTTAATATAACTGCCATGCCCCTAACAGGTTAGCCCGCTACCATCTTAGACTGTATCATCACTTACCATCAGGTGAGATCGAGATTGAAACTAAAAGCTAAGGGAGCTTTTAGTGGTTTAAAAAAAATACCAAAAATCACGTCGATCCGTTGCTCCGTTGCGGCGTGATTGAAGGACAAACCAACAAACCAGCAAACCAATAAAGCAACAAACAAACGCACTTTCGCATTTATAATATTAGTATTATGAAATGCATGTTTTTCTCCTATTCCTAATGATATGAGATCGCTTGTAAAATGATTTTCCTTTGTTTTTTCTGTTCCATTTGTGTTTACTTTCTTTATTCGTTAAAGTTAACATCAAATGGACGTAGTTCACAATCTACCATTAATTGTTATATACTCGCCCGAGCAGTCGTGCGACTGAGCAGTCAGAGTTGCAACACTTACATCAACTGCTCTCGACTTCTTCTGGCGACTGCTCGGGCGCTGTATAACGTACACGGACTCCACAAGCAATCGTTATCAACTGCTCAAGCTGCCCCTGTATAGTCACTCTAAGTCCGATATAACATGTTGCATGACAGGGTAATGGGTATGCAAAATAACTTAACAAATAATAATTCTGTTTCTTCGAGACGGAGACATTAAAAAGTTACGTTTTCTCCAATCATTGGTTATCCTTAAATTTTCTTGAGTTACTTATGAACAAGCGCCACAATATTACAATTTTCAGTGTGATAATAAATTATAATAGTATCCATTTTTTTTTAATATTAATAATACAATATAATGACTATACTATATTCAGAACTACTTTTTTCAGTCCGTCTGTCCATTTTAACGGAATGTTTTGTCATATCTGTAAAATTAAAACCAAGTTAAACGCCGATAACCAATGGTTTGCATCAACTGGCCCTAAATATTGGCATCTCTTTCTCAGACCCTGTCATCCGGCATGAAGAGGCGTCACTGGCAGATGAGAGCGCGCACACGCCTCACTCTGCAACATCAAGCCTGACATATTATCATGATATCATGACATGACATGACATACCAAACGCATAAAAGGTGTTGCCCACAGACATTACATTTCAAAATAAGTGTAGAAGTGTCGTGATATTGTCGCTGCGTGGTCAAGCCTGACATATCATGATATCATAGAAATGACATGGCATAACATACCTGCCAAACGCATAAAAGGTGTTGCCCGCAGAAATTAGACTTCAAAATAAGTATAGAAGTGTCGTGAAATTGTCGCTACATGGAAGGGCCGTGACTAGTGACCACAGTCTTATTTTAAAAAGTAGACTTATGTTAATAGGGTTACGGTTAAATTTACGTTACTTTGATTGCTAAAGATGTTCTCTAGATTTCTGTGTTTTGCCTATGGTACAATGACTGTTTTAAAATTAGCTCATGACTTATCATTACATTAATATGTCATGAATCATGATTTTGTGACATGTTATGATATTAGGTAATTCTGTTTGTTTGAAATTTGTAGTTAAATATATAGGTAAATGGATTAAATATTTTTTTAATGATAATGATAGATAGCCTTTTGATCAATATTTAATATCATGAGACTGTTTGTTAGATTCGTAAGAATATAATTAATATGAATTTAGTCTAAGATAATAATTACAAACGTCTGTGATAAAAGTGATATATTTTCTTTTATTGTGCATCCCTTTTGGGCAAACTCCTTTTGAACCTCCCGAAAAATTCTGACTGTTTTTTTTTCCTGTAGTAGCCCAATACTGTATTTTAAAACGGCAAGTACTTACATGGAAAACTATAATCTTTTCTTCATTTCATACACAAGACCGACGACGACGACTGCTCCGAACAGTTAGCAACTGATCATAGTCAGGCAAGTTTTCTCAAACAGTTCAATAAAGTGTGACAGAAATGAAAATAAGTGAAGTGGAAATTTCACAGACAACAAAATAGAAAATGGAAGTACACTTATTTCCATTTCAATATCTTCAATTGTCAACTGCTCGAATTGAAAACGACTGCTTGAACAGTGTCAACTGTTCGATCAGTCAATAATTATGGTAATTAGCAGCTCGAGCAGTGGACTAATGCTCGAGCAGTTGACGGCTTCTGCAAGAGTAGTTAACGATGACTGTTCAATAAGTCTACTACGACAACTCGAGCAGTTGACGAGGTCTGCTCGAGCAGTCCATGTACGCTCTTTGACCCTATTCAAGCTATCCTTGCGTGGCCGATTTTAGGAAAACAACAAAGTTGCCTAGCCACTGAAACTTTGGATTTGTTTGCAGCTAAGCGAAGTGTTGCCGACTCCATATATTAACGGTTTCTACGTGGACGGCGTTGACAGAGACTACCGAGTGGTCATATGGCAATAAAACTCTCCTTTGACGACAAGAATACGTCTTATGGGACTCAGATTATGCATCGTATAGATTAGTCGTAATCGACTTAGTTTGTAGGCTTTTTAAATATGTATTTAGTATGTCGGCTATAAGAATTTGGGACTCATCACTGCCGGCAGGCTGAGCCACGCCCCGCGACCAATCAAGTTGTAAGAAACAAAGCTTTCTGCTTTCTCGCAACTACATTGGTCGGACTTGGCGTGGCAGGTATTTTCACTATTTTCTAAACGCGAACAGAGGCCAAATTGTCTAAAGAAATCGTAATCATTTGACAGCTTAAAACGTATTACTCGAACTGTTTAAGGAGTTCATACATGTGCTTTTTGACATGCAGGTGTCTATGAACTCCTTAAACAGGTCGAATTATCTTTTTGACACATGATTACGACTACGATTTCCTTACACAATCGGGGGGCTGAATAATTATAGTTGTTTGTAAGCGCCTGCGCAAACGTGCCAATCGTCACAACCCGGCCGGCGGTAAGGCCCTGTCCTGACATCAGCGAGAAACGCGATAACGCAATTATCGATGACGCGACGCGATAGTATCAAACACCCTTCACCTGTTGTCCTAGGTGGGCGACAGAAGCTACGCGACGCAATGCGATGCTATTGAAGGTGACACACTTGTCTACGCGATGACGTAGGCCACGTGAAGGGTCAGTATCATATACTCGTGTGGCATTATTGTAAGGTGTGAGGTCAATTTAGTATACTGCGAAGCCGTTCCTTTATAGTTAGCTATACTAGTTACTTACTGTTTAAAACGGAACGCAGTCAGCACTGAGAGCACCTTAAGCTCGAAAACGCCAGTGCTCACAGTAGGTACAAAAATGGCGACGATTTATGACGTCATATATTTCCCTAGGATACTGCGGCAGTATACTCTCAGTCCATAACGGAACGAATTTCTGCCCAGTAAGAGCACTGAATAATGCTCGCAGTGTATATCGGAACTGATCGGAACATACTCTGTATCAAATAGTAGCTTACCCTTCACGTGGCCTACATTGTCGCGTACCTAGTACAGATGCGTGTTCGTATCGCGTGACGTCGCTTCTGTCGCTCACCCATGACAACAGGTCACGTGGTCTACGTATAGTCGAGCAGATGTCGTTTGTAAAACGACTACGGCAAAGGCAAAGGAAGGGTTTTATATTTTTACTTAGTCAAGTAGTTAGATATACCTACTTAAATTATTCTGTATGTATATGGTAGGCATGTATTTTAGCTTTAGATAATATTAAAGATGTTCACTAGGTATTAGATAATATTTTTTTAATGATGTTTCTATTTTCAATATATTTAGTTTTAATGGATTTATATTTGAAAATAAAGTAACCTATAATTATATTACATCCGTATTTTAATTTTAATTTATTACTAGATGATGCCTTCGACTTCAACCACGGCCCACGGGGATTATGGGCTCCGCTAGGAGTAATAAGTGTTCTGTGATTATGGGACTCTCTGGTTATCCGGAATGTCCGTAGGAGAAGGCGCTCCGCCCACATCAGACAATCGGTGGCCGAGTTTTCTCTCCTAAAAATGAAACATACAGATTGCAATATTCAAACGTCTTTTTAGTCAAAAACAAAATTGGCCGATACGATTGTCAATGGAAAATTAAAGGTTCGAACGTTGAGTCAGTTACTATAAGGGTGTTGCGGACGAATGCCCTTGGCGCTCCCGTAACCCAGCCTTAAGGCGATGCGCAGAAGCGCCGCTGGGTTTTAGTGGGTATTCTGGAGTGCCAGTGAGTCCCACATACCCTCTCGGAGGCACGGCAGTTCATCTGCCTGCGTCTGGGAGGGATGCCTAAACGCATTTCCCAGCGTTAAAAAAAAAAAAAAAAAATGTTACTATAAGGGTAGGTATGTACCGATACCCTGCGAGCACAGTAAGGTGTGACACCCTGCGAAGCCGTTTCTCTATAGTTAGCTATACTGGTTACTGTTTAAAACGGAACGCAGTCCAGCTGTTGATTACGTGATCAAAGCACTGAGAGCACCTTACCTTGAAAACGCCAGTGCTCACAGTACAAAAATGGCGACGATTTATGACGTCATATATTTCCCTAGGATACTGCGGCAGTATACTGTCAGTCCATAACGGAACGAATTTCTCCCCAGTTAGAGTGAACGGTTCTAAACGTGAATAAAGTTTTCAAATGAGTACGACAAAATTGCGGCGAAATTCGTCGGCAGCTCTCTGACTAATCGCATCGCCCCGCTGCCGCCGTCGCCCCGCCGCCGCTCATTTCGTGCCCGAACACTAAGTCAGTGATGCAGTCAGCCCTATTATCGGACCTACAAAATGTAAATAAATAATAATAGGCATAGCAATGACTGGCTATTTGCTTCAAGTAGATGTTGTGAGTAAGCACTCCAGTCTTTACTGAAAGCTCCGTACAGCATTCAATAATCAATATTCACATATATATCGATCGTCTGAATTTACATCTAATAAATCTGATACTAAACGGTATACAGGGTTTCATTGAAGGAATTTCTGAACGTCTTATAATATTTGACATATCACCAGAGACACGTTATTGCATATCACAATCAATGTCAATTTGACATTGTCATTTGTCAAACAAAACAATTTGTTGAATTTCAAAACTGAAAGCTTCAACTTTTCGCTCTGCTTTGACTTTCGCCTGTGGTAATTGTTGCGCTAGTTTTTCCGTATTTTATTACGATCAATCCTAAATTCCGTATATTTTAAAGATATTGCGACAGTGTAATAGAGTTTTAACGTTCACAGTTATCAGTGACCAAGTTTTCGTGTAAAAATGACTCACGTAAGTCTCTACTCTCTTTACGTATTATAGTTGCGACTTTATAGCGATTTAAGTAATTAAAGGGCGTATCCAGATAAACGATGACATCAAGTTGTTATTGGGAATAGGGCGGGAACTCACCTTGACCCAGTTTTCGTAAAGTTCTTAGTACCTAACATGAAACTGCTATTGATTCAGTAAAACTACCTTTTTGTGAATCATTAATTTTAATGATTCATGGGAATGTCTAATTGTAATCTTTACTCACTTGACCTGTAATTTACTTCTTACTATGTAAAAATATATCATGTGGAAGGGCCCGGGAACCCACCCCATTATTATCCCAAAAAAACTCCTACCATTATGTGATTAATGTAAAAGGGTCACGGCCCTCAGCAATGAGCAATAACCAGAGATAGAGAGAGAGAAATGTAAAAATAAATAATTAACCTTTTAAGTTTAAAGTTTTATTTTATAACTTAACCACTGCACTGATATTAGTTTAGCAGATATAGCTGCTGCTTAAGCTTTAGTTGAATATTGTTCTACCTGGTCCAGCGTGACCCTACAGTGTTTGGAGTGCCTAACTTCAATGCAGCAGAGGACGCTGCAGCCCTGCGAGCTGCCATGAAGGGCCTCGGAACTGACGAGGAGGCCATCATAGCCATCCTCACCACCCGTTCCAACGCTCAGCGCCAGGCCATCGCACAGGCCTTCACTCTCGAGTATGGCAGGGTATGTTGAATGTTATAAAGCTTTATCATTTACTTTTATTAATAACTCCCTTATTTTCTGGGATAAAGAGTTTGCTATGCTTTCACAATACATCTATTCAATTGATTTTGACAAAATTTGTATTGTGGATAGGCATTACTCCTCCCTACTTTACTACTTTATATCCCAGTACATTTTCTTAGTTTCCATGGCAGCAAAATCCTTGTTAAAAACCCGAATTTCTGCTGACAATGTTGCGACCAGAAGAACATGAAGAAATGGATTGTATAAAGATCTAAGATATTTATGTTGTATTTTGAAGAATGAATTAAAGAATGTTGTGCTAGTTTAGATACAGGTTTATTGCTTGTACTATCAAGGTTACAACTACGTAAGCAATGAGCAATGAGTCATGGAGCAAAAACACCATAATCACTGAATAATAGCTCTATAGATATATCTTAAATTACGAAGGCCTGCAAAGAATAATAAAACAGGGTCTTTGTTGTCTTACAATAATAGCTCTTGAAACTTAGGCATGGTTTCAGATACAACAAAAAAAACAAGATCTAAGTAATTTAAACTTTACTGTAGACCAATAATGATCTATAACAATCAATCCATACTAATATTATAAATGCAAAAGTGTGTTTGTATGTCTGTTCAACTGATTTTGATGAAATTTGGTACAGAGATAGGAAGGATGCTGGGAAAGGACATAGGTTAGGTTAAATTAAGGAGTCCTGCGGAAATTAAAAAAACTTTATCCACACGGACGAAGTTGCGGGCCCACCACCACCACCACCACTACAGCCCATTAACGTCCCACTGCTGGGCACAGGCCTCCACTCTCATAGGAGAAAAGGAATTAGAGCTAAGACCCACCACGCTGCTCCATTGCGGGTTGGCGGGCTTTAACGACTATTATCATTATAGTGATAATAACCGGGAGCGACGGCTTGCCGCCAACTTCCTAACTCGGGGCTAGTACTGAGAATTTCTAGTCAGAAAAACCCAATACTCAATTATGGTCCGACCCTCGTCGGCCGCAGTCGAACATGCCAACCACTAGACCAACGAGGCAGTCAAGTCGCGGGCATCATCTAGTGAAATAATATGTCAGAAGCTTTCATTTTTTGATAGCCACTGAGTTAGAGAATAGGGGGGCAGATCCTGAAGCCTTCAATTGAAGCCTGCTCTCTCGTAGGATATAATAGAGGACCTCAAGTCTGAGCTGGGCGGTCACTTCGAGGATGTGATCGTCGCTCTGATGATGCCGCCTGCGGAGTACCTGTGCCGCGAGCTGCACCACTGCATGGACGGGCTGGGCACGGACGAGACCGTGCTGGTCGAGATACTGTGCACACGCACCAAGCCCGAGATTGCAGAGATTGTGGACGCGTACGAGCGCCGTGAGTCGTTTGATTATGTCACCATTGCTGTTTATCTATGTACGGGAGCAGGTGATATGGCTCGACCGTAACAAAGGATGATCATCCACCGAGCGGGCGTTGTGCTCGGGGACCACTGGTCCGACCGTTCAGCGTTGGAGGTCGTATATAGGCGTAATTCAGTGAACGCTTCGTTAGCGTGTCGAGTTAGGCTCCTCGTGTTCATCGTGCGCTTCTAGTAATGCCATCTATTGGATTATGTGCGGACTGCGAAGACCGCTACAATCTGGTTTGAAGATATAGGCGCGGGGCGGGATATATGCGGCGGCGGTAAATATGATAGAAGCGGCACCTCGACCGCACCTTGCCCGCGCCCGTCGCCTCTCGTGTATGTCCCGCGACTTAGGAATTGTTTTTTTTATTTTTATTTTATTTATAGACTAACGACAGACTGCTGGAAGTAGAGATGCAGCCTAAGGTGGAGCGCGCTTGCTTAGAAGATGCCTATTCAGTATTCAATCTTGATTTGAAGATACTATAAGCGGATGGGAAAACAGAATCCGAGAGGGCGTTCCATAAGGAAGCAAATCGCTTCTTGAAATAATAAAATACACACTGGGTGTACATACAATATCAATCGGCAGTTCATGAATCGCTCGGCTTAAGACAGCACCCTACCCTGTTGGATCAGTTCTAGGGAAGGAATCGAAAAAGTCTACAATATCATTTCACTATCACACTCTTTGAAGCTTAGGAGAGTTGTACTCTGCAATGTCAGATTTGAGGCGTTGCGAACCAGATTCTGTTTATATTTATTAGGTACTCAACCATGTCGCATTCTTTCAAAGTAAATTTTCTTCCTAGTGTACAATCGTCCGCTGGCCGAACATATGTGCTCAGAGACGTCCGGCGACTTCCGGCGACTGCTCACCCTCATAGTTACAGTAAGTCAGCCCGATACACTCACTGGCTTGTTTTTATTGCTTTTGTTGTGCCAACGCAGCATTACTTCGAGCATTTGGGTATGTTCCGATATACACTGTTTAGTATACTGCGAAGCCGTTTCTATATAGTTAGCTAGGTATACTAGTTACTGTTTAAAACGGAAAACAGTCATCACTGAGAGCACCTTACCTCGAAAACGCAAGTGCTTACAGTACGAAGATTTATGACGTCATATATTCCCTAAGATACTGCAGCAGTATACTGTCAGTCCATAACGAAACGAATTTCTCCCCAGTAAGGGCACTGAACAGTGCTCGCAGTGTATATCGGAACATACCCAACAATAGGAGTGGACTCTTTGTCGAGTTGTTGAGTCGTGTAGGAGTTAGGACATGGTGTTTTTAGGCTTGTTGTTGTGAGATATTGAGGCCAATTCTGTTGTACACCATCTCTAAACCAAACTTAATTGACTCTATTTGTACCCTTTCATAATAATCCCTGCGGAAAGGGGCAGCACTAGATTTAGAGCTGTCACTTAGTTTAGTTCAGAGGTTGTGAATTGGCCTGATTGTGTTGATAATAATTAACAATGTTGCAATGTTTACTAACGAAATAATTTGTAATGCTTGTGCTGTTGATTTTTCTTTGCACTAATTAAATATAGGATTCTTTTAAGTATAAAAAAATTCACGCCGAATTGAGAACCCACTTCTTTTTGTAAAGTCAGTTTTAAGATAGTGAGAATGATTGTGGCTCATCGCTGCTCATCGGTTCGAGTCCCTGATCGGGCAAAAAGTAACTGTATTGTTCTGCCAAAAAATTCTCTGTTACAACGACTTGGGAAGTTGGCTATGTTATACACCCAGATTTCTGACTTCGCCCTCATACTTCGGAAATCACATAAAAGAAGTCAGCTTTAGGGCCATACTGGCAACGCTTAAAGCCATATTTGTTTCATTATTGTTGACTTTCGTGTTTTAGAATTATAATTCTTATTTAGGGACATCAAACTGTCATTTTGAGTAATTTTGCTAAGTATTGCTTTAAAGCAATTTTGGCAGTATGGCCCCTGCGCCTGATTTATCTCTGTAGTCATGTCGCATTACCATCCCATGAGACTATGGCGAGTGAAAGAATAAAATGGACATGTTTGCACTTGTTCACTAAAAAAATCTGTCAACAGGTTAAATAAAACTAGCTTATCTTATCACAATCTTTACTTTCGCTTTTGCTCGAGATTTGTGCGCGCCTCGGATGAGCGACAAGAAGGTTAAACTTTCACACGATTAGGCACTTCAAACTGTACCTTCACCTTTCCTGAATAGGTTTCTTTGACTCAGATCTTTAGACCTTACTTTAACGTAACTTAGGTACCTACCTAACCAGATTTATCAATACTTATATTAAAGTATGTACTTAATAGAATTGAAACTGGAGGATTCCTGCACATCAAATATATTTCGAAACTTTAATTAACTAATTTTTATCTGTCTACGGCACCACGCTGAAACTACTGAACGGATTATAATACATCTTATCATACTTTTAGCCAACACTTTGGGTTAGCTTAAAGAGTTTTTCCTATCCCGAAACATAATAGAGTTCCATCGGGTTGGGGATGATAATTTTTGTCCAGGTTACCCCATAACTCCGTCAAATCGGAACCAATTTTAACAATTCTTTTTAAATATTTAGAAAGTTTAAGAATTTTGAGAGGTTCTTATGAATAGTTTGGAGATGGTGAAACTCCTCAAATAATAAATAAATAAAAAATACTAACTTTAGTCCGTTAAAATTTTCTTAAGCGAGTATAATACATATAAGCAGGATTATCAAAATTGTTTGGCTGTACCTAAAGAGTAGTATGTAGTGTCCTAACTTTCAAACAAAATTAGCTGTCACTCGTCCGAGGCGTTAAGAACAAATTGCACGTATTAATCAGTCAGTCCGTAAGGGCGCTCGCGACGAGGAGGCAGGCGTGGACCCCGCACGCGCGGCCGAAGCCGCCCAGCAGCTCTACGACGCGGGCGAGGCCAAGTGGGGCACCGACGAGGAGATATTCAATAAGGTAATCCATTATTGACTGGATGATTCTCGGGGGAACTCTTTAATTATTATCGATTTATTCTTTAATTGATGTAACATATAATATCTATACCAAATTTCAACCGAATGAAAATCGGTTGATAAGATCATCCGTTAAAGCGTAGCAGACAGACAGACACATTTTCGTATTTATAATATTAGTATGGATTTAACGCGACTTCGCAACGTGAATTTTGGTTTTAACACTCCTGGGGGATCTCTTCCGGGATAAAGAAAATATTTATGTTCCGGGATACAACTTTTCTGTAACTAAATTATTTTTCAAAATCGTATAAACATAATTATGGGTTTTTTTAAATTTATAATCTAGCGCAGGTCTGCAGTCAGACCTGCTTTGTAGAGATGATACAGCTTGATGTTGCGGATTGCGTGCGGAAACTTAACTCTTTGATTTACCGGGATAGAAAGTAGCCTATGTTTCTTCTGTACCTAATTTTTTCAACATCGGTTGAACAATTAGTGCGTGAAAGCGTAGCAGAAATACACAACACATTCGTATGTATAGTATTGGCATGGATATGGAAAGTGAAACAACGAATCGACGTGATTTTATGCATGGGTATAGTCGAGGACTTAAGCTAAATAAAATAAATAAATAAATAAATAAAATCTTTCTTGAAATTACCAAAGACAGCGAAGATACAAAAATAGCTGAGCTGACCTACTGTCATGATTATAATATGGGGCCCTTCAAAGGGCGGATAAACAAATATTTCAAAAGCCGGCAACGCATTGGCGGTTCCTCTGGTGCTGCAAATGTTCATGGGTGGCGGTAATCACTTAACATCAGGTGACCCGCCTGCTCGTTATATATATATATATTTAAAAAAAAGTGATTCAGATCCTGGCGCACGAGAGCTTCGCGCAGCTTCGTCTGATCTTCGAGGAATATAAGAGCTTGGCCGGGCGCACCATTGAGCAAGCCATTAAGGCGGAGATCGGCGGCGAGTTGAAGGACGCGCTCTCTGCCATCGGTCAGTATCTATTTGCGTTGTGGGCATACTTGCTGTCTTCGCATAAAACTAGCTTTGGCCCGTGACTTCGCTGACGTTAAGTTCGATTTTCATACAAATTTCAAAGCCCTATTTTACCCCTTTAGCGGATATACTTATATAAAAGCTATCTGTATGCCAAATTTTAGCCTGAACTGTCCAGTGGTTTGAGTTGTTCCGAAAGACCAGTCTGTCACCTATTCCTTTTACTAATTCGATGATTGATAATGGGGAGGGACAGGCAAAGCTAATCTCAGATGGCGCCACCCTCGCTGGTAACTGTCAGGTTCATTTGCGTACATTTGAGGTTAATTTATGCGTCTTATTTAAATTGAATCTTGGAATACAAATATGTACTCTTCAATGACAGTACCTAATTTAAAAGAAGAACTAAAAAAAAGGAATGCTGCCCTAAATGGAAAGAAATCAGACCTCATCACTAGGTTAGTGCATAGTGATATTATTATTCTATAAATGACATTGCTATTGTTTGTTTACGTTTTTTACTAACCTCATATTTACTTAGATTGGAAGACTACGATAAAAATTTTGGAGTTACATATGGAGATACACATGTGAATGAAGATTCAATAGTCACTCCAGCCGATGACGCATATAAAGACATAAATGCTAGCACCGAACTTCCACCTTTCACAAGGCAACATATACAAGGATTTATAGAACGGTGAGTACCTACCTAATGAGTTTGAATGTACATACTTAAATACAAATCCTTATTCATACTACTTACTTACTATCCTAAATGCGAAAGTTTCTATAGTATGTGATACTCTTTAAGGGCCCTTTTTTAAACTGATTTTGATGAAATTGGCACGAAGATAGGGTAGGGTGAGAGCACATAGTATCCTTTTTATACCATAAAATTTTGCAGTTCCCACAGGAATATTAAAAAATCTTAATGTAGGTAGGTACTTAGTCGCTGGCATAGTAATGTTTATATTTCACTAGCTGATGCCCGCGACTTCGTCCGCGTGGATCGAGGTTTTTCGTTTCCCGCGGGAACTCCTTAATTTTCCGGGATAAAAAGTAGCCTATGTGCTATTCCAGACTATAATCTATCTCTGTGCCAAATTTCATTCAGATCGGTTCAGTAGTTACGGCGTGAAAGCGGAACAAACATACAAACAAACTCACTTTCCCATTTATAATAGTAAGGATTCTAACTTATGCATATGAAAGCATGTTAAATAGATATTTATTTACAGGTACAACAAGACTATTAAAAAATCAAAGCAGATGTACGAAAACAGGCATTTAGTGACAGCCCGGGTAGCTGTATCAGGGGATTACATATACTTCAGAGGACAGGTTAAAGCTTCAATGAAGAAGATTATGTATGTTGTAGACCTTAAGGTCCAATCCATTTGTGGCTCTCAGGCGGACAATATGTGTTCTGTTGAAGAAACGCATTGTGAATGTGCTGCTGGCAGTGGACTTCAAGCTCATTGCAAACATGTGCTTATTTTAATGTTCGGTATAGAAGAAATGGTCCGACATAAATGTATTACCTTATTTCAAGTATGTACTCAGCAATTAATGGTTTTCAAAAGACCTAAACTCTTTTATGCCTCACCAATGCAATGTAACAAAATTAGTAAGAGGCAAAAGGAAATAAATTATGACCCAATAAAAGAAGAACACATACCGGAATCATACAACGATTATGTAAAAAATTTATTTATTAATTTTGGCCAAACAAAGGCACCTATAAAGCAAACCATTCCTCCTGCAAACACATATGCAGTTGAATGGGACCACTCTTTTTACTTTAGTACTACAGGAGAAGACATAATTTTAAAAGACCTTTTATTAAAAAATGTCAACAAAGATATGGTAGCAGACATAGAAGAAAGGACTCAACTACAAAATAGTTGTGAAGAGTGGAAAATGTTAAGAAAAACGCACATAACAGCAAGTGTTTATTTTAATGTATGCCATTGCAAGCCCATAAATAAAAGACATTTGGCACAAAAAATAATGGCACCAAAGCAATTTAATACTCGTGCCACGGTGTATGGGCAAGTTCAAGAGCCAAATGCGATAAAAAGATTCGAAGAACTATATGCTGTACAGGTAAAGAAATGTGGACTCTTTCTTTCTGTAAGCCACCCTTATCTTGGTGCATCTCCAGATGGACTTTTTGGTGATGATTGTGTTGTAGAAGTAAAATGTCCATATACTGCCAAGCTTCAAGTAATTACTCCAAATAATGTACCATATTTAGAGGTAAATAATGGTGATTTATGTTTAAAAAAAAGTCACCCATATTATACACAAATTCAAGGACAACTATTTTGCACAGAAAGAAAATTATGTATATTCATAGTGTTTACAATAACAGACATACAAATTATCACAGTAGAAAAAGATGAGAAATTTATTGAAGATATGGTTGAGAAGCTTAGTGACTTTTACTATAATCATTTTATAGTCATGATTTTGGAAAAGTATTTGTATAAAAATTATAATTTTCCAGGAAAATCATGATCATTAAATCAAATCAATATTTGTTTAGGTACACTCTACACTTATTGATGTCTGAAACTTATTGAAAAATTCTATTACAATGTAAAGGATTACTTAATGACAAGGAAGCTTGGCAGTATATTTCACTATAGTTCATTAGTTTAAGATGATTTGTGAGATGGTGATAATGAAAAAAAACCTGTCTTGGTTTTTGGGCTATTCTTAGACCAGGGCGCGTTTAGAACCCTCATAGCTTTGGTTTTAAGATACCTTAATTGATTATCACCATCACATTTTATACTTAGGTACTTGATGTTCAAAAAGTATTGAAGCTTGACCTCCGCAGTTTCTCAACAGGTAGGCCTTAAAACGAATGCTCATAATCTGTTCTACCCTATAATCGTTGATAGCTCTGCACTCAAATTTGTAGATGAGTAATGATTATATATGTTGTATTGTATATTCTTTATTGTAGGTACACCACAAAAACATAAACGAAACAGATAACAAATATGAAAACTTAAAACCTAGGTACAATAAGGCGGTCTTATCGCTAAGTATATGTTATAGTCCTAAGCCGATGTGCGGGCGCATAGCAATTGGCCTAGGCAATCCTCAGAAATGGTCAGAGCACTTGCTTTAAAGCTAAAACTTTTGCTTTTACCTAATGAATTTTCAGCCCAATCTGTATATGCCAAAATTTCTAGCCAAAAGCCATATTAGTGATATGGAGGTTTAGTACGGCTCGTTAGCTCAAGAAAATAGAAAATACGGTCCCATCCGGAAGAAAGCATGAAATTTGGCATGCATGTAGCTTTGACATATATAACTCAATATAGAAGTAGAAACACCTCTAGAAATGATTTTTTCCCCCCCTCCCCCCCTATTTTGTATGCCAAATCGTGTTTTTTTAAATTTTTCAGGAAAACGATTATAGCTATGAAAAAACTGTCAATAGCCGAAATGTTCTTCATTAAATTCCCTACAATACATTCTTTGGATGTATGTTGATATAACTTATAGTTCTCAAAATAATCTAACATTCATTGGTGTAAACACAGGGATTCAAGCAATTTATTAAAACTACCAGTCAAGTTCAGTGAAAAGTATGTTTATTTTAATTCATATCGCAGGAATCTCCCCCGCACTTACAGAGACCAGTACAGGGAAGCCCTGACTTCCTACATAGGCATCGACCAGTTATGCAGCTGCGGCAGGAGCACTTTGTTAACTCCTTTACGGATGCCGAGGTTTCTTTTTTCGTGCTCCATAATG
Organism: Erebia aethiops; assembly: GCA_923060345.2. Taxonomy (NCBI): domain Eukaryota; kingdom Metazoa; phylum Arthropoda; class Insecta; order Lepidoptera; family Nymphalidae; genus Erebia; species Erebia aethiops. The sequence goes on along the minus strand of OV281083.1, from coordinate 1,566,397 downwards.
GAGTCCAAACACCACCTTCTTTCTTCCATCCCCAATCCTCGAAATCAAGATATTCAGGGTTTGCTATCAAGCACCAAATGTTGGTGGCAGCCTATCCATAGCCCGCCCCCTGATAAATAACGTCTTTCTTGCTTGGTCGATATCTTCCACGTCGCTTGTGTTATCGTAAGTAAGGATAACATATCTTGCCAAACGTCCAAATGATGAGTTTCAATTTTGTGTACGGGCTGTGATAATTGTTGGAACACTTTTGTGACTTCAGGGAAGGACTTCCACGTTTTCCAAAACGACTTCTTTCCTTTCCCACAGAATCATGATACAGTATCACAGCCTGTCTGGACCGAGTGTAGCCACGAGTTGGTGGAATGCAATACCTAATACGTGAAGGTTTTCCAACACTGTAGGATATCCACAATTTATTCAAATAATTTTTTTAAGCTAATTGCAATAACAACAGCATCCGTATCCATAGTTCTAATAATGACGTTAGTGTGACCATACCGGAAAGCGTGAAAGACATGGAGGAGGATCCAGAATCCTCTTCTTCTTGTTTAGACTTCAGGGAAGACACGTCTGCGGCATCGTCACTCATAACTTCTTCCTCTTTGGTTGCTATATTTTTTTTTAATATGTTGGACCAGTTTGCTCGTTGATATGACCCTTTAACGAAGTCCTGTTCCTCGTTTTTCACGGGTGGAATTCTTAAGACTATCATCATGATAGACATCAAAAACGACATCTACTTAATTTCCCTTCTGGTTCGTAACGTAGCCAATAAAAGAGTAGACAAAAAAAGCTACCTAAAAACTGGCAAAAATTTCTTCGTTGAACGGAGAGCAAAATTGAACTCTTCAACTTCCTAGCCGATGGACTCCAGCAGGTCCGACATATAAAAAAAATTGTAGCAACCAAAGGCGAAGAAGTTTTGAGTAACGATGCCGTAGACATGTCTTCCCTGAAGTCTAAACAAGAAGAAGAGGATTCTGGATCCTCCTCCATGTCTTTCACGCTTTCCGGTATGGTCACACTAACGTCATTATTAGAACTATGGATACGGATGCTGTTGTTATTGCAATTAGCTTAAAAAATTTAATTTGAATAAATTGTGGATATCCTTCAGTGTAGGAAAACCTTCACGTATTAGGTATTTCATTCCACCAACTCGTGGCTACACTCGGTCCAGACAGGCTGTGATACTGTATCATGATTCTGTGGGAAAGGAAAGAAGTCGTTTTGGAAAACGTGGAAGTCCTTCCCTGAAGTCACAAAAGTGTTCCAACAATTATCACAGCCCGTACACAAAATTGAAACTCATCATTTGGACGTTTGGCAAGATATGTTATCCTTACTTACGATAACACAAGCGACGTGGAAGATATCGACCAAGCAAGAAAGACGTTATTTATCAGGGGGCGGGCTATGGATAGGCTGCCACCAACATTTGGTGCTTGATAGCAAACCCTGAATATCCTGATTTCGAGGATTGGGGATGGAAGAAAGAAGGTGGTGTTTGGACTCCATTATGGAGCACGAAAAAAGAAACCTCGGCATCCGTAAATGAGTTAACAAAGTGCTCCTGCCGCAGCTGCATAACTGGTCGATGCCTATGTAGGAAGTCAGGGCTTCCCTGTACTGGTCTCTGTAAGTGCGGGGGAGATTCCTGCGATATGAATTAAAATAAACATACTTTTCACTGAACTTGACTGGTAGTTTTAATAAATTGCTTGAATCCCTGTGTTTACACCAATGAATGTTAGATTATTTTGAGAACTATAAGTTGTATCAACATACATCCAAAGAATGTATTGTAGGGAATTTAATGAAGAACATTTCGGCTATTGACAGTTTTTTCATAGCTATAACCGTTTTCCTGAAAATTTTAAAAAACCACGATTTGGCATACAAAATAGGGGGGGAGGGGGGGAAAAAATCATTTCTAGAGGTGTTTCTACTTCTATATTGAGTTATATATGTCAAAGCTACATGCATGCCAAGTTTCATGCTTTCTTCCGGATGGGACCGTATTTCAAGCTAAGAAGCCGTACTAGTTTGCCTTTGGACTAGGCAATCCATCAGACTTAATTAAAAAACATTTACCAAATTATTATGTTTATTTTTATTCAAATACTTAATTAATTATCACAATTTACATATCTTAGTGTGATTAAAGTTACCAAAATATAATATTACTAGCTGATGCCCGCAACTTCGCTACTTTACTACTAATTTTACTTATTAGCCAATGTTACTGTTACTTTTTGTTCTTTTTTTACTTATATTATTATTATGTAAATAAAAAATAAATAACAAATGCTTTTATTATTTTCTTCATCATCATAACCAGTCAGTAAGTCACTCACCTTTTCCTTTAATATATTTAATTTACTATTCCCTCTTTGAAGTTACAACACATTAAACAAACATAAAATATTTTGCTTGCAAGTGGAACATAACTGTGATCAAGATCACTTTTCAAAATTTTGTAAGTCTTTGTAAGCCCTATTAGCCTTTCAATATGAACTCTTTTACTTGCAAGTTCCCTATCATGGAGAACAGTCAAACCAGGTAACTGACTTTTACCTTTTAGAAAAGCTGGTATGTTAACTTTAACATTTTTTGAAATAAAAATGTCCTGGACATTGAAACCTCTATCTGCTAAGATTGTATCTCCGAATTCACACTTTGTTAACAGATCACTGCGCTCTATTGTCTGTCTGTCACTTGTAGACCCACCATATGCAGGAGAGCAAAATGATAACAACCCCCCTGGTGTAGCTCCTACCAACACTTTCAGAGTATTGGAGTGTTTATAAGTGCTCCATGAAGCTTGTTGAGCAATGGTATTTCCTGGCTTTTGCACAGGAAATTCTGTGCCATCTAATATTACACGCACCATTTTGTCATATTTTTTAAAAGATTCTGGCATGTAAAAATTCACTAAACCTCTGCTAGGCCAAATATTTAGTTTATTCCACATTTGGTACATGAAGTTAACCCATGTAATAAATATGTTAGAAACAGTAGAGCAAGAAATACCAAAAAAAATTGAAAGTTCAAAAATTGTTTTGTTTTGCCGCAGTTTCATAAGTGTTAAAAAAAATTGGTCTTCATGCGATATATTTAAGATGTGGTGACTGAAATACTGAAGATGTATTTCCACTCGGCTTAAAGTCAAATAAACTAAAAAGAACTTGTCATAGGACTCGAAGCCTGTGTAAAATAATATAGCTTTATCATTATTTTGAAAGCGACCAACAGAGCCATATATATGTTCTCTATCTATTTGAGTGGACTTCTCTGACACAGACGATTTCTTGATCAGTGTCTCATCAAAGTTTTCCTTTACAGGTTCTTTTATATTAATTTCACAGCCTATGTCGGGAATTTGAACATTGTCTACTTCTGGTTCTATATTTGCGAAGCCTGTACTTGGATTAGATTCACTTATTCGCGTACTTCGCACTTCATATCTTAAATGTCTTCGAGACTTTGATCCCTCATCCTTCAAAAACCAGAATACTGAAGGCACAGCTGCTTTTTTCAAATTTCTACGTTGATGTTCCAAGCCTAAAAGGATAAGTACAAAAATAAGTTGCAGTATAGGTAACAATATACCTTTAAGTAAATGTTTTCAAGACAAATATACTAACCAGTGTATGCGCTCTCGTCATAAAAATCGCTAAAAAATATATGGTGTTTGACAGGTAAACAACACCAGCGACGATGCGACACCTAGCGGGATAAATTGGCAGTGTCCCTCCCCATTGAGGCTTTATAATTGATACAGAGCCCATTTACATTTTTAGGTGGTTTTGGATGAAATACGATTAGTAAGTCAATAGAATTAAATGTGTCATGTAATTAGGAGAAACGGATTTAAATGTTAAGTACATTGTTTTGAAGAATTTATAATACAAAATGCATCCCAGATCTGCCAAGAAAATCAATGATATGCAGAAGTTTGCTTATCATATAGAGTAACTGTCTCAATGTTGCTTATTTTTTATTCTGAGCGGATGCCAATTGAGTCAATTGCTTCGTTCGACATGATCATGATTCATGACGCATCCTCAGACGTATTGTAAAGGAAGAGTCCAATTGCTTATTCGTATTAGTCACATTTTGATTCGTGTGTTGGCTTCTAGATACTGGAATTTAAAATTACTTATATCCTTAACAATATATGAACGCCGTATAAATTATAATACACGTGAGCGAAACATTGAAATTCAATTTTCGATTTGAGTGTAACGCGCGATATTTTCCATATTTTAATTGGAAAATGCAGAATGTGCTTATGTAAATAAATGCTTACAAAATCTAACAGTAACACGGTAAGATGTATCTGTAGATAGTAAAACAGTAGCGCAAACGTATAACAGTGTTGGAATACAAAGAAATAATTGATTAATTTGGCGTATATATTAATGTTTTTTACTGAAAACTGTACGAATATTATCCTACAGTTTACAGTAAAAAACAGTTTCAAATAAATTATATACATTTTTCTGTAATCGTAATGTAGGTCTGTAGGATCCCTAAAAAATTTTCAGCGACCAACCGAAGCCGAAGGTTGAGCTAGTTATGCATATAATAAGTAGAATTATGTGTATTCCGCGTGCTAACCACGTAATTCACAGTTGAGTGCGTGGAAAACCTGGCCGCCTGGTTCGCTACGCGTCTTCGCGCCGCCATGCAAGGGATGGGCACAGATGACCGCACGCTCATACGCATCATCGTCTCGCGTTCCGAGATAGACCTCCAAGCCATCAAGCGGGAATACGAGCGGCTATTCGACAAGACACTCGAGAGCGAAGTCAGGGTATGTCAGGGCGCACCGCTAGGACCCATTCCCTTCCCCGTTTACATTTACAGTGACACCAACGCAGCTTCGCTTCCATCGTATACAAGTGTTTTTAAGCCATCAGAAATTCACACTGCGAGGCACCTTCGAGTCTTCAATACTAGCGTTAATCAAAACGCTGGTGAGGGTACGTCAGGGTGCACACTTGGGACCCATTTGGCTCCGTGTTTCCGTTTCCAGTTGAGTGCGTGGAGAACGCTGCAGCCTGGTTCGCTCAGCGCCTGCGCAACGCTATGCAGGGCGCGGGCACTGAAGATAAGACCCTCGTCAGGATAATCGCGAGCCGCTCGGAGATGGACCTGGCCGCCATCAAGAGGGAGTATGAGAGACTCTTCGATAAGACGCTGGAGAGCGATATATCGGTTAGTCTCATTTTGGTTATCGGGCGTTGGATAGCGATGCTTTTTATTTAATTTCAACAATTCACTTTGTTTTATTGATGCAATAGCAAATAAGATTGTTAAATTTTAAAAAAAATTGAGTTTGATATCAGGGTCACTAGTTGTACCTAATCATTGCTATGCGATGCCCAGTTCTATTTATTATACTACTCAATATAACTTTAATGACAGTGTTATTAATAGAGACCATAAAATGAAGATTTTGAAAGTTACTCTAACATAAACTTATAATAACATTTATTGAAAAAAATGTGACACTGTCATTATAAGTAAAAATTTACAATGCACGCTTTTCGGGTCACCACTGCAACTAAATTAAAGCACATTATATGCATGAGAACCTCTCTTATAATTATAACATCTACGAGTACAAAATTTTTGATTCTCAATAATCATCAAAATGTTATTATCTTATTGGCTGCTGCTTTATGTGTATTATCAAAATTTTTCTCTGAATGTAATGTGTTTTAATTATGTATATATTTTCATTTTGCTTCTTTTGGTGACTGGATCAGGAGGTGAGGGTATTTGCATATTTTGTTGTTAATTGTTGTTTAAACAAGAATAATTAAATAATGTCATTAAAATTCAATTTAATCGAAGGATTAAAAAAATTAGCTTATAATGAGTCAATATAATTAGTCAGCCGTCCTTAAAAATCTGTAAACCGGTTTATAGTGACCCAGAACTGTATAAGCTAAGGTATGACCCATGGCATATAGCGTATCCTTATACTGACAAATTACTTAGGTCCTTTTATTCTCAAACTATCGTTATTATGCCTGCTCTGTCTCGAAGAAACCTCTAAATCATGAAATCACTTTGGGCTGACATATTATTATACCTATATTAAATTTTCTTAGTAAATAACAACCACGGCATACATATTTTTCAAAAAAAAATTTTATATTTCACGCTTATTAACACTAGCGCGTTTCTTTCCACGCATGTTGCATTGTGCCGGTCGCTGATTGGTCCAATAACGCACTTTGCGCCAACGCAGCAGGGCGAGACTTCCGGGGACTACAAGCGAGCGCTGCTGGCGCTCCTCGGCCCGGCCTAGGCCACGCCGGAGCCTACGCAGCCCTAGGCCTCAATTCATGGAAGATTGGTGTTGTGTACGTGTGAGCAGCTTATGAGTAGTGTGTAAGATTATCTCGTATGAATCTGTATTATTTGATGACTCCACTTTTATTATTGACATCTATTATGTAACTCAGGTTTTGGTATAGTTATTTCTTCGTATTTTTTTTAAAGTAACTCTCATTTTAAAATGTTTTTGATAAGAAAAAATGTTTATTTCCTCAAGTTAGGTTTTATAATTAATATTTAGTGAAGCGTTTTTTTATTTTATTAACCTAATTATTTATTTGTATGTACGTGTTATGATTGATTTTGTACTGCTGTCAGTTGAGCATAATTTTTGCTTGCTTTTTTGAAATGTTAATATTGATCTTAATTTAAGTTTAAAGTATTCAAATACATGCAATAAGTAGAAGTACACGGTATACTTGGTAGCAATTTTTACTTATTGCCGAAAAGCTTTTTGCTTTAGATTATTTTGAACTAAACTTAGTATTGAAATTAACTAAATTTTTATGCAAAAACATGTTTGAGTCTAGATAATTTAAAGGAAAAATATGCTTTTAAAATTAGGTATATAGTCCCGTTGGAACCCTTTTGGCACAGATTACAGAACCCTAAAAGTGGCCCCACTTTTGTTAAACAGTAGGAACAGCGTAGCCTTAACCTGTGCCTTTTCAGAAAAGTTTATTTGCATTATTACGAAAATTATTTAAAATAAATTATTGGATGTTAATAATTACAAATTTTATGCGACATATATAATATGTACCTAGGTGTATTAATGTTAATTTTATGTTGATTCCCAATTGATATTAGAAAAGCATTCCAAAATATTGTCTCATTTACGTTTTTCGTCTTCAGTGTGAACAAAGCTTTAATTTATTCTTGTTGTCTTTTTTTATAAATTTTGAATCCTCAAAAATTGTTTTAATTTATAATTATTATTCCATAAGACTAGATTTATTGACATTATATTATTCATTTAGGAATATACTATAACAAGACTCCATACATTTCTTGTTATTAAAGTAATTAAATCGGCACTTTTGATAGTAGCTACAAACGAGAATCGTATGGGGCTTTTTATGACCTTTATGCACAGCATCCGATTCGTATGCAAGACGGTTCAAATCTAGAAAACTCGGATCACATCTGTATATCGATTTTACACTGCGTCCGTTTCGACGGATGTTACTTGCGTATTCTTGATCGGATTTGGATCGTACGCACTGCGCAAGCCTTCATCCAAGTATTGTGGTTGATTCGGTCCGTGAACAATGCTCCGATTTGGAGATATTCTGTTTCGGAAGACGAAATTCGGAACTGGTGTTTAGCCCATGATACAAAATCAAATAGTACTACGGCTACTTTGGCCTACTACCTAAAAGCCTAGCGAGCAAATGGCTAGTGATATGTCATATGTAACAAGTTCAGAACTAGTTTATAAGTTTGCCATCAAGGGTTTATTACCATAGACAGTAGAATACGTTTTATAGACGAACATGCATTACTGAATATGTATGGCCGCTTATATTGTCCGACAAACTTATCTGACCCGGTGACAGCGTCACTATAGATAAACCGCTGCAAGCTCCTGATGGGATGCGGGGCGGGAGCGCGCTCAACCAATCAACTAGTCTGCCGGTGTCGGCCGGCAGCAGGCCGGCAGTGACTGACGTGAACGCTAGTCCGCGCTGCTACACACGATAATATTAATCTTGCGGCATGAATCAGGATAACCTACCTACTCTGCGTAATAAAAAATTAAATAGACAATCATGTGATGAAGAAAGTTCTGATTAATGATAATACATATGTATATATTTTTCTATTTCCTACATTCAATTATTATGTCTGTGATAAATAAATAAAATTAATAACGACCATTGTTTATTAATATTAGTTCTAATAAATGTAAAATAAACTTTAAAAAATACTTAAAATAAGAAAAATATATTTCATTAAAAATATATCATAGGTGTAAATATATCAATCTTAAGGTGCCAGCGGAGAATGAATTGCCCATACAAACGTAATACCAAAATAATTAATAATTCGAGAACATTTCCACCAAAATGAGAGTTTATTTGGATTCAAATTGTAATTATCTAGTCCCCTGGATTTATATGTTTTCAAAATACTTTCCTAAAATGAAATGTAAATGAATTGCGTTTTGCATATTTTTACGACAAGATGGACATGTTTCCCTCTTATTTGTTTCATATTAAAACCAACGATATCTTACGTATTAATTGGTCAGCAGCATAGCATATATTGTCAAGTTACAGAATAACAAAACGAAGTAAAAAGCACGATAAGTTTTCATTCATCATTTTTGGTATTCACGGAACAAGACTAAATGTATAACAAATTCTGTAAGCTCATATTGCTATCTCGCTTGAACGCGATCATGTGTCATCAGTGAAATAGAGATAGCAATATACCGGCAAATTTATATTTGCGGTTCGAATAGAAGTTGCGAGCGGCGCGAACCGGCCTCTTAAGATGAATTAAATCTCAAGATACGAGTCATTACGTCGTATCGTGTATAGCCGGTTGCATCACCCGCCCCGCGCCCCGCAAACCATCAGGAAGGCCACGCTTACGGCGGTTTACCTATAGTAAGTTGTATCTATAAAAAATAAAATAGGAACAAAAACTAAACAGGCAAAAAACTAGTTACAATTTTGGCCACCGGGTCAGATTTCGTGGGACTATAAGGTCAGGTAAGTCAGTAAGGTTTTACGAGTAACTTACAAAATGTAAACTGTCTTGCTAGTAGAGCATCGTTTGCAAATGTTAGTTACTCATGTAAGCTATTTACGTAGTTAATAATAACAGCTGATAAAAGCTTACGGTGTAAACTGATACTAAAGTTGTTGGAGACAGCAATGAAAGTCGTAGGTCGTCATAAAACATACAATTTATTCACACGCCCATCGCACGTTACAGCCATCCATAGACACAAATACGCATAGACAATCCTCTGCACTGATCGCGCTTAACTTCAATCTGAACGTATGGTTTGTCAAATTGAGGACGATTGACAGATGAGATAGCTATAGCGAAGGGAAAATTATCATCCTAAATTAGACAGACCATAGTCTCAGACAAACAAACATTTGATACGATTTTGCTAATGTGACGTCATTCGCCTCATTTTCAGCGTTCTTCGTATTTCGTGGTCGTTTAGCGTAACTTAAATTCAGGCCCTGTCCTACGTCAGCGACAAAGCGACTCAATGCGACCCGACGCGGTTCAAAAAATCGCTGACACTTCGCGTGGCCTACGTTGTCGCGTTTATCATTTTCTATGGAGTCGAATTGCGTCGCATCGCTTTCATAGGACAATGAGTTAGAATCGCAACAGGCGGTTAAATGACCGGTTACATAGCTGCCTTAATCCATTTGACGGCAAATTAAGTTTTGCGGTTTAATCAAGAGTAAATAGGCATCTTCCAGGCAAGCGCGCTCATCCTTAGGCCGCATGAGTACTTGCCATCAAGTCTGATTGCAGCCAAGCACTTAGTATATGAATTTGAAAAAAAAGAGTTCTATATGAGTCCTTGCAGTATGGGATAGTTTTGGCGTTAGATTTGGAGCAGAGCTATTTAACCGCTGGTCATTTAGCCACCATGTTTTAGTAGCGATTTCAAATTGCCTAATCTATGTCTGATTTAATTCATTAATCAAATGTCATAAAATTTTCATGAAATACTTGTAAATACATGAAGCTGTTTGAATTTGGGAAAAACTGTTAAAACTTTGAAATGTTCTGTCTATCATGCTGTGTAAACTGTGAAATCTTTAAAGTTTAGGTCCTTTCATTTTTGTAGACTTCTTGCATTTACAAGTTGGAAACTATTTAAGATAAACTATTTCTGCTTTAGAGATTGTATATTTGTTTAGTCAAGCAACCGCAGAAAAAGTATTTGAACATTTTAAAATTCATAGTGAAATATTACTTTACTTAAAATAAATACTACTACTACTACAATACTATGTAGGTATTGGAACTGTTAGTCTCAAGATGTTTGAATCACATAAATTATTTATTATGGGGTCATTTTTGTCAGCTCTAACACAGACTACGGTCTGTTTGGGCTGCAAATTTAAAGACACCAGCCTCAGTGTTTTATTCTAGTGCTTTGGTCCATAAAATATTTCCTCTTTTTAAACAATAAATTAAAAAAAACTATCTCCCTCCCACATTCATACATTTGCAAGCGAGTGAGAGGGATAGATATTTGTGTCAATGTTTGTGTTTTTCACATTTAGTGCGATTGCTTTCCAGTTAAATGTTAGACCTTTAATTTATCACATGTTTTCACAGTACTGTTAGTGTAATTCGAAAAAAACCTTAAATATGTCATAATCAGTCATCAGGATTGTATGATACCTGAATTTGTATTTTGGAGTTAATATTGAGGCAACATCGGCGAGAAAAAATAAATATTTACATACAATAATGTCACATGCTGCCATATACAAGTCGAGTCATTGCACATAATATAGTCACAATAATTATAATAATAACTAATACACTAAAGATAAATTCTTAAACACATATACCTAGTACTTTTTACATTGTTTTTATTTTAATTATAGTTTATAATAATATTTAATAAAGAAAAATCAATTATAATGAGGAACAAGCTCAAGACGGGTGCTTTTTGTTGAACAAGTTACCCTATATCAAATTTTAGCTACATTCAACTTCTGTAACACATCAGCATAGGCTGTTGAAGCAAAGCAGACAGACAGACACACTTTCACATTTATAACATTAGTCAAATCAAATCAATTTAGAAATCAAATTATTTATTTGTGAATACAGTTACTCAGGTCCTGTTGTTTCAAAACATTGGTTATCGTAACTAACATTCATCTAAAGTTAATTCAACTCTAATGTCTGTTTATTAACTAGTTATTTAGAATTGCTTTATGGTAAAAATGGTGAGTCAACACCTTTGATAAACGGTCGTTAGCGCCATATTTAAAGTTTACGTGTCTGTTAAAAAGTGTTGATGCAACCCAGCCTTAGTCAGATGTTCGTTTTACAGAAGGTATCATGTATTCTACCAGTGTGGTGTAGTATGGTTTTAAGATAACAGAGGCTCATATCTGGGGCCATACAACCATCACAAGCCATATTGTTTCAATATTGGTGACTTTGGTTTATAAACCTTATTTTAGGAACGTCAAGGTAAGTGACATCAAACTGTCATTTTGAGTAATATTGGTTAAGTATTGCTTTAAGCATTGGCAGTATGGCCCTTGTATTTTTTTAAATAGTAATCTGTTAGGGCTAAGGGTGATTCAGAGTAACCTGTCAACAGCTGCAAGCGAGCGCTAAGCTACAAAACGGCAGTAGAGTTTAGAACGGCACAGTCCACACCAGCACAGTTTGTGTACACTTCCGGATGTGCGCTTCCTGTTAATTTTACTATATGATCCACAGTTCTCACACTGTCTTAATTATTGCAACATTATTTGAGCAGGTCTAGTTGAGGTGTTGCTTGTTTTTTTTCGTTTCAGTTTCCTAAAGAGTAAGGGCTAAGGCATATTGACTAAGAAAAATTATTAAAGTAAAATGATGTGTTTGTTACTTTAAATTTTAAAGCAAACTTATCTGTCATCCTCTAAAAAAACTATAATTTTGACTTTTTGGATTCGGTTAAATTGAGGCGAATCACGCGTGGTTGTATAAACTAACTCGTATGGACGCGTTCATATGCCCTATTTTATTTTCTTTTATCCACTACAAGTTATCCCTTGACTGCGATCTTACTTGATGGTAAGTGATGCAGTCTAAGATGGTAGCGGGACAACCTGTTAGGGGCATGGCAGTTATATTAAACCCATACCCCTAAACGGGTTCTACGCGGTATCGTAACGGAACGCTAAATCGCTTGGCGGCACGTCTTTGCTGGTAAATAGCCAGAGCCGAAGCCAGGCGAATATATATGCAAATAGACCTATAGTCTAGCACGAGAAGTTTAGTATGAGATGATATAATTTGCGATGACAGTATGCTATGCTTATAATTGCCATACCTATATTAGGAGCCCCAAAGCTTTGATTGACATTTAAACTCCTGCCGTGAAGTTTGATTTCAACTGACTATTTCATTGTCGCTACAGCATAAATTATAAGACAACACGACCCGCACAAATAACACATCCTATTCACTTTTGATTTTATTATGCGACACGATTCACTCCACATTCTCTTTCCGTTCACTTGAGCACAGAACACACTAGTCCAGCGGTGGGCAGGTGGGCATCAGTCGTTGCCGTCGCTGAAGAACTTGGCCTGGAGCTCTTCCAGGGGCATAATCTGCTCGTCCCCTAGCGCCGGTTGCTGCTCCGCTTTTGACTGTTCCCTGAGATCTGGAATTAATGATTTGTGACTATTATAAACATAGAAACCAAACATACTTTTTTTTATCCACTACAAGTTAGCCCTTAGCGATCTCACCTGATGGTAAGTGATGATACAGTTTAAGATGGTAGCGGGTTAACCTGACTATTAGTGTTACATGTTTGATTTTCCGTAAAGTTAGTAGTAAAACACCATGTGGCCACCACCAAAAATAAATGTGTCTGTAATAAGATTAGATGTTTAGGTTTATTACATACTAGCGAATGCCCGCGACTTCGTCTGTGTGGTTTGAGGTTTTTTGTTCCCGCGGGAACACTTTAACAGAGGAGCTGAGGTCTAAAACTGCTGTGCCAACGGACTGGGGGTAACTCTCCTAGTACGATCTTATTGAGTTCCTTTGTCCCACCTACCAAAGTTACTTGGGTCTTTTTCGGATTCACAATTTCACATACAACCCAAAAGATTCGCTCCAGGAGTTTATGCGGTCCAAATCACGGTTCAGGCTCTCGATAGCTGAGTTGATTTGGTGAAAGAGTGCAGCAGTATAGATTTGGAGATCATCAGCGTAAAAGTGATAGGAACATGACAGAAGATCAGTAACAGTATTAATATAAATAGCGAAAAGAAGAGGGGATAGGACACCACCTTGTGGCACGCCCGCAGTGTTTGGACTGTAGAAGGACATTGGATTACCAGTTTTGATGAGCTGCTGACGACCACGTAGGTAACTGTTAAACCAGGAAATGACTTCAGAGGAAATATTAATAGATCTAAGGACGCCAAGGAGCAGGTCATAGTTTACAGTGTTAAATGCGTTGCTAAAATCAAGAAGAGCTCTTCAAGTCAACTTCAAACGTTTCTGACAAAACACAATATCCTTAGCTCTAACCAGTCCGGTTTCAGTTGCAATATAGACAACCGATTGATGAGTATATTATACCCATCAATCGGTTGTCTATATTGCACCTAATATCGTCACAGACCTTAACAAGGGCTGTGACGGTACAATGGCCAGCCCTGAAACCGGACTGGTTAGAGCTAAGGATATTGTATTTTGTCAGAAACGTTTAAAGTTGACTATGGACTAAGCGCTCCAAGACTTTAGAGAGGAAGGGGAGAATGGATATCGGTGTATAGTGAGAGAAAGATGAAAGGTTCTTTGTTTTTGGGATAGGAATGACGTGTGCATACTTCCAGGCGCATGGAAATTCATCGGTGGAGAGGGAGAAGTTAAAGATGTGGCAGATTACAGGCGCGACACTATCGAGGAGGATCTATTTGGGCTGCAAATTACAAACGCCAGCCTGTGTTTTTAGTCTAGTGCAAAATTGAAGTGTTATATTAGTTTTTAAAGGCATTACATAAAAAAATAAATGAACGTAGTGTTGTTACCGTGCCAGTGCTGCAGCAGCGCGTTGTAGTGACGCGCGCGGTCGTGCCGCTTGAGCTGCGTGAAAACGTGCACCAAACCGCGGTAGTCGTACTCCAGACCAGAGTACCGCTCGCCGAACAGCTTCAGACCTGCGCGAGCGTCGCTACATCAAATACCACTACAGTCCATTAAAATCCCACAGCTGGGCACAGACCTCCACTCTCATAGGAGAGAGGGAATTAGAGCTTAGACCGCTCCGAAGCGGGAGTTGGCGGGCTTTAACGACTATTATCGTGTCAGTGATAATAACCGGGACCGACGGCTTAACGTGCTCTCCGAGGCACGGGGGTGGCAGAAAACCCAATACTTAATTATGTTATTAGGATTAATTAGCGTTATTAATTGGGCGATTTTTTCTTACGTTTAAAATAATAATTGATTTTCACAATCTTGTGCACCTAGTACTATCCTGTCATATTATAAAGTTTGGATGTTTGTAAAAGACATTCGCCTAAGACTCAACATACATTAGAAACATAATATATTAATTCTCGGCTTATTTTTTAACCTTTATTCCAAATATTAGAATTCAACGGACGCACTTCAAATTATTTGAAAAATGAATGGGTATTAAATTGATTACTATACTTTTCCGTCTCTCGATTATTAACCACAGATCAATAACTTACAGGTTAAAATAATATACCGCTTGAGCGCTGGATCCGTGTCGTAAGAAACAAGATAAAAGCATCTAAGTGCACTAGTATTCTGCATCTTGAAGATTGAGATTGAAGGTACAATAATTTACTACTTCTAACGCCATCTGTGAAGTTCTCGATGAACTACAACGAAAATTCACTTACCTGCATACTTATTAATAACGCCATCTGTAATGCTTTTGATGAACTACGACAAATCTTGTCTTATCTACATACTGTTTAAAGCTCTATTACAATTGAATAAAGATGATATTTATTTGTTCAAGCAAATTGATTGTGAAATACGATACGTAGCGAGGGTAGTCGAAATAACCACACAATTAAAAATATTTTTGGTAATAAATAAATTCTCAGCTCAGCTAGGTGTCCGTTATTGTAATCTGCTCTCAAGTATAAAAACGTATTAATTTGAACCCAGTAATCAATGTTTTATGACCCCATACGAACTTTGTAATAGGGACAGAGCAATCGCCTTTGGATGATTGTCCATCACACCACAAGGACTGAACCGATTTGGCTGTAATTTGGAATGGAGATAGCTTATAACCTGACTTAATACATCCACCTCCACCACTACAGCCCATTAACGTCCCAGAGCTGGGCATAGGCCTCCACTCTCCTAGTAGAAAGGAAATTAGAGCTTAGACCCACCACGCTGC
Source organism: Erebia aethiops (assembly GCA_923060345.2). Classification (NCBI taxonomy): domain Eukaryota; kingdom Metazoa; phylum Arthropoda; class Insecta; order Lepidoptera; family Nymphalidae; genus Erebia; species Erebia aethiops. The sequence goes on along the minus strand of OV281083.1, from coordinate 1,550,913 downwards.
TCCAATGCAGGTTGACTTAACACATAGGCTACATTTTATCCGGGAAAATTTCCCGCGGGAATCAATAAACAGTACTGGTATATAAAATAACACCTAACACTAAGGTACTGGAACTAGTCCACAGAAACAGAGAACTCATGTCCACAATCATGCGAAGAAAACGGACTTTCTTCGGACATCTACAAAGAGGAGCCCAATTCTCACTTCCAAGATTAGTTTTGGAAGGAAGAATTACAGGCAAGAGAGCTCCAGGTCGCCAAAGGCGCAAGTGGCTGGACGATATAAGTGGACGCTATCTAAAGCTCAAAGGTGCGGCTCATAATAAAGAAGTTTTTCGGATGATGACCGCCAAACTTAATTTTGAAGAAGGCACACGATGATGATGTAACACTCACTGATGGATATGGAGCGCAGGTAAAGCTGCTCGGCGGCGCGATGCATGTTCATGTGATAGTTGTACAGCGACGCAAGGTGGCCCACGCTCAGACCCACTTCATAGTCCTCCGACCCTAGTAGCTCCTCTTTGATGGCGATCGCCTTTAGGTGCATCGTTTCAGCGTCCTGTAAATATAAAACATCCTCAATTTACTGGGTCATTTTTTAAAAACCTAAGTTTTTATTTTATTTTAGCCAATACAATGGCCAAACATCGCGCTAAACACCTCGATAAAAGATGGCGACTTCAAAACAGCTGTTCTATTGGGCGGCCATTTGAGAAGAGAATAACGAATAATTCAAGAAATGTCAACTATTACTGATCATATCAATGGATGCTCAACGTTTGTAGATTTAAGGGCTTTTGACCATATCATTAATTCAGGGTGCCCATAAGAAAGTAGATGATGGTACAGTCCGCCAAACCGATTAGAACTTCTTTAATTAAGTTGATTGTTATCGAAAATCGAATCAGTAACATAATTGAATCAAGCTATCAAAAGTATTTAATAAATGATTGGACAGAGAATAGTTTATAGGAAAGAAAAATCTAAACATGCATAAAAATTTGTTCCAATTTTGGCCACCAGGCCTACGCCAGAAGATTCGCTTCGCCGCACCTCAGCTTCACCTACTCGACGCTGGCTAGGGTGGTGGCGGGCGGCTCGCTTCGCTCGTACCTTAAACTTCTGCATGCTCTGGTAGAGGCGGCCGAGGTTGCCGTAGTGCTTGGCGGTCTGCACGTTCTTCTCGCCGAACGCCATCATACTGAGCTCCAGCGCCGCCTTGTGCAGAGACTCCGACTCCTCCAGCAGGCTCGGCTCTGCGACACAGACGAAGTGCGCGTTAATAAACGTCAGCTGAAGAACAGACGGACATTATAGGGGCGTTAACCCCCCCAAAGCATAAGTGAAAGAATATGGTCCCACAAACTTATCTGACCCGAAGACAGCGTCGCTAGTATATATGAAAAATAAAATAAAAGCAAAACAAATGCTAAATAAACAGGCGTAAAAATCCAATTTTGTCCACTGGGTCGGATAATTTTGTTGGACTCTAAATAAAAAAAATTGGAACAGTTCACCTCTCGTATCTTGTCCCGCGGGCGTGTCGAGTGCGATTTCTTCTAGAATGAGTGCTTTGACGCGCTTCGCTGACGCTAGCAGTAAGTGATCCGGGGGCACGAGATTCTGGAAAAATTAATCCAGATCAGGATCGCTCAAGGCCGTTTCCTGAACTGTCTTTTTCATCTTGTGTACCAGAGGAATACTGCTATGCAGGCTTTTGAGGAATTAGTTTATCCGACCTTTGAATAACCCCATTATACTGTAGGTTTGTGGGAATGCGGCAGGTGGAAGCTTGTTCCATAATTTGCGGATACGTGCCTTCAGTCACGTGCAGTTTATAGAGGCATAAAAGCACCGCTTACCCAAATGGAAGTACGTACGCTTATTTCTCATCAAAACAGCGAGTAAATAGGTTATCTTACTAACTAATGCCTATCCTAGCTTCAAATTCTGTGCACGCCACTGCGTGCCTTGGAAATAGGCCTGGAATTGCGAGTGGTCGGAGAAAACCAGCCCCCCCCCTATCCAAGCTACATAAGTTTCGTGTCTCTCTTTCTCTATTCGTTAACAAAACTAGCTTTCTGTATTCATTCGAAAGCGATTAAAAACTCTAACCATAGACTATGCACTTATTTTTTTCTCTTCACTGAAGTGATAGAGAATAGACACGAAACGTATTCCTCTAGCGGGGCAGAAATTACAAGTGCTGGACGAAAACCAGATATCCAAGTAGTGGGGAACAAATTATCTACACGACGAGCGACCGTGGCAGCGCTACGACGGGGACAAAGACAGGCTTATGACAGGTTAGGAACGCGCTCTCAAAGTCGGACGCCCGACTTTTTCTATGAAAGGGCCCACCTAGTACCTACATAATATATATCGATGGTTTCTGCGCATAGTTGAACTTACGCGGCGGCTATTATACCTCTATGATTCTGATGGCGCGCTCGGCGTGGTCCCTCGCCTTGTAGAACCTTCCAGAGGAGTACTCAAGCACGTAGAGCGCATACGCGAGGTCCTCCTGCGCAGTCGCCACGTGCAGGCTGCTGCGCCCGAACACGCGCCGCAGTGTCGTCAGCGCCTCCTGTGCAGTTACAATAAAATCTTGTGTTTAAAACACAAAAAAAAATTGGCAGTCATAGGGACTACTGATAGAAGTGAAAACGAATATTTAATTATTTTTTTTCTAATTAAAAAAAAATCAAATATAAACCTTAAAAATAAGGCATTAAAGTTTAATTACGAATCTTAATCTTAATCTTATCTTATCTTAATCTTACTTAATATTATAAATGCGAAAGTTTGGATGTATGGATGTCGGTATGGATGTATGGATGGATGCTTGTTACTCAATCACGCCCCAACGGCTGAACGGATCTGGATGAAATTTGGAACAGAGATAGATTATAGTCTGGAATAACACATAGGCTACTTTTTATCCCGGAAAATTAAAGAGTTCCCGCGGGAACCACAAAACCTCGATCCACGCGTACGAAGTCGCGGGCGTCAGCTAGTAATATTATAAATGCGAAAGTTTGGATGTATGGATGTCGGTATGGATGTTTGTTACTCAATCACGCCCCAACGGCTGAACGGATCTGGATGAAATTTGGCACAGAGATAGATTATAGTCCGGAATAACACATAGGCTACTTTTTATCCCGGAAAATTAAAGAGTTCCCGCGGGAACCACAAAACCTCGATCCACGCGTACGAAGTCGCGGGCGTCAGCTAGTATACTATATTTAAGACCTTTTGTCTTCGTAACAACGCAAGGTGTCGGTCTCAGTTCCGCAGCACTTATTAATATAAACCTTAAATCTAAGGCATTAAAGTTTAATTACGAATGTACTATTTAGATTTAAGACCTTTTGTCTTAAGAAGAACGGTGTCGGTCTCGCGTATTCCACATTTTTACCCCCTACCAGTGCTCAACGCGCCTAAAGAAGTAAATGTACGGTTGTCTGTAAAGTCAACGTTTACGGACGATAGTTTTAGGTGATAACTAGAAGTTCTCTCGCGCGCTCGCGTGGCGGCGTTCCAGTAGCAGAACTATTGGAACTGCTAGCTCTGACGTCACGCGATCGTGCCTCTCTATCGCTTGTTCCGCTCTCTCACTTGCACGCTCAGGCTCAGGCGGAACGTGACACTTTTTCGTGCGTGCAGCCGGTGTTCCTTGATTTATAAGACGTTATCACGTCAAAAAATTGTACCTACCTACGTCCGTTATAGACTTTGAAACCATCCAATCGATGTGCCCCAAACATAATTTTATTAAGTATCAGGTATTATGTATCAATATTAGGTATCAGTGGGACGGTTCAGTTGACTGTACCTGCGCGTTACACTCGCGGCACTTCCGAGACGTTGCCGAGACGTCATAAAGTTTGATTCGGACTGTAACACGAACGCCGCTCTAACCGTCGCTACTCTTCGCTTCGAGAGTAGTAGAGCTGCGGAGAAGTGGTGCTACGCCGCTGCTACGTGGGAGCTACGCACCTCGTACACAGCGACACTGTGCGTGATGGAGTCAATATTCAACAAGTAGAAGCCGTAGTCCAGAAGCGCGGCTGCGTAGCGCGGGTGCGCCGGCCCGAACGCTGCTCTAGCCAGCGCTACGCCTTGCCTGACCAGTAGACCCGCTGCGGAGAAGCGCCGCTTCACTACGCACGCTTTGCCGCACGCGCGGACCACTTCGATGGTAATTCTGTGGATATAAAATACCCAATTGTATAAGCGAATCGTAATCATTTGATAGCTTAAAACGTATTTACTCGAACTGTTTTAGGAGTTCATAAATCAAATCAAATCAAATCAAATATTCTTTATTCAAATAAACTTTTACAAGTACTTTTGAATCGTCAAGTGAATCTACCACTGGTTCGGAATGCCATTCCTACCGAGAAGAACCAGCAAGAAACTCGGTGGTTGCTTTTTTTAAATAATTCATTTACAATTATTATATCAATGTGTACATAAGTAACCGCTGTCCCCAGCATTGCTGGAGCGATCAAATCCATGCTCCTCTATCATTTACATAATCTTCAACAGTATAATAAGCTTTTTTCAGGAGCATACTTTTAAACCAACAAATACTGCAACAAATAACAATACTAACTAGAATAAGACAAACACTAACACAACTAACACTTATTTCATCTAAAAAGTAGTTATATACAATTGTAAATATCATGAGATTAGAAATAAAAAGGCTTATTATTATTATTATTATTATTACTTTTAATGGATTTCTTAAATTTGTTTATTCAATTCATGTCAAAGACGTGCAGACAGAAAGTAGCCCCATTCCCGCCGGTGGCACCCATGCATACATGCTTTTTGACGTGCTGGCATCTATGAACTCCTTAAACAGGTCGACTTATACGTTTTAAGCTGTCAAATGATTACGATTACGATTTCTTACACAATCGTATCAATAGATATAATAATAATCTATACTAATATTTAAAAGAGGTAAAGTTTGTGAGTTTGTGACGTTGTAGGAGGTAATCTCTCGATCTACTGAACCGATTTTGAAAATTCTGGTACCAATAGAAAGCCACATTATTTGAGAATGTCATAACCCGAAAAATTAGGGAGTTCCCATGGGAATTTGAATAACTTATTTCACGCGGACGAAGTCGCGGGCATCTGCTAGTAAATATAATTTGACTAGTAGTCAAGTTCTATTTTAAGCATCTCTATCATTTCTCGATCCTAGGCTGAACATCCGTTTATCAAATCAAATCAAATAGTTTATTTTTCTATCATTTTGTTACACTATAGAGTATAATCTTGAACAATGACTTAAAATTAAAAATATAATGTGCTTAATTTAAATTTGCTACATGTCGCAAGATCAAGAACTGGCTATCCCAGTTAGATGGATATCCTATTTAGACGTTAAGGATAACCAGCCCTCTCGCTCGGTTTACCAAAAGTTGTGGGTGTGTCGATAGTGCGGGTAGTTCTCACTTGGCGGGCGTGTGCGGCGTGAGCAGCGCGAGCGCGCGCATGCTCCACGCGTGCGCGGCGTTGTAGTCGCAGCGCACGAAGAAGATGGCGCTGAACTCCTTGTACAGCCGCGCGAGTAGGGCGGACACGCGCCACGCGCCGCACCCGCGCGCGCCGCAGTACGAGCCCGCGCACGCACTGTGGCTGCCGGCAGAACATTACATCGAATTATTCATACCGTCGTAACTAATAAGACACCACCCAGAAAGAAATCCTTTGTGATGCCACGCCATAGGTCTGCAGCATTTCGTGGTAGTTTTAAATATCTTGCCACGAAATGCTGGAACGACATACCGCCACCTTTTCGCGAAGTTAGTTCTAAATTTGCTTTAAAAAAATTATATCGTGCGTATTTACTTGACACTCAAAAGTCTGAAAACTAGCTTGTGGCAATAAATTGTATGAGTTATATTAATATTATTTTCTAATTTGGTATATTAGCTGATTAATAGTTAAGTTTTTACAAGTGTTTTTTTTCTGTTATTTTTTAATTATTTTACTATTATTATTATTTTTTATATTTTTGTTATTTTGTATTAATTTATAATATTGCAGTCACGTCCTGAACTTCCCTCGTTTTGGCCCTAACAGAATAACAGCGTTGTGGTTACTCTTTGTGCCCACAACATCAAGCTGAGTTAGGACCCTTTTGTTGGCACGACACATTCTAGACGATAATTAAGTTAAGTTAGATTTTAAGTACTTGTGTATTTTAACGTTTAATATGTGTTGGTTCAGCAAATAAATCATATTCTATTCTATTCTTTGTGGGGTCGAGTGTACGCTTTTATAACATGGTTCCCAAAGAGTTTCTAGATTTGCCATTACATAAATTTAAAGACTGCGTTAAAAAGCATTTGTTAAGGTTCGAGGTTATTACACTATCGATGATTTTCTGAATGACAAAGTTGCATGGAAGCAACCGGGCTCGCATCCAGTGACTCACAGGCCACAAGTCAGTGTAACGTAATGTATGTGTTGTATCTTTACTTATTGTAAACTTTTTTTTTTTGAGAAAAGAGCAACTGCTGAGTTTCTTGCCGGCTCTTCTCAGTAGAAACGGCTTTCCGAACCGGTGATAGAGTCTTGACGTATCATAAGTGTCACAAGTTGTCCTACATGAAATAAATAAATCATTTCATTTCATTTCATTTCAATGGGTGTACAGCTCAGCCTTACAGCCTTACAGCCAACACATGACATCTCGCCAAGCGCAAGGCCACCGAAGTGGCTAAACTGCTCGCACAGAGAAAGAAGGAATCCAAGGTGCGTCGCCAAGAAGAGCTCAAACGCAGGCGATCAGCTTCAATCCGGGATTCCAAGAGCTCGAGCACGACCGCAAGTGATAATTTTATGTTCACCAAAAAAAAATGTTCATGCAATTATGAACCATAAGGTAGCAAATATTTTCAGACCACGACTACATCTTTGAAAAAAATTAAAGCATTTATGTTAACAAAATCATGCATTTAAACAATTAATTCGTCCTAATGATCAGCGCCTGATTTTATCTGTTTGAGTATTGTTCATAACTGACCTTTCACCAATGGTCAACGACATTGCCTGGCATGACTCACACATGCGCGTGGTCTACGGCGCGGTATTTTTTTTTTCTCGAATTAGTTCGTTGAAGCAGTCAAGATGGACTGCTTCAAGCTGCGACTGCATAGTGAAGTACAGTCTTCGCCGCACACAAATACATGGAACCGCTCGAGCAGTTGCGACTGCTTCGGGCGGTTGGCAGCAATTATCAATGCTTCAAGCTGTTGACTATGACCGTACGAGCCCGTGTATGTTGATCACTGGCTAACTGCTCGAGCTGTCCATGTATGGCAAGCCTTACAACTAGCATTCAATTCAATTCAATTCAATTCAATTTAGTTAAAACATGTAGGACATACAGGGGCCTCTTATGTTACGTCATGTTTTGATTGTACCACCGGTTCGGAAAAAAGATTCTGAACCTTACAGAACATTACAGGGAATGTCCCCATACTCACCTAGGCTCGTAATCGTCGTCAGCCTGCAGAGCCTTGAAGCAGGTCTCGGCTATTGAGAAGGGCTCGTCTGGCAGCTTGGAGGCGATGTCTTCCGGCAGCCCTAACAGTTTGAGCGCCAGTGAGTACGTCTCCGCCGCGGCGGGGAAACAGCAGTACGCCGATTGTGTGTTGAGCAATCTGGAAAATAACCAGATCTACAATGACAAAGAGAAACCCCGGTCTAAGAGGTCACTTGGCATCACCAAATCCCTTTAAAACTCCTTTTGACCAACAGAATAGTGCACATGTGGAACCAGCTTGTCCAACGATGTTTTGATGTCAAGTTTTGTAAATCAGTTCAAGAACAGACTGGATAACCACTTAAAGATAAAGCACAAGGTTTGATGTAGGCACATCAGCGATCTGTCTATCCTATTGTAAATAATAATATTCTGAATTCTACAATTTTGCTATTCGCCGGGTTTCGGTACCTTAATATTAAGAAACTAAAAAAGGTCAATTTTAACCGACTTCCAAAAAAGGAGGAGTTTCTCAATTCGGCGCGTTGATAAAATCAAGAGCGAATAGGCATCTTCTAGACAAGCGTGCTCATAGATGCAGCCTAAGGTTGGAGGCTGGAGCCATATACCAAAAAAAGACTAGACTACATACCAGCCCGCCACGTTGTTGTCAGTCTTACCTGTGGCAACACTCCAGTGTAAGCCTCTTGTAATGCACAGTCTGCGGCTGCGACTGGCACAAGTCGCGGCAGCGCAGCAGCACGCGTTGCGCGTCTGCGTACCAGCCCGCCTCGTTCAGGAAGCCGCCTAACAACGAAACCATCAATTAAGTTTAAAAACAGGAGAAAACTATAACCTCCTTCAAATTCAAATTGTGCTATCAAAGGACTTACTAGAGCTCGGGTCTTCGGGGACAATCGGGACTGTGGGGCTCAACCTACGAACTCACTAAGGCCCGCTTGCAGACACGCCCGGTGACGTTTAGCCCAGGAATAGGGATGATGACAACTCAATCCAATCCGCAATCAAGCTTAAAAATGCGCTTCTATTATGGAAGTTTGTATGAAATACATAGCTGTGACGTCATCAAATTTCAACACACTTTTTTCTTCAATCGATATTCTTTAAAATGGTTTACGAACATAAAACTAACAGGGGACGCGGTTATTACGACTTTTGGGAGATCCTCCATTTAATAATCAGTAAGAAATAATTTATTTTTGACATAGGCAATAGGCATCATCCGTATTAATTTGAAATTTTAACAGAAGTTTTATACGAATTCCATATTGTGAGATATTAGTTTGAAGCGAATTATGTAAAATTACAATTGTCACTTACCAAGCCTAAGTCCCAGCTGTATGAGGGAGTCATGTGACTTGTAGTTAGAATAGGATCGTTTGAGGTAGCTACTGGCCAGTTCTGCGGACAGCTTCGAGCCGTGTTCGATCACCGCCTGGGAACAGGACAATTCACATTGTTAATATTTTATTGCGTTTTTTTTAAAAATACGCTGATTCTCTGCTCAACGCTGATCCACTCTACTGTACCGACTCGCGTTGGTATGCGATGCGACTTGCGCCTCATAATCAGCGCCTCCTTCTTGCTGGTTCTTTTCAGTAATAATGTCATTCCGAACCAGTGGTAGATTCACTCGATGATTCGAAAGCACTTTTAAAGTTTATTTGCCTAAAAACATGATTTTGAGTTTAATGTTTTTCATATTACGTCTGATGACTAATTACCTCAGATAACTGACCTCAATTACCTAAAGCCATATTATTAACATAAACATGTGTCAATGAAAAAAAAAAAAACAACACTGTCCGAGTCACCTAGTAATTAGTGCGTATAATGATGTTCGCAATATTATATCATGACATACGAGTCGATAAGAGACATTGAGTTGAATAAGCATTGAGCAGCATATATAGCCACCTATTACTGCATACCACTTCAACGGAAAAATATAACATCCCAAGGTTTTATTTCCAAGTTGATAAGCACCGCTTTATTTTAATCCACAATAGTTTAATTTGTTTAGTAAATGATATTAGTAAGGTCGAGTCTCCTCTGAGAATGAGAAGGGTTTGGCTGTAGGGTCACCACGCTAACCACTTAGTGTGGATTGGCAAACTTCACACACTTTCAAGAACATTATGAAGATCTCTCGGACATGCAGGTTTCCTCAAGATGTTTGCCTTCAACGTTTTAGCAAGCGATATTTAATTACTTAAAACGCAAAGTTATAGGTGTTTTATTTTGATTTTCGAAGAGCATTTGATACAGTCAATAATGAAATATCATTAACCAAGTTGAGTACAATCTGTTTCGCTCCTAATCTTCAACAGCTTATGTCGAGCTACGAGTACCTTCGTAACTGTAAGTATTTCGAAAGCCATAGCTTGTATGAGTCTGAGCAATATCATACACGTTCAGGTGTCAGTCAGGGCTCAATATTGGGAGCTCTCCTTTTCTGCATACATAATAGTTAATAACCTACCTTCGTTAGTCAGCCTGGCTTGTGGTCAGTTATATGCAGATCATTTAAAGTATATTGGTAATATGATTTGACACACATTTTCCTTATTTATTTCCAAGCGTATCTTCCACATTTAATCGATTACGGTAGTGTCGGTGATATAACATTAACAGGGCAATAAATAGATTGATTGTTGGCGCGCGACGCACGTGTCTCGTAGGACGTATATTTTATTACTAGATGAAGGCCGCGACTTCGTCCGCGTGGATTTAGGTATTCAAAAATCCCCTGAAAAACTCTTTGATTTTACGGGATTATAAGTCCTTCCCGGGGATGCAATCTATCTTTGCAGTCTGTACTTAATTTCGTCAAAATCTGTTGAACAGATGGTCTGTGATTTGTGATTCGTATTTATTATTATAAATACACTACAGCACTAACAAAAGTGCTTCTTATTGAGCTGCAGCCGCATTGGACAGCTGTTAAACTAATGGAACTAGTGCTTCTGTCTGTAGTCTAACAATCTACCTTCCTCTAAATACAGCCAAAATATAATCTAGACCCGTGGGGTATTGTCTACTTTAATTTACTGCCAAGTGATAGAAAGCACCAACCTGGAAGCACTGCAGCAACCGCAGCTGCGAGCCGGAGAAGCGCAGCAGCCGCTCGAACATGTCCAGGTCCGATAGCTCCGCGCCCAGGATACACAGCCGCTTCTCCTGGAGCATCTGGAACAAACGAGAAAAACATTTACACTTGGCTGTCAACAACGGCAAGCAGAAAGAGGTCCGTCTGTGGGAGCTTGTGGAAGATGAAATGTTTTGATTTTTTATTTAATTTGCCGACTCAATCTTTAATTTAATTGTACTATATATAGTAGGATCTAATTTAATTGTAATTACATTTATTTAATTTTTCTGTACCTAATTTATTAATTTCATTTAAATTAATTGTATAATATTATTATTCATTCCTTTATTTAATTTTTACTTTGATAATGTGAATTTATTAGCTGTAGGTTCTTTGTTTTTGTACTTAAATATTTAAAAAAAAACATGTATTGACCGGATATTCAATGTGTGTAATCGGATTGTGTTAGAACTAGACATAACTGTATTATTTTAATATTATTAATTGTTTGTACAATATTTGTTGGTGTATCAATAAACAAAATAAAAAATAAATAAAAATAAGCTTACGTCCATAAGTGGACGCAACCAGTCTAATGGGTTGAACGAGAAAGACCAATGATATGTAAACGAGGGCGAAGAAGAATACATCCAACCTACCAGCCAATACAGGCCGTGCCTATATGAACTTTTAAAGCCAAACTTAAATACTGGCGGAGAAGTGTTTTTATAACTTAAACGAATACATGACATAATTTCAATATATTAATTTTAATTACTCAAATACCTAGAATGATATAATTATTAAAATATTATGATATCTAAGCTCATAGTATTGTAAGTTAACATTTTGTATTAATTTGAATACGATTTAGTCTAATGTGTCAGAACAAAAAGTTTTTAAGACCTAAGCAATATTCTTGCAAAATAAAAAATCTGACACAATCATACACTACTTACTATCATAATCATACTTACTATGCGAAAGTGTTTTTGTTTGTTGGTTTGTCCTTCAATCACGTCGTAACGGAACAACGGATCGACGTGATTTTTTCTATGGGTATAGTTGAGGACCTGGAGTGTGACATAGGCTACTTTTTATCCCGGAAAATTAAGGAGTTCTAGCGGAAATAAAAAAAAACTTAAACCACGCAGACGAAGTCGCGGGCATCAGCTAGTTTGAAATATACATATACAACGATCTTAAATCATTAAAAATCGTTTAAAAAAAGATTAATATAGAGAAATGTGGGTTAACCGCGGCTGACGGTGGAGATAGCAATTTTTCTCGCAAGTTTAACCGCACATAGCTGGCTAGCCATGCGTGCCCCGTGGAGCACACTACTACTGATTAGCGACGACCTACATACTGCTGCATCACCCCACGAGGCTATTTGAATTAAAGTATTCCAACCAGACGAAGCTGCGGGCATATACAGAAAAGCTTGTATTGAGACATTTAATTATTTCCTTATTTCTTATACTGAGGGACCAACTAGTTGAGGGACGGTGGCCAAGTTGCGACAATGCATATCAGTCGTTTGCGACGTTGACCCAAGGCGGTAACTGGATGGTCAACTGATTTGGAAGTCCAAATTTGGCCGTTTCGTTTCCTCCATGCCTCGGAGAGCGCACGGTCCCGGTTATTATCACTAACATTCTGATAATAATCTGAGAAGAATAAGTGTATTAGATTGTTGATAGTAAGCATTTTGTAGTCGTAAATCCTTTGGAAAATCGAAATATTTAGTATCGACATCGAAAAACGCATGCACATACATAACTAGATGATGCCCGCGACTTCGTCCACGTGGATTAAGGTTTTTTGATTCTTGCGGGAACTCTTTAATTTTCCGGGATAAAAAGTAGCCTATGTCCTTCCACGGGATAGGTTGAAAATAGATGCCGTGAAAGCGTAGCAAGACAGACACACCTTCGCATTTATAATATTAGTATGGATTATTACAAGGAGTACAACAGGTTCATGTTTTATTATAATAGCTGCAATATAGTATATAACGCGATGCTGTTAATAATTAAGCGAGCGCTAACCACGTTCGCGAACTCACCAGCGATACTAATCGATAGTCGTATTACTAAATAATAATTCGCACCAAAAGGGTTGCTTTTCTACCTATTAGGTACGCAACCCTAAAATCTAATGTAAAATTTCTAGTCCAGAATCAGTGTTTAGATTGAGATTCATAATAAGACAGTCTGTCAATTTCTCCTATTATTATATAGATAGATGCGCTTTAGTATCATACTAATATTACGAATTCGGAAATGTGTTTGTTGCCCTTCAATAACGCCGCAACAGAGCAACAGATCGACGTGATTTTTTGCACCTGGACCTGGAGAGTGGCATAGGCAATAATATAACTTATTCCACGCGGACGAAGTCGCGGGCATCAGGTAATACGAAGATAATATGTGAAGAACATCTTTCAAATAAATCCCATCAATGCGAGAAAATTAATTTCGCATCATTTTGTTTTCTAGTTGGAACTTGGAAATCAGTGGCGGGGTATGTGACAGGCGTTGACATGTTTACGATTTCATGAACCCCATTTAATTGGATTCTACGTAACGCTACACCCGCCCCAGTTTAGAATTACGGGGGATGGGATGTAAATGTCACCGTAAGATTGCAAAAACCGTTAGATTGTAATCTAACTAGAGAAATTGTAAACTGTCGACAGATTACAATTTAACGCATTATTTTTCGGTAGATTGTAATCTGTTAGGTATATTAACCCGATAAAACCTAACCTGCGGCCGGGCACTACCTGATTGTTTATGTCGAACCCTAACCTAACCTACAAGATAGAGAGAAGAAAACGTAAATACAATGAATATTTCAAAAATTGACACTCAGAACATTGAACGGTTCAGAATCTGTCGACAGTTTACAATTTCGCTAGTTAGATTACAATCTAACGGTTTTTGCAATATTACGGTAACATAAACATTACAACCGGTATTACGCCGCGTAATACCCAATTTGCCTCTATAAATAAATGGGGATACTTACTCCTCGGTTATAGAGTATCTTTAAGGACTAGGTACTTGGACTCCAACCATGATCAATTGAGCACCAGCATCTTTGTTGGCTGTAATGCGGTCTCTTTTTCTCCTACTATTGGCCAAAATACGCAGTTTTAAGCACAACACATCAGGCCCATTGACTTTGGTAAATCGATGATTAGGCCTAATATCCATTAATAAAATGATTACACGTAATTTTTACAAGTTTAGTGCCAGACGACAGATTAGATGCCGGCCGGTCAAACACTTAACTTTTTTAGAAACCGATCACCGATCATGCACAAACTCTTCTTGCAGTAGATAATAAAAGTAACTTTGTGACGCAGAAGGAAATTGCGTCACTCGTGGGCGTCACAAAGTTATTTTTGCGACTTGGGAGTCATTTCGACCTTTAACCCTACATCCCTAGTTTGTTCAGTTTCCTTTTTTTTTCTCAATCAATTAACAAAATATTAGATTCGCGAAACACTTTTATATTATTTAGACTGGTCGAGTTAACCATCAAAAAAATTGAAAAAATTGATGCCGAGGGGCATCTCGGCCGAGGGGTTCTTTCGGTCGAAATGAATCCCAAGCCATTTTTGCGATTAAGTGAGTATTCAATATTCGACGACATCCCTGGCTCAGTGTTGAGCGCTGTTGTCTTAACGTGCGGAGGTCCCGGGTTCGATCCCCGGCAGGGTTAATTTGAGAATTTATAATTTCTGAATTTTCTCTGGTCTGGCGTGGTGGGAGGCTGCGGCCGTGGCTAGTTATCACCCTACCGGCAAAGACGTACCGCCAAGCGATTTAGTGTTCCGGTACGAAACCGATTAGGGGTATGGGTTAATTATAACTGATATGACCCTAAAGTTAGTCCGCTGCCATCTTAGACTGCCTCATCAATTACCATCAGGTGAGATCGCAGTCAAGGGCTAAATTGTAGTGGAATAAAAAAATAAGTAATTAGCTAGTGGTGAGTTAGAACTAAGACGACTCAATGGTCGCAGATCGATGAATACAATAATATATCATACTATTTGTATTCATCGATCTGCACATTATTCTATGTACGAAGTGATTTACCTCGATATACGAGTAGCGCATTGTAAACACAATTTAAATGAACGATATGCAAATTCTCCAGCTCATTCATACAAAAACACTCGTTTACAACTATATTATAATCCGCGCGAAAGTGCTCAGCGACAACAAGCACGACCGTAAACATACCACATTGTATGCTAAATTGTTTTCCGCGAACTGACTCCGTATGTATTCTTACAACTATGTATATGTAATGCTTATGTATAGCTAACATTGTGGTATTGTCAGCGTTTAGTGTTTTTAACCTTTAGAGGAGTTCGTTATTTATGTAGATAATAAAAGGCTTGTTTACTTTTAATTTTAGATAATTGTAGAGCTCGTCAAACCTAACAATGAACGCGCCTCTCTAAACGTTTGCGTCATATAAGTACCGGTTGGCCAACATAATTCAAAATTCGAATGTGTTTTATTCAAATTAACTTTTACAAGTGTTTTTGTATCGTCAAGTGAAACCACTGGTTCGGAATGCCATTGCTACCGAGAACCAGTGTAACGCCATTTTAATTTTCGTATTCTTTTCAGCAACCCCTTTTAATTGATACCCATATGATAGGGGTGCATAAAAAAACTAATTCTCCATCTTTGGGAGTCCGCCATGATGTATTTGGAATGACGTCACATAGCTCATTGTCGTCCAAACTAAACGCTATGCAAAATTCCAGCTCAATGGGAAACTTGCAATTGGTGCAAAACAACTTGCGAGATTTGATTACAGGACAGAGCGCCGCGCCGGCGCCATGGCCGATGCCGATATTCATACTCGGCGGACAATCGGTGTCGACGCACTCAATGCCAGCGACGCAATCGATGTGTGCCATCTACAGTGCATGTGCAAACACGCCATTGACGACGTGTGATGCAATGCTTCCAAGTAATAGCACTTTTTTTCGTGAATAAAATACATTATGATTACCATCAGCCACGGGAAGGCGAGGTTATGACGGACTTGTACTGGCTAAAAACCTTACGAGGACCTTCACCGCTAACGATGGAGCACAGGGGTCGTCGCGTCATAGCTTGCAAGTTGCAACGTCAGAGTGCAGGAACCACAGCATGACAAACAAGTCGTGGCCTAGCATGTGGTACTCGAGTCGTAGCAGTACTGTGAACGACGGACGGCCCTGCCCTGCATCCTATGGATCATCATAAGCTAACTATCTCAACTATTCTCAACAAGTCAAGCTAGTCATCTTTGTTCTGAATGGTCACCTATGAACTTATTTTCAATAGGCCGAGGAACTGCCAATACGTTTCCGGATTTTGAATTTCTTAACAACCTAATGACTTCTCCCACTTTCATCTCGAATAATACAATTCACTGTGGTAGGCGGTTGCGTTAAGCTAGTATTATGATGGAGATGAGAGGGTTGTAGGGACTCCAGGCTTAACTAACCACAATGGCTTTAAGTAAATCGAGGTTGACTTTGGAGGATTCGTTTGTCAGTGTCTACAGTCCAGGTAATAGTGTGTACAGACTATGGCAATAATGCTCGTGCTACACAACCAATTTTGACTTTAAAAGATTCGTTGAAATTGTCTCTCTTTTTTATGCTACTGTTAAAGTTCTCTTCCCCTTAAAAATAACCCAATGTCAAACACCGCTGAAGGTTCCACAATTTGCATGTAAGTAGGTGAGGTAGTGAAGTTATCTTGGTTCTTATCTGGAACGACCCGGAAGGACGACACTCGTACGTACTTTGTGCACTACATATAAGCTGTGATATATGATAAGGAAAATGAAGTTGGTTGTCCCAGATACCGCGGGGTAAATCAAACTACGATTGACCTAAACATAAAAAGGTGAAATTCATACTTATGTTTGGGTGATTAATATTTAATATAAAATATTTTGGAGACTAATGACTTCTCTGACGGACGCCGCAATCTTAGTCCTGACATAAAATATTATGGTTCAAATCTATTTTGCTACGGCTAATTAGATCTTACTTACAAATTAATTCAAAACTAGGTCCAGTTTATTTAGAATGTTACTCTTTATAGGTTTACTAATATTATCTTCATCTAATATTATCTCACGGACTGCATCTTTAAATGGCGCTACTAACTAAGAATTAAAGAAGACGGTTACTATGAAGTATGAGACTAGATTATAACTTGTAAAACAGAATACTTAAGTACGAGTATAATATGTACAACAATATTCAATTCGCAATCCTCTGAAGTTTATATCTGAACATGAATTTAGTAAGTTCCAAGACAAATATTGATTACATCAAACTAAACCAAGCCTATCGACTTATTATAAACCATAGTATCTAGACAATAAGATATAAACTCCCTTGACATTTATGACGAGGTATGCATTGTTAAGAGGTGCCCGATTGGCAAGGTCGCTCCGAACGCCAAGTTTCTCTATTTGTACTATAGCTACCTATGCTTTGTTTTGATATATTTCTGTGCCAACAACTGTATTTACTACGAGTATGTTAATTGATTCCATCGAGGTAAATTGGTTTTCGAATGCATTCTTGTTGATTGATAAGGTATCAACGACCTTTTTGTCCTTTTCGTCTCACAAGGCCTTTTGATTCGTAGTGCCAACATTGACTCCTAAAGTCCTAATCTTTCAACGTTATTTCTTGTACTTAATTACCTTTGTTTTTACTTTGCACAACAAAAATTTTCAATTCTTTAGTGTTTCTTGGAGGTTTTATTATTGTAGGTATTAAGTAGGTAATCAATTAATGTAGGTAAGCCGTATCTTTCTAATTAGGCCCGCTCATAATTTTCACAAAATGCCTCTCCGTTCGTAATAACAAGATTCCCGTTTCCACGGCCTCTTTACCCTATTCGGGATGAGATGTCGATGATCTTTGATGACGAGGTTATTATACTATTGATGAGTTTCTTAGTGACAAAGTTGCGTGGGAGCAATTTGATTTGCATTAAGCTGCCCGCAAGTAATATGTATGTATGTATGTATATACTTTATTGTACACCACAAAAACACAAAAGAAACAATACCTACAAGGAAACTTAAAATATAGGTACAACAAGGTGGTCTATTATGCGGTAATTTGTAACATTTTCTGCGTTTTGAAAAGGGAAGTTGGCTCTATTACATAGAATCTTTCATAAGTGCCTAAAGCAAGAAGTGAAGTTGGTCAAGTATTTCCTGTTCGTACAGGCATTTGCAACGCCTAGCTAGTCCCAACTCCCAACCAACCTTAGAATAACGCCAAAGCCTTTTATTTATTAGGTTGCTTTTTTTTGCGCTTGATGACAATCATGCTTACAAAGCAATGATCTAGCTGTCTAGATTGGAGCGCGCTTGCCTAGAAAATTGCCCGTTCACTGTTGCCTAGAATTTAAACCGCATTGTTCAGGAACTAGGAAGTTACTATCGTGTGAGGAGTCTCTTGTCTGGAGTAACTGTATTAGCGCGGGTCAATGAACTGCTGAGCAATGGTTGGGCAAAGTGACCGGTCAAGGTTACCCGTCTACACGTGCCATTGCGAAAGTGGGTGACTGTGCACCGTATATTGCGTTTACACATGCTACTTACATAAATTGGGTTATTTTCATTTACATCGATTTAAATGAATTTTATATAAGAGATATATTTAATATATATTCATTTTCAAGAGTGAATAGGCATCTTCTGGGCAAGCGCGCTCCACCTTAGGCTGCATCACCACTTGCAAGCATGCTGCTAGCCTATGTATGAAAAAAATTACGTTATATTGAAAATCAAGAATATTCTTTTCAAACATGAGTTATACAATACCATAATCTTCCTTCCTTTTTCACCTCTTCAGAATTCTTGAAAACAGGCCTCTTCAATTCTCTTCTAACGGTATAATGCTCGCCGTGTTGATCACCTTTCTACATTTATCTTTACGGCACGTGATTTTACACAGATTTTCACGTGATTTTCTGGACGCTGATATAGCACATAAATTCGACTGTCTTGATTTTTTGAGTGCAAATAAATATGTTCCTTCATTTTTGATATCATACATGCTTGATAATTCTATATTTAGTAGTGATTGCTCCTTCTTTGGTGTATCGAGGTAGAATATCCAGATCCAAGATATCCATATACAGTCAGAGACTGTGTTCCTACAGTCAAACTGTGAAAACAGTTTTGTAGGATAAAAGTTATTTTGTAAGCCTAATTGTTAACTAGTAGAAAAAATAAAAATAAACAATCATCTCACCCAGTTAGAAAATATCTGACCCATTAGCCCTTGAACGCATTACGCAGTACACGATTGCTAACAAATCAATTCCATTTGATAGAAATTGAAAGTTACACAGACTGGCTGAAGCCAAAATTGATTTAGTTAACAGACAAAACGACCCAATTAGGAGGCGAAACAACAAACAAAGCAAACATATTGCCCTCCCTGGCGCAGTGTTGAGCGCTGTTGTTTTCACGTGCGGAGGTCCCGGGTTCGATCCCCGGCAGGGTCAATTTGTTTTATAATTTCTGAATTTACGCTGATCTAGCCTGGTGGGAGGCTTGGGCCGTGGCTAGTTACCACCCTAACGGCAAAGAAGTTTTTTTTTTTTTAATCCACTACAAGCTAGCCCTTGACTGCGATCTCACCTGATGGTAAGTAATGATGCTGTCTAAGATGGTAGCGGGCTAACCTGTTAGGGGCATGGCAGTTATATTAAACCCATACCCCTTCGTTTTCTACACGGCATAGTACCGGAACGCTAAATCGCTTGGCGGCACGTCTTTGCCGGTAGGGTGGTAACTAGCCGCCAAGGGGTATGGGTTTATGTCCTTAAAAGGTTAGCCCGCTACCATCGTAGACTGCATCATCTAAATTCTAAGTGATCAGGTGAGATCGCAGTCAAGGGCTAACTTGTAGTGGAAAATAATAATAAAAAAACATGAGCCAATTAGAACGGCCAGTACGCAACACATCGCCCACTTTCACAATCGCATCGCACGTTAACCGTCTAAGGTTAACCTTGACCGTTCAGTTTGCTCAACCAGCAGCTCAGCAGTTCATCGCCCGCCGGACTCGCCTCGGCGATCCGCCAGACGGCTAAAATGATCCATAGATCAATTCTCGATCGCTTTTTGTGCTCTACTTTTTGTGTCGTTATATTTTAATACATTTTTTGCTGCTCAACTTGAATGTTACGAGAAAATTGTATTTCTGATACATCTTACAAAGTATTTGTATCAACATTGAAATCTTTGAAGTATTTTGTGCCCAGTAGTATGCTAAGAAAAATTAAAAAGATGAAGTTCAATAAGCAGAACATTGCTAATTAGTTGGGATGGTACTGGTATAATGCCGATGACCTCCCACCTGGCAACAGCGACAAGAGTATTATTATTATTATTATACACTTTATTTGCACTACCACAAGTAAAAATAACAAAAACAAAAATTGGAAATAAAATTAACAGACAGAAGTAGGATACAAAAGGCGGCCTTATCGCTTAGGTAGCGATCTCTACCAGGCAACCTTAGGAAAAGGAGAAAATATGGGAAAATAGACTGCAAGAGTCCCCTTTATAGGCATCTAGAGAAAAAGTAAAATTAGCAATGTATAGTCCCACAAACTTATTTGACCCGGTGACAGCGTCGCTAGTAAATATTAAAAATAAAATAAAAAAAAACAAAAACTAAACAGCATAAAAATTTGTTCCAATTATGGCCACCGGGCCAGATAAATTGGTGGGATTGTACCACCTGTTTTTAATAACTTCCAAGACTAGAAGTGGAAACTGCCATGAATGAGTTTAGCCTAGGTCACGTAGGCAGACGCGACGTAAGTGTTTACGGCTTGAGCAATTGATTCTATTGTCTACGTAACGCGATGCGCAAAATAATTTTAACCTCAACGTGTCAAATGAGGTATTGTTTGATTTTTTGCTTCCGTTAAAATGGTTTGTTGGTCGGAGGATAAGCATACCGAACCTGAAGAAAATTATAATAGAAAAGGCAGTACCACGACGACAGTTGGTACATCGAATTTCTAAGCCATTATTGGTAAATGGTTTTGACAGCGAACTCTACAATCGTAGAGTAGAATCAGAAGAAAGCCTTCCAAGTTCCAACGACGACTGATAACGAGTTCTAATTTCTAACACGTGTATATCTGAATACAAGAAAAGGTTTACTGACTGACTGATCTATCAACGCAAACTACTGGACGAATCGGGCTGTTTGGCATGCAAACACCTATGATGACGTAGGCTAAGAAAGGATTTTTTAAAATTCAACCCCTGAGGGGATAAAATAAGGGTTTGAAATTTGTTTAGTCCACGCCGATGAAGTCGCGGGCAAAAGCTAGTTTGAAATATAATTTGAATACGAATAGTCCACAGTGCATGTAAATAGTGTAATTATTGTGTCCCTGACTTGCATATTATTTATAGCAAGTAAACATGAGTTCACTGGAATTCCCATGCGCGGGATTTTTTAATTACCTCCAATATGCTTCTAATTCATTTTCCCAAAGATCAGTCAGGGCATCGACTCTAGAAAGTTCCTTTGGAGCAACTGGAGCGTATTACGTTACGTTACATGAAGCTGTACGTAATGAGCGCTCAATAAACATTGATTGAGTGTTGAGGTAGCGGCTAGCGCGTCACATAATGCAAAGTAATCTGTGAGAGATCGATGCTGATGACACTCTAGCAAGGTAAATGACAAACGTAGCCAGGTACTTGCTTGATGTAGTTTAAGTTCACCTACAAAAAAATAAAGTTGAAACATTTAATTGATTTACACTAGATGACGCCCGCGACTTTATCCACGAGGAACAAGTTTTTTTTATTCTCTCAGGAACCCATAATTTTATGGGATTAAAATAGCCTATGTCTCTCTCCAGGCCCTCACCTATGCCCATGCATCGTGTCCAAGACCGTGGGCCATACTGCAAACGTTTAAAGCCATATTTTTCCATTATAGTTGACTTTCGTGTTGTAGAATAATTATAGTCCTTATTTTAGGAATCGTGTACGTGACATCAAACTGTCATTTTGAGTAATATTGCTTAAGTATTGCTTTAAGCGTTGGCAGTAGACTCCTGCATGATTAAGGCGAGTCACCTCCAAGATTTTAGGAGGTGAGGTGTGGGGTGCCGCCCGCGCGTCTCGCGGTACATTTCTCGTAGAGACTGGCGGGGAAGCGGGCAGCGCGGTATATTCTGAAACCGCTTGGCAACGTTCAAGTTCTGGGATTAATTTGAATTAAATAGATATAGGACTTCAGTTTGAAATAAATTTTAGCAGGTTCTCATTAATACTTCAAGAGGAATTTATCCATATAAAAATGATGAGCAAAGTCGAAATTTTTATTAATAAAAAATTCGTTTTAAACTTTTAATTTAGCCTGTTTCAAGAATTTTTTTGATCGAGTAAAGTACATCCTATCGTGTAACAAATTAGCACATTCTTTAGACAATATCTTTAAGTGTATATATAATGTGTATATATCTTGTTTTTTGTAAGACCGTTATTTAATAGTAAATATACCAAAAAAAATTGATCTAGCAAA
Source organism: Erebia aethiops (assembly GCA_923060345.2). Lineage (NCBI taxonomy): Eukaryota > Metazoa > Arthropoda > Insecta > Lepidoptera > Nymphalidae > Erebia > Erebia aethiops. The sequence goes on along the minus strand of OV281083.1, from coordinate 1,528,657 downwards.
CCAGTTTTCACCGCTGAGCTGAGGTGACTCGCCTTAAGAGTTCTCTACAATGTTCTCATAGGTGTGTGAAGGCCGTCAATCCGCATTTGGCCAGCTTAGTGGACTGATGACCTAATCTTTCTCAATCTAAGAGAAGATCATCAGTAGTGAGCGAGAGATAGGTTAAAACGATGAGACTATATAGATAGGGCTAGAGGCTAAATCAATCTAGGACATCTGCAACATAAACTTTTCATTGAGGACATACAACATTTTACCACAACAACTCGGAATTGAGCTCAGGGTTGAAGGCCCATATGTTCTTCTCCTTCCCACACCTTGCACTATTGCCTTGTGTCTTGCCGAATCATGAAGTTCTTGCCGCAAAATGAGATAATTACTACGTAAGCCATTTATTTTTAAGCTTTTATCTGTGTGTTTGAAGCAGTGGCAACTGACGATTACATATAAACAATACGCAATACTCAATTTAACCATTTTATCAAGACCACTGCAAAAAAGAGTACGCTGAATAACAAAAGCTTCACTACTATGATAAAGAATAATAATATGCAGCAGTGCAGTTGAGGATTTGAGTGGTTGCTGCTACGTGACCTGCTTGTAATGAGCCCACGCTTCACGGCCTGACACGAGCCTGCTCACTGACAGGAAGAAAACAAAATCATTAAAGCTACACTACGGCCAAATGTAGCGCTGATGATGATGATGATTATAGGTTCAAATGAGTACCGTGGTCTCATGATCGAAAAGTTATGTAGAACGCATAATAGATAGGGTGTTAACTGTTAACGATTTGACTGTGTGGCTGTAATTGCATTACTATGTTACCGATTTTGGGTTAGTACTTAGTGCACAGCGTGTTTTCTTATCGGTTTTAATTTTGATAAAATTATAACAATCTTAGCCTAAATGTAAAATATAGGGGCAAAAAAATATATTTTGGGCAGTCCCACTACAGAGCTCGAAGTTACGAACTGAGTTAAATACATGTTTTAGCAAAAGTGCCGTAAATAATTAAAGATATAGAATTTCAATAGCGAATCAACTCAATTATTAGTACTCTCTTACACTCTTAGGCCGGCCAGACACGGGCTGCTCGAGCAGTCAGTCAGCCAGTGATTATAACATACAGGAACCGCTCTCGCGGTTTGTGCATGTTATGCATGAAGAACTTGAAGCTACCATTGAACCATTGATTACTGCAAGCAGTCGCAACTGCACGAGCGGTTCCATGTATATGTGTAGTGTGTACGTAGAAGACTGTAGCACGCTATGCAGTCGTAGCTTGAAGCAGTCCATCCTGACTGCTTCAAGCTGTCCGTCTACGGCCGGCCTTATTTTGATTTCCGTGTTCAAATGCAATAAACAGATGTGTCCTAATTTTATTATACGATGCCTTCCGCATACCTTCCTTACGTAATAGCATTTGATTTGAAATTCTAGCTCATTGACCACAATTCCAACTTCCTTCCTCCTCTATCAGCATAGTATCTCTAGGATGTCATTGACCAGTCCGTTAACATAATTAATTTAGTGATAATTTATATTATTTATTATTTACTTTAGATACAATTTCGTTTACATCCGTGCCGTCTCCGATAAGCATTGTTATGTTTACTATCACCGTAATTATAGATATCTAATGTAAGTATTATAATTTTTCAAATAGTGCATTAGCGATAGGGATCCTATAATTGGGTCTTATCATCATAGTAATTATTACTGATTGCTTACTGTTAGCGTTCACTGTTGACCATATATTTTCCCAATAAGCCTCACAAGACCAGGCCTTGTTTACCCAGCCATTTTATATAATAAATTATACAATATTTTAATTTGATAAAAGATAAAAGTAGGTATCTAGTATTTAAAATTTAAAACCTTATAGTCATATTGTGCTGTGGCTAAAATCAAGTCATCACTTCAACCCATTGCTGGCTCATTACTGAGTACGAGACATCAGACAATGATCACTATGAGAAAGGTTTGGCCTTAGTCTACCACGCTGGCCAAGTGCGGATTGGCAAACTTCACGCACTTTGAGAACTTTATGAAGAACTCTCAAGTATATAGGTTTCCTCACGAGTCACGATGTTTTCCTTCACTGTTAAATCAAGTGATATTTAAATGCAAGCTTAAAAGTTAACTTAAAACGCACCTAACACAGAAAAGTTAGAAGTGCATGCCAGAGGATTGAATCCCTGGCCCACTCGATTCGGTGGTCAAACGTCTCAATCGCTTAGCTATCATATCATTGATAATGTTTAAAAACCTTAGTGTGTTCAGTAACTAAAGTCCAAGTATTTAGTCCGATTGGTAACCGAGCTGGCCGAACTGACGGGCCGCGTAAATACACAAACATGTGCGCATGCGCAACTGTGCAAGCGGGGCACCGGGTTACGAGTCCCTAGGCTAGGTGAGGCCGTGAGGAAGTCTAGACGTGTAATGTGTTAACACCGCCACACACGTGACGGCGCTTGCCACGACGCGCCGGGTCCGATGTGTTCGTCAATCAATCAAATCGTTTATTTGCTGGAATCATAGACCAAACATGTTTTTGCAATGCTGATGTGTTAAAGTATTTACATAATACAATCTTTGTCAGTTATTATATCAAATTAGCCACCGCTCGCATCTTAGGTCGTGGGAATTTCGAAATATTCAGCTTTATTCCTTGTTCTATTATAAAGGCAACCTATGTGCAAAATTTCAGCTTTCTAAGTCCAAGTAAATGATCCTGGCATAGATGAGTCAGGACTTGTTTCTTTATATAGCCGTCCAATTTAAATGTCGGTCATGTGAACTGTCAACCTTCCGGATTTCAGTCGGCTGAGGCGCAGTGGCCGTTGCGGTTTATGGAGCCTACTATAGCATTGATATTCTTGACCGGTGTATTGACCAGATGGTCGATTGCGGAAAGCTGTATCTTTTACAGAAAAATCTGATTTTATGGTATTGTTGCTGCAAAAATGAATTGTAGCCAATAGTGAGTAGTCAGCCAATCACAGTTGATAACACCATCGCAGTTGTCTAATCAACACGCCTACAACTAAACGGTACGTGTACAACCGCCATAACACGGCAGCCGACACACATACCTGGACAAGCAGCCTGACAATAAATCTAGCCGTATTGAGCATCGGCGATGGGAACTCGCCTCACGCTGTCGCTCGTCTTTACTCGCCAGCACTCGCAAGTTACGGCTGTGCTAGATATAACGCGCATACGTTATAGCCATACCAGCTCACTTTTTATGGGGCTAACCTACACTGTGAAGAAAATGTCTATTTACAAGGCGAAGTCTATGTCGGAATGAAGAAAAAGAGCCAAAAAATTCAAAAATGTTTGGAAGCCTGGATACTTTGCTATCACAACTTATGCCACGACAGCACATTCAAATTGTGGGAAACTCAAATTCAAATTTAAGTCATTTATCTATCCTAACGGCTAATCTAACTGATTTATATTTCATAACATTTCCTTATCTGCTTAGAAACCTTTCCAAAACAGTCAAACTAAGATGGAGCTATTTACGAATGGAACAGAAAAGAACTGGTAATTAAGTATTTGGCAGCTCCTCTTGTACCTACTGTAGATGTTCGTGGGCACCAGAAATTACTTAATATCGGGTGATCCGCCGGCTAGTCTGGTAATTGCTATTTGGCTTTAGATTACAGAATGACATAGTTACTTAGTTAGTACTTTCATGTCCTTTAAACCGCATTAAGGCCCGTATTAATATACCGACATCAGCTAAGAACTGGTACCGATATCTGAGAACGTGTTCATAGCTGATATCGGATTGATACGAGCATTAGCCTGGTCCGAGGTAGAAGCATGATTCCAGGACCTACTAGAGTTTGATACAAGACGCAGAACACAGGCGTCTAAATAGAAATCTCTCGATAAGGTTATGTAACCACGGCATCGAGTTACAAGCTTATATGGCGCCCATTAACACCGTTTTCGAATAAAGAGGTAAGGTATGCGTTTCTAACTAATTATGTGTGGTGTGGTGCATTAGCGGAATACGGAAGCAATAAAGGAACATTTTGTACGCAAAGCAACCGCATAAGCACTAGCTAGCATTCTAGGACTTGCCGCTTTTCTATCGGAATGAGTTCCTACTAAGTGTGGCGGTTTCTTTATGTGAAATGGGGGTTGGAAAGTAACATACAAGTTCTATGATTTTGAAGTACTCGTATCTAGACATGAGAGTCAGCATTTAAGTACTTTATTAGTATTGAATACTAAAAACCTGCATAAGCTGTATAAACCTCTATAGATAGGCTTTTTGTAGCGAGAAAATTTCATAATCTCATAGGAAAACAGAAATTGTAGGAGACCTCTAGTGGTCCTATAAAACCAAAATGCATAATACTCGATTTTGGCTAAAATGTCACTTGGTTCACTTGTGTTCCAACTTCCATTCCGAGGTATCCGTACGATGTCGTCTAGTGTGTGTATATCTGGTAAATAGGTCTGATGCTCTACATAAATGTATCGGTATCAATGTCCACGGAATTCAGCACGAGACCTATTTAGAAATGCAGCGGCCGCGCCACTCGTTAGAGCAACAACAAAATTCCATACTTTAAGGCCATATCACACCCGACAGTTTTAGCATCAGCGATCGTGTTTGATTTGACTCTTCATCGACGTCGTCAGATGGCGGGGGGCTAAGAATGCGGTGAGAAACTTGCAGTTATTTTTTCTGCATCTTTTTTTGAGGCTTTTAAACTAGTACCTAGTCGTTGCTATAGTTATAGTCAAATGTGCCTAATTAACCACAAATATATTGAAATAGCCTACGTTAGAAGTAATGTCCACCTGAACGATTTCCAGCCAGGGGACACTATCAACGCTTAAAGCCATATTGTTTCATTAATGTTGACTTTCGTGTTTTAGGATTATAATCCTTAGTTTAGGAACGTCAGGGAACGTGACATCAAACTGTCATTTTGCTGCGTTGGCAGTAAGGCCCCAGGGCAGCCAATTTCAACGGAGGTTAATCGACTACGCAGGAAATGTGTACACAAACTTCAGGTGCACTATTTCCCTACATTAATAGGCTTATGTTTATCGAGTGTGCAGTGGCCTGTAGGTACTGGCGCGCCGATAACAGTGCGATAACGCCCGCACTACACCGCTGACTACTTTATTACTTTTATTGGGTCCTAGGCCGGCGTAGGGCCGGTGGAATAGGTCGCGAAGATTCGTCACCCAGTCATCTAAACTGGTTACTATGGAGCGTTATGCACTATGGAGCGTTTACATCTATTATACTTTGATTTTAGACACAGTTAAAAAGAGTTACTTATGTCTCAATTAGAAATATGTTTTAACGGACGTCACAAATCACATGGAAAATATTACTTAAATTACAGCAATATTATTTAGGTACGATTTTTGTGTTGTTTCAAGTTTGTTTAAAAGAAAACAAACTCCATACTTAGCAGATGGTTGTTTCTGATGAAGCGCCGCGCCGTATGGGGCCAAACAAAACAATATCAAGTTAAACGAAACCCTACACTGTAAAAAGAGAAAACACGTAGGTATAATGTGCATGTTGTTTTTACTGGCATCCTTAGGAATTCCATCTTTAATAAATAAAAAAAATCGTATTTCAGTCGTGCTGTGGAAGTTGGAAATCAATGTAGGTAACATTATTTAAGTACTGTGTATGTATTCAAATTAATAATAAATAAATAATCCTTTATTCAACCAACAAAAAAATTACATCTAAGTGAAACATAGGTACCTACATAATCAAACGAATCTTTTTAACAGTAATCAACGAAACCTTAAAAATAAGTAGGTATAAGGCTAAAGTTGTTATCCTTACATTTGAAAGGTAGGAAATAGAAATAGAATGCATAGATATAATAACATATTTATTAATGTAAAACACTTAAATGTTAATGAAATACATATTAATTTTGTGTTAGGTACCACGCACTTTAATTTAGGGTCAGCCAATAGGTAGTGGTTATGTCAATCCGTATAGGATCGGTTGTAACTTGTATCAAAAAAGCCAAAGTCAAAATGTAATATATGAGAAGCTTAATACTGAGACCGCAGTCAGCACATAGGCATCCATATTATTATAATTTATAGGAAAGTGTATCTGTCTGTCTGTCTGCTACGCTTTTCATTCCGAACCATCCAAAAGCACTGTCTACTTGAATAAAAAACATTTGAGTTTGAGTTTTATAGCCCATCTAATCTACCGGTCTCGATGATATTTGGTACAGAGCTAGGTTGCGTCCCGGCCCCGGGAACATAGGCTACGTTTAGTCCGGAAAATTAAGGAGTTCCTGCGGGAGTAAAATCTTAAACTTCATCCACGATGACGAAATCGCGGGCATCACCTAGTTATGATATGAGCAGAATCTAAGGAGACACTTCAGTCCTACCTAGTCAGTCGTCCGACGCAGACAGAGCAATGCTGCGGGGTGACAGGGCCGGGGCATGATGGGGGTAGTTATGTACTTATATTCAAGCTGGAAGAATTGTTACTAGAAAATTCAGTCTTTGTACAACAAACTTAACGCTTTCCGAACCGGTGATACAGTCCTCACTCCTGAAATATCATAAGTGGCACAAGTTTTCTACAAGAAATAAGCATTTCATCTCATTTCAAAATGATATTGCAGCATGGAATTTGGATGTTAGTAACGAGTCTATTGTCTGCAATTTTCCCTCCCAACGCACGTGTTTCCTTCCACATATAGGTAACTTAAGTACAAGAGCAAGGCAAGAGTGAATAGGCATCTTCTAGATAAGCGCGTTCCAACCTAGACCTCATCATTGCTTTGCACTAATTGTCATCAAGCGCAAGCCTATCTCGCAATAAAAAAGAAAATAAAAAATTGTATGGCCGTCGATCCACTGTAAGGATAATAATAACACCGAAATTATGCGACTGACAACTCAAAAAATTATGCTCGTCTGGTCGCACACTGAACCGCCATAAAGTATTGGTATTGATGGTGGCCGGTGTCAGCAATGGCGCTGGCTGCGCAGTGACAGAGGTCGCGTTTACGTAAGCGCGCGAAAGTGAAACCTCGCCACCAGGCCGCCACTGTTAAGGGGGAGTGTTACGCTTTCTTCTAATACTTTTATTATATTTTTATCCAAAAAAAATCCATCCTTATGCCACGTCTATTGTCTACACTATAGAGGGAACCTCTGTGCAAAATTTTAGCTTTCTGGGGCCAAGGTTTTGGGCTGATGAGTTGATTAATCAACTACTTAATAAAAGAAGCAGTCGACAGCTTGGATGAAAAACATTGGCGCAGCTAAAATACAATGATTGATGCAGCACTCTCGTGATCGACCAGCTGCTCCTTAGAAGCATGCGGGTGTATAACTTAATGGCCGGTTACATCAGAGACTGACAGACATAGGGGTTTAAGGGTACTGGAATGGTAACCGCATATCTGAAAGCGTGCCAGAAGCGTAGAACCCCGATACAGACGATAGAGACGATGACAGAGAACATAAAAACACCGCAGGGAATCGTTAAGTAAATCAAGCAGAACAAGACAGTGGAATGTGGTAACACCCAAAGCCTCCCATTATATCCAACAGTGGATCTATCGGCGCTCTTGTTACCAATTTGAAATTTCCTTTCTCCAGAGATTGCTAAGAGGTTGTCTGTAAGAGATTGCTTAAGCCTTTGCACCCCTCTACTGTAGTTATATATATATCATCTTCGTGACTGCGTTTCCACAAGAGATGTGCTCAAACCCACCAATAGGAGCGCTTCATTTTCATAGTTTGATCCTAGATGTTAGATCAAACGCTCTGTGGTCGGTTTGACACACATCCGTAGCTAACAAAGCAAACAGCACATCCCTGGGGCCGTACTGCCAACGCTTTAAACACATATTGTTTTATTATTGTTGACTTTCGTATTTTAGAAATATAATCCTTATTTTAGGAACACCAAGGGATGTGACATCAAACTTGTCATTTTGAGTAGTACTGCTTAAGTATTTCTTTAAGCGTTGGCAGTACGGACCCTGGTGGAAACTACTCAATTATAGATAGACGAGTACTACCTTAAGGCCAGATTGATTGGTGAAATTCACCTTGAAAAGCGAAAGGGACCGTAACACTTACACCGATACGAGCAACCAGTTTCACTGAGCAGGGAAAGTGATCGGCTGACATTCTGCATTGGAACTTGGAACGTTAGAATTGCCAGATTTAGTTACATTATAGTATCGTAAGATAAGACCGCAACGTTGGCGCAATCTTAAAGAGGCCTATGTCCAGCAGTGGATGCATATTGGCTGATGATGATGAAGATAAGACCGCGACTTCGTCCGCGTAGGATTATAACTGTTAGAGTTAATGGCGGTCTCCGCTCATACGTCAGTAATGGCGCTACAAATATAGCCGTTGTGTTAATTCAGGGTATAACCTATCTACGTTACACTGCCAAATCGGTTCGATCGTTGTGGCTTGAAGGAGTAACAGACATCCAAACATCACATCACCATCGCATGTATAAGTAACAAGCTGATGCCTACGACTTCGCCCCTCGTGGATTGAGGTTTTTGGTGCCCGCGGGAACTCTTTAATTTTCCGGGTTAAAAAGTAGCCTAGTGTGTTACTCCAGACTATAATCAATCGGTGTGCCAAAATTTCATGCAGATTCGTTCAGCCCTTCTGGCTTGATTGAGTAACAAGCATCCACCCATCCATCCATCCAAACTTTCGCATTTATAAAATGTATTAGTATAGATAACAGTAGGATTTCAAAAAGAGTGCCGTGTTTCTTGACAGTAGATACTGCTTCTAAGACCAATGAGGATCACAAGTTTACCCACGAGATACAAATATATGTAAGTAAGTATATTAATTTGATTTAGATCGTACTTGCAGGTGAAATCCACTTCAAAAAAAGCGAAAGGTAATATTAACTTACGCAATAGTTATTTGTGAACTTTCTTTTTGTTGATTCGATTCGTCAACAGTCCCATAACAGTCGTATTACAGCAACCACAAAATCATCGTACTTTGGTCTATCGTGTGCATACGATACAATTCTAATATATAGAACTATTTCGATAAACAACAAGACATTCGGGGATTTGGACATCCCAGGAATTGGACGTAACGGACATATTTATTTTGACAGGGACAGGGATTTTCTGGTGTGGCACTTAGGTTTTGTCGGTTTAATATACCAGAGTACAATCTACCGAAAAATAATGCGTTAAATTGTAATCTGTCGACAGTTTACAATTTCGCTAGTTAGATTACAATCTAACTGTTTTTGCAATCTTACGGTGACATATATATGGGTTAAATATAACTGCCGTACCCTAAACCAGTTAGGTCTTGGACTGCATCATAACTTACCATCAGGTAACTCCGCGGGAACTACTTATTTTTCGGGATAAACGATGAAAACCTATCTCTGTACTAAATTTCATCAAAATCAGTTGAAAAGATGGGCTATCAAAGCAGACAAACAGACTCACTTTCGCGTTAATAATAATAGTATGGATATTGAAGCTTTAGACCTTAACCAAACCAAAACGAACGGTAGGTATGCATTCTAAGTAGATACTGAAAAAAGGCAGTCTGTAAATATTGTTGTTTTGCAGTATTCAGTAATGTTCAGTGGAATGTTCCAGTTCTGTTGGAGTACCTATCCCAGATAAACAAGCCAATATAAACGGCTGCTGTTATGTTACAATATGCCAGTATGTGACCGATATAATTTTCGGGACTAGTTAGTTGAGATTGTCTTATTTTTTTTTTATTGCGTGATAGGCTTGCGCTTGACGACAATCATGCTTAGTGCAAAGCAATGTTGAGGTCTAGGTTGGAACGCGCTTGCCTAGAAGATGCCTATTCACTCTTGCTTTGAAGGTACATAAAAATAAATAATCCTCCCATCCTAATTTCGGCCACGGTTGCCAATCTCCGGAGAGATTAGCCATCTGCATCTGCGGGAGATATTATAATGCGCTAGTGTGCGCGCAAACCCAGGTCTCTGTTCTTTTACTCTCATAGTCTGACGGGACGGATAATCTGACACGAGCGAAGAGATCAGGCGCAGGACCGACCGCTTTACGCACTCTCCGAGGCACGGCGGTGAGCGGTGAGAAACGCCAACTTCCAAACTCCGGGCTAGTACTGATAATTTCTTATCAGAAAACCCAATAGGACTTCGAATACATGAAGGAGAGTTCCTATACTATTAAAATTTGTATTTAACGATAATAATCTAATTTGCTTTAAAAATGTAGAGCGATTTAGCTTTCCGGTACGATGCCGTGTAAAAACCGAACGGGTATGGGTTTAATGTAACTGCCATGGCCCTAACAGGTTAGCCCGCTACCATCTTAGACTGCATCATCACTTACCATCAGGTGAGATCGCAGTCAAGGGCTAGCTTGTAGTGGATTTAAAAAAAAAACTTTTGTTGTTTTAATCTTAGTTATGTCAATTATTATTGTAGTGGCATTATTATGTTACAATTTACATAATTATAATTTACTTCTTGTTATTTAATTTCTTAAAAAAATAGACACTGCAAACGTAACAAATAACAAGCAACCAATAGTGAAACACGAGTTCGGTAATTGTTCTAGTTTGAAGGTTGTAGAAAGACGTAATTATAACTTTCAAAGTCTTTTCAGTGACCTTTGTGTTTGTGTTAGACTGCTGGCTGGCAGTAAGTGCGACGCGGAAATAGAGCTAGCTTTCGAATGGTTTTAGATTTAGCCTTTGAAACGGTATTCAGTCCAAACTTGTAATAAACACTGTGTGTACTACTTTGTTTCAAACGAATTGATGTAATGAAAGGTTTTAATGAAAATACCAAAATCATACTTAAGTAATATTATAAATACGAAAGGGTGTTTGTTGGTTTTTCCTTCAATCACGCCGCAATGGATCGACGTGATTTTGCCATGGGTATATAGTAGAGGACCTGGAAAGTGACATAGGCTACTTTTTATCCCGGGAAAGTTCCCGTAGAAATTAAAAAACTTATTCCACACGGACGAAGTCGCAGGCATCAGCATGTACCTATGTTATAAGCAGCTGGTGACATAACACATTAATATAAGCTTCCGTATGGCGCGTTTACATACGTTTATAACAATGTAAAGCATTGCTGGCAAAAGCAAGAATTAATATATCAAGTTATACCTGGCATCGATATATATTCCACAATTCTTATGGAGTATTTAAAAAAAAACTTACCGATCACTTATCGGTGAGTCCTCATTAACAATAGGTAATTTTATATAGGTAACTTAATAATATTTTCTTGATAGTTTTCATGCGCTAATTTTGTAAATGCTGTGTACACTTTTAATTGATATACATATCAGTGAATGTGTCACTTTTTTATGTTATAATTTGTGTGTTGAATATGTATATTGTAAGTGAAATTAAAATAAATTTAAAATAAAATAAAAAGCAGGTGAAAAAACTTGTGGGAGCGGAAAAGCTATACTTTAATGCCAGAAGGAAGCACAAAGCTATTTTTGTAACGGAGTATTATTATGCTTTTTTTTGCTAAATGACTGTTAAAAGCTCAAAAAAGTCAAATAACTTTCACGTTACCTTAAAATCATTTAATTAAAGAATATCGATTATTTTATAAAAAAAACTCGAATACTAGCAAAAATCACTGAACATACTCGTACATGGGGTATTTTCTGATAGGTCTAGGACCTGGGTACGAGGAATCAAATTTTTTTTCGTTGGACGTCACTATTTAGACCACCCTGTATAGGTATGTATGTGCAGTACAATGTACATGGCGAAATAGTAGTCACAGTCCCGAAGTACGTAAGCGGTAAGTACTAAAATTATAAATATGTACCTAGTTCAATATAGAGGCGAGTCAAACAGTTATGAACTTATGGCAATATGACTTTGCTATGTTTGTAAGCGCGTGAGTCAGTCGGCCGGCCGATCTCATCATCATCTCCGGTAGCGGTACACCGTCTACAATTTTAATAAAACGATTGTGCGCTCATTGGCCGTCTTTTGTGGTCCACTTTACAGCACAACACCGACTGAGAACTCTGCCCCCTGACTGCCTTTGCACCAGAGGTGTGCTGCGTTGTTATATCGAAGAGGCCCAGGGAAATAGCGTGTCAGGAATCGGGATGGCAGACCCGATGAGCAATCTGGCTGTTAAGATACTCCATAGAGAATCCATTCTAATATTATAAATGCGAAATTGTGTATGTCTGTTTGTCTGTCTGCTACGCTTTCACGGCCCATCTATTCAACCGATTTTGATGAAATTTGGTACCTATAGCGGTAGGTTACATCCCCGGGAAGGAAATAGGCTACTTTTTATTCCCCAAAATTAAGGAGTTCCCCCGGACCCCGGACGAAGTCCCGGTCATCAGCTAGTTAAAAATAAAATTACGATGAGCATCTCTACAAAAGACAGTCCTTTTTGTGGAAATTAGATAATAACTTGCTAAGCTCTCCCGTAGGCTTCTTCTGTTTCGTCAACTAATTACAGGTATAATTGAGAATCAACATATAGAATCTTAGTTACTTTTATATACGAAATAAACAGTTATCTGTAAGTGAATGTAAGACTTCGCTTTCATATAACGGAGTCCTGCTCCACAAAACATGAGTTAGTCATCTCATACAATTTAAAAAAAACTGAACACAAATATAAATTCGGTTTAATTCCATATTCCGTGGTTGCTGGTTACCGATAAAAAAAGTGCTGTGGGAGGTACAAACGCAAAGATATTGAAACACTAAACAAGCAGCAGATAGGAAATAGAACCAAATGATGGAAATCATAAGTCAAGAAGAAGCTACCTGGCTATTATTTGGCAGACATCAATCGTGAAAGAGTAGTGCGACTAAAGCTGTAGGAAAACATCAAAGGGAAACCTTTTACTAATAACTATGTAAATTATACATAGCTACTTGTAAGTCAGGGTTTGATTATATGCAGCTCGCTCATTCCCGCAAGGGGACAATCTACAAAGAAGATCGCTCTGAAGACTATTCGGACACTAGTCGCACAACACGCACAGTCGTAACACAAAGCATAATAACCAGATTAAACTATTCTTCATATAAAACCGTAAGTAAATAAGTTTATTTAGCTGGACATTTAATATAAGTTAGTTGCTGCAGGGCGACCGCGTATCTTTTACATCAATCATTAATACATCGCAATCACCTCTGATTGGCTGAATTTATGGTATTTTTGCTGCGTCAATGGATTTCGTCCAATAGTGGAAGAGTGTTAACTAATCAGAGGTGATGCAAAAGATACGCGGTCGCCCTGCTACCATATTGGGCGTGGTCTGGACTCTGGACGTCATCCGACTTGAATCACTTGACACATGAAGCGTCAAGTGATTCAAGTCGGATGACGTCCAAAATGTATGTTTTGAAAAAGTTCTTAAAAGCCGTTCTGCGCTAAGTATCTTGGTAAAAATTATGAGGTACCGTAACGCTACGCCGTTACTTGAGATGACTTACCAGTTACCACGGCCAGGTGAGTGGCTGTGCACCACAAACTTGTTTTTACTTTTGATTTTAAAAATATTATAGATAGTTCAATTCCGAGAAGAAGTCGTTACGTCAAGAATGTTACTTTCCAAATTTTTTTAAAATTGTGTTTCATAACATGTTACTTAGAACATTACGACTAAGAGAATCTAATATTGTTGCTTATTTAAGTAATATGAATCCAGCGATTTAGGACATTCAACATCAAGTCTATCAATAAATTTCATTTTCAGTCTTCTCCAGTTTTCTTATAAGTTAATATTTCTACGTAACTAACTTGCTTTTTTTGATACTTCCTTGTCTTCTTTTTTGCGGGAGTAACAAAAATAGATGAGATAATAGCAGAACTGAATCGGCAAAACTCTCTGCCCTGGCGTAGTCACAACAAGAAGAAACACGTAAACTTTTGAAAGTTCTTTATTGCTATTAAGTATATACTTAGTACTTACCTTTTAAAAATAAGGAGGAACGTATACATTTTTCACTCGGTCTGATAAATTGGTTTACACTTACAGTCTTTAAATTAAGATTTTTAGGGCAAATCTGTTGAGATTTCCTTTGAGAAAAAACCCAGCCTCACAAACGCCGTGTACCAGTTTCAAGACAGTAGGTCAAAGCAGTTGAAGGCTCTGTGCGCAAACCTACAATTTTTAAAGATCGCATAAGTATGCTACTGATGATTGCACTGTGTACCATCAAACCCTTGCAAAAACAAAACCTTGCCTGGTGGGAGGCTCCGGCCGTGGCTAGTTACCACCCTACCGGCCAAGACGTGCCGCCAAGCGATTTAGGGGTCCAGTACAACGCTGTGCAGAAACCGATTAGGGGTATAGGTTTAATATAACTGTCATACCCCTAACAGGTTAGCCCGCTACCATCTTAGACTGCATGATCACTTACCCTCAGGTGAGATCGCAATCAATGGCTAACTTGTAGTGGAATAAAAATTAAAAAAAAAAAGATCGCAGTCAAAGGCTAACTTGTAGTTAGTTGCTGGTTTTTCCTTCAACCATGCCACTACCGAGCTATTGATGAAATTTTTTGTATACCTGTTAAAGAAGAGTGACAGGCTATTTATATCCCGTACATAGATATAGCTGTTAAAAAGAGTGACGTAGGCTATTAATATCCCGGAAAATCAACGAGTTCCCACGGGATCACGGGTAGCTGTCAAATTGAATATGATTGTTAATTTGGGGTTCCATAGGGAAAACGTATTTATAGGAACTTTAATTTGCTCTATAAACTAGGACCATGAGCAAACGTGGATTGTAACTGAAAAAATTCTGGCTTTCGACACACAGGTTACCTATAATGTGCCTATAGTTAGACAGAAGAGAGTGCGAAAGGTCGAGAAGTTCCTTCGAACATAAAGGCCCGAGTCCCCACCGATGACGTTTATGCTCAGATATTACAAACACTTGAATCGCCAGACAAATCGTAAACCAGTAACACCAATCAAATCTCTGTACAACTTGCTATACTCATATCCAGCCCTATTGCACTAGAGATAAGCATATTTATGGCGTAACAGCTATTGTGCCATAATTACGGACCCGCGGACCACTGGCTGCTCGCCTTCACCTAAAAATGCTAATCGCTAGCGGTAAACTGAGATCTGAGACGCGCGCAAATCTAACGGTAAAGGACTGACCGATATGGTACTTATATGGAGGCTGCTAAAGTCTTCACCTAATGCACTATAAGTACCACCAGTATATAGTTATATTCTTACATAGGATCAGTGCCAATACAAATTGTAGAGCATAGCTGCTCCACACGTCTACACCTTCGTATACAACCCCAAACAGATGTCAGATTTAATTTGCTTAACACCTAATTCACTGGTCCAACCTTAGCTTAGGAAAATATTCCTGATATCATGACTCAATGTTTTCTGCTTATAAAATTATATTAGTGAATAAATAGTTCAAACTGGAATATCTTAAATAAAACACACCATGATAGTCTTATAATTTTCAATCTTAAATTTTTTATCTTAAATATAGTTTTTTTAATAATTTGCAGGAACGTTTTTGTTTAAATATGCGAAAAAAATTACTCTTTAAATGGCTGTTCATATTTGCGCACGTTTCGCCCCGACACCGGAGCATCTTCAAGAGATGTCGACTTTACAATATAATATTGTTGTGTATTGTATTGTGTGTGTGTGTGTGTGTGTGTGTATTGGCTCAATTTATTTTATGGAAGGTTCTGTGAATTATAGAGGTATGAAATACTTATTCGCAACAAATAAGTACACCTACACCGACGATACTTTGTAAAAACGCTTGGTTAAACGGTATTGTTATCAAGTAGGAATTGATATAATGATAACAGTTGGATAATATCTTGTTTAAGTAAGAATATGACGTCAAAGAGGCTGCGATATGATCATAATATGAATAGATGTTTTTATTCTGCTAAACATTTAAAAAAAAACATTCCTGATAAGCAAGTAGTAACTGTATAAAATACTGGCATGTTTGATAACGTAGAGACGCGATGAGGTACAAGGGTATAGTTATCGACTTAAACTCAGAAATAAGTCTCTATACTAGATTGAAAAAAATGATTGCGTATGGCATGGCTGATAATAATAGGTACCAAGTAAAACCTCTTCCTCCAAAATAATATTTTTTGTCAGCAGCAGATTGAACCACTTCTATTCGAATTATTTTTATTCCCGCGGGAACTTTTTAATTTTCCAGGATAAAATGTTCTCTATTATTAAAAGGAAACACTGGTTATCCACTTCATTATAATATGTACTATAATTTAGCAATTCACTGCGGTTGGCGCCATTTACACACGATATTCATATATCATAGTTTCTAGACTAGCGTTGCCAGCTCTGCATCAAAGTCGACCATCATAGAGGCAGTGATGCCATGTACAACTCACTTGAATTTCTCCCTCTAATACTATGTGTTAATTCAGCATATAAAAACTGCCTATCTTCATTTAAAATTTCAGCCAAGTCGGTTCCCTCATTGTGGAGTGAAGTAGCAAATATCAGAAGACAGAATATACAAACTTAAAATAATACAAACATATTTATAATATTATTAATAAGATAAACTTTAAATTATATCTATTACTAATACTATAAAGAGGTAAAGTTTGTGAAGCTGTAATCTCTGAATCTACTGAACCGATTTTGAAAATTCTGGTACCAATAGAAAGCCACATTTGTGAGTTTCATAGGCTATATATTAACCCAAAACATTAGGGAGTTCCCGTGGAAATTTAAAAATCTTATTTCGCGCGGCATCTGCTAGTAAGTAATATTTTTTTTAAATATAGGAAACTTATACCTACCATACAATGAAAAAACGGCAATATTTCTTACGCCAAGCTGGCCATTAATACTGGCATAGGCTTACGTTTCCGTGATATTAATAGCAACACACAATCTTGCTGGCTTCCCAGTTCCATGAGACAAAGAAGATTAACTTGTATTTACATTTTTGGCAACGCTAATTTGTTCTCCGCTCACTAAGGAAAAGGTTTTTATTCACAATTTTTTATACCATATGACCATGTTTTTTTTGGCATTTGACAACGAATATGTTAATCTGTGTCTTCCGATAGGGTTGCCTCTATATGTAAGCAGGCGTTACTTTGCGGAAGTTCATACACAAGGGTCAAGGAACAAGAAGATTAATTTGCTATAATCCGCCAAAACAGATACATCTGATTTCTTATATTCGATTAAATAATATTATGATTTCTTTTATTCGAGCTTCGGAAGATTTTTCCTAAAGAATTACAGTAGAATCCCGATTATCCGAATCAAATAAAACCAGGGGTATTCGTATAATCGAAAATCCGGATAATCGATTTTTAAGTCAAATCAAACAATAATTAAATTTTAATAACTTTTTTATTATAGAAAGGGTTTTGCATACGTCATTTAGACAAATCATAACGTCAAATCATTTCTAAGTCGGTAATTAGAGCCGTGAAGAATGAGCCCGGATAATCGGATAATCGATGTTCAGATAATCGTGATTCTACTACTGAAAGATACTGACTTAGATCATGCTATCAGTACGTACTACCTAGTTAAAAGAGTATGTGCGTGCAGGTGAAGTTTGTTCGCTTTACGTTTGAGCGATGGTCATTGGGGGAAAGTCCTAGTGTTGGAGATCGCATGGACTTAGCAAAGTGAAAAAGATTGTTCCAAAAAATGGATGTATAAGAAATGAGAGCGCCATGAATGCTAAATGGGAAATAAAGCAGTGGAAGCGCACATGCTGAACATTATGATATCGAATAACTATGATCTGTGCAAATTCGTGTACGGGCAGAAACGGGGCGGTGGGCACTGTGGGTTGACCAGATACATGCTCAATTTCAATCTTATGTGTGTAGGTTCTGCTGAGAGGCTGCGGAAACGCCTTTATGTACACATCATCTGATACTGCCCTGCACTAGTTAATGCTAAACTTAGCCTTCACTGATGGAAACACTCAGAGACTGAATTTTCCGGCTAAGAACGTGCTCTTGGCAGCAAGTTGTATTGGTTGGAACTTTAGATAGTGGCGATGACGATTAGGAACAGCTCCAGCTATTTGGCCGGGATGTTCTTTGCCTCCTCAGGGTCTACTAGGTTTTTCGCTAGGAGGCTAAGTTTGTGCATTAAGGCGGGGCAGTAGCAGATAATGTGCAAAGGCGTTTCCTCAGCCTCACAGCAGAGCCTACACACATCTGTGTCCTGGAGCTTGAAATTGAGCATGTGTCTGGTCAACCCACACACATCTGTTTCTCCGTGCTTTAAGTTGAACATATTGTGTCTGTTCAGCCCGCAATGCCCAAGTTTTTCCTGCTAAGCTCTAGTCAAAGTGATGCTGGGTCTCCAAGAGCCCTGCACAGCTGCCCTTCCAAGAAACCCGTGCTTGAAAGACTCTATGAGCACGATAAAAACGAATAAGAAACTGAGGAGCGAATATGCGGAGCAATTGATTAGTATTCAGAGTGCAGCAGCACTTTCGATGAACGGGCCCATCTGCATGACAATCACCTTCCGCGATTTTGCCGCGTAAACTTTGCGCTCCTAACTTCTCATGGCAATATAGCATTCCAAAAATCTTATGGCAATTGGAAATATGACAACTAGTCAATTTTGTACTGATGATTCAATAGAGGTTTTCCCAAAAGACGTTATCTCCACTTCCCCTTTTAGTTATATGTTGAATAACCATTTTAAACTATCGAATATAAACTAGAAAAGTGCGTCGCATTTTGTTGACGTCACAATTCAGTATTTCATAAAAAATCTCATATACTAAGCGCACGTTTTGACGTTTGAATAAAACTGACTGAATTGACTAGTTGTCAAATACCCAATCGGCATGCTATTTGGAAAGATAATTTTGGGGTGCATTATTTTATTAAGCCCCCGCGCCGTGTGTACCTATAGGTCAAAAACGGCAGCTATTAAATTGGCTTGCGAGGGCAATCGAAGCGGGCCAGAATTTCCACACGTGAGGCGACGCTTGTTGCCGATTTTCAGAAGACTTTGAGCGATTTGGTTTTTAATTAATTCCTATAAAAATAAGTATATTTCCAAAACCAAATAAAAGCTCTACCAACATCCAAAAATTTTTCATCAGACGCAGATTGCAATCAAATGACGTAGCTTAAAATTTGTACAATCTGACAGCATTTTAACTGCAAGATTATAACCTAAGGTATTAAGTAAGTATTTTTATAAAAAGAACTAAAAAATAAAATCATAAGAATTTGCATAATTAACATAATATCATAATTAAAGTAGAAATTAAAAATGCATGCGGTAATGAACGCTTACCTACATTATATATAATAATGCCCAGTTGTTGGCGCATATAGACCTTGGTTCGAAATTCGGCCCGTAAGTTCGCAATTAACTTGTGTCCACGTTTGAACGAGACAGATCTTCATAGCTTTTGTTATGTTCTTAGGCAAATTCCACACTGCGGCTTTGACGGTAAGTAAGCCTTTGTTAGCGTGTATATACCACCGTAAGATTGCAAAAACCGTTAGATTGTAATCTAACTAGCGAAATTGTAAACTGTCGACAGATTACAATTTAACGCATTACTTTTCGGTAGATTGTAATCTGTTAGGTATATTAACCCGATAAAACCTAAGTACCCTGATTATTTATGTCGAACCCTAACCTAACCTACAAGATAGAGACAAGAAAACGTAAATACAATGAATATTTCAAAAATTTACACTCAGAACATTAAACGGTTCACAATCTGTCGACAGTTTACAATTTCGCTAGTTAGATTACAATCTAACGGTGACATATACAAAATACGCGTACCGCACAATAAAAACGCCTCTCCGCGCGTGGAATTAGTACGCAGCTCCGCACTACGTCGCGGGCCCCTCGCAGTGTGAAATTCGCCTTATTCTTGCATATATTTTCAGCTTGTTCATTATAGTAGGTACTTGGATCGCCTCGTAATTTAAAGTAATTCGATCACATATACACAGCGAATATTGAGACGCGACATAAACGTTGTTCTCAGCAACCGAAAAGATCCCATCGAACTGCAGCAGGGCGACCGCGTATCTTTTGCATCAATCATTGATACATCGCAGTCACCTCTGATTGGCTGAATTTATGGTATTCTTGCTGCGTCAATGGATTTCGTCCAATAGTTGAAGAGTGTTAACCAATCAGAGGTGATTGCGATGTATCAATGATTGATGCAAAAGATACGCGGTCGCCCTGCGGTACAAGTATCAGCTAGTAGCTACATTCTCATCCCAACAATAGCTACAATTACTGGTTACTTACATTAGTGGTTGGTGCGATTGGTGCAACAAAGAGCTATATAGGTATACAGTGCTGCAAATGTTGCACAATGTACCTAAACGTAGGCTCAGGGGCCTTGTGTGTCGGTTACACGATCATTAATTGTAGCTATCTACGTAGTCTTTGTATCAATGACATGAAAGGTTGATGTTACGGCGCGTACCTAATTCAAGGATCAATAGTTGCGAGATAAAATATGCAAGACTAAAGAAGCAGCTCGTCGGTAAGTATCAATATGTGGAGTACTTCAGCGAATAAGCCGAAATATACAATAAAAACTTTATTTGGAACTATCAAGGATACAGATTTAAAGTACAATACAAAATACAAAATTACTAGGATACAACTTAGGAACCACACTGTGACAAAATATGTACCTAGGTACTAAATTCCAAAAAGCGCCATCGCCTCAGCGTGATGCTGTTATGGTGTAGATACACCATACAAGCGCTGATTTTCAGGCAACCCCTAAGAAGTACAACCTACCATTCTAGACGGTATCCGTCATATTTTCTTTGGCATCATGCTGTATTCAAGGCCAACAGCGAATCAACGAAAATCCGCGTCATGTTTGACGTATCGGCGCGGCCCCCCCTCAGTCCTTTCTATTAATCTACATGTAAGTACTAATATTATAAATGTGAAAGTTTGGTTGGACGGATGTTTGTTACTCAATCACACCAGAACGGCTGAACGCATCTGGATGAAATTTATAATCACAGAGATCATAGACTGGAATAACGCATAGGCATTTTCATCCCGGAAAATGGAAGTTCCCGCGGGAACCAAAAAACCGACTAAAAAAACGACTTTGTCCGCGTGGAATAAGTTTTACTAATTCCCACGAGACCTCCTTAATTTTTCGGGATAAAATGTCACTCTCCAGGTCCTCAACTATACCCATGCAAAAAATCACGTTGTTCTGTTGCTCTGTCGCAGCGTGATCGAAGAACAAACCAATAAAAAAACAAACAAACACACTTTCGCATTTATAATATTAGTATGATCATATGATGATATCAGTAAATATACCTACAATCTACATACTTCATACTCTTATTTTAAATTGAGTCTGATTGCAGCCAAGTGCTAGAGTATATAATATTTTAAAAAACAAAAAAAAATGTATAGCATTAACTACGTCACTCACGCCATGATTCACGCACACAGGTGCATACCTAGTTACTAATGCAACACTGTTTTAAAATTTTAAATCTTGTCGCCATAATTTTAACTGCTTTAGATCCATGACAATGAGACTCACTATAACTTTAACTGCTTTAGATTCGTGACAATGGGGCTCATAAAAGTGGTAACAGATAATAAAAGATACAATAAACAATAGATAGTGTTTATGTCTTAATTACTTAGTTTGTTATGGGACTGAGCAGTATCATAGCACAAACACATTATATCATTACCGTTATTCATCATTAAATTAAATAAATAAATAATATTTTATTTGCAGGAACATGGGTACAGGTCTTAAAGTAGTAATTTCCCTAACATATTCTACCATTTATAATGGTAAGTAAATTGTTAGGCATTTTAAAGTAATAATTTAAATATTAAATTATTTCATTAGATCAATTATCAAAATATATAGTTGTAAATTAACAAAAAAAATTACCAATCATGTTGTAAAACCATTAAGTACTGAGCAGGAGTCTCAGAATGAGAAGAATTTGGTCATAATCCACTACACTGGCCAAGTGCGGATGCAACTTAATGAAGAAATCTCAGGCATGCCAGGTTTCCTCACGACGTTTTCCTTCCAAGTTAGGTAAATGCTTTTTAAACAATTAAGTAATTATCATTTGCCAGTGTTAGAGGTGAAGGAAAACCCGGTCAGAGGTGTTTGCCCGAGGATAAAACACTGACAACTTGAGCAGGAGGCCGAATGCCTAAGCCAAATGGCTATCACTGCATTACCTACAGTTATCATACTAAAATTATAAGCTAGCTGATACCCGCGACTTCGTCCCCATAGAATACGTTTTTTTAATTACCAAACACTCACACTCACTTTCGCATCATACAAATATAAATGCACAAGTGTGTTTGTTTGTCCTTCAATCACATTGCAAAAGAGCAACGGATCGACATGATGTTTTACATGGGTATATTTGAGGACTACTGTATGATATAGGCTACTTTTCATTCAGGAAGATTAAGGAGATCCTGTGGGAATTAAAAATACTTATTCCACTCAAACAAATCATCTAGTAACCTATAATTGTTTAATAATACCTTTAAGTGTTCAATTATAAGGAAAAGCAGAGTTATTAAAATAATTGTATTTTGATGACATACAAGTACCTAACACAATGTTACTTAATTGAAAGACTTTGCCAGTAGGTTGGTAACTAAGCCTAGCTAAGATGTGCTGCCAAGTGGTTTAGCATTCCAGTACAATTCCTCTAACATAACAGTTCAAACCCTACTTGTTGCACTATGTCATATATCTACTCCTAGAATGTATGTAAAGCTTTGCGCTTGCCGCTTGGTTTAGTAACTGTTATAGAGGAATTTGTTTTTTTTTTTTTAAAGTTTAAATTTGGCCAAAATCTAAGCTCTATTTACAGGTGGCGGAGGGCAACATCTATCATATTTTATCAGTCATCACTACGATTTTTTTTTACATTGTCATTAGGTACTTAAAATTTTGCTTTTATCTTAATATGTACTTAATGTACCTACTTTTTTTTAATATCATACTGTTTCTTTGGTTTGTTAACTATGGGTTTGTAAAATTGCCTGAAATAACAAATATTTAAGTATTTTATTTACAGAATAAGGCATATGAATGCCTATTGCCTAACAAATTATACAATATATTTAGTATTTAAAAAACTATGCATACATTAAAACCAACAGCAAACAAAACAGTTCAAGAACAGCTCATTGCAGATGGCTCAGGTCACAGGCCTTTGCTCTAATTGTGTAACCATTTGATTAGCATCCCAAAAAAATAAGTATATTTGCTGTTATTCTGTTAATAGATTCTGTGAAAATAATAAGTGTCATAATCCACTTCCAAATTGGTATTTCAATCGAATACTCAATTTAACATCATAGATTCATATGAATAAGCAGTAGGATAAGCCGTCTTGAGTTCCTAACTCCTGAATGGGATTATTTGAACCAACACAACAAAAATTCAGAACCTTGCTTTTTCATTATATTTTTATTTAAGTAAGTAAGTACTTATTTGGCAACCAAAACAGATTACAATAAATAATATTCTATAAATATCATAAATACTGATCTAACCTAAACTAATAACATTTTAATCTTATTGTTATCCTACAGGATCATTATTCTACATGATTATGGTTCTTTAGGCAGGCAAAGTAAAACCACAGTATATGTAAAGCGAACATAACTCTATCTCTATCTTACTTATCTACTATCCTAACATATCTTACTTACTTAATTATTTTATATAATTTATTTATGAATAAAGACTATCTAGAGTTAAAAATATCAATCCAAAATTTTCAATTTCATTATACAATCAACACATTCATATTATGATAGGATTGTAATACAAAGTATTATTTCTACAAACTTCGAGTGTAAATGTTTTTGATCTATGGCATATAAATGCCTGGTATTTAATTTAATTTGAGATAGCAAAGTGGGGGAGTTTATAATGCCACCTAATCAAAATTAATACAGTTCTGGACTTTTAGAAAGCTGGACCTCTTAGCTATCGTATGACTGCTATTGCTACTGTGGTATTATCATATTTTTCCATAATTATGACATTTATTATGCCATTAAAATAATCTCGGCCGAACACTGTGCACGTTATGTAAAAACAATTACAATATAGGTACAATTCATACAAAATCATACATAACACGCATTATTTAAATGTTTAAAGTTGAATTACAAAAGAGAAAGGGTTATAAACGATTTAAACAAACATACATAACGTGGTGGGTTTCGCAACAAAGAAGCGATGATCGTATGACGAATGAGCGCAGCAACAGTGAAAGTGATCGTTGATTACAACTCGCGGCCTGACCGTGAACCCAAAACGAGGAAAATATCCCCAAATATACATGATAAACGGTCTTAAACGGTCCTAAACACATGAAACCCAACATTGGACAGCTAACGGTATTACTGTACTCGGAGATAACAAAAAATCGCACTAACCTTGTAATAAACATCCATGAGGATGGTATCAGGCAGCGATCGCAAATCATTCCGTTCGCACTTTGATTTTTGTATGCAGTTCACTAAATAAGTTAAACACATCTCGTATAAATTGTCGGGTATTTTTTTCACACGCACTGCCGACGACTCGTCAGCCATTTTGCAGAGGTAAAATAAAACTCAGCTCCAGCTGACTGCTGATATCACTTCACTAAACTTAAAACTAATCAGAATTCAGAATCTCAATTCTCAGGAATCACTTCGCTCGTAGTGCTGCCAGCCTCTCTACCAAAATTTGCAAAATAATTATTCCCATACAAAAGTAAATTATAATATAAATTCTCACTTAAATATTTCAAAATAAAGCGTCTAAGTTATTCAAAATTCTTAAATTAAAATGCAAATTCAATTTTTGCTGAACTAAGAATAACTATATCTCCCATTTATTTGTATACTGATTTTTATAAATTACTCGCTAATGATCGCGACTTCGTCCACATGAATTGAGGTTTTTCTGTTCCCGCGGGAACTCTTTAATATTCCGGGATAAAAAGTAGCTTATGTGCTATTCCAGACCATAATCTATCTCTGTGCCAAATTTCAGCCAGATCCGTTCAGCCGTTGGTGCGTGATTGAGTAACAAACATCCATACATCCATCCATCCATCCAAACTTTCGCATTTATAATACATATATAAATTATAAATTAAAATTATAAATTATTTCTAAACCCCTTTTGAATGAATGATAATGAATGAAAAATTCTTTATTGTACACCACGAAACACATACTTATAAACAATTACAATAAAACTAAGCTATGGTACAAATGGCGGCTTTATCGCTTTAAAGCGAACTCTACCAGGCAACCATGCACACAACGGATTAACCCAGTGAGAAAGCTTCAGGGTGCACGTTATTTAAAAGGAAAACTAATAATTAGTTCAAAACTAATAAACGAATCCTACCCAATATAAAATATCATATACCTTTTAATTATACGTCTCAGTGTATTTAAAAAAATATAATTAAAATTAGCCGATACGAGTGTGTTGTGAGTGTGGAACTTTAGAATAACATTTTTCAAACTCAATTTTAAAATGCTTAAGTAAACTAAACTGAAATGAAAACAAACTTCACCAAAACATTATTCATTTACTAAAAAATAAAATTGTTTTTGTCTAGTTTGTAGAAGAAAATTACCGTCATCCATCGCCAGCACGGATTAAAAGCTTTTCTTCTATTGTTTGGAATCAGTAGAAATGACATTCCAAACCAGCGGTAGATTCACTCGACGATTCAAAAGTACTTGCAATAATTTATTTTTAAAACATTTGAATTTGAACATTGAAATTTGAAGCCATTCGAAATCATCAAACGTGAACCGACCGTGAACGCCACCAACATCTAGCCCCAACATTTAGGGACAAACTTCTAAGTTGGCAACACTATTATCGCCAGCGCGTTGACTTAACACTTTGACATTTCAACGATTGCTTTGCATTTGTACAGAGTTCACGTTGGTAACGTTGCGTACTATTGGCAAACTAAAAATACCATTGGATCCGATTGGTTCAAATTTCAAGATGATAAATGCCAGATAGATGCAACGGCAAACTTCCATAGTATTGAAAAAAAAAAATTATGTACACGCGTGAAAAAAATCTTTACGAAGCATCGAATACGAAGCTCACAGAAGCAAGATGTTTTTTTAATGAACCTAGAAAAAAAAGATATTTCGTTTTAAAGTTTTGTAGGATAAGTGCTAATGTCACTTCTAAAAATGACAACCGGAAGAAAGGGAACAAAGACAGATGACAACCACAGACCAGTAAAACATTTGGCACAACCACAGACAATCAGCATCAGTGCTGCCATAATATTCTTTCAAACTACTACTATACTACTACTAAAATATTAAAAAATAATCGAATTTCTTTCGGCTTTACCTTACTTGTGTACAAATCTTGCCGTTGCTCTTTAACCGCTCGCCTGTGGAGCGGACTTCTCTTCAAGATAAAATGAGATAATTTTGAGGACAGATGAGACTCTCATCATATTTACTCTATGGCTATACACCTCTCATGGTTATTAATCTGAGCCTCTCATCATGAGAGGTGTATAGCCATAGAGTAAAAACTTTTTTTTTAACTGGTTTAACGGCTCTGGATTCTAGTCCTTCTGAGAGAGTAAGAATCAGAGACAAGTTAATGGTAAGAATCACGTAAGAATATCCTATAATTTACTTGTCTCTGGTAAGAGCAATAGTCATAGACTATAATAGAAAGGCAATAGTGAAGGGAGCCAAGAGTGTGATCTTTGAGCAGTTAAAAATTACGGTAATCAGAGACAAGTAACATAGATAATCTGCCAAAATTATGATCCTTAAATATCCTTCCTCCCCATAGAGATAATATATACATGGAGAGGCCCTTACATTCTATACATACTAGCGTTTATACAAATATGAATGAACGAAATGTGGAACGGTTCGCCATTTTCTGTTCACTCTTGGTGGTAGGTTTGCTGTCAAAAGTTTGTTTATGTTATAATTATTTATAATCCCAACCCTAGTACGGCAGCCATTTTATGTTCATAATCAGCTGATAAATTGGACACGTTTTGACATAGCTTAGGGCATGTCCATTGTGAATACATATTCCTCTGGTCATTGTTCCTCCCTTAGGCCAAACCATAGAGTAGGATGTAGGACTGGGCCTTGGACTGGCCAAACCATTTTGGCAGTTGCCATTTGCATAGTACTTCTTCGGTCTAGTCGGTGGTCTAGTCCTTTACGACTGCTATACACCTCTCATCGTTCTAAAATATGATACTTATTAGACAAACTCAATCAATAGGGACACTCAATAGGGCTGATTCTGTTGTACACAATCTTTTAACTAAAATGACAATTAACTAAAATGACTATATAGTAACATATATTGCTAACCCTTTCATAACAGTCACTGCAAAAAGGGACAGAACTAGATTTAGAGGTATCATTTTCGTTTTAGCTTAGAGATTGTGATAAACAGAATTGGCCACAATATATCCCTACATCCATGTAAACCATATCGTAACTAAAATTATACATCAATGATACAGGTATAAAAATTAGATTCAATTTTGGCCACCGGGTCAGTTGTTTGTGGGACAGTAGAGTTAAAGTAAACTAGTATCAATAACAACTCAACATAAACCTGCGCAGTGGTTGATACATTAATCCTTTGGTTCCTGCACTGTGTGCACCTTTCATTAAATCTGAGGGAAAATTGATTGCCCGCACCGCCCCGCAGTCGATCCGTAGTGTCGTGTTCAAAATAAAACAGTACACAAACCTTGAATATCATTTATTCAAAACTAAAACACATTTAACACTAAACAACACAGTTGTTATAAACTAAACATTCTTTAAAGCTATCCTAGAGGAAAATAAATGCCTCGCCTATTTAACGATTGACAACATAAATTCGCCTATCTGTGAAACCCAACATAAAACTGAAAGATAATACTTTCAAAAAAAAACCTATTCATAACATTAATGCTGTATATTAGTTAATTTTATCACATCAAGATTAAATTATACAAAACAATATTCTACCACAGCAAACTAATTAATTATTTAACCTGTGACGGGTGACCACAGTATTCTACATCAAACTATCTATGGAACTTAATTAATTATATGGCAGTTTATTGAATTATATATTTTCATTATATTAATAGTTACCAATCATATAGACATTTATACACAAAATTATCTTCCTGACCATCTAGTAACATTAAATATTCAAATAAAAATTAATTGAGTGATCAAATCTTATATAGATAAAGGTAACCAAATTTTCACTGATATTCTTTAGGCTTTACCAATAAAAATTTACACATTGCCTCACGCCTTCAATAAGTATTAATACAGAAATGTGTATATTTTAGTGTGTAATTTTTTATTAAGGTAAACTAAGTATATCAATTAGAACGTTTGAATCACAACTGTATTGAAGTCAAAGTCATAAAACTTTTTTTGTAAGGTGTCACAGACAACATTTCTCATCTCAATCTAAAATAAAAGATAAAATTGTCTATTGTTTGCCAATAGTAAACTTGGAGATGCCTTCAAGCAGGTTTATGTATGCAGTGTGTTCGTATGCTGTACTGAAGTCGGACAACTTCTGTACAAATTCATTGCCAATGCCTTTCTCTTCTAGAAGATTCATCAGGAGATCGTAAAGGTACTGAAAGGAATAATTAATTAGGTTAATACTTGTGTATGGGCAGACTAATAAGTGTTTTTATTTTTAACCGACTTCAAAAAAAGGAAGAGGTTCTCAATTCGTCTGAATCTTTTTTTTTTTTATGTATGTTCCCCGATTACTCGAAGACGCCTGGACCGATTTTGAAAATTCTTTTTTTGTTTGAAAGGGTATACTTCCAAGGTGGTCCCATATAAATTTGGTGAAGATCTGATGAAGATCTTCCCCGAGATCTTCGAAGACAGATGTTCCCCGATTACTCGAACACGCCTGGACCGATTTGGAAAATTCTTTTTTTTTTGAAAGGGTTATACATTCAGGTGGTCCCATGGTCATTAGGTCTGATGATGGAATCCTGGGGAAATCAAAGGAACTTAAATTTTATAAGGACACAAACCCAGATAGTTATTAGGTACAGGTCCTTTCGAGAACCTATTTTTCTTTTCTTTTTTTTTATATTTACAGCACTAAAAAGCAAACAATAAAATTATTTTTAAATAAAAAAAAAACCGCCTTCAAAAACTAAAAAGCAAAAAATAATTGGTAATATTTACATATTATTATTTCTACCCACTATGTAGAAGTCGGGCGAGCCTTGCGTCAACTTTGCTTATCCTTGTTATACCCGCCCGACTTCAACATAGGCGGTTCACTTCACTTCACAGGCGGTTTTTTTTTATTTTTAACTAAGTACTTTAAAAAAAGAGAGGAGAGAGGAGAAAAGAGAGGTTCTAAATTTGGCGCGTGCTTTTATAGTTTCACTGTTACAGGTCACACCAATCTATTTTGCATGCTTTAGAGAGGTAATGGAATTTCACTATGCAATGCTATAATTATGCAGCATAGCTATGATAAGCTCTTTTTTAAGTTTGATAGATAATAATGGATACTTGTATCCATCGTACATGTTGTACACCTTGGTGTTCAAACAATTTTTTACGATACTTAGCTGGAACAATCTCAAAAGTAGTAATTGATAGAAAAAGTAAATTAAAAAGTAAAAGTTGCAAAAAAAAGCAAAAATAAGAAATTAAGAAATAATAACAAAAAACATATGTTTATTACTAGCTTATTATTACTAAACAATGAGGTTACATGTATTTTTTTTTTAAAATCAATTGTGAAAATACAACTAATATATATGTAGCATTTCAATGAATATACCCTCAATATGTGAGGAAATAAACTTCACCTCCATGCATTGCTATACCCCATATTTGGCACTCGAAAACCTACCATAGTGGATAGGTCAAGTATGGCGATTATGGGGAAACATTCTTATGGTGGCAGGATTTGAACCTAGGACCATCAGCAATCAAGGCGAAGGGTGGTACCACTGTTCCACGAGAGTAGTACGAAGTCTTCGTGAAAAACTTCTACTGTACATAATAACTGCTTACTCTACTCTTCAATGTTGTTTTTAGTAAATTTGCATTAGTAAGTAATAAAACATAACAAAGTTTCAAAATAAACTGTTATTTTATGACTGAATTAATTATAATAGAACTTACTCCATCGAGCACGTCGCCGGCGACTGCGTACACTTTGTCACTCCACTCTCCCTTGTATAGTGTCACCTCATCAATTCCAAAAATATCATCTGTAATCAATTATGAAATTTTCTTACTTGTCCAAAACTTATCTGACCCAGAAGCCAAAATTGGAACTAATTTTTATGCCTGTTTAGTTTTTTTAAATTTTATTTTTCATATCTACTAGCTAAATTGGAACTAATTTTTATGCCTGTTTAGTTTTTTTAAATTTTATTTTTCATATCTACTAGCTACGTAGGAGTATACCAATACCAGACTAAGATGCCAATTCCAGATGATGCCCACAACTTTGTGGCATAGATTTAGTTTTTTAAACTTCCCATGGGAGTTTTACTTCTATTTTCCAGGATAGAAACTGGCCTATGTCACTATTCAATTCTTCAGGTCTTTAATTGTACCTATCCAAGCCAAAAACCATGTGGATCCATTACTCTGTTGCGACATGATTGAAGGACAAACCAACACACTTTCACATTTGTAATATTAGTATTCTGAGGGATTTGTTTACTTTTCTGGGACAGATACTGATCTATGTCACTATCTAAGTCTTTATAGGTATCCATGCTAAAAATCATGTTAATCCCTGCCATGTTACACCATGAAGAGTTGAAGAACAAACTAGCAAATAAAAACACTATTGCATATTACATACTAGAACTAGACGATGGATTAAGGTTTTTTTACTCTTTAATTTTCTGGGATAAAAAGTAGCTTATGTCCTTCCCCGGGGTACAACCTATCTCTGTCAAATTTTATCAAAATCAGTTAAAGAGATGGGCCATGAAAGCATAGCAGACAAACACACTTTCACATTTATAATATTGGGGTTGAGATCATAAGGAGGATAAATCAATCTTTTTCCATTTTAAAATATTGAACTCACTGTACTCATCTGCGTTGGTAGACGGTGGTTCCTGCAGGAAGGAGCAAGTGAAGCCGAGGGTGGTGTCTCCTCTCACCACGTCCACCTCAAACTGGGGCTTGGAGCGCATCTCGGAGAACTCCTGCTTCTCCGGCTGAGCGTCCTCTCCAAAGTCCTCAGTGTCCACCGTGTGGTTGATGTTGAATGTTATGCTCACTCTGGAAATGAGACAAAAACAAAAATGTTAAAGTAGACTTTTTAGTTTTAAAAGAGAGAGTATATGTAAAAGTTATTGATTGTATGATTTACATTTCTTAGATCAAAAACTTACATGGAATCCTCATGTGAACGGTATTACTAGTAAGGCAAAACAAGCCCTAGGCATCTGTAGTCGGCTAGCGGGGACTAGATGGGGAATCAAACCCAAAATAGCCCTCTGGCTCTACACCGCCATTGTGAGGCCGACGCTATCGTACGCCTCCGTGGTCTGGAGTAGGAAAACGACTCAGAAGACTACACAAAGCAAGCTAAGCAGTATACAAAGAACTGCTGGTCTGCTCATCACAGGAGCCATGAGCACATCTCCGGGAGCTGCCCTGGATGCATTGCTGAACCTACCGCCCCTTCACATCTATTTGGAAAAGGAGGCGAAGGCTAGCATGTACAGGATTGTCAGCCAGAGGGAGGTGAACTGGCTATCTCAAGCAATGAGATCTCTCCATGACTCAGTGCTTGAGATACCAATTTTGGGAATGCCGTCTGACAGCATGATCCCAAAATATCACTTCCAGAGGAACTACTCTGTGGAAATTCCTGAAAGGGATAAATGGTTGAAAAACCAAATGACTTGGAGACAGGGCAGCCAAAAATGGTATACCGATGGATCCAAGTCAGGCAGTGATGTGGGCTGCGGAATATATGGCGAGCGACCCAAGGTGCGACTTCGTCGGAACCTAGGGAAGCATGCCTCCATATTCCAAGCAGAGGTGTATGCCATAATTGAATGTGTGGAAACCCTACTGCAAAGCAACACTGTCAACAAAACAATTTACATCCATTCGGATAGCCAAGCAGCTCTTTCAGCACTGTCCTCAGTGATCTTCAACTCGAGGCTGGTTGAAAACTGCTGGCAACTTTTGAACACCTTAGCCAATGCTAATAAGGTGATCCTCCGTTGGGTCCCAGGGCATGCGGGTATTGACGGCAATGAAAGAGCTGACGAACTCGCAAAGCTAGGAGCTAGGGAGCGGCAAACTGGACCTGAGCCTGTGTGCGGCATACCTAGGAGCCTGGCCAACCTCACCCTGTTGACCTATTGTTATTACGAAACACTGATTCGCTGGCGAGATCTACCAGGAATGAAACACTCTAAAGCGCTAGTCAAATCCTTCAACAAGAAGGCCGCCGAAGCGGCACTAGCGCTTAGCAGGAAAAATTTGTGCATACTAGCGCGGGCAGTGACGGGGCATTGCGGGCTGAACAGACATATGTTCAATCTAAAGCTCCGAGAAACAGACAAGTGCAGGCTTTGCTGTGAGGCGGAGGAAACGCCTCTGCACCTTGTCTGTTACTGCCCCGCGTTAATGCACAAACGCAGCCTCCTCCTAGGGAAACACCTTGTAGACCCTGAAGAGGCAAAAAACATCCCGGCCAAAAAGTTGCTGCTGTTTCTAGCGGCAAGCAACATTGGTCAGGAACTTTAGATAGTGGCGATCACAATAGATCGGCGACGGTCAAAGTGATACTGGGTCTCGCTATAGAGCCCTGCAAAGCCGCATCACCAAGAAGAAGATGATTTACATATTTATTTCACCAAATTTTTAGGCAATCAATGAAATTGACAATATTCCAAAAAGAAAATATATATCTACTTAATTCAAATTAAAAAAAACCACAAATAAATTAATTATAAATATTGTAATAATCTTACAGTTCATCCTTCAGTTGCTTGGTGAGGGTGACCTCAGCACCATCAGACTTGACTGCAAACCCGTTAACCTCAGTGGGCAAAGTCTTCACTTTCTGTGCCTTGCGCTCCGCCACTATTTCTTCAGTTAGGAACTCCACTAGCTCTCGTTCACCTGTAAAATTAATAATAATAATGGTCAAGAACATAATAATGGTAAGTCCATTTAGTAATTTTTTTAGTTAATTTTAATACATTCTTAAGTTTTAGATATGTCAAAACAAATATCATATCTATTAAATAAAAAATAAAAAATAAAAATAGCCTTTATTCTCTGATCAATAGTTCCTAAAACTAAGTTCCTATGCTAATAATAATTAATTTTATGCTATTTAACTTAATCTACATAATTAATTTAAATTAATAACACCAGCACTAATTTATATTTTGATCAGGTTGTCCTTTGACATAGGCCTCCTCTAGAATTCGCCATTTTTCTCTGTCGAGTGCTAATCTACGCCATCCCTTTGGTAGGTCATCTTCCCATCTTCTTTGTGGCCGTCCTCTTGCTCTCTTCCCATCTCTGGGGTACCATGATATGACCTCTTTGGTCCATTTTTCTTTCGGAGATCTAGCCACATGTCCAATCCAGCGCCATTTGAGTCTCTTAATTTTCTTTGATACATCTGTCACGCCTGTTATTTTCCTAATTTTGGTCAGTCTCCATTTATCTAGCATTTTTTTGTGCAGCATGCTTCTCTCTATCCCCTGTTGGCATACCTTTAGTTTTTGAGTGTGAGTCTTCGTCAGGCCCCACGTTTGGCACCCGTAAGTAAGTATTGGTAGGATGCATGTGTTGAATACTTTACGTTTAATTGGCATTGGAGTGTTTTTGTTCTTCAATATTTCTTTCAGCGACCAGTAGCGAGCCCAGGTGTTATTTACTCGTCTTTGCAGTTCTTTGTCCATCTGCAAGTTTGGTGCAATTATTTGGCCCAAGTAGATGTAGTCATTCACATACTCTATATCATGGTTCTTTACACTAATTTTTTGTTGGTGTCTATTGGTCATAACCTTTGTTTTAATTGTATTCATTGTCAGACCTGCTTTTTGGCTCTCTGTTGCTAATTGTTCAAGCATTTCTTGTAAGGTGACTGGGTCCTCGCTAAACAGTACCAGGTCGTCTGCAAATCGCAGGTGTGACAGCCTACATCCATTAATGTTTATTCCCCACCCTTCCCAGTCTAAATTTCTGAAAATGTCCTCTAACACAGCCAGGAAGAGCTTGGGAGACAGAGGATCCCCTTGTCTGACTCCTTTTTGAATTTTAAATTTCTCTCCAATCCTTTCTAGTTGTACTTTTGCAGTGCAGTTGCTGTATATGTTCTTTATAAGTCTTAGATATTTATTTTCTATTCCTTGATTGACCAAGGCTTTATATAAGTAGTTATGAGAAATGGAGTCAAATGCCTTATTATAGTCTACAAAAGAAATGTAGTATGGTTTTCCATATTCATTATACTTTTCCATTACTTGTTTTACTACATGTATGTGATCTACTGTTGAGAAATCAGCCCTGAAACCTGCCTGTTCTCTTGGTTGTTCTGCGTCTAATTGTTTAGTGAGCCTGCCTAAGACAATTTTTGAAAAAAGTTTGTATAAATTTGTCATAAGACTGATCGGTCTATAGTTGTCTATTTTGTCTTTATCACCCTTTTTGTGAATCAGTATTATGGTTGATTTCGTCCATTGTTCCGGAATGAATTCACTATCTAAGATTTCGTTGAATAATCTAGTTAGTGGTTTTAGTATTGCCTCCATTGACCCTTTTAGCAATTCATTGGTTATTCTATCTTATCATATCTATTAAATTGAGTTAATTACTAATTCGATTTTAGTTTTATTTAAATTTTTAGGTCAACAACTAAAGCTATATGAATTAATGAAATTGAAACTGAATTTTCATATTACAGTCGACTCTTGTTAATTCAAACCTGCGATAATTCGAACCGCTCTATAATTCATAGTTATCATGAGTTCCGTACAAAATCTTTATATTTCGAACTAAATCAATACATTTTTATGCACTTGGTTATTTGAACGAAAAAATCATTGCTACGTAACAAAACGACGCGTTAATCGAACTCATTAGCGTCAAACACTCGACAATTCAAAGTTGCAGAGAGAAAGAGACAGAAATATTGTAAGTACATTTTGAGACAAGTTCAAACTTGTATTATCATACAATAGTCTTTGTTTTTATGATTAGTTTGACACACACTTCCGCACGAATTGGTTTCGAATTCGAAAGATTAATTAATTCATATTATGAAGTTACAAAGAAGCCTGTACTCATTATAAAATAGACTCACTGGAACTAAGAAGAAACCAAAGTGACATGCTGCTGTTACAAGCTATTTTGACTGGCCAAATTGACTGTCCTGGCATGCTGTCAGCTTTCTCATTAAACGCTTCCCATTTTAGGCCCTGAAAACCCAAGCTACTATGTGTGCCAAAATCAAACACAAACTACGCCCAAAACTCAGTAATTATACGCTTATCGCGAACCTACAATAAAGTTTACTCCGATCTTGACCTTTTCCGTCTATCTAAAACTCAATTGAAAAATGCAATCATTAAACTACATCGGAAATAGTATTTACATTTAGTACACAAGCACATCCCTCATAACACACATACACACCCGCACACACACATACACACACACACACACCCACACACACACACACACACGCATACACACACACACATACCCGCGCGCACTTGCACTTTTTTAATTTTTTAACTTTTAACTTTAAGCTTTATGGTACCTATTTATTTTAATAATTGTATAATAATTATGTAATCTTTTTGGCCTTATTTTAGTTTTTTAAGAAATAACTGTAAATTAAAATGTAAAAACGCTGTTGATTACAGTCTAATAAACAAAAATAAAATAAAAAAATAAAAATGAATATGTACCTCTAAACTTTTGTCATTGTTAAAGAATAGCAGTTAATAAATAATAATTGATCAACACTTAATTCGAAGTTTTATTTATTTTCTCTCAAAAATTTCAAACCACTTGATATTTCAAACACTTGATCATTCGTAATATTTTAAGAGTCCCTCGAGTGTCAAATTAACAAGAGTCGACTGTATCATATTATTTAAACTAAGCCAAGTTCAGTTTAAGATTTGTCTGAATTAACACAAATGTCTCATACTCCTATGAAGTAACACTGCAAATGTCAATGTTACTGGATGTAAATATTATTTTGCTATACCCTGTGCCTACACCACAATACCAGCAATGAGTTGCATGGTACTACAGTGTTACAGGGATACACACACAGCTTCATAAAGGCGATCCTGAATATAATAATGATACAACAGACTAAAAAAAATCATCACCACATAAATAGTGCTTATAAGTGTAAAACTCTCTTTATGCAGGAAATTTTGATAGTTCAAAAGCACTTTTGGAAGAGCTTATATTTAAAAATATCTTTCTATTGATACTAATCTACTCTAGAATCTAGATAGAAGATTTCAACAATAGAATTTCTCTACATGAAAATTACTGGAAAAGATAAGGTCTCAGGAGTAGGACAGGTATCTTACCAAGGGGCTTAGGGGTTACTGATTGTTCATCCTTCTGATCTGTCGAAATAACGTAACGTTAACAAAAACTTGCAAAGGAGAAAACTAAACAATAGTATAAAATGATATAATACATAAATGTTACTTAATTATTTGTCAATATATAACTTATAATCAGAATTATGTTTTACTAGCTGATGCCCGCGACTCCGTCCGCGTGGAATAATGTTTTTTTATTTTCCGGACTATTCCAGACTATAATCTATCTCTGTGCCAAATTTCATCCAGATCCGTTCAGCCGTTGGAGCGTGATTGAGTAACAAACATCCATCCATACATCCAAACTTTCGCATTTATAATATTAGTATAGATGTATTTATAGATCTAAAGGATATTTCATCAAGGATGATGACATAACCTCAAAACTTTGGCAAATGATAAGATACGCTACCTTTAGTATGAAGTGCTTTGAGGCCACAGCCGCAGCCGCAGGTGTTGGAATGGTTATTAAGGAGGCTGGAGGACGCCGAAGTGCTGTCCATCCTCGTGGAACAGCTCATGTGCCATATCCCTCGGGTGAAGTCACGTTTGACGGGAGTCTGCGTGCGAGATACTATTGCACCAGTTATACCCGAACTTTTTACGCATGTTTGAATAACTCTGTGCGCTGTTCTTACTAAACCGCTCATTTTTGATAGTTTTAATTTTAGGTTTAAAATATTGAAATTGAAATCAGGAATGAAACAAAATTCAAGCCCCCACTTCGCCGTTCACCGGTAAATTGCCAGCAGTCAGCACCGACCAGAAAAAAAAGATTGCCATTTGCCAGCAGAGACAAGTTAATTTTTTTTAAAATACTTAATGAAATTTTTTTTTTTAATTAACTGGTTTAACGGCTCTGGATTCTAGTCTTTATTCAACTCCTTCTGAAATGAAAATTAATTTTAAGGCCTAGCTCAGACGACAAGACAGGTTTGTTCCTGTGGTTTGTTCAACTCGTCTCTGGGTTTGTTTATCGCACAGACATACAACTGGTTTGTACGTCTGTGGTTCATCGGATTCCTGCCATGATTTAACTCCGATTTTCTATGGTTATACGCGGCAATTTAAAAAACGCTAGAATCTGGAGCTTATTTGTTTGCATATTTTGGCAAAGCTTGATAACTGCCATCATTGACAGGTGTCGCAATTTTTACATCAATGTCATTGAATGTCATTTGGTCGAATTGGG
Organism: Erebia aethiops; assembly: GCA_923060345.2. NCBI lineage: Eukaryota > Metazoa > Arthropoda > Insecta > Lepidoptera > Nymphalidae > Erebia > Erebia aethiops. The sequence continues at coordinate 1,490,730 of OV281083.1, read as the reverse complement.
TCGAACGCGTGGAATCATTGGTGGAATTTTAGCAGATCAGCAGGGCGACCGCATATCTTTTGCATCAATCATTGATACATCGCAATCACCTCTGATTGGCTGAATTTATGTTATTCTTGCTGCGTCAATGGATTTCTGATTGGTTAACACTCTTCACTATTGGACAGTGGAAGAGTGTTAACCAATCAGAGGTGATTGCGATGTATCAATGATTGATGCAAAAGATACGCGGTCGCCCTGCAGTGTCACATTCACCAGTTACTTGTCTCTGGTGAATGTGACACTGCAGGGCGACCGCGTATCTTTTGCATCAATCATTGATACATCGCAATCACCTCTGATTGGTTAACACTCTTCCACTGTCCAATAGTGAAGAGCAGAGACAAGTTAACCTGGTGAAGACTGAAGAGTGTTAAATTGGTTAAATTCACTTCACGTGTGTTTTGCGAGTACCAGGCTTAATTATTTGTTTGAGATTTGAGCACACTTAAATCTCAAAATGGTTAAAAAGAGGCCATTTGTGGCACAAACTCCAGTGCAGAATTCTGCTCCAGTAGAAGTTATCGCAGAGGATGTAACCAATCACCCGCTATGCTTGCACGGTCCTACACTACTATTTTCTAGTGAGAAGGGCCGGTTCTTCGCTTGCGCCTCTTGTAGGAACAAGAAAGATTGCACAGTGCATATCGATGAGGAAGACTGGAATAAGGAAGGCGTCAGGCAGAGAAATGAAAAGTACTACAAACTTATTCCGAAGTTGGATAAAGTAGCGGCGTGGAATCATTTTAAAGAGGTTAGTTATTACAATGTGTTTATTAAAGGCCCTGGGCGGTGGGCCTTGCCAACAGTCCTGATCAAGACATTCAGTCAGCGTGACTGCTGCGTTGGTGTTGAAGCTATATAGTAATGGTTTGCAAAGTCTTGTTATAGTTTATTTTATATATTCTTTTTGGTCCCCCGACTTTCTGCATGGTTTAAGTCTTTAATTCCTGCGGGATTTCCCTAATTTTCTGGGCTAAAAAGCCTATGCCTATGTCCTTCCCGGGGAAGGTATAAATAGGTATCCCACCTATCCCTGCACCAAACTTCATCAAAATCAGTTGAACAGATGTACGGTGAAAGCTTAGCAGACACACACTATCACATTAATTATAATAATAGTATGGATTTAACAAACCACTTGTACTATAACTTCACTACTTTCATAAAAACTAAGTACTTGTGATAAACAGAGTCAATGAAACTGGGATGATTTTCAGGTGAAAATGCGACACCCCTCAGACAGGGCCTACTGCCACACATGCCAGAAGCTCTTCATCCCATCCCAGAGCAGGAAGCACCTCAAAGAGCACAGGATAGTCCTGCCACTGACTGACGAGCAACTCACCAACCCCACAACATTCCTGCAGCCACTGGAGAATGACCAACACGAGGCCCAGTACATGTTCACCAAGAAATCTGTCAGCACTGTTCTTGGCATACTGAGGAATAATAAAATTAGGTACTTTTAAACTAGCTGTCAACTAGTCTGCCACACTGGCTTAGATTCAGATTCAGAGGCCTAATTGTAATCATTTGACAGCTCAACATATTACTCGAACTGTTTATAAGAAGTTCTCACATGCTTTTTGAGGCCTCTATGAACTCTTTAAACATGTTGGATCATGCATTTGACAAACGTTTACGATTGTCATACAACATGAACAATAATATCCGACATGTTACCCTGATTATGCCGTAACATGGGATAATATGCAATTGCAGTGACAGGTTATATTTTGACATTATTATTATTATTTATTTAGGTATCTGGGGCCTTATCACTTAATAATGCTTGAGTGTAATGTTATTATTGTCTCTGATTGAATGATGAATTTGATGATAGCCACAGCAATAATATCATAAAATGGAGCCAACCACAACAATTATTAAGATTGTAACAATGTTTGATGAGGTTTTACAAAATAGGGTTATAAATATTGCTTGTATCACATAATGGTATGACTTCTCTTGGGATAATGTTGCGGTGGGTTTCCACATCCTTCTGCATAAGTATGACTCGACTAAGAGTATTAATTACTCTTAGGAATATTATTACAACTGCTGCATTTTTGGTGGGCGGCTTCCGCCCTGCTGCCACCAAAAATGCAGCCTAAGAGGTTGAAATGGGGCAAGTCAGTATTTTAAAGTTGGGTAACTAGATCAATTAGGCTATCTATATTCTATCATAATATGAAAGGGCTTTATTGCACCTTTTCCATCACATTTTATTGATCTCATTCTTGAACATTTTTACCTATTATTTCTTTGTCCAATTCATCCAATTTGTCCAAAAATATTACTTTTTTTTCAAGGCTAAATTAATATTGTTCTAGCAATATCCTATGCATAGGAACTCCATCTGTCCATGAAGCGGCGCAGGAGCATCCAGACTTTGATTCATTACTAATGGACTATGACACTCGTTACCACATGTTCTATCCAAGCCACAAGTTCCTCTGGTATAACATGTTCAACAACTATCTGTTCAACCAGAATGAGGATGAGAAAGTGTTGAAGAAGTTCTTTAAAGGCTCCAAGTATGTAGACTCTTATTAATAAATAAAAAAATTGTAGTTTGATATTAATTTATTATGTCAGTTACTCAGTTTCTTCCAAGTAGCCTAATTTTAATAAATTGGACTACCTATTATTGGCCTATTCACACCACAATGACACTGACAATGAAGATAGCTTATGACCTGAATAAACACATACATTTAATACTGAAAAATTAAAGAATACCAACGGAAATAAAAAAAATCCTTAATGATCAATCCTTACAGTAATGCATAATTGCAACACAATCTCTTATCATTTTCAGGAGCAAAGGCCTCGCCATAGTAATGGACCCGCCCTTCGGTGGCCGTGTGGAACCATTGATACAAACCATCAAAGAACTGTCAGAGATGTACAGCAAAGTGTGTGAAACTGAAGACAAGATATTGCCTGTCATCTGGGCCTTCCCTTACTTTGCGGAGCCCTATATCACTAATATGATGCCTGAGATCAAGATGCATGATTATCAAGTAGGTATATTTTTTTACGCATGATGGGTGCATGTATGAGACAGAGGCAGTATGAGTAATAATCCATATTAATATTTTAATGCGAAAGTGTGTTTGTTTGTTTGCTTGCTACACTTTTACTGTTCAATGTAGACCAATGTTTTGGTCTACCTAGTGATCTAATACTATACTATCTTTCGTAATAATAATAATAATAATAAGCCTTTTTATTTCTAATCTCATGATATTTACAATTGTATATAACTACTTTTTAGATGAAATAAGTGTTAGTTGTGTTAGTGTTTGTCTTATTCTAGTTAGTATTGTTATTTGTTGCAGTATTTGTTGGAGATGTAGTCCCATATCGGGTAAAGGCCTCCTCCATCTGCTTCCAATGCTCCCGGTCTTTGGCAAGGGTTAGTGAGACTGAGATGTGCAAGTTTTCTAGTTTCAATTTTAGCAGAGCAACCCTTTCTGACAGTCCTGTGAAATTAATTATTTTGTTTTTAAATGTTTTCTTCAGTAAAAAGCCAACCCCGTGTTTTCCCTTGGTTTCTCCCATGTAACATAGAATGTAGTCTTTGTATTCCTCTATATTGCAGCCTGTTCTTCTAACTTCGGAAAGACCCAAAATGTCGAAGTTAATATTTTCAAGAGCATATGTAAGTTCAAGATATTTTTCAGTTGTGGAGAGGGATCTCACATTATATGTGCATATTTGTAAAGATTCACTTTTTGTCTTCCTTGTAATAGATGGAGGGTGGTGGTCATAATTCCCCACGGGGACCAGCCGGCTTGGGGAATGTGATTTGTTGTTATTGTTTGTTTCTGTGTTTTTTTCCTTTATTCGGCTTTTGTGGGTAGGTTTTGATTGATTGCTATTGCTTGTTATTTTCGTTTTGTGAGTTGTGTCTCTCCAGACACTCGGTTCATGTATTCGAAAGCATTTGTTTTGTTTATTTTACTTGGAGCTTTTGGTTGTGGGCTATTATCGCTGTTAGACTGAGGTGGTGTGTTTGACGGGGCTTGTTTCCTCTTTTCATTTCCTTTTTCTTGATTTATTTTCCCTTTAATTATTAATTTATCATATCGGATGATTGTTAAGTTTCCATTTTTCTTTTCTTGTAGTTGTTGTTGTTTTAACTCATTCCTTATTTCCAAAACCTCTTTAGGATAATCTTCAGTGGCATATGTGGATGTTGGGAAATATTTGTTATTTCTTAATATTTCAAATTTTCTCCAAGCCAAAGTAAGTTTCACTAATATTGGTCTCCTCTTATTGTCTTCTTTTTTTCCCAACCTTTTAATCTCACAGATTTCCCACATATCAAATTCCCGTATTCCTCTCTCAGTTACTATTTTGTTTAGGAAATCCACAACCAAACTCATAAGTTCGTTGTTATTTTTCTCGGTTTCTTCTAGTCCATGTAGTAGTATATTATTTTTCTTAGCTTCCCTTTCCAACTTACTGATTTTCACTTTCAGTGTCGAAACCTCACTATTGAGTTTCAGGTTCTCTTCAACCAGTGGGTTCAGCTTTTCTTCTATTGTCGATGTAATAGTTGAAGTTATTGTACTGGTGTGTTTCATGAAATCTTCTTTTAATTCATGCATCTTCGTGTCAATCTTCTCATCTATTTTCTGTAGAAATAATTCCATCTGTTTGTCCATTTTCTACTATTTGGTAGAAAAATTTATTATGTGGCAACTTTTGCCGAGCTCTGGCAACCCTATCTTATGGTGGTGAGACTGACAGCATTTGTCATTGTCAAGTGATAATATAAGACATTAAAACTTCTCCTAATGATAGAATGTAGCCTAATGTATGAATGTAGTGAATGTAGAATGTGTGAACCTTCGCACATGATAGATTTTGCACACTGAAATGTCATTCTAGAATGGTATATTATTCCTAGATAAGTTATCACTATGTCACACCATGCTAGGTACTAAGAATGAACTTTATCAGATTTATCACATTTATAATTAATATATTATGTATTAATTTACAGGTAGAATACCAAAACCACAAGAAATTCCAAAACAAAAAGGGCGGTCGCAAATTCGGTTCCCCGGTACGGTTCTTTACAAACCTACCATTTTCCACCATCGACCTGTCAAACGACAGTAGCTACAAGCTTTGCGACAAGTGCAAATATTGGGTCTCCGTGACAAATGTACATTGTACCAAGTGTAGAGAGTGCACAAGTAAGAACGGGATGACGTACAAACATTGCAGTGTGTGTAAACGATGTGTGAAGCCTACATTTGTGCACTGCACGGTGTGTGGCAGGTGTTGTCAGGAGAAACACGTGTGCGGCACTGTTGTTGAGTCACAGGTGAGTTTAACCTAGTAGGGTTATTGTGGGCTTTTTGCATTGATTCAGTAGTTCTAGTTGGTTTGACGACTTCCCTGGCGCAGTGTTGAGCGCTGTTGACTTAACGTGTGGATGTCCTGGTTTCGATTCCCGGCTGGTGTGCGAAAATGTGTTTGTTTGTTGGTTTGTCCTTCATTCACGCCGCAACGCATCGACGTGATTTTTGGCATTGGTATAGTTGAGGACCTGGAGAGTGACATAGGCTACGTTTTATCCCGGAAAATAAGGAATTCCCGCGGGAATCAATAAAACTTAAACCACGCGGACAAAGTCGCGGGCATCAGCTAGTCAAAGTTATATTTTGTCAAACTCAATGTTGCATTAATTTATATGGTTATCATTTCAGTCATGCTACAACTGCAATGAAAAGGGACACAAGAAGGCAGAATGCCCACAGAGAGAAGACGGGAGTGCAAAGAAAAAACGCAAGTCGATAAAATAAAGGTCACTATAATAAATTACAATATCAAAATTGTACATAGTTTCATTTGCAAATAATCAACTTACTATATCTGCAGCACAATATGAGGCCCTAATGATAGCTCACAAATAGTAATGGGCACATTTAATATTATTATAGAATCAAGTTGATTGCATTATAATATTTTATGTATATTGTATACTTTACATAAAATGTGAAACCTACTTAGTACTATAAATGCAAAAGTGTGTGTGTGTTTGTTGGTGTATCCTTCCATCACGATGTTGATTGATATGATTTAGTGAATGGGTATAGTTAAAGACGAGGATGAAATTATTATCTCCTCCCTCTGCAATCTTAAAAACCTAAATGTAAAAATACATAAAAAATATTATACAAATCATGTATTGTACTAAAAAAGAAGAAATAAATACTGAATAAATTGTTTGTTCTAAAATAATAGATTTGACAAATTATTATGATTTTACGATTGTATTCACGTCACTACTAACACTAAAGTACAGCAATCGTTCCTTCGAACAATATTGTCAATCTATTTAAACGCCAAAAGGGCCATCATACCATGCTTTTGGTTTACAAAATATTATAAAAATCATAATCTTTAATTAGACTAATCATCCTAATTATACAATCGATCAATTCAATTAAAAAAATGCTAAAAACAATCAAGATTCATTGAGAAAAAACTGCGTTTTTGTCGTGGAACACTGTAGACGATTGTATTACAGAGGGCTGAAACAAAAGATTATACTATTAGTTTTAAAATCTTGAAAATGATGCTATGAAATCAAATGTGTGAAAGACCATTATTTTTAAACATCAGCAGAATGCAAAGAGTAATGTGTTAATCCATATTTATATTATAAATTCAAAAGTGTGTCTGTCTGTCTGCTACACTTTAACAGCCCATCTTTTCAACTGATTTAGATGAAACTTTGCACAGAGATAGGTTGTATCTCAGGGAAGGGAACGTAAAAAAAATTGCGGACAAAGATGCGGGCATTACTATGTATACATAAAAATTTGGCATACAGATAGCTATTATTTTATTTTATTTTATTTATTTATTTTATTTGGTACAGAAAACTTACAGCTACAACAGAGATGGATAGATAGATAAAGAATAAGTATAACGCCAATTACAAGTTTTCACAGATAGAATTTAGATTATGATACTAATATAGCTATTAACGTATAAAGAAGTTTGAAATTTTAATCTAAATCTATATATATAAAAATGAAACCCGTTTTCCTTGGTCACGGCATCACGCGTGAATGGCTGGACCGATTTCACTAATTCTTTTTTTGTTGTATTTGTTATTATTAGGAGAAGGTTCTTACGGAAAAAAATATTAAGAAAATCTCAGAAATATTGAAAAATATACATTTAATTTTGCATACTAAGGCGGTACGAAGTTCGCCGGGTCAGCTAGTCAAAAATACAAAAGCTAGTCAATAGCTAGCTTTGACACTTTGATTCTACTACTTCTTGAAATAAATACTCTGTAGTGAAATAAAAGTCATTTTATAGTCCCACAAAATTATCTGACCTGTTGACAGCGTTGCTGTTATCACATTTAGTGTTGCTAATAAATCCATATACATACTAATATTATAAATGCGAAAGTGTCTGCTATGCGTTCACGGCCCATCTGTTTAAGCGATTTTGATAAAATTTGCTACAGGAATGGGTTGTATCCCGGGGAAAGGCTTTTTATCCCGGAAAATTAAATATGTAGTTCCCATGGGAATCGAATGTGTGTGTGTGCAATTCACTTCAGAAAATTAGCCTACGAGATAATGAGATAAGTATAACTTGAATTCTATCTCATTCTCTCGTAGTTTAAATCCTATTATGAATATGTTTATCTCTCTTTGGTTTCGCTTTTTCGTTTCATCGAATTTTTAAATACACAACGATTCCAAAGAAGTTTTACTTCAATTAAAAAAAACTAAACAGTCATAAAAATCTGTTCCAATAGATGATGCCTATATCAAAAATAAATTATATTTCTAACTGATTATTAAATAGAGGGTCTACCAAAAGACCTACAATTCACATCCTCGGTTAGTTTTAGGTATGATGACCAATTTAAAATATAGATAAAAGAAAAAAAGTGCATTGAAATTTTATGACGTCACAATGGTGAATGTCATAGAACTTCCATACTAGAAGTGCGTTTTTAAGTTTGATAAAAAGTTGCTGATTTGATTGAGTTGCCATCATCCCTATTTTGGCCACCGTGTCAGATAGGTATGTGGGCCTGTACATACGTGTTGGTGATCTGATTGAGCACAGTCTGAGTTGCGCTGTATCTGGACTCGACGACCGCGGCATGCGCGAGCCACGCGCCGCGCACGTCCAGCCAGCGAGCCATGTGCTGCTGCAGCAGTTGCTCCCGGCTCGGAGCCGCGCCCTCCGGCTGGACAGTTGACAAGTTACAACCCAAATCCATACTTTTACTAATATTATATTATGTAGTTGTTCAAAATTGATATAAAGCCATAGCACGCTACGGGCTATAAACTATAAATTTATAGCATGCTTTTAAATATGCTATGCTATAGCACGCATGAAAGCATAATATGACGTTTTTTTTTATCCACTACAAGCTAGCCCTTGATTGCGATCTCACCTGATGGTAAGTGATGATGCAGTCTAAGATGGTAGCGGGCTAACCTGTTAGGGGCATGGCAGTTATATTAAACCCATATACCCCTTCGGTTTCTACACGGCATCGTACCGGAACGCTAAATCGCTTGGCGGCACGTCTTTGCCGGTAGGGTGGTAACTAGCCACGGCCGAAGCCTCCCACCAGGCCAGACCAGGGAAAATGCAGAAATTATAAATTCCCAAATTGACCCTGCCGGGGATCGAACCCGGGACCTCCGCACGATAAGGCAACATCGCTACACACTGCGCCACGGAGGTCGTCAAAACATACGCTCACAGCAGCGCGTTACGTGAGACTTAACGGTCGGCCAGCGCGCTACCAGCAAGCGGGGCCGCTACGGGCGCTACTAGTGCTACGAAACGAACTATGAACCACCGCGCTCGATCGCGCGGCATAGCACTGTAAACATAGATTAAAAATAATGATACTGGTTTTATTGTTTATTTTTTATGAGTTTAAAAAAAAGGGTCCATTTTTTTAAACCTCAAAGCTTTAACAGCTTTAATCTATAGCTGTATTTCGTAACGATTTGAATGGCGTTCTGTGTTTACGTAGCTCGTACAAGTAATACGAGATATAAATATTTATATCAGCCGCGCAATTTCGGGACCACCCACGTCCCAGTTCCCCGAATTTCGCAAAATGGCGTGCCAGAGCAAGGGATAATAAGTATTTGTATTTGTAAACAAATTGGCCATAGTGAAAGTACTTACATAATTCAAATCAATGCTGTCTTTGTTGCATATCTTCTGCTCTGGCAGTAAGCTTGGAATGCGGGAGACAACAGGGCCTTCTGGTCCCGGCAGATCTATGCCGTCTTCCAAAGGAGACTCTTCTTCTGGTTCTTTACTGGAATTGAAAAAAAATACTGGTCAATTTTTAAGTGAAACTTCTATACTGATTTGAGCACTGTGAGTGTGTAGTTGAGCACTTTTTGGTAGGGGGTAAAAATGTGGAACGGTACGACAAAAGGTCCTAAGTATAAATATAGTACACGCGTCTTAAGTATAAACTTTCATTGGATTCCCGCGGGAATTCCTCAATTTTCCGGGATAAGAAGTAGCCTATGTCACTCTCCAGGTCCTCAGCTACACCCATGCAAAAAAAGCACGTCGATCCGTTGCTCCGTTGCGACGTGATTGAACGACAAACCAACAAACACACTTTCGCATTTATAATATTAGTATGATTCGTAATTAAACATTAATATGCCATGTAGAAACCGAATAGGGGTATGGGTTTAGTATAACTGACATGCCCCTAACAGGTTAGCCCGCTACCATCTTTAGACTGCATCATCACTTACCATCAGGTGAGATCGCAGTCAAGGGCTAACTTGTAATGGATAAAAAAATAAAATTAATGCCTTATTTTTAGGTGGTTTATATTTTAAATATTTATTATTAATATTATATTTAATTGTTTTGTTTTTTATTTTCTAAACTAGTAAAAAAAATTTTTTTTTTACTATTTTAGAAAACGAGTTAACTACAGTAATAGTTACTGTAGTTAACTCGTTTCTTTACTAATGACTGAAATACATGGATGCATAGGACATGGTACAATTCCCAGAACTAAAATGAATTGATACAAAAACTACACGCAGATTGTTTCCATAGTATGAACGAAATACATCTACCTAACTTGCAACAGTCAAATGCATGGCAAATCAGAGCTATAGACAGACCATGTATTGTGTAATAATAATGAAATTTTGAATATTTGCATGTTTGTTTTGGATGTTCATTACTTCACTCCACTCCACAAAGACTGAACCAATTTGGCTGTTAAGAATGAAGATAGGATTCTTAACAGCCAAAAAAAAATCTGTTAATTCATGGTTAGTACCATTACTTTTATTCTGGAAAATTAAAGTTCTAAACGTGCAGAGGTCCCAGGTTTGGGTTCTACCGGCAAAGACATGCCGCCAAACGATTCAGCGTACGTGCGTTCGGGTACGATGCCATGTAGAAACCAATTAGGGTTATGGGTTGATTATAACTGATGGCAGTTACAAGTTAGGCTGTTAGAGGCATGGGCCTCTAACAGCCTAACTTGTAGTGGATAAAAAAAAAAGTTGTTATGCTATATGGTGCTTTATGGTTAAGAGGCCGGTTCGCGCCGCTCGCAACTTCTATTCGAACCGCAAATATAAATTTGCCGGTATATTGCTATCTCTATTTCACTGATGACACATGATCGCGTTCAAGCGAGATAGCTGAGCTTACAGAATTTGTTATACATTTAGTCTTGTTCCGTGAATACCAAAAATGATGAATGAAAACTTATCGTGCTTTTTACTTCGTTTTGTTATTCTGTAACTTGACAATATAGGCTATGCTGCTGACCAATTAATACGTAAGATATCGTTGGTTTTAATATGAAACAAATAAGAGGGAAACATGTCCATCTTGTCGTAAAAATATGCAAAACGCAATTCATTTACATTTCATTTTAGGAAAGTATTTTGAAAACATATAAATCCAGGGGACTAGATAAATACAATTTGAATCCAAATAAACTCTCATTTTGGTGGAAATGTTCTCGAATTATTAATTATTTTGGTATTACGTTTGTATGGGCAATTCATTCTCCGCTGGCACCTTAAAAGAAACAACAAAACTTACGTAAAATCACTGTAGTTGGCTTTTGGCTGGTTAGCAATCCAGGCTCTGCAGATTGGATACAGAGGAGTATCCTCGCTGAACTGTGACAGATCTACACTTCGGTCAAACAGCTTCAGCACATAGGACTGTCTGGGTGGTGACTTGCGCCTCTCCTCATTCTCTGCTTGTTCCCTCAGCTCATTGGCCGAGATGTGTCTTCTGTGAGGCCTTTGGTACCAGTGGAGAGGTTTTGGGCTGCTGCGTCGCCTGTGGATCCATATTAATTCTCCAAGAGTACTCTTCATGATATTACTAGATGATGCCCGCCAGTTTGTCCGTGTGGATTAAGCTTTTTTAACTCCCAGGGGAACGCCTTAATTCTCTGTGATAAAAGTAGCCTGTAAGGACAGGCTACTTTTTATCACAGATAATTTGATGAAAGTTAGATTTCAATCCGGGGAAGTTCCCGGGATGAAATCTAACTTTCATCAAAATCGATTAAATCCATATCAAATCAAATCAAATCAAATATTTTTTATTCAAATAAACTTTTACAAGTACTTTTGAATCGTCAAGTGAATCTACCACTGGTTCGGAATGCCATTCCTACCGAGAAGAACCAGCAAGAAACTCGGTGGTTGCTCTTTTTTAAATAATTCATTTACAATTACTATATCAATGTGTACATAAGTAACCGCTGTCCCTAGCATTGCTGGAGCGATCAAATCCATGCTCCTCTATCATTTACATAATCTTCAACAGTATAATAAGCTTTTTCAGGAGCATACTTTTAATGGATTTCTTAAATTTGTTTATTCAATTCAATTCATATACTACTAATATTATATCATACTAATATTATAAATGCGAAAGTGTGTCTGTCTGTCTGTCTGTCTGTCTGCTACGCTTTCACGGCCCACCTGTTGAACCGATTTTGATGAAATTTGGTACAGGGGTAGATGATATCCCGGGGAAGGACATAGGTTACTTTTTATCCCGGAAAATTAAAGAGTTCCCGCGGGAATAAAAAAAAACTGTCTCTTCACCCGAATTTGATAAAATTTGGTACAGGGGTAGATGGTTTCCCGGGGAAGGACATAGGCTACTTTTTATCCCGGAAAATTAAAGAGTTCCCGCGGGAATCAAAAATCTTAATCAACGCGAACGAAGTCGCGGGAATCATCTAGTAATCTATATATATAAAAATGAAACCCGTTTTCCTTGGTCACGGCATCACGCCGATTTCACTAATTCTTTTTTTGTTGTATTTGTTATTATTAGGAGAAGGTTCTTACGGAAAAAAATATTAAGAAAATCTCTCAGAAATATTGAAAAATATACATTTAATTTTGCATACTAAGGCGGTACGAAATTCGCCGGGTCAGCTAGTAGGCTATTAAAACTTAGCAGACAAACACATGTTCCTGCAGGAATAAAAAAAACTTAACACTGAAAAGTCACAGGCATTATCTTACTAGATGATAACAATAAAAAAGTCTAGTTTACTTTATTTGCAAAAAGAATATTAGCTATTTTACAAAGAAATATTATAGTTTAGAATAGATGATCGCCCTGGCTCACTGTTCTTAAAAGTTGGAGTTTCTTTGTTCAATTTATAGGGCATTGAGGCCAATTCTGTTGTACACCACCTTTAAACTAAACTATAATGACAGCTCTATTTTCATTGCTATCCCTTTCAGAAAACTTCCAGCGGAGAGGGACACTGTCTGTGATTTCTCACATAGTCTCTAGTCTAACTTCTTTCTGATTATGTAATAAATTGCAGGTAAGTAAATTGAACAACCTCTCCCGTTTAGCAGGCACGTAGTCTGAGGAATCTGACTCGTCAGCGGGAGGTTCCATCATTTCCATCAAGGCACCTTTGAGGCGTCCGCGAGCGGTTGATACTTCATCGGTTTCTATTCGAATGTTAAAGTTCCTATTAGATACATGGATATGATTAGCGCAATAGCCGCGGCAGGTCCCAGCGCCATGCAATAATTGAATCATTCAGCTATTGCTAGTCCAAGGCGATGTATAGTTGTGACCAAGAGTTGTAGGTATTTAATCAATCTACTGTTATGTCCATAGTTTAATACTGGAGAGCTACGTCCGTTAAAGGTTCGCGCACCTTAAGACGGACCTGAGACTTCATACAACCTACGTGTGCGATAGTTTATAGAAATTCAATCAGACTGCAATGCGGCCCGTCCTAATATGCGCTTACCTTGACTCTGCCTTCTACACGTAGGTGGGCCGCAATGCAACGCATAACATCTCCGCAAAAATACGCCTAGCACAAATTCGCCAGTGCGTTAAGTGCGCCTGAAGTGTGCGATAGATTATATAAAATTCACGAGAATGGTGAAGGATTTTTGTTATGCTATGCGATGCAGTGCGTTCCGCCCTAATGGGCGCGAGCCTTATATGAGCCTTATTATCAGACCAAGCCCATAGCCACGATTTAATCAATTTTCAACAAAAAAAATGTATTACGTACCAGCATCTTGTTCCTCGGAGTCCTTGGAGTCAGGCTTAAGTTTAGCAATTTTTTTGGGTGTAAACAGTCTTCTACGTTTTGATAGAGGCATCGTAAGATAATTATATAAATAAGTTTAAATACTAAACAAATAATAACAACATAGAGCATTCAAAAACCATTGTAAACACCGACCGACCAGAAAAAGAAGATTGTAAAACCAGGTTTAAAACACAGATCAGAGACAAGATCACCGGACCTTCCTTTCCTTTTTCTGGTCGGTGCACCGGTGGTGCACCGGACAAGATCAGAGATGATCAGAGACTGGAGACAAAGATCATTAATCAAAGAGTATTCCACCACCATAAAACATTCACTCTGCAAAAGTACTCCACTTCAAATAAAATCAAATTATTCAAAGGTACTCCACTCAGATTAATAGTCATTGGCAAAAAACACATATATTAAAATCTATGTCCCCTTGTATGTGGCAACTGGCAACTGGCAAAAGCATGGACCAAAAGCTAATGCAGATTCCTTGTTCCATGGTCACACCACAGATATAAAAAGGGAAGGGTCACACGTTGGTCCACTTTATTACCTCCATGGTCCACGCTTTTATTTTTTAAATAAAATCAAATGGTCCACATTGGTCTGTTTTGTTTGAATAAAAATATCAAACAAAACAAACCTACTTCTATTCATAGACAAAATATCAATTGACATTTAGCAAGAATCTTCAAAATGTCAGTAACAGGTTTGAGGTCAGTAATGTCAAAAACTGTCGAAGCGAAATGGTGAAACGAAAATAGCACTGCCGAAATTAACAAGGTTGTTCCTTGAAACTTAACTTGGTTTTTAAAATAACAAAGACGCTCCAGCCCACCGCTCATGAGAGATAATGGCGACAACCGCATATGAACGTGATGCTGACGGTGAGCAAGTAATTACAATAGTTTTTGTGTACATACACCACAAATCAATGTCAATATTTATATTAAATTTTGCACTATACGGTAGAATAATGAAGCAGAGTAAAATCTGCTTTTAAATTAAACTGAGAACGTTTACTTTACTCTGAAGTCTCTTACGTGAAAGTTGAATGAACTTATAATTCATGTCCATAATTATTTTCGTGCAGCAAGCATGTATTGTAGAAAGTTTTACCAATAAACTATTATAATACGCTCAATAGCACTCTATTTAAGAACTATGTACTTGAATTACAGTATACTTATATCTTTTTAAAGTCTTTTAACTTTTTAAAGTTAATATTTTTAAAAAAAGTAGTGGTTTATTATAATTTGGCACTCAAAAACTAATAATGAATGGCAAAAATGTTTATACTTACTCTTTAAATAATAACTATAAATTATACATAATAGTCCATTTGTATCAAAAATAATGAATTATGTTTATTATATACCTAGGAGACCTGCCCTGATTTCAGCTAGTTTTTGAATATCCATTCTCAGTAGTTGTCTTAATGCAGTCAAGATTCTGGACCCAGCCATTTCAATTGTACATTGATAATAATATATATATATCAACTTTTAATGCAAATAAATGCATTAAATTAATAATTTTTCCAGGTGGTAAATTTATACCTGCCTCTCAAAGACCAGACGGCACTTGGAGAAAGCCTAGACGCATAAAAGATGGTTATGTGCCACAGGAAGAGGTCCCTCTCTATGAGAGTAAAGGCAAGCAGTTTAAAGCGAAGCAGAACACAGGCCTTCCAGTAGGCCTTACTAGTGAAATAGCAGAGGAGATGAAGAAATCTAAGAAAGCCTTCCAGCCTATACCAGGCATGATAATTAATGTTGAGAAGAAAAAAAAGAAAAAGAAGACAGGTAACGATGAACACCTGTTATAAAATATATTCACACTAATATTATAAATGTCAATGTATGCCTGTTTGTCTATGTTTTTATGGCTAAACCAATTTCAACAAAAATTTGGAATAAGGATAGAGTACATACTGGAGACATTGTTATGACGACCTCAGTGGCGCAGTGTGTAGCGCTGTTGTCTTAACGTGCGCAGGTCCTGGGTTCAATCCCCGGCAGGGTCAACTTGGGAATTTATAATTTCTGAATTTTCCCTGGTCTGGCCTGGTGGGAGGCTGTGGCTAGTTACCACCCTACCGGCAAAGACGTGCCGCCAAACGATTTAGTGTTCCGGTACGATGCCGTGTAGAAACCTAATAGGGGTATGGGTTTAATATAACTGCTATGCTCCTAGCAGGTTATCCCGCTACCATCTTAGACTGCATCATCACTTACCATCAGGTGAGATCGCAGTCAAGTGCTAACTTGTAGTCGATAAAAAAAAAAAGACTGGCCAATACTGTGTAACACAATCTATAATTTAAACTAAAATGACAACTCTAGTTCTGTCCCTTCCTCAGGTAGTATTATGAAAGGAGATAGAGGCCAATTCTGTTGTATACTAAACTAAAATGACAGCTCTATTTTTATTGCTAACCCTTTCAGAATAATTCCTGCAGAATGGAGCAGTTTTAGAAGTTTGGAGATTGTGTTAAACAGAATTGGCCACAATTGTCACAGGCATCATCTACATGTATAGTCCCACAAACAGTAGTCAAAATGTCTGCTACACTTTCATGGCCCATCTGTAGAACTGATTTTGATGAAATTTGGCATAAGGATAGTTTGTATCCCGGGGACATAGGCTTTTTATCCCGGAAATTTAAAGAGTTGCCTTGGGAATAAAAAAATCGTAATCCACACAGACGAAGTGGTGTGCATCATCTATTAGTTAGTTGATATTTCAAATTCCACTTGTTGTACCAACTCAGCATTCCAAGCTTTATGCCTTAGTTGAAGAAAAGAGTAATAAAGAGTTATACAGAGCAGTAATATTAGGCCTATGATTGATGTGTTTTTGTAAGTTCACCAAGTATCTTATAACATTCATAAAATTTTTAAATAGTAAAATACTTTTTTATGTTGCAGTTGTAGAAGAAGCAGCGGATAAACTTGGAAAATGTGAAATAATAGAGCCAACATTCACTAGTCCATCTCCAGCACCCAACGCAACACCAACACAATCAGATCCAGCCAAAAGACTGAAAAACTTGAAAAAGAAATTAAGAGAAATTGAACTTCTCGAGGAAAAAATCCAATCTGGAACCCTCAAGAACCCAGATAAGGAGCAAAAAGAAAAAATCTCAAAGAAAAATGACATAATCAAAGAAATAGAATCACTAGACACAAGTAGCGAATGACCTAAGCCAAAATGAATTTATTTTATAAGATATTATTTTAATCAAGGAACAGTTTTTACAATAATTCCAATTTTGTCTTGTGTGAAAGTGAATTCCCACAAAGATTTGGACATTAAGAAAATTACATTTTATTTACACCTAAAGAGTTTAATTTCTACAATATTAAGAGGTTTAATCAATTTAAAAATGACTCTACTACATACATACTCTATACATATGCATAGTCTGAACTTCTCGGGTGAGGAGATAACAGGCTAATTTGTCATTGAACAAAATAAAAAATATTTGTGATTTAAAAAATTATATTATTACAGAGGCTTTTATAATATAATAAAAAATCACCTGTATAATATGCATATTAAAAAGTAAATTAATGAGAAATGAGATGAGAATTCTGCAGTATGAAAGTTGGCTTCAATGTAGTGATATTTTACAAACAGCATCTGAAACAAATAACATTGTTGAAAAGCCATGCTGGAGTAGATGTGTAGTTAAATTTATAGCTTTTAAATATCCAATCTTAATAAAGTAATAAAGTTACTATCCATACTTCCATACTAATATTATAAATGCGAAAGTGTGTCTGTCTGCTACGCTTTCACAGCCCATCTGTTCAACCAATTTAATTAAACTTGGTACAGGGATAGGTTGTATCCCGGGAAGGGCATATGTCTCTTTTTATCCCGAAACATTCAAGAGTTCCCTTGGGAATCAAAAAAACCTTAATCCACGCGGATGAAGTCGCGGTCCTCATCTAGTTTATAATAAGTTCTACCAAAGGGGTAGAAAACTTAGAAGTCATACAAACCTCATGCTCAGTATTTACCTTTAAAACACTTTATATGAATTCATTTCTCGCTTTCTGTCTCGCGTAATTACCCAAGCATGCTAGAATACCAATTACAGCTATCCCGATACCCAAAACTGTAGCTAAAAAGTCTCCAAAGTCGTAGCTATGCGCTGCTTCCACTCTGCTAACGGCTAGCATCGAGAATATGAGAACAAACACTTTAAAAATCATTTTTGCGACTTGCGTATTATTATTTGCGAATTTCTAGACATAGATAATACACTATTTTCTAGAATTAAATTCGATGTCTGGTCCAGAGACAAGTGGTCTGGTCTTTACCACGTCTTTACCCAGAAAAACACCAGAAAAAGTAGTTTGTTTTCGTTTTGTACTTGTCTCTAGTATAAGTGTTCTGTGCTCTGGACTTGTTCTTGTTTTTTTTTTTAAATTTATTTATTTTACGGCCCTGGACTCTGGTCTTGTAATAGAGCACAGAGTACTTTGTCTATATATGGTATAGAGCTCTCTGGTTTATGCTTAGGGTTTACGCAATAGTCTATGGTCAGAAGTTGATTTGGAACCGTAGAAAGAGGTATAGACAGGGCGTCAGCGTACACAGTATGCGATAGCGATAGTCTTAGGTGATATATTCTTAATGTATTATTTTGTTATTTCCATACTTTGTAGCATTCATGCGGGTCCTTAAAAATATAACCTGTTTTTATCTGTAACAATCAGGTCAAAATTGTAAACTTACGTATGTTTTCGTATTTATGTTCAGTTCGGCTTTTGAGTTTTGCAGCATAACACACAGCAATACACCACTGACTATAAGTTAAACCATTTTTTTACTGCATCAATCAGTTTTTCCTAACTCAGTTACTTTTTTCCAGAAATTAAAAACAACGTACACGGTATTTGCATATTATTTTCGTTATCTTACACAATAGGTAGCCATATCTCCAAAACTATTACTCTTATTTATCAAAATAAAATAAGTATCATTTTATAGCTAATTTAATAATCTTTCATTTTGCTTCAGACAACATTTTCATAGCTCTATCAGTTATTATGGAAATCACAAGAAAACTTACATTACAAAAAGCGATACATGCAAAATATTTTCTTTTCATGCAACAAGGATTAACATATCTCCGAAACGAATAGTATTATTGAAATGAAATAAAATATTATTTTGTAAATAGTAAAATTTTTTTTAGCTCTACAATTTTTTGCGAAAATTCCAAAAAAATGCGGTCGGGGAGACGTTTAAAGGGGGGAGGGTGGGGATACGGAGATATGGCTTGATCTATATTACTCTCTCTGTCTACGATTCTAGAGGATACTTGTTCTATGTCGTAGACCGAGAACTAGACAGAGGTATATAGACCAAGCCATATCTCCTTTTCACTCCCACATGAAAGAGATGCAGTGTTGGGATGTTACACAAGATAGAATGAGAAAAAAATATGTTTTTTTCTGTCGCTTTCTGCGTGCCACGGGTTTAGTTTGTTTCGTGCTTGGTGCAGCGTTTTACCTATTATTACCTATTATTATTACCTATCCCTTTCGGTTACACGCTGGCATTGATTCTAGAGGTTTAATCAATAATTATTCTATGACCGAGAAGGATGAAGGATGCCGTAATCCTTGTGATAAGCAGAGACAAGTAGTAACTCATAACTGTGATACTTACTCTATGGTTTTGCAGAATATAATCAAAGAGTAGATCTTGTTTTTGGCGGGAAACAAGAAGCGCGTACTTTAAATTGAAATTTTAAAATACCTCTTTTGTTTTCGACTTCTGCAGGAAAATTAACTAATTTTCATTAATAAATAAAGAAAAATGCCGTCCGATAGTGACGGTTTGAACACAGGCATGGATAACGACGCGGGCGGGAAAAGGAAACCGCCGAGGCGTAGTCAAGATCAGCAGCAGGAAAATGTCGATTTTTACAAGCCATACCACAAATTAAATTATAAAAGAGTTTTCCCTGAATCAGTAGGAATGGCTGAATACACGGTTTTTATTGAGAGTCGTAAAGAAGGAGTCAAACTAGGCAATACCAATCCCTTAATGTTGGCGGGAGTTTTTAAAAATGAAATTAAAGGAGTAATTAATATAAGACGAATAAACGCATCTAAAGTTGGGGTGGTGTTCGCGCGAGCAATCAACGCCAATGATTTTTTAAAAAATGAAAATTTCCTGGATAAATACGAATATAAGGCATTCATACCAGCAAGTGCGGTGGAAACGATTGGGGTACTCAGATATGTTCCCATAAGTATAAGTAACGAGGAATTATTCAAAAAACTATCATCAAAATATGAGGTTGTCGCTGTGCGTCGCTTCACCAAGAAAGTTAATGGTCAAATTAAACCGTTTAGTTCAGTAAGTATAACTTTCCTATCAACCAACTTACCTGAATATGTACATCTGGACTTGTTCCAATATAGGGTGCATCAATATGTTGCCCCGCTCTTACAATGTTATAAATGCTTCAAATTTAATCACGGAGCAAGAATTTGTAAATCCGTGCAGCGGTGCTCTATTTGTGCAGAGGAGCATCGCTACACTGAATGTGAGGAAAATGCGGTAATTAAATGCATAAATTGTGGTGGCTCTCACGTTGCAATATCACGAGACTGTCCAATAAAAAAACAAAAAATGGAGGAAAAGTATAATAAATCTTCTTATTCAAAAGTTTTACAAACAAAACAAATACAAAATTTATTTAACAACTATAATGAAAACTTCCCTGCAATGAATAAACAAACAAAAATAGATACAGTTACAGTAGATAAATCACAAGTTAAACCTAATAACACTCCTAAAGTACAGAAATCAAAGACAGAAACTGCCCAAACTAATACCACAACTAATAATAATGAAACTCTTATTGAACAAATTATAACAAATGATACTATCTTGAAAGCACTTATTGGAGCATTGGTGGCCATGGGTAACTCAGGCCGTAAACTTACTACATCAGTTGTAAAAGAAATGCTTATTAATAATCTTAAAAACAATGGATAAACAATTTATTAGAATTTCACAATTTAATATACAATCTATTAATAATAAAAAACCTTTGCTTATTAATTACCTAGTTAAGAACGATATAGATATTTGCTTGTTAAATGAAACATGGCTGCGAGAAAATAGAGCTATCAACATTCCTAACTACAATTTCATTAATCAGAATGGAAAAAATGGACGTGGTAGAGTAGCAATTTTAATTAAAAATAGTTTCAAATATTTTGTTGTCCCTACACCGTTCTATGATTATATGCAGTCAGTAGCTATAACCCTTACTACAAGCCTAGGCAATATGTCCATTTTATGTGTTTATGCTCCACCCAGTGGGGGTCGCTTTAAGGTCCGAAGATTAAAACAAATTATAAACAGTTTACCTAAGCCACTTCTTCTTTCGGGTGACTTAAATGCTCATCATATTGCTTTTGGATGTCTCACAACAAAAACTAGAGGCACTGATATTTATAACATGTTGGATGAATGCGATCTTTGTATATTAAATAACGGATCTCCAACTACAGTAGGAAGTATTAATTTTAATCAATCTTCTATTGATGTTTCATGTGTTAGTCCTTCTTTAGTTCCTTTATGTGATTGGCATGTATATGATGATCCTATGGGTAGTTATCACTACCCAACCATAGTCGACTTATATACTTGTGTTGAAAAGTATGATGTAGGAGAACCGTGTGAACATTTTAATTATAAAAAAGCAGACTGGTCAAAGTTCCAGGCTGAAACAAAAAAAACGTTTGAAAACTTCACAATTGATACATCTAATCTGTTGGCTACTTATGAAAACTTTTGCACTTTACTTCTAGAAATAAGGAGAGATTGTGTACCTTTAATTACCAAACCTAATATGTTTGTTATGAGAAAACCAGTTCCTTGGTGGGACGCAGACTGTTTGGAAGCTGTAAAGAAAAGTAAAAATGCTTTAAGATTTTATAAATTAAACCCGACAATAGAAAGTTACATAGAATATAAAAAAATTGATGCCTTTAAAAAGAGATTAATCAGTGAAAAAAAGAAAGCAAGTTGGAGACGAATTTGTGATTCATTTAATAGATATACTCCAATAAGTTATATCTGGAATTATATTAGGCGATTTAAGAGGATACCTGTACATAAGCCATCAAAAAATGATGATTGGATTCCTTCTTTCTTAGATAAATATGCACCCACAGTAGTACCATCTGAAAAAGAAAGCAATATCATAAATTTAAATTCAATATTTAATCATATAGGTAGTGACAATAGTTCTTTTCTATTGAAAGCATTTACTTGGCATGAATTTACTGCAGCCATCCAATCAAGGAGAGATTCCACTCCGGGGTTAGATGATATTCCATACAAACTTATTAGCAACATGCATGTTAATGGACAAAAAACTCTCTTAAAAATCTTTAATTTGCTTTGGGACAATCAATGTATTCCAAAGTCTTGGAAAACGCAATGTGTGATACCTATTTTGAAACCTGATAAATCAGAACATGACTTTAACTCCTACAGACCAATTTCACTTTCCTCTTGTGTAGGGAAATTATTTGAATACATGTTAAAAAACAGATTAGACTATTACATAGAAGCAAATAATATTTTACCTGAACAGCAATTTGGTTTCCGGAAAGGAAAAAGTGCAGCAGACAGTTTTGCCTCTTTGATTTCAGATATAAATCATTCATTTGCCGGTCATGCAACCACAGTTTGTGCATTTCTTGATATACAAGGTGCATTTGATAATGTAGATCCTTACATACTGGTCAATATTCTGTGTGAGATTGGTATTCCTGGAAAAGTATGTAAATGGATTTTTAATTTTCTATATGACCGAACTATGTATGTTAAATTTAATAACATTATACATGGTCCTAGAAATGTATACAAAGGCACTATGCAGGGTGCTACTATATCTCCCTTGCTATATAATATATATACATGTTTAATAAGTAAATACATTACAGATAGAAATATAAACTTTCTGCAATTTGCTGATGATCTCCTTGTATATACTGTAAATAAAGATGTAAATATAGCTGTAAATAATTTAAATTTAGCATTGGAACAAGTCCATGATTATTATTCAAATAAGTTAAAATTAAACATCAGTCCTAGTAAAAGCGGAGCTCTAATTTTCTCCAAAAAAAATAATTCATGTGATAACTTTGTAAAATATAATAACACAAGATTACCTTGGTTATTGGAAAAAAAATTTTTAGGAATATTGCTTGATCAGAAGTTAACTTTCCAAGAACATGTAAATAATCTATGTAAAAATGCCTTTAGGGGTCTCAATGTTTTGAAATCGTTAGCAGGTGTGCATTGGGGAGCTGACCCAAAGTTGTTATCAATGCTTTATAAAAGTATAGTTAGAAGTCATTTTGATTACAGCACATTAGCATATTTAAATGCTAATAAATTGGTTTTAAAGAAATTAGACATAATTCAGAATAAAGCCTTGCGTATAATAACTGGGGCTATGTGCTCTACACCAATTCATGTAATGGAAGTAGAAAGTTGTATTCCTCCACTTTTAATAAGAAGACTTGAAATTGCTGAACGATTTTGTGTTAAATTAATAAGTTCAAAAAATAGTTTAGTTTTAGGAAAAATACTTCCCTATGAAGTTGCTAACTTTGATGATAGCTACATTGATGTAAATATGCTTTTATCTGGTCGATTACCAGACATTCTAAGGATTGTTTTATACTCACAGACCCAAACCAAAAATATGTATAAAAGCAAACCATGGCCTTTATATAAATTAGAATATGATGCTTTAATGAATGTCAATGTTACTATATGTCAAGAAAAAGTGAATTCTCAAGTGGAAATGTTAAGATATTTAGCTGATAATCACTTTTATACAATTTATACAGATGGTTCAAAATCTGAAGAGCATACTTCTTCAGCTTTTTATGACTCACAAAAGAAAATATCTAAAACTTTTAAAATTCATAATTTATGTTCTATTTTTACAGCAGAATGTTATGCAATATACTTATCTCTCTTGTACATTAATAATATTGTGAATTCACAGTTTCTCATTGTAACTGATTCGAAAAGTGTTATACTAGCTATTGAATCTAATAAAATAGATTACAAAAAAAATTACATTATATATAATATAAGAAATATGCTATACAATCTTAATAAAAGAAAGAAGATTGTTACCTTTATGTGGGTCCCTTCACACTCTGGGATAACTGGGAATGAGGTAGCAGATGTTGCTACTAGAGATGTACACTCATCAACATGTTTAGATCACTCCTCAATGCTGGAAATACCATTCACAGATATATATGCCTTGTTAAGCAATGATTTGAAATCTTTATGGAAGTCATATTGGGAAGAAATAAGCAAGTCCAAAGGAATTTGGTACTATGAAATACAAAAAAGCCCGCCAGCCACTCCTTGGTATAATAAAAAAGGGATTAATAATAGAAAATTCATTACGACTATAAACCGAATGAGATTTGGACATAGCAGAGTGGCCACCCACCTACATCGCTTGGGAATGAAAGAAAATGCAGATTGTGAATATTGTGGCGAAACGAATGGCGACTTAAATCATCTTGTTTTTCAATGTCGTCAATTTGGTCTAAATAGATTACTACTCATTAGCTCCATTCAAGATATTAACGATGGCAAAGTTCCTGATACTCTTCAAAGTTTATTAGCTGATAAAAAGTTCTTCCGGCCATTATATTCCTTTATTTCTGGTGCTCAAGATATATAAAAACAATGAAAACAACAAACAGTGATGAGTGAACCGATGTAAACTTTTCAAACTTATTTGTAATTTTTTGACTTTTTGTGACCAACACCAAAGCTAAAAGATAGAGTGATAATGAGACTTGTTAATGTAACTTCAGCCCGCCTAGGGTAATATTGTTCTGTGAACTTTAGGCTCAGAAGGACTGGAATCCAGAGCCGTTAAACCAGTTAATTAAAAAAAAAAATAATCAAAGAGTATAATAATAATATAATTCTGATTTTGGCCCTTTGGGCTGTTGTTGCTTCTTGATTTTCATTTTTATAAATTTAATAGTCAGTTTAGCACCATGTACAGTTTAATATTTCATAAGTGAAGTAGCTTTTGATGGCAACTGCTGTAGTGTAGCCAAAACCGACTGTAGTAAATAAGCAATAGTGACTTTGTGATGATAGTTTGATTTGAGTCGTCGTTCGTTATCATAAGTGCGTCGAAATGAGCGGAGGAAAGGGTTTCGGGTTCGCCGGGTTCACCATGCCAAAGCGGAATCCATCGAACGTTTCTCTGCATGCTGTGCCGCCCCCTACAACGCCAATGCACGCTGTGCCTCCACCAAGCGGCCTGTCCAAGCAGGGTTACTCTACGATGAACGCGATCACGCAAAACGCGGTTACCGGGAACTGGGGAACAATCGGGAAGAAGCGGGCGAAGACTGAGGACGAGTTAGTACTTTTTTAAGAAACTGAATGATTACCATATTTTTAAAACTAGATGAAGCCCGCGACTTTGTACGCGGATTTACGTTTTTTTATACTCCCGCCGGAACTTCGTAATTTTCCAGGATAAAAAGTAGCCTATGTTTTGCCCCAGGACCCAACCTGTGTTTGTACCAAATTTTATCAAAATCAGTTGAAAATATGGGCCGTTAAAGAATAGCAGACTGGCATAGACACACTTTTGCATTTATAATTCAAACTCAAAGTATATTTATTCAAAATTGGTACTTACACAATATACCTTCTGAATGTCACGTTTACAAAGTATAAGTATGTATCATTCTCAGCTATGAGGGTTCCAAACACACCCTGGTCTGAGAAGAGCCCACAACAAATTCATCTGAGTTTTTTTATTATACTAATATTATATACTTAATATTATATTAAGTAGTACCAGTTCAAACTGGTGGTTCTAAAAATTTGGTTTTTATCATGTAAGTTTTCTTGACAATGTATATAATATGCTAATGAAGATAAAATTGATGATAACAGGTATTTTGATGAAGATGACGAGCCACCTACTCCGGCCCTCGCATATATTCCTGCTCCTGGCAGCCCCACATATGAAGCAAGCAGTTCTAGAGTAAGTTATAGTACATTGATTCTAGTTAGTTATTCTCTCACAAAAATAACAGCATAAAATCGATAACTCCCTGTAACATTAACAATTAGGTACCTGAGTTTGCAGGTTTTAACATGGATGTAAATCCCATCAATATTCTTTGTCTATCATCACCATACAAGTTTCAGTAATAGTTAACCTTCTAACCTTCATGTTTCAGAATAATAATGATAATATCACTCTGATTTTTATAATTTATTTTCAAATGAATTTCTTTTATATAATTATACACAATACTATAACTATATTTAAAATCAAACTACCTTTTCATCTTAAAAATGGTAAAGCTTTTTTTGGTCAGACTAGTATATACTTACAGCTCTGTGAATCTGTACCATAGAAGGTACCTAATTGTATGTCAGGCACTACGAGTTTAGCAACTAGATTTTTGTCATGTTGATGTGCCTATGGCATATGTATTGGTCTTATTTATGTACTTAAAGCAGTTATATTGGGTGGTGGTCATACCACAATGGTAAAACCATTTTAGTAAACTTGGTCAGTTTAATTAAAATTGCGTAATACTTCCTTCTACTTGTAGGCAGATGATGACGACGAGGACCCACTGGATGCATACATGGCGGGTCTGGAGCAGCAGGCGGCCCAGGATCTGAAGAGCAGCAAGGAGAATGCAGTCACCGGCAAGGGGGACGGCGCGCGCGGCACCAGGGGTGATATCGACGAGATGGATGACGAAGAGAGCTATTACAAGTTAGTTGCTTGGTTTTTAGGCACTGATAAAATGAAGAAAATCCGTAGCTGCAAACTCCTATGGTTCTATTATATTTTTTAAATTTTTTTTTATCCGCTACAAGTTAGCCCTTGACTGCGATCTCACCTGATGGTAAGTGATGATGCAGTCTAAGATGGTAGCGGGCTAACCTGTTAGGGGCATGGCAGTTATATTAAACTCATACCCCTATTCGGTTTCTACACGGCATCGTAACGGAACGCTTAATCGCTTGGCGGCACGTCTTTACCGGTAGAGTGGTGACTAGCCACGGCCGAAGCCTCCCACCAGGCCAGACCAGGGAAAATTCAGAAATTATAAATTCCCAAATGGACCCTGCCGGGGATCGAACCCGGGACCTCAGCACGTTAAGACAACAGCGCTACACACTGCACCACGGAGGTCGTCAAAAATCATTATATAAACCAAAATAATCATATCGAAAGTTGTAGTATTTTTTGATGTTATCAATTATCTAAACAACACATTTTAGAAGTTTGAAGTTTAGACAAATGCAACTAACAGAATGGCCTTTAAGATTTCTTCATTCATAACGAATATTTTGTATGAGGATATAATTGTATGGAGAAATATCATGGTTAATTGATGTGCATAAAATAGCTTAGGCGACAACTAGTCTTACTATCACCATTCATAATTTTAACCCATTGCTGTCCCACTATGGTGCCATGAGTTCAGTTCTCAGGTTTTAACATAAGAATCAGAATAATATTTATTTTCAATAGAAAGTGTGGCAAAGTTATAATATAGTAGGCCTTGTTTGATGACAACCTGTATTGCTGAGGGTAGTTCATATTTAAGTCTAATGTTCTTTTTTCACAGATACATGGAAGAAAACCCGCTCACTACAGCAGACGATGGCTCTGATATAGAAATAGAATACGACGAAGATGGCAACCCTATACCACCGCCAAAGAAGAAGATCATAGACCCCCTGCCACCAATAGACCACTCCGAGATACAGTATGAGCCATTTGAGAAGAACTTCTATTCCCCACATGAGGACATAGAGAAGCTTGACCAGCAACAAGTAGAGGAGCTAAAGAAGAATCTAGGAGTCAAGGTCAGTAGTCCTGTATTTTTAAAACATAGTTCTTTTGCATGGTACTTTTGAGGGTTTATGTGGTGTGGTGAATATCGCGGGCAGCAAGTTCAAGATACGCACTGTACCACATAGATTTGCTTTCTGTGGCAGATTATAGGGAATTAAACTTCTAGTTTTTTCATTGTCGTGGACTTCCGCAAAGTAACGCCTGCTTCTATCCAATAAAAGTTTCGATCTTTGTCCTAAAGTTTAATTATGATTTTTCGGTTAATTATATAATACGCACAGTGCGTATCTCGAACCTGATGCCCACGACATTCACCACACCACATAAACCCTCAAAAATATCCTCAACGTACGTTTCACTCCGATACCGGAGCATCTTCAGGAGATGTTGCCTTTACAGTGCACAATTGCATAGATTTGCCTTCTGTGGCGGATTATAGCGAATTCAACTTCTAGTTTTTTCATCGAAACTTTTTTTGTAGAGTCGTGTAATTGGTCTTGTAGATATCGGGCCCCGACCCGCCGCGGCCGGTGAGCAGTTTTGCGCACCTGGGCTTCGACGAGCAGCTGCTGAAGGCGATCCGGCGCTCCGAGTATACTCAGCCCACGCCCGTGCAGGCCGCCGGCGTGCCCGCCGCGCTCTCCGGCCGAGACCTCATCGGTAACTGACCCACATATAGTGTCCTTCGGCTTCGGCTTCGACGAGCAGCTGCTGAAGGCGATCCGGCGCTCCGAGTATACTCAGCCCACGCCCGTGCAGGCCGCCGGCGTGCCCGCCGCGCTCTCCGGCCGAGACCTCATCGGTAACTGACCCACATATAGTGTCCTTCGGCTTCGGCTTCGACGAGCAGCTGCTGAAGGCGATCCGGCGCTCCGAGTATACTCAGCCCACGCCCGTGCAGGCCGCCGGCGTGCCCGCCGCGCTCTCCGGCCGAGACCTCATCGGTAACTGACCCACATATAGTGTCCTTCGGCTTCGGCTTCGACGAGCAGCTGCTGAAGGCGATCCGGCGCTCCGAGTATACTCAGCCCAAGCCCGTGCAGGCCGCCGGCGTGCCCGCCGCGCTCTCCGGCCGAGACCTCATCGGTAACTGACCCACATATAGTGTCCTTCGGCTTCGGCTTCGACGAGCAGCTGCTGAAGGCGATCCGGCGCTCCGAGTATACTCAGCCCACGCCCGTGCAGGCCGCCGGCGTGCCCGCCGCGCTCTCCGGCCGAGACCTCATCGGTAACTGACCCACATATAGTGTCCTTCGGCTTCGGCTTCGACGAGCAGCTGCTGAAGGCGATCCGGCGCTCCGAGTATACTCAGCCCACGCCCGTGCAGGCCGCCGGCGTGCCCGCCGCGCTCTCCGGCCGAGACCTCATCGGTAACTGACCCACATATAGTGTCCTTCGGATTCGGCTTCGACGAGCAGCTGCTGAAGGCGATCCGGCGCTCCGAGTATACTCAGCCCACGCCCGTGCAGGCCGCCGGCGTGCCCGCCGCGCTCTCCGGCCGAGACCTCATCGGTAACTGACCCACATATAGTGTCCTTCGGCTTCGGCTTCGACGAGCAGCTGCTGTAGGCGATCCGGCGCTCCGAGTATACTCAGCCCACGCCCGTGCAGGCCGCCGGCGTGCCCGCCGCGCTCTCCGGCCGAGACCTCATCGGTAACTGACCCACATGTAGTGTCCTTCGGCTTCGGCTTCGACGAGCAGCTGCTGAAGGCGATCCGGCGCTCCGAGTATACTCAGCCCACGCCCGTGCAGGCCGCCGGCGTGCCCGCCGCGCTCTCCGGCCGAGACCTCATCGGTAACTGACCCACATATAGTGTCCTTCGGCTTCGGCTTCGACGAGCAGCTGCTGAAGGCGATCCGGCGCTCCGAGTATACTCAGCCCACGCCCGTGCAGGCCGCCGGCGTGCCCGCCGCGCTCTCCGGCCGAGACCTCATCGGTAACTGACCCACATATAGTGTCCTTCGGCTTCGGCTTCGACGAGCAGCTGCTGAAGGCGATCCGGCGCTCCGAGTATACTCAGCCCACGCCCGTGCAGGCCGCCGGCGTGCCCGCCGCGCTCTCCGGCCGAGACCTCATCGGTAACTGACCCACATAAAGTGTCCTTCGGCTTCGGCTTCGACGAGCAGCTGCTGAAGGCGATCCGGCGCTCCGAGTATACTCAGCCCACGCCCGTGCAGGCCGCCGGCGTGCCCGCCGCGCTCTCCGGCCGAGACCTCATCGGTAACTGACCCACATATAGTGTCCTTCGGCTTCGGCTTCGACGAGCAGCTGCTGAAGGCGATCCGGCGCTCCGAGTATACTCACCCCACGCCCGTGCAGGCCGCCGGCGTGCCCGCCGCGCTCTCCGGCCGAGACCTCATCGGTAACTGACCCACATATAGTGTCCTTCGGCTTCGGCTTCGACGAGCAGCTGCAGGCGATCCGGCGCTCCGAGTATACTCAGACCACTCCCGTGCCCGTGACTGCCGATAGAAGTGAAAACTTATAACTTAGAATTTTAGTATTAAAATTTGAAAATAATATAAAATTTATAACGCCAATATAAATACCTATATAAACCTTATATATATATATATAAACCTTAACCTTAAACTTATATATATTGATATAAACCTTAAAACTAAGGCGTTAAAGTTTAATTACGAATGTATAGTCCGCGCACGAGCTCTGAGGAATCGGGGTCCGAAGAAACGACGGCTGTACGCCACCCCCGATCGTCGCTCCATATCCACCTCGCTCGCAGCACTAGTTTCGAGCTTGACGCGTGTAAGTTTGCGATAGCAGTATTGTTTTGCACTTTAAACAACTCTAGGTCATCACTTTAACATTCCATAGGATCTCGGAGCTCGCGCGTGGACTAAAGTATATTTATATTTAAGACCTTTTGTCTTCGTAACAACGCGAGCATGTCGGCGCGGAGCATGTCGCATGTCTGTGACGCGTATCCACAAGTTTACCCCCTACCAAAAAGTGCTCAACGCGGCTAAAGAAGTTTTCACTTCTAAAAAGTGTGTGTGTGTGTGTGTGTGTGTGTGTGTGTGTGTGTGTGTGTGTGTGTGTGTGTGTGTGTGTGTGTGTGTGTGTGTGTGTGTGTGTGTGTGTGTGTGTGTGCGTGTGTGTGTGTGCAATTCACACTCGGCAGAAGTGAAACTTCACAAAAGTAGCCTACGAGAAAATGATATAAATATAACTTGTATTCTATCTCATTCTATTGCAGCCTAAATCCTGAATATGAATATGTTTGTCTCTTTTTGGTGTTGCTTATTCGTTTCGTTTCATCGGATTTTCAAATCACAACCCGGCTGAGTTTGTTGTGGGCTCTTTCCAGACCAGAGCGCGTTTGGTACCCTTTGAGTTTTAAGACTCTACTGTAACTTATCATCGTCATACTAATATAAATGCGATATTGTGTTTGTTTGTTGGTTTTTCCTTCAATCACGCCTTAACGGAGCAACAGAATGACGTGATTTTTGGCATGGGTATAGTTGAGGATCTGAAGAGTGACATAGGCTACATTTTATCTCGGAAAATTAAGGAGTTCCCGCGGGAATAAAAAAAACTTAATCCACGCGGATGAAGCCGCGGGCATCAGCTAGTGTTTTATTAGTACCTATATTGAATAAATTAATATAGATTGATTGATTGATACAAATAGTGTCCAACTGAAGATTCGGCTTCTCTTCCACTTTCAGCCAAATGAAGCACAAT
Source organism: Erebia aethiops (assembly GCA_923060345.2). NCBI lineage: Eukaryota > Metazoa > Arthropoda > Insecta > Lepidoptera > Nymphalidae > Erebia > Erebia aethiops. The sequence continues at coordinate 1,459,400 of OV281083.1, read as the reverse complement.
CGGTTTTGATTTCATGGTCGTCATTAATTGTAAGAAACGATGTTTGTTGGTGAGATTTTATCCTCAACTCATACCCTATCAAATAGTTTATTAAAACAGTTTTTTTTCCATTTACCTATCTGCCATCGGCTTTCTAGCCATAATCAGATCTTTAGAATTGGTTTGCTGGTTATATATTGGGGTATTCCAATGAATACCCCTCAATATCCCCTAGGTTATATTGTCATCGGGGTGATTAAAACAGTTACTTACATTTTGAAGTTAAACTAACTTGTGTAGAAACTTCATATCTTTTTTAAATTCACAGGTATCGCACGCACGGGTTCCGGTAAAACGGCCGCGTTCCTGTGGCCGCTATTGGTTCACATCATGGATCAGAAGGAGTTGGCGCCCGGGGACGGTCCCATCGGCCTCATACTAGCGCCCACGAGGGAATTGGCGCAACAGATATACATGGAAGCGAAGAAGTTCGGCAAAGTGTACAATATACGATGTGTGTGCTGCTACGGTGGTGGGTCCAAGTGGGAACAGACTAAAGCGTTAGAAGGTAAGTTTTAAAAAAGAGCTTTATTGCACACATAGGTATAATGTACTTCTCCACTGATATTTACATAAATATAAATAATCGTATTTAGTCTGTCTAGACTTAAAAGAAATCAGACAGTTGATTATTTAACATTTTTAGGTACTGGCAACATTATTCATTATGTTTGGGGATGCCTTACTTATTTCTTGTCACTTTCCCGGCATTTGTTAGTTATTCAATTTCTCATTTTATAATGTGAAGATAATATATTCCAGCGATTTCGTCCGCGTGGACTACAAAAATTTTAAACCCCTATTTTACCCCCTTTATTTGTCGAATTTTCAGTCAGTTAGACCTATTCCTTTTATATATTTATACTCTATGTATAGCTTGTTTGTCTCAGGGGGTGCGGAGATCATAGTGGGCACTCCAGGGCGAGTGATAGACCTCGTCAAATGCAAGGCCACGGATCTCAAGAGGGTTACCTACCTCGTGCTGGATGAAGCAGATCGCATGTTTGATATGGGCTTTGGTAAGTCATAAAACTAAGCTTTTTTATATTCATGCGATCTCACCAGGTAGTGATGATGCAGAGATATCTGCATCATCACTACACGATAAAAAACGGTAGCGGGTTAACTTTAGGGGTACGGCAGTTGTATTTTTGTTTTGTTTTTGTTTTGAAAATGTCTTTATTATTTAATAGATATGTACATAGTTTATAACCTAGTCCTACAAACCTAGGTTAAACAGAAATATAATACATAAACAGTTTAGCAGGCTAAGGACGCCTCTTTTAAACTTACCAACTTCATTCTAACATTTTTGACACCATAATATTAACACAATTATGTAATAACTTCATTATGCAAACCTTAGTAATACGGCATACACTTTTAAACAACTTTACACTAAAATACTAACTCTAAAGTTCCTAAAAAAAAAAATATTTATATTAGCTTATTTAAACTAAACCTATTTTTATATTCATGAAAGCCGGAGGTAGTACGACTCGCTACGAGTACGCCCGGGCATACGTCACGCGTTCACTGCGTGATCGTGAACGTTTAGCACATAGTGATGTGGGAGTCGGTATCGGTTGTACTTATCGATGTATGATAAGTCTTTCGACCGGCTCCTGCCAATTGCGTTAACAAGCGAATTTTTATGTTTAATGTTAGAAACAAGATAAAACTTTCTGGACTGCTTTAAAACATATGTTTTCAATGTGGGTAACTTTATACGGTTATGTAAAGACGATAGATTTGCGCGAAATGGCGTGTTATAAGCTGATTTTAATGCTTTATTTTGCACTACCTGTAGTTTTGTGTAGTTTGAGTTACATGTACTGCTCCATACTGGGCACGCGTAAGTGAGACAGGGTCTTATCAGAGATGTATATAATTTAAGTTTAATGTTAGGACTTAGGTTTGATGTCCGTTTTATAAGTGGATGGATTGCGCTCAATGCTTTAAAACCTTTTACTCTTAAACTTGCTAGATGTTCGCTCCAGTTTAGTTTTTTGTCAAGAGTGACGCCTAAGTACTTCACGGAATTGGTCCAGGGGATTTCGTGACCGGCAATTTTGATTTTTCTACTTGGAAACTTACGGCTTCTTGTGAAAAGGATCGCTTCTGTTTTGCTTTCGTTAAGTTTTAATTTCCAGGTAGCAAAATAGTCGCTTAACCCTTCTATAGCCCATTGTAGTCTGCTAATGATTATATCCACATCTTTGGATGATGTGTAAGATGCAGTATCGTCAGCGTAACATGCCAGGTGAGTCCAAGGTTGTATGGGAATATCATTCACATATATCAGAAAAAGTAGGGGACCGAGGATAGAGCCCTGTGGCACACCAGCCGTCATAACCCTTGGTATAGAGTGAATTTCACCAATATAGACACTAAAACTGCGACTAGCGAGGTATGACGAGTGTCGTCATACCATGATAATTATTAAGATAATTTGATCATGGCAGGTGGGAAATTTTGCATGTACATTTTATAGAGAAGTCCCTTGTGCCAGACTGTGTCAAATGCCTTTTCAAGGTCTAAGAGAATCATTCTAGTTGAGTTACCAAGATTTAAATTATGCTAATTATGCTGTGCTATGTGTTCAGCAACTCTAGCTAGCTGCTGGACAGTGGAGTGGTTTTCTTTAAACCCAAACTGTTCATTAATTATAATGTCTTTAGCAGTCCGAGATAATTGCCTATGGATGACTTTTTCAAACAATTTACCCATAGTAGGGAGTAAGCTAATTGGCCTTTAACTAAGCGCTGAAGCAGTGTCTTTGCCAGGCTTATGTATTGGTATAACTTTAGCACTCTTCCATATTTTGGGGAAGTAGGCCATGCGCAAACATTTATTAAATATTTTAGTTATAAGTACTACAGCTTTTTGTGGAAGATTGCGTAGAAGATAATTATTTACCCCGTCTGCACCTGGGGCTTTTCTAAGCTTAAGACTTTGGAGGTACTTTCGAATTTCGTTAGGTTTAGTAAGACCCCTCAAACCCTCGTAGTCGTTAGTTTCTAGCGTCTCTATTTGGTTATTTACCAGGGGATCCATATTGCTGTTCCAAATCGAGGTTAGTTGCATGTTTTGTAAAAAGGTATCAGCCAAAATTTCAGTTTGTTGCTGCGGTTCAGACACCATTGTCCCGTTATGGTTTAGGGGAGGTGTTATTTTAGGTTTCGGCCTAAATGATCTAGCTAGTGTCCATAGATCATCACCGTATTTATTGGCCTTAGCTATTTTATCCTCCCACAGTTTGTCATTGTGCTGTACAACGCATACCTTTATAGCATTTTGCATAAAATTTATTTGAGTGCGTAATGCTTTTTTATCAGCAGCAATTGTTTTGGCCTGTTCCTGTCTACGAAGTCTGTTTTTCTTTTTAATTAGCCTTTTGATGGAACGTGGTAGGGGATGATTTGACTCACAAGCGATTACAGATGGTATTGCAATATCTCGGGCTTGAAGAATCAGATCGGTAAAATTGGTTACGGTTTGTTCAATTTTGAAAGTATCTACCATAGTATGTGATGTTAGGTTTAAATTACTATTTATATGTTTACGATATAAGTTCCAGTCCAGTTCCAGTTGTATTAAATCTATACCCCTTATCGGTTTTTACATTGCATCCTTTCAGAACGGTAAATTGCTTGGTAGCAAGGTTTTGCTGGCATGGTGGTAACTAGTCACGGCCGAAGCCTCTCACGAGACCAGACCAGAGAAAATTCAGGATGTCTTATATCCCTTTTTCCATCATAATCTAAATTTTGACTCAGTCCGTATTTCTAATTCTCAATTTGTCTCAATTTGTCTCGTATCCACCATAACATCAATTTTGACTCATGTCCATATCATAATGTCAAACAGAGCGTCAACTTTGTCCCATGTACCTATTTCCAGCAGAGCCTCAATTTGTGTCAAGCCCCTATATCCAAATCTCATAGTAATGTCCCTATTTCCAATAGGGTCTCATAATCATGCCCCTATTACCCACAGGGTCTCATAAGTCATGTCCTTATTTTCAACAGGGTCTCACAATCATACCCCTATTTTATTTATAATAATAAGATAATTAAGTTAAGTTAGATTTTAAGTTATGTTAGATTTTAAGTACTTGTGTATTTTAATGTTTACCATGTGTTGGTTCAGCAAATAAATCATATTCTATTCTATTCTATTCTATTTCCGACAGAGCCCCAAGTGCGGTCGATATGCAACCACGTGCGTCCGGACAGACAAGCCCTACTATTCTCCGCGACGTTCCCGCGGCGCGTGGAGAAGCTGGCGCGCGACGCTTTACACGACCCCGTGAGGGTGCAGCACGGCGCGGCCGGGGAGGCCTGCCATCTCGTGTCGCAGCATGTGCGGTCAGTGTTATATACGCTTTGGGACATTCCCACGGTGACCCGACGATACTCTCACGACGACTAGTCGACACTCACGAGGACCTGATGAAACTCACGTAACCCTGACTACACTCTCACGACAACCCGACGACACTCACGTTAACCAGTCGTTACTATCACGATGACCCGACGACACTCTCACACCTAACCATTGACTATTTTTATTTTGATTAATGTAGGTTTTATTTAGTGGACGCTATTTTGAAAAAATATAAAATGCTGGACAGTAGGTAGGACAACCTCCATACGAAAATATTCACACCCCTTTAAAAAAAAGTAGTTGCTTTTGTTATTTGTAATATTTCTTTTTCCAGAATATTCAACAAACCAGAAGAGAAATGGCCATGGTTATTAGAAAATCTAGTCGACTTCCTGTCTTCTGGGAGTGTGTTAATATTTGTAACTAAGAAGGTAAACCGCATTTTACGTACTTCTAACATAAAAAGGCGTTTCAGGCTTTATTTAATCGTTTTGCCAAGTAAATTAACAATATTCCTTATTTATTTTTAGGGTTCCGTAGCAAAATGGTAAAATGGAACCCTTATGGTGCGACTTGCTCCGTCTGTCTATCCGTCTGTCCGTCTGTCCGTCCGTCACACTCGATTATTTCTGTAACTATCGAAGCTATCGACATGAAATTTGGAATAGTTGTGTATATTAGTGGCCCAAAGACACTGGAATTAAAAAAAATTGGAAATTATTTTTGTTCTTATTTAAAAAGGGGGGAAAATCGGAGGGTTGAAATTTAAAAGTGAGATAACTGTACTGTGTGGGGTATCATATGAAAGGGTTTACTTTGTACATTCTAAAACAGATTTTTAATTATTTTTAGTTATGATAGTTTTTGATTTATCGGGGAAAATGTCTAAAAAATACCGTTCCCCCCCCTTATCTCCGGAGTTTACCAATCGAAAAATTTGAAATAATTATGGTCAATGGGAATTTACGTATATTTTACAGGAAAACTATAGCCAATGCTCTAACTAGCATAGTTTTTTTGATATTAACAATAAACCTCTACAAACAAAGTTAGTCTTTCGGTTCATTAACAAAGGTAATTATTTATTAATAATGGTACGGAACCCTTCGTGCGCGAGTCCGACTCGCACTTGCTCGGTTTTTTTAAAACACTATGACTTACCACCTGTAAGATGGAAGTTGTGCTTATTGTAATCGAATAAAATTATAATACTTATTTCGAATGCTTTAAAGTTACTCAAGATTAGGAGCTGGCGTACAAAACGGTATAATTACGCTTGTATTTTTTGAAAATCTGAATTTGACACAGTTATTTAGATTTTTTTTCATTTCATTTCATTTCATTTTTGATATTCAAAAAAAAAGAAAAATTGAACACAATCGGGAGCAGATAGATTTTTTGCGGTTGCATTTTTGACGATATGATGTCAGACTTATAGGAATTTTTGTGTTTTGATTAGTAATTTATTTTTTACTAGCTAATGCCCGCGACTATGTCCGCGTGGATTGAGGTCTTTTGGTTCCCGCGGGAACTCCTTAGTTTTTCGGAATAAAAAGTAGCCTATGTGTTATTCGAGACTATAATCTATCTCAGTGCCAAATTTTAGCCAGATCGGTTCAGCCGTTGGGGCGTGATTGAGTAACAAACATCCATACATCCATCCAAACTTTCGCATTTATAATACTAGCTAATGCCCGCGACTTCGTACGCGTGGATCGAGGTTTTGTGGTTCCCGCGGGAACTCTTTAATTTTCCGGGATAAAAAGCAGCCTATGTGTTATTCCAGACTATAATCTATCTCTGTGCCAAATTTCATCCAGATCTGTTCAGCCGTTAGGGCGTGATTGAGTAACAAACATCCATCCATACATCCATACATCCATACCGACATCCATACATCCAAACTTTCGCATTTATAATATTATAAAGTATATATAAAGTATAAAGTATAAAGTAAGATTAGTAAAGAAGTATAAAGTATATAAGTATAGATTCCATCCATCCACTACAGCCTATTAACGTCCCACTGCTGGGCACAGGTCTCCACTCTCATAGGAGAGAGGGAATTAGAGTTTAGACCCACCGACGTTTAACGACTATTAACATGTTAGTGATAATAACCGGGACCGACGGCTTAACGTGCTCTCCGAGGCACGGGGTTGAAACACCGCTGACTTCCAATTCCGGGAAAAATGATTGAAAAACCCAATACCAATTTTTTTTGGCCGAACGAGAATCGAACTCAGGACCTCGTGATCCGTAGTCGACTAGACCAACGAGGCAGTTAGATTAGTAAGTATAGATTAGTATACAAGTATAGGCTATTTGTGATTTTTCCAGTTGGAGGCGGAACAGACGGCGGCAAATCTCGGCGTGCAGCAATATGACGCGTTGTTGCTGCACGGAGACATGGACCAAGCCGACAGGAACAAGGTCATAACCGCCTTCAAGCGGCAAGAGTCCAACATACTGGTAGCCACTGACGTCGCTGGTAAGTAACTCTGGCGCTTGCTGTACAGTCGCGGTATGAAAATGTCTTGTTCAACTAAAATGTATTAAAAATGTTTTTACATCTATCCTATATACCAAAGGCCAGTGCCAGAAGCGACCGAAACGTGTCTGTGATCAAAGTCTGTGAATCTATGCCTAATCAAATAAATTGTGATGTGCCTTCTGGCACAGATGTGTGCTTGCAAATAATATGGATGTTGAGGTGTAAAACATTTTCGGTCCGCCACTGTAATACTTTTTACAACCTTGTTTTTGGGACCTTTACTACGAAACTAATGTGTATTCTGGAATGCAAGGTGTCTTCGGCGGTTCTTTCTATTTATAAAAAATAGAGCAGTGTAAATGCAAAAAAACGGCGCCATTTTGAATTTTTTACCAATACAAATATAAACAGTCCATTCACGGAATTTCGTAGGACACAAAATTCAAGGCTTTCTGGAAGAGCCTCTAGATATGAAGTGCAATAAAGAATTTAAAACAAACAAACAAGGCTGAATTTAGGATTTCTAAAGTATTTTTGGGGTTTTTCTTGCTAAAATTCGTAGTAACCATGATATTTTTTTCCTTGTACGACAGCCCGCGGTCTAGACATCCCGCACATCCGCACAGTGATCAACTACACAGTATCCCGGGACATTGACACGCACACACACCGGGTGGGCAGGACGGGGCGCGCAGGCGTGCGCGGCAACGCGTACACTCTGCTCTCGCGGGACAAGGACAAGGACTTTGCGGGACACCTGCTGAGGAACCTCGAGGGCGTGCAGCAGGTGAGAGACACACACAGACACACACACACACGCACACAAACACGCTTACATTTGCACATCATACATTACACACTACACACACACACACACACTAGTGATATGTGCCGGATATCCGTATGGATATCCGGAGAGAGAAACTCTCATAAACAAATGCCTTTAATTTTTATGCAAGCAAAACCATTTGGACTTTCATAATATACGCGTGTACCGCCAAGCAAACCCGCCAACCGGCATTGGAGCAGCGTGGTGGTTCTAAGCTCTAATTCCGTCTCTCCTATGAGAGTGGAGGCCTGTGCCCAGCAGTGGGACGTTAATAGGCTGTAGTGGTGGATACGCGTGTCATAAAAAAATCACTTCGACTGAAATTAAATCGTATCAGAAAGGAAAAGGTTCATTTTAGGCCAACTCTTGTACACTCTACCATGAATAGAGGAAAATACATAGATATTAAAAATATAATAATTTAGAACTGTTAAGTAAATAACGAGCAAAAAATAAAAAAATATTTCAAGTTTTCGATACGTTTCCAAGATAGTAACCTTCAGCCACAGAGAAGGCAGTAAGCGCGAAATGTATCGAACGTCATTTCTGACAGTCAGTCAAAATAACGTGTTTTTCTTTTGAAAACGTCAAATACATGTATTCGCCATTGTTACCCACTCATGTTTAGTGTTCCATAACATGGAAAGATTAAATAATTTTACCACTGAAATTACGACGAATTCGTAGATTTGACCAATAAAAACTGGTCTAGTATTTTATTTTCCTTCATTTCTCTGCTTGTACAAGACTTAGCCTACGCCCCATACAAATCTGAACCGTCTCCTTTATTTATCTACACCGACGATTAATTGAACTAGTAGTCAAAGGCGCTCACTGCGCGATTACCAGAGAACTGGGAAATTTTTGACATGAATTTACCAAATAATTGCATAAAATTAATTTGACTGAATTGCTTTATGCAAAGCATAATATAGTGGACCCCCCGTAATCCGACAAACGTTTTGCAGGGCAGTGTCGAACTGTCGAATTTGTCGGATTATAGAGTAGGTACTGCCTAAGACCTCCATTTTTATACAAAAGAGTACCTTGTAATCCGACAAATTACAGATCCAATGATAAGATTTTATACTCTGAAGTACAAATCATACTTCATTATGTATGTAAAATTTAATATTATAGAACAGAATAGAGAGCTTTTTTCTCTATTGGAATACATGCAGCATATTAAACAACAAATGATAACTTAAAACAAGTTTAAAATTAACGTCATTAATGCTAGAACTTTAAAAATATAATTACGAGTACTTTACAATAATTGTGTACAAACAAATGTATATACTAATATAATCAAAAATATTATGAATAAAAATCATAATATGAACCAAATTCAATAAATTTATGAAGCACGAAAATATTCATGATTTTTTTGTTTAACATTGTTGGAAAGCGAGACCAAAGCTTCAAAAAAAAATTCAATAATAATAGACATGTCTGATTAAAGGGGGTGCCGGATTAGACAGGGGCCGGATTACAGGGGGTCCACCCATCGCTACAGCCCATTAACGTCCCACTGCTGGGCACAGGCTTCCACTCTCATAGGAGAGAGGGAATTAGAACTTAGACCTACCACGCTGCTCCAATGCGGGTTGGCGGGCTTTAACGACTATTATCATGTTAGTGATAATAACCGGGACCGGCGGCGTAACGTGCCCTCCGAGGCACGGGGGTGAAACACCGCTAACTTCCTAACTCCGGACTAGTACTGAGAATTTCTAGTCAGAAAAACACCACACTTAACCAACACAACCAACACTTAAGTCAAAGTCAAAGTCAAAGAACGTTTACTTATTGACGTCCGGTTATTTATAACATATTAATATTATATTATAATATTATCTTAAACTAAAGCTACGAGGGTTCCAAACGCGCCCTGGTCTGAGAAGAGCCCATAACAAACTCAGCCGGGTTTTTTTTATGGCCCGACCTGGGACTCGAACCCGGGACCTCGTCAGCCGCAGTCAAATACGCTAACCACTAGACCAACGAGGCAGGGGTCCACTTGTGAATAAAATGCGTTGTGTGATACCAGGAGGTGCCGGAGGAGCTCGCGAGCCTGGCGATGCAGTCCTCATGGTTCCGCAAGTCGCGCTTCAAGAAGGGCAAGGGCAAAAACCTGAACATTGGCGGCTGTGGACTGGGGTACACTGTTTATTTATTACTAGCTAATGCCCGCAACTTCGCGTGATTTATGTTTTTCTTTATTCCCCGGGAACTTCTTAACTTTCCGGAATAGAAATTAGCCTGTCACTCTCCGGGTCCTCGACTATACCCATGCAAAAAATCACGTCGATCCGTTGCTCCGTTGCGGCACGATTGAAGGACAAACCAACAAACAAACAAACTTTCACATTTATAATATCAGTATGGAAATTAGTATTAGATTACTAGAACGCTCGAATACCCTCATCGACAATATCATTTGAAATTAATTGTAAGGGTTAGTTCTCTTGATCTTTCATCATCATCCTCATCATCACTCCTTCAAAAAACTCTCCTTTCTCCTTTTTCTAAGCTTTCGCTGGCTTTATTGTTCACGAGACAATTCTTCTCGACTTTCTCCTTCGATTGACCTTCTCCCACATCTCCACAGTTGGGATGTTGCCTTAAAAAGTATTATTTTTTGTGATTACTTAATAGAGGATCTCCCAAAAGATATAAATCCACATAACTTGTTAGTTTTATGTTTGATAACAATTTTAAATCATCGAAATGTGCGTCGAATTTTGAAGACGTCACAATTATTTCAAACAACATCCCATACAAAGCATGTGTTTTGACGTTCTTTTTTTTTATCCACTACAAGCCCTTGACTGCGATCACACCTGATGGTAAGTGATGATGCAGTCTAAAATGGTAGCGGGCTAACCGGTTAGGGGCATGGCAGTTATATTAAACCCACACCCCTTCGGTTTCTACACGGCATCGTACCGGAACGCTAAATCGCTTGGCGGCACGTCTTTGCCGGTTTAAAAGAAATAATTCTGATTAGACTTGTCAAATGATATTATCCAGGTACAAGGAGCGGCCCGGGCTGCCCGCGTACAACGACGAAGCCCCGCTAGCCATCGCGGCGCCCGACAAGGCCGGCGGGCCCGCCACCGACCGCCTCTCCTCGCTCAAACAGGCCTTCCGCTCGCAGTACAACCAGGTACGCTATGTCCAGCTATAAGGCACAAGGAGCAAGGTATAACAATATGTATATTTGCCCTAAGAAGTTGGTTTGTAATATTTTTTTTTTAAATTATCATCTAGAAGTTAGCTCTTGACTGTGATCTCATTTGTAAATGATGATGCAGTTTAAGATAGTAGCGGGCTAACCTGTGAGGGGTACGGCAATTATATTAAACCCATGGAACTGGAACATGGATGGTGGAACCCTAATCGTTTTCTTCACGGCAGCATACCGGAATGCAAAATCCCTTGGCGGCACGTCTTTACCGGTAGGTAACTAGCCACAACCGAAGTCTTCCACCAGGCCAGACCAGAGAAAAGTCAGAAATTATAAATTTCCAAATTGACTCTGCGGGGATCAAACCCAATCTCACGGTAAGACAACAAACCGACACGGAAACGAACAAGGTGTACGGGTTTAATATAGCTGCCATACCCCTAACAGGTTAGCCCGCTACTATCTTAGACTGCATCATCGCTTAAGATCCCAGTCAATGGCTTATTTGCAGTGGAATAAATAAAAATTATGAGTGAATGCCCGCGTCTTCGTCTGCGTGGTTTGAGGTTTTTTGGTTCCCGCGGGAGCTCTTTAATTTTCCGGGATAAAAAGTATTAAGCCTATGTGCTATTCCAGACTATAATCTATCTCTGTGCCAAATTTCAGCCAGATCCGTTCAGCCGTTGGCGCGTGATTGAGTAACAAACATCCATACATCCATCCAAACTTTCACATTTATAATTTAGTAGTTAGATGAGATTGAACTGACTGTTATTAGCTAGTACTTTGCCGATGACGTCGTTATAAAGTACGTTGCGCGTCTACCGCTGTGTATTTCTCTCTCGAAATAGCTATTTATGCAACTGTATCGTAATGAGGGTCATTTTAATTCGAGTGCTGTTTTTTGATACGAGGCTTGCCGAGTATCAAAATAGGATAGTACGAGAATTAAAATGACTAATTACGTACAGTTGCATACAAGATTTTATCTGCGACAAGGAAGTCTTTATAATTTTTTACTTTGTAAATTAATAAAAAAGTCAAATCAATTGACTGGTTGGGAAAGTGCCAGAACCCAGAGCCGCTAAGCTATAGGTATCCTATTTATGAAGATAACCATATCGATACAGCTACGACTCATAACGATACAGCTCCCATACAACGAACTGTATCGTTATGAGAAGCAAACACGAAAGAGGGTTCAATTCGATATAGTTGTCAAATTCGAAATTGGAACTTTTCGATGCTGGAGTAGATAAAAGCCATAATTCGACATCCCGACGCTGACCGACCGAGGCGTGACGCTCTATTCTCGTTGGCTACAGCATTGTACCATTGCACACTCTTAAGTATTTTTGATTTCTGGGAAAATTTTCTTGGATTAGCCTGTGCCCTTCCCCGGGATGTAATCTACCTCTACCTATAACAAATTTCATCGAAATCGGTTGAAAAGATGGACAGTTAAAGCACAGCAGACAGACAGAAACACTTTCGCATATATAATATTAGTATGGATATAGGAACTCAATGGTAAAATTCCTGCTACATAACTACCGTGAACACAAAAACATTAGAGGCAATTTATTCGGTACGTTCGCCCATGTCCTAGCCATTAGGGCGTGCTAATGTCACTCTTTGTGGAATATATTCTGCTCACTTAACAATATCGCCGATTTTTTTTCCTCAAGCTAGCAATACTACAGCTGAACAGATTGAAGTACTTTTGTTTGATGTCCCCAGTTCACCGCGTCATCGGACCACTCGTGGGAACAGACGCGCGCTTCGCTCGCGCCCGGCGTCACGTCGCCCGCGGCGCCCGACGAGCCGGACGAGCGGCCCGAGCGCGTGCGCCGCGGCGGCAAGCGCAGCCGCTGGGAGTGACTGTACACTGTACATAGCTGTATACACCGTGTAATAAATGTATTATGTTGATGTGGTCACGCTGTTTCACTACTACCCTCATTAGGTAACTCAAATATAAACTTTAATAGGTGCCTGTTTAGCCTTTAAGTGAGTGTAACTATGTTTCTTCACACTGTATGTATATGCAATGTTGAATGTATTATACATATTTATTCTATTATACATATTTATTCTAATAAAGAATTTATAAAATCAATCAATCAACTACTACCCTCACTTTAAGACCGAATTACACTGTTTTGCAATTCGGTCTTAATTCATCATTCAAGCAAGGGCAAAACACACAGTCCATATAAATACAAGGAATTCAACCCGGCCCGCGGTCGTTCCCTGTGTGTTTTGCGGTTAGTGAAATTTTTGATGCTGTCGCTTTGTGATAAGTTTGTTCCGGGGTTGACGTGAAAGGGGCAGATGTATTTAAAAAAATAGACTGCTTAAGTTAAGCAGCGCAGTGATAAGCGCAGCCGCTGGGACTGACTGTACATAGCTGTATACACCGTGTAATAAATGTATTTTATGTTGACGTGTTCACGCTGTTTCACTACTCTCTCTGCGTCGTATTCCTCATTACTGACGGTCGTGACCCCTTTCCATTAATCACATAATGGTAGGAGTTTTCTTGGGATAATAATGATGGGGTGGGTTCCCACATCCTTCCGCATACGATTCCACTCTTAGGTTTTTGTAACGATTATTATCAGATTTTAGTGATAATAACCGGGACCGACGACGGCTTAACGTGCTCTCCGGACGAAACGATACGGCCAAATTTGAACCTCCAAATTCGGTCACCCGGTTGCTTAACAATTGCAATCGACTGATATGCGTTGTCACAACTAGGCCACTCGTCCTCACTACTACCCTGCTTATACCTCCCCGTAGTAAACATGTTCCTTGGCCTAAACTCATTCAGTTTTTTTTTGACACTTTTTGATAAGTTTGTTCCGGGGTTGACGTGAAAGAGGCAGATGTATACAAAAATTAACTTCAATACGTATAACGGCCTTATGAGACTGTGCCTAAGAGCGCAGTGACTTGCGCAGCCGCTGGGACTGACTGTAACTACTGTGTACATAATATAGTTGTTAAATTACACCGTGTAAATAAAAAAAACCGGCCAAGTGCGAGTCGGACTCGCGCACCGAGGGTTCCGTACTCAAGAAGTATATACCGATTATTTTACAATTTACAATTTTAAAATAAAAATTGTAAAAGGTAGTTATAGCTAGGTACTTTTAATATTCGTTCGTAATACTGTAGATGTAACACGACTAAAACTGTAACGACCAAAGATGTAAAACGGTAATAATTACCTTTGTTAATGAACCGCAAAACTAACTTTGTTTGTAGAGGTTTACTGTTAATATCAAAAAAACTATGCTAGTTAGAGCATTGGCTATAGTTTTCCTGTAAAATATACATAAATTCCTATTGACCATAATTATTTCAGATTTTTCGATTGGTAAACTCCGGAGATAAGGGGGGGGGGACGGTATTTTTTTAGACTTTTTCCCCGATAAATCAAAAACTATCATGACTAAAAATAATTAAAAATATGTTTTAGAATGTACAAAGTAAACCCTTTCATATGATACCCCACACAGTACAGTTATCTCACTTTTAAATTTCAACCCTCCGATTTTCCCCCCTTTTTAAATAAGAACAAAAATAATTTCCAATTTTTTTTTATTCCAGTGTCTTTGGGCCACTAATATACACAACTATTCCAAATTTCATGTCGATAGCTTCGGTAGTTACTGAAATAATCGAGTGTGACGGACGGACAGACGGACAGACAGACGGAGAAAGTCTGGGTTAAGGGTTCCATTTTACCATTTTGGTACGGAACCCTAAAAATTATGTTCATAGGATATACGAGCCAGTGAGTGGTACATTCACTCGACTATTCAAAAGCACTTAGCAGCGCGGGTCTTCGCCGATTGGCCCGTCAGGGCCAAGCGGGGGGGTACGGGCCTCCTTACCCGGGCGGGGCGCGGGGTAATTTTGTACCCCGGTAAATTTCTTCTAGCCAGTAGTCGGCTTGGGCCTGCCTTGTAGGCTACAGGCCCCTGGGTCATTTGTCAACTTCGGAGTTGGGTCCTCGCTGCGGGTGACAACATCACCTTCGCGCGTGGGACCCGTGTCATATCCTGTTATCTCGGCGCCGCGGGCGAGAGGATCACCGTCGCGCGCCGAGATGATGTCAATATCGATGAGCTCCGCGCTGCGTGCGATATGGTCACCGTCGCGCGCGGAGCTGAAGTCAAGTCCGATATAATCTCCGCCGCGTGCGGATTCGGTGTCATAGCCAGTGTTTGTCGCGTCGTCGTCGTCGCTACGATCGCCTGCGTGCTGCGCAGGTGATGGCGATCGCAGGAGAATAAAAAATTGACTACCTACTTGAATAAAAAATATTCGATTTGATTTGACTTGATCTAAACATAGATGGCGCTAGTTGTATTATGCAACGCGCTAACAGTTGGTATTCACCCACTTACATAGAGGTTTTTATGATCAATGACTTTCGATCAATTTACTCTTATTCAATTTTTGTATTGTTCTTACTCGTAAGAACAAAGTTAATGATATTTTTATTATAATTATAAATTATAAATATTAAATACGGAAGTGTGCCTACTGCCTGTCTGTCTGTCTGCTTACTACGCTTTCACGGCCCACCGCCCATCTTTTCAACTGATTATGATGAAAATTTGTATAGCCTCTAATACAAATTTTCATCAAAATCAGTTGAAAGGTATCCGACACAGGCTACTTTTTAACCGACTTCAAAAAAAGGAGGAGGTTCTGAATTCGACTGTTTTTTTTTTGTTTTTTTTTGTATGTTTGTTACGCGATTTCTCCGCCAATTATGAACCGATTTTGATAATTCTTTTTTTGTTTGGTAGGTATACTATCGCTTAACGTTCAGGAAGAGGGCGCTGAATGTAAACAACTTGTCTGTGTTTTATGGAAATTTAAAATAATATAAATAAGTAAACAGTGCTAAAAGTGAAAGAAATTTGAAGAGTTACTGCTAATTCATGTGCAAAACTGTTATCTAAACATAAAACCTCAAGATTATGACAAAAAACTTATAAACAATTTGTAACGGTCAGTGACAGTTTACCGCGATCCGAAAAACCAGTGAACTATCAAGTTATATAGTTAATCTGTATTATATTTAAACAAAAGCAATACAGTGAGTGAGAAGAAATCTTACACAAACATGTCGTAAATAAATGTAAACTAAATAAATAGACCAACTAAACATAACCTCAAAAAGTGAAAAACAGTTACTTAATATCTACTATGGACAAAGGACGATGTTAAATTTGTGAGCAATTAATTATAGTAATTGTTTAATAGACCTTATAAAAAGAGACTCAAGAGAGAGATTATAAAAGTGTAAAATTATAGTCATTGTAATTAAATTTCGGGAATTAGAGTAACCAGTCGCCATCTATTGACCAGCAGCAAACTATATATTTTGCAAACTTTTACTAGTCACCGCTAGAGGGAAGCTCTTCAATATTGACTCGTTTATTATTTACCTAGAATTAAGATAACGCCATCTATTGACCAGTAGCTTACAACCTCCGATGCATTTCAATTTTCAATAGAATTATTGTTTAATATCCTTACTAGCTATACGAAAAATAACAGCTTAAATACTTACATTGAAAAATGGAAGAAATTATGAGAATGCTTAAAGAGATCCAGCTGGATATGCAGTGCCAAAAACAAGAAATGAGTAAAATACAGGACAATTTACAAACAATAAACGAAAATATAAACCAAAAATTTCAAAACATTGAATCAAAAACAAAAGAATTAGAAGAAAAACTTGAAAAACAGCAAATTTGTTTGGATAGATTAGAACAGCATACAAAAAAGCGAAACTTAATATTTTTTGGGCTTGAAGAGAATGAAAGGTACTATAGTGAACTAGAAGAAAATGTGCTTAGTATAATTAATAATACACTGAAAATATCTTGTGAGAAAAGGGATATAGAGTTGGTGAGAAGATTGGGAAGAAGAAACGGAAATATCAGGCCTGTTGTGGTGACGTTAACTACGATGGGTTTAAAAATTCAAATTTTGAGGAATAAAAAATTCTTACAAGACACGTCTATGTATATGAAAGAGGACTTCACGCCTAAAATTCTGCAAAAAAGAAAGGAATTGCAAGAAGAATTTGTAACTAGAAAAGAGCAAGGTGAAAGAGTTTTTATGAAATACGATAAAATTATAGCATTAGACAGAAAAAGCCCCGGAAACCACAAATCAAAAACTAGGCAAGGAAGCCCAAAAGCTAGAAATAACAAAAGGAAACCGCACTCTTCTCCCGAAACTCTATCACAGAATCAGCATAGCTTTAATATTAACAAAAAAAACAGAACCACTATTGAGTCCTATTTAAAATCAAATAACAGCTTTTCAAGCTCTACATCACCATTACCTCAAAATTAGCAACGAAAGGCCTCTCTCCTACCAAAATATGAAAAACTTACATCTAATAATATTATCTCTCCCAAGCCGGTTGGTCCCCGAGGGAGTAGTAGACCGACACCCTCCATCCATCACCTTTACATCAATACGCTCAACGTTAGATCCCTTGTAGGAATAGGACGTCAGGACGAACTAGAGCACGCTCTACGAAACATTAAGTGGGACATATTAGGTATCTCGGAACTAAAAAAGGAAGGAACCCATATCATAGAGCATGACGAGTACATTATTTTGTATACAGGAAAGAAAAGTGGAAAAAATGGAGTAGGATTTATGATTAAACAAAAGTTAAAAAATTATATAATTGACTTTAGCCCCATTTCAGATAGAGTTGCTAGATTGGACATATGTATTGAATTTACCTCTCTTTCCATCATACAAGTTTATTCACCAACGGAGAAGTCATCTGAAGAGGAGCTGGAGTGTTTCTACTACGACATAACATTAGCTCTTGAAAATACTCTTTCAAAAACATTTATAATAGGAGACTTCAATGCAAAAATTGGTCAGGCAACCCCTGAAGATGTCACTGTAATGGGCCCCTGGGGATATGGAATCCGAAACAAAAGAGGATCTCGGCTTATTGACTTCTGTTTTGAAAATCAACTGTATATAATGAATACCCATTTTAAGAAAAAGTCTAAGCAAAAGTGGACGTGGCGTTCGCCAGACGGGCATACGTTGAATGAAATAGATTTCTTCATCGCTAAAAGGAGTGACGTTCCTTTAATACAAAATTTAGAAGTAATTGGCACCTCACACCCAACTGACCACAGAATGCTTCGAGCAACATTTTCCATCCATGCGAAGATACAAAAATCAAGAAAGACATTTAGAAAAAAACAGTCTGGATACCTACCTGTTGAATGTGAGCATCTTAAAAATACTTTTGTAGAGTTATCTAAATCAACTAAAAATACAGATGAGATTCAAAAATCCTATTCAAATTTGATCTGCACAATTCAACAATGTGTCAACGAACTGCCAAAAATATCGAATGGAAATAAAACTCAAAGCATATTAACTGAGGACATAAGAAGATTGGTAACAGAACGAACGGAGCTCAAAGAAAAATCAATAAAATCAGATTCAGAAAGAAAACGACTTAGGCACCTGTATAAGAAAATAAGAAAACGTTTAAAAATAAATAAAGAAAACTATAAAATGAAAGTGTTTGAAGAGGAGTTAGCCAAAAGTAGATCTGTCAAACGAGGAAACAAGCGTTTGAATAACACTAAGGAGTGGATACCAAGACTTAGCACCAAAAAAGGCACAGCTACAAATAGAAATTCGATTTTAAAAGCAGCTACCGAATTTTATCAAAACCTGTACAGCACACCAGAGTCATGTAGTATAGACTCTACATTAAGAGAGGCGCGTTTGGTAGAGACACCTTCCTCGTTTTTAGAAAGTGAAATCCGGCATGCTATCAGCTCTCTGAAGCCAATGAAAAGCCCAGGCGAAGACGGTATAACGAATGACACTATAAAAACGATGATAGAGCCCCTAACTCCCATCTTAACCCAGCTCTTCAACAACATCATACTTCAAGAAAAAATACCCGAACAGTGGGAAACTTCTTTCATAACATTACTTTATAAAAAGGGTAACCCTCAAGATATTAACAACTACAGGCCCATTAGTCTCCTGCAGGCAACATATAAATTGTTTACAAAGGTTATACTAAATAGAATAAAACGTGATTTTGAATTCCAGCAACCACGAGAACAGGCAGGCTTCCGAAGTAAATATTCTACATTAGATCATACTTTCACTATAAAACAAGTAATAGAAAAATGTGTAGAGTATGGGAAAACTCTTTATGTAGCGTTTGTTGACTACACTAAGGCCTTCGACTCAATTTTTTATGAAGCTCTATGGGTAGCGCTGAGAGATCAGCACATAGCTGAAAAATATATAAATGTCCTTAAGGAAATATACTCAAAAAGTAAAGCTCTTATAAAACTGGAAAAGAGAGGTAGGGTGTTCGACGTAAAGCGTGGAGTAAGACAAGGTGACCCGATCTCTCCAAATCTCTTCACTGCTCTGCTAGAATATATCTTCAGGAAGTTAGATTGGACTGGTCTAGGTATAAATATAAATGGGGAATATTTGAACCATCTTCGCTTTGCTGATGATATAGTGATATTAGCAGAAAGTCATGATCAACTCATTTATATGCTTAAAACCTTAGATTTCCATAGCAGAGAGTGTGGCTTGGAAATGAATCCAGAAAAGACTTGCATAATGACCAATGGTACTCGACATGTAGTCCAAATACGACAAAAACCTATGAATTACGTGGAAGAGTATGTATACTTAGGCCAAACCGTCTCATTTAAAGGGCACTATGCTGAGGAGGTAGAAAGAAGGGTTAAGAAAGCGTGGACCTCATACTGGTCCTTAAAACACATTTTTAAGTCACATCTAGACATTAAACTGAAGAAGACCGCTCTAGATTCCGTTGTGACGCCAACTCTTCTCTACGGCTGCCAGACATGGCCAATAACTAAGGACATAATCCACAAAATACAGGTTGCCCAGAGAGCCATGGAAAGGAGCATGCTAGGCCTAAAATTAAAAGATAAAATCAATAATAAAGCCATAAGAAGGAAGACTAAAATTATTGACGCGGCAAAGCTAGCATGTCTCCTAAAATGGCGCTGGGCCGGACATATATCGAGAGCAACTGATGGGCGATGGACCGAAAAACTACTACATTGGTATCCACGAGACGCCCGCCGACCGAGAGGGCGGCCGCGGCGTCGCTGGCGTGACGACCTCGTTGAGGCAGCGGGGATCACATGGACCAGGCTGACGAGAGACAGGAACAAATGGAAAAGGATGGAGGAGGCCTATGCCCAAAAATGGGCGTTCCAATGACAAAATGTAACACACATCGCAAGTAACAAAACATTATAAATTAATTAATCTGACATTTTTGACATGCTACTAGTACAAAAAGACCTAAGAATCTGACATTAATATATTAAGTTTAATAGAATTGACATTTGATTTTTAAAACCTTTAAAATTTTTGACATTTAATACTGTTATAATAATTTGTGATAAAAATTAATGTTTGTATGGAACTAGAGTCTGAAATATGTATTCAATTATTTCAATGGAATTGGAAATAAAGGCTTTATTTATTTATTTATTTTTTATTTATTTAGGTATACTTCAGATGTGGTCCCATTTTAATTTGGTGAAGATCTGATGAATATCTCCGGAGATGGAGAACGGAACTCCTCAATGGATAAGAGTAAATTGCTCACGATCAGTGTGATAGTTTTGTAAACAGTATGTTTTAACCATGCATAGCATATCTTTTTTTTTTTAGGGTTCCGTACCAAAATGGTAGAAATGGAATCCTTATGGTGCGACTTTCTCCGTCCGTCTGTCACAGTCGATTATTTCAGTAACTATTAAAGCTATTGACATGAAATTTGGAATAGTTGTATATAATAGTGGCCCAATATCATGGAAATCAAAAAAATTGAAAATTATATTTAGTTTAATTAAAAAAGTGGGAAAAATCAGGTGTTTGAAATTTCAAAGTAGGATAACTACCTATACCAAGTGGGATATCATATGAAAGGACTTTGTACTTGACTTGTACACTCTAAAACAGATTTTTATTATTTATTTTACGCACGCATACCACCGCGCCGCCGCGCCGTATCCTCGCCCCGTGCCGTTTGAAAATTTGTTGCAAAGGCAGAATTCGATAAACGTTTATCACAGATAGATCACTATATTTTACTAGTCTACGTTTATCAACTGTCCTTCTTGGCTTTTTGATATTTCTTTTTTTTTGTTTGGTATTTAGTTTGGGGAAGATCTGACAAATATCTTCGGAGATGGAGAACAGAACTCAATGGATAGAGTTGCTCGCGATCAGTATAATAGATATTAGTAAAGTAGTAGTAGTAGTAGTAGTAGTAGGTTTTTTTAACCAGGTATAGCATACAGGGTGTAACCTGAAACTTGTAAACTGAAACTTGAAACTAAAAAAAACAAAACTTGAAAAAAAAAAAAAACTTGAAACTGAAACTAGTAAAAACTTAGCGTTATTCTTAATAACGCTAAGTTTTTACTAGCGTTCTGGTTACATCCTGTATTTTAAAACAGTGGGGCCACTAAAAATTGTGAAATAAAAAAATTTCAAAAATAAAATAAAAACCGACTTCAAAAACCACAAACACTAAAAAGTAAAAAATAATTTAATTTATATGTATACAAGAGTTAATGTAGTTCTATAATAACATTTTTTGGAGTCGGTGCCAATGTGGCATGGCACGTGGCATGCGGCTAATTGGTACCGACTCCAAAAAATGAGAATATTTTTTGAGAGATCGCAGGAGAATAAAAAATTGACTACTTGAATAAAAAATATTCGATTTGATTTGACTTGATCTAAACATAGATGGCGCTAGTTGTATTATGCAACGCGCTAACAGTTGATATTCACCCACTTACATAGAGGTTTTTATGATCAATTTCTTTTAATTCAAACATACTCTTATTCAATTTTTGTATTGTTCTTACTCGTAAGAACAAAGTTAAGGTGGATGACAAGGGTCTGCCCGCGAAATTCAAATTTAATTTGGTTTTTCACAATTTGTAAACTAATACGACAAAGTAGGCTTATGGCATTCAAATTGCGAGCCTAGGAATATCATCTTCACAGGTTTATATAAAAATCTTTACTTGAAAGTGTCCAGTTTAAGAAATTAGTCAAAATAATGAGTTTGACGTGAGTTACTCACAAATTAGTCATTATTTTGACTAATTTCTTAAACTGGGCACTTTCAAGTAAAGATTTTTATATAAACCTGTGAAGATGATATTCCTAGGCTCGCAATTTGAATGCCATAAGCCTACTTTGTCGTATTAGTTTATAAATTGTGAAAAACCAAATTAAATTTGAATTTCGCGGGCAGACCCTTGTCATCCACCTTAATGATATTTTTATTATAAATATAAATATAAAATATAAATATTAAATACGGAAGTGTGCCTACTGCCTGTCTGTCTGTCTGCTTACTACGCTTTCACGGCCCACCGCCCAACTTTTCAACTGATTATGATGAAAATTTGTATAGAGGCTTAAGGTATCCCGGACACAGGCTACTTTTTAGTTTTTATCCCGGAGAATTAGGGAGTTCACGCGGGAATAAAAAACCTAATCTACGAAGACGAAGTCGCGGGCATCAGCTAGTATTATATAGTTGAGTGAATTGTGCACTTGTCCGTCTGTCTGTCAGAGTACGTAATTATACTGTCCAGCCATTTTCTTTACTTTTGACCAAGCTTTTGACTTGTGCATCTATGAAGTTATTGACAGGCAACCATCGAAAAAAAATGCAATACTTCATAGACGCATTATCGTTTTGCGGGGTACCAATTATTGTTTATGCGATCATTTGATAGCTTAAAAATCGTAATCGAACTGTTTATGGAGTAATTGGAGTTCATACATGTTTTTTGCCGTGCAAGCATCTATGAACTCCACTGGTCACATTATCCGATTACGATAGTTAGTTATCCTTACGCAATCGGTGGACAGGGGCCAGGGCTTGTACTCAAATTACAAAACAGAGAATACTAATACAACTATTACTACTTAAATCGTCTTAAAATAGTTTTGCCTACACCCTGGCTAGTATAAATTGATACAATCAGCGGTGTTCGGCTAAGTTCTAATAGTTTCGTGCTAACTGCACCGAGGCACGCGAGCGATGATTGCGGCTAATATCTCGTGTTGATTATCTTGCCGACTACTTAAACTTTGTGCTGAAGCGAAAATTTACTTGTTCTTCTAATGACTAATCTATTTGGAACTGGAACTACCGTTAATCGTAATTCGTAGGCACCTAAAGGCCCGGTTTTGATTTTTTCGAACTTAGAGATATTTTTTTATGGTTCGGTATAGATTCGCCATGTCTGTTCGTCTGTCTGTCCGCTACCTAGCTCAGAGACTTACGACTAGAAACCTGGAATTTGGCATGGGTACGTGACATATTAATCACGCCGACAAAGTGGTACTTACAAATTTTTTTGAATTTTTTATCAGAAAAACCCAGTGCTTGTCCCGACCCGGAACTCAAACCCGGGGCCTCGTCGGCCGCAGCCGAACATGCTAACTAAACCAATGACGTATGGCAGTCAAATTTTACTTATTGATTGTTTTACTATTTCTTTGAGTAGAGTACTTTTGAGGAGGTTCGACTCAAATGTTTTTTTAAAAATATTATAGAACGCGGACATTTAGCTTGTAAGCTAATAGGTTTTATTTAATCTTTACCTAACTATACCTACTTATAAAAACATGTATGAAGCACCTAAGTACGTAATTTTAGACACTGGTGCTAAACGGTAAAAAAGCGATCTATGGTTACAAGTCGACATTCGCCCCTAATAACTTTTTAATTTGAACAGCGAAGGTAAGTAACATTTGTGAGGAAAACTTTGGTCTTTGGAGATAAGCGTCTGTGCCTTACCGGTAACATAGAATTCTAAATTTAATCGAATAGAAATAGTATGTTGTCTTTATTACCTCGTCATCAACCGAGTCCAACCAAGTCCATACTTAGTTGGTCTCTTGCAAGGATTTCCACATGCCGCGGTCTTGCGCCGCCTGGTTCCAGCCGCTCCCTTCGACTCGTTTGATATAGTCCGTCCACCGAGTGGGGGGTCCAACGCTTAGTTTTTTTTTTTAATGTTTCGCACTCAGTTATCCTCTGACATGATGTCAGAGACCTTTTTAATGGGAGTTTGGCTCTGAATTAGGTGCCAACGCTTAGTTTACTTATAGTTGTTATTATACTAATAATAGTTTTAACCTTGGCAGTTGTTGTCGTTTGTTAGCTATTCAATCATCCATAGCCAAATAAGACTCCTAGTCTTTAATTTTCCGGGATAAAAAGTAGCTTATGTCCTACCTCGGGATGCAACCTACCAAGCAACCTGTAACCAAACGTCAAAATCTGTTGAAAAGATGGACCGTTAAAGCGTAGCGTGGATATTAGTAGCTCATGCTTCATCAGGTGAGATCGCAGTCAAGGGCCAACTAGTGGAATTTAAAAAAAAACGAATTTACGTGCGGAGCAGTAACCTTTACCACTTCTAAATAGCTTTCTGATTTCTGTGGTGTAGTAGACAAACACTGATAATGTGATAAGGCCACTATTTCAAAGCTTAGGCCGCGTGCACACTGATGGCCTGACGGACTGAGTAATAGCCGCTATTATTTCCAACACCGCTATACTGAGTATTAGTAGGTTTTATAGACCTTTTTTTATTGCGAGATAGAGACTTGCGCTTGACGACAATCATGCTTAGTGCAAAGCAATGACGAGGTCTAGGTTGGAACGCGCTTGCCTAGAAGATGCCTATTCACTCTTGCTTTGAAGGTACCTACCTAAGTTATCGTGGCAGAACCTACTAGATGCGTGGATTTGCCTACGTGGAAGATTTCCACGTGAGCTAAAATTTTCCTGGATATAATGTACCTAGCATATAATGTATGTTGTGACTTGTGATGTGATGTAACTAATTTAGGATACGAGCTTCGAAATTTCAGCCTAATCGGTTCGGTTGTTGTGGCGTGAAGGAGTAACTAACATCTAAACTTTCACATACTTATTTTATAGTATTAGTAAGATTGGATGCTATATCTTAATTTTTAAATCAGATAGGTAGGAAGGTAAGAATCAGGCGCAGAGCCAACAAGGCCAATTTCCTATCAATATGCCAATAGACAGACAGACAGACGGACAAAGCTTCGAATTCAAAGTTTTTATGAAGTGAAACTTCTTTAGAATTGTTGTGATTTTAAAAATCGATGAAACGAAAAAGCGACACCAAAAACTAAAAAGAGACTAAAATATACTCGTATATAGGATTTAGCCTGCGAGAGAATGAGATAGAACACAAGTTATATTTATCTCATTATCTCGTAGGTTACTTTTCTCTTTTCACGCTGTTTTTTATTGGAATACATTTTTACAAGTGCTTTAGAATCGTCAAGTCAATCTACTACTGGGCCGGAATGCCATTCCTAATTTCGAATTTATAATGATAATGATAGTATGAATTTATTAAAAAAAAACTACAGGACGCTACTAACTCCGGCCCTACAGTCGTAAAACGTACCTAATGAACTTCCGATCACGGACCCTACCACGCCGGCATTACACTATGTTACAAGGCTACTACCACAGATGTAGCTACTACAAAACACTTGTTTCCCGCGCTCGGCGAATGTTAAGCCGTTTTACTGTATACCGGTGCCGAGTTGCTGAAAAAAAGAACAAATTAAATTAGCGCGAAAAATGGTCTGCGTAGAGCTCAGTGTAGAGTTTTAATTATTTTGTGCCTGTGCTTCTGTTTTTTCGAGTGTTTGGATTTTTGTGTGAAAGGTAAGTATAGTTACGTACTTTTTAAACCAAAAGAAGTGTAGTTAATAAAAAAAAATAAGTAAGTGAATAGGCTAATTTATAAAAGCGACTTGGATCAGTCAGAGCTATGGTGTAATTTTTTATTTATTTAAGTATTTAGACGTGTGTGAAAGCTACGAATACCAATCGATTGCGCTGGGAAAGCAACGCTTCTCAAGTTGGCTACTGGATTGATGACCGACTTTCCGAATCAGTCGAAATCGACTACGAATCGGCTATCGAATTACGTGAAAATCGTAATTCTAAGCGTTTGTCAAACGTACAACTATTTATGGAGATCATAGATGCCTGCATGTCAAAGAGCATGCCTATCTATTACTAGCTGATGCCCGCGACTTCATCAGCGTGGATTAAGTTTTTTTGGTTCCAGCAGGAACCTTTCAATTTTCCGGATTAATAAGATAAGCTTATTCCAGGCTATAATTTATCTCTGTGTCAAATTTCATCCAGATCGTTCAGGTGTTCTGGCTTGAGTAATGAGTAACCAATCATCCATCCATGATGCAAACTTTCGTATTTTTACCCTCGACGAAACGGAGACGGTATATGTGTTTGCCCTTAGAGGTTGTGTGTTTGTTTGTATGTTTGTTTGTGCACTTTTTTGTTACCATTTTTCTCAAAAAGTACTGGGCCGATTGAGATGCGGTTTTTTGCATTAGATGTGTATAGCTTGTAAGAAGGTTCTTAGATATATTTTAGGACCATAGACAACCGAGCTGAGCTGTAGTCTATGATTTTCATTTTTCAATATGTTACCATTTTTCACAAGAAGTACTGGGCCGATTGAGATGCGGTTTTTTGCATTAGATGTGTATAGCTTGTGAGAAGGTTTTGGATATATTTTAGGACCATAGACTACCGAGCTGAGCTGTAGTCTATGATTTGAATTTTTCAATATGTTACCATTTATCACAAAAAGTACTGGGCTGATTGAGATCCGGTTTTTTGCATTAGCTTGTGAGAAGGTTCTTAGATATATTTTAGGACCATAGACAACCGAGCTCAGCTGTAGTCTATGATTTTAATTTTTCAATATGTTACCGTTTTTCACAAAAAGTACTGGGCTGATTGAGATGCGGTTTTTTGCATTAGATATATTTAGCTTGTACCTAGATGCTGGCCATCAGGGTCTCATGATGGAGCCAGGAGGTGGTCATATTAACCCCTTAAGTTCGCATCGTAAACCCGTCGTGTTTGGACTCTTTTGATTTGTCTTGACTAGCACTTTATACCTAGATGCTGCCCAGGGTCTCATGATGGAGCCAGGAGGTGGTCATGGAAACTCCTTAAGTTCTCATAGTAAACCCGTCGTATTTGATTTCTATTGATTTGTCTTGACAAGCGCTTTGTACCTAGATGCTGTCCAGGGTCTCATGATGGAGTCAGGAAGCAATTTCCGGGATAAAAAATGACCTGTCACTCTCCAGTTTATCAACTATATATACCCATGCAAAAAATCACGTCGATCCGTTGCTCCGTTACCGGGTTCGGTCCCCGGCTATTGAGAAATTATTTACTTAAATTATGTTTCGCTTCGTTTGAAGATTTGCGGCAATATTTTAAACATTTTTACTAATACTGATAACGATAAGGTATTAGTGAGTAAATAAATAATGATTACAATCTTTTTTTAGTTAGGGCATTTTTGTAATATACATATTATATACTTACTTAATAGAATAGTTACCTACCTACTCAGGTGATGACAATCAGGTGGATTTAGGTTTTTATTTAAATATCTTTGATTTTTTGGGATAAAAGGTACCTATATGCAAGCTATCAAATTTCGTTAAAGTTGGTATTTAGCAGATGAGCTTTGAAAAGCTAACAGACACACTTTGTTGATTATAATCATATGTGACTTCGTCCGTGTGGTTTAAAAGCTTTTTTCCCCGGGAGAACTCCTTTAATATTCCGGGATAAAAATAAGTCTATGGCCTTCCCCGGGATTGCATCTCTATTCTATATACCAAGATAAAACCTTAAAATTATCTCTATTCTTTACTTATGCCTTTCATCAAAATCGGTCAAAAAGATGTGCCGTGGCCCGTGAAACCGTAACAGACAGACGGACTTAACTTACTTACGACGACGGGACGGACGGTACTTGTAAAAGTTTATTTGAATAAAGAATATTTGATTTGATTTGATTTGATTTGACGGACAGACAGACACACTTTCGCATTCATAAAATTATAATATACCTATGGATTTAATATTAGAGAAGCATCAATGGATAACTAACTGTTAAATAACTGATGTAAACAGTAAACCTACAACTGGAACTGTTCGCTAGGGAATTCAAGATACATTGATCGGTTTTAGTTGTTAGATTTTGTATGACTAGCATTTCTCTATACATAAGTAAGCGCATACATAGAAATGTATCCCAAGTATGTTTTCGCTCTTAATCCACGCGGACAAAGTCGCACGTAAAGTTTGTATAGGACCTAGTCAGAAGTTAACAATTAGGTTGGTATTTTTACCCATTATCATAATGAAGAATGTCGTAAAATATCTACTTACTTGAGATATCTTAACATTGTCGAGTATGCTCTACATTCATTAAATAGCTGTATGTCTGTGCACCTGGCTTAATCTATACGAAACGGCAAAACCGATTTTGAAGAGACTTTCACAAGTAGATAAAGGACGGTAAAATAATAATGTCCTACCGACTGAATTTCGGCCTATCTTCAGAGAGATTAGCCATCTGCGCGGGAGATATTGAAATGAACAAGTGCACTCTCTGTTCCTCTGTTCTCATAGCCCGATGGGACGGAAATTCCGATACGACCGGAGAGAGATCAGGCGCAGGACCGTTTTCTATGTATTAAACCCATACCTCTAGAGTCTAGTCAGTTTCCACACGGAACGCTGAATCACTTGGCGGTACGTCTTTGCCGGAAGGGTGGTAACTAGCCACGGCCGAAGCCTCCCACCAGACCAGACTAAAGTTTTGACCAAATCGACCCTGCTGGAAATCGAACCCGGGATTTTCCACGTTGAGACAATAGCGCTTAACACTGCGCCAGGGAGGTCGTCAAGGGTAACCGATCAATGTTGATTAGTGTATCAGCTTAGTCAAAAGTAGTTTTAAAAAAAAAATATTTATTTTGTACCAATAAGTAACAACAAATGTAACTATGCAACAAAAGTAAATAAAATATTATGAAGAAAAAAAGATACATAGTGGACAAGGTAGCACTTATTTCTATAAGATATCTCTACCAGTGATCCTTGGCAGTGAGAAAGGTTGTGGAGGAAGTTATATCTTAAACTTACATAAACACACAAATACGATTTTGGGAGTAGGTACGTAAGGTAAATCTATCCGTAGTCCGTAAGACGCCGGTTCGGGTCAACTAACTATTAACAAAATAAGTAATAAGGTATACTAACATATTGGCGACGTAACGCTCATCTCTGGTATAATGCACAATAACTAGCAATTACCGGCAGAATGACATGTCGTTTATTATAACACGATGCCCGACTCGTATAGCTATTGTTACGGAGACGGAAGGCCGTGCCTAACCCAGTCGGCTATGACGCACGTATGTTACACGAAAACAATTCGTTTTTGAGAAAAATGAATCTTGGTACTAATAATAATAATGCGGTGATAGACACCCAACCTCTTGTCTCGGGGGGACGGGGTTTCGGATTCGAAATTAGGTGCGTTTTAAGAAATTAAATATCACTTGCTTCAAACCAGCCAACGTCCACCACGTTGGCAAGTGGAAGCAAGTGATGACTATGGGCAAACCTCCAGCAAGTCTCCTCTCGGAATATCTTATTCCTGCCTGCCTTAGACTTTTTTTTATCCACTACAAGCTAGCCCTTGACTGCGATCTCACCTGATGGTAAGTGATCATGTAGTCTATGATGGTAGCGGGCTAACCTGTTAGGGGCATGGCAGTAAATCTATACCCCGTCGGTTTCTACACGGCATCGTACTGGAACGCTGGATAAATCGCTTTGCGGCACGTCTTTGACTCCTGTAGTGAGCCGGCAATCTTACTAATATTATAAATGCGAAAGTTTGGATGTATGGATGTCGGTATGGATGTATGGATGGATGTTTGTTACTCAATCACGCCCCAACGGCTGAACAGATCTGGATGAAATTTGGCACAGAGATAGATTATAGTCTGGAATAACACATAGGCTACTTTTTATCCCGGAAAATTGAAGAGTTGCCGCGGGAAACACAAAACCTCGATCCACGCGTACGCAGTCGCGGGCGTCAGCTAGTGGGTTGATAAGCAAGAAACTTTTCAAATCCTGTCTCACTTTCATTTAGGGTGATAACGTATTACCTGTGCTATTACCAATTCTGTGGTAGCACAGAATCGGTAATAACTAATAGTACGTTGAAGTGGTAAACAGAATTCCGGCCACGGCGGCTGATCATCAGAGCTACGAGTATTAGCCATCTGCGCGGGAGATATTAAATCAAATCAAATCGAATCGAATTGTAGTGCACAAGTGTGTGTACACAGACCCAGGTGCACTCTCTGTTCCTTTACTCCCATATCCCGATGGGACAGAAATCCCGACACGACCGGAGAGAGATCAGGGGCAGGACCGACGGCTTAACGTGCTCTCCGAGGCACGTAGTAGTACAGCAGCTAGAACTGAGAATTTCTTGTCAGAAAAATCTAATACTTGTTAGGGCCCGAGTCACAGAGTACCCGAGTCCTGAACTCTTGACCCTGGACTCGAATCCGGTAACTCGTCGGCCGCAGTCGAACATGCTAACCACTAGACCAACGAGGCAGTAAGAGGTAAGGTACTATTATGTATTATGTGGCTGTACCTTGTACCTACTGCAAGTAGATATTTTGTAGCTGCAGTTCCCCGATATTCATTGAACCTTGCCTATGATTACCGTAATGGTAGATAGGTAGGTCACACACCGAGTCACGTAAACAGCAATAACGCACCGATCCCGATGGGAGATCATTCACGGCCACCTGCGCATGACCGGCGACACATAATGTCACTTCCGCCGGAAGCTGCTCAATCGCCATTTTGATTCCGCGCCGTTATTGTGCGCCCGCATCGCTCGCTAGATAATTGATGTTTTACAATCAATAATAATTTGTTTACACGAATTTGATTCACGGTTGGCCGATTTTATTAATATCTTGTACTTTTTCAACCGTAGGTTATTAAATGCATTTAATTTTTAAGTAGGTAAGTACTTATAAGAACGCAATAAAAATCGTGGTATTGCATGGTAGAAGAACTATTGTTCCTCCGTCACCTTTTTATCATCGAACCGCAAGGCATCGACAAGGTCTGCTCTCTGCACCCTTACGCAGTCGAAATTCCGCGGACTCGTATCTACTTGACGAAGCGATTTGCTTTCTCGATCTTTATTTGAACCGCTAGTATATGGAATGCCCTTCCGTTTTCCCCTCCTCTTTTAATATTCCTTCAAATCAAGAGTGAATAGGCGGTGAATAGGCATCTTCTAAGCAAGCGCGCTCCACCTCACGCGGCGTCACCACTTGCAAACAGGTCTGATAATCTGCTTGCAAAAGATCCTTAGTTGTACAACTTGCAGCCCATCGATTTATTGGTAAGTCAATGTTGCAGCCATTAAAAAGTAAATTTTTGTTGATACGCCTCTAGAACGAAAATACATTATCGGACCGTGCAGGACAAAACTTCCGCGTCAGAGAAAAACGACGTTTTAGTATAAGTCTCAACTCGCAAATAATTTAAAAACATTTTAAACATTTTTTTAAGCTTTTATCGTCCGCCATATTAAATTTAGTGTACGTCACACTACATAATATAAATATGATGCCTATGTGAACAATAAATTATTTTTTTATGATTATTAAATAGAGAGTGTTCCAAAAGACCTAAAATTCACATCCTCGGTTGGTTTTAAGTTTGATAAACATTTTAAAGTATAGATTTTAAAAACGAGTGCGTTGAAATTTGGTGTCACAACTACGTATTTCACACAAACTTCCATACTAGAAGCGCGTTTTAAGTTTGCTAAAGACTTGCTAATTTGAATGAGTTGTCATCATCCCCATTATATTAAAGTGGGACGAACCCGTCAACAGACTTTCTCGTATGCTAAGGGTTCCTTTTGGTACAGAACTCTAAAAATACACAATTTGGAGTAAGTATCAAATTATTATGTAACGCCATTAGCAAAATGTTTCCGAGGCCGCGTTCTCGCATTATCTCAACACTGCTATATTAGCAAGGTTACACGTTACAATGATAGAGCCTTGTCCTGGATTTCCCATGAGATTTAATTGATCCACCAACTGAGCAGGCAGTTTCTCCTACCGTTTATAATATATTAGCTTATGCCCGCGACTTCGTCCGCGTGGACTACACAAATTTCAAACCCTTATTTGACCCCTTTAGGTGTTGAATTTTCAAAAATAATTTCTTAGCCGATGTTTCCATAGTAGCTACCTGCATGCCGTAAATCAGCCCGTTTCGTCCAGAGATCGTTAAAAGATCAGTCAGTCAGTCACCTTCTTTTATTTAGATAAGTATTACTAGAAATTGATGCCCGTGACTTCGTCATAAATTTTAAAAATCTGCGGGATATTCTTAATTTTCCGGGATCAAAGTTACTTATATCTAAACTTCTCTAATATCCGTACAAAATTCCCTAAAACCCCCTACAATCGTTCCAGTACGATGCCGTTTAGATTGTACCGATTAAGGGTATGGGTTTAATATAACTGCCGTACACCTAACAGGATAGCCCACTACCATCTTAGACTGCATCAACGTATCACCATCAGGCGAGATAGCAGTCAAGGGCTAACTTTCAGTGAAATAAAAAATACCTCGCTGCTCTTATTTCAGTGATGGGGTCAGGCGCGTCTGCTCTGGCGAATGAGACACCAGGCGCAGATCTGCGTTTGCCCGCTTCGGGACTGCGCTTCACGGCTCAGCAAATACGATCCCTCAACTCCTACGTCGACACGCTGCATGAAGAGGACCAGAATGGTTAGTCGGTCGTCCAGGCATAAATTACTATAAATTACTATAAATTACCACGTATCTCTTTACGGTGACTTTGGCATCCTCGCGTCGTCCGCGTATACATATTATGTAAGCCTTCAGTGTTATAATTTTATTATTATCCAAGTAGGAACGCCACTGACCACATAATCACTCAACTTTCTTTGAAAATATGTATATTTTTGGTTGACGGGAGGGCAGGGGACTAGGGGGAATCTAATAAGAAGAAAAAAAAGGTGATAATAACTAATCAGATCAGAGAAGTTAGGATCAGGTTGTAGCATTTCATCAGGACCATGATTTACTTCTACCCAGTCCAGAAATTTTCACTGCTTAACTGTTCGCGTTGTAACTCCAACGTTAATTCTGTAGTTGTTTCGCCACAAACACGTCATTCGCCCATTGTTTGTAACTCAGGTCGCATGTCAACGGAGACAGAATGTGCGGTGGAAAGCCTCGTACAGAGAATAGTGGACGGCGCTGGCCAGAGGGACCCCCGCTTCAAATGCTGCCATCTCGTTGCGCTTCATCGAGAGAAGAAGGTGAAATATAGAGTTAAGCTGAAGAAGACCAGGAATATACCTACTTCCATGCTATTTCTATTTACTGTCGAAGGTGTGTCGTGTCCATTAGTCATCATCAGCCTAAATTAAATATGCCGGGCATTGGCTTCTCTGTTAGAAGTGAGCCTTCCTGATGTCACCATTATCCGATTCGGGGCCAAAGCTATAGAGGTCATGTAGGTACCTCAGGCTAAGAATAAAGAAAAAGTGTTTTTTTTATACCGAAATAAAACCCAAAAAAATGTAAGTACTGGATAAAGTCACGGACATCATCTGTCAATAATATAACTTTTTATGAGAAATCAACAAGATAATTTCATTAGTTACTGTATTCCAGATGCGGTCCCGATCCCTGGAATACCTGGTGACGCTGGACTCCCTGCCAGTGTTGAATGATGATGAAGACTGCCGGTTGCTGGAAGGACCAGTGGGGTACGGCAAGATCAGACTGACCGGCCGAGAGGCGGACAAGTGGGCTGACTTCCTCACTCCAACTGGATATTTGTGCAGGTAGATACTTGTGTTGCTTACTAACCGAATTTCAAAAAGAAGCCATTATAGGTAAATAAATAAATAAAATAAATAATTTGCCTGGTGGGAGGCTTTAGTCGTGGCTAGTTACCACCCTACCGGCAAATACGTGCTGCCAAGCGATTTAGCGTTCCGGTACGATGCCGTATAGAAACCGAATAGGGGTATGGGTTTAATATAACTGCCATGCCCCTAACAGGTTAGCCCGCTACCATCTTAGACTGCATCATCACTTACCATCAGATGAGATCGCAATCAAGGGCTAACTTGTAGTGTATAAAAAAATGAGCCTTTATTACAGCGCTAATATACAGTTTTTAGGCTTAAAATATAACACTTAAATCTATATAGATTTGCTCTGCGTGTCCTTTGAAATAGGCCTCCACTACAAATGACCCAAGTCGGTAACTGGACGGGTGACCGAATTTGGAGGTTCTTTGGCCTTTTCGCTTCCTGCGTGCCTCGGAGAGCATGTTAACCCGTCGATCCCGATTATTATCACTAATATCTGATAATAACTAACCTAAGAGTTTAAATACTCTTAGTCGAGACGCATGCGGAAGGACGTGGGAACCCACCGCATTATTATCCCAAGAAAACTCCTACCATTATGTGATTATTGGAATGGGGTCACGACCATCAATAATCAGGAATACCATGCAGAGAGAGAGAGGGATATAATTTGAAATTTCCTGTTTTCTTCAGGGATAAAGTGGTTGAGCGCTGGGTGGAGCTGATCGCCCGCTGCGCCCAGGCGAAGGGTGGGGGAGCCTCGCGTGCCCTCAGCGCCAGCGTGTTGCCCCATGCACGACCCTACACATACTGCTACTTGGAACGGGGTAACTACTGTTATTGATGACCTTACAAGCACTGTAGCATAGAATAGTTATAGTTACAATAAATATAAATCTCGATGCAGGAAAATATAATCTATACTGATATTATAAAGAGGTAAAGCGTTGTTTTGTACGCATATAGATCAGTATTTGTATCGTAGCCGAGAAATGTACCCACATCCAATGCTGTTTCGTTAAGTTTTATCACAGATCATCTGTGGATGGTGATGGACGGCGTGATCAAGCACGATACCTCTGCACTTTGCAATTCTTTGCATGAATGAATGATGTTCTCTGACTCTGCTGAGAGTTTTATGAGACTTTGGCGTATCGTCTGAGATGTCCGGGGTTATCAAAACTAAGGGCAATTTCCTACACTTTGCTACCCACTTAAAAAAAGCCTTTATTATTCCTTAGTTTACAGGGATAGGTCCTAGAGTACATGTATAAAAAAGAGTATATAAATTAATAAGGAAAACAAAAGTAGTTATGTAGTAGGTACAATTGAAATATGTAATATAGATTTTAAATAATTTTCAGTAGGTATTTCATTAATAGTGTTGTTTGAATTTAATTCAAACCAAGGACCCCTTGCGGGTAAAGGTCTCCTCCATTTTGTGCCATGTGTTGCGGTTCTGTGCTGTACTGATCCAGCTTTTTCCAGTAATGCCCACTATCTCGTCTGCCCAACGTTCTTTGGGACGCCCGCGTTTCCTGATGCCTTTTGGGCCACTCCACTGACTTGTACGTTTTGACCATTTTTCATTGCTAGTGCGTGCAAGGTTGCACGTTGCACTTTAAAAATACCCTTCCTATAATTATATTCTACTTAGTCTCCCGTGATGCGGCGCTGGAGCGTCGGCTGGCGATAGTGGAGGGTTGCGCGTGGGTGATGGTACGGGTGGGCGGGGCGGGGCGCGCGGCGGAGGCGGAGGCCAAGCTCGTGCTGGCCGCCAGGGCCGCGGGCTGCAGCCAGCACGCGTACACCGCGCGGGTGCCGCTGACGCATCCGCTCGCCTTGCTGCACTACACGGGCGCTCAGGGGGTGAGTGGTGAACACAGGAAAAGGAATCTACTTATTATAGTCTTCTCTTGTTCTGGTAAAGAAGGGCCTGACGCATATTATTAGAAGTTGTATGCCAGATCAGACGCACATCGAAAGGCATTATGCTTCTAGCAGTTCGGCCTTAGATAGATAGATAGATAAATTCTTTATTGCTACACAAGACATAAAAATACATAGAAAAGAAAACAAAACAAAACAAAGTGCGCAAGGGCGGCCTTACATTTTGTTCAAGGCCCACTGTCAGAATGTTTCTGGATGGGACGTAAGCTTTGTTTCAAATGTTTTCAGAGAAAAAAATTCTGATATTATGCGGCCGAATGTTGTCCCAGTAGAGGAACAGATAGTGGAAAAGCTATTTCCAGGGGTGACATATTATAACCATCAGAATTTTTCCCAAAATATGCAGATTCCATAAAGAAAAAAGCCGTTGTTTAGTACAAGTCTGACTTGAGTACATGATCTGCCTTATCAGTTCTCTCAACCATTGCAATTTTGACCACAAGGAAGGAAAGACCTAAACGGAATTTTAATGAACTACGAATAAAGGCAATTTTAATGAAGTTGCTTTCCTGGCGTTGCATTTTATGATCCACCTTTTTCCATATGAAACTAAAAGAAAATATCCTCCTTCTTCTAGGGTTACTACGCAGCAGCAGTGGGTCCTCCATCATCAGTAGTGAATACTGACCGAGCGTCTACATGGCAGCTGTGGCACCCCTCGCTAGAGGCAACCCTGGACTTGCATTCCTCACATCTGTCGTCTATGGCCAAGATATCTGGAGCTCTCAATAGTTTGGTTGACAAGATGAGAGAGGGATGTTTTCAGGTAAACTTCATGAATGTTGTCAAGGCACATCGTCACTGCATCTTCGTTCTCCAGAGCCCTTCTGTCACCAGATGAGGCCTTTTTAACCGCGGTGAAGTTTCTTTCTTGTGTGCAGGGTTCAGCACTCCTCCTCAGTCGCTACGCGGCGTGGTGCGCGTACCGGAGGCGGCTGGACCGCTGCGCCCTGTACCGCAGCGCTGCAGCCCGGGCCTGCGTGTCTTCACACGCTGCTCATCACTTGCTACTCGTCTTAGACAAGTAAGTAGCGGCGAGCACAGTATTCGGTGCCAGGGTAGGCATTAGTTAGGTAGATACCTATTTTCAGGCAGAGCATTGTGAAACTAAGTAGGGTAAGCAATGCTTTTATGCCTCAATGTTGTGCACGCTTGCACGCTACTGCTGAAGTAAGTGGTGCGGCATACCCAAAGAGAAGTTTGACGATCTCCCTGGCGCAGTGTACAGCGCTGTTACTCTTAACGTGGGAGGTTCTGGGTCCGATTTCCCGCAGGATCAATTTTTAAGTGATGATGCAGTCTAAGATGATAGCGGGCTAGCTTGTTGGGCGTATGGCAGTTACATTAAAAACCTTTGACGCATTAAACTCATACCCTCAATCGGTTTCTACACGGCATAGTACCGGCACGCTAAATCACTTGGCGGTACATCTTTGCCGGTAGGGTGGTAACCAGCCAGAGCTGAAGCCTTCCACCAGGTCAGATCAGTGAAAATGCAGAAATTATAAATTTCCAAATGGAACTTACCGGGGATCGAACCCGGGACCTCCCACGTTAAGACAACAGCACTCAACACTGCGCCAGGGAGGTTGTCAAAATGTCTTCTCGATGTTATAACTCCCTCTGATCCTTGTAGCCTGTTGTACACGTGTGAGCGCGGAGGCGTGGCGGGCTACGTGTACCAGACAGAGAGGAGCTCGCTCGTGAGGCGCGGGGCTCGCGACACCGACTGGTCCCAAGACGCCGCCGCCCTCAGGAACTGTCTGCTCTATCTGCACAGGATTGCTGGTAAGGTTATATTTTACCACCACCACTACAGCCCATTAACGTCCCACTGCGGGGCACAGGCCTCCACTCTCATAGGAGAAGGGGAATTAGAGCAATGCGGGTTGGCGGGCTTTAACGACTATAAATCATGTTAGTGATAATAGCCGGATGGCCAGGACCGACGGCTTAACGTACTCTCCGAGGCACGGGGTGAAACACCGCCAACTTCCTAACTCCGGGCTAATACTGAGAATTTCTAGTCAGAAAAATCCAACACCCGAATATATATAATGGTCCGACCCGGAACTCGAACCCGGGACATCGTCGGCCAAAGTCGAACATGCTTACCACTAGATCAACGAGGTAATTTAATTCAATATTTATTTTTTCAATTTAGGTACACTGTACACTTATTGACGTCTGAAATAGAGGTGTAAGCATGTCGTTAAACGGTTAAACGGTTAGTAGTTAACGGCTGTAAGTGGTAGTAAAAAAAACAATGTTTTTTTTTCACAGGAGTAAAGATCATTTACTACCGTTAACCGCTTACTGTTTAAGAAACGATAGTAAAAAAAACAATGTTTTTTTTCACTCGCTAGTGCATACGAGTAAAGATTGGTTACTAATAATTTCAACCACTAGCCGTTAACCGTTTAACGGTTTAACGACATGCTAACACCTCTTGTCTGAAACTTATAAAACACTAGCTGACCCGGCGAACTTCGTACCGCCTTAGTATGCAAAATTAAATGTATATTTTTGAATATTACTGAGAGATTTTCTTAATATTTTTTTCCGTAAGAACCTTCTCCTAATAATAACAAATACAACTAAAAAAGAATTAGTGAAATCGGTCCAGCCATTCACGCGTGATGCCGTGACCAAGGAAAACGGGTTTCATTTTTATATATATAATAATAATAATATAGAAGATGATGGTGATGGGCTCTTCCCAGGGCGCGCTTGGAACCCTCGTACCGTAACTGATTATCACCATCATGTTTTATGAGTTATTGGACGTAAATTAGTGTACAGTGTACCTAATTAGAAAAAATAAATATTGATTTATTGATTACAAAATTCACCTACTTCATCTCAAGAGTTTCTTCAACTGGAAGAGTTATTCAATTTGTTTTCAAATAAAAGAAATTTTCTTAAGATTATCGAAAAATAAAGTACAATAATAACTCAAAAAATAATTTCTTGGGCTGATTCAGATATTCTATTTTTAGTTCTATTGATACTCAAGTTAAATCCAGAACATAATATAATATAATCACCATTGAACAGATAACGCTACGAACGATCTATATTTTTACCCCCTACCAAAAAGTACTCAAGGCGCCTAAAGAGGTTTTCACTTCAAAAAGATGAAGTCACGGGCATCATATAGTTAAAATATAGTTTAGAGTGTCCTTGCTCCTATAATATCTTTTCCCCCTAAAACTAAGTCAGTTAACTAGCAAATTGAAGTCCATAGCCCTATTTTCAGTGGGCGAGGAGATTCCCCAGTCGCCATCAGAGAAGCTGGAAGCCGCACTGATCAGCCGCTGGGAAGGCCTGTCAGCGATGCCCACTGCTGGGGGAGTGGGCAGCTTCTCCAGAAACCAGCTCGCATACCTCAACCGACTCGTCAAGGAGCTGATAGCTTGCAAGAATATGGTTACTTATGTAAGTTGGTAGTTTAAAGAATATAATACCATAATTTTTTTGCAAGAATGTGGTACAATTAAGTAGATCTTAAAATTATTTTGCGCTGACACATTAAATTATTTCATTAGTGTGCAAATTATTATAATACCTGACTGCATAATATTAAATCCGATTTACTAATAATATACAATTCATGTTAAATTTACATGTATATTATTTAAAAATAAAATGAAAATAACGGTGAGTGCAATTAAGATATTATTCCATTTGTATGTATTATTTGTTTATGTTTGTGTCTATTATTATAATATTGTTAGTTAGGTTCTAGATTTTGTTTCTTTAAGCTTACTTTTTCGCTGGTTTTAAATCCGCTAATTGTACCGAGTTTTTTTAAACTGAACGGATCTGGACGTTTGGCACAGAGAGAGATTATAGTCTGGAATAACACATTGTCAACTTTTTGTCTCGGAAAATTAAACAGTTTCCGCGGGAACCAAAAATACCTCGATCCACACGGACGAAGTCGCGGACTTCAGCTGTTTAGTTAATAATCGTTTTAAGATTGTGTCTGCCTAATCAGTAAGACAAATTCTTCTGTCTAATATTTGAAAAAAAGTCGTAAAAGAACATTAATTGTACTCGTAGTATAATAACTTAAACTACTGTAAAATTTATAAAATGTAATGTTTTACTCTTTAAAAAGACCAACTGCTGAGTTTCTTGCCAGCTCTTCTCGATAAAATCTTTTTTCCGAACCGGTGGTAGAGTCAAAACATGACGTAAAATAAGAGACACCTGTATGTCCTACATGTAATAAATAAATTGATTGTCTGACTCACCAGTAAGAAAAAATATTACCTATATCTATAGGTTGATCCCAAAAGCTTTTTTTTTATCCACTACAAGTTAGTCCTTGACTTCGATTTCACCTGATGGTAAGTGATGGTGTAGTCTAATCTGTTAGGGGCATGGCAGCCCATTCGGTGTCTACACAGCATCGTACCGGAATGCTAAATCGCTTGGCGGCACGTCTTTGTCGGTAGGGTGGTAACTAGCCACGGCCGAAGCCTCCCACCAGGCTAAACCAGGGAAAATTAAGAAATTATAAATTCCCAAAGTGACCCTGCCGGGGATCGAACCCGGGACCTCCGCACGTTAAGACAACAGCGCTCAACACTTTGCCACGGAGGTCGTCAAAATATATCATTCTTTGATATATTTTTACTGGTACAGGACCAACACAGCACATTCCGAGCCAACCTCCTCCAAGTGACAGCTCAGCATCAGGAGAGCGTCGAGGAACTGATCCACATCCTGGCGATCCTGTTAGATCAGGCGCGGGATATCTACTTCACTCTGCACGCGCGCGCACACTTGCCGGCTGTGGGCGACTTCGACCGCGAAATGGCCGTTTATAGGTAGGTATTTCCACAGTATCATCATCATTCCAACTCATTGCCGGTTTACCGTTGAGTAGTCTCCTCTCAGAATAAGAGTTTGGCCACTATCAGATGTTATGTGACATCGTGAAGCTATTTGTATGCTCGAGAGTTCTTCATAATGTTCTCGCAGGTGTGTGAAATCTGCCAGTCCGCACCAACGCGGAACCATTATATTATCACCGCTACACTATATACTATTTAGATTACCTATGTATATGATTAATAGGAATGATACCTATATCAAAAACAAATTATTTCTGACTGATTATTAATTACAGGGTCTTCCAGAAGACCTAAAATTCACATCCTCGGTTAGTTTTAAGTTTGATAGCCATTTTAAAATCCATACTTCCATACTAATATTATAAATGCGAAAGTGTGTCTGTCTGTCTATCTGTCTGTCTGTCTGCTACGCTCTCACGGCCCATCTGTTCAACCGATTTCGATGAAATATGGTACAGGGATAGGTTGTATCTCGGGGAAGGACATAGGCTACTTTTTATCCCGGAAAATTCAAGAGTTCCCGCGGGAATCAAAAAAACTATCTCTTCAACAAATTTTGATGAAATTTGGCATAGGTATAGTTTGTAACCATGGGAAGGACTTTGGCTACTTTTAATCCCGGAAAATTAAAGAGTTCCCGTGGGAATCAAAAAACCTTAATCCACGCGGACGAAGTCGCGGGCATCATCTAGTATAGAATAAAGAAAAAAAGTGCGTTCAAATTTGATGACGTCACTATTGTGATTTTCATACAACTTCCATACTAGAAATGCGTTAAAGAGTTGCCAATTTGATTTAGTTGTCGTCATCCCTGACCCTATTGTCTTTTTACGTCTTATGATTGAGTGAATGACTCATGGCTCTTCTTATTTCTTTTAGAGTAAGTACCTATTATGATTTCGTTTCCTGGCAGTTCGGGAGTTTTTACAGATCGTAATCTCAGAATAAAATCAATAGCAAGACACGTACTATAATAGCCAAAACACAGCTCCGTGGCAGACTGTCCGTGTACTTGATTATGTTTTTGTTCAAATCGTATAGCTAAGACTACTTAAGGCTGTAGCCTCATTATAAATTGAAGGGAAATTGAGTTGATATTTTGTTTAGAATTGTAGATACGAGTATGTTATAAACTTGCAAATTATAGTAATATTATAGAATTAATAATTAAAGTAAACTTAATCCTGTGCGCTCAAAACTTTCAAATAAGACGTGATGTAAAATTCTTTTTGAGACAAAACGTATCCATAAATTGCATTTTTTTATAAGAGCAATGTATAGTGAATAGTATTGCATAATTTCGTCACTTCCAATATCGGCGCCGTGGCTTAGTTGGTTAAAGCGCCTGTCTAGTAAACAGGAGATCGCGAGTTCGAATCTCGCCGGGGCCTTAGTGGAAGTTATTATGAAATAAACTTTTTATATTCTTTTTCAATAAAAGTGAGTTTTTGTAATAACAATTTTATCCACAATTTTTTAAATTCATTTATACGTATTTCACAGAAAAATTAAAAAAGACCTGCAAGACTTACCATAAATCGATATAGTTCTCTATAATTTGTTGTAAAATAGGTACATCAGCCGTGTCGATGGGTTTCTTTGAATTTCTGACACCTATTGACAAAGACACCATATGAGAAGACAATTAACTATTATGTGTATTGTATTTTGTCAAGAGCATAAGCTCTCTCTCTTTATCTCTGCTTCGTTATCCTCATTACTGAGGGTTGTGAGTTCTGCACCCTTTCCATTAATCAAATAATGGTAGGAGTTTTCTTGGGATAATAATGCGA
The DNA here is from genome assembly GCA_923060345.2 of Erebia aethiops. Classification (NCBI taxonomy): domain Eukaryota; kingdom Metazoa; phylum Arthropoda; class Insecta; order Lepidoptera; family Nymphalidae; genus Erebia; species Erebia aethiops. The sequence goes on along the minus strand of OV281083.1, from coordinate 1,416,835 downwards.
TGGGTTCCCACGTCCTTCCGCATACGACTCGACTAAGAGTTGTAACGATTATTGACCGAGCGAAGCGAAGGTCTCTGACTCTACTTGGGTGAATTGGCACTTGTCCGTCCGTCCGTCCGTCCGTCTGTCAGAGCATTATAACTTCTGAATTACTGAACGCAATTACTTCAGCTTTAAATATAATAATATGTAAACCAATGGCCTCCCGCCGAATATGGCTTAAAAAATAATAAAAATCTTTATTTCAGGGGGGCTCTCATAGAAGCGAATGCGAAGTAAAATATTTTTTATAAAGTTACATAGGGTTGCGGTATATCATTTTAAAGATAATTAGGAATAGAGTCCAAAAATTTTTTTTTTTAATTTTTCCCCCAAAATTGACGAAATGGGGGGCTTTCAAAGTGGTGATTTTCTAACGTCCAAAGATGACCTCAGAACTCTAAATTTTCTGAAAGGATGAGCCTGAAACTTGATCAATTATTTCAATTATATCCTGTACTTGAACAACAAATACTAAAATTAGATAAATATTGTAAGGAAACGGAATTATTTAATTTTTAATGAGCTTCAGTATTTTTAACAGAACTTCACATTTATGTCAATAGATGGCGCCGCGAGGTCTTAGTTCGGGGCGAACCACTAGTTATCAGATGTTAGTGATAATAACCGCACGGAGGGATTGAAAAGGCCAAATTTGAACTTCCAAATTCGGTCAGCCATCCAGTTACTTTCAATTCAATTCAATTCAATTCTATTGTCGTAGGTCCAAGAAGTGGAACAAACTCAAGGACTACTATGACGCATCATCAGCTTGCCTCATCGATGCTGTCAGGAGAGACCCTGGCATCCGGAAGGAGGACCTCACTGATGATCTCACAGTCATGAAGAATGTACTACATTGGCTTTATAAAGGTAATATTAGTCTTTATTAAGTGGGCTTTTGTCTGGTGGGTGGCTTCGGCTGAGGCTCGGTCTAAGAACAGTCTAAGACAATTGGTTGAGAGTCAGGAAATAATTTTATTGATAATTTGTAAGGTACTTTGACAATTTTTGAATTTTAAATTGAGTGTTCAATAACACAAGTTTAAAAGTCCAATAAAAGCCTTTTTAATGCTGTAGAAGATTGTGTAAACGACAAAAGAGCCTTAATTTGTATTGTAATTTTGTATATTTTAAAAAGAGAAACCGCCGAGTTTCTTGCTTTTTCTTCGCGGTAAAAATGGCATTCCGTACTAGTGGTAGATTCATTTGACTATTCACAAGCTGCAAGCACTTTTAAAAGTTTATTGAAGTGAAAACTTCTTTAGGCGCGTTGAGCACTGTTTGGTAGGGGGTAAAAATGTGGAAACGCGAAACCGACAGCAACCTTTTTAAGATTAAAAGGTCTTAAGTATAAATAATATAGTACATTCGTAATTAAACTTTAGTACCTTTGTTTTAAGGTACTACATTTAAAAGTGATGTGTAACCGTGACTGACACATCGCGACACCGCCGACACCATTCTTCTTAAGACAAAAGGTCTTAAGTATAAATAATAATTATAGTAATTAAACTAATGCCTTAGTTTTAAGGTTAATATTTCAATTATTTTAAAACTGCTGTGTTGTTATTTTAAATATTCGTTTTCACTTCTAACGGCAGTCTAACGGCCAACGTTTGGACTTGAATTTATCATCATCCCAACTTCTTGTCGGTTACCAGTCTTCTCAAATGAGAAGTGTTTGGCCAGTCTACACCCTGGCCGGGCTGATTGACAGACTGCACCCACCTTTTCAGTACATTATGAAGAACTCTCGGCCGTACAGGTTTCCTCACAATATTTTCCTTCACTGTTTAAAGCAAGTGATACTTAATAACGCACATAACTCAAAGTTAGAGGTGCGTGCCCGGTGATCGAACCCCCAACCACTCGAATAGCAAGCCGAACTATCACTACTTAAAATGTGTAATTGCCATGGAAGAATTTTTTTATATGAAGAATTTTTTCAGGAGCGAAAGATGACAAGAAATACCTCGGCCCAGTGCTAAAGCCCTTTCTCAACGACCTGCACGCGACAGCCTCAGAAAACTCCTGGTTCCTCGAAGACTTCGAAGCCAAGAAGTGTACGGGGGAGTTCGAGGGTCTGAAGGAGTACTGCTTGAAGGTCCACGAGGGTCTAGAGCCGTGTGTGGGTTTGTTGGACGCCGCTAAGAAACTGACTTGGGCAAAGGCGCTGGTGGACCTGGTGGATCGATATCGACATTTTGGTAAGTCTGTAGGTACACACTACATATGCAGATGGCGCTATTACATCTACGATGTAAACACGACGGAGCCCGAACGAATTACTTACGTTAACCAATCAAGTGCCGCCGCCTGAATCACGATCATATAGTTCTTTAGAAATTAAACTATGTACATAGCACTTTCAACCTACAACGGGCGGACCAGCTGGATCTCCGATTATGAGACCGGCTCAAAGGATCTTGCTATTGTCTCTGTCGAGCATATACATTCAATCCTCGCAGTTGCTCCAAAGACCTTTCAAATGCCTTGTACACTTATTAAGCCCAGGGGCCATACTGCCGAAGCTTTAAACCATAGTTTCATTATTGTTGACTTTAGAACAACTTTAGACTTTGTTGTGTTTTAGAATTATAATATAACTAGCTGAGTCCCGCGACTTCGTCCGCGTGGAATGAGCTTTTCGTAAGAAACGTTTTCGTTCGACTCGTTCGTTCAAGTGTGATCAAACTGCACACGGTGTGCAAATTTAATTTAAAATCGGTTAATTAGTTTAGGAGTCCATCGCGGACAAACAACGTGACACGTGATTTATATATATTTAGATTTAGGAACGTCAAGGTATTAATAGGTAAGCTGTCATTACGTCATACGGGTAACTATAATAGGTACGTTGGGGTGCATAAATTGTCACCTGAGTATAAACAGGATGCTAATACATGTTGTTGTCATGTAATGTCGGCTGAGTTTGTTGTGGGCTCTTCTCAGACCAGGGCGCGTTTGGAACCCTCGTAGCTTGTATCACCATTATATATTTTTATAAGTAGGTAAGTAATTTTTATGAATAAATGAGTTGATTGATTGATTGAATAACTGTACCTACCTTCGCAGTACACTACTCAGCGATCTTCTGTTCTAGTATATTATCATGTACCTAGTACCAGTTTGTAAGTATACAGGGTTGAGTAAGAATTTTGAGGATAATTGCGTCAAGGTGTAATATGTTTTATGTGCTGTGAATTTGACACGAAATTAACAAATTCGTTTTATCATATTTTTGTTGGAAGACAATTATTAGCTAGCTATGGTCAAATAGCTCAAGCATGGTTGAAAGCAATAAAGGGTCTAGATTGGAGCGCGCCCTTAGTGAACGTGACCTGCGTATTCCCTATTTTTTTTATCCATTAAAGGTTGCTATGAAATGTTATTTTTATTTACATAACAAACCTTCAATGGATAATAAATATATTTTTCATTTTTGATAACCACTGAGTTACAGAATAGGGGGGCCTTGTTTGAAGGCAGCATTATAAGGGATTACTGAGCACGACAAATATTTTCCACATATTTCAATAGCGATATTCAATGAATATTAACGCCTCTTTCACCCAAAACAAAAAGCTAACAGCTTCAATAAGATCCCCCAAGGATTTTACTTCGGCAGCGCGAATACGTTAGCATCTTTAATACAACCAGCGAGTGATGAGCTCTGGAGTGCTTAGTAAATGAGCAATTTATTATTAGTCTGACAGGTCACGGTGATCTGGTGGATATATTAATATGTCGTCGACAGCTGTTCAAAGATGGAGGAGTTATTATAAGGAGTTTGTAAGAGGGTGTGAGAGATTTGATTAGGTAATAGAAAATTCCGTTCGCTTCTTTTAAAAATCAAGCGGAATCTTTGATTTTTCGAGAAAAAAATATTTTTATGGAGGAAAATTTAGTTTTACCACTTTGTCGGCGTACTAATAATATATGTATCAGTTTTCCAGTACTAAAAGTCTCTGAGCTAAGCCGTGGATAGACAGACAGACAAGCAGTCGGACGGGGTGAAACTATAACGGTTCCTTGTTAGCTACGGAACCCTAAAACCGGCCTAGTCAATCTGGGGGCATACTACCATCACTTTAAGTCGTATTGTTTTAATATCGTTGACGTTCGTGTTTTAGAATTTTAATCCTTATTTTAGAGACGTGAAGGCACGTGACATAAAACTGTCATTTCGAAATCTGCACGTCAAAAAGCATGGTTAAGTGTGAGGTCTTTGGAGTACGAGTAATACGTTTTAAGCTGTGAAATGATTACTATTAGGTTCTCTGAAACTACTTCTCTTCCAGATTTCCGCCTCGTGTTTCCGACGGGCGAAGGGCTGGCAGTCTCTTACCCAGCGAAGCTGCCCTCGCGAAGGGAGCACAGATCCGCGCGAGTTCTGACCTTGAGTCGAAGGGATAAGGCTGAAGCCAAGTTGAGGCTGGCTAGGCGATGTGTGTTGGCTGCTTTCACCTCCGTCTTAGTAGGCAGGTAGGTTAACTAACAACTTCCGCCTGGTGGGAGGGTTTGACCGAGGCAATTTCTGTAAAGCCAAAATAATGTTATGATTTTAGTAGTAGATATGTATGTATGTTTGTTTGTTTTTATGTATGATCCTAGGTACTAAGCCGATTTTGATGATTGAGGTGTCAATCGATTCGTTATTATGGTCCGTGTAACATTTTACACGAACCAAATTAATATGACCGAAGTTACATCCAAAAAAGTGGGGGTTTCAGATATTTTGCCGTAGTCGGGTACATTACTGCTTGTTTTTTTATCCACTGTAGATTAGCCGTTGACTGCTATCTCACCTGATGGTAAGTGAAGATTCAGTCTAAGATGGTAGCGGGCTGACCTGTTTTAGGGGTATGGCAGTTATATTAAACCCATACCACTAATCGGTTTTTACACGGCATCGTACCGGAAAGCTAAATCGCTTGGCGGTACGTCTTTGCCGGTAGGGTGGTAACTATAGTCACGGTCGAAGACTCCCAGCAGGCAAAATGTGTGTTTTATGTGTAAAACCTCTAAACTTATTGTTTAGCATACTTACCCGGCGTTGCGCAGAACAAATTTAAAAATTTAAGTGGTGACTAAACTAATTTAATCACAAAACTTCTTGCGATTTGGATTTGTTTCGTGCAACTCAGCGCAGGCGTAGGTGATTTTTACTAGCCCAATTTTAATGGTATCTTCTGGGCTGTTATCTGTAATTATTATCATTGTAGGCCACATTCAAAACAAATGTCAAGGCACGGGAGCACAGAAGAAATTCTAGCAAGCGTCCAAAATGGAAGCTACTGGAGGAATACCACCAAACCTGATATCATACCCTCTTCCTCCCAAGAGACAGACCTTCCAAAAGTCAGACGGAGATCTAGAAGAAGGAGACCAGCTACATCCTACGGGTTTCCAGAAATTTCTATAACGAATCAATCTGACACCAAAACTCTAAGGAGAAAGTATCATACTTTAAAGAGTTTGGTGTATAGGGAACCGGTGGAGAGTATCAAGGAGTTGAGAGAAAGACCACGCTCTGCGGGTTCTAGTGTGAGGGAAAAGGACGCATTGTCGAGACCAAGTCTACTGGAGACTTTGGACTTTATTAATGGCGTCAAGGATGCTTTGTGTGGTGAGTGTTGTCCATTATTATTTTTCCCGCCGTCACATTAAATAGATAACGATGATTCACGCAAAAAGTCATGAAAATTCTATATCTAATTCTATAGAATTGTCTACACGGACCATACTGCCAACGCTTAAAGCAATACTTAAGCAATATTACTCAAAATGACAGTTTGACGTCACGTACCTTGACGTTCCTAAAATAAGGATTATAATTCTAAAACACGAAAGTCAACAATAATGAAACAATATTCCTTTAAGCCTTGGCCCCTTCTAAAAGTGATAAATAATAAATTGTTTCTACAGGAATTTCTTTTTCTTGTGTTATTCCAGCGAGGTCTTTTCTTTCTTACACAATTATAGCGTACATGGAATGTTAGATTAGGTAACGTCCGCGACTCGATCCGTTTAGATTTATTAGGTAAGGTCCAAAAGTTTCTGGCCTGAACTATAAAATGAAAGATAAATCTCAAACCAATATTATAATTCTTTGATATTCTCCCTTTATTTCAATACACTTTACACAGCGCTTTAATAATATCTTTTATATATCCTTAAAAAAATAGCCTGAATTTTTGCCCTCAAAAGAGAAGTAGGATTAGTAGGTAAATAAGACATAGGCTTTTGTTTAATGTGACTATAGGTACGTTCTGTAAAGGAATGCTTTGTCACAGTGGAAGAATCCGCAACGTCGGACGCTGAAGACGGGGCGTGGTCGGTCCAAGATGAGTGGGTGGTAGGGCAGGCGTCCCCTCTGTCCCTCATCGCCAGCCGGTGTGGTGGTGCCTTGCATCTAGCGCTGGGCGATGTGCTCCAAGCGTTGTTGCTGCGAGGGAAGTTCACTGTGAGTAGTAGTCAGAGATCCGGATATACCACGACCTTCACCGATTTGTTTACCAGATCAAGCGGTTCAGGTCCGTGAAGTTACCTATGGACTACGGTAAATTGGTAAAAATTTAAAAATAATCTGGTCAGAATGTTGATAGGCAACCTATTTTAGGCGTATTTATCTATTATTAAATAAAAATAAAACGTAGGTTTCATCTGGTAAACGGATCGGTGAAGGTCGTTGTATATCCGGCTCAGAAACCAAGACATCAAGACAGAGATTAAAAGACTTGTTGACGAAACTGACGACTTCAATTAATGTTCTAGTATAGCTTATCAAAAGTAGTCCCTGGACATAGTTGCGGAAGTAATATAACAGTAGATTATTGAACATGGGGGTAATGCAATTTATTACGTTCTTGGTTGCTATTATTTTAGTTAGTGTTGAATATTTTGAACACTTCCAAGTTATAGCTCTCAGTAGCTCAGTTGGTAAGAGCCACCTAGTCGTACGCAGGATGGTGCAGATTCGAATCTCAGTTACGAAATTCGTCAATGTGTATTTTATTTAATTTTTTTTTTTAAATTTAATGCCTGGTGCTGACGCAGATCCTACAAGAGCTGTGCGGATGGTTGGGCGAGTCCAGCGAGGGTGCTCTCTTCGCACTGCACAGACTCTCTCGCGCATCCCGTGCGCGCTCCACGGAGCGCTCCACAGAGTAAGTTTATGTGGATGGACCTTTTCTCAAATCACACATTTTGATTTTGCTACCCAGACAAAGTCAGTCAAAATATATTTCAAAATTCAAATGTTTTTTATTCAAATAATTTTTTACATGTACTTTTGAATCGTCGAGTGATTCGACCATCTGGTCGTACCAGTCCTACCGAGAAGAACCAGCAAGAAACTCGGCGGTTGCTTTTTTGAAAAAAAATAATTTACAATTTCATTATTTATAGATACATAAGTAAAACCTGTCCTTAACATTGCTGGAGCGAGTCAAATCCATGCTCCTTTGTCATTTACGTAATCTTCAGCAGTATAATACGCTTTTCTCAGAAGCGCACTTTCAATGGACTTCTTAAACTTGTGTTAAGGCAAGTTTAAGATAGGTTGTGTAATTTTGTTATAAAATAGAATGCTCATTCCCACAAACGACCTTTGGACCTTTTTGAGGCGGAGCGATGGAGTCATGAGCTTAAGGCGGCCTCTAGTTTGCCTATAGTAACTAGAGGCCGCCTTAAGGAGCCTGTAGGAGACCCAAAAAGGGGACTATAAATTGACCCACAAACTATAATAATACACCTTTATTTAATTTAGCACATGGAAGCTTCCAGAAACAGACGGGACGCTGCAGGAGGCACCACAGAGGTATCGACCGAAGCCGCCAGACTACGTGTCTGGTGACGAGGCTCCTCAACCGCCGCCGTTGCCCAGACAATCCAAAAGGGATAAGAAGGTATAACTCTCAATGTAATATCATTGACTAGCTTTTGCCCGACGCTTTGCTCACGTTACGTTAGATTTTCATACAAATTTCAAATTTACCCCCTTAGGGGTTCTTCTTCTTTGTCCTCGCCTTATCCCGTTACACGGGGTCGGCTTTTCTTATCATGCGACGCCATGTAGATCTTGTGTTCGCGTCTTCGTCATTGAGGCCGAGGCGTTTCATGTCCCTTTGAACATTTGTCATCCAAGTAGTTTGGGGTCTTCCCCTACCCCTTCTTCTTGTAGCCATGGAAAGGCACTTTTTCACCACATAATCGTCGGGCCTACGCATTACGTGTCCGTACCACCTGAGCCTTGACTCTGATATTTTGTCGGTTATGTCCTCGTATATATTCATTCCGTACTTTGTCCTTGAGTGTTACTCCCCCCGCCCATCTCAGCATACGCATTTCCGTGGTATGTAACTTCTGTTCATGAGTCTTTTTGGCCGCCCAAACTTCGCTGCCGTACAGTAATGCTGGTCGTACTGCCGTTTTATAGACCTTGCCTTTAGTTCTTATTGGCATTTTTGCGTCACATAGCACCCCCGTGAGAGTACGCCACTTCATCCATCCAGATGTCGTTCTTTGTGTTACGTCCGCTTCTTTATAGCCATCCTCGGAGAGAACGGATCCTAGATACTTGAATGTTGTAACTCTAGGGAGGGCCGTGCCACCCAGGGTGATGCCCGGGTCAAGTGAAGCGTTGGGGTTGAAGTTACAGAACATATAATCGGTTACAGAACATATAATCGGTTACCCCCTTAGGGGTTGAATTTTCAAAAAATATTTCTTAGCGAATGCCTAGCTTAAGCACGTCAAATTACAGCCCGATCCGTCCAGTGGTCTGTGCGTCGGTAGATCAGTCAGTCAGTCAGTCACCTTTTCCTTTTATACTATATTTAGTTGATCATACGAGTACTTTTTAGTATGTTTATAAACTACCTCGTTGGTCTTGTGTGGGTCATAATTGAACATTGAGTTTTTTCTGACAAGAAATTCTCAGCTCTCTCAGTAGCCCGGAGTTAGGAAGTTGGCGGCGTTTCACCCCCGTGCCTCGGAGAGCACGTAAAGCCGCACTAAATGACTATGACTATGACTATGACTACCTATTGTTTATTTGCCATTACTTCTTTATTCACGTTAAGTTGTCCTACTAGGTATTTATTGTAACTTTAATCACGTTATATTATGCTACTAGGTATTATATTTCTACTAGGTATTTATTTGTTATTGTTTTCTTTTCAGCTAAAACGCTACCCAGAAATATCGCCACCGATCCAAAAACTGGAGCAACATATGAACCAACTACAAATACACCCATTGAAGCTCAGCCACAACTCACCACACTCACTCAACCCCACCCACACCCAATACACAGGCATTATCAACCCTATCTACGATATAAAGATACCAAAAGACAGATTCACTGTAAAAAGAACAAAGTCACTAGGCAGAACTTTCAGCAGCAGAAGTCTAGGTCTAGAAATAACTAGGTATAACCTAAGTATAGGTCATAGGAATGGTAAAAAAACTAATGATGTAGTGACGGCTATTAATGACACTACAGCTGAAACGGGTCTAGATGTTAAGAGTCATTTCTTCCAAAGATATAGTACTGCTAATATTGTTGGGGATTCGTATAGAATTAGTAGGGTCACTATTGATTGATATACGAGTAGACACGAAGCCAACGAGACACAGACAACATTACAGATGCAAGACACAAGTAAGGTATAGTCCCACAGGGCCACAAACTTATCTGAACTGGTGACAACGTCGCTGTTATCACATTTAAAGTTGCTAGTAAATATTAAAATAAAATAAACACTAAACAGGCATAAAAATTAGTTCCAATTTTGGCCACCGGGCCAGATAAGATTGTGGGACTTTTACATAAAGTAAATTCCTCACTGCCTGAAGACGGGAAGAACACACTGGTTAAAGACATTCTTTAAGCAGTGCAGTGTGTTGTTCACGCATGGAGGTGAAACGTGGCCTCATCCACAAGTTCAAAGTCACTCAACAAGAGGAAATAATGAGGCTTCGCAATGAAGAGATACCTACTATAAAAAGTAGAAAAACAACTAAGCAGGAAACTAAGCAAGATCTAGAAACAAGGAATAAACATCTTGACGTGGTAATCACAGCCATAGTTTTAGAGATTTGCTTCTGTGTTCCATTATCAAATTGATCAATCAAATACGAGTATTATGTAAATGTATTAAAATAGTTGCATTCATTTTTATGGATGATAATTCTTTGATTGATCAGTAAAGTATTCGGCCTTCGTAAATATGACCACGTATCTGAATTTCGTCAAAAGCTCAAGTGGCTCCCTATTCGCCGTCGCCGGGATCTTCATGTTCTTTCACTTCTGTACCGTGTGCTATTTGACCCAAAAACTCCCTCTTACCTGAAGGAGAAGTTTAAATTTGTGGGAGATCAGTCCGAAATACGAACAACTAGAAAATTAACTTTGTGCATACCATCGCATAAGACGAAATTTTATGCGCAGTCTTTCACGGTGCAAGCTGTTTTATTATGGAATGGTCTCCCATTAAACATACGACAATCAAGGTCACTGGAAATATTTAAAAAATCTGTTAGGAATTTCTATTTATCCTAATACAAACGATTAGTTTTCATCGTTATTTATAATAGTAATACTAAATACATAATATATATTAGTTTATTTTTATATATATATGAGTATTATGTTATTTGTGTAAATGGTTTTTGTAATAGTATGTAGGTATTTGTTTGTATGTTTATTTATATTAATACACCACCCGCAATTTAATCTCCTTAACTTCTTCTAATCCTAAGGTTGCCTGGCAGAGATCGCTGCTAAGCGATAAGGCCGCCTTTTTGTATTCTACTTCCTTCTGTGTATTTGTGTTCCTTAATTATTATTTTTCCTTTTTGTGTTGTGGTGTACAAATAAAGTGTAAAATAAATAAAAATAAATAAATAAAAACCCTAATAAAGAAGCACTGTGTGACCCTTTATCTCTTTTCCTCTTAAGATTACAGTCACTCCAGAGAAAAGGATATAATGCTAACTGTCATCCTAATAGCCTCTGGTTATGATTATACATCTGATGCACTTTTGAATAATCTTCGCCATAAATGACGCCATAATGCTATAATCACAAAAAGTTAAGTTAAGAATAGTATGTTGTCATATTATGTACTTAGACTATGTATTGTACAAATTGTAGAAAATAATAATTGTGTGTTATAACTTGAGTATTGAGTGTTTTAAAATAAAGTATACCTGCTAACAAAATAAATTAATGTTTTGTTTTTCTTTATTCACTTAATAGAATGCTCATTCCCACGAACGACCTTCGGACCTTTTTGAGGAGGAGCGATGGAGTCACGAGCTTATGGCGGCCTCTAGTTTGCCTATCATGCAGATCGCATATTTTTTTTGTAATTTTGAATGTGCTGTTTTACGAAGATTAAATTACTAGAAATATATTGCGAGGTTACTGTAAGAATACCTATTTCCTTAAATTTCTCTCTAAGGGATTCGCGCGGTTTTAAATTATAAATTGCACGTATTGCCCTTTTTTGTAATACAAATTTTTTTTGAATATCTGCTGCTTTACCCCATAGTAAGATTCCGTAAGACAATTTTGAGATATAAGTTTTATCGTGTTAATATACAGATTACAATCTACCGAAAAATAATGCGTTAAATTGTAATCTGTCGACAGTTTACAATTTCGCTAATTAGATTATAATCTAACAGTTTTTGCAATTTTACGGTGACATATATTATATGGTCTATTGTACCTAGTTGTATCTAATTTTGAATAAATATACTTTGACTTTGAATACAGGTTTTAAAAATGGGTCAAGAAAAATCTTGAAACTCCTTTGAAAGACATAAACACGGTTTACTAAGAAACAAACCCCGTCCGTTACTTTGAATACCTACAAATGCCTAAGTTGTACAGAAAAGCTATTAAATCGCAACTTTGTAGGTTGATTTCGAGTAAGCTCCGAAGTTCGTTCCGATAAGGAGCTTAAAAGTTTACGTTGCGAGAGCCAAAGGAGAGCCTCACTACAGAGACACGGTGCGGCGCGGCACGTAGCGGCAAGTATTTTTGACGTGATAACGTCTTATAAATCGTAGAACACCGGCTGCACGCACGAAATTGTGTCACGTTACGCCTGAGCCTGAGCGTGCAAGTGAGAGCGCGGAACAAGCGATAGAGAGGTACGATCGCGTGACGTCAGAGCTAGCATTTCGAATAGTTCTGCTTCTGAAACGCCGCCACGCGAGCTTCTTCGAGAACTTCTAGTTATCACGTAAAACTATCGTCCGTAAACCGACTTTACAGAGAACCGTATTTTTTTTTGTATGAATGAGGTTGTATGGAGCTGGGCCCACTTAAACGACGCGGCACGGAGATGCACTGCGCGACGCGTCCCCGTACAAGCTCGCACAAATAATATTTGCCGCTACGTGCCGCGCCGCTCCGTGCATCTCAAGTGGGGCTAGACCTTAATTCTGAAATGTATGTTTATTTATAAGCTTTGGTGAACGGAAAAATACGCTTGTTTTTAGAGAAATTTACTAAAAATCGTAGGGAAATTAATTTAAAGAAAACATTAGAAATACTACATAAAATTTTGCGTTAGCAAACGCTTATGTTTATTTTAGTCTGAATGATGTCCACGACTTCGTCCGCGTGGATTGAGATTTTTTGATTCCCTCGGGAACTCTAAATTTTTCTGGATAAAAAGTAACCTATGTGATATTCCAGACTATAATCTATCTCTGAGCCCAATTTCATCCAGATCCGTTCAGCCGTTCTGGCGTGATTAAGTAACAAACATCCACCCCTCCATCCATCCATCCATCTTTTCATCCAACCTTACGCATCTATAATATTATTATAGATGCGTAAGTGAATCAATTCTGCATCGCTACTAAAACGCACTTGGACTGTTTCAATGCTACATCGCGTCTGTAGCGATGCTGTATTTCGTTTGCAAAATGCAAAATTGTGGTGTGGGCGATGGTATACTAGAGGTGGTTAATATAGCACGTAACGCAAAGGCATAGCACGCTTTTTTTCCACACGAATGGTGCTACGAATATCACGCGATCGCGCGCGGTAGTTCGTAGCACTAGTAGCGCCCGGAGCGGCGCCCGCCTGCCGGTAGCGCGCTGGCCGACTAGGGATGGGCAAATGAAAAAAATATATCGATATATATCGTATCGATATTTTTCAAATGTATCGATATATATCGACAAAAAAATATCGATATATCGATATTTCGTGGGCAGACTCGTATAATCGACCTTCAACCAACCGACCTAACCAACAAGCAGTGTCATGTCATAAGTCATTGTCATAGACAAACAGAACAGGCAACCAGGTCCATAGACTGTAGGCAATTTTTGTGTGTTTGAAGCAAACTAAACCCATAGACACAGAGCATAGCTACTGCTTTTCGAATTTTTCGATTCGATTCGAGATCGGATTGGTCGAATGTGACGGCAGACAGCATAGCTATAAAAAATATATCGATTTTGATACGAATTTTGATATCCGAAAATAAATATCGAAAGTTCGATATATCGCGGAAAAAATATCGTTGATTTATATCGATTATTTTCTGAAAAAATATCGATATTTTGATATATCGATTTTTTTTGCACAAGCCTATGGCCGACCGTTAGTCTCGCGTAACCCGCTGCTGTGAGCGTACGTCATCGCTCATCTAGCAGCACGCTATTAATTACGCGCAATCTGTCAGCCGCTCACATGCTTAAATAAAAAATTAAAATGCTTTCATGTGTGCAGCATAGCATATTTAAAAGCATGCTAAAAATTTATAGTTTATAGCCTGTAGCGTGCTATGGTTTTATAGCAGTTTTGAACAACTCTATGTTATACGACAACAGACTACATACTGTAAAGCAGTCCTTTTGTGATTGTATCGCTACTGAATCGCTGTAACAAGACGCCGTGGGCGACCTCCCTAAGTTCCCACGTAAACATTAATGCCATGCAATTGTAAATGTACTGGGTTATTTACGTAGAGGTACTTAAGAGGCCGGTTCGCGCCGCTCGCAACTTCTATTCGAACCGCAAATATAAATTTGCCGGTATATTGCTATCTCTATTTCACTGATGACACATGATCGCGTTCAAGCGAGATAGCAATATGAGCTTACAGAATTTGTTATACATTTAGTCTTGCTCTGTGAATACCAAAAATGATGAATGAAAACTTATCGTGCTTTTTACTTCGTATTGTTATTCTGTAACTTGACAATATAGGCTATGCTGCTGACCAATTAATACGTAAGATATCGTTGGTTTTAATATGAATGGGCAATGTATGGGCAATTCATTCTCCGCTGGCACCTTAAAGGCACCGTATTAGCATAATGAGGTCACAACCCAATTTAAATTAGGTACGATTTATATAATAACACGGGTCGGAAGTGTCCGGAAATACCTGCCGTTTCAATTTTGCATCCACATTTAACAAAGTTCAATGTTCTTTAAACGCACTGATGTTGGTGGACTATGGTCCTAAAACATATCAAAGAACCTTCTCACAAGCTATACGTATACATATCTAATGCAAAAAACCGCATCGCATTCCGCCCAGTACTTTTTCAGAAAAGCGGTAACAAAAAAGTGCACAAACAAACACACAAAGGGCAAACACATAATATACCGTCTCCGTTCCGTCGTGGGTAAAAAATATCAGTGTCAAAAGACTGAAACATACGTTTTATTGAAATTCAGCCTTATTGAGACTTGGTAAAGAAATTATTTCGTTCATAGCTTTCACAGGTCGTATCATGTCAAGTATTGAAATAGATATTGTAAAAGCCTGAACAATATATACCTATTTAAATTTTATATTAAGTTAAAGAAGGTACACACATAAAAGTCACCCTAGTGACCTTTGTCCAGCTATGGACGTCTATCGGTTGACGATGAAAGTAGGTGATTGTTGAAAAGCAATCAATTTAGTCTCTAGGGTACTAACCATTCCACAAAAGTATGATTTGAATTTGTAATGTGAAGGACATAATCAAACTTTTAAATTTATTTGCTATGAATATCATTACTAGTTCGCCCTTTGGGGATGTAACCTACTCGTACAGCTGCTAATAACTATACTAAAACCAAGGCATAACTATACTAAAACGGATAACCTATGATATAATTACTAACTTTTTGACGACCTCCCTGGCGCAGTGTTGAGCGCGGTTGCCTTAACGTGTGAGGTCCTAGGTTCGATTCCCGGCAGGGTCAATTTGGGAATTTATAATTTCTGAACAGTGAACTTTCTCTGGTAAGGTCTGGTGGGAAGCTTCGGCCGTGGTTTGTTACCACCCTACCGGCAAAGACGTACCGCCAAGCGATTTAGCGTTCCGGGACGATACCGTGTAGAAACCGACTAGGGGTATGGCTTTAATATATTCTGCCATATCCCTGACAGGTTAGCCCGCTACCATCTTAGACTGCATCATCACTTACCATCAGGTGAGATCGCAGTCACGGGCTAACTTGTAGTAAAAAAAAAAAAACTATTACCACACACACTATTACCGCCCCAACCTTACCCACATGCAGACAGACCGCCTTTGCATACTGTATAGTCCTATTCGTATTTATATGTCTGCTTTATTTCCGTGTACTTGTGCGCAATAAAGATTTAAATAAATAATAAATAAGTATAGCTATCTCAGATAAACCTGTGGTTATACCAGTTTTAGTGAGTGTGCTCAGGAACTTTACAGCTTTGTTCTTTCTTCATCTTTCTACCACAGAACAGCAAAATCGTCAGCGTTGGCATCCTATATACTAGTGGTTCGCCCCAAACTAAGACCTCGCGGCGCCATCTATTGACATAAATGTGAAGTTCTGTTAAAAATACTGAAGCTCATTAAAAATTAAATAATTCCGTTTCCTTACAATATTTATCTAATTTTAGTATTTGTTGTTCAAGTACAGGATATAATTGAAATAATTGATCAAGTTTCAGGCTCATCCTTTCAGAAAATTTAGAGTTCTGAGGTCATCTTTGGACGTTAGAAAATCACCACTTTGAAAGCCCCCCATTTCGTCAATTTTGGGGGAAAAATTAAAAAAAAAAATTTTTGGACTCTATTCCTAATTATCTTTAAAATGATATACCGCAACCTTATGTAACTTTATAAAAAATATTTTACTTCGCATTCGCTTCTATGAGAGCCCCCCTGAAATAAAGATTTTTATTATTTTTTAAGCCATATTCGGCGGGAGGTCATCGGTTTACATATTATATTTAAAGCTGAAGTAATTGCGTTCAGTAATTCAGAAGTTATAATGCTCTGACAGACGGACGGACGGACGGACAAGTGCCAATTCACCCAAGTAGACTCAGAGACCTTCGCTTCGCTCGGTCAAATATGTGGGTGACATCCAATCTGCTCGCATGAAACGGTTATTGCCCTATTTCCCACTAAAGTGTGGAATGCCCTTTCAGCACACGTGTTTCCTGTCACGTACAACTTTAGTACCTTTAAGGCAAGTGTGAATAAGTGTCTAGGCAAAACGCAAAACGTAAACTTCATCATTGCTTTGCACTAAGCATCATTGAAGTCAAACGCAAGTCTATTTTGCTACGTGTCCACAGCGTAACTATTTGAAAGCAGTATTATAAATTGACGTCAAAAGCAAGTATAATTTACTATCCACAACATATCTGTATGAAAGCAGTACCCATTATAAAAGCTATCCTAGCAAAGCCCAAGTCAGCCCTGTATAATAAAAATAGCCTACAATTATTATAGTAAGCGCCAAACGTTTAATCCCAGTGATTTGTGCAAATGTGCGCTGGGAGGGTGTGTAACACCCTCCCAGCGCACGTGTTTCCTGCCACATAATATAACTTAGGTGCCTTCAAGGCAAGAGTGAATAGGCATCTTCTAGGCAAGCGCGTTCCAACCTAGACCTCATCATTGCTTTGTAAGCATGATAGTCGTCAAGCGCAAGCCTCTCTCAATAAATAAAAAATGTATAACAGTTACCTGTTCCAACGGCCTAATTATACAAATGCGGCTCATTATTATGGTATGTTAGCTTTTCTGCAAACTCTACATTATGCAAATTATGATGCTCGCGACTTCGTCCACGTGGATTAGGATTTTTATTCCCGCGGGAACTCCTTAATTTTCCGGGATAAACAGCATGCAAATGTCCTTCCTCGTAATACAACCTGTGTCTGTACCAAATTTCATTAAAAACAGTTGAAAAGATGGATGGATGTTTGTTTATTACTCAATCACACCAGAACGGCTAAACGGATCTGAATACAATTTGCCACAGAAATAGATTACAGTCTGGTATAACACATAGGCTACTTTTTATCCCGGAAAATTGAAGAGATCCCGCGGGAACCAAAACCCTCAATCCACGAAGTTGCGGGTATCAGCTAGTAATATATAAATTAAAAGAGTTACCTACAAAATATTACAAGCTATTGCATTTGTAACTAAAATATTATTACCTAATTATGAGAGCTGCTCACCTCGTAACTCTACATTAAATACGCCGTACAATTGGCGCGATGCTGCAAGTTTAATGAGACAGCCGCTTAATGATTCACGTTGCTGTGCCTAATACAACGGCCCCTCAGGCAAGTGATGTACCTACTGTGTATATTTAATCTAGGAAGATGTTGCTAAAGAGGAATAGTATATGGTGTGCTTAGGGGTGAATCAAGACGATTTCATAACATGTTAACTAGCTGATGCCCGCGACTTCGTCCGCGTGGTTTAAGTTTTTTTATTCCCGCGGGAACTCCTTAATTTTCCAAGATAAAAGGTAGCCATGTCCTCCAGGTCCTCAACTATACCCATGCTAAAAATCACGTCGATCCGTTGCTCCGTTGCGGCGTGATTGAAGGACAAACCAACAAATAAACACTTTCGCATTTATAATATTAGTATGATTGCGTGCTTTAATATACTGACCCCTAATTATAGTGTATTGGTAATGGTATTAAAAGTGCTTTAGGTCACATACTACAATTCGATTCGGGACCTCTTGTTTAGAACAAACCACAGTATTCTCCCGAAGAAGCTTCGAGACTAATCGCTTTGCCGCTGGAAGCTGCGAAGCACTCAGGATGAGAAAACATAAACAATTATACGTAATGGAAGTGAAATGCCAACGCTCTTGGTATAATCTAAGAGTATTTTAAAACCTTTACAGCAGAAAATGTGAAAATCTAAAAGTCTTGTTTAAGTATTCTTTGTAATAAATGCGAAAGTTTGGATGGATGGATGTATTGATGGATATGTTTGTTACTCAATCACGCCAGAACGGCTGAACGGATCTGAATGAAATTTGGCATATAGATAGGATTATAGTCTGGAATATATAGGGTAGGTACTTTTAATCCCGGAAAATTAAAGAGTTCCCGCGGAAAACGGAAAACCTCAATCCACGCGGACGAAGTCGCGGACATCGGCTAGCGGGTATTACTGCCATAGCCCCAGATTAGCCCGCCTCCATCTTTCCTGTATCATCACTTACCGCCAGGTGAGATAGCAGTCAAGGGCTAACTTGTAATGGAATAACAAAATACCGGGTGGAGTTTTAGACAAGGCCGCCGTGACCTGATTCTCGGGAACAAACCGGGACAAGACGCTTTTAACTGCAATAACAGTTTATTCATACTACCCTGGTACATTTCAACTTTATTCGCTTGGTGTATTTAATGTTTTAATGAATGAATTAAAAATAAATGTAGGTACTTATCCTGAATTGGAATTTTTTAAATGATAAATAGAATGTGGGTCAAGTTCTATTTGGATATTATTACTAGACGATGCCCGTGGTTTCGTCCGCGTGGTTTGTTTTTTAATCAAGTGGGAACTTTTTAATTTTCCGGGATACTTACTTAGTAGCCTTCCCCGGGATATAACCTATCTCTGGATAAAATTTCGCCAAAATTTAGTTCAAAATGTTGTATGGTGGGCCTTGGCTATGGTTAGTAACCTTTGCGGAAAGTCTATGTTAATTAAGGAACAAGAGGCTTAATCCATACTAATACTGTAAATGCGAAAGTGTGTCTGTCTCTCTGCCTTTCTGTCTGTCTGCTATGCTTTCACGGCCTGTCTGTTCAACCGATTTTGATGAAATTTTGGAACAGAGCTAGATTTTATTCTGGGGAAGGACATGGCTACTTTTTATGAGAGTTCAGAACTCTCTTTTTTGATTTTTGAGGTTTTTTGATTCCACGCGGACTCATTAAGTAAACAATTTGAATGTGGATATGGAATCTGCGGATTTTCTCGGAGTGCTGGCTCACCTTCTGACGTTTTTTATTAATTTTAAGATAGATACTAAGAGTGAATTGCACTATCGATAGTCATGGTAAGTGTTAAAGCTATAGGTACTAAAAAAATTCTACATCATCAAATATATCGTAAAGTGAGTATTCTCACATCCATAATTATTTGAGACTTTAAGTCAAATTTTGGTAAAACCGGAAAAGCCCTGATTTTAACCCAAACTGGAACGATAACCATTACCATCGATGGTGCACAGCTGATATTTTCCTAGTATCACTTACCTAAAGAGATGTGGATGTGTTGACAGTATAGCAATAAAACTAAATCGCTTCAATTCGCCTACATCTGGCTGGAGCCAATCTGTACGTCCGCGGGTTGCAAATTGATGATTTATTGTATCTTTTTCCCCTACCATAATATGCCCCTCACTATTATTACAAGCTTTTATTTGCAATGTTTGTGTGTTTGTTTAGGTCAAATCTTGCAACTGAATTTTAAAACAGTTATCCCCAACCGATTGAATTGAAATTTTGCATACCTACACGTGTTAGCATTATTACTGTTTGTCATTATATCTCATGAAACAGGAAGTATAATATCTGTCAATTTGACTCGTTTCATGTCATTCGTTTTAATCTGCGGATACGGACGCCTTTTGAAAATAGTTAGTATAAGTACGAGAGTTTGAACGATGGTAATTCAGTCTCCTGCCGGCAGGAGACTGAATTACCATCAGATACGGGTCGACGTGAATTTTTGCATGGGTAAGGTTGAGGACATGGGGAGTGATATCTACTTTTTATCTCGGAAATTGAGGAATTCCGGTGGGAATTTGAAAAACTTATTCCACGCACGCACGTCGCGGGCATCAGCTAGTAAATTCAATAAGTTAGTAACTAGTAGGGGTATGGAGTCTTCGAGAAGCGAAGCGACAAACGGGTGCCGTATTGTGAGACTGTCAGAGGCAATTCAGAGTAACGAGCGTCGGTACATGCATAAATCTTTATGAGCGTGAAAGAAAATCACTACCAAGGTCGAGGGCAAATGTGGTATACAGATGATTTTGGCTCAGATTGGAGATTGCATGAAATTATATGAAGTGAATCGCAGTCTTTTTTAATATAAATCGCGTTATGATCATTTTTTTTTAAATTCTTCTTCAAGTTAACCCTTGACTGCGATCTCACGTGATGGTAAGTGATGATGTAGTCCAAGGTGGTAGTGGGCTATTAGGGGTACGGCAGTTATATTAAACCCAAACCTAACCATAATCGGTTTCTACACGGTAACACGATATCGTAATTGGCGGCACATTTTTGCCGGTAGGGTGGTAGCCAGTCACGGCCGAAGCCTCCCACCAAACCAGACCAGAGAAAATTCAAAAATTATAAATTCCAAATGTACGCTGGCGGGAATCGAACCTGGGACCTAGCACTACAAGACCACAGTGCTCACTACTGCACCAGGGAGGTCGTCAAAATCTCGAGAGTAGTAAAGGCTCTGTAGAGTCAGTACTGTACTTACTATAGTGATAGACTTTGGCCGTGTCTGATAGTGAAGACTACTGCGCAATGATGGTCAAAAATTCAAGTAAAAAATAATATTAACCTAGTAAGGTATATTTCCAGAAACTTGCTTTCTAGTAAATAAGTACAAACTTTTATACGATGGCTTGTAATGCACAGCTTCGCGGGGTGGTTGTTTTGAAAATTCAGCATTTAATAACTAGTGTACGCGAGGCGGGCGCGAGACTAACTAAGGGCCAGCGCAGACCGGACGCGGCGGGTGGAGGCGAGGCGAGGCCTTGTGCCTCATTCCTACGAGACATCTCATAAATGCATCATCTCTGTGACATAAGGGCTACCTAATTATTTGTGCAAAGAATCATGGCCAGCCATGCCTGGCTGTCCAGCGTGGAAATGTAGCAGCCTTGCTACCATTCCACGCGGGCAGGATTTTTCTAGTAAGTACTCGTAATTCGATTTGGTTAGTTAGCTATAAGTTTTATTGTAACGTTTTGAGTGATATTGTGATATGATGATGTTGTAGGCTCTTTTCAGGCTACGGTGCGTTAGGAAATTTCACAGCTTTAGTCTTGAGATCCGTCCACCATTGTTGTTATTAACGTTCATAAAGTTGGCAATCATAATATTACTTGTATCTATGAACTAGATTCTAGAGGAATATCTTGTATCTATGAAATAGGGAGCAGCCCCAGGACAAGTTGCTAAGAATCCATAAAGAAAATGTTTTAAACATCAAAACATAAATATAATCAATACTTATTTACAATTTAATCAGAGAGAGACTTATGTTAATTAATAAAATTTTGAATTTAAGTGTATAGTGCTAGTCCGTGGGTGTGCGTTGAGCTTTATTGTTTACAATGCTTACTCTAACCTAGTTTTAAAGATTTCCCCGCAGGCTGCAGTGAAAAGATCGCTTTTACTCAGTTTTCAATACATATATTTTATACACCGACTAGATGATGCCCGCGACTTCGTTCGGGTTTACCTGCGATTCCCGCGTGAACTCTTACCTATATCCTTCCCCGGGATGCTATGAATGATGCTTGGAACATATGCTAACCACTATACCAACGTGGCAGTCAATAAAATAGTAAATTACAGCGGAATGGACACATAGGTCGAAGAACTAATAGACGTTGGGGATATTGAGCGCATATGCACCGGAAATGGCGCGTTAGAGGACCCCTTCTAGGTGGTAGATCGATTACAAGTGATTACTTGCAATAAGTGATATCGTGAGACGATGGTAACAAAACAAATACCAGGCTGTTTGTTTTTGATTCTTTTTTTATCCACTACAAGTTAGCCCTTGACTGCTATCTCACCTGATGGTAAGTGACGATGCAGTTTAAGATGGTATCGGGCTAACCTGTTAGGGACTCTTCTCAGACGAGACCTTATTCTCTAACTCAGTGGCTATCAAAAAAAGGAAGCCACTGACAAGTGACATAATTTTGTATCCATTGAAAGTTTGTTAGGCAAAATAAAAATGACATATCGGTAGAAATTCCCAAATTGACCCTGCCGGAATTGAATCCGGGGCCCACCCACAGCGCCAGGAAGGTTATCAAAAAGCTCTGGCAAAGTTGGAGTGGCAATGTGTTGGTTAAAAGATCATTGGAAAGTTGATACATAGATATATACCTCAAACGGGGACCGCGCGCGCAGCGCCCCTACAACCCACTACAAATGCACGGCGCGGCGCGGCACGCTGCTGTAAATACCATTTGTATGAGTTTGTATCGAGCTGGGTTGGAGCCGGTTAAGCGACGCGGCACGGTCCACGGAGATGTACTGTACAAAGTACATAATTGTACAAAGTATACATTGCCGCTACGTGCCAACCCGCGCCGCACTTCTGTAGTGGGGCTAGACCTTTATTGCTGTGAACCGACGATAGAGTTTAGCTGGTACCTACCTATAATTTCATCACGTACAATATTTGAAGATAAATATTCAGCTGAATAAAAGTAATACCGTAAAAACATAAGTGATATCTCCTTGAATATAATAATTTCGTGAAACCCACTCGAAACTGCCGAAATAAATATGATTGCTGCAGAGGCTTGAATAACCATTGAATAAACATGGTTGATTCAAGTTAAAAACTTAAAATTTGTTGCATTCATTGAAAGGTCGTTATATTTTTCGAAAGGTTTTCTTGTGCGCAATTTGGCGCAGTTATTAAAATTACTTTTTAGGGTCCCGTTGGAACCCCTTGGGTACAGAACCGTCCGTCAAAATCCGTTCGTCCGTCCATTCGTCTGTCCGTCTATCTGTCAGCGGGCTGTATCTCATGAACCGTAATAAGTAGACAGTTGATATTTTCACATTATGATTCTGTCGCCGCTATAACAAAATATAATAAAAACTAGATTTTGCCCGCGACTTGGAATACCTATACAAATTCAAACCCCTATTTTACCCCCTTAGAGGTGTAATTTTCAAATATTATCCTTTCTTAGCGGATGTCTACGTCATAATAGCTACCTGTACGCCTTTCAGCCCGATTTGTCCAGTGGATTGAGCTGTACGTTGATAAATCAGTCAGTTAGTCACCTTTTGTTTATATATTATTTAGAAGAAAAAAAAACGTGTGGTGTCGTGGGACACCAGCTATGAACGAAGTTCTTTATTACATAAATATTAATTTCAAGTTCTATTCGAGGTAATAAGAAAAACAACGCGTTGTTACGAAGACAAAAGCTCTTAAATATAAATATACTACATTCAAAATTAAACTTTAATGCTTTAGTGTTAAGGTTTAATTTCGAATAAACTATACATAACAATATTGACATGTTCGCGTTGTTACGAAGACAAAAGCTCTTAAATATAAATATACTACATTCCAAATTAAACTTTAATGGTTTAGTGTTCGAATAAACAATAAGTACATAAAAATCTTACTCCACGCATTTTCGTTACGGACTTTTTTACCGGCTAGGGTACCCCTGCGCATCGTACCCTATGGAACTTCATTTCAAAACTTCGTTCTAATAAAATAAAAATAAAGGGGGGCCCAAATATGTTTAACGTGATTTTTGAGCGCCTCTCTTGAGACTTTTACGAAAGTATTAAAATGTGCATAGTGTGGTACGTAGCCGTAGTATGCATCCGTAGCTTAGCAACGTAGCACATCTCTGGTGGAAAGGCACCGTAAGTAGTAGGCCGACCGGTTTGATGAATAATGAATGATTCTGATTTTATTCCTACATTCGTATTTTGCGCAAACTTTCATAAAGCTTCGAAGCGGTAACGAATGAGTTTTCCGTAAACTTTAGTTTAAACACATTTAAATTCCCAACGGATAAGTTTTTGACGACCGTCGCGCGGGTGCACTGCTTTTAACTCGGACAACTTGACAAGTGTCCTAATTAGGGTCGCCAGGCCCTAAAATACAGAAGCCGGACGCAGGGCTAATATATTTGCCCGAAGACTTTTCCCCTAGAGCAGGAGCTATTCCTTATAGCCCCTACTATGTTGAAGACAAAGATATCACATTTTTTTAATCCACTACAAGTTAGCCCTTGACTGCGATCTCACCTGATGGTAAGTGATGACGCAGTCTAAGATGGTAGCGAGCTGACTTGTTAGGGGCATGGCAGTTATATTAAACCCTATTCGGATAGTTTATAATTAAACTGGACATAACATAAATACTTAGTAAAAAAATCGATTGTTTATAGATTTATTTATTCGTTTTGAACACTTAAACGTCCATCCATCCATTCATCCATCAGTCTGCACTCGTCCACTGCTGGACATAGGCCTTTTGGAGAGCGCGCCACCACACTTACCAGCCTTTTCTGGCGTACAGCATTTAACATTATTATTACTAACATTTTACACTATTATTATACTAATTAAATTATTTATTATATAAGACGAGATTATAGAAGATTCTTGTAAGATTATATAAGACTTACAAGAACCGGTAAGTCATTTATTGGACACGGTGTTCGGTTTTATAACATAATATCGAGCAATATAACAGATCTACCAGATCGTAAATTTAAAGATTATATTAAAAATAAGTTAATAAGTAAGGCATATTACAGAATCGATGATTATGTAGATGATAGACAAGCTTGGATTACATAAAATTATGTAAATAGATCGTTTATACACATTGCCGGTTGTTTCTCAAAACTATTAATTTAGTAACTTATTAATTTTATGACATTTCGTATATTTTGTAAATTGTTATTTTGATCTTGTTTAATTTCATGTTTTATTTTATTTTTGTTATTTTGTAATATTATTTGAGTTAATTGTAAGTACTTTTATATGACATTCGTAAGAGCTTTATACAAGCCAAAATCGAATTAAATAAATTATTAATGAAAAGAAAAGTATTCTAGTATTCTACTATAGTAAGGCAAAAATCCTAACAGAAGCCATCGAGCTAAGCGAGTGAATATTTTCGCTGGGCACGGCCGTAAAAACACAAATATGTCCGGCTAAGACCGGACGCGTGGCAATCCTAGCTTCAATGGATATGACCTTTGGAACCAACAACAAATGTCCGTACACAGTAACTTACGTGTATGTACGCATAGCTTATTAAATAGCAGCCACTAAGTTTTTACACGACTGGCCAAAACAAGGAGTTTCATGTTTTCAGGGTTCATGTATTTGTGTGAGTTTCTTTATTACGTCATAACTGCTAAATGCCTGTACAAATTTGGATATAATATGGGATATGGTTAGAGTCCTTATATACTCCAGAATAGCCAGTATCTAAAAAAAATACAATTTGTATGGTAGGGCAGTCGTGTTTTTATGTTCACTTGTATTCTATCGAATAACTGCTAGTCATATTTCGTGCTTATCATATTATAAAGCCTAAAGTCATTTCGCGTCATAAAATTTAAATTCAACTTCGAATTTAGGGTAAGGGCGCGAAATTGACTCGAGTCTAAATATTATGACTTACCGTTAAACTCATCATGAGGAATATCAATACATTTTAAAAATAAGACGGAGAATTATTCATTAAGTTGGCGAAGTTAGCTTATAAAAATTCTGTAAGTGTAAGTTAGTTGGAAGAAAATTTTAAAGCAAACTCACCTTTAACGAAGCAAAAAACAAAAGAAAATTTTTAAGTACATACAAAGCAAAATGCGGAAAATATCCTATAAAACTGTTACAATCGTTTTTTTAAAATTCGAACGTGCCTAGACAACAAATTGAGTGGATTATATGCAGTCACTTCCAAATTCCAATTGCAGCTGTCTCTTTCTTCACTGTGTGATTTTGGTTTTTATCTCTCTCTAATTTTCCAGTTTACGCTTGCGCTGTGAAGATTTTCCCGAAAGATGTGGGTCGGTCGAAGCTGCGTAGGGTGTTCAGATATTAGAAAAAAATACACGGTTCTTTGCACAATAGCCTAGACTAGACTTTTTTGAATAGGTACAATTTAAAATTTCGACTTTATTTACGAAAATTATGTCTTCAGACCGATGATGACTAACAGAACTTCTGATGTTTTATTTATATTATTTATATTATAACGAATTGAATAAGAATGAGTATTTTTTCCCTATCAAAGGAGATAGATTATGTACATATTTTGTATACAAGTAGGTATAAAATGTAACACATCCCGTGAAATTATCTAATTTGCAACAATAAGTTACGTAAGAGACTGCGCAGTCTACGTAGCTTCGAGCGGCCGGCGCGAGTCAGCCTCTAAACCCGACGAACGTCCCGGGGATCGGGACAGCCCGTGACGTGAATTTCCCTGTGCAAAAAATTCCATACCCGATCTTTATCTGATAAAAACCCAATGTGACATTCTTTTTTAAAACTTAAACGCAGTGACATGAAATTTATGAACGAAAGCTGATCTAGTTTTTAAATTTTTAATGGAACGATTACTTTTTTTTGTGAGAAGTCCTGTGAATGAAGGCATAGCGTGTGTGGGTTTTAAGGACGTGTTAAACTTGACAGTTCTTTTGTGTTCTTTCAAATAAACACAGAAGTCGCATTATGGGGATTGGTGGCTACGGATTTTTTTTCATACTGAAAGAAGTGGTGAGTATATATTGTGTTAATTAGGCTGTTTTTTATTCAATAAAATAAAAAAGTACTGTAAGTACTTTTGTAATTTTTTATAACTAAGTATTAAGTAAGTATACCTATTGGGTATTTTTAATTTCTCAATACATAATATATTTCACTCTACATACATGAATAATCCGGGGTGGACTAATTGAGTCAATTTTATAAATTAAAACAGTAACTTTTATGTGTTAGATGTTTTTTTTTAAAATTCTACTTTAAGTAAGGCCTTGATAGTACAATATATAGAGCCCTCAGATGGAAGCGCAATTTACCTTTTATTATAATAATAATGTCCCGCCGTCCGAATTTTGGCCATGGCGGCGTATCTCCAGAGAGATTAGCCATCTGGGCGGGAGATAATATTATAGTGCACAAGTGTGTACGAATATACAGGTGCGCTCTCTGTTCTTTCACTCTCATAGCCCGATTGTACGGAAAATCCGACATGAACGGGGAGATAACAGGTGCAGGACCGAAGGCTTAACGTGCTCTCTGAAGCACGGGGGTGAAACACCGCCAACTTCCTAACTCCGGGCTAGCACTGAGTATTGCTTGTGAGAAAAACCCAATAGGTACTTGTCCCAGGACAATTGGTTTAACCTGTCGGCCGCAGTCGATAACTCAACGAGGCAGTAGGTATAATATAATATGCTTGAAGCCGAAGCCACCCATTGTAGTATTTGGTATCTTGGGAGATGGTGGTAGTGAATAAATACCCGGCTGGAGTTATAGTCGTAAGATGTACAGATGGTAGGCATGTCATTAAATTCAGAACGAACTTTTAATTATAAGAACTTTGCGAGTTATTTAAAGTTTATGAAAGTGATCCTTATACTCAGAACCTCTATAATTATTTAAAAGTTTCCTTCAAAACTAATAAGTATGTAATTATTTAGAAGAAGATATTTCGAAGAGTGTGCTCAAGAACTATTCGACCTGGTTCCTCCGTCATCTTTTTATCATCGAACCGCAAGGCATAGACAAGGTCGAAATTCCGCGGACTCGTACGGATTTGCTTCCTCGATCCTAAGTCGAATCGCTAGGATATGGAATGCTCTTCCGGCTTCCTTTTTCCCCTCCTCTTTTAATATAGGTACCTTCAAATCAAGAGTGAATAGGCATCTTCCAGGCAAGCGCGCTCCACCTTAGGCTGCATCACTTGCAAGCAGGTCTGATTGCAGTCAAACGCTAGCCTATATATTATAAAAATCAGTTCAGTTCGGCTCAGTCTCGTTCACTGGGCACGAGTAATATAATCCTTTCAGAATAGGAAGGGTTCGGCCATAGTTCACCTCACTGACCAAGAGCGGATTGGCAAACTTTACACACATATGAGAACATTATGAAGAACCCTCAGGTATTTATAGAGGTTTCCTCACGATTTTTTCCTTCACGCCTTCGGCCGTGGCTCGCCAAGCGATTTAGGGTAAGACGCAGTGTAGAAACCGATCAGCGGCGTACCCCTAAAAGGTTAGCCCGCTACCATTTTAGACTGCATCACCACTTTAGGTGAGATCGCAGTCGGGTTAACTTGTAGTGGAATAAAAAAAATGCCAGGGCACACACTACTGAAGGCTTACTAAGCGGTATTATTTCAAAATGACAGTTTTATGTCATGTAACTTATCGTCTCCAAAATAAATAAGGATGATAATTCTAAAACACGAACGTCAACAATATTAAAATAATACTGCTTTACGCGGTGGTAGCATGGGCCCAGGACTAGGGAGGTGGGTAACTTTTAATTACAAGCGATTTGCGAGTTATACTGACATGAAAGTGATCCCGTACTAGAGCGCGCAGCGTTAAGGCTTTATAATTAAAGCTTTGATACAACTAATTAGTGATTCAAACGAATACATACGAGTATTAATTACTTATTGAAATTAACATCTATTCTTCTATACTAATACTAGCTGATGCCCGCGACTTTGTTCGCGCGGATTGAGGTTTTTTGGTTACCGCGGGAACTCTTTACTTTCGGGGATAAAATAAATAAATAAATAGCTTCTTTATTAAGGCAACAGAGGCCCATGGTTGTTAGTACCGAACCGAACCGCCGAACGAGAACTTCAATAAAATGTTGCAGGATCGGTGACTCTAATTTACCCGCTATCATCATCAGATACTGTTTGAGCTTGAACGCAGCCTTGCCAGCAGGGATGCAGTCTTTTTTCTGATGATGGCATAGAAATCATCAGTGCGTGCCTCTGCAAACATGCCTGATGCTGAGCAAAATCGCGGCAAGCCCAACAGTATCCTGAATCCATTGTTGTACTGGACTCGCAAAGTATCTAAAGCCTCTTGCGTGTAGTTAGTCCACAGGCCCCCGTGTAGCAGGTTTGACAGTAAGCTTTGAATAGCGTTATTTTCGCTTCCTTACTACAGCGGGCGAACCTGCGGGCCAACATGTTACACCTTACAGCTAAGGCTCTCCGTTCTCGTTCTATGTCTACCTGGTCTTTAAGATCCTCCGCAACATAGTGACCTAGATATTTGTACTGGGTCACTCGCTTGAGTAAAGTCCCATTAAGAGCAATACTAGGTTTGTATTGGACTTGCTTACGGGGGCCCTAAAAAGTCAGGTATTTACTTTTGTTGTACAGTAAGTTGTGTTTGTGCAGTAAGTTGGGGTTGTGTCACCCCCGTGCCTCGGAGAGTACGTAAAACCGACGGTATAATATCTCCCGCGCAGATTGCTAATCTCTCTGGAGATAGGCCGCCGTGGCCAAAATTCTGTCGGAAGGACATTATTATAATAAAACATGACTGCCTTCTCTTGATATATTCTTGATATAATCTCGTCAGGACTTTATAGTCACCATTAATGAAACATGAGGTCTGGAGGATACTTTCTAATATATAAAAATCTAACTAGATAAGATCGTTTTGAGAAAATCAATCTCTCTTGAGCTCGATTAGGTCTCAGGCGCTCTACGCGGTGTCGTTGTGATCGTAAAGCGATCTAGCTGCACTCGACGCTCGATTACACACCTCTTTGATGCACGCCAGCTTACAACCACCTTTCATCTGCGAGATCTACTTGAAATCGATATCTTGAGATAACGCATACAGTGGAGTAGAGTAGAGTGTTAAGGTGAGAACTGCTGAGTTCCGTTTGACGACCTCCCTGGCGCAGTGTTGAGCGCTGTTGTCTTAACGTCCCGGGTTCGATTCCCGGCAGGGTCAATTTGAAAATTTATAATTTCTGAATTTTCTCTGGTTTGGTCTGGTGGGAGGCTTCGGCCGTGGCTAGTTATCACCCTTCCGGTAAAGACGTATCGCCAAGCGATTAAGCGTTCCGGTACGATGCCGTGTAGAAACCGACTAGGGGTATGGGTTTAATCATTTAATATAGCTTTTTTTACCCTTAAATAATAATTTTCTTCTAGGCAAGCGCACTTCTGAGCATCAACTTGCAAGCAGGCCTGATTGCAACCAAGCGCTAACCTATATAATAAAAAAATTCTACATCAATGTATATAATATAATAAATTAATATTAAAAAAACTTTTATAACAAGCTTTTATTTAAATGCGCTAAAAAGAATAAAATAAACTTTTCGTTTAAAACTTTTACCATCAACTTATAACGTCAATACACAATTTATATTATATAAAAGCTTGTCGTGAGATTTAAGTACTCGTATTAACTTAGAAAATTTTAAAAATTAAAATCACAGATCAAGTTATTTAATTTACATGTTTATCTACACAGGTAAATCTCGCGACAAGCTTTTATATCATACTAGCTGACGCCCGCGACTTCGTACGCGTGGATCGAGGTTTTGTAGTTCCCGCGGGAACTCTTTAATTTTCCGGTATAAAAAGAAGCCTATGTGTTATTCCAGACTATAATCTATCTCTGTGCCAAATTTCATCCAGATCCGTTCAGCCGGTGGGGCGTGATTGAGTAACAAACATCCATCCATACATCCATACATCCATACCGACATCCATACATCCAAACTTTCGCATTTATAATATTAGTAAGATAAATTGTGTAATGACGCCATAAGTTGCTGGTAAAAGTTTTAAAGGAATTGTTTATTTTATTATTTTTAGCGCATTTAAATAAAAGCTTGTTTTAAAAGTTTTTTACTTTTAATTTATTTTTTACTTTTTAGTACTTTACTTAACATTTTCCTCAATTTCTCTAACAACTTTTATCTAAGTTGCAGTTTATTTATCTACTGCTAAATTGTAAGCTTTAAAGTAAGGACTCATTGTGTAGAAGTGAGAGGCGCTCTTAAAAGGAACTTGTTTGATTTTCAAATGGCTTAGTCGCCACTCCGCACTCACAGTCTGAATGGAAAGCGATTGCCTTTGAAAGGATTTCGTTTCGACTCACCAATGGATGGGGGAATTCTGAATATTTCGGGGATTTTAATGGGAAAGATAGAAAAGAAAAAGAAAATGGATTTTTTTTATACTAGTTGATGCCCACGACTTGGTCCGCGTGGACAATTTTTTTTCAATTTCCGCGGGAAATCCTTAATTTTCCGGGATAAAATGTAGCCTATGTTCTTCCCCGGGATACAACATATCCCTGTACCAAATTTCATCAAAATCGGTTGTACAGGAGTGCCGTCAAAGAGTAGCAGACAGACAGACAGACGGACAGACAGACAGATAGACACTTTCCCACTATTGTATAGTATACATTATTGTATAGAATAATGTAAGTAAGAAAATAGTAAAATTATTCATACATACGTTACCAATAAGGGTTTTTTATGAACTAACAGTCTTATTCATAAAAATTTATAGAAGCTTTATTAGCTTGTAATAAGCAAAGTTCTCAAAAACATTATTCATAAACGTTCAATAGTGCTAAAATGCTCTTATAACAGCTCCATAACTTATAATAGGGTGGACCCTACTATAAACCCTCTATAGACCTGTATTACATGACAAGATGGCCGTCCTGTCTACAGATGACAGCTGATAATTTGATGTGAAGTGAGGTTATTTTATTTTGTTTTTAATTTCTAGTGTCATTGCATTGTAAAACATCGTTGTTCGTACCTTATTTATTATATTTAACCAATTCTCACTTCTGTCTCTCTTTTTAGCCACTTTCCTTCCTGTTTCCAATTTTGAATCAAAATAAATAAACTCAAAAAAAACTCCGAACGATAATAATATGAAATCAAACTACCAGTATCAGACAATCAACACCACAACACACTTTTGACGGAAAACAGATGTCTTCATGGAGTTTAGAGCCCAGTTTTTTTGCCATTTTGTCTATGAATTCATCAGAACGACAACATAATAAAGCGAAACCAGCCTATAGCGAGAATTTAGTTGTGAGAGGTTTAATGAACATTTATGAATAAAGAAACTTATGAAACGTTTGATAGCCCTAATGAGCATTTTAACTAATGAACATTTTAAACCTGTAATAAGGGATTTTTATGAATAAGACTGTTAATGTTTAATGCTGTATGACCTTCGAAAAGAGAGATAATATATGGTACCTATTTTAAATAAAGTATTAGAATTTTGAATTTGAATTTTTTTGATTATTTTTTTGATTATTTTATTAATTTTATAGTAAATTGATGGCTAGCTCTTTTAGACCAGAGGTGTTTGGAACCCCCGTAGCTTTAGTTTTAATTAAGATATCATTAGTACCTAATACTTAATTATTTATCAAAGCTCTGCCCAAGTAGGAAAGTCTTTTTATTAATGTACTTAAATCTTTCCTTTTTTCATTTTCCGAACAAGTGCTGATTAACTGCAAAATTGTTAATGCTTTTTAAAAGTCGTAACTCAAAAGTAGGTATGAAGCAAAAAGGCATCTTGAAAACAACTTTACACTTAAGTCGGAATTAAAATCCTTCCTTTGCTTCCTTCCACTATGAATCTGTTTTTCTTCGTATTTTATAACTTTTTGGTACTAAATAAATTTGAAAAAAAAAAAATTAAAAAATTCTCGTCCGAATTGCCAATAGCTGGGGGAATTCTGAATATTTCGAGGAAATTAATGGGAAAATTGCTATAGAAAATGGTACAGGCGTTGATAATATTTAGTTTCTTTTTAGTTTATTAGAAGGTTAGCTTAGAAGGAATCATCATGATCATCAAAACATTACAGCCCTGGGTGGGCCTTGGCTTGATCAAGCAAATTGCTCCATCCGAGGCGATCAGAAGCTTCCTCTCTCTAACTACTAACTCCCGAAATTCTCATGTCGTTTTCCACCCCGTTGATGGGTTTCTCACCGGCCTCTAGGTCTACCTCGGCCTCTACGGCACTCTGGTTTACTGTCCAGCAACTTTTTCGTGGCTCTTGTATTGTCTATGCATTGCACATGTCCTGCCCATCGCATTCGTGACAATTTAATGGTTCTGACGACATTCAGTTCTTTAAAAAGTCCGTAGAGGTTAGCTTAGAACGAAAGTTTAATATAATGTGAAGAATACTTATGTATGTGCAATTTTTTTCATTTTCCCGACTAATAGTTTTACCCTAGGTTAACCCGTGCGAAGCTGGGTTGGGAAATCTAGTATTCCATATGACAGTACGGAATTTCTACAGCCAAATCCCATCAGTGCGGTTAAAGAACATTGACCTTTGTTAAATGTGGGAGTAAAATTGAAACGGCAGGTATTTCCGGGACCTGTGTTAAATGTAAAGCGTAATTTAAATTGGGTTGTGACCTCATTATGCTAATACGGTGCCTTAAGTACCTCTACGTAAATAACCCAGTACATTTAGAATTGTATGGCATTTATGTTGACGTGGGACCTAAGGGAGGTCACCCACGGCGTCTTGATACAGCGATTCAGTAGCGATAACACCCTCCCAGCGCCCGTGTTTCCTGCCAGGTATAACTTAGGTACTTTCAAGGCAAGAGTGAATAGGCATCTTCTATAGGCAAGCGCGTTCCAACCTAGACCTCATCATTGCTTTGCACTAAGCATGATTGTCGTCAAGCGCAAGCCTATCTCACAATAAAAAAAAAGGACCGCTATACAGTATGCAGTCGCTGGTCGTATACCATCGCCCGCACCACAATTTTGCATTTGCAACTAACGCAATACAGCATCGATACATACGCGATGCAGCATCGATACATTCGTAAGATAGTAGATCAATGCAGAAGTGATTCATGGCATCTATACTAATATTATAAATGCGAAAGTGTGAGTGTCTGTGTGCTAAGCTTTAGCTTTTCTATCGATTTTAATTATTATATTTGGTACATACACAGGTTGTATCACGGGAAAGGATACAACCTCACGGTACCTGTGTCTGTACTATAAGCTACTTTTTATTCCGGAATATTAAGGAGTTTCCGCGGGAATAAAAAAACCAAATCCACGCGGACGAAGCAGCGGCCATCCTCTAATGTACCTATAAATGGCATAATTTAAAGTTTGCAGAAGTGCTAACCATATAGTAATAATGAGCCGCATTTGTATAATTAGGTCGCCGTTGAAACAGGTAACTATTATACGTTTGCACAAATCAGTGGGATTAAACGCTGGGCGCTTACTATAATAATTGTTGACTGTCTCGTTGGTCTAGTGGTTAGCATGTTCGACTGCGGCCGACGAGGTCCCGGGTTCGAATCCCGGTTCGGGCCGTAACTAGTGTTGGGTTTTTCTGACAAAAAAATCTCAGCACTAGCCCGGAATTAGGAAGTTGGCGGTGTTTCACCCCCGTGTCTCGAAGAGCACGTAAAGCCGTCGGTCCTGCGCCTGATCTCTCTCCGGTCGTCCACTTTAGCGGTTCATATCAGAATGTAGGGCAAAACCAGCTGTGGACAATGAAAGTGACATTTTTAAAGAATCACCACAGACTATACACATGTACCTTAGCCATGGAGGTAGGAAATTAGTACCGTATAATGAATGATGCACACTGTTGTATTTCATGTTAAATTAGGTAATTTTTAAATGGATTTTTATTTTAAAATTTATTAGGTGTAAAGTGATGGTTCTTAAGTGGTCCGTGACGTCGTAACCCTTGGGGCCCCTTCTGAAAATCAGCGTTGCATATATGTGTATGTTGGGTAGGTATATACCTATCTCTCAGGTAGATGACGTTCAGCAGTTTGATGTTATCCATCTCCTTCGTGTTTTCTTCAAGCAACGCGACATTGGCGAAGTAAATTGTGTCGTGCTGGCACAAACAAAAGCCACACACCTAACAACAACAACAACAAATTAAGGATGTCAACGCTTTCTTGCTGTTCTGTGGTAAAACGGTGAAGGAAGAATAAAACTGTAAAGTTCCTGAGCACACTTACCATAGTAGGTATATTCGAGTATATCTATAGTTAGTAATAACCAGTTTCAATGTTTAATTTCAATATTTATTTATTTAATTTAGGTACACTTAATGACGTCCGGAACTTATAAAACATGATGGTGATAATCA
Source organism: Erebia aethiops (assembly GCA_923060345.2). Classification (NCBI taxonomy): domain Eukaryota; kingdom Metazoa; phylum Arthropoda; class Insecta; order Lepidoptera; family Nymphalidae; genus Erebia; species Erebia aethiops. The sequence goes on along the minus strand of OV281083.1, from coordinate 1,381,536 downwards.
ATTACGGTATCTTAAAACTTAAACTACGAGGGTTCTTAACGCGCCCAGGTCTGTGAGAGCTCAAAAGAGCCCACAACAAACTCAGTCGGGTTTTTTTATTATTAACACCATCTTACACAAACATCGTTTATTTAATTAATCTATAATTAACAATTAGATTAATTATCCGCTGGAATAATTCATTCCTATGCTTTTTATGAAAAAAAAATCTATCATAGAATATATTATAGTTATGCTTTGGTTTCGTTAAAAAAGTTATTAGCAGGTACGAGTAGGTTACTGTACATCCCCAAAGGGTGACAAGAAATGATATTCATCGCAAGTTAATTTAAAAGTTTGATTATGTCGCGATCACATTACACATTCATATCATACTTACTTTTGTGGATGGTTCGTACCCTGGAGACTAAATTGATTGCTTTTCAACATTCACCTACTTTCATCGTCAACCGATAGACGTCCATTGCTGGACTAAGGTCATTAAGGTCACTTCAATACTCCGGTACCTACTTTAACTTCATATAAAATTTACATAGGTATATTTTGTTCAGCCTTTTACAATATTTATTTTAATACTTAACATAACCTGTGAAAGCTTGAACGAAATAATTTCTTTACCAAGTCCTTTGTCTTTGTGAACGTGTCTTTTGAAATGTTTCAGTCTTTTGACACTGATATTTTTTTCAATTCAAATAATATTGTTGTAGTCACGTTGTAGTGCTTTCAATTTTCAAGTGAATCTTCTATGGTTATAGGAATGCCATACCTACTGAGTAGAACCAGCAAGAAACTCGGTATTTGCTCTTAAAAAATACTAAATAACAAGTTAATAACATGAATAATAGTGTAGCGAGACCTCATCTAATGGCTATACCACGACGCGCACAAAATGCAGATGAAAAAATACAGATTGGGTTTCATTGAAAGTAATAGGTAAATTAATGTACTTGCACTTTTCCCAGAGGATGGAAGAAATATGCTGCACAGAGTACAATAAAAATAGAATACAGTGCAGGTAGGTACACCTAGGCTATGCAGTAGCAGTTTGTTAAAGAGATTCAAAAAACCAAATTGCCTCGCTCTAGATTTGTCACGTTTTTTCGATCGCGTGAGGTACGGACGTTAGAGCCGATAAAGTTCACAGAGCGGTAGATATCGATAGAAGTGGGCTATGTATGGTTTATCGATATCCCTAGAGAAGACATGGGCAACTAAATAATTATTGCTGAAGCTGAAGGTGTTGAAGCTCTGCATAGACATTAATAACTTTTTTTTAACCGACTTCAAAAAAAGGAGGAGGTTCTCAATTCGTCGGAATCTTTTTTTTTTTATCCACCACTAGTTAGCCCTTGACCGCGATCTCACCTGATGGTGATGATGCAGTCTGAGATATTAGCGGGCTATTTTATTAACCCGTATATAGGTACCTACCCCTAATCGGTTTCCACACGACATGGTACCGGAACGCTAAATCGCTTGGCGGCACGTCTTTGCCGGTAACTAGTAACTAGCCACCAGGCCCGAACATGGAAAATACAGAAATTATAAATTCCCAAATTGACCCTTTTTTTTAACCACTACAAATTAGCCCTTGACTGCCCTGATGATAAGTGATGATGCAGTGTAAGGTGGTAGCGGGCTAATCTGTTAGAGGCATGGCAGCTATATTAAACCCATACCCCTATTGGAGTTTTATAAATAAATAATAAATACTCTTTATTTGAAGCAACTACGGCTCAATTTGTTAGTACATTACACACCTTAAAAATTAATGTTAGTAATTACCTACAAAATATAAACATTATTATCATTACACTATTTTGGCCTCACCAACACTTGAATAATGTATCCAAGCATTGGCGAGTCCACCTTACTCGCAAACATATTCAGGATGCGGTTGGTACTTGAGCGCAGCCTTGTCAGCAGTGAGGACGATTTTTTCCGCATTATGGCAAAGAAGTCGTCAGTCCGCTCATTTGTGAACATAACCGACGCCGAACAAAACCGCGGTAAGCCCAACAGCATCCTGAATCCATTATTATATTGCACCCTCAGAGTGTTTATGGCCTTTTTTGAATAGTTGACCCACAGGCCTCCCGAGTAGAAGTTTTGACAGTATGCTCTAAACAGCGTTATTTTGGCCTCTTTACTACATCGGGAAAACCTGCGAGCCAACATATTGCATCTAACTGCCAATGCTCTTCTTTCTCTCTCAATGTCCATATGATCCTTAAGGTCCTCCGTAACATAGTGACCCAAGTATTTATATTGCAGCACTCGTGTGAGCGCAACCCCGTTGAGAGAAATGCTTGGCTCGTAATGCACGTGCTTACGAAGGGCCTTAAAGATCATGTACTGACTTTTTGCCACGTTATACTTTAACCCATGTCTGGTAGCATATTCCTGGCAGGTTTGAAGCAACTCCCTGATTGAACTAGCCGTTGGACCCAGCAACACCATATCGTCGGCATAGCTTAAGTTGTTTACACAGACTCCGTCTATCCAACACCCACACTCTATCTCTACACGGTTTCTCTTTTTTCTACACGACATCGTACCGGAACGCTAAATCGCTTGGCGGCACGTCTTTGCCGGTAGGGTGGTAACTAGCCACGGCCGAAGCCTCCCACCAGAAAAAAACCCTGCCGGGGATCGGACCCGGGCCCTCAGTACGTTAAGAGAATAGCGGTGAACACTGCGCCAGGGAGGTCGTCTAATGTTAGTGGTTGTATAATATCTGATATTATGTTATTAAACCCGCACTGTAAAGTGTAATGTTGGCATACTCGGTGGACAGACGAACCTACCTGTATTTTTGACTATCGATTAAAGCAAAAAAGAGCTTATGATGACGTCAAAGTAAGTATTTCATACAACATCCTATATTAAACGTGCGTTTTGACGTTGGAAAAAAGTCACTGACTTAACTACTTGTCAAGTATCCAATTTGCAATATTTAAGTTAAATATTAGGAGGTATAATTGGGAATTTTTGTTAGTAAATTGAAAACTAATGCATGCAACCATCGTTACGGGCCATGCATAATATTTGAGTTAAACGGTCGATTTAAACTTTAAACTATTCGTTTAACGAGTTAGCTAAATTGCTCTAACTTCGGCTGTATGGTTGAACTATCGCTTGACAAAGTTAAACTGAATATGTTGACCTAATGGCCGAGCAATAAAGAATTTAGGTATATCAGACTAGAATTTATCCATACCACAGTCCATATTAATATTATAAATGCGAAAGTGTCTGTGTGTCTGCTACGCTTTCAGGCCCATCTATTAAACCGATTTTGATGAAATTTGGTACAGGGATGGGTTGTATCCCGGGGAAGGGGAATATACTTTTTATGCCGGAAAATTAAAGGGTTTCCACGGAAATCAAAAAAACCTTAAACATCAGCTAGAATTACGTAAGTATTATTTGTAAAACAGTGAATCGCGGTGATTTACTGCATCCAATCAGCTGACGTCCGGCGAGAATGTGGGAAATAATGGACTAAATAACACTGATTTACGACCTAATCAGGGGAAATTCACAGCTTAATAGTTGTATTTTCGCCATTCTTTTATCTTGTCCAAACTCGAATGAACTTGATTGACCTTGAGGCCATGGCCCACGGATTATAATCTCTCTGCGTCGTATTCCTCATTACTCCTCATTACTGAGGGTCGTGACTCCTTTCCATTAATCACATAATGGTAGGAGTTTTCTTGGGATAATAATGCAGTGGGTTTCCACGTCCTTCCGCAATCACGGTCAAAATGCTTAGGCTGTGGATTATGATGTGTACGCCCTGGATTTATATCGGCATGGCGCCGTTTGGCTTACAGATTTTACACTCACGATCAAATTTTGGTTTTATATCGCCACCTAAGTCAAATAAGTTATTGTTAATAGTGAGGACAACATTTTTTTAATGAATTTATAAGGGTTACAGGGTGTAAGTTTTTGTCACAGGTTAGTCAAAAATTGGAATCCACTATGGAGTTGTACTAATAATTAATAATTTTATCGGCCAGAATAAACGTACTTTTCTATGCTGAAAGCATATTTTACAAGAACCTAGCGTATTTGATTATGAAAAAAAAAATGCATAGATAATATTTTCCTTTGTTCGCAGATTGGGTGCACGGCTACGATGGAATGAAAACGGTGCAACAAAACTAGAACAACCTCGAACATTTCCCTTCAAAACAGAAAATGGCTAAAAATATTTGACTAGAGACAGCAAAGCTGGAGGAAACATGACGAATGTGAAGTTAAAACTAATGTTCTACCTCCTCAATGCAATTATATCAGCAGATTTGGTACACTCACGGCCGTATTCCAATTCCAATTCAACGGATAAGGTTATGGATTTTTCTAATAAACATAGTTTTAAAATACCTGTAAATTCTAATTCTGATACGCTTATAGTTGCCGATGAAGAAGAAACGGCTGAAGAGACCAATAAAAATTCTAACACTAACATGGAGGCGATAGTCAACGCAGAACAAGACAGAGACATAGCGTTCTCAAGAAAAAATAACAAACAAGACCAAATTAGTATACTAGAGATACCTAATAACGAAGCAGGAGCTTTCGAAAAACAATTAAACATATCAAGTCCTTTGATGGAAGAGATGATTGACTCAGAGTCAGATAGAGAAGAATCTTTAACAGACATTCTTTTCAGACCAGATTCTGAGTTCGTTGAAACGCCTAGATTTGAGTTTTTAATCGCTGCGAAAATAAATGGTAGTGAAAATTCAACTGGAAAAGATAGTGCATTTAGTGTTAATAATATAGATAAGAGGCATAGGAATAGCACAGATGTGTTGAGAAAAGTGGACTATGTAGAGTTGGTAGAGGTTATAAAGCCGTCGAATATGAATGAAAATAAAAGTGCATATAATCTAGCCAACATTACTGCTCATAATGTTGAAAACGACTTGGCACCGGACACAAGTGAGTAAACATTCTTGAATAGCTGCTAATCTAAAACTACATGTTTTAGTTACTAACCTAACGTAGTTTTAGTAAGTAGTATTTTTTTAAATTTTATTTATTGTTACACATTATAAACTATTTACAAGGAAAAAAAATTTAAATCATAAACTAAATTCTTAAATCGTTAAAACCTCATCGATTCCACTGTAGTGCTGTCATATAACAACCCAAGTCTTTATTTTTACACATAAAATATTATAGTATTATTAATGCACCGGTCTACTGCCTGGTGCCATATTACCGTCGCTTATAATAGCATTATTATATTTTATTAAAAAAAAGAAAAAGACAGATTCAGATTTTTTATGACGTACCTTGATATCCCTAAAACATTGCTTATATTTTTGAAACAAGAGCGTCAATAATATTAAACTAACACTGCTAATAGATTATAGTAAGCCCCCTGCTCTTTAATCTCGTCACGTTTTCCTTCACCGTTTGAAGCAAGTGAAATTTAATTAAGGCCAAGATTACACGTCTTCTAAGTTGCACTCATGTAACTTGCTTACATCAGTAACTCACGAAATGTAAACGGAATTGTAGTCGCGTATCGTATGCAAATTTGTTGTTGGTTGGGATTGATCGCAATCACCTCTGCCTCCGATGGTTTAAGGAAATCGGAATCGTAATCGTTTGTCAAACGAATAATCCAACATTAAGGAGTTCATAGATGACTGCATGTCACAAAGCATGGATGGACTCTATAAACAGTTCGAGTAATACGTTTTATGCTGTCAATTGATTACGATTTGAGCCTGTGATTGCTTAACACTCTTCCGCTATTGACCAAAATCCATTGGTCCATCCAGCAAAAATACCATAAATTCTGCCAATCAAAGCTATTGAGACTGTAACAATGATTGATGCAGGCTTTACATAATTAGGCTACGGTTGTCTAAACCACTAGGCTATTGCCGCTTCAGAATTCGCATAAAGCTGTATTATTATTTATTACCTTATACCTATTCTGTAGTTATATGACAAGAATTCAACTCCAAGGAATATTACGTGAATATCTCAAAGGGACATTCCAGGTAGCTAGTAATCCGGGAATTTATTTCATAAAATATATAATTCAGCATAGATACTCATGTATTAAGGTCGGTATATCCCTGGAACATTTTTGTTTAGGGTCGGATTAATTTTAAGCGTTTCATTGTTGGACGTTTATAAATAAAATTAATACATTTGCCTTATGCGGTTTGCCATATTGTGTTTCGTTGACCGGGTTAAGCTGACAGCTTTGACCTTTACGGCTTTTACCCGACTACGACTAGGCCAAAAGGAAGGGTTATGATTTTAGCAGTCTATGTATATATGTTTGTATGTTCCACCATAACGCCTAAACTACCAAGCCTATTTTGATGAATGAGGTGTCAATCGATTTGTTATTATGGTCCGGGTAATACAGGCTACATTTTTTACTAACAAAATCGATATGAAGTCTGTTAAATGCAAATATTGGGGATCTCAAAAACTTTTTTTTACTATTAATGTGTCGAGTGGGAATCAAATGAAAGAGACCTCATATGATAAGACCACTGAGCTAGGGAGGTCTTCAAAAATGTACAGAACAATTATTAACAATTGATATGTCACCGTAAAATTGCAAAAACCGTTAGATTGTAATCTAACGCTTTTTATCTCGATAGATTGTAAACCGTCGATAGATTGTGAACTGTAACATTCTGCTTACAATTTAACGCATTATTTTTCGGTAAATTATAATCTATTAGGTATATGAACCCGATAAAACCTAAGTTCCTGAATATTTATGTCAAACCCTAACCTAACCTATAGTTCGCGCGCGAGTTGAATGCAGAGTAAATGTATGGTGACACATACATTTAATCTGCATTCAACTCGCGCGCGAACGGTACAAGAAAGAGACAAGAAAATGTAAATACAATAAATACTTCAAAAATTAATACTTGCTCAGAAAATTAAACGGTTCACAATATTTCGACAGTTTACAATCTCGCGGGATAGAAACAGTTAGATTATAATGTAACGGTTTTTACAATTTTACGGTGACAAATATAATCGAATAAAAATTACCAATTTTCGGATTAATTGGGTTTGTTCAGGAAAGCGTATTTACGAGGTGCGTGGGACTTTAGCCCGGCTCGATCGGACCTTTTTAGCTATTAACGAGTGGCACAATTTACTGCACACCCTTGTTTCGGGGCGGATTTGTATTCCGGCAGAGGGTAGGCTTTCAGTTTCGTAGTAGCGTAACGTAACGACAAGTTATAAGCAAAGGCGGTTTATTTTCTTTGAAAGATTTATGAGCTGGTAATAGCTTAAATAAAAAAAACCCTTTAATTCCAAATTTTTGTACACAGTTCAATGTTGAATCTTATTAATATACTTTAAAAGGAAAGAAGCCACGTTACATAAAAATTACTCCAGAGCTACCTTTATTACAAACGTCATATTATTAGAAAAAATCTATTCTCTATTTTTTATACTTAACTTTACGGTACTGGGTTCCAGCGCTTTGGTGTCGGTTCAGAACATAGGTTCAGAATAATACGATCTATCGAAGGAATTACTTTATTTTTTTTGGCCGGCACTTTCACATTTTGGTATTTTTTGTATGGGCCGTGAATAATCTCCTTTAAACATTATTTAGAGTTTAGACACTAAGCTATCACCAAAAAAATGGTCCGGTCAGGGGGTCCGAGTGTCTCGGGGGTGCAACTTTTCTGAATTATAGTACATTACATTTCAAACTTTCAAGCAATTAAATACCTGCACTTTATTTGACTATTGTCAAATATATATATATTGTATTATATTTAATACAAAATTTGATGAGAAAATCATCGTGAAGAAACTTGCCTAAGAGTTCTCAATAATGTTAAAGTCTGGCAAACCGCAAATAGCCAGCGTGGTTGACTATTGCTAAACCCTTCTCAATATGGAGTAGACCCTTGTTTAGCCCTCAATAGTGGGCCAGCGATGGATAATTTAACTTATGAATTGCACCGGCTTTCGCAGCCATAATGCTATAAAAACACTGATAAATACTCGTACTTAAATTTTAATCGCCCAATCTCGTATATTATACCACACACCAGTAGCGCTAGCAGATATTCTGATAGTAATGAATAGCACCGGCTTTTGTAGCCATAGAATCTGTTCAAGCCGATAGAAATACTGATTCTTCGCTAAACCGATTTACTCTCTAGAGTCTACAGTAGGTATAGTTGGCGCCAATCAAATAGTCATCTCTGAGCTTAGGTGCGAGTGCTTGTTTGCGCAGCTCTCATACAAACTGTCAAAGTTAACGTACATACTACGCGAAAATTATATGCTAACGCGACGCGTCTTGCGCCCAACTTCAGACACGACTATTTAGTTGGCGCCGGCTTTATTATGTCTAGTGAAAGCTGGGTGTCAGTCTGTCTGTCTGCTACGCTTTCAAGGCTCATCTATTCAACCGGTTCAGATGAAATTTTGTACAGGGTCAGATTGTATCCCGAGGAAGTACATATCCCGGGAAATTAAAGAGTTCGCGCGGGAATCATCACACCTTGATCCACACGGACGAAGTCGTGGGCATCATCTTATAGTAACATAAGTACAGTTACAGAGAGACAGCAGTCATTATTTTAACGCTTTTTTGTCACGTACGATTTTTCAAAGGCCGGCTCCCGCGTTTCTTCGTGCTGAGTAGGTATGTTCTAAAAATCACTCTGCTAAATCAATTTACCGGAAAATATTTAAATGGTTCGGGCATGGCTTGTTAGATAGGCAGTTCTGCCGGCTGAGCCGTATTGCCAGCGATTTAGGTCATGCAGAAACCAATTAGACTTATTAAACAGGTCACGGAGACAGGCAAGCCTATCTAGTATATCTACCTAGTAGGCTATTAACTACACGGTAGGGACGGATTGATGTCTATGTATTGTAGAAGTATATGTGTAGTACATATTATATTATATATATAACTGCCTCGTTGGTTTAGCGGTTAGCATAGTTGACTGCGGATCACGAGGTCCTGGGTTCGATTCCCGGTCGGGCTTAAAAATTGTTAGGCATTGGGTTTTTCAATTAAGAAATTCTCAGTGCCAGCCCGGAGTTGGAAGTTGGCGGTGTTTCACCCCCGTGCCTCGGAGAGCACGTTAAGCCGTCGGTCCCGGTTATTATCACTAACATGATAATAGTCGTTAAAGCCCGCCAACCCGCATTGGAGCAGCGTGGTGGGTCTACGCTCTAATTCCCTCTCTCCTATGAGAGTGGAGGCCTGTGCCCAGCAGTGGGATGTTAATAGGCTGTAGTGGTGGATGTGCAGTATTATTACTCGTACTGTTTATGGAATTCATACACGCGCAGGCATCTATGAACTCCTTAAACCGGTCGAATTATTCGTATGATAAACTATTATGATTGCGATTTCCTTACACCAGGGATTCCCAAACTATTTTGGGCAAGAGACCCCTTTTCCAAAATTAACTGATACCTCAGACCCCCGTGGTCAAACTACTTTAAAACTCCTATCTCTAGTTTTTTTCCTATCGATACAAAATACATACTAATTTAGAAACTTTGCGGTTGGTTAAGTGAATAAATAGACATAAAATTCAGTAAATATCAAGACAGTAGTGTAATTACTAATTATTAATACAAAGTACGTAGTAAATACATAAGTAGGTAATTATTTTTTGACAAAAACATTAAAATAGGGGTCGATTTTTAGACCTCGTCGACCCCTAAAATCAGTTTTCGTTTATGTCGAACCCTGGGAAACCGATATCGACCCCCTGGGGTCAATATTGACCACTTTGGGAATACCTGCCTTACACAATCGGAGGGCAGATATATCTAGCTAGGATAGCCAGCTCTTCATCTTGCAAACATTTTATGTAAATTTTTGAAGTGAAAACTTCTTTAGCCGCGTTGAGCACTTTTTGGTAGGGGGTAAACTTGTGGATTCGCGTCACCGACACCTCGCTGCCACATGCTCGCGTTGTTACGAAGACAAAAGGTCTTAAATATAAATATACTACATTCGTAATTAAACTTTAATACCTTAGTTTTAAGGTTTATATTTTAATTATTTTATGTTTTTTTTGACCACGATCACACTTGATGGGAAGTGATGATGTGGCCTAAGATGGGACGCGCTCGCCTAGAAGATGCCTATTCATTCTTGATTTAAAGACGATTCCTTCTTCTTGTTCTTGATTGATTCTTGATTTTCCTTTAAATATTCGTTTTCACTTCTATCGGCAGTCCCTATGACTGCCAATTTTCGTTGTTATAAGCACAATAATTGTTAGCTTCTAAATAGTTTCAAGATCATTTATCGTGTAAATGATTGAAAATAGACGATTTATTTATTTATATAATATCACATCAAACCCGCGGTTGATAGCTTTATTCCTCGTGATATAGCCGTCCTCTAAGTAATTACCGCCAATAGATTATCCTAGCTTAGGTAATAGTGGAGCTTTGTACCCTTAATGAATATTAGTCTACGCGTACTGAGGTCGTAACCTTTCGATGTTCACGCCCGTGTCTTTATTTATCGAGTATCGATACTTCGTCGATACCCTAGGGATGTGACGTGTGGTTTATGTGAGGTGTAAATTAAGACTAGGTAAATAATATAATTTTCACCTCTCATGCTCTAAAAAGGTGTCATTAAATCTTAGCGTAGGCGGACTAAAGTTAGCATTTAGGGTCTAGGGATTAAAGTATTTTTTTTAATATTTGCCGTATACTATCCTCATAACGTTATGCGTGATATCCTCCACGATATCCACGATTTTAAAATTCCTTCTTGATAACGATACAGAGAAAAATAAAGTTGGTATTGCAGTTTGCCGCGAAATCATAGATTTTTTGTTGTAAATGTTGTTGTTGTTGTTTTGAAATGGAAATTATTACATTTATTAAAAAAATCCATTTAAATAAATGTAATAATTTCCATTTCAAAACACATTACACAATACAAGGCAGGTAAAGTGACTGTGACTATTTATTTGTTAATATCAACAAGTAAAAAAATAAAGATTTTACTCCTAATATGAAAATATAACAGAGAGGCATAGAATTAATTAAAAATCGTTATTTATTTTATTTTCTCGCAATCGAAGTGAAAAGTAGAGTGTTTACCACGGGCCTGAAAGCCATTGTACTCGTTTCTATAGCATGCCTCGCTACGCTCGGGAAGCTCGATGAAATAACTCATTTTAGTCCCTTGATGAACAATCTTCTATTTAAAAGATTATTGCCAGGTATCTAAAGCGTATTAAATTACCTACTTAACCTATAACCGTGACCTATAATACAATAAAGCATAATTATTATAAAACCTTAAATTACCTACTAATATAGAGTAGAGTTTTTTTTCTTTCTAGTACTTCGCCTGCAGAATTAATGCCGCAATCAATTTACAAGACGGTAATGCTGAATAGTTTAAAATGTATTTTAAAAAACGAGTAAATTAAACGGATAAACGTAAACTGCCTCGTTGGTCTAGTGGTTAGCATGTTTGACTGTGGCTGACGAGGTCCCGGGTTCGAGTCCCGGGTCGGGCCATATTAAGTATTGGGTTTTTCTGACTAGAAATTCTCAGTACTAGCCCGGAGTTAGGAAGTTGGCGGTGTTTCACCCCCGTGCCTCGGGGAGCACGTTAAGCCGTCGGTCCCGGTTATTATCACTAACATGATAAAGTCAGCCCACCCGCATTGGAACAGCGTGGTGGGTCTAAGCTGTAATTCCCGCTCTCCTATGAGAGTGGAGGCCTGTGCCCAGCAGTGGGACGTTAATGGGCGGTAGTGAAGATGATGAAACGTAAAATTCTAGGCGCGAAAATATGCTGTTGCCGACCTGTCCAGGGGCCATACCGCCAACTCTTAAAGTCATATTGTATTAATGTTGACTTTCGTATTTAAGAATTATAATCTTTATTTGAGGAACGTCAAGCTACCTGTCATTTTGAGAGCGTTGGCATTGTGGCCCCAGACGATTGGCGCCAGCTATACTTGGCATAGGGTCCCAGCGCGTGCCCACTGCCCACTACTCAGTGAGCAGCATGGAGCCACGTGACCTGTCGCAGTTGTGTCCATGTTTTCAGGTTTCACGGACACGCAGACGCTGTTCCTGGCGTGCTTCGCGACCTTCCTGCCGCTGCTGACGGTGCTGCTCGCGATGCTGCTCATCCGGTGAGACCTTGCACCTTATCTGTACGCTTACTCTGAGGTTTTACATTGCAAATACGGTTGATCGACGTGAGAACTCACCTCGCCAAGTGTAAGCGGACGGACAAAGTAAAATGGACCCAAAAGCTTTAAAGTCACAAATTCAGCGTTTGGAGCGCTGGCTGTGAATAAATACACGAAATGATGAAATGCGCTCTAAACCAATGCTGTTAAGGTTCATTTTACTTTAACGTTCGCTTATACTTGGTGAGGTGAGTTCTCACGTCGATCAATCGTATTTGCAATGTAAAAACTCGGTTGTGTATTAGCTATATACCCAAACTGTTCGAGGGCGTAATCGAACCAGCAACCCTACTCTCTTACTCAGAGGCTATCAAATAAAATTAAAACCTCTGACATATTATAATAGGAATGATGTCAATTCAATCAAATCAGCAACTGTTAAACGCGCTTCTAGTATGGAGTTTGTATGAAATACATAGTTGTGACGTCATGAAATTTCAACGCACTTTTTTAAAATTAACCTATAGTTTAAAATGGTTATCATACTTAAAACTAATTGAGGATTTAAATTTTAGGCTTTTTGGAAGACCGTCTATTTAATAATCTGCAAGAAATAATTTATTTTTGGCATAGGCATCATCCGATAGTGTTGATAGCCACTGAGTTAGAGATAGGGGGTCTGGAGCCTTTGATTCCATTCTATTATTGAGATTTTCATATAATATGCAATACAACTTCGTACAAATAAAGTTAGAAAGAAAATAGTGAAACTTTTTAGTACCTATCTTAAAAATGGTGTTTGGAAATATGCCACTTCTGGCGCTGGTCCAAAAAAGAACAAATATTACTGTGGTAATATTCAAGAATCACAACATAGGCACAACAACACAACTTTACGGGGTACTAGCTGATCCCCGCGACTTCGTTCGCGTGGAATAAGTGTTTTTAATTCCCACGGGAACTTCTCATATTTCCAGGATAAAAAGCCTATGTCACTCTCCAGGTCCCCAACTAGACCCATGCAAAAAATCACGTCGATCCGTTGCTCTTTTGATTGATTGAAGGACTACCAAACAAACACATTTTCGCATTTATAGTATTAGTTCAGTACTCATCATTATCGTTAAATTGATTGTTACAGATTCATCAGTGGATTAAGTTTTTATTCCCGGTTAAATTCCCTAATTTCCTGGCTTACAAACCATACAACATTCCATCAAAATTGGTTGAAAAGATGTGTCGCTAAAGCGTAGCAGACAGCCATGCACTTTCGCATTTATAATATTAGTAGTAAGTAACTAAGTATATATATATTATATTGTACCTATAGGGCACAAAGTTGTTTTGTCAGCAATTTTTTCCCCGTGTTGCCCAATCCAAATACATCCAGAAATGTTCTGTTTCGGGAGAACTCGCCTAGAACTTATAAAATAGGACTCTAGAAGTAAATTCCTAGATAGTAGATATACCTATATTTTCGAGTAATATATCCGCTTTTTTTCGAGTTTTGTACTCTTCAGGGCTACAGTAAATCAATTTCGCGGAAAATTAGCTTTGAATTGATCCATTTACCGCCATCGGAGAGCATACATGTTTCGACCGGTTTATTGAGTTATCCGGTCATATGATGTACAGTACATGCAGTCGTTCCAATTTAAACTTTGTTCCAATAGCGTTAGGTTACATTTTGGCTTGAGATGCTGTCATAACTTTATGTTTCATAACTTTATTGCTCTAAACTACCTCTAAACTCTTGGTTGATAACTGTATTGATATGATTGGTTAAAATTGGTTTGACTAAAGCAAGACCGACGCGACGCGACGGTTGGATGGTTTTGTCAGACTCATAATAAAAACCGGGCAAGTGCGAGTCGGACTCGCGCACGAAGGGTTCCTTACCATTAGGTATTAATAAATAATTACCTTTGTTAATGAACCGCAAGACTAACTTTGTTTGTAGAGGTTTATTGTTAATATCAAAAAAACATGCTAGTTAGAGCATTGGCTATAGTTTTCCTGTAAAATATACGTAAATTCCTATTGACCATAATTATTTCAAATTTTTCGATTGGTAAACTCCGGAGATAAGGGGGGGGGGACGGTATTTTTTTAGACATTTTCCCCGATAAATCAAAAACTATCATAACTAAAAATAATTAAAAATCTGTTTTAGAATGTACAAAGTAAACCCTTTCATATGATACCCCACACAGTACAGTTATCTCACTTTTAAATTTCAACCCTCCGATTTTCCCCCCTTTTTAAATAAGAGCAAAAATAATTTCCATTTTTTTTTAATTCCAGTGTCTTTGGGCCACTAATATACACAACTATTCCAAATTTCATGTCGATAGCTTCGGTAGTTACTGAAATAATCGAGTGTGACGGACGGACATACACACGGAGAAAGTCGCACCATAAGGGTTCCATTTTACCATTTTGGTACGGAACCCTAAAACTGAGGGACAAGTGGCCTAGTTGCGACAATGCATATCAGTTGATAGCGATTTGCGATTGTTTTGCAAAGTTGACCCAAGTCGGTAACTGGATGGGTGACTGAATTCGGCCATTTCGTTCCCTCCATGCCTTGGAGAGAACGTTAAGCCGTCGGCTCCGGTTATGACACCTAATCAATGAAATATAATTTCATAACTTATAATATTGTCTGTCTGCTACGCTTTCACGGTCCACTCTTTCAACAGTTGTTGACGAAATTTGGTACTGAGATAGGTCGCATGACGTATCCAAGGGGAAGGAGACAAAGGAATCATACAATCTTATTCCACGCGGACGAAGTCTCGGGCATCATCTAGTCTAGTTATTATATAAATCATATCATATTAATATTATAATTGTAAAAGTGTTTGTTTGTTGGTTTGTACTTCTATCACGCCGCAACAGAGTAACGGATCGACGTGATTTTTGGCTTGGGTACAGTTGAGGACCTGGAGAGTGTCATAGGCTACGCGCGGACGAGGTCGCGGGCATCAGCTAGTGGTAAATAATATGAGCAATGAGTGTGAATAAAATAACGCGGTGTCATCATGTATCGGGTAAATGAATATCAGCCGGGTGTAACGACGGTAATTGTATATCCGGCCGATTGGCCCATGATTGGCCCGACTCATTCGGTTATCAGGTTATGGTGGTGGACTATTAAACTAGTTCATAGTTGCATTTTATTCTTCAATAAATTGAGTTACTATATATTTTACTACCTCCTTGGCGCAGTGTGTAGCGCTGTTGCCTTAACGCGCGGTGGCCCTGGGTTCGATCCCCGGCAGGGTCAATTTGGAAATTTATAATTTCTGAATTTTCCCTGGTCTGGTCTGGTGGGAGGCTTCGGCCGTGGCTAGTTACCACCCTACCAGCAAAGACGTGCCGCCAAACGATTTATCGTTCCGGTACGATGCCGTGTAGAAACCGAAGGGGTATGGGTTTAATATAACTGCCATGCCCCTAAAAGGTTAGCCGGCTACCATCTTAGACGGCATCATCACTTACCATCAGGTGAGATCGCAGTCAAGGGCTAGCTTGTAGTGGATAAAAAAAAGAAAGGGTTGAAATACGATTACTAATGATTTAGTTCTTACTTTTAAATCCTGATTCTTTCATGTCGTAATTAGGTTTTTACCTTTTCATCCTGTATCCACAGGGCAAAAGTGACCCTATTAATTTGAAATAGGTATTTAAAAATAATTTTATTTTTTGCTTTTTAGTGCTGTAAATATAAAAAAAAAAAGAAAAGAAAAATAGGTTCTCGAAAGGTAGACAGACCTGTACCTAATAACTATATGGGTTCGTGTCCTTATTAAAGTTCCTTTGATTTCCCCAGGATTCCATCATCAGACCTAATGACCATGGGACCACCTGGAAAGTATACCCTTTCAAAAAAAAAAAGAATTTTCCAAATCGGTCCAGGCATCTTCGAGTAATCGGGGAACATCTGTCTTCGACGATCTCGGGGAACATCTGTCTTCGAAGATCTTCATCAGATCTTCACCAAATTTATATGGGACCACCTTGGAAGTATACCCTTTCAAACAAAAAAAGAATTTTCAAAATCGGTCCAGGCGTCTTCGAGTAATCGGGGAACATACATAAAATAAAAATAAAAAATATTCCGACGAATTGAGAACCTCCTCCTTTTTTTGAAGTCGGTTAAAAATAATTTTAAGTTGATAATTAAAATCTACCTATTAAAAGTCATATATTTATTTATCTAAAATAAACAAATATTTACACTAAAATAAATACAATCATACTAAAATCTAAATATTAAACTAATAAACTACTACTACTAATAAATCATTTAATTAAATAATAATCATTTTTTTTAAAGTTGATTTACTTTTGCATTTATCAAATTAGTATGTGCCAACTGCCAGCTGATGCTCGCGACTTCGTCCGCGTAGATTGAGATTTTTGGTTCCCGCGAGAACTCTTTCCGGGATAGAAAGTAGCCTATTTGATATTCCAGACCCTAATTCTTCCAGACTATCTCGGTGCCAAATTTCATCCAGATTCGTTCAGCCGTTCTGGCGTGATTAACAAACATCCATCCATCCAAAGGTATAATATTAGTATACTTAGATATAGATGTATAGATTACAATAAGCCTCAGTACCAAGCAATTTGATTTGACGATACAGCAATATAGCTCAAATCAAATTTGTCAACCGCCGAGTTCACCCTCGTTACTCGGAGGGTGTACTCACGAGGCGCTTTAGTGTTGTGGATAATTGAATCAATCACCATCAATCAAACATTCTATTCTGTTCTATGGCATGCCATTATTATGTAAAGGAATATACGAATAGGAGCAATAATAACGTCTCATTTAAAATAATGTTGGTTTCTTTGTCCTTCAATCACGCTGCATCAGAGCAACGGTTTGACGAGATTTTTGCATGGGCATAGTTGAGGATCTGGAGGGTGACATAGGCTACTTTTAATTACGGAAAATTAAGTTGGTCCCACGGGAATCAAAAACTTATTCTGCGAACGAAGTCGCGAGTTCACGACCGAATTTCAGCCACGGTGGCCAATCTCCAGAGAGATTAGCCATCTGCGCGGGAGATATTTAAGTGCACAAGTGCATGGTATACACAGGTGCACTCTCTGTTTCTTTACTGTCATAGCCAGATGGGACGGAAAATCCGACACGACCGGTGAGAGATCAGGCGCAGGACCGACGGCTCTTCGAGGCATGGGTGTATCACACCCATGTCTGTGCACAGGCCTCCACTCTCATAGGAGAGCGGGAATTACAGCTTAGACCCACCACGCTGCTCCAATGCGGGTTGGCGGGCTTTAACGACTATTATCATGTTAGTGATAATAACCGGGACCGACGGTTTAACGTGCTCTCCGAGGCACGGGGGTGAAACACCGCCTACTTCCTAACTCCGGGCTAGTACTGAGAATTTCTAGGCAGAAAACCCCATTACTGTAATAGGTCCGACCCGGTACTTGAACCCGGGACCTCGTCGGCCACATTCGAACATGCTAACCACTAGACCAACGAGGCAGTTTTACGGAATAGTCCCCAAGAGGCCATGGCAGCCCAAAGTGTTGTAGGGATGAGATTCTATTTCGACGGAAACTTGGGCCGTAATGGCTACGAGAGGCGCATCAAACTCTATTCAATACTAGTTTATTGGATTTGGCATTGGACGCCCTTTGAGCTTTTCTCATAATATTATATAGAGTCGGTGCGAAATATTCCCGTAGAGAATACAGAATATATTATCACCCGGAGGCTTTTATATTACCAGCTAGTAGCTACCACCACTATCACTCTCTTGCCTCCACACAATAGATTTACACGCAATATTCTCATACGTAGGTATAATATTCCAATATTTATTCGTTAGTTTCTCGATATTTCGTTTCATGAGAATATTCTTCTAATATTTCGCATAATACCTATTCATATATTATGGGACCTGGGAACCCACTGCATTATTATCCCAAGAAAACCCCTGCCATTATGTGATTGGAAAGTCACGGCCTTCAGCAATGAGGAATACGACGCTGAGAGAGAGAGAGAGAGAGAGAGAATATTCTACAATTGGCGTTATCGTCGTTTTGAACGACAGATGTCTACTGCAGCTGGTCTCTTGTAAGAACCTTCCTATTGCAGTGGCTAGTGGAGGCTTTGGAAGTTTGGCCATTGTGACTAGCGCCTTACCGACACAGACGTGCCGCCAAGCGATTTAGCGTTGCGGTGCTATGCCGTGCCGAAACCGATGAGATTACCTCTAACAGGTTAGCCCGCCGTCATCTTAGACTGCATCATCATATTTTATCACCTGGCGAGGATGACAGCAAAGTAATTGTTAGCATTCTGTGGCCACAGAACAGCGCAGCAGCACTAACTTGTAGTGCAGTAAAAAAAATCACAGCTTGGTTAGTTTCGGGTCACTTGTATCCTTATAGATTATAGTCCGTCCACCAAAGTCAAAGTATATTTGTGACTTCGTTCGCGTGGATTGAGGTTTCTTGGTTCTCTTTTGATTTGGATTTAATTTTCCGAGATAAAAAGTAGCCTATGTGTTATTCAAGACTATAATTTATCTTTGTACCAAATTTGATCCAAAATGTCAGATCCGCTCAGCCGTTTTGGCGTGATTGAGTAACAAACGTCCATCCATCCATCTATCCAAACTTTCGCATTTATAATATTGGTATATATCTGCGTATTTACAAAGATTTATTTTGTTAAAGATGCAGAATCTTCTAAAGAGTTTCGCCATATTATATGGTTCAGGTATCTAGGCAATAGAAATTCAAATTTACCTAGTCTCATATTGATTCAATACGTCTGTAATATATGTACTCGTATGAACTCAAAACCTAGTAACTTCCGAAGCTGGCTAGATCTCGTTTTACATAAAACAAATCGTGCCATATCGGGCAGATATCCACTTTATGCAAAATTGCAAGATAAGATATGAATTCCGACAGTTTTATAAGTTTGGATTCACTTTCAAGATGAATTTTCTTATATTTTTAAATGCTGAAACATGAGTGCAACGGGTCGGGGTCGGGGGTTAAAAAGATAAAATTGATACTTTACATACATTTCCTCTTTTATAATTTTTGCAATATTTAGTTTTGCGTATTTCAAAGCCTCGTTGGTCTAACAGTTAGCATGGTCCTAGGCACAATTCCCGGTCGGACATAAAAATTGTTAAGTACGGGGGTTTTCAGTTAAGAAATTCTCGGTGCCAGCCCGGAGTTGGAAGTTGGCGGTGTTTCACCCCCGTGCCTCGGAGAGCACGTTAAACCGTCGGTCCCGACGTTATCACCATTTATCACTAACATGATAATAGTCGTTAAAGCCCGCCAACCCGCATTGGAGCAGCGTGGTGGGTGTAAGCTATAACTGGGCACAGGCCCCTCTCTCCTACGAGAGTGGAGGCCTGTGCCCAGCAGTGGGACGTTAATGGGTGGTGGTGGTGGTATGTCAAAGTGCAATAAGTCGCAAATAGTCATAAATCTAGTGATCGTGGATTTTGGCCGCCGTCCAAACTAGCAGCTGAGGCAGCATAAGATTTCCGTTTCGAACTCAACTGGGATATATTCTTCAAACAATTAGTGCAACATATTGTGGGAGTTAGGAATCTAATAACATTATAATGCTTCAGTAAACTGAAGTTTACAAACCCGAGGTCGTTTTCTTGGATTTTATTTTAAAATAAACTATCATACTTATAATATTATAAATGCTAAACTGTGTCTGTTTGTTGGTTTATTGGTTTGTTGGTTTGTCCTTCAATCAAGCTGCAACAGAGCAACGGATCGATCTGGAGAGTGACATAGGCCACTTTTTGTGTCGGAAAATTAGGTAGGTAGTTCCCGTGGGAATTAAAAAAAAACTTATTCCACACAGACGAAGTTGCGGGCATCAGCTAGTAGGCTATAAGTATAAAGATAGAGGAATTATTATAAAAACTAGCTGATGTCCGCGACTTCGTCCGCGTGGATTGAGGTTTTATGTTTCCGCGCGAACTATTTTATTTTCCGGGATAAAAAGTAGCTTATGTACTTACCAGACTATAATCCATCTCTGTACCAAACATCCAGATCCGTGCAGCTGTTCTGGCATGATTGTGTTACATCCATCCATACAAACTATCTCATTTATAATATTAGTATAAAATATAGACTATAGGATAAAAGTATAAATATACAGATAAAGAATTTATATATGAATAGAAATTTCAGTTTAATTTTTTCGTATGCTCGATTATTTTTATACTTGAACCAAGTTATAATTTGAATTTTTATATCTACGAGTGTAGGCTTTAAACTTTAGGAAATGTTAGGACTAGTTAATTAGTTCTTTTATAGTTTAGTTAGGCAATTATTTTTTTAAATATTTTTTTAGATGTGCGTTGCGGAGGTGGTGTCCAAGCTGCTGCAAGAAGGACTCCGCGTCTTCAGCTTCCGTGAGCAGCGACAAGCAGGAGAACAATCACCAGCAGGTTAGGAGCTCATACCTTATACTTAGACCAGCATTAGTCTCTCTCTGCGCATACACAGGTGCTCTCTGTTCCTATACTCTAATAGCCCAATGGGACGGAAAATCCGACACAACCAGAGAGATCAGGCGCAGGATCGACAGCTTAACTTGCTCTCCAAGGCACGGGGTGAAACACCGCCAACTTCCTAACTACAGAGAATTTCTTGTCAGATAGACCCAATAAGACTCGAACCCGGGACCTCGTCGGCCGCTCGGTCTCGAACATGCTAATCACTAGACCAACGAGGCAGTTTAATAATGTAGTAATGTGGTAGGTATAATATTATCATAGGCGTAACAAAAATTAAAAGTCAAAAAAGATTATTCTGAAAATAGGCATTTCATTAATTTATTAGCAATATCATGTTAAAAGAATTTGCAGTCAAATGTTTGACAGGCGTTAAAGAAAATTACAATTTCCAAAGGCTTTTATTGCCAAGCTCTAATAAAATGGTTTCTAAGGGAAATCATGATGCTAAAAACGACGTCGCAGTGTTGAGTGCGGTCTTAACGTGCGGAGGTCTTGGGCTCGATTCCCGGCAGGGTCAATTTGGGAATTGCTCTTGTCTGGCCTGGTGGGAGGCTCGGGCCGTGAATAGTTACCACCCTACTGGCAACCGACGTGACAAGACTGGCCAAGCGATTTAGCGTTCCAGTACGTTGCCGTGTAGAAACAGAATAGGGGTATGGGTTTAATATAACTGCCATGCCCCTAACTGCCATGCCCCTAACTGGTAAGCCCGCTACCATTTTAGACTGCATCATCACTTAGCATCAGGTGAGATCGCAGTCAAGGGCTAACTTGTAGTGAATAAAAAAAAAATGGTTGAGAACTTTAATTTTATAAAATGCTTATTGGAACTGTGTATATTATGTAACCAACAACTTCGTCCGCTTGGATTTAGGTTATAAATTTTCAGGGAATTCTTTGATTTGTCAGAATAAAAAGTAGCATGTGTCGCTCTCCAGGCCCTCTACTACATCAATGATTTGCTGTGCCCCACCGGGTTCCAATAGTGCAATACGAACTATAAAAGAATTTATAAGGTTGGAATGCAAAATAAATGAATATGAATAAACCAACAAACGCTTTAACTATAAGTTGCGAAAAGTTTGCGAGGCAATAAATGTATCCATGTTAATATGATTTACCGGTGTAGGTAAGGTACCCGTAGCAAACATCATTTATTCAAACACACCGTAGCAGTGTACCGGTTATCTAGAATTTATGAGTGTCCGGGGACGCGTTCCAAGTGTTTGTTGATATTATATGAATGACTACGTTCATTGCGGGGTGTTAACACAGTAACTTGAAACTTGAACTAATATTATAAATGTGAAAGTTGGGTGGATGGATGTTTCTTACTCAATCACGCCAGAACGGCTGAACGGATCTGGATATAACACATAGGCTAGTTTAAATCCCGGAAAATTAATTAGTTCCAGCGGGAACATCAATCCACGCGGACTAAGTCCAAAAAATTTACCTTCACCTGCAAATTGACTTAAAACTTAATCAATATAATAGTGTCGAAAATAATGAATTCGCACGGTTGGGTTTACTTTATTATGTGGAATACTTCACACACGTTTCAGAATAAAAGGCGATACTGGCAGGTAGGACCAGGTTTCCACACGATGTTTTCCATAAATTTTCATTGTCTAAATATACCTGTAGGTACTAAGGAAATTCTATTTGCCTATTCTGTGCTAAAACGCACATAACTTTGAAAAGGGTGCATGCGTGATAAAACCATAGATTTAAAGGTCGCGCGCGCTTCACCGCGCGCGAACCTTTAAATCTATGGATAAAACTAGGACCCCTCGGACCCCCGAATAATACACCAAAGCTTTAAGGTCTAGGCCAGTTGAGATACACGGAGCGGCGCGGCACGTAGCGGCAAATATTTTTTTTTTTGTATGCGTTTGTTTGTATTAGGCCGCTTCGCGCAGTGCATCTCCGTGCCGCGTCGCTTAAGAGGGCCCAGCTCCATGCAACCTCATAGAAATAATAGGTACGTGTGGTGGGCCTAAACCTTTATCCACTAGGCTATTACCGCTGTTGTATCATCAATCATCATCGTCATCATGTGCTTTCCTCGAATTGAAGTCTGACGGCCATCACGCTATTTAAACTCACTTGACGATTCAAAAGTACTTGTAAAAGTTTATTTGAATAAAAATCAAGAAAAGAATTTTACTTTACAAATCCCTGGTAAGATCCCAGCTGGAACACGCTTCCACCGCTTGGAACCCACAGTATGCCTGTCACGTAGATATGATTGAGAGCATCCAGCGCAAATTTCTCAAATGCATTAACAAAAGATTTGGTTCGTCGGTTAACAGTTTAACTTCTTTAGAATTAAGACGAGAACATAAGGATCAAACCTTCTTATACAAATTGGTTAATGGAATGATAGATTCTCCTTACTTGTTAAATAAAATTAAATATAGTGTACCTAAACCCTTACAGAGGAGTTGTCGGCAGCAGTACACATTTCATCTTTCACACGTAAACCGTAATTACTGCAGAAACAAATTTCTCCACAGGTCTTGCGACAGGTATAACAATAAATACCAACATATTGACATATTCTTTTATAAGTACGGGAGGTTTGCATCTGAAATCAGGAAATGTGTCTGATTCGTTTCGTGACTACAGCTGCAAGCCTTACCTGCCTATAACTATTGTATGCGGGCCAAAGTTAAATACTTATAATTATATCTACCCGATCGGGATATGTAGGAACTAGTGTTTATAATTTTTTTTGTGAAAACTTCACTGGCTTAATGAAATTTCTAGATTAAGGTTAAAACTATGTAATATGTTTAGCTGTTTGTTTTCTAAATGAATAAAAAAAAAAAAAAAATCATTTTGAATTTTGAATTTTGAATTTGAAAAGCCGCATTTTTTCAATTTGTGTAACTAAATCCAACCCCATATTATAATCCCTTATACGATATATTATAATATACTAGCTGACCCGGCGAACTTCGTACCGCCTTAGTATGCAAAAATATTTCTGAGAGATTTTCTTAATATTTTTTTCCGTAAGAACCTTCTCCTAATAATAACAAATACAACAAAAAAAGAATTAGTGAAATCGGTCCAGCCATTCACGCGTGATGCCGTGACCAAGGAAAACGGGTTTCATTTTTATATATATAGATATAACCACTAACCATTAACCACTAGGTTAAACCACTCTTGCCTGTAATCCTTCCTTCCAACACTAGTCTTGGGAATGCGAATAATTATTGTATGTGAATTTGTAACATAATTTCAATCCAACGCATGTGTAGGTAACTGCCTTGTTGGTCTAGTGGTTAACATGTTTGACTGCGGCTGACGAGGTCCCGGGTTCGAGTCCCTGGTCGGGCCATATTAAGTATTAAGTTTTTCTGACTAGAAATTCTCAGTACTAGCCCGGAGTTAGGAAGTCGGCGGTGTTGCACCCCGTGTCTCGCAGAGCACGTTAAGCCGTCGGTCCCGACGTTATCACTAACAATAGTCGTTAAAGCCCGCCAACCCGCATTGGATCAGCGTGGTGGGTGTAAGC
This sequence comes from Erebia aethiops, assembly GCA_923060345.2. NCBI lineage: Eukaryota > Metazoa > Arthropoda > Insecta > Lepidoptera > Nymphalidae > Erebia > Erebia aethiops. Next base: position 1,357,270 of record OV281083.1, on the reverse strand, counting down.
TCTAATTCCCTCTCTCCTACGAGAGTGGAGGCCTGTGCCCAGCAGTGGGACTGTAGTGGTGGTGGTGGTGGCATGTGTAGGTAATATTACTATTTTGGAATTCGATCTAACTTTTTATAACGCGCGTCCATAATCAAAAACCCATTAAAAATTAGAAATATCGTCACATTAACAACATTTAATGATCTAGAAATAATTCACATCCGATCCGATGTAATCATAAAATAAATCACCTCCAAAGTCTCCTCACCTAATCTGTTCTTGAGTACATTGAAAAAAGAAAACCGAAAAATGCCAAAAAAAAATCATCATTGCAACGCGCCTCGCTGCATTTTTGGCTGCAAGTTGTATAGATATGTCGCTATCCCGCTCTGTCGTGTGAGAGAGAAAGGGACAGGTGGGTGCGCTTGACCTATGCGCTTGCGCCGCAACGACCGATTTTGGCAGTTTGGCTGACTGCGGGAGTGCTTGAATTCTTAGGGTACAGTCAGCCACATTAAAAACTGAAAAAAGTACGAAATCAATTAACAACTATTTTTGTGCAATTGTCTTTAAACCATATACATAACCCTTTGGAATAGCCGAGATAGAGTCGTGGGACAAAAGTATGTAGAGAACTTACACTGAGGTTAATAGTATTTTCAAATTCTATCTCTGCGTCGTGTTCGTCATTGCTGGGGGTGGTGACCTGCATTCCATTGATCACATAATGTCAGGGGTTTTCTTGGGATAATAATGCGGTGGGTCGGGGAGGTCCTTCCACATTCGGCTCGACTAAGAGTACTTACCTACTTTTTCAACTCTTAGGTTTACATCGGTTATTATCAGATAGTAGCGAATGCCCGCGACTTCGTCTGCGTGGTTTGAGTTTTTTGGAACTCTTCCGGGATAAAATGCCGAATAGCCTATGTGCTATTCCAGATTATAATCCATCTCTGTGCCAAATTTCAGCCAGATCCGTTCAGCTGTTGGGGCGTGATTGAATAACAAACATCCATACATCCATCCAAACTTTCGCATTTATAATATTAGTAAGATTAGTGATAATAACCAGAACAGACTGAAACCACCAAATTTGAAACTCCAAATTCGGTCATCCATCCAGTCACCGACTCGTGTCAACGCTATTAATATTCTCAATGTACTGATTTGCGATAGTAACATGTGACCTAGTTGCGACAACGTAAACCCTTAGTCGAGTTGAAGGAAGGACCTGGGAACCCACCACATTATTATCCCGAGTGAACTCCTACCATTATGTGATTAATAGAAAGAGTGATATCACGACCCTCAGCAATGAGGAATACGATACAGACAAATTGCAAGAAAAAGCATGTGAATGAATTGTTCCAGCGGAGTGGTTAGTTATAGTTCTATTAAATATACGACGATAATAACCCGGCTGAGTTTATTGTGGGCTCTTCTGAGACCAGGGCGCGTTTGGAACCCTCGTAGATTTAGTTTTAAGATACCGCAGTTGATTAACACCATCATGTTTTTTTAATGTTTCGGACGACAATAAGTGTACCTAAATTGAAAATATATTAAATATTGAAAAAGCTACTATTTAATAAAGTTAAACCAACGAATAGCGATAAATCAAAGAAGGGTCTGGAAACCTCTAATGGCAATCCAAACCTTCATTAAATTTTCCTGGATCAAAGATCAGTACTCGTTTAATTGTAGGCTCGATCGTTGCCGTCTGATAAAACTAATTAGATACCGTCTCTTCAAGATAATTCCTGCTGTAGTTTTATCAATGGCGTTCGGTTTGTAGCAATATTTCTACGTCGGGGGTCTCTGTTATACAAGCAAAAATTCGCTTTTGACTTTAAGTTAACGGATCACATTAAGTTAACGGATCACTTCACTGTAGTGAATTTAATTACGGAACTTTTGATTTGATCTTTGAGGCCCCAGCGTTCAGTGTGTGTTTCATGCAAGACTAGCTCATGCCCGCTACTTCGTCCGTTTGGATTGAGGTTTTTTGGTTCCCGCGGGAACTCTTTAATTTGCTAGTGAGTAGCGATGCGAAAGTTTGGATGAATGGATCATGTATGTTTGTTACTCAATCACGCCCCAACGGCTGATCGGATCTGGCTGAAATTTGGCAAAGAGATAGATTATAGTCTGGAATATCACATAGGCTTTTTATCCCGGAAAATTAAAGAGTTCCCGAGGGAACCAAAAAACCTCAAACGACGTTGATGAAGTCGCGGGCATTCGCTAGTCTTTTATATTATGTTTACTATTACCTATTCTGTGGCTATAGTATATGTATAGTATGATGACTTCCCTGACGCAGTGGTGAGTGCTGTTGTCTTAAAGCGGGAGGTCCTGGGTTCGATCCCCGGTAGGGTCAATTTGGGAATTTATAATTTCTGAATTTTCTCTAGTGAGAGGCTAGTTACCACCCTACCGACAAAGACGTGCCGATTTTGCGTTCCAGTAGGTACGATGTTTTGTGTAGAAACTGATTAAGGGTATGGGTTTAAAAGAACTACCATACCCCTAAGGGAAGCCCGCTACTATCTTAGACTGCACAATCACTTATCACCAGGTGAGATCGCACTCAAGGGTTTGTACTGAAAAAAGAAAGTGCAGATTTTGTATGTGACGTATTTTTAGCAAATCATGGTAATCAAATTATTATGTTTTCTGTTCCAACTAAGCCTTCAAACTATATGTTAGGTTCAACAGTAAGTAATTAAACAACGGGCGGAGGTTGATAAGAGGATCTTTCAGTTCAATAATTACCTAAACATCTAAATTATTAAATAAATTGTATCACCTAAATATCCATCTGACTGTACATCCAAAATCTATACATACACTCTTTCTATCCTCTAGTACTTACGAATAATGATTGCCTTCACGCACACTAACGCACTAACTTAAAAATCCACCAACACATACAAACACACCCTTACACAGATATCTCCTATATTAGCGTGTTAAAGTTCGTTCACGAAAATACGGTGCAACCTTTGATTGATTTACTGACTTATGATGGAAGAGCAAGTATAGGACCAATTATCCGACTTCTTTTACATCAGTAGTTTTTGGATATCTAGTGATAGGGGTCTTTAATAACTTTTATCAAAAAGTTAAAAACTAAAATAATGCCTGATTATTGTAGCTTATATTCCAGTAAAATTTTAAATCCTATTTTAAATTTTTCAACTAGATTTTTCTAGTTCTTTGTGGAGGATTTTCAATATTATTACAAAATATCATTACTTCAAACTATTTCAATTGTAAATAACTACTATAAACCATATAAACTATTTGGCTTATAAAATAGAGTTCAATAATTATTGAAATTAATTACTTGATGTTGTATGTAGGTGCACTGAACGATTAACTTTGGTCACCACCAAAACTTGGCTATTAACCGCAGTTATCAACTTAGAACAACGTCGATAACTATCGAACTATTCAAATAATATAAAATTATTGCCCTTGATAATGTTCTCTTCTACACCACGTATACTAGACCTTAGAACTAAAGATTATTGTTATGTTGTAATTATAGCAACCAACTATTTCAATTTATTTCGACACTTTATTGAAAAACATGCTGATGCTCGAATCTTTGTCCGGCTGTATTAGTCTTTTCAAAATTCCGTGGGAGCTCTTTGTTTAAAATACTATTTGTCTATTTCCTAATACTATTTTATAATTTCCGGCTAAAAGGTAGCCTATGTAACAAAGGCTTTGTCACTCTCCAGGACTCTGGAGGTCTCTCAGGTCACCTTTACTCGTAAAAAAACGGGTTAATCTTTTGCTCCAATGCGGTGTGACTGAAGGACAAACCAAGAAACGTACAAAGTTTCGCATTTCGCATGACGTCAAGCTTATTAACTAATGCAACAAATAACGTCGCGCACTGGTTAAGCGTATCTCATGTATACCACAAATTATTGCCAAAATTTCCCTTTGCCCTTTGCGGATGTGTGATGCGCCTGCGCAACCGTATCAGTGTGCGGGCCCTTGCTTGTGCGCGTTAGCCGGTTCGGTGGAAAGTACATTTAGGGTACCTATAGTGAAAAGCTATTTATAGATAGGCAGCCATTTTTGGGTACTCGTTTTTGTAGTTGTTACATCGAGGACCGCCTAAATTGAACGATAAAACTCTCAGTGGTAATTTTGTGTTCATTATTTAGGTTATTTTTCGATTACAAAGGTTTTAATCTTTAAATAATGCCTTATTAAAGGGTTTTTTTGGACCGCTGTGGTAGAAACTTACCAAGTCTTTTTAAACACTCATGAGCTAAGAGTAGGTACAGGATTTTCGCTATTATCAGAAGTTTTTTTTTTAAATTCCACAACAAGATACCCCTTTGGCCGTGACCTCACCTGCAACCCTATTTTCTAAATCAGCGGAGCCCTATTAAAAACTGAAAGCCACTGTCATATATTTTTTATCTACTAAGGTCTTTCTATAATATATAAATCGCGTTACAAACAGATTTTGACGACGAATCAAACGAAATGAATATCTCAAATATTCCGTAAATGCGAAACTGTGTCTGTCTGTCCGTCTATCTGTCTGCTGCGCTCTTTAATTCAATAATTTAATTTCTCTCATATTTGCAACCGATTTTGATGATATTTGTTATAGAGATAGGTTGCATCCCGGGCAAGGATGTGGGCTACTTTTTATACCAGATAACTGAATAAAATAAACTTGAACAACGCGGACGACGTCACGGGCATAACACAGAACAAATAAATAAAAATCACCAACATAATTTTATTAAAAAACCCTGTCCTGTCTGCTTGAATGACGATTAACGAGATTTCCAGCTTTTCATAATGGAGAAAGCTTGATTTATTCCATACACGTATTGAATCGTTTTCACGACCTCCTCTGAAAAGAGTCGATGAGTTTTCCTGTCACAATACGCTCACGAGTTACGACTACCACGTTGGGTATAATACGTGATCGTAACGATGTAGCTCGATGTTTTATAAAAGTGTAGGAAAATAATATAAAGTCACCGTCACATTGCATTTTCGTAGGACACCTGTACGGTTAGTCTCAGTTTTAATACGATTGATCGTATAAGAATTGGATGACATTAGAGTCAAAGTAAAATGAAGCTTAATAGCAGACTTACAGCTCAATTTCGTGTACCGTAAATTTAAAATCGGCTGTACTGAATTTGTGACTTTAAATCAAGAGCTTTGGATCCATTTTACTTTGACGCTATTATCATCGAATTCTTATACGGTCACTCGAATTAAAACTGCAACTAACCATACTGTACGTTTAGCCTAATTTTTTACATTGCAAATTGAATTGATCGTATTGAGCGTTCGATCACATTAGCGTCAAAGTAAAAGATTTAAAGTCACATATTCAGTACAGCCGATTTTAATTTCGAAACGTAGCGCTAGCTGTGAATACATACGCAAAATTGTGCTCAAAATGTCTTTAAGGTTCATTTTACAATGCCAAAATATATCGATGCTCGAATACGCTCATCGTGGTTTGATTTAAAATCTTGTTGTAGAGATTCTCAATTTACTGTCCCGTACCTATCTAAGTAATTGTGTTGCTTGCGAGAGTTGCAGCATTATGGCAAACGCGTTTGGAAAGGTAAAAACGAACGCCCGAAACATCCAAGTCGAAGGGCAACGTTTCGTCTTGTCGCCTACTGTGCGCGTTCCACACCAAAGTGAATGACAACGTGGCAAGTTAGTTCCGCTGCAGATTATGAGGTTCTGAATTCGACTCACTAATCAAGCCACTAATAAAGCTTAAAATTTGCCGTTACACAAAAAAATTAAGTGTGTGTCATAGATTTAGCATTGGTCTTTAAAGACCAATCCTAAATCTATGGTGTGTGTATGCCATTCACACGCGGCAGAAGTGAAACTTCAGAAAAGTAGCCTACGAGAGAGTGAGATAAATATAACTGGTATTCTATCTCATTCTCTTGCAGGCTAAATCCTATTAGGAATATATTATGTTTGTCTCATTTTGGTGTCGCTTTTTCGTTTCATCGAATTTTCAAATCACACCAATAGGCATGATGACTGATTTTGAAAAATGGTCAGATAATGTTCGGAAGTATCTACGATTTCGAAAAAAGATTTTATTTCAGCAGAAAAATAAAATTTGGTAGATAAAATTGGCATTTAAATTTTAAAATACACGCCAAAACGTTCGCCGGTGTCATGGCGTCGTTTGTGACGTCACTATTGATTTTATCAAAGCTCAATTGCCTATTTATGATATTTGTAAGCCGATACGGCTAATGTGCTGGACTATTTATTAGAACTAACATCTTATGTATACCTACACACATTAAGCAAACAATATTCTATTCTATTCTATAATAATGTCCTCTTTGCAATGTGCAGTAAACTTCTTCTTCTTCCTGCCCTTGTCCGACGCTATGTGGGGTCGGCACAACATGTTTTCTTCTTCCACTCACTTCTGTTATCCGTCAACCTATCATTCACACCTTTTATACGCATATCCTCTTTCACACAATCCATCCATCTTTTCTTTGGTCTCCCTCTACTCTTTTTTCCTTCCACATGCATATCTATCATTCTTCTCGTAATATGCCTTTCTTCCCTCCGCATTACATGCCCATACCATGCTAGCCTATTACTCCTCATCTTTTCTATCACTGGCGCTACTTTCAAACTTCCCCTTATATATTCATTCCTAATCTTATCCATTCTAGTCACACCACACATCCATCTCAACATTCGCATTTCAGTCGCATGTACTTTTCTTTCATCCGTCCCTTTCACCGCCCAACATTCTGAACCATACAATGCGACAGGTCTAACGACTGTCTTATAGATTTTCCCTTTTAGTTTAAGGGGCATTCGTGGGTCGCATATTACACCCGAGACCTGTCGCCATTTCATCCATCCCGCATTCATTCTTTTGTTCACGTCTCGGTCAATGTTGCCGTCGTTTTGAAGGAGCGAACCGAGGTACCGGAAATCGGAACAGACCGGTAAGGATACACCATCTAAGGCAATATCATGGAATCGGGAGGGGCCACCGAAATCACAGAACAGATGTTCTGTTTTCGTTCGGCTGATCCTCAGGCCAACACTCTCCAATCTCTCTTGCCATTTTCCCAGTCTGCTCTGGACCTCAGACGCCTCTTCCCCGACAAGTACAATGTCGTCAGCGAACATCATGCACCAGGGTGCCTGCTCCTGTATGTCTGATGTTAGAGCATCCATTACCAGGAGAAACAGGTAAGGACTTAAAGCCGATCCCTGGTGCAAGCCCACTTCCACATTGAACTTGTCTGTAACGCCAGCTTCTGACCGGACCCTTGTGCTCGCTTCTGCGTACATCGCTTTCATAAGCCTCACATACTTCTCAGGTATTCTTTTCACTTTCATAGCCCACCACAAAACTTCTCTGGGAACTCTGTCGTATGCCTTCTCAAGATCGACAAACACCATATGCAAGTTTCTATGTGCACTTCTGTATTTCTCGCACAGTTGTCGAAGTGCAAATATTGCATCTGTCGTTCCTCGTCCCGGCATAAACCCAAATTGATTCTCTATGATCTCACTCTCTTCTCTCATTCTTCTTTCTATCACTTTTTCCCAAATTTTCATGCTATGTGACATGAGCTTTATTCCTCGATAGTTATTACAGTCCTGTACATCACCCTTGTTTTTGTAAATGGGCACCAGCGTACTGTTGCACCACTCTTCTGGGATCGCCTCCTCTAGTAATAACTTATTGAAGAACAAAGTCAGCCAACTCCATCCATCCGTTTTTAGAAACTTCCATACTTCAGCTGGTATACTATCTGGACCTGTCGCTCTACCATTTTTCATACTCTGCACTGCCATTCTTACTTCATCTACACTCACCTCTTTCACCACACCCAAGTTGGGTGGTACATCGTTTAGTTCTCCGCTCCAGTCATTTTCTTCATTCATCAACCTTCTAAAATATTCCTTCCAACGTACTTTTATTTCATCGTCATTCATTAAAACCTTCCCATCATCACCTTTTATGCATTTGATATGTATGATATCCCTTGCACTCTTTTCTCTCATTTTCGCTAGCCGGTACAAATCTTTTTGTCCTTGGGGGCTTTCCAAGGACTCATAAAACTTGTCTTGGGTATTTCCCCTAGCAGTAGCAACAGCTTTCTTAGCTTCCCTTTTACTCTTCACATATACTTCCCTTTTATTCTGTTTTATCATGGTGTCACTATCACTCACACTTTTCCAATCTTTAAAAGCATCCTTCTTTTCTTTCAGGACTTTTTGTACATCCTCACTCCACCACCACGTGTCTTTATCTATCTTTCTTTTATTCTTTGTCACTCCAAATACATCCTTCGCTACCCTTCTCATACATGCAGCCATTTCATTCCAGCATTCATTTACCGACATCTTTTGAAAATCACCATTCATCTCAATCATTTTATCCACAACTTGCATTCGAAACTCTTTTGCGCGTTCCTCTTTCTCTATCATATACCATTTTATTTTGGGCAGGGCTTTAGTTTTAGCTTTTAAAATCTGTACCTTTATTTTTATTTCCATTAATAATAATCTGTGTTGTGGTGCTAATGGTTCCCCTGGTATAACTTTACAATAGTGCGATTGTCAAACCTCGAAAACAAACAATTGTGACGTCATTCGCTTCTTGGTGTTTAATCCATTTTGCCGGATTGCTGAATTTTTAAGGTTTAATTTATCAAAATAAATAGTAATCTCACTCGAAATAGAATAAAAATTCTTTCCAAAAAACCGACTTCCAACGCCACTGTAAAGTAAAAAATAATTTTGATATCTACCCACTATGTTGAAGTCGGGCGAGCCTGATGCGTCAACTTTGCTTATCCTATAAACCCGCCTGACTTCAACATAGTGGGTTAAATCAAAATTATTTTTTACTTTACAGTGGCGTTGGAAGTCTGTTTTTTGGAAAGAATTTTTATTTTTAACTTTTTAGTGTAATGGTTGAGGATTTGGAGTCAGAATTTTTTATGGGACCACCTCGAGAGCTTCCTCTAACGACTGAAAGAAAAAAAAATTCAAATCGGTTCAGAAACCCCGGAAATATGCATCGACATACATTAAAAAAAAAATACGCGCCGAATTGAACCTCCTCCTTTTTTGGAAGTCGGTTAAAAATAAATACGTTTTTTATAATCCATGTCATCCATGCCTATTTCATTAGATAAATTCATAATTTCATTGATTCTTGGTTACTGTCATCATGCCTATTTATTTTAAAGAATTTTCACTTCAAAAAAAAACATGAAAGCGCACTTGTTGAGGGTGCCAGGTGCACTCTACAATGAAGTCGGAAAGTGGAAACCTCTGTGACGTTTCACTAATTCGATGAAAAACCTAACCTCTTTACATACAAATAAAAAACATCATGTCCTGACACCTTTTATTTTTTTGCGCAACCATTTTCTCCGTAGTTTCTCGTTAAGCTTATTGTCTCTCCTTCCAATACGTTATTTTCACCAACGTGCGCTGCACCTGTCGAAATTAAATTTACGCCAAATTGAACTTTAATAAGTGGTTATAAGGTGTTATATGAGTTCATTGGGTGTTCTACTGTTGGTGGTTGTAAACCACAGCATCTTTGTTACCGGGCGTTTGTTCGGCACTAACGGTAGATCTGGTTTCGAAAGATATGTACCTATTGAGATGATTTATGTAGTATATTGTGTATCATGTAGGTACGTGTGAATGTGACTTGAATACTAATAATAAAGTAAGACTGTTTTAAGGCTTTTCCGATTTTAATATTTTTGTCAAGAATAATATACGTAAGACTTCATCCATGTGGATTAAAATAGCTTTTTAATTCCTTATTATCGAAAATACATAAAGACAGAAAGAAAAAGGAAAAAGACATGTGCTAACATGTCATTCTCTGGGATGCGACCTCTGTCTAAAATTGCAACAAAATCAGTCGAAACTCGAAAATACATAGCGTAAAAACATAATAAGAAAGCGTAGCAGACAGATAGACAGACATACACACTTTCGCTACGACAGGCACCGAGTTTCTTGCCGACTCTTCTCAGTAGAACATCTTTCCGAACCGGTGGTAGAGTCTTGACGTTTCATAAGTGTCACAAGTTGTCCTACATGAAATAAATAAATTATTTATCATTTAATCATTTACTATTTATATTAGTATCTGTGGATTTTTCTTTCTTAAATTCGTCGAAATTGTTTGCGAAATATCTGAGACTGATGGAAAACTGGGTCATTTCCGTATTTTTTGACAAGACAAGACAAGATTGACAAGGATTTGTACAAGATGAATGATCCATACTAATATTATAAATGCGAAAGTGTGTGTCTGACTGACTGCTACGCTTTCCCGGCCCATCTTCAACCGATTTTGAAGAGAGAAGAAGATGATTTTTGCGTATTTCGCAAGAGCAAGACAATATTTCAGTGTACCCAGTAACTAAAGATTACTTCTTTAATGGCACCGTTACTCTTACAAAAGGGACCCAAATACGTCGATACACGTCGGTTTATCTTTGACCTTTTATCTCGTTCGGTTCGATATATTCTTGTTAGAGCGCTAACGAGAGAAAGCGGCCGCGCCTGGTTCTCGGAAGCCGCGAGAGTCGCCCATAGATTCCAATGAGCCAACAGTCAACAATGTGTGAGGAGTGACTGAGGAAGTCGTAACTCTGTACGTGCTAACAAAAATACAAAGTAACACCTAAAAACCGCATTAAAATGGTTCCTTATCCTTATTCTTTACTGGATGATGCCCGCGACTTCGTCTTTAGGTTCCTGCGGATTCCTACGGGAAGTCCTTAACTTTCCGGGATAAAAGTAGTCTATGCGTTATTAATTTTCTATCTCTGTACCAAATTTCATCCACATCCGTTCAACCGTTCTGGCAGTATTAAGTAACAAACATACATCCATCCATCCAAACATTCGCATTTATAATATTAGTATAGATTTAACAACTTTCACCGGTACTAATTCATTGCAGCTTTCTCAGCGATTTGGCTAAATGTCTGCAATCGTTCACCATTACCTCAGCCATGGTTCCCCATTAGTGGACGTTTAATTACTTTAAACTCGCATACACGCCTGATTTCGTCTGCGTTTAAGCAAGCCATTATATTGTATTTTGACTCTATATTTTTATCTATTGACCAGAAATAAAAAATAATTAGTAAATGCAATATAATAAATTTATAAATCGAAGCTCTCGAATATAATATTTCATGTCTTACAGTAAATAAATTAATAATATATTAAGAGAAATTGAATTGAATTGATTGACTGCCTCGTTGGTCTAACGGTTAGCATAGTCGACTGCGGATCACGAGGTCCTGGGTTCGATTCCCGGTCGGGCATAGAAACTGCTAGGTATTGGGCTTTTCTATTAAGAAATTCTCAGTGCCAGCCCGGAGTTGGAAGTTGGCGGTGTTTCACCCCCGTGCCTCGGAGAGCACGTTAAGCCGTCGGTCCCGGTTATTATCACTAACATGACAATAGTCGTTAAAGCCCGCCAACCCGCATTGCAGCAGCGTGGTGGGTCTAAGCTCTAATTCCCTCTCTCCTATGAGAGTGGAGGCCTGTGCCCAGCAGTGGGACGTTAATGGTGGTGGTGGTAAGAGAATTTAAGTAAAAAACCAAAATTATCAGCAATTCTTACATTCACTTTACTTATTTATTTTGTATGATTAAGGATATGAGACAAAATTCAAATATTGTAATAGCACATAAAGACTTTTTTGTTTTATTTTATTTCATTTTCTTTATAATACGCGGTCGATTATGTCTGCTTTTAAGCCAGCAGTAAACTTCTCTATAGAAGCATCTTTTAGCTTTGGGTAACTGAGTTCCCTTTGTAGATGTCCGAAGAAAGTCAATTTCCTACGCACGATGGTGGACATGAGTTCTCTGTTTTAGTTGTACTTCCACCTAGTGTTAGGTGTAAAGCTGTTTCTAGTGATTTTCCTGTATATTCATATTTCGAAAACTTCCAATCGATTAGTTGTTTCCTTTTTCATTTTTATTTACTGATTTAAAAAAACGATGAATTTATCTACGCTTGAAATTGAGTTGATTTCCTAAGAAATTTAGTTTATTTTCTTTTTTTGGGTTTAAATAAAATCCAGAGCAATTGGTTTGCGCAATGTCAGCCTCGCAGCACCAGAGGAGATGTCCAAAGTATTTAAATAAACAAACACACCTTTTAAAATGTATTTATATAAGTACTACGAATACTTGTTTTTGTCCCTGCACGTGTCCTTAATTGAGCAAATGAAATGTCTCATATCGCAAAGTTCAGGGCTCTTTACAAAATGACTGATTTATATGTCGTCTGATGATAACGCGTAATGATGGATGTAATAGCTTAGTGGTTGAAGGAACAGACAGTAATCTAAAAGTTCGTGGGTTCATACATCGATACGTAGAATCATTGACTGCGGTAATGATGCCATCTTTCTCGATTTTACTAAAGATCTTATCATCATCTATGGCGTCATGTTAAGTATCATTTCCTGTAACGTTCCTGTGTGTTCCTGTGACGGACTACATGGTCAGAAAACTAAAATGCCTATGCATATGCATGTTCCTATTAATCAGTCCGCACTTGACCAGCGTGGTGAACTATAGCCAAACCCTTCTCATTCTGTGGGCCGGGAGCTGATGATATCATAGTACACCGGATATTGAGTGCGCATTCTAACAACAAATATAGTTCCTCAAATAAGCATGATATTTTCCGGGATATAAAAGTAGCCTTTACCATATCCGGGATGCTAAAACTGTGCTAAATGTTCTGATCGGTTAAGCGATTGGCCCGTGAAATGGTTACAGACAGCCACTTTCATTTTTATTTTATAGTATGGATATGGATGGGTGACTTGCAAACATGCACATAAAGCTTTTGCTTCCAGCTGATTTTTCAATTACATACTTAATTTGACATTATCACTGGATCAATGTCGAATTTCGATAAGAGTGAAACCACACTACGGACATTCCAAATTCCGCGCACGCACTTTTATTTGTAGCTGCACAGGCTAACGCGACAGGACGAAACATGTTTCCCGTACGTTTACGCGGACGTTTTGTCTTTTTTTTTTTTTTTTTTTTAATTATATAGGCTAGCGCTTGGCTGCAATCAGACTTGCATGCAAGTGGTGATGCAGCCTAAGATGGAGCGGTGGATGTCTTGTCGTATCCGTAGTGTGCTTTCAACCTTAAATGTGTTTTCAACAACATTTATTTCGCGGGCATGGTAATGTAAGCGATAATGAATTGATATCGTAATATTGTGACATTTTCGTGCCAACTTTTTTCTTAAATAACATGTATTGAAAACCAGGTAAAAAATTCGTTTAGACTCTAAGACTAATCTCTAAACTTTAGAGATTAACAGCCATGTAGAGCGATTTCGTAGAACGTCGTAGGCGTAGAACATCGTAGCTAGATAAATGCTACGAATGCTACGTCTACTGCTACGCTACGTAGACTAGAAATTATTCAAAATATTACTACGATTTTACAATTTCTATGCTGTGATTTCTGGTTTAGCTCATTTCAGACTTTAACATTACAAGACTAGATAATGCACGCGACTTTAAACGCGTGTTGAGATTTGTGAAAATCCTATAACTCAAACTCAAAGTATATCAATTATTCAAAATAGGTACCTACACAGTACACCTTCTGAGCGTCACGTTTGCAAAGTATAAGACGTGATGATGATAATTAACTGCGGTATCTTAAAACTAAAGCTACGAGGCTACAAACGCGCCCTGGTCTGAGAAGAGCCCACAAGGTTATATCTCTGGGATGAAAATTCTGTGTCTATTTTTTTCCAAATTAGCTGAACAGATGAACGTGAAAACGCAGCAGACAATTAGACCGATACAATTTCGCAATTATAAAATTAGTATGTATTTGATCGCGTATAATCTTAGCTTCGACCTTGTCCTAGGTGAGCGACAGAAGTAACGCCACGTGACGCGACGCGATATGACGCCATAGAAAATGATAGACGTATCTATGCGAAAACGTGAGCCACGTGAAGGGTCAGCTACTGTATTAAAATCGGCCACGTGAAAGGTCAGCTACTGTCTACTGTTTAGTATCAAAATAATAGCGACAACGCGTCGCGTCGCATCATGTCGCGTTGCCGCGTTTGTCGCTCACCTAGGATAACGGGTTAGTATCCTCTTAAAGATACCGTCGTTAATTATCACCAACACGTCTGATGCTTTTTATACCTAACGTTCAGAAGGTAGGTACATAGCTAGGAAGGTAGGTTGGTACTGTGTAGGTACCAATTTTGAATAGACATACTCTAAGTTTGAGGGTCGAGTCGTACTCTGTGGTCGAGTGGCCTAGTTGCGACAACGTGTATCAGTCGATTGCGAAGGTTAAGGAATGTTGACCCAAGTCGGTAACTGGATGGAATGGTCGAATTTGGAGGTTCAAATATAGCCTTTTCGTTTCCTCCGTGCCTCGGAGAGCGCGTTAAGCCGTCGGTCCGGGTTATTATCACTAACATCTGATAATAATTGTTACAAAAACCAAAGAGTTTTTAAATACTCTTAGTCGAGTCGTATGCGAAAGTACGTGGGAACTCACCGCATTATTATGCCAAGTAAACTCCTACCATTATGTAATTAATGGAAAGAGGTCACGACCCTCAGTAATGAGGAATACGACGCAGAGAGAGAGACTTTAAGTTTAATCCACTTCTATAAAAGGCGTAAATTCAAACCCCAACTGGTTCTGTGTAAAGACTGTCCGAAATTCGCAATAAAATAAATTAGAATCGCGAACCGGCGCAGTTTACTACCAACACTATAGATACAATCACTCGTAAATACTCCGCTTTACTACCTACTTCAAGTCAGTTAAATTTTACATTAGACGCAAGTTTTTTAAAGAATAAGTTTTCAAAAAACTTTTTTTGAAAAAAGCTTTACTCTATCTAACCAAAACTAAGGTAGGCACACACACGTAACGTAACGTTAGCGTAAAGTATACAGTCAAAATCCACTTGGCGCAGTGGTGAGTGCTGTGGTCTTATAGTGGGAGGTCTCGGGTTAGATTCCCGGCAGGGTCAATTTGGGAATTTATAATTTCTGAATTTTTCTAGTTTTGTGGCCGTGGCTTGTTACCACCCTACCGGCAAAGACGTACCGCCAAGCATTTTAACGATTTAGCGTTCGGGCAGGATGCCGTGTAGAAACCAATTAGGGGTATGGGTTTTATATGCCTGCCGTTCCCCTAACAGGTTAGCACGCTACCATCGACTGCACCTTCACTTACCGTCAGCTGAGTTCGCAGTTAAGGGCTAGCTTGTAATGGAATAAAAAAACAATAATGTTGCAATTGTATGTTATCTAACAATAAAATTTGAGTGATGTGTTTTTTGTGTGTAATTGTGTAGTATATTGTCTGTGGTATTTTTACTTATGTATTTAGATTGAGTTAGGTAATAATAAAAATATAGTATTAAAAAAAAGATTTATGTAGAAAAATCAGTACACAATTAAAATAATTCAGATATAATCAACGAAATAAACTTATAATACTTCTAAAAGAACATAAACTAAGATATCTAGCACTTTGCCATTGGTAAAGTCAAAAGTCATAATTATAGATATTGCAATTCACTTAAGTTTTAAGGAGATCAAAGGCATGTTATTTATGTTTAGGCTTCGGCCGTGGCTAGTTACCACCCTACCGGCAAAGACGTGCCGCCAAGCGATTTAGCGTTCCGGTACGATGCCGTGTAGAAACCAAAGGGGTACCTAAGGGTTTAATATAACCGCCATGCCCCTAACAGGTTAGCTCGCTACCATCTTAGACTGCATCATCACTTACCATCAGGTGAGATTGCAGTCAAGGGCTATAGCTTGTAGTGGATAAAAAATAAAAATAAAACTTTTTTTTCTTCAGAAACTAGAGATATTCCTGGTGTCTTTTTTACATAATTTCGAGGCATTATTTCGCAATCTGAAACAAAAAATATATAAGTACCTACTTACATTTATATCATACAGTATCAGTGGGTATACATTATTAATTGTAGAACTACCTATTTGGTTAAAGTTTTGTAGATGGGGTATAAGTACGGGGGTAATAGTACGCGTACGATTACCCCCGTACTTTTACCCCATTTGGCTAGTAACGAAAACAAAGAGCAATAGTAAAAATTTCAATAATGCTAGGTTAGTATGTAATTTTGAAATAAATTGTTTAATAATTATACAAAAACAAGAAAAAAAGCTTAGCTTGATAACCACATAAGATTGAATGTCACCAACTTTTCCGTAGAACACAAAAATACGAATTTTTACCTTAATTTAACTTATTGAGTCATAATTCGCGGCATACCGCACGCACTGCTCTCCAAGTGGTGACACATAATGGTGGCCCAAGCGCGCGTTCTCCCGTCGACCAAGCTCCCCCGCCCGCATACCCTTCACTGAAAAATCGGCATTGCGAACTTTTGCCCACTGCGGACTTTTACCCCGAATGACTCTAACAATAAAATTTGAGTGATGTGTTTTTTGTGTGTAATTGTGTAGTATATTGTCTGTGGTATTTTTACTTATGTATTTAGATTGAGTCTGTGACCTTAAGACTCTGTAAAAGTACTCTTTGGTTATAACAATTAATATAATTTGCTAACGTGTCATAAAGGATAAATGTTTTAATAAAATTACTTCTGCCACAAGTTTCGGTGTTCGGTACACAAACCTACGACTAACTGAAGAAGAATATCTTAACTTATGATTCGAAGTAGTAAGTATCTTGAAGTAATACACGAATGTAAAGAGTGAATATTATACCTTCCCGGTATTCCTTGAGTACTGATCTGATGGACTCGATATAATCCAAGTGCTAGTGGAATTTGGTACAGATAGCAAAAAAATGAATCAACCTAATAAAAATAAGTGCTAGTCAGACTTGCACTCAAAGTATTCCGTACCACCACACAATAACTAAAATAATACTTACTGTTTACATAATATGGCGCTAAATTGGTACCGCCTGTCAAGCAATTCGACACTCTATGAGTACAAAACCCTAATTAACGATTTTCGGATTTTTTCCTATACTTGTTCTGTAACAGCTGTAAGACCTTGCTTCTTGCCAAATATCATGATTCTAGGTCAACATAAAGTACCATATATAGGTTTTGATGTATTGGTCGTGAGTGTCAAAATATGCGGCATATATACCTACCCTATTTTTTGATTGCGTTGACTTAGAAGCTTGATTTTTTGCAGGTTCAAGGGATCACTTGATATTAATTATTTCAACTTAATACATCCACGCTTTCTCAAGAAAAATGTTTGTTTGTGACACTATTGATGAATAAATTTATTTTCTTTCTTTCTAACTCTACGGCTTGCATTTCTTCCACTTATCAAATAATCAATCAAATCAAATATCAAATAAATATTAATATTATTTTATTATAAAATTATAAATGTGTAAGTTTGGATGGTTGTATGGATGGATGTACGCATGTTTGTTACTCAATCACGCGCCAACGGCTGAACGGATCTGGTTGAAATTTGGCACAGAGAAAGATTATAGTCTGGAATAGCACATAGGCTACTTTATATCCAGGAAAATTAAAGAGTTCCCGCGGGAACTGAACAACCTCAATCCACGCGGGCCACGTCGCGGGCATTAGCTAGTAAAGGATATTCAGAAGTTAAGTCGTAAAAATCGTCGTAAGTCGTAATTATTATTTATTTATTTAAAAATGTAGCTGACGGTACAAGAGCCTACTGCCTAAGGGCCTATTCGCGCAGCAATTTACTGTTGGTAAGTACACGAAATGGAGGCATTATATCTCAATTCGTTGCGTAACGCCCGGCGCAGGCTACTAGGTATAGCTTTCGGAAATTCCTGGTAACTGATGTTATAAGAGGCGGTACTCTTAACATCAGGCGTTGCGCAGGGGGATTACTACTTTCGCTTAAAGTAGAATTATTTTAATACTAGGTTTGAGATTTGGATGAAAGACGAACTTTACGTAAGCGAAGCTGCGGGTGAAAGCTAGTAAATTAATTACGTGAAAATGATTGCTACATTGTAACCATCGCTATCACCTTGATTAGCTAGCACGCTTTCGCTATGGTGGCTCTTCAAAGAATATTGTCGCAGCATGAATACCATAAGTTCAGCTAGTCATTACAATTGAGATTGTATCAATGATTGCAGCTTTTACGGAATAGGGCTACCGGTTGTTACAAACTTCAAAGAAAAGTCGTTGCTGAGGGTTTATTGATACACTTTTTCGTCACCGTCACTTCCATAATATAAATTCTATATCAGAATAAACACCAAAAACCCTCAAAAGTCTCACCAAACCCGAAAGAAAGCAAAAATAACTCGAAAGAAACTCACTTTTTTCTCACGTGAACCTACTAAAATTTCATTTTAACACAAAGAAAATGTGAGGCCTATCGAATAATGTGACGGGAGAAAAAAAGCCTAAGTCGTCAAAAACTCATAAAAGAATTCGGCGGAGGCGTGCGGGGCGGGGCGCGGGCGGGCGGCGGGCAGGGCTGCCAAAAATCTAGTCTGACTGGCTTGTATAGTGCAATGTACTGTGCGACGAATTCGGGCGGCCCAGGGGTGGCGCGGAGTGGCTTTACTTGTCGAATTTTGTGACATGACAGCTTGTACGACGTGTCGAGAAATATAGACGGAAAGTTTTCTTGTAGGATTTGACTTTTTTGGTGCGAAAATGTTTTGGGAAATTGGGTCTCTTATTTTGTTCTAGGTTCTAGGAATTCTTTTGTTTTTTAATTAAATCATATAAACTTGAAAACACTCTTCTAGTACAGAAGTTTGTAGGAAATACATAGTTGTGACGTCACCAAATTTCAACACACATTTTTTTCTTAAACCTATAGTTTAAAATGGAAACTTAAAAACTTAAAACTAAACAAGGATGTGTTTTTAGGTCGTTTGGAAGACCTTTATTTAATAATCAGTAAGTAATAATTTGTTTTAGACAGTGGCATCATCCCTAATAGATTAGGCCGCTAGTTACAAGTTTTATTAATAAGTATAATAAATATAATTTTTTCAATAAACTAATACCATACATAAATGCTTTATAAGGCTGAGATTAAACTTTATATTTAAGTAAAACTCAAACTCATATTTTTTATTCAAATAAAATGATAAAGTGCTTTTGTAACGTTGAGTGCATCTACCACTGGTTCGGAATGTTATTCCTATGTCTGATTCCTGGTTTTGAATGTAATCATATTGTGATTTTGGTCGATGTACTTTAAGTAAATTCAATAACATAATTTTGAAAGACGTTTCCTTCAGCCTTTCGGTTACTTATTTACTTTTTCACAATTAATATACATGAATCAAACATGTTTGTGTGTATCAACAAGCAAAAAATGGTCCATGCGTTCAAACAACTGGAGTGTTACTTGCTCCTAACAATAACATTGAATTAACTTACATTTTTAAATCTCCGTTTTTATACAGAGCAACGACCTATCGTCCTCCGCAATTGACTTAGAAGTTAAGAAATCTAATGTTAAGTTACTTTAGGCTGTGTTAAATAACGGCCTAAGTGACTAATTAGTTAAATCATTTGCTCTATGTACAGAGTATAGAAAATATAAATAGGTCCAAACTCCAAAGGCCTACAATAGTCACGGAACACTTAATTATTTATAGTGCCTTACAGGTATAGTTTCTACTTGTTGACCTGTGTAATACAACGTATTGTGTTCATACATATATGAACATAAAATTCGCTTGTTTATAAATTAACTAGCGACTATCCCTCTTGGAGGGATTTCGAAAAATTAGCCTTATTGTTTGTCTATTTGATAAAATTATTCAAAAATGCAAAATTTAGGGGATGAATGTTTGTTCCATTTTACTCCATAACTCCGTCAAATCTCTACCGATTTTAACATTTTTATAAACAAAGTTTTACCTGGCAGCTAAAACTTTGAGATTCCATGCAAATTACGCGAAGATCAGTTGAGTAGTTTAGATATGGAGGGCAGAACTTCACAACGGGTGACAGAAAATCAATCGCGAACAGTGCAGCAATAGCTTTTTTATAAGTTTGTTTTAACATTGTAGGTAGTACATTATGTAAGCATTGGATATATAACATTTTTCTTGTTATGAATAGAACAACTGCTGATTTTTTTGCCGGCTCTTCCCAGTAGAATCGGTTTTCAAAACCTGTGGTAGAGTCTTGACATATCATAAGTGGCACAAGCTATCCTACATGAAATACCTGAAAAAATCATATTAATTTAGGTATCACATAATTCCACCCATGAAAAGTCGGGTCGGGTCATCACGGCCCATACTGCCAACGCTTAATTAAAGGAATACTACTCAAAATGACAGTTTGACGTCACGTACCTTGACGTTCATGCAATCAAGAATCTGCTTATGTTCCTATTTGAATAAGGATTATAATTCTAAAACACGAAAGACATTGTATTTGGAAAGACAATAAAAAATAGAAATTGAAAAAAAAACCACGAAAGTCAAAAATAATGAAACAATATGGTTTTTTTTTTAATTTATAAAGAAACTACATGATGCCCGCGACTTTGTCTGCGTAGATTAAGGTTTTTGATTCCTGCGGGAACCCTTTAATTTTCCGGGATAAAAAGTAGCCTATGTCAACACACAACAAGTGTTTTGTTGTGTTATGTCAAAACAAGTATATTTGTATGCCCCGGGATACAATCCATCACTATACCAAATTTCATCAAAATCGTTTGAACAGATGAGCCGTGAAAGCGTAGCAGACAGACAGAGAGACGGACAGACAGACATACTTTCGTATTTATTATATTAGTATGGATTGGATATGCAAAAAAATATTAGTCTCTACGGCTTTTACTGTGCAGTCGTTAGATAGTCGTATGGTCAGAGTAGGTGCATCTAAAAAGTGCAATGCGATCGCGGGAGGCTGCGAGTGGCGGGCGAAAAAATAAGATGGCCGAAAATCTGCGCGGGCGTCGACCGGCCATTGACCCCGCACTTAGACCGCCTAGGCTCTACAAGGTGACTTTGAGCTAACTCCTAATGAATATACGATACATCGTGTCGATGACTTTAGTGAGTATAGTGACACACCAATTTTTTGTAAGGTACGTTTTTAGGTTTTAACTTAGTTAGTTAGGGTTTTCTTTGTTAAATGTACATATTATTTTGAACTTAGTAAGTAGGTTTTTCCAACCCTTTCCAACCTCTTTAATTTTCCGGGTTATAGAGTAACTTATGTGTTATACCAGACTATAATCTATCTCTGTGCCAAATTTCATCCAGATTCGTTCAGCCTTTCTGGCGTGATTGAGTATCAAACATCCATCCATCCATCCATCCAAAGTTTCGCATTTATAGTAAAGTGGTATTTATTAACGGCCTAATCAAATTTTGAAATCAAATCGAATTTTTGGATTGGATGCGGCTGAATATATAGAACGACTAGTCTTACAAATCCTGGCCAGTTATTCTTCAAAATATTTGGGTAAGATAGTAAGCTAAGCTATTAATATTGTCGTTGTTTTTTTTAAACATAAAAAAAAAACTTTTTTTAGTTTAGTGGGTTTACATTTGTCACACGTAATAATTGAATTACAAAGGTTTTTCTCTAAAATACATGATTTTTTTTCAAAACTAAAAGTTTCTGTCTGGGAGGCTTAGACCGTGGTTAATTACCCTGCCAGCAAAGACGTACCGCCAAGCGATTTAGGTTTCCGGTACGGTGTCGTGTAGAAACCGGGATGTACCTCTAACAGGTTAGCCTGCTACCATCTTAGACTGCATCATCACTTGTTAAGGCTCGTGTGGGAGCTTACAGTTAATAAAAATGTGTTGGCAGCTTAATCGCTTATAAGCTATGGATATGTGTCGAGCGTGGGCGAAGGTACGGTTCGTCAATACACAAGTCATTAGCGGCCGAGTGTGCCGCGGTACATAGGGCCAGTTCTTTTGTACCTACACGTTACTCATAGCCTGTTTATGCTTAGATTTAGGGCTGTCCAAAGAATTAAAATGAGGAACAAGAAGCTTAATTCGCTATAATCCGCCAAAGCAGACCAATCTATGTGGTACAGCTTGCATATTCACCGTCCAATAAGCCAGCAAGTTGCACCGCCACAACACCATAGCACACAAATCTTTCGAACTCACTAACTCTTATGATGTGACTTTCGAGTCAACATCAGCTCCTGAGGATGTTCCGGTGTCGTTCTTGCGCTAATCTACTAACGTTGAACATTCAATGATATGACCAGTATTATAGTAATATACTTTATTATTTTATGAAACGCGACAATTTCACGAAATGCTACTGTAATGTAGTGAAATGACCAATTTTACGATATGAGCACGACATGAACACTATACCAACAGAAGGCATCAAATCAGCCGAAATTTATTCACTTATTATTATTATATTATGTTTGTGACAACCCTGAGTGCAGAATTATTACACCGTGTTCGGAGTTTGCTTATGAACGTACATAAAACATTTTTTAGATTGCATGTTTCGAACGTGATGTCAATATGAATACGCATAAAGAAGTTTAATGTTAATGGGTATTTAAATACAATTCTGAAAGTTTCCTCTCATCGGGATTTGAATTGTTATAAAAATATGCTTCTTTGATTCAATTCACGTTTACAAATAATAAAAACAAAAGAATTTAATTCAAGACAGTCAAATTATTAAAAAAACTAAAAACTTGTGCGGAATACAATTGATGCCATTGCAAAAATTTTAATCAAAAACCATAGTTTTTATTACTACATATTTATTTAATTAAGGTTGTTGTGGATTATATTGATTATACTGATAATCTGATTCTGGATTATATTGATATATTAATTACCTACTTAATTCTTAAATTTGCACTTCAGCATTGACGAAATATGTTTGGACTCCATATTTTTGGACTGTCTTCATTGTACAGTGTTTCTAGCAAATAAACGATTGAATGATTGAATAAAAATAAAGCAAGAAAATTCTTTCCCGGGATGCCTATTTATGTTTTTTTCAAATTTGAAAAAATTACAAATTTCCTCACAATTACTTGGGAATTATTTTCTCAAAATTACAAATTTCCTCACAATTAATTATCCGTCGCCAAATAGTAAAATGCATCTTTTAAATTTTTTCAGCTAAAGTCCTCGGAGGAAGGTGGAACGGATGGAGTCACGCCGCCACCAAACGGCTCCATTTTCACCATGACCCTCAAAAACAACCATCTCATCGTTGAAACTGAGGAAAGAAATGTATGTATCGATATATTCATCATAAGTAATTACAATTAGTGGTGGATTCACTCGACTATTCAAAAGCACTCAAAGTCAACTTGAATAAAAAATGTTTGAATTTTGAATTATCAACTAAAACAGTAACAACGGTTAAAAAAAAGTAAACCTACTTCAAAAGCACTGAAAAGCATTTTTTTTTTCATTTTATTATATTATTTACTTTCATCCAATTTACTCTTAGCCAATAAACAAAAAAATCAAATTCAAACTCAAATCAGTTTTTTTTTCAAGTTGACTTTGAAAAGTGATTTAGACTCGTCTTGTGAATCTACCATTACCAACCACCACCAAAACTTATATATTGTAGGTAGTTGAGTCTAAATAGGTACTACAAATACTTAACGTATCGTATGGTGCTATTATTGTTTGACGACCTCCCTGGCGCAGCAGCGCTGTTGTCTTAACATGGGAGTAACTTTAACGTAACTTACCATCAGGTGAGATTGCTGTCAAGGGTTAACTTGTAGTTGATAAAAAAAATAAAAAAATGGTATGGTGGGTGGCTGACCCTACCATCTGCCATAACATTGGTATTTTTAACGAGATAAGTTTTTTACAGTGTAGTAAATCAAATTTTTAGGAGATGCCATTAAAAGTTATCAAGAGTAGTTAATTCTTTGAGTAAATTACGCTGTCCAAAAGATAGCAATTTCAAAGGAAATAATACAAACATATGAAATTAATTACTTCATTTTTTGTAGCTTAGCTATAAAATTATTACAAGTATGCTTACTTAAAATGGCCACAGCGCCCCTTTTTTAAAGAAGTTACTAAGCTGTAATTATATTTTTAGGATATAACAAAAAACGGACGGGAAACCAAAATGAAGTATTCTCCAGACAACGACGGTATATTCGTCGTGGAGGTCCAACAGTCAACGGCCTATAGACCCACCAACAAATCACTCCAGAACTCCCCGCCACATGACCCTCAGATATCCACCAATCAAGCGCTAATCCATAGAGTACCTGATGAACTAGACAGGAAACCAATAATTGAAGAAGACAGTGAAAGAAGCAGTGGTAAATTTGAGAAGCAAGCTCGAGCACTGTCAAGTACAGGTCTATCGATTTCCGACCTCAGCATGTCTTCTATAGGTTCTCATAACGTCAGCTATTCATACAGCAGTCAAATAGGCTACGACCAAGGTCCTTTTGGATACCCAGTATACGCTGGTTACGATACTTCCAAAGACGATATTACAGACGCGATTATACATGATAACTCGCAAGAACCTTTGATTGGTAAAACTCCAACTGATCCGGACAAACCTGTAGTAACTGCAGCGATATTTAAGCAGGATTCTATTATAAGCAATGAGGTTTTAAAAGGTCCAGGGTATTGTATTGAAGGGTCTACTGATGGACCATTATTATCTGATGTTCAAGCTCGAGAATATAGCTTACAGCACTTGCATGATCAGAAAGAAAAGAAGTTGGAAAATGGAGTGGCACTGCCTATATCTGATAGAATTGATATTGTTAAGACTTTCACTAGAGCAGATAGCTTACCTTCGACTGTAGGAGAAGAACAAGAAGTTAAAGTAATGGAGACTATTGTTGAAGATTTACCTCCTAAGGACCATTTGAAAGGTAAGAGAGCATCTTTGCCTGTCATAACCACTGATATGTACGAGTCTGTGAAGGAAGCTATTCAAACTGGGTCTCCAAAGTTTGAGAAATTCACCAATGAAATGTCACCAGGCGAGAGCAGTTTCGACAGTCCGCCAATGATAACTATTACGGAGGAAAGTGAGTCGGGCAAGTCTGATAGCACCAGTTAATTCATCCCAATTTTATTGTAAATAGGTGTAAGTAATGATGTGATTTGAAGGTTATTAAAATAATTTTAGTAGGACTCTTTATGCGATACCAGTTTACGTATCAACCGATGTTACTTTCAGCGGTCCAAAGCTGATTTCACCAATCACTGATCAATCAAATATTTAGCTTGGGCTACTGATCTACATAAGTCACAAAGATGTACACAAGGTCAATAAATAATAGTATAGTCCGACAAATTTACCCGGTGACAGCGTCGCTAGCATAAAATCAACTAAACAGACTTACAAATTAGTTCCTATCACATTAGCCACATCGGGTCGGAAAGTTTGTAGGACTGCAATTGTTTAGAAAGATCAGAATCATTAAAATGTAGATCGCTGAACTCTAGATCTCTAGCCGTGGGATAATAGATATTTTTACCTATCTTAAATGAGGTAAAGTGAAATGCGAGATGGAAAATATTGGACATTTTTAGAATTTTCTGAAATATTGGTATCGATCAAACAATCATTCAATTTGTGTGCTTAAGATATGGTTTATCGATAACGCACATCCTCATATACACACAATAATTGTGATATGGTGATATATTTTTATGAGGTGAAAAATACTAATATGACCTTAGATTTTAGAACCTACAAGATTTTCTTAGAATTACATACGATTACATACAATTCTAAAAATCTGGTTTCAACATGAAGACTGGTATCGTATATAAATAGGAAACAATTTTGTAAAATTATCTTAGTAAGTAGTAGATGTTTGCTATAAGCTTCTATTAATCTATTTCGGTTCGTCTGTCAATTTGTTTATTGAATGTTGCTGTCTCTGACTACGAACTTGTCTAGATATACCCTGTTGTTTAATTTTTTTTAAAATCTAAAGAAATATCGAACTATGTTTTTGTATAGGAATAAAATCAAATCCAAGTCGTATTATATATATTCTGTTGTAGTCCAAAGTTGAAATGCTGGCGCATCGGGATTGGCCTAGTCAATCCCCAGATATACACTGAGCGTTTGATCCAACTTTGACGACCTTGCTCAGTGTTGACCGTTCTTTTTTCTTATATCTATTATCAACATTACGGTTTATCTAGACAAATGAGTATTCCTAGTTTACCGTATTAGATATTCTAACGTAGTTCGTACCTCTGTTTTAATTTTTCGCTATACGTGTCTTGAAATAATGTTTGGCAAAGTTTCTATCACTTTCGATATAAGACAAAGTTATTGAGGTTCATTTGATCAATGAAATATTTGAACGTAAAATCATTCGACGATATTAGCGTCAAAAGTAAAATGGACCTTTACAGCATTGATTTAAAGTCACAAATTTAGTACAACCGATTTTAATTTGGGAACGTATCGTATACGTAAACGTATATGAATGCATACACTAAATTAATCTATAAATCAACTTGATTAAGGTTAACTTTTACGCGAATGTCATCGAATTCTTATATGACCAATCGAATTAAATGAGGTAATAATATTTTAATTTCCCTCTTTTGATCTTAGAAAAAACTTTGTCTCATCTTGAAAAAGATAGAAACCGAATTAGCATGTCTTATAATACCCACTATCAATTTAGGGACTTAGTAAATAATAGTTAGTTTCTTATACATTCCTTACTTTATTTTCTCATCTCTGCTTCGTATAAATAAAAATAAAGTCGATAGAAATTGACACAGTGATATATAAGAGAAATTTAAATATTGTAATGTTCCTATGTAAAACTTATTATTTACGATTTTAAAGAGAAGTTATGTTGATTAAGATTAAAATGTATTATGATGATTTAGATTATTTAAACCAAAGCAAGGAAATGGTATCGCTTTATTTGATATCATCTTTGAAAATGAAAAATTTAAATGAAAAAAGTTTTATTTATCTTATGACAACTTTGTAACTTTTTTAATGCCCAATGGTAATCTTGTATCGTGGATACCTATTTCTGTGATTTACAATATAATTCTTAGTTATAGAACCTTTCAGATTTTCTTACTTTACTATTTTCTTTGTTTAAAATGTAAATTAATTTGAAGTGAAACTTCTTTAGCATCGTTGTGATTTGAAAATTCGATGAAACGAAAAAGCGACACCAAAAGAGATAAACATATTCATAAATAGGATTTAGCCCGCGAGAGAATGAGATACAAGTTATATTTATCTCATTCTCTCGTAGGCTACTTTTCTGAAATTTCACTTCTTCCGCGTGTGAATTGCACACATACATTTTTTTTTTCTAAATTAAACTGTAAAACTGGTGTAAAATTAATAGTTCAATATGCCTGTTTTTGTAAATGTGTGTTTTCAATCTAAATCTTATTTGAGTTTTGTCTGGTTTTAATTTTTTGAGAAAAAAAGTCGTTGCATTTATTGAATGTATAATAATTTGTTTGTAAATTAAATTAAGTATAAATAATTATAATTATTGTAAATAATAATTATTTTGTAAGTTTCTTCCAGCCCCATTGTGGCCAAGTTAGAGCAAAATTGTTACAAATAAATTACATTTAGTCTAAATTGTTCATTTTCAAAATAATTTAAGTACGGCAAAAGCAAAAATCGTTTGAGATGCGTAAATCCTATTTTTTTTAATTACGCGATGATTCCAAATGAAAGGCTAAAGGAATAAGAAAGACTATGACGAAAATGACAAGTAAGTAGGTATACTATTAGCTATGAACATTTAGGTTAATTTCACTCCAACATTCTCCTGGCTTCGGCTGCGTCTGTAGCCGTCTGTGCCCCCTAATAGGTTAGCCCGTTACTATCCATCAATGGAGAAGTTTACCAATTTTTTTTTAATTTATCATGAAAATTAAGACAAAATAAAACAAAAATATTAAAGAATCATTAAAATATCTCAACAAATGAAAAAGCTATGGAACTTTAAAGTTGCGCTTGCAAGACGTCATAATTCCCTATCAACCGACTTTATAAAGCCAAATAAAAGAAATAAATGGACTTAACGTGACTTCATTGAATTAAATGCACTTGATTTGTGTGTGAAGATAATTTTGAAGTATTAAATCTCGGCTAGGTATTAAAACTCACTCACAAAATTTCTCACTCGAGTAAAATACAGCAATCGGTGTACATTAAATAATCAAACTTTAAAATCGTCATTTCTCATTCATATAGTGATGGATTTGAAAAAAAAGCTACTGATTTATTAGTTTTAATCTATATTTTTCTTCTGTTGTGTTAAATATGATATTCACAACATCATGAAACTTCCTCCATTGAGATCATAGTCAAGGGCTAACTTGTAGGGCATAAAAAAACATTATAATATTCTGAGTGAATGAAAACCATCATTTTCGACATGACGTGTAAGACTTTAATGTCGCATTAAGAAATTCAGCTTGGCGAGTCTATCTTCTACCTTTAGTCTGTGTGCAAAATATGAAAAAACAGTATTTGTAGCTTGCTCAATTTAGCAAATAAGTTAAAAATGTGACGAAAATATACTTTAATTTGTATTGTTAAATATGTAGCATATTTCTTGTTAAGTAAATGTTAATTAAATTGACAATTTTGTGGTGCGTTATAAAATCTGGTTAAAGTTAAGTTTTCGTTTAAGTACTATTAAAAGGAAACACTTGTTATCCACTTAACTATTATTTATTCCTTATTTTATCTCACAGATACGGTAGCCATCTTGTCATTTCAATTCGATCCCCTCTTAGCATTCCCAACAGTGTTGTCTCTCTTGAGAGCCATAGAGGCAGTAAGACCATGGATCTAATATCATAATATGGTAATGTTCAGCCTAACAGTACCTACTTTTTAATTTGTTTTCAGGATTTTTTTGGGATATTTTATAAATAAATTCCCGTTTTGATAAGATTTTGTAAATGAAAATATTAAAACAATATGGAAATAAAATAGAAGGCAATTCTTTTGTGTTCTACATATTATGTTTTAGTGCCGTCCTTGAAACAAACGAAAATTGTGCCAAGAAAAAATTTAATTCTATTTATACGTTGGCTTAAACGCCATTCTATTGTAAAGGAGAACTACGTAAAGAGATTAGAATATGGAAATATAAAGAATAGATTATATTTTAATTTGCATTGATATGATAATTTAATTATTAATTTGTAATTACTTTTATAAATAACTAAAGTATTTGCGAGTCACTATGTGTTTTATTATAGCAGTAGTAGCAGTAGATCCCTTTTTTACTATTCATGGACAAACGCTAGGCATCAAACTTGATGCCTAGCTTTTCGTTAAATTAATAATTTAAAATTAATTAAAAAAACACAGTTTAATATGGCGATCATGCTGGAAACAACTTTATCTCATTGACCGAGTTAAGCGTAGGTCTCTGACTCTACTTGGGTGAATTGGCACTTGTCTGTCCGTCCGTCCATCCGTCTGTCAGATGTTAATAACTTCTGAATTAATGAACATAATTACTTCAAACTCAGAAATGATACGTAAATCGATGGCCTAAAGCTGAAAAATGCATTAAAAAAAATCTTTATTTCAGGGGGGCGCTCATCGAAGCTAATAGTAGGTGAATTATTAATTTAAGATTCCTTTAAGCTTGTGGAATATCCTTGAATAGCTGCTTTTAACTTGAGTTCAAAAATTATTTTTTCTACAAAAATTGACGATTTGGCTATCAAAGTTGCTTTTCGTAGACCGACTTTGTCCCGGGTGTTACCTCAAAAGCTGTAACTTACGTATAATTTCAGGCATATCCTGTAGTTCTTCTTCTTCTTGTTGATGCGGCTTTGCAGGGCTCTGTAGCGAGACCCAGTATCACTTTGACCGTCGCCGATCTATTGTGATCGCCACTATCTAAAGTTCCTGACCAATGTTGCTTGCCGCTAGAAACAGCACCAACTTTTTGGCCGGGATGTTTTTTGCCTCTTCAGGGTCTACAAGGTGTTTCCCTAGGAGGAGGCTGCGTTTGTGCATTAACGCGGGGCAGTAACAGACAAGGTGCAAAGGCGTTTCCTCAGCCTCACAGCAAAGCCTGCATTTGTCTGATCCTGTAGTTAAACGCTAAATACTAAAATCAGTCGACTAACAAAAATAAATGAAATTACAATAATATTTTTTTTCCTATATAGTTTTTTCATTTGGCCAATCTTTACAATTATGTTCATAGATGGCGTTACATCGGCAATTTTCAATTATTGCGTCTTGGTTTCAGGCAGACTAACCAAACTTGGACTGACAAGGATGAATTTACCAAAAGATTTCTTTTTTAAACATTTTGGCATGGAAGCCAAAAAAAATATGGTGCAAGCGTATTTACTCGGATAGAAACCTTTACCTAAGGTTACCTTACCTTTTTATCAGCGCCATCTCTGGGGTGGCGTGAAAAATGTGAGGAAAATATTCCTATTGGAACCCACTTTCCAAGGCTCAAGAATTTTGTTCAAAGGCAGCTAGCTGCAAGCAGCTTAATTTAGGGTACAGACATTAGATGGCATTAGAATTATTACTAGACTAGATGATGCCCGCGACATCGTACGCGTGGAGTAGAATTTTTTGATTCACACGGGAACTCCTTAATTTTCTGGGACAAGAAGTAGCCTATGTCCTTCCCCGGGATGCAACCTATATATCTATACAAAAATCTGTTGTAAAGATGCGCCGTTAAAGAGAGGCAGACCAACAGACAGACACACTTACGCATTTATAATAATAGTATGGTTAAGTGATGTGGTGATAATGAAAAAAAATTATTCCGGCTGAGTTTGTTGTGGGCTCTTCTCAGACTAGGGCGCGTTTGGAACCCTCGCAGCTTTAGTTTTAAGGGCGTTACTGATTATCACCATTATATTTTATAAATAACTGAACGTCAATATGAATAGTGTACCTACCTAAATTGAATAAACATTAAATTGAATTGAATTGATTAGTATAGACTAGATGATACTCGCTACTTCATCCATGTGGATTTAGGATGTTTGAAATTTCTGTGGGAATCTTTGATTTGCTGGGATAATAGTAGCATAATATGTCCTTTCCCGGGATGCAATCTATCTCTGTACCAAATTTGGTCAAAACAGGTTGAAAGGATGGCCCGCTAAAACGTAACAGACAGACACACTTTCGCATTTTATACTATACTAGCTGATGCCCGCGACTTCATCCGCGTGGTTTAAGTTTTTTTGATTCCCGTGGGTACTCCTTAATTTTCCGGGATAAAAATTAGCCTATGTCACTCTCCAGGCCCTCATCTATAACCATGCCAATAATATTAACACAATGGTATATTGTAAATGTTGCTTTTTAAACAGTGCAACTGCTCAGTTTCTTGCTGGTTCATCTCATAAGAAATTCTTTTCGAACCGGTGGTAGAGTCAAAACATGACGTAACATAAGAGACACTTATATGTCCTACATGGAATCATACTAATATTATAAATGCGAAAGTGTGTTTGTTTGTTGGTTTGCTGGTTTGTCCTTCAATCACGCCGCAACAGAGCAACGGATTGACGTGATTTTTGGCATGAGTATAGTTGAGGACGGAGAGCGACATAGGCTATTTATCACGAAAAATTTAGAAGTTTCCGTGGGAATCAAAAATACTTAAACCAAGCGGACGTAGTCGCGGGCATCAGCTAGTAAATAAATAAATTGAGTATTGTTGTAATTTGAGTCTCTTCTCAGTAGAATATGCCCTCCAAACAGCTAGTGGTAGAGTCCAAGACGTACCTAGTATACAGTAGCGACACAAGTTTTCTGACATGAAATAATAATTGAGTTTAAGTATGTCATAGACCAAAGTCCTAGCATTTAAAGTGACTACATAATAATTTATTTTTACAATTAATTTATCAATTATTAATTATAATACAATGACAAAATTACAATAGAAATGATATCGCCATAATCAAGTGTCATTTAAAGAGTTCAAGCCTGGACAGTAGACGTCATATCTATGTGTTTACTATATATTTTACTGGTGGGTGGCTTCGGCCGTGGCTAGTTTACACTAAGAAGATTTAGAGTTCTGGTATGACGCCGTGTATAAACCGATTAGGGGTATAAGTTTAATACAACTGGCGTACCCCTAACAGGTTAGACCGCAACCATCTTAGACTGCATCATCACTTACCATCAGGTGCGATCGCAGTCAAGCGCTAATCTGTACTGGAATAAAAAATCTATCTAGTCCAAACAAAACAATAGGTTGAAATTTTTTCCAACTCCAAAATTACCATCCAAATAAACATAAAGGCGTCGTCAACTACCCTCATCTCGCTATTGATTCACTGCGGATAATTGAGTACACGCGTGTCACCCCCCTCTTTAACCCCCCTCCACCCCCCACACACGTCGCACCTCATTTGATTACAACGGAAAAAGCGACGAAAAATCGAGTAGATGCAGTAATCGGCCGTCGCCATAGCAACCGATATTAACGGGAGCTAATGTGCCTACGCCTTAATGGCGTCGGGACATTCCCGAAATTAGGGATCAATGAGGATGAATTTGTTTTGACTGCGTTTCAAAATAATGTTTGCTGGGTTAGTAATTCGGATTATATATAATATTTGTTCTGAGGATTTTTGTTATTTGTCTAATTATGTAAAAAGAAAAGGTGATTGACTGATTTATCAACGCACAGCTCCAACCACAGGACGGATTGGGCTGAAATTTGGCATACAGATACTATTATGACGTTAGCATCTGCTAAGAAACGATTTTTGAAAATTCAAGGGGTAAAATAGGGTTTTGAAATTGTGTAGTCCACGCAGACGAAGTCGCGGGCATGAGCTAGTTCATAAATAGTCATCCTATATCTATCTTCATATTATTTACTACCCTGATTAAAGACCATAATTATGTAAAAGGTCCTATTGAAATGACAAAGTCGTGCATTCGCAGTTTTCTCAAAAATATGGGCTGTTAAAATTAAAATCTATCTTAAGCAAGCTAAGGAGCGTGGACATTTGCAGTTCTGTACTTTGAATTTGCTCAGACTTTAATTAGAGATAAAACGAGATAGACTTATGTGAGTAATTCTGTTTCATTTTAACCATGTCTTAAGTCTAAGCAAAGCCAAAGTTCGCTCTATAGATCTCACACTGAGTGCCAAAAATTTTTGCGAGATATTTCACCGCGGTTAATTGCCTCATCTGGTGACAGAAAGGCTGGCTCATTTTTAGCGTAAAGGCTAAAACTGAGCCTGGCTGTCCAACACGGAAATGCAGCCAGCATTCTTGCCATCATTCCACGCAGGCATGATTTATATGTAATTAGGTTAGGCTAGCTACCTTTAAGTTCTATTGTATTATTTTAAAACCCACTTTTGTAATTATTTAGAGGAAACAAAGCAAGAGGTTGCTGGTTTCGCAATTTTCAGGCCATCAAATAAATACAAATTACGTACGTTACGTCGTATGTATTTCCGGAAAACGTAATATAATAGAAATAAATTATTACAATAAATATTATAAACACGTATATTTTAATTCCGTCACGTCCGGATTCATTACAAAAAATTTGGTCACGTTACCCGTAATACATAAATAGATTCCACGCATAATACATCCGATTCCACACACCCCGCCTCCTACCTCATTTTTGTGCCGCGCTAAAAAGCCTAAAACCACCCCCGTCCCAGTTTAAACATCCCCCTGGCTCATGCAGATTAGCTAAAACTACGCATTTTTTACCCCACTCAGAGGGTGAACCTTTTTTCTCATTTTGCCCTTCTAACTACCGAAATGTGGAATGGGGTGGCGCGGAAAAGTTTACGTTTTAAATATGTCCGAGGGCACGCATTAAAACGGTTTGCGAAATACAAATCATTAGTGGACCTTACCCGTTTTAGGCTTCACGAATTTGCGTTCCGTTTTGTTTTTGTTTAAAATTTTCGGTGCTAATTAGGTCGTCCTGGGTTAACTTTGTTTTGTCTCTTCAAATATTGGCGCATATGCCTAATACCTACCTAAACGTAATAATTGAGATGTTGCCTACATTGATGTTGAATTTTAATACCCTTTCACGATCCATCTTTTCAACCGATTTTGATGAAATTTGGTACAGGGATAGTTTGTGTTCCGGGGAAGGATACAGATTATTTTCATCCCGGAAAATTAAAGAGTTCCCGCGATGAATAAATAAGAGGATCTGCCAAAAGACGTAATTTCCTTGTTAGTTCTATGTTGAATAAGCATTTTAAAATGTCAATTAAAATAAAAAAAGCTTCGAATTTTAATGATGTCACAAGGAAGTGTACCATACAAAATCCCATAATAAGCGCGCATTTTGACGCTTGAAAAAACTATTTGTCAAATATCCATATTGGAAAATAAGAAACTGAAAATTATCCTAATTAGAATTGAAAGTTCTTTTCTGAGTACCTATACGTCAAGGTACGATTCCACTAAAAAATAAAATTCGATTGTGTGAGTCCATTAAGCACTGATGAAACCGCGCCTTTATGATTTATTTAACCTTTGAGGAACTGCCAAACCACTGTCAAAACTTATAGATGAAGTCTTTTTTTATCAACTACAAGCTAGCCCTTGACTGCGATCACACCTGATGGTAAGTGATGATGCAGTCTAAGATTGTAGCGGGCCAACCTGTTAGGGGCATGGTAGTTATATTAAATCCACACCCCTTCGGTTTCTACACGGCATCGTACCGTGTAGAAACCGCAAGTCTGTCAATTCGGGCTTGGTCAGCATGGTTAAACCAAGGCCTAGAGTCTAGATTATTCTCATTCTGGGCGAAGACCTGTGCTCAGTGAGCTGGCACCCACCTAGAGGGGGAGCGTCCAATACATGCGCTTTCTAGTGCGTGGCGGCCATTTCATTTCATTTATTACTAATTGCATTCATGTACATTCAAGCACCTTGGGAATCCCAGGTATTCCCAGGAATCCCAGGTATCCCAGGTAGGCAGCTCTAACTATTCGATGTTTTAGAGATGGAGGGTGGAACTCCACATCGGGCTCTCTCTTTGTGTCGTGTTCCTCATTACTGTGGGTTGTGACCCCTTTCCATTAATCACATAATGGTTGGAGTTTTTTTTGGATTAATAAAATAATAATATAAACGATTTGTTTCCACGTCCTTCCACATACGACTCAACTAAGAGTATTAAACTCTCAGGTTTTTGTAACGAATATTATCAGATGTTAGTGATAATAACCGTGCCCGACGGCTTAACGTGTTCTCTGAGGCATGGATACAGAATGGCAACGAGTAAAATTAAATCAGTTGTGATCAATTTAATAGCTTTGTAATAGCTCTATAAAAAGCACATAGGTGTTTCCCCATAGGTACCTAATACATAAATTAAGTAAGGAATAAAAGGCTAGCCCACCTGTGCGAAGCCGAAGGAAATAGATCTTACTCTGAACTAATGAAATAGATGAGTGTATCTAAGTTAGGTAAATTCACCCTGTGAAGCCAGGTCGGGTCATCTGGTTAAATAATATTTTTTCTGGAAGTAAAAGCAATTATGTTATCTACATAGAGGAACATTAATATAATGTATGCGCGGGTCTGGGTATTATTTCCCGATTTATTAGTTGCCCTGCGAACCCTCTCTTTAATTCCTATAGGAGCACTCTGTACGCGTTTTATTTCTAAAACGATTTTAGATAGGGGTCGGTTCGGGCCGGATGGCGTCTCATGAATAAGCTGGCAGCGGAAATGTCTATATTTTTCTATATCTAAATATATAAAAGGAAATGGTGACTGACTGGTTGACTGACGGATCGAGCTGAGCTAGAAGAAGATAGATTTGAAGATAGCTTTTATGAGGTAGGCATACGATAAGAAAGGATTTTGGAAAATTCAGCCCCTAAGGGGGTAAAATTAGGGTTTGAAATTTATATGAAAATCGAACTTAGCGTGAGCGAATTTGCGGCCGAATTCAAGTGTTTTTATAAGTTGTCTGTTTAACGGCATTCTACAGGATATACGAGTATATGTCGGAGAGTGTGACCAAGAAATTTTTGATTTTGTACCAACCTCACCTTTCTGCTATCGTACCACAAGGCATCGTCAGGGTGCAGACCCTATCGACGGATAGGAACCACGGATAGGAACCACGGATAGGAACCACAGATAGGAACCACGGATAGGAACGGACGGATGAAGATCCGTACAAAGTCGAAATTCCACGGATGCGTATGAAGGGATTTGTTTCCTCGTTTCAAATTTAAAATCAAATTAAAGTGTTTTTATCTAAATAAACTTTTACAAGTGTTTTTGAATCTTCAAGTGAATCTACCACTGGTTCGGAATGCCATTCCTACCGAGAAGAACCAGCAAGAAACTCGGTGGTTGCTCTTTTTAAATAATTCATTTACAATTATTACATGAATGTGTACCTAGGTAACCGCTGTCCTTAGCATTGCTGGAGCGATCAAATCCATGCTCCTCTATCATTTACATAATCTTCAACAGTATAATAAGCTTTTTTCAGGAGCATACTTTTAATGGATTGCTTAAATTTGTGTATAGAGAATTTTAAAATAGGTTGTGGAATTTTTTTATAGAAAAGAATGCTCATTCCCACGAATGACCTTCTGACTTTTTTGAGGCGGAGCGATGGAGTCATGAGCCTATTACGGCCTCTAGTTTGCTTATCGTGCAGATCGCAATTTTTTTTTGTAATTATGGATGTGCTGTTTTACAATAAATAAATTACTGTATATATATTGCGAGGCTACCGTTAGAATACCAATTTCTTTAAATTTCTTTCTAAGGGAATCACGCGGTTTTAAATAATAAATTGCACATAATAAATAAGTGCATCAAATATTCAAAAGTCTGGCGAGGGAAAATTAAATAGTTGCTTTTTATTTTTTTTCTCACAAACAAATGAATAAAAATGTATGAAAAGTAGATTCTGAAATAGATACAGCAACAATCTATAACATATAAAAACATGGACAGTTAAATTGTTTATTAAAAAAAAGTTATCCCCATTTTTAACGCAAAAAACCATTGATGTAGAATTTTTTTAGTAATGCAAAAAACAGTAAATCGCGTTTTACTCGGGATATTGCTTTTGTTAGTTATTTAATTTTCCAACTACAGCGGCGATATTGCCCTTTTTTGTAGCACAAAATTTTTTGAATATCTGCCGCTTTACCCCACAGTAAGATTCCGTAACACATAATGCTATGAAAATAATCAAAATATACAATCCTGGCAGTTTCGATGTCAGCTACCTGTCGAATCCTTCTGACAGCGTAAGCAGCAGAACTAAACTTGCAAGCAAGTGTTGATATATGCGTGAGTGAAGAGAAACGACGACTGGGTTTTGTTAAACAGCGTTTAATCAAAAAGTAAGTTAGTAAAAATAAGTAACATAATCTGAACAGTATAATTACACGGACACGGGACACGGACAACGAGTATCGACATTGGCCATTAGAGAAAAAAAAAAGGAATGCTTAGTAAGCGGAAACGGAACCATAGATTAGAAATGCACAGAATAAAAATTACAATGCAAGGGTTGCATTCACTATAACCCAACAGCCTCCCTAGAATGCAAGCCCATTTTTAAACAACAATACAAATGTTTATCTAATGGTGTTCCTTTAGTTAAGATATCAGCTACCATTTGATTACTGGAACAAAATTCAAATTTAAGCAACAACTTGTTTACATAGTCTTTAAGAAAATGAAAGCGGATATCTATATGTCTAGTCCGTGGTTTGTAACTATCACTAGTGGAGAGCTTGATTGCGCTTTGGTTGTCGCTGAGAATCCGAAGCGGTGCGTCGTCGCTCTCGCCCAGCTCGCGTTGCAGCTGGCGCAGCCACAGCGCCTCCTGCGCGGCCGCCGCCATCGCCATGTATTCGGCCTCGGCTGTCGACAGTGCGACCGTCTGTTGTCTGCGAGAGGTCCAAGATATACCTCCGCCCTGAAACATAAAAATGTAACCGGTGCAGGATTTTCTATCCTGTGTATCGTTTGCCCAGTCTGCATCACAATATCCGTGCAGCTTAATCTCATCTTTGCTATATACCAACTTATAGTCTTTTGTGCCTTGCAGATATCTCATTAATCTCTTGATCGCCATCCAGTGTTCCATTAGAGGATTTTTATTGAATCTGCTGAGAGTGCTGACTGCATATGAGATGTCTGGTCTAGTAGCTTGCGCCAGGTATAAAAGACAGCCAACAGCCTGATGATATGGAAAACTCAAATTTGCTTGTTCAGTACACGGACTTAGCTTCTTACCCGGTTCTATAGGTGTTTTCACTGGTTTGCATTCTTGCATGCCAAATTTACTTAAAACTTCATTGATATACTTTTGCTGATCAATCATTAAATTTCCAGAAATTCTATCCCTGGTTATATTCAAACCAATACATTGTTTAATTTCTCCCAAATCTTTCATGGAAAATTTAGTTTTCAATTTTTCTTTGATTAGATTTTTAGTTTCATTATCAGCTGAGAACAAAATTAGGTCATCAACCCAGACCGCAACAAACATCATCATGCTAAGATTATAGTAGATACAAGGGTCCACTTTAGACTGCTGAAAACCAATTTCTAGTAGAACTCCATTCAGCTTTTTGTTCCATAGGCGACTTGCTTGTTTCAGCCCATATATTGATTTATGTAACATGCATACTTGTGATCCCTTTTCATACAATGGGGGTTGCTGCATATATATTTCTGTATCTATATCTCCCTGTAAAAATGCAGAAACTGCATCCATTTGGTCTATGTTTAAGTTATGTTTAACAGCCATTGCTAGTAAAAATCTTACTGAAGTGTAGCGTACAACTGGAGAGTATATTTCCTCATAATCTATACCTTTTCTTTGTTTAAAGCCTTTTATAACCAATCTCGCTTTATAACGTATAACTTTACCATCCTGGTCAGTCTTAGACTTAAATACCCATTTACACGGTATGACCTTTTTGTCCAGAGGGCGCTCGACTAATGTCCAGGTTTGATTTTCACACAGAGCATTGTACTCTTCTTCCATTGCTTCTTTCCACTTACTTGCTTGTTCAGCGGATAAAGCTTCTTCAACTGTCTGAGGATCATTCAGATTACTATAGCAAAAATAACTGGTTGGATTACCTTCAGTATCTTGGTTGAAATTTCGATTACGCGGCCTCAGTGTCACCTTTCTGAAGTCTTCCGTTGATGACAGCCTGGAGGGCTTATATGTTTCATCAAGATCTCCTTGATCTGTCTCATATTCACTGGACGATTCTGATACACTCTCTGCCACGGCGTCATTAGACAATTCTGACAGTTCCACAAGAGATGAAGGCCTTAAAGAATTAACAGGATTGGTGTCATTGCTATGACTACCACCAGCTGGTTGATCTGCAAATTTAAGAGTCACAAGTTTATCATTATGGTTACTATCCTTTTCTAAAAAAGTGACGTCCCTACTCTTAATCATTTTTCGAGTAGCAGGGTTCCAGAATCGATATCCTTTTGTGTCATCACAATATCCTAAAAAGAGCATTTTTACTGATTTAGGGTCCCACTTGCCTCGCTTTTCTTTAGGCACTTGTACCATTGCCTCACAACCAAATATTTTCATGTGACTAATGTTAGGTTTTCGCTTCGTCCACATTTCATAGGGAGTTCTTCCGTCCAGAGACTGCGTGGGTGACCTATTTATAATATATGCTGAGGTAGCTATAGCTTCAGCCCAGAATTGTTTTCCTAATTTAGCATCAAAGATCATACATCGTGCACGCTCAACTAAAGTTCTGTTCATACGCTCAGAGAGACCATTTTGTTGCGGGGTGTACGGTGTACTAGTCTGATGGACAATACCAGAATCTGTAAGGTATTTCTCAAAGTCTCTGTTACAGAATTCGGTTCCGTTGTCTGTTCGGACAATTTTAATTTTTCTATCTAGTTCATTCTCTACCTTGGTCTTGAAATCTCTGAATATTTTCACAATATTTAATTTATCTTTCATAAAGTATACATATACTTTCCTTGTATAGTCATCTACAAAATTAATGAAATATTTCATACCTCCAACTGATAGAGTCTCCATAGGGCCACAGATATCAGAATGAATGAGTTCTAGCGGTTGTGTAGCTCGGGAACCCACATTGTTAAATGGCTGTTGTTAATGTGCCCAAGTCTGGATTGTTTACCCTCATTGCATGTTGTACAGGTTATGTTACTTTTATTCTTACTATTCTTACTCGTCGGCAGCTTCACTCCATCAACACAGCTTGGCAGTTTACTGACATCATTGAAATTCAAATGTCCCATACGGCGATGCCACAGGACGGACTCATCTGTACCCTTTTCTCCTCACCTAGATTGATATCTACGTTACCAGCACTCTCAACAGACAGTGGTGATTTATTTGCCACAGTGATGTTTTGTATCGGAGGCACCTTGATATCATACAGCCAGTCGCTTCTATGGGTCATATGCATGGCTGCACCAGAATCAATGTACCATTGATCATCCACTGTATGGGTGAAAGCTGAAAAAGCTGCAATAAAACTAGAACTTTTGTTATTTTGTTTTGAGGCCTGTTCCTTGTCTGATTTCTTTGCATTTCTGCAAAATTTGCTAATGTGTCCATAATTATTACACGTATAACAGCGGGGGCCTTTCCGGGGCTTATATTGCCCAAATTTCTTCTTACCCATATAGAATGCAGAAGGCTCGGGGCTTTTGACCTCTTGAATGAGTTTTGTTTTGATTGAATCTGCACTGATGTCTATTCCAGAACTTTCTAGAGCCATGATCATTGGTTTATATGACTCTGGGAGACCTGCAAGCATTAACGTACCAATCCATTCATCCTCAATTTTGAAATTGATACTCCGGAGCTTGTGAGCAGTGCTCATAATGTGATTCACGTATTCTTCTATATTTCCACAACTTTCCAATGTCGTTGTAACTAAATCTTTGAGGAGCCCGACCTTTCGTGTCAGTCCGTTGTCGTCGAAAGCTTTTTCTAAATTTTTCCACACGTCCCTTGCGGTGATGGCGTCCTGCACGTGCACATAATTTGCAGGATCCAACAAAAGGATGATTTTAGCGCGTGCTTTTACGTCTTTACCTTTATTTATGGGTTTACTGTCGTCCAACGGCTCCACGCAATCCCAAAGGTCTTCGTGTTCCAGGTAGGTCTTTACCCCGAACTTCCATGAAGCATAGTTAGACCGACCTGTTAACTTTTCAAGATGGAAGTGCGACATTGCGTTTGTCATCTTGGCCATGTTGCGCGCTCTGCTACCATGAAGAGAAACGACGACTGGGTTTTGTTAAACAGCGTTTAATCAAAAAGTAAGTTAGTAAAAATAAGTAACATAATCTGAACAGTATAATTACACGGACACGGGACACGGACAACGAGTATCGACATTGGCCATTAGAGAAAAAAAAAGGAATGCTTAGTAAGCGGAAACGGAACCATAGATTAGAAATGCACAGAATAAAAATTACAATGCAAGGGTTGCATTCACTATAACCCAACAGTGAGCCATTGTAGCTTTGCATCTAGGGTCACCCCCAGGAACACAGTAGTATCTTCTATTTTCAACATATCACTATTTACCATTAATTTTATATCACTTGTGGCTCTGGCATTCGGCATTGCGAACTCAATACATTTAGGTTTCTATTTGTATTTAAAAGTAGCTTGTTTACCGTAAACCAGGTCGTGACTTGAGAAATTGCAGTATTTACGTCGTCAAAGTTGTCTTTATGTCTATCGACTTTAAAAATCAAGAATGTTTCATCAGCAAATAGTACAATAGGTATCGCAAGTGTTACGGACAAAATATGGCAAATCATTGTTGTACACCAGGAACATGAAGGGACCCAAAATGGAGCCTTGAGGAACACCCATTAGTGAGGAACACCCATCGTATACCTACGATACAACATTATATAATTAAAAGAAAAAATATATATTTCAATATATTATATGAGATCGCAATCAAGGGATATTATAACTTGTAGTGGAATAAAAAAATTATCGCTTTCGCTTATGCCATTTACCACACCCGTATGGCCCAATATGTAGAGGTCGATGTCGCCCCGAGGCATCGTTACAAAACGCCAATAATGTTTTTTCCCCGATTCCCGAGCATAGATCGCGAACGCTTGTACAATGTGAGTAACTTAGTGCCGTCAATATACGATTTATTGGCGGAAAAACTCGGTGAAAGGATTATTTAGTTTTGTGTTCTGTGAAGTTTAGTTATTTTGCACGTATTGTTTATTTGTTAACCGAGTACTGTTGGCTGGAATTATTTTCGTGTTTGAGTGATTTGATTTTTATGTTTAAAAGTCCGTGCAAACAGGAAGTGTTCAGCCGTTCTGAGTTCTACGTTCTGCGTTCCGTGTTCTTTGAAATGTTTATACAACTTCGTTGCGCCGCATAGACTGCGGGCAGTCAGACCGCTATAAAGTTACAAACGTTATGAAGAACGCGGAACGCGGAACGCAGAACAGAACTTAGAACGACTTAAGTTTTTCAGTCTGCGCGGGCTCTTAGGTACGAATATTTCAACTCACACTCAAATAATAATAATTGTATTTCATATAGGACTTAAACGATGTTATAAGATAGTTCTTGTTTTGACTCTACAGGAAAACAGATTCTACTGAGAAGAGCCGAAAAGAAACTCAGTAGTTCCTGTTTTAAATAAGCAAATAATTTAATGTGAAGTACAATAATTAGATATCCCTCACTCACTCACTTCAACACATTACTGACTGACGGGGCTCTTCTCAGAATGAGATATATACAATAATTATATACAAGTACCTACTGTGTTTTTTGGTATATTGGTTTGTCCTTCAATCACGCCAAAACAGTAACAAATCGAAGTAATTTTTTGCATGGTTATATTTGAGGAACTGGGAGCATAGTATACCATCGCATAAAGTCGTATTGCTTTAATATTGTTGACGTTCGTGATTTAGAATTATAGTCCTTATTTTAGGAACGACCAGGTACGTGACATAAAACTGTCATTTTAAAGTAATACCACAGAACAGGTAATAGTATAGTAATACTGCTTAAGCGATGGTAGTTAAGGTATAAGTTTATTCCGGGGTTGAAATTAAAAGGACATAATATTATTCAGCCTTGTGCAAGTGGGTCATAGTTACTTTGACTTTATTTGTTTTTTTACAATTTAAATTAGCTGTTCGCCGCGATTTAGTCCGCGTGGACTACCCAAATTTCAAACCCCTATTTTATATTTAGGGGTTGAATTTTAAAAATATCCTTTCTTAATGGATATCTACGTCATAATTTCAGCCCGATTCGTCAAGGTTTGAGCTGTGCGTTGATAGATCAGTCAGTCAGTCAGTCACCTTTTTCTTTGATATATTTAAATGTGGGTATATACAGTCACGAATTCTATCCAATTAATCCATTTAATCCGCCCAACTCCGCATCCGTGATTATGTAAATAGGATACACGCTAAGTGGGGATGGGGGGTCGGCAACTTTTCACTTTAAAGGGTTTTTTCGATGGCCCTCCGTCCCGGGGAGGGGCCGCGGTCGCCCGGACAAATACGTGGAAAGTACAACGACTAATTCGATTTTGTTTCGTATTATTATGTCCGTGGAATGATTTTTGGTGGAACTTGGTAAAGTACTATTTGTCAACCAAAAAGAGGTTAAAAAAGTTGGCTTACTTTTGGGTGGTAGAAAGTTCGATCCCAGGATACGCACTTCTAACTGGTAAGTAAGTATATTGTAGATTATATTTGTGTGGTTTTGTAAGCTTTTTTTGGAAATTAGGTTGAAATTGAGTAATTGAACTTCAGAGCTATGTGTGTTTTATGAATCCTTACCAATATTATAAATGCGAAAGTGTGTTTATCTGTGTCTATCTGCTACGCTTTAAAGTCCCATATTTTAAACCGATTTTTATGAAATTTGGTACGGTGGTAAGTTACATCACGGGGAAGTACAAAGGCTTATCCCGGAAAATTAAGTTCCCCCGGGAATTAAAAATCTTAATCCACGAGGACGAAGTCGCTTGCATGATCAAGTAAAAGTATAACTTGCTATAACTTATAAACTTAACACTTAGTCAGCATGGTGAACTATGGCCAAACCTTTATCGTTCCTAGAGGTGCCTCGTGCTCAGTACATGAGCCGGCAATGGGTTGCCATGGTAATTATAATGTAACATTAAAGGTCTCTAGCCCCACTACAGATGCACGGGGCGGCGCGGCACGTTGTTGCAAATATTCGCATGAGTTTGTATGGAGTTGGGCCCACTTAAGCGACGCGGCATGGAGATACACTGCGACATAATTCGACAAAGAATACTTGCCGCTACGTGTCGCACCTCTGTAGTGGGGCTAGACTGTTTTACGGAAATCGGTTTAATACCGTGTGCCCAGGCGAGTGAGCGATAAACTCCAAAACCGGCTACCGCAGACGTAGCCGCGTGCGACGACTGATGAAGTGGTAATAATATTACTTTTTGTCCAACTTCCTCCCGTTTATTGCATTACGCACTTAATGTTATGACGTACTTTATATTGTAATCTGTGTCGTTCCGAACTTACTGTATTGGGTCACGAGGGTAATAGTACATTACTGCCCAGGCAGGAAAAAAGCAATTCACGGCTGAGTAATATCGGAAGGACGAGGCGAAGCCGAGGACTTCCCAAGTGATTTTATAAGGACGAGGCGCCAGCTGAGGCCTTTTTAAGTATAAGAGGCTGTGAATTGCATTCATAAACGAGAGTTTCATTTGATTCGAAAATAACAGATTAAACCGTACTGCACGATAAAAATTTAAAGACACTAGCTGACCCGGCGAACTTCGTACCGCCTTCATAGTTAAACCTTCTTGTAACCTTCCAAAATTAAATGTA
This sequence comes from Erebia aethiops, assembly GCA_923060345.2. Lineage (NCBI taxonomy): Eukaryota > Metazoa > Arthropoda > Insecta > Lepidoptera > Nymphalidae > Erebia > Erebia aethiops. The sequence continues at coordinate 1,312,315 of OV281083.1, read as the reverse complement.
TATTTTTCAATATTTCTGAGAGATTTTCTTAATATTTTTTTCCGTAAGAACCTTCTCCTAATAATAACAAATACAACAAAAAAAGAATAAGTGAAATCGGTCCAGCCATTCACGCGTGATGCCGTGACCAAGGAAAACGGGTTTCATTTTTATATATATAGATAGATAGATTAGATGATCATATTATTAAAAAAATACTTATACATATTTACAAAGTTTGTTGAAAAGTTGAAAACAACCGAGCCAGTGACTCGTTGTGCTAGACGAGCGACAGCAGCGACGCCACGCAACGCGACGCGATACGATGCCACAGAAACTGACAGACGTATCTACGCGACACCGTAGGCCACGTAAAGCTGCTGTTTGATACAGTCGCGTCGCGTCGCATTGCGTCGCGTTACCGCGTTTATCGCTGCCTAGAACAACGGGTAAGCCAAAACAATTGTCCGTTTTTCCACTAACCCTGGAAACGGACAATGGTGATACCTAGTATTATAGTATTAGTAGGAAATCCTGAAAGAAGAAAACTATGCCTGTTAAAGCCAATATTTGCGTTAACAATGTCGAAGAACCTGGGAACCGGGAAACTGGGAACGTTATCATCCCAAGAAAACCCCTACCTACTACTATTATTAATAGAAAGGGGTCACGACCCTCATCAATGAGGAATACGTCGCATAGAGAGAGGAAATTCTATTTGGAATTTCTTATCCATATGGAATCCGTGATAAAAAGGAAATCAAAATAAAATTTCTTAACCTAGGTCTTAAATAAATAAATGAACGCATTGTTGTTTACATTATTCTTAGCATTATAAACAGTGTGTTTGTCTTAAAACTAAACTAAAATCTAACAATAAACAATTGGTTGAAAACTCAGCATTACGTGCCGGTATAAGATAATACCACATCGATGCTCAGCTTAATTAGTTATCTATACTAATATAATAAATGCGAAAGTTTGGATGTATAGATGCATGGATGTCTTGGATGTTTGTTACTCAATCACGCCAGAACAGCTGAACGGATCTAGATGAATGATGATTCACAGTGATAGATTAAAGTCTGGAGTTACACATACGCTACTATTTATCACGGAAAATTAAAGAGTTCACCCAGGAAACAAAGGAACCTCAGTCCACGCGGCCTAAGTCGCGGGCATGAGCTAGTTTGTGATAAAAGTAGCGAAGTTTTTGACTACCTCCAGCGATTTGCAGTGCTGACCGCTACGGTCACATTAGTGGGAGGTCGCGCATTCGATCTTCGATCGAGATTCAGGGTCGATTAGGAAATTTCCAATTTCTCTATTTTTCTGGTCAGGGGAATTGATGATGCATCCTTAGATGGGACGCGCTTGCCTAAAAGATGCCTATTCACTTTTGATTTAAAGATACCCGGATTGTAATTGGTGGGAAACACAGTTTTTGGTAGTGTTCCAGTCCCTAGTCTTCGAATGAGGAATGAAAACGCAGTTTCCTACGAGTGGATGGGTATAAGCTTAATATAACCGCCAAGGGCCATATCTCTAACAAGTTATCCCGCTACCATCTTAGACTGCATCATAATTTACCACCAAGTGAGATCGCAATCAGGGGCAAACTTGTAGCAGATAAAAATAAATTGCAATTCGAGATCTTAATTTCAACCCAAGTAGTATTTTTGAATGTCTAAACTATTTTCGTCCACTGTTCGCATTGAGCGAGGGTAAAATTCGAGCTATAGTCAACCAACACCTGGCCTAAGCCCTTGAAAGTCTAAACTTCCAGTGCAGGTGATTAGAAACCTTTTGCGCAAGGAATCATTGCTCGGTTTCCCAGAACGCGCCCTGTAGGGCGGTGGAGGTCATCGGCCTAGGTACCCGAAATTCGAAAGGACTAAAAAACTTTTTCAAAATGGCCGCCGAGACCTGTTACCCATGTAACATTACTCTATGGCAGGGGTTAACGACATTTTTTAAGTGTTTCGACATTTTTAGTTTTTATGCTTTGTTATTAAGATATTTTTATTGTAAGCGGCGGTAATAATGTCGGTATAAAACATATTTTATAATCTTTTTCAAGGAAAATAGCCACAGCCCACAATTTAGGTCTTATGCGGAAATTCAGTTGTTAAAGCATTAAGTGCATTGCACGAAGCACGTGACAATGTCTAAGGCCCACTTGTATAAGGCCGTTAAAATGTCTTTAAGTTAATTTTTCTATACTTGTCCACTTAATTTCAACCCCGGAATAAACTTATCCAAAAGTGCCAGCATCACAAATGTTAACTAAATCCCCATTTTTTTATTATTGACTGTCGCCCACTACAAGTTTCTTTTTACTTGCGTTAAATACGATATATACCAATCTAACTTTAACAACCTCTATGTACCTACGAGGAAATACCTACTATATTATCTACATTAATTCTTACGTTATAAAAATGATCAAATTTTATTTAACTTAACCTAAAACCTTAAAACTTACATTTCAACGTTGTTGTATCGTGCGCTTTTATCTAAGAGCGCTTCAAATTCTAAGTTATTGTGATTTAGTAATTAAGATAACATTTTTCATCATTATGATGTTTCAGTTTTTTTCATAGGCCACTAAATGGCGCATGTATTTCATGATATATATGTATGACATAAACACCTTTAAGGCAAGAGTCCCTAAATATGCCTTTTCTAGGAAACATAGGATTATCGTCAAGCGCAAGTCTTGCTTGTTATAAAAACATACCTATTAGTTAACTATTGACCTCATTGAAGTAATATGTACTAAAGTACGAACATTATGTACCTCAATGATTAACCTACTGTTTAATTAGACTATTTTTATGATAAAAAACCGAATTTAAAACTACTTGATATAGAAAAAACTAGCATTCCATTAGATTTGAAAATTTGATGCATAAAACGGTAGCTACTCAGCTTTTGTTACCAAGTAAACCCCAAAGCATGTTTTCATTAGCAGTCGGAGCGTTCAAGCGGATGACTTTTTGTGCGCTTTTTCTAGAAAGGTCCTTTCAAAGTGAAAAGTGTGAAGCACTCATTCAGAGAGGCACCAGTTGCGTGCCCGTTGCTAACAGCAAGTTGCATTTCACCCTACACGTACCCAAACGTATTTATAATGCGTGCACTCTAAGAATAGGATGGAGTTTTTCTTTTGAAGGTATTGTATCTTGTTCTGGTAATATAATACGGTAGATCCATACTTAATTTGAATCTATATTAATAATGTAAATGCGCAAGTTTATGGATGGACTAGCTGATGCCCGTGACTTCACCCGCGTGGATTAAGGTTTTTTGGTCCCCGCGGGAGCTCTTTTATTTTCCGGGACAAAAAGTAGCCATATGGATGGATGTTTGTCACGCCCAATCACGCCAGAAAGTCTGAACGGATCTGGATGAAATTTGGCACAGACATAGAGTATAGTCTGGAATAACACATTTGCTTTTATCCCGGAAAATGAAAGAGTTCCCGTGGGAACCAAATAAATTTCAATGCACGCGGTCGAAGTCGCGGGCATGTTACCTAATTACCTCGGGTAGAAACCTACCGCTATACCAAACTTCATCAAAATCGGTTGAATTGATGTGCCGTGAAAGCCTAGCAGACAGACAGACTCACTTTTGCATTTATAATATTAGTATGTAAGTATGGAAGTATGGATATGGATTTAGAAATATAAAACCACTTTAATTATTACTAAAATTTGGAAAGAGAGTGGCGCGTTGCTTACCCCTGCCGCGCCTACTTAGAACAAGTTGCATTTCACCCGGCACGCACACTTACGCACTTATCCGTGTGTAAACGCAATAATCATGGTTCTGCTTCATCGCACTTTATTAGATCAACTGCATTTTATTTCATCTTGCTTTAAGTTTTTATCCTGGTGTGCGGCTTCGGCCGTGGTTAGTTACCACCCTACCGGCAAAAGACGTGCCGCTAAACGATTTAGCGTTCCGGTACAAACCGATGGGTATGGGTTTAATATAACTGCCATAACCCTAACAGGTTAGCCCGCTACCATCTTTGTCTGCATCATCTATTATATCAGCAGATGTCAAGGGCTAACTTATCTACCTATACTAATATTATAAATGCGAAAGTTTGGATGGATGGATGTATGTTTGTTACTAAATCACCCAGAATGGATCTGGATGAAATTTGGCACAGAGCTAGATTATGGCCTGGAATAACACAGGCTACTTTTTATCCCGGAAAATTACAGAGTTCTCGCGGGAATTAAAAAAAAACTGTCTCTTCACCAGATTTTTATGAAATTCGGTACAGGGGTAGATGGTATCCCGGGGATGGACATAGGCTACTTTTTATCCCGGAAAATTAAAGAGTTTCCGCGGGAATCAAAAAACTCAATTCACGCGAACGAAGTCGCGGTCATCAGCTAATAATATATGAAGAAGACTCTTCTCCCGTTCCCGTCCCAGGACGGGTACCTACTTATCATTAACTTGAAAAGGTTTAAGGTACCTTTATACCATTAATTCAAATTAATGATGAGCCCTTGACGTCTACAAACTTAAGATTTTGTTTACCTTAAACCTAGAACCTCCTCAGGAAGGATTTTTTAGAAATCTTAACGAAAAACGCAGATAAATTCACACACTCAAGTATAAAACTAATGGTAATGAATTACCTGCTAAAATTCATACTTGCATTTATACGTAGATATTTCTTGCCTAACGGGATAGGCAATATAAAACGGATTAAGTGCTAAAAGATGTTATGAATGCACGGTCTAAATACCATTTGAAATGAATCCATACTAATATTGTAAATGCGAAAGTGTGTCTATCTGTCTGTTACGCTTTCACGGCCCATCTTTCCAACCGATTTTCGATGAAATTTGGAACAGGGGAAGGACATAAGCTACTACTATATATTCTTTTTTAATAATAAAAAAATACAGTCGAATTGAGAACCTCTTCCTTTTTTGGAGTCGGTTAAAAAAACCTTAATCGGAATGCACGCGGACGAAGTCGCGGGCATCACCTAGTAATTACATGTATCGTGACCGTAGAAAGTCGATTTTTATAGTCAATTAATTTTTATCAAGAACTTTAACTAAATCATACTTTAATTTTATAAATGCGAAAGTCAGTTTGTTTGTTGGTTTGTCCTTCAATCACGCTGTAACGGAGCAACGGATCGACGTGATTTTTGGCATGGATATAGTTGAGGACCTGGAGAGTGACATAGGCTACTTTTTATCCCGGAAAATTGAGGAGTTCCCACGGGAATTCAAAAAACTTAAGTATTAAACTAAGTATGTACCATGTGTATGTATGAGCACCTCGGTGGCGGAGTGGTGAGATCTGAGCGCTTCGATTCCCGGCTGTGGGGGTTGACCTGGTGGAGGGCGTCGGCCGTGGCTAGTTATACTACTATCCCGCGTAGAAACCGCGTAAAAAAACTAAATTATAGAGCTTAAAAAGCTGTTCTCATAAATATTTTATATCTGATCTGATCTGAATGAATTTAGAAAGTAAGTACCAGGAGAATATAAAGTGTAGGAATTGGTTTTATTCAAGGATCAAGCGCTATATTTTTTCTTGAATTACGTAAAACTTAGAGAAGAGATGTTAATGTAAGTACCTACCTAATCCATACTAATATTATAAATGCGAATGTGTGTCTGTCTGTCTGTCAGTCTATATGTCAGTCTGTACGTCTGTCTGCCAGTATGCTACGCTTTCACGGCCCATCTGTTCAACCGATTTTGATGAAATTTGGTATACTTAGGGTAGTTTGTATCCCGGGGAAGGATATAGGCTTTTTATCCCGGAAAATTGAAGAGTTCCCGCGGGAATAAAAACTCGTGGGCATCATCTAGATATATTTTTCTTGTTTTCTTACTCATAAAGTATGTGGAAATAGGATCATTATAGCTGTTGTAACTCGAGTTTTAGTATTTTTTGATAAAAATATTTATAAAGAGTCAAAGTCCAGGAAACGCCTGGAGCGAAAGATAGTAGCGAGTGCCTTAATATATAATTATATCCACCAATTTTTCTACGCGTTTTCGGGTTCGCACACAATCTCACACACACACATTCATACAAAACCACAGCACACATCGCCGTAACCAATAAATAGATTGAACTAAACGGTGAAATTTAAAAAACGAACAAAACGAACGAATCGCATTCTCGCACACATTGAAACAAATGCAGCCCAATCATTAGGCTACACAAACTGAATTCCACTTTAAATGATATCAATTAAGGTTGAATTTTGAATGGTAGTGCAGCGTTGGTTGAACTAGCATGTTAACATTATGCACGCGTGGGAATGTCACGCACACTCAGGTTTAATTTTTGATTATCGGAACACCGAAATTTTCTTTAGTGTGTCGATTGATGATTGCATCGTGTGTGTGTGAGTGCATTCTTTTTGCGATGGTATTGTGTTCGCCTTTGCGTGTGTATTGCGTGCTTTGTCTTTGTGTGCGTCACTTTGTAGTTCGCATGATGGATTCGTGTGTATCGGCTGTTTTTTTGCAACGCACACACAGATTCGGGTGAAAAAATAATTTTAACTGGCACACTGCAGTGTTTAATTTTTGAGCTCTCTGTCCTGCGAAATGGGACGTCATTACTTTTTTAAATTACAAATGTCGTCGGTTTGTATTCCCATTTTCGTGTTTATTTTATTTTTGTATGAATCCCCCGTTTGCTGTATGAAAAACTTCGCGGACCTAATGAATATGCTCTCGAGTACGTCTTGTATGAAATATATTCCCAATTTGTTATTCAATTTATCGACGGAATTATTTTGATTGGGAAATACTCAAGAGATACTTTACTTCGTGACTGTACGAGTAGGTAGATCTTTGTTGTGAAAAGTAGACTTGACTTCACTAGCCTTTGTTTTCATCTTTGTTTTTCATGTTCTCTCTTTAAAAAGCATGCGAAATAAGTTTTTTAATCATCATTATCTCATTCTCAAGCCACTACTGTAAAAATAATGAGAAGGGTTTAGGCTACAGACCACCACGCTGACTAAGTGCGGGTTGACGGACTACGCACCTTTGCAGGGGTGCAGGCTTCTCCACAATGATTTCTTTCACCATTAACGAGTGTGATATTGGTGGGTGGCCTGGTGGGCGCCTTCGGCCATGGTTAGTTAAGAACCACCCTACCGGCAAAGTCGTACCACCAAGCGTTTTAGTGCTCCGGTATGATGCCGCTTGCGACTGCGATCTCACCTGATAGTAAGTGATGATGCAGTCGATGCAGTCTAAGATGATAGCGGGCTAACCTGTTAGGCAGGCAGTTATATTAAACCCATACCCCTTCGGTTTCTACACGATATCGTACCGGAACGCTAAATCGCTTGGCCGCACGGCTTTGCCGGTAGGGTGGTAACTAGCCACGGCCGAAGCCTCCCACCAGACAAGCATATTTAGCATTCTTATTTTATTTTAGTTTTATTTTATTTATAAATGGAAGCCAACGGTTATACAATGATCTTTTGTCTTATTATATTACAACGTAGTTATATATAATCTTGTGACTACCACTTATTACTTATTACTACAGGTTAACTCAACATGCATGATAAAAGAAGTTAAAAGTAGGTCCAAAAAAAGTTTAATTCTTTTAAATATTTCCACAACTACAGCCCATTATCGTCCCACTGCTGGGCACAGGCCTCCACTCTCATACGAGATAGGGAATTAGAGCTTAGACCCACCGCGCTGCTTCGGGCGGTTGGCGGGCTTTAACGACTGACTGTTATCATGTTAGTGATAATAACCGGGACCGACGCGTGGCTTTACGTGCTACTGCTCTCAGGAGCACGGAGGTGAATCATCGCCAACTTCCTAACTCCTGAGTTAGGAAGTTGGCGCCCGGGCTAGTAGTAAGTAGTAGTAGTTATATATTTCAATTTAGATTTCTTCTCGTAATATGACTTTCTTCCCTCCGCATTACATGCCCATACCATGCCAGCTTATATACAATAGGCATAATGACAATTCAATCAAATCAGCATCTCTATATCAAACTTAAAAACGCACTTCTAGTATGGAAGTTGTATGAAATTCACAGTTTACAACGTCATAAAATTTCAACGCACTTTTTTCTTTAATCAATTTTTTAAATGGTTATCCAAAGATCGAAGATAGATAGATCGAAAATGTGAATTTTAGGTCTTTTGGAAGACCCTCTATTTAATAATTAAAAATAATTTATTTTTGATATAGGCATCATCCCTATAGAAGCTGCAAGAATACATACCATAAATTTAGCCAACCACTGTTGTGGTTGAGACAACGATTGCAGGTGACTAGATATGACAGTGAGAGCGACATACGATAGGCTACAGGTTATAGGTTAGGGTAGATCGGCGACTATGTAGTTTGGATCCTCGTGACTTTGGCAAATAAACAGGATGACAAGTGGCGGGAAATGGCTCTATCTGATTATACTGCTGGGGTACTCTTATCCTTGTCCCTTCAGTCACTCCCCCCTATTGGGGGCTGGACATCACTAGCATGCACTGCACTTGATGTGATGTGTAGCAGCACCAATTCATTTAGAGCAAAAAGAAAGGCCAGAAAAAGCTATTCAGAGTACTGACCTAAAACCATCGATATATATGTAGGTACTAGATGGGCCCTTTGGAAAAAAATTGGGCGTCCAACCTTTAGAGCACGCTCCTAACCGCCACAGCGCTGTCCCGCTTTTCAGTCTAGATGGCGTTACTAAAATAGAGCCACATTCTTTGTTTGACAGGGCCCGTCTATGTAAATTGAGGTCGTTGCCTAGTACAGTCTCCGATCGCGATGTTGGAGGAAAAAAGGAAGGAACACATATAAAAAAAACACAAATTGACCCCGACGGATAGAACCCAGACCGTCCCGCTTGCAAGACGACAGCACTGCACCAGGGAGGGCGCTACAGTTTTTTTGTCTTACTGCATTTCCAATAATTCAAATCAGTGGTTTGCTATTCGCCAGTGGGCGCTGCGACCCCGTGGTAACCTTGCCCGGTCGTTACTCCACGTGTCACTCCACGGAACTGATAGCAGCGGTTCGTCCGTGGCTTCCCGACTACTCTAATATCAGTGTCGCTATGGTTGCGTGCTCGTATTACCATACATCATAAAATAAATTAATAAGCCTTTATTAACTGAAAATTGTTCACATATACAGTACTAGCAAGTTGGTAGAATGTATAAGGCTCTCAAACTGTAATCATGTCAAATTTATATCACCTAAATTCTCATAAATAAATTATTATTCTTATTTATTTATTTTTCGTCCGCGTGGTTTAAGTTTTTTTCGGCGGGAACTCTTCAATTTTCCGGGATAAAAATTAGCCTATGTCACTCTCCAGGTCTTCAACTATACCCATGCCAAAAATCACGTCGATCCGTTGCTCCGTTACGACGTGATTGAAGGACAGGCCAACAAACCAACAAATAAACACACTTTCGCATTTATAAAATGGTTCTAATGTGAGATCTAAGTATGATTAGTCTTATAATCAACTTAGTCTTAAACACATTTTCGTAGCTTAACAGTATACATACTCTCATACAATATTTATCTGTTTTGACATAAAACAAATGGTTCCCACGGGATACCTACCAAAACTTTAATCATCTATACTTATCTGAACTAATATTATAAATGCGAAAGTTTGGATGGATGTATATCGATATATTATGGAGTTATGGATGTATGGATGGATGGATGGATGTTTGTTACTCAATCATGTCCGGACGGCTGAACGGATTTGGATGTTTGGCACAGAGATAGATTATAGTCTGGAATAACACATAGGCAACTTTTTATCTCGGTAAATTTAGGAGTTCCCGCGGGAACCAAAAACCTGAATCCATGCGGACATAGTCGCGGGCATCAGCTAGTGGGAAAATAGGAGTTAATAATTAAAATAAGTTTCTCAGGAAGAAACTGGAAGTAAATGTCAATGAGCTTCTATCACAAAAGTATGTTTCTAGCTTTACGTATCCTAGACCTTGATCAAAAGTGGAGCGTCAATATAAGTGGACTACCATAGAGTAAAAAACCTGAACTAGACATAATGAAAAAAAAAACAAGTTACCCGTTCCACAGCATTACCTGCAGGTATCTCGGGAGAAAATCACGTTTTATTTCCTGCAAAACGGGCCAAACGATGATACACGATTAATAAAAACTGAAGATATGCAGCTTAAACAATGCCTATGCTCATATTTTTTGTTGTATTTTGTTTCCTTCTTTGTGTATCATAAATGAATGGCTTGTAATGTACTATGTAAGTTATCCACACGCCGCGATCTTGCGCCGCGTGGATCCAGCGGCACCGCGGCGTGTTGAAATCCTTGCAAGAGGCCTATGTCCAGCAGTGGACGTCCACCGGTTGAGGATGATGATGATGATGATGATGATGATGATGATGATGATGATGTAAGTTTTTAACACCCTAGTTTCTAACATTTAGTTTCCATGACAATATAACCTACATATTGGAATTCATAACCTACATATAATGGAATAACAACTTTGTCTAGTTTTAAGGAGTATATGATTTTGTACATGTATTTGAATTATCAATAGATTATCATTATCATTATCATTATCATTATATTATATTATCAGAAAGTGTAATAATGTGTACGTTTTCATGTTTATGTCGAATATGTAAATTGCAGGGTGCTTAAATAATAGATAAAACATTAAAAAATAACTCATATTACCACCTGAAAATGTCATCATATTCAATTTGAAAGAGTTTAATATTTTTTTTAGTTTAGTTAACTATATTAAAAAAACATTTATCGAAAGCAAAATTTTATCTGTCTGGCAATCTTTTCGTTACCCTTTTGACGAGAATTGGCAGAGATATTGCTTCCTAAGGGATTTTGCTTTCTACTTACTACCCTGAAAATCAAAGTGTTCCCATGGCATTCCAATAAAAAAAAGAAATGAAGATTATGCTACAGAATTCAAGCCAGTAAAGTTAGCAAATTAGCAATTGCAAATGTTTTTAATTTTGTAATAGTAATAATAAATAGACTAATTTGTATATTATGAATTATTAGACTATGATTGTGTCACCGGATATAGAAACCTTGGTCCTGCAAGCTTTTTGGCAAATTTTAATGACACATTTTCATGCCAACCTTTGTTCTCAATATTGATACTATTTCTTTACGGTTTGTTTTGTATATCTTAAGGCTATATACATATCAACGGTGCAAAAGCAAAAAAAAAACAATAGCAAACTCGCTGGAAGAAATGTACGTCCGTAATCCGAAGTTGCATGTGGAGTGTGGACCCGCACATATACTGTCGATACGCGTCTATTGACGGCGCGCCTGTGTGTGTGTGTGTGTGAACTATCGCATAATCGCTGTAGTTGGACAGATAGAAGAAAACTATCAGCTTCATAAAAATAATATTATGGTGGAGTTTACCTCCTTTAGAATCTAATTGATTTTCATATATAAGCCCGGGGTCATACCCCGGGTATTGAATTGATGAATTGATGGGGAGTAAAATCAAAATTTCTCCGTTACGTTATTGACTTTGTGTTTCCATGGTAACACTTGTTTATGTTTCCATTACTATGTAATGTATTTTGATGAATATAAATTATATAATTAATATAAATAAATGTATCAAGCATGCTTTCAGTAATATAAAAAATGCGTTCATTTACTAATCTATATATTTTGTTATGGTTCGTAAAGAGTAAACTCCAGTCGTGCACGGCGGAGCTGACACACACAAATTTTTTCAATAAGATGCTGATAACGTCTTTAGGTAAACTGCAGGTTACGTAAAAGTTCTTAAGTATGTGTAGTCATAGACATAGTCATTTATTTATTAAATATAGGTACACTGTAGGTACACTTATTATCGTCTAAAAATTACTTAATTAAAAAGCATGATGGTGATAATGGGTAACGGTATCTTAAAATTAAAGCTACGAGGGTTCCAAACGCGCCCTGGTCTGAGAAGAGCCCACAACAAACTCAGCCGGGTTTTGTAAGTCCGCAGACCTACACTAAAGCATTGTGTTCCCAAGTCTAGTTTTTTCTTTCTCTTTTATCCAAGAGCAGATTTTTATCAAGCTGTGGGACCTTTAGTGCTTCAGAAATAAGAAGACCCGTAGAACTAAATAACCGACATTGCTCGACGTGTTGCGAAGCTGAAGTGGCAATGGGCGGGCATATAGTACGAAGAACCGATGGACATTGGGGTCCCAAAGTGTTGGGATGGCGACCTCATACTGGAAAGCTCAACGTCGGCAGAACTCCTACTAAGTAGATGGACGACATCTGACGAGTCGCAGGGAGCCCCTGGATCCAGCCGTCGCAGGATCGCGGCGTATGGAAATCCTTGCAAGAGACCGATGTTCAGCAGTGGACGTCTATCGGTTTATGATGATGATGATTTTGTATCCTTTCATAGAAAAACTGTATGAACAGAAGTTGTATAAATGATTGACAAATTTTTGAACAAAACGCAACGCAATTTTTTAGCTAATTTCAATATGTGGTTTCCCTAGATTGTTTGTGCCAAACGGGTACCGTTGTCTTCATCACCGCCTACTGGTAGACGTTCACTCCTCAACCTCCCCCACGTCTGCCAGGTCAGCACGGAACCACTTCGCATTACTTCGTGCTGACCCTTAGACTTCCACTGCTGTACATAGGTCTCTTACTAACGCCTGTGGCGATGCGATGACCAATTATTAGTGTTATAATCATTTCGAACTAGCTTATTAGTATTTGAAGATTCTTAAAACTGCTTTTTCAACAAAATTTTCAAAATAAAATAAATGTGCTACCTGATGCATTATTTTCGAGACAATTTATTGAAAATATATTCTTGCTAAGCAATATTATATTCCAACTTTTTTGCCTACCCTCCTTTTCAGTGGTGTGCGTGCTAGACGTCGCCTAGACGCGCTGACCCACTGCCCGGCGACCTTGCGTTTCTTATGTTGTTCTTGCATCCCTCTCGCACGTAGGCCCAACTATCACCCTCTCGGTCGTGCGTGTTTCTATTGATAGGAAAGGCGGTTAGGTCCAAGGTCACTCTGTTTCTATGGCTGGCTGGCGTCTGTGTTGCTAGGGGATCGATCGGCAATAGAAAGGGCTTATGCGGCTTAACAATGACGTTTGAGGATATTGTAGGGCTCTATACTTGTTTAACTCGTTCTAGGTATTGTTATATACCATTTTGAATACAGGAACCTCGATTCAGCTTTGTGCCTTTAAGTAACTGGTCATTCTAGCGTATTCTAGAATTTAAATAAACAAGACTGCACTTAACATCTGCTGACTGAATATCTACCGTTAGTACGAGTAAGAGAAACTGTTGGTGTTTTTGCCCGCTCTTCTCAGTCGAATCTGCTTTCCGAATCGGTGGTAGTCTTGGCTGTGTCATTAATCTTAATAGCAGGTTGACCAACAGTGATATTTGAGTTTTAATGTCGTCAGCTTCAATTGCTAGATAAAGTCCTCTTAAAAGGTAGCGGAAGATCTTACTGCCTTCGATCTTTGAAATAAAAGCTAATGAAATGAAATTATTTGAAATGATTTATTCATTTCACGTAGATACAACTTGTGACAGTCCACCACTACAGACCATTGCCTTCCACAGGCACCATTGGCTTCCAGGCACAGGCCTCCACTCTCATAGGAGAGAGGGAATTAGAGCTTAGACCAACCGCGCTGCTCAGAAGCGGGTTGGCGGGCCTATAACTACAGAATAGGTAGTATGCTATACCTAATGACTATTATCATGTTAGTGATAATAGCCTAGACCGATGGCTTAACGTGCTCTCCGAGGCACGGGGGTAAAACACCGTCAGCTTCCTAACTCCGGGCTAGTACTAAGAATTTCTAGTCAGGAAAACCCGATACTAAATTATGGCCCGACCCGGGACTCGATCCCGTGACCTCGTCGGCCGCAGTCGAACATGCTAACCACTAGTTTTGCTTTGTTCTTGTGCCAATTATGAAAAAAGACTAAGTTATATAAAAAAAAGACAAGCCAATTATCGCGAGGTGCATCCGTAATTTTTTTTCATAACGCGGTCTTAATTTATTTTTTATTATTCAGTAGATATTTACATAAAACCTAATTAAAATCCTACATAGTAGGTACGAGGGTATAAGGAAGCAAAACTGGCAAAACATCTCTGGCGCATCGAGGAAAAAATTATCCACCGGTACAAGATTTGAATGTTATAAACACCTATGAAAAATGTTTTTCAATGTTAAAAACACAAAAACAAGTATTTTTTATAAATTATTTATTAAACACCAACATTTAAACATTTTTTTGACGACCTCCTTGGCGCAGTGTGTAGCGCTGTTGTCTTAACGTGCGAACTGCGGAGGTCCCGGGTTCGATCCCCGCAGGGTCAACTTGGGAATTTATAATTTCTGACTTTGACTGATTTTCCCTAGTCTGGTCTGGTGGGAGGCTTCGGCCGTGGCTGGTTACCACCCTAAAGACGTGCCGCCAAGCGATTTAGCGTTCCGGTACGATGCCGTGTAGAAAGGTGCCGTGTATGGTAGGTACCGAGTGTATGCCGTTGAGGGGTGTATGGGTTTAATATAACTGCTATGCCCCTAACAGGTTAGCCCGCTACCATCTGAGACTGCATCATCACTTACCATCAGGTGAGATCGCAGTCAAGGGCTAACTTGTAGTCGATAAAAAATAAATAAATAAATAAGTCACCGTAAAATCTCGATAGATTGTAACTGTCGAAAGATTGTGAACCGTTCAATGTTTTGAGCGTCAATTTTTGAAATATCCATTATATTTACGTTTTCTTGTCTCTTTCTTGAAGGTTGGGCTAGGTTTCGACATAAATAAACACTTAGTCTCTATCGGGTTATATACCTAACAGATTACAATCTACCGAAAAATAATGCATTAAATTGTATAATCTTTCGACACTTTACAATCTCGCTAGTTAGATTATAATCTAATGGTTTTTGCAATTTTACGGTGACAAATATAATTATTATTTAATTCGATTTTTTTAGTTTTATTATGTTTAGTTCTTAATTTAGTTTTAATTTGATATTTTTGTTTCATTTTTGACTTAAATTTTTAAAAACATTTCGACAACATCGATATGTGACGATATCGTATGTATTCTCTGATGACTGACGGTCTGACCACATTCCTGTTTTTCTTAACGATAAAAATAATTTTCAAGTTTAAAAAATTCACGTATTTTTAATTTTGCCTAATTTGCATAACAACGTGAATAGGAAAAAAAACTATACGTCTACAGATCCTTTTGAAAGCGCATTGAAAGTTGTTTGGAGGCAAAATGGAGTAAACAAAGCACTCTACGGCATTGTTATGCGTCTCTATGGCTTATACGGTGAGCGAAACAAGTTATAGAACTTAATGTGAGGGTAGTTTTGGCCTCGCTAAAACTAATGCATCCACATTCGAGACATTAAAAAAAACGGTCAAATGCGAGTCAGATTTGCGCACAAAAGGTTTTCCGTACAGCCACACACCCACACTAGTATATATACACACCATATTGTTTGTTAAATAACGACTAAAGGTAGGATTGTAGTCGTATATTTATGAAATTATTTTTTTTTTAATTGCGTGATAGGCTTGCGCTTGACGACAATCATGCTTAGTGTAAAGCAATGATGAGGTCTAGGTTGGACCGCGCTTGCCTAGAAGATACCTATTCACTCTTGCCTAAATATGCAGTAACTAGCCAGTTACCCACAACTTCGTCCGCGTGAATTGAGGTTTATTGGTTTCTGCGATAACTCTTTAATTTTCTCTGAGCCAAAATTTATCCAGACCCGTTCAGCCGTCATGGCGTTATTGAATAACACACATCCAAACTTTCGCATTTATAATATTAGTATGTCTATACATACTAATATATAGATATTAGAGTATTTATCGGTCCACTATTGAGCATGAGTCTTTTTTCAAAATTTTTGCCATGGTCCACCACGGAGTTTTGAATGTTAGTAGTGTAAGTACTTGGAAGGTACAAAAACATTTCGATAAAAGATGGCGACTTTTTGATTTTTGAAATCTCCATTAAACTCGCTCATTTTTAAAGTCGCTTTAAGATAGATGCAAGCTCCCATTGTACCTTTGAATAGATGGGACTGGAAAGCGTAGCAGACAGACAGACAGCCAGACAGATGGATAGACAGACGAACAGATACTCTTTCTTTTTTATTGGAACATGGATAATAGTTCGTCTTAGGTGGTACAATAGTGTTAACTTTAGTGGTAGATTGTACAAACTAGAATCGCCATTATGGTATTATGATAATAAACGTCTGTCTGTTGGTTTTTATTTATTTTGCAGTTCCTAGTCGTTGTTTGTGTTGACTAGCTTGTGTCCACGAATCTGTCTGCGATATTTAGAATATCCATACTCTAATGTTTATTTTTTATTTTTACCCTCACTCACCTGATGATGCAGCCTACGATGGTAGCGGCGGTAACCTGTTAGGGGTATGGCAGTTACATAAAACCCGTACCCCTATTCGGTTTTTACACGGCATCGTATCGGAACGCTAAATCGCTTGGCGGCACGTCTTTGCTGGTAGGGTGGTAACTAGCCACGGCCGAAGCCTTCCACCACAATACTAATATATAATTCTAATATTATCACTGACAAACGTTTTTTATTTCTTGTACTTAGTTAATTTTTATTATTTTACTACATGACGCCCGTGACTTCGTCCGCGTGGATTAAGTTCTTTTGATTCCCGGGGAACTCCTTAATTTTCCGGGATAAAAAGCCTTGTAGGTCCTTCCCCAGAATGTAACCTACCGCTATACCAAATTTCATTAAAATGGGTTGAATAGGTGGGCCGTGAAAGCCAGACAGACAGACGGACAGACAGACAGACACACTTTCACATTTATATTAGTATGGATGCGAAAGTTTGGATGGATGGATGGATGGATGGTTGTTTGTTAGTCAATCATGCCAGAACGGCTGAACGGATTTAGATGGAAAGTGGCAGAGAGATAGTTTGGAATAACACAAAGGCTACTTTTTTTACTGGAAAAGGAAAAGAGTTTCCGTGGGAACCAAAAAACCTCGATCCACGCGTATGAAATCGCGGGCATCAGCTAGTATTCTATAATAGAATCGTTTAAAAGTTCACCCCTTGTCTAGTAGACACCCCTTACGTTTCCGTGTCTCTACGCGTGACCCGAAGATCGCGAAGGGTCGTTAGTTGACCAGTAGTTTCAAGTTCACGGGAGCACTGGCCTTAGGTTGTTACTCCGATGGTGTTTGTTTGATATCTGCCACTTACGATTGTTTAACCAGCTATGCTATACGGCACCTATTGTGACTACCTCCCTGGCGCAGCGGTGGGCGTCGTAGTCTTTTAAGAATCAACGACCTCAATTTACATATAGACGGGCCCTGTCAAACAAAGAATATGGACCTATTTTACTAACGCCATCTAGCCTGAAAAGCAGGACAGCGCTATGGTGGGGACAAGGACAGGCTTATACAGGTGTGGAGCGCGCTCTACAGGTCGGAAGCCCAATTTTTTCTTATGTAAGGGCTCATCTAGAACCTACATCTATATCGATGATAAGAATAGATACTGCGATCATATTATATTCATAGATTTTGTATTTTTGTAGTTACAATATGGGTACTTAACCATTTAATTTATTTCTTAGTTTTAATTAAAATATATATTGTATAATGAAAAAAAAAATATCAAAAAAATAAATAAAAAAATATGGGTACTTTGCTTGAAATATAATATTTGATGATTCCATTTCCATTTGATATTATAGTTTCACCCGTGATTTCACTTATAAAGGTTTCCACTGAAAACCAGCACTGCAGGCTGCTGCAGCACAATGCTAAGATGGAGACCTGTGTTTGGTCATTTAGCACTATACCTATTTAATTAGTCTGAAACTCCACGTAGTGATCAAATAAAAATCATTTTCTTTCCTTCTTTCTATAAGCGGAAGGTCCCGATTTGATCTCCGGCAGGGTCAATTTGGAAATTTATAATCTCTGAATTTCCACTGGTCTGGTGGGAGGCTTCACCTTGGCTGGTTTTCAACCTATGGGCAAAGAAATGCCGCCAAGCGATTTAGCGTTACGGTACGAAAAAAATCATTGAGTTTTAGTACGATGCCGATTGGCGTGTGGACACCGATAAGGAGGCACGGGTTTAATATAACTGCCATACCCATAACAGGTTAGCCCGCTACCATCTTAGACCATCAACCAGGTGAGACCACTGTCAAGGGTTAACTTTTAGTGGAATAAAAAAGTGTGATTTAAAGCGACGACATAGAAGCTTGTATGTCGCTAACAAGTGATAAACTAAAAGATTGAAAGTTAAACAGACCCACACACATAACAGTCTGTATCCTGAAAACTACTAAACCGATTTGATAAAACTTACTCTGTACCCTACGTTGAAGTAAATGTAAGCCTATAAAAAATGGTCACAATCCGATAAACAGTTTTGAAGAAATCCGCGGTCAAACACACATAGAAACAAACTACGTAATTTTGTTTGGCAGCCCTTACTGATTATCATAATATGTATATATTATGATATTGTGTATATTTTGAGGTTCTAATAATATTACGTACATACGTGTCGAATTGATGACCTCCTTTTTTTGAAGTCTGTTCCAAGTACCCATAGTGCAGCACATTTACAACTTGCAGGTTTCCAATCACCCCATAATCTATTTCGTTCACCCCATAACCACCCTTTGTTATTGGCGTGTCAGCGTCCGCCGCCGACCCGGAAGGTCAAGGAGGGTTAGTTGGCCGCTAGTTGAAGTTCACCGGGGCAGCGCGCAACTCTTATTTCTCTGCTATTACTATATCTGGTAATTTTAACCTATAAATAATAATATAATATAGTATATAATATAAATATAATAGTATAATAAGATTTCGACAAACAAGTTTTACAATCAGAAACTCAAAACAAGTTAAATCCATACTAATATTATAAATGCGAAAGTGTGTCTGTTTGTCTGCTACGGTTACACGGCCCATCTGCTCAACCGATTTTGATGAAGTTTGGTACAGGGGTAACTTAAGAACATAGGCTACTTTTTATCCCGGAAAATTAAAGAGTTCCCGTGGGAATCAAAAAATCTTAATCCACGTAGACGAAGTCGCGGGCATCATCTAGTTAAAAATATTAAAAAAAAACACGACTGCATTGACATTGTATGGTGCCGTTGTGAAAATTGTTTTTTTTTAAATAAATTGGTCAATGTTACTCGGGATGATGTAAGATGTAAATCTGTTCAGGCATTTAGAAATTATGGTGGAATAGAGAAACTGACATACATTCATGAACCCTGAAAATATTACACTCCATTTTTTTTGGACAGTTGTGTAATAATCACGTCACGATAAAGGCATACAGCGCCCTTCGCGTGCAACATAATAATGGTTTTAGGACTTTGATGGGGCTGCCCTGCTTCTGCAGGAATGTTTACAAATGCCTGACTTGATTGCTTCTTTGCAATCATGCACAAGAGATGTGCATCCCTGGTGCGTCGGGTGCGGGCCAGCACCAACCAAGTCCTAGGCATAGCTAGCTCACAGGCTAGACTGCAGCTATGTGGACCGTTGCTGTAAGGTTTCAGCGGGTCTAGTACTCATATCGAGACTCATATAGTAACGGTTTACTTAGTAATTATGAGCAGTTATAGTTTAACTAGCTGAGGCCCACGATTTAGTTTTTTTGATTCCCGCGGGTATTCCTTAATTTTCCGGGATAAAAAGTAGCATATATGTCACTCTCCAGATCCTCAACTATACCCATGCCAAAAACCGAGTTGATCCGTTGCTCCGTTGCGGTGTAATTGAAGGACAAACCAAGAAACAAACACACTTTCACATTTATAATATTAGTATAATTTAATATGTAAGTACTTCGTTTTAATAATTCTATGAGTCGGTATTTACTTGAAATAAACTTATAGTTATTTATTTATTGATAATACGTAGCCACGTCGAGGTAATGTAATATACCTACTCGACTCTACAAATACCTCTAGCGTGAATTAAGAAGCAGATTGTCCGTACCCACCCAAATTACCAGTTCTCTGCATTAGGTGAACGAACTAACGTCACATACATACCTAACGAACATACATAGGTGCATGCATACACATGCAAAAATCTGTTAGTAAATCAACTCAATACGAAGACATTAACGTGCGCGGGCGCCGATCTAAAACACTCGCCTGATAATGGCCGACGGGGTGAACG
The DNA here is from genome assembly GCA_923060345.2 of Erebia aethiops. Classification (NCBI taxonomy): domain Eukaryota; kingdom Metazoa; phylum Arthropoda; class Insecta; order Lepidoptera; family Nymphalidae; genus Erebia; species Erebia aethiops. Next base: position 1,292,038 of record OV281083.1, on the reverse strand, counting down.
ACCTCCGTTACATATTTAGAAAAAAATATTTGGCAAATGCTTCAGTGCAATGCACTGCAGCGGCGTGCCGATAAACTGGGTGCAATTTGTTTTTGCGATAGTAATTATTACTAATTGTTGGTGTAGGTAAAAAATGTTCGCGGAAAATTCATACTTAAGTAGTATTATAAATGCGAAAAAGTGTCTGTCTGTTTGTTTGGCTGTCTGTTTGCTACATTCCCATCTTTTCTACCGATTTTGGTATAGGGGTAGGATACAATCTAAGCGCTGTGTTTCTGTCGTGTCGCCACTAAACACGTAAAAAACATTATCCGTGTTATCCCGCTTCACTTTCCGGGATAAAAGTAGCCTATTTTTCTCCCCGGTAAACAACCTACCTCGACCTCAAACTGTCATCAAAATCAGCCGAAAAGATGGGCCGTTAAAGCGTAGCAGAGGGACAGGCCGACCGTCGCACCGTCGCATTTATAACATTAGTATGTAGCAGTGGTGGTGTGCCTTGTGCTGTGCCATGGGTACGGTCGAGGACCTAGAGAGTGACATAGGCTACTTTTTATCCCAGGGATAGATGGGGTTCGTGGAAATATCTGGATGAAAAGTAGAATATGCTCTTATTTATGCTCTTGTATCGTTTACATAATCTTCATCAGTATAACATCCTTACCAGATAGATATTGGATAGAAGCAGGCGTACCTTTGATCCATTTATTTGGTCCATGATAGTGAAGGAACTAGGAGATTAATTCGCTATAATCCGCCAAAGCAGCGTGTAGCTGGCATGTGTAGCTATAGGCCGACCGTTTAACTCGCGTATCGCCTGCGCGGTAAGAAGGGAGCGGGGGCGGGTACGGGGTAACGCTACACACGGAGTCAATAATCCAAAGATTTACCTCGAGATAGACATTGTTGGTAAAGAATAAAATAATAAGCATCTTTTTTTTAATCCGCTAACATCTCCCCCCGCTCCCTTCTTACCGCGCAGGCGATACGCGAGTTAAACGATCGGCCTATAGTTACCACATATCTAGATTTGTCTACCACATGGTAGATTATAGCAAATTAAACTTCTAGATCCGTCCTTACCAGATATATTCAATATTTATTTATTCAATTTAGGTAGTAAAGTTATTGTCGTCCGAAACTTAGAAAACATGATGGTGATAATCAATTAGCTACGAGGGTTCCAAACGCACCCTGGTCTGAGAAGAGCCCAAGAAAAACTCAACCGGGTTAAAAAAATTAGGTTGCGCAGTTTCTTGCGCCTGCAGTGCTCAGCTACGAGGTAGAGATGCGGTTCAGGAGCCGCGCACACAGGCGCTCCGCATGTGTGCGTCACATCTAGACTTTATAGTGCGAGTGTATTTTCGAGAGTGACGCCCAATCGGCTAACGACCTTCCGCACTCGTTGTAGCGAGGGCCACGTCGCCTGAAGTCATTAGATGCAATTCACCATCGTCATCGTCATGCCGAGACCTTGGTCATCTATATCTACACTAAACGTATAGTCCAGTCATTACGTCGGAAAAAACGGGTTAGAAATGCAAGTGAACCGAGAAAGCTAAATTGTGGATGTTACGTGGGGGAGGCCTAGAAAAGCTTAACTTCAAATTGTCGACCAAGATTTCCTATGTGCATTTTCCGCCATCTTGAAAAAAGGGGTAAATTCAGTTTTTTCACAATAACTCGGTTCTCCGTTGAGGTACGAAAGTTTTGATGCAATACTTTTTTGTTACTTTTTTAACGATGTAATAAATAAAATAGTTTGATAATAGTCATTTTTTATAATATATTTAATAGCAAAAAACAAATTTCACTACCTCAATATTACTCAAAATGACAGTTTGTTGTCACGTATCTTATCTGTTTAACCGATTTTTGGTACAGGGGTAGGTTGTCTCCCAGGGAAGGACATAGGCAACCTTTTATCCCGGAAAATTACAGTGTTCCCGCGGGACTCAAAAAACCTTAACCCACGCGGCCGAAGTCGCGGGCATAATCTAGTCTGTCAACGCTCTAAGCAATATTACTCAAAATTTGATTTGACAAGACAGCTGGATGTCACGTACCTTGACGTTCCTAAAATAAGGATTAAAATTCTAAAACACGAAAGTCAACAATATGGCTTTAAGCGTTCGCAGTATGGCTCTTGAACGCTTCTGCACACTTCAACTCTTGAAATCAATTATCTGCAATTGAACTACTGAAAATATTCAAGTATTTATACTTGTTCTAAACAGCCATATAAAGGCTGGTTTAATGGACTATGCATGTGTCAAGCGCACACACAAATATTTGCTCTAAACTCGGATCTTTGACCGTTACAGAGTCAGCCGGGTACAATGACTGTACCAAATTATCGGAGGCCCGACTCACTCGCTGTTTGTACCTAATTGTGTCATTTAATACTGCCTGTTTTTTTAAATAATGCTCTATGAAGTATTGGATAGAAGCAGGCGTTACTTTGTCCATGATAATCCCTTGATTATCATAAGGAACAAGAAGCTTAACTCGCTATAATCTGCCAAAGAAGTCAAATCTATTAGTAAGCTGAAGTGGCAGTGGGCAGGTCATGTCTGTCGCAGAACCGATGGGCGTTGGGGCAGACGCGTTCTGGAGTGGAGACCGCGTACCGGTAAACGCAGTGTGGGACGTCCTCCAGCCCGCTGGACCGACGACCTTAAAAAGGTAGCGGGAAGTGGGTGGATGAGGAAAGCGGAGGACCGTGTGTGGTGGCGCGCTCTCCAAAAGGCCTTGTAGTATTATAGATTAAATTTACTTTTTAGTCAAATTTCAATATTACTGAACGCATAGTTTCTGTATAAGAAGTGCGATTTTAGCATTGGCCGACAGCGATGAATGCGAAGCCGCGCTGTCTCACTCACTCCATGTAGGAAGCCCATATGGCTATCCTTATCATCACCTATTGTTTGTCGCGCGTGTTGCGACATTCCGACGCGAGAGGGCCACGGCAAGCGGCCCGTGCGTCGAGGGAGTCACCCCCTGAACTTTCGAGCGTCTGCCCGCGCCAGCCCGTGGTCTCTTCAAGGCCCGGGAGATGTGAATTTTACCGAGTGTGAACCGCCATGCGGGACCGCGGTATTTCTTTTTAAAATGGGAGGTCTCAGTACCTAACCCAGCCTTTGTCAGGCCCCATAACAATGGGGGCATGACTCGTTACCTTTCCTTTGATTTTTTTCTCACTCTCTAGTGACATATATTTTTGCCTCGTGTCTCCGGACCGAGTTTTGCTACGGAACGTTCCGCCATTTTGTAGGACGGTCACCATATACGCGTGATTTGTTCTTGTTATATTAACTTTATTAATGTACTTACTAAATAAGTAGTGTAACCAGTGAAAAGCACAAATGTGCCGTAATTTCAAACAAGTGAAAGTGCCCGCGAAACTTCGTGATGCGCGAATTTACGAACTATTCTCCTGGTATCCTGCCGCGCGCATTGGGCGCGCTCGCTGAGGGTTAGCAGCCGGCCATGGCCGCTGCCGCCCACCCCACGGGTCTACTCTTCGAGTTTCTTCGAGCGTAGGACTAAGTGGTATTGTAAAGAAAATGGATTGTAAGTGCGAAAGTACCTATAACTTGATCTTAAGTCTTATCTCTCTTTAGTATAACATATCAATAACTAAAATTAATTATCGCGCTTTGTCATTTATACTCATTGAAATGTTCCACATTTAACCTCTTTTTCATTTTTTCGCCATACGTCATCAGTTACTCACCTCTCCGTGACAATAATGGCGCCCGAGTCAATGGTGCAGGTGTCGCCCTCGCACTCAGTGAATGGTAGAATGTGGAACTAATTAAATGTCAAAGTCATAGTTCTTTCAATAATTGTTCTGACACATTTCAAATTTAGAACTTGTCATTCTGAAATACGTCAAAACTGACACTCTTGTACGTCTGTCAGTTATTAATTGTCTTTTGACATATTTCTTTGTTATTATTGTCAACAGTACGTAGCAATACTGCTAGCGTTACTTTATTTATATTAGACTTGTACGCTATTCTTATATCTTGTCTATTTTTAGAACAAATGAATAATAACTTATGAATACATAACGGTGTATACAAACTGTTTATAACTTAATAATTTAAAGTGTATATGTGATTTCTACAGCAATCCTGTCGAAATTGTTGGACGAACAGGCAAGGATACGCATTCGCAAGTAAGTACTTAGTAGTAATTGTCAATCAACAATGTAAACAATTTTCAATATCAACTATTTTACAGTTGTCCTTTTATACAAGCAAGGAAAATGCGGAATCCTAATAACGCATAGAATTCACATGGTGTTATGAATAACTAGATATAAACAATCTTACTTTAAGAATGTTTAGTCATAAATACAACTTGTAAAACAAGAACATTTCACCTTACAGTTAATATAACTATTCTTTTTACGAAACTTGTCACAGTTAGCGATACAGTTCAATCATTTAATACAGATATTAATTTAAATATATACAGTAAATATGAATCCCGAAGTCACTAATATAGGTACTGCTTCTCTTAATTTCGAGCTCGTCACTTCACCGATACCAAAGCCGGATATGGGATTATCCACATCCGTCTACGTAGACATGCAGGACAACTACGTGAATACCAATCCTAGGGGTCCACATACAGTATCAGATACAACCCAGTTGACGTACTCCACACTCGGAGCAACCCGCACTTCGGTAATCGATCCAATAACTTATCAACCAGCTTTTGAAACAGCTGATACATCAGCTAGGTATAGCGATATACAACACCAGCCACCAGCGAGGCCGGTTATATACAACATGCACAACTTAACCAATTTAAAAAATTGGAATATTAAATTCACAGGCGATTCGTGTGTGTATGAATTTTTAAATAGGGTGGAAGAGATCCGTACGGCAAGGGACGTAGATACTGCTATCGTCCTCAGAGGTTTTTCCGAACTTCTACAAGGTACGGCATTGCAATTTTATAGGCAGGTCCGACATAGAATAAACTCCTGGTCTGATCTATACAACGAATTTATTACCAGTTTTCAACCCATAGATTTCGAATATACAACAGAGAGGATAATTAGAAATACCAAACAAAAACAAACACAATCAGTTTTCACTTTTATTACTTACATAAAAGATCTCAATAGAAAATTAGCAGATCCAATTCCAGAAAAAGCCCTACTGGAAATTATAAAACATAATTTGTCAGCATGCTATGCTTCATTGCTGGCAAATAACTCAATCTCTTCCATAGAACAACTCATAACATTAAGTAGAAATTATGAGGCATACACAATGCCTAACTTAGTAGGCACACAAAACAACATGGGAGTAAATGCACACGCAACACCCACATTTAGAAATAAATCTTCACTAGCTACACCTAACTCACGAAATCAAAATTTCTATTCGTACAAAAAACAGTTCGTACCAAACACAGCTTATAAATCGGACACTAGGCCGGTCACAAATAATTCAGTGCAGTTAGTGGAATGCAAAAAATGTAAAAAACGAGGCCATAATTATAGGCAATGCAGAAAATTCCCAGGGCCGGTATGTTTTAACTGCCAGACCCCAAATGCCTTTACAAACTCTTGTCCCAATTGCAACAAGGCCACCCCAGAAACAATTAACAAGGGAAAAGGCCAGGAAAAAAATAATACAAATATTAACCGAAAAAACTAATTTCATCTGTGGATGTCAATGCCCCCCATAAAACACAAAAAATCCACTACAACTTGATATCCCCGGAAATTAATACTATATGCAAAGACAATAGATTATATTTGAATTTCCAAACATTTGGAGAAGAACTTGTAGGTCTCATAGATACAGGGGCAAATCTATGCGTACTAGGAAAAAACTTCCATAAGAAGTTCCTACATCTGGCTCCCTTACACAGAACATTCGTTAACGCTGAAACAGCTGATGGTTCCTCAGTAAATGTTTTAGGCACTATGACCCTTCCGGTCCAATTTAATAAAAAAACTAAAGATATTGAATTTCTGGTAATACCAAGTATTGCCAGAAACATAATTTTAGGCATGAACTTTCTATACACTTTTCAAATTTTAAATTTATTAACTTTAAACAATAATATTTCAGACCAGTCCTCCTCCGGTTTAAAAGACCAAATACCAGAGGCAGACGAGGTCCGTTGCATAGTCCCTAGGGAAAAATTATCTCCTGGCAATGCCAGAAAAATAGAGCAGATGATTAGCAAATTTAAAAACATTTCCGCGGAAAAAGTAGGATTAGGGAAAACATCTCTCATCAAACATAAAATAATAACAGAAGGGCCACCCATAAAACAGAGGTACTATCCCCTGTCACCAAGCAAATTAAAAGCTTTAAATGATGAAGTAGACCGCATGCTTCAACTTGAAGTAATAGCACCCTCTAGATCCCCATGGGCCAATCCAGTAGTGATGGCCACAAAAAAAGATGGCTCACTTAGATTTTGTTTGGATGCCAGAAAATTAAACGACGTCACTAAAAAGGATTCTTATCCGATACCTTACATTAGTTCTATTTTAGACAATTTAAAAGGCGCTCGTTACCTAACTTCATTAGATTTGTCAAGTGCTTACTGGCAAATACCACTAGATGACTCTTGCGACCCTAATAATGAACAAGACTCAAGCACCTCATGCCAGAAAACTGCTTTTATAGTTCCTGGCAGAGGACTTTTTGAATTTAAAAGGATGCCTTTCGGTTTATCAAATGCAGGTGCAGAAATGCAACGCCTTGTAGACAGGTTATTTCTGCACCAATTTGGAGAAAAAGTTTTTGCTTATTTAGATGACTTGTTAATTGTAACAGAGGATTTCGAAACTCACTTAGACATTTTAACAAAAGTCTTCAACTCTCTTAAAGAGGCAGGACTTACAATCAATCTTGAAAAATGTAAATTTTGCAGGGATGAATTAAAATATTTGGGCTATGTAGTCAACTCAGAAGGTCTAAAAACAGACCCTGAGAAATTAAAATGTATTGAAAATTTCCCACTACCCTCTACAGCAAAACAGCTGAGAGGATTTATTGGACTTTGCTCTTACTATAGAAGGTTCGTAGAAAACTTCTCTTCAATTATAGCTCCCATGACTGCTATGTTAGGGAAACGCAAGGGCAAAGACGGCATTGAGTGGTCTGACGCAGCCAGAGATGCATTTTCAACTTTGAAAACAGCACTAATAACAGCTCCAGTACTCGCCTGTCCAGACTACTCAAAACCGTTCGTCCTGCATTGCGACGCGTCTTCAGTAGGGATAGGTTCAGTTCTTACACAAGAATGGGACGAGATAGAACACCCAGTAGCGTTCCACTCACGCCTCCTATCCAAAACTGAGCGCAATTATAGTACAACGGAAAGAGAGCTGCTTGCGGTAGTAGACTCAATCAACCATTTCCGTCCTTATATAGAAGGTACAAAATTTACGGTCATAACCGACCATATGAGCCTAAAATGGCTAAAATCATTAAATAATCCCTCAGGACGTTTAGCCCGTTGGGCCATGCAAATTTCACAATTTAATTTTGAAATTCAACATAAAAAAGGTACACTTAATGTAGTACCAGACGCGTTATCTAGGTCGTCAATTAATTTAATAACTTATACAGGTGGATTAGAAAACACCCAAGATAATTGGTATTTAAAGACCTATAAGGGTTGTCAAACCCAACCTCAAAAATACAGAAATTTTATTATTGATAATAAGGTGTTATACCGTTTTTCTAACCCAAAACATAAATTAAGTTCCAACACTTGGAAAATAGTAATTCCAAAGGAAAAAATTAAAGATTGCTTAATGGAAGGCCATAGTAGTATAGATTCCATACATTCTGGAATATTCAAAACATTTTCAAAACTAAAAAACATTTATTATTGGCCAAATATGTATAAGGATGTAGTTAACTTTATTAACAGATGTGAAACGTGCAAGGCGTATAAACATGCAAATACACAGCCACACGGTTTAATGAATAATCAGAAAATAGTAAAATATCCAATGCATACTTTATCTATGGACATAATAGGTCCACTTCCAAAGTCCTATTCAGGACACATTTATATACTATCCATAGTTGATATATTCACAAAATATTGCTGGCTGCATCCACTTAGGACTGCAACCACAAAAACAGTAACTTCTTTTGTTGAAAGTGAAATTATAATGAAAGCAGGCACACCTAGGATTTTCATCCTAGACAACGCAAAAATTTTTACTAGTAAGGACTTCACTAGCTTTTGTGAATCCTTTAATATACCAAAAGTGTTTTATAACGCATATTACTCACCACAGTCCAACACAGTGGAAAGGTACAATCAAACCGTCCAAACTTGCTTGTCAATCTTAGTCGAACAAGACCAACGTACCTGGTCAAAACATTTACCCAGAGTACAGCTGGCACTTAACAGTTCTGTAAATGTAGCTACTGGCTACACCCCATATTTCCTCGCCACAGGCAGAGAAATAATAGTGGACGGCAAACTTCACCAGTTACACTCAGCATTACCTAACAACCTGGATGAACTCCAGATAGCGGACAGAGAGCCCACAGCCTCCGCTCTAACTGAGTTATCTGAAATATATAACATTGTACAGGACGCTTTGACTGTAGCTTACCAAAGAAACGCACATAGATATAATTTAAGGCGGAAAAAAGTGGTGTGTAATGTGAATGATATAGTATGGAGAAAAAACTTTGTCCAATCTAACGCAGCAAGCTTCTTTTCAGCGAAACTCGCTCCCAGATTTGTTAAAACAAAGGTTATAGAGAAAATCTCCGATTTGGTTTATATTTTAGAGGATATAGGTACTAAATATAAAGGAAAATATCATATAAAAGACATTATTAAGTTTTCATAAATATAATCAATATAACTTATCTATATTTCATATAATAACATTAAATAAAGCATAACTTTACTTTACATAGTAAATTATACCTATAATTCATCAAGTAACCTATATCTACATTTATAATTAATTTCATTGTAAAAATATATTACACCTTTCAACTCATTAGTTAATACAAAAGCTAACAACTATAAAAGTTGAATTATTGAATATTATATAAACACATATTACAGTAAAAAACTTGAGAAATGAACTCAATTATGAGGTATTTCATTGACCAATAAACTATAAATATACATTTGAATATGAAGTTAAAACAAGTAAAAATTAAATTTATAAGTAGTATTACTTCAAAGTGAATTACTATTATATACTCACATTACTATACAAGGTCTACACCTTACATAATACACATTTATATTATGATTTGATACATATTAAGTTTTTGAATTTTCCTCACTGAAAGGAGAATGTCCAAATAAGGTTGCAACTCCAAAAATAAAGGAGACCGACCATATAAATACTTTGTTATTTTATTTTATTACATGTTATGATCGAACATTGATAAACATGAAGTAGATTGCTCTGCGATGGTAGACACTACACATTCTTTTTGAAGAATTTTTTTATTCTTCTTGACCTTATATTATAAGGAATTTTTTTGCTTTCCCCAAACATTATGTTATCATAATGTCATTACCTACCAAGGTCCAACTAGTAAATAGTCTAGTAGACGCTATGCATGTAGGACCGTAGGACGATATACCGTGCACTAAGTTGTGAAGCCAAGGGACTCCATGCATAGCCCCTTTTGCCCGCACATGGCACAGTTTTTTGTTATTTACACTCATATACAGAGTATATAGAGGCACAAGTAGTACCTCAAAATTAATTAAAATGAAACACAACCTAACAAATAGGTATAGTTAATTCTTGGTTCTTACTATATACAGTGAGACATAATCAATTATAGATTAAATTTATAGTCAAGGAGACGGTGATTTTTTAAATACATCGGTTTAGACACTGAACTTCGTTCATCTCCTATTGAAATGTATTAATGATGACATTCATACTTTGAAATAGTCCAAGAGACAGTCACATTTAACACTCAACTATTGTTAAGGGCATATGAAACTTAAAATTTAAGTTTCCTTTTTAGATTAAATATTAGTCTACAAAACATACCACGACTCAACGAACATAAAAGGCAACGTTCCCAATTTCAGGAACAGTGCCAAACCAGTACAGTATAGATACAGGCTATAGTTAGGTATCAAATAACTATAACTATTTTTCTATACAAACAAAACAAATTGTTAGGATTAATACTAGGATAGTTACATACACATTAAGCAAACTTAGCCAAGTAGAAACTAACATAACTTTAATATTAACCAAATAATTTACTCCGACGTCGGTATAGTCTAAGAACAGGTCGAAAGCGTGATGTATGCAAGTAAATAATAGATGAGGTTCAAAATTTTTTGCGCAACAAAACTGTATTAGGACACAATACGAAAGCGAATTAGGCTAATTTAAATATTTTATAATACTAACACTAAACTAACACTAAAGATTAAAAGTTTCAACTAGAGTTTAATAGTTTCAACACAATTTAGGTATAAGCATAGATAATAGGTATTTTTTTTCTCGGGTTGAAACGGCTGTGGAGACAACTGGGTTGTCTCCTACCCAAAAAAGGGGGTATTGTAGTATTATAGATTAAATTTACTTTTTAGTCAAATTTCAATATTACTGAACGCATAGTTTCTGTATAAGAAGTGCGATTTTAGCATTGGCCGACAGCGATGAATGCGAAGCCGCGCTGTCTCACTCACTCCATGTAGGAAGCCCATATGGCTATCCTTATCATCACCTATTGTTTGTCGCGCGTGTTGCGACATTCCGACGCGAGAGGGCCACGGCAAGCGGCCCGTGCGTCGAGGGAGTCACCCCCTGAACTTTCGAGCGTCTGCCCGCGCCAGCCCGTGGTCTCTTCAAGGCCCGGGAGATGTGAATTTTACCGAGTGTGAACCGCCATGCGGGACCGCGGTATTTCTTTTTAAAATGGGAGGTCTCAGTACCTAACCCAGCCTTTGTCAGGCCCCATAACAATGGGGGCATGACTCGTTACCTTTCCTTTGATTTTTTTCTCACTCTCTAGTGACATATATTTTTGCCTCGTGTCTCCGGACCGAGTTTTGCTACGGAACGTTCCGCCATTTTGTAGGACGGTCACCATATACGCGTGATTTGTTCTTGTTATATTAACTTTATTAATGTACTTACTAAATAAGTAGTGTAACCAGTGAAAAGCACAAATGTGCCGTAATTTCAAACAAGTGAAAGTGCCCGCGAAACTTCGTGATGCGCGAATTTACGAACTATTCTCCTGGTATCCTGCCGCGCGCATTGGGCGCGCTCGCTGAGGGTTAGCAGCCGGCCATGGCCGCTGCCGCCCACCCCACGGGTCTACTCTTCGAGTTTCTTCGAGCGTAGGACTAAGTGGTATTGTAAAGAAAATGGATTGTAAGTGCGAAAGTACCTATAACTTGATCTTAAGTCTTATCTCTCTCCTGTGTAACATTCACTGATTAAATTTAATTATCGTGCGAGTAAGTAACTCATTTGTTCTCATTGAAACGTTCCCCATTCGCCAATAACCCTATTGTAAGCTGCCACTGGGCGCGAGGCGCGCCACCTGTGCTGCCGAACGGTCCTCGACTCCAAAGGTTCGATGCCCGACGGCTGAATCTATCCGAAGCAATTATTGCGTAGGTAAGTTTGGGTAAGTGCCTACGCAGTCCTAATTCTGTTCATCCCATTTCTTTTATTGTCACGTCATAACCTAAAAGGCGCGCTGCGGTGCCACGTGTTGTCACACCGGCGCACCCGCAGCGCCCCCTATCGACCGACACCCGCAACTCACGTAGTTACTCTTCTCTCCGTGACAGCCTATGTTCAGTTGTGGACGAATAAAGGCTGATGGATGGATGGATGAAGTCAAATCTATGTGGTACAGTGTGTAGCTTGCATGTGTAGCTTATGTTTATATTGTAGCGTATGCTCTATGCAGTAAAAACTTGTTTCTGTATTAAAGTGTTCAAAATTGGTTAAATCATATTATGCTGTATGATTGATGAAAGTTAAACGGATGCGTCGTGAAAAGGTAACAGATAGACACACACACTGTTGCATTTATAATATTAGTATTCCATGGATGTAGGTATATTTACAATGTCAAACATAACCCCAAAATTAATCTTAACGTCTTAGGGCAATAACACATTACGGATTTTTTTTTGGTCTGGCGGACAAAATGTCCACGCGTGTACATGTATAAGGAGCTGCACAAACTACCGCGACAGGATACACCATCTAAGAAGAGGGCGTTTCGTGGAGATGCTTCAAGACCTTCAAGAATCGGTTTTGACATTCACATTCAGGGTCAACTTAGGCATATATAATTTCTGAATTTTCTATGGTCTGGTATGGCGGGAGGCTTCTGCCGTGGTTAGTTACTACCTTATCGGCAAACACGTGCCGCCAATTGATAGTGTTCCAGTGATTAGTGGATCGCAGTCAAGGGCTAACTTGCAGTGCACAAAAAATAAGTTTAAGCTTTCCTGTCCGTAGTGTGTTTTCGCCCTAAAACGAGACTGGTTATGGTTAGGCACTTGTTACGACTCTCTCAAACTGGATCTTTCGGAATGATAAGCGATTAAAGATAGTCCTAGGTCACGTCTGCTATTTCAATGTCGAGTTGTTTGTCTCCACACGCTGTTTTAAAATTTTTAACCAACTTCAGAAAAGGAGGAGGTTCTCAATTCGGCTTTTTTGTGTGTATGTTACGCGATCAGTGTGTATGTTAGCTATATTCTATGGTAACAAATTATAATGTCATCGTTTTCCGCTAATTATGAATCAATTTTGATGATTCTTTTTTTTGGTAGATCATACTAGGTGGTCTCATATAAATTTTATCGAGAGCAAGAAAAAAAAAACAAAATATATACCCAGATAATGTGTTTTATTGGTAATTTTATAAGTAAGGTAGGTAGGTATATATTTGAAGTCGGTTTTTGTTTTAGATGAAAGCGAATAATTATTTATTAATGTGATTTCTTTTTCCGAAAGTTTGGGTGGATGGATGTTTGTTATTCGCCAGAGCGGCTGAACGGATCGGAATGAAATTTGAAATTTGAATAGATTATAGTCTGAAAATATAATAATAAATAGGCTACTTTTTATCCCGGAAAATTAAAGAGTTCCTTCGGGAACCAAAAACCTCAATCCACGCGGACGAAATCACGGGCATCAAATAAAATAAGTGCTAAACTTTGGATGGGTGGATGTTTGTTACTCAATCACGCCAGAATAGCTGAACGGATCTAGATGATATGGGGCACATAGATAGATTAAAGTCTGGAATAACAAACAGTAGACTAGTAGTAGAACTGAAGTAGACTTTTCCCCCCCTTGGATAGTAACACGCCTACAGGAATATGGCCTCATTAACCTTTTTGTTGTTGTAGGAGGGGAAAATCTTCATGGACATCCAGTCCGGACCGGATAGTGCCGTACTCCTACCAGCTAAAAACCCCTCCTGTCACCAAGCAGCAATGTACCTGCCCAAAAGTTGGCCTACCACTACTGCCGAATGCCAGTCTCATCCACGCCCGTCTCTTTTATCCTTCTCTTTCTTTAACATTATATTTTCCATATAATTTTGAATTATTTGCCAGCTATCCTGGCTCAATCGATCGAAAGGCAGTTCAAGATTTCTTTGAAATACTAAGTAGGTATTTAACATTTTCTCTCGCCATCTTTTGTGTGATTTAAAATTATTGTAAAATAGCTTTGTAGGTGTTTTCAAAATGTTGAACAATGAATACGTATGGAAGGTCCGGGGCAACGCTCTATGTTTTTATCTGGCAGTCAAGGGCGAATCGTAAGAAAATATGCTAATCTGTGATTACCTTAATGTGATCTTCGTTCAGTATGACGATCCAAAGAATTGGTTAAAGCGGTGGTGTATGTGTATAAGGTTAATTTTTGAAGTGAAAACTTCTTTAGCCGCGTTAAGCACTTTTTGGTAGGGGGTAAACTTGCATTCGCGTGACCATGACCGACATGCTTGCGAACAGCGACATGCTCGGGAACGGCGACATGCTCGCGAACAACGACATGCTCGAACGTTGTTCTACATTAGATATTAAACTTTAATGCCTTAGTTTTAAGGTTTATATTTTAATTGTAAAAAAAAAATTCGTTTTCACTTCTATCGGCATTGACTGCCAATTTTTTCGTCGTCTCAAACATATTGTAAAATCAACTTTAATAATTGTTTTTTATATACTATTATGTTTTGATATCATTACTTGTTAAATAATTTTAAAAGAGCAACTATACCGGTTTCTTCCAGTTTCTTCTGGATATTATAATGGCTTTCCGAAACTGTGGTACTTCATTTAATGGTGAATAGATATAACATTAAGATTAATTTCAATATAAATGCTATTTTCTTGAAACTATAATAAACTGGAAAGAACGGAAATCTATTAATGATTATCTTGTCTTTATTTCTGATCTATTTGCGGTGTGGTTTAATATATTTTATAGACGTCCACTGCTGGACGAAGTTCTTCTGCATGGATCTCCACAGAACACGGTCTGGTGCCGCTTGTTTCTAGCGGCTCCCAGCTACTTGCTCGAGATCGTTCATCCACCTAGTGGGGGGTCGTCCAACGCTGTGCCTTTTTTTATTTTTTTTATCCACTACAAGCTAGCCCTTGACTGCGATCTCACCTGATGGTAAGTGATGATGCAGTCTAAGATGGTAGCGGGCTAACCTGTTAGGAGCATGGCAGTTATATTAAACCCATACCCCATCGGTTTCTACACGGCATCGCTTGACGGCACGTCTTTGCCGGTAGGGTGGTAACTAGCCACGGTCGAAGCCTCCCACCAGGCCAGACCAGGGAAAATTCAGAAATTATAAATTCCCAAATTGACCCTGCCGGGGATCGAACCCAGGACCTCCGCACGTTAAGGCAACATCGCTACACACTGCGCCACGGAGATCGTCAAAACCTGAAATCCGGTCGCGCTTTCCGAAGCGAAGCCGCCATTCAACAAATTGAGACCCCAACGCTTCGGTTCTTCAAGCTTTGTGCCCCGCCCATTGACACTTAAGCTTGACATATAATAAAAACCCTAGGATATTTGTCTGTCTGTTGAAGTGACTGGATAAATCCGGATGAAATGTAGTCAGTAGGTATGAACGAGTAGGTACGGAGCGATTGACTGCGCCGGCTCAAGGTCGGCGCGGGTCACGGCCGGCCGGGCGTTCGCTCTGATCTAAGATGCGGCAGAAATAGATACTACCCATGAGTTAGGTATTGCCGGATCGCTTGTTTATCACACTAATATTATAAAGGCGAAAATTTGTATGTGTGTATGTTTGTGACTTTTTCACGCAAAAACTAATGGGCGGATTTGGCTGAAACTCCTATACTTAGAGGTAAAATAGGAGTTTAAAATTGTATGAAAATCGAACTTAACGTGAGCGAAGCTGCGAGAAACAGCTAGTTAAGTAAGTATATACTGAAAAATATGTGATATCCTAGTTTTCGGGGCCAATAGCAGTGATTGCCTTTGGCTAAGACTTTTGCTTAGAGTTCGGGGGTCCAGGATTCAATCTTCGGGCAGGACCACTTACTTTTTAACCGACTTCAAAAAAAGGAGAAGGTTCTCAATTCGTCGGAATCTTTTTTTTCATTTGAACTTTTGTTGGTAATCATCATCATCATCAATTTCATCATTTCAACTGATTGCCGGCTTCCTAACTAGCACATATTAACTTTAAACTTAAATCTTTCACCCGAACGGTGGGATGTCTTAATTTTCCGGGATAAAAATCTATATCTCTACCAAATTTCATCAAAATTGGTTGGAAAGGTGGTCCTTGAAAGCGTAGCAGACGTGCCAAATATCAACCAGATCCGTTCAGTCGTTCTGGCATGATTGAGTAACAAACATCCATTCATCCATCTACCCATCCAAACTTTTGCATTTACAATACTAGATGATGCCCGCGACTTCATCCGCGTTGTTTAAGTTTTTTTTAAGTGCCGCGGGAACTCCTTTATTTTTCGGGATAAAATATTATAAATGCGAAAGTGTGTTTGTCTTCAATCACGCTGCAATCGACGTGTCCTTCACCCAAGTCTTTTGCCGGGATGCAACCTATCTTTTTTCCAAATTTCGTCAAAATCGGTTGAAAAGATGGGCCCATTACAGCGTAGCAGACAGACAGAGAGACACACTTTCATTTTTATAATATTAGTATGGATTAATGTAGAAGTGTGGATGCAGCTTCCTTCATACTACGCTAGTTAAATGTGCACATTGCACTGCAGACAGCTGACGCGCTGGTTCAAGGCGAGTTCACACACAAGGCCTCTACGGCGTAGGGGAAACGAGCGTAACCGATCTGAAAACGTTACGCCGTTCGACGCGCGTCTATTCATACTCGTATACTTTCCTGAAGAGCCTTCGTCATATTCCTCATTGCAGAGGGTCGTAACCCCTTTTTTCGGGTTATGCCACACATGACTCCTGTTGTCCCGGTGCTTCTGTCACTTGGGCAGTTTAGCTCATTGCTGTTGGTGGTGGTGATGGAGGCGCCGGGGTAGCATACCCTTGAGGTAAGCAAATGTGTGGCAAAACTGGAAAATAAATGGTTTTCTTTCTTTCTTTTTCTTTCCATTAATCACAATATAATGGCAGGGATTTTCTTGGTATAATAATGCGGTGGGCTCCCAGGTCCTTCCGCAAACGATTCGAATAAGATAACTACGAGTATTTCAACTCTTAGGTTTGTAACGGATATTATTCTCAGATGTAAGACAACTAATTCGGTCACCCATCCAGTTACCGACAGGACAACGTTGCATACGTAATAATTTGACAGCTTAAAAAGTATTTCTCGAACTGTTATAGGAGTTCATACCTACATGTTTTTTGACACGTGGGCATCTTTGAACTTTTTGATAAAATGTTTGACAAACACTTACGATTACGATTCTTACACAGTCGGGGAGCAATTCTTTTATGTGTTATGGTCAGTATTCATCTGGTAAACAGATCGATGAAGGTCGTGGTATATCTGGATATACAACGACCTTCACCGATCTGTTTACCAGATAAAACCTACTTTTTATTTTTATTTAAATTAAAAATTAAAAGTAGGTTTCATCTGGTAAACAGATCGATGAAGGTCGTTGTATATCCGGCTCAAACACTATTATGTACCTGTACTATCAACTATTGTAATACTGTGTTGTTACGTCAAACGTCATCAATCGCCTGTCGCCTGGTGAACGGCCGGTATCTAGGCCGCAGACCGCGACCTAGCTCTACGTCTGGTCTAGATATCTGGCGACGACCTTAGACGCTTACAAGAGATTTTTTGCGTCAATAATATTTTTTTAGTTGAATCACTCTAGAGCTGTTATTATAATGGTATTAAGGTGTTTGAAATATTACGTTTCATTGATCAAGTTTCAAGGCTACTAGGTACTGTTATTTTAGGCATTTCATTCATCTTTTTAGTATTGTTGTTGTGTCTTGAGCTATCACTTACATAGCACTAAATTTAAGTTAGCGAATACATTATACAGTTAATATTTGTTTTTTTTTTTGTATTTTAATATATTTAATTATCACTAGATGATGCCCGCGACTTCGTCTGCGTGGATTAAGTTTTTTAATTAACGCGGGAACTTCTTAATTTTCAATGATAAATTATTATAAATGCGAAAGTGTGTTTGTCTGTTGGTTTGTCCTTCAATCACGCCACAACAAAGCAACCAATCGACGTGATTTATTCCATGGGTATAGTTGAGGATCTGGATAGTGACATAGGCTACTTTTTATCCCGGAAAATTAAAGGTTTTCCAAGAGAATTATAAAAAACTTATTCCCCGCTGGCGAAGTCGCGGGTATCATCTAGTGTCTACAAACTGCCCTTAATGCACTTACCTACATCTTAGAAATTACATAATACACATTAACTTCTACCACCACCGCGCTTGGATTTATAAATTCCACAAGGCAGGTATTCTTGGAACATTAAATCATCTAAGCTAAGTCATTAGGGCAAGTTTTTTGTGCCTGACCTAGGGTACCTGGGTATGTAATGGTGACTAGTTGAATGAGTCAACTGATATTTCTAGCAGAGTATTCTTTACACGTGCAGGGACGATTCCAGCACGATACTTACGACTTTTAGTGTCTGCGTCCACTTTCAGGATTGCGTAGATAAATACTTTAGTTACGTCCATTCCGTTTGGCCGTCCATCTGTCACGGACATTTTAAAAATCAAATATTATAAGCTGTGCAGTTACAGCGTACCTCCTGAACCTGAAAAACGAGATCCGATAATAATATATATTTAATAATTAAGTAAGAAGTTCCCTAGAAAGTTTTTGAAAAGAACTTTGTTTTTGACAAATAACATAAATAGGTACGCTTAAGCCGCAACGCATGTTGTGCCATGCGCTTGACCATATTCTTAAATAATAGGTGTAACAAAATTCAGCTGGCCGCGGAAATTTATTTTTCTTGCTTAATGGAAAACGCGAAAAAGGGACGACGACGACCTCCGTGGCGCAGTGTGTAGCGCTGTTGCCTTAACGTGCGGAGGTCCTGGGTTCGATCCCCGGCAGGGTCAATTTGGGAATTTATAATTTCTGAATTTTCCCTGGTCTGGCCTGGTGGGAGGCTTCGGCCGTGGCTAGTTACCACCCTACCGGCAAACACGTGCCGCCAAGCGATTTAGCGTTCCGGTACGATGCCGTGTAGAAACCGAAGAGGTATGGGTTTAATATAACTGCCATGCCCCTAACAGGTTAGCCCGCTACCATCTTAGACTGCTTCATCACTTACCATTAGGTGAGATCGCAGTCAAGGGCTAGCTTGTAGTGGATAAAAAAAATGTAGGTAGGTTTCCCAAACCTCATACAATACCTGCTTATTCAATACATAGCTGGATATAATTTTATGGCTTTTCGTTGTTAAGAAGATTTTTGAAACCTAAAAAATATATTATAGAACACGTTTAAAAAAGTTTTAAATTTTTAATTATTATTTTAAATATCAGCAAAAAGTAGTATTTAAGCGCAGGCAACAAAAAAATTATGCAAGAGACCCTCGGAATATCGGTCTCGACAATTACCAAACCTACTGTCTTACTTATACTTATACTTATACTTATAATATTATAAATGCGAAAGTTTGGATGTATGGATGTCGGTATGGATGTATGGATGTATGGATGGATGTTTGTTACTCAATCACGCCCCAACGGCTGAACGGATGTGCATGAAATTTGGTACAGAGATAAATTGTAGTCTGGAATAACACGTAGGCTACTTTTTATCCCGGAAAATTAAAGAGTTCCCGCGTTAACCACAAAACCTCGATCCACGCGTACGAAGTCGCGGGCGTCAGCTAGTTCTAATATATTATGTGGAAATGTTTGATTGTCTGGGAAAAATAGGTTAAGCAGTTTGGCCCTGAAAAGCCCGCTGGTAGACGAACAGACAAACAGGCAGACAGACAGATGAACGGACGCCATTTATATTGTTATTATTATAGTATGGGTAATTCACAGATCCCCATTCGAGGTCCTGACTCCAGCTGTCCTTTATTCCATTTTAATAGTTGATGTTGTATCGTCACGTAGAAAAGTCCTCAAAACAGGTGACGCATAATATTATATCGAGTTCCTACAATAATAAACAAATTAAACAAGGTAGGTCGAGTGCCTACAAAAATAAATTAAATAACATAGGTACAATTTATTTGTAATTTAGCTACCAATATCTATTCGTGAAACTGGTTATGGTAAAATACGAGTGCCTATATTAGATAGCGATGCCTAAAGCGTCTGTGTTTATCGAAATGAATTACCTATTAGCATACAGAAATTGTCATGTCATTAATTATGTTGTGAAAATACGTACAATACTATATTATATAAAAATACAGTCTTCTTCACTCTTCCTTCCCTCGACGATCTTGACATATCAATATCCTTCTTTATGATGTTTTTCCTCATCTCTATTTCTAAAATGTAGGTAATGTGATATTTTAAAACCTAACTTGTAATAAGTTAGCCATTGTCTGTCTACAATCTCACCTAGTCGTAAAGGGACGATGCAGTCTAAGAGAGTAGTGGGCTAACCTGTTAGGGGTATCACAGAATAAGCAATTTGTTATCTTTACATGTAAAACACAAAAAATGTTTCTACCTGTGTCCGTTATAGATTTTGAAACCACGAAAAATGACCCATTGAACCCATCCAACTCATGATGAAACCATCCAACCGTTGTGCCCCAAACCAGTTTCATTAGAAAGGCAATAATGCGAAGATGTTTTTTTTTAATTTTTTTTATCGTAGTATCACACTCATACCCCTAATCGGTTTCCACATGGCATCGTATCAGAGCGCTGAATCGCTTGGCGGTATGTAAGTATTGGCTAGTAGGCAGGCTAGCCCCATGGCTATATTTGGCCATCCAAAACCACCCACCAGACCAGACCAGAGAATATTCTAAAATCATAAATTCCCAAATTGAAGATTCAAGAGATTCAAGATTCAATTCATTTATTCAATATTGGTACACTGTGGGTACCCTTATTGACCATAAAAATTACTTGCATAAAAAATATGATGGTGATAAATGGTCCTAAAACTAAAGCTATACGAGGGTTGCAAACGAACCCTGGCCTGAGAAGAGCCTGCCGGGGATCGAATCTGGGATTTCCCACTTTGAAGACCACGGTGCTCACCACTAATAGTCTAGTCAAATCAGCAAATTTTTCAAACGTCAAAACGCGTGCGGAACTTAAGAGGTGCGGAGTAACGGACTTTGCATGAAATACTGAATTTTGACGTCATCTAAGTTCGACGCACTTTTTTTCTTTAATCGATAGTTTAAAATCGTTATTCAACATAGAACTAACAGGGGACGTGGATATTACGACTTTTGCGAGCTTTCAATAATTTAAAAAAAATGTTTATTTGACTAGTAATGAAATACTCAGTTGTGGAACTTGCCAAATAGAAAACAGCGTTCAAAATAGGTTGTAAACAATAAAAGCATCCGCCTACGTCACTTCAAAATAATGGCATAAACTTCAGCCCACATTGAGTCCTAAGCCTAACACATTAAAGATGAATGTGTGCTAGGGTCAAAGACTCGATGTTAGGATAACTATATAGTTATATGCCATTCGTAGGTCGTGTAACCTTGGACAGCGCGACTGTCCGGTACTGGCCGATGACTTATGCAAACGCCGTAAGTATTTGTGGATCTACAAAAATATTTTGTAGATTCGAAAACTGGTGTCAACACCCTGAATATTATTCCGTCGCTTCAGCAGTGGAAGTTGCACTTGTTTTGAAATCCATTTTAATTCCATACTAATTAGCGTACCTATCCATACTATTATTGTAAATGGGGAAGTGTGTCTGTCTACTACGCTTTTACAATTCATCTGTATAATTTTGACGAGTGACATAGATAGGTTGCATCCCGGATTAGAGCTATGATGTACATTAGGCATAAATCAAACTATGGGCTTGGGTTTGGATAGTTAAGTTAAAACACGGTGACCACAAGAATGTTAATAGGTATGCCAAATTGCTTGAAATTTTGTCTCAGTAAAGCCTGTATGTATATAAATACACTAGTTTTTGTTGCAGTCAAAAATACCTAGTAGTTTTGATTTTATAGGCATTCAAAGTTTCGAAAAATATCGAGTCCCGCTACCAGTCACGTGATCGCTTGTGACGTCATGTCACAACGCGCCGCGGCCCGCTTAGTATGAAGTCGCCAACGGTTATGTGTAATTTCGACGGCACGGGCGCGCGACCGCGAGCGGACTGAGTGAGCCAGACGGAGCGTGTTGTGCGATGACGTCACACCTCACCGGCAGCCCGCGTCGTGCGGTTACAACTTGTTTTACTTCTAAATCGGAAACTAATTGACGTATCGAAGTAATTCTTTCACTAGTATTTTTTATTTTTGACAGAGAATATGGAGTGCTAATAATCAAAACAAGTTAACATTCTTCATTGGAACTAATGCTTATGCCTGTTCAGTTTTTGATTTTATTTTATTTTTCATAGATAAAAGCTAGTGACGCTGTCACCGGGTCAGATAAATTTGTTTTAGTTCACAAAACTTTCCAAGGCAAAACTTTCCAGCGGTCATATTAGGCCAAATGCGATGCTAGACGATGCTCATAACAAAGAAATAGACGGAAAAACAGTTGTTTTAGACTTTGCATCGACATTAAATGCTTCCTCAAAAAAAAAACGTACAGGAATCATCCAATTACAGTTTCATTATAAATATATCTAATATCTATACTCGTCAAGATAGCTGATAGCTACAAATTCTATATTCTAAATACGGAAAGGGTGAACGACTGACTGACTGATCAACGTACAGCTCAAACCACTGACCGAATGGATCGGGCTGGATTTGCTTGGATGAATGGATTTGCCATACAGATAGATAGATAGATAGATAAATACTTTATTGTACACATGAGAGTAAAATACAAAATACCTAAGCATCCGCTAAGCAAGGATATTTGAAAATGGGGGTAAAATAGGGCTTTGAATGTATGAAGATCAAACCTAACGTGAGCGAAGCCGCGGGACAAAGTTAATTTTAACATAGAACGTTCGGAATGATGTCATAATATTGTGTCAATTAATATACCAGAGTGTCAGCGCATGACCTAGGACATAGAGCGGCTAGTGCGTCCGGCAAGACCTTGGCTAGCGGGCATTGACTCCTATTGTCATACCTATCGCACCTACTTTGTTTGTAAATTAGGCACCACCCACTTAATATGTGTATTTTTATATACCTGCTAGCCGATTTCCGCGACTTCGTCTGAGTGGATTGAGGTTTGTTGGTTCCCGCGGGAACGCTTTAAATTTCCGGGATAAAATGTAGCTTAAGTGCTATTCCAGACTATAATCTATCTCTGTGCCAAATTTCACCCAGATCCGTTCAGCCCATAGACAGGATTTTTTCGCTACGCTGTTCAGCCATGATTGAGTAACAAACATCCATCCTTCCAAACTTTCGAATTTATAATATTTCAGTCGGTCGGTTAAATAAAATATAAAAGTATTCTTTAATATTTTTACTAGACATTGGGGCTGATTCTGTATAACACAATCTCTAAACTAAACTAAAATGGTAGCTTTAAATCTAGTTCTGTCCCTTTCCGTAAGAAGTATTATGAAAGGGTTAGCAATATTTGTAATTCTCTAATTTTAGTTTAGTTTAGAGATTGTGCACTACAGAATCAGCCCCAATGCCTGCGATATAAGTCATCGGGGATTTAGATTTTTTCAATAACATGCCATGGAAACTTTTATCATTTTCCGGAATTTATAATAAAGATTTTTAGGGATTGTGAAAATCAGCGCTAAAAAAAACATACGCGCCGAATTGAGAACCTCCTCCTTTTTTGGAAGTCGGTTAAAAAGCAGCGCAATCACAACAAATATAACGCTGAGTCGATGCCCTTTTTAGGAATTATCTTTGTGTCATAGTTTTTAGTTCCTAATCATCATCTTTTCAATCAATTAATCCCTGATTTTGATGAAATTTGGTACAAAGGTAGTTTGAATCCCGGGGAAGGACATACTATTTTTTCCCGGTAAAATCAGGAGTTCTGGCGGGAGTGAAGTCATCTAGTAGTGTTTTAAAAACGTTAGATTGTTTGCTCATGACCTAGGATATAGTCGGAGCTAGTGCGACCGAATTAACCTTGGCTGGCGGCCGATGACTTTTTGGAATAATCTACTCTATGCGCGTGTGCGCACGCGCGTGTTTGTGTGTCGTTCTCTGCATTAGATGATTAGATGTTTTGTTTTTAAGATAGGGTTCTGTTGTCATTTTGCTAAAAAAATAGTTTGTTTTCAAATGGCTCTCATACACAGATAGACGGACAAACAAGACAACACTAAAAGACAAAGTATGTTTGTTCAAAATACACAATACACTTTTGTAATTTTTACCATATTATTGATACGATCTCCCTGGCGCAGTGTTGAGCGCTGTTGTAGAATTAAAGTATGCGTGCGAAAGTCGGGGTTCGATCCCCAGCAGGGTCAATTTGGGAATTTATAACTTTCTGAATTATCCTTGGTTTGGCCTGGTGAGAGGCTTCGGCCGCGGCTAGTTTCCACCCTACCAGCAAAGACGTGTGGCGCCAAGTGATTTAGCGTTCCGGTACGATGCCGTGTAGAAGCCGATTAGGGATGTTTGGGTTTAATATAACTGCCATACCCCTAACAGGTTAGCCCGCTACCATCCTAGACTGTACCACTTACCATCGCGTGAGATCGCAGTCAAGGAATAACTATTACCTATTCTGTGATAGTGATAATTAATTACTATACCTTATAACTAAACGAGGGTTCCAAATGCGTCGTGGCCTGAAGAGACAACAAACCCGGGCTCAAGAGTCCACAACAAACTTAGACGGTTTATTTTATTATCACCATCTCACAAATCTATCAGGAACCACTAGAGAACCATTCATTCCTATGTTTTTTATCATTTTATATAATATAATCATATTATACATATTTATAGTAGTTCCTGTTTATTACGGAACCCTGAAAACGCTAGATTGTTTGCTCATGACCTAGGATATAGTCGCGGCTAGTGCGACCGAGGTAACCTTGACTGGCGGCCGATGACTTCTGGCATAATCTATTATTTGCGCTTGTGTGAACGCTGTTGAATGTTGATGTATGCAGTAG
The DNA here is from genome assembly GCA_923060345.2 of Erebia aethiops. Lineage (NCBI taxonomy): Eukaryota > Metazoa > Arthropoda > Insecta > Lepidoptera > Nymphalidae > Erebia > Erebia aethiops. The sequence goes on along the minus strand of OV281083.1, from coordinate 1,267,308 downwards.
GATGTGCACTACATAACACATTAGACGTGTGTTAGTTTTATGTCGCAAACTTTATTTATATACATTATACATGTAGAGCTTAGATAAACGTGGTATTTTACAAGCGTATTTTAACAGAGGTATTTTTTTGTTATTCTTACAGTAGAAGCCTCGCAATATATTAACAGTTATAAAATAGCACATCGTAATTGACAGACTTCGATAAAAAGGAGAAGCCACTCTATATAGACCAGTCGAATTAGCTTATATTAAAAATTCGAGGCTTTTTCACAGGAAGAAGGCGTGACCTAAAGTTTGGAACTTAAATCCCCTCGTGTGATCTAACGCTTTTAGTTTAGCATGCGGCGTGTATTCGGGGGTCAGTGACCGCTAGCTGAAGGTCACACTTGACGTTGCGGTAGGTTGCGCACACATTAGCAATAGCTAAACTATGCACACACACACAACGCGAGTTCAACACTAGCCTAATATCATAATGTTATTTTAACACATACAAACGATGAATATATTTTGTTATTTATAGCTCATAAGTCGTCGGTATTTGTGGGATATGTGGTTTATTTTGATTTATTAATATTAGGTTATAATGTCGTGGAATCTAATTTTATTTTATAATATTATAAATGCGAAAGTTTGGATTGACGGATGGATGTTTGTTACTCAATCAACGGCTGAACTGAACTGATCGGCTCGTCTCGAAAAATTAAAGGGTTCCCGCGGGAACAAAATCCTCATACCGTGCGGACGAAGCCGTGCGCATCAGAGCTAGTTTTTTTTAAATAAATTGAGTTTGCATCAACTGATAACAACTGTTATTAAAGATGAACGACAGCTTTAAATCAAACGCGAATAGGCTTCAAGACAAGCGCGCTCGATCAGTATATAGAGTCAGATCTATAGAGATAGGCATAGGATTTAATTTGCATTAGATGTCATCGTTGTCGTCTCAAATAATAGAAGTCCACTGCTGGACGAAGGTCTCCGGCATGGATCTCCACAGGACACGGTCTTGTGCCGCTTGCATCCAGCGGCTCCCAGTTACCTATTTATCTACTTGCCATAATTTCATCAAAATTGGTTGGAAAGATGGGCCGTTAAAACATAGCAGACAGACACACTTTCGCATTCATAATATATGGTAGCGAAAGTGTGTTTAATTGTTTGTTTGTCCTTCAATCGCGCCGCAACGGAGCAACGGATCGACGTGATTTTTTGCATGGGCATGGACCTAAAGAGTAATATAGGCTACATTTTATCCCGGAAAATTAAGGAGTTCCCGCGTGAATCAAAAAGAACTTAAACTACGCGGACGAACTCGCCTAGCATCCGCATCCGCTAGTCAACTATTAAAAGTTAGTAAGAACACGATCTCAAGTATCAGTCAATCTATGGTAAGGACCGGTCATAAACATAGATATGACCGATACTTGAGAACATGTTCTTTTCTGACGTGGCTTATTAATATGGACAAAATAAAATAAATAAACCTTTATTTGGAATTAACAAGGACACACCTAAAATATAAAAAACAAAATTACTAGTACATAAATAAGTATAAATAAGTAATAGTAAATTAGTAGTGCAAATAAATATTATGATTGTGAATATGATTATGACAACTTAGGAACTAAATTTTGACACAAAAATAATTCCAAAGAGGGCATCGCGATGCTGTAAGGGTGTGTATACAGGCAATCCCTAAAAGTTTTCCCCGCGACCTGATATCGCTAGTAACAGACCAAAAAAACCCTTTATTTATTGTAACAACCCGTAATCTCGTTGGTCTAGTGGTTCGCATGTTCTATTGCGGCTGACGAGGTCCCGGGTTCGAGTCCGGGGTCGGGCCATTATTAAGTGGGAGGCTTCGGCCGTGGCTGGTTGCCACCCTACCGACAAAGACGTGCCGCCAAGTGATTTAGCGTTCCGGTTCGATGCCGTGTAGAAACCGAATAGTGGTATGGGTTTAATTAACTGCCATGCCCCTATCACATCAGCCCGCTACCGTCTTAGACTGCAACATCACTTACCATTAAGTGAGATCGCAGTCAAGGGCAGTCAGTAGGTAATAGCCCAGAGTTAGGAAGTTGGCGGTGTTTCACCCCCGTGCCTCGGAGAGCACGTTAAGCCGTCGGTCCCGGTTATTATCACTAACATGATAATAGCCGTTAAAGCCCGCCAACCCGCATTGGAGCAGCGTGGTGCGTCTAATGTCTAATTCCCTCTCTCCTATGAGAGTAGAGGCCTGTTGCCCAGCAGTGGGACCTTAATGGGCTGTAGTAATAATGATGATGACTAATCTATCCCCTACTTATCTATTATAATAATTAACTAACTACTTTATCACTTACTAGGTATACTATGGACGTAAAATTGATAGAGTAATATTAAATGTCTTTGGGATGGTTGCAGGCGGAAAATCCAATCGTTACTACTTTTACGTAATTATTAAAACCCTAAATCTACGCGGATGAAGTCTTAAGAATTGTCTACTAAGTACTTACGATTCACTACTTTACCACAAAATAAAATGCAACTTAAAATAGTTATTATGGAAAAATTGAGTCATTGACGTCATAATATGCATAAAATGGAATGCTTATATAGTGTAATGTTTTTGTACGTCTGTGCCTAGACGAAGCGAAGGTCGTCATCAGTTCGGCTAGCCAGTTGTCATTGGTATGTCATTGGAGCTAGGAAGGTGAATTATATTTGGTTAGACCACATCTATTAGTGTGTGACTGTATACACTGTACACACACTGATACGTTAAGTATGCTGGAATAGTATGCATTTGAGATCTATTGCCGTGGTATAGTAATCAAACAGTAAGATGAAAAGTTGGTAAGATTGAGTCAGTACTCAGTGTCATATTACCATCACTTGATGCAGTATTATTTTAAAACTAGGTTTTGCCCGCGACTTCAGTCAGAAGCTCGCCAAGGAGGGCTATAAAGAATTGCCGCATACTTGCACATTTAGGGTCCACCAGAGATGTGTGTGTACTGTGTGGGTGTGATAGTAAGTATAAATAAATGAAATCATTTATATGCCAGAATAATGGTGAAATAATACAGTCTGTTCATTAACATTCTGCTAAATTAATAGTGTGTTAATATTACAATAATAATTAGGTACTAGGTAAATAAAATTATTAGGATTTAAGTTATACAATTACAAAAGTTATAGTGAAATATAGGTAAGTTGTAATTAATATTAGGTAAGGTATATTCAATCCCTTGGATGTGATGTCACTCAGGTCACAGCTGAAAATCAGCGCCCTGCATTAAACGTGCAAATGCAAGTTTGATACAGGGCAAAAGTCTGACCTGTACACTGATTCTGGGTGGTGGCATAGCATATTATTACGTACGACAGTATGATGAATAAATTTATTTTCTTTCTTTCTTTCCATCTATATAGATAAGATCTCTACATATTAGAGATCTAATCTAACATCTACCGATCTAAGCTATGAAAATCAAGCGCTTCTATTGGTGATTTTGACTCACCTCCGTAGCTTAGCAACTTACCATATCTCTGGTGGAAATTCATCCTTAAATTGCTTTATTAAATATCAGCATTACGGAAGATAGTAAAAATTATAATGAAATATTATTTAAATTGACTGTAATTATTGCAACTCGTACGTATCGCTACGTCATTGTACAAGGTGAATTATATTTGTATAGACCACGTCTACAATTAGTGTGTGTTTGTGTGTGTTCCTGCATAGAAATGTGTTTGATGACTCCTATTGTATACATATAAAAATACTTACTTATTAAATACGGATTTTTCTAGAGTTGTGGGGTAAAACGTGGACGTCATCTATATATATAGGTACTTCATACTAATTATATTATAAATGTAAAAGTGTGTTTGTTTGTTGTTTGTTGTTGCTTCAATAACGCCGCAACAGAGCAACGGATCGATAGGATAAGTTTTTTAATTCCCACGGGAACTCAACCATGCCAATAATCACGTCGATCCGTTGTTTCGTTTCAGCGTGATTGAAGGACAAACCAACCACAAACAAACACACTTTTGCATTTATAATATTAGTATGATATGATATGATGGTGTTATACGACACGGGAGTCAATATCCTGGTCTGTTTACCACAAGTTCAAGTTTCCCGACCCTGAGTGAGTGAACCGCGGCACACGTGCGCCGGCGCAGTCATATTTAGACATTGTCTGATTTCCACGCGCTCATCCAGCCATATAGATGGAAAATACTATACACTAGCCGATGCCCGGGAATTTGTTTGCGTGTATTTTTTTGGTGTCCGGGGAACTTTTTTCACATTTATAATATTAGTATGGATTTGACTTATAGTATACAGAGGTGCGACGCTGCGCAGCACGTAGCACGTAGGCAGATGCACGCAGAGGCAGCCTAGGCCCACTCTAGCAGCACGTCACGGCACTGTACGGTGTGGACAACTACAAACACGTTCATTTCCTGCCAAAAATTATATTAATTAATATCTGAATCAAAGTCTTTAACGGCCCTCCGTTTCAACCGATTTTGATGATTTTAGGCATAGAGATCATTCATTTATTTTTATTTGTAAAATCATCTCATTATAGTACACCGTACACGTTTATAATAAGTGAAGCAGTGTTTTCCACACTAGGGTTCCCTGTGTCGTGGAAACAACTTTCTCGGAGATAGGTTGCATCCCGGGGAAGGACATACGTAGGCTTTTATCCAGGAAAATTAAGGAGTTTCCGCGGAAACTAAAAATAAACTTAATCAACGCGTACGAAGTCGCGGGCATCCTCTAACCTATACTAATATTATAAATGCGAAAGTTTGGATGGATGGATAGATGTTTGTTACTCAATAAAGTCAGAACGGTTGAACGGATCTGCATGAAATCTGGCACAGAGATAGATTATAGTCTGGATTATAGATCTCAGGCTACTTTTTATCCCGGAAATTAAAGAGTTCCCGCTAGAACCAAAAAACCTCAATCACGCGGACGAAGTAGCGGGCATTCGCTAGTTTTTAATATTATGTTAACTGGAAATATTGCTCGCTCAATTAGGTAGGTATACATACGGTCTCTAGGGACGTGGGTTCGCGGCCCGGTGTGACAGATGAAATTCATGCGGAATTAGTTTCTAAAATTTTGAAAATCAATACCGCATTTTGTTATTCAAATATTGATGCTATCTTGCCTATTGAATTTTAGTTAAATATTTTTGTACCTGCCTTAGGCTTTTAGTATTTAAACTAGCTGTTGCTTGCAACTTCGTCTACATTGAATGGAATTCCATGATCCATATCCATACTTATATTATAAATGCGAAAGTTGGTCTATCTTTTACGATTTCACGGCTTATCTGTTCAACTAATTTTGATGAAATTTGGTGCAGAATAGGTTCTACCCCGAAGAAGGAAATAGGCTACTTTTTATCCAGGAAAATCAAAGAGTTCCCGCGGAAATCAAAAACCTAATTGATATGTCGCGGCAGACGAAGTCGCGAGCATCATCTAGTAATGTTGTAAATGAGAATATCTGTCTATCTATCTACCGGATTGTTACTTTTCATGATCCACCCGTCTTGTAGCAGGTACTAAGATAGCTTTCACCCCAGTTATATCGCGAGCTTTTGAAACTTTAAAACACGGATAAAGCCGCGGGCTGCATGCGGTGATAAAAAAAACTTTAGTTTTGTACTATTAAGATAAGAGCTTAGTGACAAACATTTTTGAAGAAATAATTGAAATGAGGACCTAAGTCGCAAAAAGCTTCAATAAAAAAGTACGAAAGTCAAACTTATATCAAACCGCCGTTCAAGTTATAAATTCTCACAATTTAAAGAAATAATACGAAACTAAATCAGAAATATTCAGTTCAATGGTAAACGGTTGGTAAGGGCACATAAAAAGGGCTAATCCCGGGCCAAAAGTGTCTCAAAACAAAAGCTCTATACAACCTGCGCCCGCGCACCGCGCGCTTGTGTGGGTGTCGTGTAGACCCCACGCAATGAGTAAACAGTGGCAGAGAGACCTGTTGATCTTTTATTGGTTCCCACAATCCCACAGGTTACGGTTCTACAGTATCGTACAATAACTTAGGTATACCTACTTAATTAGCTTTTTCCCCAACTTATAGAAATCCTATATAATATAGCTTTTTTATAAAATAATGAATAATCCACCTAGACGACCAGGTGGATTATACAAATGATACAAATTTCAAACTCTTATTTTACCCCTTTATGGGTTGAATTTTCATAAAACCTCTCTTAACGGATGTCGACGTCAGATTATCGATCTGCATGCAAAATTTAATAAATGAATAAATAAACTTTGAATATTTCTACCTATTCAAACCTAAAGCTCCCTTTAGTGCCTCAGAGAGTTCTATACCGCGTAGGTAGGAAGTGTCACATCTGCTTGGTTGTGGAATCGTGCATTGCTGTAGTTATAGGAATCGTCCTTTTTCTAACAAGGGCGCGCGGCCGACAACCCGGCTGCCTAGCGCTCTAACTCATGCTATATAGCATTCTATACGCGTGTATAGCAACTTATACGAACTTATGGCTATATAGCATGCTCTGACAACTGAACTTAGAATGCTTATTTTATGTGTGTGGCTTAATATCTTTAAAAACCATGATTGTCATATTATTTTAATTAAATTTAAGCTAACATATTATTCTAACTGTATTCACAAATAAAAAAATGTAATTAAAATAATAAGTTTGGTTATTCAGAGGGGTAACGCAGCCAGCGTTTTGGGCACATTGTCTCATTGCAGCGAGCAAACGAGCAGGCGGATCACCTGATGGTAAGTGATTATCGCCGCCCATGAACATTTGCAGCACCAGAGGAACCGCCAATGCATTACTGGCTTTTGAGAAATTTGTTTATCCGCCCTTTGAAGAGCCCCATATTATAATCATTAGGGAACACAGAAGATGGAAGCTGGTTCCACAATTTGCAGGTACGTGGCAGAAAGGTACTGGATCCTTTTAATGTTTAGTTTTTCATTTAGATTTCAATGTATTGTATAGTTTTAATTTAATATTTTTGTTAATTGAAATAATGAGATCTCGGACGCAATAACTAGGTAGACCGATTGCAAATAACTTTAATGAAGGCAAAAATACAAACCTGACGCGCCGTGTAAGCGCATTTCACATATTTAACCGTATTTAACAATAATTGACAGACGGACACACGACCACTCCACATTAGACGGACGGCATTAATTCAATTTAAAAAGCTTTGATGCGGTTTTTTGTTATTTATATTTCACGTTCGTAGCGAATTTTAGGTTATGCCACGTTTATTTGGCATAAGAGTAATTAATTTGAAAGCTTTATTTATGTTACTGATACAACATTTTTATTAAATAAAATAGTTTAAATGAATTTTTTTTTTTTTATTTACTACAAGCTAGCCCTTGACTGCGATCTCACCTGATGGTAAGTGATGATGCAGTCTAAGATGGTAGCGGGCTAACCTGTTAGGGGCATGGCAGTTATATTAAACCCACTCCCCTTCGGTTTCTACACGGCATCGTACTGGAACGCTAAATCGCTTGGCGACACGTCTTTGCCGGTAGGGTGGTAACTAGCCACGCCCGAAGCCTCCCACCAGGCCAGACCAGGGAAAATTCAGAAATTATAAATTCCTAAATTGACCGTGCCGGGGATCGCACCCGGGACCTCCGTACGTTAAGGCAACAGCGCTACACACTGCGCCACGGAAGTCGTCAAACAAAATTCTAACAGAATCGAATTTAATAGTCAAACCCTGAACTTATTTATTCCTATTTTATTTTAATTCCACTACATTTAGCCTTTGACTGTGATCTCATCAGATGGAAAGTGATGAAAGAAAGAAAATACAAAGATTTTAAAGCTTTTTTTAGCGTGTGAAAAGTTCTAAGTAAGGAAAAATTAGCGAAGAGCTTTTACTCGCGAAAGAAATAGACCACTTGAGTATTAGAGAAGTGTACATTAAAAACAGTTTTGGGTTTTTCTAAAAATCCGTGGAATCTCGTTGATTTTCCGTTGATACCAGAACTTCAAACTGCCTGAACAGATTTTAATGTCCATACATACTATTGTATCCTTCCAATATCACTCCGAGTGACATTGGCAATAATTAAAAAATAAAATATGTCAGGGCAGATGTCTTTTAATTTTTTAATTATGTTCACTCATATCTTATTCAATAGGTGGTTAAATCACCCTGTATATAGGCCGTCCTAACCCACTATCTTTCTACGTGGCCGGTCAGATGCGGGATAGTTGGCCCGTTTTGCCCTATTTTTAGGGCACCTGTGAAGTCCTTGCGACCTTTACCGGAATTTTTTGCTCCAATACGTTTTGAAGCCTCTATTTTCATAATCCGTACCTTTTAGGTTTATACGAGCGTAAAGTTAACTATTATAGAATAACATTATGTGCGTAAAGAGTTCTTATTAGAACTCTTTTGTGAACAAAATTTAAAAAAAAAACACGACTGCCCTCCTATAAACTACATAATATTTTAAAGCCAGTGTCTCGATTCTAAAGATACCCACACATCTAAATCTGTTCAGGTATTTAGAAGTTATGGTAGAATAAAGAAACTCACATACCTAAAGTCAGTTTGTTTGTTGGTTTGTCCTTTAATCACGCTGCAACGGAGCAACGGATTGACGTGATTTTTGGCACGGGTATAGTTGAAGACCTGGAGAGTGACATAAGCTACTTTTTATCCCGGAAAATTAAGGAGTTCCCGCGGGAATTACAAAAAACTTAAACCACGCGGACGAAGTCGCGGGCATCAGCTAGTATACTCTATAAACATTACACTTCTTTTTTGGGCAATAGAGTAAAAGTGTACTCTTCTTTTGCTCTAAATCGTATATTATGCTTTTTTGGTATTTATCAACCATCATCAGCTAAGAACATTTCTTGCTGGTTCTTCTCGGTAAGAATGGCAATCCGAACCAGTGGTAGATTTTAAAGCCCTTGTTAGTCAACTTGAATAAAAAATATTTCATTTCATAGATTGAACACTATCTCAAGATAAGTTTGTTAAGACCAGTCTTAGAGATTGACCGATCTTTTCAAAACTGTTCTTAGCTGATGTCGGTGTATTAATACAGTAGTGCCCATCGGTATAGGCCGATCGTTTAACTCGCGTATCGCCTGCGCGGTAAGAAGGGAGCGGGGGGAGATGTTAGCGGATGATAATATGTAAGATACTTATTATTTTATTCTTTACCAACAATGTCTATCTCGAGATAAATCTTTGGATTATTGACTCCGTGTGTAGCGTTACCCGCCCCCGCTCCCTTCTTACCGCGCAGGCGATACGCGAGTTAAACGGTCGGCCATAGTACTTATTATGTAAAACCTGTATCAATCATTGTTACAGTATCGATTGTTATGATTGGCTGAATTTATGGTAGTCAATGGATTTTGTCCAATAGCGGAAGAGTGTTAACCAATCAAAATTGATTGATTACGCTGTAGCTGCCATTTTTAACCGACTTCCAAAAAAGGAGGAGGTTCTCAATTATTATCAGTATCTTTTTTTTACGGAATTAGGTGGCAAGGTTTGTGTATTTCGAGATATATCCTTACTTAGTTGAGATTAACTGCCTCGTTGGTCTAGTGGTTAGCATGTTTGACCGCTGCTGACGAGGTCCCGGGTTCGAGTTCCGGGTCGGGCGATAATAAGTGTTGGGTTTTTCTGAATTTGAATATTTGATTGATTGATTTATCCGTGATTTGGGACATTCAAAGAGGAAGTGTTACAATTTCCAATTCACATATTATTGTTTCGACTGGCGTGACTCCGCGGTCGATGCGTGCAAAGACGATAGACCCGTTCACAATTCTGTCGCCTTTTTTCTTGTTTTATGTCTGATCTAGACGAGCATATTATGCATAGAATCATTTATCGACCACCTAGACGAGTGGAGGTCTTATTAGAAATCCTAATGCGTTTTTAGAGGACATGCATGCCATTCATAATAAGATTGGCAGTAAATTTAGTACCTAAAGATAATAATATATTATTGTAACAAGTTATATAATTCCCGGGACTTCAACCGCGTGGATTTAATTTTGGAAAAATCAATCGAAAACTCTTTTATTTTCCGCCCGTCCGTCTATATTAGCTTCTGGAATGTAACCTACGAGTATCTCTGGATCAAATGTCGTCAAAATGACAGACGGATGTATAGTTCGCGTGCGAGTTGAATGCAGAGTAAATGTGACACAATATATGACATACATTTACTCTGCATTCAACTCGCGCGCGAACTGTACATACAGTAACACTTTCGCTCTTGTACCTAATATTAGATTGGATTAGAAGACACATCCATACCAATATAGTAAATGAAAAAGTGTATCTATCTGTTTTCTACACTTTAACGACCGATCTTTTTATCCCGGAAAATTGAAGAGGATTGAAAAAAAAACAATCATCGCGGATGAAGTCGCGGGCATCACCTAGATTTTTTTAATATGTATTATAAATACTAATATGCGCATTATTAAATACAACATTATATACTCGTAGATATTTGTTTCTGACACCATAAATGAATAAAATTTTCCTACTTTCTTTTTCTTTCTAAAAAATTTAAAATCTAAACATTAGCGTACAACGTAGCATTAAAAACGTTGTTTACTATACATTTTTTCAATGTAAGTGACCCTTTGAAAGTAATTTAATGAGCCTGCAGGGAGGCAGCTCTTCAGTAGGGTGGAATAGGGACACTCCGTGCTAATTGTGATGTATGATCATTATAATTAATTTACGCTTCACATAAAAAGGACGTTTTTAGAAACGTGTTATTTGTATGGGACTCTTATAGAAAAAAAGTTATGAAAAAATATTATGTTAATTACTTCGTCGATCTAGTCGCTATTTCTAGAATAGACGATTGCATTTCAAACATATAAAATAGTTTTATTCTTATTAGAATCGTATTGAGTTCCATAGATTATTTTAGTAGGTACGTACAGTACCCGGCAATAAATATTGCACATCGACCTTTGGAAAGAGACAATCGGTTATTTCGGCTTCGTATAGCGTTATCTCTGTCGCACACTACCGATCGGTATCGGATTGTCTCTTTCCAAAGGTCGATGTGCAATATTTATTGCCGGGTACTGTACAAATATTTTGATAGTGATTGAATGAAGAGACGAGTTCTTTCCGCAACCACCGAGTTTCTTGCTGGTTCTTCTCGGTAGGAATGGCATTCCGAACCAGTGGTAGATTCACTTGACGATTCAAAAGTACTTGTAAAAGTTTATTTGAATAAAAAATATTTGATTTGATTTGATTTGATTTGATTTATTTTATTACTAGCTGATGCCCGCGACTTCAACCACGTGGTATAGGTTATTTTTTTCTCGCATCAGGAACTCCTTAATTTTCCTGGATAAAATGGATAATGTCACTCTCCCCCCATGCCAAAAATCACGTCGATCCGTTGCTCAGTTGCGGCGTGATTGAAGGACAAACCAGCAAGCCAATAAACCAACAAACAAACACACTTTTACATTTATTAGTATGATCTAAAACACAGAATGGGGATATAAGCTTATATATAAGGAATAGGAGTTCGGAAAATGGGGAAAAATAGAAATTCAGTTTTCCATGAGCAGAAGTAAATAGCTTTCACTCGTTGCATGTATGAGCTTTCGATATGAGCTGTTTTACGTAGCGCTAACAGACCCGCCGCCTTGCAAGATGCATTGATATGAAACATCGCATTGCAAAAATAAGATCGAAACGAAGGCGATATGCACCAGGAAGTTTACATTAGCGGCCAAGAAACTTCTTTCCAAAAACAATATTTGAAGTTTTTAAACGCGCCCGCGCCGCAAAGCAAACAGCCGGCGACCAACGCGCTTCTGTTCCTCTTTGGAGAGCAAAGGCATCCTTTTTGGCGAAATTAGTCAGAGTTCCCGAAAAATACGGCCGTCGACCCCTCAGGGCAACACCTAAATATTTTAATGTCGAAAAAAAATCACCATGTTTACATAACACGCCGAAATTTTGAAGAAACTCAAAGAAGGGCCACGATTGCCGCACACAGATAAAAATTTGGTCGGTTCCCCGCGTGTGAGTGACACACACACGGAGAACACATAAAAATGCCCAATCGGTACATGTCGCACCACTACAATGAAGGGACGACGTAAGGCGCATACAAGTGCATAATTCGGCCGAGATGCAAAAAAAATATTTGGCAATGCGGCCCCTACGCGCCCGCCAGTCGCCCGCCCGACAGGGTTAGGTTAGGTTAGATTTTTTGGCTCAAAACGCTCGTTGGGGATTTTTTGAAAAGTTATCTACATCACTTGTATTTTTTGTCTACATCACTAGGAAAGGCGTCCTTCCTGGCCGCTTCATTATTTCGCCAGCCAGTACGTCGCAAATTTTTGAATAATAAAGATCTCGGTACACGCGGCTGCGAGTTCTAGTCGGATTCTAATTAGATTTTTTATATTTCGGACGGATGAACTATTAGTTGGTTTATTTAATTTCCGAATTTCCACCGGGCGTTTCCATCCATCCCTGGCCGCGGGCGCATTGTTTTATTTTGCCATTTCTTTTACAGACATACTTTACGATGATGGCATAAATCTATTTCAATTACGGACTCAAGATTTTTATCTTTTTACTCCAACAAAAGACTGCAGCAGTGTCTTGTGTCGTGTTGTGATTTATTTTATGAATTTTTCTATATAATATTTTATTTTGGACTATTGTGTTTTTTGGTTCGATTTATTTGGTAAGTGCTTTTATTTATTTTATAATTTTTCTTTATTTTGTTTTTAATATTTCTGTAACCTATTCTTTATTTTATTTTACACATTTTTACGATGGCAAGAGATTTATTTATATTAAGGATGGTTATTTTTTAAAACGTTGTTTCTATGCATCGCAACACAAAGGATTTTTAGGAATTAAAGTTAGGATCAAAGATTGTATCGAAACACATTGTTTAGTAAATGTTTTATTGAAAATAAAAAAGCTGGCTAGACACTAGACACAAGGACACGTCGTTCAGTGACGTCAGCATCACTAGGCACTGCCGAGAAAGTCCGCCATCTTGATTTTGTGTTTTTATTTTCAAAGCCTACAAAGTGCGCGGGCGCAACCGCGCCATGTTGTTCTACATTCGAAAAATATAATACTACTTATGAAAAAATCCTTAATTTAAGTAATTAAAGAGATAAATGAAGAGATCGTTGTGCCACGTCCATTAACCTATTATTTTGTCCATTAGATTATATCTATTCATTTTGTTGTATCTTTTATTAAAGTACATTTCACTTTACTTTTATTGAACCGTAGTTTTACCGTAGTACCTTTATCTTTGTATATTGAATTTATTAACTAACATATTCCTAAAATTTTACAATAATTAATTATTGCTTTGCGCTATAATTAATGATTAAACGAACTTACCTGTAAGTGAAGTTCTATCATAATTATATGAGTCGCTTCATTCGAAGATATAAAGATACACACGTAGTTTCCACGTACTAGCAAATAATCGCACGTTGTTCAGAGGAGTTATAAAAAAAAGGAACCCCCACTACCCGCGTCTGTCTCGCACGACAGAGCGGATTCGTTCGTCATTTAGTTTAGAGATACATACCTATACTTAAAGCTCTTGCGAAAATATGTTTCGGGATGGGTGGGTTGGGAACTTAATATTATATCTTCGAATGAAGCGACTCATATAATTATGATAGAACTTCACTTACAGGTAAGTTCGTTTAATCATTAATTATACTTCGTCGCTTCATTCTTCAGATATAAAGATACACACGTAGATGTTAAGAGATATTATATATTTTTGCAAGAGCTGTATCTACGCTGAATAGATACTAATTATTGTTATCAATAATTTTATTTATTCTTCTTATCTCTTATTTGAGCTGTAATGTTTTAAACAGTTTATGTTTAAGGTTGGAATCATGAGCTGATTTCCCCGAGATGCTTATTTACGTACATTTAAGATGACATTAAAATTTCTCTTAAGTATTTATTGTACTTAAGTTTCAATTTAAATAACTTTCAATTTACCAATAATACAATCTTGCGCTCTTTTGCTTTAGTTGCTAGTAACAAGCATAAACGTATTATAGTTTCGATGCAATCGAATGGGACTAAATAGTTATTGATGTCCATAACTAGTAGCAAGATTTATAATCTAATACCAAGTATATTAGCCGGGGCAATACTTTATTTTATTTACACAATTAGCACAACAGACGTCCAATGGGACGTTTAAGTGCGAAATCCTGCCCAGTAGCAGAAGACGGAACGTTTTGTTTTTTGGAAGCGTGGCGAGAAAAGAACAGGTTTATTCTGGTCCTGTTCTGAAGGTACTATCTCGAGTATTGCTTTAACTATATATTTGAGTAAAATTTTATATTAAAATACCGTTTTAAGATGTTTGTCGAACAATTATATCGTCAATAAGGTTATGGAATGTAATAAATTCCTACCCGCATAAAAGTTACCCCGAAATTATAGGTGAAGAATGAATATTCGGTCGATATTGTGACAGACTACTAATATCGACTTTGAAGGGTTAATCGATTGGTTTGAACTTTTTAGCCCCACTGACGTTAGAAGCTTTAAAGTAAGTTATCTAAGAAGTCTAGACTTCTATACTATTTAACGATGCGTAACCTAGCTGTGCAGGTCATTGAATATTGAATTTGAATAAATAAAAAAAAAACATTTGAAATGAGAAAAATAAACATCATTATAAGCTATTTAATTAATGAGAATCTTTGAACCGATGCATTAATTCCCTGATATTTTATGGAAAATGCACTGACACCACTGATCCTGTGTGAGGTAAGTGTGATCCAGAGGTTACATTTGCGGCCGCTGCTCAATGCCGATTTTTGGTTTTCATTAATGTCTTTATTGGTAACTCTCATTCAGGGTCTGAATTGACTAAACAAGAATTTTAATTTTGCAAACAACTCTATGCAAGTGTTGCGGGAGCATATTGTTTACGCGAGTAAATTGTACCATGTTTTCGATTACGATGTACGAGTACGTATTATTATAACGACAGTTTTATAACAGTTTTTCAAAGATTGTTTCCAATCTGCGGATAATGGATATTTATGGATGGATCTTAAAAACTTTTTACCCAACACTTATTAAATATTTAGAAAAACAGAAACATAGTGGTCAAGGAAGCACTTATCTCTATACGAGATCTCTACCAGTTACCCATGGCACCCCGCTTGGATTCGCGTTTCGGGTAAGACAACCTACGCGTTTTACTGTGTCTGCAGAAACAATTTCCAACGAAATATTTTTAAAACAGAAAACAATAATACGATGGAGATTTTAACCTATTACGTAATATTATATAGTCTTCATCCGGTCGTTAAAATACTCGCCGTTAGATTATCATTTTGAACCGACTTCCAAAATGAAGAAGGTTCTTTATTAGTTTTTGGTTTTTCGAACTCTTTTATGGATAATCTTTAAATAATGACAAGCTAGCCCTTGACTGCGATCTCTCCTGATGGTAAGTGAAGATGCAGTCTAAGATGGTAGCGGGCTAACCTGTTAGGGGCATGGCAGTTATATTAAACCCATACCCCTTCGGTCAATCGTATTACATGTCAACGGGTGTATGATATATGCTTCCCGGGCACTAAAGAGTTGTAAAAACTCGAGAGTACGTTGTTAGGGAAAAAACATAAAACTTGTGGGTAATTTTGCAATCTAACCACACAATTTAACAATAATATTAATTGTAATTAATAAGTTAAAATATTTGAGCACCACACTGTGGTAGAATACATGATACCTTATTGTAAAACATCTATGTATACCTCCACTGTATTCAGAAATAAATAAATCTGAATCTGAATCTGAATTTCCTTCGTAAATGTTCTTTGCATACCTACCATGCTGAGGGTAGAATTTTTTTTTTTTTTTTTTTTTTTAAATTTGACGTTTCTGTATCATATTAGCAAACAAATTGATTTATTGCTGAAGTAGCTGATAAAAAAGATAAAGATATTTATTACCTCAGAATTGTCAGAACTTTCGTTACCACTCCGCAGGTGTATGTTTGATACCGAGAGGCTTTGCATTGAAAAAAATTACATCTGAAAATTTTGAGCCCCAGATCTTGAGTCTGCATACACTGTATGAAACATTTATGTTTCTTTTGTCCATAGTGACTGCGTGTGAGGCGCTGAAATCTGTAAAAGCTGAAAACTTAAATAGCGGTGTTACGCTGAATAGCGGTGCTTCAATATTACTATATTGCAATCTCAAAATAAAAATCTGAAATGTTTGAAATGAAAATCTTTTCATGTTTTAGTCGAGCAGATATTATGTAAGTAACGTTTGCAGAAATGACTAGAATCACCACAAGTGTTTCATTGAAAGTAAAAACACTGGTATAGAATTTTACTAGTCTTCTTTATGGTCGATTAGACATACCTACCTTTTTTGTAAGACGGTACTCCAAAGATTATATCATGGAATTTGTTCCGTAGGTTTACATTTTAAAATAAGGTTCTGTGATACCGATATTAGATTAATAATTGCATTTACTTGCTTGAAAGAAATTAAATACATAGATATTTTTAAGTATTCTGTTTATCTGTCGCCGTAAATAATAAACACTTTTATTGTGCTATGCCCATGCTAATATATTTATCTTAAAAACATAACCTCATTAGTCTTTAAAGGTTTTTTGGCCTTATCGGTGATAGTGTGTGAACTATGAAGACAAAGCAAAAAAAAAATATGGTAGGCGATGCAAACACTAATAATAATTATGATACATTACATTACATGGTACTTGTGATTGAATAAATCATGTCCACTATTTTGAGCGGTAACACCTAGGTACCTACAAAAGATAATATTTAGCTTTGATTTCGAATTAAGTAAGTATCCATACAATCTTTGACCCAGTGAATCCTGAAGATTGTTAATAATTTACCGCAGTGGATAAATAAAGTAGAAGGTAACCTTCTTTATGGTAGGTGCATAGTATTTACCTGAGTTCCGATTACTTCTCAAGTATTGCTCGAAATCACTTTGTGTTAGGCGTACTAAGCTGGGCCTTGGTGACGTATCCGATCGTTGGTCCACTTTAACCCCCAACGCCTTCCCCCTGGTTCAGAGGACGGTGAACAGCTTGCTAAGTGCCAGCTATCTTGATTTAGTGGACAAATTCTTCATCGCCGGAATGCTAATTGGGCAGATGTCATCGCCCGGCTCGTCTAGCTGAAAGGTTTGATTTCCGTCATGCTACTTCGCGGGCGACCTCCCATCAGTGTACCATTGTCGTACTTTAACACGTCTTCGTGTAAGTACCTATTTTACTTAGGTTTATCATGCTGAAACGCTTAATCTTCGTGTTAACTTTGAGGCGACCCGCCGGAAAGTCCTTTAGTGCAATTAAACACTACATGGACGAGTAATCTCTTAAGTGCGTTCCATGCTGAAAACGTTTATATTCTTTTGTATTAAGTACCTCTCGAGTAACCTCCCAGAAATCCTTTAGTGCAATTTAACATTGCATGAAAGTATATATTTTCTGTAATGAGCGCGTGTAGCTGATTCAATACTAACTTTTATTTTAAGTACCCTCCTTAGGAAATCATACATTTTATATGGTATTGTACTACAATTCCTCAGGCGCGTCGTATATTGACAGGTTTATTGTCCATCATGTTGACTCTCGGGCAACCTCCAGGAAAAGACTTTAGTATAAATAAACACTGTATGAAAGTATACCTAATTGATTAGGCGCGCCATGCTAAAAGGTTTATTCTCCTTCGTGTTGACCCTCAGACAACCGCCAGGAAAACCTTTAGTGTAAACCAACACTCCAAGAAAGTAAGGCGCGTCATGCTGAAAGGTTTATTCTCCTTCGTGTTGACCCTCAGACAACCGCCAGGAAAACCTTTAGTGTTAACAAACACTGCATGGAAATATAATTGTTTAGGTGCGTCATGCTTAAAGGTTTATTCTCCTTCGTGTTGACCCTCAGACAACCGCCAGGAAAACCTTTAGTGTAAACAAACACTGCATGGAAATATAATTGTTTAGGCGCGTCATGCTGAAAGGTTTATTCTCCTTCGTGTTGACCCTCGGACAACCGCCAGGAAAACCTTTAGCGTAAACCAACACTGCATGAAAGTATAAATCATTAGGCGCGTCATGCTGAAAGGTTTATTCTCCTTCGTGTTGACCCTCAGACAACCGCCAGGAAAACCTTTAGTGTAAGCAAACACTGCATGAAAATATAATGGTTTAGGCGCGTCATGTTGAAAGGTTTATTCTCCTTCGTGTTGACTCTTGGCCAACCCCCAATAAAACCTTTAGTGTAAAATATAAACACTGCATCAAATAATGATTACTCAGACACGTGGTGCTGAAATAAATTGCTGAAAATGAAAGATTAAACACTTATATGTAAAAAGCACTTTATAACACTATTTAACACTATCTTAATTTTAATATTATTATATTTTTAAAGATAAAATTATCTTTGTTTGTAGAAAGTAGGAACGTGTGATCGTTGCTACGCACGAAAAAGGAATGACGAACGAATCCGCTCTGTCGTGCGAGACAGACGCGGGTAGTGGGGGTTCCTTTTTTTTATAACTCCTCTGAACAACGTGCGATTATTTGCTAGTACGTGGAAACTACGTGTGTATCTTTATATCTGAAGAATGAAGCGACGAAGTATAAGTACCTATAGAAATTCTACAAATAAACTATTCAAATTGTATGGATATATATATTGGATGGATAATATTATTACTATAATTCTTTTGTTCGGCATACTGTTATTCCAAGTTTTCATACCAATAAGTAATCAAAAATTGTACAAGCCTTGGCAGATTAATTGACTGAATATAATTAAATAAGGTCTTTGGAATAATAATACAAATCTAATTTTCTAAACTATAATAAATCACATGATGGCCGCGACTTCGTCCGCGTAAGTTTCCTGAAAATCATGCGGGAACAAAAGTGATTTGCCGGGATTAAAAACCTTCCCCGGGGTGCTACTTTATGTTCCGAATTTCGTTAAAATCGGTTAAACAGATGGACCGTAAAATTTAACCGATATATTGACTGACAGACTGACTACTTTCGCATTCATAAAATTAGAATGTTTTAGATAATTAAAAGTTTATTAAGCTAGTAAGTTTTAGTTTTTCTGTAAGTTAAAACTTAAAATAGCACGTGACGTCTGTTTCCATCGCAAAACTAAATTATCACTGAAAAACACAGACTAAAAATAAACGTAGGGTGCCAATGAGCATTCATGGTGACAGAGTTGCCTTTTCGCTGTTTTTACGCCAAAAAGGTTGTTTGTCAACTAGTTGAATCAGCAACTTTTTAACTTTTTCAGCAATTTGATTGTAACGTCATCAAAATTCGACGCACTTTTTTTTACTTTAATCGATTGTTTAAAATGATTTTCAAAAATTATACTAACAGGGAACGTGGTAGTTACGTCTTTTGGGAGATCCTCTATTCAATAATCACTAAAAATAATTTATTTATGTATTCCAATAGTGACTTATTTAGGAATATGGAGCTTTTTCAAATAATATTGATGTATATTTTTCTGATAAGAGATTCCATTCTTATAAGACTCATTTATGAATTGATTTGAATATGTACCTACGTCCATAGTATAATGTTTTGACTCATGCTAGACTATGTCAAATAAAAAACCTCAATATTACCTCCTAAAGTATTGCTAAATCATCGATTTTCCACAGAATTTTATTAAATTTAAATTTACGGACGTACTCACAAGTACCCGCTAATACCTTTATAGGATTGATGATTTGCCTGGTGGGAGGCTTCGGCCGTGGCTAGTTACCACGCCACAGCCAAAAGACGTGCCGCCAAGCGATTTAGCGTTCCGGTACGATGCCGTGTAGAAACCGATTAGGGGTGTGGGTTCCATATTACTTACTGCCATGCCTATAACGGGTTAGCCCACTACTACCTTAGACTGCATCATCACTTACCATCAGGTGAGCTCGCAGTCAATGAATTTAAAAAAGATTGTGTTGGATTTTTAAAAATCCAACCTTACCTTACCTTACCTACCTTACCTTACCTTATAGATAATGAAAACTATTATAATCTAAGATGGAACAGCTCTATTCGGCAAACACTTCTAAGCGGAATCTTTATCATGGATATTTTAGGCCCGTATTACGTGTTCTTAGCTGACATCAGCTAAGAACACGTTCTCAAGTATCTGTCAATATATGGTAAAGACCGGTCTTAAGCATAGACTGACCGATAATGCAAAACCGATTCTTAGAATCTACCACCGTGACGTCGGGCCGTAACTATACATCCACATCCACGTACGTAGATGTTACTAAGAAAGGAGTGACTGAAAAAGTGAAGGTCCGGAGTGCTATTTATTTATTTATGTACTTATATGTATTTATAACAATAGGACATCATGGAGAAATCTTAGCAAGCAAATTTCCTCGCAATGGTTTTCTTCACCGTTAAAGCAAGTTAATTACTGAAAACGCATTTAAATTAAAAGCTCAATATAACATACTAAACTTATTTAATGACTGTCTGTCTGCTACGCTATAATGGTCCATTATTTCAACCGATTTTGATGAAATTTGGTATAGGACTTTAGCTACTGAGTTCCTGTGGGAATTAAAAACCCGTCTTTATCCACGCGGACGCAGCCTTTTATTATGACTATGATTGGGTACAAAAAAAAGGCCCTTACGATTCGAGTTATCCTACTTTACCGCTAAAAATACCAGCGCTTAAACGAGAACTACTAATAAGACTCTAAGAAAGATCTCTTTTGTACGGAACCCTCCCGAATTCTGTCTATGCACACGTGACCACGTTTTTTTGTCGAATGGGAACTCCTCGCTAGCTGGCTTCACATCGAATAGAGTGTTTCCTGCGGCCAATCTTCTGGACGAACAAACGGCGGTGCGTTTTAACTATTACTATTGTTATACTATACCTAAGGTTACCACACGACTGGATTTGTCATATGTGGTCCTGACATGTCCTGGCATTTTTTTTGTAATAAGGGAACTTTTTACCTAGATTTGATAGATTAGATTAGTTTTATAGCAAAAATACATGTGAAGAGTTCTTACAATATTTTTGGAAACAGTGTACTGCCAAATATGGCGTGCAATTATTAGCAGTTTACAGCATAATATTATCTACTTATTATTCTTATTGGAAATAAACAATTGTGGGACATATGTTTTAATTCATCGTAATAAAGGTAACCTATCCATGCAAGGTTTTGCCCGTAATGGCCGCGCTGGGCAGGCGTGTTGGCCATCGCAGGGCTAGACTGTTCGCACCGGTGTCGCTGCTACCCGACACCAGCCTGAGTCATTTAAACAGCCTAGCCAGTTTTGAATGGTTATACCGCCATTTGTCGGTCGCCAGAGCCTCGTTTGACCAGCAGGGGGTACCACGGGCAGGTGAGGTTGGCTGTTGGAGCGCTAGATGGAGGTGCACTCCCTTACCCCCCAAAGAAGTAATACTGTAATAGTTTCAAGAAGTGTAATATCCGTCCCCTATTAGTTTTATGTTTAATTACTATTTTAAACTATCAATTAAAGTAAAAAAGTGCGACTAACTTTGATGACAACATAATTCAGTATTTCATACATAATCCCGTTCTAATCACGTGTTGTAACGTTTGAAAAAAGTTGCTGATTTGACTCAATTACCTACCCAATTAAATATCACTTGCTTTAACAGTGAAGGAAAAAATTGTGAGGAATTCTGTGCGCCCGAGAGTTCTTTATTATGTTCTCAAAGGTGTGAAGGCTGCCAATCTGCAATTGGCTAGCTTGGTAGACTATGGTCAAACACTTTCGTAGTACATATTCATGCTCAGTAGTGAGCCAGCGATTGGTTGAAATAATGTTCAAGATTACTTTCATAGAATTCAGACATTTTGTCAGGAATTTCCAGCGAGATATCTGGTAACCCTAGCTATAGCCTATACCTAACATGCCTAACTACTATTGTATAGTTTGCGGACCGATTCGTTTGACTTTGAAATTAATTTGAGGATGATTCCACGTATACAGTACTAGATTTTCCCGCGATTTCGTCTGCGTAGATTAAAGTTTTTTAATGAACCAGTTGGAATTTTTCAAAATTCTTCCTTAGTGTTATAAAGAGAACATGAGTGGCAATCTAGTTTTAACCTGTATATTATTATGCATAATAATATTTTTTTTAAATGAACTCAACACATTTGAATTACATAGTATTAAGTATAATAAAATGGCTTGTCGTCTTTAGTTTTCATATTTCGACCTAAATCTCTATACGAAATATGTAGAGGAAAAATGGCGAGGAAAAACCAAGATTTGTCTGCCCTTTTTTTCAATCAAGAAATAGGTAGGTATATTTTTTTTTTTTTTTTTTTTTTTCGTATTATTGAGAACCAGCGAGGTACTCATTTAACTACGATCTAGCCTAACTAATTGGCTAATGAGCAGTTTTGCTTTAACCTAAACTTATAATTTATCTTATGTACTAAGAAGTTGTCCATTGACGCATCTTAGTCTTTCTTGATAATCTTAGACACTTTGTTCATGTGTTCTATTAGCACTACACTTTACACTATCACTTATCACTATACACTAACTCAAAAGGCTTAGTCCTTTTTAGTCTTCTCACTAGTTTCGTTACGTCGAGCAGCTGGATTGCCTCAACGTTAACGTGGTGATGAAGCCGATGGTCGTGGGCTTTGGCAAATTTGGTAATAATTTGTTCGACGTATTCAATATTGAGGTCCCGATGAATATCGTCATTTCTGATGTACCAGGGCGCATTTACTATACTCTTGAGTACTTTATTTTGGAACCGCTGTATAATTTGGATGTTACTCTTTTTGGTACAGCCCCATAGCTGTATGCCGTAGGTCCAAATGGGCATCAGGACTTGTCTGTATAACAGGATCTTGTTGTGTATTGACAGCGAGGAATGTCTACCAAGTAGCCAGTACATCTGTTTATACTTTATGTCAAGTTCTTTTCTTTTTTTCTTGACATGAGCTCTCCAGCGTAGCTTCACGTCAAGGGTCATCCCAAGATATTTGGCTGTATCCACGTAGGGAATTTTTTGTCCATTGATGAAAACAGCGTGGTATTTCTTTGTTTTATTTGTAAAGTCAATATGAATTGACTTTGCTTCATTTAGCTTGATTCTCCATTTTTTAGTCCAGTCATATACTTTATTTAGCGCTGTTTGTACTTTACCCACTGCCTCTTCGTGTGTTACTCCTACAGCCATAATGGCTGTATCATCAGCAAAAGTGGCAATGGTGTTACTTTCGAGTTCTGGAATGTCGCAGGTATATAATAGGTACAGGACCGGACCTAAAACACTCCCTTGCGGAACTCCAGCTTTTATACATTTTAGCTCTGAGTAAGCATCTTCTTGTCTTACTCTAAATGCTCTATTAGTAATATATGATACCAGGATATCTGCGTATGCTTTGGGTAGCAGTTTTCTAATTTTATAAATGAGACCTTCATGCCAGACTTTATCAAAAGCTTTTTCTATGTCTAGGAACACCGTAGAGCATACTTTCTTTTCTTCAATTGTTTTTTCTATGGTAGTGACGATTCTATGTACTTGATCAATAGTTGAATGTTTCTCTCTGAATCCAAACTGATGATCTGGTATGAGATTTTTGCTTTCTAATATTGGTTTCATCCTCTTGAGTAAGAGCTTTTCAAATAATTTTGACATAATAGGCAATAAAGATATAGGCCTATATGATGTCGCTTCGTGGGGAGGTTTTCCTGGCTTTGCTATCATTATGACCTCAGCTATTTTCCACAGATTAGGCACATACTTAAGCCTAAAGGCAGCATTTATTAATGTGGTGAGCTTAACTAAGGCTTTTCTTGGAAGGTTTAATAAAATTTCTCTCGTGATCAAATCGTATCCTGGAGCTTTCTTAGGGCCTAACTTAAATTTAATTTCTCTGAGCAATTCTTTGGGTGTCACAAGCCTGATATCTAAATCTTCTTGTATTTCTTTAATGGTTTCGAAATCAATTGCTTGTCCCGCGGGTGGCTGAAATATATTGTCTAAGTGGTCAGCAAATCGTTTGGCTTTTTGATCGTTGCTTATCGCCCACTCTCCATTTTCTTTTTTAATTGGCGGAATATGATTCAGTGTTTTGTCCATATTCTTTGTCGCTTTCCAGAGTGAATAGTCTGTACTCCGATCATTCGTTAACTTTTGAAGATAATTGTCTGTAGTTATTTTCTCATACTTTTTGATTTCGCGCTTGATTTTTTTAGTAAGGTTGTTCAAAATTCTTTTATCTAATGGAGATCTAGTCTGATGCCATCTTTTTCTTTTCTTTCTCTTTTCAGTTATTAGGCTTAAGATGTGTTTCGGGTATGCTGTTCCTCTCTCTCTATATTTATATGATGGAGTATTTTTCCAGGCCGCCTGTTGTAAGTCTATAACAAACTGATTGACCTCTTCGTTTAGTTGTTCTGGAAATTTTAGTGGCACTTTTAAATTTATATTATCATTTAATTCTTGTCTAAAGCTTTCCCAGTCAGTATTTTTATTTGCAAGGGTTGGAAAAGATTCTTTAGACAAAATTTTTTCGCTCAATGACAATAATATTGGAGAATGATCAGAGCTCATATCATGTCTTTCTTCGATTCTTATATATTTTGATGATATATTTTTGTAGATGAAGAAGTCTATGAGGTCTGGAATTTTGTTTGGGTCAGTCGGCCAATATGTTGGCTTTCCAGTGCTGGCTACATTGCATTTCAGTTCTTTGATTGCTTCTAAAAGTTCTTTTCCTTTAGTTGTAGTTAATCTAGATCCCCAATAGGTGTTCTTAGCGTTGAAGTCACCCCCTATGATGAACTTATTTCCATATTGTTTAAGAAAACTAAGATATTTTTCCTTTTTTATTGAGTGCCTCGGGGGACAATATATGGCTGCTACTGTGATTGGGTACATCTTTGTTTGTACACATAAAGCTACAGCTTGAAATTCGTGTTCTTCACATTTACTTTCTTGAAAATGGTACAGATTTTCTTTAATAATGATAGCACTGCCACCCCTAGCTTTATTATTAGGATGTAAGGCATGGTATAATTTATATCCTCTAAGTCTCATATATGACTCTTTAGTGAAGTGTGTCTCAGATATTAGGCACACATCAATATTTTCTGTATTCAGGACCACTTCTAGTTCATGTTTATGTTGTAGTAGCCCGTTGGAATTCCAAGCCATAATTTTTAGAATATTATTCATTGTTGCGATTTCCATGTAGCTTTTTTGGTGCTACCCTCAAGTTTTTTGAGTCGTTCATCAAAGGAAGACATATACTTCAAAATTGAATCTAATTTATTTTCAAGATTGTTGCCCTTTTGGGATGTGTTAGCGTTCGCTGTAACAGTTGCATATGTCATTTTTTTCGATGAAGCTTTATTCAGGTTATCCTGGCTTTTAGTCCTAAAACTATTAGCTGTTGATTTCTCTTCAGGACCTTGCTGCTGTCGGTGTGACACTGAAGATTTTTTTGTATTATTATTCTTTATGTTTTGCATTTCCTTCGCTATCATACACCCTCTATAATTTGCCGGGTGTGAGCCGCCACAATGCACGCACTTTGGTTTCTCATCAGCTGGTTTTTGGCAGTCTTTCGTGAGGTGTTTTCCGGTGCATTTTACACACCGTGGTTCCCGAGAACAGTATTTTTGAGTATGCCCATAAGATTGACATCTTTTACATTGAGGTACTAACTTGGATGTTTTTAATGGTTGTATTTCTACCTTGCATCCTAGGATAGAATTGATGTTGTGGATCTTGTTAATATCCTCATCATGATTAAATGTAAGCATGAACATATTGAGAGGCTCCTTAGTCTGCCATCTTAATTTGTTTGCCACATCTTCTATTTTAAAGCCTTTATTTACGAGGTCTTCCATAATTCTGTTAGGCTGGCATGAATGATGCAATTTTTTTGCCATGACCCTTATTGGTCTTTCCTGCTTATTTTCATAGGAGTGCCATATGAAATTATTTTGTGTTAGGTACTTGCTTATAGTTCTATAGATGTCTTCATTTATAGCATTAATTTTAACCGTATCCTTACCCATCATCTTAACGGTAAATGTATCGTTAAATTGGCTGTCACTAGGCAGACTTTTAGTTATTAAATCGTAAAACGACTGATAGTTTGACACACCTGATACAACAATTGGTGGTGGTTGGGGTATTTTTTTAGGTTTACTTCCTTCATGGCTATCTTCGGTAGAGGGTTTCTGAGTTTGAATGGGCGACGTGTTCAGCTTCCTTTTCTTTCTGCCTTTTACTCTAATCCATTCAGTTTCTCTGGCTAGCTCTTCCTCATCAGTGCAGTATTCGACCGGTTCAGTTGAGCTTTTATGAGTAGAACCAATGTGCTCGGAGGCTCTAGTTGGTTTGGGTTCTGATAAAATTTTGATTTGTTTTTGGAGTTCCAAAATCTGATCATTCAGTGATTGTATGCTGAGTTGAAGCTTTTCATTTTCCGCCTCCTTTTTAGTGAGTCGTTTGAAGAGCTTTTCATTTTCCGTCTTCACTTCATTATACTTTTCATAAAGAAACTGCTCGGTTTCCGTTTTTATAGTAATATTTTGTTTTCCAGCCATAGCTGCTGAATAGCAGTAGTATGGCTACAATTCAATATTTTTATTTTATAATAATACCTATCACTTTTCGAATCGCGGTAACTAGGTCATTATGACGCACGCGGCACGATGACCGCGGTCACGCGGTTCGAGTCAGCGGTTTTACGTTTTAACACGGTACGCGTTTGTCGTCGACAGAGTGAGAACACTGAGGGTAGGTATATGAAAATAATATGTTAGTAATTTTTATTGTCAAGGCTACGTTTGTGAAAAGGATACTGAAAATTTCACAAAAAAAATTTTAGAACGAAGAAGAGTCATAAATACCTTAAGGAGCATAAATTTGGAAATAAATATAATTTTACTACTCTTTACATAGATAAGCAATAACCTAAGATAACATAAAGTTATAGTTCTGTCTGATATGCTTATAGCAAATGGCTGAGCCAGATAATTTTAATAATATCAGCCTTACACGGAGAATGGAGAAGAAAATAAGAAGCACGTTACCTTAAAAACGAGATAAAATAATGCCTACCTATTATTTTTAACCGGAAATCAAACCATGAACGATGCAGGCGTGGCATATATTCGACACTGCCTGTTGACCCTCAGACCTCAGTACAATTTACTAACCTACAACAATAAGAGCCTATGCACACGGCGTATTTAATACGCGCAGACATAGCGATACAAACGCGATTCTAACGCAAACCATACGCGCGTCAGTTGCAGCCAGAAACCTTTCCACAAATTCAAACGTGCATATACGTCGATACATGCGTGCTGTGGACGCGCGTTAGTTCCTTTTAGGTACGAGCTAAAGCAGATTGTGTGGCCATTAGAACGCGCGTACAACGCGATACAGACATGCTATCAATGTGAGCATTTGTATCGATTCAAATGCTAAAATCAGCCCCCGATTGTGTAAGGAAATCGTTTTTCAAACGGATAATTCGACCTGTTTATAGTGTTCATAGATGCCTTCACGTCAAAAAGCATGTATAAACCCGATACACGATACACGAAATACGAAACTCGATACTCGATATACGAAACTCTTATACAGTTCGAGTACCCAATACGTGTCAAGCTGTCAAACGATTACAATTTGCTTATACAATTCTTGGGCCTCTGCTTTTTGAACTGAAGATACTGCGCGTTTCAGAACACCGAAGGCGCGGTGTCTGCGCGTATAAAATACGCCGTCTGCATAAGCTCTAATACAAAATAACCTTACATGCGTATCGCTGTCCTTTTCCCACACTCAATAGCCGATCTTTTGTCTCGCTGTGTAAAACACTGTGTCAAAACAACGACACAAGGACACAAACCCTTTTACAATTCGAGACACAGAATTGAATTTTATGTAGATGGAAAACAATCTTAAGTAACCGAGATAGGTTTATGTTAGTAATCTTGGCTTTGATTGGGACGATAAAATCTTAATTTTATACATTTGTTTTAAAGTTTAGATTGCCCTAACAAGGACTTTTATATATTTGCGCATGATTTTTATTTTTTATTACAATACTTACCGAAGCGTTCATTTCTTATTTTAAGATTTAAATAATATTAATCCTTTAGATGAAGGAAAATTATTATTTAAGATTCAAGATCCATTTATTGCTGGGTTTTCATTAAATTTTTGGGTTTTTAAAATGTTTGATTTATATTATAAGGCACAGTTATAATAGCAAGTAGATAATATCTAATAAACCAAAAATTTTTTTAACGTTTAAACTATCGTGAGTGATATTTGTTGCATCGCGCGAACAGGCTCATGAATAACGAACCCGAACGGGTTCGAAACTAGTCGGGCATTTTCCGACATAACACGTGAGTTTATCCGGTAGTTATGTATAGTTAAGACTACTTTTCTTTATGAAGGTTTGTCTTTATTATTATTTTTTAATCTCGCGGGAGCTTACTGATTTTCTGGGATAAAAGGTAACCCATCTCTGTATACAAAATTACGTCACTATCAGTTTAACAGATAAGCCATGAAATCGTAGCAGACGGACAGATAGACGGGCGGACACGCTATCGCATTTATAATATTAGTATGGACAGTTTCAAAAGATTCTGTCAGGGTTGCCTGACTCGATCTGTTGCAGCGTTCCATACTTGTAAATATATACATGACAAATATTACGAACAAATAAATAATTACGAGAAATCATACTATATTTACTAATATTATTATAAATGCGAAAGTGTGTTTGTTAGTTAGTTTGTCACTTCAATCATGCCGCAACAGAGCAACGGATCGACGTGATTTTTTGCATGAGTATAGTTTAGGACCTGGAGAGTGACATAGGCTACTTTTTAACCCGGAAATTAAGGGATGAAAAAACGTAAAACCACGCGTAGGTACTAAGTCGCGGGCATCATCTAGTAAATAAATAATTCTGAGAATAATTTGGAAGATTTGTGTGGTGTGGTGTGCCGGTGCGAATGGCTGGCATATTGGTAAATATCGCAAGCTACACGCTGTATCACATACAGTTTGTGCGCGAGTTGAATGCAGATTAAATATATGGTGACATACATTTACTCTACATTCAACTCTATCTATAAATTTGTCTCAGAAGTTTTTTTTAATTTATTAAGAAAATTAAGACCAAATGAAACAAAAATATGAAAGAATAATTATTATATCTCAATAAACGTGACGTCACACCACCCTATCAACCGACTGTATAAATGAACTTAACGTGACTTAATTGAATTAAAAGCACTTAATTTATATGTAAAGATAATTTTGAAGTATTAAATCTCGGCTAGGTATTAAAACTCACTCACAAAATTTCTCACTCGAGTACAATCAATCGGTGTACATTAAATAATTCAACTTTTAAATTATCATTTATTGATGGATTTTTAAAAAAACACTGATTTATTAGTTTAACCTATATTTTACTTCCGTTGTGTTAAATATGATATTCACAACATCATGAAACTTCTCCATTAGCTTCATGTTCCTTGATAGTCAAGGAATTCCGCAAAGTAAGCCTGCTTCTATCCAAATAATTGCATTTAATTTAGATAACAGACAAAGCCGTGTTACCCTACTAGTCACACGCAAACCATCATCTTAAATCTCAAACCGTCCACTCTAAACCGATCTCACACTAAAGGGATAAGGAAAAGTGCAGTACGTCTTACTCATTGTAGACAACCTTGAAGTTGCAATCACAATACCACAGAGAAATCAACTTTATCACTATTGAAATAAGATTGAATTTTAATAAGCATAGGGCGTGCACAAATTCAAACAAAACTATACCTAATTATAAGGATCTTAAGGTTATATATCGTGTGTACGAAGGTCTCCCGACGTGCAAAATGACGAGTTATGCTTTGTACATGTGGAAGGTCAGGTGTAACTAAAGGGCGCGAACATAAATCGCTGTCAGAATTTCATTTTGTATAAGCTGATTTTGATAGAGTAAAATAGTTTTGTTAGTGACAAAGACATCTTTATTTACTAAAGAAAAGCAATCCACCACGATCTTGCTGAACTTTTTCAAAGATTTTAATAAGTACCTATGTCAGTTACAAGTTGTGTTTTTTAATTCCACTACAAGTTAGTCCTTGCCTGCGATCTCACCTGATGGTCTCACCTGTCTAAGATGGTAGCGGGCTAACCTGTTAGGGGTACGGTATACGGTACCTAATCGGTTTAGTACAGGCATCTTTTCGGAACGCTATATCGCTTGGCGGTAAGCCTTTGCCGGTAGGGTGGTAACTAGCCTCGGAGGAAGCCTCCCACCATACCCGACAGAAAATTCAGAAATTATCAATTCCTAACTTAACCCTGAGAGGGATCGAACCCGGCACCTCCCAGGTAAAGACAACAGAGCTCACCACTGCGCTACTGCGTCCGTATAGACGAAAAAAACTTAAATCCTAGCATTCACAGTCCATACCTACTTATGTGGCCACGAAATATATGTGTAATAATGCGAAAGTGTGTCTGTCGGTCTGTCTGCTACGCTGTAACGGCTCATCTTTTACCGATGATGTTGAAATTTGGTATATATAGGGATAGCTTGCAACCCGTAAAAGTACATAGGTTACTTTTTATCCCGGAAAATTAAGGAGTTTCCGCGGGAATAAAAAAAACTTAAACAAGTCAGATGAAGTCGCGAGCATCAGCTAGTCAATCATAATTTGCTGTTCTTCTACGTATCCATACTAACTTTATTACATTTATGTAAGTTTTTGTAGCATTTTATGTAAAAACCCCACCATACAGTGCCCATAAAGCGAAATAGTTCAACGTAAAGAATAATTTTCCATTACATTGATTACGTAACAAGGCAGCATTTTTACACGCAAACCTGAAAAAGCAGTCGTAGCGGAACCCGTTAACGTCTAGCCCCACTACAGATGCGCGGCACGGCGCGGCACGGGGCGGCAAGTATTATTCGTATGAAGTTGTAACTATGGAGCTGGGCTACTATACCAGCGTTTAAAGCAGTATTACTTCAAAATGACAGTTTTATGGCACATACCTTGACGTCCCTAAAATAACGATTATATAATTCTAAAACACGAACGTCAGTTGTCATCAATATTAAAACAATACGACTTTAAGCAATGGTAGTATGCGCCCTGGGCCCACTAAGCGTAGCGGCCCCGTACAAACTCATACAAATAATATTTGCCGCTACGTGCCGCGCCGCTCTCAAGTGGGGCTAGACCTTCAGGGAAATGTGCCGACATGATGCCAACTCATAACGTATTTTATTAAGGGCCCGTAGCAAAACAAAAATACGGATAGGATACATTTATATTCACCGTAGTGTGCTGGAAAAGCACCAGGAATAGAGTGATGTTGGTCGCAAGGAAAAATTACAAAATGTATCTAAATATAAATATAAAAATATAAATAATGTCACTTAATCGAAAAATATTGATTATTTTTGTAGAAAATACTTAAATTCAAAAATTTCCTACTGCAATTATCCATAAAATTGGCAAAAATATGCAAAACTCAATCAATCAAATTTAAAGTTCAGAAATTACCGCCTTACCACATTTGAAGTCCGATTTCTCACAATAATGTCCCCTAAAGTATCAAATTTTTTAACTAATAAAGGAAGCTTAGGAACCCCAAAAGTTTTTGAAATTAGTCGGAAGTGACGTAGATAGGTTTAAGTATTTTTAATCTTAAGTTGAAAATTCGTTTACGACAGAAGTAGTGTCGAACGTAAACTTTTCACTTTCGACCAAAAATTTTCCGACTTGGGATAAGGTTATGATAAAATTATGTTATGCAAAGTAGAAAACTTCATAGCAACCAGAAAAAAATGTTCGGAAAAAACACTAAATAAAAAGAAAAAAAAAATATCACTCACTCCCTCAGAAATCTAACGAAAAAACTTAAAAAAATGATAACTCGAAAACTACCAAAAATCGCTGAACATACATATTGTATTTTCTGATAGCTCTAGGTACGAGGAATCCAAAATTTTTCCTTGGACGTCACTGTTTGGGCCAACCTGTATAGGCCTTAGGAATTAAGAAAGAAAAAGGATTTTTTTATAAAAAATGCATCTATAGCTTAACTCTACAAGTAGAGACCGCTTCAGGCGATAAATTTGACTTAAACCTCACAAAACAAGCCTCGTCCAGCCCTAAAGGTTAATCGAGTATTCAAACATATATAATAGGCTTATGACTTGTTTTTCCATGAATAGATGAAAAAAAAACCTCCCAAGGTGGACCGGTAGAAAATGTTTCTTGCATCGGATTGGCGCGTGCAGTGTTATTACCACAGAATGTAGCATAAGTATAGAAGTGGTAACTTGCAGATGACAAGTGTAACATCAGTTCGTATTGTAAACAACAGACGTATTTGCATAATGATTCAGTTTATTTAAAGAGTAGTTAACTCTAAAATACCAAGTTCCACTTGCATCAGACCATCAAATGTGTCTAAGTTAAATTTTGTATACCTTTTTATCATTTTGTATCAACCCTGGAATAAGCTTGTGAAAATAATTACATTAAACATTGATGTAGAATTTTAGTAGCTATAACAATATAACAAAATACTTAATCAGTTTATGCAGTATGGTGCAAGAGAACCTAAATCTTTTATTGGGATACATTGTAGGTAAAAATTTAGATTAAATAAATATAATTTCTTGTGTAAAATGTGTGAAATGGACATTTATTGATTTGTAAAGGTCATATCAAAGTTATTTGGTTACAGTTTAATTTGCAGTAATTGATTTAGATGCTGAATATAAATCATTGAACTATATGTATACGTAATTGACGTCACGCTGTTCCAGTAGGTATTAAACAAGAGCCTACCATATCTATAACTCCATTTAGAATTCTGTGATAAATACCTATAATAATAACCAGTTTGCTTGCGATTGTAGTGTTTACGATTGTTTCATACTTATTTATGTCTAAATTAAAGGCATATTTTAGCTTTTTTCTGTAAAATAAATAACACGTAGTTTTACAAGCAATGATTTTAATAAAAATAAAATAGTAGTTGAATCGACTTCAATAATAATTTTATTCGAATATAATCAAATGACTACCAAAATGCGTGGTTTTGTTAAGTTTGTGAATCTACACTTCGAATTGCAGGCTTACAGGGTGGTGTATATCGCCAGCTGCAAGTGCAAGGTATACACTGTACCACAAACATTTATCTACTGTGGCGTATTATAGCGAATTAAACTTCTAGTTCAATCAGTATCGTGGACTTCCGCAAAGTAACGCCTGCAAAATTTCAAGTAATCCTTTCAAAAGCCTACACTGTTGGGTAACCGAGTTTTTACAGTGGTATATTTGGGGTGGGGTGCTTGTAGGGCACCGGAGCTTTTGACAGCTTTAGATTTTTTTACTTTAGTTTTCATTAAATGCATACGATTGTGCGTCTTGTTACTGAGGAATATAATGCATAGATTCAACTAACGCTAGTGAAAACTACAACTGCGTGCCTCAGCTTCAAACCCGGAGGAGCCTTCTATCACTAGCAATATTATATGATGTACCTTGAAGAACTTAAAATAAGGATTAGAATTCAGAAACAAGAGCGTCAATAATATAACAGCTATGTCTTGTATATGTATTATTGTCTTATCACAGTTCATCAAGATCAGCTAATCTATGAGACATTAGGTTGAACAAAACGTGTGATCCTCAGTCGTAGTGTGCATTGCTCCCGAGTGATTTGCACTCCGACATCTGATAAGCTTCAAGGATCGGGGTGAACAGTCTGTGCACAATACACAGGACGCTTAAGATATACCTGGATATCTAGATATTAGGATAATGGTAGGTAGGTAAAAGCGCTCATAGCCTTGTCGTTAAAACTTCCGCTTCCTATTCGCTTGACTAGAAGTTCGGATTCTAGGCGAAGTGTTTGTATTATGAAGGACTAGCTAATGCCCGCGACTTCATCCACGTGGGTTCAGGTTTCTTGGTTCCCGCAGGGGCTCTCTAATTTTTCAGGATATAAATCAAATCAAATCTCTGTGCCAAATTTCATCCAGATCCGTTCAGTCCTTCTGTCGTGGTTGAGTAACAAACATCCACCATTCATCCATCCATCCATCCTAACTTTTGCATTTATAATATTAGTATAGAAAATAAATGTCTCTCTGATGAGACGAGGGGAGCGCTGAGTATAAGAGCCGAGAGGTAGTGGGATCGATTCTGGTGGGGGATCGAAAGTTGCGTCACCTTGACCTCGATATGCGCCCGCGCATATCCTATTATTATACTGTGCTTTTCTCGCCGGTGGTCGTTTTTATTTGCACTAGCTTTTTTTATTCTACTGCAAGTTAGTCCTTGAATACCCAGGTAAAAAGTAAATAATGTAGTCTAAGATGGCGGGCTAACTTATTGTAAGTATATCAGTTATATTTAACAAAAGCCACTGATAACCCAATTAAGTAAAATTTATTTAATTAAAACATCGTGTTAGAACCATTTTGTTCTAAGATTTTTCTGCAGAGTGTCAACCAGAAACATCAATACAAAAAAGCGAACATTATTTTTTTCGGTCGGTTAATCGGTTTCTATTTCTACACAGGATAGTGTACTGAAACGATAAATCGCTTGGTACGTCTAAGCCGTGGGTTTACGCTAAAAAATATAAGTAGAAACGAAACGGAAAATATGAAATAAAATAAAAAATCGAGGTGATGTTACCAATATTAGTGGTAAAACGAACTTAAAAAGTGAAGTTCTATCACAATTATATTATGAGTCGCCTTATTTGAAGATATAATAAAAAATGCGTTGGTTCTTTCCCTGATATTAAGGAAGATGCGCTGGCACCGCGGATCTATGTGGTGTAAGCGTGATCCAAATGCTACAATTACTTCATCTGTTCATTGCAGATTTGGGTGTGCTTCAATGTGCTCATTGGGTATTTGACTACTAGTGAAATAAATTATTTTTTAGTGAGTATTAAATAAAGGATCTCCCAAACGTCGTGATATCCACGTCCCCTACTAGTTTAATTTTGAATAACCATTTTAAACTATCGATCAAAGTAAAAAAAGTGCGGCGCACTTTGATGACGTCACAACTTAAAATTTCATACAAAATCCATAATAAGCACGCGTTTTGACGTTTGAAAAAAAAGTTGCTGATTTGACTAGTTGTCAAATACCCAATTGGTAGCCCCCATTAAGGATCTGAACTGACGCTTCTAGATTTAAAAATTATTCCTTAACTTTACTCTTTTTACAAAAAAACAAGTATTTTGATTTAGTTATAGAATTTTGACGTATTTTATAGCTTTGCTTAATTCATTTATACTTAAGAAAATCAGTCGGAAATGCAGCCAGCATTCTTGCCGCCATTCCACGCGGGCATGATTTATATTGTAATTAGGTTAGGCTAGCTAGCTTTAAGTTCTATTGTAATGTTTTTAGTCATTTAAGTAAAAAAAGAAAATACACAACCTGAAAATTAAATGAGTAGGAATCTCAGTAAGAAGTATCCAAGTCCTCGTCAGGACCAGCAAAAGCTGTGTCGTAGTCGGGTAAAAAGACAAATGCAGTTAAATCGTAGCGGAATGCAAAGTATGGCGCCGCTCGCTGCGTTTCCGTTACGCTCGGCCTTTTTATTTCATGCACATGGGAAAGTTACCGCAACATATTCTGCTCTCGTTTGCTATGGAAATTATCTTTTCTAATCAACGCGATTTTATGTACCTACTTAATTTGAGGTTTTTTTCAAAGTTTTCTAAACGTGCTTCCCATTTTTTTTTTTGTTCAAAATGTCCTAAACTTACCTACTCAACATATTTCTATCATTTGCTATCATTAATATATTGAACGTTACACGCATATTAATTAGATTTTCATTAGATAAATCAATTTTTTCTCGACGTTTCTGATACGAACTGCTAGGGTGTGGAACGCCCTCCTATGTTTGGCACGTGCTTCCTGCCACATACCTATATAACTTAAATAACTTCAAGGCAAGAGTGAATAGGCATCTTCTAGGAAAGCGCGTTCCAACCTAGACCTCATCATTGCTTTGCACTAAGCATGATAGTCGTCAAGCGCAAGCGTCAATCGCGCTATAAAAAAAAAGATCACAATATTAAGAAAACTTTGTACTTAGTTTGTTCAACTTTGCTTTTTTTATTTGGCTTTGTTATCTGCATAGTATTCCTAACTATATTTCTGCTTATTTTAGTTACCATACAACTAAAACCATAGAAATTACTTTATACTTAAAGTGACATCGTAGGTTACTTTTTATACCGGAAAATTAAAGAGTTCCCGTGAAATTTTGAATGACAAATTCGTAGATGTCATCTTGTATTCTATTTACTCATCTAAAAAAATTCTACATCAATGTATTTACTTCATAGTTTTACTATTGCTATGATTATCATTAAACACTTGTAAAACTACGAGTATTTTTAACCGACTTCTAATGTTTTATTTTTGAATTTATGCCTGCTTACCTGATTCTTTTGCAATATTTTGTGGCTAAGTTTGTTACTAAATCACGCCAGAACGGCTAAACGGATCTGGATGAAATTTTGTACAGAGATAGATTATAGTCTGGAATACTTTTTAACCTGGAAAATTAAAGAGTTCCCGCGGGAACCAATAAACCTTAATCGGCGCGGACGAAGTCGCTAATTATTCGCGAATTAGCTAGTAGTATATTAAGCACAAAATGTATACTACGAGTATGTGTACTATTTACAATATATATATATTGTGTATTTTAAGTAATTGTATTCCTAACTTAATAATTCTATAAGTTAATCCTTTACTTGAACTTTTCCGTTATTTCAAAGCGCTATAAGTATATGTAATAGTTCGTCAACCCAAATTTCGGGCAACTAGTAACGTGATCACGGGAACTAATTGGGGTAATAAATTAAAACCCTCTATCCGCCCTTAGTTTACGTCATCGCTTAATAACGCTAGGGGTAGAGTTGAAGAGTCGCGTAAGGGTGGGAAAATGAGCAAACAGTGAAATATAAGGAACATTACTGATAATAATATTAATGACTTGACGATGCCCGCGACTTCGCCCGCGTGGATTAAGGTTTGTTAATTCCCGCGGGAACTCTTTAATTTTCCGGGATAAACAGTAGCCTACTTATGTCCTTCTCCGGGATGTTACCTACTTCTATAGGTACCAAATTTCAACAAAATCGGTTTAATAGATGGGCTGTGAAAGCGTAGCAGACAGAAGGATAGACAGACAGACACTTTTGCATGTATAATATTATATGGATTACTGATTTTTTTTATGTATGGTTTGGCGTCGCCTTGTGTTTCAACAAGGCATTAAATATAATATGCCTTGTTGAAATACATACGTAGATACATCTAAATATATTAAAAAAAGGTGACTGACTGACTGACTGACATAACAACGCACAGCTCAAACGACTTTACAAATCGGGTTGAAATTTGACATGCAGATTGCAGATAATGCAGCTGTTATGACGTATACATCCGCTAAGAAAAAAATGTTTGCTAAATCAACCTCTAAGGGAGTATAATAAGATTTGAAATTTGTGTAGTTCACGCGGACGAAATCGCGGACAAAAGCTAGTAAAATATATGCCTTGTTGAAACACGAGAGCATACAGTGGGTACTGATTTTCAGGGATCCCTATTGAGGGTGCCTAGTAGTAAATACCATAGCATAGTGTTTGCATAGTATTCCGTACCATCCCACACGTGCACGGATCAACACGTGCGGTGGCGTCACGCCTCTGAAGCTACGTCACGGATATACGCGACATCGACTAGTAGGAACTTAAATCAACTTTTCGTTATTTATTCGTTATCTCTTTGATCTTCATAAACCTATGATGATATTACTAGTGGTTCGCCGTGAACTAAGACCTCGCGGCACCATCTATTGACATAAATGTGAAGTTCTGTTAAAAATACTGAAGCTCATTAAAAATTAAATAATTCCGTTTCCTTACAATATTTATCTAATTTTACAGTATTTGTTGTTCAAGTACAGGATATAATTGAAATAATTGATCAAGTTTCAGGCTCATCCTTTCAGAAAATTTAGAGTTCTGAGGTCATCTTTGGACGTTAGAAAATCACCACTTTGAAAGCCCCCCATTTCGTCAATTTTGGGGGAAAAATTAAAAAAAAAATAGTTTTGGACTCTATTCCTACTTATCTTTAAAATGATATACCGCAACCCTATGACTTTTGACTATTGACTATTGACTATTAACTTTATAAAAAATATTTTACTTCGCATTCGCTTCTATGAGAGTCCCCCTGAAATAAAGATTTTTATTATTTTTTAAGCCATAGTCGGCGGGAGGCCATTGGTTTACATATTATATTTAAAGCTGAAGTAATTGCGTTCAGTAATTCAGAAGTTATAATGCTCTGACAGACGGACGGACGGATGGACGGACAAGTGCCAATTCACCCAAGTAGACTCAGAGACCTTCGCTTCGCTCGGTCAATTATCAGCCTTTCCACTGATAAGCCAGGACGTCCCTGGCGCAGTGGTAAACACTGTGGTCTTAATAGTGGGAGACTTCAAGTTCGATCCCCGGCAGGGTCAATTTGCGAATAATTTCAGATTTTACTGTATTTTAAGCTGCAGCCATGGTTTAGCGTTCGAGTACAATGCTATGTAGAAAGTTAGAAGCCGATTATGGGTATGGGGTTAATATAACTGCCATACGGATATGCTACCATCTTATACTGTATCATACCTTTACTTGTAGTAAAGTCAAAATACTATAAAATTATTGATGTGAAAGTGTGTTTGTTTTTTGATTTGCCTTCAATCAAGTCGCAACAGAGCAACAGATCGACGTGATTTTGTATGAGTATAGTTAAGGGCCTGGACAGTGACATAGGCTTTTAATCCCGGAAAACTTCATTCAAACGAATTCAAAAAAAACACGTAGACGAAGTCGCAGGGACCAGCTAATAATTTTCTAAATAGCCCGTACCTGCAGGTACTATTAAATATTGACAATCACGCATAATACTAAGCAATCATGAGGTCTAGGTTGGAGCGCGCTCGCCTAGAAGATGCCTATTCACTCTTGCCTTGAAAGTACTTAAGTTATTCGTGGTGGTGTTATTGCTGCTGTAATATAATAAAAAAACTAGTGCAAATTGCATTCAGTTCGAAGTTTGCATCAACATGGTAGATTCACGTAAGCTCGGCACTTTTACTCTATACTCCATATAACCACGCAGCTTCCTCCGAACACGAAAGAGAACTACTCGTATCTGTAAGGCCTTTTGCGAGATCGCGTTGTTTGAATGACATTTTGTGCTGAAGAGCCTGTGTATACCATTGTGTGTGTGTGTGTGTATTATGTGTGTGATTTTGATTTAAAAATGAAAATGGGGTAACTTACATGGGAGATAGGTAGTAGATTATGCTGACAGATTTCCTGAACCTAAATCCCTACTGATATAAAAATAAACTGTTAAAATATTATGCATCATATCGTACTTTTTATTTATTTTTATCCACTACAACTTAGCATTTGACTGCGATTTCCCCTGACGGTCTTGGATGGTAGCGGGCTAACCAGGCCCCTATTTAATAAAAGTAATAATTCGACGTGAACTTGTTAAATTGTACATTTTTTCCAATGCTAACCAAATAGAAGAAAAGCTTTAAATTTACTCACCGTTTCTTTTCTCCGACTTCCGCTTTTCGCACGTTAGAATTAGGCAACTACTATTTAAATGTATCGCACTCGTAATCTGTACGTACGTGTGTAGGCCACTTTCTAACTCATTTACAAGTTAGGGCGCTGACTGCAACTTGCAATGTTGCGTAATAACGTTTTAATTATGTAATACCAAATGGATAGTTTTTTTTATCGGTACTTTGAGCGCACACACGGTACTAAAAGGAAAATACATCGGCACGAATCGTCCGCGTTGGGGGGGACTGATGGTTTGTCCTGTAGCCTAGTGTGAGCGCTACATATAAAAGGGAATGACGCAGAATTTTGTCCGCCCCACAATTTCAGAACCTAACCCCAAGTTAGGTTTCGATTATTTTATAGAGTTCTTAACAACGTAGACTTCTTATTAGGAAGCCAAGTTTTTTTATCCACTACAAGCCCTTGACTGCGATCTCACCCGATGGTAAGTGATGATATGCAGTCTAATAGATGGATAGGATAAGCGGCGACCTTTTAGAGGCATGGCAGATATATTAAAACCATACCCCTAATCGGTTTCTACACGGCATCTACCGGAACGCTAAATCACTTGGCGGCACGTCTTTGCCGGTAGGGTGGTAACTAGTAATGGACGAGGGCTGACCAGGGAAAATTCAGAAATTATATATGGATGAAGCCTCCAGACTATTCAGAAATTATAAATTCCCAAATTAACCCTGCCGGGGATCGAACCCGGGACCTCCGCACGTTGGGACAACAGCGCCAGGGAGGTCGTCTAGTGCTCGCTTCGTTGCACCTAAAGGCCATCAGACAGCACAGAAAATTGCCTTCTCTGAACCGATTAGCATTCAATAACGACGTTCAGGGGGCTTACTACCATCGCTTAAGGCAGTATTATTTTAATATTGCAGTTTTATATGACGTACCGTAACATCCTAAAAATTAGGACTATAATTCTGAAGCAAGATCGCCAAAAATCATACAAATATTATAAAGATGCGAAAGTGTGTCTGTTTGTTGGTTTATTATTTGTTGGTTTGTCTCTCAATCACGCTGCAATAGAGCAACGGATCGAAGTGATTATTATTATAGTTGTGGACCTGGAGAGTGACATATACTACTTTTTATCCCGCAAAATTAAGGAATTCCCGTGGAAATAAAAAAACTTATTAAAATCCGCGCAGACGAGGTCGCGGTCATCAGCTAGTATAAAAATAATACTGCTTTAAGCGATGGTAGTAAGCCCAGTTGCAGTCAGAAGATGAGACAGTTTTTGGGCTGAGCGCCATACAATGGGCAGTCATAAACATTCCGGCCGTGTGTCCTGGTACAATGTTGTTAGGATTAAGGACGCATCTGGTGAGAGATCGCATACAAGATCCGCAAAAACCGCTCTATTGAAAAACTACCACTACCACTTTAGTTGAGGATGTGGAGAGTGACATTGGATAGTGGCTACTTTTTGTACCGGATAATTGAGGAGTTCCCGTGGAAATTAAAAAACTTTTCCCGCTAAGAATTTCTTTTTTTCTACTGAAACTGCGACTAATGCGAATTTTTTCGATCCGACCAGACTGTGGCCGAGTCCTGCCACACATATTTTTAAATTGACATAAATAAAAATTATTAAAAAATAACAATCACAAAAAAAAAAGAATTATGACTTGAACATTACTAGGCCATGTAGTGATGTAAAACTTGTTGTACTCAACGTTGTTCTTGAACGAATTTGTCGATAAATGTTGTTTGGTATGGAACGTAAGAACAAGCGCATATAAAACTATCGTCCTTTTATTTTTGTAGAGTTTGTAGTGTTAATTAATATTCTGTGACTTTGAAAAGTTTGCAAGTACTAAAACGTTTCCCAAAGTAAAAAAGTTCCCTGTCTAGCTCACCTTCACTGGGCATGATAAGACTTCGCCATTTACGAAACTTCAACAGCCTAATTTACATCGTATCGCCTTTGAATATGAATGAAAATGGCTTAACGATAACGTATAATCCAAAAAAAATTACACTGATACTAGGTCTTAAGTAAAACTGCGAGAGCTCAAAATCATTTGACAATTCGTTTAGACTGTTTTAAATGCAATCCGCCAGTCTACTGAGCGAATTTGTACCATAAATAAAACGAAAATGGCCTATAACACATTAGCTGTAGTACGCGTCGGTTGGGACTATTCAGAATTAGCGAGAAACCGCCAAAATGCATCGGAAGGTCAACGAACCTCGTCCGCCAAGGACAGTGCATTCCATTTTTAAATTTAAAGCTAGCGCGCCAATAGAAGGCAGGATCTAAATAGGGCGGCCATCTTGCGTCGTCATTTTTCGCGGGAAGACTTTTTTTAATTGCGCCATTTGCATTTTTGAGGTTTGGCTATCATTTTTGAGACAAACAATAGCAGTTTTGTGTATTTTTCCGACGTAATTAGAGAGCGGTAACGGGTAACGAGTGAAATGTTTTGACGATGAGGTCCTTTTTATGCTTGCACCTATCTTATGACAACGCAATTGTAGTTTCCAAATAAAATAATTGAAACTGGTTAGTGATAAACATTCAGTTGCTGTTATCGAAAACAACAGTAATTTATAGACTGCACTTAGGAAATTAACTTAAATTGCATTGAGTAGGTACACTTATTATAATATGCAATGCTATGGCAAAAAAGAGAACCAACCAGACTTTTCAAGTCTACAATTCACGTGAAAAATTCAACCAAGTTTCATGCTGGTTCTTCTCGATAGGAATGATATTCCGAACCAGTGGTAGATTCACTCGACGATTCATTCAATTTATTTTAATTTTTAAAAACATTTGAATTTGAATTTAATGAAATACTATAAGCATAGCATTGTAGAAGTACAAAATGTACAATTGACCAATCTATGTTGGTCTTGAACTTATATTAGAAATGGGTTAGAATTATATACCTATAGGGCATAGTCTTTTTTACTTTAATCGATAGTTTAAAGTGGTTATTCAACGTATAACTAACAGTGGACGTGGATATTACGATTGGGAGATCGTCTGTTTAGTAATCATATGAAAATAATTTACTTGACTAGTTAGTACCCAATTGGGTATTTGTCAAATAGTCATATTAGCAACTTTTTTTCAAACATCAGAACGCTTCCCAAGTATGGGATTTATATGAAATTCTGAAATGTTATGTCATTAAAGTTCGACGCACTTTTTTACTTTAATCGATTGTTTAAAATGGTTATTCAACATAAAACTATCAGGGGATGTGGATATTACGACTTTTGGGAGGTCCTCTATTTAATGATCACTTAAAAATATTTATTTGAATAGTAGTCAAATAAATACCCAATTCAGTCAAAACTATTGCGATGAATCTGAGGCCATACTGCCCACGCTTAATGCAGTATTACTCAAAATGACAGTTTAATGTCACGTAACATGACGTTCCTAAAATAAGGATTATAATTGTAAAACACAAAAGTCAACAATAATTAAACAATGTGGCTTTAAACGTCGGCGGTATATGGCCCCTGAATGGCGATCGGAATGCAATGAAGTTCACAAAAAATAGAAAAAGAGGCAAAAGAGTGAAACTAAAAATACGAGTGGCCACGTCATGCATACGTCACTAGCCTATAATACATGACCTAGCCAATTGGCGCGCGGTTATCTAGCTATTCGTTGAGCGGAACTCTAAAAACAACGCACAGATTGAGTTGCACACGAAAAATTGCCTGTGTTATTGACTTCGAATAGCATTTGTAGTGATTTTTTATTAATTTTAAATAGCGTTTTTGCAACTATCCATACTAATATTATGAATGCGAAAGTGTTTGTTTGTTGGTTTATTAGTGTGTTATTCAATCACACTGCAACAAAGCCTCGAATCGACGTGGTTTTTTGCATGGGTACAGTAGCGGATCTGGAGAGCAACATAGGCTATTTATGGGCAACATAGGCATAGGGATTTTATCCCGGTAAACTAAGAAATTCCCGTGGAAATAAATAAAAAAATCCCCACAGGTTAGGAATGCAGTACCTGCAGCATCAGAGTTGAGGAGTTGGGACTTGGGTTTAAGTATGAAGTCGTTGCTTGACACCTACATTATGAATTCACCATAAAAAAATCCTAAATCGCTATTTTTAAGGAGTTCTGTATCCTGCAGCATCAGGGTTGAGGAGTTTTTTTTTTATCCACTACAAGCTAGCCCTTGACTGCGATCACACCTGATGGTAAGTGATGATGCAGTCTAAGATGGTAGCAGGCTAACCTGTTAGGGGCATGGCAGTTATATTAAACCCACACCCCTTCGGTTTCTACACGGCATCGTACCGGAACGCTAAATCGCTTGGCGGCACGTCTTTGCCGGAATTTTTTTTTGGGACCATCTCGCGAGCTTCCTCTAACCACTGAAAAAAAAGTTTTTCAAACCGGTTTAGAATCCACGGAAATATGCAGCAACATACATTTAAAAAAATATATATAATTATATACGCGCCGAATTGAGATCCTACTCCTTTTTGGAAGTGGGTTAAAAAATTGTCCACGCGGACGAAGTCGTGGGCATTAAAGTCTACTTTTAAGTACTGAGAAATTAAAGAGTGAATGAGTGCAGAGCTTAAAATATAACTACAAGAAACCTAAATCAACTGGGCACTCTTTGATGGGAGGTTTCGGCAGTAGCTGGTTACCAGTACCACCCTACCAGCAAAGACGTGCTGCCAAGCGATTTAGCGTTCCGATTAGGGGTATGCGTTTAGTATAACTGCCATATATTATATACTGCATCATCAATTGCTCTTATTATAAATTGTATTGGTTAAAAAAAAACTCCGGAATTCAAGATCTCTGTAGTTCTGTACCAAGCTACTTCAAAATCAGTGAACCTATGATAACAGACTGACAGACAGATTTCATTTCCCATCCCTATGGACAATACTATTATTGTGTACGGGTTAAGCATATTATTAGTAAAGCTAAATGCACATTAACAATAAACGGAGATTGCTGCCGTCAGTGATCTGTCAAGTTTATTATAAACCAGTAGTGTGCGTTTCAGCCTAACATTACGAAAATAAACCACGAGTAGCT
Source organism: Erebia aethiops (assembly GCA_923060345.2). Classification (NCBI taxonomy): domain Eukaryota; kingdom Metazoa; phylum Arthropoda; class Insecta; order Lepidoptera; family Nymphalidae; genus Erebia; species Erebia aethiops. Next base: position 1,222,354 of record OV281083.1, on the reverse strand, counting down.
TTCAACCAAACTGCCACTAGTGAAACTGAATTTAGTCGCTCGCTGTATGGTGCAACGACTCGCATAGAGATGCTTATTACATCTATCGATAATGTTTGTCGATAAAAATAATATAGATTTTTATATAAAACTATTATTAAAATTATCTCGTTCGAAAATTATGTAAGTATGTTGTCTAGAATGTGGCAACAGCTAGAAATGTAATATAATTTAGTTAGTCAATGTATGTGTACTCTTGTACTCACTAACGAAAGCTGTATACTAACATAGCGATGTTGAATTACTCTTTCTTCTATGCGTCATGATTAAAGGATAAACCAACAAAGAAACTCACTCTACCTTTATATTATTTAAAAAATATATAAATGTAAGATCAATTTGCCTTTAGGTAATGCATGTTTATTTATATGCACACTAGAATTTGATGTGAATCAAGCAACAATTAAGCCGGTTGGCCTTGTGAAGAAGGCTGATGTGGGTACGATAATAACACATTTATAATGTTGCTGCGTTTTCTTACGTTGGAATAATAAAATGCGTTTTTATATATTTGGCGTTAATAATAATCACCTGCTTCCTATTTAGTATTTACCTACTGAAAATTAACTTCCTTGTTTAAAATTAATTGCATAAGACAGACCTGTTTGTGGTTTGCAACTTTGACAAAATAAAGAACTGAAGAAAAATGTTGGTTAGTGATCACAATAGATCGGCAACGGTGTGATACTGAATCTCCAGGAGCCCTGCATAGCCGCATCTCCTAGAAAAAGAAAAAGTGACAAAGAAAACATGGCTCTAATACAATCAGAGCGACACTTCTCTTCAACGCCTTTTGCTAGATAATCTAAAAACCCACAAGAAGTCAATGCAGATTGCACTGCAGTGAGCCAAAATCTAAAAATTGTTTTCTGTAAGCCACAAGCGTCAATGTATGTGAAAAGTCCTTATTTACTTTTCGATATACTCAAAAAGTTTAAAAAAAGTCGTAAAAACGAAAACTTGACGAAAAGATTTTAGGATTGGCTTTCGTCATAAAAACGCTACTGTCTGCATATTAAACTCTCCGATGCATCTTTTACAACAATCGCACCATAAACAGCTTATCTTTTCGAGCATCATCACAAACTCCAAATTAGCATGTGCAACATTATGTGCGAAGTCAGGAAACGATTGTTTCTCCGTGCTAACTCATCGTGAATTCTTTCGGCAATCATTGATATGCAACCAGCGTTGGCCGCTAATTCAACATCGTCGGATTGGGTGTATGCTGAATACTACACAAATATTTAAATAAACAAAAATTTGGAAATCAGCTAGTAGGGGTTACCGTATCGGATCAGTGGTTGGGCTCAGTTAGAACTGTTTTTATACATACTAACTGATAATTTAAAAAAATACACAGCGTTATTAAAATATGTGTTCAGGCCTATTTCAGTCAACTATCAACATAATTTAGCCTAAGCTGGTTCCAGAAAATCCATATGATTTAGCGTTCAATATTAATTAATTAAAATGTTTAGCCGTTTCCAAATTAACATTTCGTTGTGTCAGCAACATCAAAATATAAATAAAAACAAACTGATATAAATGACATTTTTATGTGTATCCGCACACACTGGCATGATAGGACAAAACGTAGATTCCGTCTGACGCGGACGCTTCATGCAGATAATACTTTGTTAAGTCCGATCCCAAGTGTGTTTATGCTCTAACCCATATTCAAATAAAAAGACAAAAAATCAAAATTAACATTCATAGTATTGTTTTGCCACTAAAAAGTTCATCGCTCCACCCAAAACAAATGTGTTATTCAAAAGTAGTACAACGATTACAATTTAAAATAACCTCAAGTCTAACCTTATGACACAAGTGCAATATAAATAAACTACATTGTTTCGTGAAAGAGGATCAGTACATCCTGTTATAGGTGATTTATTACTTTTTTTAATTTCCGATGTGAAGTGTCCGAAAAATTTTAATGGCGTCAAGTAGCCTTCGCTGGGTATTAAAGCGAATCGGTTGGAGAGGTCGTTGTCTACATTAATTATTATTCAAAATCTGTCACCTTACTTACTACTGACTGCTTTTTTTAACATATACGTATTGTCTTTGTCACTATGGTAATAGAATTAGGTTGAAAACACACTAGACCCCAGAGATGACAAAACAGTCGTGTTGGCGAGGAAATACGTTTTGTACTGTCACAAGTTGTGACAGTCCATCTCAAATCGAATGATAAGGATTATATCTACCGCTGGTATAACATGAATATTATTACCCTGTCACACCCCAATCGTTAGATTATACTAAGGAATTATTTATCTATTTCCTTGTTATTATTATATCTAACGTTTGGGGTCTATAATAATAGTTTATTTAAATAAAAAGAGTTATGAGCTACGCTAATCTAATATCTCTACATATAATCTTAATAATTTGCCACAGGGAATATTCTTGCTTTCCATGGAACATAAAAATATGAGTCTATTATATATTATTATCGATATCCCGCACAATGGAAAGCGTCTCGTCACTAGTATTTCTAATTTCACGGTCGACGTGTCTATGTGTGCGTTGCGCTAGTGTGTGTGACCTTGCCGCGCGTTGCGTTTCGGCGGTCATTGAACCCGATGCATTCCCATCCCTTTGACTTTGGCAATGTGCTATTTATACCTAGTATATGTAGGTATTATATGCACGTAGATATTCGAACAACTTTAAACTCTACAATCAAGTATTAAAGTGCATTTTACTTTTTTTTTTTTTTTTTTTTTTTTTAACCTTTATTGAAAATAATACAATAGAACTTAATGCTAGCTAGCCTAACCTAATTACTATATAAATCATGCCCGCGTGGAATGGTGGCAAGAATGCTGGCTGCATTTCCGCGCTGGACAGCCAGGCTGATCCTTTGCGCAAAAAATGAGCCAGCCCTTCTGTCACCAGATGAGGCAATTAACCGCGGTGAAATATCTCGTATCTCGCATTTTACTTGGTTGTTTGACATCGAATTTTCTAATGCATAGGGCCTTAGTTTCTCCTGTATTCTGTATTATTTGTAGCCCTCCATACACACGTACAAATTATTTACCTGTCAATATTATATCTGGCTTCCAAATGTATAGGACAATCTTTAGACCTAACTTGGACTTTGGTAACTTACTATATAAAAGTACGTTTTTTTGGTATTTTAGTGGTTTCGGAACTATCGAAATCAAGATTAACTTGAAACTAAAGTTTAGGTCAGGTTCTGATTTCTATTGTCTTGTTAAATTCAACTTTGATTACGTAGGCAGGTACTACTTGAACTTAAGTGTACTTATTACTTACTATTTTTTAATTCCACTACAAGTAGCCCTTGGCTGCGAGCTCACCTGACGGTAAGTGATGATGTAGTCTAAAATGGTAGCGGGCTTACCTGTTATGGGTATGGAAATTATATTAAGCCCGTACCCCTTACACTACACGGCATCGTACAGCAACTGTAAATCGCTTGGCGGCACGTCTTTTGTCGGTAGGGTGGTAAGCCACGGCCGAAGCCTCCCACCAGACCAGACCAGAGAAAATTTAGAAATAGTAAATTTCCATATTGACTTAGAATTGAAAACGTTAGGAAATTACACATTAACAAGCAATGTTTATTTTTTTAATTTTGTACTTCTAAAGTTACCCTTGGACAGTGGACTGCGATCTCACCTCGTGGCAAGTGATGATGCAGCCTAAGATGGTAGCGAGCTAACCTGTTAGGGTTAAGACAGTCATATTATTTAACCGATTATATTATAATATACTATATCGGTTTCTAACTTTCTACACTGTGTTGTGTGTGGAACGCTATATCGTTTGGCGGTGCGTCTTTTCCCGTAGGGTGGTAACTAGCCACGGCCGAAGCTAGACGAAAACGGGATATGGGTACCAATAAAATCTGCTTTCTCAACCAATGGTAGAGTCCTTTCTTTTAAAAGCTACAAAGTTGTTCTCAAGTTGACCTACCTATATAAAGTAAAGACATAATATTTGATTTTGAATATTCAGAAAAGAAAAAACTATAACGGCGCCATTTCAATAAATAGTAAATACTTACATTTTATTTTTATCCCAAAGTTAAGTACATTTAGACCCTTGTCTAATTAAATTCTCTAATAGCTTTCTAATAATTAAACACTACACTGAATACGACATGGTTCCAATTAATTATGTATGCAAATTGCTCACAACTCCACAAACAATGTTCTCTAATTTTAACTTAAACATTCCGAATTCAAAATCTAACCCGAAACAAACCATTACCACAGATTACGTATGTAACATACGTCTACGAGGCGTCTAGTCGACTATTCCACACGTCCATTTTATATTACCTGTGGATTGGTGTACTAACCCCCTTTTTGTTGGTACATTTGTATGAAGCGATCAGGACGCGGGAGGTCAGTTTAAAGTGGTCGATGGCATGTAGTGTGTGTAGTGGTCCTGACCTAGAGACGATAGTCGTGGCTCTAGGTCAAGGAAGGATAGACGCACACATACATGCTATTGGTTAGGACGGTTTTCCACTGAGTTAATAGTTTAAGTTATTATAGCATTGGTTTTGGGTTTACTTTAACAAAGCTAGCATTTGACAGCAAAGTGTGGAAGTAATTGAGAAAACTCTTTGATGACGAATTAGATATTTTCTGCGGCGTTCTCTTCTGGTGTCATTATGTACTACGATGCAGTTTTGGAAGGTAAAACTAGCCTAAAACTAAACTAAATTATTTAAATACATACAATACATACTAAAATAGTCACGTGACTTGACATAATTATTATGTCAAGTCACGTGACTATTTTAATAATTTCAAACCGAGGGTAAGTGACTATGCAATGTTTTCTAGGGATAAAGTGCGCGCAAATTTGAAGAGATAGCCTAGTGGCCAAGACTACGGGTTTATATTCGGGGGGTCTATACGTGAATTCCATTCACGTTTTACTACTACCTTTTATCTTTTATAACCAGAGTTATTCAAGCAGTCTAAGCTATTAAATATCACTTGCTGTAAGTATCTGTGAGAGAAAATACACAAAAACCAAAATGCCTAAGAGTACTCAAAGGGGTTTTAAATCCGCTTATATCCGCACTTGGCCACAGTGGACTGTGGCTTAAATCCTTCTCATTCTGAGAAAAGACCTCAGAGGTGGCCTAGAACGGCGGTGGGTTGTAATGATTCTTAAATTATTATTATTATAAGTACTAACTATATCTTATAGATTTTGTTAGTTTCAATATTTACACGAAAAGTGTCCTTTGACTTAAATAGCTAGCTAGCTTCATTCAAGTGGAAATTTTGAAAGTATTTTCCTAGTGGAGGTTTAATTACCTACTTTATGGAGAAAATCTAAGTGCAGCTCAAGTATCTAGAACCAGTTTGAGTTCAGTCAGTCAGTTAAACATTATCCTTTTATTATTATGTAAGTATACATAATTAATGTGACTATACCTAAAAGTTATTTAATAAACCAAGGTTTAGTGGATGCACATCCTAATGTTGTTATCACACGGACGCACTACATAGAGATGCCATGTGGATGTATGTTCGCACACAAACTAGCGAGTAACATTCGATATTTGAAATGCGACTCTGTTAAATTCTGTGAATTGTTCGGATTCGTTCTAAATTTGAAAATAAAAGAATTACAAACAAATTGTAATGCATTTTTAAAACGGTTTATACGTCTCTGGATTCAAGCACTTTATGGCAATACGTTTTTACAATAGGTAACTTCTCAAAATGTTAAATTTTTGTTTTAAATCACAGATTTATTTTTACAGAAAAATTTAAACTATTGTAAACCGTAATACCCGTTACTTACTCCATAGGTACCTATCCTAATTTTATAAATTCTAAATTAGCTCAAGTCAGGGGGCGATGGGAGGCTTCGGCCGCTGCTGGTTACTGTCCCACCGACAAATTTATACTGCCAAATGATTTAGCTTTCCGGTATTATTTTCAGACATGCTACTTAGCCATGATGATACTTAGCTTATAATCTTTTTTGAAAACTGATTGACAGGTGTAAAATGTAAACCGCTGGGTTTCGAATTTTGACATTTTGCATGTAGGTTTTCTCTACCGTAGACCCTACTAAAAAGGATTTAGGGAAATCCCAGTAGGATTTTTCTATAACCATATAGGACGGTAACCGAAGACGTGGGTAAAAGCTAGTCGAATAATAAAACCCACAGATGGTAAAATAATGCAACACTCAATAGCCGTTTAAAAAGAAAAGTAATATCCAAAAGTTGTCCTGTTGTCGAATTTCAATATATTTCTATACAATCACCTAAGTATACGCATCGCAATCCAGTTCCTTCGACCCTCTGCCCTTCGAGTCTAGCTCGACAAGTCTTTGAGAGCCCTTGGCCCTTTTTGTACCACTAACCAGCTAAAAGAACCGCTATCCCATTAAACTTCACGCATAGGGTAGGCCAACTTATACTGGACGGATTACATTCGGCTCCGAGTATCTTTGTAGAGAAAGGAACGCGCTTATTCGTAAAAAAAAGAAAAAGTTTGTATACGCACAAATCATAGACTAAAGACTTCGATTAAAAAATGAAAAAAAGCTTACTATCGACTAAAAGACAGCTGCCTGAGAATATTTAGAATTTGATTCATTGATTCGCGATCCTTTTAATAGAATATACCTTTATTCTTACCTTTAGTTAGGTACTTCATTCTTTACCAGTTTTCTGATATTAGATTATATGTAAGCGTATTATAGGTAAGTATTGGCTGTTGTAAGTAAGTGTCACCGGTTTTAACTCACATGTAGGTATGTGTTAATTTGTAAAACCTTAGAATATTACCATTTATTATACCATAAAGTGAATGGACATCAGATAAAAAGTAAAAACCAGCCATGTGGGTATCTACTTCAAGTTTAATTAGTTTCACAAAAGTAGCAAGAAAATATGAAAAATACTTGAAATCAGACCTCCAGATATTGATTAAAAAGTCGACAGGTGCTTTATGCTTTATTATTTTCACTCAAGAGGAACAAACATGCTGATCTGTAAAAAGTAAAAATAGTTTCCACTCAAATCATAGACTACAGACATCGATGAAAAAACAGACATGTACTTTAGGCTTTATTAATTTCACATTTTGTCATTCAAAAAATCGTAGATATTGGGGTATTGTACGTAGTTAAAGGGGTATTATTAAAAAAACAAAAGCAATAATCCATTTTTAATTGCAAATGTCGAATGCAAATGGGAGATGAAAAAAATGCATTCCCATTCGAATTACGAATTGAAAAATCGCAATCGGGCCGAATAAAACTTCATTTCAAATTTCGAATTCTGTTTAAAAAACATTCGCTAATTATTGAACGCTGCGGCTATGTGCCTACTGTCCGGCCGCCGTACAACCTCGATGCACTTATTATACTCGATACAATTAGTAAAAATAGCAAGCCATTGTGTTACTTTTCACCCATTAAAAAAGAACTATAATCGTGTACACAATTTCAGCATTACGCGGATATGTACATACTTTCGGTTATATTATATATTTTTTGCGTGTGTGCGTTTTTATATAGAGAAAAAAGGGTGTTTTTGTCTATGTGCCAAATAAAAATGAGGGCGTAATGTCCGGTTGCATGGGCCGTTTATCGTGTGTCGCCTCACGTCGAGAAGTGGGATAAGAGCAATTTTGTAAATAACAAGCTGATAATTATGTTTTTTATATATTATATTTTATTTACTAGATAAGGTTCTAAATAAATAAGTACATGTATGCGTCTAAAACCAAGGCTTGAAACTACATAATTCGTCTACAAAATTAGTAGATATCTATCCCTTCAGCTGTTCTTGTGCGTTTTGCATCTACTGTCTTTCTCATCAATATAATGAACGTAACATTAAACATTTGACTTAAGTTGGGACATTTTAGTTTGCGTCAAATTATTTTAAATAAAAATATATACTACCGGGTAGCGTAAAAAGCTGACGTAATATGTACTTACTAAAACTTAGCTATTATTTTTAATAACTCTAAATTATACGTTTAAGCATTTTAAATGTAATATAGCAGCTGTTTGAAACAAGGACAAAAGCCAATGCACTTAGCTCGCATGCTAAATTGTGCGTCATTGATATTAATTTACAATGTTGACACGATAGTAATTAATTATTATTATTAAAACGAATTTGCTTTATGACTTCCTTTTATCGGTTTATTTGTCGTTGTCAAACGATAGACGTCCACTGCTGGACATAGGTCTCTTGCAGGGACTACCACACGCCGCGACAGTCTTGCGGCTACCTGGATCGAGCTGCTCATAGTTCAATTGCAAAGACTATCACAAATCATGAACTTATATATACACCAAGGTAAGATTTAAATCTACAACCGAAATACCTAGCAGCGCGTGGCTTAGTGCACCTTCAGGTTAAAATTAGTACAAAAATGCACTAAATGTTTTTAAGAATCTCTAAAAGAAACGGGATCCGTAGGGGCCATTAAATGCAGAATCAACGACTTTGTCTTCAGGTGAAATTTGAAGCCAGCCTCGATTTCACGGTGCAAAAGAGATAAAAATCTACATTTTTTTTAATTGACATTATATTTGTTGTTTGTGAGCAATTCAAGTTAAATAAGTAGCTAGATATTTAAAATGCTAACAAACTGTAGTTAATTATTCAGCTGCTCAAACTATTTTATGCCTTTTGCTTCGCTTTATTCAAATTTCGCTCAATCTGGATATGGGTTATATTGAATTTTTGCTTATCAAAAAGATGGTCAAATATTTATATACAAAGTATGTATTAATAAGTTTAATAATTTTATTAAAATATTCTAACCGTAGATCTTTCAGGCCAAAAACTGAGGTATGTAGTTTCTACCAAGTGTATTTGCACATTGCAGGTTTGACGCAGCTCAAATGCACAGAAAATGCGATACGGTTGCAGCCTGTCTAACTTTGTATGCACTCGCAATGTCTTTTGCAGCGCTGTCGAAATGCGTTAATAAAAGGCATATTAACTACATGTGAAAAATTCTGGGGTAAAGGCACTAAATTGTACCGTAACAATGACAGGCAATTAACCTAAACACATTGAATATAATGCGCTATTTAAAACAATACAACAATTTAAAAATAAATGCATAATCGATGCAGCGCTCGACCTGGTTAAAGCAATAGCCTAGAAATTACGGTCAAAGGTTTACCTAAGTAGGCAAATTCAGGTGTTGCACGAACACTTTTACATTCAGGAATATTCGGATATTTATATTCAGTCATTGAATGCGTCATCCGAGTTTATGAATTAAGGATTTTTTTTATTGCATAAGTGCTTTATTTTTGTCCTATTTAAACTTTAACAAGAAAAGTACCTTAATTAAAAGTAAATTAATTCGTTTGTTTGTTCCTACAATACAATATTTCATAATTATAATAATAAATATTTAATAAAATATAGTTTGCTTTTAACACAATAAGCTTTTCTTAATAATTTTATTATATTGGGATTTTTTTTACACAAATCAATACTTTAATTCGTTTAGTTTTCAACAAAATGATTAAAAAATAGCAAAAATAATAAAATTCGTACTTACACACTTTTAAAAACAGCCTATCGGCTGACATTCGAAATTTAAATGAAGTAGCTATCGCAATTAGTGCGCACACATGCACAGTTTGTACGCGACGCACACACTCACAGAGAGTGCAAATAAAAATGTTGTGATCAAAAATGTGTGAAAGAATTACGCACACACGCGCAAACCTCCACAATTCAATATCGCTTGTCATTGGGCGTAACGTCTGCATAAAATTTTAATAATTACATAAATATCTCGCTAATATAACAAATCGGTAAATTGGTTTTGTTGTCCTTGTCTAGCATTCAATTGAGATATTAAACTGTAATTTGGATCTAGCACTTTTGAATTTTAGCTCTTTTTTCAATTATTATGTATCATAGCCATTAATTTAATATTAATAGATAGTCCAATATCAAGTTGAATCGCGGCTACGAGTACTTGTACTATTACCTATTCTGTGCTACGATGTTTCCGTAGACGAGCTACGATTCCGCGTAGACAAGCGCGTAGATCTTTGGATAAGCTAAACTACGAAATGATTACTGCGGAAACACAATATAGACCAAGATTATGGCTGGCGGATAAAAAGTCTACGTAACTCTCCTTTATATGGAGATGTACACACAAGCATGATAGAACAAAATGTTGCTCTCCTCCGATGCGGGCATTTCGCGCAGACGTTTCATCCTGTTCGGTCCCTAGTGGTCTCTCTTATAATTGTTTTTTTTAATCAATGTTGATGAATAACATAGTGAGAAAACAGACTTTTTCATGTTTCATGGTGTGCGAAGTTCATACATTCTTACTAAATCGTACTTCATACTAATATTATAAATGCGAAAGTGTGTTTGTTTGTCCTTAAATCATGCCACAACGAAGCAACGGATCGACATTTTTTTGGCATGGGTATAGTTGAGGACCTGTAAAGTGACATAGATTCTTTTTTATGCCGGAAAATTAATTAGTTCCCGTGGTTATACAAAAACCTAAAAAACCACGCGGATGAAGACGCGGGCATCAGCTAGTCCACTTACAATATCGTAGACTCAATCACCAGAAAACGCAATTTTGGTAACAAGAAAATGCCGGCAACGATTCAATGTACTTAATATATTTTGTAACCAACATATTTGACAAATTGATGAGCTTTTAAAATAAAAAAAATTTGAATATTGCCGATAGAAGTGAAAACGAATATTTAATTTTTTTTTAAATATTTTCTAATCTGTCTAACTTGTCTACGCGACAACGTAGGCCACGTGAAGGGTCATCTACTGTTTGATCTACGAGTAATAGAAATACATTAACTCTATGTGTTTGATACTGCCGCGTCGCGTCGTATCGAGTCGCGATGTCGCGTTTATCGCTCACGCAGGACCACAGGTAAGATACCTACATTTAGGAGAGGATAATCATCGCTTGTGAGTTGAGACGACGGAAGCGTAGATACATTAGTAGATATCAAATTGATACTAATGTTATAAATGCGACAGTCTGTCTGTCTGTCTGCAACGCTTTAACGGCCCATCTTTTCAACCGATTTTGATGAAATTTGGTATAAGGGTAGGTTACGTCTCGGGAAAAGAAATCTTTTTTTGCCAGGCAATGCTCCTTCGAGAATTTATAATAATTCAAACATATCTTCAGTAGGTAGATATAGATTAGTAGAGGGTCAAATCAACAAAATCAAAATAAAATTTCAAACGAACCCCTAAACAGAATGGGTTTATCACAATCAACTGAAGTCTAAAATAAATTATTAACTCAAAAATTGATTTAGCATTTACGGCAAATTGCATCCGCAGATTTGCCGACGGTACTAAATAATACAACTTGGAGGCATACTACCATCGCTTAAATCCGTATTGTTTTAATATTGTGGATGTTCGTGTTTTAAAATTGTAATCGTTATTTTAGGAATGTCAAGGAACGTGACATAAAACTGTCATTTAGAAGTATTACTGCTTTAGCGATGGTAGTAACCCCCCTTGTATCGCACACTACATGCACACAGATGCACGGGAGATGTGCGTTACGGCCGCACGGCCATGTGGCGTATTTGGGTCAACTGCAGAAATAACCGCGCATCGCCGGGCAAGCGTTTTGCACTTTTTGTCACTAAGAATGGGTAGAGTAACTTAATATAACTAATGCGTGCCGTTTCCTTTTTCTTTTTGTAAATTGCACACGTCATTATAATGATAAATTTTCACTTTCTTAATAGGTTTTTATGAAGTTATTTTTAATTTCACTCACTTAAATTATCTTAAGTAAAATACCTTATATAAAGAATTTATGGCAAAACTTACTTAAAAATAAGACATGATAGATAAACTTGTAATTTTTTTTAATTTTTTTTGTTGAAGGATATTTTTTCTTTTAAACTTAAAAAAGAGTTAATTAAAATAAAGTTATACATTTATAATTAATTAATCTTTTTTTTTACTAGTATATACAACTTTAATTAAAAAATTAAAATTAATCTTTGGAAGCTTTTAAGCTTAAATTTTTTACTCATAACTTTATGAAAGATTAATGTTATCTAAAATGAATTCCACTTTATCAGTATATTTATACTCATATTAAAGTAAAAAAAAATTATCGATCATCAGCCACTATAAGATAAGAACGCGTTTAAACACTAATCGCAAAAATATAGAAAGAATGAAGCTATATCATATTTTGCTTACAACTTTTAAACAGGAAGTGATTGAAGGAAGGTGAAAAGTCAAAAGTCGTTATATCATTCGTGTTCGTTATTCGTGTTTGTTGAAATGAAGTCACACTTCCGTCCTCAATTTGGAAGTAACCAAAGTAAAGTATTTGTTGACACAGCATCCAAAACGGGCAATAGGTACTAATTGTTATTTTTTTTTATCAGAATGCAAATCAAACTACATCAGCGAGTATTTTAGCGGATCTCGATTGTCATAAAAATGTATTTTAAAACCTTTTCGCTATAAGTAGTGACATTGTACTTAGGTCACCTTTAATTGATATTTAAAATTGATAAAACATGTTCGTAATTTTCTTCCTGAGAATCGTAATCAGCCTTTTGACCTCTGTAAGAGTAATCACTAATATTAAACCTCTAAATGCCATGTATGATATAACCGGTTGAGTTGAAGTAATTTTTTAAAGTAATGCGCACGTCATCTCTCATTGACATACAAATGTTAAAAAACATATTATTTGTAATGTTCTTTCGCTTCAAATTTGGTAGCTTGTACTATATATGGAATGCAATTAAAATTAACAAGTACGTATATTTGTGAAACTGAATCGACTGGTGTAAATTGGAAAAAGATTGCGTCAGGTCTATTTAAAATACTAAGTATCTATAACCATCATATAAATTAAACAATACAATTAAGTATTATAAAATTATTATGGGGTATGGTACCGAGATAGTAGATTACGAATAACACATTTCTCTAAAAAGTGTTAATTTAACTCGCATAAGTTAATCTTTTATAACCATGTATTAAACTAAGATTAGATTCTTTCGTTTTGTGGTTCCCAAAAAATATTTTCAAAAGGTGTTAAATCTTTCCGTCCTGTTAGAAGAAGATTATGATTCTATTTATCTCTATTACACCTCTACATTAGAAAAATAATGTACCTATTGCAAAAATTAAACATGTTTGTATATTTACCTACATAGTAGTATTTATTTTTCAAAAGTGAGTCAGCTACACGCTTTTAAAAGGCCTGTGTAACAGAATAAAATGAAAATAAAATTGAATTTATTACACTATCTATGTGACATTAAATTAATATTGCAACCTCAGACATCGAGAGCCTACACTCAATATTTTTTGTTTGCAAATTACACTGTTTCGGCGTCATGTAAAAGACAAAGGTCGTAGGGAAACAGGTTTTTGGCATCGCAATCGATTTTATGCAACGAATATCGATTATTGGTGAAATTCTCGCGCAAATGGCATTATTAAGCATCGATGGCTTTTATTTATTATTTAACGTTTGACAGCTTACTTGAATAACCCTATACATTATAAACCCTATATATTAACCTTGATAATATGTTATGTTATGAGTTTTCCGACGTAAGTATGAGTTATTATTTCATATTATAATAAATAACTGATTGGCATCTATTTTTAATCTTATAGCTGTTGGTGGTCTTTTAATAATGAAATGAATATTATAATAATTTAATTTATAAATTTGGTCTATTCTCACTATACTCGTATTATTTAAAGTAAAAAGTGACATAATATTTTACAGAATTCCAACTTATTATTTTGGCTTCGTAAGAAGATTTTACACATCCTTACAATCTAAAAAATAGATTAAAGAGAGTGGTCGCGCCGTTTGAACGTGCAATGTTTGTTGCGTATTTGCGACAAGGCCTGCATTTTTGGCAATAGAGTTAATGTGGGCAAGTATGGAGTTAGACTGTGTGTTTTTTAAACCATAGACTAAACTAATATTTTAATAAAAAGTAACTGAGAGACGTGTGGCCTGCAACAGTGCATTTGCGAAGTGTCTTGCTGGCTCTTCTCTGTAGGAATGATATTCTGAACCAGTGGTAGATTCACTTGACAATTCAAAATCACTTGAAAATATTTTTTGAATAAAAACTTTTTATTGGAATTTTACCTTTTCGTTTGCTTGATGAAGGACGAGAGCATGTATTATATTTATTGTCATTCCATCAGCCTGTATTCAACCGCTGATAGATTCAAGGCTTCCGCGTTCCTCGTCGGCTTACTTACCGCCATAATGCCAACGCTTCAAGCAATACTCAAGCAATATTACTCAAAATGACATTTGATGTCACGTACCTTGACGTTCCTAAAATAAGGATTATAATTCTAAAACAAGTTGCTAATTTTTAGGGCTTTGTCATCGTTTATTGTCGCTATCTGCCTCCCGTTTATGTTTTTTTTAGGAAATTGTAATCGTAGGTTTATCTTAGGAAATCGTAATCGTAATAGTTTATCGGAGGGATAATCCGACCTGTTTAAGGAGTTCATAGATGTCTGCACTTCAAAAATTTATGAACTCGTTAAATAGTTCGAGTTATACGTTTTAAGCTGTCAAATTATTACAATTTCCTTAGACAATTGGCCCTCTGAGGCGCAATCATGTAAGGATTGCCGATGAAATCGTTTAAGCTCGGCTTCAAAGTAAAATAAACCATAACAGCATTGAATTAGAGTTCAAATTCGTGTATCCATTCTGATACGTTTAGGGTATCGTACATACCTGTGAAGAAGTGGGTATGTGAACGAAGCGGATCTATCGTATTACAAGAAAATCCCTAAAAAGTGGGACTTTATCCAACAACTAGGAAAATGGTCACGATTTTCAGTCATTTTGAATATGAAACGGCGAGAGAAAGAGAGAAAATGTAATATTATTTTAATGTAAAGTTTTGTCAATGATATAGACTGTTGCAATACAAGTTACAAAGTAAGGCGAATGAATGAATACGTACTATTATGAAACTTTAATATTACAATGTAAACCCGTATTTCTGCGAATACATTGTAGATACTGATGTAATGTTACCTAATAATTTGCGATGTAAACAAATGCTTTAAAGGAAAATTAAGTTAAATATTTATATCCACTTAATTTTAATAAATGTTTGAAGAAATAAATGCTTGAAAAATCCTCTGAAAAAAAGTTAAAGTAATTAAGACCAAACTCTTGTATCTCTTTACTAAGTATTAGTAATCTTTTCCACATTGACGCTCAGCTCCAAAAAAAAGGCTTAGAAGGGCTGGAACCCAGAGCCGTAAAACCAGTTAATAAAAAAAAACGAAGATCGAATCAAAAAGCATTTTTTATGCATCAAAATAACATTCAGCGAGCGCATCGTAGGTACCTAACAGTCAAACAATAAACACTTTGGAGTCTTTGACCTAAATTTTTAGTGCTCTTGTATGTAGGGCATGCAAACATGAGTTGTGGGCTTTAAACAAGACGAATTGACTCACGATGCATGGGACACGGTCGATTGCCTTGTACACTCGGCGCCGATAATATTACTGTGTTTTGACAACCTATATTTTTTGTTTGTACCTATACTGAATAATTTTATGTTCACACTAGCTGATGTCGCGACTTCGTCAACGTGGAATAAGTTTTTTTTAATTCCCGGGGAAATCTTAAATTTTCCGTTAAAAAAGTAGCCTATGTCATTTTCCAGATCCTCCACTATACCCATGCCAAAAATCACGTCGATACATTGCTCCGTTGCGGCGTGATTAAAGGACAAATCAACAAATAAACAGCAAACAAACAAAGTTTGGTTAACAAAAGAAACAGAAATCATTTTATGCATAAATCTAAATTATATCTATAGGAAACTAATTAATAGAAATAAGTCCGTTTCCATTCTCACCTAGCTCCAAAGTACTACGAACAAAAAACTAGACAAAATTAAGAAAACGTAGCCATCCCTAATTATAGCACTATCTGAATAATTGTACAGAGCCTTCGATGGCCCTAAAATGAATCAAGATATTAAACTTTCCAAAGATGGCGGGTAATTTATTTTTTCGACGTTGCATCACAAAGCCGGTGTGACCTCGATGTGTGCGTGTGTGCGTGCGGTCACACATCGACAACCAGGGTGTGTGTGTGAGTAATCGATGCGTTCGGATTCACTTATACATGAGAAGCGGTTACAGGGTGCTTCGAATTTGCATTAATTTCTTTTTAATAACTTTATACTAGGTATTTTTAATGAGGAACAAAATTGTTTGAAATTTCTAACCAAAATTAAATTTAAGTTTAATATTTTAGGTGTTATAAGTCAACAGCTTAAAAGTCAATCACTTTAATTCTCTTCAAAAACATGAAAATCCTTTTCTGCAGAATTTGTTGCATCAGCCGTTTGGATAAGTATTTTATTTTTAATCATATAAAAAGGGCTTGGCCACAGCCTTATATCATAAAAATAGACGTAAATTAGTTCAAATAACATCACTTTTAACACACTCCGACGACCTTTTTTGACGACTTTTTTGACGACCTCCGTGGCGCAGTGTGTAGCGCTGTTGCCTTAACGTGCGGAGGTCCCGGGTTCGATCCCCGGCAGGGTCGATTTGGGAATTTACAAGTTCTGAATTTTCCCTGGTCTGGTCTGGTGGGAGGCTTCGGCCGTGGCTAGTTACCACCCTACCGGCAAAGACGTGCCGCCAAGCGATTTAGCGTTCCGGTACGATGCCGTGTAAAAACCGAAGGGGTATGGGTTTAATATAACTGCCATGCCCCTAACAGGTTAGCCCGCTACCATCTTAGACTGCATCATCACTTACCATCAGGTGAGATCGCAGTCAAGGGCTAGCTTGTAGAAGATAAAAAAAAAAAAAAAACTCTGTCGCTTAAGTTCGAATTACCAAACTTAGAGAATTTAAAGAGAGGCGTTCGTGCTTTTTATTATGTGTAGTAAGCTATGTGATGTACTTTAAATAATATAATAATTTAAATTTATTAGTAATCCTCACATGACTGACTTACACTTTAAAGAATTAACTTTTACGTCATTAAATTTGTGATTATATATTATATATGTGCTATAACGATCTTGCCTAAGGATGGGTCCCTAGAAATTCCACCGAAGCGAAGCCGGGTGGGTTAAAGCAGTTAGTTTTTTTGGTACTACCAAAATGTAATAAAAACTGGAACAGCCTGTATACAGCGCGTCACCAATACAAACATACACGAAATTTCCCATCTGATCGGCTCATAATAAAATGTGGCTTTTTTATCACTATTTACTTTTTTCTATGTACTCGCTTAAATCGCCTATGTACCTACAGTATACTGTACATAAGACCGCATCTCATTTGAGTACGTAATCACTACGGCGGCCAGGGTTTCTGTTTGTCCGTTTAACAGGATAAGTAGTAAATTCGTTACCACCCAGTAATGCTAGACTTTCCTCACTAGTATTTGAAAAAATCTGTTGCAAATTAAATGCTCTACGAAACTAAAACGTTGTGTAAAAGACACATTGCCTTTGTCCTAAAGTTTTTGCATAGATAAATAAGACCACTAAAATATTAAAATGTTTCGTATTTGCGATAAATAATAATTTTAATTAACCGGCAAAGACGAGCCGCCAAGCGATTTAGCGTTCCGGTACGATGCCGTGTAGAAACTGAAGGGGTATGGGTTTAATATAACTGCCATGCCCCTAACAGGTTAGCCCGCTAACATCTTAGACTGCATCATCACTAACCATCAGGTGAGATCGCAGTCAAGGGCTAGCTTGTAGTGGATAAAAAAAAAAAATTTTGAAAAATTCAATAGCTTATTTAGCTGCTCTAAAAAACTAAAACATATTTTATAATTTAGACATACTTTGGTAAGGTTCTTGGAAGTTGTTCTCATTAAAGTAAAAAAATTACCATTTTTCACATAAAAATCAAACATTCTCGATCGGGCATCGATGCAATACACTTGTGCACGTATTAAGTTCGGTGGCTCGTACAAAACGCGGTGCTTGCGTCATTACATATCAAAGTGATTAAGTGCAAAAGACACTCGATATAACATCGTCATAGGGTGCATATTCAACTGAGCACTTTACGTTATTTATCATGCCTACCTGCGTTGCTTGTGGATCTGTACTGGAAATAAAAGAACTAATGAAATGTTCGCTGTGCGCCTCGTCATATCATTTTCAATGTGTTGGTACGACGAAAGAAAATTTTAGTAAACTCTCAACTTCATACAAATCGTCTTGGAAGTGCCCTGCGTGCAAACTGGCCGGCAAAAAAGGGACCCTAAACTCAGACTCCACTCCTATCAAAGGGTCTGACCCTGTAAACGTGTCGGACGGCAGCAGTGACATCCAGCATCGGGACTTTCAGTCCTTTAAAAATGATGTGTTAAATGCCATGGCTAAGCAGGAAACACACGGACAGACCCTGCTTAATCTAATAGAAGAGAAATTTCAGGCTGTACAAGGATCGCTGGACGTCTTCACTGACAGCCTAAATGCTGTGAAGAAGGATGTCGCGGAGTTAAAAACGGCATTCTCAGCAAAAATAGAAAGCCTCGACAGTCGCGTCACCGACCTTGAGTTGCAAATATCACAAATTAGTGATATTAAGACTGCATACGAGGGTTTGAAGACGGAGGTGGCCTGCATCCTAGAAGCTAACACAAAGAACGAGCAGTGGGTGCGGCGCTCTAATATTCAAATTAATGGCATCCCACAGAAAAAGGATGAGGATCTCATCAAGATCATAACCTCTCTGGCGGAAAAAAGCGGGTATCACTTGGAACCGGCTCGAGACATTGACTTCGTCACACGCGTTGCAGTGAGGAATGATGTCGATAGCTCGTACCCTAAGCCTATAATTCTAAAGCTACTATCCAGATATAAAAAAGATGATTTCTTAGCGTGTCTGCGGCGCCTCAAGGAATTGAGAGCTTCTGATATTGGATTCCCCGGTAACAGAAACCGAGTGTACATAAACGATCACTTATCTAGTTACAACAAGATGCTCCTACAGAAAGCGAAGCTGCGTGCTAAAGAGAAACAATACAGCTATTGTTGGGTGCGTAACTGCACAGTGATGGTACGACAAAATGATAAATCTAAAATTATCCACATCACCTCTGAAGAATCGCTAAAAAAAATAGTTTAGGTAATATCTATATAGTAATAAATTGGCCAATATGCATAGAAACTAAAGTACTAGATTGTAAGTATCTTGTTCTCAATTATTATATTAATAAGTTCATTCGAATTCAAAAAAAATCGCTAATCAACTTATTTACCAGCTCATCCTGCTCGACCTATTGTTTACGTGAATTACTTGAATGTTTGATGTACATTGCTCGCTTAGTTAATGATTACAATTTGTACAAATACACTTCTATCCCCGCAATCGAATATGTTATAAGAAATCTAAACTATTACATTCTTTCTCTGTGTGTTACTAGCGGTATTATAATAGATACTTTGATAATTCCCTGCCAATATAATTATGTAACTTGTTACTCGCTTTTATTATTATTTACTACTTCTAATTGCATCATACGGACTCGAATGGTAAAGGCTTCACCACCTAGGTTATACTACAATGAATTTGTAATGAGTTATATTTGTTTACATTGTACGTTCTTATATTTAAAACTTGTCAATTACTACGATCCAATATTAATCTTTACTCTATGCGGACGTTGTTTGAGTTACTTATTTTGTACTATGGTTTACTTGAATAATGTAGCTTATTATGTAATATCCAGCATAACTATTGTAACCATGTCGGAGCGGTGTTAGTAAATGTTTTCTACCAAAACGTTCGCGGGTTACGTACTAAAACTACGGGCTTCCTTAAGAATGTTTTACAAAACCATTACGATGTAATATGTATCAGTGAAACCTGGCTACTGCCTGCAATCTATGACTCAGAGTTATTCGATGCGCGTTATAATGTTTATCGGACGGATCGCGACTACGACCGGCTAGGACTAAAAATGGGCGGCGGAACCTTAATCGCAGTACACCGTGCGCTTATAACTAATATTCTAAACTTACGGCCATTACCAGTGTTCCCCGACGCTGAAATTACTCACATTAATATATCTCTCTGCCGAAGCCCTATTTTAAAAAACCTCCGTCTGTTCTGTTGCTATTTCCCTCAGAACCCGCATCAGTTATGGTCTCAACAGCAATTTTTTGAATACTTATCTGATCTGAGCATCGAGTACCCCACCGACGAAGTTTTAGTGGTGGGCGATTTTAACATTAGGAATGCTGAATGGCTAGCTAATCTTAGTGATGGAGGTTGCACAATTTTAAATCCTAGCGTGGATCAGTTGACTTCTCAACTATCGTCGTTTTTATGTTTTACAGGCTGGACGCAGTTCAACAATATCAATAATATTAATAATAGATGCCTCGATCTGGTCATATCTACTTCTCCATGTACAGTTCATAGATCTGTCGGTCTGGCGATTCCTGAGGATAACCACCACCCTGCGTTTAGTGTTAATATCAATGTTCAAAGCTTGCAATCTAGCCTGCGACCCCCTCCTCGGCTTGTGAGGAGATTCCACTCGGCAGATTATAACTTAATTAACGAAGAATTAGCAAAAATTAACTGGTACGAGCGACTTGATGATAAAGAAATTAATGCCGCAATTGATGAATTTTACCTTGTAGTGAACTTAATGATTGATAAGTTTATTCCATCTAAATTAGTTATAAACAGCACCAGCTATCCATGCTGGTATTCACGTCCTTTAATTAAGATTGTAAAAAGGAAAATAAAGGTACATAAAAAATGGAAAATATATGGAAGACAATCTGATTACTTTCTATTCTCTGATCTTAGACGCGAATTCCACGAGATGGAGGCTTCATGCTATCAATTATATATTAATCGTGTAGAAGACAATATTGCTTTAAACTCAAAATGCTTTTGGACGTTTATGCAGTCGAAATATAATGTCAATAGTGTACCTGATAGCTTGTATTTAGACAGCAAAAATGCCAACGACGGGCAAGATATAGCCCATCTTTTCAATAAATTCTTTGAATCTGTGTTTGAAAAATCATTTAACTACAATGTGAATGATAGTGTCGGTATGAGTAGATATTCTCAACCTCTTATTGGACATGTAGATATTAATTTTAAAATTGTAGAAAAATATCTATCACTTATTGACCATACCAAAGGCAGTGGCCCAGACGGTCTTCATCCCCTCTTTCTCAAAAAATGTAGTAAACAATTATCCATACCCCTAACACTCTTATTTAAGAGCTCCCTCAGATCAGGCATCTTACCTAAGATTTGGAAACGATCCATTATTGTCCCTATTCATAAAAGCGGTGATAAGCACAATATCAGGAATTATCGTGGGATCTCGAAATTGTCAGTCATCCCAAAATTGTTTGAAAAAAATGTGTATGATGCGTTATTCCCGGCAGTGCGACCTTTATTGACACCGTCTCAACATGGCTTTATTAATAAGCGCTCCACAGAGACAAATCTTTGCGAGATGCTGGATACAATTTTAGATGCTATGGACAAGGGATTTCGCGTTGATGCCGTTTATACAGATTACTCCAAGGCGTTTGATAAAATTTCCCATAACTTATTAATAGCTAAAATGGAAGCGATAGGTATTCACGGCGACCTTCTGAGATGGCTCACGTCGTATCTGCGTGAGAGAACCCAAGCGGTAACTGTCAAGGGTTATACTACAACCTTTGTACCAATAACTTCTGGCGTGCCACAGGGCTCCCACCTCGGCCCATTACTCTTTAATATATTTATCAACGATGTGGTCAAATGTATAAAAAATTCTCAGTTACTATTATATGCTGATGATACTAAAATATTCAAAGTAATTAAAACGGAAACAGATTGTTATGGCTTGCAGGAAGATTTAGACCGCATTACTGAATATTGCTCAAACAACGGTTTACACCTGAACGTTGACAAATGTTGCACTGTCTCCTTTACAAGAAAGAAGACAGTGTCAACTCATAATTACTATTTATCGGGTAAAATACTCCGCAGAGTCGACGAGGTGAGAGACCTTGGCGTGTTGTTGGATAAACAATTATATTTTGAGTCACACATTAATAAAATTAAAAACAAAGCCTATAAGATGCTTGGGTTTGTCCTTCGCCAAACAACTGATTTTAAAAACCCAAAATCCCTTATTTTACTTTACAAATCCCTGGTAAGATCCCAGCTGGAACACGCTTCCACCGCTTGGAACCCACAATATGCCTGTCACGTAGATATGATTGAGAGCATCCAGCGCATATTTCTCAAATGCATTAACAAAAGATTTGGTTCGTCGGTTAACAGTTTAACTTCTCTAGAATTAAGACGAGAACATAAGGATCAAACCTTCTTATACAAATTGGTTAATGGAATGATAGATTCTCCTTACTTGTTAAATAAAATTAAATATAGTGTACCTAAACCCTTACAGAGGAGTTGTCGGCAGCAGTACACATTTCATCTTTCACACGTAAACCGTAATTACTGCAGAAACAAATTTCTCCACAGGTCTTGCGACAGGTATAACAATAAATACCAACATATTGACATATTCTTTTATAAGTACAGGAGGTTTGCATCTGAAATCAGGAAATGTGTCTGATTCGTTTCGTGACTACAGCTGCAAGCCTTACCTGCCTTTAACTATTGTATGCGGGCCAAAGTTAAATACTTATAATTATATCTACCCGATCGGGATATGTAGGAACTAGTATTTATAATTTTTTTGTGAAAACTTCACTGGCTTAATGAAATTTCTAGATTAAGGTTAAAACTATGTAATATGTTTAGCTGTTTGTTTTCTAAATGAATAAAAAAAAAAAAAAAAAAAAAACTCAGTTACTGTTCCCTTGGGCCACGCAAGCGAGGCCGAGGGTAATAGTTAGTAATAAATAAACATAGAATAAATTTGTGTTTTTTTTTAAATAAAAATTACTAAATCACATATTTAATAGTAATGATAATGATGATTTTGATAAAGGAACAAAACAGAGTTCGGTAGCTAATCAGTTTCCGTCAAATTGATTTTGATCAGGGAAGTAACCAGAGTTTGGTAACTTAAATGAGCTTCCGTCCATTTTTTGTCGCGCCATTTTGGACCGACGTTACATATTCGCATAGTTTTGCGGCGGCCGCTGTTAGTTCGCCGCTAATTCACCCTTTTTTCTGATTGATCGGTTAATTGGTACGCCGGAATCGTTTTAGCTGTGTGACGCCACTGGAATCAATTATAAATTGCGTTTAGCTGATGACTTCTCTATTTTTGTTTTTGCGCGTTCATATTGAGTTAAAATCAGAGTTTTACTATTCATTTATTTATTTTATCTTATTTTATTTTATTAGTGCGGTTAATATACAATAACACTACTTAAAAAAATAAAACATAACACAACTTAAAAGTAAAAAGTATTAGTCTTTTTAAATATTGTATATACCTACTTATAGTATTTTAAAATTGTATTTTATTTTATAATATAGTTTTAATTTTAAGTATTAATAATAATAATAAAAATAATAATTCAAAATACTTGACATGTCTTTATATATAAAATTAATTAAAACAAAATCTAATTAATAAAAAAAGATTAAGTACACAAAGTTAAATGTATCTCTATGTAAATAATTTAAAAATAGTTATAATTGGTTAGCAACACAATGTTTGTAAACCTTGGATGAAACAAAGCACAATGTTTTTTATTTCAAATTGTAACTATAAGGAACAATCAGTCTAACTATCAATCCGGCATAATCCCACAAACTTATTTGGCCGGTGGCCAAAATTGGAACTATTTTTATGCCTGTTTAGTTTTTTTTTTTTTTTTTAAAGTAGCGGCGCCGTCACCGGGTCAGATAAGTTTGAGGGAGTATAAATCATTATATTATTTCAATCAAAAGTCATAGCTGCGCACAGAAACTAAAATTCATTTTTAAAATATACACAAAACTTGCGAGGTCCACATATTGTATTATTATAGCCTCGATAGTAAATTTTGAAAAAACAAATTACTATACAATAACACGATACAATCCTGTAGAAAATTCCTTCCTTAGTCATAATAACCGGGATCGACAGTTTAACGTGCTCTCCGAGGCATGGAGGTGGAACACCAACACCTTCCTAACTCCGTTCTAGTAGGTACTGAGAATTTCTTGTCAGAAAAACTCAATAGCTAATTATGGCCCGAGCCGGGACCTCGTAGGCCGCAGTCGAACATGCTAACCACTATACCAACCAGGCAGTGCAAGGTACACTTTCCTAAATTTGTTTAGGTTATCAGCGTTTGAGGAGAGAACAGACATCTTTCGCATTCATATACATTTGTTGGGCCCCTATCGACCGAACCTTAAGGCAGGGTATGTATGCGTATTCGATAGGCCTTGGGCAGGTGGAAATGACACACGATATCTATTAATCACATAGTCTATATTGTCACGTGTTACACAGTCTACGGTCGGAAGGGACTCGCGAGCGCCGGACGTTCCCGCTTACCCACTGACTCGCTGCGTCAGCCCCCACACATTTAATTGGTGATACCAGCGGCTTCTTCCTCGTTAGTTTGGGAACTCCTTAATCTTCCGAGATAAGAAGCCTATATCACTCTCTAGGTCTTTAACTACGAGTATATATATGCAAAAAAAATCAGGTCCATCCGTTGCTCTGTGACGGCGTGATCGAAGGGCCAACCTACAAACACACTTTCGCATTTACAATATTAGTGCAAGTATAGACGGATCTACCATAGGACCATTTTATGTTGTGTGAGAACTTTAAATCATCAATAACTATAAAAGGCTGTCCTGTCATTTCCTTTCCAAAGTCCTGAGTGAGTGACTGACTCACAGACAACTGATGGAATACTCTTTGAGCACCCTAGAGGTGTACTAAGGAAGGAATTTTCGAAATTCCACCCCAAGGAGGTTAAATAGGTGGTTCCAGCTATATCCATGAAACTTGGTATTTGTGCTTTCGGTGAAAAATATAGAATTTTATGTTTTTCACAGTTTTTTGAAAAACCTAATTCTATGGGGACGAAGTCGCGGGATAACGCTAGTTTTTTAAATAAAATTCAGGATATTAAAAAAGGGCATAATTTATAATCTGTGACAAATATAGGGATGGACGCCGACGGCTTAGCTTACTCTCGTGCGGTCTACGTAATAGGGGATGAAAAATACTACCCCTCGGTCACTCACCCATCTTTTCAAACTACATGTTTGATAGGGATTGTATGGCCATAGAAGGTGAATAATTACGGAAACTTCAAAGAGTTGAAAGTAATATTGTAATTA
Source organism: Erebia aethiops (assembly GCA_923060345.2). Taxonomy (NCBI): domain Eukaryota; kingdom Metazoa; phylum Arthropoda; class Insecta; order Lepidoptera; family Nymphalidae; genus Erebia; species Erebia aethiops. Next base: position 1,196,961 of record OV281083.1, on the reverse strand, counting down.
CCAAACCGTGTAGAAAACTTGGCAGTTTTTGTCTAACTATATAGAATGAGAAAGTCGGTATTGAGTTTGAGAGATGACATGCCTAGAGACCTAGCCCCGCAACGACGCGCGGCGCGGCGCGGCGCGGCACGTAGAGGCAAGTATTCTTTGTACAATTATGTCGCAGTGCATCTCCGTGCCGCGCCGCTTAAATGGGCCCAGCTCCATACAAACTATTACAAAGAACATTGGCCGCTACATGCCGCGCCGCGCCGCGCCGTGCATCTATAGTGGGGCTAGACCCCTACTTCCATCTTAATGGGTTTCTGCCATTCATCTTAGATCTCATCGTGTCACCATTTTCAAAATATTTCACGTTATATATAATTGTCACTTTTAATTAATTAAATTAAAAAATTAAATTTAAATTAATTTGTCCAAATTCAACCCATACTCATATTATAAATGCGATAGCGTGCATGTCTATTTGATACGCTTTCACGGTCCATCTAATTAACCGATTTTAACAAACTTTAGTACAGAGATAAGTCACATACCGGAGAAGAACATAGGCTACTTTTTATCCCAGAAAATAAAAGGCTTTCCACGGGATCTTAATCTAAAACATAAATCAACACAGATGAAAGCGCGTCATCATCTAGTTCTGAATATTAACAACTAGCGAATGCCCGCGACTTCGTACGCGTGGATCGAGGTTTTGTGGTTCCCGCGGAAACTCTTTAATTTTCCGGGATAAAAAGTAGCCTATGTGCTATTCCAGACTATAATCTATCTCTGTGCCAAATTTCATCCAGATCCGTTCAGCTGTTGGGGCGTGATTGAGTAACAAACATCCATCCGTACATCCAGACATCCATACATCCAAACTTTCGCATTTATAATATTAGTAAGAAGTAAGATAGACTGATTTTGAACATTATTCTTAATGAAGTTAAACAGAAACGGATTTGTTTATTCCTTTTATTTGCTCCTTAATCCTAACTGCAGCAACTGCTGAGTATCTTGCCGGCTCTTCTCAGTAGAACAGCTTTCCGAACCGGTGGTAGAGTTTCGATTTATCATAAGTAACACAAGTTGTCCCACATGAATTAAATAAATCGTTTATTTAAAAGTCTTACACGGTGGCCAAAATTGGAACTAATTATTATGCCTGTTTATTTTTTGATTTTGTTTTATTTTTCATAGATACTAGCGACGCTGTCACCGGGTCAGATAAGTTAGTGGGACTTATATCATAACTAGATGATGCCCGCGACTTCGTCCGCGTGGATTACGGTTTTGGATTCCCCCGGGATACAAACTATCCTTATACCAAATTTCATCAAAATCGGTTGAACATAATATGGGCCGTTAAAGCGTAGCAGACAGACAGACTCACTTTTGCATTTATAATAATAGTATTCATTCATTTATCAGGACTGTCAAAATGATGCCAAAGGTTGGTCAATCAAAAGAAAAGCAAAAGTTTTTTTGCATTTGCAAAATATGACAAAAGGTGCATACACCGAGCAGGTGACATCCACGTAATGGAGTCATTAAATTATGTGACAAGATTTTTTTGTCTTCATGCCTATATATTATCAGAAATTGATCAGAGTATGCTTTTATACACAACTAGCTGATGCCCGCGACTTCGTCCGCGTTTAAGTTTTGATTCTCGCTGGAACTCCTTAATTTTCCGTGATAAAAAGTAGACTATTCCTATTATCTCTTAGCCAAAATCATCTAGATCCGCTCAGCCATTCTGGCATGATTTAGCAACAAACATCCATCCATCCAAACTTTGACGTGATTTTTGGCATGGACTGAGGACCTGGATGACATAGGCTTCTTATTATTCCGGAAAATTAAGGAGTTTCAGCGGGAATCAAAAACTTAAACCACGCGGACAAAGTCGCGGGCATCAGCTAGTTTATAATATTAAGTACTTTAGTACACAATTAAGAATTTGCTTCTAATTAGAGTGGCTTGTTTAATTTTTAATTGACTGCATTCAGTAGAGCCAAACGATGAATAGTATACTAATCCAAAATGCCGAAGTGTTTGCTTGTTGGTTTGCCCTTCAATCACACCTCAACAGATCCACAGATTTAAATAGCACTGATAAGTTTGCCAAGCTGTGATTAAGATTAGATTTTAATGGTAACTAGCTAATCCCAACAATGCCACGTAAGGTATAATTAAAACCGATTACATTTAGATGTTTGGGCCAGGATTCAGGAACCCTCCCAGCCGTCCTCAGAACACCCTACCAATGTTTCATCACAATCTGGGACAAACATACATTGTTTTTTATTTATGTAATCTATACTAATATTATAAATGCGAAAGTGTGTCTCTATGTCTGTCTGTCTGTCCGTCTGTGTGTCTGTCTGTCTGCTACGCTTTCACAGCCCATCTGTACAACCGATTTTGAGGAATCAAAAAACTTAATCCACGCGGACGAAGTCGCGGGCATCTGCTAGTAATATAATGAAATAATATAATAGAAGATACCCAGCTCCGCCGGCTAAGCACAAAACACACACATACGCATAAGTGTCTGTGTGCAGCGTTTATTTTTTGGAGGAAAGTGGAACGAGAAAGTTGAAATATCTAAAAATAGAGGCAAACGCCAACGAAAGGTGGTAGCGGACGAAAAGGTGCTTATTCATGCACGTATCGAACGGGAAATCGGGCCAAATTCGGCATTCCTTTGGCCACAGACTTGTCTTGTTAACTGCGGAAATGGGGAACTTATTAATAAATTTAAAGTCCCACAAACTTATCCGAACTGGTGGCCAAAATTGGAACTAATTTTTATGCCAGTTTAAGTTTTGTTTTCGCTGTCACCGGGCCAGATAAGTGTATGGCACAATACTTTTAATTTATAAGTTTCCTCAAAGCACAATACAGTATTAATATCTCTATGTTAGTTGTTACGTAGCAGCATTTGGCTGAGTACGTATACGGTGGTCAAATTTTTTCACTTTAAAAATATTCAGGTTATGTCCATATTTCGGCGAACGATTCCCGCTTTAGTAATATCAAAACTGTCAAAACCAACGACCTCAATTTACATAGACGGGCCCTGTCAAACAAAGAATGCGGATCTATTTTACTAACGCCATCTAGCCTGAAAAGCGGGACAGCGCTATGTCGGGGACAAGGACAGGCTTATACAGGTGTGGAGCACGCTCTACAGGTCGGACGCCCAATTCTTTTCTATGAAAGGGCCCATCTAGTACCTACATATATATCGATGGTCAAAACAGAATCGATTGGTACAGTCCCACAATCTGACCTGATGAAAATTTGTTCTAATTTTGGCCACCGGATAAGTTTGTGGGAGTGTCCACATGTATGTAACTAATTAGAAAATATTGTTATGAACTTGGTGCCAAGGTGACCTGCCCCGGTTTTGTTTGGGTATGAATTTCTAAGAATCCTTCCGTAGTGGGGATTTACCATTGAATTTACATAAAAATGTAAATCATAATTCGAAATCTCCAATTTCTAGACCCAGTAGATTATGGTTTAATGTGATACAGTATGACAGGTTAATTTAACCTTCTCAATAAAATCTCATTATTTGTAAAACCAGCCGTCTTATAATATTAATGTGAAAATGTGACTTTGTTGGTTGGTTTGTCCAGCGGATCAACGGATTTATACTGTGCTTCTTTGCATGGATATAAATGATTTGGAGATCTAGGCAAATTTTTAGAGTTCCACCAAAATTTTTAGACCTTAATCTACGCGAACAAAGTCGCAGGAATCATCCAATCTTGCAATGAGATGAAAATACAAAAGACTCCCTTTATGTAGGTCTAGGTACATAAATTAATTCACTAAAACCCTGCAGCGTAAGAACTTTCGCCTGCTTAGCAATCAGCTGATACATTAATAATTGACATGATATTAAAAATTAAGCATAACTGTTCCTGATTTTAATTGGATATTTCAAAAACAGTTGCATAAGAAATGTGGGGTTAAATCCCGCGAGAAGCCAGTTTAAAATTATGAAATATGTAAGTAAGATATTTTAGGAGGATTTCTTTCAAATGACCCATTTCTAAAGCGTATTTTCCTAAATTAGTTCCTTATAATTCCATTTTTAAACACCGCATCCATATTATTGCCAAAAGAAAACATGTCGCAATTGCATGTGTCCGAAAAACGCATTAAAAAAAATAAACGGTGTCGGCGCGCGGGCAATTTGAAAATAGAACTCTCGCTCTCGACGGCCATTCGCCTTTTTTTGCTTTTTTTATTTCCACGGCCCGTACGATAGAAATAGTGACGTATTTTTTTCAGACTCTCGCTTTCACTAGTTCTCGTAAAAGCAAATAAAGATTGGAAAAAACTCGGTTGAATTTTTTCCGCTCGATGTTTTGTAGGTTTATTGATTTTTTTTTTAAATTTCATACGTGTTAGCGACCGGATGTTTTCATCGTGGCCGGAGCGCTTTGTGCCAATTTTCACGTGTCCAACTCGATTTTTGAATGGGAGTTTTATTCTAAAAAAAGTGTAGTTTACAGTTAACCGACAGATAAAATACTTCGTTGTTATTTTTTTACAACTGCGGTGACATCCGTGTGAATACCAATTTAAAATTCATCACGCTTTTATAGATTGAAATATACAGTGCATTTTTAGACATCAATAGCATGTTTTTGAGGTGTCAAATCTAGATTTTCCTGCAATATTGATTGTCATACAATAAACGGTGATAGTCTAGTGCTCAAGACTTCCTATTCGGCGGTCATGGGTTCAAATTCCAGGCTTGTTCAATGAACACATAACGCTGAAAAGATAGAGGATCTTTTCAGAGTTTGTGTTTGACAAGCAATCATCTTTAATTTTAACGGGGAAGGAAACCATGAGGAAACTCGCATACCTAAAATTCTCCATAAAGATCTCAAAGGTGTCTGAATCTGTGTGTCAGCATGGTGGACTATGCCTTAGCCTAAGCCCGTAATCTTTGAGGAGGATCCTTCCTCATTAGATCCCAAGTCTTAATGAAAAGTACGATTATTTGACATCACTTCACTTCAACAGTACTAAGCATGAGTCTCTTCTCAGAATGAGAAGGGTTTGGTCATAGTCCACCGCGCTGGCCAAGTGCGGATTGGCAGACTACACACTGTTATGAATGTGCAGGTTTCCTCACGATATTTTCCTTCACAGTATAAAACAAGTTTTTTGTTTTTCCTATTATTGAGTCCCAGCGAGGTACTCATTTAACTACGATCTAGCCTAACTAATTGGCTAATGAGCAGTTAAGAAGTTGTCCATTGTCGCATCTTAGTCTTTCTTAATAATCTTAGACACTTTGTTCATGTGTTCTATTAGCAGTACACTTTACACTGTCACTTATCACTATACACTAACTCAAAAGGCTTAGTCCTTTTTAGTCTGCTCACTAGTTTCGTTACGTCGAGTAGCGGGATTGCCTCAACCAGTGATGTTTAATTTCCTAAAACGCATAAAATTCCTTAAAGTTTAAAATGCATACCCGGGATCGAACACCCGACCACCCCAATAGGAAGTCGGGCGTCTAAACCGCTGTTTATTTGACATTAAAACTTTTTAAATATTTATTTGCTTTCTGTTAGCATTTGAGCTAGAAATTAACAATTGAGCTAAATACGTGGTAGTTTATAACTAGAAATCATTTTTTTAAAGCTCTCAAATAATAACAAAAATAGTTCTGACTCACTCACTCACTGACTTCTTCATCTCATTCTGTTGTTATGATAAAGTAATTTTTGGGACTAAACAGTAGGTAGGTAAGCTTTTCCTCATACCTACCTAAACTTTTCTAGATTACTCTTGAATCTTATGTATAATACTTATAATATTTCAATATGTCCCGATTACATTTCTAAATATCAAAACACGCAGCCGAAAAGCGTAAATTGCGAAAGAAATCGCGTAACTTAAACACTCCAAATCTCCAAACATTTAGGTTAAAATATAAGCATCTTGCATAAGAAAATGTTGGGGTGGCACCCTCCGTATCTCCGTTTTTAGTATTTTAGTAAGTTCGGGGGGAAATTACCCCCTGGGGGGGTGGGCGGTGGGGGGCAAGATGTTGATGTTTCTTAGTTTTATATTACCGTTTGCTTTATTGCTTATTTGTATTAGTGTGGGTATCTATGCAGATGTTTTATGAAGTATCTCCGATGGCACGTTTTATAGATTTGTTTTAGAGTCAGCCATTACTTTTTTAAGATTAGGGCCTGATTTTTTTGACGAGCGCGCTAGTTTCAGTTTACTGGCGCCTTTTTATGTTCCGCATTGGCATAGACGGTTGCAATTTCTTCCTTTTTTATGATTGGGAAATGGTTATTGATTCAGGCTATAATGCGATGACTTCTATGCTATAATGCGGAACAAGTCGTCATCACTGCTGACAAGGCTGCGCTCAAGCCTCAAGTATCAACAGCATCTTGAACATGTTTGCGAGGAAGATGGACTCACCGATGCTTGAACACCTTATTCAAGTGTTGGCCACCACCACCACCACCACCACTACAGCCTATTAACGTCCCACTGCTGGGCACAGGCCTCCACTCTCATAGGAGAGAGGGAATTAGAGCTTAGACCCACCACGCTGCTCCAATGCGGGTTGGCGGGCTAGTGTTGGCCACAATTATGATTAATATGCTATAATTTGTCTTTTGCGTTACTAACATTAGTTTTTAAGAATTAAGTAAATTGTAATACTAACCAGGTGGGCCTTAGTTGCTTGAAATAAAGAATATTTATTATTTATTTAGGATAAATCTTTCTCCTCTATACATAAAGAGAAAAGTCTTGACTCAGTCACTCATCAACGCCCAGCTTAAATCCTTGTACCTAGAAATTTGAAATTTTGCATAGTTGTTCCATTTTATAACGTAGACAAGTACCTAATAAGGAAGGATTTTTCGAAATTACTACGGAAGCGATGCCGCGTGTGGCCACTAGTCTAATAACGTAATGCCAAAACAGACTAACGGACTGTGATAATTTCTTTTTTTTTTGAATACACTACAAGTAAGCCCTTGACTGCTTTCACACCTGAAGGTAATTGATGATGCAGTCTTAGATGGTAGCGGGCTAACCTGTTAGGAATATGGCAGTTATACCCATACCCCTTATAAGTTTCTACAGACCGTATCGTATAGGAAAACTAAATCGCTTGGCGGTACGTCTTTGCCGGTAGGGTTTTAACTAGCTGCGGCCGAAGCCTCCAGGGAGTAAATAAAATACCTATACTTTGAGTAAAAAAAAATTGTGTGTTGAATTTTAAGCAATCCTTTCTTAGCATTTAGGGTTTCCTCATATAATTTTGAAGACCACCTAATTGATTTGTAGTCTTGAAATGTTATGTTTTTAGTCTAATAAAGAACACTTAAGTTGCTTAAGTAATATCAAGACTGTCCTAACACAAATCTTAACTAACTTGATAACGGACTTCGTAAAGCTTTTACCGTTTTTCACTTGACTGTTAGAATACAGAGACACGAAAAAACCGTGGATACCAAGTTCTCGGGGCATACTACTATCGCTTGAATCTATATTGTTTTAGTATTGCTTAAAGATTGTCGTGCCTCGTGACTGTAGCCGCTTACACAATCGTATATACATTTTCTTTGCCTCAAACAAAAAGCAACCTAGGTCAACATATCCCGATGTATAGGATGCAATTTCTCGCAAATTGTTACAGAGACGCTATAGATATCTTCTGTGACAGCATGACTACTGTCAAAAATAAACTCAATGCACTTAAATTAAACTAGTTAAGTTTATAGTATACTATATAAAAAAAACTGTAAAAAGTATAAAACTGAAACTAAAAAATACATTTTATTTATAAAAAAGTAATACTGCTTTAAGCGATGGTAGTAACCCCCCCCCCCTGTATTACATATTTACTAATAAGATTTAAAACTACCTCATTAGTAGATGAATTCTACCAATATTATAAATGCGAAAGTGTGTTTGTCTGTTTGTTTGGTGGTTGTTCGTTGTATATACTCGTAATTATCTTTCCTTGGAAAGCTTTCTAAAGCAAGCTTCTCCGTACCAAATATCGTGATGCCCATGGACAAGGAAAAAAAAAACAAACAGATAAACACAATTTCGCATTTATAATATAAACTAGATGATGCCCGTGACTTCGTCCCGGTGGATTAATTAAGGGAGCTCCTTAATTTCCCGATTTAAAAAGTAGCTTGTTTTTCCCCGGGATGTATCCTACCTCAATTACAATATTTCCTCAAATTCGCTTGAAAGGATGGCCCGTTAAAGCGTAGCAGACAGACAGACAGACGGACGACGTGTATAGTTGAAATTCTACGGACGAGTACGAAGCGATTTGCTTCCTCGTTTCTAATTCGAACGGCTAGGATATGGAACCTTTCGGCTTCCATCCGCTTATAATATTGGTTCTAATCAAGAGTGAATAGGCAAGTTCTAGGCAAGCGCGCTCCACGTAAGGCTGCATCACTACTTCCAGCAAGTCTGATTGCAGCCAAGCGCTAGGCTATAAATAAAAAAAAGACATACACTTACGCATTTATATTATTAATATGAAATAATATATGGTAGGAAACCGTAGCTAACAAAACTAAAGGAAAAGATAAACATTTCTAGTATACATCAGAATTGGATTTATTTTCGGAGCGGCTCCCCTCCTATTGGCTCGAGAGTATGTTTAAGTTTTCCTCAATATGTTTTCGTAACCGCCGAATAACTTTCACGTACTTACCCTTTAACCTTTGATCCCTTAAAAAAAGAGTAGTATATGTCGTTAACAAGTTTCATATGACTTTGTTTATTTTACTACAAGTGAGTTCTTCACTAGTGATCTCTCTGCGTCATATTCCTCGTTACTGAGGGTCGTGACCGCTTTCCATTAATCAAACAACGGTAGGAGTTTTCTTGGGATAATAATGTGGTGGGTTCCCACGTCCTCCCGCATACGACTCGATTATGAGTATTTAAACTATTAGGTGTAACGATCATCATCAGATGTTAGTGATAATAACCTCCGAGGCACGGAAGAAACGAAAAGGCCGAATTCAGATTACCAAATTCGGTCACCCATCCAGTTACCGACTTGGGTCAACGTTGCTTAACGATCACAATCGACTGATATATTATGTTGTTGCAACTAGGCCACTCGTCCCTCAATTAATATTACAATTAATATACCTAGAAACATTAGTATGGAAGATATATAGAGAGAAAAACGCTATTGTAGAAAATATTTTCGGGTTTCAAATTTCTCTTAGTTTTTAGTAGGTAATCAGATTTCACAAACAATTAAAATAATTTAGGCTTATCTTACCGCATTCCGCGAATATCACAACATCGAAACGTAATCCTAAAACCCATATCTAATTCACCCCCCGCGAATTCTTAGAAAATAATCAATTCCTCGAAAGAAACAGTCTCCATATATTGATAAATGAGCGCCCCTTCATATTTCCTACCCCCTGGGGGTGGCTACCCCCCGTCTTAGGAGATAGTGCCAGGGCTGGGGTAATGAACTTTGGAGTTTTTAGGGTGATCTTATAAGATGCTGTAATATGTATGTGTGTGTGTGTGACTTCTTGGTTTTATTTTAATTCGGATGGGGTGCCTATCAAAGGGTAGGTTTTATACGCGGGGTATTTCGGAATAGAGTATTCCTTTTTGAAGAGAATAATCTCCCGTAGTCTTGAAAGGTTTAGGAATCGAGAGCACCCTTAACTTTGATTTTGTTATGATACTAAATGACGCCCGCGACTTCGTCCGCGTGGATGTAGGATTTTCCAGGATAAAAAGTGTTGTAAATGGATGGTTTAGATAAGATTTTTAAGAAAAATCTCTCTCCAGATAGATCCCCAACTATACCCATGCAAAATATTAGGTCAATCCGTAGCTCTGTAGCGGCGTAATTGACGGACAAACAAACACACTTTCGCACATAAGATTAGAAATTCATACTCTTTATTAAATCATACCTAGATTTGAAACCACATCATACTAATATTATAAATGCGAAAATGTGTTTGTTTGTTGGTTTGTTCTTCAATCACTCCGCAACAAAGCAAAGGATCGACGTAATTTTTTGCATGGGTGTGTAGTTGAGGACCTGGAGTGACTTAGACTACTTTTCATCCCGGAAAATTTAGAGTTCTCGTGGGAATTAAAATACTTATTGCACGCGGACGCAGTCGTGGGCATTAGCTAGTTTTAGTAAAATTTCTTCTGCTCTATTGAAAATGCAAGAGTTAGAAGTGTCGCATTTTCGTAACTACTCATAGTTTAATAATTGCTAGTAGGGTAGAGTAGCCGCAGTTGGCAGCCCTGCCAGCCTACGCCGTAGCTCGTAGCTCGTAGCCCGTAGCCCGTAGCCCGCGTAGGCGCTAGTGCATCCCCCTATACAACTTTTTACCGACCGGGCGAAATGAGCGGATGAAATATTGGTAGCTTCATTTTACATCTCTAATTTTTATTATTAACAATTATTAATTCAAAAATTAAAATTTTACGCTATATTTTTACATTTCAGGGTAAGAATCAGATTCTATATTTGCATAATATGTGCTCATTTGAGATGGTTAATTTAAGTAACATATTAGCCGAGCCGGCGCGCAAACAAACAAAAAGAAACACAGGAAAATGAAATTTTAAAAATCATTATTTGTGGTCACAAGTAATTGTTTTTGTTAAATAAATATCTCATAAACTAATTAATGTCTCCAATTTTGCAAACAATTTTATTACACTACATTATGTAGGTATCTGACATTACTTAGCCTATGTACAACCTCGCCCCTTTTTTCTCTCTCACATCATGACGAAAACATCAACAAAAAAACAAGACAAGATAAATACATACATACAGACAAGTACATTTGCCCGTAGCACGAGTAGCAACTATAGACAAATGAAATTCTCATCCATCTAACCAAGGAAAACCTTTTTTTTAAATCTATTACAAGTTAGCCCTTGACTGCGATCTCACCTGATGTTAAGTCTCTAAGATGGTAGTGGGGTAACCTGTTAGGGGCATGGAAGTTATATTAAACCCATACCCCTAATCGGTTTCTACACGGCCTCGTACCGGAACGCTTGGCGGCACGTCTTTGCCGGTAGGGTGGTAACTAGCCATGGCCGAAGCCTCCCACTACTGAACGAAGATCTTTAAAGGAACTTCCACACTACTAGCATGTACTAGCTCTTAGCTACTCGCTTGAGATCTTCCGTTCACCTTGTGGTGGTCTTTCCTCGACTTAACTCACCCAGAATAGAACTCATTGCCACCGTGTTGCTTACAACTGAGCAGCCGGCGTCGCGCCCCGTTCTTATTTTAAACAACTACGCCTTATAATACATCCCGTTTCGCGACTAAATATCAGCGAATGTAGCGGTGTACTGCGACAGGGACTGCTTGAGACTGGAGTCATAAATCAGATTTAAGTGCTTTTCACTTTGAATTTCTAAGAAATTTGGGTGTGTCCATTTTCTTAGAACATAGACTCGCACTTTGTTTTGATTACACATATTGGTAAGCGACGATGAAGCCTACACCCAGGTTGCACAGGAAACGGGAGCTGGAAGGGTATTGCATCTCATCCTAGCTGTTAACTTTATGGCCAAATCAGTTCATTGTGTTTATTTAGGTTAGAAGGTTTATAAAGATTATAAAAGAAACAGTACTAATATTAAAAGTTTCTGCAACCCTTACTAGGAAACTCTGGGTAAAATTTTCAGTTAGGTACGACATAAAATTATGTAATATAGATATTAAAATAGACCTGTGCGCTTATTAAGCGAAATTTCAGTATTATTTAATTGAAAGTAGAGTTAGAACGAAACAAAATACTATAGTTAAATTATATGTTATATTAAAGTGACACTCAATTCTACACACAGCGCCATTCTACTATCAAATTATTATCACAAACTGGTAGAGAGTACGACAGCTAAGAATGAGAAGCTCAAGACGTTTCCGGCGCGCTACTTCCGCGTGGCGTATTTACAAGTATTGTAAGTATAGAATTATATATTTTATAACACCCCCCGACCCCCTCGCAAACTAAGTCTTTGCGCATCTTTCTATCCCCCACCTTTTTGCCTTCTTCTTTTAAAACCACCCATCGTATGAACCCCTTTCCCCTTATTCGACTAATTTCGGGGTACGACTCGAGAATTATTTCTTGAAAGCCTCATACAAACTAAAATATGCCTTGAAATCTAACAATTAGAGTTTAAAATACCAAGAGCAACGCACACAGTCTTGGGACTGTATCTCTTCACTTCGAAAACTAATTCGGAATTAGAAAATGGAAACAAGTGCGACGCAAACTCGAATTATTTTACACCGTATTGTTATAAACTTAGAGTTACTTTTCGGTTGGGGGGTGGTCTAAAATTAGAACCGTTTCGTCAAAAATATGAAATTAAAATCTTCATACTAGCGAAAGAAGTTTTAGCATCTTTGTTTTAGACAGAGACGGCGGACGGTGCATTAGTCTCGCTCTCTCCTGTGGGGGGGAAGGCAAGAGATGGGTAGTTTGAAGTAAAAAGCCTTGGTTCCTTGATCAATGCGCGGCGCATTCGGAATTAATCATAACTGGGTATTTTCGGTCTATTCCTGGGGGTGTGGGGGGGAGGCTATTGGATTCGTATTCTTAATGAAAATACGGTTCTTCCTGTTTACATTTTGTAATAAATTGTTTTACTCCGATGTTCGTACTGGAGAGGAAATCTCGCATTTATTATTTAGGATAGATAACGGTTCCTCGGTCGCGGGTACACCGTAAATTCGGTTTACTATCCGATCTAGTGCGGGGCCGTCGTAAAACAAAAAAATATCAAGCGTTTTCATTTTTATGCGCACGCCTTTGCTGCGCTAATTTTATTCCCTGGATACTGTATAGTGTCTCAAAATTTAATAGCACCTTACGGTTTAATTGGTTGTAGCATTCTGTTCTATAGTCTAAAGTCTATAATATGATAGGTGTAAAAGAAGTCACATAATTCGACTTCCGGTTAACGTTTGCCTTCAAATCAACAGTGAATAGGAACCTTCTAGGCAAGCGTCCTGCACCTTTCGCGAATAGGAACCTTCTAGGCAAGCGTCCTGCACCTTTCGCTGCGTCATTTATAGTTGCAGACAGGTCTTATAGGCCAATAAATATTAAAAAAACTATATGATGCCCGCGACTTCGTCCGCGTTGATTAAGTTTTTTTATATTCCTGTAAGAACTCCTTAATTTTCCGGGATTACCTATCCATGTACCAAATTTCATCAAAATCGATTGAACAGATGGGTCGTGAAAGCGTATCAGACAGACAGACGGACAGACAAACAGACACACTTTTGCATTTATAATATTAGTATGGATATAGACTTCTTAACGTCTTAAAGTTACATAATAATTTACCATTCGGTAATATGATGATGCCCACATCAAGTGCGTAGAGTGGGCATGAAATTTGAAATGAGCGTATAGCCAGGCAAACTGTATGAAAACCAAAACTCGGTACAGCAAATAATGCAATCAACGCGATGCTACATTCCATTGGGGCCAACGCCGTCTTAGGCCATGCCGGGGCCCGGGGTACCTAGGGTATACACAAGAATCTGGGGCCCTGTTGGAATGTAAAAAAGTGAATGACAAAAACACAGCCGAAAAAAAAATTTGATGGTAGCGAAACGCGCTGCTGGAACGTCCAGAGGTTTATGGCATTTAGCCATTCCATAGTCGCCATAACTTGGGCGTGTATAGCATCTAAAGAAGAATTAGCTACTGAGTTAATTATTAGCTTTTTTCATTAGAATCTGCTTTCCAAATATTGACATGTCAAAAGAGCCACAAATTGTCCTCATATTGTTATAAATTCGAAAACTTGTCTGTCAGTTGTCTGCCTATCACGGCCTACCTTTTAACATCCAGCTTTAGGATAGCCTGAGGCCTGTAAACGGAAACAGGATGTAACCCGGAGACGAACATAGGCTACTTTTTATTCCGGCAAATATAAAAGTTTCCTACGATATTTGTTAACAAGACGTAGACTCGAGCATGATTTTGTCCATGTAGAAATGTGGTAGAGAGGTAGGTTGTATCCCGGGGAAGGACATAGGCTTTAAATCACGGAAATTAAAGAGTTCCCGCAGGAATCAAAAAAACTTAACCCACGCGGACCAAGTCGCGGGCATCATCTAGTAGTCTATTAGCTACACATTAGGTATATGTATTTCTGATACGCATTCAGCCTTAACGTAATTTACGTATCTGAATTTATATATAGATATATCTAACTTTCATGTCTATGTCGATTACATGCTCAAAAAATGTTGCGTGCAAGGAATTTGATAGTCAAGGTACCCTACTATTTTATAGGTGCGCTCAATTTTATTCCAACTTATGTTTTTTTGTGAACGCTTGCCATCATAGTTCTATTTCTTTCTCTATTTGAACTTATAAAGCTGTTTAATTGCTAAGCCTCACAAACAAAAAAATTTACATTGCTTATTATATTATCTACATGTTATAATAAATGCGAAATCAGCTCTATTTGTATTTTTATAGAATTACGTACAAAACATATAAACCTATCAACATATAAAAATTAAAAAAAACTCCAAAATCCATGGAGACATTCGCGGGCATCGATAGTACCTAGTCAATTCCAAAATGCACAAAACTATAGTATTGATCAAATCATACAGCTTTCTGACTCTAATATTATAATGTTTTTTCACAAATAAAATCACAACATATTGCGTATAAAGAAAATCAATTACATGCGAAAACACCATAATTTATACGTTCACAATGTCTTCATTGTAGCAACATGTGTAACCCCATTATTACGAGGGCACTGGGGCGGTCGTGAATCAATGTCTTGACCACTGAACGCCTTGCAAAAATCTCACAGCAATTCCTTTTATGCGCGATGAATGCGTTGCCTCGATAAAAATTACAGGCGTTGCAATTTTAATCCTATTGATAGATAAACGGTTTGGTTTTAAAGTATTGCTTTTTCAATTCGTTTAATATATTGATTAGCTGGAATAATACTTTTTTTTGGTTTAAAATATATTTTATAATTACTCATATAATATTGTGTAAGAATAATTCAACCAAGAAAAATTAGGGTGCGTTTGGAACCCTCGTAGTTTTAGTTTTAAGATATCGTCGTTAACCATCGCCATCACGTCACGTATTTTGTTCACGTTCAAAAAGTGTACAGTGTATGTAACTATTTTGAATAAACAAGTTTTTTACTTTGAGATATCGTTAGTAATCTAAAGAAAAACATGCTTTAATTCAAATTTTCCTCATATTAGTTAATTTTGAATACTAATAACTTACTTTTATACTATAATATAAGATACTAAGTATGTTTTATATGAAATAAATCATTAAAAATGTACAATCTACATACCTATACATAGAAAAATAGACTATAGTTAATAAAAAAATACCACCTTGTTTTAGATTGAACGCTGGACAAATGCAAACTGCAACTTCACTGCAAATGCAGACTATTCAACTTTGATTTCCCAAACCCTGAATGGTTTTCTAACATCATAAAATAGCACAGAATCATAATCCTCTCGTATTGGAGCGGATCAACTCATAACGAAGTAGATAGCTCTAAACAAAACCTAACCCTCGCCAGCCGGCACAAAGAGACCCGAACGAAAAAAAAAAACCAAATAAAGGCACAAGTATGCCCGTAATCTAACCCGCGGCGTCACAGCCTCCCGAAAACCCGTACCTACCTACTCCTATATTCATTTCCGTTCCGTTAATACCGCATACTTTTAACTGTCTAACTAGGTGGGTGGGGGCCACCCGTCCCCCTGCCCCACGCCACTACTTACACGCGGTAGGCGCAACTTTTATAATACTACGTACTCGGGCGCTTTTTAACGAACCCCCCCGCGAGGGGCCCCACCTGCCACGCATACCGAAAAATACGCAAAACGGGGGGTGTGGGGCATTCGGCACCCCCGCCGGTTAGAAGTGGCCGTATTTTGCGTATTTTTAAATTATTCCCCACATGCGGGTGTCGGGATGTTTAGTTCGGAAAGTTCCCGCTCCGGGCGCTTTCTAATTTCATCTGGAACTGTTCATGAGATTAGATTTTTCTTTTTTTTTTCTCATTCGCAACTCATTATTGTTAAGTGTACTCGTAATTGCCATTACAGAACAGCGCTAAACTAAAATACAATTTTATGATGTTATTATTGCAAAATAAATAAGTATTCGCAATCTTTATTTTTCTCTATGTAATTAGATAAATTATACGTGTTTTTAGTATCAAGGAAGTCAGATTAAAAGGTCCATTATTATATCTTGAAATATTTCAGGTTTAATGAAAAATCATTTACTAAACAAGGTTAGTTGAACAAGACAAAGTATCCAAAAAAATAAGACGTGGTTTTGTTAACTAAAAATTAAGAAATTGCCAAAAACACATCTTTGTTTTCGAAGAATTGCCGATTTTGGATTAAAGTTCACATCACGTCACGTTCAGTCTTACATTATAAGAAAAGTACTGTAAATATTTTTCCACAATAAAGCTTTGATACGCAAAGAAACCTACAAACTCATTTTCAAACTTAAAATCGCGCTTCTAGTATGGAAGCTTGTATCAAATACATAGTTGTGATAACATCAAATTTCATCGCACTTTCTTTTGTTTAATCTGTAGTTTAAAATGGGTATCAATCTTAAAACTAACCGAGGATGTGAATTATTTCTTACTGCTTATTAATTAGAGGTCTTTTGAAAGACCCTCTAATTAATAATCAGTGAGAAATAATTTATTTATGACATAATTATGCATCACTAGCTGATGCCCGCGACTTCGTTCGTGTGGAATAAGTTTCTTTTAATTCCCACGAGAACTCCTTAATTTTCCGGGATAAAAAGTAGCTTATGTCACTCTCCAGGTCCTCAACTATACCCTTGCAAAAAATCACGTCGATCCGTTGCGCCGTTGCAGCGTGATTGAAGGACAAACCAACAAACCAATAAACCAACAAACAAACACACTTTCGCATTTATAATATTAGTATGATCAAATCAATGAGTAGGTACAAAGTAGAAACCCTTGAGTAGAGCTCTATGTACCGGAAGTGAGTAGTGAGGAAACAACATTGTAACACTGACAACAATGATTTCCTCACTGACTTCATTTCGCGCCTCCCCAATATAAGGGTTACTGTGCTATTTCAGACTATAATCTAGCTCTGTGCCAAATTTCATCCAGATTCGTTCAGCCGTTAGGGCGTGATTGAGTAACAAACATCCATCCATACATCCATACATCCAAACTTTCGCATTTATAATATTAGTATAGATTTATGGGTTGAACGGCAATTTAATTTTAAAACAACTTATTACACCTAGTACACCTAGCGCATTTTTATTCCATAGGTATTCATTATGCTTTTTAGATCATACCGTTCAACTATACAAGCAGAATTATTTTTTTCATTTCATTTATTTATTTTTGAAAAACAATACAATATTTTAGGTAAGAAATATTGGGGCAGTGGTTTCCACACTAGGATTCCCTGTATCGTGGAAACCACTTCCTTTCGAGGGTAGGTAACAATAAAAAACTTAAGAATAATTTACAATGTGAACGTACAACTTAACAACAAAAATTAATTATACACATATTATTTAGCTACAATACATTGATTAATGCTTCTTTGATGGGTTCAAAAGTGTGCGTGTGTTAATTAAAATACGTATAGGTATATATTTTGAAATAATACTTGAAGAGGTTAAAAATGTATGGTTTCTTCATAATATCCTACTTTTATACTTTATAAATGCGAAAGTTTGATGGATGGATGTAAGGGAACTTGTGAGTGGGCTTACCAAGTTCCCCAAGGTGCGAATTATAATAAAATTAAATAGATTAGGATAACCTACCTACCAGATGGATGGATGTTTGTAACTCAATCACACCAGAATGGCTGAACGGATCTGGATGAAATATTGGCACAGAAATAGATAATAACTCATAGGCTACTTTATAGCAAAAAACCTCAATGCACGCGGACGAAATCGCAGCCACAGCTAGCTAGATTATAATAAATGTGAAAGTTTGGACTTTGTATGTTATTAAGTTTTTTAAAATTGTCATACCATAATGAACAGAAATTGTTCATTTAATATTTATAATATATTTTTAATACCGGAAAACTAAAGAGTTTTCCGGGAACCAAAAAAACTCAATCCACGCGGACGTAGTCGCGGGCATCAGCTAGTAAATGTATAAACTAAACTAAAATCGTTAGTTTCACACTAGAAAAATAAAACCGATTTACCACTGATTTCCGCCAGTAAATGTTAGTGAAGAGATAAACCTAATGTCACGCAATATCAGGCGCACTCTTGACATGGAAGCCAGTTAGTTGGCACATCAGTCACCTCAGCGTGACAGCCTGAGTTTTCTTAACAATGTCACAGTCTAAGATGTGTTCTTTCCAACCAGTCGTTCGACGGAGGCGTCTAGACAGAGCAACGCTGCGGGGCGACGGAGGAAACCTGCGGAATTTTCAATACACAATTCTGTCACTCTAATGTCAAATTTGTATATCCTACCACTCTTAACCATGGGTACCCTAGCTCTTTTTTTATATCAGAATAGGCTTGCGCTTGACGACAATCATGCTTAATACAAAGCGACGATGAGGTCTAGGTTGAAGCGCGCTTGACTAGAAGATGCCTTTGAACTTTCTCCTTGAAGGTATTTAAGTTATACCTTATATATACGCTGGAAGAGCAATTAGCACCTCTGGGTACTACGATTGTCATGGTAGCTTGGTCTGTCATTTGTACAGGTGTCAACCCTCTGTATAAATATATAAATACGCTGTGACAATATTGCCATTACACTGCGGAGTCTACTGAACTCTAATACGGTATCTGACAAAAATATTCATAGAAAGATTTTTATTCAAAAAATCTTTAAGAATTATTTTTGCATTCTATCACTAGTTTGAGATCTAAACTATCGACTAACACCGTTTTTGAAAAATTTAAATAGAAAGATTCCATTCCATTAAAGATAATTTTCATTAGAAGTGCTATTGAATCGCTCACAAAAACAAACAGGGTGTCGGTGAAAAAGAAATCGATAGAATTTTCTATTCAAATAATATTTTAGAAGTGCTTTTGCACAACTATATCTTCCAAAGCGAGGTAATTTAAAGTTTAATTTGACATAGATATTAGTCTGTATTTAGAATGACCCAATCGTCACCACCCTACTTAACCACTTCTATTATACCTGTTTTGAATTCTTTAACGCATATCCTACATAACGTTCACAAAATAACGTTTTGTGAACGGTTACTAATATTATAAATGCGAAGGTGTGTCTGTCTGTCTGCTACGCTTTCACGGCCCATCTGTTCAACCGATTTTGATGAAATTTGGAACAGGTGTAGGTTGTATCCCGAGGAAGGACATAGGCTAGTTATCCCGGAAATTTAAAGAGTTCCCGCGGGAATCAAATAATCTTAATGCACGCAGACGAAGTCGCGGGCATCAGCTAATAAAGATAATAATTCTGAAACAAGAGCGGTAACAATTCCTTCTCCAGGTCCTTCCACATACGCTCGACTAAGAGTATACTACTTCAACTCATCAGTTTCTTACGACTGTTATCAAATGCTAGTAATAACTGGGACCGACGGCTTAACGTGCTCTCCGAGGCACGGAGGAAACGAAAAGACCAAATTCGGTCAGCCATCCAGTTACCGAGTACCGACTTGGGTCAACGTTGATTAACAATCACAATGCGTTGACGCTATTAGGCAACTAGTCCCTCCCTAGTTCTTGCTTTGTTAACATACTAAATTATGCGCGCGATTTCGTAAGTGTGGATTCAGTTTTTTTCTCCGTAGCAATTCCTTAATTTTCCGTGATGAAAAGAAGCGTAATATGTCCTTGCCCGGAATGCAACCTATTCAATCTCTATTCAATTTTCACCTAAATTGATTGAAAAGATGGGCCGCGAAAGCTTGCTGCAGACAGACAAACAAACACGCTTTCCTATTTATAGTATTATTAGATAGGTATTAATATTATAGATTTTTTCATGTAGGCCTTCTTATGGTGTTAATGACAAGTTACCACATGTCATACAGGTAGACTCTACCACAGGTTCGGAAAATAGATTTAACTGAGAAAAGCCAGTAAGAAAATCAGCATACTTGTGCCCAATATACCGTAACATAACATATCACTTTGCCTACGACTGACTGACTACCTTCATTAAAGATAATTAAGCAGCGAAAAATCGATGCTCGATACATAATATAAATAAATATCGGCGCTCCCACCAAAAATGTTCATCGCAAAAAACCGTGTCCAACGAGGGGGGTATGTAAAAAACCAATTGTATAATAACCTGATCACATTTAAACATATACAAAAGTATGTATGTATGTTCATGGAGGCGTCACACAGGGTGGCTGATTAAAAATCATGACATGCGCAGAGTAATTTAAAAACTAGCGGAGGCTGGGTTAATTTTTAAGTATTGATCAAAAATTGCGTATATGTACCGCCACCCCCAGGGCGGAGGGTGGGCGGTTGGCCCTCGTGCGTGAATTAGAACTTTTTTTTTATACATTTTTCGGACGGAAATTTGTCATTAGAAAGTTCTTTTGTTGTAAGGGTTGTTTTCTGATTCTGTTTTCGGCGTAATGAGATGCTGAGCGCTTTGAGTGTGTGAGCTCTAGTGGCGTATGGAAGGTGCTTAATTTTTCTTTCCTTTTTTATGTTTGGAGTGTAGACTTCAAAATGATATTAGATTTGCGTTTACTTTGATATAATTATTGTCTGTTTATAAGATAATATTTTTTTTATTAAACTCAAACTACTATAAAAATAACTTTTTCACGTAGGTCAAACATGTTTGATTTTTAGTCTATCACCGATTCAGAATGAAGATGCTACTGAGAAAATGTATCTTGGTATATCACTATTCGCTATTCATCCATATTAGAACAATTACCTTTGAATCACTTCAAATTAGCTAATGATGCCAAAAACGCGGAGGAGCTAGAAAAGCAAAGAAGTTGGTTTTTGCACGATACTGTAAAATGGGTTTTTAAACACACCCATTATTCATTAATTTAAATCAACAGCAAGCATTCACGAAATCCTTGACCGACTTACAAATGGCCTATTTTCTTATTAAGGAAGGAAAGCGGGAGGCTGCAATATTTCCGTATTTCCATAATAAATACACTAGCGTAGCCTACACTACGCCACGGCCCCCATTTTTGATTTCTCATTAATATTTAATGGCATTGAGGCATTGATATGTAGACAAAAAGATACACAGTAATCGTAGAACTGTACCTGTTGAGTACTCAACAGTACAGGTACTGTTGAGTACCTCTGCCATTTTTAAAATTTATAGATGGCGAATTTTTCATAATAAAAGTTACCCCGTTCAATGCATTATAGATGTCATTCTAGACTTCCCGATGCTAAGCTACTTAAAAAATACAATCTTCGACTCTAGACGCAAGCAGCTAGAAGCAATGGTATTGCATGGTTTGCTGCACAACAAATATGACTGCATTGACTTGGTTAGCAAGGTTTCTCTTAATGTTGTCAGGAACGCAAGTCGACGAGTGCGTGCTTATAATCTGTTCGCTGTTACTCGTAAGTTCTGCCGAAACAGTGCTGGCAAGCGTTCACCTATGCGTCGACTTGTTGACGAATACAACAGAAGCTTTGACAATGTTGATATCTTTGCTCTGTCTGAGGGCAGATATAAACGGGCTGTCATCAAAATTTTGAAGGAAAAAAAATTTTTATAAGGTTGGTGTACTTGCATTGGACAAGAGATTTTTTAACTAACCATATTATAATATGTACCTCAACTTCTCTATTCTATTTTCTTATTGTTTCTGTTTATTTATTATTTATTTATTGTTTGTAGTAAATTTAAATTTTAGTGTTATGTTTTAGCTTATATATTATTTTAGCATATTATATAACATAATATGGTACCGAACCAGTGGTAGATTCACTTGACGATTCAAAAGTACTTGTAAAAGTTTATTTGAATAAAAATCATTTTGAATTTGAATTTGAATTTGAATATTTATAATTTAGATAAGTTTGATACATTGTGTCACCTTCATTTTCAAAATTTCAAATTGTTAACCCGTGGATGGTGTGGTAGATTGCACATTTCTTAATATTTTGTTTTTGTTTAGATAATAAGATTTAATGTGTAATTGTTGATCGTCCCCAATAAATAAAAATCTAAAATTAAAATTAAAATGTCTAATGTGCATCTAAGGAAAGATGGGTGACTGATCTATCAACGCACTATTTACCTACTCGAAGCACTGGATGGGTCAGGCTGAATTTAGGAACTTAATGACGAAGAGATACATTGATTTATCAACGTAGTTTTAGATCTATATTTAAAAAAACAGAAAAATCAAGCACGTTCCTTCATTCGCGGACACCAGCAGTTTTTGCACTAAATAAACGTATTATTGTAATATTGTTGACGTTCCTGTTTAAGAATTATAATCCTTATTTTAGAGGGGTCAAGATATGTGACATAAAACTGTCATTTTGAAATAAAACTGCTTTAAGCGATGGTAGAAACTCCCCAGATACGCTTTCGCATTCATAATAATATTATGGTTTGTCTAACTTAGGATGATTATTTTGACAGATGAGAGGTGTATAGCAATAGTGAAGGACAAGAGTAAGACAGACTGCAGCAGTACTATGCAAACGGAATCTGCCAAAATTATCATCCTAAATTAGACAAATCCTAAATCCACACTATGGTTGTGTGGATTTACGATTTAGTATATCAATGGCATGGAAAACATATTTTGTATTTTTCTATTGGAATGTAACGCGGTCGACTGTGAATATGTTAGGAACAACTATACGCCCGCGCTCGCGGGTTTGCATTGAATTCCAAATGCTAGCCGCAACAATATGGGTCAACAATATGCCCGCCTATGGCGAATTATTACGTTCACATTCCTATCGACTATTAAATATTAAATAAGTGGAATACAATGATGCATTTTTCAAAATTATTGGATAAGCTATTCTAAACTAGTATTGCGCATCTTTTATCTAAAGAAACCTTGATTAATGAAAAGAGATCAGGACCTTCTATAGACAAGCGCTCTCCACCTTAGGCTGCATCACTACTTGCCAGCAAGTCTGATTGCAGCCAAGCGGTATAAAGCGGTATAAGTCTGATTGCTATAAATTAAAAAAAACATCAATTTCAATTTAATTATTAACATATACTTTTTACATTTATAAGGTTTCTTAGATAGATAGATAAATTCTTTATTTCACACACTTAAAAAAAACAAAAGGTTAAATTTAAGGTTAATTAAGGTTATGATTTTTTACCTCAATCTTAAACCTAAACTTAAGTTATTTTATCACGCAAATACAGAGAAATAACAAATCACAAAGGCTAATTAAGTAAAAAATATTTTTTCTACACCTGCTCTTAAAATACCTTCTTGTTTCTTTTAAATCGGGGAAGGAAGTACCTACGTCATTGCTGTCACACACACGTCATGTAGGCGAAAAAAACAGGAAAACACCATTGATGTTTAATTTTAGTACAGGTACTCTAAGAAAAAATAAATATATGACCTTCTATTTAATAATAATCACAAAAAAATAATTTATTTGACTAGTTGTCAAATACCCAATTGTAGAGGCACCAGCGAGAGTCTAGACTCTAGGGCATCCCAAGACGAATTAAGGACCAGCTCTCGGGTTTCCTGATACGTGGAAAATTTATTTCTCAAGTAAAAACTACGAAATTTAACTGTACTTTTTGATGATATAAATAATTATAAATAATTAAATAATTATATAAAACTTACTGTAATTTGACCAAGAAAAATGCCCAATAAAGATGAAAAAACACGGGCAGGACAGTACAAGACATCTGCAAGAAACATGATCTTTGTATGGGACAAAAAGTTTTTTCCGTGTTATGCTTTCACCATTAAAAAAACAAAAGTGTGTGTGTCACACATGTCAAGAGTGAAATTTCAGAAAAGTAGTCTGCGAGAGAATGAGACAAATATAACTTGTATTCTATCTCATTTTCTCGCAGGCTAAATCCTATTATGAATATGTTTGTCTCTTTTAGTGTTGCTTTTTCGTTTCATCGAATTTTCAAACCAAAACGATTCTAAAGAAGTTCCACTTCAAAAAGGAAGCAAACACTTCTAGGAAGGACTAGTTATTTTAAATCACTGAATTCAAATTCGAAGGAAATATTTCTGAAGGAAATTCTCATGAATCGCCCTTTGTACTACGCAATTAGGGGGTAAGTCTAAATTATTTATTTTCGCGTAGGCGCTCTACGACGTACTCGTAGTACTACGATCCGACGTAGATCCATTTATTATAAGGCTGACGTACGTCGACGCTCCTTGAGGAAAAGTTATGTCATTTTTGTGTTTATTTATACCCTTTTGAATATTTTTTCACGTGCAAGGAAAGTTGTTGCTAATTAGGTAGGTATTACGTGGTATGCCACGATGTAACGTAGATTTATTTTTATCATACATGGAAAACCTTTGAGAATGTTGTTTTCATACCAACTTGAATGAGGTATAAAAAACATGAATAATAACGATTTCCTGATTTGTCTGTTATATAAAAGATCAAAGTCAATGGATGTTATGATAACAAGAATAACCCGACTGAGTTTGTTGTGAGCTTCTTCTCGGACCAACGCGCGTTTGGAACCCTCGTAGATTTAATTATATTACCACCACAGTAACTAATTATTGTTAAATTGATCTTTCAAAAAGTGTACAATTTAATGAATAAATTAATTTCGACTATCTTTGACTATCTTGCCCTGAAAAAAGTGTTCAAAGTTACCCAATTTAAATAAATTAATTTTGACCAATGACTGCCTTGCCTTGAATTAAAAAAAAAAATTTAATCCGAACCTAGGTACAGCTACAGGGATGTACTTCACTTATTATTAACTAAGCGGGCAAGAGGGCGCTCGAAGCCTAAATCACCCGGACGGAGCCAAGAAACCGTTGATAACAACAGACCGGCAACAAAAGCGCACGGGAAAATAAAAATTTAATAATTACACAACCCAACTCATAGTTGGTGCCCGGATAATGTTGGGAAAAAAAACTGTATCACACCCTCCCACCCTACCGCGAAATTTTTCACCCTCCCTCGTTTAGCGAGATTCGATCCCGCAATCAGGGGGTGGGGGGGGCATTTTTTGGCCTCCCCCCTACCCCTCCCATGCCATCGTAAATTGAAGCATATAATTTTTATTACGGCCCTGTCGTATGAGACCGTTGGAGTTGTCAAAATGTGATACAAAATGTACCTTAGTTAGCACTTTTGGTTGTTGCTGTATTTGTTCCTACGTCTCGTATTGGATGATCTACCGTTTTGTTTGTAGCCTAACAGTACGACCACCTGCTTCAGGGTAAGCTGAAGTCGAATCGGTTTTAAATTAGAATCTAACTATAGCTACTTCGTATCCGTTTCAAAGTCAAGGCGTAGGTTCAAGAGAGAATAATGTTAATCTTAAATTTTCACCTAGTCTAATTTTAAATTACAAAAATACCTTTTTCAAATTACAATAAGCACATAAAATTAAATTATAATATTATATTTTATGCAACTAAAGTTAATAATGTTAATTAAGAAAAAGTTTAAATTGAAAATCTTTTGTAGATATAATGATTTTTATTTCAATAATTTAACACACTTGACAAAGTTATCCCATGTTTATAGTAAGGTAATATCTTTATTTCTAACAAGGTAATTATGTAAAACACAATCGCTGTCAGTTTTGGAAAACAAATTAAACTATTAGTTGAAATATATCCCATTATAGGAAATAGAAAATGCGATGAGTGAATTCCAAAATTAAAATACGAAGCCGCATTGACAATGTAACGTTGTAACGTAAACGACGACACGTAATTATGACCTAAACGCTGCCAGGTACAAGTTTCAAAACAAATTGTTAGCGTCAATAAATGAACACCGAAATTCACGTTTGTTTTCAAACAAGCATGGAAAATAACCGAATTTTAGAATAAAAATGCTCCGGAAAAATTCAAATCCCTTTCCCTCTCGATACAGTGGGAATAAAGCAAAAAAAAGTAGCGGTCGAGTAGATTTTTTGTATTTTTTTTAGGATCCGATCTCTAAAAATTGCGAACGGGACGCGTAGGTAGCCTAAAAAATATTTCCATTCATTTGTTCGCGGCATAAAAAAGTGCTCAAATTCTTCCCACTCTCACTTTTCGTGTCGCTCAAATAAAAATATACGGACATTTTTTATTTAAAATCTATTTCGACGCATGATTTTCCCAAGGTCGTCCACCGTATGTAGGGCGAAAGCATTGACGACCCTGCTGAGCGAAGAACAAACTTTACAAGCTCTTGAAGTGCACCAAGTCTTTTCATTAATATTAATTGATACTCTTTGAATACATTACTCACCTATAAATGTTTTATTTTGGAATTAGAATAATACACGGTTAACTTTGATTACAATCATTAAGTGACTAAAATAATTCCCTATGTTTTAAACAGGAGTGCAATTGTGTAAGAAAGTCCTAATTTTTTACATTTGTCAAACAGCTAATTCAAACTATTTAAGGAGTTCTTAGGTGCTTACAAATCGATAACCATGCATAAACTCCTTTAATCTAACTTACGTACCCGTAACAGGTTAGCCTGCTACCATCTTAGAATGCATCATCACTTACCATCAGGTGAGATTGCAGTCAATTGCTAACTTGTAGTGGAGTATTAAAAGAAAAACAATAGCTAGTTAAACACATACCTACATAATATCATGGTTCTTTAAACTTGTATTAATACTCTTTTACTCTTTTTAGCTCGTTTGCCTCCTAACATACGAGTGTATTCATTATGTAAGTTGAAGCTTAGCTTAATAAGCTCGAAAGCCTAGCCGTAAAGAGTTCTAAGCCTGAGCACTTTAAGCTGTGCTTTTTAGTACGGTTTTTAATTTAAATATTTTAGATTAAAACTGTTTTTTTTGGTTGCTTTGTTATTCTTGGATAGCAAAATTCAACGAGTTTCTACGGACTTTTCCAAAATTTTCGCGGATGATTCACGGCCATTTTAAATCCATACTAATATTATAAATGCGAAAATGTGTCTGTCTGTCTGTCTGTCTGCTACGCTTTCACGGCCCATCTGTTCAACCGATTTTGATGAAATTTGGTAAAGGGAAAGTTTGTATTCCGGGGAAGGACATAGGACATAGCTACATTTTATCCCGGAAAATTAAGAAGTTCCCGCGGGAATACCAAAAAACTTATTCAACGCGGATGAAGTCGCGGGCATCATCTAGTTACTTAATATTAATGTAACAAAGTTTGGATGTTTGTTAGATGGTATGTTTGGATGTTAGTAACTGCTGCATGAACTCAAACTCAAACCTTTTTTTATTAAAGTAGTCTGACAACTTAAGTGCTTTTGATTCGTCGAGTGAATATACCACTGGTTCGGAATGCCATTCCTACGCCATCATAGAACCGATTTGGCTGGAGACAGTTTATACCCTTAATTAAAACATAGGCTACTTCCAATTCATAAGAAAATTAAATACTTATCGCGGGAATCAAAAACCTAAGTTAGGGGGGTTTAAGAGGGCGCGTAAGACATGTACCTGAAATCCTATAAAATTTATAGGATTACCTTCTTACATACCTACATTTCTTACGCGCTTTTCCTATATCATGATAAATAATATATTCTACAAATATATAACGAAACAGTCTCTTTCATCTGCTTCACAAATCAAAGCGGTTAATTTCTCCGTGGCTCGTTGAAATGGAAAAAAATGCCAAAAAGGCATATGAGACAATGTACAGTCTCCAGCGAACGTTGAAAGTGGAATTTAAATATGTAAGGAATTAGGAGTGGGGTTGCGCGGGGGGTAGGTGGGAGGCGGGCGGGGTTTTTTCAAAACTAGAAAGAGATGAACATGCTTAGTATCGCGATCTGAGTCGCGTATGGTTTTTTTGGCAATGGGATTGAGTTAGATGGACCAGTCTGAAGATATTGGTATATTTTTTATTCATTACTCTACGTTAATTGTGTAAAACTATCTCAAACCCTCTAGCAGAGATTGTAAGCTACGTTTAACCCAGGGATAAATTTGAATTTTAATACGAAATTTGTCAAAGTAGCAGCTAACTCAGGGTTAAAATGACAACCCGGCGCGGCGTTTCTGTAAGCGGACCTGAGGCATGTCTTCTGCAACCGTAAGCTAGTTTTTCATTTGAGTGTCAAAAGCTACTAAAAGTTATAAAACTAAATTAGAAGTGTCAAAATCATTTTAAATGATCATTTTAAAGCTTTAAGCTTCTTTGCAACGATGCGATCTGGCAGGCTTAGGCTAGGCTAAGGACAAGTACCAATAGCGGCCCAATTCTGGCCCATTTCACGATTAACCTTAATCACGTACCTGCAAATTGTGGAACCAGCTTCCATCTTCTGGGTTCCCTACTGATTATAATATGGGGCTCTTCAAAGGGCGGATCAGCAAATTTCTCAAAAGCCAGCAACGCATTGGCGGTTCCTCTGGTGCTGCAAATGTTCATGGGCGGCGGTAATCACTTACCATCAGGTGATCCGCCTGCTTGTTTGCAAAAAAATAAGGGGATATGAATATGATATTGAGGAATTGTCAATTTCTAACGACAACGTCTATCATGCATTTGGGCCTAAATCTTTAATCTAAATCTTACATAAATTAACAATAATTAAATTGGTAGTCTTGGGCTGTCGGGTGAAAATCTTAAGAAAGATCCCGCGACCTACAACGTAATGTGTAGCCCACGCACGCGCTGTAATGAGTGCGCGGGGTGGGGGGCGAGGAGGAGGGTAGTTAGACAATTTTACAACTGCGCCGCTCCGTTTTTTGGGAGATTCGCGTCGCTAGGTGTGTTCAAGAAGATCAAGTAATTCGCAGACATGCATTGGCTTTATGCATGTTAATACCTATTTTTTACTTGTAAGCTACGAATCCTTAATTTCTTTTGGAAAATTACAAGGAAGTGTGGCACTATTGAAAATTTCGTGGTACAAACTCGAGAGGTGCAGTGCGTGAGTTTAATTATTATTATTATAAATGCGGCTGTCTCTAAATTTACATTTTACTGCTAAAATAAGTCTCTGCCAAGAGTGAATGCATGAGACGAAGAAATACGTATGATAATATGGGGAAATAAAATTTTTAAAAACATGTTAAAAAAAATCCTACGCTAGAATTTTAGAAGAAAAACTAATACTTACATGAGTACTAAGAGTTGTCTTTATTCGTCAGCTAACTAACCCACAGGATCCAAAGTTTCTGAGTGGCTTGCTATAATTATAAGGTTAGAGAGGGAAATCTTGAAATATTTCATGCGTATCGAGGCAGATACAGTATCTAGGCCAACATATTTTAACCGACTACCAAAAAAGGAGGAGGTTCTCAATTCGGCGCGTATTTTTTTTAAATGTATGTCGGTGCATATCTCCGTGGTATCTGAATCGATTTGAAATTTTTTTCTATCAGTCGTTAGAGGAAGCTCTCGAGGTGGTCTCGAAATTCTGACTCCAAATCCTCAACCCTGATACTAAAAAGTTAAAAATAAAAATTCTTTCCAAAAAACGGACTTCCAAAGCCACTGTAAAGTAAAAAAATAATTTTGATTTCTACACACTATGTTGAAATCGGGCGGATATAACAAGGATAAGCAAAGTTGATGCATCAGGCTCGCCCGGAAAATTAAGGAGGAACCAAAAAACCTCATTCTACGCGGACGTAGTCGCGGGCATTAGCTAGATACATTAATAAACTGTATTTATTTCTTACAGTCGGATATAGCAATAAATACCTATTTCTGTGTCTGTAAAACTCATAATCTTTGCCAACATCTGTAGGTGAGTACAAATTTGCATATGTCGAAATAATTTAGGGGGTTACACACACTTGCGCGCTAATGTGTGTGCTGCGAACTAAGAATAAGAAAATGTATAGGTAGATGCTTAGGGGAAGCACGATCAATGGAAAAATACATCGGGAAGAGTGGAAAGATTTCCCTTATTAAGACACTTGGAGTGGAATAGAAGAAACATTAATACTTAAGTATTTTTTTTGTTTTTGTTTTGTCAGTGAGTACCTTTACTTAAAACTGCCTAATAATTGCAGTGTTAGCCTTGTCGGTAAGATTTAGCCATCCTATTTGCAGGAGTAGATCTACTTCGAATCCCGGGCACTTACCTACCTAAAGTTTTTCATTCTGAGAGATGTCTATATACCAGATCATGCCCGCGTAAATTTTAAGAAACTCCCCGATTACTCGGTTTAAAAAATAGCCTATGTCTTTTTCCGGGATACAAAAAACCTCTGTACCAAGTTTCATCAAAATCGGTTTAAAAGATGGACCGTGAAAGCGTAACAAACAAACACACTTTCGCATTTATAACATTACTAGATGATGCCTGCGACTTCGTCCGCGTGGATTAAGGTTTTTTAATCCCCGCGGAGACTCCTTAATTTTCCGGGATAAAAAGTAGCCTATGTCCTTTCCCTGGATACAGTTTGTATCCCTATACCAAATTTCAGTTTTTTTACTCCCGCGGGAACTCTTAAATTTTCCGAGATAAAAAGTAGCCTATATCCTTCCCTGTGATACATTTTATCCCTTTACCAAATTTCAGCAAAATCGGTTGAAAAGATGGACCGGGAAAACGTAGCAGACAGACAGACAGACAGACACACTTTCGCATTTATAATATTAAGTATATGGATATAGCTGTGATATTAGTATGGATAAGCAAGAGTGAAAAGACGTTTTCTAGGCAACCACGCTCTAATCTAGACCTCATCATTGCTTTTCATAAGCATAATAGAACAGTTATAACATATAAACGAATACCACAATAAGCAGATTTCTAATTCTATTGGCTCTACTTTCTGCTTCTACAAAAATTCAAATTAAAAAAATATTCAAATTGTCTGCTCTAAAATAGCATTGATATATTATCAGGTCATTGATATCAAATATGACAGGTCGTCGATCGACTATGGTGTCTACTAAAACATAGAGTTCAATAGTGTCTAGAGTGTACATCAAAATCTTTATATAGTCCCACAAACTTACCTGACCCGGTGACAGCGTCGCTAGTAAATATGAAAAATAAAATATAAACAAAAACTAAACAGGCATAAAAATGTTTGGTGATTATGTCAAGTTTTTGATATATTTCGGAACAATAATAAACATGTAACAATGTACAGCAGGTATTATATTGGTAATTTTATGTTTATCTAAACCGTAACCTTCGACTTCGTAGGTAGAAGCGGAACGCGAAACCTATTATTCAAAAACACGTGTAAAATATATACCAAATACCTACTCCCACCAGTTGATACAGTTGTTATTTCTAATAACATAAAATTTTATAATTTTATACAGAAAGTTTGTACAAGTGCCTTATTATGTATTAAGCATAATTTAAATAATAAAATTATTATATACGTTTCGCTATCAATGTTCTAGATTATTATGTAAGATGTTTCTTTTTGTGGTTTTTACGGGAGTGTCAGCTGTGAGAGGTCTTAGTTGCTAGGCTCCAACCACAACGATGGATTCGAACCCCCGCAGGTGCAATTTTATACTAATATTATAAATGCGAATGTTTGGATGGATGGATGTATGGACGTTGGTTACTCAATCACGTCAATTCTGGCGTGATTAATGTCCAGATCCGTTCAGCCGAATGGCTGATGATCTGGATGAAATTTGGCACAGAGATATAGATTATAGTCTGAAATAACACATCCCGGAAAATTAAAGAAATCCCGTAGAACCAAAAACCTTTATCCACGCGGACGAAGTCGGGGGCATTAGCTAGTTTCTAATATATCTCTAGTCAGATCTGGTGACTGGCTTCGGCCGTGGCTAGTTACCACCCTAAGATTTATCGTACTGGTAAAATGCTTCGTAGTTTTACCGGCTACCATCTTAGACTGCATCATCACGTTGAAATCACAGTCAAAAGTTAACTTGTAGTACCTAAGTAGAATAAAAAATCATACCATAAAAATGGCGAGTACCTTATAGGCAAGAGTGAATATTAGGAATAGGCATCTTCTAGGCAAGCGTACTATTTCTACGCAATTTAACCGATGTAGCGACCGGCGCCAAGTAAATTTGTCGTTAAAGAAGTCATTAAGGAGCATTAAGTCCGCATTAGCATTTAGGTATCTATTGAACGTTGAATTGAGTTAACGGTTAATATTGAATAAAATATTTTCCCTTTTAGAACCTACCTTATGGTATTCTTGCGTCTAACTTAACTCTGTGCTCTTGCTCGGACAATGGCTGTCTCTCTCTCCCTCTGCGTCGTATTCCACATTGCTGAAGGTCGTGACCCCATTCCGTTCATCACATAATGGCAGGGGTTTTCTCGGGATAATAATGCGGTGGGTTCCCAGGTCCTTCCGCATACGACTCTACTAAAAGTACTATTTCAACTTTTAGGTTACTAACGATTATTATGAGATGTTAGTGATAATAATCGGGACCGAAGGCCTAACGTGCTCTCCGAGGCTAAGCTGTTAAACCATAACAGACACCTACGAGTACTTTAGACAGACTCAATCGCGTTGATAATCTTATTATTACAGATTTCTACGGACGCGTACGAAGCGATTTGCTTCCTCGTTTCTTATTCGAAACGCTAGGATATGGCACGCCGTTCCGGCTTCCTTTTTTCCCTCCACTTATAATATTGGTATCTTCAAATCAAGAGTGTATAGGCATCTTTTAAGCAAGCGGGCTCTAACTAAGGCTGCATCACTACTTTCCAGCAAGTCTGATTGCAGCCAAGCGCTTGGTCTATAAATTTAAAAAAAAAAAGATTTTTAATCAGTTTATTGTTTTTGTTTCAGATATTGTGAGATTGAGAGAGTCGGAGAAGGTAAGTTTGAAATTTTATTCAATTCTCATAGCAGATCTCATAAACCGTATTCTGAAGAGCATAATATACTTACTTTAAATTTGTATAGAATGGTTCGGTAAACCGATATATGTTGGGGTGAATGGCGACGTCACCGGAAAAGACACAAGGCATTTTAAAGTTTTGGGCCGTCTTACACAACACTGATTAAACTGATTTAGTTTTACTTTTTAATTAGCTTACTCCGAATTTGCAATGAAAAGGACAGAAAGTATAGAAAATTTTACTTAAACACATTTAACATTTAAAACGTTTAATTTCTTCCAATTAATATTCTTCGTCTTAACAGAGTATCGCTACGGGGTGACAACTGACAGGGACGTGATGATGGAAGTTGGCTGAATCTCTCCTTCTTCTATCTATAGGCACTAATATTTTAAATGCGAAAGTTTGGATGGATGGATGCTTATTTCTCAATCACACCAGATCGCCTGAACAGATCTAGATGTTTGGCACAGAGATAGATTATAATCTGCAATAATACATAGGCTACTTTTTTTCCCGAAAAACCTCAATCCACGCGCACGAATTTGCGGGCATCAGCTATTTTTGAATACAAAATTCTGTCACTCTAATACGAGTACTAAAATTAAATTATACATCAATCCTCTAATGTCAAATTTATATGCAATTTCCTACCTCTCTCAACCACATGTGAGATTATCCTACCTCTAAGTCCTACAATTGCCAGGCCAGCCCGGCAGCCGAGTTTGTCCTTTAAATAGGCGTGGACCCACCGTATGAATACATAAGTACGCTGTGCTTATAGTTTTTTTATATCGACAATAATGTCATCAAATTTTATATATATGTCCAAAATAAATATACACAGGCGCCTCTCGCTCCCGCGCGATAAAACGAGATAAAACACGATGGCCGGCCAATTCAATATGAAAAGCACCGCATTTTTCCACCAATCGCGGGAATTATTGGAAAAACTAGCAAATGAATTTATTATGCCCACCGAGGACGCCCGCCCCTCCACCCCCTCTCGCCCCGTGGTACACTCATTACGGATATGGCAAGGGTTAAGCCATTTTTTTACACAATAAGGAAGTTCCTGCCTGTATTTTTTTTTTGCATTTCACTCCTTTTTGTTTTTAATTGTATTTTTTTCGATGACTGTTTTTAAGTGGGACTTGCAATCAGGATAGCTGTGATGTAGGTACCCTTGGATGAAATAAAACACCAAGGATGTAAGAACGTCCAAGGGTATACCTACGTACATCCTTACAATACAATACAATACAATTTCTTTATTTTGCAGAAACATACATTTACATCAGGTGTTACAAAGTTGAATAGTCATATTATTCGCCTATATATATACTAGCAGAAGGCATGCAAAATTTGTTATAAAACACAGTTACATTATAGACGAAATTTACATTTTTTACATAGATAACAAATAATTAATAATTATACAAGCATACAGTTAAATTAAATATAGTCAACTAAGTCTAAAACGAGTCTTAAGAAAATTTCCAATTTAATCATTTTATTATTTATCGTCAAAGTACTCTTTTATGGAATAGTAGCATTTTTTCACAAGAAATTCCTTAAGTTTATGCTTCAACATACGTATCTGAGAGATCTGTCCGCAAGCTCTCCTGGTAACTTATTATACATTCTAGGTGCCATATTTATAATGCTTTTTCCGAATTTCGCGAATGAGTGCTGAGTCTAGCCAATTTTGTTTTTTCTTCTTGCATTCTCAGAGAATGTAAATAGATTTTCATTCATCCTAATGAATACAACAACCTCAAAAATGTAAAGGCATGGGACAAGGAAGTATTTTTGGAAATATGGCTTCCATGAATTAGTGGGTTGGAGGTGACAAATATACCTACAATCTTTTTTGGGTTTTTTTTTATCTACTACAAGTTAGCCCTTAAAGTGCTCAGGCTTAGAACACTTTACGGCTAGGCTTTCGAGCTTATTAAGCTAAGCTTCAACTTACATAATGAATACACTCGTATGTTAGGAGGCAAACGAGCTAAAAAGAGTAAAAGAGTATTAATACAAGTTTAAAGAACCATGATATTATGTAGGTATGTGTTTAACTATTCTTTTAATACTCCACTACAAGTTAGCAATTGACTTCGATCTCACCTGATGATAAGTGATGATGCAGTCTAGGATGCTAGCGGGCTAACCTGTTAGGGGCATGGCAGTTATATGGCAGTTATGTTATGTCGGTTTCTACACAGCATCGTACCCGGAACGCAAAGTCGCTTGGCGGCACGTCTTTGCCGGGTGGTAACTAGCCACGGCCGAAGCCTCCCACCAGGCCAGACCAGGGAAAATTCAGAAATTATTAATTCCCAAATTGACCCCGCCGGGGATCGAACCCGGGACCTTCGCACGTTAAGACAACAGCGCTACACACTGCGCCACGGAGGTCGTCGAATTTGAATGCTCTATCCCTGTTAGCAGAATTTCCCCAGATAATAATACCATATCGTAATGTTGAGGTTACGTAGGCATTATATGCTACCATAACTGCATTTTGATAAACCACTTTAGAAAGCATGTATAGCGCAAAAGAAAGGCGATTCAACCTACGAACTTAGTGTTACTTATTTATTTTATTTCAGTTCCTGAATATTTTATGTCAAGTGGTGGTAGATTTCTAGTTGTATGTTTGATGTCAGCCAACTAATAATTCTTCATAGCATTGTTGATATCATTTCTTTGACATCAACAATGCTATGAAAATTCCTTGGACGAAGTTCGTTCGGTTCTCTCGGATCTCGGTTTCATCTCAGAAAACCAACCCCTAATTCAGTTTTAGATAAAACCTAAACTGTACATCATAAAACAGACCTATTAATAATGCATCATCTTTATCTTTTTTACTACTACAAGTTAGTCCTTGATTGCCATCTCACCTGGTCCCTGATCATTATCAGGGACCAGGTGAGATGGACCAGACCAGTCCAAGACGAAAGCGGGCTAACCCGTTTGCCGCAATCTCAAATACTCGCACACTACAGAGTACAGGCTTCCTCTCAGAGAAGGAGGAGGAGAGAGTAGGCCTATAGTCCAACATGCTATTGACTCAACAATGCACAATAATAATTTAAACTCAATTGCATTATACAAAATTGTAATGAGTGACTGTCAGACAACCGGCTGAACGTAAAAATTTTAAATTTTGAGAGACAATTCCTTGAGCACCCTAGAGGTGTACTAAGGAAGGAATTTCCGAAATTCCACCCCCAAGGAGGTTAAATAGGCTAGGAGGTTCAAGTTGTATCCATAAAACTTGGTATTTGTGCTTTCGGTGAAAAATGATGAAATATGTTTTTCATAGATTTTTAAAAAACTTAATCGAAAAATATCGATTATTTTTTTTTTGCCTATTTTTGTTGTCAAAAATAGGCAAAACTGAATTTAAAGAATCAAATTTTAAGTTCAGAAATTACCGCCTTACCACCTTTGAAGTCTGATTTCTCACAATAATGTCCCCTAAAGTACCAATTTTTTTAACTAATAAGGGAAGCTTAATAGGAACCCCAAAAGTTTTTGAAATCAGTCAGAAGTGACGCAGACAGGTTTAAGTATTTTTAATCTTAAGTTGAAAATTCGTCTCTACTTCTGTCGAACGTAAACTTAACTAGTAACTTAACTTAAATAGTAAGGAACTTAACTTAGATAGTAAGTGAATCAGATTTTATTGATAAGTATTCTTTAAAAGTAACCGTTTAAAATAACCGATTGAATCAATCTACAATATTACTTATCTACTCTTTAAATGCATATTTTAATAAAATAGACAGAGGACTATTTTGTTAAAACAGGCATATGCCTTTTCATAGGGGCCCCAGTATCCTAATGTGCCCAGGGCCTCCAATAGGTTTAAGACGGCCATGTACATGGGGTATTTTCTGATAGGTTTTATTCTTTTCTGGTACGAGGAATCTAAATTTTTTCTTTGGACGTCACTATTTGGGCCACCCTGTGTAACTTAATACTAATATCATTGATGTATATAATTTTAGTACCTCACTCTATTATAGGTAAATATTTCTTTATGTACTACCTAAAACGCTGTCCGCCGTACGTTGTCACCTGTTGATGAGTTCCGCCCTCCATCTCCGAACTATTTATTCATCGGATTCGGAGCTTCATGAAATTTACACAGCACCAACCTGACAGTATAATCTTTGTCAAAGAATTGCCAGAATCGGTTCTGACTTGAAGGAGTTATGAAGTCGAGAAAAAATTGCCTAATTTCCGGAAAGAAAATATCCTAAATAATACTTTGTTAATTTCATGATACTTAAAATATTCCGGAGTATTAGTTACAAAAAACGTCATTGTATTTTTAACTTTTTATGTCCATATTATTTTGGTTATACATATAAAATGTATTAAATAAGGAAAAAATATTTTTAATTCCTGCAATAACTCATGAATTTTATCGGATTAAAAATAGTCAATGTTACGCTCCAGGTCCTCAACTATACTCATGCAACAAATCACGTCGATCCTTTGCTATATGCGGCGTGATTGAAGGACAAACCAACAAACAAACATACTTTCGCATTTGTAATATTAGCATGATAATGTTTCTTTTTAATTTGGAAATATTTCAGAGTAGGTACTGAGTACTCTCAAGTAAAAGGAGACGTGTAGGGTGGATTTTCATAATCTATCAGATTTATTTGCCGACTAGCGACCTTTTAATTTTTATAACTTGGACTAGTTATAAAGAGACTCTCTCTGTCTCTGAACCAAAAGTCAGAGTTCTATCATTAGCTTGGACTTAATACAATAGAACTTAATGCTAGCTAGCCTAAGCTAATTACTATATAAATCATGCCCGCGTGCTATTATGCCAAGAATGCTGGCTGCATTTCCGCGCTGAAAAGCTAGGTTCAGGCTTTGAACAAAAATCATTCAGCTCTTCGGTCACCATGAGACGACTGTCTAGAGACGATTGAAAACGTTTATTCCGTCAACCTTATCTTAATTTTTATGCCTATTAACTTTTTTTTTAATCCACTATAAGCCCTTGACTGCGATCTCACCTGATGGTAAGTGATGATGCAGTCTAAGATGGTAGCGGGATAACCTGTTAGGGGCATGGCAGTTATATTAAACCCATACCCCTTCGGTTTCTACACGGCATCGTACCGGAACGCTAAATCGCTTAGCGGCACGTCTTTGCCAGTAGGGTGGTAACTAGCCACTGCCGAAGCCTGCCACCAGGTCAGACCATGGAAAATTCAGAAATTATTGACCCTGCCGGGGATCGAACCCATGACCTCCGCACGTTAAGGAAACAGCGCTACACACTGCGTAACGGAGGTCGTCATTTTTTATTTATTTATTTTATTTTTGATATCCACTAGCGACGCTGTCACCGGGTCACATAAGTTTGTAGAACTATACACGTCTTGTTTTATGGAAAACGTAATTGTAATCGGTTGTCATACCTGTTTATAGTCCTACAAAGTTATATGGCCCGTTGACCAAAATTGGAACTAGTTTTTGCCTGTTTAGTTTTTGTTTTTATTTCATTTTTCATATAGCGACGCTGTCACCGGGTCAGAAGTGTGTGATTAACTGTGTGTGAAAGTGTGTATGTGTGTGTGTGTGTAGATGCCTGCACGTCAAGAAGCATGTATGAACTCCTTAAACAGTACGAATAATACGTTTTAAGCTGTCAAATGATTACGATTGGCTCAGATAATTGAATCTGTGTAAGGATTGCCGATGAAATCGTTAAAGCTCGGCTTCAAAGTAAAATAAACCATAAAATCGTTGAATTAGAGCTCAATTTCGTGTATCCATTCTCATACGTTTAGGTATGTACGATACCCTAATCGTATGAGAATGGATATGATTGCACCTCTGAACTTGAAGCGCGTGCTATAGCTTAGGGCAGACCTCTGGTGCCTCTTGGCTCTTCAGGAGAACTATTGGGAATAAAGATAGCAGCAGACTTGCACTACCGAGATCATCAATCCGCAATTCACTGGTACCCCTGGTATACAACTACAACTTAAACCCTAATCAAAAAGCAAACATTCCGTGACTCAACCGATACGGCTGTCATCGCAAATCATCCGCCAGCGAATGTACTCGGGGAAAACGAAAAAAACGTACCAAATAACCTTTCGTATTGTTTCTACTAATAAAAACTTCTAATAAACATGCAACTAAGCTTCGAGCTTCCGGCAAATAAAACATAAAAATATATCCTATTTTCATAGGGCGAGGGTGGTTGCCCCCCCGGGGGTAGGGAACCCCCATCTGCGCAAAAACCCAAAAACATCGAAATGAAAATGAGTGTAGCAGGGAGGCAGGGAGTCTGTGTTGGTAATTCATTTTTAACATTAAGTTTGTGTGGGTTTTAAAGTACAGTCGATCGCATTATGGTAATGTGCTGCTGGAGTATTGTGTTTTGTCTCCACCGCTGAGGTCTTCAGTGCCTTAAGTATACTTTTGGATGTGATCATTAATTATTAATTAGCTTGTAACAGCTTGACTTGAAACTACATTTTTTTCAAACTTATTTAGGCAGCTTTGAGAGTAATCTTACTAATATTATAAATGCGAAAGTTTGGATGTATGGATGTATGGATGTATGGATGTATGGATGGATGTTTGTTACTCAATCACGCCCCAACGGCTGAACGGATCTGGATGAAATTTAGCACAGAGAAAGATTATAGTCTGGAATAACACATAGGCTACTTTTTATCCCGGAAAATTAAAGAGTTCCCGCGGGAACCACAAAACCTCGATCCACGCGTACGAAGTGGCGGGCGTCAGCTAGTTCAAATATATTATTATATTTTTCGGGTGGAAATAACTTTCAAATGTCACTTCCACCGAAATTGTCGACAAACAGAACAGCAGATTTAGAATCACCATCTTTTTAAAGTACTTAGTAATTAGGAGTTACGAATTATTTTTGAGTTACTACATGATTTATGATAGGAACCTTATACAGACTTATTTACAAAAATTACTTACCTACAAGGACGCGATTAGTTTACATGAGTAAAAATTATGTAATGCACTTTATAAAAATAACAATCAACTATAGTTTGAAAAATAGTTTGGTGTTAATTTAAGCTCTCTCATTTAGGATGTATGTATTTAATTTTTATCTCTCATATTTATTCAATTGCAAATTACTTTTAAATTTCATTAGTTCAGTGACTCGTAAAACCATGAATCTCCGAAACGAAGATATTTAGAGTTGGCCTGAGTAACTTCACAAGAAATGGTTCCTAGAAAGGCTAGCTTGATCGTTAGAACGGGGATGTCTAGCCAGACGTTTTCCTATGTCTATTTTGAATTAGTTAGCATGCTATACTACCATAATATATCATCGTATAGGAAGTAGATACCTGTTGACTTTTTATTGTTAACTGCAATTCTATTATTGACCGAGCGAAGCGAAGGTCTCTGAGTCTACTTGAGTGAATTGGCACATGTCCGTCCGTCCGTCCGTCCGTCCGTCTGTCAGAGTATTATAACTTCTGAATTACTGAACGTAATTACTTCAGCTTTAAATATAATATGTAAACTAATGGCCTCCCGCCGAATATGGCTTAAAAAGTTATAAAAATCTTTATTTAAGGGGGTTCTCATAGAAGCGAATGCGAAGTAAAATATTTTTTATAAAGTTACATAGGGTTGCGGTATTACATTTTAAAGATATATATAGGAATAGAGTCCAAAAATGTTTTTTTTTTATTTTTCCCCAAAAATTGACAAAATGGGGGGCTTTCAAAGTGGAGAGTTTGATAGGCTGAGCCTGAAACTTGATGAATTATTTGAATTATATCCTGTACTTGAACCACAAATACTAAAATTAGATAAATATTGTAAGGAAACGGAATTATTTAATTTTTGATGAGCTTCAGTATTTTTAACAGAACTTCACATTTATGTCAATAGATGGCGCCGCGAGGTCTCAGTTCGGGGCGAACCACTAGTATTCCATATAACTTGAAACCGAAAGGATTTCATTTTATGTTAAAAACTTTTCATAATTTAATTAAATAGACTGCAATAAATTAAACGAATAAAATTAAA
Organism: Erebia aethiops; assembly: GCA_923060345.2. Taxonomy (NCBI): domain Eukaryota; kingdom Metazoa; phylum Arthropoda; class Insecta; order Lepidoptera; family Nymphalidae; genus Erebia; species Erebia aethiops. Next base: position 1,155,820 of record OV281083.1, on the reverse strand, counting down.
AAAAAACATATTTAAAAAGAAACAAGTCTGGATTTTAGTGAGTGTCCGAAGTCATATTGACCGCATCGATTCTTGTTCGTTTCGTAGCGTAGTGGCCTACGCGCGTAGTCTATTGGTGTAGACGCATTTCCACGAGCCTACGCAAGCTGATCATAAATAGCTTAATGCTTTAGGCAGTATTCGTTTTTTTTGTTTTGTAACATAATTATTTTTATTGCAAACATAGGTTTTATTGCAATAAACAATGAATTATTCTATTTAATTTAATAACATAACATCTGATGCCGTTTTCCCGTTTGATTTTGCGGGCTAAAAAGTATACATCTGTCTCCAGAATAGAAGCTATTTTTGTGACAAAATTTCGTCAAAATCAATCCATTACCTGAGCCGTGAAAACATAAATATCAGACAGGCATTCACTTTTGCACTCATAGCATTTAAACATCATAGTTATAAGCTGCAATGTCGATTAAAAATGAACAATGAGTTATATTAATTAATAGATAAGTAGGCCTAATACGGAATAATGATGCCGAGTGTACTCGACGCGAGTTCGCATTGTGCCCCTACACGCACACGCACTAGCGTGAACATAAAACGCAATTTTGTATTAGATTTAATTTGCCCGTACACACACACATTGACAAAAGCGCCTCCTGTACGGAAGCATGCCTTCCTCCGCACAAATTGATTGTGATCGTCGCTGAAAAGACGAATTTCGAATAGACTAATAACTTTTTCCTAGACAAGATCTTTTTTTTTCAATCAAAAATATCGTCGTTCTGATACGCTTTGCGAGTGCAATCGGAGTTTGCGTGGTCGGAAGAGCAGACGTCTTGCAAGTTAGCGGCGAGTGGGAGCATGTGCGCTGAAAGGCAAGTTGTCGAAGTGCATGCGTGATAGTTGTGAGCTAGTTTGGAGCCCGCGGGGTGCAGTAGATAGCGGCCTAGCGCCGCGGCGCCTCGCCGACGAGTGCGGAGTGAGCGCCCGATTTAAAAACTATAGGAACGAACTCGCGCAGAGAGCCGTAATACCACCCCCCGCGTAATGATTTTTTGGCGATGAATTTATATTCGCGCGCGAGCGGTGCCACTTTTTCGACCCCCCCGCCGACCCACCCCCCCCGCTCATTAACGCAACCCAGATATGCAATTCTGATCTTTGACGAGGAGGCTGTAGTGTCGGCGGGCGCCTCGACGGGAGAGGTGCCCCGTTTTGTTTTTTCCCGCCCGGCTTCATTATTGATGGCATCGGGACGGTAATGCGGAAGCATGTGTGAACGTTTCATTACAAAAGGTGGACGCGGCTCGTGTTAATATCGCAGACCGGCCGGACCCGACCGGACGGGTGGACGCTTCCGAAAAAAAATAAAAACCAAATTCAAATTAATTAATAATTAGCGGCTTAATATTTTTTTTGTATTAAGACTAATAGGGTTCGGTCACACTTCGGGTTAAGTTTGAAGTTAAAGCGCGCGGGTCGCGAGGCGGCTCGGGAAAGTTTGGCGAAGTTGGCAAAGTTCTCACGTGCGTGTGTGGCCGCTACGGGCGTGAGTCGTGACGGATTGGCCGGTCGGCCGCGCGCTCCATTCCATTGGACACTGCTACTCCCAATTCGGAATTCCTCTGCCTACGTCCTAGTCTCAATTTGTGTTATATTTTGTCAACACTCGGGTTAAGTTTGTATTGTTTATTTGCCGTGTTCCGTTACCGGACATTGACTCGTAGTGACTTTGTTGATGTTTTGTTGATTGTTTTTGTTGAGCTGCGTTTGAAGCGGTCCCAGCCGGCTAATCAGGTAAGTTCTATTTCCAGCATTAAGTTCCACACTTCAAGCAAAAAAGCATTGCCAAAAAAGTTTCTAAGACTGTTAAAAATCATTAAAAATTAAATTAACCCATTCTTCAAAAAGTTTCTAAAACTCTTAAAAACTATTAAAAATAAAATAAACCCATTCTTGTTACCCTTTTTAACTTGAATTTGAATTTAATTACTCTCGATATTTTCGTAAAACTTGATTTTTATCTACCTTGAACAATTAGCGTGCCCCTTTGAAAGTTCAACTATTATGATGTAGATACATCTGGACGGACAGACGGACGGCAAGGGTCTAGCTGAGCTGAGCTGCAAGTGCGTCCCGACCTCAGTGTTAGACATTCATGCATAAGTAATTAATTTTAAGAGCAATAACCCTATGCACCCGAACCGTTGACCTTATAATAAAATTTGAATATCAATAGAATTTTTTAACTAGATATTTTTATTACAAATGTGCATAGATGGACTGACAAATGACTCGAATTGTGTGAACATATGACCGGAAGTTAGAAACGTTTCCGTATCAATTGTGATATTTTACGAATAAAAAAAAGTTTCGAAAAGGAAGGGGTTTAAAGTTTATGGATAAAGTAAAGTTTTATTAATATGTTTAAAATTCATTTTGAATAAATAAAGTATCTTTTTTAAATTAAACATTTTTATTGGGTTAATTTAAAATATTTTCAAAAATTTCTGAGTTTAAAACATTATTGTAATAATTATTACGTGGTTAGAAGAAACGAACTTAAACTATTTTACATTATTTTATTAATACTAATTTATTAGACACATGTTACAATTCAAAAAATATTAATTACATTGGAAATGGACCTTATTTTTATAATGGTAAATAACGAAAAACAGTTAAGTAAGTTAATACTGATAATGAGAAAACAATTAAGAACCACACTTTAACAGTGGGTGGTAGATGAGATAATGCGATATACTCATTTTCGTAAGATATGAGAGAGTATTTAATGCAAAAGTGTGTTTGTCTGTCTGTCAAACGTTCCCACGGCCCATTTGCTCAACCGATTATAGCAAAATTTGGTATAGGTAGAGCAAAAGTTAGGATGATAGAATACGCCTATGTACTTCCTTCCTAACTTCCTATTTTTTATCCCGGAAAATCAAATAGGTAGTTCTTACGGGATTTTCTGGAACCTAAATCAACGCGCCGAAGTCGTAATTTTTTCGTAACGTGTAAAACTTTGCAGAGGTGTAAATCTAAAATTGACACCCTGTTATCTATCTTACACAGCACATAGCACCGCTAACCCTTCACTGTGGACATGGGGTCTCACAGACCTCTTGCACTTGCTTATTTCTTATAACATATTAACCACCAAGCCCTGCTGCGAGCGTCTCAGTGGCTTCGAGTTTGACTCCCTCGTTGTGGTTAGCATGTTCGACTGCGGCCGACAAGGTCCCGGATTCGAGTCCCGCCATAATAAGTACCTATTGGGTTTTTCTGACGAGAAATTCGCGGTGTTAGGAAGTTGGCGGTAATTCACCCCCGTGCCTCAGAGAGCACGTAAAACCGTCGGTCTTGATCTCTCTCAGGTCGTATCGGATTTTCCGTCCCATCGGACTATGAGAGTAAAGGAACAGAGAGCGCACCTGTGTATGCGCACACACTTGTGCACTATAAGATTTACCGCGTAGTTGGCTAATCTCTCTCGTGATAGGCCGCCATGGCCGGAATTCGGGAGGACATTATTTATTACTAGCTGATGCCCACAATTTCGTCCGCGTGGAATAAGTTTCCCACGGGAACTCCTTAATTTTCCGGGATAACAAGTAGCATCAAGTATACCCATGCAAAAAATCACGTCTATCCGTTGCTTTGTTGCAGCGTGCTTGATGGATAAACCAACAAACAAACACACTTTCGCATTTATAATATTAGTATGATTAGCTTCGAGTTTAAACACCAAACGCTGAAAGAGGAAGAACTTTGCGTTGTCTAGTTCCACGTACAAGTATTTAAAGTCAATGACAGGGTCTCTAAGACCCCCATGCACAGTTAAAGGTTAAGTGTTGAGGGATGAACGCCGTTATTGAAACTAGTCGTTATATTTCTGCAGTGCGAGCTCGGATCGCGCCTGCAGTGTCGCTTGCACCCCTCGCGCCCATTGTGTGCTGCGACGTATGCCGTACACAGGTTAACTAGTCACACTTAAACTTGACCTATTTTGATGCTAATTTTTGGCAGTTGAAGCTTTTTTTTTCGCGCAAACTTGAGTGCTTTAGTGTCATTGCTTCGCATGTAAATGCTATTATTTAGGTTTATTTTTAGGGTTACGTACCTCAAGAGGGAAAAAGGAAGCCTTAAGTATAGGATATTTGTGCCGCAATTTCCAAGGCTCTCGCCAATAAATCAAAATAGGGGGTACTTCCCGTTGGCCGAGAATTATGAAACTCGGCAAGATGAAAGGTCTCACAGCACAAGTATAGGAAAAAATCCGAAAATCATAAATTAGGGTTCCGTATTCATAGGGTGTCGAATTGTCCGTCAGGCACTACCATTTTAGCGCCATATGTAAGCCAGTTATTTCACAGCTGATTAAGTGTTGTTATGGCATCTTTCTTGTTATTCACTAAAATAATTTATATTGTGTGTACGGAACCCTTTAAGCGCGAGTCTGACTCGCTCTTGACCGGGTTTTTTATCCTTTTTCCTTCTTTATTTCTAAGTAAGTAAGTAAGTAAGATAATCTTTAGGTTTTATAGGTTAAAGTAAAAATACTCATTACCTGGCAGTCTTGCTAGATAAAGATTGTAATTACCTATATTGAGCACTGAATATTGTGAAACATTATTACGACTAAATCTTTGTTTAGTCGATTATGTATCTTTAATACATAATCATACTACTTACAACAACAATTAATTATAATACCGCTTAAACAAGACAAACTAAGCTAATTCGGCCTTGAAGTAAACAGCACCGGCTTTCAAACTTTGTTGCATAGACAATTCTAAATATAACTTCCACATTTTGGTTTAAAAGCTGCTAGAAAATTCAACCGATTTTTTCTTTAAATAACAAAAAGTCGAGTTCCCGCGAAAATTAAAATGAAACTTAATTCTTAAAGTCGCGAGAATCATAATATATTTTACAATCTATCTAATTTCCAAAAAAAAACGGTCTATCAACTTACTAGAATTTAAAATAGGCAACGCATTATCGCTATCTAAACACTGCCAAATTCATTTCTAGATCCATGATAACAACAGATAAGAAAACTGCATTTTTACAATCGTTAGCGACAAATAAATTCTATGAATATAATCGAAGGAACGTAATCATGAAATATACACTAATTGACCCACGCGCTCTTCGATTCGCACATCTATCTTTAAGTTATAATTTTGAAGACTAGGGAAAAGTTAAAAAAACTAGAGTTTGTTAGGTGTTAATATTTGAAATATAAACCAAAAAAAAATTAGGCTAAAAAAAGAAAGATAGATAGATATTAGAATAATTTAAATATTGCATTATCGCTATCAAACATTCAATTCTTGATCAATGATAAAATTTGAAAAGAAAACTGCATATTCGCTAACGAAACATCAATTTGTCATTACATAAAAAAAAATAGAAAAAAAACCACGAAAATAAACTAACGCTTAATCATTCAGATCATCGACTCACGTATCCATACTAATAATATAAATGTAAAAGTGTGTCTGTCTGTCTGTTACGCTTTCACGGCCCATCTATTCAACCGATTTTGATGAAATTTAGTATAGCTGTATGTTACATCCCGGGAAAGGACATATCACGGCTACTTTTTATCCCGGAAAATTAAGGAGATCCCACAGGAATCGAAAAAACTCAATCCATGCGGATGGAATCGCGGGCATCATGTAATATTTATTAAGATTAATTAGGAAAACTAGAAAATTCTAAAAATTTGCCGAGTAACTTATTAGAATTTGTAACGCATTGTTATCGTTATCTAAACATCACTAAATTCAATTCTGGATAGGTGATAAAAAAAAACAGATAAGAAATTGCACTATTGCAATCGCAACGTCATGATTACATAAACTAGAAAAAAAAATACGTGAAATCAAAACTCCCAACGACGGAACGCGAATGCAAAACAGACAGCGTCCCCGCTAATTCATCCAGACGATAATCGATTCGCGTCTATCTACGAAACATAGCCTTCCAGACTAGGAAAAAGTAAAAAAAAATCGCAGCGACTGTCATTCGGTGTTCTAATCGCGGCGCACGCACGCGCGCCTTTTAATTGCGCCCGCTCCCCCCGGAAGAGGGCCCGAGTTTCTGTGGATTAGCATACAGCCTCAGCAGGGGTGCACAGTTTTTAGCGCGCCATTTTTCGCGGGCATTTTCGGCGGGGAGGGGACGTGCGTAAGCGCCGCAGTCGGCGACCGCCGGCGAAACCGCGATGTACTTAGCGCCCGCCAAAACCACGCGTGTCTTCAACTGCGGCATGGACTAACTCTGAAACGTGTGCAGTGTTGTGTGTGTGCATCAAATTTGAGAAAAAAAAATTTTTTTTCGGTAAGTATATTTTTATCTAGTGACGTTCGCTAATTTAGGCGATAGCTGGGAGCAAGGTCGTGGCATAGTGATAATATTATTTGCACAAAAAAATTTGCTAGTGCTATGGATAACCTCATTTTGGGACAACGCGCGCCTTTGTAAGATTTGTGTTTTCTATGAATGCTCTATTATTAAGTCCGAATGAGTATGCGCAAAGTACCTACCTATTTAACACACGTTTACATTTTTTTTTAATCTATAATTTTTCATGGTTATTAAATAGACAAAGAAGGAAATGAATTATTCATATCACTAGATATAGCAAGTTAGAGCAAAATTTATCAATTAAAATTTAAAATTAAACATGATAAGAAATGAAAAATATTTTTATCAAAAATTCAACTACCGGTCAACTTCGTAGTCTTAAATATCATCTACATAGTTCCTTAGCTAACTTAAAAGAAGTTAAAAAACGTACCTATTTTCATTTGCCAACTGCTTAACTTAGTTACTAAGTTAAGTAAATACTTCATGCTTAATCCTGAAGTTAAAATAACAAGCTTGAAGTTTTTTCTTCTAATATCCCTGAAAGTCCTGAATTTTTTCAACGGAATTCGAGTTAAATTTGAAGAGTAAACTTTGACTTTTTTACTTTACGTGTAAATTATACAAGTACGTACATTCAATATTTCTAATATAGGTATTTAAAACTTTAGAGTGACCTATAATATTATTTAACGTATTTGTGTGACAAAGTTTCTTTGGAAATTAAAGGCTAATTATTTAGTCAGGTAAACCACCAAAATATAATTTTAATAGTAACACGATATTAATTTAACATTAAACTCAAACTCTACATACCTATTATTTTTATTTCATGTATTACATAAGTGACTAAGTATGCAACAGATATGAATATAAATAAGCACGCGTCGTATAATACGTCTCTATAAAACTAAAACATAAAGATAGATTTCATGACATTCAAATTAATTCAGTAATTTCTAACAAAAATCGCTCTAAGCCTATCTAGTATTCTACATTTTGCTGGGGAAAAAATAATGAAGTTATGAGAAATCAGCTGATGCCTGCGACTTTGTCCGCGTGTATTGAGGTTTATTGGTTCCAGCGGAAATTCCATAATTTTCCGTGATAAAAAGTAGCCTGTGTTATTCCAGACTATAATCTATATCTGTGCCAAATTTCATGCAGATCCGTTCAGCCGTTCTGTCGTGATTGAGTAACGAACCATCCATCCATACAATATCCATACATCCATCCATCCATCCAAACTTTCGCATCTATAATATTAAAAGTAGGTATTCTTCCCAGGTCACCCGTAACGGTAACCTAAAGCTTGCCACAGCATAGGCTATAGGCTTTGTATATAGATTTGCATATTCATATTAATTATAATCATCAATATATCAAAAAAATCGTAAATTACTTTTCTACACACAGGTCAATGTAGGTTGCTAAGCTTTGATTTATATTTTCTAGTTTTTTAAAAGTTTCAGTTCATGTTAAAACCTAGTGCATCAACTGTGTAGTGTCATGTCAATTGAGTAGAAATGAATAATATTGACGCACATGATTTCTTCCCGCCTGAGTAATGTTTTAGTAAACGGAGCTAGTTTACCTAACTGTCGGCTGTAATTTGAACTAAGTAGACGTTAGTCATCTGCTTCAGTTAATATTAAGCCTCGATATTTTATATCCCACAAGCTGATGCCCGCGACTTCGTCAGTTTTAGATTTTTGTGGTTCCGTGAGAATATTTTTGATCTTTGCGGGATAAAAAGTAGCGTAGGCACGTCTTACCCCAGGATAAATCTATCTTTGTAGCAACCAAACATCAAAATCAGTTTAACAGAAGTACCGTGATCGTGAGAGCGTAGCACAGACAGAGAGACAGTAACACTTTTGCATTTATAACACTGTTACCTAGTAATATAATAGGTAGGTACTAGTATGGTTCGTTCCGCATTTGGAAGATATTAACGAATACACAGACAAACGCATATTGCGACTTTGTTATTATGCTATTAAGAGAACAAGAATAAGGGTTGCATGTATTCATAAGGGGTCCAACGTAAACAAACCCCTGTACATAATACACCCCCTGTTGTATGATAAAAAACCAAAAACAACACCTCTCGCCAGCGCCGTGAAAACACGTAGACGTTTCAAAAGGAAATAAAAAGACACTGTCGAGACACGAGAGCTTTCAGAACATATAAGGTATGCTGATACCCGCGACTGCACCCGCGCGGATTTAGGTTTAAAAATCCCAGAGGGACCCTTTCATTTTCATTATCAAAATCATTTATTTGTGATTTACTGTCATAATCATAATCATAGTATCGAGCCACAATATACCAATCATTTGGTGTGCAAATTATCATAAAATACAATTATTCATAAGTACTTAATATAATTTACCACTATAATTTATCTACACCTATAGCAATCATTATTATAGAATCTATCATTAGAATATACATTATTTCTGGTATAAAACGTAGCCTATGTCCCATGACACAAACTAGCTGTGTACCAAATTCCATCAAAATCGGTTGAAAAACCCGATAAAGCGTATAGCATACAGACAGACGGGCTTTCGCATTTATAATATTTGTATGGATTTTTGATGAAAATCAATCCAGCGATCGGCTTTTGTCTGGCGATCCCAGTCTTTTAGTATAGCTGATGCCCGCAGAAAAATAGTTTACGTCCTATTCTCAGACCTACCGAATATACACAAAAAAAACATAAGAATCGGTCAAGCCGTTTCGGAGTTTTGTTAAAAACACTGTAACACGAGAATTTTATATATTAGATTAGATTATCTATATTATGTAATACATACAACAAAAGTGAAAGTTTGGATTGATGGATGCCATGCCTCAATCACGCCAGAACGGCTGAACGGATCTAGATGAAATTTGGACAAAGAGATTATAGTCTGGAATAATACATGGGCAACTTTTTATCCCGGGAAGTGAAGAGTTCCCGCGGTAACCAAAAAACCTCAAACCACGCGAACAAAGTCGCGAAAATCAGCGAGTTAATTTAAATTTTCAGTAAAGATTATGCAGTCATATAACATAAATAATTAATAGTCTATTTGTGAACCTACAATATCAGTATTTGCACAAATACTATTTTCCTTAAAAATATGGCAATGACCGAGCCAAGGGTACAGTCATTTGGTCTAATTAAATTAAATTACTTAGATAATCGAAATAATGCAGTTTTATCCATAGTTCAAGTATTATTATCCATAGGGTTGATATTTTTATATCCGTATTCTTGACAATTTTGTCTTTTGACTTTTTAATCGGACGTAGTCGCGGGCATCATAGTAAGGTAATATTATTAAGTAAGTTCAATTTTATTATACTTATTTTTGGATATTATCTTTTCCTTATCATAGGAAGATATTACTTCCTAGGTATATAATCTTAGAAAATTTCTAATTTGCCTGGCGCGGGGCTTCGGCTGTGGCTACCGGCAAAAGACGTGCCGCCAAGCCATTTACGTTCCGGTACGATGCCGTGTAGAAGCCGAATAGGGGTAGGTATGGGTTTAATATAACTGCCACGATCCTAACAAGTTAGCCCGCTACCATATTAGACTGCATCATCACTTGCCATCAGGTGAGATCGCGGTCAAGGGCTAACTTGTAGGGGATAAAAAAGGCTTAGTAACGAACAATTAAGTAGGTAATAATATTATTTGCAGTAGACACTTTTGTACCGCATGGTACCTCCACTATCGGGCTAGAGTTAGACCAAAACCCTGTGACTAAACAGGATATTGTATGCAAAAAAACACAGCGATTACAATGTTAAATGTAGTCTAGCTGAAAACAACAAAATATTCCCTCAATTTATAACCTAAATTAACTGATGCCCGCGTTTTTTTCCGCGTGGATTGAGGTTTTTTTGTTCCTTCCTTCCTTGAAGGTGGTCCTTCATTTTGCGGGATAAAAAGTTGTCTATGTGTTATTCCAAACTATCTCTATGTGCCAAATTTCATGTAGTTCCATTCAGATCGAGCATTTCACAAAATCCTAACCTAGATATCCTATCTAACATTTATTTCTTACTAGCAGATGCCCGCGACGTCGCGTCCGCATGGATTAAGTTTTTTTTTAATCCCCACGAGAATTTCTTAATTATTCGGGATAAAAAGTAGCCTATGTCCTTCCCTGGGATACCACTTATCTTTTTACCAAATTTCATCCAAATCGGTTGAAAAGATAAATTCGGGCCGTTAAAGCGTACCAGACAGACAAACAGACACACTTTCGCATTTATAATATTAGTATTGAAGTATGGATGTTTTTTGAGTTTGAATGAACAATAAAAGCCATAAAACGAAATAAGAAGAAGAGTTTGATAAAAAACTGCTCTACCGCCGAATTCCGACGCACGTGATACTGATAAGAAATAGACCTAACATCTAACTCCGTCAATGAACAATAGTATTTCTTAATGTCCAGAATTTTATAGGCATTAGGCACCATAGACCACCATCGGCGGCGTCCTGTTTCATCGTTTCTAAGATGCTGCTGATTGCCGGCTGCTTCTGCTTACACAACTATAACACCTGAGGTATTTCATTGTTTAGTATTTCGTAATCGTGGTGAGATTCGCTCGAGTTTGTACAAAAATTTGCACGTAAGCTTTGGACCACCAAAGTTGACAAGCCCTCGATTGCAATCTCAATTGTGGGCCTAGTGATTTTTACTTTTCCGATCCTACATGCAATAGCAAATTTAATTTCATCTAATCTATTTGGGTGCACAGATAAACTCAGTCGAGTTTATGCTACACCAAATAAACTTAAGTTTATAACTTTTTTTATTATGAATAAATTAATTTAAAAAATATATATTTACGTATGTATGTATCTACGCATAGTATGTATATTTTTATATATTTTAGTTTTCAGACGTTGCACTATCCCGCGCTCTTGTTTGATAATCTCCTCTCCCTAAAGGTTGTCTGGAAGAGATTGCTTTAGCAATAAGACCGCCTTTGCACCCTTCTGTTTTACCTTTTAACCTTTTTGTTTATTGTCTTTGTTCTGTGTGCAGTAAAGAGTTTTATCTATCTATCTATCTGCGTCGATTTACTGAATGCTTACTTATTTTCATATGGAGCTGCGTACACTAGCGAGCGAACAAAGCGTATTTCCCTCTTGCGTTTACAAAACATAAAATTTTCGCCTAAGAAAATAATATAACACAGTTATATTTCTTTTTTTTAGTTTTCTTAAAGCTCATAGAAAAGTGGGATTTCGACTTTTAAGTTTATCGATTACTAACTGATGCCCGAGACTTCGTCCGCGTGGTTTAGTTTAGGCTAGGTTAGGTTAGGTTAAGGAAGGAAACTATCACTACTGCATTCGTATAGCAAATAGTTTTCCTTACTTATATTGCAATAGAAATAAATAATAACTTAAACAACGTCATTAAAGGGGTCAAGTTGGTTTCCGAGAACGGTTAAAATTAACCAATTATATAGCCGGAAAGTTGTGTTCGCATTATCTGTACAATAAACCCTAGTTCAAAATACTATCAACGAAGAATCATCTCTATACCTCGACATTATAGTGCACAATAGCTTGCGAGGGTTCAGCGTATGGTGTAAATTTTGCAAGCGCAATTTTTTGGAAGCGAGACAATTGTTGCCAAGTCAGGGTTTTGGTAGTTTGGTCTTTGAATGGATATACGTGATTCGTGTATGGTATTGTTCAATACTAAACAGTCAATATGGGCTAGTTGGGCAATCTCAGTTTTAATAACAAGTAAGCATTGGGCTGCTCCTTTACCAGCTAGGCCTGGGAGGCTAGCACAGAACTTTTTATGATGACTGTGGGAGGCTTCGGCCGTGGCTAGTTACCACCTTACCGGCAAAAACGTGCCGCCAAGTGATTTAGCGTTCCGGTGCGATGCCGTGTAGAAACCGAAGGGGTGGGTTTAATATAACTGCCATGCCCCTATCAGGTTAGCCCGCTACCATCTTAGACTGCATCATCACTTACCATCAGGTGAGATCGTAGTCAGTAGTGGATTAAGAAAAAAAAACTTTTTCACTTCAATCGATAGTTTAAAATGGTTATGTATATCTGTACTAATATTACCTATAAATGCGAAAGTTTGGATGGATGGATAAGTATATGGATGCATGGATGGGTGTTTGTAACTGAATCACGCCCCAACGGCAGAGCGAATCAGGCACAGAGATAGATTATAGTCTGGAATAACACATAGGCTCACTTTTTATCCCGGAAAATTAAAGAGTTCCCGCGGGAACCAAAAAACCTCCATCCACGCGGACGAAGACGAGGGCATCAGCTAGTGAAACATAAAATTAACAGGAGACGTGAATATTACGTCTTTTGGTAGGTCCTCTATAACGATACGACAAAATAAAATAAAACCACTTGACTAAATTCGCCAGCTCTACAATCATATTCCATACTAAAATTATTAAATAAAATAAATAAATAAAATAAAAATTATTATTACTATGCGAAAGCCTGTCCGTCTGCTACGCTTTCATTTCATTTCATTCGGTCCATCTGTTCAACCGATTTTAATGAAATTTGGTACAGAGATTGGTTGTATCCCGGTGAAGGACATAGGCTACTTTGTATCCCTGAAAATAACGGAGTTCCCCCAGGAATTTAAAAAAAAAATCCACGTGGATGAAGTCGCCGGCATCAGCCAGTCATCTAGTAAAAAATAAACAATAAATATAGGTTTCCGGCGACGTCCTAACGTTTTTATTTAGTTGTTTACATATTCGGTTACATAGATATGTTGTTATACAATATGTTTACACGACCTCGTCCGGACCACTCGGTGTTATATACATATATAGTATCGAAAATACTCATCCACCTAACATTCACGATCATCTTTATCAATACTATACGATTAACCCGACTCCGTTTGTTGATGGCTTTTTCTCTGGTGGGCAGTATTAAATCAAAGTCAAAAACAAATAATTTTCTTCCCACCCCGGCTTCTTAGTTTGTCTGTCATACTAATATTATAAATACGAAAGTGTTGTTCTTCAATCACACCGAATTAGTAGAATTTAGTTTTTCCCAAACTAACTATTTTTTTTTTGCTTGTCATTCACCAAAAAAATACTTACTTGCGAGTATATAAAACTAGCTGAAGCCCGCGACTTCGTACGCGTGGATTGAGGTTTTTTGGTTCCTGCGGGAACTCTTTAATTTTCCGGGATAAAAAGTATAGGCTACTTTATGTTACTAGGCTACTTGTGCTATTCCAGACTATAGTCTATCTCTGGGATAAATTTCATCCAGATCCATTCAGCCGTATTGGCGTGATTGAGTAACAAACATCCATCCATCCATCCATCCATACAAACTTTCGCATTTATAATATTAGCATAGTGTATATAAAATATCAAACTAAAATAACGATTAAACACTTCGTTATCACACGCTAACCTAAATACCGCGAGTTTATTCTATCATCTATGCAAATAGAAAAAAAATATTTCGACTAGTTTCTATTTGCCACTATCTACCATAATTCGGCACACGTTATCAGCGCGATATTTTCATATTCGCAATCTCATGCAGTTGATAACTGGCCCTGCCCTAGGTTAGGGATGTGACGTGTCGCACTGTCAACTCTTATCGATGTCGACAACTCGATAAGCGAAAGACAATCCCCCAGTCCCTATCATGTTCTTGATAAATATTTGTATCGGTCATGTTTATGTAAGGCGAATTTGTAACATTTTCTGCTCTACTTATGATTAATTGTTCGCTAAAATATGTTGAACTAAACTTTGTCAAGTACGAATATAGAAAAAAAATCAAATAGATTTATTTAAAATAATCAAAATATACAGTGTCCATTTTGATAGAGCTTTGATGATTTGAAAAGGTTTGTTTACTTGTACAATGACCATCACAGAAAAGTTAGCCTCAAAATAGCCTCTTTTAAAATCTGAGAGATGGACATATTTTAGGGTATTAGGAAGATATATTTTTTCTTTTAAATATTTTTATAGATTATATTTTTAATGTTTAGTTTTTAGTTTTTAATTTAGATTTTAAAGATTTTTTAAGAAATTGTATATATTATTATATGTTTTATCATTTTCTAGATGATGATTAAAAGTAGCCTACTTTTACTTTAATATTTTAAATTATTTTTTTAAATAATTAAAATATAAACCTTAAATATTTAAGATAGTATTTAAAATCTATAAACATATGCGTATCTACAGATCACGTAACATAGCAAATTCAATGTGATTTTAGTGCAAAAATAAAATATCGATAAATGGGATACAACAAACGACACCATCCCTAGACGCAGTGCAGCCGTTATCGCGTTTTTAATACGTTGGCTAAATATTAGCGGCAAACATAGACGACTCTATCCGCTAAATTTGAAATTTAAACGCGCTCAATTTTAATTTACAAGTAGGTACCTACAATACATGTTTGCGTCTATATTTACCCCCCCAACGCACAAAGCGGGGGGCTGTGTATTAATGCTTTGAATTTCTGTCTGTTTGTGGCATCGTAGCGCTGAAACTTATAGACCGATTTAAATGATAATTTGTATACTACATGTTTATAATAAGAGTCGCGAACCTCCATTTTTCAAAATTTGTTTATTTATTTATTTTATTTTGTCTGCATAATATGTTTAAATGAAAGGTTAAATTGACTTATATATCTCAGGTCTTGAAATTGTACTTTGCTTCTACTGTTTAAAATGGGTATCAAACATAAAACTAACCTAGGATGTAATTTTAAGTATTTTGGAAGAATCATCCCTATTATATCAAAATTCCAAACACTGCAGAATAGTATCTATATTCGACTGCCAATAATGAGTTCGACGCCATATTATTTTTGTTACAATTGGGTATTTGACAACTAGTCAAATCAGCAACTTTTTTTCAAACGTCAAAACGCGTGCTTAGTATATGGATTTTGTATGAAATTTTAAGTTGTGACGTCATCCAAGTTCGACGCACTTTTTTTACTTTAATCGATACTTTAAAATGGTTATTCAAAATTAAACTGTCAGGGGACGTGGATATTACGACTTTTGGGAGATCCTTTATTTAATAATCACAATAAAATAATTTATTTCACTAGTAGTCAAATACTCAATTACCTCAGTGCGTGTCATCTTTTGTTTCACGTGAACTTCCGGTTTCTATATTAATTTCAATTCATAACAAATCCAATTTTCTGATACTGACTGATGAATATCACAGTCCTACCCTACCTACTTACTACCTACCACCTATACTGTAGGTACTTAACAATGAACATTTTACGACTATTGGAAGCTTTTATTACAAAACTATAAATACCTACTAACTAAATAAATAACTATGTTGATATTTTCATATATTTTATGTGCTTTTTGGGTATTTAATCTTAATTTATTTATTAACAGAATCACGATTTATGTGTAAGAAAAACTTTGTTGTTTGATCGATTAAATTATTTTTTTATATATATTTATCGAAATATTTAAATATATTATTCTTATACAAAATCGAATTTATTAACATTCTTTAAAATTTTAAAATACTCGTTCAAAGTACATATTATAGTTACTTAAAAAATCCAATATTATTTTGAATTACATACAAAATATGTTTATAAAGTTGCTATTGTTTAATATTTCGTTTTATTCTTAGAATTAAAAAAAAAGTTGCAAGCATAACTGAAGTCAGTAACGGCCTTTATTTATCGTGAACGTAATGAGAAAGTCATTGCTCGGGTTAAAAAACCCTACGTCATGAGGAAGAAATAAACTTATTTATCTAGTAGATAGTTTAGCATTTACTTTTATAGTGATCAAATTTATTATTTTACTAGATTTTTATTTCAGCTTGTCAAACATAGTTTTGAAAGTGGGTTTTCCTTAAAATATAATATTATTAGTTACTAGACGATGCCCGTGGTTTCGCCCGCGTGGGTTAAGATTTTTTATTCCCGCGAGAAAAAAAAATTATCCTATGTTAATGCTAAACTACGAGTATGTCCATCAAATCGGTTCAGTCATTATGGCGTGAAGGACTACCAAACAAACAAACTTCCAAACTTTCACGTTTAGTGATAATATTAGTAGGATAATCTTTGTTTCTACGACCTATATAGTGATATCGTGTGGATACCAGTGAGTTGATGATCTTGTTTCAGAATTATAATCCTTATGTCATTTATAAAACCGACATTTTAAAATACCTAATACTACTTTAAGTACCTAAGTAAGTAAGTACTACTCATAGATTTAGTATTGGGCCCAATACTAAATCTATGGTACTACTAAGCAAACACTGTTGGTGTAAAGATAAAACACGTCACGGAAAATAAAGCTTGTTTTGAGATTTAATCAAGAATTCACGTTTCGGCTCCACCCCAGTCTGCAGATGTGCGTTGGGCTCTAGTCATCTAGTTATCACAAAATATGGCATTCCTGCTCGATATAGAAAAAAATTTAGCACGTGTAGTGATGTAGACTGAAAGGAGTTGCTATTCTAATGAAGCTCTAAAAATGATAACATTTGAACCGACAAGGAAAAAATGAATACCTCTTTGTTGGGCTCGAGATAGTGTTGTGGCAATTTGTTTACTAGACGCTTGTTTTATGGTGGGTACAGACAGTGGGTAGACAGGGCTAACGAGGGCGAGCGCAGGGGAAATGTGGGCTTCACCAATGGACATCCCACGTTCGTTCACCTTTACTGTTTGCGTCCACATCTGGCTATGCATCAGGGAGCTTATTACGTAAATTTGATACAGAGTAACGACTGCAAATTTCTCTACTTGGTTAATAGTTCCGCTATATATCCACAGCCGCATAAAGAATAGACACCGTAAATTACATGTAAATTAAGCCAGTCACAAAAATTGAGACTGTAAAATATAGATATAACATAATTGGCATACAGCTTTATCTGTTTGTTAATGATGGAAAAGTAAAATCAATCATTGCTACAGTCAGTTCTTCAGGCGCCAGTAGTATTTGGACAAAAGGTAGCAACCAAATAGAGGTGATTGTTAGTTATCTTTAGACTGTAGGTGTCATTTGACTATAATCGTCCCGGTGATGTTCACAACGAATTGTGGCGGCGCGGCGGCCAAAAGCGAAGGCTTCATTTCGTTTTGTTCCCATTCGCTTTATCTCCTCCCCTACTCGTTCGCTAGCGTTCGCTAGCATTTGTTTGCCCTCGTTCGCTTGGTCTGTACTCGGCGTTATATGACTTGTTAGTTATGGGAGCATCGGCCCTTAACTCCTTCACATTGTAAGAACTAAGCTGGTACAATAGAGACAATTCATATATATAAAAAACTAACTGAAACGCCCTGTTATGCTTTAAAATGATTACGCAACGCACAGTCAGGCAGTTAGAGAGTCAGGACCAGTATTGGTAAAGTGATTGACTGGGGGTGTACTACCATACCATATTGTTGACGTTCGTGTTTTAAAATTTATATTCCTTATTTTAGGGACGTCTAGGAACATGACAAGAATATAGTCATTTTGGAATTTGACGAACTCAAAATCCACGCGGACAAAGTAGCAGGAAACAACCAATCGCACTATAAACTCGAAATTAGGCTACACGTGGACACGCTGCCTAAAAACCACCATACATAATTATCAGGAATTTCTCTCCATGGACGTGTGAAGTGTTTGTATCAGGCAATAATAATCATGATATTATGTTTACTCAAAGCCTTGAAATTGGTTTACATATTTACTCTGTTACGAACAAAATTAATACATAAGTTGTCTATGTACGATAAAATCCCCATTTACCAAACCCAGCTAACACATAAGGTACATGAAAAAGGTATAAGCTTCGGAAAACTATCTCCAATCAAATAGAGGCGTAATACATACGTACCCAAAGGCTCTGGAGGCCCGGAAAACACGTAGGCTCTATACATTATTTCCGTAAACATCCAGTATATGAGACGGATTCAACCAATCGGAATGAAGGTCAAATTTTGAATAGCCAACCGGAGCGGCATGTTTGGAATTCGAACTATGTAGGCTTTGAACGAAAGTGAAAGTGGGCCAATAGCGTATCTAGTTTCTATGTGTGTGTGGCCATGTATGCTCGTATGTAAATAGGTGGATTTTCCGTGTGTGCGTTGTGAATGGAGCTTTCGAGGCTTTGTTACGTAACTTAATGAAGCTACCGTTTTCGAGTTCGAGTTAATGACTTAACGGAATGCCCAAAGTTGTGTTTCAATTACGATTAGGTTACCGATGAAAAGTTAATTTGGATTTATTTCGAACTAACGGCAAAGCTAACTTAGTCTGAGATTTAAGTGGAATTTATTCATTTGGTAAACTAACTGATACGTCCTGGCTTCGCACGTATATTATGAAAAAGCATGAGAAAGCTCAAATTAAGTAAATATGAATCAGTCATAATATGTAGATATTATTATAATATTATAAGTGCAAAAGGGTCTGTATGCAAGCTTTCCACGGTCTATCTGCCTCATGACTAAACGATTTTGACGAAATCGTATGTTGAATATCGGGAAACAATCAAAGAATAGGTACATGGGATTTTTAAAGAACCTAAATTTGCAGACGCAGACGAATTCGCGAGCAGCGAGCATCGTCTCGTGTCTTTACCTACCGTAGTACTAAATCCTAATATTACCATGGTCCATGGTATACATGGTTTTTCTGCTGTAACGTAGCAAGCGTCAGTATGAGTAGAATATTCTTGTGATCTGCTTTGTAGGTTGTATTTCTATTGCTAGTTGTCTACTTTTTGAAAAAACTATGATTTTGGCAGGAAAGTTTAGTTTCCAAATTTTATTCTTAGATCTGTAAAATTTCATGTAAAACATTTTTGTTTCAGATTTAACGTAAAAGGGTTGCAGTTAAGAGGGCAGTTGCAATCGCTAAGGTGAGTTTTTTTAGAAATGCTTCCACTCTTGAAATTATGTACCTACTTGTTGTAAGTAGGTGCTAGTCGGGACTTTTATCTCTATATATAGGTAGAGATTTTTATCAGCCTTTCTCGTAGCAGTTGAATATAAAGAGGGACGCGTGGTAAGGTGCGCTGGATAAACAGCGCTGATCTAAGTCGGCAACTAGATGGGTGACCGAACTGGAGGTGTTGGATAGAAGCAGGCGTTGCTTTGTGGAAGTCTTCGATTATATCAAGGAACAACACGGTACAAGTAGCTTGCGATATTCTTTCTTGCGATATTTTGACGACCTCCGTGGCGCAGTGTGTAGCGCTGTTGTTTTAACGTGCGGAGGTCCCGGGTTCGTTTTTCTCTGGTCTGGCCTGGTGGGAGGCTTCGGCCGTGGCTAGTTACCACCCTACCGGCAAAGACGTGCCGCCAAGAGATTTAGCGTTCCGGTACGGTGCCGTGTAGAAACCGAATAGGGGTATGGCACTACCATGCCCCTCACAGGTTAGCCCGCTAACATCTTAGACTGCATCATCACTTACCAGGTGAGATTGCAGTCAAGCTTGTAAAGGCGTAAAAAAAAACACCGCCCCAATAAGCCAGCAATTCGCACCGCCACAACATCAAACCACACATCTTCCAAATCACACTCAACGTTCGTTTCACTCCGGCACCGGAACATCCTCAGGAGATGTTGGCTCGACAAAGCACGACAGTTGTGTTGTGGCGGTGCAAGTTGCTGGCTTATTGGGCGGTGAATATTCACATTCATATTCATTTAATTTGCATTCCAATACAATTCTTATAGTAATTTACATAATGCCAATAGAATAGTTCTTAATACAATATCGGAACTCCGGTGTGGCACAGCAAAAATCAGTGGTATAGTAGAGAGACGGCTGCCTTATTTTTCTTCAAAAAAATCATTCAATTAGTAATAAGTACACTTTATCATTTAGGATTTTTTTTTCACAAGCTACACGTGCAAACTACACGTTGTACGACAAATATTTGTCTGCTTTGGCGGATTATAGCATACTAAGCTGATCTTGTTCCTCGATTCGAATCGGAGGTCTGAAATTGGACGCACCAAAACTGAGCGATTGTATAACAAATTATAATCAGTTCTTAATTAATGCATTTAGGTATATTCACATTTGGTATGAATATTTTAATGTCAACGTCAATCAATAGATACGATTTTAAAAACCTATTATAACACAAAGCAATAATTAAGTCGATTTTTGATAACGGGTAGGTAGGTCGTGACACTGAGCTCTGACACTAAGCTAGATAAAGTCTAAGTTTTTAGTTCTTTCGAAGATAACGACGCATGATTGTATTATATAGTTTCGATATTTATTAAGCAGTTGAGTTTATGATGTAATTAAAAATATTCATTTTTAGAGATTTGAAAATATTGCCGTATCTAACGCTCTAACATATGATTTAAAAAGTAAAAATATATTATATCATTGATTTTAGTAGGCATTCTCTCTTCGCGTTGTATTCCTCATTACTGAGGGCATGACCCCTTTCCATTAATCACATAATGGCAGGAGTTTTCGTGGGATAATAATGCGGTGGGTTCCCGCGTCTTTCCGCATACGACTCGACTAAGAGTATTAAACTAAAAAAAAATAAGTTTGTTTGAGTTTTAGGTTTTTGTGACGATTATTATCAGATGTGATGTGATAATAACCGGGACCGACGGCTTAACGTGCTCTCCGAGACACTGAGGAAAAGGCCAAATTTGAACCTCCAAATTCGGTCACCCATCCAGTTACCGACGTGGGTCAACGTTGCTTAACAATCGCAATCGACTGTCACAACTAGGCCAATCGTCAAAGGAAGATTATTATGTCTGAGGTCTTCATTTATGATATGTCAAGACTATACTGCCGGTTCGGAAAGCAAATTCTACTGAGCAGAACCGGTAAGAAACTCAGCAGTTGCTATAATATGTACTTAGCTAATACACAATACATATACTAATATAACAAGAATTGGTCGGCCGCTGAAAGCCAACTTCTTCGATGTAACTTTGTCATTAAGAAATTCATTAATTGTATAATAGCATCGGCTTAACAAATGCTGTTTTACACATTCTTTAAATTTATGCAATAACAAATCTAAGAATTCTTTTAGAACCATCTCCACAAAGAATTTCTGCACCTTGCGGACATGATATATAATGACGCGGTACGACACGATATAATAGTTAGTTTATACTAGCTTACGGCGGTTTCTAGTTGTGTGTATCACTTATTTGCTGATAATGATTAATTTTTTGCCTGACAAAGAATATATTGTAGTAAACTAGATGATGCCCGCGACTTCGTCCGCGTGGATTAAGTTTTTTTATTCCCGCGGGAACTCCTTAATTTTCCGGGATAAAAAGTAGCCTATGTCACTCTTCAGGTCCTCAACTATACCCATGCCAAAAATCACGTCGATCCGTTGCTCCGTTGGAGCATGATTGAAGGACAAACCAACAAACCAATAAACCAACAAACGAACACACTTTCGCATTTATAATATTAGTTTTGAAATATGCAGATGTATTGCGAAGGCACTATTATGAAACATACCTACCTAGAACAAAAATGTTGTATGATGGGTCATTATTGAACGCAAAACTGAACTCTAGACTTCTAAGTTGCTCAAAATAATCTTGAAATTTCCCAAGGTTTTGAAAAATGCGTGCTAGTTAATGCTATTAAAAATCTGAATAAACATCGTTGACATTGAAATAAATGTGCATGAAAGAAATTTAAATGAAAAAAATAAGTAAGTACTTATATTTAGCAATGTAACACTAAGGAGAATATTTAAACAGATATTCCTACACTATGACATGGACCGATTATTTATTTACTAGCTGATGCCCGCGACTTCGTCTGCGTGGAATAAGTTTTTATAATTCCCACGGGAACTCCTTAATTTTCCGGGATAAAAAGTAGTCTATGTCACTCTCCAGGTCCTCAAATATACCCATGCTCTGTTGCGGCGTGATTGAAGGACAAACCAACAAACCAACAAACAAACACACTTTCGAATTTATAATATTAGTATGAAGTATGATATGTGGTATGATGCCGTGCATTTACATATTCGCCTCGAGTCCAGCATCTCGCCACTTGCCGTTAAATTAATTACTATAATTAATATAATATAAGAATTGATACTGCACTCGTATTATATTCATAATTCCATCCCACTGAAAACCAGCGCGGCAGCCTGCTGCAGCACAATGCTAAGGAGATCTGTGTTTGGTCATATATCACTACAACTATTTAATACTAAGAGCTGGCGGATGGCGACGAATTTCGGGAAGGTCCTTTTACACTTGGAAGCTGAAATTGTGAAAAAATATAATCGTCAATTGGCGAATCCAGTCCTGCCAGTCTGGTAGAGCGTTTGCGGTAATTTCGTTTGTCGTACTCATTTCAAAACTTTATCCACGTCTAGGAATTGTTTAAAACCGCAAAAATTGTCTGGCGATTTGCAGGTATTATTGAAATTACTCAATAAATACGATATTTTTTTGAAATTTTAATAACATATTATTTTTGAAGAGGTCTGGTCTCTACCATACTGGCAGGACTGGATTCGTCAATTGACGAAATTATATTTTTTCACAATTTCAGCTTGCCAAAAGAACCTTGCCGAAATTCGTCGCCAGCTCTCCGTCTGTAAACTTCATGTAGTCCTAATCAAATAAAAACATTTTCTTTCTTGCCATTGACTGCATGTCGCGCATAATTTCGCAACTACGGTCACTGCGCGAGTACACTACGGGATAAGACCGTAGACAGATAGGATGCGAACATGTGAATGCACCTTTAGGCATCGGTACAAGAATTGGTGAGAACTGAGAAGCTAACACAATTATTGTTACTACACTAAAACCTATTCAAATATTACACATTATTCCGCTACCATCTGTGCAATTTGAAAAAACCTTGGAAATTATGTTACTTATTTGTTTTTTAGACGTTTCTGGTAGCTCCAGTAGCTATGTTTGTTTAATACAGTATAATTTAAATTAACTTTAGAATAAATGGGTAGGGTAAATTGGCATACAAACGACAACTGAGCTATACATAATACCCACGTTTCGTTTCTTAACACTATTCATAACCTTTTTGAATGTTAGAAAAAAGCTCAAAGCTAACTTAATCATAACTTTCAATGTAACTAAATCTCAATCTTTTTCTTTACATCGAAACGCATTTACCTACCTAAATATTTTATATGACAAACGGAGTGTTTTATCGTGCAATTTTATTTTGCACATAACTAATTGTCTCTACTTATAATTTTAATCATCAAGTATTTCATGTTATTTTTTTTCTATTGAAATATGACATACTTGGTTATACCACTACTTACCACCACCACTTGGTTATTTTAAAACTTTTTGTAAATTATAAATAAACAACCAATTTATCTCCATAATTAAGTATATTTTACACTTAGTCTTTTTAATATAAAGTTAAACCTATAGATATCGTTCAATATACCTACTTGAAATCGATGTTAGAGACTCGAGTTATAATATAGCACAGTATCGTATGATTTTTATAACGCTAGAAACATCCTGAAACCTAAACTATACGACCGATAAGATATCAGGTAGCCTAGGTCTGTGATAAAGCGCTAAATTTACAAAAAAACCGCGATAACAACCGGCTATCGTTGGTAGGTATATGATGCGCTTGGTTCGTTTCTAATTCAATTATTAACAAAATATAACTATTCGTACGTACATACGTAACCCATATATTATTTTTTTACATAAATAAATCCCTTTTCCCAATTTTCCGGGATACAAGAAGGCTATGATGCTAACAAAAACAGACGCCCTTGTAGAGATTGTGATTCCGGCCATGTATAACTTTCGTACTTTAAAGGCAAGGGTGAAAAGGCATTTTTTAGAAAAGCGCGCCCCAACCTAGATCTCATCAATACTTTACATGTGGCATGATTGTTCTAGGTTCTGAGCATTTCAGAGAAGTCTATTAAAGTCGTTATTAGTATTAGCTACCGGTGGCAGATTTCTGACAAATCATAAGTGCCACAAGTAGATGAAATGCCTGGGTGGGAGGCTTTGGCCGTGGCTAGTTACCACCCTACCGGCAAAGACGTGCCGCCAAGCGGTTTAGCGTTCCGGTACGATGCCGTGTAGAAACCGAAGGGGTATGGGTTTAATATAACTGCCATGCCGCTAACAGGTTAGCCCGCTAACATCTTAGACTGCATCATCACTTACCATCAGGTGAGATCGCAGTCAAGGGCTAGCATGTAGTGGATAAAAAAAATTAAAAAAAAAATGAAACATTTCATTTCGTAACTGGCTATCAAGTGGTTTAGCTTAGGTAGTAGGCAAATAGTGTGCCCAATTCTGTATAACACAATCTCTAAACTAAAATGACAGCTTGAAATCTAGTTATGTCCCTTTCTGCAGGGAGTATTATGAAAGGGTTAGCAGTATAATAAAAGAAGTAGAACTTTAATTCACTATAATCCGCTACAGCCTACAGTAAGTACCTAAATCTATGTACATATAATATATGTATATTGCGATATTCACCACACGTACGTTTCACTCCGGCACCGGAACATCTTCAGGAGATGTTGACTATGATGATGTCTTTATATTATGATAATAGCGAATTAAAGTTCTACTTTTTTTTTTATCCACTACAAATTAACCCTTGACTGCGATCTCACCTGATGGTAAGTGATGATGCAGTCTAAGATTACCATCTTACCTATTAGGGATAACCTATTAGGGGCATGGCAGTTATATTAAACCCATACCTCTATTCAGTTTCTACACGGCATCGTACCGGAACGCTTTATCGCTTGGCGGCACGTCTTTGCCGGCAGGGTGGTAACTAGCCACAGCCGAACCTCCCACCGGGCCAGACCATGAACTTCCGCAAAGTATCGCCTGCTTCTATCACAAATATAAGGTTAGCAGTATTACATTTT
Organism: Erebia aethiops; assembly: GCA_923060345.2. Lineage (NCBI taxonomy): Eukaryota > Metazoa > Arthropoda > Insecta > Lepidoptera > Nymphalidae > Erebia > Erebia aethiops. The sequence continues at coordinate 1,130,501 of OV281083.1, read as the reverse complement.
AGTTTAGTTTTAAAATTGTGCACTACAGAATCAGCCCTAGTTTGCGGTCATCCATCCAGCTATCAACTTAAGTCAACGTTGCAACCAACTGAATCGAGATAATAAAAGCTCTATTATAATACATATCTCGTACATTTATCAATGCAATTGGAACTACAGAGTAATCTAATTTGGTTATGATTGATAATGGCAGCTGTCATTCCTTTGATAAAATAGATCTAACGCGCTAATCGCTGTAGTTTCTAAATTTTATCGACATCGATATTTCGATAAGAATATTGCGCCAAGCTAGAACCGGCTAGAATAATTAAGAAATTACCTTTACAATATTAAAAAAATCTTTACAACTTTTATGCAGAATGTTTTTGGCAACCGCCTTACTTTTTTTTTTTTTTTTTTGAAAGATTGACATACCTACTTTACTGTAAATAATTAGATTTTTGAAATTCTTTGTTATGTAGTATCCAATTTAGTATTTATAATTTTGTTTAAGCATGTTGTGTTAGCCTGTAATTGGTTGTACATTTAGGATATATAATATTTTGTATGCGTTTAATTAATTTTATCATGTAATTTAATGTAACAACTGTTGGCTATCCTAATAAATAAATAAATAAATAACCGCCGAATTTTTTACTGGTCCTTCTCGGTAGGATGGCATTCCGTAGTAGACCGTACCTATAGTTCATAGTAGATTCGCGTGATGATACAAAAGTTCAAAAGTAATTTTTTAAATGAGAATCATTTGAATTTTATTCGATTTTGTCCTGGCCTGGGAACTGGGCCATATTAGGTACGATAAATTAATGACAGCTTTCATTGCGTGTTATCCAATCACCTTGATTTTCTGTCAGGTTTTTTCGATTCCCGTGGGAACTTTCGGGGATAAAAAGTATGTCCTTCCTCGGGATACAAACTATCCCTATACCAAATTTCACCAAAAACAGTTGAACAGATGGGCCGTGAAAGCGTAGCAGACAGACAGACAGAGACACTTTCGCATTTATATTATTATTAGTATAAATTATGCCTTTTGGGCCATAGATATTCCTGCGCTCATTGAGCCGGCAGGGATTAGTCGGGATGATGGCAAGAGACCTGATGGATTGACGCTGGTTCCCTGGGAACGGGGACGGGCGCTAATGTGGGACGCAACATGCGTAGACACATTGGCCCCGTGTCATATCAGGGAGACAGCATCAAGGCCGGGAGCCGCAGCAGAAAAGGCTGAAACCGGCAAGCTGCGGAAGTATGCCTCTCTCATAGAGAGTTACATATTTGTTCCGTTTGCCGTGGAGACCCTGGGGCCATGGAGTCTTAGTGCCAAAAAATTTTTACGAGATATTTCACCGCGGTTAATTGCCTCATCTGGTGACAGAAGGGCTGGCTCATTTTTTGCGCAAAGGATCAGCCTGGCTGTCCAGCGCGGAAATGCAGCCAGCATTCTTGCCACCATTCCACGCGGGCATGATTTATATAGTAATTAGGTTAGGCTAGCTAGCATTAAGTTCTATTGTATTATTTTCAATACTTATAGTAAAATCTATTTCGTATTATTGAAGTCTTTTAAAATATTTTCTTATTATTTAATAAGTACCATAAGTAGGTTGCACCTAGGTACGTTGGTAATTGGTATAGAGACACCAACGGCCTTGGATTTCACAATTTCAATCAACTATGCAGATCCCCAAAATTTTCGCTATCTACAAAATGACATACTTACCTACCTAGTAGGTATAATGCACACGATATTGCATGTGTTATATAATTTATCGTGTCTATGCAAGATAGTGATATAGTGTTATCAACTTAAAAATAATAGCGCAAGGTTAATTTTTGCAGTAGAAATACTTATAATAGAATGTTTATCTTTTATTTTAGGGACTTTTACCCAAACGGACATGTCCGCTAGTAATTTTAAATCACAGCAATATGAGTGAGTATTATTAGTAATCAATCGGTAATAATTTTATTCGTAAGTTTGTGAAAACATGTGTTAAAGAGAAAAAAAAATACGTATTGAATTGAGAATTCTCCATTTTGTAAGTTTAAATCCATACCTATTAATATCCATACCTACTTCCATACTAATATTATATATGCGAAAGTGTGTTTGTCTATTTGGCTGTCTGTCTGTATTTCTATCTGTCTGTCTGTCTGTCTGCTACGCTTTCACAGCCCAACCATTCAACCGATTTTGATGGAATTTTGTACAGGGATAGGTTGTATAAGGACATAGGCTACTTTTTATCCCGGAAAATCAAAGAGTTCCCACGGGAATCAAAAAACTTAATTCACGCGGACGAAATCGCGGGCGTCATCTAGTCAAATAATAAATTGCCTAGCGCGTTACTATAAAGCGGGCTTTTTCGCAACTTCGTCCGCGTGGAGAAGTTTTTATAACTCCTTAATTTTCCGGGAAAAAAAGTAACCTATGTCACTATCGGATCCTCAACTATAGGCAAATCATGTCGATCCGTTGCTTAGTTGCGGCACAATTGAAGGACAAATAATATACCAAAAAAAAAAAACTTTCGTATTTATAATATCAGTATGAGTATGATTTTTTGAATCGCTACAACTCCAAATTACTATTGGAGGCACCAAACGAATTTTATTGATATGCAAAAAATACTAGTTACTTATGTGCAATAGGTACGAAGTATTATAATCCTAGGTATGGCGGTCTTTTGAAAATTTTTTGTACATAATGTAAAGTGTCACCTTAACCCTTTATAGAAGTGAGAAATATACAGTCTTTGATTCAGTCACAAAGATCGATGGTTGTTTTTTAGAGAGGCCAAAACGGACGTTTTGTCGGGATTTCTGTACTTTGTATGGTACAAGTATTAAAAAAATCATAAGTGGATTTTAGATCTTCTCTTAACCGATATAATATGTAAGTATAATATGATTTAAGCAGAGTAAGTAGGTGTACCTACCCAGTAGGTAAATCTATGGTCTGCAATTTATTTTTTTGTTTTATCCACTGTAAGCCCAATTTAAATAAGTGCTAAAGGTGCGTCTACACCGAAATTACTTTTGTAGAGCAAAATTTTCAATATGATAACTTCAATAACTTTTTGAAATTCTTGGTATTTGTTTTCTTGCCCACTAACAGTTGCAAACGTTGCTCCACAAAAAATATTTGTTGTATATAGATGTACAATAAATATGCCTTCAAGGCAAGAGTGAATAGGCATCTTCTAGGCAAGCGCGTTCCAACCTAGACCTCATCATTGCTTTACACTAAGCATGATTGTCGTCAAGCGCAAGCCTATCACGCAATAATAATAAAAAACCTACCTACCTTAACCTATGCTGTGCTAATAGCTAAGTACATGCCTATATGTAGATATTATTTTTATTCCACTACACCCTTCCCTTTGTCGCAGAAACAAATTTCATCCTCACCACCTGGATGCCTGGTCTTCTTCCACCTCCCGTTATTCCAAGTCATTTCTGCTACGTGCCTTGTAATTATCAGCTCCCATCTTCTGTGTTCGATCATGATTATAATATTATGGGGCTCTTCAAGGGGCGGATAAAGAAATATCTCAAAAGCCAGCAACGCATTGGCGGCTCCTCTGGTGCTGCAAATGTTCATGGACGGCGGTAATCACTTACCATTAGGTGACCCGCCTGCTCGTTTGCTCGCTATATATTTTTTTTAAAAGTTAGCCCTTGACTCTCTCTCTCATATGGTGGTAATTGATGATGCAGTCTAAAGTGGGAGCGGGCTAACCTGTATGGCAGTCATATTAAATCCATTACCCCTAAACGCTACTGGCACGTATTCGCGTTATGAATAACATTAAATAAAATTAATGAAATCGCTCCTCTTATGATTTAGGCCAGCGTATAAAGCGAGTGGGTCTTTTCATAAAGATAAAGGCTGAATGGCAAAAGATTTGCCGCGCGGTGTGTCTCGACTCCTGGCCTCTTGTTCAGAGGTGGGAATTTACAAATGGCGACATTTGTATGATAATTGCTACGCTTGGGGTGTGTTCTGTGTTTCTAGACTACTGCCGTGAATGTGAAGACGTTATTATTTTACTAGCTGATCCTTGCGACTTCGCACACTTGGATCTAGTTGTTAGGTATTTTCATTGTGTGAAAATTCCTTGATTTTCTGAGTTTCTTTTTCTCAGGATGCAATTAGTCTGTGTGCAAAATTTTGACGAAATTGTTTCTGCGGTAAGGCGTAGAAGTTAACAGACCAAGTTTAATTTCGCAATTACACTACTTAATATAATAACGACTGCGGCTGACGAGGTCCCCGGTTCAAATCCCGGGTTGGACCATAACTAAGTACCCATTGGGTTTTTCTGACAATAAATTCTCAGTACTAACGTGGAGTTAGAAAGTTGGCGGCGTTTCACCCCCGTGACTAGGAGAGCACGTATAAAGCCGTCGGTCCTGCGCCCGATCTCTTTCCGTTCGTGTCGGATTTTCCGTCCCATCGAGCAGGAACAGAGGCTGCACCTGTGTTTGTGCACACACTCATGCAATATAATTTATCTCGAGACTGGCCGAAATTCGGTTGGGACTTGGGAGGACATTGGAAAAAAAACGCGCGATTGGTTTCCCTAAAGTACCTAAATAAATAAATCTTTATGTGGAATAGTGAGTGAAACAAAGAAAACTATTTTTTTCTTCGCTTAAGTATAACTAAATACAATGAATATCAATATTACTGTACCTTCATCAGAAAAGACAACGAAATACAGATAGCGAGTACTTAGTATTAGGTTTCAGTGGCAGTCCCAACTCTATCAATGATGTGGAAGATAGTCACATGCCAATATGTAACCCGATCGTCATTGTCGCAATGCCGGCCACTGGGTTATTGTCTACGGTTGTTTAAAAACTTCAGTAGTCACCCACGCTCTTACCACCTAGACAATAAGCGCTATTTTCCTATTCGTATTATGTGATACGTGAAGAAATGCGTGATTAGTTTGTTTTACTCGGAATCGAAGACTATCGGATCATTGGAAAAATCTACCTACTAGTGATACACCTGAGTACAATGCCCATATCGGCATTTCTTTATATCCATACTAATATTGTAAATACGAAAGTGTGTCTGTCTGTCTGCTATACTTTCACGGCCCAACTCAACTGAATTTAATAAATTTGGTACAGAGATAGTTTACATCCCGGGAAAGGACACAGGCGAATAGGCTTTTTATCCCGGAAAATTAAAGAGTTCCCGCGGGAACTAAAAAACATCAATCCACGCGGACGAAGTCGCAGGCATCATCTAGTAGTGCAATATAAGTACCCACACATATGTCAAAACTGCTGTAATTGCTAGAAGTAGGTATGCAGCGTAAAGCGGAACGCGCTTGCCTATTCTTAATTTGAAGGTAGTTTTTTAATAGTGGAGAGGAAAACGGGAGCCGGGAGCGCAAATGGGATGCAAATCAATGGAGTATAGAGACACAGCTAAATGTTTAGCTAAATCATCACATGCAGTTTCGGCAAAAAGACAGTTCGCATTTTAGGAATGCATATTACATATACCTATTGACCACAATCTCCGATACTTCAATCTAATGTCAATGTTCATAATAAGATTAAAAAACTACAAGGTATCCAATATAAAAACCATATAAAAACTTATGCTACGGTTTACCTTAAAAACACTCCACAAGGAAAAATATTTGACTCCGTTCACCGTTGTTTATTAAAATAAACAATTTAGGAATAGGTACAATATAATGAAGTTTGCATAAAACATTTCTTTGGCTGGTTCAAACCACACAAAGGATTGAAACAGTATTGCAATAGCTAGGTCTCCCTGAACTTTTCGCCCTTTAATGCCCGTTGCGAACTTCTGATTAACTCGGAAGCCGTAAAATGCAACAAAACAATACTTTTCCTAAAAACAGCGGAAAATCGCTGAAAAGATATTGTTTCGGCCCACAAAAAGATTGTAAGGAACCCCTAGGCCAAATCCGAGAGGCCGTGTTCACGTGTGCTTCGTCGTGAAATACTTTTTGGCCTTTTGTTGTAAGTTTTGTTTTAATAACAATAACATTGCGCGTTTTCGTCCCTGAAATTTTATGATGACTATTTCATAACGTAAGTATATGTACCTCCCAATTTAACACCAATATTGTTATATAATACTAGCTAATACCCGCGACTTCGTCCGCGCCGACTGAGGTTTTCGGTTCCCGCGAGAAGTCTTTAATTTTCTGAGATAAAATTAGCCTATGTCCTTCCCCAGGAACAACCTATCCCTGTACCAAATTTCATCATAATCTGTTGAACAGATGGGCCGTGAAAGTTTAGCAGACAGACAGACGGACGGACAGACAGACAGACAGACAGACAGACAGACAGACAGACAGACAGACAGACAGACAGACAGACAGACAGACAGACAGACAGACAGACAGGCAGACAGACAGACAGACAGACAGACAGACAGACAGACAGACAGACAGACAGACAGACATACTTCCGCATTTATAATGCGATCACGTGAAAGTTTCTGGCATCTCTTTAACTGGCAAGTTTTCTTTCAGAAATTGCCGTCATATAGTCAATGTCAACTTCTGCAAATTTATAGTAGCAAGTCAACTTTTGCAAGTTTTACACACAGTGCCTTCTGCAAAAATTCTGCGGAAGTTGGGTTCCTGAAGCGGATTTTGATACTGGCTACAGAATCTATACCTAAGTATAGATATAGAGGATAACGGATAACCGACATCTTTTTTCTCTCTCGTAATTTAGCATGGCCCACAATTTTCACCTCTATCACTATTATTTGATTAAAATCGCTCAGTGAACTAATCAAAATTACTATTAATTCTTAAACAAGAGGAAATGTAAGCCAAAGGACTTCAAAGCCCATCGCATTCCGCAATATCATCACATCAAACCCTTCTCCCTAGCGATGTGATTTTTGGACGAAGATCTGTGGCAACATAGTCTTATATACATATATTTAGTCTATGTCTACTCAGATTTGACAAGTGACACTAAAAAAAGTTTTTTTTACAACGACTTTGTATTTGACTCACAGACATAATTTGACTATAGTTATTCTCTGTCCAATCATTTATTTTACTTTTGCCAGCTCGAGTCAATGATTTTTTGTAACAACCGACTTTCTTTATGAAGAAGTTTTAAGCCATTTGATACATTGATATTTTTTTTTTGCTCAACATATTATTTTATTGTTTTCTATACATACCCAAGCGTTTAAATGACTAAGTATATTAATGTACCTATGTAGTAAAATAAATAATTTATGTAAAACAGGTAATAGCTAAATATAATTTGAATCAGGCAGGTCATAAAAACCACCCATCGCCAAAAATGGGCGGTGCAAGGACAATCAAGAGAGCTTCGTGACTATATTGAAAAGGAAATTCGTACCTACTAGCAATTATTAGATGAGTGTACGAGTTACGAAATATCACATAAAAGGGAACGTGGCTTCACCAGTGTAAAAAAATGCATCTATGAAGTATTGCCTTTTTTGACGATAGTTGCCTATCAATAATTATGAAACTTCATAGGCATGCTTATATATCAAAAGTAAAATAGATGGTTGGATAGATATAGCACCTACTGAGAAATAATTGAAATAACAGTTGTAAATTATAATGAGTATCCGTATTGTAACTCACGGATAATTGGTTAAGTACTGTCTGAATAAACTCTACATTTTAGTATATACAAACGGGGTTGTTTGATTAGACTGATCTGAACCTACATTCCCATAGATTGCAATAAGAAATACGAAGCACAGATAGAGGGACGCAGCTTTCGCCAAAATATAGAGATAGATACATATTTAAAAAAAATAATTGGCAGTCATAGGGACTGCCGATAAAAATTTAAATATAAACCTTAACACTAAGGCATAAAAGTTTAATTTCGAACGTAGTATATTTATAGTTCGCGAGCATGGCGCTGTTCGCGAGCATGTCGGTCACGGTCACGCAAATCTACATTTTTACCATTTATACCCCCTACCAAAAAGTGTTCAACGTGCCTAAAGAAGTTTTACACTTCAATATAAATTACCAAAAAGTGCTCAACGCGCCGAAAGAAGTTTTCACTTCAAAAAAGTTTATCAGAAAGCTATCACGCTTGACTAGATCTGCGAGTTACACAATAATTAACAACAATGATTATAAAAACGGGTCACTCGATAATAAGACACGGAGATATCGATTGTTTATGACATTATATGATGTGAGTTATTGCACATTTGTGCTATTTTTTAGCGCAATTATTATTTATGCTATCACCAATGCATATTTCTATTTAAAGTTGTTTATAATGTTATATGTAACGTTTCCTTTGCTCCTTATGAAATTAATACTCCTACTAATTAAAATATTTACAAATAACCTACTACAAAAAAATTCATATTTACAAAAAATATACACCGTCCAAATGATCGTTTATGGGCATGGTACCCAAGACACTGGCGCTATTGCCTCTCTGAATTGACAGGCTAAGCCGTTGGGCTAAATATACGCCAGCTCTTGCTTTACCAGTATCGTGAACCAACCTCTGGGAAACAACACTGATAAAAAAAAATGGCAGTCATAGGGACTGCCGATAGAAGCGGAAACGAATATTTAAAAGTAAAGTAAAGTAAAAAAGTAAACCTTAACAATAAGGCATTAAAGTTTAATTTCGAATGTAGTATATTTATATTTAAGACCTTTTGTCTTCGTAACCACGTGAGCATGTCGGTGTTTGCGAGCATGTCGCTGTTCGTGAGCATGTCGGTCGCGCGAATCTACATTTTTACCCTCCACCAAAAAGCGCTCAAAGAAGTTTTCACATCAAAAATACATAATAAAAGCCACCCCAAAAAATACGCTACAAATTATGAGAGACTTCCTTTTTTTCAAGTACTCTATATTAAAAAGTAGGTAAAACGGAGTTAGTTTAACAGAGTTTACTTTTCCTATTTTCCTTTCCTTATCGTATTTTTTTTCAAATATTACAGGCGGCTATGAATAGGTAAACGATTCCAAAGACGTTTCCTTGTAAAGATTTACATAAATAATTGCTTGTAATAGGTACTTACCTATATTATGCATCATCATAATATAATCTTTCCTCTTAGATGCTTAACGCAAAATTACCCTATAATTTTTTCCTTGTTTTATTTTAGTTCATAAGTAACAGATACATATGTGAAATTACCAAATCTTAAGTAAAAGTATAACTACTCGTAGTCAAAGAATTACAAACAAATATAAAATCTAATCGAAACGGCTTGATCAATCTATCATTATCACTGATAGATAGATTGCCTACCATTCAGATTTCCACGCGGAAATCTGACTGCCAATTTTTCAATTAATAAAAAAACTTAGTAATTCCATGAAACCTAACCTTCTGTTTCCTCCACAGATAAGACACACATGACTCGATAATCGGCGGGAAACGAAACAAACAAAATGGTGGACACACAACACTTTTGCCTTCGGTGGAACAACTACCAAAGCAGCATCACCAGCGCATTCGAGAACCTTCGGGATGACGAAGACTTTGTCGACGTCACCCTGGCCTGCGATGGGAAGAGCTTGAAAGCACACAGGGTCGTCCTGTCGGCCTGTAGCCCTTACTTCCGGGAACTACTGAAAGTAAGTACCAGAACGTAATGTTCCGTCTCACACAATTTCGGCTACACCGGCCAATCTCGACGAAGACTAGCCAACTACGCAAGAGTTATTAGGTATAGTGCAATGCACATAGGTATATACGCGAAATCTCTATTCCCCTACTGTCTGCATACATCTACGATGGAAAACCAACATGACGGCAGAAAAATCAGGCGCGGAATGACTTCATATGTGAATTTCTAGGCTGAAAAACTTAGACCCATTCTCATAATTTTCTGCCAAACAAGATTTCCACCACTATGTAGTTAAAGTACCTAATACCGACTATGTTACTGAACCATTTTATTTGTCGGATTTAAGATTGCGTCATTCTATTCGGTAAATATCTATCGTATGACAGGACTAATAATTTTATTTCTATCCCTCTCAAAATGTTCTCTGTAGAAAAGTATAGCACTAGATAAAGTCCTATCAATTTAGTTAAGTTTAGAGATCTTGTGCAACAGAATTAGCTACATAATCCATACTATTATATTATAAATGCGAAAGTGTGTCTGTCTGTCTACGCTTCCACGGCCCATCTGTTCAACCGATTTTGATGAAATTTGGTATAGGGATAGTTTGTATACCGGGGAAGGACATAGGCTACCGTAATCCACGCGGACGAAGTCGCGGGCATCACCTATTTTACCTACTAATATTTAGCTTATCTTTAAATCAGAGAGTACCCATGACTAATTCATGTTACACTACATCTTCGGAGCAAATTCATTCACTTTAACAATTTCCATTTCAAAACAATCGAAACACATAGTCAGCGTATAATTATTGCAAAATTAAAAGTGATTCATTTTATAAAATTCTCAGAGTTAACAAATTGGTTAATGGTTACGTTTGAACAACAAAGGTCATCATGCAGTTTAATTGGAAAAGATCCCTTTGCTATGGTAAAATGGGATTGGGATTTTTTATTATTAGTTTATTATTATTTTTTATTTTTTTTAACTATTATTTTATTGTCATTTTTTTATTAGGATTAGAGCATACTATACTAAATGTCACATTATACTGTATAAGAATAGTCACTAATCCACCATAAAACATATTATTCACGGAACAGAGATGTATACTACGTAACAGAACGATAACAGTAATTATTAAACGTTGAAATTTCTCCAAAATGCAAAGATCACCCGCCGAGTGCGACAATGTAATGCTAGTTATCTAATTCTTTACTAATATTATAAAGAGGTAAAGTTTGTGAGTTAATGACGTTGTAGGGGGTAATCTCTGGATTTGCCTACAGAAGCGATTTTTAAATTTCTGGTAACAATAGAAAGCTACATTATTAATTGTGAGTGTCATAAGACTATATTAGGGAGTTCCCGTGGGAATTTAAAAAACTTATTTCACGTAGACGAAGTCGCGGGCATCTACTAGTGTGTAATTCGAATTCTTCGTATTTATTTTACTACTTATTTTCTAACCATACTACAAAATACAAATAGGGATAGTAATATTTTAGTTGGCAACTTTAAAAATAGTTCATCATTGTAATTATGCTGATTAAATATAGACATGAAAGAAAATTAATCAAAATAATAATGCAAAAGCGCAAAAAAAGTAAAAAAGGACTTTACACAACTTGTCAGGTGTGGGGTTCGAACCCACGCTCCCTCTCGGGAACCAGAGCTTAAATCTGGCGCCTTAGACCACTCGGCCAACCTGACTTGGTATCTAGCGGTGAAATTGTGCAACCATTAAGGCGATCAACTTAAGTAATACCTGGTGGGAGGCTTTGGCCGTGGCTAGTTACCACCCTACCGGCAAAGACGTGCCGCCAAGCGGTTTAGCGTTCCGGTACGATGCCGTGTAGAAACCGAAGGGGTATGGGTTTAATATAACTGCCATGCCCCTAACAGGTTAGCCCACTACCATCTTAGACTGCATCATCACTTACCATCAGGTGAGATCGCAGTCAAGGGCTAGCTTGTAGTGGATAAAAAAAAAATTGCAGACTAATAAATTGTGACCATTATTATTTCTATGTTGTAGACAACTTTAAATGATTAAAATGTAACACAATGAGTTAGGTACGTGTTTGTGCACTTTTTTGTCACCATTTTCCTGGAAAACTACTGGACCGATTATAATGCGGTTTTTGCATTAGATATGTATATCTTTTGAGAAGGTTCATAAATATATTATACAGTCGTAGTCCACCAAGCTGCGATACAAACGTGATTTTTGTTTCCATTTTTTTAGAAAAAATTCTAGGCCGATTAAAATGCGATAGATAGTTATACTTCTGTGAAGTTCTGATTATTGTTTCAAAGTTATAGGCGACAAAGGAGCGCTGCTGTTAGTCGTGGGATTTTTTATTTTATTACTTGTATATATTACATTACTTATTACACGAATTTTAACTTGGCGTTCTTTTACAGTCAACACCGTGCAAACACCCAGTGATAGTGCTCCAGGACGTGGCGTTCACAGACCTCAACGCGCTGGTAGAGTTCATCTACCACGGCGAGGTGAACGTCCATCAGCGGAGTCTCTCCTCCTTCCTCAAGACCGCGGAAGTGCTCCGCGTCTCGGGCCTGACACAGAACGACGACGCGCAAGGGGTAAATGACGTCATCTATCCATTTTTTTTTCTGCAAGTTAGCATCTCACCTGCGGGTAGCATATTATAATGATGCCATGTAAGATGGTAGGACTAGTCTGTATGGCAGATATATTATAAACCCATACACGGCGCTATAACAATTTCGCTAGTTAGATTATAATCTAACGGTTTTTGCAATCTTACGGTGACATATATATTAGGAGTCGGTTTAATAAAATGTAAAAAAATGCCATTAATAGATAACTTCGTCTAGACATGTACTAAGTACCTATTAGATATAAACCATGAATTCATTATTATTTTATACCTACCCAACGTAAATGTAAATGACTTTTTATGTTTTAGGCATAGTTATTAGGTTTAATTTGCATTGCCTATTCTCTATTTAATATTAAATATGTACCTATTATGCTTATATGACCCAATTTGATACTTATCTGAATTGATAAGAAAATCCTAACTTGCGTGAGCTAGCAATAGACCAGAATAGGGAAGATGACAACTCAATCCAATCATCAATTCTTTATCAAACTTAAAAACACGCTTCTAGTATGGAAGTTGTATGAAATTCACACTAGTGACGTCATCAAATTTAAACGCACTTTTTTTCTTTAATCTTTATTTTAAAATGGTTATCAAACCTTAAACTAAACGAGGATGTGAATTTTAGGTCTTTTGGAAGACCCTCTATTTAATAATCAGTTAGAAATAATTTATTTTTGATATAGGCATCATCCCTATTCACGTATCAGTACTTATCGAGATTTTATTATTTTTTTCATCTAAAAACAGCATTCTTACATAGTTGTTTGTCCACAGCCGTTAGTGCAAAGCATCGCCCGCGCAGCCGCCGCGGCCGCGTCGTCCCCGCGCACGCCCCCGCACCCCGCGCACACCCCCCACACGCCCCACACACCGAGCTACACTGAGAAGCTCGAGGAAGCGCTCCTCCACCCGCCCTCGATCATGCGCCGCATTCCTCTACCACCTCGCCGCATGTCCCGTTCAGCGGACAACTCCCCTGACGTCATCAAGCGCGTCCGCCACGACAACAACAACGACCAGCCGCAAATCCACGACTTCTCAACAAAGAACCATTCTATGATGAACAACACGCGTGCGCACGAACAAGGCAACGGGAACGGCATTTCGAACTCCAGCTCATCACCGTCTCCGCGACTGATGGATGAAGTCAAGAACGAACCGCTGGACATGATCTGCCAATCCAACCCGGACATCGATAGGAGCACGGACGACACGCCACCACATTCCCATCACAGACCACTTGTGAGTTGGTAAAAGTCATCCATATCTTTCTATACCTAGATGTCATCTGACCATTCTTAACATACTAAAAAGGATGTTCTGTATTCGACCCGTATGTTTGTTAACGATTTTCTTGGAAACTAATGAACCGATTTAATGATTTTTTCACTATAGTAATGTAATAGGTGTACCACCATCTAGGCGCCGCATTTAAAAACTACCTACAATATAGGTTTTGCTTTTTTGTTCATTGGCTTAGAATAGGTAAATTGGATAAAAGTAATTAAAAATGTATAATGCTATCAGTGCTTTTGAAGTCTGTTCATTTTTTTTTTAAGTTTTATGTTTTCATATGTCAGAGTTTCACATAAAAAGCAATCGTAGAAGATGAAATCAAGCTCACATGGAATTGGAATCATCATGATGTCGATTTTTAATTAGAATTTTTATAATACTCAATCGACCTATTCCAAGTAAGTAGTAAAAAATCCATTCTTACCTAACAGGACATTAATTTTTAAAATCCCCGTGCATCTTTTTTGTCACGCAAGAACTTATACATTCGTGTAATTCAATATTCAATTGTTTCTGTAATAACGTTAGATAAAAACCAAATCAAAATAGGTTGTTAATGTAGAGCAACAAAATAATGAAACATAACCTCGAAGTTAGGTACTTCCTTGGCAGTTGGCACGTATGGCATTGAGATTTACCGAGTATTACCGAGTAGACGAGTTCTAACTAGAACGTGTACCCGGAATCACATTAGAGTCGAATGACACGACTTGACTGATAATAAAAATTTCATGAGTTAGTATCTAATGTCTAAAGTGATATTTTAGCGCTCCAGGACTTTTGTGACGTAGGTAATCAAAATAGGATGTCATGATACCAAACTACAACGAGTTTATTTTGATCCTAAATGAAAAACAAGGGGCCAACAAGGTTATTCCAACGGTATTCAATAAAATAACAACTTTTATATTTAAGTTAAGCTTTAGGTATATTTATAAAAATGGAATAGAACAGACATTTTTTTTTTTTCAAATAAAGTAGTTCGGAATGGTCTTTACCGATAAGAACTAGCAAAAATTCTTAAGGTTTGAGGATAAACATCTAACAACCGCGCATCGCCCAGCAACCTCTGATAGACCCTAAAACAACTATGATCACCATCATCTTAACCTGTCGCCGGCCTCATACCTGAGCACCAATCTCCTCTCAGAATTAAATGGATTGTGGCCCTAGTCCACCACGCTGACCGACCGCATCCGTTGACTTTGGTATTATGGAGAGTTCTCAGGCATGCAAGTTTCGTCACGATGTTTAATTGAAACAATCTTACTAATATTATAAATGCGAAAGTTTGGATGTATGGATGTCGGTATGGATGTATGGATGGATGTTTGTTACTCAATCAAGCCCCAACGGCTGAAAAGATCTGGATGAAATTTGGCACAGAGATAGATTATAGTTTGGAATAACACATAGGCTACTTTTTATCCCGGAATATTAAAGAGTTCCCGCGGGAACCACAAAACCTCGATCCACGCGTACGAAGTCGCGGGCATTAGCTAGTATTGTATATTTTTCAGTTATAAAGCACTACTTGGTTCAAATTCAAAAGGGCAGTATGTATTATAATTAATGAGTAGGCATTAGGTAACTCATTCTATCAAAACTCAGTTATAGAAGTTAGTCGTCTTTAGAACTAGGTATACCTATTATCATTCATTAGGTAACTGTCGCACAGAGCTGCCGTTCTTAGTCTAGATAATAATAATTTGAAGATAAAAGAAACGTTATTACAAAGTTAGATTGCCGATTCATAGTTGACGAGTTCGTCCTCATTTATAAGGGTTTCCCATTTCGACTTAAATTTTAGTATCTACTTGTACTTTCATAAGAAAACTTAGTACGTAGTTACTCAAGTATTAACTTTATAAAGTTGTTTTAAGTTTTCGATTCAGTCATAGTTATTGGTCAATGCTTATGTTAATAGTCCTGTTTATTTTCCCAAACCTTATAAAAGCTAATGAAGGTAAAATCAGAATTCTAGTTATAGATAACTAGATGATGCCCACGAATTAGTCCGCGTGGATTAAGTTTTATTTGATTCCCGCGGGGGAACTCTTTAATTTTCCAGAATAAAAAGTAGCCTATGTCCTTCCCCAGGATGCAACCTATTCCTGTATCAGTTAACAGGATAGATCGTGAAAGCGTAGCAGACAGATAGACGGACAGACAAACAGACGCACTTTAGCGTTTATAATATTAGTATGGAGTATGTATGAAGGTGAAATCTGTAAAAAAATATGGTAAAATTCTGGTCAAGGAATAACCCTCAACCCATTTCTTAGATTAATGCCTACATTTTGATTGCCTCAGGGATGCGGGCCGCCTTCCCGCGCGAGCTCCGCCGAAGCCGACGACCGCACGCCGCCGCCGCAGCTGCAGCCCTCGCCGTTCATTTCACCCGCAGACACCAAGCTCTTCGCGCCATCACAGCATAACTACAACTACAGCATGACAGCGCTCTCTGATCACTCACTGGCCGGTAATTGCTTCTTGTGACGTGTTATTTGTAATATTATTTTTATTTTTGTTTTGTTACGTCCTATTCTTGAGTTGTGTTAGTAGTTTTATAGTGATTAGACTTCCATAAAACTCGACTAGAATTTCATCCGTTGATCTATTATGGTGTGAATCTCACACTCACTTACGATAAATGCTTGAGTTATTTAAAGGAAAATAAATAAATGAAGTTATTACCCAAAAGACAAAGTTTTAGGGTCCATAATCTTCTTCAGTAAGACCAGTAAATATGGTGGCAGTAGATGTTAATATTATGCGGTAGTCAATGAAGTCTATGTAAGCAGCAATAGCTAATGGAATAAAATAGGTCATTGGTTCTATCAACAAATGAATAAGAGCCATACGCTACTTGCAGGTCTGCAGAGTCCACTGGCTCCAGATGGCATGGCGAGCACATCTCAAGGTGAGTCGCGGCTTGTCTAGCAACAAGTTTATTTTATGCATACCTACATATATTGAAACAAACGATATTTTAATGCACTGTCTGTCGTATGCCACCATCACCGCTTCCTCTCTGCTCTGTCATTATTAGGTTTATATATCATTATTAGGTTTTATATTTTTTACAAAATGTATGAGGCAATTATCACGTGACATATTAATATATTGATATATATGTATTCTAATATATTTACTCCTAACCTATATATGTCTTCATTATGTGCTCTGTGTTTTGTATTCAATATTAATGTTAGCTTTTGTGTTATGGTTCGATGGACTCGAGTACGTAGAATCTTTTTTCATTTGTCAGACTTGACCGCTCTGCGAAAATGAGAACTGATCATTGAACCAAAACGCAACGTGGCGTGCATGTTACTGTATTGTTACTCTAGTTTAATGTATTCTATACCAGAGAATTGCTAGCTTGTTTTCTAGATGTGTCTTGATAACTTACGCTAGGAAAATCCTTTGTCCCGTCGCTCCTACTTTAGTTCATTTCTTTTGAATCCTTCAATTCTTTTCATATTCGACTCTATCCTTTTTATTTAAAAAAATTTTCATTTAGTTCCTCTTTGTTAGATATCAAAACGCACTAAACTTATTTTCGATTGGCTTAAATAAATAAAAAAGCGTACCGGTTAAAATGAAGACAGAAGAAAATTACGAAATTCTCCCGCAAAAATTAAAGAATACCTAAATAATATGGAACAAATCCGATCAAATATTATTTACATTCACAAAATATAATATCCCATGATTCATTCGTGTTTCTGAAAACAGTCTCGAGTTACCCTTAATCTTTATTGTCTTGGGAAACATACCGCGGAGACAAGATTGGACAATGGAATTTTAGTAATGATTGCGCGGTGTCAGTTTATTTAAAAAAAAGACATTTCATTGAAGACTACTAACGCTTTTGTTCAAGAAATTTGAAACTGCACTCGTCGATACCGCGTCCCACAAGTTGTTATGAAAACAGCTGATTTATCCATCACACGATCATCGCTGAGCTTAACTAAGCCGTAGGTCGGGTTAGGAGAGAGATATTTGCGTTACTAATATACCGCTTGGCATTGCCTATATCGGCGCGTCGGATGGCTATCATCAGTAAAGGGGGGTGGCGGTGCTTGAGAGTAACGAGAGGCTACGATAGTGAGTGCATTAAAAGTGCGTTCGGAAGCTTCGATGGGGCTAACTGCTTGTGTTGTGACCAGGTGGCGCCCGCACCCCCCAGGAAGAGTACCGATGCGAGCCCTGTAACAAGAGCTTGTCCTCCCTGACGCGGCTCAAACGGCATATCCAAAACGTTCACATGCGACCGTCCAGGGAGCCCGTGTGTAACATTTGCCGGCGGGTATACTCCAGCCTCAATAGCTTGCGAAACCACAAGTCCATCTACCACCGCAAGCAGCAACCGCCCACCGCCGGCCAGGGCCCCTTCTACCCCGTCAATTGACGCGCGGCGCAGCCCCGCCCGCGGCCATACACGTTGCCATTCGAGGAATCTAAGCTGCCATCCCAACCACCTAAAACATAGCCATAGTCTTGCCCGTAGACCTCTGTTAAGTTTAAAATAAAAATGTAACGCGATATGTTCCTAACATTTGTACATAGCATAGTTTTACGTGTACTTGCATGCGCATCGCCAGACTGTATATTATTATGTATCTATAACTATCGTTACTAAAATTGTACGCTTGCGTGTAAGCGTGGGCCGTCGTCGCCTCCCGGGCACCACGGCGGTACGCTTACACTCGCCTTTCTGGAACCAATTGGGACATCTGTGATCGGTACACGCATAACCACCAACGCTCCTTTTTACAAAAAAGCGCATTAGTCAAATTTTCATAATCGAATCACGTTTGAATTGCCTCTACAGCCCAGGTTCGCTAAATTGCCACCCGTGAAAAATGTTTGGCGGCACTGAATTGTGCCAATTGGTTCCTTTTAAATGGGACCCGTTGGATCCGAGCGGTCGCTGTGGTGTTGGTATGCCCTGCCCTTTGACTAATGCGCTAATGTTGGTTGTTATGTGTGGCGCAGTGGGCCCCTTGGGGGCGGGTCACCGATGCGAGGTGTGCGGCAAGCTGCTGTCCACGCGGCTCACGCTCAAGCGGCACACGGAGCAGCAGCACCTGCAGCCGCTGCACTCGGCGCGCTGCGGCCTCTGCCACAAGGTGTTCCGCACGCTCAACTCGCTCAACAACCACAAGAGCATCTACCACCGCCGCCAGCGCGGCCTGCCTCAACCGCCGCCCGCGCTGCCCCCGCTGCCCGCGCCCGACGCCAAGCCCGCGCACCAGCCGCACGCCATCGACTTCTACAAGTTCAAGGACCAGTTCAACGTCTAAGCGCGACACGACACACGCACCTCTAGCTGCGCGCTACAACCCTAGCGACTCCTTTTTTTTCTATCGTATAGTAGATGATTTATATTTTTTATCTCGCAGAGATTATTGACATGTTAGTGTCGCGATTTATTTTATTTACATTTCTCTTTTAAATGTTTATCTTAGAACTTGTGGAGGCGATCTCGTGGGGTCGGTCGCGGCGCCGACTCTGTTTAAACTTTAATTCGACGTTATGGAAAGTAACATTCCAGTCCTAGGGAGGGCGACTTTCGGACGAATTTTTTAGAGAATTGATCGTACGCCCGCCGAGTGCAATACTGCGGTATGAGGATTCCTGAATTTTACACTATTGTTAAATGTGTGACAATAAGGTGAAGAGAAAAATTAATATTTTGAGAAAAAAGAGGAAAATCTTGGTGCTGTAAATTTATATATTAGGCTTAAATTTATAAAAGGAACAGTGTTCGTTGTAAGTAACAAAAGAGGCATATTGTTTTCAACGTTGTGTTCATTTTTCGGCGTTTTGCAATTTTATTTATTCTGTACTTTTACCTTCATGATCTCACACTTAGATATTTATACGAGATTACTAAAAATCTATTTAAAAATAAATCAAATTATATAAACAAATATATAATTGGCTAATGAGGCTTTTCAAATTTATTATTTTATTTAGGTGTTTTTGTTCGTTGACAAGACTGAAAGAGAACACATAGCACCAATAGAACCGACATTTGACTAAACAGCCACCCGCAGAAGCACGCCACCACACCGATACAGTACAATATAATAATACAATACCACAGGTTTCGTTACACAACCACCGAACAGGACAACTACAATAGATTAACGGCATCACATACCAACAACTATTTCACATCACTTACTCTTAGAGTCGACTATATATTTACTTTTATATTACTGTTATTCTATCTAGTCGACTGTTTGTTTCACTCTCTTTTTAACTTTTTTTCGATTATTTTCGCGTTTTTTTGTCAATGCACAAGCATTATGTGAATCGCAAGGTGCCATTTTAAGCGAATCAATATTATGGCTATAATATATTTTTTTTAGTTTAGTCAGATTTAAGTTTTCAATCGTAAGTTTTATCACTACCTTTGTGTTCGTTTCTTATTATTTTGTTGTTATCCATTTCTTTTCGACATGTTTTTTTTAATCATTTTAAACTTTAATAATTATTATACGTAACCATTTTATACTGAGTTAGGGGTAATTATTTCGTTGGAGTAAACTAATCAAACAACACATTATCGATAAAATTAAATACTTAATAGGTAATAACTATTAAATCTTAATAATTCTCAGTGTTAATGTTCCTAAATTTCAACAGTGTGAATTTTTTAATAATGAAATTTTTCTGCTTGCCATAATTGCATAGTCATAAAAATATTTTTTTTGTTAAGATAGGCGACAGGTCAATAGACGGTTTTTGTATTGCGGTCTAGATTCAGAGCAGCTGTTCTTAAACGTGTAATTTAATTATATCAGTGTATATTAGACAGTTTCAGTGTAGATATTGATGTCAAACTGTTTTCAATATAGTTAATGTCATAACGAGTGCGGCTACGGATCAGATAAAATAAAACTTTATTTGCAAAATTACAAGGTTCAAAATTATAATTTGGCTTCTAAAACATTAGTTAGTGCCGTTGGTGATAAAATAAAGCATAAAAGAACTTGCCATTAGGGCACTTTTAAATGTTAAATTACGAATATAGATTCTCGATTATATAGGCGTACTCGTGAATAAAAAATAGAACCAATTCTGTTGTGCACCAAATTTCAAACTAAATTGTCGTGACTAACTCAAACTATATTTTTTCGTGAGCAAGATGAAAAGATTTGGCATGTGTTAGTTCTGTCAATTTAGTTAGTCTTGGGTACGACGGGGTTGCTGTCAGTGTACTTTGTCGTTTGAATTTTTGTGTCTGCTTATTCAAATTTTATTGTAGGCAATGAATGTAGTAGTGACATTTAACACTCCGCAAACTTTAATCTGGATCTAGACATACAAGTTGTACACAATTCTTATTATTTAACGTCAATGTACTTTTTCTAGTTCAATAAACATCACTATTTTTCAGCGTTGCATCGCTAAATCAATGTTATATTTCATTTTAATAGCAATAAGGAAATCTTATCTAAGTGTAAATGTAAACATATAATTTATTGTAACATTATACACATTAAGTAATTATATTAGTGCCTGCTTTACATAATTATTGTTTTCGATTTGGAAAAAGACATATTTTGCGTAAACTTCTAAATATTAGGAGTAGTGTTCGGAACACTCGACCACCTTTAAGGTGTCGCTATTTTAATTAACAAGTATGAGAGGCTTCCTAAGTAAATTTTAATACTATACGTTATAAGGTTACGTTGTTATTACTATTGCATAAACGCTTAGCCATTACGATTTGTTTAGTTATTTAATAAGCTTTATTACGATACTTTTAAATAATTGGAAGACTAGAGATTTGGTGCTAAATTGGAACGATGTTCGTGTTAGTAAAATATTAGGGGGGAAAAATGGGATAGTCAAAAATGGAATCTAAATTGTTTTTAAATTTCGCAACATTCCGTGCACGGTGAAAAAGTAAAAAAAAACATGTTAAGTTTTATTTTGCAACCCAATTGCAAACGTTTGAACGTAAGTCGTAGGATTGTTGTTTTTGTGTAGTAATTTAGTAATAGTTTTTATTGTTAATTTGGGTTTGGGAATTAAGTTAGTTGACTATATAGATATAAGATTTATCTGAATTCATAGCGGTAATAGCATCTACATGTTTAATTTACGACTACAGGGATGTGCTGCTGAGAGAGGCAGTTAATTTGGCTATGTCGACGTAGTACTAGACTAAAGATCTTGTGAATTTTATTTAGGACAGATTTTTCAAAATTATGCCAAAATTAATAAACGCTATAGACTGATTAGACTAAGTACGCATTTCAATTGTACACTATTAGGCATATTCTCTAGAGTAAAATGTACAATTATTTACTAAAATTGATAATTTTTATAAAAAAAAAAGAAGTCAGAAGCGTGATTCGTTTCGGTCCGATATTATTCAAAATTTCTTGTGATTCGAGGATCTTTGTTTTTTTAGATTTTATTATCGTAGTAGCTAAGTTTGGGGATCTCAGGAGATCGTGTGGTCTATGGGTTTTAAGGGCGATACTAAACCGTGTTCTAAAGAAGCAGAACACATCCCTGTCAAAACTACATTAGTTAGGATCTTAGCAAGTTTAAGACTGTTTCTGTGACCTGTTTAAGTTTTTTATCTTTCTAACGTGTTAAGGTATTTTTTTTCTTACCGCACGTTCAGGCGTGACGACCTTATTCGATGTGTTCTTATACTTCTTGTTGGCATTTTTACTTATTTTATAAGGAATCTAAATTAATTTATTGGTTATTGTATTGAAATTTTATTTTTTTCTCCTTCTTAAATTATTGTTCTACTGTCCTTGGATCTTAGTGTTTTTGTTGATAATTGGCATCTATGTAATGCAGCCCATTACATTGCAGATAGGGAGAAATGGTGCCAAAAATTTGTTACTTGTTGTCTTCCATTTAAACGCTATTAGAAGAGAATTGGCTCAAAGACAATATTTGAAGACCACCGCCTGATTAATGGGCTGCAAGACTCGATAGTTTTTATGACTTAAATAATAATTATTATTACAATAATTTCGCATCACTTATTATATACAAATAGTTATTTTCTCTTTACTTTTAAACCTTGACATAACTACTCATAAAATGTAATTGTAATCGTTAAACTGACCTTCATAAATCCTAATATTGATGATAATGGCGTTTTTAATAAAAACAAATATACAAAATGATTGCTGTTAGTTTTATTCAAGACCTCACACTGGTGCGCTAGTTTTGTGGTTTCCAGCTTTGAAATGTAGTGATGAGCTGTAGTGCACTCGTTTTTTTCTTTGAACCGCTTGTTTGTTCCCGTTTACAAATACTATACTTTCCCGCCACCTGCATGTGTTTGTTCTAACACTTCATTGGCCACTGTAGCTTCGCAATCATTTATATTTATTTTTTCTTAATTTAACTGTTTATTTTATCAATATTTTCAATCACTTTTTTCACTCCTTGTTTTTCCAATGTTTTTATTTTTATTTAAAATGAAATTCACAACTTAGAACAAATAACAGCTAGGTGTTATTTTATTTTACCGGGTTCGGGGACCAACCCCATATTTGTTTTGTTTTTCAATTTGTTTTCAGGTAAAAAATTATTCTCCTGCACGCTATGCGCGAAAGTATTGTGCTCAAAGGCGTCTTTGAAACGGCACATCGCTGACAAGCACGCGGAGAGACAAGAGGAGTACAGATGCACGATTTGCGAAAGAGTGTACTGCTCGAGGAACTCCCTCATGACCCACATATACACCTACCACAAGTCCAGGCCCGGGGATACGGATCAAATCCGGTTTTTTTAGTGACTACTTGGACGGAGTTGGCGCGGCGTGCGGCAGAATTCATCTAGCAAAGAGAACCTTCACGAGGCCAATCATCCTACAGCCGTACTTAACACCACTCATAAAGGTTAGAATCTGTTTATAGACAGCAATTTAGGGTTAACTGACCGCTAATGAATCATTAACAAAACTCACTATCGATAGATATATTAGGTTAAGGGTCCTTTTTATCTTTTCGTTACGTTACTTTCGTTTCCGTTTATTTTTTAATTTTTTTTATTTATTATTGAACCCCCCGTGCCAAAGGCCCCCTCCCTACGGGTTTCGCAGTTTTGACGTTGTTGTGTTGCTTGGAGCATGCTTCTATCATTTTTGTTATCACGTGTTTCTGTGTCAATGTGGTTGAGAGAATTTCCTAAAATTTTAAATATATAAAATTCGTGATTACTGTGTAGTTAGTCAATGTGTACAGTGCATATTATTAGTATTATAATTATTTTTAATAACCTCATACATTCAAACCTATGCATATTATAAGAGCCTACCTTAACAATTCTAAATCTGCATTCGAATTAGTTTCATAAGCTGTATCGAGTATTGGCAACTAACGAATGAGTATGAGCTTTGAGAACGGGTCGCCGACGAGCTATACACCGAGCCTTTTCCGTTTGCAGCTGTACCGCCCCTCCGTATGCCCCCGCCGACAGCCGGCGGAATAAACGAGCCGCAGGAATGTCCGTACTGCCGCCGGACATTCTCCTGCTACTATTCCCTGAAACGACACTTCCAAGACAAGCACGAGCAGTCGGACACGCTGTACGTGTGCGAGTTCTGCCACCGGAGGTACCGCACCAAGAACTCGCTGACGACGCACAAGAGCCTGCAGCACCGCGGCTCCAGCGGCATGCTCAAGCGGCTGCTCAAGACTTCGGCACTACACAGCGCGCTGCAGCCAGCGCCGCACCACCTGTTCGACCTGGGCGAGCATGCGCCGCAGCTGCCGCCCGGCCTGCAATGACCGCAGACCATCGCGTGAACCGCCCGCCCGCCCTCCGCCGCGCGCTAGGGCCGAGGACATGTGCAATATACGGACAATGCCAAAACGATGCAGCACTCTGCCGCATTACTGATGGTTATTTGTGTATTATAATGTAACGGTAGTAAAATATTGACGTTAGTTTTAAAAATGAACAGTATTGTCGCACGCGACTTATAGAAGTCGTCTAGTGTTTCGCTTCGAGGATCGGACTTCGCTTCGTGACTGACACTACGAAGGTTGCAAAAGTTGTTTAGTAGAAATGGTCAAACAGTGTTCAAAACGACAATGTAATTCAGAGCAATACTAAAGTATTAATATATCTAGTACTGCCAAAAATAATGCCAACTGTATTCTAAAGAGATTGCATTTTTTTAAATCACTTTTCGATAAATGTCTAGTGTCAAATTAGATTCGGTAACTGTACAAAGAGAAACGTACAAATTTTAAACAGTAAATATTAAAATAAAGAAAATATTTTTTAATGAAACTTTTTCGGATCGCCAAATCTAAATTTAAATACAGATTATTTAGGAGTTAATTACCAAAATTTTTAGATAAAAGAGTGAAAAAAATGTTAATGTTGATTAAAATAAAAGACTACTGAGAATCTGATTTCGAAAGTACAAAAGTGTTAACGTCTTATTGAACAATATATGTATTCTACGTGCGTTTTGGCTTCAAATAATAAACATTTTTGATCAATGTATAAGTAGCCGTGCCTTCGTTCGTCTTCATGCGATTTTAAAAGGTTTGAGGGATATTACGAACTGACAAAGAATGTGCAAATAGATGGCGAACGAATCGTGGCGGTAGAAGCGAGAGGAAGTGCTAACCTCGAATACAGGGTTACAGGGAGGGAGAGAATGTAGGCGATGAGGAGAGGGAGAGTCGAAAAGTGAGGGTCTTCGAAAAGCAGTCCCTGTTCGACGATCGTATACGTGCATGATTTCAAATCGTGAGACAAAAATCGTTTCGTCTGTATAAATTACGTAGTTTTTAGGTATTCATAATTATATTTAATCTGTATCCATTTTCGGATTTCTCTCTATGAGTGTATAGTGGTTTCTTATTTAAATGTCGACCAACGTAGCGGACGTCTCGTTATTTAAAATTTATTAGATTATTATTATATTATTCTCAAAATTCTTAAAAGTCTTAAGATCGACCATAAGATGGCTGCAGATGTAAAAATATATTATTTATATTATAGAAAATTGCTTGGGAACCGCATTTGGCTAAAATTGCGACGTACATATCTTTTCAGGGTGAAATCGACGAATTCATTTTGATATAATAGCGAATCTGCATTTATACATATAAGTATAAAACCCTACATATCACAGATATATCTAACAATGAATAAAGATACAGAAATGAAAGTATTTCTACGCAGTGATATTTCACAAGCCAAAGAAAATAAAATGGGGATAATTTCTGCCAATATGCATTTATTTCGATTAGAATAAAAACATTCTGAAAAATGATTATTGATTAAATTGAACTGTGCCATATCTTATCAAAATCATTGAAAAATATATTACGTAATTTTAAATTAAATATATTATAAATTCATATCGTACGTTAAACCAGTTTAAAATACGAACACGAAATCAATGCAAAATTAAAATCGCAGTTTTTTTGTTAAATCAATGCAATTTATCTTAATTAATTATTTTTGCATTTATTTTTCCAATGTTAAGCTTAGGTATATTCAAGTAGGTTTTTTATTTTATTTTTCGGAATGTTACATATTATTCGTGCTTTGTGATATGAGTTTTAATGGTTATTTGGTATAATTCCAAATATATTATAAGTTTTTATATTCAGCTTAAATTAATTTGTAAAACAAATTATTTTCTACTGAGTTTTGGAGCATTTTGTTGCTTAAACGTGGTTATCCCCGGTAATAACGCGCGTACCTCCATGTTTGTAATACCTCACATATTTTGTTTTTATATATTAATTTTTATTTGAATGTTATTTAAAGAAACTGGCTGTAAATTCCGAACGTAAGGAACAATTCGGTTCGGACATATGAATCGTCATAGTATCACCTTAGGGAGCTTAGAAAAAGCAAGCGGGTAGTTTGAATTGTAAATATGTTATAAATTAGCGATTAATACATAATTGAAGGATCGTGGCATCATTTGGGAATAAAGCCTCGTGATATTATTAACTAAATAGTAAATAGATAAAATCATTAATGGAAAGGATTTTTATATATATTCTAATAATGGATTTATTAATAGTGAAACTTAGGACTTAGTCTTTCTATAATGTTTTTATTAGTGTTCGCCTTTATTGTTTTCGCTGTGCAATTACTTATTTCATTAGTTCGGTCGTTTGAAAGCTTGTTGTTGAATGCTTTGTTAAACAAAATTTTTGGATTATTTTCCCACCAATTTTATTCGTAAAAATATTTTGTAATTCTAAATTTTTGATCTCAGTCGACAGCTGCGTACTACATCATTTCGGAGACAGCCGTTGGTGATTGTTATTAGGCATAAGGGTCTTATTCGCGTTAAGTTTGGAAGTGTCGGCAAAAAGTGTTAGAACGTAATCGCAGCGGTAAAATTTCAAAAAAGAAAACCCAATAAATTTAACAGAAACAAAACGTAACAGCGAAACAAGAAAAAAAAACATTTATAATTTTTGCAATGTATACCAAAATACTGCATTTCTAAATAGTAAGAATATTAAGTGAGAAAACTTCGTTTTATAAATTATTCATTGTCTTGATTTAACTAACTGTACGTTTAATTCATTTCGCTTTATAGCCAGATAATTTATTTTAAGTTTACTAATGAAATACTTTTAATAAACAGACTGTGTTACTAAGGTAGGTAATGCACAAAATAATCAACAACGGGATGCCTTCGTAACAGTACAACTATTACAATACCCTACAATAAGTATATATTATAAGATACTACGAGCAAACGACAATATGGAAATTAAAACTGCCGTTGAAGTTCAATTTATTGAAAAACAACTAGCATACCCACATGCTAGCGCTGTTTTATTTTTAATTTTAGAGACGCTGAATTTATTGTAATATAACTTAGCTGCTTCAACTACAGTTTCTGTTTTCATATTGTAATTTAGACAGTTTTACTTTGTTTGCAAAACCTGTCCAAAATTATACTGTCAATAGAATTCTTAAAATGAATGATCGAAGTTAGGCATGATCAAAACTGATCAAAAAGCAAAAAAGAAACAGAATTTTTTACAACAATCAGTAGCCATAAGAAAATTAGTATCGGCTAATTGTAAATACATTATCACGTAATTTAAGATGGAAATAACAATAGATAAACATAAAATTAACACGGTTCACAAATCGGATTCACAAAACAAATCTTGCTTTTTAAATCTAAGTATTACCTCCAATAATATTAAGTATTATCTTTGATAAATCTTTTAATTTTTTATTCTTAATATAGCCACAAAGCTCTCAGTGTAAAACTACTTGTAACATTTATAAAATCCGATTCATGCAGAATTAATATCAATGCTCAATTTGCTATAAGCAACATTTTATAAAATTAACAAAACTTATTCATAGTTACGAGATTTAAGATTCTTTATTCGAAGATATTCTTTTCCATCTGTAAATATGTTGAACACATCCTAGAATCGGCTCCATCTCATCAAGAAGGAATCTTATAGTGTGAATTGAACACCTCCATGTAACCAACAAACCAAAGAACAATATTTTTCTGGTATATATCGTACGAAGATAGCGTTAGTAAGTACGATTTTATTTTTGCTCAGTATTTATATATATTTTTTAATAAAATTACCTTTATATACATATGTACCTATTATACCTCCCACACATAACATCCTTTAACATATAGCACATAACGCGCAAGAAGTATAAACGTACAAGTAGATCTACACTAGAGAGCCTCGGGTTACCTACTTTAAACAGGAAGAGTCAATAAACGTGATCATTTATATTTATAAATACAATAATTATAGATATTGTCAAACTAAACTATAGCAGTTGTTACATAGTTATTTCAATACATACATTATTTTTGTTATCCATATCCATATTTAAAATGCAATAGTTTATCGGTCGGTGATTTAATTTTTAGGGATATCTTCTTAAAAATTAAATCATTGATCCCACCAGAACACAATAGTTAATTATTTAAAATAATTTTAGATTTGCTCGACCGGGGATGCGAAAGCCGTTTATTAAGAATAAATCGACACCATCTAAAACCTAGCCTAAGATACATTCGCATCGACTTATAGTTCGAAGTTATACCATCGACTGGGTAACTTGTTTTCTTTGGACAATACTTTTTATTCTAGTTATTTTTTATACAGATTTTTCGAGAACAAGCAAAGTGATCTTAGTCATGTTATCACGAAGTTGTTCGTTGTTGTTTTTGACTCGATAAATAAGTCGTTGGTGTTTCTATCTGCAGTCGAATGAAAGTAAGCGTTTACAGTTAAGTCGTTATATTCTTAAGTCAATAGCTTTAAATATACAGTATCTTCCACTTTACTATAATTATTATAATACAGTTATAGCAATAGTTCCCAATCTGCCATAGTACCTCAGTAATTTTACTCATATATACCTATATATCTTATCAATAAGTAACGTGATTATTAGCAGATTATTAGCAGGCTAGTAAAGGGGACATTATTAATTATGTATTCAAGCCCCTTTTCTCAATCGAAGATATTTTAATTTTACAGTGTCGCCTATTATATCATCATACCAACATTAGAATCTAAAGTAAAAATAAACTCACAGCTTCGTCCTCATAAATACCCTGATCACCTAGAGACGGAGAGCTGGCGACGAATTTCGGGTAGGTCCTTTTAGCAAGCTGAATTGTTAAAGAATCTGTATATAATTTCGTAAATTGGCTAATCCAGTCCTGCCAGCCTGGTACAGCGTTTGCGGTTATTTCGCTACTGCGCAACATTTGCAAAAAAACAATAATTAAAATTTTTGGCAACTTGTTTTTTTTTCTCTTTTAATTTAGTAGGTACTTATAGAATTCGAGAAAAAAAACCCAGACGTTTTTGTCGGTTATAAAGTATTACCAGACCTCTTCAAAAATATTTTATTACTTTTGGCAATCTGAAATTTTAATCACGTATTAATGAGTAATTTCAATAATGCGAATGGTCAGACAAATTTTGCGGTTTTAAACAATTCCCAGACGTGAATAAAGTTTTAAAATGAGTACTACATACGAAATAACCGCAAACGCTCTACCAGACTGGCAGGACTGGATTCGTCAATTGACGAAATTATATATTTTCACAATTCCAGCTTGCCAAAAGGACCTTCCCGAAATTCTTCGCCAGCTCTTGGACCACTAACTACATTTGCAAAACTGTTCCTATACTTAGCGGTTTTATACTGATAGAGGACTTTATAATATAAATATAAAGATTTATAAGTGTAAATATAAGGATGTATTCTGGTGCTAAACACCAAAGGCGCCAATTTCCAATATAGTCTGCTGATCCCTCTAACTACCTATAGTTACAATCATAGTTCCGTAATTCAAAGTGCACTTACGTCTTTATATAAAAATAAGAAGTATTATATTAGTACGAGTAGTTCAGTCTACGCCTCCCCTGTCGAGCAATGATCGTTGATAGCCCGTCTTTGCAGTAACTATATGAAAGTATTTACAATATACCCACTTATGACATACTTATATTGCTAGATGTAACTTTTTATCTACAGAAATAAAGGTAAGGCAGGAGTGTAATTGCGCTAAAAATTCGGCCTTGCGCAATCTTTTTTCTTTTTTAATTAATGCCTTATATTGTAAAGGCTAGTAGTATTTATTAAGATGAATATTCATTAATGAATCTTACTGAATTTAATATTTTCTACCTGATGTATACTACAGTAGAAAATGAATTGTTATAAAGATGCTCCGGTCGGGTTTTTAACAGAATTGCACGACTGTTACTTGTTATGCTTGGGTGACACATTTTATAAACAGAAATATTTTTTTAAGAAAATCAATTTATATGTCAATGTTAATTAAGTGGCAATTCTAATTTTAACTGCACTATATTTTTGCTGACACGATTAGGTTAGACTTTCTTTTTTCGTAATTTAATGTAATGCACGATCTGCGTTTTTATTAGTATCAACTTTTCTTTTTTTTTAAGATTTTCTTGTCTTATGTAATGAATACCCTCGATTCTTTGTGGAGATATACACATTTTATTAATTTATTCTATTTTTTACTGAGCACATGCTACAATGGAGCATATATAATGTGGCATTTACGGCCGTTCGATATGCCTAAAATATTGTGTTACTATTGTGAAAGTTATAGTTTGCCATCGTTGATCAAAGAGGAAAAAAATATGTTTTTAAATACCTTTAGTTAGTTAGTGAGTTTTGTTATACTTTCATGTTCGGAAAGTTGAGAGGGAGGATGTACAAAAATGTTTCATAGTATTGTGTATCGCTCGATAAGGTAATAGGTGTGGGACCGGAGTAAGCGGGCCCCATAGAGAGTTAGGGATCCTCTTCAAATTGTTGTAAGCTGAACATCTTCAGTCAAGACACTTAAAGTACTTGTTGTAGGTTGTATGAAAGTCGAGTGAAGGCTGACCGCACATTGGTTACTATCACTTGAACCAATTATGTTTTTGAAGTGACCAGCACACTTCATTTTTAGTAGCTGACATCTATCTAGCTGCTAGAGCAACTCGCGTTCGCATGTATTAGCCAAAGTTGGGTCAGCCTGAATGAAATGAGATTATTTGATGGACAACAAAATGATAAAAATAGTGAATAGGTAGGTAAGTGAAAACCTTACCGTCCTGCTTAAAATTAATCACAATAAAAGAACGTCATTATTAAATAAATAATCAATAAAGATAGGTAGACACTTACCTTTTCGAATTAATGATAGGGTGTTTCAGCACTTCAAATTCTTTATACTTTATAAACAAATATTCAATTTGTTAGTAAATTATATCGAATTGTATCGAATTATAGAAATAGAAGATACCTATTGATTTATTCATAATAAATTCATATTTCATACATAAATCACAAAAATATTTGCAAATTCCTAAAAATTTCGATACATGAAATCTTATTTTTATTTTAAAACAAAGTTGAAACTTGAAGTTGACAAACTAAATCAAATTTTTGCGCCAACGGGAACTTCAAAAAATCAAAATTGACAACATGGTTTTCGTTTAGGAATTGCTTGTTCATTTCATAGACTTGGAATAAAATGGGGTAACATTGTTTTTCATGCATACATTTACAGTAAAATAATATTATTGTCAGTGTGATTGCTTTTGCTGTAATGCAAAATTAACGCTTTTATCTTTAAAAAAAAGTAGATAAAGGGATTTTTCATTACTGTATTTTAGAAAAATCATTCTAGATATTATTATTTTTTTCTAAAACTTACGGTTAATGATTCATTGATTCTTATTCAATGTACCAATTTTTATTATTTTATTGTCCGTTAAATGTGGGGTGTCTTTACTTGTTTTGATGTTGTTGATAAATGTGATTAAGGAATCAAACGGGCTGCGTAGTCAGAACATATCAAGGTCGGATAACCTAGTACTCTAAGTATCTTTGAATCTGACAATCAGAACTATTAATTCTTTTATTGGGTTGTACTAAACGGTCCTTTTGTTTTGTACGAAATCAGCATTTTGAATTATAATGGGAAATAATATACCAGTTTGGATGTAATGAAAATATAAAATTTAATAAACTCGCAGTGATTCCATTGAAGATGCGTATTTTTATTTTCCCCTGAATCATTCCCTTTCTGCCAAGTCCTAGACAAATCTTATTTCCAAAATCAAAAAGCAAATTGCAAGTAATGTGACAAAGAGTAACAATTAATTTGAACTATGGTACTTGCATAAAAACTATAATAATGTACAAGTACCTACATTGTATATTAGAGGTTTCATAGTAAGCCCTCTCTGGCACAGTGGTGAGTGTTGTGGTCGAATTAGTCCTGGGTTCGATCCCCGGAGTCATTTTGAAATTTATTATTTTTAAGTTGTCTTTAACGAGTTGACGACTTGTAGGCAAAGGCTACAACACAGGGTGCCACAAAACACAAAAAGACGTCGAGGAAGGCCGAGGCGCCGCTGGCGCGATGATCTCGATGCCTTTGGACTGATGGACGGATGGACTGGCCAAAAAAAACTATAGACCTATCTTTCTGAGATATCTATGTAAAACAAAGTTATCCACCTTGACTCCACTTGTTTATGAACGAATAAAATGTCTGTGGTGGTGAACGATTGTATAAAGTGACAACTGACATTTGGCAAATTGGCTGTCATCTGGCTGTCATATTATTGTGCACATTGTGCAATTGTGTTTGTGTGAACTGTGGTGAAAAAACCAAGAAAAGAAGAAGAACTTGAAAAAGAGACAATGGTGTGAATTGTTTGGTCTTTGCACGTGTGTTTTTAATTAATTTATATGGTATAAAGGATACTATAATTTTATAATTATGGACGCTTATGATATATTCAAAAAGCTGACGAAGGGTCTAAAGTTTAAACATCGAGTTTTAGGAGCAAAGAACGAAGTAAGTCTCAACATAACCTGAAGCAAACTGTATATTCCGATTTATTTTCAGTTTTAAATAAAACTTTAATAACTTTATTGAGTATTCCAACTTGAAATTGAACAGTTAAACCTATTTAGTGAGTAAAAAATGAATTGTCTGAACTGAAAATGACGATAGTGTGGCTTTTTAGCATTGAATGCTAAAAAGCCACACTTTGAGCTTGAACTCATCTGATGGTAGTTATTTATTTAGAGGCATTTCCATGACGATATTTTTTTAACTAGAACACCCAATGAGGAGCCAAAGTACCCAGTTAAGTTTTATATCTATACTGTTAGATGTACTTAAAAATTGCATAAATCAAACCAAGGTACTTCCCGTTGACCTAAAATCATGAAATTTGACAAGGTAGGTCTCACAGCAGCAGTATAGGGATAAATCCAAAAATCGTTAATAAGGATTCTGTACCTATAGGCTATAGGGTGTTGAATAGGGATGATGCCTATATCAAAATAAATTATTTCCAACTGATTATTACCTAAATAGGTAGAGAGTCTTCCAAAAGACCTAAAATTCACATCCTCAGTTAGTTTTAAGTTTGATAGACATTTTAAAATATAGATTAAAGATAAAAAAGTGTGTTGACATTTGATGATGTCACAACTGTGAATTACATAAAACTTCCATACTAGAAGTGTGTTTTCAAATTTGATAAAGAGTTGCTGATTTGATTGAGTTGTCATCATTCCTATTGTTTGTGAGGAGCTGACAGTTTAGCGCCATATGTAAGCCAGTTATTTCACAGCTAGTAACATGTTGTTATGACATCTTTCTTTTAATTACTAAAAGAATTGATATTTTTGTTGTACCCTTTGTGGGCGAGTCGTGCACTTGAGCAGTTTTTTATTTATTTATTTTTTTAATCCACTTTGAATTATCCCTTGACTGTTATCTCACCTGACCTGGTGGTTAGATATAGAGCAGTTTAAGATGTTAAGTATCAGGGTAACCTGGTGTGTGTATTCGATTGTATGAATGTTTATGTAAAGTTAAAGGCAGTTTTTGTCTGACATGTGAGAAATGTTATTAATAAAGATAATAAATGTAAAATTTCAGCAAGAAAAAACCGTTCCATCAGCATTAAAGAAAGAAAAAAAAATCAAACAAGAGAATGAGGTTCCAAATGACTCAGAATCAGAAAACGAAGACCAAAGAACCAAACAGGAACATAATTCTGATTCTGAAAATGAATGTGACTTAAATAATTCTGATTCTGAAAATGATCATGAAGAAAATGATCATGATGGTGATAACTTAATGTCTCAAGATGCTAAAGAAAATGTCTTAGGAAAAGTCAGTGACTTGCAGTTTGTTGAAGGTGTCACTCTGCAAAATAAGAAGGAGAAGAAAAAGAGAAGTAAACTGAACCCAGAAGAGTTGAAGAAGAAACTTGAATTGGAGGAGGTTTAAATTTTCTCTGTTATTATAATCCTACTAGATTATGCTGGAAGTTATTCATAATTATAAAGTTCTCTTTGATTTTCCGACATAATAAGTGTCTAAAGACATGGATGGTAAAATATTAGTGATAGAAAGAGACACATTCTCGTTTATAATATTAGTTTGGATTTATTAACTGCCTTGTTGGTCTAGCGGTTAGCACATTCAACTGTGGTTGACGAGGTCATGGGTTTGAATCCCGGGTCGGGTACATCCATTCATCCAAACTGTCGCATTTATAATAGTATAGATACACACATTTACCAACAAATGAATTACTAATTTTACAAAGCCAAGAAGCAGGCATTAAAACTTCTTTGAACTTCATTGCAGCAAAACCACTTTCGCAACTTGCATGGCATCAAGGCAGTGGGCAGACATGTGCCGAGAGCATTGGAAGATTTCACCGATCTTGTGACTAGGTACAATGTAGCACCCAGCCTGGTAGATACAGTGATACAGTGTGGATATTCCGAGCCTACTCCTATTCAGCGACAGGCCATACCTTGCATACTAGAGGTAAGGGTTGTATAGTTATGTTATACTATATCATTGTTAGGTACTGGGTTTTTCAATTAAGAAATTCTCAGTGCCAGCCCGGAGTTGGAAATTGGAGTTGTTTCACCCCCGTGCATCGGAGAGCATGATAAGCCGTCGGTCCCGGTTATTATCACTAACATGATAATAGTCATTAAAGCCCGCCAACCCGCATTGGAGCAGCGTGGTGGGTCTAAGCTCTAATTCCCTCTCTCCTATGAGAATGGAGGCCTGTGCCCAGCAGTGGGACGTTAATAGGCTGTAGTGGTGGTGGTGGTGGTGGATATCATTGTAACACATATTCAGACAAATAAATTCATTCTATTCTATTTACAGTTTATTAGTGTCAGCTTTACATTTAAAATTAAAATTGAATTTTTAGAAATGATATAAATTTATTAACTTCTTTGTTTAGTTGATTTTAACCCTTCCAATGGTATCCACTGGCGCGGCCCATCGGGGCCCGTGACGTCACAGGTGTCGAATTTCCGAGCCGCCGGCGGTCCCGCGCCGCTATAAAAAACTCTTATATAATACTTGTATGGAACTACATCACACAGTACACGTCATTCAAATTGTTACGAACTAAAGCTATAGATTAAAATTAAACAGGATATCGCTCTTCTTTGTGGTTTACAAAGAAAATTAATTAAATTGGTATTTGACTCATTCGATGTATCATAGGAATCATTTGCATAAATAGGAGTATTTTGACATTTGAAATTCAATCTGTTACCGAGAGACTTCAAATTTATTTATTATCTAAAAACAAGAATTTTTTAAGAATTAAGAAAGGCTCTATTGCCAATTTAGTTACGAATCTTGCCTGTCTTTTAGGGACGCCAAATCGTAGCTTGCGCGCCTACCGGTTCTGGTAAAACAGCAGCTTTCCTAGTACCATTATTACATCTACTGGGAGCACCCTCAGGCGGCCCGAGAGCCCTAGTGCTTTGCCCCACGAGAGAACTAGCGCATCAGATATACCGCGAAGCATTGAGACTGTCAGCATCGACGCAATTGCGGTGTACTGTTATAAAAAGTGTAAAGGAAAGCAAGATTAAGGAACGAGAGACTACTATTAGGAAAAGTGGTATGTATAATGTAGTCTTGTTAAAATAAGAGTAACTGATGGAGTTTCTTGGCTTATTTGTATGTATGTATAGTGAATTCTGTTTTGTGCACCACAAAAATATAAAAGACATATAAGATTCATCTATTAGCATACATAATTTAAGTACTTACAATTTTTTATGTTACAAACATAATTCAATTTTTTTTTTTTTTATTGCGTTTGACGACAATCATGCTTAGTGCAAAGCAATGATAAGGTCTAGGTTGGGACGCGCTTGCCTAGAAGATGCCTATTCACTCTTGCCTTGAAGGTACTTAAGTTAGCGCTGAAAGGGTGTTCCACACCCTAGCGGTTCGTATGAGAAACGTCGAGCAAAAACGCTTCGTGCGAGCAAATTGGACGCCAACCACATAAGGGTGCCAACGCTCACGGTTTCTCGCTGTTCTGTGGTAGAACGGAGAAGGAGGAACAAGGTTATGAAGTTCCAGAGCACACTCGCCATGGTATATCCGATAAAAAACCGATAAGCATTAAATTTATATAATATAATTAAAAATAAATTAATTAATTAGTTAAAAATATGAAATTCTCTTCCAGATGTAGTAATAAGCACACCAAATCGTTTATGCTATTTGCTGAATCAAGAAAACGTAGGCGTCAATTTGGAAAAGTAAGACTCATCGTTTTTTCACAAATATTTTACTATGCCGCTCAGTGCTTGGTGGGCTAGGCTTCAAAAAAAAATTATTGATTTATTCGTTTTGAACACAATATTATTATGAATGCATTTCTGGTGTACAACTTTAGAATTATTAATATCTAACATTTTACATTATTATTGTACAAATTAAATAGAATACAAAAATTAAATTTTTAAATTAAATTCAGAATTATTATTACACTCAATTATTATTGTATTTGGCTGGAAAACTTTGTTCTTCACCAAAACAGAGATTTGTAATTAAAAAAAAATTAAGAGCAGTATTTCCTGTAACTTATCCTACATTATTGAACAACAGTACAACAAATCAATTACTATTATTTAAGTATATGCTATTGTTCCAGGGTGCAGTGGCTCATCATCGACGAGGCGGACAAACTATTCGAGGGCTCAACAGAGGAGGTGGACACGTTTAGACAACAACTGGACGTCATCATAGCCGCGTGTAAAGCCAAGCTAGCTATGTTCAGCGCTACACACACCCCCGCCATAGCGAAGTGGGCCCGACACAACATGAGGGGACTCATCAACATTACTGTGGGACTCAGGTAGGTGGGCCTGTAAAAATTATTGCCCTCGCTTCGCTCTCCCGTTTCTGTTTGAGCTGTGTATCATACTAACCCATTGGCGTATTTCCGATAAGGAAGAAAAGTTCGGATGCAAACCCTTGCACGATGAGTTCCTTACATTGAACACGGATAGAGAGTTAGCACATCAAACCCGAGCGGAGATCAAATCAAATCAAATCAAATATTCTTTATTCAAATAAACTTTTACAAGTACCTTTGAATCGTCAAGTGAATCTACCACTGGTTCGGAATGCCATTCCTACCGAGAAGAACCAGCAAGAAACTCGGTGGTTGCTTTTTTTAAATAATTCATTTACAATTACTATATCAATGTGTACATAAGTAACCGCTGTCCCCAGCATTGCTGGAGCGATCAAATCCATGCTCCTCTATCATTTACATAATCTTCAACAGTATAATAAGCTTTTTTCAGGAGCATACTTTTAAACCAACAAATACTGCAACAAATAACAATACTAACTAGAATAAGACAAACACTAACACAACTAACACTTATTTCATCTAAAAAGTAGTTATATACAATTGTAAATATCATGAGATTAGAAATAAAAAGGCTTATTATTATTATTATTATTACTTTTAATGGATTTCTTAAATTTGTTTATTCA
The DNA here is from genome assembly GCA_923060345.2 of Erebia aethiops. Classification (NCBI taxonomy): domain Eukaryota; kingdom Metazoa; phylum Arthropoda; class Insecta; order Lepidoptera; family Nymphalidae; genus Erebia; species Erebia aethiops. Next base: position 1,092,514 of record OV281083.1, on the reverse strand, counting down.
ATTCATGTCAAAGACGTGCAGACAGAAAGTAGCCCCATTCCCGCCGGTGGCACCCGTTCACGAGCATGACGCATGATCCAGCCATTGCTTCGCTCGACCATATTTGAGGGAACGTAACAACCCGCACCACACGACACCACCACAGAAATGTTTAAAGAGAGCGTGACATACCCAGTCTACCCGTATCAAAGCATCGAATTGAATACTAATATTCAAACACTAATTTATAATAAGTAACCGCTGTCCCCAGCATTGCTGGAGCGATCAAATCCATGCTCCTCTATCATTTACATAATCTTCAACAGTATAATAAGCCTTTTTCAGGAGCGTAATTTTAATGGACTTCTTAAACTTGTGTAAAGGCAAGTTTAAGATAGGTTGTGGAATTTTGTTATAAAATAGAATGCTCATTCCCACAAACGACCTTCGGACCTTCTTGAGGCGGAGCGATGGAGTCACGAGCTTATGGCGGCCTCTAGTTTGCCTATCATGCAGATCGCATATTTTTTTGTAATTATGAATGTGCTGTTTTACGAAGATTAAATTACTATAAATATATTGCGAGGCTACTGTGAGAATACCTATTTCCTTAAATTTCTCTCTAAGGGATTCGCGCGGTTTTAAATTATAAATTGCACGTATTGCCCTTTTTTGTAATACAAAAGATCGAAGCAATGCTGCCTTCTATTGAACACGGAAATAAATACGCCTGTCAGGGCGCAAACCCGTGCACGATTGGTGGACTCGTGCCTCGAATTGAGCACGAGTTTGAAAGGAAGCGTTACAAACCCGTGCGGATTTCGAGGAAGTACTTCCTTCTATTGAACACGCAAACGTAAACACGCAACCCGTTGTCCTACGTGAGCTACAAACGCGACACCGCGACTCGATACGACGCAACGCGACAGTATCAATCAGTAGCTGACCCTTCACGTGGCCTACGTTGTCGCGTAGACAAGTTTGTCATTTTCTATGGCGTCGTATCGCTTGTGTCGCTCACGTAGGACAACGGGTTAAAATAAGTATGTGAAAGTGTGTTCGTTTCTTGGGTTATCCTTCAATCACGTCGTAACGGGTTTTTGCATGGGTATAGTTGAGGACCTGGACATTGGCTAGCTATTTGTGACCGTAAATCAGAGGTTTTCTTGGATTTCAAAACCTCAATCCACACGGATGAAATTGCGGACATCACCTATTGTTCAGATCATAATCTAGTCTAATAATATAGAAATAGGCTCCGTCTTTGTGTAAATTTATTAAATTGTTAAATCGTGAAATAAAAAAGGGCACTCTAACTGTTCAATATTCAGGAACGCCGCGGCCACAACGGTGGAACAGGAACTGATGTTTTGCGGGAACGAAAGCGGAAAACTCATCGCGTTCCGACAGTTGGTGCAAAAGGGACTCAAACCGCCAGTATTAGGTAGGGACTTAAGTCTATATCTATACTTCTATACTAATGTTTTGACAACTTCCGTGGCGCAGTGTGTAGCGCTGTTGCCTTAACGTACGGAGGTCCTGGGTTCGATCCCCGGCAAGGTCAATTTGGGAATTTATGATTTCTGCATTTTCCCTTCCATTTTCCAAGGCAAAAACAGCTGGTAAGAAACTTGGCATCCTCAACAAAGTCAAGCGGTACTTCACGCCGGAACAGCTTCTTATCCTCTACCAAGCACAAGTTCGATCGTGCATCGAGTACGTGGATCGTGCGTGGGATATGGCTCTGCCAACTACCAGCTTGATGCATTGGATTCGGTGAATCGTCGCGCCAGGAGACTCATTGGCAACAAAGCGCTCGTCAGTTCGAAGCTGCAAAGCTTGGAACATCGGCGCAAAGTTGCCTGTCTGTCGGTATTCTACAGGATATATTTCGGAGAGTGTGCTCAAGAACTATTCGATCTGGTTCCTTCGGCGCCTTTTTATTATCGAACCGCAAGGCATCGACAAGGTTTGCACCCTTACGCAGTCGAAATTCCGTAGGCTCGTACGAAGCGGTTTGCTTCCTCGTTTCTAATCCGAACCGCTAGGATATGGAATGCCCTTCCGGCTTCCGTTTTCCCCTCCTCTTTTAATATAGGTACCTTCAAATCAAGAGTGAATAGGCATCTTCTAGGCAAGCGCGCTCCACCTTAGGCTGCATCACCTCTTGCATGCAAGTCTGATTGCAGCCAAGCGCTAGCCTATATAATTAAAAAAAAAAAAAAAAAACCCTGGTCTGGCCTGGCGGGAGGCTTCGGCCGTGGCTAGTTACCACCCTACCGGCAAAGACGTGCCGCCAAGCAATTTAGCGTTCCGGCACGATGCCGTGTAGAAACCGAAGGGGTATGGGTTTAATATAACTGCCATGCCCCTAACAGGTTAGCCCGCTACCATCTTAGACTGCATCATCACTTACCATCAGGTGAGACCGCAGTCAAGGGCTAGCTTGTAAAATAAAAATGTTATAATTGCGAAAGTTTGGATGTATGGATGGATGGATGTTCGTCACTCAACCACGCCAGAACGGCTGAACGGATCGGGATGAAATTTGGCACAGGGGTAGATTGTAGTCTGGAATAACATATAGGCTACTTTTTATCCTACTCCATTCCTTTTAGGAATGTTAGTGATAATAACCGGGACGGATGGCTTAACGTGCTCTCCGAGGCACGGAGGAGACGAAAGGGCCAAATTTGGACTACGACATTCAGTCACTCATCCATTTACCGACTTCGGTCAACGTTGCTTAACAATTGCAATTGACTGATATGCGTTGTCGCAACTAGGACACCCGTCCCTCTGTTTCAATAGGGATGATAACAACATATAAATCAGCAACTCTTTATCAAACTTAAAAACGCACTTCTAGTATGGAAGTTGTGTGAAATTTACAGTTGTGACGTCATCAAATTTCAACGCACTTTTTTTCTTTAATCCATATTTTAAACTGGTTAATAAACTTAATACTAACCGAGGATGTGAATTTTAGGTCTTTTGGATGACCCTCTATTTAATAATCAGTTAGAAATAATTTATATTTGATATGGGCTGATCCCTATTAGTTCTACCTAGCTTTTTGGCATATTTCTACTGGCCTAAATATTAAGATAGGTTTTTGGAAAGTGTTGTTAAGGTACTAGATGAGACTTCGTCCGCGTGGATTGATGTTTTTTTGACTCTCGGAACTCTTCAATTTTCCGGGATGTAATGTTCCTGTACCAAATTTCATCAAAATCGTTTGAGTAATTGGGCCGTGAAAGCGTTGCAGACAGACAGACACACTTTCGCATTTATATTATTAGTATGGATTTTCGTTTATCCTTTGGGCAGTGTTCGTGCAAAGCAAGGACCGAGCCAAGCAGCTGTTCAAAGAGCTGATATATGACGGCATCAATGTGGACGCCATACACGCGGACAGAACACAGGCGCAGGTGAGGACATCCGTCACAAATACTGTGAAGAGATAGATAGATACAACTCTTTATTGCACACACTTAAAACAAAGACAATGAACAAAAGGTTAAAAGAGAATTTCGGTCACGGCGGCCTATCTCCATAGAGATTAGCCATCTACGCGGGAGATATTATAGTGCACAAGTGCATACACAGGTGCACTCTCTGTTCCTTTACTCTCATAGCCCGATGGGACGGAAAATCCGACACGACCGGAGAGAGATCAGGCGCAGGACCGACGGCTTAACGTGCTCTCCGAGGCACGGGGGTGTAACACCGGCAATTTCCTAACTCCGGGCTAGTACTGAGAATTTCTTTTTCAGAAAAACCCAATACTTGCTATGGCCCGACCCGGGACTCGAACCCGGGACCTCATCGGCCGCAGTCGAACATGCTAACCACTAGACCAACGAGACAGTTATACTAAAATATATAGTAAATATATGAGTACATACATAAAGACTATAAATGAAGACTAAATATTATGGTAAAGGTTCAAGACGTTAAAGTTTTCCAAATATGTATACTATGGTTCTCTTTGTATTCACTCATTTTCCTAATTAAAAGCTCTTATAATTCAATTACTTCTTAAATACTTCTTAAATAGCATATTACTATTATTACTTTTTACTTTTTCCACCCATTCAAGCTATTTCTATCTTATAAATTCTATCTGTGAAAACTTGTAATTGGCGCTTTACTTTATATTTTTCTATCCACCTTTTTGTTTGTAGCTGTAAGTTTTCCGAACAAAATAAAAATTAAATTATAAATATTATGGTAAAGTTTTTAAAAATAAAACTCTACAATTCTACATTCTTTAAAATGCGTTATCCGATTGTAATCATCGAGTGGTACGCTTAGTCTAAGCTTTTACAATGCAAATTCGATTGAAAGTAATCAATTGATCGATCACGTGGGCAACAAAGTAAAATGGACCTAAACGCCCTTGATTTTAAGTCACAAATTAAGTACAACCGATTTAAGTTTCGAAACGTATCGTTTGAAGCGCTGCTGACTGTTATTGCATACACCAAATTGAACTCTAAATCAATGTTGTTAAGGTTCATTTTACTTTGAAGCTAATGTGATATGATTTAATTCATACCTATAGGAGAATTTATGTCATTTATGATATGTGAAGGTGCTGCCGGTTCGGAGAGCAGATTCTACTGCGAAGAACTGGCATTTATTTAGCTTCCGTTGTGCAACAATGCAAAAAATTTGGTCCTGACCCTTATTACTGATCTCTCCCAGTTCGTGTCTGATTTTATTATTATAACGGCGCATCCTTTGAGTCTTCATCTTGTTTTGTTCTCATCAAACCAATTTCAACCGTATTTTGAAGCTCATAAAGCTGAGTTTAAGTTATCATTATGCTGCAATGCTGTTAAGGTTCATTTTACTATGACGCTTATGTGATATTATTTATTTCATGTAGAACAACTTGAGTCCCATGATATGTGTGCATTATGCCGGTTCGGAAGGTAAATTCTACTGAGAAGAACCAGCTTTTATTTAGTTGTGTTTAACACTTTATTACAGCGAGATAACGTAGTGCGCAGCTTCCGCGTGGGCCGCATCTGGGTGCTGATCTGTACGGAGCTGATGGGTCGCGGGATCGATTTCCGCGGCGTCAATCTCGTCATCAACTACGACTTCCCGCCCTCAGCCATATCTTATATCCATAGGTGAGGCTACAAAATAAAATCGATTGTTTTCTAAATATTATGTATAGTTCGCGATTGGTAACACATACAAGGGAGCTAAGGGAACCGGGGAACCTTTTACCAACTTTTTCTGTTCCCCGAAAAGCTGGTCAGCTACCATCAAAAAAGCCTCCTCGGGGACCTGAGTGGACCCCGAGTGATGTAACGGCCACTCATAAACAAAATCCAGGCAGCGTCTGTACTCGGAGCGAGCGGCTGTCTGGTCAGCGTCTGTCCCACATTGGGCGGCTGCATTTTCGGAAGATGTGTGTAGGAGAGAAGGAAGATAGGGAGAGGAGGAAGATAAGAAGTTAATAGAAACATGAAAGCACAACAAAAAGAGAAACTACCCCAGGCGGGTTCCGGTGCCGCTGGTGCCGGGGAATCCCGCCCCCTGACAGTCTCGGCTGACAGGGGCTGCCCCTCGTATTCTGGGGGGGGCGACGTTTTGCTCGAGTGTAATAAGCCATTTGCTAGGTCTGGTTTGCTACAACGCACGCCACCTAAAACGACGACACAGGCATGGAAAAGGACTGAAATGGATCAAACGGAAACGGAAGACGGTATATCTACGGGAGACGAAGGGGCGCAATGCACAAGAACAGCCTATGCAAGCCCCATGACATTCTTCTCGCCGATGGCGAGCACACCAAGGAATAGAGGAGAGTGGAAGAGGAAAAAGTCACCAACCAATAAGGAATCGGAAACTTTGAAAGAGAAGGAAGAGCGTCTAATAAACGGATTGTTCGATAAAATTGTAGACATAAATTCACTCGTAGATCGGCAAGGGCCATATAAAAACACAGCCAATGAAATTAAAACGAGATTGCGTGAGCTGCAGAAACTGTGTGGACGCGTTATGGACGTCCGAAGAATGAAAGCAGATAAAAAGGATGAAGAACAGGAGAATACCCCAAAGAGAACTAAAAGAGCAGTGGTGGTAGAAGAGAGAGGCACAAACACATCAACCGGAGGGGAAATGGAAGGACTAGAATGGGACGACGACTTAGGCACGGAAACCGAATGGACAGAGGTAAGAAAAAAAGGGAAGCTGCAACATCGAAAGGAGAAGAAAAATGCTGAAGAACATAGAGGAAATCCCGAGGAAGAGAACCTAATAACGAAAAAGAAAGTGGTTGAAAAACACATAGAGAAGGAAATACAAAGAGAAACGAATAGGAACCTGGAAAAACCAATAGCACAGAATCGGAAGGGCAAAAGTAGGAAAACACAAATGGCAAGGCCAGAAGCATTGCTGGTTGAAGTAAAGGAACGAGATTATGCCAGTGTGCTAAGGGAAGTTAAAATGGGATTGACGAATGAAGAAATCGTTTTATCCAAAGTAAGGAAGACCAGGAGGGGCGACATTCTTCTTGAACTTGAAAAAGGACAGGATGGAGGCGTCTCACAACTAAAGGAGAAAGTGGGAGGACTCTGCCCAAGTTTAACGCTGAGAGCACTGAAGGAGTCAGCCAACGTTATAGTACGAGGGTTAGATGCCACAGTTGAAAAAGAAGAAGTGGAGGAAGCTCTAAAACAAAAAACAAAAGATTTCCTCATAAAAAGTTTCTGGGAAAACAGTTACGGCAATAAAACAGTGATTGTCGAGCTACCAAAGCAGGATGCGCACAAACTGGTAAACGAAGGAAAAATTAAGATAGGATGGATGAGGGTCCCAATTGGGCTTTTAACGGAGAAAAAAAGATGCTTTAGATGTCTTGAATATGGACACATTTCTACAGGATGTCAGGGCCAGGATCGAAGCAGAAAATGCTACAATTGCGGAAAAGACGGGCACAAGGCCAAAGATTGCGAAAACGAGACTCTATGTGCTATATGCAAGGATAAAGGCTTAGGTAACACTGACCATCGGATCGGCTCTAAGAACTGCCCATCATGGAAGGAAAAGGTGCCCGCAAAAAGGAACATGAAGTCAAAAAACGGGGGGTAGAAGCAGGTAGTGAAGCGCTAGACTCACACATCAAGGTACTACAAATAAACCTCGATAGAACGCGAGCCGCCCACGACCTGCTCGAAGTGACAGCAAAAGAGCATAACATAGACTTGGTTATCGTAGCAGAACCGAATAGAAAAATATCAGAAGCTCGGGAATGGCGGATGGACCGTAGAGGTGATGCTTCGATAGTCACGCTTAATAGAGGAATTTGCACAAAAGTAGTAGCCCAGGGAAACGGTTTTATTGCCATGGGCCGTCCTGGACTCACCATTTATAGCTGCTACTTTTCCCCAAACTATAGTATGGAAGAGTTTGAACAGGATCTAAGCGAACTCTCTGAAAGTATTGAGTCACAACGTGGGGATATTCTAATAGCCGGTGACTTCAACGCAGCGTCAAGTGTTTGGTCAGCGAAGAGTGAAAACGCCAGAGGACGCCTGATCTTGGAGTTGCTTGCAAGTCTGGATATGGTGGTGGTGAATGTGGGATTCACTCCCACATTCCAAAGAGGCGCTAAAAATTCCACTCCAGATATTACTTTTGCTAGCTGTAGTCTGGCACAAAAAATATCAGAATGGAAAGTCCTGGAAGATGACAGCTTAAGTGGGCATCGGTACATAAAATTCCATGTGCTTAAAAATGAAATAAAATCACCGACACTGCCACCAGTGGGATGGAGACTAGACAAGCTAGATAGAAACGTACTGGAAAGCGCTCTCATGGAAAGGGAGGTTAATACACCAGAAGAGCTAGTGGAGGAGACTATAAGGGCCTGCGACAAAGCGATGCCAAGAAAAGGACTACGCAGAAAAGTACCGGTATATTGGTGGACCGAACACATAAGAGAGAAAAGAGAGCTGTGCACCAAATGCCGTAGAAAATATACTCGGAAGAGACGAAAAAAGGGCAAGGAAGACTTAAAAGGACAAGAGAAAGATGCTGAAATTGATAAGTTAAGAGAGGAATATAAAGCCGCAAAACTTGCCTTGCAACTGGCCATTATAAAATCAAAAGAAGAAAATTGGAGAAAGCTATGTGAGGAAGTGGATAGAGATACATGGGGCTTGGGGTACAGAATAGTGACGGAGAAACTGCGCAGAAGTCCCCCTAGCCTTGAAATGGACCTCATCATGTCCGTGGTTGATGTGTTATTTCCGTCCCATGGCGTTTTCTGTCGCATCTTGGCAGACGAATCCCAGAAGATTGAAGTTACGGTTGAAGAGATCCAGATAGCAGCTGAAAGCTTGAAACTAAAAAAGGCTCCAGGACCCGACCTCTTATACCCAGAGGTCGTCAAAATCGCAGTGCAAGTTATCCCTGAAAGGATAAAAACTATTATGGATGCGGTCTTTACATCAGGAACATTCCCATCGGCCTGGAAAATAGCTAGCCTGGTGTTGCTTAAGAAAGCTAACAAGCCAGTAGATGACCCGAGAGGATACAGACCCGTCTGCTTGCTAGATAGCTATGGAAAACTGCTGGAAAAAGTCCTCCTTAATAGAATCGAGATGCTCCTGCCGGATCACGGGGGTCTCTCAAATTGCCAATACGGTTTTAGAAAAGGCCGTTCCACACTAATGGCAATTAAAAAAGTGGTGGAAACTGCTGCGGTGGCAAGGCAGGGTACACAAAAGACCAGAAGACTATGCGCCCTAATCTGTCTCGACGTCAGGAACGCCTTCAACTCTGCCCCCTGGCGAGAGATAATTCTGGAGCTGCGGAAGAGACGATTCCCTGGCTACGTACAAAATTTGATTAATAGCTACCTGGAGGACAGGTTCATAAAGGTGAAAGACAACAAAGGACAGGAAAAAATACTGAAGGTCACCAGCGGAGTGCCGCAGGGCTCAATTCTTGGCCCAACTCTCTGGAATATCTTATACGACGGGGTGTTTCAGTTGAAACAAGAGGATGGGGTTGAGTTAGTGGGTTTTGCCGATGACCTGGCATTGTTAGTTGTTGCCAAAACAGAAAAGAGCCTTATGAGCAAGGCAAATAAGGCGCTCGACTTAATAAACAGGTGGATGAAAGGTAAACAACTAGCACTAGCGCCAGAGAAGACGGAGGCAATTGTCTTTAGCGGAAAGCGTAAGTTGGAACAAATTAAGTTTGAAGTTGAAGGTACACCAGTCACTCCAAAGGAACATATTAAATACCTGGGGGTGTGGTTAGACAAAAGCCTGAACTACAAAAAACATGTAGAGGAAGTAGCCAAAAAAGCACAGAACTTGACCGAGGCTCTAAACAGATTGATGCCAACTAAGGGGGGCCCCAGAGCAAGTAGGAGAAGGGTGTTATCAGCTGTAGCCCACTCCGTTATCTTGTATGGGTCACCGATTTTCGAGAGCGCTATGTCGGTGGCACTTTACCGAAAACGACTAGAAGCAGTACAAAGGCGAATGGCGATAGGCATCTGTGGAGCCTACCGTACTATCTCCACCGATGCGGTGCTAGTGATCGCAGGACTCATCCCCATTCACAAGCTGGTAAAAGAACGCGCCACGCTCTTCGCGAGTGACGAATTAACGCCGCTGGAAGTGCGTCAAAAGATCCTCATAGAGTGGGAGAATGAGTGGTCGGGGGTCGGAAAAGGTACCTGGACAAGACAGCTAATCAAGGACCTAAAGAAGTGGCACAATAGAAAACACGGAGAGATAGACCGATGGCTGACGCAGGCGTTGAGCGGTCACGGGGTGTTCAACACATACCTCTTCGCAATTGGAAAAGCGCCAACAGAAAAGTGTTACTTCTGCGGAGAGGAAGACACCCCGAGACACGCAATCTTTGATTGCTCCGGCTGCGCAGACTTAAGAACAGAGGCGCAAGGAACGAGCGACGCCGTGAACGCACAGAATTTAATTACAAGGATGCTGTCGAGCGAGGAAGCATGGCAACGTTATGGGCGAATGCTAAGGGCAATAATGATGCGGAGAGAACAGAAGGAAAAAGAAGAAAAGAAGAAGACAAATTAAGAACAGAGGGTCAGCACGAAGTAATGCTAAGTAGTTCCGTGCTGACCTGGAAGACGGGGGGAGGTTGTTTTAGTCCGTGCAAGTCGGACATGCCCTGTCGACAGGCAGAAGTCCGGAGGGATTTTTTCCTCCCCCCGAAGAGGAAAAAAAAAAAAAAAAAAAAAACACATACATTTACTCTGCATTCAAGTCGCGCGCGAACTGCACACATTTTGATAGCGTAACTGCCTCTAGTCATGTTCGACTGCAGCCGACGAGGTCCCGGGTTCGACTCCCGGGTCGGGCCATAATTAAGTATTGGGGTTTTCTGACTAGTTAAATTCTCAGTACTAGTCCTATTCAGGAACGAAGCGTTATCTCGGAATGGCAAGTGAAGTCTGTTGGGTTCGAAAAGTAATGTTACTCATACTCGTGTTACACACGTTTTTCTTTACAAATTCCATTGTGTAACATTTATTCCAGTGTGACACTTTCCATTTTGTTCCGTTGTGCAACAATGCAAAAAATTTGTCCTGACCCATATGACTGATCTCTCACAGGTCGTGACGGATTTTATTATTAAAACGGCGCATCTTTTGAGTCTTCTCCTGGTTTTGTTCTCATCAAACCAATTTCAACCGTATTTTGAAGCGCATAAACCTGAGTATTAGTTATCATTATAATATAGCTCTTTACGACATTATATTGTTTCAGGATAGGCCGTGCGGGTCGCGCGGGACAACAAGGTCGAGCGATAACATTTTTCACTCAAGATGACGTCGTCAACCTTAGGAGGTATATTATTTTTATCCACTACACGTTAGCTCTTGAAAGATCTCACCTGAGTGATGATAAGTGACGATGCAGTCTAAGATGGTAGCGGGCTAAACTGTTAGGGGCATGGCAGTTATATGAAACCCATACCACTAATCGGTTCCTACACGGCATCGTACTGAAACGCTAAATCGCTTGGGGGCTCGTCTTTGGCAGTAGGGTGGTAACTAACCACGGCCGAAGCCTCCCAACAGGTCAGGCCAGGAAAAATTCGGAAATTATAAATTCTCAAATTGACCCTACCGAGGATCGTACCCCGGATCTCGTTAAGACAACAGCGCTCAACGCTGCGCCAGGGAAGTCGTCTAAGATATTTGTAGTCTTTTTTTACACAACGGCCCAAAAAAGAGTGTAATGTCTACGACTTTTAAAAATTGTGATTCAAAAGCCCTCGTTAAAGTTTTTTAAAGTTATACTTCTTTTGGCTTGTCAGGGAAAAATTACCAGACACCGACACCCAAATTTGACACCCTGAAGTTAGTTGGTCAACCTATAAGTCTTGCAGAAAAAGGCCTACCGACAAAATAAAATAAATACATTTAATGTAATATGTTGGGTGAGAACTGATAACTGTATTCAAGATATTTATTATTTGCTATCAAAAAGTATAACTTCTTGCGCGCGTACATAAGTACACACACACTTTTTTTTTAATAAGTATTCTCACATGCAGTATCGCGTCAGTAATGAAGCAGTCTGGTTGCGAAGTGCCCGAGTATATGCTGAAGTTGAACCAGAACGCTAACAAGAGGAAGAATCTACTGAAGAAGGCGCCCCACAGAGACAAGATCTCCACCAGACTGGAGAAACCTGACAAGTTAGTTTATATATACCACTTATTATATACTAGACTAGCTGATGCCCCATTCGTCCGCGTGAAGTAAGTTTTTTAAATTCCTACGGAACTTCCTAAATTTTCCTGGTTAATATATAGCCTATGACACTCGCAAATAATGTGGCTTTCTATTGGTACCAGAATTTTCAAAATCGGTTCCGTAGATCCAGAGATTACTTACCCCCTGCATCGTCACAATCTCACAAACTTTACCTCTTCATAATATTAGTATAGACGAAGCCCGAACTTCGTTCGCGTGATATATTATGCTTTTTTAATTCCCATGGGCACTTCTTAATTTTCCTGTGTAAAAATAGCCTATGTCACTCTCCAGGTCCTCAACTATATCTATGCAAAAAATCACGTCGATCCATTGCTCTGTTGCGGTGTGATTGAAGGACAAACCAATAAACCAACAAACAGCACTTTCGCATTCCAAGCAGACGAAGTCCTATAAAATAGTTTACAATATTTATTTATTTAAATTTATTGCAGAAGAAAACTAGAAGAAAAAACAGATAAAAATGATACTGACAAAACAAAAGACACAGACGCAATCAAAAGCAGCAAAAATATGAAGCAAAGAAAAGTTGTGAACGGAGAGTCCCATGGTAAGAATGAGAAGGTAATGAAAGAAAAAGCAACAAAAGAAAGACGAAACAAGAAGGATACAAATAAATCAAATAATTTGGGTCAAATCAAAAGGAAAAAGAAAAAATTCTCCAAACCTGTAAAGAAATGATAATAAATTAATATTAGTTCATAACAAAAATATTGTTTATTTAATTCCCTCCCCAAATACTTCTGCATAGATAAAGCAGCAAAAAAATGGTGATACTAAAGCAGCGGTATATGGATCTCCTGTTTTAGTCATGCTGAAGCAATATACGTGAAGATCAGAAGATCTTTGATATATGACGAAGCTATTAGAATCCAGAATAACCAAGATAAAGTGGTATCCGAATTCAATAATTATATTAGTAGTAAGGAATGGAAGTCTAAACACAGCTATGTTCTTGACCAATTATTATTAGAAAATAAGAACAAGATTAACGACACTATGGAGTTAATATTGAAAAGCAATGGTTACACGACGGTCTAATTAAATATGCTAATTTTGCACAGTTGTTATCACTAGTGATAATGTAGAAGATTTAGCTCAGGAGATTCTTAGGTTAGAAAATAGTTTGGCTTTTGGTTGCTCTTCTAGTACGCAGTATGCATACCATAATAGATATAGACACCTTAGAGGGAATGGGAACTAAACTCAAGGCAATCTATTGAAGATACCATATTATAAACCTGGAGTTGAGAGAGTACTATGATATCATAAACCCGGCATATTATTTCAGTGCCAGACAGGTAGTCTAGACTAGTCTAAACATAAGAGCAGGCTTCAAGGTTATGTGAATAGTCTGGTAGTGTCACTTACCACATGCAGCACAGCGGAAAGGCTCAAAAAATCCACAGTTCAATAAAGCCACTGAAAACATATGAAGAGTTTTTTTTTTAATCCACTACAAGCTAGCCCTTGACTGCGATCACACCTGATGGTAAGTGATGATGCAGTCTAAGATGGTAGCGGGCTAACCTGTTAGGGGCATGGCAGTTATATTAAACCCACACCCCTCAATCTCGATGGATTGACTTTCTCCCAGCGCATTCAAAAAATCTGCTTATGACTGATTCAAAATTAATTATGACTGCTTGCAGATAGCATAGAAATAACAAAAAAAACGTCATAGTATTCGTGTTTAAGTTCCCTTTATATGTAGTTTCTAAGGAAAACTTTGATATACGAGTATATAAGTTAGCGATAGTTCCTAATAAAAGCTCACAGTCCCTTAAACCAGGGCAGAATGCCCAAAGTACCATCCATACGTCCATGGATTGATAAGCGACCAAACTATCCTAGACTCATGGAAGTTTACCACCATTATCCTTTTGCAATGGCAATGGAAAAGTTACACGAATAGCAAATCGTGGTTTCTTTTCCTCACTAAACGAAGAGACAGCTAACCTGTAATCGACAGAATAATATACTTTTCTTCAAGGAAGCTATCTGATCACCATACCATCCGAGTGCCAACTCAAATCGGAAGAATTTACCATCGTGAATAGCAATAATGAAATTATAAAGGTCAACCCCTGAAGCTATCAAATTCAAATGTTTTTGTTGAATCGTCGAGTGAATCTACCACTGGTTCGGAATGTCATTCCTACCGAGAAAAACCAGCAAGAAACTCGGTCAAGAATCAAGCTCGGGAGATTCATCTTAACTTAACCATCAATCTAAAGGGACTGCACAATCTTAAAGACAATAGTCATAATGCAAACCCCGGTGCAAATAGACAGTGCGATGGCAGATCCTTTATACCACACAACCATACCTTTTTATGCAATAGTGGTTTCTGCAGGCATCGTAGCACTCATTGTACTGAGGAGAAGACCGGGAAAAGTCCAGCCACAGCCGCCTCCCAGCATAAGAGTAGGAAACTCCGAAGAAGTCCCGGCGACATTTTCGTTAAAAGCAGGTACTACAATAGTCGCCGCTCTGGGGGTGAAGGAATAACATAGCCCTACGTGGTATCCAAAGAGCTATAGGCGCCAAGAGCGCAACCGTCGCCGTACGTGATCTCAATGGTAGCCAGCAGCCAACACGTACTCGTAGGTTAAGAGCAGAATATTTAAGCTAGAGTTTTAGTGTTAACATGTACATTAGGTCTGAGTACATTAACTTCGACACAGAAGTAAGTTATATTTAAGGACTTAAAGTCCTTAAATATAACTTACTAAATTAGTATTAATCAAAATTCTTTGTTTACTTTCGTCAATCCATCCCCGCTGTCAGGATTTATTGGGTCACGTGACCAATTGAGCGAGGCCTATGTATAGATAGACGGTATTACTGTGGTAAAGGATAAATAAAACGACATAATTTAAAATTTAAATTAATTACACTTTGACACATCTATACATTTGGGAAAAAAACAGATACAAAATATACAGTCTTCATTGCATATTATATACAAAAAAAATTATAATAAACCTAACTAACTAAAAATTACAAAAATATATTTTATTTGGACAAAATTATTATACTAAAAGCCAATTATGGCACCTTTTTACGTTGATTAAGCCTCAAAGTCAAATACCGCATTATTATTTTTTTTTAATATTAGCACTTTGGTGTCAAGGACGTAGCCAGTCAAGGAGTATTTTTTTAAAGAGTTTACAGTTACTTATTCTGTTATCTAAGTAAAAATGTAGTTTTATCAACAGAACAGAAAGTCTACGGGAAATAAACGCGTCATTATACTGGTTACGAACTTGACTTCAATTTTCTTACTAATTAATTAGTTACTTACTGAATATTCATTAATTATTAAGCCTCTTTTCGAGTCATGTACACTTTTTGTATTCTCATTCACGGTTAGGCAAGGGACAAATCTTATTCAGAATCAGCAACATTAAAAAATGAGCGCCATATTAGGAATACCTACTGTTGAAATTGTGTGCGTGAATATTTGTTTGTGATTTGTCCCTAGCTTTAACCAGATAAATTCATTTTGCACCCAAGATTAAAGGTGCCTTTCCACCAGAGATGTGCTACCTTGCTACGAGTATGCTACTGATGTGTCAAACCCACCAACAGGAGCGCTTGATTTTCAGATTTTCATAGCTTAGATCTCTAGATGTTAGATCAAGCGCTAGTATTGGTGGGTTTGTCACACATCCGTAGCTTAGCAACTTAGCACATATCTGGTAGGAACGCACCCTAACATTTAGAGATTCTTTTCAAAAGTACCCTCGTTTTCATTAATATATTTAACTACAGATTATCATAATTGGGCATTTGACAACTATTTAAATCACTAACGTTTTTCAAACGTCAATACGCCCGCTACGTATGGAATTTTGAAAGAAATACTTAATTCTGACGTCATCGAAGTTCCACGCACTTTTTTCCTTTAGTCGATAGTTAAAAATATCATATAATTAACATAGAACTATCAACTATCACAATTGTAAATGAATTATTTAAAAAAAGCATCCACCGAGTTTCTTGCTGGTTCTTCTCGGTAGGAATGGCATTCCGAACCAGTGGTAGATTCACTTGACGATTCAAAAGTACTTGTAAAAGTTTATTTGAATAAAGAATATTTGATTTGATTTGTTTTGAACAGGACGTGGATATTACGTCTTTTGACTTTTGAGAGATCATCTTTATAATAATCACTAAAAAAAATTTTTTTATCCACTTCAAGCTAACCCTTGACTGCGATCCCACCTGATGGTAAGTGATAATGCAATCTAAGATGGTAGCGGGCTAACCTGTTAGGGGCATGGCAGTTATATTATACCCATACCCCTTTGGTTTCTACACGGCCAAGCGATTAAGCGTTCCGGTACGATGGTACCGGAACGCTAAATCGCTTGGCGGCATGTTTTTGCCGGTAGGGTGGTAACTAGCCACGGCCGAAGCCTCCCACCAGGCCAGACCAGGGACCAGGGAGGATTTTTTTGAATAGTTGTCCAATACCCAATTAAGTACAATGTACGATAATATACAAACATTCTCTTTATACACTACTTATACTAGTATACCTTTGATATTTTACAACTTAGTGCATACGCAGAAAGTCCACAACTACACAACGGCGACAAACAAGCTTGGTTGTGTGTGTCTCGCTACAGCTGCCTAAAGTTATTTGCGGTTGGTCTATATACCGGTCAGTTATCCCTCTATTTCCTACCTTACAGGCAGGGAATGCTGAATAAGCTTTGAGCTTTTTTAACTATGGTAAGCAGTGCTTTAATGCCTCTATGTCGTGCACGCCACTGCCTAGTCTTTGTTGAGATGGGCTGCCGTCACCGAAATCCAGGCCGGAGTACACTCTTCCATTGACCACGCGTACCTAACATTTAAACGATTAACCGAACACTTTGAAACTCTTGGGCTAGGTTCGCACTGCAAAAAACATTCGCGCGAATTTTATATTTCACGTATGGATTTTACACCGCACTGCGAATGCGGTTAGCGTCATACCACTCCGAATATTCTTACCGCACCGCGTGAAATTTGTATGAAACCAGAGTTCTTTTTTTCCCCCGAATTTTATCCGCAAGTGCGTAGATATACCTGATTTGTAATGTTACATAATTGCACGCACAGCGGACGCCTGCGTCTAAGTGCGGAAAATAATCCCAGGATACAAAAAAGAGTTGCAAATAAAAACCCGCGCGAATGTTTTCCCAGTGCAAACTTGCGACTTGGCAAATTCACTAATAAATCACATCACGTATCCAATAGTCCAATCCAGAAACACTTAACACATTCAATTTATTCGCATAACCAATCACAAGGCAGCCGCGGCATCTTATTCGCCGGCCAGGGGAGATACCCCGCGGTTTTGAACACCCAGTAGTCGTACGACACTTTGCTTATCAACAACACCAGTATTAGCACTTCTAGGCCTATGATGTAGTAGATATAGTCAGTCCAGTCTCGCGGCGTGTGGCACACTTGGGCCTCGCGGAGGTCCACCACGGCGTCTATATTGTTTTCTTCGCATTTCAGGCCTTTGTAGTCTGGTATGTTTTTGAAATGTTCTAGGAGCCAGGGCTGGAAAAAAGAAGTGTACCTAATTTTTATTTTTTTGTTGCTACAGCACAAATTATAGAACAAGGAGGAACTATGAAAATTTCAATAATGGTGTCACAAACATTAATCATGTAGATATATCTATATTGTATATTATGGTAATCTCTAAATATATATAAGGAAAAGATGACTGACTGACTGACTGATCTATCAACGCACAGCTCAAACCACTGACGTATCGGGCAGTTTGACATATAGATAGCTTTTATGATGTAAGCACCCGCTAAGAAAGGATTTTCGAAAATTCAACCCTTATGGGGATAAAATAGCGGTTTGAGCGGGCAAAAGCTAATATACTAAACAACCACACGATGCCCGCAACTTTGTCTTTGCCGTGGATAATTTTTTTTAATCCCTAATTTTCGAGAATACGCTATTACTATGTACTTCCCCGGGATACAATGCTAAATTTCATCAAAATCAGATGAAAAGATGGGCCGTGAAAGCGTAGCAGACAGACAGACACACTTTTTCATTTATAATATTAGTATGGTATAGTATAATATAAAGGTAGCGGGAACTGGGTGGCGTGTTCTCCAAAAGGCCTATGTCCAGCAGTGGACGAATACAGACTGATGGATGGATGGATGGATAGTATAATATTAGTACCTTGAGCACTTTCTCAGTGTTACAGTCGCAGTGGATATAGTTGCCGGAGATGAACAGCGAGGGCCCGGTCGTCTCGAAGCGGTCCGACAATATGTATGTGTGGATCTGAAATACAAATGAAAAGTTTGCGACTGATTAGCCGGAATCTCATTAAATCTTTAAAATTCTCCTATGCCTCTATAGAAGCCGAAGAAAAACCAGGAGATTGAAGAACTGGTAGCCTAAGCCAATATTATTGGAATTGTTAATTCAGCGCGAGAATGGGATATCATTATGGTATAAGAATAAGGTACATTTGGGGCTAGAGTGCGTGCTAAGATCCTTTGCTGAAGTGAAAACTTCTTTAGGCGCGTTGAGCACTTTCTGGTAGGGGGTAAAAACGTGGAACAAAAAGGCTTAAGTAAAATATAGTACATTCGTAATTAAACTTTAATGCCTTAGTTTAAATATTCGTTTTCACTTCTATTGGCAGTCCCTATGACTGCCAATTTTTTTTTTTGACGACCTCCCTGGTGCAGTGTTGTGAGCTGTTGTCTTAACGTGCGGAGGTCCCGGCTTTGACCATGGCTACCACCCTGCAAGCAAATATACGAGCCGCCAAGTTCTCAACTCACCGTCTTGAGTTTGTTGTGCGTGATGGAGAATACCATGAAGTGGTCGATAAACTTGGTGCCCTCGAGCTCGACGATGTTGGCGATGTCGTTGTGGTCCACCATCAGCTGTCGCACGTGCTCGTAGCTCGGGTCCGACACCGGCTGTAAGGATGTTATCTGCAACGACAACAACGCTTCACTATTGGATAGAGGCAGGCGTTGCTTTGCGGAAATCCATCATAATGAAGGAACCAGTTTAATTCGCTATAATCGGCGACAAAAGGAAAATCTATATGGTACAGTGATTTTTCATTGGTCACTGGATGGGTGACCAAATTCGGTAGTCCGAATTTGACCTTTTCGTTTCCTCCGTGCCTCAGAGAGAACGTTAAGCCATCGGTCCTGATTATTATCACTACCATCTGAAAATACTAAATCGTTAGAAATCTAAGAGTTGTAATAGTTCCTACTCTGTCGAGTCGTATGCGGACCTGGCAACCATATTATTGTCCTAAAAAAATTTTTGTCACAAAAGCACGTAAAGCCGTCGGTCCTGCCCTCTTCAGTCGTGTCAGATTTTCCGCCCCATTGGGCTATGAGAGTAAAGGAACCGAGAGTGCATCTGTGTATACGCACACACTTGTATTTACACACTCGTGCACTATAATATCTCCCGCGCAGATAACTAATCTTTTTGGAGATAGGCCGCCGTGGCCAAAAATTCGGTTGGGAGGACATTACAAGTCAACTCACGTTGTTGTACGAGACGTTGAGCTTGGCTGTGTTGGGCGGCAGGTTGGTGGGCATCTCTCTGAGGCTTCGCTGGGAGCAGTCCACCAGTACAGCAAGCACGTTGTTGACGCCGTCCACCAGCTCCAGCCGGTCCGGCACGCACGTGCAATTGCTGCCCGCCGGACGAATGTCGCGGCAACTGATGTTGAGCTGGTACAAACAAAGGACTATATTAGGTATGTTATCTACATGAACGACTCGACTACATTACTGACGCGATGCTTAAATGCAAATAGCGAAATTTCGTTTATCTATACATATAAAAGCGAAATACCTCTCCTTTTTGAGGGGTTTCGTACCTCAAGAAGAAAAAAATTATATATATTCGTTGTCCGTCTGTCTGTCTGTCTGTTTGTCAACCACCGTTTTCTCGGGAACGCGTGGAGGTATCAAGTTGAAATCCATCATAATGAAGGAACGCGTGGAGGTATCAAGTGGTCCCTTGGAGCTGTAAAAATCAAGCTTCTTAGTCAACGCAATAAAAAGATACAACCGTTTATGCCACATTTTGCATATTTTAACAATCTGTAAGCGATAAGGCCGCCTTTTGTGCCATGTCCATTATGACCGTTTTCTACCCCGAAGGGAGGAAAACGAGTATTTCAGGTCTTGCCTAGGCTTGACCTTCCGGAGATAACCCTACTATTACCTTTCATGTGCGCGCATACTTTACCTATTAGTGAGAGCGAGATAGCCTATATACGGAGCGGAGCCGCGGGGTGCCCCCCCCCCCGCGCCGCGTGTGCCGGCTAGGCGCGACGCATCCCGCGTGCGCGCCTCTTCAGTACCCACCCGGAGCTGAGTGAAGTTTCTTGGTGGCGGCAAGGGACTTACTCCAGGTCAAGCCTAGGCAAGACCTGAAATACTCGTTTTCCTCCCTTCGGGGTAGAAAACGGTCATATTTCAGTTCTGTGCCGTCGGCTTGACCTTCCGGAGACTTGTTTTGGTATCTGCCGGCACTAGTATAGCGTACTGTGACTTATAAAATAAAATGAAAATTTTTAAAGACGAATAATTTGTATTAACGTGATATTATCAGATGTCGTTTAACAATAATAAATCAGCCGATCTTAACATATAATCAACAGAAACAAAAACATAATTCTTCTCACTAATAATTAATCATAGGAACTAAACAGTTGCCATCAGTCTCCTTATCTCTTATTCGATGATTTTTTAAATTATAATATTAATTCAAACTTAAAAGACAATCTTATATTACACTGGTACAAAGGACTCTAACAAAGTATTTTCGGAATGCAAAGAGGGCGCTGACACAGACTTATAATAATACTTGAAAAAATTTTTAGCGCCACGCCAATTACCCCTTTTTAATAAATCATCTAGAGGTAAATTATTTTCAAAATTATAGGATGCAACCGCCGATCTGATTGATCCTGGACCAACCTCTAAACCGAGACTTAAGAATACCGGTTTCAGCCACCCAGCAATCACCGCTCTTGAGGCAGGCTTCACCTTTCCTCTAGTCGTAATAAACAAGCTCACTAACCCCGGAGATGCTTTTCTCCTTTCCGCAGACACGAGCAGCAACTGCCGTATCCATTTTACAATGTCCAATTCTGAATCTTCAGACTTATTTATTAACCAACCCGATTGTCTTTCCTTGACACGATCCGTTTTGGAACCCAACGCTGGCCAAAATGTTATTGTCTCATTTTGTATAGAGAAGTGCTTGTCATCTACCCGTAACAACGTCAAGTCGTGTATTCTTCTTCCCGAAGCAAGAAGCAATAACAGGGCACAATATCTAGAAATTTGGTAAATACTTGATTCGTCCGGAGGATTATCTTTTAACCAAGTAATCAAATCCTGGATATTCCACACAGGAGGGCGTAATGAAGATTTCTCAGCAGACTTTAGGCTGATTGCTTTTAAGATAGATGTTACGATAGGATGGGTGCATATGTTATGTTCAGCCCCTGGATTTGCAAACGTGGCAATTACAGATTTCCTTACCAAGATTGTGCTGTATGCTACTTTTCTAATTCTATATAAGTAACTCAAATATCTCGCCACTTGCTGAGGACTAGGATTATTTGAAACAACGTCTTCAGTTCTACACCACCTTGTCCAATCTTTCCATGCAGAAGAATATGTTTTCCAGGTGGACGTCCTCCATGCCGACTTCAACAATTCCACATCTTCACAAGGTAAGTCTTTTATTAGCCTATTCCACCCTGTATTCGCCATACCTCCAAAGTCATCGATGACACTTCTGGAGGCGGGCAATTCGTGGCTAGATCCGTCAAGTGAAGGGACAGGTTCTTCATTACTATAGGTGCAGCTGTTGCCTTGGATTTCAGAGCTGTTCGCCAAAAGGCTCGCTTCCATCTGGGGACCACTACCAGGTACGTCCCTTTTGCATAGTTCAGGTGTTGGATGACTTTGGGAATTAATGGCGGTGGTGGGAATACCCAGGCTAGATTGTACTCCCACTTCCTGCTGAATGCATTGACGAAGCATGCTCCTACATCCGTCGCATCTATCGACACGTACTGGCGAACTACTTTGGACGCGGACGTCGCAAATAGATCTATTTGTGGAGTTCCCCAACGGCTGAAAACCTTCTGTGTGAGACTCTTGCTCAAGTGCCAATCGGTTGCTGTTGACTGTCTCGACAATCGGTCTGCTATCGTGTTGAACTTTCCGGGTATATAATAAGGGATTAGAACGGTGTTGATTTGGTTCGCAAAGAGTAAGATCTTTCTCGCCAGCAAGTACAACGTCTGTGATCTCGTGCCCCCCTGGTTGCGTAGATATGCAATTGCTGTACGATTGTCTGCCTGAATCATTACAACTTCGTTCTCGATTAAGACTCTGAACTTCTTGAGGGCTATATAAATTACATACAATTCCTTTAGGTTTATGTGCCACTTCGTCTGAACTGAAGTCCACTTGCCGGACCAGAGGAACTGTTCTAGTTGTATGCCCCACCCTGTATCTGAAGCGTCGGTCGTCAAAAATACATTCGGCTCCCTGCCGATTATCGGACTCGATTCCTCTAGATGTTCCAGCCACCAGACACATTCGTTTACAGCAGGCTGAGGTAAAAGGAAGATTTTCTTTGGTCTGTACTCTTCTAGAAACCGGCTTGCTTTTTGAAGTTGCCTGCAGAAAAGGCGACCCAGCGGAACTACTTCTGTCGCGAATTGTAGTTTCCCTAGTAAAGACGTTCCTTGAATCCAGTTCCATCGACCCAACCTTAAAATCTTTTTGAGAAACGATCGCAGATCTGTAACTTTGTCCTCGGGAAGGGTTTTCAGATTCATTTGAGTGTTGAAGATAATCCCTAGAAATTCGATTTTCTTTGTTGGACTGGTGATAGACTTGTCCCGATTTATTTTCCATCCCAGGTGTGATAACAGGTCTACTGCTGTCTCGACCTGCCTTTGAAGAACTGATCTGTCTTGGTGGGCGAAAAGAAAATCGTCCAAATACACCAGAACTCTCATTCCCTCTGCCCGAAATAAATTTGCGATCCAACTTGTGATCCTTGAGAATGCTAATGGGGCGCTGGCTAGACCCATCGGCAGGCAAGTCATTTGATATAAAACACCGTTGTAACTGAGAGTCAAGAACCTGCGATGCTTCCTTTCTATTGGTATATGTAGATACGCTTGCGACAGATCCACTTTGCACATATAATCGTCTCGCTGCAAGAATTTTGGTACCTTTGACTGATTTATTAGGCGAAATTTCTTTGGTTTGAGGTAAAGATTTAACCGACGAAGATTGAAGATTTGGCGCATCTTTCCGTTTGCTTTCCGGATTAAAAATAGTCTCGACAAAAATCACGTTTTCTCTGTTGCCTTCTCTATAATATTTTCTTCTAACATGTTTTTTATTTCCTGTGTCATTTCTTTTGAAATTGGAGTAGCAAATTTCTCTAAATTCCGCTCTGTCATTCGAGTAAGAGGAGGTATCTTGACAAAGGGTATTCTGTAACCCATTATCATTTTGACTATTGGTTCTGGAGCGCCGAGTCTTATCCACCGAGAAGCAAACAGAGAAAGCTGACCGCCTTTGAAATGATTGTCAATATGAAGACGAGCGTTCCTTCTTAAAAGGTTGACGCTTCTTTGAGCCTTTAGGCTTGTCTTTATACTGCCTGCATCGTGCCACTGGCGTAGAAGTAGATGTCTTTGGTTTCTTCCAATCTGATTGCTTTGTCTTTTGTTTTTGATCCGGTTTCGATGTCTCGAGCTTATTTTGGTTGTAAACAGAACTGGAACTTGTCTGTAACGGTCTTTTAGTGGAACGAAAGACTCGAAAGAAACCTCCTTGTTTGCTAATAAAGTCGTCAAGACGTTCTTCATCAAACAGGTGCGACTCTGATGGCGGTATCTGAGATAGCTTTGTTGCTAGAAAATCATTAGCTGGCTTAAATGTCTTTCTTCTTAGGTCAATGATTTCAGCCCTGCGAGCACAGGTGTAATGAAGAATATCGTCTGATACATTTTTAAAAACTGATGAGTCACTAGCTAGTAACTCATGCACGTCATCCCTTATTTCAGGATATTTCGTAGTTAGCTTTCTTGCTTGTTCTGCTAATGCCTCTCTTTGTTTCAATAGGCCATGACAAACAATGCCCAAGGTCATATCAGCGTTAGACAAAATATTTTGACAAAAACTTTTCTGTGTAATACTACCTAGTTGGTCATTGACTTTGAGGGCGTCAAAAACCGGAGCAGCCCGTAATTTCTTTTGAACATCTTTATATCTGATCCTATTCCAAGAAGTTGTTCCCAACTTTTGACAAGCTATGCCTTGACTTTTTATAATTTCTGAAGGAGTAGGGATTAAAGGATCATCTTCTTTAACATTTGGGGCAAAACTTATGTCCTTAGAAGTACTGGCTCTGGGTTCATCACTCAGGTTGCAAACTGGGGCTTGAAAGGCACTTTGTACATCAATATCTGAAGCACCCCCCAAGTCATCTAAAGGGTCCTCATTTTCTATGTCTGATTCCGATTCATAGTCATCATAGTGTGTCGAAAATTCTGTGTTCGCAGAAGAATTACCTTCTCGTTGGTTTATCACTGTTTTGTCTTTCAGCGACTCTATTTTCCGACACAGTTTTTCAAAGAGGCCATCTACTTTTTCCTCTAACTTATCCAGCCTACTCCTCTTAGCAGACCTCTCTTCCTCTTCCTCTCCCTCTTCATCTTCTGACGGCTGACGTAATTGACGGCAAACCTCCAATCTCGTAAGAATAAGACGTCGCATCGGCTCAATGGCATTGATGAATATCTCAGCTTGGGCCGCCGATCCTTTAATTCTATTTACGATAGATGGAGGGCTTATTATTAGTGCTCTACACAAAGCCCACTTTAGCATACATACTTTTATTTCTCTATAGGGTTTCTCCGCCACATATTCTGCGTCGGGCAGAAAAATTCGGACATATTCCATAGACGGCAATGCGAATCGAATCTTGTTCAATATTTGAGGATCTGTATCCTCGCCAAAAAGTTCTTCTTTTGTTGGACTTAGAGTTTTCCAATTCTTCCATCCCTCTGGTAAAGACTTGCGGGCTAATTCCTTAATTTTGTCGAGCCAGCAATCCTCTTCTTCCGTCTCTCCTGTCTCCTCCAGCAATTCTCCCATTGTAAGGAAGGCGGTTGGCTCCACCATCTGCGCCAACAAAATCCTTTATTACTATAAACATTTAAACGGCTGCCGATGGTCAGCCTAAGAGGGCTGCAGTTAGCAAGCCTTAGCCGACTGCAGCTGGCGAGCCCTAGACCGCTGCGGCCGGCGAGCCTTAGACGGCTGCGGCTGGCGAGCCTTAGACGGCTGCGCCTGGCGAGCCTTAGACGGCTGCGGCTGGCGAGCCTTAGACGGCTGCGGCTGCCGAGCCTTAGACGGCTGCGGCTAGCGAGCCTTAGACGGCCGCGGCTGGCGAGGCCGAGACGGCCGCGGCTGGCGAGCCATAGACAGCTGCGACTGACGAGCCTTTGAAGGCTGCGACAGCGAGCTTCTGACGGCTAACAAGCCTGAAGGCCATAATATAAGCCTACAGTTACGGTTGAAAAGCCGGCAACTGTATACTTTGTGTTGCTGCCGAACACATAACCAACCCTAAAGTAAAGTGGCAATAAACTTCATGCACATTAGGTTATTTACCTACTTATATGTTATTTAATTTTATAAATATCTTATATGTTTAACAGATAATTTTTTAATTTACAATTTACAGTACAAGCTTCAAAATATATGAACCGTTTTATATGATCCAACGATAACATCGTTTACAGGACCTTAATAGTAACTAAATCGGTTCTTAACTCGAATATGCTCACTCTCACCAACAATATATAATAAATATATAAAAAACTCACCATTTCGACGTAATTCCGTGCGAAATAATCCAGTGAACGTACACATGCACACTAATCAGTAAATAACAGCGTACTGAAGAGGCGCGCACGCGGGATGCGTCGCGCCTAGCCGGCACACGCGGCGCGGGGGGGGGGGGGGCACCCCGCGGCTCCGCTCCGTATATAGGCTATCTCGCTCTCACTAATAGGTAAAGTATGCGCGCACATGAAAGGTAATAGTAGGGTTATCTCCGGAAGGTCAAGCCGACGGCACAGAACTGAAATAGATTGATATTTTTGTTGTATTTATTTTTTATGGTGTACAATAAAGTATAATTTTACTTTTAATAATTTAAAACCTATAGGGTACTTCCCGTTGACCTAGAATCATGAAAGGCAAGAAGCAAGTTCTCACAGCACAAATATATAAAAAAATCCGAAAATCGTAGGGTTCCGTAATCACAGGGTGTCTAATTGTTTGTCAGGTCATCAGGTGCTACCAGTTTAGAGCAATATGTTCCTAAGGCTGTTTTTTCAGATAAGACATCTTTCTAGTTATTTTACAGAGATGGAGATAGTCTGCGTACCTCTTTCTGGACCCTCACATGGTCAATGGGCACGATGAGCACGTCTTTGAACCAGTTGAAGAGGAGGTCTAGCGCACAGAAGGTCTTGTCGTAGTTGAGGAAGGTTACCAGCGAACTGTTGTTCGTCTCCATTACTTTGGAGAAGTGCTTGCAGGGGAGGTAGTTGTTGCCTGAGAAAGAAAAGCAAAGGATAAACCTCTAAGTAATATGATTTTACTCTCATTCTTAAAATCATAATTAGATATGTCGTTTTTTTAAATATATAGTCTAGCGCTTGGCTGCAATCAGACTTGCTTACAAGTGGTGATGCAACTTAAGGTGGAGCGCGCTTGCCTAGAAGATGCATATTCACTCTTGATTTGAAGGTACCTACCTATATTAAAAGAGGAGGGGGAAACCGAAGCCGGAACGGCATTCCATATCCTAGCGGTTCGAATTAGAAGCGAGGTCGAAGCAAATCGCTTTGTACGAGCCCACGGGATTTCGACTGCGTAAGGGTGCAGACCTTGTCGATGCTTTGCGGTTCGATAATAAAAAGGTGACGGAGGAACCAGATCAAATAGTTCTTGGGCACACTCTCCGAATTATATCCTGTAGAATATGTCGTGTTCGGAGTTTCAAAGAGAAATCTATTCCAGTAACTCTGTTTTGAAGTCACCCATATTTTGTTTTGCTGATTGGACGCCCTTTTTAAATTTTAGCATTTAAATGTCTATTTATAGGAATTAACTCCACATTCAATTTCGCTTTCGATAACTATGGGTCGAATGCATGTTCACCAACACAGCGAATACCAAAATTGCATGTTAGCAGAACATGAATCAGTTCAAAAGGTTAGTTCTTTCAACTTTAAAAACACAGTTTATTAAAAAAAATCTGCTTACTACCCTACATCTCCCGAACACGGGCCTCTCAGAATGAGAAAAGTTTATACTTTAGGCGCTGATAATTATCTGTCATCACCTCATATCATACACGCTGCCTAAGTGCGAATGCAAACACCCATTGTTGGAGAAAATTATGGAGATGTCAGGCATGTTTCATCCATGTTTTCCTTAAAACAGGACATTTAACGGCTTACCGGATAAATCCACGGATATCTTCCGGTTGCTCTGCACCAAACTCAACGGGAACTCTGTCAAGTTGTTGGCGGAGGCGTCAAGTAGAGTCAGGTTGAAGAGGTATGCGAAGGGGCGCTGGATCGGCGGCTGGAGCGTCGCGCTGCTCAGGTTGTTGTTTGATATGTTCAGACATGCGATTGACGAGTACTTCGGGAACTGGCCTGCAAATAAACAATATTATTAATTTATTTATTCTGTACCAAACTTATAAACTTTAAAACATAAACATTGAAATGACATGCACAAGGACAACTTATCTCTTGGAGAGATTCCTATCGTGAAGATCCACCAAAACACTTAATGGTAGAAAAAGGAACGCCAAAACCGTTGAGGGGGGGTTGGTAAATCGTAACCTAAGGAACAATTACTCTACCCGTGGTCCGGAGCGCGTTGCTATGTCAACGTAGAATGTAGATGTAACACTTACTGCTATTGTTCCTCTTCATTTCCGAAAGGTACTCCTCATCGGCTTGCGTAAAACAAATTCAAAATTTAAGTAAATACTTAGTAAAATTCATCACATCCAAGTTAGAAGACACAAAAAGTTGCATCAACTGATTTCGGGATTTTTCTGAAGCAAGGAAGGGTAACTATGAGGCGGAATAATAGAAAAAGCAGGATCGAGAGGGTGCAAATATTGTTGCCAGGATATTTTTCTTCTTATTTTGAAGAAATCTTCATTGATGTGTACATCCATGTACGACTTTACTGGGATGCTCCCGGCAACATAGGGACAAAAAACTCCTGCCTTCTCTGGCCGCCCTTCCCGGTACTGCGATGTGCATAACGTCAGGAAGGGGGCTGCACTCTATCTGCTCAGACTTCATTTGCTTACCTTTTTGCCTGGCCCATTCGTCTTTTAATGTTTTCCCATAACTGTTTTTTGTGAGGGGTTCCCCATTTCCATGTGCTTTCTTCCTTACGTCCTCAAACTACCTACACTCAAAGATTGGTGTTGTCAGGGTTGAATGTTAATGTACCTACATGGTATGATATTATTTATGCTTACCGGTGATCTTGCCGATGTTGCCGTCGGTGAGCGCCATGGAGGTGAGGCGGCGGAAGATGGACTGCGACACGTCCAGCTCGGGGATTGACGCGTTCAGCACGTGGAGATTTGTTGTGTTCTGCGTCACTGGAACAATGACACATTTAAAAATCTATGGGCATAACTAATTAGAATAAGTAGCTAGCTATCGTAATCAGCGGGCCTAGTGGGAGATTTTGTAACTTTTCCATCGCGTTTCATTGATTTGTGTGAAATTGAACAAGCGCCGTCTATCATCTATCTTATTTCTGTGGTGGTGTCGTGTGGTGCGGGTTGTTACGTTCCCTCAAATATGGTCGAGCGAAGCAATGGCTGGATCATACGTCATGCTCGTGAACGGGTGCCACCGGCGGGAATGGGGCTACTATCTGTCTGCCCGTCTTTGACATGAATTGAATAAACAAATTTAAGAAATCCATTAAAAGTATGCTCCTGAAAAAAGCTTATTATACTGTTGAAGATTATGTAAATGATAGAGGAGCATGGATTTGATCGCTCCAGCAATGCTGGGGACAGCGGTTACTTATGTACACATTGATATAGTAATTGTAAATGAATTATTTAAAAAGAGCAACCACCGAGTTTCTTGCTGGTTCTTCTCGGTAGGAATGGCATTCCGAACCAGTGGTAGATTCACTTGACGATTCAAAAGTACTTGTAAAAGTTTATTTGAATAAAAAATATTTGATTTGATTTGATTTGATTTATCATCAAGCGATGACAATTCCATTCAAATTGTAGTTAACTTTAACGCGATCGAATAAAATAAATCTCCCACTAGGCTCCCACCTGCTGGATATAGAATTTTGAGATTAGGTTTGACACAGTATCTACCCGACAATAAATATAACATAATATACACATCGAGAATTTTTAAAAGAGACTATCGATAAGTGATCTAGAGACAAGAGATGCGACCTCGTCGAGCTTCGTACATAATTGAGATATTTCGTAGATTATGTAGTGATACCACTACCTTTGGTAAGCTATGTAGGTACATTTCTTTATCTGTCAAAAGAAGTGTCTGTGTGGAAGTGGAGAAGTCGTGTTTTCTAAACATAAGTATACTTAGTTACCCATAGCATTGATTGCGAGAGATTTATAGTGATATCTTTGGGGGAATTCCTCATTGATCTCAGAATACCTGCATCAGATCTCCAGCTGATCTGACCAAACTGAAGGCATTAAGTAGGTATTAGATATTTATTAAGAGAAAACTGTGGACCGTAGATCACGAATAGAGTATTGGAAGAAAAAGTTATTGTTAAGCTTTCGAAACTAGTTCTAGTGAGACAGTGAACTGGCATTGACCTTGTTTGACTCGATCGACGATCTTAGCTTGACGACAGCATCAGGTCAAGGTCGAGACATGAGTCATAGATTTTAGGAACCTAGGTGTGATCTGTGGTAGTAGTAAAAGTAGGTCGGTAGTAGGTACCATAAAGCTTTAAAGTAAGACATCACCGTTATCCATCAAATATATGTCCTACCGACCGAATTTTTGTCACCGCGCGGCGACCAATCACCAGAGATCCTAGCGCGGGAGATATTATAGTGCACAAGTGTGTGTGCTCTCTGTCCCTTTACTCTTATAGCCCGATGGGACGGAAAATCCGACACGAACGGAGAGAGATCAGCCGCAGGACCGACGGTTTAACGTGCTCTCCGAACAACGGGGGTGAAGCACCGCCAACTTCGTAACTCTGGGCTAGTACTGAGAATTTCTAGTCAGAAAACCCCAATAATTGTTATGGAGTTTATACAAATAAAGAATCTGCATCTTACAGCTATAATATTGTGGTAGGGTGCAAAGTCTACCATGAGGTGAATTCCAAAAAAAACTTGATCTATTAAATAATATTTACAGCCCGCATCAAATCCCAGTGTAACATTATCAGCATCTTGCTCTGATTGCGAGTTATTTTTAACTATCGAGGCTATCGTGTAGGTAATAATTACATTTCTATTAAGTATCTAAATCTCTGTCTGTTATCTTATGTCATTTTGAGGTTACACAAATGACAATAGTTAATTCATATAGGTACCTAATTAAAACATTCTCAAAAGTTTTCATTAACGCATTTTCAAAGTGTGATAGGGTACGTTAATGTACTGTTCTTACATAAATTGTGAACGGGACTAATGATAAGAAAACAACTGTTGTTACCCACAATTTGGCAAAATAAAAATTATGAATTATGAATTGAACTCGGTAGGGGGCGCTGCGATCGGGTTCTAGGCTCAGGGCAGGACAACATCTGCCCTGAGCCTGGGCACAGGGCCCACTAGTCTTCAATAAAGATGAAACCGATAATATAATATAATATATAATTTAAGTTCATTACTAAGGACTACGTTTTTGCGACGCTTGCTTTTGAGACTGGGCCCATGGTCATCGGACATGAAGAATTTGATAAATGTCGTTTTATAATGACTGTGAGACACAGACAGGCGGAGTTGATATAAGGAGTCATTGTTCTACTGAGGATCCTATAAAAAAATCGAGAACTAAGCACTAAGTAAGTTTACCGTGTGATATTACCTATATCTAGAATCGTATCCAGCAGGCTTAGCATGATACCTCGCAACGAGAGAGAGAGAGATGTTGTCCTTGACGGCTTACTTCTCGTTCAAGCCCTAACGTGCACAAAATCCGCTAAATTAAAAAAAATATGATGAATTGATTTTTATTACCATTAAAAAATAGTCGGCATGAGAGGGTTCGTAGGTTTAATTGTAAGAGTTTTAATTTTGTTTTTGAAATTATTGTGTGTTCTTTGTTTTAGTGATTAAATCCCAAATAAAGACTATTTATTAATTTATTTAGAGAAAATACCACAGATAAGATATATTACTTTTATCTCTACTTATGACGTAAGGAGACAAATCATACATGTCACCATGTTAGTTTCGGTAGACAAATAGTTGTAACGCGACAAAATAAGTAGACAGAATTTTACTCGCTGTGCGCATGCTAGCCCTACAGGAGTGCGCCGGCGCATATCGTTTCACATTCCGACACAATCGATTAGTCACACGCATCGCCTTGTAAACTTTTAAATTATAGTCTACCTAGTGGACCTACTCTATTATCACAAGTTATAACCGATAACACTGAGCTATTTTTAAATGCCACACTCATGAGTTGAGTAACTCAACTAGAGCTCTAAGTGGCATTTTATAACAACAAGGGGACTAAGATGGAAGTAGGGTTTATTACATGATAGCGATAATCGCAACGAGGTTCTTTGCAGAATTTGTGAAATTATCCCGGGTCGGGCCATAACAAGTATTGGGTTTTTCAGACAATAAATTCTCTAGCCCGAAGTTAGGAAGTTGGAGGTGTTTCACCTCCGTGTCTCGGAGAGCACGTAAAGCTGGTACTGCGCCTGATCTCTCTCCGGTCGTGTCAGATATTCCGTCCCATCGGGCTATGAGAGTAAAGGAACAGAGAGTGCACCTGTGTATGCGCACACACTTGTACACTGTAGGTACTATCTCCCGCGCTGATGGTAGGTATAATCTCTCGGGAGATTGGCCGCGGTGGCCGAAATTCGGTCGAGAGGACATTATTTTACTCACTGGTAATAGCTAAGGCCTCCTTCAGCCGGAAGCTGTCGACGTCGCAGCAGAACACAGAGTCGGGCTCCACTCGCTTGCACTTCACATCCGCGGGGCAGTCCTCGCGCGACATGTGGAAGCATTTGCCGAGCCTCGTCTCCGTGCGAGGGGGCTCCGGCTTCGGGTTCTCTGTGGACTGGGTGTGTGCCTGAAACAAAAAAAATTGTCAGTCAAAAAACTGGACTGCCGATAGAAGTGAACGTTTAAAAAAAAAACTACAACTAAAACACCTACCTAAATATAAACACGAAGGCATTCAAGTTTAATTTCGAATGTAGTATACATATTTATATTTAATACCTTTTGTCTTCGTAATAAGGCGAGCATGTCGCTGTTCGCGAGTAAGTCGGTCTCGCGAATCCACATTTGTACCCCCTACCAAAAATTGCTCAACGCGGCTAAAGAAGTTTTCACTTCAAAAAGCGGTATTGACTGTTTGATCCTCAAAAAGAAAATTAA
Source organism: Erebia aethiops (assembly GCA_923060345.2). NCBI lineage: Eukaryota > Metazoa > Arthropoda > Insecta > Lepidoptera > Nymphalidae > Erebia > Erebia aethiops. The sequence continues at coordinate 1,059,960 of OV281083.1, read as the reverse complement.
TTTGCTTAGTCCCATTGGCTAAGATGGCCGACGTTTACCTCAATAAATCTATATGGGTTTGATGTTTTAAGTTTAAATATGCCATGTCTCAGTGTAGTGGTAGATTCTTGCGACTGGCATGTGTGGCGTGGCACAAATTGTCCTACGCAAAATAAATAAATCATTTCAGTGAGGTCAATTTGGTAAATTAAAAGAATGGATCGTCAATCGTCATCATGTCTTGGATTTCAAGTCGTCTTTCTTTTTCGAAGAAATGGTTATGGGTATCATATTTCCGAGGTTTTTCTGAATGCAGATACAAATTTCACCAATACTAGTTATATGTCTGCTACGCTTTGACGGTCCATTTGTTCAACAGATTTTGATGAAACTTGGTATGGACGTAGGTTACATGACATCTCGAGGAAGGACGTAGGCTTCTTTTTATGGCAGAAAATTATTAAAAAGACTTAATCCACGCAGACGAAGTCGCGGGCATCATCTAGTTAATCTATATTATACGAGAAGTACTATTAGTACTTTATATTATACTAGCTAATTCCCGCGACTTCGTACGCGTGGATCGAGGTTTTGTGGTTCCCGCGGGAACTCTTTAATTTTCCGGGATAAAAAGTAGCCTATGTGTTATTCCAGACTATAATCTATCTCTGTGCCAAATTTCATCCAGATCTGTTCAGCCGTTGGGGCGTGATTGAGTAACAAAGATCCATCCATACATCCATACATCCATACCGACATCCATACATCCAAACTTTCGCATTTATAATATTAGTAAGATCTTAGGTTAGCTTAGCAACTGCAAGAAAGGTTAGTTCTAATCTCTTCCATTCATCGTGTCTAGTGCCTCTACACGAGCCCTAGATTCTAGAGCACCCTCTTTAGCCTAAGGCCCTGACCTAGCTACTCGCTTGACGATGTCTTTAAAGAAACAACCTCTTTCAAACTCTGACACGTAATAACATCATTTGAAATTCATTTTTTCGAAGAAGAAAATAATCTCCCAAAAGAAAAAAAACTGATGATTACAGACAGAGACAGTCATAAAAAAAACTGATTTTTTATGACTGTCTCTGTCTCTCTCCCTCTAGTATATATAGAGATTAGAGAGAGACAGAGTACCCATCTGTTCTTTCGATGGCGGTGATTTTTATAGGATAGGAGCCGTGTCGTAAGCAAGATATCCTCAATTAAGCAGTTGTATTTTTTAAATAGAATAGCGAAAACTAAATAATTAACGTTCTTCCGATGCACACACACAACACGGCTTGTCATATTGATAACTCCGAGATCATTACTAGAAGATTTTTGAGAACTCTCATCTGCCTTTACATATCTCTAACATATTATTAAGTAACATGGTTTTAGTGGTCATGCTTAGTGAATATTGGGAGGGTGCCTCCCTGACTACTAATAAAATTCAGATTATTGTCATGGGTGAGGCTTAGTTGACGCATATCACTATCAGCTGTTGATTGCGCTGGGCAAGATGACGTCATCGTCTAGCACGCATCATGTAGACTCCTAGAGACATCTGATCATATAGGTCAATTAATGTAATATCAGTGGATAATTATCCTCTGATATATTCACCAAGTCCCTGTGTCAGTTCTTAGACCTCAGACCCAGTTCTTAGTCGATATTTCAATTCCTCCCACGCATAAGGTCGTTATTCACTGTTTCCACCTTTGAATATAAAAAATAACTATTTTTCTTATTTTATGGGAGGGGTCTTGTTCGGTCTAGGACCGTTTGAATGATAGAAATGATTGATATATTTTATGATATGATAATATTAATTTATTGATTGCTAGTTAGAATAATTATAATTATAATTATTCTAATAATTAAAATAAAATGATAAATGCTAATGATTGAGTGGCACGCGTGCTGGTCGAGATGATGTCTTGCACACTGATTGATTGTTAGATTAAATGTATAATGAAAAACGGGTTAATGCTGATGGAGGAAATTGAACAGTTGGACTGTGGACCGTACAAGTCGATTTTTACATTCTTATTCTGCAATCTGCATGTTAATGAAAATGAAAATGAAATTTATTGATAAAAATATTCGTCGGTTCACAAATTTGTTAAGTAGTGCCATTGCGGTCACAAATTACAATGAATAAGATTGGGTCTTGTTATTTGTATAGATTAAATTATTAGATTAGATTAAGTATAGATAGGTATCCTACCTCCATACTTTTGTATTTGGAGTCGACCTCCTCCATCCTCGTCTCGGAGAGCTGCAGATGCGCAGCGAACCACGCCAGCAGGCACCACAGCATCACCTGCAGACAACAGAACGTCGATATGAGAGTAACCTCCATAAACAAGCAACAAGGAGCATAATTCGCTTTAATCTGCTAAAACACACAAAACAACATTAGTTTAACGGATGATAGCGAATTAATCTTCTTGTTCCATGGTTTATGATTATAGCAAACTAATCTTCTTGTTCCTTGGTTAATTAATTAACAAGGACTTCCGCAAAGTGACTCCTGCTTCTATTCTATCCAACATATAGGCTAGTTTGTACTTACAGACTGGCAGACTGGCAGACATGCCGCCAAGCCGCCAAGTCAAGCGATCTAGCGTTCCGGACGGTGAGTAGGTACCTAGTTACCTATAAAGTAAAAATGTCTTTTCTAGATGAGCTCAAGACCTTTTGGAAATTGGACGTCAATCGAATAAGATGGCGAACGTTTTTTACTCACAAACAGTTTAATTTTTGACCAATCGGTTTTGGAACTTTGATTCCTTATTAAGAACTTGCTAATAAGATATATTGGGGCTGATTCTGTATAACACAATCTCTAAACTAAACTAAAATGGCAGCTTTAAATCTAGTTCTGTCCTTTTCCCTAGAAAGTATTATGAAAGGGTTAGCAATATTTATAATGCTCTAATTTTAGTTTAGTTTAGAGATTGTGCACTACAGAATCAGCCCCATTATCTACTTATACTCGTAGTATTGTAATTTGTAATACCTATGTACTCAGTTCAACATGCAAAGATGCAACTCCTCAATAAATCGATGAAGTTTGTCTACTTATCGATTTGGAAGAAAGGTGCATTGAAAATGTACGTCAGATTAGGAAATAATATTATAGGTAACAGTAGCAAGTAAGGTTTCGTTATTGATTCTGTCAGTAAGTAAAGAGTAGATATTAAGACACCACAAAATGAAGACGTCTTCTCATTATCATCATCTTATCATTTAATTACGAACCAAACAAAAGCCACATTAAGTACTTCAGTATAATGGAATAATACCTCCTAAGTTATAGTTTAGTTACCCTGTCATTAAACCTGATTGGTAATCCAATCTGCGTTACTTAATGCATCTCGGTTACCAGTCTATACCTATTTGGTTTGTGAAACATTTAAATTCACCCACGCGGACCTTTTTGTAGCAATCCAATTTCTGCTTTGATCATAATCAACTCAGGCCATACACAACCACGCTGACTCGGGAGGAAACTTGCATGCCCGCGAGTTCTTCATAACGCTCTCAAAAATGTATGAATCTGCCAATCCGCAAACGAAGTGGACTATGGTCGACTCTTTTCATTCTTAGAGAAGACTCGTGCTCTATTGAGCCGGGAAAAGTGTGTAGGCAATTCAGAAAAGCATTATTTCAATTATTTTAATATACACAATACACACTACAATACATACATACAAACATACATACAAAACACATACACACACACACACACACATTTAAAATATCAAGGAGTGTGTAAGTTTTGAGTAGGTTACGTTTAAAAATGATTTGTGTAATTTGTAATAATAACAATAAAATCTAATTTAAAAACTAAAAACTAAACATTAAAAATATAATCTATGCCGCTGCAATGAGGCAATGTGCCCAGAACGCTGGCTGCGTTACCCCGCTGAATAGCCAAACTTATATTATGTTGAAAAAATAAAATGATTTATTTTATTTACTTAGGTTAGCTACTTTAAGTTGGTTTAGTGTAGATGATCGAGACACAAGAACTGACTACAATAAATATGGGGGGTATAAAAGAATAAATTTTAAAAAAACTACCGTAAAGTTGAAGGTGCGTGCTTGCCAGCCTTTGCTGGTCTTTTTTGTGACTAATAGGTATAGGTCATCCACAAAGTACGTCACACTAATTTCGTGATTTTTTAACCCCTCCCCCGTCCTTGTCACAGTTGGTGACATTTGTGAAACCCCCAGACACCTACAGCCTAAACGCGTGGACCGATTTTGATGATTCTTGCACCAGTAGTTGCCGAATATATCCTCCAAGTGACAAATTAATGAAAACACAAAATTGCGCCCTCTAGAAGCCATTAGCCACAAATTGAAAATAAAAGTCAATAGACTATGGCAACTGGCAAGTGGGGTGAATAGGTGCGGTTGTTTGTCTAGCTAGAAATAAACCTATTAGGCTATTACGCAAAAAATATGTTGATCATGTTGACCGTTCGGTATCGGTCGGCCACTATGCAAACAAGGTGTTCTATTTGCTAATCGGTAGTATATTTACGACTCGGGCTTGCCTGTATGCTCGGGCATGAGGCAGTAATAATAAACGTCCATATTGTAGGTGTGGAGGAAAACTGTGGGTGTAATGTTTGGTATAATAACGTTATGGAAAATGGATTAGAACTTTATGGTTATGAGGGCCGCTTACAATATACACTACACACCCGATTATACTTCGGCATTCATCTATACATCGATATTAAATTTAGTAGTTGGTAACGTTTGTCCTGAGTCCATATATACAGTAGGTACTATATTTATACTAATAATATAAATGCGAAAGTTTGGATGGATGTATGTTTGTTACTCAATCACGGGCATCGCGGGTTTATAATAAACTACCTGAAGCCCGCGACTTCGTACGCGTGGACTGAGGTTTTTTGGTTCCAGGGAACTATTTAATTTTCCGGGATAAAAATTACCTAGCCTATATGCTATTCCAGACTATAATCTATCTAAGCTAACTCTGTGCCAAATTTCATCCAGATCTGTTCAGCCGTTCTGGCGTGATTGAGTAACAAACATCCCTCCATCCATACATCAATCCATCCATCAAAACTTTCGCATTATATTAGCATAGAAGTATAGATTTACTGTGCACAGCTCTTAGTTGTTACCTACATCTTACGACGAACCTTGCCACTTTGTTAGAGTGCAGACGACTGTAGGCTGTGGTCTATTCGTGTTATCAGGCGCTGATAACAGGATCCCTGTGTTTGCTGAGAGCAATCTGGGGCTTGTGTTGTTATCGTCGACGTTTTGAGATATATCTCAAGTATATATACTTACCTACCTAATTACATGCAGGGGGCTTACTACAATCGCTTAAAGCAGTATTATTTTAATTTTATTGACGCTCTTGTTTTACAACTTTAATCCTTATTTTAGGGACATCAAACCATATAAAACATTAAATTTCAAAATAATACTACTTTAACCGTTGGTAGCAAGCTACAGGTACATATTTACTTATGTTAATGACATAATTTATGTCTATTTAGTTACCTCTAAGGCTCTAGTGCTCTACCTACCTTGTGAAATGAAAAGTTACTTTTACGTTGTTTTAAAGTACCTAACTAACAATATTATGTTCATATGAGTATTATGTTATACATAGGTATTATGACGTATAATCCATACTAATATTATAAATGCGAAATTGTGTCTGTCTGTCTGTTTGTTCTGTCTGCTACGCTTTCACTGACCATATTCTGTTCAACCGATTTTGATAAAATTTGGTACAGAGGTAGATTGTATCCCGGGGAAGGACATAGGCTATTTTCCTAGACTAGTTCCCGCGGGAATCAAAAAATCCTAATCCACGCGGACGAAGTCGCGGGGATCATCTAGTGCTTTCACTAGATGATCCCCGCGACTTCGTCCGCGTGCGCGCGTATGCGCGGGTGTAATTTGACAATTCCAAAGTGACTGGCAAGGACAAGTTCTTTTTTTAGGGTTCCGTACCTCAAAAGGAAAAAACAGAAACCTTATAGGATCACTTTGCTGTCCGTCCGTCTGTGTGTCAAGACTCAAGAGTCAAGACCCTTTTCTTCATAGAAGCTGTTGGACCTGGGAACTAAACCTATTCTAAACACTGACAAACACCTTCGGAAGTGACTAAAAGTTATTCATACCTACTTAAGATCAGACTCTACATAGTTCACAGCATCCGACTTATCATAATGAATGTTAAGGTAAGTGTGATAGAGGTGAAAATTGCTTGCATTAGTCGACTTTGTTTGCTTCTTAAGAGGAAAGGAAGCGGGGTATTGGATAATTGGCGGTAACCGCTGCCACTCCTGTGACGCTAACAAGTCTCAGTAAAGGCTGAGACAAATAAAACGCGTGGCGACCAATTTCCCCACAAAATCTATCATTACATCCACCGCTGGGGCACAAATAATTAATAACCTCATGTACTTCATGTTAGAGTCTGAATAGGCCTCTCGAAGTTTACCACTACTAGTTACCTACCAAAGGCTCATTCAACAAAACGTATAAGCCATAGTATGTAAAACCTAGACCAATCATTGTTTAGGTCTTTTGGAAGACCCTTTAATATAATCCGTAGGAAGTTAGGAACTAAGAAACAAATTAGGGGATAAAATCTAAATAAGTGAGTAACAGCATCTTGGAGCAATGTGGCTCCAAGAAGCTGTTACTTAGTACTTACACACACGCTGCTGTCGCGCGTTTTGTGTGGTTCACGCCATAACGTTGTAATTCAGGACAACTGTCTTAAATGACTTGCAAGGATGTGGACCAAAATACTCTTGATCGCTGGACTTGCTCTCTGGGGTTTTTAAAAGACTATTGCCTCGACTTTTTCAAGAAATATGTATAAAGAAGTTCGCTTCTTTAAAAAAAAAAGAAGGAGTAACTGCTGGGTTTCTTGCCGACTAATTCGAATCTTCCTTACGAACTTAGTCCCAGTTTTATCATAAGAGACCACAAGAAAGGTGACGTGACATAAATTAATCATATATTACACTCCACCGAAGCTAGGATGTGACTTTTTTTTTAATCCACTACAAGTTAACTACAACAGCCACGGCTGAAGCCTCCCACCTGGCCAGAGCAGAAAACATTCAGAAGTTATAAATTCCCAAATTAACCCTGCCGAAAATCGAACCAGTGGTCTCCTGCACTTGTAAATTGTAATTGGCTACTTGACAGCTGCAACTATAAAATATGAAATATGTTAGATTTGGTAGCTTGTGGGTTGACAATAATTAAACAATATGTATTTTGCATTAAAATTAATTGTAAATATTTTATTTTTGCAAAACAAATTTGAGATTTTTTACCTGTGGATTACAAGAAGCAAAACGCGGGCGGTCATGATAGAGCCCCGTGTGACGTCACATTTCAAAAAAAAAACGTCGTGTGTACTAACGTTTGCGTATTGTTGAGAAAATTAACAGTAATATATTTCGATTTGTGATTGTGAGCGGTTAAATGACAGCTGATAGTACAAATCTGCCTAAAGTCGATTCATTTATGGTTGCAAATTTATTTGCGTGTAAACTTTTGCACTGCCGAATTTCGTAATGTATTAGAACGAACCATGTAAGTACCGAAATAAACAAAGTAAGTAATAGTACTTAGGTCTCGTGTTTAAGACCTAAGAAAGTGCTGCTGTAAAGTGACAGAAATATAATTTATTTTTTTATGTCATGTTTTATGAAGAAAATGTCAGGTTAGGTTAATTCATTTTTACTAGATCAGAGTTTTAAGTTGATTTCTTCATAACACGAACATCAAAGTGGTCTTCACAAAGTAATACCGTAGATATTTATCCGATTTAAATTCCGGCTCTCGGCAGATTAACTCTAACCACTGCTTTGGACGTTTAAATTATGACATAGGTAATAAATAGTATATAGGAATGTGTTTATACAATTTGTCAGGATATTAATTACTTATTATTTATTGTATTTCTACACACGTCTTGTAGCTTGTAATTTCCACAATTGCATTAAAAAAGCTGTAAACTTTCCACATAAAATTAAATGAAACTTGGAGCATCGTATAGTTAACTTTGTTTTATTTTGAGCTGTGACGTCACAGCTAGCAAATGTCACGTGACCGGCTGTTTTCGCGCGAATTTAAAATTAATGTATTAAAAATGTATTTTTTTCTAATAAATAACGCTTTTTTTGAGAAAAAGTTAATTGTAAGAGGTATAAAATGAACCTACGTACATTTTTAAGTATTTTTCCGAAAACTGTCAAATAGCCAATTTGTAAATTACGCCTACTACTGCAACAGAGAGGGGCTTAACAAATGATTCCCGAATAACAAGACAACGCCTACTTACGCGACCATCATACTAAAATTATAAATACGGAAGTGTTTGTTTTGTCCTTCAATCACGCCGCAACGGAGCAACGTGACTTTTGGCATGGGTCTAGTTGAAGACATGGTGAGTGACATATTCTATTTTTATCCCGGAAAATTAAGGAGTACCCGCGGGAATAAAAAAAAACGGACGAAGTCGGAGGTATCAGCTATAATATTTTATGACAACAATAATAGATTGATGACTATATCTATCGTTATCAGGAGGAGACAAGTATCGACAAGGCTTTTTACATTAATGGATGATGATTGATGATGGATTCTTAAATAAATGATACATTTTTAGGGTTCCATAGGAAAACGAGTACCTAATCCTTAGTAAATAGGGCGATGGTTAAAAAGTGATGATAGCCTAGTATTTTGAAAAAAAGATAGAAAACGGCTAGTTACTTCATACGCATAATTTATGGCATCGGTATATTATTACAATATGGAAAAAAAATTACAGGGTATTCTGAGACACTGAACGTAGCGTTATCAGTAAACCACCCTGCATATAGAACGGGAGTAGATATCAATCGATGTTGATAAGAAGAATTTATCGAAACCCCGCTGTGAACAACCATTATATTGTGATCATGTCTATAAAACTATATACCTAGTCTACATTACAATATACATCTATTTCTCGGTAGGTACCTACTACCTATATCGTCTGTGGTGCTTACACTGCTTACGCATGGCATTTATTTATAGGGACTAAGCTGGCAGTGTAAACTTTGTAAAAAAAATCTTCTTCCACTCACTTCTGTTATCCGTCAACCTATCATTCACGCCTTTTATACGCATATCCTCTTTCACACAATCCATCCATCTTTTCTTTGGTCTCCATCTACTCTTTTTTCCTTCCACATGCATATCTATCATTCTTCTCGTAATATGCCTTTCTTCTGTCCGCATTACATACCCATACCATGCTAGCCTATTACTCCTCATCTTTTCTATCACTGGCGCTACTTTCAAACTTCCCCTTATATATTCATTCCTAATCTTATCCATTCTAGTCACACCACACATCCATCTCAACATTTGCATTTCAGTCGCATGTACCTACTTTTCTTTCATCCTTCCTTTTCACCGCCCAACATTCTGAACCATACAATGCGACAGGTCTAACGACTGTCTTATAGATTTTCCCTTTTAAAAAAAATGTTACAACTCTGTATAGACAGACGAAAATTCAATAGGAAATTCTAAAAAAAATGTTTAGATCTCTGGATTTGATAATAAAGCTTCCTCCTATTAAAATTTTCAAAAAATATTTAATTGTAGAATAATTTTAGCTGCAACAGTCAACACCCTCGCTAGGTTTGGGAGTTACCTATACTCTAGTATCCCTCGCTAATTTATACCAGCGCCCGTAACGTAAGACATTGCATTACCCCCATGTTATGTATTAGTAGGTACGTAACTTTTGTAACTCATGTCTGTATTTTTGTAGTATTAGGATTTTATATGGCTTTTTAAGAAAGAACTTATTATTATTATTATATTATTTATAACAGAAGTAGTCTCATTCTTTTCGCGTTTATTTATATAACTTCATCTATCTCCGGTCACAGGAAAACATACATTTAATTTTACGGTACGTGCAACGATATCGTAAACCTCCATTAAATACGCCTATACTGCATAAAATAATGTAGACCAATAAAATACCAAGAGAAGATATATCTATTTTTAGACATTCTCAAATGTTTGCATATTTATTAAAGCATGAACAAGTTTTACTGCATAGCCAACCTAATTAAGCTCGCTTACCCAAGATTAAGAAGTCGAAGAGTCCATCTAATCCATATAGAATTATAATATTATACTTACTTCATACTTTGATATTATAAGTGCAAAATGTGTTTGTGTGTCAGTCCGTCTGCTACGCTTTCACAGTCCACCTGTTCAACTTATATTTCCACGGGTACAGAGATAGGTTGCATACGCTTTTATCCTGAAAATTAAGGAGTTCCCGTGGGAATCAAAAAATCTTAATCGCGGAAGAAGTCGCGGACCTCATCTAGTAAATTGTAATGCTGTTACAAGTATTATGTTTTGACGACCTCCGTGGCGCAGTGTATAGCGCTGTTGCCTTAACGTGCGGAGGTCCCGGGTTCGATCCCCGGCAGGGTTAATTTGGGAATTAATAATTTCTGAATTTTCCCTGGTCTGGTCTGGTGGGAGGCTTCGGCCGTAGCTAGTTACCACCCTACCGGCAAAGACGTGCCGCCAAGCGATTTAGCGTTCCGGTACGATGCCGTGCAGAAACCGCAGGGGTATGGGTTTAATATAACTGCCATACCCCTAACAGGTTAGCCTGCTACCATGTTAGACTGCATCATCACTTACCATCAGGTGAGATCGCAGTCAAGTGCTAGCTTGTAGTGGCTAAAACAAAAAATTATGTGTGATATTTATACCAGAAAATCGTATCCAGGTAAAAAACCCATTCTTTGTCCAAAGGCCATGGAGGCATAAAGTGCAAAATAATATTTCACAACATTTCAACGCCGAAATGACCCACAAAATTCAAAATTCAAAATGATTTTTATTCAAATAAACTTTTACAAGTACTTTTGAATCGTCAAGTGAATCTACCACTGGTTCGGAATGCCATTCCTACCGAGAAGAACCAGCAAGAAACTCGGCGGTTGCTCTTTTGAAAAAAATAATAATTTACAATTTCATTAATTTGTAAAATACATAAGTAACAGCTGTCCTTAGCATTGCTGGAGCGAGTCAAATCCATGCTCCTTTGTCATTTACGTAATCTTCAACAGTATAATAAGCCTTTTTCAGGAGCATAATTTTAATGGACTTCTTAAACTTGTGTAAAGGCAAGTTTAAGATAGGTTGTGGAATTTTGTTATAAAATAGAATGCTCATTCCCACAAACGACCTTCGTACCTTCTTGAGGCGGAGCGATGGAGTCACGAGCTTATGGCGGCCTCTAGTTTGCCTATCATGCAGATCGCATATTTTTTTATAATTATGGATGTGCTGTTTTACGAAGATTAAATTGCTATAAATATATTGCGAGGCTACTGTAAGAATACCAATTTCCTTAAATTTCTCTCTAAGGGATTCGCGCGGTTTTAAATTATACATTGCACGTATTGCCCTTTTTTGTACAAGTTTCACAAGACTTTAAAACCTACCTTTATAATATTATTATTTCGTTGCTCTGTGCATCCAAGCTCAACGTACCAACTTATTTACCGACTTGTGAATTAATATGAATCAGCAAACAAACAAAAATAATGTTCGGCCGTTGACCTCGTTTTATAACATCAGTTTTGCGCATCTTGTATTAAAACTCTGCATAAAATATAAATACACCATCCTTGAGCACTCAGTCCTCCGTTATAAAATAGCTGAAGGCAGCGCAGACATGCGACAAGTCAAAAAAAAGTGAACAAGTAAGATCTTACCATAATTTTAGGTGGACTCTTTTATTCTTTACAACGCATCTTCTTTAACGCCAGTTTAAGCCATTTTATATACGTGTATGTGACTTTATGTAAAGGAAAATGTTATGGAGCTGAAGGAGACTGCAGAACGGGAACGAGAGCTGGATACTAACGCTCCACTGATCCGCAGAAGACGACAGGGGGGAAGAAGGCGACGCTTTGCTCACCTTATCCCGCCTTAGTATAGGTGTCCAGGACCCCATGGTCGGTTCAGCGTCACGACGTCTCAATCGAATCCTTGATACGTCTTGGGACCCTGAGACCTCTCTTTCTCAGCAGCACAGTCCGCGTCAAAAAAAAAAGCAAATTTTCATTTAAATTTAAAATGAAAAAATTCCTTCTGGAAAAACAAGTAGAATTTGAAGATCATGTGGCAGAGTACTCTTTTTTGTAGCTTTTTAATATGTAATATTTAATAATTTTTTTATAATTAATATGTATTACGTTTACTTATTTATTTGTACTTACTTATTTATTAATATTATTTATATAGTTAATAGATATAATCATTATTATAATAATAGAGGATATAGTAGTGTAGTACTCATTCAATATAGTAGTTTAAGTTTATTGGATAGGAATTAGAATAGTACGTAGTATTAATGATCCTTTGATAGGTACCTACTAAAAAAATTCTACATCAATGTCCTTTGTAGTTTGTAGACATAAAGTACTTCAATTTACTATTAAACTATAGTTTTTAAGTGTCGAACTGGCTTGCAGCTGCGTTATTTTTTTCCGTGGTGTCACCTGAATAAGGGTTCCGGCTGAAAATCAGCGCTGTATGTGTTTGTGCTTGCACTAGACATGCAGCATTATGCTGAGCCTGGACCATTTTTCGGGTTGTGCCACACGTAATGCAGTTCATTCCTGCGCCTCTTTCCTGTAATATAGATAATATAATATCTTCTCTAGATCGTGAGGTGCAGTGGTGATCTACCTCTTTAGGTATCCTATTTATGTGTGGCACAATTGTGGAAATAAATGTTTTTTCTTTCTTTTCTTTCTTTCTTTAAATAAATTATTTAAAAAATGTCTGACTCTCTGCACTTAAACATTATTGATGTTACTAATATTGTCCGACTAGCTGATGCCCGCGACTTAGTCCGGGTGGAAGAAGTTTTTTTTATACTCACTGGAACTTCTTAATTTTCTGAGATAAAAAGTAGCCTATCTCTCTCCGTCCCCTACTAACTATACCCATGCAGAAAATCATGTCGATCCGTTACTCTGTTGCGGCGTGATTGAAGGACAAACCAACAAACCAAAAAAAAAAAAAACACTATCGCATTTATAATATTAGTATAATGTGAGAATTGTTGCTGATGACTGATGATTAATCATTATCAAATAATACATGCAATTACCACTTCATTGTGAGTTTTAACATAACTAACGAGTTGAGTAAATTGACAATCAAAATCAGCAAAGTTTTACCTACCTGTAAATAAATTGCTTTGTTTAAGACAGCGACCTCAATTTACATTCCGGGCCCTGTCAAGCAAAGACTGTGGACCTATTTTACTAACGCCATCTAGTCTGAAAAGCGGAACAGTGCTATGGCCAAAGAGCATAAAGAACCCTTTATGCTCTTTGGCTATGGCGGGGACAAGGACAGGCTTTTACAGGTGTGGAGCGCGCTCTACAAATCGGACGCCCAACTTTTTTCTATGAAAGGGCCCATCTATAGTACCTACATATATATCGATGGTTTAAGAATATTATACCTAAATCACATTCTGCACTTGATTGGGAAAAGAGGAAAAATTGTCATACAATAAAAAAACAATCTAGGGCCTCAGTATGGCCCCAGTACACCTAGTCAACTCTACCTACCTACCTACGGGGTAACTAATAATATATTTACTATAGAATATATATATACAAGATAAATTAAAATCTAAATCTAAAGAAAAAAAAAGAAACTAAAAACTAAACATTAATTACTAATTACGGGGTTCATTTAAAAAACAGTAAAATTTTTATGGGTGGCTCCTGGTTGTAAAATTGGACAAGGTTTTGTTGTAAGTAGGTACTTTTACAAAGTTTTACAAATATATAATATTTTAACTTCTATTTTAATGTATTTCATAGTTTTAATTTGAATAAAGTTATTTATATATCTTTTGAAAAATACATACCTACCTACCTAATTATCATTAATTATTTAAATTGGCTGTTCAAAGTCGCCGATTTTATTAAGTTTTTTTTAAGTTGTAGGTAGCTTAAAAGAGGTTATAAACTTTTGACTACCTAACTACTAAATAATTTAACAGGCCCTTATCTTTAATTATCACAAGTACCGTAAGTTAGGTCCTACCTCCTATTTAAATGGTTCAGGTAGAGAGAGCCAGAGAGGCCTCGTATTAAAATGTATCAAGGTCTCGAAGTTTCCACGCAGTCTGTCACTGCCTGTGAGAAGCTAAAGGCATCAGTTTCTATTGTTTTTCACTCCACAGTCCACATAATGTGCCGCATGAATAAGAAAATAAACGACGTTGTTTTGAACACTGAATCTATACTCATATACCTAATAAATGCGAAAGTTTGGATGTTTTTTGACGGCTGAACGGATCTGGATGAAATTCGGCACAGAGATAGATTATAGTCTGGACTCTGGAATAACACATAGGCCAGACTTTTATTATAAATGCGAAAGTTTGTATGGATGGATGTTCCGGCAGTAGTATTTTCTTAATCAAGAGTGAATATTCATCTTCTAGATAAGCACTCTCCACCTTAGGCTGCATCACCACAGGCGAGCAAGTTGAATTGCAGCCATAGTTAAGGCGAGTCACCTCAGCTCAGCGGTGAAAACTGGTTTGCTAGATCAAATTTTTTCGGTATTTACTATTAAATAACGGTCTTACAAAAAATATCCGATACACTTAAAGATATTGTCTAAAGAATGTGCTAATTTGTTACACGATAGGATGTACTTTACTCGATCAAAAAAAATCTTGAAACAGGCTAAATTAAAAGTTTAAAACGAATTTTTTATTAATAAAATTTTCGACTTTGCTCATCATTTTTATATGGATAAATTCCTCTTGAAGTATTAATGAGAACCTGCTAAAATTTATTTCAAACTGAAGTCCTATATCTATTTAATTCAAATTAATCCCAGAACTTGAACGTTGCCAAGCGGTTTCAGAATATACCGCGCTGCCCGCTTCCCCGCCAGTCTCTACGAGAAATGTACTGCGAGACGCGCGGGCGGCACCCCACACCTCACCTCCTAAAATCTTGGAGGTGACTCGCCTTAACAAAAACAAGGATTACAGCCAAGCGCTAGTCTTATTAAAACAAAATTACTTAAGTACCTCTTATGTATGGATGTAGGTATGGATTATTATATGTAATTACCGACTTAGTATAGCTATTTAGTGATTAATAGTTAACCTTACTAAGTGTACAGGTAATTAACCCCGATAAAAACTTTATTTCCGCTAGTTATTTTATTGTAATAACCTACGCCGTGCTATTTTCAAACACAGAGAACAACGTGCATTTAAAAATAGACAGTAATGGCCGCGGAGTGTGGTGCATGTTTATATCATTAGCTCAGTTGATGGCTGGGCAACTTCATTACATAAGCTGTAAAATCTGCATGGTAAATACCTAATGTGTAACACGGAATTCATTAAAGTAATGGAAATGTCGTAAATATTAGATTACAGAGAACTCTTTTTTGAAACCGACGGGCGACGAGAGATCAACACGTAAGTAAGAATCCTTAATAGCTAATTGGGTATTTGAGTAGTCAAATCAGCAATAGATCCAAGAAATACGTAGAAGTAGAACACCGTCACACCGAACGCAGAACATGTGCCTCTGTCTGAAGTTCTGTTTAAGGCGAGTCACCTGCAAGATTTTAGGAGGTGAGGTGTGGGGTGCCGCCCGCGCGTCTCGCGGTACGTTTCTCGTAGAGACTGGCGGGGAAGTGGGCAGCGCGGTATATTCTGAAACCGCTTGGCAACGTTCAAGTTCTGGGATTAATTTGAATTAAATAAATATAGGACTTCAGTTTGAAACAAAGTTTAGCAGGTTCTCATTAATACTTCAAGAGAAATTTATCCATATAAAAATTATGAGCAAAGTCGAAAATTTTATTAATAAAAAATTCGTTTTAAACTTTTAATTTAGCCTGTTTCAAGATTTTTTTTGATCGAGTAAAGTACATCCTATCGTGTAACAAATTAGCACATTCTTTAGACAATATCCATAGGTATCGGATATTTTTTGAAAATATAATTTCGGATAATAGAAAATACCGAAAAAATTTGATCTAGCAAACCAGTTTTCACCGCTGAGCTGAGGTGACTCGCCTTAACACTAACTGCGGGAGTTAAGATTAGAGATCTGTGCTGCGACAAGCTCACGCATTTTTGCCACTGCTATACCTAGGTATTCTGAATTCTGTGAACTATACTCAAACGCAAAGGAATGTGCCTGCATCACGTAAAGCCGGTCTTAAATGCACCTGGGTATTTTAACTTTTTATCATGATGAAACATAATTTTACATAAAGAGCTGACTTAGTGATAAGTAGGTAGGTACCTACCTATATTTAATCTTGAGTCTATAATAGATAGGCTTATTTTGTGGCACACAATTTCGTAAGCTAAAAAGACAAGTCTCATTTTATTTCATCAACCAACCAACCACCGAACCAGTGGTAGATTGTAGATTCACTCGACTACCTATTCAAAAGCACTTGTCAAAGTCTAGTTGAAGTTTTGTATTGTATTGCTATATATATGACTCCGTGCAGAAAAGGACAGTAGTGTACAAAAGAATTAGCTAATACAATGCGTCGCACCTCGATTACTGGATTTTTTGACTGCAAATTCCATGCAATGCAACATCCTTGTGCCTAGAACGTAAGAGGATGTGAAGCCATTGGGATATTCAGAAATAGCGTGTTAACTGTTAAGCCAGTGGGCTTCCTCAATTTAAAAATATTTTCAAATTTTATTAGGATTTTTGCTTTCGTATAACTACGAAAGTTTCGAAACAAAAGTCTGAGTCGATTCCTAGGTATAAAAAGAGAACCAGTTTTGACGGAAGACCAATAAAAAATTATTGACCTTACGATTAAATTACGATTCCGTTAATAAATTATTCGTCGGCAACTTTTTTTTTTCATGTTGTTTATAACAGTAAACTTGTACCGTTTAGTTTAATTTAAAAAATGCTAACAAAAAGCATCGATGCTCTATAGGCCACACACACACATAGGTACCACTACCGAGTACAAGTACCTATATTGGGCCACTGGGTCAAGTCCAACCGAGTCCTTACAGTATGCGTGAATTATATTTTTATTACAAATTTACTAGCAACCTATCCTTCTGCCTAGCCTTCTGCCAAAGGCAGGATATGCTCGTATGTTGCACCCGAGGAAGGACATAGGCTACCTTTAATCCCGTAAAATCCGAGGTTCAAAGGGAGTTTTTGAATTAACCGAAGTCCACATGAATTTAGTCATCTCTATTGAAAAGATTCCTAATTTTCTCACCAATTTATCATAAACTAGATGATGCCCGCGACTTCGTCCGCATAAACTAAGTTTTTTCGATTCCCGCGGGAATTCCTTTATAGTTTTCTGGGATAAGCCTATGTCCTTCCCCGGGATACAACCTATCCCTGTACCAAATTTGATCAAAATCGGTTAAACAGATGGGCCGTGAAAGCGTATCAGACAGACAGACAGTCAGTCGGACGGACGGACAGGCAGACACACTTTTGCAGTAATTATAATATTAGTATGGACTTTTATAAAAGTTTTGCAGAAAAGTTAGGGATAACTGCTAGGGTAAGCTACAATAATTGTAGTCGTATACCCTTACAACCGTATGTTCTCTAACTTTTTGACTATTGTTCTAATTACTATCTTTGTGTAGATATTTAGTGTATTTACTGTTGATGAAGTCTACCTCTAGACGTGTTATTCAATGGTGGCTAGCTAACAGCTAGGTGTTGGTGGTATATTATTATACCTACGTTAATATATGACTATATTATGATTTATGACTCAGTGATTCACATTGTATCTACGTAATTTTTTCTATAAAACAGCTAACAAACTTTTTGTTTGTCATCGTTATTAGCCATCGACCATTTACGTAAACCACAAATAGAGTGATATTTGCTACCTACTTGATATTTTATAAACATAGAAATGGAAATTGGAAATCCACTAACTAAAAATAAATTTTATTCTGTAAAAGTTTAAAGACGCAGAAACGTTTATATTTTATATTAAATCAAATCAAATCAAATAATGTTTATTCAATATAGGTACAAGACGTCTAGTTATTTATAAATTATATAATGGTGATAATCAGTAACGGTATCTTAAAACTAAAGCTACGAGGGTTCCAAACGCGCCCTGGTCTGAGAAGAGCCCTCAACAAACTCAGCCGGGTTTTTTTTTATGTTTCTATTACTTTACTAGGTATAGTGGGTCGGGTAGTCGGGTAATAAAATAGAAGTTAGCTATCAAATTAGTAGACGCTTCTCTTAATTAATTAATTTTAGTTATTTGAGACAAAACTGCGATCTCACCTGGTGATTAAAAAATTATAGAGCAGTTTTACAACGAAGCTTGAAATACTTACATGACAGTTTTTAATTCACCCATTTACTACTAATATTTCTATTCTGCTCGGCATACCTGCAGAATCTTTAATATTTTGCCAACAAGGCTTTTCCGGTAGGGTGGTTCGTGGTTATTAAAAAATAGCCAAGCAATCAGACCATAACCAAAGCTACTTAATTTAGAAATTATGACAGATATCTGACACCTAACCTCCCACTTATCGCGCTGAATTTATAATTTCTGAATTTTCTCTGGTCTGGTCTGGTGGGAGGTGTCCGCCTTGGCTAATTACCATCCTATCGGCAAAGACGTTTCATTAAGCGTTCCGGTATGATACCATGCAGAATATAACTGTCACACCCCTATAATGTTAGCCCTTAGCTCGCTACCATTTTAGGCCCGTATTAATGAACCGACATCGGCTTAGAACAATTTCCCAAGTATTTCCGGTAATTACCGGAGTTAAGGAGGACACTTGAGGAGCTGTTCTTAGCTGATGTCAGCTTATTAATACAGGCCTTAAACTGCATCATCACTAAGCACCAGGTGAGATCGCAGTCGAGGTCTTGTAGACTGTAGTGGATAAAAAAAACAGCAGCGAGCACAGCGCTGGTGCGATGGTCAAAATATTATCGCCTACCATGGAACTGTGGCCTACCAGTGGCACCGCGCAAGCCGCAAGTGGGGCGTCAGTAACAAGTAATTAGATCGGTCAAAGATCCACGATAACTCGATTGCGCGCAGACCTCTCAATTGACGGGGCTTGACACTTCTCTTGTTTTATTGACATTACGGAAGATGTCATTTGTGAATGTAATTCATTGAGCACTTCACTAACAACTAATTAGTATTACTATGTAGTAGTAATTGACTACATTTCCGTCCGACTTAACAATGTACGAATAATATTTGAAGTGTTCCGCGATTAAAAGAAAGTATGGCTGATAGCCAAGTGGTTAAAACTTCGACTTGCTATTTTGGTAGACTGGGGATCAAATCGCAGGCATTTTTTTGAATTTGTGAGCATTTTAAGCAATAAATATATCACTTGCACTTATATTGCTCATGCCATACTATATCATACTTGAAGGAAAACGTCGTGAAGCGTGGAAACCCCATAAGTCATAATGTTCTCCTGACAGTTCTCCATAATTTTCTCAAATGTCAAATGGCCTAAGCACTTCTGATTTTCAGAGGAGGGCCGTGCTCAGTGGTTGGTGAAGAATGAGATAGTAATGGGTCTCCATTAAAAAAAATGTATGGTCTACAGTCTGAGGGACAAGGGTTATATTAGGTATAATCTCATATCGGCCAGCATCCATTTAATTGAGATTGTAATAATTATTGATACAGGTTTTATACAATAGGGCTTACTGATCACCGCGCTGAGCATTCCATAACATAGAAATTTAGACAGCCTTGCTGCCTCAAGCAGTTAGGTAATATTGTGCTGGCTCAGATTTCAACAATAATTTACTGCGTTAAGTGAGAGTAGAACTTATCGTTACCAACATTTTGCAACTAGGCTGCACGATCATCATATTTTTCATAACCTATATATCCTATGGAGTCCCTAGCTGTTATGAACAAGATATAAATACCAAAGACCAATAATTATGTATGAAGGTTGATAAATAATTACCTATCTCTAACTTGATCCAATATAAACATAATAATATTAAACAGATTACAAAGTATGATCTTGAATAAGTCCTAAAAAAACAGCAAAAATATCGTGTTGTTAATAGTGTTGTGTCAGTTGTTAATTGTTATATTCATAAAAAAACTATTAATGAATTTATCGATATTTTTATGAATATAACAACTGACACAACACTATTATTATACATATTATTAGTCATTACTAAACATATAAACATTTATTTATATTCTTAGTTATAGCACAGATAGATAAAGGAAAAATTGCGAAAAGCGTAAATTTTTAGTTACATCATATAATCGCACTTGGCCGGTTCTTTTTGTCTGGTGGGAGGCTTCGGCCGTGGCTAGTTACCACCCTGCCAGCAAAGACGCACCGCCATGCGATTTAGCGTTCTGGTACGATACCGTGTAGAAACTGATTACTATGACAAGGGGTATGGGTTTAATTTATCTGCCATAACCCTCACAGCCCGCTACCATCTTAGACTGCATCGTCACTTACCATCACGTGAAATGGCTAACGCAGTCAATGGCTAACTTTTAGTGGAATTAAAAAAAGACATCATTTATATTAATTTATACTTTATAGGTACTTATGTAACTAATTAGTAATTACAACTTTAAGAATTTTTGTATATTGAAATTAAATTCTTTATTGAAACGATTGTTATTAGGTTACATTTGGTGCCAATTTGTATTTTTCCGTTATTTTCTTAGTTCACGAAACTCGAAACTGATGAAAATATTATGAGAAGGATCTCATATTTTCTCCTTTATTTCATGACTAGCGATTGGCCGCGAGTTCGTCTGCGTGGTTTGAGGTTTTGTTGGTTCCCGCGGGAACTCTTTAATTTTCCGGGATAAAAGTAGCCTATGTGCTATTCCAGATTATAATCTATCTCTGTGCCAAATTTCAGCCAGATCCGTTCAGCCGTTGGCGCGTGATTGAGTAACAAACATCCATACATCCATCCAAACTTTCACATTTATAATATTAGTAAGAAGTAAGATTTACCTAGACCTAATTACCACTTTCGCGCCACTCAAATATCACGAGCCCATAAACATGTTAAAATGCCAGCAGTTTCAACGTTTTACGATCGCATTACTAATCCTAGTTATTTTTAGCCGTAAGCATATAATATATTATTGTGACATGTCATCTGCGGAATACAAACACTGCTTTGTTCGTTTTAAAATAAACCTACATGCCATTTTAATTGGAATCGCCGTGGAATTATACCAATAATAATATTTACTTGCTCTGATCTTTTTGTGACATCATTTGAAGTAGACAGATGTTCAATAACACAGAAATACGTTTGGAGCGCCAATATTTTAAATGTGTACACATATTTAAAATATTCTACGACGGAGCCTCTATGGCCTAGTAGCTCAAACAGCATGGAT
The DNA here is from genome assembly GCA_923060345.2 of Erebia aethiops. Classification (NCBI taxonomy): domain Eukaryota; kingdom Metazoa; phylum Arthropoda; class Insecta; order Lepidoptera; family Nymphalidae; genus Erebia; species Erebia aethiops. The sequence continues at coordinate 1,038,441 of OV281083.1, read as the reverse complement.
TCGAAAGGGATCATTTTCGATCATTGTGCGTCGGTTCGAATCATGTAAAAACTTGTAGGGCGAATTATTTTAATTCATACAAAGTAATATTTTAGTAACAGAAGGATGAGTGCCGGTATATTTTAATAAGAGGTTTATTCGTTAAATATAGCCGTGTCCGTAAATACCAAATAATATGTCGACGGTGGCTAACATAACAAAAATTAATAAGGCCCGATTGCAGAAACGCCGGCTTACCTATCCTTTTAACCAAGAGTTAGCTGCTACTCTGACAGAATTCGTATAAAACTTGTGTATTTATTCCTGAGTTAAACGCATAGAAAAAATATCTCCCTTTATCTATTCCGTGGTTAAACGTAATCCGGCGTCTCTACAAGTGGGCTTAATAAAATGAGTTGATTTATGGTTGAACATTAATACAAATTTTAATAAAACCTACTTATAAAACTGAAATAGCAACAGCTATAAAAGCTGGGCCTATGCCAGTTCTCGGTAGCAAACACGGGGAAAAATAGAAAAACTTTCTACCAACATCCACTTTACTTTCTACTAATATATATACATTATCGGTTACCAATTATACTTATACTAGCTGATGCCCGCGACTTCATCCGCGTGGAATAAGTTGGAATAAGTTTTTGATTTCCACGGAATCTCCTTAATTTTCCGAGGTAAAAAGTAGCCTATGTCACTCTTCCGCTCCTTAATCATACCCTTGCAAAAAATCACGTCGATCCGTTGCTCTGTTGCGGCGTGATTGAAGGATAAACCAGCAAACAAACATACTTTCGCATTTATAATACTAGGAGACTGGTATTCTGTGATACAGGTACCAAGTACCAACTAAATTGCATTAATTTCAATATTATTGAATAAATAGGTACATGCATCAGCATGCCTCTGTTATACTTATATACTTACCTACTACCTACTTAGGCATTTATTTCTAAGAAGTGATACACCACTGACGTTTTATAAGGAAAACAATGCCAAAACAAAACGAAGAAAAATAATAATTATGAGGTACCTAAACATTCTTAATATAAAATATGTTTCTTTTAAAAAATGTTAATTACAACAAGGTATACAAAAATCACTTACGTCAACAACACGACCTCCCGTCGTAATCATTTTTTAATTTATGCCACTGCACCGATAACAAAAAACCACCGATGCACAAATACTTTATACACTACACTCCCTGCCCCGATTCAAAAACTATTCACAACTTTCAAAGTGTGTCTTTAATAAAAGTGCGCCCTGAGCGGCGACCACTTTGCGATTTAATCATTTTTCACTTTTCGTCAAAAAGTCAGTCACTTTTGGTATAAATCGTAAAAATTGACGATCACTTTTGACGTATACAGCACCAAACACATGTAGCGAGTCTAATTCGGACCGACTCCAACTTGGCAAAACACAAAACAGAATAGTTTACTGATGCGTATGCTACACCCGTATAGCTAGTAGTACCAGCATGACGGTAGACTGCAGGCGAGATAAAGACGGCGACTGAGTTATCAACGCGAAAGGCAAAGGTTATGTGCGGAGGGAAAAAGGGACGGTTATATTTTTCGCTGTTGTGTTTAAAGTATCCGGTATTCCCGTTTGAGAGTATGTTTCGTGAGGTGTTGCTGGCTGCGATAACGCCTGGTGGTGGACAGTGGTCAGCAATAGCAGCTGACCTCTATTATCTACAATTATAAATAAACAATCTCTATGGAATATGTAGGCTTTTTCATCAGAATGCAAAACTACATTCATAAAATATGTGAAACTGCCCACATCTGTTCTAGAAAAATGTAATACTTCAGATGAATACAATTTTATTACTTACATCCAAGTTGGCTCAGTAACCCTATTTAAAAAATTAAAATTTAAAACATAAATTTAATAAATTTGAGATTTTTATTAGAAGAGAATTAAATTACAGCATAAGTACATAATAAGTAAGTAGGTATATTAAATTAATGTTATATTTGCATTTTCGTTCATAGTATTTACCTATCTCTAAAATGTGAATAAAAATAGACCAGCCGTAATAGACTGATGAATTATATTTTGACTAGTGATTAGTTCAATTCATCGATAAATTACGTTCAAGGGCCTGCACATCACTATGAGCGTTTAATTTTTGAAACAATTTTGCATAATATCATTGATAGAAAATTTCAACAATTTTGGATCGGCATCTTGCAAGTGCAAATGCATCGATCTTTAGTACAGTGAAGAAATTCAAAAAAAATGGCCGTCATAGGGACTGCCGATAGCAGTGAAAAAATAATTTAAAATTATAACACCACCACCACTACAGCCTATTAACGTCCCCACAGCTGGGCACAGGCCTCCACTCTCATAGGAAAGAGGGAATTAGAGCCTATATCACAGCACTCTTCAAATATTAAAATATAAACCTTAAAACAAAGGTATTAAAGTTTAATTACGACTCACGTTTCCACATTTTTACCCATCGACCAAACAACCTTGTATGGTCGATGTTTTTACCCCAGGCAAGAGGAGAAGAGTAGGTACCTGGCTACCTAGGTACTGTAGCCTGCTTACTTATCTAATCGGTAGTACCTACCACCACCACCACCACTACAGCCCTTTTACGTCCCACTGCTGGGCCTCACTCTCATAGGAGAGATGGAATTAGAGCTTAGACCAACCACGCTGCTCCAATGCGGGTTGGCGGGCTCTAACGACTATTATCATGTTAGTGATAATAACCGGGACCGACGGCTTAACGTGCTCTCCGAGGCACGGGGATGAAACACCTCCAACTTCCTAACTCCGGGCGAGTACTGAGAATTTCTAGTCAGATAAACTCAACACTTATTAAGGCCCGACCAGGGACTCGAACCCGGGACCTCGTCGGCCGCAGTCGAACATGCTAACCACCAGACCCTGACCCAAGAGGCAGTTAAAGGTGGTCCGTACTCCGTAGTAGGTACCTAGGTAGGTACTGTAGTCTGCTTACTTGTCTAATCGGTAGTACCCAATCGCTAAACTAAATAAAATTGACAGAACAAATTTACTATTAAATTATACAAATAATTAAATCAGAGCAACAAAAAATACATTAAGTATAGAATTAAAATTGAAATAATGAATAGTTTTTGTGGCTATCTGTAATTAGGTATGTCGTGTTAGCATTGATTTGCATAATCTATCATTTGATATTATGATAGACCGACAGGCGGACTTTATGCACGATTTAATTTACTTATCATAAAATATAGAGAACAACTTAGCGGTAAAAGAAATACATACTGCGGTATGTACAAACACAATATGCGGTATCCATTACAGTAAATTTCATGAGATCCAACACATTGACGGACGGACGGACGAACGGACGGACGGACGGATGGACAGTGGAGGAATAGTAATAGCACAGAATAAGTAATAGTACAATGTATAATAGTTTGTAATACTGTGGTACTAGATGGTAATTTGGAACAATACAAAGAAGTTGACAGTGAGAATCCACTGAGCATCTTTTGACATCTCTGTAGGGCTAGCATGCGCACAACGAGTAAAATTAAGTCTACCCTTTATCTCTATTTATCTACCAAAGCTAACATGGTTACACATACGACTTGTCTCGTTACGTCAAAAGTAGAGATAAAAGTAATATTTCTTATCTGTGGTATTTTTCTCTCCGAACCATGCCGACTATTTTTTCTTGTAATAATATACCGGATTTTGTGTATGTTCGGTAAACGAGAAATTAGCTGGCATCGACAGCATCTCTTTCCTCGTCGCGAGATATCTCATTGCTGCTGGTGCAAAGGCTAGGAATTATGGAGGTAAGGCCGGCCATACACGGACACCTTGAAGCAGTCAGGATGGACTGCATCAAGCTGCGACTGCATAGTGAACTACAGTCTTCTACGTACAGTGTACACACATAGGTACATGGAACCGCTCGAGCAGCTGCGACTGCTTCGGGCGGTTGGCATCAATGGTAGCTTCAAACTGTTGACTATGACCGCAAGAGCAGTCCGTGTATGTTGATCACTGGCTAACTGATGTTCAGTAACTAAAGAAAATTATCACGGCGCCTTTCTATTTAGATGAGCAAAGTTTTATTCTTACAAAAATATATAAGGTGACCTTAAGGCACTTGCAGCTTCAAAATATTAATTTCCACTACCAGTTAGCCCTTGCCTGCAATCTCACCCTAACCACTTGCAAGAGAAGAATGAAGATGCAGTCCAAGATGATAGCGGGCTAACCTGTTAAGAGTATGGCAGTCATATTAAACCTAATCGGTTGCTACGTGGTATCGTACCGGAACGCTATATCGCCGGGCAGCTCGTCTTTGCCTGCCAATTGCCAATCCGACCAGAGTAGAAAAATTTCAGAAATTATAAAAATTCTTAAATAGAACCCGGGAACTAATAAGACCACATCGCTGACCACTGTGCCAGGAAGATATCCCAGGAGCCTAGTAACAATATCGGTAATGAGAATGCATTCATAATTGCAATAAATTTGAATTAGGTACCTACAATCTGTAATAACTCCTGAAATTGAAAAGTAAAGACACATATACACGGAAACTAATTATTGGCGTGTTCCGATTTCACGCAAGCTCAGCGTTCGCGCACTTAAGTTTATCAACATTGATAAAGCATCAGCGGGTACCTACTGCCTGGCTTTGCTCAGTGGCGTAGCTAGGCGAAGGGGCCCCTCGCCCACGGCCTCGCACTAAGAGGGCCTTTAGGGTCTTTACCCATCCGCATCCGGGTCTGCATCCGTTCCGAATCTGAGACAAATGTTCTCTACATTCGGATCGAATCCGGATGTCGATTTCACACTGCGTACGTTTCGACGGATGTTGCTTGGGTATTCTTGATCGGAATCCGATTGGACGCAGTGCGTAAGCATTCATACCATTAATTTAATATGGTAATTATGCATATCTGCTTTAGGATTACTGTCCATCCATTATTACAGTAATTTAGCAAAACAAAGAATCGATGGGCATTATTTTTGTAACAGTTTACAAAATAATAAAAAAATATTTTAGGTAAGTACTTTAATTTTTTTAACATTCTAATAGTCTCCGTAGGTACACTTATATTTCCCAATCATGTAGTCTTGGGTTTGCTTTTATATTCACATAAGTAAGGTGGATGGATCTCTCCATTCATCTTTATCTTGCGAAAGGGGCCTCGTTGATGCAACTTTGCCCGCGTCTAGAATCTAGATTAGTCCACGCTACGCCCCTGGATCAGCGGGTACCTACAGCCTGGCTTTACTGCCAGGTTTATGTAGGTTGCCATTCGCCCTATTTGACTACCTACGAGTGCCGCTGCATTGTTAGAATATAGGAATTACGTTAAAAGAGCAAGACCTACTTTTTATTTTTCGAAGAGCTTTTATAGTTCGATTAATTATTGGATTAGACAAAAATTGACGTCATGAAATTCTTACTTAACTATATACTGGCACACAATTGGGACTTTGACGGTGTTGTGACCCCGTGCCTCAGAAAGCACGTTGTATGCCTTTGCTCTTGCACCTGATTTATCTCTGGCCGGTCGTGACGAATTGCTGTACCATCGGACTATGAGAGTAAGGGGATGTTATATTATATAAGTAGGTACTTACGTTGCATACTGAATGCCACTTAAAATTTTACACCGCTTTTCGGTACTTTCCTACGTAGCGTAGGAAATACGAATAGCCAAAAGGTAGAGCTGAAGGTCTAATTAACAAAATCATATGAGTACTTATACAATGAATACACTTAAAACATATTGTACACAACAAAGACTATTGACAAAGTATAGTAAGCTTATAAAAAAAAACCAAACATAAATAATTGTTCGGTCTTACCGCTAGTGTAGCGATCTCTAGATACGTACAATCTAGATACTCTTCTACAGCCAGTAGACACAGTTTTCGTCAACTTTTTCGACTTAGTTATATATCTATGACAAGTATAGATGCGTCTAGTACCTATGCACCTATAACTGGCACCGACAGCTATGTAGGTCACTTATATACCTACTTCTTATATTATATGCCTACGATAGAGCTACTGGAAGCAAGAGAAAATGAAAATTTCTTAAAATGCCCAAATGGTGCATTCGACCACGTACCATCTGCTGATGCGTTTACTTGCCAAGCGCTAAGGGTTTTCTGCATTACTAGAATTCTACATCAATGGTTTTCTGCCATCGTTTATAGCAGTATTATTGTATTATTGTTGACGCTCTTGTTTCTAAATAGTAGATTGTTACACAAGGGACGTAAGTAAGCTATTACAGAACAAGATCCAATTTGGCGCCAGTGCGAGCGCAGCTCGCATAGGGCGCTAATGGATCGCGTGCACCCGAGATATTTAGTCACACGAGCGAGCGCAGCGAGCGAGGGTGAATATAGTTCGAGGGTGTAATAGCTACTTGCAACCGAGGTAAGCATTCTACTTTATATCATTCTTGCGAGGTAAATAGAACATTGGTAATGCAAAATGAAATTTTAATTAGAATAATTAGCAAATTTAGAGAAAAAATAGAAAAAAATGGTTACTTATTATAATTAATTATAGTAATATTGCTGCAATTATGAAAATGCTGTGATGTCTTTGGACTTATCCGGGAAAAGGTTTTGCATCATTTGTTCTGCTTCAAGCAAACAAAAATAAGGCTCTCCTCCTTTTTCATCATCTGATGAAGTGCTTGACATTGTTGTAAATAACTTAAATCACTTTACGAACAAACTTCACAAACTTTCAGACCAAATGAAATGCCGCCATTTCCAGTTTTTTTCGTAAATAGTTTTCCATATTTTTTTTTACGGTTCTGAGTTCCAAGGAGTTTTGCATAGTTTGAAATGTATGGAAATTAAATGCCGCCATGTTCAGTGTTTTTTTTTCAGTAAAAAGTTTTCTTAACATTTTATAAGAAAAGAGATTGTTTACCAAGGAGTTTTGCATAGCTTGAACTGTAATGTGAACATTACAATTCAAGCATAGTGCGACGTAATGTTGCCTTGAATTGCAAACACCAACTTACAAGGAGACTTTCCACCACAGTAATCCCTAGTTACTGAGCAAGTATGATATAAATGTACCTTATAATATTATAGTAATTATAGGGACGTCAAGGTACGTCACATAAATCTGACATTCAAATTCAAATATTTTTTATTCAAGCATGTTAAAATAATAGCTGTATTTATTAAGCGATAGTAGTGCCCTGGTCCGTAAAAAAAAATTGTCAGTGTTAGATACTTAGATACCTACGTACCTACTTAGATACATGATACATACTAAATCACGTGTCATTTAACTTGCAAAAATAAAAATAGTAGTAGGTAATAGAACTTTATAAGGTTTCTGTCGCCGATCCACCAGAAAATCTGAATTCTATAATCAAAACTGAAAGTTATCATATACTAAGGTATATCTAAATCTTGCTAAGCCAAATCGATTTCCTTTATCCCTTTCGGTTTTCTTTTGGAATAATAACGATTGCCAGTAGGAAAACCGGAAAGTTCACAGAAAACCCGATCCCAAGTACTCACCGCAGCATCATCACCAAAGTAATAGTAGAAAAGTCCTTAACAATTGTTTCTGAAAAACACTTGTGCAAACACCATTCGGTTCTGAAGCAGTGTAACCTGCACGCGCGTGCTTGGCGCGTGTCAAAATTGCCGAGTGGAAAAAAAGTTTTTTTAATTTTTTTTAACTTCATGTGGACTCTAGACTCTAGTGTTTTGTGACGAGGACGACCCGAGCGGATGAGCAAACTGTTTTTCGACTAGTTTGTTCGCCCCGGCTCGAGTCGTCATTGCACAGAATGTCAGCGTTGCAATGCGTCTGGACACGTGATTGAGCGCGATTGGTTCCACTGGTGTTGATGGAGAGGTAAAAATTGCGAACAATATTGTTTTTTTTATATATATGTATATAGCGAGCAAACGAGCAGTCGGGTCACCTGATGGTAAGTGATTACAGCCGCTCATGAACATTTGCAGCACCAGAGGAACGGAGGAAATTGTTTCCTGCATGTTTTTCCTAACATTATCCTTTTCATTGGGTATTTCACAAAACATGAATCATTTACCCTCTTCTTCCTACTTGTGAGTTGGTAGTTGGTACGAAAGTGCCATCATTCATCATCATTTCAACCAAAATTAGGGGTAGGTATGGGTTTAATATAACTGTCGTACCCCTGACAGGTTAGCCCGTTGAATTCGTTCAACATTTGAATCCATACTAAACTCATACTTAAATGCGAAAGTGTGTGTACTGTGTGACTTGCTTTTTGTCTGCTAGGTACTTTTTACGGCACATTTGTTCAACCGATTTTGCCAACGCGACGTTTAATTTGTCTGGTGGCTTCCGCCGTGGCTAGTTACCACCCTACCGGCAGAGACGTACCGCCAAGCGATTTAGCGTTCCTACTTCCTGTACAATGCTGTGTAAAAACCGACAAGGGGTATGTATGGGTTTAATATAACTGCCATACCTAACAGGTTAGCCCGCTACCATCATAGACTGCATCATCAATTACCATCAGGTTAGATACCACAGTCAATGGCTTATTTGTAGTAGAATACAAAAAAAACATTAGCTACTGTATAAGAGCCTTCTCTCAAAATGAAGAATGAGAAAAATTTAGGGCATATTCCATCGCTTAAAGCAGTGTTATTTTAACCTTATTGACGCTATTTTAGGGACGTCAAGATACGTCATATAAAACGTCAATTTTATTAAGCGATGGTACTATAGTAATTAGTAGGCCCACTGGTCATGCGCGGATTGACCTACTTCATACACCTTTGAGAACATTATGACGAACTCTCAGGTAGGTTTGCAGGTTTCCTAACGAGATTTTCCTTCACCGTTATCAAAGCAAATCTCGCAAATAACTCCGTATAAATCCATACTAATATTATATAAATGCGAAAACGTGTCTGTCTGTCTCTGTGTCGGTCTGCTACGCTTTCACGGCCCAACTACTCAACTGATTTTGATGAAATTTGGTAGGTACCTACAGTGATAAATGACATCCCAGGAAAGGACAGGCTACTGGAAAATTAAACAGTTCCCGCGGGAACAAAGAGGTTCCGCTGGTTCCCAGTGCGAGGTCGCCATTCCAACACTTTGGGACCCCAACGTCTGTCGGTTCATTCGAACTATGTGCCCCGTCCATTGCCATTTCAGCTTCGCAACTCGCAAGCGCAATGCCGGTTACTTTCGTTCTTCTGCGGATCTCCTCAGTCCTCACTCCTGATTAGATCGCGCAAAGAAACTCCGAGCATTGCTCTCTAGTTTCTCCATCACCCGTTGAGTAACCCTGAGCTTTCTTATGAGGCCGAATAGGTAATTCTTACATAAACGGAGAGGTATTAATTAATATTTCGCATTTTTCTAGGCGCAACAACTTAATCTAGATTTTTCATCCAGGCATACGACAAGTGTTATCGGTTCGTTATTTCGAAAATTCCGCCTAGGAACAATGCAATCGTAAACTGCTATTATAACTAGGTCGTTACATTTATTATTTCAATGGAAAATTGATTCTGTCCCCATGGCCTAGGGGCGATAATGGTTAAATGTTAAAGTCTTTTCATAATAGGCGTTTTCTTTAGGAAATTCATAACGTGTATGCGTTAATGAGCACAACAAGTTGTTGTATCCAGTAAGTTAACAATCAAACAAAATCAAAAGGTTAATTCGTATTAAAAATATTAGTTAAAATAAAAATAAATTTCAGCTACGGCGGTCTATCTCCAGAGAGATAGGTAGGTAATTAGCCGTCTGCGCAGGAGATATACGTATGTACAAGTGCGTGCGCATACACAGGGTCTTTTACTCTCGCAGCCCGATGGACAGAAAATTCGACACGACCAGAGAGAGATCAAGCGCAGGACCGACGGCTTTACGTGCTCTCCAAAGCACGGGGGTGAAACAACGCCAATTTCCTAACTCCGGGCTAGTTCCGCCCCTTACGTTAGTTAGTTAGCTCCGGGACTGAGAATTTACTGTCAGAAAACCCCAATACTTGTTATGTCCCGACACGGGACTCAAACCCGGGACCTCCTTGGTCGCAGCTCGGTCAGTCATGCTAACCACTAGTGACTGGACCAACAAGGGATATTATAATTAGTTATATCTAATTGCACAAAACCCAGATCAATAATACTTATTACCTATAATTATATCTGCGTTTTAAACCCTCGCGAGGAGGCATAACAAACACAGATATAAAAATATACCTACCTACCTACTCGTAGTTACGCCGAGGTCTCATCCAATCAATTTAGGTAGAGTTAGGATTAATTTGTGCGGAACTCCCTGGATATGACTTTACACAAATTTAAGAAATCCATTAAAAAAATGCTGCTGAAAAAAGCTTATTGAAAACCAAAATAGGTTAAAAACTCAATCAATCAAATTCAATTATTAATTAATTCAGGTTCATTCAATTAGTAATTAAAGTCATTGTGTAGTCAAGGGCTGTGCAATGTTAGTAGGTAGGTATTAAGTTTCTGCAATAAAAACTAGGCCATTACTAAGGCGTAGGTAAGTAGGTACCTAACTATCTTTATAATTTTACTACTATCTAGGGTAACTGGTAGCAATTGTACCGCCGCTAAACCATTATCTATACCTAACTATCTGCTGCAGTTAAAATATAATTATTTCATGTAAGTAAATGCTTTTTTATTAAGTATGTATATGCAATATGTAGAGTCGAAGATAATCTACAGACTACAATCGACATAGGAATCATTGCCTGCTAACCAAAGACACTTTATATGCATTTTATATTGTAATTTGTGCTTATTGTAGGTAGGTACCTATACTAACCTCATAAACATCAAAATTCAGCAGCCTGATTCTGTAACTCAGTGGCTATCAAAGAGTGAAAGCCACTGACATATATTCTTTATCCATTGAAGTATTGCTATGAAAACTTAATTTTTATTTCATAGCAAACCTTCAATGGATAAAGAATATATGTCAGTGGCTTTCACTCTTTGATAGCCACTGAGTTACAGAATCAGGCTGCAGAAAGAATTATCAACAAATTTGCGTGTAGGAGGTAGGTACCTACTTGTAATAACTTGGTCATAATTTGGTCACAGTAGCTACTTTAATTGACCAATATTTTAAATTTCCTATCAAGCCAGTTGCCACATAATTTCAAATTATAATGTTTTGTCTGGGATTCAGACTTCAGAAAAAGCAATCACTGATAGTATTTAGTAAGTTGCATCATCAGGACATAGGTAATAGTATTTTTAATATTAATTATGGGCAGACTCAGGAAGATACGTTACTAAATCCCATTGAATAGTTAAATCTTCATCCCATGTGGCGTTATCTTTGCATGAATCCTGAAATCTGTAGCAAGTCTACCATAGAACCTGAGATAAGCCTAACTTGAGTTAGGTAGTTAGGCCCCACTCAGGGCAGGTGCACTCACCATGGACCGCGATCGCACCTGGTGGTTAGTGATCATACAGTCTAAAATACATAGTAGCGGGCTAGCACGTTATGGGTACGGGAGTTATAATAAACCCAACCCTTTGGTTTCTGCAATAAAACCCGCAGTAAAACTAGATCCTAAAATTTCCAATCTATCATTGCAACATAGGATCGTTCATTATAAAAGAGCAAATTTCCATGGCGTAAAATTGTCCGCGCTCTTATCGGGACTATAAAAGATTTCAACTAGAGAAATAAACGATTGCCGGCCAATAAATCCGCTTGCTTGGAACGTAGGTACCTACGAGCACTACCTACTATTACCTAGACTTAGGTACGGCAAGGCAGCGTGACATTCTTAGGAGGTGCTTGAATCTGAAAGTATGTAAATTGTCTTGACTCTACCACAGTTTGAGAAGCTGACTAACTAAGTATTTGTATATATAAAGAAAGATATTATTTTTATCAAACTCTTAATATTATCTTTATCAAGATTAATAATTTCCAAACTGAAAATAGGTATTGCGATTAATTTTCCCTCTACCACAAGCTGGTAATTAGAATACCTACCTCGTATTTCGTGCTCGGGAAAATATTATTATAAAGGCAGTGACTATTTGAGAAAGATTGTCTTTTCATCGAATACAAATCAAATATGCAGTGGAACCAACAAAAACATTAACAAAGCCAAAATGTTTTAAATTAAAACTAGCTGACCCGGCGAACTTCGTACCGCCTTAGTATGCAAAATTAAATGTAGGTATATTTTTCAATATTTCTGAGAGATTTTCTTAATATTTTTTTCCGTAAAAACCTTCTCCTAATAATAACAAATACAACAAAAAAAGAATTAGTGAAATCGGTCCAGCCATTCACGCGTGATGCCGTGACCAAGGAAAACGGGTTTCATTTTTATATATATATAAGATAAGATAAGATAAGATAAGAAGATTAACAAGTGCTTTCGAAATTGGAATCATTGGATTTACAGTCCCACAAACTTATCTGACACGGTGGCAAAAATTTGAACGAATTTTATGCTTGTTTAGTTTGTTTTTATTTTATTTTTCGTAAACTAGAGACGCTGACACCGGGTTAGATAAGTTTCACGGACTTACAGGCTTTTATAAGGCTATGACCAGCACCTCTTCAAAAATTGCTACTAACTCTCGTCCCACAAGTTATGGTTGCCTACCGATGGTTTATCTAATCAAACGCCATAGAAATGGAATGAGGTCCGTTATCGAAGCTTTGGGGTTTATACTTTATTGAATCGGTTACGGCTGTGTAACTCGCTGTTATACAAGGGTCATAAAAATCTTGTTAGGTAAATTCCACTCGGCTTGGAGGAATTACATTACTATTTGTTTTTAGTACTTTACCTACCTACCAATAAAGGTTTTATTTTTAGTTTATATTTTAAGCTTCTTTGAAAAATACCGATTGCCAATGGCAACATTTTTTTTGGCAATAATGACAATAATTTAAAAAGCATACTATTATTGTGTTGGCATAGACTCACATAGAACGACAAACGCGAGGAGACGTATTGCGTTGCGTCGTTCTCTTTACTCCCTTAGGATAACTGTACATAATACCGTGCAACGACTGGATTTGAAGGTTCAGTTATTTCTAATACCGGCTTCAATTTACAACACTATAGGTAGATTAAATAAAACAACAAGATGAAACTTATGTATTTTATTTAATACACGATAAAATCTACTAACATTCTGTTTAGTTCATAGCACTTTTAATAAATAACATTTTATAGATCTTTCTATCTCTTTCTTAACTTCGTTTTTAGGATTTTGACATTTCATTTATTAATTTTAAGATTTAAGTTAATTCATTAAATATATTGCTCATACGCTCACAACACTTCCAAAACGGTAACACAATCAATATTAAAATAAAATTTACAAAGCTAATAATTCCAATACTTAATTTGCAATATATTCAAGAATACAATCAATTGAAAAATACATGTCTACGTAAAGTTGAAGAGATTTGCATGAAATTAAATACACACCAACCGAATATGTGGCAGTCAATGCAGGGGTTTTGCGATAATTAAAAATTAGACTAAGTATAATAAAAAAATACAATAAGTATTATTAAAAACAAATCATACTTAATCCATAATATTTTACGATAAACTATTACATACCTTAAATACGTACCTATAGTGTTACGATTTATTATTTCATTCATAGCATAAAATTATAGGGTCTTAGTAATAAAAATTTGCACATTGCTTATGTCTTACACAACTCTAATTTTGGATAGAAATGTGTATAAAACTCGTCCAAAACCTTGAATAAGCAGTAGTACAATTTTTATTAGTAAGACCTATGGCAGGGATTCCCAAAGTGGTCGATATCGGTTTCCAAGGGGTCGACATAAACGGAAACTGATTTTGGGGGTCGACGAGGTCTAAATATCGAATGTTTTTTTTTTTTTTTTCAAAAAATACTTATGTACCTGCTTAAGTATTTTTTCGTAATTTGTATTAAAATTATTAAGTAGGTACACTTGATATTTACTGAATTTCATGTCCATTTTTTAAATTAAATATTGATGAGAAAATGATGTCAAGTGTACTCACTTAACCAACCGCAAAGTTTTTAAATTGGTAAGTATTTTGTATCAATAGGAAAAAATACGATTTTAAAGTAATTTGGCTATCTGACCTATCAGTTCATTTTGGAAAAGGGGTCTCTTGCCCAAAATAGTTTGGGAATCCCTGAGCTATGGTTTGTAGTATTTCACTTAAAAATAACCAATTATCCGAAACTAAAACTAAATTTTTGATTCAATAAAATCTTAAGAAAATAATCCTCGTTTACATTGTGATCTGAGCGAATCATACATATTTTTATCACATAACAAGTTATCACCATCAGATATCATTAGTTGTTTTGTGTTCTCAAATTAAACATTACATGATTTAGCGCCGATTCGGTTGCACACAAATTTCTAAATTTTTCACAATGTTCCAAGCAGAAAAGGCTAGCACTTTTGCACCAGTCAAATTAATATAGGGATTTGTGTGCAAACGAATTAGCTATATTGTCCTAAAATTTACAGATCTTTGAATTATTCGTATTATTTACAGAATTTTAGCAAAAATATGCGAGATTTCTTTCAATTCCACAGTAACGGGCCAAGTTAACTCTTACCTATTATGATTTATGATACTTATATTTATTCATAATCCTCAAATATTGAGATACCGTATTTTTACGCGTACTGACGTTATTTCAATTCTGTGATCAATAATAGTTAATTTATTTATATTTTGATAGTTATTTGTATATTTTTATTTAATAAATGACTATGTATAAAATAAAATTTAACTAAAGGCTCATTATTCAATCGTCAAACTAACTTTTTTACTCCATCACTAATCCCTTTTACTGCGATCTTACTAGGTGTTGAGTGATGATGCAGTTTAAGATGGTAGCGGGCCAACTTGTGAGTGGTATCACAGTTACATTAAACCCATAACCATAATCGGGTTAGTACCGAATAGTAAAAGGATGTACTTACATACAATCGGAGTTGATTGCGATAGTCACACTATAGCATCTATAGTCCCACCAATTTTTCTGGTCAAAATTGTTTTTATTTTATTTTTAACATCTACTAGCGCTGTCTAGATAGGTTTGTGGGACTATACCGTAAGCAATCGAGCATCTGACGAACTGACATTTTGACAGATTTTCAATACCTACAGCAAAATGTCAAATGTTAAGTTGGCGATGAAAAGAGCCCAAACGCTTAAATTATGACACCGACGCTTTCGCACGCCTTTACGACCGCACTTATGCTGAGATGTATAGAACGTACTTTGACTTGGCTCATACTTTACTTAGACATAAAACGAGATGGAATGTGAGTAACATAATTCTGTTGCGTTTTAACCATGTCTTAAGTCTAAGTTCGCTCTATAGATCTCACACTTAGACAAAGACCTCATGCGTGCGTGCAAATGTACCAGTGTGCTAAAGCGTAAAGCAAAAAACACTATTCCAATTATCTAGTAGGTAAGTACTCAATTATCGGCAGAAAATATTTCGTCCGATGGAGAGCTACTTTCATATTATGACACTTTGTACCTTAGCTTTGTTTGCACTAATCTTTTCTAGTAGATCATACTTTTTTGCAATAGTAATATTTCTATCCCAACTCTATCATCACTCGCAACAACATACTTACTACAATTAGTAGCGCTATTAAGTAGTAATACTGCCAGTACCCTCACTTTGTACCCTTGAGGGTACTAGTGGTATTAGTTACTATCGCTAGTACCCTTAAAGGTACAGTGAAATTCTCTGATAAATGTGATTCAGGCCTCACTGCGCTGCTCCAATGCGGGTTGGCGGGCTACTATTCAGGCCTAAAAATTATTTATTAAAACAAATGCAAACACAAATATTAACATATAATTATGTTATATTTAACTCATACTATCGTTGCGAGCGACTCGATATTAGACATACTATTTTTACACTTCACGTAAAACTAAGTCATTTTCTACTTATTCAAAAATATACTCTATTTACTTGACGTTAGGACAACAATTAGAACGGCTCCGCGTTGAGCTGTGTCATTGATATAATTTATTACTATAACACGATAACATTGTTTAAATTCCACGTTGGACTTTATTTTCATACGTCATACTACAGTTTAGCTATCGTACAGTTCCGAAACGAACGAAGGTACTTGATAATATCCTAAGCACACCCCGCGCGCGGATAGGACGCTGTAAAGGCAAAATGTATGGCGTTCTATGGAACTATATACAACACCCGCGCGCCCGTTTCGTTCCATACAGTACAATAATTTTTTTTATTAACTATGTGGCGTGCGAGCGTCTGTGCGCTTGCTAAATAAACCAAATCCCTTGATTACAGCTAGGTTATTTAAAGAACTAACGCAAATAAAAAGCTTGTGAAATATAAAGAATACAGGGTCATGTAGCTGTAGAGACTAATTTAACGCTAGGAACCGGTAGGATGATAAAGTTTTACGAGAGATTAAAATAAGGACAAAGCGGAAAAATATCACGAGTATAAGAGATTCAATAGATTGTTACGAGTATTTAGATTACAGGGTTAAATAATAAAACATATTACTTATAAAATGTAACATAAGACAATCTACAAGTTTAATTTTGAAAATTATTATAGTACTACCTACTTGCATGCTCGATTTCACAAACTAAGATTTTGGGAGCTCTGCAAGTAGGTCCGTTCGTTACTGAACTGTATAATTGCTAAGCTTTGGTCATAACATAATAATTTACATAACATTTTTTTTATTACAGTAATAGTGAAGCTTGTATTTACATAATTTGATTCTTACAGAAAGAGTAATTTGAAATAGTGTTAAAGTTCAATATCTAGAATCTAGGTGAACTTCCTAATTCCATCAGTACAGTACAGGACAGTATGGAATTATCAAGTCAGATTGAAGGTTATTTATTGACTAAATTTTCACCAAATAGCATTGAAAGACTTCCCAAAAATATCATATTTGGGGAAATATGGTATTACTTCTAAAATAAACATTTACTCCATATTATATAAATAACTAGCTGACCCGGCGAACTTCGTACCGCCTTAGTATGCAAAATTAAATGTATATTTTTCAATATTTCTGAGAGATTTTCTTAATATTTTTTTCCGTAAGAACCTTCTCCTAATAATAACAAATACAACAAAAAAAGAATTAGTGAAATCGGTCCAGCCATTCACGCGTGATGCCGTGACCAAGGAAAACGGGTTTCATTTTTATATATATAGATAAAAATTCATTAGAATGGGGACATTACCAGCTTGCCCCACAATATAGTTCCGGGGACAAATTACAATTGAATATGTCAACGACAATTTAATTACATTGTTATATAAGTAATTACGAATAGTTATGTTAAAAATATTATTATTGATCTTAAATTAGAAAAATAAGCATAATATTTCAGAAATACATCCTTATGTATTCGCAAAAAAAGTTTGCAAATAATTATTATGTGTTACGAGATTTCCCCAAAATATACTTAAATTGATGAAATTAAATAAAATCTATCAATATTATAGAATATCAATAGAATCACACACAGCTTTATAATTAAGTATTTTACATGTCAACGACCTGGTTATTTATTGATAAGTAATAATTTTAGCTAATTTGATCCATATCTTATAAAAATAGCTAATCTATGATTTATAAGATTAGAATCGTCATCTAATCCCAGATCTAGATCATCGTGATATTGCATCAAAGAAAAATTTATTATCTAATAGTTTTTATCTTGGCAAGTCAACAATTTGCCGACTTGAAAAATATATCATTCGTATGAAATTATTCCGTTCTATTAATCATACTATCAAAACAAATTCAACATACTAAAATCACAATACATTCGTACAATTAATAGGCCGTCGTCTTTCATACTTTACTAGTATTTCAAAGATTTCAGCAATATTGGCAATATCGCATCCGATGGAATTACCAAAGTCAAACCACTTGAATACCACAGTATTACCGTTTAGCACTATCTGTCTATCTATCTGTGCTAGATACTAGTTAGTTTCGTAATGAAAATGACGTAACTATTATACGTATTTTATTACGCATAAAATACGCGCATTAGAAGTCACAATAAACATTAGGACATGTCGAAATAACCAAAGTTCCTATAACACCACTTTATTACCGTTTGTCCCCAAAGTACTACAGCTTGTCCCCAGAATTACCGGTAATCCGGCGTAACGTCATTACAGTATCTAACTCTAGATTTTCATTACGCGTAAAACGAAATTTACACACATTTTTTCTTGCTTTTGCACTATTATTATGAACAGGAAACGTCAGAACAAGCAAAGTTCCTCTTACACCACTTGATTACCAAAGTACCCCATTAACACAGTTTGCCCCGAGTATTACCGGTTGTCCCCGGGTCTTATAACAGCGGGGGCGAGAGCGTCGGGGACAGCGGCGGCGGGGAAAGCTGCGGTAGGGACAGCGGCGCGGGGCCGGGCGCGCATCACCTGGACGGGCAGGAGCTGCTGATGGACTTGCCGCTGAGGCACGAGAACCCGCTGATCGCTGATTGCAGGCTGGACATCGAACCTCTGCAACGAGGTCATTATGATAAAATACCTGCGGATACTGTCTTATGCTGAGATCTATAGAGCGAACTTTGACTTAGCTCAGACTTTAGAGTTAAAACGAGATAGACATATATGAGGTACATAAATCTGTCTCGTTTTAACCAAGTCTAGGTAAAGTCAAAGTTCCCTCTATAGAAGTCACAATCACAGGTACAGTGTGAAGATTATTTTTTATTGTAACTTAATAATTCAATTCAAGATATTAAACAAAAACATAAGATAAGTCAATTACGGAAATGATGTCCATTTTGAAATCCTGGAACCAGGCCAAAGTGTTTTAATAGGGAATAGGGGGCGCTGATTACCGAAATGACGTTTTTTATATACAAGATGGCTGACTTATTTTTGTAAGAAATAGTTTTTGAGGTTTATCGGTGTTATTTTTCACAATTGGGTATTTGACAACTAGTCAAATCAGGTTTACTGATTATCAAACACTTATTACTTTTATCAAACTTCAAAATTTAAAGTAAAAAAATGCGTCAAACTTTGATGACGTCACTATTCAATATTTCTTACAAAATCCCATACTTTTTTCAATTTTTGGCAGCTGCAAACAGTCGAAAGACTATAAGGAGGTTCGTTGTGTTTACAATGGCTTTGCCAGACTAAAGGGCCACTGTTCTCAAGTCTGTACAGTATCGAGCACATTCGCCCGCTTTAATCGCTTTAGTGTTTGCACGGTTAATAGGCCAGAGAATCGGGATGCCCTAGCAAACGTACCCGATGTTTTTCCTTATACGTATTAATTTCTTCACTAACTGTTGGCATTTTTAGGTATTCATGTATTTCCGTGTTGCGTATAAACCAGGGAGCATTGGAAATGGTCCTGAGTATACTGTTCTGGGCTCGTTATAAAATTCCATACTATGCACGCGTTTTGACGTTTTAAAAGAAAGTTGCTGATTTGACTAGTTGACAATGGGCATGATGACTGATTTTGAAAAATGGTCAGATTATGTTCGGAAGTATCTACTATTTCAAAAAAATATCTTATTTCAGTAGAAAAATAAGGTTTGGTAGATAAAATTGGCATTTGAAATTCATGCCAAAACGTTCGCCGGTGTCATGGCGTCGTTTGTGACGTCACTATTGTTTTAACCGATGTACTCTGTGCAGTGTGCAGTAAACAATAGTGTGATTGTCAAAGCTCGAAAACAAACAATTGTGACGTCATTCGCTTCTTGGTGTTTAATCCATTATGGCGGATTGCTGTACTTTATAGTTTTATTTTATCAAAATAAATCGCAATCTCACTCGAAGTAGAAAAATAAATACGTTTTTTATAATCCAATAATTCATTAGATAAATTCAAAATTTCATTGATTCTTGGTTACTGTCATCTTGCCTATTGAACATGTCACAGTATTACCTGTACTGGTGGCTGGCGAGCGTCTCGTGGAAGTACATCAGCTGCGCGGCTCGCGACCCCTCCAGCGCCTCGCAGCGCCACTGCAGCACGTAGCTGCCGCTCTCCGACATCACGTGCGAACCCTGACACACAATATACTGTTAGGCCTAACATTAACACATGAGTTCCATAGCCTTACTGCCTCTATGGCTCTCGAGTGACATCACTGTTGGAAACGCTAAAAGGGAGATCGAGGTGTAATGTCAAGATGGCAGCCGTGTGAGAATAATTAAGTAATAAATAATAATTATGTGGAGTTCCATGGCCTTACTGCCTCTATGGCTCTCCAGAGTGAATGCGTAAAAGCATTTTTCCAGCGATTAATATAAAAAAGTGTGTGTGCGCAATTCACACACGTCAGAAGTGAAACTTCAGAAAAGTAGCCTACGTGTTAATGAGATAAATATAACTCAAATATAAAATGGTAGTGCTCGCCCTCGCGCCAGCCGCCGCGCTCCAGCACCGAGCGGTGCTCCTGGCGCTACTGTGGGGTAGTGCGGGTACCTGTATGCTCTCGCCGTCGTGGCACACCAGCGTGGGCTCCACGCGGTGGTAGTGCTCGCCCTCGCGCCAGCCGCCGCGCTCCAGCACCGAGCGGTGCTCCTGGCGCTACTGTGGGGTAGTGCGGGTACCTGTATGCTCTCGCCGTCGTGGCACACCAGCGTGGGCTCCACGCGGTGGTAGTGCTCGCCCTCGCGCCAGCCGCCGCGCTCCAGCACCGAGCGGTGCTCCTCCGCGCTCGCACCGCCAACGCAGTCCGCTGCAATAAAAAAAAATTTAAAAAAATTCAAGGAACGACAGAGGCTACGTCGCAATTTGATATTTGACAATAAGTCAAATCAGCAACTTTTTTTCAAACGTCAAATCGCGCGCTTAGCATGGGATGTTGTATGAAATACGGAATTGTGACGTCATCAAAATTTAACGCACTTTTTTACTTCAACCGATAGTTCAAATTTGTTTTCCAACATAAAACTAACAGGGGACTAATAACCACGATTATTACAGTTTTTGAGAGATCCTCTATTTAATATCACTAAAAAATAATTAATTTATTTGAATAGTTATCAAATACCCAATTGAAGATAAGGTCATAGTCTGTGTCACATGAGGGTGATAGTTTGCGCGCCGTTCAACCGATCAGAGGAAATTTGGTAAAGATTCTTTCTAGAAGGAAAAGGACATACTTTCATCCCGGAAAATAAAAGAGTTCGCACGGGACTTCAAAACCCTAAATCCACCTGGACGACGTCACGGGCATCATCTAGTAATGCGTGAATGAAACGAAATGTTTATTTACTGAATACGTGTTTATTTACTGAATACGAGTATGAGTGCTCAGATGTCATGAATTGATCATTGCCTTGACATGAATTGAATAAACAAATTTAAGAAATCCATTAAAAGTATGCTCCTGAAAAAAGCTTATTATACTGTTGAAGATTATGTAAATGATAGAGGAGCATGGATTTGATCGCTCCAGCAATGCTAGGGACAGCGGTTACTTATGTACACAATGATATAGTAATTGTAAATGAATTATTTAAAAAGAGCAACCACCGAGTTTCTTGCTGGTTCTTCTCGGTAGGAATGGCATTCCGAACCAGTGGTAGATTCACTTGACGATTCAAAAGTACTTGTAAAAGTTTATTTGAATAAAAAAAGATTTGATTTGATTTGATTTTGATTTGTCCTTCATATACTAATTTCTAGCATGCAAATGCATCAGGAACTTATCTAACTCAGCGTCAGCGTCGTTAGTAAATATTTTAAAAAAACTTGCAGTCATAGGGACAGCCGATACAAGTAAAAACGTTTTTTTTAAACTGTTTTTATAAATACAATTGTAACCGTAAAATATAAACCGTAACACTAAGACATTAAAGTTTAATTTCAAATGTAGTATATTTATATTTAAGACTTTTGTCTTCCTAATAACGCGAGCATGTCGCAAATTCACAAGTTTACACCCTACCAAAAATTGCTCAACGCGGCTAAAGGAGTTTTCACTTAAAAAAACTAAACGGGCATAAAAATTCGTTTAAACTTTGCCCACAGGACCAAATCATTTAGATAGATAAGATAAGCCTGTATATAATCAAAATTATTCCAGAGTATCCCTTATGATAATACAAAGGCACTCACCAGCAGCGTGGTCGGGATGGTCCAGTTCGCGGCTGCTGCGGTACACAGTGAATGAGATGTCGTGTCGCAGCACGTCAAAGTCCCACGTCAGAACGCTCTGCGGGTCGCGGTTCTGCACTATCAGTTCATGCACCTGGGGATATACACGAATAGTGATTAAGTATTATTACGTAGGTAATTAAGTAGTAAGTAAGGCCAGCTTGCGTAACGTTTGATTTAAATGTCTCCTAAATAAAATAACTTAAATGGATTTAATTGTATAAACATGTTCATCTTAATCGCATTTATGATCGTCTCGCACGAGGCTCTTTTGGATGTCATTTAACTAAATCTGTTTAGCGAGTCGGTAAAGCAAAAATTGCGTTCCATTTCACACCTTTTGTGAGGTAATTATTGTTTAGTTTAGATTGTTGGTGTAGTAATGCGGGTCGAAAATCATTTTAAATGGCCTGAACATCTGAAATAACTGGAGCTCTATTACGGTAAAATGATTGTTACAATGTTAAGATCGTAATCACTTCTGATGACACCAAAGTCTATCCCATTTCAATAATACGACTATATTATGTTTACTTTACAATAGTTTACAAACTTATCTGGCCCGCCGACAGCGTCGCTAGTATCTATGAAAAATAAAAATAAAGTAAAATCTAAGCTGGCATAAAAATTACTTCAAATTTTGGGCACCGGGTCAGATAAGTTTGTGGGTCAATCAATCATTGTTACTGTCTCAATTGTGGTGATTGGCTGAATTTACGGCATTCTTGCTACAACAATGGATTTTGGCTAAAAGGGGAAGACTGTTAACCAATCAGAGGCCCAATTGTGCAAATTGTAATCATTTGACAGCTTAAACGCATTACTTGACCTGTTTAAGGAGTTCATACATGCTTTTTGTCGTGCAAGTATTTAGAAACTCCTTAAACTGGTCGAATTATTCGTTTGCCAATCGATTACGGTATTCTTACACAATCGGGGAGTTGATGTGATTGCGGTCGTTCCTTAATAGAAGTCATTTTTACGTTATTAAGCAACGACCTCAATTTACATAGACGGGACCTGTCAAACAAAGAAGGTGAATTTATTTTACTAACGCCATCTAGTCTGAAAAGCGGGACAGCGCTATGGCAGGGACAAAGACAGGCTTATGGCAGATATGGAGCGCGCTCTATGGGTCGGATGCCCAATTTTTTTCTATGAAAAGGCCCATCTAGTACCCACATATATATCGATGTTATGAAGCCTCTAAATAATCAAGGAATTACGAGCATATCACACTAACCTGTCCCTTCCCTAAGCTGACAGATCTGTAGATGCTGTCTTCGCTCAGAGGGTCTCCGTCGCGCTCCGTGAAAGCGCCACTCACGTACAAACTCTTCGGCACCAGGCCTCCTTCGTGGACGAAACTCTAGAAGAATCATCCACAGTCAATACTCCACTCAATAATCTTTGATTTTTTACCAGTTGCTTGGTGTACTAACAATTATATTGAGGTGGTTTTAATAGACGAGACAGTGTCGACAAAACAATTTCAGTAATATATTGGTTTCCTTTTAAATAGCTTACATAAGTATTGCCCCCCTAAAGTACAAATTGCAATACTTAGAAACTATAGAGTTAAGTATGTCAAGTCATTTTTGAGAATAGTTCAAGATGAATGTTTCAAATCTTTATCTACTAATGTGAACATCTTCACTTTCATTTTGGGGCGTAATTTTACAAGATTTTTGCACCAAAGATGGTTTTAAAATTTGAATTTTCATAATAAATAAAATTAAAAAAAAAAGTACCGGATGAAAATATTTTTTTAGGCAGTATAAATCCATTATTTTCTCAAGACCCCAAATTAGCTTTCTAATTCCAAAATTCCAATTTCTAATAAGAACTGGCATTTCGTATCGTATACCTAGCATACATAAATTGATATATATGATAATGTAATAAGATAAATGTGCATAGTATTTGTGGCACGTATACAGCTACAGGACAGATCACGAGTTTCCTGCGCTATGTTAATGATAGTGAATTAGCGCTTACATTCTACAAGTATTGTGACGCACATACCTACTTATAACGAACTGCAACTCAAGCTATTTACGTACATAGTGAAGACAACAAGATAGATGTAAATAATAGACTGTGCTATATCGGACTGATCAAAATTGCAAGACAACTATACACAATATTATGTTAGATGAAATATTAGGTGATATCTCAAAATGTGTTACGCAACACTCGGTTTTAGATTTCAGATTTAAGAAATCTAGTTTTGCATAATCTTCCGTAATACGACTATTACCAAATCTATAATTGAAACTTCAAAAAAAAACCTACGAGAGAATGAGATAAATATAACTTGAATTCTATCTCATTCTCTGGCAGGCTAAGTCCTATTATGAATATTTTTGTCTCTTTTTGGTGTCGCTTCTTCGTCTCATCGAATTTTCAAATCACAACGATTCTAAAGAAGTTTCACTTCAAAAACTTAACAGGCATAAAAATTATTTCCAATTTTGGCCAGACAAGTTTGACATACTATAACTTGGCTAGGGGGCATGACATTTAAAAAAGACAATTACGAGTCTTTATTTCATCCTTGACCTCCATACATCTTGCAATGTTGAGCAGTGCGGTTGATGAGCGAGGCAACAGTAGCACATTACACGCGGACACTTGCGGCTAGGACAGTAACGGTCTCACGTGGCGTACAGAGTCGTAATAGCGCTGCGGCACGTTCAGCGGCGCGTCTACTATGTCCGACTGGCGCGCGTCACAGGCGACAACAATTAAAAAACAACCATATTATGTTCCGAGAATTCTTCCATACGCCTTTTCGCACTTAATTATTAACATTTTCATTTATTTAATAATTGAAGCTGAAATATGGAATAAGGTTTGATACCTTCTCATTATGTTCAGGTTTCATTCCCTGATTAGGTTTTATCGGGTTAATATACCTAACAGATTACAAGTAATCTCGCCAGTAAGATTATAATCTAACGGTTTTTACAATTTTACGGTGACATATATAATATTGCTTGCAGATCTCTATGGCAAACGTCAAAATCGGTTCAGCTGTTGAGCCGAGAGAGTTTATTCAGCATTGCTTTGTCTACAACTATATTATGCATTATGGATGTTGCTTAACAGTATGTCTTACATTTAGATTCCAGATCTTATATTTAGATTTTTTATCGGTAAGTATATGGATACATCAATAATATAGAAGAGAAATAGTTTAGGTCGGAAAGACTCACCTTGCAAGGTCCCCCGAGAAAGTCTGGAATGAGGTCCTTGGGTATGTAGTCGAGTAACCCACCGGGTTGCAGGTAGTCCTTGCCGCCATAGAACAAGAACTTACTGCGAGTGTTTTCGTCTGAAATTCAATAAAAAAAGTTATGTAAGTACTTATGTATAAAACATATAAAGCTTTAATAGAAGCTTTTTTTAATTCGATGTAGAGCGAGTCACGGGAAAACATCGAAATTAATCTTTCCATTTTTCAGATTATGACAAATGGTTAAAGTTAGAAACTTTCGTATGGCTCGTAAATCTTTCACAATTTCTACTTCACTCGGAAGTCGGAACACGCATATGGTAGGGTTTGGTACAGTCATGCTATTTGTCAAAAACTTTGACATTAAATTTTCGTGAACGTAGTTTTTTCCAACAACTGTCCAGGAAACCCCGTAATATATAAAATACCAGCATTCCTCGCGGGGGTACACCAAAATTATTGTTCAGCTTTCGCTTTTCATGTCCAGTACCTATTGTTTGTTTTTCAAAAATTTGATATGCTTACGTAACTGTTTTTACAACAGCTCTTATAGTTTTAAATCGCCTGTAACACTCAAAATGACCAGACGGACTGGACGAAACCATTAGGGTACCCTTATATAAAACCCTTGATAAAATTACCCTAGGTATAAAACATCATTAGGGTTCCGTAACCGTAAAAAGTGTGAACCCACGTCCAACGGTACTTTACACACAAAACTTTAGATTACTTTTTGTTGTTTCCTTTACTTTTACCTAATTGTTTATTGCTGTGTTACTGATAGTTTTTACCTGTGTTATATACGCATAATACTTTTATCTATGTACTAGATTTTTGAGGAATTTGCAGCCCTGAACAAGTCGACAAGGGTTAAGGGTGCTAAGAAACCATAAAAGTTTAAAAATTTGTATGTATAAAATGATAAAAAAGTATTATTAATCTAACTGATAATAATAAAAGATACGATGTCTGTGAGATGGTGATAATAAAAAAAACTCGGCTGAGTTTGTTGTGGGCTCTTCTCAGACCTGGGCGCGTTTGGAACCCTCGTAGCTTTTGTTTTAAGATACATGTAACTGATTATCACCACCATGTTTTATATGTTAACTAGCTCCCGCGACTTCGTCCGCTTAGATTGAGGTTTTTTGGTTCCCGCGGGAACTCTTCAATTTCCAGGATCAAAAGTAGCCTATTTGTTATATCTATCTCTGTGCCAAATTTCATCCAGATCCGTTCAGCCGTTGGGGCGTGCCGCGTGATTGAGTAACAAACATCCATCCATACATCCATTCATCCAAACTTTTGCATTTATAATATTTACTAGCTAATGCCAGCGACTTCGTCCGCGTGGATTGACGTTTTTCGGTTCCCGCGGGTACTCTGTATTATTTTCCGGGATAAAAAGTAGCCTATGTGCTATTCCAGACTATAATCTATCTCTGTGCCAAATTTCATCCAGATCCGTTCAGCCGTGGGGCGTGATTGTGTAACAAACATCCATCCATACATCCATACATCCAAACTTTAATATCTAATATTATATATAAATCACGTGTCACGTTGTTTGTCCGCGATGGACTCCTAAACTACTTAACCGATTTTAAATTAAATTTGCACACCGTGTGCAGTTTGATCCAACTTGAAAAATAGGATAGTTTACATCTTAATTTATAGCCGCAATATTATTTTATTGCAAATTATTTGTCTATTATTTGACATTCACAATAATACTATAAAGAGGTAAAGTTTGTGAGTGACGTTGTAGGGGTAATCTCTGGATCTACTGAACCGATTTTGAAAATTCTGGTACCAATAGAAAGCCACATTATTTGCGAGTAGGTATCATAGGCTATATATTAATCCGAAAAATTATGGAGTTCCCGTGGTAATTTAAAAAACTTATTTCACGCGGACGAAGTCGCGGGCATCTGCTAGTTTATTATATATTATATTAATGTTTAAGTAGGAGGATAGTAGGATGGACGTCAATAGCGGAGTTCCTTCCTGGTTCTTCTCGGTAAGAATGTCATTCCGAACCAATGGTAGATTCACTCGACGATTCAAAAGCACTTGTAAAAGTTTATTTGAATAAAAAACATTTGAATTTTGAATTTTG
The DNA here is from genome assembly GCA_923060345.2 of Erebia aethiops. Taxonomy (NCBI): domain Eukaryota; kingdom Metazoa; phylum Arthropoda; class Insecta; order Lepidoptera; family Nymphalidae; genus Erebia; species Erebia aethiops. Next base: position 1,010,850 of record OV281083.1, on the reverse strand, counting down.
AATAAGTGTACAGTGTACCTAATTTGAATAAATATATATTGATTGATTGAATTGAGATTTAACTTACCGATAAAAGTGCTAACAATCGTCCACAAAATCGGGAACACCCTCGGCGCTCGCACGATCAGCACCCTGCCCATCGTCTCTGGATAGTTGGCCTCCACAATCTGGATGATCCTCAGCAGAGCCCTGACCCCCGGCCTCCACAGGTGCCTCATGTTCAGCCCGTCCAGGTCCACGAGGAGACACCAGGATTGGATCGCGTGTTCCGAGGAACGCGTCGCCTCTTCTAGTAGTTTTAACCCCTCTTCACATACGTGAAGCGTCTGAAAATGTTTGGGGATATAGTAAATTTCATCCGAGTGATTTAAGGGGTTTTCCGCTGGAACTCTTTAATTTTCAGGGATAAAAAGTAGCCTTTGTGTTATTCCAGACTGTAATCTATTATTTGTGCCAAATTTCATCCAGATCCAGTTCAACCGTTCTGGCGTGATTGCGTAACAAACATCCATCCAAACTTTCGCAATTTAAAATATCAGTATAGATTGTGTTATAATTTTACCAGGATCCGAATATATCTAGTTTAATAATTCAGTTTCACTTATGGAGGACTAGATGGTGCCCGCAACTTCGTCCGCGTGGATTTGGGGCGTTGGAAAATCTCGTGGGCAGTAATTGATTTTCCAGGATAAAACGCATATTCTTTCACGGAATGCATTTACTATCTCAGTACTAAATTCAACAAACAAAAAGTTAGCTTTGCTTTTAGGATTATAGACATAGATTGTTGTATTTTACATTATTCTTAAATACTTACCAACTTCAAGAGTCCATCTTCTCCAATAGATTTCAGCAATCCCTTGACATCCATTTGCCCAAGTCGAAGAATGTATAGCGGACGTCCGTCTACAACAAGAAAAATGGCAGCATTACAAAATAAACCTAACATAGCACAGATTCAGAGCATATTAGCATAGGATTTCGTAAAAACGCGACATAAGATGGAACAAACCAAAGAGTGATTCATCATTAAAATAATCTAAATATATAAAAGGAAAAGGTGACTGATTGACTGACTGATCTATCAATACACAGCTCAAACCATTGGAAGGATCGGGCTGAAATTAAGCATACCTACAGATACCTATAGTATGACGTAGGCATCCGCTAAGAAATGATTAAAAAATTCAACCCCTATGGGGGTTTGGAACGCCAAGTGGTAGATAAACACACTGGTTGGGTATGCCCTTTGTACCAAATCAAACTATTCTTTAGTTTCATGGAGCAAGTCTACTATAGATAGCTTTTCCGGTGTTGACTCATCAACGCAGAAAAACAGGATCTGCTGAAACGGGCAAGTACACAGTAAGAACTTAAAATGTAATACCGCTAGAGAGAAGCTGGGAGCCGCTGGAAGAGAGACCGTGTCCTGTGGCGATCCATGCAGGAGACCTTTGTCCAGCAGTGGACGTCGGTTGAGACGACGACGACAACCGTTATTTAATGTCGAGGGCAGCTGAATGTAAAGCTGAAAGCTGACAGTAGATCACAATGAACATACCCTTGTCGTGATGATGCCAGCCGCCAGGGAAGTACTGCCTGACGACATCGGGGGTCTCGTACTCGGAGAGGATTCGGTCCACCTGGTGCTTCTTGCGCCACAGCAGAGACTGAGAGAGCATTTCTCGCGCCTTCTCCACGCTGAAGTCGCGCGCGCGCAGAAAACGGAGCAGCGTTTTGTCGCTTGGCACCTGGGAAAAGTAAATTATCATCATCTGCAACCCATACACAAATCAATTACCAAATCCAGGATCGAACCTGCAGGATTGCGGGTGCAACCCAAAAACGGTTCAGAAAAACCCCCAGAAAAGGGTTTGGCACGTCCTTACGGCAGTGTAGTAGATATCTAATCACGGCCGAAATCTACTGCTAGACCTTATAGAACTCTCGAGGCATCGAGTTCGTAATTCGGTGCCTCGAGAGTAATTATTAATGTATGAACTCTGACATTAAATAATAATAGATACTTTAAAAATGTGTATGTAGGTAATTTTTTAAATCCATTAAAAGTATGCTCCTGAAAAAAGCTTATTATACTGTTGAAGATTATGTAAATGATAGAGGAGCATGGATTTGATCGCTCCAACAATGCTGGGGACAGCGGTTACTTATGTACACATTGATATAGTAATTGTAAATGAATTATTTAAAAAGAGCAACCACCGAGTTTCTTGCTGGTTCTTCTCGGTAGGAATGGCATTCCGAACCAGTGGTAGATTCACTTGACGATTCAAAAGTACTTGTAAAAGTTTATTTGAATAAAAAGATATTTGATTGATTGATTGAAATGCGCATTTGATAAAGAGATCGCCGTTTGCCCTCTGGCTATATAGTAGCTGTTGTTATCATTTTTCCTGATGTTTTAGCATGTCACGCTTATCTCCTTAACCCACATTATGTCGAGTTGTGAGTTCTGAAGTGGCACGCGATTGTGATTTGACCTTTTTGTGTACGAATATCGAGCGAACAAGCTTTTTAACAAAAAATATATATCACCGGTTGTAACTCACTTGTTTTGTATTGTTTGTTTGAAAAAACTAGAAGTTTATAATCCGCCACAGAAGGCAAATCTGTGTAGTACAGTACTATTGTAGGACATTACATCACACATTTGTACACCACATTGTGGTAGGACACTAGGATCCTCTATTTTATGAGATCATCTTTGTACCGTGTTCCACAAATAAATAATTTGAAATTTACAGTGCATAATAAACTTGCAGCCCCTGCAAGCTGTTTTTTCATTGTCATGGACTTCCGCGAAGTAACGCCTGCTTCTATCCAAGTTTATCAGTGTTAAAAAGACAAATTTCACTTGCATGCACCACAACGCACCGTGAAAAAATTGCAAACTTTTTTATAATTTTAGCTATTAGGCATATACTATGAAATTTAACGGGAACAAGGTTCATAGCGAGTCGATTTTTATTAACACAATTTTTATGAGCCTGGGAGAAAATTTATAATATATGATGCCCGCGACTTCGTTCGTGTGATAGGTTTGTTTGAAATCTCTTTGAAACTCCAATTTCTGCAACTCCTACAACTATAACATTAATCCGGTTCTCCGTTCAGCTTTCCGCTTTCGCTTTTGGCTTTCCGCTTTTAATAAACACTCTAGAGATAGGCCATAGGGCAGACATGCAGCCCCACCTGGTAATAGCTATTAGTTAGTAGCAGGAGGTAGTAGGCACTAGATGGATGTGGACAGTGGAATTAAGTATCTATTCCATTCCTTTTTAGTCGATCAAACACATTTGCTTATGTTTCAAATATGATTCAAAACAATCATACGGCATAACAAAGAAGCGAAATAATAAACCGTGTGCAAATACCATTGACTTATATGTATACTATACCGGCTAGGAAGTGAGTGGATGAGTCGACAGGTTGTGATTAAAATACACATCAGCAGCCTTGCGCCGGCGCGGAAGCGTTCGTGTGGACATAAACACTATAACTCTAGTAGTTATAGTGTTTATGTCCACATGTATTTAATGACAGATAAAAGGGAATCTACGATGGTAAAGTCTGTCTGGGTGTATCCATACTAACATTGTAAATGCGAAAGTGTGTCCTAGACAAACACACTTCTGTCTGTCTGCTAACGGCCCATCTATTCAACCGATTGTGATAAAATTTGGTACAGAGATACGGATTGGGGACGGAAGGACATAGGATACTTTATCATTATCAATGTACTTTAAAAATTTAAGTATCCGTAGGCACTACAAAAAATTTAAACACGTGGTCGGAAGCGTGGGGAATCATCTAATTCTAGTGGAATATAATTTAAATAACATTTTTTACCTACCAGACCCTCGACTTAGACGAGATAGACAGACGGACAGACGTAGAGACACACATTTATAATTATGAGTAAAGATTTTACATGACATATGGATACGAGACTTGGACGCTAACTATGGGCCTCATAAGAAAGCTCAGGGTCACTCAGCGGACGATGGAGAGAGCTCAGAGTTTACACAGGATCAAATCAGAAATGACAGACATTAACCGACATTGCTCGTGTTGGGATGGCGAGCTCGCACTGGAAATCGCAGCGTTGGCAGACCCCCAACCCAGTGGACGAACGACATCAGACGAGTCGCAGGGAGCCGCAAGATCCAGGCAGCACAACACCGCGGCATGTGGAAATCCTTGCAAGACGCCTATGTCCAGCAGTGGACGTCTATCGGTTGATGACGAAAGTTTTACTGAATAATAATCTAATAAAATTACATACGACTATCTAATTGGATTTCTACCTAAATTACTTAGGGTCGCCGGTTACGACACAGCCTAATGTTTTCCAGCTGACCTCGGCGAAATTTATTAGATTACTTACTTAAAGTAGACCAGGCCATTTCTAAATTAGAAGACAACCTTCAATTCTTTACTTTTTAATGCTCAACCACAGAAAATATTATAAATAGGCTCAACTGACCTAATTTCGTTACCAAATAAAGTGTCTAGATTCTGTAAAACCTTTATACTGTTTAATTTATTGAATAATAGAATAATGGGCATGTTTCTTTTTCAACTCCCCTACAAGTTAGCTCTTTATTGCAATCTCATCAGGTAGGTGATGATGGCTCATGGTCAAAGGGCGATGAAGAGGGCTAGGAGTATCCCTCTACGTAATAATATCAGAAATGAGGACATCCGTAGGAGAATAGTTCGAAGATTCAAGACAGTGGAGGGGGACGACGACGACGACGACGACACATAGTTCGAAGTACCGATAGGCGTTGGCGATAAGCGCAGCGTTTGACAACCTCCCACTAGAGCAGACGATCTCAAGCCAGAAGCTAGGAGCCTTTAAAGACAAGCGGCACAGGATGACAAGACCGTGTCCTGTGTAGATCTACGTAGACTTTCGTCAAGAAGGTGAATGTCCATCGGTCTATTGATTGAGACGATATACAATAAGTAAGGTGGTTAGTACTGACCTTTCCCTTCTGCAAGTCGGCGATCCATTTCCTCAGCTGCAACAGTCTGGACTCTTGCATCGGCGTCAGTTCACCCAGGTACCGCTTTATGTATTCGCTGTCCAAAGTGTATTGATCTGGAACAAAATATATATCATGTATTTTCTGTATGCTTTTGGTTAATAAACGATAAAAAGTAGAATAGCATTAATGTAACAACCAAGGCGGAGTTGGAGTTCCCACGGAATTTTTGAAAACCTAAACGTGACCGTAGTCGCGGCGTTATCATCTAAGTTGTTGTTAATTTGAATGAAGAAAATTCAAGAGCTTTACTGACAACGGACAAAAACAAAGGCTACGCAAAGAATAGCTCAAGGTCAAATTCTCCAGAGAATTCTTTAAACAGTTACGTAAGCCTTATTTTTCCTTGTAATTCGCTTTACTGGCAACAATCTGTGAAGTTTATAGCATTCTAAGAAAAGTGTGAATGGGTATCTTTATATTTAGTGGGTGTTTTGAAGGCGTTTGGCACGGATGTACTGACAGTACTTTTCCGTTTCGTTTTAGGGTTCCGTAATACAAGAAGGAAACCTTACAGTTCCATCCAGTCCGTCTGTCAATCTGTATCACAGCCATATAAATAATCAACTATAAGAGCTGGAGCATACTCACATCGCTTAAAGTCGTATTATTTTAATATTGTTGACGTTCGTGTTTCAGACTTATAACAATCCTTATTTTAGGGACGTCAAGGTGCATAACATAAAGCTGTGATTTTGAAATAATACTGCTTTAAGCGATAGTAGTAAGTAGTAACCCCCCTGTAGAGTTTCGTACAGTTAAAGAAACTGGTTACCGTTTACAATTTTGAAACAAATATTTTTTCAAAATGGAGTACAAAAAGAATTGGTTAACACCCTCGAATGTTACCTTGTTGAACGATGTAACATTCGAGTTTTAAAATTTTAACATTAACATCGTACTCGTAAATCGTTATGTATTTAAAATTTTAATCTCAGACAGATTTTTGACTAATGCCTGTTAAAGTTTTTGGCAAATATCATATAGGTATAATTATAATATATTATACCTAGGTGTCTGCAGAGCAGAACCCTACCTTGTGCGGGTACTGACACGCGCTCGACCAGTATTTTTTATTTCTTTGAGTCAGTTTAACATCTCTACAATAATTTATGGCTGTACGTTGCTTTGTATTTATTTTCGGTTTGGTACACTCAATATACCTACAGAAATATGAGGTTACATGCCGCGAAGTAGTTACAAGTTACAACTTTAAACAAAACCACTGCAAGATTATTTTGCACTATCAGTGTTTTTAAACACTAGAATCTTCTCGCCGTAAAATAAATTTATTCCAATTTTTATGATTTCTATAATAATAAAAATTTGAATAAAGTTATTTTCGATTTGCCATCATCCAGTGTTAAATCTTAATTTTGGTACATTGAATAGAAAACGTTGGTTTGTACAAAAATAACTCCGGACCAAAGATAACTTTGGTCGATAGCTGTAGCAAACCTAGAGTTAAGGTTGATTGTTAATTCACACTAAAACCGACACTGGAGTTATATTGGTACACCGTACAAGGTGTACGCAAAAGAGACACTTCGATTCGATGTGGACCGACCCTAAGATCGGGGCTTTACAAAAACCGGCTAAAATCCGCAAGCGCCTCGCGAAAGCTTACCACAAACATTTGCCACACAAATAAAAACAAAACCCCGCAATGCAAACTTTTGCTAAACAAAAAACAGCTTAAACTCGAGGCAACAAAACTTCTATTTCCATAGTCCTTTATCGATAAATTACTGCCTGCGAGCGTGGTGATGGCTTACGGAGACAAGGTCCCATTTGTCACCCGGACCGTAGCTATGTAGAACTTTGCGTAGCTAAGTGTTAGGTCAAGGTCGGCTGCTGGAACGGGGCTACTGGAAGCGCCAGCGATTTAAAGCATAACAGGATTTAAAAGTTAAAATTGCCTTTTAAAAGTGTTTATATTTTAAGGACCTAGACTATCGCAGATGAACTTCGAAACAAACTGTTAAAAATTCATTTTAAAAATCGCATAAAATATGCTTAGGTCAATTGGTGTTTTTATTTTGAACTGAGTTACTCTATTTCAGTGTAATATGAATCAACGCAATTTACGCCATGACTGTTACGTTGTATAGAAAGTTACGGTAAAAATAAATTCTTACAATTTCAACATTGAAACCTTGAATTCCAACAAATACCTAATTGTTTAATTTTGACTGATAAAAGTCGGCGAAATGAAATTCTCAGCTGTCTTCGGCGCAAGCAAATAAAATGCAGACGAACAAAAATAAAACTGGAGCAATAATGTTAGTACATAATTGAGGAATGTGGTGTTGAATCATCAGTTTCCGTGACAGGTATAATATCGAGCAGTTAGCGCAGTTCACGTAACTTAATGCAACAATTTATACAATCATAATAATTATTATAGCCGCAATATATTTTTTTTTATTAAGTACTAGCTGATGCCCGCTGCTTCGTCCGCGTGGCTTAAGTTTTTTTTAATTCCCAGAGGAATTAATTTCTTCCTTTAATTTACCGAGATAAAAAGTAGCCTATGTGTTATTCCAGGCTATAATCTATCTCTGTTCCAAATTTCATTTCGATCCGTTCAACCGTTCTGGGGTAATTGAGTAACAAACATCCATCCATCCATACATCTAAACTTTAGCATTTTAAATATCACTATAGATTACATCAGTTCACTCATTATACGCTATCAACTCATTCATATTATTTACCTATATCAGTTGATATAGATAGCAGCTAGTCGAATAAAAAGTTTACAATTATTATAGGAACCTTTTCAGACATAAAAAACCAGACGCCTGAAATTGTGTAACTTTTGTATGAACTTTGCTTCCCTCGTCCCATTGTACCCCTCCGTTGTGATCGTAATCTTTCTTAGAGCTTTAGGGCTGCCTACGCGTAGTTCTAAACGCCCACGCATTTCAGCGAAAATAGTTCATTCATTCCTTGTTGTTGTTGTAAGCTTAAATACTGTTGAAAATTATGTAAATGATAAAAGAGCATGGATTTTCTCGCTCCAGCAATGCTAAGGATAGCGGTTACTTATGTATCTACACATTGATGGAATTGTAAATATTTTTTTTCAAAAGAGCAACACTGCGTTTCTTGCTAGTACTTCTCGGTAGTAATGGTATTCTGAAACAGTGGTAGATTCACTCGAATATTCAAAAGCACTTGTCAAAGTCGACTTGAATAAAAAAGATTTGAATTTGAATTTGTGATAGTTTCCACACTACTGGAACAAATCTTGCCGTCAATCCCCAAAGTCAAATAGGTATACTGGAGGCCAGAGCGGAACGGGCTACTCCTCGCTGTATATTGAATCGTAGATTTTCTAGAATAGCAGTCTGTGTACATTTATTGACTTGCATTTTGTAACGAAAGCCACCAAATCCCAAGGATTTGCCTATTGTTGTACGACTAGTATAAAATTAATCTCTCTCTCTCTCTTATCAACCCATTCCAGGCTTACTACTGAGCACGAGTCTCTTACCGGAATGAGAAGAGTTTGGCTATAGTCCACCACGCTGGCCATATTTTGATCACAAATTTCCTATAGAGCCCTACACGTATTTACTTCAAAACATCCACGCATATTATTAGGGACCAATTAAATATTGAAGAGAAATAGATCTCGCATTCATTTATTTATTTTTCCCATTCATTTCAGTAGGTTCGTAGTGTCTCGTAGCGTAATAACATTGTGATCGAAATAATTTCCGATCTTTGTACACGTAGCGGCTTCAAATCCCCACGCATTTTAGGGACCGGTTAAATATAGAATAGGAAACTCATTCATTCATTCACACAGTTCGTTCAGTAGGATTCTAGTGTCTCGTATTATACTCAAATCGAAATATTTCCTGGAGCATACTTTTAGATATTGAAGAGAAATAGTGCATTCATTAATTCATTCAGTCAGTACTTAGGTTAGGTTCCCATTGTCTCCGTATAGTATTGTGATAGCAAGTTTCGTCAAAATCGGTTGAACAGATAAAGCGTAGCAGACAGACAGATGATAGACACTTATTAAGAATGGATATATTTCATTCATTCAACTTCTCAGAGTCTAGTACTATATTATTGTGATCGCTACATTTCTTGGCGCGTCCTACGCTAGCTTCTTCAAAGAACCCACGCATTTCAGGGACCAATTAAATTTGAAAGGGGCTCGTACAACTTCTGTCGTTTGCATGTTTTAACCCAAACAATAGGGTACTTTGACGTTTGGATACCTTTTGTTATTTAACCTAAAGTCTAAACCCTTTAAGACCCTTTATGAGTACTTACGCCCGCTTTCAGAAACGTCGGTTATCCTTTTAACCAAGCTGCAGCAGGGCGATTGTCTAAAAATGACAGCTACAGTGTAACGTGTAGCTAAGTTCATTCCTTCGCCTCTTTGCTTAGGCCCCTATGCTATTTATGTGTGGCACAATTTTGGAAATAAATGTTTTTTTCTTTCTTTCTTCTTTGTTAACGATCGCAATCTACTCTGATTGGTTAAAATTCTTCCACTATTGGGCAAAAACTATTGACGCAGAAACAATACCATAAATTCAGTTCATCAAAACAACTGAGACTGTAACAATGATTGTTGCAGGTTTTACGTAATCGCCCAGTTTTTTTTTTTAGACTTGCATGCAAGTGGTGATGCAGCCTAAGATGGAGCGTGCATGCTTAGAAGATGCCTATTCACTCTTGATTTGAAGGTACCTATATTAAAACGGGAGGGGAAAACTGAATTCCCTATCCTAGCGGTTCGAATTAGAAACGAGGAAGCAAATCGCTTCGTACGAACCCGCGGAATTTCGACTGCGTAGGGGTGCAGACCTTGTCGATGCCTTGCGGTTTAACGTAACTCGGCGTGTCTGCGAGAGGGTCTTAGCCCTTTATATTAAGCAAAAGGAGATTGTGTAAACTTGTATTGAAATTAACATGGGTCATTTGTTTTCGCCACAAGTAATAAGTAGATATTAGTAATGTGGTAAGTGAATAGTGTGATGATGCAGTCTAAGATGGTAGCGGGCTAATCTGTTAGGAATGCGACAGCGACACACTGTACCACATAGATTTACCTATTGTGGCGGATTATAGCGAATTCAACTTCCAGTTCTTTCATTGTCATGGACTTCTGCATAGTAACGCCTGCTTCTATCCAAGATTTGGATGAAATTTGGTACTAAAGTAGGTACATTACTGAGAATGGCATAGAATACGTTTTATCACGGAAAATTAAGGAGTTCCCGTGAGAATTAAAAAAAAACTTAATCCACGCATACGAAGTAGCGGGCATATAATTTTAAATGCATAGGAGTATTTGGCGCCAGGCGTCCACGCATCGTACGGAAAGGGTCGTCACTGATAGTGTTAACAATACGCGGTATCTGTGACGTCAACCGCCCACCACCGCGAGTGGGCGGCCCTGAAACTTGCCAAATGTGCTATTTCTACTGAATCCTTACCAATATTGAAACCTCCCTGACGCAGCGTTGAGCGCTGTCGCCACAACGTGCGGAGGTTCCGGGTTTGATTCCCGGAAGGGTGGATTTGGGAATTTATATTTTTGGGAGGAAATATTGGTGGAAGGATTCGGCCGTGGCTAGTTAAGTTCCACCCTACCGGCAAAGACGTGCCGCCAAGCGATTTAGCGTTCCGGTACGATGCCGTGTAGAAACCGATTAGGGGTACTTAACAATGGGTTTAATATAACTGCCATGCCTCTAACGGTTATCTCGCTAGCATCTTAGACATCATCATTCATCATCACTTACCACCAGGTGAGATCGCGGGCAAGGGATAACTTGTAGTGGCGTAAAAAAAACTTTACGTCTATGTTATATAGTTTTATTTTGTCCACCCTGTTATATTTTTTTTCAGTTAAAACTAATTGCGACAGCTCTGACAGTACCAGATAATATTATTATGTATAAATAGGAAGCGTGTAGGAAGCCTTATAAGCTAAAGTTCGTTTAATAAAGTTTATATCATACTTGCTCAGTAACTAGGGATTACTTATGGTGGAAAGTCTCCTTGTAAGTTGGTGTTTGCAATTCAAGGCAACATTACGTCGCACTATGCTTGAATTGTAATGTTCACATTACAGTTCAAGCTATGCAAAACTCCTTGGTAAACAATCTCTTTTCTTATAAAATGGTAAGCAAACTTTTTACTGAAAAAAAAACACTGAACATGGCGGCATTTAATTTCCATACATTTCAAACTATGCAAAACTCCTTGGAACTCAGAGCCGTAAAAAAAAATGGAAAACTATTTACGAAAAATAAAATGGAAATGGCGGCATTTCATTTGATCTGAAAGTTTGTGAAGTTTGTTCGTAAAGTGATTTAAGTTATTTACAACAATGTCAAGCACTTCATCAGATGATGAAAAAGGAGGAGAGCCTGATTTTTGTTTGCTTGAAGCAGAACAAATGATGCAAAACCTTTTGCCGGATAAGTCCATTTTCTCTAAATTTGCTAATTATTCTAATTAAAATTTCATTTTGCATTACCAATGTTTTATTTACCTCGCAAGAATGATATAAAGTAGAATGCTTACCTCGGTTGCAAGTAGCTATTACACCCTCGAACTATATTCACCCTCGCTCGCTGCGCTCGCTCGTGTGACTAAATATCTCGGGTGCACGCGATCCATTAGCGCCCTATGCGAGCTGCGCTCGCACTGGCGCCAAATTGGATCTTGTTCTGTAATAGCTTACTTACGTCCCTTGTGTAACAATCTACTATTATATCTCGGCCTAGAAATAATTACTTCCAGCCGCTACCAGCCTTAATTGCAGGGTAAGTATCAAGGCCGCCGTTACTTAATTAATCTTGACGTATGGATTCTATGACGTCAAACGGTGTCATATGCGTAGGAGGTATACCTCTATAGAAAAGAAAAGAAAAGAAATGAAAAAGCTATAATAGCTAGGTATTACGAGTTAAGACGTCCATCTTACTTTAGGCAAAAAAAATATAGCAAACACATTACAATGTGGCCAAAAATTCTTTAGAGACAAGATATGTTTTTTTTTAAATTTAGATAGCTTAGCTGCTTTGAAGATGTCAATGTAAAAAGTGGAAGAGAAAATAAAAGCCGAAATGGCATTCCATATCTTAGCGGAAGCGGAAGCCTATCCTTATAGCTGAAGATTGTTTAATTATAAGGGATCGTTATATCTATACTAATATTATAAATTATGCAAGTTTGGATGGATCATGGATGGATGTATGGTTGGATCTGGATGAAATTTAGCACAGATATAGATTATAGTCTGGAATGACACATATAGGCTACTTTTTTCCCCGGTAAATTTTGGAGTTCCAGCGGGAATCAAAAAACTTAAATCATGCGGACGAAGTCGCGGGCATCAGCTAGTGGTGACGGCTTACGGAGTACCTACGAGTCAACGCAAGGACTACCACCACTACAGCCCATTAACATCCCACTGCTGGGCACAGGCCTCACTCTTATAGGAGAGAGAGAATTAGAACTTAGACCCACCACGCTGCTCCAATGCGGGTTGGCGGGCTTTTACGACTATTATCATATTAGTGATAATAACCGGGACCGACGACTTAACGTGCTCTCCGAGGCACGGGGGTGAAACACCGCCAACTCCGGGCTAATACTGAGAATTTCTAGTCAGAAAACACCAACACTTAATTATGGCCCGACCCTCGACTCGAACCCGAAACCTCGTCGGCCGCAATCGAACTCGCTGACCACTAGACTAAGGAGGCAGACCAACGCAATGACGATAGCTGCATTCTACAGCATTCTCAGTAAATTGAATGCATAAATTATTATGTAAGCAGTGTGGTGGACAAGAAATCATAGAGAATTTAATATTCAACATTATTACAACTATTCCGAACAAAAATCGTCTTCCACCACTGTTGTCCAACCCTCAAAGCATCCAGCAGCTGGGAAAAGCTGGGCCACTGAGTTCTTCTCTAACATCAAAAACTGAAAGCCACTGACATAATATATTTTTTAATACAGTTGCTCAAAAAGTGGCGTATTGCAGGGACGTATAGCGTTCGGGATGTGGGCTATTACATACTCGTGCTTTTTTTTACCTTTCCCTAACTCGTGTGTTCTCATTCCCAACTGTCAAAATAATGTCTATTAAAAAGAAAAACCAACCATGAAGTTTTTACTAAAAAAATTCATAGAAGTTTTTATGATTCATGCAAATACGTATATTTCTAAAAAGAAGCTAATAAATTGTTTCAATATCAGTTTTAATGATTTGATTGAATGAGTTTGGTTAGGTTTCATTTCATTTCATCTCATTAAATTTCATTTTCATTTCATGTCAATAAAAAAATTCTACTGGACTTGGCTGTATGGGCATAGTTCCCTTTGCCTACCAGAATGGGTGAAGAAAAAAAAAACTCTGCTTATATTCTACGGTTGGCGCCATTTTTCAGAAATTTTCTTTGCGAGTTTAGTTGTTTGTTGCACAAAACCAATAATTTCGACCCTAGCTTTTCACCACCAGAACTCAGTATTATTGCACAAAATGCTTCGGAGAACATTTTACCGGAAAAGTCAAAAAGTCGCTACATATCTACATACGACGAAACTAAATGTTAAGTTAGTTGAGTTTATTGTGTTTTTATTATTTTATTAAATTGCTTCATTTTTTCGCAACTGTATTAAAAATAGTCGTTCACTACACGTGCGGAACCGTCATTGCAACTTGTTCCGACTGTCAACCCTCGCCTTCGGCTGCGCCTCGGCTCGGGTAGACATTTGTCGAAACTCTTTGCAATGACAGCCTTTCCACACTTGTAATGAAATATACTATTTTATCCGTTGAAGGTTTTCTATGAAATAATGTTAATTCAATGTCATAGCAAAAGCTATAATTATTAAAACTTTTGAATAGTAGGACATACAAATGTAATAAGTGTTAGAACAGTAGGTACTTTTGCTGTAACATGACGTCAAAGAAGTGGGAAGTTAAGATACGCCCACACGCCGCGTCCGTGCAATCTCGCTCGCAGATTCCAGAAATTTCAGATTCCTCCAATTTCTTATCGGAGGGAAATCCGATTTATCTGCTTGAGATAAGTGATTGAATATTTGTATTTCTGACGAATTGGAAAAATTGATGTTAATATTTTGGCGTTATATTTTGTGAACAACTAGATGATGGCCGCGACTTCGTCTGCGTTTATTCAGGATTTTAAAATCACATGGGAACTCTTAGATTTTCTGGAATAGCCTGTCCTTTCCTGGAATGCAACCTATCTCAGTACGAAATTTCGTCAAAATTTTCTTTACAGATTGGCTGTGAAAGGCAGCAGACAGATGAACGGATGGACGGACAGTCAAACAGAAACACTTTCGCAATTATTATTATAGGTGCCGACTAGTATGGATTTCCATCAACTTTGACAGACTGACGTACCTATCTGACTAGGCCTGATAGTGTGGATCTGACATGGCGACTTTATGTAAAAGCTAATGAAGTGTTTAATTAATAACTATAAAAGGCTTTGCCCAAACGGTAGAAATTTGAAATTTTTAGAGAATATTCCGTGAGCACCCTAGAGGTGTACCAAGGAAGGAATTTTGGAAATTCCACCCCCAAGGAGGTTAAATGGGCGATTCAAGTTAAATCCATGAAACTTGGTATTTGTGCTTTCGGTGAAAAATGGGGCATTTTATCTTTTCACAATTTTTTGAAATTTATTTTTTATGAACCTAATTTCACGTGGACGAAGTCGCGGGCAAACGGTAGTATGAGTATACTTAACTGAGTTTATCTTTATTAACACCTACATCTATTTCAATATAATATCATATAATAATACAATTCTGAAAAGAATAACTGACAGTTATAACTGCTGATAACTTGGGTGATTTTTGTAAGTTGTAACAGTAGATATATAGCATTTGATTTTGCAATATCATCTACTCATTCGTATTATGGAGTCGAACCAATCAATAACCACAACACATTAAAAAAAATGGAATAGAAAAAAAAACTAAAAAAGGAAAAGAAAAATTTATATAATAAAATAAAATAAAATTACTCTTAACTACCTCTATCTGGCCTCCGCCAGAAAAATGAAAAGGGTGAGTTTAGGGCGAGCACTAACACCATCACACACAATAAAACTATGACCAAATTGTCCCACCTAGTGATATACCCGACGATTGCACTCTCGGTCACATAAGGGTCACATTCGCAAGGTCTAACCGTGACTTTCTTTGATTTTATATCCAAATCTCTAGTAGTAGTTAAGTCCTTCTTACCGAGCGGTATCCCATCAGAATCCCTTAAAACTATACTCCGTTGACGTGCGAGTGAAATTGTCTCTTCTATCTTCTTTTCCGATTCATCCGAAGTACTCATTGTCAGTGTCGGATCCACCCTCTGTTTACTCTTATTCCTTTTGAGATTTAAGCTGCTCAACACATTTCTTCTCCCACCTGTAGAAGGTGATGACGATCGTTCGTCTAACCTTTGTTTGCTTTTAGTTTTATTGAAACTCAGACTACGGAGGATACCGGACTTCTTTCCCTCTAATGCTGAGGAGTCAGTATCAAGCCTCTGCCTGCTTTTACTTCTAGGCGTGTGGACGCTGGGGCCACTGGTGGGATCAGAATGTTTGAATTTCATGTCTTGGAGCTCTCTAGGGTTTACATCGGATTTGCTGCGAGGCTTCGACATCATTTGTGTGGATCTCTGTAGAGAGAGACTATTCCAACCGTTTGAGGCACGCCTTGATTTGTCTTGGGCCTGGGTCTCCTGGCCTGGTCTGGATATATCTGGAAAGGCTTGAGCATCGATTTGACTTTGCCTGGATATGGCTGGGAGACTCTGAGTCCCGGTTTGGGATGTGCCTGAGGAAAGGAAGAACGGGTTAGGATAGGTTTATACGGTTTGGGATTAGGTTGGGATAGGGTAAGGATGATATGTAAATGTGATATTTTACGTATGAGGTACAGCTGACGTTAGGTAAACAGTGTTATTTTTTTATTTATAACATTGAAAGAGATATAGGTACAAGTTTAAATCATTGTACTATTATACGCTACACCACGCCATAAAAACTAAAGATTGACCGGCGAAACAACAGAACCCTCCCCTCGGTACCTGTAACGGTTTAGATCAAAAGGGAAACATCGTGAGGAAACCCACACGCCTGTGACGTCTACTAAAGCGCACGTGGCGCTGTGGTAATTTTTTTTAATTCTGAGAAAAATTAAGGGTCTTGTTACTCAGCATTGTCTCGGTGATAGTTTTAGATACTGATGATAATAGGTATAGTAACAAAAAACGACATTCAAATATCTATCGTTAAAATAGCATCACACCATAAAATTCAAATAGCCTATTTGCAAAAACATGAGCTCGATAATATAGTCGTGGAGAAGGTCAGGGGCCATTATCATTAGGTATTCATTAAATTCTAATTACCCAATTCCTGAAATTCGTGTGGGGCAAACCATCCAATGAATAATTTATCATATAATCACAGGCATTTATAATTGTATGATAATGGGTATCTTAATAGCCTAGTGGTTAAAACAGAAACTAAGAGTATAATGCCCATGAAATTAATCAGTTCAGCTTCATTAATGCATCTATTTTAAAGACCAAACTTTATAGACATTTTTGGCCTGTGTCACATTACGGTTTTGTTTAATTTTAAATAATGTTTTTTACGTTCTATACAATAACCGATTAACCTGTGGAAGTTCAGAGCTGTATATAACGAAATAGGGAAGAGGAAGCAGGAAGCTATAATATCGTCCCTTTTTCGTACGAGAGCGCAACTCGTTAAGTACGTAGTCTCCACGCCTTGAAGGAATTACAAACTCCGCACACACTTTAAATATTAAAAACTTTTCTCTCACAGAGAAACACCTAACATAGCTCAACTTCATAGCTCTCTGTGCGAATTTTTACTTGTGGGCTGGGCTGTACATGTTTCAAGAACGTGTTCTTTTAATTCAGAATAGGCTTGCGCTTGACGACAATCATGCTTAATTGAAAGCAATGACGACGTCTAGGTTGCAGCGCGCTTGCCTTTATGATGCCTATTCACTATTGCCTTGAAGGTACTTAAGTTAGACGCATTCCACACCTTAGCGGTTCGTATCAGAAACGTAGAGCAGAACCGTTTCGTGCGAGCAAATTGGACGTCAACCACATATTTTTTTTTTCATTTCATTTCATTTTTATTTTGCATTCCAATATAATAGTAATTTACATGTCAATAGTTGATAATAATAACAATGTTCGTAACAATATTGGAACCCCGGTGGGGCACAGCAAAAAAATCAGTGGTCGTAGAGAGACGGCTGCCTTATTTTTCTTCCAAAAAATCATTTAGTTTGTAATATACTTTATCAATGAGAAATGAATTATTAAGGATGTCCACGCTACTCTCTAAGCATAGTTTAAGCATAGATTAATTATTTTAAGCTCACATATAAGTGAACCTTTGCCCTTCTTTGAGAAAATAAAATATCTTTAAACCTAACGTTGACGTTTTATTGCTGTTCTGTGATAGAACGGTGAAGGAGGAACAAGGGTGAAAAGGGAACGGTATCGGACAAAAGTTCCATATTTAAGATTTAAAAAAAGGTTACAGATTCATATTTCACGGAAATGCCTTCTGTCTGGCTTCTCACGGGCTCATTGAGATGATTCGCTAAAGATTTAGTACCTATTTCTCTTTCGAGCGCGAAACTTTTGAAACCAGTGCGAATTCACATTCTAAATTATTTAAATATAGCAATGTCACGAACGAACGTACAAAATGTACCTATTTACATATGAAAAAGCTTTGCGGCCACCGCGGCAGCGAATTTCAGGCTATGTGTTACTGTATACAATACAAATGTATACGCATAGAGTCGCATAATATATCGTGTGTATTGTGTATTCACACCATTTCTTTTATTCTGTACTACATTACGTTAACCGTTGAAAGTGTAGCGGGCTTTTAGGGGTATGGTAGTTATATAAAACCTATAACCCTAATCAGTTTCTACACAGCATCGTATTGGAACGCTGAATCGTCACATGTCTTCAATGGTGCTCGTACTAACTAGCCACGGCCGACGCCTCCCACCAGAACAAACAAGACGAGAAATTGCAGAAACTATAAATTCCCAAATTAACCCTGCCAGGGATAAAATCCGGGACCCCGGACGAAAATGATAGCTTACAGCTGCGCCAGGGTGGTCTCAAAACCTACGTCATACGTGTATGTTCTGTGGGGAAATGTAAGCGTATTTGCTTACAAGGGATAAATTGAAACGGCGCGTGCCGGCCTTGTCGAGGAACGTCCTTCGGCAAGGTCTGGGAGATCCAAGGACTGCAAATTCACAACTCTCTTAGGACGATAGCGCGTTGGATACCTAACATTTTCCCCAGAACGCATGGTAAAGTATGCTCGTTCATTATTCAGCCTCGAGACAGGTTTACGGATTTAAAGTTAAAATTCAATAACGGATTTATTGAAACCAGTCAAAGTAATATCCGCACCGTGATCAGAGCAACTAGCGGACAATATGGTAGGTAATAATTAATTATTGATTACTAGTCAACTCACGAACTGTTTTAAAATTTCTTATATTCACCAATAAAAGTTTACTGTTTATTGTTTATATGGTACACAAAACAGGAAATACTTCTAAGGAGGTTCTAAGTTATAACTTAAATGATGTGCACACATCATGACTTATACACAAAATAAATATGTCACCGTAAAATTGTAAAAATCTTTAGATTATGATCTTTCTAGCGAGATTATAAACTGTCGAAAGATTACAATTTAACGCATTATTTTACGGTAGATTGTAATCTGTTAGGTATATTAACCCGCAGGCCGGGCACTACCTCATCATTTAACAATCCTAACCTAACCTACAAGAAAGAGACAAGAAAACGTAAATACAATGAAAATTTCAAAAATTGACACTCAGATCATTGAACAAGCGTTAGATTACAATCTAACGGTTTTTACAATTTTACGGTGACATATACATATTATAACATAAATAGAGACTGAATGAAGATGGAATGAAATAGATATCTAAGTGTTTGTTAGTGTTTTCGCTGTTACACCCTTCAGCTATGTGTATTTAGTAGAGTGAAGTAGACACTAGGTAGGCTGTAGGTAGTCGATAGAAATATCGGTCTGCGGATCGCGCTTCGCATAAGATTCAGTAGAATAATGCCGTCTTAGGTAATTGAAATATTTTAACTTTGTATCAAAATGAAACAAAAAATAATCATTTACAAAGTTTCCAAAACGATTGTACGAGTACCTACAGTACCTAATTACACACTCATATAAATATCATTGTCCTTCCATGAATACCTAAGACCGGTTTCAGAGTTGTTATTTATTCATCACGCGAAGGAAAACGTCGCGCATCGTGAGAAAACCACAAAGTGTGGCGCTCGTTTACTTGAAAAAATAATGTTTTCTACCACTCTAGAAATAAGTACAAGATAATCGATAGCGCCTGACCTGAGCGCTTAAATTTTTATATTTTAATTAATTTATGATAAATGATTTATTAATTTCACGTAGGACAACTTGTGACACCTATGATATGTTAAGACTCTACCACCGGTTCGGAAAGATGATTCTGCTAAGAGCCAGCAAGAAACTCAGCAGTTGCTCTTTTCTAAAAAAGAACAATACAACACACACGTTACGTTACAAGTATTACACTGACTTGTGGGTCACTGCATGCGAGGCCGGTTGCTTCCATGCAACTTTTCATTAAGAAAATCATCGATGGCTTAATAATTTATAATGTGACTATGTCTTTTATGCATATTATGTTGTAACTCTACCTTGTAACTATCACTTTTTAGCTACATACGGTTTTTATATGACTTTAAACAAAAACGTAAGTTTAGTTCTTTTTGGCACGATGAAACCCTGAACTGGAAAAATCGTACGTGTCAAAAAAGCGTTAACCAACCCTCAACCCTCTTCCGCTAACTTATAGATGGAGAGAGACAGTGAACCACAATGAAGCAGTAAGTGTATAATAATGCAAGCGCTTAACTTTAGTCGTACGAAATGTATGTGACATTAATTTGTAAGGAGCATTCCTGATAATTAATGTTACCGACCTTCAAGCAGCCGGCGACGAATAGGCGTAGAGTAGGCGGTGTTAGTTAGTTAGTTTTATGAAAGTTTTTTGCCCCAGGGGCCTAACAACGAGGAAATGAACGCAGATGGTGACGATGTTGTAGCAATCTCGAGTAAAATAAATAGTAACAAAATGAAAATTGTATGTAGCTAGGTTTTGTTCATTCAGAACAACAAAAGAACTCGTGAAAATCCAGTATTTTAATTTAATACGTATATCTTTAACTAATACCAACTACGGTTTCTATTGTGAAAATCGATAAACATTACATGTTTGCTTGTTATATTATATGATTCACAATAATATGATAACTATGCTTTAAAAAATACGACTTTACAAAAAAAAAAAACGATTTAATGTGCAAACCGATATAACGCTGCAGACGCTGCGATTATTTCAAATCAATTTATTCAATACGAAATTGGTTGCATTTAAATTTTAAAATAGATTCAGCACTTCAATTTGAAAAAAATACAAATACAAGTATATTGCGCGAGATATTGCATTCCGATTAGCATTTATATTGAACTCTGTATAATTTAAGATAAAAAATTCAGATAAAACGAGCTTACTCATAAACTTCAACTACCGATTTCTCCTTCTGTTATCAGCAATTTAACATGCGAAAGAAGGAAACAAAGCATTGTTTATTAGTTAAACGCTAATCAAATTTTGTATAGGTAGACCGATAAGAAACCCAACACCTGTCATTGGCAAAGTGCATTGTGCTGGTGTGGCACTAATAAAGGCCATAAAACAAAATAAGAAGAAGAAGAAATCCAACCGTCAGCTCTAGGTCTTCAATATGCCTGATTTCGTTTATGAGCTTAACTAGGCTAACTCCATTGCTTATACCAAATAACTTATACTGATTAAAACGCCTAACGTTCCAGCTTCAAGTAATATTTATTTTATCGCAATTATTTAATGTCATTTAATTAACGCCTAGCATAATTTATCGAAATATATGTACATATTTGGTTGGGTAAGCTAATGTAGATAAGAAGTTATAGCATTGAAGACCTCCCTGGCGCAGTGTTGAGCGCTGTTGTCTTAACGTGCGGAGGTCGGAGGAGGTTGGAAGTTACAATTTCTGAATTTTCCCCGGTCTGGCCTGGTGGGAGGCTTCAGCCGTGTCTAGTTACCACACGGCAAAGATGCGATTTAGCCCTAGAGTATGATGCCGTGCAGAAATCGATATTAGAGGTAGGTGTTTAATATAACTGCTATGCCCCTAACAGGTTAGCCCGCTCCCATCTTAGCATCATCGCTTACTTTCAGGTGAGATAGCAGTCTAGGGCTTGTAGTGGATAAAAAAGGAACACCAAAGACGCAGTATATTGCATCAATTATATGCTTCTTAGTAGGCAGGTGCTATATTTAATTGTGATTGCTGTATGCAGAGTACACACGAGCTGAATGAGGCTGAGCAAGCGCCAGTGAATCAATTTGGTCCAAGAGTTGGCAGTGGTCCAGAATTTAACGAATGTTGGTAGGACTCTCTTTGGACTCTTTACTTAAGTAGATTGCAATTGGGAGGCTCACATACTTTTTATTGTAAGAATATTTTTTAACATATTACATATTTATAAGTGCGCCAGAATTCAAGGTACGTAAAGCAGTCGGTCCAGCGCCTGATCTCTCACCGGTCGTGTCGTGTTTTCCGTCCTCTCGGGCTATGATAGTAAGGGAATAGAGTGCACCTGTGTTTGCGCACACATGTGCACTTTATCTCCAACGCATACCATTATGGTTGATTTCTATGGAGATTGGTCGCCGTGACTGAAGTTCAGTCGGGAGGACATTATAAACTTTCACTAGACATAGTGGCTGATTCTGTAGTGCAAAATCTCTCAACTAAACTAAAATGACATTATTAGAAATAAACATAACCCTTTTATAATACTTGTCCCTAGATTTAAAACAGTCATTTTAGTTTAGTTTAGAGATTGTTCAGAAGACATTTGTTTAGCTCGGTTGGTGGCTTGTGCATCTTCCTTGACCAGCAAACAAAGCACATTTTTTTTTTAAATATATAGGCTAGCGCTTGGTATAGAGCGCACCGTTTAGCTAGTAACTACCACGCACATCTTTGGTGGAAAGGCAGTCTTGCATCTGTTTCGATTTCGTAAGACAAGTTTGGCTTCGCAACACCGTATATTATATACTGTGACTTACAAACATCGACTTACAAAACAGTCTTCACGGCGTATATGAACTCTTCTATAAAGTTCCATATAGTTACTGTCCCAAATAAATAAAACATTCTGTATATCGAAAAGCGGGTGAATAATTTCGATCGCACCAAAAAAGGCTGCATATTAAAATCCCGCGAAGAATAAAACCGTTGCAACTTGAAGCTGGAACAGGGAATAAAACATAAGGACCGCGATTACAGTTTACAAAATTCGAAGCGGAATTATTCAAGAGGGCGCGAGGGTCGACTAAGTGCTGGAAATATCTTAACCACTGCTGCGCGGCCATGATTATTAAAATGGTGCCATTCGCAAAGTGAAGATATTATTGATATTAAACTTTGATAGCTAGGAACTCAGCAGCCGTAAATATAGGTATTATAGGTAGAGTTTGTGGCCAATTCTATATTCTATTCTATTCCCATAGCTACACCACTCGCGCATCCTTAGCTCGCGTCTTTAGCTCGCAACCCTGGTATTTTCCCATTAGAACTAGGCTAAGCTAAGCTCCTTATGATGGGTTTGACACACATCCGTAACTTAGCAACGTAGCACATCTCTGGTGGAAACGCAGCCCTACAATCTTAAGAATTGTTGTGGAAGATTGGTATGGTAATTTTGCTGCGATAATAGCATTTTTACCAATAGCAAAAGAATGGCCAATCTGAGGCTGCTCAGCTCATCAGCTGCAACTGAAAAACAGTTGCAGTCTTAGATGGTAGAGACCAATGATCTTTTATATAGGAGAGTCATATAAGCAACGTAAAGGAATTAAATCAATGTTGAACTAGAAATGTCAGAAGTTTTGCACGAATGAACGCGTAACGGTATAATTATGCCTTTGTGAACTTGTGCGTAAAACAAATTATATTTGCTATGTGCGCTGTTCGTCGGGAAACCGCCCGAATAAACCCAAAAATACGAAAAGCTAAAACATAAACCGACCATAGAACATTAAGTTTTTAAAAGCCTCTTAGAGGAAGATACGACGATAATAAATTCATGTTTTATGCCAGACGTTATTTACCGCCCAAAAAGACGCCGCGCCGGCTGATGTCTATGAGATCAGGAGACATTTAGGCGACAAAGACCTTGAAAGTGATCGGATTTGAGTTAGACTTCCGATGGGATACATTCTTAAGACCATCCTGTTTTCACAAAACCGCCACAAGTTACGGATTTGATTTGCGAGATTTGAAATTAAAAAAGGACGGAATGGCTCTATTTTTGGCAACACAGTTTGGATATCAGCAGCTCTGCCCCATAATAATATGCCGTACAAGAAAACAATGGGGAACTAGGCATAGCATCAAGTTGATCAGAAGACTCTTGCTTGCGAAAAGCCTAAACCTAGTTATATGTATACTAGTAGCTTTTATGGTATATACATACTCTATCACTTGTAGTACTCGTAGCAAGAAGAAAGTCAGTAATAATATGTATAATCCCTACAATGCGCCAAATCTGCCATTGTCAACAGTCCTTGAATTGAACTTCACAAAATATACCTACGTAAGTAAGTAAGGACAGCAAGATTTACGAGTATAAATAAAGCTCTAGTCAGGCTTTCAGAGAAAAGCAATTTTCTACCGACGAGAAGAAGAAAATTAACCCTATATCCAATGTAGCGGCCGCCAGTGAGAACAATCAATTATCTGATATCTCTTATCGTGCTACTTTATATCTTCGTTGTCGTCAACCGATATGCTTTGACCGCTGGACATATCGATCAATCAAAAGATTCTTTAAATACATTTTTATTCCATTTTTATTTTGGTTACTGATTTGACTGACTCTATAGGTATTTTATATTTATAATAAATCACCCCATATTGGCCTATTCCACTTGTCCCTACCGTCTTTCTTTGTCCCTACCCAGGTATCCCTGGAAGGTGGATAAGAGTGGATTTGGTTTTCATTCCATATAATAAATGATAAATGATTCATTTATTTCACGTAGGGCAACTTGTGCTACTTATGATAAGTCAAGAATACCTCCGGTGTGGAAAGCTGATTCTACTGAGAAAAGCCAGCAAGAAACTCAGCAGTTGCTCTTTTCATAAAAAGATAAATGTTACATAACATGTAAAAAAGAAAAATCCATGAAAAAGGGGCAGAAAAAATATTATCGTATTCATCCCTGGCATGTGGAATTCCATTAATCTAGAGTTTATTGAGTTAATGGGCTTGATTTAAGTATGCTATTTACGAAAAGAAACGGTCCCCGAAGATAGGAAAGTGCAAACATCGTCTTTAATTGGTACATAAACTTCGACCGCGTCTAGACCGTTCCAAGAGCCATAAACAAAGTAACCTAAGACTGTCGTCACAACGTCGTCGGATTAAATAATATAACGACCACCAAAAAATACTTTGAGACCCGAAGCTTTCTTACCAAAATCTATATATATAAAAGCGAAAGGTCACTGACTCACTGATCATCACGATATCTCAGGAACTATAAAACATACAGACTTGAAATTTGGAAGGTAGGTTTCTTCTATAGTATAGACATCAGCTAAGAAACGGTTTTGAGAATATTCACCCCTAAGGGGTTGAAATGGGGGTTGGAAGTTTGTATGAAAGTCCTTTGTTTTTGAAGTTAGAGCCATGAAAATTGGCAATCAAGTTGTTAATTCAAAATAATAAAAATCTGTAGAAGCAATTTTCCGAAAATCTACTCCAAAGAGGGTGAAATGGGGGTTGAAAATTTGTATGAAAGCCCTATGTTTTTGTAGAAAGAGACATGAAAATTCAGCATTTCGGTTATAAGTTTTAAATAATACAAACCTGCATAAGCTATATAAAGCCTCTTTAGATAGACTTTTGCAGCGGGAAAATTTCATAATCTCATAGGAAATCTTTGGGTTAACAATGATTATTTTATTACATATTTTTCACATTTACTTTAACAGGATAGCCCGATGTAAAACTTTTGATTATAATTTCACATGAAATAGGATGTCCAATTTTGGTCAATTTAATTTGAGTAAACGATATTATATTCTTTTGAATAGCCAATAGAGTGTTAGTTATCAGAGGTCAATACGATCGTTACAGTGTAGCAATATATTTTTTGGGTCTTTTATAAAGGTTAATATTTGTAAATCGTTAAGCAGAATGCAAATGTTTGGACGAATTGAAGGGTTCGACAGAGAGCAAATGTATTTGCTCCAATCAGGATTTTTTCTATACGCCTCGTTAGTTTTAGTAAACGTAATTCGTCACCGGAATTGGCGTAAACCTGCCGGTTGGAATGGATTGATGTAGCCGAATTGATCAAATCACGATATACCCATACTAAATAATTATAATGTAGTAATAGTAGTAGTAGTTATAATAATTTTTCCATTGGTAGTAGGTAAAGTGATTCATATCTGCAACTCAGGGCAGTTATGATGTTGTGATGGGTCGTTTGGTCTAGACTAGTCCCAAACAAGGCAGAAAGTGTTCATTCCACGAACACGCGCCCCTTATTATTATAATGTCATGTGCGTTATGGTCGTCATTATCTTTCTATCATAACTTTCCTATCATAAACCAAACATTCAAGAGTGTACTGCATGATGAATGGCGTGACCATCACAATAAATAAAGAGCGTAGGGCCGTGTCGTCGTGGATTGAATGAACTATGGCTAAATTAATTGACATTTAATGATTATAAATTATTGTTAACTTGTTTCTTTAATTGTTTTTTTATTGGGTTAAAAATTATAAAATAAATTGAGTATAAATTATTATAACAAATATTTCCTACATTCTTATAAAGTTATTATAAAGTTTTATATTAACTAAATAATTATATTTTTAATAGATACATAAATTTTTAATAGAAAGAATAATAATTGAATTAATCTATACTAATATTATAAATTCGAAAGCGTGTCTGTCTGTCTGTTTTCTACGCTTTAACGGTCGACCTTTCAACCGATTTTGATGAAATTGCAATCAATCATCAATGAAATTGAAATCGAATTCGCG
The DNA here is from genome assembly GCA_923060345.2 of Erebia aethiops. NCBI lineage: Eukaryota > Metazoa > Arthropoda > Insecta > Lepidoptera > Nymphalidae > Erebia > Erebia aethiops. The sequence goes on along the minus strand of OV281083.1, from coordinate 984,445 downwards.
CGGACGAAGTCGCGGGCATCATCTAGTTTGAAATATTCTTCCTGAAATTACTGTAACTTGTACTGCTCCTCACGTTAAGCCGTCGGTCCCGGTTATTATCACTAACATGATAATAGTCGTTAAAGCCCGCCAATCCGCTTCGGAGCAGCGTGGTGGGTCTAAGCTCTATTTCCGTATCTCCTATGAGTGTGGAGGCCTATGCCCAGCAGCGGGACGTTAATGGGCTGTAGTGCGCACTGACCTGGAATAGAGTGTTTCTTGGCCTCCGCGGCGGGGCGCGGCGACAGCGGCTCCGTGCCGCGCGACACCACCCGCCTCAGCTCGCGGTTGCGCGCCGCGTCGGACGCGCTCCACGGACGCAGGTCCGTCACGCCGCCCGCGTTCACCTCCATCATGAACACTTCGATCAGCTCCTTGCCTGGTGGATTGGTCAGTGAAGATCAGCTCCCGATTGTGTAACCCGTTGTCCTAATTGAGCGACAAACGCGGCTACGCGACAGTATCAAACAGGAGCTGACCCGTTGTCCTAGATCAGCGACAGAAGCGACGCATCTACGCGACAACGGCGGAAAAGTCGACCTGTATAAGGAGTTCAAAAAGCATGTATAAACTCCTTAAACAGTTCGAATAATACGTTGAATGTCAAATGATTACGTTTTGCACAGACAATTCCTCTGAATATAAAGTACTGGATGATAAAAGCGTAAATTGATTTTTTTTTAATCCTGCGGGAACTCGTTCATCCGGGACAAAAGTAGCCCAGGTTCGTTAACACTTTCCGTGATACAAGCGGTCTTTGTGCTGAACGTAATCTAAATAGGTTCTGCTGTTTAGGAGTGGAAAGGTACTCGTAACAATTAGTTACACATGTATATCCCAGGATAATTGGAGTTATAATAACATTTTCGTTAATGTTGTAAGGAAACTGCCATGTTTGAGAATTCCATACTTAGAAGTGTGTCATTCCTGCAATCCACACTTGTAGTGGTAGACTATGGAAAATCTTCTTATTCTGAAATTCAGTGGAATGTTGCTGGTGAATTATTTTTAAAGCGTATCGTTTCGGAGGAGTACATATTATTTAGACCTCCAGCAAGAAATAAGGTCTGATCTCGTAAATCCCGTAATATCTTTCCTGGGATAAAGCTTTTCCTCTTAAGAGACGTAAAGCCTCATTTTTGACGTAAGATTTATCATGGTAATATGGACGCTAGGTACCCATTCATACGCACCACATTAACGCAACACTCGGGGAAAATGTAGCACAAAATTCACAAGACCACTTCACGCCAATGCAACACAGTGCATGCGACAATTAAGCATGCCACACATCCATACTAATATTGTAAATTTGAAAGTGAGTCAGTCTGTATACTATTCAGTCCATCCAGTATTTTTCAGTCCATCTTTTCAACCTATTTTGACAATTTGGTACGGAGTTAGGTTCCATCCTGGGGAAGGACGTGGGCTACTTTTTATACCGGAAAATCAAGGAGTACTTATAGATTTTTCAAAAACCCAAATCCGCGCTGAAAGAGTCGTGGGCATCACCTGGTGGTTCGGTTCTGGTAGCACGAGTCGTTGCGTCGATAAACGTCCTCGGTCGTTATGTTAAAATCTAAAGCACGGTGATGGCTCGGCCTAAAATAGACTGCCACGTGGAAAAGGCTGCAAAATTTATGACTGTGTTTTGTACTTAGTACGTAGTTGCTCCAGCTTTAAAAAAGAATAGGGATGAGTAGAATTACGCTTTTCCATATACGTACGAGGAATTTAGTGCCCAGCTACATTTTTGTCGCTGTGGTTGTGGCACGTCTCTAAGGACCCTAAGGCGAAGTTAGACCCGTATTCATAAAGCCTATGTAAATCTAAAGTATGTATAAATGTATGAATTCACTCAGCCGCGATATATTGACAGGATCATGTTAGGTACTTACATAATCTAATTCTGATTAGTTCCCGAATAAGTATGAAACTTTTGACAGTTCCGACAACTGACAGACAAAATCACATTATGATTACATAATCCTAATGAGATTTGAATTATGTAATTTTTCCTCCAGAATTCATTCATACTAATATTATAAATGGAAAAGTGCGTCTGCGTGTCTATATGTTTATTTAACCGATTCTGGCGGAATTTGATTGCTTGCATACTGAATCGGACATGGCGACTTTTATCCCGCAAAATCACATACAGGCTACATCGATCAATCGGTGATAAACCTTGTTTTCACCTTTAGCAATATTATCATAATAGAGGCTACTTTTTAGTCCGGACGAGATAATCCTTCCTCTCACCTTTAGCAATATTAGCGGCATACTGCTTCATGGCGATCTTCTCCACGGTGTTCTCGAAGCCGAAGAAGTTGGTCACGTCGAGCAGCGCGCTCTGCTCGAAACACGTCCACTCCGGATTCTCTGGATGCACCTGATGATAGAACAACATCGCTTTAGAAAATTATTTTTGGAGATTCACACTAAGTAGGTAAGAAACGACGACCAAAAGCACAGGTTCCGCCTGAGATCCTAGAAGTAGAAATCTAGTCCCACCAACTTCTCTGGCCCGGTGGCCAAAGAAGTTGGTGGGACTATAGTACTATACCCTAGTATGACATAGGTAAATGAGGTTGATACTAGTGTAATATCGTTTTGGTTCAATTAACGCGTGTATGACAACAGCTGTTGAAACTTTGTATTACCTGGGTCTTATTTAAATGGCGTAAGGTTCATAATATCGATTATTGTTCGTCTTATTAATAATTGTTGTTGGTACCTATCCTTCGCAAGGGCATTGAATATATTATGCATCAACAACCACCTTCCTGGTGAATAGTTCGAGGATGTAGGCTTCCTGTTGCAAGTTCGGAATGTACACTTGGAATCTATTGTTGTTCAATGCAGCTCTAGTCTATTGATTTCATTATTCAGTATTTTCATACAGTAAAACGTCTTGACGTCTTTCGCATTTATAATATTAGTAAGATAACAAGTGTAGTAGTCGTAGTGTCGTGATCGTGGGTTCGACCGGCAACATTTATTTATTATTTACAGAATGGCAAAACTGATTGACATGATTTTTATAAAAAATAATGTTGTATAATTTGTATAGGATCAGATCAATTTCAAGACACAGTATTTAAATAATAATTATTTATTAGTGTGGCAATATTAAAAAGCTGATCACACCAAATACCGAACGTAAAGTGAGGGCACGCTGGTGGGGACGAGTGGTGGGTCGGCCTCTCAAAAAATGAAGGAACTACGAGTCAGATCATCGGGGCCTGAACTGGAAGAAACACCTCTACAAAGTATTATTCTAACAGCAGTATGTTAGGTTGTAATTTAATAGACTTCTTGGCATCTTTAAAAGAGCACACTAACAATTTTAAGTATTTTGAATTTGAATGTAACAGACCCTGACATCTTACCATAAAATATCTCTATCTTTCTCCTATCTATCCATCTTCAATGATTCATGTCAGGGTAAGTCCTTGTTGGGTGTTAAAATGTGTAGTATATTGTCTGTGGTATTTTCACTTATGTTTTTAGATTGAGTCTGTGACCTTAAGACTCTGTAAGATATACTCTTTGGTTATAACAGTTAATATAATTTGCTAACGTGTCATCATATAGGTTATATGTTTTAATAAATTTACTTCTGCCACAAGTTTCGGTGTTTAATTTATAGCAATTTGGCGACGAGGATGGGATTGGACTGATGACTGATGACTGGACTGATGAGTGCCAAAAGGCATTTGAGTTAGTAAAAAAGGAATTAGCTTCTGCTCAGAACTTATCACATTATGATCCAGATTTGCCATTAATTTTGACTTGTGATGCATCTGCATATGGGGTTGGGGCCATAATATCAAACAGAGGGTTCGATAATATTGTAAGGCAACCGGTGTAAAGCATAGTTTTACTTCACCTCACTACCCTGCAACCAATGGGGCTGCAGAAAGGTTTGTAGAGACATTTAAAACTCACCTGACAAAGATAATTGAGAGTGGTAAATCACCTAATTATGCTTTAAGCATATTTTTGTTTGATTATAGGACCACTTCTCATAAAAGTAGTGGAGTTTCTCCAGCTCGCTTAATGATGGGTAGAGAACTGAGAGCCCGGTTATCACTGCTAAGGCCCTCCCCCATCTATCAAAATCTTGTGGACTCACAAGAGAAACAATTGAAGCATGCAAAGGGTGGTAGAGTTTTAGAATTAGAAGAGGGGGATGAAGTCATGGTTAGGGATTATAGAAAAGGAAAAAAATGGTCAAGAGGCAAAATTATAAGGGAAGTGGTCGCTGGTACTACTTATGAGGTAGATGTGGAAGGGTCTAAGTGGAAAAGGCATGGCAATCAAGTAATAAAAATATAATTTTTTTTTAAAAAATAAACTTTATTATAGTTTTATTTAAGTAAGTTTCTTGTAATTATTAAGTTAGTGGTGGAGTAATTATTTTCTGGCTTAATATTTACAAATTCTAATTTTACCTACAAAAATCTATCAGAATAGCTTAAAATTGTTAAGGCGGGGGAGATTGTAGTATATTGTCTGTGGTATTTTCACTTATGTTTTTAGATTGAGTCTGTGACCTTAAGACTCTGTAAGATATACTCTTTGGTTATAACAGTTAATATAATTTGCTAACGTGTCATCATATAGGTTATATGTTTTAATAAATTTACTTCTGCCACAAGTTTCGGTGTTTAATTTATAGCAAAATGAAACGTAGATAAAATCTGTCATGGCGTAACGCAGATTTCATGCGATACGCGGAGTTATGTCAACTGATAAAAGACATGATGTTTTTGCATACATCGTCAGTTCAGATTAGGTATATAAGTCTCTATTTAGTACCAATAAAGCAGCCTAATTCTTAAGGGCGGAAATGATATGATATCCTAATTAAGTACCTATTAGCGGTCAGAAAAGGGCCAATGTACATTTTATTGTTTTTAAACTAGCTTATGCCCGCAACTTCGTCCCCTAAGTGGTTGAATATTCAAAAATCCTTTCTTATCGGATGTCTACGTCATAGTAGCTATCTGCATGCCAAATTTCAGCCCGATTCGTCCAGTGGTTAAAGTCAAGTCAAGTCAAATCAGTCAGTCAGTCAGTCACTTTTTCCTTTTATATAAGTATGAAGATAATGAAGCAATTTACGACCAAGTAGGAGAAAAAGTCATAATGAATACTTTCGGATTAAATTAAAAGCCGCTTTCCAATCCACCTTGTACTCATTACTAAATTGAATTTATCGAAGATTGTCCAAGTAGATAAACTACCAAAATACTTTAATACAATCCATCAAAAAGCACTCCTGAAGCACCGTGCCCTAGACCAAATTTATTTGTGCAGCTAAAAGCGCTCGTAAATAGCTGCCGTGCGTCACGGCCTTCGACGGCAGAACTCCAAAGTAACGGCCGGTAAATTACGCGATATTACCAAAACATTACCGTGAGCTGTGCCACGTGCTACAGATAAAGCGAATCCGTTTGTTTCCCATTCACATCGGGTGTACAGCGCTCAACCTCTTGTAGGTACTTTGTTCGTTTCATTGTTGGTTTTATTTAAAATCGCCAACATTGAACTGAATGACGGTACTATGCGCGTGCGGTCGAGTTGACCATCAATAAAATTTCATTCATTCACACCATTCGGCAGAGTTTCTCCCAAGTCCCCCCAAGTCATGTAAGCGACGCGGATATTACGATTCGATATCTCTCAGTTACTATCCGTCTAACACGATTACGAATAATTACGATTACCATTCGATACCACTCAGTTAACTACTGTGCGTCTCAATCTTTCACGAGGGCGTACCTACACTGTACACCACCAACCTACCTAGCTAACGGAGAATTAATTGCCTGTCAGAAAAGGGGAATCGAACCTGGCACCCCGTCACCCGTAGTCGAACATGCTAACCAGTCTAGACCGACATTATACATATAATATAACAGTTTGTCACTCTTTCACGCAAAAAATACAGGACGGATTTGGCTGAAATTTGAAATGGAGATAGATTAACACATAGTCTACGTTTTGTCCCGGAATAATCTCAATCCACGCGGACGTAGTCGCGGTCGTCACCTAGTAATACATACTTACATAGTATCTACACTTCTCAACTACTGAGACCCTGGAGGCGAAGGTCTCGTTCGTGGCTTCGATCTCTAATATCCTGCTCTTGAGGTCGAGGTGGTTCTTCTGAATGAAGTACACGTAGTCGACGCCGATCATCTGCGAAAAACGGAACCGTCAAAACATGCAATGTACAGCGTACACGTATTTTGCAACACTTGTTCGCAAGAAAATAGTGAAACTGCAAGAACACAGTTTTTTTTAATATCTTTAAAAATTAGTGAGATAATTTCTGGCTGATTTTGTTTAACACAATCTCTAAACTAAACTAAAATGGCAGCTTTAAATCTAGTTCTGTCCCTTTCCGTACGAAGTATTATGGAAAGGGTTAGTAATATTTGTAATGCTCTAATTTTAGTTTAGCTTAGAGTTTGTGCACTACAGAATCAGCCCCATTGTGGATGTTATACACAATCTCTAATCTCTAAGTTAAACTAAATTGACAGGTCTGAATCTAGAGATGTCCTTCTCCGCATAAAAGGTACCTATAGATCAAGTTTATTTAGAGCTGTCTACGTTATGGAGGAAAATTACTTGCATAATCTCAATTCTCAAGCCTTTAGGCCGAGAGGTGACGTTGATTACGTATTTTGTTACATGCTTTTATTGTGTTACGGACTACTGTTATGTTAGTTGTTTATCCTTATTCGTGAGTCCAAAAAGAAGGACGGTTATTCAAGTACTCGTAAAATGGACAGTGGTTATATCTCCGACCATATAATCGCTTCCTTATACATATAAAAAGATCGATGTCCTCAGGCGACACAGGAATATATCGAAAGTGGTTACCTTAGCCCTCAGGAACTTGATATAGCCACAGAATATGTAATAGTACTGTTTATTACCTATTCTGTGGTTCAACGTAATCGGATTCAGCGGAGGAGGATAACAAATAGGGGAGATGTCATTTTTTATATCCACTACAAGTTAGCCCTTGTACTGCGATCTGACTTGATGGTTAGTGATGATGCAGTCTAAGATGGTAGCGGGCTAACCTGTTAGGGGCATGGCCGTTATATTAAACCCATGCATTAAAATACACGGCATCGTACCGGAACGCTAAATCGTTTTGCGGCATGTCTTTGCCGATAGGGTGGTAACTAGCCACGGCCGAAGCCCCCCACCAGGCCAGGCCAGAGAAAATTCAGAAATTATAAATTCCCGAACTGACCCTGCCGGGGATCGAACCCGGGACCTCAGCATGTTAAGACAACAGTGCTCAACACTGCGCCACGGAGGTCGGCGAAAAATTCTAATTTCAACCCTTTATATAACGCAAAGCACAAGTCAACGGCAGTGCCGTAAATAGGGCGGTGCCACCGGTGCCCAGGCACAGGGCGTAGACTCTGGGGGGCGCAAGAATGGCCAGACCAGGCAGGACTACTTTTTATTTTTTCGGTTTGCTCCTGATAAGTTCCCGCTGCGCCCCTAGTGCTCGATTCCAACACTTATGTACCTACATGCCAGTATCATCAAAAATAAAAATATTTTATTATAGAAGTATGAAGACCAAAGTGGCCCAAAAATAAAAGCGTCAGGGTGGGCAACGCATTTGCACTAGTGAACTTGCGTTTGAGTTTTAGTGAGTGAGACACAGTGGGTGGTATAATGGAGGCGAAGGGTCCACTTAAATAGCTCGTCTGCTTGTTTGCCCACATCAGTCCTAGTTCTTTAAAAAAATTGTGTTTTTTTAAATATTAGATGATTGGTCCACTAACACCAAGGTCCTTGTGCTTTATTTTATCACCCTGAATGAAATAAAGTAAGCCTATACATAGCATTACTCTAGCTAGGGTGCCTACCTATAATATCTTAAAAAAACAAGGGCGCAGTTATAGAAGCTCGCACAGGGCGCAGAAAAGGCTATTTACGGCACTGGTCAACGGATTTATTATATCTGCAGATTCTATCTAATCATTTAATGATATCCCAATAAAACCAAGGCTTGGCTTTCAGAAAAACAATTTGGCCGTGTTTACTTAAGTTTTGATTTCTCATTACAAAATATTCATAAGGGCGCCAGCTTAGTATCTCAATCTATAACAGGCTCAGGTACCTTTGAAGTACCCCTTTGTGAGACGGCCTAGGGGAAGTAGACAAGTCCCTTTGTGTTTTGTAATTTCACAGCAATCTTACCTTCTTCAGCAAGTAAGGCGCCTCCACGTTGAGCTGACACCTCCTGGTGGTGTCCCTCTGAGAGTCGTCCGGCGTCCAGCTGTCCTCGGTGATCACGCATTCTATCACCACGGGAATCTGTGGGCAGCTGGGGAACCGCATCTCGTATGCCTGGGGACAAACAATCATTATTGCCGTGACAATTTTTTTTTCAACATGGTTACTTACTATGAGCCTGATAAGAAGTCTCAGGGCCACTCAGCGGGGATGGAGAGCTATTTTTTATTGCAAAATAAGTAATTGTGCTTGACGACAATAATGCTTACCTATATATAGTGCAAAGCAATTCTGAGGTCTATGTTGGGACGCGATTGCCTAGAAGTGAGCCTTGCCTTGAAGGTTCTAAGTTATACGTGGAAGCCGACAGGAAACACGTACGCCTGGAGGGTATTCGACACCTTAGCGGTTCGTATCAGAAACGTGATACGAACCATTCATGATACCAACCATCCATTTTTGTTGCGAAACCTGTGAATTCTACCTCAAAGCTCTAGGCGTGTCTCATATTGAAGCAGTATCTGTAACTACTTGAGGCTTGCTTTTCTAGTAGTAACGATGTTTTACAGTTATTACAATGCCCACATACAACTTCAAGCAAGATTTATCAAGTCGCGTCGTTTTGACAAACTTCTCAGCTTTGTCAAGTAAGAAAGTTGTTCCATACTTCTGAATTGTACAAAGTTGAATCACTCACAAGTTTGTGTGAAAGTTTCTTCAAACTGCCGTTTAGAGTCAAAAAACTTTGAACCAACTTTCATATTTTTTATCAAATTTTATATACGGGTAAGTATTAACTATGCTTTAGAAAATATTACAGAGATTACAATCACTGAATTTACAAGTTGATTTCTAAAAAAATAGGGTACTTTGACTGTTCCTTCCTTAGTGAAATGATTTTGTGTATAAGTATTAAGCACTTAAGAATTGTGAGAACTTTTACAAAAATATCTGTACGTCAGGGTTGCCTAACTGGATATGCTGCGGCTTTCTAATTCATCATCAAACGTCGCAATTTCATATCTTTATACAAATAAATCATCTATTTCGTTCTTCTTTCTTCTGTTATTCTTTATGACCAAAAACCCTTAACCCCTGGGGACTCGTGTTCAGTAGGGAGACAATGATGCCGATGAATTCAAGCGATAGCTATATCGTTGTCCTATTGTATTATCGTTGCTTGTATTAAAACGAGTTATAAAACCAGTTTTTTACTGGCAGAGTTTTTACATTTAAGTTCCTAATTAGATCTCAGCAGAGATTCAGATGCTTTATCGACGTTACGACAGAACTTGCAGCTATGTACCTTTTACAAGATCCTTTGAAAGATTTTTTTTTTAAATATATAAGGCTAGCGCTTGGCTGCAATCAGACTTGCATGCAAGAGGTGATGCAGCTTAAGGTGGAGCGCGCTTGCCTATAAGATGCCTATTCACTCTTGATTTGAATGTACCTATATTAAAAGAGGATGGGAAAACGGAAGCCGGAAGGGCATTCCATATCCTAGCGGTTCGGATTAGAAACGAGATCCTTTGAAAGATCCAATTCATTCACTCCACGGAAATCCCCACTATATGCATGCATTTGTCTGTCAGTAATATTTTCACAGCCCATTTGTTTCAAACGAAATTGGATACAAAAATAGCTAAACTATTGTATCCCAAAGACAGAAAGAGCTTTTGTTACAGAAGGATTCAAATGTATTGGAAGGCATGAGGACATATTGGCCTCAAAGACGTATTTCTGATAATATGACAAGTGACGGCACTATTCACTACCTTTTCGTACTTTTACATGTATATTGTACATGTGCGGACTGTGGATCCGCTCTCGCAGCTCACTTCTCAGTCGCTCAAAAAGTGAAAATGGAACTTTAAACGATCACCTTACAAATAATAATAAACAATAGATCTCGGAGCGTCCCAATAATGCGCTGAGGGTGGCCTTAGCCACCGAGAAGGCTTTAGAATGTAAAAATCCTATATGACCCGATTTCCACCCTCAGGAAGTCGGATATCTTAAGGAAATTTCCCCCCACAACACCAAAAAAAGGTACGCAAGACAACATTATAGTACTACCTACTAATACAACGCTGCAATGTAAATGAATAAGAAAAACAAAACGTGTCATGCATCGACGCGCCACGCGTGAATCGTTTAATGGCAATAACATAACTTCATTAACGCAATAACATAGCATCAGGAAAGCAATAACATAGCATCAGTAACGCAATAACATCGCATCAGGAAAGTAATAACATAGCTGGAACACTGAAGCTGAAACCTTGTTTATGGATTCAATATGGATCTAATGAATTCTTCCACGTAGCTACTCGCTAGGACCACTCTCGTATTTTTTGACGACGGTTTGATGACCTCCCTGGCGCAGTGTTGAGCGCTGTTGTCTTAACGTGCGGAGGTCGCGGGTTCGATCCCCGGCACGGTCAATATCGGAATTTATAATTTCAGAATTTTCCCTAGTCTGGCCAGGTGGAAGGCTTTGGTCGTGGCTAATTACCACCCTACCGGCAAAGACGTGCCGCCAAGCGATTTAGCGTTCCGGTACGATGCCTTTTAGAAACCGAATAGGGGTATGGGTTTATATACTCTATGGTTTAATATAACTGCCATGTCCCTAAAAGGTTAGCCCACTACCAACTAAGACTACATCATCACTTACCATCAGCTGAGATCGCAGTCAAGGGCTAACTTGCAGTCGATAAAAAAAAATTTAGTACCCATTATAATTGTGAAAGTGCGTTTGCTTGGTGGTTTGTCCTTCAATCACGCCGTGACACCGCACCGGAGCAACGGATCAAAGTGATTTTTTGCATAATTAAATGACTTGTAAAGTGACAGGCCTACCTTTTTTTAGCCCGGTAATAGTTTCTACGTGACGGAAAAACCTGAAGTCACACGGACGAGGTTGCGGGCATCTGTAGTCTACTAATATTATTAGTGCATCGTTGCTCCCAAACTATGGTCAAGAATCAAGATTGTGCTGAATTTAATTTATAAACTGACTACTTTTTGGGATTTTTTGATTCAAATTGATACAGCGCTAAATCCGGGTAAAAAAGGGTCGATAGTTTTTGACGTATCTAAACCTCATAAAGACATAACTATAACGTTAATGCGGTTTAAAGATCTAGCCCCACTACAGAGGCGCGCAACTACAGCGCGGCGCGGCACGGCACGTAGCGGCAAGTATGGAGCTGGGCCCATTTAAGCGACGCGACACGGAGATACACTGGGCGACGCGGCCCCGTACAAACTCATATAAATAATATTTGTCGCTACGTGCCGCGCCTCTCCGTGTCTCTCATCTCAAGTGGAGCTAAACCTTTACGCTCGAAGGCTGGTTGCCTAATCTCGATTTCATATCCGGCGCGCGAGGTCGGACGCCAGACGTTGCCTCACTTGCAGTCTGCTCCGATCACCGATCAGCGAGGGCCTGAAGGGGAGAGTAGTACCTGTCGCGTTTTTACATGCCCTTTTAAGCTAAGTCACTGGTGCTAAGGCCAATTTTCTTCGACAGAAATATTTTCGGAAGAATTTATCAGCCATATTCGGAAACGCTAAGTAAAGAGTTTTGTAGTAGTAGAAACGCGCAAGATTACTTAACGTGTTTTCCGTCCGACGACGCCCGAGGGAATCGTCGGATGGTTTGTCCTGAGCGGTCCCTAATGTGTTTCTGCCCTATGGGCGGTTACAGATTAGCGTTTTTTCGACGCGTATAAGCTCGTTTTTGGAAGCGCGTGGAGGCGCGTATAGGCGCACCCTTTGCTGCACACGCAACTAATACAAGCGCTGACGCGCTTATAAGCTCGTATACTAATGAGTACTGACAACGAGTTCGACCGTCGAGTTAACGCGTGTACGCGCGTTCGATTTTTCGAACCGCAAAATGTGAAACCGCCCTAACGCCAGTTTGCCGATCGACCTAAAAACCTTGGCAATGCCCGGGCGAAGAAAGACTAGTCGAACCTGTATTTATAACTTTTTATAATATTCATTCTGTCATGTTTATTTTACTTGGCAAGAGTTCGGTTTGCCCGCTTCGTGAATTTGGTGAGCTGCAAAAATTCAAAAGGAGTTTATTTTTGTTAGGCTATTTATTGCTATAGCATTCCAGAATCCAAAAAGAGATATTTCAACACTTTTCACGTGTGATATATTAAGTAACTCTCATTGAAGCTTGCTTATTAATGAAGTAATTACTATAGATTGTGCCCCCGAATTTAGTTTTTTTTTCTATCCCGTGGGAACTCTTCAATTCGATAAAATAAGGATTAAAAAAGCCTGTCTCACTGTCTAGAACTTTAACTCAGTATATTTATTCAATAAATCAAGCCTATGATAATCTATGAAAATATTAATATTTTGGCTTTTAAAGGATTTATCTAAGTATCTTCTTCTAATTTTAGGTTCAAAATAAAGAAATAGGTACGTGTTTCATGGGTTTAAAAAGTTCCGCTAAGCAGATTATAATAGCAATTTATGCAACTGTATCGTAATCAGTACCGAAAATAGCTAAAATGGCTATCAGTCAGCCAGCGGAGAAATTTGCATCTTCTATCGCTTCTCTATGGTATACTATATCATGCACAAACTCCAGTTTACCTAAAAGAACGTTTTCAATTTCTTGGGGCGAATAGTGCATTCTTTCTGCGCTCCAGTGTAGATAATATACTCGAAATACCCCTCAGTCGAACAGAATTTTATGGCAATTCGTTCACTGTAAGCTGTGCCAAGCTCTGGAACTCTCTTCCAGCTGAAATCCGACAATCTAAGTCAATTAATATTTTTAAAAGTCGTTTGAAGAATTTTTACCTATCTCAGTAGTTACATAGCTAGTCATTTTATGTGTATTGCTTAACATTTTATATTTATTTATATATATATTTGTATATGTTAGCTTATGTATATTAATCTTATGTACGTATGTATATTTTGTATTGGGGTAGTATTGTATGTAGATGATATTTATAGTTTATTTTATTTGTAGTTTGCGCACCTTCCCGTTAGTATTCTCTTCTCCTTTCTCCAAAGGTTGTTTGGAAGAGATCGCCTTTGGCGATAAGACCGCCTTTGCATACTGTGCTGTCCTAGTTGTAATTTTATTGTCTTTTTCATGTCCTTTTACTTGTGTGCAATAAAGATTTAAATAATAATAATAATAATGAGGGTCATTTTAATTCGAGTGCTGTTTTTTGATACGAGGCTTGCCGAGTATCAAAATAGGATAGTACGAGAATTAAAATGACTAATTACGTACAGTTGCATACAAGATTTTATCTACGACAAGGACGTCTTTATAATTTTTTACTTTGTAAATTAATAAAAAAGTCAAATCAATTGACTGGTTGGGAAAGTGCCAGAACCCAGAGCCGCTAAGCTATAGGTATCCTATTTATGAAGATAACCATATCGATACAGCTACGACTCATAACGATACAGCTCCCATACAACGAACTGTATCGTTATGAGAAGCAAACACGAAAGAGGGTTCAATTCGATATACTTAGTTGTCAAATTCGAAATTGGAACTTTTCGATGCTGGAGTAGATAAAAGCAGTTACAATACAGCTACCTGACCAATGATATATTGTATAACTAATATATAACAAACAATAGGTGTAGGTATAGTATAGTATAGTATCGTGCCTAACCAATCAGAAACTTTATACTTGGGTAAACGGCAATTTTTGTCCGCAAACGCTTTGCCACTGAGTGTGAAATTAGATATTGAGGTTACACAAAATGGGAGGAAATTCAATTGCCGATATATTTTTGCACTATCTTTGAGGGGTGGATACAATCACGGAATAGATTATTTTTTCTATGGATACAATCAACTATCGATGAATTCAACGAAAATTATATCCCCAACATTTAGGTAGAGAAATTTCTCTACCTACGAGTACCTTTCACGACCTCCCTGGCACAGTGTTGAGCGCTGTTGTCTTACGATTTCTAAATTTTCCCTGGTCTGGCCAGGTGGGTCACTTCGGCCGTGGCAAGTTACCACTCTACCGGCAAAGACGAACCGCCGAGCGATTTAGCGTTCTGGTACGATGCCGTGTAGAAACCAATTAGGGGTGTGGACTATGGGTTTAATATAACTGCCTTGCCCCTAAAAGGTTAGCCCACTACTATCTTAAACTGCATTATCACATACCATCAGGTGAGTTCGTAGTTAAGGGCTAACTTGTAGTGGAATTTCAAAAATCTTTGGAGAAGCGTCAGGTAGATCTTGATGCCTACGAGGTACAATATAATGAACTTGTTGAGACATGTTGATCACTTACCATCAGGTGAGATTGTAGTCAAGGGCTAACTTGTAGTGGATAATAAAAACCTAAATGTTGGGATATCAATTTCACATCACCACTCTTTAGATAATATACTTAATTGCCTTCCCAGATTCTTGATTTCCCAGTGATAAAGATTTTAAAATTTTGCAATATCTGATGGTAAAGGAGTTGTTAGATGTTGTAAGTCAAAATCAATCAATCTTGAATCTTGATCAAGAAAATTGTATTTGAGTAATGATTCATCATTGGAACTTAAAAATCATGGAGGAATGCTTTCCGTATATCATCTCATCTTCGTATAGTACCTAGGTAGTTAGTAGTTACTAGTTAGGTATGTCGTGATCGTGTAGATTGGCAACATTATTATTTATTTATAGAATGACACTACCGATTGTCATGATTTTTGTAAAAGAAGAATATTGTATAATTTGTATAGGATCAGATAAATTTCAAGACACAGTATTTAAATAATAATTATTTATTAGTGTGGTTAGTGTGGCAATATTGAAAAAGCTGATCAAACCAAATACCGAACGTAAAGTGAGGGCACGCTGGTGGGGATGAGTGGTGGGCCGATAGGTACGGCCTCTCAAAAATTCAGATCAAACGAGTCAGATCTTTGGGGCATGAGTTGGAAACACCTCTTCAAAGTATTATTCCAACAGGTATCTATCTATCTATTTATTGTGTGAAAAAATCATGACAAATTAAATCTCAAGAAGCTTATTACGAGGTATAACTTACCACAAAAAACTAATAATCATGTAATTTATCGATACGATACCTACTTGAGGTATATACATAACTACCTCCTTCAAAATGGAGTAGAAAGCCGATCAGCCGGAAGTACCCGTCATCATACGTGAGAGGAAATGATAATTACACTTAAAATTACGATTTAGGTTACAGTTAGGCACGAACCTGATGCGTGTATTATTCCATTAAAATACCTAATATCTTTTCGCAATAAAGCAATTAATAGGATGCTTCATTTATTCATAAATTGTAAAATTAACATACTTACCTATTATTATGTTCTGAATTTTGAGTTTTTTGTCTGAGATATGCATATCGCTCCTTACATATAAAATACTAGCTGATGCCCGCGACTTCGTCCGAGTGGATTAAGGTGTTTTGGTTGCCGCAAGGACTCTTTAATTTTGCGGGATAAAAAGTAGCCTATGTGTTAATCCAGACTATAATCTATCCATGTGTGTGTATGTGTGTGTGTTTGTGCCAAATTTCATCCAGATCCATCCATCCAAACTCTCGCGTTTAAAATACAAGTATAGGCAAGATGTCGCCCGCGACTTCGTCCACGTCCGCATGTATTAAGTCCTCAAAATTGGTTGAAAAGATGGGCCGTGAAAGCGTAGCAGACAGACACACTTTCGCATTTAATATTAGTATGGACCCTGAACTTAGTTAATTACGCAAATCTAGAAAAATAAAACCATCAATAACAATGCAGTTTAAGATTTGTATTGTATAAGAAAAAAAAGCTTTTGTCTCAAATCGGTTACACCTGAAGTGACCAATTAGCATAACTATAAATGCTAATGCTAATAGGTAGGTAACTGGTATTAATGCAAAGCACAATTATTGTGAACCGAGCGGGGAGTCCTGTCACGATTCCGAGAAGAATAACAAACAAGTTTACAGCATTTTTTATAGTTAGGTACGGTTTTATCACTGTTCAGGGTTCTTTACCAAAATTGGAAAAGAAATGGAATGATTTCTTTCACGTAGGACAACTTGTGCCACTTATAAAATGTCATGACTATACCACTGGAGAGACGTAAGAGATAAGACGGACCCTTAAAGTGCGATTCACCCCGCCACGGCTGCTTATTTCAGTAAATAGTTACAATAGGTAACTTGAGTTATATGAAGTTGATATGCGTGGGGTATTTATTATAAATACAATTTTATAACGCTTTACATGTAACTGCCTTGTTGGTCTAGCGGTTAACATAGTCGACTGCTGATCACGAGGTCCTGGGTTCGATTCCCGGTCGGGCAATAAATTGGTATTGGTATTTTTCAATTCAGAAATTCTCAGTGCTAGCCCGGAGTTGGAAGTTGGCGGTGTTTCACCCCCGTGCCTCGGAGAGCACGTTAAGCCGTCGGTCCCGGTTATTATCACTAACATGATAATAGTCGTAAAAGCTCGCCAACCCGCATTGGAGCAGCGTGGTGGGTCTAAGCTCTTATTCCCTCTCTCCTATGAGAGTGGAGGCCTGTGCCCAGCAGTGGGACGTTAATGGGCTGTTGTGGTGGTGGTGGTTACATGTACCGCCCGCGCGCGAGCTCGAGGAATCCTATGAAATGTTAAAGTAATGACCTAGAGTTGTTTATAGTGCAAAACAATACTGCTATCGCAAACTTACACGCGTCAAGCTCGAAACTAGTGCTGGGAGCGAGCTGGATATGGAGCGACGATCGGGGGTGGCGTACAGCCGTCGTTTCTTCAGACCCCGATTCCTCGAAGCTCGTGCGCGGACTATACTTAGGTACTTAATTTAATTTAGCTTAATTCAGCCAAATCGGTTCAATCATTGAGCGCGTAAATTAGTAACAAACATCCAAAGTAAGATTACAGAAAGAAAATGAAGACTTCGTTCTAAAAAAATCATTTTGGTATTCCATTCTACGAAAGGTAGGTACTAGGTCTATAATGTATTATGTCTCTTCTAGCCAGTACGGTTAGGGTCAGCAATAAGCCTTTACAAACAAACAAAGTTGCGTGGTCTCAACAAAAAGGGTCCCAGCCCAGGCAAAAGGGATTAATTTTTAATGCGGTCAATAGGGCCCTGGGGGTTAACTAACATCGCTTAAAGCAGTAATATTTCAAAATGTCACGTTTTTTTACCACGTACCTTGACGTATCGTATCTTTATCTCGTTAATTAATGAAATTGTAAATGAATTTTTTCAAAGGAGCAACCGCCGAGTTTCTTGGTGGTT
The DNA here is from genome assembly GCA_923060345.2 of Erebia aethiops. Classification (NCBI taxonomy): domain Eukaryota; kingdom Metazoa; phylum Arthropoda; class Insecta; order Lepidoptera; family Nymphalidae; genus Erebia; species Erebia aethiops. Next base: position 966,840 of record OV281083.1, on the reverse strand, counting down.
GTTCCGGTATTCCGAACCAGTGGTAGATTCATTCGACTATTCACAAGCACTTGTAAAAAGTATATTTGAATAAAACACTTTTGAATTTGAATTGAATTTGAATTTATCTTAAAATAAGGATTATAATTCTAAAACAAAACTACAAAACAAAAACAAATATTAAAAAAAATATTTTTGGACTTTATTCCTAATTATCTTTAAAATGATATTCATTTCGCATTCGCTTCTATGAGAGCCCCCCTGAAATAAAGATTATAATAACTTTTTAAGCCATATTCGGCGGGAGGCCATCGGATTATATGCATAATATTTCAATTTGAAGTAATTACGTTCAGTAATTCAGAAGTTATAAGGCTCTGACAGACGGACGGACGGACAAGTGCAAATTCACTCAAGTAGACTCAGAGACCTTCGCTTCGCTCGGTCAATTAAACAACAATATTAAAACAATACGGCTTTAAGCGATGGTAGTATGCCCCCTGTACACAGTCAATCTGTTTCGCGATCCAGTGATTGACTGCGCCATAAATCACACGAGACCCTCGATAGGAAAAAGACTCGCACTTAGCCGATTTTTATTGACCGAGCGAAGCGAAGGTCTCTGAGTCTACTTGGGTGAATTGGCACTTGTCCGTCCGTCCGTCCGTCCGTCCGTCTGTCAGAGCATTATAACTTCTGAATTCCTGAACGCAATTACTTCAGCTTTAAATATAATATGTAAACCAATGGCCTCCCGCCGAATATGGTTTAAAAAATAATAAAGATCTTTATTTCAGGGGGGCTCTCATAGAAGCGAATGCGAAGTAAAATATTTTTATAAAGTTACATAGGGTTGCGGTATATCATTTTAAAGATAATTAGGAATAGAGTCCAAAAATATTTTTTTTTTTAATTTTTCCCCCAAAATTGACGAAATGGGGGGCTTTCAAAGTGGAGATTTTCTAACGTTCAAAGATGACCTCAGAACTCTAAATTTTCTGAAAGGATGAGCCTGAAACTTGATCAATTATTTCAATTATATCCTGTACTTGAACAACAAATACTAAAATTAGATAAATATTGTAAGGAAACGGAATTATTTTATGTATAATGAGCTTCAGTATTTTTAACAGAACTTCACATTTATGTCAATAGATGGCGCCGCGAGGTCTCAGTTCGGGGCGAACCACTAGTATTAATATAAATATGGAGTTTCCGTGAAGATATCATCGAAGAAGCAAATATTGTCGCAGACGCCGTTTCTCACACGGCACCAATTCAAAACTAATCCTAAGAGTATTGTTAATTGTGACAATCACGTTTCCACTTATAATGCAAATATACTCGATCTACACTCGTGCCGTGACAGCCCACGAAAGGAAAAACAAATATACGATAAGATATCAAATCATCATCAAGTGTAGTATCAAATTAAATATCTGATTCTAATCGTCAAAGTATAGAACATAATAAAAAAGCTTATTAAATTATGAACTTCTAGTTACTAGATGAGTTTGATCGTCAAATGACTATCTTCCACTGCACTGCACGGCTTGTTTAGACGCAGCACGTGCCTTGCAACGGCCCGCGTCTCCTTGACCGAGCCCTAAATTCCTAAGAAAGTCGGCAGTCGATGGTTACTCTACCCAAAAAAAAAAATTTTAAATAATATTCATACCTACAAATATGACACGTTTTTATTGCCTTTTGGTATAATAAATAATTATTCCAACTTTATTTTAACTTCATTTTAACTATCATCTGAACCGGTCATCTACGTCGGCCTATTATAAAATTATCATCTCCTCCCATTATAAAACGTTCACCACACTGGCCAAGTCCGGATTGCTTCACACAACCTGAACATTAATTACGAACAACTCATGCATGCGAGGCGAGGTTTAATCACGACGTTGTACTTCACCGTATAAGCAAGTTAAACGCACATAGATCCGAAAAGTTAGGGTTGGACCTTGGATTTTTCCGTAATTTTAAAAAAAATGTATTATTTATACACTATACAGGTTGAATAAATAGATGGGCATATTATGTAAATCGTATTCAAGTTCATGCCGGCTCGCAATAAAACCGTTGTTACAAATGATAATATTGATTTCCAATCCAAGAGCGCCCGAGGGTGAACCGGGGCGGTTGTGAGGCGAAAGGGCATCGTATACCAGTCTGTTACGTCATCCCCTTTCATAATATTATCTTCGGTGTCTTTGATCTACCGCTTTGTATTCAAGATAACAAGGTCAGGGACAAACTTAAACGAAATTCGGTCCGGGGAAATCAATTCGAGCCACGAGCCACAAAACTGAGCGGAAATCGAGATTTTTTCAGTAAGCGGCTTCGGCCGTGGCTTATTATCACCATACCAGCAAAGCTAGCGTCCCGATAGCCGCCAAGAAACCAATTAGGGGCGTGAGTTTAAAATAAAATTATACACTGCCATAGTAACTCCTTCCAGGAGCAGCCAACTATGAGACTATACACCTGGAACCTGGAACCTGGACCTACGACTTACGAGTATGAGACTATACATCCCATAAGCGTGTTATCCCGTGGTAATATGGTATGATTGATTGATGTTCTTGATCTTGATCTTGCAACTTGTTGTTTTTAACCGACTTCCAAAAAAGGAGGAGGTTCTCAATTCGGCGCGTATGTTTTTTAAATAAGCTCTATAAATGTAAAGTATAATAATTGTTCAAGATCATAATTTATATTTTTTTATTTATATTTATATTATTATATTGTGTGTAGTATACATAACAAAGTATTGGAAAAATAAACGATTTGATTTGATTTGATACTTATTAAAACATACTCTATCGATTTTTAGGTTATATCGCAATTCGCATCGGAACGCTATAGGTCTTTGCCGACGATCACGGCCAGATTCGATTACAGCCATTCTAAACTCTATTCTAAGCTTTCTCCATCATCCAGTGAGTGACTGAACTTTATATTTTGATCGAATTCGTGAATCAAATTCCCAGATCTTAACAGCTATTACAAAAAACATTTTCGGCCATTAATCTTGTCGCTCTATTTCTCGTAACAAATAAATTATCTAGGAATAGAACTAGCCATGATTCACCAAGCCCTCGGCGAGTATCAAAACAAAGCATTAATCCGCTAAGCGGTATAGGCAAATCTGCCGTGTCAGCTAAGCTGCAAGCGGATTAGGATGAGCTGGACTTTTGTTGTTAGGCACTACAAAACGCTACTATAGTTATCTTCTATGCACTACACTAAACGTCCTTTAAAAACCTCGCAACTGTCCAGCAATTTCTATTGTTGTCGTGTTGGTAATTGCTGGCGTGCGGACAGAAAAGAGCCAAATTAATTAGCAATTTCCGAGCAATTGGCAGAAAAATAATTTTATCACCGTCATCAATCAATAGAGATCCACGAAAAGAGACAGTTTAACCTCTTGTAAGGTCTGTCACATGGTGTGGTTTCTAGGGAGGGCGAGTAAACAAAACAAAGCATTAAGTAATTCGCTAAGCGGTAAATCTGCCGTGTCAACTAAGCCTGTAAGCGGATTAGGCGGGGCTGGACTTGTTGTTAGGCGCTACAAAACGCTACAAGGCATAAGTGGAGTGTCACTATTCAGTATCCAAGAGGCATTGTAGTCATTTGCGGACGCAATGATGCCTTTGAAATAGCTGGCTCCTGGTGCTGGAGATATATGCAACTTTTATCTAGGGCTCTATCGACTACACGCCTCCGAAGAACCATAGCATATTTCGGCACATAACCAACATATACCATTACCAAATCATTCTGTACACCGTAGACATAGTTAGATATTGTAGTTCTGTTGGGTTAAGGAAAAGGCCGAGAGACCAGAGGGTACGTTGGTATGATAAAATCAAAACCATATATGATTCACGTTTCACACTTGACACAGTCACGTCATATAATTTATATTATGACGTACCTTAACGTCCTTTTAACAATGATTATATTTCTGAAACGAGAGGAAACAATATTAAAAATAATTCTGTGCGTTCCGCAGTCAAATCAAATCAAATCAAATATTTTTTTTATTCAAATAAACTTTTACAAGTACTTTTGAATCGTCAAGTGAATCTACCACTGGTTCGGAATGCCATTCCTACCGAGAAGAACCAGCAAGAAACTCGGTGGTTGCTCTTTTTAAATAATTCATTTACAATTACTATATCAATGTGTACATAAGTAACCGCTGTCCCCAGCATTGCTGGAGCGATCAAATCCATGCTCCTCTATCATTTACATAATCTTCAACAGTATAATAAGCTTTTTTCAGGAGCATACTTTTAATGGATTTCTTAAATTAGTTTATTCAATTCATGTCAAAGACGGGCAGACAGAAAGTAGCCCCATTCCCGCTGGTGGCACCCGTTCACGAGCATGACGCATGATCCAGCCATTGCTTCGCTCGACCATATTTGAGGGAACGTAACAACCCGCAGCAGTCGGGTATTAATAATGCTAAGCGATGATAGTAAGCCCCCGGGTTCTGCTGGCGTACCACAGTGAAGGACAATATTTTCGGAGAGGTAGATTAACTTAACAAAGTAATTCTGTATTTGAATAAAAAACTATTCCATTCTAATCTACAACTTGTCCCACACCCAGAAACTTTAAGGTATATCATTTCGCCAACTACTTGGCTTCCTAAATCCAAGGCAATGGCCGTACTATAAGGTTTGTTTATAATTCGCATTATTGGATGACGCTACAAGTTGGCCCTTGACTGCAATGTCACCTGGTGGTAAGTGATGATGCAATCTAAGTTGGTAGCGGGCTAGCTATAATAAACCCATAACTACCCCTAATCGCCTTCTACATGACATCGTATCGGAATGCTAAATCGCTTAGTGGCACGTCTTTCACGGTAGGGTAGTAACTAGCCACGGCCGAAGCCTCCAACCAAACCATCCATCCATCCATCAGCCTATATGCGTTTATATAATTACACAATTAAAGTTACATTACAGAAATTATAAATTTACAAATTGACCCTACCGGGCATCGAACCCGAACATTAAAGACAACAGCGAACACCACTGCGCCAGAAAGGTCGTCAAAATAAATTCCATGTGGACAGCGAGTGATTGATTCAACTAAATTTTGCGGTTGAAAGACTAAATACAACATCTTCCTAAGTACCTAAATGCTTGCGGTCTAACGGTGACCCAGCTAAGTTTGGAGATATAGTCTTAGGTATGTACCTAATGGTCATGAATGGTAGGACTTTTCCTCGTTTACTTATATCACAATAGCGTTTGCGTAAATACGGCTTTGCTGAAACCCCAGTATCAATCACACAACAAAACACAAATTATACAACGTGACTATGCAAGTTGGTACTATAGCTCTATCTGTTCCCTAGGCAAAAGGCTGGTACCCATTTTCACCAGCAATTCCTAAATTTTAGGGAACACCTAAAACCAATGATTGACAGTTATCACGTCCCATTGTGGGATAAGTGTTCCCTGAGGCGTTTACCTACTCAATACACAATACATACGCAATGTAACAAGAATTACACTGAGAAATTGTAAGTAATATCATTTCAGACATAGTTATAAGTCAATATGCAGATGATTTCGTGTTATATATAAAAGGAGCAAATTGGCATGAACAAATTTTCAAAATGCAATGTGCTATTAACATAGTAGTGGAGAAGTTGAGACTAATTGGCTTGGAACCCTCTCCTCACAAAACTAAAATGTGTTTGTTTACAAGACAGCGGAAAGTTAAACAATTTAATATTAAAATTTATGGGCAGAATATACAGGTTGTAGATAACATACGATATTTGGGCATCTGGTTAGATAAGTCCTTGAGGTGGACGAAACACTTAAATGAAATTAGCGAAAGAGCAACTAAGTACCTTAATATTCTCAAAATTTTAGCCGGATCAGGTTGGGGTATTCACCCGAAACATTTGCGCCGAATATATATTGCTTTAATACGTAGCAGAATGGATTTCGGCTGTTATCTGTATGACAATTCTGCTAAAACACACCTGCTAAAGCTAGATAGAATACAAAATCAGGCACTTAGAACTATAGGCGGGTTCATTCGGAGCACACCAATACACGTTATGGAAAATGAAATGGGTATTCCCCCATTGTTCATTAGGCGGAAATATCTTGCATACAAGTACTGTATTAAGGCTCAATCATGGTGTAATAATACCACTGTCAATAGTATAGCTGATCTAAGTAATGTAAGTGAATCAAGCTATTGGCTTAGTAAGAAGAAGCCTCTTCTTGCTATCACATACAGTGAGACAAAAAAAGAAACTATTGACGCTACGGAAATGATGGAGATGTTTAATTTAGAATCATGGGTTAGCTATATAAAATGTGATGATATTATTTTGACCAACTTAAACTGTGTTAAAAAAGCTAAGAGTTCATATGATGTTACTATTTTAAAAAATGAAGTTATGCAAGAAGTTAATACTATTTACGGTGAGTATTACAAAGTCTACACTGACGGATCAAAGACTCAATATGGTTCAGGTGCTGCGGTATATGATCCCAATCGAAATTATCATAAAATATTTAAGGTTAATCATGAACACATATCTATATTAACAACTGAATTGATAGCAATCTTTGAAGCCCTTAAATATGTTTCAAATAATGATGTGAGAAAAGCAGTTATATTCACAGATAGTAAAAGTGCATTACAGCATATTATTAAATGTACTAAAGGTTGTAATGGAATTTCTATAGCATACTCTATCCTTAGACTAATTCAAAATTGTAGAGATAAAGGTTTTTCTTTAAAATTTCAATGGATTCCATCCCATATTGGACTAATTGGTAACGAAGAGGCGGATCGACTAGCAAATTTGGCTCATATCAATGGAAGTAGTTACAGCATTAAACCTCACTATATTGAAGTTTTTTCAAAATTCAAAATTATTTGTTTTAAAATTTGGAAGGAATATTTTAATGAAAGATCACTTGAAAAAGGGATATGGTACAGAACAATTCAGTCTGAACCTCCTCGTATACCATGGTTTGTAAATAGCAACATTAATAGAAATAAGTTAGTTATAGCATTAAGACTAAGATCCGGACACATGCCATTAGGGAAGTTTAAATATTTAATGAAGAAAAGTGACTCTCCCAATTGTGAAGAATGTGGTGATGTTGATGATGTTTTACACTTGCTATTGGCATGTGTTCGCAACCAAAATTTGAGAGAATCTCTAACAGATGAACTAAATTTAAATTTTATGAATATAGGTATTTTTAATTCAATTATTAGCAAACCCTTGGGCATTGCGGCTATGAAAGTGTTTACATTCGTTAGGGATTCTCTAAAATTGTTATAGCTATAGATTTAATTATAATTTGTCAGTAATTTTGTGTGTAACGATGGGGCTGGCATATAGGCTTACTATAAAAGCCCCAATAAAATAACAGAATTAAAAAAAAAAAAAAAAAAAAAAAGAATTACACTGACTTGAAGCCAACTTCTTCGATGCAATTTTGTCATTAAGAAATTCATTAATCGTATAGCCTGGACTTAACAAATGCTGTTTACAGTCTATAACTTAAAGACTTAGGCAATGGCAAATCTAAGAACTTTTTATTTATTTAGAGTGAGTTAGATTAAATTAAAATAACTACTGCTTGAAATTATAACTAGTTGGTTGGTATTCGATGACATACGAGTAAGTGGGTCCCACAGGAAATGCGTTAGGAAGTGGGTTAATTGCGAGCAGATGTTCCCAGCGTGTTTTTAATTGCCGTAGATTCATCTTATGGCTGCTTCACATCATTCCAGCAGCATTCCGATATAAAAACTATCTTATCCCTTGCTAAACTACTATACAGTAAGTGTCATCCACAGATAAGGAAAATAGTCTCTATTACGTAAAAAGGATTGCTACAGTATAATCTGTGTAATAATCGGAATCACTTCTGACTGGTTATATATAATCCCACGAACTTTTCTGACCCGGTGTCAGCGTCGCTGTTATTATATTTATGTAATTTTGCCAATAAACTTTTAAAATAAAACAAAATGTATTACAGTCATAAAAATTAGAGCCAATTTTGGCCAAAGGGCTGAATAAGTTGAAATTAAATGAAATTATTTATATATTTCATGTAGTACAACTTGTGACACTTATGATACGTCAAGACTCTACCACCGGTTCGGAAAGCTGTTTCTACTGAGAAGAGCCGGCAAGAAACTCAGCAGTTGCTCTTTTCTTAAAAAAGAAAAAGGTTACAATAAGTAACAATACAACACATACTCGTACATTACGTTACACTGACTTGTGGGTCACTGGATGCGAGCCTCCATGAGGTTGCTTCCATGCAACTTTGTCATTCAGAAAATCATCGATAATGTAACAACCTCGACTTAACAAATGCTTTTTAACACAGTCTTTAAATCTAAAATCTCTTTGGGACTCTGTTGAAGGGACTGTGACACTCTTCCACTAGTTATTGGACAAAATCCATCTATGAGACTATGACTGTAACAATGATTGATGCAGGTTTTACATAACAAGGTTATACTGGTGGGCGGTGGCATCATACCGAATAGGCATATCATAGAGTATCCTAGTATGTAGTATGGGCTAGATTGGGAACTTATATTTTTGATCTAACTCGACTGAAATCAATCACACCAATGATCTACTGTGCCCCACCAGGGTTCCAATATTGCAATGCGAACTATATCTATTGAAATTACGTAATTTAATTTACTAATGTTCATTTTTAATTGAAATACAACTTTGATGACTTAAACCAAATATTCATACACCATTAATTGGTAGAATGTATAAGGCTCTCAAACTGTAATCATGACAACTTTATATCACCTACATTCTCATGAATAAATTAGTATTTATTTATGAATTTGTCTAGACACCCAATCCTATGCATCAACTCAATATCCTACAAAAGATTGCAGGCTAAGCCATCGATTTCAGTCCAGCTTAGTATGTGAAGGATCATGCGTCAAGAGCAAACGTAGAGTTTCTTGCTGGCTCTCATTAAGGGTTTCAGCAGTGAAGGGACGTTCAAATAGAGACTAGTCAATTCATGGTGTACGAGCACGATATTATCATTCACATACTTTATATCCAGTCACCTCCAGTTTTAATATAGGTACAATTTATTCAAAACACTTGGCCTCTAACCCAAAATATATTCATTGTTGTCGGTGCATGAGGGTATTACACTGTTAGACGTATTTCACTCTTAATTGAAGACTTAAAAGCCTCTCATGCCTTGTATTTAATGGCAGGTCCTTAAAGTGTAATTACTTGTTTTTGTATGGAAAAATCTCTTAAATAAGGTATATTTTGCGAAACCTAAGTAAATGAACCAAGCAATTACCTACTACAATTACTGAGTATGAGAATTATGTGGTAGATATTTTTGTATGGTAAGTGGTTGCGAGCAGCGTCTATTTTTAAACTGATTTAATGAGGGTACTTTGCTTAGATATGGCAATACATATAGATCGCTGTCCACTATAGCGTGACCTTGGGTTGACCTCTGACTTTAAATCCATTTGGCAACATGGTAAGATATCCTACGTTCAGAAAGCGGTAGGTATTATCCTCGTCGTCAAGCACACAACCGATAGTTAGATAGACAGCTGGACATAATGGGCCTATTGTAGGGGTTTTTGTAGAGATATCGCCATAGTCTCACATACGCCACCTGTGTGCTTAGCATGCGCACAACGAGATTATCTCGCGACGAGAGAGAGAGATGTTGTCGTTACCAGCAAATTTGTTATTTACCCTAACATGCACAAAATGCGGTATATTACAAGAAAAAAATAGTCGACATGTAAAGGTTCGTAGAGAAAAATCCCACAGATAAGAAATATTACTTTTATCTCTACTTTTGACGTAACGAGACAAGTAACCATGTTAGCTTCTGTAGACAGAGAGAGATAACGGGTAGACATAATTTTACTCGTAGTGCGCATGCTAGCCATACTGGTTCCCGGGGGTTTCTCATGACTCGCTCGGGATCCAGTACCTTGGGAGCTTAAATTTTATCGGTTCTCCGAACTCAGAAAATTGCAACTTCACAGAAATACTTTAATCTTTATAGCCATGAGTATCAATGAGAATTTTTATTTTATTTTGCGTCTCACGTAAAATTTCAGCAATAATTTGGGTCACGATTCGCGAACCGGATTTGCCGAAAATAAAACTAAATTGTGTTTGGAACGGCGCCGATCAAGAAATTGAGGAAACGTGTCATCAGAGCGGAGAGCGAATGTGATTGTCGGCCAATTTGTCTGCCAAAATAATGGGATAATGTTCGCGGTCGATGTTCGCAAATTGTGCTGAGTTGGACGGAACCCGAATTACGTTGAGGGGTGTGTGTGATAACTACCTGCGACAGCGTATCCTTGACGATTGCGCTGGGGGGAATAATCCAACAGACACTCAACAAATTCCGAATTCCGATTCCGTTATCCATTCCGAAAAATCTCGTCTGTTTGTTGTGGGCGCATTTGGAACTGTTGTAGCTTTAGTTATAAGGTATCGTAGTTAATCATCCGTCATCAACATCACGTCTTATATTTTGTTGACGTTCAAAAAGTGTACAGTGTAAGTACTACATACCTTTTTTGAATAAATAGTTTTGACTAATGACGTCTGACTACTATCCTAAGCCGTGAAGCCCTAGGAAGACGTTGATGTATAGGCACATCTAGAATGGTTTGTAAACTCGATAGGCCTGTGCCGAAGTTTGTAGTAAGCATTGAGGGCTCTATTGGTAAATCGATGGCTCTAACAAAAAAGGATTTCTTATGTCAATCGCAGTGTGCCTGCATTTCGGTATAGGACTAATGTACTCGAATTTGTTGGCAGTGTCTACTTTTGACATTGACTAATATTCAAACTTTAGGGAAACCGAAACAATAATTTATCACTGACATTTGTAATTGATTACAGGCTAATTATCCTCAAAGAGAGATGCCGGTGTTGGATCCTACCACAGAATTTAGATAGGGCTGCTCCACCCTTAAGAGGGTGAGAATTGTAATCAATAAAATATCATGTACTTACAAAGTTCTCATAGTAAAATAATCATAAGAAGTTATTTAAACCATGTATAAATTTGTGTTATAAGCTTATATTGTAAGCTTTTTATTTATTTTTACTTTATTTTGTGCATGATGTGACATTTCACATCTAACAATGTGTGTAACTTGTTTTTAGTTTTTGAGTATTTTTAATGTATCGATTTCTTGGTTGTCTTAATAAATATAAATATCTATACTATATTATAAATGCGAAAGTTTGGATAGATGGATGGTTGTATGTATGGATGGATTGATAGATGTTTGTTACTACAACACGCCAGAACGGCTGAACGGATGAAATTTGGCAGAGATAGATTATAGCCTGGAATAACACCTGAGGCTACTTTTTATCCCGAAAAATAAAGAGTTGCCGCGGGAACCAAAAAAAACCTTAATCCACGCGGACGAAGTCGCGGGCATCAGCTAATCATACTAATATTATAAATGCGAAAGTCAGTTTGTTTGTTGGTTTGGTCTTCAATCACGCTGCAACGGAGCAACGAATCGACGTGATTTTTGGCATGGGTATAGTTGAGGACCTGGAGAGTGACATAGGTTACATTTTTATGCCGGAAAATTGAGGAGTGCCCGCGGGAATCCAAAAAAAACTTATTCCACGCGGACGAAGTCGCGGGCATCAGCTAGTAAATAATATAAATGATACTACTTTAATATTACAAATGCTGTGTTTTTTTGTCCTTCAATCACTCTGCAACAGAGCACCAGATCGACGTGATTATTGGCATGGGTATAGTTGGGTACCTGGAGAGTGCCATAGGAAAATCCCGGAAAACTAAGGAGTTCCCGCAGGAATAAAAAATAACTTAAACCACGCAGACGAAGTCGCGGGCATCAGCTACTTACTATAAATTTAAGTCTGTTTACTGTAAGAATATAACAACTACTTATATGCTGTTGTAAAGTATAATACTTAGTGTATATTTTTTTTATTAAAAACATTGTCTTATCTACCAGATTTACTTAAAAGGAAAAAAACAGCAAGACCAATCAAAGTGATTGACCTTTTTGCTTCCTGGTCACATAATAACTACATTTACTTAATCTACTTACTAGTTATTTACATAGAATATAAGCTAAATTAAACAATTTCTATGCATGTAAAAAGCTTAGACTTTAAACAAGTCCGGCAGGGCGACCGCATATCTTTTGCATCAATCATTGATACATCCCAATCACCTCTGATTGGTTAACACTCTTCCACTATTGGACGAAATCCATTGACGCAGCAAGAATACCATAAATTCAGCCAATCAGAGGTGATTGCGATGTATCCATGATTGATGCAATAGATACGCGGTCGCCCTGCTGGCTGACTGAACTATCATGACACATTAACGCTAGGGTAGAAATTGTGATGTACATTCATATTATGACACAAGCATGCACAACTTCATAAGTATTTTTTAATTCCACCCCTAAGGAAGATTTTTTTAATGAAAAGCCTGCAGCTATCTTTGTGGATTGAGGGTTTTTGGTTCACACAAGAAATCTTAAATTTTAAGGGGTAAAAAGTAGCCTATGTGTTATAGCCAGACTATAATCTATCTCTGTGCTAAATTTTATCAAGATCTGGTCAGCCGTTCTGGTGTAATTGGGTAACACCTAGATTGTAAGTGATTTTGCAGTATAAGACGGTAGTGGGCTAAACTGGTAGGAGCAGTTATATTATTTTGCAGGTTAGTGGTAACTAGCCATGGCCAGACTTCCACCAGACCAGACAAGAGATAATTTAGAAATTATTAATACCCAAATTAACCCTGCTGGGGATACAATCCTGGACCTCCAGCTTATGACACTACAGCATTCACCACTGAGCTAAGGAGGTCAAGTGAATTTTATTTAACTTTTACACCTCTAAAGAATCAATTTCTATATATTACTAATAGCTAATGCCCACAACTTCGTCCATGTGGATTCAGGTTTTTGGTCCCTGCAGGAATTCCTTATTTTCCGGGATAAAAAGTAGCCTGTCTTATTCCAGACTATAATCTATCTCTGTGCCTAATTTCATCCAGGTCCATTCAGCCATTCTGGCATGATTGAGTAACAATCATGCTCATTATCTTAATATTAAGTTTAACCACACTTTCGCATTTATAATATTACTTAGTAGGTATACATTTGCCAATTATATTAAGTAATTAACCTTATTTTAATGTATAACTTAGGTATTTATTAGAGGACTTAAGTAGTTCTTAACAATGTTTTGTTAACTCTTTGTTATTCCAGTGGAATTTTAATTCAATGAGACAATATAGAAATGTTTATGAATGCTTACTTGATCAATGGGTCGTAAACCAGTCATAAAGTTGAATTAACTGTACCCAAATAAAGAGGATAAGATAAGATAAAGCAATACTTACAGCCATCACCATTTCGAAGGGATACTTGTGTACCCTCACAGGAGAAACGTATTCCTGAACCATGATTACAAAGTTCAACAACTAATGGTCTTTAAAGAAAAAAGGATCGTAATCCTTGCTACAAATATTATTTACACCACAGTCATAGTTCTCCAGAGTTCACATGTACGATTGTTCGTTTTTTAGTTTATAAATAGTTTCCCTTCACTCTCTTTACATGACACAAAAATAAACGAGTAAAGAAAATATGTCAAATAAAGACAAAATGCGCGACATACAGCGAACACCAACCACACAAAATGGATTGATGAATTGAACTGAAGTTGGCTGTGAAATGTGAATTGCTACCGTTTGACATAATGTTGACACTCATTGGCACGGAGTTGCCATTTTTATAAATTATTTTTCTACTATTTTATTGGACCCAATCCAGTGTGGATTACCAACTCAGATTACCAAGCCTTCTCTATTTGTATTCAACTTTTTTTTCTATGCTTAAATACAAATAGTTTATATATTTTTAATCTCTACAAAATAAAATGTGTGCTATGATGTGTGCTTAGCTTTATAATTATAAACGTGAAGCTGTCAAAAATCACAAAAAGTCAAGAATTGAAGTAAGGAAAAAAGTATAAAAATCTCATACTGCAAATCGAAAGTGAAATGGTCCCCAAATAGTCCTTTAATATATTAAAAAAGAATTAATTTAATAATTTATTGGTGTGGACTTTATTTATTGGTAGACACCGGTGGGTAGATAAAATAACAAAAAAATAAAAATCACTTCCGTAGACCATTCTCCACGTTGATTGCGGCTAACTTCAAGACAGTGAGTAAGCGGACCTTCAACGAAGCGACTTGCGAATGTCGTCCGCAATTTGAAGATTATTTTCTTGATTGAGCCGTAAAGACGCAAAGCAAAATTCTGCCAAAATTGAGCGCGTTCGTGCCCGATGTCTAGTGCTGAAGTCGCCGATAATTCCGTTGACCCCCCGGCGAAAAAGCGGAAGCTAAACACAGGAGAGGCGAGTTGCAAATCCTCAGCAATGGCGAACAATGGAACGCGTGTTGAAGATGAAATCGACGAGAGTTTGTATTCGCGGCAACTGTACGTGCTGGGGCACGACGCGATGCGGCGCATGGCCAGCTCCGATGTGCTGATCTCGGGGCTGGGCGGTTTGGGTGTCGAGGTTGCGAAAAACGTAATCCTCGGCGGCGTCAAGTCGGTGACCCTGCACGACGACCGCAACTGTACCGTGGCAGATTTGTCGTCTCAATTCTACCTTTCCGAGGCGACTATAGGACAGAATAGGGCTCTGGCTTCGTACGAGCAGCTCGCCGAGCTCAATCGCTACGTGCCGACGACGGCGTACACAGGGACGTTGGACGAGGAGTTCTTGAAGAAGTTCAGTGTGGTTGTGTTGACTGGGGCTTCCTGGGCGGAGCAGCAGCGCGTGGCAGCCATCACTCGCGCGAACAACATAGCTCTGGTCATCGCAGACACCAGAGGGTTGTTCTCGCAGGTTTTCTGTGACTTTGGTGCTGAGTTCAAGGTTGTCGACGTCAATGGCGAAAACCCCGTGTCGGCAATGGTGGCTGGCATCACCCATGAGTATGAAGCCGTCGTCACTTGCTTGGACGACACTCGTCATGGTCTTGAAGATGGAGACTATGTTACGTTTAGTGAGGTTTGTATGATCTTATTCTTTCTTAAAGCTTTGGCAAATACTATGCTTTAATAAATACAATTATAACAAGGTTACATATAACAGTGCTTGCTGAGATATTACTCATCAGAAAGTATTACCAAAATGGAGTAATCATGCTCTCAATCCTTTCAATTAGCTGACAATACAAAAAAACTGGCACATAAAGCCTATAACCACATGAGCCCATAAATATATTGTCAAATAACCCTTTTCACATTATAGCCTCAGGCTAAATGTACATGACGTGAAGGTTTTCAGATCATTGATGCTAAACTTAACCTGTAATTTATCCAAAACTGCTGATCATTACAAATCAATAATAGCAAAGGTTAGTCTAAAATGTACCGCTAATCCACTAAGGTTTCTCCTTTGAATGCTTTGAAGAGAAAATCAATACCAATATTCATAGTCCATACTAATATTATTAATGCAAAAGTGTGTCTGTCTGTCTGCTACCATTTAACAGCCCATCTATTCTACTGATTTTGATGAAATTTGGTATAGAGGTAGGTTACATACAGGGGAAGGACATAGGTTACTTTTTATCCTGGAAAATTGAGGAACTCCCCCAGGAATTAGAAAAGCTTAATCCACTCAGAGGAAGTTGCAGGCAACCTCTGGTTCATAATGAATCATTAATAATTTAATACCAAGATTATCAACTGTCATCCTACACCAGTTTTTCATTATCATGATTCACACTTTTACAGCAATATTATGAATCACAAAGTTCATTGTACTTGGGTTCACCATACAGGTTAACAGATCAGATTTTATGTCTGGCTACTGAAAAAATTATCACCAATATGGCTGCCTTTCCATAAGGGTTGTGCAAGTATCCATGTTGAAGGATGTGTTAAAGTATTAAAGTAATATTAAATAGTGGCTCTGCAGGGCTATAGTAAACACCCTGCATCACTTTGACCATTGTTGGTGTGATTGCCACTATCTACAGTTTCCATGCAATACTGGTTGCAGCCAGAATCTTAATGGCCAAATTTTCCTTACCTCGGTTTTTCTATTTTGGGTGGCTACATTTATTGTTAAATTAAAGGCATTAATAGTTTCGAGCCACAATCTGCCAATCATATGGCATGCAAATTATTACTGATAGGTAAAATAGAATTAAAACACTTATACATATTATAATACAAGGCACAAATAGGCACTGTCACTGGCATTGTTCAGCTTTTAACTTAAGTGGTAAAGTGGATCTGCCAAGAGTTGCTCCTTAGTATAGATTTCAATACAAAATCTATTACTAAGGAATTGATGATCATGATTAGCGATTCTAAGTGAGGCAGTAAGCTAAGCAATGAAAATAAAACATAATGGTGGGCTTTGTACACCCCTCTGTGCATCCTAGCACATCCTAATGGAATAGCTCACTAAGGAAGGAAGGAAGCAATGAGGAAATCAATGCAGCCAGTGATTGTGTTTTTGTTCATTTCTTAAAAACTGATATATTCTAATATTCATATTCATTTATAATGCTAAAAAATATTTTATTCATAGACAAAGACTTACTATATTAACTAGACTCAGTTTTAATCTTGTTATCATTGCTACAAGTATGGCTGCCCTTCACATATTCATTGCCTTTGGATATTTCATTATTCATAACGTAGTAATAACAATGTCTTTAAGTGTTTGTCAAGGACTTTTTAACATGACATATCAAGACGTGGTGTGCCATTCTTTATTTAATGAAAACACATTATGTCAATATTTTTGCTCTCCATGCCAATATTTCACTTTTGTGAGAAAAAATTGTGTCTTATTCCCTTCAATTAGCTTTGGAGATCATACTAATATTATAAATACAAAAGTGTGTTTGTGTGTTCGTTTTTCCTGCAAGCATGTTGCAACAGAGCAATGGTTTGTCGTGATTTTTTGCATTGGTATAGTTGAGGACCTGTAGGAGGACATAGGCTAATTTTTACCCCTGAAAATGAAAGAGTTCCTATGGTAATTAAAAAACTTATTCCATGTCATGGGCATGTTAGTCATGAATGGCCACAACTCAAATTATTATTTTTTTATTCAAGTAGACTTTAACAAGTATTTTTGAATAGTCGAGCGAATCTTCCACTGAATCTGAACAGATGTTTAAAAGCTAAACAAATGCCTGTTTTTTACAAACAGTTAGAAAAAGTCATTATCTTGTCAATTTCTATTACAATGAAGATAGTTGAATTTCAATGAAGTTCAAACCTCCATTATTCAGGTTTTACCTCACCACAAAGCAATAACTGTATTAAAAAACCTGTTGCATTCTCACATAAACACTACAAGTAAAATATTAAATTTTCAGGTGCAAGGTATGACAGAATTAAATGGCTGTGAACCACGCAAAATCAAAGTACTGGGACCATACACTTTCAGCATTGGAGATACAACCAACTTCTCCAAATACGATAGAGGTGGTATAGTCACACAAGTTAAGATGCCAAAGATAATAAACTTCAAACCTTTAAATGAATCTATGAAGAACCCAGAGTTTTTGATCACCGATTTTGGCAAAATGGACTATCCCCAGCAACTTCATGTTGGATTTTTGGCATTGCACAAGTTTAGAGATGCGGAGGGTCGTTTACCCAAGCCCTGGAGTAGTGAGGATTTTGCTAAATTCATGGAGCATGTGAAGACTACTGTGGATGGGGAGGAATTGTTCAAGAAAGGGGACTTCGAAGCCAATAATGAACTTTTGGAGACATTCTGCAAGGTATGTATGTGAATTTTACCAGTTTTTTCAACACCAAAGTTTTTGCTGTCTCAAAGCAATAACACCATTGTTTTGAAATACACATATTATGTAAGATGAGAGTAAGTAGGTCAAAGGTAATGCTCTGTTAAATCTCACTTTACGCTTTCCAACTGACGTTACATTTCAAAAGTACATAATATCATACAACAACCAAACATAAAAAAAAATATGCACCGCATTTAGTTAAAAATTGCTGTAATCTGATGGAACAAATAATCCTGCACTATTCATATATAAAAGCAAACAGTACTAGCAAATTGTAATATTGTTTTACCCTGTGTGTATGATGTTGCCTCTGTAACTCCTATAGTTAGTGTTTAAGTACACAAAAAACAATAATTTTATAACAAGAAACATTTTACATCTACAGGTCTCAGCTGGGGACCTAAACCCAATGGATGCAGCGATCGGTGGTGTAATCGCCCAGGAAGTTATGAAGGCATGCTCCGGAAAGTTCCACCCCATTGTCCAATGGCTGTACTTGGATGCTATCGAGTGTTTGCCCAAGGACCGCTCCGCTCTCACCGAAGAGAACTGCAAGCCTATAGGATCCAGATATGATGGTCAGATTGCTGTCTTCGGCAAAGATTTTCAGAAAAGAATTGGGGAGCTGAAGTACTTTATTGTTGGTGAGTAATTACTTAGACATCTGCGGCTTTTGGAATTTCAACCTCTAACGGGGTGAAATAGGGGTTTTAAATTTGTGGAGACCATGTGGTCGAAGTTGCTAGTAACTAATAAATTTCATCTGTATTATGTGTGATCTAAGATCCTTTAAGTTCATAGATATCAGGGACCTTATGTAAAAGGTATTGCTACAAAATTAGCCAAAATGCATTGCTGCAGCGAGAAGAACAAAAATTTAGGCAACACAACAATAAGCTCTTACTAAATAGGGACAGGAGTGTTTATTTATTCCACATTCTGAACATTATGTACAATCTTTATTTATTTAGTCTGTATCTTCATCATCATTAAGTCTTTCATCATAATGTCTACCCTTCGGGGCAGAGGCACAGAATAATATAATAGTACTGACGTACAGAAGTCTCACTCCTTTGATGTTGACTACTTGCCGACGTTTTAATAGCCTACATAATTATTATTAAAAAGATAAATCACGCACGCTAGCTAAATTAAACTTTATCGCCGCGCGCGAGTGTCCGTATTGCTTTGCATCTTTTCCCTTTCCTACGTCACGGACGACATTGCGAGCTTGTCTAGGGCTGTCAGCAAACAGTTCAACAATACAGTAGGTTTTTCGAATTGGTAAGTAAGGTCTCTAACTCTAAAGGTAAAGGTAACTGACTATGATCGACTGTGTTTACTGTGTGTCGCTACACAGTGAGTTCTTCACTACGCACGCAACTTGCAAGGTTGTCGTCGTCGTCGCGGCGAAGCAGTGCGGCGAAACATAATATTTCGCTCGGAGAGGTAGGTACACTTCGATCACGGAAATATATAAATATATATTCCGTGGCCTTACTCTAAATCGGCAAGGTGTAATAAGAATTAGGAAGTAAGGGCCTAACTAGGGCGAGCGTATTCCCTGCGACTCGTTTGTACTACCTACAGCTCGTGCCTCGATTCAAAAAAATTACTTGAAAAGAGGCTCATTTAAGTTTGACATGAATTGTACCTGTTCCGTGATAGAAGTACTATTGACTACTTATTATTGTATTGACTACTTGCTGACTTGCTTGCTAACTTTAATAGCCTAAATAATGATTATTAAATAGATAAAACACTTAACTTAAACTATTAAACAAATATTTTCAAAAAACTATTTACGAAAACAGCGTTAAATTCACTAGCACGTCGCTCGCTTATAACGCGCCAGCCCCGACTGCGTAAGCATTCCGGGAATGAGCGCGATCGTCGGTATTTTCGTCGCGCAAGTACCAAGAGTGACACAGGCCTGGCAGAGGGCAGACCCTACTATTTTCCAAGCCGATCTGCACTGTCTGACGCCTTATGCTGTAGCTCGCCCTACGTAAGGCCGATATTTTTCGCCTCATGAAGTATAGTATGCCACCAAGTTTGTTTTGACAGACAGTCTATATCATAGTAAACAAATATCTATAGTAATAATACTGTATGACTACATAGTAAGTTCAATGACTGATGACAATGCAGTCAATGACCATTGAAAGTAAAGTATTTTACGCCTTATCAATTTATCTTTTTTGATTGTCTCTATCAATGGCAGCTATTAGAAAAAATACACACAAATTCAGAACCTCCTTCTTTTTGGAAATGGGTAAAGTTAATGACAGGTTTAAATAATATATGTTGCTGTCCCTTTCATAATGCTTCTTGTAGGACTTCTTAACTATCCTTATCCTCGTAACTATCCTTAGTTGTCCAAAAAAAATATGCATTGATGATTTGTGACGCTTCACAGATATAGATAGCCTAGTATATTAAATATCACTTGCTTCCAACAGTGAATGAAAATGTGTTGTGAGGAAACCTGAATGCCTGAGAGTTCTCCCTACTTTTCTCCAAGGTGTATGTCCATTAAAAGCACGATCCTTAAAAAGTTCATTATACTGTATATGATAAAAGAGCGTGGATTTGACTCGCTCCAGCTATGCTTGGGACTGCAGTTAGGTACTTATGTATTTCAATAATTATAATTTTTGATATTTTAACAGAGCGCAGATTGATAGACTTCATAAAATTCAAACGTTTTTTATTCAAACTTTCACAAGTGCTTTTGAATCGTTAAATGAATCTACCACTAGTTCGAAATGCCATTCATACTGAAATGAACCAGCAAGAAACTCAGCGGTTGCTCTTTTGAAAAAATTAATTTACGATTACATCAATATATAGATGTAAAGTAACCGCTGTCATTGCTGGAGCGAGTCAAATCCATGCTCTTTTATCATTAACATAATCTTCATTGAAATTATTCAAAGAGCACAAGATTACATCTTAAAACACCTTTCGAATGTTACCTGATTACTGCGCATTTCTGAAATCCATGAGCACTTAAATGTGAACACAATAAAGGATGAAATAAAATCTTATGGCTATAAGACAAGGCTTGGCACCCGAATCGCCTTGACCAGCACAGTTGACGATGCTGCCGGCAAAATACAGCCGAGACAGAGTGCTTCCCGCTGGGGAAGTTGCTTCTGATCTGGTCGTGAACCCATCCTACAACAAATCTGCTGATAGTCTACCGATTGATCGCATGATAAAATAAAAAAATTGGCAGTCATAGGGACTGCCGATAGAAGTGAAAACAAATATTTATTTTACTATTTATTTTACTAATCTTATAAATGCGTAAGTTTGGATGGATGTATGGATGTTTGTTACTCAATCACGCTGTACAGGCCTGACAATAGATGGCGCTGTACGCAATTAAATCGTGCTAACGAATGGTGATTGTCAGTTAGTATAAGTAAACGGCATATTTTGATAAATAGACGAACCTATGGAAGTGAACCAGTGTTTCATTAATTAGTACACCCTTCTAAGTCGTGAAGTGTACATAAGTTTTGTTCCTGCGAACCGGATATATACGGCCAAATAGGGTTGTCGGTTTGTATAACCTAGTCGGCATCGACGTGGTGGCGGATTGTCATTGATGGTGTCAACCCTGGAGATTGGAGCCAGGGGTTTCAGCCTGAAGTTGAAGACCAGGCTGTGACGTCAGCGGCCAGTGGTGGAGCGAGAGGGAAGATCAACCGAGGACGTCACGAGGACCCGATGACAACACGATCCGACCAGGAGTGCGAAGTTGGTGCGGAATACAGTGAGTGAAGTGTGCTGTGATAAATTGTAAGTACTTTATATTTATTTATCAAGCCAATTTGGACCTTCAGTCAAGGCAGAAAATTCAAGCGAAATTGGACCTTAAGTCAAAGAAGAAAATAACTTTAACAAATTAAAGATAGTGCATGGACATAGACTAATTCTCGAAGAAAAGTGAAGTGACGGGGAATCCATGCCCAAATTTCGTCTATGTCCCAAATTCTCAAACACTTAGAAAATTTCGGTAAATCGGAACATAGAATTATTTCATCAATTTGGACTTGTAATTTTTTCACGAATGAACTTTAACATATAATTATTTGTATCGATTTTGGACTTGTGATTTTTTCAAGAACGAACTTTAACAAATTGTGTTTACTTTAAGTCTTTTAAGTTTATTTGTTTATGTTTGTGTCATTATACTTAGTTTAAGTAATTTGCTTTATTTTAGTCAAAATATCACATATTTAACAAGATGGAAGTTTTCGATAAACTTCAGGAGAATACTAAGGAACTTATCTATAAAAGTAGAGTTACCTTTAAAAAATCTCCTAAAGATAGAATTACGGTCTCATATGTAGAGACACGTCTAGAGTCATTAGAAAGTCATTGGCAATCCTTTATTGACACACATAAACAAATAATAACAGAAGTGAGTAAAAAAGAATTAGAAGCGTCTAATTATGTTGTAAATTCAATATATGATAGAGCAGAAGAAATTTATCTAGAGTATAAAACCGAGTTAAAAGAAATATTGTTAAAGTTACAAGGCAAAGGTAAAGCGTCGGTAGAGTCAGTTAGTTTGTCAAGTGACGATAAAAAATCTAAGTACTTTGTTAAATTACCTGAAATTTCAATACCAAAGTTTTCGGGAAAGTACACTGAGTGGACAAGTTTTAGAGATCTCTTTACTTCATTGATACACAATAATGCTAAATTAGATGATGTTCAGAAACTTCATTATCTCAAGAGTCATTTGTCTGGAGAACCAGAGCAACTTCTAAGGCATGTTCCCATTACTGATAAAAATTATAATGTTTGCTGGACTCAGTTAATCAATCGTTATGACAATAAAAAATATTTGTCTAACAACATTTTACGGCGTTTAATGAGTCAGAAATCGTTGCAAAATGAATCGTCTAGCGCTATTAGAGAATTATTGGACAATATGAATGAATGTCTAAGTGCTCTACAAAATATAGAGATAGACATTAGCAACTGGGACGTCATTATTATTTACATAATGAGTCAAAGGCTTGATCCTGAGTCCAGAAAGCAATGGGAATCAAAGGCAAACGATTCTGAAGGATTACCCACTTTGTCCGAGTTCAGAGAGTTTCTGGAACATAAATTTAGAGCTTTGGAATTTTTAGACGCTAAACCTAAGCCGAAGACTACTCATAGAGTCAATGTTGTTTCTCATGTAGCAAACACTAGTGGTTCTAGTGTATCCAATCAGTCCAATTTTAGCTGTCAATATTGTAAGGGTAATCATAAACTAATGAATTGTAAAGAATTTGCGAAAGCGGATTATAACACACGTCATAGCTTTGTCCGAACTAATAGGCTGTGTTTTAACTGTTTAGGCATAAATCATTCCGTCTTTTCCTGCCGTCAATCTTCTAGATGTAGAATCTGTAGACGGAAACATTTCTCTCTACTTCACCCCCCAGGAATAGAGAATGTAGAGTCGGAGAAAGTAGAGTCGAGTGATAATGGTGCAGTTGTTTCTTCGGCAACTACATCACAAAATGAAGTAATTACCTGTTTCTCAAATGTTCATAGTCAAGTCCTCTTGGCTACAGCTCTTGTTGAGGTAGAGTCGAGAATAGGTGGTGCTGACTTAGTTGTTAGATGTTTGTTGGATCAAGGCTCAATGGCTTCGTTAATAACGGAGTCTGCCGTCCAAGCTTTAGGACTGAAGAAAATTCCCAACAAGATCTACATCTCAGGAGTCGGTAACCGGGATGAGTCTTTAGCTTCCATGTCGATGGTAGAACTCAAGTTAAAGTCTATCCATAATCCTCAATACACTTTGGTTGTCAAAGCACATGTGCTTAGCAAACTGACATCTTTTCTTCCCTCAAAGAAGGTAGACGTACAGTTGTGGCCAGAACTAACTAAGTTGAAGTTAGCTGACCCGAAGTTTGACATACCAAATAAAATAGATTTGTTGCTTGGCGCAGAAGTGTATGGCCATATTATAGTTGAAGGCATTATCAAAGGTCCTCTCGGGTGCCCTGTAGCCCAGAACACTCAGTTGGGATGGATCTTATCTGGTCAGATTCAGTCAGATCCTCAAAAATCTGACTCGTGCCAAGAAAACAGTGTCATTATCAGTATGCACACCCAGACTAATGATAACGATTTTTTGCGAAAATTCTGGGAGCTAGAATCGGATGATGTTTCAGCTAAGAGGAATATGCAGACTGATGATGAACGGAGATGCGAAGAGATATTTACTAACACCGTGACCAGAGATGAGCACGGGCGTTATGTAGTGAAGCTTCCTTTTCGAGAAGACAACCCATCCTGTAAGCAAGGAAATTTTAGAGATATTGCACTTAAGAGGCTCTGTCAGTTAGAAAGGAGATTATCAAAGAATCCAGATTTAAAAGAACAGTATGCAGAAGTAATTAAAGAATACTTGCAACTTAATCACATGGAGCTAGTTCCTGAAGATCAGCGAGAAAGGTTGGATGTTGTGTATTTGCCACACCATGCCGTAGTACGTAAGGATAAGGTGACGTCGCGAGTAAGGATTGTTTTTGACGCCTCCTGCTCTGGTACGAACGGCGTGAGTTTAAACAATGAGCTCTTAGTTGGTCCAGTTCTGCAGCATACCTTGAGACATATTGTTATGCGATGGCGAATGCATCCCGTCTGTCTAATAGCGGACATCGTTAAAATGTACCGACAAGTAAAGGTAGCACTCACGGATGCGGATGAATTTCAGCGAATCTTGTGGCGTGATGAATCTGGAACAATACAACATTACAGAATGTTACGTGTTACATTTGGAACTGCCTCCGCACCTTACCTTGCAGTAAGAGTCCTACAGCAAGTAGCTCACGATGAAGGCAGAGAAAATGCAGCTGCTGTGGAAATAATCCTGCAAGATTTCTATATGGACGATCTCATGACGGGCTGCCAAACGGTTGAAGAGTGCCTGAAAATAAAAAACGATATTAGTAACATATTAAAGAAAGGAGGATTCGAATTACAGAAATGGGCAAGCAATAGCAAGGAGTTTATGGAGAAGATAGGAAAGGAAACTGGAGAAAAGGAAGCAAAGTTAGAAATAGGAACAGGAAAAGAAGCAGAAGCTATTCAGAAAGTTTTAGGACTTACCTGGAATAGTAGCACTGATGAGTTTGAATACAGTGTCAAACTCCCACCTATAGAGGTTCCCGTAACAAAGAGAAAGGTAATTTCTGATATTTCTCGGTTGTTCGATCCCTTAGGTTGGATCGCTCCAACGATAATAACCTCAAAGATTTTTATCCAAAAACTTTGGATGTCAGGTATTGATTGGGATCAAGAACTGCCTCCCCAATTGTTACAGGATTGGCTCACTTACCGGTCTGATCTTACACGGCTGACAAATTTCCGTATCCCTCGGTGGATTCACACAAGTGCTGACGATAAAGAAGTAGAGCTGCACGGATTTAGTGATGCGTCGAACGATGCCTATGCTGCAGTGATATACGTCCGCATTATAGATAAAAATCATGGAGTAAACGTGAATCTAGTCACGTCCAAGACCAAGGTATCGCCCATCAAACAAGTCTCCATCCCACGCTTGGAGCTGTGCGGAGCGCAGCTTCTCGCCAAGTTGCTGTTGGAAGTTTCGGAGACGTTGGAGATTCCCAAGGAAAGAATCCATGCTTGGACTGACTCTTCCGTAGTGCTTGCGTGGCTCAGCAGTCACCCAAGTAAATGGAAAACCTTTGTTGCCAATCGTGTTTCAGACATTTTGACAGCTTTGGATCGGCATCAATGGGCACATGTTCGGTCAAAGGATAACCCTGCCGATTGCGCATCCAGAGGTGTCAAAGACTATGAAAATTTAAGTTTGTGGAAGCATGGTCCCTCTTGGCTTAGTGAAGTTAAAATAAATTACAGTCCACATGAAGAATGCC
Source organism: Erebia aethiops (assembly GCA_923060345.2). NCBI lineage: Eukaryota > Metazoa > Arthropoda > Insecta > Lepidoptera > Nymphalidae > Erebia > Erebia aethiops. The sequence continues at coordinate 940,994 of OV281083.1, read as the reverse complement.
AAGATACCAAATTAGAAGAAAGAAGCAATAGGATTGGCCATGCTGTACAGAAGGTGGAGCTGCACGAGGAATTCTTTACTAGATACTCCACGCTTCGAAAACTTGTCAGAGCTGTTGCTTACATGAAGAGATTCGTAACGTGGTTGAGATCCCGAAGCACCGCTTTCAACTCTTACCTAACGGGTCAAGAGTTGGAAGAGGCATTGAAGGTTTGTATCAGATACTTTCAAAGAGAGTCCTTCGATATTGAAGATATCTCCAAATCTGACACAAAGAAAGGCAAACTCAATTCTCTCAACCCGTTTTTAGACAGTGAAGGTTTGATCCGAATAGGAGGACGGTTGCAAAATGCTGGGTTAAGCGAAGATAGAAAGCAGTTGTACGGTGTAATCGTTGACAAGCATACTGGTTCGGACAATGTTACACGTGTTGTAAGTTTAAGGTGCAAGGGCACTATCATTAAAAGGCCAGTTTCAAAAATTTGTATTTTACCGGTAAGACCTTAAGTTAAGCATATAGTTTCTTGTAGTATTTTTTTATTGTTTAGCCTTTTAAGTTATTATTGTTAGCAATGTAATTATTCAAAGTTCACAATTGTTTTGATTTGTAATTATTATTGTTTACAAAATGAACCTGTCGGTTCATGGTGGGCGGCATGTACAGGCCTGACAATAGATGGCGCTGTACGCAATTAAATCGTGCTAACGAATGGTGATTGTCAGTTAGTATAAGTAAACGGCATATTTTGATAAATAGACGAACCTATGGAAGTGAACCAGTGTTTCATTAATTAGTACACCCTTCTAAGTCGTGAAGTGTACACACGCCCCAACGGCTGAACGGATCTGGCTGAAATTTGGCACAGAGATAAATTATAGTCTGGAATATATAGGCTATTTTTGTCCCGGAAAATTAAAGAGTTCCCACAGGAACCAAAAAATCTCAAACTACGCAGACGAAGTCGCAGTCAGGGGCAACTTGTAGTGGATTAAAAAAAATTAAAGCATTCGCTAGTTAAAATATAAACATTAAAACTAAGGCATTAAAGTTTAATTTCGAATGTAGAACAACGTTCGAGCATGTCGCTTTCGCGAGCATGTCGGTCACGGTGACGCGAATCCACAAGTTTACCCCCTACCAAAAAGTGCTCAACGCGGCTTAAGAAGTTTTCACTTCAAAAATACATAATGTTCAACATGACTGCATGTCAGGTGCTGGCGCCATCGGCTGCGAGCTGCTGAAGAACTTCGCGATGATGGGCGTGGGCGCGGGCGGCGGCCGGCTCACCGTCACCGACATGGATCTGATCGAGAAGTCCAACCTCAACCGACAGTTCCTTTTCCGACCCAGTGACGTGCAGAAACCCAAGTCCAGCACCGCTGCCAAGGTACGACACTTTGTGTTGCAACTAACCTGAATTACTTATAAATAATATGTATTGACAATATTTTCAGTGATTGTAAAATTGTCAGCAAGACCGTCATTACTAACCTCAGATCCGACCACTGCGGGCAAATGATATCTGTTCCTAGCTCTAAACAAAATACAACTAAAGTAATAAAGTATAGGCCAGTTACCACTAAAAAAGTACAACAATTTAAACAAAATATCTTAAATACTTTACCTACCCTTGACCTTACACAGGTTGGTCCGGATGAACACTACAATACCTTCTTTGATCTGTTAAATTCTCAGTATAGTTCCATTTTTAAAATAGTAGAAAAAAATTTGTTTAAAAATCTCAAATTTAGCGACTGGGCTACTGTTGGCATTTATAAAAGCAGGAATAAGTTGTTTGATCTGTATGCTGAAAAACAGTATAATTACACTCCTACATTTGTTCAATATGTAAGAAATTATTCAAAATTATTTAGAAATGTTTGCATGCAAGCAAAATCACTTTATATAAAACAAAAAATTATTAATTCAGATAATAAAATAAAAGCAGTTTGGGAAATAATCACAGATGAAATTGGGAAACATAAAGTGGAAAAGCCTAAATTGGAGCTAAAAGTTAATGACCGTATTATTAACTGCGATACTGAAATTGCAAATACATTTGAAAAATTTTTCCAAAATATTCCTGTTACCACTACTAGCTCCCTTAATTCCTCGCCAATAGAAGCCCTTAAGCTTCTCAAGGGTAATGTCACCGAGTGCAGTGTGTTGTTTAAGTTTAAACATGTGACCCCATATGATATTATTAAAATATTTAAATCTTTGCAATGCAAAAAAACCGGGGATCTATGGGGAATATCAGTAAAAATAATCAGCAATGTTATTGATATAATTGCACCATATCTTGCTTTAATATTTAATGAGTCTGTAGATTCAGGATCCTTTCCAGATCTTATGAAATACAGTAAATTGATTCCACTTTTTAAATCTGGTAGTAGAAGTGACCCTAATAATTACAGACCAATTTCTATATTACCAGCACTCAGCAAGATATTTGAGAAAATTATGCTCAACCAACTGCTTCTGCACTTTAACTCAAATAAACTACTACACTCAGAGCAGTATGGTTTTACTAAAGGCCGATCAACAACCGATGCGGGAGCTATGCTGTTAAAGCATATATTCGATGCGTGGGAGAAATCACAGAATGCTATTGGTATTTTCTGTGATTTGTCTAAGGCATTCGATTGCGTTGAGCATGAGACGCTTTTAGTTAAGTTGAACCATTATGGAATCAAAGACACTGCACTTGGCCTCATTGTATCTTATCTCAGTGACCGCATTCAAACGGTATGTGTCAACGATGTGAAGTCGTCCGGATCAGCCTCACTTATGGGTGTTCCTCAAGGCTCTATTCTGGGTCCCTTCATGTTCTTGGTGTATATAAATGATTTACCATACTACGTCCAAAATACTTGCGATATTGTGCTATTTGCTGACGACACGTCCTTGATTTTTAAAGTCGATAGAAACAAGGACAATTATGAAGACGTAAATAATGCAATTTCTCAAGTCACTAACTGGTTTACTGTAAACAATTTACTTTTAAACGCAAAGAAAACCAAGTGCATTGAATTCGCATTGCCGAATACCAAGTCCACAGGAAACATAAATTTAACTGTAAATAATGATATTTTAAAAATAGAAGAGACCACTGTGTTCCTGGGGGTGACCTTAGATTCAAAGCTTCAATGGGGCACTCATATATCAACTCTGGCTGGCAAACTCAGCTCTGCTGCTTACGCTGTCAGAAAGATTCGACAGTTTACTGACGTTGAAACTGCAAAAATTGTATATTTTGCTTACTTTCATAGTATTATGTCTTACGGAATCTTACTGTGGGGTAAAGCGGCAGATATTCAAAAAATTTTTGTACTACAAAAAAGGGCTATACGAGCAATTTATAATTTAAAACCGCGTGACTCACTTAGAGAGAAATTTAAAGAAATTGGTATTCTAACAGTAGCCTCGCAATATATTTACAGTAATATAATTTTTGTAAAACAGCACATCCATAATTATAAAAAAAAATGCGATCTGCACGATAGGCCAACTAGAGGCCGTAATAAGCTCGTGACTCCATCGCTCCGCCTCAAAAAAGTCAGAAGGTCATTCGTGGGAATGGGCATTATTTTCTATAACAAAGTTCCACAACCTATTTTGGACTTGCCAATAAATAAATTTAAGAAATCCATTAAAAGTATGCTCCTGAAAAAAGCTTATTATACTGTTGAAGATTATGTAAATGATAGAGGAGCATGGATTTGATCGCTCAAGCAATGCTGGGGACAGCGGTTACTTATGTACACATTGATATAGTAATTGTAAATGAATTATTTAAAAAGAGCAACCACCGAGTTTCTTGCTGGTTCTTCTCGGTAGGAATGGCATTCCGAACCAGTGGTAGATTCACTTGACGATTCAAAAGTACTTGTAAAAGTTTATTTGAATAAAAAATATTTGATTTGATTTGATAAAATAATAATTTATTCATGAGAATGTAGGTGTTATAAAGTTGATATGATTACAGTTTGAGTGCCTTATACATTCTACCAATTTATGGTGTATGAATATTTGGTATAGGTATTTGGCATAGCTTAGGCTATGCTTGCACTGCGAAAAATTGCGAAAAATTATCGCGCGATTATTTATATGGATATACCATGGGGAGTGTGCTCTGGAACTTCATAACCTTGTTCCTCCTTCTCCGTTCTACCACAGAACAGCGAGAAACCGTGAGCGTTGGCACCCTTATGTGATTGGCGTCCAATTTGCTCGCACGAAGCGTTTTTGCTCGACGTTTCTGATTCGAACCGCTAGGGTGTGGAACACCCTTTCAGCGCTAACTTAAGTACCTTCAAGGCAAGAGTGAATAGGCATCTTCTAGGCAAGCGCGTCCCAACCTAGACCTCATCATTGCTTTGCACTAAGCATGATTGTCGTCAAGCGCAAGCCTATCACGCAATAAAAAAAAATTGACATTATGACAATCACTTTTCTTCTTGAATTTATCAATGTGTTTATGCACGTATACTATTTTTTTTAATTTTTATTAAAGGAGATTTTTGTGTAGAAGTGCCTCAAATAAAGATTTTTCTTCCTAAAAATTCTCTTTTGTTCATGCAGGCAATCAAAGTAATGAATCCATCAATGAACGTGGTCGCCCAGGAGAACAGAGTGTGCCCGGAGACCGAGGCGGTGTACGACGACGCTTTCTTCGAGGCGCTGGACGGCGTGGCCAACGCGCTGGACAACGTTGACGCGCGCATCTACATGGACCGACGCTGCGTGTACTACAGGAAGCCACTGTTGGAGAGTGGCACGCTGGGCACTAAGGGCAACACGCAGGTATTGTTGGCTTTTAGGTTAAGATAACACTTTTGGACAACTAAACTTTTGGGTATGGTCTATGACTCTAAACCTTCCCATAGACTAACTGAAAATTTCCATGGACACTAGAAATTTCTCTTTACATAGTGAACATTTCTTGGGATATTCTTTGGCTAGGATCTTAGCTGGACTACCTAATAATAACTGTTTGAATGTACGGTCGAAGGACTGACTTCCTAAAGCACAGGGATCCTAGTTAAGGGGCCACGAATATTTTATAGTTGCCTACCACTATTCTAGAAATGTCTTTGGACATCCTAGAAATATCATTGGACTTCCTGAAAATTCTTTTGGACATCCTGGAAATTATGGATATCTAAGAAACTCTGGACAGATAGACACTCTTTTGCATTTATATTATTAACCTGGTTCTTCACCAATATCAAATTCTTTTCAGGCTATCAGTAAATTTTTTGTTAGAGCTTTTCTATAAAACATTACTTTAATTCAGTCAATAGGATATTAGATTCAATTTGTTGGTATCTGTTCCAGGTGGTGGTCCCATTCCTGACAGAGTCATACAGCTCTTCTCAGGACCCTCCAGAGAAGAGCATCCCAATCTGCACCCTCAAGAACTTCCCCAACGCGATAGAACACACCCTGCAGTGGGCCAGGGACGAGTTCGAGGGTCTGTTCCGCCAGGCCGCGGAGCACGCCGCGCAGTATCTCTCAGACCCTCACTTCCTCGACAGGACCATGCGTCTGCCGGGGAGCCAGCCCTTGGATGCCCTCGAAAGTGTCCGGGTAAGACAGTTTTTTTAAATTTATAGTCTAGCACTTGACTGCAATCAGACTTGCTGGAAGTAGTGATGCAGCCTAAGGTGGAGTGCGCTTGCCTCACTTCATTCACTCTTGACTTGAAGAGTTATGTTTACTAAGGTTGATATAATATCACCATGGGTCTATCGGGGAACCAGGCCCTGGATGCCCTTGAAATTGTCAGAGTAAGACGATATCCACTAAGGTTGAAATATTATTGTCTATTGAGTATTGCTACCAAGTACCCATAGACAAAAATGGAAAAGGAATGGAGGAGACTTTTATTATTACCATAGGATTTAAGAGATAGATAGAAGATATTAAGAGGCCTGCAACTTTATCCATGTGCGTTTACATTTTTGAAATCATTTGTTTTTCTGTGATAAAAAGTTCTTCCCCAAGATGTAACCAATCTCTAGACACCAAATTTTGTCGAAATCAGATGCACAGATGTGCCATAAAAACGTTGCATACAGGCAGACAGACATATTGTCCTATTTAATTTACTGAAGCATTACAATTACTAATCGGACAATAATTTCAGAATGCGATCACGGAACGCCCGCTCAACTTCGACGACTGTGTGACCTGGGCCCGCATGCACTGGGAACAGCAATACTGCAACCAGATCAAACAGCTCCTCTACAACTTCCCGCCAGACCAGTTCAACACCAGCGGTGTGCCCTTCTGGTCCGGCCCCAAACGGTGCCCGTCCCCCCTGGAGTTCGACCCTGAGGATGAACTGCACCTGGACTACATAGTGGCCGCTGCGAATCTCAGAGCCCAGGTGTATGGGCTGCCCCCCTGTGTGGATAGAGAGAGGATCGCTAAAGTCGCTATGAATGTTCAAGTAAGTTTACTTGGCTTTGTACACCAATTAGGAATTGAATCTCGTAGCTTTAGTTTTACGATACCGTAAATAATTATCACCATCATGTTGTATAAGTTACTGAACATCATAAAGTGTATAGTTGTGTAAATAACTATTGATTGATTAATTCATCCCTTAAGCATTTCTATACCATTCTAATATTTAAGTTGGATGTTTGTACAATTGTTGTTCTGACACTGTACCGTGCGGAGCATTTACTTCAGTTATCACGTAGCTGCATCCTAATCTATCCTTGATTTAACTTTCACAACTTTTATCTACTCCATACATCACCAGAATCTTCCCTTAGTTGAATGAATCTCTAAAAACTACATATAATTAGACTGCAATGTTTAACTTACAAAATGTAAACAGTCTTGTCAGTCTTGTCAGTCGCTAATCGTCTTTATATCGGCTACTTACATTAAAGCTTACGAATGTAATTGCGGCCTAAAACCAGTTATTTATCACAGTAAGATCTCAAAATAAATAATTTTTCCAGGTGCCGAAATTCATACCGAGATCCGGTGTGAAGATAGCGGTCACTGACGCCCAGTTGCAACAGAACAACGATGAGATGGACCAGAACAGAGTCAAGAACATTGTAGCCGACCTGCCTCCGCCCAGCAAACTGGGCAGTCTGAAGATTACTCCCCTGGACTTTGAGAAGGACGACGATACAAACTTCCACATGGACTTCATTGTGGCCGCTTCCAACTTGAGAGCTGCAAACTACAAGATACCACCCGCAGACAGACATCGCTCCAAGCTCATCGCTGGAAAAATCATACCGGCCATCGCTACAACAACCTCAGTTGTTGCCGGTCTAGTGTGTCTCGAGCTTTACAAACTAGCTCAAGGCTTCAACACTTTGGAGGTCTTCAAAAATGGCTTCGTCAACCTAGCGCTACCGTTCTTTGGCTTCTCTGAACCAATCGCAGCTCCGACTAATGTTTACTACGACAAGAAATGGACCCTCTGGGACAGATTCGAAATTAAAGGCGAGATTACGTTACAGGAATTCATAGATTACTTTAAGAATGAACACAAACTCGAAATTACTATGTTGTCTCAGGGAGTGTGTATGCTGTTCTCATTCTTCATGCCCAAAGCCAAACGTCTTGAACGCCTCAACTTGCCCATGTCCGAAGTTGTGACTAAAGTATCCAAGAAGAAACTAGAACCACATGTTAAAGCTCTCGTGTTCGAACTGTGCTGCAACGACGAAGACGACAACGACATCGAGGTCCCTTACGTCAAGTATACTCTGCCTTAACACGATACCAACTTATAGAAAAAAAATCAAAAAATTAATATCATCAGAGTTTCACGAGCCGAAATTGTTAATTTACGACGCACGCGCCGGCGGGTTTTTGTGGCATTTAAATGCATAATAGCGATGTTACCACACGAATTTCACATACGGAGGGTATTTCTAAATAAAAACGATTATAAGTTTGTCGACGCGAATAGTTTTAAATATTTTATACGAGCTCGAGTCGTGCCGAGCGGCGAGTTGTACAGTGATATATGATAGTGTTAACTGCGTGAAGTTTTTAAATTTGTGCCTCAAGACACGCTTTTATCGTCTACAGATAATAATGATAATGGTATATTTCGTATATTTATGGTAGTATAATTGTTTGCTCACATGCCGTTTTATTTCGCGATTCTTACAATACAATTAATTGATTTTTACACAAATTTGTCTGATACTTTTTAAAAGATTATTATGTCTAAAATCAGAAGGGTCTGTATATGGAGGATTAAAAATTAAATAAAATTCGAGCAAAGTTTCGTTTTATTTCTTTAAAAAAATCCTTATAAAAAATGACATGGTTTTAGATTGCCGAATCTTCATGGTTAGTTTTCTTTGGAGATACTAGGTAAAATACAAATACTTCACTGAGATACAAAACAACAATTGAAGTTGGACAAGTAAGAAACCTAAAAAATACATTATTAAAGTGCTCAATATCATTAAAATAACCACCACAAAACAGATTGTGTAGCATGACTAGAAATATTGTGACAAAATGTTAATCTATAAAAAATTATACGTTCATAGCACGTTCAACGCGCGTACAACCGATTTTATAAGACTTAAAACAATAGGATTTACACACATCGCCAATTTGCGTTTACGCAATTTCTAATGAACATTTTAACAAATAGATCTGCCATAAAATCGGTCCTTGCATGCTAAAGTAGTTAATATAAAAAAATATGAAGAAAATCAGTCTGTTTACAAAACCAGGTATTTAACAACCATATTATATTACTAGTTAAATTATTAGACACCAGAGCTTTGGAAGCCATGATCATATAACCTTAATTTACCTACTACTAACTTACTTTACTATAAAATGTTATTGTATTATGAACCTTGTACTGTAACAATATAAAATTAATGTTGCTTGCATTCAGCTTTAAACTAACTACCTAAAATGTATAATTCAACGGAATGATAGATTATTGACTTTAAAAATTGTTAAAAAAAATCTTAATTTGCTATCTTAACAAACGTTATACAAAACTATACACTTTTTAGAGATTTTATATTTTTATGAACTAAAAGCGTGAACGATACTGGTACGTACAATGATAAAGATATGTAGTTCTAATTTTAAAAATCGCTGGCTCATTGCAATAAAAATCCACAGTTCGTCATTCTTTCGGGGGTAGTTACGCAAAACAGTCGATTATATTTGTCGATCTGCCGTATATTTCCGAAATCAATAGCGATATGACCAAGGACCATATAAATGAAACGTCTATAGGTGGATCCCACCTCAGCTGCAAAGATGTCTTCAGATTTAGGTCGTAGGTAGTTTATGATGGTCGTCCGCTTGCGTAACGTCGTCCATACAAAGAGTAGACTAATGTTTTCATACAATTTTGAATGACATTTGAATGGGCCATAAATATTCTAATTCATCTTTAGATTGCTTATTCTATGAAGATCGTTCATTATTCGTCGCTTTTCGACCCCTTGATAAAATCTACTATATTCTATAATTTTAAGTCTTAAAATAGTATAAATAAGTATGGTATAAGCACATGTTATAATGTAAAAAAGTTAACCGAAGATAACAAAACGGTACATAAAGACAGCAAAAGTTCAGATGTGAAACGACACAAATTGTCTTGTGACATTATTATTAAAATGTTCCTTTTCATTAATAATAGTATCATACTAATAAGATAGTGGTTTGGATTCCCATATAACCCGACCTCTCTTCTATTTATTGATTAGTTTATAGCTGCAATTGAACCAGTCGGTATTAGTTGTAACCAGCTAAGATGGAGCACTTGCTTGGAAGATGCCTATTCACACATGATTAATTAAGGTACCTATATTAAAGTGGAGGACAAAACGTAATCCAGAGTATTCCATAATCGCCATTATTACAAACAAGGAAGAAAATCACTTCGTACTTGCCCCTGGAATTTACAGCATATTATTTTATGTTTCTCTATTTTAAAGATGTAATGCATATTATAATAGATTTTCAGTGATTACAATGAAAACGGCCTCAAAACGGCAAACAAACTGAAACCAAATAGCCTTATGTTCCTAGTATAATCTTCGGTCCTCATTCGTTGTTGCGGTTCAAGGCACCGGCGAGTCAGCGCCACGGGCGACGCCGCGGGCTTGGCATATATCGACGCACGCTCTTGTCTCCACTAAATGTCTCTGAAATATTATAGAATGGCTTAGTTTATCATCTCAACCAATTCAACACATTACTGAGCAAAGTTTCTTCTCGGAATGAGAAGGCCATAGTCCACCACGCTGGCCAAGTGCGAATTGACAGACTTCACACACCTTCGAGAATATTATGAAGAACTCTCGGGCATGAATGTTTCCTCACGACGTTATCCTTCAGTGTTACAGTGACATGATTTCTTAAAACGCACACAGCTTCCGAAGAGCGCTACTATCGAAACAGTAACATTGTTATTTGTTACTTTGAGTAAGTACTTCATTAAAACAGAGACATATTTAAACAGTAAAACATGGCTGATACTACGCCTTGCAAAACGTATAGTATGATAACAATGTACATAAAAATATGAAAAGCATAAGACAATATGCAAATGAATAATAAATTAATGAGTTAGTACAGTAATGAAAATTACTTTTTAATAGCATGAATAATGTATTTTTTTGTTAGCCCATGGAACCAAAGCTGAGAAAAATCCACCGAAAGTTGAACAAAAATAGGAAAGGACCATATGACAAAAAAAGCACGACTGCCCTGCCTAAATGAATTAAAAAAATTATATCCAGTGCCACTCAGGAGGATGTAAGGATTCTAATGATACATAATAATATATCCAAATCTGTTGAAGCATTTAGATTTTAGAAGTTATGGTGGAATAAAGAAACTCACATACATACATGAACTTTACACTCTTTTTTTGGGCAGTTGTGTACAAAGTGGCAAGTGAAAAATAAAGAAAATAGTGGTAAGTATTAAATTTGAAAGCTGGCAACATTCAGGTAAATGAAATAGTGTTACCATAATTGGACTGAGTCATTAGCGAGGGCGTAAATCGCTTGGCGCGCGCCGGGAACGCGCCCGTGTGACTTTGCGACATTACGTCCCTGTTATAAACATACATACATAGTAATATTATGAACCAACACCTATATTTTGTAGTTAATTTTACGAAAAAAAGGTATAATGATTTAAGAGTAAAATTATATTTATTAGTACCTATAAGTTACTAGATCTCGAAATATAATATTACATAAAGTACAATGTATTAAACTTATTTTTCCTATATGTATAGTAAATAATTATATATATTAGTATAGATTGTAAACTTACTATAAAAACTTCAGACAAAATGTAAAAACTCTTGACTCTCTTTTGATGCGGGGTAGAAGACAAAAAAGTTTAGCCCCCCTAGCCAAGTTACACACGTTTCGTATCTATTCTCTTTCTGTAATCGTTAACGCTTTAGCGAAAGCGATTAAAAACGCTAACCAATTAACCATAGACTATTCACTTATTTTTCTCTCTGCTAAGCGTTAAAGATTCAAATTCATATTTTTTTTAAATAGACTTCCTAAAAGTGCTTGTGAATCGTCGCGTGTATCTACCATTCTATCTGTATTACACATTGTGTATAGAAATTAGAAAGTGTCAAGTGATTATAGAAAGAAAATACATAGATACAAAACATAATATGTAACATGGCTTTGGGTGCAGAAGCCTGATTCTCTAAGCAAATCGTAACCATTTGACAGCTTAAAACATATTACTCGAACTTTTTACATGCGGCATCTATGAGCTCCTTAAGGGCCTATATACAATCAGGCCGCAACAAACTGTAGGTATAAAACTCGCCACACTACAGCATATATATGTACGCATATATAGCACAACGCTCTACGCTCGATTTTATAGCCAACTAACCAATTTTGTTACTTGAAATATTTGATTATTATTTATTTACTACATAATATCTAAGCCTCCGCGCCACATTATTATAGGTACTTATTAGATAGTAGATACTAGCGGACGAGCCCAGTGCTTCGGTCGGGTGAAATTTTTAAAAATTCCTTGGGTGGAATTTCCGAAAATCCTGAAACACGTGTTTCTTAATATTTAATCGAAAGCCCAAATACCAATTTTCATTGATGTAACCCGAAAAATATAGAACTTTCCTACAAACTTTCATTCCCCATTTCACCTCTATGCAGGTCGAATTTTCAAAAATAGTGACACACTTACTTCTTTATATTTAACCGAAAGCCCAAATGCTAAGTTTCATAACTATAATGCTAAGTTTCATAAATATAACTTGATAAATGAAGGACTTTCATACAAACTTTTAACCCCTATTTTACCCCTTTGGGGGTGGAATTTTGAAAAACAGTGACACATGTACTTCTTTATTTTTTACCAAAAGCTCAAACACCAAGTTTTATGGATATAACTTGAAAGATGGCGGACTTTCATATAAACTTTTGCGCGTATTGATACCTACGGCATAAACTAATTTTATTACAGTGCTTCACACATGAGGAAAGTTTCTAAACTTACTATATACTGTATATCAAAAATTCGCGGATATTGTCATAGTCATTTATTTATTATTTTTTGTATATATGTTAGTTTTTATTTTATTGTGGTGTACAATAAAAGGGTGTACAACAATATAATCATTCCTTCTTATTCATACGATTCATGTGATACCTACTGCCCGCTGAAAGACAGACACAGACAGAGGGACTGAGCGCGCAGGCTTAGTAATAGGGTCCCGGCACATGGCACACTCTGTGTACGGTACCCTAAAAACAATAATCGTAAAATTTAAAAATAGTAATTCTGCCGGAGTTGCCGCGGCACGGCCAGGGTTGCCAAATTTGGTTTTGAAAACTACCGAACAAGGACGAGAGCGAGACCGTTGAAAGAAACAAAAGCCACTAATAGTTATTTTACACATAATTTATTTAATAAAATTGCACATCTCATGGCAGTAGGCAATAAAAGTTTCAGGTATGCTTAATTTAACCATCACTATGTTTACGATTTGAAATTTAAAAAACACATTTTTTTGTTACTCTTGAAAAAATTGTTACTCTTTACGAACGATTAAAAATATATAGATTAGTAAATTTATATTACTGAAAGCATGCTTGATACATTTATTTATATTAATTATAATTAAGTATATAATTTATATTCATCAAAATACATACCAATGGAAACATAAACAAGTTTTACCATGGAAACAAGTGGATTCCAATGGTAATTGGAAAATATGTAACGAACCCAGGGTTTATAATATTATATGCAAATCGATTCCAACTAGAGGAGGTAAACTCCTAAAATCACAAATGGCTGAGCTGCGCAGCGCTGCGTCACGATGCGAAAGAAATGGTTTGGAACCCTCGTAGCTTTAGTTTTAAGATACCGTTACTGATTATCACCATTATATTTTATAAATAAGTAGACGTCAATAAGTGTAGTGTACCTACCTATATTGAATAAACATTGTTTGAATTTGAATTTGAAAGAGATAGAAAACGTCAGATCTGCAAATGCAGCTGGCGCGTGCACGAATCAGAAACGTCGCATAATATATTGCGGCAAATCTGATACTTCATCAGGGTGAAGCTGAATAAACCGAACCACTCATACTTCGGTATTTTTAACCGACTTCCAAAAAAGGAGGAGGTTCTCAATTGCGCGCGTATGTTTTTTTTTAAAATATATGTCGGTGCATATCTCCGTGGTTTCTAAACCGATTTGAAAATTTTTTTTTTCACTGGTTAGAGGAAGCTCGCGAGGTGGTCCCATAAAAAATTCTGACTCCAAATCGTCAATACTGATGCTGTAGGTGTACCGTACTACTTGAAATCCTCAAAACTAGGGAGTTAGAAAATTTTAATGGTGAATTCATATAGTAGGTATCAAGTCACGTGTATACAATACAACTCTTGAGTCCGAACTCCTCAACCCTGATGCTGTAGGGTACAGAACTCCTTAAAAATAGCGATTTAGGATTTTTTTATGATGAATTCATATATTGTAGGTGTCAAGCAACGACTTCATGCTTAAAACCAAGTCCTAACTCCTCAACTCTGATGCTGCAGGGTACTGCAGTCTTAAGCCGTGGGGATTCAGAGTACTCTAAAAAGTTAAAAACAAAAATTCTTTCCAAAAAACCGACTTCCAAAGCCACTGTAAAGTAAAACATAATTTTGATTTCTACACACTATGTTGAAGTCGGGCGAGTAGGTATAACAAAGATAGGCATAGTTGACGCATAAGGCGAGACTTCAACATATTGTGTAGAAATCAAAATTATTTTTTACTTTACAGTCGCTTTGGAAGTCGGTTTTATGGAAAGAATTTTTTGTTATACGGATCTAAAATACCGAGGCAACCCTAATGGGCATGTTACCTAATACCTACTAAGCGTCGCGCTGCCCGCGGGTCGCCCGAGACGCGAGATAAAATACAACTATAGATGGAGCCATATTGTGATTGATCATTGATAAACCGAGATAGCTTTATTTATGCCTTTACACCCTTATAAGAAAGTGACGGATTCATGTTTTACACTAATATTATAAACGCGAAAGTGTTTCTGTCTGTCTGTCTGCTACGCTTTCCCGGACCATCTTTTCAACCGATTTTGCTGAAATTTGGTACAGGTAGATGGTATCCCGGGGAAGGACATAGGCTACTTTTTATCCAGGAAAATTAAAGAGTTCCCGCGGGAATCAAAAATCTTAATCCACGCGGACGAAGTCGCGGGCATCATCTAGTATAAAATATATACTACATTCGGTTGCCTTATATACTTATATATATATACTAGTGTTTCGCCCTGTGCGCGAGCTGCTAAAGCAGCTCACGGGTTGTGGTTTTGGGGATATTAGGGATCATCAGTTGTCGAATTTGAACGAAATCGGTCAATTAACAAAGAATTTCAAAATGGCGCCGATTTTTTAAAACTTTGGTAACAGTTTCCTGTATTGAAATCCCAGGGAGCCCTAAATATCGATTTTGAACGAAATCGGTCCATTAACAAAGAATTTCAAAATGGCGCTGATTTTTAAAATTTTTGGTTTCAGTTTCCTGTTTTTTAACCCCAGGGAGTCCTCAATATAGATTATAAACGAAATCGGTCAATTAACAAATAATTTTAAAAAAACGCTGATTTTATAAATTTTGGCAACAGTTTCCTGTTTTGTAATATTAGGGATCCTCATATATCGATTTTGAACGAAATCAGACAATTAACAAAGAATTTCAAAATGGCGCTGATTTTTAAAATGTTGGTACCAGTTTCCTGTTTTGTAATCCCTAAATATCGATTTTGAACGAAATCGGTTAATTAACGAAGAATTTCAAAATGGCGCTGGTTTTTTAAAATTTTTGTAACATTTCCTGTATTGTGATCCCACGGAGTCCTAAATATCGATTTTGAACGAAATCGGTCAATTAACAAAGAATTTCAAATGGCGCTGATTTTTTAAGATGTTGGTACCAGTTTCCTGTTTTGTAATCTCAGGTAGTCCTAAATATCGATTTTGAACGAAATTGGTCAATTTACAAAGAATTTCAAAATGGCGCTGTTTTTTTTAATTTTGATAACATTTTCTTGTTTTGTAACCCCAGGCCCAGGGAGCCCTAAATATCGATTTTGAACGAAATCAGCAAATAAACAAATTATTTCAAAATATCGGCGGTTTTTTAAAATTATTTTGGAATAATTTTCCTGTTTTGTAATCCCAGGGAGCCCCGTCGAGGGTTAAACGGAAAAGTATCAAAATCTTGCTTAGTAGTTCTACACTTGTAGTCTCTTCAATTTTCGCCTTTTATATTCTATGCAAAAATAAATTCCGCCATCTTGAATTTTTTTCCTGTTCATCAAGTAGATCTTCAGGTCCTTATGATATTTTGCCAAGAAACCTCTCTTCCGTCATTTATACTTTCTGAGTTAGACAACAATTAAATTTCTATGGCAGCCATCTTAAATCTGCCATTTTGAATTTTTTTCAGCTCATTGTCTATTGGATGAAGTGTCGAATGACATTTGGTCGAGCACCCCCCTATCTATTTGTTATGCTTCGATCGGTTGATTTCAGCAAATCAGCCGCCATTTTGTTTTTCCGAAATATTATAATTTTTTCCTACTCTTATTCCGCACGCGAACACATCTCCTATACATGAACTACCCCGTTTCAGATCTGTGACGCCGCGGTTTGAGGTAGAAAAATCAAAAATTTTAAAGCATTATATCTCGGCCGCCATTTTGTTTTTCCAATTTTTTCTACTTTTTATATTGATTGTTTACTAATTTCTTCAATAATTGCGAGTTATAATGAAATCAGTTGGAAAACAAAAGAGTTGCAAAAATCACGTCAGCCGCCATCTTGTTTTTCAATTTTTTTTCCACTTTTTCTATTGATCGTTTACAAATATCTTCAATCATTGCGAGTTGTAACGAAATCGGTCGGAAAACAAAAGAGTTGCAAGAATCACCTCGGCCGCCATCTTGTTTTTCTAATTTGTTCTACTTTTTGTATTGATCGTTTACTAATTTCTTCAATCATTGCGAGTTGTAACGAAATCGGTTGAAAAATAAAAAAGTTACAAAAAACACGCCGGCCGCCATCTTGTTTTTCCGAAATGTAATAATTTTTCTCTACTCCCATCCCGCACCCGAACATATGACCTATACATGAACTAACCCGTTTCGGATCTGTAGCGCCACGGTTCGGGGTCGAAAATTCAAAAATTTGAAAATACTACAGCTCAGCCGCCACCTTGTTTTTCTAAATTGTTCTACTTTTTGTATTGATCGTTTACTAATTTCTTCAATCATTGCAAGTTGTAACGAAATCGGTTGAAAAACAAAAAAGTTACAAAAAGCACGTCGGCCGCCATCTTGTTTTTCTGAAATGTCATAATTTTTCTTTACTCCCATCGCGCACCCGAACACATCTCCCATACATCATTGTATCGTTTTCTGCCTCTTTTTAGTAGGTTCATGCATTTGGTCGAACTCCCCCCTCTTTCTACAATATCCTGGCCGCGGTCTTCACCCGTCTCCGAAATCCTCAATCATCAACTCGCTTCACATTTTTCTCCCAAATATTCGTTAGAAGTACCCAGTCCCCATAAAGTTCGTAATCGCCATATAATTTGGTATGAAAAAAAATATTCCGCCATCTTGAATTTTTTTTCATTTTGCTAAATAGACCTCCTCGTCCTGATCATCTCTTGCCAAGAAACCACTCTTCCATCTTTTATACTTTCTGAGATAGACACCAAACAAATTTGTATGGCAGCCATCTTAATTCCGCCATTTTGAATTTTTTTTTTGCTCTTTGTCTATTGGATGAGGTTCCGAGTGACATTAGTTCGAGGACCCCCCACCTATCTTCAATACCTTGGCCGTGCCCTTTACCCGTCTCCGAAATCCTCAATCATCAGCTGTCTCCATATTTTTTTTCGAGTTATATTTTCTGACTTCTATACGAAGCCATCAGTGAAAAAAAAATTTTTCATACAAAATTTTACAGGAGGATATTTTTGGGGAAAATCTCGAAAACTACCCCAAATGTGGCAACACTGTTTTGATATCTCGATACTGCCGGTCGAGTTACACAGTCGATCCCTACATGTCAACTTTCCCAAATGTTGCCAACTGCCTCAAAATCGTGATCGAAATTTTCAAAAACACAAAAAGAATACAAAATGGCCGCCACCTCGTTTCACACAAGCATTTTACATAGTTTCATAATTTTCCCGTAAACTACAGCATATACCGCTCCTGATGACGTTTCAATTTTTCATCTCGCTCGCACCCAGCCGAAATGATTGCTCCTGAAAAAAGACCATGTCGAAAATCACTTTTACTTTGATTAATTCCAGTGTTGCCAGACCGCGGCGTTGAAAATACCCAAACGTCATTCGTACCAGTGGGACACGTGGTTGCTCATACTCGAACTTTGCAAAAAATACGTATTTCGATTTTTTTATTTTTGGGGTAAATCTTGAAAATTTCCCGAGAAATGGGGTAATTTTTTTTTCCCCAATCCATACCTCGAGTCTGTACACACAATCGCCTCGTAAAAGTCGAAACGCTCCGATGTTGCCAACTGTGAGAAAATTGAATTTTAAAATTGCGTTTTTTCGTACCTCAGACCGAACGGCCGCCGCGACAGCCGCCATCTTGAATTTTTAAAAACCACTCCCGTTCTGTCAAAATACAGGATAGTTGTAGGCGAAAAGAGAAAAAAATATTATGCTCGTCCACGCCGTTTCGGATCTGTGGCGCCGCGGTTCGGGGTCGAAAAATCAAAAATTTCTAAACACAACAGCTCGGCCGCCATCTTGTTTTTCCAATTTTTTCCACTCTTTCTATTGATCGTTTCCTAATTTCTTCAATCGTTGCGAGTTGTAATGAAATCGGTTGGAAAACAAAAGAGCTGCAAGAATCACGTCGGCCGCCATCTTGTTTTTCCGAAATGTCATAATTTTTCCCTACTCGACTCCCGCACCCGAACACATCTCCCGTACATCATTGTATCGTTTTCTGTCTCTTTCTAGGAGAACAATTATGTCAATGAGTCAGTCAGTGAGTCAGTGAATCAGTGGTAATTGAGCTATATATAGTATAATATATATATATATATATATATTTTAATATTTGGTTTCACTTATATCGCCAATTTTTTTTTCATTTATCACATACTTGATGATGCACGCGACTTCGTCCGCGTGGATTAAGACTTTTTTTTACTCCCACGGGAACTCTTTAATTTTCCGGGATAAAAAGTAGCCTATGTCCTTTCCCTGGACACAAACTATCCCTATACCAAATTTCATCAAAATCGCTTGAAGATATAGTTTTTTATTATTCCCGCGGGAACTCTTGAATTTTCCGGGATAAAAAGTATTCTGTCCTTCCCCAGGATACAACCTATCCCTGTACCAAAGTTCATCAAAATCGGTTAAACAGATGGGCCGTGAAAGCGTAGCAGACAGACAGACAGACACACTCACATTTATAATATTAATAGTAGGTATGGATTGAAATTGATATAGTTCATGATAAATGAAATATGCTATTTAAAAAGTTCTTATTTCTATGAAATAGAGCTGAAATTTAAAGAAACGGTCGAACGAAAACGTTTCTTACGAAAAGCATTCCACGCGGACGAAGTCGCGGGCATCAGCTAGCGAGATATAATGACAAATAGTAATAATGCTAATATGTGTATGTGTGAGTTCGCCGTCCATTTTATTCCTTTGTTCTATCCGCCTCTACCGCAAACCACGCAAACTATACCTATCTACCTTGTAACGTAATCATACCAATATAATAAATGCGAGTGTTTTTGTTTTTTGGTTCGTTGATTGGTTGGTTTGTCTTTCAATCACGCCGCAACGAAGCAAGAGATCGACGTGATTTTTGGTATGGGTATAGTTGAGGACCTTGAAAGTGACATAGGCTACTTTTTATCCCGAAAAATTAAGGAGTTCCCGCGGGAATCAAAAAGACTAAAATCACGCGGACGAAGTCGCCGGCATCAGCTAGTCTTACTAATAATAATTATAATGAATGTGAAAGGAATTTTTGAAGAATTGAACTTGAAGAGTTCAACCGACTTAGCTGATAGTATACATGTACAACTTCACGGGTGAACTCATGATGGAGCAAGGAACTCCTCAAATACTCATCGTATCTCCTTCGTGTTTGAGCTCATTGGATTTGCCTTATCGTAGGTACTAGGCACTAAAGACCTAGGACTTAGGATTTTGACGACCTCCGTGGCGCAGTGTTGAGTGCTGTTGTCTTAACGTGCGGAGGTCCTGGGTTCGATCCCCGGCAGGGTCAGTTCTGGAATTTATAATTTCTGAATTTTCCCTGGTCTGGTCTGGTGGGAGGCTTCGGCCGTGGCTAGTTACCACCCTACCCGCAAAGACGTGCCGCCAAGCAATTTAGCGTTCCGGTACGATGCCGTGTAGAAACCGAATAGGGGTATAGGTTTAATTAACTGCCATGTCCCTAACAGGTTAGCCCGCTACCATCTTAGACTGCATCATCACTTACCATCAGGTGAGATCGCAGTCAAGGGCTAACTGGTAGTGGATAAAAAAAAAATGTAGTTGGCGTCCAGGGTATCATGATGGAATCGGGAGACGTGGTTACAGGAACTCTTCAAATACTCATCATAAAGTCTACTTCGTGTTTTGGCTCATTGGATTTGTCTTACCAAGTAGCTACTAATTACCTAGAATGTCGGTTTAGGAATCTCGTAGAAATCGGTATACCTAAGTACCTACTTGCTTTGAAAAGAAAAACTCGTCGAATTCAGGATCTCCTACTTTTTGAAGTCAGTCAAAAATAGTAGTTTAATTGTACCTATATTATATCTTTTCCAAATAAATTTTGGTGTTGTAATTACTTTTATTTCGGAATAAAAATATCAATTTTTTCCATCCGCAGTATGCAACACGGCAATTGCAAAATAGTATAAGCATACCACAAAAAACACGGAAAAACATTCGTTTTTGTATTGGATTGTATTAGTACTTACTACCTACGTTATCGGTAGCGTTCTTGCTTAGGTACACTCTGTTTTAGGCAAAAAAAAAATCTTGACAAAAAGTGGTACACCCGTCCGTTCACGAGCGCGTTTCAGCGCAAACTGAGGTATAAAATCAAATTCTTGGATATTTTCGTTAGAAAAATGTATGCAAAATTATGGTGGGAGGCATAAATGTCTACCTAATGTATTTGGAAGCACAATGTGATATCCTTTAGATAGAGGACTATATATGCCATCATTTTTTTATAAATTACAAATTAAAATATGCAGCGGATACATAAATGAAGGTTCCTAAACAAAATTAATTTTTCGTCATTTTAAGCGATTCTTGCGTTGGTAAATACGTATTTATGCAGAAAATTTCTATGGGAGTGTGCATTTTTATATGGTCAAATGAGATATGAATACATGACCTTTAATTTAATACCATGATATCCCCACAGCTGTGATTCCTATTTCTTTATAGGGTACCTGGAAAAGTATGATATCCGTATAACGGGCCACGTTGGACGATTACGATTTCCTAACACAATCGGGGGGCTGATCTTTTTTTTCCATTTCATCTATCTCCCATCGGCTGTCTAGCCATAATTAGATCTTATTTTTAGAATTGGCTGATCTTTTGTAAACGATTGATTTAAGTGGAACACTCACGCGGGTCGGCACTCGGTAGTGCCTGTGGGGCGTGAGCGGCGCGGGCGAGAGGCGCGCGGCGAGCGAGCGGCGGCGGCTGCGGTCCGCGGCGATCAGCGCGCACCTGTATGTATGTGTGCTGGAACACTCACGCGGGTCGGTAGTTCCTGTGGGGCGTGAGCGGCGCGGGCGAGAGGCGCGCGGCGAGCGAGCGGCGGCGGCTGCGGTCCGCGGCGATCAGCGCGCACCTTTCTCCCGCCGAGCTGGCCACGAACGTGTCGTGGAGCGAATAGCACGCCGCTGTGATCTGGGAACCGATATCTTTTGTTAGATACTTCAACCAAGTTAACCTACTCTTCATTTTAAAAGTAGGTAGTTATCATGCACAAAATACTGAATCAAATCTTGTATTATTCCAGCAAAAAAATTTACTCAAAGATTGTGGGGTGCTGTTCTTTGTGGTGATAAAATGATAGATATAATGATAGTTATAGTGGACTGTATTTCACTGAGATGATAAATGATAAATGATAATGATAAATGATAAATGATATTGATTAGGAGTACTATCCGCGCGGACGATCGAACCGTACTGATTTTACCGCACTGTCCCACTTAACGTGAAGCAGTTGCGTAAAGTGCTGACTGCGCGGTGTTCGGTTACACGCAGTGTCCCGAACATGCTCCCGACCGCGAGATGAGGGGTGTAATGATAACAATAAAATATGAAAATGGAGATGAAAAAGCAATTAACAAAAGGCATGAACTGATGAAACATTTCATCTTATGATTATTGATATAAATAATTACACCACTTAAAGTCTCTATAAACTTTAGTCTTAAAGTCTCTACACCATTGAATTTTCTACAGAAAATCTAGGGCACTTTTTAGGAATTGGCGATGTAGCCATGTCTACCATTTCTATGTTTTCACTTTGATTGATGCCCTTCACTTTATTCTTGTTCACATTCACAATCACTTCACTTATATCACTCACTTTCGACGAGGCGGGGGCGGGGGAGGGAGACACTCGATTGCGCCTCCGCCTCCTCCACCACGCGATTGCTCCCAGGGCCACAGCTGCTGTTACTAAACCATAGCTAATGATGTATTGGTGTATGTCGTGTCCTGATATGTCGGCATCTGCTGAATTCGCATTCTCCTTCATAATCTGTATTTGATTCTTGATATGGTTAAGATTTTCTTTAATATTGATATCTTCAGCGGAGTCATTAGGCTTTATGGTCGGAAATGATAAATTTAGGAGATAATTTATGGATGGAATTTCAGGGTGCATGATTTCTGGGTTTATTGTGATGATATTTCTAGATGATGATTCGTGTGAAAAAATTGAAAAGCCATCACCCTTCACAATGCAATTTTCGCTAAGGTGGATGATTCCCGCTCCATGAAGTTTTTTGTTTGATATTTCATCGTTACAAATGATTCGCCAATTGTTTGGATAACAGTAAAAATATAGATAACTATAAGAATTAGTAAGCTTTGCTAATTTATTCTCACAAGGTTTCTTCTGGATTCTACAGCTGTTATTCGTCTTATTGATGTCGCAAAACCTTTCATTCACTGATAAATGTCGGACAGGGTTTCTTAATTTACATAAATATCGTTGTTCATGGTTTATACATTCTTGAAGTTCAATGTGAGTTGTATGTATATATGAATCTTTCTGTATATTGATTGTGATGTAATCTGATATTGGCATTATACTGATCATAATATTATTTTCTATTTGATGCGGAATAGATATTAGGTTATAAAGCTGATAGCTATCTCTAGTAATAAGTGGAAATTTGATTTCAAATATAAAATAGTCTTGGGTCATCCTCGCTTTCACTTTCAACAGGTGGTAAATTCCTAATAGTTCACCATAAATATTTCTTATAGGTATCGTTAAATCTTTTGATAAATGATTAGAAATCATGAGTAGTTCGGATCGCAATTGTTCAGGAGTTATCAAGTGAATATTCAGTTTTCCATGATATATATCAGTCAAGGTATCTAATAACGTGTCTTGCGCTCTTTTTAAATTATTTATTAAGTTTATAGCCGTAATCGCTGACAATGTAAATTCTTCGATGTTCGATAGTCTCTGTATTTGTTCTTTAATGTAAACTGTAGATTGATCCAAAGTATTTAAATGTTTGTTGATGGCTTTATGTTGTTTCGAAATTAAATCCTCTGTTCGTTTTAACAAATTATACTCAGCTTCCACTACTGAAGTTTGATTTTTCCATAATTCTGATAAATGTCTTTGATTCACTCGTATTTGTTGTATATCGTTTGCGTACTTTTCTGCGAATCTCTCGTCCAATACGCCGAACAAAGTATTCGCGACGTATCCTATTCCGTTGATAAGGCCCCGACGCTGTCTGGCGTGCGCATCGAAAACCTGATGCAGCAATAGCTTATTATAATGCTCGAGTTCATTATTCTCGTGATGTAACTGCTGGAGTATCATATGGCATCGTGTTTGCTCTTGGAATCTCTCGCATGATTTGTCTAAATAATTATTAAATTTATTGATGGTAGTCATCCCTTCCCAATAGGGTGACATATTGTAATAGACCACCATTGTCCACTCATCCCGGATTATTTGTAATTCGGAGATGGAGTCAAAATACACAGATTGATTGGTATTGAATTTTGTAATATGATATGATGCGCTCGCCGGGGATATGATATTCATAAGCAAGATAAAATATGTTAGAACCATTGATATAAACTTATGCCATTTTGATATGCCGCCACGGTATTTTCTGTTTATGAGATCTTTGTTTTCTTTACTTATCTCTTTTGCTGATTTCGCCCATTTCCTTGCAGGTGAATTATCTTGTTTATTCATCCTGTTAGCCTTCACGTCTACGAATCCAGTATAATCCACTCCTGTATGATAAAACGGCGGGGCTGGGTCAGTACGTGATGTTGGCAAGTCTCCTATAAGCTGATATTTGACCTCAGGACAGTTTTTTCTACACACGATGCAATTTCTTAACTCTTTCTTAGTGGCTCTATTACCTCCAATCACCCAATATTTTCTTTTTAAGGTTGATAGTGTGAGCCTTGGCCCCCCGTGATAAGTTAACAAGTGTGCTTCAGTTATTAATAGTCGTGTTAATCTATGATTATGGGGTATGATAATTGGGTGCCTCATTTCGTATGATAGGTCGGCATTCTGGAAGCGTCCTCCCACTCTAAGAATACCGTCTTGATCAATAAATGGTGATAATTTCAATAAACTGCTCTTGTTATTTAATTTGTTAAATTTCTTTAAATTTTCTATATCGCTTGCAAATTCCCTTTGTTGAACAAATTTGATGACTCTTAACTTCGATTGTTTGATTTCTGGTAACGTGATATATGCAGGCTTTTTATTACGTGTCAATGCCCGTTGTATCCATGATAAAATACGACATATTTTAATGAATGAACTGTGTTTTTCTAATAGCTGCGTAATGATATAATATGATATGTCTGATGCCTTTTGCATGGTATTTGCTTGCCCTATATTAATTTCGTGATTGGTAGTATATTGATTATGATTTTTGCTAATTTCGTTTATAGATAAGGATTGTAGCCACTCTGGCTCACTCCACCAAATTTTATGACTTTTTAACTGTGATAATATGTCGGTACCACGACTAGCGATGTCCGCCGGGTTCTCTTTTGTTTTTACGTAGGTCCATTTTTCTGATGGTATAATTTCCTTGATTTGCTTTACTCGGTTAGCTATGAATGGTTTCCAACGCGTAGCCTCGCCTTGCAACCAGCCAAGCACCACCATTGAATCACTCCAACCATAAATATTGATATGATAGTTATCTTGATAGCACTCGATGACCTTTTTCATTGGTTTGGCTAACAACTGAGCTTCACACAACTCTAATCTAGGTAATGATGAATGATAACTCTTTGCAGTTAACAGTGTAATATGATATCCTGATTCTTTTTTAATTCTTACGTAAATAGCAACTGCATATGCTTTCATGGACGAATCGTATAATGGGTGAAATTCTATGACATTATTTCGAGTACTGCCCATGCAACGCTGAATATCAATTTGATTAATGTTTTCCGAGTCTGCTCTGAATTTTATGCACTCTGTTTTAGTTTTTTTTGATATGGCGTCATCTAGACTGGCAAATAACGATGTTTTTTGTGATGTGTTACATACCATGCAAATTTTGGAAGTTGCTGAGTTAGCACAATGTACAGCATGATGAGGGAGATAACAGTCTGATTCACTTGTACATCCTGCTGGGATCATGACGTGACTTAATGATATGTTTTCGTTGATAAATGCTTTGTAATCAGCTGATAGTGAAGGATCTTTGCTCATTTTTCTTTCCATATTTCTAAACTGAGCCATTGCAGTTTCTTTTGATTTTCCTAGGTCTTCTTCAAAATTCTCTTTGAACGGTAACTCTACTTGATATCTTCCATCTTCACTCCGCTTTGTTGTCTTGATATAACGATTGATACATGCTTGATCTTCTTCTGATAAAACTGATGACTCATTGATATCTTCCACTTCCCAATACTTCTGAATATTTTTTATGTTTGATATAACTACATTACAATGATATGATCTCATATTTCCACACAGTAACCATCCTAGCTGAGTTTGCTGGGCCAGGGGTAGTGATTGATTTGTTCCTCGTATGATACCTCCTAACATGATATTCGAGTAAACGTCAGCTCCAAATAACAAGTCTATCGGTCTACTGCTATAAAATTCCGGGTCTGCTAATTTGATATTCTGGATGTAATCCCATGTAGGTTTTTCAAATGATATATTTGGCAAATTTGTGATCAATTTGTTCATGATGAAGACTTCTGTATTAAATGAAAATTCGTTGTACATTGATTGGCAATTGATGTTAAGTCTTCCCTTACAATTATTTTCGTTTTCTCCGACTCCGAAGAAAATCCCTTGAAAATGTTGCCTTTTGATACCTAAGGTTTGAGCTCCATGTTCCGTGATAAGGGATATCTGGGACCCTTGATCAATCAAGGCTCTCATTTTTATAAAACTTCCATCGTGTGCTCTCACCTTTACAATTGCAGTTGATAGTAATACTTGCGACACATCATTTCGTGACACGTGTGACACATTTGTTACATTTCGTAATTCCGGTTTATTGCAATTAAATTGTTTTGATTTATTGTAAGTAGATACTTGCTGTTGTGTGCAGGCGTCATGTAAAATTGTATTGTGGTCGCCAACTAAGCATATTTTGCACTTTTTCTCTGAAAAGCACGATTTTCCATAATGAGGATATAAGCAACGGACACAAATACTGTTTTTCGTGATCATCTTTAACTTTTCATCATTTGACATGCTCAAAAACTTTTTACAGCAAAATAATCCGTGTTCTAAGTTGCATAGAGGGCACCTTTTTGCTGCTGATGTTGGTACATTGTTGGCCGATGATAAATGGAATGACCTCATGATGGGCTTTGATGGGCTGTTTTGATGATAGTTGTAATTATAATATGGTGATCTCCTGGGGATTGCGTTTTGTTCGTTTTGATGAGAGTAATTAGGTTTTTGTTGTATGTTATACGATTTTCGTCCTTGTTCTAGGGCTGTAAATTTACTTTCCAGATAATTCATAAAATCTTGCAAAATCGGCAGTTCTCGAGAGTTCTTCAATGAGTCGAGATATTCCGAGTAGGATCCGGCGTCTAATTTTTGTGATAAAATATGTATTATGATTGGATCCCACGTGCTGATATCCACTCCCAGGTTTTTGATTGCGTTTAAGGTTTCCAATGTTACGTCATGCATTTTTCTGATATGGACGAGAGATTGATAATTCGACGTTGGCAGGCTCATAAGCATATTAAGATGAGATGTGAAAATAAGTTTCTTGTTATCATATCGGTGCGTCAAAATCTCCCAGCATGTATCGTAGTTATCTGAGCTAATGGGCAAGTGTTGTATGAGTCTCTCGGCTTCGCCTTTGACTTTTCCTTTCAAAAACTGCATCTTTTGTGCTTTTGATAAAGATGGATTTAGGTGGATTGTTTCCTTAAACAAGTCTTTGAAGGAGACCCATTGGTGATAACTGCCTGTGAATATAGGAATATCCACTTTCGGCGTTGATTTTTCCCGATGGCTGACTGACCATAGTTTTGAATTTATGTTCTTTTTGAAGCGTTTGTAAAGATTTTCATGATACGTAAATAAGTCTTCATAATCTTCATTTTCTCCATCTATTTCAGCCTGTATCTTCCAATGCTGAGTGTCGATAACTTTCCATCTCTCTTGCAATTGAGCCAATACATCCTCAAACTCCCACTTTTCGGAGATATCTTCTAAATTGATGCTCGTTATTGTTCGCATAAATGCTTTAAAATTGATAGTTTGCATGTGCAGCATTTCCTCTGTTTTACTTTCTGACCCTTGTGATTTCTTAATTAACTTTGGTTCCTGACCCTGGTTTATTCCTGTACTGCTGGGCTCTCTCGCTGGCTGTTCCATAAAGCTTGGCGCTTGATATTCCTTGCTTGTTCCAGGAGTTTGAAGATCTTGATTTGTGGTTTTACTGGGCTGATTTTCCATTAATTTTTTAATATATTCTTTTATTTTTTGATATAAACACTCCGTTTTATCGTAGTGATTCTCTTGAAAATAGGGTAAACTTTGATCTCCCAATGATAAAAGTTGTTTATGATTGCCTTGATATTCCGACCAATAACTTTCGAGAATTTCGAGCTTGCGAGTAAAATAATTCATGATAGCCTTTCGCTCCTTTCCATCCTTCTTCATGTTGGTATACAGCGTTTCCATCGCTGTATACAGCTCAACTTGCGACTCGTAGAAGTATTCCATTGTTTATACTGATATAAATGCGATATGAAAAATAAATAAAAACACCTTACTTGATCTCACTGCTTACTGTACTGATATAATTGATGGTCTTCTCTCTGATGTTGAGGTCACAACAGGGAATGTTCAAAATGTCTTTTGATATCTTTTGATACACTGCTAAAACACTTAGTCACTCAAAGTTTATACTGATGATATTATAGTCTTGATAAAGTTCCACAAATGAACAAACACTAAGTTCCGTCACTGATTCACCCCCGAGACAAAGTCCGAGGTCTCTCTCAAGAACGGTAGGCTCGAAGGACCAAAAGATGTGGGGTGCTGTTCTTTGTGGTGATAAAATGATAGATATAATGATAGTTATAGTGGACTGTATTTCACTGAGATGATAAATGATAAATGATAATGATAAATGATATTGATTAGGAGTACTATCCGCGCGGACGATCGAACCGTACTGATTTTACCGCACTGTCCCACTTAACGTGAAGCAGTTGCGTAAAGTGCTGACTGCGCGGTGTTCGGTTACACGCAGTGTCCCGAACAAAGATTATCAAGCGATGACTTTTTAGACCAATGCAAATTATGTTATAAATGATAAGAAAAATCAACCAAGAAGCGGCTAATTCCAAGACAGAAATCCATCAAACCTCTACTAAGCATTAGCATTAGCAAAAAACGAATATTCAAGATCTGTTATGCAATCCTGTGTCTTAATATAAATAAATAAATCATAAACTTTTGAAACATAAATTGCCTCTGTAAATTGCTGACACAGAAAAAATACACAATTACATTTTAAATAATGACAGACAACAACAAAATCGCAAACTTGTTGTTGTCTATAGTTGTTGTTGGACTATAAGTCCATCAAACTTGTCTGACCCCTCTTGTATCTATAAAAATTATTAATAAATAAAACAAAAACTTAACAGGCATAAAAATTCGTTCCAATTTTGTCCACCGAGCCAGATAGGCTTGACGGACTATAGTCAAAGTCAAAGTCAAAGATCGTTTATTCAATTTAGGTAGGTATACTACACTTATTGACGTCCGGTTATTTATAACATATAAACTCAGTTGAATGCTATACGCAGGCACACAGCACTGATCTTCAACTCGCACATACACAGAGAGTGTCGTACATCTGTTACAAACTGCATGCAAACAGCTTATCACCTGCTGGATCAACCGCCTATGCAGGTCCACATCGGCTCCGCGGATCCCCTCGCGGTCCTGATGCAACTGCAGCGCGCACAGCAAAGCGTCCTTGATTGTCTGGACGGTGGCCTGCACGCGCTCAGTCTTCATCAGACGACGCACGAGGTAACCTTTCGCGTGAGCCACGATTTTGGTTGCTGCAGCGCGCTGTTAGGTTGTGGGTAGTACATAAAATTGTGTCAGAAAAATGTTCACGACATCGACTCTTAGGGTCTTGAACTTCCCCCTCAAAAAAAAGAGCATTAAAGAAATCAATTGTTGGGGGTCAAATTTAACTTTAATAGTGTGCTTTATGAATAATTGTACATAAAAATTGTATTCAAGAAATGGCTTAAAACAACACAAAAATCTTCACCTTGTATTTGAGTATTTTGTGATGACAAAATACACCAATTTATAGTTTCTTAATAATAAAATATCTTATGCATGGATGGATGGATATTATATCAATGGATATTTGACTGTTGACAAGTAAAGGATAATCAGTGTTGTTGCAAAATCGAAGGACCGTTAAAAATAAAAATTAAATATGACGAGAGGTGTCCAGCTTGTCCAGAGTTGCTCCAAATCCACAATCTACAATACAAAAACCACTTACCGTTCCTGGAACGTCCAGTTTCCCCGATGACAGAGATGAGCACGGCACATACAGATGACCACCGGTGGGATTAGGTTTGGATTTATGTAGTTTTTGGGATATTTAGCACGCACGGCGCGGGAGCACTCCTTTTTCAGTGGACACACGTTACGAACGCTGATGTCTGAATCTTCTTTTTTTTCATACGTCGCGCGTGGCGCTAGTGACGCAGTATGGCCGGCGGGCGGGCCAATCAGGTACCGCCGGACGTAGTCGCGGAAGTGGCTAGTATTGCCAATTGTAAATTTTTAGCGACAACTGGCTTGATTGAACACCCCCTACCGAAACCATAAAATGGTTTCCTACCAGTGAGGAAAAAAAATTAAATTAAATAAACATAAATAAGTAATAAGCCCTAATAATAAAATAAATAATAATATAAAAGATGCTAACTAAAATTAATATATGTACTATGAGGATTAGACAATAATTAGTTAACATATGGTAAAGGGCTTAACTTGTTAACCGGCCTTTGCAACCGACTCTTTTGCGTGCGCAACGTTACGCTTCGCACGATACCGTCGGGACCGGGATGTAGGGTTTCTATTCTGCCCATAGGCCAATTGCATGGAGGCGCATTATCTGTTTTTATAAGTACTAAATCACCTACGTTAATATTAGCTTTTGACGTGAACCATTTTGCGCGCTGTTGTAGTGTATTTAAATACTCGCGACTCCATCGCTTCCAAAACAACTGAGAGCTCTTTTGGAGATACTGCCAACGAGACAATCTGCTGATCGGCTCGTTTTCGAGCTGATATTCTGGCACGGCCGTCAGACTTTTACCAATCAGGAAATGTCCAGCAGTTAGCACATTAAATTCGTCAGGGTTGTCACTCGACGGCAAGGGACATAAAGGTCGCGAATTGAGTATAGCTTCGACTTTACAGAACACGGTAGTTAGTTCTTCGAAGGTCAAGGCTTTATCTCCCACGCTACGCACCAGATAATACTTGGCGGATCGGATCCCGGCCTCCCAGAGGCCTCCTGTGTTTGCCGCGGTTGGAGTATTAAACTTCCACGTGATTTGTCTCTGTGCGCACCCAGCCGTGATATCTTCGCTATCCCGCAAAAACCGCTGTACTTCAGTTAAATGTTTGCTGGCAGCACAGAAGTTCGTCCCACAGTCAGAATGTAGAATAGAGCAGAGTCCTCTGCGTGACGTCATTCTGTCCAGACACGCAAGGAAACAATCAGCTGACAATGAAGATAAGGCTTCTAAATGTACAGCTTTGGTAGAAAAGCAAACAAATAATGCTAAGTAAGACTTTGATACTCTAGCATTTTTACGTAAACTTTCTTTAATATAAAAGGGGCCCCCGAGATCTACCCCTACATGGTCAAACACCTTATGTGGTGCGAGCCTGGTTGGAGGCAGTGGAGCCATCTCTGGTTGCAATAGAGGTGGTTTGTTTTTAAAGCAAGCCTTGCATTTGGATAAAACGGATCTGATGAGTCGACGAGCCGACAGTATCCAAAAGTTTTCCGAAATTATACTTTGAAGCGCGCGTGGCCCAGCATGTAAATATTTTTTATGAAAATATTCGATTAGCATTTTTGTGAACAAACTATCTTTCGGCAAGAGCCGTGGATGTTTCGCGTTATAAGGAAGCTCAGAATAGGCGATACGACCCCCTACCCTGAGAAAGCCCCTAGAATCAAGAAAAGGTGACAGCTTTTTAAGTGAGGGAATTAATTTAACATTTTTCGATAAAAGTTCGAGTTCGTCTGAAAAATGAACTTCTTGTACCAATCGGATCAGTAAGTCTTGAGCTGTATTTAATTCTTCAGTAGTTAGGCATTTTGAATGAACCGAAGTGCGGTGCCTATTTCGCCATCTCAAAATCCATGCGACGGATCTTTGTAATTTTGAGTAGGAAGAAAATCGATTCAGTAGTCGATCGCAAAATTCACTTTTTGATTCGTTATGTTCGCTTAATTGTTCACAAAATAAATTCTGAGTAGGTTTCAATTCAGGTGGTTCGGATGCATTTTCCTGAATGAAGACTGATACGGGCCACTCAGTAGGGGGCTGATATAGCCACTCAGCTCCCTCTAGCCACCGAGAACGTTCGGCGACTAGCTGTGTCGGCGAGACCCCGCGCGAACAACAATCAGCTAAATTATTTTCGCTGCTAACATGCCGCCACAGATGGGAAGGTACGACCTCCGTAATTTGTGTAACACGGTTACTAACAAATGTTTTAAGTTTATAGGCCTCCGTGTGAAGCCACGACAATACGATTGTCGAGTCTGTAAGACATGTGATTTTGGTAATTTTTACCCTCGTAAGATTATCACGCACAAATGTTAACAACTTGCTTAATAGTACAGCTCCCATGAGTTCTAAGCGTGGTATAGTCATAGGCTTAACCGGCGCAACTTTAGACTTGGCGGTAACTAAGCGAGCCTTGACGTTACCCGTATCTCGCGAAACGACATAAATGCAAGCGGCGTACCCGCGCGATGACGCATCGCAAAAACCTACTACATCGCATTCTGTCTGTCCGGGCAACAACATGTGACGCTCGATAGGTATGTCCGCCAACCGAGGCAACTCCGATATAAAAGACGACCACCGGTTACCTATCTCATAAGGCAATGGTTCATCCCATCCGATACCTAACTTCCATAAATCCTGCATAATTAATTTAGCAATGAAAGTGCAAGGTGCGAGGAACCCCACGGGGTCATAAATAGACGCTAATAATTTTAGAACCGATCGTTTTGTTAGAACTGGGTCTGTTTTATTTATGGCGAAAACGAAATTGTCGGACAGCGGCGTCCAAGTTAGGCCGAGTACCTTAATAGTACATTCGTTTCCGTCTTTCATAAAGGTCAAAGGGCATTCCCTATAATCCGAAGGAACTCGATTCAGTAATTCTGAGTTGTTACTCGTCCACTTTTTTAATAAAAACTGACCGCTTGCAAATATACCTATAAGTTGGTCTTGAACCGTACACGCCTCCTCGTAGGTATTACAAGAATACAAGACGTCGTCCATGTAAACTCCTTCCCTAATAACTTGCGCGGCGAGCGGGAAACGTTCTTCTTCGTCGCGAGCTAATTGCAGCAAGGTGCGAATGGCAAGAAAAGGGGAACAACTGAGTCCGTAAGTGACAGTTTTTAATTCATAAAGTTTGATGGGTTCCGTGGGCGAATATCTATATAATATGTGCTGGTAGCACCGATCGCTTTCCTTCACTCTTATCGCGCGATACATTTTACAAACATCACAGACTAGGCAATAATTAAAAAGTCTAAAATTTAGAATAATAGCCGAAATATCACGGTATAAATTCGGCCCTGTTAATAATATGTCATTAATTGCGACATTATTACTTGTACGGCTTGCTCCATCGAAAACTACTCTTAAAGGCGTCGATGTAGACGACGGTCTTAATATACTGTGATGTGGGATTATGTTCTTGCTAGGAGACGTTCCTGTATACAACTCCATGTGATCTAAGGCCTCGTATTCACGCATAAAATCTGAGTACGCTTGCTGCAATACAGGTGAGCGCGCGAGCTTACGTTCCGTGTATAATAGCCTACGTTCGGCCACAGCGCGTGACTCACCAAGCGGCGGGTGATCGGGCGCGAGCGTCAGAGGTACGACGTATCGGCCGTTCGATTCTCGCGTATGCTCTTTTACAAAAATATTTTCGGCCAGTTGGTCGAGAGGGTTTATAGAGGGAGTGCACGGCACCTCCTCGATAGTCCAGAAAGCACGTAAAGCTTGGTCTAGTGATTCGCCCTCTGATACCGATAGATAATTATGAGACCTTGACCTTGAATCTTTGTTATCGGAAACAAGTTTACCACTAATCACAGAACCGAATACCGTCTCAATAACGCTAGGAATATCCTCCTTAATAAACACCGGTTTATTTGTAATAATTTGCGACACTATGTCGTTGCCTAAAAGTACATCGACTCGCGCTTTTTTATAAAACTCGGGATCCGCTAAATTAAAGTTATCGTACTGGCTAATAACATCGCGCGAGAAGCTGACGTTAGGCATTTCACCGGCAACTTTCGTTACGACGACCATGTTTAACGTAAACCTAGGACCGTCCTGATGCCGGGGTTTTATGGTACACGTTACCATACCCTGGTTTTTTATAAATTCCCCGCCAAGGCCGGAGATCGAGAAAGGACACTTTTGACGCGGTAGTCCCAAACGTTGGGCACACTCAGCGGTAATGAAAGACGTCTGTGCCCCGGAGTCAATAACTCCCCTACAGTCCTGAAATTGTCCGCAAAAATCTTGAATATGTGTCCGCGTCGTTCCTAATACAACACCGTAGTCGTTAAATGAACACAGTGCATCTTGCGCTGGCGCCGCGTCACTCACGGAGTGAGACGACGTCACGAGCGCCTGCTGCCCAGATGATGAGCTGGGTGGCGCGGGTGAGCGTGACGGTACGGCCGCGGTGCTCACAGAGCTCGCGTGACCCTGGTCTTTGTGAAGCAGATAGTGGTGATGACCCATACATACCCCAACTGCACACCTCATGGGACTAGTGCAGGTTTGATGATCATGCTTCTTTAAGCAATTCACGCAAAGTCTTAAAGCCTTGACACGGTCAATTCGCTCTTCGACTGGTAAATTCCTAAAAGACTCACACCGATAGATCATGTGACCTTGATTGCAGTGCGGGCAAACTAACCGATTTTTATTGTCGTCCGACTTAATAACACGGGATGTAGTCAGAACCGATTTTGATGATTGGCGCGAAGTCGAGTTTTGATTGCCTTTGCTATAATTATTTTGTTTGGTTTTTGAATGTGTATTTGTATTAGCAGAACTAGAAGTACTGGGGAAAATATGTTCTAAAACCTTAATTTGCTTGTTAACAAAACCAATCAATTCGCTGAATTTCGGTATAGTTTTCTGATCCCTACTTTCCTCAAACAACTTTTTAGTATGAGGGTCAAGGCCACGTAAGGCTAAATGACATATTAAATAGTCATCTAAGTTTTCGATTTGAAGCGCTTGAATCGCTTTAAGAGAGTGATCAAATGTTTCTATAAATAGCGTTAAATTAACACTCGTATCTTTATTCAATGGAGTGAAATTTAGCATTTTTTCAAGATATCTACCCGCAAGTGCCCTATTATCTTTATATTTATCTAATAAACTTTGCCATACTAATGGATAATTGGCTGCGGTGATGGGTAATTTTTTGACAAGATTCAGTGCATTGCATCAAACAAAAAAATTATTACTGTGTCAAAGAATATACAAATGATAAAAATTTTAAACTTGTTAAATAACTATTTCAAATTAGTCATTAAATTTAAATTAAGGTTATGTACGTTTTGTTACTTATTAGATATAATTTACTATTAATTTCTAAGCAGCAATATATTATTATACTGGGATAATAAATTTAAATGTATAATTTTAGGTTTAAGACCGATATTTGTACGCCCCTAGCGGCATGAAATAGTGTTACTAAATTTTTTAAATGTACCAACTTTATGTATACCTATTTCAACAAATAAACTGATTCTGATTCTGATTCTGATTCTGCCTTTGACACACGAAAGTAAATAGTGAAACTTATCGATATCTGCAAAGTCTCGGCTATGCACTAGTGAATAAAATGTGTCATAAAATGTTGTCCAGTTCTCCAATTCGCCGTCGAATTCGAATAATGTTAGTTTTGGAAGCGCCGGTTTCGTTAATTCACTTTGGTTAGTACATTTTGTTGTACTACCGCGCGTTTGCTGTGCCTGATATTTACGCGCATACAAACTACAGGTTTCATATAAGGATTCAAAAGCATCTAATTGCGACGTAGATAACTTAATACCGGGTTTTAATTGCATCTCAATTTCCAAAATTTCCATAATCGTATTCTCGAATTTTGTTCGAACATTGTCTAACTCGGAGAACTGAGCGAGAAATCCTTGCATTTTACTCGAATCATCTTTAACAGATTTCGACAAATCAAATAACTTTTGTGCTTTTCCAAATAGATAATCTCTTTTAAAATGCAATGTTTTCAACTTTAATTCGAGTTTCTCAGTACGCGTCGGTTCGGCCATCTTGATGAAAGGTCACCGGTAATGACACGCGGACAAAAGAATCGAATGTGGTTGCAATAATTACGAATTATTGTTAAAATCTAGCGAAATATATGTAAAATACACGTGAATATTAATATTTTAAGATATAATTAAGTATACATACGTAAATTATATGATAAATACGACAAATATAGGACTTTTAAGGTTTTCACTGGTCTATAAATTTGTAAAAATTTAATATAATCCGGCTCGGAGGCCAGAAATGTTGTTGCAAAATCGAAGGACCGTTAAAAATAAAAATTAAATATGACGAGAGGTGTCCAGCTTGTCCAGAGTTGCTCCAAATCCACAATCTACAATACAAAAACCACTTACCGTTCCTGGAACGTCCAGTTTCCCCGATGACAGAGATGAGCACGGCACATACAGATGACCACCGGTGGGATTAGGTTTGGATTTATGTAGTTTTTGGGATATTTAGCACGCACGGCGCGGGAGCACTCCTTTTTCAGTGGACACACGTTACGAACGCTGATGTCTGAATCTTCTTTTTTTTCATACGTCGCGCGTGGCGCTAGTGACGCAGTATGGCCGGCGGGCGGGCCAATCAGGTACCGCCGGACGTAGTCGCGGAAGTGGCTAGTATTGCCAATTGTAAATTTTTAGCGACAACTGGCTTGATTGAACAATCAGAATGTGACAGGATTAAAGAAGGATATGCACTGGTAATATGAAAAGGCAGATAGAAATGTAATAGGAAAGGCAAAATATCTGGAAAACCTGTTGAAGGGAAGAAATCAGAAGAAATAGAAGGTAGATAGGTAGGTGCATAAAATCTTAGCTCAACAAACAAAATATTAAGTGAGTAGTCCACTGACCTCATGGGCTGTAGGTGGTCGCATAAACGATTTCTTGTTGGTTCGACAACACATGCTATTGATGGAGTTCTGTATGGTTTCCTCCATACTTCTGATGGCTCTATCTGTCGATCTGCAAGATGGTGCCATCACCGGCGCCGTCAAAGGACTCTCCATAGCCGAACCCCGCATCGTAATATGACCAGAATTGTGCATAAAAGGTTGACATTCCTCACTATAATCTGAAGGAAAGGTAACGTTCAAATCGGCCATCGTATCGTTCGTTCGATCCGTCAACATTGGATCGTATTCTCGATCGGAAGAGGCACTCGTCTCATACGTAAGCTTTCTTGAAGTAGGCGTGTTCTTACGGACAGGAGAGTGCGTACGCGTTCTGCTACCATCAGGTGGCTGATTTGGGCTGTTAATTATTTCATGATCATTGTTTTTAGTTGTGTGCTTCTTTATGCTTCCAGTGATACATCTGGATTTCTTGAGGACGTTATCACAATAGTTGAGATAATTGTTTGTTTCAGTTAAAGTGGAAAGCACTGGACTATCACAGGGATTCTGTTGGGGTTTGTGGTTTATCACTTGGCTCAGACTCACTGGACCTCGATCGCAAATTCCATTGTTATTGTCAGCCCATGCTTCTTTCACTTCATTTGGCGATTTGGGACAGATTGTTTTCAGTTGAGTGAAGAGCAAATTGTTCTGCTCCTCAAAAGCTTGCTGCAGCAACATTTGCTCTTTCTTCTGTTTCTCTACTAGATTCGCCATTTGAATCAGTTGCTGTTTCTGGATTTTCTCATAGAGTTCCCTAACGCGGGTAGCTGGGTCTTCGGATTCTGAGATTGGTTTAGGTTTTTTACTTTCTATTTCTTTTTTGTTACTTAAAATTTGTGTGGTGGGTGTTTTAGCAGTGTTTTGAGCAGGGTGGGAGTTTCGGACGGGACTTCCTGCGATCTTTGGCTTCTGCATAGGTTCAGATCTATTCATATTTTTGAGTGGACTACGCTTCAGTCGCTCTTGTGTTAATGATTTTGCTTTAGGTTGTGAAGATTGTACTTTTCTAACAGGCTTTGCAGCCACATTTTTGGTAGGACTGTAAGTGCTTTTTGAATTACTTGTTATATTTTTTTTCTTTAATTCTAGAGCCATAGATGACCATTTCTGTTTAGCCAATTCTAGGTCCCAGCTTCTTCGTTTTTTATTTGTATTGCTTATGTTGGATAAAGATTCGCTCATTGATATTGATGTTACCTCTACCCCTGTATTAATTGACTGTACTTCCAAATGTGCAAGGAGCATGGGGCTTGGTGTTAGAACTGTATAAGATCTCTGTCTTACTAGAGGTGCAGCCTGAGACACTTTCAGACTCTCAACATGAATATCATTAAGGGAACCAGTAAAGCTTTTAGAACTCAGGGAAGATGGACCCTCATTGTTGAAATGTATATCAGATGCTGGATCAACTAAGACATTTTTATTGATGCTGACACAGAAGCTCAATTTTTCGTCTTTGATAGTGCTATCAAATCCATTATTACTGTCAGAATTGGTCAACACTTGTGGTTCTATTTGGGGACAATCACAGTCGCGCACGGGTACGTCATTGGGCGGAGAGTTTGGACTATCAAGTAAAATTTTGCCAGATTCATTAATACTCAAACTGAGATCTAACACAAATTTGGATGATAATTTGGAGGATGCACTGTCTGTGTCCAAGTTTGATGTGATGTTATCAAAAGTGTTACTAACTGCCACTCTGCTGATCTCACAATCTTCCAGACACTTTGAAGTGGTTACTGCTATTATTTTATTGTTATTATCGTTCACATTTTCCACATCTTTTTGGGATGGTTCATAACTGTTTTCCGATTCAGGAAGGTCGGGAGCATCAGTTTTATCTTCGCTGGATTCAGTGTCACTTTTGGAAATAAATGGCTCAAGAATCTGTATGCGCTTTTCGACTTCTTTTGCTAGAAGTTTATAGTACTGCATCTCTTTGCGGCATTCTTTAGACAACTGCAAAGATATTGATTAGCATTTATCATTATAAAACATTTAAATTACAATATTGAAAAATATTTCACCTGGGAGGTTTCTTTGAACAAAATCCCTTGCAATTTAAAATAAAGTTTGTACAGAACAAAGCGAATTAATTCTTGAAATGCTCTTAGCACTATGCACATAATATTTATAGACTGCTTGTTTTTTTCTATTTAATAAAAATATTAATACTGAAAAATAAGATAAGAAAGGAGATCATTAAATAAAGAATAGCCAAGTATATGATAACATTATGTTACACTAGCTGAGGCTCATAGCTTTGTCTGTGTGGCTCATAGCTTTGGCTTTCACTCGACTGCCCAAAAATGGAGTGCAATGTTTTCAGGGTTTGTGTATGTCTGCATGTGACTTTCTTTATTCCATCATAACTTCTAAATGTTTGAACTGAATTTGATGTATGGGGTATCGTTAGAATCCTTACATCCTCCCAAGTGTCATCCGTACTAATATTATAAATGCAAAAGTGTGTCTGACTGTCTGCTACGCTTTCACGGCCCATCTGTTATCAACTATCAACTATCCCTGTACCAAATTTCATCAAAATTGGTTAATTTTGATGAAATTTGGTACAAGGATAGTTTGTATCCCGGGGAACAACAAAGGCTACTTTTTATCCCCAAACATCAAATAATTCCTGCGTGAATGAAAAACTTAATACACATAGTTGGATATAAATTATGGCAGGGCAGTCATGTATATTAATTTTTTAAATTATGTTCACTTGGTCTGGCCTAGCGGTCAAAGTCGCATGGTACCCAGAGAGGCGCAGGTTCAAATCCTGCTGATTCTGCAACTTATGATATGAATTAAAATTTATTTTTTAAAAAAAGGCCAGCTGAGTTTGTTGTGGGCTCTTCTCAGACCCAGGACCGGTTTGGAACCCTTGTAGCGTTAGTTTTAAGATACTGTTGTTAATTATCACCTTTGTGTAGGTAACAATTTTGAATAAACATATTTTGACTTTGGCTTATTTCAAAATTTAATTGAATTGCTTAGTAAAAGTTATAAATCAGCGATGACTTTTGTTAACTAAAGCTACAAGGGTTCCCAACACCCCCTAGTCTAAGAAGAAGCTTTCAACAATGATTCTTATCCATCTATTTATTTAACTTCTTCCAATTGAACTATTTATAACAAGTGATGATTCAAGTTGCACATTGTATGAACATAGGAATAAATTATCTCAGCAATGACACATACTAAGTAAATGGATTTTAATTAGAATTACATATAACTAAGCGCATCAAATGCATTAAATTATGTCATAACATCCATTGTTATGAATGTATGTCAGTCTGCTTGTTGACATTTCATGCCCTATCTGCTTAACCAATTTTGACGTAATTTGGCACAAAAATAGCCTGCATCCCATGACACACATGAGCTACTTTTTATCTCTGACAATCAAAGAGTTCCCACAGGATTTTAAAAAACCTTAATCTGTCTAGACACGTTAATCTCAGAAACTGGCAAAATAAATATTACGATTATGAAAAATCTCAATTATATTTAACTTACGACAGGCGGTAGAAGTGGCACCCCATTAATCTTCATGCAGGACATGTACTGGTTTGATTGCCTCACCGATTTCACGTCCCACGGGTCGTTCATTGCGTCGATTACCTCACGTTCAGCCACCGACCAACTTACGGCTCGGCCCTCGATAGAACTCTCACCCAAAAAAACACATTACCGATCACTTAGGAAATTAAATATTAGGTAGATAGATTGAAGATTAATATCCGCCGAAATATGATGCTTCAGAAAACTGTTACGCGAAACTAAGCGATGTTGTCATGGAGAGGATGTCAAGTATAAAGTAATTAGCCGGGTGGGATTTTATGTGAATTTAACATAAAACATTACATTTTATGTCGTTTTAAAAAACAGAGATTTGTCGAAACCGTGTTCAAAATTTTGATAAATTAATCTAAGATTTGAATTAAGACATCGTACACTTGAATTTAAATGTTTGAACTTGGGAAGAATTTGTTTATTTCACGAATTTTTGGATGCCCGAAACGAAAAATAAATGGAAAACGAAAAATATTTGAAAGTTGTCATTTCACTGTCAGTCCCAGATGTTAATAAATCGGCCAATAGGAAACTACCATGGAACTAATAAGTACTACGTACACGTAGTACTTATTAGTTCCATGGAAACTACTTACTGAGTTACAACCACCGAACAGAAAAAGAAGGTTAAAACCAATCCTATGAACTTACTTCGCTTTACAGAAAACAACATTAGGACAATGGAGGCAACTTGTCTCTGCATGGAGGTAGGACCTGGGTAGGACTACCTCCATGAGAGGACCACCGATCAGAAAAAAAGATTTTTAGGACTTAGACCGAAGCCGGAAACCGTGCGGAAGTCATAGACCATAGAAACTTCTTTTTTTTTAGTTTTTCTGCCACGGACGTTTTTCTATTTCTTTTATCGGATGCTGATCGGACACAGTGCACAAGCGCTCTGCTCACTCTGCTTGTTATCTGTGGTGCAGCACGATTTCGTTCAAAAACAATTCATTGATAACATGTCAATGTCAAGTCTCAAGTCTCAAAAAAAAAGTGAACTTTTGGTTTATAAAATCAGAATTTTAATTTTAATTTTTTATTTTGGTTAATTAAATTTTAGTGTGTTGCAAATACAAAGCCACAGCCCACATAATGATGAGAAATGCAAGCCCCGCCGCAGCGCAAGCTGTATTGTGTTTTTGTCTATCCTGCTTAGTGTTTACAGTGTCGTTATTTTCATCGAGTATCCTCGGTTTCACTTCCGAGCTGTGGGCGCTCACGTACTGGGGCCCTGGTCTATACTTCTGCCTGTTGAACTTCATATTACGATACACCCTAAAAGGCTTCACATATGATGTAAGTTCAAATCCAATTAGTACAATGTGTACACATTAGGTGTTTTGTAAGGGACGGAATGAAGTAGTTTTTTGGTGACTCTTGTAAGAAATAGACAAAAATAACCAAGCATTAAATTAATCTTGCACAAGTGATAAATAAATGATTTAACATGTTAGTCAGTCTTACTTCGGTACGTACAATTTTTTTCTAATACTCAAAATAAGTAACTTTGTAAAGGTTGAAGGTTTCTACACCAAATCTTGTGCAGTGATATATGCACTATATGTAGATGATTGTCTGAAAAAGATGTCACATTAGGGATCAGACCACCTTATTGTGCCTATCATTAAATCAACATATAATTTAAGTTGTTTAATTTTGTGAACTATCGTTTGTTATTATGATATTCGAAAAAAGCAAATAAATACCTATCCAAACTACTTTTATGACAAGATAAATTTTTAGAAAAGTGAATAAAAACTGTAAATCAAAACCTAATTTTGAAATACTAACTTATTAGTTCAATGTGACTTGAATATATTTCAGGTAGCTGTCAGATCAGCCTTCCTAGGCTCCGCATTCGCGACAGGGTTTTACTTCGCAACATTTGACAACAGCTATCACATATTTGGACTGTACGCCATGGCATTCTCAATGTTTCACTTTTCGGAGTTCCTCTCCGTAGCTCTGACCAACCCCAGGACTTTGACAGTGGATTCCTTTATACTGAACCATAGTGTACAGTACTGGGTTGCAGCTGTATCCAGTTGGGTTGAGGCTGCCGTGGAGAATTACTTCTTTCCTGGTAAGAAACATGCGGGAAACTCTCTTTCTTTTACAGAACAGACATCTTGTAGTTTTTTTAGTTCAGGCATGCACTTCTACCTTTTCAGAGTTATATGTGCGTTTTAAGCAAATAAATATCTCTTGCCTTAATGGTCAAGGAAAACATTGTGAGGAAACCAGGGGCGAATTACATAATCGTTAAAAATTGGATAGTAATAATGTGATTTTACAATCGTGCATTGTAGAGTCAACATCTCCTGAAGATGCTCCGGTGTCGGAGTGAAACTTGATTAGAGAATAAGTTGAGATTTGTGTGGTGTGGTGAATATCACAAGATACACACTACCACATAGATCTAC
This sequence comes from Erebia aethiops, assembly GCA_923060345.2. Lineage (NCBI taxonomy): Eukaryota > Metazoa > Arthropoda > Insecta > Lepidoptera > Nymphalidae > Erebia > Erebia aethiops. Next base: position 898,106 of record OV281083.1, on the reverse strand, counting down.
CTACCTATTGTGGCAGATTATAGTGAATTAAATTTCCAGTTCATTCAATTTTTATTACATAATATTGCAAAACTAGCATTCCAGCAAGTTTGTGATAATGTTCTCAAAAGAGAAGTCTATTGGCCAGCTTGGTGGACTTATGACCTAACTCTTCTCATTCTGAGAGGTGACTCGTGCTGACTAGTGGGCCGGTGATGGATTGAAATGTTGATGATGAGGATGAATTATAACATTTTCAAACTCTATAATGAATTGTTTCAGAAATGAAAACAGTGTTTTGGCTGTCCCACATAGGGGTGGTGATGTGTATAGGTGGAGAGGTGATGAGGAAGATGGCCATGTTCACCGCCAAAACTAATTTCAATCATCATGTAAGTTTACCTTTCTTACTAGCAACTTACTTTGGTTTCGATTTGAGCCGCGATATAAATTCATAATTTTCGAGCAAAATGGCGTGACTGTAAGTGTCCGAACACTCGAAGGAGGCCCGTCGATCGAGAAATGACTTTGGAATGTTGCCGTGAGTGGGCAAAATTCTAGCATCCATCCATTTCCCTTAAGTGTTACCTTCTATAGGAAAAAGAAAGGGAACCCTGACTTTTTTTAACGTTAAAACTATCGTGAGTGATATTCATTATAACTTTAAATGGTTGGTACTCACTAGTTTTGTCAGAAAATGCGTGACTAAGAGTTTCGAACCTGTCTGGGGACCTTATTCATGAGCTTGTACGCGCGACGAGCTTGTTCGCGCGACGCGGCAGCTGATCAATGACTGCGGGCTGCCTGCCGTAACGCTCTCGGCGAGGGCTGTTAAGGTGACAGCATGACTAAGAGTTTCGAACCTGTCTGGGGACCTTATTCATGAGCTTGTACGCGCGACGAGCTTGTTCGCGCGACGCGGCAGCTGATCAATGACTGCGGGCTGCCTGCCGTAACGCTCTCGGCGAGGGCTGTTAAGGTGACAGCATGACTAAGAGTTTCGAACCTGTCTGGGGACCTTATTCATGAGCTTGTACGCGCGACGAGCTTGTTCGCGCGACGCGGCAGCTGATCAATGACTGCGGGCTGCCTGCCGTAACGCTCTCGGCGAGGGCTGTTAAGGTGACAGCATGACTAAGAGTTTCGAACCTGTCTGGGGACCTTATTCATGAGCTTGTACGCGCGACGAGCTTGTTCGCGCGACGCGGCAGCTGATCAATGACTGCGGGCTGCCTGCCGTAACGCTCTCGGCGAGGGCTGTTAAGGTGACAGCATGACTAAGAGTTTCGAACCTGTCTGGGGACCTTATTCATGAGCTTGTACGCGCGACGAGCTTGTTCGCGCGACGCGGCAGCTGATCAATGACTGCGGGCTGCCTGCCGTAACGCTCTCGGCGAGGGCTGTTAAGGTGACAGCATGACTAAGAGTTTCGAACCTGTCTGGGGACCTTATTCATGAGCTTGTACGCGCGACGAGCTTGTTCGCGCGACGCGGCAGCTGATCAATGACTGCGGGCTGCCTGCCGTAACGCTCTCGGCGAGGGCTGTTAAGGTGACAGCATGACTAAGAGTTTCGAACCTGTCTGGGGACCTTATTCATGAGCTTGTACGCGCGACGAGCTTGTTCGCGCGACGCGGCAGCTGATCAATGACTGCGGGCTGCCTGCCGTAACGCTCTCGGCGAGGGCTGTTAAGGTGACAGCATGACTAAGAGTTTCGAACCTATCTGGGGACCTTATTCATGAGCTTGTACGCGCGACGAGCTTGTTCGCGCGACGCGGCAGCTGATCAATGACTGCGGGCTGCCTGCCGTAACGCTCTCGGCGAGGGCTGTTAAGGTGACAGCATGACTAAGAGTTTCGAACCTGTCTGGGGACCTTATTCATGAGCTTGTACGCGCGACGAGCTTGTTCGCGCGACGCGGCAGCTGATCAATGACTGCGGGCTGCCTGCCGTAACGCTCTCGGCGAGGGCTGTTAAGGTGACAGCATGACTAAGAGTTTCGAACCTGTCTGGGGACCTTATTCATGAGCTTGTACGCGCGACGAGCTTGTTCGCGCGACGCGGCAGCTGATCAATGACTGCGGGCTGCCTGCCGTAACGCTCTCGGCGAGGGCTGTTAAGGTGACAGCATGACTAAGAGTTTCGAACCTGTCTGGGGACCTTATTCATGAGCTTGTACGCGCGACGAGCTTGTTCGCGCGACGCGGCAGCTGATCAATGACTGCGGGCTGCCTGCCGTAACGCTCTCGGCGAGGGCTGTTAAGGTGACAGCATGACTAAGAGTTTCGAACCTGTCTGGGGACCTTATTCATGAGCTTGTACGCGCGACGAGCTTGTTCGCGCGACGCGGCAGCTGATCAATGACTGCGGGCTGCCTGCCGTAACGCTCTCGGCGAGGGCTGTTAAGGTGACAGCATGACTAAGAGTTTCGAACCTGTCTGGGGACCTTATTCATGAGCTTGTACGCGCGACGAGCTTGTTCGCGCGACGCGGCAGCTGATCAATGACTGCGGGCTGCCTGCCGTAACGCTCTCGGCGAGGGCTGTTAAGGTGACAGCATGACTAAGAGTTTCGAACCTGTCTGGGGACCTTATTCATGAGCTTGTACGCGCGACGAGCTTGTTCGCGCGACGCGGCAGCTGATCAATGACTGCGGGCTGCCTGCCGTAACGCTCTCGGCGAGAGCTGTTAAGGTGACACTTATCTTATTTGTCTAACTTAATTTAGGGTTTCGTAAGAATACTGAAACGACGCATATTTTTAAACTACTTCAAAAAAGGAGGAAGGAGGTTCTCCACTCGACTGTATGTTATCATTCTGCCAAATATGAATCAATTATGATGTATTTTTTTCTGTTTGCTAGATCATACTTCAGAGGTGGTCCCTTAGAAATTTTATCGGAATTGTTTTTTAATTTTTAGTTTAAGTTGATACTTATAGGAATAGTTTTGCAGTCGGTTTTTGTTTTAGATGAAGCAAATAATTATTTACGTCAAATTTCTCAGTGTTTCATTGTGTGTAGGTGCAAACAGTGAAGAGTCCGGAGCACCGGCTGGTGACGCACGGCGTGTACCGCGCGTGTCGACACCCCAGCTATGTGGGCTGGTTCTACTGGTCCGTCGGCACACAGGTCAATACTGCTGATAACTATCCCGAATCAGCCGTTTAATTTAGCGGTTTTCATGTATATTAAGCATTAGGGTGCCTCGGAGATCACGTTAAGCCGTCGGTCCCGGTCGTCGGTGCTGGGTCTAAGCTCTAATTCCCTCTCTCCTTTGAGAACTGAGGCCTGTGCCTAGCAGTGAGACGTTAATGGGTTGTAGTGGAAGCATATGGTTTGTAGTAAAATCAGGAACCATTATACCTTCGTCTAGTAGAGTGATGATATGATTAGCATTTATTTATTTATTTATTTATATATTTAGTACCAAACTTAAAAACTAAACATAAAAATTTAAAGGACATGTACAAGGACAACTTATCTCTAGAAGAGATTTCTTCCAGCAGCCCTAGAATGTGAGAATGGAGAAAAATAGATAAAACTGAGTAGGTACTTATAAACTAGAGTAAAAACTTTTAATAAGTCTTATGATATAATAAAAAAAAAAGCTTTATTCATGATAATAAATATCATAAAATTATACATATAATATTGAAATACACAAATTAATAACATACATATAAAATAAAGTACTAGTATACATACATAACAGTATATTATACATATCATACATATTATACAATCATAAATATAATATAAAAATAAAATAATATTGAAAATATAAAAGCTAATCATATATAGAAGAAAGATAATGCTGCTTCAGTCTCGATTTAAAAGCACCCACGGATGGACTCTCACGGATATTCCCTGGTAGGGAATTCCAGAGACGCGCTGCTACCACGTGGGCATACGACTTAGCGCAAAATATGGTGTTCCATGAGGGTACTTCGAGTGACTTTATCATGACACAGGTGCGCAAAGGTCTTGTTCGGGGAGGAGCATCCTGGAAATGCTCATGTAAATAACGTGGGGAAGAAAACTTTAATATTTTAAAAAGTAGTGTTAGAATATGAACATTCCGGCGAAGGCGAATAGGGAGCCACTTCAGTTTTCGACGGAATTCTGAAACATGGTCGAGTTTGCGCAATCCATAGATAAAACGGATGCACAAATTCTGAAGCCGATCTAATTTGTCGAGTAGCTCCTCTGTTGCATCCTCTCTGCTCTGTTGCATTGAGCTATAACAACTAGGTAAGCAGTGCTTTTATGTCTCTATGAGCTGTGCGCCACTGCCTTCGTCCTTCACGTCTATGATTTTAATGATAAATCAATTAAAAGAGCTATAATATTGAAACTTGCTTAAAATATTGGAGCTTGCTATCTATGATCTCTCTGCGTGGTATTCCCCATTACTGAAGGTCGTGACCCCATTCCGTTAATCACATAATGGTAGGAGTTTTCTTTGGATAATATTGTGGTGGGCTCCCACGTCCTTCCACATACGACTCTACGAAGAGTATTTAAACTCTTAGGCTTGTTACGATTAGTATCAGATGTTAGTGATAATAACCGGGGCCGACGACGGCTTAACGTGCTCTTCGAGGCACGGAGGACACGAAAAGGCCAAATTTGAACCTTCAAATTTGGCCACCCATCCAGTTACCGACTTGGGTCAACGTTGTTTAACAATCGAAATCGACTGAGCGATGTCACAGCTAGGTCATTCGTCCCTCATCTGATGGGCATCATAAAACCTCTCGCTGATACATTTTGAAGATTAAAATCTCGCGTGTCTTTTCAGTTATTTTTTATGGTTTTTAATCACAAATGTATCGTAGAATCAGCTGTCCGAACCGGTTGAAGAGTTTTGTGGAGTTGGCCGAATTGGCGCAAGTTTTCCTACATGAAATAAAAATCGTGCGTAGTGAAAATTAAACTCTAGGTTTTATTCACTCGGCTTTCGATTTCGCATTAAAGTCTAGCCTGGAGTATTATTTTCATCATACTGCACTTGTAGCTTATACAATAGCGATGATGACCACCCAATCAATCAAATCAGCAACTCTTTATCAAACTTAAAAACTCACTTTCAGTATGGAAGTTGTATGAAATTCACAGTTGTGACGTCATCAAATTTCAACGCACTTTTTTTCTATGTTTTAAAACTAAACGAGGATGTGAATTTTAGGTCTTTTGGAAAACCCTCTATTTAATAAAGGCATTTTGATATAGGCATCATACCTATTCACTTGTTGCAGATAATTCTGCTAAACCCAATTTGCGTGGTGGTATACACGCTCGTGTCGTGGATGTTCTTCCGAGAGCGCGTGTACGCTGAAGAGATGTTCCTCGTCACGTTCTTTGGCACACAATACCTGGACTATCAGCGGAAAGTGGGCACCGGCCTGCCCTTCATCCGGGGATACGATCCCGGCACTGGCTGGTGAGACGGGGTCGACTGAACTGCCACTGAACACTTCATCACCAAAGAAAGGCTGTGAAACTGAACTTATTAAAGCTGGCCATTGATGTTAAGTCATTTGACTTGAGTCGCGACATGAAGTAAAATTGATCGTGAGTGATATCTGTAAGCCAAATTTTGACGCGATACGAACAAATTTTGCCATTCGAATCATTATATACTAGTGGTTCGCCCCGAACTGAGACCTCGCGGCGCCATCTATTGACATAAATGTGAAGTTCTGTTAAAAATACTGAAGCTCATTAAAAATTAAATAATTCCGTTTCCTTACAATATTTATCTAATTTTGGTATTTGTTGTTCAAGTACAGGATATAATTCAAATAATTGATCCAGTTTCAGGCTCAGCCTTTCAGAAAATTTAGAGTTCTGAGGTCAACTTTGGACGTTAGAAAATCTCCACTTTGAAAGCCCCCCATTTCGTTAATTTTGGGGGAAAAATTAAAATAAAATATTTTTGGACTCTATTCCCACTTATCTTTAAAATAATATACCGCAACCCTATGTAACTTTATAAAAAATATTTTACTTCGCATTCGCTTCTATGAGAGCCCCCCTGAAATAAAGATTTTTATAACTTTTTAAGCCATATTCGGCGGGAGGCCATTGGTTTACATATTATATTTTAAGCTGAAGTAATTACGTTCAGTAATTCAGAAGTTATAATGCTCTGACGGACGGACGGACGGACGGACAAGTGCCAATTCACTCAAGTAGACTGAGACCTTCGCTTCGCTCGGTCAATTATATGTCGAATAAGTCATTTGGTGTCCTGACGTTTGACTGTGAGTGCTAAGTTTGCCGTAGCATCAAGCCACGCGTAATCCCCTAGATCCCTAGATCGAGAAATTAAGTAATTTGGGCTGATCGCTGTGAGTGTAAAAATTTTGGCGTTAGTCAAATGACTTGCCGTCAGTGGCGTGGTTTACTGCGTCGGTTCCAGGGACGCCAAGAGTACTTTTGACACTAAGTAGAAGCAGCCAGTCTGTCCTCTCCCGCGCCGCAAACCAGGGGTATCCAACAAGGCGTTTTCCTATTTGGCGACCTGTGAACTCCTCTCCTTCCACTTCGCCCATCCTCTCCAGGGGTCTAAGCTATCGGAGCTTCGCCGATTTGGTCTCTCCAATTGAGTATTTGACAACAATCGATGGTAATGTAGAATGGTTTTCAGACAAAACTAACAAGAGACGTGGATATTATACGATTTTTGGGAGATCCTCTATTTAATAATCACTAAAAAATTATTTATTTGAATAGTTGTAGAATACCCAATTAGGATGTTGGACTATAACTAAAGAACACTTAAACAACTAACGTAGGTAAACGCTATTGGATTGTATAGTATTTTATACCTAACTAGATTAATATTGCTTAATTTTTATGAATGTTTCTAATCACTGAATAATATTAACGCTGATCTCTTATTGCATTTTTGTTTAAATAATGTACTACACTACTAGATGGAACTAGAGATGATGCCCGCGACTTCGTCCGCGTGGTTGAAGGTTTTTTGGTTAACGCGGGAACTCTTCAATTTTCCAGGATATAAAGTAGCTCTTGTCGAAATAAATATGTATATAAATGTCTTGTCTAAATAAATATGTATATGATCTTGTATATAAAGTATGTCTTTTCCCGGGATCTAACATCTCTCGCTACCAAACTTCGTCAAAATCAAATCAATATTAATTTATTCTAATTAGGTACACTGTACGCTTATTGCCGTCCAATTACTTATAAAACATGATGGAGTTAATCAGTTACGGTATCTTAAAACCAAAGCTACGACGGTTCCAAACTCGCCCTGGGTCTGAGAAGAGCCCACAGCAAACTCAGCCGGGTTTTTTTGTATCAATTTTTGTATCAAAGACACACTTTCACATTTATAATATTAATAAGTATAGATTTACCGCAATAGATCCTATAACAAAATTGTAAAATTGTATTTTTAAGCACAATCTTGTTCACTAATAAGTTTTTCATTCATAATAAAGTAACAAATCATAACGTACTTTAGAAAATTTATTTTAGCATTTTTATGTAAATAAATCACTTAAATAATAATATGAGGTATATTTCTTATTGTATATTAATAATTGCGTATTTGGACAGTAATTATTATAAGTATTTTGTATGGACAGTTTGACTTGTACAAAGGTTGTGAATGTGTATTTTAAATAAATGATAATTCAAAATTAACGTTTTCTTTATAAAAAGTTGCTTACGTAAGAATGTAGGAAGTTACTTAATGTGGAAATGTTACTATGTTGTACCTATAAACTAAATTGAAATGACTGAAACTTGTCCCTTACCTCAGATAACATGAATGGGAAAGAAATACAAGTAAGTCATATCAATTTACAGATTGTGTTCATAGTAGTTTGTGATATAAGAGCGGTTAATAGGTTTTTATCGTCACGAGTATGTAGAAACCTTAACGCCCATGTATCACACAATATGTTTCAATACATTTGTGAGAAAAATAAGTCGAGCAGGTAGGCCTAGGCACTAGGTACTCACTAGAAAATGTTTTTATACTACACCCGCTCGGAAAGTACCTTCATTCTTTTTTAAAAACGAGGTAGAAAGTACGTCATTGCTACAAACCAAATATGCGGGAGGGAAAGATGTATGAAATTTCATTTCTAACGTGCTATGCGGGGAGAAAAACTATATGAAAATCCATTTCTAACGCGCTGTTTTTTTTTAATTTAAAGTAAATTAGGTATATGGACGTTGAGAATTTGGGTATGTCCGGATATAGTATTAGAAGCAGCTTCACCATATTTGACATACAAAAGTCAAATATGGTGGATGTCGATTGTCGATATCAATGTCGATTTTGATGGCCGATTGTCGATATCGATGTCGTGGTCGGTTGTCGATGTCGATTGTCAATGTCGATTGTCGATGTCGATTGTCGATATCGCTGTCGTTTGTTGATATCGATGTCGTTATCGATGTAGATTGTCAACATCGATGTCGATATCTTTGTTGATTGTCGCTATCGATGTCGATGTCGATATCGATAGTCGATATCAGTGTCGATGTCGATTGTCGATATCGAAATCTATATTGAAATAATCCTCAAAATGTACCTAGTCTAGTTTTGATAGTGAAGCTTCGAATGAAGCGACTCATATAATTATGATAGAACTTCACTTTGTAAGTTCGTTAAATCACTAATTATTATCGCTTATTTTCCTCGCAGGTGTAGTAGATATAAAGCACTATGTATTTACGGTAGAAAGTACGATTCCTACCTCGCGTGTATTGCGGCCCTTCGGCTACGCCTCGGGCCTCAAACTACACCCTCGGTAGTAATCGGTCACTTTCTCCCCTCGGTGAACAATGTACTATTTCACGCCTGTAAATATTTACTGCACGTGGGCAGTAAATTTAACTTACAAGCCCTGTTTACTGCCTCTCTATGTGCGTTTTTCGAGCAAATGCATTGAAAAAAAAATTTGACACATTTTGTTGCGTGGTTTCAAGTGTTTGGAATAACAATGCACCGTAACAGCGATAACAATGAATTCAGTCCAAGCACAATCAGCGCTATATATCTCTCGCGGATTTTTGCACGATTTGTCCATTAACAAGCCGTGAGTAAATGTCGCACTGCTTGTGCTTGAGCTACAGCTGCACCTAGGTACCTAATGTCATTTTAACTTGTAGTCATTATGGCAGGTGTTACAGTTTTTGTGTTCCTTTTAGAGAAATTGCCCGGTAAGTTGGCTCAATTCAAATTGTTTTATACAATCGAATTATACTTGCTTTAACGGTGAAGAAACATCATGGGGAATCCTGTATGTCCGAGGGTTGTTCACAATGTACCTACTCATAATAAGTGCGTGAAGTGTGAAGTCTGCCAATTCGGACTTGGCAGTGCGTGAACTATGGTGAAAACCCTTCTCATTAGCTGAGAGCATCGATATATATGTAGGCACTATAGATGGGCCCTTTCATAGAAAAACGCCGGGCGTCCGAGATGCGGAACGCGTTCCGCATCTGTCTTTGTTCCCGTCGTAGCGCTGTCACGATCGCTCGTCGTGCGGATAATTTGTTATTATTAAGTTAACATCTAAAGTTTAATTAGTTTGGCACTGTATAATTTTAATTTTAAGGTAAGTGTTTCAATTCACAATTATACATTTCCAAAAAAACGTTATTTAATCTTCCTATTTAATATTTTTATCCATTACGCAATCATTTAATTTCCGCGGCAAACTGTATATTTTTTTTTGCTAACTGGTCTTACGGCTATGACCTATATTATCTATGACCGAGTCATACATTTTCAAGTTTTTATTCAAGATGTTGCAAGCAAGTTCCCGCTTTTCAGACTAGATGGCGTTGATGGCGTTGCTAAAAATACGCCCACATTCTTTGTTTGACAGGGCCCGTCTATGTAAATTGAGGTCGTTGGCTGAGAGGAAATTCATGTTCGTTGGATTGAGATAATCTACTATATACTAGACCGAGATAAAGATGATGTAGTTAACCGTTTACGTTTTTTAGGTATAGAAATCATATTAAACACTACTTTGCAAAGTGCAGGTGCCAATACTACTATTAATTTTGATAAATGTGATCCTACTGCTGCCAATCTAATATGGAAAAACATTAACCGAGACAACAACAAAAATGTCGTACTTCTTAATAAAATAAACTCTATGCTACGAAATATGGTCGTCAAGAGCGAGTTCTATGAAAAATCCGAATTAAACTTGGAAAAGTATTATTTCCAAAATGAAATACCAGATGATTATTCTGGATTTAAAAAAGAAAGTGAAGACGACGCTGAAGGCCTTCCGAAAGGGGCGCCATATTTGGTGGCCATCTTTGAAACTGTGCGCAATTTAACCGCGCAAACTTGTGGAGGTACTTTATTGTCTCCACACTGGGTGGTCACTCCTGCTGCATGTCTAGATGTACTGGCTAACTATGAATATGTGAACGAGTAAGTATATCTCATACTCTAAATAAATTGAACCAAGGACCAAGAGTCAACAATTCAAAAAACCGGCCAAGTGCGAGTCGGACTCGCGCACCGAGGGTTCCGTACTGAAAACTGTAACGACCAAAGATGTAAAACGGTAATAATTACCTTTGTTAATGAACCGCAAAACTAACTTTGTTTGTAGGGGTTTACTGTTAATATCAAAAAAACTATGCTAGTTAGAGCATTGACTACAGTTTTCCTGTAAAATATACATAAATTCCTATTGACCATAATTATTTCAGATTTTTCGATTGGTAAACTCCGGAGATAAGGGGGGGGGGGGGGGGGAACGGTATTTTTTTAGACAATTTCAACCCTCCGATTTTCCCCCCTTTTTAAATAAGAACAAAAATAATTTCCAATTTTTTTAAATTCCAGTGTCTTTGGGCCACTAATATACACAACTATTCCAAATTTCATGTCGATAGCTTCGGTAGTTACTGAAATAATCGAGTGTGACGGACGGACAGACAGACAGACGGAGAAAGTCGCACCATAAGGGTTCCATTTTATCATTTTGGTACGGAACCCTAAAAACGAATTATTCGTCACTGGGTTCTTCAATACCTATTCATTGCTATCTAATTTATATCCGTTTTCCATAATCTCACTCTCACTTAGGTACGCTTGTAAGATTTTCTCGCCTAAGTAAATTGTAAATGCGGCCTGAACTTAGGGGTTTGCTTGGGATGAAAGAGGGTGGGTTGAGGGTTCTTAAATATAGTTAAAAGGTCTGTGCCTTCTACTGTGCAAACTACAATCTACTACGATTATGGATCGGTTCGGATCATGAGAGTTGGGACTTTCCTAAACATAATCTTTTTTTTTTTCAGATCTAAGTATTTACGAATGGGAAATAAAAAACGTTATTCTATTGTAGCGAACGCAGTCAATCCTCTCGAAGATGGAACTGTGCATAATGTGACCGAAATATTTATACACCCAGATAACTTAACCGACTCCATAAAACACCCAAATGAAACGTTCGGAAATTGTAGTTTGGCGCTCATGAAAATCGAACCCATGGCAGAAAAAATCACGTCTATAAAGATTTTTAAAAATGAAATAAAAAAAGTCATGGAAGTCAGGGTATTTGGATGGATTTTAAAGGTGAGTTTTCAAAAATCAAATTATTGCTACTTCACGATAGATGGCGCTGTATATAATTTACAAAATAGCCTACATTTTCTATTTTCGTTATATTTTAGTTATTTTAAGAAAACCAACTAGGTATATTAAATTAAATTCAACTACAAGATTTAAAGTGTAATAACAATGCAAACACTTAATAAAAATGCTTACAATTATATATTTTTTATAGTTGGTTCATGAGACTGTACTACCAAAGAGCATATAGAACCAGGGGTTCTTTATGCTCTTTGGTAGTACTGACAAATAGATGACGTTGTGGCTCAGAAGGACTGGAATCCAGAGCCGTTAAACCAGTTAAATAAAAAATAAAAAAAAAATAGATGACGTTATAAAAATAAACTATAAATTCAGCTATTTGATCATAGATGACGCTGTTTATGGTTTAAATATTAAATTTTTTACACCAGCTCTACAATAGAGTCAAAACTCAAAATTGCTTTCAGATTGTTTCGTTACCATTTTCATATCAATACTTATTATTATAAATGCGAAAGTTTGTCTGTCTGTCACCGCCGCTTTCACCTTTTCAACCGTGTAATTGTACCTCTTGTAATGTATATAATATCATTGTAAGGGAAGGGTTGCACCCCGGTGAAGGATATGGGCTCCTTTTTATCCCGAAAAATTAAATAGTTCTCGCGGGAGTCAAAACGGGAGACATCATCTGAGATTAAAAATAGGTTATTTTTTTCAGAACTCTACAGGCCAGGACTCTATGACCATAGCCTCGTTCACAGCTAAAACGTTGGATTCAACAAAATGTAAAAGCCGCAGGTTTCCACACAAGTCTGTGATTTGTTTACGCGCTAGCGAATCTAATAAGATTCAAATAAGCCAGGTACCTGATAGTTTTAATTAATGCGAATTCATTATTGTAATATTTAAAACTTTTATTAGACAAGTACCTACCTACTTAAAAGAAATTGCTTTGTCTGTAATTATTAATAGTAGGAATACCTAGTATGAATAAAGAACGTAAAGTTAAAAGTAAAATTTCTTTATTTTAAAATATTAACCAATTTTTGACGACCTCCCTGGCGCAGTGCTGAGCGTATGTTGTCTTAACGTGTGGAGGTCCCGGGTTAGATCACCGGCAGGGTCAATTTGGGAATTATTAATTTAGAAATTAGGGAAAGTCTGCGGCCTTGGCTAGGTATCACCCTACCGGCAAAGACGTGATTTAGCGTTCCGGTACGATGCCGTGTAGAAAGTTAGAAACCGATTAGGGCTATGCGTTAAATATAACTGCCTTGCTCCTAACAGGTTAGTCCGGTACCATCTTACTGCATCTTCTTACTGCATCATCACTTACCATCAGATGAGATCGCAGTCAAGGGCTAACTTGTAGTGGATATAAATATTAACCGAGTGAAAAACAATTGTTTCTAGTGGCAAAAATTCAGTGGTACCTACAAGTTATGAAAAACCAACCTTAAAGTTCACCACCCTAAAGATAATATTTTGTTTCATTTATATATGAATCCACATTTATATTTTTTAAATAATTTTAGATGAGTTCCGGTGGTCCCGTGATGGTTTTCTACAAGGATAAGTTCCGGCTTCTTGGAGCGATGCATTTGGACGTAACGTCGGATTTGATCGTGTATCTTTTCGCCCCGCACTATGATTGGATAACGAGTGTTATTGGGAAAAATTGAAAATAAGTAAATTAATATTTCGATAGGTGCGCTTCAATGGCCTTTGATTGTTTCCTTTACAATATTATGTTAGGTACTGACCATTATCTACACTTCAGTCTTATTGTTTTGAGAGGTTATGAGTAATGAGTTGGCTTACTCAGTATCTTAAAGTACATTCTTTGAAGGAGGACTGTGTTTGATGAAAATATAATTTAGTTTGTTTTCGTTTTCAAACTCAAACTTTGTTTTCAGCATAGTTAGTACCTAATAGGTATCTATGCAGAAGGTCAAGCGTTTCTATGGCAGGCTCTATGAATTAATGAAGTCACCCATGAGTTTAGGTATTAGTGTTTTCTAATTACTCCTGAATATTAGTACCTACTTCCAATATTAGTAATAGTAGACTATAGGTACCTAAAATATACCTATCCTACTGTAGCAAGTTTATTAATTCATTCATAAAAGGTAGAGCTATGTAAGTGTACCTAATTACTAATTAGATATCTTCAACCGTGTAATAGCTTTCCAAGCACAAGAGAGATTAAGCATTGTGGGTTGCATACCTAACCGAAATTTTTGTACCTAATGGTACATTCGTCGTAGTCGATGATTATATAAATGTGTTGATCGTTTGTGACGCTTCCAAACGGGCGTTAAAGACATTATGCAGTTGTTATCAGTCAATTAGCTAAATAATTACGGTAGAAAGGATATAGGTAACTAAATAATGAGATGATTTTTAACACTTTTTTACGAGATCGCGAATTCTCTATAAAATAGTAATTGTTTACATTGTGTTTTAACATATTATATTATGTTTTAACCGTGAAGGGAAACAGCTGATGTTAAGAGTTCGCCAAATGTTCTCAAAGGCGTGTGACCGGTGTCTACTAATTCGCACTACCAATACCATTTTAAAAATAAAGAATTTTCAAAAATAAAATAAAAACCGACTTCAAAAACCACAAACACTAAAAAGTAAAAAATAATTTAATTTATTATGTATACAAGAGTTAATGTAGTTCTATAATAACATTTTTTCGGGTCGGTACGAATTAGCCGCATGAACCGTCTACCTATACTCTTCAATATTGTTGACGTGATTCCACATTGGCACATTTCATGTCAATAGCTTTAATAGTTACTGAAATAATCGACTGTGACAGACGGACGGAGAAAGTCGCACCATAAGGGTTCCATTTTTACCATTTTGGTACGGAACCCTAAAAAAAAAAAGATATGCTATGCATGGTTAAAACATACTGTTTACAAAACTATCACACTGATCGCGAGCAATTTACTCTTATCCATTGAGGAGTTCCGTTCTCCATCTCCGGAGATATTCATCAGATCTTCACCAAATTAAAATGGGACCACCTCTGAAGTATGACCTACCAAACAAAAAAAGAATTATCAAAATCGGTTCATAATTGGCGGAGAAATCGCGTAACAAACATACAAAAAAAACATACAGTCGAATTGAGAACCTCCTCCTTTTTTTGAAGTCGGTTAATAAATCTATCCGGAAATAGAAAGAAAGAAGAAAGAAATAAATAAATCTTTATTCAGGGAAACAAGACAAAAAAAAACAGACTTTATCAGAAGAAAGAAAAAACATGGCGAGATGAGACTTGATCCCCAAAATGGTCTTCACTCAGCATGTGCTATACTTGTTAGGAATTAGGATACAGCGCTGATCTTCCGTGAAGCCAGTATGCTTGGACGGCGCCAAATATATATTGGAACATATTCATTAATAATAATATTAATAAAGATTAAAAAATAAAATCTGTTGGTATAGCCTATGATACAATATACTATTAATATAATATTATATATTACATATTATGTATTATTTATTATATAATACAATATACTATTATTATAATATTTTAGAATATGTAAACAATTTTTTTCTTTTTTAAACTAAGCGTACTGTCACAGCAGCAAATAGAGTGCAAACTGAAAAGGTGGTTATAAAGAGAGGCAACAAGAGAATCATTTAAGATTTTTGTTTTTTTAATAAATATTGTTTTAACTTTCTTTTAAAAGTTATTTTTGACTTCGTAGCCGCAAATTTAAAACTGCCCCGGAAGGCAGCCTTTAAATGTCGCGGCATTTTTAGGGTCCATGCTCTATTTCGAATCGAAATTGGAACCTCCAGTCCCAACTCTCAACGTCAGTACTTAACTGCTTTGCAACGTAAATAATGCAGTGGTTTCTTAAATAACTCATTTTTATGTAGTTGCACTATACTTCCAGGCGCTTAGGTGTAATACCCAGCCTACCCACGTAGACAGGTTTTAATAAAATTCCTAATATTTGTCCGAAAAAGAGATTCTGAACAGAACCATAGGTGAGCTATGTAACATGATTTTGTTGCATGGAAGTCCAGTAGCCTACGAGTCAGTGCAATACTTGTAACGTAGCGTACTTACATGTTATATTGTTTAACTACTTATAGTAACATTTTGCTTTTTGAGAAAAGAGCAACTGCTGAGTTTCTTGCTTCTCAGTAGAAGGATTTTTCGAACCGCTTACGTATCATAGGTGACACAAGTTGTCCTGCATCAAATATATAAATCATTTAACATAGGCCCGTATTCATAAACCGATATACTTAAGTACTTACGTATTATATTTTGTACTATATTAACTTTTTGAATAAATAAATGAAATTGAAAAAATTTAATATCAATTAAGAACACGTCCTCAAGTATCGTTCAATCTTTTTTAAAGATCAGTCTTAAGCATAGATTAACCGATACTTGATAACCTGTTCTCAGCTGATGTATACGGGTCTTAGTTTGCTTACAATGCCAAGGAAAAATTATGAAACAAGATACGTATGATAGGTAGGCGCTTGTTGTTGAATGCACACGCGGTCATACAAATCATCAACATACTACCGAGTCAGAAAGAAGTGAAATTACGTGACGTCAGCAAAGAAAGTGTCCCAGTGCAGGTGGAGTGACGCCACAGCCGAGCGAAGACTACAACTCCACCACTCAGTCCGCGAGACACCGGCGTAGCGGGCGCACGGGTGAGACATGGACCACGGCCCTAGCTCGCTGTATCTCTAGACTGTGACATGGAATAATGTCGTTCCGTAGACTGATCAGCGCTGTACGGTACGCGCGCGACGCTTTAAACCGAGGCGCCCCTATGGCCGACGGGATCCTTAAGTCCTTAATATCTGTCATAGTGATCTGTTGCATCGCGGTGTCTTCCCCACAAAGTGCATCCGCGAAGCCGTTCGCTTTCACGTTCCCCGCGAGCTGGTCTCTCGCCGGGCTGGTCGGGACGGTCGGAGCGAGGTCCGAGGCCGCGGAGAGAAGAGAGCCGGGCGTGAAGCCGTACACGGGGCGGAGAGTGAGCAACGAAACTCTCCGCATGATCTACTTCCACGACCAGACGGTCGCTGTGGTGGAGCTCGGGGAGGAGAAGCTGCTCCTCAATTGTGAGCTCATCGAGACTTAGTGAGTGATTGTTTTACTTCCGATTTAGTGGTTTAAGTGCCAAGGATTTTCTTCCTAAGGTTCTGCAGGGAAAAAAGTTGTTAAAAGTTAACAATTATTAGATATTATTATATATATTGAAATAAATAGTATACTCATTGCTGTATAAAATTATAGGCTGTGATTTTCTACTACTACGAGTTTATACTCACCTTCTGATCTATTCTGAAAGACCGAAATCCGCCAAAAAATCATACTTTGCCTATAGATTAAATTTGGGGATAGTTTTCTCTATTTTGAACCTTGTCATTGAAGGTTCAAGAGCTGTAATTGCCTACACGAGGAGCGAAATACAGCAAAACTTTGCACATTTGTCAGTTCGCAAATTTATTGCGGATGTTCGGATTAAGATTGACTCGAAACGACTAGACGGTTACTAATGTTTAGGACAGGAGACCAGGAAGTCACTGGTTTTCTAATTCAAAATTTTCCATTTAGGCAGTACCTACAAATTACCTTAAGACAAAAGTCATTAACCAATCTTACCAGCTATTTATTATATTTATGACATACGGTGACGAGTGTTCATTTATCCCTCGTTCAGACGAGCGCTTTTTAACGCCGGGCGTTGTCGATATTTCTTCCATTTCAAAGATAACATAAAAGAACGCCCAGCGTAAAAAAAAAGCCCCAGCCTGTGAACACAGGAGAATTCATGAGTTTTATTTTGAAATGAAAAAAATAACGGTTAAGGCCGGCGTTAAAAAGCGCTTGTCTGAACGGAGGCTAACAGGAGGCTCTACTTCTCAGAGATCAGACTTCATCGCTGAAGGTGCTATGGATAGAGCTATTTTCGGAGCTACTTAGATGGATGAAATCTGTAAGCAAATGATTCGCCAAAGATCTAGAAATAGTCGCCGTCATAAGCTCTCAAGGCGAGCGTGTTAAAATGATAGTGGTTACGGGCAGGTCTGTATATGAGGACCTTTGGACGTTGTAGTCGAAAGATCCTCTAGCGGAAATGCAAGCGGAGATGAGCAATGTATACTCTATAGGTCTCGACTAATAGATAGATATGACACATTCCGGTACATGCATCAGCAAAAAAAAATTAAATACCTTAAAAAAAGTCACAAATTGAATCTACAGCGTATGGTAGCGGAAAACAAGAGCGAAAAAAAACGCGTGAAGTTCAGCTTTCGAATGCATCTAGAGTGCGCGGAGAAAAACACTGCATACAATTTCCGCGCTTGGAATTCTGCCCGCTATAAGTTTTCACTGATAGTTTCAAAGACAGTGTTTTCATAGATAGTATTAAAAGTATACCTACTAAGTATTATGTTATAGTCATACTACTATTATAAATGCGAAAGTGTATATTTGGTTTGTGGGTTTGTCCTTCAATCACGCCGCAACAAAGCTACGGATCGACATGATTTTATAATATATAAGGTCAATCGATTCGTTATTAAGGTCCGGCGGGCGTATGCTACATTTAACACGAATAAGATCAATACGGCGGATGTTCAAAAAGAAATTATATCAGTGCGAATTGAAAATACGTTTAAATATGACATGGGTACGAAATGGTTACGAACATTGCGAAGCAAAAAAATTCATCTTTAGTACCAATATTTATACCTAGTTGTTTAGTTGTCGTAGATCAAAAGCTCTACTTTTTACGTATTAAATGGAATCCCGTACCTACTATGTTTTAAACTTCAACTGCACGTAAAAAAGTTTCGTAAATGCAAGAAGACTGATTTTTTATTCTTATCTTTATCATTTGGAATCGAAGCTAAAATGAGAAACGACACAGAATACCATACCACGTCATTATGTGCGCTAAATAATTCATTTGGAGAATGTCCTCACTCCTTTACCTTGACTTGTAAATGACCGTAGCATCGTCGTGCGATACTTTCTAGTTTCTATACTATACTTCCCTCATATAGGTAAGTATACGTATGTTGCGTCCCAGGTTACCACCCGTCATGCCATTATCCCGACTAATCCCTGCCGGCTCAATGAGCGCAGGAATATTTATGGTGGCAAGAGCCCTTTTGATCGTATCGTCATTGAGAGAGCCATGTTGAGAAAGTCTACCAGCGCTCCTTTGGCAAGAGAGTCATGGCAGAGGGGTGCCGGTGTTTTCAATCTGAGACCTAGGGCCACACGAAAACTTTCGTTATCTAAATGATGTATATTAGATATCTGGTACCTGTAGATACCTGGTGCATAGTACTGGTATTCCGTAAACAAAACTACCATTGCACCTTTATCCTAATTTGACTTTTATCCTATCAAAGGCGACTTTGAGGTTTTGAAAATTCCGGAAGAAATCCAGGATGATAAGTAGCCTTTTAAGAAAGAAATAGACTTTAAATACTCAAATTTTTATCTTCTTCACCGACAAAATTTCCTGACACTGAAAAAATTAAAGAATTAATCCTAGTTTTATATATGCGCATTTTATACCGAGAATTACCCTGTACCTAAGTATAAAAATCTAATAAATCCCGTTAGACAGGCCATGCAAACTTAAAACTTCTATAGAGGCGTATAGGTACTAAAAAAATTCTACATCAATGATAGAGGCACAAGGACGAATTGATTCTATAAGTACACCTGAAGCCTGGTTACACCTACGTTCTAGAACTCTAGATAATAACTCGCTATCGATTTATTTATTTTTATAATACTTACCTAGAGTTCAATCTAATATAAATAGATCACTCTATGTGGTTACTGGTTACTCATAGACATTAATCATTAGGTTAAATATTACTTACCTATGTACTTACCTAATTCATAATAACATGACATGACAGCTCTACATATTACGAAATTCTTGACTCCAATTTCTCACAAAAATATTCATGTAGGCAAATTTTTATCCCGGATTCAAAGAGTTCCTATGGGAGTTTCTAAAACCTAAACGAAGTCGCGGGCATCATCGAGTACCTTGACTGACTGCCTGGGGTGGAAGTCAGGTTATGTGAGATCTTCACCCACTAAAACCCCCTAGGTGGCCATCCTACGTACTTTTATTATGTATTTTATATGTAAGCTCGGGACGAGCAATTGCTCGTCCCTAAGCGGTCCTTCGACTTCATACTTCGACAGACCTTCGACTTCAAGGCAAAGCCGTACTTCGGCTTTGCCTTGAAGTTCGGCTGCTTGTGCTACAACAAGCGGCTGACTTCCCAGGGCAGGTACTGAGTACTTAATAAAACGCTAAATAATATGATGCAACAAAACGCAACGAGACCATTACATTGTCTAAACACAGTAATCTGAAGTCACGCTAAAACCTTAGTGATCTAATCTGTGTTTATGCACACGCAAGGCTATTGTCCGCGGAGCATTCACTTTTGTTTCATCCATTTATTATGAAGAACGCATCGTGTGCTCTAACAATGATCTTGACATTGCTTGCGTAACGGTTCGGTTATTGTTTTCATGATTTTATGAATTAATTTTATTATGACATCATAATTAAACAGTTGGAAATTGTTACGTCAGATAAGAAAGTGTTTTGACTTAGCATCGTCTTTAAACCTGGATCCATTCAGTGATAGTTCATGCGGGAGGGTAGCAATTAGGCAAGTGAAGAAGGCAGAGTGAGAGATTAATTAATGATATTGTCAGAAAAATAAATACATTTACATTTTACTTTCGCTAGCAGGAAAGATTTCTCCTTCTTCATTATCCAGTGGTTCCTTGTTCCCAATGTATCTTTAAGTATTTAGAAGTGTGCTTTGGTCAATCTCGAGGATTCATTTAACGACCTCTATGTATAATGACTAAAGGGCTATGCTGTGACATACAGACGGCCAGACAGACGGAAGGACAGCCAAATGTATGAGGGTTCTTTGGTTTACTTACTAGACGAAATGCAGGTAACAGTGCGGTCACTGACTTTCCAATACACAGAGCGCATAAGGAAAAGGGCTAATGGCAAATGACGTATGTACTGCATACATCCAATTGATGATGCCGAGCACACGTTGTTCCATTGCCCTCAGTTTGAAGAAAAAAGAAAGAAGGTGATAGATTACCTAGGGGGCAATTTCAGAGTGGAGAGTCTCATAGGTACAATGCTGGAGACTAAAAGGAACTGGGTAGTAGTCCAATAATTTATAGAAGAAATAATGAAAAAAAGGAGAAGGATGAAAGAGACGGAGGATGAGTCAGGCTGAGGCAGTAATGCCTTCAAGGCCTTCACATTACTGCTTGCAGAAAGGAGGGGTTTTTGGCCGGTAGGAGTCCGGCACTATCCGATTCGGAGTCGGATGTCCATGAGGATTTTCCCCTCCTACACGAAAAATAAAGTTAACAGTGCGGTACGGTTTTATAATCATAAGAATCTGAAAACAATAGAGGTTTTTTCCCTTGTTCCCTGACACTGGAAATAGAAAATTTTTGAAAGCCGAACAATCTGATGCTCTTTACAAATATCCCAGTTCATTGAAGCGTCCAGACTCACAGCTGTAGGTATAGGAGCAGGTAGCAGGCAGTCGTTCGTCAAGACGTCACAATACGCACGATCACAATGGCCGGCTCGGGTGACCGTTGTCGGCCCAATTGTTCCCCGCTTCCCGGCGCGGCGACGCGCGCGGCGCAACAGTATTGGACTCATGTTGCATGCTCCATTCGCAACTGAAAAAGTGACGCGGAACGGCGGAAGTCGTTATTGGAACTGATCCTGCAAGCAACCTTCTGATTTCCTAATTCCGTATTCTATTATACGGCGTGAGGCCGCTGAATGCTGATCGAGCTCCTTGAGACCCCAACACCAATTGTCAACCAACACTTTTGTGAACGAAAATTTTTATCTCTAATGGATGTGCGGAATAAAATAAATAAATAAATAATAATTTATTTCGCAAAATTAAAAAAAAAAAGTAAGACTTAGGTCTACACAATGTATGGTCGGTCTCTGCAGTCTAATGAAGGATACCCTGTGGTTTAAGGCTGCAGTGACTTTGACTTTCCCTCCTAGAAAAAGAATGACAAAAATAACAACATAATTTCGATAGAATATAATAGAATAATACTGCTAAGTAGGTACATATGTTTGCTTGTTGGAGTCTACCGACACAAACATATTTTGTGCCTTAACAATTTAGTAGGTAGTAATTATTATTTAAATCAGCTGGACCCGGGAGGCGCGAATCCGCACGTGCAGTTTGCTTTTTCAAAGCTATGCAATGCTAGCGCTAACTATGTACATAGCTTGCTAGAATAAAAAAAGCTTTTAAAAAAATATGGTTTTACGTTGCCATTTGCAATAGTTAACCCCCCTTTTTGGAAAGGTAAGTTTGTACCAAGATTACTTACGTTTATCTTTTAATTAATGACTTATGGCAACAATTACCTATCTTTAATCGTGATGCCTTGAAAAATCAAATCAATTTATTTTAATTCGATGTGAGCGTAATGCCTATTGGGTATTTCTGTGGGTTTTTAAATATCTTGCCTGAATAACAGATTTCATAACAACAAGCATATAATTACCACGAAGTCGACAATAAATAACATAGTTGTAACACAAAAAGTTATTGTAAAGCAAAATTCGTGTACGTCATTTTACACTTCGGTAGATATTAGTTCTTTAGAGTGACGACAACTGCAAAACTGTTTGTTGGTATTTTTATTTCGGACTAGATAATTCCCGCGAATTCGTCCGCGTGGACTAAGTTTTTTTCGATTCCCACGGGAACAAAATCGGTTTCATCAAAATCGGTTGAAATGCTGCGTTGGCCCTACTGGCTGCTACAACGTCACCTGGAGCCACACTGCCAACGCTTAAAGCAATACTTAAGCAATATTACTCAAAATGACAGTTTGATGTCACGTACCTTGACGTTCCTAAAATAAGGATTAGGTTAGGTTAGGTATTATAATAATTTCTAAAACATAATAAATATGGCTTTAAGCGTTGGCCCCTGGTGGATGGGCTGGCGCTAGGCATCGCCAAGAAATTGGGTGTAAGCCCTAGGGCTCGAAGATATCAGGGGACAACGTCTTCGGGCGCCTCCTGAGAGACTCGGACCGTGGCTTAGGATGACTTCGGGACGGGTGAGAAGTCGGCTGTACAAAATAGTTTGTTGGTCGAATTACTATTAAAATGCCTACGCCTGTGGCATAGTCTGGCGCACTAATACCATTGCACTTGACATGCTTCGCTACGAGTAGGTCGCCGCTCGCTTCCCTTCTACACGTGTTACGATAGTATTCAATGCGTCTATACTCTTCGCAATCTGCCCTCTCTTTGATATTTTTCAAATTATTGTTGCTTTGTAAAAAAAATATCTGCAGTTATTTGTAGAACATAGGTAGTTGTTTTTGGAACGCAAGGGCCTGGCCTGGAGCAATCGTACGTGCCAAATTTTTGAAGTGAAAACTTCTGTAGCCCATTAAAATTTAATTTCGAATGTGGTGTATTTATATTTAAGACCTTTTGTCTTCGTAACAACGCGAGCATGTTTTCACTTCAAAATCTTACGCATTTTCGTTACGAACGTTTTTTGCCGGCTAGGGTACCCTTCCGCATCGTCCCATAAGGTACTTTCGTTCCAAAATATATTCGTTTTCACTTCTATCGGTAGTCCCTATGACTGCCAATTTTTTTTTATCTGTCGCTATCCCTCAAGTATAGATGGAGAGAAAAAGTAACTATTTTAAAACAAGTTACTGTAAAACATTTTGAACACTTAAAATTTGAAACCATAAATGCGCAAATTGGCAAAAGGTTTCTAAGTGCATTTGACTCGTCACGCCAATCTACCACTGGTTCGGAATGATACTCTTACCGAGAAGAACCAACAAGAAACTCAGCATACATTGACCTAGGCACCGAGGCCTGTCATAGAAACGCAAAACAAAGAGTTCCCTTGTTCCTTGATTATCACGGACTTCCGCAAAGTAACGCCTGCTTTGCTTCTCTCCAATAAAGAGTACTTAACTATGCATGCGCGTAGCCAGCAATAGATCCTGAACTGATGAAGAAATCAAGAGTACAGGTCGCAAACCATAGTATGTATACATACTCGGGTCTACTATGAATATAATCATGATAAATATTAATCAGATGACAAATGTCCATAATTTGCTTTCAATTATTCATTATCCCTACGTCATTTATGGTCATATACCTCAATCAATTGAGGCAAGGTGGCATTCCAACTTAGCTATTCATCAGTAATCATCATCAAGTCTGATTACCCACTGCAAGACAAAGGCTCGAGTTAACCATAAGATGGAGGCTGTAAATGGCCAGCATAGGATGGATGAGGACCATTTTTGGTGGCGGTATACTTATTACTTACTAATATTATTTAAAATGCGTATAAGTGTGTCTGTTTGCTTGCTACGCTTTCAAGGCCCATTTGTCCAATTGATTTTGATGAAATTAGGCACAGTGATTATTGCATCCTGGGGAAAGACATAGACTACTATTGGTTACTTTGCGGAAGTCCATAATGATTTAACTATAACTAGAACTTTTAATGAATTGCTATAATCCGTCAAAACAGACTAATCTATGTGGTACTGGCACAACACCACACTATATATGAATGATGATTGGCTGATTATATCGAATTAAAACTTCTATTTTTTTTTTATCCACTACGAGCTAGCCCTTGACTGCGATCACACCTGATGGTAAGTGATGATGCAGTCTAAGATGGTAGCGGGCTAACCTGTTAGGGGCATGGCAGTTATATTAACACCCCTGCGGGTGAAGCCTCCCACCAGGCCAGACCAGAGAAAATTCAGAAATTATAAATTCCTAAATTGACCCTGCCGGGGATCGAACCCGGGACCTCCGCACGTTAAGGCAACAGCGCTACACACTGCGCCACGGAGGTCGTCAAGTATTTCTTTTATTAGGTACTATATTGCCGGAAAATCCAAGAATTTCCATGAGACCACAACTTAAATCCACACGGACAAAGTCGCGGGAATTATCTATTTGAGTCAATATCAATATTGATTACGTACCTATATGCCATCCCATGCTCTAAAAGTATATAAGAGTCGATTATCTGAATCCTTATCTTAGACAAGTTTCTAGAAGGATCCACCAGGGCCGGAGGGGACGGGGGAGGAGGGCGTCATGATTCAATCATTGGACAATTGCTGCTTCGAAATCCGAACCGATGCGCGTTATTCAACAAGAATGCATTTAGCAACAGAATAGAATATTATTTACCTAATCATAAATACTTTATCGATAAGAAAAAATTACAACTTTTTAATAAAGATAACTTTTTAATAATTAATATAGTAAATGTGAAAGTTTGACTGTCTGTCTGTCTGCTACGCTTTAAAACGGCTTAACTTATCAACCAATTTGGATGAAAATTTGGTACAGACATAGGTTGTGTTGTAAGTCCCGCGGGACTCAAAAAACTAACGCATACGACCCACCTATAAATAACTCAAAAATGACAAACCAGTAGTAGATCCACTTGGCAATTGGGTATTTGACTACTAGTGAAATAAATTATTTTACAGTGATTATTAAATAAAGGATCTCCCAAAAGTCGTAATATGCACGTCCCCTGATAGTTTTATTTTGAACAACCATTTTAAACTATCGATTAAAGTAAAAAAAGTGCGTCGAACTTGGATGACGTCACAACTTAAAATTTCATACAAAATCCATACTAAGCACGCGTTTTGACGTTTGAAAAAAAAGTTGCTGATTTGACTAGTTGTCAAATACCCAATTTGTAAAAGCAAGTAGTTGAAAATTTGTTTGAATAATTAAATGCAACTCTTATAAAAAGAGAGATTAATATTTATTTTTATTTATTTATTTGTTTACATCAGGCAAATAGGCCCATAGAAATATATACATAATACAACATATAACACAAAATTAATATTAATACATATGAAAATAATTATGAAACAGTAGGGATTCTGGATCTGGCTTCCCTGAAGCGACGGTAAATTTAATAGGTACATATTAATATATACACGAATCCAGGCGAAACGGCGAGTGTCTAAGAAAACTAAGCACATACATAAGAGCCGTTAAACCCAAATTTATTGATACAGTTTTAAGCTAAGATGAAACCAGTGCCGTAACATAACGCTGGAGAGCTGAGACGCCTGGCGAAATGCCAAAGGCCCCCGAGAACCTCGTTGAGACTTGTTTAATTTATAATGTCCATATCTTTACCCTTTTATTAAATTTATCGTGATGTAAATAGTTTATGTGGAACCATCTGTATTTATTTTTTCTATGGAACCATCTCCAAGCCCAATGCATAATAATTAATATCCCAAGAAATCCCCACTATTACTTACCTATATTAATTATTAATAATAATTTACTAGCTGATGCCCGCGACTTTGTCCGTGTGGAATATATTTATTCTTCAGCTGATTTTCCTGAAACTGTGGGTAGAGTCTTATAAACTTTGACAGATTTCCTAAACAAACTGTAAACGGTCACCCTTATTTGGCGTAACTATAATACGTGTAATCGACTCTTTATTACGTTGAATGTAAATTCTCAGAGATTAAACATGAAAATAACATCAATAATCAAAGCATAACATGAAAAAAACTGCAAAGACCGTGTAAATATCTACTATTCCAACCGTAGTCTAATAATCAGCACCATTGATGTAGAATTTTAGTATAGTCAGCGCACGCATCATTACACGACTGTTTTTCATGCCTCTCTGTTGCATAACACCGCTGCAATCGCAAATTGCTCCTTCGATGTGCCCGTTTAGGATCACACGCGATATCGGGGCAGGCTGGGCGCTGGAAGGGAAAACAAGGATGTCTAGAAAGTCGTGTCCCATTTGCTTCTTATATTTTTGATTTCTGTTTTTGCAACGACTAACCAATGTTCGATGTCAGACTATCAGAACATTTTTTTTAATTGGCGCTTGGCTAAAAATCACAGCTACAATGTAAAGATCGTAATCACCTCACCTGATTGGCAGCACTCTTTATCCAATGACGCAACAAGTATACCATAAATTCAGCCAATCACAACAATTGAGACTGTAACAATGATTGATGCAGGTTTTACATAATTAGGTTTTATCCTCAGATAAATACTACATTGACCGTACCCTTATAAATGTATCTTTATAATTTGTGGTTTACGTGGTTGACGCCAGTTATTATTGTTATACCTATAGACCTATGTAATACCTACTGTGTCGTTGTTTGTGAACCCAAAGAAATAAAATAAAATAAAAATTTCCAAGATAACCTGCTACCATATTAATTAGACAATACTTTCACTAGCCTAAATGAAAATCTTTGAATAGTTAATAAAGACAAATTTAATATACTTAGTGGTTTGCAGAGAAGTAGGATTCGAGCCAGATTTATGTAAAGGTTAAGTCTTTAAAATATTTTTATTACATTTTACTTACGTACTTACGACCTTAAATACGTTAAGATAAGTAGCTAGGTACCATTAGAAGCTAGTATTCCTATGTATTTAGTACCTACATACAATGTACATATATATGTAATATTAAGAATGATGTTACTAAAAATAAGAAATAATTTTAAAGGTTTAACGTCCACTTATCCACACGTCTACGTGGTTTGATTTAAACGAAGTGAATAATTGATGTACCGTCCAAGACAGGAGATGGTCAAGTACAATCGACTGTTCAATAAATGTCACGGTCGTACATGCCTATTTTAAAAACTACTGCTACAGGCGATGCATACAAAATACCTACTTATAAGAATTAAACGGCATCGACAGAAGGCTCAATAATAATTGCACTTTTGTACTTATTCATTGCATTTTGCAATGATGTCGCTGGATGGACGACATCAGACGAGTATAGCAGGGAGCCGCTGGATGCAGGCGGCGCAAGACCGCGGCGTGTGGAAATCCTTGCAAGAGGCCTATGTCCAGCAGTGGACGCCTGTCGGTTGATGATGATAATTGCACTTGGTTAAATTTAACGTTAACCATATAACCATGTGTATACCCCATGTACCTACATGGTTATGGTTAATGTTAAATTTCACCGCCAAAATTCTAACAAAATAGAAATTGTCAGTAGAACCCAGATGTTTGCAACCCGAAGTGGTATTTTCTAGGTACCTGGTGCCTACTGCCTATATTCCGATAGCCGTATAACATCACTTCTGACCCGTATAAATTCAAAAGTTGTCTGTTGGTTTAGTCCTTCAATCATACCGAAATGGAGAAACGGATCGACGCGCTCACTTTTGGTATATATTTTTTATCCACTAAACGATAAAGTAAATAAACACGGCCGAAACCTCCCACCAGGCCAGAGCAGAGAAAATTCAGAAATTACAAATTCCCAAATTGACCCTGCCTCGAAATCGAAACCGGGACCTCCCACGTTAAGGCAACAGCGCTCAACACTCCGCCAGGGAGGTCAAATATGATATAACAAGAGGGTAAACGAAATATATTCCCACGGGATCAACAGAGTCCTAAGCTATATCCACGCGCACGAACTTGCGGGCAACAGCTACTTAGTCCACAATATTATCTTAAGAGATAGTGAATAAACCTAGGAACTGTGTAGCCGGCGGTATATCCTCAGTAGTTCTGAGTCAGGCACAAATCTCAATGCTGATTGCTGCTGGTAGGTAGTCTTACGCGGAGGTCAGGCAATCACTTTATTGCGTTGAAATGATTCAACATTATAAACGTTTCCATAAATTGGTTTGCGGAATTGAGCACAATTTGTCATATTTCATCGTGGATTTTATCTTGGTCCTTTGTACTCTCTCTCTGCGTCGTATTCCTCATCACTGAGGTCGTGGCATCTTTCCATTAATCAAATAATGGTAGGAATTTCTTGGGATAATGATACGGTGGGTTCCTAGCTCCCACGTCCTTCCGCATACGTAGTAATAATAATTTTATTAAATGTGAAAGTTTGTATGTTTAGATATTCACGCCAAAAAACCCTCAACGTATTTATACTGGAAAATTGTAGAGATCCCGCGTGCACGCGGACGATGTCCAGGGCATCATCTAGTTTGTTTAAACTTTGTTAGAAGCACGTTCCTACTTACCTACATTGTATCTGGCATTGTGAGATACAGAGCTGTCTGGATTTTTCTCTCCATTCCTCTGAGAGCAAGTTTTGCTGTCATTTCCAGTTACTGTTAAATTAAGTATAATAATTATTATTAGCTATCGTAGTTCAATTTACATTTATCTACATCTTCAAAGTTAACACCTTATAATTAAAAAAAAGAAAACCTACTAACTAATTCTATATTTATTTATACAAAAAATAGGGTAATGGGCAATGGGCAAAAAAAAAAATATTGGAGCATAAATGAAAATAAACATCCATAAACATTAGGCATAACATGGAAGAAACTGCAAAAATTGTGTGAATATCTATCAGCCGTATACCGTCAACTGGGGGCTTACTATATCATCGCATAAAGCAGTATTATTTTAAAATTTACATTTTATGACGTACCATGACCTCACTAAAATTAGGATTAGGTATAATTCTGAAATAAGAGTGTCAATTTTCTCTCTCTGTTATGCATAACAGAGAGAGAAAATTGACACTCTTATAGAGGCATGAAAAATGTAAAGCGCACACCAGTAATATTTTAATTCATCATTGTGAAGAACTCTCCGGCATTTATAATAAGAAAACAGCAAACAGGTATATCTAGAGGCTTGCTAGCACTGAAGCCTCTACCAAAAATCATAAAAAACGTCTTAAACGCATTGCATAATTAGGTGTACTGAATTTTCGTAACAGACATAATTATCTATATTGCAGATATTTATGCAGACTTTTGTGTTACACGTCTGATGTAACATGTTTATCATAGACGTGACTTGCAAAACCAATCCGCCGGCAGTCTGCTGCTCCGTCAGAGGCATCAGTTGCAACACAGCGGATCTAGCTCAAGGATGGACGGCCCAAACACCGGACCATCATATTTTAATGACGCTCGATGCTCAATGATTTCACTTGTTTATTAAACAACTCTTTGTCCACTACAACTTAGCCCTTGACTGCGGGTGACGATGCAGTTTAAGCTATGGTAGCGGGTTAACCAGTGTGCCTAGTGGGAGATTTTCTTCCCATTCGATCGATTTGTATGGAATTGTCAAGCGCTTGACAGCCATTGTCGCGATCGAATACTTACGTAAAAAAACTCCCACTCGACCTGCTGTTAGGGATGGCAGTTTCTACTCGGCATACCTAGTACTGGAACGCTTAATCGGTAGGGTACCGGTAACGATGTACCGCGCTACGTATTTAGAAATTATTAATTCTTAAATTGACCCTGGTGGGTATTCGAACCCGGGATCTCCCACTTGTATATGTCAAAAATTGATACTCAGAACATTGAACGGTTCACAATCTGTCGACAGATTACAATTTCGCTAGTTAGATTACAATCTAACGGTTTTTGCAATCTTACGGTGACATATACACTGCGCCAGGGTGGTCGTCATTTAATTTTAAGTATAGATTATACTTAAAATAAAATACCTTATTATGATGCATTTAAAACATAATACGAAGCGAAATATGCATTGGCATTTCTATGATTACTTAGTACAAACTACAAACGTCAAGCGCTTGAAGAAGATGACAGTGTGAGTCTTCGGAGTGACAGTCTTCAGTTACCATTCGTCATTGGAAGGGCCGAGAAGTTAGGTATTGGAAATAGCGCAGAAGTATGTATTAGGTACCTAGTACCTACCGCAATATTCTAACTGTGCCGTTGGTGCTGTGATGTGCGCCTGCGCATCGAAATCTGCATGCGCAATACTTTCGGAAACGAATGCAGAATGCACAGATTTTGATGATATTTTCACTAACGCAATCTTTAAAGTTTTGAATTACTCCAAAGTGATTTTCAATATAATTCGAGATTGGGCGAGTATTCCTAGATCGGAGTGATTAAATTTCAATAGTTTGTGATGTAAGCAGAATGTAAACCGGAATTTCATTCCAGTTTCATTCATACCCCCCACTAAACTACGCGAGAGCTTTTACTCACGTTGATGGGTGTTACGTAACATTACATACATACTTGTCACAAAAACTTTCATTATGTTATTCAAACTGCATAACTACTTAGAACCTGCTACGTTTAAATTAGGTACCTACAAAACATTTCATAATTTCCAATTAATTAAAAGTTTAAAATATTTAATTATTATAAAAAATCCGACTTCACTAAATAACTAAAGCTAAAAGGAAAAATGAATTTAATTTTTTCTTTCCTTTTTAGCCTTTCTTTTTTCCTTTTTAGCATATGTAAATTATAAATTAGTATTTTTTGGAGTCGGTGCTA
Source organism: Erebia aethiops (assembly GCA_923060345.2). Classification (NCBI taxonomy): domain Eukaryota; kingdom Metazoa; phylum Arthropoda; class Insecta; order Lepidoptera; family Nymphalidae; genus Erebia; species Erebia aethiops. The sequence goes on along the minus strand of OV281083.1, from coordinate 867,057 downwards.
AAACAGCGTACCAGCGCCAGACAGCAGACGAGGTCGGCGGTTGGGTCCTCGTTTAATTTTTTTTTTCTTTTCACGCGATGTTAGAAGTCGGTTAAAAATTTATGTCCAGGTGAAATGTCTTATGATTTTTGTGACTTACATTGAAATGAACAGTGAACTCTCTCCATAGTCTCTCGGAATAAGATGTACAAATGTTTTCCTCTATGACAAATTGTCGAAAGGATTAACTTTACTCGTAGAAAAAAGTAGGTATACTAACTACGAGTACCTACGTGTCTACAAACCATAGGTCAGACATGAAGAAATTGTACTGGTAGATTGTAGAGTGATTTTATGTTGAAGACCTTATTTTTTCGTAGCTAATGAATCGATCGATATATACGTATAAAACGTATCTATTATAAATTATGCGAGATTATCTGAGAAACAAATCGACTTAATTTTTGTATGATCTAGTGGATTTGGAGAGTGACATAGGCTATTTTTTACCAGAAAAGTCTTTTTACCAAGTTAATATTGTAGTGTGTAATTTAAAAGTAGGTATACTAACTACCTACGTGTCTACAAACCATAGGTCAGACATGAAGAAATTGTACTGGTAGATTGTAGAGTGATTTTATGTTGAAGACCTTATTTTTTCGTAGCTAATTTGAATCGATCGATATACGTATAAAACTTAAGTATTATAAATTATGCGAGATTATCTGAGAAACAAATCGACTTAATTTTTGTATGATCTAGTGGATTTGGAGAGTGAATTAACGCGAACAAGATCTACGTAGTTTATAAAAATACTTTATAGCCTTAAGTAACTATAGGTACATATTATACCTAAATATAAAAGTCACGTAACTTACACTTCTTACTTCTGAGTTCTGACTAATAATAAGTAGGCACATTATATCAAAGTTTAGATGTCTGTATGCGTATTTTAAGTTTGTATACTTGTTAGTCCTTCAGGACACGTTGTTGGACCGATCAGGCAGTGGAATGGACATTTTCAAACTCAAAACTCAAACTCATATCGTTTATTATTAAAATAAACTTTTACAAGTGCTTTTGAATCGTCGAGTGAATCTACCGCGGGTTCGGAATTCCATTGAAATCCATTTTTGCAGCAGGGATCAAAAATCTTAATCCACGCGCACTAATTTGCGGGCATTATCTTATCTTACTATTTGGCACAGAGATAGATTATAGTCTGGAATAACACATAGGCTACTTTTTAACCCGGAAAATTAAAGAGTTCCCACGGGAACCACAAAACCTCGATCCACGCGTACGAAGTCGCGGGCATTAGCTAGTATTTATATATTTTTTTTCTTACTTAATAATATAAATGCGAAAGTTTGGATGTATGGATGTCTGGATGTATGGATGGATGTTTGTTACTCAATCACGCCCCAACAGCTGAACGGATCTGGATGAGAGATAGATTATAGTCTGGAATAGCACATAGGCTACTTTTTATCCCGGAAAATTAAAGAGTTCCCGCGGGAACCACAAAACCTCGATCCACGCGTACGAAGTCGCGGGCATTCGCTAGTAATATTATAAATGCGAAAGTTTGGATGTATGGATGTCGGTATGGAGGTATGGATGTATGGATGGATGTTTGTTACTCAATCACGCCCCAACGGCTGAACAGATCTGGATGAAAATTGGCACAGAGATAGATTATAGTCTGGAATAACACATAGGCTACTTTTTATCCCGGAAAATTAAAGAGTTCCCACGGGAACCACAAAACCTCGATCCACGCGTACGAAGTCGCGGGCGTCAGCTAGTGTAGCAGTAAATCAACCTTTTTAGGTACACAATAAAGTTTAAAGTAACGAGTTTCTAGTCATCAATGTCTATGCTGAGCTACAGGCTATACATAGTCAAGTATAGAAACGTTGCCACATGACAAGTAAGGCAGTACGACAGTAGTCACAACGAGCTTGTTTGCATTGTCAGTTGTCACTAACCTACTGAACCACATTTCCCCGCCGCGGTGAGGAATTATAGTAATTCACACCTGACTGCATGCCCGGGTTTTCACGTTTCCAAGAGTCCATGTCGTTGTCAGTACTGTAAGGTTTGATTTAAATCCTTTGTGGGGTCGAGTGTACACTTTTATAATTATAACATTGTACCAAAAGAGCTCTTCGATTTGCAATTGCATAAATAAGACTGTGTAATATACAGCATTTGCTAGGCTGATGCTAATATACCATTGATGAATGTCAAGTTACATGGTAGAAATCGGCTTCGCGTTCGGCAGCCCATAAGACAGTGTTCTCCTTGTTATAGGTACTATGTATGTATTGTGTAATATCTACATTGTAACATTAATTTTTCTTTTAAAAAAAAAGAGCAACTGCTGAGTTTCTTATCTCAGTAGAATCTGTTTTCCGAACCGGTGGTAAAATTAATGGTAAAATTCGGTGGAATGGTGGTAAATAAAAAACACATTTCATAAGTGACACAAGTTTTAAAAAAAAATCATTTTTAACATCATACCTACTAGATTATGATACTTACAATTTAAATTTATTTATTTAACCTGTGTATCTAAATTTGTATTTGTGCTGGATACAGAAAAATATTAAGGCCAAATAAATGAATGGTGGGTATCAACCATCGCGGAAGCGCGCGAACCCAAGAATAAATCTATGGTATCAACTGAAATTCTAAAAATGAGAGGCTGAAATAGGTCCATGGTTGAAAGCACGGTTGAAAGCCTGTCCGTTGTCTGTCACTCTGCTATTACCTACTTACAGATTTTTTTTGTCAAGAAAAGAAGGAAAAATTGGGGAAAATAATTTTTTACTCATGGAAGTAAGTAGATTAGGCTACTCGGTACATACATCTAGTACCTACTTAAGAACTTATTTATTCCAAGATTTCAAGTTAAATCCTGTTATTTTTAATGTTTAAAGTAAATTTTTAATAAGTAAGTTTATGTCTTAAGATGAAAGACAAAGAAAATAATTATATGGAAATGATTTTAATTGATTTTATTTAGAAAGCATTTAATGAATGGTGTTTTTGCTTTCCAGTTTTTAAGTTATTTATCTATTCGATGACGAAATACCTAGATCTAGCCTAAATTGCGAATTGCGATTGGAATCTAAAGGACAAGTTTATATATCGTCGCAATTTGCAGTAGGTGTAGGAGGTTTTATCCAGACGAAATTCCAAGCATTAATTGATGATAATTAATTACACCGCCACAAGAAGAAAGTTACAATCATGCCGTACCTCGGTCCTCGAGACCGACAGGCTGAAAACTCTCAAGTTCAAACAGCTCATTTGTCCTAGTCATGTTGATCCAAGGTCCCACTGTATAATTTTCCATAGAAATTGTGTGACGAGTGGTGAGGGTGACAGAATTTTGTTACGCAACGTATATTTCGTTTTCGTAAAAGTGTAGCACAAGTATAAAGCTTCGGTCAAACTGAGGCGAATCCCGCGCGGGATCAAAGACGGAAAAATCGTTCGCGCTGATTATATCAACTAATTAATTATAATTAAACTAGCTTTCTTTCCCGCAGCTTCGCTCACGTTAAGTTCAATTTTCATACAAATTTGAATCTTATATATTTGAACGATAATAAAAAAACGTTCTTAGCGAATGCATACGTCATAAAGTCTGTGTACCTATGCCAACCTACCTATGTCAGTCCTTTTATATATTTAGATAAAATAAAATACGCGTAGTCGCGAGAAATTGCGTGCTTTGGTCCCCCGCGGGATTCTTTAAACGTTAAACTTTTCAAATTGCCCATAGGAACCACCAGTAAACACCATCACGTCTTAAACATATACTTTTATAAAGTGTACTGTGTAAGTACCAATTACTTTGACCAACCAACTTACCAACTTTTACCAAATTTGACTTAACCTACAGGAAAGTTACAAATTAGACATCCTCATGGAGATGAAATTAAAATCAAAAAGATTTTTCATTCTAATAAACTGTTACAAGTAGATTTCTCATAGGTCAGCTCTATATAAAGCTCTCGGCGCCGCCGCCTGGAGTCAGTAGATACTTCTCAAGCAGGCATTATAAATTCTCAAGTATCGGTCAATCTATGCTTAAGATCGGTCATGGTCATACCCCCTTTATCTATTCCGTGGTCATACCAGTGACCACGCGAATTAAGTACCTTCTTAGTACATTTTTGCACGGTGTATAAATGGAAGTTATTGTAAGTCATATACCACGGTTAAGTTCAGCGAGTGCTACAATGAAAAATCTAATAAGAAGATAAGCACGTAATTAAGTAACTGCTTACTTGAGGGCTGCTTATTATAATGGCTGGTATTTTTAAAAGGAAATACGACGAATCGATGCGAGAATCTCCGGAATGTAAAGTCGGAAGTAGTTGGTTATGGCTGAGTAGAGCCTGGCCGGGGTAGTGGACCATCGCGTGATGTGTGCCGCTTCCGATATACAAACTAGACAGTCATCATCAAATAAACGTTAAAAATTTTATGGAAGCCGATTTATCTTGAGTTTCGGCATTGAAGTATTGAAGTAAAATTTGGATCCAGGAGCAAAAATTCGTACCTACTGTTACATCGCTTCCCACTAATGGTAGGTATATATATTGCTGACCATTCTTGTATAATTTTGACTAATATAATAAAATGTTAATTAGCAATATAAATGAGTATATGCCTATAAAAAATCTTCAGCCGTTCTGGTAATTAGCCTCTGCGTTCTGTTTAAAGACTTGGAGTCTGTCTGCCGGACTGGACTAGCAACAAAGCTAAGGTCCTGAGCAAATCGCCTAAAAAAACTAAAACTAGAAATATAAATTCGTGGTTCGGAACTCTATCTATAATGCATTATTAAAATCACTACTAATAATAATAATTATTATTAAACTTATTTTATGCTGCCCGCGACCTCCGTCCGCGTTGTTTAAGTTTTTTCCCATTCCAGTTTAATTACCTCGGGATGCGACGTATCTGTATACAAAATTTCATCGAAATCGGTTGATGAGACGTTAAAGTGTATCAGACAGACTTTCGTATTTATAATATTAAGTATAGATTAGTAATAGTAATAAGTAGGTACTAAAACATAGTTACTGCAGACATAATGAAAGTTTCAATACTCAACTTAAAAATAATTATTATTATGCACTGCGTCCACGCTCCCGTTGAACTCTTTCATTGAGGATTTTCCAGAAACAATAAAATCAATTACAGTTTGGTCAACGTTTGGTCAATTAGTTTGATATCTCCTAACCTATAAAGACTAGAAGCAGTACTTAGTTTGTAAATGTAAAAATGCGAAAGTGTGTTTAAAAAAGTGAAGAATCTTCATATAAATTGGATAGGCGATACGAAAGTCGTGATTGATATGTGTAGATAGATAGCATTACGAGAAAAGCGAGCTTGCAACCAGTTTAGAGATCAGGATGCTGTGAAAGTGATGCGAAGAGTCGAGGTCACGCTGGGTTATGTAACCTCTATTTGGGCCAACGTTGGTGCCAACGCTTTATTATGCGAGTAACTATTGACAATAGTCAAAGGTTGAATTACCTATTACATTATTATCATTACGTAGTGGAATAAAATAAAAATAAAAACTTAGTAGTGTGATGTTATTTTCAATTGGAAAAACGATTGTTCAGGTGACTTGGCCTGGCTTCGTTCGTATTTCACCTTTAAATATTATAAAAGACACTCACTGTAGGAGAAAAATTTAATCTCAATCAGCAGAAACGTATTTTTTTAGCAACTACCAAGTTGAGCTTCATCAAATATCTAATCGATCGATTGTCTCTAGGTAAGTATATCGAGCAAAATTTTTATAATAGGTGTTCTGTACAACTTTCTCTATTTACTAATGGTGTTTTAACCATATTTGGGGTGCGGTACTATAACTCAATCTCCCAGTAGGTACATCTGTCACAGCCATTTTGTTCAGAAAATTAATACTACTCAACTTTATAACTTTAGTTAACTTTTTAACTTTAGTTTCTTTTTATATGAATTGTTCCAAGACGTTTTATAAAATCTTGATTACGAAATTTAGCGAGATCTAATACGCATTTGACCAGTAATTACCTACAGTGCTCATATTGTTAAAGTCAGTGTAATACTTGTAACGCATGTGATGTATTGTTTACTTATTGTAACCTTTTTCTTGAGCAACTGCTGAGTTTCTTGCCGGCTCTTCTCAGTAGAACAGCCTTCCGAACTGGTGGCAGTCTTGAGTTGACGTTTCATAAGTGACACAAGTTGTCCTACGTGAAATAAATAAATCATTTATCATTTAAAGGACAGCATTGTCGTGCACACGACGTGTATGAACTATGAATATTACATATCGATATTGATTTTAATAGCAACCGCGTCATTATCTCAGGTCATGGTTAAGTTTAATGACCGTATGACAAACAAGTATATCTAGTTTAAATCTACCTGTAGTTCATAGTAAATTGGTAAGTCATATTTTATATCTTGGCGGTATTTGAGTTAACTGAATTCAAGACTTAAGTACTTAATCACCTAATTACCTATAACTTTACTTAATTACTTAAACATTTCGCTGTTATGCATCGTGCAAGTTGGAAAGAATGTTGATCGGTACTGTGCTGACGGAATCAAAAGCTACATAATAATCAATACTTCCATACTAATATTATAAATGCGAAAGTGTGTCTGTCTGTCTGTCTGTCTGGCTGCTACGCTTTCCCGGCCTATCTTTTCAACCGATTTTATCCCGGCAAAAAACCGTAATCCATGCGGACGTAGTCGCGGGTATCATCTAGTAATAAATATTATGTATTCACTGTTGGATATCAAATTATTTGGATAGAAGCAATCGGTACTAGAAACCGCCATGAACTTGTAACAGCGTCATAACGTGTGCGCCAAGGTGCAGAAATCCTTTGTGGGGTCGAGTGTACGCTTTTATAACGTGGTACCAAAAGAGTTTAGTAGATTTGCCATTGCATAAATTCAAAGACTGCGTTAAACATCAAAGCATCTGTTAAGTCGAGGTTATTATACTTGATGATTTTCTCAGTGACAAAGTAGCATGGAAGCAACCGGCTTGAGGCTTCGCATCCGGCAACCCCACAACTCAGTGTAATACTTGTTACGTAAAGTAAGCATTGTAATTTGTACCAATTTTATTTGCAAAGTGTAACATTTTTCTGGTTATGAAAAGAGCAACTGCTGAATTTCTTGCCGGTTCTTCTCAGTATTTTGACCTTTCCAATATTTCCTTGATTTCATCAAGGAACGGACGCAATATAGCGTCCGGCCAAATTTCAACTTACGGCATGCAATATTTTAAATGTAAGTCATTTATAAATTAACCGAGTAAATACAATAAATCAATAAAATGGGATCGTCGTCGTCGTCGTCTCAACCTATAGACGTCCACTGCTGGACGAAGGTCTCCTGCATGGATCGCCACAGTGCACGGTCTTGTGCTGCTTGTTTCCAGCGGCTCCCAGCTGCACGCTTGAGATCGTCCGTCCACCTAGTGGGGGGTCGTCCAACGCTACGCTTCCCGGTGCGAGGCCGCCATTCAAGCACTTTGGGACCCCAACGCCTATCGGTTCTACGAACTATGTGCCCTGCCCATTGCCACTTGAGCTTGGCGACTCTTCGAGCTATGTCGGTTACTCTGGTTCGCAGACGGATCTCCTCATTTCTGATTTGATCACGTAGGGATACTCCGAGCATAGCTCTCTCCATCGCCCGCTGAGTGACCCTGAGCCTTCTTATCAGGCCCATAGTTAGCGACCATGTTTCGGAGCCGTAAGTCATCACTGGCAACACGCACTGTTCGAAAACTTTCGTCTTCAGGCACTGAGGGATTTTGGACGAGAAGATGTCGCGCAGTTTCCCGAACGCTGCCCATCCGAGTTGGATTCGGCGGTTGACCTCTTTCTCGAAATTGGATCTACCTAACTGGACTGTATGTCCCAGGTATATGTACTCATCAACAATTTCGAGTGCAGTGTTCTCAACTAATACTGGGTGGGGCTGAACATGTGCATTGGACATGATCTTCGTCTTGCTCATATTCATTTTTAAAAATGGGATCAAATAAAATAAAAATGGGATCAAATAAAATAAAATATTATAAAACTACTAAGTATACATTACTAGGCTGGGAAGTGGGAGTTACGCGGTAAAAGTTCTACGCTATCACCGTAGTACACACATAATATTACCGTGACACAGTTCACGGTCTACGCTGGCGACATCCAATTTTAGCGAGCATTTTGACCTACTTCATACTTTTGTCCGCATGTCGTTGAGGTCTGAAAAACAACTTATGCGGAAGCTAAAAATATACTCTCATTAGTTGCGAAGGCATTCGCTCTTATGTCTACCGGTATTTGAAAAAGCCTAGATATTTAAATACCTACTTGCCTAAGTTCTTTCACAAATTGATATTTTGTTAAAATCTATAGGTAGATACAAATAATTATAAGATAAGCTATTAGCAAAGCTATTGAAAATCTATAGCTAGCTTAACCTAAAATAAATTATGCCCATGTAGAATGGGTGCCAAGAATTCTGGCTGAATTACTGCGCTGAACAGCCAGGCTGACCCTTTGCGCAGAAAATGTTAGTGTTCCAGTTTAATAACCATTCTTCTTGTTCTACAAACGACACACTACTCGTAAAACATACCTAAATGATAAATGAACAATAAGTACCTACCTTTAAATATGTATGGAGGTATAAGGCATTGGTAGGATATCCCCAAATAATATTTAAATTATTATTAAACAGGCATCAAGCAACGGAAACAACCCTTAGCGGGCAAAATTACTCAATTCCAACATATGGGAAATACTTTTCGACGTATTTATTAAATATACCAGATATATCCGTCCAGTTGAGAAATAATAATTACCGAGTTAGTTAATAATTTAAGAATTTACTTTGTCTATTCATTAGCGATGGCTGGGAGCCGCTGGATGCTGCACGCGAGCGGCATACTCCGTGTTTTTGTGATTGCAGGAAATACGGTCTGCAGCCCTATTCTCTAACTCAGTGGCGATCCAAAAATGCAAATCACTGACATACATTTTTTATCCATTGAAGGTTTGCTATGAAATAAAAATTAAGTTTTCATAGCAAACCTTCAATGGATAAACAATATATGTCAGTGGCTTTCACTCTTTGATAGCCACTGAGTTACAGAATAAGGGGGCTGGTCTGGTCTTTGTCAAGATACCTTCGTCCAGTATTGGCCGCCTAACGATTGCTTCGAACGTTTAATTAAATCTAAAAGCTTGAAGATCAATTATTGTGATTAAAACATTGTTGTTTCACAGATCCAATTGTTTTTACATTTTCGTGTTATTTTTAACATAAAATACTTGAATGTGCTACCTAACCTAAGTGCTATTCCAGACTATAATGCATATCTGTGCCAAGTTTCAGCCAGATCCGTTCAGCCGTTGGGGCGTGATTGAGTAACAAACATCCATACATCCATCCAAACTTTCGCATTTATAATATTAGTAAGAAGTAAGAAGTAAGATTGGTTTTGTTTGTTTCCAGTGATGAGGAAGACACAAGCCGGCTCCTCCGGCAGCTGAGCAATATCAACAGGCCGCTGGGCGTCAGCTTCCCACAGATGATCAGGCTCATGGGGCAATGCCAACAGGTAATCCCTTACTCCCCCATTAAACACTCATGTCATAAGGAAGACAGGTCGTCTCCCTCCTCCCTTATTCTTATCTCTAATATCCCTAACCAATATGACCAGACCAATATGGTCTGTAGAAAACTTACGATGCGAGCTGTCGCAGTATGTAATCATGTATCTTTAGTTTTATAGTAGTCAAAGTCAAAGTCAAAGAACGTTTATTCAATTTAGGTAGCATGACGTCCGGTTATTTATAACATATATCTTAAACTAAAGCTACGAGGGTTCCAAACGCGCCCTGGTCTGAGAAGAGCCCACAACGAACTCAGCCGGGTTTTTTATATTTAAAGTTTTAGACTAGAATCAGTCTCTCTCTGCATGGTATTCCTTATTGCTGAAGGTCGTGACCCCTTCCCATTAATCACATAACGGAAGGGGGTTTTTGGATAATAATGATTCACAGGTTCTTCCTCATACGCGTCTTCGGAATAGAAGCCGTTCTAGAGAATACCATATGAGAATAATATTTATCTACTAGCTGATGCCCGCGACTATCGTCCGCGTGGTTTAAGTTTTTTTGATTCCCTCGGTAACTCCCTAATTTTCCGGGATAAAAAGTAGTCTATGTGTCACTCTCCAGGTAATCAACTATACCCATGCCAAAAATCACGTCGATCCGTTGCTCTGTTGCGGCGTGATTGAAGGACAAACGTTGGTCCTTCAATCACGACGCAGCTGTTTGTTGAAACACACTTTCGCATTTATAAAGTTAGTATGATTTTAAACTTTTTTTTTTTAAATCCACTACAAGCTAGCCCTTTGACTGCGATCTCAAAAAACGATGTCAAACTATTGACATTAATATATATTAGGTACAATTTTTTAAGTCTTTTTGTATAATAAACACCTTACTTTGTGTAAATGAGTATTACATAAGGAGGTACTTGTGTACAATTAACCTTAAGTTCAAAGCAATGAATCTTTTGTACATAATTTCTAAACGCTAAGAGCTGTAATTAGTTAGCTACGTAAATAGCTATTTATATTTTATAGATATCTATGTAGCTAGATATTTTATTACCTACTTGTGTAGAAGTAATAACCCACTCATTAATTGCCTATTTATTTGCCACGTCTATGATTTAGTGCTCAATGAACGTTTCATGTAAAAAAAATTAATAGGTAAGTACTTTGCTTTTTACATTTGCGGAAAAAAGTAAGTAATTTTTTTTTTAAATCTTTGGCCGTGTCAGAATTTCGCCCATCCTTAAAAGAAGAGAAGAGGGACGGATTCATCGACTTTGCTCAACCAGATTTTCCCACGAGTGAATTGTTAAAATGTTGTAATATTATTTATTTTAGTGGGACAAAATATTACGTTAACTTTAAAACTCCCAAGTCATAGTAGAGTCATAGTTGATTCTTCCCAACTATAAGGTTGGTTGGGGTAATACAATGTACAATAATGTAGTAGGTAGCAAGGGATTTTAAAATTTGTAGTTTAAATTACTTTAAAGTCACAAACTGACTAGAAGAAGAGAAAGAGGGAGAATTAGGATAGGAAGGAATAGAGACGTACCCGCACTCGTTCCTTCTCCCGCGCATATAGAGAATGTTTATTTATTAATGGTAATTGGCCACCTTGCCAGAGGACATTATTAACTCGATATCGGCTATCTGTCGAATGAATACGATTTACTTAACAATTGGGCCCCTGGCTTGTATGTGGAACGCGGTATATATGTCACCGTAAGATTGTAAAAACCGTTAGATTATAATATAACGTTTTTTATCTCGATAGATTATAAACTTTCGACAGATTGTGAACCGTAACATACTGCTTACAATTTAACGCGCTATTTTTCGGTAAATTGTAATATATTAGGTATATTAACCCGATAGAACCTAAGTGCCCTAAGGGCACTACCTGAATATTCATGTCAAACCCTAACCTAACCTATAGTTCGCACGCGAGTTGAATGCAGAATAAATGTATGGTGACACTTACATTTACTCTGCATTCAACTCGCGCGCGAACTGTACAAGAAAGAGACAAGAAAACGTAAAAACAATAAATATTTCATAAATTAATACTCAGAACATTGAACGGTTCACAATCTTTCGACAGTTTATAATCAAGCGGGATAGAAACCGTTAGATTATAATCTAACGGATTTTACAATCTTACGGTGACATATACAAACGAATAGCCTAGTGTTTGTGCTCAAGAGTTGATTCTCGTCTAGAGCGGCCGCTTGGGACGGCTAACTCTCTAGAAAGAGATCGGGTCAAGGGCGCGCCGCCCGTTGACCGATACTGCACATTTTAGAGAAATAGAAACAGATAGGTATTACTGTAGAATAAGCTTGTGTTAGATTAATAATTGTCAAAGATTTTGTCCACATATGTACAATCTCTTTAGCAATCGCTGACTTGAAAGCAAAACAAGTCTCCTCTAGCAGGCACTGCGCATAGGACTTTTTTACAAAAATGCAACGTAACAAGAAACTTGGCGTAAGCACTAAGCACGATTTTCAGAAGTATTGCCCCAAAAAATATTAGCTTACAACTTTGCTTACAACTTTGATCGAAGCAAAAATAGATTATAGAACATACCAAATTTCATCAAAATTGGTTTAAAAGATCGGCCGTGCTCGCATATTAGACAGACAAACACGGTAGACAAGACACACTCGCATTTATAACATGGTAGTATGGTTTACCTATACCTGCCAAAATGTAATCAAAATAAAAATAATGCTGGCAGCATTGCGCTTTTAGATGGAAAATCTTATTTTTAGGCTGAGGTAAATAAAAGCCCTATTGCCACTATCTAGTATCTACCCCTATTACGAGTAGGTATTTAGTAAAAAGGTACTTCATCTAAAAGCGTCAAACTATTTATAGTTTTTAATAAATAATCGAACTTACGGTTCGTCTGATAGGTATTCTGATAGCGTCATAAAGTCGTCCGATCAAACCTTGTAGATATTGTTAGATCGGGGAATACGATATGCCGCCGTAATCGGGAAATTGGCCTGAACTTGCTTCATGCGATACAATATTTAGACTCTATAATTTCCGGTATCATGTCTTATAAATGAACGAACTTTTGGGAGCTTTCCGTATGATTATAATTTTAAATACTTATTTCTACTTTTCTTTTTAACTACAACGAAATTTTTCCCGTGACTTCATCCGCGTGCATTCCAGATGCAAGGCTATTTTTTAAACCGTAAAACGGTATTATCAAACATGCAGCCGGACAGATACATAGACAGACACATTTTAAAATTTGAACATGTTTAATAATTAATCATTACTATATTGCTTTCTAAAAACATACGCGCCGAATTGAGAACATCCTCCTTTTTTGGAAGTCGGTTAAAAAGGACACCTGCTGAGTTTCTTTCCGGTTCTTCTCTACAGTAGAATCTTTTTCCGATCCGGTAGTAGAGTCAATACATGACCCAACTTATTTATTTCACGTAGGACATTAATTATGGAACCTACATGAAATAAATAAATTGAGTTTTGATGGACTGGATGATATCGATCGAACACCCCCGTAAGTTACATGCCTTATCTAAGTAGGTATAAAGAACATTATATTTTATAGGTTTTAAATTTAATTAAAATAAGAACAGTAGGTAAGTTTTATTGAATTAGGTATTACGTGTGATCGAGAATTTCAAAAGATCCCGAGTTCTCGACTTTATAATAAAAATAAGTTGTTAAATTATAAAATGTCCGCGCTGGCTGTTCACCAAGCAGTAACCACGTTATGTGTTACTCGAACCTCTTCCGACATTTAAGACCGTCGGGAATTGGAAGTCGTGCTTTTCCTTGAAACACTTTCTTGTCGATTCGGTCGTATCTCTACTCATAAAAAAAAACAAAGTCCGGGATTCTTTGAACAGTTTTAGGTATAGTTATATAAGTTTAAGGTATGGTGCCGTGCTTTGAACCTAAATTATTGACGAAAAAGAGTTCAGTTACTCAGTACTAGATACTTATTAGGTAATAAAGCAATTTTTGAAAATTAGAAGCACACGAGTATATATTTAGAAGGCCGGGCACTACCTGAATATTCATGTCAAACCCTAACCTAACCTATAGTTCGCGCGCAAGTTGAATGCAGAGTAAATGCATGGTGACACTTACATTTACTCTGCATTCAACTCGCGCGCGAACTGTACAAGAAAGAGACAAGAAAACGTAAAAACAATAAATATTTCATAAATTAATACTCAGAACATTGAACGGTTCACAATCTTTCGACAGTTTATAATCTAGCGGGATAGAAACCGTTAGATTATAATCTAACGGATTTTACAATCTTACGGTAACATATATGTAGATTAATTAGATTTTCTTAGCTTCCTATAGTAGGTACTCTATAAGTTCAGGTTACAGGGTCGATTTTATTTTTAATACCTATAGTAGGATTTGACACTCCTAAAGTGTCAAGTCATTTCTAATGAATGTGTTGTGGGGCAGGTGGAGGGCGTGGAGGCGGCGGGGGCGGCGGGCGGCAAGCGCGAGGGCTGGCGGGAGCGCGGCGCGGCGCATGCGCGGCTGCAGGCGGGCGGCGCGCACGCTGGCCTGCTGGGCGGCAGCCCGCTGTCGCTGCTGCAGGGCATCATACCCGGTGAGGAGTTTTGTGCTGTGGGGCAGGTGGGGGGCGTGGAGCCGGCGGGGGCGACGGGCGGCAAGCGCGAGGTCTGGCGGGAGCGCGGCACGGCGCGCGTCGGGGGACCGCTAAGTGAGAAAAACAGGTTGGGTGTAGTTTTAATTTTACTTTTTTTTGTCCTTTTTAAAGTAGTTAATTGTCATGGTTACCTTACCATGTTCTTTCAATATCATTGAAGTAATACGATACCAAATTTCGAATCGATAGGACATATGGAAGGTAGTCGGATTCCCTCATAAACTATTAAAGAGCTGATGATCTTCAAACGGCTGAACAGATTTTCATGAAATATGGCTAAGAACACCAGGAATAAAATTATCTATGACACAAAAAAAAACTAAACGAAAATCGGTTCATTCGTTTAGGAGCTACGATTCCACAGACACGTTAAACTTATAACACCCCTCTCTTTTTGCGTCAGGGGTTAAAAAGATGATGCCCGCGATTTTTTTATAACTATATTGTAATAATATTTTCATCCCACCATCTCGGAAAGAGTATTTTTACTCTTCGATATCTGAATGCAAAAGCCGTATTTATCCTCTTGAGGATAAAGTAAATTGAATTTAGAACATCGTGTGCACGTTAGTAAATATCACTCGTCTATGAAGTTTGTGAATTCAAAACATCATTAAAACCTATTTACTTCTACCTCTATGGTGCCTAATTTCCATACAACCGTTTTTAATTTGTTAAAAACTCACACTCGTAACCTTCTTGGTGTACTTTTTTAATTTGCTTTGCGCGTGTTCTGTGCGCCCCATTTTCTTTCACGTCATATTATCTTGTGATTTTTTTGCATTTAGTCATTTCCTCGCTGAGGTGGGATGAAAAGTTACGTGTTGCACTCGAGTGAAAAGATTTTTCACCTCGTGCTCTTTTGATTCCCTCGCTGACGCTCAGGGTTCTGATTTTAGATTCCTTCGCTTGCTCGGTCATCAAAATTGAGCACGCAGTTAAAAAACAACTTTTCACTCTTGTATAACAAATAACTATTTTTAAATAATAATATTTATACAGTATCGTATCTAGTATAGTAGGAAACTGCGGTGGGTTCCTATTTTGCGTTTTACTATCCAATCAATCATTATGTTACGCTTTGTGTTGTTGTGACGAAAGCTACTTTTAATTAATTACATAGCGGTATAAGCGATTGCAAAAAACGTTAACAGTAACGGCTTGAATGAGTTCGAGTGCATCTGAGTAGGTGCAGTTAATTGTATAATCACCGGTTGATAACGCCGCGTTAACAATATCCGTTTGATTTGTTTACCAACCCTACAATAATTGGCTGCAAAAGCCAAGCAAAGTAAATTAAAAACTATCACTTAGTTTACAAGCACCATATTACTTAATGTACTATTAATAATGTCCTCCCGATCGAATTTCGACCACGGCGGCCAACGGAGATAGCGCGGGAGATATTATATATAGCGCACAAGTGTGTGCGCATACACAGGTGCACTCTTTTTTCCTTACTCTCATAGCTCGATGGGACGGAAGATCCGACACGACCGGAGAGAGATCAGGCGCAGGCCGACGGCGAGGGACGGGGGTGAAACACCGCCACCTTCCTAACTCCGAGCTAGTAGGTACTGAGAATTTCTTGTCAGAAAAACCCAACACTTGTTATGGCCCGACCCGGGACTCGAACCCGAGTTCGAAAAATGTACTATTACCTATATTGTGTGACCGTACGAGTATATGCCGTAAATTAGGAAATACATAATTACAGACAGAGGGATGGACGTAGGTAGCACGGTTTCCTATTTTACCATTCTGGTAGGAAACCCTAAAAACTACTTTTTTTTTATTTTATCCACTACAATAGCCCTTGACTACGATCTCACCTGATGGTAAGTGATGATGCAGTCTAAGATGGTAGCGGGCTAACCTGTTAGGGGCATGGCAGTTATGTTAAATCCATACCCCTTCGGTTTCTACACGGCATCGTACCGGAACGCTAAATCGCTTGGCGGCACGTCTTTGCCGGTAGGGTGGTAACTAGCCACGGCCGAAGCCCACCAGGCCAGACCAGGGAAAATTCAGAAATTATAAATTGACCCTGCCGGGGATCGAACCCAGGACCTCCGCACGCTACACACTGCGCCATGGAGGTCGTCAAAACTACGAAATATAATTACTATCAAAGTAGCAAGGAACTCGCAACCTAACGCATTTGATCAAACTGCATCTCAAGACAGTATGGAATACCTACAAAATCACGAGACTTCATCGTTAGTAATTTTAACTAGTTGTGTACAACAGATTACGTCAAAGATACAGAATAGATCAGCGAAGTTTTTTCAATTTCTTCTCGACTATTTCTCGGTTCTTATATGGTTTAAGGTTCAACTGCCTCGTTAGTCTAGCGGTTAGCAAAGTCAACTGCGGATCACGAGGTCCTGGGTTCGATTCCCGGTCGGGCATAAAAATTGTTAGGTATTGGGTTTTTCAATTAAGAAATACTCAGTGCCAGCCCGGAGTTGGAAGTTGGCGGTGTTTCACCCCCGTGCCTCGGAGAGCACGTTAAGCCGTCGGTCCCGGTTATTATCACTAACATGATAATAGTCGTTAAAGCCCGCCAACCCGCATTGGAGCAGCGTGGTGGGTCTAAGCTCCTAATTCCCTCTCTCCTGTGAGAGTGGAGGCCTGTGCCCAGCACTGGGACGTTAATAGGCTGTAGTGGTCGGTGGTGCATATGGTTTAAAAATACTTTATTAACGCCAACTCAATCCGTATGTTTGGTGCAGGTACAAAATGGTGTGGCACCGGCGACATAGCGGCCGACTACCACGACCTGGGCGCCGACCGGCCGCTAGACCGCTGCTGCCGCACGCACGACCTCTGCCCCAGCAAAGTGCGCGCCTTCTCGCGCCGCTACAACCTCACCAACAACTCGCTCTACAGCAAATCCCACTGCACCTGCGATGACATGCTCTTCGACTGCCTCAAAACCACCAACACGTCCGCAGCACACCTCATGGGCCACATTTATTTCAACATAGTTCAAGTTCCATGCTTAGAAGACTACACTACAGGCAGACGGTTCAGAGATGCCAAACAAGGCTTTTAACGCCATCTAGCGTCGAGTAGCCGAACTAATAAGTGGTGTGTGAAAAGAACGCCATCTAGTAGCTACGTTAGTCATTTGCACGGATTTAAATTTTAAATAAACGCTGTATATTTTTGCATTTGAAAATATAAAATTGCGTTGGCGTGCTTATGTGTAAATAATAATTGTAAAGAATAATAATTTTAATAACGTATGTAATTAATTATAAAATACACGTTAAACCTGTGATATGTCTGTGCCTTGAGTCGTTCTTTATTATAATATTTAGAAGATGGCGCTGTAACATTTCACACACCTAGTTAAATACGTAGTAAAAAAATTGTTTTAAAATAGTGATGTAGGTAATTATTTATTTGTCCGTGTTAAGATAACAACTGTGAGTAACGATAATTATTAATAACACGAAAACGTTTATTTAATAGAAATTTGATTGTTCGCTAAATATTATAGTACGACCTTGAAAATATCGCTATAATTATTTCAAATCTAAAGGTTTACCAAATACAACTATTTATTTTAGTAATCTTTATTGTTTTATTTCTAGTGATTTAATAAACAATCCCTGCAGTTGTCGTAAATTATAGTTGATCCTACGAGCCGGAATCAACTAACTTGTGTTAGCCAGACTACCTCCAATACCATCAATAGTAAATACCTACCTTGCCCACGAATACCTACAGGCTACAGCTCGCATATCGTGTGCGTGTGTTGATACTAATAGTTAAGAATACTCTGAAGTCTGACCATCAATAAAGTATTTCCACTTAAAATATCAACACTATGTAATTCCACATACTCGAGTCTCTTTTTCCATAGTTTTAGAAAAAGGTAAACAAAACGCTGAAACGCGCTTTGCATAAAATGTTTCAGCGAATCACCGATGAGATCGTGACAAGAATGAAAAACCTAGCTCTAGAAAGTCTAAAAGGCCGGGGAAAGCTTACGCATTTCGCTAAGGTTTTACGATTTTCCTCTGGAAAATAGACCAGAAAACGAATTTATCCAAAATCCTAAGCCGACGACGGCGACCGCAGAGACAAGTAACATATGGGCTTAACTTGTCTCTGTATTGGGCGACCGGCGACACCAGAGACAAGTTAACGACACTGTCATAATATTATAATGACATTACTGTGACACTGTCATCGGGTCATTTTTTTTTTAATTAACTGGTTTAACGGCTCTGGATTTGTCATCGGGTCAGATAAGTTAAGTTCAAAGATCTTACCACAGATTAGTATAGAATACTACGTATTGACCTTACACGCAAGGAACAATGACACGTGCCTTATATTTACTAACACAGATTAGTATAGAATACTACGTATTCAGATGGCTCACGGCCTCAGATCCACAGACATAATAAAGAAAAGGACTCTGCGGTCGGACTATAATGTCTATGGTAAAAGATTGGCGTGGTTCGTGTACTGCATCCGATCTGGGATCCGATACCTACAATGGCCATGGATAACTTTAGAAACGTATATGTATTTATTTTATCTGTAGTTCGTTGTCGTATCAAAGCTCAGATTAAAAACCTAAAAGATTTCGCCATATTCCAAACTGTCAATGCAAAAACGAGATAGCTTTATGGCGTATTGCCTTTATAAGAAAGGTAAGTGAATACTTGTTTTTTGTCACTGTCAGCGTGCTCAATTTTTTTGCCTGCCAAAGTTCATTTTGACGTACATCTTTGGCACACAAACTTATGTACATTGGAGGTTATTTACCTGAGATTGGAGGTTAGATAAGCAGTCAAAGTTTTTGATTAATTATTATTATTAAAACATATGTAGGTGAAATCGTAAGTGAAATTTAGTGTTCTATAAGCTATTGCGCAATGGTGAGTTGCAGTATATTAGGCTGCAAAAGCCGCAGCGAAAGGAAAATCGAAGGAATCAAATTTCACAAGTAAGTGGTCAAAATCTTGATTTAGTGACATATTAATCTTTGGATCTTTATATTAAAGTAACTATAATCATGTTTAACTAATGTTTACTCAGGTAAATGAAAGAAATAGAGCCTATTTTTCCAAAACTGATAAGAAAAGTTTGTTTGAAAACGAGTATATTTGAAGTGTTGCCAGGACACAAATTCAAATCCTTCCATTCGGGCAAGCGCGCATGGTCGATTTTTTCTCTCTTAACGTACCGATACTCTATTATGATACCGTAATTACACCATCACGTCTTATACTTTGTTAGCATGACGTTCAGAAGGTGTACCTACTTTGTAGGTACCTATTTTGAAAAAAGATGTTTTTTAGTTTGTGCGTAGTCTATGGCGCAGTTAAATGAATTATGACGCCTTATTTTACATAAAAAAATTATTGTTCTGTTTTTGTTTGTCAAAAGTTAAATTCAAGGAGAAAATGTGTATTATAGTTAACGTAATTCTAATATTTTCCGTAAAAGTAAGTTCATTATGGTCATACGAGTATATAATAGTTTGACCGATGAGCATCAAAGTACTTTCTTTACCTAAATTCAAGAGAGGGTTAATAAGCAAAGCCTACTACAGCCTAGATGAATTTTTCAATGACGGCTAGCTAAATTATATGCATGGTTTATGCAAATACATTGACATGGTTAACAATTATACAATGGACTAATTCTTTGACTGTTAACAAGTGCTTTATATTAATTTATCGATAATACTTAATCTAAATGTATGACATTTTCAATTTCAGGTTCAGTTGACATAATAATATGTAGGTATTGTCCATATTTCAAGAATTTTCTTAATTGGTCACCTATTTATTTAATTAATACCGTGATTTGCTACATCGAGTATATTTAAGTATTGCACCCCATGACGATGGTAATACACTTGTATTTTTATCTTTTACCACCTTTGTAATATTATGTGTATTATGCAATAAATCATTATTTCTGATTCTGTAATACTGTGAAAATATGTTTTATGTCATCTGGCATTATACAAATAGCAATGAAAGGTACGAAATAATATCAAGAAAAGTTTAGGGTAAATTATTATGTAGGTATGTTACTAATATTTTATGGTTTTGATTTTAACATATGAGTTCAGATAAAATAATAAATGAAACTACATAAATCGGTATTTATTTAAACATTTGCGTGATACTATTAATTATTGATAATATTTTATTATAATATAATATTATATTATATTTGTAGTTTTTTTTTTTTTTTTTTTTTTTTTTTTTTTTTTTTTTTTTTTTTTTTTTTTTTTTTTTTTTTTTTTTTTTTTTTTTTTTTTTATAATACTACGTCCTCCAACATGATCGGAGCCTATGCTAGCTGCTATCCTTTCATACCAGTTCTCGCATTTATACCTCTCGTACTTTCATTCTTCATACTACTCTTTCTATCATTCTTCGTCTTTTATTTATCTATTATGGGTGGGTTTCCCATCTATCTAGTGTGTGTAGGTTCTATCTAAAACAGGGTTTATGGTATCTTTATTAAAATAAACAGTACACTTGTTTAATATACAGTTAAATCTTAGTCTACATTGTTTTTTTTTTTTTTACTACATTCATTATAATATTCGTATGATTTCAACACAACAACATATACAACACTATATGTTGCTATCATACTTTTCTTACTCTGCCTTATTTCTGTTTTTTACTCTTGTTACAATTTTCTTACAAAATTCTAAAAATCTATCACGGTCGAGACTTTTGATTATCTCTGGTAAATTTTGTTTTGTTAAATTAGTTTCTAGTGTCTGTTCCAGATCAAATCTATCCCTAGCGAAGACAGGACAATCCAGGATCAGGTGCTCAACTGTTTCGTTTGCCTCCGGATCACAGAGGCAAGATGGGCTCCCCTTGCACCTGAAACGATACAGATACGAGGAGAACGCTCCATGCCCCGTGAGTATTTGCGATAGGTGGCCATCTATTTTTATTTTCCTGACCATGGATTGCGCGGTCACCGCATCGGGAAAGAACATTTTTGTCACAGAAGCAGTGTCCTCCGACCGGTACCTTTTGTCCCATTCATCAATCGTATCTTTACGAATACTACGCTTGATGAATGAGACAGGGCACCGATCGTAGTCCGGCCTCTTCTTTAGCTTGAGGGCCGCTTCCTTCGCAAGTTTATCAGCTCTCTCATTCCCTGCCAATCCTATATGTGCCTTTATCCAGAACAGGGAAATAATCCTGTTCTGGAGAAAGCAACATTTCAAGTTGGCTCTGGCTTTAATTGACAGGGGATGAGAAGAACCGGAGTTAGTCACTGTGTTAAGCGCCGCTCTGGAGTCACTGTAAATGCCAACGGTGGCCTCGCTACGGGATAGTGCAACCTCCGTTGCCCTACATAGAGCTAGTAGTTCCGCCTGGTAGACGGTACAATATGATGATAATGCAAGTTTGAGGGTCTTGGTCTCTACGGCACCCTTCCAAACGGATAGTGCCGCCCCGACCTTGCCCTCAAACTTGCTCCCGTCTGTGAAAATGCACAAGTCAAAGTTGCTGTGTCGGGAATATTGGTCCTCATCCACCAGGTTTTGGAACTCCAGCCCCATGTGTTCCGCTGGGTGTGGAGCCTGCAACTTAGGTGTCATCTTCTCGATCTCTCTATCGGCCAACTCATGTCTCGGTACTCCCTTCTTAGCCTCGTATAACGAGGCTGCCTCACGGACTCGGAGGTCTAGAGGGAGCGTCCCCGTTAGCAAGAGTGCCGAGTTGAGTGACACCGTCCGATACGCCTTACACATTTTTAGTACGAAACCTCTTTGGACAGTACCAAGCTGCTTTCGGACTCCCAGTTTTTTCGCCGCCGGAGCCCATGCAGCCGCGGCGTACAGTATTACCGGCTCCACCGCTGCAGTATATATCGTGCGTATGATATCGGGGCTGAGACCCCAGCTTACCCGGGCCGCTCTAATGAGTTGTTTATAGATTCCTATAGCTTTTTTGCAAACGCTAGAAACATGGGCGTTAAAGGTTAACTTGTCGTCGATGGTGAGTCCGAGGATCTTGATCTCCGGGAACATTCCAACGCTGACCCCTCCCATGCTCAGACACGGGGTGTCAAATTTTAGTTTTCTGGTTATAACCATACCACAAGTTTTGTGTGGTGCAAACTTTAACTTATTTTTGACACCCCACGCCCGAACATGTTCGAGGGCAGCATTCGCCCGGCCCTCAATCTCCCGGGCCTCCCCACCGTCGAAAAGAAGCACCACGTCGTCTGCGAATGCCTGGCAGTAGACACCCTTTTCCTCCATCAGCTTAAGGAGTGGGTCCAGCAACAAGTTCCACAGGATTGGTCCTCCTATGGAACCCTGGACGCATCCCTTCTCCGTGCTCCTTTTGTGCGCTGCTCCCGCATATCTTACTTCCACTACTCTATCGCTGAGGTAGCTGTCGATGACCCGCCTCAGGTTCACGGGACATTTTTCCTCAGCCAGTCTGGTCTTTATTGCCGGCCACCAAGCACTATCAAAGGCGCCCTCGATATCTAACGAAACTAGCGTTATGAGTTTCTTTTCATCCAGCTTTTTACGGATGCGAGTTATGAGCGTAACGAGGGCGTCTTCCGTGCTCTTTTGTGGCATAAATCCATATTGGTGAGTACTAATCCGAGGCAGTACGTAGAACCTGAGGCGGCCCATCAGCATCTTCTCATATATCTTGCCCAGGACGGGCAAAAGCCCGATAGGTCGATATGACTTTGGCGCAGTGTAAGTGTCCTTTCCTGGCTTTCTTAACACAACCACTGTTGCCTCCTTCCAGGACTTCGGGAAGCATCCGTGTGCCATGCATTTATTCAGGAGAGCCAGGAAGTACTTTGGGTCCACACTGATGGCGTGTGAGCATATGTCGGCTGTGAAGCCGTCAGCTCCAGGGGCCTTCTTGGGATTGAAAGACCTGACAGCATCCTCCAACTCCTCAATTTTGAACGGGGGGTCATGATCATCATGACCACCTTCGTTAATTGTTTCTGCTACAGCTCTTGTTTGCAGATGTTGTATGCTATCTTCGTCCTTCAAGTCCCTCGGGTAGAAGGTTTCGGCCAGGAATCGGGCGGAGTCTCCCGCATCCAGTGTCACGTCCCCCTTTATCAGCGGAACATCTTCTTCTCTACGTTTTACCCTACTAATCACTCTATAAATACCCTCCCATAGCCCCTCCCTGTCCTGTTTACCGCAGAAGTCCCTCCAACTTTGTTCCGCTGCCTCTTTAACTGCTAATTCATATTTTTCTTTTTCTTTCAGGTACAGCTCTACAACCATCCCCCTGCGAATCGGCGCTGCACTGCGGATCCTGCGCTTCCGGGTCGCCACCTTCCTCTTCATCTCGGCCAAACTCTCGGACCACCATGGCACGATAAGTGTTTCTGTGTATTTTTTGTTTGGTATTGCATATCTACATGCGTCTGTTATGGCTTTAGTATATGTGTCTATTGTGTGGTCTATTTGTTCTTTGTTATTTATTTCCTTAATATTTTGTGTAGTTAGTTCGGTGTCGTGCATAATCTGGGTCAGTTTCTCATGAAAGAGACCCCAGTTTGCTTTTTTTGTGTTATATTTACGTGTTGTTCGTTGTATTTTTATGCCTTGTGATTTTTGTAAAGCTACACCAAACATAATGCCATTGTGGTCCGAGTTTGTAAGATCCTCAGCTACTCGCCAGCCATCCACGAGTTCGATCATGTCCTCCGTGCACGCCGTCACATCGACATGGCTGCAGAACCTCCTTCCACCCCTGATTGTGTCGAAGGTAGGTACTTCTCCCGTATTTAAGATATGCATGTCAATCTCGGCAAGAGCTCCACACATCTCTTCACCTCTTATGTCTTCGTTAGGGCTACCCCACCAGGTACTTTTAGCATTTGCGTCTCCCCCTATGATAAGCTTCTTGAGTCCCGTTTTGTGTACAACCTTTTTTAAATGCTCCAAATATGGCCCTATGGGTTGATCCGGCTCAAAGTAGTAGGAGACCAGGGTGATCGTCCATGCTCTGGTTTGGACTCCCACCACGACGATGTTGTCCGTGGTGAGTTGTGGGTACTGTACTATGTTGAGATCATCGTCAAGAACGGCGATGGCCGCTTTAACAGTCCCGTTTCCTGTTCCTGAGCTCTGGAAGATTCTGACACCACGGTAACTCCTAACTCTTCGTGTCCCACCCACATAAGGCTCCTGAAGCAGCGCTATAGACACCTTGCGCTTTTCGGCTTCGATCAGGAGTTCGGTCGTAGCCAATTTGCTACGCTGCAAGTTCGCTTGCGCTATTTTGTACTGGTGAGTTACCCGTGGGACGCCCTCAGCAATACGTTACTGAGGCCCTAGCCAGTGCATCCCACCTTCTTCTGACTGGGCACTCACTGCTGAAGGCGTTGTGGCTCAACTGCAGTATGTCTGCTCTTTTGCAGTTTTTGCACACTGGCTCTGTCCCCACCAGTCTGTCCGGGCACTCGGCTCTAAGGTGCGGTCCTCCACAGTGGCTGCACAAGTCCGCCGGTTCCTTACAGAAGCGCTTGCTGTGGCCGTACCCCAGACATCGGGTGCACTGCACCAGTGGCGATTGGTCATCCACAGTAACCCTTTGGAGGTCAACTCTGAGCTTTCCTTCCTCTATTGCCCTCTTCCATACCATTGGCGAAACACTTATTATGATATGGCAGTTGTGGGGATTTCTTGCTCTGCGTCTATATTTGACTACTAGGGAGTCGTCCTCGCCGCCGAGGCTGCCAAAGATCTCCCTGTTCTGGTTTCTGAGGGCTCTGACAATTTCCGCGTCATCGTGGACCTTCAGCACGTCCCTCAGGATCAGAAGCGGGTTTCTGTTCTTGACTTCCTCGACGACGAGGCCCTCCCCGGCAGCTTCCAATCTGTCTTTTACTTTCTTCCTCTCCTGTTCTGTCTTACATCCCACAACTATCTTCCTGTCCTTGGCTTTCCTAACTTTTTCTACCTCTACCCACCCTTCCTTCGCATCTACTGCTCTTCTCACTCTCTCTAGAACCTCCTCGCCAGTTTCTGTCTCGTTTTTGGACGTGACAACCACCGAGTGTATCGTGCCTTGAGTCTGGTGTTTTGACTTTGAAGCCGCCACATCTGCGTAAGACCTCTGCTCCATGGTTTCCTGGCATCTCGTTAGGTGTTCTTGGAGGGCCGTTTGTTTATTAAGGTTCTCCTTTAATAGTCGAGAGTGCTCTTCGAGCTTGTCACTCAGACCAGAGTTCAGGGCCACCGCAGACGTGGCGTCAATTTTCTTGCCGTTTTCGATGATAAGGCAACTCTGTTCTTTTAAAAGTTCAACTAGCTGCTTATGTTCCTCGGAGTTTCCCTTCTGTGTAGTCCTGTCTGGTGGACTCTGTGTGGTTCCAGGTGTAGGTACTTCTCCGGTCTTTTTAAATCTCTTTATCTCAGCTTCCGCCTCTTTTATAATTTGGAACATTCTGTCCACCGCCTCCAACACGTTTGCCTTTATGTCTGACCTGATATTCCTAGAATTATTTATATTCGTCCTGGCCTTTATTAGGTTAGCTTTGCCTTCGGCTAGTCGATTCGATAGCACCTGTCTCGGCAAGATTTGGATGTCGGTCTTACTGGTGGCCGGGGTCAGGTCTTGTGATTCCAGTCCCACCGCTTCCAGCTTTTCTATGCTTCGTCTGACATTTGACGAAAGCGTTTGCGTCCTGGGTGGGGACTTTTGGGGCAAAAGAGTCTGTGTTTTTGGCGGGGATTTTTTCTCCATTTCTACGTCAGTATGTCTTGTAGGGGTTCTAGCTAGCATTGTCGGAGGGATGCGTCAAAGAAAATAGAATAAAATAAAATAAAATAAGATACGCGACAGTGTATATCGCTGTCGGTTTATTCTGTACACTGTAAAATTGTGTACAGTCAATTTTAAGCAAACACTAGAGACAAGAGGTTCGGACAACGACCTGAATACGATATAGTCTTTATACTGTAGGGGTGTAAAATGCCCCAGGTCAATAATATAACTGTCAAAACTGCTTGAAAATAGTAAAACTATCTAGAAGTCTACTTAAAACTAATTAGAAACTACTTATCCGCCTTAGTAGAGTTCAACTCTACCAAGACTCTAGGTAGAGTCGCCCGTCAAATACCGTTTGAAAGCCCCCGCCGAGGGCCGGTCAGCAGTGAAAACCGCAACTCTCTACGACCAAACGGTTGCCGAGATATCCAACTTTTAAACTTTTCAAAATGGCACACTAAATTGTTGCCTGGATCTTCTAAATTCAATATCTCGGGAACCGCCGGCCGCAGAAAAGTGTGCAACGGCTCTTCGTGCTTGTCTCGTTACGAGCTATGTGCTCACCGATATATTTGTAGTTGTGTTGGTCAACTTTATTTATTTGCTATTATTCCTATCCTATCTGCCAGGATTCACCACTTTGGGAGTAAATTATGAATATGGCAACATCTTATTATATACCTGTCAAAGACAGTATATAATTTACTTGAATATGGCTGTCTCACGACCGAGCAGACCATTGCTATATCTATTAGGTTTTTAATCTGAGTATCAAAGCAAAATAATAAATGTCATGAGAAGAAACGTCAAAAAAATGACAACCAATTTTGCAATTTTTTTCATGATCACCGAATCACCGTCATAATTTTTATTTTTAATGTCTTGTTTTTCTATGAAGTGTTAATCCAATAGTCATATGAATATGCCTAGTAGAATATAAAACTAAGTGAAGGAATACATTGGGCCGCGATGGACGAGCAAACGAAGCCATCCAGCGAGCCTGCTGGCACTAAAGGTGTGTTGCGATGCTGCTTTATTCGTGGTAATGTCTGCAGGAAGTTGAGAAGTGTTTCTGTTTTAAGTTGTGGGGGCAGATGCAGTAGCCGGGCCAGCGCGGCGGGACCTCGAGGAAGAGTTCAACATGCAACGTGCCAGGATGAAGGAACTGTTCCTGCAGAAAGAAGGTGTGTAGCCTCCAGATGGACTAGTCAAGATCACTTCTTTGTTGTGGCTATGATAGTGGAATGATACGTTTGCTCACACAAAATTCCTCGCATACATTAATCTTGATTACTAGAGTTGATGTAGAAATAACTGGTTTACTTGCACCATAACATTCATGATACATAATACTATCATTTATAATAATGATCTGATAACTGTTTATCTATACTTATATACCATTTACTAATGAAAAAATCATGAGAAATTATGGATAGATTATAAAATACAATTTTCATTTTCAACATTAAGTTACTCATTCTCTATGTGACTATGGGTTATTCATAGTTCCTCAACACACATCACTTATATGTTACTTTACAAAATATTACATACTAGCTGATGGCTGTGACTTCGTCTGCGTGGTTTAAGTTTTTCTTTATTCCCGCTGGAACTCCTTAATTTTCTGGGATAAAAAGTAGCCTATGCCACTCTCCAGGTCCTCAACTATACCCATGCCAAAAATCACGGCGATCCGTTGCTCCGTTGTGGGGTGATTAAAGGACAAACAAACACACTTTCGCATTCATAATATTAGTATGATAATGTAAACAGAGGTGCAGAATAGGGAGATGTGGAGAAACTACTAGTTAATGTGACTTAAAAAGTTATGGGCATCATCTACTTTATTATAGACTAGATGCTTGAACTTCTTTGCATGGATTAAGGTTTGTTGATTCCAGCGGGAACTCTTTAATTTTCTAGGATAAATAGTAGCTTGTCTATGATATAGCTATGTCCTTTCCCAAGATAAAACCTTTAACCTGAATAAAAATTCCTGTACCGAATTTCATCAAAATTGGTTAAACGGACAGGGTAGTAGACAGACAGACACACTTTCGCATTAAAATATTATTGTATAGATAAAAGTGTCTCATTTATTAAGCTTTCATTCATAATCATAATCATTTATTTGCTGATTGTCATTAATTGATAATAATCAATAAGCCATACCTACTAAAATTTTGTACAATAATTGTCAAAACCTATACATACCTATGAAATGTTGCAAAATAAATTCTAACACGTGCTAATTAGTGATTAACTGTGTGCATGTTAGTCTTAAGAAAAATAGATCATGGATTAATTAATGGATGAAAGTGTAAACCGGGATGTTTGTCCACTGATTGATTGCAGAGGAGCTGCTTTGCCTGCTGCAGGAGAAGCAGCAGCTGGACTCGGAGGTGCTGGGGCTGCGCGCTGAGCTGCAGCAGCTGCAGACCCTGAGCCAGAACCAGAAGTCCGAGATACAGAGCCTGCAATTACTTGTTAATGGTAACAACTGGATTACTAAAATCCATGATACTAATATTTAGATTAGATTATTGTAAGTAAAAGTAAATTTAAAGAAATATATCGTCTGTCCAACCATTTATTTAACTTTTGGCAGCTCAAGACTCAAATCCATGATGTTCTAATGCGTTATTGATGCTGTTGATGTTATGCTGATTCCATTTTTGATAAAAATCAACTTTATTTATGAAGAAGTTTTAATCAATTTGATGATTAATTTACTTTTTCTCAACATTTTGTATTATTTTATAAACATATCTAAGCATTTATATGACTATGTATATTAATTTATGTATTAAAATAAATCATTTATATAAAAACACGGCAGGTCATAGAATCGCCATCCATTCCCAAAGATTTGAGGTGCTTAAAAAACAATCAAGAGAACTAGTGTCGAAGCTTCGTGACTGTTTTGAAAAGGAAATTTATACTGGTAATTACTGGATGAGTATACGAATTACGAAATATTGGATAAAAAGGAACATGGCTTCTCTGTTGTAAATAAAAGCTTTGTCTATGAAGTATTGCTTTTTTGTAGGTTTCTTGTTAATAATTTGTGAAACTTCATAGGCATGCTGATGTCAAAAATAAAATAAATGGTTGGGCAGAATATAGTAGCAGATTTCTTCAGGTAATAATGTGGGCACAGTTACTGGTGTGCTAGAGTGCTTCATGCAAATTTTGGATTTTTACATATCAGATTAATGGGAGGTAGTTAGTACCTAAATATTTACATTAGTTTACTAAAATGTGATTGTAAGTACTTTTGAGTAGTTACTAATATTCCTGTGTGTTATTTCCAAAGCCAGGAATCAAACTAAGATGTGTTAATTATAATTTTTAATGTGCAACATAATGAGCTTATCATAATAATTATAAAAAGGGTTATTATAAATAATTATAATTTTGCAGTTTAATGTTTTCCTCAACTCTTTATCAGCATTATGATATTTGATCAATAATGGTGTTAGTGTAAGTTGTTTTGTGTAAACCTAAACACCATGTTCCCATTCACTCGCGCCACATTCTGTTTCTGGGGTCCTCAAGGTATTTCTATAAAACTAACATCTATGTAACTAGGACTTACGACGACGAGCTTAAGGATTTTGTATGAAATACTGAATTGTGAAGTCATCAAAAGTTAACGCACTTTTTTACTTTAATCAACAATTTTAAATGTTTGTCAAATATAACAACCTACTTAACAAATGTAGCCTATTCGTTAAAATCGGTGTTTGGCCGAAAAAATCTGCGTAATTCCAGACTATAATATTTGTGCCAAATTTCATCCAGATCTGTTCAGTCGTTCTGGCGTGATTGAGTAACAAACATCCATCCATCCCTCCAATTCGCATTTATAATAATCCTATAGAGTATAGATTGTGAGCGGTAGTGAGTGAGTGTACGGCTCGGTGCCCGCAGAGACGGTGGAGGTGTCCTCGTCGGGCTCGGAGGAGCTGCGGCGGCTGACGGCGCGCAACCACGAGCTCGAGAGGCAGCTGGCGGCGCTGAAGCAGCACCACCAATATGTATGTGCCGTTGCCATCACTTGTCTTCATATACCATGACTACGATACGTGAGGGACGAGCGGCCTAGTTGCGAGGACGAGCGACAGGCTCGGAGGAGCTGCGGCGGCTGACGGCGCGCAACCACGAGCTCGAGAGGCAGCTGGCGGCGCTGAAGCAGCACCACCAATATGTATGTGCCGTTGCCATCACTTGTCTTCATATACCATGACTACGATACGTGAGGGACGAGCGGCCTAGTTGCGAGGACGAGCGACAGGCTCGGAGGAGCTGCGGCGGCTGACGGCGCGCAACCACGAGCTCGAGAGGCAGCTGGCGGCGCTGAAGCAGCACCACCAATATGTATGTGCCGTTGCCATCACTTGTCTTCATATACCATGACTACGATACGTGAGGGACGAGCGGCCTAGTTGCGAGGACGAGCGACAGGCTCGGAGGAGCTGCGGCGGCTGACGGCGCGCAACCACGAGCTCGAGAGGCAGCTGGCGGCGCTGAAGCAGCACCACCAATATGTATGTGCCGTTGCCATCACTTGTCTTCATATACCATGACTACGATACGTGAGGGACGAGCGGCCTAGTTGCGAGGACGAGCGACAGGCTCGGAGGAGCTGCGGCGGCTGACGGCGCGCAACCACGAGCTCGAGAGGCAGCTGGCGGCGCTGAAGCAGCACCACCAATATGTATGTGCCGTTGCCATCACTTGTCTTCATATACCATGACTACGATACGTGAGGGACGAGCGGCCTAGTTGCGAGGACGAGCGACAGGCTCGGAGGAGCTGCGGCGGCTGACGGCGCGCAACCACGAGCTCGAGAGGCAGCTGGCGGCGCTGAAGCAGCACCACCAATATGTATGTGCCGTTGCCATCACTTGTCTTCATATACCATGACTACGATACGTGAGGGACGAGCGGCCTAGTTGCGAGGACGAGCGACAGGCTCGGAGGAGCTGCGGCGGCTGACGGCGCGCAACCACGAGCTCGAGAGGCAGCTGGCGGCGCTGAAGCAGCACCACCAATATGTATGTGCCGTTGCCATCATTTGTCTTCATATACCATGACTACGATACGTGAGGGACGAGCGGCCTAGTTGCGAGGACGAGCTGTTACGAGGGCCGGGTCGACAGTCTTTTTATTTGAAAAAAAACCACTGAAACTTTCCACTGAATTTAATAAAATTCTAAAAATGGAAATACAAAAGACACGGTTCTTACTAACTACGCGCTCCAGCAACAGGAGGCTGGGTTTTCGAAACGGAGTTCTGATTGATGGCTGACTGACTAGCCGCATCGTGAACCGCCAGTTTTAAAGCGCAATAGTGCTGATGCAGCGAGTCAGTGGACATAGAATAATAATTTATAACATCCCCCCCCTTTTAGACGAAGCTTTAATTTAAAATAAAGCGTAGTAAAAAAGAACTAGGCTAAAAGGAGAGATTTAGTAAAATGTAAATATTTTGATACAATTTCAGGATACATATTGACATAGGTACAGGTTATTTAACAATAAATTAAAATATTTGCCAACATTAATAAATTCTTAATTTAATTATTGGACAGAGTTCTTTTCAATGCGCTAATATTTGAAGACAATTGTTTCCTTTCTGCTTATAACATTTGAAAATTGTATATCTAAAAATAGGAAAATAAATGATATAATTATATAAGTAAATGTAGAATGATAAGTGCTATATTTTATAAAATAAGATTTCTCTGATTGCAGCAGTCATCATTAGTTATGCTTATGTTAATGTTAAAATTGTCGTAATCAATTGTTAAATTTGAAATAGAAAAAGGTATAAATTGAATAGTATAGTACAGATATGGAATAACATTTAACTTAATTATTAATTATAATTATTACAGACAACTTACTTGTTGGATTGTACATAATTATTATATCCACTAGTTATTTCTTAGCTTATGCCATATAACATCAATAAGAACATACAGGTTTTTAAATAGAATAATAATAATATTGTAGAATATTAGTCTTAGAAAGCAAGATTACGCTATTACAGTATTGAAAAAAAAATTAAGAAATAGGTAGCTAATAAAGAGCTTGGAATTGAATTACAGTGACTAAGTTATAAAAATGTAGTTAAATATGCTAATTTAAAATATAAATTATAACTCATTATTAGTAGCATGAGACAATATTTAACTTATTAATATGAGAATTTGATTTTATCTCATTTTGATTTATGCTAGAAATAGTACAATAATTAAAATACTTGAATATTATCTTTCATTAATATGAGTTAATATCTCAAATTCAGAAATCTGACAAAAAATGATTGCAGCATAATATTACTATCGAGCATGTTCAGGATATAAAGTGCCAAGGAAACATAAGGGTTTCGCCACCAAACTCTTAAGATAAAGTGGGTCTAAAATCTAGGATAAAAATATGAAAAGAATGATAAGATTAGCTTACTGCGAGTTTAGTTAAATATGTTTTTTTATTATTTGTAATTGACTGTACCGTGCATTGTTTACGTTCGATTTCAAACATTGAAGCGGTGTCAGATATCTTTGATAATAATTCCTCACAATGCGGCATAGAGTTGTCGAAATCTAGAGAAACAGGGTATGCAATAATATTGCTTTTAGAAAGAGGTAAAGCTTGTGAGTGACGTATAAGATTTAGAACACGATCGAGTCGATTTGATGGAGAATTAGAAACATGGTTGATAATTTCAGGGGATTGAGACACTTGGCGTAATTCAGAAAAGTCTATAGGAGTTAAATGGACCTTGAAGTCTTGGATTTCTACTTGAGATTCGGTGGTATTTAAGACTGAGACATTGACTTTATAATTAGGTTTTAAACTTACTATACAGTTTGCTATATACACACCTTCAGATATAGAGTGATCGAGTATGAGTGCGTCTTTTAAGTGACGTAACTTGGACTTGTAATATGAGACAGTGCATTCAACAATGGCTTCGGAGCGAGCCGGTATTATATATTTAGGGCTAGAATAGTGAATTGGCAAAATATGATTTGAAATAGTAAGAGATTTAGTATTATAATCGATATTAGTATGAAAAAATTGTAGAAAATCGGTACCTAAGATACCATCCGATTGCAGATTCAGAGCGTCAGTTATGACATGGAATTTAAAAGATATGATGCAGTTGTTTATATTAATTTTAAGCACAACTGATCCCAATGTTTCGCTATAGGAGTCTTTATCGTTTATGCCTTTGAGTTTTATAATTTCTTGAGATAGTTTGGGCTCTGCTGTTAAGCACGAGCGCTTAATAATACTGACACTTGCACCTGTGTCGACTAAGAAACAGAGAGGTTTTGTATTACATTCTACATGTAAATATACATGAGATAGAGACACACACTTTTTTAGGGTGCTTATTTCAAAGATCGGGACTTCTTTGAGAGGCGACGAGCTTTTGCTTGCGTTGCCTTGGGAGTCATTCTGGATGACATCAGACATTGTAAGATTCAGTTGATCCTTTATAGGAAACTGAGATTTAAAAGATTTAGTAGGATAAGAGCTAGTATAAGAATAAGAATTAGATATAGCAATATTCGAGCAATCTTCTTTGAGATGCTTTGTGTTTGATTTTGTAGGAGTCAGTGAAGATTTAGCATAAGATTCAGCGATATTTTGGCAGTCATGTAGCGATTGCCGAGTTGGAAAATATTTAGAAGACGATTCAGTGGTACTCGGGCAGTCATGTAGCGATTGCCGAGATATAAAAGATTTGGGAGGATTAGCATAATAAGATTTAGTAGAATTGGTAATAAAAGATTTAGTAGTTCGAGTGCCATTTTGGATTGCTGATTTCGGCAGGCACGCATCCGAAATCAGTTTGAGTTTTTTTGATTCAGGGACGTTACTGTCCGTCACTTCATTTAAAGATTCGTACATATTAACATTAGCATTATTACTATGAGGAGGACCCGGTGAAGGGTGTGAATTTATTCGACGCTGATTATTATTATATTGGCGCTTACGGCATTCATTAATTGTGTGAAATTTGTGTTTACAATAAGTACAGAATTTGACAAAATTTGAGTCCTTTGATGGACTTTGATTTATTCGTGCAGGATATTGAAAGTTAGCAGGAGGAATGTGGAAAGATGATCTCTGAGTCAAATCGC
Source organism: Erebia aethiops (assembly GCA_923060345.2). Taxonomy (NCBI): domain Eukaryota; kingdom Metazoa; phylum Arthropoda; class Insecta; order Lepidoptera; family Nymphalidae; genus Erebia; species Erebia aethiops. Next base: position 832,767 of record OV281083.1, on the reverse strand, counting down.
GCTTTTTATTGTAACACTCAGAAGAAGTGTGATTGTTTTTATTACATAAAGAACAAAATTTAGTAGGGTATTTTGGTTGTGTAAATCTGACAAGTTTAAAAATCTTTTCCTCTTCAACGGCTAATGAAATTGCTTCGTTAAGGGTAGAAGGATTTCTGCAGCGGACAATATTAGAAATATTAGGGTTAAGACCTAACTGGAATGTGCTTAAAGCGAGTTCTTCCATAGCGGAGATTTTGCCTAGAAGAAGGTTGCGATCTGTACATGAATTTTGAATGTCAGCTTGAATTCGAGTTAGGCATGCTTCTAGTCTGACGGAGTACTGTGTCACACTTTCAGATTGACCTTGTTTGCAATTTTGGAGATCTAGCAGTAAATGAGACGAGTGCTTTTTCTCGCCGAAAGTACTTTTGAGGTATAATTTTAATTCATTCCAATTATTGAAATTTTTGAGGCTGCAAGCTAATTGCGCTTTGCCCTCAAGTTGGGAGATTATAAATTTGCATAAAATATTTTGTTGATCGGGAGCAGCTAAACTAAGTGCATTATCACAATTTGTAAGGAAAGCGGCAAGAGTCTCGCGATTTCCGTCATATGATCTTATGAATTTGGTGAGAACAGAAAGAGGCACTTTAGCTTCGGAACTTTCTCCTCGCTCTGATTTGGTACTCATTTTTTTTTAATTTATTTACTGAAACTGAGATATTATAAAAATGGGATAAGAATTAAAGTAAAAACAATATACTAAATTACTCACAGGACCAACAGGATAGCGGCCAACATCTTAAAATTATCACACTTTTTTCACTTCACTAATTTAGATATTATTTCACTGCACTTGATGATTGTTAGGTAAAGTTAAATTAGGTCGATGCGTTGACACGTGTAGTCAATGAACGGGTTGGAATTTGCAACGTAGATATTTCGCGCGGCAGCAATTTCGACGTAAACTGGCACGATTTATGGAGTTTTATAATTTTGAAGTAATTGAAGATATTGTAAGATATTGAAATTTTGCGGTGAGTCCAGCCAAGCCAAGATGTTGTAGATGTAGATTTCGCGTATGATGCGGGCTCAGTCCAGCGGAGCTGAGGCTTACCGTCGATCTTGAAGACCGGTGCTTGCTGTGGTTGTGGTGCGGGCTCAACCCTATATGGGGTGAGGCTTACCGTCGACCACGACTGCGATGCCCTCAGGATTCTTTGGATGCTAAGGGTTCTCTTGCATGAACCTTCTCAGCGTCCCACTTCTGACACCAGTTGTTACGAGGGCCGGGTCGACAGTCTTTTTATTTGAAAAAAAACCACTGAAACTTTCCACTGAATTTAATAAAATTCTAAAAATGGAAATACAAAAGACACGGTTCTTACTAACTACGCGCTCCAGCAACAGGAGGCTGGGTTTTCGAAACGGAGTTCTGATTGATGGCTGACTGACTAGCCGCATCGTGAACCGCCAGTTTTAAAGCGCAATAGTGCTGATGCAGCGAGTCAGTGGACATAGAATAATAATTTATAACAGAGCGACAGGCTCGGAGGAGCTGCGGTGGCTGACGGCGCGCAACCACGAGCTCGAGAGGCAGCTGGCGGCGCTGAAGCAGCACCACCAATATGTATGTGCCGTTGCCATCATTTGTCTTCATATACCATGACTACGATACGTGAGGGACGAGCGGCCTAGTTGCGAGGACGAGCGACAGGCTCGGAGGAGCTGCGGTGGCTGACGGCGCGCAACCACGAGCTCGAGAGGCAGCTGGCGGCGCTGAAGCAGCACCACCAATATGTATGTGCCGTTGCCATCATTTGTCTTCATATACCATGACTACGATACGTGAGGGACGAGCGGCCTAGTTGCGAGGACGAGCGACAGGCTCGGAGGAGCTGCGGCGGCTGACGGCGCGCAACCACGAGCTCGAGAGGCAGCTGGCGGCGCTGAAGCAGCACCACCAATATGTATGTGCCGTTGCCATCATTTGTCTTCATATACCATGACTACGATACGTGAGGGACGAGCGGCCTAGTTGCGAGGACGAGCGACAGGCTCGGAGGAGCTGCGGCGGCTGACGGCGCGCAACCACGAGCTCGAGAGGCAGCTGGCGGCGCTGAAGCAGCACCACCAATATGTATGTGCCGTTGCCATCACTTGTCTTCATATACCATGACTACGATACGTGAGGGACGAGCGGCCTAGTTGCGAGGACGAGCGACAGGCTCGGAGGAGCTGCGGCGGCTGACGGCGCGCAACCACGAGCTCGAGAGGCAGCTGGCGGCGCTGAAGCAGCACCACCAATATGTATGTGCCGTTGCCATCACTTGTCTTCATATACCATGACTACGATACGTGAGGGACGAGCGGCCTAGTTGCGAGGACGAGCGACAGGCTCGGAGGAGCTGCGGCGGCTGACGGCGCGCAACCACGAGCTCGAGAGGCAGCTGGCGGCGCTGAAGCAGCACCACCAATATGTATGTGCCGTTGCCATCACTTGTCTTCATATACCATGACTACGATACGTGAGGGACGAGCGGCCTAGTTGCGAGGACGAGCGACAGGCTCGGAGGAGCTGCGGCGGCTGACGGCGCGCAACCACGAGCTCGAGAGGCAGCTGGCGGCGCTGAAGCAGCACCACCAATATGTATGTGCCGTTGCCATCACTTGTCTTCATATACCATGACTACGATACGTGAGGGACGAGCGGCCTAGTTGCGAGGACGAGCGACAGGCTCGGAGGAGCTGCGGCGGCTGACGGCGCGCAACCACGAGCTCGAGAGGCAGCTGGCGGCGCTGAAGCAGCACCACCAATATGTATGTGCCGTTGCCATCACTTGTCTTCATATACCATGACTACGATACGTGAGGGACGAGCGGCCTAGTTGCGAGGACGAGCGACAGGCTCGGAGGAGCTGCGGCGGCTGACGGCGCGCAACCACGAGCTCGAGAGGCAGCTGGCGGCGCTGAAGCAGCACCACCAATATGTATGTGCCGTTGCCATCACTTGTCTTCATATACCATGACTACGATACGTGAGGGACGAGCGGCCTAGTTGCGACAACGCATATCAGTCGATTGTGATCGATAAGCAACGTTGACCCAAGTCAGAAACTGGTTAGGTGATCGAATTTGGCCTTTTCGTTTCCTCCGTACCTCGGAGAAGCTCGTTAAGCCGTCGATCCCGGTTATTATCACTGACATCTTATAATAATCGTTACAAACCTAGAGTTGAAATAGTACTCTTAGTCGAGTCGTATGTGGAAGGACCTGGGAACCCACCGCGTTATTATCCCAAGAAAACCCCTGCCATTATGTGATTAATAGAAAGGGGTCACAACCCTCAGCAATGAGGAATACGACGCAGAGAGAGAGAGATCTTCATAGAAACAGTACTGATACAAATTATGTAGTACATTTAAAACGCTGACGATGCAAAAATATTGGTCCTGTGACTAGCGCTTGACTGCAATCAAACTTGCTATAGCGTAAGGTGCTTATTACGTATCACCCTGCAAATAAGGGTCAGTTCAGACCAAACGGAAAGAAGTAGGTATAAAACTCTAAGCAGACAAGTAAGGAAACTCATGTTTTCTGCTTAGAATGTTTAAATACTTAAAGCCAATACTGATACAGTTCCTTATTCATTGACATCAAAAGAGTTCGCGAGGAGTTTTCAATTCGGTCTGAACTGGCCAGGAGCGTTTGTACTCGAAACGTGTAAACGCGGTAACTGGGTGGAGGTAAAACACCAAATTCGAATGTCACATGCTAATGCGCGGCGGGTAACAAGCCGATATGCTAATGAGTTCCGAACATCGATAATGTAAGGGTCTATACAGCATTGCTTTCGAGTTTTATATTTAGAGTTTATCATCAGGCGTATTGATTTATTACAATACCATACGATCTGGTTCCTCCGTCACCTTTTTACTATCGAACCGAAAACCAAGGTCTGCACCCTTACATAGTCAAATTCCACAGACATATACAAAACTATTTGCTTCCTCGTTTTTAATTCAAACCGCTAGGATATGGAATGCCTTTCTAAACTCAAATCTTTTTTATTCATGTTAGATACATAGATAGATAGATAATTCATTTAGTCAAGTAGAGTCAAGAGTCAAGAGTCAAAGAACGTTTATTCAATTTAGGTAGGTATACTACATTTATTGACGTTGGGTTATTTATAACATATACGAGAGAGTAGACTTTGACAAGTGCTTTTGAATGGTCAAGTGAATCTACCACTGGTTCGGAATGCCATTCCTACCGAGAAGAACCAGCAAGAAACTCTGTGGTTGCTCTTTTTATGATTGATAGTCAAATTATTTTTATTTGACTAAGGAACCCTAAAACGCTTATAAATAGTGGATATACTGTTATATGTGATAGTAAAACATTTAAATTAGGTGTTGTACGTTTACGTGTTTGGTATATTCGATGCGTTTCGGGAAAGTCGACACAGTTCGAGCGGGCCTTATCGGTTACAATTGTCTCGAGTATCCGTTAATGTGAAGTAGTAAAATGTTAAAACACTTGTTTAATGTTTATTATATAGCTTATCGTCGTAGAACAGTGTTAGAAAAACTATACAGTAACACACAGTGTTATTTTTTTAAAAATTATTTATAAACTAGCGCCTATTCATTCTTGATTTGAACATACCAATATTATGAGCGGATGGCAAAACGGAAGCCGGAAGGGCGTTTCATATCCTAGCAGTTCGAGTTAGAAACGACGAAGCAAATCAAAAGCCAAAAGCATAGATCTAGACACTGCTAATGGTCAAGTGCTAATGTAGCAGCTGGTACTTGCCCCACCGTACAGTCTTGGTGTGCATCTTCGTTGGTTGACTGGGTTCGTGGTTCGCGGGCTTAAGATTATATATGACGTATCTGTATGTATGTATCTATATTTATTTAGTACAAATATACTATGGCATATGTTACGTTACAAGAGGGGCAAAGGGATTTTCCCTTTGCCCCTCTTGGCATTAAGCACAACTATAAACAATACGCTGTGTTAAAAATCAAGAGTGAATAGGCATGTTCTAGGCAAGCGCGCTCTGCTCTACCTTAAGCTGCAGCAATACTTTCAGCAAGTCTGATTGCAGCCAAACGCTAGTCAGTAAATTAATAAGAAATGCTCATTCCAATGCAACATGATCAAACATTACGTTCCCTGTAATAGCTCGGGTAGTAACTCTCCCCTTGCTCCGCGAACTTTGGTTTGAACAAACAGGGAATCAAAAAAAATCGCAATCCAACTGTTTGACGGACACTATGCCGTGACCCAAAATATATACACGCCAATTACGAGAAAGAAAGAGAAGGGTTTTTAGGTTAATAAAAAATGACGCTCGCTGTGCGAGCTGAACTTCACTGATTCTTGAGTATTGTATGAGTGAGTGAGTGAGAGTGTGAGTGTGGGCGAGCGGGCGCGCCGCAATGAGTCGCAATGACGGGTGCGCGTGGCGTTGGCAGGACACGATGATGGCGCCGGGCATGCTGGTGCGCTCGCTGGCGCGCAAGCTCGTGCCCGACGCGGACGACGCGCAGCCGCCCGGGAGGAAGGTGCGTACAATGCGGACATTACGGTGCGGACAGTACAGTGCGGACAGGCGCCACGCGACACCATCGAACAGTAGCTGACCCTTCGCGTGGCCCAGTCTGTCGCGTAGATACGTCTGTCATGTAGATACGTCTGTCATTTTGGGTGACCCGTTGTTTACGCCACGCGATACGACGCCAATCGCCATAGAAAATAACAGTATGCTTACTCTGAGTTTTTACATTGCAAATTCGATTGATCGTTTTGAGCGTTCGATCACATTAGCGTTAAAGTAAAATGAACTGCATCGGTTTAGAGCTCATTTCATCATTTCGTGTATTTATTCACATACCTACTGAATTTGTGACTTTAGAGCGATAGCTTTTGCGTGCAATTTACTTTGACGCTAATGTGATCGAACGCTCAATACGATCAATCGAATTTGCAATGTAAAAACTCAGAGTAAGCACACAGACGTATCTACTCGACAACGTGTGAAGGGTCAGCTACTGTTTGATACTGTCGCGTTGCCGTTTGTCGCTCACCTAAGACAACGGATGAGCGACAGAAACGACGCGACACAATACGACGCCATAGAAAATGACAAACTTGTCTACGTTTAAATTAGGCCGCGTGAAGAGTCAGCTTCACAGCAGTCGTATCGAGTCGCGTTGTCGCTTGCTTAACGGGCTAGCGTGATATCAACGTAGATATAATTTTAAACTGTATCAAACGAATCGAATCAGCAACTCTTTATCAAACCTCAAAACATGTCCGTCAAACTTATCTGACCCGGTGACAGCGTCGCTATTTTCGCATTATGTGTTTCTATTAACAAAACTAAACAGTAAAAAAATGATAGCAGATGACAGAATTATTACAGAATCATATACTAATATTATAAATGCGAAAGTGTGTTTGTTGGTTGGTTTATTGGTTTGTCCTTCAATCCCGCCGTAACGGAACAACGGACGGTATAGTTAAGGACCTGAAGAGTGACATAGGGTAGGTACTTTTTATCCCGGGAACTTAAGGAGTTCCCGCCGGAATCAAAAAACTTAAACCACGCGGACGAAGTCGCGAGCATCAGCTAGTGATTAATAATTTCAGCTTTTAATCTATTATTTGTCTTGTATAGAACGAAGAGAATGAACTGACGAATTCCATCATCGAGCCGTTAGAAATGGAGATCACAGCCCTCAAGAGCAAGCTGCGCGAAACTGATGCGCAACTACAGGAGACACTGGTAAGTGGCATTGAGGTGAAAGATAGCAATATAGACTTAATTCTGTAAGTAATAAGACACATAATATATGTTGTTGTTTAAGAGACATGAAATGTTGCTTAAGAGACATTATATTTTCTCCTACTAACTCTGAAATTGCTTCATTATTTTTAAAAAGCAGTACCTACGTACATTGGCTATTTTTAAGCCCCTAGGTCATTCAATTAGGAAATCATATCACTGCCCCTACAGCGCAAGAATTTAGCGTGAGTTAAGGTAAGTCAACGCCATCTATCGGCAATGTAAAAAAGCTCCGTCGCAAATTAGAAAAAAGCATGCAAGAATTAAGCCATGATGGCAGGCCTTAGCCGAAGTTAATGTGTCAGCTTAACGAAAATTACCGGGAAAGCGTTCTTTCCCGCGCCCATACCCGGGTAAAGCAGGCAATGCTTCGAGGCATTGCCTCGAAGCCCGCAACCCCAATTGGCCTACGACCAATTGGTCGTAGGCCAATCGGGGTTGCGGGCTTGCGAGAAGTTCACGCTCTCTCGAGAAAAGCACTATACAAGTCTCAGCCGAAAAGCAATTCACGGCCTCGTTTACTTAAAAAGGCCTCGTCTAGCGCCTCGTCCTTTTAAAATAACTTGGGAAGTCTTCGGCTTCGCCTCGTTTTTCCAATTTGGCTCAGCCGTGACGTGCTTTATTTCCGGCCTGGGCAGTAATGTACCAATTGTGTCTTCAATCCAATGCTTAAATTTCCAGAAAGCTAAAGCGGCAACCGGCACGACTAGTAGTAGTGGCGAGACCAAAACTGAACCTGGTAATTTTTTTTTCTTATTTTCATTTGTGAGTAGGTATGCTTTTTATAATAAATCTTGGAGAAAAATGGTCCCCGTGAGTACCTTTTTTCCATTTGTTTGGTGAATTGTTAAGTTTCGATTTTGATTTTAACACTCGACAGAAGCAGTAAAGTCCGTTCATTATAAGCTGAGAAAAAGTACATTGATTTGCTCTACTACGAAACCGACGAAAGAGAGATGGAGGCGTAAAACTAATAAGCGTAATGGGACTGCAAGTTATTTTACGCCTTATAATATTTATTAGCAAATCAACATGATGACGCGTCATATTATATACCATGAAATTATTTACAGTTTGTAAGTTAATCGCGTCTTTGAGAGGTGATATCTAGTGAAAGGCCCGATGAATAGCGTCAGTTTTTATACTTTTTACAGAGGATTTTACAGTTTTTATACTTTTTACAGAGAGTTTACTTTTTACTTACTTTTTACTGCACATACTTAAATACTGTACAAGAATCAGCCTTTCTAGTTATGGTTCATTTTTGGTAACCATAACACATCTTTGAGCGGCCATATCTCGTGTAAGGCCCATTAGCATGCAGGCAGACTTTCACTATCGTCATCAGTGGAGAGCGTAGCACCCACCTAATACTGGAATCAGCGATTTCTAGCGATAGTTACCAAAAGTGCAGCTATTTCTTAGTCTAAAAGCAAATATTATTACTGTAAGCGAGTGCGTATAGTGTGTCGTTGTGTTGGTGCACAGAGACGCGGCAGGCGTGCGACATGTGCGCTAACTACGAGCGACAGCTGGTCGCGGAGCAGGCGCGGGGCGACGCGGCCCGAGAGCGCGCCGCGCAGCTCGAGCGGGCGCTCAAACTGGTGAGTGGGATGTTACATTACGAAAATCACTTAAACATGTGACTTAAATACTCTTATACTATACATACACTTAAAAATACTTAATACACTTAAAAATCACTTAAATACGCGGGCGATAACTGCAAACCGGTTGCGCACTGAGCCAGCTAACAATGTGTACGGCGAACGAACTACGGGCTATATTATTCCACGTCTTATCAATCAGTTGTCACCCACTCTGCCGAGTGGAGTGACGCTTGCTAATGTTAAGCGGAAACTAAAGGAATATTTCTTGGGCAACATAATATGAACTTGCATGTATTGATTCGTGTTTATCTTACCTTGTTGCCACGAGACGTTTCTTTGGTTCCTGCGGAGACGATTTAATGCTAGATGTACCTAATAGGTTTTTCAATAATTGTTTTTTTTTTTTTTGTGCTTAAGAAGCCTGAGGCGCAGACGTTTTTGCATTGAGGTCAAACCTCTGTGGTTTTTTTCAATGTGTAATAACTATGTGTTTATTGTATTGTAAAATAATAAATAAATTAAAAAAAAAAAAAAAAAAATGTGACTATTGGGTACTTCTTTCGTGACACACTCAGTCGATACAACTTGCTAACGTCTATTCGGGATTAATTGAATAGATCACATTTGCTCGTTAAGTTGCGTATTTAAGTTTGAGGCGTGAGTGTAATTTTCATCATGCTGCACTTGCAGCAAAAACAACCGTTTTAACCATCTCTCAATTGTTGTGAGCCAGGCAACAGAAGAGCTGGAGGGCGTGCGGTCCGTCCACGACGAGACCATCCGCAGCTGGCAAGCGGAGCGAGCCGACAGCTCCGACCGGCTAGTGGAGCTCGCAGACGCGCTCGCCGCGGCCAAAAGCGAACTCGCCAGCAGAGCTGAGGCCGCCGACCACGCGACGCGTCGCGCGCTCGAGCAAGTCACCACACTCACAGTCGACAGGGAGACGCTGCAGAAGAAGCTCGACACGTATGTACCCATGTAAACATTATAAAAACTGACGCTTTTCATCGGGCCTTTCACAAGATATCACCTTTCAAAGACGTGATAAACTTACAAACTTAAAATAATTTTAGCAATTATTAGTCACGTCGATTACTAATAAATATTATGGAGACGTAAAATTAATTGCTATCCTATTCTTATTACACTTGTTTAATTATGCCAAGTTTAGTTTGACGAACGACCAACGGCCCGATGAATAGCGTCAGTTTTTATACTGTTTACATAGGAACTGCGCATACTTAAATATTATACAAGAATCAGCCTTTCTAGTTATGGTTCATTTTTGGTAACACGTCTTTGAGCGGCCATATCTAGTGAAAGACCCATCAGCATGCGGGCAGACCTTCACTATCGTCATCAGTGGAGAGCCTAGGAGCCACCAAATACTAAATCAGCCTTTCTAGCGATAGTTACCAAAAGTGCAAAGCTATCTCCTATAATATAACCAGTAGACCAACGAGGCAGTTAAATGCAGGTTTTACATAATTAAACTTACCTAAAACATTTGGCGTAGTGAAATTTTTGACGGAGACCCTGTCGACTGAGAAATGGAGTCATTTGAACTGACGCCGTGAGCGGACCAAAAAGTTGACGCCCATACATTTGACGTCACACGGCGAGCTTTTTGAGTTTGCCTCGCCCCGGGCGATGTCTCCAATCGTGATGTTTGTTTGCAGGCTGGAGCGAGACAACGCGATGCTAGTGGGTCAGTACACGAAGCAGGCGGCCGAGATGCAGAACGAGATCATCAATCTGCCCGACAACGTTGCGGTAGTATAATTATTTAGTTCACTTTCATTAACATGTCATAACACTTTCAACTAGCATGATGCCCACGTCTTTGACCAAGTGATTTGAGTTTCTTCGGGAACTCCTTAATTTGATGGGATTAAAAGTAGCCTATGTCCGTTCACGGGACTTAGTATGCACGAAATTTCATCAAAATCAAAAGTTGAAAAGTTTGGCTGATAAGCGTAACAAAAAAAATGCACATTCGCATTTATAATTTTAGTTAAGATTGTATTTATTTTTTCAAAAGAGATCCTTTTGAGATATTTCAAAACAATGTATGATGGAATTGTTCCTCTTTAAAAAAGGTCTACAAAAAAGTCCGTGATGGCATATTATGTTTATCTTTTAAGGATAGCTTACTTTACCCATTTTAAAGTTATGTTCACATGTAATGTAGTGTGTAATTGGAAAACTGTTTTGAGGGATACGATATTAATTTTTATCAAATTAAATACGTTCGTTATCTTATGCATTTCATCCATAATAATTATTGTCCTTTACACCATACAATTTTATATAATATCTTAGAAGTTATGGCAACTATCACGTGACCAAATAAATTCAAGAGGTCTCACTCCTTGAAATTGTATATGAAAAGCTAGTTATGTAATAAAAATTGGCAGTCATTGGGACTGCCGATAGAAGAGAAAACGATTTTTTTTAAATATAAACCTTAACACTAAGGCATTAAAGTTTAATTTCGAATGTAGTATATTTATATTTATGACCTTTTGTCTTCGTAACAACGCGAGCATGTCAATGACGCCGCGAATCCATTATTTTACCCCCTACCAAAAAGTGCTCAACGCGGCTAAAGAAGTTTTCACTTCAAAAAACATTAGATGAAATGTTCTACCCCAGGAGCTGCAAGAGTTGTCCCTGCAACTGCGCGAGCAGCTGATCGTGTGCGAGACGGGCAGACAGACCGCGCTGGCCGGCGAGGCGGAACTGCGCGCGCAGCTGCTGCAGCACGCCGCGTCGCTGCACCGCCGCGACACCGAGCTGGCGCAGGCGCTGCAGCGGCTGAAGGACGCGCAGTGAGACACACTCCCCCTATAATCCTAGTATCTACTATCTAAGACCCGTAGTAATAAACCGACAACACCTTGTATTCATCACCGACATTATCTATTGTCATGTGTCCCACATTTGACAATAGATGGTGGCGGTGCTAATTAGATATACGACGTAAACATTACAGAGTCTGAACAAAGCACAACACAAAGATCTGTGATGATATTCGATATGGGCTTGATAACCAGCTCGTTACGATTATTGTTCTGTTGGCCTTCAGTAATGCCTTCAATACCGTTGGCTTTGTTTTAATGTGAGCCATTCTGGAGTCTAATAATATATCGCAGGAAGTAGACAGCTGATTTAATTCATACTTATCGAATCGTAGGCAATGTGTCCGTGTTGACAATGAGTCCTCTTTCTTTTCTTATGTTCAGTCTAGTGTTCCACAAGGGGGTGTACCTTTACCTGTCACCTTTACTCTTCGCTATTTTCACTAACACAATTTCCAATTTCCTTTACGCCGATGATCTGCAAATATATACTTCTGTACCTGTAGATCAAATTACAGCTTGAATAAGTAAAGTTAATTCAGATTTATCTAAAATAAGCTCTTGGAGTGAGTGTTACTATTAACGCCAGTAAATCACAAGTTATCATTATCGGAAATTCAGCACAAACCCGTAAGGTTGATGTTACCTCCATATTACCTTAATATGGCATTATTTGACAAAACGTAAAATTAAAAATTGGATTATAAAGCCGTGTATCGCGTTGGTCGCAGGGAGGAGCTGGATCGCCTGCAGACGGAGCACGAGCAGATGACGGAGCTGGCCGACAAGCTGCGGCACTCCAACGACATGATCGAACAGTTGCTCGAGGACAAGGTACTACTGCAATGACATATTAACCGCCGCCTTACCAACGGGGGCTCGCAATTTGAATGCCATAAGCCTACTTTGTCCTATTAGTTTACAAATTGTGAAAAACCAAATTAAATTTGAATTTCGCGGGCAGACCCTTGTCATGCACCTTAAAGAAGATAGCTCAAAATCGGAAGGCGTTTCACCTGCTGACCGCCAACTTCAATTTGAAGATGGCACGCAATGGTGATGATTTAACTTTAGTTAATGAAATTAATTTTTATTGGCAGTGAAATTAAAACGAACAAAATCAACGTTTCAAAAATATATAGCGGCTGCGACGTTGTTGCCGGCGCGCATGCACCCACCCTTACATAGCTAATGATTGTTTTTCAAACATCAAAACGCACGCTTTGTATGGGACGTTGTACGAAATACTGAACAGTGACGTCATCAAAATTCGCCGCACTCTTTTACTTTAACGATAGTTAATGCAACGCGAGGTGTCGGTCACGCGTTTCCACATTTTTACTCCCTACCGAAAACAACGCGCCTAAAGAAGTTTTCACTTTAAAAAATTAACAGAATTGTGTGTGTACAGAAACGTCTCCAAACGGAGGCGCTGGAGACGCGGTCGCGCGTTGCCGTGTTGCAGCAGGAGCTCGACAACAGCGAGAAAGTGCAGCAGGACTTTGTGCGCCTCTCGCAGTCGCTGCAGGTGAGTGCCGCGCTGCTGCAGAGCTGTGCAGCAACACAGGGCGTCCGATAAAGCGCAAAACACACAGGGAACGGGTGCGGGTCGGGTCGGGTGCGCGGCGGGTTGAATTCCTTGATTTATATGGACGACATCACACAGAACGCGGGCGCGGGTCGGGCGCGTGGCGGGTCCCCCTAATCGGTTTCTACACGTCATCGTACCGGAACGCTAAATCGCTTGCCGGTAGCGTGGTAACTAGCCACAGCCTAAGCCTTCCACCAGGCCATATCAGGGAAAATTCAGAAATTATAAATTCCTAATAAGACCGAAACACTCAACACTGGTAGGTCGTCAATACACCCTTTAGATAGAGTTGAATAGACCCTTTTACACTTGGAAGTTCAGTGTGAACAATTTTGCATATAATTTGTAAGCAGTAATCATGCCTGAAGTGATAAAAAGTAGTGCTTGAGAGATAGTTACAATACATTAGTTTTATGTACGCACAGCCGTAACTGACTTGGGTCAATGTTGCTTATCAACCGCAATAGAATGATATGTGTTGTCACATTAATTTAATTGTTGTTTGTGTTAATTTAATTCTTATTCGTTAATTTATTTTTTATCTTGCTGGTTTACCTACCGACTCTACCGAGTCTACCGAGTTTCTTGCTGGTTCTTCTCGGTAGGAACGGCATTCCGAACCAGTGGTAGATTCATTCGACTATTCATAAGCATTTGTAAAAAGTCTATTTGAATAAAAAACATTTGAATTTTTTGAATTTATCTTTTCTTTTATTTCATTTTTCTCCAGCCCGAAATTTAACATATTGCACCATAGACTTAGAATGTACAAGACCAACAGTGACAGATTACGGTGTTACAAAAAATGAAATGTAAATGTGTGCGTGAAATAGTTTGTCTTGACTCTAGCATAGTATTATCGATAGTCTTACTGGTGAAATCATAGGACTCTAATGAGTTAGCTTAACGAAGTAAAATATAACTATCTTTTAATTTAAAAAAATCAAATACACAAATAGCAACAAAGCTACAGCTAGGTACAAATTATTTATTGATGAGATGACCATGTGTTCTCTAAAAAGTTTTTCAGCGTTACAACACAATGCAACATCATTAGCTGGATATATCAAATACTTATTGTGTGTTTTCGAATAGTCTCTCTTAATAATTAACGAATTATTACATAGAGCTGTTGGGTCCGATAATAAACTATGTACCTACACAGTCTTCACACTTAACTCTTTTAATAATCCTTTTAATACATTCAAATAATTAAGAAAAAAAGAATGTCCATTCATACATTAGTTTTCTCATTAATTCATTCAATTATTTATTATTCAGACTAATATCTATTTTTTTACGCATAGCCCATGATGCTACACCACTGGGGACGGGGTCCATACAATTTTGTGTTTTTGAGTTTTTTTGGGGATCTCATTACTTTCGTGCTAACTCAATATTTATTGAGTTAGTTAAAGTCATAGCTAATGACCTCCTCGATAAGAACTTAAATATATAATGTACTGAATTACCAGTATGTACAGTATACCCTGTATATATATTTCATGTACATATGAAATCTAAGACACGCCAAATAAAACAAAAATTAAGGAAAATATTTATTTCGTTCTTTTCTTTTACAGGAAAGTAGTGTTTAATATTGTACTCTACACACCTAAGCTTATGAGCATTGAGCAATCACGTCAAACCTACCGGCAGACACGATTATCGACTATCGATTCTTATGACGTCATCACTTTGTCAATCCCTATCGTAACCAAACATTTTTAAGTTTTACACAAAATATCCAAAAATTCTTTCTTTAGCAATGTAATTTGATGAAAAGTCTTAAGGGAAACCTATTATCTAAGCTTTCAATAGTTATTTTGCCTCATTTTCAAACAACAAGTGACGAAATAATGATTATGAATAATTCAGAAAAATATTCAGTAATTACCTGTGAAACGTGTATTTATGCGGGTTATTACGTCTTGTAACGTCACATTCATTCACTGAACAGGACACCATGGTGGCAGAACAAAGATTTTAAGTTTTAATCGTAAGATTATTAATTAAATACACAAAATTCACCTCGACTTGGAAAAGGCCGGGACGCTATGGCCTCTTACTCGCGTAAACGATGACATACTGGCCTTTTGTTTCGCTATCTCTTTTTCGCTCGCGGCAGTGTTTATTAACTAAATACCTCTCGCTTCCACGCTTTGTCAGTCTATTGAGCGTAGCGAAAAAATCCTATGTCTATGTATTGCACGCTGTGGCAACCTCTAAGTTGGTCTACAATAATGCTTAAAACTTTATTTTCTGGCTATATTTTTAATGTTATATGATACTGTAATAAACCTGTTAAGTGTCCTAAAAAAAATCGAGGCTTCTCATTCCAAAGTTCATTTAAGCCGCAGGATATATACGAGAGGCGGAGGTGTGGCCTTGAAGTATGAAAGCGGTATACCCGCCTTGCCGCTTCTGTATATCTGGCGCCCGTCGCTTGCATACATTTTGTATGAAATATGATAGAAGCGGCGGCGCGCCTGCTGCACCTCACCCGCGCCCGTCGGCTCTCGTGTATATTTCGCACCTTAGTTTGTGTCGGTGTAACGGTGTCTCGTGTCTTGTGGGCAGGTGCAACTGCAGCGCATCCGCGAGGCGGACACGGCGGTGCGGTGGCAGCACGACGACGACGTGGCAGACTGCAACCAGTGCCACGCGCCGCTGCCCAACAACAAGAAGAAGGTATGTCGACCGGTAACCACGGAACAAGGAGCTTAACGGACGTCACCCTTAACAGTGTAGACAGACATAGCAGAGCTGTTACAGAAGTTACGGGCTATGAGAGTAAAGGAAAAGAGAGTGACATTTGTGCACTATAATAATAACTCCGGCGCAGATGAAAATGAAAAGTTAGAATAACCATTTACAGTTTGTAAGTATATCACGTCATTGAGAGGTTATATCTAGAAAACGGCCCGATGAATAGCGTCAGTTTTTATACTGTATATGTCACCGTAAGATTGTAAAAACCGTTAGATTATAATATAACGTTTTTTATCTCGATAGATTATAAACTTTCGACAGATTGTGAACCGTAACATACTGCTTACAATTTAACGCGTTATTTTTCGGTAAATTGTAATATATTAGGTATATTAACCAGATAGAACCTAAGTGCCCGGCCTGCGGCCGGGCACTACCTGAATATTCATGTCAAACCGTAACCTAACCTATAGTTCGCGCGCGAGTTGAATGCAGAGTAAATGTATGGTGACACTGACATTTACTCTGCATTCAACTCGCGCGCGAACTGTACAAGAAAGAGACAAGAAAACGTAAAAACAATAAATATTTCATAAATTAATACTCAGAACATTGAACGGTTCACAATCTTTCGAAAGTTTATAATCTAGCGCGATAGAAACCGTTAGATTATAATCTAACGGATTTTACAATCTTACGGTGACATATACATAGGTACTGCGCATACTTTAATACTGTACAAGAATCGGACTTTCTAGTTATGGTTCATTTTTGGTAACCATAACACGTTATTGAGCGGCCATATCTAGTGAAAGGCCTATCCGCATGCGGGCAGACTTACACTATCGTCGTCAGTGGCGAGCGTAGCACCCACCTAATACTGAATCAGCCTTTCTATCGATAGTTACCAAAAGTGCGGCTATCTCCTACGATATAATGGCAAACATTGCACTATGCGCACAGATCCACTGTCGTCACTGCGGGCGCATATTCTGCGGCGCGTGCGTGTCGCACACGGTGGCGAGCGGGCCGCGCGGGCTGCCGGCGCGCGTGTGCGCCGTGTGCCTCACGCTGCTGCAGCCGCACAAGCCGCCCTACTTCAGCACGCGCCCGCCCAACACGCCCGACTAGGGGCGGCGCGTGCGTGTCGCACACGGTGGGGAGCGGGCCGCGCGGGCTGCCGGCGCGCGTGTACGCCGTGTGCCTCACGCTGCTGCAGCCGCACAAGCCGCCCTACTTCAGCACGCGCCCGCCCAACACGCCCGACTAGGGGCGGCGCGTCGCCCGAACGAGCTCACTGCGTCCAGTGTGCTGTAGCCTCCGCCTCAGCCTCCGACCAACACGAAATCGATGCTGACGACTCAATCAAATCACCAACCCTTTATCGAACTTTAAAACGCGTATCGCTTACTGATTGCAACTGTTTACACTTATTGATTTACCACATGTATTGTAATATTGCGAAACATGAATCCGAGATGATATCAGAATCAAAACAGCGACTTGTCACTGTCTTTGTCTAACTTAAAAACGCGCTTTTAGTATGGAAGATTGTACGAAATACATTGTTGTGACGTCATCAAATAATCAACGCACTTTTTTCTTTAATCGGTAGTTTAAAGTGGTTGTCAAACTTAAAATTAACAGAAGATGTGAATTTTAGGTCTTTTGGAAGAACGTTTTTTTAAATAATCAGTAAGAAATAATTTATTTTTGACATAGGCACCATCACCAAAGTACCGCGATAATTGATTAGACTTTGTTATATTTGTCGATATACACTTACCAGTTACACGAACCACGAAGTAAGTCTTATATCATTATTTTCCGAACAATAAATGATTCAAAAAAATGATGTTTGGATAAACTGGCATGTCTATAGATGCTATACAACGAGACAATTTTATTATTTAGGGAACATACGTGCTAGACGATTAATAGCCGTCCGCATTTCATTCGTAAACTGTGTGAATACAAACCGCACGGCTGACGAAGTTACCCAGACAACCGCAGCGGTTTGCGTCGTCTAGTGCGAGTGTACACTAAGGGCCTTAATTATTAATCAATCTTTCTTTTATCTGTCGATAAGTTTCTTAGCAACGTTATTATTTGTCAACAAACAAAATTTTTTTACCGATAAAAAAGTTGATAAGTAAATTTTTGTAAGACTATTTTGAGCCGGCTAATAACGAAAAAATTAAATTCCGACATAATTCATTTAAAAGCTAGCACTAGTTAATATGTAAGTGTGCGCTGCAATATTCATCGCGCAATGTTCCCATAAGTTATGTGACAGAAATTGGATATGTGCAGCTTTATACAATTTCAATATAGCACACAAATCACAATACTGTGGGAATAATCGCGCGGTGAGATTCCGCAGTGCGGGCATACCCTGAAATGGACCTTACCTTGCTTAAAAATAGATCCATTCCGTATACTAAATCTAAATTTCATTATTTGAATGAATGAATGAATGATTCATTCATTCATAAATAAAGAAATTCATTCATTCACTAAATCTAAATCAAGCTTTTCTTTGATTTAATTTTAATGTAAGTATTGAAGAATTAAGTATTTTTATGATAACCTCAGAAGATTCCTTTGTATTATACCGTCAATGCATTTCCCTTAGAAGCAGAAATAGACGATTTTGAACATGTGTATCATACATAATATGTATATTATGTAGATTTATAATATATAGGAAAGTTATTTAATTTTTTAGCTAATGAATTTGTTTCACTAATGTAAAGCATCTAACAATACTTACTGATTCTATTTACAGTAAATTAATAAAAAACAGCGATTACATTGTTCTTGTTGTGGTTTAACGAGAGCGCAGTGATGAGCGCTGTTGTCTAGTGGGAGCTCCCGGGTTCGATCCCAGGCAGGGTCATTTCTGATATTTTTCTGGACTGTGCAAAGTCGTGCCGCCAACAGATTTAACATTCGTGTGCCGTGTAGAAACCGTAGGGTTATATACTTGCCCCTAACAGGTTTGCCCGCTACTATCTTAGACTGCATCATCGCATACCACCAGGTGCGACAAAACTTATCTGACCCGGTGACAGCGTCGCTAGTAAATATTAAGTAAAAAATCTATACTAATATTATAAATGCGAAAGTTTGGATGGATGTTAGTTACTCAATCACGCCCTAACCGCTGAACGAATTTGGATGAAATTTGGATTATAGTCTGGAATAGCACATAGGCTACTTTTTATCCCGGAAAATTAAGGAGTTCCCGGGGGAACCAAAAAACCTCAATCCACGCGGACGTCGTCGCGGGCATCAGCTAGTATAAAATAAAAACAAAAACTAAACAGGCATAACATTGTAATTCCAATTTTGGCCACCGGGCCAGTAAGTTGATGGGACTATAACTAGTAGTCTACAAAAAGTCCTGCATACAAATCATTTGTATAAATGAATATAATTATATTATTGCCTATTTGCGTCCACTGCTGGAAACAGCCTTGCTGGTTGAACAGCTGCCTGAAGTAATAGAATTGTGGGATGCTTTACATTGTATCGTTGTCTCGTTGGAGACTGTAAATAGTTATAACATAATATAGATTGTCTAGCAACCTGTAGATAGTATGAATTTGGTAACGATCAAACCGTACTACCGTAGGACCCTTATTATAACTTAACCCTTAAGCATGGTTGAAGTAAAACCTCTTTGACGTGGCATAACCTATTGCGTAGGTTGCATTTCTAAAGTCCATCAAAGTTATCTAACCGTGACAGCGTCGCTAGTATATGTATATTGAAGATAAAATAAAAACGAAAACATAACAGGCATAAAATTTGTTCCAATTTTGGCCAACGGGTCAGATAAATTTGACGGACTGTACAATCTCAGATGGGATTGGTTAAATTGGCAGTACATATTACTGATGTATTTTAACCAGTAGCGAATATGTGGTAGCCAATCAACGGTGTTGAAGAACATGTACTTTACACTGTATAGTCCAACAAAATTAACTGACCTGGTGGCCAAAATTGGAACTAATTTTTATGCCTGTTTAGTTTGTTTTTATTTTATTTGTCATAATATATACTAGTGACGTCACCGGGCCATATAAGTTTGTGGGACAGCAATCATTTTACAATAATACAGCTCACGCTTAAATGTAAAAAAGTACCTAATGTTATAATTCAGAAGTTTTGAAAATGAGTCGTAGCGAACAAGTGATAATCTAAAAGATTGAAAGTTAAACAGACTTCACCACACACATATCACTCCGCATCCTGAAAACTACTGAACCGATTTTGATGAAACTTGCACTGTTAATTTGGAAGTAAATGTAAGCATCAAAAGAAGAATGTTAATCCGATTAATAGTTTCAGAGAAATCCGCGAACAAGCATACATACACCTATAAAATTTTGCATATTTATTTGGAAGCAAGTCCAGCCTTCAGAGAAGTTTTACTTCAAAATGCGTTTACCGCGTGCGTATAAGGACCCAGTCGGTAGTTCAAGCGCAGTTGCATTTCACACCAATGGTCTTACGTTGTTAATTTGTTCGATAAGCAATCAGCGCAATAGACCCGCACGGTCTAGTGATAAATAAAAAGTGCTAACATTTACTATACGTTACGTTACGGGAATTTACTCGGAACGATCCACATTCTCGGTTACACTTTTTACTTTTATAAGGTTAGAGTGAGATTTTCCATATTATGGTCAAGATCCGGATATACAATGACCTTCACTCATCTGTTTACCTTAACCAACTTTTGTGGTAACTTAAGTTACCATAGTCCATAGGTAACTGCACGGATCTGTTAACCGCTTGAGTTATCAAAATATAGGTAATTTACAAGTAATAAAATTAAAAATTTTAAAAAACCCACGACGAATTGCAGAGCTCCATTGAAACAACAATTAGAACTTAGCAAAGTATAAAATAATATCTAAAACACAAAACTGCATATTTGCCGGCTCAGTAGTTTTTTTGACCAGCGTGGTGGACTATGACCAAACCCTTCTCATTCCGAGATAAAACTTGTGCTTAGTAATTGTTTAATATTAAAATTAAAAAGCATAAACAATTATTGATTGTTTCCGAACGCAGCGATTAAGAATTAAAAAACTAGTTTCAATATATTCCACAACAATCAAGACAGTAATGAGTAGAGGTGTCAAATAGTGTTAAATTTTAATATTCTGCTAAAAATTGTTAAAAAAAATGTGATCACTTAAGGAGTTCCTGTGACCACTTCCTGGCTCCATCACGAGACCCTGGGCAGCATCTAGGTACAAAGCGCTAGTCAAGACAAATCAAAAGAGTCCAAACACGACGGGTTTACGATAAGAAATTAAGGAGTTCCTATGACCACCTCCTGGCTCCATCATGAGACCCTGGGCAGCATCTAGGTACAAAATTCTAGTCAAGACAAATCAATAGAGTCCAAACACGACGGGTTTACGATGAGAACTTAAGGAGTTCCTATGACCACTTATACCAAATCACGATTGCAGCTCAACTTGATTGTCTATGGTCCTAAAACCTGGAACCTTCTCACAAGCTATACATATCTAATGCAAAAAACCTCATCTCAATCGGCCCAGTACTTTTTGAGAAATATGGTAACATATTGAAAAATTTAAATCATAGACTACAGCTCAACTTGGTTGTCTATGGTCCAAAAATATATCTAAGTACCTTCTCACAAGCTATACATATCTAATGCAAAAAACCGCATCTTAATCGGCCCAGTACTTTTTGAGAAAAAATTAAAATCATAAACTTCAGCTCAGCTTGGTTGTCTATGGTCCTAAAATATATCTAAGAACCTTCTCACAAGCTATACATATCCAATGCAAAAAACCGCATCTCAATCGGCCCAGTACTTTTTGGGAAAAATAGTAACATATTGAAAAATTTAAATCATAGACTACAGCTCAGCTTGGTTGTCTATGGTCCTAAAATATATCCAAGTACCTTTTCACAAGCTATACATATCTAATGCAAAAAACCGCATCTTAATCGGCCCAGTACTTTTTGAGAAAAATGGTAACATATTGAAAAATTAAAATCATACACTACAGCTCAGCTTGGTTGTCTATGGTCCTAAAATATATCTAAGAACCTTCTCACAAGCTATACATATCTAATGCAAAAAAACCGCATCTCAATCGGCCCAGTACTTTTTGAGAAAAATGGTAACATATTGAAAAATTAAAATCATAGACTACAGCTCAGCTTGGTTGTCTATGGTCCTAAAATATATCTAAGAACCTTCTCACAAGCTATACATATCTAATGCAAAAAACCGCATATTAATCGGTCCAGTAGTTTTCCAGAAAAACGGTAACAAATAAGTGCACAAACAAACAAACAAACACACAACCTCTTAGGGCAAACACATATACCGTCTCCGTTTCGTCGAGGGTAATAACAAACTAGTAGCGGTAGCCCGCTGAAGCGGACCGCGTAGGAGAGTGGATAATGTGTCCGTTTGGATTTGTAGTTTTGGTGTGAAAAATATATTCCGCCATCTTGAATTTTTTTCCTGTTCATCAAGAAGACCTTCAGGTCGATCATCTTTTGTCGAGAAACCACTCTTTCATCTCTTAAACTCTCCGAGACAGACACTGACGAAATTTGTGTGGCGGCCATCTTGAATCCGCCATTTTGGAGTTTTTTTTTCAATTTACCGCCAATTGGATGAGGTTTCGCACTCGAATTTTTTCGAGCATTAACATGCATTCGAGCACATATTATGTTCGAGCACCCCCACCTATCTTCAATGCTCTGGCTTTGATCTTCATCCGTCTTCGAAATCCTCAATCATCAGCTCTCCGTATTTTTTCTCCGAATGATTTTTTGTTTTCTATACGAAACGACGAGTAAAAAAAATTTTTTTCGTACAATATTTTACAGGAGACGCGATGGTTACGATGGTGGAACGCGATAGCATTGGCTATAATAAACTTGTCCAAAAAAAATTAATTAAAATTAATTAATTTAAAAATAGCCTGGACCTGATTTTGATAGGCAACCTATTTTAGGCGTATTTATCTAGTATTAAATAAAAAGTAGGTTTCATCTGGTAAACAGATGGGTGAAGGATTGTATATTCGGATCCCAGACATCCCATAAAGTCACATACTAATCCTACACTTAGGTAGGGGGCTTCTAATTTGTTTGGTGCATAGCAGGCAGGGTTTTAACGCAAGTATATCACCAAAAAACAGATTAGCTCAGTGACAGAAAAATCTGTTCCAGACAAACTTACTTTTGTGTCAACCCTAAGTTTTTTAAAAATGTACTAGTTTTTACTATTATTTTACTTGGCGCTAGTTTTCATTGAAACCTACAAGTGTGGACCAGTCCGAGGTGATGTTGAATAAAACTAGTTGGTATGTATTGTAAGATAGATATTTTATTGTAAATAAAGAGCTCGATATCGAACCCCAATGTTGTATCATTTACCACAAAATGTCCGAAAAACAAACAAAAAGGTACATACAGTACACGCCATGAATATTGAAAAATTAAGCTGTTGGTGGGTCTTACCCTTCAGAATCTTCCAAAAAGCGTTTCATTACCAATACGGAGTCAGGCATGGTAGCAACATTCATGGTGCGGCCTTAGCACGCGAGGCGCGCGCGGCAATGTACGTCGCGATGGAATGGTGAGGACACTTGTTTAACTATTTCGTGGTAAGACCGTCTGGGCACAGTAAACAGATGCAACCAGTATGGAAACTACCTAGAAACGTTAACAGCCTCACTCACACAAACGTGCGCATCGACGAGACCCCAAGCGCTCGTCGCAGTGCCGTCAGTAGCGAGTGCCGCGTCATCGCATGTTCGATGCGCACGTTTGTGTGTGAGGCTGTTTCGATCGTTTCTAGGTAGTTTCCATACTGGTTGTATCTGTTTACTGTGGTCTGGGTCTTATTACAAAAAAAAGTAGACGCATCTGGCGTTAAATGGGTTACACAGGGTTTAATGCCAGTTTAAGCAGCGCCTAAAGGTCTAGCCCCACTACAGAGGCACGCAGCGTCGAATATTCTTTGTATGAAGGTGAGCCCACTTGAGCGACGCGGCACGGAGATGCACTGCGTTATAGTTGTACAAAGAGTAATTGACGCGCCTTTGTAGTGGGGGGTAGACCTTTAAGTTTTTGCGTTAAGACATATTATCACCTACCTAAATGAGAACAATACTTAATATGAAATATCACATCCAGATGCTATTAGGATGAAAGTTAGTATTCTGTCCTATTCTCTCGAGTGACTGTATCCTAATAGCATCTGGATTTGGTTATAGATCATTTTATTATGAATAGAACAGTCGTTCTCGCTCGCACAGTCACTTTCGGCTTATGTGCAAGCGAGAGGGCATTACAACAAGCAAGCACGCGAAAAACAAATAATTATTAGATTCAATGTCGCGAGCGCCCTTAACCAATTTTTAAATTGTTAAAATATCACTATCATAAATTATCTCATTAATTTATAATGGAACAAACAAACTTCATTTTCCTAGCGTATCGTAACACAGTCTGGTGTTGTCCTAAACATCAAAGCACCAGTCTGCATCACGACACGCTCCGTCAGGCCAATGTGTTTGCACCTTAACACGTTCTAAACAGAAACAGCATCAAAATATCATTTATATAAAAATATTACCCTCCTTCGCAAGCAAGCGGGTAATTAAAATCCATGCCAATAAACTCTGCCCCAGCCCAGCTGCACAGTTGAAGCTAAACAATTGGCGATTTGACAACTAGTCAAATCAATCACTCGATTGAAGTCAAAAAGTGTCGAATTTTGATGACATTACTGTTCAGTATTTCATACAACATCCCATGCTAAGCTGATTTGGTTTGTTGTAAAATACCCAATTTTTGGCTCAATTACCAGTTTTATTACCAGTCTCGAAAAAATTATATCATATTACGTAAGTGGAATATATGAGGTATTATGTATTTAATATCTTTGGTTTTATAATAATCCATCATATCCCTTAAACTACATACACGCACACCATACTTTGTGAACACCAACAGCTGACTGCGTTCAGTTCAAGAAAAACGCGCGTGCGAACTTTTAGTTTCACTTTTTTTGTTGATTTCTTGTTTTTAATGTTTTAATATGAAAAAATACTCTAAATGGGTACTATTTATTGATATAATAAAAGTAACGATACCATAGGCTTCTATTCCACTTACACATCACCCCCTATTTTTTTCGAGACGACGACAGACAAACAACAAAGAGAGACGACAAAAATGACACCCATGACCCAATATACAGCTAGACTGGGTAGTCTCCGAAAAAGTCTATAGGTAACTATACCTTATATATCTTATATAACAATTCGTTAATCGACATATTCGACATATTATGTCAATAAAATAAATTAAGCTAATCTAGTCGGGATAGGCCCCGAGGCTGAGGGTCATCACGTCACTCACGAGGCAGTCCGCCGGCTGGAAACAAAAACACAATGTAAGGAGATGTTTGACAATGATCAATGATGTTTTACAATGTAAGGAGAGAGAAGGGAAGATCCACACTGGGTGCCATTGAGAAGGTTATAAAAGCTGCGGAAACGGCTAAACGAGGCTCGCAACGTGATAGAAAGCTATGTGTTCTAATAGCACTTGATGTAAGGAATGCGTTTAACTCAGCTCCCTGGAAAGCCATACTCGAAGAAATAAAAAGGAGAGGTTTTCCGCAGTATATGTATAACCTCATAGACAGCTACCTGGACCGGAGACGTATTGTAGTAACAGACGCCGAAGGGACGACGAAAACGTTCGAAGTGACCAGTGGAGTACCACAAGGTTCGATATTGGGCCCAACACTGTGGAATATACTCTATGATGAAGTACTACGACTAGATCTGGGAACTGAAGTGCAGCTCGTAGGCTTCGCGGATGACTTAGCTCTGATAGTATCGGCCCAAAAAGAGTATACATTAATGCGAAAAGCCAATATTGCACTCGAGAGGATAAGCGATTGAATGAAAGGGAAGCAACTTAGACTAGCCCCAGAAAAAACCGAAGCCATTATGCTCAGCGGTAAGAAAAGACACGGCCCTATCTCCTTCTTGGTAGAAGGCGTGGAAGTTAAACCAGGAGAAAAATTAAAATACCTGGGCATCTGGTTCGACAAAAGCTTAAAATTTAATAAGCACATTGAAGAAGCATCAGGAAAAGCAGAACGTCTAACGGCGGCATTAGGTCAGCTAATGCCTAGAAGAGGTGGACCACGGGCGAGTAAGAGGAGATTACTGGCAACAGTGGCCCACTCTGTATTGCTATATGGAGCGCCGATCTGGGTAAAGATACTTAAGATGGCAAAGTACAAAAGGATGATGTCTAGAATACAAAGGCTGCTTGGCATACGAATTTGTGGCGCATATAGGACAACATCCCTGGAGGCCGTACAGGTAATAGCTGGCCTGATACCTATAGAGCGACTGGCTTTGGAACGTACCCGAAGATACAGTAAAGAGGAGCAAAAAACGCCCAAAGAGGAAAGGCAAAGGACGCTTACCGAATGGGAGGCAGAATGGCGAAGCAATGGGAAGGGAGCATGGACCAGAGAACTCATACCAAACCTTAAAGAGTGGATAGAACGCAAACACGGGGAGGTAGATAGATGGTTAACACAGGCTCTGACTGGTCATGGCGTCTTCAACAATTACCTGCACGCGATAGGGAAAGCGATTAGTGAGGAATGTCCATACTGTGGCGAAGATGACACCCCTCGACATGCAATATTCGAGTGCCGTATGTTTGAAGAACAGAGAAACATGGCCATTGGAATTGAGGATAAACTAAGCCCAAAAAACTTAATTACAAGAATGCTAAAGAACGAAGTAGAGTGGGACAAATATGCGAAACTAATTAAGTTTATCATGAAAACGCGAGAGGATAATGAATGGGATAGGCAGAAAACCACAGCATAAAAAACGGCTACCTTTCTGATGAAATGCTCAGTGCGATACCGGGAAGATGTAGATGAAGATCGGAGGAGGTTTTTAGTCCGTAGGTCACGAAATATCTTAAAGAAGTGAAGTCGGGCATGCCAGTTCCTGGCATCCATGAGGATTTTCCTCCTCCTCATTAAAAAAAAAAAAAAAAGGAGATGTTTGACAACAGCTTGGAGTAAATATACTGGGAGTGCTACTGCTTACTTTGGTTTAAACCCATACTAATATAATCGCTGATGCGCAGAGTTAGGGGGAGTGGCAACGTCATCTTGAGGGTGTTAAGTGATGAACCTGACTGCCTCGTGCTGAGCCACTGGGTACATACGCATGGCTATGTACCTAGTGCCCCAGCATGCACCCGCAGATATTTAAATTAGTTACTGTGTTTTTATTGTGTGTATACTAACATAGCCTTTAAGTTTAATACTGTACTAACGACATATAGACTAAAAATAAGGGCCCGAAATAAACAAAAATTTATTTTATTTTGTTCACACTATAATTACCCGTGCTGAGTTTAGTTTTAAATGTTCGTTTTTGCAAACACTGGTTTGAATTACACACTACTTTAATTGCACAAAATTTGTCTCTTTTTTACGTTGATTTTACGAATGTCAATGACTCATGAATAACGAACTTTTTCTTCTTCTTCTTCTTCTCTTATCTATGGCCTTTAGTACTGCGGTTTGGTGGTCCGCAGTAATTCCGCCAGTGTCAACGTTAACTTGGAGACAACAACGTGTGAAATGCTCGGTTCTTGAGATTCTTGAGACTTCTCCGTTATTAGATGTTAGACCCTGACATCACCAGGACAACACAAATATAATTTTTAATTTTATATACTTATATATATATAATTAATATAATAGACAGTTAGTATAAATTATTATTAGAAGTGACTAAGAAAATTCAAAATGTCAATCACCAGGGCAACATTGGACATAGAAGTTAAAACATTTCCTACAGTTTAATATCATAACAGTTTATATAATTACATAAACATCTCAGGACTAAAGGGTCTGGAATAGAAAGGAGATATGGGAAATAGATTGGGCGAGGGATACTATGGGGTAGTATTTCGTACAAAGATGTGGGATATTTGGTGCAATTAAAGAATATATGCTCCACTGTGCCCTCATCCAGACCGCACTCACAAAGCGAGCTATCTCTCACCCGGATTTTATTTAGAAAGACTGGAGTACAAACGTGGCCCAGTCGTAGTCTACATAGCACAGATATTGTCCTCCTGTTCAGCTTTTTAAATTTAAAAAACCAAGGTTTGCTAGGAATATCAGGCTGGATATGTCTATAATGTTTAGCTGTATTTAATTGTGTATTTTTCCACCTTGAGTTCCAGTTTTTATACATGTAGTTTTTAGCCAGAGGGATGATATCTCTTGCAAATATTTTATTATATGTTGGGGACCCCGTTTGGGATGCTTGCTTAGCCCACATATCCGCCTGTTCATTCCCATGTATACCTTTATGTCCTGGTATCCAAGCTAATGCTATATCTAAGCCATTACAATGGCAGTGGTGGAGTGCCTCTTTAATATTTAGTATGATTTTAAAGTTCTGAACTTTATTTTTGAAAATATTACCTGTTATTGCTTGCAAGCAGCTCTTAGAGTCTGATAGAATCAAGACCTTATTCAGGCTGTGGGATTTAATGTATAGCAATGCTTCGAGAATGGCAATGGCTTCTCCAGTAAAAACTGATGTTTGAGGAGGACTTCTAAACAGGAGGACAATATTGTATTTGGGGATCCAAACTGCCGACCCAACATTATCATTCTCCATTAATTTAGACGCATCAGTGAAGACTAGCATCCATTCTTGCCAGTCTTGATCCAGAGTTTGGCATAGTTTCCTATTAGCTTCATTTTCGTTTTTGGAAATACCAAAATCTAGTCTTATATTAGGTTTGAAAATTAGAGCATCGAAATTACAGTCAAATAAAGGGAAAACAGGTGATTGAGCTATTTGTTGCGGCAATGCTTTGCATCTTCTGTAGCTTTCTACTAATCTAGGAGGGTCTTTATTTGCCCAATAGTCGTCAGTGATGACCTTCTGGGCCATTGAGTCAAGGCAAGGAAGCAGTGGATGGGATTCCACTTGTATAAGCTTGAAAACAAACCGATCTGATAGATATTGTCTCCTTAAATCTAAAGGAGGTTCTACACATTCTGTCATCAAAGCTATTTTAGGGGAGGATTTCATAGCTCCCAGGATGATACGTAGACATTTTGCCTGGATTTTGTTGAGCCTCTCTAAGCCCTCTTTATTGCAAGGCTCAAAGATAAAGGACCCATAGTCAAAGTGGCTTCTAACTAAAGCATTATATAGCAGTTTCTGGCAGTATGGATGGGAACCCCACCACACACCAGAAAGAGCTCTCATTATATTGACGCCTTTTTCACACTTTTGAGCCACATGATTGAAATTGTGAGTACCTGTTAATTTTGAATCAAGTATAACACCCAAGAACTTCACTGTGGAGTCAACTTGGATTGTCTGACTCTCATATCTTATCTCTATATCTGGGATGGTTCTTTTCCTAGAGAAGACTACAGTTTTGCTTTTAGAGGGGGAGAGACTCAACCCATGATCCTCTAGCCATATGCTAAGTTGGTACATGGCAGAATTTAAATTTATTGCTGCATCTTGAATCGAGTTACTTGAGACATATAATGCCAGATCATCTGCATATTGCAGAGTGTCACAAAAGCTGTTCACGGCCAGTTCTAAATCATATGTATAAATATTATACAAAAGAGGACTAAGTACAGATCCTTGTGGGAGCCCCTTCCATATAGTCCTAGGTGGCATGAGTTCGTCATTTATCCGTATTTTGATAGATCTAGCCATGTACAGATTTGCGACAAAGTGTACAATCCTCTCAGGAATACTCAGATTGAGCATTTTGCGCCTGAGTAGTGGAAGATTTACACTATCATAGGCAGCGGAGATGTCTACAAAGACCCCTACCAAGTACTCTCCCCTTGAAAAAGCAAGGCGTATGTTGGTAGCCAACATGCCAAGACTGTCCATGGTGCTTCTACCCTTTCGGAAGCCAAATTGAGTTTTTCCCAGAATATCCCTGCTCTCCACAAACCACTCCAGTCTATTCTTAACCATGTGTTCCATCACCTTGCACAGAGTAGATGAAAGAGCAATGGGGCGGTATAGGTTCGGCTCTGAGGGATCCTTCCCCGGTTTTAAGATTGGCAACACCACTTGAGTTTTCCAGGACTCTGGTATGTTGCCTGATAAAAAAATTTTGTTTATTATTTGAAGAAAGTATTTCTTACCAAAAGTATTCAGATTTTTTATAAATGAGTAGGGGATGCCATCTTCCCCCGGTGAAGAGTCCCTCAGATCCCCTAGCACTGTTTGTAGTTCATCAATGGAACTTTTTCAATTTTCACTAACTTCAATGTCACTAATTGTCAATGTCAAATGTCAATCAAAACTAATTGCCGACGTCCGTTTAAAGTCTATGGCGCGAACATGCCGGCCCCCAAGAACTTCGTTCTTTATTAATTCTTCTCCGTGGGTAACAAGACCAGCTTGGACAGCGGCCTCGTTAGTATCGATGATTTGGTCTTCACAGTGGCGACTCGCACAACATTGTCAGGCCCAGGGTTGAGTTTGACAATCTTTGCCATCAGCCATGTAGCTGGTGGTGTGTCCTCATCTTTTATAATCACCAGATCTCCTATTTGTGGCGGCTCGATTTTGGTACGCCACTTATAACGCTGCTGAAGGGTGTGTAAAAACTCTGCAGACCAGCGTTTCCAGAAGTGATGAGTCATTCTTTGAACTAAGCGCCATCTATCGAGAATAGATAGGTGTGTCTCTTTGTGGTTTTGTTCTGGTACTAACAACAACGGCTCTCCTACCAGGAAATGAGCAGGCGTAAGAGGCGTCAAATCTTCGGGATGATCGCTCATTTGACACAGAGGGCGAGAATTCAGGCAGGCTTCTATTTGGTACAGCAACGTCGTGATTTCCTCAAATGTTAGAGTTGAGTTTCCTAATACTCTGGCCAAATGTGTTTTAACTGATTTCACCCCAGCCTCCCAAATTGCCCCGAAATTAGGTGCCCTAGGGGGAATAAAGTGCCACGTGGTGCCATCATTGGCTAACAACTCTGCAACTTCCTGACTGAAGCTACTTTTGGCTTGATTCAACATACGAGTGAGCTCGCTAGACGCTCCAACAAAGTTGAGTCCGTTGTCACTCCAGATTTCTGCGCAATTTCCTCGCCTGGACGCAAATCTTCTGTAAGCAGCGAGGAACCCTGCAGTGGTGAGGTCACTTACTGTTTCCAGGTGAACTGCTCTTGTTTTCATGCAAATGAAGAGACAGATATAGCCTTTGTATGATCTATGTCCTCTACCCTTTGTTGCCCGGATCTGGATTGGACCAGCATAATCAACTCCAGCATATTTAAAGGGTCGTCCAGGGTTGACTCGTACTTCAGGTAAATTTCCCATAGGGGGTTGTGATGTTAGTGCTTTGTGTCGAATGCAAGTTACACATTGGCGAGCGCATTTCTTCACCAATTGTTTCAAACCAATAATCCAATAACGAGATCTCAAGTAGTTCATCAGCATCGCATATCCTCCATGTAATAACTTGGCATGTGCATCATTCACTAATAACCAACTGATGTGAGATGTTTGAGATAAGATAATTGGATGCTTAAATTCTGTAGCTACTTTAGCACCTTGCAATCGACCTCCAACCCGTAGCAATCCAGTATCATCCAGGTAAGGAGATAATGTTATTAATTTACTTCGCAATTTGATTTGATGCTTCTCTTTTAAATCTTTAATTTCTTCTTTAAAATCTATCTCTTGATCTATTTTCATTAAACAATTCAATGTAGCTTGTAATTCTTTACTATTCAAATATTTTGTATTCTGATTTCTAACTTCTTTTTTGTCTTTCAGTTGAAGCATTCTTCGGCAATAGCTAAGTACCCGAATCATCTTGGTAAGTGAAGAGAATCTTGTGTAAATTGGATCTTCATCAATACTGATATTAAAGTTTTTCACCTTTTGTTTCCGTTCCTCTTCCTTTGTTTCAGGTACTTGAACCTTTTGGACTGATGATTTCTCTGTGGCCAGCCATGAGGGTCCGCTCCACCACATTTCCTTATCCACCAATTCAGCTGGATACACTCCTCTAGAAGCCAAATCAGCTGGATTGTGTTCTGATGTAACATGGCTCCATCGGTCATTTGCTAAAAGGGTTTGAATTTCTGCAACTCTGTTACCTACAAAGGTTTGCCATCTCATAGGTAACGATTGAATCCAGGCCAAGACTATCATTGAATCTGTATAGGCATATACTTGTTCCTTAGGCACCTCTAAAATTTCAGTTGCTCGAGATAAAAGTCTGGCCAGTAACACTGCTGCACAAAGTTCCAGTCTGGCGATTGAAATTTGTTTGAGTGGAGCAACCTTTGTCTTACTCTCAAGCATGGAGATTCGAACTTGTCCATTGTGTATAACTTTGACATATATCACAGCAGCATATGCTGAAATTGAAGCGTCTGCGAAGCCGTGGAGTTCAATGTGTGTGTTTTCCTTTTGAATATGAATCCATCTGTTTATTTTTACATCTTGTAAATGATTTAATTGTTGTCTGAAATGAATCCACTCTTGAAGAATCTGAGCTGGAACCTCTTCATCCCAGTCGGAGCTACATAACCATAATTTTTGCATAAGCATCTTTGCAATTACGATTGTTGGTGACAGCCATCCAAACGGATCGAAAAGTTTTGCAACATCTGATAGAATATTACGCTTTGTCACTGGCGTTGTGGGTTCTTCTAGGCTCACAGTAAACTTGAAATCATCATTTTGTTTGTCCCATTTCAGACCCAATATCTTCATGTTGTCATCTAGTTTTATTGCCAATGACTTTTGATTGTTGTATGCGCTCTGACTAATGGCTTCTAGAAACTCTGCTGAATTGCTAGACCACTTTTGTAATTCCAATCCACCACAACGTAGCAACTGAGTTGTTTGTTCATAAATCTCTCTTCCTTCTTCAATAGTGTAACACCCAGTTGTGAGATCATCAACGTAGAATGAATTCTTCACAATTTCAGCTGCAAGAGGGTATTTTTGACCTTCATCTTCTGCGACTTGAAACAATGTGCGGATTGCCAAATATGGAGCCGAGGCTGTACCAAATGTGACTGTTAATAATTTGTAAAACTGAAGTGATTCATCGGGATGGTTTCTCCATATGATACGTTGTAGGTCAGTATCTTCATCAGATACCAGGACTTGTCTGTACATCTTAACAATGTCACTAACAATTGCAATCTTGTATTTTCTCCACTTCATAAGCAAAGTCAGCAGATCTTTTTGTATTGTAGGTCCGATCAACAAGGTATCATTAAGGGCCCAACCCTTTGACCCCTTAGCCGACGCATCAAATACAACCCGGACCTTAGTGGTCTCCTTGTCTTGTCTGACTACTGCACGATGAGGTAAGTAAATAGCCCTTTCTTTCTTTCCATCGGCTATGGTCATATGTCCAAGCTCCAAGTATTCGTTCATGACTTTTGTATATTCTTCTTTAAGAATAGCATCCTTGCTTAACTTTCTTTCCAGAGACATGAATCTGTTTATCGCCATTTGTTTAGTTTCTCCACAGACAGCAACAGGATCCTGAATATCTTCTTTAAAAGGTAGTTTAACCTTGTATCTACCATCATTGGTTCTTGTTACTGTTTGTTGGTAAATGTCTTCACACCGTTGTTCCTCAACACTAAGTTTTCTCTTAGAGGTGAGTGTTTCATTTTCTATTTCCCAAAATTTCCTTAAGAGATCATTCTCACATGTACATATGTGCATACTGATTACATGTTTGTTTTTTGTAGGTTGTTCACTATGGGTGTCTCCAGACAATATCCAGCCGAGATGAGTGTATTGAGCAATTACTCCATTGGGACTCTTCTTCAAGCCGTTGTCTATGATCTTGCTATAAACTTCAGCGCCTAGCAGGAGGTCGATTCTGTTCGGGGTGTTGTAACCTGGGTCTGCTAGTGTAATATTTTCCAAGTCTGGCCAGTCACAGACTGTGGTTTCCTGCGAAGGTAAATAGCTTGTGAGTGTCTTGAGAACGTATGCATTGATTGGGAAAACTAAATGTGGTTTGTATCTTGATTGTATTTCTAGTTGAACCATGTATTTTGTTCGGAGTTGCTTGCCCTCACTTAATCCAGAAACAACGCCACTGATTCTTTCTCGTTTCAAGCCACATGCTTGTACGAGACTCTCTGTCACAAATGACGCCTGTGAGCCTTGGTCAATGAGAGCACGGTAGACATTTGTGTGTTTGTTCTTTCCTATAATGTCCACCAAAGCTGTTGCCAATAAAACTTGACCCGGTTGATTGATAAAGTGAGTTGAAATTGTTGAAATACTGGTTGATTGAGTAATGTGTTCTTCTGTACCAGGTTCTTGAGTGCTAGAATCTTCTTTTTCTGGATGTAAAAGTGAATGGTGCTTCTTAAAGCATATCCTGCAAGAAGTTGGTTTCCCGCACCGAGCCACCATGTGGTTTGGAATGAAACAATTGAAACAAAGATTCGCATTACGAACAAAGTCATATCTATCCTTAATGCTCTTCTTTGAAAACTCTTTGCAGTTGTATAAATAATGAGATTGATTGCAGAGTGCGCACTTGGGAGAATCAGCTGAGGCAGTTGTATGAAAACTCTTAGGTTTGGTTACTCTCGGAGGCTCTGGCCGTGATGGCTTAGGTGGCTCTATCATCTCTAAGGCTCTGAATCTACTTTCCATAAATTGCTTTAATGTTTCAAAAGTAGGTAGGGCTTCGCTTTCCGAAGAACTGTTTAGCTCCCACAACTTATGACTCTCTATGTCTAACTTTGAAACTGTGAGGTAAACCATGATAGGATCCCAGTTGTCTGTACGAATACCTATGTTATTAAGCAGATTCAAGCATTCAACAGTTGTGTCCAAAAGTAACTTAATATTCTGAGCCGACTCTGACGTCAAGGGTTTCAAAGAAAAAAGTCGCTTAAATACAGAATTAGTGATGTATCTTTTGTTGCTGTACCTTTTCTTAAGTGTTGACCATGCCTGACTATAATTATCACCAGTTATAGTAACTGAACGCAGAAGTTGTTCCGCCTCTCCTGATAAACTAGATTTCAAATAGTGAAGTTTCTTTACATTATCTAGATTTTTATTTTTATCTACCAAGGAAGTAAACAAATCATGGAATGATGGCCACTCTGTGTATTTTCCAGAAAAAGTAGGTAAATGAATAGTGGGCAACTTTACCTCATTGCCTGTGTTTGTGCTGGTCTGACCTGAGTTGTGCGAGGAGTTGTTGACTTGCTCTTGTGGTGTTGACTCCGAGATCTTACTTTGTAGCTCACTTTTATAAGTTATATATGCTTCTTCAATGTCCTCATATATATCTTTTGTAAAGTAATTTGAAACGGACTTATACTCGTTGCTCGCAATTGCAACTATGCGATCGTGATTGGATGTAAATAATTCCCACGTCTTTTCTAACGACTCTAAACGAGTGTTTAAATATGCTAAATTCAATCTTTGTTTAGGAGTTTTTCTGAAATTCGAGCAAGCTTTGTTGATTTTGGACGCCCTATCTTCTTGAACGGCCAACAACTGGTTGATGTCATCCATAATTATATATCGGGAATCGAAGGACCGTGTTCACACTATAATTACCCGTGCTGAGTTTAGTTTTAAATGTTCGTTTTTGCAAACACTGGTTTGAATTACACACTACTTTAATTGCACAAAATTTGTCTCTTTTTTACGTTGATTTTACGAATGTCAATGACTCATGAATAACGAACTTTTTCAATTTTCACTAACTTCAATGTCACTAATTGTCAATGTCAAATGTCAATCAAAACTAATTGCCGACGTCCGTTTAAAGTCTATGGCGCGAACATATTTTAATATTATAAATGCGAAAGTGCGTCTGTCTGCTACGCTTTCACGGCCCATCTGCTCAACGGTTTTGATCAAATTTGTTATAGAGGTAAAGACAGACAACTTTTATCCCGGAAAATTAAAGAGCTCCCTCGGGTATCAAAAATCCTTGCACCACGCGGACGAAGTCGCGAGCATCATCTAGTAGTAAAAAAAACTTATTTGACTGACATAAAGTTCCTTTTGCACTGACAATAATACATATCCGAAACGCCCATCTCGAAAGAGTACGCTTCTATGAGTTGGTTTCCTTTTCACAAAGCCTGAAGACAGCCATCTTTCAGACGGAATGCAAAGGTTTTATCTGAAAGATTGAGCGGAGGGTTTCATCCCCAATGGAGCAGGGCATGTCTCCCAAAATTCCTGAGGTCTCCAATGAGCATTTTCCGCCTCCCCAGAGAGAAAAAAATAGGTCACCTCGGAACAGATGCCGACGAGCCCGTCCGCGCAGCCGTAGAACTCCTCCTTGAGCGAGATGACGATGGTCTGCAGCGAGCCCTTCTTGGAGCGGATGAAGGACGCCACTTTGCCGATGTTGGTGTTGTCCAGCGCCGCGTCGATCTCGTCCAGCAGGAAGAACGGCGCCGGCTGGTAGCTGGGACACACATAGCGGTGCGTTAAACGCCATAGTTAATCCAAGAAAAACTATGAGGTATCATAAGTGACGCAAGTTGTCCTATGTGAAATAAATAAATCATTTCATTTCATTTCAAAGCTGCATCGTAACGCAACTGCAAAAAACGGCATCGTACCGGAACGTTAAATCGCTTGGAGGCACGTCTTTGCCGGTAGGGTGGTAACAAGTGAGGGCCGAAGTCTCCCACCAGGCCAGATCAGGGAAAATTCAGAAATTATAAATTCCCAAATCGACTCTGCCGGAGATCGAACCCGGGGGCTCCGCACTTTGAGACAAAACTTCTTTACCACAGAGCTCACGACGTGGCGCTCGAGCTGGAGGACACAACAGCATACGGAATATAGCAGGTTAGTGAGCAGGTCACAACGCACCTGTGTATAGCGAAGAGCAGCGCGAGCGCGGCCACGGTCTTCTCCCCGCCAGACAGGTTGGACATGGGCTGGAAGCGCTTGCCGGGCGCCACGCAGTTGTAGTTGACGCCGTCCAGGTACGGCTCCTCGGGGTTCTCGGGGCCCAGGAACGCCTGCGCAGACTGGTTCATCGCCAGCGCCTGCGCGACACGAACGCAAACCGGCTTAAGGTTGGAAAACGTTATTGTATGTGGTATTAAGGTTGAAAACCACGTCGAACGCCTCGCCGACGCGACATTAATCGTTTGAATCGAGTGAAATGATTTGTCACGGCGACTTAAGATAAAAAAAAGAAGTTTATTTCAATATCAACATTAACATTTTCAACGCTAAGGATTCTCTTCGAAAAGTATACCTTATAGATAGCGTCGATCTCATTCGAAACGTGCTCAAAACAGTTCACGAATTTGTCGTGACGCTCCTTCTTCACCTGAAAACAAAAATTCAATTTTTATTTGCCGAAAATACTTAATGCGTGAGTCAGGACTCTAGCCTCCTATGCTTTGTTACACTTTAGTAGTGCAAGTTCAGATTCATTTTATTTGCATTTAGCATGAACAATAATTGTACTATAATTGACGTGTAAACCCGTTTGGGCATATGTAACGAGAATACCAAAAATAGTGTCTAAACCCTACATCAGATGGGGTGTTAACATCAGTAAGTTGTAGCTACCTTTTCGAAGGCCAGCCTGGCTTTGCTGGCGCGTTTCCTCGCCGCCACGAACGCCTCGTTGGTCGCGTTCACCTTTTCACGCACTTCGTTTAATTTTTGCATCGCCTGAAATAGTTAACAAGTCGGTTAGTATCTCTATCTACTTTAAGTGTTAGCCATTCTATTATAAACAAAGTTTTTGCTGGCTGCAACTTGCATATAAGTTAGAGCTTTCAACTAATAACTAATATTTGCATTTTATTCCAGCATGATGTTGGTATATTTAGATAAATAACATGGTACCTAATTACTGGCAGAGTTAAAAAGTTAGTGGGTTTTGCGTAATTTCCGACATCCATGGTAAGCAGTGCTTTTATGCTTCTATGTTTTGCACGCCACTGAGCCTGCCTGTGTGTGACGTGTGAGGCTTTTTTTTTATCCACTACAAGCTAGCCTTTGACTGCGATCTCACCTGATGGTAAGTAATGATGCAGTCTAAGATGGTAGCGGGCTAACCTGTAAGGGGCATGGCAGTTATATTAAACTCATAACCCTTCGGTTTCTACACGGCATCGTACCGAAACGCTAAATCGCTTAGCGGCACGTCTTTGCCAG
Organism: Erebia aethiops; assembly: GCA_923060345.2. Lineage (NCBI taxonomy): Eukaryota > Metazoa > Arthropoda > Insecta > Lepidoptera > Nymphalidae > Erebia > Erebia aethiops. The sequence goes on along the minus strand of OV281083.1, from coordinate 794,846 downwards.
TAGGGTGGTAACTAGCCACGGCCGAAGCCTCCCACCAGGCCAGACCAGGGAAAATTCAGAAATTATAAATTTCCAAATTGACCCTGCCGGGGATCGAACCCAGGACCTCCGCACGTTAAGGCAACAGCGCTACACACTGCGCCATGGAGGTCGTCAAAAACGGTTGGCTAGTACGTTACCCGCATGTTGGGCGCTTGTATCTTGTCGACGGTGTTCTGCAGCGAGTTGATCGCTTTCTGCAGCTTGTCGGCTTTGCGCTTGATCTCGTCCGACTCCTCCAGCTCTTTCAGCGACTCGTTGAGTGAGCGGTAGTCCACCCGGATCCTGCAAAATATTACTGCATGCTCAATTTTGCGGTCGAAGGAGACTAAACGCAACAGGGAATTCATTTTTTCTTCCACTTTTTATTTTTGAAAGTTTTTTCCGGTCTTGTTAAGAAACTGATAATCAAATCAAATCAAAGATCGTTTATTCAATTTAGGTAGGTATACTTCACTTATTGACGTTCGGTTATTTATAACATATACGAGTAACAATATAATGGTGATAATCAGTACGTTTTTTGACAATATCTAAATACTATTCATGATTGATTTTTGACAATATCTAAATATTATTTTCAATCAATACTATATATTGAGTCTTTAAAAAATTCACGAAGTCATTCACGTGATTTGAGTTCATAAATAGTAAGGATGACTTTTTCTACAATATAAACATAGTTTGGATATCAGCTGCTCTGCCCCACAACCCTCAATAAGAAGCCGTGCGATGTAACACTGGAAGTAGGATAAATTGGCGAATTGAACAAGCTACGCTTGCTAAGCTAAGAAAATAATCCTGTTCAATATTGATAGTGATTATTGAAGAGAGGATCTCCCAAAAGACGTGATATCCACGTCCCCGAATAGTTTAATAACTATTTTAAAATGTCGATTAAATTAATTACAAAAGAACATGTTATTCATACTAATAAATTTATTCTTACTGATTATTAAATAGAGGGTCTTTCAAATGAACTAAAATTTACACCCTAGGTTATTTTTAAGTTTGAAAACCATTTTTAACTATAGTTAAAGAAAATAAGTGCGTTCATTTTATGAGATGACGTCACAACTTGTTACACAGTTTGATAAAGACTTGCTGATTTGATTGAGTTGTCATCATCTCTATTATGAAGTGTGGCATGCAAGCGTAGAGGCACCTCACCTGGAGTCCCGCTGGTGCAGCGCGGCGCTGGACAGGCTGGAGGGCTCAGACTCGTCGGCCGTATCGTCCAGACTGCCCTCCAGCAGTGGGATCGACACGTCGTCGATCTGTGTGTCAGCAAATAGTGATAACACCACAATTGTTACACAGTAAACAGATACAAAAAGTATGGACACTACCTAGAATCGTTCGAAACAGCTCAATCACACAAACGAGACCCCTAAGCGCTACTCACTACTGACGGCACTGCGACGAGCGCTTGGGGTTTCATCGATGCGCATGTTTGTGTGAGTGAGCTATTTCGAACGATTCTATATAGGTAGTTTCCATACTGGTTGTATCTATTTACTGTGATTATTATAATAATTTCCGCCTCGGCCGACACCGAATACCAACTTAAGGCTGGGCGTTTATGAGTAATCAGTGAATGAGTGGAGACTTCTTTATATATGTATAATTAATAAGGGACTGTGGTTGTAAAGGGACGAATGGCCTAGCTGTGACAACGCATATCAGGCGATTGCGATTGTTAAGCAAAGTTGACCCAAGTCGGTAACTGGATGGGTGACGGAATTTGGAGGTTCAAATTTGGCCTTTTCGTCGCCTCGGAGAACACAGTAAGCCGTCGGTCCCGGTTATTATCACTAATATCTGACAATAATCGTAACAAATCTAACAGTTTAAATACTCTTAGTTGAGTCGTATGCGGAAGGACGTGGGAACCCACCGCATTATTATCCCAAGAAAACTCCTACTATTATGTGATTAATGGAATGGGGTCACGACCCTCAGTAATGAGGAATACGACGCAGAGAGAGTATCATTAAAGGCATTTCTTCAGCAGGCCGCTAGGCTATCATATAATACTATACTAATATACTATATAAATTATAATATCTTCGAATGAAGCGACTCATATAATTATGATAGAACTTCGCTTTGTAAGTTCGTTTAATCACTAATCTATACTAATATTATGAAAGCTAGCTAATCAGCTAATCAGCAATTAAAGGCATTTGTTCAGCAGGCCACTAGGCCATATCATATAACATAGGGCGGACCTTGCACTGTCGCAGGATGTTGTGTCGCTCGCTGCGCCGGCTCTCGATGCGCGCCTCGATGCTTGCGATCTGCTTCTGGATCGTCTGGATCTCCTTCTGTATGGACGCCACTTCCTTGCGGGCCTGCCGACAACCAACACTATCTATATACGATTCTGATATCATGACCTAAACGACCTGAACGCGCATGGCGCATTCACACAGATAAAACAAACAAAATAATTATAAAATACAGAAAAAACTTAAAAGACGTAAACAAATCTATGGATATAAATAATAGAATAGAATAGAATAGAATAGAATAGAATATTCTTTATTTGCATAATGTGTGTAGGTATACATAAGATGTTAGTTCTAATAAAATAGTCCAGCACATATGCCTTATCGGCGTACAAATATTATAAATAGGCAATTCATTGCTTACTAAGGTCTCAATAGTAACTAAAAACAAACTATTTGGCGAATATAATGCTCCTTTTGCTTTACCAAAAGATCTACATCAGAACGGTCTAAAATTCATTAAACATAATTTGTTATATTTACAACGAAAAACACATTATGACCTCTTGGGCTGCTTCTCCAGGTATTTGGATGAATCGCGTTGCAAATTAAGCATACGAAAGTGCATTTTCACTTAACCCAGTTTTTTCTTGTCTACCAAAGACTTTTTGAGCTTACATTTAAAGGTAAACACTGATTTCAGGTTTTGCACTGGTGGCGGGATTATATTCCAAATCCTGGAGAAGCCTAAAACTGCCAAGAAATGCGGCGGTCGTCTCTGAACACAGCCAATTGCCCACTTAATTTTCGGAAAGAGATATTCCGGTTTAAGAGATATGCCGGTTTACCAGTAGAGATAGCACCAAATAACAATGTGGCCATATGCAAGTTAGTTCGGTTAGCACTGACCTGCGAGACGGCGTCGTCCACCTTGTCCTGCGCGGCGCGCGCGGCGGTCCGGTCCGCCTTGAGCGCGTCCGCGCGCCTCAGCTCGCGATCGATGTCCTGCCGCTGCTTGGCCTCCGCCTGCCGGCTGGCCTCCAGCTCGTCCTCGCCGTCCTGCACCGTGCGTTCCCAGCGGGTCACGTTCTCTGCGCACCACATCGACCAAATACATTGGGAGTACTTATTGCTTACTAAGGTCTCAATAGTAACTAAAAACAAACTATTTGGCGAATATAATGCTCCTTTTGCGTTACCAAAAGATCTACATCAGAACGGTCTAAAAACAGCACACCCCTACGAGTTGGTGACCCCTTCGCACACGTGGCTACTGCCAAAGATAAATGAATATTATAAATTAGTTAGTCACACCATGCATAGCCAATCTATAATTACTTTTATACGGGAAAATCAAAGGATTCCTGTGGTATTTTGAAAACGGCTTAATAGAAGACGGTACGGTACGGACGGACGGAAGAGAACGGTAATAGATAGGCTGATACACTTTCGCATTTAAATTATTTGGTTTGATTCAAATTAGTCATGGAACAAATAAGCTGTACCTCCCCTTAATCATCCGCTGGTTTACGGAGGAAATCGTAATGGGTTCGCTTGTTTTTTATACGTATCATATTCAATAATAAACAAAATGAAATAATAAAATGAACTAAGTAATTTTAAACTATTAAATCTATTACAGTAATAATACATCAAAGCACAATATTCAAATATATCATAAAATATATTATAATACATTACTTTGGTTATTTAATACACGATTCTGTAAATTACACTAACATGTTAATATGAATAACTAATACTCACTAATAAATTAGAACCAAATAATAAAAATGATACGATCAATCAATAAAAATAAAATTACCAGCCTCAAACCATGTTAGTCTTAGCGCTGAAGGCCGGCTCACTAAATGTTAGAAAATATTATGTTTTGTAAAAAATAAATAGCAAAAAAACTTGAAAAACTTGTTGAAGACAAAAAAAAACATCTCTTTGCCAGTTAGTTAAAAAACTATGTTCTCCGGTCGACTTGTATATTTTTTACGTTCGCGATGTTTTTGCTTCATGTTTGAATGATTTGAATGCGGGTTTACTTTGATTTGAATCCTTTGCTATGTTTGATAACATTCGAAACTCAAACTTAAATGCATGTGCAACTAGTGCTTTTGAATCGTCGAGTGAATCTACCAGTTCTGCCGCTTCTCGGGTCTGGTGATGGACCGAGAACGTGGTCACCGCAACTCAAACCTGTTAGAGACCAAACCTATCGACGCGGAACTGGCTTGAGCCGGTCAAGAGAAGCTTTATGTATACGGAGACGTAGTTCCTCAGAGTTAGCACTCGTAAGACTAACGAGTAGTTTAAGAAGACAAATTGTCGTTCGGGGGATTAAAGTCGTGAGGTCAGCCAGTCCGTTACGAGGTCATGATTTCGAATGGGCGTAATGTCGTTAGGTCGTAAATCTTGATGTTTCATGTCATAAGATCGGTAGTTAGTGGAACGGAGACGTCAATCAGTTCAGTGAGGCCGTGTGGACGCCGTGTGGCCGTTAATGCTGTAACGTCATAATGTTGTGTATCGTGAGGTCGTTAGTTCGTAATACCTAGAGGTCAGTCAGTCGGTCGTGAGGATGTGAGATCGTGAGGTCGATTAATGGGTCGCGAGGGCGTGACATCGTTAGGCCATACGTCGCGAAGTCGTAAGTTCATGAAATCGAGAGGTCAGTCAGTCTGTCATGAGGGCGTGATATCGTGAGTTTAGTAAGTAGGTCATGAGGGCGTGAGGGGTGAGGTCAAGATATATGTCGCAAGGTCCCGCCGAGTCCGTGAAAGCAAGAGGTCAACCAGCGGTGACGTCACGCTCAGTGTCGCCGTACTCACTCTGCGTGTCGCGCGAGCGCTCGAACTCCAGGTTGGAGGCGATGCGGTCGATCTGCGCGTCGAACTCCATCCGCTTCTTGGCGCGCTCCTGCTGCGCGCGCAGCTCGCGCTCCTCGTACTGGCTGCGCCAAACGACCACCGAACATTATATCACTCATGCCAAACTGTTTACTTGACACTACATACAGAATCGAGGACCGTAACGATCCTAACTGATTATGTTGTCATGTCCCTATAATTCGGTCCCTAACGCAGACTACGTTCTATTAGGGCTGCAAATTTCAAACGGCATCCTGTGTTTTATTCTAGTAGCTTTGGTCTATAAAAATGTGGTGTAATTTTGTTCATTTTTGAAAGGCAATAATTAAATAAATAAATAAATTATTATAAATGTTAATGTGAGTTAGTTTATAACGCTTTCACTGCTCATCTTTTCAACATTTTTTCCCCCTACTTTTATAAAAAAAAATTAAAATTAGGTCAATGACAAAATTAAAATAATATCAGTTCTTAGTTAACGTCGTAGGCCCACTTGCACAAAACAGTTCTGTGTTTAATATTAATTTACTATACCTGTCCTTTTCGTGCCTCTCTCTCTCTGCCTCTCATCTCTAAATCCATACTAATATTATAAATGCGAAAGTGTGTCTGTCTGTCTGTCTGTCTGTCTGTCTGTCTGTCTGCTACGCTTTCACGGCCCACCTGTTCAACCGATTTTGATGAAATTTGGTACAGGGGTAGATGGTATCCCGGGGAAGGACATAGGCTACTTTTTATCCCGGAAAATTAAAGAGTTCCCGCGGGAATAAAAAAAACTGTCTCTTCACCCGATTTTGATGAAATTTGGTACAGGGGTAGATGGTTTCCCGGGGAAGGACATAGGCTACTTTTTATCCCGGAAAATTAAAGATTTCCCGCGGGAATCAAAAATCTTAATCCACGCGGACGAAGTCGCGGGAATCATCTAGTAATATATATATACCGTATGTTGGCGACGCCGATGTCCCTGCAGAAGCCGCGGAAGACGACGTCCTCCACGTTGTTCATGTTCTCCTTGATCTCCTGGATCTTCGCGTCCCGGCTGCGGATCGTGCGCTCGATCTCCTCGATTTGCGGCTACCGACAACGAACAAACCATATTACACATGTAATTCCATTACAATAATGCCATATTATTCAGCTATATTTTTTACTCACGACGGAAAGGAGACCTAGAATAGCTTAATTAAATCCCTGTCAGTGGTGAGTTCGTTTTACCAAAGCTAACTGCTAGGGTAAGCAGTGCTTCTAGGCCTCTAAGACCTGCACACCACTGATCTCAGCAAAATTTTAAGCTAAGGTGATATTTGAAAAAAAAACCAAATAAGCTCACCCCAAACATGTCCATTCTGCGCTCCAGCTCAGCGAGTTCCGCATCCAGGGTTTTGATTTGCTTCAGCTGGAAATTAAAATATGATGGTGATCAAAAAGCTGATTTATTGCAAATTAATTATTCGGAAGGCGTGGTTTATCTATAGTACAAGCTGTGGCACTGTACCGTGGTGTCGCGGTCGGTGAGCGCGTACTTGAGCCGCGACTCGAGCCCGCGGATCTGCGAGTCCACGGTCGTCAGCTCAGACTCCTTGCGCGATTTCTTCATCGACTCGCGGAGCTCCTCAGTCAGTTTCTCCTGCGAATATATAAAATAGTAGCACCTTAATGATATATATAGACACGACACAGGAAGTTAAGGCGAGTGAGCTTTACTCGTGGTTGAACGTGTATATGTACATTGCTGTAGTGTGCGTGTCTGACGGAGCGATCAGTTGCGACCGAACCGTCGCAACGGTCACTTGTGCTTGTTGTTTCCACGACGCTTATTGCCACGAAGTACTGTCAGCATGTCAAAACGCAAAGTTGTTCATAGTTCGTTCGTTTCTTGATGAATTTTGAAGTAGTTAATTTATATTTTGATCTGTCAGAAAGAATAGACACTAGATGTCATTTTGTAAGAAAAGGTTTTTTGACATGCAACAATTTTCTAAGTGTTTTGGATATTTAATCGTATGTTTTATTATTTGTAGGGACAAGCAATTATCGCTAAAGTCTTTCACTTTCTTCAAGAAGAATATAATTTTATGAAAGTGAATAACAGTGACAAATGTGATTTAAGTCCTTTGGCTAATGTACTTAAACGTACTGCGGGAGCAACTGGCGTCTCTGAGCGCACTTTAACTAGAATATTGAAGGAAGAAAAGGAGTTGCCGTCACCTTCCTCCAAGTTCACTTCACCCATGAAAATACGACGTAAAAGAGACAGCAAATTCATGTTGGACAATATGAACAGAGAACTTATTCGAACTACAATACAAAATTTTCCCATGGAACACAAACAAATACCAACTTTAGCAAAACTTTGAGTTTTGCTAAAGTTGACAGTTTTGAGAAACAGTTTAAGAAACAGTTTTGAGAAACAGTTAAAGAAACAGTTTTGAGAGAAAAAATTGGTTTTGACAAATGGAAAAAAATTGACAACAACCGCAAATAATTACAAGAAAGGCACGAAATACAATTATGGCGTTTTAATTTTTTGAAAAAAATTAAAACGCATGACTGAAGTACAAAATTTAATTTTTGAAGGCTTGAACAGCATTGACAGCAACACTTGGCTTAATACCTGCAATCATGTAGAAAAAATTGAAAAAGAATACATGAAGCACTTTGATTCTGACTTTGAGTTTGTTATTAATGTAGGTGAATCAAGTGACAGCGGTACTGATGAGTTTGAAAGTAACAGTGATAGTTTAAACGACGATGATTGATTATCGAACTAAATTAACCTAGTAATTTTGTGATTTTGTTATTTTTATTATTTGCAACAAAAAATATTGTACAATAAATTATAGGATTTTTTATTTTAATTTTTTATGCTAACCATACCCGCTTTCGATAGCGGGTACACACGCACACTGTTACACATATACAGATACGTGTTTACCACAAGTAAATCCCGCTCGCCTTCGTGAATTGCAAGAACTGTATATGAAACAGATAAATGAATTTCTAGCGTGAGTACCCGACAGATCAGCAACGCAACTCACTGCAATATTCTCAATGAATGAATGAAAAACAACTAATTAAATATTAGTTGTATCGTTTAAATACCTCGCAACTGTCCAGCAATTTCTATTATCGTCCTCCTGATAATTTTTGCGAATTGCTGGCGTGCGGCTAGTAGAGCCTATGTACGTATTGTTTATTATTTATTAATGAAGCAATTCCTGAACAAGTAGGAGAAAAGTTTTTTTTTAAATATTGTATATGTGAAATGTCCTTCAGTCACAATCATGCATGCTCTTTGCATAGTTCATATCAAGCTGTACTTTTCATGGTTCATACAATATATTGTATACAGCCATGAGTTTGGCACATTTGAAAAAGTTTATTTGAAAAGTACTTGTAAAAGTTTATTTGAATAAAAATCATTTTGAATTTTGAATTTTTGCGACGAGCCTTACCTTTCAAAGAAGTAAGTTTTCATAGCTGATAAGTTTGAATACGTAATTATTACCTTTTTGGCTTTCAACTGAGAAAGATGTTTCTCGTCCCATCGCTTGGCCTTGCGCGCCAAATCCAACGAACCGCCGGAAATGATGCCTGATTTTTGGTAGAAAGTACCATCCAGGGCCAGTGCCTGTGGGAGAGCACATGTTTTCATAAAATAATACAAAGGTTCTATTTCACTAAATATGTTTGGCTGTTTGGTTAACTTAGAAGCTTGATTTATTTTACAGCTCCAAGGGACCGTAGACGTAAGTCTTTGATAGGTATGTGATATGTGACAGGAAGTATGTGATATTAATTTCAACTTGATATGTTCACCTGTCACCTGTCTTGAAACAGAAGGTTAACAGACGGACAACGAAGTGATCCTAAAAGGGTCCTATTTTCCTCTCGAGATATGTAACCCTAAAAAGGTGCTGATATGAGTAGTTGACAAAATATAAAAGTATCTTTATAAAGTAAAGTTTCTTTACGGCACTCACGTCGTATCTGCTGTTCTTGGTGCGGTCGAGGTCGTAGGCCACCCGCGACGCGTCCTCGGGCGTCTCGCACACCAGCGCGTTGTTGGTCACGAACAGAACCGCGCGGTGGATAGCGGGCGGCTCGTAGCGGAGCACGTCGAACAGAAGCTTCACATTCTTGGGCTCCTTTATGTCCCTGCAAGTTTCATTTCATCTATACTGATATTACAAATGCGAATATTTGGATGGATGTTTGTTACTCGAATTACGCCAGAACGGCGTGACGGATCTGGATGAAATGTGGCACAGAGACAGATTATAGTCTAGAATACCACTTAAGCTACTTTTAATCTCGCAAAATTAAAAAGTTCTCGCGGGAACCAACACCCTCAATCCAAGCTGACGATGCCGCAGGCATCAACTAGTTTAAAAAAAAATACCCCTCCCATTACTTGCTGATTACTCTGGTACGATGCCGAGAAGAAACAATTGGGGGTATGAGTTTAATATAACTGCCATACCCCTAACAGGTTAGCCCGCTACCACTTTAGACTGCATCATTACTTACCATCAGGTGAGATCGCAGTCAAGGGCTAACTTTTAGTGGAATAAAAAAATGAAAAGTTGGAAATAAAGCCATTCTTTAGAATGGCAGTGTCAAAACGGCTGTCCTGTTTGGCGGCACTGCATCAATATTTATTATGACGTCTTCATTGTCTGACCTGAGCCTCTCCCTCAGAGGTTTGGCCTGGATGTAGTCCAGCGGCAGGAAGGTCTCGGGCTCCAGCATGCGTTCCTTGAGCACCTGGATGCAGCGGCGCGCCGTCTTCTATGTGTCCACGACGATGGCTTCGTGTACTCGCCGCTAGTGAACACTACCAACCTGAGCCTCTCCCTCAGAGGTTTGGCCTGGATGTAGTCCAGCGGCAGGAAGGTCTCGGGCTCCAGCATGCGCTCCTTGAGCACCTGGATGCAGCGGCGCGCCGTCTTCTCTGTGTCCACCACGATGGCTTCCATGTACTTGCCCAGCACTTTGGTGATGGCCACGTTGTACCGCTTGTGGGTCGGCTGACACATGTTAATCATGCGATCGTACTGGAACAACGGTTAAACGTTACACGACCATGGGGAAATACGTACATGTTGTATGTACTTGTTATTTTTCATACAAATATTATGTAGTTCCATTAGATTAAAACGCCATGTTCGCGCTCAATTTCGACTTGTCCACCATAATGCAAATATTAACAATGCGAAATTATGACTGTCTGTTTGTCTGCTACGCTTTCACGGCCCATCTAATCAACCGATTTTGATGAAATTTGGTATAGAGATAGGTTGCATCCTAGGGAAGGTACTTACTTTTATCCCCGAAAATTTATGTTGCCTATGTCAAAAATCATTTTTAGTGATTATTTAATAATCTTCCACAAGATGCTAAATCTACTTCATCAGTTTTAAGTTTGAGAAACATTTTTAATGTAATTTTCCAGTATGACCGCAGAATACGCTACACAAATGAATCTGTCGAAGGACAATCATCAAATTGTTATGTCAAGCCGAAATCTATTTGCAAACCTCAAATTTGTCCCCTACCCCCCGTGATAATCGACTCTGGTACAGGTGGTCAATGGCCATATGTTCGAAAACCCCATGTGATGTCTGCAACTTACCACGCCGGGTATCTCCCGTTTAAAGTTTTCAACGATTTCCTGCTTCTTCTTTCTGCGAGCTTCTTCGTGTTTGTCCACTCTTGCGTCGCCGAGCTGGGAGGCCACGTCTTCTAGAGCTTCCTGTAAGGCTGCAGCGCGACCGCGGCATGAGCCTACGTCTGCCTGGAAATTATACATAGCTCTGTATATGTTGTCCATATTGTAATTCTTCTTTAGACCTGACCTGAAAGCCATTCTCTACCTCTGAAGCTAGCAATGTGAACCTAATACCCAGTTATATTAAGAAAAGATCAGGAATTTCCAGAAACGAATGCAGTATAAACCCCTCAAAAAACTACTTGTAATCAAAAAGCTACAAAGACATTACAGTAAAATTTTTGACGAAAAAAGATCAAGGGAAGCATGGCAACTGCTAAATGAAATAAATGTTAATTTCATGTAGGACAAGTTGTGCCAGTCAGGACTCAATACTAGCCGCAAGGAGGAGGCATAAAGTCAAGGAGGTATATCATATAATGCACAAGAACTTATTATTTGGAAGCCGAATAATACGAAATACCAATGCCATGAAAATATTATTGTTAAAGGACCAGAGGCCCAATTGTCTAACCAAATCGTAATCATTTGACAGCTTAAAACGTATTACTTGAACGTGGATGAATGATACGTTTGACAAATGATTTGATTTCCTTGCACAATAAGGGGGCTGATATAGTGGAAATCAATGAAACGTGGCATGTTGCCACTGTAAAACTTTGATTGTTATCAGAAAAAGGCATAAAATGATACCTGTAGCTCAGCTCTCAGTCTCTTCTGCTCCTCTAGGGCTTGTTCCGAGCTCTTGATGTGCTCGTTGAGCTTCTCGACACGTTTCATTGCCTCGTTCCTCTCGTGACCCTAAGACAACAAGAGAAAACTTGTACAAAGGTGACATTGGTATGGATGCGTATACGAAATATGATGTTTCGGTCAATTTTTCTGGAGCAGAGCGAGCGCTGTTATTCTAAAGGAGTAGTCCAATAAAATATCGCTTAAGTGTTGCTTTAAGCATTGGCAATATGGCCCCAGGTCCAGTCTGGTGGGTGTCTCCAGCCCACTCGTTACCACTGCGAGCCAAGACGCCATCTTCCATGTTCACTCTTGCTGTGCTAGCCTGTCGCCTGTCTCACCTTCTGTCGGTGTTTGTTCTCGAGCTCGCCCTTACGCCGCATCTCGTTGTCGAGTCGGTCTTGGTCGGCCTTCTGCTCGCGATTGACTGAGTCCAGCTCCTGCAGGTAGCGCGCTGCTTGGCGAGACGCTTCCATCTTCAGCTCTTCGTATTCCCTAATCTGGAGAAAAACCAAATAAATTTAAATACTCCATCAAAACAGCATGGGATTTTTTGGATACATATGCAACCTTAGCATGACGCCAACACAATAATATCACGGGAAATTTGAGTCATTCTGTCTTCTAACGACACGACAATGTTTCAAGATGGTTTACAGTGTCACACGTCAGGCAATGTTCAACATACAACAAAAGGTTGGCCAATCATGTCATCATTATCATGTCTGGTGTTTGCAAGTGTGTGTGCCCATGTTCCAGTTTGACGTTGGGTGGGGGGATGGCGTTCCGTCACTTAGGTGTGAAGACAATGTCTGACTGAGCCAAGAGTGCTGAGCTGGTCACCTGAGCCTCCTCCAAGTGCACGTCAGCGCGGGAGGGGTTGGTGCCCGTGATGGTTGCCTCCCACTGCGCCTTCTGCTCCTCGATCAGACGCAGCTCCTCTTCCAGCTTCCTGTCACATTAACACACAAAATATTTTTAGTTGCTCTTTTTAAAAAGAGCCACTACTGAGTTTCTTGCCGGCTCTTATCAGTAGAACTGCTTTCCGAACCGGTGGTAGAGTCAAAACATGACGTAACATAAGATAATAAATAAATAAATACAGTATTGAGTATTTTGTTAATTCATTAGAACTTTAAACTGCTGGATAAGTGAACTCGAGTAGCTTTAGTTGTAAGATGTTTTTTTTTTTTTTATTAAATATATAGGCTAGCGCTTGGCTGCAATCAGACTTGCATGCAAGTGGTGATGCAGCCTAAGGTGGAGCGCGCTTGCCTAGAAGATGCCTATTCACTCTTGATTTGAAGGTACCTATATTAAAAGAGGAGGGGAAAACGGAAGCCGGAAGGGCATTCCATATCCTAGCGGTTCGGATTAAAAACGAGGAAGCGAATCGTAATTAATTTTTATCATCATCACGTCTTATATACTCTATAGCCTATACGATTGACGTCCAATACAATCAACAAATTATTTATTTGTTGAATTTGATGCATACTAATTCTGAATATGAATTATATTCTGAATATGTCTCTTACTTTTAAAAGTACAAGTTCAAAACGGTCTAAGATAAGGGCAAACATTATTTCCTAAAATCCTTTCCGTAACCCGCAATGCTATGAGCCCGGCTCGCATACCTGATATCGGCCTGATGAGCTTCGTGCGCCTTACGCGCCTGCTCCAGCGTCTTGATGGAACCTTCCAGCTTCTTCTGTGTGTGCGTCACGCGCTCCTTCGCCTTGATGAACGTTGGACGCTTCTTGGATACCTCTGCTTCCTATATGCAAACGGGAAACAAAATAGACTGTTAACATACACAGTCAACTAAGAAAAACATTATAATGGAGTACCAAACAAATTCTAATATCATGAATTAACCATTACAAACATTTATTATTTACTACAAGAGTCTAGAGTCTTGAGAAGAGAAGAGAAGAGAGGGGAACTCCTTAAATTTAAAATAAGAATATTAACTCCTTCCGGGGAAACAACCTACCTCTATACCAAATTTCATCAAAATGTGTTGAAAAGATGGGCTGTTAAAGCGTAGCTGACAGACAGACAGACACACTTTCGCATTTATAATATTAGTATGGATTAAAAATCAAGCTGTATGAGGATTTCAATGTCGTGTTTTAATATATCATTTTCAGGTTGCACTGCATAGCAACACTTACTACTTCTCTGATCTGCTCTATCAGGGCGCTTCCTTTTTCTATTCCTTGAGAGCTTCTTCTGCCTCTTTTTCTCCACTTCAAGTTGAACTCTAGAACCGCTAGACAACACTCACCACTTCTCTGATCTCCTGCTCTATCCGGGCGAGCTCCCGCTGCGCCGTGCCCGCCTCCTTCTTCTTCTCCTTGAGAGCTTCTTCCGCCTTCTGCCTCTTCTTCTCCACCTTGGCTAGCTCCGACTGTTTGTGCTGCAGCTCCTCCTCAGCATTCTGAATGTCTTTTTCATTGTGGTAGAGATGGAATAGTTGCAATTCCACCCTTTGTTGTTGCTGAAATTCACTTTTCATTACACTTCAAATTTTACTTATCCCAATAACCGATTCAGTTTTCTTTTAACTGGTTTGGAGACATTAAAACGCAGACTGAGTTAAGTTCACAACTAAAATTTACTATTGAGTGATTTTTACCATAGAGGCACATAGAGGCACAAAATAGGGAGATGTGGAAAAATCGGAGAGAGGCCTTTGTCCAGTGACCAGTCGTAGAACAGTACAGGCTAGATTAGATTACAATTTTTACCCAAAAAGAATCACCAGGTTGACTAAGTTTTCTCTTCAACGAAAGAAATATAAACAAAATTGTACAGCAATAAATCTGAAGATTTTCGTGTTTCATACCAGTTCCTCTTTAAGCCGGGTATATTTCTCGGCTTCGTCCTTCTCGTACTTGGCCTCCTTCCGCTCGGCGGCCACGCCTTTCTTCTTCTGGTAGGAGAACGTCGCCTCTTCCGTGGCGCGGTTGACTTCTGCGCGGCACGCCTCGTACTGCTCCTTCAGTGCTCCCGAGCTGAGAACAATAAATAAAAGTAATAACGTCCTCCCAACCGAATTTCGATCACAGCGGCCTATCTCCAGATATAAGCCATCTGCGCGGGAAATATTATATTGCACAAGTGTGTGCACATACACAGGTGCACTCTCTGTTCCTTTACTCTCATAGCACAATGACACGGAAAATCTGACACGACCGGAGAGAGATCAGGCGCAGGACCGACGCGACGGCTCAAGGGCGGAGTGAAGAATTATTGTCAGAAAACCCAATATCTGTTATGGCCCGACCCGGGACTCGAACCCGGGACCTCATCATCCGCAGTAGAACTAACCTAACCACTACACCAACGAGGCAGGTGAGACCAATACAGTGACATCAAGCCAAGCACTGATGGCCCACCACAGTGCAGAAATGGCGACCGACACACTGGGATATGTAGCCTCGGGACCTCCCACCAAGTGGACGGACAATCTCAAGCAAATCACTTGGAGCCACTGAGTAAGACAGGACAGGATTCTTTGGATATCCCTACTTAAGAAACCAACAATAGACCAAAAGTCAATGGTAGTTCAAAAACACCAGACAAACCTTGTAACAAATGCAATATGGCAGCAACTACCAGACATTACAGTAAGTGACTCACCCACTGATTTCCTCGAACAGAGCAGTTCTCTCCTTGGGGTTCTTCATGGCGATGCTCTCCACTGCGCCCTGGAACACCAGGAAGTTCTTGGCCTTCACATTGATGCCCAGCTTCTCCAGCTCCGCCAGGTACTGACTCACTGACACCGACTGCAACAATCACCTCTACTATTACAAAACCCTAACCCTCAAAAACTGACTTGCAATGGCGGTGCTATGGTATATCATACTAGCTACTGGTTTTGCAATACATGAAACTCTATGGGATCTGGATGATGTCATTTCTGAAACTATTGGATCTCTAACATAGACACTATAATCATAACTGGCAAAAACAACGACCTCAATTTACATAAACGGGCCCTGTCAAGCAAAGAATGTGGAGTTATTTTTTAGTAACGCCATCTCGTCTGAAAAGCGGGAACTTGCTTGCAAGTTGCAACATATGCGCCATCTTGAATGACAACTTGAAAACGTATGACTCGGTCATAGACAGTACAGGTCATAGTCATAGAAGCCGTAAGGCCAGTTAGTAAAAAATAAAAATCATACAGTTTGTCGGGGATTTTAAATGATTGTGTAATGGATAGAAATATTAAATAGGAAGATTAAATAACGTTTTTTTGGAAATGTATAATTGTGATTGAAACACTTACCTTAAAATAAAAATTATACAGTGCCAAACTATATAATTTTAACTTAATAATAACAAATTATCTTGCGCTGCCACGACGAGCGACCGTGGCAGCGCTACGACGGAGACAAAGACAAGTGTGGAACGTGCTCTACAAGTCGGACGCCCAACTTTTTTCTACGAAAGGGCCCATCTGCATATATCGATGGACATAAATGTCTTAAATTATTTCAGATGCAAGGGAGTTAAGGTTTTTGCCTGCCATACACCGCTTGGATTTATATGAACAACTTCCTGTCTTTCTCTATGACATTTCTCATTTCTGAGGATCATGACCCGATTCAAATAATTACATAATAATAGTGGTTTTCTTAGAATGATAACCCTACTGGTAAATATCATCATAAAATTTGTTTGCTTATATTGAAGCCAGCTTTTGATTAATTACATAAAATATCTGAAAATAAATTAAAATGGCGCCATTTTGATTTATGTAGGCCAGGCTCATGGAACTAATAAGTACTACGTACAACTGGAATGCGTACTACAAACTTATTTAACTTATTTTTAATCAAATTTAATCCTTATAGCACGGACATAAGGACCACTACGCACGCAGTATAAAAATGAATCCGAGTGAGACATCCACAATATACCGCGGTGTCCCTTTCTAACAGTGGTCTTTGTGTTGCTATTTCACATTTAACATTATACTTCAAATTTGGTACGATTATAAAAGAAATCTGAAAAATGGTTATACTATCGAATTAGTCACCTCCTATCCTCCGATTAAAATTTCAAGCATTTAGAAAATTAGTACGTCAATAATTCACTTGTTTTCGTGTTGAAGGCGGCAATCGTAGTAGTAATAAAAATAAAAACGTTGCAATCATGGAATTATTATGTACTATGATGGTTGCAACACAAACGGCCATTTTGATGAATCTTACGATAGATGAAATTTCGGGTGACATAAATTTAGGTACCAAGTATCGTAAACTATGAAACACGAATTATAACAGGATAGATATTTTTTTCATATTTCAGATTACCAAAAAATGATACATTGCGTGAAAAGTGGTTAAGCATTATACCTGGTGGTAACAGAAAAGTGACCCAAAATTCTGTAATATGCAGCAAACATTTCATGCCAGAGGATTATATTCCTAATTTATCACGGCCCGTTTTAAAAGAAAATGCTCTTCCCTCACGATTCCTCGTGGTAAGCAACATCAATTTTATTTTTATATTGAATAGGTACGTTTACAGATAATGATAAAAATCCAGCCCGTAACTGTTCCACTATTGGGCAAGGGCCTCTTCTCACTAGGAGAATGCATGAGCATTAATCACCACGCTTGCTCACTGCAGGTTGGTGATTTCAGATCAAATCAAATCAAATCAAATATTTTTTATTCAAATAAACTTTTACAAGTACTTTTGAATCGTCAAGTGAATCTACCACTGGTTCGGAATGCCATTCCTACCGAGAAGAACCAGCAAGAAACTCGGTGGTTGCTCTTTTTAAATAATTCATTTACAATTACTTAATTATCTCAGACTGTCAAGTCCAGGTTTCCTTACGATGTTTCCTTCACCGTATGTGCTGTATACATTTTCAAACATGGAGACTGGCATAGTGATAAGATGAGTTCAGGAGCGACAAAGAGTTAAAAATATTTTTTGTATGAAAAATTTGAGCATGTTGATAATTTTATATACCCAGTATGTTCGAAAAGTCAAGTATGTATGGCTCGAAAAGCCAAATATGTATGGTTCGAGAAGTCAATTTATGTTTCGCTTTACAGCAATACCAGTCTTATTGAATTTTTAACCGACTTAAAAAAAAAATTTTTTTGCTAAACCATCACCGATAATTATCTGTTTTTACCTAAATGCTTCGTAATTATCGATCCTAATTGGATCGCTGGATCCAGGCGGCGCAAGACCGTGGCTTGTGGAGGACCCTACAGGAGACCTATGTCCAGCAGTGGACGTCCATCGGTTGACGACGACCTAAATGCTTACTTGTGTAAGAGACTTACTAAGAGGCAATAGGCACTACATATAAAATATCAACATCATTATAAATATAAATATTTTAAAATTATTTGCTGATTTTTATTTCTTCATAGAGGTATATTTATATCCCGTATATTGAAGTATCCCAAAATTCAAAAATAGTGTGGTCACTCTTGTGGAAAAGGGACACAACTGTCAGTATGGTATTTCTCACTCGGCACACTTTATTAACAAGAGCTCATTCCGGTTGTACGTAGTACTTATTAGTTCCATGGCCAGGCTTCATGTTAAAATATTAAAACCCTTGTTGCTTTAATTCATGACATGAATGTTGTTTAGGTCAAAAGTAAGGTAACACTTACCTGTCCATCAATTTTGTGATCAGACGACTGCCCAATGACAGACCTCTGAAACTGCTTCTCTGACATGTCTTCCAGGATGAAGGTTGCTGTCACTGATGCACTGCAACAACATTTAAATCTTTAATCTTTCAACCGTCTAAAACTAGCCTTATCTTTTGTCCATATTGTACAAATTTCTTTGTATCCAAAAACTTTAATAAAAATTAAAAATTGTGCATTAGGTCTCTCATAAATACATTCGATTTTCATGTAATTACCACATATTTACCCATAATGTGAAATTATTTTTTAGAAGTTTTGGTAATTTTATTAAACTTAACATCAATTTCTTATGATAATAATGTCCTCCCAACCTTATTTGGGCTAACTGTTTGTGCAAACGTAGGTGCACTTTTCATTCCCTTACTCTCATAGCCTGATGGGACCAAAATTCGACACCAGAAATATATCAAGGGCAGGACTGATAGCTTTATGAGCTCTCTGAGGCAGGGGGTGCACCACCAAGTTCCTAACTCTAGGCTAGTACTCAGAATTTCAAAAAACCCCCAATACTTATTGACGTCCTTTTCATCCACAATCTTTTCAATACAACTGTCGTTGTAGTATAAGTATAAGTACAAAACATGCATAACTAGCTGATGCCCGCGACTTTGTCCGCGTGGAATAAGTTTTTTTGGATTCCCGGGGGAACTCCTCAATTTTCCGGGATAAAAAGTAGCCTATGTCACTCTCCAGGTCCTCAACTATACCCATGCCAAAAATCACGTCGATCCGTTGCTCGGTTACAGCGTGATTGAAGGACAAACCAACAAACAAACTGACTTTCGCATTTATAATATTAGTACATGATATGAGTATAATGGCAATTAATGCAGGTTATATACTTTCTTGAAGCAGGCTTGTTGATAGAGGCACCGTGGACAAGGTCGCTGAGACGTTTCACTCGGAGTAATGATGTCTTCTCACCCATCACAAAACTCACAGCATCCATGAAGTTGGATTTGCCTGTTACAGTACAAATAGAATTGTGAACTTTTACAAACCACTTTGACTGCTCGCTTCACCATAGAGTTCAAGACACCCTCTAAGCGGTGAAGCAGATGAATAAATGGGACATCTGATGTAGAGGTGTTAACATATCGTTAAACAGTTAAACAGTTAACGGTTAACGGCTGTAAACAGTATTTTTTTTCCACATGAGGAAAGATTGTTTACTAACATTTTCAACTGATGTGCACTTATTTACTTTATTTTCTGATGATCACATAAATGAAAGAAAGAATCAGCTTGCGTTGGACTCCGGGCCTCTCAGACACGAAACCGCTATAATGGCGCACATCTGAGGTACCAGGTGCCCCAATGCTGATTTTCAGTGGCTGCCTTTTCGCAAATGTCATTGGCATAGAGGAATATAATATTAACTATTAAAAGGCAGGAAAAGAAAAAAGGAAAGGCATAATAAGGTAGGAAAAGAAAGTAGTAGATATCGCATAAATACTTACTTTTTATAATATAATTATTATTATTACTCACAGATAATAAAAACGGGACATCTGATTTTGATTCCCTGCTGAGTCCATTTTATTTTTATTTTTAATTATATATACTTACTCTCTAATTGTAAAACTTTTTAAAAGAGCAACCTCCAAGTTTCCTGCTTGTTCTTCTCGGTAAGAAGGGCATACTGAACTTCTGGCAATTTCAAAAGTTTGGTTGAATAAAATCTTTTGAATTAGAATTTAAATGGATTAATGCTTGTTCTGATGGGAGACTTATACAAAATTTTGCATTCAAAGATAGTTTAGCTAGTGGGTTCTTATAATATTACGGAGGCTCCTTAATTTTGTTGAATAAAAAACTAAAATTTAAGAATCGAAATGATATTGTGAGCCTGTCTGTTGAGCGAACAATAGAACTATCTTCAGTTGAATTGGAGCAATTTATTGTTGTGTCTGTCTATAGACCACCCTTGTCTAACTTTGAACTTTTTGAAAAGGTAATGGATGATGTACTATTTAAACTCTCTAAATCAAATAAAAAGCTTATTGTGTGCGGAGACTTTAATGTAAATATATTGGAAAGTAGCCTTTTAAGTGGCAAGTTATTGAATCTATTCAAATCCTACAACTTATCCAATATGTTTATGGAGCCAACTAGAATAACTGCAACGAGTGCCACATGTATAGACAATATTTTTACAAATTTTACACCTGTAAATAAAAACATTATTAGTAAATTAGATTCAGATCATTGTGGACAACAAATTCAGTTTGAAAATTTAAAAAAAAATGTATCAAAGTGCAGAATAACTTTTGTACCAGTAACGTTGGACCGTATTGAAAAAATTAGAACAAGTCTTACTAAGGAACTCCCTTTTTTACCTAATGGGTTGAGTCCTAATGAAATGTATAACATATTCTTTAATACTTTCAGTGAAATATTCAAATCAATATTCACCAGTAGAACGGTCTTAATTACTGATGCAAACTTTTTTAAGAAAGGGGCAACAAATGAATTACACAGAGATAGGCAAAAATTATATGAATTGTATGCAGAGCGACAGTATGATACTAGTGATGAGTTCAAGCAGCATGTTCAACTGTTTTCCAAGAAATTTAAAAGAGATTGCATTGTGGCTAAATCAAAACATATTCAAACTAAGATAAAAAATAGCTCCAATGTAATCAAAACTACTTGGAACATAGTGAATGAAGAAACAGGAAGAGCAACACGGAAAACTTGTGAATTTAAACTTAATGTCGGTAATACACCTGTAACTTCGGACTCTGAAGTTGCTTCTGTTTTTGAAGGCTTCTTTACGGATATTCCTGTTTCTACCACAGAATCGTTGAACTCCTCACCAAATGCCGCTCTTACTTTACTGGAGGATAACGTGCCTGAATGTAATAACGTTTTTAAATTCCGTCACGTTAGCTGCTCTGACGTTATTAAAGCTTTCAAATTAATTAACAATAAGAAGACAAATGATTTGTGGGGCATTTCCGTTAACGTTGTAAAATCATTGATTGATATCGTTGCACCCGAGTTAACATTAATATTTAATAATTGTATTGATTGTGGGGAGTTTCCTGACTTAATGAAGCATAGTAAAATAATTCCTCTATTCAAATCTGGTAGTACCAATGACCCCACTAACTTTAGACCTATATCTGTACTACCAACTTTCAGTAAAATATTTGAAAAATTAATATTAATTCAATTGCTTAATCATTTTTGTAATAATGACTTATTACATAGTAAACAGTTTGGATTTACACGGGGTCGCTCAACAATCGATGCTGGTGTTGAGCTGGTTCAGAATATATTCGAAGCCTGGGAGGAGTCACGTGATGCTCTTGGCGTTTTCTGTGATTTATCCAAGGCTTTTGATTGTGTTGATCACGAAACATTAGTCAGAAAACTGCACCATTATGGAATTAGAGGTGTAGCACTGGATATGATGAATTCCTACTTAAAAAATAGGATACAAAAGGTAGACGTTAATGGAAAGCGGTCTTCCGGATCGATTGTAAAAATGGGGGTTCCACAAGGTTCAATTCTAGGGCCTTTTCTATTCCTCATTTACATTAACGATCTTCCTTATCTTGCCAAGAATAATCATGGGATAGTATTGTTTGCTGATGATACATCACTTTTGTTTAAAATAAATCGTTATGAACCAACTCTTGACGAAGTAAACAATTCTCTCAATAAAGTGGTACAGTGGTTTGAAGCTAATAACCTACTCCTCAATGGAAAAAAGACAAAGTGTATCAAATTTACATTACCTAATGTCAAACAGGTAAAAACCACTGTACAACTTGATCATGAGGAATTAGATTTAGTGGATACCGCTGTTTTTCTCGGAATAACGTTAGATGCTAAACTCCAATGGGGCCATCACATTAATGACTTATCGAACAGGCTTAGTTCTGCTGCATACGCGGTTAAAAAGATTCGCCAGTTAACAGATATAGAAACGGCGAGATTAGTTTATTTTAGTTACTTTCACAGCATTATGTCATATGGTATATTATTATGGGGTAATGCTGCTGATATTAATTCTGTTTTTGTGTTGCAGAAGAGGGCTGTTCGAGCCATATATAATATGGGACCAAGGCAGTCACTAAGAGATAAATTTAAAGAAATCAATATTATGACAGTGCACAACCAATATATATTTGAAAATTTAGTACACGTGCATAAGCACATTGATAAATTCAAGAAGAAAAGTGATTGTCATAATGTCAATACTAGACATAAAAATAAACTTGTAATGCCTGTTTCTAGGCTTAGTAAAACTAGCAATTCATTTGTTGGAAACAGTGTCCGCTACTATAATAAGCTCCCAGAAGACATGTTGAAGATGTCTCTGAATAAGTTCAAAGTTAATGTAAAACGTAAACTCATTAAAAAATCTTATTACCATGTAAAGGACTACTTAAACGACAAGGAAGCCTGGCAATAATTTGCTCTAATGTCTCTGATAGTTCCTTAGTAAGAATATTTGTGAGATGGTGATAATAAAAAAAAAAAAAAAAAACCGGCTGAGTTTGTTGTGGGCTCTTCTCAGACCAGGGCGCGTTTGGAACCCTCGTAGCTTTAGTTTTAAGATACCGTTACCCATTATCACCATCATGCTTTCTAAGTACTTATGTAATTTTTAGACGAAAATAAGTGTACCTACAGTGTACCTATATTTAATAAATAAATGACTATGACTATGACTATTATGTAATATTTTGTAAAAAAACTTCAGTGAATTATTTATGTAGTAACTTTTTCATAGATCAATTATCAAGTTATATAAATTAAATAAAGGTTCTACTTAAATATAAGGGCATTTCTATGTAAACTGGGCAACTTTCTTAGGAAAAATGGCCAGGCAACTTTTTGCTTATATATTTATAAATCTTGTTCAGGGAATATAATATATCAACCTATTTAATAATACACGGCAGATGAACCAAAAATATTTCCATTATTTTGGAAAATATTGAGCATTTTCTGAAAAAATCGATACTGGGGACTGTTGCCTATGTCAGACGACTGTGTATTTAAATGAAAAATACCATTTCAGTACCAAAATTAAATCTTTTCTTATTTTCCCAAAACATTGAAACTTAGGAATAAAGTAATTAAACAAAATTACAGAGAAACGTCCATAAATAGTTCCACCACCACTACAACCCATTTAACGTACCACTGCTGGGCACAGGCCTCCACTCTCATAGGAGAGAGGAAATTAGAGCTCAGACCCACCACACTGCTCCAATTGGCGGGCTTTAACAACCATTATCATGTTAGTGATAATAACCGGGACCGATGGCTTAACGTGCTCTTCAAGGCACGGCGTAAATAGTTCAGCTTCCAGCAATTTAGAAAGTTTATTAAAATGACTTCAAATGATACTGAAGCTCTACATTTATATTTTTAAGTACCAATATAAACCCTTCTTCTTATTTAGTTTTATGGCTTTTAGCAGTGCCACACCAGCACAATTCACTTTGCCAATGTCACGTGGGCTGGAAGATCTACAGAGACTATTAAAAAAATTAAATGGTTATGCTATAATTATGTAGTTTGTAATAAAAGGGATTATAATACAGGTATTTACACTTTTATTTTGTTGTTACATATTTACAATGTAACAACTAAAACTAACCACTCAACACTTACGGGAGCAGGGAACATCATGAGGGAGAACATCATTAAGTTTATGAAGGAGTTTTGGACAAGGATGTGAGTGACCGACCTTCATCAAGACCACACTCACACTGGCACAATGAGCTGTCTCTGATTCTCAATTTTGCAAGATCAACAGGGATACATGCATGACCAATTCGTAGCTGTGATTTCTAGGCGAAATATGACAGACGAAACCCAGCGATCTGTATTGAGGTAGAAGAAGAACCAGGGATTTAGACTTTCAGATTGAATATTCCATACAATTCACCTCTGACTGATTTTGATTCGATCCAGATTAAATACCTTTTTCGAGTTTTCGAAAAACTGACCGTTGCGCGTTGGTACTAAACAATCATATTTAGAGAAAAGGGGATTCTGGGATTTTGTTCCTGTTTAGTATTCACGACTTACCTGAGCCATTGGGGCCCACGACGGCAGTAAAAGACTTCAGAGGTCCAATGCGATGACGCCCGCAGTAGGACTTGAAATTTTCCATGTCTATATATCTCAAGAAAGCCGGCATTGTGAAAGTTTTCTAAAAACAACAGCAGCAATCACTTCACTAAACACTAATTCACAAAACTAAGAGCAGAAACCTTCGCGCCAAACATCAACAATGATCAACACTCAACAGCAAAGAGAATATAAGGCAGAATTTACGGTTGTACATATTTATCTATGATAACCACTACGTTTTACTCAACAGCAGAGACAGAGACATCAACCATCGACATCAACAGTTCCAAAATCCAAATCCTGTTATCGAAACTATAATGACAGCTCTAATATTGCTATCCCTTTCATAATACTATTTCATACTCAGATTAAATACCTATTTCCTCCCTATTTCATAATACTAGTCATCCCTTTCATTATAAGGAACAACACGAGATTTAGGGGCTGTCATTTAAGTTGATATTTATATTATTAGACCTGAGGGTGTTTTGTTGTTTTTTTTTTTTTTAATCATATTAGAAATTATGTATTATTTTTAGGTATTTTGTTCTGTGGGCACAGAAAATATATCTGGTTTTATTTATAACTTCAGGCTCAGAAGGACTAGAATCTAGAGCCGTTAAACCAGTTAAATAAAATTAAAAAAAATAGGTTTTATGTGGGTCTGTTAGTTCTGTGACTTGAGATGATATACTTGTCAACAGGCTCAGAAGGACTAGAATCCAGAGCCGTTAAACCAGTTAAATAAAAAAAAAACTTGTCAGAGACAAGTAACTTATGGGCCTTCTTCTTCTTCTTCTTTCTGCTGGGCAGGTTTCCGCACTTAAACCTCCAGTTGGAGGTCTGTTGTACGTTAGTTGCCCCTCCCCGCTGGAGTTTTCACTCCAGCCATCCGAGCTCGCTCCAGAAGCCTAGAAGACCGCCCAGGTTGTCTAGGGCCTCTCGTAGCGAGGTTGGGGATCCAAGGTGTCGCTCTCGTTGGTCTGTGACGCCTGTGCATTCTAGCAGCACATGCGTCGGCGTTTCATCTGTCTCCATGCAGGCTCTGCACAGAGGGCTGTCGGTGACGCCTATGACAAAGAGGTGTTTGTTTAATGGGCTGTGCCCTGTTATGAGTCCCACCACCTTCCTGAGTTTACCTCTATTCAGGCGGATTAGTTTGTGTGTTAGACGTTTGTCGGTGTTAGGTAATGCCTCCCTGGTTTGTCGACAGTCCGAGGCATTCGTCCAATGTCGGGAATGCTCTTTTAGTGTTAGTTCATGCAACCAGGACTTATACTCACTGAAAGGTATAGGCACGATTGGTTCGGGACCTGCTACCTTCAGCGTCGTAGCCTTACGTGCCAATGCGTCTGCTGCTTCGTTACCTGGATCCCCGTCGTGTCCTTTGATCCACCGTACGGTGATTTCATTGGAGGCGGCGAGTGTTTCCAGTGATTTGTGGCAGTCCTGTATAAGTTGGGAGGTTGTCGAGGTGCTAGCTAGGGATTGGAGAACAGCCTGGCTGTCTGAGTTAATGTTAATTTTGAAGTTTGTTACCTGTCTGTTGACCATTGCCATGGCCGCGGTTGTGATGCCCACACACTCTGCTTGGAAAACCGAATTGTCCTTACCGAGTGCCTGGCTTATGCTTATGTTTAGTTCTTGGCAGAAAGCTCCAGCCCCCGTGCCTATTTTGGTTTTGGATCCGTCAGTGTATACTTCTATTGCATCTCTTACTGGTTTCGGATCTTTGTTTTGCTCTAGGTTTATCTGGTAGTTCCTATCCAGTATGTGTTGTTTCCTCGTTCTGTCACATTTCCACTCCAGTCGTGGTTCTTTGTTAAAAGCCTGTGTCAGGATTTTGGTGTGTTTTGTGTTATTATCTTTCCATAGACCCGAGGTTTTCAGTCTGAGGGCCGCGAGTGTTGCTTCCTCTTTAATGTGTAAGTGTAGGGGTGTGATCCCCAGTATGATTTCGAGTGCTGTGGTTGGTGTTGTGCACATGCATCCTGTGATGGCCAGGCACGCTTGTCGCTGAAATTTTTGTAGCTCGTGCTGGGTGCTTGTAAGAAGTGTTCTTGGCCACCATATCAAACTTATGGGCCTATTACAGTACACTTAATCAAGTGCCCCGATAGAAAGGTGGGCGGGGCCGCTTATTATGGCGTCGCTCTTACACTGCACTAACTACGGGCCCTAAAAGCAGTAAAAAGATACAACTTTTTTCGATTGATAGTGTTTAGTGTGTCCTAAATCAGTATGAATATAGAGGACATAAAGTAAACTAAATTAACGTGAAAATGCTCGCGCGAGCCGGAGTATGCCGGAGATACACAACTATTCACTACGCTAGTCTTGAAAAAGTGTAGTGTAATAGGCCTGTAAACCCTTGTCAAGCCTATTTAACACTTTCACTTGTCAAGTCTGGTTGTCTCTGGATGTGATGGAAAAAATATATTCAATGTACTCTGTGGAAAAAATTAAAAAACATAAAACGTCGGTGCATAAAACTTAGAATCATCACATCAAAATGATAGAATCATCAAAATTAATAATTGTTTATAGCTGAAGCAGAAGCTCATTTTACTATCAAAAGAATACAATAATAACGACAAACTGCAAGTGTATGTTAATTAAATATTAGGAGAATGGATGCTTAGTGCGATCGTCGCTAAATTGAAAAATATGAACATTGACCAAAGTCCTGGAAGCCCAATAGATCTAGGTGACCGGGAACAGGCAGTTCTGATGGATCCAATAGACCATGCTCGATCCCGGTATCCCTATTGCATAGTGTGGACACCTATACCGGTTTTAACGCAAGTTTTTTTTTAATTATTTTAATAAGTTGATTTTCTGATCTTATTAACAACAAAATCATGATTTCCTCCAGCTTTTTATGTAACTTCCCGATTTATTATATATATATTACATAGAGATAATCTACTATTTTTGTAAATACAATAACGATTTTTAATTTCGTTTTTTGTATTTCGTTATACCAATATTGATTTATGATCCATTAATTTTATCAAGATGTACCTACCTGGTATCTATTTGTATAGAACTGTTTAATTCACATTTACTTTTTATACCCAGATGGATTTTCCCATTTCTGGGCCACATGGGTATATGCATGTCAAATGGGGTGATAAGAGATTTTGCTGGGCCATATTTCGTATCAGAAGACCTCATGGCATTTGGCAACCCCACCAAGTACTGGCAATTGTCACCCCATAAAGCTATCAACGGCCAGGCGGGCTGGGATACAGCTGTTGCAGAGGCATCCGAGATATACAAGAAAAGAATGGTAAAACTATCAAATGATTTGGTTTTCAAAATACAATACAGGCATTTTAAGTCTTGTTACTAATAGTCATATAATATATGTCACGGTAAAATTGCAAAAACTGTTAGATTGTAATCTAACTAGTGAAATTGTAAACTGTCGACAGGTTACAATTTAATGCATTATTTTTCAGTAGATTGTAATCTGTTAGGTACATTAACCCGATAAAACCAAGTGCCTGGCTACTTAGGTAGGTAACTAATTAATTATTTTTATTAACTTAGGTAATTAACTAATTATTTATGTCGAACCCTAACCTAACCTACAAGAAAGAGACAAGAAAACGTAAATACAATGAATATTTCACAAATGTACACTCAGAACATTGAACGGTTCACAATCTTTCGACAGTTCAGTCGAAATAAAAAGCGTTAGATTACAATCTAACGGTTTTTGCAATCTTGGTGACAAATATAAATCCTATGTAGATTTAAAAGGCCCTCTAAGCTGAGATATTCAGTAAATTCCACACAAGCAAAGCCAGACTAAGTTTGTTAGATTTGGGTTTAAAAATCCTGGAGAAACTTGGATTTCCTGGGATAAAAAGAAGCTTATGTGTACAAAAATCATGTTGATATTTTGATGTGATTGAAGGACAAACATTCTCATTCACATGACGTCTAGATCACTATGGAAATTATGGCAAATTATTTGTACCCAATAATGAAGTGCCTGATCTGTTTCTAATAGTAATCTGGAATTATAAACAACAATTATGACAAAAATAGTCAAGTCTATAATTTGGTTTTTTCAGCACATAATTTTCTATGACAACTGCCACTCTCATGTAGCGACTGCCCTCAACATCATGAACTATGGAGGCTGTAAGAACTGGAACATGGTCAAACTGGCTCTCTACATGATACCTTACTCACGATATGTCAGGTGAGGAATTGTTATTTGTATAGTAATCAAATAATCATGTATTATGATGAAGATCGTTTATTTCTTTTTTTTACTATTCTCTACTTTAAATAATTAAGCATTCCAATATTATACTGTTTAGTACCACCATACATCGGTTAGGTTAGTCTGCTACCAAATTAGACTGCATTGACACCTTGGTGAGAACCAAGATCACAGCAGTTAAAAAGCTGAGCATCCGCCGATAAGTTACGATTTACGATCGAACGTCGATGCCACCATCAACTTTCAGCCCCCTGATTGTGTAAGGAAATCTTAATCATAATAATAGTTCGTCAAACTGAGAATTAATTCGACCAGTTTAAAGAGTTCATAGATGACTACATATTGTTAAAAAGCATGTATGAACAGTTTGAGTAAGTAATACTTATTAAGCTTTGAAATCATTATGATTTGACTTAGAAAATCAGGCCTCAGGTTTGGTGTAGTTAACATTGCACCAATATAATGAAGCACCGTACATTGTTCTGCGCATTATCATCATCACTTATTCTGTTTTTCTTACTGTTTCAGTTTTGGGGCATTCTTGAAGACGTGGTTACCGTTTTTCATTATTGTCGCTTTCATTTGTGGACTGGCCGCAGTTATTTAAAGTCACACCTTTTAGCAGTTATTTAAAGGTGTGAGGATACTTAAGGGACTTGTGTGAATTACATTAAATTGTACTGCGAAATGCTGAACGGCTGCCGAAGCGCGTCTCGAACGTGCACTGCATTTTGAACGTACCTATGCAGCTTCTTGTATTACAAGCTGACTTGTATTACAAGGAAAATACTTTGCATATGTCACCGTAAGATTGCAAAAACTGTTAGATTGTAATCTAACTATGAAATTGTAAACTGTCGACAGAATGTGAACCATTCAATGTTCTGAGTGTTAATTTTTGAAATAATTATTGTATTTACGTTTTCTTGTCTCTTTCTTGTAGGTTAGGTTAGGGTTCGACAAACAATCAGGTAAAAACATTTTACGGTGACACATACATGGTTTTACTAATTCTTAAGAATTAAGATATATTTCCAGCTGAAAGTTACAATATGATGGGTAGTCCAACCTATTCTTAATTTGAAAAAAGAATATATCCTGTTGCATAGCTTGTTCTGTTAAACTTATGATGTATAACAATTCCTAAACGAGAATAACTGAGATAAAAGGGAATGAATATGAATAGAACTGTTTATTGATCAGTGAGCTGGAACTCTTAAGTAAAAACTGGAGTGCTTTTGTACATTATTAATAATCTTACTTAAGGTGCATGACAAGGGTCTGCCCGCGAAATTCAAATTTAATTTGGTTTTTCACAATTTGTAAACTAATACGACAAAGTAGGCTTATGGCATTCAAATTGCGAGCCTAGGAATATCATCTTCACAGGTTTATATAAAAATCTTTACTTGAAAGTGCCCAGTTTAAGAAATTAGTCAAAATAATGACTAATTTGTGAGTAACTCACGTCAAACTCATTATTTTGACTAATTTCTTAAACTGGACACTTTCAAGTAAAGATTTTTATATAAACCTGTGAAGATGATATTCCTAGGCTCGCAATTTGAATGCCATAAGCCTACTTTGTCGTATTAGTTTACAAATTGTGAAAAACCAAATTAAATTTGAATTTCGCGGGCAGACCCTTGTCATCCACCTTAATATTAAAAATGTGAAAGTTTGGATGTATGTATAGATGTTTGTTACTCAATCACGCGCCAACGGCTGACTGGATCTGGCTCAAATTTGGCACAGAGATAGATTATAGTCTGGAATAGCACATAGGCATATCCATATTATATATTATAGGCATATCCTGGAAAATTAAAAAGTTCCCGCGGGAACCAAAAAACCTCAAACCACGCAGACAAAGTTGCGGGCATTCGCTGGTGCTTTATAATTTTATACAATGTAAAAAGAAATAAATTGTCAGGAAACAAAATTTTTGCATAAAGTAATCAATAATCACAAAAGTAATTATTATTTATGTACTCTTGCCATTTTTATACTGTGATAGTAGAATTGCTATATATTGTGATTTTTGTTTCTTATTTGTATACTCAAATAATATGTGCTCATCATAATCACTGCTTTCTTGGCTCATGTCTGTCACAACTGTGTGTAATACTAATAATAATACCTTCCTAGGATTTCATGAGTGTAATAATAATTAGTAGTAAGTACCTTATATGTATTGTGTGTGTACCTTATAGAGGGGATTGGAGGCACTTGGTTCAGCAGAATATCACCGAATTCGAGGATAAAAGGAGGCTAGATCTGGACATTTACCGTGACCAACTTAAAAGTAGACCACCCTCCAATATAGCTTATAATTATGTTGATGGTACCCTGTCATGTCCTCACTGCGCGCGTTTATTCCGTGCTAAAATAGGGTACATCAGTCACATTAGGGCACATGAGCGAAGCCCTTATTCAAATTCAAATTAACAGAAATTCAGTCGCTGTTGCCGAACTCGGCAAAGGAATCATCATCATCATCAGATAGACGTTTTAAAAAGTTCTCTGTTGTTAGTAAACTAAACAGATTTGAGTCTCAGAAGGACTAGAATCCAGAGCCATTAAACCAGTAAAAATAAAAAAAACAAAAAAAACAGATTTGAGACTGACGGATCAGACAGCAAAGAATTTAAAATA
The DNA here is from genome assembly GCA_923060345.2 of Erebia aethiops. Classification (NCBI taxonomy): domain Eukaryota; kingdom Metazoa; phylum Arthropoda; class Insecta; order Lepidoptera; family Nymphalidae; genus Erebia; species Erebia aethiops. The sequence goes on along the minus strand of OV281083.1, from coordinate 763,527 downwards.
AATAGTCAACTAAGTATGTATATTGTATTCTCAATTACAAGAATATTATGAACTAAAAGTTTTCACCTTGAGTCAGAACTGATTTATAATTTAGAGTGCTCAAGGATTGTCGGTAGAGTATTTGTGTCTATTATAATATTATAATCTTTTTAATGTGATAGATTCCATATTTCGAAAGATTATTTCCAAATATAAATATATACTGTACTATTTTACCATACTCAAAACAGATTCTATGCTAATGTTAAAATAATTTTTTTAGATAAAATAATAGAATATTTATATAATTTTATTATTAATCATATTATAATACCTATTAATTTACAAAATAACATTTTTACAAACAAATTCCAAGCAAATGAGAAAGCAGATGAACTTAATAAAGTGTTTACCAATATTAATAATCTGTATAATATATTTGTAAATAATCATAAAATGTACTTATTTCACTCCATAGTCTTAATTTAGATCATAATAAGAACCAATTTAATGTTAAAACATTCCTCATGTTATTAAAATTATGTTTGAACTACCTACTTATGGTTTTGAATAATAAAGTTGTGTTGCAATTTTTTGACTTTCTTTAAAAAGGGAAATTAAATAAAAAGAAAACTGACTGAACAACAATATAATAATATTAAGTACCTATATTCTAGTCTCAACATACACCTCTAAGTTAAATCTCAAGTGAACTTGTAATGTTCACATAAGATGTTGTTTCAAAACTCAACACATGAATTGATTCATAAAATAACACTATAAATTGGTAACTTCCTAAGTATTACTATTTATAAAAGGCTAGACAGCTTTCGCTGATGCACCTACATCAAATCTTGTGCTTTGTCTTTATATTGTTATCCAGTCTATTCTTAAACTGATTTAATGAGCTTGATATTTAGAATTGTTTAATTTTCTTCTTATAACTTTAACTTGTTTCATTTTTATTTATGTACAACTAAAATTGACAGTCAAATCTGTTTAATCCATACTAATAATATAATTAATATGAAAGTGTCTGTCTGCTGCTTTACCATCTTTTTAAACCTTTGAAATTTGGTACAGAAGTACATCTTATATACATACACAGTATTAATGGCACAAATTGAATCATTTCACTTGTTAATGATAATAATGGCCACAATCAAAATAATTATTCTTAAATTACAAAATTGCATTATAGCTAGCACATCACAGCTTTCAAAGTAATGAAATTGTGTGATCTTACATCATACTTATGGATTCATAATTATAATTTGTTTTGTTGTCTAACATATTTTGTTAAATTTTTAACTAAAGAAGAGAATGCTTTTTATTTCTCAATAAAAGATGACAAAAACATGAAACTATTATGAAGTTACCAATAATAAGCATATCTCTTTATGAATACTCTTTAAGAACACTCTTTTCCACTGAGAAGTCGTAATTGTAGTCACTCATGTTTACTTTACTGGTCAGAAAGGCCAGAAGATCACCAATTTCTGTTGCGAACGCGTCCTTGTTAGTAGACATTTGTATTTCTTTTGAAAGTGAAAAAGGCACACCTTGTAAATAATGAAATATTTGGTCTGCATTTGTCCTTCTAGGAACTGGAGGCGCTGGTGCCGGCCGAGGCGGGTACTGGTTCCCACTCACATTAGGGTACAGCCCCCCTCTGGGGGAATTTGGATCCACAATAACAAATCCATCGTCTGGTCTCGGTCCAGGAATAGGTGGAGTATCATCTTCTACTGGCGACGATCTACGTTTGCCGAAGAATGATGAGAACATGATTTAGTGATTAAAGATACGACTTTAAACTATTCTTCGCTTAAGCAAAACGATTGCGAAGGGTAGTAAAATTGAAGTTCAAACTTTCAAAGATGACTCAAAAAAAACAAATTACAAACCCATTACCCAACCCACAAGGCAAGGAACATAACTCAACATATTTACTAACCATTAGCATCACAAACACAACACAATAGACAGTGATTTTGGCACGTAGACAGAGAAAGTAATACAGACCAAGCCATATCTCCTTTTCACTCCCACATGAAAGAGATGCAGTGTTGAGATGTTACACAAGATAGAATGAGAACAAAATATGATTTCTTCTATCTCTTTCTGTGTGTCACGGGTTTAGTTTGTGTTGTTCATAAAGCAGTTATTGTGCTTGGTGCATTGCAGCGTTTTACCTATTATTACTTATATTATAACCTATCCCTTTCGGTTACATGCTGGCATTGATTCTAGAGGTTTAATTAATTCTATGCTTTGGCACTAGCATAACATTAATTTGCGGTCTATGTTGCCAAAGTATGTTCCCAAAGTTGCCAACTTTTATTTCAACAACTGAAACTTTACAAAATACCATCAAAATACCTTAAAAATTATACAAAACTGCTTGCATTCACTGCCGCACACCTCCCCTGCGTATTATTTTGCACAGACTATAATATAATCGACCCAATTGCTATTTACCTCACACATGGCCTTGTTTGCAGTGTGTGGAGTAGGGAAATCAGCTTGTCGGCTTGCAGGGTGACTTGGCGACCAAGTCGCACAAGACAAACAACTTGCTGACAGCATTAATTATCAGTAACTCAATATGGTTTCTCAGTAGGAATGCAAACAGGCCCTGCAGATCGAGCTTATAGTGGCCCGCTAACTTTAACTTCTTTAAAAACATCTTTTGTATAATTTGTATATTTCCATAATCTGTATTGAGGACTAGAATCCAGAGCCGTTAAATAAAAAAAAATAGCAGATTGTAGATTCCACATCTTCAATTTAACTGACCTAAAATTATTGATAAAAAATGCCAAACAAGATTCTAATAAGATTTTTTTATGGCTCTAAATTAGATAAAAACATAGCTTTATAACGTTATATTGGGAGTCAAGCTTGGTCTGAAACTGAAAGAGTAGTCAATAGACCCATAATCCATAGTAGGTATATTTGTCTCTGGAATGGACGTCATTGTCAAAAGTCAAAACTTGGTCAAAAACTCAAAACATTCACAATTCACATCGAGTTGTTTTGAAAGAAATGTTTAATAAATTCATTTCTTGTAGTGTATTAATGTGCTACACAAAGTAAAATGGTGTTGTTTGTGTGTGAAATACTTTAGTTAAGTGCTGTTTGTGGTCAATCTTACTCGAAGTTCTCAGAAGTCCAGCTGGTTCGAAACGGGTTATTATTCATTTTAGTAATAAGTAATTATGTGCTTAGTAGCGTAAGATATTCTTGGTATAGATGTACGTTTTAAACGTATCTTCACCTTTACTTCCTAGTAGAATGAATGTGGCTTCAATTATCACGAGAATTTCCCGCTTGTATACAATGATATCTTGTACCTACCAAAACATTGAGTATAACTTCGCAATTTGCCTTGCCAATAGGTATTGATGCCTCCAGGGGATCCTATTCATGTAAATTAATGTAAAAATCGATTTTTAATTTAAACTAAGTTTTCATTCTAAAGTCTGGCAATTTTTTAAAATTTAATTAAATAAGTTTAAGATGCTAGCCCATGGCTACATGCAATCAAACTTGCTGGCAAGTAGTGGTGAAGTGCGCTCGCCTATTAGATCACTCTTGATTTGACAATAGGGGTTGCTATGAAAAATGTGAGCCTTAATTTCATTTAGGTAAGTGAAGCAGTCTTGAGACTGGTTTGAATTTAATAGGGTCATGGGTTACATATTACCTGTAGTGGCTTATTTTATTTTATTTTATTTTATTTGGTATAGAAAACTTACAGCTACAACAGAGATGAATAGATAGATAAAGAATAAGTATAACGCCAATTACAAGTTTTCTCAGATAGAATTTACATGAGATAAAAATAGCTCGCAAAGGTAGAAAAATAAACAGTAATATATACTACATAGGAAGTAATTAGAAAATAAAAAGCTTATAGTTAAGAAGATGAATTAATACAAAAGAAGAAAGAGAAAGTTAACTAATATTAGGGATAATTTAGACATTATTAATTATTAAGATTAGAATTACCAGCCAGCAAACTACTTCAACTCAGGCCGTGGGAGTCAAAGAATTCATTGGCTAGAATTATACGCATGGAGGTGGCCGTGGTGCAAAAGAGAATCTTAGTATTCTTTTTTAACAATTTATTGAATGATAGAGAAACTTATAAAAATACATACCTCAAAATCTTATTTTCTAAGCAAAGATTTAAGTAAATTCTTGATGCATTCCTATTAGGTATAATACCCAATAGAATTTAAAACCTCACTTTAGATTATAGAAAATATAATACTGATCTAACTGATTAGTTTAAGTGTTTATCTTACACATGTATGTGGTTAATTTAATATGCAATAAGTATTTTACTATGAAAATCATTTTTTTTTATGAATTACTAGCTGACCCGGCGAACTTCGTACCGCCTTAGTATGCAAAATTAAATGTATATTTTTCAATATTTCTGAGAGATTTTCTTAATATTTTTTTCCGTAAGAACCTTCTCCTAATAATAACAAATACAACAAAAAAAGAATTAGTGAAATCGGTCCAGCCATTCACGTGTGATGCCGTGACCAAGGAAAACGGGTTTCATTCATTTTTTTTTTATATACATATATAGATAAATTTAATGGGTGAAAATTTTATATCTTTTACGAATCTTGAAATAACATTTTTGTAAAGTGCAAATTACTTATCTCTTTCCAATGATTACCACAAAATTATGAAAAACGCTCACACTTTCTACAGTGGAGCCTACCTTTATTTTAAGTCATATTAGACCTTGCCTTTGATGTCTTCTGATGGTAAGTGTGTTTTGTATAAAATCATCTTAGACTGAATCATTACTTTCTTTTGAAACTTATTTGACAAACTCAAACTCAATTGTATTCAATTCAAACTCAGTATAGTATACTTACCACTACAAGACGTACTTACATGCTAACTGCTCAGTCACTTAGCATGTAACTCAACTGCAACAAAACTGCACTGCACAACCAGTAACAGTTTAGCAGTTCCCTCATTCTAGACACTAAATCTCATTAAACATAATTAATTTTGGATTCATTTCCCTTTCAGAGCATTTCCACCATGGCTGATGATCCTGGGCATTCCTCAAATAACTCAGGTATGTTTTCAGTACATTTAAGAGAACCGCAGAAGAGCCAAAGTAACTGACGTTGCTTGATGTGCTGAAGTGGCAATGGGGAGGGGCACATAGTTCCAACAACCGAAAGACGTTGGGGTCCTAAAGTGCTGGAATGGCGACACCGCACCGGAAAGCGCAGTGCTTGCAGACTGCCCACTATGGGCGAACGTCAAGCGAGTCCCAGATTCACTAGATTTGGGGGTGCAAGACCGTAGCTTGTGGGTAGTAAATAACAAGAAAGATTTCATAACATCACATAATCAGCTGTGAATTAATTGGTTTACATACCTATAACACAAAACTAGTAGCACCTGACAAACAATAATATCTATAAGGGTTCCTTTTTTCCTCTCAAGTTACAGAACCCTAAATATGAAAGCCCCAGTGAGATTACATTCAAGAGCTTATCTTAACATGTAATCAAATAAAAAACATTGCATTGTAGTAGGTGAGAGGTGCAGATAGTTATATCCTGAAATCGAGGGTTGGTCGTCGGGGGCTCGTCCCGACTCCCGGCGGCCGGCGAGGCGATCGATGCCGGCAAGGCCACGGTCGCGCGGCGCTATCGATTCCATATAAATAGCGCAGCCCTACTGCGCTCGCGCCCTCGCACCACCCCCACCCCGCCCGCCCGGTTCGACGCCCCCTTGACCTTGCCATCTTCCACGTGCCTTAACCGGGTGCTCGCTTTCCTATCGAGGTACTCGTATGTTTAATCCTGTTTATCCTCGACGAATCATGGCAGCCTATAAGGGTTAGAAGTTCTGACCCACTTTCTATTACTTTTTCTGTCACTGATCCCTTAGTGGTGGATTGTGACGAGATGGATTGTGTTAGAGGCCCGCTGGTGGTAGGTCGCCTGGATCCAGCGGCTGCCTACGATGTCGTCCTTCCTCCTAATAACTCGTTGCTCGTAGCAACGCAATTATCCAGTACGAGTGCGGTACTCGTTATTATGCTAAATAATTAAAGTTTGATCTATCAACTTCAAAATTCCTCGCCCGTCTCACTTCAATGACCCCGCCAGTATTTTTTATTCCACTACAAGGTAGCCCTTGATTGCGATCTCACCTGATGGTAAGTGATGATGCAGTCTAAGATAGTAGCGGGCTTAGCAGTTATATTGAACCCATACCCTAGTCGGTTCCTACACGGCATCGTACCGGAACGCTAAATCGCCTTTGCCGGTAGGGTGCTAACTAGCTACAGCCGAAGCCTCCCACCTGACCAGACCAGAGAAAATTCCCAAATTAACCCTGCCGGGAATCGAACCACGGACCTCCCACGTTAAGGCAACAGCGCTCGAAACTGCGCCAGTGAGGTCGTCAAATCACCTACTCTGTCTCGGTTACCAATAATATACCGGTCGACCGACTGTATGAATTTTCTCTTTACCTCAACGAATAGAAAAAGCTGGTTAATTTTGGTAACAATCTTTATAAAGTTCAGGCTTGCTAGTTGCTCCGAATATTGAATTGTTAGTATTGTCGGGAGCACAACGCTAATGATAATGCTCGTATATCACATTGAGTGGGTGTTTTATGGAAAGAGGGACGACCTGCCTAAAATAATTCCCAAGAAAGAGTGTTTTAGGAATATTTCAAATTAATATTTTCTTATCTACATTTTTAAAAACAAGCTTACGAAAAGGGGGAGTTTCCCAATTAGGCGCGTATGTTTTGTGGATTCAATTTCCGAAAAAGTTACGTAACTTAAGTCCTTGGAGAGCCAACAGTTCCTTTTACAATGTAGATCATATTATACAAATATTATGAATACAAAAGTGTGATTGCTTGTTGGTTTATCCTTCAACCACGCCGCAACAGAGCATCGGATTTTTGCGTGGGTATAACTAGTCTAGCCATAAGTTCCGTTACAAATTAAGAACAATTTGAATTTTATATGTTTCCGACTTCAAATTTGGAAAGCGTTAATTAGGTATGTTTGAAACTTCGATTAAATTCAAATATGGGATGGGACGTTAAAGAAAACGGAAATGCAGTCGGTCATTTTCAAGACGCTTCAAATGCTTGGTACCAGCCTTACGTTCGTTTATCGTACTATCCACAGATATACCAACACTTCAACTGTCAAGATCATAAAAGATCGACGCGGCCATGTACTGTTACAACTACAAAGGCTGTTAATGCTGTTGCGGACAGAATTCGGAGAAACCCCATAAGGAAACAAAAAATTGTATCGCGTGAAATGAATATAAATAATAATCTTCCTGCGTTGGTCATGGTTTGCTGGAGGGTGTCTTATCAAGCTTCATTTTTGTGAAATAGGTTAATCTTCAGCCAAATTGCATCAAGAGACCGTCTTAGATCGTGTTGCAATACTCTTTTCAAAAATGTACCATGGATTTTCTAACAAGACTCTTAACCTGGTCGCAAAGCACGAACTACCCAAGCCCGGTTCGAAGTCAAAGTTCTGGATTTTATAAGAGCTGCAGGTTGGCTCTCGTCTAGACCAGATCTGAACCTCTTGGGTTACAAATTATGGTCAGTTTTAGAGGACATGGCCTGCTCTAAACGGCACGCCGACATTGAGACACTTAACAAATCTCTAGAGCAAGCAGTAGCTAAATTGACGATTGAAACAGTGCGTATTTCCATAGATTCGTGGCCAGCCAGACAAAAGGTCTCTATTAAAGCTAAAGGTGCCCATTTGGAATAAAATCATTTCCTGATTATTGCCTAGACTTCAATAAATACGTACATATAAGTTTTATTAAGATTACATTACTCCATTTAAAAAATAATGCATTTTCATTTGTAACAAAACTTGTGGCCAGACTAGGTAGTTGAGGAGCTGGAGGGGAACATAGGCTACATTTTATCCCGGAAAATTTAGGAGTTCCCGTGGGATTTAATGAAACTTATTCCACGCGGACGATGTCGTGGGCATCAGATAGTAAGGAATAATCTACGAAGTTGGAAATGAATGCCGAGGAGGAGCTCTACAAGTTCATTTCTTTGTAAGTTATTGTTATATGCGGCAAGTCTGTCATCGATAAAAATAATCCACTGTAGACACATGCGAATTACCCCGAACAGAAAAAACAATAATATTATGATATGATAATTTAGACGATGTTTTGACGAGGTTTTGACGACTTCTCTGGCGTGGTGATGGGCATAGTGATGAGTGTTTTATAAGCGTATCCTCCGATACGGTAGGTGACGTGCTTGGTTCGATCCTCGGCAGGGCTAATTTGGGAATAAGTTTTCAATTGTCTCTGGCCTGGTCTGGTGGGAACCCCACCGGTTACCTTAATCGGTTTCTACACGGAATCGTACCGGAACGCTCAATCGCTTGGCGGCACGTCTTTGCCGGTAGGGTGGTTACTAGCCACGGCCGAAGCCCCCCAACAGGCCGGACCAGAGAAAATTAAAAAAAAATTATACAAATTATATATCGAACCCGGGACCTCCCACGTTACGACAACAGCGCTCAACGCTGCGCCAGGGAGGTCGTCAAAGCGTAGGACGTGGCAAAATTGTACCGCTAAGAGACTTTCTGCGCGATACGAGGCTTAGAAGCCGATTAATTATTAGCAGTGGTTATGGGCTTAGTAAAAATACCCGTAGTCCCCAACTAGATAAGCCCGCTGTCATCTAAAACTGCATCATAACTTAGCATCTAGGTGAGATCGCAGTCAAGGGCTGGCTTGTTGTAGAATGATAATAATATAATGAAATTGCTAAAAACGAGGCGTGTTTATTACACCAGACACCAGACACCAGACACCAGGCTCACATTAAACCTATAAATAGAGAAACTGTCGTCATTAATTACACAGTTGATAAGTAATAACGGATTTCTATACAAAGCCACGCCACTCGATCGATTGCACATTGTGACAGTCGGTTCCCATGTTTACACCACATCATGAGCATTGATCATAAATCTATTATTATCATCATCATATGAATTACATGGTAATTGATTTAGATCAGATGAATTCAAAAAAAATACCTTATTTAAACTAACCAATAAAGGCCTTAAGGCTAAGGGCGTGCCTATACAAAGGAGCGTGGGTCAGGAGCAAGAGATCATGAAATGAAAGACGTCAGGGCTTTGGTATTAAAATATTATGTTCCATTTAAATGAAATGTTTATTAAATTTAGGACAACTTGTGTCACAATAATATGTGAAGACTCAGAACAGTAATGTCGTCGCGAACGAATTTCGGCCACAGCGGCCTAACTCCAGAGAGATTAGCCATCTGCGCGGGAGATATTATAGTGCACAAGTGTGTGCGTACACAGGTGCGCTCTGTTCCTTTACTCTGATCTAGCCCGATCGGACGGAAAACATGACACGACCGGAGAGAGGCGCAGGACCGACTTATGGCGATATTTTATGTTAGGCAATCAGAGTTCGATTGAAAGGAATAGCTTTGTGAGTTGTAAATCAATATCAGAAACTTGGTGAGGCCTGCGACTTCGTCCGCGTGGATTAAGCTTTTATTCCCGCAGGAACTCTTTAATTTTCCGGAATAAAAAGAAGCCTTTATATCCTTCCCCGGGATGCAACGTCAATACCAGATTTTCAAGAAATTTGGTATAGGGTAACTTTTTATCCCGGAAAGTTAAGGAGTTCCCGCGCAAATAACAAAAACCTTAATCCACGCGGACGAATCATCACATAGTCTATAATATCAGTGTGGATTATCGACAGTAATTCGAGATGAATCTATCAGCATAGTTATTTGTCTGGTGATAGTTTAACCGGGCGAATTTTCGCATACAATTTCAAAAGAGCTGAAACTTGTGAAGCGGAAACTACGAGCGTTGCAATAATTCAAAAAGCCCGTAAAAGAACAAATTGCCTAGCTGTCTCCTTGTGTTGTGACTACGGTTGTTTGGATACGGAAGGTCAAGGGCGAGCATAGGAAGCGGGGAGAGGAGGCCCGGGCAGAGGGTGCGGGGCTGGAGGCACGCCTTCCCCCGACTCTGCCAGGGCTGCTAATTGTAAGTAGTTACGTCGATATCGAGTACATACTGTGTTTACGCTACGGAATTATCGTATTTATTATTTACGGGTACAATGATTGTTATTTATTTACTTTGGAGTTTCCTCAAACGTACGACTTTATTAAGGTCATTGATGTAGAATTTTAGTACCTTGGTACATTTTTTAAGGTTTGGCTGTTTGATGTGCAAAAGAAAAATTAGGGAAGTCTCTCGATTCAAAATTCAAGAGTTTTTTAAAATTCAAATAAACTTTTACAAGTGCTTTTGAATCGTCGAGTGAATCTACCACTGGTTCGGAATGACATACCTAACGAGAAGAACCAGCAAGAAATTCGGTGGTTGCTCTTTTGAAAAAAAATACAATTTCATTAAGTAATTTGTAGATACATAAGTAAGGACTGAAACAGTCACCGAAATAGAACACCTATTTCGGTGACTGTTAAACATTGCTTTTAACAGTTTAACTGTTACAGAACAAAAGCAGTTATAACAGAAACAAAAACGATACTGTAACCCAATCAATCTGTAACCGTTTATTTCTGCTAAGTACTTTTATCGGTAACCCTAATAGGTACTTGCCCTAACAATTGGCACGGTGTGACAACGCAGTCTTCTCACTTCATTGGATTTTACACACACTGATACAACATTGGCCATCTTTCTTAAAGCAATTGCAATCATCGGTGCTTTCACCTTAGGTTCAAATTTGAATACGCGTCAACAGTATATTTGGCAACGTCGTTATTCCGGTTACACTTTAATTTTTGTTACAGATTAATTTATGTTACAGAAATATAGGTGTTTTGAGTTAACATATTTAAAAAAACATTGAAAACGGTTACGGATTTGATTCTGGTATCAATTCAACCTGTAACACTTATAATTCTGTAACCTTTATGAATCTGTATTCTGTAACCTCTTTTTACCGCTGCGATACCGCTCTAATAAGATTCACGGATCTTGGTATCAAGCTCTTCTAATACTTATATTGAATCCTTCTTACCTTATACCTTAAAAGTAGATTAACATCATCAAGAATCCATGTACTTACCTAATTGCATCCTAACTTAGATCTGTAGGTAAGTATATGCTTATACCTCTCCTTCATTAACAAATATCTAATGTTAATCCAGATGTTATTCCTAGTACTAATATTATGCCACCAAAGTGCGTGTTATTACGGTTCCTCAATTTAACAGACACAGAAATAGATAAATCAGATGGGCCGTGAGCCCGTAAAACCTAAGACAGGTAACAGACAGACATACTTTCGCATTTGTAATATTGTATTGGATTTTTCGGCTGGATAAGAGTCAACCCTAAGTGAATCCTGAACATGGGCGTGGCTGTGTCTGAAAATAGCCTCAGCAACACAGTTTGTCAACACACGCCTCCGCAGACGAGCCTGCAGGGGCGGGGGTGTGGTGGGGTGGAAGGAAGGGAACCCCCATCGGAGGATTCTAGGAAACTACCCACCTCTACTTCCCCCGATTGTGCCAGCAGGCGCAGAACATTTGCACGTTTGGATTTCATCATCATCATTTCAACTTTTCTAATTATGTTCAGAAGCCCAGCGGGACTGACAATTGCTTTTTGCTTGAACTGACAGAGCAGGTATAATGCAAAACCTGCTCTGTCAAGTGTTGATCTTCAGTGCTAGCATTAGGCGTACCTACCGCCCGCTTTATATGACAGTTATATTGTGACGACCTCGGCCACATCAGATTGGTTAAAAAGCACAGCTGCATCAATAATACCATAATTTCAGCCATTCACAACATTGTATCATTGCAAAGTGATAATCACAACTTTCGTACTAAAGGGACAGGTATCATCTTGGCTCCTTTTTTGTCCTTTTGAATGTCAGGGCTGAAGAAAAGCTAATGAGTGCTACGTACATAACTAATTATATGTACTACCCCCGATTGTTTCTGCCCGCGCTGCAGATATTTGATATTAATTAATTATCTCTGGTAAACGCCTAATTTCTTAGAGATCAGAGGTTGATTTTAGGAAACTATGGGTCGTTCAAAGGGGCGGATTAGCAAGTTTATTGAAAATCTGACGAAATACTGAATTTGGGGATGGTTTTGTGTTTGAAACGTTGGAGAAAGGCACTAGTTGTTCTACGTGAAATAAATAATTTCATAGACCTTGATGCCTTCACACATGTTCCATTCACTATGTAGGCGCCACTTTTTAAGCGAGGTATAGGCAAGGGACATTTGCGGCCGAAATAGGGCGACTGTACTTATCGTCGCATACTAGAGGTAGAGAGCCGGCGGTATGTCTTAACCTTCCTTCTTCATTGTCAATGGAAAGCGGTCTTCCGGATCGATTGTAAAAATGGGGGTTCCACAAGGTTCAACTTTAGGGCCTTTTCTAATCCTCATTTACATTAACGATCTTAAAAATGATCGAAAATTATGAATTTGTTTTTTAAATACGTGTAGAAAATTATTTAAATGACAAGGAAGCTTGGCAATGATTCGCTCTAATGGCTCTGATAGTTCCTTAGTTAAGATCATTTGTGAAATGGTATGATAATGAAAAAAAGCCCCGGCTGAGTTTGTTGTGGGCTGTTCTCAGACCAGTTAAGATGATTTGTGAAATAGTGATAATGAAAAAAAAAACCCGGCTGAGTTTGTTGTGGGCTCTTCTCAGACCAGTTAAGATGATTTGTGAAATAGTGATAGTGAAAAAAAAACCCCGGCTGAGTTTGTTGTGGGCTCTTCTCAGACCAGGGCGCGTTTGGAACCCTCGTAGCTTTAGTTTTAAGATACCGTTACTGATCATCACCATTATCTATTCTATTATTATTATTATTATTATATATTTAAAAAAATGAAACCCGTTTTCCTTGGTCACGGCATCACGCGTGAATGGCTGGACCGATTTCACTAATTCTTTTTTTGTTGTATTTGTTATTATTAGGAGAAGGTTCTTACGGAAAAAAATATTAAGAAAATCTCTCAGAAATATTGAAAAATATACATTTAATTTTGCATACTAAGGCGGTACGAAGTTCGCCGGGTCAGCTAGTATTTTATAAATAACTGGACGTCAATAAGTGTAGTGTACCTACCTAAATTGAATAAACGTTATTTGACTTTGACTTTGTTCGAGGAAGTTCAACCGGAATTTTTCATAAGAAATTAAGAACGGCAGCCCTTTTTACGGCTCTAACGCAATTTGTTGCTGTCTTCCGCAAGTTCCTTCCATTGGTTGAATTTGGTCACGTCCTTCCTTGCCGCGGTCGGGCCACCGGCCATTTACCAAACCGAGACAAACGGGAAGACTTCATTCAATGCTCAATTGCCCTCAAACTAACTCTATGTAAAATAGGAATGATTAGGAAAGGATTTTCAGAACCAAGATTTTCAAGCCCGCTACCATCTTAGACTGCATCATCACTTACCATCAGGTGTGATCGCAGTCAAGGGCTAGCTAAAAAAAAAAAAAAAAGCTCAATAATAAAGGCTATGTAGGTCCATTTCGCGGAAAGGCAGGTATTGGCAGTTAACGCTAGGGACGGTGTGTACTCAGCCCCCCTCCCACGTGCAAGCCACCCACCGGGCCCCTTGATTGCCGCTCCGATATGCAGCGCCGCACCGCGCCGCGCCGTATCGCTGATCCTATCGAAGCGAATAATTGTTTGTTTTACATTAACTAGCTCTGGAAAGCAGGTAGGTACTTGATATCGGAAAAAATGCTTCCTAACATGTGTCTACTAAGTATTTACATAATAAAAGGTTAAACTTGCTTACTGAATCGGGTCAGTTTCAACCTCTGGGTTCACATACTAGACTTTTTGGATTTTAACTTTTGACGTAGAATGTAGACCCACTCTAAGAAAGGTTCCCCAGTTTAACTGAAGTCAAGGAGAGTCATCTAGTTCGAATCGAAATTTGGCGGTCACCACTTTCCACGCAAAAAGCTTCTCTGTTTAAAGCCGCATCTAGTAACATATAGTTACATCGTGCACGGTGCATCGTACTAAACAATGGCCGAATAGTTTTGTTGAAGTGTTCTTCATCTATGATAACTATTGGTAGGTATCAGTCGTACAGCTAAATTAAATTAGGGTTGCGAATTAGAGGGTATAATATCCCACCCTTATGAGGGTGGGATATTATACCATTCAACAATCATGGCCAAGTATCGAAATAGTTGCGGCACTTATGTTGAATAGGTAATGTGTTTTTAAACGTTTACGATTTAGGGTTTACGATAGCGGGGCTATTTAAATTAATGTTACATCTAGCTTTCCCAACACAAGCTAAATGTAAATGTTAATTACTCGTGCCGAAACCGCAAACTGTCTGCGTTAAGATGGGATCTTGACGTATGTAGTTCAACCTCCACGGCGCACTCGGGGCCTCGTTGCGAAACTAGCGAAACAGCATCAAGAGCTCCACAAATAGACACCGCGAATATGTTATGCACTCAAACTTAACTATTATAAACCCGATGCCACAACATTGTACGTTGTAAACTTGTAACGTTTTCAACTGGTTACGTACACGCCTTAATTCTAAAAATAGCATCCACCCTCGTACTTACATAATTATTGTTGGTTGGAGGCTGTGTTTCCTTCCCCCACCACCACCCCACTGCGCGCCAGCCCGACCGACACGACAGTCGGTGTCCGACCGCCGAGCCGAGCGGATCACGCTTTGCGCATTCCAAACGTATGTTATGTCTGCGCATATTGAGAATCTGATCTACACATGTTTAATAATCAGCACCTGTTTTAAATTGTAGATATTTATAGCTATAATTTATTTATCGAATAACTTAGTATACGAAATTGCTTAGACATTAATCGCATACAATGAACGCATTAATTTAAAAGTTAGCTAAGTGAAATTTGTGTAATAGTGCTAGTGTATTTGTTTGCTTAAATCATTATCTCAGAACAATGTCGGCCAACCCGACGGCTGTTACTGCCACAGGTAAATATATTAGGCTAGAGAAATGTTGCTGCCTTGTCTGCGTGAATGAATATTGGAGAGATGAGATATCGTTTGTCAAAATGTCATTGTATTACTTGGCAAGCTACTACAAGAGAACATGAATAATGAACATGTTATTATAACATTACTAGATAATGCCCGCGACTTCGTCTGCGTGGACAATTTTTTTTAGATTCCTGCGGGAACTCCTTAATTTTCCGGGATAGCCTATGTCCTTCCCCGGGATACAACCTATCCCTGTACCAAATTTCATCAAAATTGGTTGAACATTGGGGCGTGAAAGCATAACAGACAGACAGACACACTTTCGCATGTATAATATTAGTATGGATATGACGCATTTCAAGATTATTTATCTACAAATACAAAAGACCAAAAATAATTAGGGTCCACTATTATGCAGGATTTTTATTCAAAACTTCGCTGATTTTGTAAAAGGAGAGCTGTTGCTGTATGTCCTCCTTGGTTCAGCAATAGAGAAAATCAGATTAATGTGCAATATGCAATATGCACCGCCCGCCCTCCCGACCTCCCGCTTCTAAAGCAATACGCACCGCCATCACATTGCTAGCTTGTTTTTCCTGGGCGGTGCACATCGCATATTGCACGTTGTACCATTACCATTATATAGATTTGTTATATTTTAACGGATAGCGATTTAATGATAAATGATTTATTTATTTTACTTGGGACTCTAACTCTACCACCGGTTCTGAAAGTTGATTTAACTCCTTGTTCCTTGGTTATCATGAACTACTGCAAAGTAATCCCTTCTATCCAACGTTGATATTAGATGTCCCTCTCAAAAATAGTTCTCATCAAACATTTGCTCTTAAATATCTTACAACTTAAGAATTTAATCACCATTTTCGTTTACATATTTATCTTGCCAGGCAACTAGATTCTTTGTAAATCAACCTTATAAATCAACTCTATTATCGAGTTTTCCTTTTGACTTTTTGTGGTTTTCGTTTTCTTTTTGTGTGTTTGTTAAGAAATCAATCATCCCTTAAGGACATCGCTTTGTGTGTATGTAGGAAATTAGATTTTGCATCAATTACCTGTTTAAACGACCGCTTACGTTTAGAACAATAACGACAATTGTTAATCATTATACGGGTTTTATGTCTTTACATTTATGTTATGTCAATGCAATAAGGAAGCGCTAGATGCCTTGGTTTTTCTATTTCGCTTCATTCTTGTTCATTGAATTAATGAATTGAGATCTTTGTTATTGATTATTCATTAATTCAAAAGTCAATCTGATGCTTTTTCAGTTTTTTGTATATTAAAAAAACCAACATTGAGAAAAAGATTGATTAAAGTAAGTAAATAATTTTAGGTATTAAGGTAATAAATAAGTTATCCTTATCAGCTCTTTTTAACCCTCGACGCAGAGTGTGTTATATACGAGTATAAACTAACAAGTTTGACCATTTTGTCAGTCTATGGCTTTTGGACCTTTACTGATTTGTCTTATATATGTCACCGTAAAATTGTAAAAACCATTAAATTGTAATCTAACGCGCTTTTATCTCGATAGATTTTAAACTGTCGACAGATTGTGAACCGTTCAATGTTCTGAGTGTAAATTTTTGAAATATTAATTTTATTTACGTTTCCTTGTCTCTTTCTTGTAGGTTAGGTTAGGATTCGACATGAATAATCAGGTAGTACCAATAATCAGGGCACTTAGGTTCTGTCGTTAATATACCTACCTACCAGATTACAATCTGCCGAAAAATAATGCGTTAAATTGTAATCGCGTGGTTTTTTTTATTCTCGCGGGAACTCCTTAATTTTCCTTAATAAAAGGTAGCCTATATCACTCTCCAGGTCCTCAAGTATACCCATGCCAAAAATCACATCGATCCGTTGCGCTGTTGCTGCGTGATCGAAGGACAAACCAACAAACAAACACACTTTCGCATTTATAATATTAGTATGATATAAAAAATGCTATAAGTATACACATTTAAAGAAACATGCAATGGCTACAAGTCCGCTAGGATACGATCTGAGTGCTTGAGACTAACATTTGCTCTACTTTTTTTATAGCTTCTGCATTTGCTTTGCGTCTGCTTGGTTGACTGTGTGCAGCGCTGTGTGTCGTAGCGCTACAATGAATGTGACTTGCTGTTCGGGCCATGTTCGGGCGTTTGAAGATTATCAGCTCTTCTCAGCCAGTGTAGGCATCTCAGTCATATAATTAATGTTTATATTACTTGCACTGGGCTTATCCTCTTGATCCCACATACGCCCCAATTAAAATATGGTAAACCTTAACCAGCAACCAGTAGGTAAGACAGTCTGAAAACTTATCTACTTACTAGCGACTCTTGTATACTACACAATGTAATAGGAAACGCTTTTATAACGAGTAAGCCGAAAGGAAAATTTACTCACTGTATGCCAGCATCCATAAAAATATTTTCAAACTCACTGCTCGATAAAAAGAAGACTGTATATCATGTCAACGCCTATTGCGTATTTGAGTTGACATCCAAACTTATTATCTGATCCGGTGACTTGTTGGTGACTGGTTGTTGCTGTAGGTAATCACATTTAATCCATACTAATATAAGTGCGAAAGTGTGTCTGCCTATCTATCTGTCTGCTACGCTTTCACGACCCATATCTGTTCAACTGATTTTGATGAAATTTGGTATAGAGATTAGAGATAGGTTATATCCCGGGGAAGGACATAGGCTTTTTTATCCCGGAAAATAAAAGTTCCCGCGGAAAAAGCCTTCGAAATCCAAGTGCGAAGCGTACGAAGTCGCGGGCATCAAATAGTGTTGCTAACATTGAAATAGAATGAGTAGGTATACTAAAATTCTACATCAATGGTTGCTAATAAATATTAAAATAAAATAAAAACTAAAACTAAACAGTCGTAAAAATTAGTTCCAATTATGGCCACCGGGCCAGATAAGTTGGTGGGGCTGTATTGCATTTTTTTTAATAGTATTAAAACCTGCCCATGTCACGATGACGTGTCGATGTTGACCTGATTTCCCGGAATTCGGTTGCGTGTAAGTTAACCGCTATGAAAGTTCAGAGTTGGGGGGTTACAGGTTACACGGAAAACGTGACGGCCGCGTCAGGCCCCGTTACAGTGGCCAACAATCTTCACGTGTTCTTGCAAATCGCGCTGAGTGTGAAATTTGGAACACTTTGGTTTTTGTTGCAAACTTTAAGCCCACTGGCCGAATACAACGCCCTTCCGGCTTCCCTGCGCTTATAACATTGGTATCTTCAAATCAAGAGTGAATAGGCATGTTCTAGGCAAGCGCACTCCACCTTAGGCTGCATGACTACTTCCCGCAAGTCTGATTGTAGCCTTAAGCGCTTAAGTCTATAAATTAAAAGAAAAACATAAACGCCTCTCTTTAGAGCTAAAGTGTCTAATATTTTTAATATTTTAGCCAATGTGGTCAATTCTGTTCAACACAATCTCTAAACTAAACTAAAATTAC
This sequence comes from Erebia aethiops, assembly GCA_923060345.2. Classification (NCBI taxonomy): domain Eukaryota; kingdom Metazoa; phylum Arthropoda; class Insecta; order Lepidoptera; family Nymphalidae; genus Erebia; species Erebia aethiops. The sequence goes on along the minus strand of OV281083.1, from coordinate 744,976 downwards.
AGCTCTAAATCTAGTGTTGCCTCTATCCGTAAGGAGTATTTTGAAAGGGATAGCAATAAAAATAGAGCTATCATTTTAGTTTAGAGATGGTGTACAACAGAATTGGTCTCAATGTTACTATTTTTAGGTATTGGTTTTGTACTGTAGATAAATTATTGGTTAATTAATGAACTATAATATAAGTTTAATTCGCTATAATCCGCCACAGTAGACATATCTATGTAGGTAGATTTTTTTTAAAATCCACTACAAGCTATCCCTTGACTGCGATCTCACCTGATGATAAGTGATGATGCAGTCTAAGATGGTAGCGGGCTAACCTGTTAGGGGCATGGTAGTTATATTAAACCCATACCCCATCGGTTTCTACACGGCATCGTACCGGAACGCTAAATCGCTTGGCGGCACGTCTTTGCCGGTAGGGTGGTAACTAGCCACGGCCGAAGCCTCCCACCAGACCAGGGAAAATTCAGAAATTATAAATTCCCAAATTGACCCTGCCGGGGATCGAACCCAGGACCTCCGCACGTTAAGGCAACAGCGCTACACACTGCGCCACGGAGGTCGTCATTATCATGGACTTCCGCAAAGTAACACTTGCGTCTAATCAAATTATTTGTTCCCTATATTATTATTCCAGCTCGGATTCAGCGCAATATGGCTTAAAATAATATTTAAGTTCAACCTTTGAATGTGAAAGCTTTTTAAATAATTTACCTTTCTTTGTTTTCTGGAGTTACCTAAGCATATTAATCACAAGTTCAGGTCGTCTATTTCGGCTTTCCAAAAAAGTTTAACAAGTTCAACCGTTGATTGTATAAAAGCTTTTTAAACAATTTACCATTATATTTTTTCTGGAGTTACCCGAGCATTTTCATCACAAGTTCAGGTCGTCTATGTCGGCTTTCCAAAAAAGTTTAACAAGTTCAACCGTTGATTGTATAAAAGCTTTTTAAACAATTTACCATTATATTTTTTCTGGAGTTACCCGAGCATTTTCATCACAAGTTCAGGTCGTCTATGTCGGCTTACCGTTGATTGTATAAAAGCTTTTTAAACAATTTACCATTATATTTTTTCCGGAGTTACCCGAGCATTTTCATCACAAGTTCAGGTCGTGTACGTCAGGTCGGCTTCTCAAAAAGTTAAATTCTCGAAATAAAGCAATTTAATAAACAACGGACTTTTCCAGCTGGTCTACTGAGCCATATTATTTTTGGGTTTTGACAATACAAGCACGTGGCCTGTTGTTTCCTCAATGACATCGCAATAAATCAAACGTAAGCAGGCAACACAAACCCTACAGAAGTTATGAATGGAAAATTGTCGATACATATTTAATTCATACTTGCGAGTTGCGACAGTATGGACTTCCACGGAATTATTGACCGAGCGAAGCGAAGGTCTCTGAGTCTACTTGGGTGAATTGGCACTTGTCCGTCCGTCCGTCCGTCCGTCCGTCCGTCCGTCCGTCCGTCTGTCAGAGCATTATAACTTCTGAATTACTGAACGCAATTACTTCAGCTTTAAATATAATATGTAAACCAATGGCCTCCCGCCGAATATGGCTTAAAAAATAATAAAAATCTTTATTTCAGGGGTGCTCTCATAGAAGCGAATGCGAAGTAAAATATTTTTTTTAAAGTTACATAGGGTTGCGGTATATCATTTTAAAGATAATTAGGAATAGAGTCCAAAAGTATTTTTTTTTTAATTTTTCCCCCAAAATTGACGAAATGGGGGGCTTTCAAAGTGGAGATTTTCTAACGTCCAAAGACGACCTCAGAACTCTAAATTTTCTGAAAGGATGAGCCTGAAACTTGATCAATTATTTCAATTATATCCTGTACTTGAACAACAAATACTAAAAATAGATAAATATTGTAAGGAAACGGAATTATTTAATTTTTAATGAGCTTCAGTATTTTTAACAGAACTTCACATTTATGTCAATAGATGGCGCCGCGAGGTCTCAGTTCGAGGCGAACCACTAGTATTATAGTTTCAACTATAGAATTCTCTGTATTTGGCCTTCAATTAACAGTAATATGAGGCCATTGACTTATATGTTATGAGGCGATGCTGTGGCGATGCCCTTTTTGGGATTCTGTGTGGCACAGATTCAAATCAGTACCTAGATTTTTATTTTTGTAATTTTCATTATTTATGCTTTGTTTTTGTGTCCAAGTTATCCCAAATAAAGATTTTATTTATGAATAAACTGCACACATGTAAATGCAAGAAAGCGTTATCATAACCGCGCAACAACACAGATCCTCTACACAATTTAAATGATTAATAGTAGATAGTCGTAGTAATCTTAGAGGATGTGCTGGCATTGTAGAGTCAACGTCTTCTGAGGATTCTCCAGCGTCAGTGCGAGACATGCAAAGAGTGTGCCTCCGATATAATTCGTATGCAGCCGGAAATTCAAAGTGCTAACCCGGAGCTAGAAGTTGGCGGCCTCTCACCTCGACAGCCCCATGGGACAGTGACAGTAATCAGTAATGGAATAGAGAGTGAGTGCGTGCAATGGAGAGAATATCTCCCGTGCAGATGGTTCATCTCTTAACGACGAGAGAATCTAACGTTACTAACAATTCCATTGAATGAATCGTAAGAAAAATAGTCGCTGTCAAACCGCAAACGGTCATTCGGGCCACGATTGACGCACAAACGTATAGCTGTATTCTAGGTGACAGTTGGTAGTTGGTACGGTCGCCCCTCGGAAGTTGGATTTCCCACTGTGAGTCACTGGCGCGTCAGTGTCTTTGAAAATAGATACGTCGACTGGCGGCGCGAGCGTCCACGGTGACCTGCGAATCAGCGGATTTTTGATTTTTGTTTTGTCTACGTTAGACTCAGTTGTTTTATTTGCGGCATTGACGTTGGTTCGATTTACGTAACGTACATCATCATTATGTCTCATCATTATTGCACAATCAAGATCATCTAGATTCTAGATCATCCACATCAACATGCCGTATGCTGGATGCATACTGGCTCTTAGACACAGGCCTCTTTAAGATATCGCCAACGTTGGCTACCCTTGGCTGTTTGCATCCATTTGATCATTGATGCCAATCACTCTCCGGATATTTAAGTAAATAAATAAATAAATCTTTACTGTTTTCTTATTGCTAGATGTACACAAAACACTTACACACTAACCTAAGAATTAATTAAAAGTAAGTAACAATAAACAATAGGAGGCAAACTCAGCATTACTGAGCATTAATAAGAATGCTCAGCGCTGGTTTTCAGTTTGCTCCGGTTCTATTTGCGCTACCTAAAAATTGCGCTGCGCCCTTTGCCTTATTATTTTTACTGTAATGTTACAAAGCTTACTTAAAAAAATTAAGTAAAAAGATATGAAACTTAACTTCACATACACACCCAAAAAAGCGTAAAACGCCATTTATTATAATTTAAAAACCGGCCAAGTGCGAGTCGGTCTCGCGCACCGAGGGTTCAAACCTGTAGTAAGTTTAAAATTATTAAAAATATTTTTATTATATGACGTAACTACAAATTTATGCTTTTCGCAATTTTTACTTTATCTGTGCTATAAGACGTTGCTTCGTACCAAATTTCAAGATTCTGAGATCACGGGAAGTACCCTATAGGTTTTGATTCCCTTACGAGTGTCGAAAATTTGCAGCATAAACGGCTGCATCTTTTGATTGCGTTGGCTTAGAAGTTTTTTAGAAGGCTTAGAGTATTTGATATGAATTTCAGCTTGATACCTCAATGCGTTCCTGAGAAAAAGGTACTTGACAGACAGACGGACGGACAACAAATTATCCTATAAGGGTTCCGTTTTTTCCTTTTGAGGTACGGAACCCTAAAAATAAGGGTGACTTGCACAACTTGATTTAGTAATATTTTTGATGCTGTTACTTTTTGATAAGTTTATCGGGTTGACATGAAAAGTGCAGGTATAGAAAATGTAACGTAAACACATTCAACGACCTTGTGCAAGTGGGCCTAAATGAGATAAAATGAAACAAACACAAACTTATACAGGTTTAAGTAATTAATTATTAGAATAAATCGATTTCAAAAATTCTATTTTTTTAACTCTTATTAAAAATGCAAATAGCAAGTAAACTAGCAGCTAAGTTTTTTGATGTTAAGTAATTACTGCCGTCCACGATAGATATCTGTAGCACCAGCTGAACCGCTAAATCAACAAATTCCTAAAAACCGGCAACATACATTACGTTGCCGGCTTTTCAGGAATTTGTTGATCCGCCCCTTGAACGATCCCGAAGAGACTTGGCTCCTCAGTTTGCACGTGCGATAAAAATTGATCTTAATAAAAATTTTGAAGGTCGTGTATCGTGATCGAGAGTTGTAATGATTAAATGGGCGTTTGATTCGTGTTGGGGCTATTTCGAGCGGGCACAGGGCGGCGCGGCGCCGCTGTCGGCGATCAGACGGCGGCGTGTACCGCCACGCTTTGCTTTCCGTCTGCAGCGCGGCGCCTATGAGACAGTGCTGACTGCCGACCGATCCAGGAAGCTTCGGCTGAAGGTAATAACGATCTAGTGAATTTTGATTTAAATAAATTATGCGTTTGCCGCCAGCTCGACTTGTTTGCTGTCAGTTTGCAGCATGGCGCCTATGACACAGTGCTTGGGCCGGTCCAGGAAGCTTTGGCTTAAGTGACGACCGAGCAAATTTTGATTTAAATATAAATGATGTGCTGTAGGACCAGTCTGTTTCTTAGAGTGCAGCGCAGCGCCCATGATACAGTGCTTTAAACAAAGACAGGAAACATTGGCTGGAGCCGCTGGAGGTCATAACGACCGAACAAAATTTGATTGAAATTGAAATTGGAGCAGTGGTGAGCACTACGGTCTTATTAGTGGGAAATTTTGGTTTCTAAGTAGTTTTTAGTCTAGTCTGGTCACTCTGGTGGCAGGCTGTGGCCGTGGGTGTTTACCAACCTACGCGTTTAAGCGTTCCGGTACAATGCCGCGTAGTAAGTAACCATATAGTATGGGTACAACAAAAACTGCCATACCCCTTCCAGGTTATCCCGTTTCTTAGACTGCACCTACAGCATTACTTGACAAAATTAACAACAATACCCAATATCTATCTCAATAAAATAATAATGATCGTCAGACTGGGCAAGCTGGGGAGGAAAACTCAGAAGAAGATATCTTGGCACAAAGCCCGGAGGAGAACGGCTAAAGAAAATACAAAGTCGATATACCAATACGAGTATTCTTTTACACACAGTTTGATTCATGCCTGCCTCCCCACTCAGTATTCTGCAGTGCTAAAACATGTAGCTAAAACACAGAACAAAAAACTCAATCTTCTTATACTTACCTATATAAAACTAATGTTTGTGTGATCAATTGATCGTTTACTTATGCGTTTGCGTATCGTTGATCCGATTGAGTTGAAACTTCAGCATACAATAGCAAGAGCCGAAGAGTATATTCCGAATTTTAGTATTCGCAGTAACTATTTCTTCCAGTTTTCTTTTATAATTTGCAGTTAGAAATTAGGATCCATAAACCAACTCAAGTGTTTAACTAGATGATATAGATAATGGTCATCAGATATTTTTAGTGGATGAGGCAGCGAACTGAATGGCGCCTAGAGTTACTCACAAGGCGACGGACGTAGTAATATTAACTGCGATGATGTTTACCCCACTATCAGCTGACTCAGCACCTTGGCTCCATGCCTAGGTTATTTAACCGATGGATCTCATGTAAATGTTACTTCTATCTGGAAATAATAGCTATCAATAATTATTGGTGATGGACATTAAAATAAAAGAAGTTAAATTATATTGATCAGATGGAGGCGAGCGACGTTAGTATGATTAACAATTGATGATAAGATGTCAGATGATAAGTTGAAAGAAGCCCTATCTCCATACACTATGCTAGACTTAGATCTTTTTTTATGGATTTCCACAGGTCGCGATCTTGTGAAGCGAGGATCCACTGTCTCCCTGCGTCTCATCGTCCGTCCTATATGCCAACTGCGTTTTCCGGTGCGTGGTCGGCATTCCTGCACCTTGGTAGTTGGTCCCCCTAATGTTTATCAGTTCTTCCAACTTTGTGCCCCGCCCGTTGTCACTTCAGCTTCTCAACGCGTTGTTACTCTACCTTCTATCCTTTGTGGGTTCTCCAATGGATCTCTATGAGGAGAAATGAAATAATTTTGATTTGATCGCAAAGACTAAAGAATATTCGAGCATAGCTCAAGTCAATTATTTCTCTATCCTTTATCGTCTAAAGGCTCAGAGCAAGAAAATAGTACTATATTTTAACTCATTTGTCTAAAGGGCTATCTTAATTTACTTTAAATTGTACTAATACTAAAACGTTTATATTCATTCACCTTTGATCTTACATCATGCTCTTGCGTCAAACTTTTAAATACAGGTGACGCAGTTTTTGACGACTTTACAGTTCCTCAAAGTTTTGTAGCTACCTGACATTAAATTACGTGCCGAAGGTTAAAGCCGCTTAAGACCTTGTCTACACTAGCGGCACGCTATGATGGCCGGTTACCGGTTAATTTAAACCTTTAATAAAGGTCCTAAACCTAAAACTACATTCGATAAAATTTATGAATCTCTGCACATCACTATCGTCAATAAAGTAATACAATTATTTCCTTCAAAGTCGTTATCGGATATACGGAACTTCATGAGCGTTGATGATTCAAACCGGCCATCATAGCGTGCCGCTAGTGTAAGTTATAGTTTTTATAGCAACTTCGCATAGAGCCACCATTACATCATAAACTTAAACAAAATTAAGAGCATTAGTGCGCTTTTTAGCTGTAAATATTTTAATAACCCATCAGACAGTAAATATAAAATTGATTTTGTTTTGCATGAAACGTGGGGAATCTAGACTGGATTCAACTCTGCTCAACGAATTTCTAAGCTGAATTCTTTATAATTGGGAGACAGCACAAAGTCATCAGAAGTGGATCATCGATAGTGGCTGGGATGTCATGAAAGTGCCAAAGCGTATTTCAGCTTTCGTGAAATCATATACCTATTTATAATTTTTTTTTGACAAGAATAACAAATTACAATATTAAGACGAAATAATTAGAGCATGCATGCATCTAAACCTGCAAGTGCGTAAGTACCAGACAATTTCTAATCGAATTAAAATATTATGACGCATTTAAACATTATGACATCTAAAAAACGAAATTAGGAGTTTAAATGCTTAAATGTTCACACCGGTGCGTCAGCGAGGTCGTCAAACCGATGGACCGAATTGTCTATTAATTTATCACCATTAGAATATGGCACATCTAATACGAGTATTATGTGACAGGGAGTGTGAGTGTGATGGTGATCGGTCGTGTTATTTTGTGATCGCAGGCGCCACGGAGCGACGGAGCCGTCGACGACGCTCAGTCACGCCAGTTACCGTATCAACCTCATCACTATATTAATGTAGAATATATCTTATCTTATATATATATTATTATTATTATATTTATATTTATCTATATATATAAAAATGAAACCCGTTTTCCTTGGTCACGGCATCACGCGTGAATGGCTGGACCGATTTCACTAATTCTTTTTTTTGTTGTATTTGTTATTATTAGGAGAAGGTTCTTACGGAAAAAAATATTAAGAAAATCTCTCAGAAATATTGAAAAATATACATTTAATTTTGCATACTAAGGCGGTACGAAGTTCGCCGGGTCAGCTAGTATATATATAAAAATAAAACCCGTTTTCCTTGGTCACGGCATCACGCGTGAATGGCTGGACCGATTTCACTAATTCTTTTTTTGTTGTATTTGTTATTATTAGGAGAAGGTTCTTACGCAAAAAAATATTAAGAAAATCTCTCAGAAATATTGAAAAATATACATTTAATTTTGCATACTAAGGCGGTACGAAGTTCGCCGGGTCAGCTAGTATTAATATAGATTATGGTAAATGTAGGGTTTGCTCTACTGGTCTATGGTTTGCTCCCACATTCCAAAGATTATCATACAAATATAAATAGATATAATTAGGCATCGACCAGGTCTGCACCCTTACGCAGTCGAAATTCCGCAACTCGTACGAAGCGATTTGTATCCTCGTTCCTAATTCGAACCGCTAGGATATGGAATGTCCTTACGGCTTCCGTGTTCTCCTCCTCTTTTAATGTAGGTGTACCTTCAAATCAAGAGTGAGTTGGCATGGAATCTTCCAGGCAAGCGCGCTTCACCTTGGGCTGCATCACCACTTGCAGGCAGGTCTGATTGCCGACAAGCGCTAGCCTATATTAAAAAAAGAGAGGTGCTAAGAATTTTACTCCAAACATAACGTTTGTGAGCTCTAGCTCGTGGCGCATAAAATATCGGAGAGGAAGGTCCTAGAAGACAGCATGAGTGCAGTGGCGTGCAATTCATAGAGGCATGAAAGCACCGCTTACCCAAATTGAAATACGTTAATGCTCATTTTTCATCCAAACAGTAAATAAAAACAACTAGTAAATAGGTATTTTGACTAACTAATGCCTACCCTAGCTTCACAACCTATGCACGCCACTGCATGAGTGGGCATATCGATATGTTTTAATATAGAATTCGCAATCAACCATCATTTTGGAGCTGACTGGTCAGCGGCTCAGCGCTTTGATCTTGTAAGTAAGAAATTTCGGGTTTAATTCTCGGCAGGGGCAAATTATGAATTTATAATTTCTGCCTCTAATCTGGTGCGGTAAGAGGCTTCGGCTTTGGCTAAGGCCATCACGGCGCACGCAGAAAGACATCATACGAGAAATGTATACAAATAAAAGTGAAATACCACTCACTCATTCACAAATCACGATATCTCAGGAACTATAAAGCATACAAACTTGTCTATGGCGTAGACATCAGCTAAGAAACGGTTTTGAGAAAATTCACCCCTAATCGGGTGAAATGGGGGTTGGCAGTTTGTATAAAAAACCTTTTTTTTTGAGGTTAGAGACATGAAAATCGGCATTTAGATTATTGTTTTTTTTGTATTATGCCTCTATAGATAGACCTCTTTCCAGCGGAAAAATTTCATTATCTCATAGGAAATCAGAAATTTTACGCGGGCGAAGTCGCAGGCGACGACTAGTCAATTGATACAAGCCAAATCGCAGTCAAGGGCTAACTTTTCATTGGATTGAATTTGTTTTTATCCACTACAAGTTAACCCTTGACTGCGATCTCACCTGATGGTATGTGACCTGATGCAGTCTAAGATGGTAGTGCGCTAACTTGGGGCATGGCAGTTATATTAAACCCATACCCCTAGTCGATTTCTACACGGCATCGTACCGGAACGCTAAATCACTTGGCGGCACGACTTTGCCGGTAGAGTGGTAACTACCCACGGCCGAAGTCTTGCCACCAGCCCAGACCAGAGAAAATTCAGAAATTATAAGTTCCCAAATTGACTTTGTCGGGGATCGAACCCGGGACCTCCCACGTAAGGCAACAGCGCTCAACGCTGCGCAAGGGAGGTCGTCAAAAATAACAGAACGTCATCGTCACGCCAATTATAAATTCCGCTTAAACAATAAACTCTACAAATTACAATGCTAATGACAACAAAGATATAAACATATTATTGTCGCAGCGTATGTTATTTCTAGAACATGAACATTAGGTACACGAAACCTTTTATCCTAATACTAGCTGATGCCCGCGACTTCATCCGCGTGGTTTAAGTTTTTTGATTCCCGCGGGAACTCCTTCATTTTCCGGGATAAAAAGTAGCCTATTTCACTCTCCAGGTCCTCAACTAAACCCATACCAAAAATCACGCCGATCCGTGATTGAAGGACAAACCAACAAACAAACATACTTTCGCATTTATAATATTAGTATATGAAGTATGATGTGTTGTACAATTGTAATTTGCAACATTGAACAATGTAAACAAGTTATTTGATGTTATACCTACCTAGATTATGGTTTTCGAGGGTCTGTTTAGTCTGATATTTGTTTTCTTGAATTCCAAAGTTAGGTAGAGCATCTAAGTTACCTACTCTAAATTTACTGTGTTAAGGGTTATCTATGGTGTTATTTTCTTTGCTTTTGATGCGATTTAAAGAGTACCTTCATATTAGTATCTTAGTCGGTATGAAATGTCAATGCCAGCGGCACCGCTTCATTTAGCATTCCCAAATGTGTTGAATGTGAAAAGTCAAGTAACGTTAGTCAGGTAGGCAGGGTAGCTATATACTGGTATAGATCAAGCGTATAGGCAGGTTGGGGCCCCGTAAAACAACCCCGCGTGGGCGTCCGGTATAACCATTATTTAGAAAGCTTCATGATTGCAGACAATCAAACTTTTTGTTATTTAATAATTTCATGATTATAATCTGATATCTTAGACGTAAAGTTTACCTCTGTCTCCTATTGTGATACTAATGATGCAACAGGCAGTCGATACTTGAAAGTGTTAAGCTGGGAAAGTTATGGTGGTATAGAATTTCTTTCTAACTTTTGACTATCATTAAAACTATCTAACATATATAGCTATATTTATTTAAGGCAACAAGGCCCATATTATAAAATACATCAAATAAAATAATACTTAAAAAATAAACTAACTAACTAATTATAGATCACAGAGGTTGAAATTATTTTTAGGGCAATTATTGCTTATTGACTGAATTCAAAGTTACGTTCCTGTGTCTCTAGTCTCTACTCTCTGTAATCTGGTCTCTAGCCTAAATCACATTTTTAGGGCAATTATTGCTTATTGACTGAATTCAAAGTTACGTTCCTGTGTCTCTAGTCTCTACTCTCTGTAATCTAGTCTCTACTCTCTGTAATCTGGTCTCTAGCCTAAATCACATTTTTAGGGCAATTATTGCTTATTGACTGAATTCAAAGTTACGTTCCTGTGTCTCTAGTCTCTACTCTCTGTAATCTGGTCTCTAGCCTAAATCACATTTTTAGGGCAATTATTGCTTATTGACTGAATTCAAAGTTACGTTCCTGTGTCTCTAGTCTCTACTCTCTGTAATCTGGTCTCTAGCCTAAATCACATTTTAGGGCAATTATTGCTTATTGACTGAATTCAAAGTTACGTTCCTGTCTCTAGTCTCTACTCTTTGTAATCTGGTCTCTAGCCAATAATGATAGAGTTTCAGTCAATCAGAGGTGATTAATTGATCGTCACGTAGGAAGTGTCAAACTTTGCTACAAGCTCAAAATAATGTCTTAAGCCTATCAGTTTTTACACGGCACGATTGTCCTCTATCCCTCGAGTTTCGAATAATTTTCACTTTCACTTTCCCACTGCCACTCAACTCCGATATTATCTCGAATTAACGAATACAAAACATTCGCAGTTGTCCACGTCATAGCCTAAAATTAAATAACATCTTCCTAGTGGTGAAGTTTTTGTGTGATCTCGACAGTTGTGTCACGTCGACTCGGCGTGGCCTCGACTTTGACGCCGAAGAGATAATTTAGTAACCCGCCAACTTCCACCTCCGTGTGAGTTGACAAAACTACTTCAGTTTTCATTTATTTTGTTCGAGTATTCTTCTCAACACTATCTTTGCATTATTTGCGCTTCGTATCTCATGAATTATAGTAGGTAATTGGGAACGCTTATACAAACCCTTCATAACCAACTTTTCACATACATACTGGGTAAGCCTTTCTTAGGCTTACCCTGTATGTGTATATCATTATATCATCCGACAGTCAATGGCTAACAGGCTAATCCATGATACCACCTGATAAAGATCCGACTCTAGCTGATAGATAGAAATCAAGAGGAAAGAAAAGCTCCACGAGGATATCAAAATCTATTATTTTACTCGTAACTATCATCTAATAGAGGTTACAGAAATTAAATTCATTTGCCGTTTCAATGATTGCTAAAAGAGCTGTAAATAAGTGAATTATTAATACCAGTTAATACTTACTATTTGATTTATTTATATTAAAACTTGAATTCTTTGCCTAGACGTGGTGTAGTTTATAGATTGTGTTTTCTTTGGAAGATTTAGTTTAAGGATTCTAGCTTCATTCGTAATGGACCTAGAAGGTAACTTCGTGTAATTGTTTCCTGTCGGCAGGTTTCTGATGACGCGCAAGTTTTTTCAATTATTTACCTAATAGGTAGCCAACGTGATTATTGTCACGTAAAGAGGTGCAAATTCTCTTTGCGTCAGTCGATTAATGTCTTCATTTGTTATTGAAAACCTTTGTTAACTTTTTGTGCGCGTTAATTGATATTCTAAAGGCGTTTCACCCTAAAAAGATTTTGTAATTATTATTTAATGTTTTGAAATGTTTAAACACTTAATTAATTATGGTTCTCAAGTTATAAATGACTTGATTACGTCAATTAATTATGATCATGAATCATGAAAAGTTAACAATTTCACCACGGATTCGTAATTAACCTTTGCTGCATCTTATTATATTTCGCACAGTAGATTCATTTAAAAAAACTGTGTGTCATGATTTATGTAAGGCATGTATGTCGTTGGACAATAATCAGGCTGTGAACTTTCCGCGACCTCGAGTGTCGTGAGCCTTCCACTGCTAATGCTGTCATCGCTAGTTTCGCGTCATTCTCGCATAAGATCAGTTCTCGGAAAGCTGCATTTCGCCTCTGGCGCGCGTTCTCTTGTATTTACTGCCAAGATTTTGGTAGTTTTAACAAAAATGAGTGCGTCAGCGGCAGGGTGCGGTGCGGTGCTGCAGACAGCAGTTCAGTGGCTGGTCGCGACTCGCGAGTGATCCGAGTGAATGAGCGCGCAGTGCGCCCGCGCAGCCGGCCGGCCCGCGCTTCTCATCGTTCGCTAGTCAGTCAGTGTCCGCCTGCGATCCGAGCTCGCCTGTCGTGTTCAGTGTCACCGGTTCGCTTTTTCGCCGCTCGTCGCTAGCGGTAGTGCCAGTTCCAACATAAGATGCTTGCGTTCGACGCAGTGGATACCGTTTGTGTAACAGTTTTTCTAAGTGTTTAAAAGTGGATTCCGGACTATACCAGGCCGTGGAGCACGCGCAGCGGCTCGAGCGCTCCCAGGCCATGTATGTCATAAATTTAGGTGAGTCCGCAATCCTTTAACATTCCTCGTTCTTCACCAACCCAACCTATTATTGGAACTAGACGGAACCGGTACTCGTCCGATCGAGCGAGCGTGGCTCTAGTTGCGGACGGATCACGGGGTCGCCACCGAGGGTCAGACCCAGTTTTTCGCAAAGAGCTTTCTATTGAACGTTTCGGGATCACGGCGCAATCTCTCCGCCGTGCCCAGGAATTTTCTCAGTGGCCTGGCGTTTATATGAACAACTCGTATGGTTCCATTTCAAGATCTGTTTTATTCATAGCGCACTCGAAGTATCTATGTATGTTTTTATTACAGTTCACGTACAACGTGTGGGCGTGTGTTGGTGTGTTTGTGCTATCGCAGTTGCTATTTTTATCATGCAAATATGTATGTGTGTATAAGCTCATCCTTATGAGCGTGTTTGAGTGTGTGCGAGTCGTATCCGCGTTCGTCTTGTTATCATTTTCTTTACTTGATATCGTCGCGAAAACTTAATGTCTGTTTCCATAATATACATTTGCAATTATTCGAACACTTTTGTTTTTCTCGCGTAGGTACATTGTTTTCTCTTCTACATTAACAGTTAAATTTGTTTTTCTTTCAAGTCAGTTTATAAATAATCATGCTAAACTGAAATGACATTAATTATCTCATCTGGTGGACCACAATTTACTTCATTAAGAATTACTTTAAGTAAGTATATAAAAGGATAAATAAATTAAAAGCTTTTAATAGACAAAACCGGGTTTCCGAGTATAATCAAGGACGATAAGCACTCATTATATACTAACATAACTTCAACTTTATTATTGCCTTTTTGGTAAGTACAAAGTGATTCTAAATTTAAACTCTTATCTCATTTATGTATATTTTTCTGGTTCAAATTTTACATACATGCATAATGAAAATTACCATTACCATTACTTACTTACATTGACATACAAATTAGGTGTAGTATTTCAGATATACATAATTTATTTTTGAAAAAGAAATTTTGAAATTTGCTCAGTCTGTTGCGCAACCGTCTCATTACGAAACGTCACAAGATTTTGGAAAGGCTTTTCGAAATCGAATCGAGGCTTTTAGACTTTCACATTTGTTAAATGTAACTGTGTTTTAAATTTAATCAGACACAAGAGTGGAAGAATTTTAGATCGTTAGGTCTAGACTCTAGGTAGTTGTTACCAAACAATGACCTTGAAGGTCATTGTTACCAAAAGAAATTCACTAAAGTTACTCTAATTCATTGATGTATTAAAAATCACCAGTACTTTTATATCTCTATTCTCTAACCGTACACATATATCTATTTTCTGTATGTATTAGTTAAAAGACTGGTTGACACATGAATCCCTTAGAGAGAAATTCAAGGAAAGGTATTCTTACAGTAGCCTCGCAATATATTTACAGTAATTTAATCTTCGTAAAACAGCACCTTTAGAATTACAAAAGAATATGCGATCTGCATGATAGGCCAACTAGAAACCGCCATTGGCTCGTGATTCCATCGCTCGGCCTCAAGAAAGTCCGAAGGTCGTTCGTGGTAATGAGCATTCTATTCTATAACAAAATTCCACAACCTATTATGAACTTGCCTTTACACAAGTTTAAGAAATCCATTAAAAATATCCTCCTGAAAAAGCTTATTATACTGTTAAAGATTACGTAAATGACAAAAGAGCATGGATTTGACTCGCTCCAGCAATGCTAAGGACAGCGGTTACTTATGTATCTATATATTAATGAAATTGTAAAATATTTTTTTTTCAAAAGAGCAACCACTTAGTTTCTTGCCGGTTCGTCTCGGTAGGAATGGCATTCCGAACCAGTGCTAGATTCACTCGAAGATTCAAAAGCACTTGTAAAACTTTATTTGATTTAAAAAAATATTTAAATTTGAACAGGATGTTCTAAAAATCTTAATCTTGGCTCTATAAACCTAGAAATGAGTCTTCCATTTAGCAAAGTAAATGAATTGAATAACGAATTACGATATGACTTGTGAATTCACATATTTACTTAATTGAATAGCATAATTGTGTAGTTACACGTTTTGTCCACGTGCCACATCCGTGAAATCGTGAGGTCCTCGTATCAGTAAAGGTAAACAGTCAGGATTCTCATTCAGCGTTTTCATCTGTTATCAAACAGAATATATATGATAGTAATGTGTAATATTTAATTATAACAAACAAGATGTAATTGAGTAATACTGTCAGAATTTTTTTCTTGCTCTTGTCTAAAAAAATCTATTATTATAAATACAAGTTCTTATAATATTGACTGAAAAATTATAATATTTCATTAGATCTAATTAATTTAAATATATTTTCAACATCTTTTACCATATTATTATGATAATAGTTCGCCCTATCAGCTTCAAGTTGCAATTTGCATTACATTATCGCTTCGATAGTTCTGACTTCTGAGAGTCGACAGAAATAAATGAGTATATATATATTTTAATGATTTCATAAACATTCTTATCAATTACGCAGCAAATTACGTGGTGTTTGTTACCATATTCTGCTGTGATATTGAATAAGTTCTAAATTTAATGCCGCTTATCATTGTTATTGCTTTGGATATTCAACAAAGATTAAATAATAAATTACTTATATAAATATCGATGACCTATAAAATTATAAAAAATATATAAGTATCTCTGCTCACAGAATTTGTATTGTAATAACGTAATGTAAAAATATAATGACTGTACTCTCAAATACAGTTTTCTTGTTATGTATTTAACTGCTGTCGGTGTTATTTCGCAGGATGATATTGAAGATTGTTGTTTTTTTTACTACTTTTTGACGCGTTCAATTTTATATTTTCTTTTCGTACTCTGTAAGTTAGCTGTTGCAGTGTCTCAGACAAATATGCGTTAAACTTGTGATTTTGTTCATTTCTTTGTTATCTTTTACAAACATTACTAGGCCAGTTGACCACATTCATAACACGTCCTAGCTTGGGTCCGTCAGAACTCAGAACCAGTCCTGATCTTTCCAGAGTTAGCCAGGCCGGGCCACTGACCGCGTGCCGGAACTAGATGATGGATCGGTTCATACACGTTTAGTGAACTCCTTAAATGAGGTTTTACACATTACACACGAAGAGTAACTGGAATATACAAATAAAAATAAAAAACAACTCACAAATTGATAAGGATTTATGACCGCTGCAATTGTTCAATGGTGTCTGAAGTTAACATTAAGTTGACTCTGGTTATTACTGGATTATATATTGATGAAGAAGACTTTAGATTAGCATATAGAAAACAATGTCAATAAGCTCAGAAGTTGAAATTATCATACAATCTTATCTGATAAACAGCTGACGTCTGATACATATAATGGTGTCGTTTCGGGGAATTGAGGATATTAATCAGAATTTTTTCTTTCTAAAGCTGGTGATTTTCCATTGTTATTGTTGGCTGCATCACGCTACATGCTTTATTAAATAATATTTCTAGTAGATTTTGCTTGAGAGAACATACGTCATCATAAAATGTATAGTTTCTGATCGAGCAGTCAATCATTCAATCATCAGTTTATCCTTGATTAAATGGTCAGATGTGATCATAAAATATGATGTGTTGGAGCATTTTCATGGTTGCCAGCTCGACGGAAGAGGCACAAATGTTTGGGTTGCATTCAAACCGTGGCGCGTTGTGACTTGTGACGCTAGCTGTTTTATTTTTTCCGCTTTACGTCATTGCTGCTCAGAAATGTGTCTGCACTTCTTTGTACATAACGTATTGGATAATGAAGGACTCATTTTTTTATTTAATTTCACCATCTTCCGGGTTCTTTTACATTAAGAACTTCTTGTAAGAAATTTCTTAGTGGTAAATTATTTGTAAAAGCGTGACTTTTTTGTTTTTGAAACTGTATTTTCCTTTTTTCGCTTAACAATAACATCAAAGACTGATAACGTTTACAAGATAATTATGAAGTGAGTGTGTGTGTGTGAACGAGTAATTTCCGCAACAGTGTAATTTCGGTTTCAATTTTAACAATCATTTTGTGGCTGTTGTACCTATTATATATTAATGACTGATGAGCGTTGTCTTATAACATGTCTTAATTGTGACGAAATCCTCCCACTAAATTTATTATAAGATATTCCGCTTCATTACCTTTTGATATTGATTATCTCTGTTTTACAATAACTATTACTTAATCCTTTTTATATTTTATTTATCGTTTATACACTATTGTTTACACTGTTCGATCCTCATTAGTGTTTATATTATATAATACATTAGTTAGTCATGTTTTTCATTATTATACTCATTCACAACACGATGAAAATGCCTCGTAATGATTCCTGTTTATTATCCTGCATGCCTCAGTAACCGCATTGGCGTCAATCGTTGCTAAACAGAGTAAACCTGTGTTGTTAATTTTTATTCAGACAGATAGCCGAGCGGAGAATTTCATGTTAATTTCCATTTATTGCATTAGGTATAATTTGTTCGAGGATGTAATTTATTTATATATGTTGTCGAAGGTTTCCCGCGCGACGTTGTAAACAACCTATAATTATAGGTCCAGTAGGCTGTGGAACTCGATTAATAAGTAGACAAACATAATATATACATTTTGTTTTTCACGTAACCACCAAAATTTTTAATTATTTTAACATTGCATCTGGCGAAGAAAGTTATCAAACTCAAAATCATATTTTTTTATTCGAATAAACTTATTAAAATGCTTTCGAATCGTAGAGTGATCAGCTAAATATATCGGATAAAAAGTTATTGTGATAGATTGTTGATTGATTAAATGCAATGCATTGCTTAAGACACGGCTATTTATCTATTTACGTCGTTTTCATTTCCGACTTGGGTGAAAAACAC
Organism: Erebia aethiops; assembly: GCA_923060345.2. Taxonomy (NCBI): domain Eukaryota; kingdom Metazoa; phylum Arthropoda; class Insecta; order Lepidoptera; family Nymphalidae; genus Erebia; species Erebia aethiops. The sequence continues at coordinate 727,057 of OV281083.1, read as the reverse complement.
CGGGAAGTGAACTAGACCTTGAAGGAGTCAAGGTTGCTGAAGTGTTTGCGGTTACAACCATAAACACTTCACAATAGTCAATTAACTTTTGTGGAACTTTGTTTTCTTCTCATTTACTTATCTAGTTTTATAAAAAAACAAGTTGGCATCCCAGGCAAAAGATCTTTTTATCGCTCTTTGCAATTATTACATCTATATTGCATACTTAATATTATAAATGCGAAAGTGTGTCTGCCTGTCTAGTAACATTTCAGAGTACTATATATATCAGATAACTACTAAATCAATCTTGATTGAATTTGGGACAGACTATCTAAGTAGTCATGTCTGTCTGACAGACACAGACAGACATGATTATGAAATACATTCATTCGAAGTTGCAGCCACCAACTAGTGTTCTAATAAATGCATAATAATTATTATTATTTCAGATTCCTCATGTTTTGCGTGGTAAATGGTGAACTATGGACACTGATAATAAAGCACATATTAATAAAATATAATACTTACATAAATTGAAATCATTCTGTTGTCACATTAATAAATTATTCATATTGCCATTAGCTTTCGCTGGTGTGTAGCTTTGTACGGTTTGCAGCAAATTAAGTGATTACGAATACTAGTTATATATATAGTTACTAGTTTAATACATGATAGAAACAATGAGGCTACTCCCATCTAATGCTCAGAATCTGATACGTTCCTCATTTTTATATTTATAAAATCTCTACTTTTTATAACGATTGGTGGGTTCTTTCGATTTTTTGCAAACTATGAAACGTAGTATTTGCCTGTCTGCGAACCAGTGGAGCTTCAAATTGCTTCCGTACTCCATCAATCGGAAGTCTTATCTTTTTGAATGCTATCATTAAGTTAAGTGATTATAGTTTTTGTTTGGAAGCAACATCTTCAATTACCTTAAAATACTAAATTATACTGTCACATTACTTAATACCAAAAAGTAATTTTTAATATATTTTACTTCCGTACATAGTTATACTTAGTACCTACTTAAATTAAATATTATATGTATAATTTGGCAAGTGAGATAGCTATTAAGACGCTTACATCAATTCATACTGTACCTACATATATATACGTTATACGATATATTATATGACACATTCTCTATGAGCGTTTTAATGGAGGGGTAACTAAAAGAGGGACAATGTATTTCGCTCATAAGAAGTCAATATCGTAAAATCTTTTATGGCCTTGCTATTAATATAGAGAAAATGCGCTGGGACGTTGTTGCCGCAAGAAAGTTATTGCAAGTTAAAGGTCACCAATCACGATGCTGTCATAATATGTACGCCTACACTAAGTAGTGGAAATGTTCCTATTGACATATTAAGTCAAGTTAAAGTTTATAGTCATAGATCCGGATATACCTCGACTTTCACCGATCTGTTTGATAGATGAAACCTACTTTTTATTTATATTTAATAATAGACAAATACGCCTAAAATAGGTTGCCTATTAAAATCCGGTCCAGGCTATTTTGAAATTTATAAATATTTTTTTTGACAAGTTTATTGTAGCCAATGCTATACCATCGCGTTTGTTATAAAATTACCTATATTTTGATATATAACTCAAGCGGTTAACAGATCCGTGAAGTTACCTATGGACTATGGTAAGTTGGTAAGTTTATAACCATTCACGGTCGTGCAGTATATCCGGATCTCTGACTATTATAACATGTATCGCGTTTTATCATAAGACGTTATCTAATTTAGGGCTCTTGGCTTTTAACAAAGCTGGAAGAGATTTGCAAAAGACGTGCGGGCACTCAAAGGTTGTTTCTTGACAACTGTCAATTCAAAAATTAGCAATTTATACCAAAAAACTATACTTATAATGATGAAGTACTAGCTGCTGATGCCCGCGACTTTGTCCGCGTGGATTGAGCTTTTTTTGTTTCCCGCGGGATATAAAATTTTCCGGTATAAAAAGTAGCCTACGTGTTATTCCAGACTATAATCTATCTCTGTGCCAAATTTCATCCAGATCCCTTCAGCCTTTGGGGCGTGATTGAGTAACAAACATCCAACCATCCATCTATCCATCCAAACTTTCGTATTTACAATATTGGTATAGAAGTACAGTTATTTTAGAATCTGCCATAGTTTAGTTTAAATGAGTCATTTTAGCTTTTAAAAACTTCTATTTACTTATTTATTTAAGAAGTACGACATCCATACATCCATACCGACCTCCATACATCCAAACTTTCGCATTTATAATATTAAAGTATAAGAAAGTAAGAAGTAAGATAAGAAGTAAGAAGTAAGATAGTAAGAAGTAAGATAAGATATATATATATTATAAATATAGATATGTTTCTTTCCAAATTCTCTCATCCTCGGTACGATTCCGACTCGCACTTTGCCGGTTTATTTGATATTCGTGATATTTCTGTAAGAATCTAATAATTTCATATTGCACCATAATTTTGTGAGACAGGAGTTATAAAGGAAACTTGTAATTTGATCACGTGTCGCTATTAATTATCAGCCATTTCGAATTTTAATAGATACTTTCCATTAAAACAATAAGTTATCGATTAAAATTCAAAATGGCTGGTTTTTTGGGTGCCATTTAAATTTTATAATTTCAAATTCGGAATCCAAAACATGGATATTAAATTAAACAGAGGCCGTTATAGACGTGTATGTGGTCGAATTTAAATTTTAAAGACGTTTTTATAATGCTTTTAAGTTTTTTACCGGATCTAACTAGTAGGTAGGTAAGTGAAGTTAAACATAGAAATGCGTGGAATTGCATCACGTGTACAGAATTACCTCACGAATATAAATAACCAGAATGGCCGAGCTAATGTACTACAGGCAGTCCATCTGGTTATAAATAGCGTGTAATTTGCATATGTTTTGTGATCTGTAGCTGCTGTAGCTGCCTCTCCTGCGTTGTGATGAGCCGTGTATGCGCTGCCCGATGCAAACTTACAAAGGGAGCTGTCTGTTCGGCTGTCAGTGGCGTCATATTTAGCGAGATAAATCTTTATACATCGTACTAATATAATTAATGTGTTTGTTTGTTGATTTATCCTTCAATCACGCCGCAATAGAGAAACAGATTGACTTATACTTGATCATTTGTAAAGAGTTAGGAAACTTAATACATGATGTCGCACTTGGCCGACGTATTCATAGTAGGCCATCTGTGTTCTGCCTACATCAATGTTATCTTAATTGCCGAATTCATTAGGTATCGTATTTTTAGCACGACCAGATTGGTTGATGTAGGTTTGAAATTTATTTTTAACCTAATCCGATATATCGAATCGGGTTTTACCAGTGATCATGTATTGTACTCTGTAGGTGTCTGTTCCGTTTTCGATATGTATAGGATTAATGTCAATTAATTTGCTATTATCATAATCCAGCCATCGATACTAAATAATTACTTACACTTTAAAGTTCCTTAAGAAACTGCCTTAATTATTACTTTTTAAAGTTCCTTAAGAAGCGGGTTGTCTAGAGGAGATAACTTTTAGTGATAAGACCGCCCTCGCTCACGCGTTGTTTTCTGTTTTTGTTTATAATTTAGTTTTATGTTACGTGTGGCAATAAAGACTATCCATTATATCTATCCACAACTGGTGTTGTTATATATAATCATAATATGAAATATATTCCGTTTAAGTATAACCATTAACTATAGTATAAAATATGTACTATTATCCGCGGATATCCCAGGGAGAAGAAACATCCGTATCCGTTACTTTTTTGACGGATCTTTTACCTAATTAATTTTCAATAGGCACATAAGTAGTTTATATAGGTACGTGATTAGGTAGCAATGAAAAACTATTGAATTCCATACCTACATATTTTTTTATTTATTTCTTAAAATCAAATATTTGACACCTATATATGTATTGCAAAAATGTATCGTAGTGAGTTTCAAAGTCACGCGCACCGACACCGATTGCGCGGATCTTGACACCAAATATCCGTATTCGGATCCCTATCCGCAGATATACATTTTTAACGATCCGGCACATCACTAATAATAATATATCAATAACTGTTAATTTTGTCGAATTGGGTAAGCGGGCCGCTGTAATCGTTGTGATAATTTACGACGTCTAGTCGCTCTTTGTCGCTAAATATACACCGCTCGCACGCATTGACGGATGGACGCATGGACGGATGGCGGACGTTAACGATGCACCCAACGACACACACCGTCAATTTTATGGAGTTGCACCGTATTATTGCCGAGTTTACGCAACGTCATATCCTGGGTCTAAACTCGATGATCGATCCAATAATATCTGCGACTGCGTCCGCGTGGATTGATGTATTTTGGTTCCCGCGGGAACTCTTTAATTTTCCGGGATAAAAAGTAGCCTACGTGTTATTCCAGACTATAATCTATCTCTGTGCCAAATTTTATCCAGATCCGCTCAGCCGTTGTGGCGTGATTCAGTAACAAACATCTATCCATCCAAACTTTCACATTTGACATTTATAATATTAGTATACAAAGTAATATAATTATTATGTAGAATTTTTCTTGTATTCTACCACAGTGTCGTGTACAAATAAGTGTATAGCTTTGGAAGCTTTTGAATAATGGTAGGTAGTCTAAAGGAGAATGCCCAAAAGTGGGCCATTCTTGCGTCTTAATGAAATTAACGGTAAAACATTGGAGATTTATACTCAGGATTATATAATAAAAAAATCAATGGGAGTTTGGAGTCATCTGATACAAAAATGGTCAAGATCCTTTATATTATAAGGAAATGGTGATTGACTCACTGATCTATCAACGCACAGCTCGAACCACTGCACTGGATGGATCGGGCTGAAATTTGGCATAGAGTTAGCTATTATGACGTAGGCAATAGGCATCCGCTAAGAAAGAATTTTTGAAAATTCAACCCCTGATGGAGTAAAATAGGGCTTTGAAATTTTAAAATCAAACGTTAGCGAAGCCGCGGGCAAGAGCTAGTTATCTGCCTATAAAGAACTTTAGCTGTTTGATGGCGTGCGTGACCTTTCCCATGGCACTCGTAAGCCGTAACACCTGATTCAATAGAGCCCGAGTCAGAGGTCAGCTCGTCAAGACATTTATAGAGCAAAGGTCGCCGGACCGACGACGCGACGTGGGAGGAAATGCTCAAGAACAGTTATAGGTACCTACTCGAAGTTCCAAAAACGACCGGCTCGCGCCAGTTTCTGACCTACAGTAGGTATACGCATCATATTAATGGGAATACACATGTTTTAGCATTTATTTCTTCTGTGGTGCGAACATTTTGCGTTCAGACCATTCTGATTTCTGCGTTTTTAACACTGCGTATTGACCTGACATTTTGATCTCGCAAATTAACATAAATTATATAATTTGTGTTTTGTACATTTCCCGTATTGAGAATTCTGCGTGCATACATTTTTTATTCATTATTATTTTTATTATAATAGGTATTTATATATTAAGTGCTAACAATTATTTACACATTACTAAAAATAAAACCATTATATAAATACGATCTAAGTGAAGTGATTACTTATAACTTTACAAGTAAACACAGCATGGAGTAAAACAAAAGCAACAACTATTAAGGCTAAAAGATATTGATTAAAAAAGAAATTACAAGACAAAGAATATTCATGATGACAGTAACCAAGAATCAATGAAATTATGAATTTATCTAATGAAATAGGATTCATGGATTATAAAAAACGTATTTATTTTTCTATTTCGAGTGAGATTGCTATTTATTTTTATAACGATTATTATCAAATGTTAGTGATACCTAATAATCGGGACCGACGACAGCTTAACGTGCTCTCCGAGGCACGGAAGGAACCCCATCCAGTTACCGACTTGGGTCAACGTTGCTCAACAATCGCAACCGACTGATATGCGTTGTCACAACTGGGCCACTCGTCCCTCCCTATTTGACATCATATTATGACAGTTTTCAAGTAAAGCCAGGCATAACCATTAGGTACCTACCATATGTATCACTTTATTAAAAATTATGTGTTTTTTTTTATAACTAGTATCCTAGCTGCTTATTATTCTAAACCCCTAAGAGACAAGTTTAAATACCTATATTTTTTTAATGAATTTCAATAATATTTAAAAAAAATAACCATGAAATAATTAGATACGGTTCGAACTTCTAATTGTAGAACATTACTCAAATACTTACATATGTTTATTCGCAGAACCAAAAAAGTTATATCATAATTCATATCGTAATATGTTTTAATAAAAAAAATAACCTTGCAGCGCGATTTCAAAGCAAAGTTCAGTGTAACGCCGTTAACCACAAACGACGAGCTAATATTAATTTTTGCTGTACATTAAGTGTTTTATTCAACAATTTTCCTCGAAATAAATCGACTTATAATATTCTCGGAATGGTTCTGACATCTCTAGGAGCAAATGCGGACTATTTTGACTAATAAGTAATTTTGCTTTAACCTAAAGTTACAATAATTATCATAAGCACTAAGAAATTGTTCAATGATGTATTTATTTTCTTTATTTATGTAATTTCTTAGTATTACTGCCGCTTGATCTCTCTGCCGATTTCACACGAGGCCAGAGTAGTGAGCGGTACAGTAGTTCAGCTCACTACTCTGCCTCACTGCTCTGTCCTCGTGTGGAATAGTCATAAGTGGATTGACGGCACACGGCGACCTACCGCACGCATCGCGCGCGCGTGTCCCGCCCGCCCACGCGGAAGGTCTAGGGCGCGAGTGCCACACACCACCGGCCACGCACCGTAGCGGACGTAGTCGTACACATACCCACCCCGAGCAACAGGTGACATGAGCCTCGGCCACTTCTAATCCGGTTGTCGACCGCTGACCGACATTCAACTCAGTAAACTTTACACTTCGTTGAAAAATATACGATTACAACATAACAATAATCTTCTTTCTTGGATGAAATAAACACGGGATAGGAAACGTAAAAAAATGTATGAAATCACGTTCGACTAACTTTTGCGGGGCGTGTCATGTGCCTTGTCATTTTTAACCGACTTCCAAAAAAGGAGGAGGTTCTTAATTCGGCGCGTATGTTTTTTTTTCTGTCCATTTATTGACACGAGTGTATGAAAAAGTCGATCACTATGACAACACAATATCATAATGAATGGCGAAACTGCTCAGGTGTGGCTAGAGGGGTAAGGCGAATATGGCCGATATCCCGCGTACCGTGGTTAATTCGTTCAAGTCTTCTTTTCATACAATATTATAAAGAAAATTCCTTACTCATCAACGCAAAGTACAAACGGAAATCCCAAATGGATGGATCCCAAATGGAAGTTGGGGCTTTAGAGCATCTGTAGTGCGCGGCTTGTAATAATAATAAAAATCCCAAAACGCATTATGGAGAAAGTACTCGTAGTTACCAATATTTTTAAACAAAGTATCAAAGTAAAGGCTCGTTCAGTCCGTCTGTTATCAGTAATTATAAATAACTCTTCAGCTTTCAGCTCTCACTTCACATGCCATTATTACGTCCTTAACATAAAGTTATACTTCTACTAACTATGTAGGTACAATAAAGAGAAAGAAGTTTCCTAAATAAAATACAAAAACATAATTAAAAAATATTACTTTTAATTTATTAAAACCTCTTATAATCGTATTACAGGGATCATTGACCTCGAATTTTTTATTGAAGGCAAAATTAAGCAGAAATAATTGCAATTTACATATTTAATAATTAATATGTCGTAATTAGTTAGCAGGTTAATTGAGTTAACGCACCGAGTGCCGTTATTACTGATTTATTTGTTTTACCTTTTATGGTTCTGTTATTGATTGTTTTTTTCAAGTGAAATCAAGTCTGAAATGAAAAACAATGATTATATATTGATGTATAAAGTGCTATATTATGTACCATCTTACTTTTTACTAATATTATAAATGCGAAAGTTTGGATGGATGTATGGATGTTTGTTACTCAATCGCGCCCCAACGGCTGAACGGACCTGGCTGAAATTTGGCACAGAGATAGATTAGATAGAATAGCACGTACTTTTTATCCCGGAAAATTAAAGAGTTCCTGCGGGAACCAAAAATCCTCAAACCACGCAGACGAAGTCGCGGGCATTCGCTATAGTGTTCAATAAATGAATTATTATGAGTGATTCTTGCTGGCCTCCGCACTTGTTCTTGTTGTCCTACCACTGTCCTTTGGGGCAGTGAATAGTGATCAATTGCTTCCTGTCAGGATATTATTTTTTGCATCAGGCTTCCATTGGTTCATGCAAAATTTAGTGCGTCCAGCCTAAGTGGAATTGGATACATCGAATTGTAATTAATCTCCGAAAAATCTATTGTCAAAAACTTCAATAACATCCATTTCATATGTACTCTATAATGAGATTAGTGGGATCTCCTAAACATACTTCTCAAACATACCTACTCGTAGAACAACTTGGGGAAATACGCACTGTCTTTTATTAATTGCTTCTTCTAAAATTATAATTTATTGAAACTAGGCAAACTCAATTAACATGGGGTAGAGCTAGGTCTATATATACCTACATGTATACTCTGTGGGATGAGTGATAGATACTACTATCTACTACGTTGTGATGTAGTGGGCGGGCGGAAGTGTGCGCAGGCGCAGGGCGGGCGTACGGCGCAGGAAGTGACGCACGCGCCCTGCCGAGCGCGGCGGAATTAGCCGATACACTGGCACTTCTGGTTATAGACTGGTGTGTTTTGTTGTATTGTTTACGCTGCTAATCTGCTATTCAAGGAGGATGCAAATGCTTGATGCTACAGCTGATTCCTGTGATGTATTGCGCAGTAAACATTACTTACATCTTAAAGCGTTGGTTTTAAATTTGCATCTAGATTTTCTCTATAACCTTGAACCCGAACAAGAAACCTGTGGGTTCATAGATCCTTCTGCACATTGCCGGATCTAGCAATTTTTTTCACGGTGACAATGTTTTGGTACCTATACAATTTGAATCACTTCAGTGCATGGAGAAACAGGTGGGTCATAGATCTCATAGATCTAGCTTTGTACAGAAACCTGAGGTTGTTTAAGCATAACATAACAATAATATGTGTTACCAATTTACCAAGTTTATTACATGCGCAAAAAAATCCTTAACGTAGCCCCTGGCGGGCGTCCAATCAGGTGCGAAGAGCATCGGTGCGTTTGGCCATTTCTAAATATACTCGGCCGGGCTCTCCGTTTATAGACTAACCGAAATAGCCGACGGGTTCCTATAGCTATGGCTGTATGGGGCGAACTGTACACGAGCTAAAACTGTCCACGATTAAATCTGTCAGCCCGTGCAGCCATGCGAGCGTAGCAATGGATAAGTCTATAATAATGGATTCGAACGAAAATAATTTGATGTGGGATAATTTTAATGCGTTTCTACTCGTATAGGTCCGTAATTGTATTTTTGCTGTTGTGTATATACTTATAATGGTAATTGTTAGTGAGAGATTATAATTGGCTTCTTCCTAAAGTCTCCAGAACCAGAATATTGTAAAGCTTTCCGAATGGTTGAATATCGTAAGTTCAGCCGATATCAATAGTTATGATAGCAAAGATCTCATTGCAAAATATGTGACACTTTTTATTCCACTAATTTTATAGATTCCTCTTCAACTGCGCACAGTTTTTTTAAAATGTCAGTTCGGGATTTTATTCCCCATAAGCTCTGGTGGTGGTCAGGTGGTGCTTCCTTAGACCTTCTTTTTGTTCTGTGTGTCATCACTCATCAACAATAGGCAAGCAAAGCTTATGATTTATAAAATAAAACAGAATCAAAAGTATAGCTACTAGTACGAGTAACTTAATGACCGGCCTGATTAAAGGTGTGTTAAAGGTCTGTAAGTAAGTTATAGCCCCACTACAGAGGCGCGGGACGGCGCGGCGCGTAGCGGCAAGTAGTCTTTGTATATGTCACCGTAAAATTGCAAAAACCGTTAGATTGTAATCTAACTAGCAAGATTGTAAACTGTCGACCGATTACAATTTAACGCATTATTTTTCGGTAGATTGTAATCTGTTAGGTATATTAACCCGATAAAACCTAAGTGCCCGACACTACCTGATTATTTATGTCAAACCCTAACGTAACCTACAAGAAAGAGACAAGAAAACGTAAATACAATGAATATTTCAAAAATTGACACTCAGAACGTTGAACGGTTCACTCTCTGTCGTCAGTTTACAATTTCGCTAGTTTAGATTACAATCTAACGGTTTTTGCAATCTTACGGTGGCATATGTACATACTTGATTGTATGGAGCCGGGCCCCGTACAAACTTGTACAAATAATATTTGCCGCTACGTGCCGCGCCGCTCCGTGCATCTCAAGTGGGGCTAGACCGTAAGTATTCTGTGGCCACTGGCCAGGCATCGATTTTGGTCGGAATAATTTCTGAAAACTTTGATGACCCAGCGGTGGCTTAGTTTGCATATTGATAAATAACATTATAAATTATATTTGTCAGTTTATCCTTTTACGAAAATTATGTGACTCATATTATGTGGCTGAACATTGCATACCTTCGCATCATAAGACAGTGTCCAGTGACTAGTGATGGGCGACGTCTGCTGGTACATCGCGTTAACACGAGGAGCGATCTATCTACAGCCAGCGTGCTTGGCACAGGCACGGACGTAAAACACGCGTGATCCTATTTAACTGCATACTTCTTGTGTAATAGATTTGCTCTTGACTCCATATCGCAATCACACCTGCTATATGTTACGATAGTCAAAGTAAATAAATAAAAATAAATAAATAAATTAATTAAATTAAATAAATTAAATAAATGTATCAACCTATTTCAAACATACAAGACGTAATAAACCTAAAGGTTTTAAGTATTCATCGAACCTAGACTGTATCGTCATATATCTATTGTCTACCAGCTATCAGATATCTAAAAAGATAGTCCGCAAACGTATCTAATAACTATACCTATATTTGAAAACAACTACGATACGAAGTAGAGTCCCATATTTTTACGGGTCCGCCATTGTTAACTTTGGTTACGAGACAATTATGCTGCAATAGTAACATGTTGACTAATGTTACTTACTTAATGTTAGACGTCAGGTAAGAAAAATAAGATATATATTATATAGGTATACTAGCTGATTCCCGCGACTTCGTCCGCGTGGAATGAGCTTTTCGTAAGAAACGTTTTCTTTCGACCGTTTTTTCTCCGTCTTACATTGCAAATCCGACATAAAATAATATTGCGGCTATAAATTAAGATGTAAGCTATCCTATCTTTCAAGTTGGATCAAACTGCACACTATGTGCAAATTTAATTTAAAATCGGTTAAGTAGTTTAGGAGTCCATCGCGGACAAACAACGTGACACGTGATTTATACATATATTTAGAAGATAAATGTAAATGTTAAACTATAGACCTGTTGTAGGTAGTTTTCCACGTTTCCGAAACTGATGCAGCTAGTTAAACTGGACCACAAATAAATACAAGCATGCATTCTGCATCTGTGTCGGGTTGTATGCGGTCGGCGAGGTGGCAGCCTGCCAATTAGGTGGCAGCGGCGCCCGGCCCTCGGGAGATCTCTGCGATTGACCTCCACGCCGCCGCTGACTCACCGCTAATGATTAAGATCTCTTTAATTTGTTCGGCACTCCACTGATCCAGGGCTGAGAGAAATGACCTTTTTGTTTGCCATCTAGTATAGCGTTGCTAATCGCGCACGTGGAGACTCTTACACGCTAATTGCTAAATCTCCTCCTCCTCTCTAATTTTAACGACTTCCGTGGCGCAGTGTTGTTGAATGTTGAGCGCTATTGTCATAACGTGCGGAGGTCCGGGTTTCGTTCCCCGGCAGGGTCGATTTGGGAGTTTATAATTTCTGAAGTGTCCCTGGTCCGGCCCGGTGGGAGGCTTCGGCCGTGGCTAGTTACCACCCTACCGGCAAAGACGTGCCGCCAAGCGATTTAGCGTTCCGATACGACGAAACCGAATAGGTGTATGAGTTTAATATAACTGCCATGCCCCAACAGGTTAGCCCGCTACCATCTTACTGCATTATCACTTATCGTCTGGTGAGATCGCAGTCAAGGGTTAACTTGTAATTAAAATAAAATAAATATCGCGCACGTAGAAACTCTTACGCGCTAATTTCTAAATCAAATATATAGCTTTTCCATGCATGAAAATATATTTTCACGTATTATAGATACCCCATTTGTTAAATGAGTCGAATATTATACCTTTCGTTTATTTTGATTTCTGATTGATGATCAAAGATTCTAAATGGTTTCATTATTTTGGTTGGTCGTATAACGTACCTATTGGTCATTGGTCGGATTGGTAATGACACCTGACCTGATATTCTATTTTTGTCTTTCAATCAAATCACACGTGACACGTGCAATGACTCAAAAAATATTGTTTTTTTTACCGTTTTCCTTTTAGATACAGCGAGATAGCGTCGCGGGAAATACGCTACGCTACGTGTATATTTTTTTGATTTTGTGTCGCAGTTATGCATGTTTTGAATGGGATTACGTGACTGTATATTGCACCAACACAAAAGTATTGGCTGTTTAGAAATGGTGTACATTTTGTTGAATATTTTTGTATCTTATAATAGCCCTTAGTTAGTACTCGTATACTTAGTATCTACTCAATGCACGTTGACACTGAAAAACAGGACATCGTTTTTGTTGGAATTTTATTCTAGTGTGAGTAAAAGGTTCAAACCAAAGTTACGACCCATAAGTAAGGTCAGTAAGATCAGATCAGGTCAAGATCTTATCTCGAAAAAGTTAGAATTCGCTATCAAGGAATGGATGGGCTAATTACGTGTGGCAGCCCTACGAAGATAGCCGACGTTGCAACCCCTACCAACGCGTAATCTTGTTTATTAGGGTCAAGCCGACGCATCATTATTAATTAAGATCTAGATTAAATTATTCTATTCCTAACATCGGTTAGAGTCACCATTTTCATATATTCCTAGTAATAATTATTTTTTTTGTAACTAATTAAATAAGTAATAAAATAAATCCTTTTTTTTAAATCCTCCAAGTGCCACTAACGTATTTGGCGCAGTTTTGAGGATCTTCGCGGGAAGACTTGTGTTCCCGGGGGCTATCAAGTCCCGAAGTCGAAGAGAACCTACGGACCTGTGGCACATCAGGAGGAGAATCAAGAAATCGATTCCGAAGAAAAGGAGCCATGCGGTATATGTGAGTACACTAGAATATTTCTCGTGTTGCTCTCCTTATCCTTAAGTACCTTTAAATTCCTCAAGATTTACCACCCAAGAGCCTCTAGTTCTCGCGAGCCTGGATTCAGACAGGCCCGACGACAAATAGCAGATAATAATAGATATTTAGACTTAGGAAGTAATTTAGGTTTAGACCAGTTGTTTGAGATGGCCCAAGCCCAGCCAGACACAATTTTTAAGGCACTTCGCCTTGTCCCAGATTTTGATGGTAACCCTAACATATTGACGCGTTTTATAAAAATATGCGATCAGCTTGTTGCGCAATACGTAAGCACTGCACCGGGCAATGAGTTCGCTAACTCGTGCGTAATTAATGGTATTTTAAATAAAATCACAGGCACCGCGGCCTGTACCATCAACTCAAATGGAATACCAGATAGCTGGTTAGGAATCCGTACAGCCCTTATAAATAATTTCTCAGACCAAAGGGATGAAACAGCCCTCTACAACGACCTCTCCTTAGCCACTCAGGGGAATAAAACACCCCAGGAGTTTTATGAACACTGTCAAACTTTGTTTAGTACGATCATGACATTTGTGACATTACACGACGTTATCCCGACAACTATTGAGGCGAAACGCGAACTTTACAGGAAAGTCACTGTGCAAGCATATGTACGCGGGTTAAAGGAACCCTTGGGATCGCGCATACGTTGCATGCGGCCTAGCACTATGGAAAAAGCTCTCGAGTACGTTCAGGAAGAACTTAACGTAATCTATCTGCAACAACGAAACGAACCCTCCAGAAATCAATTAATACCTAAGGTTCCTATACCCCATAACTTACCGCCAGCCACACTACAGTTTATACCACCACGACCGCCAACCTTCCAGACACCTACACCGAACTGGCCTGCACCTTACGGACAGCGCCCGATGAGACCTCCAACCCAGCCATTTAATCAAAATCAACCCCGTATGCTAACCAACACCCAAAAAATGTTCGCTGCTCCACCGCCTAACTACAACCTCCGTAGCAACGTATTTAGACTACCACCCCGAAACAACCAGACTAACGGACAAACACTGCAGCCTATGAGTGGAGTCCAAAGATTCAATACCCGACCATTACCTCCTACTAATGCCCCAACAGGTTATAATTGGAATAGGTCCGGGAACCCTCCAGCTGGTAATAATTTCAAACCGCGCGAAATGCACGTAAATGAATGTATGCCATATGACGGATCATATTACGATGACTACAATACCTACTACGAGCCCGAGTACGATTACACTTACAATAATGACTATAGTAATGCTTATGACCAGGGTTTGCCTTGTGACTTTAACAATTCTTACTACTATAATACGACCGTTGACGATCAATCTTACGACGAATCCCAACCACAGGCAGTGTCTGACCAATCAGAACAGGATTTTCAGAAGGCTTCGAAATCATCAAAGCCAAAATAGAAGTAAATCTTCAAACGCAGAGGCAATTACCCTACATTCAGATCGCGAACCCCCCATTAAAATTGTTGGTTGATACAGGTGCAAACCAGAGCTTCATAAACCCCGAAGCTGTCGAAAGATACTATACCGATTTTCCCCTAAACTTTGACCCGTTCGAAGTAACAAACATACACGCGACCAGTAGGAGTAATTATTCTATTACAATACCTTGTTTCAAAGAGTTCAACGACACAAACTATATCAAGTTGTTTGTGTATCAATTTCACAACTACTTTGATGGTCTTATAGGTTTAGATTTATTAAATGAATGGGAAGCCCGCATAGATTTAAAGGAAGGTCGTCTAATAACGCGCTCTGCCTCCAACCCGATCAGGATGTATAACTCATGTAATGTAAATCTTTATGAGGATGTCATTCCAGCGGGTTCCTCGAAAATTATACGCATTCCAGTCGACGTATCGGACGGCGATGCCTTTATTAACGAACAAGTGATATGTAATTGTATAGTACACGAGTGCATCACCACAGTAAAAAATAATCGCGGTTACCTAGAAGTCGAGAACCCTTCGCGAAACGATATAATTTTCTCACTCGATCGTCCCGCGCACGCGGAGTTATTTAATATTGAATGCACGCGTACACAGCAGTTATCACCACGCGCACGGGAAGTAGTCTCCCGCTTACGAACCGACCACTTGAACGAGGAGGAAAAAGCTAACCTTATTACGCTTTGCTCGCGCTACTCCGACGTATTTTATATAGAAGGGGAAAATTTGACTTTCACGAACCAAATTAAACATCGAATCAGAACAATCGATGAGGTGCCAATTCACTCCAAAAGTTATCGCTATCCATTCATACACCGACAAGAGGTTAGGGATCAGATACAGAAGATGCTGCAACAAGGCATAATACGACCCTCTGACTCTGCCTGGAGTTCACCGATCTGGGTAGTACCCAAGAAGGTAGACGCTTCCGGAAAAAAGAAATGGCGTATCGTAGTTGACTTTCGGAAACTTAATGAAAAGACCATCGACGACAAATACCCAATACCGAACATTAACGACGTACTTGACAAACTAGGAAAATGTCAATACTTTACGACCCTAGACTTAGCCAGCGGGTTCTACCAGGTAGAAATGGACCCCCAAGATATTTCTAAAACAGCTTTTAACGTAGAAAATGGGCATTTTGAGTTCCTTAGGATGCCCATGGGCCTCAAAAATTCACCGTCTACATTTCAACGCGTGATGGACAACGTCTTAAGAGGATTGCAGAACGAAATATGCTTGGTTTATTTAGACGATATCATAGTATTTAGCACCTCCCTACAGGAACACCTAGTAAATCTAGAAAAGGTTTTTCAGAGACTTCGAGAGTCTAACTTTAAGATACAGATGGACAAATCGGAGTTCCTAAAGTTAGAGACCGCCTATCTGGGTCATATAATTAGCAAAGACGGCATTAAACCTAACCCTGATAAGATCGCTGCCATCGAAAAGTATCCGATTCCAAAGACTCAAAAGGAAATTAAACAATTCTTAGGCCTTCTCGGTTATTACCGAAAATTTATCCCAGACTTTTCCCGCATAACCAAACCCCTCACCCAATGCCTCAAAAAGGGCAGGAAGGTTATCCCTGACAGAGAATACATTAATTGCTTCGAGAAATGTAAATCTCTATTGACTAATGATCCCATACTACAATATCCCGACTTCACCAAGGAATTCGTCTTAACAACCGATGCCTCCAACGTAGCCATCGCAGGTGTACTATCCCAGGGACCCATAGGTTCCGATAAACCCATCTGTTATGCATCCAGGACCCTAAATGATAGCGAAGTTAACTATAGCGTCATCGAGAAAGAGCTGCTCAGCATCGTTTGGGCCACAAAGTATTTCAGGCCATACCTTTTCGGACGCAAATTCAAAATTGTGACAGACCACAAACCATTACAGTGGATGATGAATTTGAAGGAGCCGAATTCACGACTAACTAGGTGGAGACTCAGACTCAGTGAATATGACTTTACGGTCGTCTACAAAAAAGGGAAAGCGAATACAAACGCTGACGCCCTGTCCCGAATAGAAATTCATAACAACGACATCGACACTGCGTCTCTATTTCAGGAAATAGAAGACTACGCTAGTTCCTTAGCTGGAAACCCATCCACATCAATAGCTCCTCAAGCAAACTCTTCCACCGAAACAGCTCATACGAGTGCCGAAAATCCCATACTAGAAATCCCCATCACTGACGAACCCCTGAACAAATTTCACCGACAGTTACACCTCACTCTCGTAAACGACATCAAACGGAAGCCGATCATGACTAAGCCATTTGACACCCATACACGAGTCAGCCTGCAACTATCGGAATCCAACCTAGAGACTGACGTCATTAACGCCATAAAGGACTATGTTACTCCAAAGGTTAAAACAGCAATTCTAATTAACCCACCTCTAGCCATGTATTCCATTATACCGATCCTACAGGAAAAATTCAAAAGTTCATCAATGAATCTTGTATTAGCGAAAAGGGAGCTAGAAAACGTAAAAGAATACCTCAGACAACAGGAGATTATACGCCATCACCATGACGGAAAAACGAACCACCGCGGCATCAACGAATGTTATTTAGCCTTATCCCAGAAATATTACTGGCCTAAGATGCGGGAACATATTACTAAATTTATAAACGAATGTACCATCTGTGGGCAAGCTAAATATGACAGAAACCCTATAAGACCCCAATTTAACATTGTACCGCCAGCAACAAGGCCTTTCGAAATAGTTCACATAGACTTATTCACCGCACAAAATGAAAAATATTTGACCTTCATTGACGTCTTTACTAAGTACGGTCAGGCATATCACCTGCAAGATGGTACAGCTATAAGTATACTACAAGCACTTTTAAGGTACTGCACCCATCATAACGTGCCCTTGACCATCGTCACAGACAACGGCACCGAATTTGCCAACCAGTTGTTCATGGAGTTCACAAGACTCCATAAAATTAATCATCATAAAATCCTAGCTCATTCCCCTAACGCTAACGGAAACATAGAACGATTCCATTCCACAATACTGGAACATCTTAGGATCCTGAAATTACAACATAAAGACGAACCCATCATAAACCTCATGCCTTACGCTATCATAGCTTACAACAATACCATTCATAGTTTCACAAGATGTAGACCGTTCGACTTACTAACCGGGCATTTCGACTCTAGAGACTGCCTTGACCTTGACATTACCCAACAACTATTACAACAATATGTCCAAACCCACAGAGATCAAATGCAAATAGTGTACGAGATCATAAATTCCACTTCTCTCGACAATCGTAAAGCCTTAATAGAAACTAGGAACGAAACTCGCGAACCAGAAGTACAATACGCTCCGGACCAACAAATTTTCATAAAAAACCCCCTAGCCAGCCGGCAAAAAACAGCCCCACGCTACACTCAGGACACGGTATTAGCTAATCTACCCATTCACATTTACACCTCCAAAAAACGAGGACCAGTGGCAAAATCTAGATTAAAACGAGTCCCTAAGACAGCTAATTTGTTTCAGGATGCTGCTATTATCGACGTTCCGAATAAAGAGATAAAGATTTAAGTTTGGTAAAATTCACGAAACTTTCCCAACTTTTAGTTATTATTAGCTATAACGTACAGGATTTAATGCAAGAATTAATTAGAATAGAAAATAGTTTAGCATTCGTACGCGCATCGAGCACGCACCACTCTATGATAGATATAGATGTATTAAGTTCGATGATTAGTAAGCTTCAAAGTATTTACGGGGTAGATCAAATATTAAAATTAGAACTAAGGGATCATTACGATATCATAAAACCAGCGTCGTACTACGTAGAAAAACAAATAGTTTTCGCATTTAATTTCCCAATCTTGTCTAAGGATATATTTAACTTATATAGGCTATCGATAGTTCCTAACAAAAATGCTCAGGCTCTCATCCCGTCCTATCCCTTCATAGCAACTAACGGGGAATCATTCGTGTACATAGAGACAGAATGTCCGAAGTTTAATAACTGGTTCCTATGCGAAAAAGGGATCGACCATCAAATCCGCACTAAATCAGACTGCATCCACGAACTGATCGTCAAGCAAACTCTACGGGAATCCTGTCAACTTGCAACCATCAATCTAGCGGATGAAGCAATGGAGAAGCTAGACGATAGACACTACATTCTGACATTTCCCAAGACCACAAGAGTACAGCTTTCCTGCGACCAGCAAGACCACACTTCACTCCAGGGAAGCTACTTCGTTACAATCCCGGTCGGATGTCGCCTGAAGTCCGAGGACCTTACCATAGTCAACGACTACGACGAAATCAAGGGCCAGGCTTTAAAACTATCTAAGATACCCTACGACGTCGGAAAACAGGCTATCACATCACCACGCTTCAATTTAAGCTCCATCAACCTTCAAGATCTTCATAATATTCAAGAGAAAATCATGGTTCAAGCCCCTCTCAGAATCGAACAAGTACAGTCAAGCACCCTTTATCACACTACCATACCCTTCTACATAATACTATCGGGTATATGCATTCTTCTCATCCTCCGGTTACTTCAAAGGTTCCTGAAGAAGCCTGGCAGGGAGACGAGAAAACCAACTACAGACAACGCCGAGAAAACCGCCGAGTTGGAAGACGTCCCGGCATCATTTTCGCTGAAAGTGCTCAAATAGTTGCCGTTCTGAGGGTGGAGGAATTACGTGTGGCAGCCCTACGAAGATCGCCGACGTTGCAACCCCTACCAACGCGTAATCTTGTTTATTAGGGTCAAGCCGACGCATCATTATTAATTAAGATCTAGATTAAATTATTCTATTCCTAACATCGGTTAGAGTCACCATTTTCATATATTCCTAGTAATAATTATTTTTTTTGTAACTAATTAAATAAGTAATAAAATAAATCCTTTTTTTTAAATCCTCCAAGTGCCACTAACGTATTTGGCTGGACAAGTATAAAGGGTAGGTAGAGCAAAATAAACATATATCCATGTTTATTTGCTACTTGCATTGCTGCATTGAATGCACAAAATACGTCGGGCTGAATGCGAAGAACGTTCAATCATACTTCTAGAGGAAGCTTCTGGGGCAATACATGTCAAACAGCAAAGTTGAAACCACATAAGCCGGCAACGCATTGGGGATTCCTCTGGTACGGCAAATAGGCGACGCTAATCACTTAAATCAGTTGACCCGTATGTTCGTTTGCTTGCTATTCATATAAAAATCATTCTGTGTGTGCATGAGGCAGTACAGCTGGTTTCCAAGTAGCTATGTGCAGCGCGTGGGGCCGAGGCGACCCACCGTCTGCCGGCGCGCCTAGCACGCGTCGCGCATCGCGGCCAAGGCGACACGCCGCGGTGCATCTCATCTTACCGACGACCACAGATCTATGTCACTTATTACAATACACGAGCTTTGAAATACGATTTGAGCGTTATAGAAAGGTGATTAACCCATTAAATATCACTCGCTCCAACGATGAAAGAAAGCTTTCTGAGGTGACCTGCAATAGTTTTCCGTAATGTTCTCTTATTCTTCTCCGTTCTGTTCCATTACAGGGTACTCAACATAGAGTTAGTATATAGTACCTAATACTAACTCTATGGTACTCAACGTCAGCAGTTACCAGTTTAGTACCAAAAAGAAAATCCCCACACAGCACGAAGCCGTAGCAAACTGCAGCGCTGGTTTTTAGGAGGAACCGTAGTGTTTATATATATGTGCTGCCAAGACATCTATAGTATATTTCATTAATAATGTCATTAACTATACTATAATTAAAAACTTCTACATCTGTTGTCTGGTTCTAGGTACAATCATACTAATATTATAAATGCGAAAACTGTGTGTTTGTTGGTTTGTCCTTCAATCACGCCGCAACGGATCGACGTGATTTTTTAGCATGGGACCTGCTTGAGGACCTGGAGAGTGACGTAGTCTAATTTTTTATAAAATTAAGGAGTTCCCGCAGGAATCAAAAAAAACTTAAACCACGCGGACGAAGTCGCGGGCATCAGCTGGTATTTTATAATCTCTCAAGATGTAACTTGACTACGATTTCTACAAAAATATTTTTTAATATTAAATAAGAATTTACTGTCTGACGGGCAGTTATAGAAACATCGTTTACGGACAAACAAAAATAAAATTATTCTTATAGTAGGCTCGCTTAGTTACAGCCTTTTGAAATGTCAAGGCTGTCTATTTGTAGTTTGTATTGGTCCTATTATTATTTGTCTCGTATACCGGTTCGGAAAGCGGATTCCGCCAATACATTGGTTTATTTCTGTGGTTTTGCATTTTTTTTATTTCTGAAGATCAAGATCCTGGTGAGACTGCAGTCTCCTAATTAATTACTAATTAATTTCGGCTGCTATTTTTACTACTCGAATCAAATTTGAAATAAAAAAACCGACTTTTTTATAAAACCTACAATTTTATGTTATTAATAACAATACCACACAATAGGTACCTACGGCATAGATGATATTCTTAATGTTTAGTTTTAATTTTTTTTAATTTAGACAAATGGATGTACATAACAATCGTAAATTAGTGATTTAAATAACCATCCTCAAAATATATTTTGAGCAACTTCATCTATACTATCTAATATCTATTCTAATATTCTAATATTATAAATGCGAAGTCTGGATGGGTAGATGGATTGATGTTTGTTATTCAATCACGCCAGAACGGATGAACGGATCTGGATGAAATTTTGCAAATAGATAGATTATAGTCTGGAATAACACATAGGTCACTTTTTATCCCGGAAAATTAAAGAGTTCCCGCGGGAACCGAAAAACCTCAATCCACACGGGCATCAACTAGTAGGTATGGTTATAAAAATATATCCTGTAGGTATTGAGCAACTTCATAATACCTACCTATTATAATGTTGATTGTTGGAAGGTAAATAATAGCCTACATTAATTGGACAAAATAAGCAGGTTCTATTATTGTTTCGCGATAAAAAGCTATTTCGATGCAGGAAAACCACTCGTGTTGATTGGGCCACCTACTCGCATAATATTGTTAAACAAATAGCCGATATACCTAGTACCTACCTACCTACCGTGGGCTTAAAACAAACTGTAGCCTTGATTGGTGCGTGTTTATTTTTGTGCTCATTGCGTTTAAATGTTAAGCTATTGATTTTCCTTCCTGTACTAAAATAACTATAAATCTACACAATCATGTTGTTTTGTAACCGTGCATTATATTTTATTGGAATGAACTCCAGCCGCGCGATGTTACCGACAGTCGTTGTCGACACTCAAACCCATGTTTTTTCAAGTGAAGCTTCTTTCTTCTTCTTGTGAAGAGAATCGTGATTTGAAAATTCGATGAAACGAAAAAGCACGTGTACGAGCACGAAATGAGCTGCGGCGGGGCGACGGCGGCAGCGGGGCGATGCGATTAGTCGGAGAGCTGGCGACGAATTTCGCCGCAATTTTGTAGTATTCATTTGAAATTCTTTATTCACGTTTAAAACCGCAAAATTTGTCTGGCGATTTGCAGATATTATTGAAATTACTCAATAAATACGTGATTAAAATTTCAGATTGCCAAAAGTATATATTTTGGGAATTTTAATAAAAAAAAATTTTGAAGAGAAATAACCGCAAAGGCTCTACTAGACTGGCAGGACTGGATTCGCCAGTGACGTACCTAATTATATTTTTTCACAATTTCAGTTTGCCTAAATTCGTCGCTAGTTCTCGTACCACGTCGCCGTCGCTCGGCCATCGCTAGTTTCGTGTTTGACGCCTTACACTCCACCACTTTAAAAAACACTTTACAATCGTGCATTGTCGAGTCAACATCTCCTGAAGATGCTCCGGTATCGGAGTGAAACGTACGTTGAAAGTAGTTTGGAAGATTTGTGTGGTGTGGTGAATATCGCGGGCTATAGGTGCGTGATACACTGCACTGTACCACATAGATTTGTGTGGTGTGGTGAATATCGCGGGCTATAGGTGCGTGACACACTGCACTGTACCACATAGATTTGTGTGGTGTGGTGAATATCGCGGGCTATAGGTGCGTGATACACTGCACTGTACCACATAGATTTGTGTGGTGTGGTGAATATCGCGGGCTATAGGTGCGTGATACACTGCACTGTACCACATAGATTTGTGTGGTGTGGTGAATATCGCGGGCTATAGGTGCGTGATACACTGCACTGTACCACATAGATTTACCTATTGTCGCCGATTATAGCGAATTAGACTTCTAGTTCCTTCATTATCATAGGACTTCCGCAAAGTTACGCCTGCTTCTATCCAATAAACGAAAAAGCGACACCAAAAACTGACCAACATAATTATTCATAATAGGATTTAGCCTGCGAGAGAATGAGATAGAATACAAGTTATTTCTCAAGTTTCACGCCTGTCGTACGTGAATTGCACACACAATTTTTTTTTCAAAAAAAATGCAACTTTGGGGATAAAAGTAGCCTATGTCACTCTCCAGATCCTCAACTATACCCATGCAACTATCCGTTGCTCTGTTGCAGCGTGCTGCGTGATTAAAGGACTAACCGACAAACCAGAAAACAAACACACTTTCGCAATTATATTGAGAGATGATGCTTTGAGTGATATAATGACTTGGAGTGTTTTCAGTTCTAGTGTATGCACAACTGTGTCGTACCAACGGTAATTTAGTCCGCCAAAAGGAAGTCCTAACTCAGCCTTCTTATATTTAGCATTCCTCACTTAACGATGTTTTGCCATTCTGTCAGCAGCGTTAAAATACAATGCGAAAAAAACGTGCAAAACATTATGCAAATTAAAAAAAAGTACCTACTAGTTAGTGTTGAGAAATATTCCACAAATACAAGTTTTGATAGAGTGGAATATTCCGCTGCATATTACCTATTCTCGGACTTCGTAGTAATGGAAGATTTTCATTAGGTGAAGTTGTCGGCGCGCACATTATGTCTTTTACGAGAATATCACAATATTATGTAGGCGAGTCTAAAGGCAGCTGATTATTATTTCAAAAAAATCATACGTATAACCAGACAACTTACTGAAATGTTGGTAAGTCCATACTAATATTGTAAATGCGAAATGTGTCTGTCTGCTACGCTTTCACGGCTCATCTGTTTAACTGATTTTGATGAAATTTGGTACTGTGATAGGTTGTAAATTGTGTCCCGGGGAAGGACATAGGCTACTTTTTATCCTAGAAAATGAAAGAGTTCCCGCGGGAGTGAAAAAAACTTAGTAGGTACACGCAGACGAAGTTGCGTCATCTAGTAATTAAGTAATTTTTTTTTAAAATTATTATTTGTTCGTTTTGGGGTTCCCGACTGTGTCGTTTTTCTGAGTCTCGGATCAAGTAGTCAAGAAATATGTGATGCTATGTTTTTTAAGCTTCAGCTTCGGCTAAAACTATATCTAAAAACTTTTTCAATAATTGATCTTTGCGCGAAGGTGAATGCAAACTGAGCTAACTGTTCAAGCACATTCGGGTGCTAACGCTATTTGAAGTTTGTACCGCGCTGGTCTACATGATTGATTTACGTATGATACAGTCTAAACACAACCATATACTTAACTTAAAGACCAAATTCCTTGCACCTGTACTAAATCTAGACCAAAAAGTTTTTTACAATTGTTTTGTTTATCAAAGGAGGCGTTGCAACGGTTCCCACAGAGGCGTATATTGCCAAAGATAAGGCAAAGTCACCCTAGCTGAGTGGTTCTGATAACGGGCGGAAGGGCGACAACCTCGCCGGAAGCGTTATCAGGCCAGCGCGAGCGGCTGACGGCTGCGTTTCGGCGCTTGTGTTGCCATTCCAATGCCACTCGCTCGTACGAGCCGCTTTGTCAATGGAGCTTTTTGTTGAGCCACGCGTGACGCGACCTTACCCACATCACACGCGTCGGCAACATCATAGACGTAGCGCCTACTTACTGGGAGATTTTCTTCCCGTACGAACGCGTCGACGTTAAAATAAAATAATGCGAAAGTGTGTCCGTCAATCCGTCTGTCTGTCTCTCTGTCTGTCTGCTACGCTTTAGCGGCTCATCCATTGACACGAATTTGATGAAATTTCTGAAATTTATAAATATGAAAATTAAAGAGTTCTCGCGGAAAAAAAAATTCAAACCACGCGGACGTTGTCGCGGGCATTATCTAGTTTCCTATAGGTGGTAGGTAACTTTAACGTGATCGAATACGTAAAAAAACTCTCACTCGGCCTGCAGATCTACACCTATCTGTATAATATACATACGATGTTGTATATAGGAGGAACGGACTGACGAATATATATCTGAGAGTCCCAGAAACTCTACATTTCACTTTTGAAATATAACATCCTAATTATTCCGTGATAAACACTAAACATGCCGAAGAGTATATCAGATCGTAATAGCTGTGATAGTTGAATTAAGTTGAACAAGATGGTCGCTTGCAAGAAAGTTGCATCAATTTATACTCTCTCTTTCATACAACGCAACGGTGGGCAAAGGTAAGTATATATTATTATCAATTTATCATTAGATGTCACGTCTTCTGCGTATGCGATAACAATATAAAATATAACACAGCCGTAGCCGCATAGCTGGTGGATTATTTTGGTATGCCTTGTCGCAAACCGAAATAGCGCGGGAGTCGCACGCGGAAATCAATCGGTTCTGTGTATTTTAGTGTACATATTGTAGAAATAGCGGCGCTCTGACAGCCCGACATGTGGACCGGACTATTTTCACGCTGCGCCGCGCCGAAACAATTTGTTACTTTTATTCGAGTTTTATTTTTAATTTGACTTTAGAAAAGCGCATGTGACGATTTTAAAGCTTCGGCAGTTTGCACAGTAAAAATAACCAACAATCCTATTTGTAACGAAATTATGCCCGCGACTTCGTCCGCGTGGATTAAGTTTTTTTTGATTCCCGGGGGAACTCCTTATTTTTCCAGGATAAGATAAAAAGTAGCCTTTGTCTATCCCTGGGATACACATTATCCTTATACCTACCAAATTTCATTAAAACCAGTTGAACAGATGGACTGTGAAAGCGTAGCAGACAGATAAACACAATTTCGCATTTATAATAATAGTATGGAAGTATGATGTGATCGCAGTCAAGGGCTAGCTTGTAGTAGATAAAAAAAAAATGAATGTCCTGTTGATTTTTCTGAAGTTTCTATCATCAATCATCGATCATCTTTAAAAGTATTGCCAGTTTGAAGTTATATAACAGTTAGGCTAAAGATTTTATTGGTTGTCTATTTCGCTTTACTAAAAATGTGTTTATTTTTTCAGGTAATTCAAATGGCACAACCTATAGACAACATCATTATACATCTGACGAAGGTAACCACTCCACCATCTCAATACTAGTAATTAGTTCTTTTTAACTGTTCGTATATAGCATTCTGTCGTAAAAAGTGTGCTATGAAAACTTATAAAAGCGCATGGATTTGACTCACTCCAGCAATGCTAAGGACTGCGGTTACCTACTTATGTATCTACACATTGATGAAATTGTAAATTATTTTTTCAAAAGAGCAACCACCGTTTCTTTTTGGGCCTTCTCGGTAGGAATGGAATTCCGAACCAGTGATGGTAGATTTACCCGATTACCCGACGACTCAAAGGCACTTGTAAAAGTTTATTTGAATAAAAAAACATTTGAATTTGAATACGAGTATGATTTATGGGCAATTTAACCAATAACATTAAATTAACATGATGATATATTTAAAAAACTGATATATACTGAAAAAAATCATTGATATTCTAATTAATTTAAATATTTACTTAGTTTCCATGTTTTATCAATACATACCTATTCAAAACTTATAAAAAATCGTTTTTATACAACGATGTAATATATTCAATGATAAATACTTACGCGTGGCATGAAAATATTATGGTAATTATCGCAAAATCGTGTCGGATTTTAACATGAAAGACATTACTGAGAAAAAAATAATAATATATTTGTATTTTATTTTATTGTGAGATAGGCTTGCGCTTGAGGACAATCATGCTTATAGTGCAAAGCAATGATGAGGTCTAGATTGGAATGCGTTTACATAGAAAATGCCTATTCACTCTTGCCTCGAAGGCAGATCTAAGATTAGAATTAGCTTCTGAACACGGTTTTAGCTGTAAGTACCTGATAACTGATAAGTAGGTTATACCTAAGCGCGACTGTGTGTCAGTCAGTCTGTTGATGCTGTTATATTATGAAATATTTTTTAAAGAGTAATTACTTTGAAAAAAATAGTAGTTAGTAGTCTTCATAATTTAAAACAATGCATTATGAAATTCATAGTCATTGTGTGTGGTAGAATCGTATTTATATAACGCCCGCGTCATTAGCGGTTATAACAACACGATTATCCCCTAACTTGACGTTATTAACTGTGATAGCGTATTCTATTTCAGGAACAAGCACTTCCTTAAACGATAAGCCTCAAGGCCCGGCTCGCACTTGTCCAGATTACTGTTTTAACTAATACAATGTTTATTCCGATAGTAAGCTATTAATAGTCCTGTGGTAAAGATAAAAGTTCTTGTTTCTATTATTCTGTTCTGTTTTTAGTTCAAGTTGAGTCAACGTCGAAAGTAGTCCTTTTTTTTTTGCTTTGGATTCCTTTGTAAGTTTATTTATATTTTTAGTTTAAATATCTATATTCTGTACTTTTCTGTTATATGATACTCCAGTTACATTTTGTGGTTTGGTACTGCAGTCATTTGTAAATCATATTATTCAATACTCAGTCATTGGAATGATTAAATTAAAAATCAATTGACATCCTGTGTTACGCAAAATGTTAAAAATTCTATAACTTTTTATCGTCCAAATTATGAACACATCTATTAATATTTGCGTTAAGGTCAGGCGGGGCAAGTGCGCCGACGGGGTAAGCGCACCTACCATAAAAATATCGAAAACTACAGATATAATACAACTAATGACATCTTACATCCATGCAACAAACTAAAACACAGTTCTATTTCAGAATCACAGATGTCTCTGTTTACCATAACTTGATGTATCCGCCATTTTAGTTTTAGTGTCATTTAAACCTGTTACCAGAGATGAGCACATGTTACTAATCCCCTTAAATCTTAAAATATTTTACGTGTTGCGGCAAATCAATGAGGTGAGTACAGAATTTAGTTGTTTTTCTTTAAATCTATGTCTGTATTTTAGTCCTAGATAGTGAAATTAATATTTTTTTATAGAATTTAAAATCTTAACTTCAAAATAGTCAAGTGAGGCAAGTGCGCCTAAGTTTTTAGTAGTATGGCGCACTTTCCCCGAGCCAGAAGTCGTCAACTTTTATGATTCAGATATTTTCTTACCCGACGGCCTCTGAATAAGGGTAATGTTTTTCTGTATTGAGAAGTTACTGTCTAGATGTGCTTCAGGTCTTGTGATGAGAAGGCGTTGGGTGATGGGTTTACAGTAAAAGCCTCGTATTAAGTCTATAAACTATTTTTAAATAAGTAATTTTATTTGTATTTTCTTGAAATTTGCTTTTGGGATGCTATAATTATATAACTCGTTGATCTTTAGTGCTAAGTGCTAACAGTAAGACCAACGTACGTGTCATTTCCTTTGTTCGTTACTCTCTGTGCGCTTAGGTGTGCCTAAGCTCGTAAATCGGAAGCGATAATCGAAGTCAAGCTACTTTGGATGGGTGGCTGGTAAGCTATCGATCCGGCTGTTAGCATTCAACATCAGTATTTAAGCCATGTCAGAGCCCTTTGGGCTTCCTGAACAACTCTGACACTAGGTTGCCCACCGATCTCTCGACAAGAAGAAGCAGTTGGATACTTACTACACCTGGTTCTAAAATTATTGTTTTTTTACAGATGGTTCGTACTTATCAAAGAAAAACCGTTAAGCCTTCTTGGTCTAGAGAAACATTATGTCAGGCAGTTGACGCTGTCCGATCAGGCCTATCTGGATATGAAGCAGCTAAAACGTTTTTAAGTGCCCATCTAGGCCTATGTGAAATAAAATATTTTGATTTTGAGATGATACTCCTAATTATAATTAGGACCAAAGTGAACAAAGATTTACACGATTTTACTAAGTATTTAAGTACCTAAATTACTGACATTAGATAATTTGTTGTTATTTTTGCTTGATTGTAACGTGTCATGTTGTTTAAATACTTAAGCCTAACAAAGACTGAAATGTTTTCTACTTTACCATGTAAGTTCTTGCGTGACATCCACTAGATTATTATGTGTTTGCGTCCTATCGCGTCAAAGGAAAATTTGTTACCTACTTTTGTATTTTTTTATTACATAGACGTAAGTAAGTAATGGATAAAATAAAAGTCTAATTTGATTTAAAGATATCTATTATTCCAGCCAAACCTGCAAATATTTTTATTTAAATACAGCAGTTTTACTTTTTATAAAAAAAAACACCAGTAAAGGTTTAGAGCCCCTGATGACTAGTCTATGGCGCGCTTGCCCCAAATTTGTTATGGAAGCTGCAGTAGCCTATAGGACGAGTAAATTAAAAAGAAACCAAGAGTAATGCATTTATTTGTAAATGTTCCATTATGTAAATAATCTGTTTTTCTGGTAACGTACGATTTTAGCGTTTTTATTTATATAGGCGCACTTGCCCCGTTTCCAGGGGCAAGTGCGCCTATAGCCATGTTTTACAATTTAATAGAATATATCGTAAAAATATTGATAGATTTGATTGAATCCACGTTTTTTGCAGCTACAAAAGTTCAAATATTGACAATTTAATAAATGTTCACTCATAAGTCAACAATAAAAATAAAAATATTGCATCGAAATCATCTATGCAAAAACTATGGCGCCCTTGCCCCGCCTGACCTTAAGTCTGTTCCAATTTGGTTTACCTATATTTAAAAAAATGTATTTTTGCCGTAAAAAGCTGTCCACCAATATGAGTATGGTTACATCATGACATTAACATAATAACAATACATACTTCTATAAAATAGTGCCAAAAAATAAACGTTAAACTTTTAATTGAGTGACCACAATGATTTTTGTTGTCTTTAGTAGTTTCTCTTTGTTTAAGCCGCCTCCACATTCTAGCTTTTATGATGATCGCTATATGTATTTAGCAACGCGTCATCTTTGACTTTATTGATCAGAATACTTACACCATAGATGCTATCTTCATTATCAGTGATGAAAACATTAATTCTAAACGATTAGAATTTTTCGATGTGTAATAGCACCTCGAAATATTTGAGGTCGCGCTCTACACTAGCGTCTTGTTTCATTTAAGCTTACTTTGTTGAATTTTATAATCTACTCAGAAGATAAACGGATGTAATTATAACTAAAGTAATTATTATTAGTTTTTACTTAATGATAAAAAATTATTAGGTATGTTCTTGAATTGAAATCTATACAAAAATAACACGGGAAACTTTGTTTTAAACAATTCAAAACACTGTTAAAAACTTTAGAAACAGAACTCAGTAAAACTCTCCAAAACGTTATTCTGGACTGAATTCGAACGAAACCGCTTCGGGATTAAATCGTGCAACACCTAAACAAAAAGGGCCCGAAATAGTCCCTTGTATAACCACCGCCGAGAATAGCCCGAGAGTGGGAAAGTATCGAGCATGTTATTTTTAGTTTGCCGGCGCAGCACTTGTTTCAGCCTTTGTTGGGCAGAAATAACCCGTCAACCCTCCCCGCTGATGGACCTTCTCCGTGGAGTGAGGGAGGAGAACAGGTTGCCGTGATCCGTTTTTAGTCGCCTTTTCTATTTCTATTTGTTTGGTTTGTTAACTCTCCGCGTTGTCTAACTTTATATTTTGATTGAGTATCAAATGCTGAGGCTAGATTTTTATACCTCAACGTAAATTCAAAAACACGAGCTTCATCGGCTTCCAAATCGATAGACCGTAGATTTTGGATTGGACCAATCCTAAATCTAAAAGAAAAACCTTTTTACTAATGTGATTTTCTTTTGTTAGTTAAAGCATTTTTAATCGTGAGAAACTGCAACTGCCATGATAATTTCAAAGCATTTTCCATATTGTAGCTAGCCAGTAGCCGTTTGGTCCATGTTAATCGCCTCAATAACGTCATTATGAAAAGTTATTGTAATTGGTTTAATTCGAGTTCTACGATGTGATTAAATGTGTATTTATAGGTTTCTTCCGTCGGTGCCCTGTGCCAAGATATCATTACTTGGAAATGGCTGCTTATCTTAGAGTATTCATTAATGGAAACGTATGAAGAAATTGCTATTCTTAACGTTTAAGATTATAATCGATCATATTATCTAAATCTTACATTGGGTTTCCCAAGTAAGTGATAAGGATAACGATGTATCGTGTTAAATTTTAAATCTTTTTAATTCATACAAAAGTATTAAGTCATTGATATAATATATTATTGATACATATTATTTGTTATTAAATAATGTAAACAAAGCTTAAAATCATTATTTTAATATAAATGCTGATGTCAAAACTGCTAAGCACCTCACCTATAAATGGACTATGATCGCAACAGAGGAAATAGTCCTTCTTTCATTAAAATAATATTTTAAAGAAACAAACATATCTACAGTATTGACAAAGATAATTTGAAGAGGGCAAAAAACGTGTTGAGCCGTGACAGTTTATTAGTTGTAACTTGTATCCAGAATTAGTTCCAGCTATAAATACGACGGCGGAATGTGTGCATCTGTTTATAGAGCCGCAGTCGAAGCGGGGGAGATGTTCGCTTGTCGCTTCGGTTACAGGTTCACAAAAACTGTCTCGAGGGTGGCGGTTGCACTTGACACGGGTAAACATTGCACCTTTATTTGATACTAACATCATCGACTATGCTGCTAATAGCTTTTTTGTGACGTTCTTTGATTTTTTGTTTGTTTTTGTTTTTCTATTACTGTTGCCATAACTTTAACAAAGCCTGTCCTACCTTCTAAGTAACTGTCAAAAAAGAAACTGATTCATGATGACAATCTTCCCAGATAAAATAACAAACTGAAATACTTTCTGTTACTTTCTGAACTGAAAAATAATCCTCGGTCCGAGCTGTGTCTTTGTTTATTAAACACTAGCTGACCCGGCGAACTTCGTACCGCCTTAGTATGCAAAATTAAATGTATATTTTTCAATATTTCTGAGAGATTTTCTTAATATTTTTTTCCGTAAGAACCTTCTCCTAATAATAACAAATACAACAAAAAAAGAATTAGTGAAATCGGTCCAGCCATTCACGCGTGATGCCGTGACCAAGGAAAACGGGTTTCATTTTTATATATATAGATTTTCCATACAGCTATTCCAAACTCTTTCGGCATTTAGATCTACTATTTTTTTTTTGACTTGACTTGACTGCGATCTCACCTGATGGTAAGTGATGATGCAGTCTAAGATGGTAGCGGACTAACCTGTTAGGGGCATGGCAATTATATTAAACCCATACCCCTTCGGTTTCTACACGGCATCGTACCGGAACGCTAAATCGCTTGGCGGCACGTCTTTGCCGGTAGGGTGGTAACTAGCCACGGCCGAAGCCTCCCACCAGACATAGTATCTTTCACTTTGGTGCAACCATCATCTCTATTTCATTCTTTCATTCTAATACCAATTCAACATTCTCACTTGCTGGCTCATGTACTCGTATTAATAAAATATATTCCCAGAAAAATATTCGCAGCAGAATCTATCGCTAGTAAAATACAGTTAGGTATGCTTCTTTCTAAAGATGCTTAATTATGACCAACCTTCATAATATAATAGCAGTTGAGAATATTACATGAGTCATGAGTCATAAGATAAACAGAGTCAAAGTTTTGGCTGTTGTCTTTTTAATAATTGGTTGAATAGTAGATAATTGTTTTATTCGTTTAGTTGTTTGCTTGTATTCTCGGCGAATATGAGTGGCATCAGTCATCACGGAACAAGGTGTCTGCTCAGGGGCCATATACTGCCAACGCCGTTTCGTTATTGTTGACTTTCGTGTTTTAAAATTATAATCCTTACTAGCTAATACCCGCAACTTCGTCCGCGTGGATTGAGGTTTTTCGGTTAGTAAGATTTTAGGAACGTCAAGGTACGTGATGATACCAAACTGTCTTTTTGAGTAATATTGTTTAAGTATTGCTTTTAGCGCTGGCAGAAGGGCCCCTATTGTTAAAAACTTGGCGGAAACGTCGACGATTAAAACGAGGCTGTTTTTAATTTCAGTCATCGATATATCTGTCCCGACTCCCGACCGCTGAATTTTAAAACATTTACAAGTAGATAAGGTGTTTTAATTGTATTCTATTTATAGATTGGCGCTTTGTATGCTCGTGATGTGTTTAATCATTAGCCTGTCGCGTGGTGTTTCTTAATTAGGTATATAATTTTTATTCAAAATGGTGCCGGCTCCTACAAACGCGTGACATGTAAATTAAATGATAAATGTGTAATAATACTACAAAGATTTTTTGACCATAATATCATGATAGAGGAGCGATAAATACTTTTGATGATTAATTAATTATGAACAAAACATCCATACTAATATTATAAATGCGAAAGTGTGTCTGTCTGTCTGTCTGTCTGTCTGTCTGTCTGTCTGTCTGTCTGTCTGTCTGTCTGTCTGTCTGCTACGCTTTCACGGCCCACCTGTTGAACCGATTTTGATGAAATTTGGTACAGGGGTAGATGGTATCCCGGGGAAGGACATAGGCTACTTTTTATCCCGGAAAAATAAAGAGTTCCCGCGGGAATAAAAAAAACTGTCTCTTCACCCGATTTTGATAAAATTTGGTACAGGGGTAGATGGTTTCCCGGGGAAGGACATAGGCTACTTTTTATCCCGGAAAATTAAAGAGTTCCCGCGGGAATCAAAAATCTTAATCCACGCGGACGAAGTCGCGGGAATCATCTAGTATTGTAATAATTATATGGTTTTAATTATTACACTTACAAGTTATAGTAGCTGAGATGCCAATTATACCTATCTTTTCTTACTGGCACTGTAACCGCTGTTTGTTATCTATTTCTTATTAAGATTTTTATCTCAAAATATGCTTCTCTTAATATTAAAAGAAAAGAAAACTGCAGTGGTCTATAATGCAGTGTAAACAAAATATCCGTGTCCAATCAAATTAAGTTTTCGATCTTTTGATCAAGAAACACACTTGAGACGTCGCATTTGACATGTTGCTCGTGTGCAAGCGAATAATAAAAGTAAAATAACAAGTTACTGCCTCATTATAACCGGGACAGTGCCGAATCGAGGTTAACAAACAAAAATATCGTCATAAGAGACAAAGAGTGTTCACACACTGTGAGTCAAAGATACCGGAATCCTTCGCTGTAGTCTTTGTATGGGCTAATTTTAGCTGGCTAATTATAGGCGTGATTCACTCCTGCGCAGTTCACTCCAAACTGTCGTGAGTTACTACTACCATCTGAGTTCTGGCCGAACGGGAAACCGTTGCGGTGTGATTATCGTGTTTACAAGTGGTGTTATTAATGATAAGGAATTAATATTGAGAGGCAAAGGTACGAACGAAAAAAATCGTCTAGCTCCTCGTCCTTTTTTTGCATAGATGTTTTGTCCTGGTTGATTTTTTCTAGTGTTTTCGCACTTATTCTTAAAATAAAACGATTCAATCAGCTGCACCATAGAACGTTATTATGTTATGCACAATCTCTAAACTAAACTAATCTAAAATGACACGTCTCATTTGTTGATGACCCTTGCATAACGCTCCCTGCGGAAAGGGACAATATGTACTAGATTTAAGCCTGTCAATTTAGTTTAGAGATTGTGTTTAACAGAATTGGCCACTAGTCGGTCCTATCGCACCAAGTTATTACTTACATACGTTTTCCTCACCGTTGTGAATTACATCGAATTAACAGTCTAAATTAGACCAACAAGGTGTTTTACCTTCGTTGGTTGAGTAGTAGACTCGAATTTGTTTTTATTATAAAGAAGTTTGCAGAAAGATTAGAGAAATTAATAAATCACAAGACAAGTACACCAGAGAGCCAACTTGCGTCACTTAAAATGCGTTTAACTAAAAAATAGTTCTACTGACTACTGACCATTCAGTTGATCAGCCTATCAACAAATGAAAGCCACTGACATGTTATATGTTTTATCCATTGATGGTTTGCTATGAAATGTTATTTTAAATCATACTAGCTGATGCCCGCGACTTCGTCCGCGTGGATTGAGGTTCTTGGTTCCCGCGGGAACTCTTTAATTTTCCGGGATAAAAAGTAGCCTGTGTTATTTCAGACTTTAATCTATCTCTGTGCCGAATATGATCAGTTCAGACGTTCTGGCGTGATTAACAAACATCCATTTGAGGTTTTTTGGTTCCCGCGGTAACTCTTTAATTTTCCGGGATAAAAAGTAAGTAAGGATAAGGATAGCAAACCTTCAATGGATACAAAATATATGTCTGTGGCTATAATTTTCTTATAGCCACTGAGTTAGAGAATAGGGGGTATGAACAGTCATTGGGTAGAAATACAGAATAGGTATGGTAGAAGTATAATATTATTATGAAGTCATAATATACTCGTAGTTACACCTGTTGTGTAGTGACTAGTGAGACCGGACATGCCTCGCATAGTTTGGCGGATCTGGCGACCGCGCGGCTCCTGCGTGATTAACTCCCGAAAAAAACACGCTCGTTGAAATATTGATAAACGTGATCTTGTATCTACTAACTACTTGCATAACTTTTATTTTATTTTAGCACCGTTGCCGCAGAAGAGCCGCTGTGTTAATAGTTGATATTGACTTATTTATGGTATCTTGCGAAACAGTGTACATATAAGGCTATAGTAGCCAATAGTGGGAGAAGTAATAGCCTATAGTGGGGGTGGTATCCAATCGGAAGGATTGAAATTATAAAGTACGTCAGATAATAATGACATCCTCAGTACACACACACACACACACACACACCACACACACACACACACACACACACACACACACACGACGTCACAACCGTGTGAAATGCAAGCTTGATTAGTCTGTCGTTAAAGACGAAATCAGCAGGACATTTTCTATTGTCTGTTCGGACTAGGTATCCACTATCCATCGGTCGAAAAAGATCTCCGCGAAATATTTTATATTATAATTATTATAAGTATATAGATGTTTAATTTAACATTGATGTATTCTAGATTAACATGAGTGGCAGTTGTATTGTTAATAAACATTGTGAACAAGTACGCATACGTTATCTAATAAGAGTACGTAGTAAGTATACCGCGTAAAGACACTTTCCCACGGCACTCGACCCGGCTCGCGGTCGTTTGTGTTTTGACGTTTAATTGACAGAAGAAAGTCGTACAAACTACAAACTCCATGGCAAATAAGTCCAGGGGCCATACTGCCAACGCATAAGCAGCAATATTATTTATTATTAATTTATTAATTAATTTATTTATTTATTTAAGCGTTGGCAGTATGGCCCCTGAGCCAATGCTAATCGTAAAATATAAACTTGGATTTTATGAGCTTTTTCTTCCTTTAATTAATTTATTTGAAGTTCTTTCTGATAAATTATATCTGTCAGTAGAGATGTGATTAAATGTTAAAAAACGTTAACTGTTGTAACGTTATAATAATAAAAAAATAACACGTTAAATTAAAAGTTATAATTATAACTGATAAGGCTAACAGATATCCAAATGATGTTATTTATATTTTCGTTAAATGTTCAATGGAATTAATGTTATAGTTTTTATTGCATAATACTTAATGATTTTCGTTAAATGTTCAATGGAATGAATGTTATAATTTTTATTGCACAATACTTAATGATTTTCGTTAAATGTTCAATGAAATGAATGTTATAATTTGTATTGCTTATTATGTACTTACAGCAAAAATGGAACTGGATCAGAAATTCAGTGGTAGATTCACTCAAAAGCACTTGTTAAAAGTCTACTTAAATAAAAAATATTTGATTTTATTTGAAATATAATGGACTTTAGAGTTATTTTTATATTTTATTAGAATTTAAAAACATCAATTGTGTTACTTTTAATGTGGTGAGACGTGTTCGTCTATCACTAATAATGTAGCCTGCTTTCGAAAATGCCTTAAACTGAAGAAACTTCGGTTAAAAACTTATTTTACTTTCAATAAATATTAAGTACCTATAACATTTAACTTCGCAACACATTTCTCACAACTGATACAGTAGGTAATTTATTTGTTTACGTTATTTTTGGAATCGTTAAACATTAAAAAGTTATTTATTGGTTTCTTCATAAATTCTATAATAAAAGCTAACACTATTAATATAAGGCTCACAATTACTTGTATTGTAATTAAAAATCGGTAAAGCAGTACAAAAGTGGCTGCCGGACAGACGCTGTAATGTCGTAACAGCGCCAACGTCCGGCAACCACCCAAACTACCATGCAATTTTTTGCAAAAGACAACGATCGTTGTCAATGTCCAATACGCGATAACGACTAATGAGGCCATTATAGAGCGTTAAAATAGCAAAATTTGCTTGCTCAGTAGAATAGTGTACGGTTGTTACTTGTTATAACTTTTAACGAACATCTTAATATTTTATAACAAAGTTAAAAGTTAAAAATAAATATTGTGTTAAATTTAAAGTTATAACTTTTAATCCTCACCTCTATATCTGTGTCAAGTTAACTATAAACATATTTTGTGTAAGAGGGTTCCGTGTAGGTAGGTACGCGAGTCGCGACCGATTAAGATTTATTAAGGCAAATGGTAGGTACTATTCTTGCCTTGAATCTGTTTTCCGAACCGATATATTACTTAATAAGTAATGTTAGATGGAAAATTAAAGATGGTATCATTGCATGTATGGTTCTTGAGAATGGCAACACTGGTCTGGGGACTCTATGATTGATCAGATAAATATTAATGGCGGCCGTTTTTTGTGTTCGTGTAAATTGCTAAATTAAAGTATATATTATATTTTTTTAAATATATAGTCTAGCGCTTGGCTGCAATCAGACTTGCATGCAAGAGATGATGCAGCCTACGAGTGAGGTGGAGCGCGCGAGGAAGCAAATCGCTTCGTACGAGCCCGCGGAATTTCGAATTAAATGAATAACCAGTGTTTGCATTTAATAGTAAGATAAGTAGGTAATTATTGTCGTTCGTGAAATATAAAAATGCGATGTGTTAGTTTTTGTTCAGTTTATTAATATGTTTTACATATTGATGTTTATTAAAAAGTAATCAGAAAAGTTATGTTGAGTTCACACTCCAGTCTCCACTTAATTAAGTATCAAGTAACAGCAACGAAGTAACTTGTGCATAGATTGACCGATTTTTCTGAAGGCCGAATTAGATAAAAATGCATAACACATATTATATTTAATTAATAAAGCTTATTGACATATCCTGTTAAATTGGATTGACACACATAAAAGATCATTGAATTGGCATATATATCTTGTCTACTTATGTTATATCAATTTGAGTTACCTGTAAAATAATATTAAGCCATACGAGTTTAATGAAATTTGACACTTAATCATCTAAATTCTAATGTGTCACAATGAACCTGAAATCAATCAATCAAGCCCAGGTAATTTTTTTTTGAATTTTGTCTGTCTACCTGGTTGTCTGTTTGCAGTAACGGCATCACGCTGTATCTACTGGACAGATTTGAATGCAATTTAGATAACACTCCTGGTATCTTACAGGACATTTTTTCAACAATAGGGTTCCTTACTTCCTTTGGGATAGGTGATGAAAGTTTTGGTCCATTTTACTCCATAACTCCATCAATCTCACCTCACCAATACAGTGCTTTACAATCTGTAAAACATAAAAAATGTTTCTAGTACAAACCTTTTTTTTGTGTTTTGGTAGAAACACTCTACCTATGTTCGTTACAGACTTTGAAACGTTTGAAACCATCTAACCGATGCGCCCCAGACCGGTTTCATTAGAAAGGCAATAATGCGAAGATGGTTTTAGATTCTTTATTTTTCTTTTAGCGTAGTAGCACATTCCGGGTATCCGCTAGTATATTATATTTGTGTGTACTTTTCAGAGAAGTAGTTAAATACGTATACAGAGAAGCGTACAAATAAAGCTTGAATCTTTCCGGTGGAGCTGCATTTAGCCGATTGGAAATAGAAGCGGACGCCCGTCGAGAAATAAATATATAATTTGCGTAGAGTGACCAGGATTCTAGAAAAGCTATGCCAATAATTTGCTTAATAGTTTTTTTTAGCTCGTACATGTGTATTATTATGATCATTTCTTGATTATGCTACAAACCGCTAAGTTCTTTCTCTTTCTAAAATCAAAACTGTAACTTATTAAACATTTTTGCTTCAATGAAACAGTAAGTAAGTATATAATTACTTAATGACGTGTAATATTAAACAATAGAGACAATATAATTTACCATTATTGTACGATACAAAACTTAAAAAATCAAAAACTTAAGGAAAATTGTGTGAAAGAGGATATGCATATAAAAGGGGTGAATAAGAGATTGACGGATAACAGAAGTGACTGGAAGAAGATATCATGTTGTGCCGACCCCACATAGCGTTGATAAAAGGGCAAGACGAAGAAGAAATTACGTAAGCTTGGTTGGTGAAAGTCATGGCTATCCTACACACAGTAGCAAAAATAGAGTAACGTTTTGGGAAGTGGAGCGGCCAGTTGGTTTTTATGGTGTTCTGTTTTTAGGCCGTCGTGCGTCTGCTTAAATCTGCTATAAACTGAAAACTGTGGGTTAAAACTGTGGGTTATTTATACTGTGTGTGAAAAGTACACTTTTCAGTTCCCACCCACACTGTTGACTTATCGCCACTACAGCCCACTAACGTCCCACTGCTGGGCACAGGGCTCCACTCTCATAGGAGAGAGGGAATTAGAGCTTACACCCACCACGCTGATCCAATGCGGATTGGCGGGCTTTAACGACTATTATCATGTTAGTGATAATAACTGGGACCGACGGCTTAACGTGCTCTCCGAGGCACGGGGGTAAAACACCGCCAACTTCCTAACTCCGGGCTACCTATTGAGAATTTCTAGTCAGAAAAACCCAACACTTAATTATGGTTCGACCCGGGACTCGAACCCGGAACCTCGTCGGCCGCAGTCTAACCACTAGACCAACGAGGCAGTTCTGTTAATTTAATAAAGTGTAATCCAGCCATTAGTAAAAACACTCGACTTTCATCACGTTCACGTGTGAACTGTGTAAACAATCACTGTGGCACAGGATGACGTAGCCCACACGTTGCCAGTTGCCACTTGCCACACGTCAAAGGTGGGCTGATGCATTCATAAAAAAAAAATCTACAAGTAGGTAAACAAATCATTATTTTCCCTACGAAACATGACTGTATTTATACATGTATACCTATTACCTACATACTTGTTTTCTTTATAATAAATGATACATAAATGATTTATTTATTTCATGTAGAACGACTCTACCACCGGTTCGGAAAGCTAAGCTCTATTGAAGTTGAAGTTCTACTGAGAAGAGCCGGCAAGAAACTCGGCAGAAGCTCTTTTCTTAAAAAATAAAAAGGTTACAATAAGTAAACAATACAACACATACTTAGTTTACATTACGTTACAAGTATTGTACTGATATGTGTACATATGTCTGATAGAACACAGCATTCCTTGTTTATGTCAAAATGATTCATTCAGAAATTACTGCATAGGTTAGGCGCAAAACACACAGCGTCACCCGCCACGCACCCGACCCGCGCCCGCGTTCTGTGTGAGTTCATATAAATACTAGGAATTCAACCCGCCGCGCACCCGACCCGGCCTGCGCCCGACCCTCGCCCGCTCCCTGTGTGTTTGCCCTTTATTCATGCCCTAACGTAGAGCGTAAAGCCTTATTCAGTGGTCCCTCCGACCCTACCGACATCGTTTTTAGATCTAGCATAATCAAACTACCTACTACCGAAAAATTCTGCAGTCAATTGTTAACCTCGTCTTATGGGACCGCCTCTTTTATCAGCCTTTATTATTTTATTTTTTATTCAAGGTTTACTAGCGATTTTTACTTCGAAAAAGTATAGGTAAGGTGTAATACATGCAAGTTAAATGTAACATTCACGGTGTGTTAAATCGTTTAAGTAAACACAACATGCAAAAATTCCATAGCTGCAAAAACAATAAATAACATTACAAAAAAAATAATTAAAGTTACAAAATAACAATTATGATTGTCTTGTAAGTTGTAGGAAATTTTCCGTTAAGCAAATTAGGAAAGCTTTTGAAAAATAAATGTTTTTCCGCGAACTATAGTCGCTCGTTCAGTCGCTCGCGTGCGCTGGCTAAAAATAGCTTTCCATAAATTAGTAGTGTATTGTTTTCTGTTTCGCTCCGGCGGTTGATAAATCGATAGGTGTGAAGGAGACGGGCGTATGGAGGCGGGCGGGGCGCGTCCTTCACTTGTAGAGTCGGCTGTCTATTTATAAACTGGCGGGCAGGGGCGCGGGGGCTACTCTTTGTGATTTGCTGTTTGGTGTTAAATTGTACAATAGCTTCGTTTTCCGATTTAAATCCAAATTCCAAATGACTAGCTGACGAGTGACGCCTGCGACAGCGTACGTGTGGATTTAGGGTCTTAAAAATCCCGTTCGAACTCCTTTTTTTATTTAAAATCTTTATTTTTAGAGATTTTTCGCTTGGCGAATATGCCTCTCTGTAGAATAACAGATTTATTAAATTACGTAGACAAATAAATACAATAACACACTAATCATATTTTTATGGTAAACAACAAAAATGGCTAGGATTGCCATATAAAAATTCGACATTTTATTCTCTTTTTTCGATGCCAATCCTAACCACCCGCAACAGTTGCGCTGCTTTCACTGAGAGCGGGTAAGCCAGCACACAGTTGAATAAGCAGACAGCATAAAAATTAGCGGAATCCTTAAAAAAATCCTTGAATTTCATGATAGAAAGTAGCATATGTTCGCCTATATCGTATATTAGGTACCTCCTCCGACCTCCGTGGCGCAGTGTGTGGCGCTGTTGCCTTAACGTGCGGAGGTCCTGGGTTCGATCTCCTGGTCCTGGGTTTCGGAATTTTCCCTGGTCTGGCTGGTGGGAGGCTTCGGCCGTGGCTATTTACCACCCTACTGGCAAAGACGCGCCGCTAAGCAATTTAGCGTTCCGGTACGATGCCGTGTAGAAACCGAATAGTGGTATGGGTTTTAATGTAACTGGCATGCCCCTGACAGGTTAGCCCGCTACCATCTTAGACTTGCATCATCACTTACCATCAGGTGAGATCGCAGTCAAGGGCTAGCTTGTAGTGGATTTTAAAAAATAGGTATGGTATACATTTGTACCATATTTCCTCAAAATATTGATTGTACGAGTGGGCCGTGGCTCGTGACAAGGTAACCGACAGACATACATAGTTTCTCATTTGAAATACTTGCATAATAATGATAAATTTTATTTTGTCTGGACGTTACATGAATAACGCATCAACGTTTCCCTAAAGTAGTAACATATAATATAGCAGTTTTCTCACATAAAGATAATATTATAATCAAGTTACAGAATGTATTCATTCGATACACGCCTACACTTGAGAGCTACATATTGGTGTATAAGTGGGTATCATAAAATTAGCAGTTAATAGAAAAAAATACAAAATTCCGCCAATTAAGGTATTTAAGTTATTAATACATTAATAAATTTTCAAGTTCCGACACAAAATAAAATAATATTGTTGGAAATGGCGATCAGAACCGGTTTTTTACATTTAAATAGCTGTCGCCTGATCGTAGATTTTTTATCATCAATTTGTTGTCGGCCTTATAATAAAGATTATAGACATCCGCAAGTAGGTACTCGTACGAGAGAGCAGGCGTGATGTTGTGTGCGTCAACATTATGATATAATCTATTTATAAATGTCACTATCTCGATTTGATATCTATCTACTTACACATATAACCTATGTCGTCCTATTAATTCTGCATATATTTGCATGCTTTACGATTAAATATAAAACGGATTGATACCGGGCACGTGCAAAATTTATTGAATATACGAAACTGGTTGGTAACATTTGTATACAAATTATTATTTATATATATTATGTAGTTGTTAAAGCCAATATATTAACTTCTAGTTTTCTTTTTACGATCGTACATTGTGTCGTAGACGCGCGTAGAGAGCTTCGTAGAGG
Organism: Erebia aethiops; assembly: GCA_923060345.2. NCBI lineage: Eukaryota > Metazoa > Arthropoda > Insecta > Lepidoptera > Nymphalidae > Erebia > Erebia aethiops. The sequence continues at coordinate 684,144 of OV281083.1, read as the reverse complement.
TGCTACACGATGACTGAACGTTCCGGGTTCGTAGACGGCGGCGTAGAACCCTTGTACAGCAAAATCAAATTATAACCTTTGGTCAGCGGTTAAACAATGATTTGACTGTAGTTTCTCCTTCTGAATGTTAAATTAAAGAAAAAAAAAAGAGAAATGGGTGTTGAGTTAGTCTGTCTGTCTGTATGCTATGCTTTTACGGTCCTTCTTTCTACCGATTTTGATGAAATTTTGTACAGAGATAGAGTGTAAGTATTCCGAGGAAAGACAATTATGGAGTTCCCGCGGGAATAAAATAAAACATCTTAACGCTCTGTATTCGGTACTAAAAACGGTATTAAATATTGGAAACCCCAACCCCCTTAATATGAGCGCAATTAATATCCATCCAATCGCCGTTTCCATAAGTCACAAGATCTGGAAAGCTATAATTAATAAGGCTTTGTCTTTTGCTACAGTGAAAATATAATTATTTATATAAGACTCGATAAAAACAATTCGCGAAGGGCACGATCCCGGCCTCTTCTATATTTAGAGTTCTATAAATAGCCTCATCCCCTCCCCCCACCCCTCCCCGGCGGCTTCCGCCCCGGCAATGTAGGTCACATTTATTTGTCCGTCACCCCCTACAAGAGCCGAGCAAACGAGCTAAGATTGCCTTTCTGACGATGTTGTCTCTTTACAGATCCATTTTTGTTATCATAATATAATACATTTATCAGAAAGGTTATTGTGGAGTCCTTAGTAGGACTAGTTATCTGTCAGTCTTGTTAAACGTCACTTTTGGGAAACATTTTAAAAGGTACTATTTTGTGTCTTGCAACTTTGCGAGTTTCCTGCTCTGTGTTGTTAGTTGTTACCTTAGCAATTATTTTATTTATTTATTTATTTTACACTTTATTTGTACACCACAACACAAAAAGGAAAAATAATAATTAAGGAACACAAATACACAGAAGGAAGTAGAATACAAAAAGGCGGCCTTATCGCTTAGCAGCGATCTCTGCCAGGCAACCTTAGGATTAGAAGAAGTTAAGGAGATTAAATTGCGTGTGGTGTATTAATATAAATAAACATACAAACAAATACCTACATACTATTACATAAACCATTTACACAAATAACATAATACTTACTCATAATAAATAATATATGAAAATAAACTAATATATATTATGTATTTAGTATTACTATTATAAATAACAATGAAAACTAATTGTCTGTATTAGGATAAATAGAAATTCCTAACAGATTTTTTAAATATTTCCAGTGACCAAGGTCACTTGTCGTATGTTCAATTATCTTACGGGCTTTACGGTATCCACTGTCGAGGAATCTCCTTGGCTGGTTCTTGTGGGGATGCGAGCTTTTGACGCTAATCCTTCTTACTTCTGGCTACTCTACGGTACTTAGAAAGTACTGGCCTACTTTCTAAGCCACTGTAGAGTTAAACCCCTAGTCAATGTGTTAGGGTTGAATGCGAAAGCTGTGTGTATCCCACATCTACAGTAGTACAGTCCTCTACGTTGAATGTTTGATGTTCTTGCGGCGGACCATCCATTTTGGCCAATTTAGAAGGGTGTAGCCAAGAGGCGTTTGTGATCGTGACATTTCGCCAGTGAAACCTTCGTTAGGATCTGCTGCATAATCTCTTGTTGTACTTGATCCGTGTCACGCGTCAGCACACAGGTCGTCAAACGACAAATTTATGTCTCTTGCAAGGATTTTCACACGCGGTCTTGTGTTGACTGATTCCTACTGGATCCTAGATGTAGCTATTAATTTATCAGAATAAAGCATCAAGTGTAATGTAATGGAAATATACTTTATTGCACACCAAACCAAATTAAATACAAAAAAACAGAACTTAGAAATATACATTAAGCGAAGAAACTGTACAATAGCCGGCCTTATCGCTGAGAAGCTATCTCTTCCAGGCAACCTAGAGTAAATAATAATAGAAATACTGTTACAAGTGGTTATGCATAAAAACATTGAATGTAGTGTCATAATATGTTGTTGCAGAGATGGCGCACGAGAGCGCCAGCGGCGCGGAGGGCTCGCCGCACCACACGCCGTCGCCGCCGCACGCGTCGCATGTGCCCGCAGACACCAGCTTCCACCACCAGATCATGCAGGTGAGGCCCACTCTACAGCCCTGCGACTACCCTCTGTTGTACGTGTACCCTTGATGTGCTGTTCGCAGTTCGAATCAGTTGTACGACTGACGCCGTTGCGATTACACGTATGCTCATCGGTTGGGGGTGCTAAAAAGTTGCAGTACTTTGTTGATTACAGTGAGATGATCCCGACACTTTTACTATTGGCTGATTGCACAGTTGCTGCAATAATATCGCACCAGCTCTCTCTTAGCTTAAAAGTTGTGCATATAAATTTGCTATAGTGGGGATTGTTTAATTTGCTGAATTTATGGTATTTTTGCTGCAACTGCCTGACTTTAGCCGATAGTAAGATACTATCATTGATCATTCAATTATCACACTGTAGCTATTAAACTGATGCAGGCCTGGTGATGGTACTTATTAAATAAAGAGTACTAAGAAAGATGGCCACGAAACTAGGCTAAATTAATATTTAGTTGTTAATTAATATTTAGTTGATTCCATTCGAAATTATATTATTCTAAAAGGACCTTTTCGACGATTCTTTTTATTTCAGCTTGTCCGTCGTAAACTTATTTGGAAAGTACATAGTGCACTGCTTGCTTGCCACACTCTGAATACGCCTGGGAGTCTATGCCATTGATTGTAATGTGTATTGATATTAAAAACAAAGTATTCTATTCCATAGGTTGCAAATATCACCCAACGTAAAGTTCTAGTTAAAACTAAGAATGTATCGTTACCGTACTTCCCCGTATCGAGTATACTTTTATTTAGGTTTTCAATCTAGGATAATAAATATTAATTCTCATGCCATGTTTGATTGTCATGATGACTAGATTTTTCTTTTCAATAAATAATCACTTTGTTTATGATTAAACAAAAAGTTTTTAATTTTCTTTCAATCATAATACACATTTGTAAGTGTGCCATGCGTCTCGCCCGCGCTTGCGCGGAAGAAAATTATTTTATCGCGAAATATTTACTATGATAATAAACTTTGGCTGGCGTCTGTTTCTCCCAGCGAAGGCCCAACTTCTCAGAAAATGGTCGCTTCTGAGCACGCTAGCACGTTTATGACTTTATGGGCGTTAAAAAAATATTATATTATAGTACTTAAAGTTAATTATCACCCGATAAAATATCGTTCTGCATTTATGATGATTTTCTTAAAATGATTCTGTGATTATTGTTATACGTGCTACGTAGTTACATGAGTCGAATTTATTTTATTACACCCTGATGTTTATTATTTGCAATACATTAGCGAATCTTTTGGATACCGTCTTAAATAAAATTATATATTTCAGTAACGCTTACTTGCGTTGATATTAAGTTACGTAGTGTCAGCTTTGTGTTTAAAATTTGAATTGAATTTTTAGAAAAGTTAAAAGATTGGTTATTTATTTACTGACGAAGGTTTAATTAGATTGATATTTGACTCATTCGATGTATTTTACTCGGTTCGTTCTTTGGCGGGGATACACCATATTGGAATAATTTGCATAAATACGAATATTTTGACGTTTGGAAATCAGTCTCCTGCCGGCAGACTTGTTTTGTGTTTAGATCGCAATTTGATTTAGAGCTTAGCAGTAGCAACTGCAGCCTGATCAAATAATTAATTTATTGTTGTTGTGATGCTTTGGCCAAGTTTTTATAATTAACTACTACACGTTGTGACCATTTGCCTTTTTTAAAAGTAATTTTAATCATTTGTCTCCTTATGGAATTATGCCTACAGTAGGTTGACATAGATACGGTGAGCTGCACGAAACAAATATAAATAAATATGGTTTTATATGGTGCTTGAAACTAATTTAATCACAAGAATCCATTCAACTCATTGATAATCTGCAATGATGCGGTTATAGTCTTCCACCCTGCTAGAGTCAGCGTGAATTCTCCCTGACCTTTTTCCAGTGCAGCGTGCTCCGGTTCAACTCGATTGTAAAAACGAACGGGATATTTTTAAAAATTTCCAAGCATGCGATATAAATAAAGACATACATACAAATACCTACACGTATACAAAACACGGAACGTGGCCCGTCCATCCGCACACATGTATACTGATATTTACATTCGGTGTATAATTTTAGAAGGCGTGTTGATCCGGCCTCCGTTAATATATCGTGGCACGTTATTGCAAATTTGAAAACGTTCTCCCATTATCGCTCGCCGCTGACAGGATCAAATATCCGGTTGGATGTGTAAAAATACCGACGAAACAGCTGCATTGTTTGGCGACCCGAGAGTTGTTCCGCTCAATGGACGCGAGAGACATTGGCCCGGTGCCTTCGACACACTCCATTGTTACAGATCTTGTCTGATCCAATTATACAATAACAAAGGTAGTAAAAGCTACGCCGCCTCCCCGTCTCCAAGATAAAACTTATTGAAGTATTCAAATTCGTTGAAAGAGTCAACATACCTACAAAAAATTTGCGTTCAGCGTTCAGTTCAAAACACTTCAAAAGTGCATTTATCCCTGGAATTGATCCAAGCCATTTTACACGTCAGATCTAATGTTCCCATCTACTTGCATTTCCTTGAAATAACGGGATGTGGACCGCCAAAATATCTCCGAATGGATGCATCATGAATTTCATGTTCCCGAAATTAAATCACCTGTCTCATGAGGTCTCATCGTTTATTTCAGAGGATGGTACGAGTATAACTCTATGACGTATTAATCTATTATTTTGTGAGGTACTATTAAGTATTCTGTGGTTATCTCCTCGAAGCGGTATAAGATTCACAGGTTTTCCCGCGATAGTTTCCTTCAGGTTTTCGGTCAAATATTGTGACCTCTATTATCTATATCTTTTATCTTTATTAGATAATCAGCTATTTCAGAAATATCACATAATTATCTTTTATCAGATAAGAAGACGGGTACATGATCAAAATGAGTTGCACAGCAAATGCGATAATTGAAGTGTCAGCGTCTTGTTACTTATGCCGGCGCACGAGTCAATGGCAGGATTTGAACGTCAGATTACACGGCTTCTCACCCTCCAGGGCCTTGACATAGCTACGTAATGCGGTACAAACTCCTAGCTGTAGTGGCTGTAAATCTGATTTGGATGGATTACCGAATGTTGTGATGACGTTTACGAAGCCAAGCAAATACCTTCCCCAGTGACGAGTTTGTTTACTTCAAAAAACTCTCAACGTTGACGCAGAGCGCAAATTCTGATTGCGTCAAAGAAAGTTATTGAAGTAATGTTCTTGACTCGCGTAATCAACCTTTTGTATCGCCGTAGTCGGTTCAAAAAGAAAATTATATTATATTTTTACGCCGTCCGCCGCCCACAGACGCGCGCAAAACATCCGTCCGCGCGGGCTATTCCCGGCGCGCACGCATTCCTACGCCCGCCATTTCTTTTTTCCATCGTACCGAAATAATGTTCGCGACGCCAGAAATATTACGCGTAGACGCCAACACGGCACCGCTTCGTATGCGCCATATTGTGCCGATATCAAGGCTACTGTAGACGGGGATCCACTGGTCTGAAACAACAAACGATTTCAATAACTCTTCCGTGTAACAAAACTACGGGATTGTTACAAACTTGTGTACCTACATCTACCACCCGTTGTGCGTAATTTTTTTTCCACATACATTCAAATTGCGTAACCAACTGCTTTCGATGATGGTTGCACTCATTAAGGGGTATTTCATGGGGCGGTTCAAAAAATCCCTGAACAGCCGACAACGTGCTGCCGGTTCGTCTAGCGCTGCAAATGCGGCGGTGAATTTTATACTTCGTGAATAAGTTAGAAATCAAAATACTATATGAAAATAAGACGTATCCCATCCATAAGCATTCTCTTCTTTCTGTATGATCAAAATCAATTTACTTAATTGTTTTATTTTCTATTTTAACATTCTTCATTTTAATTATTCTGGAGACTCCGATGGCTGTTCACGGTGTGGTAAGTGGGCAAGTGGGCAAGTGGGCAAGTGGGCAAGTGGGCAAGTGGTATCTTCATGTGTGTCCTCTCGTTGTCAGAGTCAGAGCCCGAGACAGAGCCATATAGCGGAGAGGGCGAAACAATCCCTAGACAATAACTTCCTGTTGCAAGTGAGTGCTTCACACACATACGTACCAGTACGTGTACAGAAGAGGTCGTGTCAAATTCAACGATTTTGCTAATTAATGCTGTTCTGGAACATTACAATGATATAAAAATACATATATATGTCATAGAACTTGTACAAAATGCTATCAGTATCAGATGATAACCAAAATTTTGGCGGCAATATTTAAACCATTTTTATTCATAGATTAAATATTGTAGTACCTAACTATCTTCATAATTTCTTGAGTAAGTAAGGTAACCCATTCAAAACAGCATACCTACATAGGTGATGATGATGCGCGCTCCACCTTAGATGCATCACTATTTGCCAGCAAGTCTAATTGCAGCCAAGTGCTAGTAAATAAATAAATAAAAAATTATATGCAAAACATATTATTCGACCATTTTTCATTAATTTGTTTTAACTTTCAACTTCCCATGCTGTGATCCAAACATATTCATCTCGTAATTTTAATACAATGAGAGTAATTCCAAGTCTTGGCAAGATACCATGAGCTATAATAAAGCAAGCTTTAATGATAGACTCGCGAGCTCTACGCCGTTTTCTAAATTAGTTGGTACGACAATAAATGCAGTATGTGCCATGTGGCGAACGCTGCTAATAGAATGGTGATTGATTTATTACTAAAAGTTTTATTTAGCTGCTCGCAAGTAATTGTGTATTGGATATAAGATGCTACTTTCTAGTTTCTTACAACACTTAGGTCAGTTATCAAGACCCACTTTGACTTATTTTTATTTAATACAAAGTGTATTAATAAACATTGCCAATTTTTTTTGTCAATCTTGTTGAGTGCCTCTATTTCTTTCTGTATCTAAATCTGTTAAAAGTTTCAGGTGAATTCCGTTATCTGTAATGTTCCATAGTCAGTACTATAGTTCGGCCAACCTCAAAATATCCCCTATCTCTCTGATAAGGAATTTTAGTTCCTATCGTGATAATTTCTTTAATTTTGCATAACACTTTATTTTTCTTTGAATATGACACTCGTTGGTATGATATATTTAAACCTAACCTGTGTGTGTGTATACGTGTTGCAAATTTTACTATATATATGTGCTTTATTTTAATCATATCCAATCTATGTCTTAACTGTCGCACTTTTAATGCTTTTCCATGTTTAATTTAAATAAAAACAATTATTGATTGTTATTTATAAAGATTCAATGCATATTTAATAATATTTAAATTTGTACATAGGCATTATCTGACATAGGTGTGAACTAACATATTATTGTATTGGTAATTAAATAAGCGCGATACAAGAAAGATATTCGCATCTGATATAATTAAAGTATTAGTTTTATTAAAGTGTGAGAAAATAACATTTGGAATGTTATTAATTTCTGGCATATAAAAGTCGTAGGTAGAGATTTGGCTACAGTCCACTTGGCCGGCGCACTTTCGACAACATTTCATTCATGTAGCCATCAATCATCGACTGTTTAGTACGTACACCGGAAGTGGACGCTTAAATAATTAATTCCGGTGCATGTGGGGGTTAAAGAAAAAAATCTCTTCTTCTACCATTAATTGCATCTGTTTCTAGTGTTTATCAATTAACAAGAACTTACATACTAAGACTAAAAAGGTTCCTATATTTATAACATAATATAGTCTGTCTAGTGAAAGCTGAGAGTTAGATCTTTAGTCACTGGGCTATACAAAACTTAAAGCTAAAATGTAGTAATGTAATGTAAACATTATTTTATGGGTTTTGTCAGTACCACTATTATTTACGGATTAGATACAAATCTGCGACTCCTGTACGCTGCTATTGTTTGATAACATCGCATGGCAACTGTCGTTCGTCAAATCTAATAGATAGCCTATTGTCTTTGACAAACAAAATGTAGAGACTAACGAAATATTATAGCATCTTATCTTAGATAAGCTTACTACACTCCACGCATATACAGCTGTGAGGGTTTTATCACATTCGACCATAATATTAGTTTGATACCGGTCGAAACAAATATCCATTCGTCGTCGATCGGTATGGATGTCTTTCGAGCGGTGTAAAAATCTCCAAGACTTGAGAGACATTGTATCATTGATTGATCTCATTTTATGCCTGATTCAATCGATGACCGTCGATTGGGTAGGTGTGGTAACACCCTGAATGTTGTATGAACTGTGCTGTGAGTCTGAACAAAACCAAACAGTGGTGAGATTTCGGTTATAACAATATTATCAGTCTTGTAAAGGATTTAAAGACGTGCTAAGCTATCCTATCACAGCGAACCTTAAAAGGAAGGGCTAATTAAGTATAATGCGTTTAAACTAAGACTATGACAAAATTTGAACGCGTTATACAAATTTTTTTTTTCCATACCGTTTTTGTTTTATTCTGTGTATAACCGAATGAGCACCAGTGTTTGACATTGTTTTGTTCAGTAGCATTAGCTTAGTAAAGCGCTGCTTGGATGTTTGACGTGACGCTTTACGTTACAGCTGAAGAAGCAGCAACAGTTGCAACAGGAGATCTTGTTGCAGCACTTCCAGCAGCAGCGGCAGCAGCTGGCCGAGCAGCACCAGCAGCAGATCAGACAGCATTTAAAGGTAATTTGGATCAAATTCATCTTTTCGATAGAACTCAAAAGCTTTTGAGTACGTAACCTCCGAAATTCTGAATACTTTAGGTACTCGTATCAATCTTTAATATGTCGCTGATAAGTCAATTTTTTTTGACAAATAAAAAATTTTGCTTATTGCACATTATGACTTTCTATCAGGGGAAAACGCAGTAGGTATTGTCCGAAATAAAGGAGGATTTCTGAAAGAGAGAAATAAAACAGAATAAACAAAATTCATTGATTATTTAAATTATTGAATAATCTTATAATATATCCCGTCTTTTATCCCGTATTGAAAGACATAGTTAACCAATGGATTTTATAGATAAATTGCACGCGTCAATGGAAAATTCCCACATCTATGTCGATCGGTGCAGCACACTCGATATAATTAAGCTGTGACAACAAATTATGACTCAGTGTAAAATAGACTTGATAATACTTATATTATTTGGGTTATCTTTCTTATACTTCCTTATGTTATATTACGAACGTCATGGAATATTTACTAGTTTTATAACTACTAAATTATTGTTCCTACTTTCATCCACTTGGTTTTGTAAAGTTGCTGTTAAAATTTCTCAAAACTCTTTAATGTAGGTGGAGAGCCTACGTCATATTATAACAACTTAAGTTTGTACTTTGTAGACCCAATAGTAAGACAGATATTTACATCAATGCAAATGGAATGTAATGGCATTTAAGCCGGTTCGTATACCTGCCCCGTATCGAAGTATTAATCTGCCGTCATAAGGAAAAAAGACGTTTCTGACATTTTTTTCGAAATTGAGTTATATACATATTCGGCATCAGTAAAAAAAGACGCATCTACCAGTATTTTTATATTTGGCTTAAAATTAACACAACCCTATAAATCTTACTTTCAAATAGGACGCATCTGCGATATGACCTAAATATTACTAACTAGGAAAGACATTACTGGCATATACTAAGTTAAATAGACGCATTTAAGTAGAAGCGTTTTATTTATTAAGAAAATACGTATTTGATCATAAAATGAAAAGACATTTTTGCATGTTCATAAGAAAAAAAGACAGTTCTGCGTAAATGTGCCTTTTCATCTCAGTATTACGAAAAAATAGTCAGGCGCAAGTGGCTTTAGCGTCTTTTCTACTTAGTATAATGCTGTGTGCGGGGTGAGTGGGGATCACGGTTGGAAATACTTTAGAATCAGTTGCGCCTTTGGTTGCGCCTTACCTAGCCCTAGGCAGTCAGGACGATACCACGCGCGCGGCTCTCCGGGCAACGACTACGGAAACTACTTTTCCGTAAGATAAAATTCCTTACTTTTTGATTATTTTAAGTATATACCGTAGATTCCTGATAATTTATACTCCATTTTTTGTTACTAATTGTCTTATAATGTTAACTATCTTTTCATTACTTTTTAGAGTAAAGGTTGTTTTAAAAATATAAAAAAGGAAGTGTGTTAAAATAAATAAAATAAAAAGAGATTATATGTAAAAACCTACACACGTAAAGATATTTTTAAATATCTTTAAAGCTAATTTTACATTAAAAAGTAATAAAAAGATTGTTTACCGTACAAGAGAAGTAAGAAAAAATAGACTTTACGTAAAAGGTATGTGGATAGTGTTAATTGCACATAATTTTTAATTGTTTTTAAGTATGTTTCACTACTCATTAAATTTATTTGTTTTTGTTTCAGTGTGACAAAATGAGCCGTTTATATCGATGCTCAAAAATAATTCCGTTGGTCAGTCCAGAAACCAGTTTTTTCCAAGAGTCAGCGATGATATGATGATCTTCATCATTCAAAGTAACTCTTTGAATGATGAAGATCATCATAACAGCTCACACGATTATCTGGATTTTAATTCCGACGATTCCTTTTTTGATAAAGATTATGTACCCTCAAGTTTAGATTCAGATTGTTCTACGAATACATTTCCCAACTCACAACCAATCAACGTAACTGTCCCTGAGTCACCTGAAGTCTCAAATGACGAAGCCACGCCACAAAATCTTACAAAAAGGGGTAAAAAACACTATACATTACAAGACTGCCTTCGATAATGAAGTAAACACACTTAATTTTCTTAGAATAAAAAATAAAAAAAAAACCAAAGAAAGAGTATGGAGGCATTTCTCAAGAACGCAAGTCAGCAATCATACAAAAACTGACACCCTTAATACCAGACAACAGAAAAACATTTTGGTACAATCTACCTACTAATAAAATTAGTGTTGATCTTACTCAGGTTTATGAAGAAGAAGTTACAAGGCTGTGATTACTTTTAATATGAATTATTAGTAAAAATTTTGAAATTTTTATAATTTTTTGTTTCTTAAAGATATTAAAATTTTATGTTGACATAATTAAAATAATTGTTTAAGACCTTTTTTCTGAAAAATATAATCGATTTCTATCGTTTTATTTTATATAGTAAATGATTACCATTTCAAAACGTACTTCAGTTTATATAGGGTAAAGGATGTTAAGGAGCTAACAACCTGCAGGTAGTAGATGGAAGCAGGTTAATTTGCGAATGTCCAGCGTACAAGAAAATAAACAACAAGAACAGTGAACAATAATCTTAATTTACTATTTTCCGCAAAAACCAGATAAATCTGTATGGGCGGTGCATAGTGAATGTCGCATACTTATAATGTACAGATTGACCCAGTTTTTGCGGATTATAGCAAATTAAGGTTCTTGTTCATTGTAAATATGCAGGTTATTTTTGAGTTAAGCATTGAGTAGGGTTACTAAGTTGCTGTTAAAGCAGAAAATGGTTAAAAACGTCTTTTTTATTTGGTTAACAAGAACCTGGTAACACCAAGGTGGAAAGACGTTTCATAAATTACTAAATTGATAGGACGTATCTAGCCAGAAACGTCTATTCATTGCAGTATAAAGTATTTTCTAGTATTTTTTTTACTAAGAAGAAAAAGAAAAATTAATTTATTTATTACATTATATATATTTTATTATTATTTGCATATATATTCCGATAGATTGAACTTAAATACACACTTTTGCACTACAAAATTATTATTTTGTGCATTTTCTTTCACACAGCGAATTTTTTAGTTTCAAAAATACTAACTATTTTTTTTCTCCGTTTTGAACTTTATGTAGAAACGTCTTTTTTCATTATGACGGCAGAATTTTGAATACCTGTGTCTAAGAAGTCACTATAAATAGAGCTGATATATATTTTTATTATAAGATCTGTTTAGTATTATTCATTATATTACTAGTGGTTCGCCCCGAACTGAGACCTCGCGGCGCCATCTATTGACATCATTGTGAAGTTCTGTTAAAAATATTGAAGCTCATTAAAAATTAAATAATTTCGTTTCCTTCTTATATTATTTATCTAATTTTAGTATTTGTTGTTCAAGTAGGTACAGGATATAATTCAAATAATTGATCAAGTTTCAGGCTCAGCCTTTCAGAAAATTTTGAGTTCTGAGGTCAAATTTGGACGTTAGAAAATCTCCACTTTGAAAGCCCCCCATTTCGTCAATTTTTTTAAGGGGAAATTATTAAAAAAAATTTTTTGGACTCTATCTATCTATAATCATTAAAATGATATACCGCAACCTTATGTAACGCTATAAAACTATTTTACTTCGCATTGGCTTCTATGAGAGCCCCCCTGAAATAAAGATTTTTATAAATTTTAAGCCATATTCGGCTGGAGGCCATCGGTTTACATATTATATTTAAAGCTGAAGTAATTACGTACATTAATTCAGAAGTTATAAGGCTCTGACAGACGGACAAATTCACTCAAGTATACCTACTCAGAGATCTTCGCTTCGCTCGGTCAATAATGATGCAAATATCATACTTAGGGCCTTATTCACCATCTTCAAGTGAAGTCTCGAGTAGGTAGTTACTTCCCGATTAGCGTTAATCAGCAAGTAAAAGTCACAAGTTTTTGTCAGTTTCACAATACAAGTCTCGACTAACAACTCGAGGGTTAATTGAATGATCTTCAAAATGCATTCAAACTTTCGTTCAATAGCGGCTGTAAAACGTTGCCATCTGTTGCCGGTTGGTGGGCTGACACCACAGAAACAATAGAAACAGCCGCACATGAGAAAGGATCGAGTGGCTAGGTATCTTCCTACTCACTCACCTTTGTGTTTTAGGCATAATTTTATGTTTAATCAAATTATCTACATGGTTAACTGCATCTTTAGATAGGCGAAACCTGGCAAAAAAATCACTTTCATCAAGATCGATAAAATAATCAACACGGACCTTAAAGACACGAAATTTCGGAATTATTTTTACTACTAGTACTGAAGAATTTTCTAATTCATCTAGTTGATGATCGATCAAGTCAAATAAATCCATTTTATAAACAATAATCTCGTTAGGTCGGTGGTTGTACTTGGATGTCAACTTCGTGTTTATAACGTTACTCGTCGATTAGCAAGCTTATTGGGCACATGAAGCTGTAAGTAAGTTATAGGCTACTTTAACCGTCGGTTAGTGCTACTCAGCTATTGTGAAATACACATTCACTGTTACTCGTGACTTTAACCGGCAAGTAGCCTACTCGAGACTTTACTTGAAGATGGTGAATGAGGCCCTTAATATTATAAATACGAAAGTGTGTTTGTTGGTTTGTCCTTCAATCACGCCGTCATCGACGTGATTAATGGCATGGGTATAGTTGAGGACTTGGAGAGTAACATTTTATCCCGGAAAATTGAGAAGTTCCTGCGGGAATCAAAAAAAACTTATTCCATTATTTCCACGCGAAAGAAGTCGCGGGCATCAGCTAGTTAGTATACGATATTTCAACAACGGCACGATTCGAAATTAGCACAATAACATTCCGCGCGACGACGTTAGTAGCTGGCGCGAGTCGCGGGACGGTCGCGGCACGGGCGCCTCCGTGGATGTCACAGGCGGGTGTGTGTGTATAAATAGACGTGAATGGCCTAGCCCGTATACTGCAATTACATCACTCATAATGCGCTCTGCCCACCGGGTTAACCTAGCGTGACCCCGATTAGCGGATGAGAAAAATGCCAAGCGCGGTGACACGGTTCGCGATGTAGGAAGACTGTGTGAGGTGCTGGCGGGGTGTCTTCATTAGACATTTTCTATCACTATACTATTGGCAGAATCCCCTCTAAGTTCTCTATGTGTATGGAATTTGTAACTAAAAAAGAAATGTTTTATAAATAGACAATTTGAAAGGATTAGTATAATAATTTCATCCGAAAGAATATGTAAATATTTTCATTTAAATCACTTCTAAAACTATTTAGATATAAAATGATTCACGCTTTTTCAAGGAAATATCCATATATCCATTGGAATTATGCGTGGATGTGGACAGTATCCAAAATTTCGTATAACTTAAAATGCGTTTAATGGTTAAGGCATCTGTGACGCATCGCAGAACACTTTTTAAAATATCACAAACACAAAAAAATACTTTTTAATAATGTTGCAATTATTCGCAATTCAGTTTTTGCTACATACCTACGTATTTAACTAAGTATATTTACACTAGCGGCACGCTATGATGGCCGGTTACCGGTTAATTTAAACCTTTAATAAAGGTCCTAAACCTAAAACTACATTCGATAAAATTTATGAATCTCTGCACATCACTATCGTCAATAAAGTAATACAATTATTTCCTTCAAAGTCGTTATCGGATATACGGAACTTCATGAGCGTTGATGATTCAAACCGGCCATCATAGCGTGCCGCTAGTGTAGTATTTCACTAACTTTTTGCTTTTAGCAAGCTCGACGAAAGATATCAAGTAACAAGGTACCTATTCGGTGGTCGGTAACAATCAATAACAATAATATCTCAATTATTGATAATGATCGCTGACATCATCATTACAAGTATCGATTACATGATACGAAAGTTGTACACATTTTATCATCGATGATTAAGTATTATAATCATTAAATTAAGTACTGAGTAAGAAATATTTTCTGTTTATTTTGGATCACTCTTTATAGCATAATGTTGTGCTGGTGCCAAAAATTGTTACGTTTCATTTACTATTGTAAATGGGTGTCATTTTCTCGTCATTAACACTGGCTGTATTTAGCTATACCATGTTCGTGTTGACACAGATGGCAGACTGTGTGACCCCGACGTGAGAGTGAATAGAGTCAAAAGATCGCTTCTTATCCAGGGGCCAACGCCTAAAGATATATTGTTTCATTATTGTGGACTTTCGTGTTTTAGAATTATATTCCTTATTTTAGGAACGTCAAGGTACGTGACACCAAACTATCATTTTGAGTATACATAGAGTTTATATTGCATTATGTATTGCTTTAAGCGTCGGCAGTATGACCCCTGGACACAAGAACTAAGGAGTAGAATAAGGGATTCTTAATAGTCAGACATAAATAGGCTGTTACTTTTAAAATCGTAAGCTTGTGTCTATCCACTGTCGGTCTTGAGAGCCCGCGGCCTGTTGTTCACACGCACAGAAATCAGCTGGTCGATTACAGAAAAGCTACATCAATCATTGCACCGATCATATACCATAGCAAATGAGATGGATTGAATTTTTGGTGCAACAATGCATTTGCGAGAGAGCAACACACTTATACACTTCTTACTGTACTCGTACTGGAGATATACTCAGTTACATTATTTGCAACGCCCACTCCACAACAAAGTCGCATTTAACATCGGGTAACAACACTCAGTCCACTGCTACAAATTGTTGGGATCATGTTATTTCAGTTATGGGAGCAACAGAAAGCGATGGAGGAGGCGGCGTTGCGCGAGGCCCGCGAGGCGCGCGAGGCTCGCGAGGCGCGCGAGAGGCACGAGCGGGACCGCGTGGAGCTGCTGCGGAAGAAGGACAAGCACGAGCCCAGTGCCAACGCGTCCACGCAGGTCAAACAGAAACTGCAGGTGAGGTAATGGGTTGCCACTTGTATCATATTTGTACTTCAGAAGACCTCGTCGCCGTTTCTAAAGATGCATAAGAGATATTTCGTAATGATTGTGACAATATTGAGACCATACTGCCAACACTTAAGCTATATTGTTTCATTATTGTTGACTTTCGTGTTTTAGAGTTATAATCCTTATTTTAGGAACGTCAAGGTACGTGACATCAAACTGTCATTTTAAGTAATATTAAATGCTTAACTGGGAAGCGTTGCATTGGCAGTATGGCCCCTCTAGACATTTTTAAGCAAGATCGAAGTCAAACTTCTTAGAAAGTATTACATAACCAAATCCAAATCTCAAAATATAATTCCTTTGATCATTGTCGTATTATATAAGAAAATTGGATTGATTAGCACTTTATCTTATGTCGGACACCTAATTGGTGCCAATAATTATTCAGGGTAATGAAATTTTATTTAAATAGTAAGGGTGTGCAATAACTATCAGCAATTAGAATTCGAAGATTCATGAATTAAGCAAAAGAATCGGGGTAACGACCGCATCTGCATTATTGTCCCCTGAAAACCCTTCTGATGACAAGGATCACGGTCCTTAGCAATGAGGAAGATCTATCAAAATATAACGCAGACCAAATACTTTTAGTAGCATAAGCAAATATGCTCAAAAATTCAAATGTCATTTCAGGAGTTCCTAAAGAAGAAACAAGCAGCGGCGAATGCAAATGGAACAATAAATAATTCACCCTACAGAAATTGGTATGTTACACTACACCTGTTTAAATTAATTTTTCCTAGTTTGCAGAAAACCATAAAAAATTACAGGTATTTGGACTGAAATAAATAATCCGTCTTTTGTGGGTAATATTAGCTACACATCAACTGTTTGACACAAAAATATGTGGCACTAGCTGATTCCCGCGGGAACTCCTTAATTTTCCGTGCTAAAAAGTAGCATATGTGTTATTTCAGACTATTCTACCTCTGTGCCAAATGTCATCCAGATCCTTTCAGCCGTTTTGGCGTGATTGAGTAACAAACATCCATCCATCCATCCAAACTTTCGCATTTATAATATTAGTATAGATTTATTTAATGCAGGTACGCACCAATATGTAGTTTTTTTTAATTTAAATTCAATTTGATGATTAGTTATCTTTTTTTCAAAGGGGTATAGTAAAGTCGTCATCCGGCGAGTCGATAACGTCAACGGGCGCGACGGCCACAGTGCACCCGTACCGGCTGCCGGCGCCTCTGCCTCTGACCCTCAACGCGGCACCCCCGCAACCCTCACCCGCCGACTTCCCTCTCAGGAAAACTGGTATGTACCATTTAATGTGTGGAATAACTCATAACTGAATTGATATAATCTTGTTGTTGTCTTTCGCGTGAACTAACTGCTTCATTTGAAGTAAATGCTCAGGATCTGTCTCAGTTTAAATGGACATCTCGTTTAAGTTTTGTGATTTTGTACAGATCTAAAAATTGTCTATTTCTGTAACTTATTATAACCTAATAAGGTAAAATGTAGATTCGATATCTTTTACTGTTTATTTATAAGCAGAAATAAATACTAACAAAGCTAGTTTTACACTGACCAAAATTAGATGTTATCGCTACCCTTATTTATTATGAAGCATGACAAAAACGATGTAATACAAGTTGAATTAACAAGTGTGTGCCAAGTATAATCAACAGCTTCAAGACAAAGGGATCAAACCAATTATAAAAGCGGAAGCATCAACTTATTTCTATCTTTTATCATGCAATATATCAGCTGTGTAACGACGTACAAAGTACCTTGGGCATTTATGGCTCCTCAAAATGTAATAATGAAATTATTTTAGTTTGGCGCCCAACGTGGGGCTGAACAGAATTTTATTAAGAGTCATAGAGCCAAACATAGGTGCTTGACGTTTTTAAGTTCATTCAAGCAAAAATGTATATCGAGCACTGCTGTGATCTATAATGAAGCGAGAGAATATCAACTGCTAGTAAACGGACTAGTTGCTTAGTAGTTTGTGTTAGCGTTTGATCCCTTTGTGTGGAGGCGCGCGTGTGTGGTGTGTGCGGGTGTAGTAGCTAGTGTAACCGCACGTGTGTGTCAGCGTCGGAGCCCAACATGCTGAAGGTGCGTCTGAAGGCGCGCGTCATCGAGCGCCGCGCCTCGCCGCTTGCGCGCCGCCCGCTCAAGACGAGGATCAAGCACCGCAGTGAGTACCACCGCCTCTGACCCTAACTTTATATACTAAAAGAAGCTGCACTGCCAGTTTTTTTTGGAAACCAATAATTCTCAAGCTTAAGCTCCTAACCTCAAAGCATAAAATCATTTTTAACCGACACTGCAATATATTCACATATGATAATAATCTATTAGGCCTTCCAAACAAATTTTTATGTTTGTTTGTCTGCAGATTTTTCCAAAACTATTAATCGGATTGTAACTGTTCCATTTTTATTGGCTTACATTTACTTCAACTTAGGGAACAGTGACAGTTTCAACAAAATCCGGCAACGCATTGGCAGTTCCTCTGATGCTGAGAATGTTTATAGGCAGCGGTAATGAGGTAATAAGGCCTGCTCGTTTGCCCGCTATGAAAAAAAAATCGGTTCATTAGTTTTCAAGATATGTACTGTTAAGTGTATGGAGAAATCGGTTTAACGTTGAATCTTTTAGATTATCACTTGTTGAAGTGAAAACTTCCTTAGCCGCGTTGAGCACTTTTTGGTAGGGGGTAAAAATGTAGATTCGCGTAACCGTGACCGACATGCTCGCGTGGTTACGAAAACAGAAGGTCTTAAAATATATATAAATAGTACATTCGAAATTAAACTTGAATGGCTTAATGTTAAGGTTTATATTTTAATAATTTTAATATAAAAAAAATGATATTCGTTTATCACTTGTATCGGCAGTCCCTATGAGTGCCAATATTGTTTGCCATTTGAGCTCGTATTAAGCATGTCGTGTGTGGCGTGCAGACTGCGAGGGCGGGTCGCCGCGCGGCTCGCCACCGGGCGCGGTGGCAGCGCCCATCCGCGAGGAGGAGGAGGGCGGGCGCACGCCGGAGCTGCTGTTCTCGTCGCCCTCGCTGCCCAACATCTCGCTGGGCCGCCCGCACCACGCGCCGCCGCGCCACGCGCCGCCCGCGCCGCCCGTGAGTGCTGTGCTACTATGTCTCAGTTCTGTCGTAGGGGAGAGGGAATTAGAGCTCAGACCCACCAAGCTGCTGTTAGTGCTGCACCAAGTTAGTGATCATAACCGATCAGAACCCAGGTCGTAAGCAGTTATTATTAATATATAAGGGCATCTGGAAGGCTGTTGGAACTCCTGTAACTATTTTAATTGATTTATTAGAGTTATGCTGCCTTATAACAAAATGTTGAGATCGATCGGATCTTAATTTCAAGGCAGGTAAGAAAGTGCTACAACACAGCCAAAGTGAGCGTTTCCAAGGATACGATTTGAACGCTTTGACGCCAGATTCCCATAAGTCGCCCACGTGAGGCGTAGCTGGTGTGAAGATTGTTTATGTGTCGTCAAATGTCAAGATTGCCGTTTATTAATTATGAATGTGAGCAGGTGCCTGTGGCGCTGCCGCCGGTGTCGGAGGCGGAGGCGTTCGGCGCGGCCGCGCGGCTCAGCAAGCGGCCGCTGGGCCGCACGCACTCCGCGCCGCTGCCGCTCGGCGACCCCGCGTTGCAACCGCCCTCCGCGCACCACTACCTGCGCGACCAGATCCGCAAGACTGTGAGTGAACACACTGATTACTTGAACTGAGATCACACCGAAAGAGCTCTAGATCTTTTTCTGCCCCTTCTCAGGGAGTATTATGAAAGGGATAACGATAAAAATAGAGCCGTCATTTTAGTATAGAGGTGGTGTACAACAGAATTGGCCTGATAATTGTGGTATAATATAATTATTTAGGAAGAAAATAAATCTATTTTTGCCAAAAGCGTTAGTGAAAAAATTGGCATCTTAGTCGATGCTAAGACATGTTCATGTACAACACATTCGATGCACAGGTATTAACGCGCGCGCACGACGCAGCGGCCGCGCAGCTGCGCGAAGAGGAAGGCGAAGTCATAGACCTAACGTCGCGGCGGCCGGCCACGGCGGAGGCGCCCCCGCCAGCCGCCGCGTGTCCGGCGGTGAGCGCGGCGCCGCTCGCGCGCGCGCTCTCCTCTCCGCTGGTGGGCGCGCGCGCGCCAGCCACGGGGCTCGCGTACGACCCGCTCATGCTCAAACATGGGTAAACCGACATGTGTGATATTTACACTTTATACTCTTTATTTTGGCCACATGCGATTGTTTTTTGACATGAATTTTGAATGCTAGCATATTTCTAGTGCACGTTTTATTACAGAATTCATATTTGATATCAAATTTGAATTTTTACAAAAGCTTTGCATCGAAAACAATAAACATGGTGTCATAGACTTCCTTTAAAATATGCGCCGCAAAATGTTGAATAGTAGCTAGTTACTAGGCTTAGGTTTGTTTGCTTCATTTTTAACAACAGCTTTGTGATGTTTAACGATCGACTCCTATACGATTTTAAGTTTTGTAGCATAGCAACAACAGACATCCACTTAAATTGCACACAACAATTAACCATTGTCCCTGCACTGACACATTTTTTTTGACAAATTCTTAATTTATTGTATGAAGTGATTGAACGTTGTGTCGTTGCAGGTGCGCATGCGGCGCGAACGCGCCCACGCACCCGGAGCACGGCGGGCGGCTGCAGTCGGTGTGGGCGCGCCTGTGCGAGACGGGGCTGGCGGCGCGCACGGAGCGCACGCGCGCGCGCAAGGCCACGCTCGACGAGCTGCAGAGCGTGCACACGGAGGCGCACGTCGCCGCGTGGGCGGGCCGCGCTTCCCCGCAAGGTAATGTTACTGACCGGTGCTCCTTATATTTTTTTTTCAAGCATGCACCTATGGCCTGTGCGTTGTGAGAGCCGAACTCTTGCGCTCTAACTACGCTTTAATAAAAAAACAATCCAGCTCGAAGGGCCCAAATAATAACGATAGGGAATTTTACCTATTCCAAAAATAAATTATTTGTAGTTATTATTTACTACATAACTTGAAATTGTTATTGGACGTTAAAAAGTGTACAGTGTACCTAATTTGAATTAATAAATATTGAATTAATGGTCTTGCAAAAGACGAAATAAATTTACATTTATTGGCAGGCATGCATTTGTCTAAACTCGCGAAGAATCAGAATTGTCTGGGAAAAATAATTCCGAAACGAAAGCATTCTGGCCAACGCCTCTTTATTATTACGTACTTATTTATGATTGAAAACCATTTTAATGAAAAAAGAAAATCCGGTTCGAAGGACCAAACACATTATTACAGAGCAGTTTGTCGCAAAACAAATATCGTTTGTGTGTGTGCGCGCAGGCGTGTCGGGCGCGAAGGGCGAGAGCCGGTCGGTGCGGCTGGTGCGGCTCGCGTGCGGCGGGCTCGGCGTGGACGCGGACACGGCGTTCAGCGACGCGCACACGCCCGCCGCCGCGCGCCTCGCCGCCGGCGCGCTGCTCGACCTCGCCACCAGGACCGCCCGGAACGAGCTGAGGAACGGGTGAGTTGTACGCTGCCTGCTACTTCTGACCTATCTCACCCGGTGACAGCGGCGCTAGTATCTATGAAAATTAAAATGAAAAAAAAAAAACTGAACAGGCATACAAAATTTATTACAATTATGGCCACCGGGTCAGATAAGTTTGACGGACTGCACTGACCGTTGACGGCGAGTCATTCGATGTAAGCCGCTATGTGAATTTGATCGTAAGTGTGAAATCTGTAAACCAATTGGGTAATTGACTAGTCAAATAAATCATTCTCTCTGCGTGTATTTGTTTTATTTGTTTTTACATTACTGAGGGTAGTAACATTTGGCCTTTTTTGTTCCCATTGATTACCCGCTGTCCCAGGTATCTCGTTGTACTAGGTGACTCGATGTCCTAGGTGACCCATTGTTCTAGTTGAGCAACGGAAGCGACGCCACGCATTACGATGCCGTAGAACATGACAGACGTATCTACCCGACAACGTAGGCCACGTGAACTAGCCTACTGTTTGATACTATCGCGTCGCGTCGCATTGCGTCGCTTTTCCGAATTTGTCGCTCACCTAGGACAACGGTTCACTTAGGAGAACGGGTGAGACAAAAGTGATGAGGTTATTTTCTCACTGCGGTGTTTGGGAGTGAGAAAATAACTCATGGCTCATGTATTGTGTTGTTGTTGTGCAGTTTCGCGATCGTGCGGCCGCCGGGCCACCACGCGGAGCCGGGCCAGGCGATGGGCTTCTGCTTCTTTAACAACGTGGCCATCGCCGCGCGGGTGCTGCACACGCGCCTCGGCCTGCAGAGGATACTCATCGTCGATTGGGTGAGCGCCTTACTACTCGACTCCCGAAATCCTACCACTAACAGGTTAGCCCGCTGCCATCAAACTGCAATTGTCATTCACCATCAGATCTGGTAGTAAGCAAGGGCTAACTTGCAGTGAAAAAGCTTTGGTTTATTGTATATGTAGTCTATTCTAAATTGCTTGCCACTCAACCCGTGATTTCGCATCATCAATTCCTATCACCAAAGGTTGTTTGGGAGAAATCGCTTTTGTGATAAAATCGCCTTTGCGATAAAATCGCCTTTGCACGCTTTACTAAGATTGAGCTTATTTTTATGTATTTACGTATTTCTATGTTTCTTGTGTGCAATAAAGAATACAATAACATTAATATTAATTCGCGTGTCCATATGTTTGTTGTACATCAGGACGTGCACCACGGCAACGGCACGCAGCAGATCTTCTACGAGGACCCGCACGTGCTGTACATGAGCCTGCACCGGCACGACGACGGCAACTTCTTCCCGGGCACCGGCGCCGCCAGCGAGTGCGGCGCGGGCCCCGGCCTCGGCTACACCGTCAACGTGGCGTGGCCCGGCGCGCCGCCGCTTGGCGACGCTGAGTACCTCGCCGCCTTCCGCTCCGTCATCATGCCCATTGCCAAGGTGAGCCGCGGTCCGGCTCGAAGGACCAAAACATTACCACTTCATTATTGATTTCAAATTAGGTTAACTGTACACTTTTTGACGTCCAATAACTTATAAAACATGATGGCGATAATAATCAATTACGGTATCTTGAAACTAAAGCTACGAGGGTTCCAAACGCGCTCTGATCTGAGAAGAGCTTGAAATTTGAATTGAAGAAATTGCGAAGATATGTGAGTTTGGTAAGGACAAAAGGACTTTAATTGTTAAGGTATTAGTCCAGTTCGTAAGGTGGAATTGATGATTTAAATTGTCAAGGGACGAGTCCGGTTCGAAAGACCAAAAATGTATCAGTTCTATTGTCAAAATATGCCAGTCCCGGCTCTTGGTACCAAAAAAATACGAGTTAAAAATCAAAGCAAAAGCAATACTTAGTATTTCTGAAACTATGGCAGTCTCCGCAGTCCGCACATAAGCCAATAGTTGGCACCACTAGTAGCGCACAAAGAACACGAAGAGCCTGCATCGCGATAGCGAAGTTTTCCCTAAATTTGTCGGAGCAGTGATCCCCGAGCACAACACCCGCTCGGAGGATGATCATACTATTATACTCGTATATATAAGGAGTTGGTGTCGCGTGCAGGAGTACGACCCCGAGCTGGTGCTGGTGTCGTGCGGCTTCGACGCGGCGGGCGGGCACCCGGCGCCGCTCGGCGGCTACAACGTGTCCGCCGCGTGCTTCGCGCAGATGACCACCGACCTCATGCAGCTCGCCAACGGCAAGGTACCGCACTGTCTGCACGAGTATATATCGGAATGTGCGACAGCGGTGTAAAGTAGTCCCGTTTGTCACGAGTCGCGTTGTGTGCGCGCAGGTGGTGCTCTCGCTGGAGGGCGGCTACGACCTGGCGGCCATGTGCGACTGCGCGCAGGAGTGCGTGCGCGCGCTGCTGGGCGAGCGCGCGCCCGGCCTCGCGCTCGCTGAGCTGGCGCGCGCGCCCGCGCCGCACGCGCAGGCCGCGCTGCGCGCCGCCATCGCCGCGCAGGCGCCGCACTGGCCTCAGGTATATTACAGTTTTGAAGTGAAAACTTCTTTAGGCGCGTTAAGCACTTTTTGGTAGGGGGTAAAAATGTAGAAACGCGAGACCGACGCCGTTCTTCTTCAGACAAAAGGTCTTAAGTATTAATAATATAGATTACATTCGTAATTGAACTTTAATACCTTAGTTTTAAGGTTTATATTTTAATTATTTTAAAAGTGCTATGTTGTTATTTTAAATTGTTTTAAATATTCGTTTTCACTTGTATCGGCAGTCTAGACTGCCAATTTTGTTTTTACTAGCTGATACCCGCGACGTCGTCCGCGTGAATACAGGTTTTTCGGTTCAACTCCGGGATAAAAAGTAGTAGTTGAGTAATAAACATCCATCCATGTTAGATGGGTGATGGTCAGATAAGTTTTTGGGCGTGTTGTCTCTGTTCTGACGTGGTGTGTGTGTGTGCTTGTGGCGACGCAGGTGAAGCGCTACAGCTCGCTGGTGGGCGTGTCGGCGCTGGAGGCGGGCGGCGCGGCGGCGGCGGCGCGGCTGGGGCGGCTGCAGAGCGAGCGCGACGCGGCCGACACCGCCGCCGCCATGGCCACGCTGTCGGTGCACCCCCCGCACCCGCCACAGACGCAGCCGCTCGCGCTCAGGTACGAGCCCGCTGCTGTTACTACTCTATTCAATATTCATTCATTCAAATTAAGTACACTGCACTCTTATTGATGTCCAATAACAAAGACACGATGGTGATAATCAATCGCGGTAGATTATATAGGTTACATTCAGGGAGGGCGGTGCGTTTATGCATGTATGGAGAGCACGCCACTGAGTATCCTTATTTTCTGTAAGCTAGGCTTGCGCTTGACTTTAATTTCACTAAATATAAACTGTCATAAAAATGAGAGTGAAATTATTTGACGTTTTTCGATACAGCGGACACTGAGGCAATACAATACGATCAAGAGCTCATTCAATGGTTTATTCTAGATATACCCTGGCATATCCAACCAATATTAATTTAAGTTTGCCTCCATTTTACATACATTTGCCTCCATACAAGAAACGAGAAAACAGTTTTATTATATCAATTTTACTCACATATTCAACAATTTTGTAATATTTTTTTGGTATCTGTTGTCGACAGTAGGTCGGCGGAGAGTTCCCGCTCGGTGTCGGAGGAGCCAATGGAACAGGACGAGGGCAAGTGAAGCGCCCCCCGCCCCGCTGCCGACACATTCCGCGCTCCCCGCGAGCCCCGGCCGCCGCTGCCGAACACTGCCGAGCGGCGCCGAGAACTGCCGAGCGGCGCCGAGCACGCCAGCCGCGCGCGCACAGTGCGACGTGTGCCCGCTCGCCCCACCACCGCCCCCTAGCGCCCGACTTGTGATCGACATCGTCACAATGTCTTATCTGCCACAACTGTGTTGTATTTTTGTAAGGGATTGTAGCAAAACGTCACAGAGTTCGGCGCTAGGGGCGCTTGTTTTTTTTAAAGCGAGAAGTGTTATATGTATATTACATAAAAAAATGTCTATTCGATGTGATTCATAATGAATTAGTCTCGGTGAGGCGATCGTGTGTGTAGATGGTAAAATTAAGACAAATCTTAATTTGAAAGCTTTAACGTAGTAAAATTGTAAGTGTACAAAATGATGTTATTATTATTATTATATATTTGGATATGCTTTTAAGTATGACTAAGAAGTGTACTATTGTGTAGAACTTGTAGATTATTGTCGTACCTCCGCGGCCGCGACGCCGCAAACCGTCTCTCGACGTATCGTCGCGAGCGATCTCGGGACGGCTACCTTTGACGCCGTCGGTTCAACGAAATGTTATATTGAATGTTATCGCTCGACGCAGATTTCTGTTCAAATTTTGTCGGAACTAGTGTTTCAACATTCCGCCACGAACGCGTTGTATTAATAAATAATTATTATCTTTGTCTATACCAAAGACTTCAGATTTGAAAAATATGTCTATCGTAATTTGTATATTGTATTCGTTAAATGAACGTCCTTGTAGGAACTCGCAGTTTAATACTATTAAATACGTTGTGTTGTATTGTTGCCATTTTATAGCAAAGTCTATATATAGAGTAAACCTAGTTGCCCAGTAAATATTGTTATTTTTGTATAAAGGGGACTTTCGAGATGTCTTCGTTTCGTTTTAACTTATTGAATCGGTGTTGATAGTCTTTTTTGAGAAAAAATATATTTATCCGTAATTTATATTACGATTATTGTCTCTGGTCGATTTTAATTCGATGAATAAAATAACTATCGGTGTTGTATCGCATATTCGTTCTTCGATTCGTATTCTCTGGACGTGTATTGGGATATTAGTTAATACGTTACGACCTGTCCGGTCCGTGCGGTCAACGAGGTGTTCAACGGAACGATTTTAGTAGATTTCAATAAATGAATATTTCCTGTTCTAATGAGAATAATATATAAAATAAACTAATGACCGTTTTCCTAATAGCGTATTGTATAACCTACGATTAACGTTTAACGTCACAGATAATAAATGTTCGTTGGGAAATGTAGATTATATTTAAACGGTGTTGCCAGAGCGCGGCGTCCGCCCGAAGCTCGAAGTGATGTGAAACGCAACAGCGGTGAAATGTCCTTGTTTAATTTATCGAGGTGTGGGTGTATGGGTGTATAGGCTCGGGCCGCGTGCAATGGTTTCGCCACAGTTGCGTTTCACAGGCGGCGCAAGAAACTGATATATTTTTGTATGATGGCTGTCTGTAGTATTAAAGCCGCGTGCGCCGGCGCCGTTAGCCGCCGATCGAGTCGAGGCGGGCTGCGCCGGCGCAGGCGGCCGTACGCCGAGGGATGCGATCCTTGTACGATAAACAGATTTAAACAATGTTGTATCTTTGAGAGTTTTATTGTTAAATTGGAATACAGATGAAATAATTATTTAATAAATGTATATATTATATTATATATTTGGAAATATACCAGCATTTTTATTTTTATTGCCTTTTGATTCTCGACATTTCAACCCTTACAGCGCTAAGTACAAAAATAGAGCACTTTCAAATATAAAACAAACCAGGTACTTACATTATGTACGCGTATTGTAAAATGTATTACATGATATCGTACCACTAATGACTTCATACCAAGATAAAAAATAAGCAAAACGCACATAATACAGTTAACTAGACATCCAAAACTAGTCTTATACAGAAAATTATCATATTGACTAAAATAGGACACAAGTAGGTACTAAATACTAGAGCATAGAGTCAAAAGAAGAACATTATCCTTATGTATGTCACCGTAAGATTGTAAAAACCGTTAGATTGTAATCTAACTAGCGATATTGTAAACTGTCGACAGATTACAAGTTAACGCATTATTTTTCGGTAGATTGTAATCTATTAGGTTTTATCAGGTTACTACCTGGTTAATTATGTCGAACCCTAACCTAACCTACAAGAAAGAGACAAGAAAACGTAAATACAATGAATAATTCAAAAATTGACACTCAGAACATTGAACGATTCACAATCTGTCGACAGTTTACAATATCACTAGTTAGATTACAATCTAACGGTTTTTACAATCTTACGGTGACATATGTATTATTTTATATACAAAAACATACATAAAATTATTTACACAGTTTAATATAAACAAGTACCAATAATTACAACAGCACCATTTCTTTTTAATAATAATACTTAGTCTGTCCATTAAAAGCTGAGAAGGGATTTTAGATACTGGCAACATTGACGTATCAGTAACATCGATCTTTTACTACGATGCAAGGAAGCTCCAATAGACGAACAGATTAAACGACGCAAATGGATCTGAATCGGCCACATTCTACATAGAGAGCCAGGCAATATCGCAAGGCCAGCTCTCGACTGGAATCCTCAGGGAATTGGGAACCTTGGCGGCGTACGGTTCTGGCGGACGTCGCGAGGATAGGGATGACGTGGGATGAGGTCAAGGGTGTAGCTTCTAACCGCTCGAGATGGCGCAACACTGTCTCTCTCTCAGCCCTCTGCCCACTGGGGGGACATAGGACATTGAAACATATACAAAATTCCAGCCTAAACTAACAAATCTAGTACATTCGAGGATATCCGACCAATTTTTTTAAATATCCCGCCATTTTGCACTCTCAGCTTTCACTGGAAAGACTTCAGCACTTGTTAGGAACGCAATCGAGGTAACTACAGATAATTACTACTTACTAGACGATACAGTGACTTAGTCTAACATAGTTGTACTTCTGGCGCGCTAGGTAAGTGTAAAAGAAATTAACCCCTAATAGTAGTTTATGATATTGAAAATATAGTCATCTATATTACCCTATCCGAACAGCCGCGGTTATTTACCTCCTGAGAACTTTTTTATTCAAAATAATTTATTATTTAAATTATTAAAAATTATTTATTTAATTTATCATTCAAAATAAACATTAAACTTTTACTGAACTTTTGCTGCTAAAGGCTAGTAAGCACAAGTTCGGTTATTTTTATAGTCGGGTTGATAAAAATGACCGAAATGACCGAGAAAACTTAATTATTAAAAACATTTTAAAAACATGCTTTTATCGTCCGCTATGTTAAATTCAGTGTGACGTCATTTTTTTCGTATTGTTCTCAGTAAACCCGTTTAATTGATTCCCTTATCATTGGAGTACACCATATTGGATTTGGAATGACGACACTCAGCTAACCATGGATTGTCATTTAAACTTAACCCGTATGCAATATTTCATAGTGGTAGATTCACTTGACGATTCAAAAGTACTTGTAAAAGTTTATTTGAATAAATAACATTTGATTTGATTTGATTCAGCTCAATCGGTTGGGGATAACTGTTTAAAAATTCAGTTACAACATTTGACCCAAACAAATGTACGAACATTGCAAGGGTATTTGACTACTATTCAAATTTTTTTTTTTGTGATTATT
This sequence comes from Erebia aethiops, assembly GCA_923060345.2. NCBI lineage: Eukaryota > Metazoa > Arthropoda > Insecta > Lepidoptera > Nymphalidae > Erebia > Erebia aethiops. The sequence goes on along the minus strand of OV281083.1, from coordinate 655,422 downwards.
AAATAGAGGATCTCCCAAAAGTCGTAATATCCACGTCCCCTGACAGTTTTATTTTGAATAACCATTTTAACCAATCGATTGAAGTAAAAAAGTGCGTCGAACTATAATGACGTCACATGTCAGAATTTTATATAAATCCTATACTTGGATGCGTTTTGACGGTTGAAAAAAAGTTGCGGATTTGACAATTCGTCAAATACCCAATTGTAAATTATCGGGAGGTGTCAAGCCGCGCCTGTCAGCATTTGTATGGTGTGACACGCATCGAGTTGATCTGTGTGTGAGCGAGTGTAGCGGGCGCCGCTAGGAGGGCGTGGCGGGGGGTCGCGGCGCGGGGTCCGGGGGGTCGAGCGCGGCGCAGCGGCACGCGCACGAGCTGACCGGGCACTCCGAGTGCTCGCTGCAACACAAACGACACTTATGCTGACATCTATACACTGTAGAGCGTACTTTGACTCGACTCGGACTTTACTTAAGAGTTAAAACGAGATGAACAAGTATGCGAGTAACATAAATCTGTCTCGTTTTAACCATGTCTTAAGTCTAAGCAAAGTCAAAGTTCGCTCTATATTCAATACGATACCGCGACGCAACTCTGTACACGCCAGTAATGCGGCACGTACCTGAACCAGGTGAGCAGATGCGCGGCGTGGCCGCCGTGCCGGCACGCCACGCACCAGCTGAACCAGCCGCCGAACGTGTTGGCGGGCGCGGGCGCGGCGGCGGCGGCGGGCGCGGGCGGCGCGGCGGGCAGCGCGCCCACGCCGCCCGCGCCCGTGCCCAGGTGCAGCGAGCACACGCCGCAGCGCGGCAGCGGCTTGCGGCAGTTCGGGCACGACGAGATTTGCTGACGCACACACACACAATACACGCTCAGTCACAATACACATCAACAACTCTACCATCCAAAGAATTGTTTTTTTCATGTGGATATAATTTTTTGAAGTGAAAATTTCTTTAGGCGCGTTGAACACTTTTTGGTAGGGGGTAAAAATGTGGAATACGCGAGACCGACTGCGAGACCGACACCGTTATTCTTAAGACAAAAGGTCCTAAGTATAATAATATAGTACATTCGTAATTTAACTTTAATACCTTAGTTTTAAGGTTTATATTTGAAATATTTGGTTATTATTATTATCGACATAAATTTTGCTCTCACACCCGGTTAAAAAATAAATACTACTAATACTAATAATACATAATAATAATTATGGCCTAAAGAGTTATAATAAACTATCGAGTTATAAAAAAATATTGATGTCTTATATAAGTATCTTATCTGGCCCGGTGGCCAAAATTGGAGCTAAATTTTTTGACTGTTTAGTTTCTTTCTTTCTTATTTTTTTCTTGGTTTATGACTTTGAATAGTGCTATGGTCAACCGTAACAAAAGATGATCATCTTCCGAGCGAGCCACTGGTCCGGCCGTTCATCTTTGGAGGTCATTATATTATATTATGCAATATTTTATGCAAAGCAGTACACTTCATAGCAAGCATGTTCACAAAAAAATGTTCGGAAAAAAACACTAAATAAAAAGAAAAAAAAATTAACACTCACTCTCCCAGAAATCTCACGGGAAAACTTAAAAAATTTATAACTCGTAAACTGAACATACATGAGGTATTTTCTGATAGGTCTAGGTACGAGAAATCTAAATTTTTTCATTACTATTTGGGCCACCTGTATAGCGTGTATATATGTCACCGTAATATTGCAAAAACCGTTAGATTGTAATCTAACTAGCGAAATTGTAAACTGTTGACAGATTACAATTTAACGCATTATTTTTCGGTAGATTGTGATCTGTTAGGTATATTAACCCGATAAAACCTAAGTGCCCGGCCTGCGGCCGTTTATTTATGTCGAACTCTAACTTAACCTACAAGAAAGAGATAAGAAAACATAAATACAATGAAAATTTCAAAAATTGACACTCAGAACATTGAATGGTTCACAATCTGTCGACAGTTTACAATTTCGCTAGTTAATCTAACTAACGGTTTTTGCAATTTTAAGGTGACATATATTAGGCGGCGAAAAAATTTAGATTTCTCGTACCTAGAACTATCAGAAAATACCTCGTGTATGTTCAGAGAACACTTCGTAATCATGAGTCGGGCTCTTCGTGTTCGCGTGCATCGTACTAGTAATGCCATGTATGGGTTTACGTGCGGACTGCGAACACCGCCACAGTGCCAAGACAGCGCTGTGCACTTCGCCAGCGACGAGTAACTCGAGGGAGGTTTTATTAACAACGCTCAAAATGTGACGCTGTCACCGGATCAGATAAGACCGTGTCTATGGAAGTCTGCCGTTGCTCACTTTCGAGTATCAATCAACTGATGTTACTCGAGAACCTGTACTCAGGTTTGTTTAAAAACATTGACAACAATTTAACTGATAAATATAAAAAGCTGCAAGTAGGAGCCGACCTTCATCTTGGCGGCGGGCGGCGGCAGGCGCGCGAAGGCGGGTCTGGGGCGCGCGTGCGCGGCGGCGGCCACGGGCTTGCCGCAGTAGGTGCAGGCGACGCCGGCGCCGCCGCCGCCGCCGCCGCCGCCCGGCTCGCCCGCGCCCGCCGCCGCCGCCCACGTGTCCAGCAGGCAGCGCGCCCACCACAGCCGCCACGCGTCCAGCAGCCGCCGGTACTCCGCCAGCCACGCGCGCACGCGCACGTCCCGCAGCAGCTCCGGCGGGCAGCAGCGCGCGGCCACCTGCAGGCCGATTCGAACTATATATGCTCCTGAAAATACCTTATTATACTGTATATTATACCGGGTATCTTTAAATCGAGAGTGAATTGGCATCTTCTAGGCCAGCGCGTCCCATCTTAGGCCACATCATCACTTCCCATCAGGTGTGATCGTGGTCAAGCGTAAGCCTATAATGAATTTAAAAAAAAAAAGATGATAAAATAGCAAGGATTTGACTCTGCTTAGGACTGTGGAAAATTTTGTGTCACAAAAAAGGGCAATATGTGCAGTTTATAATTTAAAACCGTGCGAATGCTTTAAAGAGAAATTCAAGGAAATAGGTATTCTTACAGTAGCCTCGCAATATATTTACAGTCATTTTAATCCCGTCAAACTGGGAGCAAGTTCAATATTAAGAATATTAGTGGTTCGCCGTCAAAAGTATTAATATCTTAATGAGTGTCAAGTTCTGGAGATAATCCTGAAAGGAGACGGTTCAGACTTCTATGGGGCGTGGGTCCGGTTCTTTTACAAGTAGAGAAATGAAAGAAAAAAAAATACTAGACCAGTTTTAATCGTTCAAATCTACAAATTCGTCGTGAAATTAATTTCGTCGTAATTTCAGTAGTGAAATTATTTAATCTTTCCACGATGAGTGGGTAACAATGGCGGATTCATATTTTTTGACGTTTTCAAATAAACAACACGTTATTTTGACACTGACTGTCAGAAATAACATTTAATACATTTCGCGCCTAATGCCTTCTCTATGGCTGAAAGTTGCCATCTTGCAAACGTATCGAAAACTTGAAATACATTTTTTTTCACCTTATTTACTTTACTGCTTTAAAATTTTAAAAATAAATAAGGAAACAATACAACACATACTACATTACGTTACAAGTATTACACTGACTTGTGGGTAACTGGATGCGAGCCCGGTTGCTTCCATGCAACTTTGTCATTCAGAAAATCATCGATAGTGTAATTTAACCTCGACACAAATGCTGTTTAACACAGTCTTTAAATTTATGTAATGGCAAATCTGGAAACTCTTTGGGAACCATGTTATAAAAGCGTACACTCGACCCTGCGCATACGATATGACGCTGTTACAAGCTTATGGCGGTTTCTAGTACATCGATTGTGAGTATCACTTATTCGCTTATAAAGATTAATGTTCCGCCTGACAAAGACATTATTGTAAATATATTTTGAAGGCATCGAAAGTATACCAACCTCTTTAAATTTTTCACGAAGTGATTCGCGTGATCCGAGTTTATAAATAGAACGGATGGCTCTTTTCTGCAATATAAAAATTGTTTGGATGTCAGCTACTCTGCTTCACAATAAAATGCCGTACGACATGACACTGTGGAAGTAGGCGAAGAAGACAAGCCTAGCCGTTTCAATATCGGTAATCTGTCTAATTTTCCTGACAGCAAAAGCAGCCGAGCTAAGTTTTCCCGCTAGTGCTAATTCTCTCCAGGTATTTGGATGAAACGCGATGCAAATGAACCATAATATTATGTAAGTGCATTTTGTGTGTGTACGTGCGTTACAGACCAGCGCGGCAGACTGTACATCGCCCGTGTTCTCCAGCCAGGTCTGCAGCACGGCAACGCCTTCGTTGCTGATTCCCGTCAGCAGCAGCGCTGCCAGGTCGCCGCGCGCGCGCAGCTCGTCGCACGCGCGCGTCACGTACTCGTGCAGCTTCGTGTCCGGGAGGAAGATGCACGCGAACGCCACGCGGTCCTCGAGACGCATCTCCGTTTCGTTCTGAGAAATAGAGATTAACTTTATGTATGTATATTGTATATGTATGTATGTAGGGTGAACTGATTGTAATATTTGTTTGACATAAGACGGATTGTATTTATAAAACTCGAACATCTTAAGAGGCCGGGGAACGCCGCTCGCAACTTCTATTCGAACCGCAAATATAAATTTGCCGGTATATCGCTATCTCTATTTGGCTGATGACACATGATCGCGTGCAAGCGCGATAGCAATATGAGCGTACAGAATTTGTTATACATTTAGTCTTGTTCCGTGAATACCAAAACTGATGAATGAAAAATTGTTGTGTTTTTAATTTCGTGTTGTTATTCTGTAACTTGACAATATAGGCTATGTTCCTGATCAATTAGTACGTGAGATATCTTTGGTTTTAATATGAAACAAATAAGGAGAAACATGTCATTTATGTCATAAAAACATGCAAAACGCAATGCATTTAATTTTGGTAAAGTATTTTGAAAAAATAATTATCCAGGGACCTAGATATACGTCATAGAGATAAGTTACATAAGAAGCTTAAAAAGGATCCTTTAAATGAAGTTCTTAAGTTTTCTTACAAAAGGTATCGTAACTATTGCTCTAATTTACTACGCAAAGTTAAAAAAGATTATGAGAAAAATGAATTCATCAAAGCTGGTAAAATTCCTAAATTACTGTGGAATGTAGTTCAGTCCGTAACTAATATATCAAAAACTCAATCTACTGCCAGAGATCTTTTGCTTTCGAATTGTAATAAAGAAGTCTGCATTAACGAGGTCAACTCCTACTTTGCCACTATAGGAAGTCAACTGGCCGATAAAATACTCAAAAATAATCAACCTCCTCCGTTACACTCATCTCACAGGGAATCCTTTGTATTGCTTGAGACGGATGAGTCCGAAGTTGAGCGCTTGATCAATTCTCTTAAAAATAACTGTGCAGCTGGTTGGGATGGTATCTCGTCAAGATTTTTAAAAAAGTACATAGGTGTAATTGTTCCCCCTCTCACATACATTTGCAATCTCAGCATCAAAAAAGGTATTTTCCCTAACCTGTTTAAAAAAGCGCTTTTACATCCCATTTTTAAATCTGGTGATAGGGACCATGTCGAAAATTATAGGCCTATCTCGATCTTGCCAGCTATGTCAAAGATTCTCGAGAAAATCATTAATTTGAGGCTTGTTTCCTATCTAGAATCATGTAACATATTATCTAATAACCAATTTGGTTTTCGTAAGAAACGGTCTACTGCGGATGCTGTCCACAGCCTTGTGGACCATCTAGTGGACAAACTTGATAAAGGACAAAAGTGTGTAGTGTGTGTGTGTGTGTGTTTTTAGACTTGTCTAAGGCTTTCGACACCGTCTCTGTACCTATCTTAATTTCTAAGCTTGAGACTCTTGGCATTCGAGGAAACCAACTTGCACTCTTTCAGAGTTACTTGACAGGTAGAACCCAATTTGTGAAGATAGATTCCTATACAAGCTCTGGGTTACCTCTCACGTATGGAGTACCTCAAGGCAGCATTCTTGGCCCGAGCTTATTTTTGGTTTACATGAACGATTTATGTAACATTCATCTTCATCAAGGTAAGATATTTTCATATGCCGACGACACAGCTTTGATTTTGTCTTCTAACACCTGGTCTGATACGTATCGACTTGCTCAAAATGGCTTTGACACAGTAAGGGAATGGCTTAATAACAATCTTTTAACATTAAATATTTCCAAAACAAAATGCATAAATTTTTCCATTCGTAATTCTACACTTCCCCCTAGTAACTCTTTGCCAAAGCTGGTTGCCTCGTCAGCGCAGTTTAACCTCACACCTAACAGTGATCCCATATTAGTGGAAAATGTCACCTTTATAAAATATCTTGGCACAGTGCTTGACTGCAACTTAACTTTTAAAAATTACATTGAACACCTTTCAAACAGAGTACGTAAGCTTATTTATGTTTTCAAACAACTTCGACACTCAGCCGATCCTGAAATTTTAAAAATGGCTATCAAGCACTATGTCAATCTATTATTGGCTATTGCATATCAGTCTGGGGAGGTGCAGCTAAAACACATCTTATTCAAATCGAACGTGCACAAAGAGCTGTATTGAAGGTGTGCTGCTTTAAACCCCGTTTGTATCCTACAAATATGCTTTACGAGTATTGTCAGGTATTAACTGTACGCCAATTATTTATTCTGGCTACTGCTCTCAAGCAACATTCTCTGACGTACTTCACCCGTGATTGCCCCCGTCGTAGACCTCAGCTTGCTTGAACTAAAGACAGCTTTTAGTCGTAGGTTTTTTGTCTTCCTTGGACCTCACCTCTATAATAAGTTGCATAGAATTATTTCTCTGCATTCTTTAAATCACCATAGTTACAAAGACGCACTTAGGAATTGGCTTCTTAAGCAAACATACTCGACTACTGAAGGACTTTTAGAGATTCTAGGTTAATCCCTTCTTACTTAAATTATCACACACATACACACACAGAATACTCATTCACACACAACACCCATAGGTACTCATGCAAACTCAAGCCTACACGCACATGTATTGTTGTATTTTTCTTGTGTCTCGAGTTGGAAGCCCTGTTTTCCGAGACACAGTTTTAACTAGTTCGGAGAACAGGTGCACAATAATATTTAGAATGTATATCAACTATATTAGTTTTATTCTAGGTGTAAGGCTATAAATGTTATTTAGTTGTCCCACACTATATTTATGAAATAAACTTATCTTATCTTATCTTAAAGATATATACAATTTCAATCTTAATAATTGCTTGTTATGGTGGAAATATTCTCGAATTACAAATTATTTTGGTATTACGTTTGTATGGGCAATTCACCCTCCGGAGTCACCTTAACGCCGAAGTACGACAGTAGAGAAAAAAGAAGTAAAAAGAGTTCATGTGGAAGTAATTTTGTTTTGCCGAAAACTTCTACGAGGAAACCTCGTCCTGATGGTTCTAACGGCTGGTTTACGCGTTGCAAGCTGCTGAACTGCCAGTAGACAGCTGCTCGCATGCCAGTGGCTGAGCTCGTCTGTGCTGTCCATACGATACGAATAGCCCAGTCTCATTCGAGTTGACATGTTTTGCTCGTGAGCTACTGCCGAACGCGTCCGAACGATGCGAGTGATGACATGTGCGAACAGCTGTCAGGCGAATGAAATTTTTTTTTGAGTAACTCGTGTCAGCAATACTTTCTAAATAAGCTAGTATATCTACTGGTTGTACATCCAGTGGTGGCGTTAATGACGCTGTCTTTACCGCCTATATATAGAGGTGGTACCTTTGGACAAGGCTCAGTTTAGTTTTGTACTTTAAGTGGTCAAGAAGTCTGAAAAGGCGTGTAAAGTGTAAGAGTTGTACCAATGTATTATTAATGTAAATTGTGCTTATATTTCAATTTATCTTTTATACAAATTCCACAAAGTGTGGTAATTCGTAAAAAATATACTGAGATGATGCTATCACTCGTATACGAGCTCTTGTCCAATTCGCACTAGCGAGTGCGAACTGGATAGTAGCTCGAGCCCAATGCGAGTAACTCGTAAGAAACGTCCATACCGTTCAAGTTAGTGAACTGCAGCTACTCGCAACGTGTAAACCAGCCCTAAGAACGTTCCCCAAACTGGAGTCATCGGATAGAGAGTTCTGCGGCGCATACTCACCAGCACGGCGGTGTAGTCGGGCGGCGCGTCGGCGGCGGGCGAGTTGGCGGCGGCGAGGAAGTGCAGCATCGCGCGCAGGTAAGGGTCGGGCAGAGCGGGCGCGGCGGCGGCCAGCGCCTCGCGCCACAGCCGGTCGTCGCCCGGCGCCAGCGCCAGCGCCGCCACACGCAACCTGCCACAACGTCACAACTCACTTTCCTGATTCGTTACTTCCTAGACATAAGAACTGGTCCTCGGGGTTGCAAAGTTACGTACCGTGTGAACCCAAACAAAGAAACAAATTGGCAGTCATAGGGACTGCCGATCGAAGTAATAACGAATATTAAAAATATTTTTTTATTTAAATATAAATAAAATAATTAAAATATAAACCTTAAAACTAAGGCATTCAAGTTTAATTAGGAATGTATATTTAAGACCTTCTGTCTTCGTAACAACGCGAGCATGGGGCAGCCAGGTGTCGGTGTCGGTAGCGCGAATCCACATGTTTACCCCCTACCAAAAAGTACTCAATGCGGCTAAAGAAGTTTTCACTTCTTGCAAACGTCTGCATCTCAAACGAGCGAAGATTTGAATCTTAATATTACACATTTTCGCAAATTGAATGTAGGAAGATTGCGTTTGTCGCCAGTTCGTCTTCCAGACGTTGTGTGACAATCTTGGGCTTACGAGGTCCACGCCTGCTGTGAGCGTGACTCACCTGGGCTCCTGCGCCCTGGCGAGCACGTCGAGCGCGGTGCGCAGCCGCAGATGGAAGGCGGCGAGCGCGGCGGCGCGGCACGGCGTGCCCGCGGCCTCGGCGCGCTCCACGCCCACGCCCGCGTTCTCCCAGCCCCAGCCCCAGCCGCACAGCTGCAGCGCGCGCGTCCGCTCCGCGCTCCTGCACACACGAGTTTTAATACGAGTTATATTTATCTCATTCTCTTGTGGCTTCTTTTCTGAAGTTTCACTTCTGTCGTGTGTGAATTGCACACACACAAACTTTTTTTTATATTACTGCGACCACAGGTGCGTATTTCCAGTAAAGGATTACGACTGCCTTGTTACTTAATACGACGATATTCAAATTCAAAATGTTTTTTTATCCAAATAAACTTTTACAAGTACTTTTGAATCGTCAAGTGAATCTACCACTGGTTCGGAATGCCATTCCTACCGAGAAGAACCAGCAAGAAACTCGGCGGTTGCTCTTTTGAAAATAAATAAATAATAATTTACAATTTCATTAATTTGTAAAATACATAAGTAACAGCTGTCCTTAGCATTGCTGGAGCGAGTCAAATCCATGCTCCTTTGTCATTTACGTAATCTTCAACAGTATAATAAGCCTTTTTCAGGAGCATAATTTTAATGGACTTCTTAAACTTGTGTAAAGGCAAGTTTAAGATAGGTTGTGGAATTTTGTTATAAAATAGAATGCTCATTCCCACAAACGACCTTCGGACCTTCTTGAGGCGGAGCGATGGAGTCACGAGCTTATGGCGGCCTCTATCATGCAGATCTTTTATTTTATTGTAATTATGAATGTGCTGTTTTACGAAGATTAAATTACTATAAATATATTGCGAGGCTACTGATAGAATAACTATTTCCTTAAATTTCTCTCTAAGGGATTCGCGCGGTTTTAAATTATAAATTGCACGTATTGCCCTTTTTTGTAATACAAAATTTTTTTGAATATCTGCTGCTTTACCCCATAGTAAAATTCCGTAAGACATAATACTATGAAAGTAAGCAAAATATACAGTTTTTGCAGTTTCAACGTCAGTAAACTGTAACCATTGAAGCTTTGAATCTAAGGTCACCCCCAGGAACACAGTGGTCTCTTCTATTTTTAAAATATCATTATTTACAGTTAAATTTATGTTTCCTGTGGACTTGGTATTCGGCAATGCGAATTCAATGCACTTGGTTTTCTTTGCGTTTAAAAGTAAATTGTTTACAGTAAACCAGTTAGTGACTTGAGAAATTGCATTATTTACGTCTTCATAATTGTCCTTGTTTCTATCGACTTTAAAAATCAAGGACGTGTCGTCAGCAAATAGCACAATATCGCAAGTATTTTAGACGTATTATGGTAAATCATTTATATACACGAAGAACATGAAGGGACCCAGAATAGAGCCTTGAGGAACACCCATAAGTGAGGCTGATCCGGACGACTTCCCATCGTTGACACATACCGTTTGAATGCGGTCACTGAGATAAGATGCAATGAGGCCAAGTGCAGTCTTTGATTCCATAATGGTTCAACTTAACTAAAAGCGTCTCATGCTCAACGCAATCGAATGCCTTAGACAAATCACAGAAAATACCAATAGCATTCTGTGAATTCTCCCACGCATCGAATATATGCTTTAACAGCATAGCTCCTGCATCGGTTGTTGATCGGCCTTTAGTAAAACCATACTGCTCTGAGTGTAGTAGTTTATTTGAGTTAAAGTGCAGAAGTAGTTGGTTGAGCATAATTTTCTCAAATATCTTGCTGAGTGCTGGTAATATAGAAATTGGTCTGTAATTATTAGGGTCACTTCTACTACCAGATTTAAAAAGTGGAATCAATTTACTGCATTTCATAAGATCTGGAAAGGATCCTGAATCTACAGACTCATTAAATATTAGAGCAAGATATGGTGCAATTATATCAATAACATTGCTGATTATTTTTACTGATATTCCCCATAGATCCCCGGGTTTTTTGCATTGCAAAGATTTAAATATTTTAATAATATCATATGGGGTCACATGTTTAAACTTAAACAACACACTGGACTCGGTGACATTACCCTTGAGAAGCTTAAGGGCTTCTATTGGCGAGGAATTAAGGGATTAAGGGATATATATTATATCCCTCCTTGGGCGAGCGCAGCACGCTCCGCACGCCCGGGTGTTGCCACGGACTGGTGCTGCTGAGCCTGGAGAGGGCACTGACCTGTAGACAGTGACCTTCCTGTTGGGCAGGTCGGGCAGCAGCGCCGCCACCGCTTCAGAGCGGTATCCCTCCCCGGGCGAGCGCAGCACGCTCCGCACGCCCGGGTGTTTCCACGGACTATTGCGGATGCATCCTGCAAGGAATACGCCGTTCAAACTATTTTCTTTACATTGTCATGTTCTTTTATTTCTGTAGATCATTTTGTCAGCCGTGACACAGACTACCATCTATTTCTCAATACTCAATTTATTTCATATATGACATACAGGTGTCCGTTATGATACATCTTGTTTGGGCTTTACTAACGGTCCGGAAAGCTATGAGAAAAACTAAAAAAGTATAAAAAGTAAACTAAAAATCTATAAAAAGTAATTCAGCTGATGGTGATGGTATTTCTTTGGATATGATTTTAATGACGCATCTTGCTACTCTCAGTGTGATAACTGAAATCATAAACAGATCTATTGTCACCGGCACCTTCCCACAGATATGGAAGTCAGCAGTTAAACCAAATAAAACCAATACCTAAGAAACCAAACATACAGGAATTAAATGACCTGCGACCGATAAGCATTCTGCCGTGTCTGTCGAAGGTTCTGGAAAAGATGGTTTGTGCTCAATTTTCACTTTATCTCGAAAGTAATAACATTTTACCCAATAAGCAGTCTGGTTTCAGGAAATTTCGAAGCACCATTACCGCTCTTATAGACGTGGTCGATAACATGCTTGCCTCACAGGACGCCGGTGAGGTGACAGTTTTGACTCTGTTGGACTTTCCACGTGCATTTGACACCATAAATATTCCCTTGCTTATAGCAAAACTCTCATACTATGGGTTCTGCTCAAATTCAATCAAGTGGTTTAAGAGCTACCTGTATGAGCGTACCCAATATGTCGAGCTTCGTGATTCCGCAGGTTGGTCTGCTACATCTGCTCCTAAATATCTGTCTAGAGGAGTACCGCAAGGCTCAATTCTTGGCCCTATCTAATTTATTATTTACACTGCTGATATAATAAATAACATTAGTAATTGTAATTATCACATGTATGCAGATATATCTCTTTGAAGCCTTATGCTCATAGTGATGCGGTTAATAAATTGAATAATGACTTAGACAGTATAGCGGACTGGGCTCATGATAACCAGTTAGTCCTAAATCCCGCCAAATCAAAATTCATTTTGCTTGGTTCACGCCAAGCTCTAGCAAAGGTCTCTCCTAATGACGTCACTGTACGAATTAAGGATGATGTGTTGGTGAGCACTAACGAGGCCAGAAATCTAGGAGTGCTAATTGATAGTGAACTGCGTTTTTAACACCATATTCTTGAAGTAGTATGTAGTTGCTTCTATAGATTAAAAACATTATACCGGGTGCGACAGTATCTAAGTGTCGACGTGCGTATCAAAGTGTGTGAGACCTTAATACTGTCGAAGCTGAACTATGGTGATGCATTATATGGGCCGCGTCTTTTGGTTCGCACTAAGAGGCTCGTTCAGCGCATTTAGAATGCTTGTGCTCGTTTTTGTTTTCATATACCCCCCAGAACACACGTAACGCCTTTTATTAATGAAGCCAACAGGCTGAATATGAAAACAAGGCGGGAACTTCACCTGGCATCACTTCTTTTCGGGGTATTAAAGTCGCAGCAGCCTACCTATTTGTACGACAAACTAGAGCGGCTAAGAACAACCGACACAAGGACAAATAGAGCTTGGACCCTTAAAACGCCGCGACATTTTAAGGCTGCCTTCCGGGGCAGTTTTAAATTTGCGGCTACCTAATGTTGGAATGATTTGCCACCACCATTCCGGGACAATTCGATGTCTAAAATAACTTTCAAAAGAAAATTAAAAGTTTTTTTATTAAAAAAAAAAACAAAAACTTAAAGGGTCGTTTGTTGCCGCTTTTTCTATGTATGGTCTTATACCCTGCACTCTATTAACTGCTGTTGCACTCTAATAATTGTATTTTAAATTATTTACATATTATTTTAGTATATATAACACATTATTGTATCATAGGCTAACAGATTTTTTCTTCTTTTTTGTTCATATTATTATGAGTTTATGGGCGCCGTCCAAGCATACTGGCTTCACGGAAGATCAGCGCTGTATCCTAACAAGTATAGCACATGCTGAGTAAAGACCATTTTGGGGATCAAGTCACATTTCGCGTTTTTTCTGTTTCATTTTATAAAGTCTTATTATAAGTTATTACTTGTACTTGTATCCCTGAATAAAGATTTCTTTCTTTCTTTCTAAAAACCGGCAAAACTAGTAGGTAGGTAGGTATATATATAACATGCGTATATATTCTGTGGGGCGCTGTAAGCAAAGTCTATTGCTTTCATACCAACTACCTCAATTTACATAGACGGGCCCTGTCAAACAAAGAATGTGGACTTATTTTACTGACGCCCAACTTTTTCCTATGAAAGGGTCCTGAGTCGAAGAAAAATCAGAGTTCTGTACCTCAAAAGGAAAAAAGAACCCTTATAGGATCACTTTGTTGTCGGTCTGTCAGCCACCTTTTTCTCGGGAATCGGAAAGGTGTCAAGTCAAGAAATTAATATCAAATACCCTACTACGATATAGGGTCTACTGTCCCTTGGAGCTGTAAAAAATCAAGCTTCGGCTAATTAGGTGTTGTTTTGACATCTTTCTTGTTATTTACGATTTTTATTTTCTAATTTATATTGTTTGGTGGTACGAGTCTGACTCGCACTTGACCGGTTTTTACTATAATATGATAACTTTCAACAATTGTTGGTTGGGTGATGGGTCGCTGAGTAGACCTGTTTTACAGTGATACTTTAGTAGATTTTGTGGAGAAAAGGTACCGCAATGCGTTCTAAAGAGAGCCACAGAAGTTTCCAATGGCCAAAACCTCTTTTCTGCTAAAATTTGAGTATTTTCAGATTTCCAAAAAAAAGGGTTTTATTATATTTAGATATTTACCGTCTTCGACAAGTGACTTGCTGAGAGCCAAAAAGTGCCACAGTCCACTCAGCGCCTCGTCATCTGCCAGGTCCGCGTTCTGCCAAAGGTCCGGCTGAAATTAAGGATTTCATCTTCAGAATCTAACCTGCTCCCCGGCCCCGATTGCGTAAGGAAATCGTAATCGTTTGTCAAACGGATAATCCAACCTGTTTAAGGAATTCCTAGATGCCTGCAAGTCAAAAAGCATATATGAACTCCATAAACAGTTCGAGTAATACGTTTTAAGCTGTCAAATGATTACGATTTGCTCTGATTGTAATTTAAATCAAACAAAACTCGAGTTCATAGGTGTTTTGACCTAGCGCGACCAGAATAATAGGGATGATGACAACTCAATCAAATCTGCAACTTTAATGCGCTTCTTGTATGGAAAGAGCAATGGCGAATTTCATATAGACTTCATTGAATAAATCTTGATTGTAGACAAGTAAGATAAAGACAAAAATAATTTTCATATTTTTTTATATTTTATCTAATGAAGCTAGGTACAAAAATTAAATATTTAGGAATCTTTTTGGATTATTTAGTTCCGTTTCTGTTTAGTGTTACCATTTTATGTATAATCTAACTAGTAGCTGGAATACACCTAAAACAGATTATTTTGTAAGGTTTTAAAAATATTTCGTCTGATTAATGTTTGCATAAATAATAGGATTGATCTTTTTTTTAGTATATTATATAATTTAAGTGAATTTTCCTGCATATTTGATTTATTAATCTCTGACAGAATGGTAATAAATGAAAGAATATAATGGCAGCACTGATGCTGATTGTCTGTGGCTGTGCCGAATGTTTTACTGGTCTGTGGTTGTCATCTGTCTTTGTCATTGTGACTTTTTTCCGGTTGTCAATTTTAGAAGTCACATTACTACATAACCTATAAAACTTAAAAACGAAATATCTTTTTTTTACGACGTCACGTACGTCACGACGGCACAGACGTGCCGCCAAGCGATTAAGCGTTCCGGTATGATGTCGTGTAGCAACCGATTAAGGGTATGGGTTAATTATAACTGCCATGCCCCTAGCAGGTCAGCCCGCTATCATCTTAGACTACATCATCACTTAGGTGAGATCGCAGTTATATATTGGATTAAAAAAAATTGGCAATCATTGAGACTGATTCACTTTAAAAAACCTGAAAGAGCGCGGATGCGTCATACCTTGAGCCCGTAGTCGGTGAGGGCGCGCGCGCGCGCCACGTGCGAGATGTCGGGCACGTGCGCGTAGAGCGACGCGTTCGAGCGCCGCAGCGCGCCCGCGCCCGCCCACGCGAGCGTGCCCGCCGCGCCCCACGACAGCGATACGCGCTCCGTCACCGTGTGCTCGCGCGGGGAACCTGCGGGGGAGCACCCTTAGCCGCACTGCATCAACGTCACACCGCTGGGCACGGCCCTCCACTCTCATAGGACAGAGGGAATTAGAACTTACACACGCCACGCTGCTCCGATACGGGCTGGCGGGCTTCGACTACTATTATCATGTTAGTGATAATAACCGGGACCGACGGCTTAATGTGCTCTCCGAGGCACGGGGGCGATACACCGCCGACTTCCTTGCTTCCAGGCTACTACTGAGAATTTCTAGTCAGAAAAACTCAATACTTAAAATTTGGGTACCCTTAGCACAGGTATGTAAAACTGTCTGTGGAACTGAATGACCTTGAAAAACAGATATTAAGGTTCATTTTCCTCTGTCGAGGTTCGAATTATATCAGCAGATGGATCGACACTGTTCGCAAGATTTTAAATCATACCACTACCATCAATCATACCACGTTTTCGACTCCAACTCAAACTCATAAATGTTCATCTTTGTTCAAAATAGGTACCTACAAAGTACACCTTCTGAACGTCATGTTTACAAGGAATAAGACTTGATGGTGATAATTATTAGCTACGGTGTCTTAAAACTAAAACGCGCCCTGGTCTGAGAAGAGCCCACAACAAACTCAGCCGGGTTTTTTTGTTATTATCACCATCTCACAATTATAGACCGACCGACCGAATTCAAGTCCCAAATTCATTACCATAGAATTTAATTTCGCAATGTTTCTGCTTGGAACAATGAATGCTTGTATTAAAAAAAACATGTGGTGTCGTGGGACACCAGATAGGAACGAAGTTCTTTATTACATAAATATTCATTTCAAATTCTATTTTTATGTGTTTTTAAATTTAAAATATAAACCTTAACAGTAAAGCATTAAAGTTTAATTTCGAATGTAGTATAAATATAATATATATATATATATATAATAGAATGTGTATATTTATATTTAAGACCATCGTAAAAAAAATCTTACTCATTTTCGTTACGGCCATTTTTTGCCGGCTAGGGTACCCCGCATCGCACCGCAACTTTCATTCCAAAAAAATTTTTTTTAAAATCTTGTTTGAAAAACGTATACGTTAAAGAAGTCTGTGATATTTTATCTCTCTAAGGTATAATTCAAACTAGCTGATAACTGCGACTTCGTCCGCGTGGAATTAAGTGTTTTTATTCCGACGTGAACTCCTTAATTTTTCGGTATAAAAAGTAGCCTATGTCACTCTTCAGGTCCTCAACTATACCCATTGTTCGCGCTCAATGTCAACTTTCAATGTTGTCAAACGGCCTAGAGTCCAGAGCCGTAAAAACTAAAATAAAATAAAATGCTAATGTCGAAGTCGCTTTTTGAATTTTGACAGATGACGTTTTTTGACTTACGAAAAAGAAAATTTGCTCGATGACTGGGTTTTTTGTTGGAAAATAGAATTAATTAAATTTTTCCCAGTTTGCTCATCTAATATTAATAATTGTTTGTATTTTGAGTGTAATAATCAAGTTTGTTCTGCCATATCGTATGGCCTTGACTCTTGGACGATTTATTATAACCTTATTTTTGCTGCCACGTGTGGGCAAGTGAGACTTGTGATTAAGCTAAGTGCATGTGAAGTGACGTGTTGGTGCAAGTGTGAAGAGACAGCAGACGGCGCGGTGTCAGCTGAGGAGCCTGTTTGAATTGGGGTCTAACCCCACAGTTCCCCGAGGGAGTCACCAACAAAAACACACACATCCACCTCCACACACTCAAATTACCATACACCACAACATAACCTCCCTCAGGACCCTTCTCGTCGAAGCCAGCTGACCAGGTAAGTGTTGAAACCCGTCCACTAGGAGGACCCACTCCAGCGACCCGTCGCCTTCCGCTATGGGCCCCGGAGGCCACGGGCTGGTACGTTGAGATTGGGTAGTGGCCTCAACACCCATGCATAAAATCACGTCGATCCGTTGTTCTGTTGCGGCGTGATTGAAGGACCAACTTATAATATTAGTATGATGACATTCCAAGTCATCGTTACCCGAGACGGTGATCGCCAGTAGGCGTGCGCAGTGCGTGGGGTGGCAGGCGAAGGCCGCCAGTGGAGCCCCGCACACGGACACGTCGCGCTCCAGTGCGGAGCCCTGCGGGACCTCCGCTTCGGACTCCTCCAGCGCCGATGAGGCAGACACCTAGTACAAACGATGCACGATTTTATTCGCATCCTGAACATAACGTTTGCGAGTAAGGTGGACACTGGACACCACTGCTTGGACACATTATTCAAGAGGCCACAAATTGTAATGTAAATTTTTTAAATTGTCTTTTTTCTACCAAGTTATAGTGGAAAATTCATTCCACCATGCTCGAACGGGTTCGAAACTAGTCGGACATTATTCGACATAACAAGTGAGTTTATCCGGTAATTATGTATAGTTAAAATGAATATCACTCACGATAGTTTAAACGTTAAAAAAGTTATAGTGTAGTTACTAACATTAGTTTTTAAGAATTTTCATTAAAAAATCTAGAATCTGGAGCTGTTAATTTCGACGGTACTATAATGGTAAAAAAAATATTTTTTAACATCAATTTTAATTAAATTGATACTATTTCATATAAAACATAAATTAGGTGTGGTGTCGTGGGACACCAGATAGGAACGAAGTTCCTTATTACATCACAACATAGTATAAAATAAAGCCGCTGTCTGTCCCTATGTATGCTTAGATCTTTAAAACTACGCAACGGATTTTGATGCGGTTTTCTTTAATAATAGGGTGATTCAAGATATTTATGTATAATATATGCATAATATAGTAGAGAAACACTGATAATTAATCCTTAATCCTTTACTTTTTACGAGAAATAATGGCTTGTTTACGAAGCGATTTTAAGCAATACAGCATTAATCCTTATCCAATTAAATACCTTAAATACATTGTGCATTTAATATAGATCAATATGGCCCTTTACAGCCTGTAATTTATTTAAATTAAAATATTCATTTGAATATTTTCGAAGATATTACAGATTTAAAATGCAGGGGCATAGCGGTTGCAGCGGTACCGGCCGTGGGGCTATTTAGTATCAGCATTGCACGCGTGCGAAGCCAGGGCGAGTCGCTAGTAAATATGAATTTCAAGTTCTATTTTTACGTTTTTTTTTTAAATATAATCCTTAACAATAAAGCATTAAAGTTTAATTTTGAATGTAGTATATTTACATTTAAGCCCTTTGGTCTTGTAAAAAAAATCTTACTCATTTTCGTTACGGACTTTTTTGCCGGCTAGGGTACCCCTCCACATCGTGCCATAAGGAACTTCCAAAACAATTACTTCAAAAAATGCTAATAGAATGTATATCTCACCACGCTGTCGAAGGAGCTCTGCGCCCTGTAGTCGTGCGCTTGCTGAATGTCGTGCAGCCGCAGCGAGCTGCTGTCGCGCTGCAGGGAGATCAGTAGGTTGCGTCTGCAACGAGACAACCGCCTTACTATAGCTAAACCGCTGTAAGCTTGACTCTCCTGATGGTCTGCGGGATGCGGGGCGGGAGCGGGCTCAACCAATCAACTAGTCTGCCGGTGTCGGCCGGCAGTGACTGACGTGAACGCAATTGCGCGCGTGAAATTTTTCTAGCGACTGCTACACACGATAATATTAATCTTGCGACATGGATCAGGATAACCTACCTACTCTGCGTAATAAAAAATTAAATAGACAATCAAAAATTATATTATTAAATGTTGCCAAATTTATTATTTATATATTATTATATTTTTCTTTCTTTCAATTATTATGTCTGTAATAAATAAATAAATAAAATTAATAACGACCATTGTTTATTAGTATTAGTTCTAATAAATGTAAAATAAACTTTAAAAAATACTTAAAATAAGAAAAATATATTTCATTAAAAATATATCATAGGTGTAAATATATCAATCTTAAGATCAATTAAATCTCAAGATACGAGTCATTACGTCGTATCGTGTATAGCCGGTTGCATCACCGCCCCCGCAAACCATCAGGAAGGCCACGCTTACGGCGGTTTACCTATAGTTACTATCATCAACCCAGAAGATTATCCAAACGAACAGAGCGGCTTATTGCTTACATATGTATTTAAAATAACAACACAGCAATTTTAAAATAACTAAAATATAAACCTTAAAACTTAGGAATTAGAGTTTACGTTACGAATGTACTTTATTTATATTTAAGACCTTTTGTCCTCGTAACAATGCGAGGTGTCAGTCACGGTTACACATCACTTTGAAATATAAATCTTAAAACAAAGACATTAAAGTTCAATTACGAATGTACTATATTATTTATACTTAAAACCTTTTGTCTTAAACAGAATGAACGTGTGGAATGGTCGGTCACCGACACCGTTCCACATTCATTCAGTACCGTTCTCAACGCGCTCAACGCGCGCACCGTGCTCAACGCGCCTAAAGAAGTTTTCACTTCAAAAATGACTTGACCAGTGCCGCTATGGGAGCTTGCCTAGGTGTCAAATATCAATGTGCAGCAAATATTTTTTTACTATTGCAATGGTTATATTTTATAGATTTCAGATAAAACCGTTTCAGAAGTCTGAAGGCCCACAAAAAAGAGAAAAGTTTCAACAAATTACTGCTGCTTTCCCACACTAGACGTTGTGGTTAGCGAGTCTAAACAATTATTTTCAAATATTCGACCACGTTGTTCAGGAAAAAATTAAGCTTTGCATTATTTGGGCAGGGATGAGGATAATACTGGAATAGTAAAACTATATTTGTAAGAATTATGTAATTCCTTTAATAAATCACGATACATTGTACTGCTGCCTTCCCACACTGGCGCTAGACGTTTTGGTTAGCTACTTCAACTATTCGACCACAGATGGCAGACAGATGCAATGTCAAAGGGCGTTCTTTTAAACGCAAGTGGTTAATTAAAAATGCTTTGTTCGATCAATTACACGTTTAATTGAGGTTTGTCAAAAAATACAAATAATTATTAAAAAAACATACATTTCCTTTTCATAATATAGTGACAGACGTACTTAAATGGTATTCATGTAGGATTACAAGATTATAGTTAGGCATGGATAAAATGGAATGGTAAAGGCGCTGAATAAAATAATTTAGTTTTGAAAAAAAAATGTAGTAGTGCCTAAAAGAGGAAAGCGAAAGCAAGATTTAAACAATAAACGTATTGTTTTTATTGGACATTTTAATCTTGACCTTATTCGGAATAATAAATCCATAATAATTTCGGTTTTAATTTTTAAACCATACTGTAAAAACGGAAATCCTGCACACTGTCCCGAATCGGAGGGCAGAAACTGGTCATTTCCTTTAACAATTATTTGTTGATTTATAAAATACACCAAACAACTGCTGAGACTAGAATTTCAGTTTGTTATGTTCGCCATGATAATAGTTCGACCACAATTAAGCGCCTGATTACGATATCCATAATGCTCACCTGGTCGGGCTCCACTGTATCTTGCGCGGCGGGCGCGGCAGCGGCAGCATCAGCAAGGGCTGCGCCAGCGCGCGCGCATCCCACACGGCCACGCCGGCCTCGCCGCGCGACGCCAGCTGCCAGCCCTGCGGCGCCGCGCTCGCGCCGAAACACTGCCGCGTGTTCGCGACGCCGCACGCTTTGCCGCCGCTCTCTGCGTGTTATGACCGAAACTTTACCGAATCTCGCCTTTTTATCCAATTTGTAATTTAATTGCTTGTTCTAACACAATTTACTACGTCAGTATTTTGTGAAATGGAAGAGAATTATGGGTTTTGAACAAGATGAATCTATTAAAGAATGCTCATACATATCTCTCATGCAGTTTTTTGTGTTAAGTTACTTTTATCCTAGATACTCCTTGACATAGTACATTAAGTTATTGATTACTGTAACTTTTTTTTTTTGCGTGATAGGCTTGCGCTTCGCTGGGAGGGTGTTCCACACCCTAGCGGTTCGTATCAGAAAAGTCGAGCAAAAACGCTTCGTGCGAGCAAATCGGACGCAAATAAATAACTTAAAAATTAATGAGATACTTATTCCGTAAAATATTATAAATAGAAAGTTGGGAACGCATTCAATATCTATTACTATTACCGATATTTTTGCCTACACTAATCGTGTCCAATTGACAGGTGCCAAAAACGTATTGTCTGAGTGGCCGTACTTAATAGGTTTGCTTCTTTAGTCCCACCAAAACTTATCTTATCTTCCACTTGGATTATGTCACCTTACCTCGCAAGTCGTAAATCTTGAGCTGCTTCAAGTTCATGGAGGCGACGAGCGTGCGCGGCGCGAAGGCGCACCACGACACCGTGTGGGCGGTCTCGCCCGTCGCCACCTCGGCCACAGCGAGCGCGGGCGGGGACGCACGCTCTGCGGCCGGGGTTACAATAACTTAAGGGCAAAACACACAGGGAACGGGCGCGGGTCGGGTCGGGTGCGCGGCGGGTTGAATTCCTTCCTTGATTTATATGGACGACATCACACAGCACGCGGCTGCGGGTCCGGCTGCGCGCCCACTCCGTGTGTTTTGCGCTTTAATCAACGATTAAAGTTTCAACAACATAATACTCGTATGTATTATCTTTGAAGTTATACTTCTTTTGGCGCCTTAGGGAAAAAATATCGCAGTGAATTTTTACGATGCGACACCCAAAATCGACACCCTGACATTAGTTGGTCAACTTATAAGTCTTTGTAAGCTGGAGTGGAGTGTTGCAATATAATGTTATACTTCACTATGGGCTGTGGAAAAAACGAAATGTGACCTGTCTTCTTTAAGAAGACAGCTAGTGATATAATCTAAAAGATTGAAAGTTATACTGACTTCATCACACACTTATTTTGATGAAACTTGCACTGTTCCCTATGTTGTAAATGTAAGCCATTATAAAAAGATTAGTCACAATCCAAATAACAGTTTCAAAAAAATCTGCAGACAAACATACATACACCTATGAAATTTTGTATATTTGTTTGGAATTCCAGATTATCTTATGTATTTTGCAGTTCCAATAATATTACGTAGATATGTGTCAAATTGGTAATCTCCTTTTTTTGAAGTGGGTTAGTAAAAAACTTTAGAGGTACCTGTGAAATCATCAGGAGTGCAAGTGTTAACATCCCACAGCAGTATGCAGTTGTCGCTGCGGTGCTTCTCCAGCCCCACGGCCAGCAGGTTGTGTTCGCTGCGGCTCCACGCCACCGAGTTGCAGGGCCGGGGGTAGCGAGCCACTGGGGGGTGACACATAAACAGTTGTTCATTAACTGTATGCGGCTCATTTATAAATACTAATAACATAAGGGCAATTCCTTTGTGCAATACTGAACAACTTATGTTCTATGACTTTTCAAAATCCTGAGTAATAACAAATTTTTTTGTCAAACAAAATAAAAAGTTGTGGGATCACCACGGGCAAGTCGGACAGATTTTCACTCAACTAATCACATATGCCTAATGAAATAATGGGAGTCGAAGAGTGTCTAGACCAGAGAGTACAGTGAAAAGCTTACATTTTTATGAGGACTTTTTTTATAGAAACTAAGAAAGTCATTGATATTTATTTATTTGTAGTGCATTTTTTTCCTTTAAAATTGACACCCTGATTATAATTTTATCACTTAGTAATAAGTTGATTTAAAGAAAAGATAAAAGTAAAAAGTATGCTTACAGTAATAGTGAAAGATTTAAGACTAATTTTTTAAAATATTTATGAAATATTAAGCTCACCAAATTCCCTTCCAACTAGTCCCAGGGGGTCATAGGTCTGTTTGAGGCTAGTGAGTGTGACTCTGCCACTGGTGTGGCCCAGTGCCAGCAAGGGGTCAGGGTGGTCGGCTATAGCACTGATGTCTACACAGCGCACTCCGCTGCCACTCTGTGACGCTAGCACCACCGCACCTCTGGTTGAAGACAACTGGGTGACTGGAGAGGAAGCTTGTCAGTGATAACTGTGTACTATACACAACAAGAAAAGCAATCATACAATGTTCCTGTGTGCAAATGCAGGATCTTAAATTAAGGAAGTTTAAATTAAGCGATATAAATGATCAAAGCCAGCTACAATCACATACATGTCGTGTTCTTTTCAATATCTTGAAGTCGCGAGACCTCGTACAGGGTTATGTCCTGACCCCATACGATGAACTTGTCTTGATGCACAGGCGACCAAATCACATCCAATTTACCGCCCGACATTATTTCCATTGAATTGTATGCTTGGGCAGGAAAATAAAAGATTTCGAAACTTATTTACTTTTCAAAAACATGATTTATAAATTACGGCGATTTTACAAAAATATTTTGATTTGTTGTTTTGACTGGTTTTGACAATTGACATTTGATTTGACTAGATTTGATAATCAGAGACGAACAATATAAAGTAAGAAGTTACTGCAAACTTGCAAAGTGCAAACTACGTGCCACCAAACCACTATGCGGACGCAACACTATTAGCCAGGGAGCTGCAGATTGGAGGGCGCAGATAAAACTATTTGGCAAAGTGTAATCACCTTTTTTTTCTGGTCGGTGGTAATCACTACTGCGTGCAGAGTGCAGACTATTCACTTGGGGTTTCGGTTCTTCGTCTGTGATCTCACTTGACTATCATTTATGTTACAATCCAGAGCCGTTAAACCAGTTACATAAAAAATCCTTTATGTTAGAAGTACTACGTACAACTGGAATGCGTACTACAAACTTATTTAACTTATTTTTAATCAAATTAAATCCTTATGTCACGGACATAAGGACCACTACGCACGCAGTATAAAAATGAATCCGAGTGAGACATCCACAACATACCGCGGTGTCCCTTTCTAACAGTGGTCTTTGTGTTGCTATTTCACATTTAACATTATACTTCAAATTTGGTACGTTTATAAAAAAAATTTGAAAAATGGTTATACTATCGAATTAGTCACCTCTGAATCTCCGATTAAAATTTCAAGCATTTAGAAAATTAGTACGTCAATAATTCACCTGTTTTCGTGTTGAAGGCGGCAATCGTAGTAGTAATAAAAATAAAAACGTTGCAACCATGGAATTATTATGTACTATGGTGGTTGCAACACAAACGGCCATTTTGATGAATCTTACGAAAGACGAAATTTCGGGTGACATAAATTTAGGTACCAAGTATACGGGACAAGTATCGTAAACTATGAAACACGAATTATAACAGGATAGATATTTTTTTCATATTTCAGATTACCAAAAAATGATACATTGCGTGAAAAGTGGTTAAGCATTATAACTGGTGGTAACAGAAAAGTGACCCAAAATTCTGTAATATGCAGCAAACATTTCATGCCAGAGGATTATATTCCTAATTTATCACGGCCCGTTTTAAAAGAAAATGCTCTTCCCTCACGATTCCTCGTGGTAAGCAAGATCAATTTTATTTTTATCTTGAATAGGTACGTTTACAGATAATGATAAAAATCCAGCCCGTAACAGTTCCACTACTGGGCAAGGGCCTCTTCTCACTAGGAGAATGCATGAGCATTAATCACCACGCTTGCTCACTGCAGGTTGGTGATTTCAGACTGTCAAGTCCAGGTTTCCTTACGATGTTTCCTTCACCGTATGTGCTGTATCACCGTACTTCAACAGAATGAAATTAAAAACATTTTCAAACATGGAGACTGGCATAGTGATGAGATGAGTTCAGGAGCGACAAAGAGTTAAAAATATTTTTTGATAATTTTATATACCCAGTATGTTCGGAAAGTCAAATATGTATGGCTCGAAAAGCCAAATATGTATGGTTCGAGAAGTCAATTTATGTTTCGCTTTACAGATATACCAGTTTTATTGAATTTTTAATTGACTTTAAAAAAAAAATTTTTGTTTCACCATCACCGATAATTAATTATCTGTTTTTACCTAAATGCTTCGTAATTATCGATCCTAAATGGATCGCTGGATCCAGGCGGCGCAAGACCGTGGCTTGTGGAGGACCCTACAGGAGACCTATGTCCAGCAGTGGACGTCCATCGGTTGACGACGACCTAAATGCTTACTTGTGTAAGAGACTTACTAAGAGGCAATAGGCACTACATATAAAATATCAACATCATTATAAATATAAATATTTTACAATTATTTGCTGATTTTTATTTCTTCATAGAGGTATATTTATATCCCGTATATTGAAGTATCCCAAAATTCAAAAATAGTGTGGTCACTCTTGTGGAAAAGGGACACAACTGTCAGTATGGTATCTCTCACTCGGCACACTTTATTAACAAGAGCTCATTCCGGTTGTACGTAGTACTTATTAGTTCTATGTGTTAGTATTACTTTCTGGTGCTCTGGTGTTACTTGTCTGAGTACTTGTCTCAGTCTCTGCTTGACACCTCAGAAAGACTAGAATCCAGAGCCGTTAAACCAGTTAAATAAAAATAAATAAAAAATCTGCTTGACACTTGACAGCAGAGCTTGACAGATTCATTTATCCTTACTTGCTAAGTTGCTTGTCTCTGCTTACTTTTTTTCTTGTCGGTGCTGCTTACTTGTCTCTGGATTCATTTACGAGTGTTCTTTTTTGGATTTTTACGTATTTGTGGCAATTTATGTGAAATCGAGTGGATTAGAAGGTTTTAAAGACTCTAAAAACATTAATAAAGCCTCCTAGAAAAACCGGTGAGTGAGAAAAAAATTATGTTTTCATTAGCGGTGTACCATATTTAGTAGGTGAGTGACGTGATTCGATGATTGTTTACTACAGACGACTACAGTGGCAACGCCTCTCTTTTTCCCACAATTTCTCGCGCATTGTCTCGTAGTTCTCACGCGTAAACGCTCTCCTCGACCCGTTTGAGCCACTAACCACTACAGTTACTGTTAGATCGATGGTTGTACAGTTTAACAGCACTACAGCCTGTGACTGGCATCTGGTAGATTTTCGGTGAATGTTCTTGCTAGTTACTGGCAATAGCAATTCCTTTTACCATAAAATATTCCCTAAACCATTATAAGTCACAGTTTCAAAGATTTAAGTACTTACACTAAAGTCAAGGTGGTGCTCAATTTGTTAAGTGATAGCATAAAATGGGATTGGTAGGATATTTGATTGCATCTTGCGCTAAGGAGTCAGTCCCAACACTTCAGTAATGTTCTCAGCAATTGCATATCAACTGTCAACATCTTTTTTGAAGGAACAGAAGGTAAGAAAAATGCATTTTCTTGTCAGTATAAATAAGTGTATTTAATCCGGTTTGCCAACACTGATCTTAAAAAACCTCGGAGTAGTAATTACCTACTTTATAAACATGATAAAACTGCTAAGTAATAAGTGATTTCAAAGTCAGTTTATCAACAGCTAGTTTTGTCCCATAAGTTTGTCGATGTAAACTATGGCTTTTTAAAGTTATTTCGAATAAATTTTTTCAAAAGTTCTAACCCAGATGAATCAGATATATATAGTACTCTGTAGTTGCTCTGTAAAACAAATAAATTATTCAGTAAAAAAAGTACCAATGTAGGAGTTTTTTAGTGGACTGTAGGCTTGATGAGATAAAAAAACACGACTCGTGGCACAATAATTTAAATTTAATTTATGATACAAAGTAAAAAAATATTATGATATTTAGCTTAAAATAATGAATGCAGTCCGAGTTCTGTAACAGTGTATGCATGAAGAAGTGTAGGTAAATGTGCTGAATATCTGTTACTATCATACTGAATCTTCTCAGTAGAATTTGTTCTATACTTCTCATTGCTGAGGATTGTAACCCCTTCTTATTAATTATGGCATAGTTAGGGTTTTATTTCTATAATAATGTCCTTCCAATTAATTAATTATTATTTAATTTCGGCAATGGTGGCCAATCGCTATTGAGATTAGCCATCTGCATGGGATAAATTATAGTACACAAATGTGTGCACAGACACAGGTGCACTCATTATTCCCTAACTCTCATAACCCAATGGGTCGGAAAATCCAACAGGGCTGGAGAGAGATCAGACACAGGACTGATGGCTTTACATGCTTTCCGAGGCACTGGGGTGAAACACCTCCATCTTACAACTCCTGGCTAGTGCTGAGAATTTCTTATCACTAAAACCCAACCTTATTGAAACGCTTATCAAATATGCTAACCAATATACCAGGCAGTGGAATCTTTCTGTAATAATGCAGTGGGGTCCCAGGCCCTCCATTACAATTCTTTAGATCTTTAACAATTGAGTGCTTTTTCAAAAGTATATAGTTTTGTTCTAAAATCTTAACTAGTTACTTAATTGAAAGTAAAATATTACAGGAAATCAGTTTTTCTTTGGATTTAAACGATTTTGCTAAGAATTTGATCAAAAAACCATTCTTTTCAAAAAGTGGAAATATGTTACGTTTGTAGTCAAATGTGATGCATAATCTAGATTTAATTTACAGTTTTAAGCAAGAAATGTTGTAATTACAGTCTGTGGCCTTCTAGCAAAATAAATATAAGAGTATGAAAAGTTAAGTAACTATTCATTGTATCCTTACAAAAAGAAATAATTGCTTCTTTTCATTTGTATTATTCAATAAAATATTAAATACAATGAATTGAGAAATATTTATAATTATAATATGATAGCACCTATTTATAAAACAGACAACGCAATTTTTTTTAAATCATAAAATAATAACAACATTGCTGTAAATAAATAAATAAATTCTTTATTGACAAAAAAAGTACAAAAGTAAAATACTATACTACTTAGTTACAACAAATTAAGTTCTTTATTTATTTGGTAATAATAATTAATAGTTATTTAGTTATCTGTAGGTAGTACAGAATGAGAAAGAATCTGGGTAACCACTGCATTATTTTCTGTAGAGTACAAATATAACTGTCATGTAATTAATGGAGATGGGTCACAACTCACGAGTCACAACCCTCATCAATGAGGAATACAACATAGAGATATCTTAACTTAAATCCAACTTAACAAACTAAGTAAGTTTTATACACAAACAAACAAGCATTAATCATTATTTATTTACATATTTAGTTCTATCCAAAAGTGCATTGCCTCCAGTTTCACTTTTGCGCCAACGTAGCTGTAAAATGTATTTATTCTTTAGATGGAATTGCTGTTTTTGCTTAAAACTCTCATTGTTACATGTTGGCCAGGTATTAGCTGTCATGCTATGTGATTAATTAGAAATACAAATGTACATAGCTAACAGTTTAATGTCCTTGTATCATCATAAAAGTTACGTAGTGTGACAAGTTATAGTGTAAAAACCTGAATATGAAAATGAAATGAATGAATTTCACGTATATACAACTTGTGTCACATAAGATATTAATTACTAGCGGATGCCGGCGACGTCGTCTGCGTGGCTTTTGCGAGGTTTTTTGGTTCCCGCGGGAACTCTTTAATTTTCCGGGAGTAGCTTACGTGCTATTCCAGACTATAATCTATTCTGTGCCAAATTTCAGCCAGATCCGTTCAGCTGTTGGGGCGTGATTGAGCAAGAAACATCCATCCATACATCCATCCAATCTTTCGCATTAATAATATTAATAAGAGTAAGATGTCAAAACTCTACCGATTCGGAAAGAGATTCTACTGAGAAGAACTGACAAAAACTCAACACTTGCTATTTAATTTTAAATAAATACATATATCAAGGTATTGCTATCGATTAAAAAGGTTTTGCTGAGAAGAATACGAAAAATTAAATAACTTCACACGAAATTCAATACCGCGGCGGCCGATTAAAGCTTGTTTAAAAAATATATAATGACTAGCTGACGCCCGCGACTTCGTACGCGTGGATCGAGGTTTTGTGGTTCCCGCGGGAACTCTTTAATTTTCCGGGATAAAAAGTAGCCTATGTGTTATTCCAGACTATAATCTATCTCTGTGCCAAATTTCATCCAGATCCGTTCAGCCGTTGGGGCGTGATTGAGTAACAAACATCCATCCATACATCCATACATCCATACCGACATCCATACATCCAAACTTTCGCATTTATAATATTAGTAAGATTTTAGACTTATTATTAGTACTAGCTGATGCCCGCGACTTCGTTCGCGTGCTTTAAGTTTTTTTTATTTCCACGGGAACTCTTTAATTTTCCGTGTTAAAAAGTAGCCTATGCCAGGTATAACCATGCCAAAAATCACGTCGATCCGTTGCTCCGTTGCGGCGTGATTAAAGGAATACTTAAAAACAAACAAACTCACTTTCGCATTTATAATATTAGTATAATATGATATTATGATGGCTATTTGTGTCAATCATCATTAATCATTACTAACTCTAATTTGTCACAGAGGCTACTAAAGCACTTCCGCTAGCCATAATTATCTCATTATCTTAGGAAATTCCATGACCATTGAATAGATGATTGTTTTAATAGTTTTAATGTGCCGTAATTTGTCTCGCGTGTGATTCATTGCGGTGACTCGGTGAGTCAAATCTGTGCAAGGTCGGCGATAACGCTGTGCAGACGTTGAACCGTGACTGATTCACGACTTTGAGAATGGCTAAGCTAAAGTTAGGTCTAGATTATGTTTAGTCTGAAGCAATCCATACTACTATTATAAATGCGAAAGTGTGTCTGTCTGTCTGCTACGGTCCTATTTCTCAACCGATTTTGATAAAATTTGGTACAAAGATAGGTTAAATCCCGGGGAAGGACACAGGCTACCCGGAAAATTGTACTCGTAGAGTTCCCGCGGGAATCAAAAAACATCAATCCACGCGGACGAAGTCGCGGGTATCATCTAGTAAGCTAATATGTATATTAAAAAACTGTAACCGACTACGGAAAAAATTACAGAGGCGCCCACATTTTTGGATGTAAAATACGTCATATAGATTTTGTTCGTGTAAAATGTAGACTATGTCACTTGAACCATAATAACGAATCGATAGACATCTCATTGACATAACCAACACGGGTTTGCACTTTGCAAATTGCAGATGATGAGTAGACTGGAGACCGTGAGTTAGTAGATAAGCGGGACGAGGAAAGCGAGATCCCGGTATGGTGAGGGAGAAGATGTACAGTAGTAGAGTAACACAACAATTTATAAGCCTAAAAGTGTTAAAAGTGGGACAGAATTTCGGTCACGGCGGCCTTTCTCCAGGGAAATTAGCCATCTGCGCGGGAGAGATTAACTATAGTGCACAAGACGTGTGCGCGCATACATACAGGTGCGCACTCTCTGTTAATTTACTCTCATAGCTTGATCCGGGCGGAAAATTCGACACGACCGGAGATAGTACAGGTGGAGGACCACGGCTTAACGTGCTCTCCGAGGCGCGGGGGTGAATCACCGTCAACTTCCTGACTCCGGGCTAGTACTGCGAATTTCTAATCAGAAAAACCAGAAAATTGCTATAAACAATGCTCAAACCTAGGTTTACTTGACTAGTTAATTAATAATGCTCGAGTCTTAAATGAACACTTGATAACAGTACCTAATTGCTATTGATGAACGTCAGCGGAAAATAGGTTTAAACCATACAAATGCTGAAGCGGGTAATAGTTGTAGGCCGTTATCAGTGGCTAGGTACGTTATCTGCAGCCTACTGCTTCCAGTACTCTGCACATCATTTAAAAATGCTATTATTTTTCTCGGCACGTTCGCTTGATACTTAGCTTTTTCTATAACCAAACTAGAACATGCCCGCGACTTCGTCCGCGTGGATTAAGTTTTTTATTCCCGCGGGAACTCCTTAACTTTCTAGGATTATTCCAGACTGTAATCTATCTCTGTGCCAAATTTCATCCAGATCCGTTCAGCCGTTCTGGCGTGATTGAGTGACAAACATCCATCCATCCATACATCCATCTATCCAAACTTTCACATTTATAAAGTATCTATACTAGATAGGCTGGCGCTTGACGACAATCATGCTTAATACAAAGCAATGATGAGGTCTAGGTTGGAGCGCGCTGACCTGGAAGATGCCTATTCACTCTTGTCTTGAGGCTACTTTAGCTATACGTGGCAGGGAATACATGCGCACGAAGGGCATTCCACACCTTAGCGGGTGAATAGGCATCTTCTAGACAAGCGCGTCCCATCTTAGGCCACATCATCACTTCCCATCAGGTGTGATCGTGGTCAAGCGTAAGCCTATAATGAACAAAAAAAAACATATAAGTACTTAGAGCAGAACCGTTTCTCGTTCGAGCAAATTGGACGTCAATAGACAGTGGCGCCTCTTTCACACGAAGAGATAGTTTGCCAAGCCGTACCTACTATTTTGGCCCGACCCGGGAATGGAACCCAGGACCTCGTCAGCCTACATGCTTACCACTAGATCAATGAGTCAGTTAGCAAAAAAAAAAACTTACGGGAGATCAAAATTTGGTGCCAAAAATTTGCGGATACATCACTCATGGTCGCTATTTGACAATTTTTATCGCGATCAAAACTATTGCTTTTGTCTCCCTACTCGGAACGACCTTTGGAAACAATGGTACCTGCCGGTATCAATTCAATCCTTTGTACTCATCAGCTCAGTGTTAATGGCACAGTTTCACCAACGTCAATAACTATACCCATTGAGATAACGTGCAGAATGACAAACGCGTTAACTGTTTGCACCATTAACTTTTGTACACGGAATTTTAAACTTTATCCCAAGTTGGTAGAGTTTAAAATAGATTGATGCGATGTATACAGTAGTTTATGGATAACATGCCTGTTCTTTGTTGTTAGTAATTAGCATGGGAATTGGGTATGTCTGATAGCTGATGTGGAATGAATATGGTGTGACTAATATTACATTGAGCTTCAGTAGACGTGCCAACTTACAACAACTCATAGATTCCAAAGCTGGGTCCTACTTCGTAATCGTCGCCAACCGATAGACGACCGCTGGACTTGGGTCTCTTGTAGGGATTTCCACACACCGCGGTCTTGCGCCGCCTGGATCCAGCTACCAGCGGGCAGCGGCTATGCGAGTCGCTTGATGTCCTTCAACTTCGCAATTGTGAACTGCAATTTGAGATTGCGATCGTCATAGTAGTAGAAGCTCACGACTTCATCCCCGTGGAATTGGATTTTTAAAAATCCCGTGTGAACTCTTTAATTTTTCGGGTTAAAAAGAAGTCTTCGCTGGGATGAATGCTATCTCTGTTCGTGACTTCGTCCAAATCTGTTGAACGTATTATGGGCTGTGAAAAGTTTGCAGACAGACATACTTTCGCATTTATAATATTAGTCTGTAGTAGGAATAGGCGAAGCATTACTGAGTTTCCGAAATGAATAAGACAAGCTGATGTTACCCAACAAGAACTCGTATCGTTGTCGTATCGGATGTATCGTTGGGGTCGGGCTCTGGTTGGAACATGTCAGCAGCCAACTTATTAGCACTTTTTTTTTCTTTTTTTTTCTGGGGAGGAGGAAATCCTCATGGATGCCACCATAATTTGGTGGTATGTCCGACTTCACCTTTCTCGGTGCCCTACGGACTAAAACCTCCTCCGTTCAGTGGCCGTCCTTCCCGGTACTGCAGGTGTGCAAAGCTTCAGGAGGGAGGCTGTCAGGCTTCGTTACTCTTATTGCCTATCCAGTTCGTCCTTTACCCGTCTTGCCATTATATTGCGCAGCATATTCGCACCTTTGCTCCATCCATCAGCACTACTCAACATCAGCGGTACTAGGTTTCCTTTAGTGATAAGTTCACCATCTCCACTTGCGGTTTTCCTTTCCTCTTCGAATTCTTTGCACTCAAAAATGTCATGATTAGGCGTGTCGTCTTCTTCTTATTAGCACATCTGCAAATGCTTTAAATGTCTAATATTACTAAAAATACTGGTTATCATTATCATCATTTGGGAGATTCCCACGTCGCGTTGTCGCTCTCTCTACAGAAACCAGTTAGCGCGTAGAAAAAAGTGAAATTGGTTTCAACGGCGCGGCTTATCAGTCGCACACGGCGTAACAATTGGCGCAGGGTCGTGCGAATACGTGCCTGCTTCTAAAAATCTAGATTATTTTATGCCTACACTTAATGGAATCATTTCTACTTTCGCTGGACTATTTTCACAAAGTTAAGATTATTTTGACTACCGTAGCGCATTGGTGGGCTCTGGTTTATAAATGGAAGGTCCCGGGTTCAATTTCTGGCAAGAGGGATTTCAGAATATAACTCATAATTATATTGTTTCTGTTAGATATGTCACGTAGAAACTGGTTATAGATATCGTCCTGGGAACGTTAATTGATAGAATTCGAATGCTGGACTTGGATCTCTTTCTTTGGTAGTAATGTCTTGACATTTCATAGTTGGCCTACGTGAAATAAATCATTTCATTTCATTTATATATTTTTTTATTTCTCTCTAGCCCAATAGGTGAGACTTAAAACTTCTATCTTCCGGTTTTCTTTCTACTAAACAGTTCGAAATATCTGGTTCTACAGTATCGCCTTGCCTGAATACCGAATAGATAGTTTGAAATTGAAGTGAAAGTTGAATGATGTCATCCTCAGTGTCACCTATTTCTGGTATCACTCGGAACACGCACGACCAGACGCAGAGGTTGGGCCTTGAAACTCGATATTCGAAGGCAATCCATGCTTTCCCATTGTTATAATATTATGGTGATTGGCTGTGTCGCTATCACTTTAAAGTTTAATTTAGTAATTGTGATAGGTCTGAAGCTTTGCTAGATCGCTATCGTCATGCTTGGCTTCTAGAGGTGATTGCATTAGTTACGTTATTATACTACGATCGTAGGTTCCTCCCGGTAAAATGACACAGACTACTATTGGCTAATACTCGTTAGGCCAAATTCCACTGTCGCTAGAATGCCATAAATTCAGCTAATCACAACAAAATATGAGATTGTAGAGATGCAGCTTGTCCGTATTCGCCCTGTATAGGGTCAGTACTATTAAGTATTCTGTGCTATAGGATCTGAATCTGTTTGGATCCGTCCGAGACACGTAAACTGTGGCAGATGCTCACTGACCTGTCCTCATAGCAACAGGCATCAAGCGGATCAACATATCATTAGTCTCGCTCACGTGTTTCCTTATTAGCTGTCTTTGAGTCTCGTATGTGATATGTCAGAAGTGGGGGTGAACCTTAATCATTTATTAGGCTGGCTTTGATCATATTTATTTTATCTTTATGGTTTTTTATATAAAATGAGTGTATATCTAATGTTCTTAATCTATTAACACTCAAAGTTTTATAGCTATTTTATCAAGTTGTTGAATGGTTGTTGATTGATAATATTATTTTTAGCATTTAGACGTCAATGAGCAATTTAAAATAACTTTCGCATGAAGAAGCACTTATAAGGCTCCAGCGCTCACAACTGCTGCAAAAAATTAACCCACCATCTCCTAAGGGAGAACCAACCCCACCAACCCCCACCAAGCCCCACCAACCTCGCGGTTGTATGGGCTGAATCGCGGGATCGTGAATTCTAGATTAGACAAATTATTTTCTTCACTCCTTGCCTCTAATGTATTTCTCAAATTTCTGGGGCAGACATGCACTAAAAAAACAGAACCTCGCGTACTTAGGGGTGAGAGGCCATAACTCCAATGATCAATGCAATATTTAAGCACATTAATTAAAGTAGGTAAGTAATACGAGTATTTACTTTAAATGACAAGTGTCACATACCTTGACGTTCTTAAAGTATAAGGATTATAATTCTAATAAATATAATCATACTAATATTATAAATGCGAAAGTGTGTTTGTTTGTTGGTTTGTCCATCAATCACGCCGCAACGGAGGAGCGGATCAACGTGATTTTTGGCATGGGTATAGTTGAGGACCTGGAGAGTGGCATAGTTGTTAATGTGTTGTTGGATGTCCTAAAATAAATAAAAATTAAATGAATATGCAATTTCGAAAAGGGCACATGTCTGAATATTTAAACTTTTCAGGAAATGAAAAAACTTATTATTTTCTAAAGAATTATAATATTTTTAAAAAATATTTTTGAGTTACATTTTGGGGACAATTAGCAACCGGGATCTATAGAAATATTTTGATTTTAACGTTATTATGTATGTACCTACCTATATTTAGATATTTTAAATTTATGAGATATGCCCTTTTCGAAATTTAAGGTATTAAATATACATAATTTAAAGGAGAAAATCATATGAATTTGACGAAACATTTCTTTTTCGTATCTGAAAATATGTCATCGGGAAAATCTGGAGGCTCTTTTTCGTTTGTAGTTGGCTATTGCAGTATTTCGTCGTAAAATTCTGTAAATTGATTAACTTTTGCCCTAGATGCAATTTTCAGATGATTGATAGGTACTTTCCCATTATAAGCTCGATTAGTTACTGCAAGAACGAAAATTTTCTGAAAGACGTCATCTATAATATATATAAAATTCAAAGTCCTGACTGACTTATATATCAACGCACAGCCTAAACCACTGGGCCTAAAAACTTGAAATTTTGACAGTAGGTTACTTTTATGACGTACGCGCACACTAAGAAAGGATTTTTCAAAATTCCACCCCTAAGGGGGTGAAATAGGGGGTGAAAGTTTGTATGAAACTCCGTCATTTCTCAAGTTATATCCATGAAACTTGGTATTTTGGCTTTAGGTAATAAATAAAGAAGTACGTGTGCCACAGTTTTTCAAAATTTCACCCCCAAAGGGGTAAAATAGGGGTTGAAAGTTTGTGTGAAAGTCCTTCATTTCTCAAGTTATAGCCATGAAACTTATCATTTGGGCTTTCAGTTAGATATGCAGAAATAAGTGATTTACAATTTTTCAATATTGCACCCCTAAGGGGGTGAAATAGGGGGTGAAAGTTTGTATGAAAGTCCGTCATCTTTCAAGTTATATCCATGAAACTTGGTATTTAAGCTAACGGTTTAAAATAAAGAAATACGTGTTTCACAGTTTTTAAAAATTCCACCCCTAAAGGGGTGAAACAGGGGGTGAAAGTTTGTATGAAAGTCCTTCATTTCTTAAGATATTTTTCAAGTCATATTAACGAAGAAAAAGAAGTATCTGTGTCACAGCTTTTAAAATTCCACCCCCGAAGGGGTGTAATAGGGGTTGAAAGTTAGTATGAAAGACCTTCATTTTTCAAGTTATAGTCATTAAACTTAGCATTTGGGCTTTCAGTTAGATATGAAGAGGTACGTGTTTCACCATTTTTGAAAATTCGACCCCCAAAGGGGTGAACTGGGGGATGAAAGTTTGTGTAAAAGCCCATAATTTCTCAAGATATTTCTCAAGTAATATCAACAAAACTGAGTATTTTAGCTTTCTTTAAAAAATAGAGAAGGACGTATGTGACCAACAGACCAACAGTTTTTCAAAATTCCACCCCCAAAGGGGTAAAATAAGCGTTGAAAGTTAATATGAGAGTCCTACATTTCTCAAGTTATAGCCATGAAACTTGGTATTTAAGCTAACGGTTTAAAATAAAGAAATATGTGTTTCACAGTTTTTCAAAATTCCACCCCTAAAGGGGTGAAACAGGGGGTGAAATTTTGTATGAAAGTCCTTCATTTCTCAAGATATTTTTCAAGTCATATTAACGAAGAAAAAGAAGTATCTGTGTCACAGCTTTCAAAATTCCACCCCCGAAGGGGTGTAATAGGGGTTGAAAGTTTGTATGAAAGACCTTCATTTTTCAAGTTATAGTCATTAAACTTAGCATTTGGGCTTTCAGTTAGATATGAAGAGGTACGTGTTTCACCATTTTTGAAAATTCGACCCCCAAAGGGGTGAACTGGGGGATGAAAGTTTGTGTAAAAGCCCATCATTTCTCAATATATTTCTCAAGTAATATCAACAAAACTGAGTATTTTAGCTTTTGTTAAAAAATAAAGAAGTACGTATGTGACCAACAGACCAACAGTTTTTCAAAATTCCACCCCCAAAGGGTCCTTCATTTCTCAAGTTATAGCCATGAAACTTAGCATTTGGGCTTTTGGTTAAATATGAAGAAGTACGTGTTCCACCAATTTGAAAATTCGACCCCCAAAGGCGTGAAATAGGGGATGAAAAATTGCATGAAAGTCCTCCATTTCTCAAGATTTTTTCAATTTATATCAACGAAACTTGGAATTTCGGCTATCGGTAAAAAAAATAAGTACGTGTGTCACAGCTTTTAAAATTCCACCCCCAAAGAGGTAAAATAGGGGTTGAAAGTTGGTATGAAAGTCATTCATTTTTCAAGTCAAAGCCATGGAAGTTGGTATTTGAGCATTCGGTTAAATATGAAGAAGTATATTTTTCACCATTTTTGAAAATTTGATCCCCAAGGACGTTAAATAGAGAGTTTGTCCTTCAATCACGCAGCAACGGATCAACGAGATTTTTTGCATGGGTATAGTTAAGGACCTGAAGAGTGATAAAGGCTACTTTTTATACCGGAAAATCAAGGAGTGCCTGTGGGGAAAAAAGCTTAAACCACGCGGATGAAGTCCTGACTTATATATCAACGCACAGCCTAAACCGCTGGTCTTATAGACATGAAATTTGGAGGGTGTGTTTTTTGTGAAGAGTAGGTTTGCACTAAGAAAGGGTTTCTCGAAATTTCACCTCCCAAAGGGTAAAATAGGGGTTGAAAGTTTGTATTATGACATTTTTGCTGGTAAAAGCTGGAATGTCGATTAGCTTTTCTTCTGATGGTAAAGATGTCAAGTACGCATCTCAGTACTCGCTCCTCTACAAAGCTTTGGTGAATTAAAAATAAAAATTCTTTCCAAAAAACCGACTTCCATAGCCACTGTTAAGTAAAAAATAATTTTGATTTCTCCACACCATGTTGAAGTCAGGCGAGCCTCACGCGTCAACTTTGCCTATCTTGGTAATACCCGATATGAAAAAAATATTCAAATCGGTTTAAAAAGCACGGAGATATGCACCGACAATCGACATGAACACATTTAAAAAAATCTTTTTTTTTATGTGTTCTCACACGCCGCAACGGAGCAACGGATCGACGTGATTTTTGGCATGGATATAGTTGAGGACCTGGGAGAGTGATATAGGCTACTTTTATCCCGGAAAATTAAGGAGTTCTCGCGGGAAACAAAAAATCTTAAACCACGCGGACGAAGTCGCGGGCATCAGCTAGTTTTCTATATAATTTTTGTTGAGTTGTGACCTTCTCGAAATTATTACTGTATACGCTAGGACGTTGACAGTAGAACGAATGCCAGAAATGTGCCGATTTCGAACTTAATAGGTACAGGGGCGCATTTTGAACACAAAATTTTATAATAATAAAATAATTTGCCACAATATGCGACATGTGCCCTTTTCGAAATTGCATATTCACATAAAAATAAATGGTGTTCCGTTTCCAGTTGTATTCGCGGTGCCCCTCCACCTCATCCAGCATGTCCAAGAAGCCGGCGGCGCAGCCCACGCTGCACAAAGTGATCATGGTGGGGTCTGGCGGCGTGGGCAAGTCCGCGCTCACGCTGCAGTTCATGTACGACGAGTTCGTCGAGGACTACGAGCCCACCAAGGCGGACAGCTACAGGAAAAAGGTCTGCTTTTAAACGACTTCCAAAACAGGAGGAGGTTCTTATTTCTTTTTGTATGTATGTTCCGCGATCATTCCGCCAATTATGAATAAATTTTGAATATTCTTTTTTTGTTTGGTACATCATATTATAACATAGGTGGTGCCCCATATAAATTTTATCTAAATTGATTCAGCGCTTTTTGAGTAAATCAACAAAATATATACCCAGATAATGTTTTTTACTTTTTAATTTAAGTTGGTACTTATAGGTATAGTTTTGAAGTCGGTTTTTGTTTTAGCACCCTGTGCGTTCCGCAGTCGAGTGAAAAAGCTGTTAGTTCTAACTTTGAACCATATTTGAAGCTCGTTTTTAAGTTAGATAAAGAGTTGCTGATTTGATTGAGTTGTCATCATCCCAATAAAACATGATAGATAGATAATTATTTATTTGCCCAATATTTACTTACATAAGTAATTAAATCTATTTTTATAAATCGTGAACAAATAAGGCTCCTCACTCAGCACAAAGCCGCAGCAAGCTGCAGCGCTGGTTCTCAGGAGGAGCCTTAAAGTGTCCATAGACGTGTTTACGACTGTATTTATGACTAAAATACTTATATAAATAGATAGACACATTTTTGCATGATGGGACACCAAAGTCCCAAGGTCATATTAAACCATTCTAATATCATCTCGATTTCATGTTTCGCAATATTACAATACATGCGGTAAATCAATAAGTGTAAACAGTTGCAATCAGTAAGCGATACGCGCGGCCTCGGCCGTCACGCGTTATCTGTAATCTGATGCTGAGAGTATTTACGTCTGTGTGTAAGACCAACTGTCAACTTGATACCCATAAGATTAGAGTTAAATCCATTGAAATGTTAACGTTTTCTGATGCTCGATTTTCTAAACAACGAAAGTTATGTACTTAGTTCTAGAATCTAGATGATACCCGTGACTTGATGATGTCCTATGGATTTTGGTATTTGAATAATTCCGTTGGAACTCCTTGATTTCTATGGATAAATAGCATCCTATGGCCGATTTCATTGTACCTACAAACAATATCTTCACAGACAGATAGACGAATAGACACATTTGTGCATTAATATTATTAGTATGGATTTCTGTGGCTATGATCTTAACAATTACTATATATTATAAACTAGCTGATGCCCGCGACTTCGCCCGAGTGGAATTAAGTTTTTTTATTCCCACGGGAACTCTTTTAAGTTTCCTTGATAAAAAGTCGCCTATGTCAGGTCCTCAACTATACCCACGCCATCACGTCGACCCGTGGCTCCGTTGCGGCGTGATTGAAGGACAACCAACAAACAAACACACTTTCGCATTTATAATATTAGTATGTATTTGTCACGTGCTACCAATTTGAAACCTCTTTTTTGTTCCTAGCGTAACGATCGCGTGTGCCCTTAGTCTAAGTTTCGATTGATCGTATTAGAGTTCTAAATCACATTGGCGTCAAAGTAAATTGAACCTTAAGTAAATTAATTTAGAGCTCAATTTCGTGCATGCATGCGCAGCCAGCTCTCCAAACGGAAACGTTTCGAAATTAAAATATTAAAGTATTGAGATCTGTGACTTCAAATAAAGGTATGTTGGGTCCATTTTACTTTGACGCCAATGTGTTCCAACCCTCGAATATGATCAATTGAAATTGCAATGTTAAAACTTGACAGATTGGCTTAAACAACATGTGAAACATGGGTTCTCGAAAAGGAAGCAACTAACCGATTGCAAGCTTTTGAAATGTGGATATACAGGAAAATGCTTAAGATCACCTGGAACAGTTTACACCTAACACTAATCCACGAAGACAGAGAACTCATGTCAACAATCATGCGGAGAAAACTGGCTTTCTTTGGACATCTGCAAAGAGGAGCCCAATTCTCACTTCCAAGACTAGTTTTGGAAGAAAGGATTGTAGACAATAGAGCTCCAGGGTGGACATGGCTTAGCTATCCAAGACTAAAAGATGCGGCTCAAAATAGAGAAGATTTTCGCATGATGATGACCGCCAAACTGCGATTTGAAGAAGGCACTCGATGCTGATGATGAAATTGGCTTACATTCTTCTACTATTGTCTGAAATCTATTGCCACACCAAGAATACCATAAATTCAGTCTATCACAGCAATTGACATTGAAACAATGATTGATGCAGCTTTACATAATAGGACTATTGGTCTTTAAAGTCTAGATGAGGTCATGAGGTCTAAATAAAGAATTTTTCTTTCAAGGTGGTGTTAGACGGCGAGGAAGTTCAAATAGATATCCTGGATACGGCGGGTCAAGAGGACTACGCTGCTATTCGGGATAACTACTTCCGCTCTGGCGAAGGGTTCCTCTGCGTCTTCTCTATCACAGAGCCAGAGAGCTTCGACGCGACGCAAGAGTTCAGGTAATTCAGCGAGTCAAATCCATACTCTTTTATCATTTACATAATCTTGATCATACTTCTCATTGAGGGTAGACCCTTCTAAAAATGGAATACCGTGTGTGTTCAGCTTTACAGGCTCTTATTCTTTACTCGAAATCTCGGCCCCTGTTGCAGAGAACAGATCCTGCGCGTGAAGAACGACGAGAACATTCCATTCCTCCTGGTGGGCAACAAGTCCGACCTGGGCGACAAGCGGCGCGTGCCGCTCGACGCGTGTCGCGAGCGCGCCGCCAACTGGCAGGTGCCTTATGTGGAGACGTCGGCCAAGACCAGGGACAACGTCGACAAGGTGAGTCAACAAAACATTTGTAGTCCCACTAACTTATCTGACCCGGTGGCCAAAATTGGAACTAATTTTTTGCCTGTTTAGATTTTGTTTTTATTTAATTTTCTAGCGACGCTGTCACTGGGTCAGAAAAGTTTGTGGGACTATACCTCACTAGTCGTAAACTAAAACCATGATTGGCGCAGTCGGAGGAAATAGCGACGCATGTTTGATAGATATAACGCGTGTAGTGCCGTTAAGTTACGACGGGACGTTTATTTTGACAATAAAAAAGCTAATTGGGGCTGCATAGTATTCTTACCTCCATAAGGTGATTGATTGATATGATCAATTTAATTTGGAACCCGTTTAGCTATAATGACTTTCAACAGTACAGATAAGGTTACTTAAACCGTCTGACATGCAAATATATCTTCAAAGACGAGAGGTTTTAGTGTGTCCTAAGTCTGAATAAAATCTAGAATACGCTTTATAAATATCAGCCTTAGAATTCTAGCTAGATTCGCGCAGTCGAAAGTCTGTCTTCTCTTCAAAATTATATTCTAAAACCGCCCTCCTTGTTTTGGTGACAAAGTTTTCTTAACCAAATTTGAACCGATGCCCCCACAGCAATGAAATCTATATTATCTAAGAATATATTAACATAGTTCGCACATAATATAATCGAAAAATTTCACGTAGTTTTTATGGGCTTTTGCACAGCTCTGCTTGGCTTTTTCTTATCTGTCCACTTCCGGCCAGGCAGCGCTATGCTTCATTCCTTTCTTGTAGCGTTAAGATTGATGAAAATCACGCAACATTCGAATACAGGAAAGAATTAAAAGCCCAACTCCGCTAGCACCCGAATCTGATTACAATCAATGCGATAGTTGCAATCGACAAATGCGAATGCGATAATCGAAGACCTTCCAACAAAGGCTTAAAATATTACGATGATCGCTAAATCATGGTGTCAGGGAGCAGTTTTTTTACAAAAATAATAGATCTGAAATTCAAGACTAATTTTAGAACTAGGTTTTATTGAGGTAATCTTAGGCATCCGAATGTGCTTAACTTTGCCACAAGGTGATGGTTTTACGTCAGATGAAAAAAAAACATGTCAGTTTGTTCGTCCGCTTGTTGTGCCGGTGGTGGGTGGGTGTGACGCGCTGATGGTACTTTTGTTTGTCAAGGTGTTCTTTGACCTGATGCGCGAGATCCGCTCGCGCAAGTCGGACGACAGTCGCGCGACTAACGGCGACGTGAAGAGGAAGCCGCGCCGGAAAATCAAGTGCGCCATTTTGTAGGTCGCGACCGCACTGTCGCGGAGCGTGCGCGCGCTCTGACGGGGCCCGGGCTCGGGGGTGCGGGGTGGAGGACTCCGCTAGTGCGAAGTGCGGGCAGTGCGGACGCGATGTGGCGTGAACGATGAACATCCATCTGTGCGGTCTACTGTCCGCTCTCATTGGGCCACGTGTTACACTGTCACAATACTGGGGCCGATTCTGTACTGCACAATCTCTAAACTAAACTGACAGCATTAAAAATATTGCTAACCCTTTCATAATACTTACTACCTGC
The DNA here is from genome assembly GCA_923060345.2 of Erebia aethiops. Lineage (NCBI taxonomy): Eukaryota > Metazoa > Arthropoda > Insecta > Lepidoptera > Nymphalidae > Erebia > Erebia aethiops. The sequence goes on along the minus strand of OV281083.1, from coordinate 612,251 downwards.
AGAATGGGACAGAATTAGATTTAAAGCTGTCGTTTTAGTTTAGTTTAGATATTGTGTTATACAGAATTGGCTACAGTGTGCAGCGATTATGCAGCCCTGTTCTCTAACTCGTGGCTATCAATATGGAAGCCACTGTCCATTGAAGCTGTAAAATAAAAATGACATTTTCATAGCAAAACCTTCAATGGGTAATAAATATATGACAGTAGCTTTCATTGTTTGATAGCCACTGGACACTGGACACAGGACTTCAAGAATTCATGGCTATTGTCAGTACCGTCAGTATTGCCTCGGTATGGATCGCATGACAGTGTAATGGGCGCCTTAGCGACGCAGCTATATGATGTGTGGAGCATTCTAATATGAGAAGTTCACGTTTTGTACAGTATACTAATTACCATGTATGTTTCGGTAGAAGTTTGTATTGAATTTATTTATTAACTTTGTACCAGTTATTAAGCTTCGTGTAAAATTTAAAGACTATTTGAATTACGGTGTAAAGAGCTGTGTTATTTTTTTTTACAAAATACAGTCACATACTAAATTAAGAGAGATAGACTAAACCAGCATTAGTAAACTTACCCGAATTGCGAAAGTCAGCGATAGCGTTTATTCTGCCGTCTCGTTTCTTATTTTCTGTGGATCCATATTAGATTGCTCTAACTATCAATAATTGGCCAATGGAAGTGGACTAATGAACTTCGGTTTCTGATTCAATGTTGCGTGGAGTTTGTCACAATGTAACTGTCACTGATATTGTCTAGTATTAACTGTGTAGCAGGAATGCTATGCAATGTGTCACTATTCGATCTGTTTGGTGCTGGAATTATGATGGAATTCTGTTCATGATGACCTATAAACATTGAAACGTCTAAATTGGAGCTTTTTATGTCCAAATAACAACAAAATGTTAACATTTGAGATTCGCTCAAATAGGAAACGATGTTTTAGTGCGATTAATACATTGCTCGCATTTTAGTAATAATATTTAATAATACTTTTAAGCATTGTGCATTATGAACAAAATTCTATGAATAAGGCCCACTTGCACAAGGACTCTTAAATTGATTTGGTATTTTTTTAAATGTTATCACTTTTTGGCAACCGCGATATGCTCTTACCGAAAAGTGACAGCATTACAAAATTGAAGTAAATCAGTTTAAATTTCCTTGCGCAAGCGGCTCTAAATTATTTTGTTATAATTAAAGCATTCGCTTGCATGTTATTTTTATATTTCGGATGTGTGATGTTTGTCGTCGCAAGATAAGTATTAGAACCCACTACACTTGGCTAACTGAAAATGATCTCCTTTTAATAAAATCTACTAATTAATGAAGAAACGAATAAAATGTGCAAATTGTGAAGGACACTGAGCCTTGCATGAATTTGCTGAAAATTTTATATTGAGGAAAAAGATTGACAATGACCTGATTTTCGCTTCAGGGGAAAAAAATACAAACTCATAACTAAGCCAGTTGCACACGTGTAGACACAGTGCAATCGACATTTTGATAACGACTCAGGTTTTGTCTATCTTTTTTTATCAGTCTGTGGAGAATTAAAAAAAAATTAATGTGATTTTCTACTTGAAGTAGTAGTGATGTCTACTAGATAACAAAAGTTTGAATTAAGAATCACAAATTTTTCTAATAAAGCTGATTGCATAATATTTAGTAACAGAATTATGGAATTAGTATGCAAACGTACGGCGCGTACGTTAATGAGGTGTGCACTCAGCTGTATTGCTCGAATACGATATCGAAATGCCAAGTAAATTAAGCGTTTAATTTGCAAACAAACATTTAATAATAGTTTTCTATATTTATTTTAGGAATTAAGTGCTAAATGTGTTGTGTTATGCGAAAATGTGTGGGGTTTAGTGTTTATAGAAATGGTCCTTCGAACCGGATAAACTTTCAAATATACTTTTTAATATTGTATAAGCTATAAAAGTTGACTTTTGGGCAGCGTTCTTGCAACAGAAAGTTCTGGGTTCGATTCTCGGTAGAGACTGACTGTAAAGAAAAATATTTAAAAAAAATCTGGTAAATTGTCGTTTCAATAAACACTAACTTCTGTGTAAGTGACTGAAATGCTCACGGAATGATTATAAATTAATTAATTAAATTTTTTCGCTTTAATTTTCGAATTCAGTCTCCACTACCATCCCTAATTATTTACTTTCAACTATTCAAATATAAATACAATCTAAGATCGCTTTCATTATAATATTGTAGTAGTAAATGTACGATTTGTATGATTTATGCGATTTTAATGCCTATTCCATAGTAGTTAGAGTAATTGATTGCGTACGAGCTATAAAGCATATACGGATGTGAAAACAAGTTTCGATCACAAAAATAAGGCTGGTTTTGAATTAAACAAATATTTAGACGTGTAGGCTTACCATTAAAGTTAAAAAAATATATCATGCAATGTCAGTCGATCATTCAGTCTGTCGCCGAGTTATATACCATGCAACTTATGATAGCTGTCGACATAAGTTGGATTTGATTTGTAAGTTGGCATATCTGTAGATGCTTTAATAAAATAACTTGAAGCGCCGATATTTTTTTATAATTTGGCATACCAAAACCAAACTCTCGATTCCATTCCACGATTTCTAAAGATGTATCCACACATGTAGTGCTAGGGACTTGACCGTGCTAGGGTCGTGACCGTGCTAGGGCCGTTTTGCCTCTACATGCAAGATTTTTAATAAAAAAACGTAACACCAGTAGCCCTATTATGTAAAACCTGTACCAATCATTGTTACAGTCTCCATTGTTATGATTGGCTGAATTTATATTATTATTGGCTCTATTTATTCTGATTCGCACTGAGTTACGTTAATTTGCTAAGGTTGTATTGTATAGATATGTCAAAATACGGTATTTGATACTACACTTTCATGTGGGCATCCTCTTGATTCGAATCATACATTAAAAGTTAGTTAATACATTTTTGTACGACATAATGATGTTAGATATTTTAATATACTATAATCACAAAATGCTATATTTTCTATTTTATTTAAAATAATCTTGATATGGCTTTAGTAAATCTATTGCAATGTACGCTTTACTTTTGTCTATTATCCAGCTTTTATGAATTACTTATATTCTTTATTCGGTTTACGTATAATTAACGGTTGACGGGCCTAAGTTCTAAATGTGATTTTAGTAATAAATATTACACACTGCTTTTAAATCTTCAATATTTTAGTTATTTGCATAACCGAATGAGAACTATTAACCTATCAATACTTAATTTATTAATAACGTAACAATATATCATATATATGAGTATATATATTAATTATTTTATGCATATTATTAGTTGTTTATTTGTTTACTCAAAAATCAAGCGGGGTAATGCATGAAACTGCCAAAATTACTAAAATCAATCAAAAAATAATTTAATGACATAATAGAGAACTTGTATAGAAAGTTACAGAATAAAGTATATTATGTAATAATTGTTTACTTGTATGTATATATCAAAAAATGATAAGTATAATATATTATGTAATAGATACAAGTATATAAGGTGGTGCATCGTTCTAGATAAATATAATATGTATTGTTCCTTTATGAAGAGAGAAACATACTTAAAATAGGGGCCTGGTAGCGAAGCTAAGCGACATGTTTTGTTTCAAATTAAATAGTTTTTCGAATGACTAAAAACATCCTACAATCTTTAAACGGCCGGGCCAGGGCACCCAGGGCAATGTTGCATTGAGTCGAGATAAGTATGTTTCCACCTTCAAAGTACTGAGCTATATATATATTGTCCATATAATAGTATATGTATCTTTTTAACATTGCTCAATGTCTATCCACGTTTAAAATATCCTGCTGAAAATCTAGCACTGAATTAATTACAAGTCAACCATAAATATAAATCAATTTAATAGCAAATTACAATAATATAATTAATATAAATATACTAGCTGACCCGGCGAACTTCGTACCGCCTTAGTATGCAAAACTAAATGTATATTTTTCAATATTTCTGAGAGATTTTCTTAATATTTTTTTCCGTAAGAACCTTCTCCTAATAATAACAAATACAACAAAAAAAGAATTAGTGAAATCGGTCCAGCCATTCACGCGTGATGCCGTGACCAAGGAAAACGGGTTTCATTTTTATATATATAGATAATAAGTAATCAAATAATAATTATCATACATATTTTATGCGTAAATAAGTATGGCACTAATGTACCATATTTATTTATATATTTTACAGTCTAAGATATTTCTGTAAACGTGATTCGCATCAATCAATCTTTCGTTAAGTTTTGACGGGCCTTTACCAAAATTAACACAACGAAAACATTAAACAATTAAAGACTATAATTTAAAGATATAAATATAATTAATTAAAATATCATTTTCCAAAAGTAACATACGCCGTCTCCAGATTGGCTGACAATTATTATTATTAGAATTATTGACCGAGCGAAGCGAAGGTCTCTGAGTCTACTTGAGTGAATTGGCACTTGTCCGTCCGTCCGTCTGTCAGAGCATTATAACTTCTGAATTACTGAACGTAATTACTTCAGCTTTAAATATAATATGTAAACCAATGGCCTCCTCGCCGAATATGGCTGAAAAAGTTATAAAAATCTTTATCTACTCCAGCATCGAAAAGTTCCAATTTCGAACTTGACAACTATATCGAATTGAACCCTCATTGCTTCTCATACAGACAGATAACGATACAGTTTGTTGTATGGGAGCTGTATCATTGCTTCTCATAACGATACAGTTTGTTGTATGGGAGCTGTACCGTTATGAGTCGTAGCTGTATCGATATGGTTATCTTCATAAATAGGATACCTATAGCTTAGCGGCTCTGGGTTCTGGCACTTTCCCAACCAGTCAATTGATTTGACTTTTTTATTAATTTACAAAGTAAAAAATTATAAAGACGTCCTTGTCGTAGATAAAATCTTGTATGCAACTGTACGTAATTAGTCATTTTAATTCGAGTGCTGTTTTTTGATACGAGGCTTGATAAAGTTGCATAAATAGCTATTATTTCAGGGGGGCTCTCATAGTAGCGAATGCGAAGTAAAATATTTTTTATTAAGTTACATAGGGTTGCGGTATATCATTTTAAAGATAATTAGGAATAGAGTCCAAAAATATATTTTTTTAATTTTTCCCCCAAAATTGACGAAATGGGGGGCTTTCAAAGTGGAGATTTTCTAACGTCCAAAGTTGACCTCAGAACTCTAAATTTTCTGAAAGGCTGAGCCTGAAACTTGATCTATTATTTGAATTATATCCTTTACTTGAACAACAAATACTAAAATTAGATAAATATTGTAAGGAAACGGAATTATTTAATTTTTAATGAGCAACAGTATTTTTAACAGAACTTCACATTTATGTCAATAGATGGCGCCGCGAGGTCTCAGTTCGGGTCGAACCACTAGTTATCTATAATAGGCTTTCGTGTCAATACCCATTCACAAATTGCATATGCACAGGCATTATTATTCAGTCATCATGCTCGACCTGTGTAAGCCATGTTTTGTATGGCGCGAAACTTAAATTGATCCGCTAAAGACATTGTTGACTTTTCCATTTATATATAAAATGTCATATATTGACATTTACCGCAAACTTTTTATGTAAGCATACTTTTGAAAAATGGCGCTTAAGTGTCCATTTATGCGGACCACGTCACAGCGGCAAAAATGTTTTCAGTTATAATGCGGCAGTGGTCGCGTGGGAAAGGTATCGCGCAGGTGTCTGAATTTGCGTTATGACAGCTATAAATTAATAAGGCCGAAGCTTCAATACAACTATAGTCCGTACCACGAAAGAAAACCTTTAGAGGCGGCGCTAGTAGTCGCATCTTTATGCAATTATTGTATGTAAACCGTATTAGTTCCAATAATATTGCCGCGGGATTTTTCGTGACATGGACTATACTCGCGGCGATAGTACGCACGTGGCATTGCGACCACCATTCGCACAGGAGCACTGCCTAACTGGATTTTTGGTGATATGGTGTGGTCCATCTGAATAGACACTTATGTGAAACCAGTCGCGAGTCAATCTACATGCGTTTTTACGATAGCATCGCTAGATATCCTATTCATATATAATTATCGTAATTAGATATATCGTCTAAATGTCTGTATGTATGTACGAAATGTATATCAGCTCCCACGGGTAAAAGTTTATATTGAAATGAAAAGACAAGCAAAAATTATACTGATTTGCAAAAATATGTGTCTTATTTATTCACTCTAGCTATAGAAATAAAAACGATTTGATAAATCATTCTCAAGGATTGTTGTCTTTATGATTATGCTAAGAATGATTACGTTTTTGGTCGCTGACAGATATCGTCCTCAAAAACACCATATGTTCCAAAACCTTGAAAGTGAAAAAAATCACTTGACCATTGCCAAAGTGAAGAGTCCAAGTGCAGCGAACAGTGGCCTCTTTTCTGAAATGCTTAAATATAAATATAAATTTCCATAATCCTGTTTTGTGTGAATATTTTCAAATAAAGATATCGCCGATTAATTGCTCTACATACGTAGTCGAGTTAGAGTTGAATATATTGATATGATATGCCGCTGTGCTTCGAACCACAATGAGCAAACTCCTTTTTTATTAAAGAAGTCTTTGAAGCTATTTCTGTTGTATACAATGTCTTAACTAAACTAAAATGAGAGCATTAATGAGGAAAATTCTGTAGTACGAGTATGTATGGTACGTACGGCCACATTATATTGTTAATCCTTTCTTAATACTCCCTGCGGAAAGGGGGAGCACTACATTATTAGAGCTGTCATTTTAGTTTCGTTTAGAAATCGTGTTATACAGAATTGGCCACAATAGTGCACATCTAATAATTTGGATATTTATAAGCAGGCGTTACTTTGCGGAAGTCCATGATAATGAAGGAACTAGAAATTTAATTCGCTATAATTCGCCACGGTAGGTAAATCTACTACTGCACTAGGTACTGTGCCGGATTATAGCTCATTAAATTTTAGTTCCTTCATTATCTAATAATTTATTTATTTCTGATTGAATGGGGTGGGTTGACAGGCGTTCTTGACGCTGATTCGCGCGATGTCGGCGCAGAAGCGCGGCCAAGCGGCGCCCGACGACGCGGCGGACGACGCCAACAAATGCAAGCTGCCCTGCTGTGCGATTGCGTAACTTGTGCTCAACGGCTTAGAGTCGACATTCCTACACAACTTGGACTGCTGCTTGAACGTATATACAGATATTTTTATAAGTTTACGGTACCTCCGCGCTCCATTATTGCTCTATACAGTTCCACTTTTAGGAGCCGTATAAAAAGACGTTGTGGTCGCGCGTTGTGTGTTCTTTTGGCGACTTTTCAAAACCTAACTTCAACCTTGGAAATACCGTTTTTGCTATTTCAATAATCTCTTCAATCAGTTACCCTTAGGTTAGGTAATTGATCTTAAGATTCTATTTATTTTTATTTTATTTTTAAGATGGGTATAAGTATTTCAGGACATCAGAACATAATACTGAAAGGGCAGTTAATTTATTTAAGTTAAGTGCTATTGATATTATTAATTTACGTACCTCTTAGCAAGTACTTATTGCTTCACCGAATTTATTTCTTTTAGTGGAAAAAATACTAAAGAGAAATAAACTAAGAAACATTTTGACTCCAATAAAAATAGGTAAACTACAACCTACATGATATCTAATTATCTACACAAAATGTGACACTCTTTATTGAGTATTTGTATTAGTAACCATAGGCTTAGGACAACAGCCTTTTTCTATTTCAAAAACCTATTTATGGCTCAAAACGCATTGACGCCCTTCAAAATCTTCCAAGCATATTTTGAGCGCTACGTAAAGTGCAGCAAAATGCTGCGGCGATATGGCTTGAGCCTTACTGACTCACTGAATAAAGGATAATTTTATTACTGTATGAATGAAAATGATAAGCAGTTAATAGTAATAAATGTACATTATGTATTTATCCATAGTTTTTGTACCTTTATATAGGTAACTTATAAAACTATAATATAATTGTATCAGTATTATAGTGATAGCTAATGATTATAATGACTTATTATTTTTAAGAGGAAATAAAAATGGCTGTAAATAATAGCACATTGTTTTTATTTGTAAATATACAACAAATTATGATTATTATTCAGTCATATATTAAAAACATTTACATTTACTTTACAAAGTATAAAATCTATACAATAATATCACGGTAATTCATCCATTCAAGTTGGCACCACATAAAGGTGTGTCCAAAGACATATCGGCGGCTGCGCATGATTGCCGCTAGTTATATGTTTAGACACGCGTTTACGATTTTCAAAATGGAATCCCGCACGCTTTATTTTACTTCAACCGTGCTTCAGGACATCAATTTTTTTTGTAGCATTAAGGCTACGTCCGCACCGCACAAAATATTCGCGCGAACACAATTCCTACCGTACCGCGTGAAAAGTGTCAAACCAGTGATCTTTTTCGCGCGAATCATAATCGCAAGGCTTGCGAGGTATCCATATGATTTCTGGTGGTACAGAATTGCGAAAAAAAATCCGCGCTAAAATTTTTCGCAGTGCGAACGTAGCCTCAGTCAATAGTTAGTATGTATAGTCCGTCAAACTTATCCGGCCCGGTACCTAAAAATGGAACTAATTTTTAAGAATGTTAAATTTTTGAAGTGAAACTTCTTTAGAATCGTTGTCATTTGAAAATTCGATGAAACGAAAAAGAGACAAATATATTCATAATAGGATTCAGCCTACGAGAGAACGAGATAGAATGCAAGTTACATTTGTCTCATTCTCTCGTAGGCTACTTTCCTGAAGTTTCACTTCTGCCGTGTGCGAATTGCGCACACATAAGTGTGCGGGCGTGTAGTGGTGGTGGGGTCACCGGTCAGCCGAGCTGGCACGCGTGGCCGCAGCCGGCGGGGCACAGGTGGTGCTGCTCCGCCCACGCGCGCATGTGCTGCAGGTGCCCGCCGTGCGCGCAGCCCTGGCACCACGCGTACAGCCCGCGCACCGCCTGACGAGTGACAACACCCACGCACTCAGACCACACGATTACGTTTTCAGGGAATAAGCCTCATTTTCCGAAGCTTTGGTTTTTGACGACCTCCCTGGCGCTTATAAGTGGGAGGTTCCGGGTTCGATCCCCGGTTGGGTCGATTTAGGAATATATAATTTCTGAATTTTCTCTGGTCTGGGCTGATGGAAGACTTCGACCGTGGCTAGTTACTACCCTACCGGCAAAGACGTATACCGCCAAGCGATTTATCGTTCCAGTACAATGCCGTGTAGAAACCTACTAGGGGTATGGGTTTAATTTAATGTAACTACCACCATACCCCTTTGCATGGAGCCTGGCCTATCTTCCATCCCGCTATATTCTTTTTTTGAATTAACGGCCTCACATACCTAAATTGTGTATTGTTTAATAGCTGGTCACAAAACAAGTACGTATTATATGAGACAAAAGTTCAAAATAATCTACCAAATCTGTCACGATTTCTGAAAAAAAAAAACGGCGGCACATTAGCTAGACCAAAGTATTGAAACCCCTTTGATTGGGCAACAAGCCGCGCTTATAAGGCGCTTAGTTGTAGGGGTCCAAGTAGTGTCCTGATGAACAAATCTTTTTGGGGTGAGACATCTGTCGTTTTCAGCCTTTCGGCGAGCGTCTGTACTGTTCTGTAATAATGTTTAGCTGGTGACGCCAGCTCACCTGGTGGCACACGGCGCAGAGGTCGGGCGGCGCGCGCGGGCTGCACGCGTCGCACGCGGCGCGCGGACGCGTGCGGCGCCCGCAGCGGCCGCAGCACGCCGTCACCGTGGTGGACTGCTGGGACAAACTCCACACGCTGTTCAGCCACGCGCAGCGGATCACCTGGACAATCATGTTATTTGACAAAAAAACCGGGCCAAGTGCGTGTCAGAACGCGCACAAGACAGGTAGAAACCTGCCAGAGTCCTGTCTAGTGACAGCTAAAAGTCGATTATTGCGCATTTTTATACATTAGCAACACTGGTGTCATACAAAACTCGAGGCAACTTTTTATCCCTGAAAATTAAAGCGTTCCCGCGGGAACCAAAATACCTTTATCCACATCAGCTAGTAGACGATAATCTGGAGGTTCCTACTCACCTCAGTAGCAACATTCCACAGCTTGTGTCGCTGCAGCAGCTCGATGTATCCCAGCAGCCATTGCTCCTGCAGGCTCTCGTCGATGTAGGGGAACAGATCGTTTCTGGAGAACAAACACAAACAAAATAACCTCCAAAATGTCACCAGAATTTTTTTTTTAAAATTTACAGACTAGCACTTGGCTGCTGGAAGTAGTGATGCACCTTAAGGTGGAGCAAAAATAACCAAAATACTCGTTTTTATGTTGCAACCGTTCAATAACACAGTGCTTCATACAATTTGTTGATTCAGCTGACTTGACAGCAATCTCGCAGGGCCACAGAGCGAGTCGGGGAAAGATTATAGCGACCGGTAGAAGTAGGCAATTTTTTTGTGAGTGAATCAGTGATTTGACGTAGTATGCAAGACTTGCAAGCCATCCTCAAGGTCTCAAACAAGCCTCTCGCGAGCCTTCAGAACAGTCGGAAGGCCCGATTGGCGTGACCAAGAACAGTGGCAGTGTCTAGGAGGTCTTTGGGTCACTGAGCCAGCGTAGTAAGTGGAGAGTGGTGCTACAACCATGAGAGCCTATGAACACGGTGTATTTTTGCGGGCAACACACGTTTTACGAACGCACGATATTTGCGCGTTTTTAGTCCAAAAAGCAGATTGTTGGGTTTTCATCGATACAAATATGCGCGTTTATGAACATAAACGGCGAGTACATCACTCACCTTCGGTTTGCCGATGACATAGTCATCATGGCAGAGACTCTGGGAGACCTCAATGCAGGGCTCAATGACCTCAGTAGAGTTCCTCAACAGGTGGGCCTAAAAATAAATATGACGAAAGCTACGTCTAACTTTCATATTTGGCTCCATCCAGTGATCGTTGAGAACTCTGCACTCGAGATTGTAGACCAGTACGTATACCTGGGACACACGGTGCAGCTGGGTAGCTCCAATTTTGAGAAGGAGGTCAACCGCCGAATACAACTCGGTTGGGCTGCGTTCGGGAAGCTTCGGGATGTCTTCTCGTCCAAAATCCCTCAGTGTCTGAAGACCAAAGTCTTCAGTGCGTGTTGCCAGTGATGACATACGGATCCGAGACATGGTCGCTGACTATGGGCCTGATAAGAAGGCACACTAAGCGGGCGATGGAGAGGGCTATGCTGGGAGTGTCCCTACGTGATCAAATCAGAAATGAAGCGATCCGTGGGAGAACCAGAAGAGTTGTGAAGCTGAAGTGGCAAAGGGCGGGGCACATAGTTCGGAGAACGATGGGCCGTTGGACGTTGGGGTCCCCGCACTGGAAGGCGTAGCGTCGGCAGACCCCCCACACGGTGGACGGACGACATCAAGCGAGTTGCAGGGAGTCGCTGGGTCCAGGCAGTGCAAGACTGCGCTTGTGGAAGACCCTACAGGAGACCTATATCCAGCAGTGGACGTCCATCGGTTGACGACGACGAAATATGCGCGCGTTGAAAGCGTGCCTGAACCGCGCTGTACGCGTATAACAGAATCTTTGGAAATCTACGCCGAAAGGGTTATACTTGTTGTTTCGCCAAAAGGGTCACACGCGCGTCATGTTTCTGCGCGTTTTGTGAACGTATGCAAAGGTCTCTGGCTGCGACTCACACCTATAAGGTACGCGTTAGAATCGCAATTGTATCCTATCACCTGAGCGCGGCGGCCAGCTGCGGCGCGGCGTGCAGCGCGTCGCGGCGGAGTAACTCTGTAACTGGGCGATAGTCACCGGTGGTCTTGGAGTGCCAGACACACGACGGCCGCGGTCTGCACGTCGCCCAGGTCCGCGTGGCCCCGCAGCGCGGCGGCCAGCAGCGGCGCGGCGTCCAGGGCTCCGCGCGCGCCCCGCGCCGCGCCATCGCGCACGCACAGCGAGCCCCCGTCGCCCGCCTCCGCCGCTTCCGCTCCTTCCCCGTCCCCCTGCGTAACAAAACGAGGAACTTATGCAGCAGAAACGGCAAGTCTTCGGGCGAGACGATTCGTAATAACCTTCGAGAACAACTTGTAAATATGGCTCAGAAGTGAGATTGGTCTGTAGTTTTTAAGAAGACTCTTATCTCCTTTCTTGAAAAAGAGAGCGGTGACACTTCTGCTCCATTTTTCCGGCGTTGTGCCAGATTTGATGACAGTATTAAAGAGATCTTTTAGCTTAATAAGAATTGGCTTTCTTCCTGCGCGTAGGAGCTCCGCAGTAATACCGTCATCGCCTGGGGCTTTGTTGTTCAGCATGTCCAAATAGGAGTTCAGAATGTTCCAATTGTCAATTAGGAAATCATCTACTTTTGCTATATTAATTCGGTATAAGAATAATGGATGCGCTTACCGAGCTACAGTTTTGACTGCTGGATCTCCTTAGAGTTGGTGAGATGGGTGCCGGGGCGTAGCCCGAGCCCGAACCGGAGCCCGACGAGCCGCCGGGTGACGACGCGCCCGCTTGCGTTGTCGAATTACGTGCCGTTGACAAGTCTGTAAGGGATTCCTCGAACTGATACACAAGAACGTCTCCCTAGTCCCTAATGTAGAACGTATATCCTAGCAAGTACACAGTTTATAAAGAAATAAATGCCATATTTCAAGATTTTTGACCCTTTGGAAGATCTTTGCTGATGTAGAAGCGAAATTTAGCAGCAGCTGTTTGCATAACAGCAGTAACCCACAGCACCCAAAGCTGCTAATCTTTTGAGCATAACTGCTACAAAAGCAGTATATAGTGTGGCGTCGGTAAAATCGACGCCACACTATAGGTACTGATCTCTATACATATATACTCTGATGCGCTACAGAAGCGTCCTCCTGTGAGACTCGGACCGGTCGGGTTGACGTTAAAATCAAAAATCCAAATCAATTTTTTTTTATTCAAGTAGACTTTTTACAAGTGCTTTTGAATAGCCGAATGAATCTACCACTATAGATTAATATTGGTTCGTTGGACCTGATATTTCCGTACGGCCCCGAGTACCACATACACGTGGTAAGACGTCACGTCCGGGTGACGCAAGGAAACACAGTCGGTGCAGAGTCTCGGTTGTACTTATTAGACGACACGAGACCGCAGCTTCCACGTGAAGCTGAACGCACGACGCTCACCGTTCCCCTGTGCTCGCGTCGTGCTCCCTGGCGCGTGGCGCGAGGGGCGCGGGCGGCGCGCGCAGCGGGAACGCCTCGTCGGGCAGAGTCCAGTCCGCCGCCTCCACGTCGGCACGCACGACACTCACCGTTCCCCTCCGCGTCGTGCTCCCGTGCGCGTGGCGCGAGCGGCGCGGGCGGCGCGCGCAGCGGGAACGCCTCGTCGGGCAGCGTCCAGTCCGCCGCCTCCACGTCCACGTAGTGCGCAGACGCGGCTGACACCCAGCCGCCGCCGTCTGCGCGGAAAGAGGTCGCGCTACAGAAACCCATTCGTACAGCGAGCTATACACGTAGGCCGTGCCACGAAAGCAGTTCCGCGGCAATCAGTGGAACTAATAAATACATTTTACATATGGTCCCATAAACTTATCTGACCCGGTATCTAAAATAAAATAAAAGTAAAACTTAAACATTAGTTCCAATTATAGCCACCGGGCCAGATAAGCGGGCTGTACAATAATTACAGAAAGATGCGACTACTAGAGCCGCCTCTAGGGGACTTTTTTCGTGAAACAAACTATACAAGGATAATAGAATCTGTCTAGTGCAAAAAAGGGGAAAAAATTATCGAGTATTGTGCCAAACACCACGTGACGCCAAAGAATGGGACTAACCGGAATCTGTTTTGAATTGCATGCCTGTAGAACCGAAGATGATACCTATTTGCTACTGGCATGGACACCGAGTACCGGAAAACGACACGTAGGAAGACAACCGAGGTGCGGAGAAAATTTAGAGCAGGATTGTGTTAAAAAAGACTTATAAAAAAGAAAAAACCAGAAGAAGGTCGGGTATTCTTGGGTTTTGTATGGCCATAGTGTAGCCAGTAATGCCAAAACATTAGCAATTGAATAGCATTAGGTCAGCTTTCTACAAAGAGACCTACCTAGAATAAATGTGCAAGTAAAACTGTATCTTCTACAACGTTTGCAGTCGGCAAATGTCTTTTTCAAAAAGTTGATAGGGTTCGACAAACGGTTTTAAAGGATTATGCAGGGGTGTTAGCGAAATGAAATTTAAATGATTTGTTTTATTTAGACCAAGTTCATGGAAGAATTGTCATAAAGTGTTTGCGTCTTTTATGGCCTTTTGAAAAATTGGAATTTTTGATGGGTCAAAAAAGTCAAAGATGTGTTTTTGTGTTCTTCATACACCGAGAAAGGCTTTAGTGAAGTGACGATGTTTTTTTACTGAAACAAAGAAGTTTCGCTTGCGATGAATAAAATCAAGAAAAAATACGAGATTCGGGCTCTTACTACCATTGCTTAAGTATTATTTTAGTCTCACTGACGCTCTTGTTTCAGAATTATAATCCTTATTTTAGGGACGTCAAGGTACGTCATATAAAACGTCAATTTTTAATAATACTGCTTTAAGCGATGGTAGTGAGACCACAGTTTTGGCTACGTATAAAGTCTAGCTTCAACTGGACACAAATTAATGACTCGGTATTGCTTCATCGCAAGTTTTACGTTAGTAAATTCAGTTGATATATTCTCACCATCATCTCGTTTCGCGAACTTAGCGGGCGGGATGTAGATGCTGTGTGTGGGCAGACCCAACACTCCGCTGTTTTTGTGCGAGCGGTTCTCCCACTCTTCCACTTCCTCCATCGGTTCCTCTTCAACCGCGCTGAGGAGACAACGGAAATCATTGTTTCACAAAACCCCCTTTTTTCAAGTGAAAGGCAATTTTTTCATGAGTCGCTGATATTTATAAATTCGATAGTCAAAGTTGAACAACAAGTATAGGTAAAACTTACACAGTATAAGACGTGATGGTGATAATTACCGACGGTATCTTAAAACCAAAGCTACGCGGGTTCCAAACGCGCCCTAGTCTGAGAAGAGCCCACAACAAACTCAGCCGGGTTTTTAGTATTCTCTCACATCTAAATATCAAAACGCGTCTTTTCACCATCTGTATTGATCAAATTGATGCGCACATTTACCTGTAAGGGGGCAGCGCGGGCGCGGGGTCGGCGCGGGGCGGCGGCGCGCGGGGCGGCGGCGGCGCGGGCGTGCTGCGGACTGCGCGCGCGCTGTACACGCTTCGAACTACCTCCCATACGTGACTCACCTGGACACACAACATAATATATTTGTTATGCCCAAAACTAATTATTTTTTAGTTATTATAAAAAAGAGGATACCGACGCACAGTGAAGTGCCAGGATTCGGACGCCTGTTATTAGGGCATGATGAAAAATAAGCGTTGAGTTTTCTAACCATGTAAGCACTAAGCAGTACTTTTATGCCTTTATGTTGCGCATGCCACTGCCGACACACACATGTACACTACTACTACAGACGCACAGTCATGTCAATCAAAAATACATATTTAGTTGTTGTTAATGGAATCATATTGAAACCACACGAAGACAATCCAAGTAAGATGCTCACCCGTCCCAGCACCAGTCAAATCTCAATCTCAAAGCTGAGGATATCGTTTCTTTACGTAGTTTCAGTATAGTATAGGGTGGCAGTTACTCTAGTACATTTCAACGTTGGAGTTGAAATGTACTAGAGTACCGCGTCTCGGTAAACGGAGCGTAGTCCCAAAAAAAACTTTATTTTTCTTTCGACCCTCACCATATACCGCTGATGCTCCCTCGCCACTTTAGCGTTGTGCTCCGCCAGCACGTGAGGCGGGTGTCCCCTGATGCGGTACTCCTTGGCGCAGGCCAGCACTGCGCTGTCGGGGGAGAGCGGGGAGTGGCGCGCGAGGGAGGACGACGCTCCTCCAGGGAACGCCCTCTCTAGAGCCGCCTGCGCCGCCGCGCTCAGCGATCCGGCAGTGGGTTGCTTGCGGCTGAGGGAGAGGCAAATTCATCTTAAAAAGATATTTATAAGAAGAAATCTTTGAACGATTCAACGATTCTTTGTTATAAAACAAAAGAGGAAAACTAAGCAAAATATTTCCAACATGCTCGTCAACCGCTGACTAACTTCGGGCTATGTTAGTTACATCCTTTTTTAATATAGATAGAGAATAGACACGAAACGTATGTAACTTGATTAGGCTGTCCTTTCACCTAAATTTCACTCACCCCAACCCTGGCACGTGTCTCTCTGCTGGCTGTGGAGTGTGGGCCGGCAGGGGACACTCCGGCACCGCGTGAGCGAGCTCCCCGCGCGCGGACACGCACACGCTCTGAGGGTTAGCCCATAGCACCGGATGCGCTGCCTCGTTGAACTTGTGCCGGTACAGACTGCAGTCCTGGACATCAATAGTCAAGTCAAAACACCATCCTCTCTCCGACGACCTCTCTGACACGGTGGTAATCGCGCCGGTCGCCACTGTGTTGTGGTGGTCTTAGCAATCCGCACATAATCCAAAAGATGGCACCACTAGTAACGCACGAATAACACGGAGAGCCTAAATCGCGATAACGAAGTTTTCTCTGAATTACGCTATATATATACGACCTCTACAAATGAACGGTCGGCGGTCTCCGAGCACAGCATCCGCGTGGAGGGTGATCATCCCAATGTTACGGTTGAGGCATATCACATGCTTCCGTACAGTTAATCGCACATCTTATTAATCCCAGCAGTCATCGGCATTATGGTTTGCTATATTTTGCTACACCGCTTGTTTGAGGGCCCATAAAATCATACTAATTAATAAACATGTTCTGTATAGATATAGTTTTTAATTAAATTCTACGAATTGTGGGGCACGTTGGCCAGGTTTACCCTATATTTTTAACTACATGAAGCCTTTGTCAGCGTGGATTGAGGTTTTTGGTTCCCGCGGGAACTCT
The DNA here is from genome assembly GCA_923060345.2 of Erebia aethiops. NCBI lineage: Eukaryota > Metazoa > Arthropoda > Insecta > Lepidoptera > Nymphalidae > Erebia > Erebia aethiops. Next base: position 595,179 of record OV281083.1, on the reverse strand, counting down.
TTGATTTTCCGAGATAAAAAGTAGCCTATGTACTATTCCAGGCTATAATCTATCTTTGTGTCAAATTTCATCCAGATCCGTTCAGCCATCAGTTCAGATGGCGTGATTGAGTAACAAACATCCATCCATCCATCCAAACTTTGGCATTTATAATACTATAAGTATAGACACTAAATTACTAGCGTTATATATGCTCGACGAAATACACGTCGCAGGCTTTTTTGCTGTCAATAGTGTGTGTGTGTGTGTGTCAGCTGCGTGTATCAGTTGCGTGTGTCAGTGTCGTGTGTGTCCGCGCGCCCTCACCCGGCTGGTGGAGAGGAAGGCGTGCGGCGAGGCCTGCCACGCGATGGCGGTGGTGACGTCCCGGTGCTCCGCGAAGGTGGCGAGCGGCACGTGCGGCCGGCGCACGTCCCACACGTGCACCGCGCAGTCCAGCACCAGCGCGCACGACGCTACCTGGTACCTGCCGCACCGACGTGTGACTCGAGTGCCTTCATGGCGACAGTGAATAGGCAAGCGCGGTTCAACCGACACCTAGTCATTGCTTTTCATATAATAAAAACAAATTGTAAACACAAATTGTACACTTTCTGAATTTTACGAAAAACCGCTCTATTCAGTCTAAACTAGCTGGCCATTGATGGTAATTCATCTGATTTAAATCTAAATACATATATAAAAGGAAAAGGTGACTGGGCTGACCGACTGATCTATCGACGAAGCTCAAACCGCTAGACGAATCGGGCTGTGACCTGCAGAAAACTATTATAACGTAGACACCCGAAGCTAAGAAGGGACTTTGGAAAATTTAACCCCTAAGGAGAAAAATAGGGGTTCGAAATTGGCGTAGTCCAAGTCGAGGACAAAAGCTAGTCGCGATATAAAGGCAAAAATGTATCGTGCGTGTTAAATCTGTGAAACAAATTTTGGTGAAATGCCCACTCATGCAAATTCCCTGCCTACCATAATTCTATCCTCTAAAAGTTAGCCCTCAACTGCGATTTCACCTGGTGGTAAATGATGATGCATTCTAAGATGGTAGCGAGCTAACCTGTTAGGAGTATGGCAGTTATATATGGAACCATGTACCCCTAACCGATTTCTACACGGCATCGTACAGTCCGCGAGGCGTAAGGTGAGCTTTGCATTTGTGTGAGTGTACATAGATAGTGTAGGTGTAACATTGGCCTTAAGCGCGGCGCGTCCCTTGCTTGGTATAAACCGGTTTTTACTGCTTTTTGACAATCGGCCTGAGGCGCGGTGCGTCCATCGCTTGACGCAACTTCACCTCTTGTACTGGTAGCAGCGTGACGTGTTTCTTAATATTTTATTTTTATTTTTTATTAAAACATTTGTGCTATGATAAAAGGCTACGTTGCGAAAAAAAACGTGTCAATGAATATGGATGTAATAATGAGGTTAGTGACAGAAAAAGTTGGCAGTATGCACAAGAATGGAAAAATGTATGCGATCACGCAGTAAAAGAAGAAAATAAGTTTAAAGGCCACGACGCTGTTCTTGATGATTTATCGGAACGATTCATTATTAACACAGACGACACATCAGCCGAGAGTGAAAATGATGATAAGGAAAATGATGAAGATGCAATGTCCGATGTAGAAGAATTTTAATATTTTTTCATATTTGAATTGTATTTATCTTTTACGAATAAAATTTATTTTTAAAAGTTTTTTGTCTGACTCTACTTTTAGTGATCACTCACACAAATGCAAAGCTCAGCTTACGCCTCGCGGAATGTACCAGAACGCTTAATCGCTTGGTGGCACGTCTTATCAGTTAACGCCAGTTACGGGCTGAGATACATGAACTTTATAACCAGACTGGTCCACCTGGCCGAATTTCGACCACGGCGGCTAATCTCCAGAAATATGCCTTCTGCGCCGGACACATAGTGCTCAAGTATGTGTTTATGTGTAAACGGGTGTATTGAAATGATTTATTTACGTAGGACAACTTTTGTCACTTATGATATGTCTAGACTCAATACTACCACAGGCACAACTCCGTAAATCCGACACAATCGGAGAGAGATCAGGCGCAGGCTCGACGGCTTACTCGTGCTCTCCGAGGCAGGGGTGAAACTTGACCAAGTTTTCCTAACTTCTTTAAACAAAAGAAGTTACTCACTTCTTCTGGGGCCGCCATTTCACATGCCCGACGGAGGCTATCGTATAGATGGTGTGCTCTAAGTTGGGCCTCGCTTGGATGTCCCAAACCTGCAACAATAGAGATTAGAGATGATGCGGTTGATGCCTATGTCAAAAATATGTAAATTATTTCTTACTAATTTTTTTTATTTGTTTGTATATTTGTAAGTAAGTAAGTAAGTAAAAACACTTTATTACACACAAACAAATAAAATAATAAAAACAGAGGTAAAACGAATCGTGACAGAATTTACAACTTGTTACGGTGTAAAGGCGGCCTTATCACTATGAGTGATCTCTTCCAGGCAACCTTTTAAGATAGGATAGGATTTTGTATTTTTATTCTTCGCATAGACTTATAAAAAGCGCTTACGAAAGTCAGATTGATATAGTACAACACAATATTAATACAAAACATTATGTCATAAAAATTAATAATTTACCTAAGTACCTAGTCATACAAAATTTAAATAATGTGATTTACAAATATGTGTCGTATCTTCATAGTAAAAATGTCATAATTTCATAATAAAATGTCATAATAAAAATGTCATAATATTGGAATAAAAAAAAAAGGTACTCAAGTACATAATTTTCATGTCATAAAATAAAATAAAATATGTAATCACAATACAATATTATAAGTACACAAGTACATAATTTTTATCCTTGGTCATTGAATAGCTTGTGCAGTGTTATATTTTCCATGCGTTTTTATCTTCTAAGTATTCATTTATGTTGTAATAACTTTTTTTAATTAAAATTTCTTTTATTTTACTTTTAAACTGCCTATCAGAAAGATCGGTCATGTCTTTTGGAATTCTGTTGTTTTTTTTTTTTTTTTTTTTTTTATCCACTACAAGCTAGCCCTTGACTGCGATCTCACCTGATGGTAAGTGATGATGCAGTCTAAGATGGTAGCGGGCTAACCTGTTAGGGGCATGGCAGTTATATTAAACCCATACCCCTTCGGTTTCTACACGGCATCGTACCGGAACGCTACCCCGCTTGGCGGCACGTCTTTGCCAGTAGGGTGGTAACTAGCCACAGCCGAAGCCTCCCACCAGGCCAGACCAGGGAAAATTCAGAAATTATAAATTTCCAAATTGACCCTGCCGGGGATCGAACCCGGGACCTCCGCACGTTAAGGCAACAGCGCTACACACTGCGCCACGGAGGTCGTCAAAAGTGTTGTAGAAGCGTATCGAGCTGCCCATAAATGATTTAATTGTTTTAGACAACCTGAATGTCTGCCCAGTTAACTAATTATTAGAGGGTCTTCTAATTATCAGAGGGTCTTCCAAAAGACCTAAAATTCACATCCTCGGTCAGTTTTAAGTTTGATAACCATTTTAAACTAAACATTAAATTCAAATTTGATGACATCACAACTAAGTATTTCCTAGAACCGTGTATTTCATACAATCTTCCATACTAGAAGCAGTAGAAGCGCGTTGTCCGAGGTTTTTGAACCGATTTGAATTTTTTTTCAGTGGTTATAGGAAACTCATATTTTTTTTGGCTCCAACTCCACAATTCTGATGCTGCAGGGTACTGCAATCCTAAGCTGTGGGGATTTTGGAACTGCTGATGGTGAATTGATATTGTATGCACCGAGCATGGACTTCATGAACCAACGAGTACACTCGGCTTTGGAAGTAGGAAGATTTTTTTTAAAAATAATTTTTATGTACCTATTAAATATAATAAGTCTATGTTTTGTACCGTCGTCTAGGTATTAGAATAGACAGCAGTATATTTTTGGCAATAAGAATCATAACATCGTTGAACCTGTACAGATATAAACATAATAAACATGTTGCGTCATCATTTATGCTGAGAGATAGATGCATGGATTTCGTGAACCGAAAAAAATATTAATAAGTACAGCAAGAAGTTGAACAACAAACTGTTAACTGATGGCAAGTGATGATGCAGTCTAAGATGGTAGCGGACTAACCTGTTAGTGGCATGGCAGTAATAAAGTTGAACCCTTACCCCTAACCTAATCGGTTCGTAAACACGGCTATTCTGGTACGGTTGTAACTTCGGCTACGGCCGAAGCCTCCAGTACCAGACCCGGTAAAATTAATTCAGAAATTCCCAGAAACTGCCCGGGATTCGAACCGGGTACCTTCGCACGTTAAAACAACAGCGCTCAACACTGCGCCAGGGAGGTCGTCGATTTCTTAGTACATAAGAATATTTATTAAGTTTAGACTTAAGTTACACAAATTAATGTGAACTAGCTGATGTCCGCGGCTGTGTCCGCGTAGTTGAAATTTTTTGACTCCCTCGGGATCTTAATTTCCGGGATAAAAAGTAGCCTATATTGTCACTTTCCAGGTCCTCAAGTAGGTATGTAACCTATACCAAAAATTACGTCGATCCGTGGCTCCGTTGCGGCGTGATTGAAATACAAACCAACAAACAAACACACCTTCGCATTTATAATAATATTAAGTATGATAATATGCATAGATCTGTATTCTGTCAGTCATCTCTGGGTCTACACTATCACACCGCGCGCACGTGTCGGCGCGACGTTATCTGCGACCTACTTCGCAAGTACCCACCGTAGCACAATAGATGCGGCCGACACGTGCGCGTTTATACGAGCCTACTTTGTAGTTTGTATGTAGCAAACCGGTGCAATATGGCGTGTGCTAAAGTACTATGCTAATTTGATGGTAACAAAAAACATATTTAATGCCCGCGACTCCGTCCGCGTGGTTTAGGGTTTAAAAAAACCCCTCTTTGATTATCTGGCATAAGTAGCCTATAGTTGTAGGGCTAACTTATGTAGTAGAAGTTTCTAAGTGGTTTGGGCTGTATGTATCAATCAGTCAATTTATTAATTTATATAATATATAATACTTGCTGATGCCCGCGACTTCGTCCGCGTGGTTCAAGTTTTTTTGATTCCCGCGGGAACTCCTTACTTTCCAGGTCCTCAACGCCAATACCCATGCCAAAAATCACGTCGATCCGTGCTCCGTTGCGGCGTGATTGAAGGACAAACCAACAAACAAACACACTTTCGCATATAATATTAAGTATGACTAGCTAATTGCCCGCGACTTCGTCCGCGTGGATTGAGGTATTTGTGGTTCCCGCGGGAACTCTTGAATTTTCCGGGATAAAAATGCCTGTGTTATTCCTGACTATCTATCTCTGTGCCAAATTTCATCCAGATCCGTTCAGCCGTTGGGGCGTGATTGAGTAACAAACATCCGTACATCCATCCATTCAAACTTTCGCATTCATAATAGAAGTACTAGACAAAATATATTTTATATTTAGACAAAAAGACTGGGATGGCTATAGAGTAAGTAATAGTAGTAATAGTTCAGTGGTTATCTAAGCTGGTGTTTTATTTGGGAGGTACGACCTCAATGTTTGATTACACACAGATGATTCACAGCTGCACCGTGCCGTTCTCGGGCCGAGCCGCTGTCATACCGGGAGGAGACTCGCGCTCGATGCATACCTTGATGGTCTTGTCGCGCGAGGCGGTGGCCAGCCAACGCGCCTCGGGATGCCAGTCGCAGGCGAACACCGGGCCGGAGTGCGCGGTGAACTGGTGCAGCGCGCGCTCGTGGCGGCGCGCGTCCCACAGCTGCACCGTGCCGTTCTCGGGCCGAGCCGCTGTCATACCGGGAGGAGACTCGCGCTCGATGCATACCTTGATGGACTTGTCGCGCGAGGCGGTGGCCAGCCAACGCGCCTCGGGATGCCAGTCGCAGGCGAACACCGGGCCGGAGTGCGCGGTGAACTGGTGCAGCGCGCGCTCGTGGCGGCGCGCGTCCCACAGCTGCACCGTGCCGTTCTCGGGCCGAGCCGCTGTCATACCGGGAGGAGACTCGCGCTCGATGCATACCTTGATGGTCTTGTCGCGCGAGGCGGTGGCCAGCCAACGCGCCTCGGGATGCCAGTCGCAGGCGAACACCGGGCCGGAGTGCGCGGTGAACTGGTGCAGCGCGCGCTCGTGGCGGCGCGCGTCCCACAGCTGCACCGTGCCGTTCTCGGGCCGAGCCGCTGTCATACCGGGAGGAGACTCGCGCTCGATGCATACCTTGATGGTCTTGTCGCGCGAGGCGGTGGCCAGCCAACGCGCCTCGGGATGCCAGTCGCAGGCGAACACCGGGCCGGAGTGCGCGGTGAACTGGTGCAGCGCGCGCTCGTGGCGGCGCGCGTCCCACAGCTGCACCGTGCCGTTCTCGGGCCGAGCCGCTGTCATACCGGGAGGAGACTCGCGCTCGATGCATACCTTGATGGTCTTGTCGCGCGAGGCGGTGGCCAGCCAACGCGCCTCGGGATGCCAGTCGCAGGCGAACACCGGGCCGGAGTGCGCGGTGAACTGGTGCAGCGCGCGCTCGTGGCGGCGCGCGTCCCACAGCTGCACCGTGCCGTTCTCGGACACGGCCGCGAACACGTGCGCTTGGTGCGGGCTGAACTGCACGTCGCGGATCGACTCCGTGTTGCTGGCCACAGACAAACATGACCAGTTCAAACTCATTTTAAAATAGTAGTTTATTAAATGTTTTTTTTAATTTGACTACAATGTAGCCCTTGACTGCGATCTCACCCGATGGTAAGTGATGACGCTGTCTAAGATGGTAGTAGACTGACCTGTTAGGGGTATGGCAGTTATATTAAACCCATACCCCTAGTCGGTTTCTACATGGCATCGTATCGGAACGCTAAATCACTTGGCGGTATGTCTTTGCCAGTAGGGTGGTAACTAGCCACGGCTGAAGCCTCCCAACAGACCAGACCAGAGAAATTTCAGAAATTATAAATTGCCAAAAAAAACCCTGCCGGGAATCGAACCTCGGACCTCCCACATCAAGGCAACCACTCTCAACATTGCGCCAGGGAGGTCATCAAAACATGCACAACTAAATGAGTACTGACCTGATGAACGTTCTTGCAACTTCCTTCATGCGGAGATCAAAACACTTCATCATGCCATCTTGTGATCCTGATATAAGCAGTGCTGGCTCGGTCAAGTGGAAACTGACCTGTATGAGAATAGGTCTATTTTATCTACTGTGACTGTGGCCAATTCTGTTTAACTGTAAATCTAGTCTGCCCCTTTCTGCAGGGAGTACTATGAACGGGATAACAATATAAAAATAGACCTCTTTTGGTTTCGTTACAGAAGAATTGGCCTAATTGTTGCATTGATTGGCATAAATATATCTTCTGGCAGAAGCTTTATAAAATACTAGCTAACTAATTCCCGCGACTTCGTCCATGTAGATTGAGGTTTTTAGGTTCCCGTAGGAACTCTTTAATTTTCTGGGATAAAAAGTAGCCTATGCATTATTCCAGACTATAACCTATCTCTGTGCCATATTTCATCCAGATCCGTTCAGCCATTGGGGGGTGATTGAGTAACAAACATCCATCCATACTTCCATACATCTAATCTTTCGCATTTATAATATTAAGTAAGATATTTGTTGAACTTATTATTTGTTGCCTGGAGTGTTTCAATTCAAAGGCTCCTTTTTCATCCTCCTACTTTTCCATGCTTTTACCAAAAATGTACGTAAGTATTTTGATAATTGCAGATAAAACATTGTGAGGAAAATTGCATACCTAAGAGTTCTCATTGTACTATGGTACTCAAAGGTATGTCATGTCAGGTAATCTGTACTTGCCAAGCATGGTGAACAACGGTCTAACTTGGGCCATCGATGAGATCCAATGATGATGATGATGATTTAATTTTACAAATACACATTACTTAAGTATCTCTGAAGTGATAAACAAACTTGATAGTCTCATTTTGAGAAGTTGTTTCAAAATAAAAGTTGACCTCATAATGTAGGCACCTTATTTACAGTTCTCTTATGGTCAGAAAACACGTGTTCTTGCTTGGAGCGCCCAGAGCGGCCGAGGTTCCACACCACCACTGCCCCATTGGTTGCTGCAGTCGCTAGAGTGTTTTCTACAACAAAGAAACAAAAAAAAATTGGTTATTTCTACGTATTTTATAACTTTATGGTACAAAAAGAAGATAAAAAGTTTTTTTAAATATTTACTCTGAATTAACTGGATGAGTTGTTACTTTTATTTACTTACTTAACTTATACTTTGTAAACTTAATGTTTGAAATGCTTCACTGCAGAAGTGCAGAGCGCATTTATGAATAAGCAGTTCAAGGCAGGTCAGGTTAGGCTAAAATTGCTTCGGAAGACAAAGTTTACTTTAAAATTATTGTAAATAAACAATGAACAAAACAACATACCTTCAATAGTACTCCAAGCAACATCAATAGATGAAAAGTTTAGGTTTAAATTTTTCCCCACACGCAGGTTGCACACTTCCGAAAAATCATTTTCTCCAATTGAGAATACCTTGAATACTACAAAAAAAATTAAGTACTTAATACATTTCAACCTTAATTCAACAAACTGATATTGAAAAGAAAACTGTAACAGCAATATTTGTTTATTACCATTTCTCCCGGCAATAACTACTTGAGTACAGTCCTTATTCAAAGCCAATGCATTCGCAGGACCTTCCTGGGACACGCAGATAGTGTTTGAAGGTATCATTTTACTAATTTTGTCAATTAATTAATCGTAAATAACAAGATTTTGATTGAGTTCGACTTGCATCGTTTTCAACTTAGATATCTCCCGCACCACACGATTGTAAAGCGCTAACACTAGCGAGCCGTAGAGTTTCAATTATCGCTTTGCAGTAGTATTTAGGTACCTATTTAGGTTATTATTTGATAATATTTATTTACACTTGCGGCACAAACAAAGCACGTTTCGAATTGTCATTTGCTTGTCAATGACAATAATTTAATGTTGACCTTTCAAACTCACCTCTAAACTCAGATCCTCTAAATGTCAAATGTCAGCTGTTAGATGTCAGTATCATCGTTACTTTTTACGCTGCCCTAAAGAAGGTAAAAATACGTCCTACAATTCTAATAATTATACTGAAAATCAGAGAGAATGGATTTTTAAATTAACATTATTTAATTTAAATTTATTTAATTTTAAGAAAAGTAGCATGTTACTGATGGATATAAAATAAATAGAATAATTTTATCAAGAAAAACAACAATATGTACAAAGTGATTACAATAGGTCATGCGTGAAACGTGAAAGAGTTTTTTTACAACAGCATAAACGTCAAAGTTGTCAGACGGTCAATTAATTTATTGTCATTTGTCAACTTGTCAATGTCCGAAGTTGAATTGAATGGAATTTGCGATTTTTCTTTGCTGAGAAATCCCAACAATTATGGATTATTTTTAACTTATCCTTGTATTAAGATTAAGTTATATAACTAAAAATAATGTGTGATAAGTACTGAGGGACTAAAGTGTCAGTATGGATGGTGGTGACAGGATTTTAGTGGCCGCAGGGCTCACCGCGGCGGTGGTTGTAGGGGCATTTGTGCTTTGGGGGCCTGGAGGAGCCCCTAGAGTTCGCAAACGCCGAGGGCAGATAGCAGGGCTCCAAAACTTGGGCAGGACCTGCTTCCTAAACACACTGTTACAGGCGCTCGCAGCGTGTCCTACATTTATTGAGTGGCTGAAGAAGTACGCTAAAGCCAATGCCCATAATAGTATGATTACGACACTGTACACTGTTATTGAAGGTTTGTAAACAAACTTACTAATATTATAAATGCGAAAGTTTGGATGGATGGATGTTTGTTACTCAATCACGTCCCAACGGCTGAACGGATCTGGGTGAAATTTGACACAGAGATAGATTATAGTCTGGAATAACACATATTTAAATCCGGAAAATTAAAGAGTTAAAATTATTATTTAAAATTGTTTTGTCATAAATGAAGTTCCATAATATTTGGCCACTGGGTCAGATAAGTTTGATGGGCTGTATGTGTATTTGCAGTGGTGAACGGCACGCACGAGTCCGCGCGCGGCACGCCGGTGTGCCCGCTGGGCGTGCTGCAATCGCTGCGCGCGGCCGGCTGGGTGGTGCCGGCCGACCAGCAGGACGCACATGAGCTGCTGCACGTGCTGCTCAACTGCATCGAGGAGGAGACCAACGCCATGGCTAAGAAGGTTTGCACTAACCATACATTTGGTCAGGAACTGTAGATGTTGGAGATCACTGGGCCTGAACTATATTTTAGGCGATGGGACTAAAAGGGCCAAGAACAAAAATATATAAAATATTCATTCATACTTAATATTATAAATGCGAAAGCGTGTCTATATGTTAAGCATCCACAGCCCATCTTTTCAACGGAATTTGATGAATTTTGATACAAAGTGGAATGCAACCTATTCCAGGAAAGAACATAAAAAGAATCTTAAATTAATAAAAGATGAAAGTGTCATATTATACTGTTGCACAATTCTGATTCTGTCATATTTCCTAAGATATTCATCTTTATTGGATGGAATGAAGTGCAATTTCGGTCTAAATTAAATACTTGAGATAACTAAGATATTTATTAAGATAAGAATAAATTTGTCGATAAAAACACCTTTGCAGATTTAATCTTATCTTAATAAATATCTTATATAAAGCTCGGGTGTTGTTCACAGCCAGGCTGTCTGTCGGACGCGCTAGGGCTGGGAGGAGCGCGCGCATGGTCGGCGCTCGCGTCGCCCGCGTCGCCGCCCGCCGCGCCGCTGTCGCTGCGGGGCGAAGGTCCGGCCCGCCCCGCGCGCCCCGCCTCCGCCGCGCCGCCCGGGGAGCCCGATTCTACTGATCCTGGTAAATGCTGCCTGTCAGACGCGGTGGATCTGGGACAGGCGTTAAAGAGCTCAACTGCATTGTTTTAGAGCTCAATTTCGTGTACACATTCATGGACAAGAGTGCTGTCCATGAATGTGCAACTAAATTCAATGCAACTGATTTTAAGTTCAAAAGATTGAATTTAAAATCAGTTGCATTCAATTTAGGACTTTAAACCAAGGGCTTTTTAGTTACAAGGGCAAGGGTACATTTTACTAGGTAGGTTGTGGTTTTACTGACACGGACAATACACTAGTACCGAAGTGTTCAGCAGACAGTCCGAGAGTCGGCGCTGTGAAACTCTCCTTGGTGTGAAAACTGCATTATAACAATTTAATTGGTCCAGTAGTTATTTAGGAAATGACGCATAGAGAGTACTGAATTAGTGGTTTTTGGGTCCATTTTACGGAACATACAGAGTATAGAGTACACAGTGGAGGAGGGGTTTGTTCACCAGACGAGCCGGCGCCGGAGCCGATGCAGCTGAAGAAGGGCGTGTCGCGCTCGTTCTGCCACCTCAGCTCGGTGGGGCGGCGCTGGGCGGCCGCGCCCGCCCGCCCGCCCGCGCAGCCCCCCACGCGCGGCACGCTGGCCTCACGGACACACTGCACCGTTTGCTCCACTAAGGTATGCTATTGCTTTTGTTTTCAGGGTAGACTACTTTATAAAATACTAGCTGATGCTCCAGCCAAGCTCTTTAGAGTTTAGAGTTATCTGTAGTGACATCATGGGTGTTTATTGCAGAGCCCAGTCCGCTACGACAAATTCGACAGCGTCACACTGTCGATGGCCAACGCCAGCACGGGGCTCTCGGGCACGTTCAGTTTAGCCGGTGAGTTGGTTACACTGATTGTTGCTAAATTAATTACATTGTTCTCACCGGCCATTGAGTTTATAATATGATAATGAAAAAAAAACCTGGCTGAGTTTGTTTGTGGGCTCTTCTCAGACCAGGGCGCGTTTGGACCCTCGTAGCTTTAGTTTTAAGATACCGTAACTAATTATCACCATCATGTTTTATATGTAAGTAATGGACGTCAATATGTGTACCTACAGTGTACCTACATTGAATAAATGATCGGTTGATTGCAGAAAGTTTTGTTCTGAAGAAAGGCTGTTTCAAGTCAAAATGGGTTTTATGAAACTGTCAAACCTAATTGGCAATAGCTTCTATTCAGAAAAGTGTGTTGAACCCCACTAAATGTCTTGTAGCGGCCAATCCAATGCATAGGACATACATTTTGTTACTTCTCATGGTTATCCTACTATAATATAGTTCTTGCAATTCACGAGCGCGCGTGAATTTTATTTAGACACACATATTTACACATATACAAATGTATGCGCGCAAATGTGAATTACAAGGATTAGTATAGCTATAATCATCTATCTTTCTTCTAGAATTCTTTCCGAGTGATGCATGATTGGAAACGTAGTTTTGGGCTCATAGTTTTTGTAAGTGTTGTGGCTTGGATGCGTATTAAAAACATTTTAGATTTGGGCTTTGTTTTTGTACTTTATACTTGGAACTAATCTCTCACTCTATTCTCATCCTTTAGAAATTTTTCCTAAAATACGGATACAAAGTTCCTAGAGTGGCAATAGCCACTCATTGCTGCGGAGTGTCAGAATGTTATATTTGGCTACATGCAAACAGGTCGCGTTTGTCCCTCATAGCTTTAGTTTTAATATACGAGTACCGCAACTGATTGTCACCGTCATGTTTCATAAGTTATTGGACGTCAATAAGTATACAGTGTACTATTTTAATAAATAAATATTGATTGATTGATCGTCACCTATACTAGAGCCAGCCATTCCATCTGTGCAGGCTTACTGCGCGCGTTCACAGCGCCGGAGATGGTGAAGGGCGTACGCTGCACTAAGTGCTGCGCCGAGGACGCGGCCGCGCCCGCCGCCGAGCGCGCGTACACCAAACACATCCGCAGCGTCAACTTCGGCAAGGTACGCTGCAAAGCCCGCTTCTAGGGCTGGGGAAAGGGGTTTCTTCATTTTTAAGGTTAAGGTTAAGGAAAAAGGAACCCTTCACTTCGTTGTCTAACATTACGTTGATCATTTCAACTTGATACCTCCACGCGTTCCCAAGAAAAAGGTGGTCGACAGACAGACTACAAACTGATTCTATAAGGGTTCCTTTTTTCCATTACAGGTGCGGAGCCCTAAAAATCGAAATTCACGCGGATAGTTAAAAAAACCCTTTGTTGTCGTGGGACACTTGCTAGGAACGATAGCACCGCTGGCCTGCTGTCTGCCATTGGGCTGGTATGGAACCGGAATTCCTCTATATTAATATAATAAAATAAATATATAATACGCCCTAAACTCACCCGCTCGTTGTATGGTTTTCTTTCTATATGGTGACAGACACAATAATATAACTTTATCACAAATTGATCCGCCCCGACCGCAATTAGAATACATACCAATATAATATTTTATGTGACAATATAGTTTTTAATGTGGTGTGTCGTGTAGTGTGTCAGGACCGAAAAAGCTTCCATATATATACTACATTCGAAATTAAACTTTAATGCTTTAGTGTTAAGGTTTAATTTCGAATAGACTATACATAAAAATGTTACTTCACGCATTTTCTTACGGACGTTTTTTGTCGGCTAGGGTAACCCTCCGCATAGTTCCAATAAGCTAGTTTCTGTTGAATGATGTATCTGTGTCCATGGTCCAGTTGCCGCGGTGCCTGGTGCTGCAGATAGCGCGCGTGGAGTGGCGCGGCGGCGGGCCGAGCAAGCGCGGCGAGCACGTGGCCTTCCCGGAGACGCTGAGCATGGCGCCCTACGCCGCGCGGCAGCGCGCGCCGGTACGTAGTGAACACTTTTTGAAGTGAAAACTTCTTTAGGCGCGTTGAGGGGGTAAAAATGTGGAAACGCGTGACCTACACCTCGCGTTGTTACGAAGACAAAAGGTCTTAAATATAAATATAGTACATTCTTAATCCTGGTTAACCGGTCCAGGTATGGCTCTATGGGTTGGTCTGGCTCAAAGTAGTAAGAGACTGCTGCGATTTCCCAGGCTTTGGTCCGGATCCCCACCACAACGATGTTGTTAGTGGTGAGCTTCGGATAGGGGATGACGTCCAAGTCATTATCGAAGACGGCTATTGCCGCCTTCACCCTCCCACTTCCATCAACCTCGCACTGGTAGACTCTCGCACCACGGTAGCTCTTTATACTCCTCGCCCCCCCCCCCCACATAAGGCTCCTGGATCAGTGCCCATGAGATTTTGCGATCACTGGCCTCTAAGAAGAGTTCGGTGGTCGCCAGTTGCTTTCTTTGTAGATTTGCTTGTGCCACTCGCTATGGTCTTGCATTTTTCGACGCAGGAGTATTCCTTGGGACAACCTCAGCAGTACGCTACAACATGGCCAAAACAATTTTGTTTTTCAATTAGGTAGCTAGTTACATGTAGGAAGAGTGTAAGTAGTAAGATACTGGGCTATTCCTTAAAATATGAGAGATGAATTAAATTCCAGAGTAAGTTAACAATTTATATTGAGTAATAAGCAATAATCCATACTAATATTATAAATGCGAAAGTCAGTTTGTTTGTTGGTTTGTTGGTTTGTTGGTTTGTTGGTTTGTTGGTTTGTTGGTTTGTCCTTCAATCACGCTTCAACGGCGCAACGGATCGACGTGATTTTTTGCATGGGTATATTTGAGGACCTGGAGAGTGACATAGGCTACTTTTTATCCCGGAAAAACAAACTGTTCCTGTGGAATAGGATGCTCTTTTTCTCGCATTTTTCTTCAATTAGGCGGCAACGGCACACCGGATAGAAGTGATTTTTTACATGGGTATAATTGAAGAACTGGAGAGTGACATAGGCTACTTTTTATCCCGGAAAAACAAACAGTTCCTGTGGAATAGGATGCTCTTTTTCTCGCATTTTTCTTCAATTAGGCGGCAACGGCACACCGGATAGAAGTGATTTTTTACATGGGTATAATTGAGGAACTGGAGTGACATAGGCTACTTTTTATCCCGGAAAAACTAACAGCTCCTGTGGGATAGTATGCTCTTATTCTCGCATTTGTTCATCAATTAGGCGGCAACGGCACACCGGATCGACGTGATTTTTTACATGGGTATAATTGAGGAACTCGAGAGTGAAACTGGCTACTTTTTATCTCGGAAAAACTAACAGCTCCTGTGGGATAGTATGCTCTTTTTCTCGCATTTTTTCTTCAATTAGGCGGCGACGGCACACCGGATCGACGTGATTTTTTACATGGGTATAATTGAGGAACTGGAGACTGACATCCATACTATACTAATATTATAAACTAGCTATTACCCGCGGCTTCGCTCGCGTGGCTCAAGGGAACAATAAATGAGTTTTTGTTAGAAAACTGTATTTAAATTAAGCATGCAAGAGGATGCCATGGAGAAGAATACTGAGACGTTTAGTATCGACGTATTTCATCGAAAGGCAAGAGCAAGGTTTTTCATGCACGAAAAATGAAAAAAAATATTCACGATATCTACGAAAGAAAACACAATGCTATAGGTTACACGTTATACAGATTCCTGATTATACAAACGATGTCGCATAGTTGCAGCAGCATGTAACCTATGCGTCTTCATATATACCCATGTAAAAAATGACGTCGATTCGTTGCGCCGTTGCCGCCTAATTGAAGAAGAAATGCGAGAAAAAGAGCATTCTATCCCACAGGAGCTGTTAGTTTTTCCGGGATAAAAAGTAGCCTATGTTACCCTCCAGTTCCTCAAGTATACCCATGTAAAAAATCACATCGATCCGGTGAGCCGTTGCCGCCTAACTGTAGAACAGATGCGAGAAAAAGGGCATACTATCCCACAGGAGCTGTTAGTTTTTCCGGGATAAAAAGTAGCCGATGTCACTCTCCAGTTCCTTAATTATACCCATAGTTTTTAAGTGATTTTTTACATGGGTATAATTGAAGAACTGGAGAGTGACATAGGCTACTTTTTATCCCGGAAAAACGAACAGTTCCTGTGGAATAGGATGCTCTTTTTCTCGCATTTTTCTTCAATTAGGCGGCAACGGCACACCGGATAGAAGTGATTATTTACATGGGTATAATTGAGGAACTGGAGAGTGACATAGGCTACTTTTTACCCCGGAAAAACTAACAGCTCCTGTGGGATAGTATGCTCTTATTCTCGCATTTGTTCATCAATTAGGCGGCAACGGCACACCGGATCGACGTGATTTTTTACATGGGTATAATTGAGGAACTCGAGAGTGAAACTGGCTACTTTTTATCCCGGAAAAACTAACAGCTCCTGTGGGATAGTATGCTCTTTTTCTCGCATTTTTTCTTCAATTAGGCGGCGACGGCACACCGGATCGACATGATTTTTTACATGAGAATAATTGAGGAACTGGAGAGTGACATAGGCTGCTTTTTATCCCGGAAAAATAACAGCTCCTGTGCGATAGTATTCTCTTTTTCTCGCATTTGTTCTTCAATTAGGCGGCAACGGCACACCGGATCGACATGATTTTTTACATGGGTATAATTGAGGAACTGGAGACTGACATCCATACTTCCATATCCATACTAATATTATAAATGCGAAAGTCAGTTTGTTTGTTGGTTTGTTGGTTTGTCCTTCAATCACGCTTCAACGGCGCAACGGATCGACGTGATTTTTTGCATGGGTATATTTGAGGACCTGGAGAGTGACATAGGCTACTTTTTATCCCGGAAAAACGAACAGTTCCTATGGAATAGGATGTTTTTTTTTTCGCATTTTTCTTCAATTAGGCGGCAACGGCACACCGGATCGACGTGATTATTGACATGGATATAATTGAGAAACTAGAGAGTGGCATAGGCTACTTTTAATCTCGGAAAAATAAACACTTCCTGTGGGATAGGATACTCTTTTTCTGGCATTTTTCTTCAATTAGGCGGCAACGGCACACCGGATCGACGTGATTATTTATATGGGTATAATTAAGGAACTGGAGAGTGACATCGGCTACTTTTTATCCCGGAAAAACTAACAGCTCCTGTGGGATAGTATGCCCTTTTTCTCGCATCTGTTCTACAGTTAGGCGGCAACGGCTCACCGGATCGATGTGATTTTTTACATGGGTATACTTGAGGAACTGGAGGGTAACATAGGCTACTTTTTATCCCGGAAAAACTAACAGCTCCTGTGGGATAGAATGCTCTTTTTCTCGCATTTCTTCTTCAATTAGGCGGCAACGGCGCAACGAATCGACGTCATTTTTTACATGGGTATATATGAAGACGCATAGGTTACATGCTGCTGCAACTATGCGACATCGTTTGTATAATCAGGAATCTGTATAACGTGTAACCTATAGCATTGTGTTTTCTTTCGTAGATATCGTGAATATTTTTTTTCATTTTTCGTGCATGAAAAACCTTGCTCTTGCCTTTCGATGAAATACGTCGATACTAAACGTCTCAGTATTCTTCTCCATGGCATCCTCTTGCATGCTTAATTTAAATACAGTTTTCTAACAAAAACTCATTTATTGTTCCCTTGAGCCACGCGAGCGAAGCCGCGGGTAATAGCTAGTCATTTATAATTTCTCTCTATAACATAGTAAGTAAGGTACTAATTTAATAAGGTTAGGTTTAAGGTTTCTGAGCTGAAGGCCCTACAATACACGAGAATTTTTTAAATACTTTTTTAATGATATTAAGCACTGGTGTCTTTTAACTTTTAGGGGCACACTATTGCCCGTACCATACATATTAAGAGTTCGAAGGTGTTCTAAAATATCCTAAAGGGCATTGTTTTTAGCTTTTTTAAAGGGCAAAACACACAGGGAACGGGCGCAAACCGGATCAGGTGCACGGCGGGTGTAATTTCTTGTATTTATATGGACGCTGAATACAGACCCGCGCCCGTTCCCTGTGTGTTCGCTTTAATGACACATCAAACACTATAACAAACGGTAAATCTAAGGTGTTATTAAATTTTAAGAAGTCCTTAAATTTTGACCAACAATTTTTTTGCACTTACATACATAACAATTTTAGATGTCCTTAATGTTTTCAAAGGCTTGTCCAAGTCTACATATATGCTAGGGCGCCTCTCATACTCAAACTCATATTTTTTTATTCAAATAAACTTGTTAAAAGTGCTTTGGAATCGTCTAGTGAATCTATCACTCATTCGGAATGCCATTCCTACCGAGAAGAACCAGCAAGAAACTCGGTGGTTGCTCTTTTTTAAAAATTCATTTACGATAACATCAATGTGTAGATGCATAAGTAATGGCATTCCAAGCATTGATGGAGCGATGCAAATCCATGCCCTTTTATCATTTACATAATCTTCAACAGTATTTTTTTTATTTTATCCCCTCCATCATGCGATCAGCTACGAGAGCTATGAGCAGATTTTATGAGCTTTCATGGCGTGTGAGGCTGTCCTTCCATTGAAGGCTCTACCTATCATTTTCATTTTTTCCCTCCTTTCACTTTAGTGGATGAAGTCCCAAATAGAACAGCGTTTCAGCCTTCTGGTCTCCATTGGGATGCTGAGTGACGAAGCTAGCTTGTTGTTGTGGGCGTTTATCCGCTCTTTATAGCTCTTTGCTCTGTGTTCAACTTCTTCTTTTATAGTTTTTATGCCAAGATGTTCATGGAGTTCTGACATCTTAGTAAACCATGGGGCATTTGCTATGTTTTTGAGGACTTTTTGAAATCTCTGGAGAATTTCTAGATTTGAGTTCTTTGCAGTGCCCCATAGCTCAATACCATAGGTCCACACTGGTTTTATAGTGGATTTGTAGATGAGTAACTTATTATTTAGAGAAACACGCGAATGTCGTCCCTTAAGCCAGTTGAGCTTCCTAAATATTTGATTAAGTTCATCGCGTTTTTTCATTATGTGAGTCTTCCATGTTTGTTTTTTATCTAAGTACATCCCGAGATATTTTGCCGACTCCCTATGGGGTATTATATCTTGACCAAGTCTGACTGGGGAACAGATGTCTTTTCGTAAGGTAAAAGTCACATGCGTCGACTTCGTCGAGCTAGCTTTTATGCGCCATTTAGTCTTCCATTCATCTATCTTGTTCAGGTGGTTTTGCAATATTTCTGATGCCGTGCTAGGATCCTTATTGTTGCACAGTGCTGCAGTATCATCAGCAAATGTAGCGGTTAGTACATCGTTCGAGATGGGAATGTCAGCAGTATATAGGAGGTATAATGTTGGACCCAGAACAGAGCCCAGAGAGAGAGGGGTACCCTCCATTTTATGTCATGGAAGTATGAGTAAGTATCATTCATTTTAACTCGGAATATTCTTTGATGCAGGTATGATTTCAAGAGCATAAAAAGGTTATGTGGAAGATAACTCTTCGCCTTAAAGAGCAACAACAGTATTTAAGCTTTTTTCTGGAGCATACTTTTAATGGATTTCTTAAATTTGTGTAGTAACACAGAATATTTTAATAGTCCCTTTCAGGTAGATAGGAATCACTCCGCAAAGACGTTTGAATAAATAGTGACTCTCGATACGACGTAATAAAGTACAATTCAGCTATCACAGCGTTTCAGCAATACAAGTGCTAGCCATTTATGTAAATGCTTATCGATATGATTTTATTGCTAACCAAAAGTATTATCTTCCAAACCAAGTAATTATTTTGCATCGCAGCAGACAGAATATCTCTTTATTTGCAGATCATTTTAAAATTTGTTGTAAATCAAGGGTTGCAACTGGTTTTTAATATATCGCTAACTGAAACATTTTAACTAACCAAATGATTTTACTGCAATTTTTATTCTGCTTACCTAGTAGATTAATCGCAAATCATTTTATTTATTTAGCTAAAACGCAATCTTTTCGTCCACCACCAGTCTGTACCAATACAGCCTATTAACATCCCATCGCTGGGCACAGGCCCCTCACTCTCTTAGGAGAGAGGGAATTAGAGCTTAGACCCACCGCGCTGCTCCAATGCGGGTTGGCGGGCTTTAACGACTATTATCATATGAGTGATAATAACCGGGACCGACGGCTTAACGTGCTCTCCGAGGCACGGGGGTGACACACTGCCCAACTTGTTAACTCCGGGCCCTCGTCGGCCGCAGTCGAACATGCTATTGCTAACCACTAGGCCAATGAGGCAGTTATCTTTTCGTCCTTAGCATACAAATGTTCACATGTACAGCCGGAGTTAGCGTCGCTGACGGGGCCGGGCCGCCTGCGCAGCAGCCTGTCCGTGCTGAACGCGTCAGCAGGCAGCGCGGCGGACGAGCGCGCGCTGTTCCGGCTGACGGCCGTGGTGGTGCACGTGGGCGGACCCAAGTCCGGACACTTCGCCACCTACCGCCGCGGTAACGGGTTCGAGAGCAAACGGTGCGTGCATCTTGTTTTATTTTATTTAGTAGCTGTTCGTCCGCGTGCGTAACTTTTCTTGATTCCCGCGGGAACGATTAAATTTTCTGGAATAAAAAGCCTATGTCCATCCCCGGGATACGAACTATCCCCATACCAAATTTCATCAAAATCGGTTGTACAGCTGGGCCGTGAGAGCGTAGCTGACAGACAGACAGACGGACACACTTTGGCATATATGATATTAGTATGGATGGATTAAAATAGCGAAGAAGCCACAGGAAAAAATCAGTACAGGAATAAAGAAAAACTATTAGGTAGGTACTCAAAACAGACGATTTTACATAGTTTTTATTCAGGTAAAAAGTTCTTTTTTTAATTTCTGAAGAGTTTTATGTTACAATTTCTCCAACCCTGAAGGCAAAAGGTAACCTAAGTTTAATTAGGAACTAAATGTAGTACCTCGTGGTTCAAAGTTTAAATTAAGACACCTGATTTCCTGCACGGGGTCGCGAGTTCAACCTCCAGCTTTTAGAAGCTATGTGCGTCTTAAGAAATTAAGTATCACTTCAACAGTGAAGGAAAACATTGTGATCAAACCTGCATGTTATTTTGATCACTCAATCTATTCTGCTAGCTCTTTGTTGGTGAAAAGTGTATGCGGAACCTATTCTAAGTTACGCTCCGCTCGCGGTGGGAACCCCTCTTTAAAGAAATGAAACTGTACGGGAGCAGGTGCACGTACTAGTAATGGTATCTATTGGACTATGTGCGGACTGCGAATACCGCCACAAAACAATCAGTGTGGCCAATTCTGTATAACACAATCTCTAAACTAAACTACAATGACAGCTTTAAATCTAATTCCGTTCCTTTCCGCAGGGAATATTATGCGGGGCTAGCAATATTTTTAATTCCTCAAATTTTAGTTTAGTTTGGAGATTGTGCACTACAGAATCAGCCCCAATGTTGCATTTCATGTTAGGACAACTTGTGCCATTTATGATGTGTCCAGGACTACCAGTAATGTATTCAAGATACCCCATAACCCCTTTCCAGATGGTGGTACACATCAGACACGCTGGTGCACGAGGTTTCTTTACAGGAAGTGTTGCGCTGCGCGGCCTATATGCTGTTCTATGAGAGGCTCATCGACCCCCCGCCGCCCATCACCACTCACTTCTAAACGAGGCCTTACGCCACTAGTGTTGAAAATGGCAGTTGTGAGCATCACGCTGCGAAATGCGGTGGACCTGAGGCCCAATTGTCTTAGCAAATCGTCATCATATGTCAGCTTAAAACGTATTACTCGAACGATTACTATTTCCTTACACAATCGGAGGGCGGATTCAATAGCACGAAAGTTGTGACTATCAGATAACTACAATCACAATTGGATATTTGACTACTAGTCAAATAAATTATTTTTAACCGACTCCCAAAACAGGAGGTTCTCCATTCGGTGCGTATCTTTTTTTTAAAATGTATGTCGGTACATATCTCCGTGTTTTTTTTAGTGATAAAGTAGTAATATCCACGTCCCTGTTAGTTTTATGTTGAATAACCATTTTAAACTATCGATTATAATAAGAGAGTGCATCGAATTGACATCACAATTTAGTATTTCATACAAAATTCCTCAAGCACGCGTTTTGAAAAAAAAAGTTGCTGATTTGGCTAGTTGTCAAATACCCAGTTGTCATTTTACCGAACGTATGGTGTTCCCGCAGCCCTTTATCGTAAACCTACATCAATCATTGTTACAGTTTCAACGGTTAAGATTGGCTGAATTTACGGTATTCTCGACAGTGGATTTTGGCACGTAACGGAATGTTAACCAATAAGAGGGGATTGCGATCGGTACACTAGTAATCGTTTTTACTTAATATGCCACCTGTTGCAATGGAATGAAAAGATTTATATTATTTAGGACAGCTTTATGTACCACTTTTAATCATTACTTAGTGATTTCGGCCAATCAGAGGTGATTGCGGTCGTCACAATGTAACTGAAACCTGAGGTGGTAAGCCTCTGGAAGGCGACGCTTGCTTCGCCCTGTGTCCTAACGATGTCTTAAATCGCAAGTGTTTCATATTTCGTAGCATTTTTAATGTTTATCATTCATATATATATTATTATAAATTGAGTCACAAAATATAAATAGGTAAACGTCACGAATCACTTAATGAGTGCACTACTCTAAGGCAGGGCACTACTTTAGACGGTCGACAAATATTCAACAATGCATTTCACTGACTTATCTTTGAAACTTTTTTCGCGATATTTATTGACAGTGTGACCCTAGCCTGAACTTGTTATACAACATGTGTTCGATATACTTACAACATATGTATAATATTTGTATTCCAGTCTCCTTACTCAACTGATATTAACTAGTGGTTCGCCCCGAACTGAGACCTCGCGGTATCCTGATAGTTTTATCTATATATTATTGTAATATTTAACTTTTAACATTAGCGCCATCTATTGACATCATTGTGAAGTTCTGTTAAAAATAATGAGGCTCATTAAAAATGAAATAATTTCGTTTCCTTATAATATTTATCTAATTTTAGTATTTGTTGTTCAAGTACAGGATATAATTGAAATAATTGATCAGGTTTCAGGCTCATCCTTTCAGAAAAGTGAGAGTTCTGAGGTCAACTTTGGACGTTAGAAAATCTCCTCTTTGAAAACCCCCCATTTCGTCAATTTCAGGGGGAAAATTAAAAAAAAATTTTGGACTCTATTCCTAATTATCTTTAAAATGATATACGACAACCCTATGTAACGCTATAAAAATATTTTACTTCGCATTCGCGTCTATGAGAGCCCCCCTGAAATAAAGGCGGGAGGCCATCGGTTTACATATTCTTATATCTAAATTTGAAGTAATTACGTTCAGTAATTCAGATGTTATAAGGCTCTGACAGACGGACGGACGGACGGACACGTGCAAATTCACTCAAGTAGACTCAGAGACTCGCTTCGCTCTGTCAAATATTGGTTACTTATTATAATATTACATTTAGGTTTGTGTAACACAATACATATTGTTGTTATTATATGAATTGTATGAAATATTTGAATACGACTGAATATAGTTGTCCTAAAATGAACTTATAGTTTAGCAATGTAAGGTCCGACGCTTATCAGCGGAGTGAAGAGGGGTCAAACCCGGCTTTTATTAACTTTGATAAAAAGTTGAAATTGATATTATTAACATAGACATTTAGTGAATGAAGATTTGGTTGAATCATTTTATCTTAAAGCAAGCTGCGTTTCGGCTTCGCTTCACTCTACAGGTGTGTGTTGCGCCTAGGTATTATTAAATTTATTATATATTTTACAAATATATGTCCTAAGATCGAAGAATTAGTTGACATCAAAAATTTGTATATTGTTTAGATTCTATATGAGGTTATAGTTTTAATGATGACTGAAACATATTATTTTGTAAATAGTAAGTTGTGTTAGGTTAGGCTGCAGTCACATTATGGATATGTTTTAGATTTACTAAAACTGGAGTCATTTCTGTATGCAGCTGTTTACTATCGACCACTTAACGCTTAAAGCCTGGTGTACATGGATACAGTAAACAGTCTACTGGCTTGTTCTTATACCAGTTCCATGTACTAGTTGGCAGTAAAAGGATTTAGGATAAGGTTAATTATTTCGCCTTTGAGAAATTTATTTTTTATGCAATAAAGACATAAACACAAAAAATAAGGTCACTTATATGTATGACAGAAACGCTCTACGAAACCGATTCTCTCCTTCTAACCGCTGGGTATACGTGTACTCTTCTGTGCTACAATGTCATTTGCTCTATCCATGTATACCTGGCTTAAATGTTATGTGCTCAATGTAGTTTTCTTACTACAATCTCTAGAATTTGTATATTTTATGGACTTTTGACTTAACATGGATACCTCCACTAGCATTTGAATCGACTCGTATTTTCCTATTGCATTTTTGAAAACGCTAGAAACATATCTCTCGTAAGTTTTCTACGTAACGTTTTTCGTCCTGTTATGAGCTAAGCCTGCTTTATTATTCTAAATGTTTGAGGTATGGATCAGGACAAGGTGTTTAAAGCGCCTTGTTTATTGAACTTCCGGGGGTTACTACTATCGCTTATAGCTTGTAAGCTTATTTGAAAATGACAGTTTTATGTCACGTACCTTGACGCCGATTATAATTCTAAAACACGAACGTCAACAATAATAAAAAAACAATGCTAAGGCGATGGTAGTATGCCCCCCGTTGTTACTTAAAATCGACTGTGCGAGCAATTTTCATGACTAGAAATGTGTAATAGTCTGGGTGACTAGTTTATTCTATCTAATTTTCTAAACGGATAGGACTAAAGGTACTAAGTAGAATAGATTTCTTTTGGATGACACTGTGATGTCGAAAATCATTGTTGAAAACAATGATATATCTATATATATATATTATATATACAGTTGCCATAAAAGAGGCTGTTTCTACTTAACAAATGATAATTGTGATTGAGATGTTAATACTTAATAATGTCTGCTTGTTAGATAGGAAGTCTGATATTAAATTTTATTAATTGTTGCAGCGATTTAAAGTCTGTTATTCTAAAAATCGAGACCATGTTCACTTTTGACCCTAAGAGCACTAATGTAGGCTTAAAATATCATTCATGTTTGTAAAAAGAGTTGGTAGCTTTTAAGATTACGTAATCACAAAAATGATTATAAAAGTCACGAAAAATATTGATTGGTTGTTGGTTTGTTGTATTTTAAATCATGGTATGACATCAAAGACAGTTAAAAAGGTATCTTTTGATAATCTATTGATTAGGATTTGTTAATCTTCTCTTCTCTGAAATTGTTTTCTGATTGTCTTGCTTTGCTAGAACACCTTTTCAGTATAAAAACTGGAGTGATTGAAAATGTGGATAGATTTCATTGATAATAATAAATCTGTAATTTGATTTAATAAAATTAGTGTTAAGTAAATGTTAAAAAATACCACATTAGGCTGAGCGCGTATTGACTACTACTTATAGCTAGAGTGTCTAATTTCTAGATTACTAGATTTCTAGAGTTTATCTCTAGAAGAATTTGAAATGTTCAAATGGTTTAACTGACAACTAAAACACAAGAGATTGCTCTGAAGAAAACCTAAATACTAAATTGGTAGCCAAAAAGCGTCCAGCCTTATCATCACACTACAAATTGTAGACTGAATTTTTCTCACTACAATTTTCATGGTTCGTCCATTTTTTAATGTTTTGTACTTTTATTTTGTTGTAAATATTATTTGGTTTATTTTTCCTTGTAGAATATTGTTTTTTTTGGTAAGATATTTTAATTCAATTAATTATAGTTATTATGTTTTAGATACCGACTTACTGACTCCATTTAATAAAGGGTTGGCTAAAATCGGTGGCACAAGAAATTTTCTAGGAATGGTATGCGTGTTCTTCCCCATTTTCTTTAACACATCATTATTTTCGGCCTGTTCCACTTGTGTCTACCCAGGTATCCCCCCGGGGGAATTTTTATCCATCTATAATCTATATCCATCATATTGAAAAGAAATAAAACATTACAAAAATGTCGTGGCACCGCCAATATATAAAGTCAACCCTAAACTGAAATACAAGAATGTAATATCATATCATAAAGTGGCATAATATTGTTTAGTTTAGTTCCTAGTGTGTGTGATTGAGACCTGGAGTATACTTCCGATGGAACAGTTGTGTCAATGTAGATAGGATGTCCTGTTTGATCTAATTATTAATATTGATATTAAATAAACTGTACCTATTATTAAATTATGACCTTGTTTTATTGTTCATTGTCATCAATTTGACCACCTCCCTGGGGCAGTGGTCTTATAAGTGGGAGGTACGGAGTTTGATCCCTGGCTGGTACAAGAAACAATTTTTGAATTTATAAATTCTCAGAACCCTATAAATATTCTGGCATATATCCTTCCCTGGGATGCAAACTATCTCTATACCAAATTTCATCAAAATTGGTGGGCCATTAAGAGGTACACAGATAGACATACTTTCACATTTATAATATTACTAGCTGATGCCCGCAACTTAGTCTGCGTGGGTTGGGAATTTTGCTATCTCTGTGCCAAATTTCATTCAGATCCATTCAGCCGTGATTGAGTAACAAACATCCATCCATCCAAACTTTCGGATTTATAATATTACTAGCGAATGCCCGCGACTTCGTACGCGTGGATCGAGGTTTTGTGGTTCCCGCGGGAACTCTTTAATTTTCCGGGATAAAAAGTAGCCTATGTGCTATTCCAGACTATAATCTATCTCTGTGCCAAATTTCATCCAGATCCGTTCAGCTGTTGGGGCGTGATTGAGTAACAAACATCCATCCATACATCCAAACTTTCGCATTTATAATATTAGTAATATTACTATAGAAGTATGGATGATTCATGAACCTATTTTACAACCTTTAAAACAACCTTAGAATACTTTCTAAATAAATATTAGAAAAAAAACAAGCTGTAAATTTTTTTTATTTTTTATTATGTACTTAATTATTTTAAAACATAGGTCACAGACAGTTTGGTAATCTGATTAACAGAAATTTTACATACAAAGAATATTATAACAAAAATTGTAAGTATTGCAGTCCGTCTGGACTATGCAGGTGTTATGACATACTGTCAATCAGTGAGGCTCGCATTGTTGACGTGATGGCAGTAGGCTTTGCGTCATTGAGTTTGAACACACTCTCTATCACAGATATTTCTGTTGACGTAGTGTCCATTCCACAAAAGGCACTCCAATCATTTACAACCAATCCAGCCGCCACTACTTCACTACCTGGAAAGTTAAAAAGTTTTTAAATAGCTAGCTTTTACACAATAAGGTATTTGGGTTTTGCTCAGTTTCAAACTACTCTCCCATTATAAAGCTGTGAGCGTAGACTCTCGCACTGGGATTCAACAAGGGGAGGCTTTATTAGTGAATTGAACAAAGTTGTGAAATTGATCCAAACACTGTGTTATCTTTCAGAATGCACATCAATAATTTATACTGAACAATTTATATTGAGCACAGTAAATATAATGGTTTTATGGCAGTTTACATTATAGTAAAACTGACTGATACAAGATTAAGTTGAAAAACTTGCCTCTATTGACTGTACCAGCTACTAATGGCACTTGTAGTAGAGACGACAGCTCGTCCTGATCCTGTATAGTCGTTTTAGGGTGCACCAAACCCCCTCTGTTAGTTAGCGCTGTGTATGAGCCCACTAGCACATTTCCCGCGACCGTCTGACGGAAAACTTCGACGTTTAATGTATCTGCGAGGATTTCCTCTGTGTCCTTGTCTAAATCTGGGTGAACCAGGGCTACATAGTCGTTGCAAGCGATAACGTTACCGAGCGCGCTCAGGCGTTCCTCAACCCTTTGCACTTTGACTGTGTCCGGCAAGCTATTCCGTATATGCTGCAGTTCTGTGTCTGTGGTCGACGAGGGAACGAGTAGACCGTTTTTGTTCGCGACGCTCATCCTACCGATGATCCTGCACCCCGCTATGCTCACATGCACCACTGGTATTGTGTCCGCGAGCTCGGCTTCGAACACGCTGTAAAAGTTCTCCGACCCGCCGATCGCGACGAGGCAGTACGAGTTTGTCAGTTTACTAAACACTCCCACTTCGTTATTATTCTCGAATTGCACACGGACCGCCATGATTATTATATCACTTTATTTGTAATTTTCAGTTTCAAGATATTAAACAAGATAATTTGGTTTTCACGTGGAGAATAAACTCGGCCCGATCAATCTTTATTCAGTTGGTTGACAACCTGACAACTTTGACGTTTTTGTTGGTTTTTGTGTTTATTTGTCATCTGTCAACTGTTATTTCTCTATGTTGCGCAATAGGAAGCGTTCAAGTATTTGTAAACAATATTATACCGTATAATTTATTTGTATAATTTCATATTTCCTATCAAAATTAAAAAATCAATTGTCTTTAGGTAGTCTGTCATTTCAAAATGTAAAAACAAAAAAATTGTATCTCTTTTGATCAGACAATTTATTTGTTTAACCTAATTATAAAATTAAAATGTTTCCGGAGAGGTATCGGTCGTGCAATGCATAGTTTGGCAAACCTGAATTCTCTAGTTACTGAGATTGAAACGTTTCCAAACGATAGAGTTCAAAACTTGAGACGAGCAGTTCTTGCGCCGGTTGTATACAGACCAAATATTCAACAAACCTTGCAGCGAATAAACTTTAGATTCCATAGAACTTGCAGCTTTTACAATTTAATACGGGTAACTTCTTTATTTGATGACTTTATTATTGAAAATTTCATAGCTAATCCAATTTGAATATCTACAAGAAAATCTGTAGTTGGCTCTTGGAACGTAGATTTTCCTGCAACTACTTTTACGAATAGGTACTTAGTTACTTGCAGTATAAGTACCTACCTACTTAAGATTTGACAACAATTTAGGTACCTATACCTACTTATATCTTATATCTTGTTGTTCGGGTGAGAAACCTAAGATCTTTAGACCTTTAACGACCTCTTTGGCGCAGTGGTGAGCGCTTTGTTCTTATAATTGATGGTCCCGGCACATTCCATTTTGCAATTTATAATTTCTGAATTATCGCCATTCTGGTCTGGTGGAAGGCTTCGCCTTCCGATGCAATGGAACGATTATTGTAACGGTTTCCTAATGATTTCTTTGTCATACCTACTCTCTTAACGGTTTCCCTAAGTGGGGATAGGCATCATAAAGAAGTAAAGCCTGACCAAGAAAATAAACAAAAAACCTGTTTGGAGGCGCCACTATAGCATTTCTCAAGTAAAGTAAAGTAAAAATTTGTTCGACTTTTCTCCGCAACTTGGCGAAGTTTTCTGTTTTTCTGGTCAAGATATACTTAGCGGGATATACTTAGCATGGTAAAACTTGCAGGAGTGTAATGTAGCGGAAGGTCAGACGCTGCTCATATTCTGGGGCTCGCGCAGCTCCGACAGCAGGCTCACTATAAGCATGTCCGCGTCGAGCTGTTCCTCACTTCACATGCCCGTAAGATTACTTGACTCTTTCACTCTTGCTAATACTAAATAACAGCCTATTGTTTCGTAAGTGATTTAAGATAAACCTAGCCGTTTTAAGACGATAATCAGGCAAACTTATATGACCCTGTGACGGCATTGCTGGTAAATATGAAAAATAAAATAAAAACAAAAAATAAACAGGCATAAAAAGTTCCAATTTTGGCCACCGGGTCAGATAAATTTGTGGGACTCTAGCTGTTTTTAAGCTTGCAACGATAAGTTGTACTTAAGTAGGTACAGGTTCATTCCAGCTCGTTTTAAACGAGCGGTGAACCGATAATGCACGGGGAAAATTATTTTTAATGCGATTCAGTAGCTAGTCCTCTAGGAATTCGCATTGTACTTACAATATAAGAATAAGCACATAGAGTAGGTAAGTCTAAGCACACTATTTTCTACCTATGTATCTAGAAATAAGTACATTATTTTTTTGTGTGTTTCCTGTTTTCTCCCTGTTTACAGCCAAACGCGCATGTTCCTGTCAACCCCACTGTTCAACGCGACAAGGATTTGCGCACTACCGCCCAGCAGACCGACATCACCTGTCGCTCTCCGGAAGTAGGATCACCAAGTAGGCACACTTTTTCAGAAAGCAAAAAGCTTAAATCGTCTACTGCAGTCGTTCTATAATCATTTAGTTAGTGTCATCATTGTAACGAATCAACAGAGTTATTAGGTACATTTTTCCTTATGACACTCCGATTTGGGGTATGGGTTTAATCTATTTGCCATGCCCACAGGTTAGCCCACTACCATCTTAGACTGTATCATCACTTACCATCAGGTGAGATTGCAGTCAAGGGCTAACTTGTAGTGGCGTAAAAAACACTCTGATAGTACTGCACTATCAGATATTGTGTGGTTAATTGAAGTGGCTGGATGAGGAATGTAGTAAGATGGCATTGGCCTATGTCAAGCAATGGTCGTTCTTACAGTGGAGTGCACAGTTTTTCGGAGCCAGGGTATTGGTCATAATCTGTCAAACTTATCTGGTGACAGCGTCGCTAGTAAGTAAAATAAAAACAAAAACTCAACAGACATCAAAATTATTAACTACTTAGTTCTTTATTCAAAAGCAGTTTTAGTTATTATTATAGGTAGATACCTATTTTCAGGCAGGGTATGATGAAAAATAAGCATTGAAAGCTCGTAAATTCTAGGGTAAACAATGCCTTTATGTAGTGCGCGCCACTGCACGGTCCACACTCGAATTATGATGATAAAGCCAATCTTATAAAGATCTCTATTACAGCAAACCTGACGGAGAGCGAGGAGCAGCGCTTCATCCGCGAGCGCATAGCGGACTCCCTGACTTTCTCGTCGCCCGCGTCTTCTCTGCTGCAGCCGACTCGCCGCTCCGTCTCTATACTGGGCTCCGTGTGTGCTCTGCTGCTCAAGAAACAGGTATGTAGAGTCACCTTTAATAAGGGACAACCTGCGTAAATCCCACTTCTGATGTTACAACCATAAAGTATGGTCACAACTTTACATACATTTAGGTTAACTTCTGATAAGACAGTTTATCAGAAGGTAACCTAGGTTATGAAGTTTTTCTTTCTTACTTAAACATATTTTCCTTTATATCGATGAACATGGGTATTTTGAACATGGCACTGACTTTAACCTCGTATAGACGCGCTTAGAATGCTTGTTCAAGATGAAGCTAAGATGACACGATCTAATTATTTAAAGCGATTCAAGATGAAATGGCACTTGAACACTTGATGAACACTTGGCAGTCAATTTATGGTTTTGGTGTCCTAAACGATCATGTATGACCATGTTGACCACATAATTTTATTTAATTAAATACCTTGGGCATATGTTGACTCCCGACCTCAAAGATGATACTGATATCGAGAGAGAGCGGAGGGCGTTGTCAGTGAGAGCGAATATGCTGGCTCGCAGGTTTGTGCGGTGTTCCAGCACCGTTAAGATCACTTTATTTAAAGCCTATTGCACGTCTTTCTATACGTGCAACCTGTGGGCCAAGTACACTCAAAAATCTTACAACGCTCTCCGTGTACAGTACAACAATGCGTTCAGGGTGCTGATGGGGCTGCCTCGTTTCTGTATGCATCAGGGATGTTCGCCGGGGCGCATGTTGATTGTTTTTATGCC
Organism: Erebia aethiops; assembly: GCA_923060345.2. Classification (NCBI taxonomy): domain Eukaryota; kingdom Metazoa; phylum Arthropoda; class Insecta; order Lepidoptera; family Nymphalidae; genus Erebia; species Erebia aethiops. The sequence continues at coordinate 563,682 of OV281083.1, read as the reverse complement.
ACTATGCGCAAAAGATGCGGAGCCCTGGTGCGCAGAGTGCGGGGCAGTACCAACAGCATTCTGAAGTTAATTGCCAGCAGATTGGACTGCATATATGTGGGTCATTGCTGTGCTATTTCTAACGGAATGGCACAGCGATGACTCGTATTTAAATTTAGTTTTAGTTATTAGGTTTAGTTTTTTAGGTTAAGTACTAACATAGGAAATAAGTTTGTATAACTAACAAAATATGAGTCATTGTCGCTCGAAATAAAGTTTTATTTATTTATTTATTTATAATTAACTGAATTTCGTCAAAAGCTGCCGTCGCCAGGATTCACATGCTCTTTTACTTCTGTACCTACAGTATGCTAAGTGTTTGATCCCAAAACTTCTTAGCTGAAGGAGAAGTTTATACATATTTGTAGGAGAGCTGAGCAAGGATCAAACAAGACGACGTTTTAATTTTTATTAATATGGTCTTATTTAATATAGGTTATTTGCAATCTGTTTTACATTGGATTATGGAAGGCTTTCCCATTAAATATACGACTTTTTTTAATCTGATAAAAAACTACGAAGCTAAGAATGGCGTAAACACTCATATTAATATCTATTTGACACAAATGCCTCCGTATCGCTTATCCCACTTAGACTAACAAAGATCGAGAAGTCAGACACTGGTGGTGTCCTATCAGCTCTCGCTTTTGCTCGGCAGTTGAAGTAGGACAGCGATATAATAGTTATGGGATTCAAATAGGTATAGTTCTTGCAATTCACGAGTACGCGGGGCCCATGTGGCCCATGGTTGTGTTAAAGTCCTATCTGTAGGTATACATTTGTATACGTGTAAATGTGTGCCCGCTCCGAGACTCGAGAGGCATGCACACTTACCTATGCTATGTGCTTTATCTACTACTAGTAAAGCTCACGCTGCACGCACGCTCGTGAACTAACTATATTAGGAACGCGCTTGCTCCATTCTTTATCCTAGAGCTTCGTGGTTAAATTATTTATCATATTATTGTGAAGTATAACGTCAGGGTTCAGGCGCCAAGGAGGTGTCGAGCGTGTCGGGCAGCCAGCGCTCGGACAACATCTGCCGCATCTGCTTCGGCGGCGAGTCGGCGGAGCGGCTGGTGCGGCCGTGCTCGTGCCGCGGCACCATCGCCGCCGTGCACCGCGCGTGCCTCGAGCGCTGGCTGCTGCAGGCCGCCACCTCCTACTGCGAGCTCTGTCGGCACCACTACGTCGTCACGCGCAGCCACAAGTACGCCGTAACTTACTTTCATTTAATGCTAAAGGTAATCCAAACACAAGCGAAGGAAGTGCGCGGCAGCAACACGCGGTGTTTGTAGGATTCCTGCCGCGCGCTGGTAAGGACTTCAAGACTAAACTACAGATGGCGGCCGGCAGCCGTCACATCTTTAGAATGCATTTTTGTCAGCTAAACATTCACGGCCCATCTATTCAGCCGTTGTTGATGGTGCAGAGTTAAGTTGCATTGTGGTCGCATTCTGATGAAGACAGAAGAGCACAAGCTTACATTGCGCAATGCAATGCAATGTGTCTAGGAAGGACATAAATAAATTCCGATTATCCGCGTAACTAGCTACCTACTGTAAATAAATAGCTGTTAATACAAAAAATAAAATGTATATAACGTCATATATTATATAGCGTCATTTTTTATAGTGTACAAAAATCAGCCTTTCTCGTTCATTTTTTAACCATAACACGTCTTTGAGCGGCCATGTCTAGTGAAAGGCCCATCAGCATACGGGTTACCAAAAGTGCAGCTATCTCTTAGAATAGTCTATTATGTTATGGAGATATTATACCTACTTAGATGCTTCATAGGGTAGTTGAAAGTGAGGGTAATTGTTCGGTTTTCTAGAAGCGATCTATGCCCGTCCAGTAGTTGACTGAATCAATAAAATAAACAAGCCATGTTGAGCTGAGTGTATAACGCAGCGCCGATGCGCTCAGGTGGTCCTGGGCCCGGTCCCTGCTGGAGTGGGCGCGCTCGGGCCGCGGGCGCGCGCTGGCGGCGGACGCGTGGCGGGGCATAGCCCTGGGCGCGGCCTCCGTGCTGGGCACGGCGCGCGCGCTGCACGCGTGTGACGCGGCGCTGCAGGCGGGCGCCAGGCGGGGAGGGGGCGCCGCGCTGGCTGCTAACCTGTTCTCATCGCTGCTCATTGGCATTATTGGTAAGCGTTATTGGCGTTATGAACAAACTATTTTAGCTGCCAGTTCAAGCCATTTTCCGAGGATTCAATTATTTGTTATTGGGAGCAAGACTTATTAAATACTAATGGTTCGCCCCGAACTGAGACCTCGCGGTATCCATAAGATAGTTTTAACTGTATATTGTAATAGTTAACTTTTAACATTGGACGCAAAAGAGCTAAAGTTATTGGAGATGGTTGAATTTTTGGGTAGGTACTCCTACTCAATTGTACTCCTACTCCTATGTCTAGATACGCCCTCATCTTTACGTTCATAGACATCAGTATATTATCATTATACTTACTATTTTTTTTATTCCACATAATATTATGGTGCTAAAAAGGGTGCTAACGTCTATTATATTTTGTAAGTACAAACGAATAAACAAAACGAATAACTTCACAATGATGTCAATAGATGGCGTTCTGTTAAAAATATTGAAGCTCATTAAAAATTAAATAATTTCGTTTCCTTATAATATTTATCTAATTTTAGTATTTGTTGTTCAAGTACAGGATATACTTAATTCAAATAATTGATCAAGTTTCAGGCTCAGCCTTTCAGAAAATTGAGAGTTCTGCGGTCAACTTTGGACCTTAGAAAATGTCCTGCACTTTGAAAGCCCCCCATTTCGTCAATTTCAGGGGAAAATTTAAAAAAATATATTTTTGGACTCTATTCCTAATTATCTTTAAAATGATATACCACAACCCTGTGTAACGCTATAAAAAATATTTTACTTCGCATTCGCTTCTATGAGAGCCCCCCTGAAATAAAGATTTTTATAACTTTTGAAGTAATTACGGTCAGTAATTCAGAAGTTATAAGGCTCTGACAGATGGACGGACGTAAGTGCAAATTCACTCAAGCAGACTCAGAGACCTTCGCTTCGCTCGGTCAACTAGACATAAGGGCTTTTTCTCTTATCATTGATACAGAAGAACTGTACTATGTTACTACGAGACTAGCTAAGTACACATAGGAAGTCGCATCATCTGAACGCAGTGCTAATTTAGACCTTAAGGTATGGATGGATGTTCTGGAGATTGTGTGGGCATCGATGTGTGTGCATAGGGTGTCTAAATTAAACACTATACACACACATCGAGTTTAAGAGAGAGAAAAAAATGACCTTTTAAAAAAAATAATTCCGTTTTACATAACCTTACTGCGCAGACTTGCAGACTAATAATCACCTCATTATGGACCTACTTTTGAAGAGACTGCCACATGAAGTAGGTAACTATAAACACCTTGTGATGATAGGTTCTGAACTAGTCGGGTAGGTCATATTTCATCGAAATACATTACATGAGTTTTAAACGGGTTATGTTTAAGCTTATGATATATTGCAGGTGCTTTAAACGGTCTGCTGACCACCTGGATGCTCCTCAAGATCCAAGAGCACCAGCTGTCGTGGCGCGCGTGGCGGGACAGCACGCTGCACGTCCACGTGGCGCTCGGAGACACGTCGCCCACGCAGAGCACGGCATCCATGGCAACTGTCATCGGGGACTCCCCTGACGCTACGGCCGACCGGGCCACTAACATTGCTGACCCTTTTATGGTCGCACTACCTTATACCTTGCCGGAACCTTGACTAAAAAAATTGTAAACCTTCAATTTTTCTATTAGCTGCAACAAATATTTTGAATTCGGAAATTACCTCTGGGTTATTTAAATAGCATTTTATCAACTTTAAACCATTTTGTTCAATTCTTAGTCTTATCTTGATTCAATTTGGATTCCAGTGTTAAAAATATTCTAATTTTTTAAAAACTGGGAACTTTTAAAAACCGGTTAGAAACCGCTTTGATTGCTCACGCTAAAACTTAGCTTAAAATTTTCAGCTTTTAAAGTGCAAGAAATAAGTAAGCCTGTAAAAAAGTTGGCGCGGTTTCGTCGAAAAAAAAAACAGATTCAAAAATGTCACAAATGTTTGTATATCTGGTCATATCAACATGCGCCTTTATAGTACTACTTTTTGCAGTAGTATTTATGCAACACATTAGCGTTACAGCTTTCTGTTAACTAATAATAGGTACTTAATTGTATTTCAAGAATCTAAAAAGAAAATATCGATTATAATTTGTTAATCATAATATTTTATTTCATTTAAAATTATTATTATCAGTATAAATTAGGCTTTCATTAAATTATAATTTATAGTCAATTATATAAAATTATTTCAGTTAATGAGAAAATTATTATTTCAAGCAATTACATATAAAACTAGTACGTCAACGTTGTGATAGAATATTGTTAGAAAAGATTCGTAATTTAATTCCTATGACATTAAAACATTACTGCAATTTTCAACGTCAAAATTGACAGTTTATGTACGAGAGATGTCAAATTTGACGTCCCAAATTTTAATGTGTTTCGCGGGTAGTTAAGTTTTGAATGTCATAGACTTAAGGATCTGCACAGAGCGATTTGAGGATGCATCTTGCTTATGTAGATAAATAAGTGAAGAAGATTCTCGCTTCGAAGCCTACAGTGCGTCGTATTAAACATATTTATAGCGAATGCAATACCAAATTAACGGCTATGACCCTACACATACATTTAAATATATATCGCTCGAAATATAAACCGAAGACAAAGAAAACTATAGACTATAACTTCCACAGAAAAGAGAATAAAATATGTTTGAGTAAGAAACAAAAATACCTTTTATTATTTGCCCATTAGATGACTTACATTTTTGTCATGCAGCCACGGCAATTCAATAGATTTCTTAGTCTACGGTGAAATATTTATTCTGTTAGTAAAACTTACGGACTAAATATAAAAAATCACATACATCTTGAGATTAAAAATAAATAGGAGGAGTGTATACGAGACTGCGCTCGGAGAAACGACGAGTTGGGCGAACTTGATAAACATCTGACAACATAACACAAACAATAACAACACACAGACAAAACGACAAATATATATACGGGTACATCACCGCGATCAAAAGTCAAAGGAGCCCAATGCCTTGCTATGCTTGTCAAACGTGACATTTGCTGCATTTTGCATATCGTTACGATCATGTCTATGTCATAGAGGATCAGAACCGCAACTGCTTTTAACTCTTCAATTCCCAGTGTCACTTGTAGGTGACAGAAGTTTAATATTTTTTTTCTACCATAAAGACATTTTATTTTTTAATTCCGCCACTATTGTTGCCAAGCCAATTAGTAGGACTTTTCGTTACTTTTTTCTGGTAGCACCCACCAAACGTCATTTGTCAAATTCATTTAATTGTTTCGCGCGTGATTGGACCATTCTGAGTTTGTGTCATTTCTTGCGATATAAAGTGAAATAAAAATGCCCAGACCGTAAGTATTGTTTTTTTTTCCTATTACATATAATAAATGAATAAATAAGCTATGATAAAAACGTATTTTGTGATAATAATAGCTTATAGTGTCATTGCTACAACGTTGAGAATATGCCGTGTCACCTGCGGGTGACACTGGGCAATACAAGAACTCTACCTATTCTAAATGCATTCGAAGCAAGAATGTTGTTTATGTTACGCTGAATATTTATGAATGGTCTTATGGCTTTATGGTGTTGGTGTTTTAGAGCTTGTTTACGTTATTACAGGTTGACGCTAGATGAGATTACCGAGGAGTTGCTGGCCGGGGATGACCCAGGCGATATTATTTTATTTCCTCCAGAAGATGGTGTGGTGACTGACGAAGACAGTGGGGATGAAAACGAAGCTAATATTTTTCATTTGCCTAGTCGCATGCTTTGATCTCAAGTATAATTACAAAATAGGCCTTCTGTCTCTGGAGAAAATCGTATACACGACCTGGAAGAAGAAGGCATCGAAGTATCTGCGAAAAAGAAAACAAAGAAAAAAGACAATACTATAAAAAAATGGTATTTTTCTTCCTTCCTTACAATGCTTCTTTTACTCCTTGCGGTAAAGGAGACTGTGACGAAGAAGTTTATACTAACTCGCAGGAGGAGATGACTGCCATTGAATGTTGCGAATTGCTCTTTAGCGACGACATAGTAAAATTCATAGTTGATATGAGGAATTTGTATGCTTTACAGAGAAATCATACTCTAAATGTAACTGCTGGTGAAATCAAAGTGTACATTGCAATACTGTATAACAGGATATTTGACGCCAAAGTACATGAGAAAACGAAACGAAACGACGAAAACGTTTTTTGACGAAAACGTTGACTCCATGAGTTGACTTCGTGGCCAAAAGTGGTGGTTTCCTCTGTTTGCTTTTGGCTTAGATGCAGCTTGCCAAAATGCATAGCTGATCAAAAGACAGTCAGAAAACAACTGGACTTACTGCGATTTCCGACGAAATGTGGCAACTATCTATCTGCAAACAAATGGCAAGCCTCCGCAATTCTCCATGTGGCGTTCCTATGCAGATAAGAGTGCCTACAGAGGTGAGGAGTGCCGGAAGTGCGAATGATCACTCACAAATCGACTGCTCTCAACGAAGATGCGGATTATGTCACCAACGCACTAGAAAAATGTGTGCCAAGTGCAATATCGGCTTACACCTAAAATGTTGGTACAGCTTTCATAAATAAGTGTATACTTACATATTATTTTTTCACATAAATAAATACTAATATAAAAACGTTTTATTTTTTCGAAAAGAATAAGAAAAATCCTGTGTCCTTTAGAGTCTAACCTTACACAATTCCCAGTGTCACCTGTAGGTGACACCCCCATAAAAAAAGGGGGGGGTGGTTTATTTTTTCTTTTAAATTTTTTTTATCCTAACCAAATGTACGTAATCTATTATAGTTAAAAAGAAAGGTAAAAATGTTAATAACTTGGACATGGGAATTGAAGAGTTAAGTGTTCGTGGGGGCTCGGTCTATTTTTGTCGTTTGATCTGTGTCACATACGCTCTTTGGACTCACTAATCTTCCACGATACATAATAATTGTGACCTACACGTTCGACTATCTTAACGCTCTAGCTACTAAACACTACTGAACGGGAAAATGCTACTTTGCTACTCCAACTTCTACTACTACGAGTATATGGATTAATAGTATCGAGACACGGGATACTAAACTCGTAATGTTCAACATTGGAACCTTGTTAGATAATAAGTTAATAAACTCCTTAAATCTATGTTGAATTAAAGTGTGTAGGATGTTAAAACTGCCCTTGTATTACCAAACTTGTTTACTGTTGTTGGTCTTCTATAATTGCAGTTGTTGTTATCTGCCTATAATAGTCGTGTACAGAAATGTTCGACCTGAAGTCCAAGCAAGACCTTCGATAGCTGACATTTACGTATAAGTAGGTACTAAGAAATTCTTTAGCACTTATTTTGGTTTGGTAATAAAGGGGTCAAAAGTAGCATGTTCCCGTTCCACTGCTGGGCGATATAGCGACATTCAGCGCTCGTCCTTGAAGCGGCGATAGATGGACTGCACGTACGTGAATACGCACTTCCAGTCCGGCTTGCGCATCGCCACCATGTCGTCCACGTCCAGCAGTGGGTAGATGCCTGCCTTCTCACTGGAAATAACGATATACCAAGTTAGATATCAGATATTTTGTTTTTTTTAGAGAATGCTTGTCATATGTAATACAGTGACTACTAATATCCTCTTAAACTTTGGCCTGGTGGGAGGCTTCGGCCGTGGCTAGTTACCACCCTACCGGCAAAAGACATGCCGCCAAGCGATTTAGCGTTCCGGTACGATGCCGTATAGAAACCGAATAGGGGTATGGGTTTAATATAACTGCCATACCCCTAACAGGTTAGCCCGCTACCATCTTAGACTGCATCATCACTTACCATCAGGAGAGATCGCAGTCAAGAGCTAACTTGTAGTGTATAAAAAAACTTCCAAATAAAGTTATGGTAGGAGAAAATTGCGTTACATTCCAATAATTGGTGGGCTCATCAGAGAAATATACTATTTACATGTCTGGACTGTAGGTAAAACTGGGGCAGTGAACGCATCGTGGGATCTTCAGTAGATACAATGCATCGAATACTTCAAAAAGGTAGCGGTAAATGAGTGTATATGAGGAAGACAGGACCGTGTTTGATGAAACGCTTCCGTTAAGAGTTTAAGACTTGATGCACACCATGCATAGTGATGGCAGGATAATGAACGTAGGTATTCACCTCGCTTGAGCAGGGACCTTTACTTGATCAATGCCACCATAAACTGCCTCTCATTCGTGCCCTGCACCACTACGCTAATCGCCTCATACAAAGGTTTGCAGCTCTTTGCGAGCTGAATTGATTAGCAAATGATTAAAGGATAAACGATATTTTGACGTAGCTAATAATTTACTAGCTCTTGCCTGCAGCTTCGCTCACATATAGTTCGATTTTCATACATAATTCTTTCCTAGCGTATGCCTAGGTCATAAAAGCTATCTGTATGCCAAATTTCAGCCCGATTCATCCAGTGATTTGAGCTGTGCGTTGATAGATCAATCACTCAGTCAGTCACCTTTTCCTTTGATTTAAATAGATGAAGTGTACTCACTCGGCAACTTTGAAGGCGAGCGTGAAGTTGTGTCGGCGTTTGTCCGGCGAGAGCGCCGCGTAGTCGAACGCGTCGGGCAGGAAGTGGTGCAGCAGCGCGCAAAACGCCAGCCCGTCCGCCCAGCTCGTCGAGAAGTTCTCCAGCTTCACATTCTGAACACAACACGCCGCGCTCAGAACATGGCACCAAAGAGGGAAACCCCCGACATTCCCAATGTCAAAACACGTACCCAGAAACGATGTCACCATAAGTCATCTCGTTTATATACCTACCATTTGATATATTATATCCTGTAGAAAAGATATCGATTACCCCTACACGAAGGTGCCGCAGAGATGTCTATTTTATGAATTCATCAATGACAACTCAAGCTATATGAAAACTCAACATCGAACCATCAGACCTGTCCAAATGATGACTAAACCATTGCTCCTTAAACATTTAAGGAGCAATGGTTTGGTCATCATTTGGGCACATGCCCAAAATACCCAAAAGTAGATATCCAATCGATGGTAAACGACGCAACAGACCTTCAACAGCCAACAAACTGACTGGATTTGTAAAGTTATAGATATTTTACTGTGTTATATGTATAGTGTGTTGACCTGTTGGTACTACACTCTGTCGTGCATTCGTGATGAGTCAAAAACTTTTAATAAGTTTATTTGAATAAAAAATATGAGTTAGTGTTTGATGTTCAATCTATCGGAACACACCTCGGCTCAGCGCACAAGGGCGCCACGACAGGCAGCCTGCCACAGGCTAGTTAGTAAGTCTAAGTAAGAGCACAGTAATTTGTCTGTAACTTTAGCAAATTTTCATCTAAATTTATTCGGTTGCTATCTTTGTTTTTTTTTCGTGGAAGGCCTATGCAGGGAATCCAACAGTCATGTGGATTCATGACATCAACACATGTGCCAAATGATTGTGGTTCTAGAATATATCTTCCTAAACTGGTTCGATAGCTCCTACATGATCTTCTTCTACCAGATTGGAACAAAGAATGTAGCTCAGACTCAAGATCCAAGTATAAGATCATGAGTCTAGCTTGATCCTGATTGAAATGGTAACAAAAACTGTCAGCAGAATATTACAAATTGCGAATTACGCGTAGTTAAATGGTAGAACGAAATTACTAAGCTAAATTCATCCAACCTCAATAGTGATGGTAGGTATAATATTATGAGGCTAGATGATTAACAACAACTGATTTAAATGATTACTATCAAGTACCTACTTATTCCTTTTTATTGAGATTGATTGTTGTGTCTTGAGGTTAGAATAGAGTTACAATGGATTTTTTTAAAGAACTAACACTTTGTTAAGTCTATTTTTTGTTACCACTTTTAATTACAGATGATTGTATGGTCTAAACATGGTCTGAACTCTAAAGTGACTGAATTTATTTACAAAGATTAGATTAAGCTGGATGCTTTTATTAAACCTATCTTCTTATGTCTACCCCATACATCTAAACTTAACGCTTAAATATTTACAAACCACATACATATGAACACATAGTTAGGAATTTGCCTGAAATTCTTGGCTTATGTTGCCTTCGAAATGGAACACAAATCATGCACTGTACACAAAACACATTAAACCCAAAAAACAGTATGTTAATCATGGCAGTTTTGGCTACCGGTTACAATTCTTATGACTCCAAAATTATACAGTAAATTTTTAAGCACGGCAATTAGTTAGTTCTTTAAAGATCAATTCACTCATCACTGTTTATAGTGAGCTTGTATTTGAAAATGATAATTTATGATTGTAACATATACATTTTAGTTTAGTTGCAAAACATATTAGACCTTTTATTGCCAAACTTTGATGCAACCATCGTAGTCGTTCATATTGGTTGACCTTCTCCAACTATGGGCTAATAGTGTGAGTTAGCCCTAGAGTTGAAGACCGACAAGCAATTGAAGACATGTTATTATCGCTTTAAAGTTTGGTAATAGAACCTCGTGTGTAAAATTTGAGTGCTAACTTGTCACTGATATTGGCGAGAACTACCAGTAAAATAGAAGAAAGTATAGTCCGACAAACCTATCAATGAATTGTCTGTTGAGATATTGGTATGGAAACCAAATAAGAAATAGTGTTAAATGCGACATCTAATTGTTATAAATTAGATTGCGGAGTTCGTCAAGGTGGTCCTCTCCTGACCTGTTTAATATATATATGTGAATGACTTGATAGAGGAGCTGAGAGCTACAAAAACAAAACAAAAAAATAGGATGTCACATTGGTAGTACATGCTTACGCATAGCGTTACGCAGACGATATGGTAGTTCTCAGCCCTTCTATCAAAGGACTTAGAAAGTTGCTCTCAATCTGTGAGCATTATGCTGATGCTCATGGACTGAAATATAATGTAAATAAGTCTGAAATGCTAGTTTTTCGCGCAGGTAAAGGTCCGGAGAGGGTGCCGGAAGTTTTTCTGTATGGATCAGCAGTTCGGGTTGTAACCAAATTTAAATATCTAGGACATGTTTTGACTGAGCACCTAAAGGACGACTGTGATATTGAGAGGGAGAGGAGGGCACTCTCGATTCGATGCAACATGATAGCGCGCAGATTTGGAAAATGTAGCAAGCCTGTCAAGAAAACACTGTTCAACGCGCATTGTCAGTGTTTCTATACCTGCCAACTTTGGAGGAATTTTCTGAGAAAGAGAGTAGTTTTAAGTTTCGTACTTTTATTTTATTTTAAATTGTTTAATTATTAGGTTTATATTTTAACAACACATTGTTAATATGTATACCTACAAGTGGGTTTTATGCCTCTAATAAAAAAAACATTTATTATCTGACCCGGTGACAGCGTCGCCAGTATCTATGAAAAATAAAATAAAAACAAAAAATAAACAGGCATAAAAATTCTGGCCACCGGGTCAGATAAGTTTGTCGGACTATACAACGACTCCAAAGGGCTGAAATGAATCCTGGTCACAATGCAATCTGATTAGATTGACGCCATCTCAATGGATCAGTCGCTCAAAAAACTACACTCGCACGTAAAGGCTAATAAACCAAAGTAATACAATTTGGTCATATACTAATATAGTAAAATAATATATAAGGTATATATTATGTATACCGTAGAGCATATATATACAGGGTGTAGCGAGGGTAATAAAGCGTCAAATAAGCGTGAAGTGTATAAGTGCGGGGTGACGTAGCGTCGTGTTACGATGCGCGCACTCCGAGCCAACAAACGTCAACGATTTAGCGTTGCACACCCGAAGTTCGTTTGTTGAACCAACGGAAGTAGTCGTTAGCCCTCGTTGGCGCGGCGTGTGCGCAGTTTTCGTGCGCGGTCCGCATGCTACAGTGTCGACAACGTCAACGCGTCGGTCTGGTACATCCGCATACCCCCTGGACACAGATGCACATATTTGTTTGCCTTTATTATTTTCGAGGAATGTTGAAGAAATACCCGTAGATTTACTGCTAGGACGACAATTTATAGGAGCCAGACCATGAAATTTTAGGGCAAATTAGTAAGTACTTAATTTATACTGGCAGTTGGGAAAGCTTCTACGGCGATGGAACAAGATTTAACAATCATTATTCAGACCTGAAAAGGCTGAAACCCTGATAGATATTTACTTAAATATACCTAATTCAGAAAATATAGACACTTTTTTATGGCTGTGTTCCATATAATAAAGAATGTTTACGTAAGATTATAGTAATGCGACATTTTGCTTGATATATTTGGTTATATTATTTTATACTTATTATTAGGTATATATTAGATATTTTCTCGAAAGATAATATGTGCATCTGCTTATCCGATCCGCAACAAAACATCCCCAATGCGTATAGTTTTATAAAACGCTATATTTCTTTGGTGATACGCTTCATTTTACCCCACAACCTTAACTCCAAAGCCGTAATCAGTCCAGGATGAAATTAGAACTTTAAGCTCATCCCAAAAATATTCCCGCAGTTACCAGCTATTATACCATTTGATTTTCATTTTTTTTTTCAATTATTCCAAAGTTGCCTCTGATTCATTGTTTTAGTGCGAACCTTTCGTTACTGCCCTGATTTAGATTTAACCATATATCTAGCTCCAGATATTATTGCTTGCTTGCCACCACATTAATACCCAGGCTGTTGCGTATCACAAAGGAACTTAGGGGTGTTTAGTGGTATCCGCAGTGGGGTGTCAGGGGGTGGGGGTGGCGGAGTGTGAGTACCTCGTAATCCCGGGTCTTGTCGCGACACCACTGCAGCAAGCGCTCTTTAATAGTGACAGCGCTGGCTTGCAGCGCGGGGTCCGTGAACTTGAAGTAAGGCTGCGACGGAGAGCCCGGGCTCTGCGGGCTCTTGGGCGAGCTACAACCGGGTCTCAGGTTAATCCTTCTCTCCACTGACTGCGCCAACATTACGGATTCGCGCAAACACTAACGTTTTCTCGTCTCCACGCAGATCCCACTTGTGTGACAACTGACAACGTCTTTCTACATGTCCCATCCATCTACATGCATAGCAACATATTATGGAACTAAACAAATTTGATAGATGCGAACGTGTGTCTATCTATCTGTTTGTTGCCGTCTCATATCTAATCCCTTAATATTATTTTGTCAAATTGAACGAGAAATTCATATAGAAAGCAGTAGTTCATAAAGAAATATGGTATTTTCTTAGATGAGACCCAATTCGGGGTTTGAAAAGACTGGCGAAAGGATAATAAAGACGCGATTGCTAGACTGAAAGTCGTTGTCACGCTCAAAACACTTGTGGCCCTGACAACTACGTGAGGGGCCTTAGGAAGGTCCTTCATTTTTTTAAACTCCTTTTCCACGTAATTAGATTTGGTGCGCACTCAGCAACTCGGTATGGTGTGCCTTCACGCAGTGTGATAGTTATGGCTAATGGTAAGGTATGTTATGTACATTTGTAGTAATGACGCGTGCCTTATCACTGTAAGCGACAGTCGCTCTGACGAACTTTGTGTTGATGAAGCTTTAGACGGGATGTACAGTAGGTACATAAAGTAAAGGGATGTTCATGTATTCTAATGCTTTTGGTATGATTGCTAAGGACGTACGGAGCCTCGTTTAAGTAAATTAGTAGTTGACAATGCTTTGTATAACATGTAAGATCGTAATTTTACTAAAGTATTCCAAAGTAAACATACAAATTAAATTTTTTCTCTGATATTTTATACTATATTGTTAATTTTGTAGCAAAAACAGTTTAAGTAAGCTTTAAAAAGAAAAATACCCGTTAGTTAAAAGGGTAAAAACCTTTAGTAAATACCTACTCCGCTCCGTAAGTGCTTAGGAAAGCGATGCTATGATGCTCCTAGAACTTATAAAGAAGCAGCTAATATGACAGTAATAATATACATGAAGTTACATGAATACCATTTACCTACTATGAAATTGTATTAATTTTTACCTAATCCATATCGTATCCACAGTTATTGCTGCCAAAATAAATACGTTGCATTAAATAGAATATACTATCAAGCAAATATTAGTTATACTATGTAACTAAAAAATCTTTCATATAAAAGGGAAGTATATAACCAAATACCTAATAATAATATCATTTAAATACCGACCAGCATATTATATCGCTTAGCTTTAATATTTTGAATTTAGCATTAGGCAAGTACAAAATCTTGCGTATAAAACCATCCGCGGTAAACCGTAGTGCGTTTTTGTTGTTATAGAAGATAGTCGTTATTTTATTGTAGTGGGTATTGGTATTGTTGGAACCACAGCCTTAAGTGTAACTTTTAAAGCTAAGAAACGTGACACCGAGCTTTCGTTAATATATGCGCACAAGGAGTAAAATTATGTCTACCCATTTTCTCGCGTTATCTCTATTTGACTACCGAAGCTAACATGGTTACACATAATACGAATTGTCTCGTTACGTCAAAAGTAAAGAGATAAAAGTGATATTTCTTTGTGGTATTATTCTCTAAGAACCTTTGCATGTAAATCGTAATATATCGGATTTTGTGCATTAATTTGTGTAATTGCGGATTGTGTAAACGAGAAATTAGCCGGCATCGACAATATTTCTCTCTCTCGTCGCGAGATATCTCGTTGTGCGCATGCTAAGCCTGCTGGGAAGGCTTTGTTGATGTTAAAACCGTGAAAAAACTCTTAGAGATAGGTAATAATAATATCAACTCACAAGTCACAACGTTTATCTTTTTTCATAGTGATATGCAGAATGATGGCCGATGTTACTTGTTCGAACAGTACACGCGTCACGTTAGCTAACTTGAAGAGCTACAACTAAGGCATCTCGAGTAGTATTTAAGATTTGTGATACAGTGTATGAGATATCTGGTTTGAATGGTGTGTAAAGATGTTCTGTGATGGCTTACTTACTTGGGAGAGTTAGTAGAGTTCTGTTTCTCGAGCTGACGGAATTTGGCGAATGGCGACACTGGTTTTGGCGCCGGCCTGGTCATGCTCTCTATAACTGTGGTCAAATAAAGCGAAGAATAATGTTTAATAATTAATACTTTTATGACTTCAATACGCGGTTATTGCAAAGGTAAGGCCTGCGCAAGGTTTGAGTAGGGTACATCGAGAATATTATTCTGTCCTGTCTAAGTCGTAGCACACATCATATCAATCAACATTTCATTCATAATTATTGGAGCTGTTGCACTAAATACCTATCGATATTTAAGTTGATGAATGGTATTAACTGAATATTTTACCTTTTGAATTTTTGATGGTGGTGCTACTGCTAACGGTTTTCTCGGTTGAGTTCCTCCTCACGCTCGATGTTACAGTCGTTACTTCCTCTTCCTCTGTAAACGGGAGAATACGCTATAAGGAGCTGGTCTCGTGACCTTCGACGCTAATAGCTCACATGGGAACACTTGGAAAACAACAGCAAGACAATACAGTACTTAAAAGCTATTAGTCAAAATAACACTGTTACGGGACTCGGTGAAATGAAACGCATGTTACAGATATGTACATCGACGTGAGGATGGCCGCGGGGGTGCGGGTCGGGCGGGGCGGGGCTGGGGGCGGGGGGCATGCGACGCGACACAAGCGGCAGGCAGCCCACACACACACGACTCACGCGCGTCTCGCTCGTCCGCCTCCTAACCAGTGGAATGTTCGCTACGCGAGCGCCGACACCAGGTCCTCGAAAGCGTCGTCCGCGTTGCTCTCGTCGAGGAACTGCAGCTCCGACACCGACGGCATCGTGCGGCTGCGGCCCAGCGCGAACTGCGTCTGCGCGCGCGCCGGCCGCCGCTGCCGGCTCGCCGGCTGCCCCGCGAAGTACGCCTCCACCGTGCGCTGCTTCTCCGGCAGCTCCTCGCGCGCTATGCCGCCCTCGAACAGCTTCGGCGCGGCTAGCAAATGCATCGACTTGGTGCGCGCCATCACTCTGCGGGGCGAGGCCGCCTTCGGGCCGAACTCGCCCAGCCTGTGCCAGGAGCCGGAGCGCGCCAGCGCCGCGCCGGGGCTCGAGCCGCGGCTGCCGAGCGACTCTCCGGAGAGCACGGACTCGCGGGACGCGGCGAGCGCGGGGCTCCGGGGCGCCGCCGGGGAGCGGGACTGGGGCGGCGAGGCGTGCGGGGGTGACGGGCCGGTGCGGGCGGGGGGCGGGGCCGGCCGTACCTGGGGGCGCTTGGGGGCGAGCCTGTCGAGCGCGCCGCGCAGCTGATCGGCGCTGCGCGTGCGCACGCCCGTCGTGACGGTGGCGGCGCCGCGCACGGGCCCGCGCATCACGCGCGTCACCACGCTGCCGTGCTCCGTCAGTGCGCCGTCGCCGTGGCTGGCGTGCGCGTGGCCGTTCTGCAGCTCGTGCGGAACCCGAGGCTTCGAGGGGCTCGCGGGCGCGATGCGCTTCGTCGGCGATGGGATGTAGTCGTAGTTGTTATTCTCGTTCATGACGACGTCCGGCAAGTAGTCGACTTTGTGAGCCTTCGCTTTCTCGATGTCGGGAGTCTGCTGGAGGGGCACGAAGGTTGAAGCGACGTTCTGAGGCGTGTAGTCCACTACGGTGTAGTTGGGAGGTGGAGGCGGCTTGTGGGCGGGAGGTTCTCGCCCGTCGTTCGCGGAGTTGCTGCGGGATTTTTCCCTGATTTGCCTCTCGTAAAACTCTATCTGGAGCTGCTGAGCATCTATTTTCGGTAGGAATCGTTCCGAGCTGGGGAGACACTTTGATTCATCGAGTTTTTTCACTAGTTCCGGGGCTGCCAGGTTATTCTGGCTCGGAATCGGTTTGAGGGGATAATTCATCTGCGGGCGCACGTGAGTCGGCGGCGTGGGCTGCTGGTATCCGTACAGCGGAGCTGATTGCGATTCTACTTTATTATAATCGTACTTATTGAATCCGATAGTCCTATCGACTTCGGGCGTCAAGTGCGAGGAGGGCGCGTGCGAAGTGGGGCTGAGTGCGTTTATAACGAGCGGGTAGTCGGCCGATGGCGACACTGGGATGCTGGCAGAGGGCGGACTCCAGATGTTGGGAGGTGCCGTCGTGGGGGACGTGATCTTCTTGAGTGGCTTAAATGCGGACATAGGTGCGTGAGAAAATTGATTTACCGGTATAGGCTTTGCGATAAACGGTTTTACGATTTGTTTGACCGGTGATATCGGCGTCTGCAAGATGGGCGGGTGGACGGGCGGAGGCGGCGGGTGCGCCGGGGCCGCTGCGTGGCTGCGCAGCGAGTCTCTGCGCTGTGATATCCACGGAGGTTTCACGATCTCGGGCGTGATGTCAGCTAAAAATTTCCGTGGACGCGGTGCGGAGGTCTGTGAATTACTCTCGTTAGCATTGTGCCAAAACCGTTTAGCCGATGAAGCGCTCAAAGATCTTCCGTTTTCCTGTCGATCGCGATTCTCAAAGTTATTCTTAATGTTACCAAATCTACTACTCCAATTGGCTGGCTTAACTGATGTGTTCCGTGCTATATTATCTTCGTTCTTTTGCATGAATGCTAAAAATTTCCTATCGTTGTCAGTTTGCGGCTGAAACGTGGGCACCTGAGGAGCGCGCTGGACGTTGTTTTCTTCGTCTGTGTCGTCATCGATTTTGTACCCGCCGAGTGGTCGACCGATGTCTATGGTGTTCGCACGTTTCATGCGACTGCGTTTATTATTGTTGAATCGACTTAAAGGTTTCGATAGGTCATCGGCTGCGGCCTGCGGGGCTGCGAAGTTGTACCCCGGCGGTGGGGGTCTATAGTACGAGGTACGCTTCGGCTCCTCTTCGGGTTTCTGTTGCATGACGGCCGGTCTGTTAGCCGGAGCTCGTCTGATAGCGGGAGGGGGTTCCTTCTGAACTTTAGAATCGAACTTATTAGCGATGGCGGCAATGCTATTTTTTCTGTCCGACTGCCAGCGTTCGGCAGCACTCTTATTCTGCTCGAGCGCCGCGTCGGCCATAGAATGTCTGAAAAATTCAGGTTTGCGAGACGAGGGCGCCCGCCTCTCTACGACGCAAGCGTCCCTGTGAATTTTCGGCGTTTCATAGGAGACGTTGTGCGGCATCGGAGCGGATTTGTGTCGCGATTCGACAGCCGTGTGATAACTGACCTGATCGCCGATACTTTGCTTTCGTTCCGGCGTGGACGGTTCCTCGGTGCTCGGGTTGGAATCTGAAGAGGTGGTGGGTGTGATGGGTTTGGTGGATTCGGGCAGGAGCTGGCCGCGGTCTACCATTCGGCGCGCTTCCTCGAGTTCCTCGCGCGTGACGCCCACCGTGTGCCGGGAGGTGCGGCTGCGGCGTTTGGGTTTGCGCTTGCAGCCGTCGAGGCGGTCTGCAGCGTCGAGCGCGTCCTCGAGACGGTCGGCGAGGGCCAGAAGGGCGCGCGCTTGGGGGTGGTCGTTGGGGGGCGCGAGCGCGAGCCGCAGCCGCTGCAGCGAGCGGCGCACGTCAGCCACCACGTCGTGCGAGGCGGCGCCCAGGCCGGCCAGCAGCCGCGAGCCGCCGCCCTGCAGTAGGCCCTGCAGCAGCGGCAGGAGGAGAGACTCACCGCGTTCTGTCGGCTCCTCGGTCTCCGCGGGCTCGCCGGCCGCCGCCAGCGCCGCCGTCACTGCGCTCGCGCACGCTGAGGGGACCACACACACGTTATACAACTTGATATTGAAGAAATACCACCATCATGCTATTTTGTAATGAAAATTAGAAAATTAGCGCCTTGACAATAAATAAAGGTGGCAGCGAATATATATTTAGAATCGAAATGGATTTTCATTGTTTCTCAAGTCGGAAGATTTATTATAGGTAGGTATAGGTACATTTATAAAAAATGATACCTACTAATATTATAGATAACGTACCCACGAAATGTTTCTCAGGTGTTGACGAAAGTTGGAACTACGTATTAATTGGTTTAAAGAAATCAGCTGATATTCGGTATCCAAGCAACCTGCAGAAACCGCCTACTTTGATTAAGTACGCTATCTTATGCGTTTTTGCACCTACTGAATATAAAATTTTAAACGATTTATGATTTAGATGAACACACCGAGGTATGTATATACCTGTGGTATCACTGAGATAAGATATTTATGAGCCAAATGTGATCATGTCACTAGAGTGTAGGTACCTTCTTGTTCAGCCATGAGTGTGCGGAGGCGCGCGCGCAGGCGACGCCGCTGCTCGTAGTCGCTACACTCGTCCAACTAGAATTGATTTCATACAAAACATACATTAAAAAAACCATCACAATAGATACTATACTTCTTATCATACTTAATATTATTACAAATGCGAAAGTGTGTTTGTATGTCCTTCAATCACGCCGCAACAGAGCAACGGATCGACGTGATTTTTTGCATTGCCATAAGTAGTTGAGGACCTGGAGAGTGACAAAGAATATAGGCTTTTTATCTCGGAAAATTGAGGAGTTCCAGTGGGAATTTTAAAAAACTTATCTAATCCACGTGACCCAAGTCACTGGCATCAGAATAATAAACCGATCAACTACAAACTACCTAAATCATCGATCGATCGCATTTATCGTTCGATTAAATGCGGATAGAGCTTTTAATTTCCTTCCATACGAGATTTTCTTGGATGAATAATATCTTATTTAAATTCTAACTGCGAAAAATTCAATAACACGGACTTCCGCAAAATGACGCCTGCTTCTATCCAATAAGTAGTTATGCGAAAAATTGCTAAATAATAATTAATAATATGTATAGTCTAATGATTTTATTTACACTTTTATTAACTTAAGAAGAAAACACTTTTTTTTATTAATTTTTTTAACCATAATAAACATTAATACAAACTATTTCATGTTATTCCGTCAAACTGCATGGCAGTTTGTTGACCGTTTAAGTTAATTAAGTACCGTCTCACCATAATTCCAAACTTAATAATTAACATAAAATTTAAAAAGCTTTAAAAATGCACTAACTGAAAGTCAAAAACAGATTTTAATAATTTAAGGATTTAAGGATGCTCACATGAAGGACCCGGAAATGTTTTAAGCATCTACAGCTCCCTCATATTATAACTTATCAACAAACTTAAAGTAAAAAATCAGTCGAATGTACATAAACACTTGGATTTACTAATAAAACACTTCACTTATTCTTAACGTGACTCTATTTACTTTGTAATTAAAATGGCTTTTAAAATAAAATAAATATTAGTATAAATCAGCAGAATAACTAATCATATCATTTACTTACTTACTAATATTATAAATGCGGAAGTGTGT
The DNA here is from genome assembly GCA_923060345.2 of Erebia aethiops. Taxonomy (NCBI): domain Eukaryota; kingdom Metazoa; phylum Arthropoda; class Insecta; order Lepidoptera; family Nymphalidae; genus Erebia; species Erebia aethiops. The sequence goes on along the minus strand of OV281083.1, from coordinate 543,280 downwards.
ATGTTTGTTGGTTTGTTGGTTTATTGGTTTGTTGGTTTGTCCTTCAATCACGGAGCAACGAATCGACGTTATTTTTGGCATGAGTATAGTTGAGGACTTGGAGAGTGACGTAGGCTATCAGATAAAAAGCCATGAAAATCCAAGACGATCGACATTTAATTTTATCTACTAAGTAAAAGTAAGTAATTGCAGACAAGGGCAAACTTTTCATTAAATAAGACGTCTTGAGCATATTAGATTCAAATTCCAATGTTTTTGACTTATTCAAAAAAAACTTTTACAAAATATGTATTATCATTTATAATGGCATTATCAATGTTCAGAATGTGTTTCCTACGGAGAAGAGCCAGCAAGAAACTTAACTGGAGAGAGGTCTGGCGTGAGGCGTCACAATCGTCACAATCGTCACAATCGTCACAAACAAACAAACTCTCAAATGTATTATTAGTTTGTTCCATTAGAATCATTACAATGGTGCCTGAATCAGGAAGTGGCCAGCTACTGGAAACCGGAAGTGGGTCTCTTTGTGTACCTACACCTCGTGTAGGTACACGCACGGAAATGCACTCAACTGTTTGTACTTGTGTACTGTTTGTAGTTGGCGGTTATGGTCACGGTGTCATAATTTTGGATGTTTTAACACTTTCTAGTCACGAGTCATTTAAGATTTTTATTTAAAAAAAAAAGAGTTACTTTTTGTTTGTGCAAAATATGGCTTCTTTAATTCTGTTCTGTCAATTATTTTTAATTAGGTATACAAATGGATCCTAATTTTGTCCATATATCTACGTAAGTATTATAAACTTTTTATGCCAGTAGGTAGCCAGTTTACATCATGCCGTCTAGTACCTATGGGGAACATATATTTTAATCTTATAATTATTTTTCATAACTTTCCCATAAAAGGGACCACCTACACCCCACCATCACCATTTTGTATTTAAACTAATACCCTAGGACCCGTTTTTTTTTTTTTAAAGTAAACAAACACCCCCAAAAAACCCGATTTTTTTAATTCCAAAAAAGTTACCAGCCTATTTTCAAAATTCAAACTCTCACACGTGTCTCGATAAACTCTTGGTACCTACTACCCAAGTACTACCTATTCCCATCTCGATCCTCTCAAAATCCTGGGAGCTATGGCCAAAAATACGACTCAGGTGATTTGCACCTGATAACCATTTTTAATGGTAAAAATAATTAAGAAAAAGATCGAGATGGCAGTTATTCTAAAATTACCTAGTATACCTACCTAGCATCCACCTACTAGTAGGTAGGTAATAATAAAGAGAATAACATAAACATCGAGCAAATAATGACGATTGTGTAGTGCAGAGTAGCCTACGGGCAGAAAGTTTGTAACATAACGGTGTTAGAATGAATTAAGTTGTCTCCAAGCTGTATCTAAAATACAGAGTCCGATAGCAATAAGTCATCGTCATTATCGCGACAGTCATCATGACTGGCCGCCGCGCGCCGCGCGCCGCGTCGGTTTCACTGAGTGTCTGAGTGACGAGGCACGCCGCAGAAAGCGAGTCTCACTTCAATATAGGGTTAACGGTCTTATGTGTGCAAAATAAGAGACATATTTCAAGTACCAGTTGAATTGTTTTGAAGGTTAAAGGATCCATGCCTACTAATATTATAAATGCGAAAGTGTGTGTGTTTGTTGGTTTGTCCTTCAATCACGCCACAATAGTGCAACGGATCGACGTGATTTTTTGCATAGGTGTAGTTGCGGATATGGAAAATTACAAAGGCTACATTTACATTTTATTTACATTTTATCCCGTAAAATTAAGTAGTTCTCGTGGGAATTAAAAAAACTTATACCACGCCGGCGATGCCGCGGGCATCAGCTAGTTATTCCATAATGCTTGATATTGTATAGTTAACTAGATGACGCTCGTAAATTTAGGTTTTGGTAAATTCCCATGCGAACTCCTATTAGCCTACCTGTGTTTCCTCGCGATGCAACCTATCTCTGAACCTTTAAAGATGAGGAGCCTTAGGTATAGCCGTGAAAGTGTAGCAGACAGACAGCCCTATAGACAGACATACGGACGGACAAACAGATACACTTCGCATTTTTAATATTAGTAGGCATGGATCCTCAAATTTGTCCAGTAGCTCAACGTTTATTAAAAAGAAAGAACAGTTTGTTCACCAGTGGTGTCACAGTCAAAACTAGATACAAATGTAACACTTTCGCCCGTGACACCACCCAGAAAGGGTGTAGGTACAGCTCTGCTTTTTGCCGCGTCATAGGTGGACCAACTGAAATTCAATGGAACCTAAAATGACATATTTACGTATCGTAACTATAATTACACACGTTTTGCTTGGATTCAACGAATTGGCAAAAAAGTTCATTAGGACCGAGAGTTACACCACTGTCAGGGGCTAAGGCGGTTCGCAAACTTACTAATTTCCTCAAGACGCGCTCGTCCCAGCACTGGTCGATATCGAGCTCCTCGATGTGACGACTGCTGGTCACCTTACCGCCGCTGCTCTCGACTGTCTCCTAAAACAAAGAAAAAAAGTATTTTATCTTGTTCAAAGTCAAAGTTCATACATTTATTTACTCAAACTCTGTAACATTGTACTATTTGAACGTCAATAGCTGTAATGCAATGGTGATTAATTACGGTATCTTAAAACTAAAGCTGCAAAAGTTTAAAACGCGTCTTGGTCTGAAAAGAACCTGAAAAACTAAGTTATATCACCTCTAAAAACTGCTCCCTAAAATCCCTTATAAAAAATAAAAGAAATGCGGAAGAATGACAGTTTACAGCTTTTACAACCTAGTAGACCTTATTTTCCCCAATTTTTCGTCTCCGATAAGCCTAATGAAACAAAAGCCTTAACCGTTGGCTTCATTGAAACTATATAAACGTTCTTGCCGGTTTCTTCTTCTCAGTAAATCAGCTTTCCGAACCGGGAGTTGACTCATTTCCGTTGTACTTATAGAAGTTATTTTAATTAATTTTATGATCCAGAAAAGGCATCACAATATTCTGATCTTTTAAATTCCGGGATTCGAAGTTATGAAGTATAAAGAAAACCTGCATGCTTTTAGTGCTTTATAAAGTGTTCTGTTTTCCCGTAGTACCTACTGTGTTACTTTCGGGACAAATAATAAAAGTACCTATTGATAAAATCCATTGTGGTGATAACTCCATAGTTACATAGACAATGATATTCTAAGTATATTATATATCACATGAAGGTTAGGTATTTTAATTAATCGTCAAATTAAAGTTCAAGTCTATGTTTTAGTTTTTGTTTTATTTTTCATATAATTATAAACTCGAGACGCAGTCACCGGGTCAGATAAGTTTGTGGAACTAGTGATAGCAGTGAGCCCTTACAGAAATCCAGTTAAGAACGACTAACTAAAAATAAAGAAAAACACCGAAGCACCGCTCGGACCTTGCGTCTTGTGAACGAGGCTGCCCTTCACGCTGACAGCTCTATTTCTCTTTGATGACTCACGAACAAATACTTTTAACAACATTAAACTGTTAGAGATGTTTATAATTCTAATGATTAAACTCTTTATAAAAGGGCGAAAACACACTAAAGGTACAACATATACAAGAATTTCTTAGATTGTACGTACCTGTAACTAGGTAGGTACACATGAAAATGCTTGCAGCTAATATCATAATGTAATTCATAGCTCGTTCAGAATCAGTTTAATTGAAGTTTAATGTAGAAATTCAGAAGGATAAGGTACCTAACTAAAAATAAATAAGAATATATTATAGTAAAACGGCTCATTTCGACCAATTAATTAATTTTAATGTGTGCTTACGGCATTTACAGACATAAATTAACGATTGTTGTCTCGAGAACCGTTCAAAAGGGGAAGGTTACCCGCCACTCACCAGTAACACACGACTCTACACAAGTAAAGTCGACAAAAACTAGGACTGTAAGTAGGCATAACCTTAACATACAAGTTATTCTGCAACGATATGACTGACCATGTACGTCGATCACCTTAAATAAACCAACAAGCAAGATGTTTTAATATTTTTCATTAAAAATAATTATGGCTAAGTAATTGAAATTTATTGATAAAGAATGTATAAAATAACAAAGGCAATAATAAGAATTAACATTAGCAAGGTATATAACCAATACAGAACGCCTAAGTCTTACCTACACGATCACAGCAGGAATAGTATAATAGTATATTTCATTACAAGTGTGGAAAGGCTGTCATTGCCAGGAGTTCCGACAAATGTCTACCCGAGCCGAGGCGCAGCCGAAGGCGAAGGTTGACAGTCGGAACAAGATGCAATGACGGTTCCGCACGTGTACTGAACGACTATTTTTAATACAGTTGCGAAAAAATGAAGCAATTTAATAAAATAATAAAAACACAATAAACTCAACTAACTTAACATTTATTTTCGTCGTATGTATATATGTAGCAACTTTTTGACTTTTCCGGTAAAATGTTCTCCGAAGCATGTTGTGCAATTATACTGAGTTCCGGTGGTGTTAATTCAAAAAAACTAGGGTCGAAATTACTCATTTTTTGCAACAAACAACTAAACTCGCAAAGAAAATTTCTGAAAAATGGCGCCAACCGTAGACTATAAGCAGAGTTTTTTTTTTCTTCACCTATTCTGGTAGGCAAAGGGAACTATGCCCATACAGCCAAGTCTTCAGTAGAATTTTTTTATTGATATGAAATGAAAATGAAATTTACTGAGATGAAATGAAATGAAACCTAACCAAACTCATTCAATCAAATCATTAAATCTGATATTGAAACAATTTTTTTTTTCTTAGCGTGATCTGCGATCAGTCCAAGGACTATAAGCAAATGAGTTGAAAGGGTGATTTGTCGTTTAGAGCTGATCCTCATATAGGAGTCAGGACTCGTTAGTCATTCAACCCAGGTCGAGTATGCGTTTTCTTTTAAGGCGTCTTGGGAACTCCTCCACCAGGAGTCTGTTGGCTAGCATTGAAAAAAATTAGTAGCTTCTTTTTAGAAATATACGTATTTTCATGAATCATAAAAACTTCTATGAATTTTTTTAGTAAAAACTTCATGGTTGGTTTTTATTTTTAATAGACATTATTTTGACAGTTGGGAAAGAGAACGCACGAGTTCGGGAAAGGTAAAAAAAAAGCACGAGTATGTAATAGCCCACATCCCGAACGCTATACGTCCCTGCAATACGCCACTTTTTGAGCAACTGTATTAAAAAAATATAAAAGTAAATCTCTACCAGGTAAAAAGAAAAGTCATGACACACATATCTACTGCAGACAATAAATAAGGACACGAACGGTTTTAAAGCCTCATGTAGTAAATATAAAGTATTCTCCTGAATAAAGCTTAACTTTTAAATACTGTTGAAGATTATCTAAATGATAAACAGCCTTGACTCGCTCCAGCAAAGCTAAGGACAGCGGTTATATTTATGTATCTACACATTGATGTAGGTAATAATAATAAAATGTAAATTTTTTTTCAAAAGAGCAACCACCGAGTTTCTGGCTGGTTCTGTGGTACATTCCCTTGGCGATTTAAAAGCACTTGTCAAAGTCTACTTGAATAAAAAGATTTGAGTTTGAGTTTAATTGTAATCACTTCAGGATATTTCGTTATTCCTACGGGATAGAGAAGACAGAGTAATTACTCGTCGTGGTGTCGACGACGACGAGTCACTAGTACCTACCTAATATTGTGGCCTGTGGAGTCCAGTGTACGCTTTTATAAAATGGTTCCCAAAGAGTTTCTGGACTTGCAATTACATAAATTTAAGGACTGTGTTAAACAGCATTTTGTTAAGTCGAGGTTATTACACTATCGATGATTCTATTAATGACAAAGTTGCATGGAAGCAACCGGCCTCGCGTCCAGTGACCCACAAGTCAGTGTAATACTTGTAACGCATGTGTTGTATTGTCTAAATAATGTAACCTTTTTCTATTTTAAGAAAAGAGCAACTGCTGAGTTTCCTGCCGGCTCTTAGAATAGTTTTCCGAACCGGTGGTAGTCTTGACGTTTCATAAATGACACAAAATATTGTCCTACGTGAAATAAATAAATCATTTAACATTTATTGTATTTATCACCTTTGTGGCATTTCATATTACAAATGTATCTTCAAAAATTTGAATCGAAAATAAATAAATAAACATTTGTTTTGCTAAAAATACAAACTTCCCCACGACAATGATAAAGAAACTTTTTTACATAAGAAAGTACATAATCAAAGCGGTGATGTAATTTAGAAAATCGCAGTATCTAGGCCAAGATTACTAGGAAAATTGAGTTTCAGGAATTACAGCACTCCCAACTACATTCTTTTACACGTGTGCGTGGGTCGAAATCGTTATAACAAGCCGTAAAGACGTCCCCACTTGCTTCACGGCGGGGCCTTGGCGTAGAATATGCACTACAATATTGTTGTTGTATCTAGTTGTAAACTTTTATGAGCTTCGGATTAATTCATAGAAATAAATGTGTTCGGCTTCCTGGCAGATATTACAGCAGCTGAAATAACTAAACTCATGATGTTCATTACATTCATTGCGACTTGTGATCACAGAAATTGTGGTTTTTGGCTGAATTTATGGTGCTGTGCCAATACCCAATAGTAATCAGAGTTAGCCAATCCATATCCAAACTAATATTATAAATTATGCGTAAGTGTGTCTGTCTGACTGCTTTCACGGCCCAATTTTTCAACCGGTTTGATGAAATTTGGTATAGAGATAGGTTGCATCTCAGGGAAGGAAGGTTACTTTTTATCTCCCAGGAATTATAAAAACTTAATCCACGCGATCGAAGTTACGGGCATCACTTAGAGTCAGAAATATTTTCGTCATCGTCAAATTTTGTGTGTGTCATAAAAAAAGTCATAAAAAAATGTGAGTGGTTGGTTGCCATACCTCTACTACACTAGTTTAAATGATTGCAATAATTAATATTCATTTTTCATTGACTTTTTCAGTGTACACTTAATATCGTCGATGGTAGCTATTCGGAAATGGACAGAGCTCCTCAATGTACTCAAAAGCTTGTATATTAATCAAATGTGTTAATCTAGGAGTATTTAGCGTAGAGGAAAGTGCGTTTAGTGAACGGGATACATTATATACTATATTTAAAAAGTAGGACTAAAGATATTGCACGTGTAATTCGGAAATATTATTTGAACACCAATTATAATTCGTAAAAGTAGGTCTCATTAATGAACTGAATCATAATCTTTAAATAGTTCGGGCGAAGAGCGGTCGTCCAATAAATTACCAACTGCGTTAAATGTCTTTGTATTAAGACCAATCGAGACGCATTTCTTCGGAACAGCGACAAACAAAAAACAAAACGACCATGATAACATCCGCAAAACGCGGCGCACGCGCAGACTTATGGGCATGCGATGGATGCCGAGACGCAGGTTTTTTATCAATGAATTTAAAGAAATCGTTTCTATTATAAGAAATTGGAGAAATGAAGACAAGTTCCTATCTAGCGACCGTGACCGAGCGATTGTGAGAAAAATGGTTGAAATATTCTCTAAAATCCACACTAATATTATAAATGCGAAAGTGTCTATCTGTCTCTCTGCTACGCTTTCCCGGACCATCACACATTTTCAACACATTTTGACGGAATTTGGTAAAGGGGCTGGTTGATGGCTGGGGAAGGACATCATTTACTTTTTATCCCGACAATTAAGGCGGGCATCATTCCGACAGTAAATTTTGATGAAACTTAGTATTTTGTTGCAATATTTCCTGAAAGAATGCAATGATTTTTTTCGAAAAACAAAATCATAATTTTCAGAATTTGCAACCTTTGGCCCAGGGGCAAACATGGGAGGTCTTTTTGATTAGGGTTTATTGATATTTTTTTGTTAGTAGGTAGGTATATAAGGATTTGTTTTAATTTTTTTTATAGTTAGTTTAATATTTCGATTTTAGCATTTTAATGTATTGCAATTTAGTAAATAAAGTACTATTTTCAGAATTGTTCAGAAGTACTTTACCCAGATAGAACCAGTGGTGGCTAAACAATTCTTCAGAATATTCAAATTCATTATTTTTCTTGAAAACTGAATATTATAATTATGTAGATAATTGTATTCAATCAATCAAATATTCTTTATTCAAATAAACTTTTACAAGTACTTTTGAATCGTCAAGTGAATCTACCACTGGTTCGGAATGCCATTCCTACCGAGAAGAACCAGCAAGAAACTCGGTGGTTGCTTTTTTTAAATAATTCATTTACAATTATTATATCAATGTGTACATAAGTAACCGCTGTCCCCAGCATTGCTGGAGCGATCAAATCCATGCTCCTCTATCATTTACATAATCTTCAACAGTATAATAAGCTTTTTTCAGGAGCATACTTTTAAACCAACAAATACTGCAACAAATAACAATACTAACTAGAATAAGACAAACACTAACACAACTAACACTTATTTCATCTAAAAAGTAGTTATATACAATTGTAAATATCATGAGATTAGAAATAAAAAGGCTTATTATTATTATTATTATTATTACTTTTAATGGATTTCTTCAATTTGTTTATTCAATTCATGTCAAAGACGTGCAGACAGAAAGTAGCCCCATTCCCGCCGGTGGCACCCGTTCACGAGCATGACGCATGATCCAGCCATTGCTTCGCTCGACCATATTGTAATTCATACAAAATTGTAATAAATACAAAATGATTCAACCAACAAAAGATTTCTTCTATTGGTCAACCACTATTGGCTACCTTAAATCAGAAAGATTAATTAATGGAAAAAGCAGAGAATGCTATGCCAATGTACTTAGAATGCCTTTGAGCTTTGGGTCAATAATCTTTTCTATGGGTCAAATTAATAATGAAGATCAATGAACTTGGTCAGTCTGTTTAGTCTTTATTCTTTTTTATTGCAATACTAATTAGTGACGTCATCATCCGCTTATATCAATAAAAAAAAAGGTTCGCTGTCTCTATGTACGACTTTTTCAGTTGCCCACAAGTTTAAAATATAATAATGGGTGTACCATTATTATTCTTGAAAGTTTATAATCGGCTTCGTCTAAGAATCTACTTTCCGAGCCCGTGTTAGAGTCACTACAATGTACAAAAAACTTATATTAATCTTGACGTTTCACTAGCACTTGTTATTTAGTGAATTACATAAACCTAGTTAGATTGCTGTTATGAGCTTTAAAAGTAGAAGTCTTTAATTTAGTTGACTTGCTAAGTAGGCCGGCATGTACCGTGTTGTTAAGTAAAGCTGATCCAAGTCGGTCTTCTGTAACAGTTTTTCTCGCATCAGATGATAATGTCTTGAAAATGACAAAAAGTGTTGTTTACTTCGCCGTGACCACGCTCAAGAACTAAATATACAAATAAATAGAGAAAACATAATATTGCTTATTGTCATTTCCGGGAAAGTATCTGCATAAATGTAGGCTTCGATCATCGGACCAAAAATAAAACTACTTACAAAAATATAATGCTGCAAAAATTCAAATGTTGGATCTATATATTCCTACTGAGAAGAACCAGAAATAAACTCTGCGGTTGCTCTTTTGAAAAGTTTAATAATAATAAATATTACCTAAGTATGGTAAGTATATTCGACGCATCTTTGATAGCTTTATTAAAATGATGGATATCTTCTTTATCTCATATTAGTTAAGCGTCACTAATGAGTAATGAAATAATGAAAGTCTTGTTTTATTATAGCTACCACCGGAAAAGCAGATTTTGCTGAGAAAAGCCGGCATCATCTTTAACTCTATCACAAGCGCATATTTTTTTTAATATGGTCACCTGATTGTAAGTTGTTACTGCCGCCCATGAACATTTGCAGCACCAGAGGAACCGCCAATGCGTTGGTGGCTTTTAAGATATTAGTTTATCCGCCCTTTGAAGAGCCCCATACCTATTATAATCATGAGGGAACACAGAAGATGGAAGCTGGTTCCACAATTTGCGGGTACGTGGCAGAAATGACCTGGACTAACGGGTGGTGGATGAGGACCAGGCATCCAGGCATATATTGGTCTTAAGTGGGAGGTTCTGGGTTCGATTGCCATCAGGGACAATTTGGGAAATTATAATTTCAGATTTATCTAGTCTGGTCCGATGGAAGACTTTGGCCGTGGCTAGTTGCCACCCTCCTGGTGTAGAAACTGATTAGGGTTATAGTGTTTAATGTAACTGCCGTACCCCTAACAGGTTTGTCCGCTACCATCATCACTTACGATCAAGTGAGATCGCAGTCAAAGGCTAACTTGTAGTGGAATAAAAAAAATACATAGGTTACAATAGATTAGGTTTTGCTTATACAACTGGGCTTCAGAAACTGGTCCATGGCTTCAGACAAGAGGCGGAAATAAAGAGCGAATGGGTGTGTGGTGTCGGTCCGCGCAGAAGTTCAGTGGAGCGCATATTTGGCAGGTCACCGCGCTATCGAACGACTCGAAATAGCGGCGTACAATGCGCTCACTGACATTACACGCTTAGATCATCGACCGATGCTCACATGCGGCAGTGATCAAACGAACGCGATTTATTGCATTAATTAGTTTAGAGACAATACAGTCAGCTTTGTTTACAAATAATTGAGTATCTAACCACAAGTCAAATCAGCAACTTTTTTTCAAACGTCAAAATGCGCGCTTAAATGGGATGTTGTATGCAACGACCTCTATTTACATAGACGGGCCCTGTCAAACAAAGAATGTGAACTTATTTTACTAACGCCATCTAGTCTGAAAAGCGGGACAGCGTTATGGTGGGTATAAAGACAGGCTTAGACTTCTACAGGTGTGGAGCGCGCTCTACAGGTCGGACGCCCAATTTTTTTCTATGAAAGGGCCCATCTAGTACCTACATATATATCGATGGTTAGATGAAATAATGATCATTAAAATTCGATTCGCTTTTTTTTTACTTCAATCGATAGTTTAAAATGGTTTTCGAACGTAAAACTAAGATTTGGAGATTTTTAATAACCACTAAAAAAATATTTATTTTGATTCAGGAAAGTAGAACTGTAGAATTTCTTGCCGGGTCTTCTCAGAAGATTGTTCTTTCGTAACCAGCTAGAGTCTTTTAAGAATCATAGTTAATAATTTACTTATAAGAACTTTAAACACCAGTTCATGTAGGTATATCGCCAGATAACTGTTCAGTCACTTTCTATATAATATTTATCAATAACGATTTTATAATGAGGAAATGAGGACTAAAACTGAGTGTGCATAAAATATGCAGACATAAAACTTTTATGAACAACGGCATATATTACGGTATTCAGGAATAACCGTCTTTAGTCTATATCAATGAACGCGTTTAGAGCCATATTACACGATTCATTCAGAATTTGCAACCTTTGGCCCAGGGGCAAACATGGGTGGTCTTTTTGATTAGGGTTTATTGATATTTTTTTGTTAGTAGGTAGCTGTATAAGGATTTGTTTTAATTTTTTTTATAGTTAGTTTAATATTTCGATTTTAGCATTTTAATGTATTGCAATTTAGTAAATAAAGTACTATTTTCAGAATTGTTCAGAAGTACTTTACCCAGATAGAACCAGTGGTGGATTTTATAATGAGGAAATGAGGACTAAAACTGAGTGTGCATAAAATATGCAGACGTAAAACTTTTATGAACAACGGCATATATTCCGGTATTCAGGAATAACCGTCTTTAGTCTATATCAATGAACGCGTTTAGAGCCATATTACACGATTCATTCAGATTTATTAACATTGGATAAAAGGCAAAGTAAAGCGAATATACAACGTAGAGTGAAGGATACTTTTATAGGTACCTATTGAACGATTCACTGTTAAGTTTACATTCCGAGAGGAGGCTTGTGCTCAAAAATGCAGTGCTCCCGGCAGTGGGTTGATAAGAGAAGGGAGAGAGAGTTTAAATTTTCTCGCAGAAGTGTATGGTGTAATAGGTCCTTTAGTTTTATCCGAGTAAGGCCAAGAACACATGCTTAACCTAGCAGAATTCCCCTACAATCTGACACTGTGAAACATTATTTCCGCGCAATAATTTTAGTAATCTTTGTATAGGTTTGTATCGTAATATGTACTTTATCGGAACTCTCGAAGCACTATAGTGTGACGGCTTCATCAGTTCGACTTGTCAACTGGTTGAATATGACATGTAATGACATTTACGACATGGTGACATGGAGGACATGACAACTTGGCAAGTATTATAGTTTCTGGTTTTTTTCTCGCGACTTACTTTTAATTGTTGTTACATCTAAGGCTACTAAAAATCGAAGGTTAATAAAACTCAGAATGATACTTCAAGTGATTCTGTGTTAAGGATTCTTATTTTTAAAATCCTTTTGCATTGCTATAATAAAGACTTCGTTTACATGAATTTAGGTTTTTTTTAAAATACCTACCGTGGGAACTGTTCGATGTTCTGGGCTAAAAAGTAGCCTATGTTGTGTCACGAAAGAACTCCCCTAGAGGCGGCGCTAGTAATCAAATGTTTATTGTTCCACTAATTGCCGCGGACTTCTACCAAATTCCTTAAAAATCGATCCAACAGAGGGGGAAAAGAGACAGACATGGATAGACGTACTTACTGTCGCATTTATAATTTGAGTACGGATTGCGTGACATGCATAGGAATAGGAAGAGCTGGCGATTTAGGTGACAGCTGCATTAAGTGGTGCATCAGATGCCAGGTGGATTAGGGCGACGTCACACAAAGAGTACGGGGACGCTGGCGCGGGGCCAGCCGAGTCTTGGGGGATACTGCGCATTTGTGTCACAGCGGGGTAAAGTGGGACATGTGGTCTTGTAGCGACAATGTACAGTCGACTAGCTTTTGGACGCAGGTCACGTTAAGTTCGAGTTTCAGACAAATTTCAAACGCCTATTTTACCCTCTTAGGGGTTGAATTTTCAAAACTCCTTTCTTAGAAGATTCCTACGTTATTAAAGCTATCTGTATGCCGAATTTCAGCTTGATTCGTTCAGTGGTTTGAGTTGTGCGTTGACAGATAAGTTAGTCACACATTCCTTATTAGGTCGAGTCGTGTGCGGAAGCTGTTGGCAACCCAACGCAGTAGTAACAAAATAAAACCTACCATTTTGTGATTAATGGAAGAGGTCACGACCTTAACCAATGAGAAATTTCGACGACCTCCGTGGCGCAGTGTGTAGCGCTGTTGCCTTAACGTGCGGAGGTCTCGGGTTCGATCCCCGGCAGGGTCAATTTGGGAATTTATAATTTCTGAATTTTCTCTGGTCTGGCCTGGTGGGAGGCTTCGGCCGTGGCTAGTTACCACCCTACCGGCAACGACGTGCCGCCAAGCGATTTAGCGTTCCGGTACGATGCCGTGTAGAAACCGAAGGGGTATGGGTTTAATATAACTGCCATGCCCCTAACAGGTTAACCCGCTACCATCTTAGACTGCATCATCACTTACCATCAGGTGAGATCGCAGTCAAGGGCTAGCTTGTAGTGGATTAAAAAAAAAAAAAATACGTTGCAAAGAGAGCGTAAAAAAGTTTATCTAGAACCGAGAGAAAAAGTTAATGGACAATGGCGTCTGTATAATGTTGTTTTTTTTTCTATTTCCCGGACATAATCACAATCATAAATGTGCGCGGTGTGCATCTGGTGGAAATGATAACGGTAACGTGCGCACGCGCACGCGACAGAAGTAGTACCACCTATTATTAAACTTAGTCACCGTTTCATACATAAAGACAAGATAATACACACTCATATCTGTGGTTTGCCTATAAAAACTAGCTGTTTTTAAGTATACGACGTCTTCCGTCTGATTTACTTGTTTTAACGGTCCCTGGTGGAATTTTTCCAACGGGATCCTTAAAACGGAACGGAAATCCAATCTTAAATGGAAAGTAGAAAATCTGAAATAAACCCTGTTCGAGCTGAGTGGAGAATGAAGTTATCAGTAAAGTGAGTCTTTCCTTAAAAATATTGTAAAACAAGACAAAGTCCACAACTTCATCCGCATGTATTCAGGTTTTTCATAAATCCAGTAAGAAAGATTTAATTTTAGGGGATAAAAGTAGCCTAAGGCCTTGCCGGGATGCAACCTATTTCTGCCCCAAATTTTGTCAAAAGCAGTTTAGCAGATCCTGCATCGTAGGTAGGTATGTCACTTTTAAAATTATAATTAATAATATTAGTATGGATATGTCAACGTAAGATTGTAAAAACCGTTAGATTATAATCTAACGGGTTCTATCCCGCGAGATTGTAAACTGTCGAAAAATAATTGTGAACCGTTCAATGTTCTGAGTATTAATTTATGAAATATGTATTGTATTTACGTTTTCTTGTCTGTTTCTTGTAGAGTTCGCACGCGAGTTGAATGCAGAGTAAGTGTATGTGTCACCATACATTTACTCTGCATTCAACTCGCGCGCGTACTATAGGTTAGGTTAGGGTTTGACATGAATATTAATAATAGGTTCTATCGGGTTAATATACCTAATAGATTACAGTTTACCGAAAAATAATGCGTTAAATTGTAAGCAGTATGTTACCGTTCATAATCTGTCGACAGTTTACAATCTATCGAGATAAAAAACGTTAGATTACAATCTAACGGTTTTTACAATCTTACGGTGACAGATACATAATATTATAGTCATTAGTCACGAGTATTAATTATACTGTAGGTAAGATAATTCGAAACTATTACTAGTTCTAAACTTTTACAAAAACAAATTAACATAGTATTTTTCTAGTCATATAGGTACTCGTAAGTACAATATGATAAATAGAGTACCCATGTCCATCAAATTGTATGAACAAACATGTGCGTGTCTTAAAGCTAGCATTGTTCAGTTGATTTCCACATCAACATAGGCCCTTTGTGCGTGGGACCGTTTACCTAATTATTAAGACAATATTAACTCTTTCACTTTAAGTTTTAAGCAAGCACTGGGCGGAAAAGTTGATGAGATAGAGTCTGGACTCATTCATAGACATACGTTGTTTAGATAACGGCATTTCAAGAATTAATTTTTGAGAATTTTAAATATACGCCTATCGAATCTTTTATTCTGAAACGGTGGTGAGTTAAAACAAGACACATCATAAGCGACACAGGTGTGTCCTACATAAAATAAAGTTTCAGTTTAAACGTATACAACATTGAATGCATTGTATGTAGAATGTAGATGTTAGGTAGGTACGTATTTAGAAATTTTAAAGAGCAAGAGAAAGGCTAATTCAAATAAAGCAATTTATACGTCGAGATTCTGTGTGCATAAAATTAGGAAACTTTCGACTAAAATTTTAAACTTTTCCAACAAGAAGTAGGTAATCAATTTATTATAAGCCAAAAAGTATACGCAACGAAGAAAATAAGTAACTACTTGTTAATTACACCCATGTTTTATGTACGCAACCAATATTATTGTTTATCGCATATGATGCGGAACAACGCAGAAAGACTCCTGCGCACATTAACATCAACGAATTACAAGTAATCACAAATCTATCAACACTAATTATAGTTCTACAAGCAATCTAAAAATACCAATATGTACCACGATTTACAACTAATCTATCAACACTAGTTACAGCTGAAGTAGTTCTATTCCTGTAGTCTTTGTTTACTTTACGGCGCGTAAGAAAGACGGGGCAGGTCTAACCTTGGCCCTTTTGGAGTAAAAGCGCGCATGCCCAAATCGGGAGATGTGAGATGAGTTGAGGAAGGGATGCTGGGGTCGTTAGCTCGGACGCGTCGTTTGGCAGCGCACCAAGCCTCGTGCTCGACTGTACTTGTAGACTAATGTAGAGTCATTATAGCGATTTGATTAAACATTTCAGAACACAATTTTCTTAATGAAATAACATAACATTTAAGTAGATCCTCATGGTTTTAACAACATGGTATTAAAAGTAAAGCCGAATCCAATAAACTTGATTATTTCAGTGTATTCTTGTTATAACCAATAAGGAAAGTTCATAGACCGATACTGCTAGAAGCTGCACAAGACAGTAGAATTACAAAATACAATAGACCTTTGAAGTGTAATAATATTTTCATGTTATGATTTACGAGAGATCTATTTCCTGTCCAGTGTCAGATCCATATTGCTAATTTCAGTTTTCTAAAATAGTCCATACTAATATTGTAAATGCAGAAGTGTGTCTGTCTGTCTGCTACGCTTTCACGGTCCATCTGATCAACCGATTTTGAAAAAAAATGGTACAGGGATAAGTCGTATCCCGGGGAAGGACTTAGCCTGCACAGGCAATAGGCATTCCGGAAAATAAAAGAGTTCCCGCGGGAATAAAAAAAACAGCGGACGAAGTCGCGGGCATCATCTAGTAAGTACTTATACGAACTACGAGTATGTTAGTCTAAAAATAGATAAGTACTATCAGATCGCAATAATATGTATTACGACAAAGCCGTGGAGTTAGACGTTTGGACGCCAATTCGAATATTTGTTTACTTACTAATACATAATAATAAGTTCTCGTGTCTCGTGATCGAAACTCTATATAGCTCAGAATTTGAAAAAAAATCCTTAAACCGCGCGGACAAAGTCTCGGGCATCAGCTATATAGTACAAGTTAATTTTTAGAAGGAAGAAATTATTATCTGTTCACATAGTTCGAAACCGCGGAATCCACGTCACCTGCGTATTTCTGTCCGCATTTGACGAGAGTCGAGACAAAGCCCGCGATGATTTGCCGCTTTTCCTGACCACGTCACCGCTTTGAAGAATTTGTACAACAAGGAATAAAACTTGGCCAGACACTACAAAGTGACTTTTTACAACGTCAAAAAGAAAGCACTATTTCTATTTTTTGCACAGATACGGCATACCTACCTAAACCTAAGTTTGCATTTATAGATGGTAAGAGAATTTTCATGATTTAGCTAGTGAATGGAATTCTCCCAAAAATCCATATTATTTAAGTAGACGCTCTTCAAGGAAGCTCTGTGACGCAGAATACAGGTACTTAATAATACGTACTTTTCAGGTACTTCGCCTTGTGAGTTGTGACGCTGAGAGTATATTTTTATTTAAAACGCACATTACGATTCGTGTTTTGTGCGTATCATCGCTCAAGGAAACGCAATTAAATGGGAAACTAAATACGTTGGCATATAAATCTCTTTATATTTAGATGCTAACATGAATAATCTACAAAAAATCCTTTTCATTTAATTGCATAAAATGTGCTCGTGATTCGAGAATTGTCTGTGGTTAATGAGCACTTACCTTCACTTCTAATTAAAATTTCTTTATTTGTTGAAATCTTTGACGTGTCCATGAGTTTTTATCCGGTAAAAGAATTCTTGAATTCTTAAATAAGACTTTAATGAATATTTGGACGTCGGTAACGATAAAATACGCATGTGCTTTAAAAGCCTTCAAACAAAATAAAAAGAAGAAGAAAATTAATCTAATAATATTTAGATAATATATAAAATAATATATTTTAATATATTTTTCCAAATCCAATCATGGAGAATCAATTAAAAGGTTTTGTTGATAAGAATAGAAATCTAAAACGACGTCACACTAAATTAAATATGGCGGACTATAAAAGCTTGCTTTTAAACATGTTTTAAAAAAATACTATCTTGTATGTAAGGTACGTGATGTGAATGTGATACTTAACTTTTCAAAGAGCTATTAGTTGATAAATTGCTAGCTAATGAATATGAATTATGAAGATCTTTTCAGTATCTATAGTCTGCCATCCAAATTTTATGTACTCGTACCTATAGGTACAAAAAAATTGTAGTATCTCTAGACTACTCTAGAGTCACTACAAATAGACCTATACTACCTAATTAAAACTTCATCAGACGTATGAAATTTAGGTCTAGAAGTCAAATAAAAAATAGAGCTTGAGATTTGAAACCTCATTCCATTAGCAAGACGACCCTAATAAATCTGCGACTTTATCTCAACTCAGTTACTAGTTCGCCCATCTCGTGTGTTGTGAATACGATGAACTCTGGCTATTCAGCGTTCGACAGATAGCCAGCAAAGCACGCAGCAGGTAACAACAATTGACCCAGTTGCCAGCTTATATTTAGTAGCACTATTGGACTATAATTAGACGGAAGTGAACGCCCCGCACTGGATTTCCATGTTTTATCTGCAAAGTATTCGTACTAATATTATAAAATGCGAAAGTGTGGCTGTTTGTCCGGCCCATCTTTTCAACCGATTTTGATGAAATTTGGTATAAGGGTAGGTTACATCTCCGATATGCTAAGGAGTTCCCATGGGAATCAAATAACTTAATCCACGCGGACAAAGTTTAGGGCATCATCTAGTTAATTAGGTATTTAAAGAGGTTTTATTGAAATATTGGTTTCCATAGGGCACCCTGAACTAGTATGAACGTATGAAGTAGTTAGTACTTGTGTATTACATAACTCAAGGGCAATGTAACTTTTAATGAAGTAAGTTCTTTCTCTTTGTCTTTTATATACTTCCAAATAAGTACATCATTTAATGATCGATTATACATACATGTTTAAAAAGTTATCGATTAATGATAAATCGAATCTGGCATAACTACCTACATTTTAGTGCAAAAAAGAGCGACGGTTTTCGCAGGAAATATATTGCGAAATCTCGAAACTAGTTACGTACAACCTATCTTCGACTGTAACGACTAGCTGCTAAATTACAAATTAAATAAATACATCTTTAGTGTCCAACTCACGTAACGCACTTATTTCAATGGCCCACCTCCTCAGTCTGTCACAGTATGATACCTACTATAGTTAGATACCTAACATACCACAACGTTGATTTTCAGGAGTGAAAAATACCTAAAGGTTTTTAGGTTGTTTTAGCTTTTAGACATAAAATAATAATTAAGTAATATCAGTCATATTTTTAGCGTGATCTTTTCATCTCCAAGCGTTTTTTAATACCCGTGACTTCATCCATGAGGTTTAAGTTATTTTTTAATTCCAGCGGACACTATTTCCAGGATAAAAAGTAGCCTGTCACTATCCACACTATCCAGGTCCTCAACTATACCCATACAGAAATCACGTTGCTCTGTGGCGGCGTGATTGAATGTCATACAAACAAACAAGCACACTTTCACCTTTATAATATTAATATGATAATTCCGTCATATTTTTTAGCTCAAATTCAAAGTTTATTTCATGTAAGACAATGCCAGTGTAATTTTTTGCTTTGACTCTACCAAGGTAAAGTCCCACAAACTTATCTGTCCCGGTGACAGCGGCGCTAGATACAATATGAAAAATAAAATAAAAACAAAAACTATAGTTACAGGCATAAAATTAGTTGGTTCCAATTTTGACCACCTGGTCAGGTAAGTATGCCGGACTATATGTACATTTTGGAATATCCTTGACATTTGGATTTCAAATCAAAGTCCAGAACGAGTAATGAAGTTTTTAATGTAGCTGCTGAAAGAGAAACCTAAAAATATTAGGATTCATGATATGATATCATTCTCGACACAGATGCCGTGTGTGTTTGTTTGTGTGTCGGTTGTAAAGCTGCGCAAAAACATCCGCTTGCGCATGATCCCTGATTGCTTCTATATACGTTTATAACGCTTTATGATCAACTGAAATAACTATCTCGATCACGCATTATTGACCAATGACGGTTATTTTAAAGCAGTAGATTTAAATATAGATACTAACCTATACTTATCTACTGCTTTAAAATAACAGTCATTGGTCAAGTATTATATAAATTGCAAGCTACAAATAAGTTCAAAGCTAACCAAATGTAGCGGTAAATTTTTCATATTCATGTTATTGAATCTTAATAATTAACTATAGTTTTTGCCCGCAGCTTCGCTCACATTCAGTTAGATTTACAAATGAATTTCAAACCCTATTTTACCCCCTTAGGATTACAATTTTCAAAAATCTTTTCCTAGCGGATGACTACGCCATAAAAGCTATCTATATGACTTTCAGAACGATCCGTCCGGTGTTTAGAGCTGTGCGTTGATAGATCAGTCAGTCGCAGTCAATCATTCAGTCATCTTTTACTTTTATATATTTAGTTGAAAGGATAGGTAAGTTCATAGTTCATTGAAGGAAATGATCATGGAGCAAAGACTCAGAAAACATAAAAAAAGAAAATACGAAAAGTTATTGTTCAAATAAACTTTTAGAAGTGCTTTTCACTCATCAATTGAATCTACCACTGCTGCGGTTTGCAAGGTTAGCGTTATTTTACAAAAAACAAGTTGTAATGTGTGTAATGCGACATGACATGCGTTGTTACACTTTACTCTATCTCTCATCGAGTCACGGTTCGCCGCGTAGCCTTGTCACACCAAACAACGTTAAATCGACATTAATTTTACTGAATAAATACGAAGTAACTATTATTTTATCTGTACTAAAGGCTTGTTTATTTATTCGCACGAAAGGCAGACGGGACTCGCGCTGCCTATTCTCACATTCGTCTCGATGTTCACAAGCTTATTGACGGCATCCCTTATCGAGTAGAGCGATGTTGTCCTAACGTCGGACTTGGGAGGTACCAAGGTTTGATTTCCGGCAGGATCAATTTTGGAATCTATAATTTCAGAATTTTCTCTGGTCTGGTCTGGTGGGAGGCTGCGATCGTGGCTAGTTACCCTACCGGCAAAGTCATGCCGCTCAGCGGTTTAGCGTTCCGGTACGATGCCATGTCGAAACTATTTAACTGCCGCACCCCTAACAGGTTAGCCCGCTACCATATTAGACTGCTTCATCACTAAGCCATCAGGAGAGATCGCAGTCAATTGGTAACATGTAGTGAATAAAAAAATTGCACGTCATAACGATGATATTTGGGCAAGTGGCGAGACGTGCCGCGATCTAGCGAATATGTGAATGCACGGTTAATCGGTAAAAAATAAACAGTGAAAATTCTACTTGAAAAGAATGAACAACTCTACTTTGAAAAGAATACTGAACAGAATGGGTAAAATGTTTACGCTCTGAAAGTTATTGTAATTTCGCAATTAATCTGATTTACTATGTACTCTCGACGGCCACACTGGCATAATGGTGTGCATATGGTCATAAGTGGAAGATCCAGGTGTCAATTACAAGCAGGCAATATTGTAAACTTATATTTTTTAAGTATGTTCTCATGGAAGTCTTGCGCGCATCATCTACTAATATTATAGAGGAAACCTATGTACAAACTTTCTGCTTTCTATAGGTCCAAGGGTGTTGGCTGGTCTTTGATGAGTCCATCAGTGAGTGAGTGAGTGAGTGAGTTACGACTTTTCTCTTTCAACATGAAGATCATTATTAATTACCATCGCTCATGATATATTTAGTCTATCTACACATTTTAACGAAAAGGCCTCACTATGATTTTCTTCAACACTTCTGAAAGGGGGGCCTATTTCATTGAAACAATCGCAGTTGGCTCAGTTTATAGCATTGTATTGTAGGACAACTAGTCTTAATGCATGCTAAATTAAAATAACATTAAATCACATATATTGTACACCACACTTTGGTAGAATACTAGGATCCTCTATTTTAAAGAACATCTTTGTGCTACCGTATTCCACAAATAAATAATTTGCAGGTTAGATGCAGTAGCTTACCTGATGATTTCAAATTTCAAATTTCCTACAATACAATGGATACTTCTGGTTCTGGTATGGTATATAATCTATGAATATGATTAAGGTCTCACTTATCATTGTTTAAAACAGATGTATGTGTGTACTCTATCTTAATGAAAATTTTGGCACAGTACAACAATTAATAATTTTGATTCGCGACTGAGTGCCGCGTGCCGGGCCCACCGTGCCACCCACATTGTCGATCCACACGTGACTGATGATTTATTATTTATTTACATACAATAACGTCATATTATATACGCTAAGTAACGCCTGCTGATTGCTTCTATCCAATATCATATTATATGTTAGGTGCAAACTCTCACTAAGGATTTAATTTAATAAATTATTAAATTATCTATAATAATTAAAAATAAACTCTCGGCATTTGAAACTGTACCATTGCACAGTTTCAATGACATTGCATGCATAGAAATGAACATAAAAGTGCGTCACGAAAAAAAAAACAAGCAAATAAAGCATCTTAATACCTACCTGCTATATTTCTATATTTTTTTATATTTCTATATTTATATTTATATCTTCGCATAGACTTATAAAAAGCGCTTACGAAAATCAGATCGATACAATACAATATTAATACAAAATATTATTATGTCATAAAAATTAATAATTTACCTAAGTACCTAGTCATACATAATTTAATTAAATAATGTGATTTTAAAATAATGTCGTATCTTCATAGTAAAAATGTCATAATATTAGAATAAAAAAAAAGGTACTCAAGTACCTACATAATTTTCATGTCATAAAATAAAATAAAATATGTAATCACAATACAATACAATATTACAAGTACACAAGTACATAATTTTTATCCTTGGTCATTGAATGGCTTGTGCAGTGTTATATTTTCCATGCTTTTTTATCTTCTAAGTAATCATTTATCTTGTAATAACTTTTTAAAATTAAAATTTCTTTTATTTTACTTTTAAAGTGTCTATCAGAAAGATCGGTCATGTCTTTTGGAATTCTGTTGTAGAAGCGTATAGAGCTGCCCATAAATGATTTAATTGTTTTAGACAACCTGAATGCCTGCCCAGTTAACTTATGTTTGTTTCGTGTATTATAGTGATGAGAGTCAGAATTCTTCTTATACGATGCTAGATGTTTTCTAATGTACCTACATAATATTCTCAAATGTGAAGGCATAGTCAGAATGCCGATATCTTTAAACATATTTCTGACAGAATCTCTGGGCTTCATCTTATAAATGGCGCGAATAGTTAGCTCTTTTTTGGAGTATAAAAATAGTTTTCCAATCAGCAGCTGAGCCCCACATCAAAATTCCATAAGACAAATCTATAAATCTATAAAAATCTAAAATCTATAAAGAGTATAAAATATAGTTTATAAACTACGAGGGAACCAACAATCAAACACACAGTAACTGACAAATACTAAAACCTTCTGTAGTCGAGAAAAAAACTGAAATATTTATGAAACATAAGTAGCAAAAATGCCTATAGTTATTTGGGTATGAGTGCCTTTTCGCTTATAAAAAGATCACCCCACTAGGTCAGTGCATTGAGCATTCTTCTATATTTATAGGATAATTAATTACTAACTATTTTATCACAGCAAGCTTACCTAAGCGCGTGCGATGGAAGCTCAAATCCTGAAATAAGCTTCACTATAGTGTAATTTCAAAGTACTACTTGAAAGTTATTAGGTAGTTTTTTTAATTTAATGGACGCGACACTCTTTATTATTATCAACAATTAATTTAACATCCCATAAAATGGTTATATGCGTGTAAATTTTGACAACATTCGTACAGGCGACCGTTCTGAACGAGGTCTGAAGACGGACTACGCGCGGGCAGTTCATTTACGTCACCGAACCAAATATAGACTCTGAAGCTTTCCAAGCGACTTTCCTCTCCCCCATACGCCTTTTTCTATAAATAAAGTTTAATTTCGCGTGAAGTTTTCCACGTCATTTTACGTTTTATAGCGTGTTGGTTTGTGAAAAGTAGTTGCGGTGTTATTTTTGCCGGCGATTTTCTTCGTTTCCCGCGCGTGGCTTAAAACGGCAAGGCGGCTGCGCGCGCGCATCTTACCCTTAGTACGACTTTGCCCATCTCGACAAAATTGGTAGATTTCGAGTACCATATTACTAAAAATTAAAAGTCTATCAATTTTGGATCACCGCATCTTGAGTTCCTTGCCGGATTTTATTAGTAGATTCTGCTTTTAGAATCGACGGTAGAGTCAAGACAAGACGAATCATACCTAAGTGACACAAATCTGTAAGTACTACATGATAAGTTACGAGTTATATACATTTCGAGCAAAACTGAATAGATGTTATCTTAATAGTGAGACAAGTATTTACTAACAAACAACCAATTTTAATTTCCCAAAGCTTTCATATTGCGCTTGTAGGAATAAACTGGAACTTTAAAAACATGAGAGCTAGGTATAACTATACATTTAAATTTAAAACAAGGCATAATATAAAATTCATTTTATAGGTTTTCGAGATTAAGAACTCGTGCTAGGGATAGAGATCGGAAGCTTTTGTTTACCCGTTTCGATTTGCGAGCGGTCAATAATGACTTACGCGATAGTGTGCCATATTAGTGGCACGTATCAATCATTCGCGCCGGCACACGAGCGGTTAAGTGATACAACCTACATACCTTTCAGAGTGTGAATGATTTAGATTTCTCGTAAATTATGTGTAAGTAAATTGTTTCAATACAAGTTATTTAATAGCTGCGAGACGTTTATTTAACCAGTATTAACGTTATATGAGGTAATGTGCACTATTTATAAAGACATGTTAATTTTATAGGCGTAGCGTGACCGAAATAAGAGTAAATGCTTTATGAACCTAGAGTTCAAGAATGTTAAACTTTATCTATACTTAATAATATTATAAATGTGGAAGTGTGTCTGTCTTTTTGCTACTCTTTAACGGTCAATCTTTTCAAGTTGGCACACTTAGTGATCTGTATTATTCCGGAGTAGGACATACTTTTTATCCCGGAAAATGTAGGCGTTGCTGCGGGAATAAATATTCGCGAAAAACGATAGTAAGTAACGTAATTGAAACAAAGAAACTGCGTACTTTTCTATTATGAATATCGTATTTGCTTTTAGGGTGCGGAAAAACATCGCGAGAAAATCTGCAGGCCTGAGCGTTTTTCCTTATATTCTCAAAGGCGTAGCCAGCGTGGTAGACTTTGGCCTAAATTCTTTTCGTTCTAGGAGGCGACTCTTGTTCAGTATTCGGCCTGTGATGGGCCGAGAGGATGTTAATGAACTGCAAACATCCTTCTTGCAACATAATAAACCGATATTAGGACGAAATGCATGTTCAAAGAAATAGAAAGAATAGAAATAGCAGAACTAATGTTTATAACGTCGGTTACAGACGGAGGGGATTGTTTGGGAGAAAATGTCGGAAACATCGCCACTGGACGCGCGCCAACCATAAGTGCACATGACTCTGAAACTGGGATTGCGGTATCCGCAGATTTGTGCGGCAGCGGTAGATACGCCGCTGAATTTCTTGCTGGTTCATCTCTGTTTTTTATCCACTACAAGTTAGCCGTTGACTGCTAAGCTAAGATGGTAGCGGAAAAACGCTAAATCGCGACGTCTTTGCCAGTAGGGTGGTAACTAGCCACGGCCAAGGAAAATTCAGAAGTTATAAATTCCCGAACCCGGGACCTCCGCACGTTAAAACAACAGCGCTCAACATTGCGCCAGGGAGGTCGTCAAAATCTCAGTAACTTATAGGAAGGAACTTCGTAAAGCGTATGTGGGCAATCCATTCTATTACTTATGTCTATCCTTCCAGGAAGAGAGAAGCGCTGAAGTGGGAATAAATCCTTCCCCCCTTCCCCAGGAAACAAATTATTTAATTATTATACATGATGCCGTATATAAATCGATTGGGGGTACGGGTTTAATATAACTGCCACACTCTCAACAGGTTAACCGCTACCATCTTAGACTGCATATCTACAAGTCTTACCATCAGGTGAGATTGTAGTCAAGGGCTCATTTAAATAGTGGCGTAAAAAAAATGTTCATGAAAAATGTTGGTATTTAACTCTGTACCAAAGGAGACGGTTCCGATTTGTATGGGGCGTAGGCAAAGTCTTGTACAAGCAGAGAAATGAAGGAAAATAAAATACTAGACCAGTTTTTATTGGTCACATCTACGAATTCGTCGTAATTTCAGTGGTAAAATTATTTAATATTTCCAAGTTATGGAACACTAAACAACAAACAACAATGGCGGATTCATATTTTTTGACGTTTTCAAAAGAAAAACACGTTATTTTGACAGTGACTGTCAGAAATGACATTTTGATATATTTCGCGCCTACTGCCTTCTCTATGCCTGAAGGTTGCCATCTTAGACGAATAAACCACTCGTCCAAGTGTCAGGTGTCTGTCCAACTTGTTAATGAGTATTGATTTCAGCTTACAAAGTTTAAATAAAATTGAGTCAAAGAAGATGCTAATACTGTAGCAAAACACGTGCCTGCGCTGTAAAACTTCGCGGAAGATTGTAAAGGTCGTGTAAGTTTATTTAACGGATTGATCGCGGAGCGGGAAGGCGGCCAAGCGGCGCGCGCGGTTGCAGCGTGTAATTTTAGTCTGGACATTGACTTTAGTATATATCTATTGCGCTGCAGATCGAGACATGAGGATTCTACGAAACTTCAGGAAATGTCTATTTATATCTACTAATATTATAATTGCGAAAGTTTGGATAGATTGACGGATGGTAAGTTTGTAATCTGTAATAGCACATATGTTATTTTTTATCCCGGAAAATTAAAGAGTACCCGCAGAAATCAGAAAACCTCAATCCACGCGGACGATGTCACGGGTTATACTTTTATTAGCTAGTGATACATAAAGGAGGAAGTATTAAAGTTTACGGTCAATTAGTTTTCATGGTGATCGACTGATGCTGCTTTATCGATTACTGTTTGAACTAATAATGAAACCATTATGATTAAAAGCTGAATTAAAAGTGGAATCAGCTTTTTATCTAATATCTTTAATCAATCTTAAAAATATGGTAACAAGCTTTTAATAAGCTCAGCTGACGCTTAACACACAATGACATGGGATCTGGCGGGCTGTCACATAGTAAAGAAGTCTATGGTAACTTTGCTAGTTGATGCAGTCCCACTAAATTATCTGGCCCGGTGGACAAAATTGGAACTAATTTTTATGCCAGTTTAGTTTTTGTTTTTATTAATTAATTTAATATGCGATTTCAACGAGAACCAATGGTTTGAATGAACCGGCTAATACTATAATGTTGTTGGAGCAGCCACTAACCTGCTTGATGACGAGCTTGCCGGTGGGTTTCTCCGTGACGTAGTTCTGCATGCCCGCCATGAGCACGGTGGCGCCGAGGAACTTGTTCAGCAGAGCACGCGCCTCCGTGTCCGCGCTGCTGTCGCCCTCCTCGATCACTGCGGCAACAATAACCACATGATACGTACCAATTACAACTTGAAATACTCCAAGGTTGTGGGAACTACGTGAGAAATGCTGTGAATACGAATATTGATGATGAAAACATTGCTGGATTCGACAACGTCCCCTCATGAGCGGAATCTATCGCTACTATACGAAAAGCTTAAACCAATCACTCGCGCGAAACCACGGGACCGACAAGACTGAAGATTTAGAATAATCTAGAAATAGGCATTTTAATTTGTTTCATTTTCAAAGAAAAGAAGTTAATTTGCAGTCTGCATCATTGTTTGAGCTTGGCAAACTTTCCTATATGATAGCCGAAACGCTACTGACCATAAAAACACAGAGTAGATTCCATGAATTTTGCTTTACGTAGGTACAAATGAGTGTTATTCAAGCACCTCGGCTTCTCATCGGTTAGTGCAACCTTGGACGACATCCTCCTAGATAGGTGGACGATCTCAAGCGAGTAGCTGGGAGCCGCTGGAAGCAAGCGGCACAAGACCGTGTTATGTGGAAACCCATGTATGAGACGTTCATCGAGTAGTGGACGTCTATCGCTTGAGAAGACGAGAACGATGCCTTTAAAAGATGTCAGTTTGAGGTTGGCATTATCAGTTACAATACTAAGAGTGTAATCTTGGATAAAAGTAGGAGTTTCTTCGCGCACGTTCATGATAATCAAGGAACAAGAATTCGCTATAATGCGCCAAAGCAGCTACCACCAGTAGTTGTACGACATAGATGTTGGGTTATAGTGAATGCAACCCTTGCATTGTAATTTTTATTCTGTGCATTTCTAATCTATGGTTCCGTTTCCGCTTACTAAGCATTCCTTTTCTTTTCTCTAATGGCCAATGTCGATACTCGTTGTCCGTGTCCCGTGTCCGTGTAATTATACTGTTCAGATTATGTTACTTATTTTTACTAACTTACTTTTTGATTTAACGCTGTTTAACAAAACCCAGTCGTCGTTTCTCTTCATGGTAGCAGAGCGCGCAACATGGCCAAGATGACAAACGCAATGTCGCACTTCCATCTTGAAAAGTTAACAGGTCGGTCTAACTATGCTTCATGGAAGTTCGGGGTGAAGACCTACCTGGAACACGAAGACCTTTGGGATTGCGTGGAGCCGTTGGACGACAGTAAACCCATAAATAAAGGTAAAGACGTAAAAGCACGCGCTAAAATCATCCTTTTGTTGGATCCTGCAAATTATGTGCACGTGCAGGACGCCATCACCGCAAGGGATGTGTGGAAAAATTTAGAGAAAGCTTTCGACGACAACGGACTGACACGAAAGGTCGGGCTCCTCAAAGATTTAGTTACAACGACATTGGAAAGTTGTGGAAATATAGAAGAATACGTGAATCACATTATGAGCACTGCTCACAAGCTCCGGAGTATCAATTTCAAAATTGAGGATGAATGGATTGCTTTTTCAGCTTTCACCCATACAGTGGATGATCAATGGTACATTGATTCTGGTGCAGCCATGCATATGACCCATAGAAGCGACTGGCTGTATGATATCAAGGTGCCTCCGATACAAAACATCACTGTGGCAAATAAATCACCACTGTCTGTTGAGAGTGCTGGTAACGTAGATATCAATCTAGGTGAGGAGAAAAGGGTACAGGTGAGAAATGTTCTTTATGTACCAGATCTTGCTGTCAATCTGCTTTCAGTTAGTGCGATGAGTAAAAGTGGATGTAAAGTAGTTTTTCATAGCAGCGGC
Source organism: Erebia aethiops (assembly GCA_923060345.2). Taxonomy (NCBI): domain Eukaryota; kingdom Metazoa; phylum Arthropoda; class Insecta; order Lepidoptera; family Nymphalidae; genus Erebia; species Erebia aethiops. The sequence continues at coordinate 514,432 of OV281083.1, read as the reverse complement.
TGCGATATATATAACAGTGAAGATATATTTGTCTGTTCTGCTACGCTGATAAACAATCTGTACCGATTAAATTCTAGTACAAATGTGCAAGCTAATTTAATATGTGCTGGAATTACAGATGAGTCCGTCCTGTGGCATCGCCGTATGGGACATTTGAATTTCAATGACGTCAGTAAACTGCCAAGCTGTGTTGATGGAGTGAAGCTGCCGACGAGTAAGAATAGTAAGAATAAAAGTAACATAACCTGTACAACATGCAATGAGGGTAAACAATCCAGACTGCCATTTAACAATGTGGGTTCCCGAGCTACACAACCGCTAGAACTCATTCATTCTGATATCTGTGGCCCTATGGAGACTCTATCAGTTGGAGGTATGAAATATTTCATTAATTTTGTAGATGACTATACAAGGAAAGTATATGTATACTTTATGAAAGATAAATTAAATATTGTGAAAATATTCAGAGATTTCAAGACCAAGGTAGAGAATGAACTAGATAGAAAAATTAAAATTGTCCGAACAGACAACGGAACCGAATTCTGTAACAGAGACTTTGAGAAATACCTTACAGATTCTGGTATTGTCCATCAGACTAGTACACCGTACACCCCGCAACAAAATGGTCTCTCTGAGCGTATGAACAGAACTTTAGTTGAGCGTGCACGATGTATGATCTTTGATGCTAAATTAGGAAAACAATTCTGGGCTGAAGCTATAGCTACCTCAGCATATATTATAAATAGGTCACCCACGCAGTCTCTGGACGGAAGAACTCCCTATGAAATGTGGACGAAGCGAAAACCTAACATTAGTCACATGAAAATATTTGGTTGTGAGGCAATGGTACAAGTGCCTAAAGAAAAGCGAGGCAAGTGGGACCCTAAATCAGTAAAAATGCTCTTTTTAGGATATTGTGATGACACAAAAGGATATCGATTCTGGAACCCTGCTACTCGAAAAATGATTAAGAGTAGGGACGTCACTTTTTTAGAAAAGGATAGTAACCATAATGATAAACTTGTGACTCTTAAATTTGCAGATCAACCAGCTGGTGGTAGTCATAGCAATGACACCAATCCTGTTAATTCTTTAAGGCCTTCATCTCTTGTGGAACTGTCAGAATTGTCTAATGACGCCGTGGCAGAGAGTGTATCAGAATCGTCCAGTGAATATGAGACAGATCAAGGAGATCTTGATGAAACATATAAGCCCTCCAGGCTGTCATCAACGGAAGACTTCAGAAAGGTGACACTGAGGCCGCGTAATCGAAATTTCAACCAAGATACTGAAGGTAATCCAACCAGTTATTTTTGCTATAGTAATCTGAATGATCCTCAGACAGTTGAAGAAGCTTTATCCGCTGAACAAGCAAGTAAGTGGAAAGAAGCAATGGAAGAAGAGTACAATGCTCTGTGTGAAAATCAAACCTGGACATTAGTCGAGCGCCCTCTGGACAAAAAGGTCATACCGTGTAAATGGGTATTTAAGTCTAAGACTGACCAGGATGGTAAAGTTATACGTTATAAAGCGAGATTGGTTATAAAAGGCTTTAAACAAAGAAAAGGTATAGATTATGAGGAAATATACTCTCCAGTTGTACGCTACACTTCAGTAAGATTTTTACTAGCAATGGCTGTTAAACATAACTTAAACATAGACCAAATGGATGCAGTTTCTGCATTTTTACAGGGAGATATAGATACAGAAATATATATGCAGCAACCCCCATTGTATGAAAAGGGATCACAAGTATGCATGTTACATAAATCAATATATGGGCTGAAACAAGCAAGTCGCCTATGGAACAAAAAGCTGAATGGAGTTCTACTAGAAATTGGTTTTCAGCAGTCTAAAGTGGACCCTTGTATCTACTATAATCTTAGCATCATGATGTTTGTTGCGGTCTGGGTTGATGACCTAATTTTGTTCTCAGCTGATAATGAAACTAAAAATCTAATCAAAGAAAAATTGAAAACTAAATTTTCCATGAAAGATTTGGGAGAAATTAAACAATGTATTGGTTTGAATATAACCAGGGATAGAATTTCTGGAAATTTAATGATTGATCAGCAAAAGTATATCAATGAAGTTTTAAGTAAATTTGGCATGCAAGAATGCAAACCAGTGAAAACACCTATAGAACCGGGTAAGAAGCTAAGTCCGTGTACTGAACAAGCAAATTTGAGTTTTCCATATCATCAGGCTGTTGGCTGTCTTTTATACCTGGCGCAAGCTACTAGACCAGACATCTCATATGCAGTCAGCACTCTCAGCAGATTCAATAAAAATCCTCTAATGGAACACTGGATGGCGATCAAGAGATTAATGAGATATCTGCAAGGCACAAAAGACTATAAGTTGGTATATAGCAAAGATGAGATTAAGCTGCACGGATATTGTGATGCAGACTGGGCAAACGATACACAGGATAGAAAATCCTGCACCGGTTACATTTTTATGTTTCAGGGCGGAGGTATATCTTGGACCTCTCGCAGACAACAGACGGTCGCACTGTCGACAGCCGAGGCCGAATACATGGCGATGGCGGCGGCCGCGCAGGAGGCGCTGTGGCTGCGCCAGCTGCAACGCGAGCTGGGCGAGAGCGACGACGCACCGCTTCGGATTCTCAGCGACAACCAAAGCGCAATCAAGCTCTCCACTAGTGATAGTTACAAACCACGGACTAGACATATAGATATCCGCTTTCATTTTCTTAAAGACTATGTAAACAAGTTGTTGCTTAAATTTGAATTTTGTTCCAGTAATCAAATGGTAGCTGATATCTTAACTAAAGGAACACCATTAGATAAACATTTGTATTGTTGTTTAAAAATGGGCTTGCATTCTAGGGAGGCTGTTGGGTTATAGTGAATGCAACCCTTGCATTGTAATTTTTATTCTGTGCATTTCTAATCTATGGTTCCGTTTCCGCTTACTAAGCATTCCTTTTCTTTTCTCTAATGGCCAATGTCGATACTCGTTGTCCGTGTCCCGTGTCCGTGTAATTATACTGTTCAGATTATGTTACTTATTTTTACTAACTTACTTTTTGATTAAACGCTGTTTAACAAAACCCAGTCGTCGTTTCTCTTCAATAGATTTGTCTACTTTGGCGGATTGTAGCGAAAATTAAGGTTCTTGTTCCTTGAGGAGTCAAATCGTTAGCTCTACCTATACCTATGCCCAGAGTGGATGGTGGTATCAGTGGCGAGCAGGTCATACATGTATAAAAGCACTGCTTACCCTAATTTTAATAGTTCAAACTTCGAAGCTATTTTTGCATTATGATCGATCTGTGAAAAGGATTCTGCGGAACCCATGCCTACCCTGGCGTGTACCATGAAGGGTGAGAGTGATAGTCACCTATATCAGCGTTCTTCATCCTGGTGAGGATGTCCTGCACGCCAGTGACCTTGGTGGTGCTGTCGAGGAAGGAGCGCTCCTGGGTGCGGCCGTGGCCCGACCGGCTGGTGGTGGTGGTGGTGGTGGTGGTCCTCACCCCGCCGTCCTCTTGCTGCGTGGTGGTGGTGGTGACCACCTCGTCTTCTGAGGCCAGGCTGTGCTCGCTGTCGGTGCGGGTCAGACCTGTAGCAAAGTTGCTTCATTAACCACGAATCATCCATAGGTACTAATATTACCTACCTGTACCTATAAATGCGAAAGTGTGTCGGTCTGCCTGCTACGCTTTCCCGGCCCATCTGATTTGTATGAAGTTTGGTGGAGAGGTAGGTAACATCGCGGGGAAGGTCTTTTTAGTAAAGAGAACTGATTCATTGTAATTTAATACCTCCTAATAATAACTAGATGATGCCCGCGACTTCGTTCACGTGGATTATTTTCCGGGATAAAAGTAAGCCTGTGTCCTTCCCCTTTCTTTGCACTAAATTTTGTTAAAATCGGTTGAAAAGATGGACCGAGAAAGCGCAGCAGACAGACACATTTACGCATTAGAAGATTAATATGGATATGGACAAAAACCAGCACGGTATTATTTATTTATGTGTATTCGATTAAACACTATTTTTCAGGCGCTTTCCATGTCTATAGAAAATTCTAGCTTTTATTGTACTTGAACATGACTTTTGTATACTGACCAGCATGAGTAGAGGAATCGCTTGAGATACTGTCCTTCATGGTGGATGTGCGAAGAATCAGCCCGGCTTTAGGGTACGTGGTGCGCTCTGACTTCGACGTCTCACCTTCAAGAAGAATATAAGAAATCTATACTACCTATATAAAATTAGTTTATATATTATAAATGCGAAAGAGTATCTTTCTATCTGTCTGCTACGCTTTCACGGCCTATCGTTTCTACCGATTTTGATGAAATTTGGTATTTGGGAATAGTGATAGGTTGTATCCAGGGGAGGGATATAATACAAAAACTAAATAGTCGCAGGCATCATCTAGTTTAAAAATAAATCATAATAGAAACGAATAACGGCTTCGACGCACCAATCTATTGCCGACATGAAAGTTATTGAATAACTGATAATACGAAACAATCACGCAAAAAATTGAAGAGATTTGAAACGAGCAAAAGGTTTCTTACCTTACAAGCGATTTTTTACAAGATTTTTGACATAAAAAGTTATCTTTGCTTGTCAGTATAAATAATAGTTTCCTACATACAATCGAAGATATCCGTTTATTCGGACTACTGTTATACCTTTGAGCAAATGAGCAGGCAGTATTGCCATGAATTTTCGATTACCGATTAAGTATTTAAATTTAATAATTTTAATACTCACTGGCACTCTTAATGTATTTCTCAGTTAGTGATTTCACGGAACTTTGTCTCACAGTTTTCCGTTCATCTGTCCTTTTTTCCGTCCTCTCTGACTTCTCACTTCCTCTCCTTCCCACTGTTTCCATCTCTACTCTCCTTTCTATTTTCTCTTGTACTTTTCTGCCTTTATCTTTAGTGTCAGTTTTCCTGTCCTTCAAGATACGTCTCTCGTAATCGTCCGTGTCCAAACGATCATTTATTTTATCATTCAAATCTGTAATACGTTCTGTTCTGTTCTGAACGTATCTGTTTTCTACACGTTCCGTTCTGTCCTGCACTTGCCTATCTTCAACACGTTCTGTTCTCTTTTTCACTTGTCTATCTTCTACAAGTTCTATTATATTTTGTGCCTGTCTATCTTCTTCACGTTCTTTTCTGTTCTTCACATTTCTATCTTCTCTCCTATCCACGTTGTTGGTTCCGCTGGTGATTCTGCTCTCAATTATCCGACGGTCGCTGTGTGTGAACTGATCTAGTGCAGCGCGTTCTTCTTTCTGTTCAAGGCAATATGGACAGTTATAAAGATTAAATAAATGGTTTCTTTCTTATAACAGCTAAGTAGGGAAACATAAAATGTAATGCACTGATGCGTCGGATTGGTTTTCAAATTACACTCTTATTTGTTTAAGAGTATTTATTTTTTACTAAGGAAATTATTTATATCACAACCTACGAGTAAGTATATGGTTTAGCGTATAAAACTGACTAGCATTCTTAGTCAATTGTTGGTTACAGTACTATTCCAGGGGAGCACTATTTGAATATTAATAAGTTTAGCTTCTAATTCAAATGAGTTCTGAGATTTAACTGTACCTCTATACTAATACTATAAAGTTTGTGACGTTGTAGGGGGTAATCGCTGGATCTACTGAGCGGATTTAGAAAAGTCTGGTACCAATAGAAAGCCACATTATTTGTGAGTGTCATAAGCTATATATTAACCCGAAAAATTAAGGAGTTCCCGTGGGAATTTAAAAAACTTATTTCACGCGGACGAAGTCGCAGGCATCCGCTAGTTAATTATAGTCCGTCAAACTTAACTGACCCGGTGGCCAAAATTGGAACTAATTTTTATGCCTGTTTAATTTTTGTTTTTAATTTATTTTTGATATCTACTAACGAAGTCGCTGCTGTCGCCTGTCACCGGATCAGATAAATTTGTGGGACTATACTGGACTTCATTGAGTGAGTCAACGTCAAATTACTTCAAAAATATTGTTAATATTATTTATTGATATTTTGCATTTCAAAATAATTGTCTTCTCAAAGGTTTTATTTCTACACCTTGACCTTACATTTTTGGCATAAGCCTGGTGAGAAAACATCCTTATCATTTATCGATTTACTTAGATGGTTAATTTCTCGAAAAAATGAATGCAGTTAATGTTATGACAGTTATCATAAGTTCTATACATCTGCATAATCATTACAAAGGGTGACTGGTAGGTGGTTGAACAGTCAGCCCAAGGATTCAAGACAATTCACACTTAATATTGTTTGCTACGAGAATAATGACAGGAACTCACGTTATTAACTGCGCTTAAAGTGGTACCAGTGTCACCGCCGAACTTCTTCGTCGTAGTAATAGCCGCCAGGCCGTGGAGGAACCTCGAGGGCTTCTCTTCCTGGCTCTGCATCAGCTTCTCCAAGTCCTGAGGCTCCGTGGAGTAAGCAGTCACTGAGACGGTGCCCTCTGGTTCGCCTCCGTTCCGCGAGTGGAACTCTTGACGAACCACGGTGCCTTTCACTGGCGGATTAGTAACAAAAATGTTAGCCAACAGTTTAAATAAAAAGGTATTGTTATCGAAATACACACACAGCAACAATTGCTTTCAAAAGCGCCGGTCTTGTGGAAACTACTAGTTTTTTTCAATGTTTACGTCAATGGGGCTGTTTCTGTAGTGCACAATCTCTAAACTAAACTAAAATTAGAGCATTACAAATATTGCTAACCCTGTCATAAAGCTTCCTACGGAAAGGGACAGGACTAGATTTAAAGCTGCCATTTTAGTTTAGTTTAGAGATTGTGTTATACAGAATCAGCCCCAAATGAGTTACGTTTATTTACGTAATAAGTTAAATAAGCGTTTATTTTTATTGAATTATAACTAATAAATTGGTAGACGTATAATATGCAAGTTGACAATTTACACTCAATCCAAATCTCTGACTAAACCGTAGTTCAGCTGCACAAATATTTAAAGAGTGATGTTGTGTGATTCATTGTAGCATTTTTAATAAAGATAACATTATTAAAATGATAAGCTGACTAGCGCCGGCTTGGCGCTGCCGTGAGTGCAAAGATCAAAATTATTTTGAAAATACACCTTGAAAAATTAGGATTATTTTCCAATTATGTCACTGTTTATTGATCATTTCGCTTTGAGACGTGACGGACTGACTAGATTTTATACTGTACAGTGACGGTACTAACCCTGATAATTTGAAGCCCCATTTCTCAAAGCCTTGATCCCAAACAAAGGTCTCCCATCTGCATCCAAAGGTCCTGGACCGTAGCTAGATGTTATAACATCAAGTGGTTTCGAGATAACTTTCGAGGGGCTTGTAGACCGATACTTAGGCTTTTCAGGCTCTACTTTCTTACTGCTAAAAGTGCGAGTCTCAGATGTTATTTTTTTCAAATTCCTGTTTGTGACCCAAGATGGCTTCTCTTCTTGCTTATGTTTTGGAGGTATCTTTTTCTCGATTTCGTACACAGTTTTTATGATGGTTTCCTTTTTACTTTTAGTATTGTCTGATTTGTGATGGTTAAGTTCAAGGTTTGTCAGTCGATCAGGGCTCTGCTGTGTATCAGTATGTCGTGGCCCAGCCGAGCTTTGAGTTCTAAGATCAGGACTTTGAACGTTGCGTTCTGGACTTTGAGCTTTACGATCCGGAATATGAGCTGTACGTTCTGGACTGTGAGGTTTTCGCTCAGGACTATGAGCTTTTTGGTTTGGCTTATGGGCATAGCTATCCGGGGTGTATGATGTTCTATCAGGACTGTGCACTTTTCTTTCAGGACTGGATTTTCTGTTGTCAAAGTCAATCTTCCTTTGTGGAATAGGACTTTTAATTCCAGGCATACTCTTGTGTGGCGATGGTGATCTTTTTCCGTTGATGTGTAGTGTTTCAATTGTATCTTTTGAAGAAGTGCGTTCAGTGATATTTTTGGTTGTACTTCGTGAAACTTTTGTTTCAACAGAATGATGTGTTTCAACCTTTTTGGATTTTTGCTGGTCTACAGGAGCCTTTTTCACGTTTGTATCTAAAATTATGTTTTTATCAGTTTCATTAAGTCCAACTTTTTTCATGTAAGCAGTAGCATATTCGCTAAATCGATTCGATTTAGGTTTCGGTGTAACAGTCTTTGTAGGTGAAATTGGTCTTGTTTTTTTATCAGGACTAGATTGCCGAAGGGGACTTCTAGATTTAGTAGGTACTTTTGGAGCTAGCTTGCTAGGACTTCGTGATCTGGTATCCTTGTCGGGTAAAGTCTCTGTAGGCCCTTTAGCATGCCCATTTAAGATTGTCTTATAATTTTCTTTTGGACGACTATTCTCAGATGTTTGTGGAGATTGTTTTCCGATATTATCTGGAGTTGCAGACTTTATTGGGGTATGCTTAGGCTGTCTTTCAGGTGAGTGGTGTTTTTGAATTGTAGGCTTGACGTGACGTTCAGGTGACCTGTGTTGACTTTGACGTTCGGGTGATCTAGTTTTAGTGATTTTAGTTATAGTTTGTTTATTTCTTGTAACAGTATTTGTATTATGGTGTTCACTTTCCATCTTCTTCGCCACGCGAATTTGCGCCCTTATACGTCTTCTTTGCTCGTAGCCTACGACCTTCTCCAACTGAAAAAGAAAATTAGAAAATATTAACCAATATATTGATATATTCATTGCAATATAAATGACCTATAACATATAAATGACGACCTCCCTGGCGAAGTGACGGGTGCTGTCTTATTAGTAGGAGGCACCGGGTTCCATCCCCGGCAGGGTCAATTCGAGAATTTATAATTTCTGAATTTTCTCTGGTCCGGCCTGGTGGGAGGCTTCGGCCGTGGCTAGTTACCACTCTACCGGCAAAGACGTACCACCAAGCGATTAAGCGTTCCGGTACGATGCCACGTAGAAACCGATTGGGTGTATGAGTTTAATATAACTGCCATACCCCCAACAGGTTAGCCTGCTTCCATCTTAGGCTGCATCATCACTTACCATCAAGTGAGATTGCAGTCAAGGGCTTAGTTGGTGTTGGGTTAAAAAAAATGATTTCAAACTGACCATTTGTTCCAGGAGGTCCAGGTCGAAGATATCCTCTATGCAGGGTTGATGGTGCTCAACACTGCTTCGTCTTCGCTCAGTACTGGTAGTTGTTCTCTCTATACTTGTTCTGCGAAGTTCAACACCAAACTTTCCACTACCACGTCTGCTGCTAATATCAGTTTCCTCTGAAACTTTTGTTTCTTCCTTCAATTGACTAGTCATTGTTGGTCTTTGATATCCTGGCACCTTTTCTTGTGGTTTTTCATGACTTGGTTGCCCTTGACTTGGAAGATCAGCCACAGGTGCAATAGTCGTTACAGTAGTTGAACAGATTTCTTTAGTTTTATGCGAGGGAGATCTTGGTCTACTGCTAATGGGTGACTGTGGTCTTATGCGAGTAGGACTGTTACGGGATCTCTCGTTATGACTTGCACGTTGTTCCCGAATTTCTGTGGTAGTTTCTTTTAAAGAAGCCTTCTCAGGAATTGACGTAGTATGTTTTGTTTCTTCATATTTCGGCATGTCGTTATTGAAAGAAGGTTCCCGAGCGTTCACTGAAGACGATTGTGGAGTCTTTTTTGTTAAGCTGGTATCAAGAGCCTTGGAAGGCTTAGCATGAGGTACTTCCTTTGTTGTAGGAGCCGTAGTAGAAGCAATATTTTCAAATAATGCTTTAGCCTTTTTAACTGCTTCACTACTACGTAATGTAGTTATTTTAACAGTAGGAGTTTTATCAGATGGCTTAATGTTAGGGCTGGCTATATCCTTAACTTTTGCATTGGATGGAGTCTCTTTTCCAAGTGAGGGTTTTCTTACGTTGATGTTGAGCGTTGATTCAGATGTATCTTTGAAATCTTCATCGACTTTTTCATTTACAGTATGATCATCTTGTTTGGCAACAATTTTTCTCATTATCTTTTCATGTTGTTCTCTAATTTTCCTTTCTTTTTCTTCACTTTCAAGGGTTTCGTTTAAAAATTGTTCTGCAGTTTTAACGAATTTGTTAACTTTATCCGAAACGCTAAGTAAACAATCGTCACTTTTCAAAGAGTCATCTACACTACTTAAATCAGGACGCTCTACCTTCTGAGCTGTTTTTGTTTTAGTAGTTTTAACATTTTCAGCTGTTTCAATAAATAAATGAGCTTTGTCATTCACGCTTAATTTTGTGTAGTCATCCTGGTAAGTGGTGTGTTTATCATATTCTGCTACGATATTACGAGAGGGACTCCTATCTTTAGAATCAATCGGCCCTTTAGCAAACTTGTTAACTTTTTCAGAGACAGACAGCAAGCATTGATCTGATTTTAAATTTTCGTCAACGTAATCTGAGTGAACTTTTCTTTCATTGTCTTTAAATTGGGTAGAAGTATCTTTTGTCTTATTAAAGTTGTCTATTTTAGTATTAAACTTAGATACTTTGTCATTCACGCTTAGTAGACTATCATCTGTCTTCTTAAAATCATCTGTATTTTGTCTTTTCACAAACAGTTCGTCATCCTCACATATTTCGACAATGTCATCTACTATAGATTCTGTTTCATGAATTGTTCGATGCGCTCGACTGTTGTATTCATCATCAGGCTCATTTACTTCATCAGGAAATCTAGGTGTACCAATATCGTCTAAAAATCCAAGTGGTGTGGGACATATACGATCTGGAGAGTTTTCACGGGATGACTTTGCCTGTTGAACATCAATAATTATATCATCTTCGTCTGTCGACGTGTTCAAAGCTGTTGCTGATTTAGGTTTGCTTGTTGGTAATTTTGTTGGTGAGTCTTTTGGCAAATATTTCTGATACTTGTTGCTAGTTGGTTGTTTAGTAACTTTATCATTTACTTGAATTTCAGGTTTCGATCTCATTCTTTGAGGTGAAGGCTTCTTGGTTTTCAAAGTAGTATCACTAGCCGTTCGCGTCACTTTTATTTCTACATCTTTTTTCAAATAATCTTTAGTGCCTTTTGGTGCAATTGTCTTTGTAGGCTCTTGTTCCAAAACTTTATTGGCAGTATTTTGAGTAGTTTTATTTGTTGAAACTTTTGTTGTTGATGATTTAGTAAAATTAGATTGTTTTACAGTAGAGTTCATTTTCTTAACATCAGTTGAAATTGATTTATCTGTTCTTGTCGGTGATGCCACGCTAGGTGATGGTTTACGTATGTGAGATGGAACCTGATCTCGCGGTTTTATACCACTTATTTTGGTTACCTGAGGAGACTGCGGTCGTTCAGTTGGTGATTGCGGCTTTTTAGGAGATATACTTCTAGTTGTGGCAGGGGATACATTAGACACCTTTTTTGTGGGTGACACGTTTCGGGATGGTGGCTTACTTCCAATTTTTTGATCTTTCGGTTTGTCACGGTTTTGTTTTACTATATGAGTTGTATCGTCATTCTCGAAAGTTTCTTTCGTTATTGTTGTATAATTTTCTTTAGTTTCTGATACAACTTCTTCATTTGACAAAGTGGCTGATTTTAATGTAGACTTCTTAAGATTTGGAGATTTTTCAAAACTTTCAGGTAATTTTTGTACTCTTTCTAATTCTTCTGTCTCCTTTTCAATAACGATAAAATCAGAGTGATTTTCTGAAGTTTTAGTAGATGTAAGTTTGCTATCAATTTTAGGTTCAGAATTTTTTGCAGTATTTGTCTTTCCTACGGGGATTTTACGCATTGGTTTAGCTGCTGGTCCAGTTTCTACATAGTCCGTTTCGTCTACAACAACTTGAGTAACATGTTTCACAAAAGCTTCATTGTTAGTTTCAGTTTCAAATTGCATTTCAGAATTGGTTACCTCCGATTTCATTTGTTTTTTAGAATGACTAGGTGACGTGTTTGATTTGTGAGAATTAACATTTGGCTTATCATAGGTATCTTGTGGTTGTCGTACTGGACTATCACGGCGTACCTGTGGAGCTATTTCTTGAGGATATTTAGATATTACAGGTTCTTTCTGCTTAGGAGTTACACCTGTAGCCTGATTTGTTGATAAGTTATTCTTATCGATTTTATTTTCAGGGCTAATATTTAATTGAGATACGTGTGACTTAAGGTCATGAGGTTCACGCGTAGGTTTTCTAATGTCACGGGTAGGGGAGGATTTTTTATGGTCTTCAGGATTTGTTTTATTTATAAGTTTTTCAGTTGTATACTTGGTCTCATAAGTTGACATAATGTCTTGTAGCTTGGTAGGTGACGTATCTCTAGATGGAGTTTTAGTTTTCTTAGAGGTATGAGTGATGTTGCTCAAACTTATTGTTGTTTTATTATTATTTTCAATTTCTTGTGTTTTAAATTCTTCAGTCTTTGCTATTTCAGTAGTTTTCTTTAAATTTTCTTTGAATAATAAGTTTTCTTCTGGTGAAGGACTTCTACAAGGCGAAACACTCGGTGAACTAACATTAGCTTCCAAGTTTTTACAACCATTTATGTTTTTCTTGGTAACAGATTCGGTTTCAGTTGTATCTGTATCAAGCATGCCTAATATTTTACGACATCTTTCTTCGTATGTTTCACGTCGTTCAAATGGTGGTTTTATTTTCATTGGTTTATCCTTATCTTTTTCCGTATGTTCTTTAATTTGAACTTTTTGTTCCGTGAATTCTTTCGCCTCAACATTTGGCGAAATTACAAAACTGGAAGGTGGTTTTTCTGTAGGCGATTGAGTAATTGAAGATTTTTTCAAAGAACTTTTTCTGGGAAGGGTCTCTTTTGTTGGACGTTTTTCAGGAGATGGAGATTTGCAGGGTTGTTTCGATAACGGTGATTCTTTAATATTGTCATCTTTCGGTTGGTCGTAAGCCATTTTTCTTGACTCATTATAAAAATCTTGTTCATCTAAGTCCGTAACAATTGTTTTATCAGTTGTAGGTGATTTGAAGTAAATAAAACCACTTACGGACGTAGTTGGTGAACTTTGTCCAGATGAAGGAACTTGTTCAAGATCTTTAGGCTTTCTCGTTGGACTTGTAGATGGGGTTATCAGTTGTCTTGGACGTTCTTTAAGCGTGGTTTTATTTATTTCTTCCGTAGTTCTTTCTGTACCAATGAAGTCAGATGTATGCTTATATTTACCATCCTTCGTGCAAGATTTGACTGGCGAAGTACTATTTCTTGGAGATTTAGCTGTTGGCGTTTGAGACGGGATACGCTCTATTTTAGAAGGTTGCACTTCAGACTTTGATTTTTCTATGCTTATCTCATCTTTAGTAGTTATACTGTGTCGTTTTTCTTCTTCATAAATATTACGCTTTAGATCGTAAGTCTCTAATTTAGAAGGTGATGGTTCCTTACTACGTTGTGTGTCATTTGTTTTAGGAGAATGCTTACGATCCGATCTATTAACAGCTTCATATTTTTCAGGAGCATCTATTACTGGGGATTTTTTTCGATCATAAGAATCTGGAAATTTCTTGTCAGTTGTGACAGGGTTATCTTTTACTGGACTATATCTGTTCGGGGAAGTAGGTGCTTTATTTCTCGACGGAGATGCACTTTTTCGTAAAAAAGCGTGAGGTGAAGGACCATCTATATCAGGTCTTTTCTCCGGTGAAATGTTTCTAGTAGGTGTTTTTTTAGAAATAGGTACGTCATCATCCAAGCCTTCTTGTTTTACTGGACTGGCTGGTCTATGCTTTAATGGAGAAGTCGGTCTCTTTTTAGGGTATGAATCAGGACTTGGTGAACGACGTGATTTAGTTGTTTCGGTTACAATTTCTGAATTATCCGTAATATGGACTAGTTGTTCATCATCATTGCGAGTGTACATTTTCGTTTCTTCGTCAATAAATTTATAATGTTGATCAGACACCTTATTTATCGTGGTTTTGGAAGATCTACGTTCAGGGCTTTTAGAAGGTACAATTTTCGTAGGCGATGTTTTACTACGTAATTGAGATTCGTTGCTCACTTTTATTTTGCTTGTAGCTGTTGGTCTCATATAATTTGGTTCATTATGTGCTATTTCGTCCGGTTCTTGGCTGACATTTCTAGGCACGTTCTTAGGATATCCTTGCAAGGGCTCAGTTGAACTTCTTGCTGGAGATAACGATTTGTTGTATTTTTCATTTGGACTTGAGAAATCACTCGGCTCATTAACTGGTTTTGTGTGTGAATTTTCTGAAGGCTTATCAACTGTATCATCGTCTGTTTTAAACAACTCTCGCTGTACGCTTGATTTAACTCGATCGGGGCTGTGCATTTTAGGTGACGTGGAGCGCTCATTAGTTGGTCTTCCATCCATTGGACTAGAATTCCATCTCTGAGGAGTAGTAGTTTTTTCAATGTTTTTGTCGGGAGACCTTGGTTTATCGTAAATGTTAGATTGACTTTCCGGTTTTCTTTCAGGACTTGCACTGGGTCTAGAGCGATGCGATAGTTTCTCTGGACTCGCGCTTAATCTTGGCCGGTGACTGTCTTGTGGATGGTCTTCAGAACTTCTATATTTATTTATTTTTGTTTCTTTGACAGTACTTATCGATTCAGTAGTAGCATGTTTATCGGAGGAAACAACTCGACGTGTAGCGGAGTGCCTATCAATTATACTCGGACTTACATCTCGACTTGATGGTTTAGTGTAAGTCTTATCAGGGCTTTCATCTCGACCCGTAGGGGTTCTATGAGTTTTATCCGGGCTATCATTTTGACCCACAGGAGCTCTGTAAGTCTTATCAGGGCTTTCACCTCGACCCACAGGGGCTCTATAAGTCTTATCAGGACTTTCACCTCGACCCACAGGAGCTCTATAAGTCTTATCAGGACTTTCACCTCGACCCACAGGGGCTCTATAAGTCTTATCAGGACTTTCACCTCGGCCCACGGGAGCTCTATTAGTCTTATCAGGACTTTCAGTTCGACCCACAGGAGCCTTATCAGGGTCTTCACCTCGATCCACAGGAGCTTTGTAAGTCTTATCAGGACTTTCACTTTGGCCCACAGGTGTCCTGTAATTCTTATCAGGGCTTACACTTTGACGCACAGGAGCTCTGTAAGTCTTATCAGGGCTTTCACTTTGATCCACAGGTGTCCTATAACTCTTATCAGGGCTTACATTTTGACGCGCAGGCGCAGGTCTATACGTCTTTTCAGGGCTTTGACCTTGACAATCTGGTTTTCTGTGGGTCTTTTCAGGACTTTCACCTCGACTAGCTGGTTTTCTGTAAGTCTTTTCAGGGCTTTCAGCCCGGCTGGATGGTTTTCTGTAAGTTTTATCAGGACTTACACTGCTTCTCAAAGAAGATGTACTTGACTTAAATGTCTTACTACCCGGAGAAGAAGCCCTTGTTGATGGCCTAGTAGGAGTATCAGACCGAAGAGTACTCGCCCATGCTTGGTGCGCAGGGCTCAAATCATTGCTTATCTTCCTTTGAGTATAATCTGTCTGGTATGTCGTCTGATATTGATCACTACTCGTGATCTTTTCTACAACTATATTTTCACGTGTGACGTTGTGTACACGCTCATCAAATTTATTTTGCGAGTGAGTCTCACTGATATCATGTTTCCTAACATCCGTGTCATCTTTTGTGGTAATAACCTCTCGACGAGAGATATCATCAGCATTGGTTTCATGCTTACTGTGTTTTCTGTATTGGTCAGTGGTTTTCTCAGTGTCATCAGTCTTTTTAAGCAAATCATCTTGGTTTTTGATGTAGTTATAGTCGTCAACAGTCGCATGCGAGTCTACCCTACGGTGATTTTTATGTTGTTCAGTTGTTTGATTGTAGTCATCGACTTTGTTTTCAGAATACGTTTGGTTGCGTTTAAAATCATAGTCGTCAATAATCTTTTGCGAATCTACAATATTATTTCTGTCATCGGTCGATTCACGAATAATTTTAGAGGAGGTTTCATTCATTCGTTTCTGTGAAGTTTCATAAGATTTATTTTCAGTCCTAGTTTGATGGGAGTGTTGCTCTGAGCGACTAGTCTGAACTGAAGGGGCACGGAACTCCCGGCGAGTGCTAGTTACTCTTGTACCATCTGGCAAACATCTAGTTTCAACTATAACTTTCGTATTCTCATCCGGATAGTCGACTTGCCTTGAAACCAGTTCCCCTTGATTAAAATCTTTCCTTAAATTTTGTTCATATTCATTTGTGTTTTGTTTCGTCAATCTCTGAGAAGTAATTTCATTTGTTTCATCGTTGCGATTCGTCTTATAGGATTTCTGTGAAGATAGGTCGTAGTCATCGTTAGATTGATATGGCACTGCTTCGCGGGTGGAAGAAACTTGTTCGAACTTGGATGTGGACGTTGAAGAACTAGTTGTTGATGAAGAATGCACTCCATCTTTAGTCTTGCTCACGACTTGTTCATGAGCAGCGGTGTTGGAAACGTTTTCGTTCCTTTTGAGACTAGTGTTTCCATCGTCATATTCAGTGGTAGCTTTTTTGTTGTAGTCTACGGCTGCGAATTGACCCTGTCCACCATCAACGTCATATCGCCCTTCTATATTAGCATGGACGGACTTCACGTGCGTGTGGCCGTCATCCGTCGTTCTGTTCTCTGATTCTACATTCCATCCAGCGTTGGACAGGTCCTTGAGATCTGAAAAATAATTTAAATTATGTAATAACGAGCTTCATTACAAGTTTTAGGTTACTGGTTAATATGCGTTAGTGTTGTTAGACTAGTGTCTTGGTGGCGGTAGGCACCTTGGCCGCGGTACGCGAACTCCTTGGTCGGGGAGCTCGCATCGCGGACCTCCTTGCTTTTCATCGATTGGAAGTTCTGGTCGGCGAACGATTTCACGTGGCCTTGCGTAGTGAACTCACAACCTGTCGAAAGGGGTCAATAGAACTAACTATTTAAATATATAATACTTGTTTACATCATGACGAGGTAATAAATATGTAAATAGGAGGATAATATTGAGCTTAATTTATGATCATGGATAAATTTCCGCATGATATAATACGAGTATCAGACAAACGACTATAAATAAATAATTATTTAAGTTTTTGTATTTATTATAGCATGCTGTAGTACAGAAAAGCTGGAGATTCTTCTTTAATGAAGGTAGAAGGGATTCATATATAAATCCACAGTGTATTGCATTTTCCAGCGGTACAACTAGGTCACTAATTACAATAGGATAGTTTTTAGAAAAAGTCTTATTTTCAGGGGTGAGCACAACGAACAGCAGCCAGAGGCCCAATTGTGTGAACAGATCGTTATCATTTGACATCTTAAAACGTATAACTCGAACTGTTTAAGGAGTTCATACATGCTTTTTGACGTGCAGGCGTTTATGAACTCCTTAAACAGGTCGAATTATACGTTTGACAAACGATTACTATTCCCTTTCACAATCGGGAGGCCGGTCATCATAAACAGCTAGAGGTACAGCTAGCAGCGGTACTTGCCTTTGGCGTCGGCGGCGGGTTCAGGCGAGTACAGGTTGCGCAGGCGCTCCTCTCGCAGCCGGTACATGTGCGTGCGGATCTCTTTCTTTCGCGAGAAGTCCTCCGTTTGCTGCCACTGCAGAAGTAACAAATACCATACGTTAGGGCTCTACAGTGATACTTAGGCTAAAGATGTCTAAGTTTCCACTAATTCCAAATCATTAAAATATTGGTAGTTTTGAAAACATCGTAATAAAATTTGCATAATTATCTCATCTCACCGTAGATCATGAATACTAAAGTGTACAACCAATATGACAGATTCTATTGTCTACCAACTTGTACCCGTCACAACCCAAACACAAAGTTGAATCCAGCAGTACCAAATACAATCGAATACAGAGTTGTAACCATTGGCCTAGTGGGAGATTTTCTTCCTATTCGATCGCGACAACGATTTCCTTACACAGTCGGGGGCTGATTGCAATAATCTATGTATATATTATATAAAATTGAAAGTCCTGACTGACTGACTTATATATGAACACACAGCCTAAACCGCTGGTCCTAGAGTCATTCAAATTCTACCCCCCAAAGGGGTAAAATAGAGGTTGATTTATATGAAATTCCGTCGTTTTTCAAGATATAGCCATGAAACTTGGTATTTGGGCTTCCGTTTTAAAATTATGAAATACGTGTTTCACAAATTCTGAAATTTCTATCCTCAAGGACGTTAATTAGAGAGTTTGTCCTTCAATCACGCCGCAACAGAGCAACGGATTGACGTGATTTTTTGCATGGATATAGATGATGACCTGGAGAGTGACACAGTTCTTTTTATCCCGGAAAATTAAGGAGTGCCTATGGGAATAATTAAAAACTTATGCCACGCGAACGAAGTCGCGGGTGTCCGCTAGTTTCAACATAAACGAACTCACCATCCGACGCAGCACGTCTTCGTCACGGATCAGGGACACGTCTCCCTCAGACATACTGAAATAGAAAATAAAATTATATATTAAATTAAGTATCTAAGTAAGCCTTATTAATTAATACAAAACTAAATTACATGTAGAGTATTTCAATAAGTCAGTTTACTACGCGTTACGGAACTTGAACAGAGTAGGTAGGTACATGCCCTGGCGCCGGCTGGTAAAGTTTTAATTGAGACAATTTCATCTCAGACGCCTCTGATTTACTCTCAAGGGAGTTAATAAAGAAGCAATTAATAATGCTTACGCGCATCTTCGGTAAAAGCATTATTTTACCAGAGTGGATATTATTAATGGATATATGAGCCCGAAATGAGACTGTTGGTTTTACCTTCAACCGCTTTCAGATATCTTGAAAAATATATAGACGGTAGAAAAAAGGTACCTATCGAGGAATTTCAATTGCATCGAAATACCTATGGATCAATATTTAGGCACCGCCATTATATATTAATATGCTGGCCCGCAGGTTTGCTCGTTGCAATAGAGAGGTAAAGCTTACTCTATTTAAAGCATATTGTCAAACTCTCTATACGTGCAGCCTGTGGGTTTCGTATACACAGAGGGCTTACAATGACCTTCGCGTACAATATAACAATAGTTTCAGAATACTGATGGGGTTGCCGCGCTACTGCAGTGCGTCACAGATGTTTGCGGAGGCTCACATCGACGATTTATATGGTATAATGAGGAAAAGAGCGGCATCTGTGATGAATAGAGTGCGCGGAAGCACCAACAGTATTCTGAAAACATTGGTAGGAAAGTGGGAAAACCCTTTTATGAAGTACTGGGTTGGCTTACATGTCAACTCCAAGTATCGTAAGAGGTACAGGTACATAAATTAATTCAGTGTCAATTATTTTTATTACTAACATAGTTTTAAGATTTTTTGTTACTAACACCGTATGGATCTTGGATCTGAAATAAAGGTTTATTTATTTTATTATTGTGTCATGCAAAAATCTAAAATTAAAAAGAATCTGTCGTTTCCTCATGATATTAAAATTGTTGTTAGCATTAATAGATATGTCGTGAAATAAATTCGCAGAAGCTGCTAAGCTGTGCCTATAAACATTTGAATAGAGTAATAAACAATATAATAGGGGTTGGACACGGACACGCACCTCTAACTTTGCGGATCTAGGTAATAGGTAGGTATGTGTGTTTTAAGAAATTAAATATATCTTTCTTCAAACGGTGGAGGAAAACATGGTGATCCTTACTCCTTATGCCCGAGAGTTCTCCATAAACTTCTTGAAAGTGTATATGAAGTCTGCCAATCTTTACAAAGACTACAATATTATAGTGAATCCGCCAGCTTGGTGGACCAATCCTTCTCATTCAGAGAGGAGACTCGCGCTCAGTAGTAAGCCGGCCATGGGTTTTAATTAAATAAATAAAATAATAAATCGTTTCTTTGCTGAAAGTTGAAACGATGATCTTGATGACTCTCTTCAATGTAACCAAATTACAAAATCAGCTTTAGTATAATTTGACACACAGATTGCGAACGTTTTTTTGCGAGTTCAATCCATAAGAGGACGTCCATAAACTTTTATTGATAAGTCGCTATGCCTTTCTAGGTTGACTGGCGACCATATGGCCGCTAGCTGGTCACTGCGAGCCGTGCTACGAGTACTGCCAGCCCGCCGCCCTTGTCCCGCACGACAGAGCCTTAAATGGTAACGTTCTTGCATAGCTTTGTGTATGGACGTGCGAGCCGCAGCCGATACAAGGATTTTGAACAGCTGGGTTTTTAAATTTTAATTTCAAGTCAAGGTAAATATTTTTTTTTATAAAATATTTGTCATACGACATTATAATATCAGCGAAGCTTTATTAATTTCTTTTTTGAGCTTATAAGGAGGTAAGTAATGCGCTAAGTACATTAGGTACTTATTTCCACTTTTACTTACTTATTTTATTTCATTTCTGCTTATAAAAAGCTTCTACCAAAATATCGCATTATAACATTCACATTATAATCATATCATACTTTGTAATATTACAAATGCGAAAGTGGTTTCTTGATTTGTTGGTTTGTCCTTCAATCACGCCGCAACAGAGCAACGGATCGACGTGATTTTCTGCACGAGTTGAAGACCTGGATAGTGACATAGGCTAAACTTCCCGAAAAATTAAGGAGTTCCCGTGGGAATTAAAAGAAACGTAAACAACGCGGATGAAGTTGCAGGTATCAGCTAGTAATAATGTACCTAAAAAAACCCATAAAAAATTTCGTAAGTAGGTAGGTATATGTAGTGACTTATTTACAAAGTTACTTTAAAAGGTTTGAGCTCATGCATTACCAACTGATAAATAGCTCGCTGGTGACACCTGACTATAGAGCCTGAGTATAGAGCCAGCAACAAACGAGTTTAATTTTAAATGTATGTGCAATAAGGGTGATTTCGATGTGCGATATCAACATCTGGCGTATCGATATGTACAGTTTAGGAGAGATTAGGATGTTGTAGGTAGTGTAAACTGTAACGTAAGACATGGTCTAGATAAATCTCGGAGCATGCGTCATACGTCCTAAGTATTTACCTTTACTGCGATCTCACCTGATGGCAAGTGATGATGCAGTCTAAGATGGTAGCGGGCTAGCCTGTTAGGGGCATGGTAGGTTAGGGGGGGGGGGTTAAACTATGCTCCTAATCGGTTTCTACACGACATCGTACCGGAACGTTAAATCGCTTGGCGGCACGTCTTTGCCGTTAGGGTGATAACTAGCCGCCACGGCCGCAGCTTCTCACCAGGCCAGACCTGAGAAAATTCAGAAATTATACATTCCCAAAGTGACCCTGCCGGGGATCGAACCCGAGACCTCCGCACGTTAAGACAACAGCGCTCAACACTGCGCCAGGGAGGTCGTCATACGTCATACTTAAGTATTTAAAGCTGCTGAGTGGAAATATTGTGATGGGAAAATATTCGTCATTCTCCCGTTGCCGGCTCACTACTGAGCACGAGTCTCCTCCCAAAATGAGAAGAGTTTGGCCATATTCCACCACGCTGGCTAAGTGTGGATTGGCAGATAAGATGCCAGTCTACTTATAATTTCGTTGTATTAAACGACAATTTTACCATTGATGCAGACTATACAATATAAGTTTATACTAACACCACATTAATCCATATATAAGTACAAATATGTAACTTCTTTCTATCATTTCCCATCATTATCATTTCAATTCATCGCAGGCTCACCTGCCTCTCAGAAAGAGAAGGATTTTAGAGACCTACGTCTTAGGTTATCACTTGTCGCCAAAAAACTGAGAAAATAAATCATTTTCGTACTTATATGGCCTTGACTATAGCTTGTACCTAAGTTAATTTTTAACCTGAATAATAATAAGAAGCAAATGTATGTAGATTGCGCAGTCAATACAATCACACAATGGCACCGAGTTTCCCGAGGGCCGAGCTGACTCATCTGCACTTATCAGTGAAGCGCTGCTGACTCTGTCCTAAAGTATTTCCACACAAAAGAAAGCAATGCCTCATTATGCGGTGTTGAGGACTGGGCTTAGCGGTTAATTCGTTCAAGACAAGATTTGTAGTTCCGCGCAGTAAATACCAAAATCTCAACTTTGTTTTAATACCTACCACTACGGCCCATTTACGTCCCATTGCTGGGCATAGGCCTCCACTCTCATAGGAGAGAGGGAATTAGAGCTTAGACCCACCACGCTGCTCCAATGCGGGTTGACGGGCTATAACTACTATTATCATGTTAGTGATAATAACCGGGACCGACGGCTTAACGTGCACTCCGAGGCACGGGGGTGAAACACCGCCAATTTCTTAACTCCGGACTAGAAATGAGAATTTCTAGTCAGAAAAACCCAATACTCAATTATGGACCGACCCGGGACTCGAACCCGGGGCCTCGATGGTCGCACATGGCCTCCAACATGCCAACCACTAATGACTAGACCAACGAGGCAGTCATTGTTGAATACCTAAGTTGTAGTAAATTAAGATAAAAATATAATCTATCTCTGTGCTCAATATCATCCAGATTCAGATGGCACTGAGACAGATTGCAGTCTGGAATAACACATAGGCTATTTTTTATCCCGAAAAATTAAAGAGTTCCTGCGGGTACACAGAAAACTCATTCCACGCGGACGAAGTCGCGGGCATCAGCTAGAATCGCATAATCTATGATGATATACGAACTTGAACTAATTATCCAAGAATGTAAGTACGAGATGTAACACTTTTGGCTTGTTGTTAACGACTGCGCTGGCATTGAATTTGACAGTTTAGTGTGTAAACGTAAATGACTTGTCGTTTAAGACCTTATCTAGTTCAAATTAACAACTAACATGACACCTTTTAAGTGAATTAGCTTCTGTGAGAATAAATTACTATTTGAATCATACAAATTACAGTAATTATGAATGCTAAGTGTATGTAGCCTGTCATTTAACTTTTGACTGTCCATTTGTTTAAACATGTTTACTCTTTGATACTCATAATTTTGAGTCTTTGAGTCCCACTACGACGAGACCTCTGACGCTAGTGGCCTAGTTGTGACAAGACAACGCATTTCTGTAGATTACGAATGTTAAGCAACGTTGACCCAAGTCGGTAACTGGATGGGTGACCGAATTTGAAGGTTCAAATTTGGCCATTTCGTTTCCTCCGTGCCTCGGAGAGCATTTTAATCCGTCGGTCCCGGTTATTATCACTAACATCTGATAATAATCGTTACAAAAACCTAAGAGTTTAAATACTCTGAGTCGAACCCACAGCATTATTATCCCAAGATATATGGACACCATTATTTGATAAATGGAAAGGGGTCACGACCCTCAGTAATGAGGAATACGACGCAGAAAGAGAGAGAGAGCCCCACTAGGTGAACGGACGACATCAAGCGAGTCGCAGGGAACCATTGGATCCAGGTGACGTACGGCGCGTACCTATATAAGAATGCGGCGTGCTGAAGTCCCTACAAGATACCTATAACCAGCGGAGGACGTGGCATCGCTTGATGACAACGACGATAAACAAAGGCTTATTGAAGACTAGCATTTGCCCGCGACTTCGTCTGCGTGGAATTAGGTTGTTAAAAAAAAGTCAAAAACTGAGAAAAACATAAAATTCTTCATTTTTCACCAGCACCACAAATACCAAGATTCATGGATATACTTGAACCGTCTATTCTACCTCCGTGGGGGTTTCGAAAATTCCTTCCTTAGTACACCTCCAGGCTCCAGGGTACTTACTCCAGGAATATTCTAATATTCATACTTGGTATATTTGATAAGTCCGCCAACGACATCTTATCCTGAAAATTTCAGCTTTCTAGCGACCGACCGACCGAGCGAAGCCATGACGGTTAGAAAATACGACGAAACACTTCCAGAAAAGGTAGGTCGACTTTGGCTATAAGTTGTCTGTCAGTCACTCAGGACAAAGCCTTTTATAGTTATTGATGAAGAAGAAAATTAAAACTAAAACTCAAGAAAGAAAACATAATACAAGTTTAATAGAACAAATAGTTTTGACAACTATCATCAAAAGGGAAACACGGAACTGTTCTAATCCATTGGTAAGCATCAAGCTTATGGCGAATGACCAATCAAAGCAAAGTGGTAAACACGATCGCTTTCACTATCCCCCGCACAAGGTTATTACCAATGACATCTTGACATTCAGAACACACGGTACGTACTACGCTGGTACGGTACCAGCACGTAATATGAGCTTCAATTCCAAGCACGATCGTACTTACACGACGGCGGAACGGTCTCCGGATATGGGAATTTGGAACAAGCATGGAAAACATATACCTAAACGGGTAGAAATCATGTTCGCTCATGAGAATACAGTAACAGATTTCCATGAATTTCGCTTTCTAAAAAGCCTAAAATTTTTGTTAATCCCAATTTTTATACGACTCCCTGAAAAAAGGAGTATATTGTTTTCAGGGTTTATATATGTATGTATGTATGTGAGTTTGTATATTCCACCATAACTTCTATACGCCTGAACCGATTTTGATCAATAATAAGGTACCAATCGTTAGAATCCCTAGCTTATCTCAAAGAGCGGTTTGAGTTTCTTAGTGACACTCACTGTCGCTCTCTTCGCTCCAATGACAATCTTATATTAAAAATTCCTCCTCATAATACTTCCTTCTATTCTAAATCCTTTTCTGTTGAAGCTGTTAGGCTCTGGAACTCCTTAACGCTTCATATTAGGCGTGCGCAATCTCTTGCATCATTCAAAAGACTCATCAAAGCGCACTTTGTTCCTCCCTAAATTCCTAAATTACCTGTGTTCAACAATTCCATCCATACTGTCTACGTTAAGTCTTGTGGCTTCTATTTTTAATTATTTTACTTCTTAGTTTTGTCGTATCTAGGTATATACTTATAAGTGAATGTATATAATATTATATATGATATTTATATCTATTTATTTTTTATGTATATATTAAGCATGTATGTATTATTTGTATGGTATTTATTTATATTTGTGTGTATATATATTATTATATTGTTAGTTAAGTGCTCGATTTTTTATTTTTTTTATTTGTTACTTTTACGTACACCCATAACCCTCTATCGCTGGTAATAATTCCTATATAAATTGGTTGCCTGGCAGAGATCGCTTAAAAGCGATAAGGCCGCAAATTGTACCGACTTGCATTTGTTTGTTTATTGTTTTTGATTATTTATGATAAGTGTACAATAAAGAATATTTCATTTTCATTCATTCATTCATTCATTCATTCATTCTTATTCCGGGTGACATAGGCTAGTAAATTTTTTACAAAAATTGATGGGGTGACCGTGGTCCCGCATTAAAGACTAAAGATGAAAAAAAATATTCGAAAATAAGATTAACTATATATGATCATCATCTAGAAAATGATGAGTAGATTCCAAAAATATATAACATTATAGTTCAATATCCAGTGATTCACAAAAAATATCATATAATAAAAATGTGAATAAGATTCCAGAGGTATCGTTACGTAGCAGTGGTAGCCGTACCACTTCCATTCGAGGGGGATTTTTGCATTTGGACTATTAGGCAAACCTGAATGACGTATTCCAGTGTTCGGACTTTAAAGACTGTCATTCAGTGAGTTTCTTTATTTCAACATAACTTCTAAATGCCGGAACAGATTTGGATGTTTGAATGACACTGACTATAATTTTTTTGAAAAAAATTCAATCTGGCAGGGCAGTCGTATTTTTTAATTATTTAATTATGTTCACTTGTTCTCATTTATTAGTCACTAGGCTGATACTCGCGACTTCGTCCGCATGGATTGAGGTTTTTTGGTTCTCGCGGGAACTCGTTAAATTTCCGGGATAGCCTATGTGTTATTCCAGACTATAATATATCTCTGTGCCAAAATTCGTCCAGATCCGTTCAGACGTGATTGAGTAACAAACATACTTACATCCATCCACACATACATTTTTTTTTTTTTTAAATCCACTACAAGCTAGCCCTTGACTGCGATCACACCTGATGGTAAGTGATGATGCAGTCTAAGATGGTAGCGGGCTAACCTGTTAGGGGCATGGCGTTATATTAAACCCACACCCCTTCGGTTTCTACACGGCATCGTACCGGAACGCTAAATCGCTTGGCGGCACGTCTTTGTCGGTAGGGTGGTAACTAGCCACGGCCGAAGCCTCCCACCAGCCAGACCAGGGAAAATTCAGAAATTATAAATTCCTAAATTGACCCTGCCGGGGATCGAACCCGGGACCTCCGCACGTTAAGGCAACAGCGCTACACACTGCGCCACGGAGGTCGTCAGACATTCACCCAAACTTTCGCATATGTAAGATATTATAAGATATTAAGTATAGAAGTATTCGGAGTTATAAATTCATTATCATTTGCTTTATCGGTGAAGGAATACAATACCGTGAAGAAACCTGAATACCTTAGAGCTCCCCATAATGTTTCTGAAGCTGATGTGTGAAGTCTGTCGATACACACTTAGCCAGTATGGTGAACTTTGAATATAGACAACAGCAACAGATGGGTCGGATGTGTGGATGGGTAACATTCAGAACTAGTGGTACAGTCACTTGGCGATTCAAAAACTCTCGTGATTATTTATTTCAATAAAATTATTTGAATTTTTGAAGTGAAAACTTCTTTAGGCGCGTTGAGCACTTTTTGGTAGGGGGTAAAAATATGGAACGGTGAGTATTGGAAAAAAATTTAAATAATAAAAAAATATTTCAATATTCGTTTTCACTTCTATCGACACTCGACAGTACCTATGACTGCCAATTTTTTTTTAATTTAATTACTAGATGTAGATAGTCTATCATATATTTTATGACATGACATATTCATGATGTTAGGGGACAGGAAATGAACGAATTACCATAAACATTTCCTTGAGTTGTTTTAGACCTCATCCCACTTCAATGCCTACTAAAAATCTAACAGACCATAAATCACACTTAAAGTTTACGAGCTGCGCAGTAGTTGATAAAGGATGGAACAAAAATGGCGCGTAGACACCTACGGCGCAAATATAGCTATTTATTCTATTGCACGTATCCGTAAATCCTAAGCTGGATTACGTCAACTCTGACAAGATCATGAAATTAAATAAGTATAGAGAATGATATCACTGATTTACCTAGATCATAAGATTCATAAGTCTCTGCGCAGTCATTTGTAAAGGTGACGACTCTTTAGAGCAATGATCAATTTAATTTATTATATAAGTACCTTCCTGTCACACCTGTTTCAATTGTGTGATCGTGATACCCGCGACGTTGTCTCTCTTTGATGTTCCAGGATTAAAAACTTTTGTAAACAGATTAAAAATCTACAAAAACGCAGAGTTACATTTAGATATAATCCAATACAAACAATGACATAACGCACAGAAAAACGCGTGCTTTATATAGTTTGTCCAAAAACGCTGTAGATATAGTTTCAATATCCATTTATGGCGTTTTCTGACGTCAGTTTCCTGTCTTGTTTAGCGAAATAACCAAATGAACTTGTACGATAAGCAAAATTGCAAATATTTTGCTTTAAAAGCGTCTACGACCTTAGCCTTCTGAGAACACCTCGCCTGAGTGAGAGAACAAAGCCTAAACAAATTATATTAATGTTGGTGTTGTAAAATTGACACTGGTTTCCTGGTCTATCAGGATAGGGCTGCCAGCTAGTGTTATAAAACAAAAAAAATTAATAAGTGCAACATTTAGAGTTACCTCTAATTTGTTACAACTGTTATTTATGTGTGGAAAATGAATAGTGTGTTTGTTTGTTGGTTTCTTGAGTCCTTCAGTCACGCCGCAACAGGGCACGGGATCGACGTAATTGAACATCCATCCATCCATACATCCATGATCCATCCATCCATACTTTCGCATTTATAATATTAATATAGATAACTAACATAAAAAATACTAGTTTTAAGTATTTAAAAAGTGGACAAAGGTAAAGTATCCAATAGAGAAATTTCATTTTCACCTCTCATCCTCTAAAAAGATGTATAAAGATGTATAAGATGTGTAGATTATAGCTTAGCGTATGCAGGGTTAGCATTTAGGGTCTAGGGATTAAAGTAATTGTTTTTTCATTTTTGCCGTACCATCCTCACATCGGTATGCGTGATATCCTCATTCGGTTATCCAAAATTTTGTAAATAAAGATCTTACTCCTAACCTAATATGAAAATGTAACAGAAAGGCAAAGAAATAATTAAAAATCGTTATAATATTTATTGTATTTTCTCGCAATCGAAGTGAAAAGTAGTGTTTACCACGGGACTAAAAGCCATTCTACTCGATTCTACAGTATACCTCGCTACGCTTGGTAAGCTAAACATCTCGTATGAAATGGCTTATTAGTCCCTTGATGAACAATCTACTATTAGCTTTCCTTGAAAGTGAGAAAGGTGAAATTGTTAAGCGGTAGTATAGGTTTATTTGGATAGTGGTATAGGAGGATTTTCTGCTTGGCTGATGATTTACATACTTCCAAGTATTTTATTTTTTGCCCCTGACCCTTTTAACATAGGTACCTATCCGATACTCAAATCCGAGCCACATCTCTCACATATATCTAACACTATGGCACATCATGGCGCCACAGGTGTCATTAACTGCCAACGCTTAAAGCAATACTTAAGCAATATTGCTCAAAGTGACAGTTTGATGGCACGTACCTTCCTAAAATAAGGGTTATATTTCTAAAACACGAAAGTCAACAATAATGAAACAACATGGCTTAAAGCGTAGGCAGTAAGGCCCCAGGTCGCCTACCCCACGGTATCGCTAATCACTTCAACCCGTCTCTAAATATGAAAAAGAATACGTTATTATAAGATTTATGAAGCATTCCGGATATTTATAGCCTGTATCCTGTACGCCACACGGCATACATCCAACCCCGCAGCGCCGTCCTGTAGGCACCTACCTATGTTGCAAGTTATATCTACGAGTACTTCGGCGTAGCAAAATGGAAACTGGTTTTCTTTGCAAGGAGATGCCGGTTAGGGCTGTATACCCTATTTGAAGTGGTTTTAACAGCAATACCTTGACATATACTCGTATCTGTCATTGTTATGAACTAAATTTCTATAAAAAGACATATATAACTACTTTAAAATACATACCTAATTATAGCTCTAGGGGATTTTAGCGATTTTTCTTATTTATTTCTATTTTTCGTTGGTCCCAACTCCCAATGGAGATGTGATGATTAATTCGGAGATGGAGGGCGGAACTCCTCAAGGGGTAGGTAACGTGTAGTGTAATAGCTAAATAAAAAGCTTTTTTTAGTAAGTACCTACATAAGGTAAACCCAGCACCAGGCGAACGTAAACATTTCCAATACGCAAGTAATCAGAATTTACATAAGCTTTAACTCTCCATTATAATAATGATTTTACTACAATATATAAGTATCAGGTTCAGATAGGTACTAGATATTAGGTACAAATGGGTTCTAAATTGAGCGCTTAGTTTAATTTTTACGAATGGCTCAGCC
Organism: Erebia aethiops; assembly: GCA_923060345.2. Classification (NCBI taxonomy): domain Eukaryota; kingdom Metazoa; phylum Arthropoda; class Insecta; order Lepidoptera; family Nymphalidae; genus Erebia; species Erebia aethiops. The sequence continues at coordinate 485,017 of OV281083.1, read as the reverse complement.
CTAGAGCGGTCGGTCTGGTTCGTGCGTAATGGCCAACCAGCCGCGCTTACACCATACCACACGTAATATCTATAAAGTAAGATGCTTCACTGAATTAAACCTATATTTAAAAAAAATACTCCCTTTTTGACGACCTTCCTGGCGCAGGTCTCAAAGGGAGTTCCGGGTTCGATTCCCGGCTGGGTCAATTTATAATTTCTGGATTTTCACTGGTCTGGCCGTGGGAGGCCGCGGCCGTGGCTAGTTAGCACCCTAAATATAGCCTATGTCACTTTCCAGGTCCTCAACTATTGCTCTGCTGCGGCGTGATTGAAGGACAAACCAACAAACAAACACACTTTTGCATTTATAATATTGGTATGAAATATGATTGCGATGATGATGATGATGACAAAGATAAGTCAGGGCTGTATTCAAAACGAAGCAGATTCCTATTTCTGTGTCAAAAGCACACCCCCTGGAAAAACAGATTGCGTTGAAGTCTTTTATAGCGCAAACTGCAGTAGAAATTGCTTATTGCTTATTCATAGTGTATTTATTTTGAAGTTTAAACTACTATCAAGTATAAGTTTTCAATAAATAAGACATTTAGGACTACTTATTTCCTTCTGTACAATTTAGAATAGAATATCTTAATGTTATCATTTGTTCGGTACAAACTATCCGTTTCTACGGCTTTGTTAGTGCCTTGTAAGTTGTAATTCAGCGACTAATGGCGTGTACTTCACTTAAATCGGTTGTTGATAATGGAATGTTGTTGCTTCATGCTTTTCCAATACTATTGCTTGGCTGTGACTTCGTACGTGTCAAAGAATCATCATGTATTTACCTCATCATCATCGTCTTGGCCCACAGTTGAGTACAAGCATATCTTTTCAGAATGAAGGGATTTTGCCTTTGGGTTGGCTAAATACTCGAAGGGCCATAACTCACGTCGCTGCACATACCTTCCAGAACATTATTCTTGGGCGTGCAGGTTTCCTCACGATGTCTTCCTTCACCGTTTCAAGCAAGTGATATTTAATTACTTAAAACGCACATAACTTCGAAAAGTTGGAGGTTCGTGCCCGAGGATCGAACCTGCGACCCTGTAAACGAGGTTGGGTGCCTTAATAACTAGACTATCACCGCTTACTAGCTATTCAACAACATAGATTTAACTTATACGTTAGCCGTAAAATGTCGAGGACCTTGCTTAAAGAGCAAAACATAACATGTTACAATGCTATGTTTTGCTAACGTACATGTAGCTTAGTACGTTAGTTACCCATTCAGAATGAGACTAGCCTTCACGGTGCGCGATTCCTTGGCGAGAGCCGAGAAGGGAAGGTGCCCTGTTTACATTAAGTATCTTGCCTTTATGCTAAGTCTTGCCGTATGATACATAAACACTACAGGACGGGGATAATAGAGAAAACTTACTGTAATGTCACTTCTTAAACTAGATACTACAAGAAATAATCTAAACTAATATTATAAAGTGAAAAACTTTGTTTTATTGTTTGTTTATAATGGATAATGGCAAAAACTACTTAACCGACTTTAAAAATTCTTTCAACTATAGAAAGCTACTTTATCAGCGAGTAATATGGATTGTGTTTTATTTTCAAAAAGTAAGAGATCCCTACGTTAGCAATAATATAACCCAAGGTATAAAAATCAGTACATAGTGTTCCCCGCTTGGTCGCTAGTATTAGTATAAATGCGAAAATGTGTCTGTATGTCGATCCGTTACGCTTTCACAACCCATCTTTTCAACCGATTTCGACTAAGGTATAGAGATAGGTTGAATCCCGGAAGGATATAGGCTACTTTTCATCAATAATTATTAAGAATGGCACGACCCAAGAATCGAACCTAGGACCTCGTCATTCCAACGAGGCAGTCACTGAAGGGATTATAAGTACATAATAAGTGCACTCAATACATAATATATGTGTATATTATGTGTTATGCCGTGTTAACAATATAGGTACAATTCATGTCAAGGCGTCGATTTGCGAGTAAATTTTTATTTATTTTTGCAAATGACATCATGGCGAGTGAACACACAGAGATTATTACAATTAATATTACTAGCGATAAAACCCTATAAGCCGTGGGTGTCAGCCGGTGGGTACAGGTACATAAACATTGGTGTACATTGCGTCACATTTCAATACAACCTTGTCAACAATAACCATCTTATCGTATGTATTAGCGCGCGTCGTCTCAATTTAAATACAAATTATCGGTATTAATAATTTTCTATAAGATTATTTCATTATCCTACGTAGCTATAAAATATGAAAATGTCTTCTACATCAAACTCATTATAATGTCATGTGTTGTCACTATACCACCGGTTCGGAAAGATTTTTACTGAGAAGAGTCTGCAAGCGACTTACCAGTTCATCAATCATTTTGGTATCTAGCATCAATATCTGCTGAACGCCGATATAGGTAGCTCACACAGTTACCCGCGTAAGGAATACAAATCATTAATATACCTACTTAGGGTTAGGATACCTATTACCTACACGATAAAAGAAGAACATCCATACTTCAATTAATGTAAGTTAATTAATAAGTATATTAATTAACTTACATCCTTTCAACCGATTTTATTGAAATTTGGTACAGAGATAAATTTGTAACAGGTGACAAGGCTCAATTTGCGCGAAAGAGTTTAATAGAACTGCTAAAAAAGCTTACTTCAATAAAGAAAACTCTGCCCATAAAAAAATTAAAGTCAAAACATTTATAAATGGCAGAAAAAAAGTTTTCAGCGTTCACCGCTATTTGTAACCAGGTTACCACTGTTTCACACAACAATGGAATGGCTATTCCAGGCAAAGGACTATGACAATGAGGTAAGTCCTGACTCCTGAGCAATGCGTGGGCGCAGCTGGCAACAAGGCTTTCGCGCACACGAGTGGATTCGATGCAGGGAGCATTAGTGATTTTGATGCACGTAATAAATTTAAAATGCAAAATTTAAAAAAACGGATAGGAACCTGAACTACAGCTGCTGATCCATTTTTTGAAACATTCGTTGTTGATTTCTATAAAATAAAATAAAAGTGTGTGTGTGCAATTCACACACGGCAGAAGTGAAACTTCAGAAAAGTTGTCTACGAGAGAATGTGATAAAAATAACTTGTATTCTATCTCATTCTCTTGCAGGCTAAATCATATTATGAATGTGTTTCTCTTTTTGGGGTTCGTTTTTCGTTTCATCGAATTTTCAAATCACAACGATGCTAAAGAAGTTTCACTTCAAAAATTGAGGCAAAACGGAAAAGTTTTCAGCACTCACCACTATTTGTAACCACGCTAACTGTTTCACACAATAATGGAATGGCTAATCCAGGTAAAGGACAGTCTTGTTGCGGTGATCCCGATTCCCGAGCGAGGCGCGCGCGCAAGCGACAAGGCTCAGATCGCGCGACCGAGTGGATGCGACGCGGGGGTGGCGCCACGGCGCGGCGCGCGCGCACCGCCTACGCGCGCCAGCCTCACATGACGGCCGATCATTGATTCATTTGCGAACTTTACTGATTTTTTTTATTAGTCATAAAATAATTTGAAATGTAAATTTAAGCATTTAATGTATTGGAAGTTTGAACCTAAACGCGTCTGGAGTCTGGACTCTCGTTTGAGATCCGGATCAACAGAAGAGTGAGTAACTTCAGCTGATCCATTTTAATTTTGTAAAGGTTCACTCCGACTTTTCTGACTAAAAAATCATGCTCGTTAGAAATTTCGTTTTTATTTTATCTTATTACTTAACTACTTTTTTAAAAATCTGTTAAAATGTGCCCGGCATAGTTAAATATGTCGGGGCCCACGTTGTGCGATCCAAGTGAAATGTTATCTCCAAATAGTTTGTGCTTAGAAGTTCAGCATATTTGTAATTTGGTATATTTTATTGACGAAGTTGTATATTTTAAAAATAAAGTCATCATCTTATATTTCATATTACGTTGGTCAGTTTTCAATATAAGAGCGTGTAAGCTTAGGATTTACGATTTAATTCCAAATTTGTTCCAAATTGAAATGGTAATTTATGTATATATGCGCATCCGAATGGCCGGACGTGTTGGTAGCAGGTAGAGCTGAGCCTAAACAAACACGAGAGGTTAGCGGGTTCGATACCTGTGTTCTCACACCTGATACCAACGTTAAGATGCGTCTAATTTATGAGAGTACCCGCAAACTGGTCAATGTGGTGGTTGAAACTTAATACTTTAGTTCGGTTAGAATTTAGATCAATGCGTTTCACAATACGCGGACGGTAAGAGATCTTGCTAAGCTGGGGTTCAAATATTGGATATTTCTTATCAGAGTAGCAATCATGTAAGGATCGCCGATCAAATCGTTAAAGTTCGACTTCAAAGTAAAATAAACCATAACAACATTGAATTAGAGCTCAATTTCGTGTATCCATTCTTATACGTATAGGTACGTACGATACCCTAAACTTATAAGAATGGATACACGAAATTGAGCTCTAATTCAATGCTGTTATGGTTTATTTTACTTTGAAGTCGAGCTTTAACGATTTGATCGGCGATCCTTACATGATTGCACCTCTGTTTCTGCACTGTCGATAGGTTTACACGTGAACAAAGTGTCTAAGTGTGTCAAGAAAGACTAATGCTAAGATTTATAGAGCGTACTTAGTCTTTGCTCAGGCTTAACTTAGAATTAAAACGGGATGGACTTATGTGAGTGTCATAAATCTATTCTCATTTTAACTCTGTCTTAAGTCAGAGCTAAGTCAAAGTGCGCTTATTGCTTAAAACGCACATAACTCCTAAAGGGCAAGGAGGGGACATTCCAAATTCTTAAAAAGTCGAAAAGAAATTAGAAGGTCATGTCCATGAAAACTTGGAGCGTAGCTACGTATATATATGCCAGGACGTAGAGTAAGTCGTAAGTAGAGACGTAAGTCTAGGTAAAAATAAGTTCTGATGAACTAATATGACGCCATTCGAGTTAACGTAAAAGGAATAACTTATTTGCATGTCTTATAATGGCTACTTCACCTCGAACCGGTTTATACATTAAATTGAGCTTAAACACATAAAGCTTTCGGCAAGATTTATGACGCATTAAAATAATGAATGAACATTTTATTAATAGTTTTAATAAATGATGAAGACATGAGATCAATCTTAATAGTTAAAGTATGCACAAGCAACGTTCTTCAAAATGTAAAGAAAGTTAAAACTTTTCAATTTGTAGCCATCCGAATGCCTCAAGCTATGTCGCAGCTATAAAACCATTAGAAATTATAATTAAACAAAAGTTTTATATACCTAATTGAAGAGATATACCGGTCAGTGGCTCTGAGCCTTCTTGGGGGTCATCCATAAAATATTTTTAAGTTTTTCGTTAATAGTTAAATTTTGGCATTTTAACACTTAGATATTGTATATAAGATTTTAAAATGTGATGTCACGAAACTTAGGAGCGCTCCCGCCCCTTGTCACACAATGTCGACCACCTCCTTCATGTAGTAGCCAATTCATTTTCTCGTTATCCACGTAAAAGCCACTTATGCGTTACCTAGGATAGGTTTACTCATTTGCTCCGCCACATTCCGGCTTCAAAGGTTAGATGGCAATCGCTTCGTCTAAAAGCGATTAATCTTTCAATCTAGGCTGCCGTGATATAGACCTTTTGCTACGCCTACAAATGAGGAACTCGGCAAATTGCAACATTACCAGCAAATATACTAGATCATGGTTTATTATGGTTTAACCTCTCATTGGTGGCGCGCTCTCGAAAAGGCCTATGTCCAGCAGTGGATGCATACAGGCTGATGGGTGGATGGATGGATGGATGAACCTCTCATTACTACTTCGTCTGGTCAGATGAAGTAGTGGCAGTGGGTCGATGATGGTTAGCCTCAGCTATGGGCAGTGATAAGGGGAAATCTTTGGAGTAGGCTTTTAGCCGAAGGGGGTCCGGTCCATAGCAAAAATATAATAAATGAATAAAGCTTTATTCATTCACTGATAACCATTTTCAATGGTAAAAAAAATTAACGCAGACGAAGGCGTGGGCATCATCGTGGGCTAGTTATCTATAAATTAGGTCTTCATATTGCCTTGTCTCAGGCGATCTATATTTAGTTCTGACGAATAAATTCAATAGAATAATTTTGGAACAATTGGCCCCAATGGCTATTAGATATTAGATGTTGGCGACCTCCCTGGCGCAGTGGTGGGCGCTGTGGTGTTATGAGCGGGAGGTTCCGGGTTTGGAAATTATAAATTCCCGAATTGACCCTGCCGGGAATTCGGGAATTTATAATTTCTGAATTTTGTCTTTTCTTACCTGGCGGGAGGCTTCAGCCGTGGCTAGTTACTACCCTACGGGCTAAGACGTACCACCAAGCAATTTAGCGTTCCGGTACGATGCCGTGTATATACCGATTGGGGATATGAGTCTACTATAAATGCCATATACCCTTAAAAACTACCATCACAAAAACAGTATTATTTTAATATTGTAGGCGCTCTTGTTTCAGAATAATCCCTATTTTAGAGACATCGAAGGATATCGGGACAGAGGGAGAATTTCGTCAAAATCGTTTCAACAGTCTGGTATCATGAATGTGTCCGTAGGTGAAGAATCTACCGAAAAAAGCATGTCCCGAGTTCAGATGAGTTCATCTCAATTAGAACCAGCTAGTTAAAATTATTATGAAGACAATTATTGCTCATTATAACAGTTATTATTGTTCACACTAATTCCGCGACTGTTTACTACGTAGCTGTAGGTATTACTTGTTAACATATTATTTAGTTTTTTTTATTCCACTTCAAGTCAGTGATTTTAGACTGCGATCTAATCTGATGGTAAGTGATGATGCAGTCTAAGACAGTAGCTGGGCAACCCGTTAGGCGTACGACAGTAATAATAAACCCATACGTATACCCCTATCGGTTTCTCTACATGGCATCGTACCGGAACGCTAAATCTCTTGGCGGTACGTCTTTGCCGGTAGAGTGGTAAATAGCTACAGCCGAAGCCTCCCACCAGGTGTGACATGTTATTTAGTTTCCTTTTTGCAGTCAGTCAGTAATAGGAAAGTAGGCAAATCAGATTAGCCTTCTACGCGATATCGCATCACCGCTAGATTTGCTCGCAAGTCAATGACATTGTAAACTTAAATTAGTAACAGATACGACACCGTCCAAATAAAGAAGCCAATTGGTTATGTTACTTACGCGCAAAGTTGTTAATATGTTATTGAACAGAGCCTTTGTGTACACGTCCCGGCAGTCTCGTCTTTTTTACGATACACAATAGATTTCAAAACATAAACTAATAATTGAACGTGACGGATAAGCAACTAATTGATTTGTTTGTCCTTCTCCGTTTTGATAGGACGCATAGACTTTGATAACTAATGGTCAATGGGATCGAAATCATAATATGAGGCTGAACTATTACGGACGACTATTTTGGCCACTATTTTAGCCATTAATCATCAATCGCGAGAAGCGATACCTTATTTTTTGTGAGATTTTCTATTTTCACCGACTATTATGTGTGATTAACTATTATCAGAGGCCTGCAAGAAGCCCCAACAGATAAAATAGTTATTTAGGCTATAAGCATCGATTTGTAGTTTTCATCATGCTACCACCTTAGGAAGCATGATAAAAACTACACTCGGGGGACAAACTTTAATACCTCGGGTATTAGCGAGTTAGCGAGGGTAGTTACAGATTACAATACAATACATAACATGTGAGGAAAAAATAAAAATTGCTATTTTTCATACAAAAAAAACTACAAGACACATTTTTATTCTATCTACGGATTAGAATCTCGCGTTTCAATCACAAAATGAGTCAGCGAGAGTTTTAAGTATGTCATGTAGTTACTTACTAGTTAGTAAGAAAGAAGAAGGGAAGACCCATATCCCTATCGGTTTCTACACGGCATCGTACCGGACGGCATCAGATGAGATCGTAGTGTAAAATCGGTACTACTTAGTACTTACTAGTTAGTAAGAAAAGAGTTTCTAATATTTTCCACTATCCGCTCTACGCTTGATTCCTTTTGTCTATCTCAGGCTCCTGGCAGTGCGCGGGCGTGATATTATGATAAGATGTCTATCAGCGCTATAATGGCGCTGTCACACGCCGCGACTGCTGCCGTTGTGAAGCCATTATACAGCCATTATTGATATGACTTGCGGTGGAGCATGATAGCTCTGTAGCTTGGACGTTACTGAGCAGGGAGCTACAAGTAGCACGTTTAGTAAACTGAGAAAAAACTATTCTTGAGTCACTGTAATATGAGCATAATTTTTGATGTGAAAACTTCTTTAGGCGCGTTGAGCACTTTTTTGTAGGGGGTAAACTTGTGAAAGCGCGTGACCAACACCGTGACCGACACCGTCACCGACACCTCGCGTTGTTACGAAGACAAAAGGTCGTAAATATAAATATAGTACATTCGTAATTTATAATAATTATTCGTTTATATTTTAAGAATTTTAAATATTTTTATTATTATTATTTTTTAATTATTTTAAATATTCATTTTCACTTAGATCGGCAGTCCCTACTCCCTATGACTGCCAATTTTTTTATAACTCTTAAGTAGCCAAAGTTTGTTTGTGGGTTTCTTTGTATGCCCTTCAATCACGCCGCAACGCAACAGAGCAACATATGGATGTGATTTTTTTCATGGGTATGGAGAGTGACATGGGCTAAAACTTAAACCACACTGACGAAGTCGCGGGCATCAGCTAGTATATTTAATATGCTTATATACTAGTGGTTCGCCTCGAACTGAGACCTCGCGGCGCCATCTATTGACATCAATGTGAAGTTCTGTTAAAAATACTGAAGCTCATTAAAAATTAAATAATTTCGTTTCCTTACAATATTTATAATATTAATAATTTTGGTATTTGTTGCTCAAGTACAGGATATAATCCAAATAATTGATCAAGTTTAGGCCTTTCAGAAAATTTGGAGTTCTGAGGTCAACTTTGGACGTTAGAAAATCTCCATTTTGAAAGCCCCCCATTTCGTCAATTTTAGGGGAAAAATTAAAAAATATATATTTTTGGACTCTATTCCTAATTATCTTTAAAATGATATACCGCAACCCTATGTAACGCTATAAAAAATATTTTACTTTGCATTCGCTTCTATGAGAGCCCCCCTGAAATAAAGATTTTTATAACTTTTTAAAGCATATTCGGCTGGAGGCCATTGGTTTACATATTACATTTAAAGCTGAAGTAATTACGTTTAGTGATTCAGAAGTTAATGCTCTGACAGACGGATGGACGGACGGACGGACGGACGGACAAGTGCAAATTCACTAAAGTAGACTCAGAGACCTTCGCTTCGCTCGGTCAATTACTTGTTTACAATGTTTCAACAATCATACTAATGTAGTAATTGCGAAAGTGTGTTTTTTTGGTGGTTTGTTGGTTTATTGGTTTGTTGTTTTGTCCTTCAATCACACCGCTACAGAGCAACGGATCGACGTGATCGACGTTTTTATCCCGGAAAATTAAGGAGTTCCCGCGGGAATCAAAAAACTTAATACACGCGGACGAAGTCGCGGGCATCAACTAGTAATTAATATGAACCATATTATAAAAATTAAAAAAAATAAGTATCACTTCTTTAACGGTGAAGGAAAATTTCATGAGGAACCTATCGAGTTTTCTCCATAATAGTTAAAATCATAAATGATAAATATAAAAATACGTCAAGGTTCGGAAAGCTGTTTCTACTGAGAAGAGCCGGCAAGAAACTCAGCAGTTGCTCTTTTCTCAAAAAAGAAAGAGGTTACAATATTAATACATACGTAATATTACAAGTATTACACTGAATTGTGTGTTACTGGATGCGAGGCCGGTTGCTTCCATCTAACTTTGAAATAAAATCGTCGATAGTATAATAACCTCGACTTAACAAATGCTGTTTGACACAGTCTTTAAATTTATGTAATGGCAAATCTAGAAACTCTTTTGGAACCATGTTATAAAAACGTACACTGGACCCCACAAAGGATTTCTGCACCTTGCGCGTGAAAACTGCCAATCTTGCCAAGCTTGACCAGCGTGGTGGTCTATGGCCTAAACCCTTCTCATTCTGTGAGGACATTCGTGCTCAGCAATGGGCCGGCTATGTATTGACGATGATGATGAATTTCATATAATTTTTACTAAGTACTTATTAAAAAAATTAATTTGTTATGTTTTTTTATCATCAAATACTGTAACAATCCAATTCATAGCCTACCGCAGGCCCACTTTAGAGACATTGTCGTCACCAATGTGTTATGACGTGACAAATGCTAACTGATATCATTCATCGAATCGAGAACCAAATTCGGTTTCCAAAGCGGTCATCGTCCATGTACGAAATGCACAGGAAAATGTAGTCGTTTGAATATTTTTAACCGACTTCCAAAAAAGGAGGAGGTTCTCAATTCGGTGCGTATTTTTTTTATTTTTTTTAATGTATGTCGGTGCATATCTCCGTGGTTTTTCTATCAGTCGTTAGAGGAAGCTCTCGAGGTGGTCCCATAAAAAATTCTGACTCTAAACCCTCAACCCTGACACTAAAAAGTTAAAAATAAAAATTCTTTCCAAAAAACCGACTTCCAACGCCACTGCAAAAATAATTTTGATTTCTACCCACTATGTTGAAGTCGGGCGGGTATAAAAAGGATAAGCAAAGTTGACGCATCAGGCTCGCCCGACATCAACGTAGTGGGTAGAAATCAAAATTATTTTTTACTTTACCACACACACACTACCTCTTATCCTGTAAAAGGCATAAATTATACAGTTTGTTGTTTTATTACGAGTACCCGAAAATACCCGCTATTAGAAACGCTGTGGAAGGTATAGGATAGGGGTTTTTTGATAAAATTAAGTTTCTGCTCCAGCTTACATTATGTTGTGAAGTAGGTGTCTTATATTTAGCTCGCTGTTTGTTCATTTCTCACGTATATATAACTAGTCGGTCACTATTTAGATCAACTCCATGTAGGGATCCTTGCATCATATCCAATAATAGAACCAGAAGGCTTACTTGCTCATAAAAGTGAAAACTTGTATCGTAAAATGTGGACCATGGAGATTGGAGTCATAGAGTCATGTTACTAGTTATTCTCGTAGCTTTTGTTACGTTGACTTGTCGCTGTCGAATGGGTAGAAAACCTCCCACTAGGCAGTCTGTTGTCTTGCGGCGAATTCACCGCAAGGCCAGTGGGAAATTGACCGCACACTACATTGTATTGACTGTAGATACATAAAGATAATATTCCAATTGGTACTGTTCCTTTCATTAAATACATTGACAAAATCGGACGTAACTCAAAAAATGTTGCAAGCAAAACAACCAGATATGAAAGATTTAATAAAACCTTACTATATTATCACTGGGAAGAGAAATTACTAATAAAATTAACATAATATCAAGATTACAGCGCAAAATGCAAATCGGCTGGATCTTGTTCAAGTTCCTAGTCCAGTTAAAATTTTGCACTAGGATTCCAGGCTGGAATCCTAGCTTATCCTATATAGCTATATATAAAGCGAATTCGATCATCTATTCACGAATAAAGATGTTACATCGAAAGCTATGCAAGAAGTCGTTCTTTATAAGCTCCAAATTCTTGGAACAGAAAGAGCAAAGCAAAGGAAAGAAAGATACCCCAAAGAAAGAGCATCATGCCCGTTTCACCGGATGAGAAGCTACTTAGCGTATATTGACCATGACCGCCAAACCTCCCTCCATGGATGACTGAGTTAAAAAAGGAGATAATAAATTTCCCAATGATGTGAGCAGTTCCGCGGGATGTGGAGGACAATCAGACAGACACCCACAGCAACGCCTCTGCACTCTGCACTCTACACAACTATTATTCCATTCAACATCCTGACAAGGTCAATGCTTATCTCATCCTCTGTATCTCTGCGTCTGTCTTGATTCGAGATTAGCATAATGATATGGAATAAATTATTTTCGAGGAGTATATTTCACGGCATATTAAGTGCCAAAATAAAATAAAATATGAATAAAAGTAATTTCTCTTTTTCACTCTCAGCACCTTTCTACGCGGGGATGATTTGCACAGCCGTTAAAGATTATTATTGTTGGAAAAGAATTTTATTGTAAAACTTCCAAGTAAAACTTTCATTAAATAAGATAAGATGGGCACATAATATAATCGGCTTCGCAGCCCACAAGACAGTGTACATTTTTATTACATTACGTATATATTGTATATTAGCTACATATTGTAATATTCTTTTTTATTTAAAAAAAAAGTTGCAACTGTTGAGTTTTTTGCCAGTTCTTCTCAGTGGAATCATAATATATCATATTAAGTGGCACAAGTTGTCCTACGTGAAATAAATAAATCATTTATCAATAAATATTCCATTATCTCAGGATATTGATGAATGAAGACGCGATTCTCGTCTCGTCTAGTTTCCGATGCATGTAGTTACTAACATGAGTAGTGTTGTAGCTAGCGACGTCCTTCCGTGACAGTTTTGCCCAAGAGAGCACATAAAAGGAGTCCCTATTCTTCATTATGCATTCCATGTACACTGTACTGAATTTCCGTGTTTCTGATTAGACATTAATTAAACAAATGAAACTTGTGTTTCGACAAAATAAAACTATAAAATTAACGTAGTATTATTATCATTTTATGATGCACAAAATGCAATAAAGATCATTGAAGTTAGCTCAGCCGGTTGCTGTGAATGAGAAATCGAAAATGGGTCGTTAGAGTAATCATATATTCGAGAGAATTTCAGAGCTATTTAAAATAAAAATAGGGAAAATTGCACATTCATATTTGGAAGGAGCCACGATTCTCAAAGCTTAGATGGACCAATGCGACGCGACGCTAGAAGAAGAAGATGAACCAAAAAATATGTAAAATAAACTAAACTATTATGTCCTGATTACTATTAGGTTATTACTTAGTTTTTAAATTATCTTTTTACTAGCTTATGCCCGCGACTTCATCCGCGTGGTTAAAGTTTTTTTATTCCCGCGGGTAGTCCTTAATTTTCCGGAATAAAATCCTACGCCTACGTCACTCTACAGGTCCTCAACTACACCCATGCCAATAATCACGTCGATCCGTTGCTCCGTTGCGGCGTGATTGAAGAACAAACCAATAAACCAACAAACAAACGCGTTTATAATATTAGTATGATTTATTTGTTTGTGTTCTTATTCGTTATAAGTTCATAGATGCAACTATAGTCCTAAAATAAATAATAGTTTAAAACTATAAGAAAATAAGGGATAACCCGTCAGGTGTTAGGAATATTGATATTGACGACCTCCGTGGCGCAGTGTGTAGCGCTGTTGCCTTAACGTGCGGAGGTCCTGGGTTCGATCCCCAGTAGGGTCAATTTGGGAATTTATAATTTCTGAATTTTCCCTGGTCTGGCCTGGTGGGAGGCTTCGGCCGTGGCTAGTTACCACCCTACCGGCAAAGACGTAAAGACGTGCCGCCAAGCGATTTAGCGTTCCGGTACGATGCCGTGTAGAAACCGAAGGGGTATGGGTTTAATATAACTGCCATGCCCCTAACACGTTAGCCCGCTACCATCTTAGACTGCATCATCACTTACCATCAGGTGAGATCGCAGTCAAGGGCTAGCTTGTAGTGGATAAAATAAAATAAAAATATATATATATATTTTGACGACCTCCCTGGCACAGTGTTGAGCGTTGCAGGTGTCTTCGGGTCCCCGGGTTCGATTCCCGGTAGGTAGGGTTTTTTTTTTGTTTCGCACACAGTTATCCTCTGACATGATGTCAGAGACCTTTTTAATGCGAGTTTTGCTTTTGCTCTGAATTAGGTGCCACTCACGATGGTCGTAAAGTGGTTTTTTTTTTGTTTTTTTTTTCGTGTGGTAGTTATGTATTATATGATATGATATATAGTATAGTAATATTTATGATCTTGTGTATTCGATTCCCGGTAGGGTTAATTTGGAAATTAATAATTTATGAATTTTCCTTGGTCTGGCCTGGTGGGAGGCTTCAGCCGTGGCTAGTCGGCTAGGCTTGCCGGTAGGGCGGTAGTTACCGCCCTACCGGCAAAGACGTGTCGCCAAGCGATTTAGCGTTCCGTTAGCGGGTTTAATATAACTGCCATGCCCCTACCAGGTTAGCCCGCTACAATCTTCTGCATCATCACTTACCATCAGGTGAGATTGCAGTCAAGGGCTAACATGTAGTGGATAAAAAAAAACAATATATAATAATGTGTTTTTAAGTTTGACATAAAATAGATATATTTGTTGGTTCGAAGAAAACAAATTGTACCTACCAGATATAATTTGTAAGGATATACCGATCACAATGATTGTAAACGGTCCTTTGAAATATCAACAGTTAGTTCCAATAATCACTCAGACCTACTTATCTCACTTCACATTAACACTATCATCATAATATTTACATCTGATACGGAGCGATGATAGCTCAGTAGTGAAATACGCAGCTGAATGTTTGTTGGGGAGACATGCTTGACAGACTCGAGTGTTTGCTGAGTGCTGTACGACAGAAGTTCCCGAGGGACGCGGCTTTGAGGTAATTGCCCATTGTGTGATAATTAGTTGATATGATTTGCGGAAATAAATGCTTACGATGTTGAAACGTTAAATATGTTAATCGAAATATGGAAGACGGTCGAAGCTTTGCGAATCAAGAAAACTCTAACTGAATCTCTAAAATATTTTTCTGACTGAATTTTGGCCATGGCAGCCAATTTCATTAAAGACGATTAGGCAGAGTATTTAATATTTATGGTGTTAAAGTATGTGCGAAAACACAGATGTACTCTCTATTCCCTTTTAACCAAATCTGATGCCACCGGAGAGAGATCATGTGCTGTTCCGACAATCGATACGTGTTCTTCGAGGTACGGGGGTTATGCAACTTTCTAACTCAAGGCTGGCCAGAAAAACCTAATACTTAAAATTATTGCCCGACCCAGAAATCGAACCGTCATATTCTGCTAACTAGACCAACGAGGCAGGGGTAGGCTAGTAGCTAATGAAGTAAGTTAGTATTCTAACCAAACGATCATCCTTGATCTATTCATACTGATCAAACTATGCAACAATTATGAGAAGAATGGATGCCTTATGCCAGAGATGAGCAAGAATATGCGCAACGAACAAATAAAGCCTTTAATAATTAACTAATTAAACTAATTATTACTGATAATGCCCCGCGCACGTGTCTATCGCACAAACTCGTAATTAAGTACTGGTACACGATATGGCGCAATTTTAATATTCCACGGTGGATGTTAGTAAATAAAAACCTAGAAAATAGGGTTATCTAGGCACAAACTAATAAAACAGCCTAGTTCATGCTTTATCTATTTTACATTAATTAAGTACTACATGTAACCTACTTATTTTATTGACATTAATAGAATGAAGAGCAGTCTTCGCACTGGAAAAAGGCGCTAGTCGCTAGCTTAGTGGTGAGATTCATAACTTTCTTAATGATTAGGTCAGAGGGTTTTAAAAAACTTAATATAGCAATCACTATCATCAAATATCATATCATTAGTACGAGTACTTAGTTATTTAGATTTCATGGGAGCTTGAAGTATGACGGGCAATTTTAACCTACCTTATAGCTTTAAGTGAAGTATGAACCATTCGTAAATAATGAAATTTTAACGGATTTCAAGTTTTAAATTTTCTTATATCTAAACTCAATAAAGAAATTCAGTATAACAGTCAAGAAAAGTAATCCATTTAGAAAATAAACTATCTGTTAAACACGATTAAGTGCCTAATAAAGTATCACCAACTGGGTTTCGTCAGTAATCAACAACTAACTTCTTACAAATTGGTCTTAATTTATGGAAAAGACAGCCTTGAAAAAGTACTGTTAATTCGATCGATAAAAATTAAAAACAATTTGACGCCACTGTTTTGATAATTTTCGAGACACTTGTAGTGAGTATTTTTTTTTTCGATTAATTAGCAGTATCGGTGACCTCAGAATAAAAGTCCTTGTGAAAAATTGTGTCAACGTTTAATTTTAACTTTACTTTTAATTAAAAATTCTTATTTTGGTCAAGTGCGATTCCGATTCTGCTATCTGCTTTCAAAATGTTAAGCAACTTTGGTAGAGTAAATCAGTTATTAGTTTTTGGGCTCAAAAAAGAATGAGACCTGAAGAATAAGAAGAAAAGGAAGAAAGAATTAAGAAGAAGGAAGAGAAGCAGGACGAATAAGCTTCTGAACTACCTAATCTGGTAAAGAAAAGTATTGTTCAGATTTGTAGTGAGTTTATGACTAACCAAGTTTCATGGATATAACTTGAATCGCCTACTTAACCTCCTTGGGAGTGCAATTTAGAAAATGCCTTCCATAATAAACCTGTGGGTGCTGAATTTTCTCTCAAAACTTCCTACGTTCAGCCGTTTGGGCTATAGATTGTCTGTCAGTCACTCAGGACAAAGCGTTTTCTAGTTATTGATGATCCAAAGGGAATGCGTGTCTACTAGCAATTATACTTGCAGAAGTCAGTTGTCTCACAGTGCATGCGAAATAGAAGTGAAGCGCCACACGGATGCATCGCAATATTTTACAGCTATTACTAGTTAATAGACATCAGGCCACGAAGACGGAGCCCCTGACCACATAAATAGTTGTCATAGTCATGTGACCTAACTTTATGAAATTAATAAGTACCAGTAGTAATTAGTAACGCGTACGACAAGGCTCTGTCACGCTCCGTGGCGCCATTGTAGTGGCAGCTACCACTACTGTAGAAGTACCTAAGTATAATATAGGTTAGGGAATGCGAGGCTCTGTGTAGATGGCCGTGAGGCGTCGGGTGACACAAGTGTTCCCGCCTTGCTCTGGCGCAATGTTTTGTAAACACTAAAACCAAGTTCCGAGCTAGCTGCTACAATATCATTCCTTTGATTTGGTTTCACACATCGGACCAAAAATGAAATAAAAGTCAGAACTAACCCTATTTCGAATAAGGTGCATCATTAATTATTGAATTCTCAATGTTGTGATTTGCGAATTTCATAAATCCAGCTTTATTCTTGTGTACAATGAAAACGGAACCTGCGTGCAAATGTTTAGCTTTCTAGGTCCAAGGGCTGAACATTGTACTAATTCTAAGAAGAGACATTATTTAAATACAGCTAGGAATGCAAGGGATATACTCGTACTGTTTAAGCTGCATTAGAAATAAACATGCCCTATTATACTAAACTAACTGATTTACAAATCAAATGTACATAGATAATGAATGTATCCATAGACCTATATAGATGTATCAAGAACTTTATATTTAACTTGAATTTTGACAAATTTTACCCGAGTCATCTAGTTTCTCAGATAAAATCCTAGGAGAATTGGGAGTAACTAAGTAAAATCCCCATTCCACGTTTAACTATTCGCCCATTTTTTTGATCTAACACTTCAAAACTCCTTATAATGAGTCCGAGAAACTATCAAAAGGACCAAAAATATTAAATACGGTTCAGAAGAAATAGAAAAATACGATTAGTATAAAACAAATAATTATAAGGCACAAAGATAAAGTAACTTAGGTAATTATCAGCAGATGATCTGCTGATATGAATTCAACAGTCGATGATGGCGGCCGACGGAGCACAAAAGGTCCACGGGGTCGAAAGCGTTCAACATTCAAGATTCATGAACATCAATATCGATTCAAAAGAACAGATAAAATATGATAAACGACGTGCTCTATTAAATAAGTTTTACAGCGATAAAACCATAACCAATGCAAGAAGTTGTAGCTTGTAGTAGTAGCAATTAACAAAACTATTCGGCTAAAACTTATGACGGGACTATTTCAAAATATTAGAATGACTTCCTAGTGATCGTGAAATGTTTTTTTTAAATTGATGAAGACACATTCCAGTACATTTAATGTAAAATAATTTAAAGAAATTTAAAAATGTTTCTTTAAGTGATGCTGTACTCAGGAGAGACATTAAAAATGCTTAAGTTCTTATTACTTTTACCTTTTAAGAAAATTGTAATGCACGGCTGCGTCAAAATGATAAACTAAAGCAGACGAAAATTCATAAGCACCGTTACATTCATTTGCTTTGCATATAATAGGTTCGAGCATTTCTCACAATACGAGTAGGTACGTAGAAACTATAATTATATTAAGTATATGAACCAAGTTAGCAGCAGTTAGCTGTTTTGGTTCCTCTCATCATCACTTTGTAATTATCCGATTGTTTTAATTTGTTGAAACTTCGCGTTCGCGTACGGACGCCTTATTTAGAGATCTAGAAAATAAATAATATAAATTAGGAAACATCCTTGTGTAACCATGCCTGACAATCAACTACCACTGATTTAACAAAACTGTACCTTCACAAAACACTGATAAATAGATGAGGTATTCCTCAAATTATGGTTTTTACAAATAATTCCAATAGATGCCTCAAGTTTTTAAAACACGATTCTAATGTTGAAGAAAGGAAAAAAGTAGTAGAACTCCTCATTTTGCAAAATGATTCCGATAAGAATTTTATCTTATCGGAAGATAAGATAAAAATCCCTTTGCCCCTTTGCCCTTTTGGGCAGGGCAAACAAAGTTCCAAGAAAATAACGAATTCGTTTTATTGCGAGTTTGCCAAACAAATTTTGAAAATGTATTGTAAATATGACTGAACAATGCTATGCTGATAAACGCAGTCAGTTCCAATAGGGGCTTCAAATCTGCACACAATGCACCTTGCATCCAATGCCCTGTCACGACTCACGGCATACGGCCTATTATAAGTTCCTACATTTTGTCACCTTTGTGGCAGAAAAATTATTCTTTAGACTAGAGTTTAGGGAAGAGATGGAGGAAAGAAAAACCATATAGGAGTCCTGGAAGATTCTTACCCCATAAAACTCAGGACTCTGGAGAATCATGATGCGATCTTCAAAAAAAGCCGATGTCCGTATATAATATGCTGATGGTGATAATAAATATTAAAACATCAAAGCCAGGTAAATCTTCGAAGTTACTATTGTAAGCATAATTCCAGAAGTGGGCAAATAATCAAAATTGCTTTTTAAAATATGTTTGTACGTGCACGAGCGAATGGTCACAATGTGTAGCAGTTTCACGAGAGATTTAATGTAATTAGGCAATTATAAAACTTGGTTAAACTTGAAGAAATATTCATTCATTTGATCCGGCCACGAGTGCTATCGTTAAGCCCTAAATCAAATTGCGATCTTAACACAAAAAGTAATAATCGCTGAGTCTGCCAGCAGGAGACTAAAACTAACCTTCAAACGTCAAAATATTCGTATTTATGCAAATTATCCCAATATACCGTATCCCCGCCAAAGAACTGTCCGAGTGAAATACATCGAATGAGTCAAATATAAATTTAATTAAACCTTCGTCAGTAAATAAATTAACAATCTTTTATCATTTGTAAAATTTCAATTCAATTTTCAACAAACAGAAATCTAAAGCAACACCTGTATATTTTAACTTATTTTACTATTATTCAAACTTATCTCTGCTGAGACTGCTGGGAGACATTATTTCAATAGTTCTGGGAAGTTGAATTATAGTGCTGGCAGGCATGGTCATCGGCAAGTTTTAATATAATAGCTTTAGAGTCAATTGCTGTCCTATAGGCTATGATATTGATACTTTCGATAGTAATACAAAAACGTTTTTAATAACATGTTTTGACAACCCGAAATAATCTACCCGCATAAATAATTTATAATCTAAAGGCGCTGTAGTATTACAACGCTCAATTTACATCGTTCCCATAATATCCATCGGCTGGTTCGTAATATTATAATAAATTCCAATAGATATTAACAAAGAATCAATCCGATTTCCGGTTTCCTTGTTGATTTATATTCGAAGACCAGAAGACAAACTCAGGTTACCTGAGATTTATAGTGACAGCGATCAAAATTATTGTGGTCAGTGGATGAAATCATATTAAAGTTTTCAAATTGTGGTGGCTGCCCATGGATGCAGAGAAATAACAGAAAATGGATCCCTGTTAAGTACAAATCTATTGTAGATCAAGTTCAAGAAGAAGAAAAAGTAGGTAAGAATATACCAGCTGCTATAAATAATAACTCAACTAAACTGAATAAATAATTCACACACATAATAGCAAAACAGTTGTTACTACTACTGATATCACACATAATAATTAATTTACTAAAGCAAATAAACCACAAATGAGGAACAAGATTAATAGAGGAGCGTACCTTATTATTTATAAAACAAATGACCAGACGTAACCTGAGATCATTCTGTTTGAGTAAGCATAATATACTTGATCAGTATGAGCCGTAGTAATAAGAAGAAAATTCAACAAAGAAATATTAACAACATGGAAACGTGACGAATACATATAAGTAATTCATGAGGTGTCGGGTGACTATCAACAGTCAAATTCCATAACATGAGACCCGCGAATTATTTGAATAACATAAAATAATATGACTCACCTGATCGGCGGTCCAGCTCTGGTCTAACACGAAGATAACATTTGCGATTCGAGTTCGAATTTACTCCTCCAGTGCACAGACAGTTTTCAGTTTTCACCTTATTATGTTAATTTGCTAAAACAGTTAATTAAGCTCACATGTGTTATTGCAAAGCGGTTAGTTTAAGATTAATTTTAATAATTTAAGTTTAAAGTTTTTAAAGTTATTCGCGGAATGTTCGCGGATTCGTTTCGTTCGTGTCTGCCGCTCTCATGCACTTTTTGGGGTCACTCGGGGTCGGGTCGGATGTTTTTTTTGTTGTTTTACAGCAACTGGTATAGCGTGCGGCGCGTATGGCGTCCGAGTGATCACTAGTGCCTGCGGCACTCGGCAGGCTGCTTCGCGTCGCAAGGCGCGAGGTTTCGTTGGGATGCGCCGGCGCACCCACCTCTTCCCTTTCCCGCAGGCTTTCGTGCCCCGAGATAAACTTTATCGCGTTCCGAGAAAAGCAACTTGAATCTGGCTCTACACTCCAGTCGCCAGTCGCCAACACTCGCACGATGCATTAGTGATGTAATGCGATATTTTTCTTGATTGAAATCGAATTCGAAATGCCAGCTGACACATATGACAAAGGTCAAGGTGAAGGTCATAATGATGTTCTTCATTACTTAACAAATTATTGTAATGTTATTACTACTATGGTTCTTGTCTATCTTTTGCATGCTGTAAATATTAACCACTAAAGTTAAATGATGGAAAGTTTCCCTTTCCATCATTTAGTGATCCCTTTTATTCAATCTTTTATTTTATTTCATACCTAAACAATTATTCTTTAATCTAAAATCTAAATCTCGGCTATTTTTTGAATAAGCGATACATACTATGTAGTTATGTACGTGTACACATTACCGGGACCCATTAGAATGTCAGATTTATCTTGTAAGTACTTAGTCGAAAGTTCCGATTGTTGTTTCCTTTGTTTACAAAGGTACGACCCTACTTCGAGCCGCATACATATCCAATTAGCCTAAGTGTGTTATTTATTTGAGACGATTGTTTTTTTATTTACAATGTTACCGTTATGAGCCGGGTGCTATATGTTTTGACTTGACAGACGGTCGCTGTTTGATTTTGTTGTAGGTAAACTTATTAACTTATATACGTCACCGTAAGATTGTAAAAACCGTTAGATTGTAATCTAACGTTTTTTATCTCGATAGATTGTAAACTGTCTACAGATTGTGAACCGTAACATACTGATTACAATTTAACGCATTATTTTTCGGTAAACTGTAATCTATTAGGTATATTAACCTGATAGAACCTAACTACCTGAATATTCATGTCAAACTCTAACCTTTGCAGAGACAAACCCTAACCCTAACCGAATGCAGAGTAAATGTATGGTGACACATATTATGATATACATTTACTCTGCATTCAACTCGCGCGCCAATTGTACAAGAAAGAGACAAGAAAACGTAAATACAATAAATATTTCATAAATTAATACTCAGAACATTGAACGGTTCACAATCTTTCGACAGTTTACAATATCGGGATAGAAACAATCATTACAATCTTACGGTGACAATCAAGAATACCCGGCAGAGTTTGTTGTGGTTCTGTCAGACCATGGTGGGCTTCTATCAGACCATGGTATGCATGCATTCATGGGTACGATTAGAACCCTCATAACCATTGAAATAGAATTAGTACTTACTACAAAATTCTACATCAATGCTCGTAACTGTAGTTTTAATTTTTTCTTTATTTCTTTCTTTATTTATTTTTCTTTTATAATTAATTACATGTCAGCCCCGCTTAAGTACTTAATTATCACTATTACGTCGTCATTAATTACTTACTTACTTGTAAAATTCAACAATTGATAGAACACAATATTTAAAACTTCAAAAAGTTACCAACTTTCACCAAATTATTTTGACTAAGTAAATAAGTTATAAACCTACTTACCTTTGGTATCTAACAGCCTCGTACTTCAAATACGTCAGACTAGTGCAAAACGAAATAATATAATGATGCACATACATTCATTACAATTTACATGTACCTATATGGCTTGATGACGTATTCATTTAATTCTTTCACCAAATCCAAACATTGAAATAAGAAAGTAAGTAGGTATATACCTATAAAATATTTTTTAAATCGGACGAATACAAACGAATACGTTTTGCAATTTGCGAGATAGGTATGGAGTATGGACTATCTTAAATCATTAATATTGTCTCAGACCGACGCGTTAAACAATGGGGATTTGAGAGAGATCTGAGAGAGATTTATCGAATTATGGATAATTGAATTTGGCGACGCGACGTGCGGCGTGCCACTTGTGTAGACTGTAGATGGAGATCGTGAAATATTTGATGATACATATTATCTAAAGGGACGTGATAGATAAACACCATTAGCAGTAAGAAATAACGTTTACTTTTAAAAAAGTAGGAGTAGGTAAGATTTTTTAAGCTATGATCAGATTGATGCTTAGTGCTTACTGCTTGAGTAATGGCTAGTTGCCTTAATATTTTGGTCACACAAACTTATCTGATCCGGTGGCCAAAATTGGAACTAAGTTTTATGCCTATTGTCTGTTTAGTTTTTTGTTTTTATTTTATTCTTCATAGATACTAGCGACGATGTCACCGGGTCAGGTAAGCGTGTCGGATTATATAATTAATTAATTATGTAATGAGTCCAGTCTTTTAGGTTTTAAAATGTTTTATTTGAGCAAAGATGAACTGGCATCGTCTTTGTAAAAGTAGTGGGCAAATCTCCAATAGGCCATGGTCCATGCAAGTTGGCAAAGATGATGTATTTGCAGATAAAACCATCTTGTTCAAGATTCAGAATACATTAACTATCAAATAGGAGAATCCTTGCCAAGGTTTTCTTTTACATCACATTACGTTAACAATTAACATGACGCATTGTAAGTTTTAATTAATCTTTGATGTCAATTCATGAGATATAAAGCCTCGTATTCACTAGGCGACAAATTTCTAGCGACATTTTTGGCAACGTACAACAATAGGCAAAAGGGTGTTGAGGAACTAGTCGTGCAAAGTCTAGCGACGTCCCACGACATCGCACGTCGCATGAATGACCGACACCGACCGACATGAATGACGGTTTAGAAATCAGGAAGTATAAACATTGTAGGTTTGAAATTGGTTGTATGTATTGATACCTAGAGTGCTTCATTACTCTGTTTTATTACATTAAGTAGAATATAATATAATAGCCTATAGATACATAATTTTTCTTTCGATGTTCCAGTTTGGAAGTTTGAGTTTTATCGGTATTAAATTACTTTACTTAGGTACTTTAGTACAGTAAGGACAGTTATTTAAAGAATGTCAACATTTAATTTCGCTCCAATTACATCGACCTAAATAGGTATATTAAAAATTAATTAAAATGAAAATACTTAATCAAAAATGTTAATTTAAAAAAGCGACGCGATAATAATTTCGATAAAAAACTCAATTAACTTTAAATAATAAGCCTGACATTAATTGATATTTCTTGAAGTGAAATTCAGGCAGTGGCGGTTTAAATTTCTCAGCTGGTAAGACTTTGATACTATAATATATACTATAATATGAAATATAATAGTAGAATATGAACCTATCTGATGATGCTGTGATGGTAGCTCGTGGGTGCCGGGTGGTGCTGGTAACACTGCATCTGGCAGAAATGCCTGAGTGACATGCTAGAACAAGCTTTTGTCCGCGTGGACTACACAAATTTCAAACCTCTATTTTACCCCCTTAGGGGTTGAATTTTCTAAAAGCCTTTCTTAGCGGAAGCCTGCGTCATAACTCTCTGTATGTCAAATTTCAGCCCGATTCGTCCAGTGGTTTGAGTTGTGCGTTGATAGATCAGTCAGTCAGTCACCTTTTGTACTTAAGAAAGTCTTAAGCTCCAGGCAAAGTGCGTAACTTGCGTTTAAGTAGTTTAACTTTTTAATTACGCATCCCAATTGAACCCATAACCCAGGTCTTGATCTCTCTCTAACGTTCTCATGGTAGAGAGCGGATGGCTGGTCACAATGAAAAATAAGCATTGAGTTAATATTACAATGGGTAACCCGTGCTTTTATGCCTCTATGAACAGCACTGCAGTGCTGGTCATAGTGGCGTAATAACTAATACCTACATGAGAATAATCAAACCAAACCAACCGAACCCTATTTCTCCACCAAAGTAGAGTGTTGAGTCAATAACAGAAAATGCATTTCTTAACCTTTCCGGTAATTACGTAATCGAATGCAGAACCTTCAACGGGCCCCAACCACTGTGCCAGGGGACAGTAATTAAAAGACAACCATCGTAGTTGTAAAGGAAAACTGTATTTAAATATTTGAACGCGTCAAACGGCCCGGCCTGCCGTGGCGACGACGCCGCGCCGCGGCCGCCATCGCTCCGAGGTCGATATGATTCATGCTGCGCTTGCGCCGTTTATCTTGTGGAAGTGTTATGAAGCTTGTAATGGTGACCGCACAATGAGAGAAGGCCCACAAAACCCTGTTTTTGATACCGTATCTGCGTACTATTCCTCATTTCTGAGGGTCGAGATCCCTTTACATTGATTTTACTTATAGGTTTTTTTTAAATTCCACTACAAGCCCCTAACTACGATCTCATCTGGTGGTAGTTATTAAGTGACGATGCAGTCTAAGATGGTAGCGGGGTAACCTGTTAGGGTAATTTTATACCCATACCCCTAATCGGTTTCTACACCTGCAAGAGAAAGTCAGAACTTTATTTTAATTTAGGACTATATTTATATTTTATGCCTTTTGGTATTTTGCCTGCCAGTTAGTCTATTGATTAGTATGTTCGACTGCAGATGACGTTCCCCTGTTAGTCGTCAAACCGGTGGTCTTGCGCAAGGCTATTCTCTCTCCGGTTGAGTCGGATAGCCAACCCATAATCGCATAATTTATTAATACCTACTTTACCTACTCTATTGTACAACACAGTATATTTAAAAAGAACTAATTAAAATTAATAACTAGCTATTCGCATATCGTCTCGAGGTATACGACCACCCTTATTGACCAACTATTGACTTGAATTTGAATACCAGTTAGTCAATAAAGTCAGTTAAGTTATAGTGTATCAGTTAACTTGATCTTGAGCTATCAAGGCTAGTTAGCCACTGAATGTGAGAATTTCTTCTGTTTTTGCATCCAATTGCATTCTAGGTAACACACATTGGCGTTTTCAAGTTTTTCTGCAACAGAATAGAAAAAGTTAATTACTTTTTTACTGACTTTTTCTTAGTAGTATCTGCTTTCCTAAGCTCAGTACAAACTGGAGCTAGCCTCAATAGGCCAAGGAGTAGACTGAACATCAACGGCTGTTAGTAACAACTATAACAAGTATCGACGGGGTTTTACTTAGATATGTAATTACTACCTACCTACTCATCTACCCGTTGAGCCTACACCTAGCTTAAACTTGAGGTAATAGACGTAGCTTTATAGGAAATCTTCATGAAGTAGGTACCTTTCACTTATAATAATTAATAAGGATTTCTATAACGTGATCCAAGCGGATGAAATCACTACAGCTAGTGTTTAGTATGCCTAATATCATTGACTTAAAAAAACACAATAGACGGAAAAAGTCAGTAGATTAGAGCTCGTAAGCTTAAATGATTTGATATTGTTGTAGATAATAACGACTAAACCTAGACCTGTTTTTCACCCTGAACAAAATTATCATAACTTCATTTAACGAATAATTTGACCGTATAAAATTATTGTATTTAAAAATACTGATTGCAATCGTGTTTCGGTAATCAGGTTTGCCCATTTCGGGCAGTAGTCAGTACGCACACCCAATTAATGTTATAAACTTATAATCCAACCTCAAACACTCTGACGCGCCAATAAATTTTGCATACAGCTTGAGGCCTCAGGGCCGCAGCTCCGGGGGCGGCCGAACAAGGCCAACGCATAAGAAATGCATGAGATATGCTCTCCATAACCCATTGAGCTGATTGTACCAGGAGGAGCAAAAGCTGCACCCATCAGGCGTTGCTAAATCGCGTTATCGTGTTGTCCTAGGTGAGCGACAGAAGCGACGCGACACGATACGATAAGGTAGGCCACGTGAACGGTCAGCAACTGTTTGATACTGTCGCGTCGCGTCGTATTGAATCGCGGTGTCGTGTTTGTCGCTCACGTAGGACAACGGGTCAGACTCTACCCTATTTGATATTAAAATATCCTACGAACCGAATTTCGCACGCATTTACGCACAGATAAAGCCATCCGAGCGGGACACATTATTAGTGCACCAGTGTGTGCCCCAAGCAACAAGTGCACTCTGTATTCCCTTACTCTATATAGTACGATAGGACGGTAACGCGACACGACCGGAAAGAGATCAGGTGAAGGAACGACGGATTAAGGAACGTACTCTCTGAGGCACGGGGATGACAACATTTTTATACTTCAAATAATTTTTGGCGACTTCCCAACTCCTCGTAGCTTTAGTTTTAAGATACCGTTACCCATTATCACCATCATGCATTTTAAGTAAGTAATTTTTAGACGACAATAAGTGTACCTACAGTGTACCTATATTGAATAAACGACTTGAATCTTGAATGTAACTAGTGGTTCGCCCCGAACTGAGACCTCGCGGCGCCATCTATTGACATCAATGTAAAGTTCTGTTAAAAAAACTGAAGCTCATTAAAAATTAAATAATTTCGTTTCCTTACAATATTTATCTAATTTTAGTATTTGTTGTTCAAGTACAGGATATAATAATTCAAATAATTGATCAAGTTTCAGGCTCAGCCTTTCAGAAAATTCTGAGTTCTGAGGTCATCTTTGGACGTTAGAAAATCTCCACTTTGAAAGCCCTCCATTTCGTCAATTTTAAGGGAAAAATTAAAAAAAATATATTTTTGGACTCTATTCCTAATTATCTTTAAAATGATATACCGCAACCCTATGTAACGCTATAACAAATATTTAACTTCGCATTCGCTTCAATGAGAGCCCCCCTGAAATAAAGATTTTTATAACTTTTTAAGCCATATTCGGCTGGAGGCCATTGGTTTACATATTATATTTAAAGCGGACAGACGGAAGGACGGACGGACGGACGGACAAGTGCAAATTCGCTCAAGTAGACTCAGAGACCTTCGTTTCGCTCGGTCAATAAATAAAGCTAAATAAAGAAGCCATAATTTTTAATTTGTATGTATCCATTGGGTCACCACTGACTCTAGTAATATGACAACTCTTCCTTCTCTCTTTTTGACGCGGCGATGACGTCACTATCTATATCACAATCGGACGTACAACATCTTTGGATGAGTTTGGAATGGCATTTGCTATTGTCTGGGCCGACTGTGTTAGCTTATATATTTACAAACATTTTACGACTCACTCTCAACCACTTAGTTGCGGCTATCCCGTTGAAAGAAATATTGTTTAGTAGATAGGTACATATCCCTGTGGTCTCATAACAAGGTTCAAAGTTCAATTCCCAGCAGAGGGAACTAGAGATTTTTTAAATTTCAGCTGTAACATTAGGTACCTACCTATAGTTAAGTGTATGAATGTAATGTCTGTAAATAAAAATTATATTATTATTATTATTATATAATCATATTTATTCTTACTTACAGGCACTTATAGGTAGGTACCTAATTAAATTGCAGTAAAATGGCAAAAATATTTAAAAACCTTGCAAAAATTTCAATCCAATTAAGAAAGGCCTTTAAATAAATTACAAGGAACCCCTCGGCTCGAAATATCGATGAGCATAGCGTCGTGACACACACAGTCCGCCACAAGGTGGTACAGACTACAGGGTGCGTGGGCGCAGTGACGTCACCCCCCGCGCACCCTATATATGGGCATCTCCTTCGCGAGTAATTACCGTTTGTCAATACAATTATATTATTATTGTGTACCTACACTGTTTATTGGGAGTGATGTAAGCTTTTTTAAAAAATACTCTATGTTCGATATTCTACTTCTTGTTCTTGTTCTTGTTCTATGTTGTAAGTACACTTACTTAATTTATCTTTTTGCTTCCTACCCAATCCGTACTATCCATACTATAATTTTCGAAAGTGTGTCTATCTGTCTGTCTGTCCGCTACGCTTTCCCGGACAATCTTTTTCACTACTTTGACGAATTTTTTTTAAAACATAGGCTACTTTTTATCCTGGAAAATTAAAGAGTTCCCACGGGAACAAAAAAACTTATATTACGCGGATGAAGACCCGAGCAACATTTAGTTTCTTACATTTATTCCTATAGCTAAATGTAAGACATTATAACCCTTATGGGCTTATAGTATAGCCTTTTCCGCCAGTTGGAGCTAAGCTAGAGCTATAATTATAAGCAATCGACTGAACCTATCGTTAAATATATTCTTTGGACACCCATAGATACTTAGCTATAGTTTGCTGTAGGCATTACAATACTATGCAAATGCATGTGCTTCAAATCCCTGCAAGTCTTCCTCGAAATTTTGTGTCGGCGCGTGCGCCGTGCGCGTGCGCGTTTGATGCGGGAACGTGCGCACGACACACTAGTCCTACGCACAATATATTGAAGGGTTTTCTGCATGGTAATTATATCTCTTCTCTTGGAGGCTAGGGCTAATTTCTAGGCGAGGCCTAGCGCTCGCCCAAGGTTATAATTGTTCATAATTTCATATAGAATAGAGCTCAACATAAAAGAAAAATAAGACTGATCAACATCATCAAGTTTAGCCCTGGGCCTTGGCAAACTTCTACATTATGCAGCTTCCCCAAAAACCCTGATGTCTTTCTCCACCCCGTCAATCAGCCATTTTTCGGCCTATAGATATTCTTCGGCTCCACCACCAAAAGGAACTCATATATACATTATTACATCCATACTAATATTATAAATGCGAAAGTTTGTCTGTCTGTCTGTCTGCTACGCTTTCACGGTCCATTTGTTCAACTTATTTTGTCGATATTTGGTACAGAGATAGGTTCCATCCTGGGGAAGGATATAAGCTTACTTTTTTAGAGTTCCTGCGGGAATCAAATAACCTTAATCCACTTGGACGAAGTCGCGGACATAATCTAGTATCTAATCAAAATCTGAATAATAATATTATGATAAAGCTTTAAAATACTGTATGTAAGTTATTGTAACTCTTACATGTCCATAATATATAAGTTTAAGACAAGCCCTTTACCTTCAAAGTCAAACGAGATAGTTCGCTTGTGAGTGTAGCCTCAATAACCTACATTTTCGGTGAGTAATGCGTCTGCACATCAAGGGTAGCCGGTTCGACGCTTGCGATGCATCATGCCTCAGAGGTGAGTGAGTACAGACTATATTAATACCCATTCTGTTTACAAGTTCATTTGGTTTTTAATTAATAAAAAGCGTTTATCCATTACCAGCCTGGGTTACACACCCACGATCCTTACAGAAATCTTTTGATGCGAGAATGAATTTCATCTTCTTGCCTGTTCTTCTCAGTAGAATTTCCTTTCCGAAACGGTAATAGAGGCCTAGCAAATCATAAGCGGCACAAGTTGTCCTACATGAAATAAACATTTCATTTCATCAACATAGTCACTAGCCGGCCGGCCGTCTCACTCCTGGCCACGGATCTTCCTTCAAAATAACAAGAGTTTTGTATGAACTCCTTTGAATGAATTTTGACGACCTCCCCGGCGCAGTGTTGAGCGCTGTTGTCTTAACGTGGGAGGTCCCGGGTTCGATTCCCGGCAGGGTCAATTTGGGAATTTATAATTTCTGAATTTTATCTTTCCAAGCGATTTAGCGTTCCGGTACGATGCCGTGTAGAAACCGACTAGGGGTATCCATACCTACCCCTAACAGGTTAGCCCGCTACCATCTTAGACCGCATCGTCACTTACCATCAGGTGAGATCGCAGTCAAGGGCTAACTTGTAGTGGAATAAAAAAAGAAAAAAAAAACTAAGGCCATTGTCCTTAGACCATAGTTCACCACGCTAGTCAAGAGCGGATCGGCACTTTTGCGAATATTAGGTATATAGACCTTTCATTCAAGCATGCATACAGGTTTCCTTACATTGTACATATTATATATCCTTATATTCCTTACATTATAACTGAACTTTAATAAATGAGCGTAGTTAGCTTGCGCAAGCGCTGGTGTTGCACGCGTGTATAGTTTCCGCTGCAATCTGTAACGCTAGACTGACCGCAGCCAGAAATCGAACCCGCGATACCCTGTCAATGGTAATCTCAGATTTAGAGCTCAGGAATAAAAGTTTGAATTCGAACCGGTATGATTACATATGGCGTATGATTACCATCTATCTACTGGTATGGGGCACCCGCATCAGTGCAGTTCGTGTCGTGTTATTAGACGGACGTGCGTCGCATTGTCTGAGCCTCGCACTAGTGTAACTACGTAATGTTATCTAAGACGCTGGCCCAAGCCATAAGACATGGCGGGTCAAGGCTTAATTATTAATGAATTCTTGACGTTTGTCCAAAACAAATTAGACGTGCTCGACGAATTAAGTATCACCCAAATTTGTGCTACGAACTTCACTGATGCAGAAATTGAAGCTGGAAAAAGTATCCTGTACAGCTCGTGTGGTGATAAAGTGAGAAATGTCCAGCGCAAAGGAGATGACAAAAAGAAACGTAATATCAAGGACATTATTAAATTATTAAAGGAAGTGGACCCCGATGCGCAGCCAATCTTCGTTGCCAGAGACTTAAATCGCTTGCCACCGGTATCATTTGACCATGTCGATGTAACACGACTGTTGAAGGACATGATGGTTTTGAAGAATGAATTTTCTGAATCTCGGACGAAAATGACTGCGGAACTCACTGAGATACGCAATTCCATTGACCAGTTACAAAACTCACATCAGACGACTCCCAAGAAGAGGAAATCTTTAAAACCATCATCTACGCAATCGCTTGTAACTGCACTGCAACACACACCTATATCAGTTGACCGGAGCTTACTTATGCCAACCTGTCCCGATATCGCGCATAGAAGAACAAAATCACCGTCACCATCAAAATCGCTTCCGCCTGTGACAGTACCACTGCCTATACGCACACATGCACCTTGCGCTGAAACTGTGCATACGCCGACCTACCGTGACATCGTATACAAAACTGACAGTCCGCGCCAAGCGAGAAGCGCTCGTATGCCACGAGTGAGTTCGGGTCATTCGGGCGTAGTGGCTAACCCCGGACTTGCCGTGGCGCGTGATTCTACGAGTTGCAATGAAATATTGCCGGACGATAAAAATGGTTCATTCACGGTTGTGACGAATAAGAGGCGTAAATTAAAAAACATGCGAGGAACTTCTGACTCGCAATGCAAAATTCAGGTGGCAGACTCGCATTGCTCAATATATGTTTCGCGTGCCCAGAAATCGGTTTCTGTAGATACTATTTTGGAGCATATTTCTGACATGGGGGAAGATTGTATTAGTGTCGAGCAGCTTAAGCAGAAAAACGAAACATCCTTTAATTCGTTTAAAGTCACGATACCTACCAGAAAACTTGGAATCTTTTTAGATGGGAAGTTCTGGCCGGCTGGTTTGGTATATAGAAGGTATAAAGAACGTTACACGAATACTGCAACTAATTACAATAGATAATGACAGTACAAGTACAACCTATCAGTGCTACTCGGACTAATGTAATTCGTATGGTTTCGTTTAATTGTAAAAGTATTAAACGTTCCATAGACGCGGTAAGAAATCTCTGTAAAACTGCCGACATTGTCGCCCTTCAGGAAACGTGGCTTCTCCAGCATGATCTCAGCTTTGTTCATCAAATAGATGATAATTTTGCATCATTCTCAAAGTCATCCGTGGACTCTTCAGCTGGTATTTTACGTGGTCGCCCCTACGGAGGTCTAACTATCATGTGGCGCAAGTCCTTATTTAATAATGTAACCGTGGTCGATTGCGAGAGTAATAGGTTGGCGGCTATCAAAATTAGTTCTGTAGATCGCCATTTATTACTCTTCAACGTTTATATGCCTATCGATATTGAAGATAATCTGACAGAGTTCACGGATGTTCTTAGTACAATGAGTGCCGTGATTGAGGAATGCGAGATTGAGACCGTATTTATGCTTGGTGACTACAATGCGCACCCCTCAGCTAGATTTGGCAGAGAAATGTTGTCGTTCTGTGAGGAGCAGACATGGGTCTGTGCTGACTTAAGTATATTAGGAACTGACTCGGGAACCTTTTCATTCCTTAGTGAGGCTCATGGAACGACCAAGTGGCTTGATCATTGCCTGACCACTGTTGCTGCACAAAATACTGTTATTAACGTATATGTAGATAATAATGTTAGTTGGTCTGATCATTTCCCATTGTTCGTGAACTGTGATATTAGGCTAATGACCGTAAAAGTAGATAATAAGGTGTGCAATAATGATAATTTAGATAAAGACATAATATGGGGACTGAGAAATTTAGACGAAATTAATATGTATACAACTTTATGTACCGAAAATCTTAGTAGTTTACTCGATTCTAGTCAATATAATTATTTAAACTGGGATAATAATTTAGATTCTAAGGACGTTTTATATTTTATCAATAATTTTTATAGTGACATCATTAGTATTTTACAAAGCGCAGCTATTAATAGTAAATGTTCAGGGTCTGGTGTACACAAATCCCGGAATAAGAGACAAGTTGTCGGCTGGAATTACCACCTAAAAGGTATCTATCAAAATGCAAAACTGTGCTTTAAGTTCTGGATAGACTGTGGTAGGCCCAGTAGTGGACAAATTTATAATGATATGACGAAAACGCGTGCCATTTTTAAAAATAAATTGAAGTGGTGTCAAAGCCACGAGGAAGCTATAAAGATGGATATTTTAGCAACGCATAGAGCTGATAAAAACTTCACACGGTTCTGGAAAGCTACTAAATTATTAAATAAAAAAGAACGTAGACCAGTTAGCGTCAATGGCGTGCAGGACAGCACGGAAATAAGTAACATGTTTGCAAAACATTTTGCAGTAAAGCCATTAGACGTAGAGCATGTGCCTGACTCTCAGACGTTGTCACCACGGCGTGAAACATTACAATTTAGCCCAACGAGCCTATTCCGAATCATTAAAGATATGAAGCGCGGTAAGTCGCCGGGTCATGATGGTCTGAGTGTTGAGCACATGCTCTACGCTGGAAACAAGTTGTATGAAGCCCTCTCTGTGCTATTTAATTTTTGTATTAAATATGGCTATCTTCCTGCGGATATGTTAAAGACTGTAGTGATTCCTGTGCCAAAGAATAAGACGGGTGATATGTCTAGTATAGCAAATTATAGGCCAATATCGTTGGGGACAATTGCGGGAAAGGTGCTCGAGCGGCTGCTGCACCCTGAACTGATGAAGAATGTACAGATTAGGGATGCTCAGTTTGGTTTTCGTCCCGGTCTCTCTACAGACTCGGCAATTCTCTGTTTGAAACACGCCGTAAATTTTTACAAAAGCCGTGAAACATCCGTCTACGCCTGTTTTCTGGATCTGAGTCGCGCATTTGATCTTGTTAATTATAACATATTATGGAGAAAAATGCGCGATTCTAACATCCATAGCAGTATTGTCGAGCTAATGAGATACTGGTACGAGAACCAGACGAACACTGTGCGTTGGGGCGACACAGCGTCTAGTGTGTTTAGACTAGAGTGTGGTGTACGTCAGGGAGGGCTTACCTCTCCGGACCTGTTCAATCTTTATATAAATGACCTCATTGGGGAGCTAAGTGGCACAGGCATCGGGTGCCACATTGACGGAGTTTGTTTTAATAACTTAAGCTACGCCGATGATATGGTGCTACTTAGCCCCTCAATAAATGGTCTTCGTAAATTAGTAGCTATTTGCGAAAATTATGCATTAAGACATGGGTTAAAATACAATGTGCGCAAGTCTGAAATTGTAATCTTTAGAGCGGGTAAAGGTCCGGAGAGGATTCCGCCAGTTTTTTTGGATGGAACACCAGTTCAGGTTGTGCAGCAGTTCAGGTATCTCGGGCATATGTTAACGGGATCCCTGAGCGACGACTTGGATATAGAACGGGAGCGTAGGTCACTGGCAGTACGGTGCAACATGCTCGCTCGCCGTTTTGCTCGGTGCTCTGAGGATGTTAAAGTTACGTTGTTTAAAGCTTACTGCATGAGCTTTTACACATCACAACTATGGATCAAATACACCAAAAGATCCTTTAACATTCTCAGGGTACAGTATAACGATGCCCTTCGTATTTTATTAAAAATGCCGAGGTATTGTAGCGCGTCGGGCATGTTCGCCGACGCTGGTGTCCCAGATTACTATGCCATTATTCGGAGTAGAATTGCCGGTTTCTGGGAAACCGTCCGCAATTCTACTAATAAGATGATTAAAGTCGTCGGTCAGGCATCCCCTGACAACGTGTTCTATAAACACTGGCTAAGGATGCACCAGACCCCTAACGTAAAATGATTTTTCATTTTAAACTGTATTTTAAAATTTTATGTGTATATTTATACATTTTATTATATTTAGTTGCTTTTTTATTTCAATGTAAACGTGTTTTTATATGGGTTTTACCTGCAATAAAATGATTTTATTATTATTATTATTATTATTTATCTACACTTGCTGGCAAGGTTAGTTCTGCTGCTTACGCTGTCAGAAAGATTCGACAGTTAACTGACATCGAAACTGCCAGGATCGTATATTTTGCTTATTTCCATAGCATTATGTCTTACGGAATCTTACTGTGGGGTAAAGCGGCAGATATTCAAAAAAAATTTGTACTACAAAAAAGGGCAATATTACGAGCAATTTATAATTTAAAACCGCGTGATTGACTTAGAGAGAAATTTAAAGAAATTCTAATAGTATAGTCATATATTTACAGTAATATAATTTTTGCAAAACAGCACATCCATAATTATAAAAAAAAGCGATTTGCACGATAGGCCAACTAGAGGCCGTAATAAGCTCGTGACTCCATCGCTCCGCCTTAAAAAAGTCAGAAGGTCACTCGTGGGAATGGGCATTCTTTTCTATAACAAAGTTCCACAACCTATTTTGGACTTGCCTATAAACAAATTTAAGAAATCCATTAAAAGTATGCTCCTGAATAAAGCTTATTATACTGTTGAAGATTATGTAAATGATAGAGGAGCATGGATTTGATCGCTCCAGCAATGCTGGGGACATCGGTTACTTATGTACACATTGATATAATAATTGTAAATGAATTATTTAAAAAGAGCAACCACCGAGTTTCTTGCTGGTTCTTCTCGGTAGGAATGGCATTCCGAACCAGTGGTAGATTCACTTGACGATTCAAAAGTACTTGTAAAAGTTTATTTGAATAAAAAACAATTGATTAGATTTGATTTGATTTGATTTGACTGACTGGTATCTACCACTACCGTCTGAGCGGTCGAAGCCTACTGTAGGCTGAGAGTTATGAGATCCATAGAGAATATTCCTCTTCCATTCCATTCTTCCATTCCTCTTGAATCTTGACTTTACTCAAACTCTAGTTAGCTACTTACAAGTTCAAACGTTAAAGCGTTTTTTTTTAATCCCTTGACTGCGATTTCACCTGATGGTAAGTGAAGATGCAGTCTAAGATGGTAGCGGGCTAACCTGTTACGGGCATGGCAGTTGTATTAAACCCATACCCCTAATCGGTTTCTACATGGCATCGTACCGGAACGCTAAATCGCTTGGGATTTACCGTTCCAGTGCGATGCCATGGCACGTCTTTGCCGGTAGGGTGGTAACTAGCCACGGCCGAAGCCTCCCACCAGCAGACCTGGGCAATTTCAGAAATTATAAATTCCCATATTGACCCTGCCGGGAATCGCACCCGGGACCTCCGCACGTTAAGGCAACAGCGCTCAACACTGCGCCACGGAAGTCGTCAAAAAATTCGTCGTATTTAGGCTTTGATTTTGTATTATTTAGATTATTTATTAAGAGTCGTGTAATAGTACATTGTTACCCTAGGGATGAAAGTAACTTATTTAGTCCCGAGACGGGGTTTGGCGCCCGAGCGTAGCGAGGGGGCCTATAGTTCGAGGGACTAAATAAGTCTTTATCCCGAGGTAAACACTGTGCTTTTCATTACGAATATCCTTCCTCTGCGTATATTGGTAAAACCTACTATGATAGACAAGGACACACTGGGATTTTTTTGGGGGCCCTACTCAATGAAATAAATCTATGGGTAGAAATTTCGTGCGAGGAGGACACCACTTGTAATTTGAATGTAATTTGATACTTTTTTTTTTATTTCTTTGTTTTTTTTTTTTTTTTAAATATATATGGAAAAGAATCTTTGTATCGTGTCTTAATACTCTGAAATGACTAACCATAGACAAAACCACGAATTTAGAACAAAGATACGGGTAATATTTTATGTTTTACAAAGATTCTATTTTTAAAAACGGGATCATTTTTTTATTTTTTTTTGCTATTTTTCTGTGTTAACCATAAAGAAGAGCGATTACCTTTTAAACTTTAATCTATAGCTATAGTTCACTATCGATTTGAATGACATACTTTGTTTACATAGCTTTAGTACGTAATAAGAGATATGTTTATTTATATTGCGCCGGGCGGCCGGCGGCTCGCGAAATTCGACACCTGTTAAAATGGGCTCGCAGGGGCGCGCGAATTTAATATTTAATATACGCAGAGGAAGGGTTATAAATGTGACAACTAGTCTTTTTTAATTATTTGACAGCTGTCAGTTGAAAACGATTCTCCCTAAGGCTGAAAAGTATTACTTTCAACCCGCTTCTCAGGCAACTTCAGACCTACTTTCCGTGTATGAGTAATGAAAAGGAATATTACCTTTCTAATATGCTATAGAATATTTAAGTATTTTCGTTTGTATGTAGGTTTATGTACTGCTATATGTTTATATTTAGTTATTTATGTATCATTAGTATGTATAGTTTATGTAGTATAGTATTGTTGCATGTTTATTATTATTGTTGCACTTTCCCGCTCCTTTTTAAAGTTCCCTAAGAAATGGGTTGTCTGGAGGAGATCACTTTTAGTGATAAGACCGCCCTTGCGCACGCTGTTGTTTTCTGTTTTTTGTTTATAATTAAGTTTTCTCTTTGTTATGTGTGGCAATAAAGAATTTATCTATCTATCTATTTAGGTAGGTATATATTATATATATGATCTTTAGGAGGATCATTAACTACCTATTTCTTGGGCGTAAAAATGATCTGACTGCCTATAATAGTCTTTCGCTATTGGCAAAAACCTAATTGTCGCAGAAAAATACAGAATCACAACGATCCAAACTGTAAGTACAATAATTCATACAGGTTTTAGGTACATAATAGGAGTAAGTTACATACCATTTATATGTATAAAAGACTAGCTTGTTTTTATTTATTTCCGCGGGAACTCCTTTTCCGAGATAAAAAGTCGACTAGGTATGTCATTCTCCAGGTCTACCCATACCCTGCATGCCAAAAATCACGTCGATCCGTTGCTCTGTTGCGGTGTGATTGAAGGACAAACCAACAAACCAATAAACCAACAAACAAACACACTTTTGCATTTATAATATTAGTATGATAGACTAGATAGATGACTATTTTTAAAAATAGTCTCAAAGAATATTTCCTTAACCAAGTCGTGCCATAACTAAATTATATGTCTATCGTAATTCGTTGCTATGCTTATGTAATATTATTTATATAATATATGTAATTTATGTATGTATTATGTATGTACTATTTATGTATGTTTATGTATAATATATATTGTTATCTATATTTATTTATATTATTTATATGTAATGTATAAATATATAATACGTCTAGTATGTTTTATATTATTTGATAACTTACTAACACTACCCTACACATCTTGTTCTATCCTCTCACCAAGGGTTGCCTGGTAGAGATTGCTCAGTAAGCAATAAGGCCGCCTTTGCATATCTTGTTTACCTAATTATAGTTAACTTTGTATTACTCTTTCTTGTGTGCAATAAAGTATTTATCTATCTATCTATCTATGATAGATAATAATTGGGGGGATAATAACAATACAGGATTTCGTTTGACTTGGTCCTATCTAACATTTAGGGAATCTTCTAGTAGGTACAGCCTATAATACGATTGCAAGTTTGACCTTTTTAAACCTCACGGTGGTCAATAAATCACTTTCTACGTGTCTCAAGTCTCAGGAAAGCGAGAGTCCACCAGCGACAGATCACGACACGCTGACAAATGACCATGTGAATCCATGATGAACGTCTCATAATGTCGACTAATCTGTGGCTATATTATGCCTTTACTATTAGGTACCTATTCTGTGCTATAGCGAGAAATGGAACTAAGGACTAGCAGCCAGACAGAGAATACTCACCTGGCAATAAAACTTGAATTAGAATAATAAATAGGCTTCTTCTAGGCAAGCGCTATACGACTAGGTACGTTTGACCGCATCTTGGTATGATATCCTGTAAGTAGTACTTACCTACTCATTCCTTAGATTTTGTAAAATATAACCTACAGGCTGCGGCTACTCATAACTGAAGGTTAAACCTATTTATAAAGCGCAATATACTTACCTAGAAATAATAAGTAAGCTGTAAACTTAAATTCTAAGGAATGAATTTTAATTGCAAATCGTCAAAAACAGGTCAGGGCTGATGACTCCACGGTCCGTTGATTGTAGAAAACAACATTTTCCTCGAAGTCTGCAGTCGTCCGAATATGGCGGTGACACTGCACTGATATGGTGGGTGCTCGTTGCTAATTCTGCTATTCAAAGTTCACGCAAACAAACTGCTTCATTAATAGATATTATGTGGTTGGTTAAATGTAAATAAATGTTGGTAAATGTACTTATGTATAGTCTCACAAACTTATTTGACCCGGTGCAGCTTCGCTAGTAGATATATATAATTAAAAATAAAATAGAAACAAATCTAAACAGGCATACAAATTAGTTTATTTTTAATAAACTAGAAGTTTAATTCGCTATAATCCGCCACAGTAGACAAATCTAAATATGTGGTACAGCGCGAGTCTTTCAAACACAAAATGTAGCACCACACCACACAAATCGTGGAAATCACTCCCGACGTACGTTTCACTCCGACACCGTAGCATCTTCAGGAGATGTTGACTCGACAATGCACGATTGTAAAGATTCAAATTGTCTTTTTATTAAATATCATCGACTTCCGCAAAGTAGCCTGCTTCTATTCAATATAAAAATTAGTTCCAATTTTGGGTCGCGGACTGCAAATGGTAAAGGTCTTATGGTCTTATCAACAACTAGCTAATGCCCGCGACTTCGTCCGCGTGGATTGAGGTTTTCGGTTCCCGCGGGAACCCTTTAATTTCCCGGGATAAAAAGTAGGCTATGTGCTATTCCAGACTATAATCTATCTATGTGCCAAATTTCATCCAGATCCGTGCAGCAACAACAAATTCATTCATCCAAACTCTCGCAGTAGGTAGTATAAATTACTTATGTGGTTGGTTCTTTTAAACCTTTATTGAAATAAGTACAATAGAATGCCCTTACCTAATTACTGCATACATCATGCCCGCGTGGAATAGTGACAAGAATTCTGGCTGCATATCCGCGCTGGACAGCCAGGCTGATCCTTAGCGCAATAAATGACCCAGCCCTTCTAAAGCCCAAATAGGTATATTACCTACTGATTTATTTGGGCCGCGATCTGCAAATGTTAGGTCTTTTATACAATACCCAATGTTGGTTTCCCCTGTCACTCCGTTAGATTATTTCTAGGTTCAAGTTTAGCCTGGACTTTGGTGGGAGGCTTCGGCTGTGGGTAATTACCACCCTGGCTGCGAAGTGCCAAAAAAGTAAGTAAGTGGGCTCTTCTGACTCGTGTTTTGGCAATTGGCATCTATCCTGGCATTTTGGAAAAAATTTAATTTAGCTACTAATAATAATTATTTATTTACTTACGCCTTTTTTAGGGTTGTCAAATAGGTAAGAGTCATGTAATAAAATGGAGTTTATAGATTTCACGTAGGAATCGATGTATTTTGGATCATTCATAAAAATATAGCTTCAAGTGCCATATTTGGAGGCGTGTGGGCACTTATATCGCGATCTGCACCTAAAAGATGACAGATTGTGATACTTCAGCACATTACAACTTCCTGTGGCTGATTTAATCTATTAGTATTAAAACTTTCCGATTCAGTTACTACTTACTACAGCAGATACAGTTACAGAACTAGCCAATTTAGGAGATTAGGAGGTAGGAGGCAAACCTTTCTTAATCACACCATTAATTATTAGACATTCGCCATTAATGCCTCGGTATACGCATAATCACAGTAGGTTCGTAGAACAAATCACATCCATCAGACCATCAATAATATTATACCGAGGAAGGTGGATCCTTAGCCCCTATAAAAATATATGTTTCGCCATAAAAATAAATTGAATAAAAACTGACTAATTAGAATTAAGTAGTTAGGAACTTGAGTGTACATACCTACGGATTTATTTGGCTTACTAGGCCAAATCATCACAAAATATACCTACCTACCTACTTAGTTTAATCTGTTCGTGTCTTACACCCACATTGAATAAAATTAATATTACAGTAGACCGTATACCTTATTAATTTATAGGAGCAATGACCGTTTCTTGAATCTACGAAACCATCATCAAATCCAAACATACCTATTATCATGGCTATCACAGAGACAAGCTATAACATGTCACACCTGGTGGGAGGCCTTGGCCGTGGCTAGTTACCACCGTGCCGGCAAAGACGTACCACCAAGCGATTTAGCGTTCCGATACGATGCCGTGTAGAAGCTGAATCATGAATGGGTATGGGTTTAATGTAACTGCCATGCCCCTAACACGTTAGCCCGCTGCCTTCTTAGACTGCATCATCACTTACCATCAGGTGAGATCGCAGTCAAGGGCTAACTTGTAGTGGATTAAAAAAAAATTATAACAGAAACCGCGATCCCGTACAGGATGTCAGGGAGGTCTATCACCGCATCTTTTAACTACTGGATCAAAATTATGCTTAAAAATCTACATTCATTCAAGTTCTATGTATTTACTACAATGGAAGTAATAAATCGGTGTACCTACTAGTAGTACGTACTTCTCACTTAGGTACAGGTACAATCCTTACTATGCATTTTTCTATGCTTAGGTACTTCTTGGGTGCCTAGTTGTTTTCACATAGCAAACTAGTTGTAAGTGGCAGAGCGCTGTGTCTCATTTCTCGAACCGCTGCAGGTACTTAGTTATAAATAGGTAGTTACTTACATACTTAATCCATACCTACTAATATTATAAATGCAAAAGTCAGTCTGTCTGTCTGCTACGCTTTCACGGCCGAATCTGTTCAACCGATTTTGATTAAATTGAGTACAGTACATAGGCATAGGGGGATCAAGAAACTTAATCCACGCGGACGAAGTTGCGGGCATCATCTAGTACAAGGTATTATAAATGCGAAAGTGTGTTTGTCCCTCAATCACGCCGCAACAGAGTAACGGATGGACGTGAATTATTGCATGGGTATAGTTGAGGACCTAGAGGGTGACATAATCCTTTTTTCACACCACATGCTCGACAATGCCGAATTATATGTCATGTAAACCTTACCGAAAGCAAGACATTATATCTCTTGGCTTTAGCCGGGTTATAATGTTCTATTGAATTTCATTATAACCCGCTGGTCAATAATGTGATTTTCACTTTCATAATTCTTATTGCTATGTCCATAAAGTCTAGGCGCGGCCAACTCGATTTTCTAAAACCGAAGCCGTGGCCCACTGATCACGCGATCACTGTGGCGTGGTTCGCTCTGAGACGAACTTCATTTGTTTGTCAAATCGAGTAGGCCACGCCAGCTGAAAGAAGTGGCTATAGGCCGTGGCCCACTAGATTCGCACTGAGACGAACTTCATTTGTTTGTCAAATCGAGTAGGCCACGCCAGCTGAAAGAAATTGCTATAGCCGTAGCTAGTAGTAGGTACCTTTAGAAGATTCTATCACAACTCAAATAAACACTAGCTCAACCTCGATAAACGTGCCAAATAAAAATATAACGTTATCTTTCCATAATTGGACTAATGTCTGCAATATCAATTTGCACTTTTAATTTGCTGTAATAAACACTATCTACTAAGCCTGGTTTTTTATTGTCTCGCATAAAGTGATAAAAGTAGAGTATACACCACCGGGATAAAACTGTTTTTTTCTTGGGCGCTTGAATCCCTCGCTTTGCTCGGGAATTAACTTATAACACCCTCGCTACGCTCGGGAGTTACATTTGGAGTCCTTCGTTACGTTCAGGATTCAATGTAGCGCCCGTGACATAAAACAGTGCTTTATCCCCTTGGTGTATAATCTACTATTATCCTGTAAAATTAAGAAGTTCCCGTGGGAATTAATAACATATCCCAAAAGAACGAAGCCGCGGGCATCAGCTACATAGTAGATTGGGTCCTTTAACAATACCATCAGGATTTCTGTACAAGGCATTTAGTAACACCTTTCATCTTATTGTGCAAGTTTTAAAATGTTGTACCATGTTCGGTGTTACAACAC
This sequence comes from Erebia aethiops, assembly GCA_923060345.2. Classification (NCBI taxonomy): domain Eukaryota; kingdom Metazoa; phylum Arthropoda; class Insecta; order Lepidoptera; family Nymphalidae; genus Erebia; species Erebia aethiops. Next base: position 441,866 of record OV281083.1, on the reverse strand, counting down.
TGAGTGGCGGCACACAATATACTTACTGCGGCAAGTGACAGTGAGTCACCAGGAGCCCTCGACGCTACGTCGCCCGTCGTCCTTGCCCTACTGTGGCACAGTGGCACAGTGGCTACTGGCTAATGGCTGTCCGACCTGCTTCGTAAGTTTGCACGTTTAAAAATTACCAAAGGGGATTAAAAGAAGGGATACAAGAGGCTATGGAAAGAATCCAAACCTTTGTAAATTAACTAATTTACCTGACGAAAATTGCATCGCGACATCGAAGTTTTATAAGAATAACGACTCGGCGTTCAACTTAGACAACGGGTTGTCCAGATTTGCGAATCTGTACCAAGACTACCTATGTTTATTATTCCAACTAAATCCCATGATTTGCAGCAAAATCAAAATGTCTCACCGACAGAGTCACGCTTTACAAAACGTGCATCCGCCCTGTCATGACTTACGACCAGACCAGCAGGCTTAGCATGCACACAACGAGATATCTCGCGACGAGAGGGAGATATAATGTCGGTGCTGGCAAATTTCTCGTTTATACCCTAACATGCACCAAATCCGGTATATTACGAGAAAAAATTGTTGGCATTTAAGGGTTCGTAAGAGAAAAATACCAAAAATAAGAAATATTACTTTTATCTCTACTTTTGACGTAACGAGACAAGTAACCATGTTAGCTTCGGTAGACAAAAAGAGATAACAGGTAGACTCGTTGTGCGCATGCTAGCCCTACACGGCGCGTTTGGAAACCTCGTAGCTAAATTGAATAAATATACTTTGACTTAACGCATGTCTCCTATTCGCACCTCCGTCACTCTCGATTTAACTGTCTCCTCCTACGGAATAATGTCATTTGTATTGCCACGGGATCCCCGTGGATTGTACCTAACGTAGATTTCCATAAAGCTCTCGAGCTTCCCACCATAGCCCAATATTATAAACAACTCTCCAAAAAGCTATTTTGAAAGCGTAAAACGACGTCCCAAACACGTCGATAGCGATCCTGACGACCCACAATGCTCCCAAAGTCTCAACCACACACTAACAGTTAACACCAACCGAGTACAACGTCTTCGTCAACCAACTACAGGTCCTAGGGTCCTAAGAGATCCTTGAGATCGCACTTAAGGTCTTGTACTTAGTGGATAAACAAAATTCACTGAATTGAACAGTTTGGGATTATTATTCATGAAACGCTATAGGTACTTTGTGGTTAATTATGTTCTTATAATAATGCATAATATTGTGTCATATTTAATATATAATAATAAGTAGGTAGCTATAGTCACAATTTACCACTGCACTGTAAGCCAGGAACAATACAAGCCTTCTTCCAATACAGAATTACGAAACAATAATAGGTTTCACTTTATCAGAGACAGTAGCCATCCAGAAGCGAATTTAATTGAAAAACAATTTAGACTTTATTTCAATGATATAGGTATATGTCACCGTAAGATTGTAAAATCCGTTAGATTATAATCTAACGGTTTCTATCCCGCGAGATCATAAACTGTCGAAAGATTGTAAACCGTTCAATGTTCTGAGTATTAGTTTATGAAATATTTATTGTTTTTAAGTTTTCTTGTCTCTTTCTTGTACAGTTCGCGCGCGAGTTGAATGCAGAGTAAATGTAAGTGTCACCATACATTTACTCTGCATTCAACTCGCGCGCAAACGATAGGTTAGGTTAGGGTTTGACATGTATATCCAGGTAGAGCCCGGCCGCAGGCCGGGCACTTAGGTTCTATCGGGTTAATATACCTAATATATTACAATTTACCGAAAAATAACGCGTTAAATTGTAAGCAGTATGTTACGGTTCACAATCTGTCGACAGTTTATAATCTGTCGAGATAAAAAACGTTATATTATAATCTAACGGTTTTTACAATCTTACGGTGACATATAACACAATAACGATTCGAACACTAACAGTTATTGTCATTATTCTTCATATCAACTAGCATACGATATAGAAGCACAAACAAGAATAGTCAATATGAAATATCCCAGTTAGTTAATGTTATAAATGCGAAAGTATGCCTGTATAGCTGTCTGTTCACTTTTGATAACTCAACAGCTGAACCGATTTCGGTGAAATTGGCACAGTGGTAGCTTGTATCCTGGAGACGAGAAAACTTTTTCACAGAACATTCGAGAAGAAAGTTAATCATCCTAAATATTTTAAAGAGTGAACATGAACATTAATTAATATGAACCGTTTTTTGAGGAATTCGTTTATCCATATCTTGAATAACTAGGTGTCCATTTTGATAATATAATATTATAGGGTTGAAAAATACAGATAGCACGGTGCAATATGTTATCAATGATATTATTGAGAGAAACCCGTAAACAAAAGCTAGTCTATATTATAATCAGTATAAAATAGAAAGCATAAGAACATACATGGTTATTTGAAACGAGTGGTGGTACTGAGCATTGGAATACTAATTAGGTACTGGTCAGTATTTCTAAATATTCATATATTTTTTAAGTACCATTTTTTGAGTTTTGAAATGAAAACTCTACAAGACGTTCTTACAAAGCAAATTAATTACCTACATTTTAAACACAAGCTCCAAGACTGGCTCCGAAGTGCAACTACTAAAATACGAATTAAAATCAGCTACGGAAAGCATGTCTGGGTTCCTGGGTGTTCCTGGGTGACCATTTAAAAGTGACTCTTCATATAAAAGAAGGGAGTCTGGTGAAGAAGATACAATTATTTGTCAAGACTATTCCAAGTATTAATGCCCCAAAAGCTCAATTTATCAATGAAAACAACTTCTTTTGAAGAGAAAGCTCGACATTCGAAATATTTGAAGATTTTGCAGATGAAGAATGTAGATAAGTATTACCAAACAATATTTAACATTAATTTCGGGAGTTCGATCCTTGGGCCAGTGCATACACGCCTAATTTAGCCCGAGAGTTCTTTTCAATGTTTTAAAAGATGTGTGAAGTTTGCCAATCCGCACTTGCCCAGCGTGATGAACTATGGCCACACCCTTCTAATTATAAGTGAAGACTCGAGCTCTAGTTGGCCTGCTATGGGTTGAAATGATAATAATGCTAATGACATGGTTTTGTTGCGACGTTTTCAATGATAAAATTATTTTTTCAGTTTCAGATCCAGATCCCTGGGGCGTTAAGGCTCTCATACACAAACACAGCATCTTGGTGTTGCCCGATATGTCCGTGGAAGGTTATAGCACGTACCCGGCTACACAATACCTCGACTTGGACCATGTGCTGGTCACCTTGAAATCATTAGCTCGCTTCCACGCCGCATTTACTAAGCATCAGACACAAGTCAATGAAGCAGGACGTGGTAATCATAAATTACAGGACGAATATGCATGCTTCCTTAAAGACCCTCAATTTTCCGACTGCACCTGGTTACGTGCTGCCATCAAAACAACTACAAGCTTTTTAAAGGAATATTCTATCAAACAATATCCTTTAAATCTAGAAGAATCGATGACAGAATGGTGCTTTCAAACATGTGATAAATTAAAAGACTATGACGATACCCTAAACGTGATTATTCATAAGGATTTGTGGGCAAACAACATTCTGTTTAAAGCAGTTTTGATAGATTTCCAATCAAATCAAATCAAATCAAATATTTTTTATTCAAATAAACTTTTACAAGTAATTCAAAAGTACTCAAGCGAACGTCAAACGTCAACGTCAAGCGAATCTACCACTGGTTCGGAATGCCATTCCTACCGAGAAGAACCAGCAAGAAACTCGGTGGTTGCTCTTTTTAAATAATTCATTTACAATTACTATATCAATGTGTACATAAGTAACCGCTGTCCCCAATGCACTAGATACGCCCCTCCAGCTATACATAGATGTCATGGTGTTCCTATATAGGAAATTTCGCGAAGATTACGAAAAAGAGGTACTGGATCACTATTATACGGTGTTTTTGGAAAATATCGATGATCTTACAAGACAACGACTGGTCAAATTAAATTACGATCGCCAGGCATTCTTCAATTTTTGTGAAAAACTTCGTTCGGCGAGGATGATAGTTTCACTTGCAATCTGCCCATTTATTCTAATGTCATCGCATGCAGCGCAAGAGTCGTTTAATGAACCTAACACTTTTTAAAAGCATTTTCTGGAAGACAGATGTGACATTGTGTTAAGATACGCTCGAGAAAATGAGCATTACAAGACTAGGGTTCTGGAGATATCCGAAGAGTTTTTTGAAAGGCATCTAGAAAGTTAAATCTGTAGTTAGAATATTGTTAGTTAGTTAAGTAAGAATAACAGTTAGGTAAGTATTTAATTTTGTGATTACATTTTGTTATCCTATATTAAAATGGCCCATTTAACAGCTTATTTGCAATAAAATATCAACCAGCTGCAGTATCTCAATCAAAGGTTACACAAAGGGCAACACCGGTTACGGTAGAACATGCAGAACCTACTATGTCTTTAATGTAACATCTGTAATATGTACCTAACTATATGTATTATAATGTACCATGTTCTTGACAATAAATGAATTATGAATTATGAAGGCTTTTCAGACCCTAAAATAAGATAAGATGTCGATCTCAATAAGTAAATGTCACCGTGAGAGCCTAAATTTCGTAGTTGTTTGCAGCCGTCTAGCCTGATATGGGGGTTGCCTGCGAGTCGTGACACGTTCTAAACTGAATGAACAGATGGTCTCACTAAGGGCGACCATGTATTCGGAATTTACAAATGTCTCCCTGACTTTGTAGCCACGAAGAGTTTATTTTATATGTGAAAGCTTTCAATAGGAGATTTGAGCTGGTTCTCTAATTCCTGTACCTATAGGTGTACCTATGATATAATGATATTTATTTTCTCATAAACATAGATATTCAAAACTAAAAAACGGGAACAATTGCGTTAGTATAAAAACTGTGTTGCAGCTGTTAACGTCCACGTCCAGGTTAACAAATCATAAGAAAACAAATGAAAAACAGAAAATTAATGTTAGTGACAGATTTATCGTGCATGGTGTCCCCTGTAGGATACAATACCTGTGAAACAATCAATCAAAACCCAGCATCCAGGAAAGGCTGGAGATGGAATGATGGATATATTATATAAGATGGACTTTTATTTTTAACTGTTTTAAGACCATCGTATTGTAACATTTATTAATTTAAATATTATAACATATATGAATTTTAAATAAATTAACGTAATCTGTACGTAAGTAATGCTTATAGCGATTGTTAAGAATTAAATTATGCTGTAACAAATCTCTCAACGAATTCTTCACAAATTTCCAACTGTCTGTTTCTGTAATGGGAGTTTTCCCAAGCGCGTGATATGACTGGCACAGATCTATCGCCTTCTATGTGTTCCATGTACGTATCGGGATCGTTGAATACCTTCTGAGCACCGACCGAATCCATTAAAATATAGGGAAATATCATAATTGCTAGCACCATGCCGAATTTCCGAGCCTTCTCGCACCAAATTAAAAATGCATCGTCATCATAGCTTAGGTCTCGCATTCTCTGTTTCATCCGATCATCTCAATTGTCTGTGAGTACTGAATAATAGTGTTTGAGGAGAGCAGTTTCATACCGAGCACGAAAACCTCTAGATGTAGTCAAATATGCAACGACATGACATCAAATTCAGGAGGACCATGTCGAATATATTGGAAATCTAACAGAACAGCGTTTATAATTTTATCGCCCTTGTACTGAAACAGTATATTGTTTGCCCATAAATATTTGTGAACAATCACATTAAGGGTATCTGCATATTCTTTAAGAGTTTCACAACCTTTAATATACAGTTCGCATGACTTTTCCATCAAATCAGCTGAGTAATTTTGTTCTGATGATAACTCTCTAAGAAAATAGTTGGTCTTAATTTAGCACCGGCTCTCAGCCATAGAGTAGGTACCTCCTAAAGCCCTCGGCGGCTCTACTACAGTATCTCCATATTTATCAAAAAAATTATATATAATATGGTCCTCAGATTTCTTTTTTGACTCTTATTTGGTAAATGCAGCGTGAAAACGCTGATGCAGTGGCGAAAACGTGATTTTTATCGAGATATCTTTGCACAGGGTAAGTCTTGTAGCCCTGTTCACAGAGGTCAGGCATCACTAATATCTTATCGTTACGAATAAAAGCTTTTGTGTACGGAGCTCTGCCCTGCAATAGATACAAATGATCATTTATCATTAGTCTTAATAACCGATTCTAAATAAGATAATTGAAAATCTAAACGTAGTTTATGCATACGTGCATTTTAATTCTCACAGAAAGTTAGGAATTTGGTGAAATTTTTTAACATATCCTAACGGATTTTTATCCATTTTAGAAAACTGTCGTTATACTGGGGAAATTGAAATCTAGCGTTGTATGTATGTAGTTACACTTACCCCCTACCCCATCTCTTCAAGCAGTTTAAAAATCAAAGCCTCTCTCTTAAAAAACTGTCTTTCAACAATAAAATCTGCTTTCGGCTCATTCACTATCGGCAAAGTCTTGATAAACAAATGTATTTCCCTTACACAGTCACTTTCTTTAACATTAACTGTCATCTTAAAGTGGTCTCCCACGAAACCTTTAAGTCGTTCCCGTTTTCTACGCAACTAGCCATCTTGTCTCTCCGGTGTATGTGTGTATCTACACATCTGACAGTCTTGATGTTCTCAAATGCTAGCGGAATAGGATGCACTCGCAGAATTGCTTCCGTATCGAGGAATTAGTTATCCGATAGACGATTACTCACTATAGTGCACCATGCACATAAACAGAACTATAATTAATAAATGTCTTAGGTATGTAGTAAGGTTTTTACGAAAAAATATTCAATCATTTGTGATTGTTATTAGCTTCAGAACAACAGCATTACACAACTACTACTTGTTACTTCTGGGTGCAAACACAAAACTGCGAATCGGTGCGATGCGAATTTGCAACGCAGAAAACTGCAACGCGAATTGCTGCGACGCGATTTCGTGCGGCAAGGCGTTTTCCTTCCATAAGGTTCGGTCGGTAAACATAGAAATACCTAAGACACAAGAATTCACAGAAGTGGTTCTAGGGAGATAGAATAGGAGTAGGTACCTAAGGAAAACTGAAAAGTTATTGGGGCCAACCAAAAGACGTATCATAGCTCTATGGGACCGACTACTTATCCAAACGAAGCCGGCGTGGGTCAGCTTATCTACCTATTCGTTGAAATCAGAAATCAATGTAAGGACAATATGAATATGACTCTACCATCGATAAAATAACATGTTTATCTTGAGCGTGGATGTTTTCGCCATTTTCGGCGAGTGCGGGAATGTTAATAGGCTTGTTATGACACTGTGTGGAATGAAAGCCTCGAAATGCGGACTTAATTAGGTCAATGCTGCTCACTTCACTAGGTAAATATACATAGGGTTCAACAAATTAACAATCTGTTTATTGATGCCTGAAAAGTTTACCTTTTTTCGACTAAAGATCAGCGCAAACAAACGAGTTGGTCGTCTTTGATAAAGGCGTTATCAAAAATCTGAGTTCAAGTTAGTACCTACTAGTCTTAAACCCCGTTTTATGTTCTTTGACATACCGTTGATACTTGATACCATACGTGATACGGCCACAGCGGCATATATATCGATCTGCATTCTGCGCGAGACATATTATTAGTCCACAATTAAGTAGTGTGTGCGCAAACACAGGTGCACTCTCTGTCCCTTTACTCTCATAGCCCGATGGGACGAAAAATCGGACATAAGTCATAAAAATTTATTCAATTTAGGTAGGTAAACTACACTTATTGACGTCCAGTTAGGTACATACAAATATGATGGTGATAATCTGTTACGGTATCTTAAAACTAAAGCTACGAGGGTTCCAAACGCGCCTAGTCTGAGAAGAGCCCACAACAAACTCAGACGGGTTTTTTTTTATTATCACCCTCTCACAAATCATCTTAACGAAGGAACTATCAGAGCCATTAGAGCAAATTATTGCCAAGCTTCCTTGTCATTAAGTAATCCTTCACATGGTAATGATACCTATGTATGAAAATATAATGTAGGTAGTTTTCTAATTATAATAATTGTGTCACCTGTCAAGTTAGCTAATAAACAGTCAGTATCCGAATCTCGTGGTTTTAATACACAACACTGGCGACGAGGTGCCAAGTTATTCTAATTTTATAGTTAATTGTTATAATAATAATGCCACTCGGTAAAGTGGAAAGTTTTCATGTGGGAACTCAAGATTGGGACGCGTATGTGCGACGCGTTAAGCAGTTTATCGCGCTAAATGCAATCGATCGTAACCTCCATGTTGCCACGTTGGTCACTTTAGTGGGCGCTGATTGTTACGCGTTAATGTGTGATTTGTGTTCACCCGTGCAACCAGAAGATAAAACTTTCGACGAGTTGGTAAAATTGGTGAAAGATCATCTGGAACCCGAGAGATCCGAGATAGCTGAAAGACATTTATTTCGGCAAAGAAAGCAACAACAAGGCGAAGGAGTTAAAGTCTACCTACAAAGCTTGAAACATCTCGCTAAGACATGCAGTTTCGGGGCTCAACTCGAAGTGAACCTTCGAGATCAGTTCGTGTCGGGACTTCTCAGTGAGGAGATGCGTTCGCGGCTTTTTGCCGAAAAGAATATTGATTATCGACGCGCGGTGGAGCTGGCGTTGGCGCTGGAGGCGGCGGAGCGGCACGCGATGACGGCGTGCGCGACGGCTGTGACGAGCGCGCGGGCGGCGAGCGGCACCGGCGACGCCGGGGACGGCCTGCATCGGGTGGGTGCCGGGCGAGGCGCGCGCGCCGACGCCAGGGCCGGCAGCAGCGCGGGGGCCCGGGGCCTCTGCGGCCGGTGCGGCAAGGGGCCGCACCCGGAAGGCAGGTGTAAATACAAGTACTATTCTTGTGATAAGTGTGGTGAAAAAGGCCATTTGAAGGCCCGGTGCCCTCAGGGCAAAAGTGAAGTGAGTGCAGTGAGTGGTGGTTCGAAACAGAGACAGAAAGGTCAGATTTATTTTAATAATAATTCCGATTCTGATAGTGACAACGCTAGTCACTTTTATAACATTGTTAGCGGCGGAGACGATGGCCCCTACTATGCGATTTTAAATATAGATAACGCGAGTCACAAATTCGAAATAGATACGGGAAGTAAGATCTCAGCCATATCTAAACGATATTACGATAAATTCTTTTCTAAATTTCCCATACAAAATAAATCTTTAATTTTGAAGTCTTATACCGGTGACGTAATTGAAACAATCGGTTACATTTTAGTCGATGTGACTGGTGGGTCCAGATCGGCAAAATTAAAATTGTATATAATCGAAAATGGGGGCCCTCCTCTCATGGGCAGAGTTTGGATAAAAGAATTAAAGTTAAAAGTCATTCAGTGTTACAATTTGGCTACTGAAGAGTCTATCGCTGTTAATTTAAAAGAAGAATTTCCCGAAGTGTTCGCGGAGGGCCTGGGTACTTTTAAGTCGCGATTGCGTTTGCGATTAAAGGACGATACACCTGTGTTTTTTAAAGCCCGTCAGCTGCCGCTAGCGCTTCGGGAGCCAGTTGAGCGGGAACTCGAACGTTTGCAGCGGGAAGGGGTTATTTACAAAGTTGAGAGGTCGGACTATGGGACACCGATAGTGCCGGTTGTCAAAACTAATGGTTCGATTCGCATTTGTGGTGATTATAAAATCACCATAAATCCCCGTCTTAAAGATTTTCACTACCCGCTGCCGCGAATCGAAGACCTGTTTGCCACACTAGGTGGGGGCGATCAGTACACTAAGCTCGATTTATCTAATGCATTTCAACAGTGTGTGTTAGAAGAAGACTCACAGCCGATGACGGCCATCACGACTCACATGGGTACTTTTGTTTATAGGCGCGTTCCTTTTGGAATTAAATGTATTCCTGAGAATTTTCAAAAGATTATGGAGGAAACATTGAGTGGATTACCCTCAACGGCTGTGTTTGCGGACGATATTTGTGTTACGGGTAAAGATAAAAGTACACATTTAAGGAATTTAAGGGCAGTGCTACAGCGATTGAATGAAAACGGATTGAGAATTAATTGGTCCAAGTGTCAGTTTTTCAAAGACAGTGTTACATACTTGGGATATAAAATTGATAAATTCGGTTTGCATACCGATGATAAAAAAATTGAAGCCATAGTGGCTGCACCTCCACCCACGAATGTAACACAATTACGAAGCTTTATGGGCCTCGTAAATTTTTACTCAAAGTTTTGTTCTAACATGAACGATATTTTAAAACCAATGTACAACCTTCTAAAGAAAAATGTTAAGTGGAATTGGGATGAAAAGTGCATGAATGCTTTTAATAGAATTAAAAAGGTACTAAGTAGGTCCCCGGTGCTGGCGCATTACGACCCGAGCCTTCCTCTCATACTCGCGGTGGATAGCAGTCCTTACGGGCTAGGCGCGGTGTTGTTGCAGCGGCACGCGGACGGCACTGAGCGGCCGGTGAGCTGCGCGTCGCGTACGCTTTCGCCCGCCGAGTGCAACTACGCGCAGATAGACAAAGAAGCGCTCGCTATTGTGTTCGGGGTAACTAAACACCACCAATACCTATACGGGCGGCATTTTATACTTCGCAGCGATCACCGCGCTCTCAGTTATATATTTGGCGAAAAGCGCGGTATTCCTTTGACCGCTGCGAGTCGTTTACAAAGATATGCGGTTAAATTGTGTGCGTATGATTTCGAAATTGAATTTGTGAGGTCTCTGGAAAACTGTCAGGCCGATGCGCTCTCTCGGCTTCCACTGCGCTCGACTGATAGTCGAGTCAGAAGCGAGGCCGAAAGATGTAGCTACCTTAACTTCATTCAGGACGATTTTCCACTCAGTTTTAAAGAAATAAAAACGGAGATTGCGAAAGATCCACTGCTGAGTAAAATTTACGGTTATGTTATGTTCGGATGGCCGAATAGAGTAACATCTGAATTTGAAAAACCTTATTTTAATAGAAAAGATAACATATATATAGATCAAGGTTGTTTACTTTGGGGCTATAGAGTGATAATTCCTAAAGTATTCCGTGAGAAAGTATTAAAAGAAATACACGAAGGTCATCCGGGTATAGTCAAAATGAAGCAGATCGCTCGTAACTATGTGTTTTGGGAGGGTTTAGACACAGATATCGAACGCGTGTCAGCGCAGTGCACAGCGTGCGTGTCGCAGCGCGCCGCGCCGCCTGCCGCGCCGCTGCACTCGTGGCCCTGGCCTACTGAGCCATGGTCACGCTTAAATGTGGACTTTCTGGGACCGTTCAACAACGCGTATTACTTGGTCATCGTGGATGCTCATTCGAAATGGATCGAAGTTGAGAAATTAAAGAGTATTTCTGCAGCGGTTGTTATAGGTCGTTTAAGACAACTATTCGCTAAATTTGGGCTCCCAAATTTAATTCTTAGTGACGGAGGACCGCCTTTTACCTCTGTTGAGTTTGGGCTGTATCTAAAACAGAACGGTATTAAGCATACTCGCATAGCTCCGTATCACCCGTCCAGCAATGGTGCTGCCGAAAATGCAGTTCGTACTATAAAGCGGGTTTTAAAGAAAGCTTTAATCGAAAAAGTAGACGATTTAACTGCGCTCAGTAGATTTCTGTTTACGTATCGCAATACGGAGCACAGCACCACCGGTCGCGAGCCAGCCGTGGCCATGTTCGGGCGACGCCTGCGCGGGCGCCTCGACCTGCTGCGGCCAGACGCGGGCGAGCGGGTCCGCGCCGCGCAGCAGGCGGCCGAGCGCCGCGCCGCGTCGCCGCACACGCTGCGCGAGGCGCAGCCCGGAGATGCTGTGCTAATACGTGATTATTCTAAGAATAGTGAAAAATGGGCGGAGGGTGAGGTACTAGAGCGTAAAAGTCCGGTATCTTATGTAGTTAAAGCTAAAGATGGTCGAATACAGAAGCGCCACATAGATCAAATCTTAACAGACAAACGGAAATCCCGTCATTCCTTAGCTTTAGTGTCTCCGAATTGTGAAGAGCCTCAAGACTCGAACATTAGTGTCTTACCCGAAACTGATAATTTGAAAGACTGTTCAGCGAGTGTCGAGGAAGGTTTGATTTCCGGTATTGTAAATGAGTTAAACACAGAAGATGTTAACGGTGCTAATTTGATAAAATCAGATCAAAATTTACCGGATGATATGCGCCCGCGTCGGGCAGCTGCCCTCGAATGTGTTCAAAAGATAAAACGATATTTAAAAAAAAACGTTTGTATTTGGCTTTCTGTTATTTGCCTATAAGTATGTAACTATGTATCAAAGAGGTACCCATAGGTACATAAAGTAATTAAGTTTTGTCATAGTTTTGTATTAGAGGGGGACAATGATATGTATGAAAATATAATGTAGGTAGTTTTCTAATTATAATAATTGTGTCACCTGTCAAGTTAGCTAATAAACAGTCAGTATCCGAATCTCGTGGTTTTAATACACAACAGGTAATAAGATTTTTTAATGAGTTTACTTTTTACATTAACTTTGAACTTATTCAGAGACACACGAGACAAACTTTTAGACACGACCGGAGAAAGATCAGGCGCAGGACCGACGCGACGGCTTAACGTGCTCTCTGAGGCACGGGGGTGAAACACCTTCAGTTTCCAAACTCCGGGCTAGTACTGAGAATTTCTTGTCAAATAACCTCAATACTTGTTATGGCCCGACCCGGGACTCGAACCCGGGACCTCGTCGGCTGCAGTCGAACCTGCTCGCCACTAGACCAACCTACTGTTTATATAGTGACAATTTAAAGTAGGTACAACAGTCGAACTGGTAGGATATAAACCCTCGACCTCTCAAATTCAGGTCCGCTCTCTGATCGTTACGCTATCATCGTATATCTCGTTTAGCAGCATATGTTTGTTAAACAAACGTAAAATTGCATAAAAGCTGCGTAAATTATAATCTATCTGCAGTTTCCTTGACACCCCCATAAAGGAAACCTATAATACCTCTTCCATCCTGGATTATGTGATAGCAATCGCTAGGTTAAAGTGGAAAATTGTATATGCAATTATGATGTGGGTTTGTAATCGGTCTGACCTTGGGCTGCCGAGGTCAGAATTGGAATCATAGACGTCTCAAATCTGTGAATACGACTCCCTTTGCCAAGTTGGAATCAATGCTATAATCGCATTTGAACGGCTTTCAATATTTTAGTGTCACCTGCATTTCAGAATTTTCCAGCCTTGACTAGTTACCATTTACCACCCTACCGGCAAAGACGTACCGCCAAACAATTTAACGTTCCGGTATAATCCCGTGTAGAAACCGATTAGGGGTATGGGTTTAAATATGTAAATGCCATTATATTACCCCTTGTTAAAAATTAGCAAGCTACAATCTCAGACTGCATTATCCTCGAGATGAGATCGCAGTCAAGGGCTAACTTACAAAAATTTGTGAAAGGTAGGTTTATGGTAGGTACAGGATTTTACATAAAACTTTCTGATATTTCACACGAGCGAAGCAAACTAATAAATTAAAGTATTTCATGAATCATCTTCATACAACTAGATCTTTTATTCGAACCGAACTCGAAACATAAGCTTTTTTTTTTAATTTTTCTTGCCATATTAATGTTACACTCAATAAATATCTAGTTCTGTTTAGGTACAACTAGGTAAATAGCATAGCTACCTACTAAGTAAATAAAATGTCGTCTATCTGGCCGCGCAAAGCAGTCCTACGTACCTAAAGCCTAGGCCTAGCCTAGTTGTAATTTTATAAAGCGATAATTTATCTACTTATCAAATATCAGGTCAGATTTTCCTTAAGTTACAATTTCAAAACGTATTTTTTAACGAATTCCTCGCCTACTTCCAATATCCTGAGTCTGTACTGAGCATTCTCCCTAGCGTGCTCTACCACCGGCTTAGATCTGTCCCCGGTGACGTGCTCCATGTACGTATCAGGGTCATCAAACGTTGTCTTCCCCACCTCAGGATCCATACAGACGCATGGAATAGTGGTATTCGCTTGGACCAATCCAAACATACGGGCCTTCTCGCAACAAGTTAAGAATCCTTCAAAATCATAGTTAAAATTTAGTAATCTTCTTTTTGTAGCATCATCTAAATTCTCCGAAAACACTGCATAATAATATCGAAGAGTTTCACTTTCATAACACTCCCGAAATTCTCTGGACGTAGTCAAGTATAGTAAAGACATGATATCAAACGTGGGTGGAGCATATCTTGCAAATTGGAAGTCTACTAGTACAGCAATCATTGGTACATCATTTGTATACTGGAACAGTATATTGTGCGCCCATAAATCTTTGTGAACAACCACATTTACAGTGTTTTCCTTATTTTTGACACTGGCATATGCTTGAATGTAGAGTTGAGTTAATATTTCTTCCAAATCTACAGGATAATTATTTTCTTTGGAGGTAAATTCTTTAAGCATATTGTAAGTGACTTTAGCTGCACCTTTAAGCCACGCAGCTTCGCCATCACTGAGAGGCTCTTCGTTAATGAATCCATGTTCCTCGAGAAAGCCTGGTTTTATTTTTGTGAAGTAATTGGCAAAGGCTGCGTGGAAACGGGCGAGCGATGAGACGGCTATAAACACGTGGTTTTGATCAAAGCATATTTCTTTTGGGTGTGTCTTGTAACCGTGGATGGAAAGATCAGGCATCACAACAATCTTCTCCGTATGGATCACTGCTTTGGTGCACCAGGGTTTCAGATCTACAATTAAAAAAAACTATAATTTCAATTAGGTTCATAATCATTAGGTTAATTGATTCAAATACTACGACTTATTTATTCTGAAAAAAAAACAACAACAAGGATTAATGTTCGAATGATCCATAGAATAATAAGGTTAAATAATTAAACCACCTGGCACAGTGTATCTTCTTGAAGCAAAACAACACTGAAATCGTGAGAAAAAAGAGTACTTACAAATAGGTGCCAGTAGATGTTATTACCTATACGGAAATCTGCATAGGCTTTTACGTATTAAAGATAAAAGAACCTATTCAAGGATAACTATCAACTTACAGTCCACATCCTGAATCTCATCAAGCAACTGATATACCAATGCTTCCTTCTTGAAAAACTGATTCTGATCTACGAAATCAGCTTTCGGCTTGTTCCCCGTGGGCACAATCTTTACAAACAAATGAATCTTTCGCACTGAGTTACATTCCTTCACGCACAGAATCACTTTGTAGTGTTCCCCGAGGAAACCAGCTAAACCTTCTTCGCAAGCTGGTTTCAAATCATAACTGACAATTTGGGAACCAGGTTTGGCCATCCGGGATACAATATGCTCTAGCTGTTTCTCTGTCAAGATGTCGAGCACGCTTTTCTTCTCCATATTGGACATTTTGTTACTTCAGAACTTGAAATATGAATGCCGCGACACCGTGTTCTACCCAGGAACAGTTGAACATTTATACCTAGCACGGTTTTGCTTATTGTATTTAGGTATGTGTAGGTTAATATATGCTCTTAAGAGCATCTTTATGCAACTAGCTGTAACCCGCGACTTCGTTTGAAAATGCAGACAGACGTAATAATAAATTTTAAAAACACCACTATTAACTAGATCGCTCCTTAACTATTAGCCTCCCTAAATATCTGCTCTGTAATGCAAGATACCACTTTTAGTTATTCATATATTATAAGTGTTACAGGTTGAAATGATAACAGAATCAAATTGTAACCGTTTTCAATGTGTTTTATATCTGCCCAAAACACATAGATTTCTGTAACAGAAATGAATCTGTGACAGAAATGAAAGTGTTTTAAGCACTATATTTAAAGAGTAACCGGAATAGCGAAGTTGCCAAATTTACTGTTGTCGCGTATTCAAATTTGAAGCTAAGGTGAAAGCACCGATGGTTGCAATTATTTTAAGAAAAAGATGGCTAATGTTGTATCAGTGCGTGTGCACTCCAATGAAGTGAGAAGACCGCGTTGTCACACTGTGCATTTTGTTAGGGCAAGTACTTATTAGTGTTACAGATAAAAACACTTATTGACAGTAAAAACTAAAGGGTTACAGTATCGTTTCTGTTTCTGTTATAAGTGTTTTTGTTCTATAACGTTACAAAAACAGTGTATAAAACACTTCTTTCGTTTATTGTTTCAGTCCTTAGTAAACACACACAATGGACATGCCAAATTCTGTCTTTTATAAAGCTTTTCTACAATAATTTTCCGCGAGACTAGACATTTTCTCATGGTAAAAGCAATCTATATCTATCTCAAAAGAGTCATGCTTTACATTATTTCAAATCGCAAATATTTTAAAAAGTAACAGACAGACGCGCTCACACCTCCAACACTATATGTGTAGAATTATTATCCAATAATAAACAATTGTAGATAACTTCCCAAGCAAAACTGCACTTTATTTCTTAGAATGCAGGATCTGATTTTAAACATTTAATTATTGAAAAATGTCTACTAACCATTCGTCGGCGCAGATAACGCTATATTTGTATGGTTTTCGTTGTAAAATATTTGAACAAGGGCTGTAATTGTGAATCGTGCCATAAATTATTGATTCTGCATTGTTCTTATTATCTTGTAGCATGTATGTATATACTTTATTGTAACACCACAAAAACACAAAAGAAACAGATTACAAAAATGAAAACTTAAAACGTAGGTAACTAGGTACAATTGGCGGTCTTATCGCTAACCAGCATCATAATGACGTACCTACTTATGTATAAAGTTTGTGTACTTAAATCAATTATTATAATTATAACACAAAGGGGTATGAATATTTTTATTTAGAGCCTGGCCTACTAGAAGCGCCATTTTATTTTATTTTCGAAATAACGGACGCGGTTCTTGATAACCGATACTCCAGAAAAACTGGAAATTGAAATGGATAAAAATTTGACTAAGAAGCGAAAAGAAGCTAAAAAAAGGAAAACATCAAAGAAGATTCTCCAAAGTGATTCTGAAGAGGAAAATGAAGAGCCTCTAGAAGTTCAATATCAAGAGTCTGATGAGGATAATGATTGGCCTTATGAAGAAATCGAAAATGATCCTGTGCTTATTAATGAAAATAATTTAAAAAAGCCATTACCTCGTATGCCACAAGAAAGTGAATATGTTTTGGTGGAGTTTGCTACAAAGAAATCAAGAATATATTACATTGGTAAAGTGCTAGAAACTCGTAATAACCAATTAGAATACTGCATTAGTTTTCTACGTCGTAAATCTGCAAACAAATTTCACATGCCAAACGAGCCAGATGTGTCTTATGTAAAAGAACATGACATAAAATTTATATTACCGAAACCTAATGTTGTCGGAAGCACGTCAAGACAACAATCATTTTTTTCTTTTGCTTTAGATTTATCATTACTCAATATTCGCTAAATAGAGATTTTTTCATAATTTTGTAACGTTTTTCTTTTATCTCATTTTAATGAAAAAAATTTAATGACCAAAAAGGTAATTTAATTTATGTTGTTATGATTTTCTATGACTGATAAGATTTAGTTTTGGTCTATGTTATCATTAATTGATAATTTAATTATTATTGATGGAAAAAAGCCAAATTATTTGATTTATTATTTTGTACCTACCTATCTATATATATAAAAATGAAACCCGTTTTCCTTGGTCACGGCATCACGCGTGAATGGCTGGACCGATTTCACTAATTCTTTTTTTGTTGTATTTGTTATTATTAGGAGAAGGTTCTTACGGAAAAAAATATTAAGAAAATCTCTCAGAAATATTGAAAAATATACATTTAATTTTGCATACTAAGGCGGTACGAAGTTCGCCGGGTCAGCTAGTAAGTAATAAAAAGAGTCAAAATTATTTAATTTTTAGGACTGAAAAAGTCACTTTTTGCTTAAGTTACTTACGAGTTGATTATTAAAATATTGAAAAACAAAAGCAGTAGTTGTTTTTGAGACTGATGTTGTCATTTTAAGTTAAAAGTTACAAATTGATTAATTTTAAGACTAAAAGAGTCATTATGTTTAATTTATCACTGTTAATATGTTAATTAAACTGATAAAAAGGAAAAAAACTGCATTTTATTTAGATTGTATTAATGATGATTCACTGTGAACCTACCTGATCCACTGTGAACTAAAGGCCGATTCACTGTATCCGACCCCCAGTACACAGTGGCTCAAATTCCGTTTTTTTTAAAATACCTTATATCTCCGAATATATTATTTTGTTAATTTAAATCGAATAAAATAAAGAAATTAGATTAGTTACACCACATACTTGACACCTTTACCTTTTTCCAACACCATTCCAAAACAAGTACAGGTCACTGAAAAAAAAAGTGATCCACTGTTGCCGCCTTGACCCTACCATCATATAAAAGCCAGCGGCAAATTAATGTAATTGTTATATTATTTTTTTCTATCTAAAATACAATTTAAAAACACAACACAGTCCCATCTTA
Organism: Erebia aethiops; assembly: GCA_923060345.2. NCBI lineage: Eukaryota > Metazoa > Arthropoda > Insecta > Lepidoptera > Nymphalidae > Erebia > Erebia aethiops. The sequence continues at coordinate 423,421 of OV281083.1, read as the reverse complement.
TCACGCGCACGCACTAAGCGCACACACACACACGCGCACACCTCTTACACATACACCCAATAATTATTACTTACTCACACACGTACCTACTATTACTTTATTATTATTTTACATTTATGTTCGACTTACAAGTGCACTACTATCTACTTTGTAATAATATATTCTATTCTGTAATCGTATATGGCCTTATTTAATGTCAAAATATAAGTATTTTTTGTTAATATTAGTTGTAACATGGTTGATGCATGGTTGTTGTAACGCTGTTGATTACTGGAAAAAAATGGTGATAATAATAAAAACTCGACTGAGTGTGTTGCGGACTCTGCTCGTCTTATATTTTGTAAGTGTGACGTCCGGCTGAGTGTGTTGTAGACCCTGCACGTCTTATATTTTGTAAATGTTACGTCCGGCTGAGTGTGTTGTGGACCCTGCACGTCTTATATTTTGTAAATGTGACGTCCGGCTGAGTGTGTTGTGGACGCTGCACGTGTTATATTTTGTAAATGTGACGTCCGGCTGAGTGTGTTGTGGACCCTGCACGTCTTATATTTTGTAAATGTGACGTCCGGCTGCGTGTGCTGTGGACCCTGCACGTCTTATATTTTGTAAATGTGACGTCCGGCTGAGTGTGCTGTGGACCCTGCACGTCTTATATTTTGTAAATGTGACGTCCGGCTGAGTGTGTTGTGGACCCTGCACGTCTTATATTTTGTAAATGTGACGTCCGGCTGAGTGTGTTGTGGACCCTGCACGTCTTATATTTTGTAAATGTGACGTCCGGCTGCGTGTGCTGTGGACCCTGCACGTCTTATATTTTGTAAATGTGACGTCCGGCTGAGTGTGCTGTGGACCCTGCACGTCTTATATTTTGTAAATGTGACGTCCGGCTGAGTGTGTTGTGGACCCTGCACGTCTTATATTTTGTAAATGTGACGTCCGGCTGAGTGTGTTGTGGACCCTGCACGTCTTATATTTTGTAAATGTGACGTCCGGCTGCGTGTGCTGTGGACCCTGCACGTCTTATATTTTGTAAATGTGACGTCCGGCTGAGTGTGCTGTGGACCCTGCACGTCTTATATTTTGTAAATGTGACGTCCGGCTGAGTGTGTTGTGGACCCTGCACGTCTTATATTTTGTAAATGTGACGTCCGGCTGAGTGTGCTGTGGACCCTGCACGTCTTATATTTTGTAAATGTGACGTCCGGCTGAGTGTGTTGTGGACCCTGCACGTCTTATATTTTGTAAATGTGACGTCCGGCTGAGTGTGTTGTGGACCCTGCACGTCTTATATTTTGTAAATGTGACGTCCGGCTGCGTGTGCTGTGGACCCTGCACGTCTTATATTTTGTAAATGTGACGTCCGGCTGAGTGTGCTGTGGACCCTGCACGTCTTATATTTTGTAAATGTGACGTCCGGCTGAGTGTGTTGTGGACCCTGCACGTCTTATATTTTGTAAATGTGACGTCCGGCTGAGTGTGTTGTGGACCCTGCACGTCTTATATTTTGTAAATGTGACGTCCGGCTGAGTGTGTTGTGGACCCTGCACGTCTTATATTTTGTAAATGTGACGTCCGGCTGAGTGTGCTGTGGACCCTGCACGTCTTATATTTTGTAAATGTGACGTCCGGCTGAGTGTGCTGTGGACCCTGCACGTCTTATATTTTGTAAATGTGACGTCCGGCTGAGTGTGTTGTGGACCCTGCACGTCTTATATTTTGTAAATGTGACGTCCGGCTGAGTGTGTTGTGGACCCTGCACGTCTTATATTTTGTAAATGTGACGTCCGGCTGAGTGTGCTGTGGACCCTGCACGTCTTATATTTTGTAAATGTGACGTCCGGCTGCGTGTGCTGTGGACCCTGCACGTCTTATATTTTGTAAATGTGACGTCCGGCTGAGTGTGCTGTGGACCCTGCACGTCTTATATTTTGTAAATGTGACGTCCGGCTGAGTGTGTTGTGGACCCTGCACGTCTTATATTTTGTAAATGTGACGTCCGGCTGAGTGTGTTGTGGACCCTGCACGTCTTATATTTTGTAAATGTGACGTCCGGCTGAGTGTGCTGTGGACCCTGCACGTCTTATATTTTGTAAATGTGACGTCCGGCTGAGTGTGTTGTGGACCCTGCACGTCTTATATTTTGTAAATGTGACGTCCGGCTGAGTGTGCTGTGGACCCTGCACGTCTTATATTTTGTAAATGTGACGTCCGGCTGAGTGTGTTGTGGACCCTGCACGTCTTATATTTTGTAAATGTGACGTCCGGCTGAGTGTGCTGTGGACCCTGCACGTCTTATATTTTGTAAATGTGACGTCCGGCTGAGTGTGTTGTGGACCCTGCACGTCTTATATTTTGTAAATGTGACGTCCGGCTGAGTGTGTTGTGGACCCTGCACGTCTTATATTTTGTAAATGTGACGTCCGGCTGAGTGTGTTGTGGACCCTGCACGTCTTATATTTTGTAAATGTGACGTCCGGCTGCGTGTGCTGTGGACCCTGCACGTCTTATATTTTGTAAATGTGACGTCCGGCTGAGTGTGCTGTGGACCCTGCACGTCTTATATTTTGTAAATGTGACGTCCGGCTGAGTGTGTTGTGGACCCTGCACGTCTTATATTTTGTAAATGTGACGTCCGGCTGAGTGTGTTGTGGACCCTGCACGTCTTATATTTTGTAAATGTGACGTCCGGCTGAGTGTGCTGTGGACCCTGCACGTCTTATATTTTGTAAATGTGACGTCCGGCTGAGTGTGTTGTGGACCCTGCACGTCTTATATTTTGTAAATGTGACGTCCGGCTGAGTGTGTTGTGGACCCTGCACGTCTTATATTTTGTAAATGTGACGTCCGGCTGCGTGTGCTGTGGACCCTGCACGTCTTATATTTTGTAAATGTGACGTCCGGCTGAGTGTGCTGTGGACCCTGCACGTCTTATATTTTGTAAATGTGACGTCCGGCTGAGTGTGTTGTGGACCCTGCACGTCTTATATTTTGTAAATGTGACGTCCGGCTGAGTGTGCTGTGGACCCTGCACGTCTTATATTTTGTAAATGTGACGTCCGGCTGAGTGTGTTGTGGACCCTGCACGTCTTATATTTTGTAAATGTGACGTCCGGCTGAGTGTGCTGTGGACCCTGCACGTCTTATATTTTGTAAATGTGACGTCCGGCTGAGTGTGCTGTGGACCCTGCACGTCTTATATTTTGTAAATGTGACGTCCGGCTGAGTGTGTTGTGGACCCTGCACGTCTTATATTTTGTAAATGTGACGTCCGGCTGAGTGTGTTGTGGACCCTGCACGTCTTATATTTTGTAAATGTGACGTCCGGCTGAGTGTGCTGTGGACCCTGCACGTCTTATATTTTGTAAATGTGACGTCCGGCTGCGTGTGCTGTGGACCCTGCACGTCTTATATTTTGTAAATGTGACGTCCGGCTGAGTGTGATGTGGACCCTGCACGTCTTATATTTTGTAAATGTGACGTCCGGCTGAGTGTGTTGTGGACCCTGCACGTCTTATATTTTGTAAATGTGACGTCCGGCTGAGTGTGTTGTGGACCCTGCACGTCTTATATTTTGTAAATGTGACGTCCGGCTGAGTGTGTTGTGGACCCTGCACGTCTTATATTTTGTAAATGTGACGTCCGGCTGAGTGTGTTGTGGACCCTGCACGTCTTATATTTTGTAAATGTGACGTTCAGGTGGTACGTAGGTATCAATCCATACTAATATTATGAATGCGTAAGTGTGTCTGTCTGTCTGTCTGTTACGCTTTCACAATCCATCTGCCCAACCAATTTTGATGAAATCAAATCAGTAAAATTATGATGATACCTACCTAATTAATAATAATTATTAATAGTATACTTTCGCTGGATCACATATAATAATAATGATGATAACAAACACCATGGGGTTTTCATCACCAAGTTATCCTTTTGTAGAAAGTACAACATTAATATGACAACCTATATTTGGTGTAGATATCTCTAGTATTTAAATTAGCAAATGAAATGAAACCAAAAACTTAGTGATATAAATTTATTTACTTATGTAATTAATCGAAAATAATTAAAAGCTTCATCTCGGTCGTTCAACGACTTGTAAAGTAATACAGCATGTATAGAAAACAATTAAATTTATACAATTAAAACATTTCATCTTATATTGTAAAGCTTTCTTCGGAAGATCTGTTTAGGGAAGACAGGATCCTAACTCGTTACAAGTGCAAGTCACGAAAGTTGATAATCAATGTTTCTACAAAGTATTATCTAAAGTGTCAAATCTAGGCTTGGATCAAATACTCCACGTTTGTGACACACACAATCCGATAGAATTAACGTCGCATCGACTCTAATATAACTGCCATGGCCCTCAATAAATTACTGAGAAATGACGATTTAAAAGTTTAATTATTTAATGTACACCGATTGTTGTATCTTACTCGAGTGACAAATTTTGTGAGTGAGTTTTAAAACCTAGCCGAGATTTAATACTTCAAAATTATCTTCACTCACAAATTAAGTGCTTTTAATTCAATTAAGTCATGTTAAGTCCATTTATTTCTTTTATTCGGCTTTATAAAGTCGGTTGATAGGGTCGTGTGACGGTGTGACGTTACGCCACTTGCAAGCGCAACTTAATTTTCGATAACTTTTTCATTTGTTGAGATATTTTAACGATTCTTTCATATTTTTGTTTTATTTTGTCTTAATTTTCATAATAAATTTAAAAATGTAAATGGTAAACTTCTCCATTTGGAAAATGTTGTTATTTATGTACTTATATTTAATTGGCAACCTTTTACGTCTTCTAATAGATCACTTTGGACCTTTTTGGGCTAAAATACCAAATACATACAAGTGTATACTAACACGTTGTCCTAGGGACCTAGGTGATCGACAGAAGCGACGCGATACGACGCCATAGAAAATGACAGACGTATCTACGCGACAACGTGGCCAGCTACTGTTTGCTACTGTCGCGTCGCGTCGCGTTGCCGCGTTTGTCGCTCGCCTAGGACGACGGGTTACGTATAATATAACGCGACGAGAATTTACATATTCGCGATGGCGAATATGTAAATACACTGTTAGCTGTGTCACGCACTGTAACGCCTCTAGTTCCAACTTGTTTTTCAACTTTCGTGAAGTGTACAATACATTTGGTACAAGTGTACAAATACAGACAATAACATTTATTATACTAAGGCACTTGCTGGCAAGATCTATAATCTTAATATACATTTATATATATCATGTATCATGTAAATATGTTTACAATATTCGTATTTGAGTCAGTCTTAACTTAGATATAACAAAGTGCAAAGTTAACATTAAGTAATTATAAATATTTATTGTATAAATTGGAATAGTATTGGAAGCCATATAATTATACTACTGGAATATTATTGGAAGTATTTGTAGAAGACTTAAAACTAACATTATTCCTAGGATTTACGTCACATAAGGTCATCTCTCATATATATCTCTATACACTGTGTAACAAAAACCCTGTAGTCCCTTTGAGCTGCGTTATCAGTATTGATATTCAAACATAAAAAATCAACTTATTTGGTAAAACTCTTAAATTAAAATATTCAAATTAAATATTAAATCAATATTATTTGTAAAATGAAAATGAGTGCTCACCCCTGAACTTCTACGAGGCGATGCGAGCCAGAGCGAGCGCGAGAGAGATAGCAAATAGTATCAAAGGTACCGACCGTCGGCAGGCGGCAGCCGCTCGCGCTCTAGGGTCACTGTACTGAAGGCACTGAAGGTACTGAGGTCATGAACTCGTCACGTGTCACCCGCGAGTCACAAATATCACTCAGCTGTGTGCTGAACCCAACTTTTTAACGTCCAATTTGTTTACACTTTTGTTTAACACTGTTGTAACTTTTAAAATGTGATTCGTTCAATTATTAGAAAAAGTATTAAGTACTTAGTTATGTAATCTAATCGTATCACTAATTTATGATGATGTCAACAGCTTTTCGATTACGGAGATGTTGCTCGATATGCCCGCCTTGTAGCTCTATGCATTTCTTACACCGTTTGGCGATATTTGCACGTACGCGTCGTAGTACCGATGAATCGGACTTTATTTCGCCAACAGATGTTGGGCACTGCCACTGTGGTAGTTACATGTTGAGCGTCGTGAAATAGCATAGTGCTCCTGGTAAAGTCTGCGCGCCTCTGCATAGTTGCAGTCACTTCTCCAGAGACACATCAACATTTAAAATATCCTTCATTCTTGTAAGACATTTTACGTAATTTCGCAACGTAATGCGCACGTCCGTTCGGTTGCGCGAGCGACTAACAACTAGGATAGGAAGCGAGCCGCGGGCGGCGCGGCGGCTTAGTACCTCAAAGAGGTTGGCGGCGCGGCGGTATCCTTTGAGCTCGTTTTTGATCGAGCCGACAGAGATGTTACAAACATTTTTTTAATGTGTCTATTTTATAAGCTATCTTGACTATGAACAATAACTGACCAGTACTTGATTTTTTTTAAATAAGATTTTCAGTTTTGGTACACCTATATGATTATGTATACGTACCTAAAAGGAACAACAGGGTTTTTGTTACATATTGTATATGCAGTGTATTTGTGTATGCATGACGCACTCGTCACTTCCATACAAATACTTGTCATTTATACGCAATGCATCGATAATATACAGGGTTTCTTTTTGTCCATCTTCAATATTTTGGCGAATCTATAACATAATCGATTCATGAAATAAAAACTAGACTCTTATTCCTCAAGCGAAGCTTGATGAAAATCACACTCGTTAGGAAACTTTTCAAATCAAATCAATCAATCAAAATGTACAAATATACTTATCTCTAATACGTAAATTCAAAATATTGCAGACAAAAATTAACCCTGTATAGATAAATAATTATAAAACAAACTTAGTTTCAAAATCGAAATTAGTAAAACAATCAAATAATTTAACTATTTTAAAAATATACTTAGTACTTTTGAATATAACAAAATAATTTGAGATTTACTTAAAAATAATACTGGAAATATTAAATCATTAAAAGCAGATCTTTTCCAGTCTCAAGGCTTATTTACCAAGAAGACATCACAGTCATACTAACATGTAACATAATTTGTCATAATATAAGGACATACTAATAATTATGTTAATAGTAACATTTGGAATTACAATGTTTTTCTCTGTAGGCCTCTTAAAGAATTGGAGTGTAGGCACACTTTGGCGTTAAAGTAAAAATAGATTTTACATTCCTGTTTTAAACATCAAGTTCGTCCATATATAACAAACTTTGCGATATTAAACTCGGTGGTACTGAATTTCTGACTTTGATCAATCTTTAGGCTCATTTTACTCTAAAAATAATTATTGTTTCGAAATTCAATTCATTTCAACGTAGGTCCCAAAGTATTCGAATACTTAACATATTAGAGTCGTTAAAAAGCTAAAACAAGGTGAAAGTTGTAAAAGTGATGGAAGATCAAGGCACAGTATGAAAAACTCATGGGCACATTCAATTTACAGATGTTCCGACGGAAAGGTGCCATAAATTTGCCATCATTGTGTTGTTGTAAAGTCACTGGGGTTCAAAATCCCATGGTTAGATATTTGGCTATAATGTCATTAAATTTTAATATCGATGTTCGTGCCGTATTCTGTGGTCGACTTAGTTGTCAATGTTATTCTGAAAGGACCAGAGTCCAGAGCCGTTAAAACTCTTAAACGAAAAAAATGTCAGCTCTGTGGTCGTTGTCTCTTATTTTGACAACGTGACGGGAGTCCTAATTTCGCCGCGTGTAAAATTCTCACCTATTTAGATTAGGTTTTGTTAATAATTAAGATTACCAGGTTGTAACACCCTTTGGGCCCTGGATTCGACGGTTTCGTACACCTCGTGACCGAGGTACCGTGATTCCCCTTTTGGACGCCGCTGAGCAAAGGGACTCCTCGACTGTATTAGTATTCGTGCCTCTAACACCTCTTTGTAATTGGATGAGTTTGGATTGCGTGAACAAGAATGGCGTGCTACGATCAGCTGTCGACGTGGAAGTTTCCTTCAAGGACTAGAGGGTCACAACTGTACACCCCAACTCACAACACAATATACAAACCGACACAAACACCACTCTTAGAATAGAAGAGTTTTGCCGGGTCTAGAAGCGGAAGTACTTAGCTGTAAGTTCAAATTTTTAGTGCGTAGTTACCCCGTAACCGCAGGCCAACCTCGCAATCCTTTAGCGGCACAAAACCAGTGACCTTTTGAGTCTAGGGGCGACTATGGGCCCTCGCCAATTGGAGTCAAAGGTTTGCTCTCACTGAGCAAGTTTGCAGCCTAAACATCCCTTAGTCACTTTCTTTGTAACTAGACGCGACGATAATATCTCCATTGAGCGTCTGGTTGTTCAAGGAAAAGTAGAGGGCACCAGGGCAAGTGGCAGATCTCCCACGAGGTGGACAGATCGAGTGAGGGCTGCGGTGGACGTCCCCTTACACGAATGCACGCGGAAGGCATTTAGATAAGAGTGGAGTGAAGATAGTTAAGCGTGCCACAACACCAAAGTGGCGACCAATTACGATAGATTCCATCTTAAGGTATGGCCTTATAGTTAGGGGAAATTCATGTGACATTGAAAAGGCGTTCATAGCGCAAAATAAATGCATTCGAGCAATATTTGGAAAACCTTAATACAAAAGCGCTTCCTGTATCATGTTTGTTTCGGCGATAAGTCATGTAATAAAAACTCCAGCTATTATTCTAGACTGCAACTTTATAATCTTTTGACTTTGGCAGACCGAAAGAAGCTTCTAGATTTAGGTTTTCTATACAAATTACTTAACGAGGCTCTAGATGCGTCAAATCTACTATCTAAAATTTCTGTTAGGATTCCTAGGCCGTATAGTCGAGTCAGGAACTACTTGCCTTTCAAATCAGGTTTTTCCAAAACTAATTTGGGGAACTCCGCACCTATCAATAGAATGTTGACGTCTTATAATAGCATTAGTAAGGTCATAGATATTGACATCATTAGTGATAACTTTCCTAAGTTTCGGAAGAAGGTACTGGATCATTTTAGATGTCAATACAGCAATGAATCTGTTTGATTACTTCTGGTGTTATATAGATTTATTTTCCTGCCTACTTTAAGTATTTTTAGTCTTTAGGTTTTTAGGTTTAGAATAAATTGTCTTTGATTTTCGATTTGTTTGTAAATACACAAGATACAGTCTAGCTGTCTGCCTCAGCTTGCTGGATCTCATCACCGTCAATACTGGTTCTTGTTCATGTAATTATTTTTCTTTTATTTTCCGTTCTTCTTTTATTTCAATTGTCTCCTAACTATAGTGTAATTTAACATTTTATAGCAAGCTGTGGCAACCTCTAAGTGGGTATACAATAGTGCATATAACTCTGTTTAATTTGTATATATTTTTCTTTGTTATTGAATTGTAACCTGTTGGGTGTCCTAAAATAAATAAAATAAAATAAAAAAACCTCCGACCGATTCCTGTAAACCTCTATTTAAACGTTTAGAACTTTTGACTTGGCTATGCATGTACATATTCCAGATAGGTGATTTTGTCAAAAATAATATACCTACATCAATTTAAAAATGTTTATATCAGAAACACAAGGAATCCCGAAAGATTGGTTCTGAGTAAACTCCTAGAACTGCTTCTTATTTAAAAAATTGTCATGCTTTTTGCATTAAAATATTTAACCAGTTGCCTAGTGTTATTCAGACCTTGCCTGCTCTCAGTAAATGGCTCTTGAATTATTCATTCTATTCAATCAAAGATGTTTTGATTATAAATCATTAAATCAATAACTTACATAAGAATTATATAATGAAATGTGTACCCTATTTGTATTTATATTTAGAGTACTAATTAGAGTTGATAATACTATGTATTACATGAATTGTCCATTATTGAATGTAATAATAATTCAGAATTTAATTTGCCAATTTAATTTTGTAAATAATTTATTTCGTACAATAATAATGTAAAATGTTAGTTAATAAATGTTGTACGCCAGAAATGGCAGAATGCATGTTAATATTTTGTCCACAACGAATAAATCAATAAAATCAAGACCGTTCTGACAAGAGCGATACAAAAAGAAAAAATTCACCTTGCAGGGTAAGCGAGGAAGGTCGGAGTGGTGCGTGCAACAATGTAGTAGCCAGTCATGGCGTCTCGTGACGACAATGGCCTTTGCTCACGCTACAAAGCAACTAAGGGTGCTTGTTTGGGTTTTAGCAGCATACAGAAGATTTACATTTAAGCGAGAAAATTGTGCGGGAATTGTCACTTCAGTGACTGTGGCGCCATTTTGTCGGAATGGCTAGAGAACACACTCTTCTGCTAAATCAAGCTAAAAGCAGCTTTAGTCAAGAACTTGCAGAGTTGGTAACCAATGACAGCACTGCTTGGCACTTTATCCTCCTTGAGCTGCAAATTTAGGAGGGCTTTGGGAAGCCGTAATGAAATCAGTGAAAAATCATTTGGCCAAAGTCATTGGAAAATCGACAGAACATTTGAAGCACTAATTCACATTGCTGCACCAAATAGAGGCCTACCTAAATTCTTGCTCCGTGTTAAATGAGTGATCATTCCGAGGTTTTGCTTAAGCCTGCCCGTTTTCAGGTAAGAGAGCCTCTACTGTGAGTTTCAGAGCGATATAACGATGTGACGCACCTATCTATTTTGGACACATAACTAACACAGCGGTACGGAGTGTTGCAGCAGGTCGCAGGCGCGGCGGGCGGCGGCGGCACGCACCGTGTCACTGGTTGTCCGTGTCGCGCAGCAGGCGCGCGAGGCGGCACAGCAGCGCGGGCAGCGGGCGCGGCGCGTGCGGCGGCAGGTAGTGGCGCGGCGCGGCGGGCGGCGGCGGCACGCGCCACGCCACCACGTGCTCGCGCCCCGTCGTCTGCGACGCGCTCACCGTGAACAGCACGCGCCGCTCCCACGCCGCGCGTAGCGCACTTAGCACCTGCACCGAAACCACTCTATGTACAGGGCTGCTCCTCCTAATAATATCCTAATAGGGATGACTCCGTGAGGAGTTGGCTTGCTCTCCCATCGGACGCGTCCCCAGGTGGCGGATTGGGGAATTCCACCACCAGTGCTATCTGACGGGTACTGGGGAAATAAAATACTCAGCGCGGACCAAAAGCAAGCAAACAAAACAGATGTCTGGTCAGCGTCTGTCCCACATTGGGCGGCTGTTTTTCCGAAAGATGTGAGTAGGAGAGGAGGAGGATAGGGAGAGCAAAAAGAAAGGGAGAGGAGGAAGTGAGGTGGAAGTGAGAGAGAGGAGGAAGTTATAAAAATAACATGAAAGCACAACAAAAAGAGAAACTACCCCCGGCGGGTTCCGACTCCACCAGTGCCGGGGAATCCCGTCTCCTGACAGTCTCGGCCGACAGGGGCTGCCCTAACCTAAAACAACGACTAGGGCATGGATACGGACTGAAAGTGAGACTAACTGAGACGGTTGACGGAGTATCTACTGGAGATGAAGGGTTACAAGGCGGACGAACACACTACGCAAGCCCTGACTTTTTTCTCGCCAATGGCGAGTACACAGAAGAATAGAGGAGAATGGAAGAGCAAAACGTCACCAGTCAGTAAGGAGGCGGAAACCCTGAAAGACAAGGAAGAACGATTGATAAATGCACTGTTTGATAATATAGTTTCGATAACTTCACTCGTAGACAGGCAAGGGCCTTAAAAATACGGCCAACGAGATCAAAGTGCGTGAACTGCAGAAACTATGTGGACGAGTTTTGGAGTTTCGAAGAATGAGAGCAGATAAAAAGGATGAGGAACAGGAGAGCACCCCGAAGAGAGCTAAAAGAGCAGTGGCGGTAAAAGAGGCACAAACACGACCTCCGTGGCGCAGTGTGTAGCGCTGTTGCCTTAACGTACGGAGGTCCCGGGTTCGATCCCCGGCAGGGTCAATTTAGGGATTTATAATTTCTGAATTTTCCCTGGTCTGGCCTGGTGGGAGGCTTCGGCCGTGGCTAGATACCACCCTACCGGCAAAGACGTGCCGCCAAGCGATTTAGCGTTCCGGTACGATGCCGTGTAGAAACCGAAGGGGTGTGGGTTTAATATAACTGCCATGCCCCTAACAGGTTAGCCCGCTACCATCTTAGACTGCATCATCACTTACCATCAGGTGAGATCGCAGTCAAGGGCTAGCTTGTAGCGGATAAAAAAAAAACAAAAAAAAACACATCAACCGGAGGTGAAATGGAAGGACTAGAATGGGATGATGATTTAGGGACGGAAAACGAATGGAAGAAAGTAAAAGTGAAAGGGAAGCGGCGACAACGAAAGGAGAAGAAAAAAGCTGAAGAACCAAAAGGAAATACCGAGGAGGAGGACCGAGGAGCGAAGAATAAAGTATTTGGAAAACACGTAGAGAAGGAAATACTAGGAGGAACAAAAATAACCCCAAAAAATCAATAGTACATAATCGAAAGGGCAAAAGCAGGAAAACACAGATGGCAAGGCCGGAAGCACTGCTCGTTGAAGTTAAAGAACGAGATTATGCCAGTGTGCTAAGGAAGGTTAAATCGGGACTGACGAATGAAGAAGTCGTTTTATCCAAAGTACGGAAAAAGGACAGGATGTAGGCGTCTCACAACTAAAGGAGAAAGTGGGAGGACATGTTTTCTCCTTCTTTGTTTCATATTAAAACCTTGAAAAATTAATTGAGCTCAAGAAATTCTTTAACTTAGTAAAAGGAATGAGTCAGAAGCCATTTTCTCAGTGTTGATTTAAGACCCTCTATTTAATAATCAACAAGAAATAATTTCTTTTTGACATAGGCATCTTCCCTATTATAAACATTTTTGTTTTTTTGCGCTTGGCTGTAATCAACAAACAAACAAACACACTTTCGCATTTATAATATTAGTATGATTACATAAAAAGATATGTTTTAATTTAGTTTACAAAGTTCCAAGATATTGTGACAAATATAACAGTGGTGGTAGATCGTTCCGGCACTTAGTGGCCGCAGATTTGAAACTTTCTTTACATGCGGCTGTTTTATGCCTGGGTGTGAAAAAAAGAGGTAAGAATCAAATGCATGTCGACTTGCTAAATTACTCATACAAATAAAGACGTGAGATGAGAATAGGTGCACTATAAAACTTCATTCATTCAAAAACCCGTTACAAACATACATAAAGAAGATAATAGTCATTTTTTTTTATTAATGTATTACCTCTCTGCCTAAAGGTGTATCGGGCAATAGCGAGTGTCGGGGGAAGCCCACGGCGTAGTAGGGCGCGCCCGGCAGCGGGTGGCGCGGGCCTTGTCTGCCGGACTGGAAACTGAAATAGACACGGTCTATTGAAAAACTAACACTTAAAATTATTAATTTCAACTAGTTCAATAGAGGCATGCGTTCCCGAGAAAGATGCGGTCGACAGACAGACAACGGACAGGCGGACAACGAAGTGATCCTATAAGGGTTCATTTTTTCCTCTCGAGGTACGTAACACTATAGTGCTGAAAATCAAGTGTATGGGTGTGTCGTGCTCACTTGTATGTGATGAGTATGGATGCGGTGTCGGGCGCGTGTCCGGGCAGCGCGGCGGGCTGGCGGCGCCACGCCATGGAGCCGGGCGGCTGCTCGCCGAACACGCGCGGCGAGCGGCGCCCGAACTCGTGCCCGCACACGCAGCACTCGATGTACGCGCTCTCCTGTATCACGCATCACGACGTCTTTATCTCTACGATATCTCATAAGGCCTAAACTACACATCCTCTGTTAGTGTTAAGTTTCATGACCATTAAAGAAGTATCGATTAAAAAAACTATCGAACAAAGAAAAAAAGTGCGTTGAAATTTGATGACGTCATAACTGTGTATTTCATACAAACTTCCATACTAGAAGCTCGTTGTTGATTGGATTGAGTTGTCATCACCCCTATTCAGTTCCCCGTCACTCACCCCTTGCTCCCTGAGGGTGTCGAGGTGCGCGCGCAGACAGCGCAGGTGCAGCGCGTGGTGGCACGCGAGCGCCACCACGCGCACGTGCTCGCGCGCCTCCGCCAGCGGCCGCGCGCACGCCCAGCACAGAGCGCCCCACTGCGGCGACACCTGCACACACACATCAACCATATTATTTTATCTAAATATATGTATATAAGGAAAAGGTGACTGACTGAACTATCAACGTACAGCTCAAACCACTGGACTGATTGGGCTAAGAGGAATTGACCAGTGGAACTATGGGAGCTTGCCTAGGTGCCAATATCAATGTGCAGCAAAGATTTTTTATTATTGTGTTACGGCGCAGACGCCCGGTCACTTCGCAATACTAGTTTAACACATACAATAATTGCTCTAAATTTGTAACAGGCGTTTGTCAGCACTGTACTTAACTTTATTGTGCAATGTCATTCGTTTTACATCCATCAACGGATCCACATTAAAGCCACTAATTGCTAAAGTTAGTGTTTTATTTGCCCCATTGTATGCCTAAACATATATAATGGTGGCCCATGAGGGGAACTAAGCAGCGTGAGCCAGCGGTACAGCAAAGATATCGCATCACGGAGAGAAACAAGATAAGTGTCCTTCCTTTGTTCCTAAATTTTTTCATGTCCAATTTCCCAAAGTGTTGTCCAAAGTTATTACAGGTTGCCTTTATTTGTTTAGACAAAGTTGTTTTCAATATATATTTGTGAAATCAGTGTACCTATATTAACGTAAAATAACAACGGATTTAGATCATGGAAACTACAAGGATCCCATCGTGGCGTTATGTCCCCATTGAATGAAACCCGGCAGATTTGATTTCCAGAGGGGTCGATGCTAAAAGGTTGATGTCCATAGACATTTGGTAGTCGGGTCCCAGTTTTTTTGAGTAAAAATGAGACGGAGTGGCCAATCACAAAGCCGACTCATGTTGACAAGTTACCTGAGGTGAAGTCGCATTCAGCCGCAATAATGACACCGTTCATTGATTTTGATAAATACTCGTCACTCTATAGACTTCAACGATCATATGCATATGTTTTAAGGTTCATTTTTAACGTACAAAATCCTCTAAATAAACGTGTAGGCGTATTATCTGTAGATAAGCTGCGCGAGTCGTTTCATTTACTTTGTATTATGGCTCAACGTGATTCATTTCCTGCGGAATACGATTTGCTTATAAAGGGAAAATCATTGAGCACCAAAAGCAAAATCTTGATGCTTTCTCCTTTTAACGACAAGGACAATTTGATGCGGGTTGGTGGACGCATAGAAGCATCAAATTGTGCTTTCGAAAAGAAGCACCCGATTCTGCTGCATGGCAATCACAAATTGACTAAATTATAAAGAGAACATAATATAAATGGCATGCACGCAGGTCCACAACTGCTCCTGGCTACTATTCGCGAGGTTATTTGGCTAATTAATGGTAGACAGTTAGCAAGACGAATAGCCAATATCTGTGTGAGGTGCAGACGTGTGAGAGGCAAAACCTTGTGTCCTAAAATGGGTGATTTACCTGCTCAGCGCATTAATCCGGATTTCCCTTTCTTGTCCGTTGGCATAGACTTTGCTGGCATCTTTTCTATTATAAACCGAAAGGGTCGTGGAAGTCGTGTCCATTAATGTTATTTGTGCCTTTTTGTGTGCCTCCGTTATAAGTATATTCACTTAGAGGCAGTTAGCGATTTGACAAAGGATGCGTTTATCATGACCTTACGACGTTTCATCGCGCGCCGAGGAAAACCAGCGGAAATATTCAGTGACAATGGCCGAAACTTTGTCGCCACCGCTAAAGAGATCGGAAACTTTATCAAGCAAAATGTAGAGCCTCTGTCTGATTTGCAAGTCAACAAGGCATTCAGTTTAGGTTCATTCCGGCTTACGCTCCAAATTTCGGTGGGGTCTGGGAGGCTGGCGTGAAATCCGCAAAGTTCCATCTAAGACGTGTTATTGGGAACAGTCTTTTAACGTTTGAGGAAATTTCAACTTTGTTTGCACAAGTCGAGGCAATTCTTAATAGCCGCCCTTTATGTCCCCTAACATCCTGTCCCAGTGATCTCCTGTCCCTAACCCCAGGACACTTTACCATTGGAAGACCCTTGACTGCAATACCATCACCAGCACCTGCCAACTGTAGCGACAGCCAGCGAAAACGCTATGAGCGCCTGGAGAGCATTAGAAATCATTTCTGGCAACGATGGCAAAGGGAATACCTGTCTGTAGTAACTGTAGCAAAGGACCAAATGGCGAATAAATACTGCTCGTCTCAGCATCGGCGATATGGTGCTATTGTCTGAAGATTGTGCGCCCCCGTTGTGCTGGAGCTTGGGTCGAGTTTTGCGACTTATCCATGGACCAGATGGAGTGGCAAGAGTTGCGGACGTCCAAACTACAAAAGGATGTGTGCGTCGCACGTTTACTCGTCTCTGCCCCCTACCCACGGCGGATGAACTGAAGAGTTGAAATCATTATTTCAACCGGGGGGAAGACGCCCGGTCACTTCGCAATACTAGTTTATCACATACAATATTATTGCTCTAAATTTGTAACAGGCGTTTGTCAGCACTGTACTTAACTTTATTGTGCAATGTCATTCGTTTTACATCCATCAACGGATCCACATTAAAGCCACTAATTGCTAAAGTTAGTGTTTTATTTGCCCCATTGTATGCCTAAACATATTGCAATTGTTATATTTTTAGATAAAACCGTTTCAGGAGTCTGAAGGCTCAGAAAACTGAAAAAATAAAGAAAAGTTTTACCAAATAACTGCTGCTTTCCCACACTAGATAGCGCTAGACATTGTGGTTAGCTGGTCTAAACAATTATTTTCAACTATTCGACCACAGATGGCAGACAGATGCAATGCCAAAGGGCGTGCAGTGGTTATTTTAATCAATTACACGTTAGTTACGTAAGGCGGCAGCCAGAAGGATTACAGAAGGAGACGACGATTAATTAACTACTAAATTTATTAATTAATTCTTACATTATGACCTAATCTAATGCTACGTCGATTTTAGACGCAGCGGTTCACATTATGACTACCTAGGGCTAACCTAATCTACCCTAACTAGCATCCTGCGTCGATGTGAGACGACAGGATTAATAAACGATCTTCTCATTATATGTAATACTTGTCACTTTGTGTAATTTTTAATTGGAATTTCTTCTGGACAATAAATTGATTTATTTTATTTATTTATTATTATTTCATTAGCTTTTATATCGTACATCTTCATACTAAAATCTAAGCGATGCTTGCTGTCACGTTTCTTCGGACGTGATGCAATTCCGTGGAATCCGCTGACTATGCACTGGTACCATGGCCGTTCGCTGGAGGTGGAAGGTTGCGATCTTGCAATGAAAGTGATTTTTTCCATGACGCTGTAGGTATACGTAACTCGTTTCATTGAGACTTGTCAACAAAACTAAAAATAATTATAAACAAAACATACATTTCCTTTTCATTACTATTTAATTGATCAAAAATAATAATATAGTGACTAAGGTACTTAAATGGTATTCATGTAGGATTACAAGATTAATATAAAATAGAACGTCAAAATGGAGTAGTGCTTAAAGAGAAAAGCGGTCGCTCAAGATTTAAACAATAAACTTATTGTTTTTTTAGACATTTTAACCTTGACCTTATTCGGAATAATAAATCCATAATAATAACGGTTTTCATTTTTAAACCTTACTGTTAAAGGATTTTTGAATATTCAATCCCTAAAGGGGATTATAAAGGATGAAAGTTTGTATCAAAAGTCCCTCATTTCTCAAGTTATCATTGAAACTTGGTATTTGGGCTTTAGGTTAAACATAAAGAAATACTTCTTTCACAGTTTCACAGAAATAGAGGATGAAAGTTGTGTCGGATTTTTAAGATTCCAGTGCGGAAGTCGTGACCAAAAGCTAGTTTAAAATAAATTCATAATGTAGCTGTTTTAAAGTAGCTAATAGCTAAGCAATTCAACCATGTTTTAAAAATAATCCCTGGCCGAATAATTTATTATGAATTCAATACTTGGACCCCACTCAGGTCTCCTAGTGTAAGGTTCACGAGAAACCATAAAAGGGTTGTAAGCATAAATAATTAATATAAATAAATGTAACCTATAATATGTTAATGTAAGAACACCCGAAAAGATAAATAAATAAATTTTGATATTAGTACCTCGGACACGCAGCGCCACACGGCCTCCTCCCCCTCCGCCTCGATCCCCTCCCACGTCTCCCCCTCCGTCGGATCCCCCTCGCTCTCCGACGTGCCCGACACACCGAGCGTAAGGTCGTGCAGATCCGAGCTCAGCTTGCACTCTGGTGACAACACAGAGGCTGTCTATACTAATACTAATATTATAAATGCAAAAGTTTGGATGGATGGATGGTTGTTACTCGGATGGATAGAACGGCTGTTCTATGGATCTGTATGAAATTTGGCACAGGCTAATTTTTATCCCGGAAAGATAAAGAGTTCCCGCCGGAACCGAACAAAACCTCAATCCGCGCGGACGAAGTCTGACCCCACGTGGGTACAGAATGTGGTGACAGGCGGGAAGCACCCAAAATGCAAACTCACCCATAGTCCTATCATTGGTCGGCAGCTGGTCTGAACGATGTCTAGGTATGGGCTCAAACACGTCGTCACTTCCCGCACTGCAGTTGAGCAGTTCGCCCACTGAGCCTTGCTGTAGAACAAATAGTACATTACTGCCCAGGCCGGAAATATTATTAGGCATAAATTACTTCATTATGAGTGATTTATTTCTGATCAATTAAATAGTAATGTCATAGTCATAGTCATAGTCATAGTCATTTATTTATTAAATATAGGTACACTGTAGGTACACTTATTTTCGTCTAAAAATTACATAAGTACTTAAAAAGCATGATGGTGATAATGGGTAACGGTATCTTAAAACTAAAGCTACGAGGGTTCCAAACGCGCCCTGGTCTGAGAAGAGCCCACAACAAACTCAGCCGGGGGTTTTTTTTTTATTATTATCACCATCTCACAAATCAAAATCAAATATTTTTTATTCAAATAAACTTTTACAAGTACTTTTGAATCGTCAAGTGAATCTACCACTGGTTCGGAATGCCATTCCTACCGAGAAGAACCAGCAAGAAACTCGGTGGTTGCTCTTTTTAAATAATTCATTTACAATTACTATATCAATGTGTACATAAGTAACCGCTGTCCCCAGCATTGCTGGAGCGATCAAATCCATGCTCCTCTATCATTTACATAATCTTCAACAGTATAATAAGCTTTTTTCAGAAGCATACTTTTAATGGATTTCTTAAATTTGTTTATTCAATTCATGTCAAAGACGGGCAGACAGAAAGTAGCCCCATTCCCGCCGGTGGCACCCGTTCACGAGCATGACGCATGATCCAGCCATTGCTTCGCTCGACCATATTTGAGGGAACGTAACAAATATTCTTACTAAGGATCAATGAAAAGGAAATTATTATTTTTATTAGTTGACAAGCTTCAATGAAACGTGTAATTGATCGAACAAAGCATTTTTAAATAACCACTGCGTTTAAAGGAACGTAACGCCCTCTGGCATTGCATCAGTCTGACATCTGTGGTCGAGTAGTTGAAAAAGGAAATTACATAATTCTTGCAAATATAGTTTTATTATTCCTGTATTATCCTCATCCATGCCTAAATAATGCGTAGCTTAATTATTTTCCTGAGAAACGTGGTGAGCAATACTTGAAAACATCTAGTGTGGGAAAGCAGTTATTTGGTGAAACTTTTTTTATTTTTCTCAGTTTTCAGAGCCTTCGGACTCCTGATTTTTTAATCTAAAAACTATAAAATATAACAATTACAATAATAACAAAAGAAATCATTACTGCACACTGATTTTTGATATATAGGCATGCTCTCATAGTTCCACTGGGCATGTCCTTTACATTAAAAAACACCTTGTTATCATCCACGGGTTTTTTTTTGGAAATTGCTAGCGTGCGGCTTTAAAAGATAGTACGGGACTAATAAACATTGACCCTAAAATAAAAAATGTAAAGCTGATTTTTGGCACAAGTGTTCCTTGGGGTCTGAGAAGTACCTCTTAAAAATTCCCCCCCCCTAGGCCGCGGGCTTAACCCCCCACCCCCCCAAACGTCTCCCCAACCGCAGTTTTTTGTAATTTTCTCAAAAAATATTAGTGCTAGAAAAAAACTTTGTATGGTGAAAATTTTCTTCATTAAATTATCTACAAAATAATACTTAAGTTTATTTCCATAACACTAATAGTTTCGGAGATATGTTAACCCTTTGTGCATGAAAAGAAAATATTTTGCATGTATGACTTTTTGTAATGTAGTTTCTTGTAATTTCCATAAAAACTGATAGAGCTACAAAAATATTGTCTGAAGCAAAATGAAAGGCTATTAAATGAGCTATAAAATGATATTTATTTTATTTTGATAAGAGTAATAGTTTTGGAGATATGCCTACCTATTGTGTAAGATAAAGAAAATAATATGCAAATATCGCGTACGTTGTTTTTAATTTTCGAAAAAAAAATAACAGAGTTAGGAAAAACTGATTGAAGCAGTAAGAAACATAGTTAAATTACCTACAAAATAGTATTTAGTTAATTTGGATAGCACTAATAATTTCGAAAATATACCTGTCATAGTTAACATAAAAGCAACATTTTTCAAAATTTTATATGTTTTCTGTAATTTCTAGAAAACTATTAGAGCTAGGCAAAAAACTCCCAGAAGTAAAAATAAACACCATTTAACCACTTATTAAAAAAAATTAGTTCATAAAGATAGGACTAATAATTTCGAATATATATCCATGTATAGTGTACGAAAAAAAATAAAAAAATTGCTAGAATCCTATATTATTTGCAATTTCCACAAAAACTATTAGAGCTGGAAAAAATCCCCGGAAGAGTAATTAATTTCACTAAATTACCCACAAAAAAGTCTTATGGTGAATTTAGATAGGACCAATAGTTCGAGGAATATGGCAACCTATATTCCAAGATTTTTTTTTTTTTTTGACAACCGTTGGTATATTTTTGAATTTTCACAGAAACTACTAGAACTAGGAAAAAAAATATAAGAAGCAAAAATGAACTTCATTAAATTATCTTCAAAACGATTTTTAGTTTTTTTTGATAGAATTAATAGTTTCGGAAATATGGCTGCCTAACTGGAATAAAAAACTAAACCTTTGTAAAATCCGTAAATGTTTATTGTAATTTCAAGAAAAAGTATTAGAGTTAGGAAAAAAGCTGTCAGGACTTAGTACAAAGATTATTAATACACCTATAAAATAGTGTTTAGTTTATTTTGATAGGACAAATAGTTTTCGAAATATACCTTGCTGTTGTGTAAGAACCGGTGGTAGTCATGTAGACTTAGCATAGTACTATGGAATAAATAGAAATTTACCTCTAAATAAATTACGTATTTTTGATTTTAGGCGCAAAGGATGTCCTCTTTTCTCCCCACTCCCACAACCCCCCTCCCACCTCCCACCTCCCCCGTTCCACCTACCATCTCCCCCCTCCCACAACTCCACTCGCACCTCCCACAACCCCCCTCGCACCTCCCACAACCCCCCTCTTACCTCCCCCCTACGACGACCCCCCTCCCCCTCTCAAATATCTAGCCGATTGTGCTTTTTTGTAATCGTATTACAATTCAAGTATCAAATCAAATGTTTTTACTCAAGTAAACTTTCACAAGTATTCGTCCAGTGAATCTACCATTGGTTCGGAATGCCGTTAACAGTTAAAAGTTAATCTGATAAAATTATCTGCAAGATAGCTGTTGGATGTTGGTGGTTCATTTGCATTGTTTTTAGATAAATGCATATTGCATACCTACATATTATAGTTGAAAGGACTTCGAGACGTAGGTATTTATTATTATTATATTAGTAGGTATTATTAAAGCACATCATCATGGTCGTCATCATCACCTTCTTCCCCATCAATGGTAACATTTGCACACGAACCATGTCATTCCACCCGCATTTCCTTTGCAATCCTATTCGTTATTCTTCGGCCGACGCGACGCCTTGTCTTTGTTAGAACTTTGAACGAATATAAATAATAATCTTATATATATAAAAATGAAACCCGTTTTCCTTGGTCATGGCATCACGCGTGAATGGCTGGACCAATTTCACTAATTCTTTTTTGTTGTATTTGTTATTATTAGGAGAAGGTTCTTACGGAAAAAAATATTAAGAAAATCTCTCAGAAATATTGAAAAATATACATTTAATTTTGCATACTAAGGCGGTACGAAGTTCGCCGGGTCAGCTAGTATTTAATATATTATTTACTGAGTGTGGTGTTGTTTTGTAGATAAAGATATCATGATTATTACCTACTATTAATTTATTGTAATATAGCATCGATCATTATCAAATAGAATGTGTAGGTACAAAGTCAAAATTATTGCAAAATATTTTTCTGTCATGCACGTTTTCGATCGTCATATTTCCGAAAGTATTCGGTCGATTGAAATGAAATAAAAAGCATTTTGTAGAAGATTTTATGAACTTTCATTTTGTTCTTGTCGTTTTTTTCCTAGCTCTTATACATTTTTTGCAAATCACAAGAAACTTACACGATTTAATAAAAAATAAAAAAAATGCGTCAAATAAGCCGGCATATTTGCAAAACTATTTATCCGATCATAATGATTTAAGTGCCATATGGTAGATTATTTAATGTTAATTATTTTCGCCATACAAAGTTTTTTTCTAGCACTAATATTTTTTGAGAAAATTACAAAAAACTGCGGTTAGGGAGACGTTTGGGGGGGTGGGGGGTTAAGCCCGCGGCCTAGGGGGGGGGGAATTTTTAAGAGGTACTTCTCAGACCCCAAGGAACGCTTGTGCCAAAAATCAGCTTTACATTTTTTATTTTAGGGTTCCCATACATAGCTTGCACAAGTAGCCTGGGCTAAGAGTCAATGTACGTATTGTTCTTTTTAATAATGAAGATATTTCCAAGCAAGTCGGAGAAAACATATTTGTTCAAATTGACTAAGGGATACAAATAATCACAGCCGGTGTATATAGGGATACAAATGATAACAGCAAGTGAGCATATACCTGCAAGCTCTCCTTGCTCTCGTGGCTGAGGTACGTGGAGACTGTGTCGACGCTGTGCCGGCGGCCGGAGCGCGTGCTGCCGCACTCGGTGTCCGTGTGGCGCTGCTCCTCAGGGCTCTGCTGCTGTTCCGCCGCTGTTGCTGCCGTTTTGTTGTTGTGGTTACCTGGTTAAATTCAATAATTTTAGAATCATTTTGGCTAGTTTTTGGTACACATAAAATTTGGTTGTTTATCCCACTTCTGATGTCAGACACCAAGTATTATTCTAATAATTTTAAACGTTTATCGCAAAAAGTATGAATCCAATCCGACCTTCACTAATCAAAATGATTTTTTTTGAACTTTTATATTAAAAAACTCCTATTAACACATTATGCAAAGTCACAGTCTTACTGTTGCAATTATTCGCAAGCAAGGGTGGCTAAGGCTATGAATTTTAGATTAGGTATTTATCAGTTGAGACTTGCAAGTAAGAAGAATATCTTGCTAAATAAATGAAACAACTTACTACTAAATATATTGAGGTTGTGCAGAATCTGTCGAGCCAATCCTGGTTTCCTGTCTTTCGGCGAGGCGCTTCTGGCCCCACACCTGTCTCTGGGCGGTGCGGATTTAGACGACTGTACCGATTTCACTGACTGCACCGATTTGGCTGAGTGTACGGATTTGGCGGATTGTATGGATTGGACAGATTGTATGGAGTGTACACTGGAGCCTGTGTGCTGTTGAGGTATACGTGGTCTTCGACCTGTGAACAAAGAAGAGTTTGCATATTTTCTTTCTTTAGAAAATGTTTATTACCTTGTAGGGGCACACATACCTACATGATGACTACATGATGACGTAAAACATGACGCGGCCACGTTAGCCAATCACGTGCCGCCGCCTGAATCACGATAACGAAGTTCTTTCGGAATTGTACTATACATAGAACTTTCAACCCACAATAGTCGGCCCAGCTGGCATTCCCGAGCATGACACCAGCTCGGAGGAAGATTCCTATTGTCTCGGGAGTATACACCAAACGCTACCGATAACCTAAACTAGGTTTTGTCCATGGCTTTGCTTTGTTTGATTTAGGGGTTGAATTTTCAAAAAATTCTTAGTAGATGCCTACTTGTTAATATCATGCATGCCCTGACGGCGCGCCGTCATGCCGCACATGGCCTCACTCACCGTCTGCGTGCGGGCGGTCGGGCGGCGCGGGCGGCGGCGGCGGCGGCGGCGGCGGCTCAGAGCGCGCCAGCGGGTAGGGCGGGTGCGCGGCGCGGCGCAGCAGCCGCAGCGCGCAGGCGCGGGGCCCGCGTGCCGTCATGCTGCGCAGGCACAGCAGCCAGCCCTCCCACTGCACGGCCTGCGCGCCCACTGACCACGACTCCTCCAGGCGACACTGCACCTGCGACACACATGTTTGTTGTGCACACGGCGACACCACACTCTACTCTATTTCCATCGTCATTACTGAGGGTCGTGACCCCATTCCATTAATCACATAATGGAAGGGGTTTACTTGGAATAATAATGCGGTGGTTCCCAAGTCCACATTGTACTATTTCAACTCTTAGGTTACAAGCGATTATTATTAGATGTTACTGATAATAACCGGGACTGACGGCTTAACATACTGTCCGGAACACGGAGGTAGCAAAAAGGCCAAATTTAGACTACCACCACTAGAAACGTCCCACTGCTGGGCACAGGCCTCCACTCTCATAAGAGAGCGGGAATTAACAACTATTATCATGTTAGTGATAATAACCGGGACCGACGGCTTAACGTGCTCTCCGAGGCACGGGGGTGAAACAAATGAAAATTTCTAGTCAGAAAAACCCAATACTTAATATGGCCCAACCCAGGACTCGAACCTCATCAGCCCCAGTCAAACATGCTAACCACTAGACCAACGAGGCACGCACTATTATACAACTAGACACCCACCCTGGCTTTGTATGGGTAACATTTGTTTGATCACGCAATACTTATTTTTAATTTTGCAAAAACTCCTAAGTAATTATTAAAAACTAGCGGATACCTGACGTTTACAACTATGCTAAAAAAGAAAAAAACCATCTTCGCCTTTCTAATGAAACCAGTTGAATGGTTTCAAAGTCTTTAGTGGCCATAGGTAGAAACATTTTTGGTATTTTATATAGTATATATACAGATTGTATGGTGTAAAGGACAATTATTATGTGCATGAAATGCATAAGTTAACAAACGTATTTAATTTGATAAAAAATAATATCATATTCATCACAATAGTTTTCCAATTACCACATTATCTGTTTTGAGTATAAAATGGGCATAAGTTATTCTTAAAAGATAGATATAATATGCCATTGCGGACTTTTCAGTAGACCTAAAAAAGAGGAACAAAACAATGTATGGTGGAAACCATACATTGTTTTGTTATACCCATAAACTTTCCTCTTGAATATCTCCATCCATCAGTGAAAACTGTATGAAAATTGGTTCAGTAGTTTTCGAGTTTATCACGTTCAGACAGACGCAACAGGGAGACTTTGTTTTATAATAATATGTAGTGACAATATGTATATCAATGAGCCCACCTCCATAGGCAAAGGGTCGTATCGCAGCTCAGCGGCGCGCGGCGGGTCGTGCAGGCGCGCCCACTCCCAGCGCGCGCCGCGCCCCCCCGGCGACTGCACGCTGTAACAGGCGCGCCGTACTGCGCACTCGCCCACGCCTGCACAAAACACACCAATCTTTTTACTCAATATTATAAATCGCAATCGGGACTCCTTGGCTCAACTCTTGAAAGTCTTTCGAAGGAATGCGCGGACTCCTTCGGCATATTACTAACAATCTCCCCCTACTTTTAGCTCCACCACAGATGACAGCCACAAGCCCTCGGGCTGCCACTCCCACACCACTGTGTGGACTGACAACATTACCTGGGGTGTCAGAGGACTGTGTGAGCGTGCGCAGGTTGACATAGTGCCCCTTGAGCGCTGGCTCGGCGTCCGACAGCACGACTCTGGTCAGCTTCTTGGCGTGTGCTCGCTCGAGCGTGCGCGCTACGCCCGGCGAGTGCGGCAGCCACTGGCCCTCGTGCTGCCACTCCCACACCACCACACAGTGGACTGAGGACATCGCCTCAAAGCATTACCTGCAAAAAAATATTATGACTCAATAATTCCTACATCTATACTAATATTTTCAATGTGAAAGTTTTGATCGATGGATGGATGGAGGGATGGATGTTGACACCAGAACGGCTGAATGGATCTGGATGAAATTTGGCACAGAGATAGATTATAATCTGGAGTAATACATGGGCTACTTCTTATCCCTGACAATTAAGGAGTTCCCGCAGGAATTGAAAAAACTTAATCCACACGAACAAAGTCTCAGGCATCATCTAGTAATTTTATATAGAATTGTTTATTCTACTAAGTACAAGTTAGCCCTTAACTGCAATGACACCAGGTGGTGGGTGATGATGTAAGTACTCTAAGATGGTAGCAACTAGTGGGCAAACATGTTAGGGATATGGCAGTTATATAAAATCTATACCCCTAATTAGTGATATATTTTATTATATAGGCAAGTAAATGTATTTTATTGTAAAAATACCTAGCCATCAGCTAGCGCAAACCCAAGATTGACCAAAATCGCACTGTTAAAGAAACCCCATTTAAGAATCATACCTTGTGTTAATGTACAAGTGTTTACCAGAATCAGGTAAACGTGATGGAAATAGCAACAGTGATACGTCAAAATGAAAATTCTGATAATAGGTATAAAGAGTGACTCAGAAATTCATTAAAGTACCTAATTGAATATTTTGCTTGTAAACAAACTTGAAGCAAGTAAAACAAATAGTGATAAAAAGAAAAGAAAAAACATTTATTGATAACAATCTCGAGTAGACTGTTTTAATCCAACCTACTTACTTATGCCTGCCCCTGATGAGGATTGAGGACTGCTATGAAGTTTAAAAAGTTGAACTTTTAGACGCCCAATTTAAAAGTCACAAACTACATACCACGGTTTGTTAGTTTCAATCAGCTCGATGCTTAGTAATCAATCAAGTCTTGTTATAACCATGATTCGCCAAATATCACTGTGGTCACCAAACACTCACAATTACTAACACCAACTGGAGTGTGTAACAATTTCATCACGAATATTGAATGCTCTTGAGTTCCAAGAAATGCTAAATAGATCCTCAACTAAACATTTAAAACGGAACTTGTGGAACTCGTTATTTATTATTATTATTCACAAAATTTACAAGTATTTTTGTTCGAGAAAGTCAAGAAATGGAATGGGTCATGGGAAATTGGGAAATGGGAATTGGAAACTTGTCACTCTTTGTCACTCGATGAACTACTATGGTTGGTGGTGGTCGTATATTATATAATGTACTCTGTGGTGGTGGTCGAAGTCTCAGATTAAAAACCTTCTGAGTTGGCAGCACTGGTCAGTTGTCACCTAACCATAGACTATACGTATTTGGTATATATGTCACCGTAAGATTGTAAAATCCGTTGGATTATAATCTAACGGTTTATATCTCGCTAGATTATAAACTGTCGAAAGATTGTGAACCGTTCAATGTTCTGAGTATTAATTTATGAAATATTTATTGTTTTTACGTTTTATTGTCTCTTTCTTGTACAGTTCGCGCGCGAGTTGAATGCAGAGTAAATGTAAGTGTCACCATACATTTACTCTGCATTCAACTCGCGCGCGGACTATAGGTTAGGTTAGGGTTTGACATGAATATGCAGGTAGTGTAGGGTATAGGTACCCGATAGAACCTAAGTGCCCGGCCGGGCACTTAGGTTCAATCGGGTTAATATACCTAATATATTACAATTTACCGAAAAATAACGCGTTAAATTGTAAGCAGTATGTTACGGTTCACAATCTGTCGAAAGTTTATAATCTGTCGAGATAAAAAACGTTATATTATAATCTAACGGTTTTTATAATCTTACGGTGACATATACAATGAATATTTCCTTAGTCATTGGGTATATACTGGGAACCAGAGACAAGTTAACTGGGAACACCTCAGCGCGCCAGTTTGGTTTTTGCCTCTGGTTTTTGCCTGCAAAACTCATAGATTTTAATAATGGCAAAACTGTTGTAAAATAAAGCAAAGATCAAAAGCTGGTTTTTCTGGTCGGTGTTAACCCCCTATATTCAATGTACTCTGTGGTGTTAACATTTTTTTTCTGGACCACCGACCAGAAAAAAAATGTTAACACCACAGAGTACATTGAATATAGGGGGTTAACACCGACCAGAAAAACCAGCTTTTGAGCTTTGCTTTATTGACGGTGGTGTTAACTGATAAAGCGGAAATCAGGAGAAAATAAAAACTTCTGGTTTTTTATTGAAATTACGACACAGAAGTCAATAGATATTTAAATTATTAAGTGGAATTCTCGACATGTCTTACAACAAGTGTAAGTTTAATTTCCGTATTCTAGATGATAATAACATAAATATTTAGCGGGCTCATCCGCCATTGTTCATGCGGTGAAAGATTCAGATTTCAGATTTGTTACTTTCGTTTACTACTTTCACACGTAGTAAAGCGGTTCACGGTATAAATATAGTAACTTATGATAAGGTTTTTACCAAAAACCGGAATCTTGATTCATGGTATTGATTTATTCGACGGAGCATGTGCAGATCTTCACAGGTCCTATTTTCGTTTGTATGCAGATAATACCCGCAACTCCGGCCGGTTCAATTCGCCGGGGCAATTTGTGCCTGCTGGAGAGGTAAGCTACGAAACACTAATCAGCTTTTAGTAAGTACCTACACTTACCTACTGATTCTGACTGAGTAACCTACGCCTCGGTATATCACTCAGTAAACAGTACTTTATCTTAAAAACATCGATGCTCAAAAACAAATTTTGGCTCAAACTGAGCAATAGTTTCCAATGATTAAAATTCAGAATAATATTATAAAAATGGTGTTAATGATAAGACAAGCTTTAGGATTTGCTATCATGGATAGAAAAGGTTTTATTTATGAAGGCGAGGATGGGGAAATTTTAAACCAATTGAGATGTGCATAAGTACTCTGGCAACCATTATTGTGGGTATTTATAGTCTTTTATGTAACTAACATACGTCTTACTTATTGCCAGAAAGGCTCAGCTATAGTATACTGTCGGTGCAGAAGGACGTTCATATATTTTTTACAGAAAGACCTTGATGTAGGTAAGCCTGGCCCTAAAATATTTTACTCCAAATTTTAATACGTTTCGAGAAATGATTTTTTGAAAATTCGCAACTTTTCACTATTTCTTACGACATTTGCCATAGGTTACAGATTCATTGACGTTTAGTTGGCGTTACTAAAGTTTCGTTTTTCTTCTTCTTTTCTTGGTTTTTGGCTTTCAGTAGTGCCAAAACAGCACAGTGCACTTCGCCAATGTCGAGTAACTTGAGGGAGGCACGAAGGAGATTGGCCGGTTACAGAGTGCCAAAATTATTGAAAACACTCTGTAATAGAAGGCATATTTATATATTTGTTAGTAAACTACACTAAATAATAATATACTATATAGAGACACAAAAAAATATAAAAATAATTGGAAACTACTATATTACAATTTAAGTTTGTTAATTTTAAAATATTTACAAAGATACTTAACATAAGGACTAAAAGCTAACATTAGGACACACTCAACATTCAAGGGGCGGGGAACTTTAGGGGGAAGAACATCATATAATATATAGAGAAGTTTAGGACAGGAGAAGAAAATATGAGTCTGATCTCTCGTCCAGACCACTCATGTCACGCACTCTTAATTTTGCCAAGTGTAGGGGGGTGCAGGTGTGGCCAATTCGAAGACGACTGATAGTAGAGGTGACCCAGTGAACCAATTTTTTATGAAAGAAGAACCAAGGTCGTCACGGGATGAGTTTCCTCTATCAGTCTTTAGAGGAAGCTCTCGAGGTGGTCCCATAAAAACCAAACCCCTTCCTCCCCGTCGCCGACAGTATACTATAGCCCAGCCCCAGAAAAAATATGCGATCTCTTAGAATGGGTGAGTAACGAAATTCTCATCAATGTTAAATGTAACCATTACAACTTAGTTTTTGAATAAATTAAGGTAAGTTCTAATGTTGTTATTGTTAACTTTTATCCTGAGTAAGTATGGAACACTAGAAAACCAAAAGTAGACAAAAAATATTATGATATGAACTTTTCTTGTATTTTTTACTATTTCCTCACACTTGCCTAGATAAATAAAACAATACATAGGTATCGATAAATTTGATGTAAAGCAAATGTAAATAATAAGGGGTATGTTAACAGCATAATGCAGAGCCCACAGACCCCTGGCACTGGCCACTCCGCGTTGGCAGCCACTCTCCGACTGCGCCCGAGCTGGCTGCCTACCGCCTATGTCGTACCAGATGAGAGCCAATGGTTCACAATCTTTAACGACATGTGGTGTCCACCAAGGCATTGCTTATACTGTAGCTGAGTGGTACAGGGCTACGAGACAATCCTCACCTATGTACTCATAGTTTAAGACAAGTAACGTCCAAACCTGAAGTACAATAATTGTTATTATCACATTCACATTGCTGCAATAGCAATAGGTGTGATCAGTTGAATTTATGGTATCCTTTGATTTGATTTGTAAACACTAATTCTGTTGTATGCAATCTCTGAACTAAATTAAATTGATGGGACTAAATCTAGAGCTGTCCCTTTCCGCATTGACCATTAGGAAAGGGATATCAACACAATTGGTTTAATTTGAAGCCACATTAAACCTGGAGGACTAGCAACTTCAGTTCAATATCAGTTTTAACACATAGTTTAACAGCTACAAACAGCTGTGAAGATCTCAATTGTATGTCAGATTGGCGTGACTCTTATGTGACAAGAATACCATTTTTCCTATCACAAGTATTGCAGTTGAAGCTATGTGATAATAACAACTTTCGTACTAAGTAGGCTAATCTTCCTATGTGAGAGTAAATGTTCACAGTTCACACTTCACACTAATGAATTTAAATAACAAAAATGACACCTAAAGTAGTTTTATTACGTTTCCAAGTCAAAAATGAGGATGTACCTATCACTGTACCTCTCACCTGCCCTGAACATTTGGTGTATTGTAAGTTGGGCCGATGGTGCGTGGTTGCGGGCGAAGCGATCGGCCTCTGGGAGGGTGGCTGATTACTGAGAATGCATTATGGTCACGAGGCGCCAGTTTCGTGCACATACCGGGTTCTCTAGACTTTAAGCTGCCCCGCATTCCTGGCATGAGACTGCCCTTTGCCATTGTAACAAGAGCTGATCCATTGCAGCGAAGGCCGCAATTACATGTGTAAGTTTTATGTTGTTCGCTTGGGTAAGAAACTTACGTAACTACAGCGACTTTCAAAACGGTTTATACTATGTAAGTTACACATGTAAGCAAGTTACGCTAGTAAAACTTGCAAGTGTAATTGTGGCCAAAGGTCAAGTTTGTTGCGGCTGTTATGTGCACAATAATGGTGCAATTGTAGAGGGTCAGTGTCATGATAGGAACGTGGTGGAACGTGGTTAATGTGCGCTCATATCTGAATGGGTGACGTGACTGAGTGGACTTTGTGGATTCCTCGCCTTCGTTCCTTCATCATCTAACAACCCTCCCATCCCCATCAGTAAACCCTGTCAGCAATCCCATTATAGCGATTGGACTTCATGCATCTTTGCCTGCATCATCACTTACCATCAGGTGAGATCACCATCAAGGGCTTACTTGTAGAATAAAAAAAAGCAGATCCAGCTTCTGTTTTCCCCTCCTCTTTTAATATAGGTACCTTCAAGAGTAATAGGCAAGCGCGCTCCACCTTAGGCTTCATCACCACTTGCAAGCAAGTCTGATTGCAGCCAAGTGCTGTATATATTTAAAAAAAAAGATATTTCAAATGATTTCCCAAAGATTTTAGATAATAGCTTGACAAAATAATAATCTGTAACATTTCATGTTATAGATTATTATTTTGTCAAGCTATTTGTGACCTATCATCCATACATTTCTAGTCCTTCCCGCCGTATAATATGTAAATACTTTTTGGTACCCGACCAGCGGTTTGCAGGTCGTAGAGGCATGAAAGCACTCCTAACCTACCCTAGTTATATCAACTCAGTGCTTTTTCATTATGACCTGCCATGTCCTATGTGTGTGTGTGTGTGTGTGTGTGTGTGTGAGCGCACATTGTCGCGCGGCACTGAGCCAGCCGTCGGCGGGTCCACAGGGCGGCTACGGCGGCGCGCCGGCGGGCCGCACACTGCAACCCGTACAACAGTACAACAAGCCGCTAGCCGTGAGTACCACACTTCCACAGTACAGTATAGTGACACGACGGACGAGCTGGCCTTGCGTGTGTTGAACCTACAGTAAAATCAGCTTGGAGACGTTCTTACGTTCGTAGTATGGTTCTGTCAGCGCGTGCCACGTGGTTGTGTATAGCCCTATATGTGTAAATGTGTGCGTGTACGAATAACCGCTCCGAGAGGCACGCACACTTACGCAATGAGCACAACCATACAAGTAGAGTTCACGCGCGCTCGTGAATTGCAAGAAATATACCTGGTGCACGTGTATAGACAGTATACGAGGCGTGATAGTGTCTAGAGATCTATATATTTTACTGTACATACCTGAACAGCCGATGCACTATTGAGCTGATTTTACCCTATTCCCCAACTGACCCTGCCGAGGATCAAACCCGAGATATTGCACTTGTAACACCACACCACATTGAATCAAACGTCAAAGCAGATAAGAAAACGAGGCAATCCCAGGTGGAAAGAAAATCCACACTTTATTCCTGAAGAAAAGAGGTGCTGTTTTGTTTAATAAATTGCAAATGACCTTACTCAAAAACTAAGGCCTTCTTACATACTCCATTAGGATGTCTTGCTTTTCTATGACTTCTGACGTTTTCATATCACTTCACATTGCCTTACTTTATGAGTCAGTATAAAAATGTAATACCTCTAACATTTCAACAATTAAATTGTTGCAATATTTCAAAATAATATTATCTTGGTTTTCGAAAATTTTGAAATCACTTTTCTCTCGAACAGCAGGCCAATAGCAACCAGAACCAAAATTTATCTACATTCCAAGCTCCAGCGCCGCCGCCACCGCCGTCCAATCCCATTGTAAGTGCCTTTTATTATTCACCAAAATGCAAAGAAACACAAACTCATATAAACTTATTAAAAGTGCTTTTGAATCTTCATGTGAATCTACCACTGGTTCGGAATACCCTTCCTACGCAGAAGAACCAGCAAGAAACTATGTGGTTGCTCTTTTTAAAAATTCATTTACAATTACTTCTATGTAGAGACACATAAGTAACAGCTGTCCTTAGCATTGCTGGAGCGAGTCAAATCCATAAGTACAAAACTGGGGCATCATATTAGAACAGTGTAATTGTAATGTAGCTACTTGAATGGCTCAGACAAGTGTTTTTACTCGCTGAAAAAATTTTCAGGATCAATTAATTAGTCTCGTCATTTAATTTCTGACAATTGTAAACGTATATTTATATTTGTTTTGTTTAATAATTTATTAGGACATTTTTATATGGACATCTTAGACATCTTCGTAGAAGATATCTACGAAGATGTCTAAGATGTCCATATAAAAATGTCCTAATTTTCGACACGAAGTGACCACTCGAAGACAATTTTCGTTGCTTATTCTTTATCTTAGGAAGATGGTGGTGTTTGCAGTGCAACTTTGCACCCCCGTGCCTCGGAGAGCACGTTAAGCCGTCGGTCCCGGTTATTATCACTAACATGATAATAGTCGTTAAAGCCCGCCAACCCGCATTGTAGCAGCGTGGTGGGTCTAAGCTCTATTTCCCTCTCCTATGATGAGAGTTGAGGCCTGTGCCCAGCAGTGGTGTTATGTTAGTGGATTAACTGATTATGGTTTTATGAATTACTTTTGATAATTTCTACTCATGTGTTTTTGCACGTCTGTAATGACGAAACATGTTGGTTAGACTTAGATTTTGTCATTTTAATTGTCATAAATATATAAATCAACGATTTATATATTTATTTATTTATTATTTATAGAGCCAGCCAACAGACATAGAAATGAAGGTGGAGCCAGACATGGATTCCATGGACAACAATCGGCCGCCGTGGATGAAGGCTAAGCTACAGGGAGGTCAGTTTAGACTAAAACAAGAAAATGAGTCTTACCCTATCTAACCCTGTCTAGCCCTGGCGAGCGAAAGAAGCTACGACATGCGACGCGACGCGATACGACGCCGTAGAAAATGACAGACATATCTACGCGACAACGTTATTTTATTTTTAGGATAACGGGTGATTCTGTCGTACATAATCTCTAAACTGAACTAAAATCTTACTAATCTTATCTTACCAATATTATAAATACGAAAGTTTGGATAGATGCATAGATGTACGGAAGGATGGATGGATGTTTGTTACTCAATCACGTCCGAACGGCTGAACGGATCTGGAAGAAACTTGGCACAGAGATAGATTATAGTCTGGAATAACACAGTTACTTTTATCCCGGAAAATTAAGGAGTTCCCACAGGAACCAAAAAACCTCAATCCTTGCGGGCTTAGTCAGTTAGTAAAATATATTGCTAACCCTATTTGAGTTTGAGTTTGAGAATCGGCCCCATTATGGCTTTAAGCTGACGCGTCGCGTGTGCTGTGGGTCCGCAGTGAAGAAGATCAGCAACAAGGAGCGCCGGCGGCGGCAGAACGAGAACCTGCGCAGGCTGCTGTCGCCCAAGAGCGCGCTCATGGTGCTCAACGAGATCATGCCTGGCGAGCAGGTCACCAACGTGAGTGCTGCCCGTCTTACTGCTTCCCGGCTTCCCGGCTTCCCGGCTTCCCAGACCCAGGGGTTCCGTACCTCCACCGGAAAAGGGAACCTTTAAAATTTAAATGATCACTTCGTGGTCGTTCGTGTCTCGAGAATAAGGTGGTTGACAGACAGACAGACAGACTGTCAAAAGGAACCCTGTGCTCCTAGGGTTCCGTACCTCAAGACGAAAAAGGAACCTTTATAAGATCACTTTGTTCTCATTAGTGTCCCGAGAAAAACAGACAGACTGTCTGTCTGTCTGTCTGTCAACCACTGATGAGATCCTTCCAGAGTCCCAGCTATCACATATAGAGCGTGTCTTTTCCATTCCACGCGTCATTGGCGAGGTATATTGTACCGATTTGGTACAAACGCAAGCCATAAAACCAAGAATTGAATTGATATCGAGGTGAAACTAATATCACATACTTAATTCTTGATTTTTTTGTGAGCTGTGACTTCTTTGTTGTGATAAATGGCTTACAGGCACTAAACTGGTAGAGCCTGACAAATAATTTGACACCCTTACAAAACCCTAATTATCCATTTTTGGATCAAACCGCAGTCCTCCTGTTTGGGTAATGGATAAATAATTAAATAGATTTATTTTTCTTACTTACAACTAGCATTACAGGGGTTTCCCTAATTCACTAGTGTAGCTAAATCCATTATAAACTAATTAATATTATTTTAATTATAACATAGATCCACCGAGCAATCCTTGTGATGCATTATTTTCTCCTACTTGCTCAGAAATTGCTTCATTATTATAAATTAATTAAAAGTGAAAAAAAAACTTTTTTTAAAAGAAGCTTATTTAAGTACTAAGTTTGAAAATTTTATAAATTAAAATCAATCAGATCAAGTTATTAAATTTACTTGTTTATCTACACAGGTAAATTTCGCGACAAGCTTTTATATCATATAAATTGTGTAATGACGTTATAAGTTGATAGTAAACTGTAAAAGTTTTAAAAGAAAAGTTTATTTCATTCTTTTTAGCACATTCAAATAAAAGCTTTTTTACTTTTAATTTATTTTTTACTTTTAAGTTTCTCAGTAAAATCACTCGGGAAGTCCTCGGCCTCGCGTCGTCCTTCTAATTTTCGGCCGTGAATTCCTATGTTTCCGGCGTAGGCAGTAATGTAGTATTATTGTCACACAAGACATTGTTCGTTGGGCCCAGCGTGAGAGTTGTGTGTGTGTGTTGTGTGCAGCAATTCCACGTGGAGGCTGTGGGCGGCGGCACCAGCCAGTACTACCGCTCCAACGGCGGCCAGAACTTCTGCGCCGCGCTCTCGCTGCAGGGCAACAGCTACAAGGGCTACGGTGAGACACGAACGATTTAAACACTGTGTTGAACAGCATTTGTTAACTCGAGATTATTACACTATCGATGATTTTATCTATCTTTATATATGTTAGCTAATCAACGCACAGCTGGGGTTGGAACCTTGAAATTACAGTAGGTTCCTTTTGTGACGTAGGCGCTCACTAAGGAAGGATTTTTCAAAATTCCACCCCTTAGGCCTTAGGGGGTGAAATACGGCCTTCATTTCTCAAGATATTTTACAAGTTATATCAACGAAACTTGGTATTTTGGCTTTCGGTAAAAAATAAAGAAGTATGTGTGTCACAGTTTTTCAAAATTCCACCCCAAAGGGGAAAAAAATGGGGGTTGAAAGTTTGTTTGAAAGTCCGTCATTTGAAACTTAGCATTTGGGCTTTCAGTTAAATATGAAGAAGTACGTATATCACCATATTTGAAAATTCGACCCCCAAAGGGGTAAAATAGGGGTTGAAAGTTTGTATGAAAGTCTTTCATTAAGGAGTAAAGGAAAATTATGGAGTGTCTGTGGGAAAACAAACTTTTACCAGCTGAACGAAACCGCGAGTATCCGCTAGTTAATGACAAAGTTGCATGGAAGCAACCGGCCTCGCGTCCAGTGACCCACAAGTCAGTGTTATACTTGTAACGTATAGTGTTGTATTGTCTACTTAAAGTAACCTTTTTCTTTTTAAGAAAAGAACAACTGCTGAATTTCTTGCCGGCTCTTCTCAGTAGAATAAGTTTTCCGAACTGGTGATAGAGTCTTAATGTTTCACAAATGAC
This sequence comes from Erebia aethiops, assembly GCA_923060345.2. Classification (NCBI taxonomy): domain Eukaryota; kingdom Metazoa; phylum Arthropoda; class Insecta; order Lepidoptera; family Nymphalidae; genus Erebia; species Erebia aethiops. Next base: position 386,318 of record OV281083.1, on the reverse strand, counting down.
ACAAGTTGTTCAACGTGATATAAATAAATCATATTTTATCATTTATTATTTACAAGCCTGTAGTGTCATATAAATTAGATTCTTTAAAACACTGCGTGTATTAAGGTCAGAAACGCATAAGCAACGTGTTTATTTCGTTTCAAAGTTATCATAAGTTTTCAGAAATCAACAACCACGTAATGACCTTCTGACACAGATGAACCTTATGGCAATTATGAACCTTGAGGTGGTAAAAATTTTCTGACCGCAATGGTACAAGCATTTCATATTAACATTATAGGTAACCTGTAAGGATAGAATTAAGTTGGCTGAAATAAATAAATATTTAATATTATAAATGCGAAAGTTTGGATGGATGTATGTTACTCAATCACGCCAGAGTGGCTGAACGGATCTGGAAGAAATTCGGCAGAGAGATATACGCAACTTTTTACCCCAGAAAATTAAGAGAGTTCACGCGGGAACCAAACAACCTCAATACGCTTACGAAGTCGCGGGCACCATCTAGTTTGTTATACATTGTGTGTGCGTGTGCGCAGGTGACAACAAGCCTGTTATACATTGTGTGTGTGTGTGCGTGCGCGCAGGGGACAACAAGCTGACGGCGCGCAACGCGGCGGCCGAGCAAGCGGTGCGCGACCTCATCCTGCGCAAGATGACCAAGGTGCTGTTGCCGGAAGCCGCCGACAACGCTGAAGGTATGTTTCTATCTGTCTGTCTGTCTGCTACGCTTTCACGGCCCATCTGTTCAACCGATTTTGACGAAAGGGGTTTGAACCTTTTTGTATGGAAGCTGGCATAGCGTCCCGCCGCCATTTTGATTTTTTTTCGAAATCGCGGCGCACGATGAAAGTGGTATGTATGGATAGAGGACACATAGACGAACAAATAATGTCAAGTAACATAGTACCCCAAAGTGTCACGTTACCGAGATATTTGGAGGTAAAGATAGACATATGAGGACAACGACAATCATTAAAGTAATAGACTTATTACGTGTCTACAGGTGTTAGATTGTATCCAAATAATCGCTCCCAGGTTGATTATTATTATTACTGTTTATTAGAAGAGAGTAGGTACATTACATACTACTCGGAGCACGAGAAAACTACTACTACAATTAATTACCAATTCGGCATTGTAGCTCTCAATCGTTGGCTCGCAAGAGCTAAAATACATTCGCGACATCAAACCACCCGCATGTATTTCGTTTACATCTTGCTGGATAATAGTTTACAAGGCAGAAATAAAATCATTGGACACTACTGTAACTGTCTTGTGGGAATGCGAACCCTCGGATGCTGTGCCCATGTTATGTGCATTATATGGTACATGGCTTGGGCTCGGCATCAAGAAACCCATATCCGACCTCCTGCCGAGTTTCTGGATTATGTAATTAGGGATGCAGACGATGATAATTAGATAGTTTAAATATATATTATAATTCTTTTTAGTGCAGTTTCTGTACGTTAGTATTATTATTCCGTGATTGTACTTACAGCAAGCAATAAATAAATGATTCTTAACATCAATCACATGCCTTTTGTTTTATTTTTAACCACTAGTTAGGCAGTACAATTATTTTTACTATAGTTGTTATTTTTTGGTACAAGTAGGTACTACATATCTAACTAGCTGCAATACTTACCCACTTAAAAAATGTTTTCAAGCTAAGTGACATGCGACCAACGCGACATGTCGACTGCGTTTCATTATGATGCGCTTTAGTAGATAAATAATTAATTGTAGTAGTAGTTTTCTCGTGCTCCGAGTAGTATGTAATGTACCTACTCTCTTCTAATAAACAGTAATAATAATAATCAACCTGGGAGCGATTATTTGGATACAATCTAACACCTGTAGACACGTAATAAGTCTATTACTTTAATGATTGTCGTTGTCCTCATATGTCTATCTTTACCTCCAAATATCTCGGTAACGTGACACTTTGGGGTACTATGTTACTTGACATTATTTGTTCGTCTATGTGTCCTCTATCCATACATACCACTTTCATCGTGCGCCGCGATTTTGAAAAAAAATTGAAATGGCGGCAGGTCGCTATGCCAGAAAGTTTCAAAAATAAATAAATAAATAATATTTTATTTGCCGGAATATGGGTACAGATATTGGTCTTAATATATTATTATTTTCCTTGCATATTCTACCATACAATGGTGTGCAAATTGTTAGGATTTATCATACTTTAGATTATTTATCTAGTCAAGTTAAAAGTATAATTAATTAATAATTTATAATTTAACTCATTACCAAAGCATCAGAATAGACTCAATAACATACAGGCAACACTTAATACAATTAACAGTCAAAATAAACTATAAGTCAGTAATAAAATATAAAATAAAGGACAGAGAACACACAAAATCACTGCTGTCAGCATATATAAATAATCCAATATAAAGTACCTGGGCTATGCAGCAATATTTTTGTCTGTAAGATAGTCGTTTATTTTGTAGTACATTTTATTTAAAAGAAGATTATATAAATTGCGTTTGAAGAGAGGTATACTAGGAATGCTTTTTATAGTTTCAGGTAGTTTGTTATAAATTTTAATGGCCATGTAGTATCCCCTAATCCCCTTTGATATACGGATGGTTTGTGTAAGCGACAATCCAGAAGTAGGTATTCATAAAACACTTGATATATTTGTCCTCTCATTTAAAACTTGTACGAGTAAATCGCACTGTTAGATCAAAACTCAGACAACTCAAAAAAGGTTTTTTTTCCGTAGGCGAATAAACGTATTTCTCAAATTTTTGTTAGTTATGTTATGCAACTCAATTCTTTTTCGGTCATAAATATGTTGCGAAATGTTACTATGAACTGGGGCTATAAATCAATCACTTTTACCGGCAACAACTTCTTTTTGAGTTGTGTTTTTTTAATCTATTTTTATTAAAGAGGGTTTGTTCAATATTGAACATGACACCCTCTCCTCTGATAAGGGGTAAGCCCTCACTGTTACACACAGACAAATCCCTCAAATCAATATTAAACCTAGTTTTAAAATGAATTTGTTATACTTTAGAGTGGTAACTTAATATAAAAATAAACCATATTTAGAGTTGAAACAGTTTTATTGAATCATTTAGAGTTATATTTTACTATGGTCCGGGAGGCAGCGACATTATTGGTGCGATTATTCCTACAAAGCTGATTCTTTGCTATTTTGTTATTTTGAGACCGTACGTAAACAGAATGGCAGTCTGCCGCCCCGATGTTGTTGCAAACATTTATAACAATTTTTAAAACCTGTAAATAAATAATATGTAAATGTATTATACCTACAAGACTGAAACTTCTTACAGTGAAGAAGGATACGTAAATATACAGGATAATGATAGTCTGCCGCCTCGGAAGCGTTGCTATCTAAGGTCTACCACCCACGTAATGTGTTGAAAAATTAACTTTTTCGACTTATGTCTAATGCTATGCTGGTTAAAAACCTACTGTTTCCTAAGCTATTACACTGATCGCGAGCAATTTACTCTTATCCATTGAGGAGTTCCGTTCGCCATGTCTGAACATATTCATCAGATCTTCACCAAATTTATATGGGACCACCTCTGAAGTATGATTTATCAAACAAAAAAAACATCAAAATTGATTCATAATTGGCGGAGTAATCGCGTAACAAACATACAAAAACGTACATCCGAATTGATAACCTCCTTCTTTTTTTTTTGAAGTCGGTTAAAAATAATAATCGCGGTATAAATTTAAACAAAAAAATCAAATTAAGATTTAAATTAGAAATTTTATTTCTTCATTGGCATTACATTTCAATAAAGTTCTTGCGCTACAACTTGGGCCACGTCTATCGAAGCTTTAGCCACCTTCTATCGAAAGTAGACGACGATAATTCAATAATAACTATCGTAAACCGCTTGTAGACGAAAGACCAGTTTTGTAGATTTTAATCTAATGCCGGTATGTCCAATTATTCAGAGCGACTTATAGCGGATCGGCGCAGTAGCTGCGCTCGGGAAATAGTGCATTGAATCGCGTCTACCAAGGCTTTAGCAACGTTGGATTCTCTTCAGACTGTCTTTTTTCTATTTGAGAAAAAAAAACAGCCTTGTAGAAATAAGTCCAAAAAGTTAATTTTTCAACACATTACGTGGGTGGTAGACCTTAGATGGCAACGCTTCTGAGGCGGCAGACTATCATTATCCTGTATATTTAGGTAGCCTTGTTCACTGTAAGAAGTTTCAGTCTTGTAGGTATAATAATACATTTACGTATTATTTATTTACAGGTTTCAAAAATTGTTATTAATGTTTGCAACACTAAAAGCTTGGCAGACTTTCACTTTCATTATTTACACGGTATAAACATTGCTTGACAGAAAAATTAGCTTTGTAGGAATGGGTGCAAAATTTCGGTCGCTGCCTCCCGGACTATATACTGTGTTTGGATTTGTTTTGATGCATGGTCTCCTGCGGGTAGAAGCCTCCTCAAAGCCTTTTCCATTTTTGTCTATTGGTAGCAATAGGTACTCATCCAATGTTTTGGGCCGTATCAATGATGTCATCAGCCCATTTTTTCCTCTGTCTTCTCACTCTAATTTTCATATTAAATCATGATTCATGACGAATATTTATGTGACGCAAATAATTTCATTTCATTCGTGGTTGTGGTACAGAGGGTCGTGAGGGCGGCGAGGGCGAGGAAGAAACGCTGCCCATGATACAGCTGGCGTCGTTCGCGCTGCACAAGCTGTTCTCAGAGTGGGAGTACGAGGGGCACCGGGTTCCGCAGCTCAGGGCCAGCAACCAATCGGTGAGCGACCCTAGCGTTACCACAGCGTGAGGTTGCGGTCGCGATATTTTTTTTCATAGTGCCTTTAATAGACTAAGAGATAGCTGCAGTTTTGGTAACTATTGCCAGGAAGGCTGATTCAGTATTAGGTGGGTTCTGGGCTCTCCACTGATTACGATAGTAAAGGTCTGCCCTCATGCTGATGGGTCTTTCACTAGATATGGCCGCTCAAAAACGTGTTATGGTTACCAAAAATGAACCATAACTAGAAAGGCTGATTCTTGTATAGTATTAAAGTACGCCGTCACGTTAATTTGCTAAATATTATAAGGCGTAAAACTAATAAGCGAAATAGAACTGCATTTTACGCCTTATAATATTTATTAACAAATGAACGTGATTGACAGTATAATAAGCTTTTTTTATTTTTGACGACCTCCGTGGCGCAGGGCGCTGTTGTCTTAACGTTTTATAATTTATAATTTCTGAATTTTCCCTGGTCTGGCCCGGTGGGAGTCTTCGGCCGTGGCTAGTTACCACCCTACCGGCGAAGACGTGCCGCCGAGCGATTCGGCGTTCCGGTACGACGCCGTGTAGAAACCGAATAGGGGTACGGGTTCAACATAACCGCCATTCCCCTAACAGGTCAGCCCGCTACCATCTCGGACTGCATCATCACGCAGTCGAGGGTTAACTCGTAGCGGATAAAAAATGTATGTCTCGAAGCTGCGCAAAGGCACGTCTATAATGGGTCGTATGTGCTACGTGTCAGGTGTCGGAGACGGCGTCGGTGACGTCGGACGCGGAGGCGGCGGCGCCGGAGCCGCGGCCGCGCGCGCGCGCGCCCAAGCTGAAGGTGCTGCCCGAGAACGCGGCCGCCATGCACCCGTGCATGCTGCTCACCTACATGCGGCCGCAGCTCGAGTACCGCGAACTGGGTAACCGCCGCCACCGGCACATTGTCGTCCCACAGCGCCCGAGCGGAAGGTGCTGCCCGAGAACGCGGCCGCCATGCACCCGTGCATGCTGCTCACCTACATGCGGCCGCAGCTCGAGTACCGCGAACTGGGTAACCGCCGCCACCGGCACATTGTCGTCCCACAGCGCCCGAGCGGAAGGTGCTGCCCGAGAACGCGGCCGCCATGCACCCGTGCATGCTGCTCACCTACATGCGGCCGCAGCTCGAGTACCGCGAACTGGGTAACCGCCGCCACCGGCACATTGTCGTCCCACAGCGCCCGAGCGGAAGGTGCTGCCCGAGAACGCGGCCGCCATGCACCCGTGCATGCTGCTCACCTACATGCGGCCGCAGCTCGAGTACCGCGAACTGGGTAACCGCCGCCACCGGCACATTGTCGTCCCACAGCGCCCGAGCGGAAGGTGCTGCCCGAGAACGCGGCCGCCATGCACCCGTGCATGCTGCTCACCTACATGCGGCCGCAGCTCGAGTACCGCGAACTGGGTAACCGCCGCCACCGGCACATTGTCGTCCCACAGCGCCCGAGCGGAAGGTGCTGCCCGAGAACGCGGCCGCCATGCACCCGTGCATGCTGCTCACCTACATGCGGCCGCAGCTCGAGTACCGCGAACTGGGTAACCGCCGCCACCGGCACATTGTCGTCCCACAGCGCCCGAGCGGAAGGTGCTGCCCGAGAACGCGGCCGCCATGCACCCGTGCATGCTGCTCACCTACATGCGGCCGCAGCTCGAGTACCGCGAACTGGGTAACCGCCGCCACCGGCACATTGTCGTCCCACAGCGCCCGAGCGGAAGGTGCTGCCCGAGAACGCGGCCGCCATGCACCCGTGCATGCTGCTCACCTACATGCGGCCGCAGCTCGAGTACCGCGAACTGGGTAACCGCCGCCACCGGCACATTGTCGTCCCACAGCGCCCGAGCGGAAGGTGCTGCCCGAGAACGCGGCCGCCATGCACCCGTGCATGCTGCTCACCTACATGCGGCCGCAGCTCGAGTACCGCGAACTGGGTAACCGCCGCCACCGGCACATTGTCGTCCCACAGCGCCCGAGCGGAAGGTGCTGCCCGAGAACGCGGCCGCCATGCACCCGTGCATGCTGCTCACCTACATGCGGCCGCAGCTCGAGTACCGCGAACTGGGTAACCGCCGCCACCGGCACATTGTCGTCCCACAGCGCCCGAGCGGAAGGTGCTGCCCGAGAACGCGGCCGCCATGCACCCGTGCATGCTGCTCACCTACATGCGGCCGCAGCTCGAGTACCGCGAACTGGGTAACCGCCGCCACCGTTTGCCGCGAAATCACAGATCTTTTTGTTGTAATTATTACATTTATTTTACATTTACATTCCATTTATTTAAGGGATGTTTATGGATGATAATCCATTTCAAAACACTACCACTAACAATCAGTAGCCCTTGACGGAAACTCAATACATACAGGAGGAGGTATAAGCAATTTCACCCAGACGTACCTAACATCTGGGTGAAATTGCTTATACCTCCTCCTTTTTTAAAAGTTGGTTACAAATGAATCAGTTACATTATAAGAATAAAAAGATAGACTCCGTACAAGGAGCCGATAGATTATATTCTTTTTTACAGAAGACCAAAGTGTTGTTCACCCCTTCATTAGGCGAACGACCTCTCGTTTGTTTGTTTACATTTTGTCCGCGCTTAAAATGGCCTTACTTTAGTTGGTGTTTGTATCTTCACTGTGTCTGGTTATTCCAAATAAAGATTTTATTTATTTATTTATTTATTTATATGGTCGTGAGCCGGATATACATGGTAAGTTGGTAATTTACCATAGTCCATAGGTAACTTCACGGATCTGATAACCACTTATATACAGGTACAAAATATAGGTAATTTTATAACAAACGCGATGGTATAGCATTGGCTATAATAAAGTTGTCGAAAAAATAACTAAAATTATTTAATTTAATAGTCTGGACCGGATTTTGATAGGCAACCTATTTCAGGCGTATTTATCTTTTATTAAATAAAAATAAAAAGTAGAGTATCATCTGGTAAACAGATGGGTGAAGGTCATTGTATATCCGGCTCTAGTCCATTAACGTTTGCTCGGTATCGATTGCAGGCGTGGAGGGAGAGCGGCCGCAAAATATGATGTTCACAATGGGCGTGGACGTGGACGGCACAACCTACATGGGCAAAGGTGACGCCAGTACTAGAATATTGTAGTGTTAAGGTGCCAGCGGAGGGTGAATTGCCCATACAGACGTAATACCAAAATAATTTGTAATTCGAGAATATTTCCACCATATTATGCGATTATTAAGATTGAACTTGTGTTTATCTAGGTTCCTGGATAGTTATTTTTAAAATACTTTCCCAAAATTAAATGTAACCACGTTGCGTTTTGAATGTTTTTACGATATAGATGAATGTTTTCTCCTTATTTGTTTCATATTAATACCAACGATATCTCACGTACCTACTAATTGATCAGGAACATAGCATATATTGTCAAGTTATAGAATAACAACATGAAGTTAAAAACACAACAATTTTTCGGTCATCATTTTTGGTATTCACGGAACAAGACTAAATGTATAACAAATTCTGTACGCTCATATTGCATTCGCGCTTGCACGCCATCATGTGTCATCAGCCAAATAGAGATAAACAGCAATATACCGGCAGTATTAAAAATATAGTAATTTAGAATAGTAAAGTAAATAAATTATTTATGATTATGAAAAACGTGAAAAATAATTAAAATGTATATCAAGTTTTCGATACGTTTCCAAGATGGCAACCTTCAGCCATAGAAAACGCAGTAGGCGTGAATCTTACTAATATTATAAATGCGAAAGTTTGGATGTATGGATGTCGGTATGGATGTATGGATGTATGGATGGATGTTTGTTACTCAATCACGCCCCAACGGCTGAACGGATCTGGATGAAATTTGGCACAGAGATAGATTATAGTCTGGAATAACACATAGGCTACTTTTTATCCCGGAAAATTAAAGAGTTCCCGCGGGAACCACAAAACCTCGATCCACGCGTACGAAGTCGCGGGCATCAGCTAGTGATTAAATAATTTCACCACTGAAATTACGACGAATTCGTACATTTGAACGATCAAAACTGGTCCTGTATTTTTTTTTCAACTTCGGTAACGTAAGTGCCTTTGGAAATGTCCAACTAAATTTATTATTCGAAAACTGCTTTATTTTTCAATAATCTCGGTGTAAATTATCCCTGACTTAAAATGTAAGCGCGGGGAAGTCTGTCTTAACCAACCAAGGTAACTCCGGCATATGCCTTGCCACGAATCAGATGTTACATACAAACGTTTTCTGTTTTACCCTACTACTAGTGGCTTCACTCGAATTACTAGTGATTTATCTATTTGCATCCTCATAACATTATATTTACTAGCTGATGTCCGCGACTTCGCCCCCTTGGATTGAGTATTTTTGGTTCCTTCGGGAATTCTTTAATTATCCGCGATAAAAAGTATCCATGTGTCATTCCAGATTATAATCTATCTCTGTGCCAAATTTCATCCAGATCCGTTCAGTCGTGAATCGTGATCGAATAACAAACATGCATCTCTTCGTCCATGTATCCATCCATCCGTACATCCAAACTTGCGCATTTAGGTTAGGTTTAGACGTTCATTTTCTCAAAAAAAGAACTAAGAAACTTAGAACTAATATTATGCTTAAAAATTATCGCTAAGAGTAACAAGGCGACCTACATACTAATCTTATTATTACACTTCACTCAGTTTTTTAAAATTATAATATATAATGAGTATAGATAGTAATGAAGTCGGTGTATTGTCTCCGCAGCGAGCAACAAGAAGGAAGCGCGCCGGCACGCCGCGCGCGCCGCCTGCGCAGCCGTGTTCGGCGTGCAGTTCGACGCGCCGGCCTAGGCAACACACACCGCACACACCGCACACACACAACACACACAACACACACACACACAACACGCGCGCAGGGGCCATGCTGCCAACGCTTAACTTTACTTTGTAAACATACATTTAGTAGTTTTTACGAACAAACGGGTTTCCCAAACGACTGTTGCACCCTTTTCGCGCGCTTGATTTCGATGAAAAATATCGCGCCTCTCAACCAAAACGGAGCGGGAGCGGGACGGCAGCACGGAAGTATGCGCGCGTGCGGTGCGCGCTCGCTACACTGAGCCTGTCTCTTTCTCGCACGATGCTATGTGAAATAGCCGCTACCCACGTGCGCCGGCTACTTCGGTCGCGCGTACTGAGACCTCTTATGCAATATTACTCAAGATGACAGTACCTATCATGTCACGTACCTTGACGTTCCTTATATAAGAATAGGCATGATGACAGTAACCAACAATCAATGAAATTATGAATTTATCTAATGAAATAGGATTCATGGATTATAAAAAAACTTATTTATTTTTCTATTTCGAGTGAGATTGCTATTTATTTCGATAAAATAAAATTATAAAGTACAGCAATCCGCCATAATGGATAAACGCCAAGAAACGAATGACGTCACAATGGTTTGTTTTCGAGCTTTGACAAGCTTACTGCACACGGCACAGAGTACATTGGTAAAAATAATAGTGACGTCACAAACGACGCCATGACACCGGGGAGCGTTTTGGCGTGAGTTTTAAAATTTAAATTTCAAATGCCAATATTATGTACCAAACCTTATTTTTCTGCTGAAATAAGATATTTTTTCGAAATAGTAGATACTTCCAAACATAATCTGACCATTTTTCAAAATCAGTCATCATGCCTATTATGATACTAAAACACGAAAGTCAACTATAATGCAACAATATGGCTTTATGTATAACAAGCGCTGGCAGTACGGCCCCAGAGCGTACATCATACTAATATTATAAATACGAAAGTGTGTTTGTTTTTCCTTCAATCACGTCTCAATGGATTGAAGTATGTTTTGTATGCATATAGTTATGACCTGGAGAGTGGCATGGCTATGTCAGTGATCCCCGCGACTTCTTCCACGTGGAATACGTTTTCCTAACTCCCACGGGAACTCCAGTATAATAGTACATTATGGTACGAGTGTGTAATGTTCCGTCCTCGGCTATCTTAAGACCCTCACCTAACGGCTCGGGTCTCAATGGCGCCTCAGCGGTAATCATCAATACACGACGAATACACGACGTTTTTCAACACACTTGTGAAGAAAATAATTTTATTTAGTAGATAAAATAAAATAAAAACTCTATAACTCACTTGTGAATAGTAGTAATGAAAAAGTCACAGTTTAATTATAGGTGTCATTATGTGGCTAATTGCGGTGAAATTAGAGCCACTTTATGAGCAAGTGTGTTGAAAAAATAGCTTGACACTCCAAGTCCTCAACTATACCCATGCAAAAATCAAATACGTTGCTCTGTTGCGACGTGATTGAGAAACAAACACACTTTCGCATTTATAATATTAATATTGTAAGAGAAATAAATAACGCGTCAATAAACTCCACTAAACTCAAATCATACTAAACAATATTCTAAAAAAACTTTTCTAAAATGTGTACTTTACTTGTTTACGACAAGATTTAATGTAGTTTTACTGAAATGAATTGACCGACGCAAATGTTAATTTGGCGCTGGTCAATTTATTTGTCTTAGAAATGGACCGAACTATATTTATTAGAATATGTTTCCTCTACCAAATAGGTAGCTTATGTGTTGAACTTTAAGAGTGCAAAAATATATGAGGAAAATTTTTCAATCACTAGATGACCATAACCCCTAGCCAAGTTGCATACGTTTCGTGCCTGTAGTCGGTAACGCTTTAGCGCAAGCTATTAAAAACTAACCATAGACTAACTTTTTTTCTCTCTCTACTAAAGCGTTTTAGCAAGAGAATAAACACGAAACATGTAACTTGGCTAGGGGGGCTGGAATTGGTAAATTCGTTTCTTAGCTAAAGATGGCGATTGATGATTGAAAAATCAGCCTTAATAGTAGTAGATATAATTAATGACGTAAGTAGAAAAACGCAGATGATATTTTGTCTATTTGCGTTAAGCCTCTAGTATAAATCTTCAGTTTTAAGGGTCAACACAACGTCTTCTCCCGGACAGATTCCCGCTAGATGGCGTTGTTAGGGCTTTTGACAGGTTTTTGATATTTTCGCAAAGTTGCAGTGCACTGATTTTAAAAATATTAAAATTGCGGCAGTACATCAATGCCTATTATTTTATCACATAATTAGTTTACTTTAAAACAGAGCCATTTAGTCAAATAGTCAAATTATAAACATCTGTTATATCGATTACTGTATATACGCAATACCCACGCACACACTGACAATGGTTGTTATCCAAGTTCTGTGGTTCTAACATAAACTACGAATTGTTTACTATAAAATTTAACTAGATGGCATTGAAACAAAAACTGCTGCGTTTTGCTTAGTATTGTTTTTTTATTTATTTCATTCGGATACAAGATAAACTTTCAGCTTTGACTGCAATCTCACATGGTTGATGGTGCCACCATGTGAGATGGCGGTAAGTGATGATGCAGTCTAAGATAGGAGCGGACTAACCTAGAAGGGGTATGGTAGTTTTTATTAAACCCATACTTTATACCCCTTTGATTTCTACATGGCATCGTACCGGAACGCTAATCGCTTGGCGGCACGGCTTTGCCGGTAGGGTGTCTTTGCTGCGGACGGGTGACAACTTACAATAATGTGGCTAGGGTTGCCAACTTTTTTGGAAACAAGCTACTTCAAATTTCAATATACCTACCTAAAGAAAACGAACAATTGGCCAATTCTTGAAAACTATTGAAACGATTTTAATGAAACTTGCACTGTTCCCTAAGTTGAAGTAAATGTAAGCCAGTAAAAAAAGATCAGTCGCATATTTTCGAATAAATGCATGGACAAACATACATGACATACAGACTTACATATACATATTATGTTTGGAAGCCCTAATAGATTGTCGTTTATGTGAATACTAGCTGATGCCTGCGACTTCGTCCGCGTGGTTTGAGTTTTAGTTATTCCCGCGGGAACTCCTTAATTTTCCGGGATAAAAAGTAGCCCATGTCACTCTCCAGGTCCTCAACTAACTATACCTATGCCAAAAATAACATCGATCCGTTGCTCCGTTGCGGCGTGATTGAAGGACAAACCAACAAAAAAAAACACTTTCGCATTAATTATAATATTAGTATGATATGAAGTATGATTTTGCAGTTCCAATAATATAACACACGAAATATATTATGCGTGTCGAATTGTCTTTTGGAAGTCGGTTAAAAATAGTTTTTATTTGTTCAAAAGTTGTGAAAATATACTAGTTCTGGAAAATTATATAATTAAGTAGGTTTTTTACGAATCCCGTGGCAGCCAAATCGGTAGTGACGTGATTAAGTAACAAACATCTGTAAGATTCCTGGTCAGGTCCCCCGTTGAAGTGATACACATACTTCGCTTTAATTCTTTTTTTTTCTTCTGTTTGCTTGTTTGCGTGATTTCCCCCCGTTTAAGTACTCATTAATGCAATAACTGTCATTTCGGACAGAGTGCCGGCTTATAATTAAATTTTCGAGAGATGTAATAATAAATTAATAATTGGGTAGTACCGAGTACGGGTGGCAAGTGGCAACCCTACTGATGAGGCGTACTGTTGCAAGCCACGCGCAAGAGCGAAATAAGAAATTATTATCACCGCGATATTATAGACCAAGAGGAAACGAAATGTTTTTTTATCTGATTTTATTTATTAGGCACACAACAGATTATGACAAATACAAGTAAAAATGATAATGTACTTATTGATGTGAATGTTATGCCTATACCGAAGTTGAACGATTTATATTAAAATATAAATAGGTAGGTACTTATAATAAAACTGTAACGGGTCCAATTCAGTATATTGAAAAAACATTTTTTTTTCTCCATAATCTTTTTAATTTTTTTTCATTTATTTAATTATACTCCATAACTCAGCCAAATCTGAACCGCTGATCTGAAATCGCTTCGCTCGGTCAGTTAGAGATAGGTACGGTACATATTGCATAGGTACTTATCTCATCACTCATGCAGATACTCAAAAAATAAAAACAGGAGGAAATGAACGGAAATTAGTGCCGCTGCCTCCCGGACTATAGAGGCCGCGATTTTGAATTCAATTCGAATTATCAAAATCAGTAGGTAACTAACTTGAATAATGCTCCACTACCTAATTCGAGTCGATTAGTAGGCTACCTAGTTAGTAGTTAGTACTAACGAATAAAACTTTAATTTGAAATTGAGCCATAATTGCAAATTTATGTTATACTAGCTGATGCCCGCGACTTCGTCCGCGTGGAATAAGTTTTTTGGATTCCCGCGAAAACTCCTCAATTTTCCGGGATAAAAAGTAGCCTACCTATGTCACTCTCCAGGTCCTCAACTGTGCCCATGCCAAAAATCACGTCGATCCGTTGCTCCGTTGCAGCAGCGTGATTGAAGGACAAACCAACAAACAAACTGACTTTCGCATTTATAATATTAGTATGATGATACCTATTATGAAGTCAAGGACCTTTAGACCAAGGTCCTTGTATGAAGTATGATATGATTTCAATTATACCTCCTAGGTATCAATAAAAAGTTTCGTAGGTATAAAGCCGCGGAAAAACGGTAGGTAGGTAAATACCTAAAAACATGAAGGCTATAAACACAGTAGACATTTCATCTATTGGTAAGTAGGTAGGTATACCTACCTATCATACTTTTAATATTATACCTATGGGGGAAAGTAAGTTTGTTTGTTACTCTTTCACGCAAAAACTACTGAACCGATTTGGCTGAAATTTGGAATGGAGATAGCTTATAGCCTGACTTAGAACATACCTAGGCTACATTTTATCCACACGGGCGAAGCCGCTTGCAAAAGCTTGTATGCATAAAAATTATAATCATACTTCATAGGTACTAATATTATAAATGCCAAAGTGTGTTTGTTTCTTGGTTTGTCCTTCAATCAAGCCGCAACAGAGCTACGGATCGAGGTTATTTTTTGCATGGGAATAATAGAGGACCTGGAGTTACATAGGTACCTAGGTAGGCTACTTTTTATCCCAGGAAATCAAAGAGTTCCCGAGGGATTTCAAAAACTTAATCCACGTAAACGAAGTCGCGGGCATCAGCTAGGTAGTTACAAAGTTATCTTTTAAACTCTGAACCGATGTTGATTAAACTTACAATGATCTTTTACTCTTTTCCTAGATTTATTCGACGCATTGGAATATTTACGTTTCCTATAGGTTGCCTTGTTTATTTCGTTCATTTTGATCTCAACAAATCCAAGTAGGTAGGTATATCGCAACACACAATCCACAATTGGGGGAAGCCCCGTCGCTAACGTCCGCAGGAACTACTTTCTACCTCCCTGCACGTGTCCCCTGGGTCACAGTATTGGTATATAGATACCAATACTGTGCCTGGGTGGTGCTAAACGAGCGACGAACTTGTAGGCGAAATAAGCGTTCTTTTTATGCCTGGATACGATTAAATAGTTTCGATCCCGATATACCACGACCTTCGCCGATCTGTTTTATAGATGAAACCTACTTTTTATTTAATAATAGATAAACACGCCTAAAATAGGTTAATTTGATAACAAACGCGATGGTATAGCATTGGCTACAATAAACTTGTCAAAAAAAAAAATTAAAATTAATTTATTTAAAAATAGCCTGGACCGGATTTTGATAGGCAAACTAATTTAGGCGTATTTATCTATTATTAAATAATAAAAGTTGTTTCCAAAAAACCGACTTCCAAAGCCACTGTAGAAATCAAAATTATTTTATACTTTACAATGGCTTTGGAAGTCGGCTTTTTGGAAAGAATTTTTATTTTTAACTTTTTAGTGTACTTACTCTAAATCCCCACGGCTTAGGAGTGCAGTAGGTACCCTGCAGCGTTAGAGTTGAGGAGTTAAGACTTGGTTTTAAGTATGAAGTCGTTGCTTGACACCTACAATCTGAATTCACCATTACAAATCCTAAATCACTATGTTTAAGGAGTTCTGTTCCCTGCAGCATCAGGGTTGAGGAGTTGGCACTTGGGTTTAAGTATGAAGGCGTTGCTTGACACCTAAAATAAGAATTCATCATAAAAAAATCCTAAATTGCTATTTTTAAGGAGTTCTGTACCCTACAGCATCAGGGTTGAGGAGTTGGGACTCAGAGTTGTATTTTATACACGTGACTTGATACCTACTATATTAATTTACCATCAAAATTTCCTAAATGCCTAGTTTTGAGGATTTCATGTAGTACGGTACACCTACAGCATCAGGATTGAGGATTTGGAGTCAGAATTTTTTATGGGACCACATCGGGAGCTTCCACTAACCAGTGAAAAAAAATTTTTCAAATCGGTTTAGAAACAACGGAGATATGCACCGACATACATTTAAAAAAAACATACGCGCCGAATGGGGACTATCGTTTCTTTGCTCACCAGTTGGCGCCACTGTTGACTAAGGTCCAAAGGTATAGCTGTCAAAGGCGACTTTATAAGATTGGCGCCGAAAGAAAGTTTTAAATCTTGAATCTCATTAAGTTTATTAATTACTAGCGATCCGCCCCGGCTTCGCTCGGGTAGCACTAATAATCCTAATATATAACTACCCAATATAGCCAGTGGGCAGTGGGCAGGTTACATTTTAATATTACATTGTAAGAGTACGCCCCGTCCTCATTATTTCTATGATATCTCATAAGCTATCCATTTAAATTAAATGGTGTACAGGACAATTTTTATCTTAGTTAAATACTTGAGATGATTAAAATATATTTATTTTGTTAAGAATTAATACTATGTCGGTTAAAACACCTTCGCAAGTAAAGCATTGGTTTAGACCAAATTTGAAAATCATAAAAATGGTTATTGTGAGTCAACCTTAAAAGATAGATACCTATGTATATGCTATCGCGGACTATTTTTTAGAACTTTTTAAAAGGAACAATTTCACCATACATTGTTTTCGTGTAACTTTAACTATTTACGCAGCGCACGCCGCGTAAGCTCTCAGAAGAGACGATTTTTTCCGACTTAGTTCACATTATTACAATTTTCGTAAGGATCTCTAATTTTTTTGAAAATAAAATATAGCCTATGTTACTTGCTGATAATGTAACTTTCTATAGGTGAAAGAATTTTTCAAATCGGTTTAGTAGTTTTTGAGTTTATCCATTACAAACAAACAAACAAATCTTTCTTCTTTATAATAGGTATTAGGTTAGTTAAATAGTTACTAACTATCTATCCTCATATCGAGTAGCTATGCCGCAATGTTGTGCAGTTCCGTTTTAATCGGAAAAAAGAGGAGAACACATGTTTCCAAAAGATAAAACTCTTCTAAAACAGTGGCTAGTGGCGATTTGCAGGAATAACTATACCCGACAAAAATTTTCTCGTTTTTGTAAAAAACATTTTAACCCCGAGGATTATGTGTTACCTAAAGAATCAAATAAGTAGGTACAGAAAATCGTAAGTAATTATCTTTCTTATTCATCTCCTAAATTAAAGCCAAAGTTGTACCTACTTAGTCAAGAGAGAAGAGAGAAAGGAAATTAAAAGAAAACGTGCACAAAAAGCTCAACAACGTCAAAAAAAGAAATTTTTGCGCTTATTTATGCGCCTCTTTTTCTTAATTCCGCCTTCAAAACGTTCACATTAGTTAATCGCTAAATAATCGATATTTGCGATAATTTCACGAAAGAGATAACTTTTCAACAGGTAAATTTAAGAAATTATAATTTATGTCACGAAGCCCGCCAAAACCAGTGAAAAGTGAATGTTACTGGACCTCACGCGACACCAGCGCCTCTAGTGGCAAATTCACGCGCGATAGCCCCCATTGAACCTCCTCCTTTTTTGGAAGTCGGTTAAAAATAAAAAGTAGGTTTCATCTATTATACAGATCGGTGAAGGTCGTGGTATAGCGGGATCAACTACGAAAATAATTTATCCACAATCCGCGTACTTAGATATGAACCTTCCCCTATCCTATAAAAGTTTATAGCATGTAACAGCGAACTAGTTTTACAGTATAATGATAGATGGCGATCAAATATATTTTTTTGACGCATAATTTAGGCGACACGGGCGACATCTATCAAGACGAATGTAAACTTCACAACTCACACATGCGTAAATCTGACACTTTTTGAATGCCGTTTTTATATTATAAATAATGTAAATATTTGTCTGACATGAAAATTGCGACCATAAAAAGCCCTAAAGAAATGATAAAACAAATTAAAAAAACACAAAAATGTATATATTTCAAGAATAATCGAAAAGTAAAATGTATGAAAGTCGACCTATGCACGTGCGCCTTAAGAAACAGATCTCTAAGGTTCCCTTACCTGAGCAAAAAGGATAAAATCTCGGTTACTAGCAAAATCAATGTCAGACTAACATGAACTTAAATCAATTATTATTTTGTACGTAAATTGTACATTCAATTATTTTTACAAAATCATTCACTGTATATTATATAATGTAGGTACTGTAAGAATACGTCTCATGTCATACAGTTATTGTAATATACAAGTTTTTCATTTATGTTAATTTTAAAACCCCATAAATAAAATATCATTAATTTATCATAATCACTGGTCATTATTATTATTAACATGTCAAAAATCAATTCGACTAGTACCTAAGGCCTAGGCCGCACTACGGCTAAACCGCCGTGGTTTTTAACCGTGTGATTTTGTGAGTCAAGCAAACGAATACAAGCGGCCTTACTTGCGGTTTTTTCCCGCGACTGATTTTAAAACCGTGAATTGTTACAAAATGTTACAAAATCTTAGTTAGCGCGCACGCACTATCGCGTTAACCGCGGGCGGTAGTATTGCCAGTATTCGACCGCCGTAAAGAGTGGTTGTATTGTCTCGCCATTTGCAAAATTTTATCGAAACTGGCTACTGACATCCGATACTAATTAAAAAATTTCTCAGGATGTTCTCAGAAATCTTGATATTTCATAGGATAGAAACCTTTCATAAATCTACGGCTAGTGAGTGGATGGACCCAACATTTGCGAAATATGCGTCGACGTCTTCTTTTTATATTTCTTAGTATTAGAGCAACAATACATAATAATGTCCTCCCGACCGAATTTCGGCCATAGCCATCTGCGCGGGAGATATTATAGTGCACAAGTGTGTGCGCAAACACAGGTGCACTCTCTGTTCCTTTACTCTCATAGACCCCAATCGGGGGCAATTTCGCGGTTTTAATCGTAGTGTGTGCTTCTCGAGCGGTTTTGCGGTTATAGCGGCTAACCGCTCGCTGGAAAAACCGCAATGCGGCCTAGGCCTAAGACTTGTTCAAAGGATTTAAAAAAAACTATATTAGTTTACTCGGGTAGCTACATATTTATTTAACGTCAGAAACAATAATTTAACTTGAGTCAAAAACACTATCTTATTGCCAAGATGGCAAAAGTTGTAAACATAATAATTAAACAAACACAATTGTACAAAATATATATTTTACTGTAATAGACTTACGTCTTGTAAAAGTTTATATAGACAGATAAATGCGTTTGTGTAAATTGCATAACTAAACTATAAATGGTTTCACACAAATAATAATAAAAAATATCACATACACATGAATTAACATTATTTAACGAGTATTGTACAGGATATAACAATAATATTATTCAAACAATAAAAACAAGTAATCGATTAACAAAAATGAAATAAAAACGAATAATTGAGAAATCCTTAGTTAATTCATTAATTAACTAAAATAATTATAATAAGTTGGCACTTCATTGTACAGCCCGCGTGTGAGGTCCGAGGAATCAAGGAATGTTGACGTAATGAGATAGAGTTGTGATTTAGTCGATATATTACGTTATCGATACTAATAAATCTTATGAATCCGTGCGCGTGCATTTATTATTAAATTATAATTAGGCTAGTATGTGCAACAAGGTAGAAAAACAAATTGTATCATAGAGTTTAATTATAATGAATTGTACAAAAGGAATGTAAAACCTAATTAATCTGTCGCAATCAGAATAATCATTACTTTAAGGAATTTAACAATTAAACAGCTACTTATTTGCACACACAAAGAAACTTTTAAGTTTAGTACTATTTACAAGTAAGTAGTACAATGTAACATTGCTATCCCAAAATTAAAAACAGCACTCTATAAAACGGTCGGACGGCCGGGCGCGGGGCGCACCGCCCGCTCCCTCAGCCCCCGATTCCTAAGATCTCGCGTGCGGACTGTACCTCCAAAATGTATGGACGCGATCTGTCACACTTGAAGCAAACATTTTTTCTGTCACAAAAGTTGAAAATACACGATCACTAAGATATTTTTATTCGATGAAACATTGGCCCTTGGCAGTCAACTGCCTTTGTGGTAACTGGTACCTAAAAGATGAGATTGGATTGGACTGGGCCCTAAAATTCTAACGGGCGGTTTCTGCGTGACATCTTACCAGAGTTAGTACCTATTTGCGAACGCTGGGCAGAAACCGTTAACTATGCTCGAAGTGCAGAATCTTTACGCAATGCTCTGCCGGAACCCTCCTAACCTTACATTTTATTACTTTCTTCAAGTTAGTTCTGAAATATATACAAGGACATTTCTTTTCTTTATAATGTGGGTTCTACGCATAAAGTGAAAATAATTAGGTAGCTACACTATTGGGAATGAAACATGGTAAAAGTATCTTTGATTTCGTCAAGCTGGCTGATGAGCTTTCGTCAAGCTGGCTTATTAAATATTTTGGATGGAAAAGTACCTATCTATAATACTTAGCCGCTTACAATAAGTAATATCTTCCTAATTAATTAATAATACAAGCATAGTAATAAATACTTAGATACTAACGGCTCCTAAATCTATGGGCGTTTTATAATTTAGAACCTAATTACATTAGTTTTTCTTGCTAAGAATCACGCTATGTACTATGAATCGTGCCATGTGTTTTGTTGAAGATTCGGAGGCACGACAATACGCACTTCAACTAAGATTCCATCTGAGGGACCAAGCGTTATAAAGCTAAGAACACTCAATCTATTCTTAATTCACCAATGCTTGAGATCCCGTTGTTAGCTGATGTCACATACAAATTACAATAGTTTGAAGCTCCACATCGACAAGGGACTCTGCAGCAGAGCCAGATGCGGCGGCTCCTTGCCTCCCACTAGCAGTAAGTGCAACTGCCTCTCCCCGCTCCGCGACGCGCTGCGGGCGCGCCTCTCGCTCAGGTCCTGCAGCTCTATGTCCCCCGGACCGACGCCGGAGTCCGGGGTCAACGCGGAGCCCAAGTTCCGTACGTCCGGACCCAAATAATGAGGGTTGCTGAACCCGGACGACGCCGCCGAGAGCCTGTTGACTCTCTCGGCGCTCGCGTAGTCCGATGTCGACATGTCCGCTTCGTCTTCGGTGGTGATAGTCGTTTCTGTGTAGGGTTCTTTGGTAAATTTGACGGACGCTGATTTGGCGATCGGCACAACTTTGTTACTGGTGACGGTTCCGTTCTTGTTGCGCTTGAGCGTCGCCATCTCCCGCCTCACGTGCTCCTCCTCTTCGGAGTCGAGGTAGACTAGTTTGGTCGCTTCGGCGGGGGTCAGCACCGGCGTGGGGAGGATCAAATCGGCGAAGTCCGGGACGGAGATCGGTTCCCTGGACATCTCCGAGCGTCGTCCGTCGGTGTCGTCGTCTTGCCTCGGGGCTTCGTCGCCGTCCGCCGGCTGTCTCTCGTCGATGATGTACGCTGAACGCGATTTGGACAGACTCGAGTGCTCGGTTCGGACTAGACTCTCGGTGGAATCTTGAAAATGAAAACGAAATTATTTATTTCACGTAGGACAACTTGTGCTACTTATGAGTCGCAAGTATTTACTACCGGTTCGGAAAACTGATTCTCCTGAGAAGAGCCTGCAACAAACTCAGCAGTGGCTCTCTTCATAAATAAGAAAAATGTTCCACTTCGTAAATAATATACAATGCATACGTTACGTTACAAGTAGGTATTAGGTACACTGACTTGTGGGGTTGCTGGATGCGAAGCCGGTAGCTTCCATGCAACATTGAGAAAATCATTTCCGAAGTCGCGGACATAATCTAGTAGTATAGGTATAATAACCTCGACATAACAGATGCTGTTTAACACAGTCTTTAAAATGCAATGGCAAATCCAGGAAACAGTTGTCGGTACCTTGATCTCCCGCCAGCACGGTATAGGAGCAGCGCGCGGCGCGGCGGATGTGGAAGCTGGACAGCTTGGAGATCTCGCGCAGGAAGCCCGCGGGCGCCTCGGGCCTCGCGCGCGCCGCCGCCCCCGGGCGGGGCTCCACCGGGGCGCTGCGCACGCGGCCCGCGCCGCCCACCAGCAGCGCGCGGCTGTCCACGCGCGCTGACGGCCACTTCACGCTTTGCACTATCCGCTCCCATGTCTCTGTGGCTGCGGGTACAGTACCGTTATGGTTTCAAACGGACCATTTAGATGACTACGATGGTAAGGATAGGTATACTTAGTTATTCTATCCCACGAAAGCGGTTTGCCTATGTTTGTAGTAAAGTACGTAGTTACCTACCTATAACTGTAAAACTAACAAAGATTTCTCGACCGAAGGTCCTATCGGTAAGTCAATGTCGACCGCCTACGATAACAACGTGTACGGTATGCGCTACCACAAACCACCTTTACCGACCCGTTAAACATCGTAAGAAATTATGCACGTCTGAAACTGTGTGTACCTAATGTTGTCTGGTGTCTGATGTCTACTAATTTGTTCTCGGCCATCTTAGACCATATGGTATCTCTAAGCCTTTCTCATTCTGCTAGGAGGTAGTTTAAGTAGCGGGCTCCACGTACCGAAATGGAACCTCCAGAGCTCGTTGGTGGGGTGTCCGTTGGCCTCTCCGCCGAAGATGTAGAGGTGTGCGCCGGCGCGCAGCCCCGCGTGTCCGGCGCGCGCGCTCGGCGACAGCTTGGCCGGCGTGCGCACCTGCGTCCACACGCGGCTCACTGCAACACGCGCGCCGTTCGCGTTGTCATTGCGTCCCTGTGTGCCCTTCCGTGCCCGAACGATGCCATCCGGTTCGGCCACGACAAAGGTGAATGGACATCTTCCAGGCGAGCAAGCTCTTTCGCCTAATCTCTGCTTGCCAGCTACGAGGGTTTATGATTACGATATGGTAATGTAAATAACCCATGGAAATCACAAGTTGAAATATATCTGCGAACCTGTCAAAATTACGTCATACAAACTGGACTGTGAGGCAGCAGCACTCTGCACTACCTACTATAGGCGAACACAGGGAGACGTGCGGGCAGCGAGGGAGGATCGCATTCTAACGAGGTCCACAGACAAGAACCTACCTATAATAAGCCATTGAAAACATGTCAGTATAGTTTAGAGACCCGTAGGTACCAATCGGCTACAGGGCTCGAAAGTTGAAACCTGACTTATACCTACTTATCTAATACAGTTTTTTGTCACGAACAAGATTGGTTCCCATGTGATGTTCTTTAATCCTCCGTAATCATAAAACCTCCGTTAATTCTGAGTTCCTCGTTTGAAACATATCTCGGTCTGATCAAATTCAGTAGGTAGGTATATATTCGCCATGCGGTGCGAGTGGCAAGCTTGGCCCCAGACCCCAGGTGGTGTCGCGTTTGGTAGCTCCCTTGTAGGTTCCAGATAGACCGTCAGTTTGTTATGCGACCCAACTGGTTACTTCAAGAGACCTACCTACACACGCCGATGATGGATGATGGCGGTGGCACGAGCCTCACGAGGCAGTGGATGCTTGATCGGTGGTTGGGTTAGTGGCGCTTAGTACCTATATCGTGGGAGGTTATGTAATTAGGCTGAACATTAAAATATATACGAAACCTTATGCTTCTATGGTTCTCGAGAGTGGCAACAATAGGCTAGGAAATCTCTAGGATAACTAGATCGTCAAGATGGCGGCGCGGCCGTGTTGGTCAGTGTTTGTGTTAATTCTTAAGTTTCTGAAGTGGTTAATACACCCAACCTCTTACACGAGGTCGCGAGTTCAATCCCCGGAAGCACCTCTATCTTCTTGGTTTTTTTTTCTTTTTTTGACTCTGTGCCGACAGTGTGCTGTGTGACGTACGTGTGTCGTAATGCCACAGATCGGCGCAGGCGCGCAGGTCGCTCTGGCCGCCGTGCACGTAGAGGCGGCAGTCGTGCAGCGCCGCCGCGTGCCGGTGCCGCGCCGGGCCCGCGCCGCTCGTGCGCACCTGCTGCCAGCTCGCAGACTCTGTGACGTACGTGTGTCGTAGTGCCACAGATCGGCGCAGGCGCGCAGGTCGCTCTGGCCGCCGTGCACGTAGAGGCGGCAGTCGTGCAGCGCCGCCGCGTGCCGGTGCCGCGCCGGGCCCGCGCCGCTCGTGCGCACCTGCTGCCAGCTCGCAGACTCTGTGCCGACAGTGTGCTGTGCTGTGTGACGTACGTGTGTCGTAGTGCCACAGATCGGCGCAGGCGCGCAGGTCGCTCTGGCCGCCGTGCACGTAGAGGCGGCAGTCGTGCAGCGCCGCCGCGTGCCGGTGCCGCGCCGGGCCCGCGCCGCTCGTGCGCACCTGCTGCCAGCTCGCAGACTCTGTGACGTACGTGTGTCGTAGTGCCACAGATCGGCGCAGGCGCGCAGGTCGCTCTGGCCGCCGTGCACGTAGAGGCGGCAGTCGTGCAGCGCCGCCGCGTGCCGGTGCCGCGCCGGGCCCGCGCCGCTCGTGCGCACCTGCTGCCAGCTCGCAGACTCTGTGACGTACGTGTGTCGTAGTGCCACAGATCGGCGCAGGCGCGCAGGTCGCTCTGGCCGCCGTGCACGTAGAGGCGGCAGTCGTGCAGCGCCGCCGCGTGCCGGTGCCGCGCCGGGCCCGCGCCGCTCGTGCGCACCTGCTGCCAGCTCGCAGACTCTGTGCCGACAGTGTGCTGTGCTGTGTGACGTACGTGTGTCGTAGTGCCACAGATCGGCGCAGGCGCGCAGGTCGCTCTGGCCGCCGTGCACGTAGAGGCGGCAGTCGTGCAGCGCCGCCGCGTGCCGGTGCCGCGCCGGGCCCGCGCCGCTCGTGCGCACCTGCTGCCAGCTCGCAGACTCTGAACAGACACAGCTCGATTCAACTAGGTATATTTTTTATCCACTACGAGTTAACCCTTGCCTGCGAACTCGTCTGGTGGTAAATTATGGTGCAGTTTAGGATGGTAGGGGCATGTTAGTTACATTTTAAACCTACACCCCTAATCTGTTTCTACACGTCGTCGTATCGCAACGCTAAATCACTTGGCGGCACGTCTGCTAGTAGGGTGGTAGCCTCAGTCGAAGCTTCTCACCAGGCCAGATTAGGGATAATTTAGAAGTTATAAAGTCTCAAATTGACCCTGCCGGGGTTCGAACCTGGTAACTCCGCACGTTAAGCCGACAGCGCTCAAAACTGCTACTTTAGGGTAGGTACTACTGGGGGTAAGCAGATCTGTGCTGCTGGTAGAAAGGGAAAACAGATCAAATGGGCAAGGATCGATTCGAGAAAAAACGTGCCGAAAGCAATCGTTAAATAGCGAAAGCGATCAACAACGCTAACCCTAACCATAGATTATTCACTTATTTTTTCTCTCCGCTAAAGCGTTGACGTAGGAAGGAGAATAGACACGAAACGTATGTAACTTGGCTAGGGGGGCTGGGTCTCTCGCAGTCTGAAAAGTCTCGCTAATGCCGCATTCGCTCGCTAGACACTCTAACAACGTTGTCCGATGAACAGGCGGACACATGACGCTTCTGCTACAGCAGATGTGTGGTGTGGCGGTGTACCGGTGTAGCACTGCGCAGGCTCACCGTAGTGGAAGGCCCACAGCTCGCCGGTGGAGCCGCGCAGGTCGCGGTAGCCGCCGTACACCAGCAGGCAGTCCCGCAGCGCGTGCGCAGAGTGCCCGCGCCGGCCCCGCGGCCCGCACCCCGCGCCCGCCCGCCGCCCCGGCAGCTTGCGCCAGCTCAGGCTCTGGGGACACAATACTCTATTTATTTATCACAGGTGTCTTTTATGTTTTGACTCTACCACCGGCTCGCTCATGTTGGACAACAAACACTTTTTAAAGACAACTTTATCTTATTAGAAGAGGAAATCCTTATGGACACCCAGAAATTTGGGTAGAGCCGTGGCTACGAGGCAGTGGATGCGCGCGCGCAAGTGCCAGTGTCACCTCAGTGTCGTATATCCAGAGCGGCGTCTCGTCGGAGAGCGCGCCCGGCTCGCCGCCGAACACGTAGAGGCGCGTGCCGTGCGCCGTCGCGCTGTGCTCCTGCAGCGCCGGCGGAGGCTCGCCGCGCGCCTCCAGCCGCTCCCACCGACCCGTCGCTGGAATATATACATAATTTGCATTAACATGTGGCAAGTCGCTTAGCTGGTGCATGTAGGTAGCTACGAGAGGTAAAAACTACGTATCGCAAGGCATCGTCGAGGGTCTGCATCCGTATAATATAATTCAAATTCGACGGACGCGTACGAAGCGATTTGCTTCAAACCGCTACCTGATATGAAACGCTGTTTCGGCTTCCGTTTTTCCATCAGCTTATAATATTGCTATCTTCAAATCAAGAGTGCAGTCTCACTGCAACTTACAATAGTTTAAACGTTCTAGAATATAATGATGTTCTGACACGTACCTGACTGCGGATTTCGATTTCTATTTGGACAGGATTCGATGTAAAAGAACAGCTCAAAATAATGGCAAAGGAATCAAAAAAATTGGTAGGAACTGCCAACGTAACCTATTGCAATAAATACGGCCTACTGTATGGATTTCCTGATATGTAGTTTCGTTACATACAAAGATGGTATCCCGTACCAAACCTAGCAATGTGAATTGAATTGGTACAGAAAGGTTTGAAGCGCTCTCAATTCACATTCAGTATATAGAGTTTAGAGAAACACTCTGGCCGTTATCAGTGTAGCAGATCGCTCTCGGCTCGAGCGCAGCCGCTGCAGCCTTCAGCGGTGTCAAGGGCCCTTGCAGCGGCAGAGCTTCTGTAGGACACTCGCTAATTAGGTCGACACCAGTTTCACGCTTACAAATGCTTAGGAACAGGGCTGATAATGTCCCTTCTATAATATGACAAGTTTTTTTGTTTCTAAAACTTTTGGCTCAGTATTTTTTGAAGCTTAAGTTTCCCTTGCCTTGTACAGTGAAGGGAGATTTTCTTAAAAAGCACTTCTCCACTCGGATTGAGGGCATTTCGGGGGCAGGAAAATGAAAGTGGTAAACTCACCAAGACAGTAGCCGAGTGCTTGCCGCGCGCGCACGGCGCCGCTCTCTACCGGCAACCGACAGCTACTCACCGAGACAGTAGCGCCAGAAGTCGCGCAGCGGCACGGCGCCGCCCGCCCCGCGCCCGCCCAGCACGTACACGTAGCCGCCCAGCAGCGTGGCCGAGTGCTTGCCGCGCGCGCACGGCGCCGCGCGGGCGCCGCCGCCGCTCTCCACGGACGACCACATGTCATCTGCAACCGTACCTTACTGGTCAACTCACAGCTAAACAAGCTGTTCGGATTATGGGCTATAATCACATACCAGTTATTATAAAAGATCATTATTCACTCCTATAACTTACAGCAATGAAGTTCAATACCTATACGACGCAGTTAAAAAATACTTAGGGTCAACATGCCAGTTCGCCGACCACCCCCCTTTCACGACCGTTTTTCCGAAAACAACCAAAAGCAGTTGTAACACAGATCACGGAATTTCCGTGATCTGTGAGTTGTAATATCAGCGCAACGATCACTCTTTTTTCTTGAAGATCAAGCTCTATCTCTCCCTTACCCTCGGGTCAAATTTGGCCAACCCAATGTATTTCAGTGTAAATCAGTGAGCCGATGAATCTGAGCCAGAGCACACACATTGATTTTGGGGCAAAATGCTAGTAAAAAAATAGTGAGTAAAAACATGTTTTATTAAAGTTTGTGCATACATTTTGTGCTTGAGATGTCAGAATAATATGATTAAATTATAATTTAGAATACATATTTTGTCCATAAAATGCGTATTTATTTAAATAAATAGGTACTGGTCGCTAATAGGCTGACTAAAACTTAGCTTCCTCCCGTTTACGAACACATGGTCGTAAACTAGCGGTTTCTAACGGATCATTTTTGAGCTTTTCTAACATGCTGCTTATTATTAGCGCAAATTTTATTGTTTCTTGACATCCTATTATGTATGGTTAATTTAAACGTCAGATTGCGACCGGCAAAATATAGAGAAAACCATAAAATTTAAACGTATTTTGATGATGTAAAACAAAGTGTTCGGCAACAGATCATTTCTCGACCATCGATTTAATTACATACAAAAATTATAAAAATATAATATTTTTGTGTTCGTAATCGGACTAGTTAACGACCATGTGGTTATTTGCATTATTTTGTAGGTACCTATTTTGAATAAAGTTGCTTTTGAGTTTTTGAGTTTGAATACATACTAGTGGTCGTATACTGATTATCTAGCGACCATGAAGACGGTTTTAAATTGTTGTCTATATTTTGGCGGTCGAGTAATGACTTGTTATGACTTTTTCTCGTACACAAATATGTAGTTTATTGTTTACAAAGATAATGTGATAAATTGAATTGAAATCTATTTTTACTTTTAAAAAATAATCTGATAGAGTGATATGAGCACAAATTATTTTTTTACATGATTCCAGAAAATTGGACCGAGTAGCAGGAGTTTGTGGACCGACAACTTCAGTCTACTAACTAAATTAAGTTAAAAATTTCTCGAGTATCTGTACAGTCCATTTCAAGAACAAATTTTTCAATAAATATCTAAACTTAGAGCTTTTGTCCTCGATTCATAACTGTAATTTTCAAAAAGCTTGGTGTACTCTGCTTATTCTAGATTAGGATTTGTTTGGATATTGCAATAATCTTTGACACATTTTGTATAATCCACCGTGTCTTGTTTAAGAGATATAATCCACACTTTCGGAATCCATTTCTGATTACCGTATATCTTCAGACTATGCTTCAACGATATAAACACACTCACGTCAGTTGATCGAAGCAAGTGTATTGCATTCGTCTGTATGATTGTAATAACTAGAATTTTCCCCTTTTCTTTCTAAAATTCGTTCAAAGAGAACTCGTAAGTCATATGAGGCTTAGTATCTGTCAATAAACTGGCTTTGTTATGATATAATTTTTGGTTAAGCAACCAATGAAATCATTTTTGATGGATTCATAAAATACGTTACTCTTCATCCAATCACGTTTTGTAAGTCCAGATACATATAATTCTGACAGTTTATCATCCATGGCTTCACGGGCTCTTACTAATATTCCCTTATGTAAGACTCCATCGTTGATAATATGTCAGAGTCACGGGTACTTGAACATTTAGAAAGTGGATGGATGAAGAGCGAAGTCTTTTATGAAATGCTTTCATTGATTGGGTAGCCAAAAATGTTATAAAAAGCCCGTAATACTATTCGTAGATGGGTACAAGTCTCACTTGACTTACTCTCTGATACTCTAAAAGTGAGTTTTGTGATAGGAATGGTTAACCAGCGAATACGACACAATATCATTGAGCTGGCTGATGTCAACGTGTTTAGGCAACTGAAGTAAAACCTGGAAAGCACAGTTAAGAACTGGCAGTCTCGTACCGAAAATATGTATAAACAAAACAGTTTCAAAATATGTTTTTTGGAGAATACTCAATGAAAATTTTACATCAATTCACTTGGAGAGGCAATACAGAATAGAGTGTGGATTGTCCGTGAAACAAAAACAACGACGATAACACAATATAATGCGTTAAAGACAGTATGTAAGAAATTCTAGTTCAAATAAAAAACACAGTGCAGGCCAGAGATTTTGATGCAGTGTCGAAGTTTATATATCACTAATCAAAAAAAACTTGGCCAGTCGCAATATTGTCACGATATATTTTATTTTAGATAAAATTTAAAAGCAAAACTGTACAATTAGCTTTCTTACTGAATAAATCATTCTTGAAAAAAATTCTATAGTCGCTACAAACAATTTGAACTTTAATCAGCCTGAAATCGTGCAACAAGCTGCTGCTTCTTGTTACAGCTCAAATAATGCAATTTTTACGCCACAAGCCCTTGCTCCCTTGTTGCAACCCAAATATTGACAGCATTGCCCACAAGCCCCTGCTTATTCACATTCCAGCTCGAACTTTGACATTTTGAAATAGAACTAATAATTAGGACCGATGCTACAATTAACATCATTCACACAAAATGATGAGTGCTAAATGACAAAAACGCGCCAAATGAAAAACGCGAAACTTAGACTAAGCTACCAAGTGCAATTTTGCGCACAAGCTTGAAGAAATGATATTTTTAGAAGCGATAATGAAAATTTTGAATTGGAAGAACACGAAGGCAGCCATTAAAAATTAAAAGCATGCAAGTTATGTTCATAATATTCAAATTTCGAAAAAAAAAAACTTTTTTGCTATTTTGTAAAATAAATATTGATCAATAATTCACAGAAGAAATAAATAAACGTGTTTTTAAGGCAATTAATTGTTATTTTTATTTTCGACCTTAACTTCATATATCAAGAGTTCCTTTTTCAGTGGCCGTTGAATGGTCGTAAACTGACTACAATGTGGTCGTAAATTAACGAAAATTGGTCCTAAACTGAAAAAAACGCACTTTTTGACAAATCGAAATATTGCTTATAATACGGAAATAGAATTATTTAAATCATATAGTAATTATTTTTCTTCATTATTCTTTCATGCATAAAAATTATTTCGTCAAAAAAGGTAAATTTCAAAGAGCTACGTAACTTTAAAGACGGTAAGTCGACTAACTGGTCGTCAACTGGCATGTTGACCCTATACTATATTTTGTACGTACGTAACAAAATCTTTTTGTCAGAGTGCAGCAGGTTCCGTTTAGTAATAATCACGCTTTTCTCTTCAAAGGGCATCCTATATAAGAAATGCATTATGCCCTTCGGGCTCCCCTTTGTGAAGGCTCGTGGGGAGATGCACGCGGGATAAAGAAACGTCCCTCAGGGCTTGTTGCTGCGCCTTTCATCCCTTTCCGTGACTACCTACTGTACAGCTTATTGACGATACGTGTTTTACAACGGCTGTAACCATTGATTTACATCACAATATGACGTGTGCACATGTTTTGTATTATAACTTCGAACCGACCATGAAAATAATATGTTGTACCTACTTAGTTAGTAACGGTGATAAGTAGAATGTGTACCTACCATTAAAACAATAAATGAATAAATATATTTGTCAGATTTACCTGTTTTTTTCTATGATAATAATTTGATTATTTATTCGATAAAAGAAAGTTGCCTCTACTGTATTGTAGAAATGGTACCTATAGCTACCTAATCAAATATAAATGAGTACTTAAACGAAATGTCTAATTTTTGAAGTGAAAACTTCTTTAGGCGCGTTGAGCACTTTTTGGTAGGGGGTAAAAATGTAGATTCGTGTGACCGACATGCTCGTGAACAGCAATATACTCCATTCGAAATTAAACTTAGTGAATTAAACTTAAAAAACATTTTTTTACTTATATATGTCACCGTAAGATTGTAAAAACCGTTAGATTATAATATAACGTTTTTTATCTCGATAGATTATAAACTGTCGACAGATTGTGAACCGTATCATACTGCTTACAATTTAACGCGTTATTTTTCGGTAAATTGTAATATATTAGGTATATTGACCCGATAGAACCTAAGTGACTTCTAAGTGACACTACCTGAATATTCATGTCAAACCCTAACCTAACCTATAGTCCGCGCGCGAGTTGAATGCAGAGTAAATGTATGGTGACACTTTCATTTACTCTGCATTCAACTCGTGCGCTAACTGTACAAGAAAGAGACAAGAAAACGTAAAAACAATAAATATTTCATAAATTAATACTCAGAACATTGAACGGTTCACAATCTTTCGACAATTTATAATCTCGCGGGATAGAAACCGTTATATTATAATCTACTTAACGGATTTTACAATCTTACGGTGACATATATAAGAAAAAAAAAAATGTTCGTTTTCACTTCTATCGGCAGTCCCTATGACTGCCAATTTTTTTTTTAGTTAATCGACTTTCTGTAGAGCGTCTCAAGAACTAGGTATAATATAGACGATGTAGAGCTTCTGTAACTGCCTCGTTGGTCTAGCGGTTAGCATAGTCGACTGCGGATCACGAGGTCCTGGGTTCGATTCCCGGTCGGGCAGAAAAATTGTTAGGTCATGGGTTTTTCAATTAAGAAATTCTCAGTAGGTACCAGCCCGGAGTTGGAAGTTGGTGGTGTTTCACCCCCGTGCCTCGGAGAGCACGTTAAGCCGTCGGTCCCGGCTATTATCACTAACATGATAATAGTCATTAAAGTCCGCCAACCCGCATCGGAGCAGCGTGGTGGGTCTAAGCTCTAATTCCCTCTCTCCTATGAGAGTGGAGGCCTGTGCCCAGCAGTGGGACGTTAATAGGCTGGAGTGGTGGTGGTAGTGGAGCTTCTATTACCTATAAATTGTTGCCTTGTACCTACCTATACCTACCGGTAGGTTGGCTTTTAAGAAAATTTTCTTAATTTCTTTGAGAATATTTGCAGTCGGTATTGGACACGGAATAGATAAAGTATTGGAGAACATTTCACCTGAGCAACATCCGGCCATTGCCGGCCGGGATCCGGGTGTCCGGGGGTTGGTGCCAAGTTCCCGACTGTCTAGGAAGCTTGTAACATCTAGGCAGACTGAATTATTTCCTCTGGGTTACGGAACTGGTACAAATCGATACCTATTTGGTAAAATATTCAATGACTCATTGTGGGTACAACCACAAGATAATGCCCGCGACATTGTCCGCGTGCGTGGATTGTGATTCTAGTAAACAATCAAAAATTTGATTTGTCCCGGAGATCTGTTTGATTGTCCGGGATAAAAGAAGTCTTTGTCAAGTCCTCAATTATGTATACCCATGCAATAAATCACGTCGATCCGTTGCTCGTGACATGATTGAAGGACAAATCAACAAGCAAACACACTTTCGTTAGTATTTCAAAATTTACATAGGTTTACCTTTGAAAGTGAATAAAGCACGCATCTCCAATAACAAGTTGTGGTTTCTAGGCTCATTCATCATAGTAGTTCGAACATAGTCCACCACGCAGTCACACCGAAATTAAATGAAATATTTATTTCATGTGCATAAATGTGACTACTACTTCTTAAAACGTAGTGGTCCATGCCCGGGGATCGAACCCGCGACCCTGTAAATAGGTCCGCTGAGTAGCCACAGACCATACAACCAATTAACGTCTTCTACTCGGTGCACAGTCCATACAATAAGTAGCCAGAGCGCTAACATTGTATGGTCTGGCTGCCAGACGATACAATATTAGCGGTGAGAGCTGACTGGTTATGACTATAGGTATATAGGTACCTACTAAATTTGTCCCTCAGAGTAAGAATAGATTCTCTTACTCTGAGATTTGTCCGTATTTAAACTCATTATCGAGTATTTGTCGAGCGTCTGTTGCAGGCGGCAGGCGGCAGCGGGCAGACCGGGGAGTGCTACTGTTAGGGAAACACCCTCCTGCATTAAAAACAACATTGTAGGAACAGGGGTCGGATGTGTTGTTTTCCTTTTCGGTTAGCCCGGGTTAATTGTGAACACACTGCTGTCTGACTTCTGGCAGAGACAACTGCTGCATGGAATTAATACTGCCTAAGTATAAGAATACTTGTAAACGTAGCAGACAGACAGACTCTGCTGTTAGCTGCTTCAGCCGTACCTAGTAAGAGGTAACCTACCAATACCTACCATCCTACCGGCAAATACGTACCTACTGGCAAGCGATTTAGCGTTCCGGTACTATGCTATAACTCAACGCCATAACCATTTTTATCCTCCTTGCCACCTAGGTGAGATTGCACGATTAAAGGCTAACTTGTAATAAAATAAAAAGAAATATTTTTAAATACCTACTCTTCTAGACACAGTAGGTGCTAATCGCTATAACATGTATTGTTGACCAAAACCGCGTCCATTTGATTCCGGATGCACCTAGGGGGTGCACCGTGCAACACTCAACACTCCTCGCTCGGATGCAGAGCCACCGGGGAGGGGTAGCCCACCCCGCTCGCCGGGGAGAGGCGATTATCTGCTGCCCCCCTCAGCCTGGATGCACGGCAGAGAATTTAATTGAGAACCTGTATTCCACTTGTGAAATCATAACTTCGTTATAAAAAATTCCATACAGTATCTTATGGCTTAGATACTTAGGTACTTACTTCTAACATCAGCTAGAAGTTTTGATTTAGTTTTACATAAATCTTGATAATTTTAACAATTATTATAATTTTATTTCTATGCTTATACGAACGTATGAAGTATAACGAACGCTATAATTTTCCTCTGTCGGGAAGAAAACCGTCCTACAGCTATATTCTCTAACCTAGTGGCTATCTAAAAATGAAAGCCATTATAAAATCACCGGCTAAATCAAAAAACCTGCAACAAAAATGCACTGGTTGGTTGTATTCATACCACGAACATGTATAGGACGTCATTCGCAGCCGCACGCGGGCTTTGTATCTACATGAAGCTAGGTTTTCTGCATTGAATAGGCGTAGGGCGTAGGTATGCAGCAGGTATTCCCTGCTGTATAATTCAAGCAGCAGTCACAATGGTCACAACCTCTCGTTGCAAGTCGACATAAAGCACTTGAAATTTGTACTCATTTCACATTTTGATTGTACATCAGTAGATTTTGTACAAAACCTTACCTACTGGTTTAAAGGTTCTTAGTTTTGTACAATTTTCGTTTTTACAAGTCTCTCTTTCACAGCAGCATCATGAGATCTGGGTGCTATAATTACGACTACAGGATGGTGCCTTATTACGACATAATGATTGCTACAGCAAGTAAACCGATCGCAATCGCCTCTTATTATGTAGGTACCACTCCTTCGATGTTGGCCAAACTCCCTTGTCAGCAAGTATAGATCATAGTAAGTAGGTACCTTAAATTAGACAATCGAAGCCATATATAATATACCTAAAGCACATGTATAAGTTAATTTGATTAAAGAATCTTTCGATTTTGACTTGAAAATCCCAACAATTATATTGAAGCAGCTGTTTCAGGTAAGGCTACTGGAGATATTATGTGGACTAAAATTGAAGCAATCGAAGATCAAACCCATATTGTCAGATAAAATCCGGGGCATCTGGTAGAAATCTCTTCAAGAGATAAGTTATAGAAAGGATATGCACAAGATAATCCTTGTGCATATCCTTTCAATGTTTATGTTTCAGTCTTTAAGTTTCTGGTACTAAATAAATAAATAAGTAAAACGGAAAGATTTGCAAGAAAAGTTTGAAAAATTTTCACGATTGTAAAGTGAAAACGTTTCCCGACAGATCGTCACATAAATAATGCATTTTTCCATTTCATCTTAAACAAAGGAAGTTTTTAAAGTTGGTTGTGCACGGTGGGGACTTGTCGGGGAATATGTCTGCATGTCGGGGGTCGGGGGTAGCTCGGGGCAAATTGGATTTAACCATAGATTGTACTTATCACCCCGTCTGCTGATCGGAGATCACAACACGAGGGGGATCCGATACGCACTTGGTTACTATTAATTTGCGTCTCAGGGAACATTGCGTTTCTCCGCAGACCCATATTATTGTGAAATTCTGTCACTCTATCATTATTCTGTCTGCTACATTATCACGTGACGAATTTTGATGTATCCCTAGACTAGAAACAGCTTTCCAGGGTTAACCCTGGAAAATCAAAACAGATTTTGACTTCTTAGCTGAGTAGGTATACTAGATAGGTACGGAGTACACTGCTCATATTGTTATACTTTTTAAGCAATGAAAACTTGAATGCAGCACATTTTTCAAAAAATGTACCGCACGGTTTGTATTGATTACAGCGTCCAGCCATTTCATTTCACCTGACAGTGGTTGAAATTTTCCCGATTGGAAAAAAACAAGCACGTTTGTAACCAAAAATCAACCCAACAAGCGCAAATATAAAGATTATATTTACGTAAACTAAGCTAGGATTCCCTTTTGGGGTTAAAAAGTTCCCGCTCATTGAAAACGGAACTTTAATTTGTGAGTTGTAGGGTTCATTTTCCCAAGTTTTTCTCGTACTTTTCCAACCCCAAAGGCGAGGGTGAACGACCCTCCATTTTCTCGTGTTAGTGTTACGCAACATGTCTGTCTGTCAGTCGACAAGCCGTGGCACTTAGCCTGTAATTTAGCACCTTGGCGGTTTGCTCTATGTTTGCACTCATCGGGCGAACACTCCTGCCGATTGGAAGGAAAAGAATCAAGTAGTCACATGTAATTAGATCAAACTAGATGACGCCCGCGAATTCGCCCGCGTGGCGTCGAAGTTTTTTTTATCCTCGGGGGAACTCCTCAATTTTCCTTTTTTATGTCCTTCCCTGGGATGTAATCTACTCCTATAGATACCAAACATCAAAATAGGTTGAAAAGATGGACCGGTATTAGCGTATTAGACAGACATACTTTCGCATTTAGCATGGATTGGGGGTGTAACAGGTGTAATTGTAGGCTGCTGTTGCACTAGAGAATTGTTGGTATCATCCTAGTCAATAGTCATCGTATGCCTTTCTCATTGTCAGTGTTGTTATTACGCGAAGAGCTTCTCTATTTCTTATAACTTTGGGTAACTAAGCCCGCCCCTTACCACCCTTAAGCTATCGTCTAACCGCTTGCGTGTATGGCAACCTGGAACTCTCTTGCCTGCAATCCTTCCTTCCAACACTAACTTCTTAGGAATAATTAATGTAATTGGACTCCTCTTTGTAGATGTCTGCAGAAAGTTAGTTTTCTCCGCGTGATGGTGGACATGAGTTCTCTGGTCTTGTGGACTAGTTTCAGCACTTTAGTGTTCGGCGTAGAGCTACATGTGATCCTAAAGTCTAAACTAGCGGAGTAAGAATATCATAGGAAATAGGTGTAGATGTAGATCTGATCATTTGTATGCCAAATCAGATATTTTCCGACCTGGTTAATTGAGTACGCTTTCCATTTTCCTGGTGACATTTCTCGCGAAAATCAGTTTTCAATGAAGAGTTTTCGTGCAAAAAATTATTCTAGGCTCTGAATCGTGCACGCCACAAGGTCACAGATCTAATATATATATTATATAGGCTAATACTTAATAGGTATGTTATTTTTAACTAAACTACAAACGGCTGCTATTTTTTTATTTTGCGGTTGTCTTTCGGGCATGAATGATGAACGTATCAAAAATGTACGCGTTTATCATTGTTACTACTTTATTGGTAAGTTCCTACTCCTTAGCCTTGAGTAGGTACCTAATAATATTATTCGGTTAAAAGTAGGTATGTAGGTCTACCTAAGCCTATAAATAATCACCTCATCACGCTATGACCCACTTCGTTTACGGAATTTTAAACGTATTAACGTAAATTAAAGATTTTCTTAAAAAGTAGATAGACTTTCGTTTAACAATACTTAACAGTAACAGTAACTTGAAACACAATTAAATCTGTTTTATAAGTTTCATTAGGTACAGTGAAATCATAGTGACCTACTTAAATATTAATAGACTTAAGGTTTTTCATATATAGATCATGTTTGGAAAATAGGTAATGGTTAGGTATATAAACATACTATTTATCGTTACCCAGTACCCACCTACTGTTTTAAAAAACATTATGTGGGTAACGTCGGTAGGTCGTTTAACTTAGTAGGTATATGCTCTTATTTTCTTCTTTCTACGATTTTTACCGGCATTCGATCTGATTGCTGAAGTGACAATGCGCTATGTGTTCGATTCATACTAATAATATTATGAATGCGAAAGTGTGTTTGTTTGTTAGTCCTTCAATCACGCCGCAACAGAGCAACAGATCGACTTGATTTTTTGCATGGGTATAGTTGAGGACCTGGAGAGGGACGTGGGTAACTTTTTATCCCGGAAGTGTAGGTAAAACTCGCGGGACGAAGTCGCGGGTATCAGGCTCTTGAGTTGACAATTTCCTCATACCTGAATGAGTAGGTAGAGTATTGACTACTAACCCGTTTAAAGCGTTGGACTGGACTCGACATGGTGTCAGAGACATGGTTCAAACCCCTCTTTACTAGGGGTTGAATTTTCCAAAATCCTTTCTTTGCTTACTTTGGATGCCTACGTCATAAAAGCTAGCTGTATGCCTTCGGCCCGATTCATCCAATCATGTTGCGTTGATAGATCAGTCAGTCACCTTATCCTTTTATAGCTTATCAGTTTTCCGAACCGGTGGTAGAGTATTGACGTATCATAAGTGTAACGAGTTGTCCTACATGAAATAAATAAATCATTTATCATTTATATATTTAGATTTTAAAGTAGGTGACCTATGGTAGGTATATATGTAAGTAGGTAGGTAAATTTTTTATCGGGAAGTGTTAAGTTTGCACTCTTAAAAGGCTCTTAGGTCCTTATTGAAACTTTTAGGAATCAGAGTAATGAAAAACTAATTAAAACTGGCCGTCTGGGTGGCAGCCTGGCTGTGGAATGCCCCCCCCCCTCCCGGTGCAGGCAGGGGTAGGGGGGCCAGGGGGGGGGGGGGATGTAATTACCGCGTCAATCGCCGCAGTCTGCACCGGACCATGTGCCGATATATGTCTATGTCGATATAAGTATTATATGTAGTTTAAGTACCATTTATGTATACCTACATTTTAGTCATTGTAGATACAGTTGTGCAGTAAGTACAGCAAATCTAAATATATAAAACAAACAAACAAACACACATCCTCTTAGGGAAAACACCAATATATACCGTCTCCGTTTCGTCGAGGGTAAAAAGAACTAGCTGATGCCCGTAACTTCGTCCGCGTGGATTGTTTTTAAATGTATGTACCGACATACATTTAAAAACAATCAATTAAAATTACTTTACAATGTATGTAAAGTAATTTTAATTATTCGCCCACTTCTAGAATTATGCGGTTGCATAAACTACCTCAAGCTCTTGGTTACGGCATTTGTCTTCGAGCTTCTTTACTGAGGATTCCGTTCCAGAAGATACTACTGTAGATAACACTTCTGTAGCAAAGTTCGTTATCTGCCCTTTCAAACTACTTGAATTACTCTGGTTCAGACTTGAGAGATTGAGTCACGACATTTTTAATACACGAAATTAAGTCATCATATCACAGGTAAACATATGGCATCGAAATATTATGGAAATACCGATGTAAACAATAAATTATGTTGACAGCTGTTGATAGATTTTCTCTTGGTCGCATTTTTTACCCTCGACGAAACGGAGACGGTATACTTATATGTGTTTGCCCTAAGAGGTTGTGTGTTTGTTTGTGCACTTTTTTGTTACCGTTTTCCTGGAAAACTACTGGACATATTGAGATGCGGTTTTTTGCATTAGATATGTATAGCTTGTGAGAAGGTTTTTAGATATATTTTAGGACCATAGACAACCAAGCTGAGCTGTAGTCTATGATTTTAATTTTTCAATATGTTACCATTTTTGTCAAAAAGTACTGGGCCGATTGAGATGCGGTTTTTTGCATTAGATATGTATAGCTTGTGAGAAGGTTTTTAGATATACTGTAGGACCATAGACAACCAAGCTGAGCTGTAGTCTATGATTTTAATTTTTCAATATGTTACCATTTTTCTCAAAAAGTACTGAGCCGATTGAGATGAGGCTTTTTGCATTAGATATGTATAGCTTGTGAGAAGGTTCTTAGATATATTTTAGGACCATAGACAATCGTGCAATCGTGATTTGGTAAGTGGTCATAGGAACTCCTTAAGTTCTTATCGTAAACCCTTCGAGTGTTTGAACTCTTTGTCTTTGTCTTTGTCTTGACTACCACTTTGTACCTAGATGCTGCTCAGGGTCTCATGATGGAGCCAGGAGGTGGTCATGGGAACTCCTTAAGTTCTCATCGTAACACGTCGTATTTGGATTCTTTTGATTTGTCTTGACTACCACTTTGTACCTAGATGCCGCGCAGGGTCTCATGATGGAGCCAGGAGGTGGTCATGGGAACTCCTTAAGTTCTCATAGTAAACCTGTCGTATTTGGACTCTTTTGATTTGTCTTGTCGAGCACTTTAAACCTAGATGCCGCGCAGGGTCTCATGATGGAGCCAGGAGGTGGTCATGGGAACTCCTTAAGTTCTCATAGTAAACCCGTCGTATTTGGACTCTTTTGAATTGTCTTGTCAAGCACTTTAAACCTAGATGCTGCCCAGGGTCTCGTGATGGAGCCAGGAAGTGGTCACAGGAACTCCTTAAGTGATCACATTTTTTTAACAATTTTTATCAGAATATTAAAATTTAACACTATTTGACACCTCTACTTATTACCAAGCACAAGTTTTTATCTCGGAATGAGAAGGGTTTTACCACAAGGGTTTTAGTCCACCACGCTGGTCAAAAAAACTACTGAGCCAGCAAATATGCAGTTTTGTGTTTTAGATATTATTTTATATATACTTTTGCTAAGTTCTAATCATTGTTGTTTCAATGGAGCTCTACAGTTCATCGTGGGTTTTTTAAATTTTTTAATTTTATTACTTGTTTATAATTAATTTTGTTTCCTTCAAACGCCACCAAAAATATGTTATTAAGTCCTAATCAAGTGAATTGCTGTTATTTGTTGAGGAGTTTTGTCCTCTATGTCCACGATTAAAATTTTCAGAATATATTAAATGTACAGAAATCTTCTAGTTAGACAGTTTTATTATAAGTATTAGATAAGGTGACTGACTGATCTGACTGGTCACCTGATGGTAAGTGATTACCGCCGCCCATGAACATTTGCAGCACCAGAGGAACCGCCAATGCGTTGTGAGCTTTTGATAAATTTGTTTATCCGCCCTTTGAAGAGCCCCATATTATAATCATGAGGGAACACAGAAGATGGAAGCTGGTTCCACAATTTGCAGGTACGTGGCAGAAATGACCTGGACTAACGGGTGGTGGAAGAAGACCAGGCATCCAGGTGTTGAGGTTGAAATTTGTTTCTGCGACGTAGGACGCGACTGGAGAACACGGAAGCTGGTATTAGATTAAATAACTCCTCAGAGCACTCACCATTGTAGAGACACAATTGTAGAGACATTGTAGAGAGATGTGGCAGTAAAATTTAAACTTCACACTCACATATATGTAATACGATGGATTTTCGTGCATTCCAAGTAGCTTCAACCCCATTAAAAATAACGAGAAATGTTACGTAAAGAACTCAAGAAGATCTTACATAATATCTGAAGTGTGAAGTAACGTAACTGACTGATGTTGTTTTTCAAAGCCGAAACAGTAAGAAATGCGATGACTCACTTCAAATGTTTATTCTTGTGAAGTTTCAGACTAGTCCAATCGATTCCTATTTCCTTTTGATTCCATTCCCTAGAGATACTTAAAGCTGTTCAACTCCCGTCTCCCACTGACAAACTGAGTTTAGTTATTAATAATTAAACCATAAACCATAGATAAATCCTTGGACAAAGTACCTACATCGCATCGACCGAATTATTCCAACAGTAGGTATTGACGACCCGCCTGACGCAGTGGTGAGGGCTGTAAGAGGGAGGTCCCGGGTTCGATCCCCGGCTTTTTCTCGGAATTTTCTCTGGTCTGGCCTGGTGGGAGGCTTGGTTTACGATGAAACTATTGATTTTACAAAAAAAAAGGTTACTACACAAATTGTAGGAAATTTTCTCTAGTTTAATTTATTACCTGACTGTTTTCATTGTAAAATTAGTCGGAAAGGAGTTATTGGCAAAAAACCGTTTTTTAACGCCATTTTTCCAATATTCGCAATTTCCGCGAGCGGCAACGATACGAGGTGGCAAAGTGGAAATTCGGAAAGAACACGTCGAAATCTATTAAAAACTCCCGACAAACTTTCCAGGGTAAAACTACCAAATGACCGTATTATATTATATACTTTTGATAAATAATTTAAATCAACGTACAGTAGGGCTATTCCCCGGACGCGTTTGATTTGTTTCCGCTTCGTATCCCACCGCGAAGGCAGGTGGGTTCCATTCTCATCTGTCATGTATTGCAAATGGCGTCGATCGTGTTGAGGATCGGTGCTAATACCTATGTTACGGGGGCTTTTAGAATTAGTTAAGGCGGTATGTGTATGTTCTTTTCTTCTTACTAATATTATAATTTATGCGAAAGTTTGGATGGATGTATGGATGTTGGTTACTCAATCACGCCCCAACGATCTGGCTGAAATTTGGGACAGAGATTGATTATAGCCTGGAATAGTATATAGGCTAGTTTTTATCCCGGAAAATTTAAGAGTTCCCACGGGAACCGAAAAACAAAAATAGTTTCCAGGATAAAAAGTAGCCCATGTCGTTCCCCGGGATACCTATAACCTATGCTACCTTTCATCAAAATCGGTTGAACAGATGGGCCGTGAAAGCGTAGCAGACAGACAGACACACTTTCGCATTTATAATATTAGTATGGAAGTATGGATTAGGTGGTAGTCTTGAAATAAGAATCATTAAATTTAATTTCACTTACTTAAGTAAGTCTGGTAGTTCACAAGTTAAGATTTATTTAAATACCGTCCCATTTCTGACTTCAAAGGACGTGGTCGTACCAAGTCGGAATTGGCACCGCTTGTTCTTTGGTTTATAATAAAGCTGCATTACATTGATTAGGCTTCCTAACTAAATAATTCTGTTATGTATTTATTAATTACTTAAGTAACATCGTGAAATAGCACAACATGTCAAATGCCATTTGTATTTGAACAAAACATGCATCAGATAATTAGCTCTAGCTATTATTTAAACAAACAACCACTATGCTATTATTACGAGTATATTATTATGTAACTACTTTTAGATACGGTCCCATTGGCACACTTTAGGTACCATTACTAAAGCCTCCGCTGTCCGTCCGTCCGTCCATCCGTCCATCCGTCCGTCTGTCAGTGGGCTGTATCTTAAGAACCGTAAAAGTAAGATAGTAGAAATGTTCACAGAGTGTGAGTCTATTTATATTTCCGATATAATAAATATACTTACATACTTTAAATAATTTAAAAAATAAAGTTTCCCATACAATTTAAAAACTTGCATTTAAAAATTACTTACATAGTGTTAAATCTTGTATCTACGGAACCCTTCGTGTGCGAGTTCAACTCCGACCGATTATTATTAAAGTAAAACAAGTAATATTGTCAGTATTAAAGTAGCACATGTAAGTACTTTTAGTTCTTTACGTGTTCCCTTCTGGTGTTTTCGAGGGGCAATCTAGCGTGACTGATGTTAAATATTATCCACCCCTGTTCCATTTCATTTTTTCGGTAAATATCGGTCCCCTAGCTCGGAAGCGCGTCTATAAAATGTCTTCAACTTTTTATTCGAGTCTTTTGATAACAGCTCAAACTGTTCGTATCAAAATATTTCCAAGATTTTACCGTTGTGGTTGCAACTCGTGATGTGGCTTTGATTTGGTTGATTTCGTCCACACGGTTGAATTTGATGGAAAAATGTGGTCTGCCTGAAAAAACTAAGTCCATACTAATATTATAAATGCGAAAGTGTGTCTGTCTGTCTGCTATGCATTTCGGCCAATATTTTCAACCGATTTTGATGAATTTTGGTGTAAAGTCAGTCTATAGTACTCAGTGAGATAGGGACAACGCAATTAAGTAAAGTCAATCCGTTATATGTATTGACAGTGAGAATTTTATTTCCAAGAGATACAAAATTAGAAATAAATACCTAGCGACCACTCGACAAATAACTAAGGAAGCAGCAGTGTTTGTAATGTTTACGAGACCCATGGCCATAATGGACATTGATGGGCCGAGTGGCGGTCCCTTGTCGGGCGCCAAATCTCTCCATCGATTCATTACTATCATTAATCTCATTATACTCGTTGCCTGCAGTTCCCCGAAGTTCACTATTCCCCGAAGAATTCAAGGTCCTCAGGTTGTGATCGTATAAGTTTACGCATATATATAAAAGAAATTAAAGTCTTTGTTATAATATAAGCCAACATGTTCGACGTTAGGGGAATACTTGTAACTACTAATTACGGGTAGGTACGTGATTAGTTTCTTTCAGTAAATAGATCCACGAATCTTCAATGGCTATTGCAAGACTCAAAATGATTCAACGGTTTAGATAACGAAGCTGCTGATATTCTCTTCAGGATCTCTTATAAAACGATTCTTCTTTTTTCTACCTTTAAATATTTTAGGATAAGAGCTAACTTGAAAATAGGGATAAGTAAACCTAACCTAAAGAGCAACCACCTAGTTTCTTGCTGGTTCTTCTTAGTAGGAATTCATACCAGTGGTAGATTCACTCGACTATTCAAAAGCACTTGAATAAAAAAGATTTGAATTTGAATTTAGATTT
Organism: Erebia aethiops; assembly: GCA_923060345.2. Lineage (NCBI taxonomy): Eukaryota > Metazoa > Arthropoda > Insecta > Lepidoptera > Nymphalidae > Erebia > Erebia aethiops. The sequence continues at coordinate 342,078 of OV281083.1, read as the reverse complement.
CATATTGATTGCAATAGGACTCTATGAACTGTATATGCTTCTTTTTTGGTAAGACATATTATTCTTATATATTCGGTTTTATCAAACAATTTATCATCGAAAACCCTAATAAATACAATAATAACGTAAATAACTGCTGAGTTTCTTGCCGGCTCTTCTCAGTAGAAACAGTTTTCCGAACCGGTGGTAGAGTCTTGACGTATCATAAGTGACACAAGTTGCCCTATGTGAAATAAATCATTTCATTTCTTTTTATTTCATTTCAAATTTCTATTTGAATTGATTATAGATGATTGATATTGATAGATGAATTCTAATTGAATTCTTATTCAAAGTGTTTTATTGTCATTATGTTGTTTTTACCTATTCTACGAGATAATGTAGCAAGAAACCAGCAATTATAAAAGTAAAGTAAGCAAAAGAAAATAAGTATACTTGCCTAAGTAATTTATAAGTTTTTATTATGAACATTTACAGGATCTTCAGGCTCTAAAGGGAAAATAATCTGATTTGACGCGAAGGAAGTAATCGTTTAACGATATACTTAACGAGACGATGCTATTGGCGAACGATGATCACGTTAGTCCCACGTTGGGCGCCAAACTTCTGAAACGATGATATTTACAACGTCTAGTCGAGAAAATACTTTGGCCTTTTACTTTATACTGAGATAGATAGATGTTATGTTAGTTTATGTATGTTATGCCTTTATGAAAATAAAAGTACTCGTATCTACTTAGTTAAAACTAGAAATTTAATAACGAAACATCACACTGGGTACCAAAAATACAACGTAATAAAAATTTTGACCTTTTTTTCATATGCCAGTACTGTAACGTATTGGAATGCAAGATTTATAATATTATAACAAAGGTATCCCTTTGTCAGGTCATTTTAACCAATGCATTAAGTAATTCTTTTATGGGTTTACTATAATAAATCATTTTAATGGGTTAATATAAACATAATAAAGTAATTACTTTAAAAAAACATACGCGCCGAATTGAGAACCTCCTCCTTTTTTGGAAGTCGGTTAAAAAATAAAAATAACAGAAAAATAGGTGGCACCTACCTATTTTTCTGTTATTTTATGAATAGGCACCTACTTATAATCATGAAGGTTATAAGTAGGTGCCTATTCTTGTTATTCAGAAAATAATTTATGTTTAGTGATTTAGTAAACACATTATAAGTACTTAACAAATTTTTACTAAATATTAATTTATAAATAACTCATGCATAGGATATAACTATTGTTGGTACAAAGAAGCTATAATAAATAATTTACGTAAAACGAATACATAATATTTACATTGTGTGAATAATATAGCGAACCACGAACACTGGTGAATATTATCATACTTGACTAGTACTGAATACATTAGCGTTCGTTATTCCTTACAATGCACTTGTCTTCCCGAGTACCCTATCCACATGACAAGAGGCGTGATTACGTGCCGCTACATCAACAACGCACTTACCGGGCCCACAGCATCCCAGTTACTCGATCTGATTATAATCCTAATCGTTCACGTTATATTTCAGTTTTTCACACAAAACGAGGGCTTATAAACAAACTACCCCTAATATTTTCACCAAAAGAAACACGTAATTTTATTTTTATGAGTCATTTCTTTCACATTGTTTGGTTTTCCCGAATTTTCTCAGAGCGCGGCGACAGCCGTGCGCCTGACGCAATGGGCTACGACGCACTGCACTGGTGACTGGCTCCGGGCCTCCGGCCTGGCGCCTCCAACGAGCTCGGTATAATCTGAATTTATTCGTCCAGAAATATGTTAGGCAAATAAGTAATGACCAAATTCAACGCGAAGACAATTGCACTTCCGGTTTAGTACCTCAGAAACACATGTGGTGTTATTGTGTGGTAACTATTATAATTCACTGGTATCATGAATTAATATTCTTACCAAGTATTAATATTTTAACATTGTAAAAGTTTGGATGTTTGTGAAGTACCTATGTGTGAATGTTTGAACTGAACCGATTTCACTGAAATTTAGAATAGAGATAGCTTATACCCAAAATAAATACATAGGCTACATTTGATCCCGCAAAATTAATACATAGGCTACATTTGATCCCGGAAAATTAAAAAAAGTAGTGTTCCCGCGAGAATCAAACAGCTCCATGCGATAGAGTCGGGGCATTATCACTTGTCATCTAGTGAAACAATAAATAAAAATATTGCGAGACTTTACGTTTCGTTTTTCATTTTCTTAACTTATTTTTAGGTAAGTACTTAATTGATCATTAATTGATACTTAATTAATTATCAATAATAAGAAGTACCCATTCCTTTGTTTAGTATTCACTGAGCATAAAATATCATAACAATTGGCCTAAAAATTATGGATGCCTGATGTCTATTTCTTTACCAATTAAGTAACTAACTGTACTTTTAAGTTTAAGTGTTGCATAGGTACTTAACTAAGCAGGTTTTAAAACTCTTTAAAACATTCGTGTAAACTGTAAGTCTAGAAAGTCCTAGAAACCTCATATTTTTCTGTCAACATGCTCCTTACGTGTAACGTCCTAAAACGAGGTCAACAGAAATAAGAACGGTCTACTTATTGTATAAACAACTTTACATAATATTATTATTAGGTCATTGCGGTCAATGAACTGAAAAATTCTTTAGATGTAGGATCGAACCTCCAAGTAAATTTTTCCATGAAAAATGTAAGTACGTACTCTACTGAACACCACAATTTATTATTTTGCAATAAGTAAGTAATTAAATAGTTCTCAGATTAATATATTAATTAGGTATTATTGAAGTGAAACTTCTTTAGAATCGTAATTTGTAAATTCGATGAAACGAAAAAGCGACACTAAAAAGAGACAAACATACTTAATTACCTATTCATAATAGGATTAAAGCCTGCGAGAGAATTAGACATAACTAATTGTTACTTTACATAATACAAGTTTTCTGAAGCTTCACTTTTTTCAATAAATGAATGACTTTGAATGGCTAATAAAAGTTCTAGCTCACAGTTTATCAAAGCTTTTGGTAAAAAAATCAAGTGAATTTGTCCCAACACCAGCTGAGGTAGAGCGTAGCTAGAGGTACAAAATATTATAAAGTTTTAAAATAAAATGTATAACCATTAATTAGGTAGGTACTTATTATTAAAATAATTGGAACCTAGCAGCGCCTTATATTTTTGAACGCATTGTGGTGGATCGATATTGCGACTACAATAGCGGCCAGCCGCAGGGAAAACGCGGGAAAGCCGTGCAGGCGCCATCTTGGAAACACGTTGCCATGGATACTTCACTTGCGGCATTAGAGAAAATAATATAGTGAGCTTATTCGACACTATGCGAATATTTTTATTCAAAAATCTTAAACTCGAGCTTTCTTCGAGGAAAGAAAACCCCAGCTATTATTATACCTACCGTCGCCGCGTCGCGTCGTGGGTATGCCTGTGCCTATGTCGAGGACGGGAAAGAGTTACCCAGGGTGTAAAGTGGTGTAAATCAAGAGCTTGTATCTCATTAATATATGCTTCGTCTCGTTAACGACACGACACGAAGGAAATATTATCATACTAGTGGTTCGCCCCGAACTGAGACGTCGCGGTATCCATGAGATAGTTTTAACTAGGTACGAGTATATAATGCGCGCTCATCTTTACGTTCATAGACATCAGTACTATCAGTAGACTATTGTTTTATTCCAAATAAGATAACGTCTATTATTTGTAAGCACAAACGAATATTTTACAGAGCGCCATCTATTGACATCATTGTGAAGTTCTGTTAAAAATACTGAAGCTCATTAAAAATTAAATAATTTCGTTTCCAATATTTATCTAATTTTTTGACGACCTCCGTGGCGCAGTGTGTAGCGCTGTTGTCTTTAACATGCGGAGGTCCCGGGTTCGATCCCCGGCAGGGTCAATTTGGGAATATTTCTGAATTTTCCCTGGTACGGCTGGTGGGAGGCTTCGGCCGTGGCTAGTTACCACCCTACCGGCAAAGAGTGCCGCCAAGCGATTTAGCGTTCCGGTACGATGCCGTATAGAAACCGAATAGGGGTAGGTATCTATGGGTTTAATATTACTGCTATGCCCCGAACAGGTTAGCCCGCTATCATCTTAGACTGCATCAGCACTTACCATCAGGTGAGATCGCAGTCAAGGGCTAATTTGTAGGCTCTTTTTGGACTCTACTTCTAGTTATCTTTAAAATTATATACCGCAAGTCGCAACCTTATGTAATGCTATAAAAAATATTTTACTTCGCATTCGCTTCTATGAGAGCCCCCTCAGAGAAATAGAGATTTTTTAAGCCATGTTCGGCGGAAAGGCATCGATTTACATATTATATTTAAATTTGAAGTAATTACGTTCAGTAATTCAGAAGTTATAAGCATTTATAAGGCTCTGACAGACAGGCGGACGGACGGACGGACGGACGGACAAGTGCAAATTCACTCAAGTAGACTCAGAGACCTTCGCTTCGCTCGGTCAATAAAATAAAGTCTGGTTTGTTCATTCACATAACTCTAAAACGGCTGGATCGATTTTCATGGTTTTTGATTTGTTGTATTTGTCTCCGTCCCGAATAGCGGAATACTCGTAACAGCTATTAAAAACATTGAAAAATTTACGAAAGTTAAAAAACTTATTCCACTTATTCCAAGTCTCGGGCATCAGTTAATCTATATAATATTGTGCGAGTGTTATATAAATACCGGTATACGTCATTGTCTGATACACAAGAAACTCACGATAAATAGGTACTTCTAAAATCTTGGGCATAATATCTAGTAAGTACTAAGTACCTAGTTAAGTACCCACATAATATTTTGTAGGTTGTCTGTAAATAGCCCAGTTATGCAGGACCTGCATCAATCATTATTTATTAATCTCAGTAGTAGTGATATATTTACAGTACATATTGGTAGCTGAATTTATGGTAAAGTATTCAATGCTGTTACACTGAATTTTCGCATACGCAGACGCCCGAGGTTCCTTCTGTACCTACCGCATCTGGAGATATTATATTTTATCAAATTTCATGTCAAAACTAGTAAGTATACTTAGTAGTTGTAGAGTAGAAGATAGTATTTAGGTATAGGAGTTATGGTTAATAATTAATAATATAGGTACCTAGTTTGCTTGTTTGTTAGTAATTATAAATACTAGGTATAGTAGGTAATAATTTATGATTTATAATATTATTTATTGTCCACCTAATGTCGAGGGCTCGTTGGTGTACGGAAAAACTCAGTTGAGTTTATGCTACACCAAATAGACTAAGTTTGTAACTTTTTGTTTTTATATGAATAAATAAATAAAAAATAAATTAAAAAAAACACGTGTGCACTTGTCGTGTGCACCCAAAAAGCTCTTGTGAAAGTTAAGGTAAGTAAGTATTTGAATATAAATCATTTGAGTTTGTGCTTTTGTTAAGTGAAAACTGTTTACTGAACGCCCATCTCCAATGGATGACACAAGCATAAAAAGGAAAGAAAGGCAATAAAGGCATAAAAAGGCAAGGCATAGAAAGACATAAAAAATGACTTTGGGAACCACTGGCTAAATCGATGCAGTGAGTGTGCAGTAGCTAGGTGGAAATTATTGTAGTATAAGCACAGAATATTATGTAGGTACGTTTTCCTTTTGTGGGGATGAAAATAAGATGAAAATCATCGAGCAGTACCTAGCTAATATTAATATGGCCAGGATTGGCGATAATTTATTGTTTATCATTATTTGGGAGTGAGAATGCTTCTAAAGATTAGATAAATTTGAGATAAATTAATAGAACAATAGGTAGGTATATATATTGGTATTGGTCCGATATCAGATGTTATCGCGGGGCGTTATCAATGTTATTAAATCTGATCGGATGTAGGTAGGTACCGCATATCGCAATCGCAGGCATCAAGCTTCGGGGGTCGGGGTAATATTATGTGTTAGTTCCTTAAGTAATTGCTTCAGGTAAGTTCAATTACGTTACACCTCTTAAGATATCATTTACTAACTTTAATCGAACATCGATAAGTTCGATTTTCATACAAATTAAAAACCCCCTTTTAAACCGCTAAGGGGCGGAATTTTCAATTATCCTCTCTTAGCGGATGCCTACGCCATAAAAGCTATCAAGCTTTTTCAGCCCGATCCGTGCAGTCTAAAACCATGGTTATGCTGTGCGTTGATAGATCAGTCAGTCAGTCAGCCGACTTTTCTTTTTTTAAACCTATTTAGATCATCTTTATCTCCTCAGCTGTTCTGCAAAGACGTTTATGTACCTAACTAGGTATGTGATACATATATTATTTGGATATCTAACCTAAAATACCTTAGCACGGACCAACCGTGTAACTTAAAGTTTAGACGCTAGAAGAATTAACAGGTGCTTCCTATTATAGTTATCATTGTATTAGTACCTACCTTTCTATTAACTAAACTAGAATTCTGTGATTCGATTCAATGATTTAATCGAGTAGATATCACAACTCGTTCGTTTGATCGTGTGCAGTCGAGCGTAATCGAACCTATGCCTTGAATGCACTGCTGTGATCATAAATAATACACTATATAAGGCTGTGATTGATTGTTCATTGTTCGTTGTTAGCACCCATTGGTATCATAATATTTAGTGATCATTTTAAAAGATTAACAGTGGTGGTTGGACACTCACACGAACGATAGAAAATGTTTTGAAAAATAAATCGTTTCAGAGGTAGTTGTACACAGTGCACCCACATAAACGGTCTATATTATTATCAATTAATAATATTTTTTGGATTGTGGATAAGGTGCCCAGAGAGTGTAGGTACCGTTTTAAGTTATTTAACGAAACGCCTATATCTTTATGCATAGCAACTGCTTGTATTAACAAAAACTACTTAGAAATAACTATACAATATTCTATAGGCGTTATAAAAGTATCCAACCTAGGTAGCCAACCGGGATTTAAGCGTTATTTGAGTGAGTAAATTGAGTTTAATACTTCGGCATTTTTGCTATTATACTTTGATTTAGCACTCACAACTTTTATATTCATAATTATTTTTCTTTTTTGAACGGAATCCTATTTTTTTTATATTTGACGTGAATGTGACAATATTGTTGACATTGACATCAGAGACAAGTTGACATTTTGTCACAATATGACAATCTGTCAAACGCATTGCTGAAGAAAAACATAAAATCGAACTCGAAAAACGAAACAAGGAAAATACTTGGCCTTCCTATGTTTTATAGTGATATGTGATAACTAATAATACAAGAAAATTACTTACTTTCACGAAAATCCGACAATTCCGTCCATTGTGACATAGCGTAGTCCGTCCGAGATCCACACAAAACACAAACAAAGTGATGAGGTGAGCCGAAAATTGCGTATTTCGACAATCGCGAATTGTGAATGAGCAAGGCGTAGGAGGAGCAAAGTTGTACTGATGGGGAACACGTTGTCTAATGTTGCAGATAATAAGCGCCCATGAGTGCCGCTCGCTCGATTCTGATTGCAGAGGAACCCAAATCAAATAACTGTGAATATGACGCGCCCGGGACCACCGAGCGAAAACCTGCCCACAGTAAGTTACTGTCTTAATCTTTTCGCTAAATTAAACAAATAGAGATGTTCTGTAATCATGTATCATGTACAAATAAATAATATTACTTTAATGTCTATTGAAAACTTATGTACTAAATCAAGTACTCAGTACCTGCCTAGGTACTGACTATTTATTATTTAATATTGTCACCATTTCAGAAAACTATCAATTGTGTAAATCAGTCTATTTTTAAATTCTAATATCGAAGGTATATTTATTAAACTACACAAGTAAATTTAAAACAAATTGATTGCATGTTTAGAAGACTTTTCAAGAAATCCTGATTCAGTTTTGTTAGTTTTATGAATTCATGGAAAACATTTTCATGTCATTATTGTGATCATTCATTATATTATTACTTCATCTAGAATTATTTCTAAGTATTTATGCACAATTAATAAGTAGCTATTGTTCAGCATAGTAAATAAATACCAATAATGTTATTTTTCAGCGTTGATTTGCTTTGTGCCATGGTGTCTATATTCAGAAACTGTGACGGTGTATGTGCTTTACTTATTTAGTAGGAACAATGAACTAGCTTATTCATAATATGTCCTCCATTGTTGTCAATGTGTATAAAATATAAATTGTTTTGCATGTTAAAGATTGATTAGGGCTGCTGCCTGCTAAACTAAGTTTGAAGTAAGGGAGCCTGTGACATTAGAGGTTTCTAGATAGTAGATATGAGTGCTTGACTCATGATAAGGTAGCAGGTATACAGACTGACATTTCTGCATTTGCTTCATATGGAAGTTGTATAATAATAATATATAACCCTCAGTTAGCCAACTAGTTAGTCCTTAGTGTAGTTGTACACATAATACTTATTGACAGGTATAATAATTATATTGCTATTGCTTTCATGGGATAGCATTGGACTTAAACCTGTCGATGTAGTGAAAGAGAATCAGTCGCTATAACTAGGTATTGTCATAAATAAATGGATACAGCCCCTGTGCCGTAGCCTCCTGGCATGGCCATTGTGGGACTGATTAGCCACCTGTACTATCTATCCCAACCCTAGATCCTATTGTTCCTTGAATATAAACATAATCCCATCACCCCTAGGGTACATGTATTGTGCTAAAATTGTTGTGTTTGGCTGAATTTAAGTAAGTAATTGTAGTAACTATTTTTGTTTCAAATAATAGCCAAAAAATAGCAAAGATTGTAGCTAAGTAATATGGGAGAAGTGTAGGCTTATCAGAGTTGATGTGATTGTCACATTGTAGTCATCCTACTAAATAAAGTAATGCTTTTACTTTTGATTACTTAAATGTTTAGGGGCCCTATCACAGTAAAATTACTGTTACAGTGGAACTTTTGATTGATTAGTCTTTTAGTATCCACCAAGATAAATTCATCAGCAACAATATCACAAATTCAGCCATGTGATAGGCTTTACAAATTGAAAATGTAAAGGTCCACTCCTCGCCTTGCCTAGCCAGTGTGAAACCACCCTCAGAATTATTTATGCATCTTGTTTGTGATAGGGCTACAGTTTTTGCAAGAACAACAAGAAAAATAAACCTTGCTCTCCGAAAAGTTGGAGACATTCTGTGATGATGCACTTGATGGTGTTGTGCTATTTCCAGGTGAAGCTGGTGGTGGTGGGGGATGGCGGCGTAGGCAAGAGCGCCATCACCATCCAGTTCTTCCAGAAGCTGTTTGTGACGGACTATGACCCCACCATTGAGGACTCCTACATTCAGCATACAGAGGTGGACGGCCAGTGGTGCATACTGGATGGTAAGTATATCTCACTCACTCCATCAATACGACACACACAAGTGACAATTATTTTGTTGCCTCTGTCAGTGCATTGACAATGAGGTTGAAATGTTTGGACGTAAAAAGCCTCCCTGTCTCGCCCCATCATTCAAACTGAAATAGTCTTACTTAAATAGGGTTCAGCCTAGCATAGGATTTTAGACTATCGCACATTTAATCATTCATTTATCATGGTTTGGTATATAGCAGGCCAGTATCTAACTATTAAGCCAAAGGATAACATACCTGACCTAGTAAAAGGCCTTGGATAGGTCCATAAGTCATTTATTAAAATGGGATAATAGTGTACACATTTTGAATGTCAGTTGTTGATCATAACAATTTAAATAATACCTAGTATTAATAAAATTTTTTAAAAGGGCTGGATAAAATAATCCATTTTTTTATCAAGCCCTTTGTCGAAAACCATTTTATAGGCGTACATTGTTCTGAACTCAGTGAGATTTACTAAATAAATAAAAAAAGTTGATTTCTGCTGATGAAACTTGCTGTCCTTGAAGCATTTAATATAACATCACTAGAGTTCGTCGCCGGGCACTCGTTATTAACTTTTGACAGTTATGCGAGTTTTAAGAAATTAAAATATCACTTGCGTCATACGGTGAAGAAAAGCACCGTGAGGAAACATGCGTGCCCGAGACTTGTTCGTAATATTCTCAACGGCGTGTGAAGTCTGCCAATCACCCCGAGAGGAGAGTCGTGGTCCGTAAAGAGCTGAAGGCGGGTGCGGTGTTTGCAGTGCTGGACACGGCGGGGCAGGAGGAGTTCAGTGCGATGCGCGAGCAGTACATGCGCAAGGGCGACGGCTTCCTGCTCGTGTACTCCGTCACCGACCAGCAGAGCTTCGAGAACATCCGCCACTTCCACACGCAGATCCTGCGCGTCAAGGATCGGTCAGTGGTGTCAGTAGTGTACTGGTGATGGCGGGTTGCAGTGCTGGACACGGCGGGGCAGGAGGAGTTCAGCGCGATGCGCGATGATCTTCACAACAGAATGATCTTCACCCACATATCACACCTCATTACTTTACACAATTTCTTGCTTTTATTCGGTCGTTAGGGTAGTATGACGTCACACGATGGAGCGCCGCGTGTGACGAATTTATTCTTGCAAGCGCAACTTTAAAGTTCCATAACTTTTTTATTTCTTGAGATATTTTAATGATTCTTTGATTTTACTTAATTTTTTATAATTAATTCATTAAAAAAATGTGAACTTGCAGCGAGACGTACCCGATGCTAGTGGCGGCGAACAAAGTGGACCTGGTGCACTTGCGAGCGGTGAGCGAGGAGGCCGGCCGCGAGCTGGCGCGGCAGCTCAGTGCGCCGTACATAGAGACCAGCGCCAAGGAGCCGCCGCTCAACATCGACGCGGCTTTCCACGAGGTACGTGCCCGGTGAATGAATGAAAATATTCTTTATACTACACCCGCTCGGAAAGTACCGTCATTCGTTTTTCAAAACAAGGTAGAAAGTACGTCATTGCTACAAACCAAATATGCGGGAGGAAAAGATGTATGCAATTTCATTTCTAACGTGCTAAGCGGGGAGAAAAAGTGTATGGAAATCTATTAATGGTTAACGCGTTGTTTTTTTTAACTTTTAGTAAATATGGTATGGACGTTGAGAATTTGAAATATGGATTATAATATGGATATATCACCGTAAGATTGTAAAAACCGTTAGATTGTAATCTAACTAGCGATATTGTAAACTGTCAACAGATTGTGAACCGTTCAATATTCTGGGTGTAAATTTTTGAAATATTCATTGTATTTACGTTTTCTTGTCTCTTTCTTGTAGGTTAGGTTAGGGTTCGACATAAATAACCAGGTAGTGGGCCTTGAGGTTTTATCACGTTAATATACCTAACAGATTACAATTTACCGAAAAATAATGCGATAAATTGTTATCTGTCGACAGTTTACTATATCCCTAGTTACATTACAATCTTACGGTGACAGATATAATATTAGAAGCAACTTCACCATTTTTACCCTCGACGAAACGGAGACGGTATATGTATGTTTGTTTGTTTGTTTGTATGTTTGTTTGTGCACTTTTTTGTTACCGTTTTCCTGGAAAACTACTGGACCGTTTAATATGCGGTTTTTTGCATTAGATATGTATAGTTTGTGAAAAGGTGCTTAGATATATTTTAGGACCATAGACAACCAAGCTGAGCTGTAGTCTATGATTTTAATTTTTCAATATGTTACTATTTTTTCTCAAAAAGTACTGGGCCGTTTGAGATGAAGTTTTTTGCATTAGATATGTATAGCTTGTGAGAAGGTTCCAGGTTTTAGGACCATAGACAATCAAGTTGAGCTGCAATTGTGATTTGGTAAGTGGTCATAGGAACTCCTTAAGTTCTCATCGTAAACCCGTCGTGTTTGGACTCTTTTGATTTGTCTTGACTAGCACTTCGTACCTAGATGCTGCTCAGGGTCTCATGATGGAGCCAGGAGGTGGTCATGGGAACTCCTTAAGTTCTGTAAACCCGTTGTATTTGGACTCTTTTAATTTGTCTTGACGAGCGCTTTGTACCTAGATGCTGCCCAGGGTCTCATGATGGAGCCAGGAGGTGGTCATGGGAACTCCTTAAGTTCTCATCGTAAACCCGTTGTATTTGGACTCTTTTAATTTGTCTTGACGAGCGCTTTGTACCTAGATGCTGCCCAGGGTCTCATGATGGAGCCAGGAGGTGGTCATGGGAACTGCTTAAGTTCTCATCGTAAACCCGTTGTATTTGAACTCTTTTAATTTGTCTTGACGAGCGTTTTGTACCTAGATGCTGCCCAGGGTCTTGTGATGGAGCCAGGAAGTGGTCACAGGAACTACTTAAGTGATCACATTTTTTTAAAAAAAATTTTATCAGAATATTATAATTTAATACTATTTGAAACCTCTACTCATTACTAAGCACAAGTTTTATCTCGGAATGGGAAGGGTTTGGCCATAGTCCACCACGCTGGTCAAAAAAATTACTGAGCCGGCAAATATGCAGTTTTGTGTTTTAGATATTATTTTATATATACTTTTGCTAAGTTCTAATTGTTGTTTCAATGGAGATCTGCAGTTCGTCGTGGGTTTTTAAAAATTTTAATTTTATTACTTGTTGACATAGAAAAGTTAAATATGGTGAATGTCGATTGTCGATATCAATATCGATTGACGATGTCGATTTATAAAATATATCCTCAAAATGTAGTCTAGTTCTAAGCTTCAAAGTAAGTATTATCGCTTATTTGCCTCGCAGGCGTATACTGACAGGCAAACATCGACAACAAATGCAATACACCACAGATGCATGTCGTTTATTACAGTATCGAAGCGACGTACCCTTCTATCCGATATATACTCATCTAGTAATTACAAGTATGACTTTCCTTTTCAAAATAGTCACGGAGCTTCAACACTAGCTTTCTTGATAGTCCTTTAAGCACCATATAGTTTTGACATTGGATGGTTTCTAAGGATATCATTAATATGTAGTAAAAATATGCAAAACGCAATGCGCATACGCATACATTTAATTTTGGGAAAGTATTTTGAAAACATTATTATCCAGGCTAGATAAACACAAGTTCAGTCTAAATAATTGCATAATATGGTGGAAATATTTTCGAATTACAAATTATATTGGTACTAGCTAATGCCCGCGACTTCGTACGCGTGGATCGAGGTTTTGTGGTTCCCGCGGGAACTCTTTAATTTTCCGGGATAAAAAGTGGCCTATGTGTTATTCCAGACTATAATCTATCTCTGTGCCAAATTTCATCCAGATCTGTTCAGCCGCTGGGGCGTGATTGAGTAACAAACATCCATCCATACATCCATACCGACATTCATACATCCAAACTTTCTCATTTATAATATTAGTAAGAAGTAAGATAGTAAGATTACGTTTGTATGGACAATTCACCCTCCGCCTTCTTAAGTTGGGAAAACCAGCTTAGTTACATACATACATTTAATATTTTTAGAGTTCGTTTTAATGTGTCAGCGGTTTTTAAATTGTTAATGTAATATTGTGTCGTCGTCTGCAGTTGGTGCGCATCATCCGCAACCATCCGCAGCAGGAAGAGAAGCAGCGGCGTCGCAGGAAGTTCTTCTCCAAGTGCACCCTGCTCTGAGCCGCGGCCGCGCGCGCGAGCGCAGCGAGCGTCCTGTGACGCCCCGCTCACTATGTGTTGACATGTAATGATGTACCGGATATATTTACAGTGTGAAATTTTAGTGGTCGTTTTCCCGCGGCAGAACAATTGGTTCTCAGTAGTACAATCGAAACAAATAGTTAAATAAAAAAAGAAAGTGTCCTTGTTTTGAAATAATTTAAAAAAAAGTGTATGTGTGCAATTCACACACGGCAGAAGCGAAACTTCAGAAAAGTAGCCTACGAGAGCATCAGACAAATATAACTTGTTTTATATCTCATTCTCTCGCAGGGTAAATCCTATTATGAATATGTCTGTCTCTTTTTAGTGTCGCTTTTTCGTTTCATCGAATTTTCAAATCACAACGTTTCTAAAGAAGTTTCACTTCAAAAATTCATCAACTTGAAACCTTGAGACGCAATAGTAATTCACTAGGCATAGCGTAGGCTCTACTTGAAGTACTCTACTATGCTATGCGCTGGCACGCGCTAAGTGAAGAGCGATTCATAAAATATTCAAAGCAAAATGAATTCTCGCGCGTTGTGATATAGCGTAAACTAGCCTGCACTTTCGACCCTTCGCTTTGTATTTTGTTTTTCATGTTTGTTATTATTTAATTCGAATAAATCGATTGTACTACAAAGATAAACCGTTTCGCCGGAGGAAAACAACCATTAAAATGTCAGCGTGTATTGCTGTTTGCTAAAGCACTGTTGTTAGAGAGAACGGGGTCGTTGCTTCTGTACACACAGCTGTTCTATGTCTATGGTATAGCGCCCTGCATTCCCCTGGAGCAGAGTTGTAATCGCATGATTATGCGATACATATATAATTCCACCAACTTATCTGGCCCGGTGGCCAAAATTTGAACAAAGTTTTTATTTTATTTATTGTATACTAGTGATGCCAGGGTCAGATAAGTGTGTGGGACTGTGAGTACGTTAAATGTATTAGGCCCATTAATTGATATGGGACTTCTTTCTCTCGTGATACGGACTAAACTTATTACTCAGTACAAAATGGCGGCTTCAAATCAGCTGTTCGGTTTGGCGGCCGCTTGTCGCAGAAGTGTCATTTGGACGTAACTGTACGTAAATGTGATTTACTCTCTCAAGTAGCGTCTCAAGAAAATAATTTACTTCAAAAACGGTTACACCTTTGCTTATAGTTCTGATGAATAAAGTGTAAAAAATGTTTCGTACACAAATAGGGATGATGCCTGTGTCAAAAATAAATTATTTTTTACTGATTGTTAAATAGAGGGTCTTCCAAAAGAGCCAAAATCCTCGGTTAGTTTTAAGTTTGATAATCATTTCAAAGTATCGATTGTCGATATCGATCTCATTATCAAACTTAAAAAACACACTTCTAGTATGGAAGTTTGTATGAAATACATAGTTGTGACGTAATCAAATTACAAAACACTTTTTTTCTGAAATCGTTAGTTAAAAATGTTTATCAAACTTAAAACTTACTCTTTTGGAAGACTATTTAATAATCAGTAAGAAATATTTTATTTTTAACTTAAGCATCATTCCTATTAAAGCCGTGCTAGCTCGTTTCCTGCGTTTCACGGATAATTTGCGATGGAATTTTCAAGTGTAGAACCTTAACGCTACGTACGCACTGCGAAAAATATTCGCGCAAAATTTAGTCTCGCGATTTATTTTCGCGTACAGATTTCACCTACCCCTACAATTAATTGTATCATACCAGCAATAGGGAGGATGACAACTCAATCAAATCAGCAACTCTTTATCTAACTTACAAACGCGCTTCTAGTATGGAAGTGGTATGAAATTCACAATAGTGACGTTATCAAATTTCAACGCACTTTTTTTCTTTAATCTATTTTTTTAAATGGTTATCAAACTTAAAACTGGTTAGTTTGTGGATGTGTTAGGATGTGAATTTTAGGTCTTTTAGAAGACCCTCTATTTAATAATCAGTCAGAAATAATTAATTTTTGATATAGGCATCATCCCTATTGTTATTCCGTGCAATTTTTATTCGCAAGTGCGAACACCTCCATATGATTTCTTGTGTGAAAAATTCGCGCAAATATTTTTCGCAGTACGAACATAGCCTTAGCTATTTTTAAACTTTTGTAAAAAAATTGCGAAGATTTTTTTTCTTATCACTGATCAAAGTTTAAATTTCATGATTGGCGTTAGTGACGACTGACGATAAGATTTCAAACTTCGAATTCATAGCATTTATGCTGAATCAGTATGTTTATTGAAAAAAAAAGACAAATAGTTGACGCTAAAACTCCATCGGTTACGTTTTTTGTGCCACGTATGGTAATTTCAAGGTTCAGGACTATAATTCGACCAGTACCAAAGAACACAAATCATTATTGATCTCCAAAATGTTTAATTGAATACGCCTAAATATTAGTGAGATATAAAAAACTTGACATTCTGTTCTTTATGCGAGAATTGAAAAGAATTTACTAAATTACTGAAAATACACCCATCCTCCATCCTCAAGCCAAATGTACACCAAAGATAAAGTAAACTTTTATATTTACTATAAAATTGTTTTACGCGACACAAAGTATTTCACTTAAGTTTTTTTATAGAAATTATAGAAATATTTTGTATTATTTATTTATTTATGTACTAAGTTTTAGATGAGTTATTGTTAAAGTTCGAGAGAGCACAAAAAGAATGTTGTGTATACATTTATCGCTGTATGTTTTTAATATTATGAAATGAAATGGCCGGTGCACATTAGTCCAGTCGCTGGATTCGTACGTATTCCAATACGTTATACGTACGAAGTGATGTGCTTCCTTGTTTTTTAAATAATAAACTATTTGTATAAGGGATCCTCTTAAGGCTTCCGTTATCCCCTCCACTCTTAATCGTCATCACCTTAACCCGACGCCAGCCCGCGAATACGGGTCTACTACTACTAATATTGCTACTGGCAATTTAAGAGAAAACATTTTGCTTTGATGCAACTGTTAAAAAAAAAAAAAAAAAAAACTATGCGTCTTAAAAACCCGCCTGATTTTCTTATGGACTCACCTGGGACCGGCGCATTTGAAACGTGTACGGTGTACCGTTATAAACTATTACTGTACCTGTTTATATTTTATTGACGCTCAAAAAGTGTACAGTGTACCAATTTTGAATAAATAACTTTGAATTGAATTAAATTAATCGTCATTGCATACTTCTTCCATTTTTTATATTGTTGGGGATCAAAACTTATATAGTAAGTTTTGTAAATTTTAAATATTCCAGATAATGTGTTTTTGCTTTCTTCCTTTCTATAACTTATGGCTAATTGTGAGGAGTCTCTCTCCGTAGCTTTAGAGAACTCCCACATCCTTCTACTATTCTGACAGCATATAGAATGGTTGACATAATACCCGTGGTGGACTGGAGTGCAGCTGGAATAATGTGTACCAGCCATATTAATTTAGACAAACTGTGTCAATGCTATGTTATTTAAATTATATTATTAAAAGCTATGACATCAAATAATTTTAGCTGGTCTAAAATTTTACACAGAAAATATATAACGATTGTTGATGTTTTTCCTTAAACTGTGGTCCTAGCATCAAACTGTGATGCAATCAATGCGATTGTCGCAACGGCACAATAATAGTTTAACAGAATCTTGTACACATTGGCCCCACGCACTCGGTCCAGCCTTACATCGGCTAGCACTTGCGGAATGCGATAGACCAATGTGTACCAGAGCCATAATAATGCAAGTAACGCATAAACCCCATATAGCCGTATAAGGTTGATGTTATAAGATGTAACTAAGTGTAACTATGTAATTAAATGTTAACTTTATAAATAGTTGTTGTACAGTTCCTTTTCCCATATAGGTACGTAAGACGAAAACGATTACTGTAACATACGAAATATGAATCTCGTTGGCAAGTGACGATGCAGGCTAAGATGGGAGCGGGCTAACCTAGACGCGCTGTGGCGGTTTATGACATTCAATGATACAATACATATTGAACTCTCGTTGGTTTGTGGGGAGGGGCATCGTACTCGTATGAATGGCGCGGCACGCCCACCAACCTACCACCAAATCACGAGCATCGCCCTTTCGCGAATCGAACCCGGGACCTGCGGTCACTCGTGAGATTACAGCACTCGCTGCGCCAACAGTCGCTGGTACAGTGCTACAGTGCACAAAGAAGCGGAACTTTGGTGCTTCAAGAATAAGATGTATGTTTTAGTTTTACTTTTGACAAGTTTTAAATACAAAATCATAATAGTAGTTTGTGATATAAGAGCGGTAAGTAGGGTTTTACATACTGGTCCAATATCCCAGAGCCGCCAGACCTTACTTATTTTCTGAGAAACAAAATGTGTGTAATATAGTAGCTTTGGTACCTAGATTTAATTAAAGCTCGCAAAAAAACGCCTGTTACATTTCTAAAGCAATGATTGAGGTTTATTCTGTTTAGCACAATCTCTAAATTAAACTAAACCTAAATAGTGCTGCCTCTTTCCGTAGTGAGTAGTTAATAATGTGAAAGGGACAGCGATATAAATAGAGCTTACATTTTAGTATAGAGAATGTGCTAGACAGAATTGGTCCTATTGTATTTGATAAATTAGTATTCCAAAGTGACCAGGCGTCTGCGCCGGAACAATGCATTAAGTAAAGTTAAGTTTCTTTTTGCGAGCTTTAAAGTGTCTGGCAGAAATAACGGCCCACGGCATGAGTCTGGGCGTGTTGATTATTAATTATTAATAATATTCTGTAAAACATACATAAAAATCATCACTCAGAAAATAAGTAAGTTAGTAGGTACACGTGTAGCACCTTTGACCTTATAACTATAAACATTAAATCTAGGTACCAAAGCTACTATATTACACACATTTTGTCTCTCAGACAATAAGTAAGGTCTGTCGGCTCTGGGATCTTGTTGTATACGAGTTGAGTCATGTCAGCCGATGCCGCCACTCGCCAGGCGAG
This sequence comes from Erebia aethiops, assembly GCA_923060345.2. Classification (NCBI taxonomy): domain Eukaryota; kingdom Metazoa; phylum Arthropoda; class Insecta; order Lepidoptera; family Nymphalidae; genus Erebia; species Erebia aethiops. The sequence goes on along the minus strand of OV281083.1, from coordinate 323,569 downwards.
GGCCAACGATCGTCACGAGTTTGTAGAAAGTATTTGTGAGTAAACTTAAATTAAAACTCGGGTTGGTAGGTACCTACTAGTTAGTTAGTTACTCACTAGAAAATAGTTTCTCACGCCCAACACGCCGCTAATAGCCTCCAAAAATCCCAAAAAAAAGTATGGGCATCTGTGATGGGCATCATTTCGAGTTTTTTGGCGGCTTTTAATACCGTGATTTTTCTCACATCTAATATACCTATTATTTTCTTTTCCTAATGAGTTAAATCTCAATATTCATAAGAAAAACTCAACTTTTGAAAGTTAAACATAGCGTTTTTTTAATTGGCTTCATGGTTGTAGGTTCTAGCCTATTACGCCTTTTCTTCTTCATTCTTCTAGACAACTCAGCCTTCACGTTTTTGAATTATAAAATTAAAGTACGTTTAAAATCTTATTGTAAACTAGCGAATGCCCGAGACTTCGTCTGCGTCGTTTGAGGTTTTTTGGTCCGCGGGAAATCTTAAATTTTCCGGGATAACAATTATTATCTATCTCTGTGCCAAATTTCAGCCAGATCCGTTCAGCCGTTACCTTAGGTACCTACATCCATACATCCATCCAAACTTTTATAATATTAGTAAGAAGTAAGATAAGATAAATACAATTTTCATACCATACCTCTATAACTTACTGATAGTTGTTGAGGGCCGTTGGTAGACCAACACTGACAATTTTCCACATTCATGAAGTTTCGTATTTTCCCATAAAGAACACCAGTAGGTAAGTCATAAATGCAATAACTAGTAGGTATACTGCGTGCTTAGGGGTGAAATAAAACGATTTCAGACGAGGGTGAAGAAGCCTGCCTGAGCGAAGCGAGGGCTGACATCACCCGATTTTCATGTCTCTAACTTCAAAAACACAGTAGGTACTTTCATGCAAACTTCCAACCCCCATTTCACCCCCTTAGGGGTGAATTTTCTCTTAACCGTTTATTATCTGATGTTTAAGTCACAGAAGAGACCTCTTCAAGTTTGTGACAAATTAAAAAAAACCCGGCTGAGTTTGGTGTGGGCTCTTCTCAGACCAGGTCGCGTTTGGAACCCTCGTAGTTTTAGTTTTAAGATACCGTAACTGTTTTACATCATTTTTTATAAGTAATTGGACGTCAATAATTAGTGTAGTAAATCAAATATTCATTTATTCAAATTAGGTACACTGAAGTATGTACCTAATTTGAATATTAATTGATTTAATTTGATTAATAGTTCCTGAGATATCGTGATTAGTCAGTGAGTGAGTGGTATTCGTATTTCCCTTTTAAGTTTTACATGTTAAAATGAATTAATTATTATAGAAGATTTTATTGCGTGGAAAGAAAGTCAGAAAATTTACGAGTTTTTTTAATTTAGTGTCGCAAAAAATCCGAACTACGATGTACGATTTTATAATATAATGATACCTAATACATTCTCAAAAAACCCAACGTCCATTATTTTAATACCCTATGAATGGTTAATTATCATGGTAAACGACTAGGTATTTAGTATTTACCATGAGATACAACGCAGTTCGGATTTTTATGAAATTAATTTTATCACAAACTAGCTGATGCCCACGACTTCGTCCGCGTGGTTTAAGTTTTTTGATTCCCGCGGGAACTCCTTAATAGCCTACCTATGTCACTCTCCAGGTCTTCAACTCTACCCATACCAAAAATCACGTCGATCCGTTGTTCCGTTGCTACGTTGCGGCGTGATTGAAGGATAAACAAATGCCAGTCATGGCCTCATGGGGACTGCCGATAGAACTTCTATCGGCAGTCCCCATGACTGGCATTTTTTAAAAATAAAGTCTAGGCTAGTAGGTAGGCAATTGTCTGCAATCAGACCTGCTTGCAAGTGGTGACGCAGCCTAAGGTAGAGCGCATTTGCCTAATAATTAATTCGCTCTTGATTTGAAGGTACCTACCATTAAAAGTAGAAGGGAAAATTATAAATGGAATGAGAGGAAGGTGACGGAGGCACCAGACTGGAGAACCAAAGTTTTTGGCCATCGAAATATGATATCCTGTAGAATACCGATAAATCGGACCTTAATTAAGTATTGGATTTTTCGGACTAGAAATTCTCAGTACTAGCCCGAAGTTAGGAAGTTGGCGGTGTTTCACCCCCGTGCCTCGGAGAGCACGTTAAGCCGTCGGTCCCGGTTATTAGCACTAACATGATAACAGTCGTTAAAGCCCTCCAACCCGCATTGGAGCAGTATGGTAGCTCTAAGCTGTGCCCAGCCGTGGGACGTTATAATGGGCTGTAGTGGTGGTGGTGGTGGTGGTGGTGGCAGAATACCTATAAACAGGCAACAAAGCATGGGTCAATTCCAAGCTTTGGAGCTTCGAATTGACCAATGCTTCGTCACCAATGAGTCTTGTAGGTCGACGATCATCTAGTTGGTACTTGGTAGAGCGGACAGAGCCATCCCATAAAGGATAGTGCTCTCAGAAAATACCTAGGTACTGTTGATAAATAGTTGAACGTACTGAAACCAACGACTGAAACTGAAAATGAAATGAAATCTAAATAATTATATCAATTACGTAACTATAAAATCTATAGGTTACAAATATAATTATGCGAAAGTTTGGATGGATGGATGTATGGATGTATAATTGTTAGGTACTCAATCACGCTAGGACAGCAGAATGGATGAATTTGGGCACATGTAGATTTGTCTGGAATAACACATAGGCTACTTTTTATCCGGGAAAATGAAAAATCCCGCGGGAATATCAATCTACACAGACGAAGTCGCGAGCATCGGCTAGTGTAATCATCCATAACTACCATAAAATATTATAAATGCGAAAGTGTCTGCCTGTCTGCTACGCTTTCACGGACCCGGGACCACCTGTTCAACCGATTTTGATGAAATTTGGTACAGGGATAGGTTGTGGGTATCCCGGGGAAGGACATAGGCTACATTAATTTATCCTGGAAAATGAAAGAGTTCACGTGGGAATCAATAATCCTTAATACACGTGGATGAAATCTCGAAATAGTTATACGCTATCAAGTAGGACGATACGCATTCAAGGGTAATCATTTTAAATCTGACTAATAAAAGTATAACTACAGAATAGTGTGTAGTGTGTAGTGTGTATGTGTACCTACCATAGAAAAAATAAATACGTACCTACCTACCGAAAGTGATCTAACCTGCGTCATTTCAAAATTAATTTGTTTTGACTTCAAGTGATCTCTTCGCCGTGGTCTGTGCTTCGCCGCCTCTGCGCGTCACCACACACCACACACCACACGTACCTGCAACATAACATTCTATGACTCTTCATAGTTTTACGACCGCTCATAACAATTACAGAACACGGATTTTGTTTATGTTTTGATTTTGGAAATTTTATCACTTTAAATAGCATAGGTAAAAACTTACCAAGTCAGACTGATCTATCGAGGGCCCCGTAGCTTTAAAAGAAGATTTTTCTAGGGAGAGGCTTCGGCCGTGGCTAAGTCCTACCACCCTACCAGCAAAGACGACGTGTCTTTGCTGGTAGGGTGGTTTCCCATACGATGCCGTGTAATACTTAGAAACCGAATGACTGCCATACTTACGCCTAACAGGTTAGCCCGCTACCATCTTGGACTGCATCATCGTTTACCTACCACCAGGCGAGATCGCAGTCAAGGGCTCACATGTGCCGGACAAAAACAACAATTAAAAGTAACTTAATAATTTACCATCTCAAAAACTTCTCAAACTACTTTTTTTTAGGATCGCAAAACAAAAAATATTTTTTAAGTAAATGAAAAATTTAGTGAGTACTTACCTAGTTTTTTTGTAAAACTGTGTTAGTTAAAGACTTCGTTTAATGTTTCCTAAAGTTACTTTCTGTCAACTTTAATTATTCTTTCAGATTTTTTACCTCGCAAACTTAGGAGATAAGCGGGATTATTTTTAAATTTATATCGTAACTAGCTAATGCCCGCGACTTCGTCTGCCTGGATTGAGTTTTTTTTGCATGAACTCTTTAATTTTCCGGGATAAAAAGTAGCCTATGTGTTATTCCAGACTATAATCTATCTCTGTGCCAAATTTCATCCAGATCCGTTCAGCCGTTAGGGCGTGAATGAGTAACAAACATCCAACATCCATACATCCATCCAAACTTTCGCATTTATAATATTAAGTATAGATTCAGAACATAAGAGGCCTGGGAATCCATCATGTTAGAATGTGCAAATGAAGCCCTTTCATATGTGAACTCTAGTAACCCCCGCAATATTTCGGCCCATTTTCATATTGCAGTAGAAACTTGAAATGAAATGAAATGAAATGATTTATTTATTTATTTCATGTAGGACAATTTGTGACACTTATGATACGTCAAGACTCTACCATCTTTTTAACACAGTCTTTAAATTTATGTAATGGCAAATCTAGAAACTCTTTGGGAACCATGTTATAAAAGCGTAGATACACTCGACCCCACAAAGGATTTCTGCACCTTGCGCACACGATGTGACGCTGTTACTAGCTTATGGCGGTTTCTAGTACATAGATTGTGAGTACGTTCTTGGACGAAGTTTCATCCAAGAGTAAGAAATAAAAAAATACATTGAATGACATTCAGTGTTGAAATGATACAACAATTCGATATAATTAGTAGTAGATATAATTCTAATTAGTTATTCTGTCAATATATATACACTAATATATATAATATACACTAATATATATATGTTTAGACACACAGACGGCCATGGGCAAAGGTTGCTTTCTTACCATTTTGGTGGGGACAGTGGAACCCTAAAAAATGGAAAATTTTATAATGCGTACATCCAATTTTTTACTAAAATTTATAATTATAGTGTATAACATACAAAAATACCGGGCTAGGGTAGGTACCTACCTATATCCTACGCAGTTGTAAATGTTAATACACCTACACCTACCTACTTCATCTGCATCCTTAAAAAAAGTGCTTGCAACCTTGCTGGGCCCAAAACAATACGAAGAGCTTAACAAAGATATTATCTAGATACTAGATATATTCTAGAATACATTATATTATGTTCCCTATAGATTCCTAAGTCAAAAGGAATTGTAGATAGGTTAGTGACGAGTGACGACCTCCTCGGCGGCACCGGGATCGATTTCCGACGGGGTGGATTTCGGAATTTATTATTTCGGATTTTTATCTGGTCTGGTCTGATGGGAGGCTCAGTTGCTAGTTACCAGTTACCACATATACTCTGCCGACAAAGACGTGTTGCTAAGCGATTTAGCGCTCCGGTACGATGCCGTGTAGAAACCGAGCAGGGGTATGGGTCAACATCGACCATACAACCTATTTATTCAATTCAATTCAATTCAATTTATTTCAAACATGTAGGACATACAGGTGTCTCTTATGCTACGTCATGTTTTGGCTCTACCACCGGTTCGGAAAGCAGATTCTGCCAAGAAGAGCCGGCAAGAAACTCAGCAGCTTTGCTCTTTTTTTTTCTTTTTTTTTAAACAATCTATTACAAACATAAGTAAGTATGTAAGTTAAATAAAATACAATAGTGTAAGTTATTATACTATCCTGTGTGGAGCTGGACCCAAAGTCGGTTGCTTCCATACAACTTTGTCATTAAGAAATTCGTCAATTGTATAATAGCCCCGACTCAACAAGTGTTCTTTTACGGTTTTTTTGAATTTGTGCAATGGCAAATCCAGAAGTTCTTTTGGAACCATATTATTATAAAAGGTACCTAATACTCGACCCCACAAAGGATTTCTGCACCTTGCGTAAACGACATCGCGGCATTACTAGTTGCTGCCGGTTTCTAGTAAGTCGATTTTGTGTATCCCCTCTTTGTCTATAGAGATGAATATTTTGTTTCACAAACATTATATTATCGAATATGTACTGCGATGCAACCGTAAGGATGCCAATTTCTTTATAGTTTTCACGAAGGTTTTTAGTTTTAATTAAATTAAAGTTTAATTACGAATGTACTTTAGGTATTTATATTTAAGACCTTTTGTCTTCGTAACAACTCGAGGTGTCGGTGACGGTATCGGTCAGTGGACACGGTGTGGGTTTTGGTCACGGCGTCTACAGCGTCAATCTCGTCATCTATGACGAGATTTTTTATTTTTCAATATTTACTACCAAAAACCCCTATCCTCCAGGAACATTATTTTCTGTAGGGATAAAAAAATTCCTATATGTATATTGACCCGGAGTATCACCTACCGCTATTAGTTTTCGCGTGACGCGCGGCCATACAAACAAACAGACAGACTGACAAAAATTAAATAAATATCTGTTTTGGGCTCATTATCGATAGTAAAGCATACCCCGATTAAAATTTTCAGAATATATTAAATGTACAGAAATCTTCCAGTTACAGTTTTATTATTTCTCAAAAGATAATCGATTTTTGCAGTGAATACTAAAAGCAGTAATACTAAAAGGGTGGAACTCGCTTTCAGACTAATGTTTCAGATATTTACTTAAAAATATTTGAATGCAAGAAGGCAAATCAAAGAAATGGAAGAAAATTCGAACAAAATTTTCTCGTTAAATCCACGACGAGGCTCCTTAGAGGTTCAACGGCAGGGTAGGATCTACTAAGACAGTTACTAATAATTCCTAACATTTTTTTTATTCCAATACAAATTAGACTGCGATCTCAGATTAAATTCAGAAATTTATATTCCAACATTAGGGTCAATATAGCAATTCATATTCGGGAATCGGACCCGGGACCTCCCTATAAGACTACACCGCTCACCACTGCGCCGGGGAGGTCGTCGACAAACATTGAAATAGAATAATAATAATAAACATTGTAGTAACGATATTAAATGCCTACCGCAACAAAAGATAAATGAACCTCGGTCTGAGGTACCCACGGACTGCAAAACACTGCCTCAGACTACACGAAGCGTGGATGGCATACCAATTTCATAAAATTGGTAGGCCAAAACATTTGGCCTTTTTTAGGGTTCGTACCTCAAAAGGAAAAAACGAAACCCTTATAGGATCATATTGTTGTCCGTCTGTCTGTCTGTCAAGGTCCTTCTTCTCAGGAACGCATGGAGGTATCAAGCTGAAATTCATTTAAATACTCAGGTCTACTGTCCCTTGGAGCTCTGAAAAAATCAAAAAAGATTGCGTTGGCTTAGAAGTTACAGCCGTTTATGCTGCAAATTTTCGACACTCGCAAGGGAATCAAAACCTAAAGGGTATTTCCCGTGAACTCAGAATCTTGAAATTTGGTATGAAGCAACGTCTTATAGCACAGAAAAAGGAAAAATTGCGAAAAACATAAATTTTTAGTAACATCATATAATACAAATGTTTTTAATAATTTTAAACTTACTAATGTTATGGATTTCATTTAGCAATAAAAATACCATAACTTTTACTTATATTAGAACCTGTAGGTATAGGTTTCTACGGAACCCTCGGCGCGCGAGTCCGACTCACACTTGGCCGGTTTTTATTTAGGCCCTAGGACCCTTTTTTAATTTTTTCTCAAGTCGGTTTTTTTTCGAAATATTTACAATTTAGTAAAGTCTCTGAGCTATTGCCTAAGAAACTATTGTTTGACTTTCTTGATAAACAGAAACTCACAAGAAAAGCAAAATCTATCCCCGACAGCAATGCCGAAACTCAATATAAGTTGAAAAAATAATCAGTAACGCAACAAGTGTGCGGCTTCAAGACAACCGCTTCAAACAACTTCCCCGTCCATTAACAACGTCCAGCTTCGTTGTCTACATTTTTTCATTAGTTTGAGAAAGGTCCATCATTTATCTGGTTAGTTTGATCTCGTTTATTTCACTGTGGTTTACCTTAAGAAAAAAGGCCCAAGTATGCCCTAAGAAAAAAATGCGATTAAATCTGATCTCTAGCAATTACTCAGGCAGTTAACATGTCTTCCTCTATTCGGTCTAAAGTTTACAATTTGTCATTTTCTGCCTCATGAATATATTATTATATTATATTTTGTACAAAGATACACAGTTTATTAATAAAAAGAAAAAGATTACATCTGTACTAATATTATAAATGCGAAGTTTTGGAGATGGATTGCTGGATGTTTGTAGCTTTAGTTTTAAGATACCGTTACTGATTATTATCACCATTATATTTTATATTTTAAAAATAACTAGACGTCAATAAGTGTAGTATACCTACCTATATTGAATAAAACATGATTTGATTTGATTTGATTTGATTTGTTATGTCACACCGAAACGGCTGAACGGATCTGCATGGCACAGAGTTAGACTATTGTCTGGCATAACACATAGGCTACTTTTTATCCCGGAAAATTAAAGAGTTCCCGCGGAAAACCAAAAATCCTCGATCCACGCGGGCGCAGTCGCGGGCATCAGCTAGTTTTCTATATTTTAAAAAATTAAGGTAGGAAAGTAGGTATTTAAGATGTGCAGGGATCGTCCAGTTTGGGTAAATTGACCATATTATATAAGTGTATACATATCTATATCTATACTTATAATAAAACTGTAACTGGAAGATTTCTGTACATTTAATATATTCTGAAAATTTTAGTCGGGGTATGCTTTACTATCGATACTGAGCCCAAAACAGATTTTTATTTAATTTTTTATGTCTGTCTGTATGGCCGCGCATCACGCGAAAACTAATGAACGGATTTAAATGAAATTTGGTATAGCGGTAGTTGATACTCCGGGTCAATAATATAGGATAGTTTTTATCCCGATAGAAAATAAGGTTCCTCCAGGATAGGGGTTTTTTGTTGATTTTACTCCATAACTCAGTCAAATTTGAACTGATTTGAATAAATCTTTCTTTATTAGAAGGTATGTATCATCAGGTAAGTTTAGTGCAATTTTGGTGAAGATTTGATCAGTGGCAGGGCAAGACCTAAATTTGATGTAGGCAAGATACATTTTGCGAGGCCCCCTGATGGATGACGGATTTTTTTGAGAGATTTTTTTTTGATACTTCTATTTTTATTCACAAAAATGCGAACTTTGGTGAAAAGTACCAAGTAACTTGGTGAAAAGTACCAAAAAAAATTATTTAGTTTTTTTCTAAACCGTATTTTATTGTAAATAATATCACTCTGTGTACTATACAGGGTGACCCAAATAGTGACGTCCAAAGAAAAAATTTAGATTCCTCGTCTAGGTATAAGTAGACCTATCAGAAAATGTATGTTCAGCGATTTTTGGTAGTTTTCGAGTCATATTTTTTTAAAGTTTTTTCGTTAGATTTCTGAATGAGTGAGTGTTCAATTTTTTTTTTATTTAGTATTTTCTTCGAACATTTTTTTATGAACATGCTTGGATGTCACTATTTAGGCCAACCTGTATATTATGTGCAAAATATTTAATTTTATTCAATTAATTCAGTTTTTTAAAATAAATAATCAATTAGATCGACATTAGATGAATTTCAAAGCTTTCATTCAATTTCACCACGTCATTATAATATTGTTTTAACATTAAAAATATTTTATATATGTATAATAAGGTTTAAGTTCCGGAAGTCCAAATGGTTTTTTTTAAAATTTACTGTTCTCTCAGAATCATTTAAAATTAACTATATCGTTTTTTAAAGGTACCTAGGTAGCTACCTTTAAAAAACGATATAGTTAATTTTTTTTAGATTTAGAAATAATATTCAATCTTTCTGGACAATATAATAAAAAATTGGCAGTGATAGGGACTGCCGATAGAAGTGAAAACGAATATATATAGACCTACCCTTATCTCATCTTAATTGGGGTCGGCTCTCCTAACCATTTTTCTCCAAGCCGTTCGGTCTTGGGTCGTCATTGTGTCAATTTGGGCTGTTTTCAGGTCGTTCATTATGACTGCCATCCAGGTTTGTCTGGGTCTACCCCGTCGTCTGGGTCCAGCGCTAACATTTATTACAGTTCTGGTCATGTGATTTTCAGGTCTTCTCATAATATGGCCATACCACCGCAGACGCCTCTCTAAGAGTTTATCCTCGATCTGCGCTACTTTAAAGGTGCCCAGAATATGCCTATTCTGTACCCTATCAACTAAAGTGACTCCCCCCGCCCATCTCAGCATTTTCAATTCCGCTACGTGAAGCCTAGAAACCTGGGTTTTTTTAAGAGGCCAGCATTCGGAGCCGTAGATTAGAGCCGGACGTATAGCGGTCTTATAAACTTTACCTTTGATAGGGATAGGCATTCGTTGGTCGCACATCAATCCAGAAAGTTCCCTCCATTTCATCCATCCTGTGTTTATTCGGTGAGTGATGTCAGCATCAATAGTACCATTTTGTGATACCATTGAGCCTAGGTATTTAAACATTTCAACCTTCTTTACTGGGTTCCCTTGCAAATGTATGGTAGCGCCTCTGTCGATTCCACTGAAGTTACAGCACATAAGTTAGTTCAGTCTTGCTTCGGCTCACTCTTAGGCCGGAATTCTCAAGAGCTGCCCTCCATGTTTCAAGGGCATTTTGGAGATCACTCGGGGTTTCTCTTATGAGTGCTACGTCGTCAGCATAGAGAAGATCCCAAGGTGGCTGCTTTTGTATATGTGCTGTAAGATAGTTCATTACCAGGTTAAAAAGAAGAGGACTCAGTGCCGAACCTTGGTGTACACCAACTTCAACTTTAAACTCATCACTAATACCAGCCGGGCCTCGAACTTTGGTAGTTATATTTTGGTACATGTCCATCACCAATCTGATATAATGTTCAGGGACCTGTTGTGATCGTAAGGCCTCCCATATTAGTTTTCGAGGGACTCGATCAAAAGCCTTCCCGAGGTCTATGAAAGCCATGTGCAGGTCTTTTTGGCCATCCCTGTACTTTTCCATTAGTAGCCTCACTATATGTATGGCGTCAGTGGTGGACTTTCCAGAAACGAAGCCACACTGGTTTTCTGTCACGGCTGTAAGTTGTTTTAGTCGGTGGTTTATTACTCTTTCCCAGATCTTAAAGGTATGTAAGAGTAATTTTATGGCCCTGTAATTTTCGCACAACCTAACATCCCCCTTATTCTTGTAGAATGGTTCTAAGAAACTTGTTCTCCAGTCATCGGGTATGCCGTAGATAAGTATTTCATTAAAAAGTTTTGTTAGAAAATGTATGCCTACACTACCTAGTCTTTTCCATAGTTCTGCTGGAATGTTATCAGGACCCGTAGCTTTGTTATTTGCCATCAGACTTATCGCTACCTTTACCAGAAGTGAAAACGAATATTAATATATATATATGTATACATTTTAAAACTAAGGCATTAAAGTTTAACTACAAATGTAGTATATTTATATTTAACACCTTTTGTCTTCGTAACAACGCGAGGTGTATATTTAAAATATTATAATATCAAGAACTATTAGGGTTCCTTTTCATTTCTTTTCACAAGTAAAGGAAAAAACTGAAAATCGTTAATCAGGGTTCCGTATTCATAGGGTGTGGAATTGTTTGTGAGGCGCTGCCCGCTTTGCGCCATACGCGACGCAGTTATTTCACAGCTAAGTAATTACACGGTAATAATATTATGTATGTACAGTACTAGCTGACGCCCGCGACTTCGTACGCGTGGATCGAGGTTTTGTGGTTCCCGCGGGAACTCTTTAATTTTCCGGGATAAAAAGTAGCCTATGTGTTATTCCAGACTATAATCTATCTCGGTGCCAAATTTCATCCAGATCCGTTCAGCCGTTGGGGCGTGATTGAGTAACAAACATCCATCCATACATCCATACATCCAAACTTCGCATTTATAATATTAGTAAGATTGTAACTCGGCCGTATCTTTGAAATAAATACCTACAGTCGCGCGGTACATAAACATGCGATAGGGCTGCCCGCCTCCAGCATTTTAATTACATTTGGCTAATTTGTGTTTCCATTTAGTTTTGTGATTGTAAATATACTTTTCTTATATAAACAAATAAAATACTTTGTGAATTAAATAGGAAGTGTTCAACTCAATAAAAATGCGTGTTGTTTTTTGATTGGTAGATTTAATTAAAAAAACATGTTTATGCAATCATAATTATTCAATAATAACAAATCAGTCTTATAAATTTGCGACCGAAAAATATTTGCGCCTCGACTGAGACGTACGAAATGCTTTATTATCAAATTTTAAAGTATAAAAAATCCGCATCCGCATAAAGCTTAATTAAAAATTGTTTTGGGAAACATGCACAAGGTGGAGAAAAAGAAATATCTTTTACTTGGTTATATAGATCTGCAGCTACTTTACAATTTACGATTACCAGGTAATCTAAAAAAAGTTATCTCTGTATGCGTTATTGATGAATTCATACAACCAAAAACAGCACAATATATCCTACTCGTCCAATGACCTTGTATAGAAGGTCATTGTACTCGTCATATTAAATATGTACTTAAACTTATTTTTAGTCAAAAAATCGCGCGGTTATTGTTAAAAAAACAAAACACCGTCCGTTCGTCACTGCGGCACAGTCGCGACCAAGGAACATATTTACTATGGGGAGGTCGCGACTGTCTGCACTCTGCACTCTGCACTCTGCACTCTGCACTCTGCACTCTGCACTCTGCATGCCAAGCGCGTGCTGAGATCGAGACGCGTAGGCATAGCTCGCGCTTCGTCCGTTTGTATGAAGTTGGAATACTGTACCTATACATAATATTACCGTGGTAATTACGTGTTATTATGACATCGTTCTTATTATTTACTAAAATAATTTATAGTCCGCGTACGAGCTCCGAGGAATCGGGGTCTGAAGAAGCGACTCCCGATCGTCGCGTCCATATCCAGCTCGCTCCCAGCACTAGTTTCGAACTTGACGCGTGTAATTTTGCGATAGCAGTATTGTTTTGCACTTTAAACAACTCGGTCATTATTTTAACATTCCATAGGATTCCTCGGAGCTCGTGCGTGTGCCCTTTGTGCGCTAGTCTGACTTGCATTAGAGCTGTTTTTTTTATCGAGGTACAGAACCCAAAAAAGAAATGAACTTCAAATTACAATTTCAAATATCGAATACTGGACATTTTTTTGATCGCCTAGAATTTGTGAGGAGCGCTTTTAAAACGTGGCTGCAGGTGCTGACGCGGCGCTGCGGGCTGTTTTGAATATTAAGTCAAGTATGGTGCGTATTTGCATGTTTTTTTCGTCCGAGAATTAGCCGCGGCTCATGATGTTAATAAAAGGGTTGATTCAAGGTTCATCTCGAGTCGTAGTTGGTAGATCGCGCCGCCACCACCTCACGACTTATTTTACCACTAGGCGAGCTTTATACGCATGTGCTCTGTGACATTACTGTTTACTTGCTACATAATATATTGTTATATTTGCAATAATTTCGTAAAGTAAATAAAGACAGTGTTCACGACAGTTGTGGAAATCATGACATTTTTTGTGAGATAATTAATAATTTTTGAGATTTTTTTTTTTTTCGATTAGTTAAGTTTTGTGCCTGAAAAATGGATGATAAAAGGTAGGTATACTATAACATCTAGATTTTTAACAAGCTCGATTGCAGTTAGTAGCAGAACAACTGCAGATATTCCGCTGTGTAATGTCGTACGGCATTTTATTATGGGGCAGGGCAGCTGATATCCAAACAATTTTTATATTGCAGAAAAGAGCCATCCGTTCTGTTCATAAACTCGGATCACGCGAATCACTTCGTGAAAAATTTAAAGACATTGGTGTTCTTATGGTGCCTTCACAATACATTTGCAATAATATAGTCTTTGTCAGGTGGAACATTAATTTTTATAAGCAAATACTCACAATCGATGTACTAGAAACCGCCTTATGCTATAGTAACAGCGTCATATCGTGTGCGCAAGGTGAAGAAATCCTTTTTGGGGTAGAGTGTACGCTATCATAATATGGTAGGTACCAAAAGAGTTTCTAGATTAGCAAAATTGCATAAATTTAAAGACTGAGTTAAACAGAATCTGTTAAGTCGAAGTGTACTATTCATGATTTTCTGAATGACAAAATTGCATGCACGAGTGCAAGGAATATACTGCACGAGTGTCAAAGTTGTTACGTAACGTAGGTATATATGCATTGTGTATTTACGAAGTGTAACATTTTTCTGTTTATAAAAAGAACAACTGCTTAGTTTCTTGCCGGCTCTCCTCACTAGAATCAGCTTTCCGAACTTGTGGTGGATTCGACTTATCTTAAGAAGCATATAAGCTGTCCTACGGGAAGTAAGTAAATAAATCATTTAAAACCCTTACCGTAATGTTGATAAAATCATGGTAAGAGCTTTAAAAACGTTTTGGATTCAAACGTGTGATGTTGAAAATGAAGCTTTCGATCTTTTATTGTTTTATTGTTCAAAAACTATAAAAGAAAAAACTTTAGTTATGGCTTGTTTTTATCCCGATTAAAGAGTCCTATAAAAAACCTAAAAACGTCTTATTCTAATGAAATTAAAATAAGACTCTCTTCTTCTTGTTGACTTGTCGTCAAATAATGAATTAATTTGTAGTCTTAAATAAGTTCAACAAGTGTTCAACTTGTAGTCCTGTCTGATCCGGAAGTCACATTTCCAAAACCGCGGCCCCATACTTACTTAAAAGTACTTAACTGTTTTTTTTTACCAAAATTTGATGAGCTTTGTGCTTCTATATTTAGATTATTCTATTGCTATATCTTATCTATTATATCTATATATATTTTCTATATTAGATATTAGATTATTTTAACAAAAATTTAATTAAGTCACTTTCTTAGTGGGCTAATGCAAACAAATAAATTCAATACGTTTTATTCTTTAATGAAGTGGAAGTTTTTTTATCAATCCAGAGCTCGAAACATATTTTTTAATTTTCGTCCGTGTCTGTCTGTTACTGTCTGTTACTGTCTGTTACTGTCTGTTACTGTCTGTTACTGTCTGTTACTGTCTGTCACTGCATCACGCTGAAGCTCAACTGAAGCTACTGAACAGATTGGAGTTCAACCTTGCATCTATGCTAATATTATAAATGCGAAAGTTTGTACGGATGGATGTTTGTTACTCTATCACGATATGATACTGTATATATATTATTGTAGTAAGGTAGGCAATCCTGTATAGTGTAGGTAAATCAGGCCCTATGATGATGATATAGGTAGATAGACCACTGCATCCTGTCTTTATTGTTCATCACTTCAACTGGCCAGTTATGGAGCGCCTTTATTACTTTGTTTACATCAATTTAATTATTTTCCGAGTAACGTGTGATGACTGCCGTTGTAAGAATGTTTATAGTTTGTGTTACAAACTTGGCGCAAGCATCTCGTGCGTATGGGCATAGGGCCGGATGGCGAGCGCGCTCGACATCGCCCCACCTCTATGACATTGACTCTATGACAGAGCAACATCCCAGCAGGCTTAGCATGCCACATCGAGATATCTCGCGTGAGAGAGAGATGTTGTCGTTGTCGGCTAATTTCTCGTTTACCCTTACATGCACAAAATCCGGTAGGTACCTATATTACGAGAAAAAGAAATCACGCAACCCCCAAGAAGTAAACCGCCAACTGCACAGCTGCGCAGTCAGCGCTTTTCTTGTTACAGTTGTAAATAATGTCTTTTCAAATTCAAATTCAAATGATTTTTATTCAAATAAACTTTTACAAGTACTTTTGAATCGTCAAGTGAATCTACCACTGGTTCGAAATGGCATTCCTACCGAGAAGAACCAGTAAGAAATTCGGCGGTTGCTCTTTTGAAAAAAATAATTTACAATTTCATTAATTTGTAGAATACATAAGTAACAGCTGTCCTTAGCATTGCTGGAGCGAGTCAAATCCATGCTCCTTTGTCATTTACGTTATCTTCAACAGTATAATAAGCTTTTTTCAGGAGCATACTTTTAATGGACTTCTTAAACTTGTGTAAAGGCAAGTTTAAGATAGGTTGTGGAATTTTGTTATATAAAATAGAATGCCCATTCCCACGAACGACCTTCGGACCTTTTTGAGGCGGTGCGATGGAGTTACGAGCTTATGGCGGCCTCTAGTTTGCCTATCATGCAGATTCAGGTTAGAATCGAGGCTTTTATACAACTATATTTTGCCTGCGACTTCGTTCGCGCGGAATTAGGTTTACTTTCATCACCTATTTCACCCCTTTGGGGGTTGAATTTTCAAAAATAATGAAATACGTGGGTACTCCTTCATATGTAACCGAAAGCCCAAATGCTAAGTTTCATGGCTATAACTTGAAAAAAGAAGGACTTAAATACAACCTTTCAACCCCTATTATACCCCTTTGGGGTGGAATTTTGTAAAACTGTGCCATGACTACGTACTTTTTTATTTTTTACCGAAAGCCAAAATACCAAGTTTTGTTGATACATCTTGGAAAATATCTTGAGAGATGAAGGACTTTTATACAGACTTTCATCTCCTATTTCACCCCTTCGGGGGTAGAATGTTTAAAAACAGGTATTCTGCCTTTTAAACCTTTTGACTGCTGAGTTAGAATCTATATTTAAGTCCTTTTTGACAAAGTGCCTTTCACCGTATGACCACAGTCTCACGGCAGTATAGTGATCAAGTATTTGATAATGGCCTTGGTATGAGGAAACCTTTATGTAATTTGGCATAGTCAGGTAAACAGGATATTACTGTGAGAACAGGTTATTGTAGGTCATTATACTCTAGGTTAATTTATATTTATTTATAAAACCTATATAATTTTTTCAAGAATCAAGATCAGATCCCAAATTAATTATTTAGTGCTCACGGTATCAAAACAATGGCGCATGCGCGGTGCGGGCGCAGGTGAAAATGAGCAAGCGATTCTCGAAACCAGGCGCTAAACCATCCAGAAAATACTAATTAGATAACGAGTAAATTGGATGAAAGTAATTAAAATTTATTTAATGCTTTTCAGTGCTTTTGAAGTCTGTTCACTTTAAAAAAAAGTTTTATTCATTAATCTGCTTCAGAAACTCCCTTTTCAACGATTTTACCATATAAGAAAAGTTAGTTGATGCCCGCGACTTCGTCCGCGTGGTTTAAGTTATTTTTTTAAATTCCCACGCGAACTCCTTCATTTTTTGGGATAAAATGTCTATACCACTCTCCAGGTCGTCAACTATGTAAATGCCAAAAATCACGTCGATCCGTTGCCCCGTTGCTTTGGGAGGCATTCAGAATTGTACAGTCAGAGAGCTGATGCAAAATTAATGGCTGCCATGAGATTAACCGGTCAAAAAACAACCCGTCCACACTGGCGCTCAATGCACACTACGCGCGTCGCAACCCTTTGTTCGTGCGCGCAAGTCGTCCACACTATCGGAATTCTGTTACATTGGGACAATGCGGACGGCAAATTCTTTCATTGCGGGTAACATTGTATGTTACATTTCGTTAGTCTGTACCCGCCTTTACATAGGTAATAATAATAATAATAGGTATGAGGTTGTTAATCGCCAGGGTTGCCAAAATTGATTTTCCTTAATTAACTAATTAATTTTGTATGGAAGTTTTTAATAATTAATTCTTACTTTTTAACTCCGCCATAGTATTTATAAGGTCGAAATTGAGGGGGTATTATAAACTAAATAACAAACACCTTGTATAGGTACCTACCGACAAAATACCTACACAAAATACGAGAGCTTTGACCGAGTTGCCAATACTCGAAACGTTTTTAATTCGACCCTTAATAAATGCTTTTGAATCCTCTTATCAATGCACCTTCCTCTAGTTTGCAAAAAAAGGGTATTTTTGTAATTCAGTGGGACTAATAATTAATTAGCTTACAGATTTTGATGATAATATTTTCTTTAAAACATTAGCTTAATTCGTTTTTAATACCTAAGAAACTCAGGAACCTTCGAAATTTTGCAAAAAGTGGTAAATCCTGCGAATATAAATCAAATGTGCAATCCAGTACAAATAAATCAAAAATAAAATAATGATTATATAAATTTCGGAATTAACTACTGTTTTTTGCTCAAATGCACCAGAAAAAGGGTAATTATTCCGTAATGTAATGCGTTTATTGCAGTTTGAAGGTAATTTATGTCGACCTCGATGAGGCCCACGACTTCGTCGGATTCAATTGTTTTATCCCGTAGGAGGTCTTTGCATTTCCTGGATAAAAAGCAGCCTATCTCCTTAACGGACAGCTCTCGCAAAGGATAGATCCATGTAAAGAATCACATCAATCCATTTTTCTTTTGCGACGTGATTGTAGGACATTTAATCTACAAATAAACGTAAAATTTACTTCTTTAAATATAATATGTAAAAAAATCTGGATTTATTTCTTTAATACTAATAAAACATATAATAATATATACAATTTCTTAAAAAATCTTTAAAATCTAAATTAAAAACTAAAAACTAAAAATTAAAAATATAATCTATGCCGCTGCAATGAGGCAATGTGCCCAGAACGCTGGCTGCGTTACCCCGCTGAATAGCCAAACTTATATGTTGTTATATCCTTATAAAAAATAAAATAAATTGAATAAAAAAAATAAAAAAAATCTTTATTTCAGGGGGGCTCTCATAGAAGCGAATGCGAAGTAAAATATTTTTAATCGCCAGGGTTGCCATAATTGATTTTCCTTAATTAACTAATTAATTTTGTATGGAAGTTTTTAATAATTAATTTTTACTTTTTAACTTTATAGTGGTTCGCTCCGAAGTGAGACCTCGCGGTATCCATAAGATAGTTATAACTATATAATGCGCGCTCATCTTTACGTTCATAGATATCAGTACTATCAGTAGACTATCTTTTTATTCCACGTAAGATGGCGCTAACGTCTATCATTTGTAAGCACAAAGAATAACATTTTACAGAGCGCCATCTATTGACATCATTGTGAAGTTCTGTTTTTTAAATAAATAAATAAATTAAAAATTAAATAAATTCGTTTCCTTAAAATATTTATCTAATTTATTTTTATTTTATTTTATCATCTACAAGCTAGCCCTTGACTGCGATCACACCTGATGGTAAGTGATGATGCAGTCTAAGATGGTAGCGGGCTAACCTGTTAGGGGCATGGCAGTTATATTAAACCCACACCCCCTTCGGTTTCTACACGGCATCGTACCGGAACGCTAAATCGCTTGGCGGCACGTCTTTGCCGGTAGGGTGGTAACTAGCCACGGCCGAAGCCTCCCACCAGGCAAAATTTAAGTATTTGTTGTTCAAGTACAGGGTATAATTCAAATAATTGATCAAGTTTCAGGCTCCGCCTTTCAGAAAATTGAGAGTTCTGAGGTCAACTTTGGACGTTTGGACGACTTGGACGAGCCCCACATTTCGTCAATTTTAGGGGAAAAAAACTTTTCGACTCTGTTCCTAATTATCTTTAAAATTATATACCGCAACCCTATGTAACGCTATAAAAATATTTTACTTCGCATTCGCTTCTATAAGAGCCCCCCTGAAATAAAGATTTTTTTACATATTATATTTAAAGAAGTAAATTTTACGTTCAGTAATTGAGAAGTTATAAGGCTCTGTGACAGACGGAGGGACGGACGGACGGACAAGTGCAAATTCAGCAAGTAGACTCGGAGACTTTCGCATCGCTCGGTCAAAAATACTTTTGCACTCTGGGGCAAGGCCGCAATGACAATTTACATAAGTAATTAATTAGAACACCAAAGGAGTCGACCGTGGCTATCAAAAGCTAGGCCTAAATATGTATAATGTATTTACTTGTTATTATTTATTTATTCAATAATTATATAATTTGTTTCGCCTTATGTATTTAATTCAAGCGGGCCCGCTTCCGGTTTTCCTCGGACGAAATTACTGAAAATCGTTACTTAGTACTTATTTTGTAAAGAAAACCGTTTTAGTTTCTATTTCGTTCAGCGGTTTGAGCTGTGATAATAACACTATATAAATCCAAAGTATAATATAAGAATATACAGTACCTTTTGTGCATATGCGAAAGTGTGTTTGTTTGTTCTTCAATCACGCCGCAACAGAGCAACGGATCGGTGTGATTGGCATGGGTATAGATAGTTGAGGACCTGGAGAGTGATATGGGCTACTTTTTATCCTGGAAAATTGAGGAGTTCCAGTGGGAATTAAAAATCTTATCTTTTTAAAGTTATCTTCAGTAGTCGCTGTTAAA
Organism: Erebia aethiops; assembly: GCA_923060345.2. Classification (NCBI taxonomy): domain Eukaryota; kingdom Metazoa; phylum Arthropoda; class Insecta; order Lepidoptera; family Nymphalidae; genus Erebia; species Erebia aethiops. The sequence goes on along the minus strand of OV281083.1, from coordinate 303,476 downwards.
GGACGTCCTTCACGCGGATCATCATTGAGATTGCTACGTCCACGCTAAAACTCGTTAAACCAATTGTAAATAGTGGCACGAGATGGGGCTTCATTAAGACATGCTAATCGCAGCCTATCATAGCTTTGTTGTTGAGTAAGCCTACAACGAAAGTCATAATAAATCATTGACCGAAAATTTTCGCGTTAGGTTCAATTTCACGTGTAACAAGAGTTTTAGATTTGCCGCCAATTCACAAAAACAAATGACAAATGAATTCAATATACTACATTAGGTTACCAAAGAGTTCTAAAATTGAAATGCAAAAAAGTTTTCATTAGCAATGTTTCTAACTGGCCAGTTCTAAACATTTTCAGTGTTACCCACTTGTATGCTTCAATGTACTTCAATGTCAAAGCCTGAATGTACTTTTTAAGAAATTAAATATCAACTTGGTGAGGAAACCTGCATGCCCGAAAGTTCTTCATAATGTGCTCGAAGGTGTGTGAAATCCGCCCATCCACACTTGGCCAGCGTGGTGGATAAACCTATCTCATTCTGTGAAAATACTCGTTTTCCGTACTCAGCGCGCTGGCAGCTGGCAATGGAATGAAGTTTGGCGACCTCTCTGGCGCAGTGCGGTGAGCGCTGTGTAGTATAGTCCCGGGTTCGACCCCCTGACCCCCATTTGGGACCTATAATTTCTGAATTTGCTCTTGTTTCGTCTAGTGGGAGGCTTTGGCCGTGGCTAGTTACCACCCTACCGACAAAGACGTACCGTCAAGCGATTTAGCACTCCGATTTATTAGGGATTATAGGTTTATTATAGCTCGTAGCTTTAGTTTTAAGATACCCTCTATCACGTCTTATACTTTGCAAACGTGACATTCAAAAGGTGGTACTGTATAAGTACCAATCCATATTATATTAATATTTTAAATGCGAAAGTGTGTTTGTCTGTCTGTCTATCTATCTGTCTGTCTTTTTGTCGGCTACGCTTTCACGGCCCAACTGTTCAACTGATTTGGATAAAATTCGGTATAGTGGTAGATTGAATCCCGGGGAAGGACATATGTCACTTTTTATCCCGGAAAATTAAAGAGTTCCCACGGGAATTAAAAAACCTTAATCCACGCTGACGAAGACATAGGCATCATCTAGTTTTGAATAAATTTACTTTGAGTTTGAGTTCTTGAGTATAGCTGCCGTACACCTAACAGGTTAGTCCGTTACCATCTTAGACAGCATCATACCATCCGGTGAGATCGCAGTCAAGGGCTAACTTGTAGTGGAACAGCAGTGAGCCGGCAATGGGTTGTTGTGGTGATGTTGAGGATGGCTGGTGCTTGCAGGTGCCTGCAGCGGGCGCCGGCGTGCGGCGGCGGCGCGAGGCGCGCCCGGGGCTTGCGCGAGCTCTTCGCCCTCGGTATGTATCGCCAGTCGCCACAAACTCTATACTAATATTATAAATCTACCCCCGAAGGAGTGAAATAGGGGATGACAGTTTGTATGAAAGTCCTTCATTTCTCACGATATTTCTCAAGTTATATCAATTAAACTTGGTATTTTGGTTTTTGGTAAAAAATAAAGAAGTGTGTGCCACCGTTTTTTAAAAATTCCACCCCCAAAGAAGTAAAATAGGGGTTGAAAGTTTGTATGAAAGTCCTTCATTTTTCAAGTTATAGCCATGAAAGTTGGTATTTGGGCTTCTGGTTTAAAATAAAGAAATACGTGTTTCACAGTTTTTGAAAATTTTAAGGACTTTAAATAAAGAGTTTGACCTTCATTCACGCCGCAACAGAGCAACGGAGCGACGTGATTTTTTGCATGGGAGTTGGAGTTGAGGACCTGGAGAGTGATGTATGCTACTTTTTATCCCGGAAAATTAAGGAGTGCCTGTGGGAATTAAAAAAACTGATACCACGCGAACGAAGGTGCGAGCATCCGCTAGTATTATCTAATGTCATGGATTTATTAAATGTAGGTACTGACCACTTGTGCCACTTATTGAAATGTCTTGGCTCTAGAAATTAGCACTCCTAAAATTAGTTTATTTCCATTTAAATTATTTTTTAATATAATCAACATCAAATCAAACATTTGTAAAAAATAATAAACTTGGAAATATTTTTAAGTTTTTCGTTAATTGTTCAAATTTGGCATTTTAACACTTAGATGTATAAGATTTTGAAATGTGACGTCACAAAAATTAAGACCTCTTCCACCCCTTGTCGACCTACCCCACCCTTCACGTGTGACGTACTTTATGGATGACCCATAATCAGAGGTTTGAAACACATCGAATGCTCGATCTCCCAGCTATTACGGAACCTAAATAATTAAAAAAATTAAAAATTAATTAAATATAAATTAAAAATTAAAATTAACCTAAAAATGGGTCTCATCTTTTATGAAAAAGTATCCAGATAATAAAGAACAATAAATAAAAAATACTTAGCTAATAAATGAGCGACCCGTGTTATTATAGTACCTTTTCAAATTTAATGTTACCCCGCGTGTTTCCCAGGGGTTATTAATAAGCAGAAACCTCAATTCGGAAGGATCTTTATTACTTTGTAAAAATGTCTGTTTACCTCAAACAAACAAATTTGAAATCTCTCCTTTCTGGTAATTTATTATCCTTTGTGAGGCGGATTTTTCTCGGCTGTGTTTTTGCCGTTTTTCGCTAAACACGGTCAGGGCCGGATCCTGTTAAATCTATAGGGAGGGTGACATATTTCAGCGTTTAACATAATATACTTGGGCTGAACACACGTATAAATTAAAGATTGTAGAAGAGAACAATTTGGCTAAAGTCCTTTTACGTCCGCGCGATTTTAAACTTGAATTGTATATTAGTCCCATTGCATATTTTTGAAGTGAAAACTTCTTTAGGCGCGTTCAGCACTTTTTGGTAGGGGGTTAAAATGTGAGTTACGCGTGATCGACACCGTTCTTCTTAAGACAAAAGGTCTTAAGTATAATAATATAGCACATTCGTAATTAAACTTTAATGCCTTAGTTTTAAGGTTTACTTATTTTTCAAATAATTTTATTATTATTATTTTTTTATAAAAAAAAATTCACTTCGTTTTTTTCACTTCTATCGTCAGTCCCTATGACTGCAATTGTTTTTTTTAAATATATTTTATTTAAATAATTTAGATGAAACTTAGTACTTCACAGAATAAATGATCCGATGCTGAGTTGGAGCCTTTTTTCGGGTTGTGCCACACATGACTCCTGTGGCCCCGGCGCTTCTGGCACTTGCGTAGTTTAGCTCATTGCTGTTGATGGTGGTGATAGAGGTGCCGGGGCAGCATTGAGCATACCCTTGAGATAAGGAAATGTGTGGCAGAATTGGTAAATAAAAGTATTTCCTTTTCTTTTTTCTTTTCTTTATTCGGATCTTTATGCAAAGAAACATATTGTATTATTATTACAGTGCCATACAAGCATATTATAATATAACTTAAAAAAAATTCCTCCCGACTGAGTTTCGGCCACGATTAGCCATCTGCGCGGAAGGTATTATAGTGCACATGTGTGTGCGCATACACAGGTGCACTCTCTGTTCCTTTATTCTCATAGCCCCATGGGACGGAAAATCCGACACAACCGAAGAGAGATAAGAGAGGAGCCCTTTCACATTGGCTCCTACTTTATTGAGCTCTTGGGAATCGGAATGCTTATCGGTTTTTTATCGGATATACCATGGAGAGTGTGCTCAGGAACTTCACAACCTTGTTCCTCCTTCCCCGTTCTACCACAGAACAGCGAGAAACCGTCTGCGTTGGCATCCTTATGTGGTTGATGTCCAATCTGCCCGCACAAAACGTTTTTGCTCGACGTTTCTGATCCGAACCGTTAGGGTGTGGAACCTCCCAGCGCACGTGTTACCTTCAGGGTACTTCGTTACCTTCAAGAGTGACTAGGCATCTTCTAGGTAAGCGCGTTCCAACCTAGACCTCATCATTGCTTTGCACTAAGCATGATTGTCGTCAAGCGCAAGCCTATCTCACAATAAAAATAAAAAAAAGGTACAAAACTAACGGCTGCACGTGCACGTAACCTTACCTTTCATCAAGTACCTTACCTTTTATGTAATTTGTATTAATAATTATAATTACACTTGATATTTCCTGAATTTTATGTCTATTTATTTTGTTAAATTTTGATGAAAAAATGATGTCAAGTTTAAGTACTCACTTAACCAACCGCAAAGTTTTTAAATTGGTAAATATTTTGTATCAATATGAAAAATACAAGAGATAGGATTTGTAAAGTAATTTGGCTTGGGGGTCTGAGGTATCAGTTCATTTTGGAAAAGGGGTCTCTTGCCCAAAATAATTTGGGAATCCCTACACTACACCAACGAAGCATACTAACATACATTACAGTAGGTATATATCAGGGGATGATATTATTGTCCAACCCACCCTGGCTCCGCGCGAGGCTTTATCAGCTCGGCTCAAACTTACCCACTCTGTAGATATAAACGCCGTAATTACGTGTACGTTGAATTGTGATTGTGTCTGTTTACAACCCCTTCATCCGTTAGGTACGTGAGTCGAATGGACTATGTTTGTTCACGTTTTTAGCTTACTTTACATACGATTCCGAAGTTTCAAGGCATTTAGATTAGAATACAAGTGAACATAAATTAAAAAATAAAATAAAAACTCGACTGCCCCGCCATATTTTTTTTCTCGAATTTATAACCATTGTCACTCGGGATGATGTAGGGATTCTTACGATTCCTCGTGCCTAAACAAATGCCTAAACATATCTGGAATCTGGATAGATTCCAGATATGTTTAGGCATTTAGAAGTTAAAGTGAAATAAAGTTAAAAAATTGGAAATACCCAAACTGACTTCACTTACAGCGTCCCAGATGAGCTACTGAAGTTATTGAAAAGAGCAACTGCTTCGTTTTTTATTTATTTATTTGTTTACATCAGGCAGCTTTTCGCAGTAGAATCTTATATTCCGAACCGGCCGGTAGTAGAGTCAGGAAGGTTGCTTAAAAGGAACACATGACAGTAGCATAATTATTATATTATATTCTGCCTACTGAATACACACGAACTTTTTCACGTAGGTATCCAAAAACTAACGTTTAGCTGGCGGGCGGGGGAGACACCGGAAACTAACTCAAATTTAACGTAGCTTTAGTTTAAGATACCGTAACCGATTAGGTATCACCATCATGTTTTATAAGTAAGTAATTTTTAACGACAATAATGTACCTACAGTGCACATATTATATTGAATAAAATGATTTGATTTGATTTAGTATTTTAAAGGTAAATATTTCAAAAACGTTTCCTTGAATCGAAAATGGTGTTCACACAATCACGACCTTTTTGAACGACCTATCCAATGTTACCCCACAATAGACGTGAAAATTAAAATTCGTCATCATTTCAGGTGTAGGGGAGGCAATTTTTTTTTAATTTTGCTTTACCACCGTCGGTATGATTAGGTAGGTAATAATACTATTAAGTATGTATATAAATAAAATAAAAAAAAGTTTTTATTTCAGGCAACTACAAACTGCCAGCCCATAATTTGTTAGTAACAATCACGTCATATCCTATGTTAATAAAAAACAAAACAAAAAATATCAATGCCAAATTATATACAGCTTTCTAGTAGGTATGTATTTGCATGCACCACCACTTAGTTGTTGCATCACCACTTGCATGCAAGTTTGTGTTTGCAGAGCGCTAGCCTATTTAATTAAAAAAAATACTAACAGAGCTACGACGCGGGCAGTCGGAGTTGTTGACTACGGAGCAAGGAACCCTCATTAATGTAACAATAACTGTAACGATACCCCATAAATTCAAAATTCAAAATGATTTTTATTCAAATAAACTTTTACAAGTACTTTTGAATCGTCAAGTGAATCTACCACTGGTTCGGAATGACATTCCTACCGAGAAGAACCTGCAAGAAACTCGGCGGTTGCTCTTTTGAAAAAAATAATAATTTACAATTTCATTAATTTGTAAAATACATAAGTAACAGCTGTCCTTAGCATTCCTGGAGTGAGTCAAATCCATGCTCCTTTGTCATTTACGTAATCTTCAACAGTATAATAAGCCTTTTTCAGGAGCATAATTTTAAAATTATGCTCCTGAAAAACTTCTTTTCTTCTTTTTTCTTCTTTTTTTTTCTTTTTTTATTCTTTTCTTTTTGGACTTCTTAAACTTGTGTAAAGGCAAGTTTAAGATAGGTTGTGGAATTTTGTTATAAAATAGAATGCTCATTCCCACAAACGACCTTCGTACCTTCTTGAGGCGGAGCGATGGAGTCACGAGCTTATGGCGGCCTCTAGTTTGCCTGTCATGCAGATCGCATATTTTTTTGTAATTATGAATGTGCTGTTTTACGAAGATTACTCTCTAAGGGATTCGCGCGGTTTTAAATTATAAATTGCACGTATTGCCCTTTTTTGTAATACAAACATTTTTTGAATATCTGCTGCTTTACCCCATAGTAAAATTCCGTAAGACATAATACTACATACATCTAAATCTGTTCTGGCGAGTAGAGTCGGGGTGAGCCTATTAGTATATACTAATACTTACTAATAATTATAAAAGCGAACTTTTGGATGGATGGATGGATGGATGTTTGTGACTCAATCACGCCTGAACCGCTGAACGGATCTGGATGAAATTAGGCACAGAGTCGAATTGGCAAAGAGAGAATAGTCGGGAATAACACATATGCTACCTTTTATTCCGAAACATTAAAGACTTCCCGCGGGAACCGGAAAACCTCAAACCACGCGGACGAAGTCGCGGGTATCAGCTAGTCGCGGGTATCATTATAATCTCCGCGTCATTATCCTCAAACGCCTGGGGAGTGGGGGCATACTTGCATACTGCCAACACTTAAAGCCGTAACGTTTTAATATTGCTGGCGTTCGTGTTGTAGAATTATGATCCTTATTTTATGGACGATACGGTACGTCACATTAAACTGTCATATTGAAATAATAATACATAGCAGTTAGTAACCCCCGCCCCTGTACAGGGCCTGTAGCGCCTGTGGGCACGACAGTTCAATAGAACTGAAACAGTGAGCTGTGAGAGTTCAGGCGAAGGTCGCCTGGGCATCAAAAGCCGTTAAGCTTATTTTGAATAAAGAAGCGGCCAAGTGGATTTTTGTAGCCCTCAGGGCTTATGCGAATAAATTACTCATAACGGCCCTTTTTACGTAAAATAAGTACATTTTTGCTGGCTCGCGTCGCGTGGAATTATAATGTTTACTAGCAACCGCCTGTGGTTTCACCCCCGTGGGAATATCGGAAAACTCGGCCTTGTGCCTTATGCCGGTGTAGAGCGTACACAGTAAAGGGAACCCAGTTGTTGCGAGAGATGATGCTCGCGACTTCGTTTGTATCAGGGTTTTTTGATTCCCGCAGGAACTCTTATTTTTCCGTTTTTGCGTTGTCTCAGTTTTCTCTAACGAAATTAATAAAGTTTTGTCAAGCGAGAGCTATGCCTAATAGCTCTTTTATAAATTGCTCAATGAATATTTTTAAAAAGTCATTATTCACGGTCTGGAGCGCTGAGAGCGGAAACTTCCACAGAGTTGGCGCTTTGTTGTCGCCTCGCTGAAACACTTTGACTATGGTGGAAGATAACATTTATTCAACCTTTTATTCGGGCGAACTCCCTGGCGCAGTATTGAGCGCTGTTGTCTTTTAACGTACGGAGGTCCCGGTTTCGATTCCCGGCAGAGTAAATTTTGGAATTTATAATTCTTGAAGTTTCCCTGGTCTGGTCTGCTGGGAGACTAGTTACCACCCTACTGGCAAAGATGTGCCGCCAAGCAATAATATCGTTCCAGTACGATGCCGTGTAGAAACCGATTAGGGGTATGGGTTTGATATAATTTCCATGTCCCTAACAGGTTAGCCCGCTACCATCTTAGACATCTTAGACTGCATTAACGTTAACCATCAGGTGAGATTGCTTTAAAAAAAAAGATATCGTATTCGTCCGGAAGTTAACCTTAGTTACTAAGGTCTCCTGCAATTTCCCCTTTTGTTTGTCTTTTTAGGGTTCCGTACCAAAATGGTAAAATGGAACCCTTATGGTGCGACTTTCTCCGTCCGTCTGTCTGTCCGTCCGTCACACTCGATTATTTCAGTAACTACCGAAGCTATCGACATGAAATTTGGAATAGTTGTGTATATTAGTGGCCCAAAGACACTGGAATTAAAAAAAATTGGAAATTATTTTTGTTCTTATTTAAAAAGGGAGGAAAATCGGAGGGTTGAAATTTAAAAGTGAGATAACTGTACTGTGTGGGGTATCATATGAAAGGGTTTACTTTGTACATTCTAAAACAGATTTTTAATTATTTTTAGTCATGATGGTTTTTGATTTATCGGGGAAAAAGTCTAAAAAAATACCGTTCCCCCCCTTATCTCCGGAGTTTACCAATCGAAAAATCTGAAATAATTATGGTCAATAGGAATTTATGTATATTTTACAGGAAAACTATAGCCAATGCTCTAACTAGCATAGTTTTTTTGATATTAACAGTAAACCTCTACAAACAAAGTTAGTTTTGCGGTTCATTAACAAAGGTAATTATTACCGTTTTACATCTTTGGTCGTTACAGTTTTCAGTACGGAACCCTCGGTGCGCGAGTCCGACTCGCACTTGGCCGGTTTTTTTCCTTTTGTGCCACAGACAGTCAAACTGTCGCAAGCCCCTGCGTCACGCGTACCTGTAACCTGACGGTACGGATGTATCGCTCGGCTTGGGATTTTTAATTATTTTGTCAAGAACATAGATACTTAAAACTAAGGAAAACAACTGCATTAATACAAACTGTTGCAGCTGTGAACGTCCATCTCCAGGTTAAAGCAAGTGACAAGTTAATAAATTAGTTAAAATTAATTCTTGATATTAATGAGGGCTTTGTAAAGTATGAATAAGCACGAAGTTTAATATCTAAGGAGATTTTCAATCTCATCATAATTTAGAGTAAGAAGCCAACTAGTCAATTTTACTTGTTTGAATAAAAATAGGTAATTAAGCTTGATAATTTGGCCGGCAGTGTCGACGGTGTTGGCGGCGGTGTGGCTGACCGGCCAGCTCAGCAGTCTGCGGGCCCTCGGTAGCAGACACTTCTTCGGAGACTCTGTCACTGGTAAGTCAGCTCTTATGGAATCAGCATTTCAGTAGACGTCTACTGCCGAACATGGGCTCTTCCCGAGAAGAGCTCTCAGACTCCTCATATATGTCAATACTAACAAGATGGACAATCAAGACCAAGTTGACGCCCTGTACACGGACACTAGCAAAGCTTTTGACCGAATTGACCACGATATTCTGTTACTCAAAATATCCAAGGCAGGCATAAGAGGTGATCTGTTTCGTTGGTTCTCCTCCTATGTAAGAAATAGATCTCAGGCTGTAGTGCTTAATGGTTTTACCTCAACTTGGCGCAGTGTTCCTTCAGGTGTACCACAAGGTTCTTTACTGGGGCCTCTGCTCTATTATTTTTATCCAGGATATTGAAACCTGTTTCCAAAATTCTAACTTTTTGCTCTTTGCTGACGACATGATTTTTTTTTGGGTAGTAAACAATTTTACAGACCAGATGCTTCTTCAAGATGACTTACTTAGACTCGATCATTACTGCCTGGTCAATAGATTGGACTTAAACGTTTCCAAATGTTGTGCTATCTCCTTTACACGTAAGCGTTCCGTATTCAAATCCTCATATAAAAATAAAAACCAAGAACTTAATTACGTATCCGAGATATGCGACCTGGGAGTTATTATTGTAAGCTCTTAAATGATAACATCTAAGATGCTAACATAACAAGGCATCTAAGATGCTAGATTTCCTAATCAGGTCAACTAAAGATTTTACCAAACTTAAAACAATTAAAGTGCTCTATTGCGCCCTAGTGAGGAGTTATCCTGAATATGCATCGCAAATCTGGAATCCTCAATACGAAGTGTATATTCATAGCATTGAAAGAATCCAGATAAAATTTGTTCGGCTTCATAAGTTTAGGTTCAATCTAAATCCCAACCTAAGTTATTATGTTTTATGTACTCACTTACACCTTCTGCCTTTAGCCGTTAGGAGAAATGTCAGCGATATAACTTATCTCATCAATATCGCTAATAACACAGTCGATTGAAAAGTTATCCCTCAAAGTGCCTACCAATACCCATCCCCGTGCCCATTCTATTCTCCGCCCACCATCTGCGCATACCAGATTTCGTCAGAACTCCTATTTGCCAAGATCTTCTTTATCATTCAATAAACTGCTAAAAAACAATACTAATCTAGACCTCTTTTGCACCACGGCCACCTCCATGCGTAGAATTCTAGCCAATGAATTTTTTGACTCCCACAGCCTGAGTTGGAGTAGTTTGCTATAGTTAAAATGTCAAAATTATCCCTAATATTTGTTCTACTCTTGTATTAACTCATCTTCTTAACTATAAGCTTTTTATTTTCTCTTTACTTCCTATGTACTTAGTATATATTAATATTCATTTTTCCACCTTTGCGAGCTATTTTTATCTAATGTAAATTCTATCTGTGAAAACTTGTAATTAACGTTATACTTATTCTTTTTTTTATCTATACATCTCTGTCATAGCTGTAAGTTTTCTGTACAAAGTAAAATAAAAATAAAATAAAATAAAATTTGTAATTTTAGTATGGATAATATTAATAATGATGTCGGTCTCTGGTGTGGCAGATGGCGAACAGTTTGACTACATCGTGGTGGGCGCGGGCGCGGCGGGCAGCGCGGCGGCGGCGCGCCTGGCGCTCGCCGGCCACGCGGTGCTGCTGCTGGAGGCGGGCGGCGACCCTCCCCTCCTCAGCAAGGTGAGCTGACCAGCTTCTATGATGTCGGTCCCTGGTGTGGCAGACGACCCTCCCCTCCTCAGCAAGGTGAGCTGACCAGCTTCTATGATGTCGGTCCCTGGTGTGGCAGACGACCCTCCCCTCCTCAGCAAGGTGAGCTGACCAGCTTCTATGATGTCGGTCCCTGGTGTGGCAGACGACCCTCCCCTCCTCAGCAAGGTGAGCTGACCAGCTTCTATGATGTCGGTCCCTGGTGTGGCAGACGACCCTCCCCTCCTCAGCAAGGTGAGCTGACCAGCTTCTATGATGTCGGTCCCTGGTGTGGCAGACGACCCTCCCCTCCTCAGCAAGGTGAGCCTGCACCCGAACCGCCCAGAACGCGGTTCCTGCCACGTACCACTTAAGTCCCATAGAGTTCTACAAACTTACTGACCCCGTGGCAGCGTCGCTGTAAACACATTTAAAATTGCTAATAAACATTAATAAATAAAATAAAAACCAAAACTAAACAGTAATAAAATTAGTTCCAATTTGGCCACCGGGCCAGATAAGTTAGTGGGGCTTTAGAGGCAAATTAATAGGCATCTTCTAGGCAAGCGCTTTGGCAAGTCATTCATATAAATTAAAAACAAAATACACCCAAGGACACTTCCTTGGAGTATCGAGTTAGTCATGCTGGTCACGTAAATGATCTTATGTAGTTTTATTTATTATTCACTAGTCCCGGTTCTTGGTCATAATTTTTCAATGTCAACCTAGTGCTTGCGGTTTTTCTATGCATATCCCGTATAGTTTATTTATAATATTTTTTATCGTTTAAAATTTTAAAGACTTCTTGTACTATTGTATTTGAATACTGAGCTAATGTTGTACTGCGATGTTTTCGAAAACCGTTTTCGCTTTCATCTAAAATTTTATACTTTTCACAAAGAGTTTAGCTGTCGCATGTCGGCATGTACCTAGCGGTATCAAACATTTCTGACGCTGCAGGAAGTAGGGCTATTGAACGATAGTTGCATATGTCAGTTTAGCTGTTGCATGTCGGCATGTACCTAGCGGTATCAAACATTTCTGACGCTGCAGGAAGTAGGGCTATTGAACGATAGTTGCATATGTCAGTTTAGCTGTCGCATGTCGGCATGTACCTAGCGGTATCAAACATTTCTGACGCTGCAGGAAGTAGGGCTATTGAACGATAGTTGCATATGTCAGTTTAGCTGTCGCATGTCGGCATGTACCTAGCGGTATCAAACATTTCTGACGCTGCAGGAAGTAGGGCTATTGAACGATAGTTGCATATGTCAGTTTAGCTGTCGCATGTCGGCATGTACCTAGCGGTATCAAACATTTCTGACGCTGCAGGAAGTAGGGCTATTGAACGATAGTTGCATATGTCAGTTTAGCTGTCGCATGTCGGCATGTACCTAGCGGTATCAAACATTTCTGACGCTGCAGGAAGTAGGGCTATTGAACGATAGTTGCATATGTCAGTTTAGCTGTCGCATGTCGGCATGTACCTAGCGGTATCAAACATTTCTGACGCTGCAGGAAGTAGGGCTATTGAACGATAGTTGCATATGTCAGTTTAGCTGTTGCATGTCGGCATGTACCTAGCGGTATCAAACATTTCTGACGCTGCAGGAAGTAGGGCTATTGAACGATAGTTGCATATGTCAGTTTAGCTGTCGCATGTCGGCATGTACCTAGCGGTATCAAACATTTCTGACGCTGCAGGAAGTCGGGCTATTGAACGATAGTTGCATATGTCAGTTTAGCTGTCGCATGTCGGCATGTACCTAGCGGTATCAAACATTTCTGACGCTGCAGGAAGTAGGGCTATTGAATGATAGTTGCATATGTCAGTTTTTCCCCCTTTTAAGGTTCCGTAATCAACAAGGAACCATTCCTGTTTTGTGTACCATATAAACAATAAAGAAATATAGTTTCGCCATGTCCATCCGTTATATTTATCCGTCTGTCCATCCGCGACGTAACTCAGTTGCTGCTAGTACCTATTACATATTCTGTGCAAGTACTAGAAAAATTTGGCATAGGTATACTTACATAATATTATTCACGCCGCCAAAGCGGTACAATAAAGTTTTGAAAAAGCAAAAATATTAGGGTAGGTACCTACCTCCCCTACACTTCTTATCTTTTCCACAGTGTGAGATGTTACTGCATAGGTCGTTAAAAATATTATGGGTGTGGTAACACTCTTTTTCGATTCAGGGATCCATTTCCGTGATATCCAAAAAGTGAATGATTTTTCCAGTGTAGTTATAAGACTTTTCAAAGTCCAAAAATGATGACAAACGTGATTTCACTTAGGATGGAAATTGCAATTTCAGGTGCCGGGAGCCGCGATAACGTTGACGGGGTCATCGGTCGACTGGCACTACGACACAAAGACAAACGACAAGTCCTGTCTGGGCAGCACCGGCGGCGCGTGCCGGTTCGCGCGCGGCCGCTGCCTGGGCGGCTCCACCGGCATCAACTTCATGATGTACACCCGCGGCAACCGCCGGGACTACGACTACCAGCTGCCCGGCTGGACCTGGGACCGCTTCGAGCCCTACTTCCTCAGATACGAAGGCCTCTACGACGCGCACCGCCTTCCACAGTCCTCCGCTCGACACCACAACATCTCCGGAATAGTTCCCATAGGATATTTCGGGGACTCCTCGAACCCTTGGCACGAGAGAATAATCGAAGGACTCGAATCTCTCGACTTCCCGTACAATCCTGATGTCAGCGCTCAATCCCAGATTGGGGTTTCACAAGTGCTCGGCTACACGGCCAGGGGAGAACGAGTCAACATAGCCAAAGTTTATCTAGAACAGAAGGGAGTTAAAAACAAATTAAAATTAGTCCAGAACACGAGATGCACTGGAGTCATTATCGATGAACACAACGTCGCCCGAGGAGTGACAGCATTCAGGGAACCTAATGAAACTTTACATTTGTACGCGAAGCACGAGGTAGTGTTGAGTGCGGGAGCCATCGCCACGCCTCAGCTGCTGATGCTCTCGGGGATCGGGCCGATGGAACATTTGGAAGATGTCGGTATCCCCGTGAAAGCAGATCTGCCAGTCGGAGAGGGAATGTCGGACCACATTTTACCGATGACTTATATTGAAGTCGACGACGAATACAAGTCCTCGACTCAGTTCTCTGCTATCGGAGCGAAGGGTTTCCAAGTTGCGCAGTGGCTCGCCACCCGCAGCGGCCCCATGGCTTCCATCAGCCTCACAGACATCACCGCCTTCCTCAATACCGCATGCTACGACTTCACCCTGCGCCGCCTGCTCCACGACCGGCCCGAGTGCGAACTGCCGACCATTCAGTTAATCCACGCTTATTACGACAAGGGCTTGAGTACGCTCGTCGGATCTTTTCTAAAGGATGACGTCCTCTCTCAACGCGACGAGATTTTCAAGCAAGTGGCTTCCTCAAACGAAGAGAGGAGTTTAGTTCTATTGTCTCCGATCTTGCTTCGCCCCGAGTCGCGCGGCCGGTTGCGGCTGGCGAGTTCTGATCCGCTGGTCGCTCCCGCTATCGAACCCAACTATCTAGACGACGAGAGGGACGTGGAGGAGCTGGTGCGCGCGTTAAAGATTCTGGAGCATGTCGTGGAGACGCCGATCTATAAGAAGTATAACGCGTCGATCGTTCGTGTCCGTTTCCGCGGTTGTCCTGATTTCCCCGAGGAGGGCTACTGGGAGTGCTACGCGAGGCATATGACCCAGTCCGTGCACCACGCGGTGGGCACGGCGGCGCTGGGCCGAGTGGTGGACGAGCGGCTCAGGGTGGTGGGCGTGAGGCGCTTGCGTGTCGCCGACGCGTCGGTGCTGCCGCTGGTGCCGCGCGGCAACACCGCGGCCGCCATCATTGCAGTCGGGGAGCGAATAGCCGACTTCCTGTTGGAAGATCGTGATGAAACGCTCGATTGACTGTAGACCTTTCAGTGTTTCGAGATTAACTATTCAGAAGCGAAATCAAAGAGAACAACTTATTTTTTGTGATTTCCGGATAGGGGTCTAATTTGGTAAGTCTGATTGTTTTATACTAGTGGTTCGCCCTGAACTGAGACCTCGCGGCGCCATTTATTGACATCAATGTGAAGTTCTGTTAAAAAATACTGAAGCTCACTAAAAATTAAATAATTTCGTTTCCTTACAATATTTATCTAATTTTAGTATTTGTTGTTCAAGTACAGGATATAATTCAAGTTTCAGGCTCAGCCTTTCAGAAAATTTAGAGTTCTGTGGTCAACTCTGGACGTTAGAAAATCTCCACTTTGAAAGCCCCCCATTTCATCAATTTTAGGGGAAAAATTAAAAAATATATATTTTTGGTCTCTATTCCTAATTATCTTTAAAATGATACACCGCAACCCTATGCAACGCTATAAAAAATATTTTACTTCGCATTCGCTTCTATGAAAGCCCCCCTGAAATAAAGATTTTTATAATTTTTTAAGCCTTATTCGGCGGGAGGCCATTCTTCGTCGTCGTCAACCGATGGACGTCCACTGCTGGACATAGGTCTCTTGTAGGGTCCTCCACAAGCCACGGTCTTGCGCCGCCTGGATCCAGCGACTCCCCGCGACCCTCTTGATGTCGTCCGTCCACCGTGTGGGGGGTCTACCGACGTTACGCCTTCCAGTGCGGGGTCGCCATTCCAACACTTTGGGACCCCAACGTCCATCGGTTCTCCGAACTATGTGCCCCGCCCATTGCCACTTCAGCTTCGCAACTCTTCGGGCTATGTCGGTGACTCTGTGCTCTGGTTCTCCTACGGATCTCTTCATTTCTGATTTGATCACGTAGGGACACTCCCAGCATAGCCCTCTCCATCGCCCGCTGAGTGACCCTGAGCCTTCTTATCAGGCCCATAGTCAGCGACCATGTCTCGGATCCGTAAGTCATCACTGGCAACACGCACTGAAGACTTTGGTCTTCAGACACTGAGGTATTTTGGACGAGAAGACATCTCGAAGCTTCCCGAACGCAGCCCAGCCGAGTTGGATTCGGCGGTTGACCTCCTTCTCGAAATTGGACCTACCCAGCTGCACTGTGTGTCCCAGGTACACGTACTCGTCTACAATCTCGAGTGCAGAGCTCTCAACGATCACTGGGTGGAGCGGAACATGAGCGTTAGACATAACTTGAGCGTTAGACATAACTCCATTGGCCATTGGTTTACATATATTATATATATCACCGTAAGATTGTAAAATCCGTTAGATTATAATCTAACGGTTTCTATCCCGCGAGATTATAAACTTTCGAAAGATTGTGAA
This sequence comes from Erebia aethiops, assembly GCA_923060345.2. NCBI lineage: Eukaryota > Metazoa > Arthropoda > Insecta > Lepidoptera > Nymphalidae > Erebia > Erebia aethiops. The sequence continues at coordinate 287,324 of OV281083.1, read as the reverse complement.
CCGTTCAATGTTCTGAGTATTAATTTATGAAATATTTATTGTTTTTACGTTTTCTTGTCTCTTTCTTGTACAGTTCGCGCGCGAGTTGAATGCAGAGTAAATGTGAGTGTCTCCATACATTTACTCTGCATCCAACTCGCGCGAACTATAGGTTAGGTTAGGGATTGACATTAATATGGCCGGGCACTTAGGTTCTATCGGGTTAATATACCTAATATATTACAATTTACCGAAAAATAACGCGTTAAATTGTAAGCAGTATGTTACGGTTCACAATCTGTCGAAAGTTTATAATCTATCGAGATAAAAAACGTTGTATTATAATCTAACGGTTTTTACAATCTTACGGTGACTTACATAAAGCTGAAGTAATTACGTACGTATTCACAAGTTATAATGCTATATAAATAAATATAATCTGACAGACGGACGGACGGACGGACGGACAAGTGCAAATTCACTCAAGTAGACTCAGAGACCTTCGCTTCGCTCGGTCAAAAACAGTCAAGATAATTTTCTAACGAAATAATATACAAAACTGTTTTACTTTTATTATGATCTTGAATTATACCTTGTGACATCTATTTGTTCTTTGAAATACCTACTTGACCCATAAATCATCAAAATTAACAATATTACTTTCACTGCGTTTAATTGCCTCATCTAGTGATAGAAGGGCTGGCTCATTTCTTGCGCAACGGATCAGCCTGGCTGTCCACTGCGGAAATGCAGCCAGCATTCTTAACACTATTTCACGTGACCATAATTTATATACTACTCGTAGTTAGGTTAGGCTAGCTAGCTTATGGTAAGTTTAATTGTAAAGTTCTCGATAAAAAGATTTTTAAAATCTGGAATATGCAATTAAAATAAACTTGATAAGACAATAGAGTTTAAATTATTGTTTAAAAATGACGAGTTCTGGGACATATTAACGATATAATATGGATAAATCACTCATTTTTATATTTTTTAAATACGAGTATATAATAACATTATTGTAATTATTAATTAATTCTAAAATTATATTTAAAAAATTATATGATTGTGAAAGTAATTTGTTTTGCTTTAAATTCATTACAACAAACTGGCAAAGCTGCAAAGTCAGCTAAGTTCAGAACCTGACGACTATCGGTACTTTTCCCTTAGTTCCCGTCGCTTCTACGTCACCCGTCGCCCTGCCATCGCTCGTGCATCGCTCCATCGCCCCGCACCGCCGTCGCTCGTTTCGTGCCCGGTCCCAAAAGTCATACATTTGATTCCATCGCCGTCGCCCCGCTGCCGCCGTCGCCCCGCTTCCGCCGTCGCCCCGCCGTCGCTAGTTTCGTGTTTGCGTCCGGAAGCCCCAGTGGACATTGAGCCGAATATACAACGACCTTCACCGATCTGTTTACCAGATGAAACCTACTTTTTATTTTTATTTAATAAAAGATAGCCCCCTACCATCTTAGACTGCACCATCACTTACTATCAGGTGAGATCACAGTCAAGGGCTAGCTTGTAGTGGAAAAAAACAGATTGGAGTTGATGCGAATAAGAATTGTATTTGGGTCGGTATATTTTGGTAATTGGCAATCATATTTTGTAATTAACGATTCTTGTACCTCAACGGAATAATACTCCGCGCTCCACAGTTAATGATATAATTGAATCTTCCTCCGCAGCCGCGTTCATTATTGATCGGCCGGAGAGAGTCAACAAGGCTGCGGAGAATTTAATCCTTTTACTGTTCATTATAGAGCATCTGACTCCGGGCGGGCGGCGGCACAAGACACGTAGTTTGCTCTCTAATTAAAAAGACGGACTGTAATTGAAAATAACATTGTAAGTATACAAGTCTCTTTGCCTGACCTCAATGCTGAGGGTCACCTTTTCACTGTGAATTCCCGGGTCCGAGTCCAGGGCCTGACCGCTGATTATCCTACAGTGAGGGAATAGACCGTACTTACACCTGTTTTATAAACTCCTGCGCAATGGAAACTGAAACATTTTTACCCGTTTTGTGAATTCATAAAAACTCGTACGCAGCTCGATCGAGATTTGCTGCCATGACTGAAATCTGGCCAAGACTATCTACTGAATAGAAGTTTCCTTTGGGGATGATAATGCGTCCTCCTTTTAAGTGTTGTTATTGTTAAAACTTTATTGTAATAAATAATAGGGAAATAATGAGTAATAAACAAGTTTCATCCACCCCGGCGGAGATCTCGCGAGAGCTCAAGTTTCTCGTTTGAGAAACTCTGCAGTGTGTCACGACTGATGATATATTGAGTTATTTGCTGCGGGAACTTTCCTTTTACCACGCTACTTCAACTTGGAAACATTCTGAGACATATTATCTCGTGCGAACTCATTAAAGCCTGAAACACACTGGCGAAGCGAAATGGCAAAAGTGAACAATGCGGTTCTGAAAAACGCGCGGACACCGACAACGACACTGGCGCCATACCGCCAAAGCTATAAAGCCATATTGTTTCATTATTGTTGAATTTCGTATATCAGAATTATAATCCTTATTTTAGGTACGTGGCTACAAACTGTCACTTTGAGTATTATTGATGCATAATTTGCATATAAAAAAGAATTAATTTCATAACTGAAAAACACACTGGTATAAAGCAATAAATAGTTCTCTGCATATGAAACACGTGCCCTTTTACAATTAATGTCAAACCCGTGAGTTCCCGGATGTGATCGGAGCTCGACGGGACCTCTACGAGTACATCACTTCCAACATTTGAGACGAGCCGCAGCTGCTCGCAGGACTTTCATCTCAATGAGAAATTGAAATATTACATTAGATATGATAAAATAATATGTCAATGTCGTAATTATACTAAATATAAACCTACTTTAAATAATATTTGTACCTTCAAATCAAGAGTAAATAGGCATCTCCTAGACAAGCGAGGTCCACCTTAGTCTGCATCACTACTTTCAGCAACTTTGATTGCAGCCAAGCGCTAGTCTATAAGTTAAAATAAAAAACAAAAACTTTCAAAAGGTTTAAAAAAGTTTGCTTTCAATCACGCCGCAACAAAGGAACGTGATTTTTTCATGGACATATATGGTTCAGAATGTTGGGCGGTGAAAGGGACGGATGAAAGAAAAGTACATGCGACCGAAATGCGAATGTTGAGATGGATGTGTGGTGTGACTAGAATGGATAAGATTAGGAATGAATATATAAGGGGAAGTCTGAAAGTAGCGCCAGTGACAGAAAAGATGAGGAGTAATAGGTTAGCATGGTATGGGCATGTAATGCGGAGGGAAGAAAGGCATATTACGAGAAGAATGATAGATATGCATGTGGAAGGAAAAAAGAGTAGAGGGAGACCAAAGAAAAGATGGATGGATTGTGTGAAAGAGGATATGAGTATAAAAGGGGTGAATGAGAGGTTGACGGATAACAGAAGAGAATGGAAGGAGAAAACATGTTGTGCCGACCCCACATAGCGTGGGAAAAGGAGAAGAAGAAGAAGAGTAAGGAGAGTGACATAGACTATTTTGTTATCCCGGAAATCCGGAATTCCCGTGGGAATAAATAAAAATTATTCCAGGAAGAAGTCGCGCTAGTGTCTATATATATAAAAATGAAACCCGTTTTCCTTGGTCACGGCATCACGCGTGAATGGCTGGACCGATTTCACTAATTCTTTTTTTGTTGTATTTGTTATTATTAGGAGAAGGTTCTTACGGAAAAAAATATTAAGAAAATCTCTCAGAAATATTGAAAAATATTAATTTAATTTTGCATACTAAGGCGGTACGAAGTTCGCCGGGTCAGCTAGTTAAATAATAAAAAAGATTGCTCTTAATTGGCGCAGTCGGGCGGATGCTGCGTCGTAAAAGCTGTGGAGCAATTGTCTCCAATCGATCAGTAATCAGTTGGGGAGGGGGTGGAGGGGACATGCAGTAGGGCTGACACAATAAATACGAAAGGTTCACATTGATTGAACGCTCGGGCGTAGCAGTCAGCTGTAGGTATTTCGCCCGATAGTAAGTTATTTAAAATTTATTTACCAAAAACAGATGCATACAATGTTGTACACATTTAAATCTCGCCAAACAGGCGAGCCAGTTTGTTGGCGAACTGGCGCTCTTAAAACTAAAACTTGAATGCATCTACTAATTACCACTAGTATAGTAGGTACTTAACTAAACATAAGCCACATTTTACTACTACGACAAATATGATAATAATATAAAAATACAATGAATAGATTTATGAATTAAAGTTATACCTAAAGCCCTACACGCAACAAATAAATAGATTACAAAATGAAAAACAGTATTTAGTCAGTAAAGGAGTCCAGTTTAAGTGTTCCTTTAACTTCTACGAGTACTTCTTCATTAAGTAAGTAAGTAGGTAATCAAAAAGTATCCTCCAAGAAAATGTACTTACAGCCAGATAAATATTTCAGATTATTCTGTGATTGTGTGAATGTTTGAATTATGTTCGTCGGTTCCCTCGTAACTTCTTAATAACTAAACTGGGCTTAGCACGTTTTTAAAAGTAGGTACAGTTTCAAAAACATCAAGTTTCTTTCTGCAATCAAGGTTACAAGGTTCGAAGCCGCCGTTACGGAGCTACAATCATTATTTGTGTGTGTGTGTGTGTGTGTGTGTGTGTGTGTGTGTGTGTGTGTGTGTGTGTGTGTGTGTGTGTGTGTATTTATTCCTTTGATAATATTTTTATCAGCCCTGTATGAAAATGGTGTCTTCAATCTTCATGAATACTGCAGCGAAGAGGCAATCAAGGTCTAATTCATTTGAACGTGCGCCTCGTTCTTTCTTTCCTTCAGTTCTTTACTTTGTTTCAATGGTTTAAGGTGACGCTATTTATTTTCTACTCAGTGGTTTGTTTCTGCTATCTGATAAGGTATTTTTGTAGTTTATTTTTCATCGAGGGTTTACTAACTGGCGACCTAGTATAATATTCGAATTAATTGACTTCGATAATCCTGAGTCAATTCGGTCCAAACTCTATGAAATGAGCAGTTTCTTAGGTCGGATAAATTAATAACTAAGTAAGTATTTTCCCTCGACTTCATGCGAGTGGGTGTACTTCAATTTCATCAAAATCGGTTGAACAGATAGGTCGTTAAAAGTAGCAGATGGACAGACGTACTTTCGTATGAGTCCGTTACGTGACAACTGACAACGCTATTCATAACGCCAAGTATTACAACAAAAGTTGGTAACAACGAATATCATTTATTTATAGATTACTGGATGATGCCTGCGACTTCGTCCGCGTGGATTACGATTTCTTGATTCCCGCGGAAAATCTTTAATTTTCCCGGATAAAATTAATGTTAGAGACATTCCAAAAGTAGGTATTTATGAGACACTTTTAATATATTTGTACTCTCATTTGGAACTATGGTTAACCGTGTAGAGGTTCCACGAGAGATTTAATGTAATTAGATAAAAGTTGGGTAAACTTAAAGATAATATTCATTTGATCCGGCCACGATTGCTATCGTTAAGCTCTAAATCAAAAAAATGCGATCACAACACAAAAGTATTCAATAATCACTGAGTCTGTCGACTGGAGACTGAATTACCATCGTTCAAACTCTCGTAAGTCATGTATACTAACTAAATATAGCACTATTTTCAATATGGCGTCCGCAGATTAAATCGAATGAAATGAAAAGAGTCAAATAGACAGATATTATACTCGTATTTCCTGTTTCATGAGATATAATGACAAACAGTAATAATGCTAACAAAAAGTAGCCTATGTCCTTCCCCGGGATACAATCCACCCCTGGACCGAATTTATCAAAATCGGTTGAGCAGATGGGCTGTGAAAGCGTAGCAGACAGACAGACACACACTTTCGCAATTATAATATTAGTATGGATTTATTAGGTTATGGAGCACAGTTTTGATATAACTACGATAAAACCTTTTGATTCCTGAGAAAAACAAAATTTCTGTTGCGAACACATTTTACGGCCTACAAAATAACTTAGCTCGTTGTTATTTATATTTCCGTCCCTACCTACGTAACTAATACGCGTATTTATAATCCTTGCGTTATTGGATCATCGATATCCATCCCTCATTTTTCGCTCGTCTTGCCTTCATTCCCTCATCTCCAATCAATTTCAATTTGAGACGAATCATTGAGGCCTGCGAATTACAATCCGTTGTACACAACTCAGAACTAAAGTGACAGCTTTAGCTTTAAATATTTAAATAAATTGCTATTATTTTCCGCAGGCGCCCGGCGGTTACGAAAAGATAGTCAATAGTGCCGTAATATTACTTATTTTACATAATTATTTTGCTTAGAATTAGCCGATACCGTGTAGAAACCGATTAGGGGTATGGGTTTAATATAATTGCCATACTACAGGTTATCCCGCTATCATCTTAGACTGCATTATCACCTACCATCAGGTTATATCGCAGTCAAGGGATGACTTGTAGATATATAAATATAATAATAATAGTTGGAAACCTGGGACCCCGGCCGGAAAAACTAGCCAGCTGAAAACGGAGAAGTCAATGTTGAGGTAGTAGGTATTTAAATAAGTTGCGAGTTATTTCCCGATTACCCGCGGGTGCAGGCGATCACAACTCAATAACCCGCGTGTGTATTGCTATTTGCTTGCTACTCGATCTGATTCACTTTACTCAGCTGTTTAGTAAATAATAAACCATGTTGCAGGAGCCTCGGTTGGTCTGTTCCACAATAATGTTCGCTAAAGTTTTTACATTTTTAAACATCCCGTGGGAACTCTTCGATTTTCCATTACATATACTGTAGTGTCCGTTTCCCGAATGAATGTATTTTATCTCAAAATTCGTCAAAATCTATGATGGGCTATACAGAGGAGGTAACAGACGGACGGACGGGCTGGGAATATAGATTTAACATATGTATCTAAATATATAAAAGGAAAAAGTGACTGATCTATCAACGCACAGCTCAAACCAATTGGAATTGAAATTAGAATTTGAAATAATAAAAGAATTTTTGAAAACTCAACCCCTAAAGTAACATACTACTGTTGATTTGGTGTACAATTAATGACGGTTAGATTGGCATTTGTCTCGAGCTTTGCAAATCTACCTTCACGCTTTAGTGAACTAGTTCGTCCATTCGTTCTCTCAATGGCGCTCTTCCAGACGAAGATTAATTATTAACATAAATCAGTGCTTCACAGTGAATAGTGGAATGGCTTCACGCGGGAGAGGAACCCGCTACCGGCAGTTAATAGTGTTATTTATACGACGGCACACAGCTGCGGGACGGCGCGTTAGGGCGCGTGCACACGGGCCTGCAGAGCAACGGTTGTAGTTTTAAATAAATTTTAATAATAACAATACTTCTGAATTCTTTGGGGATTTGTGTGGTTGTGGTGAATATCGCGTTCTATAAGTGCGGGATACACGCTGTACCTACCACATAGATTTACCTATTGTCGCGATTATATAACTAACGCCTGCTTCTATCCAATAATCTATACTATATTTTATATGCGAAAGTTTGGATGGATGTTTGTTACTCAATTACTACGCCAGAACGGCTGAACGGATCGGGATGAAAGGAAAAGGTTCATTTTGGGCCTACTTTTGTACACTCTACCATGAATAGAGGAAAATACGTAGATTGTATTAAAAATATATTATATAATAATTTAGAACAGTCAAGTAAATAACAAGCAAAAAAATAAAAATATATTTCAAGTTTTCAATACGTTTCCTAGATGGAAACCTTCAGCCATAGAGAAGGCAGTAGGTGCGAAGTGTATGAAATGTCATTTCTGACAGTCACTGTCAAAATAACGTGTTTTTCTTTTGAAAACGTCAAAAAATATGAATCCGCCTTTGTTACCCACTCATGTTTAATGTTCCATAACTTCGAAAGATTAAACTAGTGGTTCGCTCCGAACTGAGACCTCGCGGCGGTTGTATTGACATAAATGTGAAGTTCTGTTAAAAATACTGAAGCTCATTAAAAATTAAATAATTCCGTTTCCTTACAATATTTATCTAATTTTGGTATTTGTTGTTCAAATACAGGATATAATTCAAATAATTGATCAAGTTTCAGGCTCAGCCTTTCAGAAAATTTAGAGTTCTGAGGTCAACTTTGGACGTTAAAAAATTTCCACTTTGAAAGCCCCCCATTTCGTTATTTTGGGGGAAAAATTTAAAAAAAATATATTTTTGGACTCTATTCCTAATTATCTATAAAATGATATACCGCAACGCTATGTAACTTTATAAAAAATATTTTACTTCGCATTCGCTTCTATGAGAGCCCCCCTGAAACGGACGGACGGACGGACGGACGGACGGACAAGTGCCAATTCACTCAAGTAGACTCAGACACCTTCGCTTCGCTCGGTCAATAATTTATTTTATTTTCCTTCATTTCTCTGCTTGTACAAGACTTGGCCTACGCCCCATATAAATCTGTATCGTCTCCTGTGGCACAGAGATAGATTATAGTCTGGAATAACACATTGGCTACTTTTTATCCCGGAAAATTAAAAAGTTTCCGCGAGAACCTAAAATCCCCAATCCACGCTGACTGAATCGCGGGAATCAGCTAGTACCATTCTTATACCCAACTAAATTTATTTTAGGTTGCTGGGGTTTCAACTCCTTGGAGGTCAGACGGACCTGCGACCAACTAAACATTATGTGCCGAATCTTGCGAGGAGACGTAGATGCTCCAGATCTTCATGCCCGACTATGTCGCATCCGGGCCCCAAAAATTAGTAATCTTCGCCCACGGAGGAATAAGTTGTTCGTGGTCCCATATAGTCGCACTGTTGCCCGAACTATGGCACACACACCGCGTTCATTGGCGTCGTTCAACACGCTCTTGGACAATAATGCTCAATGGGATCCAGCCAAGTGGACAACCCTGGTTTTGAATTGTTATGGTACTCTGAGACCATACAATGTTTATAATAATATTATTGTTGATGTTCTTCTTGTTCTCTTTTTAATTTTATTTGCATTACCTTATTGAGTGTTATTTATCATCTAGTTAAAGACATTGCCCTTCTGATTACATGTAAATAAATAAAAATAAAATAAAAGTATACTATATTTTCAAATCAATTGATCAAACACGTAATATTCCCGCAGACGAAATTGCGGCGTGTAGCCATACCACAGTAAAGAGATACGTTCTTTCCTACCAGTCCAGACAGCAACGCTGCGGGTGACAGGGAAGTGATGGAGGGTACTACTACGAGGGCCAGAATTTTCAATACGAAATTCTTTCAGTAACCATAGTATGTATAAGGGATTTAATATAGTGATCTATTTAAAGACAAATATTGTGTTATCCGAGCGTACGATAATGGATGCGGATCGCTAACAAAACCGGGTTGTTTGCCGCCTCCGCGGGTGAGCGCGGGCCACTACTGCGTCGCACAGGCGGCGCGTACCAGTCAATATAGATCATGATTTGCAGTCAAACATTAATTATCTTGAAATAAAATGGTATGATTTTTATTTCACGTGGGACAACTTGTGCCACGTATGAAATATCATGTGTGAATTGATCGTGTAATGTGTGAATTGACGGGCGACGGCCAATTCAACGTTAGTCTCAGTGCACGATTAATCTTGATTGCGGTCATCGATTTTGGATCCTGATCTAGATTGACTGCGTACCGGGCACCATTGCCGTGTGCGTTTCTGTACCTTATGTTTTATATATCCTATTTAATATTTTAAATAATATTAAATAGCTTCTTTGCTAAATTAATGGTGTCCTTGTGACAGTGGATTTTGGCCAATGGGGACATTCAGTGGTCAGGCGACTGCTTCGTTCGGTTGGAATTCCGAAAATGCTTTCTTATATTCATTTCTTATAATAATACTATATAATACATTTAAAATCTTAGATATGTCTCAATATAAAATAATAATAAAAGCATTTCAGATACCACTCATGAAAAAACTAAAAGTAGTGGCCCCGCGGCTGGGCTTGAACGTTTTTGGCCTCAAATTGATTTAGAATTAGAAGCGAATTGGCGGCGGTCAGTCCATTACTTACTGCACTGAGCGGGGAGCGGTCCCCGCCGCCACGCCATCCCGACATTATTGAAGTGAAATCTTCTTTAGCCGCGTTGAGCACTTTTTGCTAGGGGGTAAACTTGTGGATTCGCGTCACCGACACCGACACCGTCACCGCATTGTTACGAAGACAAAAGGTCTTAAATATAATCGCATTTAATATTAGTATGGATTTGATCGGTTGGATATAGATTGGCTAGGCGCGGTAAAATGACAATTAAAACCCTCCATAATATCCTTAATGACACAAGGCGGCGTCATTATGATGACAGCACATCCCATTAATGTACTGCTTCTAATCAATTACTTTGCGGCTGTTATCGCCCTAGTGCCGTAATGACCTTCCTCCGATGTCCGAGGGGGCAGTTAGTGTTTGCTTTACAGACTATTAGAATGATTCCATTTCGTTTGAATTAATTATATTGCGTCTGCAACGTCGAGTCGATAATTTAAGGCTCGTTCACATATGGCGGCTTCTAGGAGCCGTTCCCGTAGCATTGATAGCTAAGTGGTATAAACTTTGGATTTCTATTTGACAGAGCTGGAGTTCGAATCCTAGGCATAAACCATAACCTATTTATTTTTGGAGTCATTCAGATCGTCAATCGATCAGAATCTAGCTACACATTTATCATCAAAATGTCGCTTGTAGTGAAGGAAAACAGTAAAGAAAAACATTCTAAGAAACCTAAAAGTTCTCAATAGTGTGTGCCAATTCGCACTTAGCCCGCGTGGTGGACTATGGACTAAGCTCTTCTCGTGCTGAGACGAGACCTGTGCTCAGTAGCGGACTGGCGATGTGTTGAGATGACGATATTAGTGCAGCGTTTCTCCGCTACATGTGCCCGTAGCTTAAGGTGGAATTCACGCAAGTAAACAAATGAATTGGCTATAATGAAAACGAATTAGGTACCTGAAGCCGTCGTTAATTGAATTGCAGATCCCTGGACGACAGATAAATCTCAGGCACGGGGGGAGGAGAGGGGGGAGGTGCTAATCCCACCGGTGGAAGTGGGGTGGAGGTAGCAACAGGAGCTCACTGTTTGACCTACTGCTTCATTTAGATAAAAATTAACGTTATTATGTTACTATTTTATGCATTCGCTCTTTACCAAGTACTTAATTTAACAACCTCCCTCATGGTGTTGTATAATAGATATGTATATATATATATATATATATATATATATATATTGTAATAAGTGTTGTGGGAAGTCACACAATTCACAATTTCTGAATTTACTTTAGTCTGGTCTGGTATGAGGCTTCGGCCGTGGCTAGCTACCATCCTACCCTACCGGCAAAGATGTACCGCCAAACGATTTAGCGTTCCAGGAAGATGCCGGTTAGAAAGCGATTAAGGGTATGGAATTAATGTAACTGCTGTCGGTACCCCTAACAGGTTTGCCTACTACCATCTTAGACAGATCCGTATTTGACCATGGCCTCTCATTCTGAGAAATATATTAATTATTATGTATAGGTACATCCTGTGGCCACAGTAAACAGATACGCGGTCTCCGTGGGCGGTCGTCTATCGACAATATTGTTTATAAATAATATCCACTTTGATCTTCCCACCGCAAGTCGTCAATATAAAATGTTAGTGGCTACTATTAATTGATACTTGCCATGTTTCCAGTAAATAAAATATTATGTCCAAGCTGCCATCGTCTATGGGTGTGGTCTATTGATAGTCAACCATGGTGATGGGTGATCAATACCATAAGGAAGCTCTGAATCGCTCAGCGGGCGATAGAAACAGCTAGGTGTGTTTTTACCCGACTGCGGTTATGTGTCCATCAGTCTATATATGTTTGTGATGATCCATATTAAGAACTAAGAAATCCGACACAGATCGACGGGTTGCGAAGTTCAAGTGGCAATCAGAGGACCTCGTACCAGCTGCGGCTCAAATAGACGGTGTATTGGAATATCGACCCCTCACTGAAAAGCGCAGCGTCGGCAAACCTCCTCTTGTTGCGGGGATGATATCAAGCGAGTCCCAGGGAGCCGCTAGGGCCCACACCCCACGAGAGACCGGTATGTCCAGTTGTGGACGAATATCAGTTGTCGCGACTTCATCCGCGTGGAATTTAAATTTAAACTACCAGACGTATCATGTGTCCAGAATGCAAGACATGCCTGTGCCTCTGTGTGTGTGTGTGTGTGTGTGTGTTTACAATCGTGCATTGTGGAGTCAACATTGTGGTGTGGTGAATATCGCGGGCTATAAGAGCGTGATACACTGCACTGTACCACATAGATTTGTGTGGTGTGGTGAATATCGCGGGCTATAAGAGCGTGATACACTGCACTGTACCACATAGATTTGTGTGGTGTGGTGAATATCGCGGGCTATAAGAGCGTGATACACTGCACTGTACCACATAGATTTGTGTGGTGTGGTGAATATCGCGGGCTATAAGAGCGTGATACACTGCACTGTACCACATAGATTTACCTATTGCCGCCGATTATAGCGAATTAGACTTCTAGTTCCTTTATTTACATCCCTGTGCTTTGACAGATTTGAAATGAACTGAAAGGAGATAACAGACATACACTCACATTCATACTTATTAATTAATACAATAATATTTTATTCATTTCAACTTTTCATAAATTTTACGATTTATTTTATTTCTCGTTTGTTATAATATTTCTCTCACAATTAAAACCACTTAACCGCCATGTCTCTCTTAATTAATTATATTTATCGTACTGAGTACCTACGGACGTTGTATTCGAAAATGATAAAATATAATAAATCATAAAAGCACGGAGAAAAGTCTCGTCATTAATTTTCCCCGTCATCTTTCAAATTAACTATACAATCTGTTATTAATTATACAATCTAAAAGTACACCGTCATGGCTAGATCAGCCTGGATTATTAGTATGAGATTTTACGAATTATCTAACCTTGATACGAGTATATTTCAAACACAATGACGTAGTAAAGGGTGCATTTTGACTGAAACAGTGACGAACGGAACGCAAACGTGTGCGCTTCGATAAATTAGAGTAGTTAAATTTAAATTAATTAATAATCAGAATAAAAAATTACGTGCTAAAGTTATCATGTCATATAATAATAACCATATTGGTCTGATGAAAACACCTCTGCTCCGCTTCGCTTCCTGCCTACCTATATATTGAAGCGAAGCGAAGATGTGCCAAATAGACAGTCCTGACACGTGTCAGGGCTCTAAAAAATCGCGTCATCGATCAACAATGTATTGGTCTGCCCGACACATCTGTCTGTTACGCCTAAATTTGATCATAGATCTATCTAGGGTCCTAGGGTGTAGATAGATAATAAATCGTTGATTGTTAGTACAAAATTCTGTACCAAAGATTTGAATTTTAAACAGCGTAGACTGAGCTTTAAAACAAGAGGCTCCGTTCCATATCATGTCAAAATTCCAGTATTTTAGTTCCTTTCCATTCTAATGGATTCCAATTCAGGGTCCATGTTATTTTGACGCCAAATTGTGACAACACTCGAACTCTATCGACGTTGGTGAGACATAATATCTCGTACTAAGGGTTACAGTGACGGCGACGCATCGCGCGCTGCCGACACGCCTTAATGACGTCACTTAAGGCTCAACGCCTTCCTAATTTGATTCCCCGCCAGCCTTCGAGGGCTCGTCGCGACATGTGGGAGTCAACCGAGAGCGATGGAGAGTGAACTGATTTGATTCGTGTTTGATGAAATCAACTCTTAAATCTCTTTGGGATTTAAATATGCTCGTGACCGAATTTCGGTTACGGCCGTCAATCTCAAGTCTCAATGGAGATTTTATATTGTACTTTTATATTGTACAAGTGCAGCAATAGCGCAGTCTAAGAAGATCCGTTCTTTCCTACATGTCAATGGAATGTGTTATATTATGTGTTATTCCAGGAAATAATCTATCTCTGTGGCCTGTGCCAAATTTTATCCAGATCTGTTCAGCCGTTCAGACGTGATTGAGTAACAAACATCCACAGTAGGCCGATCACTACTTCCAGCAAGTCTGATTGCAGCCAAGCCCTAGTCTATAAATTAAAAAAAAACACCCATCCATCCAAACTTTCGCATTTATAATAATACTAGCTGACATCCGCGACTTCGTACGCGTGGATCGAGGTTTTGTGGTTCCCGCGGGAACTCTTTAATTTTCCGGGATAAAAAGTAGCCTATATGTTATTCCAGACTATAATCTATCCCTGTGCTAAATTTCATCCAGATCCGTTCAGCCTTTGGGGCGTGATTGAGTAACAAACATCCATCCTTACATCCATACATCCATACCGACATCCATACATCCAAACTTTCGCATTTATAATATTATAATTGTTCATAAATATTGGACTAACTAATCATTCCCTTTTAATCTGTGTTCGATATCCTTATTTAATCTGAGCAAACGTCAGATATTGTCAGTTTGTGGGTGGTGAGTTTTTAAACTACCCACTTTTTCGATTTTATTTCGTCGCCGCTTGACGCGGGCGCAGAACACTAGCGTCGCGTCGCAGTAACAAGTCGAGTTCCGCGCCATCCTGCGAGGACGTGTCGTGGTCCCTATCGTTCGTCCAGAAAAACCGGAACGTGTCCGCCAAGGAATCTACTCTTTCTTGTTGAGGCAGCTGCCTAATCTAATAACTTGTGTGTGTGTGTGACGGGTGGACATTCGACCAAGAGACGAGGTGCCGAGTGAGAGAAGAGCTGAGTCATCGCTCCAGCTAGGCAGATCGGTGGCATCGAAAGGTGGGTGGTAAATGCTTGTTACCTACTGATTGGTGATGTCGGTTTGCTCGGAATAGGGAATATCGGATCACAAGACCCCCCAAACCCCATACAGTCCGCTTCACATTTTCTTAAACGCCAGCGACCTAGACGTGGGCCTTACAAACCCACGTCAATTAAATTCGGGTGGAATAAAACCCACCAATAATATATAATAATAATATAATAATATAATAATAATAATAATAACTACTGCCGTACTACAAGTACACACCGGTGCCTGTACTCGAGCGTGACGGAGTCCGGCTCTATTGGGACCGGTCCATCATCACGGACAGGACTATTCTTGCGAATAAGCCTGACATCGTGCTGTTGGACCGGGCACAGTCGCGGGTGTTTTTGGTGGACATCACCATTCCATATGACGAGAACCTTGTGAGAGCTGAGACGGAGAAAAAACGTAAGTATCTCGATCTGGCTCACGAGGTTTCCGCCATGTGGCATGTGGAGTCCACCGAAACCATCCCAATCGTCATATCTGCGAATGGGTTAATCCCAGTCAGCCTCGCTCACCATCTGAGGCGACTGGGATTCCGTGGCAGTTCGCTCGCAGCCAGGATGCAGAAAGCGGTGTTGCTAGACTCGGCTAGGATAGTCCGCCGGTTTCTCAACCTGTCCCCCTGACCCCCGGCCGTCTGGTCTCCCCTGCCGGGGTGTAATCCTCCGCCCGCTACAACTATTTCTTTGTGTATTTGTGTATGTAAGTTTATTAATTAACATTTATTTACGTAAGTTTATTATAAATCTTTTGGCCATATATGTATTTATTTTGTATGCGGGCGTGAGAGCTAAATTTATACCGATAATAATAATAATAATATAATAATACTAGTATTAATATAGAAGTATAGAGTAGGTATAGATGTGTATCTGAAATCTGTAGAAGTGTGTACATTATAATATGGCAAGTTAATAACATCGATAGCTATAGTGCGGGATAAAATGTCGTGCTTTCAATTTCCGGCAGCGGGACGACAATAATGAATGTATAATAAGAGTCCGCAGGGGGTCGGCGGGGGAGCCAATATTTATTTATTATTTATTTAGATATCTTTATTGCACACACAAAATATACTTGCTTACAATAATTCTAGCTGATGTCCGCGACTTCGTCCGCGTGGATTAAGGTATTTTGGTTCCCGGGGGAACTTTGATTCTCCGGGATAAAAAGTAGCCTATGTTTTAATCCAAACTATAATCTATCTCTGTGCCAAATTTGATCCAGATCCGTTCAGCCGTTCTGGCGTGATTAAGTAACAAACATCCATCCATCCATCCATCCATCCAAAGTTTCACATTTATAATATTATAAGTAAGTATATAATATGTTATAAATAACTTATAACATTCCAGGTTCCTCGTTGCTCACACAATATGATTATAACCACGTATACCTATAATAAACCGCAGTCTCCGAGATTGCATATGAATATTACAGTGTCGCCGCGTCGGAGCGAATCTCAGATGAGTGCTTACCATTGAGTTAGTATAGTATCTGCTCGGTCGATTTTGGTGAAATTTAGTACAGGGTAGATACAGTATCCCGGGGAAGGACATAGGCTATAGAATCTAAATTCTTAATCCACGCGAATCGAATTAAATAGATAAATGAGGTAAATCGACACGAAAAAGCACTCCTGTTTCGAGCTTCCAAGGTAAAAGAACTTGGCTTCCGAAAGGTTGAACTAAATCAAATTAGTTGTCTCCGCGCGCTGAAGCCAGGGTTTGGAAGTCAAATACACACGCTCAATAAAACCGAAAAGGAAAGTTATTTTTGCGAATCGTTAAAAAAGAAAGGATTTAAGTAGGTATTTGAGCTTTCAATATTCTGATCAGACGTTGTAAAGAGGAGATATCTGATGTGGAGGTATAACTGCCAACGCATAACCGTCTCGTCGGTCGAGTGGTAAGCACTGCCAACTGGCATAACTGTCTCGTCGGTCGAGTGGTAAGCACTGCTAACTGGCATAACTGTCTCGTCGGTCGAGTGGAAAGCACTGCCAACTGGCATAACTGTCTCGTCGGTCGAGTGGTAAGCATGATTCTTCTCGGATTTCCGTCTCATTAATTACTTAAAGAGACGTCAAGAGACTTTTTCTGCACGACTCGTTAAAAATAATTGAATACTAAGTACGTCTCAAAACTTTCAAAGCTTCTGTGCTAAATGCTAAAGTTAAATTATAAATGCCGTCATGGCCGAAATGTGGGAACATTTTAGTTTGAATGCAACTGGTAAACTTACTCGTATATAGTAATTTTAGCATTTTAGCTCGAAAATAAAGAATTAGTTAACAGGCGTCCCGGGCATAATAATTAAAAACGACTGTAACACGACAACCGCTTGACCCCGCAGCCGGACGGGGTAGTGTTCGTGAACCCCTCGCGTGCCGGAAGCGGATATTGAAGCCTTTCCCGCTGCTAAGTGATAATAATGCAAGCCGCGCACCCCTGCTTGTTGCTAGGTAGGTAATGTGTGAAGGTAATGCCTACTTATTACATTAATTCTGGATTATGTTTTATTTAAATTACATTGGTATTCCTCTTAAAAAGTTCTTCGTCTTATCTGAATACGAGCTCATACCCGCGAATTCGTTGGCGTGGAATAAAGTTTTTTCATTCCTACGGCTCCATAATCTTTCAGGACAACTAAAAGTTTGTCACCGTCTGTCTCCGGTCTAGACAATACCCATGCAACAATCACGTCGATCCGTTGCTCTGTTGTGGCGTGATTGAAGGACAAACAAACACACTTTCGGATTTATAATATTAAGTATGATTATGATATAAAATGAAAAGTGCTCACTAACCGATTTATTGTTCACTGACCAGGCCAATCACTTGGATCTGCTGGACCTTGGGAAGCTGTGTGAAGAAGTTAAAAAAAATCAAAAGTCTTAAAATTATATTTTAATAAACAAGTGTAAGGTTCGCAATCGCTTCTGATTCCCCGACACATATAAAATAAATAAATTGGCAGTCATAGAAGGTCGATATAAGTGAAAACGAGTATTTTTGTTTTTTAAATTAAAATATAAGCCTCAACACTAAGGCTTTAAAGTTTAAGGTTTTAAGAAGAAAAAGTAATTATTTTAAGAGTTTGTTATTATTCAAATTACACGTTTCCGAAGTTGGGCGACGAGTTCCGGAGTCGGGCCTGTGCAGCGTCGCCGGCGAACTTGGAACATAATGAAATGGTATTGTTTAACAATTTTCGGCGTTCCGTGCTCAGAATACCAACGCAATAACAATTACCGAACTTCGTGAAAGTGACAGCCGCCGTATCGCGTGTCATTTGTTGGTGTATCTTCGCTGTTGTTAAATTTTTGCCGCCTTTGCCGTCCATATTTTAGCCACAGTAAAGGTAGGTAGGTAAAGGCGGCAAATAAGTATTTTTGAAGTGAAAACTTCTTTAGGCGCGTTGAGCACTTTTTGGTAGAGGGTAAAATGTGAATTACACGTGATCGACACCGTTCTTCTTAAGACAAAAGGTCTTAAGTATAATAATGTAGTACATTCGTAATTAAACTTTAATGCCTTAGTTTTACGGTTTATTTTTGAAGTATTTTAAATATATATTTTTTTAATTATTTTAAACTAGCTAATGCCCGCGGCTTCGTTCGCGTGAATTGAGGGTTTTCGGTTCTCTCGGTAACTCTTTAATTTTCCGGGATAAAAAGTAGCCTGTGTGTTATTCCAGACTATAATCTGTCTCTGTGCCAAATTTCATCGAGATCCGTTCGGCTTTTGGAGCGTGATTGAGTAACAAATATTCATCCATACATCCATCCATCCAAACTTTCGCATTTATAATATTAGTACAGATAGATATTCGTTTTAACTTCTATCGGCAGTCCCTATCACTGCCAATTTTTTTTGTATAAGTTTGTATGGAGCTGGGCCCACTTAGCGACGCGGCACGGAGATTCACTACGACATACGAGTAGTTGTACAATGAATACTTGCCGCTACGTGTCGCGCCGCGCCGCGTTGGTTTTAACGCAGACTAGGTTATATGCGTATAGAAATAATTAAAAGTTAAACACATTGAACAGCCTTGTGCAACTAATGTTGTTGTTGTGCAACTGATGTTGTTGTTGTGCAACTAATGTTGTTGTTGTGCAACTGGGCCTCAAAATCTACTTACTTATATTTTAGCAAATCCGATGTTTCTTTTTAATTTCACTTTACGTTTATTGTTTTACCTTTTATTCATTAACTTTGTTGTACGAGTAGGTAAGAAATAAGCTGATTCCTTCTTTGGTAAGTAGGGAAGGAAAATTGCTTTTAAAAATAAAGGACAATAACCGTGTACGAGGAAGATTATTTCAAAGGGGATGTTTGAATTAAGAAGACGGCTGCTAAGTATTAAATTGCCAAATTATCTGGCCAGTGTTCAAGCAAAAATATCGTGTTCATAACAAAGAGACGAAATAAATTGCTAAAAAGAACAAAGGAACTCACGAATAATTAAAAAAGTTGTAAATTATTTGACAATCGTTGTGAATGGCGGACGATTGATAACACAGTCTGAGATAGGACGTTCTCTCCTACCAGTCGTTCCACGGAGGGGTCCAGACTCCAGACTCCAGACTCCAGAGTCTAGGCCTTTGGTTCCTCCACCTGCCACCTGGTTCCAGGTCCATGTCACCATGAGACCTTCACTCTCATAGGAGAGGGGTAATTAGAGCTTCCACCCACCACGCTGCGCCCATGCGGGTTGGCGGGCTTTGACGACTATATTATCATGTTAATGATAATAACCGGGGCTGACGGCTCAACGTGCTCTCCGAGGCACGGGGGTGGAACCCAACTTCCTACGGCCAAACCCATCTAATTCCGAGAGGAAACTCGGGCCCAGTCACTGAGCACGAGCTTCCTCTCGGAATTGGATGGGTAGCCTCGGATATCTCTTATCAACACATTGCTGTCTGACTATAGCCGGCAATGGGTTGATAAGAGGTATCCGTGGTTATGTCAAGGCAACTTTACGTACTCGCGGGTATGCACACGCTTCAGCTTGGCGGGAGGCGGGAGGCGGGAGGCTTAGCAGTTAGCATCTGCTTAGCATAAAAGTTTTGTCATAAACGGCCCGCTACTTCTCGCGCATTGTTTAGACGACACACCCCACTTACCCCCTCTGTCCCCCCTGCCCCCATTTTAAACTCATCTCATTTATTTTGTATCCCTACACGCTTCACTCGAGAGGCGATTGCGAGTTGCGATTGTTTTCTGGACTTTACCTTGAGTTGAGAAGTTCTTGTTACACCTTCAAACCTTACATTCTTAATTTCTAATTTAGTCCTCATTTAACATGTTAACGTTCCTAAGCCATAGGGTGTACATATACGTACTACAGGTACATGCGTTAGTATTATAATTTAGTCCTCATTTAACATGTTAACGTTCCTAAGCCATAGGGTGTACATATACGTACTACAGGTACATGCGTTAGTATTATAATTTAGTCCTCATTTAACATGTTAACGTTCCTAAGCCATAGGGTGTACATATACGTATACTACAGGTACATGCGTTAGTATTATAATTTAGTCCTCATTTAACATGTTAACGTTCCTAAGCCATAGGGTGTACATATACGTACTACAGGTACATGCGTTAGTATTATAATTTAGTCCTCATTTAACATGTTAACGTTCCTAAGCCATAGGGTGTACATATACGTACTACAGGTACATGCGTTAGTATTATAATTTAGTCCTCATTTAACATGTTAACGTTCCTAAGCCATAGGGTGTACATATACGTATACTACAGGTACATGCGTTAGTATTATAATTTAGTCCTCATTTAACATGTTAACGTTCCTAAGCCATAGGGTGTACATATACGTACTACAGGTACATGCGTTAGTATTATAATTAATCCGAAAGTAGTTATACTATCTGTACGTATACTGTTTAGATTTCACAGTATACGTACAGATAGTTTCACACATCTATTCAACCAATTTTGATTGAGAAATTATTACATTCCTAGGAATAGGAAGGACATCGGCTACATTTTATGCCAGAAACTAAAAGTGTTCTCTCAGGATTTCCAAAAACTAAACCGCGCAGACGAACTCACGGGCGTCTTCTGAAATCTGATATAGTAACAAGTTATTTTACATTTTGCGAATTGAATTGATTGAGTGAAGTGATGTGTTTAATTCATTTAAATTTTCATTTTCATTCAGTTTCATCCTAGGATGGATACAGTCCTTTGTATTGAGAGCAACATCGATGATTATGATATTAAATTTTTGAACCTAATGTATACTTGTTGTTCGGAGTATCTAGTAAGCTAATAAAACTGAAAAAATTAAATTCCTGTGCAATTATTTATCAAGTATGCTCCTCGAAATGTCAGAGTATGTACCTAATTAATAATAATGGGGGCGGGACAGCGGCCTCCCCTTGTTTTTCCAGGAATCAGGATAAACGTGTTTTTTTCGCATGTCAGTTTTTTTTGTTAATTTTCCTTATTATTTTTATAATGAACATTTTTGATGAATATAGAAGGTCCCTTTTCAATAAAAATGCGTTCAGGGGGCGTACCACCATCGCTTACAGCCGTATTGTTTTAATATCGTTGACGTTCGTGTTGTACTACAATCATAGAAATAGAATGAGTAAGGTACTAAAATTCTACATCAATGACTACAATCGTTATTTTAAGGACAACATTAAACTGTTATTTTGAAATAATACTGCTATAAGCGATGGTAGTAACCCCGCCCAGGCTCCTTTGATGTAAAAGTGACGCATACAGTGTTATTTTTACTTACGTGCCGCGTTGCAGTCAGTCGCGGCAGCAGATGGCACTGCGTCACACGCGCGTGCAGCACGCGAGCCTCTCGTAAACGGGCGTATTCGTCAGGTGTGTACGCAACTACGCACCCTAATGCATGGCTCAAATAATTGGGTCCCGTAAATTGAGTCTTTTCATATTATATTATATAATATATTCTCTATTACAATGAGTAAAGCCGCCTTTACGGAATTATTAGAAGCTAGGGCTGTTAATCTAGTCTATAAATATAAAACAGAAAAGTGACTGAAGCCTGATCTATGAACGATCTTCAAAACACTGGACGCATGACGAGCGACACACAGGTAGCACACAGGCTGTTGTGACAGGCATCCGCTCATAATATTAGTAACCGACCTCTCATTCGTCCCAACGACATCCTAAACCGAGGTCCGAGCCTCACAGGAGGCGCTCTTAGGAAGACGTTGTCACCCCGATTTCTTCGAGCCCTGGGGCTCATTTCTCAGCGGCGCCTAGCGCTCGCCCAGCCCACAAGTAGGCCCTACTTACGCAGCATAATTCAATCTGGAAAGTAGTAATAATAATCATAGATACTACCGCTATAAGTATATGACTTTTCATCCTCCAACTCTAAAGTTATTGGCATTTTTAACCCCCGATGCAAAAAGAGGGATGTTATAAGTGTAACGTGTGTATCTGTGTGTCTGTCTGTGGCATCGTAGTTCCCAAACGGATGAAACGATTTGGATTTAGGATTTTTTATTTGAAAGGTGACTTGATCGAGAAAGTGACTAATATGATTCAAGGAAATCGGTTCAGCCGTTTAAAGATTTTCAGCTCTTTTTTTTGTCCACTACAAGTTAACCCTTGACTGCGATCTCACCTGATGGTAAGTGATGATGTTTCCACAGGTCTGATCGAATTGAAATTGGTATCCTGTTACTTCAACATGTCGGGGATTCTACAATAATTTCCATACTTATTATTATTAATAATAACATCCGAATAAGTAGGTAGTAGGTACCTAATCTAGATGTTATAATAAAATTCCATGAAATAAAATTAATATAAAAATCCTTTAAAATACATTATAACAGATACAATAGCGTCTCCTGTGTAATATTATTTCGCAACACAAAATATAATGGATACCGTAACGCAGGTAATACAGTATTGTTAATTTTCATGCGAATACGAAGCTGCTGGTTGTTAAAAGCCAATTATGAGCTGCTTCATTCAATTAAGCTTGTTATTTGAAACATTTTTCCTGAAAAAGAAACAGAAGTGAATTTCTATCTGATAAGATGAAAATCTGATTTCTTTAGGTACTTTTTTCCTTTCAGTTTCCTCATGATGTTTTCCTTCAAGTGATATTTAATTGCTTAAAATTCATGTAAATTCATGTTTTGAAAAGTTATAGGTGCCCAGGTGCATTAAGTAAATTGTATTAAGTAAATTGTATTAAGTAAAAGCTGCTTCAATCATTGTTACAATCTCTATTGGTGTTTCAATTGTCTTATGGTATTTTCACTGCGACAATGGCTTCCGGCCAGCAGGCAGCAGCCGGCAGCCCACTAGAGGTGGCTGCGGTCGTTGCACTGAAGCCTATCATTTTGACGTAAGAAGGCCAGAAGAGAAAAGAAGAAGAAAATGAGAAACCGAAGTTGATTGTACTACTATTTATGTTATTCACCAATCACCTGTGTCGTTCATTGTGGCAGAACACGATCAAATCACAGCGTATTCATACAGTGGGTCGACGCGCATACACGATGCGACCTGCACCCCGGCTGCCGTGACAGTTGTAGCACCTAGAAAGTAGAGACCAGACAATAGAAGTTAGAACACGTAAAAACGTCCACGTTTTATTCCACTACAAATTGGCCTTGACTGCGATCTCACCTAATGGTAAGTGACGATGCAGTCTAAGATGGTAGCTGGCTAATCTGTTAGGCCCTAATAGTTACGGGTATGGCAGTTATATTAAACCCATACGCCTAGTCGGTTTGTACACGGCATTGTACCGGAACGCTAAATTTCTTGGCGGTACGTCTTTGCCGGCAGGGTGGTAGCTAGCCACGGCCGAAGGCTCCCACCAGACCAGAGAAAATTCAGTAATTATAAATTACCAAATGGACCCTGCCGGTAATCGAACCAGGGACCTCCCATGTTAAGACAACAGCGTTTAACACTGCGCCAGAGAGGTCGTCAAGTTCTGAAAACGCGAGGCATTGGTGTGTAGTGAAGATTATATTGTTAGTTCCACGCCACTACCTGCTGGGACGTTGAGGCGACATCCCGGCGCGCCCGTGACGTCACACGCCGGTGACGTCACACGCCGCTGCTAAACAACCTGACACGAGAATTATTCGCTCACTAATACGTAAAGCCCATTAGCATAACACCTTGAGCCGTTCTAATACTTCGGAATGAGTTACTGTAACAGCTCTGAAGTTCTAATTACTTTAAAGTGTTACACTCAGATGTTGCTATAGTTACTAGTTAGACAACCTCTTCTTAGAATAGGGCGTAATTTAAACACTTGAAGCTTTAGTTTTACGCCCACATCATTGATTTTCATCACTACGTTAGGTACTATATTTAGTTATTAAATTCAACAATTAATGTTAAAAAGTTTAGGTATACAGTGATTTCCACTTTGATTTATTCAAAGGATCAGTCATCACATGTAGTAACCTATTTCAGATGAAAATCGCTATCAAAGTAATTGCGTTTAATAAAAAGGTTATTAATGGTAGAAGGTAGTGCTCACGGCAAGAGATCACCCGTGCGAAGACGGGTTGAGTCAACAGCGAAAATTAATAATTGATGATAAATAAAGATTGTCGGGTGTAATGAAGTTAAAGTAAATTAATTAAAAGTAAACATTGTCTCAGGCGCTGCCCCGTTTTATATCTCAAACAACCTTTCCCCCGCGACTGTTACAACTTACAAGTGAAGTTTTATAAAGGTTTTGCGCTCAACTAGATTGATTAAAATAATGATGATAAAAATATTGAACAGACAAGCAAAAACTGCTTTCACGTTTTCTCCTTTTGATTTTAACTTTAGTTTTGACTTTGCGAAGAGTGCACGTTTAAAGCGAAGATTTAACTAAAGAGAGTCAAAATCCATTCTATAGATCGCAGCGTAATGTGAAAAAAACTCAATTATGTAAAGTAATTACTTTACTTAAATAAATTACAAGTTTACAGGTCAACTAAAATGGCAAAGCGTGTAAAAACATATTTTCGCTAGACTTTGATCTAAGTTTCCGAAGTATAGAGGTGCGACCAATAAATTAAACATGATTCTTCTTTCTTCTGTTTTCTCAAATTCAAATTCAAATGATAGTTTCTAAATATATGAAAGGAAACGGTGACTGACTGACTGATCTATCAACGCACAGCTCAAACCACGGGAAGGATCGGGCAGAAATCCGCTAAGAAAGGATTTTTGAAAATTCAACTATCAGGTTTGAAATTTGTGTAGTCCACGCGGACGAAGTCGCGGGCATAAGCTAGTATTCAAATAAAGAAACTTCGATGATAAATAAATTGCTATATTTTGAGTTTGAGTTAGACATTTGGTTTGAGAGGTAGGTACTTAGCAGCCAGAGCCTGGATGGATGTGCTTGAGGTGTCAAGTTGAAGGCACTTCTAACAACTGTTGGATGAGGGATGAAAGCTCAAACGGGATATACCTATTTGACTCGCAAATGAGGCAGGGCGGAGATCGAAGCGGGACGATTGAATGAGGATTGAATCGAATGAATTCGTTATAAGGTGTTTCATACTTATCTTCCTCTGTTTTTAACTGCAGTAAGTATTAAAATAATGATTTAAGAAGATATTTAGAAAGTGCTTAAACTTTTGCGATACTAGACGATGTCCGTGTCTTCGTTCGTGAATAAATATTTAAGTATTGAAAATCCGGTGGGAACTCTTAGATTTTCTTGTATTAAAACTATGTACTTGGCTTAATAGTTTATCCTCCCCCGGGAACAACATAATATTGTCTCCATGTACACAGTTTATAACTGTCGATCGGTTGAACAGATAGGCCGCAAACACGAAGCAGACAGACTCAACAAATTCAGCCGGTTTTTTATTTTTCACTGTTTCAATAGTGCTCCGAACACGTAGCAGATTCATTTTACGATTCAATAGTAATGTAAAAGCTTTTTTGAATAAATAAATTCAATTTCTATTCATATTCTATTAATAATGCAAGAGGGATAGTAGAGCTCCTCTTTGCAAGCTCCTATACATCTATCTGTAATAACAATAAGTAGATTCATTTCGATTAAAGACTATTTGCTTACATAAATAAAATGTGAAATATTCGGAACTTTTCGTGTTGTTTGCTTTCAAAGGGTTCGTAACATTATTGGTGCCGCGGGATTCCTTTGAAAACGAACGAAAATCCCTTTAATATTTAATATTAAGATGAATCAAAATATCTTCCAGTGCATATTTTATATTTTGCATCGTAGCTATCTCAACCACATCTCAACTTTGATAAATTTTATTTTAAACGAATCGTATCTGATACTTACGATACAACGCATAATAATAATAATTAAGTAGTAAAAACCTATCCAAACCTCCTATTGTTATTTTTGATACATACCTATTATAATATAGTCACAGCGGATTAGATAATAACTCGACATTCCTAATGAGTAGAGGTAGAGACTTACGTTTTGTGTCGGGTTCAATTATCTACTCTAGACAAGTCTAGCGAGGCAAGATAGCAACAACATTCGTCTCAATCAAAAATCTGTCTCAATCAAGTTCCACTACAGCCCATTAACGTCCCACTGCTGGGCACAGGGCCTCCACTCTCATAGGAGAGAGGGAAATAGAGCTTAGACCCACCACGCTGCTCCAATGCGGGTTGGCGGGCTTTAACGACTATTATCATGTTAGTGATAATAACCGGGACCGACGGCTTAACGTGCTCTCCGAGGCACGGGGGTGAAACAACGCCAACTTCCAACTCCGGGCTGGCACTGAGAATTTCTTAATTGAAAAACCCAATACATACAATTTTTATGCCCGACCGGGAATCGAACCCAGGACCTCGTGATCCGCAGTCGACTAAGCTAACCACTAGACCAACGAGGCAGTAGGCAGCAGAGATTATGTCATAAATATAATTACAATCGTCGAGTGCCAAAAGCGGTCCAAATCTACGTTACTACGGTCTTGCTGCAGCCCCTACAATCTACATACTCCGCTTAGTGTGCCTTTAAAAAAAATACTTATTAGTAATAAGTTACTACCGTAAGAGGTTACGTAGCTTTTCTACGTCAATACTTTTGTTATACGACTTTTAAAAATTCCTATAAAAGTTGAAACATATTCCTATAAAAATATATATTTATATTAAAATTAAAACGTAATCACTATACTCCAGCAGCAGGTCATGGCTCGACTAATGCCTACTAAAATACAGAGCTGAATTAATTTCCTCAATGACAAAGTTGCACGGAAGCAACCCGCTTCGCATCCACCATCCAGCAACCCACGAGTCAGTTGTACTTGTTACGTAACGTGCATTGTATAATTATATTATTTACAAAGTGTAATAAATTTCTGTTTACGAAAACAGCAACTGTTGAGTTTCTTGCCGGCTCTTCTCAGTATAACATCTTTCCGAACCGGTGGTAGACTCTTGCGATATAACATAAGTGGCACAAGTTGCCCTACGTGAAATGAATCATTTCATTTCTCTCTTTCATTTAAGTACTTAGAAGAACTGTTTCGAGCACCCAGAGTCATTTCAATCGAGACCCCTCATAAACCGCAAAAGCCTACGCGAGGTATTTCACCTGGCGACTGGCGTCATTTTTTCTGGCGGTTTATACTTTACGAGTAGGTATTTGGCAACATCAGGGCTCGCTCTCCGACCCGCCCTTTATTGTTACGAACGCCGATAAAACGACCATCAAACGTACGAAATGACTGATTGTGGGCGCACCTTTACCTCCCTTACCTTTTCATTCACTCAACTCAACTCGAGCCTAGTTTACATCATTCCAGCAGCATGATAACGGCCTGTGGACAGTTCTGCTACTAGAATAAGGCAAGCTATCTACGAGTAGGTATATAGCTAGTATTGAAAATAGAGACAAAATCATGTAAATTGTCACATTTTTCAGTACATGCAGTAACTGTCCAGTAAGGTTAGTTCACTTGAAATAAAGATATTTGGAAAGGCATAGTCTACTGTGGTCTAGTAGTTTACTGTAGTCTAGTAGTCTACTGAAGACGCAGGCTGGGATTAATCTTTTCTTTGAAATCCTTTTTTGGAGCCTTTGTGACAATACATCATATGTAAGTAATATATATTCAAAGACACCAATATTACGCTAACTCACAAGTGTCTGGAAGTGTCCAGCTTCAGCGGTCATGACCATCGCTGCGGCGGTAAGCATGGCCTTTATTATATGGCAATTCAAATAATATTATTAATATGAAAGTTTGGATGAAACACATAACGCGCATTCATTCACAGCACAAAACTGACCCGACTGACTGGAATTTGGAATTGAAGGTAGCATATAATATTATATATCCTGAATTAATACTGGCTACATTTTATCTCGGAAAATTAAAAGGGATTGCTGCCCGCAGGAATCAAAAACTTATGACTAGAATAATGTGAAACTGCCATAATATGAGGTTCACGTGACCCGTGTCTAGGTATTTCTGTTTGGAAGAATAAGTGAAAATATAGCAGCGCGAGCAGAGGTCAGCCGCCGCAGGACCGGCTTGGACCGTAAATAGCTGGGATATAAATTCGATTTTGCCTTGCCGAGTTTATGTTATCTTTTAATTTATCTGCTCCGTTGAGCGAGCGAAGAAGCTGCTGTCGAATTATTTTAGAACATTTTGTGTGACACATTTCAATGAACCATTGATTAGTTAGTACCAATTCGACTCAAACCATTACCTAAAACATCAATAAATTGAGCGCACAGAGCTATGTTTTAAAAAGCTTGATATGGACAGATAAGTGGCAATGGCACATATGTAGTTCGAAGAACTCATAGGCGTCGGGGTCCCGAGGTGCTAGGACTAGTGCTAGGGCTCCAAACGCACCCTAATCTTAGAAGAGCCCACAAAAATTCACAAATCATCTTAAACTAAGGAACTATCAGAGCCATGAGAGCAAATTATTGCCAAGCTTCCTTATTGTATCAATGATAAAGTACCTTCCGTTAGATACTGTTTGTTTGAAAATAAAGAAAACTATATTTTCCTCGCTTGCTCCCAGAGTATAGCGACCGACTAACAGCGCTGACGACACAAACAACAAAAACGAGCTCTATTTTATATATTATATTTCGTCGAACACGAAACCAATCAGGTGCGGCTTTGAGGAGCTCGCACGAGAGATTTGCTCTAACTATGTTTACATTTTGTTTTACTGTTCTCCGTGCTCTGAATTGCATCGTATTGATATGAAAATCGAATGGTCGGAGAAACGGCCGGGAAACTGGTGTAAGTATAAATGTTGAGAATATATTAAATTAATATTTAAAAGGCAGGAAATTAGGCCACATCCAGGTTTATGATTCTGCTATAAATCTACTTATCTTGTTTTATCTCTGAAGTATATATCTCTGGATACATATCGGAGAAGGTTTGGTTCAATACGAACCTCTAATTTATTTGCCAAATTGTGCAAACTGTATACAGATTGTTAAACATAATCTTAAAATATTTATGTGTGAGTATGTGTGTGAGACTCTGAGTGTTGCAGTCGGTTTATACTAATTATTCTTCTACTAGATGATGCCCGCGACTTCGTTCGTGAGTTGTTCTTGATTCCCGCGGGAACTTCTTAATTTTTCGAGATAATAAGTCCTTCCCCGGGATACTAAATTTCATCAACATCGGTTGAAAAGATGGGCCGTTAAAGCGAAGCAGACTGACAGACAGACACAGATTTAGATATTCCATTACACAACTACTTATTATTCTACTAAGCAGGTACAACTACTTTTTGTTTGAAATGCGACAGTGTTAAATGTCAAATTACTTAACTGAAATTAATATAGTTCTTGACTTAAAATTAAATAACTAACTTAAAATATGAAGTGACAACGCCGATGTACCCGTGTTCGGGACTAACAAGACAGAAAACAATATTATGGAATATACGAGTACCTAATATTATGAATTGAAAAGGACTGAAGCAATTTCCAAAAACAACTTAGCTAACTAAATATTCTCTCACGTGATTTGGAAGTCAGTGAAAGTATGGGAAAGTATCACAAAGTCGGTTCTTTGACAAAGAAGCCGAGATTGCGAATAAACTTCGATGGCAAGTGTGAAGTAACTTTTTTATTTGGTTTTGTACGTGTTAGTATTCAGTTCGTGTTGTGAACCACAACATGTTAATGTGCTACACTTTGCTTGATGTATAAACCTACTATTTAAATATTTTTCAGTTTTGTCGTAGAATACTTAATAGGTTCTATACATAATATTATAGTGTTATGGCCACAATCAATGACTGCTTTCTTATCTTTTTTTAGGGGTCCATTAGACGATGGTTTTCATCAGAACATTTTGTTAGACTCTAGTGAAGAATGGCTGATAAGAGCAAAGAATTATCCAGATGTCGGTCATGTCTCGTATTATATAGACTGTGGCTTATCAGATAGTCGCAGCAGTGATTGCAGCAAAACTGACAGCAAAATCTATCGTCAAAAGATCACCTAGGTCGTAGAATACTAACTGTTACATTGCACTAAGGTACTCTCTTCGCTAGGTGATCTTAATTTCAGCTAAACGTGCTTTCCGAAGTACATTCGAAACTCTGAAATCAATCACTCAACCTTCGCAATTACATAAAAAAAATTGATAAAATCAAAGTCAATTTTACTGAGCACTCGTAATCATTTGACAGACACGCTAAAACGTATTATTGGAAGTGTTCAAGGACGAGTAGACGAGTAGACGATGTTCATACATGCTTGTTGACGTGCTGACAGACAACTACAAACTCCTTAAACAGGTCGAATTGTCCGACAAACGATTACGAAGACAAACGATTACACAATCGGGGGGCTGGTTAGAGGAGCAAAAAGGGGCTCACAATGTTAGGGCATCGTTATTGAGTCCGCCCGTCGAGGAAGTCCGTCCCGAGTCGATGTCGTCTATCACCTAACAGACGGACAGCTCGATCCCTTGTCCGAATACATTTACACGCTTCGGATATTTTTGTTTTATTAGCATAAATGGTTCTATTCGCGTCGAATGAAGTTTGCTCGCATAATTTGGATCGAACTTCACTTACGGGTAGTTGGTTTGATTATATTTTTTGTAAGATCACTATAGAGAACTGGAGCTGTACGGAAAAGAACGTTAATACGTTTCGTAAACTATAAAGAGGAAAAAGATTTTGTACCTGATACTTTTCGTATTTTTATTTTTTTGCACCATGTAGTTATAAATACGTAGAAAAAGAGAAACATAGTGGACAAGAAAGCACTTATCTCTTTTTAAGAGATCTCTACCAGCGATCCTTGGCAGTGGGAAAGATCATAGTCATAGTCATAGTCATTTATTTATTAAATATAGGTACACTGTAGGTACAATTATTTTCGTCTAAAAATTACTTAAGTACTTAAAAAGCATGATGGTGATAATGGGTAACGGTATCTTAAAACTAAAGCTACGAGGGTTCCAAACGCGCCCTGGTCTGAGAAGAGCCGGGCAACAAACTCAGCCGGGTTTTTTTTTTAACCATCTCACAAATATTCTTACTAAGACACTACGACTAATCTATCAGACTAAGACTATCAGAGACATTAGAGCAAATTATTGCCAGGCTTCCTTGTCGTTTAAGTAGTCCTTTACATGGTAATAAGATTTTTCAATGAGTTTACGTTTTACATTAACTTTGAACTTATTCAGAGACATCTTCAACATGTCTTCTGGGAGCTTATTATAGAAGCGGACACTGTTTCCAACAAATGAATTGCTAGTTTTACTAAGCCTAGAAACAGGCATTACAAGTTTATTTTTATGTCTAGTATTGACATTATGACAATCACTTTTCTTCTTGAATTTATCAATGTGCTTATGCACGTGTACTAAATTTTCAAATATATATTGGTTGTGCACTGTCATAATATTGATTTCTTTAAATTTATCTCTTAGTGACTGCCTTGGTCCCATATTATATATGGCTCGAACAGCCCTCTTCTGCAACACAAAAACAGAATTAATATCAGCAGCATTACCCCATAATAATATACCATATGACATAATGCTGTGAAAGTAACTAAAATAAACTAATCTCGCCGTTTCTATATCTGTTAACTGGCGAATCTTTTTAACCGCGTATGCAGCAGAACTAAGCCTGTTCGATAAGTCATTAATGTGATGGCCCCATTGGAGTTTAGCATCTAACGTTATTTCGAGAAAAACAGCGGTATCCACTAAATCTAATTCCTCATGATCAAGTTGTACAGTGGTTTTTACCTGTTTGACATTAGGTAATGTAAATTTGATACACTTTGTTTTTTTTTCATTGAGGAGTAGGTTATCAGCTTCAAACCACTGTACCACTTTATTGAGAGAATTGTTTACTTCGTCAAGAGTTGGTTCATAACGATTTATATAAAACAAAAGTGATGTATCATCAGCAAACAATACTATCCCATGATTATTCTTGGCAAGATAAGGAAGATCGTTAATGTAAATGAGGAATAGAAAAGGCCCTAGAATTGAACCTTGTGGAACCCCCATTTTTACAATCGATCCGGAAGACCGCTTTCCATTAACGTCTACCTTTTGTATCCTATTTTTTAAGTAGGAATTCATCATATCCAGTGCTACACCTCTAATTCCATAATGGTGCAGTTTTCTGACTAATGTTTCGTGATCAACACAATCAAAAGCCTTGGATAAATCGATCGTTTTTTTTCATCAAATATATACGCGGAAAATTATTCTTAGAAATACGTATTTCCTTCAGCTTAGAGTCCGAGATGAGCCATTAATATTAATGCGGCACTTAAGGGTTTATTAGCATATTCGGAGGCCAGCCGTCAGCCGTCAGCCGTCAGCCGGGGGGATCCCGGCCCGCAGAGTGCAGCCATATCGATAGGATTCCGCGTTTTAATTAAAAAACACGTTTTAATTACATTTAATTCATGACAAGGAGCGGGGATGATGACAACCACAGAGTACATTGAATATAGTGGTATAGAGTTAACACTCAGAATTATTGCATTAGCGCCATCTAGCGATAAACGACGTCCCTAAAGCCAAGCAAATCGCGCTCATGGTATTTTTTTTATTTTAGTACCTGGGTTACCGAGCTTTGCTTAAGCCGTGTTTTTTGGAAAATAATATGTTTAACCGGGGTCTTCTGGTTTGGGGCCGCCTTGTTACAACCTGAGCTATCATAACCTTTTCGATGACGGCGAAATTTACCTTCGTATTCTGATGATATTGTAGCAGATTTTTCTAATTGCACGTAATTCCAATGAAACAAGTAAAGTCGCCGGAGTCCAGGAATCAATAGCGCCATCTACTGCAATGTTGACGAACTTTTTTCTCTAAGAAAAAAATATTTGTATGGAGTGTTAGGACACTGATGACAACTCAATCAAATCAGCAACTCTTTATCTAACTCAATAACGCGCTTCCAGGATGGAAGTTTGTATGAAATACATAGTTGTGAAATACATATTTCAACGCCCTTTTTTTCTTTAATCTATAGTTTAAAATGGTTATCAAACTTAGATGTGAATTTAAGTCTTTGGGAAGACCCTCTATATTTTAATAATCAATAAGAAATAATTTGACGTAGGCATCGTCCCTTTTCTGTTTTTGAATTAATTTGCTCGAAGACCCGGACCGAGACGACGCTCCTCTCACGTCCATTATATTATAAGTTTAGTTAGTTTGAACCAAGAGGCAGACATCTTTTAGGGAGCGCTTCCATTGAAGCGAGCTAGAAATTATACAATCTAGGTTTGCCTTGACCTCTTAATTTCTTTCCATGAGGCTATTGTGATCAAGCACAAGCCCGTATTGCAAAGAAGGGATTTTCGAAGGTAGGTTACGACTTACGACTCCTGTGAGTCACATACACTCATAATATTATACTTATGTCTTTATGCTTAAAATTTAAAATGGCGCTAGATAGAATAAGTTGTAAATAAAAATTCCATTTCAGAAAATGAGTGGAGTAGTTCCGACTGTTTGCAGCCAGATTAATGTTTTTAATTCTCTTATGTTTTTATCATAATGGTGCCCTGAGTCGCGGCGAGGGTGGAGCTTTAATTAAATGTGTTTGTCCACTTGTTCCCATCCACACTAATGGCTGGCTGTAGGGCTGCGGCCGTTACGAGATGAGTACACTCACAGTACTACACGTTCACAATGATATGAAGTAAGTATATTATTTAATTCGCATACCCGCAGTGTATGTGAAATACTTGTTTGATCCTAGCATGTCCGGGGATCAAACTAGTATTTCACAATTAAAAAATTAAAAAATTTATTAGGAAGGAAAACATCGTGAGGAAATTCTCATGCCCGAGAGTTCTTCATAATGGTGGTGGACTATGGCCGAACCCTCCTCAATCGATGAGGGAACTCGTGCTCAGTAGTGTGCAATTAGTATCCATACGCCTGTTTCCCTGTGAAATTATTCCTGTGAAATGTTATCCTAATACTAGAACATAAATACTTGATACTTAACTACATAAAAGGGTAAAGTAGTAGATAGTAGTATAGCATTGTAACGCATTCAGACAAATGAATTCAATAAATTCTATATTCTATTCATTCTACTAATATATTATAATAATAAAATATTATAAATTATTATTATATTATGTCTGTCTGTCTATTTGCGGATTTTGACGAAATTTGGCAGAGAGATAAGTTGTATCGCGGACAAAGTCGCGGGCATCATCGAGTAACAAATAAAACGAACTAGGCATGTTTATCTTCAAATTGACCTGAAGTAATGTGAGATCTGAGATTTCCTTCGGGATCATGTTATAAAAGCGTCCGCTACCAACCCCAAACGGTATTAAAAAGATTGCAATCGCGAAAAAGTTTTATTTCAGAATTCTTGGCTGAAATCGCCCCAAACTGCACAATGTAGATTAGAAGATTATTTGACCAGACGCTGTCAAGTAGTCTTAAATCTAACGAAGGAATGGATGTGTCGGCAACGCTGACTGGACATAAATCTCACTGGCAACAAAGCAGAGTCGGCCCGATAAGCTATCTCGAGATGGGGTGTCATGGTCGAGCTTTCTTCTTAAGGGAAACAATAGGGCGGGACGCTGGATCTCGCTGCCGTTAAGCTGTGTACCAAATGGACTAAAGCGTGTCTTTTTTATTTACTAGGTACAAGTTAGCCCTTGACTGACTCACCTGGTAGTTAATGATGTTGCAGTCTAAGATGAAAGCGGGCTAAAATTGTACGGGTATGAAAGTTATAGTCTTGGCAGTTAAAGTTGGTTATATGGTTGTATATGAACTAGAAGTTATACAAAAAGATCCGAAATAATCCACGCGGAAGTTAGGTATGTATATCTAAAAGCACAAATAGCCCAATATTTTGTACTGAATGAATAAATTCTGATTTATTTTTTATAATAGCAGGTGGTCACATTTACACTCAACACCGAAATATTTAAAAAAAATCATGAACATCCGATCATTATGACAAACCTATGTATCTTCATACTTTACCCATTAGGTGTAACTACTAGGTATAAAATACATATAACTGCCTTTCTAATTTTCTTTGGATATTTTTTAAATATATACGTATGATACTAATCATAATATTAAATTTCGTTACCTGGGGGATTACTGTTGAGGTCCACTAGCTTCCTTTCCTAGACTACTACGAGTATATTAAAGCCATCGGCATCGTATGAAAGCGCTTGTTTCAGCAAGCACATAAGTAATTAACGCCGAAAAGTTAAATGTACACGCCCGAGATTCGTACCCCGGACCGCCTCTACGAAGCCAATGTCACCACATCATCACGAGGCTACCACCACTTACTGTAGATAGATGTTAGGTGTATCACAATTCAAACACAATAAAGTTGATTGTATTTTTAGTAAAATAGCTTTTCCGAGTATAGAGCCACCATTGTATTGGGCTCTTCCCATCCCATCCCCAAAAGGCAGGAAATTGAATCTCGACGCGGCGACGTATCCTTTGATTGCGTAAATCAACGTCGACAAGTATCGGCGGGGACTTGTCACACGCGTACTCTATACAGCTTGTTTGGAAAAGCGAAATATTATGTTTTTCCTTAGCGAGTTTGCTTTCGATACAATTTATTTGACGTTTATTCGATTTTGGAAGGAAAATTATAGGCATAGGTAGGTATACTATACTGTATACGACTAAGGGCCGATTTCACTGACTTAGACTAGTTTGAGAATTTGAGTTTTTTTAAACCTAGGAAGCTTACCCGTTACTCGGATGTGGAGATATCGGGCCTAGGGTGACTAGCGTAATGCTAATTATGTATATTTATTTTTTAAAAATCCATACTATACTATAATATTATAAATGCGAAAGTGTTTCTGTCTGTCTGTCTGTCTGTCTGTCTGCTACGCTTTCATGGCTCATCCGTTCAACCGATTTTGATGAAATTTGGTACAGGGGTAGTTTGTATCCCGGGGAATGACATAGGCTACTTTTATCCCGGAAAATTAGAGAGTTCGCACGGGAATCAAAAAATCTTAATCCACGCGACAAAGTCGCGGGTATCATCTAGTATTAAATAATTCTAACTCGGTTCCTATCGGTACGCGTAGGACCAACAAACAAATACCTAAACAAAGTTTAACATTTATGTTAGAGGAGCAGAGATATACCTAGAGTAGGTAGTCATAATTTAAACACAAGTATGTTATAAATACTGTGAGATCTATCGTTTCTATTTAAGTAGACAAAGGTCAAAGATGCATAAGGCTTAACACATACGAAAAAAATATTAGAAATCATTGTCGTCACGTTGATTGCTATTAAAAATTATGAAGGCGTAAGAATTTATTTAACAGCAATCAACGTGACGACATAAAAATTGCTAATATTTTTTACAGTATTTATGTTCACAAATCACATGAACAAATAAAATAAATAAATAAATAACAACATGCACATTCCATAGCTATAACTACATAACATTAGAAAAATGACAAATAAAATAACCATTCCATAAAATATGTCTGCATAGCTTAATAACATAATAAAAGAATATCAATAATATTTGCAATATAATTATATTGTATGAACCGTAGTCTACATGGTGCAGGCTGACACGGTAGCGAGCTGATGGAGAAGATGATGATAGTGGTGATTATGAAGCCTGTTTCATCATCACCATTATCAGGTGAAATCGCAGTCAAAGGATTTAAGGGCTTGTAAGGGAATAATAAAAGAAAATCGGTACTATCGGAATGTATTTATCGGTAGTCTGTGTGAGGCGTTAACGCTAAAGCAGTGATATCGGGAATGGTGTCGTAAATATTGTCGCAGCTGGAGGTCGGCTCGAGGTCGCGAGGTCTCGAGGTCGGGAGTTACGGTTATTGGACAAACTTCAGATTGTCTCCCGGATCACGATAAAGAAGGCTTTTAGTCTTCCTTCACTGCTTCCATAAAACTTTGTAAATAGCTCCCAACTTAGACGGCTTGACGACAAATCATTCATTTTGCGTGCGCCTTCTTGTAAATAATTGGCTAAGAACACAGCTAAGACTTCTTAAAAGTAAGTAGAGTTAGAAATAATTTGCTAGGACTCTACCCCGGTTTCGTATTTCCGTTTGCGTGTTCAATAGAAGATAGTACTGCCTCGTAATTCATTCTTAAAGTAGAATTTTAAACATACAGACTTACCAATTAGACTAGACCATTTTTATTACAGGTCACGATACATTACGATATTCAATCTGCCTATGGTGGATTTATAACATATTTAAAATATAACATATTACATATAAACCCATAACATACAATTATCATTGCAGGTTGAGTTGGGCCTGTAGAATATATATCACTCGCTTCGGCGATGCATGGGCACGGCTGGTTCTGTCTTGATGTTTACCTCGGTAGGACGTCAAGATGGGATAGGTTGTTGTTGAACCAGAGAGCTTGCTTTCTGTGCGTAGTACACTTCATGTACATTTCTATGTTCTACAGTACGTCTGACTTTACCATGCGATCTTACTATAACAATATAATATGATCCTAATATATGAAATTACTACGATGTTCGCTATGGTCGAACGATAACTAATCATGGTTGATAGGACGCTGTTTACTACTACCAATATCAAACTTACTTTCAAACAATGTTCTACTACCCATGATGGTTTGCGTGCTATATTTGATTAATATACTATTACTGAAGGTTGCATCACGCCTGTGGACTCTGTTTCGTTGCGACGAACATCCCTGCAGTGCGCCTGGTGTATCCTTGAAACCTATTACAGGTATATATGTGGGATTACACCACTTTAAAAATGTAATTATCCAGCTTTATGCTGACATAAGTGGAACGCACCACTCTAAAGTACGCTCGTGTACGTTGCGCCATTTCGCGGTTGATGACCTAGTGGTTTGGGGGGGAGGCTTGTTGACTTTTGGTATTTTATGAGACTTATTAGTCCATGGATTTATGTATTGATATGCCTTTTAGAATACCAAGAGTGGGAAGAAGTCTACAGTTGGTGGCGGGGCGGAGCCAATCCAACCATCATTTATTTTTTAGTAAAGTAAATGATGCCAATCAAAGCACCTTCCTTTAATAAAAGGAAGATGCTTGCCACTAGGGATAATTAGCTTCACTGTGTGACCTTATGGAACCTTATGGAACAACATAAATGTTGTTACATAAGATAGAAATCGAAACCCTGAGTTTCTAAACATATAAAATGTAAGGTCTTTAACTCTCAAGATTCTAAGTATATATTTCGCATAGAAATATAATATGATTGATCCTATACATAAAGACTGGCTTACAGTGTATTAGTTAAGAAGTAAGGCATTAAAACGAATAAAGCGCAGTATACTTGAACAGAAATGCATGGCATAAAGTATACGTATAAACGCGTGTCATGGTTGTATACTAATTCGATACTCGAATACGCCATTTATAAAACTCACGTATGAAACGCGTGTCATAGTTGTATGCTAATTCAATACTCCAATACGTAACAAAAGCGCTTGTCATCACTTATTGAATTATATTTGGTCACTTTTACAACTTTTCTATAACTCGAACGCGTAACTAAACTAGTCTTATGTAAACTGAAATTCATTTAAATCGGTATCTAAACAAGTCGTTGAGTTGATTGAATTCGAAGCTTCTGAAACTCTAAAAGATCTTGGATTATTATGGGCGCAACGATGATGAGGGTTTTACTGCTAGATGATTCACGAGCCATTACAAAGAAACATTGAATTTTATTAGTAGAGAGAGGTATAGATTATTAGGGACCCCGTCAGGTTAGTTACAAGCTTCACTTCACTTTGTACTTAATTACCTAACACTTCAACGCTGAGTTCCCTACGTGTGTATCTATCGCACATACCTACCTACCTTATACCTACTGGAAGGATTGATAGGTTTCCTCTGTCTCAAATTCACTTCACCAACAAAGCACCTTTTTGGCTGCTCAAAATTACACTGCGCATTACACACATCACCTAACTCTGATACGTGAAATAAGGGGCCGGAATTCAAGCCCTGGGATCATAGAAATGTGAGGCATTAGTCTACAAAATCTATACTTATAATAAAACTGTAACTGGAAGATTTCTGTACATTTAATATATTCTGAAAATTTTAATCGGGGTATGCTTTGCTATCGATAATGAGCCCAAAACAGATTTTTATTTAATTTTTTTATGTCTGTCTGTATGGCCGCGCATCACGCGAAAACTAATGAACGGATTTAAATGAAATTTGGTATAGCGGTAGTTGATACTCCGGGTCAATATATAGGATAGTTTTTATCCCGATAGAAAATAAGGTTCCTCCAGGATAGAGGTTTTCTGTTGATTTTACTCCATAACTCAGTCAAATCTGAACTGATTTGAATAAATCTTTCTTTATTAGAAGGTATGTATCATCAGGTAAGTTTTGCCCAATTTTCGTGAAGATTTGATAAAGATTATATCAGAGATAGAGGATAAAACTCCTCAATAGATAACAGCAATTCACTTGATTAGAACTTAATAATATGTTTACAAACAGTTCCCGCGGGATTTTTCAATCCTAAATTCGCGCGGGCATCACCAAATCGCGTAATAAATAGCTGAGCTAACTCGCGTCGGTGTAATCAGTGCGCGCAGCATCCCGCACATCAATACAGCGGGATAAACATCTAAAGCCCGCCAAAGTACGGGCTTTACGTGACGAGCGCTGCGCCGAGATCAGACCAAATTCATTGTTACTCACGATCCAGTATTTATTTTTTCAATACACTTGCTCGAAAAATGCACTTACAGAGGCAGTAAACAGAGCTTGTAAGTTAAATTTACTGCCCTTGTGTTTTTTTTTACAGAATTTACTGCCCTCGTGCAGTAAATTTGCAGTTTTATTTTTATTTTTGTAAGTCCACTTTACTTCTAAATAAAAAGTTTTCGTACAAGAAGGTTCATATGGACTTTTTAAGTTTAAGTTTTATAAATCAAAAAAGTTAAGGCTGAATATTCCAGGCTGGGAGCTAAGAACTAGAACCTAGAGCCATGAACTCAATAAAAAAAACGCAATTACAACTTCGCGCCGTAGTCTATACTAAATCTGTAATCTGTGCGCGCTATTTTTAAGTTTCATTGATTTTTTCTTATAAATTATCAATAAATACGAGTGACTTATACCACTCGATTTGGAATCATGAAGTTAAATCAACAATTAGGTATTTTAGATGTGAGAAAAAAACCGTAAGCACAGTGCGTTCGTGAAACGCGCGTTGTCTGCGCGTACAAAATACGCCGTGTGCATATAGCTTCTAGCTTTAGTACCGGATACGTAATATGGCCAAGATCAACTATTTCTTTCTATTTATATCTATTTTTAATCTATGTCACAAGCATGGCACGCGTGGATGAAGACAAAGGAAAATGAGCAGTGCCTTGTGACATGTTATATAAATAAATAATAAATAAATAAAGCCTTTATTCAGACATTTACATTTCTTAAACTTCACTATTAATATCCTGCACTGCCTCGACAACCCCGTCCGTTTGCCTAATGGCAAAGGCCTCCTCCAACATTTTCCACGCCTCTCTGTCTCTAGCCGTTCGAGACCATATGCCACCTGCCACTCCCTGAATATCGTCGACCCATCTTTTCATTGGTCTACCCCTTTTCCTCTTTAGATGACCTGTGTACCAGTTCATTACTTTTTTGCTCCATTTATCTTGACCCCTGATTGTGTGCCCCGCCCACTTCCACTTAAGGCTCTTGATTGTAACAGTAACATCTTTTGTTTTTATATATTCCTTTATAGTGGTTGTTTTTATTCTGTCTGTCAATTTTTTCCCCATCATACTTCTGTTCATGGCGTTCTGACAAGATGCCATTTTTTTCATTTGTGCTTTAGTCAGGGACCATGTTTGACAGCCATATGTAAGTACTGGTAAGATACAGGTATTAAAAAGTTTTCTTTTAATGGCCATATTTATATCTCTATTTTTGAAAATATTTTTGAGACTCCAGAACCTCTTCCATGCGTTTCCTATGCGTCTTTCTATTTCCTTTGTTGTTTGGTCTTTTAGTGATATTGTCTGGCCTAAATATATATATTCTTCTACATATTCAATTATGTTGTTTTCAAGGTATATAGGTACTTTTGTTCCATTTGTGATGGCCTTGGTTTTTTGTGTGTTCATAACTAATCCTGCTTTCAGACTTTCTTCCGCTAGTTCATTAAGCATTCTCTCGAGACTATCGTGCGTTGGGGATAAAATAATGATGTCATCTGCGAATCTTAAATGAGACAGACTTTCCCCATTTATTTTTATACCACTATGCTCCCAGTTTATTTGGCGAACGATCTCCTCCAGAACTGCAGTGAATAGCTTCGGTGACACTGGATCACCCTGGCGGACACCTCTTTCAATCCTTATTTCGTTTCCTTCTTTCTCTAGTTTTACCTTTGCTTTACTGTTTCTGTAGATGTTCTTCAATATTCTGACATATTTTTGTTCAACCCCCTGGTTCTTAAGTGCTCGCCAGATCACCTCATGTTCGAGTGAGTCGAATGCCTTACTAAAGTCCACAAAGCAGCAGTAAAAGGTTATATTGTATTCCTTGCTCTTTTCGAAAAGTTGTTTGACTACATAAATGTGATCTAAGGTTGAGTAACCACTTCTGAATCCTGCCTGCTCCATTGGTTGGTTTTCATCCAGTACCTTGCTTATCCTGCTAAGAATTATTTTAGCAAAGATTTTGTATATATTAGAAATTAGACTAATAGGTCTATAGTTGTTTATGTCATCTTTGCTGCCTTTCTTATGCAATAGAACTATGGTTGAAGTTGTCCACTGGCTTGGAATGAATTCACTTTTTATAACATCATTAAATATATATGTCAGGATTGGTGCTAAGGTATTTATGTTTCCTAGAAGAAACTCGTTTGTTATACAGTCAGAGCCAGGAGCTTTGTCCTTTTTTTGAGATTTTATTGCCTTTTCTACTTCTGTCAACATTATTTCTGGAATTGTTTCCACTCCTGTTAGATCTATGGAAGTTAAAGTGCAATGGCTCGAATATAAGTTCTTGAAAAAGTTTGTGGCTAATGCTCTTATGTCTGGGCGTTGGGTCAAATTTTTGCCACATGTGGTTCTCATTTTTGGTATCCAATCTCGTTTTTGGACTAGTTGTTTGACTGCTTTTTTGGTACCACCTGTTTTTTGTATACATTGTTCTAGCTTTTCTAATCTGTAATCTTCTCTGTCTTTTCGTATATTTATGTTTATTTCTTTGCTAATCTGAGTTATACACCTTCTTATACTTTTGGTTTTATTTGGTGTATTAATAAGTTTGATTCTGTCTTCTAAAAGAGTTTTTGTTTTATCGGATAGCCATAGTAATCTTGTGTCTCCTCTCTTGACTGTCTTAGTATTTTTTGCAGTCAACAGCTCTAGCAATATATTATATTTTTCTTGTGTGTTAAGATCTTTGGTGTTCTCAATAAAGTTTTCAGTTTTATCCTTTAGTTCTTTAGCGTCTACAAATGAGTGTTCACTCTTCGTTTTCACTTTAAACGGTCTACGTTTGTTTGCATTCAGTGCTAGTTTGGCCCTGAGTGCTCTATGATTACTGTTGAAGTTAAGGTTCTTTATTACTCTACAATCATTGAAAGCTTTGCTTCTGTTGGAGAGAATATAATCAATCTCATTTTTATATCTACCATCTGGAGATTCCCATGTCCATCTGTTACTAGATCGATTTTTGTAATGGCTATTTAGTATTCTAAGATTATGTTCATACGCCAATTGTATAAGTTTTTCTCCATTTCTTGTCCTTTTACCTGAGCTATAAGAGCCCAACACTATTTCTTCCCCATTTCTGCGATCACCAATTTGGGCATTAAAATCTCCCATTACTATCAAGTTTTTAAATGTGTGGTTTTTAATGGCTTCTGTAAGATTGCAGTAGAAAGAGTCGATTTCAGTGCTAGTAGATTGCTCGGTTGGGGAGTAGACTTGAATGATAGACCACATTTCTTCCAAAGGCGGCAGCATAATGTTAAGTATTGCGATGCGCTCTGATATTCCTATGAATTCATTAATATAGTCTTTAAGTTCTTTCTTTATTAAAAAACCCACTCCATGCTTGCCTGGCGTTTCTCCTTTATGATAGAGAATAAATTCTCCGTGGTCTTCTATGTTTTCTCCCAATCGTCTCACTTCGCTCAATCCTATAATGGACCAATTTACATTTTTTAATGCTATCATGAGTTCTGACAATTTTTCTTCTGTTCTTAATGAGAGTGTATTGTATGTGATTATGCTGTGAACAACATTTCTGTGGTGAGGTTTTTTAGGTGGCAGTTTTGTTTCCATATTTGGAGGGTAGTAGTCGGCTTCCCCCACGGTGACTAGCCGGCTTGGGGTGCATTTTTTCTGTTTTGGTTTTAATATGGAGTTAGTTTTAATATTGTTATTCCGGTTATCGAGGTCAGTTAGTTGTTTTTTGAGGCCTCTGATGTCGAAAACGATCTGCCGCGTGCTACGTAATTCATTATACTGGGTTTTACTGTTTTGTCTTGTGTGACAGCTGCTGTGAATGGTGTCTTCGCGATATTTGAGTTTGATCTCTTTTGTGTAGGCGAGTTCGGCGAACCAGTATTTTCTCTCTTCCACTTTTCATGTTATATAATAGATATTATTATCTAGTCTTTGTTTCCCGGCGACCGGCGACCAGTACTTAGTCGCAGTTTTTACATTACAAATGAGATTGATCGTAATCGAGCAGTCGATAACATTGGCGTAAAAATAAAATTGACTTTGAAGCTTTTGATTTGAGGTCACAAATTAATTTCGAAACGTTTCCGTTCGAAGCGCTGGCTGTGAATGCATTAACGAAATTGAGATCTAAGTAAATGCTTTTATAAGATTCATTTTATTTTGACGCCAATGTGTTCGAATACTCGACTACGATCAATCGAATTTGCAATGTAAAAACTAAGGCTAAGCGTGCATGGACATTGTACGGTGACCGGCGTCCCGACCCCCATTAGCGCGCC
The DNA here is from genome assembly GCA_923060345.2 of Erebia aethiops. NCBI lineage: Eukaryota > Metazoa > Arthropoda > Insecta > Lepidoptera > Nymphalidae > Erebia > Erebia aethiops. The sequence continues at coordinate 242,917 of OV281083.1, read as the reverse complement.
ACTCGATACCCCATTAGCGTCCATTGTGCGGGGCGCGCCGGGAAACAGAACACGTTATATATTTATAAAAGGAAAGGGAGAGTATACGTGGTTACTGGTTAACTTATATCTATTGTTGACTGCCTCGTTGGTCTAGCTAGTGGTTAGCATGTTCGACTGCGGCCGACGAGGTACCGGGTTCGAGTCCCGGGTCGGGCCATAACAAGTAAGTATTTGGTTTTTCTGACAATAAATTCTCAGTACTAGCCCGTAGTTAGGAATAGATTCCATTACCGCGTTGGCGGTCTTTCACCCCCATCCCTCGGAGAGTAGGTTAAGCCGTCGGTCCTGCGCCTGATCTCTCTCCAGTCCTTCTATGAGAACCCCCCTGAAATAAAGATTTTTATAACTTTTTAAGCCATATTCGGCGGGAGGCCATTGGTTTACATATTATATTTAAAGCTGAAGTAATTACGTTCAGTAATTCAGAAGTTATAATGCTCTGACAGACGGACGGATGGACGGACGGACGGACGGACGGACAAGTGCCAATTCACTCAAGTAGACTCAGAGACCTTCGCTTCGCTCGGTCAATTATCGTGAATCCAAACCCGTGGGTACGACCTGCTTACATAACAAACTGTCGGCAGCATACTCATCTGTCTAGCGGTTTCGGAGGTGGGCCTTGACGGCTGAAACGTAGTTTATATTTTTTTAGCCGTCATCGTTCTTAGAAATAACAGAAAATAAATAAATATCAATTTCAATCCATCCATCCATCCAAACTCTCGCATTTAAAATAGTTATTATTAGTAAAGATTTGAAGACGTCTTCGTAATGTACAGGCAAGGATTCTTATTAGCCAATTACCCAGGCATTAGGGAAACCCCACTGTTCATTATCTCTGCCATGCTATTGTAGCCGCGTAGGTACTGTTGCTGACACAATAGTAATGTGCGGTGCGCTTTTGTTGTAAAGCGCACCGTTTGGTTCAAATTGGAATTGACCATAGAAAAAATAAATCTCCCTTTATCTACCTATTCCGTGGGATTGACAGATAGACACGTTTTCGCGTGGATTTTACGCGGCCGTAGCAAACCTATCAAAAAAGTTATTTTTATTCTTTTTAGGGCTAAATAAGGAATAACGAAAGGTCAAGAAACATTGCTGTTGAATGTCGTGAAACATCTCGCGGCTTGACGACTAAACTGTCGAATGAGAAATGTAAGAGAACAGCTAGTGTTATTGGCTAATGGCTCACGACCGGAAATGTACGTACAGGCCGCTCGAGTTGTACACTATACAGTGGTATGTGGGGCTATAACCCGTTTAAATCAAACTAGATGCCTACTCCTTCTTCATGCATCGTCATCCTCACTGCTGAGGGTCGTGATCTTTGCCACGGAGTATCTTTTCTTTTACGATGTTACGCCATCTTGGTCTGTCCGTGGCATTGTGCCTACTAGTAGTTATTTTAGAATTAAGTTCGTTGTAGTAAATTATTATATTTTTTGTCCATAAAACATATCAATGTTCGACGGTTTTCAAGTCGTGTTTTTTTAAATATTATGGTTACTAACTTCGCCCGCGTCCGCATAATTATAATTTGTACCTACGAGTATTCTGTTTGTAGGCGGAGAGCTGGCGACGAATTTCGGAAAGGTCCTTTTGGCAAGCTGAAATTGTGAAAAAATATAATTTCGTCAATTGGCGAATCCAGTCCTGCCAGTCTGGTAGAGCGTTTGCGAAATTCGTCGCCAACCATTCGTCTTGAAACATTTTGTCACTTTTTTTTTTTAAATGTGTAGGCTAGCGCTTGGCTGCAATCAGACTTGCATGCAAGTGGTGATGCAGCCTAAGGTGGAGCGCGCTTGCCTAGAAGATGCCTATTCACTCTTGATTTGAAGGTACCTATATTAAAAGAGGAGGGGAAAACGGAAGCCGGAAGGGCATTCCATATCCTAGCGGTTCGAATTAGAAACGAGGAAGCAAATCGCTTCGTACGAGCCCGCGGAATTTCGACTGCGTAAGGGTGCAGACCTTGTCGATGCCTTGCGGTTCGATAATAAAAAGGTGACGGGGGAACCAGATCGAATAGTTCTTGAGCAAATGAGCACTCTCCGAAATATATCCTGTAGAATACCGACAGACAGGTGCGCCGATGTTCTAAGCTTTGCAGCTTCGAACTGACTAGTGCTTTGTTGCCGACTTAATATTTAACTATATTTGACTTTAATATTATACTTCTATACTAATATTATAAATGCGAAAGTTTGGATGGATGGATGGTTTTCTGGTTTCCGCGGGAACCAAAAAACCTCAATCCACGCGGACGAAATCGCGGGCATCAGCTAGCTAATCATAAATTAACTACTATAACTTTTTTTTTCTTTATTAAATGTTTAGCGTTGTTTGTTTTAATAGCGCCAGTGTTTTGGGCACCATGCCCGTTAACGATTACTTGGACGGCGTGTATTTTTTGTATATATATATATATAAATATATATATATATATATATATATATATATATATATATATATATATATATATATTAATTTATTTCTTAGTTTTAATTAAAATACATACGCATAATTATATTCCCTATAAAAGTAAAATAAAAGAAAAAAACTGTAACTTATACTTAATTCGAATTCGAATCGAAAAATAGTCAAGTAGTTTTCCTTCTTCGTTTTTTTGAGTATGTATTTATTAGCTTTGTTTGGGATTTATTGAGATCGTATGAATCGTTGTTCAATTCACATTTTATGAAAATAGTCGCTTTAAATTACGACCAAATCTTTAGTTGCACCAATTACCACTGGCAGGTGAGCAATCAACAGCTGGCGCGCCGTAAAACTTAAGCAATTTCATAAGCCCCGAAAAACACAATTAACATAAGTAGAAACTTTTTCGTAAGTCATCGTCTCATCTTACTTACTGGACGTCCTTACTCTGTGAAAGTCTTTAAACAGTGCCTATTACGAACTTTGCTCTTAACAACTCAGGCGATACCTAAATGAATCCGTGAATCCGCTGAATAAAGTTAAATTGGCATTTTTTCTTAATTACGCCATGTCTACCCTAGATACCTTTTGTGTTACACTTCAGACGTAATTAAAAGTAAAACCTCGATGGATTTTAATTAAACTTCACATTTTGTTTTCCATACTTTCAGGGATTTAATAAAATATTGAGGGACGAGTGGTCTAGTTGTGACAACGCATATCAGTCAATTGCGATTGTTAAGCAACGTTAACCGAAGTCGGTAACTGGTTGGGGACCGCATTTGGGGGTTCAAATATGGCCTTTTTGTTCCCTCCGTGCCTCGGAGAGCACGTTAAGCCGCCGGTCCCGGTTATTATCACTAACATGATAATAATCGTTACAAAAACCTCAGAGTTAAAATATATTCTTAGTCGAGTCGTGGGAATCCACCGCATAAATTATTATCCCAAGAAAACTCCTACCATTATGTTATTAATGGAAAGGAGTCACGAGTCACGACCCTCAGTAATGAGGAATACGACGCGAAGAGAGAGAATAAAATATTCAACAAGCATTTCTCCGAATCGATCCCAAATAAGAGTTTGACAATAAGCTAAATTCCCGCAAAACACACCTCCTTGAGAGATCCATTCCAGTATGCAATAACTTACTAGGTTTTGAGTTTCAAATACGAATAATTTAAGTTCGTAATTGAACTTGCGGCAAACCAGACTAGAATTTTAATATTTAGAGAAATAAAAAAATATTTTCAATTTACATGAGGCCTTGAATGGGTGCATGAATTAATATAGGCTTTCATCTTTGAATATTATGATATGCTCGAAGATGTAAACGTATAAACGATAATAAAGGTAAGTATTTGTTTTTTTTAACGCTAAATCGCTTGGCGGCACGTCTTTGCCGGTAGGGTGGTAAATTTTTTAACCGTAGATTGTAAAGACTATTACGGACACATTTTATTTTGTTTACAAGTACCTAAATACTAAGAATATCCTATCGTAGCACATCATCATGGTAGATTCACTCGACGATTCAAAAGCTTTTGTAATACGTTTATTGGAATAAAAAATATGAGTTATGAGTCATAACCACCATTTCAATGCATGGACGGCCTACCACCACCACCACCACCACCACCACCACCACCACCACCACCACCACCACTACAGCGGGGTTTACTACCATCGCTTAGAGCAGTATTACCTCAAAATGGTAGTTATATGTCACGTACCTTGACGTCTCTAAAATAAGGATATAATTATAAAACACGAACATCAACAATGTTAAAACAATAGGGATTTAAGTGATGGTAGACCCTTAGACTTGGAGCATGAATCTCCTCTCAGAATGAGAAGAATCCTGCTCTATCATAGCACGTTTACTAAAAATAGCTACACACTAAAAATATTCATTGACAATCGCCTCAAGTCTCAACACAATAAAAATACTTTTGTTATGTCCCTCCCGACCCCCCGACCCCCCGACCCCCCGACCCCCCTACACTCCAACTATTATATTATTATAGCAACAAAAATCCAACCACAAAAAGATCGTTATAAAGCTAAAAGGCCATTAGCGTCACCGGCCACGAGACGCGTGACAAAAAGTGACACGAGCGTGACAGGGGTCAGGGGGCGGCGAGCCGCGTGACGTGACGTGACGTGACGTGATGAATGTGACGACCATACCGGATATTGCGGCGTATTTGTGGGAGAAACGATATTGATGCAGAAACTCTATCGAGCGGCAGACGGTGGGCACAGCGGGTCACACTTAATATTATAAAGGTGAAAGTTTGTATGTGTGTGTGTATGTTTGTTACTCTTTCATGCCAAAACTACTGAACGGATTTGGCTGAAAGGAATGGAGATTTTTTTTTTTTTTTTTTATCCACTACAAGCTAGCCCTTGACTGCGATCTCACCTGATGGTAAGTGATGATGCAGTCTAAGATGGTAGCGGGTTAACCTGTTAGGGGCATGGCAGTTATATTAAACCCATACCCCTTCGGTTTCTACACGGCATCGTACCGGAACGCTAAATCGCTTGGCGGCACGTCGTTGCCGGTAGGGTGGTAACTAGCCACGGCCGAAGCCTCCCACCAGGCCAGACCAGGGAAAATTCAGAAATTATAAATTCCCAAATTGACCCTGCCGGGGATCGAACCCAGGACCTCCGCACATCAAGGCAACAGCGCTACACACTGCGCCACGGAGGTTGTCAAATAGTCTAGATCTAGAGTCTAATAGTCGTCAAGATAGACTATACCATGGATTAACATTTTACTACTACCACTTTTACTCGCTACTTTTTACTTTTACTACTACTTTTTATCTCGGAAAATCAAAGAGTTCCCACGGAAATCACAAAGCCTACGCGGGCGAAGTCACGGGCATCATCAATCAAATTAATATTATAATCTGCGAAAGTTTGGATGTATGGATGTATGGATGGATATTTGTTACTCAATCACGCCCCAACGGCTGAACGGATCTGGATGAAATTTGGCACAGAGATAGATTATAGTCTGGAATAACACATAGGCTACTTTTTATCCCAGAAAATTAAAGATTTCTCGCGGGTACTGAAAAACCTCAATCCACGCGGACGAAGTCGCGGGCATTAGCTAGTCATATAGTCAAAGGAGGGCACATGACAAGAATATCAAATATTGAAGCTACTCAGATGGCGCGAGCGTCGGGGAATATGAATATGTTATGAGTTGTGCTGCAGACGAGTTACAACTACAGTCAGCCACCACTCTAGTAAACTATAGCCCAGGCTGAAACTTCAGCGCGCTCGAACGGGTTACAATTTACTTAATATCCACCCAACTGTCCACACAACCGAATTTCGGTCAACCGATCTCAATGGAGTCTACCTGTCAACTACATAAGTACATTCTAGGCAGACCTGGAATCAAATCATGCGAATGAATTAGCCACCTACTAGATACAAACCATATTATGTGAAAGAGTTAGTCTACTCGATACCTACCTACTAGATACCCAGCCAGCCCTGCGTCGACTTCGCGCGGGCGCACCTTCGGGATAGTAGTCGTGTGAAAACATTACATTGCGTAGACTGGCTACGAGCGCTACGAAAGCTACGACGGTCCTACGACCTAAGGGTTTGGGTCCATAAAAATATTCAGATTTACTAAAGTTCTAGCCCCACTACAGAGGCGCGGCACGTAGCGGCAAATACTCATTGTACAATTATTTCACACTGGATCTCCGTGCCCCATCGGTTATATGAACACGCAGCTCCAACAAACTAATACAAAGAATATTTGCCGCTTCGTGGCCCGCCGCGCCGTGCATCTGTAGTGGGGTTACAGTGGGGTTATACCTTTACTCTCTATCAAATGCACATGCAATAAATCAGGTAATAGAAACTAAAAATCTTATATACCATTGTATACAATCAATAATTCGGTCGCTCGATCGGAAAAATGGTATCCACTATTGTAACTTGGTCGTTGTTGAATAAACATTGCTCCTAGGCTAAAAAAACTGATAATCTTTGTAAGCGGTAGGCAAACGGCTATAATTTTCGGTTCATATTACTGTAATATTCGTTTATCCGCAGTAAATCCGTTTTCCACCACACTGCGTGAGGAGAGCGGACAGGTCACGCGCAGGTCATCGAGGTCGATCGTAAAACTTGAATAAAATCTTAATTGAACAAGTGTACCCCCTCCCTCACACCCCTCCCTCCCTCTTCACCCACTCCAACCCCACAATATACGTGTATCTTTATGGGCTCTTACCACCTCGATACGTAGAGCATACTGTCTTAATAAACTAGTAGGAATTTCATGCTAACATACAGTGTCGGTATCCGAGCTCTATTGCAATCTACTTACTATCATATTATCTATAACATTCTTCATGAGTCATGATTGAATTCAAATGATGTTTTGCTATAATAAACTTTTACAAGTTCTTTTGAATGTCGTGTATTGACATCAACAGCGCCGAATCGTATGAAGCACGTCGGTCAGGTAACTTTACATGGGAGTTCCTAAATAAAGTTAGATCTTATGAAGTTTCTCGTTCTACAAAAGATATTTAAGTTTAAGTTGATATATGTATTAGTGTATCTTTTTGTGTTCTTCGCTTTGGAATATAGCTTGGTGAACGGTCTATACAGTTCTCAGAACTAAATGTATTTCTTCAATTCCATAATAAGGTTTCTGAAAATAGCAATATTGTGTGTCCCAAAATTGAAAAACGAAATCATCATTTTAATGTTTTGTTAAAAACTTTAAATAACAATAAGATTTAATATATTTTTACCCTCGACGAAACGGAGACGGTATATGTGTTTGCCCTAAGAGGTTGTGTGTTTGTTTGTTTGTTTGTTTGTTTGTGCACTTTTTTGTTACCGTTTTCCTGGAAAACTACTGGACCGATTGAGATGCGGTTTTTTGCATTAGATATGGATAGCTTGTGAGAAGGTTCTTAGATATATTTTAGGACCATAGACAACCAAGCTGAGCTGTAGTCTATGATTTTAATTTTTCAATATGTTACCATTTTTCTCAAAAAGTACTGGGCCGATTGAGATGCGGTTTTTTGCATTAGATATGCATAGCTTGTGAGAAGGTTTTTAGATATATTGTAGGACCATAGACAACCAAACTGAGCTGCAGTCTATGATTTTAAATTTTCAATATGTTACCATTTCTCTCAAAAAGTACTGGGCCGATTGAGATGCGGATTTTTGCATTAGATATGGATAGCTTGTGAGAAGGTTCTTAGATATATTTTAGGACCATAGACAACCAAGCTGAGCTGTAGTCTATGATTTTAATTTTCAAATATGTTACCATTTTTCTCAAAAAGTACTGGGCCGATTGAGATGCGGTTTTTTGCATTAGATATGTATAGCTTGTGAGAACGTTCTTAGATATATTTTAGGACCATAGACAATCGTGCAATCGTGATTTGGTAAGTGGTCATAAGAACTCCTTAAGTTCTCATCGTAAACCCGTGGTGTTTAGACTCTTTTGATTTGTCTTGACTAGCATTTTGTACCTAGATGCTGCCCAGGGTCTCATGATGGAGCCAGGAGGTGGTCATAGGAACTCCTTAAGTTCTCATCGTAAACCCGTGGTGTTTAGACTCTTTTGATTTGTCTTGACTAGCATTTTGTACCTAGATGCTGCCCAGGGTCTCATGATGGAGCCAGGAGGTGGTCATAGGAACTCCTTAAGTTCTCATCGTAAACCCGTGGTGTTTAGACTCTTTTGATTTGTCTTGACTAGCATTTTGTACCTAGATGCTGCCCAGGGTCTCATGATGGAGCCAGGAGGTGGTCATAGGAACTCCTTAAGTTCTTATCGTAAACCCGTCGTGTTTGAACTCTTTTGATTTGTCTTGTCAAGCACTTTAAACCTAGATGCCGCGCAGGGTCTCATGATGGAGCCAGGAGGTAGTCATGGGAACTCCTTAAGTGATCACATTTTTTTAACAATTTTTATCAGAATATTAAAATTTAACACTATTTGACACCTCTACTTATTACTAAGCACAAGTTTTATCTCGGACTGAGAAGGGTTTGGCCATAGTCCACCACGCTGGTCAAAAAACTACTGAGCCGGCAAATATGCAGTTTTGTGTTTTAGATATTATTTTATATATACTTTTGCTAAGTTCTAATTGTTGTTTCAATGGAGCTCTGCAGTTCGTCGTGGGTTTTTTAAAATTTTTAATTTTATTACTTGTTACTATAAACGTAAATATATTTTACACGTTATAACAATAAGATAGTTTATTTATAATTCGATTGTTCATTTAATTTGGATCATAAAACTAGAACGTCAAAAGCAATAATATACCTATGCTACTAATATGAATCAACGGTAGCAGGTACTCGTAAATAGCAGTAGTAGGTATATCAAGCAGTAGTAGCAGGTATTAATTTCGCAATTGGAGTACAGTCGAAGGGCGAATCCCCGACAGCGCTTTGATGACAGCATCTTAGCCGTCTCGATACACGGCGATATTAATGCGGTGCGGTCGGGCCACGGGCCACGAGACGCGGCGGGTGACAGCGACCGCGGGGCCACTGACGTCTCACAAATTCAAATTCAATACATTTTAGATTGTGTTAGCTCTCGCTCACCTAAACAGCTGCACATAAGAGACTGTTCATACAAGCAAGTCGCGGCCCGCCCTAATCCCTCCCGCTCGGCGCTAATACGCTGATGTGAACACTAATTGGTTGTATCGTCTGCCTCCCAGAGTCCCAGGCGTGCCCAGGCGTGCCCAGGCGTGCCCAGGCGCCGCGCCGGGGGAAGTGGAACCTACTTCAACACTTGAACATCACACCTATCATATGGATGTCACGTGAGAAGATTGTTTGCCTATCCATACGAATATTATATAATGCGAAAGTGTGTCTGTCTGTCTGCTACGCTTTCACGGTCCATCCTTTCAACCTAGGACTTATCCTTCGGACATACGAGGCTGGGACTGGTTTAATTTTTATATTTGACTAGGTGATGCCTGCGACTTCGTCTGCGTGGTTTAAGTATTTTTTGATTCCCGCGGAAACTCCTTAATTTTCCGGGATAATAAATAGCCTATGTCACTCCCCAGGTCCTCAACTATATCCATGCCAAAAATCAAGTCGATCCGTTGCTCCGTTGCGGCGCGACGTGATGAAGGACAAACCAACAAACAAACACACTAATATTATAAAAGCGAAACAGTTATAATATTAGTATAATATCTAAAATTAAATGTGCGAGCAAACGAGCCGGCGCGCGGCGGCGGCTCGTCTGATCAAATTTACTTTATACTGGGAATACATTATTGATTTATTATAATAGGTGTTTTAAATAATAATAATAGTTTAAAAAAACTAAAAAACACGCTTTTGACGCAGACACTCTGGGTCTCAGGAAAACAAAAAATCGCTAATCCTGATTATCCTAGTAAGGATAACGGGTTACTGTTTAAAATATTGAATTGTCATCGGTCCTTAATAAGTATGCCAAATTTCGAGTTAATCCGAAGTTTTAAAGGGGGTCAAAATCATGTTCAAAGATTCCGTTACATACTAACATACATACGAGTACGTCTGAAGCTAATAAAAAGCGTGTAAAAATAAGTATTTCCTTCTATTCCCATTGTTTTTCCTTTTTATAAAAAAAATCACGTACTAAATGGCGGTTCATTCTTAGATTAGTCGATTTCTAAATTCTCCACTGATATTTGATTTATACATATTTTACTGAAGTGATAGTATTCAATAGTTTATTTTTATTTTTGATCATTATTAGATTCAAGATTCAAGTCATTTATTCAGTATAGGTACACTGTAGGTACACTTATTGTCGTTAAAAATTACTTATACTTAAAAAGCATGATGGTGATAATATTAATCGGTAACCGTATCTTAAAACTAAAGCTACGAGGGTTCCAAACGCGCCTTTGTTACGTTTGTATAATATTATAAGTGTCGTTCCAGAAGTAGGTAATAATTTAAAACTTTTAATATTTTTGTACTCTCATTTAGACTTGTACAAGTAAATTGTTGAAACTTGAAGAGGCTTCACGAGAGATTTAATAAAATTAGATAATGATAAAACTTGGTTAATGCCTTATGAGAATAATTATTTGATTTGATAGTGACACTGGCAGGGAAACAGCTCAGCGGCTTTTGCTGTCAGGAAAATTAGACAGCTTACCGATATTGAGACATCTAGGCTTGTCTATTTTGCCTATTTTCATAGTGCTTTGTCGTACGCCATCTTATTGTGGGGCAGAGCTGCTGAAATACAAACATATTTTTTGTTTTGCAAAAGTTGGCGATTCGATCAATTTATAAACTCGGATCACGCGAGTCCCTTCGTGAAAAATTTAAAGAAATTGGCATCCTTACGGTTGCATCGCAGTACATATTATACGATAATATTATAATGTTTGTGAAACAAAATATTCATCTCTATAGACAAAGGGGGAATACACAAAATCGACTTATTAGAAACCGGCATAAACTAGTAATGCTGCAATGTCGTCTACGCAAAGTGCAGAAATCCTTTGGAGTATTAGTACCTTTTATAATATGGTTCCAAAAAAACTTTTAGATTTGCCTTTACACAAATTGTAACGGTGGTACAGACTGCAGCAACATGATCAAACTCTCGTGTTTATGACAATTATTTTTAAACATGGCAACCTCAGTCCTCACCCCCACCCAGATAGAATCGATTAACACATGAAACGACTCAAATTAATAGGTAGTTAAAGAAATAATCACCATTACATTACACTTCACCGTATGACAAACAGTAGAAATAATATTTTAAATCTGCTAACACATTAATTTATTGTAAATATAACAAACTGCGACAGCAAATTCAACAAGGGTATAAAAACAAACGCTATCACAAACTAGAAGGAATGGGTGAATGTTATTCTGTCTGTATATCCTCTCGTCCGGCTGATGTTGGTACGTTTGTAAAAGTCAGCAAATTGGCCGCGCTCTTGGCGCTCCTACACCAGCAATAACAAGTATGTGGATATGCAAAGCCCTGGACACACGATACACGGCGCGGTCGAAGTAATTTCAATGCAGTTTGCTAGTGTGTCATCTTTGTGTGATAATGTAAATTCTACAAGATGTTTTTATGCAACTACAAGTTAGCCCTGTTTTAGGTAAATAATTTACCATCAATGTAATTACTAAAATGATGCCTGCGATTTCATCCGCGTGGATTAAGGTTTTTGATTATCTCTTTAATTTTCCGGGATAAACTAATGTAGCCTATAATATTTTAACTCATGGTATATGCTATCTCCATTCCACAGCGAAATTTGTTCACTCATTGTGGCGTGAAAGCGTAAAGTAACAAACAAAAAAACGTACACAAATGCAAACTTTCACATTTATAATACCAGATGATGCACGCGACTTCGTTCGTGTGGATTGAGGTTTTTTAGTTCCCGCGAGAACTCTTTAATTTTCCGGGATAAAAAGTAGCCTATGTTATTAAGGACTATAATCTATCTCTGTGCCTTTCATCTACAACTGTTCAGTCGATCTGGTGTGATTGAGTAACAAATATCCATCCATCCCTCCAAACTTTCGCGTTTATAATATTGATGTTATATGTAGTATGATTAGTAAGATGAAGAAGTGCCATCGCAGATCGCTCGCCGCGCCGCCGCGCCGCCGCGCCGCCGCCCCGTGGTCAGAGCCTTACGCCGCCGAGCCGCGCGTCAGACATTCTGTAGATTTATCTCGCGAAACAAACTGAGCAGTGTGAGCATTTTTGCTTTGATATTTATAATGCTGTAAAACACGCTGCGAATATCCAACATAACATAAACATATCTCTCACCTAACATAACAAAATACTTGCACGTAAATATACAGAAAGTGTTTATAATCATTTGAATAGCAAATTTTCGAGTGACGTGGCGTGAAGGAAGTAGTATCTAAAGACTACAAATTAAATTAATTTCAAGCCACTACGTAACGTAGGTCTGCTTATCTCACAAACCCCTTCACAATGAGAGGAATTCGAGCCTACCACTTTTCGGGTTTCGATATTTCAGTGTGCCGCAAAGTTTTGACACTATAAAATAATATTTTTTACAATTACTAGAATAATGGTAAAGTTCTATTCAAATAAACGAATCTTTGGAAAGCCATTTGTAAATGTTCAATGATTCGGTATTAATAGGGAATTTATATTCGCGTCCAGAATCCTAACTAATAATTATAATGAACGCGAATTTGAGTTTGCTACGCTTTCAGGGTCCATCTTATCAACCAATTTTGATTAATTGGTACACATACCTATAGCTTATCCCGGCTTCGCTCAGCAACGAGGAACACGACGCAGAGAGTAAATAGTAGTACGCACCTAATACATTCACGAATGAAACTTCGTACCTAAACGTGCGGAGTGCATGGAGCGGACGACTGCAGAAATTGAGTTTGTCACACCTACTGAATCTTTGATAAGCGAATGGCCGCCGGTTGCTGCAGCGTGCAGCGGACGACAAACTATTGAACTTCGAGCGTGGCATTATACATTATATTATTATTATTTTGGTAAATATTATTAACCTTTTATATTTCAACACTCAAAAACCAATTATTATTGTGCAAGGCAATAAAAAAATGCTAAAATATCAACACTCGATATAACAAGAGGTACGATATTATTATAATAGGTACTTGTTTTTCCCGTTCAGTAAGACTAAGAAATACCTTAGCCTTACCTTAGAAATACCTAGGTTAGGTATTAATACCCATTAATACCCATTATCATCGACCAAACAGCCCAGTTTGGTCGATGGTTATATATTATGGAGTAAGTCCGCAGTAAACAGATTAAATTATAAATCGCTGCCTCCAGGAAGGAAGTCGGATCAAATATGCATTTGTGAATGCGGAACCCAGTTGGGTAAGGCCGTAGATTTTGCCACTTTCTGAAAAAAAAATGTGTCCAATTTTTAAGTTACTAATTTAAAAAAAAACTAACGTGATTATTGTAGTGAAGATTTTTTATAAGCTTGCGGCATACCTATATCTTAAGAAAATATATTTAAATTAAATTTAAAGATCGCCGTGAATATTTTAAAAAATCGCAAATCTTCAGAGACCACGAATTTGGGTCCAAAATACGATGTCTTTCGACCAGACTAATTTCTTTGTTGTCCTAATTTACGTCTATTTTCTAAGGTAGTGTATTACTTTTTAGTTTATTTTAAATCTCAGACTGTTCGGCTGCCAGTTTATGGTTTTAAAATATTAAAATACGTGTTGTGTATTGATTTATCAGTTTTCAAACATTTGTCTCCGTTTTTTCGCTTCTTCGTTACTTTTTTCTTCGTTACTAACATTTACCTCAAGAAATGTTTAATTTGCAATTATGGTAGGATTTAAAAAGAGACTCTGGCAACACTAAGAAGCCATGCCGAAGAGAAAAAGCTACGCCATTTTGTCTTGTCTATGTAGTGTGTCAAAAGTGCCGGTGCGTGTTTCGTCAGTGTGAATTAAAAATTGTTTTCGGAGGTTTTAACGGTAAGTAACCGGGTTTTGACAAGTAATTGTATAATTATAAACGTAACAGTAATTGAAATGCATTTTTAAATTTAATTTCATTCGAAATTAAGCGTAGTTTGGGAATTATAACCTATACAATCCAAATAAAATAAAGCTTTCGCGTTACTTTAGCGTTACTCTTACGTTACCGTAAACAAAGATTCTATGTTACGTAACAAAGACAAATCTTAAGGGTAGTACATACTATTTAATACTATAACTACCCCATTACGCGGAGAAGTTGCGAGGGCTATATTTTCTGGTGCACTAGTGTTGGTATATAATCAATGCGCACATTGTGTCTTACTGTCTTATCGTTAATGTTGTTAATTATTAATATGTTGTAAACTTAAAACGCAATTTAAAACAAAATACTATAAAAAACTTATTAATATTATAATGTATGTATAAGCTAATTGAAATTATTGAATAAATATGTTTATTACAAATAATTTAATGTTTTTATTTTGTGTCCAATATTATTGTACATTGTATGTAATCAGCTTTACAATTTACTAGCGTTACTCTCGCGTTGCTTTCGCGTTACCGTAACGAAGAAGTTTCATCGTTACTGTATGTTACTAAGTGGCAAAATCTACGGCCTTACCCAGTTCTCTTCAACGGAAAAGAAAAATAATATAGGACGACATAGGTACATTCAGTTACTTATGTGTTTTAACAAAGTAACTGAATTCAGTTCCCGGAATCATACTAATAATATAACAGAGATAGGTTAAGTATAGCCTAGAATAACACATAGGCTACTTTTTATCCGGTAAAATGAAAGAGTTCCCGCGACAACCATAAACCTCTGCCCACGCGGACCACGGAACAGGTGTGACGTCACGCGGACCACGGAACAAGTGTGACGTCACGCGGAAGAAATCACGGGAATGGTTACTATATTAAAAATCATGCCCTAATTTTTCCTAATTTTTCCTAAAGTATAGGCAAACAATGAAAACTAGTGGGACAACGCGGCGGGCTGGTTGAGATTGGGCGCATCTCTTATCAGTCACCACTCACCAGTCACCAGGCCGGGCCACACTGCCTTTTTTTATTGCTGATTTTAGTGTTTTAGCATTATCATACTAATATTATAAATGGAATGTGTATTTGTTTGTTCGTTGGTGTGTCCTTCAGTAGTGCTGCAACAGAGCAACGGATCAACGTGATTTTCTGCATGGGTATAGTTGAGGACCTGGAAAGTGGCATATTCTACTGTGTCACTCTCCAGGTATGTTCCAGGTCCCATATCTATCCCGAAAAATTAAGGAGTTCCTGAGGGAATTGTAAATTCTTGTTCCCTAGCTGATGTCCGCGAGTTACATAAATGTTTTAAACTAATTATCTTTTGTTTAGTGGAAGTGTGTGATGGCACCGATCGTGATCGTCTATTTTGTCGATTAGTGATTGAGTTAAATAAAGCAGATTCTTATAATAATACTTTAGGATAAAGGACACTTCGGCATCTGGCAGTCCTTTTGGAAATTCGCGTATTCCCAAGGGGAGTGGATGCGCACACTCAGGCTTGGGCAGCACATTGCGTCAGGTGAACAGACAGGCTAACCAATTCACTCTATCTGTTTCGCGAGACTCGAGTTGAGCCTATATTGACAATGTTAGGGAGACTTTTATCCAACACTTTGAAATAACTAGGGAGACCATGAAATTTTAATTTTACGGACAAGTTAGAGTGGATGGTTAGCTGGTGCATGTGTTTGCCTCTTGGGGCCACCGTTCTGACCGATTTCCCTCTAGCACGGGGGACATCCCTACGCCATTCACTATGGCTCTGAACCGTATTATGGGGGCACAGCAGACTCCCTTGGAACGCTGCGAAGCGTGGTTGTTCCCATTCACCCATACGGGTTGGTACATTCTTTTATTTGAGCATAATAGCTCGCCCCGAAACCATGGTTTTATTTATTTGTATTTATTTGTTTCAGTTAGGTTTAGATTTGGCCAAATCTAGGTCGGGAGTCGATGCTGTAAAGACATGGCGTGTTTGGTTGTGCCGGAAAATCGCCGCCGAGAACGTCACCGGTAACCATGTGCTGTTTGGTTATAAAACTTGACTGATATAGTCAAGTTGCAATAACATGATTTAATGTCCAATCGAACCTCGGTGTCCCTTATTCGTCAGTACCAATATGGTCACCCTACGAATTTAAAATCAAGAAAGTACAAACAATAGACCCTTTTCCTACCTGCTGACAAAACCCGCCCGGCTACCTCGTCTCGCCGACTGCGCTTGCACGTGGCCACACTCCAACTCGTTGTATAAAAATTTACACTAGCAGTTTTTGATAATAATTCTATTTATAGAATTCTAAACTCATTAATGAGTCTCGAGACTGATCTGAATATTTGTTACATAAGGCAACTAAGTCAAAATTATATAGACTGCGTTATATTTTGACTTCACTTGTTTTTATCTGCTCTGTTCGGAAAGAACTCTAGCTGTTCTGAGATAATTTTAGTTAATTATCTTTGGTATATATTTAGGACTATTTACCTAGGTAAAGATAAAATATATGATTCTTTCTAGCTCTACTTCCTATATAAGAATTATGATTCTTCATGAATAGGTTATGAGAGAGAATTCATTATTGGTTGATTCATTTTTGTTCATCTCACAAGTTAATTAAAATGAAGCTTTAGTTCGGTCTTCTAGCGATAATACAATAGACTTGAACTTTATGAATGTCCCAGTATTGAATAATCTAAAGGGATGTTTGAATTATATCAATAAAAGAAGGTAAGTTTGACTCAAGGTGGGTTTATTGTCATAATATATATTATTATTTCCTCAACACTTGAGTGTATCAAAAAAGAAACTGTTTGATTATTTAAACTGAATTTCGAACGTGATAACATATCGAAATTCAATTGGATATCTCGTTACTAAACAGCCATGCTAATAAGGGAAAAACGACATATCCAAGCCAAAAAACCCTTGCGGCTATCTATTCTAGTTACACCTTAATAATTAATACACACATGCCACATAATTATTTACGTCTAACAGATATATGTATATATATATATACACACGTTCTCTCACCATCGTAAAGGAAGAAGGACACAACTAAATTTTACAGTAAAATTATAATTATATATTTACTTCACGTTTTAAATAGGTTCACAGATAGGTGGTCTTTGTTCATCTCCTTTTAAAAGGATTTGTTCCCGTTATACTTTTTGGACAGGCATGATAAAGACAATGGCTTGTATGGATCGTTATAGATTTTCACCCCTTCTGAATATCCAAATTAGACTACATAGTCTTATGAGCAGCCATATAATATACATCGCGAATATCGCAATAAACTCCCAATCCAGAACTACTTTTGTGTAGTCTCTGTCCCTTTGTTTTGTCGAGTACAATAACTCTAAGGCGGTTTCTGGGTCCATTATAGCTATTTCCAAATAATTATTTCTCAGGTGAAAAATAAAAAAAGTTACACTATATCTGTGAAACTACTCAGACCGTTAGTTATAATTTGAATTAGAATACATTACCCGGTACCGGTGTCTCGTGTCGCGTCGTCTTTCACTTATTTAATAGACTTCAAATTATTACCCCTTTTAATTCTTATAAAATGAACCTCCCGTCTATTTTGTTACACTGGCGTTAACTGTATGGGGAGTGACAATACAATTATACTTTCTAATATCGAACTAAGTTGAGCAATGCCAAAATAGAAGTGCAATTGCTTATATTACAAATCAAGATTAACACCGCATCAAACTATTACTAGCTTAACTCTATATTTGACCCTCTTCTCGGAGTCCTAAAATCGAAGTGAAGTCTCTCGTCTCCTCTCTGGAGCTAGTAACTTCAGCCCTTCCACCAGCTTTGGGCTCCGCCCTCATTCGAGAAACTGAAAAAGGTAACTCCCACAGTAAAATGTTCAAACGTGATTTGTCAAGGCAAAATGTCTCCCCTTATGATTTTTTTCGTTAACAGCGAGCGCTGGCGCCACATATCTGAGTTTTTTTTATTAATATCGCATAGGCGTCGTTCACAATTCTACAAAAAATACCTCTAATTTATTGCTCTACTTTCTAAGTATTTGCTTTTAGCGTTAAGTCGCCTACGGCTCATGTTACTTTAGTTTATTAGTTTTAATTTTTTTTCCTGGGTTCAATTTATGGTATATTTCGAGTGATTTTGCGTTTTGTAACTCACTCAATTCTGTCTATGGCTAAGAAATTTATTGACGTCAAATGTTGGTTTTAAGAGCCCTCTGGCTTTGCATTATTATTCGAAAAATTTTAAATATCCGTGGCGCCGAGTGATTTATGGTAATGACTGTACACACTCCCCCGAATAGATTTTTAAATACACAAGGTCCTACTATATGCTTTAGTTTCCATACCTAGTTGTTTTGGAAATCTATTCCTCGTATGTATTTGCGCGTTAATCCTAATTTTTACTCAACCAATATTTGTGCTTCCGGATTCAAAAAAAAAACTCGCCCCTTTGTCTCTACCCTTCGCTACTATCTATTGTTCGCATTCATTGTTCCTTAGTGGAATCCTCATCCTTTGACGAGTTTTTATAATAGCGGAACAAGTGAATCGCATTGTAGTTCCCTTTTGTCTTGTCCGTATGAACGTCAATCAATGTATATACATTATTGTACGGGACTGCCCCTATCACGTAAGGTCCCTCATAAAGCCGCATGAATTTCTTTGTTAATTTTTTGTCGGCATCTGACTTGGCAAATGTCTTAAGTTTCACCCAGTCACCTATCTCGAACTGTATCAACTTATGGTTTTTATTATAATGGAACTCTCTACTTTCCGCCGCCTTAACTATGTTCCGTCGCGCCTGTTGCCTGATTTGTTCTAACGATTCTCTTTGTGAATCGTTTTCGCTCAGTACGCTCTTGTCGAAATCAGTCGATAGTATAGTCCGCTTTCCCCATACGATTTCGTTTGGTGCATAGCCCGTTGTAGCATGGACTACTTGATTGTAACAATTTTCTATATCGGTCAACAAATCTACCCAAGACCGGTGTGATTTATAACAATACGTCCTGAATAACCTCCCTAATTCCTTATTAACTCTCTCCGTTGAGTTTGGTCGTGGATTCCTAACGGAAGTGTGTGTTAACTCAATGTTTAATTGACGAACACCTGCCTCGAAAATCTTTGAAGTAAAGTTTGCGCCTCTGTCAGAACATAATGTCTTAACTTCTACCTGTTTGTGGAACTTTTTCACACATGTTAAAGTGGCTTTTCCACTCGCCTGACGTAATGGATATAACCTAATTAGCTTACTATAAGCGTCTTGCATTACAAATATATATTTGTAGCCAAACTGACCTGCCGGTAACGGTCCGTAAATGTCACAAAAGACACGTTCTCCTATTTCTTTCGCTATCACCGTTTTGATTGGTCCCGTATGTGTTACTAACGCGTGTTTTGACTTCTGACATGCCTCACAAGCTCTTACAATATGGTTTATCGCACGTGACATATTCGAGAAATAGTAACGGCGTTTCATCATAGCGTGTACCTTGTAACGTCCGAAATGACCTATTTCTTCGTGGATACTAATAATCAAATCTCTTTGTAAGACTTCCGGGACATATAGTCTCAAACTATCCCTATTTATTCCTGACCTATAAAGGATTCCCTCCTTAAGTATATAATACTTTGACTCAGACGTGCCTAATACTTTCATTCGCCTAACTATCTCGCTAGCGACCTTGTCTTTCTTTTGATAGCTACCTATTTCTTTCCATTTCGCTTGTACTACTCGTCCTAATGATGTTTTGAATAGATTCATCTCAGGCCCCGCGGTCTTATTAGTCAATACATCTGTGGTCCCTTTTATATGTCGAGATAGCACATCAGCTACCGTGTTTAATTTTCCTTTCACATGTTCAACTGTATAATTAAATCGTCCTATGTAGTATACCCAACGAACCATTCGTGCACTCAGTAGTTTACATGTCTGTAAAAATATCAAACTCTTATGATCGGTCCTAATCACTAAACGTGCTCCTCTTAAATAAGTTTCGAACTTTGACAAACTAAAGATGATTGCCCACAGTTCCTGTTCTGTAACAGTCCAGTTTCGTTCAGCATCCGTCAATGCCTTACTACAAAATCCTATTATCCGCTCTTCTCCTGTATCGCTCAGTTGATAAACGTACCCGGAAACTCCCAAATTACTGCTATCGGTTTGTAAATAATACGTTTCCTTCGGATCGGGGTGTATAAGGAGTACCGTGTCTAAAAATAATGTCTTGACCTTCTCAAAACAATCATTTATTGCTTGGGTCCATGACCATTTGGTATTTTGTTTTAATAAATCGCAGAGAGGTCGGACCTCTTCGCTATATTTTGAAATGAACCTTCTAAAATAGTTTATTAATCCCAAAAATCCTCGTAATTGTTTTATTGTTCGAGGTATGGGGAAGTTTAGTATGGCTTCCACTCGTTCAGGATCCATACGCACCCCAGTAGTATTTACTATATGTCCTAGTAATTTCACTTCAACACATAGAAACCGACATTTCTCTATTCTGCCCGTTAAACCTGCGGTTTCTAAACTGTCTAATACGCGGTCTAAATGTTCTAAATGTAGTTTTATATCTCCTGTAGTGAATATAACAATATCGTCTAAATAGTTTACGCAGAACCCACGTACTTCTTTTAATATTAAGTCCATTGTTCTGGAGAACCCTGCCACAGATGTCTTTAATCCTTGCGGTAATACTTGGTAGGTATAAGTTTTTCCCATAAAAGAGAAACCCGTATATTTTCTAGAATCTCGATGCAAAGGTATTTGAAAATATGCATTATTCAAGTCAATCAAACTGATATAATTTACTCCATGAAAGGATTGCAAAATCTCAGACGTGAGTGGTGGTGAACCCGCGTCTCCTACCATCTTCTTATTAAGTTCGCGTGCGTCTAATAAGAGCCTTATTGACCCATCCCGTTTCTTTGTAAACGTGAGAGGACTGCAATACGGAGTTGCCTCCTGTCGGATTACGCCTAATCTCTCTAGTTTTTCTAATTCCTCATTAACTTGATCCCTATATGCTAACGGCACTGGATAACTATGTTTTACGAAAGGAATTTCGTCTAATAATTCAATAACATGCTCGTATCTACTAGTCAAACCTAACTCGTCTGTAAATACCTTACAATGTTTTTCTAAAACAGGCAATAACAATTCTCTTTGTTCCTTGCTTAGGTTTGAATCATTCAAACAATAGCCCTTTTGTTTGTCGTCGTCCGATTGTCTACCCAATACGCCATGCCCTACCGGACTATCATTTTGATTTAATATCGAATTAATTGTGGCAGCATTCGCTTCTCCTCCCAACCTTTCGATCTTACAATCTGAATTTAACCTAACGCAGGACTTGACCCCCAAATGTTCAATCGTCAATGTCCGTTCGTTACCGCAATCCACTACGCCCTTCACCCGTTCCAACCAATCGTATCCGAGTATTAACGACCTAGGCAACCGTCGCATAACTAGTACAGGTGCTTCAACTAAAGTACTACCTAATTTGAACTCTATTAGTACCAACCGATTTGTGCTTTCGCTCCGCGACCCAAATGCTCCCTGTATCCTAATTACTGGGATCGCGACCTCAGGTAAAATTATGTTTTCACCTAGAATAGATTCGTACAACTCTCTAGTCATACCGCTAATCTGACTTCCCGTATCGATAAGAGCGTCTAATCTCCTCCCGTACAACCATACACATACCTCAGGTAACTTAGGTAAAGAGTAATTAATTCCTACATCAACCTCCTCGTCGAGTTCATGGAACATTGTGTATACGTTTAACTCCCTTTTTACACAAAACTCACACGAAATTCCCATCTCGTTACATTCTACTATATTGTTAAACTGGTTTTCCAATAATATACCTATACCTCTAACTTCCGACTGACAGTCACTTTCGTCGCTATGTCCGCTACTCTTTAACAATCGCTTAAGACCCTTTTCTCCAATGCCTAGACTCTGTCCTGGCTTCCATCCATTTTTAGTCAAAATATTATAAGCCACTCCTACCGTTTCGCGTTCCGAGATCCCGTTATTCCCCTCTCTACACAACACTAATGCTTTGGACCTCGTATGTGTGGGGAGACCTAGTTTTTTGAATTTCCCTCCCCCACATTTTCCGATAAAGTAGAGCCTTCACCCTCCTTTACAAAGGTAATGGCCGGTCTAACTCGTTCAACTCCTGGCAATGCAGGCCTATTTACATTTGCCCTATACCCTGACCTACTCTGGCGATAACCCCGCCCTCTATTCGTTTTTCTCCTAGCACTCCACCTATTTTTGAAAATTTTTGTGACAATAGGACGTGTCAACGGTGACCCGTTATGTCGTCTGCCTCTAAAATCACTACCTACTACCTCTCTCGCAACTTCTTTCGGTTTTTCAGCAATATTTTGTTCTACACTCCTTAGAAAATTTGCTCCGCTCATTATGCTAACTACATCGGTCCTAGTAAACCATAACCGCTGTATATCAATCGTGTAGTGCCGCGTAATCGCGTTCACTAAGTCACTCTCGTTAGACGCCATAGTTAAGGGTTGCATTGATTCAACCTGCGCAGCAAAATGCTCAGACATCGTCATGCCCGAATTGTTTGTATATACTGCATTAATCAGTCTATGTCTCACAGACTCTTGGATTTGCTCTGTACAATAGGTACGCCTAAAATCGTTTTCAAAATCCGCGAATGTAGCCCAATTCTTGGAATATAACTCCATAACCTGACGCGCGTGCCCCGTAACGCACCCTAACGCTATATCAATCTCTCGATCCGATCCATTTACCGCTCTAATATACTTTTTTAATCGCTTTAAAAATGCAATAGGATTCGTGAATGGCTTTCCATCGAAGCTAGGTTTGGTAACAGAAGGTTGTACTACATAAATGTTCCGGGTTTCCGATGACGACGCATTGGAACTTGCGGACTCGAACCCAGGACCCCGTCCTCCGAATCTGTCACTTTCATTACTCACTATCCCAACCGACTCGTGTGACGTCACACTCGCATTTTCGTTCGGCACTGGGTTCACTTTCGAACTCAGCTGTTGTAGTTTTCCTTCGAATTCACTAATTTTTTGCAAAATCAACTCTAACGCCGAGCTATCTAAGGTTCCCGTTTGCTCACTCGTATCCACCGCACTAACGTCGGGTCGCTCCGCTACTACCTGCTTTGTTTTACGTCCCTTCCTAGCTGACATGTTTACCGTTAGGCTTCGCCGAATACTTATTTGTTTTGTAGCTTTGTGAACCGCCAAGCAATACTTTTAGTAATGATACAATATTAACATCAGATGTTAGCGATACTCGAACTGCGTTTCGCTTTATGTGGAATCTCTAGATTCAACAGAAATTATTCCCAAAATATAGCAAGGGTAAGTAAATAAGTCTAAGAAATAAGCAAGCGTAATATCTCGATCACTGCGCTCGTCTCCTTTGAAATCCTGTAAATTGTACATTTATAAGACATACTGCTTATTTCTGCTCCCCCTATACTTGAAATATCCGTGCAACATAATAATTAAATGTACAATATAACAATAACATGCACAGTGTGTCCCAATTCCTTTGTCCTCTATTTTTGTTTATATATTTTTTTCAATAATTCGCTCATATAACCCATTCATGTGTTCTACGTTGTGTTTTTTTTTTTCCGTTCTTAATATAGATCTAGTCATATCGTTATTTCGAATACGTACATTAGACCCCTGGTCTCGCGGCATCAAATTTCTGTGACCTACATGGTCACAGATCTGTGACACAGGACATAGATCCTGGTCACGGCACCAAATTTCTGTGATGGCACCGATCGTGATCGTCTATTTTGTCGATTAGTGATTGAGTTAAATAAAGCAGATTCTTATAATAATACTTTAGGATAAAGGACACTTCGGCATCTGGCAGTCCTTTTGGAAATTCGCGTATTCCCAAGGGGAGTGGATGCGCACACTCAGGCTTGGGCAGCACATTGCGTCAGGTGAACAGACAGGCTAACCAATTCACTCTATCTGTTTCGCGAGACTCGAGTTGAGCCTATATTGACAATGTTAGGGAGACTTTTATCCAACACTTTGAAATAACTAGGGAGACCATGAAATTTTAATTTTACGGACAAGTTAGAGTGGATGGTTAGCTGGTGCATGTGTTTGCCTCTTGGGGCCACCGTTCTGACCGATTTCCCTCTAGCACGGGGGACATCCCTACGCCATTCACTATGGCTCTGAACCGTATTATGGGGGCACAGCAGACTCCCTTGGAACGCTGCGAAGCGTGGTTGTTCCCATTCACCCATACGGGTTGGTACATTCTTTTATTTGAGCATAATAGCTCGCCCCGAAACCATGGTTTTATTTATTTGTATTTATTTGTTTCAGTTAGGTTTAGATTTGGCCAAATCTAGGTCGGGAGTCGATGCTGTAAAGACATGGCGTGTCTGGTTGTGCCGGAAAATCGCCGCCGAGAACGTCACCGGTAACCATGTGCTGTTTGGTTATAAAACTTGACTGATATAGTCAAGTTGCAATAACATGATTTAATGTCCAATCGAACCTCGGTGTCCCTTATTCGTCAGTACCAATATGGTCACCCTACGAATTTAAAATCAAGAAAGTACAAACAATAGACCCTTTTCCTACCTGCTGACAAAACCCGCCCGGCTACCTCGTCTCGCCGACTGCGCTTGCACGTGGCCACACTCCAACTCGTTGTATAAAAATTTACACTAGCAGTTTTTGATAATAATTCTATTTATAGAATTCTAAACTCATTAATGAGTCTCGAGACTGATCTGAATATTTGTTACATAAGGCAACTAAGTCAAAATTATATAGACTGCGTTATATTTTGACTTCACTTGTTTTTATCTGCTCTGTTCGGAAAGAACTCTAGCTGTTCTGAGATAATTTTAGTTAATTATCTTTGATATATATTTAGGACTATTTACCTAGGTAAAGATAAAATATATGATTCTTTCTAGCTCTACTTCCTATATAAGAATTATGATTCTTCATGAATAGGTTATGAGAGAGAATTCATTATTGGTTGATTCATTTTTGTTCATCTCACAAGTTAATTAAAATGAAGCTTTAGTTCGGTCTTCTAGCGATAATACAATAGACTTGAACTTTATGAATGTCCCAGTATTGAATAATCTAAAGGGATGTTTGAATTATATCAATAAAAGAAGGTAAGTTTGACTCAAGGTGGGTTTATTGTCATAATATATATTATTATTTCCTCAACACTTGAGTGTATCAAAAAAGAAACTGTTTGATTATTTAAACTGAATTTCGAACGTGATAACATATCGAAATTCAATTGGATATCTCGTTACTAAACAGCCATGCTAATAAGGGAAAAACGACATATCCAAGCCAAAAAACCCTTGCGGCTATCTATTCTAGTTACACCTTAATAATTAATACACACATGCCACATAATTATTTACGTCTAACAGATATATGTATATATATATATACACACGTTCTCTCACCATCGTAAAGGAAGAAGGACACAACTAAATTTTACAGTAAAATTATAATTATATATTTACTTCACGTTTTAAATAGGTTCACAGATAGGTGGTCTTTGTTCATCTCCTTTTAAAAGGATTTGTTCCCGTTATACTTTTTGGACAGGCATGATAAAGACAATGGCTTGTATGGATCGTTATAGATTTTCACCCCTTCTGAATATCCAAATTAGACTACATAGTCTTATGAGCAGCCATATAATATACATCGCGAATATCGCAATAAACTCCCAATCCAGAACTACTTTTGTGTAGTCTCTGTCCCTTTGTTTTGTCGAGTACAATAACTCTAAGGCGGTTTCTGGGTCCATTATAGCTATTTCCAAATAATTATTTCTCAGGTGAAAAATAAAAAAAGTTACACTATATCTGTGAAACTACTCAGACCGTTAGTTATAATTTGAATTAGAATACATTACCCGGTACCGGTGTCTCGTGTCGCGTCGTCTTTCACTTATTTAATAGACTTCAAATTATTACCCCTTTTAATTCTTATAAAATGAACCTCCCGTCTATTTTGTTACACTGGCGTTAACTGTATGGGGAGTGACAATACAATTATACTTTCTAATATCGAACTAAGTTGAGCAATGCCAAAATAGAAGTGCAATTGCTTATATTACAAATCAAGATTAACACCGCATCAAACTATTACTAGCTTAACTCTATATTTGACCCTCTTCTCGGAGTCCTAAAATCGAAGTGAAGTCTCTCGTCTCCTCTCTGGAGCTAGTAACTTCAGCCCTTCCACCAGCTTTGGGCTCCGCCCTCATTCGAGAAACTGAAAAAGGTAACTCCCACAGTAAAATGTTCAAACGTGATTTGTCAAGGCAAAATGTCTCCCCTTATGATTTTTTTCGTTAACAGCGAGCGCTGGCGCCACATATCTGAGTTTTTTTTATTAATATCGCATAGGCGTCGTTCACAATTCTACAAAAAATACCTCTAATTTATTGCTCTACTTTCTAAGTATTTGCTTTTAGCGTTAAGTCGCCTACGGCTCATGTTACTTTAGTTTATTAGTTTTAATTTTTTTTCCTGGGTTCAATTTATGGTATATTTCGAGTGATTTTGCGTTTTGTAACTCACTCAATTCTGTCTATGGCTAAGAAATTTATTGACGTCAAATGTTGGTTTTAAGAGCCCTCTGGCTTTGCATTATTATTCGAAAAATTTTAAATATCCGTGGCGCCGAGTGATTTATGGTAATGACTGTACAAGTGTTCGGCTTTGGCCAGTGTTCATCCTAAAAGCTGCGAATACATAGATACCATAGAGATAAGGGGTATGCGTATGTGATATGGTATTAATAAAAACTGCAACAGACCTTCCAGGTTAACACATTTCTATCAATCAATCAATCAATCGTTTATTTGCTTCAAACATTGTACTATAGTATGATAAAATCATAATATTCATAACTTACGTACACACGTATGGTACAGGTGAGATCGCAGTCACAAGCTGGCTGTTAGCCAAGTGTGTGTACACAGTGTTGGGCTGTACTATACCTACAATACATGTAACAATAGCATACCAATACATACAAAGTATCAAAGTCGGTCGGTTTGTTTGCGTTACGACACAAACGAGCTGCCGTGCCGCGACCGCGCTCTACTGTACGTGTACAGCCGCGGTCAGATAATGTTTACCACCTTTAGGTTCATAACTGCATGGACCCATCTTGCAAGTCATACATATTCAATCTTTGTGGCCATAATGTGGCAACTAGATAGGATAGATGTAGAAAACCTCTTTCAATATTTTTTAGGCAAATGCACTATCAGCACTTTTACAAAATATGCGATGATGCTAATGTATCCAACTTGAAATCAGGAATTGAATCTATCTATCTATATATATAAAAATCAATTGCTGTTCGTTTGTCTCGCTAAAACTCGAGAACAGCTGGGCCGATTTAGTTGATTTTGATTTTGAAATGTTTGTCGTAGTCCAGGGAAGGTTTAAACGGTGAGAAAATATGGAAAAATTAGTTAGTTACGACGCGCGGACGAAGTCGCGGGCATTAGCTAGTTTTATTATAAAATAGTCTTTAATACCTACTCTTTTTGTTGAATTCGGTGTTTGGAAAATTTTTGATATCTTTGAAACGTTTAGACATTAATGCACGTAGTGTTTTAAAGAATCTCATTTGAAAACTGGTAAACAATTTCAGACCGCGACCGTACACACCCAGATTTAAATAATGCTTTGTAGTTACTGGAAACAGGAGCTACGTCCTACTATTTAAATAGTTAATTGGCTGACCAAGAGTCGGAATTTCATTACAATGATGTTGAGTTACAAAGACTGCAATGTGAGAATATTAAAACCAAGCAAATTCTCAAAAGCAAGACTGTTATTTTTCTTTTTTTAATGCGCGTCCGCTATGTAAGCATTTTAGCTGGAATTCTCACAGTTTAATTATTGTTAATAACGCAGGGAAAATAAGTGTCTCTTAACTATGATTAATCAAAATTGGTCGGGATGTCGATAAAGCTTGAGCCTAATGTCACATAAATTGCTAATTCATTGGTTCCGTAAAAGTATTTTTTTATTGAACAAGTGATTATTTTAGTGCTTATGCTAAAGAGAGCTAACATAATAAAGAAACCAAAACTGATGAAAAATTAACTTGAATTGTTTTAACATAATATTTCTACCTAAATCTAATCTAAACGATGTAAGCATAATTCCAGAAGTGGGTGAATAATTAAAATTACTTTTAAAATATGTTTGTACTCTCTTTAAAACGTGCACGAGCGAATGGTCACCACGTGTAGCGGTTTCACGAGATTTAATGTAAACAGTTAATTATAAGAACTTGGCCAAAGCATCACAACAACAATAAATTAATCATTTGATCAGGCTGCAGTTGCTACTGCTAAGCTCTAAAACAAATTGCGATCTAAACACAAAAGTATTCAATAATCGCTGAGTCTGTCGGCAACAGACTAACCCAACAAAGTCAAAATACTCGTATTTATGCAAATTATACCAATATGGCGTATCCCCGCCAACAAACTGACCGAGTGAATTACATCGAATGAATCAAATATCAACTTAATTAAACCTTCGTGAATAAACAAATACACAATCTTTTATATTTTCTAAAAATTCAATTCAATTTTAAACACAAAGCTGACAATGAAAAGAATAAAATCGTTATCTGGAAGGAAAAGATTAGTAGAAAGAAAAAAATTAGCAGACATTGGGACTGCCGATAGAAGTGAAAACGAATGTTTTTTTTTTATTAATTATTTTTATTTTTATTAAAATTATATAAAATATGAACCTTGACAATGAGGCATTAAAGTTTAATTTCGAATGTAGTATATTTATAAATCGCGAGCATGTCACGCGAATCTAAATTTTTACCCCTTTTTTTATACACAGGAAATGCCCGACGCATACCTCTCCGTCAGGGCAAACGGAGAGGTTATGTGGGGCTTGAACCCACTAAAACCTGTGTTGAAGTACCAAAAAGTGCTCAAAGCGCCTAAAGAAGTTTTAACTTCAATAATTTAAAAAACAAAAAACCCGACTGCTTGGATAGGTACCAAAAAGTATAAAACAAGATGTGAATTTCATTATTATCAATTAACATAGTATAATACTTTTAATGAAATAATGAACAAAATAATATAGCAATTCAGTATTCTCTTAGCTCACGTTTTACAATAATATTTTTCCCTCAAAAATGATTTTGTAATTATTAGAAATTATCAAGGCGCAGTCGCACGTCCATTAGCAACATTCGACTGCTAATGGACGTGCGACTGCGCCTTGATAATTTCTAATAATTACAAAATCATTTTTGAGGGAAAAATATTATTGTAAAACGTGAGCTAAGAGAATACTGAATTGCTATATTATTTTGTTCATTATTTCATTAAAAGTATTATACTATGTTAATTGATAATAATGAAATTCACATCTTGTTTTATACTTTTTGGTACCTATCCAAGCAGTCGGGTTTTTTGTTTTTTTAAATTACTTTTTTATTTTAAACTTTTTGGTTATTTATGTTGTTTATTTACCTGCAAGGTAATCCTTATAATATTATTGCCGTAATGAAAATTATTATTTTTTGTATTTGTATTTTTTATTTATTTAAACGATTAGATACCTTAATTTAGATTTATTAATTGTTTATTGACTCTTATTTGGGTAGGTGCCTAAACTACTCGTATATTAATATAACTATACCCAACTTTAATTTTACACTAGATAAAAGACAATATTTATTACCTATTATGTAACAAAATTAATTTGTACCTACCTATTAAACAATTTAAGAAAACGCATCAAAATTTCTTAATTTAAGCTCCACAAGCAGAGCATGTGGGCGCTTGCACGCAAATGTCGTGCGGCTGCCGTTCGTCTTTTACCACAAGCACCCCAGTGATCAGTGATCACTGATCAGTCCCCACCGCACCGCATCGCACCGCAATCCCCGCGGCGGCGATATTTGTAAAAGACGTTTATATCCGCCTGAAGTTTTCTGTTGCACTTTGTTATACTTTATTTCTATGATATCTCATAAGATATTCATCTAAATTGAATGGTGTAAAGGACAATTTTTGTCTAAATTAAATACTTGAGATGTTAAGATATTTATTTTGATAAGGAATTACCGATTAATACTATGTTGGTAAAAACACCTTCGTAAGTAAATCATTGTTTTAGACCAAATTTGAAAATCATAAAAATGGTTATTTTGAGTCAACCTTAAAAGATAGTAATATGCTACCGCGGACTTTTTTTTTAGAACTTTTTGAGAGGAACGTTTCCACCATACATTGTTGTCGTGTAACTTTATCGATTTAGGCAGCGCACGCCACGTAAGCTATCAGATGAGATGATTTTTTCCGACTTAACTCACATTATTGCAACTTTCGTAAGGATCTCTAATTTTTTTCGAAATAAAATATAGCCTATTTTACTTGTTAATAATATAGCTTTCTATAAGTGATATAATTTTTTTAATCGGTTGAGTGGTTTTTGAGATAATTCCCCTAGTTTGATAGTGATATGAGTAGTAACTTTAAAAAATTCCTTTGAAACCTTGTAAATCCTAAATTATCATTTAAACGGAAAAATGGTTTAAGGAACCTAGGTGTGATTCTAAGAGACCTATCTAACGATACCCCACTTGCATATGGCCTATCGACTTTCATTTATTAATTGGCTTCTAGTGGACGCCATTTTGTTTTTCTCAAATTCGGCCTCCATAGTGACACTCGGAAGAGTAAAAAAATCTATTGGTGCAAGTATTATCAAAATCGGGTCAGCCATTTTGTCTGTAGTGCGACACAAAGGAATACAATCTTTGAAACCTCGTAAATCCTAAATGATCATTAATACAGAAAAATGGTCAAAGAAATCTAACTATGATTTTAAAAGACCTATTCATCGATACCCCATTTGCCATAGTCTATGGACTTTTATTTTTTAATTTGTTACATTATGGATTATAGAGGGCGCCATTTTGTTTTTTCTCAAATTCGGCTTCCGTTATAACACTCCGAAGATTAAAACAAATCTTTTGGTGCAAGTATTATCAAAATCGGTTCAGCCGTTTTGTCTCTAGTGCGACACAAAGGAATACACTAAAAATGAACCTTTGAAGCCTCGTAAATCCTAAATTATCGTTAAAATGAGAAAATGATCAAGGGGACCTAACTATGATTTTGCAAGACCTATTCATCGATACCCCACA
The DNA here is from genome assembly GCA_923060345.2 of Erebia aethiops. Classification (NCBI taxonomy): domain Eukaryota; kingdom Metazoa; phylum Arthropoda; class Insecta; order Lepidoptera; family Nymphalidae; genus Erebia; species Erebia aethiops. The sequence goes on along the minus strand of OV281083.1, from coordinate 211,564 downwards.
TGCCATAGTCTATCCACTTTAATTTTTTAATTTGTTACATTATGGCTTCTAGAGGGCGCCATTTTGTTTTTTCTCAAATTCGGCCTCCACAGTGACACTCTAATGATATATTCGGCACAAACTGGTGCAAGAATCATCAAAATCGGTCCACGCGTTTAGGCTGTAGCTGTCCTGCAAGGAACATACAAACATATATAGACTGATGAACACATAACCCTGTGCGTTCCGCAGTCGGGTAAAAATTATAGGTACGCAAGCATGTGTAAAAGGGTAATATGTACAAGTGGGGAAGCAGGAAATCTCATAATATAACGCTGCAAATGTAGTATAACATGTACCTACACCCACCGGCGCGAGGTCGACACTGATCGAATTATAGCGAGCATGACGCTGTTAGTTGTTACAGATGCTGCGGCCCGACTCTATAATAATATGTGACGGGTGACTGCCTAACTAGTGGTCTAGTGGTTTGCATGCTCGACTGCAACCGACGACTTCCCGCGTACGAGTCCCGGGTCGGGCCGTAATAAGTATTGGGTTCTTCTAAGAAATTTTCCTTCCTCCTTCTTCTAAAGAAATTTAAGCCGTCGATCCTGCGCCTGATCTCTCTCCGGTGGTGTCGGATTTTTCATCCCATCAGGCTATGGGAGTAAAAGAACAAAGAGTGCTGAGTTGTGCACTATATCTCTCCCGCGCAGGTGGCTAATCTCTCTGGACTTAGGCCGCCGTGGCCGAAATTTGGTCGGGAGGACATTATAAGTACTGGTATTACCTGCTGTTCTTGAAAAAGCTTGCTGAAATCCTATATTCCAAAATTTCCGCATATTGGCACAAGGATTGGTAAACTGAGGTAGCATCTGTTTAACAATGGAGAAGTTTACCTTTTTTTTAAATTTAATATAAAAATTATGACAAAATAAAACAAAAATATGAAAGAATCATTAAAATATCTCAACAAATGAAAAAGTTATGGAACTTTAAAGTTGCGCTTACAAGACGGGAGACGTGACGTCATAATTCCCTATCAACATACTTTATAAAGCCGAATAAAAGAAATAAATAGACTTAACGTGACTTCATTGAATTAAAAGCACTTACTTAATTTGTGTGTGAGGATAATTTTGAAGTAATAAATCTCGGCTAGGTATTAAAACTCACTCACAAAATTTCTCACTCGAGTAAGATACAGCAATCGGTGTCCATTAAATAATTAAACTTTTAAATCGTCATTTCTCAGTAATTTATTGATGGATTGTAAAACAAAACCACTGATCTAGTTGTGTTAAATATGATATTCACAACATCATGAAACTTCTCCATTGTTTATTACTTGGAGTGAAGATCGCGTAACGGCAAGCTCAGGGACGACTTCCAGAAGCTGGTGCGAAGTGGAAGGATGACCTCTATGGAGAACCACATTATTGTGGGACTTCGAGTGAACAGAGGCCACACTGCCAACACTTAAAGGCATATTGTTTCGTTATTGTTGACTTTCGTGTTTAAAAACTATAATCCTTATTTTAGGAACGTCAAGGTACGTGACATTAAACTGTCGTTCTGAGTAATATTGCTTAAGTATTGCTTTAAGCGTTCGCAGTATGACCCTAGCCTAGGCCTCGGCACGTTATTATGTTTTGATTAACCAAGTGGTTGATTGCAGCCAAACGCTAAGTACTCAATTAAAAATAAGGTGACATGGACACGTTGAATGTCCGTTACGCCGCGCCGTCCTGAAGTCCATTAAATAGGACGCAGATTAGGCTAATAAAATTATGACGATGGTGATTTTACGTAACGACCGTCTACAGACATACAGTATCTAGTTTATTTTAGTTACAAAGGTGAACAGACGGTCGTTCGAATGAGAGCTATTTGAAAGTCGAGTCCCGAAAGTCATCTGCTAAAGCGGCATGAGGTCCAAACGTGTTTTTGAAGGTTTGATTGAGCTAAAGTGGAACCAGAAATAACAAAATAATACAAGTTAATACAAAATTGCAGCAACTCCGCTCACGCTACGTAAAAGTACATTGTACTATTACCTATTCTGTGGTATAAGTGAGCTATAATTTTCTATATTCCGCAGTCTGCATTTCGAAGCACATAATATTAGCTCTGTATTCGATGCTTCGATCTCATCCGCCGCAGAAAACTATAAAGTTTACAGTCGGGAGAGGAGCGATACGGTTTATGTGTTTCCAATACATAATAGGATTAATAGGCCACAGTATAGCACAGCATAAAGCACTGACAGACTGACAGGCTGACAGACTGACAGGCTGCTATCGTTAACTTGTATTAGTATTCTGAAAATCGTAGTAATTATAGGCCGTCAAACTTTCTGATCCCGTGTCAGTTTCAATTAAAATAGAAACAAAAATTAACAGGCATTAAAATTAGTTCCAATTTTGGCCACCGGGTCATATAAGTTTGTGGGACTGAAATTAAATTGAACGGCTGAATTGTTAAATGTACTATAGCTGGTATTCTGTGTCACCACTCATCGGCCTAAAATCTTTAAATCTCTATAATTAAAAATATTGAATGGCGGGTTTTCATTTCTTTTTTTCAATAATTTTAAGCAAAATTTGTAATATTGTAACAATCTCACTTTGTAACATTGTAACAATTTCACTTTGTAATATTGTAACAATCTCACTTAATAATTTATTAGGGCTTCGGTACTAAATTCATTTCGAAAAAGTTGTTTACATAAAATGCCTGATTTTTGAAGCGGTCAATCATCATTGGGATCTAAACTTAAAAGGTTATCATCATCTTTTCAACCCATTGCCGGCCCACTGCTAATTACGATTCTCTTCTCTGAATGAGAAGGGTTTTGCCATAGTTCACCACGCTGGCCAAGTATGGATTGGCAGCTTCACATAACATCGAGAGTTTTTCATAATCTTTGAAATACTCTTCGTTCCGTTCTAACTTCCGTTTGAAGCGAGTGATATTTGATTTCTTATATAGAGAGGAAATTATTATTAGATACGACAAATTTAATAAAACAATTTAAGATGAGATGCAATGTATTTCCGCGGAGGCATGCACGCTTGCAATCAGCTGAGTTTATTATAAGGCGCTATAGAGCACAAAGGATTCAATTTGCATAATTGAATGGCACCGACTGCGCCACGCGCCAGCTGCGGGAGGGAGGATAGTCCAGTCGGTGACGTGGATAGAAACGGAGAAAACACAGCGACATAGAAATGAGAATTTCATTCTGAAACATTTCCTCAAATGGATAAATTTTCTGTGGAATTGTTCACCTGTGAATAGGATTCTGTAGAGAAAATAAAATCCTTTTCTTATAATAGCGGAGGAAATGGACCGTTATTTTGTGGAGATATTTTTATAGTGTTCCAATGAAGTCCAAACATAGAATTTCTGAAAAGAGGTTTAGTTCTGGTATCAATCAATAACGAAGAGATCGCTATTGAAGAGATTTAAGGCATCATGCCTTTAGATTATTTATGTTGGTTACTAGATGATTCCCGGTATACAGTTATTACAGTTTTTTAAATTCCCGTGGGAACTCCCTAATTTTCCGGGATATAAAGTAGCCCATATCCTTCCTCGGGATACAAGCTATCCCTGTACCAAATTTTCATCAAAATTAGTTGAAACGATGGGTCTTGAAAGTGTAGCAGACAGATAGATGTACACACTTTCGCATTTATGGTATTGTATGGATGTTGTCTTTCTTTTATGGTGTACAATAAATTGTAATATTTTACTTGTCCGTATAAATTACATCTAAACGCTTTCTCATGGAAGCAAAAAAGCAAAAATCCAATTATCCCAAGCCCGGCGTCAGTAAAAGCCTCGCGCTGCGATTAGGGCGCGACCCTCATCACGCCGCACGACGCCGCCCGCCTCAGGGCCGCCATACACGCCGCCCGCCTCAGGGCCGCCATACACGCCGCCCGCCTCAGGGCCGCCATACACGCCGCCCGCCTCAGGGCCGCCATACACGCCGCCCGCCTCAGGGCCGCCATACACGCCGCCCGCCTCAGGGCCGCCATACACGCCGCCCGCCTCAGGGCCGCCATACACGCCGCCCGCCTAAGGCGCGGGATATATACGAGAGACGCAGCGGCGGCGTGGCGGAGGTGTGGCGGCGGAAGTATGAAAGCGGCGTCCAAGTGTCGTCCGCGCCTCGCCACCTCTGTATACCTGGCGTTCCGTCGCTTGCATACATTTTGTATGAAATATGATAGAAGCAGCGCCTGCACCTCGCCCGTATCTCGCCTGCGCCCGTCGCCTCTCGTGTACATGCAGCGCCTAAGAGCCGCCATACAGAGCCAGCTTGTAGCCGGACCCTCCGACACAATTTTGGCACACACCAGCGCCGCCCGTAATTCCGGTGAACACGTAATTGGATTCCACGCTTCACTGAGATTGGGTGCCACATGTTTGCACAATAACCCTTTTTCCAATAAATTCGACTCATGCTCTTAATTAGGATTTCTGATGTTTGACCCTACAACCCAACTGGTCTGATATCAGAAAAAAGGTGTGCATACATTCGTGGCAATTTTCAACTTTAAAATTCATCTCATCATTTCAGACATCCCTTACGCAATGGTGGGTGATGTAGTCTTGGAAGGGAATCCCGAATCACATTTCCGGTTGGGGACACTGTGGTCTGGCAGCTGGTCTCTACTCAGACTATATTCTACGGCCTTGCCTGCAAGGTGCACCAAACCAAACTAGCACCAAAGTTTTGATAAAATATAATAACACGCTTTACTTTCTTTATTCTCTGTCCAATTATTCATTTTTAACTTTTGGCAGCTCGAGTCAATGATGTCAATGCGTTACTCGGTTTTTGAGAACAATCGAATTTATTTATGAAGAAGTTATAATCTATTTGACACATTTATATTTTGTTTTTGCTGAACATTTTGTATATAAATGTTAGCGTTTAGTATATTGTACTTATGTATGTAAAAAAATAATTGTAAACAGTAGAGAAAATGAACATCAATCAGGCAGGTCATAGTGACCATCCATCGTCAAGGATGTATATAATCCGTCATAGTATGGTGCAGTACAATCAAGAGAGCTTGTGTTGCAGCTTCGTGACTATTTTGAAAAGGGAATTCGTGCTAGTAGTTAATTACTAGATGAGTATACGAGTTACGAAATATCACATAAAAGGGCACGTCGCTTCACTAGTGTAGAAAAATTCTGCAGCGTCTGTAGTTATTTGTCGACGGTTGCCTGACAATAATTATGAAACTTCATAGGCGCGCTTATGTCAAAAGTTAAATGAATGGTTGGAAGGGTATGGTTGTATATAATATTATTATTATGTATTACACGCGACGAACCTGAGAAATTTAGCGAAACTATGTACCTGGCGCTGAAGTCGGCACAATCCAACCTTAATGCATACAGACTACAGTACACGACTCGACGAAGTTGCCTGTTCCATTTGCATACTCGCAACTTGGTGACAGAGTTGTTGGCGAGTTGTTGGCGAGTTGTCGCATTCAGAGAAACTCATTTAAGTTTGCTTATTAGAAGATTATGTACGAGTAGTGTAGTGCGTAGTTGTTCAGCTCATATATGTTTACAATAAACTTTATTATTACTTTTTTTCCTCCATTACTAACAAGTTAGCTTTTGGCTACAATCTCACCTGACGGTTATGATGATGTATTCTAAAGTGGTAGCGGGCCAACCTGTAAGGGAAATGGTAGTATAATAATATATGAAATCCGTTTATCCATTGCATCGTACCGGAACGCTAAATTGCTAGGAAGTAGACACGGCCGAAGCCTCCCTGCCGAAAAAGTTATTTTTATTTTATTTTTCAAACATTTAAATAATATAGTCTTCCTTTTTCTTAACCTAAGCTCAGAGCTTATGCTGGGAGTTACATAGGATCAAGACAAGTCAAGGATCTGTACTTAAATCTGTAAATGATGATGAGCGAGCACTGGAAACGAGACAAACATCGATTACCTAATTACAATTCAGTCTCACTGTACAAAAGTAAATCATAGATTGATAATTGTAACTTGTGAGTATGTTATACATACGAGTATATCTAGATTTTTACCATTTTCGTATTTAAAGTGCACTTCATGGCGAGACGAGTGGACCGACGCGACGACTTTAAACTTTAAAGTGCAAAGTTTAAGAGGAGTTCTCAATTTTCCACTGTCAATTGAATGAGCTAGATTGTACCCCCTACCCTCTTGACCTATCTATCCCCCCCCCACCCCCCTCCGGGGCGTACTTATTTTTGTGTCCTCTAATCTGCAAAACCGCGGTATAGTTATAGTTTTCAACAAAATAAAATCTATTATGTTTTGATTATTCCACCTTGTTTGCGCTAGGGAGAAATAAATTGGCATAAATTATTGAGATGTCATGAAAGTATGACCGTTTGTCTTTAATCATTATTATTATAATTATAATATAGGCACCAATCAAAGTAACAGTACAACTTTATCTTAACGCAGTTCGTTGTTACGTTACGGAACTTTTAATTATTATATTTAGTATTCTGTGGCCAGCTGTCGATGCCCACTCCAGCTACAGCAAATGAATTTCATTGTATCGCCGCGTCCGTCCATTCTTTTGTTTTATTTTCGCCACTCAAGTAGATGCTCATTTCCACTTCAAAAAACATGTAAAGTCGAAACGGACTCTGACCACACGAGTATTACTCTGTGCTCTGACGTCAGAAAAGGACACATTTTTTAAAATCACAACTTAGCAGGCAACATGCTTATTTTTTATCTCTGAACAGATTTCTCTCAAGTTTTCACCAGTCAATTGATTGTTACTTTTAGAAGGAGGATAAACCGGGAATTATAATATTATGTAGTTATTTGATAATAATAAGTAGCTTACTTAACACAGTTAATTCATGTATTCTTAGCTGAGGTCTTAAATCTTAATCTAACTAGTGAATATTAAACAGCTATTAAAATACTTATAGTCCAGGCAAATTACACTTTTACAAAGAAAAAATTGTTAACAGGATGGGAACAGTTGGAAATGGTAAAGTGACGTATAATAAACGTAAAAAAAATAAATGCGTGAGCAGGGGTGTTTCCAGATATATTTGGGGGATGAAAGGGGGGGGGGGGGGGGAATTTTGGATTATTGCGATTTCCGGCGAAAATTGACGTCGGAGAGAAAAGTGTACAATGGAAAAGTTGATCGGCCAATTAATCTCGGCCAATTATTAACATTTAGTAAAAAAAAGATGGTTGCATGCAAGATGGTTTGAGCATGTTTCTAAATGGTGACTGTATTTTTTTATTTTGTCACAACAAAGTATAACTAAAAACGAAAAGATTGCGACCTGAAAGAAGTCTCTACGACAATTTTCCTAAGGAGAATTTTAATTTCAAAAATATTTTTTTGGGCCGAAAAACGTGATTATCTCGGAAGTCTCTTAATATTTTTATCTGAAAAAATTTGCGGATATTTAAGACACAAAAAAATATACTTTCACCAAGTTTTGTCAAAATAAAATTATTTTTGTGTGAATGAAAAATAAAAAACGAAAAAGCGGTTTTTCGCATTTTACTCGGAGATTTTGAGGTTATGTAAAAAAATTGTGTAAACTAAAGTTGTAGATCTTTTTATGATCTACAACTTTTTCATGTTACATTTTTCTCTCCGACGTCAACTTTCGCCGGAAATCGCAATAACCCAAAATTCCCCCCTTTTCATCCCCCAAATATATCTGGAAACACCCCTGCTCACGCATTTATTTTTTTTACGTTTATTATACGTCACTTTACCATTTCCAACTGTTCCCGTCCTGTTAACAATTTTTTTTTTCGCTTCATTAGAATCATTTAATCAGCCGCGTCTAAACAGAATTCACGATCACGCTCATTGAGCTGAATTGTAAATCGCAACCGATCCAATACCGGAAGTGTACATATTAAGTTATTAACTATTATGTTATGACGTAAACATCGTTCAATTTCATTAGGTTTAGGCTTAAGCATTTAGGTACTATCCATCCATCCATCCATCCACCAGCCTGTATGCATCCACTGCTGGACATAGGCCTTTTCGAGAGCGCGCCATCAAACACGGTCCTCCGCCTTTCTTTAGGTACTATACTCTCTTGGAATTACTGTGAAATACCATTGCAATGATTTGCTTTTGTCATTCCGTATAAGTTAACTCTGTCTTTTGGTTAATAATATTACATATTCATCCGACTGTAAACACCGTTCTAGAAATAGGAATATAAATTTTTTTAATAATTTTGGATAATCTAATATTTTACACTAGTGAAATAAATGAAGATATTTTAAATAAAATTAAGTAAATTTGTTTTATTTTTAGTCAAAGTTAAAATAACTCAAACTCAAAGTTTATTAGGTACGTAACCCACGCTCTGAACCAACACGCTCTGAGGATCGCGACGGATTAATAATAGAGCACGTTTTAGATTACATACGATTTAAGACATATTAGCGTTCACACGAACTTGAATATTATCGAACCATACACTCAGATATGTTTTATTCATATTCATTAATTATTACACTCAGCTAAGCCGGTAATAATTTATTTAATTAAATACTGGATGATGCTCGCGACTTCGTCCGCGTGAATTGAGGTTTTCTGGTTCTTTTAAATTTTTATTTTCCGGGATTAAAAGTAGCCCATGTGTTATTCCAGACTATACTTTATTTCTGTGGCAAATTTCATCCAGATCTTTCATCCGTTCTGGCGTGAATGAGTAACAAACATCCATCCAACCATCCAAATATTTGTATGAGTAGATAGATTGATTGTAAAGAGTAATAGTTTGAGTAGACATACTAGCCGAAGCCCGCGTCGCCGCCCGCCTGGTGACAAGTAAATATAAGATTTGCTCCTCCACGTTATGAGTTCGCTCACTGGGTAGGTAGGCACGTGCTCTCAGCGGCGTCGGCCATGCATAAGAAGTGGATGGTGATGGAATACGTAATGCCTGTGTAATGTGTATGCGCCGACTTATCCTCAACCCTACTCCACTATAACCCCCCTCCCCCTTCCCCCTTCCCCCCTCCCCGCGCCGCCTCCGTTGCAGATCCGTGAATTATGAATACTGTGCTGATTGCATTACTGAATAGATAATGACAATAATCTGGCGGTTAGTGTTTAAGATGCATAGCCAAGGGGGGTTTATCTATTCCGTGAATATTATAATTGCAGAATGCAAATAAATGCACTGTGGTGTTTTGCGTGAGATTCATTCGCATACTAGCTGATGCCCGCGACTTTGTCCGCGTGGTTTAAGGTTTTTTTATTCACGCGGGAAATCTCCAATTTTCTAGGATAAAAAGTAGCTTATGTCACTCTCCAGGTCCTTGACTATACCCATGCCAAAAATCACGTCGATCCAATGCTCCGTTGCAGCGTGATTGAAGGACAAACCAACAAACAAACACTATGTAAGTATAAAAAATCAAATACAAGTATATACAATATATATATACCTATATACAATACCTTGACGTAAGTATTTGATACGTCCATGCCCTTGACATACTTGCGACTAGTTTCCACGGCTGTTAACATCCAAGCAATATGTGAAGGATTGGAAAACTATAAAAAGTTTAGTATTAGAGGCTTTGGTGGGGATGAAGCTAAAGCCGCACGCCGTAAAGCCGCGTCGTCGGCGGGGACAATAAAGATGGCGTGTGATTGGCTTTATATATTGCTTAGTTGTACCAACACCGAGCGATATGCTGTGAGACAGGACGCAGATACATTATTGAATAAAAGCAGGCCAATGTTTTTGAATATTTTCCTATTAGTTTGCCAGTCAACACTTATAGTATGGCTTCTAAGCCATATATATGTTTAAGAGCCCGCACTCTGACGCGGGTCAGCGATGGGTTGCTGAGATGACGGCGATGAAAGGTGACCACGCTGAATGAATGTGAGTCAGTGAGTCTTTAATAACGACTTCCAAAACAACTCTGGCTCGGCGACACGGGCCGACACTGTGCCGACACCACCCGACACCCCCGGACACCCCCCGACACCCCCCGACACCCCGCGTCTTACACTATGAACTATTACTTTACTTGAAACTAATCTATCTGTATCACGTTGATCCGACAACGAAGACCAAACAAGTAATCATTAATTAGAGCAATGCATTTCTCTTTCAGCAAACTTCATAAGGGATATCAGCAAGTTGGTAAGTAAGACTGATCGATTGGTGATTACCCCGCGCTGTCGGGGCTCGGGGAACAAAGGGCTTTAGCGCAATATGTTATACGAAGCCACGTGAGCAGCCGCCACTCGCCAGCCTGTCTCACACGCGGCACTACCTATAGTCACAAGTTGGTACGCCACATACTTACAACGTTATTTTGTTTGGCGCTAACTCGAAATAATTATACAATAATATCTGATGAAAAAATTTAACAAGTATTAGAATAAGAAAATGTGTACGCTTTTCGATGTTAGCCATTATGTTGGGGTGGTCGGGGGTTTAATCATCGGACAAGCATTTCTAACTTTTTTTTTTTTTTTTTTTTTATCCACTACAAGCTAGCCCTTGACTACGATCTCACCTGATGGTAAGTGATGATGCAGTAAACTTCTCGTAGTTTATTTTAAATGCGATTTAATCCTTAAATACCACTCGCTTAACGCTACAGTAAATCATTATTGTGAAGAAACCTGCATGCCTGAGAGTTCTTCACTTCCAAAGATGTAATAATTGAAGACTCAGCCAGCGTGGTGGGCTATGGCTAAATCCTTCACATTCTGAGTGATCAGTAGGTGATGGACCGGCAACTAGTTGGAATAATGATATAAACGCTTTTAACAATCTACTGAGTCAGTCGTTTGGATAAATGAACAAATTAGATTTTTCTACTACCAGAAAGAGAAGATTATTAAAAAGGCAAAAGGTTTCTTTGAAAAAAGTTTACTTATGGTACTCTGCCTTAAATGAAGACATATCAAGTTGGCATTATTCACGCCCAGTGAGGGTCGCTTGCCGGGAGCCCCGGGCCGCCGCCCCCGGGCCTCCGCCGCCGCCGCCGGCGCTGCGCGATCGTTTACACACAATTATTAATGAAGACAACAACTCCTGGAGAGTCATAAATAGAGCGGCGTCGGGTAAAACATTCAGTGTAGGCATTGTGTATAGCTCGGGCGCGCCTGAACTTTAATATTTGACAGTTTGTCGAACATATTTAGTTTAACAGGTTCATATCTCAAGCGCTATAAGCTAGAGGTCTTTTAACAGGTTCACAATGTGTTCTACAGATCATAATAGGAATTTCTCCTGGACTCTTATCTCCAAGATACTTTTTTCTCTCTCTATCATTCTGGTTCAGAATAATGATTTCTTAAAACAGGTTTCATGTGCTGAGCTCCATCCTCACCGGTTTCAATTTGGAGTATAAAATTGCCTGTAACTAATAGATATAACCTGTTACCTGGTGGACTTCGGCCGCGGCTAGCTACTGCTCTATCGGCAAACACAGTATATATAGTACCTACCTATATACTAATAATAATTTTATCCCTTTGAAGGATGAATTTCCAAAAACTATTTTTTCAAAAACATTTCCAATGATAGGTGGGTAAGGCCGTAGATTTTGCCACTTAGTAACATACAGTAACGATGAAACTTCTTCGTTACGGTAACGCGAAAGCAACGCGAGAGTAACGCTAGTAAATTGTAAAGCTGATTACATACAATGTACAATAATATTGGACACAAAATAAAAACATTAAATTATTTGTAATAAACATATTTATTCAATAATTTCAATTAGCTTATACATACATTATAATATTAATAAGTTTTTTATAGTATTTTGTTTTAAATTGCGTTTTAAGTTTACAACATATTAATAATTAACAACATTAACGATAAGACAGTAAGACACAATGTGCGCATTGATTATATACCAACACTAGTGCACCAGAAAATATAGCCCTCGCAACTTCTCCGCGTAATGGGGTAGTTATAGTATTAAATAGTATGTACTACCCTTAAGATTTGTCTTTGTTACGTAACATAGAATCTTTGTTTACGGTAACGTAAGAGTAACGCTAAAGTAACGCGAAAGCTTTATTTTATTTGGATTGTATAGGTTATAATTCCCAAACTACGCTTAATTTCGAATGAAATTAAATTTAAAAATGCATTTCAATTACTGTTACGTTTATAATTATACAATTACTTGTCAAAACCCGGTTACTTACCGTTAAAACCTCCGAAAACAATTTTTAATTCACACTGACGAAACACGCACCGGCACTTTTGACACACTACATAGACAAGACAAAATGGCGTAGCTTTTTCTCTTCGGCATGGCTTCTTAGTGTTGCCAGAGTCTCTTTTTAAATCCTACCATAATTGCAAATTAAACATTTCTTGAGGTAAATGTTAGTAACGAAGAAAAAAGTAACGAAGAAGCGAAAAAACGGAGACAAATGTTTGAAAACTGATAAATCAATACACAACACGTATTTTAATATTTTAAAACCATAAACTGGCAGCCGAACAGTCTGAGATTTAAAATAAACTAAAAAGTAATACACTACCTTAGAAAATAGACGTAAATTAGGACAACAAAGAAATTAGTCTGGTCGAAAGACATCGTATTTTGGACCCAAATTCGTGGTCTCTGAAGATTTGCGATTTTTTAAAATATTCACGGCGATCTTTAAATTTAATTTAAATATATTTTCTTAAGATATAGGTATGCCGCAAGCTTATAAAAAATCTTCACTACAATAATCACGTTAGTTTTTTTTTAAATTAGTAACTTAAAAATTGGACACATTTTTTTTTCAGAAAGTGGCAAAATCTACGGCCTTACCCAGGTACCTACTATTGAATTGCGAATATTAATGTACCTAATTTCGGGACAGGGAACATTGTTTCACGTGTTGGCTTTGTGTTGGCTTTGTGTTGGCTGTGTGTTGGCTTTGTGTTGGCTTTGTGTTGGCAAGTTACACAAATACCTGTTCATAGAATAGTAGCTAACACAAGTAGTAGCATTAGTTTCATTTGGAATGTTACACAGTCGCGTCCGAACTGCGAACTCCGAACTCCCCAGCACAGTGAACTAGTTAGCCGCGAGTTCGTGGAACTTGTATTAGGTTCAACATTAAGTTACAAGTCAAAGGGAACCCGAGCAACTTGCCAGATGAAGCCTCTGTAGGTACCTACTGGTTGTACTACGCGTATTGTATCGCTTGTAATGCGAGTTAATCAATAGTTTGCTGTAGTTATGAGTTATGACCACACCCAGATGATTCTACCTGAATTGTAATAAACTAGATGATATACCCGCGACTTCGTCCGCTTAGTTTTAGGTTTTTGGAAATTCCAGTGGGCGCTCATCGATGTTTCAAGGTAAAGGTGTTGCCTATACCTGTCTTCGGGTGTAAGGCTGCAAGCTAGGTATCTATGTACCTACGCGTTTAATTCGTTAAACGGTGGGTCGTGAAAAGGAGACCGTCAAGATAGATAATTTTTCACATTTTAGCATGAGGATTTTAGAGGATTTTCTTACTGTTTTGTTTTTAAACATCAAGTCCAGCAGTGAACGTCTATCGAGTGACGTCGAAGCAAATACAAAAAGCCATAAGGTGTATTGAGATGCCCGTGATCCGACACAACAATATGGGCTGCTCAGCGGTCAGCCAACGAGGCACCTATCGGCTATCGCATTAATTGTTTGTGGAGGCCTCGCTTGGTTATGACATACTCGTACTCTAGCAAGCTCCACGTGTGTTCATTAAATAAGTAATATTATTTTGCGCGTGGATTGGTCGGGTGGGTGAGAGTGACACTTGAGAGGGAACGCGTTTGACAATTTAATTACCGAGCGGTCGTGCTACACAATACACAATATGTACACTGTACGTGGCGCCGGCAGGCCATGGCTTTTGAATTTAGGACACCAATAAATTAATAGACATTTCTTTTTAGTGTTGAGAACCGGTTACTGATAAGTATAACTCTCCGAGCCCTATGAGGTCATAACGTCAGTCTTTTGAACATAATGCCCATGAAGTGTGAACGGACGGTGCAGTGTATAATACACTGTGTAACAAAAACCCTGTGGTCCCTTTGAGCTGCGTTATCAGTATCGATAATCAAACATAAAAAATCAACTTATTTGGTAAAACTCTTAAATTAAAAATTTCAAATTAAATATTAAATCAATATTATTTGTAAAATGAAAATGATTGCTCACCCCTGAACTTCTACGAGGCGATGCGAGCCAGAGCGAGCGCGAGAGAGATAGCAAATAGTATCAAAGGTACCGACCGTCGGCAGGCGGCAGCCGCTCGCGCTCTAGTGTCACTGTACTGAAGGCACTGAGGTCATGAACTCGTCACGTGTCACCCGCGAGTCACAAAGATCACTCAGCTGTGTGCTGAACACAACTTTTTAACGTCCAATTTGTTTAACACTGTTGCAACTTTTAAAATGTGATTCGTTCAATTATTAGAAAAAGTATTAAGTACTTAGTTATGTAATCTAATCGTATCACTAATTTATGATGATGTCAACAGCTTTTCGATTACGGAGATGTTGCTCGATATGCCCGCCTTGTAGCTCTATGCATTTCTCACACCGTTTGGCGATATTTGCACGTACGCGTCGTAGTACCGATGAATCGGACTTTATTTCGCCAACGGATGTTGGGCACTGCCACTGTGGTAGTTACATGTTGAGCGTCGTGAAATAGCATAGTGCTCCTGGTAAAGTCTGCGCGCCTCTGCATAGTTGCAGTCACTTCTCCAGAGACACATCAACATTTAAAATATCCTTCATTCTTTTAAGACATTTTACGTAATTTCACAACGTAATGCGCACGTCCGTTCGGTTGCGCGAGCGACTAACAACTAGGATAGGAAGCGATTAGCGAGCCGCGGGCGGCGCGGCGGCTTAGTACCTCAAAGAGGTTGGCGGTGCGGCGGTATCCTTTGAGCTCGCTTTTGATCGAGCCGACGCAAATGTTACAAACATTTTTTTAATGTGTCTATTTTATAAGCTATCTTGACTATGAACAATAACTGACCAGTACTTGATTTTTTTTAAATAAGATTTTCAGTTTTGGTACACCTATATGATTATGTATACGTACCTAAAAGGAACAACAGGGTTTTTGTTACATATTATTTAATAAAAAATAATCTCTTAATAATAAAACCTAAACTTCTGTAATTAAACGCAACTGTCAATACTAAATGTTTTTGTAAATTATTTTTCTGTAGGTTATTTTTTGTAAATATTATAATTATTGTATGATACTACTACTACTGATGGCAAATTAAAATGGGCAGACCACACTTGTTGACCGAGCGAAGCGAAGGTCTCTGAGTCTACTCGAGTGAATTTGCACTTGTCCGTCCGTCCGTCTGTCCGTCTGTCAGAGCATTATAACTTCTGAATTACAGAACGTAATTACTTCAGCTTTAAATATAATATGTAAACTAATGGCCTCCAGCCGAATATGGCTTAAAAAGTAATAAAAATCTTTATTTCAGGGGGGCTCTCATAGAAGCGAATGCGAAGTAAAATATTTTTTATGGCGTTACATAGGGTTGCGGTATATCAATTTAAAGACAGTTAGAGTCCAAAAATTGTTTTTTTAAATTTTCCCCTAAAATTGACGAAATGGGGGGCTTTCACAGTGGAGATTTTCTAACGTCCAAAGTTGACCTCAGAACTCTATCTGAAAGGCTGAGCCTGAAACTTGATCAATTATTTGAATTATATCCTGTACTTGAACAACAAATACTAAAATTAGATAAATATTGTAAGGAAACGAAATTATTTAATTTTTAATGAGCTTCAGTATTTTTAACAGAACTTCACATTGATGTCAATAGATGGCGCCGCGAGGTCTCAGTTCGGGGCGAACCACTAGTGATAGGAGCAATGTGGGAGGGGCAGACAAGACTTTTGTCTGGCATGCGGATTTAAACAGGCCCGGTAGGTAATTCGTTGAGTGGCAGTAGGCACGTCGGCCTTAGAACAGGCGTCAGGTAGTTTAACCGCTGAATGCTGAACTGTAACTCCTATACCTACTATGATATCCTTGAACGATTGAACGTGTTCTTATAAATTGCATATAATTATCTTCATTGAGGATCTTCAGTCTGACAACGGTACGCAATTATGGTCGATTAAAATCGACCAAGTCACTTCAGAGTCAACTGGATACAAATTACTAGTATGTATACAGTAACAGTGAAGCCACATGAAACTATGCAGTGAATCCCGCGCACACCCGCCGCGGCCGTGGCCCCGCGCCGCGACATGCACTCTGCTGTCATCAGTACAGCTGAAAGTTCACTCTCTCGACACTTTGTCGGTGTAGTCGAGTCAACAAGTGCTTTTTGGGTCAAAATTTTTTCTCCGCCTCCGAAAAATATGAACGAGGTACGAGTATCATTGGATTCGGAATAGCGTGTTCATTTCATCATTTTCGAACAAAATTCAAGACCCGCTTGCAAAAATTGCAGTTATTAACAATTAACTGAAAAAAATGGGGTTTGGTTTCTTGCAAATATCTCAAAAACTGTTTAATATTTTCCAAATTTGAAAAAATATTCAAAAAGAAGAGGAAATTTCCCAAAAAAATGTTCTCCTCCCGCAACTGTAGAACCAATATTAGTAATTTCCCAGAGGATTAAAAAAGCGGCTGAAAACGGGGACTCTGGCTTGTGTAAACTTCGCCCACGTTGGACCTTTAATGAATAAATATTAATTAAACCTATTAAATATGAAAATTAAGAATTGAAAAAATTCAAGCAATTACTGGATAGAGAATGAATAATAATCCACGGTCAAAATTTTTTTATCGCGATTTTTCTATTAATTATGCATTAGTTAATTAATAACTTTTTCCTACTTGAACATGAACATTACAACAGCGATAATCGTTAAATAACAAATCTGAGATTTTTTTCCTTTTTTGAAGCTATTTTGGAAAGGCCTCAGAAGCCCCGTTGTACCTAAATAATTAAAAAATTGTTATTTTTCAATTTTTGATCAACAATTTACTTAGGTTAACAATTAAAAAAGCACTTGTTGACTAGACTAGTGATGCGGGTTCGCTCGCTGGGCGGAGGTCGCGGGTTCGACACGCACAATACCAATACTGCATCTTATTTGAAATATAATGAAATCACACTAATTGACCGAGTGAAGCGAAGGTCTCTGAGTCTACTTGAGAAGTTGAGTGAATTTTCACTTGTCCGTCCGTCCGTCCGTCCGTCCGTCTGTCAGAGCCTTATAACTTCTGAATTACTGAACGTAATTACTTCAGCTTTTAATAATATAATGTATATTTATAATTTCTGAATTTTCCCTGGTCTGGTCTGGTGGGAGGCCTCGGCCGTGGCTAGTTACCACCCTACCGGCAAAGACGTGCCGCCAAGCGATTCAGCGTTCCGGTACGATGCCGTGTAGAAACCGAAGGGGTATGGGTTTAATATAACTGCCATGCCCCTAACAGGTTAGCCCGCTACCATCTTAGACTGCATCATCACTTACCATCAGGTGAGATCGCAGTCAAGGGCTAGCTTGTAGTGGATAAAAAAAAAAAAAAATATGTAATCCGATGGCCTCCAGCCGAATATGGTTTAAATGTCTTAATTTAAGGGGGCTCTCATAGAAGCGAATGCGAAGTAAAATATTTTTATAGCATTACATAGGGTTATCATTTGAAAGATAGTTAGAAATAGAGTCCAAAAAACTACTTCTCAATCGAATCTCAAACGAAATCTCTACTTAGAGATTTCGATTGCGCAACGTTGACCCAAGTAAGTAAATGGATGGGTGACCGAATTGGGAAGTTCAAATTTGGCTTTTTCGTATCCTCCGTGCCTCGGAGAGCACGTTAAGCCGTTGGTCCCGGTTATTATCACTAACATCTGATAATAATCTTTACAAAAACCTAGAGTTTACATACTCTTAGTCGAGTCGTATGCAGAAGGACGTGGCAAGTGGCAACCCACCGCATTATCATCCCAAGAAAACTCCTAATTTCCTAAATCCTAAACTTCCATTATTTGATTAATGGATAGGGGTCACGACCCTCAGTAATGAGGAATACGACGCAGAGAGATTATTATAGTTTGCTGAGAGATGACCTCCTTGACGCAGCGGTGATCGCTGTTGTCTACCTAAAGGACTTACAAAGACGTGCCCAGCGATTTTGCGTTCCGGTACGATGCCGACTGCCGTCTACAAACCGATTAAGGGTATGGGTTTAATATAATTATTAAATATTTAATATAACCATACCCCTAACAGGTTAGCCCGCTAGTCGCTACCATCTTAGACTACACCATAACTTACGATAACGTAGTGAAGGGCTATCTTGCTCGTAGTAAAAAAATAAAAAAGAGTAGGATCAGTGAATCTGTAAACATAGCAATTTTATGTGTTCGGATCAAGGTTTGGATTGATGTAATTACATAAACAACGGAAAATTATGCGGTAAAAAGAGCACAGTTCATAAAGATCTCGCAAACGTAAGCCCGCGTCGAAGGCGTGCGGGAAACGTGTATTTATGATAACACTCGCGATAAACTAGTATTTACAGAGCGGTGGCGCAACTCGCGGCTATCGTGCGGTTTGGCGAGTGTTTCCGTTCGCCGCTTGTATCCGGCATCCGCAGTCCGCACCGCCTCGTCGCGTCGGTCCAGTGCTTAGCATGTTCGACTGTGGATCACGAGGTCTCGGATTCAATTCGCCAAAATTAAATATTGGGATTTTCTGACAAGAAATTCTTAAGACTAGTTTGGAAGATGATGGGGTTTTCACCCCCTTGCTCCAGAGAGGTGGTAAAGTCGGCGGTCTTGCGCCTGCAGATCTCTCTCCGGCCGTGTCGGACTTTTCGGATTTTTGATTACATTTTTCTATTATGAAAAGAGCTGTTCAGTGTATTGCCAGCTCTTCTCAGTTGAATCAGCTTTCCGAACCGGTGGTAGAGTCTTGACGTGAAATAAATAAATCATTTATCATTATTGTGTCTATACTCCTTTCCTATGATAATGAAGCGCCTCCATTGTTGGGCTCCGCACGCGTCCGCACTCCGCAGTTCAGCAGCGTATCACACTATATCTACTTCTGTACTAATATTATAAATGCGAAAGTTTGGATGTATGGATGGATGGATGTTTGTTACTCAATCACGCCAGAACAGCTGAACGGATCTGGATGAAATTTGGCACAGAGATAGATTATAGTCTGGAATAACACTACTTCTATTACTTGTGACGTAGCTGGTTTGGCGAGAAAAGAAACACAGCAAGTCAACACAAGGAATTTATTTAAGAAAGAATCAGAGGGTCGTGGGACGAGAGGCCCGTCAATAATTTTGCTTTCTAGACCTGTAGTGGGCGAGTACTGTCCTGGAATGCCGCGGAGTGTCGGTCCAGCTGGTAGTGGGACGCGCGGCGAGTTCTTCAGCCAGGTAGTGTGCGGTGGGAGATTTTACACGCCGGGAGTCGGTCGTCTACGCTCGGAGGCTCTGACCCGCAGAAGTGGCGCGGCCAGAGAGCTCGGGCGTGGAAGAGGGCCACGGACTGGACGGGACTCGCAGAAGTGGCGAGTCACGTTGCTCCGAGCGAGGTCGAGGCGCAGACCGACGAGATAATCCCCAGGAAGAAAACCCTGGAATGCACATTCCAGCGTGTGAGCAACTGTTCCCTTCTATCCATCTGGTTGTGACACGTAGCAGCAAGCAAGCGGAAAAGTACTGCGTAAAATGGTGGTGCTAAGTAGGTATGTCACAATCAGACGGAGTTACAGAGAAGGAAATAGTGAAGCTAAGTTAAACAAAATATTTTAAAACAAAGAAAAGATAATATTAAAGTGCAGAGGGCAGTGAGAATCTAATAATAATAATTAATAATTTACAAGTTAAAATATTATTTTAAGAAAATCAAAAGACTAATTAGAAAATCAGTTATTAAGGATATATAGTGCGAATTATAGTACATACAATTGGGCAATTCAACCTTCATCGAGCTAAGAAAGGTCGTACAAGGACGTGTGGAAAAAACCAGAATGTAATGTGCGTAAAAAAGTACTATCCAACAGCGAAATGTTCAGCACTTACCCGTGAACGGGGTTTAAAAGGTTTGCTGAGGTCTTCAGACGAATACTAGCCTTTGGATTTTAGGTGACGAAATCAAATTCGGGAGAACGGCCAGCGTGTAGTCGCTCCGGAACGAATTTTTTGAATGGCTCGCGGACCGCGGTGTAGTAACAGCGACTCCCGCGGCACGCGGCGGAGGCGCCCTCTTCACCTGAAGCGGCAGCCACGCAAAACAAACCGGTCCGAAGCGACGCGCGCTGCCCGCTGTAGATCGCGTCTATAATATGCCTATAACTAGCTATATTTACCTATTAGCTAACAGTTATAATAATTATTTAGGTCTCTGTAACTGCTAAAACATGTAACGCCTTTTACAACGTTACATATCCCCCTCGCCTGGCGAAGAATTTTATCCCTACAGGATAAAATTCGTTTAGCCTTGAAATACGCTAGTACTTACACTTCCATAATCACCATTTACACTCTTACATACATCACGCAATTAATATAAGCAACAGTAATTTGATCTTTAAAATTACTGACGCATCCTTACACAATGAGTTAGAGATTGTACAGAACCTATAACTCTCGTACGAACTTAGCCACAAGATGTCAGAATTACACGAGGAATAGCGAGTTACTAAAATATATTGTGTAATGTGAGTTATGTTGATATATAATAAGTTATTTATACATATATAGTGATATGAATTTATGTTGAACTAATAATATTTAAATATATTATAATATGTGAATTTAAGTTAAACTTTATAGTGAGAAGATACAGGTTTAAGGTCTTTTATATGCCAAGTACCTAAATTATTTCCTGTCATATTTTCTAAAATATAAACGAGTGGCGAACGTTTTTCTATAACGCGACACTTAATATATTTAGGAGCTAATTTTTTGCTAAAAAACTTATCTTTATCAGATAAAACATAAGTTTTCTTAAAGACAATGTCTCCTACTTCAAATTCGAAGGGCTTTCTACGTAAATTGTAGTTCAACGTATTTTTTGCATGAGCATGATACAATGTTTTTTGAACTTCATTAAATATATTAGCAAGATGACCTAAATTTTCGCAGTAGATATCTCTAGGTATAAAAACAAATTCATCACCTACATCAGAGTTTAGGTAATGGGAACCACAAGTGACAAGTTCCCTTCCATGAACTAGGAAATTCGGAGTATACCCAGTAGCCTCGTTCACAGAACTATTCATAGCGAATTGAATTTTCGGTAGTTTTGAGTCCCATGATCTGTGATCGTTTTCTATAAATGTGGCTATGCTAGTAATGACAGTTTTATTATACCGCTCCACTGTATTAACTTGCGGCGTGTACTTGGGTGTGAAATAAACGTTAGGTATTTTGTACTTTTTAAAGAACGTATCCAGATCCTTGCTACAAAAATAAGTTCCGTTATCCAGAATAATATACTGAGAAATTCCGTGGACAAGAAACACGTGATCCTCTAGCACTCGAATTACAGATTCCGTGTTAGCGCGTCTTAGGGGAAATAGCATGGTATATTTCGAAAAACAACAGACTACTACTAAAAGATAGCTATGCTGCTTTCGACTAGTTGGCAAAGGACCTACGAAATCTATAGAGATCATTTGAAAAGGGCGTGAGACTTCCTTTGGTCTACCCATCTGTCCCATAGTACCGTGAGTAGGGGTTTTATAGGATAGGCAGGTATCGCAGTTAGAAATGAAGTTCACTACATCAGCGTGCATACCGGGCCAGTAATAACGTAGCGTTAAGCGCTTGTAAGTTTTGAAGACGCCGAAATGACCAGCAGTAGGCTCTGAATGATACTCAGTAAGAATTCGATCGCGATTTTCCTTAGGTACCACTTCCTTCCATTCGAACTCTTTCAGTAAGGCGCATTTAGATTGCATAAAGCGGTAAAGTCGATTATTCCTAACAATGTAATTTGGAAATGAAGTTGGTGAGTTCTGACAACCATGGTAAATATTTAAGTACCATTGATCAGAACTACTACTTACACCAGATGAAATATCATTCGAGTCTAAGGCTGCCACTGGACATGCGCGAGAAAGAGCGTCGGGAATAATGTTATCAGCACCACGACGATGTTTAATTTCAAAATTAAAGCAAGATAAGCGAATGCCCCAGCGAGCTAGACGCCCAGTAGGATTATTAAGATTAAGGAACCACTTGAGTGCGGAGTGATCAGTGTAAACCGTGAATTTGAGACCATTGTCGATATAGCATCGCCAATGTTCCAGAGCTACTAAGACTGCAAGTGCTTCTCTTTCTGTGATACTGTAGTTCCGTTCCGGAGCCGTCAGTGCTCTACTCATATATGCTATTGGATGTTCAATGCCGTTAATAGTTTGAGTTAATAACGCACCTATTCCGCAATCGCTAGCATCAGTATGAACTTCGAATGGTAGGCTGTAGTCAGGGCAAGCTAAAATAGGAGCAGAAATTAAGCATTCCTTAAGTTTATTAAAAGATTCATCAGCTTCCTTAGACCAGATAAAAGGTTTAGCTTTTTTACCTGTAGACGTTAATCGGTTCAGTGGTCCTGCGATAGTACTGAAGTTAGGTACAAATCTTCGATACCAGGAAGCTGTACCTAGGAATCTTTTAACTTCCTTTTTATTAGTGGGAGTTGGAAAATTAAGGATCGCGTCGACTTTCCCAGGATCAACGTGTAACCCTTGAGCGTTCACAACATAGCCTAAATATTTAAGTTCATTTCTAAAGAAAACTGATTTTGATAAATTTATAGTTAAGTTAGCCATTTGCAATTTTTTATAGACTTTCATTAGTAGCGAGATGTGAGTATTAAAATCAGGTGAAACAATTATTATATCGTCTACGAAAACAAATACGGAGTTTTCGAACTCGGGACCGTAAAACAAAAGATCGACTAAACGTTGCTGAGTGGCAGGAGCGTTTGTTAACCCGAAAGGCATGGTAACAAAACGGAAGGTACCCCGACCAGGAACATAGAATGCAGTTTTGTCCCGATCTTCAGTTGCAATAGGTATTTGCCAGAATGCTTTGGATAGGTCGATACTTGACAAATATTTCGCATTTTTAAGGTTGTCTAGTATTTCTGATACGTAGGGTAATTTATAAGCGTCTTTTCTAGTAACAGAGTTAAGTTTACGGCTATCGAGACAAACCTAAGCTTACCGTCTTTTTTAGGGGTCAGGAGGACTGGTGAGGACCAGGGGCTCTCGCAAGATTCGACAACACCTAACTTTAGCATTTCGTCCAATTCTTGACATAGAATACGTTGCTTATCTGGTGACATTCTATAGTATCGTTGTCTGATGGGCGGGGAGTCTCCTGTATCAATATGATGAGTGATGATATTAGTAACACCTAGACCTTTGTTTTCTGAAGAAATGTCTTCATATTGTTTTATAATATTATCCGCTAACTGTTTTTCAGAGTCAGACAAGTTGCTATAGCTTTGAATGAAAGATTGATGTGAAGCATCAGCTTTAAGGTTATTATCAACATTGCTACTAGTAGTAATAACACTGCTGACATATTTAGGACAAAGTTGGAATTTCCGCCAAAAATCAACACCTAAAATTATATCTGGTGTAACTTCAGGTATAATGAAAGCCTTCAAAATGTGAAATTGATTCTCAAATTCAACAGGGAGGTTAATGTAACCAAGACTTTGTAAACGTTGACCACCGGCCGCAATAACAGAAATACAGTCTTCGTTAATTAGAGGCAGACCGAGATTGCCAAGTTTATCATGTATACCATTACCTAGAATTGTAACACTAGAGCCAGAGTCTAAGAGACCTAAAAAACTATGACCACAAACTTGAATTGATGCGTGAGGTCTATTGTCACTGTTATAGTTTTTATCGAGAATTGTGTGGATTCTATAGGATTTAAAATATAAATTTATAATATTAAGCCAATTTTTCCAATCCTTATCATTAAATTTACTTTCCGCACAATTCTCAGATTCTAGTTTTTTGGATCAGGACTTCTATTTGTAGCGCAGTCTGGACAATCAGGGAATTTTACATTTTTTCGTCTGCAGCCAAAACAGAAAATTTCACTGCGATCAGCGGTACACCCTCTAGTGCTATGGCTATCGGTACGGCATCGAATACAGTAACGAGATCGCTTATTACTTACAGGGGTACTGACTGCATGAACGTAATTGCTATCTGAATTTGTGTTTTTATTACTAATATGTTGAGGTTGGTTGTAGTCAGAAGTAGTATTTTTAAGTTTATAATTGTAATTAAATTTCCGAGAGAAGTTAAATTTTTGTTTACTGCACGAGGTACCCGCATAAGCTAAATCTGGTGCTAAAGTATCGGAAGTTGCTTTTGGCGGTTCCTTGAAATGTGAGAGGCGAGACTGAATGTCTTCGTAGTTGCGACACAAGTTTCGTAACTCAACAATGGACTTTACTCCCGAAACTGACGATAAAGTACTGGCATAGCAAGGTCTGATATTATGGAGGAGTATTTCTAGTTTTTCTTCGTCCGTGGGTTCTTTATTTAATCTAGTAAATAAGCCGGACATAATTGACAGGTATATAACTATATTTTCATCTTCACCTTGGGTACGGGCTCTTATTTCTGCAGACAATTTGTAATCGTAATCCGGTTCACTAAAATCTTTTTTTAATAAGATGACAAGTTCCTCCCAAGAGTGCACGGAATCCTTAATACTTCGGTACCAATGAATAGCATCACCAGTAAATATTTCGGTGGCATTCTTAAGTATTTTTTCGGACTTTATATTTTTTGCTTGACAAAATTCATTAGCACGTTGTATAAAAGTCCTTACACAAGACTTGCCGTCAAATTTTAATTTGGAAAACAAATTAAGGTTGTTTCCCTCGCAAGTAACGTTGACATTAAGTGGCGTTGTAGGTGTTGCAGAATTCGAAGAACTACTACTCGCAATGGCTAAGGGATCTGTAGCATTGTCTAAAAGCGTGCTAAGTTTCACTGCATAAGTTTTATATAAGGAGACACATTCATCATAGTCTTGTTTTATTTTATCAGAGCATGGAATACGGTTAAGCCGATGATATAAATGGTTCAATAAGTTTTGAGTTCGTAATAGAGCACTTCTGTCAGAAGTAGACGAAAGTGTTTGGTTTACCTTCTCAAGAGCATCAACTGCGCCTTCAAGGTCTACGGAGGGATCAAAGGGACTAGTTAAGATATCCTCCGAAGGATATATCGGACCGCATTTAGATATTTGTTTGCGCAAATCTTGGACAGTGGTAGCTGGTGTTTCACCTCTGATAGCCACTTCATATTCGAGTTCTCCTTTTTGTAAGGACATAAATTTGACTTCGTACGCCATAGTATTTAAAATAAATAACGGATTAAAAAATACGCAAGGTAAGTAAAAAAACACGCAAGGTAAGTGCTGAACAATCGAAGCAAAAAAACAACTAAATTCTCCGTCTGTTACAATTAAAATTAACTAAATTAACGCTTTGGTTGTTTTTTCTTAAAAGCATGAAGTATTAAAATTAAATGATTGAATGATTGATGAATGATTGATTGATTGATGAAATAAGTCAAAGTAGAAAAATAAAATAAAATCAGCAAAATAAAAACAATAATTGCAACTAATGTGTACAGACGTGTATAAGAATTTTTTTTTTTTTTTTTTTACGGTACTAAATAAGACACCGATAAAACACACAATTAAAAGAAAACAATAAAACAATTAATAATTCAAAAAAATAAAATTGGCCTAAAAGTGGCCTAGGTAAGATGGACCTTAAGTGGAATACTGCCCCTTAATAAAAATTAACAACAGGTTTCGTCTAACACCTTAGTTGCTGGCAACCAAAATTAAAAAATAAAACGTTTCACAAAACAAAAAAACAAAACACACACACCAAATGTACCACTACAAGCCTAAGAAGCAAAATAATGACCATGAATACCAAGTTGAGGCGCCAGTGTGACGTAGCTGGTTTGGCGAGAAAAGAAACACAGCAAGTCAACACAAGGAATTTATTTAAGAAAGAATCAGAGGGTCGTGGGACGAGAGGCCCGTCAATAATTTTGCTTTCTAGACCTGTAGTGGGCGAGTACTGTCCTGGAATGCCGCGGAGTGTCGGTCCAGCTGGTAGTGGGACGCGCGGCGAGTTCTTCAGCCAGGTAGTGTGCGGTGGGAGATTTTACACGCCGGGAGTCGGTCGTCTACGCTCGGAGGCTCTGACCCGCAGAAGTGGCGCGGCCAGAGAGCTCGGGCGTGGAAGAGGGCCACGGACTGGACGGGACTCGCAGAAGTGGCGAGTCACGTTGCTCCGAGCGAGGTCGAGGCGCAGACCGACGAGATAATCCCCAGGAAGAAAACCCTGGAATGCACATTCCAGCGTGTGAGCAACTGTTCCCTTCTATCCATCTGGTTGTGACACGTAGCAGCAAGCAAGCGGAAAAGTACTGCGTAAAATGGTGGTGCTAAGTAGGTATGTCACAATCAGACGGAGTTACAGAGAAGGAAATAGTGAAGCTAAGTTAAACAAAATATTTTAAAACAAAGAAAAGATAATATTAAAGTGCAGAGGGCAGTGAGAATCTAATAATAATAATTAATAATTTACAAGTTAAAATATTATTTTAAGAAAATCAAAAGACTAATTAGAAAATCAGTTATTAAGGATATATAGTGCGAATTATAGTACATACAATTGGGCAATTCAACCTTCATCGAGCTAAGAAAGGTCGTACAAGGACGTGTGGAAAAAACCAGAATGTAATGTGCGTAAAAAAGTACTATCCAACAGCGAAATGTTCAGCACTTACCCGTGAACGGGGTTTAAAAGGTTTGCTGAGGTCTTCAGACGAATACTAGCCTTTGGATTTTAGGTGACGAAATCAAATTCGGGAGAACGGCCAGCGTGTAGTCGCTCCGGAACGAATTTTTTGAATGGCTCGCGGACCGCGGTGTAGTAACAGCGACTCCCGCGGCACGCGGCGGAGGCGCCCTCTTCACCTGAAGCGGCAGCCACGCAAAACAAACCGGTCCGAAGCGACGCGCGCTGCCCGCTGTAGATCGCGTCTATAATATGCCTATAACTAGCTATATTTACCTATTAGCTAACAGTTATAATAATTATTTAGGTCTCTGTAACTGCTAAAACATGTAACGCCTTTTACAACGTTACATACTTTTTATCCCGGAAAATTAAAAAAGTTCCGCGGGAATCCACGCGGACGTATCGCTGGCATCAGCTAGGTGTATAAATAAATAAAGCCTTCATTTACTGAGGTTTACTTACCTATTTTAGTTGCTATATACTCTTCCACAAACACAGCCACGATAAGCAGTTATCTCCCGCAATATGATACAGCGCCGCAGCATCCGCTGTTACACTGATGTTGTGTGTTTTGGCTGTTAATATTGCCAAGGTCCAGTATGCGATAACAATAATTTGGGCGTAATTTCATTTAAATACCTATTAGCACAATTAAAATGTATTGCAATGATGGAAACTGAGCAAGTTCACCATTTAATAATACTAAGATATATAAATTACATAGCTACACTTAGAAAAACAACTAAAGCGAAACTAAAGTTAACTTACATGCAAAGGAGGCCTTATTATATAGTATACTCAGCACAGTGTTTACTTTGGTGTTTAGTTTTGACTTATACACTCGTAAGATCAAGCGTATAGTCCCACAAACTTGTGACCCGGTGAGGGCGGTGACAACGTCGCTAGTAGCTGATATGAAAAATAAATTTAAATTTAAATAATAAAAAATCGGGTCACATGAGTTTGACGAATTGTAATTAGGTTCTCATTAAATTAATTAAGTTATTTAGGTACTCAGGTAATTAGGTTAGGCTTAGGTACTCATTCATTAATTTACTTTTGTACGTATCTAAATACCTACCTGTACGTATTGCCTTAGAATTAATACCTTTAAATGTTATATAATAATAATAGCTGAAAGGTAAATGTTATATAATACTATCTAAACTTAATATTATAAATGCGAAAGTGTGTCCGTCTGTCTGTCTATCTGGTACGCTTTCACAGCCCAAATATTTTCCACCGATTTTGACTTAATTTGGTACAGAGACATGTTGTACTTGTATCCCGGGGCAGAAAATAGATTATTTTTTATCCCGTAAAATTTCAAATTTTTCACGCTAACGAAGTCGCGGACATTATCTAGTTTCATATTATATACTAGAAAACTCTTTGCCAAAAGAACATTTTATTACTCGGAATCTGAAATATATGAAAGGAAAAGGTGACTGACTGACTGACTGATCGAGCTGAAATGCACGCAGATAGCTATTATACTTCGTCGCTTCATTCTTCAGATATAAAGATACACACGTAGTTTCCACGTACTAGCAAATAATCGCACGTTGTTCAGAGGAGTTATAAAAAAAAGGAACCCCCACTACCCGCGTCTGTCTCGCACGACAGAGCGGATTCGTTCGTCATTCCTTTTTCGTGCGTAGCAACGATCACACGTTCCTACTTTCTACAAACAAAGATAATTTTATCTTTAAAAATATAATAATATTAAAATTAAGATAGTGTTAAATAGTGTTATAAAGTGCTTTTTACATGTAAGTGTTTAATCTTTCATTTTCAGCAATTTATTTCAGCACCACGTGTCTGAGTAATCATTATTTGATGCAGTGTTTATATTTTACACTAAAGGTTTTATTGGGGGTTGGCCAAGAGTCAACACGAAGGAGAATAAACCTTTCAACATGACGCGCCTAAACCATTATATTTTCATGCAGTGTTTGCTTACACTAAAGGTTTTCCTGGCGGTTGTCTGAGGGTCAACACGAAGGAGAATAAACCTTTCAGCATGACGCGCCTAATGATTTACACTTTCATGCAGTGTTGGTTTACGCTAAAGGTTTTCCTGGCGGTTGTCCGAGGGTCAACACGAAGGAGAATAAACCTTTCAGCATGACGCGCCTAAACAATTATATTTCCATGCAGTGTTTGTTTACACTAAAGGTTTTCCTGGCGGTTGTCTGAGGGTCAACACGAAGGAGAATAAACCTTTAAGCATGACGCACCTAAACAATTATATTTCCATGCAGTGTTTGTTAACACTAAAGGTTTTCCTGGCGGTTGTCTGAGGGTCAACACGAAGGAGAATAAACCTTTCAGCATGACGCGCCTTACTTTCTTGGAGTGTTGGTTTACACTAAAGGTTTTCCTGGCGGTTGTCTGAGGGTCAACACGAAGGAGAATAAACCTTTTAGCATGGCGCGCCTAATCAATTAGGTATACTTTCATACAGTGTTTATTTATACTAAAGTCTTTTCCTGGAGGTTGCCCGAGAGTCAACATGATGGACAATAAACCTTTCAATATACGACGCGCCTGAGGAATTGTAGTACAATACCATATAAAATGTATGATTTCCTAAGGAGGGTACTTAAAATAAAAGTTAGTATTGAATCAGCTATACGCGCTCATTACAGAAAATATATACTTTCATGCAATGTTAAATTGCACTAAAGGATTTCTGGGAGGTTACTCGAGAGGTACTTAATACAAAAGAATATAAACGTTTTCAGCATGGAACGCACTTAAGAGATTACTCGTCCATGTAGTGTTTAATTGCACTAAAGGACTTTCCGGCGGGTCGCCTCAAAGTTAACACGAAGATTAAGCGTTTCAGCATGATAAACCTAAGTAAAATAGGTACTTACACGAAGACGTGTTAAAGTACGACAATGGTACACTGGGAGGTCGCCCGCGAAGTAGCATGACGGAAATCAAACCTTTCAGCTAGACGAGCCGGGCGATGACATCTGCCCAATTAGCATTCCGGCGATGAAGAATTTGTCCACTAAATCAAGATAGCTGGCACTTAGCAAGCTGTTCACCGTCCTCTGAACCAGGGGGAAGGCGTTGGGGGTTAAAGTGGACCAACGATCGGATACGTCACCAAGGCCCAGCTTAGTACGCCTAACACAAAGTGATTTCGAGCAATACTTGAGAAGTAATCGGAACTCAGGTAAATACTATGCACCTACCATAAAGAAGGTTACCTTCTACTTTATTTATCCACTGCGGTAAATTATTAACAATCTTCAGGATTCACTGGGTCAAAGATTGTATGGATACTTACTTAATTCGAAATCAAAGCTAAATATTATCTTTTGTAGGTACCTAGGTGTTACCGCTCAAAATAGTGGACATGATTTATTCAATCACAAGTACCATGTAATGTAATGTATCATAATTATTATTAGTGTTTGCATCGCCTACCATATTTTTTTTTTTTTTTTGCTTTGTCTTCATAGTTCACACACTATCACCGATAAGGCCAAAAAACCTTTAAATACTAATGAGGTTATGTTTTTAAGATAAATATATTAGCATGGGCATAGCACAATAAAAGTGTTTATTATTTACGGCGACAGATAAACAGAATACTTAAAAATATCTATGTATTTAATTTCTTTCAAGCAAGTAAATGCAATTATTAATCTAATATCGGTATCACAGAACCTTATTTTAAAATGTAAACCTACGGAACAAATTCCATGATATAATCTTTGGAGTACCGTCTTACAAAAAAGGTAGGTATGTCTAATCGACCATAAAGAGTACTAGTAAAATTCTATACCAGTGTTTTTACTTTCAATGAAACACTTGTGGTGATTCTAGTCATTTCTGCAAACGTTACTTACATAATATCTGCTCGACTAAAACATGAAAAGATTTTCATTTCAAACATTTCAGATTTTTATTTTGAGATTGCAATATAGTAATATTGAAGCACCGCTATTCAGCGTAACACCGCTATAATTTAAGTTTTCAGCTTTTACAGATTTCAGCGCCTCACACGCAGTCACTATGGACAAAAGAAACATAAATGTTTCATACAGTGTATGCAGACTCAAGATCTGGGGCTCAAAATTTTCAGATGTAATTTTTTTCAATGCAAAGCCTCTCGGTATCAAACATACACCTGCGGAGTGGTAACGAAAGTTCTGACAATTCTGATGTAATAAATATCTTTATCTTTTTTATCAGCTACTTCAGCAATAAATCAATTTGTTTGCTAATATGATACAGAAACGTCAAATTTAAAAAAAAAAAAAAAAAAAAAATTCTACCCTCAGCGTGGTAGGTATGCAAAGAACATTTACGAAGGAAATTCAGATTCAGATTCAGATTTATTTATTTCTGAATACAGTGGAGGTATACATAGATGTTAGTTTTACAATAAGGTATCATGTATTCTACCACAGTGTGGTGCACAAATATTTTAACTTATTAATTACAATTAATATTATTGTTAAATTGTGTGGTTAGATTGCAAAATTACCCACAAGTTTTATGTTTTTTCCCTAACAACGTACTCTCGAGTTTTACAACTCTTTAGTGCCCGGGAAGCATATATCATACACCCGTTGACATGTAATACGATTGACCGAAGGGGTATGGGTTTAATATAACTGCCATGCCCCTAACAGGTTAGCCCGCTACCATCTTAGACTGCATCTTCACTTACCATCAGGAGAGATCGCAGTCAAGGGCTAGCTTGTCATTATTTAAAGATTATCCATAAAAGAGTTCGAAAAACCAAAAACTATTATAGAACCTTCTTCATTTTGGAAGTCGGTTCAAAATGATAATCTAACGGCGAGTATTTTAACGACCGGATGAAGACTATATAATATTACGTAATAGGTTAAAATCTCCATCGTATTATTGTTTTCTGTTTTAAAAATATTTCGTTGGAAATTGTTTCTGCAGACACAGTAAAACGCGTAGGTTGTCTTACCCGAAACGCGAATCCAAGCGGGGTGCCATGGGTAACTGGTAGAGATCTCGTATAGAGATAAGTGCTTCCTTGACCACTATGTTTCTGTTTTTTCTAAATATTTAATAAGTGTTGGGTAAAAAGTTTTTAAGATCCATCCATAAATATCCATTATCCGCATATTGGAAACAATCTTTGAAAAACTGTTATAAAACTGTTGTTATAATAATACGTACTCGTACATCGTAATCGAAAACATGGTACAATTTACTCGCGTAAACAATATGCTCCCGCAACACTTGCATAGAGTTGTTTGCAAAATTAAAATTCTTGTTTAGTCAATTCAGACCCTGAATGAGAGTTACCAATAAAGACATTAATGAAAACCAAAAATCGGCATTGAGCAGCGGCCGCAAATGTAACCTCTGGATCACACTTACCTCACATAGGATCAGTGGTGTCAGTGCATTTTCCATAAAATATCAGGGAATTAATGCATCGGTTCAAAGATTCTCATTAATTAAATAGCTTATAATGATGTTTATTTTTCTCATTTCAAATGTTTTTTTTTTATTCAAATTCAATATTCAATGACCTGCACAGCTAGGTTACGCATCGTTAAATAGTATAGAAGTCTAGACTTCTTAGATAACTTACTTTAAAGCTTCTAACGTCAGTGGGGCTAAAAAGTTCAAACCAATCGATTAACCCTTCAAAGTCAATATTAGTAGTCTGTCACAATATCGACCGAATATTCATTCTTCACCTATAATTTCGGGGTAACTTTTATGCGGGTAGGAATTTATTACATTCCATAACCTTATTGACGATATAATTGTTCGACAAACATCTTAAAACGGTATTTTAATATAAAATTTTACTCAAATATATAGTTAAAGCAATACTCGAGATAGTACCTTCAGAACAGGACCAGAATAAACCTGTTCTTTTCTCGCCACGCTTCCAAAAAACAAAACGTTCCGTCTTCTGCTACTGGGCAGGATTTCGCACTTAAACGTCCCATTGGACGTCTGTTGTGCTAATTGTGTAAATAAAATAAAGTATTGCCCCGGCTAATATACTTGGTATTAGATTATAAATCTTGCTACTAGTTATGGACATCAATAACTATTTAGTTCCATTCGATTGCATCGAAACTATAATACGTTTATGCTTGTTACTAGCAACTAAAGCAAAAGAGCGCAAGATTGTATTATTGGTAAATTGAAAGTTATTTAAATTGAAACTTAAGTACAATAAATACTTAAGAGAAATTTTAATGTCATCTTAAATGTACGTAAATAAGCATCTCGGGGAAATCAGCTCATGATTCCAACCTTAAACATAAACTGTTTAAAACATTACAGCTCAAATAAGAGATAAGAAGAATAAATAAAATTATTGATAACAATAATTAGTATCTATTCAGCGTAGATACAGCTCTTGCAAAAATATATAATATCTCTTAACATCTACGTGTGTATCTTTATATCTGAAGAATGAAGCGACGAAGTATAATTAATGATTAAACGAACTTACCTGTAAGTGAAGTTCTATCATAATTATATGAGTCGCTTCATTCGAAGATATAATATTAAGTTCCCAACCCACCCATCCCGAAACATATTTTCGCAAGAGCTTTAAGTATAGGTATGTATCTCTAAACTAAATGACGAACGAATCCGCTCTGTCGTGCGAGACAGACGCGGGTAGTGGGGGTTCCTTTTTTTTATAACTCCTCTGAACAACGTGCGATTATTTGCTAGTACGTGGAAACTACGTGTGTATCTTTATATCTTCGAATGAAGCGACTCATATAATTATGATAGAACTTCACTTACAGGTAAGTTCGTTTAATCATTAATTATGACGTAGACATCCGCAAATTTTTTTGAAAATACAACTCCTAAAAATAGGGGGACGAAGTCGTGGTCATAAGCTACTACTAGCACAGAATAGATAATGTACTATACACGACTCTAAACCCGCTTACAAACTACAACTATTAGTTACACTTTACAAATAGGAACGTACAGAAAACAACCTACAGGCTACAGGCTAGATAAGTTCCGTCGTAATGAGAGGATTTGTCGAAGCTTTGCGACCAACTTATAATGTATGTTAGCTCTTAGTAGGTATAGCGACCGTCATTAAAAGCAGCTCAGGGGTTTTGTGCCATAGCGCTGTAGTGCGGCCAGCTGGCGACGTTACACAACTAGTTTACCCAGTTGGTTTATAGGAACTCGGGTTTGGCTACAGATTATAAATGTTCCTAGTTAGTCGACGCGACGCGCGCATCGCGCATATTTGCTGCTTAAAACTTTCGTTGCACACTAATCATTTCCGCTATATTTCAAAAGAGCTAATCTAGGGACAATCTTTACAATAATTGTGCATTGTTGAGTCAACATCTCGTGAGGATGCTCCGTAGTCGGTGTTATATGTTGCGAGAGCTGTTTGGAAGCTGTGTGTGGTGTTGTAGCTTGTAGCTTGTAGCGGTGCGTATCGCTTGTCTGCTTACCCTGCACCGTGCACGTTTAGAGGGGAGGGTGGGCGCTACGTATAGCATGCCGCTCGTTCTATCACATTATTATAGACTTGTCTGTTTTGATCCACGCAGACGAAGTCACGCGCATTGTCTATTGTAAACTAAATTCAAAAGCATTAGTTATCTCTGGCAAGTTGCATTCAAAGCAATGTAAACTGCGAGTAACGTTATTTTTATAATCACTGATGTTAGGTTATTAGTTCTAGATCTCGCCTGTTGGTAAGTAATGATGCAGTCTAAGATGGTAGCGGGCTAACCTGTCAGGGGTATAATGACAGTTACATGAAACCTATACCTCTGGTCGGTTTACCGGAACGCTAAATCGCTTGGCGGTACGTCTTCGCCGGTAGGGTGACACCTGCACGGCCGAAGCCTCCCACCAGACCAGACAAAATTGAGAACTTCCCACGTTAAGACAATTCGCTCAACACTGCGCCTGAAACTGAACTGAACTGAACACTGAGAGGTCGTCAAAAAATTACCTAAGTTCGTTTGCACAATTGTTTCTATTAGGTATTTATATAACTTTGGTAATTACCAAAGTCAACTTCCCCCCGCGTCCCTTTTCTTTAACTTGATTGTAAACAAATTCAAAGTGTTAACAGTCAAGTGGCAGCCGCTCGTCAACAGTTGGCTGCTTACTGTTTAGTTATCTAATTGAACCGCGAAGCTCAATATTTGTGTTCAACTAATATTGAGATTTGCGGCGTGTTTGATAGACTGCCGACCTCGTTCTGGCCCAGCGGAGTGGCAGTGCTGTGAACTGTAAAATACGGTATTCTTCTTATATACCATTGCATAAATTTAAAGACTGTGTTAAACAGCATTTGAGTTATTATAGTTACTATTGATGATTTTCATAATGCAAGAGTTGCATGCAAGCAACCGGCCACCAGTAGCATCCAGTAGCCCACAACTTAGTGTATACTTGTAACGCAACGTATGTGTTGTATTGTTTACTTATTGTATCAATTTTCTCTTTAAGAAGTTTCTTTCTAGTTGGCGGAGGCGGCCAATACAATATGAAGTTCAGCGAGTATCGCGCGAACCAGACGCTAGTGTCGGGCAAATATGAGGCAGCTCAGCAATCGAGCAGTAGAGCTGTCAGCCGGCGTCGCAGCGGCCGCGGTGAGCGCAGCCCCAGAGGGGGCGAATGCCACCAGGGGGGCAAGGAGATAGATAGGTAGTTATTGTAAGACATTTTTATTTTTGAATTAATTAATTATCATTGTAACAAATTATAATTTTATATTTTGAGTCCGTTTTCGGCTGTATAGCTCAACCATCAAGCAGGGATCAAGTGACGGATGGGGCACTATAAACAATTTCGTAAGAGCCCTTGGTAACACTCCCAGGTGGGTAGTCATTCGTACATTACATACAGGTACATTCGTTCTACTGCTTAGTTAATACTAATATTATAATAACAACAAGCCCCGCCACAACACTTGTTCACTATTGTACGCTGGGGTGTTTAAAATTAGCGACACACGAAACAATACGAGTTATTAGTTTTGTTGCGATATTGTGCGCCACATCATTAATTAGCCACGCTGACGTTGTAAATACAAAACAATGACATCATAATTACAACGTATAGTTGTTCTATTCTCGTTATTTCTCAATTTTTCATTTTTCCGGTAAAGTACCTAAATGCGAAAGTAAACACTTTCGCTTTTAGGTATAATATTAGTATGCATGTATAGATTTTTCTTAATGAAACTTTAACATCTGTTCTATTTGATAATAGGTGTTAAAGTTAGTCACTAAATGAGCAGGTATCCCCGAATGAGTCCAACATGGCGGCAACACTCGGCAGCGACTCAAACTGTTACAATCAATTAGTTTTCTCATCACGCCCACTCGATGGAATCTGAATTAATATACGACAGCTACAGACAATGATTGCTGACACCCGACTCCAATTTTCATATCGATCTAGGCTCCGAGGAATTAGATCAAGGTTCTCGGACTATTTTAGGACCTACCTGGCTTTCTGGATCATTATACAAGTCCACAACTTCCACTGGACTGGACCACGAGTTCGATCCCCGGCAGGGTGAGAGTCTTCGGCAATCGGCCACCCTATTACTGGGGAAGTTGTGCTGACAAGTGTACCGGTACGGTGAGTTGAACTGCTGTACCGACTCTGTACTCTAGAGTCTTTTATGTCATGTGTTCTGAAATGTAATGAATGAATAGATTGTGAAATGGATGCGGGCTAACTTGAATAGACTCTAGAGTACAGCGAACACGTGAGCAGGCGATTCAACGTTTATAACAAGTAGAATAACTACTTACGCTGTACACTTTTTGAATGTCAGTAAAATATAAAACATGATGACGATATTATGATGATACAAACAAGTATAATACAACAGCTGGTATCCTAAAACTATAGCTAAGAGGTTAACCTGAAATTACCGGCGCCTATGAATGAACATTTCTAGAGGCACAGTTTTAATGTATTGCCGGATTTTAAGGCATTTGTTTATTTACTGTCCGCCCCTTGAAAAGCACCATATCGTAGTTCCGAGGGAACACAGCAAGTGGAAGCTGGTTTTATGACTTGATTGTACGGGAACACAATATTCTCTCTGCGTCGTATTCCTCATTTCTGAGGGTCGTGTCCCCTTTCCATTAACCACATAATGGCAGGGGTTTCCTTAAGATAATAATGCGGTGGGCTTCCATGTCCTTCCGCATAATACTATACATGGAGTAATGAGAGCTGGTTGAAAACTATAAGGCATCCAGGTTGTGCTAAGCGACGTACCTAAGGTGCGATTAGAGAACAGGGGACAGGGTGGAAGGGGGAAGATCTTGGTCACTAGTATTAGGAGGTCGGTGGTGTGTGGTGTCCCAACATCAGACGGCTGTAGGTTGGAGCGGAGGTCGGACGTGCGTGTACCGCGCTGTCGTGGAACCATTGCCGGAGCCATCAGGCCGGTGTCGGCGGCTGGAGGGGAATTCATTCTGATTTGATTCATTCGCCCCCACCGCCGCCAATACCCACAATCACTCCCATTTCCGATTCACTGCTAATTAGGTTTTCATTCTCACCCAAAATTACAATCTCTGTCGTCGGCTTCAAGTCCGACCAACACGCCGAGTGTCTCGCTGGCTCACCTCGGTAGGAAGGTCAGCTTTCCGATTCTTGCGACTTATTATAAGTGGCACAAGTTGGCCTACGTAAAATAAATCATTTCATTTTCAGGAATGGCAATCTGAACCAGGTAATTAGATTCAGGTCGATTTCAAAGCACTTGTCAAAATCTATCTGCTTAAAAAGATTTGGATTTTTTTAATACTAGGGATTGATCAGAATTTTTTCCTGTCGCACTGGTGTGTGCAGCATATAATAGTTAAGTTACGTAGAGTTTTGCAGGCCAGATAAGTTCACAGCGAAAACACACCGTAGATGGTGTGTTTTCGCTGTAAGGTCGCTAAATCGCAAACTCCGCTGAGCCTGTTGTGACACTGTTCCCTTTACTGAATTACGAGTAATTAATACAGATTTGCATGATGTGGTGATGTGGTGACTGGTGGCTGAACACTGACGCAGAATATCCGAGGACGTATTCCGTAAGACTTTGACGTCACCGATCAATTCCATCCCATATCTTAGCCGTCTCATGTTCTGCTTGAAAATAATTAAAATCATTGTTTATTTATTTCTCCCAATCGAAGTGAAAAGTGGAGTGTTTACCGCGGGACTAAAAGCCATTCCACTCGATTCTATAGCATTCCTCGCCAACAACAAACAAAAAAAGAGCAATAAGCTGGGTATCACATACCCAATCTCATAGGTTGTTTATAGGAATATATTATGTAAATTTTAATTCTTATTATCATTTTTGAGTTATGATAATAATATGGTTCGGTTAGGCAGTAAGCTCGTGAATAACGACAATTCCTGACGCGAAGGAATTAGCTCTCTGTTTTACTCCACCCACATTCTTACGCGATGTAATTAAACTGGTTAGAGGCTTAGGGATTTGTTTGTGAAGTGTGTTATTTTTGTCCGTCCATTCGTCTCGAGCACTTGGTAGCTACTAGCCAGGCAGTAGGCACCTAAATCTGAGCTCATTTACGGCGAGCAGGCGTAAACAAACACTCTCCGCGCAGAAATACTTTTTACGAGTTCTCTTTTTTAGTTTTCTTATGAAATGTCAGGTACTTACGATTAAGGATAATTGCACGTTGCCCACGCAGTCACGCAGCTTTCAGAAAACACGTCAATATGTTTAATGGCATGGGAACTTGGTTTTCCAACATTACCACATATTATAATAGATATTCTTGTAGATGATGCCCACGACATCGTACGTTTAGATTTCAGTTTTTAAAAATCCCGCAGGAATTCTAAAATGTTCTGAGATATCTAAGATAAGTACCCCATGTCCTTACGACTGTCCTTACGTACAATACAAGATGAGTTTGTTGTGGTCTCTTCTCAGACCAGGGCGCGTTTGGAACCCTCGTAGCTTTAGTTTTAAGATACCGTTACCCATTATCACCATCATGCTTTTTAAGTAAGTAATTTTTAGACGACAATAAGTGTACCTACAGTGTACCTACCTATATTGAATAGATGACTTGAATCTTAAATTTATATCTGTGACCTATTTCGACAAGATTCGATTGGTTGTTAAGGCTTAAAAAGGTTACTTACCGCCAGACGTAGTTTCACATTTAAGTACAATACAAGATGAGTTTTTTGAGAAATACCGCGGGAACTCTTTGATTTTCCAGAAACAAATTTTATCAATATCCAATGAACGGACGGACCAAGAAATCGTAACAGACAGATCGAAACCCTCTCGCATTTATAATTGACCGAGTGAAGCGAAAGTCTCTGAGTCTATTTGCATGTTGAGTGAATTTGCACTTGTCCGTCCGTCCGTCCGTCCGTCTGTCAGAGCCTTATACCTTCTGAATTACTGAACGTAATTACTTCAAATTTGAATATAATATGTAAACCGATGGCCTCCCGCCGAATATGGCTTAAAAAGTTATAAAAATCTTTATTTCAGAGGGGCTCTCATAGAAGCGAATGCGAAATAAAATATTTTTTATAGCGTTACATAGGGATGTGGTATATCATTTTAAAGATAATTATAAATAGAGTACAAAAATATATTTTTTTTAATTTTTCCCCTTAAATTAACGAAATGGGGGGCTTTCAAAGTGGCGATTTTTTAACGTCCAAAGTTGACCTCAGAACTCAAAATTTTCAGAAAGGCTGAGCCTGAAACTTGATCAATTATTTGAATTATATCCTGTACTTGAACAACAAATACTAAAATTAGATAAATATGGTAAGGAAACGAAATTATTTAATTTTTAATGAGTTTCAGTATTTTTAACAGAACTTCACAATGATGTCAATAGATGGCGCCGCGAGGTCTCAGTTCGGGGCGAACCACTAGTATTAGTAGGGATGTAGTGGTATTACAGAAAATATAATTCCATCCGAGTAAAGCTGGTGCGGTTCAGAAAATACATAATCTCGTTTTGCAAAGCACGTACAAGCGTATGCCTGTCTCAATAAAAGGCCGCATTTGATGGATCGCCTGTCCGCGTATCACGCGCGCGGCTATTAAACGCGCGTCCGTCCCTGTCCGGTGTCCCTGTCCGGCCACAGTCCACCTGACAGTGATGGACATTTTGCGAAGTGAATAGATATTGGCTGGTTGATAGAATAGGCAGGCCTTTCAGTTTTACAAGGGTAGGTACTCGAATGCTCCACATCGCGATGCTTGCGCTCTGTACGAGCCAACCATGAGCCTGACACTGTACTAATACTAACTAATAATGAGTTGGACTTTTCCAAGTTTGAACTTTTATCGTGACTGTAAAATAATTCCAGGCCATGTTGACGATGTTGACGATGTTGAAAATAATAATCACCATAGTGTATCTCTTTAGTGAGAAGAATAAACTGAATGAATAATCCAAAAAGTTTTCATACCTAAATGTATGAAATTCATAACAATTAAATGAATTCCGAACCATGACCAAATGACTAAATTTGATCATTTTTCGGAACGTCTCTTTCAAATTAATTCACACATGGCCCTGTTTATTATTAAATATTGTCTTTTGGTTCCAAAATTTACCTATTTTCTTCGATGCTCACCACTATGGAAATTCCTTCCCTTACCTATTGAACGATTTGGATAAGAAAATTAAAAAACTCTATCCAAAATTCTAAATTGTCCTTTAGATGGCACGACGTGGACACAAGCTTCTCTCCCAGTTCGATACGATGGTTTAGGCATTCGTAAAATTAGTAGTGTATCATTACCAGCATTTCTGGCTTCTGCTTATGGTAGGTTTACCTAAGCTCTTTGGCAATATTATTAACCAATCATTAGGTTCCATAGAGCCGTCGTATTTGGCAGAAGCTAGAGTTGCTTTCAATGTGGCATGTCCTAGTAAGGAACCGGTATCTTTGTTCTCTCAAAGACAATGGGACGACGCACTGTGTTCGGATGTTTTGCAGGAACTTATAAATTCATCAACTACTGCAAGCGACCGTGCTCGCCTTCTTGCGGTGTCTACGAGGGAATCAAGTTACTGGCTTCAAGCTCTCCCCTCTAAGCATTTAGGCACTCTGTTGGACCACCTCACTCTGACGATTGCGGTTGGTCTTAGACTTGGCGCCAAGTTACAACAGCCACATCTATGCCACTGTGGTGGGTCAGTGGACGCGTATGGTCATCACGGGCTTTCTTGTATTAATTTTTTTTTATCCACTACAAGCTAGCCCTTGACTGCGATCTCACCTGATGGTAAGTGATGATGCAGTCTAAGATGGTAGCGGGCTAACCTGTTAGGGGCATGGCAGTTATATTAAACCCATACCCCTTCGGTTTCTACACGACATCGTACCGGAACGCTAAATCGGGGATCGAACTCCGCACGTTAAGGCAACAGCGCTACACACTGCGCCACGGAGGTCGTCAATTGCCGGTCGTCTTTCGCGTCATGCTTCCCTGAACGACATCATTCGTAGGTCTCTTGCCACCGCTAAAATACATGCAGTGCCAAATGGCTTGGCCCGCAGTGATGGTAAGAGATCTGACGGGATGACTCTAGTTCCTTGGAAGCTAGGAAGATCGCATGTTTGGGATGCCACATGCGTGGATACGCTGGCGTTGTCCCACTTGCAGGCGACCTCCATGACGGCGGGGGCGGCGGCCACTAATGCAGAAAGAGCCAAGAGGCGCTAATATGAAATTGTAGAAAATAATTTCATTTTTGTGCCTTTTGGTGTTGAAATCATTCAACACCAAAATCAATTATCATGACTAAAAATAATTAAAAATCTGTTTTAGAATGTACAAAGTAACCCCTTTCATATGATACCCCACACAGTACAGTTATCTCACTTTTAAATTTCAACCCTCCGATTTTCCTCCCTTTTTAAATAAGAACAAAAATAATTTCCAATTTTTTTTAATTCCGGTGTCTTTGGGCCACTAATATACACAACTATTCCAAATTTCATGTCGATAGCTTCGGTAGTTACTGAAATAATCG
This sequence comes from Erebia aethiops, assembly GCA_923060345.2. Taxonomy (NCBI): domain Eukaryota; kingdom Metazoa; phylum Arthropoda; class Insecta; order Lepidoptera; family Nymphalidae; genus Erebia; species Erebia aethiops. The sequence continues at coordinate 169,616 of OV281083.1, read as the reverse complement.
AGTGTGACGGACGGACAGACAGACAGATAGACAGACAGACAGACGGAGAAAGTCGCACCATAAGGGTTCCATTGTACCATTTTGGTACGGAACCCTAAAAAAGGCACTAACCGACTTTCGTGCGAGCGGAGTCGGGAAAAACAGCTAGATGTGTTTATTTTCCTATGCCTATTTTCTGTAGAATGATTATTATCGCAAACGCTCGCGGGGTCTTATTACGATCCACAACGTAATAGCAAACGAGACAACTTGTTTGGTAACAAACGTGACTGAGATATAAAACTACGCGAATTTGACAACAATCTCGCGTTGGATATTCTGAGAGACATACAGCTACTAGATCAGCTATCAGCGCTGACGCAGCGGTGACATGAAACACGATATGTTGCGGCAGACTAGCCGCCTCCGAACCGGCTTATTTCGAAACAAATTATTCCCACACGAGTTAGCCCTTGACTGCGATCTCACCTCGTAGTAGTTACAGTGTGAGATCGAATCTGAGAGAATTCACTCCACAGAATAAGGGAGATTTCTCCTACCTATTCGTCGCTATTCTGGCTCCTTCTGCCATAGTCCACCACGCTGGCCAAGTGCGAATCGGCAGATTTAAAACACCGTTGGGAACATTGTGAAGAACTGAACTGACCAAAATCAAAATGAAAATTTTAGCTGCTGCTATAACCACTTTTTTAACAAACCGTACAGAAGACAAGTAAAAAATTGTACCTAAGAATGAAATTTGAAGTAAAAATACATATTTTGCTACTGTTAACGATAAAAGTAGCATGAAGAATCGGGGCCCTGACCTGAATACTAGTCTACACTAATCTGTATTACCACCAAACTCAGCGACGAGCGCAGCGTTGTAGGCACCGCGTAGTAGGACGTAGGCACTAGGCACTAGGCACTAGGCACTTAGGCAGTGCAACGAGTAACGTTGTAAGTAGGCACACGTCTGGCGTAACGAGAGACGTCGCCAGATGTATCGCAACTAAACACAAAGTGTCGACATTACATAATAATATACAATATTCTACAATATAATATGTATTCGTATACGGTTCGTTCTGTAACAGTCGACGCCCCAAACTGTGCTGTATCACATTACCATAACAACGTTACGGAATACATTTCATACCACTTCAGAGGGAAGGGCTGCCTGAAAGTGTCGGCGCGTTTCAAAACCTCCATCTTTTTTTATTGCAAAATAGTTTGGCCCTTTGTCGAAAATCGAATAGCTTACAACAGCAAATTATTTTAGCTTGCCTTTGTACTTGTTGGCTATTATTTACATAGCCACACGAGGGTCCGATTGGCGGATCCTCTAAATTTTTGATTTGGTAAGTGGAAAGGTTCAATCAAACGCAATTCTTCCAGTGGAGTAACAGCTATTTTAATTTGAAATTGGGTTTTATACCTTTTGACCATAAAGTAAATAGATTATAACTAATAGAATAGATAATAGACAATAGTCCATACGCCTTATTTAAACTTCCGAACATTGTTGGCCGCATCTTACACACATTACACATACGCATTGGCCGCCTACGCAAATTGGCGTAGACACTTGTTTTCTTATTAAGTATGTACATCTGATTATTTATGTTCTTGTAGATCTGAAAAAAATAAGCTATTATTTCATGATTTACCTCATGAAAAGACAGAACCCTAAAAGGACCACCGTGTTGTCCGTCTATCAGTTTGTCTGTATGTTAACTTGTCATAGCCTTTTTTCACAGAAACACCTTGAGGTTTTACAATTTGAGAACACGGGCAATGACTTCAAACTGCTGTGCTTTCACTTTTGAATAGATTATGAAACCAAAAATAAATTTAAGTAACATTAAACGTAACATATTTTAATGTCGTACAGCATACTTGAACGAGAGAAATGTAACCGATTCGTTTGAGGCCAATCTCTTGTACGGTCCATTTCTCAATTTCACGATAAGTAGTTTTCTTTGAAATATAAGAAGGAGCTAACAAAGGAATAACAAATATCGAAATCAAACAGGGGTTTCGTTCTATTGGAAATTGATATCGTTAGTGAAAGTTACGATCATAGAATATAGGCAACATGTGAAAGGGCAATTCCCTTCGGCACGCGCCACGCACTATGTGTGTAATATTATGTTTATGTCGCGGATAAATGTTGCAGGGTTTCGTACAAAGTTGAAACTGCCCGGCGCTATACGAAACCTTTGGGGACCACGGATAGCTAAGTATCGCTCGAGTGGTGTGGTGGTGGCTCATGAGCTGGCCTTCCACTAATTACAGCCTCGTGCTTTTTGAAGTCAATTCAATTCAATTCAATTTATTTCAAACATGTAGGACATACAGGTGTCTCTTATGCTACGTCATGTTTTGACTCTACCACCGGTTCGGAAAGCAGATTCTGCCAAGAAGAGCCGGCAAGAAACTCAGCAGTTGCTCTTTTTTTTTTCTTTTTTTTAATCAATCTATTACAATACATAAATAAGTATGTAAGTTAAATAAGATACAATAGTGTAAGTTATTATACTATCCTGTGGGGAGTAGGACCCAAGGACTAGGAGTTTGTCGGTTGCTTCCATACAACTTTGTCATAAGAAATTCGTCAATTGTATAATAGCCCCGACTCAACAAGTGTTCTTTTACGGTTTTTTTGAATTTGTGCAATGGCAAATCTAAAAGTTCTTTTGGAACCATATTATAAAAGGTAATACTCGACCCCACAAAGGATTTCTGCACCTTGCGTAGACGACATCGCGGCATTACTAGTTTATGCCGGTTTCTAGTAAGTCGATTTTGTGTATCCCCTCTTTGTCTATAGAGATGAATATTTTGTTTCACAAACATTATATTATCGTATATGTACTGCGATGCAACCGTAAGGATGCCAATTTCTTTAAATTTTTCACGAAGGGACTCGCGTGATCTGAGTTTATATATTGATCGAATCGCTCTCTTTTGCAAAACAAAAATTGTTTGTATATCAGCAGCTCTGCCCCACAATAAGATGCCATACGACATAACACTATGAAAATAGGCAAAATAGCCTAGCCGTCTCAATATCGGTACGCTGTCTAATTTTCCTGATAGCAAAAGCCGCTGAGCTGAGTTTCCCTGCTAGTGTCTCTATATGAGCGCCCCACTAAAGCTTATTATCCAATGTCACCCCCAAAAAAACCGTGGAGTTCTCCATTTTCAGTGTTTCACCATTCATCACTATTTCCTTATCGATTTTGTTCACATTAGGAAGTACAAACTCTAAAAATTTAGTTTTTTTTGCGTTCTAAAGTAAGTTATTGACTGTGAACCAGTGTGATACATGCGTTAAAGCACCGTTTACATCGTCAAAATTATCTTTACATCTATCAAACTAACTAGTCAAACTTCTTTACGCACGCTTGACTTGGGGAGTAAGCTGATGAATGCGCGACGAGAGCGTTACGAAAAGGGTGATCGCGAGGTGAACGGAAGTTGAGAGGGAGATATAAGTTTATGAAGATAGAAAGAGAGAGTTACGTTTCATATATTACTGTAGGGGCAACAGAGTGTGAGGTGCAAGCACATTTTCTTTCTCTCTTTCTCGCATAGCCAGTTACGTTTCGTTTATGTATGTTTTAGTTACATATAGATGAAGCTAGAGAAGTTTTACTTCAGTCGTGTGGTCACACACGATACGTGTGTGTGGGCACACCCGTTTTTTTTCACTATAATATATCGTACTTTTTTCATAATATGGACGCCATTGGTGGAGGCAATCAGACAGAAACTGTACAGCCTTGCGTCCGTGTGCCTTGGAATGATTATTTCTTTATTAAACAGCCAAAAGTCTTCCTCCAACAAAGACTAGACTAAAATTGTATTTTTGTAATAGGTATTTATAACCTTTTTAAGGTTATAACAACATTTAAAAGCAGTTTTTTTAATATTTATAATATTTATGCTAGTTTCTTTAAATCCTGGAAAATTAATTATTAAAACTAAAAAAAACTAGCGAGCTATTTTAATTTATTTGAAAAAAATCATTAGTCCAATACGAGGTCTAATTAAGTAAAACGATGACACCATTTATTATGATTTACATAGGTTATTTCCATAATTATAAGAAGGAACTAATGTATTTATTTAGAAGGAATAAAATAATAAAAGTCAGTATTTCATGTAAACTCCAAAACTGCTCAGGTAATGCTGTGTTAGTTTACCGGCTTCGTGTGGTACTTTGCCCGTAACATGTAGCCTGTAGGTAGCAGGTACACTATGAACTCATTGCCAGTGAGGACTGAGGACTGTACTCCGCCGGAGCCGCCGACTCTCCCCGGGGACTCGCAGTGGATGAGGCAATCAGAACAACTCCATATTGGCAACCCGCCCGCGCCGGTTGGGTTTCATTTAGAGGTTACACTAGAATTAGATGATTATTGGATTGAAGCGGGCGTTACTTTGGGGAACTCCATGATAATGAAGGAGCAAAAAGCTTAGTTCACTAAAACAGACAAATTTATGGTACAACGTGAAGCATGCGATATGCACCGCCCGCCCTCCAGCTTTTAAACATGCAAGAAAAACAAGCAAACTATACGCACCGCCGCAACACAACACCACAGCATGTCCACAGCACTCTCAACGTACGTGTCACTTCGACACCGGAGCACCCTCAGGAGATGGAGACTCGACAATGTACAATTTGTAAAGTCATAGCAATACTTCTGTTCTAATATAAATGCGACAGTTTGGATGGATGGATGAATGTTTGTTACTTAATCACGCCTGAACGGCTGAACGGATCTGGATGAAATTTGGCACAGAGATTTAATCATGTTCACAAGCAGCATGTTCAACTATTTTCCAAGAAATTTAAAAGAGATTGCATTGTGGCTAAATCAAAACATTCAAACTAAGATAAAAAATAGCTCCAACGTAATCAAAACTACGTTCGCTTCGTTTTTTCTTCAATCGTAACGGAGCAGTCTATTAATCTTTTAAGGAACCTAAGTAGGTAATCCGAGCAGCCGAAGTCGCGGGCATCAACTATCCACCTTTATATTCCTTTACTTACTTCACTCAACGCCAACAGTCCGACAGATTTCTCCCTAAGCTTTGGGTTGTAACCTTTAAGTTAAAGATTTAATTAATGTACCTAAACAACAATTCTGCGAGTAAGGACCTTTTCAGCGTAAACCCCTCTTGGATCCTTTGTCTCAGACCTATACAGAGTCGGTACTGGTAGTGTTGGAGCGGATTGATTATATTTGTCGAAGTTTGTACAACTCTTAGGAACTTGTCAGGAACTCAATGCCTTATAGAATTAAGATTTATTTAATTTTGTCAAGTCCACTTTGCTTGGTTCCCCTCATCATAGTTTCTGAGCCTTACCTAATTTTTACTAGTTCATAGCCTCCTTGTAACCACCTCCCTGATGCAGATGAACAGTACAGATGAACCGGGGGGTTCTAGGTTCTGTTCCCGACAGGGACCACGAAATTATAATTTTTAAATTGTTCTGCTCTGCTCTGGTCGTGGTGGTTTCGGCCGTGGCTAGACACCTACCTACCGGTTTCAAAACGAAACCGACACCGATTATGTAAGGGCCAAGGGGTACCGCATAGCTCGCGTCTCATAGCTATACTATACCTACTGCTTCAACACGTTTTGTTTTTTAACCACTAGGTACAAATTAGCCCTTGACTGTGATCTCACCTGATGATAAGTGATGATGCAGTCTAAGACGGGAGCGGGCTATAACCTGTTAAGGGCATGGCATATTAAACCCATATCTCTATTGGTTTCTACATGGCATCGTACCGGAACGCTAAATCGCTTAGCGGCACGTCTTTGCCGGTAGGGTAGTACTTAGCTACGACTGAAGCCTCCCACCAGGCCAGACCAGGGAAAATTCAGAAATTATAAATTCCCAAATTGATCCTGCCGAGGTTCGAACCCGGGACCTCCGCACTTTAAGACAACAGCGCCACGGAGGTCGTCACACGTGCCTGCCGATTGCTGAAAACATCAACGGCTACACAAATAGGGTAAGGAAAACATTTAATTAAATACTACTCTAGACGCTCGAACTAGTACCTACTAGTTCATTAGCAGTAAACACTTACGGAAAAGGAAAAACGCCAGGGTTGGTAATTGGGGAAGATGTTCGTATAGGTAGGTACTAGGTAGGTGCAGGTATAGCGATTAGCGACTAAACGCGAACATAAAACAGCACTAAAACCTAATTGGATAAATACCCAATATTATACATGATTGTTTTGTGTTGAGTTTAACCCTAACCTAAGTAAGTAATGTTAGTTCATACTACGCAAGTAATTCAGTCAAAGTTCCGATAAGTCCAAACTAAATCATTTGATTTAGTTTGGTAGAGTCAATGCATTATGCACTATGTATTTTCTCGGGCGACTGCGTTTACTCACGTTCTAGTCGAGTTAATTACTTATTTTAGCTAAAAACGTTCACTTTTGTGGTTTCACTACACTACAGGGTAGTACTCTACGAATATTCAATTTGATAGAGAGTAGTATTTGTACATGACAAAATGGCTGCATTCAAACATTGCTAACCCTTATTGCCCTTTCATATTCCCTGCGGAAAGGGACAGAATAGATTTAAAGCTCTCATTTGAGTTTAGTCACAGGTATAGTTTCAAGATTGTGTTATACAGAATTGACCTCTGAGCATATTTAAAGTTGAGATTTGCTCGAGAGACGAGAGAGAGAGCGAGTTGAAACGCTTTCAGGCTGATATTGTTGTTGTTATGAGAGAATTCAGAAACTTGATTCAGATTGTATAACGTTAAAAGTTATACCAGTTTGTTCCTCAAAACCACCTGTAGCCAGACCAATCCCCCCCCTCCCCCTCAACTATGCCCATGCTACAAATCACTTCGGTTCTTTGCTCTGTTGCGACGTGATTGGAGGAAAACCAATAAACCAACAAACAAACACATTCGCATTTATAATATTAGTATGATTTATTCTCAAATGAAATTATATTATTAGAAAGCGTAGCGCACATAGAGACACATGTTTAATATTACCTAAGTAGGTATGAACTAAGGTACCTAATAAAAAATAGTTTACTTCTGTACCTATAGTTAGTAATTTTCTTGAGTTTCGTACTTTGCAGTTACCTATCTGTAAGATTGGATCTAACAATGAGTTTACGGACAAAGCTTAGACAACTAGAGGTTTAAGTGAATTTTTCTCAGCTCCTTATAATTTTTTTCGCTCATGTGATGCAGGGGTAGCGTGCGGACCACACGCACAGGCATGAAGCACCTCAGGTTATTTCCGTTCGATCGCCGGACGATTATCGCCTACCGCCCATTAGCAACCCCCCTCACCTCCCCCCTGATCTAACAAGTCTTAAGATTAGACAGGAAGTAATCTCCCGCCACCGCAGCGGTTTACTTTTCATTCCATGCTCATTTGCGCGCTCTCTCTGCTCAGGATGAAGATTACGTCTCTTTATATACAATGTACTTAATAAACTACCAGGGGTAAGGATAAATGGAAAAAAGCACTTCGATCTACAGCTCTCAGTACCTATTATATTAATTTTTGACGTTCTTTAGACAATTTTGAACTTTAATATGAATGAGGTTTTAAAAATCATCTTTGATTTTGGCGCCAAAGCACAGAATAGGTAGGTAATAAAAGTACAGAATATATAGGTATATAATTCCGTCTCTCGTATGAGAGTGGAGGCCTGTGCCCAGCAGTGGGACGTCAATAGGCGGTAGTGGCGGTGGTGGTGGTAGTAGAATGACACAGTTATCCTGAACATCTGTTATTACTGTTACTACCCGCCGAGCCGACCGCGCCATGTCGTCTATCAGATTCCAGTAAAATGTACATAAAAGCAAACAATGGCTTTATATCCGACGCGATATTACTTCGCAGTAAAGACACATTTTACGCCCTCGGGTTTATATTCAAACTAGTGGCGCAACTCGCGGATAACACAAGTTTATAGCTCGTAAACTATGTCCTGCACCGGCGGTGGGTTGGGTGGGGGCTTCGGGCGCGTCCTCTGAACTTGAGTCTTTATGGGTACCGCTTGATCAGTTTTCAAGGTTTTACGGAGAAGACATTGCGAACGGTTATCTGTACTAATATTATAAATGCGAAAATTGATAGATGGATGTTTGTTACTCAATCACGTCAGAACGGCTGATCGGATCTGAATGGAATTAGGCACAGAGATAGATTATAGTCTGAAATATGCTACTTTTTATCCCGAAAAATTAGGAAGTTCCCGCGAAAACCAAAAAACCTCAATCCGATCCAACCCGAGGGGGTTTACAGAAGGTCTTTCATTATGAAGACCTCCTTTGGCATGAACTACTTTTGCCATAGGTATAGACCACATTCAATTTTAAACTTTCCATTACATAACATTAAAAAATCTATTAAAATTAATTTGCTCTTAAAAACATACTATTACTAATAATCCCAAGGATTATATTTAAAATGATAAAAAAGCGTGGATTTGACTCGCTCCAGCCTCCAGCAGTGCGCGGGGTGCGGTTACACTTCGCGAACCAGTGGTAGATTCACTTAACTATTCAAGAGCACTTTGTTTTATTCAAAAGTTGAATAAAAACATTTGAATTCGGAATTTGAACCAAGTAATTTCTGAACATGATATCTTTCAAACTCAATTCCTCAAGTTTCCTCGTTACTAGTAACTAGTAAGTACCCGCTACAGAACTAAAACAGATTAGCTGAGCAAGTTTACCTTTCTTGTTAGAAAGCGTATTTTTCTAAAATGTTCCGAGTTAATGGACATTACAATATTATCAGAAAATTGGAGAGCGGGGGTGTTTGCTGTTCGGGCGCCGTACAACCATCGCGTAAAGCAGTATTATTTTGGAATAACAGTTGCATGTGACGTACCTCGACGTTTTTAAATTAAGGATCATAACACGAACTTCAACAATGTTAAGCCTGCTTTATGCGACAAGAGTAGCCCCCAGGTTTTACGAGCGTCTACACTCTACAGGCGTTGTCTGAAATCATAACATGTCACATTCTCATGTCTCAAGTCATTACTAGCTGATGCCAGCGACTTCGTCCGCGCGTCGTAACTCGTAACTAACTAATTTTTCCATATTTTCTCACCGTTTAAACCTTCCCTGGACTACAAAAAACATTTCAAAACCAAAATCAGCTAAATCGGTCCAGCCTTTCTCGAGTATTAGCGAGACAAACGAACAGCAATTGATTTTTTATATATATAGAGATTTAGATAGGTTTCATGTACATGTCTTACTTGCTAATACACAATAATATCAATCATTGAGCACATCAGCACATGCACATGCACATGAGGCCCTGTCAGGTGTCAGGACTCAGGGCGCTGCTAACTTAATTACACAGACTTATTTCATCATTATTATTGCGTCCTGACTCCTGCCCATACATAATTAAAATAATATAATATATTATATAATAATGACAACATAACAATTAATTTAACTTAACTACGCTGATTAAGTTACCTATATATTATAGTCTGAATTGAACAACACAGACAGACAACCATACTGATTTTATAAATGCAAAAGTGTGTCTGCCTGTATGTCTGTCTGCTACGCTTTCACGGACCATCTGCTCAACCGATTCTGACAGAAATTTGGTGCGGATGCGGAGATTTCATTTCGGCGCAGGACATAGGCTTATACCACACTATTACCTATTGTGCGCTTATATCGGGAAAACAAACAGTTCTCGCGGGAATCAATACACGTTAATTCACGCGGCCGAAGTCGCGGGCATAATATAGTTATATTATATTCAATCTCCGAATGTATTTTATTCAATTATACTTTTACAAGTGTTTTAGAATTGACACGTGAATCTACCACTGGTTTAGAATGCCAAAAACTACCACAAGTAATAAAACTATTTTTTTAAACCCACGACGAACTGCAGCCCTTCATTATGACCTTATAACTGTGAAACAACAATTAGAACTTCGCAGAAGTATTTAACATAATATCTAAAACACAAAACTGCATCTTTGTTGGCTCAGTGAGTAGTTTTTTTGACCAGCGTGGTGGGCTATGGCCAAATGGTAATGAGTAAAGGTGGTGTCAAATAGTGTTTTTTAATATTCTGATAAATAATTGTTAAAAAATATATCAGTTAAAAAATACGTTAAAAAAATTATGGGTTAAAAAAAGGATCACTTAAGGAGTTCCTGTGACCACCTCCTGGCTCCATCATGAGACCCTGGGCAGGATGTCATCAGGTTTAAAGTGCTTATCAAGACAAATCAAAACTATGGCTATGTCACCGTAAGATTGTAAAATCCGTTAGATTATAATCTAACGGTTTCTATCCCGCGAGATTATAAACTGTCGAAAGATTGTGAACCGTTCAATGTTCTGAGTATTAATTTATGAAATATTTATTATTTTTACGTTTTCTTGTCTCTTTCTTGTACAGTTCGCGCGCGAGTTGAATGCAGAGTAAATGTAAGTGTCACCATACATTTACTCTGCATTCAAATCGCGCGCGAACTATAGGTTAGGTTAGGGTTTGACATGAATATTCAGGTAGTGCCCGGCCTGCGGCCATATGTTCTATCGGGTAAATCTATCTAATATATTACAATTTACCGAAAAATAACGCGTTAAATTGTAAGCAGTATGTTACGGTTCACAATCCATCGACAGTTTATAATCTATCGAGATAAAAAACGTTATATTATAATCTAACGGTTTTTACAATCTTACGGTGACATATATAAGATTATTATAATTTTCAACAGTGTGATAAGCATTTTCGGGAGCATATTTTTAACGGATTTCTTGAATAAGTTAAGCTATAAATACGGCGGTTGCTCTTCAAAAAATATAATCTTTGAGTCGCTGAAACTGAGCAGTCCCTGTAGAATGAATGTCAGGGGTTAAAGCAGGCGAGACCGCCGCGCCGGCAGGTACTGGCCATAGCACTATGAGTTATCAGTTAACTCACAAGTCACAGGGCGCCGGGCGATGACCCCCACTTTAATTAAAGCGCTCACGCCAACAATGAAATGTAATTTACCTGATAAACACTTTTGCTGCATACTCATGATAGCGGTTAACATATTATATTTCTTCATCAGAACTAATGAATTATTTCAATACAAATTGTGAGTGAAAACATTTATAGCATTCCTACGCTCCTCTCCGTATAGTCCGCACGAATATTATAAAAGTGTCTGAAAATAATAAGTCTGTCCGCTCCGCTTTCACGGCCTTTATTCAACCGATTTTTATGAAATTTTGCTACTTCTTATCGCGGAAAACCAAAGAGTCCCCTAGAAACTTTTCAGCGGTTACTTATGTACACATTGATATAGTAATTGTAAATGAATTATTTAAAAAGAGCAACCACCGAGTTTCTTGCTGGTTCTTCTCGGTAGGAATGGCATTCCGAACCAGTGGTAGATTCACTTGACGATTCAAAAGTACTTGTAAAAGTTTATTTGAATAAAAAATATTTGATTTGATTTGATTTGATTTGAAAAACTTAAATCCACGGGGGTAAAGTCGCGAGTTTAACCTAGTAAGTATTTCATAAATAGGACGTGTTCGAGCGGAATCCGCCGCGCGTCAGTCCGCTAGGTTGGGCCTCGGACAATCTCAGATAATGACAGTTGTGCAGTGTGCTAGTGCTCCAGCAGCTGCCTGTGGAGGGGCAGGGGGGGGGGGCAGGCAAACACGGGAGGCGCTTACACGCACGTCGTCTGACGCGGCATTGTTCTTGCTTACCGAGCACGCTGCGTGGGGGGTTTTGTACCGGGCGAGGGGTTGTACTGTAGCACGGGGGAGGGGGGAGGGGGATAATGGACCCCCTGTCGTAATTGCCTCTTCTTTATCAGGCATCTTGCCTTTTGTGGGGTGTAATACCCTTTTGAATGTGTTTTTAATTCTGTTAACCCGAAACACTTATATTTCTGTAACAGAAACGAATCTGTAACAGAAATGAAAGTGTTTTAATCTGTAACCGAAATAGCGACGTTGCCAAATTTACTGTTAACGCGTATTCAAATTTGAACCTAAGGTCTAGCACCGTTGGTTGCAATTGTTTTAAGAAAAACATGGGTATGTTGTGTCAGTATGTGTGAAGTCCGATGAAGTGAGAAGAAAGCGTTGTCACACCGCTAAGTTTGTTAGGGCATGACGTACCTATTAGGGTTACAGATAAAAACACTTATTAAATAGAAAATAAACGGTTACAGATTGATTGGGTTACAGTATCGTTTCTGTTTCCGTTATTAAGTGTTTCTGTTAACTGTTGTGTTCTGTGTTGTCGTGTTGTTGTAACAGTTTCAAAAAACAGTCTTTAAACCCCTTATTTTGGTTACTGTTTCAGTGCGCTAATGAACGCACCGTGTGATTTTGGTTTAAACGCTTTCGAGATGGACACTTTGATTTAAAGAACGAACCACGTGGAAGACCGCCCACACAGATGAATAACAATGAATTGAAAGAGATGGTGGAAGCCGATCCGAGCCAGGAATTAGCGGCAAGGTTTAACGTTACCTTACCAACAATATTGACTCATTTGCGTCACGCAAAACTATCAGTGAAACAGCCCCGACTCATAATTCGATCTTCACCATTACTGCTGCATGATAACGCGAGACCTCATACAGCACGAAAAACCGTTTTAGTTAAAACGGTTTGGTACAGTTCCTGTAGAGTTCCACAGGAACTGCAATTAGAAACCATTCGTCACCCTCCATATTCGCCAGACCTTGCTCCAACGGACTACCATTTTTTTCGTGATTTGGAAAATTTTCTACGTGATAAGTTTTCTTCAGGAGGCAGTACAAAATGCTTTCACACAGTTTGTCGAATCTAGATCACCAGAGTTCTATCACAAAGTCATAAATGACCTTCCTATTAGATGGCAGCAATGTATAAATAATAATGGTAATTATTTTGATTAAATAAATATGTTAAATTAAAAAAAAACGCATTTCAATTTTTCAAAAATCAATTGCCAAACGTTTATGTCACTTAAGTTAGTTGAATGTCAATGTTACCCATAGTATCCACATCTCATCCACACACTATCCCTACCATTATCCTACAGATCTATGTCTATTTTACTAGGTACTGTATTTTTTTAAATTCCTTCTTGACGATACGGAGAAAAATAAAGTTAGTATTGCATTTTGCCGCGAAATCATAGATTTTTTAGTTGCAATTATCACATTCATTTAAATGGATGTATATTGGACGATAATTTAATACATTTCAAAATTCGATGTAAAATACGTAATACGTACAAGGTGAAGGCAGGTAAAGTGAATGTGACTATTTATTTGTGTACTTACATATCATCAAGTGAAAATAAATATCTCCTAATATGAAAATGTAACAGAAAGGCAAAGAAATCATTAAAAATCTTTATTTATTTTATTTTCTCTCAATTGAAGTGAAAAGTAGAGTGTTTACCACGGGACTAAACGCTATTCTACTCGATTCTATAGCATACCTCGCTACGCTCGGTAAGCTAAACATTTCGTATGAAGTAGCTCATTTTAGTCCCTTGATGAACAATCTACTATTACTGGCATTCTTTTTTTTTTGGGATCTCTAAGTAGAACCTTGCTTTAGACTCCTAAATTTTCAAAAAGTTGCCGATTATTTTTCACAAAAATTCCTACTTCTACAATATACAGACATGGCAATGTCTTACCTTTAAATAATGGCTTACACGATTGGAGAGGTCCTGCTCCACATACAGCTCTTATGCTTTTCTGTGCTATTAAAGTATTTTAGATGTGTGGATAGGATCTACAAACCTTTATAGTCGTCGTGGCAGGTCGCGATTTCAGTAGCTCGTTAATTTGGAGCGTCGTCGTTGTTTGCGTGTGCAACGCGAATCGCTCCGAAACATCCACCACTCCAGGATTTCACTTAACGAAAGATAATACCTACTCGATAATTCCTCGCTCTGATCTCGAGCGCTTCCAATTTGGGTGAGTTTGCTCTCGCAAATTACTCCACGGCGAAATTTCTCTTTTTAATATTTGTCTGCAGTTATCTCGCCTGTTTTGCTTCGATTTTGATCGGTAATTTCTCGCAGTGTTATGGCTAAATCAGTATGAAGTATCTATACAGTTTGAGGGAGCGCTACTGTACAATGATTTACCAAACAAAGTTTCAAATGAAAAATCCTTCGTAAGATTTAAGAAAAAAATACTGAAGCATTTTCAGAGTGAAGTGTAATAATAAGATTAGTATATGTACTATAGGTCACCTTGTTACTTTAAGCATTAATTTTTAAGTTTATTTATATTAGTTGTAATTTTCTCATATAAGTGAAGTGAACTTTGTTCTTTTTTTTGAGGAAAATAAAACATCTTTAAACCTAAATCTTTTTCGAGCAAAAATGAAAAATTAGTTATAGACTTTATTTATTAACTTTAATTATAGAAAACTAATAATATTCGAACTACCGAAGTATCAAACAGTAGCTGATCCTTCACGTGGCCTACCGCGTAGATTTTCTATGGTGACATAATATTGTGTCGCTTCGCACCGCGTCTATTTCGTCGCTCACCTAGGACAACGGGTCTCTGACTAATACTCACTCAAATGTCTCTGTTCTTAGTTGTGGTGTGTGGTGTCACATCGTCCTCGTATCTCAAACAGTAGCTGATCCACAACACATTTATTACAACTCTTCTTTTCTATGCCGTGGGAAAACTAAACTTTTAGTTTCATCAACAATTTTTGTCGCTTGGTCTATAGCACAATCCATACTAATATTATAAATGCAAAGAGGTGTCTGTCTGCCTGCTACGCTTTTACCGATTTTTTTAATCATTTTAACCGATTTTGATGAAATTTGGTATAAGGGTAGACATACTTTTATTCCGGAAAATTAAGGAGTTCCCTTGGGAATCAAAAAACTGAATCCACGCGGACGAAGTCGCGGGCATCATCTAGTAACTATACCTATAAGTTGGCGCAATATTTGAAACGCTCAAACGCATTGTTTCAACAACTGCTGTCGATCGATATTCTTCAACCGAATTTCGCCACTTTGTTGTAGCAGCTGTTTTCCCACAATTGTTTTTCTCGTGTGATCACAATAGACTCAAGATTTGTATAAACTAACGGAAATAACGAAATAAACAGTATTTCAAAGCGCCGTTTCATCTCCCGCGCATCTCGCAGCATCCGCGACTGTTTGTTTGTTCTATCTGGTGTGTTCGTCTCGCTGTTAGCATTAGGTATATTTGATTGCCTTCAAAAAGAAACATTTTAAAACGCACACTTTTTCATTTACATTACTTGACGTGTAATTCTTGGTATTTAATTTTTAAATTCTTCCATGGTTCCATGGAGTTTCTTTTTATTACTAGTAGGTATCGTTTATTAAAGATGTGTATTTCTAACTCCTATTTTAATTCTAATCCATACTAAGTGTGTCTGTCTGTCTGTCTGCAGCAGTTCGCTACGCGGCGCCGGATGCTGCCGACTGTCCGCGCCGGGAGCGATATGAATCTTTACGAGCCAACTCGTATTTTACGAGAATCCAACACTTGAACGCGTTAATTTAACATTTTTCGTGATACACCAACCAATTCCTTCAACATATTCTAAACCGTCACTGCTGTTTACACATACATTTAGGATTGGTCTCCGCTGAAGACTATTGAAGTGAAAACTTCTTTAGGCGCGTTGAGCACTTTTTGGAAGGGGGTAAATTTGTGGAAACGCGAGACCGACACCGTTCTTCTTAAAACAAAAGGTCTTTATAAGTACTTATCAATAATATAGTACATTCGGAATTAAACTTTAATTCCTTAGTTTTAAGGTTCCTATTTTAATTATTTTAAAAGCGCTGTGTTGTTATTCTTCTAAATATATATAAATTACGTGTCACGTTGTTTGTCCGCGATGGACTCCTAAACTACTTAACCGATTTTGAATTAAATTTGCACACCGTGTGCAGTTTGATCCAACTTGAAAGAAAGGATAGTTTACATCTTAATTTATAGCCGCAATATTATTTTATGTCGGATTTGCAATGTAAGACGGAGGAAAAACGGTCGAACGAAAACGATTCTTACGAATAGCTCATTCCACGCGGACGAAGTCGCGGGAATCAGCTAGTATTAAATTATTTTAGATGTTCGTTTTCACTTCTATCGGCAGTCCCTATGACTGCCAATTTTTATTTTACTAAATCGTAATTTTCTGTTTCTTCCATTTCAAAGAAAATTATTTTTTTCCTCCTTAGATATTTTTCGAAATAATTAATAGTGTTGCTGTTTTTCTAATCGTTCTTCTAGTAGTTTAGTCTTTAGATATTCTATGTTCAGAAAATTTTCATTGACGTTGTCAGTCAGCATGCTTCGTCTCGTACCGTGCCCGTGTCCCGTGTCCCGTGTCCCGTGTCCCGTGTCCCGTGTCCCGTGTCCCGTACACTCGTACAGTACGTTTTGTATGTTTAGCGAGCTTGTTGTTCCGAGGACGACGAGAGAGGAGACGAGTCTCTGACGATCACGCGGCTATCTCCGCCGACCGGTGGCTGCGGACGTTGCATTATGACACTTAGGTACATAAGTAGATTGTGCCAATAACAACAGTTTAGTTCTACTATACTGCAGCTAAGCAGTGTTTACTTTAGTTGTTGAGACGTCTAGACTTGTTGGTTGTGTCTACAGTCTAC
Source organism: Erebia aethiops (assembly GCA_923060345.2). NCBI lineage: Eukaryota > Metazoa > Arthropoda > Insecta > Lepidoptera > Nymphalidae > Erebia > Erebia aethiops. Next base: position 152,928 of record OV281083.1, on the reverse strand, counting down.
GAGTTAGTGGTCTGACGCAGTTGTTGGCTTGTTGCCACCGTGATAACATAATCATTTTTATTTTGCAAGAATATGGTTCATGTAACATAATATAGGTGTTTAAATTAAAACTATTATCAACATATCCTGCCGAGCTTGGCGCGCAAACATAATATTTAAGTGCTTATTTTTTAAACCTTTGGCAATGATTAAACCTAAACGATCGAAACACGAAAACTTTCAGTTTCATTACTATTAGGAAATTTATGACTGCCATACCCCCAACAGGTTAGCCCGCTACCATCTTAGACTGCATCATCATTTACCGTCAGGTGAGATCGCAGTCAAGGGCTAACTTGTAGTGGATAAAAAATCAAATACATTACAACACGGAAACATTAAAATTCATAATAACATGTCAAAAATAATAATAATCAAAATAATTTGTAATAGTAAGTATATTTTACAATTAAAATTAATGATAAAAATAAAAACTTATGATAATAAAATTCGCCGGCAATCGAAATAATAATAAAAAACCTTTAATAATCCAAAGCGTCTAAGATATCGGGCCTAGTTTTTAGACAAATGAAAATATTCAAGGATCCCAGTTTATCAATACTTGTCTTCAACACTATTGTCCGGAGTATTCTTGAATATTGTAGCACTGTCTGGAATCCAGGTTACCAAGTCCATTCCGATAGAATAGAACGAATCCAAAAACGATTTCTGTATACCATCTATCGTATACGGATTTCAAATGTAATCAACTGTTCACGTATGACTCTCGTCTCTCTTACTACAATATGAGACTACTTAAGGAGCGCAGAAAGGTTGCGGATGTTATATTTCTGTCCAAAATAATAAAACGACTTATTGATGAGCCTGAACTGCTCGAACGCTTAAAGTTCGTAGTTTTTTTTTTTTTTTTATCCACTACAAGCTAGCCCTTGACTGCGATCTCACCTGATGGTAAGTGATGATGCAGTCTAAGATGGTAGCGGGCTAACCTGTTAGGGGCATGGCAGTTATATTAAACCCATACCCCTTCGGTTTCTACACGGCATCGTACCGGAACGCTAAATCGCTTGGCGGCACGTCTTTGCCGGTAGGGTGGTAACTAGCCACGGCCGAAGCCTCCCACCAGGCAAGAAGTGCCCCGTGAGTCCCGTGACAGAAGCCGCCTCCATAATCGCAAGACGTTTATGTTTGCCTCAAGTGAGAAGCAATCTTGGTCACCATGGACCGTTGTATAGAATGTTATCCCTAGCAAATAGTTATCGGAATTGTATAGATATCTTCTGAGATAGCATCAAAACAATAAAAAAAAAGATTCTTCTTAATGTTTAATTTATTTGTTTAACTTAGATGTTTTTGTTAATTTAGTTCTTTTTGTTATTAATTATTAATGTTTTTCATTGTGACGTAACCTACGCTGTAGTTATTAAGTTTTTAGTTTTTAATAATTAGTACCCAATTATTATGCATGCCATGTCCACATCGAAAAGACGCAATTATCAATAACTCAGTGATTTTTGTAATTCTTTTTAAGGGTGATTTTGTAATTGCTGTTGGTTTTGTGGACTAATAAAAAAAAAAAAAAAAGTTCGCCACATCCTGTCGCGTCAGTAGCCGCGTGCTCACACTGTTAGCATCGGGCTGGTAAATGCTACCAGACGTGTACACAATACTCTTTTTCTTAACACGATAAGCACGCTTGACGCTGCACACAGTAAATGTTGAGTTAATTATTTTTAAATATTTATAAAAGTGTTTGGTTATTATTATCGTGTTTTATTCAAACATTTGTTGTACTTAATGTTATGTGATAAGATAAGGTAAACACTTTTAAATTCAGGTGTAATATTGTATAATTACTTATTCATTATACGAATATATTTAATATATGAATACAATAAGTCATCCTGATTGACGATTGCCGTGAATTATTTGTGCAGTTGTTGTTGCCTCCTGCCAGCTTTCTATCTCAAGCTCTGGTGGCTATTGGTTTTTCTACACATACGAGTCGTGTCATCGAATCGAGTCGAGACTACCCATGTCGTTTTGCTACTTTAGCATGCAAATCCTTAGGGATAAGTCAGTCGTTTTGGCTATATTTTATTTCTTGGCTACATGTATGATTGCTTCGTACCTATAGTGAGGATGATACCACATCTGTAAGCGGCGAGAGCTCAGTGATTCAGACGTTCGGCCTCCTTCCGGTGGTTCAATGGTTCTATATTTATGAACTCAGATCACGCGAATCACTTCGTGATAAAATTTAACGAGATTGGTATACTTACGGTGCCTTCACAATATAATTACAATAATATAGTCTTTGTGAGGCGGAACATTAAGCTTTTTAAGCAAATAAGTGATACTCACAATCGATGAAACCGCCGTAAACTTGTAACAGCGTCATATCGTGTGCGCAAGGTGCAGAAATCCTTTGTGGGGTCGAGTGTGCGCTTTTATAACATGGTTCCCAAAGAGTTTCTGGATTGGCCATTACATAAATTTAAGGACTGTTAAACAGCATTTGTTAAGTCGAGGTTATTACACTATCGATGATTTTCTCAATGACAAAGTTGCATGGAAGTAACCGGCCTCGCATCCAGTGACGCACAAATCAGTGTAATACTTGAAACGTAACGTATGTGTTGTATTGTCTACTTATTGTAACCTTTTTCTTTTTTAAGAAAAGAGCAACTGCTGAGTTTCTTGCCTGCTCTTCTCAGTAGAATCATTTTTCCGAACCGGTGGTAGAGTCTTAACGTATCATAAGTGACACAAATTGTCCTACATGAAATAATCAAATCATTTATCATTTCATCATCAATGCTCGTCCACGCAATTCTAACATTTCCGATTGACATGCGTTTTAGACATTTAAATTTAACTATTAACTATTAGCATTAACAATAACTGTGAAGGAAGACGTCGTGAGAAAACCGGCATGCCTAAGAGTTCTTCATATGTAATGTTCTACTGCCAACCCGCAGTTGGCGAGCGTGGTGGTTACAGCTAAAGCCTTCTCATAGTGAGAGGAGACTCGTCAGCTGGCAATCGGTTCAAATGATACTGAATGATGTCCTGTCAGTGTCGACGCTTCAGCTTTTTGAGCTAAGTAATAGATTTGACGGTCGATTTCAATTGGATTTGTTTTAATGAGTAGGTAAGTAGGTATGGTATATAGCGAGGCGTCCAGCAACCCGCGCGCGCCTGTTCGTCACGTGAGGCACGCCACGGTTTGAGTCGCGACTCGCGAGTTGCGTCGCTCGTTAACCGCTAAATCGGTCGCGCGCTCGCGCTGCTCTATATTTAGTATTTAGTGTTATACAGTTCGTGTGAACTTGCGCCGCTGACTGACGCGATATAAAAACGTTTTTATATTTCACAGAAATGCTAACTGGCCGTACGGAATCTGTTTGAATACGGATTAATGTAAACTATGCAATAAAATATGATTATTTCAGTTTTGGCTCATTCATAGAGGTCAACTGCAGAGGTTACAATTCATGACATTTCACCCGTTGTCCTAGGTGAGCGACAGAAGCGACGCCACGCGACGCGACGCGATGCGACGCAATAGAAATACTTATATACGCGTAGATACGTCTGTCGTTTTCTATGGCGTCGTATCATGTCGCGTCGCTTTTGTCGCTCACCTAGCAGTTAGCACAACGGGTCACAGCTGAGGAAGCTGTGTTATTGTTCTGTCAATCCATCGATACTAAAATTGTACATCGATGATTCAATCATTAAAAATAAGTAGAAGGCATATAAATTTAAGTGATCATTTCAATTCAATCTACTGTTTTCATCAAAATAGGTTGAGCAGATGAGCCGTGAGAGCGTAGCCACTAGCCAGTTGCAACCACGGAATAGATAAATTTATTTTTTCTATGGTTGAATCCAGTACCGATTGTTATTTGAAAACGAGACCTTTTGATATTTGCTGCTATTTTTGGGTTGCATCCCAACAAGTAATAAAATTTTTAAAAAACCCACGACGAACTGCAGAGCTCCATTGAAAAAACCATTAGAACTTAGCAAAAGTATAATCCGGCAAATATGCAGTTTTGTGTTTTATATATTATATAAAATAATATCTAAAACACAAAACTGCATATTTGCCGGCTCAGTAGTTTTTTGACCAGCGTGGTGGACTATGGCCAAACCCTTCTCATTCCGAGATAAAACTTGTGCTAAGTAATGAGTAGAGGTGTCAAATAGAGTTAAATTTTAATATTCTGATAAAAATTGTTAAAAAAATGTGATCACTTAAGGAGTTCCTGTGACCACTTCCTGGCTCCATCACGAGACCCTGAGCAGCATATAGGTACAAAGTGCTAGTCAAGACAAATCAAAAGAGTCTAAACACGACGGTGTTCACTTGCGATAAGTCGTAAGACTCTAGCACCGGCTCGGAAAGCTGATTCTACTGAAAAGAAACGGCAGGGAACTAACTCATCAGCAGACAGCAGCAGCTCTTTTCACGTACAGAAAAATATTACGATATGTACATATTTGAATACATACTTTAACCCGGCTGAGTTTTATGTGGGCTCTTCTCAGACCAGGGCGCGTTTGGAACCCTCGTAGCTTTAGTTTTAAGATACCGTTACTGATTATCACCATTATATTTTATAAATAAGTAGACGTCAATAAGTGTAGTGTACCTACCTATATTGAATAAACACCTATTTGATTTGATTTGATTTGATAAGTAACAACTTTTTATAATAAATAGGAGTAAAATATGTTGTAGGATTGTTTGTCCGGATGTAATGTTTTGTAGTCGCACATCAAAGCTCTCGCTAAAACGTGGAATTTCCAGCGCCCAGCGGACCACAATACCTACTCCATTACCTGTGGGTAAAAGGTCTGCTAATGAAAAAGGGCCATTTCGCTGAGAGAAAGGTTGCTACCTGTAACAAACGTGCTCAACAGAAAAATTCAAAATCGACCGGTTTTTTTAAAGTACCCTTTTTGTGAGACAAATGATGAATTAGTAGCACCAAGTAGGACAAAGGCCGTGGCTAGTTACCACCCAACCGGCAAGGACGTACCGCCAAGCGATTTAGCGTTCCGGTACGATGCCAAGTAGAAACTAGCTAGGTATGGTGTATAATATAGCTGCCAAAAGCCGTGATAGGTTAGCCAGCTACTGTATCTTGGACTGCATCATCACTTACCATCAGGTGAGATCGCAGTCAAGAGAACTTACAACTTACAGTCTACAGACTGCAGTGGAATAAAAACTTACTATTTTTAAACAACAATAAAAAAATTACTATTTCGCCGTTTAAAACCAACATTGTCTTTTAACAATGCCAGCCAGACAGGCTAATATTACACATGTAATATACATACGTATGAAAGAGGTACGGTCTGCCTTATTAGATATATGAACAAAACAAACAGGGAGGTACATTAATTTCTCGCGAACGAAGTCCCGGGTAGGTACAAAGTATAGTATCTCCCCAAGCCAAATCGATGCCCCAAGCAGTTGATACGAAAAACAACGATCTTTTGCGAAATCAACAGGAAGATAATATTGTATTTCTATTATACTTTCAGTATGTTTTAGTGATTTATGGTTTAGGTATTTATGATCTGATTGCTTTCGCGAACAAACAAACAACTAATAAATAACATTATGGTAATATTATCATCGGCTTAGCAGACTTGGGGAACAAATCAAACGGGCAAATTGCTCTTCATACACAAAAACAAGTATACTTTTTCGTTCGGTATCATATAATTTACTATAGAAAATTTTTACGATACAATTTTTTGACTTGCTACTCGGTAAATGCCTTATTTATGAGTGATATTGGAAGTACCTATAATATCCGATACAGATAGACGGCAATCCGACACGACCGGAGATCAAACAGCATAGTTTACTTTTGTTCTGACATCGCATTTATAATATTAGTATGATGTAATTAATTTTATCCGTGAACGACCGGGACAAGCTACATTAAGTTTGAAGAAAGCAACACAATACAGCCTACGCCCTACGTAAACATACACAGAAGGGATTCAGGATAAAACAAAAAGAAAACCAATTAAACAACAGAGGTACAACAAACAACAAAACGTACCTATTCAAACAAACAAAACACCTTGTCAGGGAAGTACACAAACATGTTTTCTTTCAACTTCACATTATACTGGCTTCGTGTTTTCAGTAATTACTAGTTGATTCACCTGGCCTGCACAGGCTGCCTAAAGTATTTGATGTAGCCTAAAAACCTCGGAAAACACTAATAGTAGGAAAGAAAATAATATAGCTACCTGCTGCTCCATGTTGACTTTAATTTATGTTACCTCCTCATCTTGTACATCATTCTTTTTTTCATTTTCGACTCCAATTATGTTCTCAGACCGAAGTCATTTCATTTGATAATTATTTTTAAGGATACTTTACATAAGCGAGGTTGACACCTCATGTTTATTTAGAATAATAATCTATACATAATATAAAAACGAAATACTCACTCACGATATCTCAGAAACTATATAAGTTACAAACTTGACATTTGGAAGATACTCGTAGATTTCTTCTATAGTATAGACATTAGCTAAGAAACGGTTTTGGAAAAATTCACTTATATATGGGGGTGAAATGTGGGCTGGCAGTTTGTATGAAAGTCCTATAATTTGAAACTTCATTATAACTACACATGAAAATCGCGATTTGGGTAATTAGTTTTAATTAATAAAAACCTGCATAAGTAAAACACCGGCTGAGTTTCTTTCACAAGGCGTGTTTGGAGTGTTTTCTTTTAAGATACCATAATTGATTATCACCATGGTGATGGTATCATGATGGTGATTTATTCAAATTAGAACCCTGTACTCAGGGTACTAATTTGAATAAATAAATATTGATTGCTGACAATGTGGAGCTAATGACAGGCTTCACCGCTTCACTGACCAGTGACAGTGACAGTGACAGTGACAGTGACAGTGAGCACGCCCGCCCGCGTATCCGCTCGCCCGACTCCAATAGACCACACCAATGTTCGCGAACTAACACAAACTTCGTGAAAGGAAAGTATAAGAAAATCCACCGACGAGCAAACTAGTGCGAACCAATTGCTGTGTGTGTGGAACAGTGGAACAGTGGAACAGTGGAACAGTGGAACAGTGGAACAGTGGAACAGTGGAAGCCCTCCCGAGTCCCGACTATTTATAGTGATAAAAGCTTCTCACTGTACTATATACCTTTCATTTCAAACATTATATTTTGACATCATAGGGAATTCCCCACGTGATACTGAAGCACGAAGCGTTTTCTCAACGTTTCTGATATGATCAGTTAATAAGTACAGCCGAGGCCAGAGTGCAGGCAAACTATTGCGTAGAGCTCATTATTGCTTTCCGTTTATGAAGCGACTAGAGGTCGCCCGCGACTTCGTCCGCGTACAATTTCTGATTTCCTATGAGATTATGAAATTTTCCCGCTGCAAAAAGCCTATCTATAGAGGTTTATATAGCTTATGCAAGTTTTTATTATTTAAAACTTTAAATGCCTATATTTCAAAGTCGTAGAACTTTTATGTAACCTTCCTTACCCCCATTGCACCCCTTTTGGGGTGGATTTTCGTAAAATTGCTTATATATAGGTTTTTATTATTTATAACTAAAAACTTAATTACCAATTTTCATGTCTCTAACTTCAAAAACAAAGGACTTTCATCCAAACTTCCAACCCTTATTACAACCCCTTAGGGGTGAATTTTCTCTAAACCGTTTCTTAGCTGATGCAGTCTACACCATAGAAGAAACTTACCTTTCAAATTTCAGTCAGTCAGTCAGTCAGTGAGTGAGTGGTATTTCGCTTATTATCGTCAAGCGCGAGCCCATCATGAAATAGTAACAAGCAAAACTGTTAGCTGACTACGGAAAAAAGCCCGATACCCCCACTTTTTAGGATGTTCGTATAAAATGTATAAGCCGTATCATAATTCATAACAACGAATCGATTGATACCTCAACCGTCAAAATTTTCTCAGCAGTTTAGGCGCTACGGTGGAATATACATGTATAAACACATAAATAGACTGGTAAAATCATAACCCATTCTTTTGGCTTTGTCGTAGTCGGGTATAATCTCGAGCGGCTTTTAATTAGCGGCAATACGTGAAGCGCGCCCGACGCGCCGACACGCCGACACGCCGACACGTCGCGCTCGCAAGATTTATATCACTACTATAGGAGGAGGCAGGTACTTAGGTACTATACCGTACTAGGTACACTCTTCTTATAATGGAAAGATAAAGTTTACCTAATAAATCTTATACTTACGCACCATATACCTACGTACATCTAAGAGGATAAATATTTATAGTTCACCAGAATTCGAATATTATGTTACACCTAGGTTTTCAGCTTTACTAGCTGATGTAGTAAATACTTGCGGCGTGTTTGAAGGACAAACACACTTTCGTTATTATAATATTAGTATTTTTGGTCATTAATAAAGTCTACATTATAAAAGGAATTGCTGTGCAAAATTTCAGCTCTGTGTAAGGATGTGGGCGGCAGCGTGCGTGCAGCGTGCGTGCAGCGTGGGTGAGTGAGACAACATTTTTGTTACTTAAAAAAATGGATTGAAAAAAGGAACGGAAAAAATACAAAAAAGAATTAAAGCTTACTTAAAACTAAATGCCATCCACTTTGAGAATTAAAAGGCTCCTTTGATCCGCGACGAGGCGACCTCGCGCGACCTCGTTAAACCTCACAACAACTCTCTAAAATTACCTTTTTCAATGAATGAGATGAAGTTTACATCCCATTTGATGTTGAATTGAACCCGTATCTATACTAACTATATTATTATTAATATTATAAATTCGAAAGTTTGGATGGATTGATGGATGTATGGATGGATGTTTGTTATTCAATCACACCTGAATGGCTGAATGGATCTGGATGAAATTTGGCACAGAGATTATAGTCTGGAACACATAGGCTACTTTTTATTCCGGAAAAATTACAGAATTCTAATAATAATATAAGACTGTTCTGTTCTCACTACAGTGATTGTTTTCGATATAGATATTTAGAGAAAATACCGGCTTTGGATGGAAAAAATCTAATTTTCAAGCTTATTTTGTTTACAAGAGTATTAGCACTATTACCTATTCTGCAGTGGTACGAGTATTACCACATTCCTGTATTAGACACGCTTAACGTGACTAATATGCGTATTTCTCTATAGAGAGCGTGCTTACATTAGAAGTGGGTGCTAGAAATAGAATAGTGAAACTGATCTTTTGAGTTAGTACCTGTACTATAGTATATTCTGTGTTGTAATAATAATAATAAATTTATTTATTTATTTGGAACATGGGTTACATTACAGATGGGTTACAATAATATTTAAAGGTACCAAACATGTTTTGCCATAATATAGGCGTGGAAATAGTAATTGATACATACCTAGTCACTAACTAGGTACTAAACTAAGTTGTGTTGGAATTGTAGCATGCTTCTCGCTCGTCGAGATAATGAGACATGTTTTTCGGTTACCATTCTCGTACATAGTAACGAGTAAGTGTCCGCGCTCCGAACTTTAATTATTTTCGTGCTGAACTGCTCGCACGGGGGATGTGCGAGGGTTGCGAGTAAACAGGGGAGGCTCCACACGGCCGATGACAAGCAAAATATTCCTACGCTAGAAATAAAAACTTCATACAAATATATTACAAAACAATACAATTTATTCTTATTTATTAGTTACTTTTTACAGCCAAAGTACAAAAACTGAAATTCACACAGAGTCTGTGGGCCCATCTGTAGTGCGTATACTTACTTTGACTTAACTTATTCCCAGAGTTAGCGGCTAACCTGAAGTTAATAAATTGTGTTACACCGGCAAAAATTAGCACAACCCCACAGTTAACTATTCAAAATCACTAAAGGGTATATAAACATGACAGATGTAATTAAGCACAAATTAACTTATCGAAGCACGACTGAGCACGAATTATCTGTCTGAGCGAAGTCAAAATACGCTTTGAAGATCTGAGGCTTCGCGCGGGGAAAAATATCACATGGAGTCACGTAGAGATGGAAAATGTACAAAGCTTAGCCACGATAAGCATAGTAATTAGTGTCTTACCAAACTTTCTGTTTCGATTTCGACCTAGTTTCGCCAAAAAATGCCTTTCGCTTAGTTTCGTTTCGGCTGCCATCTGGCCGAAACTACCGCCGAAACCGAAACTACAGTCGGTGACCGGTGTTACGGAGTTGTTCGGTGCACTGAGCTGCGAGCGGTCAAGTGTTTTGTTTGTTTGTTGATATTATAAATGAGGAAATGTTTAAGTTTGTCGTTCAATCACGCCGCAACAGAGATTGACGGATCGGGGTCGTTTTTGGCACGGGTACCTAGAGTACCTAGGTCCTAGAGCTTGACATAGGCTAAGATAAGAAAATCACGCAGTAACATCTATAGGATGGCATCGTCTTGTTTTTGAAATAATATGAGTACGTTGGGAACATTAACTATATTTTACTTTCGTCAATATAAAAAACAAATGACCATGGTTTGATCTGTATGTAGTAAATTCCAGTGTCTTGGTGTTTTACAGCGCCGGAATGCCGACGTTTATTGCGTCCGTTTTCTTTTTAATATAAGCGATGTAGTATCGGCCGCGACCCACGTCGCTTTGGCCGTCGCCATTATACCAAATACTGTTAAAAGCTCATTATTAATATAAATAAATTTTTAATAGAATCTTGTTCGCTCTCTTGTAAGGTGAACATGTTAATCGATGGAAGCTTTTACTAAGTATCACGACTTCCCAAGCGCTTTGGTGTGTTACAAGCGGGAGCTCGCAGGTTCGATTCCCGGCAGGGTCAATCTGGGAATTAAGAATTTCTTAATTTTCTCAAGTTTCGACCTTGGCTAGTTTTCACTCTACCGGCAAAGACGTGCCGCTAAGCGATTTAGCGTTCCGGTACGATGCCGTCAAAAAACCGATTAGGGGCAAGTGAGACTGCATCCACCACCAGGTGAGATCGCAAATTCATCACTCTTTATATCAAACTCACTCTCGCGATTATGTTGCTCACCTTTGAACACTGGGAGAGTTACCAACAACAAAGACAAAGTTCGTAAAATATAACATTTTTCAGAAAACCGGCTTTACTGGTGACACTTGCCGAGGCCCAAGAGGCGCTTCCGACACCATTACATTAGCATAATGTTGCGGGTTGCGTGTAGATCGTTGTGAGTTGGAGCAGATTTGATACACACAGACTTAGTGTGAAAATGGCATATATTTACAGATTTATGTTAACCTTATATACTAAGAAATTTGGATCATTGGAGTGGGGAAAACCTTGCAATGATTGCTAACTAAAATAGTGCTTATTTATGCTACGTGACAAAGTGTGAACTAAATATAATTAAATTGTAATAAATACATTTGTAACCTAGATCTCTATGGTCACGTATTGCTTAGTGCCATAGATATTCCCCCTTTGAAAAAAAAAATATACAGAATTATTATCAAATATAATTGGCCTTATGACTATTTACGCAAAACGAACGGTGGGGCGAGATACGCGCCCTGAACGTGTAATCTTCTGCTGTTTAAATCCACTGTGCTCGGTCGATAAATCATCTCTTACTGTATTGTCGCGTTCCTCAAATTCCTTGTTTAGCAAAAATGCTGGCTTCAATCGATCTATCGATACGTGCACTTCTTTGCCGTTACGTTCAATTGTAAAAACTTTGCTGCTACGCCTGATGACTCGAAAGGGTCCTTCATACGGAGGAGTTAGGCTTGGGCGAAGTCTATCGCACCTCAAAAATACGTGTGAACAGTCTGATAAACGTGGATGCACGAACACGTTCCGATTCGAACTCTCTCGCTGTGGGATACTCGTGACTCGGCTAATATTTTCCTTGATCCCTTGAATGAACTCAGGGTATGTGGTTTCCGATTTGTCACCGAAAAAACTTGCCGGTAACTTGATGGTTGTGCCGTAAACAAGTTCTGCAGCGCTAAACCCAGTATCTTGTCGATAGCTGGAGCGTATGCCAAATAAAACTGACGGCAACTCTTTTGTCCAATTCGTCGTATTTGCTCGAGCCATTAACGCCGTTTTAATAGTTCTATGTAATCTCTCAACTTTAGCGTTAGACTGTGGATGGTATGGTGTAGTTCGGAACTTCTCAATTCCCATTAATCTTGCGAGATTCCGGAATATCTCCGATTCCATCTGGCGTCCTTGGTCCGTGCTGATAAAATCCATGCACCCGTAACGACAGATCCACCCTTCGTAAACCAGTCTGGCGATCGTCTCAGCTGTTATATCCGAAACTGGAAAAGCTTCAGGCCATGACGTACAGCGGTCTATCATTGTTACTAAAAACCTTTTGTTTTGAGAGGTAGGTAATGGTCCAACGATATCAATATGTACATGTGAAAAACGCGCAGCAGGCATAAATTTTCCGAGCGGTGAAACTGTATGTCTATGCACTTTTGATTGCTGACATTGTAAACATGTATCACACCATTTGTTTATTTCTGAATTCATGTTAGGCCAGATGTAATTTCTTCTAATCAATTTCCTTGTAGTGTTTTTGCCTGGATGACTCAGATTGTGATAACTGTCAAAAATTGTCCTTCTTAGTTTCTGCGGTATATACGGACGAGTAACTCCAGTGGAAATATCGCAATATATTTTGCTGTTTGTATTTGGCACTTCTATGCGCTTCATATGCAACGACTTATTTTGCATAAGTTGTTGTAATTCAGCGTCACCCTCTTGGTTTTTTTCCAAATCAGAAAAATCGATAACCGTGGGTAAAGTAATCGTTTCTACAACTCGAGACAAAGCGTCAGCCACAACGTTGTCTTGTCCACTCACGTGCCGTATATCGGTACTGAATTGCGATATGTAATCTAGGTATCTTATTCTTCTTGGAGTGTCATCCATTGATGGTTTCTTGTCGAAAACGTGAACCAATGGTTTGTGGTCAGTATAAATTGTAAAACTGCGACCTTCAATCAATCGACGAAAATGTTTCGTAGCCATATATATACCCAAAAGTTCGCGATCATAAGTAGAGTATTTGACTTGTGATTCCGATAAGGTTTTTGAAAAAAATGCTATTGGCTTCCATTCCCGATCGACCTTCTGCTGTAAAACTGCGCCCACACATTTTAAGCTTGCGTCGCTCATTAATGCAATCGCTGCGTCAGCATGAGGAAATGACACAGTTACGACGTCGCGCAAATCTTGCTTGCATTGTTGAAAAGCACTTTCGGCTTCTAAATTCCACAATATCGGTGTGTTGTCGTTCTTTTTTGAATTCCTCAAAAATAGGTTAAGTGGGGCTTGATGCTTAGCGGCCTGCTTAATTGAATTTCTGTAAAAGTTGATCATGCCCAGGAAACGACGTAATTCCTTCACAGTTTTTGGTTTGGGATAATCAATAATTGCTTGAATTTTCTCTTGTGTCGGTTTCATTCCTTGGCTCGTTATATGATAACCAAGAAAATCTAACTCTCTTCTTACAAACTCACATTTGTTCATATTTATTGTAATCCCATTTTCTTGTAATCTGCTGAAAACAGTCTCCAAATGTTTGTAATGTTGTTCTTCGGACTCGCTTGCCACTAATATGTCATCGACAAAAATAAAAATGTAGTCCAAATCTCGAAATATTGAATCCATAAATCTCTGGAACGTTTGTCCAGCGTTGCGTAATCCAAAAGGCATTCTTGGAAACTCGAAAAGTCCGAATGGTGTAATTATTGCAGTTTTTTCGGGCTCCGCTACTTCTATAGAATGATAAGCCTTCCGGACGTCGATTTTGCTAAAAATATTCTTCCCGCTTGCTATGTATGTAAAATCCAGTAGCCTCGGCAATGGATATCTGTCTGGAACAGTAATCTTATTTAATGCGCGGTAGTCACCGCATGGTCTCCATTCACCATTTTTCTTTTTTACCATGTGCAATGGACTAGCCCATGGACTAGTAGATGGTCTGCATATTCCCATTTCCATCATCTCCTGAAATTCCTTTTTGGCAGCTTTGTACTTGTCAGGAGGGAGCGGACGAGCGCGAGCGGATACTGGAAATCCTTCTGTGATGATGTGGTGCTGCACCTTGTGTTTCGTGGGTACTTTCATTGACGTCGGCCTAGTAATACTTTCGTATTTTTCCAGTAATCGTTTGATGATCTCGGGTAAACCAGAGTCGATGGAGCGTATGGACGGCATATTTACTTTTATTGAACTCACGGGTGTGGTTATATCCGTCGTTTTATCGATCAAAGTTTGACCATGCACATCTACCAACAAACGGTAGTGTTCTAGAAAATCAGCTCCTAATATAGGCATCTTGACATCGGCAATGATGAAAGTCCAGATGAAAGGTCGGCGTAAACCCAAATTCAATGTTAAAGTTTGTTCACCGAATGTATCGATCACGGTTCCGTTAGCGGTTTACAATTTGATATTGCTTGCGCTTCCTGTGTGTTGTGTTGTCCTGCGTATAACTGATATGTTTGCACCCGTGTCCACCAGAAACCTATAACCACTGTTGGAGTCGGTAATAGTTAGGCGGTTTGAAGGACGGATAGCACAGAGTTCCGCCGTACTCTGCGCTGAGCTTAGTTTTCCGACGACTGTTGCTTGCTTCCCCAGGAACAAGGTTGCTGACATTTGTATGCTTTTTCCTTAAAAACCTGATGATAATAGCAAGGATTGCCTTCTTGTTTAAACGATGCCCGTTGGCGCGATCTTGACCTAGATCGATAGTAATGCGGTCGACTAAAATTGCTGCGTCGAACGTTGTGCTGCGCGCGATCATTGCGTATCGCAGCAATTTCTAACTGCATTCTTGCAATTCGTGACGTCAGGTGAGTGATGAGATTTACGTCAGCGCTTACTGCGGTCATAGTGGTTTTACTGGTACGAGTGTTCTCGTAAACACGGTCAGCCATCTCGCTCAGTTTATCTATTGCCAAATTCTCGGTAACAGCCAATACGGAAGTTACAGAGGGAGGAAGTTGCCTCATCCATAACAAACGGAGTGTGTCTTCATTTATTTTCCCGCAACCAGCTTCCTTCATTCTTCTAAGAAGCTGTGATGGCTTTTGATCTCCCAGGTCCATCTCTGAGAGTAATTTGTGGAAACGCCGATGCTCACTCTCTTCGTAGCAATTGATTAGCCTTTCTTTAATACAGTTGTACTTGTTCTCTGTAGGTGGGCTGGTCAATATATCGCTGACTTGGAGGACGACCTCTTTTGGTAGTTTTGACACTACGTGGTTGTATTTGAATTCATCTCCCTGTTTCTGAGAGGCGATAATAGCTTCGAACTGCGAAAACCATAGACGCGGTGAGTCGGTCCAAAACTGTGGTATTCTTTCGGCTACGGTGATTGATGCCACTAGGTCTGTGTCGGAATTGGTACTGCCGAAACTTCTTGCTGGTGTGGGTGTCGGATGGGCCATGTTGCTCCGTTGGTTGCTGATCCGTAGACTTGTTGTTTCCGTAGACTTGTTAATTTCGTCGGCTTGAAGATCACGTCGGCTTGAAGATCACGTCGGCTTGAAGATCACGTCGGGGTCACCACTGTTGCGGGTTGCGTGTAGATCGTTGTGAGTTGGAGCAGAATTGATACACACAGACTTGGTGTGAAAATGGCATATATTTACAGATTTATGTTAACCTTATATACTAAGAAATTTGGATCATTGGAGTGGGGAAAACCTTGCAATGATTGCTAACTAAAATAGTGCTTATTTATGCTACGTGACAAAGTGTGAACTAAATATAATTAAATTGTAATAAATACATTTGTAACCTAGATCTCTATGGTCACGTATTGCTTAGTGCCATACATAACAATAGCGCAAATAACTCCTCACTGCTTAAAGTAAGTGCAGTCAGTCAGTTTAACTGTGAAATTGTTAACTGCGCGTGAAAATCTGTCGCGTTCGTGTCGCGCGTCAGAGAGGCGCCTAACAAGAACACCATTGTTGTGAGGGCTATTGTCGACTGTCGAGTGAGCAACTTGCGCGCTGCACTGCAGAGCACATTTATTTTTAGTTGTTTCCATTGAAACAGCTATCTCTACGCATCATTTGGGTGATGCTGAAAATGTGAATCCTATTGTGGCGAAGTCCCGCTGCTAACATTCTCATCGCTACTAGGTAGGTATATCTATCTATGTACTCGTATATCTATAAAATGAAGAATGTGACTGATATTTCAACGTCGTATGTGTTATTGTAATATGTAATACATGGTTGTTGCTTTGATAAGTTATCTCTAATCTATACTAATATTATAAACGCGAAACTGTGTCTGTCTTTATGTCTGTCCGTCTGTTTATTTGTCTGTCTGTCTGTATGTCCGCTACGCTTTCACGGCCTATCTGTTCAACCAATTTTGCTGAAATTTGGTATAGACATAGGTTGCATATTATGACATAGGAAATTTAAGGAGTTCCCGCAGGAATTAAAAAACAATCATCGCGGAAGAAGTCGCGAGCATCGTCTAGTATGATATAAAAAAAGATAAGTACTTATTTAGAATTTCTAAATTTCTTAAGTTTAAGAACGTAAATTGGGATTTTTGGTAAACCTTTATCAATACGTAGGTTTTACTTCGATCACTTTGTAACTTACTTAAGGCGAGTCACCTCAGCTCAGCGGTGAAAACTGGTTTGCTAGATCAAATTTTTTCGGTATTTACTATTAAATCACGGTCTTACAAAAAATATCCGATACACTTAAAGATATTGTCTAAAGAATGTGCTAATTTGTTACACGATAGGATGTACTTTACTCGATCAAAAAAAATCTTGAAACAGGCTAAATTAAAAGTTTAAAACGAATTTTTTATTAATAAAATTTTCGACTTTGCTCATCATTTTTATATGGATAAATTCCTCTTGAAGTATTAATGAGAACCTGCTAAAATTTATTTCAAACTGAAGTCCTATATCTATTTAATTCAAATTAATCCCAGAACTTGAACGTTGCCAAGCGGTTTCAGAATATACCGCGCTGCCCGCTTCCCCGCCAGTCTCTACGAGCAATGCACCGCGAGACGCGCGGGCGGCACCCCACACCTCACCTCCTAAAATCTTGGAGGTGACTCGCCTTAAGTACCTACACCATGTTGAGTAAAACGTACGCTGAGTGTTTTTCAGAAAACATTTTGTTGAAGGTACGTAGTGTACCTACTTTGCTTGGATGCTTGCTCAGTGCTCTTCCCGCGTGCGTCGTTTAGTGAGGGCTGTAGAGGCAAAAAGTCTGGCAGATGGAAATTCAAAAATAACTATATGGAGTGCGCACACCAACGCAACACGATACAGTTTTCCTCCGACGCAGACGGTCTGTCCTGACCCACTAGGTTTCCGCTCTAAAGATTTGTATGTTTATTTAGAGAATCGAACTTCTTATTCCGTGGATATCAGACTTCCACAAAATAATATCTACATGATTATTTTCTTCATTATAGACAGAACTTTTTTGTGTGAAATTTAACTGTGGAAGTGACTTTAGACTCTATATACTAAAGATTTTTTACCTATAATTATGTATATAGATTTCAGCAAAATTTCGAGGAGTTCCTCCGGGAACCGTTCAGAACATTACTAGATGATTCCCGCGACTTCGTCCGCGTGCATTAAGATTTTTGATTCCCGCGGAAAATCTTTAATTTTCCGGGATAAAAGGTAGCCTATGTCCTTCCGCGGGATAGGTAAATCTTATCAGTAGGTATACCAAATTTCATCAAAATCAGTGGAAAATATGTGATGTGAAAGCGTAGCAGACAGCACACACACACACACACAGCGTAGCAGACAGCACACACACACACAGCGTAGCAGACAGACAGACACAGTTTCACATCCATACTATCCATACTAATATTATAAATTATGCGAAAGTGTATCTGTCTGTCTGTCTGTCTACTACGCTTTCACGGCCCATCTGTTCAACCGATTTTGATGAAATTTGGTACAGGGGTAGATGGTATCCCGGGGAAGCACATAGGCTACTTTTTATAGCGAAAAATTAAAGAGTTTCCGCGGGAATCAAAAATCTTAATCCACGCGGACGAAGTCGCGGGCATCCTCTAGTTTATAATAATAGCATGTATTGTTGTTGTGCGCCCCTCGGCAACAGGTAGCGCTCCGCTTCAGCGGGGCCGCTGTCGGCAGTCAAAGGCCGCCGCGCCGCGTGACGCGCGCAGTGTCACCCGACGCGCCGCGCCGCCCGCCCGTCACAGGTGGGTGCGCGTTGCGCGTTGCGGGAGCGGCGCCTAATTTATTGCGTTACCGTAGGTGACCGTAGCGACTAGCGACTAGCGATGTCTCTCGCAGCCTCCCCACTTATTGAGACTCTTATTTGGACTGTTTTTACATCATATCATACCTACAAAGTACACCCATACAAATATAGTATCCACCACCAACACTACAGCCCATTAACGTCCCACTGCTGGGCACAGGCCTCCACTCTCATAGGAGAGAGGGAATTAGAGCTTAGACCCACCACGCTGCTCCGATGCGGGCTGGCGGGCTACATATATACAAATATAGTATGCTCTACAGAAATAGGTTCTTCCAAGGGTCATCATCATGATTGTGCACAATAACGACGGGTCCTCGCCAACTCTGGGTCCAAGGAACAATTTTTCAGCTTTTAACTTCGACTCCTAACGTCGAAAGGTGTGGTTTAAATGTTAGCAAGCTGTATTGTTTGCCTGCTACCGAACGAGAAAATCTTGAAATGTATTTTTAATTAACATTGGCGAGAAAGGTCAGCATGGAACGCGGTGGAGTACCTACCACAGGCCACATTGAGAAAATAGGAACAAATTGTTAGTTTGTTTGAATGATACTGATCGCACATTACTTACGGGAAAGCTGACTTCTGCAGATAATGTTAGTCGCTGTTTTGGATTCCAAATATTTCATGTGTAGGTACCTAGGTCTTGCACAATACTGTTTTTTTTAAAAACACCCTAATATTTATTAGATAAATCAAATAGACACACCATAACAGTAGAAATTTAGTAAAATTTTGTGATGCTGACACTTTTTATTTAATTTATTCTAGGGTTGACATGAACAAGACAGGAATAGAAAAATATTGAACACTGTATATTTTATCAGTCGAGTGCAAGTAGGTCATGTAAGCTTTTGAGACTTAGCTTTAGACTTGGACTGCCAGTTATGGTATACATATACATATTGTGTACTGTCGCGTTTGCGAGTAGCGCCGTCCTAATCTAACGTATTCTCAATACATTATTATGTGTATTGCATTCGATGTTCCTGTGCGGCTACCCGGCACCCGGCACCCGGCACCCGGCACCCGGCACCCGGCAGCACAAGGCGGCCCCTGTGACTGTGTTTCATAATGTACGCTCATCACTAGGCAGGGGAACAGCAATCGAGCCTGAGTTGAACATAATGAGGCTGTCAGCGATCGCACTCGCCGCCGCCGCCGCCGCCGCCGCCGCTCCTCGAGCCTGTTTACGTTTGACGCCGCCGCGCCGGTACCACGCCGGCCGCGTAATTACTGAACCGGGGACCTGAGCAAAATTAATTACTCCGATGAAAATTAAACTGGCTTTACCAACGACTTCGGCTGATTTAAATGTGTAATTTTAATACAATGAAATTAAAAATATGATTTAAGAAGTAGTGATTTCTCGTAAAAATGTTGATTTGATTGTTCATCCACAGCCTCCGCCGAAATGTCTCAGGTTATCCAACATTAATTTGGATCGAAGATAAACCAGTAGTTCTGAGTGAACAATAACGATATTTTTTTTAATTACTTTTATTGAAAATAATACAATAGAATTCTATTATATTCTAGAATAATACAATTATTTTGAATTGCGAAAGCATGTCTCAGTCGATAAGAGTGCACGAATGAACAGACGAACGAAATGTTAAAATAAAGAATATGCGTAGAGTCTAACGTCTACAGATACAGTATCTATTCAGGGCCGTGAGTGGAAAGCATATAATATTTCAGCGCAACAAATTAGCTATCCACAATGAGCCGTCAGCAGCAGAGCCTGTCTCCAGGCCCCGGGGCTTATTGCGTCGCCGACAGTATCTCAGCAGATGAAGCGACAGGCGACCGTTAAAAAGGACTTTTCATCCCCGCGAACAATCCGTGTTTTAAGCGCGGAGGATTTACTAAATGTTTGTTCAACGTTCCAGGCAAAGTCTGAGCCCTGGCGAGATACGAGATATCTTTCCTGCCAGTCGTTCGACGCAGGCGTCTAGACAGGGCGACGCTGCGGGCCGACAGGGACGTGACGGAGGAAACTGGCACAATTTTCAATACAAAATTCTATCACTCTAGGTCTAGGGTCAAAGTCTTCTAACTCTCTCAACCGTAGGTGTAACAAAAGAGTACCGTCGTATATACTTAGGTATAGATTTAAAATGTGCATATACCTCTAGGTGCTACAATTATTGTCATGGTAGCCGGGTCAGTCAATTGTATTGGCGTCGACCCACTGTATGAATATACACTTACACTGTGTTCGATACGAGCTTTTAAAGATAATCCGAGTACATTAAGTGTTTCCAATTAGTATAATGTATTATGTACCTAGACAGTACGTTGTTCGTCGAACTAAATGCTGTAAGAGTCATCATTGGATATACGTTAACAAGACCTAGATATAGATAAAAGTCTGAGAATCCTCACACATATTAGTTCCATACTAACATTATTATAAATGCGAAAGTGCATCTCTCTTTCCATAGCGGGAGTCAAACATTTGTATACTACATGAACATTTTAACATTAATCTTTATAAAGACTCAAATCGAATGATAAGGGAGCGTGGAGTGGCGACTGGCGACTGGCGCGCACCCGCCTAGCGCCCTCTACTTGCTTAGCATCTCAATGCTACTAGCTCACCCGACCCGACTTCGCTCCAGAGGAATTGAACAAAAACCAGTGTGATGGAATTTCCTAAAATCCTGATACACATAATATTTCTTCATTTTTAATCAAACCTCCATTGATACTGAATTTACGGGATATAAATTGAAAATCGGCTGTGTGCGTGTAGGGCTCGGCAGTCGGCAGTCGGCAGTCGGCAGTCGGCACACTCGCGCCCAGAAAGGGTCTAGGTACTTCGCGTTCACATCTCATGTCGCCGGATGTAATACAATAGTTACACAATAGTAATTGTATCTATTAGTTCCATAGGTCGCGTGGTCGCGCGAGTGGACTCCTACAAGCACGTACAAGTAAGGTCAGCGAGGTTGAGGGCCAAATCACACGTGATGCTGTTACAAGCGGCATCAAGAGATACTCCTTTTATTGCATACTAGCTGATGCCCGCGACTCCGTACGCGTGGATTGAGGTTTTTTGGTTCCCACTTCCCGCGGGAAATCTTTCATTTTCCGTAATAAAAAGGTGGCCTATACGTTATTCCAGACTATAATCCATCTCTGTGCCAAACTTCATCCAGATCCGTTCAGCCGCTCTGGCGTGATTGAGTAACAAACGTACAATTCATCCATTCAAACTTTCGCTTTCATAATATTAGCATAGATTCCACATGGCGCCTAAAACTATATATTCAACAGTAAAAATGGCGCTCGATTCGAAAAAAAATTGAGATATAGAATCAAATAAATATTATAAATGCGAAAGTTTGGATGGATGGATTATGGATGGATGTTTGGATGTTTGTTACTCAATCATGCGCCAACGGCTGAACGGATCTGCCTGAAATTTGGCACAGGGATAGATTATAGTCTGGAATAGCACATAGACTACTTTTTATCCCGGAAAATTAAAGAGTTCCCGTGGGAACCGAAAAACCTCAATTCACGCGGACGAAGTCGCGGGCATATCTAATGCGCGCGCCAGTTAGAAATAAGATTAATAATTATTATTTATTTAATTCCAGTCGAGCTTTATCTAGAAATCCAGGCTACCTGGCGAGGACTCAACCGGGAGACGTCGGGTCAACGAGGACTTCAGGAACTGGTGCCTATCGCTATACAATACAGGCTTCGCGTTGCGCGTTGGTCGCATACACCCAGATACACCACACCGCGACCGGTTCATTTCAGCGATCAGTTCGTGCTCACTGCTCAGTGCTCAGGCATGTCGTCACTCTCCGTACCTGTAATGTATTATATAAGGACCACAACCGCTAGGATATGGAACGCCCTTCCGGCTTCCGTTTCTTCATCCGCTTATAATATTAGTATCTTCATATCAAGAGTGAATAAGTATCTTCTAGACAAGCGCGCTCCACCTTAGACTGCATCACTTCTTCCAGCAAGTGTGATTGCAGCCAAGCGCTAGTATACATATAAATTAAAATTAAAGGACTGTCGCTTACAGTCAAAAGTTACCAAAACGTGGTTCAGGCCTTCAGGGTCAAAGCAGTGGTAAACTGGTAAAGTCGCTGATCCGTGGTCGCCTGCTCATGTCTGCTTCTTTACATACGTTATACTCGTTATACTCGTATATTATTATACTCGTATTATGATCGAGTAGTGGCCAGTGGCTATTGAACGTGATTCGTGTACAGTTCTGAGAACAATCTGTGGATCAGTGGAGGTCAGTAGGATGTGGCGCATTACATGTTATATAACATTCGACTAACAATGTCTTCGACGAAACAAACAAGTACGAATTATACTATTAGTGAGCTTGACTGTCCGTGTTCAGACTACAGATGACCAGCCCGTTACAAATGTGTTACCTACTGGTCGTCAAACACGTGGACTTCTGTTTACAGCAGTATGTGAGATATTTAATGTCACATGTTCGTAATGATTAGTAACGACTAGTATGACTGGAATAATACAAATTGCAAAAGCATCGAGGTATTTTTTTTGAATACATAGGCTAGCGCTTGGCTGCAATCAGAATTGCACGCAAGAGGTGATGCAGCCTAAGGTGGAGCGCGCTTGCCCAGAAGATGCCTATTCACTCTTGATTTGAAGGTACCTATATTAAAAGAATAATAAATAACTGTAATAAAGTACCACCATTAGAATTTCGTAGCTGTACAAACTGAGAGCGGTTGCTGAGGTAGCTTGCAAACCATTGCAAGGAATTAGAGTCTAAGCCCTAGTAAGACAGCTTAGCAAGCAATAATGCTATATTAATGGTGTCAAAAGCGCGCGAGCAATCTAGTAGCACGAGCAAACTCACTTCACCTGCATCTTGAGATTCGATGATATCATCAACAACATCGATCAGTGCAGTAGCAGGCCCACAATTTCTTCTGAAGCCAGATTGTCTCTCGGGCAGAACGTCATGCTTCTCAACGTACTTAGTCAGCGGCCCACATGCAACTTTTTCTAAAATCTTTGAAAGGCGAGGGAGTATACTTGTTGGACGTAAGCCTAGAGCAGTGACATTGGTTTTTTTTTTGGGATTGGTCTGACAATAGCTGTTTTCCAAGCTCGCGGAAAGACACCGCTTTCAATTATTGAGCGATTTATAGTTGCAGTTATTACCCTAAGAGTAGTTGGTAAGGTAAATAAAATCATATCTACTGATATCCCATCAACGCCTGTAGCATTGGATCTCAGAGAGTTAATAATTCTTCCTAGTTCATCTTCTGTAACGGAGTGAAGCTGGAACGTACAATCACTAAAGCTATTAGTTTCATAATAAAGGATATCGCTTTTTTTAACCTACAAGTAAAAGTTTAAATAAATTGCTCCTTTGTCCAACAATTCTTTTAATTTTGGCGACTTTGAAAGAGAATTCTTCTTTATTATAAAGATAAAAACTTTTCCATGTGAGGCGGTGCAGTGAGGTGCAGTGAGGTGCAGTGTGGTGCAGTGTGGTGCAGTTTGGTGCAGTTTGGTGCAGTGTGGTGCAGTGTGGTGCAGTGTGGTGCAGTGTGGTGCAGTGAGGTGCAGTGTGGTGCAGTGTGGTGCAGTGTGGTGCAGTGAGGTGCAGTGTGGTGCAGTGTGGTGCAGTGTGGTGCAGTGTGGTGCAGTGTGGTGCAGTGTGGTGCAGTGAGGTGCAGTGGTCGAGCCGTCGAGCGAACAGTTGACATCGTTCGAGGTTCGTTCACACAAACGCATCAAAGGTAGATAACACCCGCGCCGTTTTAATCTATAGTTTCAAAAACGTTTTCTATTCACTCA
This sequence comes from Erebia aethiops, assembly GCA_923060345.2. NCBI lineage: Eukaryota > Metazoa > Arthropoda > Insecta > Lepidoptera > Nymphalidae > Erebia > Erebia aethiops. The sequence goes on along the minus strand of OV281083.1, from coordinate 128,779 downwards.
AGTCGCTGTGAAAAGTCTTCTTATATATATAAAAATGAAACCCGTTTTCCTTGGTCACGGCATCACGCGTGAATGGCTGGACCGATTTCACTAATTCTTTTTTTGTTGTATTTGTTATTATTAGGAGAAGGTTCTTACGGAAAAAAATATTTCTACTCGGGAGGCCTGTGGGTCAATTATTCAAAAAAGGCCATAGACACTTTGAGGGTGCAATATAATAATGGTTTCAGGATGCTGTTGGGCCTGCCGCGGTTTTGTTCAGCGTCAGCTATGTTCGCGAGTGAGCGGACTGACGACTTCTTTGCTATAATGAGGAAGAAGTCGTCGTCACTGCTAACAAGGCTGCGCTCAGGTACCAACCGCATCCTGAACATGTTTGCGAGTAAGGTGGACTCACCAATAATTGAACATATAATTCAAGTGTTGGTGAGGCCAAACTAAACTGTAAAAAAAAATGTGTAATAATTTCTGTTTAATAATTAATTTTCAAATATTTTTTGTGTTTATATCTACTAACATTAATTTTTAAGGTTGTAAACTAACAAATTGAGCCCTAGTTGCTATAAATAAAGAGTATATTATTATAATATTAAGAAAATCTCTCAGAAATATTGAAAAATATACATTTAATTTTGCATACTAAGGCGGTACGAAGTTCGCCGGGTCAGCTAGTATCCAATAAAATGACAAACTTTTAAAAAAAATTGGTTGATTCTCCAACTCAAATGGAAAATATATTTTACTTATGGTTTGAAAATTAATATAAGGAACTTTTGATGTTTTTTTAGCTGGGTTTATTGTAAAGAGGGTCATCTTCATTTTGAGAGATTTGTTATACGAGGTGTTTTTGGGTGGGTCCGTGCCTCTGTATTGAACCGTAGGTAAAGACAGTTGAAGTTATTGACAACACAGCTCGAACTGCTGGGTCTGAAAGCTTGATATAACGCATGTTTGATATTTTCCAAGTGAAGCTGGGACGGGTCAACTAGTTTAAATATCCCAATGTCGATTCTCAAAATATTATGAAATGGAGTGAAGTGAGGTCACATGTCGCGCGCGAGAGGGCGCAGCAGTAAATCGAGTTTATCTCGAGTGTCGGCGCTACATGCGAATGATTGACAATGGATGGGCCACGTTTACCTTCCAAACGACATGTTTTCATTTCGTAAATACCCGCTGTGACTGTTGCCAAGCTCTTCTACCTATATAAAATTCACTCTGCAATCCGGTGGTTGCATCCCTCGGTGCCTCAAAACCAAACTCAATGAGATAGTTTTATGGGTCACCTAAGTAATGGACTGAATAAGAAAGCACCAGTGTCGCTTCCACTCAGCGAGTGATGGAGGGGCCGTATTATACCCATGTCGTGAAATCTGTACACAAATCAGAGTCTCAATTACCTACGTAACATTCTAGGGTTCATGTTTCATATTATTTTCACACCACTCGCTCGACAACTCCTTATTACAAGACCTGTTATATAAAGGTAAAGTACGTCATTACATGCTTGAGGCTTAGCGGGGTTGTAATGTTGTACTGAAATCCGTTACCCATACGGGGTGTTTTGTGATTTGAATTTAGAAAGTCCCGCGTCCAAAGAAAATTCTATTCATTCTTAAGTTCAAATCCGAGTTTCAACTTCTATAGACAGATACTTATTTAAAAGCATTAGAAGATTTCTACAAATGAAAAACTATGAAAACTGCCAATTGGCCGATGTCAGAGTCACAGGCCGTGTTGCTAGTTTACCTACTCTCAAGTACTATCACTAAGTTATTCATTAGCTATCGTTATCATTTTTAGTTATTTTTTGAAATTATATATTATAAGAATAATATATTATATTGAATTATGTTTCCATTAGCCTTGATTTGATTGCCTCGCGAGGTATGAAAAGTAGAGTATTCAACGGAACGCTTCACTCAGGTTTCTAGATTCAACATCGGATTAAGGCGAGTCACCTCAGCTCAGCGGTGAAAACTGGTTTGCTAGATCAAATTTTTTCGGTGTTTACTATTAAATAACGGTCTTACAAAAAATATCCGATACACTTAAAGATATTGTCTAAAGAATGTACTAATTTGTTACACGATAGGATGTACTTTACTCGATCAAAAAAAATCTTGAAACAGGCTAAATTAAAAGTTTAAAACGAATTTTTTATTAATAAAATTTTCGACTTCGCTCATCATTTTTATATGGATAAATTCCTCTTGAAGTATTAATGAGAACCTGCTAAAATTTATTTCAAACTGAAGTCCTATATCTATTTAATTCAAATTAATCCCAGAATTTGAACGTTGCCAAGCGGTTTCAGAATATACCGCGCTGCCCGCTTCCCCGCCAGTCTCTACGAGAAATGTACCGCGAGACGCGCGGGCGGCACCCCACACCTCACCTCCTAAAATCTTGCAGGTGACTCGCCTTAAGTAAATAATATCCATCAAATTAATACATATTTTACAAAGTTAAAAGCGTTTTAGAGTGAAATAGATTAACGCATGAACTTCATAATCAGCTTACACATACAAGCAGGACTAGTGTGTCGAACGCTGTACGCTGTGTGCTGTGTGCTGTGTGCTGTGTGCTGTGTGCTGTGTGCTGTGTGCTGTGTGCTGTGTGCTGTGTGCTGTGTACTGTGTGCTGTGTGCTGTGTGCTGTGTGCTGTGTGCTGTGTGATGTACGCTGTGTGCTGTGTGCTGTGTGCTGTGTGCTGTGTGCTGTGTGCTGTGTGCTGTGTGCTGTGTGCTGTGTGCTGTGTGCTGTGTGCTGTGTGCTGTGTGCTGTGTGGTGTCAGGTGTGTGGTGTGTCGGTGAAACACAGACTTCGCCTCTCAAAGTTGAAACAGCGAAGCGAGTGTACTGGTTATTCATATTTATATTAATATTCTTCAGTTTGATTCGCGATGAAACGTTTCAAATTCGTATAAAGTATTCAACGCTGTATTCCTTCGCGATTGCATTTTAACTACTCCTATAGCCATTGTGAGAGAAATTGCGATAATGTTTTTGTATCTTTTTGTTTTTCCCTATTATTATCATGTCGCTGGTAAAATACATACTTACATAATTTCGAAAAATATAGACAGTAACGTTAGAAATACACCAGGTACTTTTGTAGATTTTTCACTATAATAATATACAAGCTGATGCCCGCGACTTCGTTTGCGTGAATTGTGGTACTTATTTAATTTTCCGGGATAAAAATTAGCCTATTTGTTATTCCAGACTATAATCTATCTCTGTGCCAAATTTAATCCAGAATAGATCCGTTCAGCCGTTCTGGCGTGATTGAGTAACAAACATTTATCCAAACTTTCGCATTTATAGTATGGATTTAGGTATTTAAATATTTTCAGTAACTAATGCATTTTTAACGTCGCAAATTTACTCTCAAGCCTCATCAAAGTCAAGATACTAATTCATTGTTTAGTTTTATTGAAAAGCAATCGATGACTGCAATGTTAAATTCACTGAGATAAATTTTCATCATATCATAGGTTCTGAAACCGTTTCTCAATGACTCAATGAGAACAGCCTAACAGGTACCTGTGTCACAAACAATTTAGCGGTTTTGCTTTCAGAAAATTCTTTTTCAATTTGTAGAGTAGGTAAGCAGGTACGTGAATAGACAAAGTTACGTTACGTCTCGGGCTTTGGCTGTCTTTCCAAGTTTCCAGCAGCGCGCGGCGTGAGAGAATGTCATGACTGCTTCGTTTTAATATTATCACGCGGACGAAATCTCTTGGAATATTAGTCATGAAAACCCGCGCGCATGTAACGCTTATCGCTTCGTGTAATCGTACCTAACGCTAAACGCACCGAGTCGAATTATTTCACTTGCAAGTGTTTCTGCGGCGGAGGCTGCAAACGAGATGATTGTTGAATGTTGATAGCGCGCCGACCGCCGACACCCAGCGCGGCAGTCAGTACTCACTACTCAGTACTCACTACTCAGTCGTAGCGCGACCGCCGACGCGCGACCACGCCGCTCGGTGCACGGACCAGCGCGGATCTGCCGCCGCGCGCGTACAGCTGCTACATTCGCGATCGTACATTTAACAAGATTTGAATTTTAATATCCACCAAAACTTACGCTATATCATTTGAACTTGGCTAGTTTTCGCCCGTCCTAAACTCGTAATTTTTCTTTCTAAAAAATCAAATCGAGTGTTTATTGTTAGTGCAGTGCAGTTAACAGTGGACACTGAAAATATTTTGATTGTTTTTTTACTGCGCTGTTGATGCTGGATGATAGGTTTGTATATTCTCTTTGAAACAGTTTTTATGTTGCTTTTAAGACGTGAAATAAAATAATTATTCTTTTTGATTTCTTATCAACAATGTCATAAGTAATAAATAATTAATTGTTGATAAGTAACAAACTTGGGTACATCTATAAAAAATAGATTTTTGATTACGTTAGGCTTTGTACTAAATTTCTTTGAAATTGTTAAAGAAATTTTTATTAAAGAAACAATTAATTAAGAAATTGTCTCTATACCGATGTACTAATTACAGAAACAATTTCATTCAATATCTTGGTAGATTCTATACATCCAGGCTCTACAGAAGAGCTGGCTTAAAGCTGTTAAAAACAAGAACCTATAAATTAAAAGTTTAAAATAACCCCGGAAGTAACAGGATACCAATTCCGATTCGATCACACCTGTGGAGTGTGGAAGTTGCTCACATTCTGTCATCAACTAGAAAAGAATGAAATTCAAACTGAAATTCGAACTGAAGTTCGATCAATTCACGTTTCAGTAAAAACAACTAATCAGTTGATCCGTTTGGGCGCTACGATGCCACAGACAGACACACAGATAATATACACGTTACGCTTATAACACTCTTTTTGCGTCGGGAGTTAAGAAAATATAAAAAATTACCCGCTAATTAATCTAGAAAACTGATATTAGATATCAAAGTGCATTGTCCACCTCCACGCAGTTATTAATTTAACTAATTGACAGTTCGTACTTACTTCGCACGGGTGGGTTTATTTTACATACATTTTGAATTTGGCGTGAGACAAGGTGGGTTAACCTCTCCGACTCTGTTCAACCTCTACATGGCTGAGTTGATCGTCGCGCTCAGCAGTCAGCATGTTGGTTGCCATGTTGACGGCGTTTGCGTCAATAATTTGAGTCACGCAGACGATATGGTACTGTTGAGTGCGTCGATTTGTGGAATGAGGAGGCTTGTGCACATTTGTGAGGAATACGCTGGTAGTCATGGCTTGAAATACAATGTGGCAAAAAGTCAATGCATGGTCTTTGAGGCCGGTGGTACAAAAAGTCCTCAGAATGCACCACATGTGCTGCTGTCTGGGGTTCCTCTAGTCACAGTTTTCGCTAGACAATCTTACTTTCTATACAATCTAACTTCCGCAAAGTATCGCCTGATTCTATCCAATATTCTATCCAATAATGATAATATTTTTATAATGTAATAATTTTATTGTAATGTAGGTATATTTATGTTTTTGTTGTTGATATTTGACATGTACTTAAATAATATAATATTGTATAATGGATTGTATGGATCATGTTATCTGTAGTAAATAAATTAAATAAGAACCCTAAAAGCGTTAAAAATTCTTATTTTTACTTGTCACTAAGCTGTTAGTTGTTACCACTGCGTACAATTGCGATTAGTTTGGTGCTCGTAGAGGGAGTTCCGGCTTCCTTCTTTGAACTATTCATTGAATCTTCACGACCTCGATACATGGCACAACTTTAATTAATGGAGTAACATCGACACAAACTTTAGGGTTGCTTCGTAATACCCCAAATTTCTTATAAATGTTAACCCAAAGTATCAGCAGCTATTTGAGTAGGTCATGCCAATTAATAGCAGTCAAATCCATTCAGCGTGTTCCGATAACAGACCAAAAGACAAAAAAAAATTTGCAGTCATAGGGACTGCCGGTAGAAGTGAAAACGAATATTTTTTTTGTTCTAAATAAAAATAATAATTATAATAATCAAATGTATGTAAGTTTATTAATTTATATTTAGTTACGTAAGTTTATTATATCTCTTTAGGCCATATTATATTATGTAAGTATTTATTTTGTATGCGGGCGTGAGAGCTAAATTTATGTCGAAAATAATAATCAAAATAATTCAAATATAAACCTTAAAACTAAGACATTAAAGTTTGATTATGAATGTAATAATTATATTTAAGACCTTTTGTCTTCGTAAAAGCGCGAGGTGGCGAGGTGTCGCCCAAGGTTACACAGTACTTATTAATATAAACCTTAAAACGTAAGGTATTAAAGTTTAATTACGAATGTACTATATTATTATACTTAAGACCTTTTGTCTTAAGAAGAACGGTGTCGATCACGCGTATTCACATTTGTGTACCCCCTAGCAATAAGCGCTCAACGCGCCTAAAGAAGTTTTCACTTTTAAAACAAACGTATTGATTTCAGATACATTTTCATCGCGATTATTATATTTTAGGAAATTGAGCGATAGTTCTTCAGAAATGGCTTCTAATCTTCTGAGTCAGCCCTATGAGCTATCGTACGCGTCTGCTGCGGCTAATCTTCTGAGTCAGCCCTATGAGCTATCGTACGCGTCTGCTGCGGCTAATCTTCTGAGTCAGCCCTATGAGCTATCGTACGCGTCTGCTGCGGCTAATCTTCTGAGTCAGCCCTATGAGCTATCGTACGCGTCTGCTGCGGCTAATCTTCTGAGTCAGCCCTATGAGCTATCGTACGCGTCTGCTGCGGCTAATCTTCTGAGTCAGCCCTATGAGCTATCGTACGCGTCTGCTGCGGTTAATCTTCTGAGTCAGCCCTATGAGCTATCGTACGCGTCTGCTGCGGCTAATCTTCTGAGTCAGCCCTATGAGCTATCGTACGCGTCTGCTGCGGCTAATCTTCTGAGTCAGCCCTATGAGCTATCGTACGCGTCTGCTGCGGCTAATCTTCTGAGTCAGCCCTATGAGCTATCGTACGCGTCTGCTGCGGCTAATCTTCTGAGTCAGCCCTATGAGCTATCGTACGCGTCTGCTGCGGCTAATCTTCTGAGTCAGCCCTATGAGCTATCGTACGCGTCTGCTGCGGCTAATCTTCTGAGTCAGCCCTATGAGCTATCGTACGCGTCTGCTGCGGCTAATCTTCTGAGTCAGCCCTATGAGCTATCGTACGCGTCTGCTGCGGCTAATCTTCTGAGTCAGCCCTATGAGCTATCGTACGCGTCTGCTGCGGCTAATCTTCTGAGTCAGCCCTATGAGCTATCGTACGCGTCTGCTGCGGCTAATCTTCTGAGTCAGCCCTATGAGCTATCGTACGCGTCTGCTGCGGCTAATCTTCTGAGTCAGCCCTATGAGCTATCGTACGCGTCTGCTGCGGCTAATCTTCTGAGTCAGCCCTATGAGCTATCGTACGCGTCTGCTGCGGCTAATCTTCTGAGTCAGCCCTATGAGCTATCGTACGCGTCTGCTGCGGCTAATCTTCTGAGTCAGCCCTATGAGCTATCGTACGCGTCTGCTGCGGCTAATCTTCTGAGTCAGCCCTATGAGCTATCGTACGCGTCTGCTGCGGCTAATCTTCTGAGTCAGCCCTATGAGCTATCGTACGCGTCTGCTGCGGCTAATCTTCTGAGTCAGCCCTATGAGCTATCGTACGCGTCTGCTGCGGCTAATCTTCTGAGTCAGCCCTATGAGCTATCGTACGCGTCTGCTGCGGCTAATCTTCTGAGTCAGCCCTATGAGCTATCGTACGCGTCTGCTGCGGTTAATCTTCTGAGTCAGCCCTATGAGCTATCGTACGCGTCTGCTGCGGCTAATCTTCTGAGTCAGCCCTATGAGCTATCGTACGCGTCTGCTGCGGCTAATCTTCTGAGTCAGCCCTATGAGCTATCGTACGCGTCTGCTGCGGCTAATCTTCTGAGTCAGCCCTATGAGCTATCGTACGCGTCTGCTGCGGCTAATCTTCTGAGTCAGCCCTATGAGCTATCGTACGCGTCTGCTGCGGCTAATCTTCTGAGTCAGCCCTATGAGCTATCGTACGCGTCTGCTGCGGCTAATCTTCTGAGTCAGCCCTATGAGCTATCGTACGCGTCTGCTGCGGCTAATCTTCTGAGTCAGCCCTATGAGCTATCGTACGCGTCTGCTGCGGCTAATCTTCTGAGTCAGCCCTATGAGCTATCGTACGCGTCTGCTGCGGCTAATCTTCTGAGTCAGCCCTATGAGCTATCGTACGCGTCTGCTGCGGCTAATCTTCTGAGTCAGCCCTATGAGCTATCGTACGCGTCTGCTGCGGCTAATCTTCTGAGTCAGCCCTATGAGCTATCGTACGCGTCTGCTGCGGCTAATCTTCTGAGTCAGCCCTATGAGCTATCGTACGCGTCTGCTGCGGCTAATCTTCTGAGTCAGCCCTATGAGCTATCGTACGCGTCTGCTGCGGCTAATCTTCTGAGTCAGCCCTATGAGCTATCGTACGCGTCTGCTGCGGCTAATCTTCTGAGTCAGCCCTATGAGCTATCGTACGCGTCTGCTGCGGCTAATCTTCTGAGTCAGCCCTATGAGCTATCGTACGCGTCTGCTGCGGCTAATCTTCTGAGTCAGCCCTATGAGCTATCGTACGCGTCTGCTGCGGCTAATCTTCTGAGTCAGCCCTATGAGCTATCGTACGCGTCTGCTGCGGCTAATCTTCTGAGTCAGCCCTATGAGCTATCGTACGCGTCTGCTGCGGCTAATCTTCTGAGTCAGCCCTATGAACTATCGTACGCGTCTGCTGCGGCTAATCTTCTGAGTCAGCCCTATGAGCTATCGTACGCGTCTGCTGCGGCTAATCTTCTGAGTCAGCCCTATGAGCTATCGTACGCGTCTGCTGCGGCTAATCTTCTGAGTCAGCCCTATGAGCTATCGTACGCGTCTGCTGCGGCTAATCTTCTGAGTCAGCCCTATGAGCTATCGTACGCGTCTGCTGCGGCTAATCTTCTGAGTCAGCCCTATGAGCTATCGTACGCGTCTGCTGCGGCTAATCTTCTGAGTCAGCCCTATGAGCTATCGTACGCGTCTGCTGCGGTTAATCTTCTGAGTCAGCCCTATGAGCTATCGTACGCGTCTGCTGCGGCTAATCTTCTGAGTCAGCCCTATGAGCTATCGTACGCGTCTGCTGCGGCTAATCTTCTGAGTCAGCCCTATGAGCTATCGTACGCGTCTGCTGCGGCTAATCTTCTGAGTCAGCCCTATGAGCTATCGTACGCGTCTGCTGCGGCTAATCTTCTGAGTCAGCCCTATGAGCTATCGTACGCGTCTGCTGCGGCTAATCTTCTGAGTCAGCCCTATGAGCTATCGTACGCGTCTGCTGCGGCTAATCTTCTGAGTCAGCCCTATGAGCTATCGTACGCGTCTGCTGCGGCTAATCTTCTGAGTCAGCCCTATGAGCTATCGTACGCGTCTGCTGCGGCTAATCTTCTGAGTCAGCCCTATGAGCTATCGTACGCGTCTGCTGCGGCTAATCTTCTGAGTCAGCCCTATGAGCTATCGTACGCGTCTGCTGCGGCTAATCTTCTGAGTCAGCCCTATGAGCTATCGTACGCGTCTGCTGCGGCTAATCTTCTGAGTCAGCCCTATGAGCTATCGTACGCGTCTGCTGCGGCCTGCGGCGTCGTACTGTGTACACGAGCCCTGGTGTGCCCTGCTGCCTCCTGGGTCCGAGCGACGCTGTAATATTATAATGGTTTCGATGACTAGCGGGAAATTATGCATTACTTACCTAATTTAAAATGCGAAAGAAAAATCAATGAAATCTGGGCTCTGCGCGTACAATACGATATTACTTATTACTACGAAGTTTCAAATTGTGAAAAATACCATATTAATTATCAACAGAATGATGTGCTACATGAACGTCAATACAGAAGGCTGTCGGCGTGGAGCCGGGCGGCGGCCCGCTCCTACAGACATCATACAGCTGTACTCCATTAGGCAGAGGCTTCGTTCCCCAACCAACAAAGCGCGACGACTGTTTGACAAGCCGCACCGATCTGGATCTTTTGAAGGAGCTCTCCACCGCGACCATTCAATATTGACACTCGATCAGCGAGCGACACTGAGCGCCATTGTGTCTGTGTAGACTGTAGAGTGTAGGGTGTCGGACTGTGTGTATGTGTGTGTGTTAACGGTTCACTCGGGTCCAGCCGGTCGCTGCGTCACGGGGCCGCGTCACACAGTGGACTTCACACCGGGAAACGATCACAACTGATCGTTTTGCTTTACTAGCTAATCGCAGTATTCAATGCTGGATAATATTATGAAATAAGGATCAACAAGCTTAAAGCCAACACACAACACCACACAATCCCTAAACCAAATGCACTCTGCACTCCCCTGCAGTCCCCTTCCCTGTGTCGTCACTGGCCAAATCGTCCATATTGGTAGAGTTGACGTCAAAAGCCCGTATTTTTATTTTTTATGGGATCCTTGGTAAAACAAGAACCCTCAAAGTATCGTCCAGTTCGTTTTGTCCATCTCTCTGTGGGTCACAGTCATTAATAAATAAACTATAAGAGCTAAATTATAATTGAATGTTACCGTTAACTAAATGAGGTATATTACAAAAGTTGTGAAAAAAATTTATTAAGTACTGGGTACTTCCTGAATTTGAAAAATTAATAGTTTGGTTTGACCCTCGAGTACCTGTGCAATACCGAAATGAATCCAAAAGGGTTTTTATAATTCTTTTGGAAGTTCTTAGTTTTTTAATGACTTCAGCAATTGGTATGACGGCTTCGGAACCAGACCGTATGCGTGTTTTGATATGCTTGTTTAATTTCATCAAAAATAGGTGATTTGGTCGTGTTAAACATGATTATAATATTTATACTTTCCCATCTTACTAACATAGTGCTGAGTGCTGACTCTCGTGCTAGAGAAATAGATCAATGCCACCAGACGGGCTGCGAACCTGCGGCTTCCAGCGCGTCGCCAACTGTTGAGCCACTGGGGCTTCTGTACGTGTTTATTTGTTTAATGTTCAACGAGCAGTGGCCACTGAGCTCAATTACTGTGTTTGACACTTGTGTGTTTACGCCGACCAAACAAACGATGTGTTGTACTAATATTTGCTGTTCCCTGACAACCAGGTGTCATGATATTTTTCAAAAAACGATCACAGAACAACAGTATTGTTAAAATTTAAAAGAGTCTAATTTCAGTCCAACAATAATGAAACCCGCTGAGAGGGCGTCGTGTGGTCTAGTTGCATCAGTCGTTTGCAATGCTTGAGCAACGTTAGGCCAGGCCGGTAACTGGATGGGCAGCCGACTTTGGCCTTTATAATATTTCCTCCATACCTCGGAGGGTATGTAAATCGGTCCCGACGTTAGGTCACAAACCCAAGTGTCAAATGGTCGGGGGCCGGGGCCCATGCGGTAGGTATAGATGCAAGGATCTGATCGCACTAACACTATGCAAAGAGCCTAGCCTCGTGAATTCATGACGTTAACTGATTAAAACGACGGGAAGAGACAAAAATCATAGGCAGGCGAGGTTTACAATACCTATCAAAAAATTTAATAATCTAACTAAGTAATTGAGTGTCACACCGCACACGCTAATCGAGTGATTAGTGCTCAGCTGCTGGCGGTCGAGAGTTGGTCCGTCCGAGCCTTCAGCCACAAACACTGAAAGTTGCCGCGGTTTGTTTACACGAGTGGCGCAAACACGACCGACTGACGAGTACACAACCATGCAGTTGATACTCGCCAGCCGCCAGCATCCCGCACGTGGCGGTGATGACGAGTGCAGAGTTACATCTGCGACTCTTCAGGAGCTTAGCCTTGAATCGTTTGCGGACATTAACCGTGGCAATTACATCGCCGCGTGCACAGAGCTGCACTGTGCGCCAGTTGCTAATCATTAGTACTTAACAGCTATGCATTTTGAATTTCGTCATTGTAAACAATAAAGTAGCTCCTCTACTCTCATGCTATTTTACACATATTCTTTTATTAAAAAAAAATATTAGATGAACACAGAAAACAAGGTAAAAATGCATTTCTAAAGTATGATAAAATTATTTTTAAATCCGACGCACAATTGCCGAATAATACTGATGCGAAAACTTCAACACGAAACTTGCCACCACCCACATATATGGGAAGAAAAAATTTAGATTTAAAACCAAATTGTTCAAAGAAAAACATATACAAGAGTTCATCCATCATTCACCCATCCAGGTAGATTAGATAATTATTTAGAAAAATGAAATAAATATAGTTTAGAAAAATAGTTTGTGCAAAGAAATAAATTATATTAAAGAAAGAAAGAAAGAAAAACAGTTTATTCGACAATGGTGTCACAGACAAAAGAAAGATTACATAATATTATGTAAAAAAAGTTTGTCTGGGACACCACCCAGAATGGGTGTACAGCTCAGCATTAAGCATTGCATTGTATGCCAATAAATTGCATACAAAGCAGGGCGCTGGTTTTCAGCTGTGACCCGGGTGACGTCACAGTAACAAAAAATATTAATATAATAAAACATAAGTAAATTTTATAAGCAATCACAAGTAAGCAGCAAGAACTCAAATTATATGTCATTTATAATATTACACATTTGCTGCACGAAAAGAAAAAAGAAAAACATAAAATATATAAAACTATAACAAATAATATGAAAACAAGAAAAATATATCATGAAAATTACACATAAACTTACAAACAAATATAATATTAAATTAATGAAATATTGGCCGCAAAATTATCATAGTCAATTTATCATACATAATAATATATACATAAATCTTTTTAACTTCTTTAATAAAGTGATTTTATTCCTAGAATCACGTATGGGGGGAGGACTATTATTCCAGCATCGGGTTGCGGCATATTTAAAGCTATCCTTAAAAGCAGCAGTGCGGTGGTGTGGGACACTCAGAATATTACGTACGCTTCTAAAATGCTCCCTACCCTCATAAGTCCTCCCTAGCTTTTCATATATGTAAGGTGGTTTACCATTTTTGAACACCCCGTATAACAAGGTAGCGAGGTGCAGTTTCCTCCTGGATCTCATTTTTAGTAAGCCATGCTTGTTTAAAAATGGTGTTACATGCATTCTTGGGGGAATGCCAAAACAGAAACGAGCACATGCATTCTGGACACGCTGGATGATTTTGCACGTTCTAGCCAGAAGACGAGGCCCGTAAACTATATCAGCATAATTGAGTTTCGATAGCACCAAACTCTCCACCAGACGAATACACACTTCTTGGCTTATATACTTGCGAACCTTATACAATATTTTTAACCGGTAAAAGGAAGTGCGTACCACCGTAGCTACATGTTTTTCAAAACGCAAATCCGAGTCTTTATGCAATCCTAAGTTTCGGGCTTCATATACACGCTCTAAATTATTACCTTTTAAGCTTACGCTCACCGAACCAAAGTCAATCTTACTTAATTGCGCCCTAGATCCAAAAAACATGAGTTTAGATTTGCACGGATTGAGGACCAACGAGTTACTATCTGCCCAATCTGCAATACGCTGAAGATCCTCATTGATCTTCTGAACAGCCATTTCATATTTGCTGGGTTCAAAGGAGATGTAAACCTGCAAATCATCCGCGTACATATGAAATTTAGAGTTCTTTATATTATTTATACGGGATGAACAAGATAGGCCCCAAAATTGAACCTTACCCGAAGTAAGAAATAAAAATGAAAGTGCAAAGAAATAAATTATTTATAAATGTATCAAAACACAAATTATTAGGTATCGAATGTATACTTATACCTACATAGTTTAAAAAAACCATTATAATGTATGATCTTGAAAAAGTTTGTTTCTGAAATGTAACAATGCTGTTATACTTAACTACTTTTTTTTCTTCTAAATAATATACCAAACAATAATAAAGGCTTATTTATTTATTTACTAGCGAATGACCGCGACTTCGTCTGCGTGGTCTGAGGTTTTTTGGTTCCCGCGGGAACTTCTTAATTTTCCGGGATAAAAAGTAGCCTTTGTGCTATTCTAGACTATAATCTATCTCTGTGCCAAATTTCAGTCAGATCTGTTCAGCCGTTGGCGCGTGATTGAGTAACAAACATCCAAACATCCATCCATCCATCCAAACTTTCACATTTATAATATTAGTAAGATTTATTTATTTATTTATTATACCTATACAAAGAATTCATAGCCATAAGTTGGCTCGCTGCTGACACAAAATAAATATTAACTGTGGACATTTTTTTAATCATTCGTCTAGCAAGAAGTTGCTTAAAAATTTCAGTAGGTACCTATTATGTTCCATTACAAATGCTCTGATAAGACGAGGTACGGTAAGGTCTGAGGACCAGGCAATAATACAGCAGTTAATAAAGGAAATAGCTTGTAGTATGTAAAGCAGTCGAATGTTCCTCTCTGAATCGAAGGCAGAGGGCGGAGGGCGGAGGGCGAGTTCGTGTGAGTTTCCTCAGCTCAGGTAATACTCGTATCTCTAGCTAACACTATACAGTTATACGAGTACATCATTAATTTACTTTGGATTGAAGCTGTCGCGGAAATGGGGAATTACAATATTTTAGCGAGTTCACATGCTTGCGAGTTGCGACAGAATCCGCGTAATATATAACATTTAGAAAGTACCGCAGAACTCTGACTTTCTAGATGAAAAGTAGCCAATGACGGGACGTTCGGGACGTTCGGGACACCACACGCATCTCTCACCACAACCAACACCGTCAAATTCAATTAAATAGATGGTCTGGGAAAATATAAAATTCAAAATTCAAAATTCAAAATGATTTTTATTCAAATAAACTTTTACAAGTACTTTTGATTCGTCAAGTGAATCTACCACGGATAACGGACAGACATACTTTCGCAATCATAATAATAGGTGTTTACCTATGAAATTGCCGATTTGTCGTACACTTTGATCTCAAATATCTCCTCTTTGGTTAGGAATTTCAGTTTCAAATGTATACAGCTATTTACACATGCTTTTGTGTTTTGAAAACCCTAATTAATTTGTTTTTTCCTCATTTGGTTTTTTCTTTGCGTCACTCAGTTAACAAAATGGAAAACTTTAAATATCGCGTTATTTACGAGTACGAGTTCCATCGTGGCACCAGTGCTGCAGAAACGGAACGAAGGATTAATGATGTGTATGTCGGCGTCGTCGCAAAATAAAACACAGTGCGTTTTTGGTTCTAACGTGTTCGTTCTGGAAATTTCGACCTGCAAAACAAGCCCCATGGACGGCCGGAGACCAAAGTTGATAATAAAGAATTGAAGGTTATTGTGGAAGCGGATCCATCGCAAACCACGTTCAAGCTAGCTGCAAGCTGCAGTGTTAGTTATAAAACTGTTTTAATCCACTTGAAGCAGATTGGGAAGGTGAAAAAGCTTGAAAGATGGGTACCTCATGATTTGAGTGCAGCAAACCGACAAACGCGCGTCGACTGCTGCGTTACATTACTCAACCGGCAGAACAATGAAGGGATTTTAAATCGAATTATTACCTGTGATGAAAAGTGGTTCAATGCTTGAACCCTGGACAACCAGCCAAATACTGCCCCAAGCGAAAATTGTCTCAAAAAAAATTACTTGTGAGCGTTTGGTGGACTAGTGCCGGTGTCGTTCACTACAGCTTTCTTAAATCTAGCCAGACGATTACGGCGGATGTCTATTGTCAGCAACTGCAAACCATGATGGAAAAGCTAGCTGCTAAACAACCGAGGCTGGTCAATCGCTCTAGGCCACTGCTGCTTCAGGACAACGCTAGACCACACACTGCACAACAGGCGGCTACCAAATTAGAGGAGCTTCAATTGGAATGTCTAAGACATCCAATGTACTCCCCGGACCTTGCTCCAACAGATTACCATTTTTTTCGAAATTTGGATAACTTCTTGTACAGGAAAAAAATCAACTCCGAAGGGGCAGTCCAAAGCGCCTTCAAAGATTTTATTGATTCCCGTCCGAATGTTTTTTTTAGTAAAGGGATCAATGAACTACCTATGAGATGGTAATAGTGCATAGATAGCAATGGTACACACTTTGATTAAATAAATATATTATAGTTAAAAAAAATCGACTTTATGTTCCTCCCTTACAAAACGGCAATTTCATAGGTAAAGACCTAATATTAGTATGAAATTATGAATTCAT
Organism: Erebia aethiops; assembly: GCA_923060345.2. Classification (NCBI taxonomy): domain Eukaryota; kingdom Metazoa; phylum Arthropoda; class Insecta; order Lepidoptera; family Nymphalidae; genus Erebia; species Erebia aethiops. The sequence goes on along the minus strand of OV281083.1, from coordinate 112,627 downwards.
TTAACTACTATAGCTGATGCCCGCAGTTTCGTCCGGGTGGATTGTTTTTAAATTCCCACGGGAACTCCTTAATTTTCCGGGATAAAAAGTATCCCATGTCACTTTACAGGTCCCTAACTATGCCCATGCAAAAAATAGCCTCGATCCGTTGCTCTGTTGCGACGTGATTGAAGGACAAACCAACAAACAAACACTTTCACATTCACTTCACCTTCACTTGTGATACAATGAATAATATAGATTATTATTATTTTGTGATTGGATGTTCTATGTACAGGATTGTTTACAATTGGGGCGTCTAATTAAATTTTGAAAAAGCTTTCACTGTTTATAAGCTTTTACATAATTATGTATTTAGTTTCAGTTTGTCCCCATGTTAGCCTGTATTTAGATCTTGAAAGTACAATTTGAGCCACTTGCCAGTTTCAGATTGAACTGAAATTGAACATGACGTAGTTTCGATAACAATTGAGTTAGCTGACAAGAATACGACAAATAAAATGACGTCACACTAAATTCAATATGGCAGACGATAAAAATGTTTTTTACAATTACTTACCTTGTTTTGTATTAGGACTGTTTCTCACTCGGTACTCACTACTCAGCATGCATTAATTAATTAATCGAATAAAGGCTGTGAGATTCAAACTAAATATTCGTAATTGTAATTATCATAATATGTTCATACCTATTATGATTTATACTTATATTAGCTTTACCCCTACTTGTAATAGTTGATTCTTACACAAGGGACGTAAGTAAGCTATTACAGAACAAGATCCAATTTGGCGCCAGTGCGAGCGCAGCTCGCATAGGGCGCTAATGGATCGCGTGCACCCGAGATATTTAGTCACACGAGCGAGCGCAGCGAGCGAGGGTGAATATAGTTCGAGGGTGTAATAGCTACTTGCAACCGAGGTAAGCATTCTACTTTATATCATTCTTGCGAGGTAAATAAAACATTGGTAATGCAAAAAGGTTTTGCATCATTTGTTCTGCTTCAAGCAAACAAAAATCAGGCTCTCCTCCTTTTTCATCATCTGATGAAGTGCTTGACATTGTTGTAAATAACTTAAATCACTTTACGAACAAACTTCACAAACTTTCAGATCAAATGAAATGCCGTCATTTCCATTTTTTTTTTCGTAAATAGTTTTCCATTTTTTTTTACGGCTCTGAGTTCCAAGGAGTTTTGCATAGTTTGAAATGTATGGAAATTAAATGCCGCCATGTTCAGTGTTTTTTTTTCAGTAAAAAGTTTTCTTACCATTTTATAAGAAAAGAGATTGTTTACCAAGGAGTTTTGCATAGCTTGAACTGTAATGTGAACATTACAATTCAAGCATAGTGCGACGTAATGTTGCCTTGAATTGCAAACACCAACTTACAAGGAGACTTTCCACTATAGTAATCCCTAGTTACTGAGCAAGTATGATATAAAAGTAATTTTAGTAAGAAAAATTCGTTTTGTCAACATTGCGCGGTGACGCGTGCGGCGTGTCGAATCAGCTTCGGATTTGGTTCGCAGTCGCGCGCCGGATAACTGGATACACGCGCGATGTTTGTTTTACTTTGGTGGTTTTATTAACAACAGTTTTATTCACAACAATAAAATAGCAGAGTTTACTGCATCCGCGCCTGCTGCCTACGCGTATCCGAACACATGGGCCAAGTGTGTGTCGAGCCGCCCGCAGTGCGGGGTTCCGTAGGTGCCCGTTACATTAAGCGAACATTTTATAAGATGATCGACTAGCTATTAGTCGTTAACACTTGACTCTAACAAAAATTTGCACTTTAAAGCTAAATATTTCCAAACCCGATCCCTGAATCGAAAAATGTTGCTTCATCCACACTTTTTTTAACGACATAACCAATGACACCTCACATTATGTGATATACGAGAAAAACGAGAAAAAAAACATCCGCACTTTACGTGTAGGGGAGGTACTTACCCAAAAAAATTTTTTTTTTCCAATTTTTTATTTTACTACTTTATCGGCGTGATTAACAAGTAGGTATATCTATGACAAAATAACATCTTTCTAGTACACTAACAATTACCTAACCTCGTACCTGCCTCAAAGCTAAACCGTGGAGGGACAAACGTACGGACGAACACGCCGAAACTACAAGGGTTCCTTGTTGACTACGGATCCCTAAGAAGGTACTCATAGGAGCTAGGTAAAGTTTATCTGGCACCACAACAAGCTGGTTGAATATTCTTATCGCGACCTAGAGCATTTTTAAAAGTGAAATCTGAAGAAAATAAATTATTGTACCTCCCCTAGACCCCTACAGTGTGGATGTTTTTTTTTCTCGTTATCCCATGACGCGTGGTGTAGTTAGATAATTGTTCACGTTTGCGAAATATAAAGCTTCCTGATTTTCGTTAGGACGTTTCGTCCGTATACCACGAGGACTAATCTTTTAATGTTGTTCAATTGGTGTACGAGTAGGTCCTGCTTCTGTACCACGTTAATACTGTAGGACGTGTAAGTATCTAGTTCGACACACGTGCCAAGCAGTGGCCAGCTACTCGCTGAATGCTGACCTCTATGTTAACTTTTATAACATTATCTCGATTGTAACAACGTGAACTTGCGAGTTACACGTAAACTGAAACAAATCTAATGTTAATAATAAAATATTACCTATAGTGAACTAGGCGCGCGACTTCGGTGTTTCGATTCCCACGAGAACTGTTTTCCGAGACGTTTTATTGTAAGTTTAGGTTTAAAGCTATTTATTTTCTATATTTCAGCCAAATCGGTTCATTCATAGTGGCGTGAAGGAGTAACAATTAACATTCGAACATCCAAACTTTCACTTTTATAATATCGGTATACCTACCTAATATTATATAAGCCTAAGTATCTACGGTACAGTCAAACTAACTACAATAATTATTACCTCGTTAACCCAAAATAGCGTGTCAAGTCCAGACTGAATTGATTCAAATGTACCTATTAATATAGGTACATTTGAATCAAGTGTGAAGTAAAACTTTGATATTTTATATAGGAAAGTTATATATACAGACGCGGTCAGAAAATGTTATCCACCTTTTGGTTTATAATTGCATAGACCCATCTGTGTCAGAAGGTCGTTATATGGTTTAATTAGCCATAGATTTTTAAACTTTTTCAGTAGGTGACAAATGTGGCGTCTAGATAGGATAGATTTAGAAAACCTTTTTCAATATTTTTAGTAAATGTCAATTTTTAACGAATCATTATCATAATCGCGATCATTGATATAGAATTGTAGAATGCTAATGTAATGCGATGACGCTAAAGTGTCAAACTTGAAATTATTAAAAAAGTCATTAAAATACTCTTTTTGTTGTATTCGATGTTTGAAAACTTTTGATAACTTTGAAACTTAATAAATACCATGATTAGAAGGGATTTAGATCTTAGTGCACGCAGTGCTTTAAAGAATCTAATTCGAAAACTGGTAAACATTTTCAGACCGCGAGCTCACATTTTATGTTCAATAAGCTCAACGATAATTAATTTATTCGATTGTATAATTAAATCCCTTTCAACATTCAATGCTCCTTTCTTGGCAATGGCTGATGTTTAGCGTCTTAACGAAGGCACACTTGAAGCTCAGGCCCACCAGCCAGCTCTGATGTTTAGCGTCTTAACGAAGGCACACTTGAAGCTCAGGCCCACCAGCCAGCTCTGATGTTTAGCGTCTTAACGAAGGCACACTTGAAGCTCAGGCCCACCAGCCAGCTCTGATGTTTAGCGTCTTAACGAAGGCACACTTGAAGCTCAGGCCCACCAGCCAGCTCTGATGTTTAGCGTCTTAACGAAGGCACACTTGAAGCTCAGGCCCACCAGCCAGCTCTGATGTTTAGCGTCTTAACGAAGGCACACTTGAAGCTCAGGCCCACCAGCCAGCTCTGATGTTTAGCGTCTTAACGAAGGCACACTTGAAGCTCAGGCCCACCAGCCAGCTCTGATGTTTAGCGTCTTAACGAAGGCACACTTGAAGCTCAGGCCCACCAGCCAGCTCTGATGTTTAGCGTCTTAACGAAGGCACACTTGAAGCTCAGGCCCACCAGCCAGCTCTGATGTTTAGCGTCTTAACGAAGGCACACTTGAAGCTCAGGCCCACCAGCCAGCTCTGATGTTTAGCGTCTTAACGAAGGCACACTTGAAGCTCAGGCCCACCAGCCAGCTCTGATGTTTAGCGTCTTAACGAAGGCACACTTGAAGCTCAGGCCCACCAGCCAGCTCTGATGTTTAGCGTCTTAACGAAGGCACACTTGAAGCTCAGGCCCACCAGCCAGCTCAGATGTTTAGCGTCTTAACGAAGGCACACTTGAAGCTCAGGCCCACCAGCCAGCTCTGATGTTTAGCGTCTTAACGAAGGCACACTTGAAGCTCAGGCCCACCAGCCAGCTCTGATGTTTAGCGTCTTAACGAAGGCACACTTGAAGCTCAGGCCCACCAGCCAGCTCTGATGTTTAGCGTCTTAACGAAGGCACACTTGAAGCTCAGGCCCACCAGCCAGCTCTGATGTTTAGCGTCTTAACGAAGGCACACTTGAAGCTCAGGCCCACCAGCCAGCTCTGATGTTTAGCGTCTTAACGAAGGCACACTGGAAGCTGAGGCCCACCAGCCAGCTCTGGTCGGAAGCACAGAGTGTCTAGGGCACACACACCCACGTCATGGACTGAATAAAGTGTCCCCGCGAAGTCTCATCCTGTCGCGCCAGTCTATGCGGCTCCATATAAAAGTACGCACTTTTTTCAGCTAAAAATATTGTTCGTAATGTGTCCTCGTATGTGCAACTATTGTAGTCGAGCAAAATTATCGATTAGCCAAGTGTTACAAAAAGTCAACATGAACTGCTCACAATGAGATAAACTGTGTCTGTGCTCTGTAACCAGTCTCTTATCTACTATAGGCTAGCCCGGTAGGCGGTAGGTAAGTACTCGTACCCCCGCTCTGCCGCCGACTGTCCGGGTCGACACTGATAAAATTAACTAAGTATATTATTTTTATGGAGTCATTACTCGTTATATATAATATGTATAATAAATACGGAAAGGAGACGGTTCAGATTTGTATGGGGCGTAGGCCAAATTTTGTACATGCAGAGAAATGAAGGAAAATAAAATACTATAGTACGGGACTAATAAGCATTGATCCTAAAATAAAAAATGTAAAGCTGATTTTTGGCACAAGTGTTCCTTGGGGTCTGAGAAGTAATTCCCCCCCCCCCCCCCCCCCCCTAGGCCGCGGGCTTAAGCTCCCACCCCCCAAACGTCTCCCCAACCGCGGTTTTTTGTAATTTTCTCAATAAATATTAGTAATTTAGTTCATTTCCATAAGACTAATAGTTTCGGAGATAAGTTAACCCTTTGTGCATGAAACAAAAATAATGATAATACTTACTAACTAATTCAATAACCTAATATAGAACATAATATATATTATTTGTCTGTGTAACTGGTAAGTATATCCAAATATTCTTATTATTATGTATTAGTTTATTAAGGCGAACTCGCCATCCTCACCATAAACGTCAAGTTTTTTAGAGGATGGCTCCGATATTAAGATTTGTATATTGTAAAGTTTGTTTTGATCAATAAATAAAAAAAAATGAAAAGAAAATATTTTGCATGTATGGCTTTTTGTAATGTAGTTTCTTGTAATTTCCATAAAAACTGATAGAGCTACAAAAATATTGTCTGAAGCAAAATTAAAGGCTATTAAATTAGCTATGAAATGATATTTAGTTTATTTTGATAAGAGTAATAGTTTTGGAGATATGCCTAGTATATAGTATTGTGTAAGATAAAGAAAATAATATGCAAATATCGTGTCTGTTGTTTTTAATTTTCGAAAAAAAAAACATATTTACGAAAAACTGATTGAAGCAGTAAGAAACATAGTTAAATTACCTAAAAATTAGTATTGAGTTAATTTTGATAGCACTAATAATTTCGAAAATATACCTGTCATAGTTAGCATGAAAGCATATGACGAACCATGGCATTCCACCCGCATTCCCTTTGCAATCCCATTCGTTATTCTTCGGCCAACGCGACGCCTTGTCTTTGTTAGAATTTTGAACGAATATTTAAATAATAATATTTAATATATTATTTACTGAGTGTGGTGTTGTTTTGTAGATAAAGATATCATGATTATTACTATTAATTTATTGTAATATAGCATCGATCATTATCAAATAGAATGTGTAGGTACAAAGTCAAAATTATTGCAAAATATTTTTCTGTCATGCACGTTTTCGATCGTCATATTTTCGAAAGTATTCGGTCTATTGAAATGAAATAAAAAGCATTTTGTAGAAGATTTTATGAACTTTCATTTTGTTCAAGTCGTTTTTTTCGTAGCTCTTATACATTTCGTGCAAATCACAAGAAACTTACACGATTTAAAAAAAAACAAATGCGCAAAATAAGTCGGCATATTTGCAAAACTATTTATCCGATCATAATGATTTAAGTGCCATATGGTAGATTATTTAATGTAAATTCGCCATAGGTGGTTTTTTCTAGCACTAATATTTTTTGAGAAAATTACAAAAAACTGCGGTTGGGGAGACGTTTGGGGGAGTGGGGGGTTAAGCCCGCGGCCTGGGGGGGGTTAAGAAGTATTTCTCAGACTCCAAGGAACGCTTGTGCCAAAAATCAGCTTTACATTTTTTATTTTAGGGTTCCCATACATAGCTTGCACAAGTAGCCTGAGCTACTAGACCAGTTTTTATTGGTAAAATTATTTAATCTTTCCAAGTTCCAACACTAAACACGAGTGGGTAACAATGGCGGATTGATATTTTTTGACGTTTTCAAAAGAAAAACACGTTATTTTGACAGTGACTGTTAGAAATGCCATTTGATACATTTCGCGCCTACTGCCTTCTCTATGGCTGAAGGTTGCCATCTTGGAAACGTATCGGAAACTTGAAATACATTTTTATTTTTTTGCTCGTTATTTACTTTACTGTTCTAAATTATTATATTTTTAATACAATCTATGTATTTTCCTCTGTTCATGGTAGAGTGTACAAGAGTAGGCCTAAAATGAACCTTTTCCTTTCGATTTATCCGAGCGTACTATAATTTTTCCGTAGGTACCGTTTATTCTTTCCTTCAGTTTATTCAGTTTTAAACGTTATGTTATAATCCAGGCATTTTTCGTTTTAGTAGTCTTATAGGCTGAGCCGGTGTACGAGAAAGAAACAAAAACGAGATGCACACTTTATTCGAATACACGAAACAAACATAAATTAACTGGGCAGGCATTCAGGTTGTCTAAAACAATTAAATCATTTATGGGCAGCTCGATACGCTTCTACAACAGAATTCCAAAAGACATGACCGATCTTTCTGATAGACAGTTTAAAAGTAAAATAAAAGAAATTTTTATTAAAAAAAGTTATTACAACATAAATGAACACTTAGAAGATAAAACGCATGGAAAATATAACACTGCACAAGCTATTCAATGACCAAGGATAAAAATTATGTACTTGTGTACTTGTAATATTGTATTGTGATTACATATTTTATTTTATTTTATGACATGAAAATTATGTACTTGAGTACCTTTTTTTTTATTCCAATATTATGACATTTTTATTATGACATTTTATTAAGAAATTATGACATTTTTACTATGAAGATACGACACATATTTGTAAATCACATTATTTAAATTTTGTATGACTAGGTACTTAGGTAAATTATTAATTTTTATGACATAATGTTTTGTATTAATATTGTATTGTACTATATCAATCTGACTTTCGTAAGCGCTTTTTATAAGTCTATGCGAAGAATAAAAAAAAAGAAGTTAATGACACCAATATCATAAGTGTCACAAGTTGTCCTACAAAGAAATAAATCATTTCATTTCATTTCACTTCATCACATTCATCATACTTATAATATTAATGCGAAAGTGTGTTTGTTTGTTGGTTTGTCCTCCAATCACACCGCAACAGAACAACGGATCGACGTTACTTTGAGTTAGTCACGGTTGTGACGAACAAGTCACAAGCCGCGCGCCCAGCCAGTACAGAAACTTCTCGAACATTCCACGGCCGAACACGACACCGGCTCGACGACCCGAACAGCCAATCAGCGAGCACCGCGACATCAGCCGAGCGATCACGCCACCGAGGAGGCCACGCCCCCCCAGACTATAAATACGGCGGCAGCCACGAGTTCAAGACAGTCTCTCGGCGCCTTCGCCCGCTACGGTCGGTGTGATTTCTCGCTGCTCGACCAGGGTGAAGAGGCTGAAAGGCTCCTGTAGCCTCGAGCACCGTACCCCCCGCGCGTCCCGCTCTTCTCCTCCGTCCGCGACACTATCCGCGTCACATACCTACCGTAGGTAACCGCGTACCCCCCGCGCGTCCCGCTCTCCTCCGTCCGCGACGCTATCCGCGTCACATACCTACCGTAGGTAACCGCGTACGCATACCCGCGTATAATTAAACGTCCCGCCGCCCGCGCGTATTGTTATAGTAGACTGTAAGCTTAGTCATGTAAATAAGTCTATGTACTAGTACTGTAGAACTGAGTGAATAAAGGATCATCCTGTTTGTGTGCAATCCGTGTTTGCTTTAGAGATCCCCCAGTCGATAATAATTTCAGGTAGAAATCCCTATCTCATGTACGTAGTAAGGACGTTGCAAACCTCAACCTCCTTGCTACGTTACATTGGCGCCCACGTAAATAACCCACCGTCCGGGTTCCGCGCCGCGTAAAGAAACTCGCGCCGCGTCCGTCGGAATAAAAATCCGTACCGAAGACATAGGGAACCTGACAATTTTGTTACACCCGGATATTTTCATGGAATAGCACAGATACAAACCCTCACAGGCGGTGTGATTACCCTCGCTGCTCGCTCGTGAGAGTGAATATCTGAACCGCGTGTAACTTACACAAACAAAAGATCGTATTTTTACAAAACAAGTACGGATACAAGCCCTCACAGGCGGTGTGATTACCCTCGCTGCTCGCTTGTGAGAGTGAATATCTGAACCGCGTGTGACTCACACAAATAAAAGATCGTATTTATACAAAACAAGTACGGATACAAACCCTCACAGGCGGTGTGATTACCCTCGCTGCTCGCTCGTGAGAGTGAATATCCGACCCGCGTTCAATAAGGAAACACAACACAATTACTAAGGGACACACCCGCGGTGTTGAAAAACAAAAACAGATACAAGCTCTCGCATATAAGTCGGTGCGATTACCCTCGCGTCGACTACGAGTGCAAATATCTGACCCGTTTGAAAACAAAAGACAAAGTACACTCGAAAGGACACAGACTATAACTGAAAAACGCGAATCGTAACACGACCTTACAAGGAGACCAGAGGGGAACGCATTGGGATCAAAATCAAAAGACGGGACATAGTTTTTTTTTTCTCAAAAAAAAGTAATAAATATATATAAGCTTCAAAGATAAAACCGTGTAAAATAAATAAAAACCAAAATCCGTATAAGTAATAAGATAAACCCAGCACCCGCGAAAAAAAAAAAACATAAATAAATAAGTCAACTCCATACGGCAATGCCCACGGCTTGGATTTATACCCTAAATAAACAAGAACTAAACAAAGAATTAGAAAAGAGAAATATACAGGTTGCGACAACAAGTACGGTTGACGAGTTACGCAAACAACTAGCCCTAATAATCAAAGAGGAAGACAAAACAATACAAAATAATACAATGACCAATGAAAACGAAACAAAGGAATTCGACAAAGCCATTTCCCGATGGAAAATACAGTTCGATACGACAGGTGACGCGGTCGAATTCCTAGAGCGAATAGAAGAACTCGCCGAAACCTTAGACGTCGATAAAAACAAAATTATTCATGTAATACCGAGATGTCTAACAGGAAAAGCATCGTTATGGTATAGAAATAATAGCCAAGGATGGAAAACTTGGTAAGACTTTACAGATAACTTCAAATTATTTTATTACCCAAGAAACTATGAGAAAAACCTGTTAGAAACAATCATCAATAGGAGACAGCAATTTCGGGAAAACTTCATACAGTACCTAACCGACATGCAAACCTTATTGAGAAGATACGGAAAACTAACCCCAGAACAACAGCTAGAAAGAATCTACGATAACATGAAGCCGAACTACCAATATTATATAAAACGAAAAGATTTTAGTACAACCGCAGAACTAATACAGTTAGCAGGAGACTATGAAAAAATAAACGCAGAACGGTTCAAAGAGACAACGAGAAAACCCACGTACCAACGGAAAGAAAATCCACCGACCCCAACAGGAACACCGTCCGGAGTCCCGAAACCGGAAGAGCACAAGAATGAAAGGAAACCAATACAGGCCAACTATGACCCACAAGCTTGTTGCTGGAAATGCGGCAAGGGAAACCATACAACTCGAGAATGCAAAAACCGACAAGTAATTTTCTGCAGCAAATGCGGGTTGATGGGAAAGCTAACACGGGACTGCTGTAAAAAGACAGGTGAAGCCAACCACAGAAGGAAATCACAGGCTTACACTGCAAACACTCAGAATAGGGAGGATAACAGAATGTTTATCAACGTCAAGATATACGGAAAAACATTCAGGGCACTGGTAGACACAGGATCAACAAACACCTACATAAACAAAGAGATCATGGACCAGATTCAAGGGAATATTAAAAGAATCGTGGAAAAACCAACCACAATAAAACTAGCTGACGGATCCCGAATAAAAACGAGTAAAGTAATCAATATTAACATAGAAGCAAATGGAAAGGAACTAACACACCAAGTCATATACTTACCAACAACGACGGTAATGATTATAGGAATGGACTTACTAACAAGAATAGGGTTATCCATAGGGTGGACAGAAAAAACGTGCGAACAAACAAGTACAGAAAAACGGGAAAAAGAGCCCAGTAGTACAAAAACATTAACAACAGAACAGGAAAAACACCTACAAGCCTTCCTCAACGAAGAATTCGAGAAAGCCGAGAAAAGCCCGAAAGGGAATACATGGGTAAAACACACAATAAAATTAACACATAAAGAACCGATCAAGCAAAGATATTATCCGAGAAATCCAAAGATGCAAGAAAGAATTAACGAACACGTGGACAAGATGCTAGCAGACGGAGTCATTGAGAAATCAAGCAGCCCGTACAGCTCACCGATAGTAATGGCCAAAAAGGAAAATGGGCAATACAGATTCTGCATAGATTTTAGGAAAATAAACGAAATAACGGAAAAAGATGCGTATCCAATACCTCAAATAGACGACACGCTAGAAAAGTTAAATAAAGGAAAATATTTCTCTAAATTCGACCTAAAGAATGGATATTGGAACGTTAAGCTAGACGAAGCGAGTAAACCAATAACAGCGTTCACAGTACCGGGAAGAGGCCTATTCCAATTCAAAGTGATGCCATTCGGACTACATTCGAGCGGCGCAACATTCCAGAGGCTATTAGACAGAGTATAAATAAATTGAAATTGACAGATAAATAAATTGAATAAACAAATTTAAGAAATCCATTAAAAGTATGCTCCTGAAAAAAGCTTATTATACTGTTGAAGATTATGTAAATGATAGAGGAGCATGGATTTGATCGCTCCAGCAATGCTAGGGACAGCGGTTACTTATGTACACATTGATATAGTAATTGTAAATGAATTATTTAAAAAGAGCAACCACCGAGTTTCTTGCTGGTTCTTCTCGGTAGGAATGGCATTCCGAACCAGTGGTAGATTCACTTGACGATTCAAAAGTACTTGTAAAAGTTTATTTGAATAAAAAATATTTGAAATTGAAATTGAAAAAGTAATAGGACCAGATCTAGAACCAAACGCATACGTGTACTTAGACGACATAATAGTGTGCAGCAAGTCGTTCGAGGAACACATAAATCACTTGAGGGAGATATTTAAAAGACTACGCGAAGCAGGCCTCAGAATAAACAAGGAAAAGTGTGAATTCGCCCAACACCAAGTAGAATACCTGGGTCACGTGGTAACAAAGGAAGGTCTCAAAATGAATGAAGGAAAAATTCAAGCAATAAAAGAACTCAAACCACCGGAAAATATCAAAGATGTAAGACGATTCATAGGGATGACGTCATGGTATAGGAAGTTTATCCCAAACTACGCAGAACTAACTTCACCATTAGCACAATTACTAAGGAAGGACGTAAAATTCAACTGGGGAGAGAAACAACAACAACACTTTGAGAAAATAAAAACATTACTAATACAAGACCCAATCCTGACCCGAGCAGACTTCTCGAAACCATTCATTTTACAAACAGACGCAAGCGATACAGGCCTAGGAGCAGTTTTAATGCAGGAAAGCGAAGGAAGAGAGAAAGTAATAATGTACGCTAGCCGCACCCTGCAGCCACCGGAAACCAAGTACACAACCACGGAGAAAGAATGTCTAGCGGTAGTATGGGGTATACGAAAAATGAGACCATTCTTAGAAGGATATCATTTCACCATTATAACAGACCATCAAGCGCTCAAATGGCTAAATACCCTAAAAAACCCTTCGGGCAGACTAGCACGATGGGCACTGGAGCTACAACAATATAGCTTTGACGTTGTGTACAGACCGGGAAAACAGAATGTTATAGCAGACGAACTGTCGAGAAACCCCGTATGCACCATAACGACAGAAGGTAAAGAGTGGTACACAAAGAAATTCGACAAAATAACCGAAAATCCGGAAACAGACCCGGAGTATTGTATAAAAAACGGAAAACTGTATAAGAAAGTAATTAACCCAAAATATGGAGGGAAACTCGACCCCACCACAGAGTGGAAACTATGCGTGAGAAACTCGGACAAAGAAAATATTATCAAGCAAAACCACGACGAACCAGACGCGGGCCATCTAGGAACGTCAAAAACGTTTAACAAGGTAGCACAACGCTATTATTGGCCAGGCATATTTAGAGATGTAGCAAAATACGTAAATAAATGCGAAACCTGTCAAAAACATAAACCGTCTCAGCAAAAAAAACCAGGACTCATGCACATAAAAAACGCCGAAGAACCATGGGAGGTAGTTACAACAGACCTCATAGGCCCACTCCCTCGATCTTCTAAGGGATACCAGTGGATAATCGTATTTCACGACAAATTCACCAAATGGTCGGAAATAAAACCCTTACGGACGGCGACGGCAGCTACCGTCGCGAGCGCACTCAAAGAGTGCATATTAAACAGATACGGCGGAATTAAGACATTACTCAGTGACAATGCCAAAATTTTTAATAGCAAAATTTTTAAGGACACGTTAACAAAATATAGAATAAAACAGAAGTTCACCGCACCGTACACCCCACAGTGTAACCCGACCGAACGAGTAAACAGAACGTTAGAAACCATGATATCCGCATATATAGAAAAAAACCACAAAAAATGGGACGAGTATCTAGCCGAATTCAACTTGGCGTTGAATACATCGATTCACGAAACGACTAAGTACACCCCCGCATTCCTACTATTTGGCAGAGAACTGCGAAATTTCCGCGATGACAACCAATTTCCCACCCCAGCGCTGAGAGAGAAGCAAAAACTAGAAGAAATTTACGAAATAGTACGAAATAACCAAAGTGTAGCATCAACCCTACAAAAAAAGTATTACGATAGGTCAAGACGGGACTGGACACCAGATATAAATGATCTCGTATTAAAAAAGGAATATCCATTATCGAATGCAAACAAACATTTTTGTGCCAAACTAGCCCCTAAGTACTCCGGCCCGCATAAAATAATCGAACGAAAATCACCAGTAATATACCTACTCCAACCTGTACAAGGCGGCAAAGTGTGCACCGCACACATTAAAGACATGAAGATATTCCATCACTAGACAAGCGACGTAACTATCGTTAGACAGAGAACACAGATATATGCAAGAACAACCGGATTGCGACACCGAGCTAAGACATTGATATAAATTGACCGAAGATACGACGGTTCCCGAGACCTAGAAGGAAAATACAGATTGCCCAAATACAAAAAACCCGTTAAAAAAAAAAAAAAAACACATTTCTTTGTTCTTTTCATACAGGGATTTTTTCCTTACAGGAAAAAATCTTCCAGCGAAGGAGGGGAGTGTGACGAACAAGTCACAAGCCGCGCGCCCAGCCAGTACAGAAACTTCTCGAACATTCCACGGCCGAACACGACACCGGCTCGACGACCCGAACAGCCAATCAGCGAGCACCGCGACATCAGCCGAGCGATCACGCCACCGAGGAGGCCACGCCCCCCCAGACTATAAATACGGCGGCAGCCACGAGTTCAAGACAGTCTCTCGGCGCCTTCGCCCGCTACGGTCGGTGTGATTTCTCGCTGCTCGACCAGGGTGAAGAGGCTGAAAGACTCCGGTAGCCTCGAGCACCGTACCCCCCGCGCGTCCCGCTCTTCTCCTCCGTCCGCGACACTATCCGCGTCACATACCTACCGTAGGTAACCGCGTACCCCCCGCGCGTCCCGCTCTCCTCCGTCCGCGACGCTATCCGCGTCACATACCTACCGTAGGTAACCGCGTACGCATACCCGCGTATAATTAAACGTCCCGCCGCCCGCGCGTATTGTTATAGTAGACTGTAAGCTTAGTCATGTAAATAAGTCTATGTACTAGTACTGTAGAACTGAGTGAATAAAGGATCATCCTGTTTGTGTGCAATCCGTGTTTGCTTTAGAGATCCCCCAGTCGATAATAATTTCAGGTAGAAATCCCTATCTCATGTACGTAGTAAGGACGTTGCAAACCTCAACCTCCTTGCTACGTTACACGGTATAGTTGAGGAGCCCGAGGATGGTAGTAGGCTACTTTTCATCCCGAATAACTAAGAATTTCCCGGGAATATAAAAAACTTAAAATTCACGCGTACGAAGTCGCGGGCATCAGCTAGTACTATAATAATTCCAAAGAATTTTCTACAAAATAGGTACATAATAGGGCTTTCGAATACCGGTTTTTTTAATACTGGGTATTAATACCGGAAAGAAAAACTTAAAATTAGATAGATTGTTTTCAACTTAAAACTAGTCTTTTCTGAAGGAAACTGCACCATAAAAACGGTTTTCCATAAAAAATATTTTTTCACCACATTAACTCCAAAAGAGCACTTTTCGGCTTAAATTCGATGAAGAAATGCAATTTTTTTACTCGTAAAGATACATAGTTTAGTCAAAATACAAATTAATTAAAAATCCAATAGTTATTTTTTAAAAGAAAATAAATCATAATAAAAAATTTGCATTGGATAAAAATCAGATTTCTGAACGTTTCATGAGTCAATGAAATAGAAATATCAAGCCACAGGGTTCTAAATTCAAACACTAATTTTTCCCTTTGAGAGATCGAAAATTATTTTTCTTCGCTGGTTTTAAGCAATAAAGATGCTCTTATTGAGCTAATGTGCTTATGATACAAGTTTTAAACTTAGCTGAATAAAAACAGTGGCATGTACCAAGAAATAATATGCAATAGTCACTGCTTCGTTTATAGTGTCACCAATACCGGTATCCTGGTATTAGACATTTCAATACCGGTATTGAAAACGGACGAAAAAAGTCCGGGATCCCGGTATTGGAAGCCCTATTACATAATAATCTTTATTGATACCACCAAAGCAAAGCTTGGCTCAGCTAGCGTCGCCGGGGCAGAGGTTGCTTGTATGTACACAGGGAAACAGGTGTATTAAAATTTAATAGTTATTCCTATATAACTCTATGTTTCCACTTTGTTTTCGCGATTGCGAGAATTTATTTGTAACTATAGAAGTGACTCTTTGGGGGATGTAATAACAAAAGTAATAAGTAAAGTAAACAATTCTCTCACTAAGGTGGTACAGTGGTTTGAAGCTAATGACCTACTCCTCAATGGAAAAAAGACAAAGTGTATCAAATTTACATTACCTAATGTCAAACAGGTAAAAACCACTGTACAACTTGATCATGAGGAATTAGATTTAGTGGATACCGCTGTTTTTCTCGGAATAACGTTAGATGCTAAACTCCAATGGGGCCATCACATAAATGAATTATCGAACAGGCTTAGTTCTGCTGCATACGCGGTTAAAAAGATTCGCCAGTTAACAGATATAGAAACGGCGAGATTAGTTTATTTTAGTTACTTTCACAGCATTATGTCATATGGTATATTATTATGGGGTAATGCTGCTGATATTAATTCTGTTTTTGTGTTGCAGAAGAGGGCTGTTCGGGCCATATATAATATGGGACCAAGGCAGTCACTAAGAGATAAATTTAAAGAAATCAATATTATGACAGTGCACAACCAATATATATTTGAAAATTTAGTACACGTGCACAAGCACATTGATAAATTCAAGAAGAAAAGTGATTGTCATAATGTCAATACTAGACATAAAAATAAACTTGTAATGCCTGTTTCTAGGCTTAGTAAATCTAGCAATTCATTTGTTGGAAACAGTGTCCGCTTCTACAATAAGCTCCCAGAAGACATGTTGAAGATGTCTCTGAATAAGTTCAAAGTTAATGTAAAACGTAAACTCATTGAAAAATCTTATTACCATGTAAAGGACTATTTAAACGACAAGGAAGCCTGGCAGTAATTTGCTCTAATGTCTCTGATAGTTCCTTAGTAAGAATATTTGTGAGATGGTGATAATAAAAAAAAACAAAACCCGGCTGAGTTTGTTGTGGGCTTTTTTCAGACCAGGGCGCGTTTGAGACCCTCGTAGCTTTAGTTTTAAGATAACGTTACCCATTATCACCATCATGCTTTTTAAGTAATTTTTAGACGGAAATAAGTGTACCTACAGTGTCCCGATATTTAATAAATAAATGACTATGACTATGACTAAAGTCAGTTATGAGGTTTTAACGATTAATTAACTCGGATTATAGGTGTTGATAAAGTTAATTTCGGTAATAATACGCTATCAAATGGCTCGGCGCGGCTCCAATCGTGATTGCTTGTGTTGTGATACGAATACGACCACGCGGCGACACTGCGCCTTCGCCTGAGAGGCAGTCCGCAGTATTGTGTTGTGATACGAATACGACCACGCGGCGACACTGCGCCTTCGGCTGAGAGGCAGTCCGCAGTATTGTGTTGTGATACGAATACGACCACGCGGCGACACTGCGCCTTCGCCTGAGAGGCAGTCCGCAGTATTGTGTTGTGATACGAATACGACCACGCGGCGACACTGCGCCTTCGGCTGAGAGGCAGTCCGCAGTATTGTGTTGTGATACGAATTAGAGATGTGATTAAATGTTAAAAAACGTTAACTGTTGTAACGTTATAATAATAAAAAAATAACACGTTAAATTAAAAGTTATAATTATAACTGATAAGGCTAACAGATATCCAAATGATGTTATTTATATTTTCGTTAAATGTTCAATGGAATGAATGTTATAGTTTTTATTGCATAATACTTAATGATTTTCGTTAAATGTTCAATGGAATGAATGTTATAATTTTTATTGCACAATACTTAATGATTTTCGTTATTTTTATTTTTTAAATTTTGCTGTTACCTATTCGAACACTTTTCGAAATAGTTCCAAATAACGGCATTATTACGTCTCGAACTCATGTTAAACTTACACTTAACAACTTTAAACTGAAGAAACTTCGGTTAAAAACTTATTTTACTTTCAATAAATATTAATAGTACCTATAACATTTAACTTCGCAACACATTTCTCAAAACTGATACAGTAGGTAATTTATTTGTTTACGTTATTTTTGGAATCGTTAAACATTAAAAAGTTATTTATTGGTTTCTTCACAAATTCTATAATAAAAGCTAACACTATTAATATAAGGCTCACAATTACTTGTATTATAATTAAAAATCGGTAAAGCAGTACAAAAGTGGCTGCCGGACAGACGCTGTAATGTCGTAACAGCGCCAACGTCCGGCAGCCACCCAAACTACCATGCAATTTTTTGCAAAAGACAACGATCGTTGTCAATGTCCAATACGCGATAACGACTAATGAGGCCACTAGAGAGCGTTAAAATAGCAAAATTTGCTTGCTCAGTAGAATAGTGTACGGTTGTTACTTGTTATAACTTTTAACGAACATCTTAATATTTTATAACAAAGTTAAAAGTTAAAAATAAATATTGTGTTAAATTTAAAGTTATAACTTTTAATCCTCACCTCTAATACGAATACGACCACGCGGCGACACTGCGCCTTCGCCTGAGAGGCAGTCCGCAGTATTGTGTTGTGATACGAATACGACCACGCGGCGACACTGCGCCTTCGGCTGAGAGGCAGTCCGCAGTATTGTGTTGTGATACGAATACGACCACGCGGCGACACTGCGCCTTCGCCTGAGAGGCAGTCCGCAGTAGCACCTGTGGTAGCACCCTCGATCAGTCACAAGGATTGTAATTAAACTCCGGTAGCCCGGGATAATTTATTGATTTTGAGAACAAAATTTGACTACATTTTTTTCCACTACAAGATAGTTTTTGACTGTGATCTCAGCTAGTGTTATAGGTGATGATGCTGCCTAAGTTGGTAGCGACTAGCGAGCTAATGTCCTGTTATGGCATTATATTAAACCCATACCATATAAAGAAATTTTTATTAAAAAAAGTTATTACAACATAAATTAATACTTAGAAGATAAAAACGCATGGAAAATATAACACTGCACAAGCTATTCAATAACCAAGGATAAAAATTATGTACTTGTAATATTGTATTGTGATTACATATTTTCATACTATGCATATTTTATTTTATTTTATGACATGAAAATTATGTACTTGAGTACCTTTTTTTTATTCCAATATTATGACATATTTATTATGACATTTTATTATGAAATTATGAAATTTTACTATGAAGATAGGTACAACACATATTTGTAAATCACATTATTTAAATTTTGTATGACTTGGTACTTAGGTAAATTATTAATTTTTATGACATAATAATGTTTTGTATTAATACTGTATTGTACTATACCAATCTGACTTTCGTAAGCGCTTTTTAGCTTTTTTTTTTAAGTCTATGCGAAGAATAAATATAAATATACAAATAATACCCTTAATCGGTTTCTACACGGCATTGTACCGGAACGCTAAATCGCTTGGCGGTACGTCGTCGCCAACTAGCCACGACCGAAGCCTCCCACCAGACCGAACCAGAGTAAATTTAGATATTATAAATTCCTAAACTAGTACCCTACCGGGGATCGAACCCGGGGCCTCCCGCTTAATTATAAGAAGATAACAGCGTTCGCCACTGCACTAGGGAGGTTTTTGAAACGATATTTCTAACGAATAATTAATATAAATAGACTTTACTTTTGCTTGCAGTTTCGCTTACATTAACTTCGATTTTCAAAAAAAATCAAGCCCCTATTTGTATGCTAAATTTTAGCCCGATCCGTCCAGTGATCTGAGCTGTCCTGTGATAGATCAGTCAGCCAGACAGTCAATCACCTATTCCTTTATATCAGTTTATTTAGAATTTAGACAAGCCTCTTTTAAAGTTGGTAGGTAGGTAAGTTTGTTAAGTACCTAGACCTAAGTAAAGCTTTTTTATAGCTATTGATTTAGAGCAAAAAGTCCACTATGTTTCTGATATTCTGAATATTTTATAACTTTTTGGTACAAAATAATTTTTAAAAAAAAGTAAGTACTTACATATTACGTTTTGGTTTCCAGGTGGCGAGTGCGGGCATGACGCGGCCCAGCGAGCCCAGCTCCTGAGGGGGAGCGCGGCGGGGTAGTGGGAGGGCGGAGCGGGAGCGGGAGTGGGAGCGGGAGGTGGAGGCGGGAGGGGGATGGACGACCCGGAGCGCATCGCGCGCGACCGGCTGGCGTGCGAGCTGGCCAACAACCAGACCGAGCCGCCCGCAGGTCATTTTTTCGTTACACGGCATATAGCCTTAGCCCTTTAACCAGCAAGTGACAGGCGTTGTACGTGAAAACTGTTACCTGCTGGTCTTAACGATGTTCCTTAAAATTTAGCCATTATTGGTAAAAACGGGCACAACACTTCATTTAATACACGTAGATGCGGGGACCGCTACATTACCTATTTCCCGAAGAGCTCATTGTACTTTGACCAATCATCTTTTACATACAAACTAGAGGACTTTGACACTAACGATCTTTATTCATGTGCTAACGTCGCACGCGACGGCGACTCTATAGCCCGCAGTGCAGAATTCATCGGATTCGACACTATCTCGTGATATTTCATAGAACCCCTTAGGAGGCCTTCATAGGAGCCCTTTCACCTTGGCTCCTACTTTCCAGGGTATATCCGTACCGATAAGTGATCACATTGAGCTCTTGGGAATCGACATCTCTCCCAATCTCAATTTCGGGAAATGTATCGAGTCAAAGGCCATAACAGCTGCCAAAAAACTTGGCATCCTGAACAAGGTGAAGCGATACTTCACGCCAAAACAGCGCCTCGTTGTCTATCAGGCACAAGTCAGATCTGGCATGGAGTATTACTGCCACCTTTGGGATGGATCCGCCAAGTACCAACTCGATACATTAGACTCTATAGATCGCCGGGCCCGAAGGATAATAGGCGATCAATCACTTACGCAGGCGAAATTGCTCAGTTTACAGCACCGACGCAATGTCGCCTGCTTATCGGTTTTTTATCGGATATACCATGGAGAGTGTGCTCAGGAACTTCACAACCATGTTCCTCCTTCCCCGTTTTACCACAGAACAGCGAGAAACCGTCTGCGTTGGCTTCCTTATGTGGTTGATGTCCAATCTGCCCGCACAAAACGTTTTTGCTCGACGTTTCTGATCCGAACCGCTAGGGTGTGGAACAACCTCCCAGCGCACGTGTTTCCTGCTACGTATAACTTAGGTACCTTCAAGGCAAGAGTGAATAGGCATCTTCTAGGCAAGCGCGTTCCAACCTAGACCTCATCATTGCTTTGCACTAAGCATGACTGTCGTCAAGCGCAAGCCTATCTCACAATAAAAAAAAACGTTCAATACAATGTTACCCGCACGCCGCCGGGTTAGGTGGCCATGTCTCTCGTACCTCGACTGGTCCGCACTTCGCATGGACCACGCGGACAGGAGCCGCACTCTCTGAGCTCGTTGCGCGTTCTGCTGCAGGCACAGAATGACAATCTTTCAGAACTCCGCCAAGCGTGTTACCGAAAGAAATAGTGAATAAAAGTACGTTCGACATGTAGGTTTGCCATTTACTAAGTAGGGTTTGTTTAGTTCGAGCTCACCTTGAAGTTAGGCGGCCCACGATATGGGACAAAACATCATGAAAAATCAGTCATCATCACCATTTTTCAACATCATCATCATGGCATGATGACTGATTTTGAAAAATGGTCAGATTATGTTCGGAAGTATCTACTATTTCGAAAAAATATCTTATTTCAGCAGAAAAATAAGGTTTGGTACATAATATTGGCATTTGAAATTTAAATTTTAAAATTCACGCCAAAACGCTCCCCGGTGTCATGTCATTTGTTACGTCACTATTATTTTTACCAATGTACCTACTCTGTGCAGTGTGCAGTAAGCAATAGTGTGATTGTCAAAGCTCGAAAACAAACATTGTGACGTCATTCGCTTCTTGGTCTTTAATCCATTATGGCGGATTTCTGTATTTTATAATTTTATTTTATCAAAATAAATAGCAATCTTACTTGAAATAGAAAAATAAATAAGTACGTTTTTTATAATCCATGAATCCTATTTCATTAGATAAATTCATAAATGCTCAAGAAAGACGAGGTTAAAATATCTAAAAAAACAATACGTTTTAAATTCTTTAATTCTTGAGCATCCGCATTCCTCTTTTAGGCACTACTCCGTTTGACGTTCCATTTTATCTATGTACCTATCTTGTAATCCAATGAATACCATTTAAGTACCTAACTCTGTCACTACACTGGTGGTTCGCCCCGAACTGAGACCTCGCGGCGCCATCTATTGACATCAATGTGAAGTGCTGTTAAAAATACTGAAGCTCATTAAAAATTAAATAATTTCGTTTCCTTACAATATTCATCTAATTTTACTATTTGTTGTTCAAGTACAGGATATAATTCAAATAATTGATCAAGTTTCAGGCTCAGCCTTTCAGATAGAGTTCTGAGGTCAACTTTGGACGTTCGAAAATCTCCACTTTGAAAGCCCCCCAATTCGTCAATTTTAGGAGAAATTTTTTAAAAAATATATTTTTGGACTCTATTCCTAATTATCTTTAAAATGATATACGGCAACCCTATGTAACGCTATAAAAATACTTCGCATTCGCTTCTATGAGAGCCCCTCTGAAATAAAGATTTTTATAACTTTTTAAGCCATATTCGGCTGGAGGCCATTGGTTTACATATTATATTTAAAGCTGAAGTAATTACGTTCAGTAATTCAGAAGTTATAATGCTCTGACAGGCGGACGGACGGACGAACGGACGGACAAGTGCAAATTCAATCAAGTAGACTCAGAGACCTTCGCTTCGCTCGGTCAATTATGAAAAGGAAATTTATGTTTTGTTATTAATTATTTTTATTAGTTGACAAGCCTCAATGAAACGTATAATTGATCTAACAAAGCATTTTAAAATAACCACTGCGTTTAAAGGAACGCCGTTTGACATTGCATCTGTCTGCCATCTGTGGTCGAGTAGTTGAACGCTAGCCAAAACGTCTAGCGCCATCTAGTGTGGGAAAGCAGCAGTACAATGGAACGTTTTGACGACCTCCGTGGCGCAGTGTGTAGCGCTGCTGCCTTAATTAACGTGCGGAGGTCCTGGGTTCGATCCCTGGCAGGGTCAATTTGGAAATTTATAATTTCTGAATTTTCCCTGGTCTGGCCTGGTGGGAGGCTTCAGCCGTGGCTAGTTACCACCCTACCGGCTAAGACGTGCCGCCAAGCGATTTAGCGTTCCGGTACGATGCCGTGTAGAAACCGAAGGGGTATGGGTTTAATATAACTGTCATGCCCTTAACAGGTTAGCCCGCTACCATCTTAGACTGCATCATCACTTACCATCAGGTGAGATCGCAGTCAAGGGCTAGCTTGTAGTGGATAAAAAACGTGATTTATTAAAAGAATTACATAATTCTTACAAATATATTTTTATTATTCCAGTATTATCCTCATCTCTGCCCAAATAATGCAAAGATTTTTTTTCCTGAACAACGTGGTCGAATAATTGAAAATAATTGTTTAGACTCGCTAAGCACAACGTCTAGCGCCATCAAGCGTGGGAAAGCAGCAGTTGTTTGGTGAAACTTTTCTTTATTTTTAAAATTTTTGGGAGCCTTCAGACTTCTGAAAACTATAAAATATAACAATTGCAATAATTTAAAATCTTTGCTGCACATTGATTTTTGACACCCGCGCAAGCCCCCATAGTTGCCCGGTCAAGTCTGTGAGTGTACAGGCGTATCCCTGTGTGTTGCAGGCGTGTACTGCGCGGGCACGTTCGACACGTGGCGCTGCTGGCCGCACACGCGCGCCAATCACACCGCCTACGCGCCCTGCCCGGACTTCGTGCCCGGCTTCACGCCCACACGTGAGCATGCACACGAGCACACACACACAACAACCCAGAGGGAAGACATACCTACAAAGAGTCTAGTGGAAAGGACTGCGAGCAAAAGCCGAGCTGAGCTGTCCCGAAAGTGTAGATTCTATACACCACCAACGAACCGATTCTAAATCAGGACTTTACGTGAGAAACCAGCAAGATCTCAGCAGATACTCTTTTCTGTTACAATGACAAGATCATCCCGCCGGCGTCGCATATTTTGACCTGCCATCTGGCAGTAATTTTGTCATTTACTTTACAAAGAATTGTGTATCAAACGAAAAGGTAAATGTATGTCACATTTCCCTCCTGAGTCCTGATGATGCCTGTTTACTGAACGCAGCTGTACACAACAACTGATGCATCCTACTGCTGCTGGAACCGGTCACGCCAGGTGTGTCCGACCAGAGGCTTACACCTTACCTTGCATTCATGATATAACTGAGCCCATCATAACGACCTCTCATACACAGAACTCGGGAATAGTCAAAGTCAAAGTTAAGCCTTTGCATAATGCATAGTCAACCAGTAATCATTAAGTGCAAGAAATGGACGTTCATACTGCATATTATATTTGTTTTCTGTAATGTGAATAACAAATGGTGACGTAATAAGTGACGTTTTGTTTTGAAACAGTAATGGCACACAAGCTGTGCACCGAGAACGGAACCTGGTGGCAGCACCCGGAGTCTGGGAAGCCCTGGTCCAACTACACGACCTGCGTGAGCCCCGACGATGTACGTATAGTCTGTACTGTTCATGAGCTAAACTTATAATGAAACTGTAACTGTGACAGTGATTATTGTGATAATATTATGCCATCCTTTCTTAGGCATCCACTAATAAAGAATTTTGAAAATGGGTTGTTTTCAAAATTCTTTAGGATGGATGGTATGGTTCGATTTTCATACAAATTGAAATGACATGACCTGTGACTGCCCTACGATTCGGGACGATGTGCAGACAGGATTTCCGTTTTTACAGTAAGGTTTAAAAATTCAAACCAAAATTATTATGGATTTATTATTCGAAATAAGGTCAAGGTTAAAATGTCTAAAAAAACAATATGTCTATTGTTAAAATCTTGAGCATCCGCTTTCCGCTTTAAGCACTACTCCATTTTGACGTTCTATTTTATCCATGCCTATTAATAATCTTGTAACCCTACATGAATACCATTTATGTACCTTAGTCACTATATTAATATTATTAAATTATTATTATTAGGTATTATTCATTTTATTTCAGGCAACAAGGCCCATATTATAAAATACATTATTCTTAAAAAATAAAATACAATCTTAAAATACTATAAGTAGGTTAATACAATATTAATAAAAAGACAATAACTACTAACTACTACTAACGACTAATACTACGGTAGGGATTTTTGTCTTGCTTCCCTACAACCATATTATGAGTCATTTTTTTTTCAATTAATTAGTAATGAAAACTATATTATTTATTTGTTGACAAGCCTCAATGAAACGTGTAATCGATCAAACAAAACATTTTGAATTAACCACTGGATACGCGATACGTGATATCACTGCGTAAAGGAACCCCCTTTGATATTGCATCTGTCTGCCATCTGTGGTCGAATAGTTGAACTCGCTAACCAAAACGTCTAGCGCCATCTAGCGTCGAAAAGCAGCAGTACAATATAAGTTATTAATAAACACAAGTCTTGCAAATATAGTTTTATTATTGCAGTATTATTCTGATTCCTGCCTAAATAATGCAAAGATAATTTTTTTCCTAAACAACGTGGTCGAATAGTTGAGAATAATTGTTTAGACTCGCTAACCACAACGTCTAGCGCCATTTAGTGTGGGGAAGCAGTTATTTGGTGAAAATTTTCTCAGTTTTTAGAGCCTTCAGACTCTTGAAACTTTTATTATTTGAAAACTATAAAATATAACAATTACAATAATATAAAAATCATTGCTACACATTGATTTTTGATATCTAGGCAAGCTCCCATAGTTTGACTGGTCATTTTCTTTGTACTAAAATCAAACCTTGCGCGAGCAAACTCCAGTATGATGCCCGGTAGTATTGAGATGGATACGTTCTCAGGACGTGAGCGAGATCATCGCGGTGTACGAGGCGGGCTACAGCGCGTCGCTGGTGGCGCTGCTGCTGTCGCTGGCCATCCTGCTCTACTTCAAGTGAGTGTGCAATGTGCAAACGCAAATGAACAGGCAAGTCGCGGTTGAAAGGTTTTATTACGACGTTTGTCTCAACCCACTACCGTTTCACATCCTGGGCGCGAGTCTCTTTACAAGTTCACAGATTAGTATGGAAAAATTAACCCCTAAAACCACCGGGTTTTAGTCAGATTGATTTTAACGTTTAAACTTTTCATTTTAACGTGCGAAAATTAATATCCCACGTTAAAATGAAAAGTTTCGAGGCGACAAGCTCCTGCGCCGGCTTTCTGATGGAGGTTTCCTCGTGATGTTTATTTTTTTCCTTCGAGACATGCAGTAAGACGATATAAACCTGTGACTGCCCTTCGATTTTATAAATATGCTATAATCGCTGAACATGACGTAACGCTCCCTGAACTGGCCCACGACGACCACTCGGTGGTGCGGTGCGGTCGGTTGTTCACCGGCCGCGTGCGTGTGTGCGGCAGGAGCCTGCGGTGCGCGCGCATCACGGTGCACATGAACCTGTTCGGCTCGTTCGCGCTGAACGCGGCGCTGTGGCTGGCGTGGTACGCGCTGGTGGTGCGCTCGGCCGCCACGCTGGCCGCCTCGCCCGCCTGGTGCCGCGCGCTGCAGGCCACGCTGCAGTACGCGCTGCTGAGCACCTACACGTGGATGCTGTGCGAGGGGCTCTACCTGCACACGGTGCTCGTCAGCGCCTTCGTGAGCGAGCGCCGGCTGCTGCGCGCGCTGCTGGCCGCCGGCTGGCTGCTGCCGCTGCCGAGCGCGCTGGTGAGCGCCGCGCGCCGCGCGCTCGCCGACGAGCCGCTGTGCTGGGCGGACGACGGCGCGCCGCGCGCAGAGCTGGCCGTGCTCGTGTGCGCCGCCGTGCTCCTCAACCTCGCCTTCCTGTGCAACATCGTGCGCGTGCTGTGCACCAAGCTGCGCGCGGGCGGCGGCGCGGGCGGCGCGGGCTCGCGGCCCTCCGCCACGGCGCTGCACGCGCTGCGCGCCACGTGCCTGCTGGCGCCGCTGCTGGGCCTGCAGTACGCGCTGACGCCGTGCCGGCCGGCGCGCGCGGCGCGCTACTGGCTGCTGTACGAGTACGCCACGGCGCTGAGCACGTCGCTGCAGGGGCTGTGCGTCGCCGTGCTCTACTGTTTCTGCAACGGCGAGGTGCTGGCGCAGCTGCGGCGGCGCTGGCGCGTGCTCACCTTCCGCCCGCGCGCCAACTCCGCCACCAACACGCAAGTCTCCGTGAGTACTACATCGTTCCTATCGATCTCAGTTATTTAAATTCATTAAAGACTTACCGCCCGACCGTCCGTCGGAGCCTTGTAATTTCTGAATTAGTGAATGTAATTATTTCAAACATATTATGTAAACCGATGGCCTTCAGCTGAATGTTGCGTAAATTAAAAAACTCTTTATTCGAGGAGGACTCTCATAGAAGTGAATCTGAAGAAAAAATATTTTTGAACTGACGAACGAATCTACCCCACCACGGTGAACTGCAACGAGCATCGCTACCGACGACCTCGATTTACATAGACGCCAGACGGGTCCTGTCAAACAGAATGTGAACTTATTTTACCGACGTGACCGTGCTAACGTTGTATCGCTCCGGTCCGCAGTTCGTGCGGTCTGCGGCGCCGGGCGCGGGCGAAGAGAAGGTGTGACTGGCGGCGGGTGGGGGCGGGGGCGGGGACGACGTGGCGGGGGAGGCGGGCGGCGGCGCGCGGGAGCGACGCATCCGCTTCGAGTGCGGCGACAGCGACGACGACGCGCCGCCGCACGCGCGCCTGCTGTAGCCTGCCGTAGCCTGCCGTAGCCCGCCGCCCCGCGCCCGCCGCCCGCCGCAGCGCGACGCAGTGCGACGCCACAGTGACAGTGACACCCGCGACCCCGCTGCGGCCTGTGACACTAGAACACGTTACACAGTGATGCTCCAATTTCACGAAGGCAGTTTGCCAACGTTTGTGGCAGTGCATGTACGCATAACGAGATCGCTCTAGTGTGCGTGAGCTCAGCGACGATTTCTCGACCGCGCACACTAATACAATGTATACGTGTATGCACTTTCTCAAGGCACAAATCTCGAATATAGATAATACGAGTTTACCGGGCACAATTACGAATTTTTAATGTAACCTA
Organism: Erebia aethiops; assembly: GCA_923060345.2. Taxonomy (NCBI): domain Eukaryota; kingdom Metazoa; phylum Arthropoda; class Insecta; order Lepidoptera; family Nymphalidae; genus Erebia; species Erebia aethiops. Next base: position 84,730 of record OV281083.1, on the reverse strand, counting down.
ATGAGTTGCTAAATGTGCCATTTGAAATTTTGACAGCGAAAATACTTAACATCCATAATTTATTGATCCTTACCATCGGATCGATTTACTAATAAACATGTAAATACTTTTGTAAATTATAAATTAAATGGTGTTGGAAAACTTTGCTCGTTTCTTTTTAATTTATGAAAGAATATTTATAAGTACCACTTAATGTCGTCACCAAGTTTGAGACACAGAACTTAATCTTACTTGCAAAAGATTTAGTACTGCGTTTCAAACCCTCATCAACGAAAAGGACAAGACCAGTTTCTGCCCTTCGATTCGGGACAATTTGCAGGATTCCGTTTTTACAGTAAGGTTTAAAAATTAAAACTGAAATTATTATGGATTTATTATTCCGAATAAGGTCAAGGTTAAAATGTCTAAAAGAAACAATACACTTTATTGTTTAAGTCTTGAGCGTCCGCTTCCCTCTTTTAGACACTACTCCACTTCGACGTTCCATTATATCCATACCTAATAATAATCTTAAATACTAAGAGTGATATATTTTTGATCAATTAAATATTGATGAAAATGAAATGTCTGTTTTGTTAAAAATAATAAAAGAAACTTGTAATTGATCGAACAAAGTATTTTTAAATAACCACTGCGTTTATAGGAACCCCCCCCCCCTGCTATTGCTACTGTCTGCCATCTGTGGTCGAATAGTTGAGCTCGCTAACCAAAACGTCTAGCGCCATCTAGTGTGGGAAACCAGCAGTACAATGTAACGTGATTTATCAAAAGAATTGCATAATTCTTGCAAATCTATTTTTATTATTCCAGTATTATCGTCATCCCTGCCCAAATAATGTAGACTATTTTTTTTCCTGAACAACGTGCTCGAATAGTTGAAAATAATAGGCATGATTTTGAAAAATGGTCAGATTATGTTCGGAAGTATCTACTATTTCGAAAAAATATCTTATTTCAGCAGAAAAATAAGGTTTGGTAGATGAAATTGGCATTTGAAATTTAAAATTTAAAATTCACGCCAAAACACTCGGCGGTGTCATGGCATCGTTTGTGACGTCACTATTATTTTTACCAATGTACTCTGTGCAGTGTGCAGTAAGCAATAGTGTGATTGTCAAAGCTCGAAAACATACACTTGAGACGTCCTTCGCTTCTTGGTGTTTAATCCATTATGGCGGATTGCTGTATTTTATCGTTTTATTTTATTAAAGTAAATAGCAATCTCACTTGAAATAGAAAAATAAATACGTTTTTTATAATCCATGAATCCTATTTCATTAGATAAATTCATAATTTCATTGATTCTTGTTTTCTGTCATCATGCCTATTGTTTAGACTCGCTAACCACAACGTCTAGCGCCATCAAGCGTGGGAAAGCAGCAGTTGTTTGGTGACACTTTTCTTTATTTTTTTCAGTTTTCTGAGCTTTAAGACTCCTGAAACCGATTTATCTGAAAACTATAAAATAATAGGTCTTTACCTATGAAATTGCCGTTTTGTATGGAATAAGTGAAAGTAGGTACTTATTTTTTCAAACTTTTTTTTCTGTTACCTATTCGAAGTAATCACCCATGCAATCGACGCATCTTTGCCAACGCATTGGTAGTTTATTGATGCCCTTCTTGTAAATCAGTTGGACGGGAGGCAACAAACTCTTCAAAGGCATTTTGTACTGCCTCTCGGGAATTGAATTTTTTACCCACTAAAAAGTTGTCTAAATTTTGGAAAAAGTAATAGACGGTAGGTGCAAGGTCTGGTGAGTATGGCGGATGAGGGACAGCTTCCAACCCCAGCTCTTGCAGCTTGGAGACTGTCTGTTGCGCAGTATGGGGTCGCGCGTTGTCGTGAAGGAGCAGTGGGGACGACCGATGGACCAAAGCTGGGTACAAGCTTCTCCATTCTCTCCAGTTCTTCACAGTACATGTAGGTACAGTACGGCATGAGCATTACTGCAGTACACATCTGCAGTAATGCTCATGCCGTTTTGTAAAAAGCTGTGGTGAATCACACCCGCACTAGACCACCAGTGACCATCACCTTTTTAGGGGTCATTTTTAGGGCATTGCTTTGGTGCTGAACCAGGATCTAACCAACTTGCTGAGCGCTTTCGATTGTCGAACAGAATCCATTTTTCGTCGCACGTAACAATTCGTTTCAAAATTCCTTCATTTCTTTGCCTGTTGAGCAGCGCAAGGCAGGTCTCGACGCGTACGTTGCGCTGGCGATCGTTAAGGTCGTGGGCCACCCATCTATCAAGCTTTTTTACCTTGCCAATTTGTCGCAAATGGATCAATATTGTTTTGATGCTTACATCAAAAGCTGCTGCTAGCTCAGCTGTAGGTTGAGTTTCGTCAGCTTCCACAATCGCCTTTAATTCATTATTGTTGACCAAAGTCTCCGGACGACCACGAGCTTCATTTTTCAAGTCATAATTTCCAGAACGGAACCGGGAAAACCAATAACGGGTTGTGCGTTCGTTTGTACAGTTCTCTCCGTAAACGTTTTTGATGTTACGTGCCGTTTGTGTCGCGTTGGTGCCACGACGGAACTCATATTCTATAATAAATAAAAATATTCGAATTTTTAATGTATCCATTATGACGAAAAATGTTGAAATGTAATGAAAATAAAACGCTAATCAATAAACAAAAGACTGAGTTTGTAAAAAGAATGTCATGGTTTTAAAACAAAATTAATTTGAATTTAGAATATAGAGCCATTGCAAACTTTTTTTTATTTGAAATGACCAGTACTGAAGAAAGGCAATTTCATAGGTAAAGACCTAATATAACAACTTCAATAATTAAAAAATTAAAATCTTTGCTGCATATTGATTTTTTGCATCTAGGCCAGCTGCCATAGTTAGTTCCACTAGTCAATTCCTTTCTGAATTCTTTATTTAACACGCCCACGGAGATTTAAGTACGACAATTAGTACTTGCGGGAGAAACAATGAATGTCGAAAAAGAATACTCATTTTTGTATAAAATGGAATCTTATTTATAACATCAATATTCATTTATTCAAATAAGGTACACTTATTGTCGTCCAAATAACAAATGAGTTTTTAATCTTCTTTATTTGAATTTGGAACATCTTAGTGTTCAGCGCCAAAGAAATCGAACGCAAATATTTTTTGAATAAAGACTGACTGGTACGACGGCCCAAAGTCGCACCGCCGGCTAAATAAAAAAAAAGAAATCAAATTAAAAACGCGCGAACTACAGTCCGTGTTTTCGTCAATTTTCACGGATTGTTAAAAATTCATGGTTTTGTTTTGAAAAATGAGTTCTTCAAGTGACAGTGAAAGTATAGTGGAATGGAATACTCTATGTTTTATTAAATAATAATATTACAATAAAATATGAGGCGCCTTTTATTTAATCATACAGGGTGATGAAAAGTAGAGTGTATCATTCGGGCGCAATTTTTTTTGGCTTGGGCGACTTACTTTAAATCCCTCGTTACGTTCAGGATTCTACTAAAGAATCCCTCGCTACGCTCGGAATTCTACTCTGGAATCCCTCACTTCGCTCTGGATTCAAAAAAGCGCCCTCGCCGTAAATGTATTATTTTGCTCCCTTATAATACAATCTACTATAAAAGTGTTTCATTAATACCTACTTCTGGATTGTCTCTAACACTAAGTTAGAAGTTTTACTAAGCCTAGAAGCATGCATTACAAGTTTTTATTTCTTGTATCAACATTATGACAATCACTTTTCTTCTTGAATTATTTATCAATGTGTTTATGCACGATTCAGATATATTATATATCGTGATATTGGTTGTGCACTGTCATAATTTTGATTTCCTTAAATTTATTAACCGACTTCCAAAAAAGGAGGATGTTCTCGGCGCGTATTATTATTATTTTTTAATGTATGTTACCGCATATCTCCGTGGTTTCTAAACCGATTTGATTTTTTTTCAGTGTTAAGAGGAAGCTCCCGAGGTGGTCCCATCAAAAATTCTGACTCCAAATCCTCAATCCTGATGCTGTAGGTCATGAAATCCTCAAAACTAGGGAGTAAGGAAATTTTGATGGTCAATTCATATTGTAGGTGTCAAGCAACGACTTCATACTTAAAACCAAGTCCTAACTCCTCAACTCTGATGCTGTAGGGTACTGCACTTCTAAGCCGTGGGGATTAAGAGTACACTAAATAGTTAAAAATAAAAACTAATTAGTTTTTATTTTTAACTATTGCCAAATTTGGAATGCCAAAAACCGACTTTCGAAGCCACTGTAAAGTAAAAAATTCGGTTTTGGGAAAGAATTTTTATCTCTTATTGACACTGATATTTGATACTTATTCACTAAATACTATTGGACATTTTGATGATGATCTATGAGCATCCCACTGCTCATTCGTCTTCATATTGAAATGAAGCATTGCTGGTACAGAAGCGCTCTTGTGAGCAGTGTCTAACCAACTGTACCACTGAGGAACTCTCAAAACTCAAAAAGATTTAATATAAAGAAATAACATATTTTCTGTATTCATTACAAATGAGTTTTCCTCCAAAAGTGCTAGACAGAAAAGGCTGAATAGAACAAAATTATAAAAAGGGTAAGATAAATATGTAACAAAACAAAAATTAATAGGGTAAGTCGAATAATTAATGAGATATCAATGACCAATATAACGTGTAACTCAATTAATGCAAAACATACTGAGAAAACGGTAAAGTTAAGTTTGTAAACGTGGTGACATAACATAACCGTTAGGTTAGGGAGAGTTAGGTTAGGGAGAGTTAGGTTAGGGAGAGTTAGGTTAGGGAGAGTTAGGTTAGGGAGAGTTAGGTTAGGGAGAGTTAGGTTAGGGAGAGTTAGGTTAGGGAGAGTTAGGTTAGGGAGAGTTAGGTTAGGGAGAGTTAGGTTAGGGAGAGTTAGGTTAGGGAGAGTTAGGTTAGGGAGAGTTAGGTTAGGGAGAGTTAGGTTAGGGAGAGTTAGGTTAGGGAGAGTTAGGTTAGGGAGAGTTAGGTTAGGGAGAGTTAGGTTAGGGAGAGTTAGGTTAGGGAGAGTTAGGTTAGGGAGAGTTAGGTTAGGGAGAGTTAGGTTAGGGAGAGTTAGGTTAGGGAGAGTTAGGTTAGGGAGAGTTAGGTTAGGGAGAGTTAGGTTAGGGAGAGTTAGGTTAGGGAGAGTTAGGTTAGGGAGAGTTAGGTTAGGGAGAGTTAGGTTAGGGAGAGTTAGGTTAGGGAGAGTTAGGTTAGGGAGAGTTAGGTTAGGGAGAGTTAGGTTAGGGAGAGTTAGGTTAGGGAGAGTTAGGTTAGGGAGAGTTAGGTTAGGGAGAGTTAGGTTAGGGAGAGTTAGGTTAGGGAGAGTTAGGTTAGGGAGAGTTAGGTTAGGGAGAGTTAGGTTAGGGAGAGTTAGGTTAGGGAGAGTTAGGTTAGGGAGAGTTAGGTTAGGGAGAGTTAGGTTAGGGAGAGTTAGGTTAGGGAGAGTTAGGTTAGGGAGAGTTAGGTTAGGGAGAGTTAGGTTAGGGAGAGTTAGGTTAGGGAGAGTTAGGTTAGGGAGAGTTAGGTTAGGGAGAGTTAGGTTAGGGAGAGTTAGGTTAGGGAGAGTTAGGTTAGGGAGAGTTAGGTTAGGGAGAGTTAGGTTAGGGAGAGTTAGGTTAGGGAGAGTTAGGTTAGGGAGAGTTAGGTTAGGGAGAGTTAGGTTAGGGAGAGTTAGGTTAGGGAGAGTTAGGTTAGGGAGAGTTAGGTTAGGGAGAGTTAGGTTAGGGAGAGTTAGGTTAGGGAGAGTTAGGTTAGGTTAGGTTAGGTTAGGTTAGGTTTTTTTTTTTTTTTTTTTTTAATTCTTGTCATGTCTGACAAGAGGCAGCTTCCTCCGATGTGGTGGTCGGAGACGTTTTTTTGACTTTGTTTTCATTTGTGCACTGTTTAAGTTACGTTTAATTAAGTTTAGTTAAGTTTTTAATTTAGATTTATTTTGTATCCTATTTATTTTCAAATTAAGTTAATTTATTTTTATTTTTATTTAATTTATGCTCAGTTAAGTTTTAAGTTTAATTAAGTTAAGTTTAGTTTTTAGTTTAGATTTGTTTTGTTTCATATTTGTTTCAAATTAAGTTAAGTTGTGTAGCGATAAAAAGGAGCAGAACACGCGTGATTTCTACACATGTTAGATTTCATATTCCATAATATAAATAAAACATTGTGTCTTTATTACCGTGTTCTGTTCCTTTCTATCGCTGTTTTTGCGATTTTAAGCATAAAATTTAAAAAGGGGGTTCTTGTAGTTTCGTTTTGTAGCATGGCGGCCAGGGAGCCCCTACACAGACTCATTTGTGTTTCCTGCTGTAGATCCTCTCGCGCTTTGCAGTGCTGCGGACACTCTACCAACATGTGCAGGATTGTTTCGTCGCAGTTTGGGTCGCAAACACAGCTTGGATCGTCTTTACATTTGAATCTGTGCAGGTACTCCGCAAAGCCGCCATGGCCAGTGAAGACTTGTGTCAAGTGTGGCGTTAATTTAATTTTCTTTAGTATCTTATGGGCCATTTCTACCGACGGTAAGAAGGTCCTTGTTACGGACGCGGTTTCTCCACTCTGGTACCGTTCAGACCACTTTATGACAGTTTCCTTTCTAATCTGTTTCTTTATATAAGAAACTGGACAACTGTCATAATTTGGTCTGACTTTAAGTTTTTCCGCAGCCTCTCTGGCCAGAAAGTCTGCTCTCTCGTTCCCGGCCGTTCCAACGTGGGCACGCACCCAAAAGAAGTTAACTGTTTTGTTTTTTTCTCTCAAAAGAGACAAGTTTCTTTTGATGACAAAAGCCAAAGGGTGGAAATTTCCCGTGCCCGTTAGCATCTCCAGAGATGACCTTGAGTCACTGAGGATATTCACGGAGTCGTCTTTCACTTTTAACGCGACTTCCGTGGCTTTATAAATTGCGTACATCTCTGCCTGAAACACGGTGCAGTAGGACTGGAGACGAAACTTCCTAAAGAGAGTTTCCTCTCCATCCCTCCAGCACGACAGAGCTGCACCCACTCCAGCGTCCATCTTACTGCCGTCCGTGAATATCCTCAGGCCAGCCATCTCGTGGTCCGCCAATGTTCCCGGCTCCATGTCTTCCAGGCACCGAAACTCCACTGTTACCTCCTCTGAGGGGTGCGGGGCGTCCAGGAAAATGACCCTCTCCTCCACTTTGCCGCCCTTAAGCGCGATTTGTGGTCGCCCTCTTTTGGCTTCATAAATCTGAGCTGCCTCTTGTATTCTAAAGTCCAGCGGTATGAGACCGGCAAGTATAAGTGCAGCGTTTAATGACACAGTTCGGTAGGCTTTGCAGATTTTTTGGGCGAACCCTCGTTGCACTGAATTCAACCGTTTCTGTGTCATTATCTTCTGTGTTGCCGGTGCCCACACGCTGGACGCGTACATGATTATTGGCTCAATCACAGCCGTGTATATTGTCCTGATGGTCTCGGAGTTCAAGCCCCAGTTAATTTTTGCTGCTCTCGCTAATGGTTTGTATATGCTGATGGCTTTTTGGCACGCTGCCTTTACGTGACTATTAAATGTTAATTTTTGGTCCACCAGCATGCCTAAAATTTTAATTTCTGTAACCATCTCTATTTGGGTGTTGCCCATGCGTATGTGCGGGGTGTCGCATTTCAACTTTTTGGTTACAACCATCGCATTAGTTTTTTGGGGTGCAAATTTCAGTTTGTTTGCGAGACCCCACCCATACACATAGTCCAGGACCTGAGCAGATTGCTGCTCCATTTCAGCAATGTTGAACCCCGAGAACACCAAGACAACATCATCGGCGAATGCTTGGCAGTGCACGCCTCTTTTACAGACTCCGTCCAGTAAGGGATCTAAAAGTGCGTTCCAGAACGTGGGGCCGCTTATCGACCCCTGTACACAGCCCTTCGTGGTTGAAGTGCTAAACTCTTCGTCTGCATACTTCACACTCACTTTCCTATCACTGAGGTAACTGTTGACTATCCTGCGCAAGTTGAGGGGGCATTTCTTTTCAGCTAATCTGCACTTGATAGCCGGCCACCATGCACTATCGAATGCCCCCTCAATATCTAGCGACACCACGATGTTGATTTTCTTTGATCGAATATTCTCTTGTAGATGCTGAACAAGATCATAAAGCGCGTCCTCCGTCGAACGTTGGGGGACGAATCCATACTGTCTGGTGTTGAGCCCGGGGAGCAGGTGCCAACGTATCCTTTTAATTATCATTTTCTCCAGTATCTTGCCGAAGATCGATAGTAGTCCAATGGGCCTGTATGATTTGGGCTTTGTATAGTCTTCTTTGCCTGGTTTCCGTAGGACTACTACCGTTGCCTCTTTCCACAATACTGGGAAATATGATAGGGCGAGGCACCTGTTCACCAGACTCAGAAACACCCGCTCGTCTGCCTTAATAGCAGCCAAGCAGACATCAGCTGTTAGGCCGTCCGCTCCTGGTGCCTTCTTCGGGTTAAAACTCAACGCCGCCTGTATCATCTCGTCCATCGTGAAGAGTGGATCTTGGACGCTTCCCCGACAATCGTCCGCATACTGTTCGGCCTTCCTTCTTGTTTCGGTATGGGACTGGTTGTCGTCCGCCTCCAAGTCCTGCGGAAAAAAGGTTTTGGCCAGAAGCCGGACCGAATCTCGGGGGCTCAGGACTGTACCGTTGTCTATTAGGGGATGGTCTTCATATATCTTAGACGTTCTCCTTATAACTCTGTATATCCCGTCCCAGACGCTTTCGCGGTCCTGTGCCCCACAGAACTCTTTCCAGCTTTCAGTCTGGGCCCTCTTTGCTTCCAACTCATACTTTTCTTTTATCCGCAGGTACTCCTCAACGACGAGTTGTCTTCTTCGTGGTGCTGCGCAGCATATTCTTCGCTTTTTGGTCCGGACTTCTCTCTTCAGGGCTTCAAGTTCTCCGGTCATCCAAGGTAAGTTGAGCTTTGTCTTCCTTGTGATAGGTGGGATCGACTCTCGGCAGGCCCGTTCCACGCAGTTTACATATACTGTGATCGCTGTTTCCATTCCTATTAATGTGCTTATCTCAGAGATAGGCTCTAATTCACTGAGATTTTCCTTCAACCCATCCTGGAAGACCTTTGTAAATTTTCCCCAATCCGCCTTCCGCGTGTTATATTTGCGCGTCGTCTTTGCCGGTCTTGTTCCAGTTGGATTCTTCAGGCGTATTGTAAATGTGATCGCGTTGTGATCAGAGCTTGTGAATCCTTGATCAACCCTCCAGTCATTGATAAGTCCAAGCAAGTTATAATTACATGCTGTGATATCTACTATACTCTTGTATATAGCCCCGTTCCGGATGGTGAAGAATGTTGGGGTTGTTCCTTCATTTAGGATGTGCATCTCCATCTCCTCGAGTGTGCCTACAAGTTCTTTGCCTCTATGATCTTCAGAGTCACTACCCCACCACGTGCTCCAGGCATTGGCGTCTCCACCAATGATCAGGTGTTTTGTCTGGAGTTTTTCTTTTATCGTTTTCAATTGGTTGAGGTAGGGTTCTATGTCCAGGCTATCCTCAAAGTAGACGGAGACGGCACCAACCTCCCAAGAGCTCGTTTTTAAGGTCACCACAGCAATGTTTTCAGTAGTTAGTGTTGGATGTTCAATCACTTGAAGGGCATCATCCAACACTATTACTGCGGATTTTACAGGCTTAGTCCTGTTGCGCGTCTTTTGAACCACCCTGTATCCTTTCGCTTGAGCGAGCTCCCCGTCTGCTCCGACATAAGGCTCCTGCACCATCGCGAAACTAATTTTCCTTTTCTGGGACTCCCATAAAAGTTCTTTCGTGGCCAGCTTAGCCCGTTGCAGGTTTGCCTGGACTACGTGGTACAGTCGCTCAGCATCAGCTTTGTCCTGTGTGTTCTTGTTTCCGCCCGTTACAACCTTAGCAATAGGCCACCCTCGACCTAGCCAGAGCGTCCCACTTTTTCCTTATCGGACAGCATTCTTCGAAACAGTTGTGATCCGCTCTTTCTAGTTTGGCGCTCTGGCAGTTCCGACAGGTGGGCTTATCTCCCGCCTTCCACGATGGGCATTCACTGCGCAGATGATGACCCGCACAGTGGCTGCAGGTGTCTAAGGACTCTGTGCAATTTTTCCGTCCATGACCATATTCGAGACACCTGGAGCACTGCGTCAATGGAGATTGGTCTTTGACAACTACTCGCTGGAGGTCTATATGCACCTTTCCGGCTGTTGTAAGGCTCTGCCACACCGGCGGCGATACCTGAAGGACAACATGGCTCTCCAGCGGATTCCTCGCCTTCCTTCGGTATCTCACACTTGCCCTATAGTCAACCTCAGGTATCACCCCCAGAATTGCAGAGTTTTGCCTTCTAAGGGCTCCCAGAACATCCTCATCGGTATTTATATTTAAAACGTTCTGTATTATGACGAGGGGATCTCTGTTGGCTTTTTCCTCCATCAGCAGTGTTGGGGTACCGTTCCTAAGCTTCTCTGTGACTTTTGATAGCTCTTCTCTAGACCGGCACCCCAACACCACCTTCTGGTCTCGGGCCTTCCTCAGCCTGTCCACTCGAATGCCCGTTGTCTTCGCACTCACGGCTGACCGGATCTTATTTATGATGTCTTCACTCGTGTCGTGAACGTCGACAGAAGACACGACCATCGAGTGCACAGGCTGAGGATGGGAGAGCAACGTCGTGGTCTGCTTTGGGGTCGCAGCCATTGCCGCATATGACGTACCATCCAATAGCTTGCTTTGGGCAACATTTTTGTTTAAAGCCTCGATTTGTTCCTTTATAGCTCCCACATCTTGTCTGGCTGCTTCTACCAACTCTTTTTGTTTCCGGAGCTCAGCCATGACTTCCTTGGAAAAGTCCACTGCTGGGGCTTTCGGGGTAGCGATTATATCAGCCAGAGATGGAGACTTGTTACTGAGTCTAAGCGCTATTGTGTAGAGACTGTTTAAACACTCTGTTACTGTCTCTTTGATAGAGGATCTAATATTCCCCGATTGCTCCATCTGGAGTTTAGCCTCTTGGAAGAGCTGGTTCGCTACAGCCCCGAGCTCCTCCAGCGGGCTCTCCAATGCTGACCTAAGAAGGGGTGCAATGTCTGGCGTCACGATTTCCTTCCGTACAATAGGCTTTTTCTTTTGATCAGATTCAGTGTGCTTCACTATGAGGCTGGCCACGTTTTTACCAGTATCTGGTTTCTGGAGCTTGGACATCTTATGTGTTAAGTTCTAAGTTGAGGGTTAATATTATATAATCAATAGGAATATTAAACAGACTAATAGTAAGGTATCACAGATAAATATATGATGTGATTGGGCGGATTCTGTTTTAATTTCGGGAGTGTATAGGCTCCCGGGGTCAAAAGTGTTGGGTGGTGTATAGGTCCTACCCACTGTCAAACAATAATAATATAAGTCGTTTATACTTGTCTAACCTAGCCTAAGTTCTAAACTTGGGAGTGTAAATGGCTTCCAAGGTCAATCTTACAGACTAAGAGTGGTGGGGAGGTGTATAGGATCTCCCCCCGTCAGGTACTATATTTCTGCAAAAGCAGATTGTCTAGTTTTGGCTTATTAAATGATTTAAATTAATTATCCAACCTAACCTAAGTTCTAAACTTGGGAGAGTAAATGGCTCCCAAGGTCAATCTTACCGTCTAAGAGTGGTGGGGAGGTGTATAGGATCTCCCCCCGTCAGGTACGATTTTTCTGCCCAAGCAGATTGTCAAATTTTGGCTTTTAAATTGATTTAAACTATTCCGGTTCTCCCTATGGTACTGCCGCCCGCCACTTGAGTCACGACAAGTGGGTGGGTGGGCGGTCCCGGAAACGCGTTTTTCGCGTCGGAAAATCGCCGGAAAAGAGGTGTAACGGTGCCGCGCGCGCGATTGCTCGCTTATAGGCGTCGCCCGGATCGGAAAATGCAGGAATTTGGAAGATATACTACTATTTAATTTTTCTTTGAAATTTTTTTTTTTTCTAAGTGCCGAAATTTGTATGAAAATAGGAAAATTTAAAATTTTGTTTTTCTTTCGCAGGTCGCTAGTGCCGGTCGAAAGCAACGTCCTGTGAAGATTTGGCTGGAAAATGAGGAAAATTGGGGCGGCGGCGCAACAATTCCACGAGTTTTCGCTTCGTTTTTCGGTGTCGAATTTAAAAAGTTGGGAAACGCGCTTTTCGCGTCGGAAAATCGCCGGAAAAGAGGTGTAACGGTGCCGCGCGCGCGATTGCTCGCTTATAGGCGTCGCCCGGATCGGAAAATGCAGGAATTTGGAAGATATACTACTATTTAATTTTTCTTTGAAATTTTTCTAAGTGCCGAAATTTGTATGAAAATAGGAAAATTTTAAATTTTGTTTTTCTTTCGCAGGTCGCTAGTGCCGGTCGAAAGCAACGTCCTGTGAAGATTTGGCTGGAAAATGAGGAAAATTGGGGCGGCGGCGCAACAATTCCACGAGTTTTCGCTTTCGGTTAGGTTAGGTTAGGTTAGGTTAGGTTAGGTTAGGTTTTTTTTTTTTTTTTTTTTTTTTTTTTTTTTTTTTTTTTTTTTTTTTTTTTTTTTTATTTTATAATACTACGTCCTCCAACATGATCGGAGCCTATGCTAGCTGCTATCCTTTCATACCAGTTCTCGCATTTATACCTCTCGTACTTTCATTCTTCATACTACTCTTTCTATCATTCTTCGTCTTTTATTTATCTATTATGGGTGGGTTTCCCATCTATCTAGTGTGTGTAGGTTCTATCTAAAACAGGGTTTATGGTATCTTTATTAAAATAAACAGTACACTTGTTTAATATACAGTTAAATCTTAGTCTACATTGTTTTTTTTTTTTTTTTTTTACTACATTCATTATAATATTCGTATGATTTCAACACAACAACATATACAACACTATATGTTGCTATCATACTTTTCTTACTCTGCCTTATTTCTGTTTTTTACTCTTGTTACAATTTTCTTACAAAATTCTAAAAATCTATCACGGTCGAGACTTTTGATTATCTCTGGTAAATTTTGTTTTGTTAAATTAGTTTCTAGTGTCTGTTCCAGATCAAATCTATCCCTAGCGAAGACAGGACAATCCAGGATCAGGTGCTCAACTGTTTCGTTTGCCTCCGGATCACAGAGGCAAGATGGGCTCCCCTTGCACCTGAAACGATACAGATACGAGGAGAACGCTCCATGCCCCGTGAGTATTTGCGATAGGTGGCCATCTATTTTTATTTTCCTGACCATGGATTGCGCGGTCACCGCATCGGGAAAGAACATTTTTGTCACAGAAGCAGTGTCCTCCGACCGGTACCTTTTGTCCCATTCATCAATCGTATCTTTACGAATACTACGCTTGATGAATGAGACAGGGCACCGATCGTAGTCCGGCCTCTTCTTTAGCTTGAGGGCCGCTTCCTTCGCAAGTTTATCAGCTCTCTCATTCCCTGCCAATCCTATATGTGCCTTTATCCAGAACAGGGAAATAATCCTGTTCTGGAGAAAGCAACATTTCAAGTTGGCTCTGGCTTTAATTGACAGGGGATGAGAAGAACCGGAGTTAGTCACTGTGTTAAGCGCCGCTCTGGAGTCACTGTAAATGCCAACGGTGGCCTCGCTACGGGATAGTGCAACCTCCGTTGCCCTACATAGAGCTAGTAGTTCCGCCTGGTAGACGGTACAATATGATGATAATGCAAGTTTGAGGGTCTTGGTCTCTACGGCACCCTTCCAAACGGATAGTGCCGCCCCGACCTTGCCCTCAAACTTGCTCCCGTCTGTGAAAATGCACAAGTCAAAGTTGCTGTGTCGGGAATATTGGTCCTCATCCACCAGGTTTTGGAACTCCAGCCCCATGTGTTCCGCTGGGTGTGGAGCCTGCAACTTAGGTGTCATCTTCTCGATCTCTCTATCGGCCAACTCATGTCTCGGTACTCCCTTCTTAGCCTCGTATAACGAGGCTGCCTCACGGACTCGGAGGTCTAGAGGGAGCGTCCCCGTTAGCAAGAGTGCCGAGTTGAGTGACACCGTCCGATACGCCTTACACATTTTTAGTACGAAACCTCTTTGGACAGTACCAAGCTGCTTTCGGACTCCCAGTTTTTTCGCCGCCGGAGCCCATGCAGCCGCGGCGTACAGTATTACCGGCTCCACCGCTGCAGTATATATCGTGCGTATGATATCGGGGCTGAGACCCCAGCTTACCCGGGCCGCTCTAATGAGTTGTTTATAGATTCCTATAGCTTTTTTGCAAACGCTAGAAACATGGGCGTTAAAGGTTAACTTGTCGTCGATGGTGAGTCCGAGGATCTTGATCTCCGGGAACATTCCAACGCTGACCCCTCCCATGCTCAGACACGGGGTGTCAAATTTTAGTTTTCTGGTTATAACCATACCACAAGTTTTGTGTGGTGCAAACTTTAACTTATTTTTGACACCCCACGCCCGAACATGTTCGAGGGCAGCATTCGCCCGGCCCTCAATCTCCCGGGCCTCCCCACCGTCGAAAAGAAGCACCACGTCGTCTGCGAATGCCTGGCAGTAGACACCCTTTTCCTCCATCAGCTTAAGGAGTGGGTCCAGCAACAAGTTCCACAGGATTGGTCCTCCTATGGAACCCTGGACGCATCCCTTCTCCGTGCTCCTTTTGTGCGCTGCTCCCGCATATCTTACTTCCACTACTCTATCGCTGAGGTAGCTGTCGATGACCCGCCTCAGGTTCACGGGACATTTTTCCTCAGCCAGTCTGGTCTTTATTGCCGGCCACCAAGCACTATCAAAGGCGCCCTCGATATCTAACGAAACTAGCGTTATGAGTTTCTTTTCATCCAGCTTTTTACGGATGCGAGTTATGAGCGTAACGAGGGCGTCTTCCGTTTTCTTTTGTGGCATAAATCCATATTGGTGAGTACTAATCCGAGGCAGTACGTAGAACCTGAGGCGGCCCATCAGCATCTTCTCATATATCTTGCCCAGGACGGGCAAAAGCCCGATAGGTCGATATGACTTTGGCGCAGTGTAAGTGTCCTTTCCTGGCTTTCTTAACACAACCACTGTTGCCTCCTTCCAGGACTTCGGGAAGCATCCGTGTGCCATGCATTTATTCAGGAGAGCCAGGAAGTACTTTGGGTCCACACTGATGGCGTGTGAGCATATGTCGGCTGTGAAGCCGTCAGCTCCAGGGGCCTTCTTGGGATTGAAAGACCTGACAGCATCCTCCAACTCCTCAATTTTGAACGGGGGGTCATGATCATCATGACCACCTTCGTTAATTGTTTCTGCTACAGCTCTTGTTTGCAGATGTTGTATGCTATCTTCGTCCTTCAAGTCCCTCGGGTAGAAGGTTTCGGCCAGGAATCGGGCGGAGTCTCCCGCATCCAGTGTCACGTCCCCCTTTATCAGCGGAACATCTTCTTCTCTACGTTTTACCCTACTAATCACTCTATAAATACCCTCCCATAGCCCCTCCCTGTCCTGTTTACCGCAGAAGTCCCTCCAACTTTGTTCCGCTGCCTCTTTAACTGCTAATTCATATTTTTCTTTTTCTTTCAGGTACAGCTCTACAACCATCCCCCTGCGAATCGGCGCTGCACTGCGGATCCTGCGCTTCCGGGTCGCCACCTTCCTCTTCATCTCGGCCAAACTCTCGGACCACCATGGCACGGTAAGTGTTTCTGTGTATTTTTTGTTTGGTATTGCATATCTACATGCGTCTGTTATGGCTTTAGTATATGTGTCTATTGTGTGGTCTATTTGTTCTTTGTTATTTATTTCCTTAATATTTTGTGTAGTTAGTTCGGTGTCGTGCATAATCTGGGTCAGTTTCTCATGAAAGAGACCCCAGTTTGCTTTTTTTGTGTTATATTTACGTGTTGTTCGTTGTATTTTTATGCCTTGTGATTTTTGTAAAGCTACACCAAACATAATGCCATTGTGGTCCGAGTTTGTAAGATCCTCAGCTACTCGCCAGCCATCCACGAGTTCGATCATGTCCTCCGTGCACGCCGTCACATCGACATGGCTGCAGAACCTCCTTCCACCCCTGATTGTGTCGAAGGTAGGTACTTCTCCCGTATTTAAGATATGCATGTCAATCTCGGCAAGAGCTCCACACATCTCTTCACCTCTTATGTCTTCGTTAGGGCTACCCCACCAGGTACTTTTAGCATTTGCGTCTCCCCCTATGATAAGCTTCTTGAGTCCCGTTTTGTGTACAACCTTTTTTAAATGCTCCAAATATGGCCCTATGGGTTGATCCGGCTCAAAGTAGTAGGAGACCAGGGTGATCGTCCATGCTCTGGTTTGGACTCCCACCACGACGATGTTGTCCGTGGTGAGTTGTGGGTACTGTACTATGTTGAGATCATCGTCAAGAACGGCGATGGCCGCTTTAACAGTCCCGTTTCCTGTTCCTGAGCTCTGGAAGATTCTGACACCACGGTAACTCCTAACTCTTCGTGTCCCACCCACATAAGGCTCCTGAAGCAGCGCTATAGACACCTTGCGCTTTTCGGCTTCGATCAGGAGTTCGGTCGTAGCCAATTTGCTACGCTGCAAGTTCGCTTGCGCTATTTTGTACTGGTGAGTTACCCGTGGGACGCCCTCAGCAATACGTTACTGAGGCCCTAGCCAGTGCATCCCACCTTCTTCTGACTGGGCACTCACTGCTGAAGGCGTTGTGGCTCAACTGCAGTATGTCTGCTCTTTTGCAGTTTTTGCACACTGGCTCTGTCCCCACCAGTCTGTCCGGGCACTCGGCTCTAAGGTGCGGTCCTCCACAGTGGCTGCACAAGTCCGCCGGTTCCTTACAGAAGCGCTTGCTGTGGCCGTACCCCAGACATCGGGTGCACTGCACCAGTGGCGATTGGTCATCCACAGTAACCCTTTGGAGGTCAACTCTGAGCTTTCCTTCCTCTATTGCCCTCTTCCATACCATTGGCGAAACACTTATTATGATATGGCAGTTGTGGGGATTTCTTGCTCTGCGTCTATATTTGACTACTAGGGAGTCGTCCTCGCCGCCGAGGCTGCCAAAGATCTCCCTGTTCTGGTTTCTGAGGGCTCTGACAATTTCCGCGTCATCGTGGACCTTCAGCACGTCCCTCAGGATCAGAAGCGGGTTTCTGTTCTTGACTTCCTCGACGACGAGGCCCTCCCCGGCAGCTTCCAATCTGTCTTTTACTTTCTTCCTCTCCTGTTCTGTCTTACATCCCACAACTATCTTCCTGTCCTTGGCTTTCCTAACTTTTTCTACCTCTACCCACCCTTCCTTCGCATCTACTGCTCTTCTCACTCTCTCTAGAACCTCCTCGCCAGTTTCTGTCTCGTTTTTGGACGTGACAACCACCGAGTGTATCGTGCCTTGAGTCTGGTGTTTTGACTTTGAAGCCGCCACATCTGCGTAAGACCTCTGCTCCATGGTTTCCTGGCATCTCGTTAGGTGTTCTTGGAGGGCCGTTTGTTTATTAAGGTTCTCCTTTAATAGTCGAGAGTGCTCTTCGAGCTTGTCACTCAGACCAGAGTTCAGGGCCACCGCAGACGTGGCGTCAATTTTCTTGCCGTTTTCGATGATAAGGCAACTCTGTTCTTTTAAAAGTTCAACTAGCTGCTTATGTTCCTCGGAGTTTCCCTTCTGTGTAGTCCTGTCTGGTGGACTCTGTGTGGTTCCAGGTGTAGGTACTTCTCCGGTCTTTTTAAATCTCTTTATCTCAGCTTCCGCCTCTTTTATAATTTGGAACATTCTGTCCACCGCCTCCAACACGTTTGCCTTTATGTCTGACCTGATATTCCTAGAATTATTTATATTCGTCCTGGCCTTTATTAGGTTAGCTTTGCCTTCGGCTAGTCGATTCGATAGCACCTATCTCGGCAAGATTTGGATGTCGGTCTTACTGGTGGCCGGGGTCAGGTCTTGTGATTCCAGTCCCACCGCTTCCAGCTTTTCTATGCTTCGTCTGACATTTGACGAAAGCGTTTGCGTCCTGGGTGGGGACTTTTGGGGCAAAAGAGTCTGTGTTTTTGGCGGGGATTTTTTCTCCATTTCTACGTCAGTATGTCTTGTAGGGGTTCTAGCTAGCATTGTCGGAGGGATGCGTCAAAGAAAATAGAATAAAATAAAATAAAATAAGATACGCGACAGTGTATATCGCTGTCGGTTTATTCTGTACACTGTAAAATTGTGTACAGTCAATTTTAAGCAAACACTAGAGACAAGAGGTTCGGACAACGACCTGAATACGATATAGTCTTTATACTGTAGGGGTGTAAAATGCCCCAGGTCAATAATATAACTGTCAAAACTGCTTGAAAATAGTAAAACTATCTAGAAGTCTACTTAAAACTAATTAGAAACTACTTATCCGCCTTAGTAGAGTTCAACTCTACCAAGACTCTAGGTAGAGTCGCCCGTCAAATACCGTTTGAAAGCCCCCGCCGAGGGCCGGTCAGCAGTGAAAACCGCAACTCTCTACGACCAAACGGTTGCCGAGATATCCAACTTTTAAACTTTTCAAAATGGCACACTAAATTGTTGCCTGGATCTTCTAAATTCAATATCTCGGGAACCGCCGGCCGCAGAAAAGTGTGCAACGGCTCTTCGTGCTTGTCTCGTTACGAGCTATGTGCTCACCGATACCGGCCCTTGGATTTAGGTACAGACTCTACCTAGAGTCCAGAACCGGTGCCTGCGGCAGTGCTCACCACAAAACTACCAGCCTAATCTTAATAGAAAGCTAAGTCCGCAATTTCATAGAGCTCAACTCCAAGTCGACTCTAGATAGAGTCGCCCGTCTAGTGTCAGTCAGTAGCTCTTGAGGAGAGGTAGTCAACAGCGGAAACCGCTACGTGCTACGACCAATAGTTCCCGAGATATTCCACTTTGAGTTTTTCCAATATGGCCGACCAAATTGTTGCCTATGTCTAGACTCAACTTTAGAAATTAATATCTCGGGAACTACCCGGCGCAGAGATGCGTGCGACGGCTCGCCGTGGTCGTCTTTTTACAGGCTATAAGCTAACCGGACTAAAAAACCAGGTTAGGGGGTCGACTCCATCCAGGGTCCCAAGCCGGTGCAAGTTGTTGAGTTCGCCGCGATAGGGTGCCCAAAGAAAACCGCAGCCCTTAGCGAGGTCCCAGACCGAAGCTATGCCCTCTTGAAGTTTTCCAAGATGGCCGCCAATATGGCCGCCGATTTGGACAGAAGGCCCAAATTCGGCAGTTTTCAGCCCAAACTACCCGTGTTTGGGCTCAAATTGTAGGGCTTAAAAAGACCTTCTTAGAACTATTACTAAATTAACCAAAAAAGCCAACCCCAATTTATGGGGGTTGAAAAACTGTGATTTTTTAACTAAACTTGAGTTTAAAATTACTTACAAAAAAATATACGAATTTTTTAAAACAAGTCAGGGCCTACACTATCTTATAGCTATTTTTTAAGGTATGTTACGGAGCCCTTGCACCCCTATTTCAGCCACCTCGTGGCAACCCCTAATTTTCAAAAATTTATATTTAAAAAACTACTAAGCCGAAAATTATGAAATTTAGAATACAAATAGGATTAATTAATCTAAATAAAGTGAATAAATAATAAAAGGGAGTTGTCGATTTAGATTTTATAAAAACGGGGGTTGAAATTTGGTAAAAATTTTGAAGTGCAATAGCTCCGCAACCACCTATCTGATTTTCATAAACAAAGTGTCCCCGTGCAGCTCCTATTGAATCCCGTCGACCGAGGTCGCTGGCAGCGCCCTCTGACGGCTGGAACCAGGAGCACGTGGCCACGTGCTTTTCGGTTTTCTCCTTTTTCCTCGGCGTACACAAATGGAAAAAATCCACTTGAGGTGTCCACTTGTAGGCCTCGGTGAGGCGCGTCGACTGGTGCAACAAAAACACTATGTTGTCGATCTTAAAACGGCAGCGTTCGCCGTCAAAGATCGTAAATTTGCCAAACTTCCGGTTTTTCACTCACAAAAACACCAAATCTTAACAGATTTTCGAGCACTTTTCGCCACTTTGTAGAGCTCGCGAACGCGCAACTTTTGACACTTTGCACGTGTAGATCGGTTACGAAAAACCTACTTTTCAGAATTTTCTAAACTTTAAAATTGCCCGGAGCGACACCAAAACACCTTGTACGCGTGCGATGTTGATCAGATCAGAGTCGAACATGGGTTAGGTTAGGTTAGGTTAGGTTAGGTTAGGTTAGGTTAGGTTAGGTTAGGTTAGGTTTTTTTTTTTTTTTTTTTTTTTTTTTTTTTTTTTTTTTTTTTTTTTTTTTTTTTTTTTTTTTTTTAAATCTTGTACCTCTGACGTAATCAGAGCCTGTGCTAGCTAACATTCTTTCATACTAGTTCTCGCAATTATGCCTCTCGTACTTTCATTCTTCATACAATTCTTTCTATCATTCATCATCTTTCGTATCCTTATGGGTGGGTTTCCCATCTATCTGAGCTTTCTACAGGATACAGGGTAATTTTCTTTATTTAATTAAAAGTTACACATTTTTTTAATTTAAAGTTTGTTACAGTTTTTTAGCCTTAGGTCTATTTTCTTATATATGTTTATTTACTAGTTACATTTTATTCGTATGACTACACTTATATACATTAATATATACTGCTATCATACATTTTCTTATACTACCTTATTTCTATTATTTACTATTTTTACTATTTTCTTGCAGAATTTTAAGAATATATCCCTATCTCTGGATTTCATTATTGCTGGTAAATTTTGTATTGTCAGGTCAATATCTAGTGTTTGCTCCAGATTGAATCTGTGCCTTGCAAAGACGGGACACTCCAATAACAGGTGCTGGATATTTTCTTCAGCCTCCGGGTCACAGAGGCAAGATGGGCTCTCCTTGCACTTGAAACGACTCAGGTACGCGGAGAACCCTCCATGCCCCGTGAGCACCTGCGCTATTTGTCCGTCCATTTGGATTTTCCTAACTGTAGAGTGCGCCGTCACTGCCTCGGGGAAGAACATTTTCGTCACGGAGGCCGTGTCCTCCGACCGATACCTTCTGTCCCATTCATCAATCGTACCCTTGCGAATACTACGCTTGATGAATGAGACAGGGCACCGATCGTAGTCCGGCCTCTTTTTCAATTTCAGGGCCGCTTCCTTAGCAAGCTCGTCGGCTCTCTCATTCCCTGCTAGTCCTATATGAGCTTTTATCCAGAATAATGAGATTGTCTTTTTCTGGAGATGGCAACTTCTCAGGTTGTCTCTAGCTTTGACTGACAGGGGATGGGACGAACCGGAGTTGGTTACTGTCTCAAGCGCTGCTCTGGAGTCACTGTAAATTCCAAAGGAATTTTCCTTGAGCGACAGCGCCAACTCCGTTGCCTTGCACAGGGCTAGTAGTTCAGCCTGGTAGACGGTACAGTATGACGATAGAGCAAGTTTGAGGACCTTGGTCTCCGCAGTCCCTTTCCAGACGGACAGCGCCGCCCCGACCCTGCCCTCAATCTTGCTCCCGTCTGTGAATATGCGCACAGTGTAGTCACTGTGGCACGAAAATTGTTCCTCGTCCACCAGGTTTTGGAACTTCAGTCCCATTTGTTCCGTAGGATGTGGGGCTTGTATCTTCGGTGCCATCTTCTCAATTTCTCTATCAACTAAATCACGTCTAGGTGCTCCCTTCTTAGCCTCGTATAACGAGGCTGCCTCACGGACTCGGAGGTCTAGAGGGAGCGTCCCCGTGAGCAAGAGAGCCGAGTTGAGTGATACCGTCCGATACGCCTTACACATCTTTTGGGCGTAACCCCTTTGTACTGTGCCGAGCTGCTTGCGGACTCCCAGTTTTTCTGCCGCCGGGGCCCATGCGGCTGCAGCGTACAGAATCACCGGTTCCACCGCTGCAGTGTATATGGTGCGAATAATGTCGGGGCTGAGACCCCAGCTCACACGGGCCGCTCTAACGAGTTGTTTGTAGATCCCTATTGCTTTTTTACATGCATTAGCGACGTGGGCGTTAAACGTTAGCTTGTCATCGATGGTGAGCCCGAGGATTTTGATCTCCGGGGACATTTCGACGCTGACCCCTCCCATGCTCAGGCGTGGTGTGTCGAATTTCAGTTTCTTAGTTATTACCATGCCGCAAGTTTTGTGTGGTGCAAATTTTAGTTTGTTATCGACACCCCACGCCCGAACACATTCGAGGGCAGCATTCGCCCGTCCCTCGATCTCCCGGGCCTCTCCACCGTCAAAAAGCAACACCACGTCGTCAGCAAAGGCCTGGCAATAGACCCCCCTTCGTTCCATCAGCCTGAGGAGTGGGTCTAGCAGAAGGTTCCACAGGATTGGTCCTCCTATGGAGCCTTGGACGCATCCCTTCTCCGTGCTCCTTCTGTGTATTGCTCCCGCATATCTGACCTCCACCATCCTGTCGCTGAGGTAGTTACCGATGACACGCCTCAAGTTCGCGGGACATTTTTCCTCAGCCAGTCTGGTCTTTATCACTGGCCACCAAGCACTGTCGAAGGCGCCCTCGATGTCTAAAGAGACCAGTGTTACTAGTCTCTTTTGATGTAGTTTTTCGCGGATGCGTGTTATTAACGTAACCAGGGCGTCTTCCGTACTCTTCTGTGGCATAAATCCATACTGGTGAGTACTGATCCGAGGTAGCACGTAGAACTTGAGGCGGCCCACCAGCATCTTCTCGTATATCTTTCCTAATACGGGCAAAAGCCCGATAGGTCGATATGATTTAGGCGCGGTGTACGTATCCTTTCCTGGCTTTCTCAACACGACTACTGTTGCCTCCTTCCAGGCCTTTGGGAAGCTGCCGTGTTCCATGCATTTGTTGAGGAGAGCCAGGAAGTACGTTGGGTCCACTTTTATTGCATGTGAGCAGATGTCGGCCGTGAAACCATCGGCTCCGGGGGCTTTTTTGGGGTTGAAGGACTTCACAGCGTCTTCTAGCTCCTCAATTGTAAACGGAGGGTCATGATCATCGTGACCACTTTCGTTTGCTGTTTCTGCTAAGGCTCTTATTTGCAGATGTTGTACGCTGTCCCCATCCTTCAAGTCCCTCGGGTAGAAAGTCTCAGCCAGTAATCGAGCAGAGCCCTCAGCGTCCAACGTCGTACCCCCCTCTATCAATGGCACGTCCTCTTCTCTACGTTTGACTCTACTAATCACTCTATATATGCCTTCCCACACTCCTTCCCTGTCCTGTTTCCCGCAGAAATCTCTCCAGCTCTGCTCTGCTGCCTCTTTAGTTGCCAGTTCATATTTTTCTTTTTCTTTCAGGTACTGGTCTACAACCATCTGCCTGCGAATCGGCGCTGCACTGCGGATCCTGCGTCTTCGGGTCGTCACTTGCTTTTTCATCTCAGCTAAGCTCTCGGACCACCACGGCACGGTAAGTGTTTCTGTGTGTTTTTTGTTTGGTATTGTCTGCGTGCATGTGTCTGTTATGGCTTTAGTGTATGCTTCTATTGTGTTGTCAATTTGTTCTCTGTTTTCTATTTTGGCTATGTTTTGTGTATTGAGTTCAGTGTCCCGCATAATTTGGGCCAGTTTCTCATGAAAGAGACCCCAATTTGCTTTTTTTGTGTTATATTTGCGTGTTGTTCTTTGTATTTTTGTGTTTTGTGATTTTTGAAGTGTTATACCAAACATTATGCCGTTGTGGTCCGAGTTTGTGAGGCCTTCTACTACGTGCCAACCGTCCACGAGTTCGAGCATATCCGCAGTGCCCGCCGTCACATCGACATGGCTGCAGAATCTCCTCCCGCCCCTGACGGTGTCGAATGTTGGTACCTCTCCCATATTGAGAATATGCATATCCATCTCAGCGAGAGCTCCACACACCTCCTCACCTCTGATGTCCTCATTTGGGCTGCCCCACCAGTTACTTTTGGCATTTGCGTCTCCTCCTATGATCAGCCTTTTTGGTCCCGTTTTTCGTACGACCTTTTTCAGGTGCTCCAGGTATGGCCCTATGGGCTGGTCGGGCTCGAAGTAGTAGGAGACTAGGGTGATCGTCCATGCACTGGTTTGGACTCCCACCACGACGATGTTGTCCGTGGTAAGTTGTGGGTACTGTATTATATTTAAGTCGCTATCAAAGACAGCAATAGCCGCTTTAACAGTCCCATTTCCTGTTCCTGAGCTCTGGAAGATTCGGACACCCCGGTAACTCCTAACACTTCGCGTCCCACCCACGTAAGGTTCCTGAAGCAGTGCTATGGCTATCTTGCGTTTTCCGGCTTCGATCAGGAGTTCGGTCGTAGCCAATTTGCTACGCTGCAAGTTTGCTTGCGCTATTTTGTACTGGTGAGTTACTCGTGGGACGCCCTCAGCAATACGTTACTGAGGCCCTAGCCAGTGCATCCCACCTTCTTCTGACTGGGCACTCACTGCTGAAGGCGTTGTGGCTCAACTGCAGTATGTCTGCTCTTTTGCAGTTTTTGCACACTGGTTCTGTCCCCACCAGTCTGTCCGGGCACTCGGCTCTAAGGTGCGGTCCTCCACAGTGGCTGCACAAGTCCGCCGGCTCCTTACAGAAGCGCTTGCTGTGGCCGTACCCCAGACATCGGGTGCACTGCACCAGTGGCGATTGGTCATCCACGGTAACCCTTTGGAGGTCAACTCTGAGCTTTCCTTCCTCTATTGCCCTCTTCCATACCATTGGCGAAACACTTATTATGATATGGCAGTTGTGGGGATTTCTTGCTCTGCGTCTATATTTGACTACTAGGGAGTCGTCCTCGCCGCCGAGGCTGCCAAAGATCTCCCTGTTCTGGTTTCTGAGGGCTCTGACAATTTCCGCGTCATCGTGGACCTTCAGCACGTCCCTCAGGATCAGAAGCGGGTTTCTGTTCTTGACTTCCTCGACGACGAGGCCCTCCCCGGCAGCTTCCAATCTGTCTTTTACTTTCTTCCTCTCCTGTTCTGTCTTACATCCCACAACTATCTTCCTGTCCTTGGCTTTCCTAACTTTTTCTACCTCTACCCACCCTTCCTTCGCATCTACTGCTCTTCTCACTCTTTCCAGAACCTCCTCGCCAGTTTCCGTCTCATTTTTGGACGTGACAACCACTGAGTGTATCGTGCCTTGAGTCTGGTGTTTTGACTTTGAGGCCGCCACATTTGCGTAAGACCTCTGCTCCATGGTTTCCTGGCATCTCGTTAGGTGTTCTTGGAGGGCCGTTTGTTTATTGAGGTTCTCCTTTAATAGTCGAGAGTGCTCTTCGAGCTTGTCACTCAAACCAGAGTTCAGGGCCACCGCAGACGTGGCGTCAATTTTCTTGCCATTTTCAGTGATAAGGCGACTCTGTTCTTTTAAAAGTTTAACTAGCTGCTTATGTTCCTCGGAGTTTCCCTTCTGTGTAGTCCTGTCTGGTGGACTCTGTGTGGTTCCAGGTGTAGGTACTTCTCCGGTCTTTTTGAATCTCTTTATCTCAGCTTCCGCCTCTTTTATAATTTGGAACATTCTGTCCACCGCCTCCAACACGTTTGCCTTTATGTCTGACCTGATATTCCTAGAATTATTTATATTCGTCCTGGCCTTTATTAGGCTGGCTTTGCCTTCGGCTAGTCGATTCGACAGCACCTGTCTCGGTAAGATTTGGATGTCGGTCTTACTGGTGGACGGGGTCAAGTCTTGTGGTTCCAGTCCCACCGCTTCCAGCTTTTCTATACTGCGTCTGACATTTGACGAAAGCGTTTGCGTCCTGGGTGGGGATTTTTGGGGCAAAAGAGTCTGTGTTTTTGGCGGGGATTTTTTCTCCATTTCTTGGTCAGTATGTCTTGTAGGGGTTCTAGCTAGCATTGTCGGAGGGATGCGTCAAAGAAAATAGAATAAAAATAAAATAAAATAAGATACGCGACAGTGTATATCGCTGTCGGTTTTTTCTGTACACTGTAAAATTGTGTACAGTCAATTTTGAGCAAACACTAGAGACAAGAGGTTCGGTCAACGACCTGAATACGATATAGTCGTTATACTGTAGGGGTGTAAAATGCCCCGAGTCAATAATATAACTGTCAAAACTGCTTGAAAATAGTAACACTATCTTAAAGTCTACTTAAAACTAATTAGAAACTACTTTTCCGCCTTAGTAGAGTTCAACTCTACCAAGACTCTAGGTAGAGTCGCCAGTCAAGTACCGTTTGAAAGCCCCCGCCGAGGGCTGGTCAGCAGTGAAAACCGCAACTCTCTACGACCAACGGTTGCCGAGATATCCAACTTTTAAACTTTTCAAAATGGCGCACTAAATTGTTGCCTGGATCTTCTAAATTCAATATCTCTGGAACCGCCGGCCGCAGAAAAGTGTGCAACGGCTCTCCGTGCTTGTCTCGTTACGAGCTATGTGTTCACCGATACCGGCTCTAGGATTTAGGTACAGACTCTACCTAGAGTCCAGAACCGGTGCCTGCGGCAGTGCTCACCACAAGACTACCAACCTAATATTAATAGAAAGCTAAGTCCGCAACTTCATAGAGCTCAACTCCAGGTCGACTCTAGGTAGAGTCGCCCGTCTAGTGTCAGTCAATAGCTCTTGAGGAGAGCAAGTCAACAGCGAAAACCGCTACGCGCTACGACCAATAGTTCCCGAGATATTCCACTTTGAGTTTTTCCAATATGGCCGACCAAATTGTTGCCTATGTCTAGACTCAACTTTAGAAATTAATATCTCGGGAACTACCCGGCGCAAAGATGCGTGCGACGGCTCGCCGTGGTCGTCTTTTTACAGGCTATGAGCTAACCGGACTAAAAAACCAGGTTAGGGGGTCGACTCTATCCAGGGTCCCAAGCCGGTGCAAGTTGTTGAGTTCGCCGCGATAGGGTGCCCAAAGAAAACCGCAGCCCTTAGCGACGTCCCTGACCGGAGCTATGCCCTCTTGAAGTTTTCCAAGATGGCCGCCAATATGGCCGCCGATTTGGACAGAAGGCCCAAATTCGGCAGTTTTCAGCCCAAACTACCCGTGTTTGGGCTCAAATTGTAGGGCTTAAAAAGACCTTCTTAGAACTATTACTAAATTAACCAAAAAAGCTAACCCCAATTTATGGGGGTTGAAAAACTGTGATTTTTTAACTAAATTTGAATTTAAAATTACTTACAAAAAATATACGGATTTTTTTAAAACAAGTCAGGGCCTACACTATCTTATAGCTATTTTTTAAGGTATGTTACGGAGCCCTTGCACCCCTATTTCGACCACCTCGTGGCAACCCCTAATTTTCAAAAATTTATATTTAAAAAACTACTAAGCCGAAAATTATGAAATTTAGAATACAGATAGGATTAATTAATCTAAATAAAGTGAATAAATAATAAAAGGGGGTTGTCGATTTAGATTTTATAAAAAAGGGGGTTGAAATTTGGTAAAAATTTTGAAGTGCAATAGCTCCGCAACCACTTATCTGATTTTCATAAACAAAGTGTCCCCGTGCAGCTCCTGTTGAATCCCGTCGATCGAGGTCACTGGCAGCGCCCTCTGACGTCTGGAACAGGGAGCACGTGGACACGTGCTTTTCGGTTTTCTCCTTTTTCCTCGGCGTACACAAATGGAAAAAATCCACTTGAGGTGTCCACTTGTAGGTCTCGGTGAGGCGCGTCGACTGGTGCAACAAAAACACTAGGTCGTCGATCTTAAAACGGCAGCGTTCGCCGTCAAAGATCGTAAATTTGCCAAACTTCCGGTTTTTCACTCACAAAAACACCAAATCTTAACAGATTTTCGAGCACTTTTCGCCACTTTGTAGAGCTCGCGAACGCGCAACTTTTGACACTTTGCACGTGTAAATCGGTTACGAAAAACCCACTTTTTAGAATTTTCTAAACTTTAAAATTGCCCGGAGCGACACCAAAACACCTTGTACGCGTGCGCTACCGACTGCGGGGGGCGGCGGACGGTTAGGTTAGGTTAGGTTAGGTTAGGTTAGGTTAGGTTAGGTTAGGTTAGGTTAGGTTAGGTTAGGTTAGGTTAGGTTAGGTTAGGTTAGGTTAGGTTAGGTTAGGTTAGGTTAGGTTAGGTTAGGTTAGGTTAGGTTTTTTTTTTTTTTTTTTTTTTTTTTTTTTTAAGCCACTGGGAAATGCATTTACGCATCCCACCCCTACTGGATGGGTATGTGGGACTCACCGGCGAACCGTAATACCCACTAAAACCCAGTGGCGTGTATTCTGTCATAATAACCCGGTGCTAACGGTATACTCCGGGTAGTTATGGTGTGTAGTCAGTAGTCAGTTAGTCTTTGTAGTGGGTGTGCAGTGGCGCATGAAGTGTAGTGTGGCGTGTTATTAATATATACTATACAATAATTGAATGATATAATAAATATAATAAGTATAATAATAATAGAAACGCAGTACGCATGATATACATGATACAACATATATATCATATGCATTGCATTGGGTAGTTGTACACAAAGGAAATTATTAGACCTTAAAGTAATTAATATACACTTAGACAAATTACAGCCGTGTTTTTTTTTTTTTTCTTATCTTTCTTTCTTTTCTCTCTCTCTTTTTTTTTCTCTTAAGGTGTATTATTCTGTTCATTGCATTTTTTTTTTCTTTTTTTTTTTTTTTATTTTTTTTTTTTTTTTTTGTTTTTTTTTTTTTTTTTTTATTTTTTTTTTTTATTTTTTTAATATATTCTTTTTTGAGTTGTATTATTCTGTTCATTGCAATCTGTTTTTTTTTTTTTTTTTTTTTTTTTTTTTTTTTTTTTTTTTTTTTCTCATGAAATACAGATAAATTAAACATGAAACACATCACTATATGAGACTTAGTACACACAAAGCAAGTACAGAGCATGGCGGCCAGCACGCACCCATCATTAGCCTAGATAAAGTTACCAATGACTTGATGTGCGCGTGCCGACCTCCACTCGTTGTTTATTAAGTTACCTTAACTGAATTAATTTAACACAGAAGAAAATTATATACGTTATATACACTATATATAGTCTTAAGCATATTATATACACATTTCAATGATTACATTCAGACAAATCACAAAGGCGCGATAGTACGCGAATAGAATGTGGCAGTCAGCAGTCAGCACGCCAAGTTATGCATGCTGACATCCGCCCATTGTATAGATTGAGTTATGTTTAAGAAATGTACAAATATACAGGTATAAGCGTAGTCAAAAGCCAGCGTCATCCACCGCTGCAGCTGCTGTTGTCGTAGCCAATGCTGACGCTATTTCCCCCCCCCCCCCCTCCCGAATAGGAAGGAGAGCCTGACGTTCGCCACATAGGAGATTTGTTGTCTGCTAGGTCTATTAATAGCCGGACATGTTGCTTGAGGAGCGATGGTTTTGAAGTAGATCACAGGGTGGCCAGTCCAGCCACCCCCCACGAGAGGTGGAAGTAGAAGTAGAGGTAGAAGGATGTGCAGGTGACCGCCATTACCGCAACTCTGCCGTCCTCACGACGGACTCAGCAATGTCAGCAGCACCAGCCCCGGAGGAGCCAGTGGTCGGTTCCACGTCCGGGCCAATTTCAGGCATTCCAGATTCCGGCGCAACCGTTTCCGCACTGTGTATACTGTCAATGCTGGCGGCGCGATCAGCAGCCCCGCCAGCAACGGCCGAGCCACCCGACACCGCAATTCTGGAACAATTGGTTACAACACCCTCTCTTGTGGTAGTGTCGTTCGCTACTTGACTGGCAAGCACGCTGGTTTCCATGGCAGCAGAGTCAGTGCGTCTTACGTTGTATCCGGTGCTAATATATAGCATAACTGTTAATCTGTTGATAGTTACTTGCATGTCCAGTGTGGCGTTTTGTAGTCTTTGTAGTTTAATCTTAACACATTAAATAAAAGAATAAAGGTAAATTATATACAAGTAAATTTAACACAGAACAGCAACATTACCAATTAATATACCCCTAGACAAATACAAAGGCGCACAGAACAAGTATAGAGCATGGCGGTCAGCACGCACCCATCATCAGCTTTGACAAAGTTACAAATGACTTGAAGTGTGCGTGCCGACCTCCGCTCATAGATTATTAAGAAATGTACTAATATACAAGAGCACGAAAGAAGTTTGATCTAGTCGTGCACAATAAACGTATGGCAATCAGCCCTAATTATTATATGAAGCTTAACCTATTGGTATACACTTGAAAACAGATACAGAGGCACACAAAACAAATATATTAAGAAATGTGCAAATATGCGGGAGCACGATAGAAGTTTGATCTAATCGTGCACAATTAACATATGGCAATCAGCCTTAATTATTATATGAGACTTAACCTATTACTATACACTTAAAACAAATACAGAGGCACACAGAACAAGTATAGAGTATGGAGGCCAGCACGCACCCATCATTAGCTTTGTTAAAGTTACAAATGACTTGATTTGTGCGTGCCGACCTCCACTCTTTGTGTATTAAGAAATATCCAAATATACAAATATATAAATATACAGGAGCACGATAGAAGTTTGATCTAGTCGTGCATAATTTACATATGGCAATCAGCCTTAATCAATTACGTCTGATTGAATTTTTTGAGTTGACGGGCAATGTATTGTAGGTGTGCGTTGAAAGTTTTTATGAGCACAGGTTTCTTTAAGATGCATTTAATGTCATAGGGGTTAACAATGCCCGCCGCTATCTCGTGGTTGGTTCTAGTGTTTGCAAATCGCGGGCACACCTGGATGAGGTGCTCCAGCGTTTGTGCAGTGGTGCCATCGCATGGGCAAAGGTCATCCTGGGTGATGTGGAATCTATGAAGATATGATTTATGATATCCATGATTAGTGAGGAATTGGGTTATGTGAAAGTATGGTCTAAATTTGGAGAGGAATAAGTCAAGTGATTCGAGGGATGGGAAAAGAACTCTTGTGTGTGTGCAGAGGGCGTGTAAATTATTTTTGGCAACTACGCGTGATTCAGCATATCTGTGTTTAATGTAACTGATAGGCACATAATGATAACTCAGCTGGCTGTGAAGAGTCGTTGCAGATTTGGCTGCAGCATCAGCCATCTCGTTACCAGGGATATCAATATGTGCCTTGATCCAAACAAATTGAAGATCGATTATTCTCTGTTTGATGTTGTGCAAAATGCGATGAATTTTGACGGCGAATGGATTGACGCTATTAGGGTTGGATAATTCACTCAAAGCAGACTCGCTGTCAGAAAGGATTCGTATCTGCTTGCACGCGTGTTTACTGCCCTCCACCCATGCGACGGCCCTATGAATGGCTAGCATTTCCGCCTGGAATACAGAGCAGCAGCCGTGCAGTCTATATTTCTTTGTAACCATGATAGCGCTATCAGATCGGAGAGCAACAAATGCTGCACCAACCGCGCCATCATGCTTACTACCATCGGTGTATATATTGATGTGTTCCTCCGTGTCGTGATCTATCAGAGCGTCGTGCTCAGCCCGGGAGGGTATAGCATTAAAATTTATCCCAGTTCTGTCGGCCGGGTGCAGAAGCTCAGAGGGGGTGGCCAAACTCTCCAAGGGGACATCACTCGGTAGGAAATCTGATGTACCACGAAGTTTAGTCTTTTCAATGCCAGAAACTTCACTGATTTTATATGGGAGTGGAATTAGTTGGGCAATTGTAATGGAGGAGGCGGTGCTAGTTGTTCTGAACCCTTGTATGATTTTAATCGCGAATAGTCTCTGCAATGCAAGAAGCTTCTTTTCAACACATTTATATTTAAGTGCTCCAGCCCAAATGCCAGCGCCATAGCATATGATAGGCTGAATGACAGTCTCGTAAATAATTTTTACATTTTCCGGGTGTACCCCCCAGGTGGGTTTAATGAACATTGTGAGTTTATTGAAGAGTTTTTTGGCCTTGTTGATGACATAATCACTATGTTTAATAAAATTCCTTTTTCTGTCAATGATAACACCCAACAACTTAATTTGATTCATGAAAGAGACGGGATGGCCGTTAAATGTGATTCTAGTTTTAGCTGCTTTGTTAGTAAATGCCATGCATTGTGTTTTCTCAGGCCCAAATTTTAGTTTTACAGATTCTCCCCAAGATGCAATCCGCGTTAAAGCCTCATTTGTAGCCCTTTCAAGTGAGACGATGTCGTCCGACTGAGCCACAAGAAGCACGTCATCAGCATAGGCCTGCAGATGGCATCCCGGGGGCAAATTGCTGCACAATAGCTCATCAAGTAAAAGATTGAATAAGGTTGGTCCACAAACCGAGCCCTGGACGCAACCTTTTGACATATTTTTTTCTACACGGCAGTCAGCAAAAGCCAAGTATACATATCTATCCTCAATATAACTCGTAAGAATCCTATAGATGTTTCGGGGGCAGTTGATATGCCGAAGTCTGTGGAAAATAGCAGGCCACCAGGCGTTGTCAAACGCTGCCTTAATATCGAGTGACACCATAATTACGTGTTGTTTGGCTGATAAAGCGCGGTCGACAACGCCTAGCGCGCAGTCCAGTGCATTTATAGAGCTAGTCTGCATCTTAAATCCGAATTGTTTGTCACAGTTAAGGTCGTTGTTATTCATATGATAAATGAGTCTGTTCATGATAAGTTTTTCAAGTAGTTTCCCTAATACGTTGATAAGTCCAATGGGTCGGTAAGAAGAGCAGTCAGTGTAGTCAGTCTTGTTGGGTTTGGGAATAATTTTTGCATAGGCCACCTTCCACTTCTCAGGGAAGTATCCGAGCTGTAAACATCTGTTCATTAAATCAGTAATGATATTGGGAAATAGTTCAGTAAATAGCAGGCAGATGTCTGATGTCAGGTGGTCGGGTCCCGGCGCTTTTCTGTGATTCATGTCTTTTAAACAAGTGATGACCTCAGTGAAAGTAAATGGTGGATCTTCTGGGGTGTCAATAGGCAGTAGTGTGGTGGACCGTCTCCATTTTTGGAAGTCAGTGAGGTCAGCAGTGTCATCAGGGAAGAATTTATTGAGGAGTGCAGTGGCCGTATTAGAAGAGTTTGTAGTATAAGTGCCGTCATCGCGCCTTAATGTAGTAGGTGGTTGTCTTAGGGGTCTAGTTTTTATAATCCGGTTGGTAATGGAATATACGTCTTCTTTTTTCTGCTTGTTACAAAATTCCCTGAAGCTGTCAGTAGAGGCGGCCCTAATAGCCTCCGAGTACTCGGATCTAAGCGAGTCCCTTTCAGCAGCTAACTCGTCCAGTGGCAGTTTACGACGGACCTGTTTACAGATTTTATGGTGATTAGCAATAACCTTCTTTTTCATTTGTTCCAGGTCGTCGCTCCACCATGGCGCGCGAGTAGGGGGACGAGTTGCCCTAGGCAAGAGTTCATCACAAGCAGCCTGGATGCAAGTAGTGAGATTAGCAATATATTCATCAATGTCATTGGTCTGTAAGGTATTTATGTCAGAACGGGTGTCTAGTTTTTCAGAAATTATTCTTTTGAAATTTTCGGATATAAGATCCCATTTAACATGAGAAGTATCATACCGGAAGGTTGATAGTTTAACATTTTTGGTGAGAGATATCTGTCTCAGTGAAATATTGAAACTAATTGCGTTATGGTCAGATGAGGGACAGAGGTTAGAGTCGATTTTCCAGTTATTAATAGAAATGAGATTAGGGTGACTGTTGAGTGTCAAATCAATAATGGATGCTCTATAAGTGCCGTGAGTGATGGTCTCAAAAGTTGGGGTTGTACCGACATTACACACGGCTAACCCGTGAGTCATGATGAGATCCGCAATTATTTGTCCTCTACTATTGGATTTATTGGACCCCCACAAATTGTGCCACCCGTTAAAATCGCCGCAAATTATGTGTTTGGCTCCCGCGGTACTGTGAAGAAATCTATCAAGTTTAGTGATTGTTTCTGTACTATCCTGCCTGGGTTGAATGTAAATTGATGTGAGATAGATATCTCTTCGGCCTTTGTAATTGATTTTTATAATACTTAAGTTAGGGGTAGAGAATTCACTAATTCCAAGCGTGCTGACGACTCCCTCTCTAACCAATATGGCAGCTTTAACCTCAGTTTGACCCGGAAACTGATAGAGGGTGTATCCACTAACAGGACTCATGAATTTGTTTTTGCCCGTGTAAGGTTCACTCACAAATATAATTTCTAAATTATTCCTGTGAGCGTCCACCACGACCTCTTGAAGGGCGTTCCTGCTTCTACCTGTATTGATTTGTGCACATTGTAAAAAATTTAATGGACTAAAAACCATAATCGATGCGTTGATTCACTCGGTCTTTCATTGATTGTATTATGGGACAGGAGTGGGAGTTTACTGTGTGGCGTGTGTCATGTTTATGTCCGAATTTGGTGTTGCGCTGAGCGCAATTGCTACAATTGGGAGGTTTATTTTGCGTTTTTGCAGGGCACTCAGCTTCCTTGTGTGTCTCTTCAGCGCAGTATGAGCATCGTGTAGCCTCTGAGGCCTGGCAGTGTTTTTGAGTATGCCCAAATTGAAAACATGCATAGCATTGCATAAAGGGGGAGAATTCCTCCACATGAACCCTCTGGTGGTCGATACACAAGCGGCCTGATTTAACGATTTTCTTAAATATACTGGGGGAGGTGATGAGGACCGCATTGTATAATTTATCATTCCGATTACGCCTAACAAAGCGAAGTTGGACGTCTGAGCTTGGCACCGTATCAGGATTTGAGGCAAGTGTCGGATTTTGGCGCAAAATTATGTTAGTTAATTCCTCAGGTGCAGCGTCTTTGGATATACCCTTAATGATGACCATTGGTCGAAGCAGGCGAGCCGGCTCAGCACTGACCTTGTTGGAATCACTCAGACGCCTGAGGGCATCATCCCT